>OY997270.1:480444323-490444323 GCA_963921465.1 Triticum timopheevii | reverse complement strand
GATCACGACGGTGCAGGACTATCTCGGTTACAGATATGTCACAGGCCAGGTGTGCCATGGATATTGCGGATGCACGCGGTGCATGGATGATACGACGTCTCAGCAGCTAACGTCAAGGAAAGATGGCGGGTCTGGAAAATCGCGTACATGGGGCATCGAAGATGGCTCAAACAGGACGACTCATGGAGAAACCGTGGAGATCTATTCAATGGTCACACTGAGCATCGAGGACCTCCATGTAAGCGGAGCGGTGCCGAAATCGATGAGCTATTAAAAAATTGGAAGGAGTGCCCCGCGCCGGGAAAGACGATGAGAAAGGCGCCGGAGCCGCTGCTGAAGGTATGGAAGACGAGGTCTATGTTCTGGGACTTGGAGTACTGGCACAAACTCGATACACCTCATTGCCTTGATCAAATGCATATTTGTAAGAATGTCGTTGGGAGCTTGCTCGCAACACTGATGAACATGCCGGATAAGACCAAGGATGGGCCGAAGGCAAGAAAAGACTTGCAAGATTTGAAAATCAGGGAAGATCTGCACATGCCGCCCCGTAAAATGTCAGACGAGACAGAGGCACAGGAGAAGAAGGGCAAGAAAATAAAGAAAGAGGATTATTTCCCCCCTTCTTGCTTCACCTTAAGTCAGGTTGAGATCGATCAATTCTTTAAGTGCCTTACCGGAGTCAAAGTTAGTTCCGGTTACTGTGGCAAGATAAGCAGATATCTTGACACGGACAAGAAAAGGTTCAGCGGGATGAAGTCCCATGACTGTCATGTGATGATGACGCAGATACTACCTCTCGCCCTTGGAGGGATAATGGACAAGCACGTCCATGACACGCTTATTGGTCTCTGCAACTTTTTCGACATCATCTCTCGAAAGTCGATCAGTGTGAAGCAGCTCTGAAGGCTACATGAAGAGATCGTTGTGATACTGAATGATCTTGAGATGTACTTCCCGCCCGCATTCTTTGACATCATGGTGCATCTGTGTGTCCATATTGTGGATGACATAATAGACCTGGGGCCGTCATTCCTGCACAACATGATGCCGTTCGAGAGGATGAATGGGATCATCAAAGGATTCGTTCGTAACATGTCCCGTCCGGATGGAAGCATCGTCCAGGGCTATGTGACACAAGAGTGCATCTCTTTCTGTGAGAATTTTCTATATGGCGCAGACCAGCCGCCTGGTGTTAGTGTTGGTTTTCCCGTTAACAAGCACGATGGAGGCTCGAAGGAGAAGTTCACTGCAATGGTCGCAGGGAACTGCACGTGGCATACTCAGATCGACGCAGCGACTTTGACATAGCAAACTTGGTAGTGCTACAACACCTAGACGAGGTAGATCCTTTCGTGGCACTCCACAAAGAAATTATCGCAAATAAGTATCGTGACCGGGGGGTATGCAGGATGGACGCCGAAGTTACTAGAGAGCACAACTCCACTTTCCTGCATTGGTTCAAAGAGCATATTATTGCTAATCCCCTGGAGGAGGGCTCTAAGGACGGATTTTTCATATACGCCTTAGCACATGGCCCCTCGCCCAACCTCGTAACCTATCAGGCATATGATATCAACGGATACACGTTCTACACGGAGGCCAAAGATATGGATAGTGATGGTCAGAACTTTGGGGTGACGATGGAACGCATGACCGGCAGCGACAACGACGCAACTGAACGATTTTATGGAAGGATCGAGGAGATCTGGGAGCTTGACTACTCTGGACTGCACAACACAACGATGTTCCGTGTTAGATGGGCTAAGAATGTCGAAAGAGAAAGCCGGATTTTCACTACCATGACAATACCCGACGCCAAGAGCGCTATCGTGAACACTATCGCAAAAAACGAGCCATGGGTACACGCTAAGCACGTGACACAATGCTTCTTCATAACTGACCCGTGCAATCTCAGCCGTGTTGTCGTGCGGAGAGGCAAAAGGAACATCATTGAAATGGATGGAGTCGCCAACGAGGAAGACTACGATCAATACGGCAACCCAATGAGGGAAGATGACGATGATGATGAAGTATACGTCAAAAGAAGAATCAATACTACATTACCTAAGAAAAATCATACTCCATGGAAAAGGCAAAGTCACAATGAGGGGCTCAATTATTCTTTGACGAATAAGAAGGAAAAGAAGCTGACTCAAAAACGAAAACGTCAACGCTGAGGAACCGTATGTTATCGGTCAAATGATGTATATATATATATAGGGCTAGATTATTCTGTTACTAGTACAGAATATTATTCTGTTACCCTCGGTCAAAAGGGCGCGGCGCGCAGACGACATTAGAAACTCCCCGACCCGTCCCCAACCTAACCCGCCTTCTACCGCTGGAGGCAACCGTCGCGGGCGAGCGAGCGGCGGCGGCAGCCGGAGCGAGGGAGCCCGCGGCACCGTGATGGGTAGCTCCTCCGACCCACGTGCTGCCGCCGGCTGGCCGTCCGCATGCCTCCCCACCGACGGGCTCGCCGGCCCCTCCCCGCGCGCCTTCCCTCCAACGGGCGCCGCTCCCTCCACGCGCACCTCCCCGTCAATGGGTGCCGGATCCTCCCCGCATGCCTCCCCTCCGACGGGCTCGCCGGCCCCTCCCCACGCGCCTCCCCTCCGACGGGCGCCGGCGCCTCCCCGCCGACGGGCGCTGGCCCCTCCCCATCCGCCTCCCCGCTGGTGTTCCTCATCCCCTCCCCACGCGCCTCCCCGCGGGCGTTCACCGGCCCCTACCCGCGAGTCTCCTAGCCGCCGGGCCCTCCCCGTGAAGCTCCCCGCCGCCATCGACGCCAACTGCTGCCCGCAAACGGGATGGATTCAATGCCCGCTGCCGGATCCAGCGCCCCCCACCACCATCTCCCGATTCACTCCCTGCCGCGCATGGCGTTGCCCTTCCTTCCTTCCCCTTAGTCTTCTCTACCAGCCGACAGTGGCATCCCATGTGCTGCAGCTTCCAGCGTCATCCTCTGCCTTGTCGGCGCACAGGCCGTTCGCCTCAGCCACCCCAGTCCGTTCACAATTTCCAGCAGAGTCCGTTCAACACTAGCGTGCAGCTACCCGCCTCCTGGATTCAGGTTTTTTACATGCTCAAATGGGAAGCCTGTCTTTGTATCAGGCCATTCTTCTTACAAACACTTGAACCGAACTCAATCTCATGTGTTACCGTCCTCTCATCTTGTCTGTTTTATTCTCAGGGAAGTGTACTGTGGGCAGATGTTGATCAACAAGTGAGCTAAGGGACTGGGACGCCCTCCTCGCCGCGACGTCATTGCTGGCCGTCAGTGGCGGAAGCGGGGTGGCGGCCGGGACCTTGTCGTGCTCGTCTCCGACTACTATCAAGGTATGCATGCACATATGTACTTCAGTCAACAAAAGATAGCAGGGATTGATATTATGATTTGTGTGTTGATTGGTCATGTGTGTTACTTCAATGTTGGACTGAGGAACCTGGCATTAAAATGAATCATCTACAGGCTGGAACATGGAGCTTGCAGCCTATGTTTGTTGTAGTTTGGACTTAGGCTCGTCTCTCTCTTGTACTTCAGTTATTCTTCAGTTTTCAGTATTGGTCTAGTCTGTATGGTGAAGATGAAGTTCCTTTTTGAACTTCTCCGGTTAATATACATGAACTTGGTCATCTTTTTTATATGTACTTACATCAGCTCATCCAGTTGTTCGTGTACTTCAGTTATTACAGATTTTCAGTATTGGAAGTTTGCTATTTGTTAGATGTTCAGTACAGATTTTTCTCTAAGAAAAAAGCAGCAGGAGGCAATAGTTTTGAATGTGCTAGTTGTAAGTCACTTAGTTGTTAGATGGTCATTTCAGATTTTTGTAGATGCAACAACTAGTTTGTTTTCTTGTGCTAGTTGAACTAGTCTTGGTTCATATATTTCTCTGAGAAAAAAGTAGCAAGAGGCGGCATTATTGAATGATCTTTGTTAGATGTTCTATAAATATTATGGAATTTTCTGTGGGACACACCTGAACTGAAGTTGTTACCCACTACAAGAAACTTCAACTTGTTTGAACATATACTAGTTAGGTTAATTATCATTACTATAGCTCTCTGCTATCCCATTTGCATACCCTATAATCAATGAACGATGTGTGCATACTTCTGAATTGTCTTGCCATCGTGGCCGAGTTAGCTTCAACCTGTGTAGTTTAGTCGCCATATCTGTGATGCATCCGCAGTTAGTTAACCACAACTTGTACAATTAAATGCCACCTCTGGTTTCAGGTTTCTTCGTTGTTGTAAGGCTTGTGAAATATCTTACCACCGAGGTTGTGGTGCCTTTTTCTTTCAGTAAAAATTCAGGTTGGGAAGCTTATTTTTTCCAAAGTGATTGTTTGGGTACTACAAGCTCCCACAGAGTGGAAGCGGTTGTTACAACAGGTTTGAAGTAGATATTACACAAGGTTTGATTTTTCTAGACCATGTACAAGAACAGTAGCGTACTTATGCAGTGGTCTGCCTTTTCTTAACTTTTTTTTTCGTGAAATATATAAAAGCCAGTAGCAGTACTATTACTTATTTTACAACAGGTCATTGACTTAAACTATATCAGTTTAGCACATGTACTTACAAAAAACAAATCAACAGGTTTGTAGGTTTTTTTAGCTCATCTTGTTGGCTTTTTTGGTTCATATTGTAGGCTTTTAGGATTAGATTCTCATGTCTGTTTCAGTATTAGGGAGAAGTAAAACCATTCATTTCTTGTATATTTATTATTACTGTAGTACTAGCTACTCCGTTCTAGTAGTATGCGGAGTATGTGATCAGCTCATGCAGTATATACTATGCACAAAATGTCTGTACGGTGCTTTACATACAAAGAACTTGCTTTCTCTGGACCATGCAAGCTTCCTCAAAGGAGCTCATGTCGAACGAGTGCTTTACATACAAATGAGCGCAAAGATGGCCAGTAGCTTAATTTGGATATTGCGTGGCCGGCACCATTATCTTAAATTTTTGTTTCTGCACCAAGTTTCTTAATGTATCTTGTTCACAAAATTTTAGTGAAAAATTTACTTCATGTTACTCGTGATCTGGCAACTGTATGTTCACCTGTGAAGGTATCTCTCATTGCTTATTCTTACATTAATTTCCATGGTAAGAAAGGTTTACATTAGAAGTAACATCCATATAGGAAAATTGCTTCTATTCTAACACTTTTTTTTGGAAAAAAGAGCACTAGTACTGATGAGTCGTATTGACAAGGATGCCGTCTACAATTCTGATGAGTCCTACTGAGAAGGACATAATTATTGTGCAACTGGAAAAAACAAATGTTTTATAAAGAAATGTGCTTGAAGTTCAATTACTATGGTCTAAAAAATTCAATTACATCGCTAGTGCATTCAGAATTGCTAATTTAAAAAAAATGAAGTTCCTGTTTCAGGATTATGTAAGTTCAAAATTGTTGTATGATATGTGTGCCATAGTTATCTGGACTTCAGCTCTGACTAATATTCCATTATAGTACTACTGCATATTCATTTCTGATTGCTTCTTGCTGCCACTATTTTTATCATGATTTTGTGTGTCCACCCAGGAGTGGTTTTGTTTCTGTAGGTCAGCTGCTCAACAACAGAAGCATGTACATGTATTACTACTGCGAAGGTTCAAAAATCAGAACTCAACAAGTTCAACGTCGATGGTACTGTGCACATGCGCTAAGACGTTCTACAACATAGCGCTAAGCCGTTCTACGCAGCTCAGGGAGGTGCTAGCTTTTCCCCACCTCCTCCTGGACTTTCATCTCCTTATCTTGTGTATATTCGGTTCAACATCAGGTGGTTCTTCAGGTCACCTTAGTGTGCATTTTCTGTTCATCCTGCCGACAGCAATGTCACTTCCAGAGTTCCAGTGGCTGTAGCAGCCAAGAAGGAACTGCCTATTGCCGGCGGGGCTCAAGCGGTGTCACTTTCAGTGGCTATAGAAGCCAAAAAAAACCAAAACCCCTCTATATTCTGATGGCAAATCTGTAAGCATCTCACTAATGAAAGAGCTATGACGTGTACGTGTGAGTTTTAAAAGTGTGAGGCTAAGGTCAATCATTAACCCAAAATGTTTCACTGTCACTAACCACTTGAAATTTATGTACAACTTTTTAGTTTTTATTGATTGATTGTTGGCTTTGTTCTTGACAATCCTTTATGAATCTACTCTGCTTTTGTGGATAGGTGAAAAATATTGTTTTTTAGTATTTCTTGCTTCAGTAGATTATTGAACGAGGTTTCAGAGCAGATTGAGAGAAAAAGAGAAATGTTAGTTCATGCTTCAGTACATTATTTTTCTTGCTCCAGTACATTATTTTTCTTTATTACTCTTTTCAACATTTCTTGCTTCAGTACATTATTTTTCTCTTACTACATTTCTTTGTTCTTTTCATTCTGAAAAGGCTACCTTAGCAGCACAACTATGCCTTTTTTTCCTTTTCAGCTCTCAAACTGCAGCCTAGTTTTGTTGTCAGTTCTCTGTTTTTCATGTATCTGATATGGTTAGCCCTATCTAGTTTTTCTGTATGTACAGTGCTCTAGCAAAAGTTGTTGCTTCTTTCTTGTAGTACTAATGTTGTTGCTTCTCCAATCGAATGTTGCTCAGCTTCCTCCCAATCTGCTTGATCTCGTCTTGCTCCGAAGCATGCTTCAGTTCAACAATAAGCTCTAGAAAGGTTCAGAGTACTTTGCACTTCAGGTTGTGGTGGTTCGTGTGTTATGATGTGTTCATCGCTAGTTCCTATAGAGATGTACTCTATATGAACTTTTCTGTTATAGCTAATTGATCGAACATATCTCATAGTGATGTGGTTCCTTCTCTGTATTTCTTTTGCTGTGGTGCACTACTATATTTGCAGAAAAAATAAGTTCTTTTGTGAGAGAATTCAGTCTGGAATCATGAAAAAAAGAGCATACATTGAACCGGCTTTTTATGGTTTGTCCAATCTATTTAATTTCGTATGTGTAGAAAAGATGTTATGTCTACATGTTCTTTAGGTGTTTGTCACTATTCCTGTGAGCACAAATTTTAAAAAATGTTTACTTTGTGCTCTCGCGTATGTTTTTGGGCAGTACAAACACATCGCCATAGTGAGTATAGATGCAGCACCTTGGGAAGTACTAACATTGCCGCGATGGGCTTTCCGTGTGCAGGGTCCACTGGGTTCCGTTTCTGAGAGAAGCATCGCCGTCTGGGAGAGTTCAATGATCTGAACTAGGAAAGTTCATCGATTCATAACAAAGGAAAATGTACATGATAGTTTGATGAAAAAATGATTTGAATTTGAAGCAATGATCAGTTCGAATTAAAGAAAATGGTCGGTTTGAATTAAAAATATAATAATATTTTGTTGCTATCGGTGATGACAGGGTGGCGTACACAGAGCTGGAGGTCGGCAAGTCGGGCAAGGCCACGGGAGTTGAACTACAAAAAAAATATCAGCCCAATGACAGAAAAACATCAGTTCAATAAATATATATGCAGGAGGCTGGGAGCAAAAAAAACTGGCCACGGCGCGCCTCCACCTCCCTGTCGTGGCGTGCCTCCACATCCCGACCGTAGGCATGTGCAGTTACTGATTGCTTCTTGCTTCCACTTTTTATCATGATTTAGTGTGTGCACTGTAGGAGTGCTTTTTGTCTCGGTAGATCAGCTGCTCAACAACATAATCATGTACCGCTCAGTACATGTATTACTGCTGGGGGGTTCAAAAATCATAAATCAAAAAGTTCAACCTTGGTGGTATTGTGCACATGCAAAATTAGATAAAAACTTGTTAAAATTGCTCCCAGTATTTGACGTATTCCATGCAATGCTTACTAGATTGTTCTAAAAAAATTGTCATGTATTTGTGAATTTACTATTGGTATAGCAGTTAAATATGTATTATATCACCGGTTCATAATGAAATGCAGAAACAGTTCGATGTGTGTATATGCATCCGTTCATACTTATCATTTCTTTTTTCCTTTGTTGTTTTTTCTTGTTACACACAGTGATGGCTGAGATTGGTCAAGTTCCTTTCTATTTCAATTGGTCTCCAAACTGAATAACATGTACTTTGCTGATGTGGATTTGACAGTCATCAGGGAAGAAGACCTCGACCTATGGCAATGACGGCCGCACATGCCACACGCTACCAGATTCGCCGCCCACAACTGCAACCCTTCGACTGGCAAGGCTGTCGTTTCCCCCGCACCCGACGCCTCCTGGGCCCTCCGGACAACGAGACCATCGCCGCCCCATGCTCAATCTAGAGTTCTTGTGTGTTTGCATGTTAGGTGCTCGTTCAAATGCCCCTGAGGATGCTTTTTTTCCTTGAAAAATGTTACTTGTGTTTCTAATTTTGACATGATGCTAGTGGCTAAACCTGACGCACTTGCATTGTAGCTATATCATCTAGCTACTTGCTCTCCATTATATCCCCCTCTTTGCAGAAAAATTGTCCGTTCAAGTTTCAAGTTTGTTGGAAGCATGTGCATAAAAATCATTGTGCTTGCTCCCACCAGTGAATTGTGCAAGTTCAATGGGTGTCGTCGAGCATGTTTAGAAGTATGCCCTTCGTGCAAAAGTGTGAATTTTTATCAGTATTTTGTATATTTGATTTGACAGAGGCTTCTTGTGATCTTGTGTAGCTTGATAGATGTACTGCCATTACACTTCTAAAGCCATATAGTTCATTATATCATATATGTGGGGTCATTCAATATGTATTACATGATCAGTTCTTGAAAAAGAAGAACACATACATAGTTCAATCAAAAACAATGATCGGTAGTGCTCACTCATGCCTATTTTGGTTGATGTCCACGAATTGATAAAATTTGCATGGAAAATGTTCTAGTATTACTAGCATATAATTACAGAAAAAAGTTAAACACGACGTCCTAGATAAGTTTGGAAAAAAAAACTCAAACAAAAAACCATGGAAATTCAAAATGGTAAAAGTTCAAGTCGTAAAATGAGAGAAGTCTAGAATATCGTCACAAAACAACGTTGAGATCAAAAGAAAAACATAACTTTTTGGTTTTATTAAAAATATCATTCAGTTCATCGGTGTAAACTATGCAAGTTCGGGTATGATGAAAATATCATTAAGAAGTTACGAGGAAAATTATATAAAAAAACAGAGTAAAGTCTAATATGTGAAGATATGCTCAGTACAAAACCATACAGACATCTGTTCAAGTATTCTTTTTTCGGAACCATTCAAAACTACTGTGAATAATACATCAGTACAAACACACACAAAAGATCAGTACGAGTACTCTGTTTTTTGGACGGGAAAATAATATGATGGGTCTCACCGTATTCCAAATTACTCTTAAACTATTACAAATTTGAGAAAACATTCAACATGATTAAGTTTCGTATTTTTGATATCTTTCCAACCGTATATTATTTGCTTCATTTCGGCAAACTTTAAAAAAATCACGTACGAAATCAAATTAGACCATATTCGAATTCGTTTTTAAATCGTAAGGAATTAGAAAAACTTTTCAATACAAAATAGTTGCGCATTTTCCATAGCTTTCCAACGCCGTGTCATTTGCAACAATCCGACAAACCGTTTGCAAAAAATCGCGAAAATATGTTTCGCCCAGAATTTCGTTGTTTTCCGAATTACTCTTAAATCGTATAGAATTAGAAAAAATAATAGATAAATGGAAGATGTGGATTTTCACAAGCTTTCCAACGCCATCTTATTTGCTCAATTCCGACAAACCGTTTAAAAACTGAGTCCAAAATACGATTGGCGCTTTCGGTTTTGAAAAAAGTGATTTTTACAAAACTGCTCTTAAATCATAATGATTTTACAAAAACGTTTAATATACTTGAAATATAGTTGTCAAGAGCTTTCCAACGATATATTACACGCCCCATTCCAATAAAAAAATTGCAAAAAAATTTAAACTAAAGAAAACGATGTGTTAAACAAACTGAAAGCATCAGTTCAACCACTCGAAAACTATCAGTACAACCGCCTGAAACCGTCAGTTCAAAAAGGGTAACAGAATAATATTCTATTATGCGTAGCAGAATAGCCCACACACACACATATATATATATATATATATATATATATATATATATATATATATATATATATATATATATATATATCCTATTTTGTATACACACTTAGCCATTATTATGTATGGGTCCAATGATGTAATATATATGTTCCTATTTTGTATACATATTTAACCGTCAAATGATGCAATATATATTGCCTTCCCTTTGTTCACTGCTCTCGGAAAAAAAAATGAGAGAAAATAAAGGAAAAGAAAAAGGAAAACTGGTTATAGTAGTAGCGGTTTACTAAAAAAGAGCTACAACTAGTCAAGGTAGCAGTAGCTTTTCCTTAAAAACCGCTATAGCTACCTGTATTAGTAGTAGCGCTTTTGCTCTAAACGCGCTACTGCTACGTCCACTTAACCCAAAATCCTCCATCTCTCTGCTTCATCCCGCCTCTTTTCCCCCCAAATCCGCACTCTCTCTTCCCCCGTTGCACCGCCGCGCCCCGGCGCTCGCCCCCGACCACGGCGCTCGCCCCCGACCCGGCCCTCGCCCCCGACCCCGGCACTTGCCCCCGACCCTGGCGCGCCACGCCTCCCTCCTCTGCTTCCTCCCCTCCCAACCTCGGTCGTCGTCGGGCTTGCCTCCTCGCCCCTGCACCCTCTGTAACCCCCCCCCCTCTCTCTGCTACCTAGGGTTAATTAGGTTAATTAGGTTATTTATTTAGTTATGAATTTAGATAGGTTGAATTTATATGCAAATTTAGGTAGGCTGAATTTAGGTAGGCTGAATTTATATGCAAATTTGAACTGGACATGTGATATGTGGACATGTCATGTTTTGGACATGTCATGTTTGGAATTTGGACATGTCATTTGGACATGTGATGTTTTGGTTCAATTTTGGTAAATGATCCGAGTGGCCTATGTTACGCCAGAATGTTGATTCATTTCCGTTCCAGTGAATTTCAGGGGCTCGATATGTCCATTTTTTAGCAAAGGTCATGCCGAAATTTTCCATGAATTTTGGCATGATTTGTGCTAGATAGTAGGCATATCGAGTGCTGGCACATAGATTTCTTTTTTATGTCATTTCTCATTTATTCATACTTTTAGAAATAAACAAGGAGACTTAATCATAGGAAACATGTCGAACAACGAAGAAACTGGGCCTTCTGACCAAGATGCAGACAAGATGGATTATGAGGGTGAACAAGAGTACCTCGACTATTTGACTGCTAAGCAAGGTTTGCAGGTCGGCCTCGATGATGGTACTGACGCCGACATCGACACCGACGGCGCCGGCACCGATGGCGGCGCCGAGACCGACGGGGAAGGTACCGGCGGGGAAGGTACCGGCGCCGATGCCGCTACCAAAAAGAAGAAGCATAAGAAGCAGAGGATACGAAAACCTAACAAGCTAGGGATTGGACGACTAGTGATCACAAAGATGGCACTTGGCAAGTTTGAGCCATTAGAGCCGGAAGAACCTCACAAGTGCTATGTGAACCAAGTAGGATGCATCCTACGGGAATGTGCGAGCATCAATGACGACGACTTAAGGAGTAAAGAATATTTGACGCAGTTGCTCCTAACGAAGTTGCACAAGAGATTCAAGTTCCCCGACCGGGATGATAACATAGAACAACAGTGGGATGATCCTAAGATGAAAAAGATTAACAATCACGCCATGGGCATGTTCAACAATGATTTGGCCTCGTGGAAAGGGAGGGTGAAACGAGCTATTGAGGCTGAGGAACCCCTGTCCAAGATTCTGGAGGAAAATCCGACACTTATGGAAGAGGAGTTCGAAAAGTTCAAGGACACTTGAGCTACCGAGGCAGCCAAGGCTAAGGCTGCGAAATTCAAGAGCCTCCAGCAAAGGAACACGGGGAAGCATCGCCTTGGAAGCCGTGGCTACCTCGGTAAAAGGCCCATATGGGATAAGGAGGACGCGGAACGTGAAGCCGCAGGTCTCGCAGACCCCTTCGCGAAGTTCACCTACCCCTTGGAGCGTGACTTCATTAGGGCCCGCTACAAGTGGGACAAGGAAAAAAAGGTTTTTTACACGGACCAGATCACAAGAAAATTGATTAGACTACTGGTAATTATTCTTTTAGCACCTTACATTTAGCTCCATATCTAGTCGACTACACATTCATAAACGGTTCACGCTCCTTCTGCAGGAGAAGCAACACCAGCTTGCAGCCGAAATCCCTACTTCTCCAATGAGGCCCAAGTGGGACACCCCTCTCAACCGGGCCTTGAACGAACTTAAGGGACTCCCTTTGGGCCAGCGGCCGCAATATGGTCGTGTGCACGACGCTGGAGACGACGCCACATGGAAGGTGTTTTACAACGAGGGCCCGGAGGCCAAGAAGCAGAAAAAGAAGTTTAGTCAGGCGGACATCGACGCGAAGGTGAAGTTTCCGGTCGAGAAAAAAAGCAGCTGAGGACGCGGAAAAAACAGCCGAGGAGAAAAATGAGTTGCTACAGCAGGCAGTCAATGCAGCTGTAACTGCCTGTAGAAATGATTTCGCTACTAACTTGGTTCCAGCTATCATCAACTGGCGAAGGAAAATCCAGACAAGACGGTACATGATTTCCCGATGCCCAGTTTCGTCGGGAGCAACTCCATGAACAATAACAACACCGCACCATCACTTGCTCACGCAACCAGGCCTCCTCTCGTAGTCGCTCCCGCTCATAGCATCCCGTCCTCCATCTCGGGCGCGCTAGGTGGGCCTTCGTTGCCTTTCGTATGTTTTACGCCATAGACATATGTGTTTGCAGGGCGAAGAAACCCCATGCACCATACTCTACTTGATCAAAGGCCAGAAGGTGGACGTGTGAAAGGGGATGATATTGAACCCCTTGAAACCAACGTTCCACAACCAGTCGATCCCCGCTGGGCACTTCAGGGTTAGCTTGTCCAGTGTGAACTCGTGGCACGAGGCTTTGCCTCCTCTAGTACATCATGTGGGAGAGGACGACGAGACCTCGCCGCGGATTGGAAGCTTCAAGGGTTGGGTGCTGCTATGGCCGAAGAATCTTATTCGTCTGGAGCCGGCCGAGAGCACACCAATAACCACACATCAACAAGCATGTTTGGAAACCACCACCCTGCCTACGCAATTACCAGCTCCTATAGTGCCGGGTGAGAGCGGCGGACGACATGATGAAGGGGGTGCAATAGTACTGGCTGATGTAATCAGTCCTGTAGAACAGAGAATGGATTATGAGACGGAGGTCAACCCTATGGGTTTCCTCAATACAAACGCGTATTACTTTGACATAGATATGATGAGTCAACCATATGACGAGTCAGGCTATCAGCATGCTAATGAGGATATTGATGATATGCCCGGGCTGGAAGGTCGTTGGAAGGATTGCAAAAAGTCTCTCTTCATGAATTCCTCACAGGACACGATGCCGCCTCAACACAGGCTCAACTAGCCGGGGGTCGTACAGTGCTTAGCCTGGGAACCCTGGGGCAGGGGTTAAGGAAGGGTCTGGAAGGTGTGCCCAAGAAAAAGGAGAGGAAGAGACCGGGGAAGATAACTGCCTCCAAACAAGCCAGAGCACATAATAGCCAGACCATGGATTCTGAAGAGCGTATACCCATGAAAGGTGCGGCCATGTTCCATCTCACGGGCGAGCCGATGCTACCGCCGAAACCGATGGAGGCACTATCAGGGGATCTCAGGAGACTGCACGACCATGTGCTGTCGACTGAGAAAAGCCTACTAGCCTCAAAGGATCCAGGATATCTGACATACGCGGCTCGTGTGCCTGAGGGGAAGTGCTACGTCGACACACGGCCCGCGGAGGTGCTCTTCTTGCGGTTTGACCATATCTTTGAGATGTTTCTGACAAGGCGGCTCGATTTTACAATCGTCCGCCTTTTTGTGCTACATATGAGCTCCGCCATGAAGAGTGAAGAAGTCTCGCAAATCTGTGTGGCGGATCCGTACTACATGCACGAGTCTTTCTTGAGTCTCGGTGACTTTGAGCGTGAAACTGCTAGGGACTACCTCCAAAACTTCATGGTACAGAATAAGGACCACGAAATTGTCCTCGTGCCTTATCATCCAAAGTAAGTCAGTTCCGGACAACCCTTTCATACATTTCAATCATTCCTTCTCGCTCATATGGAGAATAATTTGAGGTGTCTTTCCCCCGCAGCAACGGGCGCACTGTCCTTATCGTTCTTTACCCGCAAGTCTCCCACGCCGTGTATTTTGACCCTTCCAGAGACTATGAGAAAAAGGACTACACCCATATAATGAATATTCTAGATGATGCTCTCCAAGGCTTCAGCATTAGAGGTGGCCACATGCAGATCAGGAAACAAAGGAACAAGAAGATGGGTTTCGTGCGTAAAACTAACTTCTCTTGCATCCATGTCCCAAAACCAAGCAAGAAGGATGGATTCTACATCGTCCATCTCATGATTCAGTTCAACACGGATCACCAAAAGCTTCGCATGACAAGCATAAATGATGATCATATCCACAAGTGGCTAGAATCTCATGGAGAAGCGGATTATAAACTTAGAGATGACTTCTTTCGCATCCAAAGGGACATTGCGACGATCATCATGAAAGAAGTCGTCGATGAGAAGGGGATGTTCCACCATGGCCCTATATCGTGAGCTGACGTCCGAACTTGCATAGGAATGCAACGTCTAGACCTCACGCCGTTCAAGAAGCTAGGGTCCATCCTCGATGATATGGAAGGATGGAACTTCTAGTGATTTATGATGCCGATGATGATGATATGTATCGGTTCAACTTGTATACTTTTTGTAGCGATGAAACTTTGTGATGTCCACAGTCCCTGCCGAACTTGCATAACGCTACTTTGTTAGTTTGCGTACGATGACCTGCATACCTCTAGTTAATTAGTTTGCGTACTGTATGTTGCATCTAGTTGCTAACCCTTTCTTTTTTGTGTTGCACTTGTATATTTTGTTGCATATGATTGTACATCCTCTTCATGAAGAAGCATCTCTAACAGGTACCTAGTTTCTTGATGGCGAGATGGCGGTGCTATGTCGTGTACAAAGGGAAAGTTCCGGGGGTGTACAATGAGTGGCATGAGTGTCAGGCGCAAGTGAATGGGTTCTCGGGCACCAACCATAAAGGCTTCAGAAGCAGACAAGAAGGAGAATCTAGTTACTTGAGGTTCATGCTAGCGCGAGAGAGGACTCGTAACCGCCACCTCATGTACTGCATAGTTCCGCTCTCACTCATAGTGATAGCTCTTCTTGCGTATACCTTTGTTTAGATGGATGACGTTGTGGTTGCAAGTATTCGAGACTTGCATGTATTGCTATTTTCGAGATGATGACAAGATACCACTTTGTGTTGGATGATGATTATGATGAGACTATTTGTATGTATATGCTATGATTACATTTGTGGTCTCACGGGCATTTGTATGTGTATCATGATGACATTTGTATGTGCTAAAGATTCTTCTATAAAGCCTATTCAAATACAAAACAAATATGCAGAAAAAAACAAAAAACTACTAAAATTAGCAGTAGCGAGTGGAGAAAAGTTAGCAGCAACGCGGTAGTAGCAGTAGTGCGCACGTGAGAAGCGCGCTATAGCTATTAGTAGTAGCGAGCTCCCTGTAAGAACGCTGCTGCTACACTTGTATATCAGTAGCGCGGGAGCGCACGCGCTGCTGCTACGAGTTAGCTGTAGCGCCTTATTAGTAGCGCCGGTTCCCACGCTACTGATATACCTAGAACCCGTGCTGCTGCTAGGCTTTTCCCTAGTAGTGTTTAGGTATGGAATAGCACTATTTTTTGTGCTTCCATCTTCTCCAAACAATAGATGATACCAACCACTCGTAGAGTCTGATGTGACATCACCTCTTGCACCATTTTTTGCTCTTTCTCTTTCAGCAGCTCCTCTTCCATGTCCTATTGCTCTTTTCTTGCAACATATCCTCTACCACCACCTATTGATCTTCCTCTTTCTAAATTGGTTAGCCATGTTGCCACACCTCTTCCGCCTCTTGCAGCATAGCTTGGCCCTGTTGCAGCAGTTCTTCCACCTCCTCTTCTAGCATTGCTACGAGGATCTAGAGAATTACTTGTACCTACAATAGCACTACTTGACCCTCTTCTCACCCTCTTGGTCTTGCATCTGCCTGCAACACTATTTTCTGCCTCACCAAGTGCCCTTGCTCTGCCTTTTCCCCTTATCCTTCCCCTAGCTATAGAATTAGTAGTTGATCTTCTCTCGGGAATGGAGTCCCTGGCATCAACTAAAAATCTTGCAACATCTGGCAATGGACCAAGGTCTGACATTTGCAACATGAACTCTCTCCTACAAGCAATATTCACATGGATCAATCAGAAATGAACGGTGAACCATCTCACAAATATATAAATATCATTACCTCTTGCCTCATTTTGTAAACCATGCTAAAGGGCAACACATGTGGCCATACGTCATGCAAATTAAAGTGTTGTCCAAATAAGTTAACTGCTAAAAATTGAAGGCAACATCATGCAAGCTTAAATGGTTACATCTAAAATGGAAGGATCTTCTATTTTATCTTCTTGCTCCTCAGCTTCCCTCTCCCTCTATCTCTCCATGAACTTTTGATGGCCCTTTTTATTGTGATATACTTTTCCACAAAGTGAGCAATGCATTTTAACACCTTTCTTGTTCAGAGCAATGATGCCATCCTTCTTGAGCTTTTCTTTAGGTCTTTTCTTCCTATTCTTGGGTGGCCTTCCCATCCTCTTCTTATACACTAGTGGATGAACGAAAGGTCCCTCTACATGCTGCCAATGAGCTCTATCTCTCATAGGCATTACATTGTCGCCATACGCTTGTATATAAGTCTCTATTGTGTCGCACTTATGGACCATATCATCTGGATCTATGCTCTCTTCTCTAAAGCATGCAATTGAATGGCTGCAAGGTTTGCACTCAATTGCCATCTCCAGAAATCACTAGTCCATGCTGCAATGTCCACAAGGTATGTGTTGTTCCATGATAACACAAAAATAACTCCAAGTCTAGAATAACTTGGAAAACAACTAGCTGACTGATGTCTACTACACAACCTTCTTCTTGTAGACGTTTTTGGGCCTGCAAGTGCACATGTTTGTAGGACAGTAGCAAATTTCCCTCAAGTGGATGACCTAAGGTTTATCAATCCGTAGGAATCGTAGGATGAAGATGGTCTCTCTCAAGCAACCCTGCAACCAAATAACAAATAGTCTCTTGTGTCCCCAACACACCCAATACAATGGTAAATTGTATAGGTGCACTAGTTCGGCGAAGAGATGGTGATACAAGTGCAATGTGGATAGTAGATATGGGTATTTGTAATCTGAAATTATAAAAACTGCAAGGTAACAAGTGGTAAAAGTGAGCGTAAACGGTATTGCAATGATAGGAAACAAGGCATAGGGTTCATACTTTCACTAGTGCAAGTTCTCTCAACAATAATAACATAGATAGATCATATAACAATCCCTCAACATGCAACAAAGAGTCACTCCAAAGACACTAATAGCGGAGAACGAACGAAGAGATTATGGTAGGGTACAAAACCACCTCAAAGTTATCCTTTCAGTTCTATCTATTCAAGAATTCGTAGTAAAATAACATGAAGCTATTCTTTCCGCTCAATCTATCATAGAGTTCATACTAGAATAACACCTTAAGACACAAATCAACCAAAACCCTAATGTCACCTAGATACTCCATTGTCACCTCAAGTATCCGTGGTCATGATTATACGATATGCATCACACAATCTTAGATTCATCTATTCAACCAACACAAAGTACTTCAAAGAGTGCCCCATAGTTTCTATCAGAGAGTCAAGACGAAAGCGTGTGCCAACCCCTATGCATAGGTTCATGGGCGGAACCTGCAAGTTGGTCACCAAAACATACATCAAGTGGATCACGTGAATATCCCATTGTCACCACAGATAAACACGGCAAGACATACATCAAGTGTTCTCAAATCCTTAAAGACTCAATCCGATAAGATAACTTCAAGAGGAAAACTCAATTCATCACAAGAGAGTAGAGGGGGAGAAACATCATAAGATCCAACTATAATAGCAAAGCTCGTGATACATCAAGATCGTGCCATAGAGAGAACACGAGAGAGAGAGAGATCAAACACATAGCTACTGGTACATACCCTCAGCTCTGAGGGTGAACTACTCCCTCCTCGTCATGGATAGCGCCGGGATGATGAAGATGGCCACCGGTGAGGGGTTCCCCCTCCGACAGGGTGCCGGAACGGGCTCCCGAGAGATTTTTGGTGGCTACAAAGGCTTGCGGTGGCGGAACTCTCCGTGGATGTTTTTAGGGTACGTGGGACTATATAGGCGAAAGAAGTTGGTCGGGAGGTGCTCAAGGGGCCCATGAGACAGGGGCCGCGCCCAGCAGGGGGGCATGCCCTCCTATCTCCTGGCCTCCTCGAGGCTCTTCTAACATGAACTCCAAGTCTCCTGGGTGATATTCTTCCAAAAAATAACGCTGACGAAGGTTTCATTCTGTTTGGAATCCGTTTGATGTTCCTTTTCTTCGAAATACTGTAACAGGCAATAAAACAACAATATGGGCTGGGCCTCTGATTAATAGGTTAGTCCCAAAAGTAATATAGAAGTGTATAATAAAGCCCATAATCATTCAAAACAAGTAATATAATAGCACGGAACAATCAAAAATTATAGATACGTTGGAGACGTATCAAGCATCCCCAAGCTTAATTCATGCTCGTCCTCGAGTAGGTAAATGATAAAAACAAAAATTTTGATGTGGAATGCTACCTAGCATAATTCTCAATGTAATTTTCTTTATTGTGGCATGAATGTTCAGATCCAAATGATTCAAAATAAAAGTTCATATTGACAAAAGAAATAGTAACACTTAAAGCATACTAATCAAAGCAATCATGTCTTCTCAAAATAACATGGCAAAAGAAAGTTCATTCCTACAAAATCATATAGTTAGGCTATGCTTCATTTTTGTCACAGAAAGATGTTCCCAACTTCTATACCCCCGATGAAAAGCCAAGCAATTGTTTCGTACTTAAATAATCTCAAACTTTTTCAACCTTCACGCAATACATGAGCGTGAGCCATGGATATAGCACTATGGGTGGAATAGAATAATGATTGGGGATTGTGTGGAGAAGACAAAAAAGGAGAAAGTCTCACATTGACGAGGATAATCAACGGCTATGGAGATGCCCATCAATTGATGTCAACATGAGGAGTAGGGATTGCCATGCAACGAATGCACTAGATCTATAAATGAATGCTCAATAAAAGAAAACTAATGGGTGTGCATCCAACTTGCTTGCTCACGAAGACCTAGGGCATTTGAGGAAGCCCATCGTAGGAATATACAAGCCAAGTTCTATAATGAAAAATTCCCACTAGTATATGAAAGTGACAACATATGAGACTCACTATATGAAAATCATGGTGCTACTTTGAAGCACAATATATGAGACTCACTACATGAAGAACAAGGTGCTACTTTGAAGCACAAGTGTGGAAAAAGAGATAGTAGCATTGCCCTTTTTATTTATTTATTTATTCTTCTTTTTTTTCTTTTTTTCCTTTTTTTGGGCCTTTCTTTTTTTTCTTTTTTTTCTTGTTTTCTTTTTGGGTAATGCTCTAATAATGATGATCATCACACTTTCATTGATTACAACATATGAATTACAACTCGAAACTAGAACAAGATATGACTCTATATGAATGCCTCCGGTGGTGTACCGGGATGGTGAAATGAATAGTGACATGTATGAAAAATAATGCATGGTGGCTTTGCCACAAATACAATGTCAACTACATGATCATGCAATGGCAATATGACAAAAGTAAAGTATGTCATGATGATGATAGACGGAACGGTGAAACGTTGCATGGCAATATATCTCGGAATGGCTATGGAAATGCCATAAATAGGTAGGTATGGTGGCTGTTTTGAGGAAGATATAATGAGGCTTATGTGTGATAGAGCATATCATATCACGGGGTTTGGATGCACCGGTGAAGTTTGCACCAACTCTCGAGGTGAGAAAGGGAAATGCACGGTACCGAAGAGGCTAGCAATGATGGAAAGGTAAAAGTGCGTATAATCCATGGACTCAACATTAGTCAAAATAACTCATATACATATTGCAAAAATTTAGAAGTTATCGAAAACCAAGCACTACGCGCATGCTCCTAGGGGGATAGATTGGTAGGAAAAGACCATCGCTCGTCCCCGACCGCCACTCATAAGGATGCACAAGCCGGGTACACTTCATGTTTCAAATTTGTTACACAACTTTAACCATACGTGCATGCTACGGGACTTGCTAACTTCAACACAAGCATTCTTTAAATTCATAATCACCCAACTAGCATGACTTTAATATCACTACCTCCATATCTCAAAACAATTATCAAGTATCAAATTGATCATAGCATCCAATTCACTTCCTATGATAGTTTTCATTCAAATTATCATGTTTTTTAAGAATCTCAAAATAATATAAGTGAATCATGAGAGTTCATTAATTTATACAAAATAAAACTACCTCCGTGCTCTAAAAAGATATAAGTGAAGCACTAGAGCAAACGACAAACTACTCCAACAAGATATAAGTGAAGATCAATGAGTAGCTAAATAATTGTGTAACCATGTGAAGACTCTCTCTCATTAAAGAATTTCAGATAGTGGTATTGTATTCAAACATCAAGCAAAACAAAATAAAATGACATTGCAAGGATAGCACAACTCATGTGAAGAAGCAAAAACTTAGGCTCAACCGATACTAACCGATATTTGTTGAAGAAGAAAGGTGGGATGCTTACCGGGGCATCCCCAAGCTTAGATGCTTGAGACTTCTTGAAATATTATCTTTAGGTGCCTTGGGCATCCCCAATCTTGAGCTTTTGTGTCTCCTTAATTCCTTCTATATCATGGTTTCTTTTTATCAAAAGCTTCATTCACAACAAACTCAACAGGAACTCGTGAGATAGGTTAGTATAAACCAATGCAAAACCTTATCATTTTCTACTGTAACAAATCACTAAAATTATTATTCAACATTTAATACTAAATGTCTCTGCATATTTCATACTCCTATCCTCAAATAGAATCATTAAACAAGCAAACATATGCAAACAATGCAACCATAACAGCAATCTGCCAAAACAGTACAATCTGTAAAGAATGCAAGAGTATCAATACTTCCCTGACTCCAAAAATTATGAGAGAAAATTATCACTGTAATAACTTTATCAGAGCTTAATATGCAAAAAGTTTCAACATTATACCATTCTCTGACTTTTCTAGGGAATTTGTGCAACAGCGGTAAACTTCTGTTTTCAAACAGCAACATGTATACTAGCAAAATAAGCATGGTCAGAGAATGGCAAAGGCTATCCTTGACATTTTTATTGAACCTAAAGATGCAAAACATTATTCTAAATAACAGAAAGCAAATACTAACAAAAGAAAATGACGCTCCAAGCAAAACACATATCATGTGGTGAATAAAAATATAGCTCCAAGTAAAGTTACCGATGAACGAAGACGAAAGAGGGGATGCCTTCCGGGGCATCCCCAAGCTTAGGCTCTTGGTTGTCCTTGAATATTACCTTGGGGTGCCTTTGGCATCCCCAATCTTAGTCTCTTGCCACTCCTTATTCCATAGTCCATCGAATCTTTACCCAAATCTTGAAAACTTCAACCACACAAATCTCAACACAAAACTCGTAAGCTCCGTTAGTAAAAGAAAACAAACCACCACTTTAAGGTACTGTAATGAACTCATTCTTTATTCATATTGGTGTAATATCTACTGTACTCCAACTTATCTATGGTTCATACCCTCCGATACCACTCATAGATTCATCAAAATAAGCAAACAACACAATGAAAACAAAATCTGTCAAAAACAGAACAGTCTGTAGTAATCTGTATCATTCGAATACTTCTGGAGCTCAAACAATTCTGAAATAAATTTCTAGACCTGAGTAATTTGTCTATTAATCATCTAAAAAAATAATCAACCTAAAATCACTCTCCAGTAAAAAATGGCAGCTAATCTCGTGAGCGCAAAAGTTTCTGTTTTTTACAACAAGATTACATAAACTTCACCCAAGTCTTCCCAAAGGTTTTACTTGGCACTTTATTGAAACAAAAGCTATAAAACATGATTACTACAGAAGCATAATCATGTGGACACACAAAAAAAAGGGTAAATATTGGGTTGTCTCCCAACAAACGTTGTTCTTTAATGCCTTTTTAGCTAGGCATGATGATGACAATGATGCTCACATAAAAGATAAGAATTGAAACATAAGGGAGCATCATGAAGCATATGACTAGCACATTTAAGTCTAACCCACTTCCTATGCATAGGGATTTTGTTAGCAAACAACTTATGGGAACATTAATCATCTAGCATAGGAAGGCAAAACAAGCATAAGTTCAAAACTTGAAGCCCATAGAGAGGAAACTTGATATCATTGCAATTCCTACAAACATATGTTCCTCCCTCATAATAATTTTCAGTAGCATCATGAATGAATTCAACAATATAACCAGTACCTAAATCATTGTTTTCATGATCTACAAGCATAGAAATTTTACTACTCTCCACATAAGCAAAATTCTTCTCATGAATCGTAGTGGGAGCAAACTCAACAAAATAATTATCATGTGAGGCATAATTCAATTGAAAACTAAAATCATGATGACAAGTTTCATGGTTATCATTATTCCTAATAGCATACAATTCATCACAATAATCATCATAGATAGCAACTTTGTTCTCATAATCAGTTGGAACCTCTTCCGAAATAGTGGAATCATCAGTAAATAAAGTTGACACTCTTCCAAATCCACTTTCATATTCATCACATAAGATTCAACATCCTCCAAAATAGTGGGATCACTACTTCCTAAAGTTACACTCTTCCAAACCCACTTTCATCAATATAACCATAATAAATAGGAGGCATGCTTTCATCATAATAAATATTCTCATCAAAACTTGGGGGACAAAAAATATCATATTCATCAAACATAGCATCCCCAAGCTTGTGGCTTTGCATATCATTAGCATCATGGATATTCAAGGAATTCATACCAACAACATTGCAATCATGCTCATCATTCAAAGATTTAGTGTCAAACATTCTATAGATTTCTTCTTCTAGCACTTGTGCACAATTTTCCTTTTCATCATACTCACGAAAGATATTAAAAAGACGAAGCGTATGCGACAAACTTAACTCCATTTTTTTGGTAGTTTTCTTTTATAAACTAAATTAATGATAAAACAAGAAACAAAAAGATTCGATTGCAAGATCTAAAGATATACCTTCAAGCACTCACCTCCCCGGCAACGGCGCTAGAAAAGAGCTTGATGTCTACTACACAACCTTCTTCTTGTAGACGTTGTTGGGCCTGCAAGTGCACATGTTTGTAGGACAGTAGCAAATTTCCCTCAAGTGGATGACCTAAGGTTTATCAATCCGTAGGAGGCGTAGGATGAAGATGGTCTCTCTCAAGCAAACCTGCAACCAAATAACAAAGAGTCTCTTGTGTCCCCAACACACCCAATACAATGGTAAATTGTATAGGTGCACTAGTTCGGCGAAGAGATGGTGATACAAGTGCAATATGGATAGTAGATATGGGTATTTGTAATCTGAAATTATAAAAACAGCAAGGTAACAAGTGGTAAAAGTGAGCGTAAATGGTATTGCAATGATAGGAAACAAGGCATAGGGTTCATACTTTCACTAGTGCAAGTTCTCTCAACAATAATAACATAGATAGATCATATAACAATCCCTCAACATGCAACAAAGAGTCACTCCAAAGACACTAATAGCGGAGAACGAACGAAGAGATTATGGTAGGGTACGAAACCACCTCAAAGTTATCCTTTCTGTTCTATCTATTCAAGAGTTCGTAGTAAAATAACATGAAGCTATTCTTTCTGCTCAATCTATCATAGAGTTCATACAAGAATAACACCTTAAGACACAAATCAACCAAAACCCTAATGTCACCTAGATACTTCATTGTCACCTCAAGTATCCGTGGGCATGATTATACGATATGCATCACACAATCTCAGATTCATCTATTCAACCAACACAAAGTACTTCAAAGAGTGCCCCAAAGTTTCTACTGGAGAGTCAAGACGAAAACGTGTGCCAACCCCCATGCATAGGTTCATGGGCGGAACCTGCAAGTTGGTCACCAAAACATACATCAAGTGGATCACGTGAATATCCCATTGTCACCATAGATAAACACGGCAAGACATACATCAAGTGTTCTCAAATCCTTAAAGACTCAATCTGATAAGATAACTTCAAGAGGAAAACTCAATTCATCACAAGAGAGTAGAGGGGGAGAAACATCATAAGATCCAACTATAATAGCAAAGCTCGTGATACATCAAGATCGTGCCATAGAGAGAACACAAGAGAGAGAGAGAGAGAGAGAGAGAGAGAGAGATCAAACACATAGCTACTGGTACATACCCTCAACCCCGAGGGTGAACTACTCCCTCCTCGTCATGGATAGCGTCGGGA
This sequence comes from Triticum timopheevii, assembly GCA_963921465.1. NCBI lineage: Eukaryota > Viridiplantae > Streptophyta > Magnoliopsida > Poales > Poaceae > Triticum > Triticum timopheevii. Next base: position 490,419,685 of record OY997270.1, on the reverse strand, counting down.
TGATGAAGATGGCCACCGGTGAGGGGTTCCCCCTCCGACAGGGTGCCGAAACGGGCTTCCGAGAGGTTTTTGGTGGCTACAGAGGCTTGCGGCGGCGGAACTCCCGATCTATATTCTCCCTGGATGTTTTTAGGGTACGTGGGACTATATAGGCGAAAGAAGTCGGTCGGGAGGTGCTCGAGGGGCCCACGAGACAGGGGGGCCCTCCCAGCAGGGGGGCGCCCTCCTATCTTCTGGCCTCCTCGAGGCTCTTCTGACGTGAACTCCAAGTCTCCTGGGTGATATTCTTCCAAAAAATAACGCTGTCGAAGGTTTCATTCCGTTTGGAATCCGTTTGATATTTCTTTTCTTCGAAATACTGAAACACGCAATAAAACAGTAATATGGGCTGGGCCTCTGGTTAATAGGTTAGTCCCAAAAGTAATATAAAAGTGTATAATGAAGCCCATAATCATTCAAAACAAGTAATATAATAGCATGGAACAATAAAAAATTATAGATACGTTGGAGACGTATCACTGACAATTCTATTTCCATCTCGTGTTTTTCTTGATCTTTAGGCAGATCCTTCAAGTCCAACTATTTACCGCTTGCCTTTGTTTTCCCTCATGTCTTGTAGTGATCTTACTCTTTATGCATTCCATCATTGAAATGATAGGAAAGTCTCTTGCTTCAAATGTGTAGTTGCATGACATTGACACAAAATGTGAATAAGTAATAGTAGAACTAGCTGAAACAATACATGAACAACACTGAAATTAGCAATTGAAATTATCTACCTATTGTACACTTCTGACATATTGTTTAGCAGGATGTCACACTTGGGGAATTCACTAAAGAAAGCTTCACCCACTGCCTAGGATCTTTACCATCCAACCAAACATAAGCACTAGGGCTATCTTGTCTCAGCTTTTCTCTATTGAACTTGAACTCCGTAGCATTAGTAGATCTTGAAACTGCCTAGAGATCATTTTTTTAAGTCTCACCCTTGAAAAGCATAAGAAAATTTTCATATAGATGCTGAACACAAAATCTGTTTTCTAAATCCGGGAACACCTTTCCAGCAACATTTATTAAGCCCTACAAGAATTTGCACACATGTCAGTACTTATATGTGATCATGGGCAACAATTATGCACAAAATAGAACACATGCAAATTACATACCTTTTGTTTGACACTCATTATTATGAATGGAGAAGTGTTCACAATGTTCAGATCATTTTTAAGTGTCGTCAAAAACCATTCCCATGTAAATGTTGATTCTACTTCAACCATTCTCATAGCTATCGGATAGATGCAATCGTTAGGGTCAATGCCAACAACAGTGAGCAACTGACCTTTGTACCTACTTTTCAAGTGGCATCCATAAATAAAAATGATAGGCCGACATCCATTTAGAAAGCCTCTCTTGCAAGCATCATATGACCAATACAATAATGACAAGTGGTCCTTTGGCTCATCTTTTGGCTTCTCTTTGATAGGAGTACTACTAACAAGGAAGGTACTGCCAGGGTTACTTCTCCTAAGCTCTGCCCCATCATTCCGCAACTACTGATACTAAGCTTCCTCGTCACCATGTATGAAATCCAATGCAGCTTTTCGTGCCCTTCCTAGTTTTACTCTATGCGGTCTGATCTTGAACTCTCGCTCAATTTTGTTCCCAACTGTAATCAAGTCCATCTTCTTGTTGTCTCTAAACTCATTGATAAACCTCTTAGTAAGAAATTTGACAGACAAACATTTGGGATCCCAAGATTTTTTACAAAGTGTGGTTCTCATTGTACCTTCTAATTACAATGCTACCTCTCATGTTGTCCTTGGAAGCTTTCATGATCCATGGTCAACCTTTTGAGCAAAATGCATCCAGCCCCGCGACCTCATTTCTACCCTTGTTAAATTTTAGTCTGTTCTGCACACTGTATGAAACCAAAGCGGCTCTCAACTCTTTCATTTCACCATAAACTTGACCAACTTTGAAAACTGGATTATCAAGGTCCACCTCTGGGTTGAATGCCCTAAAAGAGTACTTTAACCTTTCTAGCTCTTTCATCAACAAATTGAGATCATCATCATCTTCCAGTAGTTCATCCTTATCTATGTATTCTTTTTGTTCATTGTGTTCATTCAAACTCACATCAACATTATTCTCCTCAAAAAGTATATCATCCCCATCGGCAACATCATAATCATTTTCATAAAAATCATCATCTAGCTCGCTGTCCACTCCCTCAATCTCCTCTGTTGCCTCTTGATTTTCCTCTTCATTATCTTCCACTGCTTCCTCTTCATTTTCTTTTTCATTACCTTCCACTGCTTCCTCTTCATCTTGATGATCTGGATGAGCAAAATTTGCATGATCTGGTTCATTCAAAGATCTATTACCATTAGGGCAACCTCTGTATATCAAATTATCCCATGAAGATTTCAGATGATTCCTCTCACCAACAATAACATGCAAAGATCTATTCTCTTCGCCTGCTCTTGCCATGGTAGCGATTGCTTCTTCTGTGTCTAAACAGACCATACCATCCAAGATGTCCTTTCAAGGCAAGCACCAATAAACCTGCAGTTCGGAACTAGTAGTGTCATATCCCAGATGTTGCAACACTGAACTAATCACCTCCCTTGACCATGTATTAGCATCACAGTAGTCATAGTCCTCTTGAGTGCTTCCCCAGAATGTCCTTCTCTCATCTATCCCACAAAATATACCCTTGTGTTCAAACACTATTGTAAACAAATTTGAATTTTCTCCTGAAATTTGTGATCAAACACACCATTTAGTACAATATGTTCACACTGAAAAAAGAGGACAATAATTATAGAAGAAAAGCAAATTTGAACAATGTTGCTTTTGTCCCATAAATTTGAAGTGCTTATGTCACAGTCAATAATCTGGACTTCTAGTTTCATTTCCGCAAAATAAACTAAATTTGAAAACTAATCACATCACATCTTTTGTCCTGCTAGTGTCATACTCCCTCCGTCCGGAAATACTTGTCGTAGAAATGGCTACAAATGGATGTACCTAGAACTAAAATACATCTAAATACATCCATTCCTTGGACAAGTATTTCCGGACGGAGGGAGTACATATTTCGGAAACTGCTAGTGTCACACTGCTAAGTGTTTCTGTCCCATTCGATAAGTTCACACTGCTATTGTCATCCAAATCAGAACAATGTTGTAGCTTTTGTCTCACAAAAGCTAACTCACTAAATTTTGATACCAATCTGAAGACATAAATACAGGAGTAGATTCACAGTCACTAATTATTGAAGAAAGTTCAAAACTAAAAATGATTGTCACTTTTACCCTCCAAATTATCATTCACAAATTATTGAACTAATCACATAATAGCGAACACTCATTTCAGTCACAATGTTATGAAAGTAATCGCATCATAATATTATGAGCACACAACAACAATTCCACAACAGCAGGAACACTACTTTCGGCAACTCCGAACGTCACATCGAACACCAATTTCAGTAAACAATGACAAGCAGCCAGAAATCTTGTGATGTAACAAGCAGGCGGAAATCTTGTAAACAATGACACCCGATTATCAACCACGCACACATCCGAACAATAACACGTGGGCGGAAATACCATCGATCAAACCCAATGAAGACCCTAGCGACAAGAGATGCCGATACGGGGGGCACTCAAACACAGGAGAAGGAAGGAGATTTCATACTGTAGTCCGGTGGAAAATTGCCAATGCTGCAAGGACGTGGTTCCATCTAGTGTCGACCTCGTTCGCGGCGCCATCGGTGAGAAACGGAGAGGCGAAAGTGCTGATCAGAAACGAAGAGGTGAAAGGGACGATCAGAAACAAAAAGGCGCATGCAAACAAGGGTTTGTCGTGTAATGCACAATTTTGCATAACCTCAGGGGTCGTATTTCAATTTTCTACTCCCAGCTATCTCTACGGACTACGAGTTCACCTATTCCTATACTTGAGGGGGGTTCTACATAATACCAAAGTGCCTGGTGCGTGCCTATGATCCGACGTGGCACATTTCAAACTAATTTGTGTCAATTTGTTCCCGCAAAGCAAGTTTAGAGGCTAATTTGAGTCACTTTGCAAGTTCTTGTATGAAATTGTACCTGCACTTCAAGTTTATGTATCAATAGTGTAATTAACTTTTTTTTGTAAGTCTTCACATATGAATAACATTGCTCAATTTTACTCCCCCGTATTCCACCACTCTTGTCACATCAATTATTTACTATACTTTTTTTCTCATAATCATTTACTATACTTGATCCACGGTACCTTCACCAGAAATTGCACATGCACTATGCTCTGTCCGTTGCATAGTCATGCTCCAGTCAAATGTTTTTTCACAATGTTTACATGTTAGAAATCAGCTTATCTTATAAACCAAAATTCCAGTTGATGGCTTTCAAACAAAACTATTCTCGAGTGTGTAGATCAATCGATGTGACTGTATGCAAGTGTGTGCTACTGCTCACTCTTGGCTAGGAAAGTCGGATCTGTCTATCCAATTACAAGGTGCATGCGGCAAAATTTCGTGTTTTGACCCTTTTCTGTAACAATTTCAGGATCTGACCCTGGTTTGAAATATTTTGGGATTTGACCCTTTTGCTACCGCCAGGGCCTCAAGCGGTAGGGTTAGACAGGCTACCGCCAGAGCCCCTGGCGGTAGGGTGTGATGGAGGGGGACGGCGGCCGTTTGCCTGTGCTGACGTGGATAAGTACCTTACCGCCAGGGCCCCTGGCGGTAGGTTGTCTAACCCTACCGCCAGAGGCCCTGGCGGTAGGGTGTGGCAGGGTTTTGCGGTGTAAAGTTTCTGTGACGAAATGTGCAATGGCCCTGGCGATAGGGTTCGCCCTACCGCCATGTGGGCTGGCGGTAGGTTGTATGACCCTACCGCCAGGGCCTGTGTTTTGCAGTGTAAAGTTTCTGTAACGAAAAATGCACGGGCCCTGGCGGTAGGTTCACGCTACCGCCGTGGGGGCTGGCGGTAGGCTGTTTAACCCTACCGCCAGGGTGCCTGGCGGTAGGGTCCTCTGTTTTGTTGTTTCAAGTTCATTTGGTTGCTTGTTTTCAAATTCAATATGAAAGCACTATCTATCGCAGAAAGTTTCATAAAATATGACAGCAATATCACAGATTTTAAACAATTGGACTTGGGCATCACATAGACCCATATTAAGATAACTTAAAGTGCATAGAACATTTCAAACAAACTTTAACTAATCAGTAAACAGAGTTCCATATAGTAGCAAACACATAGGTCCACAAATAGCAAACACATAGTTCCACGTAGTTCCACAACCGACAAGTTCAACCAAACGAAGTTCAACCTAATAGCGAACACATAGACAACCCAACTACAACAGCCAACCATCGAAGATCATAATCAGTTGCTCCTTCCTCTCTTGGAGGTACGGTCCTCGTTACTCTTTGAACGAGTCTCTTCAGTCTTCTTATTGGGCCGGCGAGGAAGCGGTCTCTGGAAAGGGTCCGGACTCAGCAAATCCTTCTTCTTCGGATTCCTCTTCTTTGGCAGCTGAGATGCTTGAGATGATTGAGTTGGTGCAGGTCCATAATCTTCATCGTACTCCTCCTCCCCGTTGCTCTCATCCTCCTCCTCCTCTTCCTCCTCCCCTTCTTCATATATGGCCTCCTCCTCCTCATCCTCCTCCTCCTCCTCCTCCTCGGCCAACCTAGACGATGAGGGAACCTGGCTTGATGAGCCGATGTGACCCTGTGTGGCTACAGGCCAATAAGCTTCAACCGACCCAGCTCCAGCACACCCAAGCAGCCCTACTAGCTTGCGACAACACTTCACGAACTTCTGCACTCACAATGAAACAAGGGCATATAATAAGTATCAAGTTTATGATTTCAAAGTGAACAAGATGCATATGTTCCGAGGAGGCTGAAATTGTACCTTCATCGTCCCCCTCATTTTGTTCTCGGATTGTACGCTCCCGGGGACATCACCTAGTGCATCTGAGGCTTCAAAGATGCATCTGTTCAGCTCACCAGACTGCAACGGCATAAGTCAGTCACGATGACGAATTAAATAGTTTAAATACAACCGTCGGTTCAAACTTACCACTCTGTTGATGAGGGAGGCAAACTCCCTAAAGCCACTGTGCATGTCTCTGATGCCGGTCTGGTAGGCCTCTTCCTCGGGGTCATCCCTCTCCAGCTCCGCGATGTCTTCCGCCATCCACCGAGGCCTGAGACGAAGATTGTGCTTCTTGCCATCATCGTACCACCTCATGTGTCAGCCCAGGTAAGCATCCCAGCCAGTCACCCTCCTCTCTCCGTCTTTTCGGTACCTCCATCGGTTCCACTCCGTCACATGACTTTTATGCTGCTCTCCCCAGTCTGTGATCGACTGATTCTTCTGCCGGCTCACCCTGCAAGGCATAAGCAACAAGAATCATCATAAGCGCAATGAGATCATCATAAGCAACAAGAAACATGATAAGCATAATGAAATCATGGGCATGGAGAACAAAGCGCTCACAGGTGGAGCGCGTGGCCGCCGGTATCGGTGGGCTGGCCCGGTGGGGTATGCTGAAAAATCCCAAACTGCGTGGCCACGCGGTGTAGCAAGTGCCACTCGACGGCATACACACAGATCATGGGCACGATGCACCGCCAGATATCACGGTCCGCATCGCACACCATGTTCAGATCAAAGTCCCACTCTCGGTCTTGTCAATACGGCCACCATTTTACCTATTACATATACATTGGTAAGTTCCCACTCACGGTCAAAAGTGGAATCAAAGAGAAAGGTGTTGAGCGAGTTCATGTACCTGTGTATGCGTCAAAGCATCCAACTCGTTGGTGTAGGTCTTGTACGAAGTCTTGTTTAGGCCCGTGTAGAGTTTGACAACGTCCCACTCGTAAGCTATGGTGGGGTTTCGAGTCTCGTCGCCATCTTCGCCATAGTCTTCCCATGGGCGTCTTCGCATCTTCTCCGGATGCCCCACCGGCAGCCGCTCCCACATCCAAATGGATAAGGCCTAGACAAAGCCACCCATATTGGACTTGTCTCCCGTCCTCTGCGTTGCATCGTCAAGCTGCAAAACATCAAATGAGGACCAGATATAAGAAAATGTCATGGACATACTTTCTTAGGTAGGTAGGCAATTAGACACTCTCTTACCGACGGTATAGGTAGGCGAGAGATGCGGTCCCCCAACTGTACCCTGCATCCCAGTCGGCTAGGAAGAACGGATACGACCAGTTGGCAGAGTTCCCGTAGCTGTCTGGAAACACGACCTCCGTGAGAAGATACCATAGGTAGGCTCTCGCGTACCACTCCACAGTCGCCTCGTCTGCGCCTTCGGGGCATGTCTTCTGGTGCTCTGAGAGCCAGATCAACGGCACACCGGATGTACGGTTGCTCTTGGCACCGGGGCAGTCGCCGATGAGGGTGGTGACCCTCTCCTGCCAGTTGGTCCTCTCCACTCGACCGGTGAGTGCATGACCCTCGATTGGCATGGCAGTAATCATCTCCCAGTCCTCGAGGTTCACCGTCATCTCCCTGCATGGCAGATGGAAAGAATGGGTCTCCGGTCGCCACCGGTCAATCAGAGCTGTGAGAGCTGCGTGGACAAGCGTCGGCGGCTGACGCTTGAACTGCAACACGAAACCCAACAGCCGGGCTCTCTTGAAGAACAGCACGTAGCGCTCGTCGTAGTCCATATGCCCATGAACCCCGTGACCCCTCTTGCGCAGTGGCTGGAGCATTTGTCAAAAAGTGAACGCCAAAAGTTAGGAAACTATTTTCATCAATCTGAAAACTTTGATCAATATTTCTTTCATATCACTTACCTCTCCGTTCTCTATGAACCGGACATGATGACCCTTGTCGAATGCCCAGTCCAGCATGGAGTACCGTGGGCCGATGTTGTCCGCAAGAGGTGGCCGCCTTAGTAAAATTTCATAAACAAAAACATCGTAAGCACTTCATATCAAAATCATATCACCATGCATCATATCACAAAAAATCAAATCATATCACCATGCATCATATCACCATGCATCATGTCACCATGATATATCAAATCATATCAACATTACTCATATAAAAAAATCATTCCCCTCTTTAATCATATCAACATGCATCATATCACAAAAAAAATCCTCCAACAATAATCATCAATGTATTATCTCCAAACAACATCTTCATATCATCATATCAACATGCATCATCACTCCAACATGCATCATATCATCATATTTTTAAACAAAAAAAAATCCTCCAGCATGCATCATATCATCATATTTGTAAACAAAAAATTCCTCCAACATCTTCATATCATCATATCAACATGCATCATCAACCTACAATCAATTCCTCCCACATGCATTACATCATAATTTTTTTAACAAAAAAAATTATGAACTAGGGTTCATCTTCACACTAACATATGAACTATTGATTAGAGTTCATATCCAATACCACTAGTTACTAAAGAACTAAGAACTACAACTACAATCAATCTTAGGTGAAAAAAAAATCCAATCTAAAAGTTCAAAAATATGATGGATTTCAAGCAAATAATGCGTCGAATCGGAAGCAAGTTTGCAAAAACTAATTGGAGGGATCGGAGGAGTTTACGATTCTCTCTTCGGGGCCATCTCGATCCGCCAAAACGGTGAAGAATCGGTGAAGATCAGAGGGGGGGAGTGGAGGAGATGAGAGAGGGAAAGAGGGGCGACTTGGGGGAGAAAAGGGAACTGCCGACGGGAGGGGGGGGGGGGAGGGGGGAGATGGAAACGGGCGCGGGGGTCTCGGGCCAATAACTGTCGCCCGCCTACCGCCAGGGTCTCTGGCGGTAGGATCATACACCCTACCGCCAGGGGCCCTGGCGATAGGGTGCGACGGAGGGGGACGGCGGCCGTTTCCGCGAGCTGACGTGGACTAGTACCCTACCGCCGGGGGCCCTGGCGGTAGGATGTATAAACTTACTGCCAGGGCCTCTGGCGGTAGGAAAAAGTGTCAAATCCCGAATTTTTTTCGAACCCGGGGTCGGATCCTAAAATTGTTTGCAAAAAGGGTCAAAACACGAAATTTAGCCGGTGCATGAATTTGACTATGCAAGCCCCACGCCCTCTCTCCGTTTTGGGCACAGGACAAAGGCAATCGGTTAGCATAGACTGCCACCACTTGCATCCAATCAGTTGGGCGCATTCATGCATGTGTTGAATGACCTGGTCAACCTCCTATTCATGCATTGCATTCATCATACTACTTTTATTTATGTGAAGGCATGTCGTACTTGTCTTCCTTGGTGTATATGAGCCTCACTATTTCCCTAAATGAAAAATGACTTTTTTTTACATAAAGCACACAAGCCATTTGATCCATGTGCGTATCACACGTGAACACATTCACTACCTCTGGTATCTTGAAGACAACAAGTATTCTTCTTGGCTATATTGTCTGCTCACCTCCTCCGTTCTTCCACCCTCGACCATTGCACAACTTGGTACATCCATATCAGACATCACAACATTTTCATGGGGTACTAGAAGGTTCTCGTGTCTCATCTCCACTTGCCTCATGGTTGGCCGTTGGCCCCTTTCCATCCTCACGCATGCCGCTGCCAATAGGGCTACCTCTTCAACCATCTTGCCCCCTTCCAGCACAAGCTGTGGATCTAACAAACCGGCGAGGTCGCCTGTTGCGAGCAACGCGGCGAAATATGCAACAAGGCTTTTCTCCTCGGACGATCGATATGAGCATGGTTTTTTCCTCGTTAGCAACTCCATGAGAAGAACACCAAAGCTATAAACATCACTCTTCTCTGTGAGTTGTCCCGAGTAGTAGTACATGGGGTCTAGATACCCAAATGTCCCTTGGGTGGCAGTTGTGTTCCCTGTTTCATCGATCGGAATGCACCTCGAAGCTCCAAAGTCTGACACCTTTGCTATAAGAGTGCCATCTAATAGGATGTTCTGAGATTTGATATCCCTGTGGACTATAGGGATTGACACGGCTGAGTGAAGGTACGCAAAAGCTCTCGCAGTCTCCGTGGCAATTCTCAGGCGCTCCACCCATGGCAACGATGCTTCGGGCTCTTCCACATGAAGATGATGATAAAGGGTCCCATTGGAAATGAACTCATACACCAACAACGGCACCTCCGTCTCGAGGCAACACCTGAAGAGCTTCACCACATTTCGAAGGTTGATCTGCGAGAGGATGGCTACCTCGTTGATGAACTCATCGATCTCCCTCTGGACCACGACCTTGGACTTCTTGATCGCCACGACGTGCAGGTCTGACATGATCCCTTTGTACACCGTGCCATGCCCTCCACCGCCGATCTCGCAAGCTTTGTCAAAGTTGTTGGTGGCCTTCTCCAGCTCCACCAAGGGGATAATCATCCTCTCAGCGATGTCTGCCTTTTGCGACACCAATTGCTGCAGCAGATGTCCCCTGTTTTGCCTGAAAAATTTCTTCTTCAGTACTTTTGCCCTCTGCTGCTTCAGCTTCCGGGTCACAAAAAAGACACCAAGTACGAGGAGTAGAAGGCCAGCACCACAGCCGATTCCTATGCCGACACCCAGACCTGAAAACGTGAGAGAAAATGCGTCATGGTTCAGAGCAAGAACCAATGCAATCCCTGTCTCCCTGACGTGCAAGCTCACATATGTACCATCATCGATCGTGTTATACATGCTCACCTAGAGATGATTTGACGCAGCCATCTTTGATCTGGGGGTTGCCACTGGAGCCGGGCGGACACCGGCACTGGTACGCTCCGGGCGTGTTGATGCACACGCCAAAGCACATGAACTTGTCGCGCATCGCGCACTCGTCGACGTCTTGGCATCCGCCGGGGAGGTATGGGTTGCCCTGGAACCCGCGCTTGCACCGGCACACGTAGCCAGTGCGGTAGTTGTTGGTGACGTTGAGGCATGTACTGCCGCTGCTCCGGCACACGCTCCTCGCCGCCTCCTGTGGGCAGCCCGTCGCAGTATCCTGGGGTTGCAGGAGCCGCTTGGAGTCCACCGCCCACTCCAGCACCACAGAGATCGCCGTCGTGCTGGAGGAGTCCTGGAGCGACTTGTTGAGCAGCCCGGCGGAGTTGCCCTGGAACCAGCCAGTCTCGGCGATGCGCACCACGATAGGCAGCTTGAGGTCCATCTCCTGGTTCAGGTCCAGCCCCGCGAGCTGCACGCTGTAGGAAGGGCGGCCGATGGGAATGGGCGTCTCGCAGCAGCCTACTCCGGCGCACGCGGCGACCTCCTCCGGGGAGATCGTGCTCAGAAACGTGTCGGTGACGGGGCAGAAGGCCGAGCAACCGACGATGACGTTGCCGCCTTCCCCGAACAGCGTGGCCTGCTGGTTGCACCCCGTGACCACCAACCGGTTGCGCGTCCCCGACACCACGAACGGGCCGGCGAAGGCGTCGACGCCGAGCCCGCCCCACTGGCCGTTGGACGCGAGCCTAGCGAGGCCAGTGCCGTTCCCGCTGCCTGTGAGTTTCACGGCGCCAGCGGTGTCCATGACGCGCACCGTGGAGTTGGCCAGCGATATCTTAGCGACCTCGAGGGTGCCGCCGGCGCCGCTGATGAGCAGCCGCTCTCGGTCGAACGAGCGGTCGCAGGTGAGGTTGAAGCCCGGAAAGTTGCACCGCTCTCCGTATGTAGTCCTTTTTAAAATCTCTAAAAAAACTTATATTTAAAAACGGAGGGAGTAAGAGGAAAGTCATCTAAGCTACAGCTCCCTAACTTCACTCCTTCATATCCATATGATTAAGCCGAACGTACCATGAACTAATTTGCAAATTATAAATCTACTTTACACAATTACAAATTTTAGGTACAAACAAAATTATGATGCAATAAAACTAATTTCAAATTTATTTATATCAACAGTAACTGTGTATAGTACCTGCTAATTAGATAAATACAGTGTTCACTATAGTACCCGTGAGTTTTTTTTCTCTGTTTTACACTAACTTACATTGTAGCTTACGTGACTTCCCTCCTTCGTGTTAGAGGATCCACTTTCGCTACCCACTCATTTGCTCAAAAAAAAAAAAAAACTAGCTACCCACTCCACTCCACTGGCCTCAGCTCGTCTGTCTGGGATGAGAAAGGAAAGCGGCGTTCGTTTATTTTTCAAGAAAACAGCCGACGCTGCATGCCAAAACGGACCGAATGGCGCGCCGCACTAGGCGCTAGGCGGTGAGATAAGGCGCCGAGAGAAAGTCGCGAGCTGCGCTTCTCGCTGTCTCCACACTGCACTCTCTTCTTCCTCACTCCCTCCTCGCGTGCTTCTGCGCGGCGATCGATCCATGGAGCAGGCGGCGTCCTTCCTCTCCTCTCTCCTCGGCGGCGGCGGCGGCGGCCAGGAACCGTCGGGAGAGCCGGCGGCGACGGTGGCGTCCATCCTCATATACCCCGTCAAGTCCTGCAGGGGCGTCTCCGTGCCTCAGGCACCCGTCACCTCCACCGGTACTGTGTGTCCCCCAGCTTCACTGAAACCAATCATTTTCTTCGTGTCCCCCTGTCCTGCGTCGTGTTGAGCTCTGATCTGATGGCTCTGGTGCACTGCAGGGTTCAGGTGGGATCGGCAGTGGCTGGTGGTGAACGCCAAGGGCAGGGCGCTCACGCAGAGGGTGGAGCCCAAGATGGCGCTGGTTGAGGTGGAGTTGCCGCCGGCGGCCTTCGACGAGGACTGGCAGCCCACCCCCGACTCCTGCTTGGGTATTACTAGCTGATTTATTACTGCAGGAGTATATATGATATGCTTTGTCAGTATGTTTACTAGTACAGTAGTAATTTTTGTTCACAAGATATGCTCCCTTTTTCGTCCTAATTAAATATTTTCGGAGTTAAGGCGTGTAGTTACACCTCAATGGAACTTCATCAGAGAAAGCTTGGCAAGCATCTCTCTGTTTTGTTTTAACAGACAGTTTGTTCGGACTAACTTAGATTCCTGCAAAATGTTCTGTCTCCATGATTTGCTGAATACAACACTGCTTGTCGTTTGAACAAGCAATACACTGACACTAGTAGATTTGATCAAAAGTAATTGTGTTTTTCTGCTCATAAAATTGATTTCCTGCATTTTTATGCTCTTTGATTTGATACATTGTAACTTGTGATGCCGCTTCCTTTTTTATGTTTCAGGAGAAAATCCTTGTATCGTTATCATTTTCTTTTTAAGTCTCCTAAAGATCAATTTTATTTGATCCTCTGCTGATTGCAGTTATAAGAGCACCTGGAATGGACATGCTGAAGGTCCCTCTTACTGCGGAGCGCGCCACGCTCGATGATGTCTCCGTGTGGGAGTGGTCTGGTTCTGCCAATGATGAAGGAGCTGAAGCAGCCGAATGGCTCTCCGCTTATTTAGGGAAGCCGAGTCGACTCGTGCGGTTTAAAGAAGGTGCATACCTTGTGGTGTTCTTAGTCACACAAAAATGCCTTGGATGCCTGTCTATTTGTGCAGAAAATGAGATCATCTCTGATACTTATGAAGTATGTCTGTTTTTATGTTTTTGGCAGACTCTGAAATCAGGCCGACTGATCCTGATTATGCTCAAGGTTACAAGCTCAAGTTTACGGATGTCTTCCCTTTCCTCATGGCCTCCCAGGTAGTACCTTCATACTTCACAGCTCAGACTGTTTGCCTATGTATGAATTATGAAGGCTAACAGTTCAAATAATTTGTAGGGCTCACTGGATGCACTAAATGAGCTTCTTAAAGAACCTGTACCAATCAATCGCTTCAGACCAAAGTAAGCAGCACACTGTATTTTCCGAATAACCTTTTTGCCGTGGGTTTATGTATTAAAATTTGTGATACCAGGTTGCTTAATATTCACCTACCTTTTGCGTTCTTACAAACAATGGTTTGCTTTGACAGTATTTTAGTTGATGGATGCCACCCATACTCGGAGGATATGTGGAAAACCATAAAGATAAACAAGCTGACATTTGACGGGGTGAAGTTATGCGACCGTTGCAAGGTAAAATTTCAAGAACTGTTTCTGTGGTTGACATGCAAAGTACCAAGAGGCGTGTTCGTTTGTTTCATATAAACCTTGCACCACGATAATTCAGTAATATATAATGTTTACACTAAACATTCACACCGGACAATATAAATAGGAGTATACCATATGATTAGTTTCTCTGTTTGCTGATTCAGGTACCAGCCGTTAATCAAGAGAATGGAATACTTGGCACCGAACCAACAGAAACTATGCTGACATTCCGGTCCGGTGAAGTGATCTGTCCGAGCCACAAGAATAAACACAAGGTAGTTAATTGTCTCTTTCAACCTATTCTACTTTTGGCAGTAGAACAAGCCATTTACTGCTTGCATTTTTATCTTGTTTTGCAGGTGTACTTTGGGCAATATCTGGTCTGCAAGGAATCGGTATCAGCAAAGGGAAAAGGGAGGATCGTCAAGGTCGGCGACCCGGTTTATGTTCTTCAGACGTACCCTTCATCCGACGAAGTTCCTGCCTGAGCAACGGCATGGTAGCACCTACCATATACTCCCTCCGTCCCAAAACAAGTGTCTCAACTTTAGTACTAATGTTACTAAAAGTTGAGACATTTTTGGGACAGAGGGAGTATGTTTTATGTGTGTTTCGAAGAGACGACTTGTTGGTTGAATTTGTGCACACTCTACGTAAATTCAACTTTGCAATAAAGTAAATCAGCTTAGCAATAAAATCTTGACGAGCGTGATCGTCATGCTCTCCATCTCAAACAATATCGTCATCTGGTTCTTTAGCCCATTGATCGGCCAAACAGTAGAATGTAGTCACTCACTGATGTTCATTAGCAAATCCTTTGTCAGAGACATCTCGAAATAGACTTTCGTCCCACTTTATAAGTAAAGCAACGAACCGAAGTACAGGACCGAAAGATACAATATGGTGGGAAGGCCCCTTTACAAAGCAGATCAAAAGATACAACAAGAACCTAGAACAAGCCAAACACATTGCCAAGGCCCGACCAAAAACTCCTGAGCTCCATGACAACGCCCCCAGGAGGGTGACGGCGCGAACCGTCGCCGCTGCCGAATCTGAAGACAGGCAAAGGTTTTCACCTGAAGCCCTGGCACAAGGACGAGATCCACGACGACGTCTTCAAGAAGCAAGCGCGCCCACGGGTCACCGGCGCCAAAAGTATGAAGCTTTCACTTGGACACTCAACTACACCATCCAGAGGAGTCCCAGCCACCACCTCAATGATGGCCAACTTGTCACCCCAGATCTGGGTACTGCAAGAGCAGGCCTGAGCCTCCCGCCATTACACACCTTGTCGTCCACACGACCATGGTTGTAGTAGCCGCCTATATAAGTGGATGTTTAATTTGGTTATGCAACCATGTCCTTATAAGTGTGTGTGTGTGTGTGTGTGTGTTGTTGTTGTTGTTGTTGTTGTTGTTCTGTATGCAATCCCATCGCACAACACACATGTCTTATTAGCAGCAATCGTCTGTGTTATTATCGGTCTTCGCACACATTTTTTATTACAGACCGGTTTGCCACATTTCACACACATCTTATTATATTGAACCGTTTATGTTCTCTTATCTCAACCCAAACAGTTTATCCGAGTGAACCGCATGCCGTATATCGCATACACCTTGATCTGGCTGACCATTTCTTTTGTGTTGCCTAATAACAAATAGTTCATCCTAGTGAACCGTATGTTGTATATCGCACACACCTTCATCTGGCTACCCGTTTCTTTTGTTGCTCCTCATCGCAAACAGTTAATTGTACTGAACCGTATGCCCTACATCACACACAGAACTAAAATCTGAACTGTGTTTGATGCATCCGTCATCGCAAATATTTTGCATCTTTTTTGACGGGTTTTTTACACCACCGTTTGCGATTAATGCATCGCACACAGTTTCGTCAAAGGGTCTTTGATCGTAGTGTCGCGTTAGCAGCATCCTGCAATAGTGCTTGTCGGCCCGACGTGGCCGTTTTCCCCCTCTGTAAGACGGCGGCAGCGATGTCCGGGAGGAGGGTCACTCGATATATAATTTAGGTATGTTTTTGTTTAGATGAGGCACATTTAAGTTAATCAAATTAGTTTATAAAAAAGAGAAAATAGAAAAATAGAAAAATAGAAAAAATAACACAAATCTATGCCGACGGAAGGCCATTGGCATAGCTATGCTCCCGGTTCTATGAGGGCTTCAGATCGATGCCATGGCAGAGCCCGCAGATCGATGACATGGGTCAGGCCTATGCCGACGGGGACCCTGTCGACATATCTATGCCACTCCATGGACCGACGATGGCGTGTCACGTCCCCCGGATCGATGACGTGGGCCACTCCCTATGCCGACGGCCCCTGCTAGTGTCGTCAGCGTAGATATGACGCCGTCAAATGCCCGTCGCCCACCGGGTATCCGGGCCCACATATATGCCGACGGCCCATCTATGCTGACGGCCACCGCGGGCATAGAGCCAGTACTACCGACGCTGAGCTATGCCGACGGCTCCCGTCGGCATAGGTTGAGGTATGTCGACGGCTTTGCTACGTCGACGGCTTGCCCTAGGCCGTCGGGATACCTCCATATATGCCAACGGGGGCCGTCGGCATAGCTTAGGCCGTCGGGATTTGGGCAAATTCGTGTATTGTTTTTTAGTTGGTTATTCCTTAGCAGTGTCATTCCCGTTTGACCAGTCACTGATGACTAGTCATAATCATCACTGATGTATTTTCTGCCAGTTTGTCACGAAAAGAAACTAGCCCCAGGTCGCCTCCGCGGGCGACAATGGCGAACCCTAGTGCGTTGCCGCAGGCCCCTCCCCTCCAGGCCCTCCTCCCCCGCCGCTGCCGTGAGCCACCGCTAGGCAAAGCCCGGCTGGCGTGGGTGGGGGCGGAGATCTCATTTCTCTCTGCTTGGGTCTTGGGCTAGCGCGGGACAGCTCTTCTCAGGCGGAGGCGGAGGTTGGTGATGAGGATACAGACCTGGGGTAGGGTCATAGGCCGAACCTATACGTCCTACCCAAGGTCACTACCCCAGAAGATAAAAAGACCAAGAATCCACTCGACGACCGAATCACTCGACCACATCCCCCACCGTCACTCGACCATATGGGAGGTCACTGGACTATATCGAGGACTAGGAGTCGGAACAGCACGCAATAGCCGGGCATTCACTCCTTAGTCTTCATGAGCATTAAGAGTATTTAAGACTGCCGTTACCAGTAACACCCTTACTTTATGTACATTAAGCCCCTTGTAATGGAGGTTGGCTGGGGTCCTGGCGCACTCTATATAAGCCACCCCCCTCCTATGGGGCAAGGGTTCGCACCCCTGTAATACTACACACATAATCCAATCGACCGCCTCTGGGCACCAAGACGTAGGGCTGTTACTTCCTCCGAGAAGGGCCTGAACTCGTAAACCTCGTGTGTACATCTTCGCCATAGCTAAGATCTTGCCTCTCCATACCTACGCCCTTTCTACTGTCAGCCTTAGGACCACGACAGTTGGCGCCCACCATGGGGCGGGTGTCTTAGCGACTTGTTGGTGAAGTTGCAAGTTTTACTGATCATCATCATCATCATGGTTTCCGGTGGCGGATTGGTTGAGGGCCACGAGATCCGTCTCGGCGCGCTCGTTTTCGTCGTCGACGACTCCGCGTGGCTTCAAGAAGCTCCCCTAGACGCTGAGGCGCTCCCCGTCCGAGGGGTGACGCACTTCCGCGCGTGCGTTCGCGGCGTCCTTCTTCGGCAGCCGTCGACTCAGTATCGGTCGGCTCCGATGGTGTTTTCTCTCCCCGCTGTTCGCCGTTGCAAGCGGTCTAGTCGATCGCGGCTTCAGCGCTGGGTGAAACACGCGGTGGCTCGGCATTCGACCACCCATCAAATCGCGGCAATCGAGCCCGACGAAACTCTCCACGGCCTGTTCGATCTGTCGACTGGCTCCGCGGAGACCGCATCCGAGTGTGATAGCAGCGATCCTGCGGCCGAAGTCTTGATGGTCGATGGCCTCACAGCCCGCCCCGTTTCCGCCGCAAGGGCGGCGGAGATGGGGGCGGCAATCCATCGCACGTCCATGAGGAATACCGACCTGAGCCCCTCTCTTCACAGCAGAGGGAAGAACTTCGTTACCGCAACATGGATGCACTCCACACGCCCATCGTTGGAGAAACCCCCGAGGCTCGGGCCTTGGAGGAGGTGCGCCTAGCTAACTTGGCTGAGCGCACTCGACTGGATAACCTTCAGCGTGCTCTTGACGAGCGCGCCCAGGAGTGGATTCATGAGTCTAGTCGATGACAGCTTTTCCCGCCTCCACCTATGGTATACCGCACTCCGATTCAAAATCTCACAGTTGCGGCCCGAATAGCAGAGTCGATCCAACCTTCCCAGTCAGAAGCTGGCAGAGGGTTGATGCAGATCCGGGCCCTGCTCAGGGCAGCAGGAGAGCAGAATACAGCAGTATCTCAGTCGCGGAATAGGATTCACAGCAGATCCGTTGCAGTGGACACGGTTCAGTCGGCTCATAGCCCAAGATTGCCTCCGCAGCGTGAAGGGCGTGGGCAGTATGATCATCCACTCGACCGTGACAATCATCGTCAGGGACCCACGCCTCCTCCAAGGTGTGCGTCGTATGTGCCTCCGCGGAACGATGACAGGCGCCGTCACAGTGGTGAGCGCAGGATTTCAGTCGACCCAAGGGAACCGGGCTTCGACGCGAGGTCTATCCTCGTTCAAGGCCTGGTCGACCAGAACAGAGCACACAGAGAAGACCCTGGCAGAGATCGTCCAAGTGGCAGCCGAGTGCATGTTTCTAGTCCCGAGTGTTTTGGCAAAGCCATCAGGGCAGCAGTGATACCTCCCAACTTCGGGTTGGCGTCCGGGGTCAGTAAGTTCACCGGTGAATCCAAGCCTGAAACTTGGCTTGAAGATTACCGAGTGGTCGTGCAGATTGGAGGCGGTAACGACGAGATAGCGATGAAGCATCTCCCTCTTATGTTGGAAGGGTCGGCCCGTGCGTGGCTGACTCAGTTGACTCCGGGCAGTATTCACAGTTGGGAAGAGCTATCTCGAGTGTTCGTGAGAAGTTTTGAGGGCACGTGCAAGCGACCAGCAGGATTGCCCGAGTTGTTGCATTGTGTGCAGAAGCCGAATGAGACTTTGAGGGAGTTCATCCAGAGATGGTCCACTTTGCATCACACCGTCGAGAATGTTTCAGAGCATCAAGCTGTATGTGCTTTCAAGGAAGGCGTCAAATACATGGAGTTGGTCTTGAAATTCGGTCGAACTGGGGATATGACTCTGACTCGAATGATGGAGATAGCCACCCGGTACGCTAACGGGGAAGAAGAGGATCGACTCCGTAGCGGGAAGATCAAACCAGTCGGCCAAGAGGCCGATGGAGGTAACTCCAGTCGGAAACAGAAGTGTAAGGCCGAGCCGGCGGCACCTGGAGAGATTGCGGGAGTGAATCAAGAAAGTTTAAGGGAAAACCTAAGGGGCCCTGGCCCCCTAAGAAGGTGAAGGATCAAGAAGGGGATGATGTGATGGATTTGCCGTGCCACATCCACACGAAGAAGGATGAGGAAGGTAATCTAATTTACCCAAAGCATACCACTCGGCAGTGTCGACTCCTAATCCAGCAGTTCCGAGAGAAACAACCCAATGAGAAGGAGAAGGAGTCGGACCAAGGTGAAGATGAAGAGGAGGACGATGGTTATCCCAAAGTCAATTCCACTCTGATGATATTTGCTGAAGTTGAAAGCAAGAGTCGATTGAAGGTCATCAAAAGGGAGGTGAATATGGTCGCTCCTGCGGCGATGACCACCTACCTGAGATGGTCTCAGACAGCCATTACGTTCGACCAGTCTGACCATACCGCTCGTGTGGCCACCCCCGGGAGGCAAGCACTGGTCGTCGACCTTGTGGTTGGAGGCACTCGACTGACCAAAGTATTGATGGACGGTGGCAGTGGTCTGAACATCCTCTACGTTGAGACCTTGAAGGGGATGGGCATTCCGATGTCCAAGCTTAGCGAGAGAAATATGAGTTTTCATGGCGTAATCCCTGGAAAGAAAGCGGAATCACTCAGCCAGATCGCCCTTGATGTGGTTTTCGGTGACTCCAAGCATTACCGAAAGGAGAAGTTGACATTTGAGGTTGTGGATTTCCAGAGTGCCTATCATGACATTCTGGGTAGGCCAACCTATGCATGTTTTATGGCTCGACCATGTTATGTGTACCTCAAACTAAAGATGCCTGGCCCCAAAGGTGTGATCACGGTTACTAGCAATCAGCAGAAGGCTGAGGAATGTTTCCAGAAAGGTTCCAAAATTGCCGACGCACAGATGGCAGCAGTCGAGTTCCAAGAATATCAGAAGAATGCAGATCCGAGTGATTTGGTTCGAGCCAAGAAGCCTGCCATAGATTCCGCATTCCAGTCGACTAGTGAGATGAAGCCAGTTCATATTCACCCGACGGATCCCAATGCTGCACCGACTCATATATCAACAACGCTCGATAGCAAATAGGAAGAAGCGCTCGTTCAGTTCCTCCATGAGAACTGGGACATCTTTGCATGGAAACCTTCTGACATGCCAGGTGTACCCAGGGGACTGGCCGAGCACCGTTTGCATGTCGACCCCAAAGTAAAGCCCGTCAAAGAGCACCTTCGGCGGTCCGCCGTGCAGAAGAGGAAAGCAATTGGCGAAGAAGTGGCTCGACTATTGGCAGCAGAGTTCATCCGTGAAATCTACCACTCCGAGTGGTTAGCCAATGTAGTTATGGTTCCTAAGAAGGATGATTCACTTCGTATGTGCATTGATTTCAAGCATATCAATCGGGCCTGCCCGAGAGATCACTTTCCTCTCCCTCGCATCGATCAGATTGTTGACTCAACTGCGGGGTGTGAGCGCTTGTCTTTCTTAGATGCGTATTCCGGATACCATCAGATCCGACTGTATGGTCCCGATGAAATAAAAACAGCCTTCATCACCCCATTTGGGTGCTTTTGCTATGTCACCATGCCATTTGGTCTGAAAAATGCCGGAGCCACATTCATGAGAATGATTCAGAAGTGCCTGCTCACTCAAATCAGTCGGAATGTGGAAGCTTACATGGATGACATTGTGGTCAAGTCTCGCAAAGGTTCCGACCTATTGACCGACCTTGCAGAAACCTTTGCCAACCTGAGGAGGTATGATATCAAGCTTAATCCATCAAAGTGCACATTCGGAGTTCTAGGAGGAAAGTTACTCGGTTTTCTCGTTTTCGATTGAGGGATCGACGCCAATCTAGAAAAGGTCGATACAATCCTCCGATGAAATGCCCCGTGCGAGTGCATGACGTTCAGAAGCTGACTGGTTGTCTGGCCGCCCTGAGTCGATTCATTTCTCGTCTCGGTGAAAAGGCCTTGCCTCTTTACCCACTGATGAAGAAGTCTGATAAGTTCGAGTGGACTGATGAAGCTGATGCAGTGTTTGCAGAGCTCAAAACCCTGCTTTTCACCCAGTCGGTGCTCGCTGCGCCAATCAGCAAAGAGACTTTACTGCTTTACATTGCAGCCACTGGACAAGTTGTCAGCACAGTACTCACGGTCGAGCGAGAATAAGAAGGAAAAGCTTACAAGGTTCAACGCCCAGTCTATTATCTCTTTGAAGTTTTGACTCCATCCAAGCAACGATACCCACATTATCAGAAGCTTGTCTATGGAATATACATGACCATGAAGAAGGTTGCGCATTATTTCCCTGACCACTCCATTACAGTCGTCAGCGACGCACCACTATCTGAAATTCTGAATAACAGAGACGCAACTGGTCGAGAGGCAAAATGGGCGATTGAACTCCTTCCATTAGATATCAAGTTCGAGGCAAAGAAGGCTATCAAGTCCCAAGCAATTGCAGATTTCCTTGCCGAGTGGCTTGAGCAGCAATTGCCGACTCAAGTTCACTCGGAGCATTGGACTATGTTCTTTGATGGCTCAAAGATGCTGAATGGTTAAGGCGCTGGAGTAGTTTTGGTATCCCCCCGCGGAGACAGGCTTAGTTATGTTCTCCAGATTCATTTTGGTTCCTCCAATAATGAAGCCGAATATGAAGCACTTCTATACAGGTTGCCTATGGCCATTTCGCTCGGCGTCCGTCGCCTTGTGGTCTACGGCGACTCAGATTTGGTGGTTAACCAAGTGATGAAGGAATGGGATGTCAGGAGCCCAGCCATGACCGGTTATTGCAATGCAGTGAGAAAGATGGAGAAGAGGTTTGAAGGTTTGGAGCTCCACCATATACCCCGATTGAAAAATCAAGCTGCAGACGAGTTGGCCAAGATAGGTTCAAAGAGAGAGGCCATTCCCTAAAATGTGTTTCTGGAACATATTCATTCACCTTCATTTCAGGAAGATCCTTCCACCGAAGAGTCACCGCAGCCCAAGAGTGCCACAGATCCGACTGAAGTCGAAATCCCAGCCGTGGTCGACTTAGTCATGGAGGTTTTGGTCATCACTCCCGACTGGATAGTGCCATACATCGCATACATTCTTAGGAAGGAACTCCCAGAGGATGAAGAAGAAGCTCGGCAGATCGTCCGACGGTCTAAAGCCTTTACTGTGATAAAAGGACAGTTGTTCAGAGAAAGTGTAACTGGGGTCTGCAGAAGTGCATCATGCCAGAAGAAGGACGGATGATCCTCAATGATATTCACTCGGGGACCTGTGGTCACCATGCGTCCTCTTGGACCATCGTGGCCAAAGCATACCGAGCCGGGTTTTACTGGTCGCACGCCAACGAGATGGCAAAGGAAATAGTGGACAAGTGTGAAGGTTGTCAGTTTTATTCCAACATGTCCCACAAACCTGCATCAGCTCTGAACACTATTCCACTCGTCTGGCCTTTTGTTGTTTGGGGGATTGGACATGGTTGGACCTTTGAGGACCGGCAGGAGCGGATTTACCCACGTACTGGTAGCAGTCGACAAGTTTACCAAGTGGATCGAGGCCAAGCCTATTAAAAACCTTGAAGCAAGCACTGCTGTGAGCTTCATTAGAGAGTTGATATTCAGATATGGCGTACCGCACAGCATCATCACTGATAACGGATCAAACTTCGACTCTGATGAGTTCAGATCCTTTTGTGCTTCCCAAGGCACGAGGGTCGATTACGCTTCGGTCGCCCATCCCCAGTCGAATGGGCAGGCTGAGCGAGCGAATGGATTGATTCTCAAAGGACTGAAGCCCCGGTTAATGCGTGACCTCAAGCACGCGGCAGGGGCTTGGCTCGATGAGCTCCCATCAGTGCTTTGGGGGCTGAGGACAACCCCCAATCGGTCGACTGGACAGACTCCATTATTTTTAGTCTACGGAGCCGAAGCCGTTTTGCCGAGCGATTTGCTCCACAACGCTCCCCGAGTCGAACTCTTCTCAGAAGAAGAAGCAGAGTGAGCTTGACAAGATGCAGTCGACCTCCTGGAGGAGGAAAGAGAGATGGCCTTGATCCGGTCGACCATTTATCATCAAGACTTACGTCGATTCCATGCCAGGAACATAAGGGGCCGTGCATTCCAGGAAGGGGACTTGGTCCTCCGAGTTGATCAACAGAAGCCACACAAGCTCGCCCCCGCTTGGGAAGGCCCTTTCGTCGTTACCAAGGTGCTCCACAATGGGGCATACCGTCTCTTCAAGGTCGAGCACAACAAAGATGAACCACACGCCTGGAATGCAGAACTGCTCTGCCCTTTTTACTCTTAAGTACTTAGACTGATGTAATAAGAAGTACCTCCTAGTTTGATTATCAAAAGACATAATTTTATAGTCTTCTGAATGATTGTTGTTTATTTCTTTTGTATGTGTTGCCTTAGCTGCGAATCTGTTTCGCCTAAGATGAAGTTATAAAAATCCTACCGAGTGGTGAGTCCGCCTCCCACTCGGGGGCTTAGCTGCAGCCTAGTGCTCGCCTAAGTTTGTAAAATCCTACCGAGTGGTGAGTCTGCCTCCCACTCGGGGGCTTAGCTGCAGCCCAGTGCTCGCCTAAGTTTGAAAAATCCTACCGAGTGGTGAGTCCGCCTCCCACTCGGGGGCTTAGCTGCAGCCCAGTGCTCGCCTAAGTTTGTAAAATCCTACTGAGTGGTGAGTCTTCCTCCCACTCGGGGGCTTAGCTGCAGCCTAGTGCTCGCCTAAGTTTGAAAAATCCTACTGAGTGGTGAGTCTGCCTCCCACTCGGGGGCTTAGCTGCAGCCCAGTGCTCGCCTAAGTTTGAAAATCCTACCGAGTGGTGAGTCTGCCTCCTACTCGGGGGCTTAGCTACAGCCCAGTGCTCGCCTAAGTTTGAAAAAATCCTACCGAGTGGTGAGTCTGCCTCTCACTCGAAGGCTTAGCTGCAGTCTAGTACTCGCCTAAGTAATAAAAAGTCCTCCCAAACGGCATTCCCCCCGGAGGTTGCACCGTCAAGAAGAAGGACGAGATTGTGGTGAGCAGTGCTCGCCTAAGTTCGAAAAATCCTACCGAGTGGTGAGCGACCCTCCCACTCGGGGGCTTAGCTGCAGCCCAGTGCTCGCCTAAGTTCAAAAAATCCTACCGAGTGGTGAGCGACCCTCCCACTCGGGGGCTTAGCTGCAGCCTAGTGCTCGCATAATTTGAAAAATCCTACCGAGTGGTGAGCGACCCTCCCACTCGGGGGCTTAGCTGCAGCCCAGTGCTCGCCTAAGTTTGAAAAATCCTACCGAGTGGTGAGCGACCCTCCCGCTCGGGGGCTTAGCTACAGCCCAGTGCTCACCTAAGTTTGAAAAATCCTACCGAGTGGTGAGCGACCCTCCCACTCGGGGGCTTAGCTGCAGCCCAGTGCTCGCCTAAGTTTGAAAAATCCCACCGAGTGGTGAGCGACCCTCCCACTCGGGGGGCTTAGTTGCAGCCCAGTGCTCGCCTAAGTTTGAAAAATCCTACCGAGTGATGAGCGACCCTCCCTCCCAGGGGACTTAGCTACAGCCCAGTGCTCGCCTAAGTTTGAAAAATCCCACAGAGTGGTGAGTGAGGCCGTGGGTTGCCCACACCCCTCCCCCCCCCCCCACCCGGGTGCTGCACCGTCAAGAAGAAGGACGAGATTGTGTGAACCCAACGATTGGCCCCTCCCTGATGACAGGAACGTCAAGACCATTGTTGAGTACCTCGTTGATGAGCTGATCAATGCTACCATAGGCTCGTCAACAGGTCGACTGCTGACCCTTCTTCAGCACCTACAGCAAGTGATGACAAAACCGACCCAAGTAAAGAGCAGACTTCACTCAAAGATAAACCCAATATATTCAAAGATAAATCCAGAGTTCCATAACCGCAGATTAAAAGTACTCGGGCACCAGACCCGGAGGAGTTTTAATGGTTACAAAATCACTCGGCATCTCGAGGCAAATAAAGGTGAGGCATGATGTTTTTTTAATCACTCGGTAGGAGAAGGACTGGCCGGATCGCAGAAGCTGTCGAGATCGACGCTGTCGGCAATGCGAGTGGCTGCCTCGAGGAAGGTGTCCATGAAGTCTTGGAAAGAGTGCTTCTTAGTATTCGCCACCTTGAGGGCCGCCAGCTTCTCTTCTTTGGCCTCCTTGCAGTTCATGCGAACCAGGGACAAGGTGACGTCAGCTCCACAGTGGGCAGAAGACTTCTTCCACTCTTGCACTCGGTCAGGGATTTGGTTGAGTCGAGTCATCAGCGACTCGAGACTTTGAGGAAGTTCTGCCTGAGGCCAGAGTTCGGCGTCCACTCGGGCCATCGCGGCCTTCAGCCGAGCTAGCTAGTCGACTGCACCGTCCAAGCATCATTCCAGTCAGAGCAAGTTCATCGCAACTTCATCTTTCATGGGACAGTTGATAGGGTCGAGACCCGTCTCGGCCCGTCCAGTTTCAGCTTCAAAGTCCTGACAGAGTTCTGTTCCATCACAACAAACAATGAGTTGACAGTATTGCTAATCTCAGTCGACGACAGTTATCTAACTGAACAGTCATACCTTCAAGCTTCAAGACAAGCTTCGTCGCAAGTTGTTCCAAATGAGACTCTAGCTTGCCCGTCTTGGTCATGAGACCATCAACTTCAGCGGTCAGATTCTCATTGTCCTTCCTCAGTTGTTCGACTTCACGATTGGCGTCCGAGACGGCCGTCTTCAATTTCACGTTCTCGTCCTCCAACTTGCCGACTGAAGCCAGCTTCTGATCCACCAGCTTCGTCTTCTCACGTGCTTCCTTCTGAGCAGCTGTCAGATCCAGATCCTTCTGCTCCAAAGCTTCCTTCATCCTCTCTAAAGAACAACACTCTTCAGACGAGACTGAAGTTGGCGATTTTCACTATGCACATCTGTTTGTGTGAAATCACTCAGTTCAAAGAGACTGAAAGAAAAACCAGTGCGAAGTGTGAAGCTACAAAGCAGACAAAATGGCCGAGTGATTACCTCCCATGATGGCCGTTTCTTCTTGAGCAGTCTTCAGATTCTTCTTCGCAAGTTCGAGGTCAAGTTCAACGCTGATATGCTTCTTCTTTAATTCGGTGAGCCGAGCTCCAAGATCACAAGACCTCTGCAGACAGAAAGACAGACATGTCAGTCGACAGATATAAGCGACAGTGAAGGAGAAGAATTACTCAAAGACTACTGCCAAATCAAATATTCAACAGCAGTCTCGGGGACTACACCCAGTGGGTGCACTTAGCATGCCCCCACTGCATCAAATCAATACTCAGCGAGAGTTGCCCAAAGAAAAAGAAAGAGATATACATTCTAAGACCTAAGTCGACTGCCAGCAGTCGACCGCGGTCTCGGGGACTACACCCAGTGGGTGCACTTAGCATGCCCCCACTGGTTCAGATCAATACTCAGCAGGGTCTGCCCAGCGTGAGTTCGAACAGTCTACTAAGATTCTACTCAAGTCGAGTGCAATGGAAAATTTTCAAAGCTCTAAGCAAAGAAACACCCTAGTGGGTGATCAGATACAAGATAACATTCGAAAGTTCAGTCAGAGTCTTGCTGACCTGAACATTGTCCTGAAGGGCAGTACTGGCGTTGTAAGCCACTTGGCTGGCCTCGTGCACCACCTTCACCTGCTCCATGACAAGGTTCACCTGGCGCAGACCTTCCCTAGCGGCACTCGGCGAGTTATCCGAAGTCTGATACACAACAAAAAGTGATGGCTGCAGAGCAGCCGAGGTAGTTGCTGGGTCGAAGGCGTGGAGCTGCACTGGAGCAGCGGGAGTCGGTGTGGTCGAGCCCGCCGGACAATCAGTCGTTAGCGGGCTGGCGAACGTGACGCTGGTCCGAACATGCTCTCCGGAGCGTTCGACCACCGCCTCGAGCGCCAGCGTCGACTGAGGAATTTGAACCTCAAGCCTCCTCCTGCCGGCACTCCCACTCCTCCTCTTCCTCTCCTGTAGAGGCACTTCTTCTTCGTCATCAGGGAGCACAACAACTTCTTGCGGAACTACAGAAAAGGAGAAAATGTTAGAAACTCTATCTATTGACAGTCTACACGATTCAACGAAGCTTGGCCGATCAGACTTACCGACTCGTGAGGTGGCTTCTTCGTCTCCTGGCGCCTTGTCAATGTCCATGTCAATGGCAGCAGAGGTGGGGCTAGAAAGACACATGAGTTAGTGAGTCAGAACAAGAAAGTCTTCAGTCGACTTACAAAAACGCAAGCGAGATGCTCACCCTGAAGCGACAGGGACGTCCATCTTGATCTATGGCAGTGTCTTCCGGGCCTTGGGAGGAGCAACCTTAGGCTGCTTGGCCACCTTCTCCGTCGGCTCCGGAGTCGGCGTCCGAGTGCGCTTCTGGGTAGTGTCACTCGAAGCCATGCTTTTCCCATGCCTGCCAGACGGGTCATATTGCTGTTTGGATCTACGTTTAGAGCGTGGCAGCGAGTCGACCTGTTCCTCCTCGTCCGACTCTTCGCTCTCCTCCTCCTCCTCTTCTCCTGGGGACTCCCACTCGTCACTCTCCTCCGCACTGTCCTCCCCCTCCTGGTCCTGCACCAAAGCATGTTCGCCGTTGGGCATTGAGTGCATCTTAGTGAATACCTGCAAAGCAAATCGATCGAAGCAAGAGTCATCCAACAACAAGTACAGTCGGAACGCGAGCGAAAAACAGTCGGAACAGAGAATGTACCTTGTCGGGTGGGTTGCCATCACCGAAAGGGACGACTCTCCTGGATCCTCTAGGGTTGTCTTGGTTGCCCGTGATACCCTTCAGCCACAAGGCTACGGTTTCGAGCGGCACTTCTTCTGGATGGACCCAAGCGGTGTCATCCGGTCCGGAATACAACCACATTGGGTGATCACTGGCCTGGAGAGGCTGGATGCGTCGACTGAGGAACACTTCCAGCAAGTCCAAGCCATTAACGCCATCATTGATGAGCTGGACCACTCGGTCCACCAACATCCTCGTCTCCATGGTCTCAGCAGCAGTAACTTTCAGTGGAGCAGGAGTCTGGACACGGTCGAATGAAAAAGGAGGAAGACCGATCGACTGACCTGGAGCCGCAACGTCCTGGCAATAGAACCAGGACGACTGCCAACCCCTAATAGATTCAGGAAGGGTCACAGCAGGGAAAGAGCTCCTATTCCTCTTTTGGATACCTAGACCCCCGCACATCTGGATAACATGGGTTTTCGAGTCACTCGACTTCGCCTTTTTTACTGACTGGGAACGAATGGTGAAAATGTGTTTGAAGAGACCCCAGTGTGGTCGACACCCTAAGAAGTTCTCACACATCGACACAAATGCGGCTAGGTACGTGATGGTGTTGGGGGAAAAGTGGTGGAGCTGTGCACCAAAGAAGTTGAAAAAACCCACGAAAGAAAGGGTGCGGGGGGAGCGAGAAACCCCGGTCGACGTGAGTGGCAAGCAGGACACACTCACCCGGTCGAGGTTGCGGTTCAGTCTCCCCCTCTGGCAGCCTCGCCGCTCCCTTGGCAATCAGCCCAGACTCCTCCAGTTCAGCCAAATCCTCCTGCCGGACCGAAGACCGGATCCAATCGCCTTGGATCCAGCCCGGCGGCAGCCCCGCACGCGACGACGATCCGTGGCCCTGCTTCTTGCCCTTCGCCGCCCCCGTCGCCTTCTTAGCGCGCTCTAGCGCCGCCATCTTGTCCTTCACCATGGTGAGGGAGCAGCAGTGTCGGGAGCGGAGGCGCTAGATGTGGCAGAGAAACAGAGAAGAAAGAGGAAGAAGTAGGCGTGCACAGTGCAAGCGCCCCGGCTCGTCCCTTATAAAGGGTCACTTCCGAGTGACTGACGCGTGGGGCCGAGCAATCCCATCAAATCCTGCTACAGTTGCGCGCAGCGTACGTGGCGAAAAAGGCGGCGCGGGGATCGAGGCATCGCTACTTATCCGGACCGCCCCTTTCAGCGCTCTCCGGCCCGCGCGCTTCCCAGAAATTTTGTATCCCGCGAAATCCGGGATTCACCACAGACAATCGCGCCCAAGATCCCGCGCTTCAACACAGCACTCGACGCATAAGGTCACCATTTTAATCGATAGTTCTCTGAATGGATCAAGGCGACTGAATCAACACTGAAGTACCAACGCGGGCGTTCAGGAAACACTCGCGAAGGCACAAAGCTCAGAACAGGTCCAACTTTGTCCTACTTTGCACTCGCACCTTAATCCATTCGGGGGCTACTAATGAGGATACAGACCTGGGGTAGAGTCATAGGCCTGACCTATACGTCCTACCCAAGGTCACTACCCCAGAAGATAAAAACACCAAGAATCCACTCAACGACCGAATCACTCGACCACATCCCCCACCGTCACTCGACCATATGGGAGGTCACTCGACTATATCGAGGACCAGGAGTCGGAAGAGCACGCAACGGCCGGGCATTCACTCCTTAGTCTTCATGAGCATTAAGAGTATTTAAGACTACCGTTACCAGTAACGCCCTTACTTTATGTACATTAAGCCCCTTGTAATGGAGGTTGGCTGGGGTCCTGGCGCACTCTATATAAGCCACCCCCTCCTCTAGGACAAGGGTTCGCAACCCCTGTAATACTACACATATAATCCAATCGACCGCCTCCGGGCACTGAGACATAGGGCTGTTACTTCCCCCGAGAAGGGCCTGAACTCGTAAACCTCGTGTGTACATCTTCGCCATAGCTAAGATCTTGCCTCTCCATACCTTACCCCCTTTCTACTGTCAGCCTTAGGACCACGACAGCTGGCGCAGTGCTCCTCGGCGCGGTGGAGGGCAGGCGGTGCGGTGGCGTGTGCATCCCAGGGCGACGCGGTGGCGTGCTCCTGCTTCTTCAAGGCGCGGCAACAGCGAGGGATTCGTCTCGAGCGGGAGCGTGTGGGCGGCGCACTAGCGAGGTCCGTCCGGATCTGGCACCAGTGTCTACTCGTGTCACGGGTGGTGGAGGAAGGCCGACTGGGCCTCTGCAGTGTGCTGGGGCGCCACTGGTGTCTGGGATCTGACCTCGGTACTGTGGCGGCGGCATGGTGGGTCTAATCTCCAGTCAGATATGATCCGACCGGTGCTGCCCCCATGCGTGGTGGCGGTGATCGGTGGCGGCCCCGTGCACACGATGCTAGATGGAGGGTCCTCGAGCAGATCCGGGTGAAAATCCTACTCTTGGCACGTTGCCAAGGTCGGCGATGGCGGTGTTTTTCTGTGTCGTCCCCTTCTTGAAGGCATCGTCGTGGAGAAGCTATATACCCCTATCTGCTACCTCCGGAGGAAACCCTAGGTCAATCGATCGGATGACGGCGACGCTCATATGTCGTACCCCTCTTGAGGGCGTCATTCTTGGAGGTGTGCGTAGGCTCGAGGGACCAGTGGATGGCATCTACGGTGGAGCGGCATTCCCTATGACGCATCGATGTCATGGAGTCTCGGCGGCAAGGCGCGGCAAAGTCTCGGCGATGGCTGCATGATGATGAACACGCGTAGAGAAGAGGCGTTGTCTGGCGCCGGGGGGCGCCGACGGATGCATGATGATGAAACGCGTAGGGAAGAGGCGTTGTCTGGTGCCGTGGGGGCGCCGACGGATGCATGATGATGAACACGCGTAGGGAAGAGGTGTTGCCTGGCGTCGTGGGGGCGCCGACGGATGCATGATGATGAACACACGTAGGGAAGAGGCGTTGTCTGGCGCCGTGGGGGCGCTGACGGCAGGCCTGGTAAGGTCGATTCGTCAGTACCTGCTCTAAAGATGGATTGATGGAAGACAATGGTGACGACCTATGAGTGTGCGTCGGACTGGTTTGTGCCCCAGACCCGGTATGTGGCTTGGTCGGGCCCTCCAGCATTAGATGTTAGGCTAGGTGAGAGATCTGGGTATTCGGCTCATACTTTCTGCACCCCTTCATCAACGGATAGGAGTAGCGACAGATGTTGCCAAGACGGCGGCTTCAGAGATATTGATGTATTACTTTGTAAGGTCTTTGTGAATAATTAATAAAGTGGTTGCATGCATCTCTCTAATGCGAGGTACGGGATCATCCTCCTTTTCAAAAAAAAGACCTAATGTGTTGTGGAGGGCACATGGAAATAACAGCTGCTAGCTACAAAGTAGCCAGCTGCATAGAAGATCACATATACAATCAAATAACATCTTGTAAGAGAAGATCGCATATACATGTATCTTCCCATAAAAGATTCGTATCCACAAAAGGCAAATAAAATGCCAATCATGACTTACATACTTAACATGCATGTATCTTCTCATAAAAGATCGTATCCACACAAGGCAAATGAAAAATGCCAATCATGACTTACATACCTAACATGCGTGTATCTTCTCATTGAAAATCGTATTCACACAAGGCAACTAAAAAAGGGAAACGTTTGGGGCCGGGGCACCGGCCGAAGCTTCGGCCGGTCCAGTCCACGCGTGCACGCCGCGATCCAGTCGCGAGCAACCACGTGGCGCTGCGGATGTCGCGAATCTCGCCTCATTCCTATCTCGCAGCTCCGCGGATCTCGCCCCCATCCTCATCTCCTGCAGCGCCGGCGGCCACATCTCGCCGTCGGCCATGGAAGGTCGAATCCCCCGCGCGTCCATGGATGTAGATCTCACCCCGCCATGCTTTACAGCCCGTTTCGCCATTGGATGCAGCCCGTTGACCAATCCCCATCCCCGGCGGTTGCAACTCCCACACGTCTCGTGCTTCTGCCTCGCCGCCGACGAGCCGGACGGCGATGGTCAATACCGGAGGCTTCTGCAGAATCGTCGCACCCCCTCATGTTGCAACCGTTTAAAAAAAGCTTCATCCCCTAGATGAAAAGCTTCAACCGGATGTAGAGAAAGCTACAAGCGGTCAGGGCCATCGCCGGAAAGCTACAACCGTTGACATGAAATGCTGCAGTTTTGCTACATGCTTCAACCGGCATAGATTTTTGCTACAACTGGCATAGCATTTTGCTACAACTAGCGTCCCGTTTTGCTACAACACACAGCCGGCGTCGCGGTTTTGCTACAACTAGCATCGTTTTTGCTACAACCGGCATAATGTTTTGCTACATCCATCACGGTCGAGCTGCGACCCAGCACGGGTTTCCGTGAATTCTGGCGGTGAGATCCAGCATGGGGGCAGGGAAGGATGCTGCAACCGGTCGCCGGCGAGCTGCAACCTCGACCGGCCGTAACGGAGCTCGAGCCCAAATCCATGGCGGCAAGGAGGTCATGATGTATGTAAGACATGATGGAAGCAATCCCAAGGCGGCTTGATAGGTGGGGGAGCCCCTCGTCGACGTGATTCGGCCGCGGGGAACGAATAACAGGCGGATCTAGCCGCCGCCGCCGCGGATCGGGGACGGGCAGTCGCGGGGGGATCCAGCTCCCCTGTTTTCCTTGCTGTGGCTGTTCGTACACGGTCGCAACAAAACTGTTTTTTTTTACTGCAACGGTTGCTTCAGTCCGTGTATACGCGTAGATCTAACGGTCCAAGCAAACCGCATCAGACGGCTGGGCCTCGAAGATCGCTGCCCAATAAAAAATGCCAATCATGTCTTACATACTTAACATGTACATTGGCCGCACGTGACACCTCGCATCACACTAACAAGTTAATCGTATCAAGTACTCCTAACTAGAGGAAGTTTAGCGCAGCATCGAGTAGAGCTCTATGTGGATGACACACATCCACGACAGATCTTGCAAGTGACTAAGCAAATAAGCACTCCCTTCATTTTAAAATAAGTGTCTCAACTTTGTACTAATTTTAATACAATAGAAAAAGTACGAAGCAGTCTCTCTTTCTCTTTCCAGCCGATAACGTGTGAAATCGGCCAATGTACCATTTTCAAGTCCCCTACCCCAACATCCCCACCCCAATGCCTCTCTTTCCCTTCCTCTCGCGGCGGCGGCTACGCCCGCTCCCTCATCACCGCCTTCCCATGCCGTCCCGTCCGTCTAGTTGTTGCCCCTGCCATCCTAAACCCTCCTTCTCCGGCGCCAGCCACCACCGTACTTGCACCGTCAGCCCTCTTGCTCACCTCGGTCAGCGACACCGCGTCCCGTCTTGGGCGCGGAACGCCTCGCATCAAACTAACCGACGCCCGAAGAATAGCAAATTTTAGGGCTTATCAATCAACATCTATTTCGTGCCAAATATAATGGCATGATTTTTTGGACATCATGTATTGAGTCGTCTGGCCCGCAATTACTACCGTGGCAAGAAATGGAAAGCAATAGCTGCCCGCTCAGCTGGCCTCAGCTCGTCCGGGGAAATCCACAGCTCGTTTCTTTCCATATAAACCGGACGCTGCGTGCCAAACGCCGCCGGACGTAGGCGGCGAGATAAGACGCCGCGAAAGCAGCGAGCTTGCGCTTGTCGCTGTCGCTCCTCCGGCCTCCGTTCTGCACTCTCGTCTTCCTCCCTCACTCCCTCCCTCCCTCTCGCGCGCTTCTGCGGGACGTTCGACCGGCCGGCCCATGGAGAAGGCGGCGTCCTTCCTCTCCTCCCTCCTCGGCGGCGGCGAGGGGCCGGCGGGGGAGCCGGCGGCGACGGTGGCGTCCATCCTCATATACCCCATCAAGTCCTGCAGGGGCGTCTCCGTGCCGCAGGCCCCCGTCACCTCCACCGGTACTACTCCTCCACTGTCCCCCAGCCTCACCGAAACCAATCATTTTCCTGCGTGATGCTGAGCTCTGATCTGATGGCGGCGGCCGATGGACGGACTGCAGGGTTCAGGTGGGACCGGCAGTGGGTGGTGGTGAACGCCAAGGGCAGGGCCCTCACGCAGCGGGTGGAGCCCAAGATGGCGCTCGTCGAGGTGGAGTTGCCGCCGGCGGCCTTCGACGAGGACTGGCAGCCCACCCCCGACTCCTGCTTGGGTACTCTTGCTTTTCTTTCTTTCTTTCTTGATCATTTACATTAGGCATTTGATCTGTTCCAACTGATTTAGTACTGGAGTATGATATGTTGAACCCACAACCAAGGAGAAGATGGGTTGCAGTAATTTAATTTTGACCAACAGTTGTTTGTTCACCAAGTTGTACTACTAGTAATTTTGGTTCAGAAGAAGATGTGCTCTAATTTTCTTCCTGATTAAGTATTTTCTAAATTAAGGTGTGTAAACCCCAATGGAGCATCATGGGAGAAAGCTTAACAGACAATTTTTCAGACTAATTTAGTTTTCAGCAAAATGTTCTGTCTCCCATGTGTTGCTGAATACTGCTTGTTTGTTTGATCAAGAAATACACTAACACTAGTAGATTTGGTCAGAAGTAATTGTGTTTTTCTTCCTACAAAATTGATTACTAAGGTTTCCAACTTGTATATACTCTTTGATACATTGTGACTTGTGATGCCGCTTCCTTTTTTTTATGCTTCAGAGACGCTAACTGCAGTTATAAGAGCACTGTAATCTCCTAAACATCAATTTTGTTTGATCCCCTGCTGATTGTAGTTATAAGAGCACCCGGGATGGACACGCTGAAGGTCCCTCTTGCTGCGGAACACGCCACGCTTGACGACGTCTCCGTCTGGGAGTGGTCTGGTTCTGCCTATGATGAAGGAGCTGAGGCAGCTGAATGGCTCTCCGCCTATTTCGGGAAGCCAAGCCGGCTCGTGCGGTTTAAAGAAGGTGTGTGCCTTGTGATGTTCTTACATCACAAAATATACCTTGGATGCCTGTCAAAAATATTCAGAGAATGTTTTCTCAGTGAGATCGTCTCTGGTACTTATGGAGAATGTCTCCTTTTCATGCTTTTCACAGAGTCCGAAATCAGGCCGACTAATCCTGAGTATGCTCAAGGCTACAAGATCACCTTCACGGATTGCTTCCCTTTCCTGATAGCATCCCAGGTACAGTTCATAGTTCACAGCTCAGACTGTTTGCCTGTGTATGAACTGTCAAGGCTATGTGCACTGCTGCTAAAAACAAAGCTCAAGCTGACAGTTCAAATGATTTTCAGGGCTCACTGGATGCACTAAATGAGCTTCTTAAAGAACCTGTACCAATCAATCGCTTCAGACCAAAGTAAGCAGCACACTGTACTTTCGGAACAACCTCTTTGCTGGCGGTTTATGTATTATGAATTATGATAGCAGTTTGCTTAGTATATTACCTTCTTACAGACATGGTTTGGTTTGACAGTATTTTAGTGGACGGATGCCACCCGTACGCAGAGGATCTGTGGAAAACCATAAAGATAAACAAGCTAACATTTGACGGTGTGAAGTTATGCGACCGTTGCAAGGTAAAATTTTCCAGATCCAGTGTTGTGGCTGTTACTCTCCTTGCTTGAAACTTATTTCTGCAATCATTTTCTGAAAAGGAACTTGATCACCGACAGTGAATTGCTTGCTTCTTTTTTGTCCCAATCTTTCCGTAGAAAAATTAGCAGAGGCTGAAGCCCTAAGTTGGCTTACTTCTTGAACAGCCTTCTAGTTATTTGACTGCAAGCGAATAATTGATATGTGAGTTTGCCATAATCCTGACCTCCTTAGGTAATCTTGATGAAATCCAGAAGTACCTCCAATTGCGCAAGTAACTCAACACCAGATTGAGTGATGCGCATAGGTTTCATAATACTGATAATTATGAACTTGTTCGTTACGACCAGAATTCAATAGCATGCTGTGCACACTTAACATTCACAAGGCAATATAAATAAGAGTACGTACTCTATATTATGCTTAGTTTATGTATTTGCTGATTCAGGTGCCTACTGTTAACCAAGAGAACGGAATGCTTGGCACCGAACCAACAGAAACTATGCTGACATTCCGGTCCGGTGAAGTGCTCCGTCCGAGCCACAAGAATAAACAGAAGGTAATTAATTGCCCCCTTCAACCTACTCTACTCTTGCTACCTTCAAGAGTAGAAGAACAAGCTGTTAGTTAACCTCTCTTATTTTGCAGGTCTACTTTGGGCAAAATCTGGTCTGCAAGGAGTCGGTGTCAGCAAAGGGCAAAGGGAGGGTCGTGAAAGTCGGCGACCCGGTTTACGTTCTGCAGACATACCCTTCTTGCGACGAAGTTCCAGCCTGAGCAAGGGGGTGGCAGCACGTACCATTACGTAAATTGAACTTAGCAATAAAGGCTCGAGGAGCGTGATCATCATGTCAAACAATATCGTATCATCTGGTTCTTTAGTCTGTCGATCGGTCAAATAGTTCTCGGTGATCACTTCTGTTCATGTTCAAGTTAGCGAAGCCTTTGTCAGAGACTTATGAACTGACGAACGTGGTCGCGATCATGAAATTCATGAGGATGGAAAATTACATTACATATAGCATTATTCTGAATTATACAAAACAATATATGTGTCAAAAGGAAGCAAAAGTTAGATGGGTACATTCACAAAATGAACATGCTCACATTCAAAACAGCCTACATGTATATATATCTGTATGTATATCTGCACTACTTCATCTGAACTTGAGCAGAAAATGGTGTCCAGCTTCCAGAACCATACGCCACTGATGGCATCTGTTGGGAGGCTGTTCTGTTCTTCACATCACACTGTAATGGCAGTTATCATAGCCTGGAAAGGAAGATCAAGAAATGGTTACAGCATCACTCAATCACAAGAAGAGCAAAGAAGAATGGAAGATGGCAATGGGGTTGAAGGAGGTGAGGTGATGTGGCTTACTGGGGTCCTTGGTGATGAGCATGGCGGTGCCGCCGAAGTCGCAGGTGGCGCCGGTGGACTTGGCGCGCTGCCAGTAGCTGTTGAAGGCGTAGGAGGCGTGGGAGGTCATGGTGTCCGGCTTGAAGCAGGCGCCGTCGGCCTGGAGGGACTCGCAGTCGGCGCCCGAAGCGCACGCGTAGTCCATGGCCTGCTGCACGATCGCCGCCGGCACCGACGGCTTCGCCACGCACCACTCGCCGTGCCCCGCCGACGGCGACGGCGGCCCGGTCGTCGGCGGGAGCACCACCGGTGGCTGGAAGCTGCCCCCCGGCGGGCTCGGGGACGACCCCGACCCCGGCGAGGACTCCGGCGGCGGGTACGGCGCGTAGTCTGGCGGGCTGGGGGTCACCTCCGGCGGGCTCGGGAACGGCGTCACCTCCGGTGGGCTGGGCACCACGTACGGTGTCCCCGGGAACGGTGTGACCTCCGGTGGGCTGGGAGTCACCTCCGGTGGCCCCGGGGACGGCGTCACGTCCGGCGGGCTGGGCTCGACCTCCGGTGGCCCCGGGAATGGCGTCACGTCCGGTGGGCTGGGTGTGACCTCTGGTGGCCCTGGGAACGGCGCGACCTCCGGCGGGCTAGGCGTGACCTCTGGTGGCCCCGGGAACGGTGCGACCTCCGGTGGACTGGGCGCAACCTCCGGTGGACTCGGGTACACTATCGGCGGCAGCGGCGTCACCTCCGGCGGGCTCGGGAACGGCTCGATGTCCGGCGGGCTGGGCGCGACGACCGGCGGCAGGGGTGCAATCTCTGGCGGACTGGGCGCGACCACCGGCGGCAGCGGCGCGATCTCTGGCGGGCTGGGCGCGACGACAGGCGGCAGTGGCGCTATCTCAGGCGGGCTGGGCGCGACGACTGGCGGCAGTGGCGCGATCTCAGGCGGGCTGGGCGCAACGACCGGCGGCAGTGGCGCGATCTCAGGCGGGCTAGGCACGACCTCCGGCGGGCTCGGCGTGATCTCAGGCGGGCTGGGCACGACCTCGGGGGGCGGAGGGGAGTAGAACTGCATGGGCGGCGGGGGCGAGAGATAGGTGAAGGAGGGCGCCGGGATGACGGGCGGCGGCGACGCTTCCGGCTCCGGGGCGCAGCCGGGGGAGCCCGGAGGCGGAGAGGCGGAGTGGTGGTCGGACTCGGAGTACTGGTCCAGCAGCTCGTCCACCGTCAGCACCCTCGCTCCTGCTTGTGCACCCAACAAAACCATCAGTCAGTGTGACAGTCGTTAGTGTTTTGTCAAGTTAATTTTACTAAATTTGCACATATTTCTCAGCAAGTGTGAGCAAAATTTCAGTAAGATCAACCTGTTAGCATGCTAAGATCAACCGAATTTGAACATACAAAGCATTGTCAGTAAGAATTGGCATAAATTTCAGCAAACTTCGGCGTGAAACTCTTTCGCAGCAAGTGGAAGCAAATTTTTGTTGAGGGGTGAAGGTGGCAAACACACAAAATTTAAACTCAAGTGTGCGTCCTCTACACATGCTAGGGAAGAAGTGTATAAGATCGATGAGAGAAGCAGGAGCATACATACCGCATTGCGCGACGAAGAATGCGAGCACGACAACAATGGCGGGGAGGAGGAGAGGGCGCGAGCTGCGCCGGGAGCTCTTGCATTCCCCCATGGCGGGCAGGTGCTTTTTTCTGTGCAGTGAGGGGCTTGGAGCTGGGGCTGGTGATATAGCCATGGAGCATGGCTGTGCAAAGGTTAAAGGTTAAAGGAGATGACATTGCAAATGCAGCAAAGCTACTAGCAGAATCCAGTGAAGTGAAAGAGTGAGCTTTAGGGTGTGTTTGGTACTACACACTGAGGAAGAGGCAGAGGCAGAGCATGGAAATGATTGGATTCGTTGGTGGGTTTGAGGTTCTTTTCTCCTTTGGCAGTCTTGGCACAGATGCTTTGCTTGCTCGCTGCTTGCCCGGAGACGGAGAGACGCGGGGAGGGTCCTCCGGCCGACTCCATGGCTCCTTTTTCCTCCTCGTTTGCTTGGGATCCACTCAACATACGTCCCCACCCCACACACAGGTCGGCATCCGTGTAATGTTGTAGAATGTGTTCATGCACGCAAGGATCTTATTTATGGCATAGTTTGCACGGGCTAGCATTCTCAGAAAGTTCAAATTTGCGGCAAATTAAAAGGGCGTGCGATTAGTTCAAAAGAACGGCGCACAGCAGCAGACAGGCGGCATCTCAGATCGTTCCAAAAGGTAAAAGGAACAGACGAGTGGTACCGGGGAGAAGAATTGCATTCCCTTTGAGAAATTTGCTGAAACAAGCAACATCTCTTTTGCTTTTGCTAGCCATGGACACACGATCACGGCATGGAAGGCAAAATGATGGCGCTAACAACATATGGTACTCAACAGCAGCACAGCTGGTGAAAAGACACTGCTAATTTCATCCTCAGGTTTACAGAGCTGACGATACTCTCATATCGTCAGTCAATCAACAACGGAACAAACGACTTCTAGGTCTAACAGGTTTCCACTCACGACACGAATAGACAGGACACAAATGATGTTGAGCCAAAATCTCCAAGTCAGACCAATACAATCTTTCAACTGCAGTAGCTCCAGTCACTAACTAAGTAGATCAACAACAGGGGGGATCCAGGATCACCGATTGCACGGCGTCCCTCCTACGGATGCACGGGTGAGCCCGTTGGTGAATCTCATCAAGCTGTTTACTGAACACCGGGCACAGCTTGTTTATGTGGATTGTCTAGAAAATGTAATATCCGATATTCTTCGATCGAACGCTGCATCAACCGAGCTCATCTGTCCACAAAAGTTTCAAAACAGAGAAAGGTGATATTAGATTTGACCTCTGCAACTTGGGAACGAATAACGGAGCATGAGAATTTCCTCTTTATGAACAAAAGTTGATGGCTCACAAGGCCATATGAAAGCTGACCTGGAACCAAACTCTCACCACATTCTCGATCAAAATTAAGTTATAAATGCTACAGTACTGACAGAAGCTCAGCCGCACGTGGTGAATCGTAAAAAAAATATAAGTATAATGCTTAAACTGAAATTAATACATACACGTTTGCGTACTGTCCAGGGCTTGGCCGATAACCCTCAAGTCATTAGCACCATGAGATTTGTCAGATTGTAAAAAAGCTTACTAGCAGGAAGAACAATGTATGTAAATACCTACTTGGAACTCCTGATGTGCGCGAAATCAGCAGGATATAGATGATCAAACAAATAAACACCAAGGAGATGTCATGAATATGTAAAAGGGTAGTATAATAGGGAACCATCTCACATACTCCATCCGTTTCCAAATACTTGGAAGTTCTAGGTTTATCCTATTAGACTTGGTCTAACATACAGATGTTTGATATGTTTGACTTAGGGCAAACCTAGAACTTCCAAGTATTTTCAAACGGAGGAAGCATGTAACAAGCCAACTACTCAAGGAATACATCTCATATTTCCATGGAAATTCAACATGTATTTCTCTCTTTCAAAGCTCGTATAACTTGCTCTACGGGTGCCACACTCCAATGATTTTTGAGAGATCATTGGTAATGGAAACATAAAAAGCCAGAACTTACCTGGCTAGTTTCGTCATGCACCTGGTACATGGGCAGCGCCAACCTTCTTTCCTCCTACATAAATCAACAACCATTTTAGACATTAGACTTGTATCTGATGATCAAACAAATTCCCAGGTCACCTGTAAGGATGAGAGTAAAGGGAAGGGAATAAATACCATTGACATTGCTTCATCATCCCACACCAGATAGACCTCACTTGTAGCTGGTTGAGTAGCAGACGTTTTACTATTAGTGGCAGGTGCAGGTGGATGTCCAACTGCTGGCCCTCCTGTACCTGGAACAGATGCATGCACAAGTGAATTCACAAAGGCCATGCCTAAACAACAAGAGCAAACATAAATATCAAATGGAAATACAAAACGTCAACTCAGAAGTACCCCTTCACATAAAATGAGCTATATGTTGTGTATTGCTTTAAACAACAGATAAAATCTTGCCTAAATTCCTCCCAGGTGTTTATAATAAGATTTAATTAGTCCACATTGTTCTCTGATTTCCTTTCATATACTATAAATACTCTATACAGTAGATGTGCTATATATGCAGGGATGAACAGCGAGAAAAGGCGGAAACAGAGAGGAAATACGGAACTTTGCAAAACAGAAACGGACATGGAATTTTTTATGCAGAAACAAAAAAAATGAAACGGTGGTTTCAGACGGAACAGACACGGAAATGGAACTTTCCATTTCCATGAATATGGAATTTCCATTTTTACTAATGGGCCTATGGCTACTTTGCAGCCCAACCACCAAACAATACACAATGAGAGTGACAAAATGGCCCGTGTGAGGCCTGGCTTCTACTACCATACACATACTTAACTGACCGTATATGTAATTTCCCAGTACTACTACATAAGTGACTAACCTAATCATATTATTTTGTAGCCATTTTAACAATTGATTAAGTTTGTTGGTTTGCCTTTTGTTTTTCTTTATGGTTCAAGGGGGTTTTCAAGTTCAGGTGGACACCCGCTTGCGTTGCCGTGTCTGCTCTGTGTTTGTTTCCGGTAGTATCTGTTTCGAAATTCATTTTGGGGCTTCTGTATTCATTTCTGCTTCCGGACAAAAATATGAAAACAAATGTGGTAGCACCCAATTCTGTCTGTTTCGGCTCTGTTTTCATCCCTATATGTATGTATATGTCTCAAACAAAAAGCTTAGAGATAGGCATCAAAAGTTCTGGGAAAATCAACATACCATGGTTATTAGCTACATAGCCATATCCTGCCGTACCAACTGATGCTGGAGAATTTGCTGCAACAGTTGCAGGTGAAATTGACGAGCTGAATGAGGAATTTGCGGCTCCATTACCAGTGGTGTTAACAGGAAACAAAGGCTGGGAAGCCTGAGGGGCAACAGGTGAAGG
This sequence comes from Triticum timopheevii, assembly GCA_963921465.1. NCBI lineage: Eukaryota > Viridiplantae > Streptophyta > Magnoliopsida > Poales > Poaceae > Triticum > Triticum timopheevii. The sequence continues at coordinate 490,377,645 of OY997270.1, read as the reverse complement.
AACCCCTGTGGTGGCCATAGCATATGATGTCTGAAGTAAATTAGCAGGTGCTGATGCCATCATAGGATTGGGCATGTTTTGAATGGGAAATAGTGGTTGCTGTGGTGCTTGCCCAGCAATCATTGGGGGAACTGAAACCGGTGGTTGTTGAGCAAACCAAGGTTGCGGCTGCTGAAGAGGCCAAATCGGAGGTCGGACCATCATTGCAGGATTATACCTGTGAAAAAATGAGACAGAAATTAGAAGTTGTTCCAAAAAGAGTGCCAACAATACAATTGGACACACATATTTTAAGTAGACTGGGACTAAAAATTTAGATAGAAGAAAAAGGAGAGCATACATAGGGCGGGCTGCACCATAAGGCCGGGGAGGAAAAGGCATGCCTATCGGATAATTAGGCATAATAGGAGGTCTTATTGTCGGCACTTCTATTTTGGCCACCTTCGATGAAGGATCTTCCTCTGCATGTGGAACACGTGTAAAAGGTTAGACGGCATAGTATTGGAGGGAAATAACATGGCAGGCCCTTACTTACACTGCCCGCCAACAACAAAAGGTTCAGCGCTTACATGTAATAAAGGTTAAAAAACATGCTTATTGTAGAGATAGAACATGGTAAGTTCAGCAGTTAAGGAATATCAAATGTATAGGTTAACAACATGCTATGCAGGAAATTACACGGTAAATTCAGCACTTAAGGAATCCCCTGCACGTTTAAGCGTGACTAACCAGGCCAACGCTGAGGAGGTCTGGTGTTTCGCTGAGGCTGGATGGTGGGCCTTTGGGATGGTCTTGCGTGTGGTTATTCCCTGAGAAAGGTAGCTATTTCACTTTGTGTGGCTGCGTCTGGGCCTATGGGATGGGGTGTGGGGCCCCTGCCTTGGCTGCCGCACTTGTGCGATGTGTGTGCATGGATTTTTTTTGGTCGATGTGTTAGCCGAACTGTGGGCCCGGCTGTGAGTGCGTTGCTGTTTCCATGTGCGCAATGGTGGTGGGCTACTGGGGCGCTGCTAATTGCACCACAGCCAGGGAGCGGTGCCAAGTAGCATGTAGCTCTGCCACAACGATACATAAATGCACACCGTCGTCCAAGCTAACAAAAAATTCATTTATACATGCACCAAACACCACTATATTTGAGCGCAACGAAGCATGCCACTCTGCCTTTTCAAATGTAAAGGTTGAACAACATGCTTGTTGGAGAGAACTAACAAGGCAAGTTCATACCTTAGGAATTATATGTATGTAAAGGTTAAACGACATGCTATTGGAGAGAAACAACTTGGCAACTTAATCACCAAGGAAAACTACTCATAAAGGCTAAACAACACGCCATTGGAGAGAAATAACATGCCCAATTGAACTCTTGGGGCGCGGGGGTCTTTTGTTTGCTGATGGATAATTATGCTCAGGCGGGGGTCTTTTGTTTGCTGATGGATAATTATGCTCAGGCGTGCGTGAACCACGCTCGACGTTTAGACGATATTAAGGAATCCAATAATTAGCGGCGTGATTGGTAATCGTCATAAGCTAAAACTAGTCAACAGAAGCAACACTGCCATCCAGATAACTAGAGCAAATACTCTGGCCTCTAAAGAAGTTTATTAGTAGAGAAACAAAAAGCCGCAGCGGAGGAAATAAGCAAGGTGCGGCGGATACCTTCCCCGTAGTGGGCGGCGAGCACGTCGGAGGGGATCCCCTGCATGCCGAAGATCTCGATCTCGGTGGAATCCCTCTCGGGCTTGGCGTTCGGGACCCTGCGGCCAAAGGAAAAACAGATTAGACACCACCGGGTAACCGGAAACCTGCCTACCGCAGGCACGGATCCAATCGAATCGAGCGTCGGGTGGCCCCGAATCTGGGCCGCCCCGGCAAGGAGGGGGCGGCGCGGATCCATGGCTAGGAGGATGAGGAGGAGAGAGGGTGCGTACTTGGTGACGGACTCCTTGTGGACCTGGAGGACGTGGATGGCCATGCCGCCGGCGGTGGAGAGCTTCTTGTGGCAGACGTGGCACTTGAAGTGCTTGGCCTTCTGGTGCTGCACCAGGATCTTCTCGTCGTCGAACTCCCGGTCGCAGTAGTAGCAGAACACCTTCTCCACCCGCTTCTTCTTCTTCCCCATCCCCGCCCCTCTCCGACCTCCGGCGAGACGACGGCGACGGCGCGGGCGGGCGAGCGGGCTAGGGTTTCGTTCGGCGATGCCGCGGGGGGAGGGAGGACGGAGGAGGAGGCGGCGAGGGAGCACGCGAGTCCTCGGTGCGATTTGGAAGGGGGTGACGGGGTCGGTGCGGGGGTCCGGAGGGGGAGTTTGTAAATATGGCGTGGCCGCGCCGGGGTCCGGAGGCTGGCGTGTGGGCCACCACGGGCGCCCTTGGGGTTGCGCCTTTTTTCCTTCGCGGACCCTTGGGTTTGGGTGTTTTGCGGTCAGCGCCTTGCGTGTGTCGTGCCCGTGACGCTGCGGGCGGGCTTGGGATGGGCCTGCTCGTTCGTTGGAGCCCGCTGGCCCAGGTTGGGCACTCTCCGGGCAAACCCCGACTCGTCCCGTAGAGGAGCTGCTGGGCCATCTTCGTCTGCGCCAGAATAGGAAAAGGTGCGGAGGATTGAACCAGCGGCTCTTTCTTTGAAGAAGAAGAGGTCCATGATCCACCCCTCAAAAAAAAAAAAAAAAAAAAAAAGAGGTCCATGATCCATCCGAGAAGGCAAAGTGACTAGGGATTGTATAAGTCCACATGACGAGAGGTTTTAACCCTAGTGCTTTGTTTGCCAACATAGGATAGATGGTGGACCCAGCTTAAAAGGTAGTTTGGAGGCGAATTGGTGACAACCTCTTCACAGTGCAGTTCGGTTGTTTAGGTGAAGGCGATGGTGATGAGTCCGTGGCTCTTTAGGAATCAAGCTCAATTAATGTAGGAGTGTGGTAGGTTTCAGTACCCTACGGCAATGGTTCTTTGACAAGCTTGCGGTCTGGGCACAGGTCCATAAGCTGAGGTTCAAATCAAGCTACATGCATGGTTCATTGGAAAATTTGTGAGGCTTCGTTTCAAGATCAAAGTAAACCAGCAAATCATGATATTTGTGTCAATAACGGAGAGGATGAGAAAGGAGTGGTATCAAGTTAAGTATGAAAAGCTCCTAGTGTTTTGTGCAAAGTGTGGTTTATTCGGTCATTCGCATCGAGAATGTGGTAACCGTGAGCATGATAAGGCAAATTTTGAGTGGGGTGACTTCACCCTAGTTGCTGTCGTAGAGGCCATGGAGAGGGAGGACGTGGCTCATGCTATGGCCGGGAAATAAATGGAAGAGGGAGAGGTAGAGGCCTTGATGCAACAGGGTTTGAAGTATAGGAGATGGAACGTTTCGTGGAGGGAGTTGGAGATTTAATAGTGTTTTCCAAACACACGCGACTGGTGGAACGAATGCTCCTGCTAGTAATGCACCCAAAAAATGCTTTAGGTAACCAAGATGTTCATATGCATGATGGAAAATGTCCTGGGAAGAAGGTCGGATGATGACACTGGTATACTTGCTTTATTACCAGCGCATTCGGTTAACCCCTCTCTGGTTAATAGTGCAATTGTCCCGGTTGACAAGAACTCAGTAGTTCTTGCGATTGTAAATCATTCCGAGGACGGTAATGGTTGCAAAACTCCCTAACACTCCACAAAGGAATGCAAATAAGAAGAAGCGGAAAGGTGCTGACGGAGAGGCACTCAGTGTGAATAGTTCTCTACAAATTTTGGATGGGTCGGCGACTCCCAGCATGGGAGATAGTCGTGAATAATCAAACTCTTAACGTTGAGCTCCTGGGGGCTTGGGAATGCCCTGGCCTTTCGAGCCTTGCTGAATGCCCGACGAGGTTGTAACCTAGATGTGATGTTTTTGTCGGATACTCACTTAGACAGATATCCAACATAGTGTTTGTGGAAAAAATTGGAGTTGGACCAAAAAATAGTGTGTGTAAGTGATGGAAGAAAAGGTGGTCCGGTATTCTTCTGGAAGAAGGAGATTAAAATTCATAGGCGGTCTGGATCATATATATAGAAGGAGATTAAAATCCAGAGACGATCTAGTATTCTTCTGCAAGTGATTAAAATCCAGATGTGAAGGTTGAGTATGGAAACAATCAAACCTGGAGGTTAACAGGGATGTATATATGGTGAATTTCGGTGGGAAAATAAATTTGAAACATGAGAGCACATGTGCTAACTACATCAGGCTCATGATCTTCCATGGATACTAATCGGCAACCTAAACGAAATCCATTTCTTGCACAAGAACGAAGGTGGTAACCCAAGACCGCAATAGTACATGCAGGCATTTCAAGGTGCCATAGATGCCCGTGAGTTTCAGGATCTAGGCTTTGTTGGTGACTGTTTCACTTGGCAAAGAGGTTAGATCATGGTCTCGTTAATAATTCTTGGACGCAAATGTTTCCTCATGTTGTACATAAGAATTTGCAATATAATCACTTGCATCACCGTCCCTTAATGGTTAACATCAAACACTATGTGCGGCAAGGGGAGGGTGGCAATCAAACTAGGAGATTTGAGGTCATGGCTTAGGGAGAAGGGTTTCAGTGAGGTGGTCATGGAAGCTTGGACAAAGGTGGGGTTGATCCAACTGCTAACAGTATGTTTGAGAAGCTACACTGAATGCATGATCAGTTCCATGACTGGGACTAACGAGCGCTCAACAAACCAAAAAGACATCTTCGTAAGGCCACAAAAGGATTTCTTGAGAAGGTGATAGCAGGGCCTCTGGATGATGAAAATGATGTTAAGAAAAGCTATCAGAGTTAATAGAGTGTCTAGTAGAATTCGAAGAGATTCATATGGTGCAAATATCAAGGGTGAAATGCTTGAATTGTGGGGACCATAACACGGGGTTTTCCAAGCTTATGCTACTGCAAGAAGGAAAAGGAATTTTATGGGAAAGTTAAAAGATAAATATAATGATGCAAATTGGGTGGAAGCTACAACATCTTTGAATCCTTTCATTCGGAATTATTTCATTAACTTGTTCACGTCGAAGGTGGAACAAACTGATCCTTTTAATTTGGAAAATGTTGATACAAAAGTCACTATGCGAATGAATGATATGCTTCTTGCCCCATTTACTCATGATAATGTTCGTAAAGCAATCTTTATTATGGGTGACCTATATTTGCATGATATATTTTTCAAGAAGTCCTAGCATATATTGGGGGGAAAATAACCCAAAAGGTCATTCTAGAAATTAACTCGAGACAGATTCCAGCTGAGTGGAATAATACAAAATTGTAATGATCCCCAAGATTGATTCTTCTGAACCGGTAACTCATTTTTGTCTTATTAGCTTATGCAATGTGCTTTATAAAATAATTTCAAATGGTGTTGCTTGACCATCTTAAAAGTATCATTCTAGAGATTACCTCCCCAACCCAACACAACGGCGTGGTGACGGTGATGGTGAAGTGATCTGCGCAGGGCTTCGTCTAAGCACTACGAGAATATGACCGGAGGCATAAATTGTGGAGGAGGGTGCCGCACACAGCTAGGAATAGTTGATATGTGTTCTAGGCACCCCCTCGCCATGTATACAAAGGAGGGAGAGGGAGAGAGGCAACCCTAGGCGCGCCCAAGTAGGAGGAATCCTACTTGGGCTCCTACACTACAAAAAAAGACACATCCGTGACATTTTGGGCCGAACGGAACTTTTTTCTGTCATACTTATGACACTTCTATGACGATAATTGTGACAAAACCCGATATCATCATAGATGTGGTGGGCTCCTACTTCTGTGACAAAAAAATCATGACAGTAAATGGGCTTTTCGTCTTGAGCGGGCCAGAGACGCAGCTGCATGACTTTCTTTGGGTCATCCATGATGGAAAAAACCATGGTAGAACCGAGGGCGAGGAAAATTTCGGCGAGTTTCCGGTTACGGTGGGAGGTCGGGGGATGAGCGATTTGCGTTTCTCTCGTACACGCACGCGCATGTGTGCGAGGCGTTGGCTCTAACTGAACCCGAGCGAGGCGTTGGGCTCTAACTAAACCCGAGCGATTGCACTACAGGCTATGTGTTACTGAACCCGAGCGATCGATCGATGGTTGTTAACTGAACCCGATCGAGCGATTCCTTAGCTACTGCTGCTAACTGAAGCCGATCGATTGGATGAACAGTGAGCGTTGTGGGGGGGGGGGGTTGGATGAACAGTGAGCGGTGGGGCGTGGATGAACAGGACCCCCGTGGCGTTACCTCTGGATGAACAAGACGACCCCGTGGAGGGCTGGATGAACACTAGACGGTGGAGGGGTGCCCGTGGAGGGGTGGTTGAATAGTAGCCGATGGAGTAGCGCGCGGTGGAGGCTGGATGAACAGGAGCTCGTGGAGGCTGGAGGAGGTCGACGGTAGCCCGTGGAGGCTGGAAGAGGTCGACGGTGGAGATGAACAGTATCTCATGGAGTCCCGTTTTGCAGTATGTCACACCCCTCCCGATGAACAAGACCCCCGTTTCGACCGTAGCGCTCCAACACAAGTCCATTTGTCCGTTTTGTGGTGTCCTTACCCAGTGACAGGAAGGGTTGCAAGGCACGTATTGTATTGTTGCCATCGAGGATAAAAAGATGGGGTTTATATCATATTGCATGAGTTTATCCCTCTACATCATGTCATCTTGCTTAATGCGTTACTCTGTTCTTTATGAACTTAATACTCTAGATGCAGGCAGGAGTCGGTCGATGTGTGGAGTAATAGTAGTAGATGCAGGTAGTGTTGGAAATATGCCCTAGAGGCAATAATAAATTAGTTATTATTATATTTCCTTGTTCATGATAATTGTTTATTATCCATGCTATAATTGTATTGATAGGAAACTCAGATACATGTGTGGGTACATAGACAACACCATGTCCCTAGTAAGCCTCTAGTTGACTAGCTCGTTGATCAATAGATGGTTACGGTTTCCCGACCATGGACATTGGATGTCATTGATAACGGGATCACATCATTAGCAGAATGATGTGATGGACAAGACCCAATCCTAAGCCTAGCACAAAGATCGTAGTTCATATGCTAAAGCTTTTCTAATGTCAAGTATCATTTCCTTAGACCATGAGATTGTGCAACTCCCGGATACCGTAGGAATGCTTTGGGTGTACCAAACGTCACAACGTAACTGGGTGGCTATAAAGGTGCACTACAGGTATCTCCAAAAGTGTCTGTTGGGTTGGCACGAATCGAGACTGGGATTTGTCACTCCGTGTAAACGGAGAGGTATCTCTGGGCCCACTCGGTAGGACATCATCATAATGTGCACAATGTGACCAAGGGGTTGATCACGGGATGATGTGTTACAGAACGAGTAAAGAGACTTGCCGGTAATGAGATTGAACAAGGTATCGGTATACCGACGATCGAATCTCGGGCAAGTACAATACCGCTAGACAAAGGGAATTGTATACGGGATCGATTGAGTCCTTGACATCGTGGTTCATCCGATGAGATCATCGTGGAACATGTGGGAGCCAACATGGGTATCCAGATCCCGCTGTTGGTTATTGACCGGAGAACGTCTCGGTCATGTCTACATGTCTCCCGAACCCGTAGGGTCTACACACTTAAGGTTCGATGACGCTAGGGTTATAAAGGAAGTTTGTATGTGGTTACCGAATGTTGTTCGGAGTCCCGGATGAGATCCCGGACGTCACGAGGAGTTCCGGAATGGTCCAGAGGTAAAGATTTATAGATGGGAAGTCCTGTTTTGGTCACCGGAAAAGTTTCGGGTTTTATCGGTAACGTACCGGGACCACCGGGAGGGTCCCGGGGGGTCCACCAAGTGGGGCCACCAACCCCGGAGGGCTGCATGGGCCAAGTGTGGGAGGGTACCAGCCCCAGGTGGGCTGGTGCGCCCCCCACAAGGGGCCCAAGGCGCAGGGAAGAGTGGGAGGGGGCAAACCCTAGGGCAGATGGGCCCTAAGGCCCACCCCAGGTGCGCCTCCCCTCTCTCCCCCTCTGGCCGCCACCCAGATGGGATCTGGGGGCTGCCGCCACCCCTTGGGGAGGGAACCCTAGAGGGGGTGCAGCGCCCTCCCCTCCCCCCTATAAATACATGGGGTCTGTGGGCTGCCCAACACACGAGTTTCTCCCCCTATTGGCGCAGCCCTACCTCTCTTACTCCTCCTCTCCCGTGGTGCTTGGCGAAGCCCTGCAGGATTGCCATGCTCCTCCACCACCACCACGCCGTTGTGCTGCTGCTGGATGGAGTCTTCTTCAACCTCTCCCTCTCTCCTTGCTAGATCAAGGCATGGGAGACGTCACCGGGTTGTACGTGTGTTGAACGCGGAGGTGCCGTCCGTTCGGCACTAGGATCTCCGGTGATTTGGATCACGACGAGTACGACTCCTTCAACCCCGTTCTCTTGAACGCCGCTTAGCGATCTACAAGGGTATGTAGATGCACTCTCCTTCCCCTCGTTGCTGGTTTCTCCATAGATAGATCTTGGTGACACGTAGGAAAATTTTGAATTTCTGATACGTTCCCCAACAGTGGCATCATGAGCTAGGTCTATTGCGTAGATTCTTTGCACGAGTAGAACACAAAGTAGTTGTGGGCGTTGATTTTGTTCAATATGCTTACCGTTACTAGTCCAATCTTGTTTCGACGGTATTGTGGGATGAAGCGGCCCGGACCGACCTTACACGTACACTTACGTGAGACAGGTTCCACCGACTGACATGCACTTGTTGCATAAGGTGGCTAGCGGGTGCCAGTCTCTCCCACTTTAGTCGGATCGGATTCAACGAAAAGGGTCCTTATGAAGGGTAAATAGCAATTGACATATCACGTTGTGGTTTTTGCGTAGGTAAGAAACGTCCTTGCTAGAAACCCATAGCAGCCACGTAAAACATGCAAACAACAATTAGAGGACGTCTAACTTGTTTTTGCAGGGTATGCTATGTGATGTGATATGGCCAAGAAGAATGTGATGAATGATATGTGATGTATGAGATTGATCATGTTCTTGTAATAGGAATCACGACTTGCATGTCGATGAGTATGACAACCCGCAGGAGCCATAGGAGTTGTCTTTATTTATTGTATGACCTGCGTGTCATTGAACAATGCCATGTAATTACTTTACTTTATTGCTAACCGGTAGCCATAGTAGTAGAAGTAATAAGTTGGCGAGACAACTTCATGGAGGCACGATGATGGAGATCATGATGATGGAGATCATGGTGTCATGCCGGTGATGACGATGATCATGGAGCCCCGAAGATGGAGATCAAAAGGAGCAAAATGATATTGGCCATATCATGTCACTATTTGATTGCATGTGATGTTTATCATGTTTATACATCTTATTTGCTTAGAACGACGGTAGTAAATAAGATGATCCCTCTCATTAAAATTTCAAGAAAGTGTTCCCCCTAACTGTGCACCATTGCGAAAGTTCGTCGTTTCGAAGCACCACGTGATGATTGGGTGTGATAGATTCTTACGTTCACATACAATGGGTGTAAGCCAGATTTACACGTGCGAAACACTTAGGTTGACTTGACGAGCCTAGCATGTACAGACATGGCCTCGGAACACAAGAGACCGAAAGGTCGAGCATGAGTCGTATGGTAGATACAATCAACATGAAGATGTTCACCGATGATGACTAGTCCGTCTCACGTGATGATTGGACACGACCTAGTTGACTCGGATCATGTAATCACTTAGATGACTAGAGGGATGTCTATCTGAGTGGGAGTTCATGAGATGAACTTAATTATCCTGAACATAGTCAAAAGATCTTTGCAAATTATGTCGTAAGCTCGCGCTTTAGTTCCACTGTTTAGATATGTTCCTAGAGAAAATATAGTTGAAAGTTGACAGTAGCAATTATGCGGACAATAGAAAGCTTATGTCCTTAATGCACCACTCAGTGTGCTGAACCCCAAACGTCGTCTATGGATGTTGCGAACATCGGACATACAGTTTTTGATAACTACGTGATAGTTCGGTTAAACGGTTTAGAGTTGAGGCACCAAAGACGTTTTCGAAACGTCATGGAACATATGAGATGTTTCGAGGGCTGAAATTGGGATTTCAGGCTCATGCCCACGTCAAGAGGTATAAGACCTCCGACGATTTTCTTAGCCTGCAAACTAAGGGAGAAAAGCTCAATCGTTGAGCTTGTGCTCAGATTGTCTGAGTGCAACAATCACTTGAATCGAGTGGGAGTTGATCTTCCAGATGAGATAGTGATGTTTCTCCAAAGTCATTGCCACCAAGCCGCTAAAGCTTCGTGATGAACTATAACATATCAGGGATAGATATGATGATCCTTGAGGTATTCGCGATGTTTGACACCGCGAAAGTAGAAATCAAGAAGGAGCATCAGTTGTTGATGGTTGGTGAAACCACTAGTTTCAAGAAGGGCAAGGGCAAGAAGGGGCACTTCATGAAACGACAAATCAGTTGCTGCTCCAGTGAAGAAAACCCAAAGATGAACCCAAACCCGAGACTAAGTGCTTCTGTAATAAGGGGAACAACCACTAGAGCAGAATTACCCTAGATACTTGGTAGATAAGAAGGCTGGCAAGGTCGATAGAAGTATATTGGATATACATTATGTTAATGTGTACTTTACTAGTACTCCTAGTAGCACCATGGTATTAGATACCGGTTCGGTTGCTAAGTGTTAGTAACTCGAAATAAAAGCTACGGAATAAACGGAGACTAGCTAAAGGTGAGCTGACGATATGTGTTGGAAGTGTTTCCAAGTTTGATGTAATCAAACATCGCACGCTCCCTCTACCATCAAGATTAGTATTAAACCTAAATAATTGTCATTTGGTGTTTGCATTGAGCATAGACATGATTGGATTGTGTCTATCGCAATACGGTTATTCATTTAAGGAGAATAATGGTTACTCTATTTATTTGAATAATACCTTCAATGGTCTTGCACCTAAAGGAATGGTTTATTGAATCTCGATCGTAGTCATACACATTTTCATGCCAAAAGATATAAGATAGTAATGATAGTACCACTTACTTGTGGCACTGCCATGTAAGTCATATTGGTATAAAACGCATGAAGAAGCTCCATGTTGATGGATCTTTGGACTCACTCATTTTTGAAAAGTTTGAGACATGTGAACCATGTCTATTGGTGTATACGCATGAAGAAACTCCATGCAGATGGATCGTTTGGACTCACTTGATTTTGAATCACTTGAGATATGCAAATCATACCACATGGGCAAGATGGCTGAAAAGCCTCGCTTTCAGTAAGATGGAACAAGATAGCAACTTGTTGGAAGTAACACACGTTGATGTGTGCAGTCCAATGAGTGCTGAGGCATGCAGTGAATATCGTTATGTTCTTACTTCAGATATGATCCGAGTAGATGTTGAGTATATTTACTTGATGAAACACAAGTCTGAATTATTGAATGGTTCAAGTAATTTCAGAGTGAAGTTGAAGATCATCGTGACAAGAGGATAAAATGTCTATGATATGATCATAGAGATGAGTATCTGAGTTACGAACTTTGGCACGCAATTAAGACATTGTGGAAATTGTTTCACAATTAATACCGCCTGGAACACCATAGTGTGATGGTGTGTCCGAACATCATAGTTGCACCCTATGGGATATGGTGTGTACCATGATGTCTCTTATCGAATTACCACTATCGTTCATGGGTTAGGCATTAGAGACAACCGCACTCACTTTAATAGGGCACCACGTAATTCCGTTGAGACAACACCGTTTGAACTATGGTTTGGAGAAACCTAAGTTGTCGTTTCTTAAAAGTTTGGGGCTGCGACGCTTATGTGAAAAGTTTCAGGTTGATAAGCTCGAACCCAAAGCGGATAAAATGCATCTTCATAGGACACCCAAAACAGTTGGGTATACCTCCTAATTTAGATCCGAAAGCAATAGGGATTGTTTCTTGAATCGGGTCCTTTCTCGAGGAAAGGTTTGTCTCGAGAATTGAGTGGGAGGATGGTGGAGACTTGATGAGGTTATTGAACCATCACTTCAACCAGTGTGTAGCAGGGCACAGGAAGTTGTTCCTGTGGCACCTACATCAATTGAAGTGGAAGCTTATGATAGTGATCATGAAGTTTCGGATCAAGTCACTACCGTACCTCGTAGGGTGACAAGGATGCGTACTGCTTTAGAGTGGTACAGTAATCCTGTCTTGAAGGTCATGTTGCTAGACAACAATGAACCTACGAGCTATGGAGAAGCGATGGTGGGCCCAAATTCCGACAAATGGTTAGAAGCCATGAAATCCGAGATAGGATCCATGTATCAGAACAAAGCATGGACTTTGGTGGACTTGCCCGATGATCAGCAAGCCATTGAGATAAATGGATCTTTAAGAAGAAGACGGACGTGGACGGTAATGTCACCGTCTATGAAGCTCGACTTGTGGCGAAGAGTTTTTCACAAGTTCAAGGAGTTGACTACGATGAGATTTTCTCATCCGTAGCGATGCTTAAAGTCCGTCGGAATCATGTTAGCACAAGCTGCATTTATTAAATCTGGCAGATGGATGTCAAAACGAGTTTCCTTACCAGTTTTCGTAAGGAAAGGTTGTATATGATACAATCAGAAAGGTTTTGTCGATCCTAAGGATGCTAAAAGGTATGCTAGCTCCAGCGATCCTTCCATGGACTGGAGTAAGCATCTCGGAGTTGGAATATGCACTTTGATAAGATGATCAAAGATTTTGGGTTTATACAAAGTTTATGAGAAACTTGTATTTCCAAAGAAGTGAGTGGGAGCACTATAGAATTTCCGATGAGTATATGTTGTTGACATATTGTTGATCAGAAATGATGTAGAATTTCTGGAAAGCATATAGGGTTATTTGAAAGGTGTTTTTCAATAGAAAACCTAAGCTACTTGAACATTGAGCATCAAGATCTATAGGGATAGATCAAAAACGCTTAATGGTACTTTCAAATGAGCATATAACTTGACATGCTCTTGAAGGTGTTCAAGATGGATCAGTCAAAGAAGGAGTTCTTGCCTGAAATGTAAGGTACGAAGTTAAGACTTAAAGCTCGACCACGGCAGAAAAGAGAGAAAGGACGAAGGTCGTCCCCTATGCTTTAGACGTAGGCTCTACAGTATGCTATGCTAAGTACCGCACCTGATGTGTGCCTTGCCACATGTCTGGCAAGAGGGTACAAAGGTGATCAAGGAGTGGATCACCAGATAGCGGTCAAAATTATCCTTAGAGGAATAAGGATATGTTTCTCGATTATGGAGGTGATAAAGAGTTCGGCGTAAAGGGTTACGTCGATGCAAGCTTTAACACCTATCCGAATGGCTCTGAATAGCAAACCGGATACGTATAGTGGAGCAATCATTTGGAATAGCTCCAAGTGGAGCGTGGAAGTAGCATTTACAATATGACCTAGAGATTTGCGAAGTACATACGGATCTGAATGTTGCAGACCCGTTGACTAAAAACTCTCTTACAAGCAAAACATGATCAAACCCGAGAACTCATTGAGTCTTAATCACATGATGATGTGAACTAGTTTAGTGACACTAGTAAACTCTTTGGATGTTGGTCACATGGTGATGTGACCTGTGAGTGTTAATCACATGGCGATGTGAACTAGATTATTGACTCTAGTGCAAGTGGGAGACTGTTGGAAATATGCCCTAGAGGCAATAACAAATTAGTTATTATTATATTTCCTTGTTCATGATAATTGTTTATTATCCATGCTATAATTGTATTGATAGGAAACTCAGATACATGTGTGGGTACATAGACAACACCATGTCCCTAGTAAGCCTCTAGTTGACTAGCTCGTTGATCAATAGATGGTTACGGTTTCCTGGCCATGGACATTGGATGTCGTTGATAACGGGATCACATCATTAGCAGAATGATGTGATGGGGAAGACCCAATCCTAAGCCTAGCACAAAGATCGTAGTTGATATGCTAAAGCTTTTCTAATGTCAAGTATCATTTCCTTAGACTATGAGATTGTGCAACTCCCGGATACCGTAGGAATGCTTTGGGTGTACCAAACGTCACAACATAACTGGGTGGCTATAAAGGTGCACTACAGGTATCTCCGAAAGTGTCTGTTGGGTTGGCACGAATCGAGACTGGGATTTGTCACTCCGTGTAAACGGAGAGGTATCTCTGGGCCCACTCGGTAGGACATCATCATAATGTGCACAATGTGACCAAGGGGTTGATCACGGGATGATGTGTTACGGAACGAGTAAAGAGACTTGCCGGTAACGAGATTGAACAAGGTATCGGTACACCGACGATCGAATCTCGGGCAAGTACAATACCGCTAGACAAAGGGAATTGTATACGGGATCGATTGAGTCCTTGACATCATGGTTCATCCGATGAGATCATCATGGAACATGTGGGAGCCAACATGGGTATCCAGATCCCGCTGTTGGTTATTGACCGGAGAACGTCTCGGTCATGTCTACATGTCTCCCGAACCCGTAGGGTCTACACACTTAAGGTTCAATGACGCTAGGGTTATAAAGGAAGTTTGTATGTGGTTACCGAATGTTGTTCGGAGTCCTGGATGAGATCCCGGACGTCACGAGGAGTTCCGGAATGGTCCGGAGGTAAAGATTTATATATGGGAAGTCCTGTTTTGGTCACCAGAAAAGTTTCGGGTTTTATCGGTAACGTACCGGGACCACCGGGAGGGTCCCGGGGGTCCACCAAGTGGGGCCACCAACCCCGGAGGGCTGCATGGGCCAAGTGTGGGAGGGGAGCAGCCCCAGGTGGGCTGGTGCGCCCCCCACAAGGGGCCCAAGGCGCAGGGAAGAGTGGGAGGGGGCAAACCCTAGGGCAGATGGGCCCTAAGGCCCACCCCAGGTGCGCCTCCCCTCTCTCCCCCTCTGGCCGCCACCCAGATGGGATCTGGGGGCTGCCGCCACCCCTTGGGGAGGGAACCCTAGAGGGGGCGCAGCCCCCTCCCCTCCCCCTATAAATACATGAGGTCTGTGGGCTGCCCAACACACGAGTTTCTCCCCCTAATGGCGCAGCCCTACCTCTCTTACTCCTCCTCTCCCGCGGTGCTTGGTGAAGCCCTGCAGGATTGCCACGCTCCTCCACCACCACCACGACGTTGTGCTGCTGCTGGATGGAGTCTTCCTCAACCTCTCCCTCTCTCCTTGCTGGATCAAGGCATGGGAGACGTCACCGGGTTGTACGTGTGTTGAACGCAGAGGTGCCGTCCGTTCGGCACTAGGATCTCCGGTGATTTGGATCACGACGAGTACGACTCCTTCAACCCCGTTCTCTTGAACGCTTCCACTTAGCGATCTACAAGGGTATGTAGATGCACTCTCCTTCCCCTCGTTGCTGGTTTCTCCATAGACAGATCTTGGTGACACGTAGGAAAATTTTGAATTTCTGATACGTTGCCCAACAGGTAGGAGTCGGTCTACTTGTCACAGACGTGATGCCTATATACATGATCATGCCTAGATAATCTCATAATTATTCGTTTTTCTATCAATTGCTCGACAGTAATTTGTTCACCCACCGTAATACTTATGTTATCTTGAGAGAAACCTCTAGTGAAACCTATGGCCCCCGGGTCTATCCTCTATCATATAAGCTTTCAATCTACTTTTATTTGCATCTTTATTTTCTGCATCTATATTATAAAATACCAAAAATATATTTATCTTATCATATTATCTCTATCAGATCTCACTTTCGCAAGTGGCCGTGAAGGGATTGACAACCCCTTTATCGCGTTGGTTGCGAGTTCTTTGTTTGTTTGTGTAGGTTCGTGGGACTTGTGAGGAGCCTCCTACTGTATTGATACCTTGGTTCATAAAAACTGAGGGAAATAATTATGCTACTGTGCTGCATCACCCTTTCCTCTTCAAGGAAAACCAAGGCAAGCTCGAGACGTAGCAGCGCTACATCGGACTTGATCCGAATCATATGGCCTGAGTTGGACCTCAGGGACCAGACGGAAAAGAAATTCCTGTGAACTTGGTATATGACCAGGTGATGACAGATGCGAAATATTTGCAAGAAGACTGTAGATTAGATAGTCTCATAGATGGCATAGAGAAAGAGTAGGCGTTCGATTCTATGTAACAATGTACTTTTCATCAAACTTTATCTCCGACCGAACTTGTCAAAATTTGTCATCGCAGGCCTTCGGCTTTAACCTCCAAACCAAGAAGTTGGTGTTGGGGAACGTAGTAATTGCAAAAAAAAAATCCTATGCACACGCAAGATCATGGTGATGGCATAGCAACGAGAGGGGAGAGTGTTGTCCACGTACCCTCATAGACCGTAAGCGGAAGCATTATGACAACACGGTTTATGTAGTCGTACGTCTTCACGATCCGACCGATCCAAGTACCGAACGTACGGCACCTCCGAGTTCAGCACACGTTCAGCTCGATGACGATCCCCGGACTTTGATCCAGCAAAGTGTCGGGGATGAGTTCCGTCAGCACGACAGCATGGTGATGATGATGATGCTCTACTGGCGCAGGGCTTCGCCTAAACACCGCGACGATATGACCGAGGTGGAATATGGTGGAGGGGGGCACCGCACACGGCTAAGGAACGATTCATAGATCAACTTGTGTGTTCTAGGGTGCCCCCTTGCCCCCGTATATAAAGGAGGGAGGGGGAGGTGCGGCCGGCCCCCAAGGGGTGCGCCTGGAGGAGTCCTACTCCCACCGGGAGTAGGACTCCCCCCTCTTGCCTTGGTGGAGAAGGAAAGGGGGGAGGGGAAAGAGGAAAGGGGGGGCGCCGCCCCCCCTCCTTGTCCTATTCGGACTAGGGGGGAGGGGGCGCGCGGCCTGCCCTGGCCGGCCCTCCTCTTCTCCCTCATGGCCCATGTAGGCCCAATAACCCCGGGGGGGGGGGGGGGGGTTCCGGTAACCCCCCGGTACTCCGGAAAAATCCCGGTTTCTCCCGGAACAATTCCAATATCCAAATATAGGCTTCCAATATATCAATCTTTATGTCTCGACCATTTCGAGACTCCTCGTCATGTCCTGGATCACATCCGGGACTCCGAACAACCTTCAGTACATCAAAATATATAAACTCATAATAAAACTGTCATCGTAACGTTAAGCGTGCAGACCCTACGGGTTCAAGAACTATGTAGACATGACCTAGAACTATTCTCGGTCAATAACCAATAGCGGAACCTGGATGCTCATATTGGCTCCTACATATTCTACGAAGATCTTTATCGGTCAAACCGCATAACAACATACGTTGTTCCCTTTGTCATCGGCATGTTACTTGCCCGAGATTCGATCGTCGGTATCTAATACCTAGTTCAATCTCATTACCGGCAAGTCTCTTTACTCGTTACGTAATGCATCATTCTGTAACTAACTCATTAGCTACATTGCTTTCAAGGCTTATAGTGATGTGCATTACCGAGAGGGCCCAGAGATACCTCTCCGACAATCGGAGTGACAAAACCTAATCTCGAAATACGCCAACCCAACATGTACCTTTGGAGACACCTGTAGTACTCCTTTATAATCACCCAGTTACGTTGTGACGTTTGGTAGCACCCAAAGTGTTCCTCCGGTAAACGGGAGTTGCATAATCTCATAGTTACAGGAACATGTATAAGTCATGAAGAAAGCAATAGCAATATACTAAACGATCAAGTGCTAAGCTAACGGAATGGGTCAAGTCAATCACATCATTCTCCTAATGATGTGATCCCGTTAATCAAATGACAACTCATGTCTATGGCTAGGAAACTTAACCATCTTTGTTTCAACGAGCTAGTCAAGTAGAGGCATACTAGTGACACTATGTTTGTCTATGTATTCACACATGTATTATGTTTCCGATTAATACAATTCTAGCATGAATAATAAACATTTATCATGATATAAGGAAATAAATAATAACTTTATTATTGCCTCTAGGGCATATTTCCTTCAGTCTCCCACTTGCATTAGAGTCAATAATCTAGTTCACATCGCCATGTGATTAACACCCAAAGAGTACTAAGGTGTGATCATGTTTTGCTTCTGAGAGAAGCTTAGTCAACGGGTCTGTCACATTTAGAGCCGTATGTATTTTGCAAATATTCTATGTCTACAATGCTCTGCACGGAGCTACTCTAGCTAATTGCTCCCACTTTCAATATGTATCCAGATTGAGACTTAGAGTCATCTGGATCAGTGTAAAAGTTTGCACCGATGCAACTTTTACGACGAACTCTTTTATCACCTCCATAATCGAGAAACATCTCCTTAGTCCTCACTAAGGATATTCTTGACCGCTGTCCAGTGATCTACTATTAGATCAAAATTGTATTCCTTTGCCAAACACAGAGCAAGGTATACAATAGGTCTGGTTCACAGCATAGCATACTTTATAGAACCTATGACTGAGGCATAGGGAATGACTTTTCATTCTCTTTCTATTTTCTGCCATAGTCGGGTTTTGAGTCTTACTCAACTTCACACCTTGCAACACAGGCAAGAACTCTTTCTTTGACTGTTCCATTTTGAACTACTTCAAAAAATTTATCAAGGTATGTACTCATTGAAAAACTTATCAAGCGTCTTGATCTATCTATATAGATCTTGATGCTCAATGTGTAAGCAGCTTCACCGAGGTCTTCCTTTGAAAAACTCCTTTCAAACACTCCTTTATGCTTTCCAGAAAATTCTACATCATTTCCAATTAATAATATGTCATTCACATATACTTATCAGAAATGCTATAGTGCTCCCACTCACTTTCTTGTAAATACAGTTCTTTCCAAAAGTCTGTATAAAACCATATGCTTTGACTAACTCATCAAAGCGTATATTCCAACTCCGAGATGCTTGCACCAGTCCATTGATGGATTGTTGGAGCTTGCACACTTTGTTAGCATCTTTAGGATTGACAAAAACTTTCTGGTTGCATCATATAGAAATCTTCTTTAATAAATCCATTAAGGATGTAGTTTTGACATCCATTTACAGATTTCATAAAATGTGGCAATTGCTAAGATGATTCAGACAGACTTAAGCTTCGATACAAGTGAGAAAATCTCATCGTATTCAACACCTTGAATTTGTTGAAAACATTTCGCAACAAGTCGAGCTTAGTAGATAGTGTTGGGGAACGTAGTAATTTCAAAAAAATTCCTACGCACACGCAAGATCATGGTGATGGCATAGCAACGAGAGGGGAGAGTGTATTCCACGTACCCTCGTAGACCATAAGCTGAAGCGTTATGACAATGTGGTTTATGTAGTCGTACGTCTTCACGATTCGACCGATCCAAGTACCGAACGTACAGCACCTTCGAGTTCAGCACACGTTCAGCTCGATGACGATCCCCGGGCTCCGATCCAGCAAAGCTTCGGGGATGAGTTCCGTCAGCACGACGGCGTGGTGACGATGATGATGCTCTACCGGCGCAGGGCTTCGCCTAAACTCCGCGACGATATGACCGAGGTGGAATATGGTGGAGGGGGGCACCGCACACGGCTAAGGAACGATCCGTAGATCAACTTGTGTGTCTATGGGGTGCCCCCCTGCCCCCGTATATAAAGGAGCAATGGGGGGAGGTCGGCCGGCCCCTTGGGCGCGCCAAGGGAGGAGGAATCCTCCTCCTAGTAGGAGTAGGACTCCTCCTTTCCTACTCCTACTAGGAGGGGGAAGGAAGGGGAAGAGGGGGAAGGAAATGGGGGGCGCCGCCCCCCCTCCTAGTCCAATTCGGACCAGAGGGGGGAGGGGGCGCGCGGCCCATGCTGGCCACCCCTCTCTCCTTTCCCCTAAGGCCCATAAGGCCCAATACTCTCCCGGGGGGTTCCGGTAACCCCCCCCCCCCGGCACTCCGGTTTTCTCCGAAATCACCCGGAACACTTCCGGTGTCCGAATATAGTCGTCCAATATATCAATCTTTATGTCTCGACCATTTCGAGACTCCTCGTCATGTCCGTGATCACATCCGGGACTCCGAACAAACTTCGGTACATCAAAACTTATAAACTCATAATAAAACTGTCATCGTAACGTTAAGCGTACAGACCCTACGGGTTCGAGAACTATGTAGACATGACCTAGAACCATTCTCGGTCAATAATCAATAGCGGGACCTGGATGCCCATATTGGTTCCTACATATTCTACGAAGATCTTTATCGGTCAAACCGCATAACAACATACGTTGTTCCCTTTGTCATCGGTATGTTACTTGCCGAGATTTGATCGCCGGTATCCAATACCTAGTTCAATCTCGTTACCGGCAAGTCTCTTTACTCGTTCTGTAACACATCATCTTATAACTAACTCATTAGTTACAATGCTTGCAAGGCTTAGGTGATGGGTATTACCGAGAGGGCCCGGAGATACCTCTCCGACAATCGGAGTGACAAAACCTAATCTCGAATTATGCCAACTCAACATGTACCTTTGGAAACACCTGTAGAGTACCTTTATAATCACCCAGTTATGTTGTGACATTTGGTAGCACACAAAGTGTTCTTCCGGTAAACGGGAGTTGCACAATCTCATAGTTGCAGGAACTTTGTATAAGTCATGAAGAAAGCAATAGCAATATACTAAACGATCAAGTGCTAAGCTAACGGAATGGGTCATGTCAATCACATCATTATCCTAATGATGTGATCCCATTAATCAAATGACAACACATGTCTATGGTTAGGAAACATAACCATCTTTGATTAATGAGCTAGTCAAGTAGAGGCATACTAGTGACTTTATGTTTGTCTATGTATTCACACATGTATCATGTTTCCGGTTAATACAATTCTAGCATGAATAATAAACATTTATCATGATATGAGGAAATAAATAATAACTTTATTATTGCCTCTAGGGCATATTTCCTTCAGATAGTAACACTACTATCAGTGTCCGTCTTCCTCTTGAAGATCCATTTATTTAACATGGCTTGCTGATCATTGAGCAAGTTAATCAAAGTCCATACTTTGTTCTCATACATGGATCATATCTTAGATTTTATGGCCTCAAGCCATTTCGTGGAATCTGGGCTCATCATCGCTTCCTCATAGTTCGTAGGTTCATCATGGTCTAGTAACATGACTTCCAGAACATGATTACGATACCACTCTGGTGCGGATCTTACTCTGGAAGACCTACGAGGTTTGGCAGCAACTTGATCTGAAGTTTCATGATCATCATCATTAACTTCCTCACTAATTGGTGTAGTAATCACTGGAACTGATTTCTGTGATGAACTACTTTCCAATAAGGGAGAAGGTACAATTACCTTATCAAGTTCTACTTTCCTCCCACTCACTTCTTTCGAGAGAAACTTCTTCTCTAGAAAGGATCCATCTTAGCAACGAATAACTTTCCTTCGGATCTGTGATAGAAGGTGTACCCAATTGTTACCTTTGGGTATTCTATGAAGACGCACTTCTCCGATTTGGGTTCGAGCTTATCAGGTTGAAAACCTTTTTCATATAAGCATCGCAACTCCAAGCTTTAAGAAACAGTAGCTTAGGTTTACTGCTAAACCATAGTTCATACGGTGTCGTCTCAACGGATTTAGATGGTGCCCTATTAAACGTGAATGCGGCTGTCTCTAAAGCATAACCCCAAAACGATAGCAGTAAATCAGTAAGAGACATCATAGATCGCACCATATCTAGTAAAGTACGATTACGACGTTCGGACACACCATTTCGTTGTGGTGTTCCGGGTGGTGTGAGTTGTGGAACTATTCCGCATTGTTTCAAGTGTAGACCAAACTCGTAACTCAAATATTCTCCTCCACGATCAGATCGTACAAATTTTATTTTCTTGTTACGATGATTTTCCACTTCACTCTGAAATTCTTTGAACTTTTCAAATGTTTCAGACTTGTGTTTCATTAAGTAGATATACCCATATCTGCTCAAATCATCTGTGAAGGTGAGAAAATAACGATACCCGCCGCGAGCCTCAGCATTCATTGGACCACAAACATCAGTATGTATGATTTCCAATAAATCAGTTGCTCGCTCCATAGTTCGGGATAACGGCGTTTTAGTCATCTTGCCCATGAGGCACGGTTCGCAAGTACCAAGTGATTCATAATCAAGTGATTCCAAAAGCCCATCAGTATGGAGTTTCTTCATGCGCTTTACACCGATATGACCTAAACGGTAGTGCCACAAATAAGTTGCACTATCATTATTAACTCTGCATCTTTTGGTTTCGACACTATGAATATGTGTATCACTACTATCGAGATTCAATAAAAATAGACCACTCTTCAAGGGTGCATGACCATAAAAGATATTACTCATATAAATAGAACAACCATTATTCTCTGACTTAAATGAATAACCGTCTCGCATCAAACAAGATCCAGATATAATGTTCATGCTCAACGCTGGCACCAAACAACAATTATTTAGGTCTAAAACTAATCCGGATGGTAGATGTAGAGGTAGCGTGCCGACCGCGATCACATCGACTTTGGAACCATTTCCCACGCGCATCGTCACCTCGTCCTTAGCCAATCTTCACTTAATCCGTAGTCCCTGTTTCGAGTTGCAAATATTAGCAACAGAACCAGTATCAAATACCCAGGTACTACTGCGAGCATTAGTAAGGTACACATCAATAACATGTATATCACATATACCTTTGTTCACTTTGCCATCCTTCTTATCCGCCAAATACTTGGGGCAGTTCCACTTCCAGTGTCCAGTCTGCTTGCAGTAGAAGCACTCAGTTTCAGGCTTAGGTCCAGACTTGGGTTTCTTCTCTTGAGTAGCAACTTGTTTGCTATTCTTCTTGAAGTTCCCCTTCTTCTTCCCTTTGCCCTTTTTCTTGAAACTGGTGGTCTTGTTAACCATCAACACTTGATGCTCCTTCTTGATTTCTACCTCCGTGTCTTTTAGCATTGCGAAGAGCTCGGGAATAGTCTTGTCCATCCCTTGCATATTATAGTTCATCACGAAGCTCTTGTAGCTTGGTGGCAGTGATTGAAGAATTCTGTCAATGACACTATCATCAGGAAGATTAACTCCCAGTTGAATCAAGTGATTATTATACCCAGACATTTTGAGTATGTGTTCACTGACAGAACTATTCTCCTCCATCTTGCAGCTATAGAACTTATTGGAGACTTCATATCTCTCAATCCGGGCATTTGCTTGAAATATTAACTTCAACTCCTGGAACATCTCATATGCTCCATGACGCAGAATGTCGTTGAAGACCCGGTTCTAAGCCGTAAAGCATGGCACACTGAACTATCAAGTAGTCATCAGCTTTGCTCTGCCAGACGTTCTTAACGTCGTCAGTTGCATCAGCAGCAGGCCTGGCACCCAGCGGTGCTTCCAGGACGTAATTCTTCTGTGCAGCAATGAGGATAATCCTCAGGTTACGGACCCAGTCCGTGTAATTGCTACCATCATATTTCAACTTTGCTTTCTCAAGGAACGCATTAAAATTCAACAGAACAACAGCACGAGCCATCTATCTACAACAACCATAGACAAGCAAAATACTATCAGGTACTAAGTTCATGATAAATTTAAGTTCAATTAATCATATTACTTAAGAACTCCCACTTAGATAGACATCCCTCTAATCTTCTAAGTGATTACGTGATCCATATCAACTACACCATGTCCGATCATCACGTGAGATGGAGTAGTTTCAACGGTGAACATCAATATGTTGATCATATCTACTATATGATTCACGCTCGACCGTTCGGTCTTCGTGTTCCGAGGCCATATCTGTTATATGCTAGGCTCGTCAAGTTTAACCTGAGTATTCCGCGTGTGCAACTGTTTTGCACCCGTTGTATTTGAACGTAGAGCCTATCACACCCGATCATCACATGGTGTCTCAGCACGAAGAACTTTCACAACGGTGCATACTCAGGGAGAACACTTCTTGATAATTTAGTGAGAGATCATCTTAAAATGCTACCGTCAATCAAAGCAAGATAAGATGCATAAAGGATAAACATCACATGCAATCAATATAAGTGATATGATATGGCCATCATCATCTTGTGCTTGTGATCTCCATCTTCGAAGCACCATCGTGATCACCATCGTCACCGGCGCGACACCTTGATCTCCATCGTAGCATCCTTGTCGTTACGCCATCTATTGCTTCTACGACTATCGCTACCGCTTAGTGATAAAGTAAAGCAATTACAGGGCGTTTGCATTTCATACAATAAAGCGACA
Source organism: Triticum timopheevii (assembly GCA_963921465.1). NCBI lineage: Eukaryota > Viridiplantae > Streptophyta > Magnoliopsida > Poales > Poaceae > Triticum > Triticum timopheevii. Next base: position 490,353,451 of record OY997270.1, on the reverse strand, counting down.
ACCATATGGCTCCTGCCAGTTGCCGATAACTTCAGTTACAAAACATGATCATCTCATACAATAAAATATAGCATCACGCCTTGACCATATCACATCACAACATGCCCTGCAAAAACAAGTTAGACGTCCTCTACTTTGTTGTTGCAAATTTTACGTGGCTGCTACGGGCTTAGCAAGAACCGTTCTTACCTACGCATCAAAACCACAACGATAGTTCGTCAAGTTAATGTTGTTTTAACCTTCACAAGGACCGGGCGTAGCCACACTCGATTCAGCTAAAGTGAGAGAGACAGACACCCGCCAGTCACCTTTAAGCACGAGTGCTCGTAACGGTGAAACCAGTCTCGCGTAAGTGTACGCGTAATGTCGGTCCGGGCCGCTTCATCTCACAATACCGCTGAGCCAAAGTATGACATGTTGGTAAGCAGTATGACTTGTATCGCCCATAACTCACTTGTGTTCTACTCGTGCATATGACATCTACGCATAAAACCTGGCTCGGATACCACTGTTGGGGAACATAGTAATTTCAAAAAAAATTCCTACGCACACGCAAGATCATGGTGATGGCATAGCAACGAGAGGGGAGAGTGTTGTCCACGTACCCTCGTAGACCGTAACCGGAAGCGTTATGACAACGCGGTTGATGTAGTCGCACGTCTTCACGATCCGACCGATCCAAGTACCGAACGTACGGCACCTCCGAGTTCAGCACACGTTCAGCTCGATGACGATCCCCGGACTCCGATCCAGCAAAGTGTCGGGGATGAGTTCCGTCAGCACGATGGCATGGTGACGATGATGATGCTCTACCGGCACAGGGCTTCGCCTAAACACCGCGACGATATGACCGAGGTGGAATATGGTGGAGGGGGGCACCGCACACGGCTAAGGAACGATCCGTAGATCAACTTGTGTGTTCTAGGGTGCCCCCTTGCCCTCGTATATAAAGGAGGGAGGGGGAGGTGCGGCCGGCCCCCAAGGGGTGCGCCTGGAGGAGTCCTACTCCCACCGGGAGTAGGACTCCCCCCTCTTGCCTTGGTGGAGAAGGAAAGGGGGGAGGGGAAAGAGGAAAGGGGGGGCGCCGCCCCCCCTCCTTGTCCTATTCGGACTAAGGGGGAGGGGGCACGCGGCCTGCCCTGGCCGCCCCTCCTCTTCTCCCTCATGGCCCATGTAGGCCCAATAACCCCCCCCCCCCCGGGGGGGGGGTGTTCCTGTAACCCCCCGGTACTCCGGAAAAATCCGGTTTCTCCCGGAACAATTCCGATATCCAAATATAGGCTTCCAATATATCAATATTTATGTCTCGACCATTTCGAGACTCCTCGTCATGTCCTGGATCACATCCGGGACTCCGAACAACCTTCAGTACATCAAAATATATAAACTCATAATAAAACTGTCATCGTAACGTTAAGCGTGCAGACCCTACGAGTTCAAGAACTATGTAGACATGACCTAGAACTATTCTCGGTCAATAACCAATAGCGGAACCTAGATGCTCATATTGGCTCCTACATATTCTACGAAGATCTTTATCGGTCAAACCGCATAACAACATACGTTGTTCCCTTTGTCATCGGCATGTTACTTGCCCGAGATTCGATCGTCGGTATCTAATACCTAGTTCAATCTCGTTACCGGCAAGTCTCTTTACTCGTTACGTAATGCATCATTCCATAACTAACTCATTAGCTACATTGCTTGCAAGGCTTATAGTGATGTGCATTACCGAGAGGGCCCAGAGATACCTCTCCGACAATCGGAGTGACAAAACCTAATCTCGAAATACCCCAACCCAACATGTACCTTTGGAGACACCTGTAGTACTCCTTTATAATCACCCAGATACGTTGTGACGTTTGGTAGCACCCAAAGTGTTCCTCCAGTAAACGGGAGTTGCATAATCTCATAGTTACAGGAACATGTATAAGTCATGAAGAAAGCAATAGCAATATACTAAACGATCAAGTGCTAAGCTAACGAAATGGGTCAAGTCAATCACATCATTCTCCTAATGATGTGATCCCGTTAATCAAATGACAACTCATGTCTATGGCTAGGAAACTTAACCATGTTTGTTTCAACGAGCTAGTCAAGTAGAGGCATACTAGTGACACTATGTTTGTCTATGTATTCACACATGTATTATGTTTCCGGTTAATACAATTCTAGCATGAATAATAAACATTTATCATGATATAAGGAAATAAATAATAACTTTATTATTGCCTCTAGGGCATATTTCCTTCAGTTGGAGTGTTTCCGGATACTATGTTGAATAAGAAACATTTGGTATATCCGGAAACCAGGCAATCCGGTCATATTGCTCAAACAGACAAAATTTGTTCGGGGAGTTATGTTATATTACTGCTTAACGTAAGAAACATCTTCCAGGGAAAATAGTTCCGTTAGGGGTTCCTTTCCTTGGGTCGACATGCTGAATTATGCATGCCTAGGCTTGTATCCGAATTACGGGCAACCTATCCTGTATTTGTTGTAAACGTAAAACAATCCATCGTTGCTTGCCGACCAATTATTCCCTTAAGAATGCTAGCTTTCGGCTTCACCCGTCTGAGGTACAGATCCGTATGACCCGGTTGTACTCAAAACCGGCAGATCTCGGGTAGGGGGGGCCCAAGCTGTGTGTCTGAGGATCTATGGTAATAATGGACTAAGGGACACAATGTTTATCCAAGTTTGGGCCCTCTTAAGGGAGGTAAAATCCTACGTCCTGCTTGATTGTATTCAATGAGTATAGGGGTTACAAGAGTTGATCTACCTGGAGATCGTAATGGCTAAACCCTAGCTTGTCTAGCCTATGAATATTATTGTCCTCCCTACAGACTAATCCCTCTAGTTTATATAGACACCGGAGGGGCCTAGCGTTACACAAAGTTGGTTTACAGGGGAAGGAAAGGGCATATCCGGACACCAATCTTGCTATCCACGCACACAGGAGTCCTACCCGGACACGGGGGATGGTTCTCCACTCTATCTTCACGGCCCACTGGTCCGGCCCATATTGGACAGGCCGAACACCTGGGGACACCCGAATTCAGGACTCCCTCAACCACGCGGGGGTGTGTGTGGGGGGTGTGAATCTGTTCTGTTTTGTACCTTGTATCATTTTCTTTCGTTTTGTTTTTATTTTCTATGTATTATGCTACTCTTGTAATCCTGGCAGGTTAATGGCTTTGTCAATTCAAAGCCGGGTAAGGTTCAAGCCTTCTCTCGGGTTTGACCTTAACTTTTCCTAAATGATAAGTGCCATACGTGTGGCATGAAACACTCCGGCCCTAACGTTTTTACAACTAAAGTTGCCATCAAAAAGAAAAAATAAACCCAAAAAAGACTGAAACATGCCATTCGAAAAGAAGTTGCCATGTTTGGCAACTAAATTTTTCATCCCCGTGTCACTAAAGTATTTTTTGAACACAATACAAACGTAAGCGCTCATATATACGCACATATACTCACCCCTATGAACGCACACACGCTTGTCCTACCCCTATGAACACCTTCGAGAGACTAAGCTGGCATACCATCTTGAGATTTTACAAAGTCACAGTAGATGCCTCATAGTCGACGGGAACGTCTCCTCCCATTAAACACGCATCGCCGGAATTCCTGAAATAAATACATGATAAATGTGAGCACCCGGACTTGAACTCTAGTGGGCTGGGGATAGCATTATCCACCTAACCATCCAAAAAAAAGGTTGGTTCGCCCGCGTCACTAAAAGCATCTCCAACAGGCGCACAAAAACTGCACCACGCGCTAACATTCGATTTTTTTTTACGCCGGGCAGCTCCAGCAGAAACTGTAAAATAGTGCACGTCCAAAAAAGGATTGGGCACGCGCTTCACAATTTGCACCGGGCAGCTCCTGCAGAAACTGTAAAATAGTGCTATCAGAAGCTGCAAATTTGAGGCGCCGGATTGCGCGCGCTTCACAATTTGCACTGCGTGTTTTTTTGACGCGCGTTTTTGGGCATCTGCTAAGCCAATATTGGGTCCGGCACGCTAAAAGTGCTACAGTGGCAAACTAAAATTATTTTAGCACGTGAAACTTTTATGCGTTTGTTGGAGATGCTCTAAAGTTATTAACTAAAAAAGTTCCAAGTTGCCATGTATTCGTGTTACACGTGTGACACTTATCAGAGTCCTATCTTTTTTTTCTTAAAAAAACAAGACATCATCACGACTTCACGAGGACGCCCCGTTCTGTCCATCGCAGGCTTAATGGATTGGTCGGAGTCGGACTCGCGTAGCCCCGGATCGTCGGGATCGGGAAGCCGGCCCCTCCAGCTCCCTCTACCTCTATCTCTCGATCTCTCCACCCACATCGCCAACAGCCGACGCCCGACGACACCGGCGGCTCGTCTGACTTCTGCGCAAGGTGAATTCCGCCGCGGCGCAATCGGAATTTAGGGTTTATCTCTATCTAGTTCTTATCTTCTTCGTTGCGGCTGATTGGATTTAGAGGTGGCCGCTGTTTTTTCTGGATCTGCAGGGCTTGTGCCCTGATGGTGGGGGTGAGGGTGGCCCCGATCGGCGCGCGGCTGGCGTCCCGCGGGGTGAGGCCGAGGAGGGTCTCGGCCAAGCGCTCCTGGCCGCCCGGCTGCGGCCGCTTCCCCGCTGCTCCGTCTGCCCGCAGCGTCGACGGTGCGAAGTGCGTCATCGAGGACAGGGTTGAGGAGGCCACAGCGTCTCAGCCGGAGACCGAGGGGACGGTGGATGTGAGGAAGGAGGGCGGAGATGCACGACCCTCCGGCGTCGGCGATGCCCTTGCCCAGGCAGAAAGAGAAAGCAGGGTGACGGATGTGATGCCACCGTCTTCTGCTGCCCCGACGAGTTCTGCTGTTGCTGCTACCAGCGGATCCGCGGAGAATGGGGCCGATGATCCATTGCTGATGGATGGGAACGGCAGAGCTGCCGATGGTGGATCGAGGAGAGAGGAGGATGGGCATGAAGCAGCGAGGAAGAAGAAGAAGAAGAGGTGGTTAGTGTCTGCTGTAAATCCGCCTCCCAAGAGGAGGGGCATCTCCGCCGTACGCAGGTTTCCATCTGGTTTTGGGAGTTTGTCGCCACCGGCAGCAGAGCTGAGCAAGTGTTAGTATTGGGAGCAGCACCTATATATCAGATTATCAGTTGGGCTTCTAATGAGGTGGAAGGCAAAAGATGCACACAAATCCCAGGTCGTCAATGGTGTTGTTTCTTCGGCTGATTTCACAGAGGCACATGGTTTTGGTGGGTTATATGACCTATGAATTGGGAGCTCACGACTGCATGAAGGCGTGCAGCCCTTAGTACCAACCGCCATATGGTACGGTAGCAGCATTATGTTAGCGGCAATACGAGGACCAGTAATACATTCTTGTTCTCCTTTTGGTTTTGGGTATACGACGGGACTTCTGTGCACATGTTGCATCGGATATGTGTACTGCTTTGTGTGTGCCTTTTTGTGGAGTTTTGCTACAGCTACGGACTAAACCCTACTGAAATAAACTTATGTGCTGAGATGACAATATTTCCATGCGAAAAATAGTAGCCAACCCACAAGCATTCTGTCTAGAATTATGGGGATCAAAGTTTCATGGGAAAATGGTAGCGGACGCATATACATCGGTGCTAGCGTTCGGATTGGTCATGCATGCCCTTTACCTCGGGTTGCAAGCTGGACCGGACATGGCAAGGCTATGTGGGACTTCCTATACCGCGCGCTGGGAGGAGACGCAGCGTGCACCCTTTGCTCACCAGGCGCGCGCCCTCTTGGGGTGGCCCATGTGCGGGCCCCCTGTTTTTTAAAATTATTTTTTCTTTTATGTTTTGTTTTTTCCATTTTAAATAATTTCGAATTTCAGACAAGTTCTAATTTTTTTAAAGAATAATAATTTTGAAAAAAAATGTTCAAGGAATCATAAAATGTTTGTGGATTTAATTTATTTCATGATTTAATAAAAATCCTCGCATATTGAAAAATATTCACGATTTTAACAAATGTCCGCGTATTCAAAAAATGTTCATCAATATGAATAAAAATCGAAGGTACAACAACCCAAAAATGTTTGCCAATTTCAAAATTGGTTTTCAAATTTTAAGAAAATTCCATAGGTTCATAAATGTTTGCAGATTCAAAAAATGTCCATGAATTTGAAAGTTATTTGGCAAACAAATAAAATTGTGATTTTGAAAAAGATGTGACCAATTTTAAAATTGTTTGCTCATTTAAAAAATGTTCACAAGTTTGAAAATCAGTTTGTGGTTTTTAAAACAAGCTCATGAATATGGAAAAATTGTTCACGGTTTGGAAAAATTGTTCACAAATGTGTAAAAAATTGATCATGATTTCAGAAAAGTCTTCACAAATTTTAAAAATTGGTTCAAGATTTCAAAAGAAATATTCATGAATTGAGAAAATGTTCACAATTTCAAACAAAAATGTTCAATTTTTTTAGCAATAGAAAAGGGAAAAAGAAACGGAGAAACCAGAGAAAAAGGAAAAACATAAAAGAAAAGAGAAGTAGAAAATAAACCTAAAATAAAAAGAAAGAAAATCCAGAAAATAGCAAAGAAAAACTATAAAACCGGTTCAAGGAATGTTGTAGAACCTTCTGAAAACCTGTGATGAGTACACCTAAAATGGGCTGGCCAAGACGCTGATCGAGCGTGCTCGAGGTGTGCGCACTAGGTCGCTCGTGGGCAACCATCTTCCCAAATCGGAGACACCCGACTATGTCTCGCTTCTAGCAAGACAAACGGTCCCATCGCCCGAATCGAGGTGGTTATGGGCGGGCCAATGGCACTTTTTGCTCGACCTTTTTCTTTCCCCCGTTCTCTTTATTACGTTTTTTATTTTTCCTTCTAGTTTCCTTTTTAGTTTTTTTTCTTTTTTTAATAATATTTAAAATACACAAATCTAGAAAAATGTTTGTGTAGTGTTAAAAAAGTGTTTGTGTAGTGTTAAAAAATGTTGGTGCAATGATAAAAAATGTTGATATCATTTGAAGAAAATATCTCAACACTTATTTCAGAAAACTATTTAATACATATTCAAGAAACAATGTTCAAAAACATGTGTGTTAAAAAAATGAATCATATATTTGAAAATTTTAAACACATACAAGATAAATGTTTTACTTGTATATGAAATATGTACAAATGTGTATGGCATAAAGGAGACATCAATCCAGGTGTTTGAATTTTGTTTGTTAACCATTGTTTTTGAAAAAGGTAATAATGTACTAAAAAATTGTTAAACATGCATCAATTTTTTTCCCTGTATATAAAAAATTAGATCACAAAACATATATTTAAAAAATGTTAACCATGTATTTTTAAAATGTTGAAAATGAATAAAAATAATGTTCATATGTATACGAAAGTTTACAAGGTGCATGAAAAAGAATAGACATCAGAAGATGTATAATAAAAAATTGATGTATAAAATATAAGCTTTCAAATTTGTAAACCATATACTGGGAAAATATTAAACATGTATATAGGAAATCTTCCTCACGTATAAAAAAATACTGAAACTGTACTGACAAAAAACATGTGTTGGAAAAAAAGAAATTGATGAAAATAAGATAGAATATCAAAAAACTAGTAAAAATAAAAAAAACAAAGGAAAGTAAAAAAATTCCGAAGAGAGCCAATGCAACAATGGTTGAATGCTTATAAAAAAATATTGACCATGTATTAGAAAATGTTATTATTTTATTATGTTAATCAAGCTATTGAAAATTTTCAAATGTGTATAGAAAAAAATGTTGATTATGTATTCAAAAGGTGTTAATCTTGTATTAAAAAAAGATATGAAAAATCTTTAAAGAAATGTGTATTGAAAAACTATTGACCTTGTATTAATAACATGTTAAACTTGTTTTTGAAAGATACTGACCATGTATTAGAGAAATGTTCTTGATGTATACGAAAAATGTAGATTGAAAACTAACGAAAGAAAGAAAAACGAAAAAACAAATGAAAATATAAAAAGAGACAAAGAAAATATAATGAAAAAAAAACACGGAAAACCCCCCAAAGAAACAAGTGCAAAAGAATGGAAAATAATGAATATCCACAAAGAAACAAAGAAAAACATTTGAAAACTATTGTATATCAAGAAAGAAACAAAAAAAACAAAGAAAAAAGGAGGAAAGTGATGAAGAAAAGAAAGCCAAAGAAAAGCCTGAAAGAAACAAAGAAAATGTTAAGCATGTATAGAGAAAATGTTAACATGTACCTAAAAATGTTCCTGATGTATATGAAAAATGCCGAATGTGTAGTGAAAAAAATGTGTTGAACAAAAAAGAAACCGATGAAATAAACAAAAATCATTGGAAAACAAAAAACCCAATAACAACCAAAGGGAAAAACAAATAAAAGCATAAAGAAAATGAAAATAGAAAAAATGCAAATAGAATGAATCCAAGAAGGAAACAAATAAAACCGAGAAAAGAGAAAACAAATGAAGAAAAGGAAAGAAAAGAAATAAATTAAAAAAAACCAGTGAAAACCTAGAAGGAACCAAAGAAAACAGAAAAAGGAAAAATCAATAAAAACCAGGAAAGAACGAAGAAAACTCATAAAACCGAGAAAAAAAACCCCAAAGGAAAACCGGAAGAAAAAAATCGTTAACGAACCAGTACATCCACCGAGCAAGCAAGCGATCTAAAGCTAGCGAAGCGAGCAAGCGACGTTAGTTAATGGGCCGGCCTGATATGCGCACGCTTGAGACAAGAGGAACGCTGTACTCGCTATAAGAGCTATCTACATCCAGACTTGATAAATCCGGCCCCTCAAATACTAGCGGATGCGCCTGCGGCTACTGATCGGGCACCCCTCAAGTATTGCACCACACATTCACATATAGCAAATTTCGATCCTCAAATTCATGCAATCCATACACGTCGACAATACGGTATAAATTGTCCGAATGCCAAAGTTCGAAACAAAGAAAAGCAAATCGTAGTTCAACAAATTGGACATGGCAAAATGAAATCAATGTCCGAGCATTGACGGATGGCCCCGGTTCACTAGCTGGGCGCGTGCTCCGAGCGGAATGCGTCCTTTTGCTCCAGGCGAAATGTGTCCTGCTCGTCCTGCTCCGCCTCCATCCGGGCAGCCTCCTCCGCCTCCATCCGGGCTGCCACCTCTGCCTGCATCCGGGCCGTAGCCGCCCTCGTCGCCTCGTATTTCCTACTGTCATTGATCTTCATCTTCTTGCCCACAAGTCACTTCTTCGCATGCTGATCATAGAGGGTGTGGTCCGCCAACATGATCCTCGCATCTTTCGCGTCCCGTGCGAGTTGCGACATCTCCTTCTCAAGCTCTATGTCGCCAAATGTCATGGCCTTCTTGAGCTCCCATTTGATCGCTGCTTGTTGCTTCTCCAACTCGATCTTCTCCCTCTCAATTTCCAGCTTCTTCTCCACCCTCTTCCGGTCCCACTCCATCCTTTCCTTTTGCGCATCCAACATGAGCTTGTACCTCTCCTCCTTGTTCTCCCTCACCAAAAAAATGCCCGTTCATGTGGAGGACATTTTGGTAGCCGCGGCATCACGGGCGGCACGTGCCTTCTCCCACGTGTTTCCCTTGACTTGGCAGTTTTCCTTTGGCACAATGGATTTTTCATTCGTCACGACAACATTGTGCTCTTCATCGTTCAATCCAATTGATTGGTTCGAACTTGAGCCATCATTCCTCTTCTTGCCGTACTTGAGGTCGGCCACAAGTTGGTTCCACTTTGGCTTGCCATTCAATATGACCCAGCAATGGCTAAAAGCAAATGGCTTCTTCTCCACCTCGTGATACAAAGTGGCCGCCACCGCCTTCTAGCAAACAACATATGTATGAGCACGAGAATTCAAACACAAGAAATATATGCAATGGACGACTAGATGAGGCAATTAAGCTTACGTGAGTTGCGACTCCCATCCCACTTTGAGGGCGTTTGGGCACTTGTGAATAGTAGCTGACGTACTTGTTCACTTCCCCTTGAATGATCCCCAACGATGTTGGAGAGATGCCACATTGCGTGTGCTCATGATAGGATCCGGCTCCACATACTCCTTTTGCTCATGATACTCCTTCAAAATCTTCGTCCAATAGGTGTTCCTGTTTTGCTCGGTGTCGCATATTGGATCCATCTTGTGGCCAGTCAAGCTTTGACAAACAAGATGTCCTCAAATCTTGAGAATGCCGGACCTCTTGCCTTCGGCGTCTTGGTCTCTTCTTCTTCTTGCTCAGTGTCGGTGTCAAAACCGGCGGATCTCGGGTAGGGGGTCCTGAACTGTGCGTCTAGGCGGATGGTAACATGAGACAAGGGACACGATGTTTTTACCCAGGTTCGGGCCCTCTCGATGGAGGTAAAACCCTACTCCTACTTGATTAATATTGATGATATGGGTAGTACAAGGGTTGATTTACCATGAGATCAGAGAGGCTAAACCCTAGAAGCTAGCCTATGGTATGATTGTTGTTCGTCCTACGGACTAAAACTCTCCGGTTTATATAGACACCGGAGAGGGTTAGGGTTACACAGAGTCGGTTACAATGGGAGGAGATCTTCATATCGTATCGCCAAGCTTGGCTTCCACGCCAAGGAAAGTCCTATCCGGACACGGGACAAAGTCTTCAATCTTGTATCTTCATAGTCCGGGAGTCTAGCCAAAGGTCATAGTCCGGCCATCCGGACACCCCCTAATCCAGGACTCCCTCAGTAGCCCCTAAACCAGGCTTCAATGACGATGAGTTCGGCGCGCAAATTTGTCTTCGGCATTGCAAGGCAGGTTCCTCCTCCGAATACTTCATAAAAGATGTTTGAACACAAGGATAGTGTCCGGCTCTATAAAATAAGTTCCACATACCACCGTAGAGAGAATAATATCTGCACAAATCTAATCTGGTGATGTATTCCGTAGCATGACGTCATGCCACAGCCAAGCCTTCATTCAAATCGTTTTACTGTCCCACCTCAGCGTGTTTAGCGAGGCGGTTTCCTTGGCACGTCTTCTCAAAGCAGAGATCGTGTCCCCTTATTCCGGGATTCTCATCAATACGGGCGTGGGTAACCCAACCGCGCCATCAATCACGGTGCTTGGAGATAAGCGAGCTTTACCAGGCTGGTGGGGGCACGCAGCTTCGGCCGCCCATATAAGGGGATAAGAATTCACCCTTTCAATCTACGCCTTCTTCCTCCTTTGCTTATCCATTTCCGCGCACTCGAGCTCCAATGCCCCAGTCCGCACTTCCCACCTCAACCTTCTCCAATCATGTCCGGAGCAGGAGGTAGATGGATGGCCTCCACCGTCACGGAGGGGCACATCAAAAAGTTGAGGAAAGCTGGATACTTGTCTAACGACATCGCGCACCGGCTCCCAGATGAGGGGCAACTCATCCCCACCCCTAGGCCCCATGAGGGGGTGGTGTTCCTCACCCACTTCCTCCGCGGACTGGGCTTCCCACTTCACCCCTTTGTCCGGGGGCTCATGTTCTACTACGGCCTGGATTTCCATGATCTGGCCCCGAACTTCATCCTCAACATCTCGGCGTTTATCGTTGTGTGCGAGGTCTTCCTTCGCATCCAGCCCCACTTCGGCTTATGGCTGAAGACCTTTAATGTCAAGCCGAAGGTCGTGGGCGGCCGACTAGCGGAGTGCGGAGGCGCCATGGTGGGCAAGATGGCCAACGTCACATGGCTTGAGGGCTCCTTTGTGGAAACCATCAAAGGGTGGCAATCGGGGTGGTTCTACATCACCAAACCGCGTGACCCTGAATGGGCAGTGGCCCCCGAGTTCCGATCTGGCATCCCCACATGACTCACCTCATGGAAACAGACGGGCCTATCGTGAGGTAATTCGGCGGAGGTGACCGGACTCCAAACCTGCGTCAAAGACCTGATCAACAGGAAGGTGAAACTTGTCACCGTAGTCCAGGTCATGCTCTTCCGCCGGATCCTCCCGTGTCAACGACGGGCTTTTAATTTGTGGGAATTCGACCCGGCCCAGCACCAAACTTTGTCCAGGCTCTTCGACACAACGCACGAAGATGCCTGGAAGGCGCTTTTCAAGAGCTCCGAGGTTCACCCTCCCATTACCAAGGATCACGGATTCTGCGCGAAGCACCAAGCCAGCGCGGTAAGCTTAGTTTACCCATTACAGGGTACTTGTTTTTCATAGTTTGACTCTATGCGGGATCTAAACTCCCATTCCTTTAACAGGACTGGCAGAAGAAGGCCGGACAGATCGACTGTCCGGCTCCTTTGCCCGAAGGCCCAGCAGACGCCCACTTGGCAAAGCTGCTGGTTCCGGCACCTCACGTGGTGCCGGAGAAGAAGGCCAAGAAAAAGGCCACAGGGACTCGAAAGAGTTCCCGGCGCCTGGTGGTGTCGGATTCATCGCCCGACGACCCCGAAGCGCACTCCGCCTCTGAAGACGAGGAGGAGGAAGAAGAAGCCTCTCCCCCTCCAGTGGGGGGAGGAAAGAAAAGGAAGGCCGCCCCAACTGGGGAGGCCGGAGGGTCCAAGAAGGGGAAGACCCTTCTTCCGGACTACGCCTCCGACGCCGACGACAGCTGAGAGGAATGGGCATCCAGGGCCAAGCCCCTGGCAAAATCATAAGTATACGGATACCAGAATAACTTATGGCGTTCCTCTATTGTACAGTACCTTCTGACGCCGAATTCAATCATGCAGTCCGCCCAAGGCTCAGCTCGGCGATTCATCGAGCGGCTCCCTGGATTCGTCGGATGTGAATAGCGCTTCACTTACGACGGCCTCCTCCCCTCGCCCTACGGACGATGCCGAGGCGGAGTCCCAGAAGGGGATAAACCAGGAGGAGGTGGTCCTGGAGGCGCCGCAGGCGACCTCCCGGACCCCAGGCCCAAAGGGGCTGAAGCCCCAGAGGGATCTATGTCCGGCCCTGGGCCGGACACCGCTCCAGAACCTTCAGTGGTTCCGGAGTCCGGCAGGCGGCCCCCTCGCAAGAAGGGCGAGCCTACGATGCCGGCGGCCTCCGTCCAACCGGAGGCGCCGGACAATTTGCTGGACGTGCTTAACGGTGCCTCCATCGACGAGGAGCACCGCACTGTTATGAGTGCAGTGATTCAGAAGGTTCAGTCCGCCAAGAGCGAGCTGACAGAAGCCTATACCAGCCTTCTAACAGGCTTTGAGGTATGTATTTAAAACATATAAAAATGTTACCGCATAGACAGTAGCCCCTGATGCTTAGTTTGGTGTTCAGAAAGAAAAGCCGGACTGAGGATTGAAAAAAGATATACGCAGGAGTCTAACATAAATATGTCAAATGGGAATGCAGGATGCGCTGCTGACATCTGCCACACTGAATGCGGAGGTTGATGCATTGAAGCAGAGCCTCGAGCGGTCCGAGAACGAGCTCGGCCTTGCCAAGAAGAAGCTCGAGGACAAAGAAGGTATATAGTACCTTATGTGAGTGTATATATAAATACCTGGTTGCAAGTAATGACAGGACCAACGTGAATGTTACAGGGGCCACAACCGAGGTGGCGACCCTGAAGGAAGCGCTTTCCAAGGCCGAAGACAATGCGGCCATGGAGCGCTCCGAGCGAGAGAAACAAGAGGCGCAGGTGGCGGAGGTGCGGCAAGAGCTTAATGCTCTTGTGAAAAAACATGAGAGTTTAAAGCTTGACTCGAAGACTCGAGAGTTCGAGCTTGCCTCGGCACTTGAAAGCGCCAAATCTGCCAAGGCCGAAGCCCAGAAAGCCCTCCAGGAAATTGAGGCAATGAAAAGGATTGCGGCGGGTAAGGCATTCTTTATGCAAAGCAAGCACATGAAAGTAAATTACCTGTTACTTACCCGAATCCGGAGCTCTCCAGGAGCATTCGCAGGTCTGCCCTGCAGTGTATCCAACGCCGCCGCATTCTACCGGGTCGAGGAAGGGAGCTCGACGGAGAAGGTGTTCTGGTCCCTGTATGCTGGGGCCGGACACCCGGTTCCCCTGAGCGACCAGCTGAAGCAGCTGGTCGAGCTTCATAAGGCAGCTGAACAGGCCATGAAGGGCCTGATAGGCCGGCTGTGGCCTGGGGAGACCATGCCTTTGAGCTACTTTGGGCTGGTGCGGCGGCTGGTGGATGCCTGTCCCCGGCTTGAAGTCGTCAAGCGCTCCGTTTGCATCGAAGGCGCCCGTAGGGCTTTTGCCCGTGCTAAAGTGCACTGGGGCAAACTGGATGCTGAGAAGCTGGTGACAGAGGGGCCACCGGAGGGGAAGGAGCATCGCAGGCCCGAGATGTATTATGAGGGCGTCCTGAAGGGTGCCCGCCGTGTGGCGGATGAATGTACCAGGGATATAATTTTTGAGTAAACTCGGTCGTGTTTATCCTGTGCGCTGAAAACTTGTTCATATGCGCTAAGCAACGCTTTTTGAATTTAAAATATTACCTTCTGTGCGGCCTTTTATTAAATCTGAGAGATGCAAGTCGTCGGCTTCTACCCCCATGCCACGAGTGCTGGGGTGTTCGGGATAAACCTGAGCGCTCTTGTTCCCATTCTTGGGTCCATCGAGGGAGGCGCTCAGCACAACGAACAAGGCAACCGGACTTATAATGCTTTATCACTCTCACTTAGCCATAGAATTCTATAATTTTAAATTTCGGCGAAGCCCCTAGTATTCGGAAGACCGAGTTTGGGGCGCTATCCACGCATAGGCCGGACAAAGCTAGCTCCTCGCTCTAAGGGGCATAAGTCTTTAAGGACTCGAAAAACCTCTCGAACAGCGACCAGTCTCTCACCCTATCATGACGGTCAGTTTTAGCTTTCTCTACTGAGGTGTTAACCCAGCTCAACTGGGGCACAATCACAGTAGTTCTCCCAGCGCTACCTTAGCCGACATAGCGGAACGTAAGGTACCAAAACATGGGAGCCGGGCAAACCCAACTATTGACCCAAGACATGATTCGGAGCCGATGCATATAATGCTATAAGTTCGGGGTGCCGCACTCATGAGAGTGTTCGGTCTTCTCATATCGTATTATGGGGTTCTTAAGCCCCTGGTGTATTGGCCGTACCAAAGTGTACGGTTGCATAATATCATAACTGAACATATTTATGTAAAAAAACAAGTGCAATAATAGACAAGAGGTATGTATTGTTTATTAAAAGGGTTGCTATAAGAGCAGAACGATACAAATAGTGTGATACGCAAGAGATGAGATTATTTGACATGTCCCCCTCCAGGGGCAAGCTGCGAGACTTTAAGTAAGACAGGTATTTAGCTCGTTATGGAGACCACCTGGACATTTGACGTGGCCTATTGTCTCCCTAGCTGTTGCATCATGTGTTCGGCGATTATACTGCCGGACAGGCCTTCCGAATAGTGGAGTCCTAAAAGCATATAAAAAAAGAATAAATGGCAAAATCGGGAGCCCCTAGTGCGGTTGAGCCGCATTCTGGGTGTGCCGTGGTTGTGCCCCTTCCCTTATGCCCATGGTATTTCCAGAGCGTAATTATGTACGCGTGGTACTGGTATCACAATCTCGCGAGGGCTGGGGTTGGGGCCGCACTGCTATGAATGCTCAGAACGTGCCAGACGGTTTTGTTGTAGGTTACTTCGGGCGCGTTTGATGTTGTCCGGATGTTTAACAACCGGACTAGGGAATTGCCTTGAGAGGCTACTTTGTACTTCCGCCGCCAGGGCCGCCGTGTGCTCCTCTGTTCGGAGAGAGCGTTCGGTGTTTCCATTGATCGTAATGACTCCGCGAGGGCCTGGCATCTTGAGCTTGAAATATACATAGTGCGGCACCGCATTGAATTTTGCAAATGCGGTTCGTCCGAGCAGGGCGTGATAGCCACTGCGGAATGGGACTATGTCGAAGATTAACTCCTCGCTTCGGAAATTATCTCGGGATCCGAAGACCACTTCAAGCGTAACTGAGCCTGTACAGCTGGCTTCTACACCTGGTATGACGCCTTTAGAGGTCGTCTTTGTGGGTTTAATCATTG
Source organism: Triticum timopheevii (assembly GCA_963921465.1). Classification (NCBI taxonomy): domain Eukaryota; kingdom Viridiplantae; phylum Streptophyta; class Magnoliopsida; order Poales; family Poaceae; genus Triticum; species Triticum timopheevii. Next base: position 490,337,469 of record OY997270.1, on the reverse strand, counting down.
AGGGATCTATACCCATTTTTCGCATTGTATCCTGATAAAGCAGGTTCAGGTTGCTGCCGCCGTCTATGAGGACTCTAGTGAGGTGAAATCCGTCAATGATTGGGTCTAGAACCAATGCGGCGAATCCGCCGTGACGAATGCTAGTGGGGTGGTCCCTTCGATCAAAAGTGATAGGGCAGGAGGACCATGGGTTGAACTTTGGGGCGACTGGCTCCAACACATAGACGTCCTTGAAAGCACGCTTCCGTTCCCTTTTGGGGATATGGGTTGTGTATATCATGTTCATCGTTCACACTTGTGGGGGAAAGCCCTTCTGTACTCTATTGTTCGGCGGCCGGGGCTCCTCCTCGTCGTCGCTATGCAGCCCCTTGTCTCTGTGTTCAGCACTTAACTTGCCTGCCTGCTTGAACACCCAACAATCCTTGTTGGTGTGATTGGCTGGTTGTTCGGGGGTGCCGTGTATCTGGCATGAGCGGTCGAGTATCCGGTCTAAACTGGAGGGCATGGAGTATTTCTTTTGAATGCCTTTTTCCGCTGACCGGGTTTAGAGCCTCTGAATCCGGCATTAACTGCCGTATCCTCAGTATTGTCGCTGTTAATGCGGCGCTTGTGCTTGTTACGACGCGACCTGCCATTGTTGTCCTTGGTATCCGAATTACCAGGGCTCTTGGTCATGTTATTGCTACGAGCTAGCCAGTTGTCTTCTCCCGCGCAAAAGAGGGTCATGAGTGTCGTGAGGGCTGCCATAGATTTCGGCTTTTCCTGTCCTAGGTACCGGGCAAGCCATTCGTCTCGGATGTTATGTTTGAAGGCTGCAAGGGGACAGTCGACTATTTGATTTTTCTTGGTTAGGAACCGCGTCCAGAATTGTCTGGCCGATTCCTCTGGCTGCTGAGTTATGTGGCTTAGGTCATCGGCGTCTGGTGGTCGCACATAGGTGCCCTGGAAGTTGTCAAGGAATGCGGATTCCAGGTCCTCCCAGCAACCAATTGACTCTGCTAGTAGGCTGTTGAGCCAATCCCGAGCTGGTCCTTTAAGCTTGAGCGGGAGGTATTTGATAGCGTGTAGATCATCACCACGGGCCATGTGGATGTGAAGGAGATAATCCTCAATCCATACCGCAGGATCTGTTGTGCTATCGTATGATTCCATGTTTACGGGTTTAAAACCCTCTGGGATTTGATGATCCATCACTTCATCTGTGAAGCATAGTGGATGTGCGGTGCCTCTGTACTGGGCTATATCACGACATAGCTCGGATGAGCTTTGTCTGTTATGTTCGGCCTGGCCGTATTTGCCATATCCGGCGTGACGGTTATCGTCACGTGTCGTGGGGCACCCACGCGATCCGTAGATCGATCTTGTTTGCCTTGCCTTGTCCTACAATATGTCTCACAGGTCTGGCGCATTTCCCCATGCCTTGGTACTTTTTGAGCGGCGCCGGGGTGCGGCTTGAGTTGAGGGCCGAAAGGCCTCTCTGTCGCGGCCACGGGGTGGCCGATCGGCCGCATCATACGCTGGTGATGTAGGTTTAGTTGCTTCCTCCTCTAGTTGGGGTAGCAGCCCGCGCTTTGGGTAGCTCTTGGAGGGGCGTTCGAGTTTGTATTCTTCGGCCGCCAGGACTTCAGTCCATCTGTCAGCTAGCAAATCTTGGTCAGCTCTAAGCTGCTGCTGTTTTTTCCATTGTTGAGGAAATCGTTAACTGGTAGCTGCTCGGTTGGCTGGTGAGTAGGGGATTAATTGGCTAATCGGCCATTTAATCAATTAATCGGACGATTTATCGGTTTATAGGCTACTCATTGACCCTACAAGTAGGGATTAATCGGCAAGTTAACTGGTTAATCGGATGAATTCTTGAACAGGGTTTTTTTCTTGAGGCTGCTTGCCGTGGCCATAAGCCTGCGTTTGAAACGCTCTTGTTCGACGGGATCCTCTGGCACGACAAATTCGTCGTCCTCGAGGCTTGCCTTGTCTTTGGAGGGAGGCATATAATTGTCATCCTCGACCTCTCTATCTGCCGCTCTCTTATGAGGGCTGGCTTCTCCATCCTCCTGCGCTGAATCCTGCTGGAGGGGGTTGTCTTCGGCACTGTCCGGGGTGTTATTGCCTCCTGTGTCGGAATCGCCGTTTTTGCTGTGGCAGGATTTAGAGCGGCGCCGCTGACGTCGGCGCTTAGGCTGTTTCTTGGAGGGGTCATCCTCCGTTGTTCCATCGCCATTCCCTTCCTTTGGGGTGTCCACCATGTATATGTCATATGACGAGGTGGCTTTCTAGTCCCCTATAGGCACTGGTTCTTGGTCGTCTCCTTCATCGGCGTCCATACCGTCGATGTCTTTAGAGTCGAAGTCGAGCATGTCGGTTAAATCATCGATAGTGGCTACAAAGTGGGTGGTGGGTGGGATTCGAATTTCTTCGTCGTCCGTATCCCAACCTTGCTGACCATAGTCCGGCCAGGGCTCTCCTGATAAAGAGAGAGACTTTAGTGAGTTCAGGATGTCGCCAAAGGGCGAGTGCTGAAAGATGTCCGCGAAGGTGAACTCCATGATCGGAGCCCCATTGGGTTCGATCGGAAGGGGTGCGGAAGATTCAGAATTCAGAAAGGAGTCCGTCACCTTGGAGTCACAAGCTTCACAAAGGACAAGGCTAGTATTCAGCGTGATCGCCGTAGAGATTGCAGCCCCCGAGGCGGCGTCCAACCGTCCGTCCCCGATTGGCGCGGTCGGCTTCGAACTAAGGGCCGGAGCGGACACCTGAGCGGCGCTCTGAGCATTGTCCGGCGGTAGAGCTAGATCATGCCCATCGTGACAGTGCAGCGCGCTCGGCCGTGGCTCGAATCTGTCGAAGATCAAGTCCCCACGGATATCAGCCGTGTAGTTCAAATTTCCAAATCTGACCTGATGGCCAGGGGTGTAGCTTTCGATCTGCTCCAGTTGGCCAAGCGAATTGGCCCACAGTGCAAAGCCGCCGAACACGAAGATCATTCAGGGGAGAAAAGTCTCACACGGGACCGCGTCGTGGTTGATGATCGAAGAAGCCATCGGGCCTAAAAGTGACGACACAGAGGAACTCTCAATGAAAGCACCAATGTCGGTGTCAAAACCGGCGGATCTTGGGTAGGGGGTCCCGAACTGTGCGTCTAGGCGGATGGTAACAGGAGACAAGGGACATGATGTTTTTACCCAGGTTCGGGCCCTCTCGATGGAGGTAAAACCCTACTCCTACTTGATTAATATTGATGATATGGGTAGTACAAGAGTTGATCTACCACGAGATCAGAGAGGCTAAACCCTAGAAGCTAGCCTATGGTATGATTGTTGTTCGTCCTACGGACTAAAACTGTCCGGTTTATATAGACACCGGAGAGGGCTAGGGTTACACAGAGTCGGTTACAATGGGAGGAGATCTTCATATCGTATCGCCAAGCTTGCCTTCTACGCCAAGGAAAGTCCTATCCGGACACGGGACGAAGTCTTCAATCTTGTATCTTCATAGTCCGGGAGTACGACCAAATGTCATAGTCCGGCCATCCGGACACCCCCTAATCCAGGACTCCCTCACTCGGGTTGGGATCGGATGTTATCCCAACTTCAAATGCGGTGGTGGCCTCGACTTCATACTCCACTTCAGTCGGATCTTCATTGTCATTGATCATGTTCGACAAGAACGCCTCCTACATGATTATGATTTGCAAGCATTAATCATAAGCGAAATGAACTAGAGGTCTATGCTAAAATATGATCGGACAAGAGTGAAGAAAACACACCGTATCTTGTTCGGTCATTCCGTCGAACATGTTGAGGGCAGCCCAGGCACTGCCGGAGCCCATGCTCATCCACGCCCGAACGAGCTGCAGTAAGTCACACACGTCTACTGCTAGCATCTGCGTGCACAGATAGCTGTCTGGAATGGCCTAGCCGGTGGTTGGATCATCCTGTGTCCCCAAGGGGGTCGGACGACATAATCCGTATAGGCGCTACGAGGGAAGGGTGCGGGGATCCGGGCACGGCAGAGGAGATAGCTACTCCACCATGTCTGAACCTCCCTACGACACCGCCGCCACCTCCCTCTCTCGCTGCCGGTGTCGCCGCAACTTGCGGGCGATGTTCTCCGCCTTGCAAGTCGCCGCCAACGAAATCATGCCACCGACGGATGAGGCGGACTGCATTTTCGTCGCGACGGTGTGGGTCGGGCTAGACGACATCTCCGGTGGTGGATAGGGACCGAAGGTGAGGATTGGGAGTAAGGGTGGAGGATGGCGAGGGTCCGGGCGCGGGAATGGTTGGAGGGCGACAGGAGGAGGAGAAAGGGTTTGATGGATTTTGTGCAATTTGGGGTGATGTCGGGCTGTCGGGTCCGACGTAGCGGACGTGCCCAGGCGCCCCTATATCCGCCCCATATTTGGGCTGGATATGGGGTGCCAGTCAGTCCGGGCGTTTGAGGGCTGTTTAATGAACCCGTCTGATTCAAAAATCGTGATCGCGAAACCTGCCTGAACGTATAAGGCGGGTTTGAGAAGTCCGGTTGTAGATTCTCCAAACTAGATATAACATCCACACGGATCCCGCTGCACCGTCCAGCAAGAAAAGCCAGTGAACCGCCACTGGGTTGACCACGTTCCTCCACCGCCTCCCTGAACACTGGAGCTGGGCAGGTATCAGGTGATACGGAGCCTTAGATGCTCCCATGATACGAGCTCCCAGGAGCCGTTGGATCTGAGATCCAATGGCTCCCGGAAGGCTTTCAACATTTTGCAAAAAAGTCCTTTTGAAGTCCAAAAATTGCGAACAAGTACGACAACCTTTCAGAACCTCCTAGAAGCCGTTGGATCTGAGATCCAACAGACCAGAAGCTCGTATCATGGAAGCACCTAAGACATGGTATCACCTGATATTTTCCCCACTGGAGCCACCGTTCGGTCACCATCCGCATCCACAATGCCTGCGTCCCCATCAAGATCCTTCAAGAACAGAACTGGCTGCAACTACGAGTGAAAAACTGCATCAAGCTCCTCATGAAGGTATTCCCATCAGAATTATGGAATTGTCCAAGTGCTATTGGCCTAAAAAATATTCAATTACACATGCTTTATCCTCAAACGGGCAATGGCCAGTGGCGTAGCCAGCTCGATGAGCCAGGGTGGTCCAACAATCAAAATTTTCATGTAATTCTTTGTATTTTTTAAAATTTTCTTTTTTTTTCTAATCTATACATTGGCTACGGGGGAAATTTCAAGGTCCACCCCCTAGCTACGCCACTGGCAACGGCACTCAGAGATGAAATGCGTACATTCAAGTAATGCTACTTGCTTAAGAATTACTCTGAACTTTGAGTATTTAACCAAAAAACTACCACAATTCGACCAATCATGATGAAAAACTACCACTTTACAAACTTTGGCAGAAAAACTCGCAAAAAAGAAACTACAACCAATGGCGAAGCCAGTAGTTCAAAGTTGTTATGTCGATTGAAAATTGTGATGTCAAATAGTTGTATTTAGATTAATTCTACATTATTTTTGGATGATTTTTATTGTTTTTGCCTTAATCTTGTGTAGTCAAGTGACTACACAGAACACCCCTGGCACCGTCACTGACTACAACCTTGAGTCTAATTTTTTGGCTAAAAACTGCCACTTTTGATAAAACACCGATTTGGCTTGTTCAAACTTGTTTATGATAGGTGGGGCGCACTCGTAAGCATTGACGTGACACATTTGTCGACTCCGCTAGATTGACCATTATGTTGATTGTTATGATAGATGGGACCCACATGTAAGCATCAGCCCTCTTCTTCTCAAAACATTTCCACACCGGGACATTTCCTCTAGCAGTTTGTGTGCGTGCTGGACCATGGGTTGCTCGTCCTCAAAGCATCTCCAGCCGTTGGCCCCCCAGGCGACGATTTTACGCGCCCCCTGAGGGCGAGCTGGCGCTAAAATCGGCGGCGGGGGGGGGGGGGGGGGGGGGGTTGAGCGGGTTCCCAGCCGCTCGCCCCAGACATGTTTTTTTTATCTTAAAAAATCTGAATACGGCAAAGTTTGGCTAAATTTCGGCAAACTTGACATTCATATTCAACATGTTCGGCATTACATAACTTACTTAAAAAAAGGGATCTACGGGGCAAAGAAGTCGCTGAGTGCGGCGAAGTCGCCGACGTCGCCGCCGTCCTCCTCGTCGTCGGCGGCCTTCTCCTTCTTGATGGCGCGGCCGCCCCTGCTGGACCCCTTCCCGGCGTCTCCATGGCGGACCGGTGGTGGCAGCGCGTCGTCGTAGTCGCTGTCGTCGAGGACAACCACGCCTCCCTCGTCCCGACCCCTGCGCCGAGATTCGAAGGCCTCGAATGCGGCGCACTGGCGCTCCATCTCCGTGCGCGCCCAGTCGTCGCGCGCCCATTGGAGGGCCGCTTCGTCGTCGAGCTCCTCCTCCTGGACGCCGCCGGCGAGCCCGGGCTCCGCTTCAAAAATGGGAGCCCCGGCTCCCGCTTGACGGCGGCGAGCCCCGGCTCCATCTTTGGCTTGACGAAGCACGAAGGAGCCGAGGTGGAGGCGCGCCGGCCGCCCTCGTTGATGACGATGCCAGCGCTGTGGGTGCGCCGGCCGAGCTGCGTCTCCGCGGCGGGGTCCGCCTTGACGCCGGAAGAGTGGGAGGAGGAGCGGGAGGAGGAGGAAGAGGAGGAGGAGGAGGAGCCGAACCTCCTGGCACTACTAGAAAAAGGGCTATAGATGGGATTGACACTAATGGCGCACCAGACAAGCGGTGCGCCATTAGTATATACTAATGGCGCACCACCTTCTGATATGCCATTAGAGTTGAAACTACTAATGGCGCACCTGGCCCAAGGTGCGTCATTAGATCTATGTATGTTCGTGGTGTTGCATATGTTCGTGGTGTTGCATATGTTTGTGGTGTTGCATATGTGTTTGTGTTTGGAGGTGTACCGGTATTTGAAATGCGATAGTTGCCAATATTTTGCCGGAATGTTGATTCATTTCCGTTTCGGCAAGAATTTTGGCATTAAGCATTCTTTTTGGTCCTATTTTTAGGGAAAGTCATGCCAAATTTTTTCTTGGTTCTAAAATATCGTTTTGCTCTACCCCGCAGGCGACCATGGTCCGCACGATGACCGAAGGCATCGTGAATAGGTTTTTGAGGTCCGCGAAGGCCGAGATGCTTCAAAAGAACGAGACGGAGATAAGATGTCCGTGTCGAAGATGCAAGCTGAAGAGCTTTATTGCGGACCCGGATTCCGGGCAGGTGCGGGACCACCTGCCCTTGCGTGGTTTCATGGATGGCTACCGGTGGCAAGGTGATGAAGATGACTACGAAGTCGTCCATGGGGGCCGGGCAAGAAATGAGGAAGGGCAGCAAGACAACCGCCGCGGCTCGGGCGGGCGAGAAGACGAAGAATCCCCAGGAGATGATCATGACGGTGATGCTGTACACAGTCATCATGTAGAAGATGCAGGACATGATGATGAGGAAGATGCCGGAGCAGACGATGGGCATGATCATGAAGATGATGACGCCGGCGGAGCAGATGACGCTAGACCATCGATGGGCTGGGTGCAGGACCCTCATATTCAAGAGCTGCTTCTCAAGCAGACGGATAACGCAAGAGCTGCCGCCCGAGAGAAAGCCAAGATGGATCAACTTGAGTTAGACGCGGTTACTCCATTGTATGAAGGATGCAGGCCCGAGGATACCCGCCTGAAAGTAACGCTCATGGCTCTGGAGATGAAGGTAAAACACAAAATGACCGACGCATGCTTCGACGAGAACATGTCATTCTGGCACGAACGTCTTCCCAAGGGGAAAAAGTGCCCGACCAGTTTGGAGGAGGCGAAGAAAATCGTGTCCTCTGGATTTACCGCACGTGAAATACCATGTGTGCATGAACAATTGCATCATTTATCGGGACGAGCACGCGGAGTCTACCATATGTCCGGTGTGCGGCGTCACTCGATACAAGAAGAGGAAGAAAGCTCCTCGAAAAGTGGTGTGGTACTTTCCGATCACTCCTCCTCTGCAGCGGTATTTCACGGACCCTAAGGTAGCAAAGCTCCTGCGTTGGCACACGGATAGGAAGGAGAAGAAGCGAGAAGATGATGCAAATGATCCAGAGATAGATAAAAAAGACAAGATGCTGAGTCACCCTAAGGATGCGAGCCAGTGGCAAGCGTTGAACTTCGAAGACCCAGAATTTGGGAAGGATCCAAGGAACATCATGCTGGGCACGAGCACCGATGGAGTCAATCCGTTTGGCAGCCAGAGAAGCACACATAGCACCTGGCCTGTGTTTGTGTGGATGTACAACCTTCCCCCCTGGTTGTGCATGAAGAGGAAGTACATTCACATGAGTATGCTAATTGAAGGGCCGAAACAACCAGGGAACGACATCAATCTGTATCTGGGGCTGCTGAAAGAGGAGCTTGACAAGCTATTTGGCCTATGCAACTTTTTCGACGTCATCTCTCGGAAGTCGATTGGCGTGAGGCAACTCAGAAGGCTACAGGAAGAGATCGTGGTGATACTATGCGAGCTTGAGATGTACTTCCCGCCCGCATTCTTCGACGTTATGGTGCATCTGTTGGTCCATATAGTGGAGGATATCATCCAACTCAGGCCGACGTTCCTGCACAGCATGATGCCGTTCGAAAGGATGAATGGTGTCATCAAAGGATACGTTCGCAACATGTCACGTCCAAAGGGAAGTATAGCCAGGGGCTTTCTGACCGAAGAGTGCATCTCCTACTGCATGAATTATCTAGGCATCGAGAACCCCGTTGGTCTGCCCGTCAACAGGCACCTCGGCAGGCTCGCTGGATGGGGTCACCATGAGGGTCGCCGCGAAATGCATGTCGACTTAGAGGGTCGACTCGCCGACTTTGAAAGAGCAAACCTAGTCGTGCTACAACACATAGACGTGGTCGATCCTTGGGTGGTAGAGCACAAAACCTTTATTAAGAAGACGTACAATGACCGAGGCCAACAGAGGACGGACGGAGATATAATCAAAGAGCACAACTCATGTTTCACGCGTTGGTTCAAACAGAAGCTTCTGTCGTACCCTTTACATGAGGATTCTTCCGCGGAAGAACAACTCATATTCGCCTTGTCACAGGGTGCTGAGCACAACCTGATGACCTATGAGGCGTACGATATCAACGGCTATACATTCTACACCGAGGCCAAGGACATGAAGAGCGATGATTATCAGAACTCCGGGGTAACGATGGAATCCTACACAGGTAATGACAAGGACAGATACTACGGAAGGATTGAGGAGATCTGGGAGCTGAGCTACGCTGGAGAGAAGGTACCGATGTTCCATGTCAGATGGGCGAAGAGCGTCCTAAAAGAAGACCGGTATTTCACCACCATGGTTATACCCGAAGCCAAATCCAAGACCGCGGGCGCAAACGTCACCGCGAAAAATGAGCCATGGGTACTGGCTTCCCAAGTTGACCAATGCTTCTTCATTACCGACCCGTCAAAGCCCAGTCGTGTTGTCGTGAGGAGAGGCAAAAGGAAGATCATCGGAATGGATGGAGTAGCCAATGAGCAAGACTTCGACAAGTACGGCGACTCGAGGATCGAACATGACGATGATGATGAAGTAGCAGCATACACCACAAGAAGAAGCAGGACCACCCTACCTAAAGGACATCCGTTCCACAGAAGAACTCCATTTGCAAAAAAGAAGGGCAAGAAGATTGTGAACAGATAGCTAGCTAAGATCGATTGTATTTAAATCGTGGCCTTCATTTCTCGATTGTATTTCATGGGCACTTTTTGAACTATCATGAATATTTTTAAATTTCATGGACACTCGATCTCGATCCCCCTCCATCTCGATCGCTATCCCACCTCGCCAGATCCGGTCCCCCTCGCTGCCGAGCACCCCCCGGTCCACCGGCCGCCGCCCCCGACCCCCAGCACCCTCGATTCCCCTACTCAACCGCCGCCGCCGACCCCCCGCACCCCTCCCCTACTCAACCGCCGCCGCCGACCCCCCACACCCCCCGCACCCTCCCCGGCTCCACCGGCATTACTGTTTGATGATATTTTTTTTAAAAAATATTACTGTCTTATAAAAAAATATTACTGTTACGATTTAAACAAGTTTGAACATATTTAAACACAAATAAGTATCAAACAGCATTTTAAATGCATAAAAAAAATTGTGGAGCCTGGGAATCGAACCCAGGACCTCCTAGTGTGAGAACTGGCTGCTGACCAGTCAAGCTAGTAGAGGGAACTTGATGTGGATCAGGTCAGGTGGAAGATAACCTGTTGGCTCGAGCAGAAATATAAAAAAATACTAATGGCGCACCAGGGTGAGGTGCGCCATTAGTATGGATGTACTTATGGCGCACCGAGGGGTGGTGCGCCATTAGTATTGTGCCGCCCCCATCCATATTTCCTCCCCGGCCCAAACCTATCCCCTCTCTCTCCCTCGCCCTCGCCCTCGATCCCCTTCCCCTCTCCTCTCCCGATGCCGCTGCCTCGACGCCACCCCGACGCTGCCTCGCCGCCTCGACGCCCCGACGCCGCCTCGAAGCCCCGATGCTGCCTCGATGCCTCGACGCCGCCCCAACGCCGCCTCGACGCCTCGACACCGCTGCCCCGCCGCCTCGACACTGCCTCGACGCCGCTGCCCCGCCGCCTCGACGCCGCCCCAACGCCACCGAGGAGCACGACCTGGCGCAGGCGCACGGCGTGCAGGGCTACCCCACCCTCCTCTTCTTCATCGATGGCGTGCCCAGGGACTACTCCGGCGAGAGGACCAAGTGAGCAATTTCTGCAGATCCCCAATTCCCTCCCTGTTCCCGCTCCGCAGCTGCTGAGAATTTTGTTTTTGCTTTGCTGCAGGGACGCCATTGTCGCTTGGATCGGCAAGAAGCTGGGCCCTGCGGTGCAGAACCTCACCGCCGTCGACGAGGCCGAGAAGATCGTCACCGGTGACGACGTGGCCGTGCTCGCCTTCCTCGACCACCTCTCGGTATGCAATGCGCCTTCTCCAGTGGCAGCAAAGTCAAACAAACCCAAAATTGGTTCAGTTGCAAACCATGTTACCCACATTGACCCAAAATTGGTTGAATTGCAAACCATGTGACCCAGATTGACCCAAGAATACAATGCTTGAATTGTGGCCAAACCGAAAACATGTGGCCATGTTACCCAAAATACAGTGCACCTAGTTTTCCCAATGCCTTTATTCTTCTGCTTGCTCACTACTAGATGATCCAAGTGCGACCCATGTCAACAATTGCCCCCTTTGAACCCAAAAAGCACTACATATAGTCCAATCCGTGCGGCTCTACGACTCGACAGCACATAACAGGAATTTAGAAGGGAAATTGCTGGAGAGAATGGCCATAAACTTACAGGAAACGGGTGACAAAATATTGTACAAGGGGAGTATCATAACTTGCTGGAGTGCATTCAGATGTGCATGCTGCAAAGCTGTGCCGTTTATCTTTTAGTAGTGAATTAACCACACACTAGAATTCATCTCTGAGCAACAGATGGGCAGAAGAACATGAGTTTGTATAGTTACTAAGAATGAAGATTCTGTGCTTGCAATGCAGATTCTGTAAATTGTGAGGAGAGCAGAGCAGAGGTAGCAGCAACTGAAAGTCCGAATTCTGAAAATCTCTGGGCAATGCAGTGTGATGTAGTATTGTTGCTCATGGTAGCCTGGGCTGACCAATCCAGGCGCCAATGTTTCTGAAGCTAGGAAGGTGTGCATGCATGCTACTGAATTGTGCAGTGTATCTAGTAAACTAACGACATGCAAATTGTTCATGGCGGCCTGGTTTGACCGATCCAGAATTATGGACGCCATTGGTTCTGAACCTAGGTAGGGGACATGTGTGTAGCCCTTTTGCTGTCGGCGCAGTTTATCTAGCAAAATTAACATATGATCCATGTGCTAGTACTGCAGCAACTGAAAAATCGTGAACTAATTGACAAAGTAGAGTAGAGCTTGCAGCAACTGAAAAATCTGAACTCTGAAACACTCTAGCAGGAGAGTAGAGCAGAGTAGAGCAGAGTGTAGCATTAGCATATGATCCAAGTGCTAGTACTGCTAGTAAATAGCTAATACAGTTAATGAAGAAGAAAAAAAACTGCTAGTACAGTTAATGAAGAAGAAAAAAAACTGCTACTACTGCTAGTAAATAGCATCAGACTGAATGTCTTTTATATATGGTACTGCTAGTAAATAGCTTCTTCTATATACCAATTTGCATCAAAGTGTAGAACAAAGCATCAGACTGAATAACTAACAGTGGGTAATTAACCTAACTATTCATTTTTCCTTAGGTTAATATTAAAATGTCCAGTGTATATATATTTGAAAATGATTGCTGCTAGATCTTAATTTGCTGGTACTAGCTAGAATTTGGCACTGAAAAGCAAAAGCAAAAGCTAATTAACTGCTGGGTAATAGCACTGGTACTAGGTAGCTAAAATATGTGTTCTGAAACACTGAGAGCAGAAACACTTACTACATACATATGCTCAAGAAACACTTACTAACCAAAAAAGGTTTTGACTTGAAATGTTAATAGCACAGAGAGCACCACAAGTTAAACACCTCAATCTGTTAGTATTTGTTTGCATTTTCTCACATTCTTCTTGTATCTGATCCAGTATTGCTTGTAGTGGTTTGTCCAAAATGTTGAATGATACTGCTTGGAGATGCATATATTGTTTCACCTCTTCACATGCCAATGTATTTTCCATGTTGTGATGGAGGCCTTTTTTGCCTTGTCCACCCGAGAGGCCCTTGAGTTTGCTGGAATGTCGATTAACTTCCGTTCCAGCAAATTCGGGTACTCCATATGTCCTATTTTCAGCAAAGGTCATGCTGAAATTTTCCGTGAATTTTAGCATGACTTTGCTAAAAATAGGACATATGGGGTACTTGTGACTAATGCATGGGCCAGGGTACTTTGACTAATGATGAAAGCTTAGGCTTTTAGGGTGCCTCGGCGTCGAAAAACCCTCAATGATAAAAGCTTAGCTTTTAGGATGCCTCGGTGTCGACAAACCCTAAATGATGAGACCATGATCTTGTTCCTTGACAATAACCAACTTTTTGACCAAACTTTGTTCCTATTTAGAGAGAAACATGGCCAACAACGATGAGGCCGGGGGTTCGGGCGGCAAGGCATTCTGGGAGCTGTCCCAGGAGATGGAGGTACAACCTCACTTGTATGAGGACGCCGCCTTCCCCACCGATCCTGAGACCACTGATGGTACCGCCGAGGATGACCCCACTGATGCCACCACTGATGGTGCCGCCGAGGATGCCACCACTGATGATGGCGGCGCACGCACAGATGGCAGCCAACCGAAGAGGCAACGGAAGGACCGGCGCCCGACCGTGCTCCGCACCCTCAAGGAGGAAGTTACTGAAGTGGACTCCGACGGGAATCCAACGGCGCCCGAACGAATAGTCAAGGGGTACTCGCTTCAGCTCGGGTGCATTCTCCGAAGCACCGTCTCGATCAACACCGAGAACCTGAGGCATCCTGACCGAGGGAATTTGCGCAACCTCCTCTTCACGAAGCTGCACGAACGATACAAGTTCCCCGCTGAATTTGAAAACACAAGCCTCAAAAGGAATAAAGTGAACAATGCTGCCCTCACAAAGATGAGCAAGGCCCTATCTACTTGGAAAAGCAATGTGAAGAGAATGATCGAGAAAGGTGAGAGTTATGAGAAGATCAAGGAGAAAAATCCTTTGATCACTGAAATGACTACAACGACTTCAAGATCAATTGCTCGAGCACCGCAAACTCCCAATCAAGTCAGCGGGGGAAAGAAATGCGGGAGCTGAACTTAGGGGAACACACACTCGGTCCCGGCGGTTACAGAGTGGCGGAGCCTATATGGGACAAGGAGGAGGCGGACCGTGCCGAGCAAGGCCTACCGCCCCTCTTCGATAAATACGGTGACAAGCAGACCAGGAACTTTGTCAGGGCCCGGTACAAGAAGGACCCGAAAAAAAAGGAGCTTACCACGGATCCAAAGACCAGGGCGCTTGAGCTTGTTCTGGTAAGGAATACACCCCCGTGTAATTAGCTCCATATGGTTGCATTCTAATTAATGAAGCCGAATTTCTAAATGGTTCACATTCCTTCTGCAGGCGACTGAAAGCAGTAGCGCGGGGTCGACTAAGAGCAACCCTTGGGACACCACTCTAAATAGGGCGTTGAATGTAATGAAGAACAAGGATAAGCTCAGTAAGCCGACGTCAGCTGGTCGTTTGACCGGCAAAGGCTTGTCGACAAAATGGTCGTCATACTATAACAATGGTGGGCGAAAGGAGAAAAAGACCAGCTCGGAAAGCCAGGCGCGCGAGGTTCAAGAACTCAAGGCACAGGTGGCGCGGATTCCGGAGATTGTCCAAGAGCAAGTGCAACAACAACTCGGAGCGACGATCACCGCCATTGTGCCTACCTTGATCGAGGGGTTGAGTGCGTGGATTGCGGGCGGCCAACAGGGGCCGCCCCCGATTCCTAGCTTCACGGCCAGCAACTCGCAGAATGCGATGGCGGGGCCATTGGTGTCTCCAGCGGAGGCGGCATTGGTGTCTCCAACGCCGGCACAGGAGCTTAATGCACCCGGGTGTACGCCGACCGGCACCTCTGCAGCAAGCGGCCCCTCCGTCAACTGCACGCCCGCCATTGGCGGTGCCTCGACATTAGCCGAGCTCGAAGCCATCATCACGGTAACTAATTAAGCCTCTCTCGACGGAGGACTTCATCTCCTTGCCTTTGACTGGGCATCCCTGACGCCCTACATGTTTTCGCAGGGTGCCGCCGACGTTCCGTGCACTCTCCTGCACTTCGTGAACAATGAGTTGGTCGATGTCGCCAAGGGCAAAATCGTTCAACCGGGCAACCCCTTGTTCCACGGTACCCAGATGCCACCCAACTTGTTTAGGGTTCAACTGGTTCGGGTGCTGCCAGGCTGCGACGAGTTGTTACCTCCGATTCGACCCGTCGGGGCCGACGATGATGACGTGATGACCCTCAGCGCCTGCCTGAGCTGGCCCCTGCTTTGGCCGAAGAGCTAGATTCGTTTGGGGGCGGGGGACACCACCCCAAAGACAACACCGCCAGTCGTGCCAGCGCCAAGTCGGCCCCATGGCAAGACCGCCGCAACGGTGCCGGACATCCCTATGCCATTGGATCCAAACATGCATATGGCATAGGATCAGAACGACGACGACGACGATACATTTGGCAACGTCGATCAGTACTTTGCCGAACATGGGTACGATGGCGACTTCATGGGGCCTCCTTCTCAAGAACCCAACCCAACAAAAGACGTGCGCGATCTAGCTGGTACCGCGGAGAAGCCAAGTTGCAACAGGCGTCGTCTGCCGTTCAGCTCTCAGGAGACGCCTCCAGCTGCCGACTTCACCGAGCCTCAGATAGGCGAGGTGCAAAATATTATCAGCCCAAACACACTCAAGAAGGCGGTCTGTGAGCAGAACTCGGTCCCATTACAGGAGAAGAAGAAGGCACGCAAAAGAAAGACTAACAAGGGTGCGAGCCAGCTGGCACCGAGTACGATCCGTGCTCAGGACGGGCCACCTTCACCTAAGGATATCTCGAGGAGGGTGCATGTGGCGGGTGGGGCGATGCTACCGACAAATATGCTCAATGCTGCAATCGGTGCTATATGGAGTCTGCATGACAGTGTTCTTTCTTTGGAGAAGCGGCGTCTCAAAGAGAAGGATGTGGCATACCCGGTTTTCGCGGCCAAGGTGCCAGAGGGCAAGGGCTTTGTGGATAACTCCATCGGGTGTACGATCGTCCTGCGGTTTGATGACATCCACGCTATGTTGAACCTTCATCCGCTGCACTACACCTTCGTTCAGCTATTTTCGCTGAGTATGGAGATGCGGATCATTCGCGACAAGACCCCGGACATCGTGATAGTCGACCCCTTCTACATGCGTGCCAAGATCTTGGGCAGCGCTGGGGACCGGCAAGTCGCAAGTTCTTACCTCGAAGGCGTCATTCTGGCAAACCAAGATAAGGATAACTTCCTCGTGCCTTACTTTCCCGAGTAAGTCCTCCCCTCAACCGGCCCGTAACATATGAATTCTTAGATTTCGATCGCTTTTCTTTTAACATTCCGTGTTTTCTGCAGTGACACACATTGCACGGTCATCCTCCTAAGCCCCAAATATTCCATGGCCACGTATTTCGACCCGGACTACACAAATGTCAACAAGGTTCTTGATGATGTTCTCCCCGGCTACGCCAAATCTGGAGGCACCTTCACCAGGCCTATTCGTAAGTATGGCAAGCACGTGTTCTCCCATAATACGACGTTCTGCTGCGTCAAGCAGCCGCCTGGCGGTCAGAAGGGTGCCTACTACACCATCCATCACATGCGGGCGATCGTACGGGACCATCATCAACTTCTGCTACCGAGTAAACTCAAAGATTGGGCCGCGAGCGTGTCGGCAATCCAGGACGCGGACATCAGACAAGAATTCTTTCGCATCCAGTCGGAGTTTGCAGAAATCATCCATCAAGATGTCCTTCGTACCTCGGGGCAGTTCTACCTCAGAAATCAACCGTCCAACAGTGACATCGACACAATGCTACAAATGCAGGCTGACAACGCCCGTTATTTCATGACTCCCACGATAGACAGCGGCTTCATCCATGCTCCGGTCCCTTGAGTCGAGTCGAAAGCAGTGATGCTGTGTCTAGTTCTGAAACATCGATTGGCTCATGTTGTAATTAAACTTTAATGAACTTGTAGTATGTCTCTTTGGTTTCTAGAGTCGTTCAACTTAGATGTAATCGATGCTATTAATGTTTTGCTTTTCTCTTCCGATCGTTCTGTTGCATACTTATATATTGCTTATGTATTGTCTGTGAATTGGTACTAACGTTTCGTTTGGCTAGTGCATAGCGATGCCGTCGTATGTCGTGTACAAGGGTAAGGTTCCCGGAGTCTACGACGACTGGGAGGAGTGTCGGAGACAGGTTCACCGATTCAGCGGTAACAGTTACAAAGGGTACACCACTAGGGCCGAGGCCGAATCTAGATACGCCCGCTATCTGGCGGGAGAGGGGAGGGAGCGTTGGAGGAACTGGATGAAGACGAGTTTCATCGTGATGATGCTCATCGTGATGACCGCAGCTCTCTTCTATGTGATGGTAGTTTAGATGATCGATATCGACTTGTAATGTGAAGACAAACTCGCTACTCGCGGTCTCGAGACTTGTAATATAATGTTCTATCTTTGTTCGGTCTTTTCAATTCGGAGACTAATATGATGAATTGTATTCGGAGACTAATATGATGAATTGTATTCAGAGACTAATCTTCTATTGTATTCGATGAATCTGTTGTTGATGTGTGCTGTCTATATTTTGTCCAATTATACATTTTGTAACCTATGCAAAAAACAGAAAATAAAAAAAATAAAAAAACCTAATATTCATACTAATGGCGCATCACATCACAGTGCACCATTAGTATGCCAAGGGATACTAATGGCGCATCATTAAACAGTGCACCATTAGTATGCCGAAGTTACTAATGGCGCATCTTGTTGTTGTGCGCCATTAGTATGCCAAAGCACCTGGGTATACATGGCCCCCTGGGAGGCATACTAATGGCGCACTGTTGTATATACTAATGGCGCATCTGAGGTCCGCCATTAGTATACCACTAATGCGCCATCAATGGCCAAATTAGGTGCGCCATTAGTAGGCCTTTTCCTAGTAGTGTGGGCACCCATGGCCCGGTGCTCCGGCGTGGTGGGGGGGGGGGGGGGGGCGGCCGCCGTGGCAGGGCATGCCAGTGGCGGGTTGTTGCCGCCCTCGAGGTACTCCATCACCTCGTGCAGTGTACGGCCGGGGACGCCCCACCAGACGCGGCGGCCGTCGCTGTTCTTGAGGCCGCCCACCACCGGCACCCCATTCATGGACGCCAGCTACTGCGCCTGCCCCCGCTGGAAGTAATCCGCCCACGCCGCGTGGTTGTCGACGGCGTACTGGGGGAGGGCGCGTTGCTCCTCCGTCAGGGACGACCGCACGCGATCGACCTCGGCGGCGAAGATGCCGAGGCGCGTCGACGTCGGGCACCGGGGGGATGGGGACGCCGCCATTGCTGAGCCTCCACCCCGTCGACCTGGCGCACATGTCCGACGACGCCGGGATGTTGGCCTCGAACAGGAGCCACGCCTCGCCCTCCTGGAGCGAGCGGCGGCCGAAACTGTTGGCCGCCGCTGCGTTGTCGGGGAAGCGTTCGGCCATCACTGGAGAGGGAAGGGAGGACGGGGGAGATAGCAGAGCTCGGCGCGACGGAGACGGGAGAGAGTAGAGCTCGGCGGCTGGTTTGGACTCGGGCTGGTGTGGCCAGCGGGAGGGGGAGCGGCGGGTTTTATAGCCCGCGCCATGTGTACGCGTGGCGCGAGGGGAGGCGTCGCCGCGCCGCCAGTGACATGCCTCCCATGAGGAATCAATGGCAAGGCTGACTGGCGGTAGCCTTGCCATTGATTCTCCGCGGGAAACCGAGGCGCTCTGGGGGAAGACGAGGCGTCGTCTCGCTGACGCGCCTGGCCCGCTGCTCTTTCGCGCCAAAACCGCTTGCCCCGATGCCCCCAGCGCGCCGGGTTCGGCCTGGGTCCGCCGGCGTCAGTTTCCGCCTAAACCGGTGAAAACGGGCTTCTGGGAGCGTCACTTGGCCGATTTTTGGGCGCCGGCACGGCAAAAACGCCTGAAAAGGGTCTGTTGGGAGCGCGGTTGAAGTTGCTCTCAGCTCCCTGCCACTGGTGTGCTGGATGGCGCGGGTGTTCGCGAGCGCCGGCGGTGGGCTGCTGCGGCCTAACAACACGTCCTGGCACCGCTCCATCATGCCCAGGACGTCCCGGAGCATTGCTCCAACCGTGCCCAGCCGGGGAAGGAAGAAGTCCTGGGCGAGCCCGACGTACTCCTGCAATGTCGAATTATGGTAGGTTTTGGTAAAATACTCCTGAACTTCTTAGTGTGAATTACTGAATTGCCTGTGTAGTGTCAGTTTTCAGAAAGCAACTAGCTAATCTTGAGCAGTACCATTTCAGATGCGTGTTTATGAGATTGTTCAATGGTCGAATGATATTATATTTTTCTAGGACGTTATAGCTGTGTAGTATACACCGACAGACTGAGCTAGGCAATATTCGGTTCAAGATGACCTAGATTGATGATATTTTCATATAATTTATTTCATTAATGAAAAAGATTTAGCCGACTCCTGTAAATTTTAATGGTTGTAATTTTTTATTGGCAATACTAGTTGTAACAAACAGTACCTGTTTTAAGAAGAATGATCTTATCTTAAGTGAGATCTTACTTAAAATATTTGCTCAATGTCATTGATATTTTTAAGCGAGGCTGGTTTTCAGTCATAACAAGAATTAATCTTACTTAACAACTAACCGGAACACCTAATGGATGGGATACCATATACTGTTGTCTGCATGCAACAACATGACGATAATTGTCTGTCACCTTTGAAAATGCAACTTGAGAGACACCACAGAATTGTTTTTCCATTTTACATATATATTTTTTGAAACATTTTTCTGTATTTGTGTGAATCTCATTTGATCAATGTTTGAGAAATGCTTTGCACGTGCAAGTTCACTAGTCGGTCATAGCAAACAAAGCAAGGCGGCGTGGGGAGGGCGTGGAGCGAAGGGAGAGGAGTGGCATTTGATGGTTGTTTTCCTCGTGATGCTTAAATGAGCTTTCATGTGAGAGAGAGAGAGAGGGTCCAATCAACCACACACCTCCAGTTTTTCATCGGAGCAGCTGCGCAGTCCAATTGTGAAAGTGCTACGCTAGAGTTCTTTGATTGAACTCTAATCGGATGTTCGAGAACATCCAAAACCGTAGATCGAACGATCACATATGCTGATGGCCTGAGAGGGCTGGAAAGTCACATACTTTTAATGTCTCTAAACAGAAATAGTGGAATTAACTAATAAAAAGCTTTATTCCATCCACGATAACGAGGTTGGACTTTGATGAAATAGCATGTGTCGTGATGTGACATATATACATATAAGAATAAATTTAAGTAGTAGGGATAAACAACTTACATATATTTTTTACGAATACACGTGGAGTATATCATTCCTTTGATAGTGTAGAAAAACACAATGACCATCCTTGTGATGCATTCATGCGCTACAAGGCGCATAAGAGGTCGCAATGAGCATGGGTGGGGGGTTGCTCAGCCCTTACATGTCAACTATCAGGTTACAGGGATGATTATACTAAACCTTTGAACACGGCCCTTCTGCCAAGTGCAAGCTTCCTCTTGAATGTTACAAACCAGTCGGGTGTGAGATAGTGTGGCACCATCGAAGATGCAAGCATTGTGGTGCCTCCATATGGCCCAAGCTGTGAGCGCGATTAAGGATGTGAGACCCTTGCCGTGGCTTGCCGAAGAATGCTGCAAAGCCAAACCCGCTAATCGTACAGGTCGATAGTTCCGTCAGGCGGTTGGATAGTAAGGCAGCACCAAGAGATATACAGAATATGCTGCGAAAACAAGAACGCTCCTTCTCAAAAAAGAAAAGGAAATGAGAAAAAAAAATGAACTCTCAGGGATTCGAGATCATCGGACTCGGGCGGCAGCGAAGTGTTCAACGTCTAATCAACAATGCCGACATTGTTAGTTGAGTGAGTCAACACATGCATGCATGTGCCCGGCTGGATGGCTGCTGGGTGTGACTAGTCTATAGTGTTCGGCTGGCGTACTACCTAACGAAATCAATATATGTAATGATTGGTCTTCCTTTTGGCACTGGTGGTGTTTTAGGGTGGTTGTAATGGGAGTATCATACTCCCTCCTTTCCGGTTTATAGGGCTTATCTCAAAATTTTAGTTTTTTCATTTTATAAGGCTCAATTTGGTTGTTTCCCATCACATGTTCAGACTTCAAGGTGCATTAAATCATTGCATGCAAGTATTAAGAGAAAATTGACCAATGCATGCACTATATGCATGCATGCATTGCAATTAATGCATTCGTAAACATAATTTTTTGAGGAAAACAAAAGCATTAATTGGGTGCTTTTGCAAACTACAAAAAATATTCCACCACTCATCATCTACCTTGGTTGGTGAGATTTTTAAATTGAGCCTTATAAACCGAAAAGGAGGGAGTAGCTAGTATCATGCATGCCAACTAGGTAACTTTGATGAGGTGGCATAGAATTAAATGAAGTAAGAGAGGGTTGAGTATCATACCATGCTACTGTATCATAATAAATGCTACACTAGTATGTGTCATGCGTGACAATAAATAAAGTCATCTATAATACTACCATATGATAGTATGCATTAGGGAGGTTTTCACTTTGACTGGGTCCAGATTTCTAGGTCTTCACTTTGACTTAAACAAATGTTCTATATGCCGAAAAAAAATACTTTTTTCAGATCCGACGTCAAGTTTTGAAATATATATTTTCGAGACATATTGCACTTATTTTGTTAGTTAAATTGAAGACCTAAAAAATCCATACCCTACTTAGAGCATCTCCAACAACTTGTCTATACCATCGTCTAAAGAAGATATACACAACCAAGGCCCAAAAATGCATCAATGTCTAAAGGAGATAGAAACCATACCATACCCGATCATCACAAATGTGTTGGTGTGGAATAGGAGAATTTGGGTGACGACGGCAAAAATCAGTACAATACAGTTCAATTGTTTGCTTCGAAATACTTTACAATACACTGAAAAATAACTAATAACACACTATTGCTCAACATAATTTTGATAAAAAGAACTCATCGAGTGACTGGTGATACAACTAACAATAACAATGAAAATGCACCATAGATAAAAATTTGCTCGTAAATAAGCAAAACTATCGAGGGTGTCTTGCGATAGCAGGAACTCTTCTTCTAAGCTATAACACCTAGTCGCTTCGCTTCGCTTTGCTCGTTGGATGGTTGATGGATAGTCCATTGCTACATATTTCAGCTCATTAGTTCCTTCTATCAAATCATCCCGGACATGCTCCTTGGGTGCTTGAAGAGCTTCTAGCGCCATCTCCACTTGCCTCATGGTTGGTCGGTCCTCTGCTTTCAGTTTTACGCATAAAGCAGCTAAAGTAGCTACTTCATTCACTTCGCTACCTCCCTCCTCTACAACTTGTGGATCCAATATTTTGGTCAAGTTACCTTCTGCATGTAATGTAACAAATTGCATGACAAGCCCATCGTCTTCGGAAGATCTGTACAAAGATGGCTTCCTCCTAGTAAGCAGTTTGACAAGAAGGACGCCAAAGCTATATACGTCACTACTTTCTGTTAGACGTCCAGTATAATAATACATAGGGTCCAAGTACCCTATAGTTCCTTGCACCGCAGTTGTTGTTCCAGTTCTATCCACTGGGATGTACCTTGAAGCTCCGAAGTCTGATACTTTTGCTGTCAAGCCATTGTCAAGAAGTATGTTGGAAGGCTTGATATCTCGATGTATTACAGGGATAGAAATAGCAAAGTGCAGGTAAGCAATAGCTTTTCCTATTTCACATGTGATCCTTAACCTATCTTTCCAAGGCAATGATCCTTGTTCTTCGTTGTGAAGATGGTCATTGAGTGTTCCATTAGAAATGAACTCGTAAGTCAGTAAAGGGACTTCCGTCTCGAGGCAACATCCATGGAGCTTCACAATATTCCTATGATTGATTTGTGAGAGTATGGCAACCTCGTTTATGAACTCGTCGATTTCTCTCTTCACAACAATATTTGACTTTTTGATAGCCACAACATGTAAGTCCGACAAGATCCCTTTGTAGACGGTGCCATGCCCTCCACCACCAAGCCTACGAGCCTGATCAAAGTTATTGGTAGCCTTCTCCAGCTCTCCTAAAGAGATGAGCATCCTCTCTGCTATGTCTGCCCTGTGAGATATCAACTGCTTCAGTAGTTGTCCACGATTTTGACTAAAGAACTTCTCTTTCAAAGCGTTCGCCTTGCGTTTCTCAAGATCTTGGGTGATTAGAACCGCACCAAGAGTCAAAAGTATAATGCATGGTCCGCTAGCAACCGACAAACCAATAATCAAATGATAGTTACCTGAAAATTGAACAATACGCGTTCATATGTTTGCTATTAGTATTTGAACCAACATGGCGCTAGTTTTTTTCCCCTAACAAAGGGATCGTTCGATCGATGCATGCGTACGACCATCCAGTGGTAGTACAGTAGTCATCCACAAGCTGGTGATAATCGTACCTGTGTCGTCTGTGGTTGTGTCCGTGGACTTGGCGCAGCCACCGAGAACAAAGTTGTTGACATGGGTTCCTGCCGGGCAGATGCGCTCTTTGATATCTGCATACACACAATTAAGTCAAGTAACAATACTACAGTAGAATCAAGTTTACAAAGTAGCGATGAGATGTGCACATGTCAAGCTTTAAACTCACGTTGGCATCCTCCGGTTAGGTAAGGGTTGCCCTCGTAGCCCTTGTTGCACTGGCACGAGTAGCCTCCGACTTCAAGAGCTAACGGCCACTCTTGTCTGCAATAACTGTTGTCGCTCTTGCAGATGCTCCGGGTTACGTCGTCGGGGCATTCGAATGACTTGAAATAATTTGCTGATGCGCCGTGCGCAAGCCCCCACCCGAGAATCACGGGGACCCTGAGCTGATCAGCTTTCCTTGAGAGACCTTTGAGGTCGTCCAGGGTCTGGCCGAAGTCGAACCAGCCCACCTCGGCGATGAGCACGTTCACGGGCAAATCAACATCGCTGACCTTGGGCAGGTTGGCGTCGAGCCGCTTGAGCTCCACGCCGTAGGACGCGCTGGCAGCTTGGATGGACGACTTGCAGCAACCGATGTGGGAGCGGACGTTGGAGGTTGCCAGGTCATAGGTGGCGCCACCGCCATGGCCATCGGCGGCGCAGAAAGACGCGCAGCCGCTGACGAGGCTCCCGTTCCCCACCAGCGTCGCCTGCACATTGCAACCCGTGAGGATGAACTGGTTCAACCACGGGTTCAGCGAGTACGCCGGCGCCGCGCCGGCACCAACGGTCTCGGGGTCGCCGAGGCTCCACCGCCCGGAGCCGCCGCTTATGTTTATGGCGTGAAGTTCGTGGCTGATGACGCGCATCGTGTTGTTCTCCAGCGTGATGTCGACCACCTCGAACGCGCTGACGCTGCCGTCGCCGAGCAGAAGCCTCGGGATCTTGCTGCTGCTTCCGTGGTCGACGCAGGTGAGCTTGAACCCCCGCGAATGGTAGCACCTGGCCGGCCCTATGCCGAAGGGGTACGGCACGCTCACGTTGCCGCAGCGGGTCTCGCAGCCCGGCAGCCCCATCGCCGCAGGACTTGGAGCAGCCGCGCTGCAGAGCGGGGACATGAGCGCCGCTGCCACCATGAATATGGCCACTGCTTGTGCTGCCGCCGAGATGTAATCAGTTGTTTTCTCCATTGGTTGGTCACTTGGTCTATGCCTCTATGGAGCGTACCTACCGATGGTGCTTCAAGCATGAGATGGGCGCTGGTCTCCAATCTCACATAAGAGAGTTTTGGTACTGTTGGTAATGATATATTTTCACGGTTGAGTCCAAAGGTTTGACTTGGACTAGTCTGGTCGTCTTCTGCCAGAAATTCAGCGCACAAGTCTTCGATGCGTGTGGAAATTAGGCTTGTGATGTGATTGCTCTACTAGATAGAGGCTGCAATGCAAAAATCGAGTATATGAAAATATTATTGCACCACATTCAACCTAAAGATAAATGGAGGAGGGTGGATGACATTCAAGTTCAATTATTTATTGCTAAAAAAGAAAAAAGAAAAATTAGTGATGTGAAGGTTTTCATGTTCTTTGATGATGTGGAGGCTTGCATGTGGTAGAAAGTGGAAAGTTGAAAGGTTGCATGAGCGCTTGATGATGTGGAGGACATGCATGTCGTGGAATGTGGAAAATTGATTGATTGCATGCGCTTGATAGTGTAGATGTCTTGCTTGCGCATTTAAATGAGAGGTGACGTGTGTGGGAAATATGAGGTGGATGTATAGGTTGCATGTTAAGATAAACTACTCCCTCTATCCATCTATATAGGGCCTAATGCATTTTTCAAGACTAATTTTTTTTTTGAAGGGAAAGCCTCATGGCACTTTATTCATTTCGTGGCAAGGTTATATCAAAAAGTACATGCGATAACAAGAAGTTTGGGGCTTCCTCTGCCCATTCATACGGAATACCTTGCTCATAGCTATACCTAGCTAAAAAATGTGCCAGCTTATTAGCTTCCCGCGGGCAATGCTGAAAGGAAACAGAAGGGATTCCATGCGCTAATTCGAAGCAGTCCACTAGGATGGGCGTGGAAGGACGTGTGGAAGGACTCCAGATTTCATTGCCACCTTTGAAAGCATCCACTAGTTCCAGGCAATCAGATTCCACTGTTACTCTGGAACATCCTCTATCAAAGAGCATCTTCAGACCCCGTTTTACTGCAAGCGCCTCTGCAATTTGTGTGTTCATAGAGTTCTGGATGGGCTGAGCCACTCCTGAATCGCTTGACCATGCCAGTTCCTCAATACAGCAGCAATTGCTCGGCTTCCACCCTCAAAATATGTGGCGTCAGTGTTCAGTTTGTAGTGACCTGGCAAAGGCTTCTCCCATCTTGCACTAGGTGCCACTACTTTCGATGGTTGCGCATGATTAATTGTTATTGCCTGAATAGCAAAAGCAGTATGCCCTGCACCCTTAATATTTTCCCCCTTAACAGCTTCCCGACGTTCTTACCAAATATACCACGCTGCTACGGCGATTGTCTCCTGCAGTCCGGGCTGACCACTAGTAGAAAATGGGGCAATGGTCCAGGCAGGGCCAGCCCATTAGTTCCGGTTCAGTCCAGAACCGGGACCAATGGGGGCACTGGACCCGGTTCGTGAGCCGCGGTGGCCGGCCGGGCCACGTGGGCCATTGGTCCCAGTTCGTCTGGACCTTTTGGTCCCGGTTGGTGGGACGAACCGGGACCAATGGGCCTCGCTCCTGGCACACCACTATTGGTCCCGGTTGGAGGCATGAACCGGGACCAAAGGCCGCCCATTAGTCCTGGTTCATACCACCAACCGGGACTAAAGGGTTGGTCCTCGTTGCGGCCAGAATTTAGTCCCACCTCGCCAACCGAAGGGGGTTCACACCGGTTTATAAGCCCCTCCCTCTCTGCCGTGTTGAGCTCCTCTCAAAATGAAAATAGATGCCCTTATACAGGGAATTTGACCTAAATTCATACTGAATTTCTCTGAAGTTAGTAGAAATTTATTATGAATTTAGGTCGAATTTTCTGTATAAGCGCATCTATGCTCATTTTTTTAGTAAAGTTAATCACAACTATTTTTTCTTCTATTTATTTTTGAGTAGTTTTTTATATAGTTTTTTCTTTTTTGCTATGTTTATTTTTTTTTCTTTTTATTTTTGAGTTGTAATAAGTCATTAAAAATAAGCATCTATGCTCATTTTTTAGTAAAGTTAATCACAACTATTTTTTTTCTATTTATTTCTGAGTAGTTTTTTATATAGTTTTTTTTCTTTTCTTCTATATTTATTTTTTCTTTTTATTTCTGAGTTGTAATAAGTTATTAAAAATAAGCATCTATGCTCATTTTTTTAGTAAAGTTAATCACAACTATTTTTTCTTCTATTTATTTCTGAGTAGTTTTTTATATAGTTTTTTTTCTTTTCTGCTATATTTTTTTTAATTTCTGAGTTGTAATAAGTCATTAAAAATAAGCATCTATGCTCATTTTTTAGTAAAGTTAATCACAACTATTTTTTCTTCTATTTATTTCTGAGTAGTTTTTTATATAGTTTTTTTTTCTTTTCTTCTATATTTATTTTTTTCTTTTTATTTCTGAGTTGTAATAAGTCATTAAAAATAAGCATCTATGCTCATTTTTTTAGTAAAGTTAATCAAAACTATTTTTTCTTCTATTTATTTCCGAGTAGTTTTTATATAGTTTTTTTTCTTTTCTGCTACATTTATTTTTTCCTTTTTATTTCTGAGTTGTAAAAAGTTATTAAAAATAAAAAAGAGGCGCAATGCTCCTTAATTTGCTTCAAGCCTTTCGAAATAATGTCAACTACACTGCACATAGCACTGTGCAGTCTACCCTATTCCTCAAGGCTTGAAGCTAACCAACGTCCTGGTGAGCATTGAGCCTCTTCTTCATAGTCTCTGCACTCAGGTCTTATAAACAGCTGCGAGTTCCTCTCGCTTGACGAGGTGGGACTAAAAAAACAGCTGCAGAAAAAAATCAACTAAAAACAGCTGCAGAAAATAAAAATAAGAATTAGACAGGTCCATTGGTACCGGTTGGTGGCTCCAACCGGGACCAATGCCCCTCTTTAGTCCCGGTTGGTGGCTCAAATCGGGACCAATGCTCCTCTTTAGTCCCGGTTGGCGGCACCAACCGGGACCAAAGGTCTTTGTTTCCCACCCTTTGGGCTGCTGAAAAGAGGCCTTTGGTCCCGGTTGGTGCAACCAACCGGGATTAAAGAGGGGCATTGGTCCTTGTTTGAGCCACCAACCGGAACCAAAGCCTTTGCTATATAAGTAGCACTTAGGAAAATTTTAGAACCGCATCCCCACTTCGATCTCTCCCTCCTCTCCCAACGCCGCGCGCCGTCCCCTGCCGCCACCTTGCCGTCGCCGCCCTGCCCCGACGCCATCGCCGCCCCGCCCCGACGCCGTCGACGCCCCGCCCCGCCCTGCCGCGCGCCCCGACGTAGCCGCCCCGGCCCGCGCCGCCCCAACGCCGTCGCTGCCCCGTGCCGTCGCCGTCGCCGTCGCCGTGAGCAACTTTTTATGATTTTTGTTAGATTTTTTTTAGATTTTTGTTATGATTTTTTGTTAGATTAGATGTGTAGTAATTTAGATATGTAGTTCATAGTATGTTAATTTAGATTGTGTCATTAATTTGTTCATATTGTGTTAGATTTTTTTTAGATTTTTTTGTAGTTCATAGATTTTTTTTGTTAAATTAGATGTGTAGAATTTAGATATGTGGTTCATAGTATGTTAATTTAGATTGTGTAATTAATTTGTTCATATTGTGTTAGATTTTTTAAAGATTTTTTTGTAGTTCATAGATTTTTTTGTTAAATTAGATGTGTAGTAATTTAGATATGTAGTTCATAGTATGTTAATTTAGATTATGTAATTAATTTGTTCATATTGTGTTAGATTTTTTTTCTGTAATAGATTTTTTTGGTGATATTATTGTTAAATATGCATGTTTGGTGATATTATTGTTAATAGATTTTTTTGGTGATATTTAGATTGTCTAATTAATTTTGTTCATAGAATTTTAATGATTTTTTTGTTCATAGTATTTAGAAAAAGGAAAAAAATAAGAAGAGAAAGTGTTTAATATAATTAGTTAGAAAAATACTAGTTTATTTTTAGTAAGTACTATTTAATTTTATTTATAGTAAGTGCTTCATATATAGTTGAACTAGCTAGTTGATTTAATAAACTAATTTATTTTACTATATATAGAAGTAGTTTGTTTTTAGTAAGTACTACTTTATTTATTTATAGTAAGTGCTTAGTAGTTGAACTAGATAGTTGATTTAATTAATAAAATACTTTATTTAACTATATATAGAAGTAGTTCCCGCATCGACGTCGGCGATGCCTATCCCGCATCCTCGTCGTTGTCGACTCGGCGGTGGAGGCCTGCTTGATCAGGGCCATGTTCGGGACTGGGCTCCGCCGGGCTGGTATTGGGAGGTGCTACCTTCTGGGGGACGTAGGTTGGTGAGGAGGTAGCCCGTTGTTGACCCGATCCTTGTTTGGTGACGGTCGCGTGGGCCAGTGATGGTGCTGAGGCTTCCGGACACCGCTGAGGTGGTAAGTCACCGTGTCAGCGAGGAGGACGAGCACGTCCGTCGCTACATGGTTGCATTGGAGGGCAGGTTCGACAATACCTGGCAGGTTCTTCAGGGATCTCACTGGAGCTATGATCCTGTGATGGTTCCTTATCTTTGGGTGTCCACCGCCCGCGACGATACCCGTCGGGCGCTACGGTTCTAGTTGTATTAGTGATGCTATATTAGTGATAATATTCGACGATGTACGGACACCAAAAGATGATGTACTTTTGCTTATAATTATTGAATGCATGCTAATTTGAATACTACTTTATTTTATGATTTGGTTTTGCTTATTTTATGATTTGGTTTTGCTTATTGAATGCTCATATTGGATAAGTTCTCCTTCATTCCCGTGTGCTAGACAATTTGGTGTAATAATGCACTCGGGAATTAAAAAAGGAGCTACATACATCACCTATAGTCAACACGTGATTAATATTTGAATTATGAACATAGGCCGGAAATGTCGTACTCGGACGATGAAAACCGCCCGGTGGAGTGCGACTGGTGCCACGACGACCGAGGTATGTGCGACAGGTTCATTGAGCTGGACGAAGATCGGCGCTTCAGCATTAAGCTCGAGGAGACCTTCGATGTTCATACGGTACGCAACGACGACAATAGTTTTTTTTCCGTAATTAAGCATGACTTCAACTATTTTAACGTGTATTTTTCATCTTTTCCAATTCGACTAGCTTATCCCATGCTTTGCAAGATGCTATGTTTTGGAGACGATGGGTTTTGAAGACCATGAAAGTATGGAAACCAAAAAAATTATCCTAAGTACCCATCATGGTGTGGATTTTGAAGTAAAGCTGTACAATGCTTAGAGTGTAACCCATTTTGATTGCAAAAATTGGGAAGCACTTTGCAAGATGTATCATTTTGATGAGGGTATGCTTGTCACCATGGATCTTGGTGATCCTACAATCGAGCAAGAGAGACCTTCGATTTGCGTCCTTGTGGATACACCTCCAATTCTTCCCCCATGTGAGCTTAACATAGTTATTAAGTAATTTATATTGTTTATTTTAAAATAGTTGACAACTTATTTCCATTGACAGCTTATTTTCATTCTTTAAAGAATGTGCGGAAGATGGTAGACAGAACCTACTACACCGAAGGCTCCGAATTAACTTATCAGGAGAAAAATCATCTGGTCGCATTTTGTACTGATCTTGAGAATTAAAATATCTATAATCAAACTCCTCAACATTATGGTCAATACGTGCCACTAGTGCACGTGTTGAACTACGGTAACTACCATGGAGATACCCTAGTAAGATTTTTTACTATTACGACATCCGTGCATCTTTTTGCACACTTCTAAAACTAGTACATCATTGCTAACTACGAAGTTATTACTATGTTTTTCAACAGATAATCCCGAATGATTGTGTGCCTCATCTGATGTATACGCACGGTACCCTTCATGTTTTGAACATACAACCAGGTCTTCCTACGAATCTCAACTGTCCATACCGGGTTTCTAAAAGAAGTGGAGACATCACAATCAAAGAATGGAAAAAAATGTATGGACAGTCGTAAGGAGCTTCTTGAAAGCAAAAAGCAGCGAAGGACAAGAATTGGAGACAGGATGATCGCCATTCTTCATAATGAAGAGTCAGGGTCTATATTGTTTTATGCTATTTTACCTTAAGGGTGTTTAGGTCCTACCTGATACTGATGATCATGTGCTAAGAACAATTATGTAGGGTTGGGTTCGATGACTATGAGGATGATGATCGTATGACTTATTATTAATAACGAGTAAAAGTTGTATGATGATGCATGATTAGTAGGACTTGTTATTATATATGATGATGTATGATGCTAGTATGCATGAGTTATTATATCAGCGGGTGAAATGAACATATATAGTAGCAACGTTGGTAAACCAAGGACGAAGATATAAGAGAGGACACTTCTCTCTATTAGCTAGCTAATAACAACCTAAAAATAACCCCCAAAACCCCTAAAGCACCCACTTTTCTAAAAAAACATGGACTTTTGGTCCCGGTTGGTGCCACCAACCGGGACCAAAGGCCCCCTGACTGGACTCAGCGCACAGGCCACGTGGAGGCACATTGGTCCTGGTTCGTGTTTGAACCGGGACTAATGGGTGGAGGTATTAGTAACAACCCATTAGTCCCGATTCATGAACCGGGACTAAAGGCCCTTACGAACCGGGACTAATAGGTGTTTTTCTACTAGTGGACCGAGTACTGAAGATTTCCTTATTGGGCTCCTGAGTAATTCTTCTAGTACCACCAAACCCGATCGATCAACACAAAGGGCCTTGTTAATTTCCTCTTGCAATCCAAGTATTCCCCACACCTCCTTTGCACGTTTGCAAGTGAAAATCAAGTGACGGATATCCTCAGGACCCGACTTACAGATTGGGCACTAGGGATTTACTTTGATGTGTCTGTTGCACAAAATGCACATGCCCGGGACAGTACCATGTAGGGATCGCCAGACAAATATTTTAACTTTACTTGGTACCTCCAGCTTCCAGAGGATTTCCCATACTTGATTTTTTCTTGACATTCCAGCAGCGTCATTTCTTACATTAGCACCAAACTGATGCTCCCACTCGATGTAATAGGCTGATATAACTGAGAAGGTGTGAGATTTTGTTCATTCCAGGCCACAAAATCCTCAACCAGCGAGGATAGTGGAATTCTGAGAATTCTTTCGACATCAATAGGAAGAAATATATTCCTTAAGAGGTCCTCATCCCACCATTCTGTTATAGGGTCAATTAGTTCATGCACATGCCATAGTAAAATATTCCCTTTTGTGTCATAACCCTCCGAGTTGGAATGTCTGGGATCCAATGATCCTCCCATATATTGATGCTTGCTCCTGATCCCACTCTCGAGATATGACCCCTTCTAAAAGTTTGGAGTCCCGCCACAAGGCTCTGCTAGTGAACGAAGCTCCCTTTTTTGGCCCTGCCTTTAACAAGTTCCCATCCGGATAGTATTTTGCCCTCAAAACTTGTGCACACAAAGTGTTAGGATGAGTAATAATTCTCCAACTTTGTTTTGCTAGCATTGCCAGATTGAAAGCATGTAAATCTCTAAATCCCATTCCACCCCTACTCTTTGGCACACACATTCTCCACCAGGCAAACCAATGCATCCTCCTATGGTCATGTGTATCCCCCCGCCAAAAAGAGGCCATTGCATCCGTCATCTCCTTACACACCTTCTTCGGGATTTTAAACACCGCCATTGCAAAGACCGGGATAGACTGGAGGATGGCCTTCAATAAAATCTCCTTACCCCCCATGGATAGGATTTTCTCCTTCCATCCTTTGAGCCTGTTCACAATTCTTTCCAGTAAGTATTCAAAGCTCTCACTCTTATCTAGACCCACCATTGCAGGTAGTCCCAAGTATTTATCAGAGATGGCTTCTGTCATGATATTATGTTCAACACAAACTTGGGCTTTTACTTCCACTTCAACATTAGGACTGAAGAAAATGCTGCATTTACCTTCACTTACTAACTGTCCTGAACTCGCACAGTAGTCATCCAGCACCTGCCTCAACGAGGTTGCATTGATCATATCAGCTTTCATGAGGATAAGGGAGTCATCAGCAAAAAGTAAATGAGACACTGGTGGTGCATTTCTGCACACCTTAACCCCTTCTATGCCACAAACCTTCTCCTTGTGAGCCAGTAAACTAGAAAGGCTTTCTACACAAATCAAAAACAAATAGGGTGATAGAGGATCTCCTTGACGGAGTCCCCTTGTAGGGATAAAACCTTCAGTCTGTTGATCATTGTATCTCACTTTATATTTGACCGAAGTGACACAAGGCATCAATAGTTGCACAACATCGGTATGAAAGCCAAGCTGCAACATCATTTTTTGTAGGAATTTCCATTCAATTCTGTCATACGCCTTATGCATGTCGAGTTTTACCGCACAATATCCAACTTTTCCTTTTTTTATTCTTTATTGTGTGAACACTTTCATAGGCTAGCAGAATATTATCTGTGATCAACCTGCCTGGCACAAAGGCACTCTGAATAGGTGAAATGATATCATCAAGCAAAGATTTAAGTCTAAAATCAATCATCTTTGAGATAACTTTGTACACCATGTTACAAAGACTGATGGGTCTATATTGTGCGATTTTCTCAGGAGTATCAATTTTTGGAATCAACACTATAACTGTATCATTCCACCCCTCTGGATTTTTTTTGTTATTTATTGCCTCAAGTACTTCTACAGTAAGCACATCCCCAATAATGGGCCAACATTTTTTGAAGAACAAAGCATGCATGCAGACCATCCGTCCCCGGTGCTTTCATGTCACTAATGAAAAATAGGGCATTCTTTACCTCTTCCGTAGTATATGGCTTCAGGAGCTCATCATTCATGGTTGTGGTGACTCTAGGTATAATTTTTTCCAACAGGGAGGGGTCAGGCTCCTCTATCTCTGTTGAGAAAAGACCCACAAAATAGTCAGAAATCAGAGGATTTAAATACGCCGCACCTTCCTTCCATACTCCATGTTCATCCTTTAACTTTGTTATCCAGTTTTTTATCCGGCGAGCAAAGGCAAAGTTGTGAAAGTATGAAGTATTTTTGTCCCCATATTTCAGCCAGTTTAGTCTACTTCTTTGTGCCCAGAATAGTTCCTCCTTCCCAAGGAGTTGTTCCAAATCCTCACCAAGCTCCTTTTGGCGAACAACATTCTGCGGTGTGAGCTCCTCCCGACTCACAGCTTCAATCTCCCTTTGTATGTCTTTCAACTTTTTTGAACTGTTTCGGAGAACCGTTTTATCCCAATGGTGCAGTGCTCTATGGACTTGGGACAATTTTTCTTCTAGGCTCACATTTGGGTCAAGAGGATCTGACCCCTGCCATGCTTCCTCCACCACAGACCAAATTTTTTCCTCTTTAACCCACCTGACTTTGAATCTGAGCACTGGGGGCCCTCTATCAACATGCACTTCCTCGTCCCCATATGCAGCAACAGAGGCCCGTGGTCCGATTTATGATACTCTAGGTGTTCAACTCTCGCTGCTGGAAACATGTTGTTCCACTCTTCATTTGATATAGCTCTATCCAGACGCTCTCGGATTAGACCTCGGTGCCACGTGTATTTGTCTCCATAGTAGCCCAAGTCAGAGAGCCCACATTCATCAACTGCATCTCTGAATGCTGCCATGAAATGATCAGGTCGTGGGTTACCCCCGTCTTTCTCGAAGGAGAACATGATATCATTCATATCTCCAATTACTACCCATGGCATATTACACACAGCCTTCAGCTCCTTTAAGTGTTGCCAAGTTAAGTGCTTATCAGCCCACTTTGGTTCCCCATAGAGTCATGTGAAGCGCCAGAAATTATCTGCACCAATGCCAATGAAAACATCGATTAAATTTTTATTCTTATCCCTAAGTGAAGCTGGCACTTCCTTCTTCAAGAACAAATAGACCTCCACTCTTTCCATCACTCTGCACCACATATTTATGATCCATTTTCAGCCTTTGACGTAAGCATTCCGCGTGATAGTCATCTAGATGCGTCTCCATAAGAAACATTATATCAGGACTCCTGCATTTCTGAACATGCAGAAGAGCCGTAATAGCCGCGGCCTGCTGGAGACCACGGCAGTTCCAACTTAGAATCCTCATTGCATCCAGCCAGCTTCCTCCTCGGAGACCGCCTATATCAGTTTTTCTTGGCCCTCGCCAGTCATGCGTGTATGTTTCAACAGTTGATGTTTTCCAGGAGTAGTCTCACCATCCGCCGCCGATGCTCCCCCAGCACCTACCATCTGTAGCTGGCCTACAATCTCGGCAACCCTTCCTGACGAGTCTAAGCTCGTCTGTCCTTCAGTACTTTGTGCATCGAACATTAGACGCTTCCTGCTCATTGGATCCTTCTCTGAACTATCCATTCCATCACCCAAATCCTGCTGTCCTGACTGATGCTCGGGGACATAGTTGTGCCTCCAAGAAGTGTACATATTTTGTTCATCCACTGGAACGCGGCCACCACGGCCCCGACCTCTGCCCGTTGGAGGAGCGCGTCCTTCAGAGGAGTTCCGACCACCTCTACCTCTTCCTCCACCTCTTCCTCCACCTAAGCTGCCATCAGCCAAGATAAAAATCACCCCAGTCTAATTTGGACTCATCATGTTCGCCCGTCCCGCATTCCTGATGCCAGTGACCCAGCAGTCCACAATGCCCGCAAAATGTTGGAAGCTTCTCGTACTGAACTTGATACCACACCTTCTTTAGATCCTTTGTGATAGATACAAACCGCATCAATTTCATCCTTACATCTATCTTCACACGGACATGAACGAACTCCCCAATGTATCCTGCTGGTAGCTTTATCTGAACTTCAGTTATATCTCCCATAGGGCGGCACATGCCCTTGATCACGGCTTCATGCAGAAAATTGTCAGGAAGACACAGAACTCTTGCCCACACAGCTAATTTGTTCAGTTCTATTGATTTAGGATCCTCAAACCCATCGTACTCTTCCATGGTCACCCCCTAGTATCTGAAAAGCCATGGTCCTAGGTTCATCGCTTTATTCCAATCGGCAAGGCAGCCGAACTGCACCGTAAATAGGTTATCATCAATCTTCCTCCACACCACAGTCTTTGTCGGGTTCCATGCAGATCGCATGTCTGCGTACAAAGCAGACGGACTGAAACCCCTAGTTGTGTGAACTCTAGCTATTACAAGCCACTTCGCCGTCGCCAGCGGCTTAGCGACCTCCTCTTCCCAAACGAAGGACTCCTCTTGTTCATGGAGATTCAGACATTTCAACAGATCCTCGATCGGCTCCTTCCCCGCCTTGCTGTTCGATTCTTCCGCCATCTTTCCGATCTCAGAAACCCTAACCGAAAACCCTTGTTCCCTTGCTACCAAGACCGGGAAGGTAAGCTAGTTACCCCCTTGATCAGTCCGAGTAGCGCAGGGGTACCAGGGATCGTAGCGTTCCAACTGGAGACTCTCGGCGGTGAGGGCCGCCGGAGGACAAGCAACCCTAGGTTTTTCGCTAGGGTAAAAAAGGTAGTTTTTCGAGACTAACTTTAACCATATGTTAGAGAAATAATATATGACATGCAAGTTACACAAAGCATACCATCAAATTCTTACGTGAAAGGAGCTTCCAATAATATATGACATGCAACATTTCCTTCGCAGCGAACACTCCTATAACTTACTTTACTAGAGACGTTTAGCTCCCAAAGATGTTGGTAATGTTGACTCACCCGCAAATCTGCAGGGTGCTAAGTACTAGCAGCGTCTCTTTCTTTTGAACGCTGCCAGTGCATTTATTTCAGCGACGTTCAGCTCAAGGCCGAACGCTGCAGGTGGTTTGGAAAATTAGTAGCCGTGTTCAGATTATCCTAAACATCATCAGCAGAGAAATCCTAGTGATATACGCTAGCCTCTTTGATACCGTGCATTTCCCACTCTCACATTGAGACTAGGTGCGTTCTTTACTAGTGCATCCAAACTCCATGGGAGAACTTCCTCTTGTTCTCCTACACACAAAAACCTATCTTCTCAGAACAACCACTATACCTACTTATTATGACATTTTTATAGCCATTTCAGGATGTATTGCCATGCAACTTCCATTGTTATTTACATGACTTATGTCTTTATTGTCATTTTGCTTTGCATGATCATATAGAGATGACATGATAGTTGTGGCTTGATCACTATTCATCATTGTTTTACATGTTACGCTAGATCATTTCACATGCTGTTACACCGCTAGAGATTCATTTGTAATCATCATATTTCCGAGTCATGAGTAAATAAAAATGCGATGTCATTTTGAGTGTGCCTCTACCTGTGAGAATAAAAAAAGGGCCAAAGACCAACAAAAAAATAGAGAATGAAGAGAGAGGACGCACACTACTATCATTTATACACAACTAGATGACCAGTTGTGCCAATGGCGCAAAGGCCGAGAGCAAGCCCTGTATTGAAAGAGTGTACATTAATATTATTCGGGCACATATTAAAGTGATAAACATTAGACAGAGTCATCGCTGCACGTTTGACCATGGTGCAAAAAGCGAGAGCGAGCCAAGCATTTAAAGCATGTGTATGAGATTGATTTAGAATCTAACTTAAAGATACTTATATTCCATTACATGAAAGCTTGATGCTTAAAAGAAAATATTAGATCACTTGGTAATAGCATACATTGGCAAAGACAGGCTATATTAGCATAGATGGATGGTGCAAAAGCCGAGAGCAAGCCATGTATTGGAAGAGTGTACATTGAAGATGACTTTATCATCTAAGTAGCACTTAATGGTGGGTTTGTTTGATGGACTGTCATTGCCCAAAGCACAAATGCGTTCCATACCGTCGTCCAATCCCCAATAATACCTATTTATTTCCTGTAGAATGTCCTATGGTTGTAAAGTTGTATTGTCAAGACAATATCCAACATATCTTATCTATGATAGGTATGGTTCAGATCTAAAGAAAAACAACGGAGAAGAAACGCCTGCAGAAGAGTTCAGATAGTTACATAACACCTCAGTACCTTACTGGGCATTCCAGTGTTCCTATGCAAACACACTAATAAACAAAATGTCCAGTGAAAGATGCGAGCCACTTTGCTAATCACATATTCATTGAATGGAGTAGCAACCAATCCTTTTAGTCTGCTAGTAGATATGCGTCAACAGTTATGATTCTTTTTGTACATCTCCCTTTGAAGCATTAGCGCAAGATTGAGAAATAGAACCATATTTTCTCAGCGCTCTGAACCCTTGTTTCAGAATGATTCTGAAAATACAAATGTCTGGAGACAACAACAGAATGAACACAAAACGGTTCAGTATTAACGGAGGCTTCTTTACTTAAATCGGGACAAATCCAAATCAAATGTATAGAGATAATACAAAGACCAAACTCTGCGGCTATTGTTTCAATGCACAGTAAGCCGTATATTCTATAAAATAGTGTCCCGATACAATTGGTAACGAACGATTTGGTTCCAAGTACACAAGTAAAGGAAAAGGTAACCTTCTTATTTTTGAGATATTAACAATAGTTTCTACAAAAGACTTATATATACCTAAGTACAGTAAGCCAAGTATTGAAAGAGTGTGTATAAAAAAATTTCCAACACGGACATAGTGTTCTAAGCTAATGATTGATTATTTACAATGCTATTAGGAAGGAAAGTAGATAGTCAGAGAGGCATGATATTGGTGTTTTCAAGTGATGAACAATACACGTTTCATTATAACTGTTGCTCTCAGAACACTCAATGGTATATGTTAGTGCTATAGCTCTTGAACGGAAGGTGGATGCCGGTAGTAGGGCATGCTTTTTCCTTGGGTATCATATTCGGGGTTGTTGATGCTTCAAACAGAGAGGGCAGTATAAACAGATACTTATAGATAATGGTGCCATTATGCTTATTAATAGATGGATGTGCAGCACATGAGCAACAACAGTAGAGGTTACATAGGCAAGAGCATAAGTGGTAGTTGTTGAAAAGCAACACATGGCATCGTAGAGCCTGATTAGAAGTTCTTAGAGCGCTAGATCATATTTAGATACGACTTGTTGTTGTCGATGGTTCATCTAAAGGCAATGCACGATGAGAACTAGGTGCTGGTTTGTGGTGACTCTGAAGCAAAAGGCGCAGATGTTTCCTTCATGGATATTTGCAAGGTAGCGGAATTCCGACTAGTTGGTGGTTATGGTGGCTCTCTTGTCGGTTCCTAGCATGATGCGACAATTGGCGTGCAGTTCACTGGTCGCGAGTTTCACCTTGAGTGTATCATCATCTAGGTCAATGTAATCCTTCAGGTTTTTTCCAGTGTAGTAAACCTGAAAATACTGGTGAGAGAAAGGAATAAATTGAATGTATTGCAGGTTCAAATATAGATAGTGAGAATAGTTATTAGTAAATAATAGCAGGAAGCAAAAGAAGAGTGCAGAGCATGCTACATTCTTTCATATGTAGAGTATAAGATGTAAATTGGTTGTTTCTGCATGTATGACACTCTAATGAAGGAGAACAAATATAGGATGGAAGAAAACATACACACGATGTTATATGAATATTAGTTACTAACCGTTAATGTTCATGCTTGACTTTTTAGATACATTTAGGAATTTAATCAGAGTCGCTGCACTGGTACTAATAGCAATGTATTCATTTTTTTAATCTTTTGCAATAAAGTCAATTTCCAAAACAAAAAGCACACTGTAGGTTGTACTTGATATGATAAGTCAGGCAAGTACTTTAGTTGTGGGGTATAAGCAAAGATTATTTTATTTTCAATGAAGTCGGAGGAAGGATGTTACCATGCGCTGGCCTCGCTTTGCGAATGTTTTGTTGATGGTGCACACATAGTATTTGATGTCTGCCATTTTGCGGCGGAACATGGCAAACAAGGTG
Source organism: Triticum timopheevii (assembly GCA_963921465.1). Taxonomy (NCBI): domain Eukaryota; kingdom Viridiplantae; phylum Streptophyta; class Magnoliopsida; order Poales; family Poaceae; genus Triticum; species Triticum timopheevii. Next base: position 490,298,096 of record OY997270.1, on the reverse strand, counting down.
TTCACATGGTGTTGATAGAGCTTAACTTCATTGCCCCAGTGACAACATTTTTCAAGCTCTCCGCAGTACTGCATAGCAAGGGGTGGCCCTGATTTAGGTAAGAACCAAATGAAGGAGCGTATGTAAGAAGACTGAATATTATTTATTGTTAAGAGACTAAGCTTTCACTAAGAGAAAAGCAGAATCAAGCTGTAAACCTATAGTAGGAAAAATAAAGCAAGCAAGGTAATTAAGCTGAGCATTATTGATCGGAATGACATAAGGTTTTTTTGGGTTTGAAGCAGTAAATTTGCGTCGGAGAAGTATATCAGATCATAAGAACTATTATTATCAGCTGTAGCTCGTAAAGTTGGGAAAACGTAAATGATTGTAGAAAAGTGATATAACAGCAGTTAGATTAGAACCTGCCTGAAAGAGCCGTCTTTAAAGGAAAAAGTATAAATGAAATGAAATTTCTGTTTGGGATAAGGTCATTTTCATTTCAATGGAGAATAGCAGAACAGGATAATGTGTTTTGCAGTGTTGTTTTATATATGGTGAGTATGGAATTGGCTCACCGCCAATGATATACCCTGGATGCTCACATTCTTTAGCCTGTACAATTGTTGATAGAATTGTTAGTGTGAGTAATTAGAAATTTGTTGGCAATAGCAATTGTGTAGCTTAACGGCAATACCATTTAATCATGCACTTTAAAAGAAAAGGAAAATGCATTTAACTTGTGTGATTGGGTGCTTTTATAAATGGGTATGTAATCATGCACTTTAAATATCTTCCCGGCTTTGATCTTCTGCAGATACTCAAGTAGCTTCATGCAATAGATACGAACAGTGTCGGCAGCCTTATTTAGTTGTTTTTGCTCAGGCTCAAGCATCTCTGTTATCTGAGCCCACTTTGGGTTACATGTGAAGGTGGTGATTATATCAGGTGAGTCGTGGACATGCAAAGCCGCCAATGCATCATGGTAGCTTGGAGTCATATAGCAAGTTCTACCAGCATAGGACAACGACATTATATTGTTTTCACTGATGTCGCCTTCATCAAGGTACCAGGCACAGCAACATCAACATCAAGCTTTATCTTTTCAGTGTGCATGTTGCACTGAAGTTTTCAGAAGAGACCTTCACTGAACAGCAAGAAAATCATGAGGTTCTAGACTTGCAGAGCTAGCAGAGCAGCATGCTATGAGCAAGCAGGAGATAATAGGATAGTAAACAATCTGTGACAAGCAGAGCAACATGGATTTTCTGTATGCACAAATAGATGAAGTTAAACAAATTTCGCAAGCTCTTAAGGAATTGTTGGGTGAAGCATAGGAAAATTCAGAATCATAGTGATATCTAGATTGATCGTGTCATCTTTTGACTTAGGTGAAAACATAGGTCAATATAAGTAGACATCTATGATATTTTTTAGACAGTTGGAGTGAAAACTAGAGCAAGGTAAATGATAAGGTTTTCAACCTATCTGTTTCAGAACAGGATTTATAGAAGCAGGTAGGTATCTTGTGTATCCAAGTTTGTAGAAGTTACCCAGCCTACGAGGTCATAACACTGAACTGCATATGTACATGTATGGTTTAGATAAATTATAGGAACTGATCTCATGCCTTTCTTTTGACACAACAGAAATTAGTGTATCTAATTTATATAAACCATGCAGCGGGAGGGACCAATAGAATCTACTATGCAACAACATTTTTCATATAAGGTCATAACACTGAACTGCATATGTACATGTATGGTTTAGATAAATTATGTAGCTAGAAAATAATTGACAATAACATGAAAGATATTTGAATTAAGTATGTGCACAAAGTCAACCAGGCAACATGAAGAATCAATCAAATAGTACACAACAATAAATGATTTCCAATGGACACCATAACATGAAAGATGGTTTGATTTAAGCTTGTGGAGAGAGTCAAGATAGCAAGTGAGGGTTGAGGTGCTACAGGAGGCCAAGTTGAGCAGTCGCTTTTACTTTAAAAGGCTTTGGAGTTGGCGGGCAAGGTACCACCAGAATTTAAGTAGTTTTTTTTGCAGGGAGAATTTAAGTAGTCGGTTGGCTTGTGGAAAATGCATTTATTTCCAATTCATGTTGTGCTCCTGACAAAAGAAAGAATGAGAGCAAGTATACAAAAAAGTATTTTCTTAGTTCAAGACCGAGAACTTCTCAAGATAATTTTTAAACAAAGACGCTACCACCAATAGTTCAGTATGCAACAGAGAAATGTAACTGTGCCGTATAAATAATATAGTTATTTGTATATATATAAGAAAATAAGAAATCTAAAAGCGCACATGCTAGCATTTTGTGTGACGCATTGACTCAACAAAGCATTTTTTCTATGTTGGTCAGCACAGCAAATATGCATTAAGAGCAAGGCACACCGATCCCTTTTGCAATTGAACAAAAGCAAGCATTGTATTATATCTATCATATCAGAGACAGACTTGTATTTGATCAAGTGCATGGCTGAACTGTTTGTAAAGATAGTACATTGCCATCAACAGCGAGTGGAAATCATATGAGCAACTGCACCTTGATGCCATAAGGCCAAGAATAAAATAATTCTGAAGCTACATTCCTGCCTGCTCCACATCCTGTGGCGATTGCAGCACCCACTGCATTTGCTAGTGCTAATATGCTAATCGCCGGCAAGTTGTGGAGAAACCCAAAAGCTATAGCAGCAGTGAAGCTATCTCTGGACCCTAAAGTGTCCACAACGCAAATATAAGGAAATACAGAGCATAGTGAATAGTAAAAATGTGACAATTCAGGAAAATAAATTTCATTACCTCTGCTACAGTTCAAAAATATCCTTCTATCAGCACTGCAAGTACCTTGAAATAAGGTGCACAAGAAATAGCGCTTTCAGTGATCATGATTGATCCCTTGGAACCCATTTTGATGACAACCCATTTTGTGCGGGTTCCTCTTCTTAGCAACTCTTTCCTTTATGAATTGGGTTCTGGATGTTGGTTAGTGACTCAGCATGTCAAAGCAATAAGCAGGAAGGTGTGAGAAATGAGGCGACAAAATGCTAGATTAAGTACACCACACCCGTGTCACTGTTCTCTAAGCCAGTTTGAATTCAGCAAATAAAAATCTTTAGAAAAGCAGTTGGTGTTTGCCAAAATTATCTTCCAATAGCTCCAGTGCACACTCCAAATTACCAAACTCTTCCTCCAACACGCAACCATCCACGAACGAACACATTTCTCATTGATGAGCAACCCAACACCAATAAATTACAGATATTGGCATAAGGATAGCTCGAACAATTAAGATGCAAGATCTACGGATATAAATCCAATTATAAAATAAGAATGCTGCAAGGTCGCCAGCTGAGTTCACTTCAGCAAGCAAAATTAGCCCTTTCCTTTTGGTAAACCATTCAAAGCCATAACACAAAAGTACTAACACTATTTTGGTACATGAAAGAAATTCAATCCAATAAATTAAATTAATCTCCAGCAGTGCTAACCAATGTGAATAAATGAACTACCACTATTAGCCCCTCCCCAAGAACCGCCAAACATGTAACAGTAGCATCCAATTCGCACCTAGATTACCCAAAAATAAAATGTCAACCTAATTAAACTAATACACCAAATCAATTAGGTTTACTCCTAATAATCAAAGCAAAAGTGGAGGCAAGGAAAAACAAGTAGATGCATGGTAGGAGACAGCATGTGGCAGAGGCAGTGGATGAAGATGCAAGCACTCACGACAAAGGCGACCATGGATGTCAGCGACCCAAAATACTACAAAGGCAGCAAACTCACCAAGCCACTCTTGTACATGCATGGGCCGGACCTGAAGATGCGCCAGATGCACTACAAGTACCAGCTCGGGAAGAAGCAGGAAATCATCCGAGCTTGGATCACAACAATGGCGGCTTCCCTGGCACCCCCTACCTTTCTTCCTCCTCCCTCCCTCTTCCTCCTTGTTCTCTGAACTCTAGCAATTCCTCCTGTATCAAGCTTGTAATTCGAATTCGTGATTGAGAGAAGTGAATCGATAGTTGGTCTCTAACAATGGCGTCCTTGTCCACGACACCTCTGCCCTCCCCCTTTGTCGGTGCTGGCCAAGAGACACAAGGGAACATAAGAGACGCTCAGCTCATATTTCACCAGCTTCAGCTCGCCCGCATGCTATCCTCCTCGCCCGTGACTCGAGGGCGACGTGAGGAGGTAGGGGAGGAGTCGCTGCTGGCGAGCAAGAGGGATGGGAAGAGGATGAACCAGAGAGGGAACAAAAGGGACGGAAGGAAGACCCGTGACGGTGATGGCGTCGTCCTTCCCTGCCTTGTGCCCTCACAGACCGGGACCCGAAGCAGCCGCTCCCGCTCCCGCTGAAATAACATGTGGTGCCCCCATGTTTGGTTTTGGTAATTGATGACAATCTCTATGGACTAATGGTTGTCTTGAGTTATATTTGTAGGATTTGTCCATAGGCTTTTCTTGTAGTCCATGTGTTGGTTTCAAAGAGTTTATGAGTTGACCAAGGTGCTATTAAGGAATTATCCAAAGATTGGTCATGTGAGTGTTGAGCTTATTGCAAGCATGTCTTGAAGAAGAAGATTGTGTGATCATTCATGTTTACCTTCAAGACATCATCCAAATGAAGAGAGTTGGAAAGATTCAAGGTTGATCAAGACTAAGTCAAGAGTGAATCAAGTTGATCAACTCACAAAGCGTAGAAGATGTACCGAGAGGGATCAAGTGATCCCATGGTATGGTAAGCATTATCCATTGCACTTTGTGTACTAACCCATGGTCTATGTGAGAGTTCTATGTGGGGTTAGGTACATGTCCATGTGCTTGCGTCAAGAGGAAGATATCATACAACCCATGGAAAGGATGACATCAGGTGGTGATCGTCATCAAGATTGCCGTGTGCAAGTTCAAGTGGAGCATCACGAAGAGATCAAGTTCTTGAATCTTGCCATCCATTGTGGTGTCAATGAACTTGTGAAGATGTGCCAAAGAGTGTCTCACCCATAGTGGACTATGGGGGAGCAATCATCTAGTCTTCATAGAGCCAACGCAATCAAGAAAGGTGGTCCAACTTGAGGGAGTCAAGATTGTCATCATCTAGCTCAAGTGGACCATGTGCAAGGCAAAGTTTTCCCCTTGATAGGTATTCTATTTTACCGGTCTCATGGTGGTAGTTGGGAGACCGGGTTATAGGATCATTTGCCGTACTATCAAGGGGGGCTCTCAAGTTGGTAGCTTGATCATATCGTCAGTAGAGAGCTCAAACCATTGCATCCTTGCATCATGTTTCTTGGTTCTTATTTGGTTCTCTTTGTGAGTCTTAGAGTATATGGTCATCTTCATGACAAGCTTGAGTTCATCGAAAATGGAGTTCGCATGCGTCTTCTATGATGTTTTCGGTGTTGGAGGTTTTACCGGTCTTATCCGAGGAAGGGTTCTAACCATTTTCTTATGGTACTTTTCTCATTTGCTTCTTATTGATATTTATATTGATATTGTGTTAGCCCATGTCGTTAGCTTTCCAACAAACTTGGTTTCGTTGAATTCAGAGTCCGTTTGCAAAAGTTGTGGCTGTTTTGGTAAAGGCTGCAGCGGTACTACCATGACTAGAGCGGATGTAAATTTTTACTACCGCTCCAGATCGGTACTATCGCGGCTCCTAAGTGGTAGTACCGCTCCGAACCAAAATCTCGTGTTTTGCTCAGCGGAGGTAGGCACGGAAGTATTTTTTTAGTACCGCTCGCAAGCAGTAGTACCTCTACCATTTGCGGTAGTACCGCGAGGTCGAGCGGTAGTACCGTGAGGACGAGCGGTAGTACCGCTCCGGCGGTTCTACTGGACTTTTGCCTCCTCGCTGTTGTTTTTCAAAGGGGTACTATCGCCCTAGCGGTAGTACCGCTCCTTGGAGCGGTAGTACTGCTTTGTGCGGGCTGTGAACATAACAGTTGGATTTTTCCCACCTATAAAAGGGGGTCTTCTTCCCCATTGAACCTCATCCTTTGAGCTCGTGTTCTTCCCCCATTGTTGACCTTCTTCGAGCTTGCTAACTCTCAATCCCTCCATGGATTCTTGCTAGTTTTTGAGCGAATAGAGAGAGGAGATCTAGGTCCACATTTCCACCAATCACTTACTCCTCTATGTGAGGGGAACCCCTTGGATCTATATCTTGGAGTTCTTGGTGTTCTCCTTCTTGTTCTTCCTCTCATTTTTCTCCCTAGCATTAGTTGTGTTGAGGATATAGCTACTGAGTGTAAACCGGCCAGGAGGGCCCGGTTCACCCTCGACTATGCTGAAGCCCATGAAGATCCAGAAGATGTCATTTTACTAATGAGGTATAGAAGCCCGCAGCCCAAAGGCGGATTAGGGCCCATAGTGGTAAACCGCCATGACTATGTAAACTTGTAATATAAGTTAGGGAAGGAGAGACCGAGCCAGACACTTTGTATGAGTCGGCCTCGGGGCTCTGTAGACCGGCTGGGCGTCAACCTATGTATATAAAGGGACGACCCGGCGGTGGTTCAGGGACAACAGACAACAACTCGAGACTCAGGCAAGCGTATTTCGCTCCCTGGTCATAGAAACCCAATCAATCCCATCACAACTAGACGTAGGCTTTTACCTTAATCGAAGGGGCCAAACTAGTATAAACTCCCATGTCCCTTGTCCGGTTTAACCCCTTCAAGCTAACCCGTTGCGATGGCTCCACGACTAATTCCTTTCATGAGGACATCTGACGTGTTAATTCCACGACAAGTTGCTTCGGTGGGATTTGAGAGAGAAGGACTTGGGCACTCCGTGTGGCCTTGCCATTGCATTTGGTGCATAGGTTTGAGTTCTCCACGGTGATACGTGGAAGTGAAGTTTGAGAAGCTTATTGCTCTTGGGTGTTTGGCCACCCTAGAGCTTGTTCCTCTTGGGTGCCTTGGTGCCCTAGACGGTTGGTGTTGTTCGGAGCTCAATCATTGTGGTGTAAAGCTCCAGGCAAGCGTTGGGGTCTCCAATTAGGTTGTGGAGATCGCCCCGAGCAATTTGACGGGTACCGGTGACCACCACCAAGGGTTGCAAAAGTGTACGGGTTCGGTGACCGCCCCCAAGGGTTGCCATTTGTACGGGTTCGGTGACCGCCATCAAGGGTCCCTTAGTGGAATCACGACATCTTGCATTGTGCGAGGGCGTGAGGAGATTACGGTGGCCCTAGTGGCTTCTTGGGGAGCATTGTTCCTCCACACCTCTCCAAACGGAGATTAGCATCCGCAAGGGTGTGAACTTCGGGATACATCATCGTCTCCGTGTGCCTCGGTTATCTCTTACCCGAGCCCTTTACTTATGCACTTTACTTTGTGATAGCCATATTGTTCTTTGTCATATATCTTGTTATCATATAGTTACTTATCTTGCTTAGCATAAGTTGTTGGTGCACATAGGTGAGCCTAGTTGTTGTAGGTTTTGTGCTTGACAAATTAACCGCTAGGTTTATTCCGCATTTGTTCAAGCTTAAGCCGTAATTATTTTAAAGCGCCTATTCACCCCCCTCTAGGCGACATCCACGATCTTTCAATTGGTATCAGAGCCTCGTCTCTCCTTGTTAGGCTTAACCGCCTAGAGAGTAAAGATGTCGACTAGGGAATTAGGATTCTCTGACACTCTTAGTTTCGATGGCACAAATTTTGATGTTTGGGTAATTCGCATGCTTAATCTCTTTAGGGTCATGGACCTAAATTTAGAGCGAATTGTAGATATGGGTTTTTCTCCTCCAAAGGATCCCCAAAGATTATCTTTAGAGGATGAGAAAAACTCTTATCTCAATGCTCAAGCTTCTAATGTGCTTTTCGATGCATTGAGCAATATAGTTATATTTCAACTCATGCCGTTTCGGGATGCTCATGAGTTGTGGACGAAGCTTCAAGATAAATATGGTGTGTCCATTTTGTGGCGATGATTGTTCTCCCTCCACCTCGGGCCGTGTTGCCTTCCCAACTTCTTCTACTTCACCTACATGTGGATTTCCACAAGGTAATGATATGGTGAGTAGTGTTGGTCATTGCAATGATGATAGTGTGCTAATCGTTGGTGACTCTTCATCACTATCTTATTGCAATGCTCATTCTTTGTACTTTAACACTTCGAGCACTCCAAAAGTTTCACATGCTTGTGTTGATAGTCCTAGCATATCATGTAGAAACTGCTTGACTAAATCTCATGATGATATGCTTGCTATGTCTTGTTGCCATGATAAAAATGCATCTATTTCCTCGAATTGTTGTGCTAACAATGTAGAGGAAACCGAACACTCCATGGAACAAGATGTGGTGATTAATGGTGCCTCAAGGGATCCTACATCATCATCTATTGCTTTTTGCCTTATGGCTAAGGCGTCAAAGGTACCTCCTTCTTTGTACCCCAATATGTCTCTTGATGATGATGTTGATGCTAATGGTGATGAGGATAGTGATGAAGAGATTGATAATGTTGCCTCCTTAAAAACTAAGGGGGAAATGATTTTTAAAGCTCTTCATAAAAATAAAATTGCTCGTTCCAACTTCATGGAAATAATGTCCATTGCCATTGATAACAAGAAATACATTGAGGAGTTGGAATCTCATCTAGAGGAGCATGAGGTCACCATTGAGAAAATGGAAGCTCATGAGCGTGATTACGCAAATGAGATCGCGGAACGATCTCAAGCTCTTGAACATGAACAAACCACCTCCGAATCTCTTGAGGAGACTTTTGCTCTAGAATTATCTAGAGTGAGGGAATCTCATGATAGAGCTCTTGAGGTGACCAATGAGTTCAATACTAAAAATGCTAAGCTTGAAGTTTCTCATGCTAGACTCATTGAGGACTTTGAGCAACTCGATAATGGCTCTAGGGTCATTAAGAGTGAGCTCATCAAACTCACCGAGTCTCATGCAAAACTTAAAGCTTCCTATTTGAAAGAGCTTGCCAAGTTGCCTTCTCCTCTTGTTGTCAATGATGATGCTTGTGCTACTAACTCTATTTCTTGTCAAGCATCCATTTTGAAGGAGAATGTTGAGCTACGGGCTCAACTTGAGTTGCTATCTATCAATTATGAGAAATTGGAAGAAAGCCATGAAAAGCTATCAAGCTCTCATGATGATCTTCTAGTATCCCATAATGTGCTAAAGATAGCTCATGAGGCCATCATTGCTAAGGTAACATCAAGTGAGCCTCATGTGGGTACTAGCACTACTTTTAGTCAAAATGCTATATTGCCTAACTACTAGGAAAATGGCTACTAGTGGCGCACCAGTTTTGCCTACTAATGGCGCACTACTGGTGTGCCACTAGTACCATGCCACTAGTACTTTTTACTAATGGCGCACCTGTGGTGCGCCATTAGTATCTGGTACAGGTGCGCCATTAGTATAGCCCACGGTGCGCCATTAGTATGCCTCCCAGGGGGCCATATTTACCCAGGTGCTTTGGCATACTAATGGCGCACTGTGGTGTGATACGCCATTAGTATCCTTTGGTATACTAATGGCGCACTGTGGTGTGGTGAGCCATTAGTATCTTTTCGCATACTAATGGTGCACATTGTGGTGATGCGCCATTAGTATGAATATTAGGTTTTTTTACTTTTCTGATTTTTGCACAGGTTATAAAATGTATTATTGGACAGAATATAGACAACACCACACAACAACAACAGATTCATCGAATATAATAGAAGATTAGTCTCTGAATGCAATTCATCATATTAGTCTCCGTATTCAAAAGACCGAACAAAGACAGAACATTACAAGTCTCGGTGACCGCGAGTAGCGAGTTTGTCTTCACATTACAAGTCGATATCGATCATCTAAACTACCATCACATAGAATAGAGCTGCGGTCATCACGATGAGCATCATCGTGATCAAACTGGTCTTCATACGGTCAGCGAGGAGGACGAGCACGTCCGTCGCTACATGGTTGCATTGGAGGGCAGGTTCGACAATACCTGGCAGGTTCTTCAGGGATCTCACTGGAGCTATGATCCTGTGATGGTTCCTTATCTTTGGGTGTCCACCGCCCGCGACGATACCCGTCGGGCGCTACGGTTCTAGTTGTATTAGTGATGCTATATTAGTGATAATATTCGACGATGTACGGACACCAAGAGATGATGTACTTTTGCTTATAATTATTGAATGCATGCTAATTTGAATACTACTTTATTTTATGATTTGGTTTTGCTTATTTTATGATTTGGTTTTGCTTATTGAATGCTCATATTGGATAAGTTCTCCTTCATTCCCGTGTGCTAGACAATTTGGTGTAATAATGCACTCGGGAATTAAAAAAGGAGCTACATACATCACCTATAGTCAACACGTGATTAATATTTGAATTATGAACATAGGCCGGAAATGTCGTACTCGGACGATGAAAACCGCCCGGTGGAGTGCGACTGGTGCCACGACGACCGAGGTATGTGCGACAGGTTCATTGAGCTGGACGAAGATCGACGCTTCAGCATTAAGCTCGAGGAGACCTTCGATGTTCATACGGTACGCAACGACGACAATAGTTTTTTTCGTAATTAAGCATGACTTCAACTATTTTAACGTGTATTTTTCATCTTTTCCAATTCGACTAGCTTATCCCATGCTTTGCAAGACGCTATGTTTTGGAGACGATGGGTTTTGAAGACCATGAAAGTATGGAAACCAAAAAAATTATCCTAAGTACCCATCATGGTGTGGATTTTGAAGTAAAGCTGTACAATGCTTAGAGTGTAACCCATTTTGATTGCAAAAATTGGGAAGCACTTTGCAAGATGTATCATTTTGATGAGGGTATGCTTGTCACCATGGATCTTGGTGAGCCTACAATCGAGCAAGAGAGACCTTCGATTTGCGTCCTTGTGGATACACCTCCAATTCTTCCCCCATGTGAGCTTAACATAGTTATTAAGTAATTTATATTGTTTATTTCAAAATAGTTGACAACTTATTTCCATTGACAGCTTATTTTCATTCTTTAAAGAATGTGCGGAAGATGGTAGACAGAACCTACTACACCGAAGGCTCCGAATTAACTTATCAGGAGAAAAATCATCTGGTCGCATTTTGTACTGATCTTGAGAATTAAAATATCTATAATCAAACTCCTCAACATTATGGTCAATACGTGCCACTAGTGCACGTGTTGAACTACGGTAACTGCCATGGAGATACCCTGGTAAGATTTTTTACTATTACGACATCCGTGCATCTTTTTGCACACTTCTAAAACTAGTACATCATTGCTAACTACGAAGTTATTACTATGTTTTTCAACAGATAATCCCGAATGATTGTGTGCCTCATCTGATGTATACGCACGGTACCCTTCATGTTTTGAACATACAACCAGGTCTTCCTACGAATCTCAACTGTCCATACCGGGTTTCTAAAAGAAGTGGAGACATCACAATCAAAGAATGGAAAAAATGTATGGACAGTCGTAAGGAGCTTCTTGAAAGCAAAAAGCAGCGAAGGGCAAGAATTGGAGACAGGATGATCGCCATTCTTCATAATGGAGAGTCAGGGTCTATATTGTTTTATGCTATTTTACCTTAAGGGTGTTTAGGTCCTACCTGATACTGATGATCATGTGCTAAGAACAATTATGTAGGGTTGGGTTCGATGACTATGAGGATGATGATCGTATGACTTATTATTAATAACGAGTAGAAGTTGTATGATGATGCATGATTAGTAGGACTTGTTATTATATATGATGATGTATGATGCTAGTGTGCATGAGTTATTATATCAGCGGGTGAAATGAACATATATAGTAGCAACGTTGGTAAACCAAGGACGAAGATATAAGAGAGGACACTTCTCTCTATTAGCTAGCTAATAACAACCTAAAAATAACCCCCAAAACCCCTAAAGCACCCACTTTTCTAAAAAAACATGGACTTTTGGTCCCGGTTGGTGCCACCAACCGGGACCAAAGGCCCCCTGACTGGACTCAGCGCACAGGCCACGTGGAGGCACATTGGTCATGGTTCGTGTTTGAACCGGGACTAATGGGTGGAGGTATTAGTAACGACCCATTAGTCCCGATTCATGAACCGGGACTAAAGGCCCTTACGAACCGGGACTAATAGGTGTTTTCCTACTAGTGGACCGAGTACTGGAGATTTCCTTATTGGGCTCCTGAGTAATTCTTCTAGTACCACCAAACCCGATCGATCAACACAAAGGGCCTTGTTAATTTCCTCTTGCAATCCAAGTATTCCCCACACCTCCTTTGCACGCTTGCAAGTGAAAATCAAGTGACGGATATCCTCAGGACCCGACTTACAGATTGGGCACTAGGGATTTACTTTGATGTGTCTGTTGCACAAAATGCACATGCCCGGGACAGTACTATGTAGGGATCGCCAGACAAATATTTTAACTTTACTTGGTACCTCCAGCTTCCAGAGGATTTCCCATACTTGATTTTTTCTTAACATTCCAGCAGCGTCATTTCTTACATTAGCACCAAACTGATGCTCCCACTCGATGTAATAGGCTGATATAACTGAGAAGGTGTGAGATTTTGTTCATTCCAGGCCACAAAATCCTCAACCAGTGAGGATAGTGGAATTCTGAGAATTCTTTCGACATCAATAGGAAGAAATATATTCCTTAAGAGGTCCTCATCCCACCATTCTGTTATAGGGTCAATTAGTTCATGCACATGCCATAGTAAAATATTCCCTTTTGTGTCATAACCCTCCGAGTTGGAATGTCTGGGATCCAATGATCCTCCCATATATTGATGCTTGCTCCTGATCCCACTCTCGAGATATGACCCCTTCTAAAAGTTTGGAGTCCCGCCACAAGGCTCTGCTAGTGAACGAAGCTCCCTTTTTTGGCCCTGCCTTTAACAAGTTCCCATCCGGATAGTATTTTGCCCTCAAAACTTGTGTACACAAAGTGTTAGGATGAGTAATAAGTCTCCAACTTTGTTTTGCTAGCATTGCCAGAATGAAAGCATGTAAATCTCTAAATCCCATTCCACCCCTACTCTTTGGCACACACATTCTCCACCAGGCAAAACAATGCATCCTCCTATGGTCATGTGTATCCCCCCGCCAGAAAGAGGCCATTGCATCCGTCATCTCCTTACACACCTTCTTCGGGATTTTAAACACCGCCATTGCAAAGACCGGGATAGACTGGAGGATGGCCTTCAATAAAATCTCCTTACCCCCCATGGATAGGATTTTCTCCTTCCATCCTTTGAGCCTGTTCACAATTCTTTCCAGTAAGTATTCAAAGCTCTCACTCTTATCTAGACCCACCATTGCAGGTAGTCCCAAGTATTTATCAGAGATGGCTTCTGTCATGATATTATGTTCAACACAAACTTGGGCTTTTACTTCCACTTCAACATTAGGACTGAAGAAAATGCTGCATTTACCTTCACTTACTAACTGTCCCGAACTCGCACAGTAGTCATCCAGCACCTGCCTCAACGAGGTTGCATTGATCATATCAGCTTTCATGAGGATAAGGGAGTCATCAGCAAAAAGTAAATGAGACACTGGTGGTGCATTTCTGCACACCTTAACCCCTTCTATGCCACAAACCTCCTCCTTGTGAGCCAGTAAACTAGAAAGGCCTTCTACACAAATCAAAAACAAATAGGGTGATAGAGGATCTCCTTGACGGAGTCCCCTTGTAGGGATAAAACCTTCAGTCTGTTGATCATTGTATCTCACTTTATATTTGACCGAAAGTGACACAAGGCATCAATAGTTGCACAACATCGGTATGAAAGCCAAGCTGCAACATCATTTTTTGTAGGAATTTCCATTCAACTCTGTCATACGCCTTATGCATGTCGAGTTTTACCGCACAATATCCAACTTTTCCTTTTTTTATTCTTTATTGTGTGAACACTTTCATAGGCTAGCAGAATATTATCTGTGATCAACCTGCCTGGCACAAAGGCACTCTGAATAGGTGAAATAATATCATCAAGCAAAGATTTAAGTCTAAAATCAATCATCTTTGAGATAACTTTGTACACCATGTTACAAAGACTGATGGGTCTATATTGTGCGATTTTCTCAGGAGTATCAATTTTTGGAATCAACACTATAACTGTATCATTCCACCCCTCTGGATTTTTTTTGTTATTTATTGCCTCAAGTACTTCTACAGTAAGCACATCCCCAATAATGGGCCAACATTTTTTGAAGAACAAAGCATGCATGCAGACCATCCGTCCCCGGTGCTTTCATGTCACTAATGAAAAATAGGGCATTCTTTACCTCTTCCGCAGTATATGGCTTCAGGAGCTCATCATTCATGGTTGTGGTGACTCTAGGTATAATTTTTTCCAACAGGGAGGGGTCAGGCTCCTCTATCTCTGTTGAGAAAAGACCCACAAAATAGTCAGAAATCAGAGGATTTAAATACGCCGCACCTTCCTTCCATACTCCATGTTCATCCTTTAACTTTGTTATCCAGTTTTTTATCCGGCGAGCCAAGGCAAAGTTGTGAAAGTATGAAGTATTTTTGTCCCCATATTTCAGCCAGTTTAGTCTACTTCTTTGTGCCCAGAATAGTTCCTCCTTCCCAAGGAGTTGTTCCAAATCCTCACCAAGCTCCTTTTGGCGAACAACATTCTGCGGTGTGAGCTCCTCCCGACTCACAGCTTCAATCTCCCTTTGTATGTCTTTCAACTTTTTTGAACTGTTTCGGAGAACCGTTTTATCCCAATGGTGCAGTGCTCTATGGACTTGGGACAATTTTTCTTCTAGGCTCACATTTGGGTCAAGAGGATCTGACCCCTGCCATGCTTCCTCCACCAGACCAAATTTTTTTCTCTTTAACCCACCTGACTTTGAATCTGAGCACTGGGGGCCCTCTATCAACATGCACTTCCTCGTCCCCATATGCAGCAACAGAGGCCCGTGGTCCGATTTATGATACTCTAGGTGTTCAACTCTCGCTGCTGGAAACATGTTGTTCCACTCTTCATTTGATATAGCTCTATCCAGACGCTCCCGGATTAGACCTCGGTGCCACGTGTATTTGTCTCCATAGTAGCCCAAGTCAGAGAGCCCACATTCATCAACTGCATCTCTGAATGCTGCCATGAAATGATCAGGTCGTGGGTTACCCCCGTCTTTCTCGAAGGAGAACATGATATCATTCATATCTCCAATTACTACCCATGGCATATTACACACAGCCTTCAGCTCCTTTAAGTGTTGCCAAGTTAAGTGCTTATCAGCCCACTTTGGTTCCCCATAGAGTCATGTGAAGCGCCAGAAATTATCTGCACCAATGCCAATGAAAACATCGATTAAATTTTTATTCTTATCCCTAAGTGAAACTGGCACTTCCTTCTTCCAGAACAAATAGACCTCCACTCTTTCCATCACTCTGCACCACATATTTATGATCCATTTTCAGCCTTTGACGTAAGCATTCCGCGTGATAGTCATCTAGATGCGTCTCCATAAGAAACATTACATCAGGACTCCTGCATTTCTGAACATGCAGAAGAGCCGTAATAGCCGCGGCCTGCTGGAGACCACGGCAGTTCCAACTTAGAATCCTCATTGCATCCGGCCAGCTTCCTCCTCGGAGACCGCCTATATCAGTTTTTCTTGGCCCTCGCCAGTCATGCGTGTATGTTTCAATAGTTGATGTTTTCCAGGAGTAGTCTCACCATCCGCCGCCGATGCTCCCCCAGCACCTACCATCTGTAGCTGGCCTACAATCTCGGCAACCCTTCCTGACGAGTCTAAGCTCGTCTGTCCTTCAGTACTTTGTGCATCGAACATTAGACGCTTCCTGCTCATTGGATCCTTCTCTGAACTATCCATTCCATCACCCAAATCCTGCTGTCCTGACTGATGCTCGGGGACATAGTTGTGCCTCCAAGAAGTGTACATATTCTGTTCATCCACTGGAACGCGGCCACCACGGCCCCGACCTCTGCCCGTTGGAGGAGCGCGTCCTTCAGAGGAGTTCCGACCACCTCTACCTCTTCCTCCACCTCTTCCTCCACCTAAGCTGCCATCAGCCAAGATAAAAATCACCCCAGTCTAATTTGGACTCATCATGTTCGCCCGTCCCGCATTCCTGATGCCAGTGACCCAGCAGTCCACAATGCCCGCAAAATGTTGGAAGCTTCTCGTACTGAACTTGATACCACACCTTCTTTAGATCCTTTGTGATAGATACAAACCGCATCAATTTCATCCTTACATCTATCTTCACACGGACACGAACGAACTCCCCAATGTATCCTGCTGGTAGCTTTATCTGAACTTCAGTTATATCTCCCATAGGGCGGCACATGCCCTTGATCACGGCTTCATGCAGAAAATTGTCAGGAAGACACAGAACTCTTGCCCACACAGCTAATTTGTTCAGTTCTATTGATTTAGGATCCTCAAACCCATCGTACTCTTCCATGGTCACCCCCTAGTATCTGAAAAGCCATGGTCCTAGGTTCATCGCTTTATTCCAATCGGCAAGGCAGCCGAACTGCACCGTAAATAGGTTATCATCAATCTTCCTCCACACCACAGTCTTTGTCGGGTTCCATGCAGATCGCATGTCTGCGTACAAAGCAGACGGACTGAAACCCCTAGTTGTGTGAACTCTAGCTATTACAAGCCACTTCGCCGCCGCCGGCGGCTCAGCGACCTCCTCTTCCCAAACGAAGGACTCCTCTTGTTCATGGAGATTCAGACATTTCAACAGATCCTCGATCGGCTCCTTCCCCGCCTTGCTGTTCGATTCTTCCGCCATCTTTCCGATCTCAGAAACCCTAACCGAAAACCCTTGTTCCCTCGCTACCAAGACCGGGAAGGTAAGCTAGTTACCCCCTTGATCAGTCCGAGTAGCGCAGGGGTACCAGGGATCGTAGCGTTCCAACTGGAGACTCTCGGCGGTGAGGGCCGCCGGAGGACAAGCAACCCTAGGTTTTTCGCTAGGGTAAAAAAGGTAGTTTTTCGAGACTAACTTTAACCATATGTTAGAGAAATAATATATGACATGCAAGTTACACAAAGCATACCATCAAATTCTTACGTGAAAGGAGCTTCCAATAATATATGACATGCAACATTTCCTTCGCAGCGAACACTCCTATAACTTACTTTACTAGAGACGTTTAGCTCCCAAAGATGTTGGTAATGTTGACTCACCCGCAAATCTGCAGGGTGCTAAGTACTAGCAGCGTCTCTTTCTTTTGAACGCTGCCAGTGCATTTATTTCAGCGACGTTCAGCTCAAGGCCGAACGCTGCAGGTGGTTTGGAAAATTAGTAGCCGTGTTCAGATTATCCTAAACATCATCAGCAGAGAAATCCTAGTGATATACGCTAGCCTCTTTGATACCGTGCATTTCCCACTCTCACACTGAGACTAGGTGCGTTCTTTACTAGTGCATCCAAACTCCATGGGAGAACTTCCTCTTGTTCTCCTACACACAAAAACCTATCTTCTCAGAACAACCACCATACCTACTTATTATGACATTTTTATAGCCATTTCAGGATGTATTGCCATGCAACTTCCATTGTTATTTACATGACTTATGTCTTTATTGTCATTTTGCTTTGCATGATCATATAGAGATGACATGATAGTTGTGGCTTGATCACTATTCATCATTGTTTTACATGTTACGCTAGATCATTTCACATGCTGTTACACCGCTAGAGATTCATTTGTAATCATCATATTTCCGAGTCATGAGTAAATAAAAATGCGATGTCATTTTGAGTGTGCCTCTACCTGTGAGAATAAAAAAAGGGCCAAAGACCAACAAAAAAATAGAGAATGAAGAGAGAGGACGCACACTACTATCATTTATACACAAATAGATGACCAGTTGTGCCAATGGCGCAAAGGCCGAGAGCAAGCCCTGTATTGAAAGAGTGTACATTAATATTATTCGGGCACATATTAAAGTGTAAACATTAGACAGAGTCATCGCTGCACGTTTGACCATGGTGCAAAAAGCGAGAGCGAGCCAAGCATTTAAAGCATGTGTATGAGATTGATTTAGAATCTAACTTAAAGATACTTATATTCCATTACATGAAAGCTTGATGCTTAAAAGAAAATATTAGATCACTTGGTAATAGCATACATTGGCAAAGACAGGCTATATTAGCATAGATGGATGGTGCAAAAGCCGAGAGCAAGCCATGTATTGGAAGAGTGTACATTGAAGATGACTTTATCATCTAAGTAGCACTTAATGGTGGGTTTGTTTGATGGACTGTCATTGCCCAAAGCACAAATGCGTTCCATACCGTCGTCCAATCCCCAATAATACCTATTTATTTCCTGTAGAATGTCCTATGGTTGTAAAGTTGTATTGTCAAGACAATATCCAACATATCTTATCTATGATAGGTATGGTTCAGATCTAAAGAAAAACAACGGAGAAGAAACGCCTACAGAAGAGTTCAGATAGTTACATAACACCTCAGTACCTTACTGGGCATTCCAGTGTTCCTATGCAAACACACTAATAAACAAAATGTCCAGTGAAAGATGCGAGCCACTTTGCTAATCACATATTCATTGAATGGAGTAGAAACCAATCCTTTTAGTCTGCTAGTAGATATGCGTCAACAGTTATGATTCTTTTTGTACATCTCCCTTTGAAGCATTAGCGCAAGATTGAGAAATAGAACCATATTTTCTCAGCGCTCTGAACCCTTGTTTCAGAATGATTCTGAAAATACAAATGTCTGGAGACAACAACAGAATGAACACAAAACGGTTCAGTATTAACGGAGGCTTCTTTACTTAAATCGGGACAAATCCAAATCAAATGTATAGAGATAATACAAAGACCAAACTCTGCGGCTATTGTTTCAATGCACAGTAAGCCGTATATTCTATAAAATAGTGTCCCGATACAATTGGTAACGAACGATTTGGTTCCAAGTACACAAGTAAAGGAAAAGGTAACCTTCTTATTTTTGAGATATTAACAATAGTTTCTACAAAAGACTTATATATACCTAAGTACAGTAAGCCAAGTATTGAAAGAGTGTGTATAAAAAAATTTCCAACACGGACATAGTGTTCTAAGCTAATGATTGATTATTTACAATGCTATTAGGAAGGAAAGTAGATAGTCAGAGAGGCATGATATTGGTGTTTTCAAGTGATGAACAATACACGTTTCATTATAACTGTTGCTCTCAGAACACTCAATGGTATATGTTAGTGCTATAGCTCTTGAACGGAAGGTGGATGCCGGTAGTAGGGCATGCTTTTTCCTTGGGTATCATATTCGGGGTTGTTGATGCTTCAAACAGAGAGGGCAGTATAAACAGATACTTATAGATAAGGGTGCCATTATGCTTATTAATAGATGGATGTGCAGCACATGAGCAACAACAGTAGAGGTTACATAGGCAAGAGCATAAGTGGTAGTTGTTGAAAAGCAACACATGGCATCGTAGAGCCTGATTAGAAGTTCTTAGAGCGCTAGATCATATTTGGATACGACTTGTTGTTGTCGATGGTTCATCTAAAGGCAATGCACGATGAGAACTAGGTGCTGGTTTGTGGTGACTCTGAAGCAAAAGGCGCAGATGTTTCCTTCATGGATATTTGCAAGGTAGCGGAATTCCGACTAGTTGGTGGTTATGGTGGCTCTCTTGTCGGTTCCTAGCATGATGCGACAATTGGCGTGCAGTTCACTGGTCGCGAGTTTCACCTTGAGTGTATCATCATCTAGGTCAATGTAATCCTTCAGGTTTTTTCCAGTGTAGTAAACCTGAAAATACTGGTGAGAGAAAGGAATAAATTGAATGTATTGCAGGTATAAATATAGATAGTGAGAATAGTTATTAGTAAATAATAGCAGGAAGCAAAAGAAGAGTGCAGAGCATGCTACATTCTTTCATATGTAGAGTATAAGATGTAAATTGGTTGTTTCTGCATGTATGACACTCTAATGAAGGAGAACAAATATAGGATGGAAGAAAACATACACACGATGTTATATGAATATTAGTTACTAACCGTTAATGTTCATGCTTGACTTTTTAGATACATTTAGGAATTTAATCAGAGTCGCTGCACTGGTACTAATAGCAATGTATTCATTTTTTTAATCTTTTGCAATAAAGTCAATTTCCAAAACAAAAAGCACACTGTAGGTTGTACTTGATATGATAAGTCAGGCAAGTACTTTAGTTGTGGGGTATAAGCAAAGATTATTTTATTTTCAATGAAGTCGGAGGAAGGATGTTACCATGCGCTGGCCTCGCTTTGCGAATGTTTTGTTGATGGTGCACACATAGTATTTGATGTCTGCCATTTTGCGGCGGAACATGGCAAACAAGGTGTTCACATGGTGTTGATAGAGCTTAACTTCATTGCCCCAGTGACAACATTTTTCAAGCTCTCCGCAGTACTGCATAGCAAGGGGTGGCCCTGATTTAGGTAAGAACCAAATGAAGGAGCGTATGTAAGAAGACTGAATATTATTTATTGTTAAGAGACTAAGCTTTCACTAAGAGAAAAGCAGAATCAAGCTGTAAACCTATAGTAGGAAAAATAAAGCAAGCAAGGTAATTAAGCTGAGCATTATTGATCGGAATGACATAAGGTTTTTTTGGGTTTGAAGCAGTAAATTTGCGTCGGAGAAGTATATCAGATCATAAGAACTATTATTATTAGCTGTAGCTCGTAAAGTTGGGAAAACGTAAATGATTGTAGAAAAGTGATATAACAGCAGTTAGATTAGAACCTGCCTGAAAGAGCCGTCTTTAAAGGAAAAAGTATAAATGAAATGAAATTTCTGTTTGGGATAAGGTCATTTTCATTTCAATGGAGAATAGCAGAACAGGATAATGTGTTTTGCAGTGTTGTTTTATATATGGTGAGTATGGAATTGGCTCACCGCCAATGATATACCCTGGATGCTCACATTCTTTAGCCTGTACAATTGTTGATAGAATTGTTAGTGTGAGTAATTAGAAATTTGTTGGCAATAGCAATTGTGTAGCTTAACGGCAATACCATTTAATCATGCACTTTAAAAGAAAAGGAAAATGCATTTAACTTGTGTGATTGGGTGCTTTTATAAATGGGTATGTAATCATGCACTTTAAATATCTTCCCGGCTTTGATCTTCTGCAGATACTCAAGTAGCTTCATGCAATAGATACGAACAGTGTCGGCAGCCTTATTTAGTTGTTTTTGCTCAGGCTCAAGCATCTCTGTTATCTGAGCCCACTTTGGGTTACATGTGAAGGTGGTGATTATATCAGGTGAGTCGTGGACATGCAAAGCCGCCAATGCATCATGGTAGCTTGGAGTCATATAGCAAGTTCTACCAGCATAGGACAACGACATTATATTGTTTTCACTGATGTCGCCTTCATCAAGGTACCAGGCACAGCAACATCAACATCAAGCTTTATCTTTTCAGTGTGCATGTTGCACTGAAGTTTTCAGAAGAGACCTTCACTGAACAGCAAGAAAATCATGAGGTTCTAGACTTGCAGAGCTAGCAGAGCAGCATGCTATGAGCAAGCAGGAGATAATAGGATAGTAAACAATCTGTGACAAGCAGAGCAACATGGATTTTCTGTATGCACAAATAGATGAAGTTAAACAAATTTCGCAAGCTCTTAAGGAATTGTTGGGTGAAGCATAGGAAAATTCAGAATCATAGTGATATCTAGATTGATCGTGTCATCTTTTGACTTAGGTGAAAACATAGGTCAATATAAGTAGACATCTATGATATTTTTTAGACAGTTGGAGTGAAAACTAGAGCAAGGTAAATGATAAGGTTTTCAACCTATCTGTTTCAGAACAGGATTTATAGAAGCAGGTAGGTATCTTGTGTATCCAAGTTTGTAGAAGTTACCCAGCCTACGAGGTCATAACACTGAACTGCATATGTACATGTATGGTTTAGATAAATTATAGGAACTGATCTCATGCCTTTCTTTTGACACAACAGAAATTAGTGTATCTAATTTATATAAACCATGCAGCGGGAGGGACCAATAGAATCTACTATGCAACAACATTTTTCATATAAGGTCATAACACTGAACTGCATATGTACATGTATGGTTTAGATAAATTATGTAGCTAGAAAATAATTGACAATAACATGAAAGATATTTGAATTAAGTATGTGCACAAAGTCAACCAGGCAACATGAAGAATCAATCAAATAGTACACAACAATAAATGATTTCCGATGGACACCATAACATGAAAGATGGTTTGATTTAAGCTTGTGGAGAGAGTCAAGATAGCAAGTGAGGGTTGAGGTGCTACAGGAGGCCAAGTTGAGCAGTCGCTTTTACTTTAAAAGGCTTTGGAGTTGGCGGGCAAGGTACCACCAGAATTTAAGTAGTTTTTTTTGCAGGGAGAATTTAAGTAGTCGGTTGGCTTGTGGAAAATGCATTTATTTCCAATTCATGTTGTGCTCCTGACAAAAGAAAGAATGAGAGCAAGTATACAAAAAAGTATTTTCTTAGTTCAAGACCGAGAACTTCTCAAGATAATTTTTAAACAAAGACGCTACCACCAATAGTTCAGTATGCAACAGAGAAATGTAACTGTGCCGTATAAATAATATAGTTATTTGTATATATATAAGAAAATAAGAAATCTAAAAGCGCACATGCTAGCATTTTGTGTGACGCATTGACTCAACAAAGCATTTTTTCTATGTTGGTCAGCACAGCAAATATGCATTAAGAGCAAGGCACACCGATCCCTTTTGCAATTGAACAAAAGCAAGCATTGTATTATATCTATCATATCAGAGACAGACTTGTATTTGATCAAGTGCATGGCTGAACTGTTTGTAAAGATAGTACATTGCCATCAACAGCGAGTGGAAATCATATGAGCAACTGCACCTTGATGCCATAAGGCCAAGAATAAAATAATTCTGAAGCTACATTCCTGCCTGCTCCACATCCTGTGGCGATTGCAGCACCCACTGCATTTGCTAGTGCTAATATGCTAATCGCCAGCAAGTTGTGGAGAAACCCAAAAGCTATAGCAGCAGTGAAGCTATCTCTGGACCCTAAAGTGTCCACAACGCAAATATAAGGAAATACAGAGCATAGTGAATAGTAAAAATGTGACAATTCAGGAAAATAAATTTCATTACCTCTGCTACAGTTCAAAAATATCCTTCTATCAGCACTGCAAGTACCTTGAAATAAGGTGCACAAGAAATAGCGCTTTCAGTGATCATGATTGATCCCTTGGAACCCATTTTGATGACAACCCATTTTGTGCGGGTTCCTCTTCTTAGCAACTCTTTCCTTTATGAATTGGGTTCTGGATGTTGGTTAGTGACTCAGCATGTCAAAGCAATAAGCAGGAAGGTGTGAGAAATGAGGCGACAAAATGCTAGATTAAGTACACCACACCCGTGTCACTGTTCTCTAAGCCAGTTTGAATTCAGCAAATAAAAATCTTTAGAAAAGCAGTTGGTGTTTGCCAAAATTATCTTCCAATAGCTCCAGTGCACACTCCAAATTACCAAACTCTTCCTCCAACACGCAACCATCCACGAACGAACACATTTCTCATTGATGAGCAACCCAACACCAATAAATTACAGATATTGGCATAAGGATAGCTCGAACAATTAAGATGCAAGATCTACGGATATAAATCCAATTATAAAATAAGAATGCTGCAAGGTCGCCAGCTGAGTTCACTTCAGCAAGCAAAATTAGCCCTTTCCTTTTGGTAAACCATTCAAAGCCATAACACAAAAGTACTAACACTATTTTGGTACATGAAAGAAATTCAATCCAATAAATTAAATTAATCTCCAGCAGTGCTAACCAATGTGAATAAATGAACTACCACTATTAGCCCCTCCCCAAGAACCGCCAAACATGTAACAGTAGCATCCAATTCGCACCTAGATTACCCAAAAATAAAATGTCAACCTAATTAAACTAATACACCAAATCAATTAGGTTTACTCCTAATAATCAAAGCAAAAGTGGAGGCAAGGAAAAACAAGTAGATGCATGGTAGGAGACAACATGTGGCAGAGGCAGTGGATGAAGATGCAAGCACTCACGACAAAGGCGACCATGGATGTCAGCGACCCAAAATACTACAAAGGCAGCAAACTCACCAAGCCACTCTTGTACATGCATGGGCCGGACCTGAAGATGCGCCAGATGCACTACAAGTACCAGCTCGGGAAGAAGCAGGAAATCATCCGAGCTTGGATCACAACAATGGCGGCTTCCCTGGCACCCCCTACCTTTCTTCCTCCTCCCTCCCTCTTCCTCCTTGTTCTCTGAACTCTAGCAATTCCTCCTGTATCAAGCTTGTAATTCGAATTCGTGATTGAGAGAAGTGAATCGATAGTTGGTCTCTAACAATGGCGTCCTTGTCCACGACACCTCTGCCCTCCCCCTTTGTCGGTGCTGGCCAAGAGACACAAGGGAACATAAGAGACGCTCAGCTCATATTTCACCAGCTTCAGCTCGCCCGCATGCTATCCTCCTCGCCCGTGACTCGAGGGCGACGTGAGGAGGTAGGGGAGGAGTCGCTGCTGGCGAGCAAGAGGGATGGGAAGAGGATGAACCAGAGAGGGAACAAAAGGGACGGAAGGAAGACCCGTGACGGTGATGGCGTCGTCCTTCCCTGCCTTGTGCCCTCACAGACCGGGACCCGAAGCAGCCGCTCCCGCTCCCGCTGAAATAACATGTGGTGCCCCCATGTTTGGTTTTGGTAATTGATGACAATCTCTATGGACTAATGGTTGTCTTGAGTTATATTTGTAGGATTTGTCCATAGGCTTTTCTTGTAGTCCATGTGTTGGTTTCAAAGAGTTTATGAGTTGACCAAGGTGCTATTAAGGAATTATCCAAAGATTGGTCATGTGAGTGTTGAGCTTATTGCAAGCATGTCTTGAAGAAGAAGATTGTGTGATCATTCATGTTTACCTTCAAGACATCATCCAAATGAAGAGAGTTGGAAAGATTCAAGGTTGATCAAGACTAAGTCAAGAGTGAATCAAGTTGATCAACTCACAAAGCGTAGAAGATGTACCGAGAGGGATCAAGTGATCCCATGGTATGGTAAGCATTATCCATTGCACTTTGTGTACTAACCCATGGTCTATGTGAGAGTTCTATGTGGGGTTAGGTACGTGTCCATGTGCTTGCGTCAAGAGGAAGATATCATACAACCCATGGAAAGGATGACATCAGGTGGTGATCGTCATCAAGATTGCCGTGTGCAAGTTCAAGTGGAGCATCACGAAGAGATCAAGTTCTTGAATCTTGCCATCCATTGTGGTGTCAATGAACTTGTGAAGATGTGCCAAAGAGTGTCTCACCCATAGTGGACTATGGGGGAGCAATCATCTAGTCTTCATAGAGCCAACGCAATCAAGAAAGGTGGTCCAACTTGAGGGAGTCAAGATTGTCATCATCTAGCTCAAGTGGACCATGTGCAAGGCAAAGTTTTCCCCTTGATAGGTATTCTATTTTACCGGTCTCATGGTGGTAGTTGGGAGACCGGGTTATAGGATCATTTGCCGTACTATCAAGGGGGGCTCTCAAGTTGGTAGCTTGATCATATCGTCAGTAGAGAGCTCAAACCATTGCATCCTTGCATCATGTTTCTTGGTTCTTATTTGGTTCTCTTTGTGAGTCTTAGAGTATATGGTCATCTTCATGACAAGCTTGAGTTCATCGAAAATGGAGTTCGCATGCGTCTTCTATGATGTTTTCGGTGTTGGAGGTTTTACCGGTCTTATCCGAGGAAGGGTTCTAACCATTTTCTTATGGTACTTTTCTCATTTGCTTCTTATTGATATTTATATTGATATTGTGTTAGCCCATGTCGTTAGCTTTCCAACAAACTTGGTTTCGTTGAATTCAGAGTCCGTTTGCAAAAGTTGTGGCTGTTTTGGTAAAGGCTGCAGCGGTACTACCATGACTAGAGCGGATGTAAATTTTTACTACCGCTCCAGATCGGTACTATCGCGGCTCCTAAGTGGTAGTACCGCTCCGAACCAAAATCTCGTGTTTTGCTCAGCGGAGGTAGGCACGGAAGTATTTTTTTAGTACCGCTCGCAAGCAGTAGTACCTCTACCATTTGCGGTAGTACCGCGAGGTCGAGCGGTAGTACCGTGAGGACGAGCGGTAGTACCGCTCCGGCGGTTCTACTGGACTTTTGCCTCCTCGCTGTTGTTTTTCAAAGGGGTACTATCGCCCTAGCGGTAGTACCGCTCCTTGGAGCGGTAGTACTACTTTGTGCGGGCTGTGAACATAACAGTTGGATTTTTCCCACCTATAAAAGGGGGTCTTCTTCCCCATTGAACCTCATCCTTTGAGCTCGTGTTCTTCCCCCATTGTTGACCTTCTTCGAGCTTGCTAACTCTCAATCCCTCCATGGATTCTTGCTAGTTTTTGAGCGAATAGAGAGAGGAGATCTAGGTCCACATTTCCACCAATCACTTACTCCTCTATGTGAGGGGAACCCCTTGGATCTATATCTTGGAGTTCTTGGTGTTCTCCTTCTTGTTCTTCCTCTCATTTTTCTCCCTAGCATTAGTTGTGTTGAGGATATAGCTACTGAGTGTAAACCGGCCAGGAGGGCCCGGTTCACCCTCGACTATGCTGAAGCCCATGAAGATCCAGAAGATGTCATTTTACTAATGAGGTATAGAAGCCCGCAGCCCAAAGGCGGATTAGGGCCCATAGTGGTAAACCGCCATGACTATGTAAACTTGTAATATAAGTTAGGGAAGGAGAGACCGAGCCAGACACTTTGTATGAGTCGGCCTCGGGGCTCTGTAGACCGGCTGGGCGTCAACCTATGTATATAAAGGGACGACCCGGCGGTGGTTCAGGGACAACAGACAACAACTCGAGACTCAGGCAAGCGTATTTCGCTCCCTGGTCATAGAAACCCAATCAATCCCATCACAACTAGACGTAGGCTTTTACCTTAATCGAAGGGGCCAAACTAGTATAAACTCCCATGTCCCTTGTCCGGTTTAACCCCTTCAAGCTAACCCGTTGCGATGGCTCCACGACTAATTCCTTTCATGAGGACATCTGACGTGTTAATTCCACGACAAGTTGCTTCGGTGGGATTTGAGAGAGAAGGACTTGGGCACTCCGTGTGGCCTTGCCATTGCATTTGGTGCATAGGTTTGAGTTCTCCACGGTGATACGTGGAAGTGAAGTTTGAGAAGCTTATTGCTCTTGGGTGTTTGGCCACCCTAGAGCTTGTTCCTCTTGGGTGCCTTGGTGCCCTAGACGGTTGGTGTTGTTCGGAGCTCAATCATTGTGGTGTAAAGCTCCAGGCAAGCGTTGGGGTCTCCAATTAGGTTGTGGAGATCGCCCCGAGCAATTTGACGGGTACCGGTGACCACCACCAAGGGTTGCAAAAGTGTACGGGTTCGGTGACCGCCCCCAAGGGTTGCCATTTGTACGGGTTCGGTGACCGCCATCAAGGGTCCCTTAGTGGAATCACGACATCTTGCATTGTGCGAGGGCGTGAGGAGATTACGGTGGCCCTAGTGGCTTCTTGGGGAGCATTGTTCCTCCACACCTCTCCAAACGGAGATTAGCATCCGCAAGGGTGTGAACTTCGGGATACATCATCGTCTCCGTGTGCCTCGGTTATCTCTTACCCGAGCCCTTTACTTATGCACTTTACTTTGTGATAGCCATATTGTTCTTTGTCATATATCTTGTTATCATATAGTTACTTATCTTGCTTAGCATAAGTTGTTGGTGCACATAGGTGAGCCTAGTTGTTGTAGGTTTTGTGCTTGACAAATTAACCGCTAGGTTTATTCCGCATTTGTTCAAGCTTAAGCCGTAATTATTTTAAAGCGCCTATTCACCCCCCTCTAGGCGACATCCACGATCTTTCAATTGGTATCAGAGCCTCGTCTCTCCTTGTTAGGCTTAACCGCCTAGAGAGTAAAGATGTCGACTAGGGAATTAGGATTCTCTGACACTCTTAGTTTCGATGGCACAAATTTTGATGTTTGGGTAATTCGCATGCTTAATCTCTTTAGGGTCATGGACCTAAATTTAGAGCGAATTGTAGATATGGGTTTTTCTCCTCCAAAGGATCCCCAAAGATTATCTTTAGAGGATGAGAAAAACTCTTATCTCAATGCTCAAGCTTCTAATGTGCTTTTCGATGCATTGAGCAATATAGTTATATTTCAACTCATGCCGTTTCGGGATGCTCATGAGTTGTGGACGAAGCTTCAAGATAAATATGGTGTGTCCATTTTGTGGCGATGATTGTTCTCCCTCCACCTCGGGCCGTGTTGCCTTCCCAACTTCTTCTACTTCACCTACATGTGGATTTCCACAAGGTAATGATATGGTGAGTAGTGTTGGTCATTGCAATGATGATAGTGTGCTAATCGTTGGTGACTCTTCATCACTATCTTATTGCAATGCTCATTCTTTGTACTTTAACACTTCGAGCACTCCAAAAGTTTCACATGCTTGTGTTGATAGTCCTAGCATATCATGTAGAAACTGCTTGACTAAATCTCATGATGATATGCTTGCTATGTCTTGTTGCCATGATAAAAATGCATCTATTTCCTCGAATTGTTGTGCTAACAATGTAGAGGAAACCGAACACTCCATGGAACAAGATGTGGTGATTAATGGTGCCTCAAGGGATCCTACATCATCATCTATTGCTTTTTGCCTTATGGCTAAGGCGTCAAAGGTACCTCCTTCTTTGTACCCCAATATGTCTCTTGATGATGATGTTGATGCTAATGGTGATGAGGATAGTGATGAAGAGATTGATAATGTTGCCTCCTTAAAAACTAAGGGGGAAATGATTTTTAAAGCTCTTCATAAAAATAAAATTGCTCGTTCCAACTTCATGGAAATAATGTCCATTGCCATTGATAACAAGAAATACATTGAGGAGTTGGAATCTCATCTAGAGGAGCATGAGGTCACCATTGAGAAAATGGAAGCTCATGAGCGTGATTACGCAAATGAGATCGCGGAACGATCTCAAGCTCTTGAACATGAACAAACCACCTCCGAATCTCTTGAGGAGACTTTTGCTCTAGAATTATCTAGAGTGAGGGAATCTCATGATAGAGCTCTTGAGGTGACCAATGAGTTCAATACTAAAAATGCTAAGCTTGAAGTTTCTCATGCTAGACTCATTGAGGACTTTGAGCAACTCGATAATGGCTCTAGGGTCATTAAGAGTGAGCTCATCAAACTCACCGAGTCTCATGCAAAACTTAAAGCTTCCTATTTGAAAGAGCTTGCCAAGTTGCCTTCTCCTCTTGTTGTCAATGATGATGCTTGTGCTACTAACTCTATTTCTTGTCAAGCATCCATTTTGAAGGAGAATGTTGAGCTACGGGCTCAACTTGAGTTGCTATCTATCAATTATGAGAAATTGGAAGAAAGCCATGAAAAGCTATCAAGCTCTCATGATGATCTTCTAGTATCCCATAATGTGCTAAAGATAGCTCATGAGGCCATCATTGCTAAGGTAACATCAAGTGAGCCTCATGTGGGTACTAGCACTACTTTTAGTCAAAATGCTATATTGCCTAACTACTAGGAAAATGGCTACTAGTGGCGCACCAGTTTTGCCTACTAATGGCGCACTACTGGTGTGCCACTAGTACCATGCCACTAGTACTTTTTACTAATGGCGCACCTGTGGTGCGCCATTAGTATCTGGTACAGGTGCGCCATTAGTATAGCCCACGGTGCGCCATTAGTATGCCTCCCAGGGGGCCATATTTACCCAGGTGCTTTGGCATACTAATGGCGCACTGTGGTGTGATACGCCATTAGTATCCTTTGGTATACTAATGGCGCACTGTGGTGTGGTGAGCCATTAGTATCTTTTCGCATACTAATGGTGCACATTGTGGTGATGCGCCATTAGTATGAATATTAGGTTTTTTTACTTTTCTGATTTTTGCACAGGTTATAAAATGTATTATTGGACAGAATATAGACAACACCACACAACAACAACAGATTCATCGAATATAATAGAAGATTAGTCTCTGAATGCAATTCATCATATTAGTCTCCGTATTCAAAAGACCGAACAAAGACAGAACATTACAAGTCTCGGTGACCGCGAGTAGCGAGTTTGTCTTCACATTACAAGTCGATATCGATCATCTAAACTACCATCACATAGAATAGAGCTGCGGTCATCACGATGAGCATCATCGTGATCAAACTGGTCTTCATACGGTCAGCGAGGAGGACGAGCACGTCCGTCGCTACATGGTTGCATTGGAGGGCAGGTTCGACAATACCTGGCAGGTTCTTCAGGGATCTCACTGGAGCTATGATCCTGTGATGGTTCCTTATCTTTGGGTGTCCACCGCCCGCGACGATACCCGTCGGGCGCTACGGTTCTAGTTGTATTAGTGATGCTATATTAGTGATAATATTCGACGATGTACGGACACCAAGAGATGATGTACTTTTGCTTATAATTATTGAATGCATGCTAATTTGAATACTACTTTATTTTATGATTTGGTTTTGCTTATTTTATGATTTGGTTTTGCTTATTGAATGCTCATATTGGATAAGTTCTCCTTCATTCCCGTGTGCTAGACAATTTGGTGTAATAATGCACTCGGGAATTAAAAAAGGAGCTACATACATCACCTATAGTCAACACGTGATTAATATTTGAATTATGAACATAGGCCGGAAATGTCGTACTCGGACGATGAAAACCGCCCGGTGGAGTGCGACTGGTGCCACGACGACCGAGGTATGTGCGACAGGTTCATTGAGCTGGACGAAGATCGGCGCTTCAGCATTAAGCTCGAGGAGACCTTCGATGTTCATACGGTACGCAATGACGACAATAGTTTTTTTCGTAATTAAGCATGACTTCAACTATTTTAACGTGTATTTTTCATCTTTTCCAATTCGACTAGCTTATCCCATGCTTTGCAAGACGCTATGTTTTGGAGACGATGGGTTTTGAAGACCATGAAAGTATGGAAACCAAAAAAATTATCCTAAGTACCCATCATGGTGTGGATTTTGAAGTAAAGCTGTACAATGCTTAGAGTGTAACCCATTTTGATTGCAAAAATTGGGAAGCACTTTGCAAGATGTATCATTTTGATGAGGGTATGCTTGTCACCATGGATCTTGGTGAGCCTACAATCGAGCAAGAGAGACCTTCGATTTGCGTCCTTGTGGATACACCTCCAATTCTTCCCCCATGTGAGCTTAACATAGTTATTAAGTAATTTATATTGTTTATTTCAAAATAGTTGACAACTTATTTCCATTGACAGCTTATTTTCATTCTTTAAAGAATGTGCGGAAGATGGTAGACAGAACCTACTACACCGAAGGCTCCGAATTAACTTATCAGGAGAAAAATCATCTGGTCGCATTTTGTACTGATCTTGAGAATTAAAATATCTATAATCAAACTCCTCAACATTATGGTCAATACGTGCCACTAGTGCACGTGTTGAACTACGGTAACTACCATGGAGATACCCTGGTAAGATTTTTTACTATTACGACATCCGTGCATCTTTTTGCACACTTCTAAAACTAGTACATCATTGCTAACTACGAAGTTATTACTATGTTTTTCAACAGATAATCCCGAATGATTGTGTGCCTCATCTGATGTATACGCACGGTACCCTTCATGTTTTGAACATACAACCAGGTCTTCCTACGAATCTCAACTGTCCATACCGGGTTTCTAAAAGAAGTGGAGACATCACAATCAAAGAATGGAAAAAATGTATGGACAGTCGTAAGGAGCTTCTTGAAAGCAAAAAGCAGCGAAGGGCAAGAATTGGAGACAGGATGATCGCCATTCTTCATAATGGAGAGTCAGGGTCTATATTGTTTTATGCTATTTTACCTTAAGGGTGTTTAGGTCCTACCTGATACTGATGATCATGTGCTAAGAACAATTATGTAGGGTTGGGTTCGATGACTATGAGGATGATGATCGTATGACTTATTATTAATAACGAGTAGAAGTTGTATGATGATGCATGATTAGTAGGACTTGTTATTATATATGATGATGTATGATGCTAGTGTGCATGAGTTATTATATCAGCGGGTGAAATGAACATATATAGTAGCAACGTTGGTAAACCAAGGACGAAGATATAAGAGAGGACACTTCTCTCTATTAGCTAGCTAATAACAACCTAAAAATAACCCCCAAAACCCCTAAAGCACCCACTTTTCTAAAAAAACATGGACTTTTGGTCCCGGTTGGTGCCACCAACCGGGACCAAAGGCCCCCTGACTGGACTCAGCGCACAGGCCACGTGGAGGCACATTGGTCATGGTTCGTGTTTGAACCGGGACTAATGGGTGGAGGTATTAGTAACGACCCATTAGTCCCGATTCATGAACCGGGACTAAAGGCCCTTACGAACCGGGACTAATAGGTGTTTTCCTACTAGTGGACCGAGTACTGGAGATTTCCTTATTGGGCTCCTGAGTAATTCTTCTAGTACCACCAAACCCGATCGATCAACACAAAGGGCCTTGTTAATTTCCTCTTGCAATCCAAGTATTCCCCACACCTCCTTTGCACGTTTGCAAGTGAAAATCAAGTGACGGATATCCTCAGGACCCGACTTACAGATTGGGCACTAGGGATTTACTTTGATGTGTCTGTTGCACAAAATGCACATGCCCGGGACAGTACCATGTAGGGATCGCCAGACAAATATTTTAACTTTACTTGGTACCTCCAGCTTCCAGAGGATTTCCCATACTTGATTTTTTCTTAACATTCCAGCAGCGTCATTTCTTACATTAGCACCAAACTGATGCTCCCACTCGATGTAATAGGCTGATATAACTGAGAAGGTGTGAGATTTTGTTCATTCCAGGCCACAAAATCCTCAACCAGTGAGGATAGTGGAATTCTGAGAATTCTTTCGACATCAATAGGAAGAAATATATTCCTTAAGAGGTCCTCATCCCACCATTCTGTTATAGGGTCAATTAGTTCATGCACATGCCATAGTAAAATATTCCCTTTTGTGTCATAACCCTCCGAGTTGGAATGTCTGGGATCCAATGATCCTCCCATATATTGATGCTTGCTCCTGATCCCACTCTCGAGATATGACCCCTTCTAAAAGTTTGGAGTCCCGCCACAAGGCTCTGCTAGTGAACGAAGCTCCCTTTTTTGGCCCTGCCTTTAACAAGTTCCCATCCGGATAGTATTTTGCCCTCAAAACTTGTGTACACAAAGTGTTAGGATGAGTAATAAGTCTCCAACTTTGTTTTGCTAGCATTGCCAGATTGAAAGCATGTAAATCTCTAAATCCCATTCCACCCCTATTCTTTGGCACACACATTCTCCACCAGGCAAAACAATGCATCCTCCTATGGTCATGTGTATCCCCCCGCCAGAAAGAGGCCATTGCATCCGTCATCTCCTTACACACCTTCTTCGGGATTTTAAACACCGCCATTGCAAAGACCGGGATAGACTGGAGGATGGCCTTCAATAAAATCTCCTTACCCCCCATGGATAGGATTTTCTCCTTCCATCCTTTGAGCCTGTTCACAATTCTTTCTAGTAAGTATTCAAAGCTCTCACTCTTATCTAGACCCACCATTGCAGGTAGTCCCAAGTATTTATCAGAGATGGCTTCTGTCATGATATTATGTTCAACACAAACTTGGGCTTTTACTTCCACTTCAACATTAGGACTGAAGAAAATGCTGCATTTACCTTCACTTACTAACTGTCCCGAACTCGCACAGTAGTCATCCAGCACCTGCCTCAACGAGGTTGCATTGATCATATCAGCTTTCATGAGGATAAGGGAGTCATCAGCAAAAAGTAAATGAGACATTGGTGGTGCATTTCTGCACACCTTAACCCCTTCTATGCCACAAACCTCCTCCTTGTGAGCCAGTAAACTAGAAAGGCCTTCTACACAAATCAAAAACAAATAGGGTGATAGAGGATCTCCTTGACGGAGTCCCCTTGTAGGGATAAAACCTTCAGTCTGTTGATCATTGTATCTCACTTTATATTTGACCGAAAGTGACACAAGGCATCAATAGTTGCACAACATCGGTATGAAAGCCAAGCTGCAACATCATTTTTTGTAGGAATTTCCATTCAACTCTGTCATACGCCTTATGCATGTCGAGTTTTACCGCACAATATCCAACTTTTCCTTTTTTTTATTCTTTATTGTGTGAACACTTTCATAGGCTAGCAGAATATTATCTGTGATCAACCTGCCTGGCACAAAGGCACTCTGAATAGGTGAAATGATATCATCAAGCAAAGATTTAAGTCTAAAATCAATCATCTTTGAGATAACTTTGTACACCATGTTACAAAGACTGATGGGTCTATATTGTGCGATTTTCTCAGGAGTATCAATTTTTGGAATCAACACTATAACTGTATCATTCCACCCCTCTGGATTTTTTTTGTTATTTATTGCCTCAAGTACTTCTACAGTAAGCACATCCCCAATAATGGGCCAACATTTTTTGAAGAACAAAGCATGCATGCAGACCATCCGTCCCCGGTGCTTTCATGTCACTAATGAAAAATAGGGCATTCTTTACCTCTTCCGCAGTA
This sequence comes from Triticum timopheevii, assembly GCA_963921465.1. Taxonomy (NCBI): domain Eukaryota; kingdom Viridiplantae; phylum Streptophyta; class Magnoliopsida; order Poales; family Poaceae; genus Triticum; species Triticum timopheevii. The sequence continues at coordinate 490,263,466 of OY997270.1, read as the reverse complement.
TATGGCTTCAGGAGCTCATCATTCATGGTTGTGGTGACTCTAGGTATAATTTTTTCCAACAGGGAGGGGTCAGGCTCCTCTATCTCTGTTGAGAAAAGACCCACAAAATAGTCAGAAATCAGAGGATTTAAATATGCCGCACCTTCCTTCCATACTCCATGTTCATCCTTTAACTTTGTTATCCAGTTTTTTATCCGGCGAGCCAAGGCAAAGTTGTGAAAGTATGAAGTATTTTTGTCCCCATATTTCAGCCAGTTTAGTCTACTTCTTTGTGCCCAGAATAGTTCCTCCTTCCCAAGGAGTTGTTCCAAATCCTCACCAAGCTCCTTTTGGCGAACAACATTCTGCGGTGTGAGCTCCTCCCGACTCACAGCTTCAATCTCCCTTTGTATGTCTTTCAACTTTTTTGAACTGTTTCGGAGAACCGTTTTATCCCAATGGTGCAGTGCTCTATGGACTTGGGACAATTTTTCTTCTAGGCTCACATTTGGGTCAAGAGGATCTGACCCCTGCCATGCTTCCTCCACCAGACCAAATTTTTTTCTCTTTAACCCACCTGACTTTGAATCTGAGCACTGGGGGCCCTCTATCAACATGCACTTCCTCGTCCCCATATGCAGCAACAGAGGCCCGTGGTCCGATTTATGATACTCTAGGTGTTCAACTCTCGCTGCTGGAAACATGTTGTTCCACTCTTCATTTGATATAGCTCTATCCAGACGCTCCCGGATTAGACCTCGGTGCCACGTGTATTTGTCTCCATAGTAGCCCAAGTCAGAGAGCCCACATTCATCAACTGCATCTCTGAATGCTGCCATGAAATGATCAGGTCGTGGGTTACCCCCGTCTTTCTCGAAGGAGAACATGATATCATTCATATCTCCAATTACTACCCATGGCATATTACACACAGCCTTCAGCTCCTTTAAGTGTTGCCAAGTTAAGTGCTTATCAGCCCACTTTGGTTCCCCATAGAGTCATGTGAAGCGCCAGAAATTATCTGCACCAATGCCAATGAAAACATCGATTAAATTTTTATTCTTATCCCTAAGTGAAACTGGCACTTCCTTCTTCCAGAACAAATAGACCTCCACTCTTTCCATCACTCTGCACCACATATTTATGATCCATTTTCAGCCTTTGACGTAAGCATTCCGCGTGATAGTCATCTAGATGCGTCTCCATAAGAAACATTACATCAGGACTCCTGCATTTCTGAACATGCAGAAGAGCCGTAATAGCCGCGGCCTGCTGGAGACCACGGCAGTTCCAACTTAGAATCCTCATTGCATCCAGCCAGCTTCTTTAGATCCTTTGTGATAGATACAAACCGCATCAATTTCATCCTTACATCTATCTTCACACGGACACGAACGAACTCCCCAATGTATCCTGCTGGTAGCTTTATCTGAACTTCAGTTATATCTCCCATAGGGCGGCACATGCCCTTGATCACGGCTTCATGCAGAAAATTGTCAGGAAGACACAGAACTCTTGCCCACACAGCTAATTTGTTCAGTTCTATTGATTTAGGATCCTCAAACCCATCGTACTCTTCCATGGTCACCCCCTAGTATCTGAAAAGCCATGGTCCTAGGTTCATCGCTTTATTCCAATCGGCAAGGCAGCCGAACTGCACCGTAAATAGGTTATCATCAATCTTCCTCCACACCACAGTCTTTGTCGGGTTCCATGCAGATCGCATGTCTGCGTACAAAGCAGACGGACTGAAACCCCTAGTTGTGTGAACTCTAGCTATTACAAGCCACTTCGCCGCCGCCGGCGGCTCAGCGACCTCCTCTTCCCAAACGAAGGACTCCTCTTGTTCATGGAGATTCAGACATTTCAACAGATCCTCGATCGGCTCCTTCCCCGCCTTGCTGTTCGATTCTTCCGCCATCTTTCCGATCTCAGAAACCCTAACCGAAAACCCTTGTTCCCTCGCTACCAAGACCGGGAAGGTAAGCTAGTTACCCCCTTGATCAGTCCGAGTAGCGCAGGGGTACCAGGGATCGTAGCGTTCCAACTGGAGACTCTCGGCGGTGAGGGCCGCCGGAGGACAAGCAACCCTAGGTTTTTCGCTAGGGTAAAAAAGGTAGTTTTTCGAGACTAACTTTAACCATATGTTAGAGAAATAATATATGACATGCAAGTTACACAAAGCATACCATCAAATTCTTACGTGAAAGGAGCTTCCAATAATATATGACATGCAACATTTCCTTCGCAGCGAACACTCCTATAACTTACTTTACTAGAGACGTTTAGCTCCCAAAGATGTTGGTAATGTTGACTCACCCGCAAATCTGCAGGGTGCTAAGTACTAGCAGCGTCTCTTTCTTTTGAACGCTGCCAGTGCATTTATTTCAGCGACGTTCAGCTCAAGGCCGAACGCTGCAGGTGGTTTGGAAAATTAGTAGCCGTGTTCAGATTATCCTAAACATCATCAGCAGAGAAATCCTAGTGATATACGCTAGCCTCTTTGATACCGTGCATTTCCCACTCTCACACTGAGACTAGGTGCGTTCTTTACTAGTGCATCCAAACTCCATGGGAGAACTTCCTCTTGTTCTCCTACACACAAAAACCTATCTTCTCAGAACAACCACCATACCTACTTATTATGACATTTTTATAGCCATTTCAGGATGTATTGCCATGCAACTTCCATTGTTATTTACATGACTTATGTCTTTATTGTCATTTTGCTTTGCATGATCATATAGAGATGACATGATAGTTGTGGCTTGATCACTATTCATCATTGTTTTACATGTTACGCTAGATCATTTCACATGCTGTTACACCGCTAGAGATTCATTTGTAATCATCATATTTCCGAGTCATGAGTAAATAAAAATGCGATGTCATTTTGAGTGTGCCTCTACCTGTGAGAATAAAAAAAGGGCCAAAGACCAACAAAAAAATAGAGAATGAAGAGAGAGGACGCACACTACTATCATTTATACACAACTAGATGACCAGTTGTGCCAATGGCGCAAAGGCCGAGAGCAAGCCCTGTATTGAAAGAGTGTACATTAATATTATTCGGGCACATATTAAAGTGATAAACATTAGACAGAGTCATCGCTGCACGTTTGACCATGGTGCAAAAAGCGAGAGCGAGCCAAGCATTTAAAGCATGTGTATGAGATTGATTTAGAATCTAACTTAAAGATACTTATATTCCATTACATGAAAGCTTGATGCTTAAAAGAAAATATTAGATCACTTGGTAATAGCATACATTGGCAAAGACAGGCTATATTAGCATAGATGGATGGTGCAAAAGCCGAGAGCAAGCCATGTATTGGAAGAGTGTACATTGAAGATGACTTTATCATCTAAGTAGCACTTAATGGTGGGTTTGTTTGATGGACTGTCATTGCCCAAAGCACAAATGCGTTCCATACCGTCGTCCAATCCCCAATAATACCTATTTATTTCCTGTAGAATGTCCTATGGTTGTAAAGTTGTATTGTCAAGACAATATCCAACATATCTTATCTATGATAGGTATGGTTCAGATCTAAAGAAAAACAACGGAGAAGAAACGCCTGCAGAAGAGTTCAGATAGTTACATAACACCTCAGTACCTTACTGGGCATTCCAGTGTTCCTATGCAAACACACTAATAAACAAAATGTCCAGTGAAAGATGCGAGCCACTTTGCTAATCACATATTCATTGAATGGAGTAGCAACCAATCCTTTTAGTCTGCTAGTAGATATGCGTCAACAGTTATGATTCTTTTTGTACATCTCCCTTTGAAGCATTAGCGCAAGATTGAGAAATAGAACCATATTTTCTCAGCGCTCTGAACCCTTGTTTCAGAATGATTCTGAAAATACAAATGTCTGGAGACAACAACAGAATGAACACAAAACGGTTCAGTATTAACGGAGGCTTCTTTACTTAAATCGGGACAAATCCAAATCAAATGTATAGAGATAATACAAAGACCAAACTCTGCGGCTATTGTTTCAATGCACAGTAAGCCGTATATTCTATAAAATAGTGTCCCGATACAATTGGTAACGAACGATTTGGTTCCAAGTACACAAGTAAAGGAAAAGGTAACCTTCTTATTTTTGAGATATTAACAATAGTTTCTACAAAAGACTTATATATACCTAAGTACAGTAAGCCAAGTATTGAAAGAGTGTGTATAAAAAAATTTCCAACACGGACATAGTGTTCTAAGCTAATGATTGATTATTTACAATGCTATTAGGAAGGAAAGTAGATAGTCAGAGAGGCATGATATTGGTGTTTTCAAGTGATGAACAATACACGTTTCATTATAACTGTTGCTCTCAGAACACTCAATGGTATATGTTAGTGCTATAGCTCTTGAACGGAAGGTGGATGCCGGTAGTAGGGCATGCTTTTTCCTTGGGTATCATATTCGGGGTTGTTGATGCTTCAAACAGAGAGGGCAGTATAAACAGATACTTATAGATAAGGGTGCCATTATGCTTATTAATAGATGGATGTGCAGCACATGAGCAACAACAGTAGAGGTTACATAGGCAAGAGCATAAGTGGTAGTTGTTGAAAAGCAACACATGGCATCGTAGAGCCTGATTAGAAGTTCTTAGAGCGCTAGATCATATTTAGATACGACTTGTTGTTGTCGATGGTTCATCTAAAGGCAATGCACGATGAGAACTAGGTGCTGGTTTGTGGTGACTCTGAAGCAAAAGGCGCAGATGTTTCCTTCATGGATATTTGCAAGGTAGCGGAATTCCGACTAGTTGGTGGTTATGGTGGCTCTCTTGTCGGTTCCTAGCATGATGCGACAATTGGCGTGCAGTTCACTGGTCGCGAGTTTCACCTTGAGTGTATCATCATCTAGGTCAATGTAATCCTTCAGGTTTTTTCCAGTGTAGTAAACCTGAAAATACTGGTGAGAGAAAGTAATAAATTGAATGTATTGCAGGTTCAAATATAGATAGTGAGAATAGTTATTAGTAAATAATAGCAGGAAGCAAAAGAAGAGTGCAGAGCATGCTACATTCTTTCATATGTAGAGTATAAGATGTAAATTGGTTGTTTCTGCATGTATGACACTCTAATGAAGGAGAACAAATATAGGATGGAAGAAAACATACACACGATGTTATATGAATATTAGTTACTAACCGTTAATGTTCATGCTTGACTTTTTAGATACATTTAGGAATTTAATCAGAGTCGCTGCACTGGTACTAATAGCAATGTATTCATTTTTTTAATCTTTTGCAATAAAGTCAATTTCCAAAACAAAAAGCACACTGTAGGTTGTACTTGATATGATAAGTCAGGCAAGTACTTTAGCTGTGGGGTATAAGCAAAGATTATTTTATTTTCAATGAAGTCGGAGGAAGGATGTTACCATGCGCTGGCCTCGCTTTGCGAATGTTTTGTTGATGGTGCACACATAGTATTTGATGTCTGCCATTTTGCGGCGGAACATGGCAAACAAGGTGTTCACATGGTGTTGATAGAGCTTAACTTCATTGCCCCAGTGACAACATTTTTCAAGCTCTCCGCAGTACTGCATAGCAAGGGGTGGCCCTGATTTAGGTAAGAACCAAATGAAGGAGCGTATGTAAGAAGACTGAATATTATTTATTGTTAAGAGACTAAGCTTTCACTAAGAGAAAAGCAGAATCAAGCTGTAAACCTATAGTAGGAAAAATAAAGCAAGCAAGGTAATTAAGCTGAGCATTATTGATCGGAATGACATAAGGTTTTTTTGGGTTTGAAGCAGTAAATTTGCGTCGGAGAAGTATATCAGATCATAAGAACTATTATTATCAGCTGTAGCTCGTAAAGTTGGGAAAACGTAAATGATTGTAGAAAAGTGATATAACAGCAGTTAGATTAGAACCTGCCTGAAAGAGCCGTCTTTAAAGGAAAAAGTATAAATGAAATGAAATTTCTGTTTGGGATAAGGTCATTTTCATTTCAATGGAGAATAGCAGAACAGGATAATGTGTTTTGCAGTGTTGTTTTATATATGGTGAGTATGGAATTGGCTCACCGCCAATGATATACCCTGGATGCTCACATTCTTTAGCCTGTACAATTGTTGATAGAATTGTTAGTGTGAGTAATTAGAAATTTGTTGGCAATAGCAATTGTGTAGCTTAACGGCAATACCATTTAATCATGCACTTTAAAAGAAAAGGAAAATGCATTTAACTTGTGTGATTGGGTGCTTTTATAAATGGGTATGTAATCATGCACTTTAAATATCTTCCCGGCTTTGATCTTCTGCAGATACTCAAGTAGCTTCATGCAATAGATACGAACAGTGTCGGCAGCCTTATTTAGTTGTTTTTGCTCAGGCTCAAGCATCTCTGTTATCTGAGCCCACTTTGGGTTACATGTGAAGGTGGTGATTATATCAGGTGAGTCGTGGACATGCAAAGCCGCCAATGCATCATGGTAGCTTGGAGTCATATAGCAAGTTCTACCAGCATAGGACAACGACATTATATTGTTTTCACTGATGTCGCCTTCATCAAGGTACCAGGCACAGCAACATCAACATCAAGCTTTATCTTTTCAGTGTGCATGTTGCACTGAAGTTTTCAGAAGAGACCTTCACTGAACAGCAAGAAAATCATGAGGTTCTAGACTTGCAGAGCTAGCAGAGCAGCATGCTATGAGCAAGCAGGAGATAATAGGATAGTAAACAATCTGTGACAAGCAGAGCAACATGGATTTTCTGTATGCACAAATAGATGAAGTTAAACAAATTTCGCAAGCTCTTAATGAATTGTTGGGTGAAGCATAGGAAAATTCAGAATCATAGTGATATCTAGATTGATCGTGTCATCTTTTGACTTAGGTGAAAACATAGGTCAATATAAGTAGACATCTATGATCTTTTTTAGACAGTTGGAGTGAAAACTAGAGCAAGGTAAATGATAAGGTTTTCAACCTATCTGTTTCAGAACAGGATTTATAGAAGCAGGTAGGTATCTTGTGTATCCAAGTTTGTAGAAGTTACCCAGCCTACGAGGTCATAACACTGAACTGCATATGTACATGTATGGTTTAGATAAATTATAGGAACTGATCTCATGCCTTTCTTTTGACACAACAGAAATTAGTGTATCTAATTTATATAAACCATGCAGCGGGAGGGACCAATAGAATCTACTATGCAACAACATTTTTCATATAAGGTCATAACACTGAACTGCATATGTACATGTATGGTTTAGATAAATTATGTAGCTAGAAAATAATTGACAATAACATGAAAGATATTTGAATTAAGTATGTGCACAAAGTCAACCAGGCAACATGAAGAATCAGTCAAATAGTACACAACAATAAATGATTTCCAATGGACACCATAACATGAAAGATGGTTTGATTTAAGCTTGTGGAGAGAGTCAAGATAGCAAGTGAGGGTTGAGGTGCTACAGGAGGCCAAGTTGAGCAGTCGCTTTTACTTTAAAAGGCTTTGGAGTTGGCGGGCAAGGTACCACCAGAATTTAAGTAGTTTTTTTTGCAGGGAGAATTTAAGTAGTCGGTTGGCTTGTGGAAAATGCATTTATTTCCAATTCATGTTGTGCTCCTGACAAAAGAAAGAATGAGAGCAAGTATACAAAAAAGTATTTTCTTAGTTCAAGACCGAGAACTTCTCAAGATAATTTTTAAACAAAGACGCTACCACCAATAGTTCAGTATGCAACAGAGAAATGTAACTGTGCCGTATAAATAATATAGTTATTTGTATATATATAAGAAAATAAGAAATCTAAAAGCGCACATGCTAGCATTTTGTGTGACGCATTGACTCAACAAAGCATTTTTTCTATGTTGGTCAGCACAGCAAATATGCATTAAGAGCAAGGCACACCGATCCCTTTTGCAATTGAACAAAAGCAAGCATTGTATTATATCTATCATATCAGAGACAGACTTGTATTTGATCAAGTGCATGGCTGAACTGTTTGTAAAGATAGTACATTGCCATCAACAGCGAGTGGAAATCATATGAGCAACTGCACCTTGATGCCATAAGGCCAAGAATAAAATAATTCTGAAGCTACATTCCTGCCTGCTCCACATCCTGTGGCGATTGCAGCACCCACTGCATTTGCTAGTGCTAATATGCTAATCGCCGGCAAGTTGTGGAGAAACCCAAAAGCTATAGCAGCAGTGAAGCTATCTCTGGACCCTAAAAGTGTCCACAACGCAAATATAAGGAAATACAGAGCATAGTGAATAGTAAAAATGTGACAATTCAGGAAAATAAATTTCATTACCTCTGCTACAGTTCAAAAATATCCTTCTATCAGCACTGCAAGTACCTTGAAATAAGGTGCACAAGAAATAGCGCTTTCAGTGATCATGATTGATCCCTTGGAACCCATTTTGATGACAACCCATTTTGTGCGGGTTCCTCTTCTTAGCAACTCTTTCCTTTATGAATTGGGTTCCGGATGTTGGTTAGTGACTCAGCATGTCAAAGCAATAAGCAGGAAGGTGTGAGAAATGAGGCGACAAAATGCTAGATTAAGTACACCACACCCGTGTCACTGTTCTCTAAGCCAGTTTGAATTCAGCAAATAAAAATCTTTAGAAAAGCAGTTGGTGTTTGCCAAAATTATCTTCCAATAGCTCCAGTGCACACTCCAAATTACCAAACTCTTCCTCCAACACGCAACCATCCACGAACGAACACATTTCTCATTGATGAGCAACCCAACACCAATAAATTACAGATATTGGCATAAGGATAGCTCGAACAATTAAGATGCAAGATCTACGGATATAAATCCAATTATAAAATAAGAATGCTGCAAGGTCGCCAGCTGAGTTCACTTCAGCAAGCAAAATTAGCCCTTTCCTTTTGGTAAACCATTCAAAGCCATAACACAAAAGTACTAACACTATTTTGGTACATGAAAGAAATTCAATCCAATAAATCAAATTAATCTCCAGCAGTGCTAACCAATGTGAATAAATGAACTACCACTATTAGCCCCTCCCCAAGAACCGCCAAACATGTAACAGTAGCATCCAATTCGCACCTAGATTACCCAAAAATAAAATGTCAACCTAATTAAACTAATACACCAAATCAATTAGGTTTACTCCTAATAATCAAAGCAAAAGTGGAGGCAAGGAAAAACAAGTAGATGCATGGTAGGAGACAACATGTGGCAGAGGCAGTGGATGAAGATGCAAGCACTCACGACAAAGGCGGCCATGGATGTCAGCGACCCAAAATACTACGAAGGCAGCAAGCTCACCAAGCCACTCTTGTACATGCATGGGCCGGACCTGAAGATGCGCCAGATGCACTACAAGTACCAGCTCGGGAAGAAGCAGGAAATCATCCGAGCTTGGATCACAACAATGGCGGCTTCCCTGGCACCCCCTACCTTTCTTCCTCCTCCCTCCCTCTTCCTCCTTGTTCTCTGAACTCTAGCAATTCCTCCTGTATCAAGCTTGTAATTCGAATTCGTGATTGAGAGAAGTGAATCGATAGCTGGTCTCTAACAATGGCGTCCTTGTCCACGACACCTCTGCCCTCCCCCTTTGTCGGTGCTGGCCAAGAGACACAAGGGAACATAAGAGACGCTCAGCTCATATTTCACCAGCTTCAGCTCGCCCGCATGCTATCCTCCTCGCCCGTGACTCGAGGGCGACGTGAGGAGGTAGGGGAGGAGTCGCTGCTGGCGAGCAAGAGGGATGGGAAGAGGATGAACCAGAGAGGGAACAAAAGGGACGGAAGGAAGACCCGTGACGGCGATGGCGTCGTCCTTCCCTGCCTTGTGCCCTCACAGATCGGGACCCGAAGCAGCCGCTCCCGCTCCCGCTGAAATAACATGTGGTGCCCCCATGTTTGGTTTTGGTAATTGATGACAATCTCTATGGACTAATGGTTGTCTTGAGTTATATTTGTAGGATTTGTCCATAGGCTTTTCTTGTAGTCCATGTGTTGGTTTCAAGGAGTTTATGAGTTGACCAAGGTGCTATTAAGGAATTATCCAAAGATTGGTCATGTGAGTGTTGAGCTTATTGCAAGCATGTCTTGAAGAAGAAGATTGTGTGATCATTCATGTTTACCTTCAAGACATCATCCAAATGAAGAGAGTTGGAAAGATTCAAGGTTGATCAAGACTAAGTCAAGAGTGAATCAAGTTGATCAACTCACAAAGCGTAGAAGATGTACCGAGAGGGATCAAGTGATCCCATGGTATGGTAAGCATTATCCATTGCACTTTGTGTACTAACCCATGGTCTATGTGAGAGTTCTATATGGGGTTAGGTACGTGTCCATGTGCTTGCGTCAAGAGGAAGATATCATACAACCCATGGAAAGGATGACATCAAGTGGTGATCGTCATCAAGATTGCCGTGTGCAAGTTCAAGTGGAGCATCACGAAGAGATCAAGTGCTTGAATCTTGCCATCCATTGTGGTGTCAATGAACTTGTGAAGATGTGCCAAAGAGTGTCTCACCCATAGTGGACTATGGGGGAGCAATCATCTAGTCTTCATAGAGCCAACGCAATCAAGAAAGGTGGTCCTACTTGAGGGAGTCAAGATTGTCATCATCTAGCTCAAGTGGACCATGTGCAAGGCAAAGTTTTCCCCTTGATAGGTATTCTATTTTACCGGTCCCATGGTGGTAGTTGGGAGACCGGGTTATAGGATCATTTGCCGTACTATCAAGGGGGGCTCTCAAGTTGGTAGCTTGATCATATCGTCAGTAGAGAGCTCAAACCATTGCATCCTTGCATCATGTTTCTTGGTTCTTATTTGGTTCTCTTTGTGAGTCTTATAGTATATGGTCATCTTCATGACAAGCTTGAGTTCATCGAAAACGGAGTTCGCATGCGTCTTCTATGATGTTTTCGGTGTTGGAGGTTTTACCGGTCTTATCCGAGGAAGGGTTCTCACCATTTTCTTATGGTACTTTTCTCATTTGCTTCTTATTGATATTTCTATTGATATTGTGTTAGCCCATGTCGTTAGCTTTCCAACAAACTTGGTTTCGTTGAATTCAGAGTCCGTTTGCAAAAGTTATGGCTGTTTTGGTAAAGGCTGCAGCGGTACTACCATGACTAGAGCGGATGTAAATTTTTACTACCGCTCCAGATCGGTACTACCGCGGCTCCTAAGTGGTAGTACCGCTCCGAACCAAAATCTCATGTTTTGCTCAGTGGAGGTAGGCACGGAAGTATTTTTTTAGTACCGCTCGCAAGCAGTAGTACCTCTACCATTTGCGGTAGTACCGCGAGGTCGAGCGGTAGTACTGTGAGGACGAGCGGTAGTACCGCTCCGGCGGTTCTACTGGACTTTTGCCTCCTCGCTGTTGTTTTTCAAAGGGGAACTATCGCCCTAGTGGTAGTACTGCTCCTTGGAGCGGTAGTACTGCTTTGTGCGGGCTGTGAACATAACAGTTGGATTTTTCCCACCTATAAAAGGGGGTCTGCTTCCCCATTGAACCTCATCCTTTGAGATCGTGTTCTTCCCCCATTGTTGACCTTCTTCGAGCTTGCTAACTCTCAATCCCTCCATGGATTCTTGCTAGTTTTTGAGGGAATAGAGAGAGGAGATCTAGGTCCACATTTCCACCAATCACTTACTCCTCTATGTGAGGGGAACCCCTTGGATCTATATCTTGGAGTTCTTGGTGTTCTCCTTCTTGTTCTTCCTCTCATTTTTCTCCCTAGCATTAGTTGTGTTGAGGATATAGCTACTGAGTGTAAACCGGCCAGGAGGGCCCGGTTCACCCTCGACTATGCTGAAGCCCATGAAGATCCAGAAGATGTCATTTTACTAATGAGGTATAGATGCCCGCAACCCAAAGGCGGATTAGGGCCCATAGTGGTAAACCGCCATGACTATGTAAACTTGTAATATAAGTTAGGGAAGGAGAGACCGAGCCAAACACTTTGTATGAGTCGGCCTCGGGGCTCTGTAGACCGGCTGGGCGTCAACCTATGTATATAAAGGGACGACCCGGCGGTGGTTCAGGGACAACAGACAACAACTCGAGACTCAGGCAAGCGTATTTCGCTCCCTGGTCATCGAAACCCAATCAATCCCATCACAACTAGACGTAGGCTTTTACCTTAATCGAAGGGGCCAAACTAGTATAAACTCCCGTGTCCCTTGTCCGGTTTAACCCCTTCAAGCTAACCCGTTGCGATGGCTCCACGACTAATTCCTTTCATGAGGACATCTGACGTGTTAATTCCACGACAAGTTGCTTCGGTGGGATTTGAGAGAGAAGGACTTGGGCACTCCGTGTGGCCTTGCCATTGCATTTGGTGCATAGGTTTGAGTTCTCCACGGTGATACGTGGAAGTGAAGTTTGAGAAGCTTATTGCTCTTGGGTGTTTGGCCACCCTAGAGCTTGTTCCTCTTGGGTGCCTTGGTGCCCTAGACGGTTGGTGTTGTTCGGAGCTCAATCATTGTGGTGTAAAGCTCCAGGCAAGCATTGGGGTCTCCAATTAGGTTGTGGAGATCGCCCCGAGCAATTTGACGGGTACCGGTGACCACCACCAAGGGTTGCCAAAGTGTACGGGTTCGGTGACCGCCCCCAAGGGTTGCCATTTGTATGGGTTCGGTGACCGCCATCAAGGGTCCCTTAGTGGAATCACGACATCTTGCATTGTGCGAGGGCGTGAGGAGATTACGGTGGCCCTAGTGGCTTCTTGGGGAGCATTGTTCCTCCACACCGCTCCAAACGGAGATTAGCATCCGCAAGGGTGTGAACTTCGGGATACATCATCGTCTCCGTGTGCCTCGGTTATCTCTTACCCGAGCCCTTTACTTATGCACTTTACTTTGTGATAGCCATATTGTTCTTTGTCATATATCTTGTTATCATATAGTTACTTATCTTGCTTAGCATAAGTTGTTGGTGCACATAGGTGAGCCTAGTTGTTGTAGGTTTTGTGCTTGACAAATTAACCGCTAGGTTTATTCCGCATTTGTTCAAGCTTAAGCTGTAATTATTTTAAAGCGCCTATTCACCCCCCTCTAGGCGCATCCACGATCTTTCAATTGGTCTCAGAGCCTCGTCTCTCCTTGTTAGGCTTAACCACCTAGAGAGTAAAGATGTCGACTAGGGGATTAGGATTCTCTGACACTCTTAGTTTCGATGGCACAAATTTTGATGTTTGGGTAATTCGCATGCTTAATCTCTTTAGGGTCATGGACCTAAATTTAGAGCGAATTGTAGATATGGGTTTTTCTCCTCCAAAGGATCCCCAAAGATTATCTTTAGAGGATGAGAAAAACTCTTATCTCAATGCTCAAGCTTCTAATGTGCTTTTCGATGCATTGAGCAATATAGTTATATTTCAACTCATGCCGTTTCGGGATGCTCATGAGTTGTGGACGAAGCTTCAAGATAAATATGGTGTGTCCATTTTGTGGCGATGATTGTTCTCCCTCCACCTCGGGCCGTGTTGCCTTCCCAACTTCTTCTACTTCACCTACATGTGGATTTCCACAAGGTAATGATATGGTGAGTAGTGTTGGTCATTGCAATGATGATAGTGTGCTAATCGTTGGTGACTCTTCATCACTATCTTATTGCAATGCTCATTCTTTGGACTTTAACACTTCGAGCACTCCAAAAGTTTCACATGCTTGTGTTGATAGTCCTAGCATATCATGTAGAAACTGCTTGACTAAATCTCATGATGATATGCTTGCTATGTCTTGTTGCCATGATAAAAATGCATCTATTTCCTCGAATTGTTGTGCTAACAATGTAGAGGAAACCGAACACTCCATGGAACAATATGTGGTGATTAATGGTGCCTCAAGGGATCCTACATCATCATCTATTGCTTTTTGCCTTATGGCTAAGGCGTCAAAGGTACCTCCTTCTTTGTACCCCAATATGTCTCTTGATGATGATGTTGATGCTAATGGTGATGAGGATAGTGATGAAGAGATTGATAATGTTGCCTCCTTAAAAACTAAGGGGGAAATGATCTTTAAAGCTCTTCATAAAAATAAAATTGCTCGTTCCAACTTCATGGAAATAATGTCCATTGCCATTGATAACAAGAAATACATTGAGGAGTTGGAATCTCATCTAGAGGAGCATGAGGTCACCATTGAGAAAATGGAAGCTCATGAGCGTGATTACGCAAATGAGATCGCGGAACGATCTCAAGCTCTTGAACATGAACAAACCACCTCCGAATCTCTTGAGGAGACTTTTGCTCTAGAATTATCTAGAGTGAGGGAATCTCATGATAGAGCTCTTGAGGTGACCAATGAGTTCAATACTAAAAATGCTAAGCTTGAAGTTTCTCATGCTAGACTCATTGAGGACTTTGAGCAACTCGATAATGGCTCTAGGGTCATTAAGAGTGAGCTCATCAAACTCACCGAGTCTCATGCTCAACTTAAAGCTTCCTATTTGAAAGAGCTTGCCAAGTTGCCTTCTCCTCTTGTTGTCAATGATGATGCTTGTGCTACTAACTCTATTTCTTGTCAAGCATCCATTTTGAAGGAGAATGTTGAGCTACGGGCTCAACTTGAGTTGCTATCTATCAATTATGAGAAATTGGAAGAAAGCCATGAAAAGCTATCAAGCTCTCATGATGATCTTCTAGTATCCCATAATGTGCTAAAGATAGCTCATGAGGCCATCATTGCTAAGGTAACATCAAGCGAGCCTCATGTGGATACTAGCACTACTTTTAGTCAAAATGCTATATTGCCTAACTACTAGGAAAAGGGCTACTAGTGGCGCACCAGTTTTGCCTACTAATGGCGCACTACTGGTGTGCCACTAGTACCACACCACTAGTACTTTTTACTAATGGCGCACCTGTGGTGCGCCATTAGTATCTGGTACAGGTGCGCCATTAGTATAGCCCACGGTGCGCCATTAGTATGCCTCCCAGGGGGCCATATTTACCCAGGTGCTTTGGCATACTAATGGCGCACTGTGGTGTGATGCGCCATTAGTATCCTTTGGTATACTAATGGCGCACTGTGGTGTGGTGAGCCATTAGTATCTTTTGGCATACTAATGGTGCACATTGTGGTGATGCACCATTAGTATGAATATTAGGTTTTTTTACTTTTCTGATTTTTTGCACAGGTTACAAAATGTATTATTGGACAGAATATAGACAACACCACACAACAACAACAGATTCATCGAATATAATAGAAGATTAGTCTCTGAATGCAATTCATCATATTAGTCTCCGTATTCAAAAGACCGAACAAAGATGGAACATTACAAGTCTCGGTGACCGCGAGTAGCGAGTTTGTCTTCACATTACAAGTCAATATCGATCATCTAAACTACCATCACATAGAATAGAGCTGCGGTCATCACGATGAGCATCATCGTGATCAAACTGGTCTTCATACGGTTCCTCCAACGCTCCCTCCTCTCTCCCACTAGATAGCGGGCGTATCTAGATTCCGCCTCCACCATAGTGGTGTACCCTATGTAACTATTACCGCTGAAACAGTGAACCTATCTCCGACACTCCTCCTAGTCATCGTAGACTCCGGGAACCTTACCCTTGTACACAACATACGACGGCATCTCTATGCACAAGCCAAACAACAGACAATACATAAGCAATATATAAGTATGCAACAAAAGGATCAGAAGAGAAAAGCAAGACATTAATAGCACGATTCATGGTCCTACTAATAAATAGCATCGATTACATCTAAGTTGAACGACTGTCCAAACCAAAGAGACATACAAGTTCATTAAAGTTTAATTACAACATGAGCTAATCGATGTTTCAGAACTACAAATAGCATCACTACTTTCGACTCGACTCATGGGACCGGAGCATGGATGAAGCCGCCGTCTTTCGTGATGGTCATGAAGTCGCGGGCGTTGTCAGCCTGCATTTGTAGCGTTGTGTCTATCTCACTGTTGGACGGTTGATATCTGAGGTAGAACTGCCCCGAGGTACGAAGGACATCTTGATGGATGATTTCTGCAAACTCCGACTGGATGCAAAAGAATTCATGTCGGATGTCCGCGTCCTGGATTGCCGCCAAGCTTGCGGCCCAATCTTTGACATTATTTGGTAGCAGAAGGTGGTTACGGTCCCGTACGACCTGCATGTGATGGAGGGCATAGTAGGAATCCTTCTAACCGCCAGGTGGCTGCTTGACGCAGGGGAACGTCGTATTGTGGGTGAACACGTGCCTGCCGTACCTACGAACTGGCCTCTTAAAGGTGCCTCTAGATTTGGCGTAGCCGGGGAGAGCATCATCAAGAACTTTCTTGATATTTTTGTAGTCTATCTTGGAGTCACGGTCCGGGTCGAAATACGTGGCCGTGGAATATCTCGGGCTTAAGAGGATGAGTGTGCAATGTGTGTCACTGCACAGAACACGGAATGTTAGAAAAAAAAGAACAATCGAAATCTAAGAAATCATATGTTACGGGGCGGTGAGGGGACGACTTACTCGGGAAAGTAAGGCACGAGGAAGTTATCCTTATCTGGGTTTGCCAGAATGACGCCTTCGAGGTGTGAACTCGCGACTTGCCGGTCCCCAGCGCTGCCCAAGATCTTGACACACATGTAGAAGGGGTCGACTATCACGATGTCCGGGGTCTTGTCTCGAATGATCCGCATCTCCATACACAGCGAAAACAGCCGAACGAAGGTGTAGTGCAGCGGATGAAGGTTAAACATAGCAAAGATGTCATCAAACCGCAGGATGATCGTACCCCCGATGGAGCCATCCACAAAGCCCTTGCCCTCTGGCACCTTGCCCACGAAAACCGGGTATGCCACATCATTCTGGAAGAGACGCCGCTTCTCCAAAGAAAGAACACTATCATGCAGACTCCGCATAGCACCGGTTGCAGTATTGAGCATATTTGTCGGTAGCATCGCCCTACCCGCCACATGCACCCTCGTCGAGATATCCTTAGGTGAAGGTGGCCCGTCCTGAGCACGGATCGTACTCGGTGCCGGCTGGCTCGCACCGGCGCCCTTGTTAGTTTTCCATTTCCGTCCCTTCTTCTTGATCTGCTGTAATGGGACCGAGTTCTGCTCACAGACCGCCTTCTTGAGCGTGTTGGGGCTGATAATATTTCGCACCTCAGCTATCTGAGGCTCGGTGAAGGAGGGAGCTAGAGGTGTCTCCTGAGAACTGAACACCAGACGACGCCTGTTGCAATTGGATTTCTCCGCCGTACTAGCTAGATCGCGGTCGTCTTGGTTGGGTTCTTGAGAAGGAGGCCCGTAGAACTCATAAGTGTACCCATGTTCGGCAAAGTACTTATCAACGTTGGTAAATGTAACGTCATTGTTGTCGTCGTCGTCCGGATCCTGTGCCATATGCATGTCCGGATCCTGTGCCATAGGGATGTCCGGCATGTCCGGTAGCGTTGCGGCGTTCTTGCCATGGCTTGGCGCCGGCACGACTGGCGGTCTTGTCTGTGGGGTGGTGTCCCCGCCCCCAAACGAATATGGCTCTTCGGCCAAAGCAGGGGCCAGCCTACGCAAGCGCTGAGGGTCATCTCATCTACTTCGTCGGCCGCAGCGGGTCGAATCGGAGGTAACAGCTCGTCGCAGCCTGGCAGCACCCGAACCAGTTCAACCCTATACACTGTGGGTGGCATTAGATTACCGTGGAACACGGGGTTGCCCGGTTGACCGATTCTGCCCTTGGCGACATCGACCAACTCGCCACCCACGAAGTGCAGGAGAGTGCAAGGAATGTCGGCGACGCCCTGCGAAAACATGTAGGGCGTCAGGGATGCCCATTCAAAGGCAAGGAGATGAAGTCATCGACCGAGAGGCTTACTTACCGTGATGCCGTCGAGCTCGGCTAATGTCGAGGCACCGCCAACGGCGGGCGTGCAACCGACGGAGGGGCCGCTTGCTGGTGAGGTGCCAGCCGGCGTACACCCGGGTGCCTTAAGCTCCAATGCCCGTGCCGGCGCCAAAGACACGAATACCGCCTCCGCTGAAGACACCAATGGCGCCGCTAGAGACACCAATGGCGCCTCCTGTGCATTGTGCGAGTTGCTGGCCGTGAAGCTGGGAACCAGGGGAGGACCCTATTGGCCGCCCACAATCCACGTCGTCAGCCCCTGAATCAACGTAGGCACCATGGCTGTGAGCGTCGTTCCCAGTTGTTGTTGCACTTGCTCTTGGATAATCTCCGGAATCCGTGCCACTTGTTCCTTGAGTGCTTCAACCTCGTGCGACTAGCTTTCTGAGCTGGTCTTTTTCTCCTTTCGCCCACCAGCGGTATAGTATGACGACCATTTTGTGGACAAGCCTTTGCCGGCCACACGACCAGCTGACGTCGGCTTACTGAGCTTATCCTTGTTTTTCATTACGTTCAACGCCCTATTTAAAGGGGTGTCAAAAGGGGAGCTCTGAAACGACCCCGCGCTATTGCTTTCAGTGTCCTGCGGAAGGAATGTGAACCATTTGGAAATATTGGGGATTAATTAGAATGCAACCATATGGAGCTAATTACACGGGGGTGTATTCCTTACCAGAACAAGCTCGAGTGCCCTGGTCTTCGGATCTGTCGTAAGCTCCTTTGTTACCGGGTCCTCCTTGTACCTGGCCCTGAGAAAGTTCCTGGTCTGCTTGTCACAGTACTTCTTGAAGCAGGGCGGTAGGCCTTGCTCGGCACGCTCCGCGTCCTCCTTGTCCCATATAGACTCCGCCACTCTGTAACCGCCGGGACCGAGTTGGTGGACCCCTAAGTTCAACTACCGCATTTATTTCCCCCACTGACTTGATTCGGAGGTTGCGCTGCTCTCGCACTTGATCTTGAACTCCTTGTAGTCATCTTCGCTCATCAAAGGATATTTCGCCTTGATCTTCTCATAACTATCACCTTTTCAATCATTGCCTTCACCGTGCTTCTCCAAGTAGACAGGGCCATGCTCGTCCTCGTGAGAGCGGCACTGTTCACTTTGTTCCCTGAGAGGCGTGTGTTTGCAAATTCAGCGGGAACTTATATCTTTCATGCAGCTTTGTGAAGAGGAGGCTGTGCAAATTCCCTTGGTCCTTATGCCATAGGTTCTCGGTGTTGATCGAGACGGTGCTCCGAAGAATGCACCCGAGCTGAACCGAGTACCCCTTGACTACTTCTTTGGGCGCCGTCGGATGCCCGTCGGAGTTCACTTCAGTAAATTCCTCCTTGACGGTGCCGAGCACGCTCGGGCGCCGGTCCTTCCGTTGCCTCTTCGGTTGGCTGCCATCTGTGCGTGCGCCGCCGTCATCAGTGGTGGAATCCTCGGCGACACCATCAGTGGTGTCATCCCCGACGCCACTAGGGGTTGTGTAGTCAGGATCGGTGTTTTCCGCGGCGTCCTCATAGCGGTGAGGTTCTTCCTCCAACTCCTGGGACAGCTCCCAGAATTGCTTGCCGTCCGAACCGCAGGCCTCATCATTGTTGGCCATGTTTTGCTCTAAATAGGAAAAAAGTTTGGACAAAAAGTTGGTTATTGTCAAGGAACAAGATCATGGTCTCATCATTTAGGGTTTGTCGACACCGAGGCATCCTAAAAGCTAAGCCTTTATCATTTAGGGTTTGTCGATGCCGAGGCACCCTAAAAGCCTAAGCGTACATCATTTAGGTTCTCATCGACACCGAGGCACCCTAAAGGCCAAGGTTTCATCATTTAGGGTTTGTCGACTCTAAGTTGGGCCTAATCACTTGCTCTATTGCCACCTATGGTTTAATGCAGCAAGAATAAAGGGGCAGTTAATCCTACTTAATTAAGTACTAAGATACCCCGGCCCATGCATTAGTAGCAAGTACCCCATATGTCTGATTTTTAGCAAAGTCATGCTAAAATTCACAGAAAATTTTAGCATGACCTTTGCTGAAAATAGGACATATGGAGTATCCGAATTTGCCGGAACGGAAGTTAATCGACATTCCGGCAAACTCAAGGGCCTCTCAGGGTACCTGCAAAATCATTATCCCCGCGTAATGAAGTCCCCAATGGGTCATTTTAGAAGATCACAAGTAGCATCATCACAAGTACAACATCATACTGATTTAGTTTAACATCACATGTAAAATCATTATCCCAGATTTTTTGATCCCCAAGAAGGAATAAAAGCAGTATGATGCATCTACTGATTTAGTTTACTGCCTTGTTAGCTTTTGTTGTTATTAGGAGTATCTCCTTCTTGTAAATCCCTTCTATGTGCATGCACCTTGCTACCCACACCACCACAAAATAATACTGGAATAAAAACATTACTATGACAAAGCAAGTGACTTTTTTGTTTGCATGCGCCATAATTAATGTTTTTTTTTGTTTTTTGTTGCATCTAAGAATTTTTTAGAATGACTATGAAACAGTAATAATTTTTAATTGAGCTTCCCCATTGAACCTCCTCCTTTGAGCTCGTGTTCTTCCCCATTGAACCTCATCCTTTGAGCTCGTGTTCTCCCCCCATTGTTGACCTTCTTCGAGCTAGCTAACTCTCAATACCTCCATGGATTCTTGCTAGTTTTTGAGGGAATAGAGAGAGGAGATCTAGATCCACATTTCCACCAACCACTTTCTCCTCTATGTGAGGGGAACCCCTTGGATCTATATCTTGGAGTTCTTGGTGTTCTCCTTCTTGTTCTTCCTCTCATTTTTCTCCCTAGCATTAGTTGTGTTGAGGATATAGCTACTGAGTGTAAACCGGCCAGGAGGGCCCGGTTCACCCTCGACTATGCTGAAGCCCATGAAGATCCAGAAGATGTCATTTTACTAATGAGGTATAGAAGCCCGCAACCCAAAGGCGGATTAGGGCCCATAGTGGTAAACCGCCATGACTATGTAAACTTGTAATATAAGTTAGGAAAGGAGAGACCGAGCCAGACACTTTGTATGAGTCAGCCTCGAGGCTCTGTAGACCGGCTGGGCGTCAACCTGTGTATATAAAGGGACGACCCGGCGGTGGTTCAGGGACAACAGACAACAACTCGAGACTCAGGCAAGCGTATTTCGCTCCCTGGTCATCGAAACCCAATCAATCCCATCACAACTAGACGTAGGCTTTTACCTTCATCGAATGGGCCAAACTAGTATAAACTCCCGTGTCCCTTGTCCGGTTTAACCCCTTCAAGCTAACCCGTTGCGATGGCTCCACGACTAAGTCCTTTCATGAGGACATCTGACGTGTTAATTCCATGACAAGTTGCTTCGGTGGGATTTGAGAGAGAAGGACTTGGGCACTCCGTGTGGCCTTGCCATTGCATTTGGTGCATAGGTTTGAGTTTTCCATGGTGATACGTGGAAGTGAAGTTTGAGAAGCTTATTGCTCTTGGGTGTTTGGCCACCCTAGAGCTTGTTCCCCTTGGGTGCCTTGGTGCCCTAGACGGTTGGTGTTGTTCGGAGCTCAATCATTGTGGTGTAAAGCTCCAGGCAAGCGTTGCGGTGTCCAATTAGGTTGTGGAGATCGCCCCGAGAAATTTGACGGGTACCGGTGACCACCACCAAGGGATGCCAAAGTGTACGGGTTCGGTGACCGCCCCCAAGGGTTGCCATTTGTACGGGTTCGGTGACCGCCATCAAGGGTCCCTTAGTGGAATCACGACATCTTGCATTGTGCCAGGGCATGAGGAGATTACGGTGGCCCTAGTGGCTTCTTGGGGAGCATTGTTCCTCCACACCGCTCCAAATGGAGATTAGCATCCGCAAGGGTGTGAACTTCGGGATACATCATCGTCTCCGTGTGCCTCGGTTATCTCTTACCCGAGCCCTTTACTTATGCACTTTACTTTGTGATAGCCATATTGTTCTTTGTCATATATCTTTCTATCATATAGTTACTTATCTTGCTTAGCATAAGTTGTTGGTGCACATAGGTGAGCCTAGTTGTTGTAGGTTTTGTGCTTGACAAATTAACCGCTAGGTTTATTCCGCATTTGTTCAAGCTTAAGCCGTAATTATTTTAAAGCGCCTATTCACCCCCCTCTAGGAGACATCCACGATCTTTCAATTGGTATCAGAGCCTCGTCTCTCCTTGTTAGGCTTAACTGCCTAGAGAGTAAAGATGTCGAATAGGGGATTAGGATTCTCTGACACTCTTAGTTTCGATGGCACAAATTTGGATGTTTGGGTAATTCGCATGCTTAATCTCTTTAGGGTCATGGACCTAAATTTAGAGCGAATTGTAGATATGGGTTTTTCTCCTCCAAAGGATCCCCAAAGATTATCTTTAGAGGATGAGAAAACTCTTATCTCAATGCTCAAGCTTCTGATGTGCTTTTCGATGCATTGAGCAATATAGTTATATTTCAACTCATGCCGTTTCGGGATGCTCATGAGTTGTGGACGAAGCTTCAAGATAAATATGGTGTGTCCATTTTGTGGCGATGATTGTTCTCCCTCCACCTCGGGCCGTGTTGCCTTCTCAACTTCTTCTACTTCACCTACATGTGGATTTCCACAAGGTAATGATATGGTGAGTAGTGTTGGTCATTGCAATGATGATAGTGTGCTAATCGTTGGTGACTCTTCATCACTATCTTATTGCAATGCTCATTCTTTGGACTTTAACACTTCGAGCACTCCAAAAGTTTCACATGCTTGTGTTGATAGTCCTAGCATATCATGTAGAAACTACTTGACTAAATCTCATGATAATATGCTTGCTATGTCTTGTTGCCATGATAAAAATGCATCTATTTCCTCGAATTGTTGTGCTAACAATGTAGAGGAAACCGAACACTCCATGGAACAAGATGTGGTGATTAATGGTGCCTCAAGGGATCCTACATCATCATCTATTGCTTTTTGCCTTATGGCTAAGGCGTCAAAGGTACCTCCTTCTTTGTACCCCAATATGTCTCTTGATGATGACGTTGATGCTAATGGTGATGAGGATAATGATGAAGAGATTGATAATGTTGCCTCCTTAAAAACTAAGGGGGAAATGATTTTTAAAGCTCTTCATAAAAATAAAATTGCTCGTTCCAACTTCATGGAAATAATGTCCATTGCCATTGATAACAAGAAATACATTGAGGAGTTGGAATCTCATCTAGAGGAGCATGAGGTCACCATTGAGAAAATGGAAGCTCATGAGCATGATTACGCAAATGAGATCGCGGAACGATCTCAAGCTCTTGAACATGAACAAACCACCTCCGAATCTCTTGAGGAGACTTTTGCTCTAGAATTATCTAGAGTGAGGGAATCTCATGATAGAGCTCTTGAGGTGACCAATGAGTTCAATACTAAAAATGCTAAGCTTGAAGTTTCTCATGCTAGAGTCCTTGAGGACTTTGAGCAACTCGATAATGGCTCTAGGGTCATTAAGAGTGAGCTCATCGAACTCACCGAGTCTCATGCTCAACTTAAAGCTTCCTATTTGAAAGAGCTTGCAAAGTTGCCTTCTCCTCTTGTTGTCAATGATGATGCTTGTGCTACTAACTCTATTTCTGGTCAAGCATCCATTTTGAAGGAGAATGTTGAGCTACGGGCTCGACTTGAGTTGCTATCTATCAATTATGGGAAATTGGAAGAAAGCCATGAAAAGCTATCAAGCTCTCATGATGATCTTCTAGTATCCCATAATGTGCTAAAGATAGGTCATGAGGCCATCATTGCTAAGGTAACATCAAGTGAGCCTCATGTGGATACTAGCACTACTTTTAGTCAAAATGCTATATTGCCTCACTACTAGGAAAAGGGCTACTAGTGGCGCACCAGTTTTGCCTACTAATGGCGCACTACTGGTGCGCCACTAGTACCACGCCACTAGTATTTTTTACTAATGGCGCACCTGTGGTGCGCCATTAGTATCTGGTATACTAATGGCGCACTGTGGTGTGATGCGCCATTAGTATCCTTTGGTATACTAATGGCGAACTGTGGTGTGATGAGCCATTAGTATCCTTTGGCATACTAATGGCGCACATTGTGGTGATGCGCCATTAGTATGAACATTAGGTTTTTTTTACTTTTCTGACTTTTGCACAGGTTACAAAATGTATTATTGGACAGAATATAGACAGCACCACACAACAACAACAAATTCATCGAATATAATAGAAGATTAGTCTCTGAATACAATTCATCATATTAGTCTCTGTATTCAAAAGACCGAACAAAGACAGAACATTACAAGTCTCGGTGACCGCGAGTAGCGAGTTTGTCTTCACATTACAAGTCGATATCGATCATCTAAACTACCATCACATAGAATAGAGCTGCGGTCATCACGATGAGCATCATCATGATCAAACTGGTCTTCATACGGTTCCTCCAACGCTCCCTCCTCTCTCCCACTAGATAGCGGGCGTATCTAGATTCCGCCTCCGCCCTAGTGGTGTACCCTATGTAACTATTACCGCTGAAACAGTGAACCTGTCTTCGACACTCCTCCCAGTTGTCGTAGACTCTGGGAACCTTACCCTTGTACACAACATACGACGGCATCTCTATGCACAAGCCAAACAACAGAAAATACATAAGCAATATATAAGTATGCAACAAAAGGATCAGAAGAGAAAAGCAATACATTAATAGCACGATTCATGGTCCTACTAATAAATAGCATCGATTACATCTAAGTTGAACGACTGTCCAAACCAAAGAGACATACAAGTTCATTAAAGTTTAATTACAACATGAGCTAATCGATGTTTCAGAACTACAAATAGCATCACTACTTTTGACTTGACTCATGGGACCGGAGCGTGGATGAAGCCGCCATCTTTCGTGATGGTCATGAAGTCGCGGGCGTTGTCAGCCTGCATTTGTAGCGTTGTGTCTATCTCACTGTTGGATGGTTGATATCTGAGGTAGAACTGCCCCGAGGTACGAAGGACATCTTGATGGATGATTTCTGCAAACTCCGACTGGATGCGAAAGAATTCTTTTTGGAGGTCCGCGTCCTGGATTGCCGCCAAGCTTGCGGCCCAATCTTTGACATTATTTGGTAGCAGAAGGTGATTACGGTCCCGTACAATCGCCTGCATGTGATGGAGGGCGTAGTAGGCATCCTTCTAACCGCCAGGTGGCTGCTTGACGCAGGGGAACGTCGTATTGTGGGTGAACACGTGCCTGCCGTACCTATGAACTGGCCTCTTAATGGTGCCTCCAGATTTGGCGTAGCCGGGGAGAGCATCATCAAGAACTTTCTTGATATTTGTGTAGTCTATCTTGGAGTCACGGTCCGGGTCGAAATACGTGGCCGTGGAATATCTCGGGCTTAAGAGGATGAGTGTGCAATGTGTGTCACTGCACAGAACACGGAATGTTAGAAAAAAAGAACGATCGAAATCTAAGAAATCATATGTTACGGGGCGGTGAGGGGACGACTTACTCGGGAAAGTAAGGCACGAGGAAGTTATCCTTATCTGGGTTTGCC
The DNA here is from genome assembly GCA_963921465.1 of Triticum timopheevii. NCBI lineage: Eukaryota > Viridiplantae > Streptophyta > Magnoliopsida > Poales > Poaceae > Triticum > Triticum timopheevii. Next base: position 490,238,124 of record OY997270.1, on the reverse strand, counting down.
AGAATGACGCTTTCGAGGTGTGAACTCGCGACTTGCCGGTCCCCAGCGCTGCCCAAGATCTTGACACACATGTAGAAGGGGTCGACTATCACGATGTCCGGGGTCTTGTCTCGAATGATCCGCATCTCCATACACAGCGAAAACAGCCGAACGAAGGTGTAGTGCAGCGGATGAAGGTTAAACATAGCAAAGATGTCATCAAACCGCAGGATGATCGTACCCCCGATGGAGCCATCCACAAAGCCCTTGCCCTCTGGCACCTTGCCCACGAAAACCGGGTATGCCACATCATTCTGGAAGAGACGCCGCTTCTCCAAAGAAAGAACACTATCATGCAGACTCCGCATAGCACCGGTTGCAGTATTGAGCATATTTGTCGGTAGCATCGCCCTACCCGCCACATGCACCCTCGTCGAGATATCCTTAGGTGAAGGTGGCCCGTATTGAGCACGGATCGTACTCGGTGTCGGCTGGCTCGCACCGGCGCCCTTGTTAGTTTTCCATTTCCGTCCCTTCTTCTTGATCTGCTGTAATGGGACCGAGTTCTGCTCACAGACCGCCTTCTTGAGCGTGTTGGGGATGATAATATTTTGCACCTCAGCTATCTGAGGCTCGGTGAAGGCGGGAGCTGGAGGTGTCTCCTTAGAACTGAACACCAGACGACGCCTGTTGCAATTGGATTTCTCCGCCGTACCAGCTAGATCGTGGTCGTCTTGGTTGGGTTCTTGAGAAGGAGGCCCGCAGAACTCATAAGTGTACCCATGTTCGGCAAAGTACTTATCAACGTTGGTAAATGTACCGTCATCGTTGTCGTCATCGTCTGGATCCTGTGCCATATGCATGTCCGGATCCTGTGCCATAGGGATGTCCGGCATGTCCGGTAGCGTTGCGGCGTTCTTGCCATGGCTTGGCGCCGGCACGACTGGCGGTCTTGTCTGTGGGGTGGTGTCCCTGCCCCCAAACGAATCTGGCACTTCGGCCAAAGCAGGGGCCAGCCTACGCAGGCGCTGAGGGTCATCTCATCTTCTTCGTCAGCCCCAGCGGGTCGAATCGGAGGTAACAACTCGTCGCAGCCTGGCAGCACCCGAACCAATTCAACCGTATACACTGTGGGTGGCATTGGATTACCGTGGAACATGGGGTTGCCCGGTTGAACGATTCTGCCCTTGGCGACATCGACCAACTCGCCACCCACGAAGTGCAGGAGAGTGCAAGGAATGTCGGCGACGCCCTGCGAAAACATGTAGGGCGTCAGGGATGCCCAGTCAAAGGCAAGGAGATGAAGTCATCGGCCGAGAGGCTTACTTACCGTGATGCCGTCGAGCTCGGCTAATGTCGAGGCACCGCCAACGGCGGGCGTGCAACCGACGGAGGGGCCGCTTGCTGGCGAGGTGCCAGCCGGTGTACACCCGGGTGCCTTAGCTCCAATGCCCGTGCCGGCGCCAAAGACACGAATACCGCCTCCACCGGAGACACCAATGGCGCCGCCAGAGACACCAATGGCGCCGCCTGCGCGTTGTGTGAGTTGCTGGCCGTGAAGCTGGGAACCAGGGGAGGCCCCTGTTAGCCGCCCGCAATCCACGTCGTCAGCCCCTAAATCAACGTAGGCACCATGGCGGTGAGCGTTGTTCCCAGTTGTTGTTGCACTTGCTCTTGGATAATCTCCGGAATCCGCGCCACTTGTGCCTTGAGTGCTTCAACCTCGCGCGACTGGCTTTCCGAGCTGGTCTTTTTCTCCTTTCGCCCACCAGCGGTATAGTATGACGACCATTTTGTGGACAAGCCTTTGCCGGCCACACGACCAGCTGACGTCGCTTACTGAGCTTATCCTTGTTTTTCATTACGTTCAACGCCCTATTTAAAGGGGTGTCAAAAGGGGAGCTCTGAAACGACCCTGCGCTATTGCTTTCAGTGTCCTGCGGAAGGAATGCGAACCATTTAGAAATATTGGGGATTAATTAGAATGCAACCATATGGAGCTAATTACACGGGGGTGTATTCCTTACCAGAACAAGCTCGAGTGCCCTGGTCTTCGGATCCGTGGTAAGCTCCTTTGTTACTAGGTCCTCCTTGTACCTGGCCCTGAGAAAGTTCCTGGTCTGCTTGTCACAGTATTTCTTGAAGCGGGGCGGTTGGCCTTGCTCGGCACGCTCCGCGTCCTCCTTGTCCCATATAGACTCCACCACTCTGTAACCGCCGGGACCGAGTTGGTGGACCCCTAATTTCAACTACCGCATTTCTTTCCCCCACTAACTTGATTCGGAGGTTGCGCTGCTCTCGCACTTGATCTTGAACTCCTTGTCGTCATCTTCGCTCATCAAAGGATATTTCGCCTTGATCTTCTCTTAACTATCACCTTTTTCAATCATTGCCTTCACCGTGCTTCTCCAAGTAGACAGGGCTGTGCTCGTCCTCGTGAGAGCGGCACTGTTCACTTTGTTCCCTGAGAGGCGTGTGTTTGCAAATTCAGCGGGAACTTATATCTTTCATGCAGCTTTGTGAAGAGGAGGCTGTGTAAATTCCCTTGGTCCTTATGCCATAGGTTCTCGGTGTTGATCGAGACGGTGCTCCGAAGAATGCACCCGAGCTGAACCGAGTACCCCTTGACTACTTCTTTGGGCGCCGTCGGATGCCCGTCGGAGTTCACTTCAGTAAATTCCTCCTTGACGGTGCCGAGCACGCTCGGGCATCGGTCCTTCCGTTGCCTCTTCGGTTGGCTGCCATCTGTGCGTGCGCCGCCATCATCAGTGGTGGAATCCTCGGCAGCACCATCAGTGGTGTCATCCCCGACGCCACTAGGGGTTGTGTAGTCAGGATCGGTGTCTTTCGCGGCGTCCTCATAGCGGTGAGGTTCTTCCTCCAACTCCTGGGACAGCTCCCAGAATTGCTTGCCGCCTGAACCGCAGGCCTCATCATTGTTGGCCATGTTTCGCTCTAAATAGGAAAAAAGTTTGGTCAAAAAAATTTGGTTATTGTCAAGGAACAAGATCATGGTCTCATCATTTAGGGTTTGTCGACACCGAGGCATCCTAAAAGCTAAGCCTTTATCATTTAGGGTTTGTCGACGCCGAGGCACCCTAAAAGCCTAAGCGTACATCATTTAGGTTCTCATCGACACCGAGGCACCTTAAAAGCCAAGGTTTCATCATTTAGGGTTTGTCGACTCTAAGTTGGGCCTAATCACTTGGCTCTATTGCCACCTATGGTTTAATGCAGCAAGAATAAAGGGGCAGTTAATCCTACTTAATTAAGTACTAAGATACCCCGGCCCATGCATTAGTAGCAAGTACTCCATATGTCCGATTTTTAGCAAAGTCATGCTAAAATTCACAGAAAATTTCAGCATGACCTTTGCTGAAAATAGGACATATGGAGTATCTGAATTTGCCGGAACGGAAGTTAATCGACATTCCGGCAAACTCAAGGGCCTCTCGGGGTACCTGCAAAATTATTATCCCCGCGTAATGAAGTCCCCAATGGGTCATTTCAGAAGATCACAAGTAGCATCATCACAAGTACAACATCATACTGATTTAGTTTACCATCACAAGTAAAATCATTATCCCAGATTTTTTGATCCCCAAGAAGGAATAAAAGCAGTATGATGCATCTACTGATTGAGTTTACTGCCTTGTTAGCTTTTGTTGTTATTAGGAATATCTCTTTCTTGTAAATCTCTTCTATGTGCATGCACCTTGCTACCCACACCACCACAAAATAATACTGGAATAAAAACATTACTATGACAAAGCAAGTGACTTTTTTGTTTGCATGCGCCATAAGTAATGTATTTTTTGTTTTTTGTTGCATCTAAGAATTTTTTAGAGAATGAATATGAAACAGTAATAATTTTTAATAAAAATAGTAATAATTTTTAAAAAAATATCATCGAATTTGTTATTTGAAAATATTTATGAATATGAAAAAATATCATCAACTTTATTATTTGAAAATATCATCAAATTTGTTATTTGAACATTATTAGGGTACGGGGGTCATCGGCGGCGGTGGAGCTTGGGAGGGTACGGGGGTCGGCGGCGGTGGTCGGTGGAGCGGGGGAGGGTGTGGTGGGTCGTCGGCGGCGGTGGAGTGGGGGAGGGTGCGGTGGGTCGTCGTCGGTGGTGGAGCGGGGGAGGGTGCGGGGGGTCGGCGGCGGCGGTCGGTGGAGCAGGAGAGGGTGCGGTGGGTCGTCGGCGGCGGTGGAGCGGGGGAGGGTGCGGTGGGTCGTCGTCGGCGGTGGAGCGGGGGAGGGTGCGGGGGGTCAGCGGCGGCGACCGGTGGAGCGGGGGAGGGTGCGGTGGGTCGTCGGTGGCGATGGAGCGGGGGAGGGTGCGGTGGGTCGTCGTCGGCGGTGGAGCGGGGGAGGGTGCGGGGGGTCAGCGGCGGCGACCGGTGGAGCGGGGGAGGGTGCGGTGGGTCGTCGGTGGCGATGGAGCGGGGGAGGGTGCGGTGGGTCGTCGGCGGTGGCGGAGCGGGCCGGGGGAGGGTGGCGGGGTTCGGCGGCGGCGGCCGGTTGAGCGGGGGAGGGTGCGGGGGGTCATCGGCGGCGGTGGAGCGAGGGAGGGTACAGGGGGTCGGCGGCAGCGGCCACTGGAGCGGGGAAGGGTGCGGTGGGTCGTCGGCGATGGTGGAAAGGGGGAGGGTGCGGTGGGTCATCGGCGGCGGTGCAGCGGGGGAGGGTGCGGGGGGTTGGCGGCGGCGGTCGGTGGAGCAGGGGAGGGTGCGGTGGGTCGTCGGCGTCGGTGGAGCAGGGGAGGGTGCGGGGGGTCGGCGGCGGCGGTGGAGCGGGGGAGGGTGCGGTGGGTCGGCGGCGGCGGCCGGTGGAGCGGGGGAGGGTGCGGTGGGTCGTCGGCGGCGGTGCAGCGGGGGAGGGTGCGGGGGGTTTGCGGCGGCGGTCGGTGGAGCGGGGGAGGGTGCGGTGGGTCGTTGGCGGCGGTGGAGCAGGGGAGGGTGCGGGGGGTCGGCGGCGGCGGCGGAGCGGGGAGGATGCGGTGGGTCGGCGGCGGCGGCCGGTGAAGCGAGGGAGGGTGCGGTGGGTCGTCGGCGGCGGTGGAGCGGGCCGGGGGATGGTGCGGGGGTTCGGCGGCGGCGGCCGGTTGAGCGGGGGAGGGTGCGGTGGGTCGTCGGCGGTGGTGGAGCGGGGGAGGGTGCGGGGGGTCGGCGGCGGCGGCCGGTGGAGCGAGGGAGAGGGTGCGGGGGTTCTCGGCGACGAGGGGGACCGGATCTGGCGAGGTGGGATAGCGATCGAGATGGAGGGTGATCGAGATCGAGTGTCCATGAAATTTAAAAACATTCATGAGTTCAAAAAGTCCCCATGAAATACAATCGAGAAATGAAGGCTACAAGTTAAATACAATCGATCTTAGCTAGCTATCTGTTCACAATCTTCTTGCCCTTATTTTTCATAAATGGAGTTCTTCTCTTGAACAGACGTCCTTTAGGTAGGGTGGTCCCGCTTCTTCTTGTGGTGTATGCTGATACTTCATCGTCTTCATTATGTTCCATCTTCGGGTCCCCGTACTTGTCGAAGTCTTGCTCATTGGCGACTCCATCCATTCCGATGATCTTTCTTTTGCCTCTCCTCACGACAACACGACTGGGCTTTGGCGGGTCGGTAATGAAGAAGCATTGGTCCACTTGGGAAGCCAGTACCCATGGCTCATTTTTTGCGGTGACGTTTGCGCCCGCGGTCTTGGATTTCGCTTCGGGTATAACCATGGTGGTGAAATACCGGTCTTCTTTTATGACGCTCTTGGCCGATCTGACACGGTACATCGGGACCTTCTCTCCAGCTAGCTCAGCTCCCAGATCTCCTCGATCCTTCCGTAGTATCTGTCCTTGTCGTTACTGGTGTAGGATTCCATCGTTAACCCGGAGTTCTGATAACCATCGCTCTTCATGTCCTTTCCCTCGGTGTAGAATGTGTAGCCATTGATATCGTACGCCTCATACGTCATCTGGTTGTGCTCGACGCCCTATGACAAGGCGAATATTAGTTGTTCTTCCGCGGAAGAATCCTCATGTAAAGGGTACGACAAAAGCTTTTGCTTGAATCAATGCGTGAAACATGAGTTATTCTCTTTGATTATATCTCCATCCGTCCTCTGTTGGCCTCGGTCATTGTACGTCTTCTCAATAAAGGATTTGTGCTCTACCACTGAAGGATGGACCACGTCTATGTGTTGTAGCGCGACTAGGTTTGCTCTTTCAAAGTCGGCGAGTCAACCCTCAAAGTCGACATGCATTTCGCGGCGACCCTCACGGTGAACCCATCCAGCGAGCCTGCCGAGGTTCCTGTTGACAGGCAGACCAACGGGGTTCTCGATGCCTAGATAATTCGTGTAGTAGGAGATGCACTCTTCGGTCAGAAAGCCCCTGGCTATGCTTCCCTCTGGGCGTGACATGTTGCGAACGTATCCTTTGATGACACCATTCATCCTTTCGAACGACATCATGCTGTGCAGGAACGTCGGCCCGAGTTGGATGATATCCTTCACGATATGGACCAACAGATGCACGATAACTTCGAAGAATGCGGGCGGGAAGTACATCTCAAGCTCGCATAGTATCACCACGATCTCTTCCTGTAGCCTTCTGAGTTGCCTCACGCCAACCGACTTCCGAGAGATGACGTCGAAAAGTTGCATAGGCCAAATAGCGTTTCACGAACGTGCGCGTCCATGATCCCACGGATTGCAACTAGAAGTATCTGCATCATCAGCACGTGACAGTCGTGAGACTTCATCCCGCTTAATTTCTACTTCGCTATGTCTAGGTATCTGCTTATCTTCCCCGCGTAACCGTAAGGAAGTTTTACTCCTACGAGGCAGGTGAAAAACTGATTGATCTCCTCCTGACTTAGAGTGAAGCACGTGGGAGGGTAGTCATTTTCGGTCTTCTTGGCCTTTTTTCCTTTGCGACGACTTTCCGTGTCCTGCTTCGCCTCATCATCATCATCATCATCATCATAGTTAGCGTGAAGCTCCTCCCTGATGCCCATTGGTTTCAAGTTTGCCCTTGATTTCAGCCCATCTTTGGTCCTGTCTGGCATGTTGAGCAGGGTACCAAGCAGACTCTCACACACGTTCTTCGTGATATGCATGACATCAAGGCAGTGAGGCACACGGTGGATCTTCCAGTACGGCAAGTCCCAGAAAACAGACCTTGTTTTCCATACCTTCAGCAGCGGCTCTGGTGCCTTTCTTTCTTTCCCGGCTCTGGCGCCTTTTGCTTCTTTCCCGGCAGTGGGCAATCTTTCCAATTTTTCAACAGCTGGTCTATTTCCTCGCCGCTCCTCGTACGCGGGCGTCTTCGGGGTTCGGTTACACCATCGAACAGATCCTTGCGTTTCCTCCATGGGTCATCATCGCGAAGCCACCTTCGATGTCCCATGAACACGGTTTTCGAAGACCCGGGATCTCTATCTAGCTGGCGATACGTTGTGTCACCCATGCACCTGACGCATCTAGAAAATCCATGGACCACCTGCCCCGCGAGATATATGTAACCGAGATAGTCGTGCACCGTCGTGAGCAGTGCGGCTCTCATAGGGAAATATTCTTTCTCTGCAGCGTCCCACGTATTGGCTGGCATTTTCCACAGTGTGTCTAGCTCCTCTTTCAGCAGCCCCAGATACAGATTGATGTCGTTCCCTGGTTGTTTCGGCCCTTCAATTAGCATACTCATGTGAATGTACTTCCTCTTCATGCACAACCAGGGGGAAGGTTGTACATCGACACAAACACAGGCCAGGTGCTATGTGTGCTTCTCTGGCTGCCAAACGGATTGACTCCATCGGTGCTCGCGCCCAGCATGATGTTCCTTGGATGCTTCCCAAATTCTGGGTGTTTGAAGTTCAACGCTTGCCACTGGCTCCCATCCTTAGGGTGACTCAGCATCTTGTCTTTTTTATTTATCTCCGGATCATTTGCGTCATCTTCTCGCTTCTTCTCCTCCCTATGCGCGTGCCAACGCAGGAGCTTTGCTACCTTAGGGTCCGCGAAATACCGCTGCAGACAAGGAGTGATCGGAAAGTACCACACCACTTTTCGTGGAGCTTTCTTCCTTTTCTTGTATCAAGTGACGCCGCACACGGGACATATGGTAGACTCCGCATGCTCGTCCCGATAAATGATGCAATTTTTCATGCACACATGGTATTTCACGTGCGGTAAATCCAGAGGACACACAATTTTCTTCGCCTCCTCGAAACTGGTTGGGCACTTGTTCCCCTTGGGAAAACGTTCGTGCCAGAATGACATGTTGTCGTTGAAGCATGCGTTGGTCATTTTGTGTTTTACCTTCATCTCCAGAGCCATGAGCGTTACTTTCAGGCGGGTATCCTCGGGCCTGCATCCTTCATACAATGGAGTAACCGCGTCTATCTCCAGTTGATCCAGCTTGGTTTTCTCTCGGGCGGCAGCTCTTGCGTAATTCGTTTGCTTGAGAAGCAGCTCTTGAATATGAGGGTCCTGCACCCAGCCCATCGATGGTCCATCGTTGTCTGCTCCGCGAGCATCTTCATCTTCATGATCATGTCCTTCGTCTACTCCGGCATCTTCCTCATCATCATGTCCTGGATCTTCTACATGATGACTGTGTACAGCATCACCATCGTGATCATGTCCTGGAGATTCTTCGTCTTCTCGCCCGCCTGAGTCTTTCTCATTTCTTGCCCGACCCCCATGGACGACTTCATAGTCATCTTCGTCACCTTGCCACCGATAGCCATCCATGAAACCACGCAAGAGCAGGTGGTCCCACACCTTCCCGGAATCTGGGTCCACAATAAGGCTCTTCAGCTTGCATCTTCGACACGGACATCTTATCTCTGTCTCGTTCTTTTGAAGCATCTCGGCCTTCGCGGAGCTCAAAAACCTATTCACGATGCGTTCGGTCATTGTGCGGACCATGGTCGTTTGCGGGGTAGAGCAAAACGATATTTTAGAACCAAGAAAAAATTTGGCATGACTTTCCCTAAAAATAGGACCAAAAAGAATGCATAGTGCCAAAATTCTCGCCGAAACGGAAATGAGTCAACATTCCGGCAAAATATTGGCAATTATCACATTTCAAATACCGGTACCTGCAAACATAAACATATATGCAACACCACAAACATATGCAACACCACCAACATACATAGATCTAGTTAGGCCACAAAAAGTGCATGTGCACGTTGTTGGAGAGGGAGAACAACATAAATATAGCTTCCCCCCTTACTTACCTATCAAAAAAGGTAATTTAACCACTTAATTTGGATGAATCTATGGTGCAAATGAGGTGAGGAGGAGGAGGCAGACGAGACAAGCTTGGAGGAGGAGGTGGAGAGAATGAAGTGGGGAAAGTGAGTGGGTAGGTGTGGCTGTCCAAAATATCTTGTTGGTCCCAGGATACTAATGGCGCACCACCTGCAAATGTACCATTAGTAACCCTGGTTACTAATGGCGCACCTGCTGGTGGTGCACCATTAGTAGTTTTGCAAAAAAATAATAATATATATATATATATATACTAATGGCGCACCGTGGCATAGTGCGCCATTACTAGTTTAAACTAGTAATGGCGCACTATGCCACGGTGCGCCATTAGTAGTTCTGCAAAATAAAAAGAATAAAAAAACAACAGTAGTGACGCACTGTGTGGCCGGTGCTCCATTACTAGTTAGCACTAATAATGGCGCACTGTGCCAGGATGTGCCATTAGTATGTTTGGACAAAAAAATTTGTTACTAGTGGCGCACCATGTGCCTGGTACGCCATTAGTGTCTTCCACACTAATGGCGCACCTGCACATGGTGCGCCATTGCTATATAGTAGTGGCGCACCACATCACAGGTGCGCCATTAGTATCCATTTCATCTATAGCCCTTTTCCTAGTAGTGCCTTGTGCTAGTCCTCATGATTCATCCATGCATAACATTTGTTCATCTTGTGATGAATTGCTTTCCTTGCCTTCTTGCTCTCACGATGAAGTTTATGCTTCCTCTAGTGCTTGTATTGAGAATAACCATGTAGAGGAAATCAAAGAGCTCAAGGCACAAGTCACTTCATTGAAGAAAGACTTGGAAAAGTGTCATGAAGGGAAGGCCACACTCAACAATATCTTGAGTGTGCAAAAATCCCCCAATGACAAATGTGGACTTGGATTCAACTCCAACAAGAAGAAGAAGTCCAAGTTGAACAAGAAGAAGGGCCAAGAACAAGTCAAGAATTCGGCCAAGATTATTTGCTTCAAGTGCAAAATTGAAGGGCATCATGTTAGATCTTGCCCATTGAAGAAGAAGTCCATTGGTGACAAGCAAGAAGGGAAGAGGCCACAAGTTCACTCTCATGCTCAACCTCAAGTTGAAGAAATGCCACTTCCCAAGAAGACTCAAGTTAATGCTTCTCTTGTGGAAAAATCAAGTGAGAAGAAAGTGAAGAGTAGACGTTGCTATGTCATGAGAAAGGTCATGTCGCTTCTTCATGCACTAGTGGGAACTTATCCAGCCCAATTATTATTGATGATATTTATTCTGTTAGGAAGGATAAGGTTGGCAATGTGTTTCCCAAAATTGTTGGTACTCAAAGTGGCGTCAAGAAAAGAACCATTTGGGTAGCCAAGCCTATTGTGACTAGCCTCTTAGGACCCAACTTGGTTGGGGACCAACAAGCTCAAACTTGATCAATAGGTGTTGTTGGAGGGCATTGCATACTTGGCTACATTATGAAGAATTAAGGGGACTTCATCATTCTTATTGTCTCAAGCCAAGTCAATTGGATTATCAAGTTTCTATCTTATATCCAATGTGCCTCCTTGTGGTAACTTGTACTTAAATTGTTTACATTGAAAGTTACTTGCCCCCTTGCATGTTTTGGTTTTGTTCCTTGCATGTGTTTGTATATGTTGTGATTCCAACTTGCTTATCTTGAGCAATCAAGTATGTGTGTCTTGGTTTGCACATCATGTACGTGTGTGTCGTGCGTTGAGCCTTTATGCTTCTTGTTTGTACCCTAGTTGGCTCTTGTGAGAGATTAATGGAATATCCCATTATGGGCGAGTGATGTGGGTTGTACACCTCACAATCCTATAATTGCATGTACATGAGTAATACCATCTAGTATTGATATTTCAAGATTATCTAGTCGCTATGTGGTATGTCTTCTCATGAGAAATTCAAATTCTAAATAGTCCATTAATTATCTATCATTGGATCCTCTTATTGCCTCTTGTTAACTTTTCGTTAGTATCACATTATGGGGGAGTAATATGCTATGTGCATACTACAAGCCTAGAAAATGTGTACATTTGAGATATTGTCACTTAGAGTTAATATGATTAATTATCTTGTTCCTAAGTGACATGTTAGCTCTACAAGTTGCAATTTGCTTGTGTTTGTTGTGAAAATGATGTTGGATGTCCTTGTTATCTACCACCGGGATTTATTTTCAAATACTTCTTGTCTTTGACAATTGGTAGTCACTTATGTGTGGTAGAATTTGTTGATCATCTTTACTTTGGCTTTTGTTTTTATTTGCCTTTTCTCTTGCCAAGGTTTGTGTCAACTCCCATTGTCTAACTTACCACTTGTGGATCTTGTTTATTTCTTTTTCTTGTCTAGTGTTTTCTAGATATAGTGAAAGTGGTGATCCCACCTTGTGCATTTTGTATTCAAATGCAAATCCTATATAATGCACAACTCGTGGGGGAGCTATCCTATTTTCTTTAGAACACTCTTCTTGTGATCCTTATCAAGTGTGTTTTGGTGGAAGGCAAGACATTTATTTTTGGTACTTTGTGCCATCATGAAACTTTGTTGAGAGCTTGGTTTGTTTGGAACCATCCTCTCTTTGGGAGTTTGACATCTTTAGTTTAGTGTGTATCAATGGATATCTCATTCCTTGATGTATCTTTACTGATATCTTCCAAGTGATGATTTCTCCATTTGGTATCCTTTTCACTTGGCATTTCTTTGTCTTTTGGTTTTGGGTTTTGAAAGTCTTGAGCATGCATGTTTACTTCATGTATCTTATTTGGCATGCTTTCTTTCTTTGACTCAATATATAGGGGAATCTCCACCAAGTCTCAAATCAGATGAGATGTGTATGAAATTCATTTTCATATCTATTTGCACATATTTATGTGGAGATTGTCCTATGTATTGATGGTTCTAACCCTTTGGTCCCAATGAGTTTGGGTACCATTTTGTTTGTGTTGTTGTTCTAGGAACAATTGGAGATGCACTAGATACTCGGCTCATTCAAAAGGAAGGTGTTGTCACCATGTGCTTATTGGAGTCAAGCTGGGATGATCAATGAACTACTTTCTACCTTTAATTGGTTTCTACTACATCCTTCCAATGCTATCTCGGTAACAAGTATCATCATCTACTACATGCACACATTTATTGCATCAACCGTGTGTAGGTTGTATCATGGCATGTTATTCATTCCTTCTTGTGATACTTGTTTCCTTTCTTAAAGCATCCCAACAATGATCTCATGTTGCTAGTGTATCTCATTCTTTCAAGACTATATTGATGCTTAATGCTCATCCATACATTAGTCTTCTCAAGTGCAATGCCTTGACTCACACACATCGTTTTTGGTTGAGCCTATTCTTAGTTGCCTCTGTTACATGTTGCTCAACCATGGGCTTGTTGCAAGTGCTAGGCTTTGTCTCCTTTTTGCCCACTTGCACTGGTTGTGAGTTTCTATTGATTTTGGGGGAGCTATGATCCTATTTTGTGCATGTTGTATCCAATACAAATATTCTTATTTGTGCACAAATCATGGGGAGCTTCTCTAGTTTCTTTAGAACACTCCTCTGCTCATATCATACTTTCATTTATTCTTGTGGCTCCTAGGATCTTTGATCTAGTTGGTTCAATTGATATACTTTGATTGCTTGCTTCAATTGGTATATTTTGACTGCTTGATTGCTTGTGTCTCTCTTTGTTATGTCATTGTGGCATATCTTTCTTTAGCAATCTGTGTGTCTGATGCTGATGGTAACAGGAACCAAGGGACACAATGTTTACCCAGGTTCGGGCCCTCTCGATGGAGGTAAAACCCTACTTCTTGCTTGATTAATATTGAAGATATGAGTAGTACAAGAGTAGATCTACCACGAGATCGTAGAGGCTCAACCCTAAGAGCTAGCCTATGATGGTATGATTGTAATTGTGATCGGCCTTCTAAGGACCATCCTCTCCGGTAATAGACACCGGGAGGGCTAGGGTTTACATGGAGTCGGTTACAAGGAAGGAAACACAATATCCGGATCGCCAAGCTTGTCTTCCACGCAAAGGAGAGTCCCATCCGGACACGGGCCAAAGTCTTGAGTCTTGTATCTTCACGCGTCAATAGTCCGGACGATGTATACAGTACGGCTGTCCGGATACCCCCTTATCCAGGACTCCCTCAAGTGGACCATGTGCAAGGCAAAGGTTTTCCTTTTATAAGTTTTTCTATTTTATCGGTCTCATGGTTGTAGTTGGGATACCGGGTTATAGGATCATTTGCCGTACTATCAAGGGGGGCTCTCAAGTTGATAGCTTGATCGTATCGTTAGTGGAGAGCTCAAACCATTGCATCCTTGCATCATGTTTCTTGGTTCTTGTTTGGTTCTCTTTGTGAGTCTTAGAGCTTATGGTTATCTTGAGGAAAATCTTGAGTTCATCGAAAACGGAGTTCGCATGCGTCTTCTATGATGTTTTCGGTGTTGGAGGTTTTACCGGTCTTATCCGAGGAAGGGTTCTCAGCGTTTTATTATGGGCCTTTTCTCATTTGCTTCTTATTGATATTTCTATCAATATTGTGTTAGCCCATGTCGTTAGCTTTCCAACAAACTTGGTTTCGTTGAATTTTGAGTCCGTTTACAAAAGTTGTGGCTGTTTTGGTAAAGGCTGCAGTGGTACTACCACGACTAGAGCGGATGTAAATTTTTACTACCGCTCCAGAGCGGTACTACCGCGGCTCCTGAGCGGTAGTACCGCTCTAGAGCTGTACTACCGTGGCTCCTGAGCGGTAGTACCGCTCCGGACCAAAATCTCATGTTTTGCTCAGCGGAGGTAGGCACGGAAGTATTTTTTTAGTACCGCTCGCAAGCAGTAGTACCGCTACATTTTGCGGTAGTACTATGAGGTCGAGCGGTAGTACCTCTCCGGCGGTTCTACTGGCCTTTTGCCTCCTCGCTGTTGTTTTTCAAAGGGGTACTATCGCCCTAGCGGTAGTATCGCTCATTGGAGCGGTAGTACCGCTCTGTGCGGGCTGTGAGCATAACGGTTGGATTTTTCCTCACCTATCAAAGGGGGTCTTCTTTCCCATTGAACCTCATCCTTCGAGCTCGTGTTCTTCCCCCATTGTTGACCTTCTTCGAGCTTGCTAACTCTCAATCCCTCCATGGATTCTTGCTAGTTTTTGAGGGAAAAGAGAGAGGAGATCTAGATCCACATTTCCACCAATCACTTTCTCCTCTATGTGAGGGGAACCCCTTGGATCCAGATCTTGGAGTTCTTGGGGTTCTCCTTCTTGTTCTTCCTCTCATTTCCCCCCCTAGAATTAGTTGCTTCGGTGGGATTTGAGAGAGAAGGACTTGGGCACTCCGTGTGCCCTTGCCATTGCATTTGGTGCATAGGTTTGAGTTCTCCACGGTGATACGTGGAAGTGAAATTTGAGAAGCTTATTACTCTTGGGAGTTTGGGCACCCTAGAGCTTGTTCCTCTTGGGTGACTTGGTTCCCTAGACGGTTGGTGTTGTTCAGAGCTCAATCATTGTGGTGTAAAGCTCCGGGAAAGCATCGGGGTCTCCAATTAGGTTGTGGAGATCGCCCCGAGCAATTTGACGGGTATCGGTGACCACCCCCAAGGGTTGCCATTTGTACTGGTTCGGTGACTGTCGGTGTCAAAATTGGCGGATCTCAGGTAGGGGGTCCCGATCTGTGCGTCTAAGGCTAATGGTAACACGAGGCAAGGGACACAATGTTTACCCAGGTTCGGGCCCTCCCGATGGAGGTAAAATCCTACTTCCTGCTTGATTGATATGGTTGATATGGGTGTTACAAGAGTTGATCTACCACGAGATCGGAGAGGCTAAACCCTAGAAGCTAGCCTATGATGATTTATGAATGTTGTGATCGTCCTCATACGGACTAAACCCTCCGGTTTATATAGACACTGGAGGGGGCTAGGGTTTACACAGAGTTGGTTACAAAGAAGGGAATCTAATATCTGGATCGCCAAGCTTGTCTTCCACGCAAAGGAGAGTCCCCTCCGGACACGGGACGAAGTCTTGAGTCTTGTATCTTCACGATCCAACAGTCTGACCAAAGTATATAGTCCGGCTGTCCGGATACCCCCTAATCCAGGACTCCCTCAGTAGCCCCTGAACCAGGCTTCAATGATGATGAGTCCGGCACGCAGTTTGTCTTCGGCATTGTAAGTTGGGTTCCTTCTCCGAATACTCCAAAGTACCTGTTGTAACAAACAGTGTCCGGCTTCCCATCGATGTTGTTCCCCTCGGCTTCTGTGCTTCAATAATGACCATCTTCATGTGTCGAGCGAATACGAGGAGTCGGGGCATTTTTGCATTCACCCCTCAGTCCTATACGCAAACCGTCTATTTGAAGGGACGGGGTTTCTTAGATCCAAGCTTCACCTTCTTCCCTTGAGCGAGCATCCAACAGAGCACGCCCAGAAAAAATCATACCAGCATGGCTGGCCGTCGCAGCTCCTCCTCTCGCTCCTGTAGCTCTAGGCCAGGTGATTGGGAAGAATGTTCTGTTCATCAAAACCGCTTAATAGAGCTACAGACCCAGTGGTTTCTTCCACCGGCGTTCATGGTCCCCGTCCGAGCCTGACTACCCACCTATAATGGCGGGGAGCAAGCGGACAGATCTCCTAATCCATCCCTGAGGGAGCGAATATGCCTCATACCGCATCTGCTAAGAGGCGTCGGGTTTCCAATCCACCCATTCCTTCGCGGGCTCCTGGAGTTTTACGGCCTCCAGTTGCACAACTTCACCCCTGCCTCCGTGTTGCACATAGCAGGATACGTTGCCCTTTGTGAACTATTTCTGGGCTGCGAGGCTCACTTCGGGTTATGGAAGAAGTTGTTCTGCCTTGTCCCTCGCAACCAGGGGGAATCCATATGTCAAGTGGGCGGAGCCTAAGTATGGCGTGTCGCCGAGACCAGATACCTATCCGGTACTCCCAAAAAGGCACCGGAGAACTGGCCCTCGGAGTGGTTTTATGTCGATGACGTTCCCCTTCCGGATCCAGTCCGGACAGGTCTCCCTGAGTTCAGTAATGCTCCGCCGAAGGCACGCCGAAGATGGCGTCCTCGGGGCCCCCAGGAGGAGGATACCAGAGAAATACGTTTCCTGATGAGCAGGATAAAGTTACTGGCAAAATCAGGGCTGACAATAGTCGAGGTTATGGCAATATGCATAATGCGGGGGGTGCAGCCGCTTCAGTATCGGGGAAAGCCCATGTGGCACTACAACGGGGAAGATGATGCCACCCGCTGTGGTCGTAAGGGTCCGGACTCCGCCACTGCTCTAGCGAGGATATTATCGGATTTGTATAAAGGAGAAGAAGAAGAATTCCTTCATATAAAACCGCGGGATGGGTTTTCTATGTACAACCCCCAAGCTGGGTAGGTCGTCACTCTTCCCCCCACTTCATTCATTCTGGCGTCCTTTGTCAAGATTATTTACCTCGATATTTCTGAGCAGGAACTGAGGAGGGCCGTAGAAGGATTCTCCAGCCCCTCCCCGCAGCCAGAGGACCCCGGAAGGGCCTTCGATCCAGGACTCGAAGAAGTCCCGGATATTACTGTGGAGCTCGTCAACGGGACATTTTATTAGGCGAGCTGTGATGGCGCCTTAGTGGCTATTATTGCCGACTATCCCAGACTGCTACCTGCATCGCGTGTAAGCAAAGCCAAAAAACCCTATCCTCTGAAGAGGAATCCTTTCTGATGCCATGCCTTATGCCTGGAATATCGCGTTTTTTGTAGAGACGATAGTCGGAACATGGCGTCGAGCCTCTAGGGGCTCGTTGGCAAAGGGCGTCCAGATCGGGCAGGTTTAAGAGGAAGGCGGTTAGGGCCGAAACGCCACTACAGAGGTATGGTACAAACCTGCTCTATGATTATTGTGTTTGGAATGTGACAGCATCCTTTGTGTCCTAGCAGAAAGGGAAGTAGCCGGACTATATCCGGAGATCCTGCCAATCACGCCTCCACCAGGCGGATTCCAGGACCGGCTTCGAGGGAGGAAGCGGACGCGGGGCCGATGACGAATTGTCCTCTGACAGAGGATGCGGATATGCTCTCTGCCATGAATTCCGAAGTAGAGATTGCCATGAATCACCGGCGCCGACGGGCCGTACTTTGCAACAACATCTTTTCCGAAGAGGCATTTAATGCCTTCAATTCGGGAGACACATACATCCGAGCTGCTCAAGGCGGGCTTGCCCGTGCGATGGACCAGTATGCCAAAGATATATGGGTAAGAAAATTTGATAAGCATGTATAGCAGTAGCCCCTGAGACTTGAAACGGTTGGAACAACTGTTTTAAGGATCAATTTATGCGCAGGTCCTTGTAGATAAGAATGAACAATTGTCCCGAGAGCTGGAGGAGTGCAAGACCCAGCTGAGGGCCACGGTTGCCAAGCTAGAGGAATCCCAGAAGGCCTCATTTGGTAACATTTGTCTCAATTGCATGGAAGTGTGCCAGTTAGTAAGTGGCTTGTATGATAAGTCTAACAGAAAATTCTGCAGACAATCCCGTGGTGAATCCGGAGGTCGTAGGAGGTGATGAGTCACATCTCCAAAGGCGGCCAAAAGCTGGCGAGCGTATTCTTACGCAAGTTAGATAGGAGAAGAACAATCTTCAAGATGCCAATGTCCGGTTGGGCGTCGAATTAGGAGATGTTCGCCCTCAGCTGGCGGACTTCGTGAAGGAGAACAGAAGGCTCTGTCGCGGCATTTATGGTAAGTGGCTAGGCGAACTGCAGTACATCTCGGCGAGGAAGCATATTGAAAGATTTTATATCTGTAGGTATGCTGACGGGCCATCCTGAAGAGGAGATGCCCGCGTCCCCAGGTGATCTACTGCAAGACCTCTCACAACTACACGAGCGAGCTCGGCATGTGATACAGGGTATTGCCCTGGCCTTGTGGCCATCCACTTCCCTGCCAAAAGGCATGGGGGACCTCGTGGATATGCTCCAAGGAGCACGGCGGCGCTTCCGATTGTGGAAGATGTCAGCTTGCCGACAAGGTGCAAGAGAAGCCTGGGCTATGGTGAAGACGCGCTACACCAAGCTTGACCCGAACCATATGGCCGAAGTCGAACCGGCGGGGCCAGATGGGCAAGAAATTCCCGTGAGTCTGGTGTATAACCAGGTAGCGTTAGCTGCAAAGTATTCCCAATAGGATTGTAAGCTAGATAGCCTGTTGGATGGTATAGAGGAAGAATACAGTCATTCCAAGTGACTATGTAATTGAATGGACATATGTAGTCCCTAGCCGGATTAAAATCATTTGTCATGGCGGACCTTTTCGCTTTAGCCCCCGGATCCGACAGTCCGGGGTGTATCCGAATACCCGCTCTGTTATGCAGAACCGGGGTATGCGTGGAAACCAGGCGTAGGGGTCATAAGTGCTTGAACAGACAAGTACCCAACTAGTTATGTTATATTACATGGACAGTAAGAAACATCTTCCAGGGAGAATAGTTCCGTTAGGGGTTCCTTTCCCTGGGTGCGCATGCATCGATGTACATGTCCGGACTGCGAACAAAGACGCGGGATAAAAAACTTTTGGGGGTTCACGTTATGATAAACGGAAAATAACATCTTTTGTTCACCGACCGAATATTCCCTTAAGAACGCTAGCTTTCGGCTTTACCCAGTCTCAGGTACACATCCGGCTCAACCGAGAGTAACAATCGCAGAGGTGCTCCCCTTATGCCCTAGCCGAATTAACGGGAATGTAGGGCATAAACACAAGAGCCAGGCAACCTAGCATGGCCACATCTTAAGTCATATCGATGCATATAATGGTGAAGAAAAGGCACATATGGAAAAAGAACACATATGTGATAAGCAAGAAGCCATGAAAGCAATTATATTTAGCTTCCCTATAGGAAGCCCCCAGGTATGGCTTACACACATAGTGCGGTTGGATCGATCCGAGCATCCACACTGTATTGAGTAATTTGTGTGAAGAATGAAAAAGAACGAGAAAGGAAAAAGGGGAGGAGCATAATGAAAAAGGAGTTGTAAGGAGACGAACACTGAGTTCGGCGCTAGGCGTAGAATCTCCAGAGTCTGGCCGCGTTCCATGGGTTCGGCTCGAGTCTGTTATCGGATGCATTGCATAGGCGGTACGCTCCTCCGGTGAGAACTTTGTAAATAATGAAGGGACCCTTCCACTTAGGTTTGAGCTTGTCCTTCTTCTTCTCTGGTAGGCGTAGAACGAGTTCACAAATATTATAAGTTTTGGCCCGCACTTCTCTGCTTTGGTACCGTCGAGCCTGCTGCTGATAGAATGAGGAACGAGCTTTTGCGACATCGTGCTCCTCCTCCAGGTCATCTAAGTTGTCCTGCTGGTCTAGCTCGGCTTCCTTCTCCTCGTACATGCGTACGCGAGGCGAATCATGTATTATGTCGCAGGGTAGTACTGCTTCTGCGCCGTATACCATAAAAAATGGTGTGTATCTGGTGGTGCAATACGACGTTGTCCGCAGCCTCCAGAGTACGGAGTCGAGCTCCTCGACCCAGTGCGTGTCCGACTCTGTCAAGGATCGCACTAGTCTGGGTTTGATGCCGCTCATGATGAGACCGTTTGCATGTTCGACCTGACTATTTGTTTGGGGATGGTAGACGGAGGCGTAACCGAGCTTAATGCCCATGTTGCCGCACCAGGTTTTCTCTTCATCGGCTATGAAGTTTGAGCCATTGTCAGTGATGATGCTGTGGGGGATGCCGTATTGATGTACAACCCCGGATATGATTTCTATCACTGGTTCGGATTCGGCCGTTTTGACTGGTTTGGCTTCTATCCATTTGGTGAACTTGTCCACCATGACCAATAAGTATTTTTTCTTATGGCTTCCCCCTTTAAGGGGTCCGACCATATCCAGCCCCCAGACCGCGAAGGGCCAAGTAATGGGTATTGTTCGGAGAGCAGTGGGGGGCATGTGGCTCTGATTGGCGAAGAGCTGGCAATCGACGCAGTGTTGAACAAGGTCATGTGCATCTGCTCGGGCTGTCGGCCAATAAAAGCCTGTGCAGGAGGCCTTGCTAACGAGTGCCCGAGCCGCAGCATGGTGTCCGCCGAGTCCGGCATGGATCTCAGCCAAGAGCTACCGCCCTTCCTCCTTGGAGATGCATCTTTGGAGCACTCCGGTCGCACTTTTCTTATAGAGTTCTCCCTCATGGACTTTGTAGGCTTTGGAGCGCCGCACGATGCAACATGCTTCATTTTGGTCCTCGGGGAGTCATGCCTATTTAGGTAGGCCAAGAAACGTTCGGTCCACGAGGCAATTACAGCCATGATTTCATGGGCCGAAGGTGTTATTTCGGTGGTGGAGCCTCCGATTACGTCTGATGTTTCGAAGTCTGGGGGCGTATTCGGATCCGTGCTAATGTTGCTGAACTCCCCTTCCGATACCATGGATGGCTTGAAAAGCCTTTCCAGGAATATGTTAGGTGGGACAGGGTCGCATTAGCGCCAATGCGGGCAAGGATATCCGCCGCTTGATTATTTTCTCGAGCCACATGGTGGAATTCGAGCCCCTCGAACCGAGCTGGCATTTTGAGGACGGCATTACAATAGGCCGTCATTTTATGATCCTTGGCATCAAAGTCTTCGTTTATTTGTGATATTGCTAGGTTTGAATCCCCACGCACCTCCAGGCGTTGAATGCCCATAGAGACTGCAATCCGAAGACCATGCAACAGAGCCTCGTATTCGGCTGCGTTGTTGGAGTCCGTGTATAATATTTGGAGTACGTGTTGGACCGTGTCTCCGGTGGGAGACGTCAGGACTACACCTGCTCCCAATCCGGCCAGCATTTTACACTACAGGAATCAGCTACTTTGCCATCAGCCACGGCGGACGGCAAAGGCACGGATGGCGGACAGCAAAGGTCTTTGCCGTCCGCCGCCGACGGCAAAAGTGTACGACAACGTATGGGACGGCAAAGAGCTACATTGCCGTCCGCTTCGGGCGGCTGACGATAAAGGGTCCTTTGCCATCAGCTACCGACGGCAAAGAATACTGACGACAATAATTGCACTGTTACTCCGTTAGGTGGTTAACAGCAAGCCTTTGCCGTCGGCCGCTGACGGCAAACATCGGAAGGCCTTTGCCGTTCGCCGCTGTAGGCAAAGTTCTTTTCTCTTTGCTGTCAGCCACTGTTGGCAAACTGACCAAATAGGTCAGCCTCCCAGGAAGCACAGTTGCCTGCCACGTGGCCTCTTTGCCGTCCGCTGCTGATGGCAAAGAGACCTTTGCTGTCGGTGGCTGACGGCAAAGAGCCTGCATATTGGCTCTTTTTTTCTGTTTTTTTAAATCCAACAATTTTCACAGCAAATATATATGACATATATAGATATATTTCATAGAGCTATTTAACAACACATAAGTTTCATCGTACATACATATATAGTTCCATCCACTCATACATAGCAAGTTCCATCAAGATAGCAAAGTTGCACATACATATTACAATGCAAAGTTTCATCAAGATAGCAAGTTCCATCGTAGCAACCTAGAAGAATACTAGAAGAGAATGAAATTAAAAACAAGCACTCCATCATAGCAAGCTAGCTTCCGAGAAGTGAATGAAATCTGCAAAATGGCAAATAAGAAAGTTAGGAAAAGGTGACTAGAAGAAGAAGACTAGAAGAAGAAGCACGCCATCATTTGTGAGGTAACTTAGGTGAAATGGATCGTTTATGAGCTAACTTAGGTAAAATGCATCATTTTAGAGCTAATGTAGGTAAAATGGATCGTTTATGAGCTAACTAAGCTAATTATGCCGTTTTTTACATAAGTAAGGTAAGTACATGTCATTATTGAGCAAACCTAGTTAACTAAGCATATTATAACTAACTTGGGTCATTTTGGAGGAAACAAAGCTAAGTATAGATTGTTTTAGAGCTAACTTAGGTAAAATGGCTGGTTTTGGGGGTCAGTAAGCTTATTAAGTCATTTTGCAGGAAAAGAAGCTATGTCTAGGTCATTAAGGTAAGCATATTGGATGAAATAAAGCTAAGTCTATGTCTTTATGCATTTGTTAAGCAAAAAACTAGAGAAACTTACCTTGATCATGGAGGTGTGGGAGCGGGTTGGCTCAGGCCAGTAGATGGAGAAGGATCGTGTGATGCTTGTGTGGAGTAACGCTGCACCAAAGATCATTTCCAATGTTTCGTTAGCATGATGACACTCAAATGTTAAGACTAGCAAGTAACGTCCATTCAAATTAAACTCACCGTGGTCTCAGGAGCAATCTCTGGATCAATGGCTATGGAGCCATGGGACCTCCCGCCACTAGATATCATCACTTGCTCTAGATTGTAGGGGATCTGGCTCGGGTTAAACTCCTCCCCTTTCCTCGCCTTCCCCTTGACTTGCTTGTAAGAGCCAGTGTGGGCCATGGCATACAGGTCGTACCCCTCTGGCACCTTATCCGTCTTATTGTAGCATGCCTGAAAGAGAGAAACAAAGTAAATTAGTAATTAAAGGGCTCAAGCTAGCATGATGAATGAATTGCATTAATAATGAAGCAAACCACATTACCCAATTCCGCCCGAACTGATATAAGCTGGAGCTACCTTGATGGTGTGGCACACCTTCAATTTGGGCACGTTTGTCCTTGGCCTCAGTCAGCTCCCCTTCCATCTTTCAACACCTGCCATGACAAAGAGTAAACGAAATTAGTACAACATAAAAAATACCGACATGAATAATAATATGTATATCACTTAAGTGTATCATCATCAAGTACAACATAAAAAAATTTGAATACCTGACACTACTAATAATCTCGATCAGTATCATCAATAAATGCATAATCATCATCATCACTATAATCAATGACGGGCTCATAGGGTTCAGTGGCATCAACATGTGGAAGGCCGCCTTTAGGTAATCGGTCAAGCATTGAGAGGTCGTCCGCAGCAGTAACCTCTTCTTGTTCCGGCTCTTCTTGTTCCTCCTCTGGGGTGATGTGGGATTCACTGTCACTGTCTACTTCAATGTTTTGGGGTGAAGTATACCGGTTCTTGAAACGCTTTTTGGAAAGACGTGTCTCTTGGAAGAATTCTCCTTCATATGTGTCTGGGTTAATGTGAGGTTCATAATCCTCTTCCTTTGGCGGAGATAGTCTAGCACGTGGCGGCACTTCATAAACGACATCCCAACCTTTCAGATTTGGATTAGTTTGGCAGGCCCAGGGTAGATAGAATACTTGGGTCGCCTGTTGAGCCATAATATAGACATCAGGAACATCTAAATGGGTGCTTTGGTTGATTTCAACTAGCCCTATATGTTCATGAGTCCTTCTAGTCTCCTTCGGCTGAAACCAATAACATTTGAAGACTACGACATTCGGTGGGTTTTCACCATAGAATAGAAGTTCATAAATTGCTTCAACTCTCCCATAATACTCGGTACCTCCTTCGCCGATAGAAGATACACAACAATTTGTAGACTTTCGGTCGGCCATAGATAGCTCTTTGCCATAGGTAGGAAAACGATACCCGTTGATGTCGTATTTGTCAAATGAACGGACCCTATAGTCAAAACCATTAGCGACTTGTCTCAATTCGGCGTCCATAGACTCTGAATTAGCCTACAAGTTTAATATGAAAGGATTGTTGCATTACGCACAAATTAGCGAATGAAATGAAATTGTCTAATAGAATTTACCGTTTGTTTGAACCAAGAGATGAAACCGGGATAGCCGCCTGCTTGCTTTCCGAGAAGCTCATACTCTTCGACGGAATCCTTTTGGATCACCGCTCCATACGAGAATAGGGCGACGTATCAACTGTATGAAATATCCAGGAATAAGAGCAGTTCAAAGGAAATAGAAGTTGCAAAACAATGTACTGAGAACTTACTCGATGTACGGCCGCACTTCTATCAGGTTGTTGAAGATATACAACGAAATGGTCCGCCATTCTTCGTTATCCAAAGATACTAGATTTGAAACACTGGCTGGTGCGAGATTGCCTTTGAATAGGCTGAGGTTGGATCCACCCTTTTTATGCTCGTCAGCATTGTACCGAGGCTTCGGGTTATGCAAATGACAATTTTTGGTTTCGTAGTGTGCTGTCACGAAGTTTGCCGCCTCCTCAGTGATGAATGCCTCAGCCATAGACGCATCAATTCTACGTTTATTTTTACATTTTTCTCGAAGCGTCTTCTGCATCCTCTCAGTTGGGTAGCACCAACGATTTTGCACGGGCCCCCCCAATCTTGCCTCGGTCGGGAGATGCAAAATCAAATGCTGCATTGGATGAAAGAAGCCCGGTGGAAAGATCTTCTCTAACTTGCAGATCAACTCTGGCGCCAACTCTTCCATTTCTTCTAGCACGCCAGGCGATAGTTCTTTCGCACAAAGAACACGAAAGAAATAGCTGAGTTCTGCCAGTATTAGCCATTCATCCCCAGGGATGAAGCCACACAACATCACCGGCATTACCCGCTCAATCCATATGTGCCAATCATGACTCTTGAGACCAAATATCTTCAATTAATCAAGACTCGCTCCCCTCTTTAGATTCGCTGCATACCCATCGGGGAACATCAACTGCATTTTCACCCACAAGATAATTTCCCTCATAGCTGGCCTTCCAAGATTGAACCATGCCTTTGGCTTCATCCAGTTCTGCTTTCTTTTCGGTTCTTTCATGTTTTGTAACGGCCTATGACATAGCGCCTCCAGATCGACTCTAGCCTTAGTATTATCCTTTGACTTCCCATCTATGCCGAACAATGTACCAAAAAGTGCCTCGGCGATATTCTTCTCAGTGTGCATCACGTCGATGTTGTGTGGGAAAAGGAAGTCTTTGAAGTAAGGCAGATCCCATAAGCATGTTTTGTGAGTCCAGGCGTTCTCAGAATTATACCCCTTGAAGTACCCTGGACGCTCTGGATCTGGCTCGAGAGCGTTTAACTGATCCAGGGTCTGTTGGCCTGTCAACGCAGGTGGTGCAGAGTTTTTTACAACTCTACCTCTGTTGAAGTTCTTCTTGTCTTTCCTGAGCTTATGGCGAGGATCCAGGAACTGTCTATGCATGTCGAAGCAAGAAAACTTGCGACCGGCCTGAAGCCAACGAAACTCAAGAGCTCCCTTGCATGTGGGGCACGGGAACCTTCCATGCACACACCAGCCAACGAATAGCGCATACGCCGGCAAGTCATGCGTTGAGTACATGTACCAGACACGCATTATGAAGTTTCGTTTGCTATAGGTGTCGTATGTCTTGAACCCATTATCCCAGGCTTCTTGCAATTCGTCCTTAAGCGGCTGCATGTACACATTCATATTTTTCCCCGGATAGTTGGGCCCTGGAATTATCAACGTCAGGAAAATGTTCTTTCTTTGCATAATCTGTCCGGGGGGGGGGGGGGGAGATTGAGTGGAAAGACAAATACGGGCCAACAACTGTATTGGGCTGCCGTCATACCAAACACATTGAACCCATCGGTGCTGATGCCGACTCGAGGATGCCTCGGATCTGCCGCTTTGTCAGCATGTAATTCATCAAACTTTTTCCACACAACACCATCCGATGTGTGTACCATCATCAGATTACCATCTGCATCTAGTTCGGTTCTTTTGCCTGTTTTGTGCCATGTCATCTGTCTGGCCGTCTCTTCGACCATGAAAAGACGTTGAAGTCTTGGTACGATTGGCATATACCGAAGAACACTAACAGGGATTTTGGTTTGTGTCTTCTCACCCATACCGTTGTCTACCACAATATACGTGGAGCGCTTGCAAATGGGACAATAGTTCAAGTCCGCATAGTCAAGCCTAAATAAGGCACATCCTTTCTCACAGGCATGTATCTTCTCATAGGGCATCTTCAGTGCACGGAGGATTTTGTCCGACTGGTACAGGTTTGCAGGCATTACATGGCCTTTGGGTAGAAAGCGTCCAAATACTGTCATAATTGCGTCATAGCATTCTCTGCCCAAGTTGAACTGAGCCTTCAAAGCCATTACTTGTGAGATGGCATCCAACTGACAAAGCTCAGTGTGCTCGTGGAGCGAACGTTTTGAAGACTCCAACATTTCATTGAAGGCCTTTGCAGATTCCTCCATCTCCTCGTCTGAATCCCGAGCATCATCATAGTCTTGCACCATGTTTTCCATCCTGGTACCATGCTCGTCGGTGCGACGATGATCCACCTCAGCTCGGTCACGTTGGGCAGACTCGCCATGAAATGTCCACACCGTATAATCGGGCGTAAAACCATTCTTCTGCAGGTGTTTACCCATTTCAGCCTCTGTCCTCTTTTCCCAATTGCCGCATCGGAAACAGGGGCACCAAGTTTTCCTCTGGCCATTTGCAAATGCGGCTTGCACAAACCCCTTGGTTTTTGTGAACCATTCAGCGCTCCATTTGTTCTGACCAGTGTGACCAGTATACATCCACGCACGATCACTCATCTTGACTTTCAGAGCTACTGGACACACAATAATTATATATATAGTTCACCATGTATATATTCATCAGTTGACCTACTTTGTCAATTTTATTACGTCCATGCAACCTACACTCTAATAGGTAATGATAGGTCCTAATCCCACCCGAGTATGTGTAGATTGGGTTCATTTTCCCAAGCTATGCTCCGGATCTGACGCAAAATTTCGGCAGCACCTCCCTGTTGTTCTCCTGATACACGTCTCTGCAATAAATAGAGAGGATGTGTACCCGGAGAACAACAGGGGAGGCACTGACGAAATTTATGCGTCGGATCCGGAGCAAAGCATATGGGAAAACGAACCCAATCTACACATACTCGGGCTGTCCATGGATAGCGTTGGACAATTCGAAAGAATCAAGGTTATAAATATGCAAATGCATGCATATTTATAACTATGACGCTTTCGAACGGGAGACACATATTGGTTATGCATACTGATGATTCAAGACACATATATAGCTAGCTACCAAATTTCATGTCATTTGTGCAAATAATTAATGGGGGAGAAGGACATGTCATTTGTGCTCACCCACGAACAAAGGGGCAGAGCTCGTCAAACGCACGGCGAGGTCGTCGAGCACCAAACCTCGCAGCGATGAAACAACTGCACATTTAAATCTACCCGATCAACACAATTATATATGATGTTTTTAATAACAAAATTGAAAAATATATGACCTAACTAATAAATCACAAATATATAACCCCGTCGGCCTCTGGAGGGCCAAAGAGCACCTTTTCGGGAGGTTTAGGGGGTCGGGGTGTCATGTCGGTGTCGGGGTGCTGTTTTGGGGTCAGGGTGTCGTGTCGGGGTCGGGGTGTCGGGGTGTGGTGTCGTGGTCTGTGTGTCGGGGTCAGGGTGTCGGGGTCAGGTGTCGGGGTGTGGTGTCGGGGTCGGGGTGTCGGGGTCAGTGGTCGGGGTGTTTCCTTCTATCCTTCTTCTTCTTTCCTTCACTTCTTCTTATTTTTTCTTCTTCTTTCATTTCTTCTTCTTCTTCTATCCTTCTTCTTCTTTCCTTTCTTCTTCTTCTTCTTCTTTCCTTTCTTCTTCTTCTTCTTCTTCTTCTTCTTCTTCTTCTTCTTCTTCTTTTTTCATCTTTTTTCTACTTCTTTTACTTCTTTTCTTTTCTTATATTCTTCTTCTTCTACTTCTTCTACTTCTTATCTTCTTCTTCTTTTTCATCTTTTTTCTACTTCTTTTCTTTTCTTCTTTTTCATCTTTTTTCCACTTCTTCTTCTTTTCTTCTACATATTATTTTTTCTAACACTAACACTAAATTTTCTTCTTTTCTAACACTAAATCTAACACTAACACTAACACTAGCAATTAAACAAGAACTAAACAGCAAAGAAAAGAAAAACAGAAAAAAAACTCACCGGAGCAGGGGGCGACGCTGGCGCCGGGGTGGTGGGTGGGTGGGGGCGGGGCGGCGGGGCTCCGGGGCAGTGGGATGGCCGGGCGGCGGGGGCGGGGGTGGCGCCGGGCGGGAGGGGCGGGGGCGGGAGGGGCGGGGGCAGCGCCGGGTGGCGGGACGGTGGGGGCGGTGGCGGGTGGGGGAGGGGGTGGGGGCGGCGGCGGCGCCGGGCGGCGGGGGGCGGTGGCGGGGGCGGCGAGGGCGGGGGCGGCGACGGGCGGCGGGGGCGGGGGTGGCGGGGGCAGGGGCGGAGGAGGTCGAGGGAGAGAGATGAGTAACGGGCGGGGGAGGGGGCTCGGCCGTTAGTTAGGTTAGTTAGGGTAGCCTTTGCCGTCCGCCCTCCTTTGCCGTCCGCTTTTGTTCATATTTGCCGTCTGCGGCGGACGGCAAAGCGGGGGGACGTTAAGTATTTTTTAACCAGCTCCTCAGTGGGGCCCCCCCTCCCTCTTTACCGTCAGCTAGCGGACGGCAAAGATTCTTTGCCGTCAGCTAGCGGACGGCAAAGAGCAGGTTGATGGCAAAGGCTTTCTTTGCCATCAGCCAGTTCTTTGCCATATGCTTTCGGGTAGCTGATGGCAAAGAGCTTCTTTGCCATCTGCTAGCTGACGGCAAAGAGCTGGCAGATGGCAAAGTAGCTAATGCTAGTAGTGTTAGAGCCGTCGAGGTGCATGATATAGTTAGAGTACGCGTCATACTCTTTAGGGAGTTCGGCTTCTATCCATTCGGCGACAAAGTCAGCCAATACTTGTGATTTAATGGCCTGCCGTGGTTTGTATGTTATGTCGAATGGAAGGAGCTCGATGGCCCATTTAGCAATCCGGCCCGTAGCATCGCGGTTATTTATTATGTTGTTAAGTGGTACTTCAGAGGCCACCATGATCGAACACTCTTGGAAGTTGTGTGGTAGCTTCCGAGATGCCATGAAGACCGCGTATGCTATGCTATCTTTTGATAGTGTGGGTATTGGGATTTGCATGGGGTGAGGACCGTGGATACGTAATATACCGGCTTCTGGAGTGGGAATTTGTATCCGTCAGCCTCTCGTTCGACGACGAGCACTGCGCTTACAACTTGATGTGTTGCAGCTATGTACAATAGCATGGGTTCGCCAGTATTTGGCACTGTTAGGACTGGATTACTGGCCAATAAGGTCTTTTTTTCGTCCAGTCCGACCGCGGCTGCATCCGTCCACATGAAGTATTCGGTGCACCGAAGAAGGCGGTAAAGATGTAATGCCTGTTCTCCTAATCGGGAGATAAAGCGGCTTAATTCAGCCACACATCCTGCTAGTTTTTGGATATGCTTGAGGTCGGTTGGGATAGCCAACTGCGACAGAGCTCGGATTTTTTCCAGATTCGCTTCAATTCCTCTATTGGAAACAATGAAACCGAGCAGCTTCCCAGAGGGCACGCCGAAAACACATTTTCCGGGTTTAGCTTGATGTCGTATGTGTGGAGGTTATCGAACGTAAGCCTCAAGTCATCTATTAGGGTTTCGACGTGTCTTGTTTTTATGACCACGTCGTCCATGAATGCCTCCACTGTTTTGCTGATTTGCTTCTCCATGCATGTTTGAATCATGCGTTGATAGGTTGCGCCAGCATTTTTAAGCCCGAAAGGCATAGTTTTGAAGCAGAAAGGACCATATGGCGTTATGAAGGCTCTTGCCGCTTGGTCGGACTCTCCCATCTTTATTTGATGGTATCCAGAGTATGCGTCAAGGAAACACAGTGAGTCGTGTCCTTCGATGGCGTCGATGATTTGGTCGATGGAGGGAGGGAGAAGGGATCCTTGGGGCAAGCCTTGTTGAGGTCTTTGAAGTCGAGGCATAGGCGCCAGGATTTGTCCTTATTCGGTACCATTACCAGATTTGCCAGCCAATCCGGATGCTTGATATCTCTGATGAATCTGGCCTCAAGTAGCTTGGCTAGCTCTTCTCCCATGGCTTGCCATTTAGGCTCTAAGAAGCGCCTAAGAGTCTGTTTGACTGGCTTGTATCCTTTTAGTATGTTGAGGCTGTGTTCGGCCAGCTCGCGTGGGATGCCCGACATGTCTAAAGGATGTCAGGCAAAAATTTCCCAATTCTCGCATAGGAATTCGCGTTGTGTGGCGTCCATTGTGGGGCTCAACTGTGTCCCGATGGAAGCTGTCTTCGTGGGGTCCATTGGATGGACCTGGAATTTACCTATCTCGTCTGCGGGTTTGAATGATGTGGACTTGGGTCGTTTGTCGAGTATCATGTCGTCCATGTCCAGTGTGGTGTGCAGCGTTGTTAGTTCTTCGGCCGCTAGGGCTTCAGATAATGCCTCCAGGGCAAGTGCTGCAGTTTTATTTTCGGCACGGAGTGCGACGTCCGGGTCACTGGCTAGAGTGATGATTCCATTGGGGCCAGGCATTTTAACCTTCATGTATCTGTAATGGGGTATAGCTTGAAATCTTGCGAATGCGTCCCGCCCAAAAAGGGTGTGGTATCCGCTGCTGAAAGGAGCCACTTGGAATGTGATTTCTTCGGACCTGTAATTCTCCGGGGTGCCGAATACTACATCGAGTGTGATTTTTCCCACACACCGTGCCTCCCAACTAGGGATGATTCCCCTGAAGGTTGTGTCGCTCTGCTCAATGTGACTTTTGTCCATTTCCATCTTGCCGAGTGTTTCTTCATAGATCAAGTTTAACCCACTTCCGCCGTCCATGAGTACTTTAGTGATCCGAAAGCCATCCACGATTGGGCTAAGGACCAATGCGGCAGGTGCCCGGACTGTCTGGAATTGGGGTTCGTCATTGGCACTGAAAGTTATAGCAGTGTCGTTCCACGGGTTTATTTTTGTCACATGGCAAATTTCAGCGAGATTTTGATGGGCTCGCTTGCGCCTATTATTTGAGGCAAAAGTCTCGAAGACTGTCAGTACCGTATTGTTTTCTTTGGCGGGATGTTGTTCTGCTTTATGGCTTACAAGGAGATCCTCACCAATTTTTGCTACCTGCCGGAGTATCCAACATGCTCTAAGGCTATGTGTTGGTGTAGTGTCCGGCGAGCTGTGGAGTTTACATGGCACATTGATCCATTCTTCCAATACGGTTCCACGCCCTGGGGTGGGCTTTGGTTTCTTCGGAGTTGGATCAGGCAACTTAGGAGAGTTTGCCCTTTAATTCGGAGGGAAGGCTTAGTGAGAGCCGGATTATCCTAAAAGTCTGTATGGGTTTTCCAGGTGCTTTCCATCGCACAGTACTTCTATACTATGGATGCTAGGTCGGCAAAGCGGACTATGTCACGATGACTTATAGCATTAAGGATCCCTTTGCTCGTGCAATTTTTGCAAAAAAGTGAGATTGTGTCCTCCTCGCGACAGTCCTTGACCTTGTTTATTACTAGGAGGAATCTGGCCCAGTAGCGATGTACTGTCTCTTGTGGCTCTTGTCTGATATGGGAGAGACGGCTTAAGTCTGGGTGGGTGGGCGTAGTTGAATCTGGATTCTGATCCGATCTAATGCCCAGGGACAAAGGAGCTCCCGGGCTTGACAGCTTGGATTCTGGGATGTTGCCCGATTTCTTCGGCCCTCTGCCCGATTCTAAGTTCGGGATCTGGGTCGTTTCCTCCCGCGAACGGGTATCCGGCTCACAAAGCTCGGTGATCTGGACATAGTTCGTCCTCAGAATAGAGGGACGGTCCATATATGGCTCCTCCACCACCGTTATCTCGTGGGTGACCGGTGGGGATTTAGTATCCCTCTGGTCGGGTTTAAGCCCAATCCGATCATAGTCCGTAGCGACTCCCAAAGCGGCGATGCGATCCAAGAGCTCATTAAGGGAAGAGAGCTCTATTGGATCCATCTGTTCGGCAAGCTCCGAATTGACATGGAGGTTATTCGTGATGACCCGAGAGGTCATCGACGGCGCGACAGCCGATTGGGCGGCTATGATGAAGCCACCTAGTCGGAGAGTTTTGCCTACAGACAGCGCTCCCCCAGAGGTGATGTTGTCCTTGACAACAAGAGGGGCCATTGAGCCTTGCAGCGATGGCACGGAGGAACTCTCAATGAAAGTACCAATGTCGGTGTCAAAATCGGCGGATCTCGGGTAGGGGGTCCCGATCTGTGCGTCTAAGGCTAATGGTAACAGGAGGCAAGGGACACAATGTTTACCCAGGTTTGGACCCTCTCGGTGGAGGTAAAACCCTACTTCCTGCTTGATTGATATTGATGATATGGGTGTTACAAGAGTTGATCTACCACGAGATCGGAGAGGTTAAACCCTAGAAGCTAGCCTATGACGATTATGAATGTTGTGATCGTCCTCATACGGACTAAACCCTCCGGTTTATATAGACACTGGAGGGGGCTAGGGTTTACATAGAGTCGGTTACAAAGAAGGGAATCTAATATCCGGATCGCCAAGCTTGTCTTCCACGCAAAGGAGAGTCCCCTCCAGACACGGGACGAAGTCTTGAGTCTTGTATCTTCACGGTCCAATAATTCGGCCAAAGTATATAGTCCGGCTATCCGGATACCCCCTAATCCAGGACTCCCTAAGTGACCGCCCTCAAGGGTCCCTTAGTGGAATCACGGCATCTTGCATTGTGCGAGGGCGTGAGGAGATTACGGTGGCCCTAGTGGCTTCTTGGGGAACATTGTGCCTCCACACAGCTCCAAACGGAGATTAGCATCCGCAAGGGTGTGAACTTCGTGATACATCGTCGTCTCCGTGTGCCTCGGTTATCTCTTACCTGAGCCCTTTACTTATGCACTTTACTTTGTGATAGCCATATTGTTCTTTGTCATATATCTTGCTATCATATAGTTACTTATCTTGCTTAGCATAAGTTGTTAGTGCACATAGGTAAGCCTAGTTGTTGTAGGTTTTGTCCTTGACAAATTAACCACTAGGTTTATTCCGCATTTGTTCAAGCCTAAACCATAATTATTTTAAAGCGCCTATTCACCCCCCCTCTAGGCGACATCCACGATCTTTCACCTGCCTCCTTGGTCTAGCGCCCGGGCGGCCCCTCTTCGTAGCTCGACGCTGCCACCACCGCTCCTCTCGCCTCCTCGCATGTCGACGCTGAGGGAGTCCTGGATTAGGGGGTATCCGGACAGCCGGGCTATATACATCATCCGGACTATTGAAGCGTGAAGATACAAGACTCAAGACTTTGGTCCGTGTCCGGATGGGACTCTCCTTTGCGTGGAAGACAAGCTTGGCGATCCAGATATCATATTTCCTTCCTTGTAACCGACTCCATGTAAACCCTAGCCCTCTCCAGTGTCTATATAAACTGGAGAGGATGGTCCATAGAAGGCCGATCACAATTACAATCATACCATCATAGGCTAGCTCTTAGGGTTTAGCATCTATGATCTCATGGTAGATCTACTCATGTACTACTCATATCTTCAATATTAATCAAGCAGGAAGTAGGGTTTTACCTCCATCGAGAGGGCCCGATCCTGGGTGAACATTATGTCCCTTGCTTCCTGTTACCATTAGCCTAAGATGCACAGATTAGGACCCCCTACCCGAGATCCGCCGGTTTTGACACCGACATTGGTGCTTTCATTGAGAGTTCCTCTATGCCGTCGCTTCAAGGCTTGATGGTGTCTTCAATCGTCAACAACACGGTCCAGGGTGAGACTTTTCGCCCCAGACAGATCTTTGTGTTCGGCGGCTTCGCACTGCAGGCCAATTCGCTTGGCCATCTGGAGCAGATCGACAGCTACGCCCCTGGCCACCAGATCAGGTTTGGAAACTTGAACTACATGGCGGATATTTGCGGAGACTTGATCTTCGACGGATTCGGCCCTGTGCCGAGAGCGCCGGACAGTCACGACGGGCACGGCCTAGACCTGCTGTCGGACAATGCTCGGAACGTCATCCCTGCAATAGCCCCGGATTTAAATCCGAAACAGGTTGCGTTGCGCAAGGACCGAGGGGTAGACCCCGCCCTGCAGGCCGTGTACTCATTGGCGTTGGAGCCGAACACAGGTCTCACCTCTATGGATACCCATAACCTCGGACCCCCGGACTCGTATCCGGTCGCTGGTTCCGGTCCGCACACCCTCGAGCCAGCCGAGCCAGGTTGGGCTCTGGCAATGGAGTTTACCGCTGCGGACATCTTTCAACACTTGCCCTTTGGCGACATGCTGAACTCATTAAAGTCTCTCTCTCTGTCAGGAGACTCTGGGCCGAACTATGTCCGGCTTGAGTGGGAAGCAGGCGACGAAGGAATTCGCTGCCCACCCACCACCCACTTGATTGCCACGATCGATGATTTAACCGACGTTCTTGACTTTGACTCCGAAGACATCGACAATATGGACGACGATGTAGGAGAAGCTCCAGAATCTCTGGGGCACAGGATTACTACCTTGTCACACGATATATACATGGTGGATACAACCAAGAAGGATGACAGCGTAGATGCCGCTCAAAGTCCAACAATAGTGAAAATTGCGACAAGAGCGCAAGAAGGGCTGACATAACAGAAGGCAGTACTGACCACATGGACCCAGCGATGGAGCAGGACGATCCAGGTTATGCCAAACCAAGTTCGGAGCAAATATCCGATCACAATGATCCGGAGGGACGAGCTCATGAAACCGCCCCAGAACAGGAACGGAGTCCGGACGACGATGCATTCATCATCCCGGACGAACGAGTGGAACGAGATAACCTCCACCGAAAGCTTTTGGCCAAAGCAAGATGTCTAAAGAAGCAGAAACAACTACTTAAGGCTGCATAGGAAAAGCTCATTCACAGATGGAATAAAGTGCTGGACACTAAAGAAAGATATGGCGACGATCGCCATACCAAAAGCTACCCAAAGCGCAAGGTACTGCCAGAATTTGACGACGAGGCCGTTCCACCAAAGAATAATACAACCAGGAGACCAGACGTACCGCGTCACAACCACAGCAGAGCGGGTACTGACACCGCGCATGATCTTTGTGAGATGCTGGATAAGAAGGACGGTGCACCCAGGTCCATCTACGGATCTAAAGGACACACCCCCGCGAGGGACTATGGTCACCCAAACGCTAATACAAGCCAAATACCAGTTCGGAATAAACTCCGGACACAACAACAGCCGACTACATGCCATGGCACGCCCAGATACAGAGGGGCTGCACACCCCCTGTGCTTCACCGAAGAAGTACTGGACCATGAATTCCCACAAGGTTTCAAACCTGTGAACGTAGAGGCATATGACGGAACGACAGACCCAGGGGTCTGGATCGAGGATTTTATCCTGCATATTCACATGGCTCTTGGGGATGATCTCCACGCCATCAAATACCTTGCCCTCAAGCGGAAGGGACCAGCTCGACACTGGTTGAAAAGCCTCCCCGAAAACTCAATTGGGAGTTGGGAGGAAATAGAAGACGTTTTCAGGGCCAATTTTCAAGGGACTTATGTCCTGCCTCCGGATGCAGACGATCTAAGTCACATAATCCAACAGCCCGGAGAGTCCGCCCGCAAGCTTTGAAACATATTCCTCACTAAGAAGAATCAAATTGTCGATTGTCCAGACGACGAGGCCTTAGCGGCATTCAAACATAGCATCCGTGATGAATGGCTCGTCAGACACCTCGAACAAGAAAAGCCAAGGACAATGGCAGCCTTAACAAGCCTTATGACCCGCCTTTGCGCGAGTGAAGATAGCTGGCTAGCCCGGAAAGGCACCAGCGACCCCAGCACGTCCGTAATAAGGGACGACAACTGGAAGCCTCGGCGTAATAAACACAAACGCCAAAGCAAGGAAGGGAGCCCGGACAGAACAACGGTCAATGCCGGATTCAGGGGCTGTCAGCAAAAGAAGCCATTTAAAGGCAGTAAAGAGGTGCCGTCCGGTCTGAACAGAGTCCTGGACAGACTATGCCATATTCGGGGCACCCCGGAAAAACCTGCGAACCACACCCATAGAGAGTGCTGGGTCTTCAAGCATGCCGGCAAACTAAATGCCGAACAAAAAGGGAGGGAAACACCAAGTGAAGACGAGGACGAACCTCGCCAGCCGAACACTGGGGGACAGAAAAAATTCTCGCCAGAGATTAAAACAGTAAACATGATCCACGCGACTCACACTTTCATGAGAAGGCAAGAATGCGCGCTCGAAGACGCGCATGATGTAGAACCTATCGTACCCACATCTGACTACTGGATGTCTCGTCTGATCACTTTTGATCACATGGACGGCCGAACTAGTATTTGGTGCGAAGGATCACAGGCCTTGATGCTTGACCCAATAATCGACTAATACTGTCTCACCCGTGTCCTCATGGACGGCGGCAGTAGTCTCAATTTAATATACGAGGACACTGTCCGCAGGATGGGGATAAACCTATCCAGAATTAGCCAAAGCAACACCACCTTTGAAGGGGTGATACCAGGCATTGAAGCCTACGGAAGGGGCTCCGTCGTACTAAGGGTAACATTTGGCCCCCCAGGCAACTCTAGAAGTGAAGAACTACTCCTCATCGTTGCACCCCTCCAAAGCGGCTATCATGCATTACTTGGAAGACCGGCCTTCGCCCGCTTCAATGCATTGCTGCATTATGGCTACCTTACACTCAAGATGCCCGGTCCACGTGGCGTCATCACCATTAGTAGAATCACAGAGCGCTCTTCACGCGCAGAGGAACACGTGACGGCCCTGGCGGCCGGACTATAAGCGGCCTCTATTACCATAAAACATGACTGGTCATTAAGACCACAGACACAGTTAGACAAGTCCGGTAGCCCGGATAAAATTCAACCGGACACCGTTTATGTAATCCCATAGTGGAAACCAGGGGCTATAAATATTAAATGTAGCCCCAAAACTTGGCTCAACCTTATTGGCAGGGCATCATATTACACTTTTACTATCTATCGCATACTTACGTTATATTCTCCTATGAGTTTTCCCACAGTCAAAGTTCGCGCGATACCCTTCCAGGATAAGGCACAACGGAGACAAAGGCGCAGACGTGCAGCAGGGCCCCGTTCAACAGGTTTCTCTTTAGATTAAGCCCATGTGTAAACCTTTTCTATTGCCTCTTGTTGTTTAAACCATCCCATGGGTTCCATACCCACAGAGGATATCGTTATTGGCATTTCGCCACGACAGATTACCGCACGTACTTGGAAACACAGGGTTCATATTGAATGGGCATTCTTGAGCCCATCTTCTGTTATAAAGTCCGAACACCTTCGGGAGTGTTCGGCGTCGCGAGTTTGGCCTTATATGCATCAGCTCCGAATCATGTCTTGGGTCAAATGTTGGGTTTGCCGGCTCCTGGGTTTGCCGCCTTATGTTCCATTATTATCGGCGAAGGAAGGCCAAAGGATAACTACTGCGATTGTGCCCTAGTTATTCTGGATGAGCGCCTCAGTAGAGAAAGCCGAAAACTGACTGTCATGATACAGCGAGAGACTGTTCAACCACTCGAAGACTCACCGGAATCTCTAGGATTCCTCTGCATTAACGAAGGGTTGTTTTCCGGCCATGTACACACGCACCCGTATTCGGATGCCCGCGAAGGTACCAGGGGCTACATAGTAGCCCCACCATTATATCCCCATGGCTAAGCGAAAGTGTTACAGCTATATAGTCCGGTTGCCTAGTTCGACGTGCGATCACCTCCTTAATGGACCAAGACATTGGATCAAGTGTGATTAAGCATATTCTTCGTGAACACCCCCGCATTGTATGCGTGGGGGCTGAAGCCAACGACTGGTATCTTTCGGACTACTTATACATATAAGAATGGCCATACATGGGACACAATCATATTTTCAGGCAAAAAATATAAATATAGCCTCATAATCAAAATAAAAATTGTTTTTACAATGATTCGACTTATCACTCGAACAAAATATTCTTTGAGCACTGCGCCTCTATTAGGCGAGCACCCTCTGTGACCTGCGCCAAGTAGTGCTCGGCCAGATATTGGCCCCCCGGCGGATCCTGGGTCGCTATAATGGTGGCCTCCATATCCGTCCAATAGGATTTTACACGGGCAAGAGCCATTCGCGCACCCTCTATGCACGCCCACCTCCTCATGGCGTCGATCCGAGTCATGGCCCCAAGGAATTGTTGCACCAAACCAAAATAACTGTCCGGCTTAGGCCCCTTCGGCCAAATATGGTCCGTTACAGACCGCATTGCAAGCCCGGACAACCGATGAAGCTACGCCACAGCAGCCACCTTCTCATTCAACGGCAGCGAGCGGTTGGGAGCATTGAACTGCGACCAAAAAGCTTCTCCACTTCCTTATCACCTTGATCCTCGAAGAACTTGGCAGCGTCAGCTATACTATTCGTCAAGTCCGCATATGCGTTTGGAGGACTCCAACGCCCAGCTAGGGGAGCATACTTTGGATCCAAAAACTTTGGCCGCAGTAGGTAGGAGCCCCTAGCCACAATTTTGTCGGCCTGTTGGAGCTCCTCCCGCATGCCCCGGATCTCGGTCCGCATCTCCTTGGCGGCATTAAGGGCCTTGTCCAGCTCGACCGAACTAGCCTTATTCTCCTTTTCAAGGAGCACATACCAGTCGGCGGCATTTTTCAACTCTTCAATCATTTCAGCTATCTTTTCCTCGCTTCGGCGATGAGCAGCCTGTTCGGCTCTCAACTCTTCGGCCGCCTTTAGGGCAGCCGCATTGCTAGCTCGAGCTTGTTCCTTGGCTTGAGCAAGCTCGGCCCTTAGGGCCTCCACGGCAGCAGCACCATCTGCAGTGCATACACATGACATTAACATTATGCCATTCTCGCATTTTCCTATACAATATAATAAGGGAAGCATAGTACATACCCTGGGATTCTGCAAGCCGTTTGTTCACCAGCATGATATCAGCATCAATTGATCTGATCTGCCTTCTCAGT
Source organism: Triticum timopheevii (assembly GCA_963921465.1). Classification (NCBI taxonomy): domain Eukaryota; kingdom Viridiplantae; phylum Streptophyta; class Magnoliopsida; order Poales; family Poaceae; genus Triticum; species Triticum timopheevii. Next base: position 490,199,130 of record OY997270.1, on the reverse strand, counting down.
TCGGCAACTAAAACTGACTGGTCGGCTGCCGGATCCTTGTATACCTGCACATATATACATCGCAGCCATTAATATATGATACCCCGTTTGCCGCCTATGGAGGGCAACCAGAGTCTTAGGGGCTGCTATCCATATGGAGCACACCTAGCGCGTGCTTCATACCAAAAAAGTGCATTTTTCACTACATACCTCAAAGCCTTTGAGCAGGCTTGTAAATGCCTCATTCAAACCGCTAGTAGCAGATGAAATCTTCGTGAGCACCATGCTCATTAAAGAGCGGTGATCCTCCGAGAGCGTGGCTCGCTCCAGAAAGCCTGTCAGTACGTCTGGCCGGACATCGAACTGTGCCGGACCCTTCTCATCGCGCCCCCGTGGGAGTTTAATGCTCCGGGCTCAGGGTGACTGACGTGTTTGCTTCCGGCTTCGGTAGATCCGGACTCCTCCGTGAAGACACCTCCGTGTCGCCCGCTTCATGAGGCGGAGAGGTGGGTGGAGTCTCACTCTCCATCATCTCCGTACGAAGGTTCCTCGAAGACAAACTCTGTTGAGAAGAGCTGCTCGCCGGACTACAAAAGACGAAGTCCCGGTTACGGATCTCGGAGTAATGCCATACCTTTGAATTAATGAATAACTTACGGTTCGGTGGAGGGCTGGCTCATCGATGGGCACGACGCTGTAAGGGTGCCCGTCGCGGCAGAGCCCCCTGGTGATACCTTCTTCCCTTGCTTGGGCGTCTCCGCCTCCAAGTCTTCGGGGGCCGTCCTCTTTTTCCCGCATGGGGAGCAAGCTTTAACCTCCCCTTCCCGGCTATCCTCCATAGTAGAGGTAGCGATTCCTCCGGTCTGGATGTGTAGTGCGGTTTCGCTGCCCTCTCCTTCGCCTTTCCTTGAGGGGATTTTGCTAAGCGCCCGGCCAAGCATCTTTGCAATGGTTGGACCAGGCGCGCCTTCAGGAAGTGGCGCCGGACACCTGATTATCTCCGCCTTCTTGAGCTATTCCTGGCCACGGAGGGATTTTCAGAATTACAATTATGATAAATATGAATGAAGTGTCCGGATTTAAGGTTACTTACTTGGGTATCTAGGCGATTGCGGCTTAGGCCCGCATCATCGGTGGTGTTCGGACACTTTACTTGTGGTCCGAAGAATAATTTGTACATTCCTTTGAGCTTCAGGCCGAAGAAGTGCTTAATATTCTGCGGACCCTCGGGATTAAACTCCCACATCTGGAGAGGCCGACGTTTGCACGGCAGCGTCCGCCGGATTACCATCACTTGCATTATGCTGACAAGATTTATGTCTCTCTCTATGTGGCCCCAGATACGATTCTGCAGTTCTGGTACATCGCCAGCAGGCCCATAATTCCATCCTACGTCGGTCCAAGACGCTAACTGTGGTGGAGGGCCCGAGCGAAACTCGGGGGCGTCTACCCACTTTGTGCCTCTGGGAGCTGTAACATAAAACCACCTCCGTTGCCACACATTGGATACTTCCGGAAAAGAGTCCTCTGGCCATGGGGCATCGACGTTCTTGCTTATTACGGCACCTCCGCACTCCGCATGCCGCCCCTCGATCATCTTCGGCTTCACATTGAAGGTCTTGAGCCATAAGCCGAAGTGTGGGTTGACATGGAGAAAAGCCTCGCACACAATAATAAACGACGAGATGTGGAGGATGGCGTCTGGAGCCAGATCATGGAAATCCAAGCCATAGTAGAACATGAGCCCCCTCACAAAGGGGTCGAGGGTGAGTCCTAGGCCTCGGAGGAAGTGAGGAACGAACACGACACTCTCATTGGGCTCCGGCGTGGGGATAACTTGCCCTGGAATAGGAAGCCTGTGCTGGATATCGGCGGTCAGGTATCTGACCTCCCTAAGCTTAGTAATATCCTCCTTCTGGATCGAGGAGGCCACCCACCGGCCTTTTGCGTCGGATCCGGACATACTGGAGGATCTGGGGTGTTGAGGCTTAGGTTTTGAGTGCTGGAGCTCGAGGTGCGAGAAGGAGAAGGAGAGGTGGAAAAGAGGTCTAGGCCTCGACCCCCTTATAAAGAGGATGAATATCAAGAGTCCTCGGCGTGACTGCCTGAGACTTATCTAAAATACACGGAGTCATACCAACGGTCGCCGTGGGGTCACACATGCCCATATTGATGAGAGATCCCACAATAAGAGGAACCCGATCTCTGCTTTGGCAGGACGTGCTAATAAAACTGCCTCGCGAGTGAGTCGGGGTGGAGCAGGAAATGCCGGTTCGTGTTGAACCAGGCCACGATGCAGGAGAACGACGTACAAAGTTTGCCAACAGAACAAATTTACCATCTTGCAGATCTGGACACGATCTACGTGTTCGATAAATAACCTTGGAGTATTCGGAGAAGGAACCCGCCTTGCAATGCCGAAGACAATACTGCGCGCCGGACTCATCGTCATTGAAGGCTGGTTCAGGGGCTACTGAGGGAGTCCTGGATTAGGGGGTATCCGGATAGCCGGACTATATACATTGTCCGGACTATTGAAGCGTGAAGATACAAGACTCAAGACTTCGGCCCGTGTCCGGATGGGACTCTCCTTTGCATGGAAGACAAGCTTGGCGATCCGGATATCATATTTCCTTCCTTGTAACTAACTCCATGTAAACCCTAGCCCTCTCTGGTATCTATATAAACCGGAGAGGATGGTCCTTAGAAGGCCGATCACAATTACAATCATACCATCATAGGCTAGCTCTTAGGGTTTAGCCTCTACGATCTCGTGGTAGATCTACTCTTGTACTACTCATATCTTCAATATTAATCAAGCAGGAAGTAGGGTTTTACCTCCATCGAGAGGGCACAAACCTGGGTAAACATTATGTCCCTTGCTTCCTGTTACCATCAGCCTAAGATGCACAGATCGGGACCCCCTACCCGCGATCCGCCGGTTTTGACATCGACAGACGCTGACACCGTCGCTCTTCTCGTGCCGCCGCCAACGCCGCATCCGCCACTCCTCCGCCTCAATCCAACCAACGCCGCATCGGCTGCTCTCCCGCCTCGAGCTAGCAGCCGCTATGGAACCATGGATCCTATGCGGGAGGAGAAGAAACAGGAAAGGAAGGAGGTGGCACGGTGGTGGTGGCGAGCATGGAGAAGGGGACGAGGGCTCAAGGAGAGGAGGGACGAGGGATTTGGCTAGGGTTTTCACTGCACGGGCTCGAGGAGAGGAGGGGTGGGGGATTGGGCTTTTCACCGTGCACAGCACGATCCACCCCTTTTTTCACCCAAACTCAGGAAGCAACTCACACTGCAATGCGGTCCCACCCAAATGGCCGGCCCATACGTCATCCACCCAACTGCAAAGCCATGACAAAGCAAAATGAACGGTTGGATGTTTGACAGACAGATGAAAAGGACCAAAAACTTTACACGGAGGCAAAACGAGCGAGCTTGATCGTTGCGCGCGAGGGATGCTCCTGGAATGGCGGGTTGGCTAGCAGGGCTTATATGTTTGTAAAGATAGTACATTGCCATCAACAGTGAGTAGAAATCATATGAGCAACTGCACCTTGATGCCATAAGGCGAAAACTAAAATAGTTCTGAAGCTACATTCCCGCCTGCTCCACATCCTGTGGCGATTGCAGCACCCACTATATTTGCTAGTGCTAATGTGCTAATCGCCGGCAAGTTGTGGAGAAACCCAAAAGCTATAGCAGAAGTGAAGCTATTTCTGCACCCTACAGTGTCCACAACAGAAATATAAGGAAATATAGAGCATAGTGAATAGCAAAAATGTGACAATTCAGGAAAACAACTTTCATTACCTTTGTTGCTGTTCAAAAATATCCTTCTATCAGCACTGCAAGTACCTTGAAAGAAGGTGCACAATAAACAGCGCTTTCAGTGATCATGATTGATCCCTTGGAACCCATTTTGTGCGGGTTCCTCTTCTTAGCAACTCTTGCCTTTCTGAATTGGGTTCCGGATGTTTGTTAGTGACTCAGCATGTCAAAGCAATAAGCAGGAAGGTGTGAGAAATGAGGCGACAAAATGCTAGATTAAGTACACCACACCCGTGTCACAGTTCTCTAAGCCAATTTGAATTCAGCAAATAAAAATCTTTAGAAAAGCAGTTGGTGTTTGCCAAAATTATCTTCCAATAGCTCCACTGCATACTCCAAATTACCAAACTCTTCCTCCAACACGCAACCATCCATGAACGAACACATTTCTCATTGATCAGCAACCCAACACCAATAAATTTCAGATATTGGCATAAGGATAGCTCGAACAATCAAGATGCAAGATCTACAGATATAAATCCAATTATAAAACAAGAATGCTGCAAGGTCGCAAGCTGAGTTCATTTCAGCAAGCAAAATTAGCCCTTTTCCTTTTGGTAAACCATTCAATGCCATAACACAAAAGTACTAACACTATTTTGGTACATGAAAGAAATTCAATCGAATAAATTAAATTAATCTCCAGCAATGCCAACCAATGCGAATAAATTAACTACCACAATTAGCCCATCCCCAAGAACCGCCAATCATGTAACAATAGCATCCAATTCTCACCTAGATTACCCAAAAATAAAATGTCAACCTAATTAACCTAACACACCAAATCAATTAGGTTTACTCCTAATAATCAAATAAAAAGTGGAGGCAAGGAAAAACAAGTAGATGCATGGCAGGAGACAGCACGTGGCAGAGAGGCAGTGGATGAAGATGCAAGCATTCTCGGCAAAGGCGGCCATGGATGTCAGCGACTTAAAATACTACGAAAGGCAGAAAGCTCACCAAGCCACTCTTCTAGATGCATTGGGTGGACCTGAAGATGTGCCACAGGCACTACAAGTACCAGCTCGGGAAGCAGCAGGAAATCACCCGGGCTTGGATCACAACAACGGTGGCTTCCCCGGCACCCCCTACCTTTCTTACTCCTCCCTCCCTCTTCCTCCTTGTTCTCTGAACTCTAGCAAATCCTCCTCTATCAAGCTTGTAATTCGAATTCGTGATTGCGAGAAGTGAATCGATAGTTGGTCTCTAACAATTGCGTCCTTGTCCACGACACCTCTGCCCTCCCACTTCGCCGGTTTCGGACAAGAGACACAAGGGAACATAAGAGACGCTCAGCTCATATTTCACCAGCTTCAGCTCACCTACACGCTATCCTCCTCGCCTGCAACTTGAGGGTGACGTGAGGAGGTAGGGGAGGAGTTGCTGCTGGCGAGCAAGAGGATGGGAAGAGGATGAACCAAAGAGGGAACGAAAGGGACGGAAGGAAGACCTATGACAACGACGACGTCTTCCTTCCCTGCCTCGTACCCTCCCAGATTAGCACCGGAAGTAGCCGCTCCCACTCCCGCCTCCTTGGTCTGGCGCCCGAGTGGCCCCTCTTCGCAGCACGACGCTTCCACCACCGCTCCTCTCGCCTCCTCGCAGGTCGACGCCAACACTGCCGCTCTTCTCGTGCCGCCGCCAATGCCGCATCCGCCGCTCCTCCGCCTCAATCCAACTGACGCCGCATCGACCGCTCTCCCGCCTCGAGCCAGCAACCGCCATGGAACCATGGATCATACGCGGGAGGAGAAGAAACAAGAAGGGGAGGAGGCGGCACGGTGGTGGTGGCGAGCATGGAGAAGGGGACGCGGGGCTCGAGGAGAGGAGGGGCAAGGGATTGGGATAGGGTTTTCACTGCACGGGCTCGAGGAGAGGAGGGACGGGGGATTGGGCTTTTTACCGTACACAACATAATCCACCCTTTTTTTCACCCAAACTCAGGAAGCAACGCACACTACAACGCGGTCCCACCCAAATGGCTGGCCAAGGCGTCATCCACCCAACTGCAAAGCCACAACGTGAAGCAAAACAAATGGTTGGATGTTTGACAGACAGCTGAAAAGGACCGAAAACTTTACACGGAGGCAAAACGAGCGAGCTAGATCGTTGCGCGCGAGGGATGTCCCTGAAATGGCGGGTTGGCTAGCAGGGTTTATATGTTTGTATAGATAGTACATTGCCATCAACAGCGAGTGGAAATCATATGAGCAACTCCACCTTGATGCCATAAGGTGAAGAATAAAATAATTCTGAAGCTACATTCCTGCCTGTTCCACATCCTGTGGCGATTGCAGCACCCACTGCATTTGCTAGTGCTAATGTGCTAATCGCTGGCAAGTTGTGGAGAAACCCAAAAGCTATAGGAGCAGTGAAGCTATCTCTGCACCCTTGATGACCCACAAGTATAGGGGATCAATTGTAGTCCTTTCGATAAGTAAGAGTGTCGAACCCAACGAGGAGCAGAAGGAAATGATAAGCGGTTTTCAGCAAGGTATTCTCTGCAAGTACTGAAATAAGTGGTAACAGATAGTTTTGTGATAAGATAAATTGTAACGAGCAACAAGTAACGAAAGTAAATAAAGTGCAGCAAGGTGTCCCAATCCTTTTTGTAGCAAAGGACAAGCTTGGACAAACTCTTATAATAGGAAAAGCGCTCCCGAGGACACATGGGAATATCGTCCAGCTAGTTTTCATCACGCTCATATGATTCGCGTTCGGTACTTTGATAATTTTATATGTGGGTGGACTTGTACTTGGGTGTTGTTCTTACTTGAACAAGCATCCCACTTATGATTAACCTCTATTGCAAGCATCCACAACTACAACAAAAGTATTAAGGTAAACCTAACCATAGCATGAAACATATGGATCCAAATCAGCCCCTTACGAAGCAATGCATAAACTAGGGTTTAAGCTTCTGTGACTCTAGCAACCCATCATCTACTTATTACTTCCCAATGCCTTCCTCAAGGCCCAAATAATGGTGAAGTGTTATGTAGTCGACGTTCACATAAAACCACTAGAGGTTAGACAACATACATCTTATCAGAATATCGAACGAATACTAAATTCACATGACTACTAATAGCAAGACTTCTCCCTTGTCCTCAGGAACAAATGTAACTACTCACGAAGCATATTCATGTTCATAATCAGAGGGGTAATAATGTGCATAAAGGATATGAACATATGATCTTCCACCAAATAAACCAACTAGCATCAACTACAAGGAGTAATCAACACTACTAGCAACCTACTAGTACCAATCCCAGACTTGGAGACAAGAATTGGATACAAGAGATGAACTAGGGTTTGGAGATGAGATGGTGCTGGTGAAGATGTTGATGGAGATTGCCCTCTCCCGATGAGAGGAGCATTGGTGATGATGATGGTGATGATTTCCCCCTCCCGGAGGGAAGTGTCCCCGGCAGAATAGCTCTACCGGAGCCCTAGATTGCTTCCGCCATGGTTCCACCTCATGGCGGTGGAGTTTCATCCCGAAAGGTTGTCTTCTATTTTTTTCTCATCGAAAGACTTCATATAGGAGAAGACGGGCGTCGGAGAGCCACTAGGGGGCCCAGGAGGTAGGGGGCGCGCCCAGGGGGGCGCCCCCACCCTCGTGAGCAGGGTGTGGGCCCCCTGGACTTCATCTTTGGCGATGATTTTTCTTTATTTATTTTAAGATATTCCGTGGAGTTTCAGGACTTTTGGAGTTGCGCAGAATAGGTCTCCAATATTTGCTCCTTTTCCAGCCCAGAATTCCAGCTGCCGGCATTCTCCCGCTTCATGTAAACCTTGTAAAATAAGAGAGAATAGCCATAAGTATTGTGACATAACATGAAATAACAGCCCATAATGCAATAAATATCGATATAAAAGCATGATGCAAAATGGACGTATCAACTCCCCCAAGCTTAGACCTTGCTTGTCCTCAAGCGAAAAGCCGATAACAATAAATATGTCCTCATGTTTAGAGGTAGAGGCGTCGATGAAAATAAAATACGGACATGGATGCATCATGATTATTTCCATAACAGTAACATAAATAGATTTTGTCATATGATTACTCAAACGGTGATCATTTCCCAAAGCCAGAGTATGAATCAGAAACCTTATTGAGCGCCAACAAATTATAATCTCAGTCATTGAAGCAATTGCAATTTATCATAACATCGAAAAGAGTCTATGTCAGAGCTTAAAAGCAAGTCCACATACTCAACTATCACTTAGTCCTTCATAATTGCTAACATTCACGCAATACTTGTGGTTACGGAATTTTAATCGGACACAGAGAAAGATATGGGCTTATAGTTTTGCCCCACAACTTTTTACCTCAAGGGTAATGTCAACAATAATAATTCATGCCCCCCACATCCAATTAGATATATATATCGCATTCTTTCCAACATGCTGAGCTTGCCAAAGGATAAAATAAAAGGGGAAGGTGAAGATCACCGTGACTCTTGCATAAGGTGGAGGATAATAATAAAAGATAGGCCCTTCGCAGAGGGAAGCAGAGGTTGTCATGCGCGTTTAGGTTTGATGCACAAAATCTTAATGCAAAAGAACATCACTTTATATTGCCCCTTGTATGTGAACCTTTATTATGCAGTCCGTCGCTTTTATTGCATCCACAACAAGTTCGTACAAAGTTTATTTTCTCCGCACTAATAAGTCATGCATATTTAGATAGCAATTTTTATTGCTTGCACCAATGACAACTTACTTGAAGGATCTTACTCAATCCATAGGTAGATATGGTGGACTCTCATGGCAAAACTGGTTTAAGGGTATTTGGAAGCACAAGTAGTATTTCTACTTGGTGCTGAGAATTTGGCTAGCATGAGGGGGAAAGGCAAGCTCAACACGTTAGAGGATCCATGACAACATATTTTATCTCAGATGTAAGAAAACATAACTCATTATGTTGTCTTCCTTGTCCAACATCAACTCTTTAGCATGTCATATTTTAATGAGTGCAACCAATCATAAAAGATGTCAATGATAATATATCTATATGTGAAACCTCTCTTTCCTTATTACTTCCTAGTAATTGCAACGATGACCAAAGCTATAATTGCAAACTCCCAACAACTTTTAATCATCATACTCTTTCTATGTGAAGTCATTACTTTCACTAAGATCAATATGAACTCTTTGATTCTTTTTATTCTTTTTCTTCTAATCACCCAAGATCATGGCAAAATACTCAAGCCCTTGACTCAACACTAATCTTTATTATATAGCTCACGGACTCGATTACAAAGAAGGATTATAAAGCAAAATTTAAAACTAGATCATGCCATGACTTTATTCCACTAAATTAAGATACTACTAAATAGACCGAACTAAGAAAAACGGTAAAGATAGGAGTTGTGATGGTGATACGATACCAGGGCACCTCCCCCAAGCTTGACAGCTGCCAAGGGTAGTGCCCATACCCATGTGATTATATCTCCTTCTTTGTTGTTGGCGGTGGAGGTGTTGTTGATGATGCGAGCTTGTCGTCCACCTTCCATGGCATAGGCTCATCATCGTAGAAGGATGATCGAGTCTCCGGAATCCTCAAATCTGCAGCCAAACTCATCCTTTTGAATCTATATTCATACTCACAGTTTTGGTTTTGCAGATCATAGATTTGGGCTTGGAGGTGCTCAATCTTCTCATGTAGCTTGAAGATGGCCTCCTCGGTTTTCTTGGCATCTGGCTCGTAGTTGTTGGTGAACTCCGCGAGCATCTTGTGGGTAGCGTTGATTCCACGCTCCACCATCCCCTGGCACTTGAAAACTTGTTGCTCCATTGCTTCGAGCCTCGACTCCACGCTTCCGATTCCCTTTGGTCCCTCAACATCGCGGATGTGCAGCAACCCATCATGCATCTCAATGGATTGAGGGTGTCGCAGCACCTCCGCGAGGTAAGGGTTGATCACCTTCTCGAAGAACTTGTCCTTGGAAGCACTTGGGGTCGTCATGATGATCTAGACCTGTCAGAAAAACAGCTCGAAACAAGAACAGGGGAGATTTGAGTGATACGAGAGTCAAAACCTTCGGGAGTATATATAATGAATTTTCACCGACTAAAATACGTGTCGGCAAGGAAACGGAGTCCAAAGGGCACACGAGGTGCTCACGAGGTTGGGGGGCGCGCCCAGGGGGGGCGCCCTCCACCCTCGTGGAGGCCTCGTGTCCTCCCCGGACTGCTACTTATTTTTCTATTTTTCTAAATATTCCAAAATAGATAAATATTGCCTAAAAAATTGTTTTGCAGTCGGTTTACTTACCGTACCACATACCTATTCCTTTTCGGAGTTTGGAATGTTCTGGAAAGTGTCCTTTATGTATTCCTCCGGGGTTACGGTTTCAATAATATTAGTTTCAACATTTATGTGATTACCTGAAATATAGTGTTTGATCCTTTGACCGTTTACCACCTTCGGATTTGTGCCTTCGAAGTTGTTGATTTTTATGGCACCGGAATGATAGACCTCCTCGATAACGTAGGGACCTTCCCATTTAGAGAGAAGTTTTCCTGCAAAAAATCTTAAACGAGAGTTGTATAGCAACACATAATCACCTACATTAAACTCACGCTTTTGTATCCTTTTGTCATGCCATCTTTTAACCTTTTCTTTAAAAAACTTGGCATTTTCATAAGCTTGGGTTCTCCATTCATCAAGGGAGCTAATATCAAATAACCTCTTCTCACTGGCAAGTTTGAAATCATAGTTGATCTCTTTAATAGCCCAGTATGCCTTATATTCTAGTTTGAGAGGTAAGTGACAAGCTTTTTCATAAACTATTTTATACGGAGACATACCCATAGGATTTTTATATGCAGTTCTATAGGCCCATAATGCATCATCAAGTTTCTTGGACCAATTCTTTCTAGACCTATTGACAGTCTTTTGCAAAATTAATTTGAGCTCTTTATTGCTCAATTCTACTTGACCACTAGACTGCGGGTGATATGGAGATGCAATTCTATGATTAACGTCATATTTAGCAAGCATCTTACGGAAAGCACCATGAATAAAGTGTGAACCACCATCAGTCATTAAATATCTAGGGACTCCAAACCTCGGAAAAATAAATTCCTTAAGCATTCTAATAGAAGTGTTATGATTAGCACTACTAGTTGGAATAGCTTCTACCCACTTAGTAACGTAATCAACATCAACTAAAATATGAGTGTATCCATTTGAGGCAGGAAAAGGTCTCATATAATCAAAGCCCCAAACATCGAATGGTTCAATAACAAGTGAATAATCCATAGGCATTTCTTGACATCTACTAATATTACCAATTCTTTGACATTCACTGCAAGAAAAAACAAACTTACGGGCATCCTTGAAGAGAGTAGGCCAATAAAAACCGGATTGCAATACCTTATGTGCAGTTCTATCTCCAGCGTGGTGTCCTCCATAAGCTTCGGAGTGACACTTGTGTAGGATCTGTTCCTGTTCATGCTTAGGTACACAACGTCTAATAACACCATCTACTCCTTCTTTATAAAGATGTGGGTCATCCCAAAAGTAATGTCGCAAGTCATAGAAAAACTTTTTCTTTTGTTGGTATGTGAAGCTAGGTGGTATAAATTTAGCAACAATATAATTAGCATAATCAGCATACCATGGAGTGCTACGAGAAGTGCTTATGACATTTAATTTTTCATCAGGAAAGCTATCATCAATAGGTAGTGGGTCATCAAGAACATTCTCTAACCTAGACAAGTTGTTTGCGATGGGGTTCTCAGCTCCTTTTCTATCAACAATATGTAAATCAAATTCTTGCAGCAGGAGAACCCATCTAATGAGTCTAGGTTTTGCATCCTTCTTTTCCATAAGATATTTAATAGCAGCATGATCAGTGTGAATAGTTACTTTAGAATCAACAATATAAGGTCTAAACTTATCACAAGCAAACACAACTGCTAAAAGTTCCTTTTCGGTAGTAGCATAATTTCTTTGAGCACTGTCTAGAGTCTTACTAGCATAATGGATAAGATTTAGTTTCTTATCAACTCTTTGATCTAGAACAGCACCTACAGCATAATCACTAGCATCACACATAATTTCAAAGGGTAAATTCCAATCAGGTGGCTGAACAACAGGTGCAGAGACTAATGCCTTCTTAAGTATTTCAAATGCTTCTACACAATCATCATCAAAGACAAATGGTACATCTTTTTGTAATAAATTAGTCAGAGGCCGAGAGATTTTTGAGAAGTCCTTAATGAACCTCCTATAGAATCCGGCGTGACCAAGGAAACTTCTTATACCTTTGATGTCCTTGGGACATGGCATCTTTTAAATAGCATCAACCTTGGCTTTATCAACTTCAATACCTCTTTCAGAAACTTTGTGCCCCAAGACAATACCTTCATTAACCATAAAGTGGCACTTTTCCCAATTCAAGAGAAGATTAGTTTCTTCACATCTCTGCAAAACTCGAGCAAGATTGCTCAAGCAATCATCAAAAGAGGAACCATAGACGAAAAAATCGTCCATGAAAACCTCACAAATATTCTCGCAAAAGTCAGAGAATATAGCCATCATGCATATTTGAAAGGTAGCAGGTGCATTACATAAACCGAAAGGCATACGTCTATAAGCAAAATTACCAAAAGGGCATGTAAAAGTAGTCTTTGATTGATCTTTAGCCAACACAGTTATTTGAGAAAAACCGGAATAACCATCTAGAAAGCAATAGTGTGTATGTTTGCATAATCTTTCTAGCATTTGATCAATAAAAGGTAAGGGGTAATGATCTTTCTTTGTAGCCTTATTTAATTTGCAGAAATCAATTACCATCCTATAACCTGTGATGATTCTTTGTGGAATCAATTCATCTTTATCATTAGGGACAACAGTAATACCACCCTTCTTAGGGACACAATGGACAGGACTTACCCACTGACTATTAGCAACGGGATAAATTATACCTTCCTCCAGAAGCTTGAGTATTTCCTTTCTTACCACTTCTTTCATTTTAGGATTCAAACATCGTTGAGGATCACGAACTGGTTTGGCATCAGCTTCCAAATTTATTTTATGTTGACATAGAGTGGGACTAATGCCCTTAAGATCATCCAGAGTATATCCAATAGCAGCGCAATGCTTTTTCAGAGTTTTCAATAATCTTTCTTCTTCATGCTCTGAAAGGTTAGCGCTAATAATGACATGATATATTTTCTTTTCATCAAGATAAGCATATTTAAGATTATCAGGCAACGGTTTAAGCTCAAACACAGGATCACCCTTGGGTGGAGCAGGATCCCCTAGGATTTCAACAGACAAATTGTGTTGCAGAATTGGTTCCTGTTTAAAGAATACTTCATCTATTTCTCTTCTCTCATTCATGAACATATCATTTTCATGGTCTAGCAAATATTATTCTAAAGGATCACTAGGAGGTACGGCAATAGAAGCAAGACCAATAATTTCGTCCTTTCTAGGCAATTCTTCCTCACAATGTTCTTTACTAAATTTAGAGAAATTAAACTCATGAACCATATCATCCAAGCCAATAGTAACAACATTCTTTTTGCAGTCTATCGTAGCATTAACAGTATTGAAGAAGGGTCTACCAAATATAATGGACAAAAGCTATCTTTTGGAGAACCAAGAACAAGAAAATCAGCGGGATATTTTGTTTTTCCACACAAGACTTCAACATCTCTAACAATTGCCATTGCAGATATAGTATCTCTATTGGCAAGTTTAATTGTAACATCAATATCTTCTAACTCAGCAGGTGCAATATCATGCATAATTTCTTTGTATAAGTCAATAGGTATAACACTAGCACTAGCACCCATATCACACAAGCCATGATAACAATGATCTCCTATTTTAACAGAAATAATAGGCACACCTACCACAGGTCTATGTTTATCTCTATCACAAGGTTTAGCAATTCTAGCAGTTTCGCCCTGGAATTGAATAACATGCCAACCAATATTATCAGACAAGAGATCTTTAACAATAGAAATATTGGGTTCTACTTTGACTTGCTCAGGAGGTGTATAAGTTCTAATATTGCTTTTACGAACAACAGTTGAAGCTTTAGCATGATCCTTCATTCTAACAGGGAAAGGTGGTTTCTCAACATAAGAAGTGGGAACAATAGGATCATTATAAGTGACAATTTTTTCTTCAACTTTAATAGGTGTAGCTACTTTTACTTCTATGGGAGGATGATATTTAAACCACTTCTCCTTGGGGAGATCAACATAAGTAGCAAAAGATTCACAGAAAGAAGCTACTATTTCAGAGTCAAGTCCATATTTAGTGCTAAACTTACGGAAAATATCGGTATCCATAAAATATTTAACACAATCAAACTTAGGTCTCATACCTGACTCCTTACCTTCGTCGAGGTCCCAATCTTCAGAGTTGCGTTTAATTCTATCCAATAAATTCCATCTGAATTCAATAGTCTTCATCATAAAAGAGACAGCGCAAGAAGTATCGAGCATGGTGCGATTGTTATTAGAAAGCCGAGCATAAAAACTTTGCATAATTACTTCTCTTGCGAGCTCATGATTGGGGCATGAATATAACATTGATTTAAGACTCCCCCAAGCTTGAGCGATGCTTTCTCCTTCGTGAGGCCAAAAATTATATATATAATTGCGATCACGATGAACAAGATGAATAGGATAATACTTTTGATGAAATTCCACTTTCAATCTTTTATAGTTCCATGATCTCATATCATCACATAGCCTGTACCATACCAATGCGTCTCCCTTCAAAGATAAAGGGAAAGCCTTCTTCTTGACAACATCATCGGGTATACCTACAATCTTAAATAGTCCACAAACATCATCCACATAGCGTAGAGGTTCATCAGGATGCTTTGTTCCATCTCGTGTAAAAGTGTTAGCTAGCAGTTTTTCCATCATACCCGAAAGAATCTCAAAAGGAGTTTCATTTTCAATAGGTTAAGTAGGTTGAGTAGGTTGAGGAGCAACTCTTTGTTCTACTGGACGGGGTGAAGATACCCCGAACAATCCCCTCAGACAATTACTTTCCATAGTAACAAGTGACAGAAAATTTCAGCACACCATATAAACTTTTCCTTACCAAATTCCACCTACCAAAGGCACTTCACTCCCCGGCAACGGCGCCAGAAAAGAGTCTTGATGACCCACAAGTATAGGGGATCTATCATAGTCCTTTTGATAAGTAAGAGTGTCGAACCCAACGAGGAGCAGAAGGAAATGATAAGCGGTTTTCAGTAAGGTATTCTCTGCAAGTACTGAAATAAGTGGTAACAGATAGTTTTGTGATAAGATAAATTGTAACGAGCAACAAGTAACAAAAGTAAATAAAGTGCAGGAAGGTGCACCAATCCTTTTTGTAGGAAAGGACAAGCCTGGACAAACTCTTATAATAGGAAAAGCGCTCCGAAGGACACATGGGAATATCGTCAAGCTAGTTTTCATCACGCTCATATGATTCGCGTTCGGTACTTTGATAATTTGATATGTGGGTGGACCGGTGCTTGGGTGCTGTTCTTCCTTGAACAAGCATCCCACTTATGATTAACCTCTATTGCAAGCATCCGCAACTACAACAAAAGTATTAAGGTAAACCTAACCATAGCGTGAAACATATGGATCCAAATCAGTCTCTTACGAAGAACCGCATAAACTAGGGTTTAAGCTTCTGTCACTCTAGCAACCCATCATCTACTTATTACTTCCCAATGCCTTCCTCTAGGCCCAAATAATGGTGAAGTGTTATGTAGTCGACGTTCACATAACACCACTAGAGGTTAGACAACATACATCTTATCAAAATATCGAACGAATACCAAATTCACATGACTACTAATAGCAAGACTTCTCCCTTGTCCTCAGGAACAAACGTAACTACTCATGAAGCATATTCATGTTCATAATCAGAGGGGTAATAATGTGCATAAAGGATCTGAACATATGATCTTCCACAAAATAAACCAACTAGCATCAACAACAAGGAGTAATCAACACTACTAGCAACCTACTAGTACCAATCCCGGACTTGGAGACAAGAATTGGATACAAGAGATGAACTAGGGTTTGGAGATGAGATGGTGCTAGAGAAGATGTTGATGGAGATTGCCCTCTCCCGATGAGAGGAGCATTGGTGATGATTTCCCCCTCCCGGAGGGAAGTGTCCCCGGCAGAATAGCTCTGCCGGAGCCCTAGATTGGTTCCGCCAAGGTTCCGCCTCGTGGTGGCGGAGTTTCGTCCCGAAAGGTTGTCTTCTATTTTTTCTCATCGAAATACTTCATATAGGAGGAGAAAGGCGTTGGAGAGCCACCAGGGGGCCCACGAGGTAGGTGGGGGCGCGCCCAGGGAGGGAGCCCCCCACCCTCGTGAGCAGGGTGTGGGCCCCTGGCCTTCATCTTTGGCGATGATTTTTCTTTATTTATTTTAAGATATTCCGTGGAGTTTCAGGACTTTTGGAGTTGCCCAGAATAGGCCTCCAATATTTGCTCCATTTCCAGCCCAGAATTCCAGCTGCCGGCATTCTCCCTCTTCATGTATACCTTGTAAAGTAAGAGAGAATAGCCATAAGTATTGTGACATAACGTGAAATAACAGCCCATAATGCAATAAATATCGATATAAAAGCATGATGCAAAATGGACGTATCAACCCTACAGTGTCCACAACACAAATATAAGGAAATACAGAGCATAGTGAATAGTAAAAATGTGACAATTCAGGAAAATAACTTTCATTACCTCTGCTGCAGTTCAAAAATATCCTTCTATCAGCACTGCAAGTACCTTGACAGAAGGTGCACAAGAAACAGTGCTTTCAGTGATCATGATTGATCCATTGGAACCCATTTTGATGACAACCCATTTTGTGCGGGTTCCTCTTCTTAACAACTCTTGCCTTTCTAAATTGGGTTCCAGATGTTGGTTAGTGACTCAGCATGTCAAAGCAATAAGCAGGAAGGTGTGAGAAATGAGGCGAAAAAGTGCTAGATTAAGAACACCACACCCGTGTCACTATTCTCTAAGCCAGTTTGAATTCAGCAAATAAAAATCTTTAGAAAAGCAGTTGGTGTTTGCCAAAATTATCTTCCAATAGCTCCAGTGCACACTCCAAATTACCAAACTCTTCCTCCAACACGCAACCATCCACGAACGAACATATTTCCCATTGATAAGCAACCCAACACGAATAAATTTCAGATATTGGCATAAAGATAGCTCAAACAATCAAGATGCAAGATCTATGGATATAAATCTAATTATAAAACAAGAATGCTGCAAGGTGGCCAACTGAGTTCATTTCAGCAAGCAAAATTAGCCCTTTTCCTTTTGGTAAACAATTCAATGCCATAACACAAAAGTACTAACACTATTTTGGTACATGAAAGAAATTCAATCCAATAAATTAAATTAATCTCCAGCAATGCTAACCAATGCGAACAAATTGACTACCAGTATTAGCCCCTGCCCAAGAACCCCCAACATGTAACAGTAACATCCAATTCACACCCAGATTACCCAAAAAGAAAATGTCAACCTAATTAACCTAATACACCAAATCAATTTGGTTTACTCCTAATAATCAAAGCAAAAGTGGAGGCAAGGAAAAACAAGTAGATGCATGGCAGGAGACATCACCTTGGCAGAGAGGCAGTGGATGAAGATGCATGCACTCTCGGCAAAGGCGGCCATGGATGTTAGCGACCCAAAATACTACGAAGGGAGCAAGCTCACAAAGCCACTCTTGTACATGCATGGGTCGGACCTGAAGATGCGCCACAGGCACTACAAGTACCAGCTCGGGAAGCAGTAGGAAATCATCCGGGCTTGGATCACAACAATGGCGGCTTCCTTGGCACCCCTACCTTTCTTAATCCTCCCTCCCTCTTCCTCCTTGTTCTCTTAAATCTAGCAATTCCTCCTGTATCAAGCTTTGATACGTCTCCAACGTATATATAATTTTTGATTGTTCCATGCTATTATATTACCCGTTTTGGATGTTTATGGGATTTACTCTACAATTTCATATCATTTTTGGGACTAACCTACTAACCGGAGGCCCAGCCCGAATTTCTGTGTTTTTTTGCCTATTTCATTGTTTTGAAGTAAAGGAATATCAAATGGAGTCCAAATGGAATGAAACCTTCGGGAGCGATCTTTTTGGAACAAACGCAATCCAGGAGACTTGGAGTGGACGTCAGGCAGCGAACGAGGCGGCCACAAGGGTGCCCGACGCACCCTAAGGGGGTGGGTGCACCCCCGACCCTCGTGGGCCCCTCGTGGCTCAACAAACATACTTCTTCCTCCTATATATATCCCCGTACACCAAAAACATCCAGGAGCACCATGAAAAACTATTTCCAGCACCGAAACCTACTGTATCCACGAGATCCCATCTTGGAGCCTTCGCTGGTGCTCCGCCGGAGGGGGGATCGACCATGGAGGGCCTCTACATCATCTCCAAGGCCTTTAGGTCCATAGTTATTAGCTATATGGCTTCTTCTCTCTCTTTGAATCGCAATACGGAGTTCTCCTCGATCTTCTTGGAGATCTATTCGATGTAACTCTTTTTGCGTGTGTTTGTCGAGATCCGATGAATTCTGGGTTTGTGATCAAGTTTATCTATGAGAAATAATTGAATCTTCTCCAAATTCTTTTACGTGTGATTGGTTATCTTTGCAAGTCTCTTTGAATTATCAGTTGGGTTTCGCCTACTAGATTGATCTTTCTTGCAATGGGAGAAGTGCTTAGCTTTGGGTTCAATCTTGCGGCGTCCTTTCCCAGTGACAGAAGGGGCAGCAAGGCACGTATTGTATTGTTGCCATCGAGTATAGAAAGATGGGGTTTATATCATATTGCTTGAATTTATCCCTCTACATCATGTCATCTTACTTAATGCATTACTCTGTTCTTCATGAACTTAATACTCTAGATGCAGGCATGAGTCGGTCGATGTGTGGAGTAATAGTAGTAGATGCAGGTAGAGTCGGTCTACTTGTCACAGACGTGATGCCTATATACTTGATCATGCCTAGATAATCACATAACTATGCACTTTCCTATCAATTGCTCGACAATAATTTGTTCACCCACCGTAATACTTATGCTATCTTGACAGAAGCCACTAGTGAAACCTATGGCCCCCGGGTCTATCTTTTGTCATATAAGTTTCCCATCTACTTTTATTTTCCAATCTATATCATAAAAATACCAAAAATATTTATCTTATCTTATTATCTCTATCTGATCTCACTTTTGCAAGTTACCGTGAAGGGATTGACAACCCCTTTATCGCGTTGGTTGCGAGGTTCTTGTTTGTTTGTGCAGGTGTGTGGGACTTTTGATGAGCCTCCTACTGGATTGATACCTTGGTTCTCAAACACTGAGGGAAATACTTGCGCTACTTTGCTGCATCAGCCTTTCCTCTTCAAGGGAAAACCAATGCAGTGCTCAAGAGGTAGCAAGAAGTATGTCTGGCGCAGTTGTCGGGGAGGTCTTCACTCGAGTCAAGACATACCAAGTACCAATCACAAACTCATCTCCCTTGCATTACATTATTTGCCATTTGCCTCTTGTTTTCCTCTCCCCCACTTCACCCTTGCCGTTTTATTCGCCCTCTCTTTCTCGCTTGCCTTTTTGTGTGCTTGTGTGTTGGATTGCTTGTCACGATGGCGCAAGATAATATCAAATTCTGTGACTTTTCCAATACCAATAATAATGATTTCCTTAGCACTCCGATTACTCCTCTTAATGATGTTGAATCTTGTGAAATCAATGCTGCTTTGTTGAATCTTGTTATGAAAGGTCAATTCTCCGGCCTTCCTAGTGAAGATGCCGCTACTCATCTAAACAACTTTGTTGATTTGTGTGATATGCAGAAGAAGAAAGATATGGATAATGATATTGTTAATTTGAAGTTATTTCCATTTTCACTTAGATATCGTGCTAAAACTTGGTTTTCGTCTTTGCATAAAAATAGTATTGATTCATGGAATAAGTGCAAAGATGCTTTTATCTCTAAGTATTTTCCTCCCGCTAAGATCATCTCTCTTAGAAACGATATTACGAACTTTAAACAACTTGATCATCAGCATGTTGCCCAATCTTGGGAAAGAATGAAATTAATAATTCACAATTGCCCTACTCATGGTTTGAATTTATGGATGATCATACAAATTTTTTATGCCGGATTGAATTTTGCTTCTAGAAATCTTTTAGATTCGGCCATGGGAGGCACTATTATGGAAATCACTTTAGGAGAATCTACTAAACTCCTTGATAACATTATGGATAATTATTATTAATGGCACACCAAATGATCTACTAGTAAAAAAGTTCATGCTATAGAAGAAATTAATGGGAAATATGTTCGTTTGCTACTAAGAGTGCTCCTATTGATCCTAATGATATGCCTTTGTCTACTTTGATTGAGAATAATAATGAATCTATGGATGTGAATTTTGTTGGTAGGAATAATGTTGGTAACAATGTGTATAGAGGAAACTTTAATCCTAGGCCGTTCCCTAGTAATTCCTCTAATAATTATGGTAATTCCTAGAACAACTCTTATGAAAATTTTAATAAGACGCCCTCTGATTTTGAGAATAGTGTTAAAGAATTTATGATCTCTCAAAATAATTTCAGTGCTTTGCTTGAAGAAAAATTGCTTAAAGTTGATGAATTGGCTAGGAACGTTGATATACTTTCTCTTGATGTTGATTCTTTGAAACTTAGATCTATTCCACCCAAGCATGATATCAACGAGTCTCTCAAGGCCATGAGAATTTCCATTGATGAGTGCAAAGAAAGAACCGCTAGGATGCGTGCTAAGAAAGATTGCTTTATAAAAGCGTGTTCTTCTAGTTTCCATGAAAATAATGATGGAGATCTAAAAGTTATTGATGTGTCCCCTATTAAATCTTTGTTTTGCAATATGAATCTTGATAATGATGGGACTGGAGATGAGCCAACTTTAGTTAAAAGGCGTCCCAATGATTCAGAGTTTTTAGATCTTGATGCTAAATTTGGTAAAAGTGGGATTGGAGAGGTCAAAACTTTACATAGCATTGAACCCACTATTATGGATTTCAAGGAATTTAATTATGATAATTGTTCTTTAATAGATTGTATCTTATTCTTGCAATTCGTGTTGAATTCTCCTCATGCTTATAGTCAAAATAAAGCTTTTACCAAACATATTGTCGATGCCTTGATGCAATCTTATGAGGAAAAACATGAATTGGAAGTTTATATACGTAGAAAACTTTATGATGAGTGGGAACCTACTATAAAAATTAATATTAAATATCATGAATGCTATGCTTTGTGTGATTTGGGTGCTAGTGTTTCCACGATTCCGAAAACTTTATGTGATGTGCTAGGTTTCCATGAACTTGATGATTGCTCTTTAAACTTACGCCTTGCAGACTCCACCATTAAGAAACCTATGGGAAGGATCAATGATGTTCTTATTGTTGCAAATAGTAATTATGTGCCCGTAGATTTTATTGTTCTTGATATAGATTGCAATCTTTCATGTCCTATTATTATTGGTAGACCTTTCCTTAGAACAATTGGTGCAATTATTGATATGAAGGAAGGGAATATTAGATTCCAATTTCCATTAAGGAAAGGCATGGAACAGTTCCCTAGAAAGAAAGTCAAATTAACTTATGAATCTATTATGCAAGCTACTTATGATTTGAATACCAAAGATGGCAATACGTAGATCTATTCTCGCTTTTATGCCTAGCTAGGGGCGTTAAACGATAGCGCTTGTTGGGAGGCAACCCAATTTTATTTTTGTTCCTTGGTTTTTGCTTCTGCTTAGTAATAAAAATTTCATATAGCCTCTGTTTAGATGTGGTTTTATGTTTTAAATAGTGTTTGTGCCAAGTAGAACCTATATGATAATCTATGGTGATAGTTAATTTGATTCTGCTGAAAAACATAAACTTTTGCATGCACGAGAATAATTTTAGTAAATCACAGGAACGTAATTTTGCGTTGATTATTTTTGCAATAGATCAATAGAATTTTTTTCCAGGAGTTCCTATTTTGGTAGGAGTTTTAGAGTTCCAGAAGTATTAGAAACTTACAGATTGCTACGGACTATTCAATTTTCGACAGATTCTGTCTTTCGTGTGTTGTTTGCTTATTTTGATGCATCTATGGCTAGTATCGGGGGGTATGAACCATAGAGAAGTTGGAATAAAGTAGGTTTAACACCAATGTAAATAAATAATGAGTTCATTACAGTACCTTATGTGGTGGTTTTTCTTTCTTGCACTGATGGAGCTTAGGAGATTTCCTATTGAGTTTTGTGTTGTGAAGTTTTCAAGTTTTGGGTAAAGATTTGATGGACTATGGAATAAGGAGTGGAAAGAGCCTAATCTTGGGGATGCCCATGGCACCCTAAGATAATCCAAGGACAACCAAAAGCCTAAGCTTGGGGACACCCTCATCCCCTCTTTCGTCTTAATTTATCGGTAACTTTACTTGGAGCTATATTTTTATTCGCCACATGATATGTGTTTTGCTTGGAGCGTCTTGTATGATATTAGTCTTTCTTTTTAGTTTACCACAATCATCCTTGCTGTACACATCTTTTGGGAGAAACCCACATGATTTGGAATTTATTAGAATACTCTATGTGCTTCACTTATATCTTTTGAGCTAGATAGTTTTTGCTCTAGTGCATCACTTATATCTTTTTAGAGTATGTCGGCGACTTGATTTTGTAGAAATTGTTGATCTCTCATGCTTCACTTATATTATTTTGAGAGTCTTATATAACAGCATGGTATTTGCTATGGTTGTAAAATTGGTCCTAGAATGATAGGCATCCAAGTTGGGTATAATAAAAACCATCATAGGAAGTGAATTGGATGCTATGATCAATTTGATGCTTGATAATTGTTTTGAGATATAGAGGTGGTGATATTAGAGTCATGCTAGTTGGGTAATTGTGAATTTAAAGAATACTTTTGTTGAATTTGGCAAGTCCTGTAGCATGCACGTATGGTAAAAGTTGTGTAACAAATTTGTTGCATGGAGTGCTCTTCTGATTGCCTTCCCTTGTGTGGAGGTCGTGGGCGCGTGATGGTTAACTTCTATCAACCTCCCCCCTAGGAGCATGCGTAGTAGTACTTTGCTTCGAGGGCTAATAAATTTTTTGCTATACGTATACGAGTTCTTTATGACTAATGTGAGTCCATGGATTATACGCATTTTACCTTTCCATCATTGCCAGCCTCTTCGGTACCGTGCATTGCCCTTTCTCACCTTGAGAGTTGGTGCAAACTTCGTCGGTGCATCCAAACCTCGTGATACGATACGCTCTATCACACATAAACCTCCTTATATCTTCCTCAAAACAGCCACCATACCTACCTATTATGACATTTCCATAGCCATTCCGAGATATATTGCCATGCAAGGTTCCACCGTTCTGTTTTTCATGACACGCATCATCATTGTCATATTGCCTTGCATGATCATGTAGTTGACATCGTATTTGTGGCAAAGCCACCATGCTTAATTTTTCATACATGTCACTCTTGATTCATTGCCCATCCCGGTACACCGCCGGAGGCATTCATATAGAGTCATATATTGTTCTAATTTTGAGTTGTAATTCATGAGTTGTAAATAAATAGAAGTGTGATGATCATCATTATTAGAGCATTGTCCCTTATAAAAAAAGAAAGGCCAAAAAAAAAGAAAGGCCAAAGAAAAAAAAAGGAAAAAAAGAAAGGCCAAATAAAAAAAGAAAGCCCCAAAAATAGAAAATAAAAAAGGGGGCAATGTTACTATCCTTTTCCACAGTTGTGCTTGAAAGTAGCACCATGTTTTTCCTATAGAGAGTCTCATATGTTGTCAGTTTCATATACTAGTGGGAATTTTCATTATAGAACTTGGCTTGTATCTTCCAACGATGGGCTTCCTCAAATGCCCTAGGTCTTCGTGAGGAAGAAAGTTGGATGCACACCCACTTAGTTTCTTTTGTTGAGCTTTCATACATTTATAGCTCTAGTGCATCCGTTGCATGGCAATCCCTACTCCTTATGTTGACATCAATTGATGGGCATCTCCATAGCCCATTCATTAGCCTCGTCAATGGGATACTTTCTCTTTTTTTATGTCTTCTCCACACAACCTCCATCATCATATTCTATTCCACCCCTAATGCTATATCCATGGCTCACGCTCATGTATTGCGTGAGAGTTGAAAAAAAGCTGAAGCGCGTTAAAAAGTATGAACCAATTGCTTGGATGAAACAGGGGTTGTTCTTGATGGGAGTATTTTGGTGTGATGAAAAGGAAAAATAGCCTAACTATATGATTTTGTAGGGATGAACCTTCTAATGCCATGTTATTTTGAGAAGACATAATTGCTTAGTTAGTATGCTTGAAATATTACTATTTCTTATGTCAATATGAACATTTATTTTGAATCATTTGGATCTGAACATTCATACCACAATAAAGAAACATACATTGAGAAATATGCTAGGTAGCATTCCACATCAAAAATTCTGTTTTTATCAGTTACCTACTCGAGGACGAGCAGGTATTAAGCTTGGGGATGCTTGATACGTCTCCAAAGCATCTATAATTTTTTATTGTTAAATGCTATTATATTACCCGTTTTGGATGTTTATGGGCTTTACTTTATACTTTTATGTCATTTTTGGGACTAACCTACTAACCGGAGGCCTGACCCGAATTGCTGTTTTTTTGTCTATTTCAGTTTTCGAATAAAAGGAATATCAAACGGTGTCCAAACGGAATGAATCCTTCGGGAGCGATCTTTTTGGAACAAACGCAATCCAGGAGACTTGGAGTGAACGTCAAGCAGTGAACGAGGCGACCACGAGGGTGCCCGGCGTGCCCTAAGGGGGTGGGCGTGCCCCCCACCCTCGTGGGCCCGTCGTGGCTCAACCGACATACTTCTTCCTCCTATATATATCCACGTACCCCGAAAACATCCAGTAGCACCACGAAAAACTATTTCCACTGCCGCAACCTTCTGTACCCGCGAGATACCATCTTGGAGCCTTCGCCGGCGCTCCGCCGGAGGGGGAATCGACCATGAAGGGCCTATACATCATCTCCAAGGCCTCTCCTATGAGTTCTGAGTAGTTTACTAGAGACCTTCGGGTCCATAGTTATTAGCTAGATGGCTTCTTCTCTCTCTTTGAATCTCAATACAAAGTTCTCCTCGGTCTTCCTAGAGATCTATTCGATGTAAATCTTTTTGCGGTGTGTTTGTCAAGATCCGATGAATTGTGGGTTTATGAGCAAGTTTATCTATGAGAAATAATTGAATCTTCTCTGAATTTTTTTATGTGTGATTGGTTATCTTTGCAAGTCTCTTCGAATTATCAGTTTGGTTTGGCCTACTAGATTGATCTTTATTGCAATGGGAGAAGTGCTTAGCTTTGGGTTCAATCTTTTGGTGTCCTTTCCCAGTGATAGCAGGGGCAGCAAGGCACATATTATATTGTTGCCATCGAGGATAAAAAGATGGGGTTTATATCATATTGGTTAAGTTTATCCCTCTACATCATGTCATCTTACTTAATGTGTTACTCTGTTCTTCATGAACTTAATACTCTAGATGCAGGCAGGAGTCGGTGGATGTGTGGAGTAATAGTAGTAGATGCAGGCAGGAGTCAGTCTACTTGTCACAGACGTGATGCCTATATACATGATCATGCGAAGATAATCTCATAACTATGCACTTTTCTATCAATTGCTCGACAGTAATTTGTTTACCAACCGTAATACTTATGCTATCTTGAGAGAAGCCACTGGTGAAACCTATGGCCCCCGGGTCTATCTTTTATCATATAAGTTTTCCATCTACTTTTATTTGCATCTTTTATTTTCCAATCTATATCATAAAAACTAGACAGGGAGCGCGCCTTGGCGCGAGGGTGCCGGTCCCAACGTTTTGGTCAAGAAGTTGGAAACAATGCCATCCAAACATACATAGTGGTAGGGCCTTTGTCTTTGTTATTAATCAAAGAACATGTACTGTGCTACTTCCTCTTTCCATGTTCCAAGGAGAAGCTAATGCAGCTTGTAGTGACAGATACTTCAAAGCAAAGGATATGTAGCATACTCAGGCTTCATTTTCCTAAGGATGTTGTGAAAGCTCTAAAAAATCATTACAATGGGCTAATAAACCTAGGAAAGCTATACAACAGAAATGATGAAGTGGTGTTCTTAACGAAAATAGGAACATATTTTTAGAGAACAAATATATATCAATCTATTTAATACATGTAATAGCAACTCCTTGTGTACACAATGAGGGCGATTAAGGAATGCATTCCAGTCACTTTCAATATAAGGAAACGAAAAGTAGCAGTTCTGATAATTGACAGCAACAGGTAACCATCATAAGTTAGCTCATCACAAATGAAAGAGCTGATTGGAGCTCCAACGACCAATATGTAGCTTTGTTGTCCCAGTTAAAAAAATATAATAATATCCGCTTCGCTGGTACATGAATAATTTCTCTTATAGTGTGAAATAAACCTCGACACAATTAGTTTGCTATGGATCCCTTTATGGATATACTAATAAAACTCTAAAAAAGAATAAATCACCTCATATTATCCTGACTTACTTGCAAACAATCTATACTTATCTATTTATGGTCTTCATAATACAGTCAAGCTCTTGCTTTCCCTGAATCAGAAACAACAGTCACAAACAGTCGGGCAGTACCACCACATGCACCAAAAAAGGTTAAACACACGCACAAAAGAATAAAGAAGGCACAGGGACCAGCCAAACCCCTTAACTTGTAAACTGAAAATCTCTATGTTCTCAACTGATGGTTGAAACAATCAACCACCAGTCCTTTTTGTTTAGCCAACAAATATAAGATAGGACAGATTTGCAGGTAAGCACAAGGAGACCATATTATTAAACAACTTGTTGATTCAAATGCAATAGCACTATCCTTGTTAGCACATTTAAAAATTACAGAGATTTTTATCAAGGATATACATGTGCATTTCATCTCCATTATAGTTTGAATATATAAAAAGAAGAAACAATGAATATCTGTAAGAAAGGACAACAAAATTAAGTGTTAAAATAATGGGGTGGAAAAATAAAGAGAAGATGAGCTCACCAGCGGCTCCTAACAACTACGACACACGTTGCCATACTAACAAACACTGGCTAGTATACCTTAGTGGTGTGCATATGTTACAACCTGGTACTTAAACAATCTTAACTTGAACCTAACTTATATTGAATGATTTAAAATGTGGTGCTACATATACAATACCTAGTAGATATTGCTTTAACTAAAAATTAAACCTACAGCTCTCTGATGTCAGAGTAGCATGATTCAATTTGTAAATAAGAATGCGTGTGTCGCACTATTACATACAGGAAACACATGCATTCTCATTTACTATGAATATACTTGGAAGGAATAGTGTGGCCTTTCTAGAAGGAAAATACATCTCAAATACACTTCAGAACCACAGGTATTGGCATAGACACTAAACATACGTATCAAGTTCACTACAAAGCATAAGATGAAGAGGAGCAGGATAACTTCTATGTTACAGAAATGAGTGCAGACTGCATGCATTTATTCAATATAAAACCAAGGATACGCTAGACTTGAGGCCACTAAGCAAAATCCGAAATAAACATGAAACAAAGACATAAGAAACCATAACAAATCTCGACACGGGTACAACTTGCAAGACTCTGGGCATGAAGGAAAATCTGGCTAGTCATATCAGAGGAAATAAAACGACATTTTTCTGCCCCAACTCCTATTTGTGATCACCTCAAATGCCAAATACACTACAACCAAGAAAGAAAACATTAACCAGCTAGAGAATATAAATACCTGGTGGCTACGGCGATGGTTCGTCCTGCTACTGCCAGTGACCGATGGTGGACGGAGTGCGTGTTTCTCACCGTCTCCAGTGGTATCGTTCCTAGGAGGTCGTCATATATCACCCCCCTGCGTGCATCGAGAGGGTGCGCCTGGATCTGCCGGTTAGCAGCGGCGCCGATGAGCTCACCTTGACCCGCCACTTCCCCCTGCGCGCACTCCCCCTGTAGCGACATGAGTGGCGGCAACAGCATCCAACTTGTCTATTTTGTTAAAATAAGAAAGCAGAAGGTCATCTGTAAGGAGAGAACACCATATCGCCAAAAATCAAATGCTTACATCCACTATTTAGAACTGATCCTACCAAGAAGAAACATTTAAAGAAAGTACAACAAGCACTGACAAAAACATAGGAGCAGCTATTTCAAATAAATCTGAGTGCTAAAAACTCCATTAAAGAAGTGAAAATCTAGTTAGATATATTATATCTTAGTACAAGTATAGATAATTTGATATCTGATATAAAAGATGCTTTAGTTAACTATGCTCGAAGGACCGAGACTCTAGTCAGATGATTCTAAGATAATATCAAGATGCATTAGAAATAACTCGCATAATATATACCATACAGAAAAAAATATACACCTACAACAAAACCTTTTTAATTGGCTAACAATACAATAAAATAAAGAGGATTAATCAGTATCTGCCAGAAATATCAATCAACAAAAGTGTTGCTCTAGATTTTGATGTGTTAGGCAAAAGAAAAAATAAACAACTGCCAGCTTAATATTTGTTGGGAAGTAACATCAATGATGTAATCCTGCTAGACTAATAGGAAAATGAATAAGCATCTACCATATCCAAGTAGGAGCTAGAACCCAAATACTTGAACCTTCATAATATAATACAGTAATAAAAACAGAAGTTTCAGAGTATCAACTCTATATACAAAATACTCTCATTGCTAAAATAAGGATAAGCTGTGTAAGTTCATCCTTATTTAACTCCTATTTATGTAGGTAACATATTTTAAACTCTATAGTTGGAAGTTTCTTCAAACTGCAGGATCCAAAAAATGGAGAGGTGACGTACAGAATTGGAGAAAGCTTCAGAGCAAACTAAAGAAAACGAAAGGAAATGTATGCTCGATGGCTCGGATTAACCAAGCAACTTAATCACATCAGTCGAAAAATTGTTTATGGATACAAAACGGGACATGCTACCTCGGTCACTCTTTACATGAACAATCCAGCATTATCTCAAGAAAAATCTCAAAAACATCCTGTAGTATTAATTTTTGTAGCATGAACAAATAGCTGCAACTGGTAACTTGCAAAAAAATTAGAAGTAATAGTATCACAACGAATTAAAACAAGTCATTCAACTGATAACTTGCTGGGAGTGAGTCTTTCTAGTATAACAAAGTGCAACTTACTCTTAACCAGATTAAATCAAAGAACAACAACAAACAATAAAGGTATGAGAGAGAAGAAAACTTTACTTTAAATGGCTATAAACACTAGAGCATAAATAAGCAACACCTTTAAATAAAAATAAAAAGTGTTTAGTGTTCATTGCATAGTGGGCTCAGGTTCGCCTTTCCTCGATCATATAACCTACCCCCGTCATCTCTTATCATCAGATCAATCTGTTTATACAGTGGAGCTGCCCTGGTTATCACTCAACGAGAATGACCATCCAAGGACAGAACCATAAGTATCACAGGATCAAAAATGATTTTAGGGATGAGAGGGATGATCCAACTTTATACCCACAGGTGCCTCGGTTTCTCAAAGGCACAATTATTTCAGCCATGGTTAATCATCATTGCCCTAGCAAGAATAGCTTCCGCCACGAGCATCGGCGGTGAGAGGAGAGGAGACCCAGAGAGAAGGAGGCGAATGGGAGCACGAAGAGGCAAGCCCCTAACCTCCCCACCCCATAGCTGCACAGGCCAGCCACTGCCCACCACGCACGAGGCCTGGATGTGAAGAGACCGAAATACCCTCGGTGGGGGCAAGATATTACGTGCGGTGGCACAGGTTATTTACCCATCGGTGCACGTGACGGGTCGAACACGCCAAAGCTGCAACCACGATCGCTGACAAATGCGTCCCACCCGTGAGGGGCCCACACGTCAGTAAGGCCCGATCGAATAAACGGAGTAAACATGCAGTGTGTGGAGGCAGTTAGAAGCACGTACTATTCGTTTCTATAGTGCCATATCCAGATCCGACGGCCTAGCTTCCTCCAGATCTCGATCCGACGCCCAGAATCACATCAAGCAAACCGATCCGACGGCCGAGAGTCGCTGAGCTCTGAAGAGCCTTGTAGGAACTTTCATCTCTTATTTCTGGATGGAAGTGAAAATTCCCTGGTTATCACTCATTAGAAATGACCATCCAAGGACAGAGCCACTAAAATAATCACATGATCAGAAGGTCTCAAAGAAACGAGGGGGGATCCAACTTAATACCCTGCTCTAGTTTCCTAATTAATTAAAATTAAAGCAATAAAGGAGATATCTGGCACTACATCTAGTGGCATTGTATGGCTATAATGATCACCAAACACAGAGTAGCAACATGCGATAAAACAGGAAATAATGCCCCACGGAATAATCTGCACTACTTATGCATATAATGAAAAGGAGATAGTTCTCCTAGCCTCTGCATCGTGATCGTATGGAAAATAATAAATTACCCGAGTGTCCCGAGATCTTCGCCAAGCAAATCTCTGTAGATGTGATTTGATTAGGAGACCACCATAAGTAGTGTGTATCCGTTAATCAATATTTAAACTACAGTACATGTACCACAAAAGAAGCCAAGTTACATGAATATCCAGTAGTTCTAAAAGAAAATACACCAGCTTAATAGCTTATCATTGCAAAGGCGGAATTAGGTGTTCCAGCTAGCCACTATAATTTCGCAACCACGAGAGCACAATTTCCAGGCCAATTAACCAATAGAGGCCATGATAGGCCATATGCTAAACCTACAACATCCCCATAACCAACAACAAACCAGTAGCCTGGTAACCACCACGACAAAAACTATCCACACTTAGTCATCCACAAGATGATCAGCTAGGAATCGAGCATGTCATAGCAATTTCTCGACGGTCACAACTCATAGCAACCAGAGGCGTAAACCAGAGGTGAAGAGGAGCTCACAATAGAGGGTTTGTAGTTGATGCCAAACTCAGCAAAGCATTGGGGTTGTGGCATGTCACCAACTCGCCGGCAAGCTAGGCCACCAGCCTTCAACCGTGCACACACGGGAGGCTAGTGGAGTTCCCGAGGAGGAGGTGGACAAAGCAAGGGTGAGCATGGCCGACGACCAACTATGGCCATCGCCCATGACTACATCGAGTCGCATGCTTGCCGAGGAAAGAACCAGCAAGCAACAGTCAAGACACCCTGCCCTCGTATTACTACAGCAACAAGAGCAACATATTTTTAGTGACTCATTGAAACTGCCATGATCCTAAAAATAAACAATTAGATGCCCTATTGTGCTAGATGCTTGATGTTTCTCTTTAATTGGAAAATAGCATAAAAGAAACATTTCTAAGAAATTCTTATCAATGAGAAAGCTAAGGGATATACTGAACCTTGATATCTTTTCTGGATAGGGGTGGGCAAAAAACAGAGAACCGAAGACCGGAGCCCAAAAAATAGCATGGTATTTTCAACTCAAAAAAGAAAATAAATAGCATGTATTCTAACCTGCAGTTCTATAGTGAAAATTATTTTGTGTCACCAGTTCATTCATGAGAAACATTTAAATAGCTTTATTTGATTGAATATGCTTGGTGCATTCTTTCTGAGATTTTGCTGTTAAACTGTATAGAAATAACTTATACACTCCTAATTCCTTACTTGAAGGCTACTGTTGTGAAGGCACCTGTCATGGAAAACTTCACGACTGAGAAAACACCAGGTTTTTGGCAAACACCGACACGCACGAGTGATTCAGAATGTGTGCTTTCTATCTAGGTTGTCTTGGTCTGGAGCTTTTATCGACTCTTCAACAATTTATTGGGAAAAAACATTTACCTGTACCATAATGTCGAAGATCTATTGCTATCATTACACATACTTGATATTTGATGTCATGTAATGGTGCTAGTGCATTAGTAGGATTTTGATGAGTTTTTTGCTAGACCCGAAGCCATTCTGTGCTAGATGCTTCTAGCCCGGGAACTCGCCGGTGCTTGGTGCTTGGTGCTTGTAACCCCCCAATTCAGTAACCATGCATCCTCAATTGCAGTACCCAAGACAAAAAATCTCATACATTCGAAATAACATATGTAACCCTAATTCCTAAATTGAGTTGGATAGGAGCAAAGTATAACCATATAGGAACAATTATACAGAGATAAGCATTTTGTAAGCACAAACTAAAGAATCACATGGACAAAAATTACAAATTACAAAAGATAGTTCAAAGGAAGCGAAGATGAGCTAGGCGGCAGGAAGCGAAGCGGTGGCTCTACGCAAGGTTGCCTTCTAGACCTGGGCCAATGCTGTTGTCCGTGATGGCTTGAACTTGTTGCTTCCTAGCTCGTCGTGCTCCTCTACCACAGCAACGATAGATCCACCCACACCCGCGACCATAGCAGGGGGGCCATGGAAGGGTGAGGATTGGCAAAGTGGCCTGTGGAATCAACAACAGAGTGGTGGCCGTGGTCATCCTTGCTGTCACCGACAGAGCTGCCGCCACCGCGTAGTGGCTATGGAGGGAGAACTGACTTCCAGCGGGCCGGTGCCCCTTGGCGCCGTTCCCCTCCCGCCGCTGCCACTGCTGCGTGGGCGTGGCCGCGGCATAGTCGGACTTCCCGAGAACCACCCGACAGAGAAACAGACTGGCTCAAGTATCAGTCAGTGATTCATTCAGGGGAGCTAAAAATGGGAGGGAGGAGAAGACGGCAGGGGCCTTGCCTTGAGGTGTTGGTACTGGATCTGGAGCGAGGTGACGACGATGAGCGTGATGAAGGCCGCCACCGCTGTCAGCCGTTTGTCGATTGGGCGAGCTAGGATCCTCTCCTCTGCCCCGACCAGCGAGAGGGGGCGGCTCGGCTCGGGTGTGAGCAGGGAGGCATCCTCGCTGTTGTGTTCTAGAAGGCGGGTGTGGCATGCAAGGAGGAGGGGATAAGCCATGGGAGGAGAAGAAGATGAGCTAGGCGGCAGGAGAGGAATGGCGAGGAGGGAGTGCGGGGCCATCGGAGGGACGGCAGAACAGCGACCACCGCAAATGGAGGAGGACGAGCATCGGCGGCGAGAGGAGAGGAGACCCGGAGAGAAGGGGGCGAATGGGAGCACGAAAGGTTGGGCCGCCGCCCTCCCCCACCCCATAGCCGCATGAGCCAACCACCGGACGTCACGCACGAGGCTTGGACGCGAAAAGACCGAAATACCCTTAGTGGGGGCAAGATATTACGTGCAGTGGCGCGATATATTAACCGTTGGTGCTCGTGACGGGACGAACGTGCCGAGCCGCAGCCACGGTCGCTGACAAATGCGGCCCACCCACAAGGGGCCCACACGTCAGCGAGGCCTGATCGAACAAACGGAGTAAATAGGTAGCGCGGGGAGGCAGTTAGAAGCAGTTACTATTCATTTTTATAGTGCCAGCTCCAGATCCCACTACAAAAAAAAGACACATCCGTGACATTTTGGGCCGAACAAAATTTTTTCTATCATACATATGACACCTCTATGACGATAATTGTGACAAAACCTGGTATCATCATAGATGTGGTGGGCTCCTACTTCTATGACAAAAAATCATGATAGAAAATGGGCTTTTTGTCCTGGGCGGGCCGGAGACACAGTTGCATGACATTCTTTGGGCCGTCCATGACGGAAAAAACCATGGTAGAAACGAGGGCGAGGAAAATTTCAGGGAGTTCCCGGTTACGGTGGGAGGTCGGGGGCCAAGCGATGCGCGTTTCTCTCGCACACGTACGCGCGTGTGTGCGAGGCGTTAGCTCTAACTGAACCCGAGCGAGGCGTTGGGATCTAACTGAACCCGAGCGATTGCACTGCAGGCTACACGTTACTGAACCCGAGCGATCGATCGATGGCTGTTAAGTAAACCCGATCGAGCGATTCCTTCGCTACTGCTGCTAACTGAAGCCGATCGATTGGATGACAGTGAGTGTTGCGGGGGGGGGGGGGGGTTGGATGAACAGTTAGCAGTGGCGTTGCCTCTGGATGAACATGACCCCGTGGTGTGGAGGGCTGGATGAACAGTAGACGGTGGAGGGGTGCCCGTGGAGGGTGGTTGAATAGGACCCCGTGGTGTGGAGGGCTGGATGAACAGTAGACATTGGAGGGGTGGCCGTGGAAGGGTGGATGAATAGGACCCCGTGATGTGGAGGACTGGATGAACAGTAGACGATGGAGGGGTGCCCGTGGAGGGGTGGATGAACAGGACTCCGTGGTGTGGAGGGCTGGATGAACAGTATACGGTGGAGGGGTGCCCGTGGAGGGGTGGTTGAACAGTAGCCGGTGGAGGAGTGCGCGCGGTGGAGGCTGGATGAACAGGAACCCGTGGAGGCTGGAGGAGGTCGACTGTAGCCCGTGGAGGCTAGAGGAGGTTGACGGTGGAGATGAACAGTATCCCATGGAGTCCCGTTTTGCGGTACGCCACACCCCTCCCGATGAATAGGACCCCTGTTTCGACCGTAGCGCTCCAACACAAGTCCTTTTCGTCCGTTTTGCGGTACGCCACACCCCTCCTAATCAAAAGGACCCCCGTTTCGACCGTAGGAGGTCCATTTCCTCCATTTTGCGGTACGCCACACCCCTCCCGATCAACAGGACCCCCGTTTCGACCTTAGGAGGTCCGTTTCCTCCGTTTTGCGGTACGCCAGACCCCTCCCGATGAACAGGATCCCATTTCGAACATGGCTGGTGGAACACAAGGCCGTTTCCTCCGTTCTGCGGTATGCCATGCCTTGTTTCCATCGCCTGTTCCGTCCAAGTCCTCCCGATGAACACGACCACGCATTCTGTTGCCTCCCGATGAACACGACGCATTCTGTTGCCTCCCCATTTACACGACGACGCCGCTGTTTCTCTGTTCCGACCCGGCCAATGTACACGAGCCCTGGCCATACGTATATATGCGCGAGTAGGCGTTCGAGACCCCGCCCGTATGTACACATACGTGGCCATATTTTCTTTCTTGCACCCTGGCCGCTGTATGTACATGTACATGCTACGTGCACGCCTCTACTACGACACGTGCGCGCCTCTACTATGACATGTACGTGCCTCTACATCCACCAGTATGTACATACACGTTCACGACCAGAATGACAATGTTACATACGCTTCGACCAGGTGGGTCCCGACTGTCAGGCAATTCCTTGCGTGCGAAGATGTAGCTGGTGGGTCCCAGCAGTCAGGGGGGCGAATCATATTTTTGCCCGGACGCACTTCCTTGCGTGCGAAGGTGTAGCTGGTGGGTCCCAACAGTCAGCTGGCGAAATGTTTTGTTGTTTTCTTTTGCCCGGACGCACTTCCTTGCGTGCGAAGGTGTAGCTGGTAGGTCCCAGAAGTCAGGGGGAAACGTTTTTTTCGCGATAACGGTGGCCCGTCCGGTGGGTCCCCACTGTCAGGTGGAGGAATAATTATTTTGCGCGTAATAAGGAGGCACTTCCTTGCGGCCGCCGTGGACCCAGCTGTCAGTCTCTCCACATACAGTACTCTTCCGATGGAAGTCGGTCATTGACCACATTGACCACGCCGCGCCAAGAGCACCAGGGCGGTGGACGACGGTGAGGCCTAGGAAGGGGACGACGCGGAGCCGGGGAAGACGCAGTAGTGGATGCCCACGCGGAGAGGAGTACGACTCTACGAGGGTTTACTAGTTCGTCTGCCATCGCCGGAGAATAACAGCAGGTGTGGGTCAGTAGAGGGATGGCTAGGCCAGCGATGGAAGTACGGTGGGGGCGGTGAGGCTTGCGCGGCAGCACAGCCGGCCGCGGGGAGGAGGGAGCAGGCAGTCCCGCCAGCGATTGTTTGAGCGGCTGGAGCAGGAAGAGCAGAGATTGAAGAAGCATGATGGTCGTTGGATGGACATCCAATAGTCACTACTTGTACGTCAACCTTATTTTTAGGAAAGCCTCAAATCTGTGGAAAACAACATACAACCAATGTGCCATTATTTCATTGACATCCCATTTGCTAATTCTTAAGGTTTTATTTGGAGCCCATATTCTTTTTGTTAGCATTACAGCCCATATTGTGGCCATGGTTAAAAAATTATACGAAATTTTGCATATTTCAGTGTGGTCCGAACTATTTTTAATCCTGAAATTTGGACTCACATTCAAACAGATTTTAAAAATAAATGTATATCAATATAAAATCCAACAAATTCCCCACGCATAAAAATTAATGTAATTTAAAATCTCGAAATGAAAAAAAAAGATATTTGAAACTAATTGCCGGTTTGATGTGTTTTAAAAATGTACAACCCATTTCTCATTACTGATGGGCCATTTTCTCGGCCAGCCGAATGAAAGCTCTCCTCGTCTTGAAAGATTTGCATCCCAACAGGCCTGACAAAGCGACTTACTTTGCAAATCACAAAAAAAACTGGGCTGTGGCCGTGGACCCAGCTGTCAGCCTCTCCACGTACAGTACTATTCCGATGGAATTTCGTTGACCACATTGACCACGCCGCGCCGAGAGCACCAAGGCGGTGGACGACGGCGAGGCCTAGGAAGGGGACGACACGGAGCCGGGGAAGACGCGGCAGTGGATGCCCACACGGAGAGGAGTACGACTGTACGAGGATTTACTGGTTCGTCTGCCGTCGCCGGAGAATAACAGCAGGTGTGGGTCAGTAGAGGGATGGCTAGGCCAACAATGGGAGTACGGTGGGGGCGGTGAGGCATGCGCGGCAGCACAGCCGGCCGCGGGAAGGAGGGAGCAGGAAGTCCCGCCGGCACTTGTTTGAGCGGCTGGAGCATGAAGAGCAAAGATTGAAGAAGCACGACAGCTGTTGGATGGACATCCAACAGTCACTACTATCGTGTGTTAACTAAGTTGACACGGTGTTGCGTGTGTGTCAACCTTTTTTTATGAAAGCATACGCGTCAACCTATAGTAGGCGCACAAGTCAGCATCAAATCCGTGGAAAACAGCAGACAACCCATCTGCCATTATTTCTAATAATGTACAGCCCATTTGCTAATTCTTAAGAATTTGTTTGGAGCCCAACTTCTTTTTGTTAGCACTACACCCCATATTGTGGCCACGGTTAAAAAGTATACGAAATTTTGCATATTTCGGTGCGGTCAACAGTTTTTAATCCAGAAATATCGATTCACATTCAAACTATTTTGAAAAATAATATATACAAATATAAAATCCAAATAATTGTCCATGCATAGAAATCAATGGAATTTAAAATCTTGTAATGAAAAAAAATTGAAACTAATTCCCGGTTTGATGTGTTCTAAAAATGTACAGCCCATTTCTGGGCAAACCGAATGAAACTCTCCTCGTCTTGAAAGATTTGCAGCCCAGCAGGGCCGATAAAGCAAGTAGGCCTTGTTTGGGTATTTCTTTTAAAAAATAGAACTGAGCTAGCCATTTTCAGCACGAAAAAAACACAACTGGGCTCATGATGTGGTAAACATAAATAAAACCCTAGCTAGATGGGCCACGGCCCCCGCACAGCCCCGTTGTTACCCTGATCCGTCGCTAAAACTAGTATAAATAACAACTGCTTGTTCCTCAAAAAAAAAACTGCACGACCTACTGGCTCCCTGGTGTCAGCCGCTCGTAGTGTAATTCTCTCGTCTATTGACTATGTTGACAATGGCGTGAGCCACAGATGTCCAACCATTAGGAGGAACCATATTTTTGGGCTTGTAATACAGAGGCACTTGCTTGTGTATTGCCATGACGCTGGTGGGTTCCTACTGTCATCCTCTCCACGTACAGTCGTCTCCTTGTTCCTCTCGGTTGTTGACGACTGTCGGTGTCAAAACCGGCGGATCTCGGGTAGGGGGTCCCGAACTGTGCGTCTAGGCGGATGGTAGCAGGAGACGAGGGACACAATGTTTTTACCCAGGTTCGGGCCCTCTTGATGGAGGTAAAACCCTACATCCTGCTTGATTAATATTGATGATGTGGGTTACAAGAGTAGATCTACCACGAGATCAAGGAGGCTAAACCCTAGAAGCTAGCCTATGGTATGATTGTTGTTTTTCCTATGGACTAAGGCCATCCAGTTTATATAGACACCGGAGAGGGCTAGGGTTACACAGAGTCGGTTACAAAGGTAGGAGATCTACATATCCGTATCGCCAAGCTTGCCTTCCACGCCAAGGAAAGTCCCATCCGGACACGGGATGAAGTCTTCAATCTTGTATCTTCATAGTCTTGGAGTCCGGCCGATGATGATAGTTCGTCTATCCGGACAACCCCTAGTCCGGGACTCCCTCAGTAGCCCCTGAACCAGGCTTCAATGACGACGAGTCCGGCGCGCATATTGTCTTCGGCATTGCAAGGCGGGTT
Organism: Triticum timopheevii; assembly: GCA_963921465.1. NCBI lineage: Eukaryota > Viridiplantae > Streptophyta > Magnoliopsida > Poales > Poaceae > Triticum > Triticum timopheevii. Next base: position 490,160,885 of record OY997270.1, on the reverse strand, counting down.
CCTCCTCCGAATAATTTATAGAAGATTGTGAACACCAGGATAGTGTCCGGCTCTGCAAAATAAATTCCACATACAACCATAGAGAGAATAATATTACACAAGTTCAATCTACTGACGTATTTTGTGGCGTAACGTCACACCACTACCAAGCCTTCAAATTGTTTTTATTGTTCAATCTCAGCGCGTTTAGCGAGGCGGTGTCCTTGGCACGTCTTGTCGAAGCAGAGATCATGTTCCCCTTATTCTGGGATTCCCATCAATACGGACGTGGGTAACCCAACCGTGCCATCAATCGCGACGCTTGGGGCATAAGCGAGTTTTACCAGGCTGGTGGGGACGCGTGTTTCTGTCCGCCCATATGAGGGGATAAAGATCCAACATTTTTACCTGCGCCTTCTTCCTCCTTGGCTTATCAATCTCTGCGAACTCGAGCTCTAGCGCCCAAGCCCGCACATCTCACCTCAACCTTCTCCAAACATGTCTGGAGCGGGAGGCAAGTGGATGGCCTCCTCCGTCACGGAGGGGCATATCCAGAAGCTGCGCAGCGCCGGATACTTGTCCAGCGACATCGCGCATCGGCTCCCCGACGAGGGAGAGCTCATCCCCACCCCTAGGCCCCATGAGAGGGTAGTATTCCTTCCCCATTTCCTCCGTGGACTGGGCTTCCCACTTCATCCCTTTGTCCAGGGGCTCATGTTCTACTACGGCCTAGATTTCCATGATCTGGCCCCGAATTTTATCCTCAACATCTCGGCGTTTATCGTCATGTGCGAGGCCTTCCTCTGCATCCAGCCCCACTTCGGCTTGTGGCTCAAGACCTTCAGTGTCAAGCCGAAGGTTGTGAAGGGCAGCCAAGCGGAGTGCGGAGGCGCCATGGTGGGCAGGATGTCCCACGTTACGTGTCTGGAGGGTACTTTTGTGGAAACCATTAAGGGGTGGCAATCGGGGTGGTTCTACATCACCGAGCCGCGTGACCCTGATTGGGCAGCGGCCCCTGAATTCAGATCCGGCATCCCTACACGGCTCACCTCCTGGAAAGAGAGTGGCCAGATCTGGGGGGATTCGGAGGAGCTGACCGGACTCCAAGCCTGTATCCAGAAGCTGGTGGACAAGAAGCTCAAGCTTGTCAACGTAGTCCAGGTCATGCTCATCCGCCGGATTCTCCCGTGCCAACGACGGGGCTTCAATATGTGGGAGTTCGATCCGGCGCAGCACCAGACTTTGAATGGGCTCTTCGACACTACGTACGAAGAGGTCTGGAAGGTGCTGTTCAAGGGTGCTGAGGCTCCCGCATCCGCTACCGAAGATCGCGGATTCAGCTCGCAGCATCCAGCTGACGAGGTAAGTGATATTGTCCTTTACGGGAGGCTTGTTATTCATAGTTTGACTCTATGCGGGATCTAAACTCCCTTTCCTTTGACAGGACTGGCTGAAGAAGGCCGCACATGCTATCTGTCCGGCCCCATTGCGAGAGGACCCAGCTGACGCTCGCCAAACGGGGCTGCTGGCTCCGGCACCCCACCTGGTGCCGGAGAAGAAGGCCAAGAAGAAGGCCACGGGGACTCGGAAGAGTTCCCATTTTCAGGTGCTATCGGACGATGAATCTGAGGCCGACTCCTCCCACCAAGGCGAGGAGGAGAAGAAGAAAGCCTCTCCCCCAGCGGGGGGAGGGAAGAAAAGGAAGGCCTCCCCAACAAGGGAGGCCGAAGGGTCCAAGAGGGGAAAAACTCTTCCCCCGGACTGTTCCGCCAACGCCAGTGACGACGACGACGACTGGCCTCCAAGGGCCAAGCCTCTAGTGAGATCGTAAGTATCCGGACTCCCGAATAACTTCAAGGTTTTCGCTTTCTGCCACATTATGTATTTCTAATGCCACATACAACCCTGCAGTCCGCCTAAGGATGATCTCCCCACTTCGTCGAGCGGGTCCTTAGGGGCGTCGGATATGGATTCTCTTCCGACTGCCTCCACCCCTCGTGATGCGGACGATGCTGAGGTGGGATCCCAGGAAGGGACCCACCGGGAGGAGAGGGCCCCGGAGGTGTCGCAGGACAACCTCCCGGACTTTGCACCAGACTTAGCCCCGGAACCCATAGTGGCTCCGGAGTCCGGCGGGCGACCCCTTCGGAAGAAGGGCAAGACCGCGACGCCGGCTGCCTCCGTCCAGCCGGAGGTGCCAGATAATTTGCTGGAGGTGCTCAACAGCGCCTCCATCGAAGTGGAACACCGCACTGTTATGAGTGCGGTGATTCAGAAGGTTCAGCTCGCCAAGAGCGGGCTGACCGAAGCCTGCAGCAGCCTCCTAACAGGCTTTGAGGTAAGAATTTCAATATATGTAAAATGGTACCACATAGACAGTAGCCCCTGATGCTCGGTTCGGTGTTTGCAAAGAAAAGCCGGACTGAGGATCTTTAGAAAGATAAACGCAGGAGTCATGAAAATAGGTCAATATGGGATTGTAGGTTGTGCTGCTGACCTCTGCCGCACTGACTGCGGAGGTCAATACTTTGAAGAAAAACCTCGAGCGGTCCGAGAACAAGCTCGGACATGCCAAGAAATAGCTCGAGGAAAAAGAAGGTGAGTAATACCTTATGAAAATAGTACCTTACAGAAAAGGATTTCGTTGCAAGAAAAATGAGAAGGATAACTGGGGTATTGCAGGGGCTACTAATGAGGTGGCGACCCTGAAGGAGGCGGTGGCTGCGGCCAAACGTAATGCGGCTGCGGAGCGCACCGAGCGAGAGAAACAGGAGGCGCAGGTGGCGGAGGTACAACAAGAGCTCTAGGATCTCGTGAGGAAACATGAGAGCCTGGAGCGTGACTCGAAGACTCGAGAGTCTGAGCTTGCAACGGCTCTTGAGAGTGCCAAAGCCGCTAAGGCCGAAGCCTACAAGGCCCTCCAGGAGATCGAGGCGGTAAAGAAAATAGCAGCGGGTAAGGCATTTTTCATGCAAAGTAAGCATGTGAGTGTTAATTACCTGTCGCTTACCCGAATTCGGAGCTCTCCATGAGCGTTCGCAGATCTTCCTCGCAGCGTGTCCGATGCTGCCGCATTCTACCGGGCCGAGGAGGGGAGCTCGACGGAGAAGTTCTTCTGGTCTCAGTATGCTGAGGTCGATCATCCGATGCCCCTTAGCGACCAGCTGAAGCAGCTGGTCGAGCTCCACAAGGCGGCCGAACAGAACATGAAGGGCCTCATAGTTCGGCTGTGGCCTAAGGAGGCCATGCCTGGGAGCTACTTTGGCCTGGTGTGGCGGCTAGTGGATGCGTGCCCGTGGGTTGAAGTCATCAAGCACTCCGCCTTTATTGAAGGTGCCCGTCGGGCCCTTGCCCGCGCAAAGGTGCACTGGGGCAAGATGGATGCCCAGAAGCTTGTGACGGACCCACCACCAGAGGGCAAGGAGTATCGTACGCCCGAGATGTATTATAAGAGTGTGCTGAAGGGCGCCCGCACTATTGCGGGTGAGTGCTCCAAAGATTTAATATTTGAGTAGACTCACATTTTGTTATCATGTGCGCTGAAAACTTGGTTCATATGCGCTAAGCAACGCTTGTTAATTTAAAATATTACCTTCTGTGCGGCTGTTTATCAAATATGAGAGATGGCAAGTCGTCGGCTTCAGCCCCCATGCCACGAGTGCTGGGGTGTTCGGGATAAATTTGGGCACTCTTGTTCCCATATTTGGGTCCATCGAGGGAGGCGCTCAACACAACGAACAATGCAACCGGACTTATAATGCTTGAACACTCTCACTTAGCCATAGAATTCTATAATTTTAAATTTCGGCGAAGCCCCTAGTTTTCGGAAGGCCGAATTTGGGGCGCTATCCACGCCTTGGCCGGACAGAATCCGGTTCCTCGCTCGAAGCGGCATAAGTCTTTAGGCACTCGCAGAGAACCTCTCAAACAGCGACCAGCTCTCGCCTCATCATGACGGTCAGTTTTAGCTTTCTCCACTGAGGCGTTAACCCAGCTCAACTGGGGCGCAATCGCAGTGGTTCTCCTAGTGCTACCTTAGCCGATAAAACGGAACGTAAGGTACCAAAACATGGGAGCCGGGCAAACCCAACTATTGACCCAAGACATGATTCGGAGCCGATGCATATAATGCTATAAGTTCGGGGTGCCGCACTTGTGAAAGTGTTCGGACTTATCACACCATAACGCGGGAAACATAAGCCCCTGGTGTATTTAGCCGTACCAAAACGTACGGATGCAACATGTCATAGATGAACATATGTGTAAGAAAGAAATGCAATTAGAAGCAAAAATGTGCTGCATTGCTTTACTCAATAAAAACTGCTGTAAGTGCAGGACGATACAAGTGGTGCGGTAAGCAAGGGATGGGACTGTTTAACATGTCCCCCTCCAGGGGTAGGCTACGGAATAATGCATAAAACAGATTTAATGCTCATGATGGAGACCACCTGGATTTTCGTTGTAGCCTTTCTCCTTCCCTGGCTGTTGCATCGTGGGTTCGGCATGTCTGCTGCCGGACAGGGCCTCGGACGAACGGAGTCCTGTAGGTAAAAAAGAAAAGGAAAAGGAAAAGAAACGACACACTTAAGAGCCCCTGGTGCAGTTGAGCCGCAGTCTGGGCTTATCATGGTCGAGCCCCTTGCCCCATGCCCATGGTATCTTCAGAGCGTAATGGAGTACGTGGAGGGTCTGTCTTAATGTTTTACAGGGGCTTGGGTTGGGGCCGCACTGCTACGCATGCTCGGAACGTACCAGGTGGTCGTGTTGTAGGTTACTCCGGGCACGCTTAGCTGTGTCCGGCCGCTTGGCAGCCGGACTCGAGAATTGCCTTAAAAGGCTGCTTTGTACTTCTGTCGCGAGAGCCGCTGTATGTTCCTCTGTTCGGAGGGAGCGTTCAGTGTTTCTGTTGACCGTGATGACTCCTCTAGGGCCTGGCATCTTGAGCTTGAGGTATGCGTAGTGCGGCACCGCGTTGAACTTTGCTAACGCGGTACGTCCGAGCAAGGCATGATAGCCGCTGCGGAACGGGACTATGTCGAAGATTAACTCCTCGCTTCGGAAGTTATCCGGGGATCCGAAGACCACTTCCAGTGTAACTGAGCCTGTACAATTGGCTTCTACACCTGGTATGACACCTTTAAAGGTCGTCTTGGTAGGTTTAATCCTTGAGGGGTCTATGCCCATTTTGCGCACCGTGTCCTGATAAAGCAGGTTTAGGCTACTGCCGCTATCCATCAGGACTCTGGTGAGATGAAATCCATCGATGACTGGGTCTAGAACCAATGCGGCGAACCCACCATGGCGAATGCTGGTGGGGTGGTCCCTTCGGTCAAAGGTGATCGGGCAAGAGGACCATGGATTGAACTTCGGGGCAACTGGCTCCATCGCGTATACATCCCTGAGTGCACGCTTCCGCTCCCTTTTGGGTATGTGCGTGGCATATATCATGTTCACCGCCCGCACCTGTGGTCCTCTATTGTTCGGCGGTCGGGTCTCTTCCTCGTCGTTACTATGTAGCCCCTTGTCGCTATTTTCGGCAATTAACTTGCCTGCCTGCTTGAACACCCAATAGTCCCTATTGGTGTGGTTAGCTGGCTTTTCAGGGGTGCCATGTATCTGGCACAAGCGGTCGAGAATACGGTCCAAATTGGACGGACCCTGAGTTGTTCTTTTGAATGGCTTTTTCCGTTGACCGGGTTTAGAGCCTCTGAATCCGGCATTGACTGTCGTATCCTCACTGTTATCGCCGTTAAAGCGGCGTTTGTTTTTGTTGCGATGCGACCTGTCACTATGGTCCTTGATATCCGGACTGCCAGCATTTTTATTGAGGTTGTTGCTGCGTGCTAGCCAGTTGTCCTCACCCGCACAGAAGCGGGTCATGAGTGATGTAAGGGCTGCCATGGATTTCGGCTTTTCCTATCCCTTGTGCTGGGCAAGCCACTCGTCGCAGATGTTATACTTGAAGGCCACGATGGCCTCGGCATCCGGATAGTCGATGATTTGGTTTTTCTTGGTTAAGAACCGTGTCCAAAATTGTCTGGCCGATTCGTCTGGCTGCTGAATTATGTGGCTTAGGTCATCTGCATCTGGTGGTCGCACATACGTGCCTTGGAAGTTATCGACGAATGCGGCTTCCAGGTCCTCCCAACTCCCGATTGACTCTGCTGGCAAGCTGTTAAGCCAGTGCCGGGCTGGTCCTTTAAGTTTGAGTGGGAGATATTTGATGGCATGGGGATCGTCTCCGCGGGCCATGTGGATGTGGAGGAGATAGTCCTTGATCCAGACCCCAGGGTTTGTTGTGCCATCATAAGATTCAATATTGACGGGTTTAAACCCTTCTGGGATTTGATGATCCATTACCTCATCTGTGAAGCACAGTGGGTGTGCGGCGCCCCTGTACTAGGCGATATCGCGACGGAGCTCAAAAGAGCTTTGTCTGTTGTGTTCGGCCCGGCCGGACTTACTGTGTCCGGGGTGACGGTGATCGTCACGTATCGTGGGGCGCCCACGTGATCCATAGATCGATCTTGATTGTCTTGCCTTATCCTCCAATATGTCTTGCAGGTCCGGAGTGTTCCCCTGTGGCTTTGTGCTTTTCGAGCGTTGCCGGGGTACGGGTCTAGTGAAGGGCCTTGAGGCCTCTCTGTCGCGACCACGGGGTGGTCGATCAGCCGTATTGTCTCCTGGTGAAGCGGGATCATATGCCTCCACCTCTAATCGGGGGAGCAGCTTATGTTTGGGGTAGCTTTTGGAGGGGCGTTCGAGTTCATGATCTTCGGCCGCGAGGACTTCGGTCCGTCTGTCGGCTAGCAGATCTTGATCAGATCTAAGCTGCTGCTGCTTTTTCTTGAGGCTGTTTGCCATGGCCATAAGCCTGCATTTGAAATGCTCCTGTTCGACGGGATCCTCAGGCACGACGAATTCGTCGTCGTCGAGGCTTGCCTCATCTCCGGAGGGAGGCATATAGTCCTCTACCTCTTCTTCGGCCGCTCTCTCATGAGGGCTGGCATCCCCCTCCTCCTGTGCTGGATCATGCTGGAGTGGGTTGTCTTCGGCGCTATCCGGTGTATTATTGTCTCCGGTGCCGGAATCCTCGTTCTTGCTATGGCGGGATTTAGAGCGGCGCCGCTGACGCCGGCGCTTGGGCTGTTTCTTGGAGGGGTCATCCTCCGCTATTCCTTCGCCGTTCCCATCCTTTGGGATATCCACCATGTATATGTCGTATGAAGAGGTGGCTTTCCAGTGCCCGGTGGGCGCTGGTTCTTGGTCGTCTCCAGCATCGTCGTCCATACCGTCGATGTCCTTAGAGTCGTAATCTAGCATGTCGGTTAGATCGTCGACAGTGGCTACCAAGTGGGTGGTGGGTGGGCTCTGAATTTCTTCGTCGTTCGCATCCCAACCATCCTGGCCGCAGTCCGGCCAGGCCTCTCCTGATAACGAGAGGTACTTTAGCGAACTCAAGATGTCGCCAAAAGGTGAGTGTTGAAAGATGTCCACCGTGGTGAACTCCATGATCGGCGCCCAATCGGATTCGATTGGAGGGGGCGCGGGAGGTCCGGAGTCCGGCACCTCGGAGTCACGAGCTTCATGGGGGACAAGATTGGTGTTCGGCTCTATCGCCGTTGAGGTTGCAGCCCCCGAGGTGGTGTCTAGCCATCCATCCTTGGTCTGCGCAGCCGGCTCCGAGTCGAAGATCGGAGCGGGTTCGAGTACGGCCTCCAGGGTACTGTCCGGTTGCAGAGCTAAATCATGCCCATCGTGACAGTACGACACGCTCGGCTGTGGCTCGAATCCGTCGAGGATCAAGTCCCCACGGATGTCAGCCGTGAAGTTCAAACTTCCAAATTTGACCTGACGGCCAGGGGCGTAGCCTTCGATCTGCTCCAGCTGGCCAAGCAAATTGGCCCGCAGTGCGAAGCCGCCGAATACGAAGATCTGTCCGGGGAGGAAGGTCTCGCCCTGGACTGCATCGTCATTGATGATCGAAGAAGCCATCGAGCCTATCGGTGACGACACAGAGGAACTCTCAATGAAAGCACCAATGTCGGTGTCAAAACCGGCGGATCTCGGGTAGGGGGTCCCGAACTGTGCGTCTAGGCGGATGGTAACAGGAGACGAGGGACACGATGTTTTTACCCAGGTTCGGGCCCTCTTGATGGAGGTAAATCCCTACGTCCTGCTTGATTAATATTGATGATGTGGGTTACAAGAGTAGATCTACCACAAGATTAAGGAGGCTAAACCCTAGAAGCTAGCCTATGGTATGATTGTTGTTTTTCCTATGGACTAAGGCCATCCGGTTTATATAGACACCGGAGAGGGCTAGGGTTACACAGAGTCGGTTACAAAGGTAGGAGATCTACATATTCGTATCGCCAAGCTTGCCTTCCACGCCAAGGAAAGTCCCATCCAGACACGGGACGAAGTCTTCAATCTTGTATCTTCATAGTCTTGGAGTCCGGCCGATGATGATAGTTCGGCTATCCGGACACCCCCTAGTCTGGGACTCCCTCAATGACGTTGACAATGCAAGAGGGCGGCGCACCGCACACAGCGAGTGAACCAAGGCCGCAAGGCGGAGCACGACGGCGAGGCCTCGGATGGAACACACAGGCGTCATGGTACATGTGCTGGTCCAGTCACAGGCGGAGGGGAGTATGAGGGTTGACTGGTTCGGGTGCGGGTGCGTGTTGGGGCTGACATCGCCAGCGAAGAACAGGACGTGTGGGGGAATAGAGGGAGGGACTGGCCAACGTTGGAGGGTACGTACGGTAGGGAGGCGGAGGCGCAGCCAGCCATGGGATGCGGGAGCAGGCGGAGCTGACGGGGTGGTTTGTTTTGGGCGGTTGGAGGCAGAAGACAAGAGATAGAAGATACACGATAGATGTTGGATGTCAATCCAACGGCTGGCAGGCAGAATCGTTTGTTGACTGGCCAGGCTATTTCCTCGCAGGTCCCAAATGTTAGAATCCAAATCTGTCATGGTCATGCAACCTTTCCTATGAAAATTTGCAGCCCATTTGATGTGCTAGGTCGAAATAAGTTTGTGGGTGCTGGTGGGGGATAATCACTTGGCTTCTGTAATGCACAGTGAGCTCAAGCAGCCGGCGAGAGTGATGTTATGTCCCTTGGTTGGGATTTGTTACAATATTTCACTCTAAATTAAACGAATGGCAAGCCATGCCTTGTTTCAAAGAAAATATGACAGTCACAGCCGAGTTGAAAAAGGCAGGAACATCTAACTCCAGCTTACAAACTGTATAGAAGCACGAGGGTTAAATGTTCATCACATTTACAAAAAAACCCAGGTTGAAAAGGGCAACAACATCTAACTCCAGCACTGTTTTCGGCAGTCACAGTCAAATGGATCGGTCAGGTCCATAGAATGAACATCCTGGGTCATAGAATTTACTGGATTATGACCACAATATGTTGTGAATAGAAGCCCGGCACGTTCAGATGCTCTTTTGCCCACCTGAAACTCCTTTTTTTGCTGTTCGACATACCTATCCGTCAAAACCATGCTGCTGATAAACTTAAGCCTGATGGACAATAGTAAGCTCACATTCAGCAGGAAGAATGTGACAAATCTAGTGTTTGCACGGTTGGCTACATATCGTTCTAGCATTATTGTCTTCAATAAAATCTCATGAGAAGTGAGAAAATCCCGATGGTGACGAATCCACTGATTGGTTATAAATTTCTTACCCCATCCTGTTGCCTAAATAGACTTGAAGATTGAATACAGTTAAGGTCTAAAAAAAGAGTGTCGAAAGAGCAACAGCTGAACGGTTAATTCTAGTACACTATATGCGGGCTTACAATGTGCGTGTGAAATTATCACCTTTATATACAACTTCTCCAGACATGGAAAGCATTGCAGCAAGCCAATAATTTTGTTCAGATCAAAACTAATCATTTGGATATATAAGATCTTGACAGAATCCAGCACCATTGATAGGCCATCCATGGAGAAACTCTTCATTGAGCATAGAACATAATATTAGTACAAAATGTGTACTCCAAGATGATATATAACTTATGGGCAGAAATTTAAAATGCAGCTTATGGTTACAAGTGTATATGATAATATAAAGTACCTGAAGAACTGTGGAGCCAAACACCATACTGAAATGAGCACTTGGATGATGAGCTGCCTTCCGTCAAAAGAAATTCCAATTCTTACAAGGTTAGGCGACTTTATTTGGAGACAACTGATTCTAACTGTGAAAACAAGCACCAAGCACTCCAGGGCAGGGCAACTGGAGTGGATGATGCTGTGCAATGAGGCTTCCGATATACGAACCCGCACAAGTGAAAGTTTCTTGAGAAATGAGAGTCGAAGGTTTAGTACCAGATTGTCTGGTAGCTAGCACAGCGCGAAGGTGACGGTGTGGAGAGAGGAGGAAAATCGCGAGATGGACATCGGTGCTGAGGGCACAAGTTCATGGTGTTTGATATGTGGTATGTGATTTCCAGGGGAATAGTAGAACTCAAGAAGCTATAGTTCTGTGAATTCAGGGGATTTCAGCCAGGCGTCCAGCGTGCAGGGCATGGTATGCATGCTCAGGTAGCATGACGGGATGCAGAGGCTTTGAATGGAGCCCTGGTGGGAGAAGATGATGGCTCTAGGGATTTCAAAATCATTGAAGAGAGATAGCTGACGACAGTCAAGATTAAGGGGCACGACGCGCCATAGAGGGCGCCACCGAATTGAGAGGACTTGGGTGCGGCAGCAATCCTTCGTGGGGAGAATCGAGATGATCTCCCCAAGGACGGCGTCCGGGAGATCGCTGATGCGGTCCACCCGAGATTCTACGGGTTCCTGCGATCCGGTGGGGGCGGGGTCACCGCTTCTCCCCGCGCTGCCGGGTGCAGGATCTACAACAGGCTTCGCCGCTGGCGAGAGCCTCATCTTCTTGGCGCTGGGGTCAGCCGACTCCATTATCCTCGAGGGTATCGCGTCGCGCTCACGGATTTGAGGAGAGTAACGAATGATGAGCCTAGTTCTAGTGCGAGTGAAGAAGAAGGGGAGCTGAGGTTTTTCTGTAGTAGTGAGTGAGGGAGTCCTCGACTAGGGGGTGTCCAGATAGCCGAATTATCATCATCGGCCGGACTCCAAGACTATGAAGATACAAGATTGAAGACTTCGTCTCGTGTCCGGATGGGACTTTCCTTGGCATGGAAGGCAAGCTTGGCAGTACGGATATGTAGATCTCCTACCATTGTAACCGACTCTGTGTAATCCTAGGCCTCTCCGGTGTCTATATAAACTGGATGGCTTTAGTCCGTAGGGCGAACAACAATCATACCATAGGATAGCTTCTAGGGTTTAGCCTCCTTGATCTCGTGGTAGATCTACTCTTGTAATACCCACATCATCAATATCAATCAAGCAGGACGTAGGGTTTTACCTCCATCAAGAGGGCCCGAACCTGGGTAAAACATTGTGTCCCTTGTCTCCTGTTACCATCCGCCTAGACGCACAGTTCGGGACCCCCTACCTGAGATCCGCCGGTTTTGACACCGACATTGGTTCTTTCATTGAAAGTTCCTATGTGTCGTCACCGATAAGCTCGATGGCTTCTTCGATCATCAACAACGATGCAGTCCAGGGTGAGACCTTCCTCCCCGAACAGATCTTCGTATTCGGCGGCTTTGTACTGCGGGCCAATTCGCTTGGCCATCTAGAGCAGATCGAAAGCTACGCCCCTGGCCATCAGGTCAGATTTGGAAGTTTGAACTTCACGGCTGACATACGTGGGGACTTGATCTTCGATGGATTCGAGCCACAGCCGAGCACGCCGCACTGCCACGACGGGCATGACTTAGCTCTGCAGCCGGACAGTAGCCTGGTGGCCGCACACAAATCCGCTCCGATCTTCAATTCAGAGCCGGCTGCGCAGATCGAGGACGGGTGGCTAGACACCGCCTCGGGGGCTGCAACCTCTATGGCGATAGAGACGAACACTGACATTGTCCCTCATGAAGCTCATGACTCCGAGGTGCCAGACTCCTCGCTGAACTCCGAACCTCCCGCGCCCCCTCCAATCGAATCCGATTGGGCGCCGATCATGGAGTTCACCGTTGCGGACATCTTTCAACACTCACCTTTCGGAAACATCTTGAGTTCGCTAAAGTATCTCTCATTATCAGGAGAGCCCTGGCCGCACTGCGGTCAGGAAAGTTGGGATGCGGACGACGAAGAAATTCAAATCCCACCCACCACCCACTTAGTAGCCACTTTCGATGATCTAACCGACATGCTAGACTTTGACTCCGAAGACATCGATGGTATGGACGACGATGCCGGAGACGACCAAGAACCAGCGCCTACTGGGCACTGGAAAGCCACCTCATCATATGACATATACATGGTGGATATCCCAAAGGATGGGAATGGCGAAGGAACAACGGAGGATGACCCCTCCAAGAAACAGCCCAAGCGCCGGCATCAGCGGCGCCGCTCTAAATCCCGCCACAGCAAGAATGGAGATTCCGGCACCGGAGATAATAACACCCCAGACAGTGCCGAAGACAACCCCCTCCAGCAAGATTCAGCGCAGGAGGACGGAGACGCCAGCCCTCATGAGAGAGCGGCAGACGAAGAGGTAGAGGATTACGTGCCTCCCTCCGGAGACGAGGCAAGCCTCGACGATGACGAATTCGTCGTGCCTGAGGATCCCGTCGAACAAGAGCATTTTAAACGCAGGCTTATGGCCACGGCAAACAGCCTCAAGAAAAAGCAGAAGCAGCTTAGAGCTGATCAAGATCTGCTAGCCGACAGATGGGCTGAAGTCCTCGCGGCCGAAGAGCATGAGCTCGAACGCCCCTCCAAAAGCTACCCTAAACGCAAGCTGCTCCCCCGATTAGAGGAGGAGGCATATGAATCTGCATCACCAGCAGATAATATGGCTGACTGACCACCCCATGGCCGCGACAAAGAGGCCTCTAGGCCCTCCACTAGAACCATACCCCGGCATCTCTCGAAAAGCACAAGGCCACAGGGGAATGCTCCGGACTTGTGAGATATATTGCAGGATAAGACAAGACAATCAAGATCGATCTATGGATCGCATGGGCGCTCCATGATACCTGACGATAACCATCGCGCCGGACATAGTAAGTCCGGCCGGGCCAAACACAGTAGACAAAGCTCTCTTGAACTTCGTCGAGATATCGCCCAATACAGAGGCGCCGCACACCCGCTATGCTTCATAGATGAAGTAATGGATTATCAAATCCCCGAAGGGTTTAAACCCGTAAACATTGAATCTTATGATGGCACAACAGACCCCGCGGTTTGGATCAAGGACTATCACCTTCATATCCACATGGACCGCGGTGATGATCTTCACGCCATCAAATATCTCCCACTCAAGCTTAAAGGACCAGCCCGGCATTGGCTTAACAGCTTGCCAGCAAAGTCAATTGGGAGTTGGGAAGACCTGGAAGCTGCATTCCTCGATAACTTCCAAGGCACATACGTGCGACAACCAGACGCTGACGACCTAAGCCATATAATTCAGCAGCCAGACGAATCGGCCAGACAATTCTGGACACGGTTCTTAACCAAGAAAAAACAAATCGTCGAATGTCCGGATGCGGAGGCCCTCGCGGCCTTCAAACATAACATCTGCGACGAGTGGCTTGCCCGGCACCTGGGACGGGAAAAGCCGAAATCCATGGCAGCCCTCACATCACTCATGACCCGCTTCTGCGCGGGTGAGGACAGCTGGCTAGCATGCAGCAACAACCTTAGTAAAAATTCTGGCAGTCCGGATATCAAGGACCGCAATGGCAGGCCGCGTTGCAACAAAAACAAACGCCGCATTAACGGCGACAATAGTGAGGATACGGCAGTCAATGCCAGATTCAGAGGCTCTAAACCCGTTTAACGGAAAAAGCCATTCAAAAGAACTACTCCGGGTCCGTCCAATTTGGACCGAATACTCGACCGCTCATGCCAGATACACGGCACCCCCGAAAAGCCAGCTAACCACACCAACAGGGACTGTTGGGCATTCAAGCAGGCAGGCAAGTTAATTGCCGAAAACAATGACAAGGGGCAGCATAGTGATGACAAGGAAGAGACCCGACCGCCGAACAATAGAGGACAGAAGGGTTTCCCCCCACAAGTGCGGACGGTGAACATGATATACGCAACCCACATACCCAAAAGGGAGCGGAAGCATGCACTCAGGGATGTATACGCGATGGAGCCAGTTGCCCCAAAGTTCAATCCATGGTCCTCCTGCCCAATCACTTTTGACTGAAGGGACCACCCCACCAGCATCCGCCATGGCGGATTCGCCGCATTGGTTTTAGACCCAATCGTTGACGGATTTCACCTCACCAGAGTCCTGATGGACGGTGGCAGCAGCCTGAACCTGCTTTATCAGGATATAGTGCACAAAATGGGCATAGACCCCTCAAGGATTAAACCTACAAAGACGACCTTTAAAGGCGTCATACCAGGTGTAGAGGCCAATTGTACAGGCTCAGTTACACCAGAAGTGGTATTCGGATCCCCGGATAACTTCCGAAGCGTATTGTTAAGACATAGTTCCATTCCGCAGCGGCTATCATGCTCTGCTCGGACGCACCGCGTTTGCAAAGTTCAACGCGGTACCGCACTACCCATACCTTAAGCTCAAGATGCCAGGCCCGCGAGGGGTCATCACGGTCAACGGAAACACTGAACGCTCTCTCCGAATGGAGGAACATACAACGACTCTCGCGGCAGAAGTACAGTGTAGCCTCTTGAGGCAATTCTCGAGTCCGGCCGTTAAGCGACCGGACACGGCTAAACGCGCCCGGAGTAACCTACAACAAGACCACCTGGCACGTTCTGAGCACGCGTAGCAATGCGGCCCCAACCCCAGCCCCTACAAAATTCCAAGACGGGTCCTTCGCGTACATCATTATGCTCTGAAGACACCATGGGCATAGGGGGAGGGGCACGACCACGATAGGCCCAGTATGCGGCTTAACCACATCAGGGGCTCTCAAGTGTGTCGTTCTTTTTTTCTTTTCTTTTTTTCTTTTTTACCCACAGGACCCCATTCATCAGAGGCCCTGTCCGGCAGTAGACCTGCCGAACTCACGATGCAACAGCCAGGGAAGGAGAAAGGCTACGATGAATATCCAGGTGGTCTCCATTATAAGCATTAAATCTGTTTTATACACCATTCCGTAGCCTACCCCTGGAGGGGGACATGTTAAATAGACCCTTGCTTATCACACCATTTGTATCGTTCTGCATTCACAGCAGTATTTCTTGAATAAACAATGCACCTTTTTGCTTAGAATTGCATTCCTTTCTTATACATATGTTCATTTATGACATGTTGCATCTGTACACTTTGGTACGGCTAAATGCACCAGGGGCTTATGTTTCCCGCATCATGGTGCGATAAGTCCGAACACTTTCACAAGTGCGGCACCCCGAACTTATAGCATTATATGCATCGGCTCCGAATCATGTCTTGGGTCAATAGTTGGGTTTGCCCGGCTCCCATGTTTTGGTACCTTATGTTCCGTTGTATCGGCTAAGGTAGCACTGGGGGAACCACTGCGATTGCGCCCCAGTTGAGCTGGGCGAGCGCCTCAGTGGAGAAAGCTAAAACTGACCGTCATGATGAGGCGAGAGCCGGTCGCTATTCGAGAGGTTTTTTCGAGTCCCTAAAGACTTATGCCGCTTAGAGCGAGGAACCGGCTTTGTCCGGCCCAGGCGTGGATAGCGCCTCAAATTCGGCCTTCCGAACACTATGGGCTTCGCCGAAATTTAAAATTATAGAATTCTATGGCTAAGTGAGAGTGTTCAAGCATTATAAGTCCGGTTGCCTTATTCGTTGTGTTGAGCACCTCCCTAGATGGACCCAAAAATGGGAAAAAGAGTGCTCAAATTTATCCCGAACACACCAGCACTCGTGGCATGGGGGCCGAAGACGATGACTTGCCATCTCTCAGATTTGATAAACGGCCGCACAGAAGATAATATTTTAAATTAACAGGCATTGCTTAGCGCATATGAACAAAGTTTTCAGCGCACAGGATAACAAAATGTGAGTCTACTCAAATATTACATCTTTGGAGCACTCACCCGCAATAGTGCGAGCACCCTTCAGAACAGTCTTATAATACATCTCGGGAGTACGATACTCCTTGCCCAGCGGTGGCGCGTCCGTCACAAGCTTCTCAGCATCCATCTTGCCCCAGTGCACTTTTGCGCAGGCAAGGGCCCGACGGGCACCTTCAATACAGGCGGAGTGCTTGATGACTTCAACCCATGGACACGCATCCACCAGCCGCCGCACCAGGCCGAAGTAGCTCCCACGCACGGCCTCGTTAGGCCACAGCCGAACTATGAGGCCCCTCATGGCCTGTTCGGCCACCTTGTGGAGCTCGACCAGCTGCTTCAGCTGGTCGCTAAGGGGCACCGGATGTCCGGCCTCAGCATACTGAGACCAGAAGACCTTCTCCATCGAGCTCCCCTCCTCGGCCCGGTAGAAAGCGGCAGCATCGGACACGCTGCGAGGAAGATCTGCGAACGCTCCTGGAGAGCTCCGAATTCGGGTAAGTGATAGGTAATTCACACTCACATGCTTACTTTGCATAAAAAATGCCTTACCCACTGCTATTTTCTTCAACGCCTCGATTTCTTGGAGGGCCTTGTAGGCTTCGGCCTTAGAGGCTTTGGCACTCTTAAGTGTCGATGCAAGCTCGGACTCTCGAGTGTTCGAGTCACGCTCCAGGCTCTCATGTTTTTCCACGAGATCCTGGAGCTCTTGCTGTACCTCCGCCACCCGCGCCTCCTGCTTCTCTCACTCGGTGCACTCTGCGGCCGCATTACGTTCGGTCGCGGACACCGCCTCCTTCAGGGTCGCCACCTCGGTCGTGGCACCTGCAATACCCATGTTATCCTTGTCAATTTTCTTGCAACCAAATCCTTTTCTGTAAGGTACAATCTTAATACGGTGTTATTCACCTTCCTTGTCCTCGAGCTGCTTCTTGGCACGGCCGAGCTCGTTCTCGGACCGCTTGAGGCTTTGCTTTAAAGTATTGACCTCCGCAGTCAGTGCGGCAGAGGTCACCAGCACAGCTTGCAACCCCATATTGACATATTTCATGACCCCTGCGTATATCTTTTTAGATCCTCAGTCCGGCTTTTCTTTCCAAATACCGAACCGAGCATCAGGGGCTACTGTCTATGCGGTACTATTCTACATATATCAAAATTCTTACCTCAAAGCCTGTTAGAAGGCTGCTGCAGGCTTCGGTCAGCTCGCTCTTGGCGAGCTGAACCTTCTGAATCACCGCACTCATGAAAGTGCGGTGTTCCTCTTCGATGGAGGTGTCGTTGAGCGCCTCCAGCAAGCTATCCGGCGCCTCCGGTTGGACAGAGGCCGCTGGCGTCGCGGTCTTGCCCTTCTTACGAAGGGGCCGCCCGCCGGACTCCAGAGCCACTTCAGGTTTCGGTGCAGAGTCTGGCGCAAAGTCCGGGAGGTTGCCCTGCGGCACCTCCGGGGCCTCCTCCTCCTGGCGGGTCCCTTCCTGGGATCCCACCTTGGCATCGTACGCATCACGAGGGGTGGAGGCGGTCAGAAGGGAATCCATATCCGACGCACCCAAGGACCCGCTCGACGAAGCGGGAAAATCATCCTTGGGCGGACTGCAGGGTTGTATGCGGCATTAGAAAGACACTATGTGGCGAAAAGAAAAACCATGAAGTTATTCGGGAGTCCGTATACTTACGATCTCGCCAGGGGCTTGGCCCTTGGAGGCCAATCCTCATCGTCATCACTGGCGTTGGCAGAGCAGTCCAGGGGAAGAGTCTTTCCCTTCTTGGACCCTTCGGCCTCCCTCGTTGGGGAAGCCTTCCTTTTCTTCCCTCCCCCCGCTGGGGGAGAGGCCTTCTTCTCCTCCTCCTCGCCTTTGTGGGAGGAGTCTGCCTCAGAGTCATCGTCCGATGACACCTGAAAACGGCAACTCTTCCGACTGCCCGTGGCCTTCTTCTTGGCCTTCTTCTCCGGCACCACGTGGGGTGCCGGAGCCAGCAGCCCCGTTAAGCGGGTGTCCATTGGGTCCTCTGGCAATGGGGCCAGACAGATAGTCTGTTCAGCCTTCTCCAGCCAGTCCTGTCAAAGGAGAGGGAGTTTAGATCCCGCATAGAGTCAAACTATGGAAAACAAGTGTCCCGTAAAGGGCAAAATCGCTTACCTCGCTAGCCGGACTCTGCAAGCTGAATCCGCGATCTTCAGTAGTAGATGCGGGGGCCTCGGCACCTTTAAACAGCACGCTCCAGACATCTTCGTACGTAGTGTCAAAGAGCCCGCTCAAAGTCTGGTGCTGCGCCGAATCAAACTCCCACATACTGAAGCCCCATCATTGGCACGGGAGAATCCGGCGGATGAGCATGACCTAGACTACGTTGACAAGCTTGAGCTTCCTTTTCACTAGCTTTTTGATGCAGGCTTAGAGTCCGGTCAGCTCCTCCGAATCACCCCATGTCCGGCCGCTCTCTTTCCAGGAGGTGAGCCGTATGGGGATGCCAGATCTAAATTCAGGGGCCGCTGCCCATTCAGGGTCACGCGGCTCGGTGATGTAGAAACACCCCGATTGCCACCCCTTAATGGTTTCCACAAAAGTGCCCTCAAGCCAAGTAACGTTGGGCATCTTGCCCACCATGGCGCCTCCGCACTCCGCTTGGATGCCCTTTACCACCTTCGGCTTGATACTGAAGGTCTTGAGCCACAAGCCGAAGTGGGGCTAGATGCAGAGGAAGGCCTCACACACGACGATAAACTCCGAGATATTGAGGATAAAATTCGGGGCCAGATCATCTAAATCCAGGCCGTAGTAGAACATGAGCCCCCGGACAAAGGGATCGAGTGGGAAGCCCAGTCCATGGAGGAAATGGGGAAGAAATACTACCCTCTCGTGGAGCCTGGGGGTGGGGATGAGCTCTCCCTCGTCGGAGAGCCGGTGCGCGATGTCGCTGGACAGATATCCGGCGCTGCGCAGCTTCTGGATGTGTCCCTCCGTAACGGAGGAGGCCATCCACTTGCCTCTCGCTCCGGACATAGTTGGAGAAGGTTGAGGTGAGATGTGCGGACTTAGGTGCTGGAGCTCGAGTTCGCGGAGATGGATAAGCCAAGGAGGAAGAAGGTGCAGGTAAAAGGATTGGATCTTTATGCCCTTATATGGGCGGACAGAAACATGCGTCCCCACCGGCCTGATAAAACTCGCTTATCTCCCAAGCGCCGCAATCAATAGCGCGGTTGGGTTACCCACGTCCGTATTGATGGGAATCCCGGAATAAGGGGAACACGATCTCTGCTTCGACAAGACGTGCCAAGGAGACCGCTTCGCTAAACACGCTAAGGTGGTACAATAAAAACGATTCGAAGTAAAGGCTTGGTAGTGGTATGACGTCACGCCACCAAATACGTCAGCAGATTGAACTTGTGTAAATATTATTCTCTCTACGGTGGTATGTGGAATTTATTTTGCAGAGCCAGACACTATCCTGGTGTTCACAATCTTCTATAAATTATTCGGAGAAGGAACCCGCCTTGCAATGCCGAAGACAACATGCGCGCCGGACTCATCGTCATTGAAGCCTGGTTCAGGGGCTACTGAGGGAGTCCTGGACTAGGGGGTGTCCGGATAGCCGAACTATCATCATCGGCCGGACTCCAAGACTATGAAGATACAAGATTGAAGACTTCATCCCGTGTCCGGATGGGACTTTCCTTGGCATGGAAGGCAAGCTTGGCAGTACGGATATGTACATCTCCTACCATTGTAACCGACTCTGTGTAATCCTAGCCCTCTCCGGTGTCTATATAAACTTCCGTAGGAGGAACAACAATCATACCATAGGCTAGCTTCTAGGGTTTATCCTCCTTGATCTCGTGGTAGATCTACTCTTGTAATACCCACATCATCAATATCAATCAAGCAGGACGTAGGGTTTTACCTCCATCAAGAGGGCCCGAACCTGGGTAAAACATCGTGTCCCTTGTCTCCTGTTACCATCCGCCTAGACGCACAGTTCGGGACCCCCTACCCGAGATCCGCCGGTTTTGACACCAACAGTGAGGAAGAAGGGGCGCTGGGGTTTTCTGTAGGACTGAGGTGAAGAATTTGGGGGTACGAGTGGAGCGAGCTGACGTGAGGTGGGTGGGAGCGAGGAGGAAGAAGAGCACCCAGGTTTTTTTGGGGGGGCGGTCTGCTGGGTGTGGGTAGCGCCTCTCATTCAGTAAATATAGGGCTTTTGAATTGATTTTACTATTTACTAGTGTGGATGGGCTGTTTTGTCTTGGGCCCAGAGAAACAATTACTACTAGTAAAGTGGAGACACTCTACTGCTACCCAGAAAAACAATTACTACTAGTACAGTGGAGACACTCCTCCTAGGTCATTGAAACGTCTCCCTCTACTGAATGACATTATACTTTTGTTCACCGACATGCGGGCCATGCAGCGCACGGGCCCAAATGCCATCCACCAAATTAGAAGGCAGTATGCAGGCGGAGAGTAACCCCGGTTGTAGCGCGGCAGTAATGAGTCGTCGTATCACAAAACCCCACCCCCCAGTCTATGTTTGATGGATGAAGCAACCATCATTTCACTCTTTGTTGAATCCCCTTCTCCCTCACCGTCTGCAAGAAAGGCAACACTTGCATCTGCCACTGTTCTTCTCTCCCAACAAAGGGAAGGTAAGCGGATCCGTGATGTTGGTATAATTTTGTTCAGAGGAAAAAAAGAACTTTTGCAAAGCAGTAACCGATCATCACTCTCTTTTTTGTTTCATTGTCATTGCGATTGTGTTTTCCTTTAAGTGGTATCCTAATATTCGTCAGTTTCATGATGGACCAAGGAGAACCAGGCAAAGATCTGCCAATATTGGAGCAGACACAGGAGGCTAATACCCACGAGACAGAGAGCTCCAAGAAGATGGAGGCAGCCACCGAGCCGACCCAAGATACGCTCACGGCCACTACTAAGATGGTCAATGCCCCGTTTGAGGTTACAGCCCCCGTGGCACTACAGGAGCAGTTTTCCCCCTTCGAGGATGTGTCCCCCCCCCTCCCCCGCTGAGCTG
Organism: Triticum timopheevii; assembly: GCA_963921465.1. Classification (NCBI taxonomy): domain Eukaryota; kingdom Viridiplantae; phylum Streptophyta; class Magnoliopsida; order Poales; family Poaceae; genus Triticum; species Triticum timopheevii. The sequence continues at coordinate 490,139,794 of OY997270.1, read as the reverse complement.
CCCAAGGTGATTTTCTTCTTTGCTGATCTCGATTGTGAAATGATGGTTGCTTCATCCGTCCAGCTTAATGCGGGCCCTAGAGTGAAATGATGGTTGCTTCGTCCGTCCAACTTAATGCGGGAAAGGTGGGGCTTTGTGATTTGACCCCTCGTCACTCATTTTCTACTACTGTGGCGCTACAACCGGGGTGCCTCCAGTTCCAACCGCTGCTCCGAACTGTAATTTGGTGCATCGCACGTGGAACAAGACAGTGGATGACCCACATGTCGGCCAAAGGGGTCCTGTTAAGTGTGTTGCCATTTCGTGTGCGGAATGACCCTGCTTGAGTTGCTACGCCAACACGATAGGAGCAGTCTACCAGTTGGCTTTGCTACTTGGTGAATCCCGACTATATTGATCTAAAAAGATACGTGCTGAACTACCCTCTCTGTCTTGGTTTTTTATTTTAGGCATCCCAGTTTATAGGGCGTGCTCATAGTTCTAGGTCATCCATTTGACTAACTAAATATGAGTTACCAGTATGTCACAAAAAGTATTACTATATCATTGGATTCTTAAGCGGATGTAGTTGTTTTTAAAAGTCGAGGGGGACTTTTCCTGCGCGGTAGGCGGGGCAGTTCCGCCTAGTCGGTTCGACAGAGACCCGAGAAGACGAGGGAGTAGGCTGCTGCAAACGAAGGGCGGTGTGATTTAATAGCGAGCTACTACTGGACAGGTGGGGCCCCGTGATTTTACTTTCCATTATCATTTTAACTGCGGCGCTACGACCGGCGTGAGTCTCCCGATTCCTGACCACCTCCATACAAGTGCCTCTCCTAATGCTCCACCATGTAGTTGACGTTGGCTCATGAGAGCCCACTTCACTTTTTCCTTGCCTCTTTCCTCCACACATGCAAAAATGCCATGTAAAGCGGGCTCATAGCCCACTATTGTAGTACTTACTTACTCCTAAAGGTGCTAAGCTTGCCACATCGGCATAAAGTCTGATGTGGCAAGTTTGGTGACCCAAGGAAGAAACGGTGCTAAGCGCGTGTACCTAGGTGAAAAGACAATTTTTAGTCTATAGCTAATTAAATGAAGCAAACTTAGCAACACCATTTCATTGGAAGAGGTCACTCCTTGGCAAATGCAATAAATACTAGTACTCCCTGTGTCCTAGTGTCAAAAACTTTCTTATATTATGGGACGGAGGGAGTACGAAGAAAGAGATAGAGAGGAGTAAAATAAATAAATACACTTATAGCCAACCTTATACCTAACCTAGTTGTAGTATGAGTGACAAAGTGATGACTATGTATGACATGCCAACATCAGATAGCCTAACGCACCATGTTAAATCTCCAACGGCGCGACCGCACGAGCGACGCGACGGTCGTGGTAGGCGCGACCATGATACGGGCTGCTGGCAGCCCTTGGATCTGAGATCAAACGGTCGCATGCTAAGTTGCTGAAAATTTGCAGAATAACCCTCCAGGATAGGATATTCACCCATAGGTCTAGAATCACGCCATGCAACCATTCGATCTTAGATCCAAGGGATCTCGGAAGCCCATATAATGGGAGAATGGAAAGCCACTACCCTGCCGTTCGCACGCTGGCAGTTCGCTCCTACTGGTCCCCACATGTCCTTCAATACTACGACGGTTCACTCCTAGTCGTCCCGTCCATTCACATTACGGCAGTTCCACTAATCCTAACCCTCCTCCCAAATCCATGGCATCCCAAATCTCCACGATCGGCGGTGAGTACAAGGTTAGAACCATCACCGGCGATGAGTTCGACGTCATCTACACCCATTCTTCCACGACGGTGAAAGGATGCCTTTCTCACTTCAAACGCATGTCTGGAGACTCGGATGATGAGCGGGTCACTGGGCTAGCTGTTGAGTACACCACAGTCCTGGGACGAGAGAAGGATCTAAAGGACGAAGAGAGGAAGAAGCCCGTCGTGATCCAGGTTTGCGTGCATGACTTATGCTTGGTCTACCACATATGCCATGTCAATGTTGAATGCCTGGATTTTAAGGACTTCCTCAAGAGCAACCTAGTCAAATTCGTTACTGTAGACTTTGGTAATGACAAAGAAGTCCTGGGTCGGATAGGCCTCGTTGTAGGCAACACCTTCGACCTCCAGAAGAATCGGCTGGTGTCCTCTCGTCAGCCTTCAATGCTGACCCTGGCAGGAGCCATGGTTCATCCTTCCTACGGTAAACTGGACAAACCTCATTACACGTTTCATTGTTATGCATGGCAGCAGAATGTACTAGATATAGACCACATCCACTACGCTGCAATGGATGGCTACCTTTGTTTCAATATCTACAAGGATTGGATGAAGAGCAAGATCCAAGTGTGCGGTTCAAGCAAAGAAGTATCGGCCAAGAGGAAGAGGGACAAGGACGAAGTCGAGGACGTGGACGAGGACTCCTCCGAGTGAGTAAGGTGTCAGTATCATTGCTCATGGTGGTTCTAATGCAGTGTCTATCGGATTAGTTGCATAGTTTAATTTCAGGTGTGCTTAGTTGAATTTGAGGGGTGTGTTGTGCTGAGCCCCAGCAGAACTATGTTATCTTTCTTCTCGTTACATTAACTCCTCAGTATGATACATACTACTAGTATTTCTTTAATAGAATTTAGCACCCCAATTAAGCACGTACTAGCTTTTTTAATAGTACTATATGCATAATTTGGCGACGAGCGCTCTCTATATGTACCACCTTTTTTTTAATTTCAATTTTTGCTCCACGGCGCAATCCATCGATAGTACTACTGTACAAAAGTATACATTTTTTAAAGGCTGGAGTACTGTTCATCACATATATAGCCAGTTAAATTCTCAACCTAGAACGACATGCATGCCATGTAGTAAACCGATACGAAGGAAGTATAGTAAAAATGAGGTGATTTTGTCGAGCGATCGGAGGCGGTCCCACATGTCATGATGTACCAAGGCGATGCACGTGTCCCTCTTGAGGCAGAATCAATACTACGTTGTTTGAGATGATGGCGAACCAAAGTGTGAAATAATGGTTGCTTCGTCCGTCTAGGAAGGTGCGGCATTGAGATTTGACGTCTCATTGCTCATTACTACTACTAGGCCGGTATGAGTGGGGTGCGTCCCCCCTGTTATTCTGCACTGTTATTTGGTTCTTGACACGTCGACCCGGTTGCTATATGTCCCACATGTCGGCGATAGGAAGTACAAAATTCATGAAAGGGAGCATAGACGGAGGAGTATACTATAGAATTCACAAAAGGGAGCCACTTAGTTTTGGAAAAAATTGTTTTTACGGAGTACGTACCCACTAGGGTTTATAGGTCTCATCAAAAAAACATTCGTTTTTCCGTTTGAAAAGTCTCAATTCTACTATACTAGTAGTAGTACCATTACATGTTGGATTTCGAGGTGCGTTAGATCACCCGACGCAAGCAGTGTCAAGAGGAAACTAACCAATGCATGTACAAGTTTATGGAAATTTAGTGGTCATTCATGCATTCGTTCTAATTAATGCCTCGGTAAACATAACTTCTTGAGAAAAACGAGCATACTAATTACTTGTGCAAACTACGAAATTAATTCGACCACTCACCGTCTACCTTGGTTGGAGAGATTATGAAATTGAGCCATAAACTGGAAAGGAGGGAGTAGTAACTTTTGTCTCGATTACTATTTATGCCCTTGTATAGATGCAAAATGTATTTTTTTATAGTGGCCTTGTATAAGTAAATAGAGGGATTACTGACCAAGGTACGTAGTAGGGACGAGGAGTAAACGGAGGGAGTAGTACTCCCTCCGTCTAGGTGTGTGGTCGTCTTACGAAAACCAAATAATCCCAAAACACTTAGGCGCGGTGCATTAAATTCTACCTCGTTCTTGTTTCTTCACATATCAACCAATAAGAGATGTGGGGTGTGCATGCTTTTAATGACTTGAGACTACCAAACATGACATGCAGTGGTTAGTTCATTGCATGCAATGCTATTAATTAGCAAATGAACATTAAGTTCTCTCATTTTCTCCTCCTCCTTGGTCACGGTGCACAACCTAAGATGACTTACTCACCTAGATGGACGGAGTAAATTTTCTCCTCGTGCTGCGAGCCACCATGCGCGTGGGCGAGGGAGCGGGCGTAAGGCATACAGTAGTAGGAGTACTTCTACTACTACTCGTAAGCAAGCTTCGCCTCATCCTGCGAGCCACCGCGCCCGTGGGCGGGGGAGACGGCGTACTAAGCAAGCTTCTCCTCATTCAGCGATTTGATGGGACACATCAAAAGTACTCTAGTGTATAGAGCCTTGCCTCTAAGGTAGGCCCCACATGGTTTGTCACTTTTTTTAACATAACACATCAAGTCGCAATTTATTTGTTCACCCGTGGTAGATGATCCTCCCTCCACCAAGTGGACAACCAGTACACGTGCCAAATTACCACATGGGCTGCCTTTTTTGTACAAGAATGAGCTGCACCGTGTACCCGCGCGGGTGTGGTTGGGAAAGAGACGGGAGTACGTGCTTCGTGCGTGCACCTCTTCTCTTCGTGCACGTCCCCCACCTATGTAGTGTGTGTGAGAGAGATACAAACCTAGACATAATGCGCCGTCCATCCCCATGCCTTCGCCCAGTGCGACCACCAGTCACCACCACGCCCCACTCCTCCTCACCTTATCTCTCATCTTTCTACCTCCATTTTTATATACAAGGGGCCACTAACACTAATCGATGCAATATTAATGGTGTTTGCCTCGTGGTACTAGCAAAGGAGGACATTAATTATCCCTTGCATGCATGCGGGAGTTTGTAAAAAAATGCATCTTGATGTTCCGTGCAATGCACGGGCATCTTGCTAGTCCATGAAAACAACACATGGAAAAATTCTATGGCGAATAAGGGATTTGAATCTGTTGGGAGGGGTTATTTGGATCTTGCCCGGGGTAGCCAAAATATTGGCGACCCTTTAGTCCACCTGTGCCTTTGCCACCGATGAACGACGAATGGCTCGGGTGCTCATGCTGTCATGCATCCTCCAGCGTGCACGTTGGAGACGAGCTCGCACGAGCTGTGTTTTTTGTCCCACAACACCGCCCGAGCCGCCCGCAGAACGACCGGCGACCCGCAAATTACGACATCCAATCGGAGCAAATTCACGCAAACACATAGACAAGCTGATATTTCATATAAACAACGACAGCAATCATATAAAATACCGTATTTTCATACAAACATGACGGATTTCATTACATTCAAATGAACTACGCGGTGCTTGTTCTGGACAGCACGGGTATATAATACCTGGCCTAAATGGTCGCCCGCCAATCGATTTGTGTTCCTCATGTCCGGCAGCACGATCACCGGACTACCGGGAGCCCTGGAGGTATATGCTTCAGCGCAAAGGACGGCTTGCTTCCCCACTGCCCAACTGATATTTTCGTGGAATTATCACGTCAGATGTCCTTGTGAAAGGACTTAGTCGTGGAGACATTGCAACGGGTTAGCTTGAAGGGGTTAAACCGGACAAGGGACACGGGAGTTATACTAGTTTGGCCCCTTCGATGAAGGTAAAAGCCTACGTCTAGTTGTGATGGGATTGATTGGGTTTCGAGGATCAGGGAGCGGGATACGCTTGCCTAAGTCTCGAGTTGTTGTCTGTTGTCCCTGAACCGCCGCCGGGTCACCCCTTTATATACACAGGTTGACGCCCCGCCGGTTTACAGAGCCCCGAGGCCGACTCATACAAAGTGTCCGGCTCGGTCTCTCCTTTCCTAACTTATACTACAAGTTTACATAGTCATGGCGGTTTACCACTATGGGCCCTAATCCGCCTTTGGGCTTGGGCTTCTATGCTTCTTTTAGTAAAGTGCCATCTTTCGGATCTTCATGGGCTTCAACATAGTCAAGGGTGAACCGGACCCTCCTGGCCGGTTTATACCCAGTAGCTATATCCTCCACATTAGGCCCCAAATTGATTTTGAATTTGTTCATGTCAATCTTCAATACTTCAAATATCCCTTGCAAGCATCTTCTTGTATTTTCGTAAACCGCCATATTGTCTTATCCTGAAACTTTGTAAACCGTCGTGACGTCGTCCTCTGAATGCAGCAACGGTCCATCATGACATCATCTCTGTAAACAATAATTAAAAAAGATTCCCTTCACTTAATGGTTATCCTGAAAATCGAGGCGACAGGCGCACTTATTCTGCCGTTTCAGGCTCCTTGATTCCCACGCCTGCCGTTTTACTCTCTCCTCTATAAATAAGGCCCGAGGGCCCTTCTCTCTTTTCCCCTTTTGCCTTCTTCTTCCTCGCGACGCCCAAGCTCTGAAGCTCCGACGCCGTCCGCGACCTTCGGGATCTGCATCAACGAAGGCGGCTGCATAAACCTGAAATGGACTAGACTTTCGTCATCCTTCTTCTGCAGTAGATCTGCAGTGGTAAACTTCCTTTCCCCTCTGTCTTTAGATCTGTTTCTAGGGTTCCCGAGCTCTTCCGCACAGTTCTTCATCCTTCTTTGTTCTTCCACCTGCCGCGACAATTTTTGACCTAGTAATAGTGTAGATCTCATGCAGTAGGTACCCGTCGTCCATTTTTAATGCTAGCAGATCGTTCTTTTACCTCTATAGAGCACATGGCCTTCCCTGCTCTATTTAGCACCTTTAGAACTCACATAAAAACTGCTTTAGAGATGTGTGGTAGATCCAAATAAATTTGACCATTGTGTGAAACCTGTTTCTGTCAATACTTAGCAGAAGTTTTGAATCCTGGACCTTTTGCCTACAGGCGGTTTAACCCTTTAATAGTCAATCCGCCATATAGCATTAGCCCTCTCTTAAACCGCCAACTGAACTTGCACAGTATTCCTCTCCGGTTTAACACTGATTTTAGACACCTTAAACCGGCACTTTTACTTTCAGTTCCTCTTTCCAGAATGTCGAAGCAATTTTCTGCTTGCAATTGGGTTCCGTCCCGGATCCCCGAGACACAGATCAATGGTTATGTCACCACTGGCGCCTTAGCCTCAAAGAGGGTTCTCCACTGGCGAGTTCCGGAATCGGAATGTCCACCTGAACCTGAAGAAGGAGAGATGATTGTTTTTATGCAACACTTAGACCGGCTATTGAGCCCGCCCGGATCAAAAAATTTCTGGGATGTCCTCGCAAGCTTCCAACTCCATCCACAAGATATTGGTCCGAACTCTGTGTCAAATATATGCAACTTTCAAGTATTCTGCGAAGTCTATCTTCAAGAAGAGTCAACCGTGGAGTTGTTCCGGGATTTCTTTCATCTGAACCGCCGCACAGAATTCTCAGATGGTCCCAACACAGAGCTTGGTGGCGTGTAAATTCAAAAAAGGAAAGAGGCTGACTTCCCTCATGCCAAACATCATAGCCATCCTATAGATTGGAACCAGACCTGGTTTTACTGCCGGAACACTGCTCCTGATGGAGAAAATCCCTTGCCGGGCTACCGCCCTCATCGGCTTAGCAATGGCCACCCATTGCCTCCACGTTTAACCGCCGCAGAACGGAAGAATTTTGCTCCTCAACTTGCCAAACTCTGGGCTCTGATGGCCAACGGTTTAACCGGCATTGATCTTGTCTGCTGCTGGGTTTCTTGGGGCATTCTGCCTTTGAGCCGCCGCCCCGGATTGATGCATGAGTATACCGGCAATGTAAAAGACCCTCAACGATATCATGATGTAGTAATGACCGACCTTGAAATCCCCGAATGTGTAAAGAAGATGCTTGATGAACCGGTCTCTGCATGCACCCAAACCGGTTTGGCTCCATTTTACGTCTCCAACAAACCGCCGCCGGTATGTTTATGTACATACTTTACTGATTTGCTTCCGCATTGACTGTCTACAAACCTTTCTTTGCCTTAATTTCAGGCCAACAACTCTTTCTGGAAACGGACTAAACCGGCCCGTGCTCCTCGTGTAAAAACCAAGGCCACCAAGAAGCCTGGAAAGAAGAAAACCGCCGAGTCTTCTGATCCACCGGAGGAAGAATCAGACGCTGAGGTAGAACTTGACTCACTTGGCTCCTTTTTCGTATATCTTATTGACAATGACCATCTTCAGGATGACGCTGAGGCCAGCCATGTAGATTATGTTGAGGTAATTCTTCTTTCTTCCGACTCAGATCTTGTACCGGGTCAGAGAATTCGCCGTACATTCCGGAAAGTAAAACAATCTCACCCCCTTGCTCATTTGGACCCAAAATTTTCTTTGAAGACATGGCAAGCCGAAGAACGTCGCACAACCCGGCATAGTGGTCAACAAATCACTTTGTCCGGTTTAGCTAATACGCCCTCCCGGAAACGCCGTCCAGAGGTGATTTGTTTTCCTGAAAAAGAGTATCCTTTAAAAGGTTTCTTCCGATGCCCTCTCAATCCGTCTGACCCGAATTACCAGGCTTCTTCCAACTCGTCTGGCGGTTCGTCAACCACCCAATTGCCTCCTCCCAAAGTTGTTGCTGGGTGAGTATTACATAGTTTATAACTTTATTTGTCTGTTTACCATACTCTAACCTTTGATGTTGTAGCGCCAAGGCTCGATTAAGCAAGAAGACCAAGACCAGCAATCCTTCTTCTGAAGTTGATCCGGAAAAGACGCCCGAGCATCATGATGAAAACCCGGAAGTTGCCATGGACAGCTCTGCTGGGCAGAACCAAGATGGTAATGCTAACCCGCCAGAAGTTGAACCGACTGTAGGAGCTGACACTTCACATCCTCCTGCTCCTCCAAGTCCAACAATGGAACAACGGGGCTCAACAGCTGATCCGCCAAGTCCAACTATCAAACCGCCAAGCCCTTCCATGAAAGCACCAGGCCTTGTTCAGAATATTGATTCTTCTAGCCCGGCCAAGGATGATGACGTTGTTGTTACGGGCACTGCATATAACGCCCCTGGTAATCCGGTTGCTCTATCAAAGCACTCTGCCAAGGATGAATTTGCTGCCATGAGCAAGGGGAAGGAGAAGACTGATTTGTCTGCTTATACCGATCTCTCTGCTCAAGACCTTCACTCCGGCTTCCTAAACCGGCTATATACAAGCCGTGATTACCAAGCCGGTTTAGTAAATCTGATGAAGGAGCGCTATGAGGTAAATATTATTGCTTCTTGTTCTGTACCTTCATCATATTGTAGCCCCAAGGGCCAGTTTGTCTTGAGAAAGTCAAACCGGGACTTTATACACTCCATGCGGTAACTTGTGAAATTTCCTTTATGTCTGATCAAACACACATTAGCCCCCAAGTGCCATGATTAAAACTTGTATTAATCCTTGGGACTTCAAGTATCCGCATAAAAAATGATCCGCATTAGCCCCCAAGTGCCGAGTGTATAACTGGTTATATGCTTGGGACTTTGAACAAAGATATTGACATGCTTCCTTACTGTTTGCAGAATGAAATAAATCAACAAATCTCGCAAATTGTTGATCTTCGAGAAAATCTGAAAACCCAACAAGCAGAAACCACCAAGGCCAGGGATGAGCTGAAAACTGCCTTGACCACCATGGAGCAGCTTAGAGAATGGTTTAAGTCTGAACGGGCCAACTGGGACACCGAAAAGGCCGGATTGGTGAAGCGGGGGGAGACTGCTGAAGCAGCTCTTGAACCGGTGAAAGAAGAATTGTCTGGATTGAAGCGCCAAATCAATGCCATGACCTATGCCATATTTGGTAAGTAGTGGTTGCCAAGGTTGTGTCTCTTTGAAATTTCATTGTTTCAACATGCATTTCCTTAACCGATATAGGTAGTCGCATTGCTCATCTAGGTTCTGACATGCGGAAGAAGCTCAAAGCTGCATATACGCTGATTCAACAGGTGATATGCGCAACTTCATATGACAATGCGGCACCAATGCTTATCAAGGACACCCTGGATCGCCTCTCAATGGCGCCAGCGCAAATAGAAGAGCTGAAGCGATCCGCTGCTCGGGCAGGCGCTTTGCTGGCGCTGACTCGAGCCAAGGCATGGATAGCTGATCTTGATCCGGCTGATATAGCCAAAGTCTTCCCCAGTGCACAAGAAAATGGCGAAGAATTTGACAATGACACCATCAAACGGGTAACAAGGGAGATGCGTCCTTTGGTGAGTCAACTAGCAGAAGAGGCGAACCTGACGGTTCACCGATCTTTCTATGATGCAAACAACAGACGGGTTGAAGCTGTGATTCCTGAAGTGCAGAACCTTATTCCACCAAACCGTAAGCATACTTACGCCCCTGACATTGACCCGACTGAGCTTATAAGTGAAGAGGTTGTCTTTCAGGCCTTGACCCGGATTGATTGGACCACCAATGACTTCCAGCCAGTGGATGAAGAGGAGGCTGAACCGACGCCAGATGACCCATCTACCTCACGACAACCCGGTGATGAAGCTTAATCCGTCAAGGCGGTTGATATATCAGAAACTGTCCATGTGAACAATTCCATATTTTGGGCCTCGGAGTGCCGTGTAATAGGATAGCAAAAACTTATGATGATGTGCTGCCATCGTGCAGGGGGTACTTTGCGTGGATCCACCATATCAATGTCAATTTTGTTCCAAGTATCATAAGATGCAACTCCTGTGTGCATAAAAAAGACAAAGGGTCCTGGCAGTTTACCGCCGGATGGGTCATAATGCCCAGAATAGGCCGGATTGATTATCAACTCATAAAAATATGGAATTATACATACCGGTAATATAAGATCCCTGGTTAGTTTGCTGGCCAACTTGAATTGTAATAAGGGTGAAAACCCAAATCTGAATTATTTGTATCTCCATCATTCTCTGATGTCGTAGATGAAGTCATACCGGGTGATGATTCACTCCAGACGATCCGGGCTATTGACAGGGAGTCAACGCCAAGCCGGGTTAAGAAACTCCGGTTTAAGATTAAGGTCTGTCAACGTGTAGCTGCAAACCAAGCCAGTTTAAAGAATACCGGGCTAAGAAGAGGACTGATTAAGCCAAAAAAATCGGTTTAACACAAAACTCAGCCAAAACTCAAATGAAACCGTGTAGTCGAGGCTTTTTGGGGGCTGCCAGGCCCAAATTCGAGGCTTTTTGTGGGCTGCCACGCCACTGAGTTGAACCATTTAACAAAGCCTTTTAAGATGGACCTCCAACTAACTAATCACCGTTTTAACTTTGACAAGTGCAGGGTCTCAAGGAGAGTAACTCTCAAACGTTCGGAGGGCCGTGCCAGGATGACCTGGATAGGAGTGTCTTACTTGATGAAGGCAGGTTAACCCGGGGTTTTAGGTAAATATACCAGGCTTCCAAGCCGTGGGTCGATACCCAGCTACAAGGGTCCATTCAAACTTCTTGGTATTGGACCAAGGAGCCCCCAAGTAGCATGATGATCTATGCTCATTAGGTGCCTATGTTTGAGTTGTGCATAGCATCGAAAACTCTCTTTGGCCCTTTGGTTGTGAAGCTCCCAAGCTTTTGTGGCGTGATAGCCGGTTTAACAGGTAGTACTCCGCTTTGTCAGCTGAAGCCCCCATGTAGCTCAAAGAATATTTGAGAAAAAACAGCAGAGGCCCCGCTTGAAAGCAAGGATGCTGATTCATTTATTGATGATAATATATAGATTGTCAAAATATGTACATAAAAAATAGCCTATGGCTGAAGTGTAGTAAGGCCGGAGGAGAGCTATGTTCCAGGGCCGCCGGGTCTCCTCCTCAGATTTGCGTGAGTCATCTTGAACGTCAATGAGGTAGTATGATCCGTTGTGTAGATTCTTGCTGTCCACAAAGGGTCCTTCCCAAGGCGGGGATAACTTGTGTATGTCAGTCTGATCCTGGATAAGCCGGAGCACCAAGTCACCTTCTTGAAAGGATCTTGTCTTAACCCGATGGCTGTGATAACGCCGCAGGTCTTGTTGATAAACCGCCGATCGTGCCAAAGCCATATCCCGCTTCTCATCTAGCAAGTCCAATGCCACTTGACGGGCTTGCTCATTGTCTGCTTCAACGTACTTAGCAACCCGGGGCGAATCATGACGTATATCACTTGGGAGAACCGCCTCTGCCCCGTAGACCATAAAGAAAGGCGTGTATCCTATTGATCGATTGGGGGTGGTGTTGATGCTCCACAACACAGAAGGTAATTCTTCCACCCAACATCCCGGCGTCCGCTTCAAGGGAATCATGAGCCGAGGTTTAAGACCCTTTAAGATTTCTTGATTAGCTCGTTCTGCTTGACCGTTGGATTGAGGGTGCGCCACAGATGCTAGGTCAAGCCGGATGTGCTCTCTCTGACAGAAATCCTCCATCTCACCTTTGGAAAGGTTAGTACCGTTATCCGTGATGATGTTGTGTGGATAGACAAAACGGAAAATAATCTTTTTGAGAAATTGAACCGCCGTAGCTGCATCACACTTGCTAACAGGCTCCGCTTCAACCCACTTGGTGAATTTATCAACTGCCACCAACAGGTGGGTCTTCTTATCCTGGGAACGTTTAAAGGGTCCCACCATATCAAGCCCCCAAGTAGCAAAAGTCCAAGTGATGGGAATCATCCGTAGCTCCTGAGCCGGAACATGAGCTCTGCGTGAAATTTTTTGACAAGCATCACATCGGTTTACCAGATCCTCCGCATCAGCATGAGCTGTCAACCAGTAAAACCCATGACGAAAAGCTTTTGCAACCAAGGACTTTGAACCGGCATGATGACCACAATCCCCTTCATGAATTTCCTGGAGGATCGCTTGGCCTTCTTCCGGAGAAACGCAACACTGAAATACGCCTGAAACGCTGCAGCAGTGTAACTCGCCATTGTGAATAACCATGGACTTGGATCGCCGGACTATCTGTCGGGCCAGGACTTGATCATGTGGTAGCTCACCCCGGCTCATATATGCCAGATATGGAACCATCCAATCCGGCACAACATGTAAAGCGGCCACCAGCCACGCCTCCGGATCAGGAACAGCCAAATCCGCTTCTGTTGGCAATTTAATAGACGGGTTATGCAAGATATCTAAAAAGGTGTTAGGAGGTACCGGTTTACGCTGAGATCCAAGTCGGCTCAAAGCGTCTGCCGCTTCATTTTTGCGCCGATCAATATGTTCAACCTTATATCCTTTGAAGTGACCCGCCACAATATCTACCTCATGCTTGTAAGCCGACATGAGTGGATCCTTAGAGTCCCAAGTACCAGAAACTTGCTGAGCCACCAGATCAGAATCTCCGAAACAACGAACTCGAGTTAAGTTCATCTCTTTAGCCACCCGGAGACCATGAAGTAGAGCCTCATACTCAGCTGCATTGTTAGTACAAGGAAACATCAAACGGAGGACATAGCAAATTTTATCACCTCGAGGGGAAGTCAGGACAACTCCAGCCCCCGAGCCTTCCAACTGCCTTGATCCATCGAAATGAATAGTCCAGTATGTATTATCCGGCTTCTCTTCCGGTGCTTGCAACTCGGTCCAATCATTGATAAAGTCCACAAGAGCCTGAGACTTGATGGATGTTTGAGGTACATATTTCAAACCATGTGGACCAAGCTCAATTGGCCACTTTGCAACCCGGCCAGTTGCTTCTCTGTTTTGGATGATGTCGCCCAAGGGAGCAGAACTAACCACTGTGATGGGCTGACCTTGAAAATATTGCTTGAGCTTTCGGCTGGCCATAAAAACCCCATACACCAACTTCTGCCAATGCGGATAGCGTTGCTTTGATTCGATCAGAACTTCGCTGATGTAGTATACTGGTCGTTGAACCGGATACTCCTTCCCAGCCTCTTTACGCTCTACCACAATTGCCACACTGACCGCTCGGGCATTAGCAGCCACATATAATAGTAAAGGCTCATGATCAACTGGGGCTGCAAGAATTGGCGGTTCAATCAACTGCCGTTTTAACTCCTCAAAGGCCGCATTGGCCGCATCACTCCAGATGAAATCATCTGTCTTCTTCAGCATCTGATACAAGGGAATGGCCTTCTCACCAAGACGACTGATAAACCGGTTGAGGGCTACAATCCGGCCTGCGAGACGCTGAACATCATTGATACATCTCGGCTTAGCCAAGGATGTGATTGCCTTGATCTTTTCCGGATTAGCCTCGATGCCCCTATTAGACACAAGAAAACCGAGCAGCTTGCCTGCCAGAACACCAAACAAACACTTATCCGGGTTAAGCATCATCTTGTAAACCTGGAGGTTGTCAAACGTCTCCTTGAGATCAGCTATCAATGTCATCCACATAGGCATGAACACTATGCCCAATCTGCGTGTGAAGACAATTTTGCACACAACGCTGATAAGTTGCCTGAGCACTCTTGATCCCAAAGGGCATAGAAACATAGCAGAAGGCTCCAAAGGGAGTGATGAAAGTTGTCTTCTCCTGGTCCTTAACCGCCATTTTAATCTGATGGTACCCTGAATAAGCATCCAAAAAACTCAGGCGCTCACAACCCGCCGTCGCATCAATGATCTGATCAATATGCGGGAGAGCAAAAGGATCGGCCGGACAAGCCTTATTTAAGTCCGTGTAGTCCACACACATACGCCAAGTCCCGTTTTTCTTAAGAACCAGCACCGGATTAGCCAGCCATTCAGGATGAAACACTTCAACGATAAACCCAGCAGCCAACAGCCGGGCTACCTCCTCTCCAATTGCCTTGCGTCTCTCTTCATTAAAGTGACGAAGAAATTGCTTGACTAGTTTAAACTTCGGATCAATATTAAGAGTGTGCTCAGCGCATTCCCTCGGCACAAAGTCAGCTACAAAGTCAACAAGCTTCGTCTTGTCCGCCGGTTTGAAGTGTAGGGTTGGGTCATGCTCAGTGGTGGGCTTCTTCAGAGGGGTCATATCTGACGGATCAACATTCTCCTTGTAAAACTTTAACTCCTCTGTAGCACAAACCGACTTAGCATAAGCCGCATCACTCTCTTCGCAATCCAAAGCGATTTTCCGACATCCATGAACTGTGATGGTTCCTTTGTGACCCGGCATCTTGGGCTGCAAGTAAATATAACAAGGCCTGGCCATGAATTTTGCATAAGCCGGTCGCCCAAACAGTGCGTGATACGGGCTCTGGATTCTCACTACCTCAAAAGTCAATGTCTCAGACCGGGAATCATGTTCATCCCCAAACACAACTTCCAAGGCAATCTTGCCCACTGGATATGCTGACTTTCCTGGTACCACACCATGGAACACAGTATTGGACGGTTTAAGATTCTTATCTGTCAACCCCATTCGATGGAATGTCTCTTAATACAAAATATTAATACTGCTTCCTCCATCCATGAGTACTTTGGTGAACTTGTAACCTCCCACCTGAGGTGCCACCACAAGAGCTAGCTGACCCGGATTGTCAACCCGGGGTGGATGATCCTCCCTACTCCACACAATAGGTTGTTCCGACCACCGCAGATAGCGTGGAACTCCCGGTTCAACCGCATTGACTGCCCTCTTATGCAGCTTTAGATCACGCTTGCACAGACTAGTGGTGAATACATGATATTGTCCACCCGACTGCTGCTTCGGGTGACTCTGGTAACCCGACTGCTGCTGATTCCCTTGACCACTCTGTTGGTTATTACCACCTTGGTTGTTCTGGTTACTATGATTATTCTGAAACCCAGAGCTTGAACCGCCGCCACCATGAAAACCTGGACCTGAACCGCCCGACGGGCCCTGATCATACCGGAAGAGATCAGAATTTTTGAACTCCTTCATGATGTTGCAATCCTTCCAGAGATGTGTTGCAGGGACTTCTTTGGTTCCATGCTTTGGACAGGGCTGATTCAACAAACGCTACAGATTCATCGTCCCACCACGTTGGGGCGGTTTACCTCTACGACGCTGCACATTAGCATTAGCCACAAAATCTGAACCCACTTTACGCTTACCATTATTCCCATGGCCTCCCTAGTTGTGCTGCTGTCCCTTCGCACTGCCGTTCCTCTTTCCCTTCTCCAGTTTCTCATTATCAGATTCGGGATCCTTGGTATTATCAGAATCGACATATTTTACCAAGGCTGCCATGAGGGTTCCCAGGTCGTTGCAGTGGCGTTTGAGCCGTCCCAACTTCTCCTTCAGTGCCTTAAACCGGCAATTACGTTCCAGCGAGATAATCGCTTGGCCAGCGTTAATCCGGTCGGACGAGTGCAAAACTTCTGAGACCCGGTGCACCCAATGAGTTGTGGACTCGTTCTCACCCTGAACACAAGCATCCAGATCTACAATGGACATGGGCTGTTTGCACGTATCTTTAAAGTTGGCTATAAACCGGGCCTTCAACTGATCCCATGACTCGATGGAATTAGCTGGCAGATTTTTCAACCAAGTGCGGGCTGGTCCTTCCAACATCATCGTGAAGTACTTTGCACAAGCTGCTTCATCCACATCCAGCATCTCCATTGCCATCTCATAAGTCTCGACCCACGCCTCAGGCGGCTGATCCGCCATATAGTTAGGCACCTTGCGCGGCCCCTTGAAATCCTTGGGCAGACGCATGTTACGGAGAGCCGGAATAAGGCAAGGTACTCCCCAGGAACTGAAAGCAAGCCCGGTGCCTCTGTCAACCGACACTGTTGGCTGAACCGGGGCGGGTTGATAACGATCAAAAGCGCCATCCCTTCGTACCCTGCCATGGTCCACTACCTCCTCAGCATTGCGATGCCGCGCGCTGCTAGACACCTCTGGTTCGTCCATCCGCTTGCTATAACTTGGGCTCGGACGAGGGGTTGAATGGATTCTATCCCGGCTATATGAATAAGCCTGTTGCTGCACTACGACGGTTTGAAGAAGATCTCTCGCCCGCCGTGTCTCAACTGCCTCTATTGAATCTCCTTCCATTGGAATGGCTGCCAAGCGTGAGGCCGCAGCAATCATGTTATCCAGGGGGCTCGAAAAGTGACCCGGTGGTGTAGGCACATACTGTGGCGGGTTAACTGTCCGTCGGGGTGGCTCCGTTGCTCGTGGCTAATCTGGGGCGATCCCAGGCGCTTCAGCTCGGTTTGCGGCTGCCGGATTACTCGGCCCGGCGCCTGGCGTCTGAAAGAGATTTAACCCTTCATAAACCGGCGGCAGGCGCGACCGATACTTCCTTCGTAACACATCCTCTGACGCGGTCCGATCCAGCATGAGCCGGTAATTCTGTGCTTGTATCTGCTGTGATTGAGCATTCAAGCGGCCTGTTCCTCAGCCATCCTATTATCCTCAGCCACCAGGTCCGCCTTAGCCTGCGTAATCTGCTCCTTCAGTCTCGCAACTTCCGCATTGTGCTGATCCTGCGTATCCGGGGTGACTGTCGTAGTTAACAAGGTCGCCCAAGCGTCCATTAAACCGGAGAGAACCTGTGCCGGCCGGCGCGCCAAGGTACCTGCCGCGGCCGCTGACCCGGTAGTCATTGCTGCGGTCGATGAAGATTGCAATACAGGCTGCATGCCGGCCATGTAAATAGCAACCCGGCTCGGCACTTCAAGGAGGTCCGGAATACTGTTGCCATCGGAATGTCCCTCGAGCACACCGCCATGAATCTGGTACAAGGACTCGGTTTCGCCAGTGGATGACTCGCCATCGGAATATACTGCCGTCTCGCCGTCAGATACCGGTTCAGATCCGATCCCATGGACACATCCTACGAACGCACGTTTCATGGCAGGCTTAACCCGGGCTCGACTCGCACGCTGAGCCGTCTCGATGAGGTTGGTGCAGATGTCCGGCTCAGGGCCCGGTTCGCCAATCTTGCCAATGAAGACATGAATTTCGCCGACCCGTACTCAATTGAGCCGGCCTCGGGGCCCCATCCTTTGTCGTCGATGTAAAGCTTGCCGCGACGACTTTTGGTCATCCGGCCGATCACGTACCCCTTAAGTCCTTCAGAGCAGCCCTTCAAGAACTCGACACCATCATGCGATAGCCCCACGGTGGGCGCCAACTGTCATGGAATTATCACGTCAGATGTCCTTGTGAAAGGACTTAGTCGTGGAGCCATCACAACGGGTTAGCTTGAAGGGGTTAAACCGGACAAGGGACACGGGAGTTATACTAGTTCGGCCCCTTCGATGAGCCTACGTCTAGTTGTGATGGGATTGATTTGGTTTCGAGGATCAGGGAGCAGGATACGCTTGCCTAAGTCTCGAGTTGTTGTCTGTTGTCCGTGAACCACCGCCGGGTCGCCCCTTTATATACACAGGTTGATGCCCGACCGGTTTACAGAGCCCCGACGCTGACTCATACAAAGTGTCCGGCTCGGTCTCTCCTTTCCTAACTTATACTACAAGTTTACATAGTCATGGCGGTTTACCACTATGGTCCCTAATCTGCCTTTGGGCTTGGCCTTCTATACTTCTTTTAGTAAAGCGCCATCTTCCGGATCTTCATGGGCTTCAACATAGTCAAGGGTGAACCGGACCCTCCTGGCCGGTTTATACCCAGTAGCTATATCCTCCACAGATATGATTGGCTGGTGCCGAAGATGATGGTGGCCGGCACCGGTTCGAGTTCATCACCGGCCACTACTTCCGTGGAGCCCATGCCGGGTCGACGAAGGTCCTCGCAACAAAAGGATCCGGCAAGACACCTGCTGTGTACGCCGGCGTCGCCTCCGCGGTGGCCTTCATGGGACCCAAGCGGCGGCGGCCTCCTGTGTTCTACTTCTCCTCGATGATGGCGGCGGACGCAGAGGCACTGGCCACCGACTCGTCGCTCTCCGCGCACCCGGGTTATGTCGCTATTTGCATGGCGCGGCCGCCGGCATGGGAGTCTCGGCCACAGAAACGGGAGACGCGGTACGAGGCGGCGGCGTGGACGGCAGCAACGACACCCGTGCGCCGCTCCTCGTCGAGCTGACCTGGAGCGGCAAGTTGCTGAAGCGCGCGCCAGCTTGGGGCGGCAACTGGCTCCATCGGGCGAGGGGAGGGAGGTGGATCAGCGAGCTGCATAGCTCGTATCCGGCGGGCTACCCAGCCGGCTTGGATGCGGAATAACTACTCTTCGTAAGCCATTGTAAGAGTCGACAAAATGGTGGAGGAGATAGGGGAGCAGCGTAGGTGTGTGATTCTTGGCTGGCGTTTGGCCTCGTTTAAATAGGAGATTAAATAGACGGCGGACGGGAGGAGCTCGACCGGCATTGCATTTAACGCCGGCCCGGTCATGAATGGACTTGTGTCCAGACTGGGTTTCTCGGCTTCCACATGGGCGGGTTTCATGGAGGCGTTTGAATGCGGCATGGAGGCATGTTCAGCCGGGTGTGCAGCGAGTGGCACCCTCGACTCTGATCTAGGACACCACGCCGTTCTTCCACTGACATAAGAAAACATACTTTATCTCAGATGTAAGAAAACATAAATCATTATGTTGTCTTCCTTGTCCAACATCAACTCTTTAGCATGTCATATTTTAATGAGTGCTCCCAATCATAAAAGATGTCAATGATAATATATCTATATGTGAAACCTCTCTTTCCTTATTACTTCCTAGTAATTGCAGCGATGACCAAAGCTATAATTGCAAACTCCCAACAACTTTTAATCATCATACTCTTTCTATGTGAAGTCATTACTTTCAGTGAGATCAATATGAACTCTTTGATTCTTTTTATTCTTTTTCTTCTAATCACCCAAGATCATGGCAAAATACTCAAGCCCTTGACTCAACACTAATCTTTATTATATAGCTCACGGACTCGATTGCAAAGAAGGATTATAAAGCAAAACTCAAAACTAGATCATGCCATGACTTTATTCCACTAAATTAAGATACTACTAAATAGATCGAACTAAGAAAAACGGTAAAGATAGGAGTTGTGATGGTGATACGATACCAGGGCACCTCCCCCAAGCTTGAAAGCTGCCAAGGGGAGTGCCCATACCCATGTGATTATATCTCCTTCTTTGTTGTTGGTGGTGGAGGTGTTGTTCATGATGCGAGCTTGTCGTCCACCTTCCATGGCATAGGCTCACCATCGTAGAAGGATGATCGAGTCTCCCGAATCCTCAAATCTGCAACCAAACTCATCCTTTTGAATCTATATTCATACTCACAGATTTGGTTTTGCAGATCATAGATTTGGGCTTGGAGGTACTCGATCTTCTCATGTAGCTTGAAGATGGCCTCCTTGGTCTTCTTGGCATCCGGCTCGTAGTTGTTGGTGAACTCCGTGAGCATCTTGTGGGTAGCGTTGATTCCACGCTCCACCATCCTCTGGCACTTTGAAAACTTGTTGCTCCATTGCTTCGAGCCTCGACTCCACGCTTCCGATTCCCTTTGGTCCCTCAACATCGCAGATGTGCAGCAACCCATCACGCATCTCAATGGTTTGAGGGTGTCGCAGCACCTCCGCGAGGTAAGGGTTGATCACCTTCTCGAAGAACTTGTCCTTGGAAGCACTTGGGGTCGTCATGATGATCTAGACCTGTTAGAAAAACAGCTCGAAACAAGAAGATGGGAGATTTGCGTGATATGAGAGTCAAAACCTTCGGGAGTATATATAATGAATTTTCACCGACCAAAATACATATCGTGCAAGGAAACGGAGTCCAAAGGGCACACGAGGTGCTCACGAGGTAGGGGGGCGCCCTCCACCCTCGTGGAGGCCTCGTGTCCTCCCGGGACTGCTACTTATTTTTCTATTTTTCTAAATATTCCAAAACGGATAAATATTGCCTAAAAATTGTTTTGCAGTCGGTTTACTTACCGTA
Source organism: Triticum timopheevii (assembly GCA_963921465.1). Lineage (NCBI taxonomy): Eukaryota > Viridiplantae > Streptophyta > Magnoliopsida > Poales > Poaceae > Triticum > Triticum timopheevii. The sequence goes on along the minus strand of OY997270.1, from coordinate 490,119,140 downwards.
CCACATACCTATTCGTTTTCGGAGTCTGGAACATTCTGGAAAGTGTCATTTATGTATTCCTTCGGGGTTACGGTTTCAACAATATTAGATTCAACATTTATGGGATTACCTGAGATATAGTGTTTGATCCTTTGACTGTTTACCACCTTCGGATTTGTGCCTTCGAAGTTGTTGATTTTTATGGCACCGGAACGATAGACCTCCTCGATAACGTAGGGACCTTCCCATTTAGAGAGAAGTTTTCCTGCAAAAAAATCTTAAACGAGATTTGTATAGCAACACATAATCACCTACATTAAACTCACTCTTTTGTATCCTTTTGTCATGCCATATTTTAACCTTTTCTTTAAACAACTTGGCATTTTCATAAGCTTGGGTTCTCCATTCATCAAGGGAGCTAATATCAAGTAACCTCTTCTCACCGGCAAGTTTGAAATCATAGTTGAGCTCTTTAACGTTGGGGAACGTAGTAATTTCAAAAAATTTCCTACGCACACGCAAGATCATGGTGATGCATAGCAACGAGAGGGGAGAGTGTAATCTACATACCCTTGTAGACCGAAAGCGGAAGCATTAGAACAACGCGGTTGATGTAGTCGTACGTCTTCACGGCCTGACCGATCAAGCACCGAAACTACGGCACCTCCGAGTTCTAGCACACGTTCAGCTCGATGACGTCCCTCGAAATCTGATCTTGCCGAGTGTCGAGGGACAGTTCCGTCAGCACGACGGCGTGGTGACGATCTTGATGTTCTACCGTCGCAGGGCTTCGCCTAAGCACCGCTACAATATTATCGAGGAGGACTATGGTGGAGGGGGTACCGCACACGGCTAATAAATCTCAAGGATCAATTGTTGTTGTGTATTTGGGGTGCCCTCCTGCCCCCATATATATAGGAGCAAGGGGGGAGGTTGCCGGCCTATGGAGGAGGCGCACCAAGGGGGGAGTCCTACTCCCACCGGGAGTAGGACTCCTCCTTTCCTTGTTGGAGAAGGAAAGAGGAGGAGAGGGAGAAGGAAAAGGGGGCTGCCCCCTTGTCCAATTCGGACCAGAGGGGGGGCGCAGGCCTCCTTCCTTTTGGCCTCTCTCCTCTATTCCCGTATGGCCCAATAAGGCCCATATACTCCCCGGCGAATTCCCGTAACTCTCCGGTACTCCGAAAAATACCCGAATCACTCGGAACCTTTCCGAACTCCGAATATAGTCGTCCAATATATCGATCTTTATCGACCATTTCGAGACTCCTCGTCATGTCCCCGATCTCATCTGGGACTCCGAACTCCTTCGGTACATCAAAACACATAAACTCATAATATAACCGTGCGGACCCTACGGGTTCGAGAACAATGTAGACATGACCTAGAACCATTCTCGGTCAATAACCAATAGCGGAACCTGGATGCTCATATTGGCTCCCACATATTCTATGAAGATCTTTATTGGTCAGACCGCATAACAACATACCTTATTCCCTTTGTCATCAGTATGTTACTTGCCCGAGATTCGATCGTCGGTATCTCAATACCTAGTTCAATCTCATTACCGGCAAGTCTCTTTACTCGTTCCATAATACATCATCCCGAGAGGGCCCAGAGATACCTCTCCGACAATCGGAGTGACAAAACCTAATCTCGAAATACGCCAACCCAACATGTACCTTTGGAGACACCTGTAGTACTCCTTTATAATCACCCAGTTACGTTGTGACGTTTGGTAGCACCCAAAGTGTTCCTCCGGTAAACGGGAGTTGCATAATCTCATAGTTACAGGAACATGTATAAGTCATGAAGAAAGCAATAGCAATATACTAAACGATCAAGTGCTAAGCTAACGGAATGAGTCAAGTCAATCACATCATTCTCCTAATGATGTGATCCCGTTAATCAAATGACAACTCTTTTGTCCATGGTTAGGAAACATAACCATCTTTGATAAACGAGCTAGTCAAGTAGAGGCATACTAGTTACACTATGTTTGTCTATGTATTCACACATGTATTATGTTTCCAGTTAATACAATTCTAGTATGAATAATAAACATTTATCATGATATAACGAAATAAATAATAACTTTATTATTGCCTCTAGGGCATATATCCTTCGGTCTCCCACTTGCACTAGAGTCAATAATCTAGTTCACATCATCATGTGATTTAACACCAATATTCACATCTGTATGTGATTAATACCCATAGTTCACATCGTCATGTGATCAACACCCAAAGGGTTTACTAGAGTCAATAATCTAGTTCACATCGCTATGTGATTAACACTCAAAGAGTACTAAGGTATGATCATGTTTTGCTCGTGAGAGAAGTTTAGTCAACGGGTCTATCATATTACAGAGTCGTATGTATTTTGCAAATATTCTATGTCTACAATGCTTTGCACGGAGCTACTCTAGCTAATTGCTCCCACTTTCAATATGTATCCAGATTGAGACTTAGAGTCATCTGGATCAGTGTAAAAGCTTGCATCGATGTAACTCTTTACGACGACCACTTTTATCACCTCCATAATCGAGAAACATATCCTTATTCTACTAAGGATAATGTTGACCAATGTCCAGTGATCTACTCCTAGATCACTATTGTACTCCCTTGCCAAACCAGGGTAAGGTATACAATAGGTTTGGTTCACAGCATAGCATACTTTTATAGAACCTATGACTGATGCATAGGGAATGACTTTCATTCTCTTTCTATTTTCTGCCGTGGTCGGGTTTTTTGAGTCTTACTTAATTTCATACCTTGTAACACAGGCAAGAAACTCTTTCTTTGACTGTTCCATTTTGAACTACTTCAACATCTTGTCAAGGTATGTACTCATTGAAAAACTTATCACGCGTCTTGATCTATCTCTATAGATCTTGATGCTCAATATGTAAGTAGCTTTACTGAGGTCTTTCATTGAAAAACCTTTTATTCAAGTATCCTTTTATGCTATCCAGAAATTCTATATCATTTCCAATCAACAATATGTCTTGCACATATAATATCAGAAATGCTACAGAGCTCCCACTCACTTTCTTGTAAATACAGGCCTTTCCAAAAGTCTGTATAAAACCATATGCTTTGATCAACTCATCAAAGCGTATATTCCAACTCCGAGATGCTTGCACCAGTCCATTGATGGATCGTTGGAGCTTGCACATTTTGTTAGTACCTTTAGGATTAACAAAACCTTCTGGTTGCATCATATACAACTCTTCTTTAATAAATCCATTAAAGAATGTAGTTTTTGACATCCATTTCCCAGATTTCATAACATGTGACAATTGCTAACATGATTTGGACAGACTTAAGCATCGCTACAGTTGAGAAAATCGCATTGTAGTCAACACCTTGAACTTGTCGAAACCTTTTTGTGACAAGTCGAGCTTTGTAGATAGTAACACTACTATCAGTGTCCTGTCTTCCTCTTGAAGATCCTTTTATTTAACATGGCTTGCTGATCATCGAGCAAGTCAATCAAAGTCCATACTTTGTTCTCATACATGGATCCTATCTCAGATTTCATGGCCTCAAGCCATTTCACGGAATCTGGCTCATCATCGCTTCCTCATAGTTCGTAGGTTCATCATGGTCTAGTAACATGACTTCTAGAACGGGATTACCGTACCACTTTTGTGCGGATCTTATTCTGGAAGACCTACAAGGTTCGGTAGTAACTTGATCTGAAGCTTCATGATCATCATCATTAACTTCCTCACTAATCGGTGTAGGCATCACTTGAACTGATTTCTGTGATGGACTACTTTCCAATTTGGGAGAAGGTACAATTACCTTATCAAGTTCTACTTTCCTCCCACTCACTTCTTTCGAGGGAAACTACTTCTCTAGAAAGGATCCATCTTAGCAACGAATCTTGCAATCGGATCTGTGATAGAAGGTGTACCCAATAGTTACCTTTGGGTATTCTATGAAGACGCACTTCTCTGATTTGGGTTCGAGCTTATCAGGTGAAAACTTTTTCACATAAGCATCACAGCCCCAAACTTTAAGAAACGACAACTTTGGTTTCTCTCCAAACCACAGTTCATAAGGCGTCGTCTCAACGGATTTTGATGGTGCCCTTTTTTAAAGTGAATGCAACTGTCTCTAATGCATAACCCCAGAACGATAGTGGTAAATTGGTAAGATACATCCTAGATCGCACTATATCCAATAAAGTACTGTTATGACGTTCGGATACACCATTAAGCTGTGGTGTTCCAGGTGGCATGAGTTTGTGAAATTATTCCACACTGTTTTAATTGAAGACCAAACTCGTAACTCAAATATTTGTCTCCGTGATCAAATTTCAGAAACTTTATTTTCTTGTTACGATCATTCTCCACTTCACTCTGAAATTCTTTGAACTTTCCAAATGTTTCAGACTTATGTTTTATCAAGTAGATATACCCATATCTGCTCAATTCATCTTGTGAAGGTCAGAAAATAACGATACCCGCCACGAGCATCAACACTAATTGGACCGTATACATCGGTATGTATTATTTCCATCAAGTCAGTAGCTCGTTCCATTGTTCCGGAGAACGGAGTTTTAGTCATCTTGCCCAAAAGGCACAGTTCGCAAGCATCAAATGATTCATAACCAAGAGATTCCAAAAATCCATCTTTATGGAGTTTCTTCATGCGCTTTACACCGATATGACCCAAACGGCAGTGCCACAAATAAGTTGCACTATCATTATCAACTTTGCATCTTTTGGCATCAATATTATGAATATGTGTATTACTACGATCGAGATCCAACAAACTATTTTCATTGGGTGTATGACCATCGAAGGTTTTATTCATGTAAATAGAACAACAATTATTCTTTGACTTTAAATGAATAACCGTATCACAATAAACATGATCAAATTATATTCATGCTCAACGCAAACGCCAAATAACATTTATTTAGGTTTAACACTAATCCCGAAATTATAGGGAGTGTTCGATGATGATCATATCAATCTTGGAACCACTTCCAACACACATCGTCACTTCACCCTCAACTAGTCTCTGTTTATTCTGTAACTCATGTTTCGAGTTACTAATATTTAGCAACCGAACAAGTATCAAATACTCAGGGGTTACTATAAACACTAGTAAGGTACACATCAATAACCTGTATATCAAATATACCCTTGTTCAGTTTGCCATCCTTCTTGTCCACCAAATATTCAGGGTATTTCCGTTTCCAGTGACCATTTCCTTTGCAGTGTAAGCACTCAGTTTCAGTCTTTGGTTCAGCTTTGGGCTTCTTCGTGGGAGTGACAACTTTCTTGTCATTCTAGTTGAAGTTCCCTTTCTTTCCCTTTGCCATTTTCTTGAAACTAGTGGTCTTGTCAATCATCAACACTTGATGCTCTTTTCTTGATTTCTACCTTCGTCGATTTCAGCATGACGAAGAGCTCGGGAATCGTTTTCGTCATCCCTTGCATTATAGTTCGTCACGAAGTTCCAGTAACTTGGTAATGGTGACTAGAGAACTCTACCAATCACTATCTTATCTGGAAGATTAACTCCCACTTGATTCAAGCGATTGTAGTACCTAGACAATCTGAGCACATGCTCACTAGTTGAGCAATTCTCCTCCATCTTTTAGCCATAGAACTTGTTGGAGACTTTATATCTCTCAACTTGGGTATTTGCTGGAAATATTAACTTCAATTCCTGGAACATCTCATATGGTCCATGATGTTCAAAACGTCTTTGAAGTCCCGATTCTAAGCCATTAAGCATGGTGCACTAAACTATCAAGTAGTCATCATATTGAGCTAGCCAAACATTCATAACGTCTGCATCTGCTCTTGTAATAGGTTTGTCACCTTGTGGTGCATCAAGGACATAATTCTTCTGTGCAGCAATGAGGATAAACCTCAGATCACGGACCAAGTCCGCATCATTGCTACTAACATCTTTTCAACTTAGTTTTTCTCTAGGAACACATATAAAAACACAGGGAAGCAAAAAACATAGGGAAGCAACAACGAGAGCTATTGATCTACAACATAATTTGCAAAATACTACCAGGACTAAGTTCATGATAAATTTAATGTTCAATTAAGCATATTACTTAAGAACTCCCACTTAGAAAGACATCCCTCTAATCCTCTAAGTGATTACATGATCCATATCAACTACACCATGTCCGATCATCACATGAGATGGAGTAGTTTCAACGGTGAACATCAATATGTTGTTCATATCTACTATATGATTCACGCTCGACCTTTCGGTCTCCGTGTTCCGAGGCCGTATCTGTTATATGCTAGGCTCGTCAAGTTTAACCTGAGTATTCCGCGTGTGCAAATGTTTTGCACCCGTTGTATTTGAACGTAGAGCCTATCACACCCGATCATCACGTGGTGTCTCAGCACGAAGAACTTTCGCAACGGTGCATACTCAGGGAGAACACTTCTTGATAATTAGTGAGAGATCATCTTAAAATGCTACCGTCAATCAAAGCAAGATACGATGCATAAAGGATAAACATCACATGCAATCAATATAAGTGATATGATATGGCCATCATCATCTTGTGCTTGTGATCTCCATCTTCGAAGCACCGTCGTGATCACCATCGTCACCGGCGCGACACCTTGATCTCCATCGTAGCATCGTTGTCGTTACGCCATCTATTGCTTCTACGACTATCGCTACCACTTAGTGATAAAGTAAAGCAATTACAGGGCGTTTGCATTTCATACAATAAAGCGACAACCATATGGCTCCTGCCAGTTGCGATAACTTCGGTTACAAAACATGATCATCTCATACAATAAAATATAGCATCATGTCTTGACCATATCACATCACAACATGCCCTACAAAAGCAAGTTAGACGTCCTCTACTTTGTTGTTGCGAATTTTACGTGGCTGCTACGGGCTGAGTAAGAACCGTTCTTACCTACGCATCAAAACCACAACGATAGTTCGTCAAGTTAGTGCTGTTTTAACCTTTGCAAGGACCGGGCGTAGCCACACTCGGTTCAGCTAAAGTGAGAGAGACAGACACCTGCCGGTCACCTTTAAGCACGAGTGCTCGTAACGGTGAAACCAGTCTCGCGTAAGCGTACGCGTAATGTCGGTCCGGGCTGCTTCATCTCACAATACCGCTGAGCCAAAGTATGACATGCTCAGTATGACTTGTATCACCCACAACTCACTTGTATTCTACTCGTGCATATGACATCTACGCATAAAACCTAGGCTCGTATGCCACTGTTGGGGAACGTAGTAATTTCAAAAAATTTCATACGCACATACAAGATCATGGTGATGCATAGCAACGAGAGGGGAGAGTGTAATCTACATACCCTTGTAGACCAAAAGCGGAAGCGTTAGAACAACGCGGTTGATGTAGTCGTACGTCTTCACGGCCCGACCGATCAAGCACCGAAACTACGGCACCTCCGAGTTCTAGCACACGTTCAGCTCGATGACGTCCCTTGAACTCCGATCCAGCCGAGTGTCGAGGGAGAGTTCTGTCAGCACGACGGCGTGGTGACGATCTTGATGTTCTACCGTCGCAGGGCTTTGCCTAAGCACCGCTACAATACTATAGAGGAGGACTATGGTGGAGGAGGGCACCGCACACGGCTAATAGATCTCCAGGATCAATTGTTGTTATGTCTTTGGGGTGCCCTCCTGCGCCCATATATATATAGGAGCAAGGGGGGAGGTGGCTGGCCTATGGAGGAGGTGCACCAAGGGGGGAGTCCTACTCCCACCGGGAGTAGGACTCCTCCTTTCCTTGTTGGAGAAGGAAAGAGGAGGAGAGGGAGAAGGAAAAGGGGGCTTCCCCCCTTGTCCAATTCGGATCAGAGAGGAGGCGCAGGCCTCCTTCCTTTTGGCCTCTCTCCTCTATTCCCGTATGGCCCAATAAGGCCCATATACTCCCCAGCGAATTCCCGTAACTCTCCGGTACTCCGAAAAATACACGAATCACTTGGAACCTTTCCGAACTCCGAATATAGTCGTCCAATATATCGATCTTTACGTCTCGACCATTTCGAGACTCCTCGTCATGTCCCCGATCTCATCCGGGACTCCGAACTCCTTCGGTACATCAAAACTCATAAACTCATAATATAACTGTCATCGAAACCTTAAGCGTGCGGACCCTATGGGTTCGGGAACAATGTAGACATGACCTAGAACTATTCTCAGTCAATAACCAATAGCGGAACCTGGATGCTCATATTGGCTCCCACATATTCTACGAAGATCTTTATCGGTCAGATCGCATAACAACATATGTTGTTCCCTTTGTCATCAGTATGTTACTTGCCCGAGATTCGATCGTCGGTATCTCAATACCTAGTTCAATCTCGTTACCGACAAGTCTCTTTACTCGTTCCGTAATACATCATCCCTGCTTGCAAGGCTTAAGTGATGTGCATTACCGAGAGGGCCCACAGATACCCCTCCGACAATCGGAGTGACAAAACCTAATCTCGAAATACACCAACCCAACATGTACCTTTGGAGACACCTGTAGTACTCCTTTATAATCTCATAGTTACAGGAACATGTATAAGTCATGAAGAAAGCAATAGCAATATACTAAACGATCAAGTGCTAAGCTAACGGAATGGGTCAAGTCAATCACATCATTCTCCTAATGATGTGATCCCGTTAATCAAATGACAACTCTTTTGTCCATGGTTAGGAAACATAACCATCTTTGATAAACGAGCTAGTCAAGTAGAGGCATACTAGTGACACTATGTTTGTCTATGTATTCACACATGTATTATGTTTCCGGTTAATACAATTCTAGCATGAATAATAAACATTTATCATGATATAAGGAAATAAATAATAACTTTATTATTGCCTCTAGGGCATATTTCCTTCATTTAATAGCCCAGTATGCCTTAAGTTCTAGTTCGAGAGGTAAGTGACAATCTTTTCCATAAACCATTTTATACGGAGACATACCCATAGGATTTTTATATGCAGTTCTATAGTCCCATAATGCATCATCAAGTTTCTTGGACCAATTCTTTCTAGACCTATTGACAGTCTTTTGCAAAATTAATTTGAGCTCTCTATTGCTCAATTCTACCTGACCATTAGACTGCGGGTGATATGGAGATGCAATTCTATGATTAACGTCATATTTAGCAAGCATCTTACGGAAAGCACCATGAATAAAGTGTGAACCACCATCAGTCATTAAATATCTAGGGACTCCAAACCTCGGAAAAATAACTTCCTTAAGCATTCTAATAGAAGTGTTATGATCAGCACTACTAGTTGGAATAGCTTCTACCCACTTAGTAACGTAATCAACAACAACTAAAATATGAGTGTATCCATTAGAGGTAGGAAAAGGTCCCATATAATCAAAGCCCCAAACATCAAATGGTTCAATAACATGTGAATAATTCATAGCATTTCTTGACGTCTACTAATATTACCAATTCTTTAACATTCACCGCAAGACAAAACAAACTTACGGGCATCCTTGAAGAGAGTAGGCCAATAAAAACCGGATTGCAATACCTTATGTGCAGTTCTATCTCCAGCGTGGTGTCCTCCGTAAGCTTCAGAGTGACACTTGTGTAGGATCTGTTCCTGTTCATGCTTAGGTACACAACGTCTAATAACACCATCTACTCCTTGTTTATAAAGATGTGGGTCATCCCAAAAGTAATGTCGCAAGTCATAGAAAAACTTTTTCTTTTGTTGGTATGTGAAGCTAGGTGGTATAAATTTAGCAGCAATATAATTAGCATAATCAACATACCATGGAGTGCTACGAGAAGTGCTTATGACATTTATTTGTTCATCAGAAAAGCTATCATCAATAGGTAGTGGGTCATCAAGAACATTCCCGAAGCTAGACAAGTTGTCTGCAACGGGGTTCTCAGCTCCTTTTCTATCAACAATATGTAAATCAAATTCTTGCAGCAGGAGAACCCATCTAATGTCTAGGTTTTGCATCCTTCTTTTCCATAAGATATTTAATAGCAGCATGATCAGTGTGAATAGTTACTTTAGAATCAACAATATAAGGTCTAAACTTATCACAAGCAAACACAACTGCTAAAAGTTCCTTTTCGGTAGTAGCATAATTTCTTTGAGCACTGTCTAGAGTCTTACTAGCATAATGGATAACATTTAATTTCTTATCAACTCTTTGCCCTAGAACAGCACCTACAGCATAATCACTAGCATCACACATAATTTCAAAGGGTAAATTCCAATCAGGTCGCTGAACAACAGGTGCAGAGACTAATGCCTTCTTAAGTATTTCAAATGCTTCTACACAATCATCATTAAAGACAAATGGTACATCTTTTTGTAATAAATTAGGCAGAGGCCGAGAGATTTTTGAGAAGTCCTTAATGAACCTCCTATAGAATCCGGCGTGACCAAGGAAACTTCTTATACCTTTGATGTCCTTGGGACATGGCATCTTTTCAATAGCATCAACCTTGGCTTTATCAACTTCCATACCTCTTTCAGAAACTTTGTGCCCCAAGACAACACCTTCATTATCCATAAAGTGGCACTTTTCCCAATTCAAGACAAGATTAGTTTCTTCACATCTCTGCAAAACTCGAGCAAGATTTCTCAAGCAATCATCAAAAGAGGAAACATAGACGAAAAAATCGTCCATGAAAACCTCACAAATTTTCTCGCAAAAGTCAGAGAATATAGCCATCATGCATATTTGAAAGGTAGCAGGTGCATTACATAAACCAAAAGGCATACGTCTATAAGCAAAAGTACCAAAAGGACATGTAAAAGTAGTCTTTGATTTATCTTTAGCCGACACAGGTATTTGAGAAAAACCGGAATAACCATCTAGAAAGCAATAGTGTGTATGTTTGCATAATATTTCTAGCATTTGATCAATAAAAGGTAAGGGGTAATGATCTTTCTTAGTAGCCTTATGTAATTTGCGGAAATCAATTACCATCCTATAACCTGTGATGATTCTTTGCGGAATCAATTCATCTTTATCATTAGGGACAACAGTAATACCTCCCTTCTTAGGGACACAATGGACAGGACTTACCCACTGACTATCAGCAACGGGATAAATTATACCTGCCTCTAGAAGCTTGAGTATTTCCTTTCTTACCACTTCTTTCATTTTAGGATTCAAACGTCGTTGAGGATCACGAACTGGTTTGGCATCAGCTTCCAAATTTATTTTATGTTGACATAGAGTGGGACTGATGCCCTTAAGATCATCCAGAGTATATCCAATAGCAGCACGATGCTTTTTCAGAGTTTTCAATAATCTTTCTTCTTCATGCTCTGAAAGGTTAGAGCTAATAATGACATGATATATTTTCTTTTCATCAATATAAGCATATTTAAGATTATCAGGCAACGGTTTAAGCTCAAACACGGGATCAACCTTGGGTGAAGGAGGATCCCCTAGGATTTCAACAGGCAAATTGTGTTGCAGAATAGGTTCCTGTTTAAAGAATACTTCATCTATTTCTCTTCTCTCATTCATGAACATATCATTTTCATGGTCTAGCAAATATTGTTCTAAAGGATCACTAGGAGGTACGGCAATAGAAGCAAGACAAATAATTTCGTCCTTACTAGTTAATTCTTCCTCACGATGTTGTTTACTAAATTTAGAGAAATTAAACTCATGAACCATATCATCCAAGCCAACAGTAACAACATTCTTTTTGCAGTCTATCGTAGCATTAACAGTATTGAAGAAGGGTCTACCAAATATAATGGGACAAAAGCTATCTTGTGGAGAACCAAGAACAAGAAAATTAGCGGGATATTTTGTTTTTCCACACAAGAATTCAACATCTCTAACAATTCCCATTGCAGATATAGTATCTCTATTGGCAAGTTTAATTGTAACATCAATATCTTCTAACTCAGCAGGTGCAATATCATGCATAATTTCTTTGTATAAGTCAATAGGTATAACACTAGCACTAGCACCCATATCACACAAGCCATGATAATAATGATCTCCTATTTTAACAGAAATAATAGGCACGCCTACCACAGGTCTATGTTTATCTCTATCACAAGGTTTAGCAATTCTAGAAGTTTCACCCTGGAATTGAATAACATGCCCATCAATATTATCAGACAAGAGATCTTAAAGAATAGAAATATTGGGTTCTACTTTGACTTGCTCAGGAGGTGTATAAGTTCTAATATTGCTTTTACGAACAACAGTTGAAGCTTTAGCATGATCCTTCATTCTAACAGGGAAAGGTGGTTTCTCAACATAAGAAGTGGGAACAATAGGATCATTATAAGTGACAATTTTTTCTTCAACTTTAATAGGTGTAACTACTTTTACCTCTGTGGGAGGATGATATTTAAACCACTTCTCCTTGGGGAGATCAACATAAGTAGCAAAAGATTCATAGAAAGAAGCTACTATTTCAGAGTCAAGTCCATATTTAGTGCTAAACTTACGGAAAATATCGGTATCCATAAAAGATTTAACACAATCAAACTTAGGTGTCATACCTGACTACTTACCTTCGTCGAGGTCCCAATCTTCAAATTTGCATTTAATTCTATCCAATAAATTCCATCTGAATTCAATAGTCTTCATCATAAAAGAGCCAGCACAAGAAGTATCGAGCATGGTGCGATTGTTATCAGAAAGCCGAGCATAAAAACTTTGCATAATTACTTCTCTTGCGAGCTCATGATTGGGGCATGAATATAACATTGATTTAAGCCTCCCCCAAGCTTGAGCGATGCTTTCTCCTTCGCGAGGCCAAAATTTATATATATAATTGCGATCACGATGAACAAGATGCATAGGATAACACTTTTGATGAAATTCCACTTTCAATCTTTTATAGTTCCATGATCATATCATCACATAGCCTGTAGCATACCAATGCGTCTCCCTTAAAAGATAAAGGGAAAGCCTTCTTCTTAACAACATCATCGGGTATACTTGCGAGCTTAAATAGTCCACAAACATCATCCACATAGCATAGATGTTCATTAGGATCCTTTGTTCCATCTCCTATAGAAGTGTTAGCTAGCAGTTTTTCCATCATACCCGAAGGAATCTCAAAAGGAGTTTCATTTTCAATAGGTTAAGTAGGTTGAGTAGGTTGACGAGCAACTCTTTGTTCTACTGGACAGGGTGAAGATACCCCTAACACGCCCCTCAGACAATTACTTTCCAGAGTAACAAGTGACAGAAAATTTCAGCACACTATATAAATTTTTCCTTACCAAATTCCACCTACCAAAGGCGCTTCACTCCCCAGCAACGGTGCCAGAAAAGAGTCTTGATAACCCACAAGTATAGGGGATCTATTGTAGTCCTTTCGATAAGTAAGAGTGTCAAACCCAACGAGGAGCAGAAGGAAATGATAAGCGGTTTTCAGCAAGGTATTCTCTGCAAGTACTGAAATAAGTGGTAACAGATAGTTTTGTGATAGATAAATTGTAACGAGAAACAAGTAACAAAAGTAAATAAAGTGCAGCAAGGTGTCCCAATCCTTTTTGTAGGAATGGACAAGCCTGGACAAACTCTTATAATAGGAAAAGCGCCCCCGAGGACACATGGGAATATCGTCAAGCTAGTTTTCATCACGCTCATATGATTCGCGTTCGGTACTTTGATAATTTGATATGTGGGTGGACCGATGCTTGGGTGTTGTTCTTACTTGAATAAGCATCCCACTTATGATTAATCTCTATCGTAAGCATCCGCAACTACAACAAAAGTATTAAGGTAAACCTAACCATAGCATGAAACATATGGATCCAAATCAGCCCCTTACGAAGCAACACATAAACTAGGGTTTAAGCTTCTGTCACTCTAGCAACCCATCATCTACTTATTACTTCCCAATGCCTTCCTCTAGGCCCAAATAATGGTGAAGTGTTATGTAGTCGATGTTCACATAACACCACTAGAGGTTAGACAACATACATCTTATCAAAATATCGAACGAATACCAAATTCACATGACTACTAATAGCAAGACTTCTCCCTTGTCCTCAGGAACAAACGTAACTACTCACGAAGCATATTCATGTTCATAATCAGAGGGGTAATAATGTGCATAAAGGATCTGAACATATGATCTTCCACCAAATAAACCAACTAGCATCAACTACAAGGAGTAATCAACACTACTAGCAACCTACAAGTACCAATCCCAAACTTGGAGACAAGAATTGGATACAAGAGATGAACTAGGGTTTGGAGATGAGATGGTGCTGGTGAAGATGTTGATGGAGATTGGCCTCTCCCGATGAGAGGAGCGTTGGTGATGACGATGGTGATGATTTCCCCCTCCCGGAGGGAAGTGTCCCCGGCAGAATAGCTCTGCCGGAGCCCTAGATTGGTTCCGCCAAGGTTCCGCCTCGTGGCGGCGGAGTTTCATCCCGAAAGGTTGTCTTCTAATTTTTTCTCATCGAAAGACTTCATATAGGAGAAGATGGGTGTCGGAGAGCCACCAGGGGGCCCACGAGGTAGGGGGCGCGCCCAGGGGGGGCGCCCCCCACCCTCATGAGCAGGGTGTGGGCCCCCTGGCCTTCCTCTTTGGCAACAATTTTTCTTTATTTATTTTAATATATTCTGTGGAGTTTCAGGACTTTTGGAGTTGTGCAGAATAGGCCTCCAATATTTGCTCCTTTTCCAACCCAGAATTCCAGCTGCCAGCATTCTCCCTCTTCATGTAAACCTTGTAAAATAAGAGAGAATAGCCATAAGTATTGTGACATAACGTGAAATAACAGCCCATAATGCAATAAATATCGATATAAAAGCATGATGCAAAATGGACGTATCAACCCAACAGTGTCCACAACGCAAATATAAGGAAATACAGAGCATAGTGAATAGTAAAAATGTGACAATTAAGGAAAATAACTTTCATTACCTCTGCTGCAGTTCAAAAATATCCTTCTATCAGCACTGCAAGTACCTTCACAGAAGGTGCACAAGAAACAGCGCTTTCAGTGATCATGATTGATCCATTGGAACCCATTTTGATGACAACCCATTTTGTATGGGTTCCTCTTCTTAACAACTCTTGCCTTTCTGAATTGGGTTCCGGATGTTGGTTAGTGACTCAGCATGTCAAAGCAATAAGCAGGAAGGTGTGAGAAATGAGGCGAAAAAATGCTAGATTGAGAACACCACACCCGTGTCACTGTTCTCTAAGCCAGTTTGAATTCAGCAAATAAAAATCTTTAGAAAAGCAGTTTGTGTTTGCCAAAATTATCTTCCAATAGCTCCACTGCACACTCCAAATTACCAAACTCTTCCTCCTACATGCAACCATCCATGAACGAACATATTTCCCATTGATGAGCAACCCAACACCAATAAATTTCAGATATTGGCATAAGGATAGCTCGAACAATAAAGATGCAAGATCTACGTATATAAATCCAATTATAAAATAAGAATGCTGCAAGGTGGCCAACTGAGTTCATTTCAGCAAGCAAAATTAGCCCTTTTCCTTTTGGTAAACAATTCAATGCCATAACACAAAAGTACTAACACTATTTTGGTACATGAAAGAAATTCAATCCAATAAATTAAATTAATCTCCTGCAATGCTAACCAATGCAAACAAATTGACTACCACTATTTGCCCCTGCCCAAGAACTGCCAAACATGTAACAGTAACATCCAATTCGCACCCAGATTACCCAAAAAGAAAATGTCAACCTAATTAACCTAATTCACCAAATCAATTTGGTTTACTCCTAATAATCAAAGCAAAAGTGGAGGCAAGGAAAAACAAGTAGATGCATGGCAGGAGACATCACGTGGCAGAGAGGCAGTGGATGAAGATGCAGGCACTCTCAGCAAAGGCAGCCATGGATGTCAGCAACCCAAAATACTACAAAGGAGCAAGCTCACAAAGCCACTCTTGTATATGCATGGGTCGGACCTGAAGATGAGCCACATGCACTATAAGGACCAGCTCGGGAAGCAGTAGGAAATCATCCGGGCTTGGATCACAACAACGGCGGCTTCCCTGGCACCCCTACCTTTCTTAATCCTCCCTCCCTCTTCCTCCTTGTTCTCTGAACTCTAGCAATTCCTCCTGTATCAAGCTTTGATACTTCTCCAACGTATCTATAATTTTTGATTGTTCCATGTTATTATATTACCCGTTTTGGATGTTTATGGGCTTTACTCTACAATTTCATATCATTTTTGGGACTAACCTACTAACCGGAGGCCCAACCCGAATTTCTGTATTTTTTTGCCTATTTCATTGTTTTGAAGAAAAGGAATATCAAATGGAGTCCAAATGGAATGAAACCTTCGGGAGTGATCTTTTTGGAACAAACGCAATCCAGGAGACTTGGAGTGGACGTCAGGCAGCGAACGAGGTGGCCACAAGGGTGCCCGACGCGCCCTAAGGGGGTGGGAGCATCCCCCACCCTCGTGGGCCCCTCGTGGCTCAACCAACATACTTCTTCCTCCTATATATATCCACGTACACCAAAAACATCCAGGAGAACCATGAAAAACTATTTCCACCACCGAAACATACTATATCCGCGAGATCCCATCTTGGAGCCTTCGCTGGCGCTCCGCCGGAGGGGGGATCAACCATGGAGGGCCTCTACATCATCTCCAAGGCCTCTCCTATGAGTTGTGAGTAGTTTAACACAGACCTTTAGGTCCATAGTTATTAGCTAGATGGCTTCTTCTCTCTCTTTGAATCGCAATACGGAGTTCTCCTTGATCTTCTTGGAGATCTATTCGATGTAACTCTTTTTGCGGTGTGTTTGTCGAGATTTAATGAATTGTGGGTTTGTGATCAAGTTTATCTATGAGAAATAATTGAATCTTCTCCAAATTCTTTTACGTGTGATTGGTTATCTTTGCAAGTCTCTTTGAATTATCAGTTGGGTTTGGCCTACTAGATTGATCTTTCTTGCAATGGGAGAAGTGCTTAGCTTTGGGTTCAATCTTGCGGCGTCCTTTCCCAGTGACAGAAGGGGCAGCAAGGCACGTATTGTATTGTTTCCATCGAGTATAGAAAGATGGGGTTTATATCATATTGCTTGAGTTTATCCCTCTACATCATGTCATCTTAATTAATGTGTTACTCTGTTCTTCATGAACTTAATACTCTAGATGCAAGCAGGAGTCGGTCGATGTATGGTGTAATAGTAGTAGATGCAGGTAGGAGTCGGTCTACTTGTCACGGACGTGATGCCTATATACTTGATCATGCCTAGATAATCTCATAACTATGCACTTTCCTATCAATTGCTTGACAATAATTTGTTCACCCACCGTAATACTTATGCTATCTTGAGAGAAGCCACTAGTGAAACCTATGGCCCCCGGGTCTATCTTTTGTCATATAAGTTTCCCATCTACTTTTATTTGCATCTTTTATTTTTCAATCTATATCATAAAAATACCAAAAATATTTATCTTATCTTATAATCTCTATTTGATCTCACTTTTGCAAGTTACCGTGAAGGGATTGACAACCATATCGCCAAAAATAAGAAAGCAGAAGGTCATCTGTAAGGAGAGAACACCATATCACCAAAAATCAAATGCTTAAGCTTGAAAAGGCATGCTTACATCCACTATTTAGAACTGATCCTACCAAGAAGAAACATTTAAAGAAAGTACAACAAGCACTGACAAAAACATAGGACTAGCTATTTCAAATAAATCTGAGTGCTAAAAACTCCATTGAAGAAGTGAAAATCTGGTTAGATATATTATATCTTAGTACAAGTATAGATAATTTGATATCTGATATAAAAGATGCTTTAGTTAACTATGCTCGAAGGACCGAGACTCTAGTCAGATGATTCTAAGATAATATCAAGATGCATTAGAAATAACTCGCATAATATATACCATACAGAAAAAAATACACCTACAACAAAACCTTTTTAATTGGCTAACAATACAATAAAATAAAGAGGAGTAATCAGTATCTGTCAAAAATATCAATCAACAAAAAGTGTTGCCCTAGATTTTGATGTGTTAGGCAAAAGAAAACATAAAGAACTGCCAGCTTAATATTGGTTGGGAAGTAACATCAATGATGTAATCCTGCTAGACTAATAGGAAAATGAATAAGCAACTAATCCAAGTAGGAGCTAGAACCCAAATACTTGAACCTTCATAATATAATACAGTAATAAAAACAGAAGTTTCAGAGTATCAGCTCTATATACAAAATACTCTCATTGCTAAAATAAGGATAAGCTGTGTAAGTTCATCCTTATTTAACTCCTCTTTATGTAGGTAACATATTTTAAACTCTATAGTTGGAAGTTTGTACAGAATTGGAGAAAGCTTCAGAGAAAAACTAAAGAAAACGAAAGGAAATGTCCGCTCGATGGCTCGGATTAACCAAGCAACTTAATCACATCAGTCAAAAAATTGTTTATGGATACAAAACGGGACATGCTACCTCGGTCACTCTTTACATGAACAATCCAGCATTATCTCAAGAAAAATCTCAAAAACATCCTGTAGTATTAATTTTTGTAGCATGAACAAATAGCTGCGTAACTTGCAAAAAATAGAAGTAATAGTATCACAACGAATTAAAACAAGTCATTCAACTGATAACTTGTTGGGAGTGAGTCTTTGTAGTATAACAAAGTGCAACTTACTCTTAACCAGATTAAATCAAAGAACAACAACAAACAATAAAGGTATGAGAGAGAAGAAAACTTCACTTTAAATGGCTATAAACACTGGAGCATAAATAAGCAACACCTTTAAATAAAAATAAAAAGGGTTTAGTGTTCATTGCATAGTGGGCTCAGATTCGCCTTTCCTCGATGATATAACCTACCCCCGTCATCTCTTATCACCAGATCAATGTGTTTAAAACAGTGGAGCTGCCCTGGTTATCACTCAACGAGAATGACCATCCAAGGACAGAACCATAAGTATCACAGGATCAAAAATGATTTTAGGGATGAGAGGGATGATCCAACTTGATACCCACAGGTGCCTCGATTGCTCAAAGGCACACTTATTTCAGCCATGGTTAATCATCATCGCCCTAGCAAGAATAGCTTCCGCCACGAGCATCGACAGCGAGAGGAGAGGAGACCCAGAGAGAAGGAGGCGAATGGGAGCACGAAGAGGCAAGCCCCTGCCCTCCCCACCCCATAGCTGCACGGACCAACCACTGCCCACCATGCACGAGGCCTGGATGTGAAAAGACCGAAATACCCTCGGTGGGGGCAAGATATTATGTGCGGTGGCGCGGGATATTTACCCGTCGGTGCACACGACGGAATGAACATGCCAAAGCCGCAGCCACGATCGCTGACAAATGCGGCCCACCCGTGAGGGGCCCACACGTCAGCGAGGCCAGATCAAATAAACGGAGTAAACATGCAACGTGTGGAGGCAGTTAGAAGCAATTACTATTCACTTATATAGTGCCATCTCCAGATCCGACGGCCCAGCTTCCTCCAGATCTCGATCTGACGCCCAGAATCACATCAAGCAAACCGATCCGACGGCCGAGAGTCGCTGAGCTCTGAAGAGCCTTGTAGGAACTTTCATCTCTTATTTCTGGATGTAAGTGAAACTGCCCTGGTTATCACTCAATAGAAATGACCATCCAAGGACAGAGCCACTAAAATAATCACATGATCAGAAGGTCTCAAAGAAATGAGGGGGGATCCAACTTAATACCCTGCTCTAGTTTCCTAATTAATTAAAACTGAAGCAATAAAGGAGATATCTTGCACTACATCTAGTGGCATTATATGGCTATAATGACCACCGAACACAGAGTAGCAACATGCGATAAAACAGGAAATAATGCCCCACGAAATAATCTGCGGTGCTTATGCATATAATGAAAAGGAGATAGTTCTCCTAGCCTCTGCATCGTGATCGTATGGAAAATAATAAATTACCCGAGTGTCCCGAGATCTTCGCCAAGCAAATCTCTGTAGCTGTGATTTCATTAGGAGACCACCATAAGTAGTGTGTATCAATTAATCAATATTTAAACTACAGTACATGTACCACAAAAGAAGCCAAGTTACATGAATATCCAGTAGTTCTAAAAGAGAATACACCAGCTTAATAGTTTATCATTGCAAAGGCGGAATTAGGTGTCCCACCTAGCCACTATAATTTTGCAACCACCAGAGCACAGTTTCCAGGCCAATTAACCAACAGAGGCCATGATAAGCCGTATGCTAAACCTACAACATCCCCATAACCAACAACAAACCAGTAGCCTGGCGACCACCGCCACAAAAACTATCCACACTCAGTCATCCACAAGATGATCAGCTAGGAATCGAGCATGTCATAGCCATTTCTCGACGGTCACAACTCACAGCAACCAAAGGCGTAAACCAGAGGTGAGGAGGAGCTCACAATAGAGGGTTTGTAGTCGATGCAAAACTCAGCAAAGCGTTGGGGTTGTGGTGTGTCACCGACTCGCCGGCAAGCTGGGCCACCAGCCTTCAACCGTGCACACACGGGAGGCCAATGGAGTTCCCGAGGAGGAGTTGGACGAAGCAGGGGTGAGCATGGCCGACGGCCAACTATGGCCATCGCCCATGACTACATCGAGTCGCATGCTTGCCGAGGAAAGAACCAGCAAGCAACAGTCAAGACACCCTGCCCTCGTATTACTACAACAACAAGAGCAACATATTTTTAGTGACTCACTGAAACTGCCATGATCCTAAAAATAAACAATTAGATGCCCTATTGTGCTAGATGCTTGATGTTTCTCTTTAATTGGAAAATAGCATATAAGAAACATTTCTAAGAAATTCTTATCAATGAGAAAGCTAAGGGATATACTGAACCTTGATATCTTTTCTGGATAGGGGTGGGCAAAAAACAAAGAACCGAAGACCGGAGCCCAAAAAATAGCATGGTATTTTCAACTCAAAAAAGGAAATAAATAGCATGTATTCTAACCTGCAGTTCTATAGTGAAAATTATTTTGTGTCACCAGTTCATTCATGAGAAACATTTAAATAGCTTTATCCATGTGATAGACATTTATTTGATTGAATATGCTTGGTGCATTCTTTCTGAGATTTTGCTGTTAAACTGTATAGAAATAACTCATACACTCCTAATTCCTTACTTGAAGGCTACTGTTGTGAAGGCACCTGTCATGGCAAACTTCACGACTGAGAAAACACCAGGTTTTTGGCAAACACCGACACACACGAGTGATTCAGAATGTGTGTTATCTATCTAGGTTGTCTTGGTCTGGAGCTTTTATCGCCTCTTCAACAATTTATTGGGAAAAAAACATTTACCTGTACCATAATGTCAAAGATCTATTCCTATCATTACACATACGTGATATTTGATGTCATGTAATGGTGCTAGTGCATGAGTAGGATTTTGATGAGTTTTTTGCTAGACCCGAAGCCATTCTGTGCTAGATGCTTCTAGCCCGGCAACTCGCCGGTGCTTGGTGCTTGGTGCTTGTAACCCCTCAATTCAGTAACCATGCATCCTCAAATGCAGTACCCAAGCCAAAAAATCTCATACATTCAAAATAACATATGTAACCCTAATTCCTAAATTGAGTTGGATAAGAGCAAAGTATAACCATATAGGAAAAATTATACAGAGCTAAGTATTTTGTAAGCACAAACTAAAAAATCACACGGACAAAAAATACAAATTACAAAAGATAGTTCAGAGGAAGAGAAGACTCACTCGACGCCGCCTAGGCCGGAAGCGAAGCGGTGGCTCTACGCAAGATTGCCTTCCAGAACTGGGCCAATGCTGTTGTCGCCCGTGATGGCTTGAACTTGTTGCTGCCTAGCTCATCGTGCTCCTCTACCACGGGAACGATAGATCCACCCACACCCGCGACCATAGCAGGGGGGCCATGGAAGGGCGAGGATTGGCGAAGCGGCCTGTGGAATCAACAACAGAGTGGAGGCCGTGGTCGTCCTTGCTGTCACCGACAGAGCTGCCGCCACCGCGCAGTGGCTATGGGGGGAGAACCGACTTCCAGCGGGCCGCCGCCCCTTGCCGCTATTCCTCTCCCGCCGCCGCCACTGCTGCGTGGGCATGGCCGCGGCATAGTCGAACTTCCCGAGAACCACCCGACGGACAAACAGACTGGCTCAAGTATTAGTCAGTGATTCATTCAGGGGAGCTAAAAATGGGAGGGAGGAGAAGACGGTGGGGGCCTTGCCTTGAGGTGTTGGTGCTAGATCTGGAGCGAGTTGACAATGATGAGCGTGATGAAGGCCGCCACCGCTGTTGGCTGTCTGTCGGTCGGGCGAGCTAGGCTCCTCACCTCTGCCCCGACCGACGGGAGGGGGCGGCTCGGCTCGGGTGTGAACAGGGAGGCATCCTCGCTGTTGTGTTCTAGAAGGCGGGTGTGGCATGCAAGGAGGAGGGGATAAGCCATGCGAGGAGAAGAAGATGAGCTAGGCGGCAGGAGAGGAATGGCGAGGAGGGAGTGCGGGGCAATCGGAGGGACGGCAGAATAGTGACCACCGCAAATGGAGGAGGACGAGCATCGGCGGTGAGAGGAGAGGAGACCCAGAGAGAAGGGGGCGAATGGGAGCACGAAAGGATGGGCCGCCGCCCTCCCCGACCCCATAGCCACACGAGCCAACCGCCGGACGCCACGCACGAGGCTTGGACGTGAAAAGACCGAAATACCCTCAGTGGGGGCAAGATATTACATGCAGTGGCGCGAGATATTAACCGTTGGTGCTCGTGAAGGGACGAACGTGCTGAGCCGCAGCCACGTTCACTGACAAATGCGGCCCACTCGCGAGGGGCCCACACGTCAGCGAGGCCTGATCGAATAAACAGAGTAAACAGGCAGCGCGGGGAGGCAGTTAGAAGGAGTTACTATTCATTTCTATATCACCAGCTCCAGATCCCACTACAAAAAAAAGACACATCCGTGACATTTTGGGCCGAACGAAATTTTTTCTATCATACATATGACACTCCTACTTCTATGACAAGAAATCATGATAGAAAATGGGCTTTTTGCCCTGGGCGGGCCGGAGATGCAGTTGCATGACATTCTTTGGGCCATCCATGACGGAAAAAACCATGGTAGAAGCGAGGGCGAGGAAAATTTTGGGGAGTTCCCGGTTACGGTGGGAGGTCGGGGGCCGAGAGATGCGTGTTTCTCTCGTACACATACATGTGTGTGTGCGAGGCGTTAGCTCTAACTGAACCCGAGCGAGGTGTTGGGCTCTAACTGAACACGAGCGATTGCACTGCAGGCTACACGTTACCGAACCCGAGCGATCGATCGATGGCTGTTAACTAAACCCGATCGAGCGATTCCTTCGCTACTACTACTAACTGAAGCCGATCGATTGGATGAAAAGTGAGCGTTGCGTTGGGGAGGGGGGTTTGATGAACAGTTAGCGGTGGCGTTGCCCCTGGATGAACATGACCCCGTGGTGTGGAGGGCTGGATGACCAGTAGACGGTGGAGGGGTGCCCGTGGAGGGTGGTTGAATAGGACCCCGTGGTGTGGAGGGCTAGATGAACAGTAGACGGTGGAGGGGTGGCCGTGGAAGGGTGGATGAATAGGCCCCCGTGATGTGGAGGGCTGGATGAACAGTAGACGGTGGAGGGGTGCCCATGGAGGGGTGGATGAACAGGACCCCGTGGTGTGGAGGGCTGGATGAACAGTAGACGGTGGAGGGGTGCCCGTGGAGGGGTGGTTGAACAGTAGCCGGGGAGTAGCGCGTAGTGGAGGCTGGATGAACAGGAACCCGTGGAGGCTGGAGGATGTCGACGGTAGCCCGTGGAGGCTGGAGGAGGTCGACGGTGGAGATGAACAGTATCCCATGGAGTCCCGTTTTGCGGTACGCCACACCCCTCCCGATGAACAGGACCCCCGTTTCAACCGTAGCGCTCCGACGCAAGTCCGTTTCATCCGTTTCGCGGTACGCCACACCCCTCCTAATCAACAGGACCCCCGTTCCCTCCGTTTTGCGGTACGCCACACCCCTCCCGATCAACAGGACCCCCGTTTCGACCTTAGGAGGTCCGTTTCCTCCGTTTTGCGGTACGCCACATCCCTCCCGATCAATAGGACCTCCATTTCGACCGTAGGAGGTTCGCTTCCTCCATTTTGCGGTACGCCAGACCCCTCCCGATGAATAGGATCCTGTTTCGAATATGGCCGGTGGAACACAAGGACGTTTCCTCCGTTCTGCGGTACGCCAAGCCTCGTTTCCATTGCCTGTTCCGTCCAAGCCCTCCCGATGAACACGACCACGCATTCCGTTGCCTCCCGATGAACACGACGCATTCAGTTGCCTCCCCATGAACACGACGACACCGTTGTTTCTCCGTTTCGACCCGGCCATTGTACATGAGCCTGACCGTATGTATATATGCGCGAGTAAGCGTTCGAGACCCCGCACGAATGTAAACATACGTGGGCATATATTCTTTCTTGCACCCTGGCCACTGTATGTACATGTACATGCTACGTGTGCGCCTCTACTACGACACGTGCAAGCCTCTACTACGACACGTGCGCGCCTCTACATCCACCAGTATGTACGTACACGTTCGCGACCAGAATGACAATGCTACATACGCTTCGACCAGGTGGGTCCCGACTGTCAGGCAATTCCTTGCATGCGAAGAAGTAGCTGGTGGGTCCCAGTAGTCAGGGGGGCGAATCATTTTTTTTGCCTGGAGGCACTTCCTTGCGTGCGAAGGTGTAGCTGGTGGGTCCCAGCAGTCAGCTGGCGAATCGTTTTGTTGTTGTTTTTTTGTCCGGACGCACTTCCTTGTGTGCGAAGGTGTAGCTGGTAGGTCCCAGAAGTCATGCGGGAAACGTTTTTTTCGCGAAATACGGTGGCCCGTCCGGTGGGTCCCCGCTGTCAGGTGGAGGATTAATTATTTTGCGCGTAATAAGGAGGCACTTACTTGCGGCCGCCGTGGACCCAGCTGTCAGCCTCTCCACGTACAGTACTCTTCCGATGGAAGTCGGTCGTTGACCACATTGACCACGCCGCGCTGAGAGCACCAGGGCGGTGGACGACGGTGAGGCCTAGGAAGGGGACGACACGGAGCTGGGGAAGACACGGCAGTGGATGCCCACGCGGAGAGGAGTACGACTATACAAGGGTTTACTGGTTCGTCTGCCGTCGCCGGAGAATAACAGCAGGTGTGGGTCAGTATAGGGATGGCTAGGCCATCGATGGGAGTACGGTGGGGGCGGTGAGGCCTGCGCGGCAGCACAGCCGGCCGCGGGGAGGAGGGAGCAGGCAGTCCCGCCGGCGCTTGTTTGAGCAGCTGGAGCAGGAAGAGCAGAGATTGAAGAAGCGCGATGGTCATTGGATGGACATCCAACAGTCACTGCTTGTGCGTCGACCTTCTTTTTAGGAAAGCCTCAAATCTGTGGAAAACAACATACAGCCCATCTGCCATTATTTCATTGACATCCCATTTGCTAATTCTTAAGGTTTTATTTGGAGCCCATATTCTTTTTGTTAGCATTACAGCCCATATTGTGGCCATGGTTAAAAAATTATACGAAATTTTGCATATTTTAGTGTGGTCCGAACTCTTTTTAATCTCGAAATTTGGACTCACATTCAAACAGATTTTAAAAATAAATGTATATCAATATAAAATCCAACAAATTCCCCACGCATAAAAATTAATGTAATTTAAAATCTCGAAATGAAAAAAAAAATATTTGAAACTAATTGCCGGTTTGATGTGCTTTAAAAATGTACAGCCCATTTCTCATTACTGATGGGCCATTTTCTCAGCCAGCCGAATGAAAGCTCTCCTCGTCTTGAAAGATTTGCAGCCCAACAGGCCGGACAAAGCGACTTACTTGGAACATCACAAAAAAACTGGGTTGTGGCCGTGGACACAGCTGTCAGCCTCTCCACGTACAGTACTATTCTGATGGAATGTCGTTGACCACATTGACCATGCCGCGCCGAGAGCACCAAGGCGGTGGACGACGGCGAGGCCTAGGAAGGGGACGACGCGGAGCCGGGGAAGATGCGGCAGTGGATGCCCACATGGAGAGGAGTATGACTGTACGAGGATTTACTGGTTCGTCTACCGTCGCCGGTGAATAACAGCAGGTGTGGGTCAGTAGAGGGATGGCTAGGCCAGCGATGGGTGTATGGTGGGGCGGTGAGGCCTGCGCGGCAGCACAACCGGCCGCGGGGAGGAGGGAGCAGGCAGTCCCATCGGGCTTGTTTGAGCGGCTGGAGCATGAAGAGCAAAGATTGAAGAAGCACGACAACCGTTGGATGGACATCCAACAGTCACTACTCTCGTGTGTTGACTAAGTTGACAGGGCATTGCGTGTGTGTCAACCTTTTTTTATGAAAGCATACGCGTCAACCTGTAGTAGGCGCACAAGTCAGCATCAAATCCGTGGAAAACAGCAGACAACCCATCTGCCATTATTTCTAATAATATACAGCCCATTGGCTAATTCTTAAGAATTTTTTTTGGAGCCCATCTTATTTTTGTTAGCACTACACCCCATATTGTGGCCACGGTTAAAAAGTATACGAAATTTTGCATATTTCGGTGCGGTCAACTGTTTTTAATCCAGAAATATCGATTCACATTCAAACTATTTTGAAAAATAATATATATAAATATAAAATCAAAATAATTGTCCACGCATGAAAATCAATGGAATTTAAAATCTTGTAATGAAAAAAATTGAAACTAATTCCCGGTTTGATGTGTTTTAAAAATGTACATCCCATTTCTGGGCAAACCGAATGAAACTCTCCTCCTCTTGAAAGATTTGCAGCCCAGCAGGGCCGATACAGCAAGTAGGCCTTGTTTTGGTATTTCTTTATAAAAAATAGAACTAGGCTAGCCATTTTCAGCAAGAAAAAAACACAACTGGGCTCATGATGTGGTAAACATAAATAAAACCCTGGCTAGACGGGCCACGGCCCCCGCACAGCCCCGTTGTTACCCTGATCCTTCGCTAAAACTAGTATAAATAACAACTGCTTGTTCCTCAAAAAAAAACTGCGTGACCTACTGGGTCCCTGGTGTCAGCCGCTCGTAGTATAATTCTCTCGTTTATTGACTACGTTGACAATGGCGTGAGCCCCAGATGTCCAACCATTAGGAGGAACCATATTTTTGGGCTTGTAATACAGAGGCACTTGCTTGCGTACTGCCATGATGCTGGTGGGTCCCTACTGTCATCCTCTCCATGTACAGTCATCTCCTTGTTCCTCTCGGTTGTTGATGATGTTGACAACGCAAGAGGGCGGCGCACCGCGCACGGTGAGCGAACCAAGGCCGCAAGGCGGAGGACGAAGGCGAGGCCTCGGACGGAACAAATAGGAGTCGTGTTAGATGCGCCGGTCCAGTCACAGGCGGAGGGGAGTACGAGGGTTGACTGGTTTGGGTGAGGGTGCGTGTTGGGGCTGGCATCACCGGCGAATAACAGGACGTGTGGGGGAATAGAGGGAAGGACTGGCCAACGTTGGAGGGTAGGTACGGTAGGGCGGCGGAGGCACAGCCAGCCATGGGATGGGGAGCAGGTAGAGCCGACGGGGTGGTTCGGTTTGGGCGGCTGGAGGCAGAAGACAAGAGATAGAAGATACATGATAGATGTTGGATGTCAATCCAACGGCTGGGAGGTAGAATCGTTTGTTGACTAGCCAGGCTGTTTCCTCGCGGGTCCCAAAGGTTAGAATCCAAATCTGTCATGGTCATGCAGCCTTTCCTATGAAAATTTGAAGCCCATTTGATGTGCTAGTTCGAAATAAGTTTGTGGGTGCTGGTGGGGGATAAGAACTTGGCTTCTGTAATGCACAGTGAGCTCAAGCAGCTGGCGAGAGTGATGTTATGTCCCTTGGTTGGGATTTGTTACAATATTTCACTCTAAATTAAACGAATGGCAAGCCATGCCTTGTTTCAAAGAAAATATGGCAGTCACAGCCGAGTTGAAAAGGGCAGGAACATCTAACTCCAGCTTACAAACTGTACAAAAGCATGAGGGTTAATTGTTCATCACGTTTACAAAAAAACTCAGGTTGAAAAGGGCAACAACATCTAACTCAAGCACTGTTTTCGGCAGTCACAGTCAAATGGATTGGTCAGGTCCATAGAATGAACATCCTGGGTCATAAAATTTACTGGATTATGACCACAATATATTGTAAATAGAAGCCTGGCACGTTCAGATGCTCTTTTGCCCACCTGAAACTCCTTTTTTTGCTCTTCGACATACCCATCCGTCAAAACCATGCTGCTGATAAACTTAAGTTTGATGGACAATAGTAAGCTCACATTCAGCAGGAAGAATGTGACAAATCTTGTGTTTGCATGGTTGGCTACATACCGTTCTAGCGTTATTGTCTTCAATCGAATCTCATGAGAAGTGAGAAAATCCTGATGGTTACGAATCCACCGATTGGTTATAACTTTCTTACCCCATCCTGTTGCCTAAATAGACATGAAGATTGAAAATAGTTAAGGTCTAAAAAAAGAGTGTCGAAAGAGGAACAGCTGAATGGTTAATTCTAGTACACTATATGTGGGCTTCCAATGTGCGTGTGAAATTATCACCTTTATATACAACTTCTCCACACATTGGAAAGCATTACAGCAAGCCAATAATCTTGTTCAGATCAAAACTAATCATTTGGATATATAAGATCTTGACAGAATCCAGCACCATTGATAGGCCATCCATGGAGAAACTCTTCATTGAGCATAGAACATAATATTAGTACAAAATGTGTACTCCAAGATGATATATAACTTATGGGCGGAAATTTAAAATGCAGCTTATGGTTACAAGTGTAGATGATAATATAAAGTACCTGAAGAACTGTGGAGCCAAACACCATATTGAAATGAGCACAGAGATCATGTATTACACCCAAGGTCTCCAGTTTAGACGCAGAGAGGACGGTTATTTGCAACAGTGAATAACTAGAATCAAGGATCAACCTTTGAAGTGAAGGGGCATCTTGCATGATGAGCTGCCTTCCGTCAAAAGAAATTCCAATTCTTACAAGGTTAGGCGACTTTATTTGGAGACAACCGATTCTAACTGTGAAAACAAGCACCAAGCACTCCAGGGTAGGGCAACTGGAGTGGATGATGCTGTGCAATGAGGACTCCGATATACGAACCCGCACAAGTGAAAGTTTCTTGAGAAATGGGAGTCGAAGGTTTAGTACCAAATTGTCTGGTAGCTAGCACAGCGCGAAGGTGGCGGTGTGGAGAGTGGAGGAAAACCGCAAGATGGACATCGATGCAGAGGGCACAAGTTCATGGCGTTTGGTATGTGGTATGTGATTTCCAGGGGAATAGTAGAACTCAAGCAACTGTAGTTCTGTGAATTCAGGGGATTTCAGCTAGGCGTCCAACATGCATGGTATGGCATGCTTGCTCAGGTAGCATGACGGGATGCAGAGGCTTTGAACGGAGCCCTGGTGGGAGGAGATGATGGCTCTGGTGATTTCAAAATCATTGAAGAGAGATAGTTGACGACAATCGAGATTAAGGGGCACGGCGTGCCATAGAGGGCGCCACCGAATTGAGAGGACTTGGGTGCGGCAGCAATCCTTCATGGGGAGAAGCGAGATGATCTCCCCAAGGATGGCGTCTGGGAGATCTCTGATGCGGTCCACCCGAGATTCTACGGGTTCCTGGGATCCGGTGGGGGCAGGGTCACCGCTTCTCCCCGCGCTGCCGGATGCAGGATCTACAACTGGCGTCGCCGCTGGCGGGAGCCTCATCTTCTTGGCATTGGGGTCAGCCGACTCCATTATCCTCGAGGGCGTCGCGTTGCGCTCACGGGTATGAGCAGAGTAACGAATGACGAGCCTAGTTGTAGTGCGAGTGAAGAAGAAGGGGAGCTGAGGTTTTTTCTGTAGTAGTGAGGAAGAAGGGGAGGTGGGGTTTTCTGTAGGAGTGAGGTGAGGAATTTGGGGGTACGAGTGGAGCAAGCTGACGTGAGGTGGGTGGGAGCGAGGAGGAAGAAGAGCACCCAGGTTTTTTGGGGGACGGTCTGCTGGGTGTGGGTAGCGCCTCTCATTCAGTAAATATAGGGCTTTTGAATTGATTTTACTATTTACTAGTGTGGATGGGCTGTTTTGTCTTGGGCCCATAGAAACAATTACTACTAGTACAGTGGAGACACTCTACAGCTACCCAGAAAAACAATTACTACTAGTACAATGGAGACACTCTACCGCTTCTGGCTCCTCCTAGGTCATTGAAACGTCTCCCTCTATTGAATGCCATTATACTTTTGTTCACCGACAAGCGGGCCATGCAGCGCGCGGGCCCAAATGCCATCCACCAAATTAAAGGCAGTATGCAGGCGGAGAGTAACCCCGGTCGTAGCGCGGCAGTAACGAGTCATCGTATCACAAAACCCCACCCCCAGTCTAAGTTTGACGGACGAAGCAACCATCATTTCACTCTTTGCTGAACCCCCTTCTCCCTCACCGTCTTCAAGAAAGGCAACACTTGCATCTGCCACTGTTCTTCTCTCCCAACGAAGGGAAGGTAAGCGGATCCTTGATGTTGGTATATTTTCGTTCAGAGGAAAAAAAGAACTTTTGCAAAGCAGTAACCGATCCCCACTCTCTCTGTTGTTTCATTGTCATTGCGATTGTGTTTTCCTTTCAGTGGTATCCTAGTATTCGTCAGTTTCATGATGGACCAAGGAGAACCAGGCACAGATCTGCCGATATTGAAGCAGACGCAGGAGGCTAATACCCACGAGACAGAGAGCTCCAAGAAGATGGAGGAAGCCACCGAGCCGACCCCAGATATGCTCACGACCACTACTAAGATGGTCAATGCCCCGTTTGAGGTTACAGCCCCCGTGGCACTGCAGGAGCAGTTTTCCCCCTTCGAGGATGTGTCCCCCCCCCCCCCCACTGAGCTACCCAAAGTGATTTTCTTCTTTGCCGATCTCGATCGTGGTTTTTCATCTAAGTATTTGGTGATTAATAATGCAAAATTTTATTAGCTTCGATGCCATGCTATACATAGTGGTTTAAATAACTTGTGTTTCTTATACTGAAAAGTAATTCAGAATTTGTTTCTGTTTCAATTAGAACCCTGATGCAGACAAGGATTGTGTGGTTGTACATGTCACTCGCTATGAGGCGGATGACCTGAATATACGCACTGGGAAAATAGAGTTCTTAGGCTGTTGGATCCTGGAAGCCATTTGCGGTTATACCAATGAAGAGTTGTATTCCAGCCTCACTGTTGTCAGGCGTGTTGTCCAGGGTGTACTGAAGCACAAGAAGTTCAAAGCTACTCCTTCGTTTGTGAGGCATACTGTTCTTGTCAAGCTTACGCAAGAAGATGACGTGGCATGCCTCCACAAACAAGTTTATTAGTGGCAAGGCCACAAGGTTGTCTTCATGAAGGTTCATAGGATTGAGCTGCTACGGGACATCCTCGATGATGTTCATGGCAAGGTCCGTCTTGTGTCCAGCCCAAATTAGATCGAGGTATGAAATAGGTGCCCCAGCTAGTGTTTAATAGTAGTTTGGATTGTGTCTAATTATCCGAACCTTGCCTGTTATCGACCACTCTGGGGCTAGTACTCTACTTGAATCCGTCTATGGGAACTGCTACTACTTTTGTGTGCTCGTGAATCATGTGAGAACCATCATAATTGTTGCCGAAACAGATGCGTCCTCACTAGTTTTTTCATGAATATGGCATGGTAAGACATAAGTTGTCACGGTTTATCATACGAGCAGTGTGTGTTTTGATGAAATAGAGCACTCGTTCGAGAACTGTGCGCTGACATATACATAAGTACTTGTAAACACTGTTGGTGCTACCCCACTTGTAAGCAGTTATGTAAAACACGGCACATTGGCTCAGCTCACTTCAACACTAGGCTATCGACCAGCTAACAATCAACAATCTGCTGTCTGACATATAAGCAACTATGTATCTTGTTATAGTGGTTCATGTAGTTAATTGAGGCCACAATGTAATAAATTGCAAACGTTCACACACTAGTCCAGCGCTCATGTGGAACACTCACATTAAACTCGTTTTCATAAAAAACTTGAAAAGCATAAGTTAAGCAATTTTATACATCTCAATGATTCATAGAACATAACAAACATATACTAGTTCACAGCAACAGACAAAGTTGTGAGAAGGTTGACAAATCAGGAAAAAACAAGCAAGGCTTCTCTGAGCAAAGGGCCTCCCGGCAGGCTTAAATTTCCTGGAGTTCACTCTGGTTTTTTCTTGTTGCCACCATCCAGGGTTAGGTTCTCTCATTCCAGAATAACCAATTATAATTGTGGTCTCAGCTGGAATGCTGAACTGAACCATGCAGTGTACTGACCAGTTGAGATGCTTGTGCATTCCACTAAATTTAAGCACCGTTATTTGCAGAAATAAGCAGACCACAATGCCTCTTGTCCGCGCACCTGTCCAAAAAACCGCCGTGCAGCCATGCCAGCTAGTCCTCGGTCCGTGGAAGAACTGGCAAAAAGTGCATTCCGGACTAGGATGCAGTTGTTTTTGCTTGTCCCTGCACTGCAATCAGGAATTAAAATGTACGAATCAGCTTATTTTAGATTGCGTTGGTCATTCTACCTTAGTTACTACCAATGTAGGAATACCTTGAAGACTGGAGGTTAGATGACAGCAACGAGGGATAGCCATCTCATTTTGCACAGTTGTACTAAAACTGAGGTGTGTGCTTTTGATTGCGCGGATAGAAACGATACGGAGACAGACATCCCAAAATGATATGGAGACAGACATCCCTGTTTGCGCAAATATGAAATATGGTTATTTAAACAGTGACAGATATTTGCAGTGCCGTATGATTAACAACAGCATCTATTGTGTTATAATTGGCACTAGATTGACAGTATGAAGAGTCCTTAAGTAAGTAGCATCACATCACATCAACAATGCCACTATATTAACATGCAGAACAATAGCATTAGTATTACTGTCATGAGAGTAGCACACAGTCAGTAAATGTGCAATCAAATTTGTGCAGTTCCACTGGGATGAAGTAATGTTAGCGATGTGAGAGTTAAGTGTAACTGCAAAAACACAATTCATGGGAAATAAAGCAAGACGGAAGCACTTCATAAAATGGTAGTGGCATTTCTTCAATTTATCGATGGCACTAGACCATTACTTATAGTGAAATTAGGTGGCATTGCTTAATGCTTCATGTGATTTTACATTAACGGTAGCGATATGGGAGTAGGGACAGCAGGGGCATAAAGTGGTGAGGCAGATGTGGCTACCGAGAGCAGCAAACACGCAGGCAGCATGTCTGCATTTGTCCCATTTTTTATCTCCTCTGCGACATTTTCCTATGTGAGCACAGGAAATCTAGACCTGCTCATTCTCATTGGCGTTGTCCCCCAACACCGGTCACTTTCTTTCCTTTTTCAGCCAAGAGATAGGTCCACTTCCCCCCACCCTTCGCCATCCACCATGCTTTCTTCGTCTTTTCAACCAAGAGACCGGTTGGGTAGCCAGTATCTACCACTTTCTTCCTTGTTTGAACCAACTCTTAGAGTCGACTGTATGAACTAGCTTTACCTCTAATAATAGTAAAAGTCTAGGTGGCTTTGGAACAACGGACGGAAGTTGAAAAAGATCCACACGAAGGAAGCTGGGGCAGTAGAGCAAGGCAGGTTTCAAAGGAATATATACCTGAGGGTCGTCGGCATGTGGCAAAGATGGCATCAGGAGGCCGCATCTTGGCCACAATACCGCAGGGAGGAATAAGGGGTCGGAGGCACTCCCGAGCCGGCGCTCTCTCAGAGAGAACGGCACGGCCGCTGATCGGGACGTGCGGGCAGCCGTTGGTCTCCTCCCTCTCCGCCGATGACAGCGTGAACGATGCACCTACACCCCTGCCCCGGTCGAGGTTGTCCGGCCGGATTTGTGACCAGCCGTGAGCTGCGAGAGAGTGTGGCCACCTATGTCTTGCTTAGATCTGGAGAGCATGAGAGAGTGAACGAGAGGACCCTAGTAAAGCAAGCGCTAAGGCTCCTTCTTATATACATAGTGGAGTGATTTTGTTGTACCAGCTTCAAAAAAATGCGCTCCTACATGTACCAGTGAGTGTGTGTGTGAGATAACTAGTGCATGCATGCACCGCTTCTCTTCATGAGAGTACAATATTCTATGCCCAAAGAACGTTCGCCGCAAGAGTAATAGTATAAGTGTGTGACGTGTGAGCTAAAATAAAATGTGCGCGGCGTCTTTTGTTTTTTAGAAGTTTTGAGGGTAGGGTGTGAAGAGCACATATGTGCGTGACGTCTACCTGCAGATAGACGGTGGGTGCGACGTGCGAGTCTGTGAGAGGACTCGAGAGAGTCGTGACTCGTGAGGGTGCGTGTGCGTGAGAGGGAGGGGGCACGTATCAATGCAATGTATGTGTTCGTAAATCATTATCCGACAAACATTCGCCACAAGCCTTTTCCTGACAAACGTCGTAAGAACCGTTAGATCGGCATCCCACAGTGTCAGTCACAAATCTTCCACGTGAGTGTTAGCAACTGTCGTATGCTCCCTCCGTTCTGAAATGCAGTGCATATAGCTTTATTGAAAATTCAAACCTCGCAAACTTTTACCGAGTTTTCGTGTACCAAATTGCACATCTAGAATACCCTGTATATATCATTTCATTCATCTTGGAGAGGTAACTATAAAGATGGAGGATTCTACAATATAAGACCATCGTATCACCCGCATCAATTTCAACCATCCTTTGGTGTCGAGGAATATCGTAGGAACTCTATATGATATGATTTTTATAGGATTTTTTTTCCTTTAGAGCCAATTGGTTCATAGGAATAGATTCATATACTCCACATTTCAAAGGAAATAAACATGATATCGTTTCTATAGCTTTAGAGCCACTTGGTTCAAATGAATGGATTCCTACACTCCCTTAATTTCAAAGAAAAATAAACATTAGTGTATATTCAATAGAAAATTTCCTATGATCTGAACCAAATTACCTATCTTTTCTAATCCCTCCTCATAGGAATTTTGATACGTGTCATCTCTAGATTCAATAGAAAAGTTCCTATGATGTGAACCAAATGACATCTCTTTTCCAATCCCTACTCATAGGAATTGAGATGCTCCATGTCATCTCTTTCCCTACAACTTCCATGTATACATCTTCTATTCCTAAATAGATAGTACAACCCACTAATAGTTTTTTTCCAAAACATGCAACTATGGCACAAGAACTATATAGTGTGCCAATAAATTTGAAAGATGGTTGCTGGATGAAGCTAATCCGACAGTGTAGAGATGGCAAGTCCGAGTACTACTGTCCGTTGGATATCATCAACATTCCACCAGATCTGCAACATGTACAATTTAGAAGACTCCATGGTTGAACTTAAGCATAATGCACAAACCTCAAAACACAAGCACTTCTCCTTTGTTCTATAATCTTCTGTATCATAATTGATTATTTTTTTCTAAATGAATTGTCATTATTTGTTTTTTACTTTATGCTTTACAATGCACAACCCCATGAATCTTAACATTTTTATAAAACTAATTTATTTTGAATGAAATGAACTATAAGAACTAAACGAACATCTACATCATGCATATATGACTCAAAGCTTTATATCCTATAGTGTGTATTTATTCATAATTTGGTTTCAAATCTCATGCGTTCAATGCATCATTGCCTTTCGGTCGAACCTACGTCCACAATTTTTTGTACGTACTATATCTCCACTGATCCCCGAACCCAAAATGCTGCCTCGTTCCTGTAAAACCAAGCGACCCACACATGCGTCGACTCGAACCCGTTTACTACAACGTGGCCCCGCACGCCGTAGTACTCCTACAAACCCTACCGCCACACTCATCATCGGTTTTCTTCAAGAGGATGAGGGAGAAGCCAATTTGTAGTGGAGGCGCTTTCAAAAAAATGATATGTAGTGGAGACCCATACCCTAGGGTGCCCTAGGTAGCTGCCGCATGCATCACTGTTTTCTCTTTTCTTTATGCTCTTGCGCCCTGAGTGAAATGATGGTTGCTTCATCCATCCATCTTAATGCGGGCCCTAGAGTGAAATGATGGTTGCTTCGTCCGTACAACTTAATGCGGGAAAGGTGGGGCTTTGTGATTTGACCCCTCGTCGCTCATTTTCTACTACTGCGGCGCTACAACCGGGGTGCCTCCAATTCCAACCGCTGCTCCAAACTGTAATTTGGTGCATCGCACGTGGAACAAAATAGTGGATGAGCCACATGTCGGCCAAAGGGGTCCTGTTAAGTGTGTCGCCATTTCGTGTGCGGACTGACCCTGCTTGAGTTGCTACGCCAACATGACAGGAGCAGTCTACCAGTTGGTTTTGCTACTTGGTGAATCCCGACTATATTACTCTAAAAAGATACGTGCTGAACTACCCTCTCTGTCTCGGTTTTTTATTTTTAGGCATCCCTGTTTATAGGGCATGCACGTAGTTCTAGGTCATCCATTTGACTAACTAAATATGAGTTACTAGTATGTCACAAAAAGTACTACTATATCATTGGATTCTTAAGCGGATGTAGTTGTATTTAAAAGTCGAGGGGGGCTTTTCCTGCGAGGTAGGCGGGGCAGTTCCGCCTAGTCGGTTCGACAGAGATGCGAGAAGACGAGGGAGTAGGCTGCTGCAAACAAAGGGCTATGTGATTTGACAGCGAGCTACTGCTGGACAGGTGGGGCCCCGTGATTTGACATTCCATTATCATTTTAACTACGGCGCTACGACCGGCGTGAGTCAACTGATTCCTGACCACCTCCCAATGCTCCACCATGTAGTTGAGGCTGCCTCTTGCATGAGAGCCCACTTCTCCACTTTTTCCTTGCCTCTTTCCTCCACACATGCAAAAATGCCATGTAAAGCGAGCTCATAGCCCACTATTATAGTACTTACTTACTCCTAAAGGTGCTAAGCTTGCCACATCGGCATAAAGTCTGATGTGGCAAGTTTGGTGACCCAAGGAAGAAATGATGCTAAGCGCGTGTACCTAGGTGAAAAGGAAATTTTGAGTTTATAGCTAATTAAATGAAGCAAACTTAGCAACACCATTTCATAGGCAGAGGTCACTCCTTAGCAAATGCAATAAATACTAGTACTCCCTGTGTCCTAGTGTCAAAAACGTTCTTATATTATGGGACAGAGGGAGTACGAAGAAAGAGATAGAGAGGAGTAAAACAAATAAATACACTTATAGCCAACCTTATAGCTAACCTTGTTGTAGTATGAGTGACTAAGTGATGACTATGTATGACATGCCAACATCAGATAGCCTAACACACCATGTTAAATCTCCAACGGCGCGACCGCACGAGCGACGCAACGGTCGTGGTATTCGCGACCATGATACAGGCTGCTGGCAGCCCTTGGATCTAAGATCAAACGGTCGCATGCTAAGTTGCTGAAAATTTGCAGAATAACCCTCCAGGATAGGATATTAACCCATAGGTCTAGAATCACGCCATGCAACCATTCGATCTTAGATCCAAGGGTTCTCGGAAGCCCATATCATGGGAGAATGGAAAGCCACTACCCTTCCGTTCGCATGCTAGCAGTTCGCTCCTACTCATCCCCACACGTCCTTCAATACTACGACGGTTCGCTCCTAGTCGTCCCGTCCATTCACATTACGGCAGTTCCACTAATCCTAACCCTCCTCCCAAATCCATGGCGTCCCAAATCTCCATGATCGGCGGTGAGTACAAGGTTAGAACCATCACCGGCGATGAGTTTGACGTCATCTACACCCGTTCTTCCGCGATGGTGAAAGGATGCCTTTCTCACTTCAGACGCATGTCCGAAGACTCAGATGATGAGCGGGTCGCTGGGCTAGATGTTGAGTACACCATAGTCCTGGGACGAGAGAAGGATCTAAAGGACGAAGAGAGGAAGAAGCCCGCCGTGATCCAGGTTTGCGTGCATGACTTATGCTTGGTCTACCACATATGCCATGCCGACATTGAATGCCTGGATTTTAAGGACTTCCTCGAGTGCAACCTAGTCAAATTCGTTACTGTAGACTTTGGTAACGACAAAGAAGTCCTGGATCGGATAGGCCTCGTTGTAGGCAACACCTTCGACCTCCAGAAGAATCGGCTGGTGTCCTCTCGTCAGCCTTCAATGCTGACCCTGGCAGGAGCCATGGTTCATCCTTCCTACGGTAAACTGGAGAAACCTCATTACACGTTTCATCATTATGCATGGCAGCAGAATGTACTAGATATAGACCACATCCACTATGCTGCAATGGATGGCTACCTTTGTTTCAATATCTACAAGGGTTGGATGAAGAGCAAGAGCCAAGTGTGCGGTTCAAGCAAAGAAGTATCGGCCAAGAGGAAGAGGGACTAGGACGAAGTCGAGGACATGGACGAGGACTCCTCTGAGTGAGTAAGATGTCAGTATCGTTGCTCATGGTGGTTCTAATGCAGTGTCTATCGGATTAGTTGCATAGTTTAATTTCAGGTGTGCTTAGTTGAATTTGATGGGTGTGTTGTGCTGAGCCCCAGCAGAACTATGTTATGTTTCTTCTCGTTACTTTAACTCCTCAGTATGATACATACTACTAGTATTTCTTTAATAGAATTTAGCACCCCAATTAAGCACGTACTAGCTTTTTTAATAGTACTATATGCATAATTTGGCGATGAGCGCTCTCTATATGTACCACCTTTTTTTTGAATTTCAATTTTTCCTCCACGGCGCAATCCATCGATAGTACTACTGTACAAAAGTATACATTTTTTAAAGGCTGGAGTACTGTTCATCACATATGTAGCCAGTTAAATTCTCAACCTAGAATGACGTGCATGCCATGTAGTAAACCGATACGGAGGAAGTATAGTAAAAATGAGGTGATTTTGCCGAGCGATCAGCGGGGGAGCATGGCCTATCATACGGTCCCACGTGTCATGATGAACCAAGGTGATGCACGTGTCCCTCTTGAGGCAGAAGCAATACTACGTAGCTTGAGATGATGGCGAACCGAAGTGTGAAATAATGGTTGCTTCGTCCGTTTGGGAAGGTGCAGCATTGTGATTTGACATCTCATTGCTCATTACTACTACTGGGCCGGTACGAGTGGGGTGCGTCCCCCCTGCTGTTCTGCACTGTTATTTGGTGCTTGACACGTCGACCCGGTTGCTATATGTCCCACATGTCGGCTATAGGAAGTACAAAATTCATGAAAGGGAGCGTCGATGGAGGAGTATACTACAGAATTCACGAAAGGGAGCGACTTAGTTTTGGAAAAAAAATGTTTTTACGGAGTACGTACCCACTAGGGTTTATAGGTCTCGTCAAAAAAACATTCGTTTTTCTGTTTGATAAGTCTCAATTCTACTATACTAGTAGTAGTACCATTACATGTTGGATTTCGAGGTGCGTTAGATCACCCGACGCAAGCAGTGTCAAGAGGAAACTAACCAATGCATGTACAAGTTCATGGAAATTTAGTGGTAATTCATGCATTCGTTCTAATTAATGCCTCGGTAAACATAACTTCTTGAGAAAAACGAGCGTACTAATTACTTGTGCAAACTATGAAATTAATTCGACCACTCACCGTCTACCTTGGTTGGAGAGATTTAGAAATTGAGCCATAAACCGGAAAGGAGGGAGTAGTAACTTTTGTATCAATTACTATTTGTGCCCTTGTATAGATGCAAAATGTATTTTTTTATAGTGGCCTTGTATAAGTAAATGGAGGGAGTACTAACCAAGGTACGTAGTAGGGACGAGGAGTAAACGGAGGAGTAGTACTCCCTCCGTCTAGGTGTGTGGTCGTCTTACGAAAACCAAATAATCCCAAAACACTTAGGCGCGGTGCATTAAATTCTACCTTGTTCTTGTTTCTTGACATATCAACCAATAAGAGATGTGGGGTGTGCATGCTTTTAATGACTTGAGACTACCAAACACGACATGCAGTGGTTAGTTCATTGCATGCAATGCTATTAATTAGCAAATGAACATTAAGTTCTCTCGTTTTCTCCTCCTCCTTGGTCATGGTGCACAACCTAAGATGACTTACTCACCTAGACAGACGAAGTAAAATTTTCTCCTCGTGCTGCGAGCCACCGTGCGCGTGGGCGAGGGAGCGGGCGTAAGGCGTACAGTAGTAGGAGTACTACTACTACTACTCGTAAGCAAGCTTCGCCTCATCCTGCGAGCCACCGCGCCCGTGGGCGGGGGAGACGGCGTACTAAGCAAGCTTCTCCTCATTCAGCGAGTTGACGGGACACATCAAAAGTACTCCAGTGTATAGAACCTTTCCTCTAAGGTAGGCCCCACATGGTTTGTCTCTTTTTTAACATAACACGTCAAGTCGCAATTTATTTGTTCACCCGTGGTAGACGATCCTCCCTCCACCAAGTGGACAACGAGTACACGTGCCAAATTACCACGTGGGCTGCCTTTTTTGTACAGAAATGAGCTGCACCGTGTACCCACGCAGGTGTTGTTGGGAAAGACACATGAGTATGTGCGTCGTGCGTGAACCTCTTCTCTTCGTGCACGTCCCTCACCTATGTAGTGTGTGTGAGAGAGATACAAACCTAGACACAATGCGTCGTCCATCCCCATGCCTCCCCCAGTCCGACCACCAGTCACCACCACGCCCCCCTCCTCACCTTATCTCTCATCTTTCTGCCTCCATTTTTATATACAAGGGGCCACTATCAAAATTACAATTTGCAGATATACAAGGCCACTAACACTAATTGATGCAATACTAATGGTGTTTGCCTCATGGTACTAGAAAAGGAGGACATTAATTATCCCTTGCATGCATGCGGGAGTTTGTACAAAAATGCATCTTGATGTTCCGTGCAATGCACGGGCATCTTGCTAGTCCATGAAAACAACACATGGAAAAATTCCACGGCAAACGGGGGATTTGAATCTGTTGGGAGGGGCTGTTTGGATCTGGCCAGGGGTAGCCAAAATATTGGTGACCCTTTTGTCAACCGGTGCCTTTGCCACCGATGAACGATGAATGGATCGGGTGCTCATGCTGTCATGCATCCTCCAGCGTGCACGTTGGAGATGAGCTCGCACAAGCTGTGTTTTTTTGTCCCACAACGCTGCCCGAGCTGCCCGCAGACCGACCGGCGACCCGCAAATTACAACATCTAGCCGGACGAGATTCACGCAAACACGTAGACAAACTGATATTTCATATAAACAACGAAGGAAATCATATAAAATAACAGATTTTCATACAAACATGACGGATTTCATTACATTCAAATGAACTACCAATGCTAGTTCTGGACAGCAAGGGTATATAATACCTGGCCTAAATGGTCGCCTGCCGATCGATTTGTGTCCTCATGTGCAGCAGCACGATCACCGGACTGTCAGGAGCCCCGGAGGTATATGCTTCAGCGCAAAGAATGGCTCGCTTCCCCACTCCCCAACTGCCGAAGATGATTGAGGGAGTTCCGGACTAGGGGGTGTCCGGATAGCCGAACTATCATCATCGGCCGGACTCCAAGACTATGAAGATACAAGATTGAAGACTTCGTCCCATGTCCGGATGGGACTTTCCTTGGCGTGGAAGGCAAGCTTGGCGATACGGATATGTAGATCTCCTACCTTTGTAACCGACTCTGTGTAACCCAAGCCCTCTCCGGTGTCTATATAAACCGGATGGCCTTAGTCCATAGGACAAACAACAATCATACCATAGGCTAGCTTCTAGGGTTTAGCCTCCTTGATCTCGTGGTAGATCTACTCTTGTAACCCACATCATCAATATTAATCAAGAAGGACGTAGGGTTTTACCTCCATCAAGAGGGCCCGAACCTGGGTAAAAACATCGTGTCCCTCGTCTCCTGTTACCATCCGCCTAGACACACAGTTCGGGACCCCCTACCCGAGATCCGCAGGTTTTGACACCGACATTGGTGCTTTCATTGAGAGTTCCTCTGTGTCGTCATCGATAGGCTCGATGGCTTCTTCGATCATCAACGATGATGCAGTCCAGGGTGAGACCTTCCTCCCTGGACAGATCTTCATATTCGGCGGCTTCGCACTATGGGCCAATTCGCTTGGCCAGCTGGAGCAGATCGACAGCTACGCCCCTGGCCATCAGGTCAGATTTGGAAGTTTGAACTTCACGGCTGACATCCGCGGGGACTTGATCCTCGACGGATTCGAGCCACAGCCGAGCCTGCCGTACTGTCACGATGGGCATGATTTAGCTCTGCAGCCGGACAGTACCCTGGAGGCCGCACTCGAACCCGCTCCGATCTTCGACTCGGAGCCGGCTGCGCAGACCAAGGATGGATGGCTAGACACCACCTCGGGGGCTGCAACCTCCACGGCGATAGATCCGAACACCGATCTTGTCCCCCATGAAGCTCGTGACTCCGAGGTGCCAGACTCCTTGCCGGACTCCGGACCTCCCGCGCCCCCTCCAGTCGAATCCGATTGGGCGCCGATAATGGAGTTCACCGCGGTGGACATCTTTCAACACTCACCTTTTGGTGACATCTTGAGTTCGCTAAAGTACCTCTCGTTATCAGGAGAGGCCTGGCCGGACTGCGGCCAGGACGGTTGGGATGCGGACGACTAAGAAATTCAGAGCCACCCACCACCCACTTGGTAGCCACTGTCGACGATCTAACCGACATGCTAGATTACGACTTTGAGGACATCGACGGTATGGACGACGATGCCGGAGACGACCAAAAACCAGCACCCACCGGGCACTGGAAAGCCACCTCTTCATACGGCATATACATGGTGGATATCCCAAAGGATGGGAACGGCGAAGGAATAGCGGAGGATGACCCCTCCAAGAAATAGCCCAAGCGCTGGCGTCAGCGGCGCCGCTCTAAATCCCGCCATAGCAAGAACGAGGATTCCGGCACCGGAGACAATAATACACCGGATAGCACTAAAGACAACCCACTCCAGCAAGATCCAGCACAGGAGGAGGGGGACGCCAGCCCTCATGAGAGAGCGGCCGAAGAAGAGGTAGAGGACTATATGCCTCCCTCCGGAGACGAGGCAAGCCTCGACGATGACAAATACGTCATGCCTGAGGATCCCGTCGAACAGGAGCGTTTCAAACGCAGGCTTATGGCCACGGCAAACAGCCTCAAGAAAAAGCAGCAGCAGCTTAGAGCTGAACAAGATCTGCTAGCCGACAGATGGACCGAAGTCCTCGCGGCCGAAGAGCATGAACTCGAACGCCCCTCCAAAAGCTACCCCAAACGTAAGCTGCTCCCCCGATTAGAGGTGGAGGCATATGATCCCGCTTCACCAGGAGACAATACGGCTGATCGACCACCCCGTGGTCGCGACAGAGAGGCCTCAAGGCCCTTCACTAGACCCGTACCCCGGCATCGCTCGAAAAGCACAAAGCCACAGGGGAACACTCCGGACCTGCGAGACATATTGGAGGATAAGGCAAGACAATCAAGATCGATCTATGGATCACGTGGGCGCCAAACGATACATGACGATCACCGTCACCCCGGACACAGTAAGTTCGGCCGGGCCGAACACAACAGACAAAGCTCTTTTGAGCTCCGTCGCGATATCGCCCAGTACAGAGGCGCCGCACACCCACTGTGCTTCACAGATGAGGTAATGGATCATCAAATCCCAGAAGGGTTTAAACCCGTCAATATTGAATCTTATGATGGCACAACAGACCCCACAGTCTGGATCGAGGACTATCTCCTCCACATCCACATGGCCCGCGGAGACGATCTCCACGCCATCAAATATCTCCCACTCAAACTTAAAGGACCAGCCCGGCACTGGCTTAACAGCTTGCTAGCAGAGTCAATCGGGAGTTGGGAGGACCTGGAAGCCGCATTCCTCGATAACTTCCAAGGCACGTACGTGTGACCACCAGATGCAGATGACCTAAGCCACATATTTCAGCAGCCAGACGAATCGGCCAGACAATTCTGGACACGGTTCTAAACCAAGAAAAACCAAATCATCGACTGTCCGGATGCCGAGGCCCTCGCGGCCTTCAAGCATAACATCCGAGACGAGTGGCTTGCCCGGCACCTGGGACAGGAAAAGCCGAAATCCATGGTAGCCCTTACATCACTCATGACCCGCTTCTGTGCGGGTGAGGACAGCTGGCTAGCACGCAGCAACCACCTCAATAAAAATGCTAGCAGTCCGGATATCAAGGACCGTAGTGGCAGGTCGCGTCGCAACAAAAACAAACGCCGCATTAACGGCGATAACAATGAGGATACGGCAGTCAATGCCAGATTCAAAGGCTCTAAACCCGGTCAACGTTAAAAGCCATTCAAAAGAACAACTCAGGGTCCGTCCAATTTGGACCGAATTCTGGACCGCTTGTGCCAGATACAT
Organism: Triticum timopheevii; assembly: GCA_963921465.1. NCBI lineage: Eukaryota > Viridiplantae > Streptophyta > Magnoliopsida > Poales > Poaceae > Triticum > Triticum timopheevii. The sequence continues at coordinate 490,074,800 of OY997270.1, read as the reverse complement.
GGCACCCCTGAAAAGCCAGCTAACCACACCAATAGGGACTGTTGGGTGTTCAAGCAGGCAGCAAGTTAATTGCCGAAAACAGCAACAAGGGGCTACATAGCGACGACGAGGAAGAGACCCGACCGCCGAACAATAGAGGACAGAAGGGTTTCCCCCCACAGGTGCGGGCGGTGAACATGATATATGCCACGCACATACCCAAATGGGAGCGGAAGCGTGCACTCAGGGATGTATACGCGATGGAGCCAGTTGCCCCGAAGCTCAATCCATGGTCCTCTTGACCAATCACCTTTGACCGAAGGGACCACCCCACCAGCATTCGCCATGGTGGGTTCGCCGCATTGGTTCTAGACCCAATCATCGATGGATTTCATCTCACCAGAGTCCTGATCGACGGCGGCAGCAGCCTAAACCTGCTTTATCAGGACACGGTGCGCAAAATGGGCATAGACCCCTCAAGGATTAAACCTACCAAGATGACCTTTAAAGGCATCATACCAGGTGTAGAAGCCAATTGTACAGGCTCAGTTACACTAGAAGTGGTCTTCGGATCCCCGGATAACTTCCAAAGCGAGGAGTTAATCTTCGACATAGTCCCGTTCCGCAGCGGCTATCATGCCTTGTTCGGACGTACCGCGTTCGCAAAGTTCAACGCGGTGCCGCACTATGCATACCTCAAGCTCAAGATGCCAGGCCCTAGAGGAGTCATCACGGTCAACGGAAACACTGAACGCTCCCTCCGAACGGAGGAACATACAGCGGCTCTCGCGGCAGAAGTACAAAGCAGCCTTTTAAGGCAATTCTCGAGTCCGGCTGCCAAGCGGCCGGACACAGCTAAGCGTGCCCGGAGTAACCTACAACACGACCACCTGGCACGTTCCGAGCACGCGTAGCAGTGCGGCCCCAACCCCAGCCCCTGTAAAACATTAAGACAGACCCTTCACGTACTCCATTGCGCTCTAAAGATACCATGGGCACGGGGCAAGGGGCTCGACCACGATAAGCCCAGACTGCGGCTCAACCGCACCAGGGGCTCTTAAGTGTGTCGTTTCTTTTTATTTTCCTTTTATTTTTTACCTACAGGACTCCGTTCGTCCGAGGCCCTGTCCGGCAGCAGACATGCCGAACCCACGATGGAACCAGGGAAGGAGAAAGGCTACAACGAAAATCTAGGTGGTCTCCATCATGAGCATTAAATCTGTTTTATGCATTATTCCGTAGCCTACCCCTGGAGGGGGACATGTTAAACAGTCCCATCCCTTGCTTACGGCACCACTTGTATCGTCCTGCACTTACATCAGTTTTTATTGAGTAAAGCAATGCAGCACATTTTTGCTTCTAATTGCATTTCTTTCTTACACATATGTTCATCTATGACATGTTGCATCCGTACGTTTTGGTACGGCTAAATACACCAGGGACTTATGTTTCCCGCGTTATGGTGTGATAAGTCCGAACACTTTCACAAGTGCGGCACCCCGAACTTATAGCATTATATGCATCGGCTCCGAATCATGTTCTTGGGTCAATAGTTGGGTTTTCCCGGCTCCCATGTTTTGGTACCTTACGTTCTGTTTTATCGGCTAAGGTAGCACTGGGAGAACCACTGCGAATGCGCCCCAGTTGAGCTGGGTTAACGCCTCAGTGGAGAAAGCTAAAACTAACCGTCATGATGAGGCGAGAGCTGGTCGCTGTTCGAGAGGTTCTCTGTGAGTCCCTAAAGACTTATGCCGCTTCGAGCGAGGAACCGGATTCTGTTCGGCCAAGGCATGGATAGCGCCCCAAATTCGGCCTTCTGAAAACTAGGGGCTTCGCCAAAATTTAAAATTATAGAATTCAATGGCTAAGTGAGAGTGTTCAAGCATTATAAGTCCGGTTACCTTGTTCGTTGTGTTGAGCGCCTCCCTCGATGGACCCAAATATGGGAACAATAGTGCCCAAATTTATCCCGAACACCCCAGCACTCGTGGCATGGGGGCTGAAGCCGACGACTTGCCATCTCTCAGATTTGATAAACAGCCGCACAGAAGGTAATATTTTAAATTAACAAGCGTTGCTTAGCGCATATGAACCAAGTTTTCAGCGCACAGGATAACAAAATGTGAGTCTACTCAAATATTACATCTTTGGAGCACTCACCCGCAATAGTGCGGGCGCCCTTCAGCACACTCTTATAATACATCTCGGGCGTACGATACTCCTTGCCCTCTGGTGGTGGGTCCGTCACAAGCTTCTAGGCATCCATCTTGCCCCAGTGCACCTTTGCGCGGGCAAGGGCTCGACGGGCACCTTCAATATAGGCGGAGTGCTTGATGACTTCAACCCACGGGCACGCATCCACCAGCCGCCGCACCAGGCCGAAGTAGCTCCCAGGCATGGCCTCCTTAGGCCACAGCCGAACTATGAGGCCCTTCATGGCCTGTTCGGCCGCCTTGTGGAGCTCGACCAGCTGCTTCAGCTGGTCGCTAAGGGGCACCGGATGATCGACCTCAGCATACTGAGACCAGAAGACCTTCTCCATAGAGCTCCCCTCCTCGGCCCGGTAGAATGCGGCAGCATCGGACACGCTGCGAGGAAGATCTGCGAACGCTCCTGGAGAGCTCCGAATTCGGGTAAGCGACAGGTAATTAACACTCACATGCTTACTTTGCATGAAAAATGCCTTACCCGCTGCTATTTTCTTTACCACCTCGATCTCCTGGAGGGCCTTGTAGGATTCGGCCTTAGCGGCTTTGGCACTCTCAAGAGCCGTTGCAAGCTCAGACTCTCGAGTCTTCGAGTCACGCTCCAGGCTCTCATGTTTCCTCACGAGATCCTGGAGCTCTTGCTTTACCTCCGCCACCCACGCCTCCTGTTTCTCTTGCTCGGTGCGCTCCGCAGCCGCATTGCGTTCGGCCGTGGCCACCGCCTCCTTAAGAGTCGCCACCTCGTTAGTGGCCCCTGCAATACCCCAGTTATCCTTGTCATTTTTCTTGCAACCAAAATCATTTTCTGTAAGGTACAATTTTCGTAAGGTATTACTCACCTTCTTTTTCCGCGAGCTGCTTCTTGGCATGGCCGAGCTTGTTCTCGGACCGCTCGAGGTTTTCCTTCAAAGTTTTGACCTCCGCAGTCAGTGCGGCAGAGGTCAGCAGCACAACCTGCAATCCCATATTGACATATTTTCATGACTCCTGCGATTATCTTTCTAAAGATCCTCAGTCCGGCTTTTCTTTCCGAACACCGAACCGAGCATCAGGGGCTACTGTCTATGCGGTACCATTTTCACATATTGAAATTCTTACCTCAAAGCCTGTTAGAAGGCTGTTGCAGGCTTCGGTCAGCCCGCTCTTGGCGAGCTAAACCTTCTGAATCACCGCACTCATAACAGTGTGGTGTTCCTCTTCGATGGAGGCGCCGTTGAGCGCCTCCAGCAAATTATCCGGCACCTCCGGTTGGACGGAGGCAGCCGGCGTCGCGGTCTTGCCCTTCTTCCGAAGGGGTCGCCCGCCGGACTCCGGAGCCACTATGGGTTCCGGGCTGAGTCCGGTGCAAAGTCCGGGAGGCTGTCCTGCAACACTTCCGGGGCCCTCTCCTCCTGGTGGGTCCCTTCCTGGGATCCCACCTCGGCATCGTCCGCATCACGGGGGGTGGAGGCAGTCGGAAGAGAATCCATATCCGACGCCCCAAAGGACCCGCTCGACGAAGTGGGGAGATCATCCTTAGGCGGACTGCAGGGTTGTATGCGGCATTAGAAAGACATAATGTGGCGGAAAACGAAAACCTTGAAGTTATTCGGGAGTCCGGATACTTACGATTTCGCCAGAGGCTTGGCTCTTGGAGGCCAGTCCTCGTCGTCGTCACTGGCGTTGGCGGAACAGTCCGAGGGAAGAGTTTTTCCCCTCTTGGACCCTTCGGCCTCCCTTGTTGGGGAGGCCTTCCTTTTCTTCCCTCCCCCCGCTGGTGGAGAGGCTTTCTTCTTCTCCTCCTCGCCTTGGTGGGAGGAGTCAGCCTCGGATTCATCGTCCGACAGCACCTGAAAACGGGAACTCTTCCGAGTCCCCATGTCCTTCTTCTTGGCCTTTTTCTCCGGCACCACGTGGGGTGCCGGAGCCAGCAGCCCCATTAGGCGGGCGTCAGCTGGGTCCTCTGTCAATGGGGCCAGACAGATAGCCTGTGCGGCCTTCTTCAGCCAGTCCTATCAAAGGAAAGGGAGTTTAGATCCCGCATAGAGTCAAACTATGAATGACAAACGTCCCGTAAAGGACAATATCACTTACCTCGTCAGCTGGACGCTGCGAGCTGCATCCGTGATCTTCGGTAGCAGATGCGGGAGCCTCGGCGCCCTTGAACAGCACCTTCCAGACCTCTTCGTACATAGTGTCGAAGAGCCCATTCAAAGTATGGTGCTGCGCCAGATCGAACTCCCACATATTGAAGCCCCGTCGTTGGCACGGGAGAATCTGGCGAATGAGCATGACCTGGACTACGTTGACAAGCTTGAGCTTCTTGTCCACCAGCTTTTGGACGCAGGCTTGGAGTCCGGTCAGGTCCTCCAAATCGCCCCAAATCCGGCCGCTCTCTTTCCAGGAGGTGAGCCGTGTGGGGATGCCGGATCTGAATACGGGGGCCGCTGCCCATTCGGGATCACGCGGCTCGGTGATGTAGAACCACCCCGATTGCCACCCCTTAATGGTTTCCACGAAAGTACCCTCCAGCCATGTAACGTGGCACATCCTGCCCACCATGGCGCCTCCGCACTCCGCTTGGCTACCCTTCACAACCTTCGGCTTGACACTGAAGGTCTTGAGCCACAAGCCAAAGTGGGGCTGGATGCAGAGGAAGGCCTCGCACACGACGATAAACGCCGAGATGTTGAGGATAAAATTCGGGGCCAGATCATGGAAATCTAGGCCGTAGTAGAACATGAGCCCCCGGACAAAGGGATGAAGTGGGAAGCCCAGTCCGCGGAGGAAATGGGGAAGGAATACTACCCTCTCATGGGGCCTAGGGGTGGGGATGAGCTCTCCCTCGTCGGGGAGCCGATGCGCGATGTCGCTGGACAAGTATCCGGCACTGCATAGCTTCTGGATATGCCCCTCCGTGATGGAGGAGGCCATCCACTTGCCTCCTGCTCTGGACATGTTTGGAGAAGGTTGAGGTGAGATGTGTGGGCTTGGGCGCTAGAGCTCGAGTTCACGGAGATGGATAAGCCAAGGAGGAAGAAGGCGCGGGTAAAAGGATTGGATCCTTATCCCCTTATATGGGCGGACAGAAACATGCGTCCCCACCGGCCTGATAAAACTCGCTTATCTCCCAAGCGCCACAATCAATGGCGCGGTTGGGTTACCCACGTCCGTATTGATGGGAATCCCGGAATAAGGGGAACACGATCTCTGCTTCGACAAGACGTGCCAAGGAAACCGCCTTGCTAAACGCACTGAGAGGAACAATAAAAACAATTTGAAGGCTTGGTAGTGGTGTGACGTTACGCCACAAAATACGTCAGCAGATTGAACTTGTGTAATATTATTCTCTCTACGGTTGTATGTGGAATTTATTTTGCAGAGCTGGACACTATCCTGGTGTTCACAATCTTCTATAATTATTCGGAGGAGGAACCCGCCTTGCAATGCCGAAGACAACATGCGCGTCGGACTCGTCGTCATTGAAGCCTGGTTCAGGGGCTACTGAGGGAGTTCCGGACTAGGGGGTGTCCGGATAGCCGAACTATCATCGTCGGCCGGACTCCAAGACTATGAAGATATAGGATTGAAGACTTCGTCCCGTGTCTGGATGGGACTTTCCTTGGCGTGGAAGGCAAGCTTGGCGATACGGATATGTAGATCTCCTACCTTTGTAACCGACTCTGTGTAACCCTAGCCCTCTCCGGTGTCTATATAAACCGGATGGCCTTAGTCCATAGGACGAACAACAATCATACCATAGGCTAGCTTCTAGGGTTTAGCCTCCTTGATCTCGTGGTAGATCTACTCTTGTAACCCACGTCATCAATATTAATCAAGCAGGACATAGGGTTTTACCTCCATCAAGAGGGCCCGAACCTGGGTAAAAACATCGTGTCCCTCATCTCCTGTTACCATCCGCCTAGACGCACAGTTTGGGACCCCCTACCCGAGATCCGCCATTTTTGACACCGACAATGATGGTGGCTGGCACCGGTTCGAGTTCATCACCGGCCACTACTTCGCCATGGCCGGCACCGGCTCGAGTTCATCCTAACATTCCCCTCTTCCGTGGAGCCCATGCCGGGTCGACGAAGGTCCTCGCAACAAAAGGATCCGGCAAGACACCTTCTGTGTACGCCGGCGTTGCCTCCGCGGTGGCCTTCATGGGACCCAAGCGGCAGCGGCGTCCCGTGTTCTACTTCTCCTCGATGAAGGCGTCGGACGCGGAGGCACTGGCCACCGACTCGTTGCTCTCCGTGCACCCGGCTTCTGTCGCTGTTTGCATGGCGCGGCCGCCGGCATGGGAGTCTCAACCACAAAAACGGGAGAGGCGGTACGAGGCAGCGGCGTGGACGGCAGCAACGACGCCCGTGCGCCGCTCCACGTCGAGCTGGCCTGGAGCGGCGAGTTGCTGAAGCACGCGCTGGCTTGGGGCGGCAACTGGCTCCGTCGGGTGAGGGGAGGGAGGTGGATCAGCGAGCTGCATAGCTCGTATCCGGCGGCCTACCCAGCTGGCTTGGATGCAGAATAACTACTCTTCGTAAGCCATTGTAGGAGAGGACAAAACGGTGGAGGAGATAGGGGAGCGGCGTAGGTGTGTGATTCTTGGTAGGCGGTTGGCCTCGTTTAAATAGGAGATTAAATAGACGGCGGACGGGAGGAGCTCGACCGGCGTTGCATTTAACGCCGGCCCGGTCATGAACGGACGTGTGTCCAGAGTGGGTTTCTCGTCTTCCATACGGGCGGGTTTCATGGAGGCGTTTGAATGCGGCATGGAGGCGTGTTTAGCCGGGCGTGCAGCGAGTGGCACCCTTGACTCTGACCTAGGACACCGCGTCGTTCTTCCACTGACGTGTGGGCTCTTTGGGTGCATGGCCTGCATGTGAGTGACCCAATGCAGGCAGCGCACATCAGAGGAACCTTTGGTGGGCCATGGCGGTCAGAAGCGGGCATTTCATAAACCGATGATTGTTCATTGACTGTGACGTCATCTTTTTCATGTAGATAAGCCTACTATGTTGATAGCCCCTTCGATACGTTGTGATTCATAATGACCGCTGCAAACATCAATGTTCTGCTTATCACAGATAAGATTGATTAATACCCGTAACAATCCATGTCCTTAAGAAAGGGTGCATGCACATATAGGTTGAGCGTGTGTCTTGCGTCATGTTCTGTGTGCATGCACGCGTGCGAGTGTTGCGTGCGTGCATGGGTACGTTTCAGCGTTGCATGCATGGGTGCGTACGTGTGTGTGTTTGTGAGTGCATGTGTATGTGTCAGTGTTGCACGCCGGCATGCGTGCGTCTGTATGTGTCATTGTTGCACGCCTGCATGCGTGCGTGTCTTGCGTGCGTGCATGTGTATGTGTCAGTGTTGCACGCCTGCATGCGTGTGTGTCTTGCGTGCGTGCATGTGTACGTGCGAGGTGAGGATACACGTCAGTCGACTGACTTTTTCATCTCTGGTCATTAGATTTTCCAGCCGTTGGATATGAAATCAAGGGCCTCCAGTTTATCATCAAACTCCAACCCCCCCTGAGCCGCCAGCCCCCACCGCCCGCGGCCGGCCCGCCCTCCCCGAAAGCACTCCCCACCACTGGTCCGCCGCCCCACCGGCCATCCCTCTAGCAGCCCCCCCCCCCTGCGCCGAGCTCCCACCCCACCGCCCAATGAACGCCCCCGCCCCAACCGCCGGTGACTGCCAACCAGACGTCTCACGACTTCGAATACCCAACAACCACTAATTTATAACCATTTATGTCCTTCATATATGCGCTGACGGGTGGGCCCTATGGTAATGTGCGCTGCTGAATGTGGATCGTTTGACTGGTCAATTGATCGTGTTATCAACAAATTACGGAGTTGTATGGTGAGCCAGTGACCATATGATCACCCTAAAATGTACTCCTATTTTATAAACACAGTACATACTCAAACTACCATTTCTTTCTTTCATATACAGGCTGACAGGTGGGCCCCACGGTTACGCGCCCCGATGGTGCAACACTAGTTATGCCGCGTGGAACGTTTGACTGGTCAATTGATTGTGTCATCAACAAAATACGGAGTTGTACGGGTGAGCCAGTGACCGTATAATCATGACATGTATTTGTTTAACACGGTACAGATGCAAGGGCTCATATATACGCGCAAGCACTCACCGCTATAAGTGCGCACACGCGAACCCTACCCCTATGAGAACCTTCGAGAGAGTGGGCCAGCATATATGATCTTGAGATTTTAGGAAGTCACCATAGGTGCCTCGTAGTCGAGTGGAACGTCTCCTCCCACTGAACATGTGATACGTCCATTTTGCATCATGCTTTTATATCAATATTTATTGCATTATGGGTTGTTATTACACATTATATCTCAATACTTATGGCAATTCTCTCTTATTTTACAAGGTTTACCATGAAGAGGGGGATGTCGGCAGCTGGAATTCTGGCTGGAAAAGGAGCAAATGTTGGAAACCTATTCTGCACAACTCCAAAAGTCCGGAAACTCCACGAAACAACTTTTTGGATTTAATAAGAATTTATGAGCGAAAGAAATAGGCCAGGGGCCCACACCCTGTCCAGGAGACAGGGGGGCCCCCCTATAGGGCGCGCCCCCTATCTCCTGGGCCCCTTGGTGGGCCTCCGGCGTCCATCTTCTGCTATATCATCACTTTTACCCTGGAAAAAATCGGGGGCAAGCTTACGGGACGAAACTCCGCCGCCACGAGGAGGAACCTTGGCGGAACCAATCTAGGGCTCTGGTGGAGCTATTCTGCCGGGGACACTTCCCTCCGGGAGGGGGAAATCATCTCCAACGTCATCACCAACGATCATCTCATCGGGAAGGGGTCAATCTCCCTCAATATCTTCACCAGCACCATCTCCTCTCAAAACCCTAGTTCATCTCTTTTATCCAATCTTGTATCAAAACCACAAATTGGTACCCGTGGGTTGCTAGTAGTGTTGATTACTCCTTGTAGTTGATACTAATTGGATTACTTGGTGGAAGATCATATGTTCAGATCCTTTATGCATATTATTACTCTTCTGATTATGAACATGAATATGCTTTGTGAGTAGTTACGTTTGTTCCTAGGGACATGGGTGAAGTCTTGCTATTAGTAATTATGTGAATTTGGTATTCGTTCGATATTTTGATGAGATGTATGTTGTCTTTTCCTCTAGTGGTGTTATGTGAACGTTGACTACATGACACTTCACCTTTATTTGGGCCTAGAGGAAGGCATGGGGAAGTAATAAGTAGATGATGGGTTGCTAGAGTGACAGAAGCTTAAACCCTAGTTTATGCGTTGCTTCGTTAGGGGTTGATATGGATCCATATGTTTAATGATGTGGTTAGGTTTACCTTAATACTTCTTTTGTAGTTGCGGATGCTTGAAATAGGGGTTAATCATAAGTGGGATGCTTGTCCAAGTTAGGGCAGTACCCAAGTACGGGTCCACCCACATATCAAATTATCAAAATACCGAACGCGAATCATATGAATGTGATGAAAACTAGATTGACGATAATTCCCAATGTATCCTCGGGAGCTCCTTTATTATTATTAGAATTTGTTCAGGCTTATCCTTTTCTACATAAAGGATTGGGCCACCTTGCTGCACTTTATTTACTTTATTTACTTGTTGCTCGTTACTACTTATCTTATCACAAAACTATCTGTTACATACAATTTCAGTGCTTGCAGAGAAAACCTTACTGAAAACCTCTTATCATTACCTTCTGCTCCTCGTTGGGTTTGACACTCTTACTTATCGAAAGAACTATGATAGATCCGCTACACTTGTGGGTCATCAACGTGCATCGCCGGAAAATACTGAAATTAACATAAGATAAATGCGAGCACCGGGACTTTAACCTTGGTGGGCTCGAGAAACCACTATCCTCCTAACAATCCAACCACATGTTGGTTAGCACGACAAAATGTATGTCGTGACTGTGATGAGCTTATTTTGAAGTCGAGTGACCATATCGTGCTTATGGCTATTATCTCTTATTTTACAACGTTTACCATGAAGAGGGGGAATGCTGGCAGCTGGAATTCTGGCTGGAAAAGGAGCAAATGTTGGAAACCTATTCTGCGCAACTACAAAAATACGGAAGCTCCATGAAACAACTTTTTGGATTTAATAAGAATTTATGAGCAAAAGAAATAGGCCAGGGGGGGCACACCCTATCAAGGAGACAGGGGGCGTCCCCCCCCCATAGGGTGCGCCCCCCTATCTCCTGGGCCCCCTGGTGGGCCTCCAGCATCCATCTTCTGCTATATTATTACTTTTACCCTGGAAAAAATCGTGGGCAAGCTTACAGGATGAAACTCCGCCGCCACGAGGCGGAACCTTGGCGAAACCAATCTAGGGCTCTAGCGGAGCTGTTCTGCCAGGGACACTTCCCTCCGAGAGGGGGAAATCATCACCAACATCATCACCAACGATCCACTCATCGGGAGGGGGTCAATCTCCCTCAACATCTTCACCAGCACCATCTCCTCTCAAAACCTTAGTTCATCTCTTGTATCCAATCTTGTATCAAAACCACAAATTGGTACCTGTGGGTTGCTAGTAGTGTTGATTACTCCTTGTAGTTGATACTAATTGGTTTACTTGGTGGAAGATCATATGTTCAGATCCTTTATGCATATTATTACTCTTCTGATTATGAACATGAATATGCTTTGTGAGTAGTTACGTTTGTTCCTAGGGACATGGGTGAAGTCTTGCTATTAGTAATCATGTGAATTTGGTATTAGTTCAATATTTTGATGAGATGTATGTTGTCTTTTCCTCTAGTGGTGTTATGTGAACGTCGACTACATGACACTTCACATTATTTGGGCCTAGAGGAAGGCATGGGGAAGTAATAAGTAGATGATGGGTTGCTAGAGTGACAGAAGCTTAAACCCTAGTTTATGCGTTGCTTCGTTAGGGGTTGATATGGATCCATATGTTTAATGATGTGGTTAGGTTTACCTTAATACTTATTTTGTAGTTGCGGATGCTTGCAATAGGGGTTAATCATAAGTGGGATGCTTGTCCAAGTTAGGGCAGTACCCAAGTACCGGTCCACCCACATATCAAATTATCAAAGTACCGAACGTGAATCTTATGAACGTGATGAAAACTAGATTGACGATAATTCCCAATGTGTCCTCGGGAGCTCCTTTATTATTATTAGAATTTGTCCAGGCTTATCCTTTGCTACATAAAGGATTGGGCCACCTTGCTGCACTTTATTTACTTTATTTACTTGTTGCTCATTACTACTTATCTTATCACAAAACTATCTGTTACCTACAATTTCAGTGCTTGCAGAGAAAACCTTACTGAAAACCTCTTATCATTACCTTCTTCTCCTCGTTGGGTTCGACACTCTTACTTATCGAAAGAACTACGTTAGATCCCCTACACTTGTGGGTCATCAACGTGCATCGCCGGAAAATACTGAAATTAACATAAGATAAATGCGAGCACCGGGACATTAACCTTGGTGGGCTCGTGAAACCACTGTCCTCCTAACCATCCAACGACATGTTGGTTAGCACGACAAAATGTATGTCGTGACTGTGATGAGCTTATTCTGAAGTCCAGTGACCATACCGTGCTTATGGCTATTATCTCTTATTTTACAAGGTTTACCATGAAGAGGGGGAATGCCGGCAGCAGCAATTCTGGCTGGAAAAGGAGCAAATGTTGGAAACCTATTCTGCACAACTACAAAAATCCGGAAGCTCCACGAAACAACTTTTTGGATTTAATAAGAGTTTATGAGCAAAAGAAATAGGCCAGGGGGGCCACACCCTATCTAGGAGACAGGGGGCGCCCCCCCCCCCCCATAGGGCGCGCCCCCCTATCTCCTGGGCCCCCTGGTGGGCCTCCGGCGTCCATCTTCTGCTATATTATTACTTTTACCCTGGAAAAAATCATGGGCAAGCTTACGGGATGAAACTCCACCACCACGAGGCGGAACCTTGGATAAACCAATCTAGGGCTCTGGCGGAGCTGTTCTGCAAGGGACACTTCCCTCCGGGAGGGGGAAATCATCACCAACATCATCACCAACGATCCACTCATCGGGAGGGGGTCAATCTCCCTCAACATCTTCACCAGCACCATCTCCTCTCAAAACCCTAGTTCATCTCTTGTATCCAATCTTGTATCAAAACCACAAATTGGTACCTGTGGGTTGCTAGTAGTGTTGATTACTCCTTGTAGTTGATACTAATTGGTTTACTTGGTGGAAGATCATATGTTCAGATCCTTTATGCATATTATTACTCTTCTGATTATGAACATGAATATGCTTTGTGAGTAGTTACGTTTGTTCCTGGGGACATGGGTGAAGTCTTGCTATTAGTAATCATGTGAATTTGGTATTCGTTCAATATTTTGATGAGATATATGTTGTCTTTTCCTCTAGTGGTGTTATGTGAACGTCGACTACATGACACTTCACCATTATTTGGGCCTAGAGGAAGGCATGGGGAAGTAATAAGTAGATGATGGGTTGCTAGAGTGACAGAAGCTTAAACCCTAGTTTATGCGTTGCTTCGTTAGGGGTTGATATGGATCCATATGTTTAATGATGTGGTTAGGTTTACCTTAATACTTCTTTTGTAGTTGCGGATGCTTGCAATAGGGGTTAATCATAAGTGGCATGCTTGTCCAAGTTAGGGCAGTACCAAAGTACCGGTCCACCCACATATCAAATTATCAAAGTACCGAACGCGAATCATATGAACGTGATGAAAACTAGATTGACAATAATTCCCAATGTGTCCTCGGGAGCTCCTTTATTATTATTAGAATTTTTCCAGGCTTATCCTTTACTACATAAAGGATTGGGCCACCTTGCTGCACTTTATTTACTTTATTTACTTGTTGCTCGTTACTACTTATCTTATCACAAAACTATCTGTGACCTACAATTTCAGTGCTTGCAGAGAAAACCTTACTAAAAACCTCTTATCATTACCTTCTGCTCCTCGTTGAGTTCGACACTCTTACTTATCGAAAGAACTACGATAGATCCCCTGCACTTGTGGGTCATCAACGTGCATCACCGGAAAATACTGAAATTAACATAAGATAAATGCGAGCACCGGGACATTAACCTTGGTGGGCTCGAGAAACCACTGTCCTCCTAACCATCCAACCACATGTTGGTTAGCACGACAAAATGTATGTCGTGACTGTGATGAGCTTATTCTGAAGTCCAGTGACCATATCGTGCTTATGGCTATTATCTCTTATTTTACAAGGTTTACCATGAAGAGGGGGAATGCCGGCAGCTGGAATTCTGGCTGGAAAAGGAGCAAATGTTGGAAACCTATTCTGCACAACTACAAAAATCTGGAAGCTCCACAAAAGAACTTTTTGGATTTAATAAGAATTTATGAGCAAAAGAAATAGGCCAGGGGGCCACACCCTATCCAAGAGACAGGGGGCGCCCCACCCCCCCTATAGGGCGCGCCCCCCTATCTCCTGGGCCCCCTGGTGGGCCTCCGGCGTCCATCTTCTTCTATATTATTACTTTTACCCTGGAAAAAATCGTGGGCAAGCTTACGGGATGAAACTCCGCCGCCACGAGGCGGAACCTTGGCGAAACAATTCTAGGGCTCTGGCGGAGCTGTTCTGCCAGGGACACTTCCCTCCGGGAGGGGGAAATCATCACCAACATCATCACCAACGATCCACTCATCAGGAGGGTGTCAATCTCCATCAAAATCTTCACCAGCACCATCTCCTCTCAAAACCCTAGTTCATCTCTTGTATCCAATCTTGTATCAAAACCACAGATTGGTACCTGTGGGTTGCTAGTAGTGTTGATTACTCCTTATAGTTGATACTAATTGGTTTACTTGGTGGAAGATCATATGTTCAGATCCTTTATGCATATTATTACTCCTCTGATTATGAACATGAATATGCTTTGTGAGTAGTTATGTTTGTTCCTGAGGACATGGGTGAAGTCTTGCTATCAGTAGTCATGTGAATTTGGTATTCGTTCGATATTTTGATGAGATGTATGTTGTCTTTTCCTCTAGTGGTGTTATGTGAACGTCGACTACATGACACTTCACCATTATTTGGGCCTAGAGGAAGGCATGGGGAAGTAATAAGTAGATGATGGGTTGCTAGAGTGACAGAAGCTTAAACCCTAGTTTATGTGTTGCTTCGTTAGGGGTTGATATGGATCCATATGTTTAATGATGTGGTTAGGTTTACCTTAATACTTCTTTTGTAGTTGCGGATGCTTGCAATAGGGGTTAATCATAAGTGGGATGCTTGTCCAAATTAGGGCAGTACCCATGTACCGGTCCACCCACATATCAAATTATCAAAGTACCGAATGCGAATCATATGAACGTGATGAAAACTAGCTTGACGATAATTCCCAATGTGTCCTCAGGAGCTCCTTTATTATTATTAGAATTTGTCCATGCTTATCCTTTGCTATATAAAGGATTGGACCACATTGCTACACTTTATTTACTTTATTTACTTGTTGCTCGTTACTACTTATCTTATCACAAAACTATCTGTTACCTACAATTTCAGTGCTTGCAGAGTAAACCTTACTAAAAACCTCTTATCATTTCCTTCTGCTCCTCGTTGGGTTCGACACTCTTACTTATCGAAAGGACTACGATAGATCCCCTACACTTGTGGGTCATCAAGATTCTTTTCTGGCACCGTTGCCGGGGAGTGTAGCGCTTTTGGTGAGTGGAACTTGGTAAGGAAACATTTATTTAGTGTGCCGAAATTTTCTGTTACTTGTCACTATGGAAACTAATCCTTTGAGAGGATTGTTTGGGGTATCTTCACCCCAACCAGAAGAGCAAAGAGTTTCTCCTCAACCTACTGAACTTGATGAAAATATTTACTTCGAGATTCCTTCAGGTATGATAGAGAAACTGCTAGCTAATACATTTGCAGGAGATGGAACATTGCATCCCGATTTACACCTTATGTTTGTGGATGAAGTTTGTGGATTATTTAAGCTTGCAGGTATTCCTGATGATGTTGTAAAAAGGAAGGTCTTCCCTTTATTTTTGAAGGGAGATGCAATGACATGGTATAGGGTATGTGATGATACAAGATCTTGGAATTATAAGCGATTGAAGTTGGAATTTCACCAGAAGTTCTATCCTATGCATCTCGTTCATCGTGATCGTAATTACATATATAATTTCTGGCCTCGCGAAGGAGAAAGCATCACTCAAGCTTGGGGGAGGCTTAAGTCAATGTTATATTCATGCCCCAATCATGAGCTCTCTCTGGAAATGATTATTCAGAATTTCTATGCTTGGCTTTCTCTTGATAATCGCAACCTACTCGATACTTCCTGTGTTGGTTCTTATATGCTGAAGACTATTGATTTCAAATGGGACTTATTGGAAAGAATTAAACGCAACCCTGAAGATTGGGGTCTGACGATGGTAAGGAGTCAGGTATGACACCTAAGTTCGATTGTGTTAAATCTTTTATGGATACCGATGTTTTTGTGGATTTAGCGCTAAGTATGGACTTAACTCTGAGATAGTAGCTACTTTTTGTGAATCTTTTGCTACTCACGTTGATCTCCCTAAATAATAGTGCTTTAAATATAATCCTCTTGTTGAAGTGAAAGTAGTTGCACCTATTACGGTCAAAGAAAAGACTATCACCTATAGTGATCCTATTATTCCTACTGCTTATGTTGAAAAACCTCCTTTTCCTATTAGGATAAAGGATCATGCTAAAGCTTCGACTGTTGTTCATAAGAGTAATACTAGGACTTATGCACTTTCTGAGCAAATTAATGTTGAACCTAGTATTGCTATGGTTAAAGATCTCTTGATGAGGACTTAGATGGGCATGTTGTTTCTTTCTTGGGTGACACTGCAAATATTGCTAGACTCGATACTAAGACACGTAGACCTGTCATAGGCACGCCTGTTATTTCTATTAAAATAGGAGATCATTGTTATCATGGCTTATGTGATATGGGTGCCAGTGCTAGTGCGATACCTTATGATATTTATAAAGAAATTATGCACGACATTGCACCCGTTGAATTAGAAGACATTGATGTTACTATTAAGCTTGTTAATAGGGATACCATTAAACCTATTAGGAATGTTAGAGATGTTGAAGTTTTGTGTGGGAAGGTTAAATACCCTGCTGATTTTCTTGTTCTTGCTTCCCCACAAGATGCCTTTTGTCCCATTATTTTTGGTAGGCCCTTCTTGAATACTACTAGTGCTAAGATTAATTGTGAAAAGAATATTGTCACTGTTGGCATAGATGGTATGTCTCATGAGTTTAATTTCGCTAAGTTTAGTAGACAACCTCGTGAAAGGGAACCACCTAGTAAGGATGAGATTATTGGTCTTGCTTCCATTGCTGTTCCTCCAACTGATCTATTAGAACAATATTTGCTAGACCATGAAAACGATATGTTTATGAAGGAAAGAAGGGAAATAGATGAAGTGTTCCTTAAACAGGAACCTATGCTGAAACATAACCTTCCCGTTGAAATTCTTTGGGATCCCCCTCCACCCAAGGGTGATCCCGTGTTTCAACTTAAACCATTACCTGATAATCTTAAGTATGCTTATCTTGATGAAAAAGAAATATATCCTATTATTATTAGTGCTAACCTTTCAGAGAAAGAAGAAGAAAGATTATTGAAAACTCTGACGAAGCACCGAGAAGCTATTGGATATACTCTGGATGATCTTAAGGGCGTCAGTCCCACGTTATGTCAACACAAAATTAATATGGAGGACGATGCCAAACCAGTTAGAGATCCTCAAAGACGATTAAATCCCAAGATGAAGGAAGTGTTAAGAAAGGAGATACTAAAGCTCCTTGAGGCAGGTATTATTTATCCCGTTGCTGATAGTGAATGGGTAAGTCCTATCCATTGTGTCCCTAAAAAGGAAGGTATTACCGTCATTCCTAATGATAAAGATGAATTGATCCCGCAAAGAATTATTACAGGTAATAGGATGGTAAATTGATTTCCGTAAGTTAAATAAAGCTACTAAGAAAGATCATTACCCTTTACCTTTTCTTGATCAAATGCTAGAAAGGCTATCCAAACGCATACATTTTTGCTTTCTAGATGGTTATTCTGGCTTCTCTCAAATACCTGTATCCGCGAAAGATCAATCTAAAACTACTTTTACTTGCCCTTTTGGTACATTTTCTTATAGACGTATGCCTTTTGGTTTATGTAATGCACCTGCTACCTTTCAAAGATGCATGATGGCTATATTTTCTGATTTTTGTGAAAATATTTATGACGTATTCATGGATGACTTCTCCGTCTATGGATCCTCTTTTGATGATTGTTTGAGCAACCTTGATCGAGTTTTGCAGAGATGCGAAGACACTAGTCTCATCCTTAATTGGGAAAAGTGTCACTTTATGGTTAATGAAGGCATTGTCCTGGGGCACAAGATCTCCGAGAGAGGTATTGAAGTTGATAAAGCCAAAGTTGATGCTATTGAAAAGATGCCATGTCCCAAGGACATAAAAGGTATAAGAAGTTTCCTTGGTCATGCCGGTTTTTATAGGAGGTTCATTAAGGACTTTATCTAAAATCTCTAGGCCTCTGACTAATTTATTGAAAAAAGATATTCCTTTTGTCTTTGATGATGATTGTGTAGAAGCTTTTGAAACACTTAAGAAAGCTTTGATCACTGCACCTATTATTCAGCCACCTGATTGGAATTTACCTTTTGAAATTATGTGCGATGCTAGTGATTATGCTATAGGTGCTGTTCTTGGGCAAAGAGTTGATAAGAAATTGAATGTTATCCAGTATGCTAGTAAGACTCTTGATACTGCCCAGAGAAATTATGCTACTACTGAGAAAGAGTTCTTAGCAGTTGTGTTTGCATGCGATAAGTTTAGACCTTATATTGTTGATTCCAAAGTTACTATTCACATTGATCATGCTTCTATTAAATATCTTATGGAAAAGAAAGATGCTAAGCCTAGACTCATTAGGTGGGTTCTCTTGCTCCAAGAATTTGACTTGCATATTATTGATAGAAAAGGAGCTGAGAACCCCGTTGCAGATAACTTGTCTAGGTTAGAGAATGTTCTTGATGACCCACTACCTATTAATGGTAGCTTTCCTGATGAACAATTAGCGGTCGTCAATGCTTCTCGTACTGCTCCTTGGTATGCTGATTATGCTAATTACATTGTTGCTAAATTTGTACCGCCTAGTTTCACATACCCGCAAAAGAAAAAGTTCTTTTATGATTTAAGACATTAGTTCTGGGATGATCCACACCTTTATAAAGAAGGAGTAGATGGTGTTATTAGACGTTGTGTGCCTGAGCATGAACAGGAACAGATTCTACATAAGTGTCACTCTGAATCTTATAGAGGACACCACGCTGGAGATAGAACTGCACATAAGGTACTACAATCTGGTTTTTAGTGGCCTACTCTTTTCAAAGATGCTCGTAAATTTGTCTTACCTTGTGATGAATGTCAAAGAATAGGTAACATTAGTAGAGGATAAGAAATGCCTATGATTTACTCTCCTGTTATTGAACCGTTTGATGTTTGGGGCTTTGATTAAATGGGACCTTTTCCTGCCACTAATGGTTATACACATATTTTAGTTGCTATTGATTGCGTTACTAAGTGGGTAGAACCTATTCCAACTAGTAGTGTTGATCATAACACTTCTATTAAAATGCTTAAAGAAGTTATTTTTCCGAGGTTTGGAGTCCCTAGATATCTTATGACTGATGGTGGTTCACATTTTATTCATGGTGCTTTCCGTAAGATGCTTGCTAAGTATGATGTCAATCATAGAATCGCATCTCCTTATCATCCGCAGTCTAGTGGTCAAGTAGAGTTGAGCAATAGAGAGCTCAAATTAATTTTGCAAATGACTGTGAATAGATCTAGAAAGAATTGGTCCAAAAAACTTGATGATGCATTATGGGCCTATAGAACTACATACAAAAATCCTATGGGTATGTCTCCTTATAAGATGGTTTATGGAAAAGCGTGTCATTTACCTCTTGAACTTGAACATAAAGCATATTGGGCTATTAAAGAGCTCAATTATGACTTCAAACTTGTCGGAGAGAAGAGGTTATTTTATATTAGCTCACTTGACAAATGGAGAACCCCAAGCATATGAGAATGCCAAGGTTTTCAAAGAAAAAGTCAAACGCTGGCATGATAAGAGGATACAAAAGCGTGAGTTTAACGTAGGAGATTATGTGTTATTATTCAACTCTCGTTTAAGATTTTTTGCAGGAAACCTTATCTCAAAATGGGAAGGTCCCTACGTTATCGAGGAGGTCTATCATTCTGGTGCTATAAAAATCAACAACTTCGAAGGCACGAATCCGAGGGTGGTAAACGGTCAAAGAATTAAACAATATATTTCAGGTAATCCTATCAATGTTGAAACTAATATTATTGAAACCGTAACCCCTGAGGAATACATAAGGGATACTTTCTAGAACGTTTCAGACTTCGAAAAGGTATAGGTATGTGGTACGGTAAGTAAACCGACTCCAAAACAACTTTAATGGCAATTTTTATTAGTTTTGGATTGTTTAAGAATTTTAGGAAGGAAGAAGTAGTCCGAAAGGGACACGAGGCTCCCACGAGAGAGGAGCCCCCCCTGTAGGGCGTGACCCCCTGTCTCGTGGGCACCTTGTGTGCATCCCGGACTCCATTTTCTTGCACGTTACGTATTTTGGTCGGTAAAAATTCATTATATATACTCCCGAAAGTTTTGACCACCGTATCACACAAATATCCTCTGTTTTCGTTTTGAGTTGTTCCTGTTGCAGATTTGGAACAAGATGTCGTCCCAAGATTCTGAGGGGGAGAGCTACATAGCTGATTATATCACAAACCCAAAAGTTTATGGGGATGTGGAGCTTTATGGCTGGACCACGGAGGAAGAAGAAGACTATGATCCAAAGGGGAAGGAGGAGACAAGCTCCGATGAAGAGGATGATCCACTACCTCAACTTGGCGATATGCATGTGGAGTTCAGGAAGTCAAGCTTCCCTAAGGTTCAATCTATCCCACCATGTTTTCTGTAGGACAACAAGGCGGCATTATGCAAAAAGATAATGAAACTTGAGCTCGAGAATGAGAATCTGAGGGAGGAAAATTTTAGCCTCAAACGCAAGCTAGAGAAGAAAAATGCAACAACTCCCACTTCACCACCTCCGAGGAAATAATTACATGGGTATGGGCACTCCCCTTGGCAACTGCTAAGCTTGGGGGAGGTGCCCCGGTATCGTAGCACCATCACACTCCTATCGTTACCACTTTATTAAGTTCGATCCTTTTAGTAGTATCTTGATCTAGTAGTTTTGATATCAAGTAGTTTGAGTTTTGCTTTGTGATCTCTTTTTGTAATCGATTCCATGTGCTATCTATAATAAAGTTTAGTGTTGAGTCAAGGGCTTTGCTATATTGCTATGATCTTGAGAAAGTAGAAAGAATAAAAGAGTTCATATTGATCTTATGGATAGTGATAACTTCACACATAGAAAGTATGAGGCATAAAAATTGTTGAGAGTTGATGAACGTAGCCTTGGTCATAGTTGCAATTAATAGGAAGTGATAAGGAAAGAGGGGTTCACATATAAATATATTATCTTGGACATGTTTTATGATTGTGAAGCACTCATTAAGTTTGACATGTTAAAAGAGTTGATGTTGGACAAGGAAGACAACGTAATAGTTTATGTTTTCTGACATCTCAGTTAAAGTATATTGTCATTGACCTTACGAACATATTGAGCTTGCCTTTCGCCCTCATGCTAGCCAAATTCCTAGCACCAAGTAGAAATACTACTTGTGCTTCCAAATATCCGTAAACCCAGTTTTGCCATGAGAGTCCACTATACCTACCTATGGATTGATTAAGATCCTTCAAGTAAGTTGTCATCAGTGCAAGCAATAAAAATTGCTCTCTAAATATGTATGACTTATTAGTGCAGAGAAAATAAGCTTTGTACGAACTTGTTGTGGAAGTAATAAAAGCGACGGACTGCATAATAAAGGTCCACATACAAGGGGCAATATAAAGTGATGTTCTTTTGCATTAAGATTTTATGCATCAACCCCAAACGCGCATGACAACCTCTGCTTCCCTCTGCGAAGGGCCTATCTTTTACTTTATGTTTTTTACTTTATGCTTGAGTCAAGGTGATCTTCACCTTTCCCTTTTTATTTTATCCTTTGGTAAGCTCCTTGTGTTTGAAAGATCATGATCCTTTTATCCAATTGGATGTGAGTTAGCATGGGCTATTATTGTTGACATCACCTAAAGGTGAATATGTGAGGAGGCAACACAATAAGCCCCTATCTTTCTCAGTGTCCAGCTGAAACTCTATAACCACAAGTACTGCGTGAGTGTTAGCGATTGTAGGAGACTACGAGATTGTTGAAAAGCTCTATTATTGACTCTTTCTGATTTTAGATAAATTGCAATTGCTTCAATGACTGAGATTATAGTTTGTTAGTTCCCAATGAAGTTTTTGAACCATACTTGATATTGTGAATTGCTTGTTACTTGAGCATAGGAAATCATATGACAAAATCTATATATGTTGCTGTTATTAGAATGATCATGATGCCCTCATGTTCGTATTTTATTTTTATCGACACCTCTATCTCTAAACATGCGGACATATTTGTCGATTTCGGCTTCCGCTTGAGGACAAGCGAGGTCTAAGCTTGGGGGAGTTGATACGTCAATTTTGCATCATGCTTTTATATCAATATTTATTGCATTATGGGATGTTATTACACATTACATCTCAATACTTATGGCTATTATCTCTTATTTTACAAGGTTTACCATGAAGAGGGGGAATGCCGGCAGCTGGAATTCTGGCTGGAAAAGGAGCAAATGTTGGAAATCTATTCTGCACAACTCCAAAAGTCTGGAAACTCCACGAAATAACTTTTTGGATTTAATAAGAATTTATGAGCGAAAGAAATAGGCCAGGGGGCCACACCCTGTCCAGGAGACAGGGGGTTCCCCCCCCTATAGGGCACGCCCCCCTATCTGTTGGGCCCCCTGGTGGGCCTCCGGCATCCATCTTCTGCTATATCATCACTTTTACCCTAGAAAAATCATGGGCAAGCTTATGGGACGAAACTCCGCCGCCACTAGGCGGAACCTGGGCGAAACCAATCTAGGGCTCTGGCGGAGCTGTTCTGCCAGGGACACTTCCCTCCGGGAGGGGGAAATCATCACCAACGTCATCACCAACGATCCTCTCATCGGGAGGGGGTCAATCTCCAACAACATATTCACCAGCACCATCTCCTCTCAAAACCCTAGTTAATCTCTTGTATCAAAACCACAAATTGGTACCTGTGGGTTGCTAGTAGTGTTGATTACTCCTTGTAGTTGATGCTATTTGGTTTACTTGGTGGAAGATCATATGTTCAGATCCTTTATGCTTATTTTCTTGCTAGTAGTGACCATATCATGCTTTCGCTTCAAATACAATGACCGTAAGTGTCGTCAGCAAAATACGGAGCACGCATCAAATGCAAAGTCCGTCAGTGTCATCAACAAAATATGGAGACGTATCGTGATCTAGATGCCGTTGTACTATTGTATATGCTTATTTTCTTAGTGGATGATTGCATGTGTGGTGTGGTGGGCACATCATTTCTAGTTGTGGTGGGTCAAGATGAAGACTCGTGGGTCGGTTCCATCCTACGCCACATATAGGTTGGACCGAGACGTGTTATACGAAGACCCATGTGGAGGACTCGGCATGCAATGCGAAGCTACCAGAGTCGCGGAGGATTCTATCCCCACTGGTGATAAGCCGACTATATATGATTTGTAACCCTAGGCCCTTAGTATGTTATACAAGCTTGGGGGCTAGTTCGTCGATAGTATACACACACGCACAATGTCTGGTATTCACGTGTACTTTGTACACACCCCTATCACAAATATACAGTAACAGGAGTAGGCTCTTTCTTCAACTGCAAGGGTCCGATCCGAACTAAGGCCTCGTATTACCATCCAGCCGAACAGCCAGGGATATCCTTCCGAATGATATGATGAAATCATATCTGCTAACTGCTAAGAGAGAGGTGTGTTGGGGGGGCAATGTGTGCGAGAGAGGCCTGAAGATAATGTGTGTGCGGGAGACACGTAGGCACATATATGTGCGTATAGAGGGCTAGTAGAGACCATGTGTGTGTATATATGCATGCGAGAGAAATAGTGTTTTCCAACTGAGATTAGTGAAAAGAGTGGTACATAGTAGTCAGAGAGAGAGAGAGAGAGAGAAACAGAGAGAGCATGTGCGTGACACACCTTGACACCCTGAGAGAGATTGTGAGCATGTGTGAAAGAGAAATGCCGGTGCATATAAAGTGTGTGCACTTATGCGTTAGATAGAGAGATATATGATGCGTTTGTGAGAACGGGGCGAGGCATAGTGCATCTACGTGTAAAAGGCGGTTCTACGCATTAAATTAAAATATAAATGGCATTATTATTTTTGGATGAGATCATGAATTTTGCAAATTGCGTATGGACAAAAATCGGTCTATCAGACACCCATACTCTATTGAATTCTAGCATGTGCATGTGTTTATTTCATATTATCGATCCATAGAGTGAGAGCAGTTTGAAATACAGGCAATGGATGCTTTTGCAATTCATATATAAACATTAATTAGTGCACTCCATGTTGTTAGTGCGAAGCACTTTATACATTTGTCACTTGCATGGATACATTCCAAATTGCTAGCTACAAAATAGAATACATGTCGAATTCAACATAAAAGGGGTTTCAAAGATTCGAATTCATAGGAAGTGCATTCATTTATTTGAACCAGAGATAATGGCATTTGTAAATCAGATGTAAAAGGGGCCATCAATCTTTGTTGTGAGTTTGAACATGCTATATATATTCATACGCATATCTAACTTTTTATTTTTTGCAACCAAGGAGATTATATCTGGAACCATGCATGAACTGAGGTAAGTTGCATATTTTTTAATATATACTCGTGTACAATGTATTTTCAAATGTACCCCCTCCATTCCAAAATAATCGTAGCTTTAGGATTTTCAAGAGTAAAGATTTGTGAAGTTTGACAAATCGTAAAACTTCAATTCAAGAGAACCGAAAATGTTAATGCTTCTACTCCCAAATATTGAACGAATCGCCAAATAGGCCTCTGGTCACCCGAAACCACACGAGACTAATGTTTGGTGGTAGGAAATTACTGTCCTGACTCTGGCCCATGTAGCCTATCGGCCCGATGTCCAAAGGTCTAAACCAGGGTACTTTGTAACTTCACCAAGACGCCAGTCTCAGCCGCCTCCGAGAAGCATTCATACGCCGTGGGCGCCTAAACACCCATGCACTCGGCCGAAATCTATCCCGCCCACATTTGGGACACCTGACAAGACTGTCCTACCCCCAACCCGCAATATGTCCAAAGTTTTAGATGGGCGCAAAGTTTGTAACTTTCCCCAAATTTCAAACAAGCGCCTCTCAAACCGAAACATTGTTCCTCCTTAGTTCCCCGCCTCCCTCCGTTTCCCCATTCATACTCCATGGGCGCGAAAACGCGCTCTCCACCAGCCGCAAAACCCCAGTCTCCTCCGTCCTCCACTCCATAGCGGCCAATCCACCACCGCCCTCCTCCATCACGCCAGAGCCGGTACCCCGACGTCGTCATCCAACGCAACCGCAACCACAGCGCCCTCAAGGACTTAGCAGCTGAAGTGGAGGCAGAGTTGCCTCCACGACGCCGATGCCGACGTGCGCCGTACTAGAACCACTCCGACCACGCCATCCTGCGCCACACTGTTGTGGCTCCACTGTCGCAACCGTTCACCGCACTGGAGTTGTTCCCGCTACGCGTCGTTCGCCGCCTCGGATCTGCTTCCCCGCTGCGGACAGACGGCCACCGCACCACACTCAACAACTTGGCCATGGGTTCGTCCAAGGCTGCACCGTCCTCCACAACTTCTGGTTTCCGGCGAACAACAAGAAGATCGTCGGAAAAATAGAAGGAGGACACAGCACTGCCAGCAGAAAGAGGTACGCCTCTTCCCTTATTCGTGCAAATCTTACGTCTCCGCTCAAACCGTATTCATCCCACGAAAGAAACTAGTTGAGCGCTTCTTACTGCATCTTCTTCGTGATACTAAATGCACAAGGTTTCCTCCCTTTTACTATTTCACCTTTGCTAGAGGTCAGTAGCCCGCGTGGATTTCAATTCAGGGTCAGTCGAACTGCAATGAAAAGAATCAGCACCCGCTTAGGCACGCGGAGCACCTAGTCCGCCTGTTCCCCAGGGAAGCGGCGCATCAGTGTCTATCATAGGGGTGTGGGGCGCAGGAGCTCCTTGCGCCCGATCTGGAGGTCGGCGGGGCTTGAATGGATGGCCGGGGGCGGTGCCAAGCATGGCGGTGCATTGAGGTCGAGGGGAGGGCGCAGGCAGGGGAGGAATACTGGGCCGGTGGTCGCTGGCGTTTCGAGGAAGATCGTCAACACTGACTGGCTGGAGGTAGATGAAGGCGATCTGCCCGGTCTTTGTACATCGGACGGTGCAGAAAAAATGGACTGACCTATTTTCTTTCAATCGACTATTATTTACATAGAATCCTGTAGTAATTTAGTGTGTCGTGCATGTTGTAGAGCTATCATATGTCTCCCGTCATTTATTTCTCACCGACCTGCTATCTGCTACCTTTACACTGTACTAATTGTGCACACACTTCACCCATACTCACACTATTGTTTTTTTATGCATGGGTATTTCAGACTCTGACGCAGTGTTGATGAATGCAGAAAAGAAAAGACAGAAGTCGCTCCAGTGTAATTCGAAGATAAGCACTAAGCATTTCAGCGCTCTAATGGGTGCAGTGTCAGCAGTTGGAGACAATAAACATAGCTCTGCAGTTGATGATGTCAATTGCCACACACAACCATCCCAGGTGCTTGCTTTAACTTCGCATTGTCAAATGTGGTTGCATGTTGCATATGGTGTCTAGCTTGTATTGCTTCCAATTTGGTAAGTTGCATCTGCTTACTTTACACATTATACCTTTCATAATGACATGCCTTCCTGTTTTTGATATATACTACATATGTCTATTAACCATGTTCGTACATCAAACTAATGCTCTTTTGTATCCCTCGTCAATCACTTCTGATGAGACAGTCACCCGGGTGGGTTACTGTGAGACGCCCTACTCGTTTAAAGAGTGTAGTGTCATCCTCCCCACATGATTCTCAAGAAATAGCAAGGCTAAATGAAGATAGTCAACGTAGCTCTCTAGTTGTTCACAGCAATTCCCTCACACCACCATCGCAGGTGCTTGCTCTTACTTGGCAATGTGATATGTGGTTGCATGTTGCATATGGTGTCTACCTTGTAATGCTTCTAATTAGGGTAAATTGCATCTGCTTAGTTAACACATTATACCTGTGAATATGACATGCCTTCCTGTTTTGGTACATACTACGTCTTTCTATTAACCATGTTCTTGCATCAAACTACTTTTCTTCTGTATCCCTCATCAATGCTCCTAATTTATTAAATTGCATCTCCTTAGCTTACACATTATACACGTGAATATGACACGCCTTCCTGTTTTTGGTACATACTACATCTGCCTATCACACCATGTTCTTACATCAAACTACTGTTCTTGTGTATCCTGCATCTATCGCTTATGATCAGACAGTCACGCGCGTGGGTTAGTATGAGACGCAATACTCTTATAAAGAATGCAATTTCATCCTCTCCACATGATTCTCAAGAAACAACAACCCTAAATGAAGATATTGAACGTAGCTCTGTACCTGAAGACCGCACATCCCCTACACCACCATCACAGGTGCTTGCTCTAACTTCGTAGTGTGATATGTGGTTGCATGTTGCATACGGTGTCTAGCTTGTAATGCTTCTAATTAGGGTAAATTGCATCTTCTTAGTTTACACACTATACCTGTGAATATGGCATGCCTTCCTATTTTTGGTACACACTGCATCTATGTGTTAACCTTGTTCTTACATGAAACTACCTCTCTTCTGTGTCCTACATCAATCACTTATGATGAGTCACCTTTCTTCGTTGCATATTGCATATTATTTCTAGCCTGTTGCCATGTATTGCTTCTAATTTGGTCAAATACATTTGTTAGGGCACCCTTTTAATTTGGTAGAGTGATATCGGTTTCATCTTTCATATGGTTTCTAGCTTGCATTGATTCTAACAAGTTCAAGCACCTTGTGCTTAGTTTACACTTTATACATCATACATGTCAATATGTCATGCCGTCCTGTTTTTCATACATATTCCATCCTCCTATCATGCGACCGCCTTACATGAAAGTAGTGTTCGTCAGTATCATGCATCAATGAGTTCTGAAGAGCAAATCTTATTCCTTTTTCTTGTGGGTTTGACTTGACAAGGCAAAATCAAGAAAGAGGAAGGAAAAGAGTAAGGAAGGCGATGATGGTGGTCCTCTGCAGCAACGTAAATGGAGCATCTGTACGGATTCTCCTTGTACTGATAGTGCATTACAAGGTCCAAGTCTCCGCTCCCCTACTCCACCATCCAAGGTGCTTGCTCTAACTTGGCAGTGTGATATCTGGTTGCATGTTGCATATGGTGTCTAGCTCGTATTGCTCCTAATTAGTGTAAACTGCATCTGCTTAGCTTACACATGATACATGTGAATATGACACGCTTTCATGTTTTTGGTACATACTATATCTGTCTATCACACCATGTTCTTACATGAAACTACTCTTCTTGTGTATCCTGCATAAGTCACTTATAATGGGACACCTTTAAGTTGGCAGTGTGATATTGGTTTGCATCTTGAATATGATTTCTAGCATGTATTGCTTCTAGTTTGATGAACGCCACCTATGACGAGACAGTTTTAACTTGGCAGAGTGATATTGATTGCACCTTCCATATGGTGTCTTGCAGTGTTTTTAATTTGTTGAAGTGCCTTCTGCTTAGTTACCACATCATAGGTGTGAATATGTCAAGCTGTCCATTTTTTCGTACATATTCCATCCTCGTATCATGACTTTGCCTTTCATCAGAGTAGTGTTTGTCAGTATCATGCATGAATGACTTCTGAAGAGCGAATGATATTCCTTTTTCTTGTCGGTATGACCTCACAATGCAAAATCAATAAAGTTGAAGGAAATTGGCAAGGCATTGGATGATGGTGGTCCTTCCGAGCAACTGAAACGGACGTTCTCTACAGATTCTACTCCGCCATCCTCCCAACGAGATTCGCAAGACAACGCAAGGCTAGACAGTCAACGTAGCTGTGTAGATGATGAGCACATCTCCCCTACTCCACCATCACACGTGCTTTCTCTAACTAGGCACTATTTTATGTGGTTGCATGTTGCGTATGATGTCTAGCTTGTATTGCTTCTAACTTGAATTGCATCTGCTTACTTTACACATAATGCCTGTGAATATGGCACGTGTTGCTGTTTCTAGAACATACGTGTACATGATGAGCACATCTCCCCTACTCCACCATCATAGGTGCTTGCTCTTACTTGGAACTGTTATATGTGGTTGCGTTTTCCGTATGATGTCTAGTTTGTATTGCTTCTGATTATGTTGAATTGTATCTCCATAGCTTACAACTTATACCCGCAACGATCACTTACCCATAAGACACATTTAACTTGGGACTGTGATGTAGGTTGCATCTTGCATTGTCTTCCAGCATGTTCTGCTTCTAATTTCTTGAAATGGCACTTACGACGAGACACTTTTTACCTGATAGAGTGATATTGGTTGCATGTTCATATGGTGCCTAGCTTTCATTTCTTCTAATTTTGTTGAAATGCCTTCAGCTTACTGTTTTTTCATACATATTCCATCCTCCTATCGTACGTGTGAATATGAAACGCTGTCTTTTTTTGTATATATTCCATCCTCCTATCCTGCGCTTGCCTTACATCAAAGTAGTGTTCGTCTGTATCATGCATCAACCAGTTATGCAGAGCTAATTTTATTCATCTTCTTGTGGTTTTGACTTCATAAGGAAATATCAGAAAATAGGAAGGAAAAGAGTAAGTTAGGGGATGTTGGTGGTCCTCCGCACCGACGCAAACAGAGACTCTCTAGATTTGCCACTGCTACTGCTAATGAAGTTGAAGTCCCAAGTCTACGTGATGAGTTCATCTCCTGTACTCCACCATCGCAGGTGTTTGCTCTAAGTTGACAGTGTGATAATTGGTTTCATGTTACCTATGTTGTCTAGCCTGTATTTCTTCTATTTTGATTAAATTGCACCTATCGAGTTTATACGTTATACATGTGCATATGACATGGCTTTCTGTGTCTAGAATACACTCCATCTATCTATCATACCATGTTATTACATCAAAGTACTGCTGTTGTGTATCCCGCATCAGTCACTCATGATTGGACGCTTTTAACTTGGCAGTTTGATAGTGGTTGCATCTTGCATTGATTTCTACGTTGTACTGCTTCTAATTTTTCAAATTGCCACTTATGACAAGACACTTTTAACTTGGCAGAGTAATATTGGTTGCATCTTTCATATGGTGTCTAGCTTGCATTACTTCTATTTCCTTGAAAATCGTTCTACTTAGTTTGCACATCGTAGCTGTGAATATGTCATGCCGTCCTGTTTTTCTTACATATTCCATCCTCATACGGTTGTCTTACATCAAAGTATTGCTTGTCTGTATCATGCATCAATGAGTTTTGAAGAGTGATTTTATTCTTTTGTGTTGTGGGTACAGCTTGACATGGCAAAGTCAAAAAAGAGCAAGGAAAATAATATAGTAGGGAGTGCTGTTACTCGTCGGGTGAAAAAGAAAAGGATCTGCCGTCGAGATTCTGCTGGTACTTATAGTGCAGTACAAGGTCCAAGTCCACCGGCTAAATCTACAAACACAGTATCACCCGCTCCACTAGCTGCAGCATCCGCTTCAATTGTACCAGCATCTTAACCAGTTACTCGTTCATTCGCTCCGGAACTGGACAGTTCCCAAGCTGCGTTCACACCTAACACTACTTTTGAAGCACTATTGACACAACATGACTTGGCAAGATCAGATGAACCTCATGAGCATAAACACCGAGACGGTACCTGACCGAGTCAAGTTGCAGTTGCATGATCCTTTATATGTACTCTCACAGTTTGATGTACACTAACACTTTCCATATTCGTTGTTGAACTAGCACCACGGCGCAAGCGGAAATAGACATCAGGGATAATGCTTGACAGATTAACAAAATCTAAAGGAGGAAGAATGGAGATCCATTTTGAGGCAGGTTTAAAAAGCCCACGTGATGCTACAGAGTCAGCCAAGTTAGTATCAGAGGCAGCCGTTGCCATTAGGTGTCATGCACGTATCCTCCCAACATGGATCCAATACAGGAATGAGAAAGACAATACCCAGTTTAACACCTTCCTTGACCATTTATCCGCAAGTAATGTTATTCATCGCAATTAGTAATATCGTCTTGCTCTGTCCCATACTTTCTAGCTTCCTCCTAATAGACTCACATTCTTTTTTCAACAGATGAGGTTCAAGTTGGATCCGAAAGATGATGCAACTACACAAGCATGCACACATATTTTTTAGTCTGCTCTGTGACAGTATCGGTACCACCTTAGAAAATCTCACTTTGAAGGCAAGGCTAACAATGAAATCGCCCAAACATCTCCAGTGGAATATATTACAGATGAAGACTGGACAGCCCTCGTTAAACACTGGTCTAATCCAAAGTATCAGGTAGACTATATGTATTTGATCAGACCACATATTGAACTTGTATTTATGTATGTGCCTTACAAGTGTATCTTCTTCTAGGCTAACTGTTTGAAGAACAAAACCAACCGTTCTAAAGTGAAATTCCAACAGACAACAGGATCTCGTAGCTATATTGCACACTGCGAGGCTCTTGTAAATAGCTGCTACTTCCTTCTTTTTTGTGTGCCATATTATCGTATCTATATTGACTTGTTGCAAATACAGAGGAAAGCCCGTGCGGACCAAAAAGAACCTGAACCGAATGCAGTGCAAATCTTCAAGGATTGCCACACCAGCAAGATGAAGGGCATGAGCACACCAGTTCAAGCCGCTGTTGTAAGTCCTTACTCCTCTTGCCTTGAACTGATTGGTACTGCGATGTGTTCATTTAACTACTTGGTTTGCAGCCAATGTCAGTTACTCTGTTCACTTTTATACACAGTTGTCTTAAGGTATCATTTCACCTTACATGGTTTAAAAGAGATGAAGCATATTCTTTTGGTCTTGATCTATAATCTAGTTGTTATGTTCACGTGCACACACAATGATAAAATAGCCTCTTTGTTTTATATCTGTTTGCCCATGATATGAATGATATCATACTATGCTCATCCTATTTTAAACCATGTCTCTTTATCCTTAGATGTCAACGAATGTGAGGAAATAGACAATACAGTAGGCATGCTACATGGACATATGTTCTGAAAGTGATTTTATTATGTAGTTGGCACTACAATACATGCTAATGTATTACAGTAGTTCACCAAAATAAGTTATGTATAAACTTTTAACCTACTTTGTTTGTTTTTATCTCATTAGTAAATTATCTAGTACACTAATCTACAATTTCAAACTTTCAGGAAGCTATGAAACAAATGACTGAACAGCCACAACCACCTGAAGGTGACAAGGCTACGACAGGCACAATGTCACCTCTTGCTGAAGTGTGTCAGTATCTCTCCACTAACAGTGCAAAAAGCACCTTCTTGCATAATTCTGGGTTGGTTGTCAAGGTAACCTCATCCAAATCGCCTTCTGAACAAAACCTTCCTGCTAGACAGAGTGATATATCTGTGCTCCAGACACAAGTCCAATCCCTAATGGACGTTGTTTCGGAAACAAGAATAGTCGTTGAGAAATGTCATCAAGATATGAATGGTTTTGAAACCAGACTATCAGACATTCGCTTCGTTGTTTAAGAGCAATGGCGGAAAAAAGGTGGAGATCGTGCTGCTCCATTAGATTCTACAGCCTGAAACATTAGCACTCAGGTCAAATGATCTGTGCTTCTATACATCTGATGGTGCTTTTATCTGGAAGGACTGTAAACTTTATGCCAACAGGCCTTTTGTTGTATGGTTGGAATTTATTTTGTTGTGATACAACATTTATGATGCTGCCACAGGCTGCAGTAATTACGATGCTATTTTTGTATAGTCTAGGTTTATCTTAGTAATGTATCCAGCCGAAAGCTTCGTAGGAGCCCAACATGCCAACATTTGTCGGGCCCATTCCAATTGGGCTAAAAACAATTACGGGCCGAAATTGGCATGTAGCCCACTAAAAATATCTGGGCCTAAATCAGCATAAGCTCTCATATTTTTCTGGTAAGCCTGTGCCCATAGTGAGCCTTTAACAGGCCTAAACATGATTTGGGCCCTTAGTAAAATTAGACCTTTTACAGGTGTAAATATCTCGATCCCATAAAGAACATGGGCCATTAATAAACCGAAAGTGAGATTGGGCCCTGATTGTGCCAAATAACCCACTGGACTTAGCAGGCCAAAATGGTGGCCCAATTACGATGCGGATCTTTGACATGCCGAAATTCGGACGGGCCATAAATGCGTCGACCTAATACATGGGCCTTTAACGGGCCGGAACTTCGTTCGGGCTAGATTATCGCCATTTTTATATGGGCCGTTAATGGGCCCGATATGACGTTGGGCCGCATATGGCCCATGGTTTACGTCCGGCGTTAATAGGCCGGAAACGACAACAGGCCGAAAGTGGCCCAAATCTATAGTGGGCCTCTAACAGGCCGAATGTCAGACATGGCCGAATATGACCCAAATCCTTTACGGTCGTTTATGGGCCGAAAGTTTTGATGGCCTGTAAATGGGCCCAAATGAAGTCGGACCTTTAACAGGCCGGAAATACACCGGGCCGTAATTCGGCCCAATTACTTAGCGGACAGTTAACAGGCCAGAAGTGACCATGGGCCGCATTGATGAAAAGTTTAGGGCAGGCCGTTGACGGGCCGATTTGACAGAGAATGTTGGGCCTTTAGCTGGGCCGGCCCATTATGGTCTGTAGAATCTTGTGGGCCTTTAGCTGGGCCAGCCCATTGTGGTCCGCAAAATCTTGTGGGCCTTTAGCTAGGCCGGCCCATTATGGTCTGCAAATTCGTGTGGGCCTTTAGCTGGGCCGGCCCATTATGGTCCGCTAAATTTTGTGGGTCTTTAGCTGGGCTGGCCCATTATGGCCCGCTAAATCTTATGGGCCTTCGGTTGGGCCGGCCCATTTAAACTTTGTGGGCCACTTTTGCGCCGGTCCACGTGTCAACATATCATAGGTCATCTCAACCATTGGATGAGTGACACCTGTGCCAACGCGGAGCTGACGCGTGGATCCGTCAGCCAGTGAGAATTTTACACGTGGAAAATCGGCATTGGTCGTGGCTGTTAACAGGTTATTGAATCCAAAATCCGACCCGATAGCTTAACGGCGTTCCGTTATGGTGGATGCCACGTGTCGGTCACCCTTGACGAAAGCACTTCTGTGACGCGCGATTTATCGTCATGTAAGTGGACACTTCCGTGATGATAATTTTGGTAATGTCATGGAACACTTCTACGACAACACAGGTATTACTAACTTGATTCTGTCATAAATTTGTCATGGATGTACATGCATGACAGAAAACGCGACCTACTGTGGCAAACACGTATCATCACGGAAGTGTATTTTTTTGTAGTGTCTGACCGCCCAGCTTCCTCTAGATCTCGATCCAACGCCCAGAAACACATCAAGCAAACCGATCCAACGGCCGAGATTCACTAATCTCTTATTTCTGGATACCAACAATATTTATCTTATCTTATTATCTCTATCAGATCTCACTTTTGCAAGTTACCATGAAGGGATTGACAACCCCTCTATCGCGTTGGTTGCGAGATTCTTGTTTGTTTGTGTATGTGCGTGGGACTTTTGAGGAGCCTCATACTGGATTAATACCTTGGTTCTCAAAAACTAAGGGAAATACTTACGCTACTTTGCTGCATCACCCTTTCCTCCTCAAGGGAAAACCAACGCAGTGCTCAAGAGGTAGCAAGCTTGTAATTCGAATTCGCGAATGAGATAAGTGAATCGATAGCTGGTCTCTAACAATGGCGTCCTTGTCCACGACACCTCTGCCCTCCCCCTTCTCTGGTGTCGGCTAAGAGACACAAGGGAACATAAGAGACGCTCAGCTCATATTTCACCAGCTTCAGCTCGCCCACACGCTATCCTCCTCGCCTACGACTCGAGGGCGACGTGAGGAGGTAGGGGAGGAGTTGTTGCTGGAGAGCAAGAGGGATGGGAAGAGGATGAACCAGAGAGGGGACAAAAGGGACAGAAGGAAGACCAGTGACAGCGACGGCGTCGTCCTTCCCTGCCTCGTACCCTCCCAGATCGGGACCCGAAGCAGCCGCTCCCGCTCCCGCCTCCTTGGTCTGGCGCCCGAGCGACCCCTCTTCGCAGCTCGACGCCGCCACCACCGCTCATCTCGCCTCCTGGCAGGTCGACACTGACATCGCCACTCTTCTCGTGCCGCCACCAACGACGCATCCACCACTCCTCAGCCTCAATCCAACTGACGCCGCATCGGCCGCTCTCCCGCCTCGAGCCAGCAGCCGCCATGGAACCATGGATCCTACGCGGGAGGAGAAGAAACAAGAAGGGGAGGAGGCGGCACGGTGGTGGTGGCGAGCATGGAGAAGGGGACGCGGGGCTCGAGAAGTGGAGGGAGGAGGGATTGGGCTAGGGTTTTCACTGCATGTGCTTGAGGTGAGGAGGCACGGAGGATTGGGCTTTTCAACGCGCACATCACGATCCACCCCTTTTTTCACCCAAACTCAGGAAGCAACGCACACTGCAACTCGGTCCCACCCAAATGGCTGGCCCAGGTGTCATCCACCCAACTGCAAAGCCATGACGTGAAGCAAAACAAATGGTTGGATGTTTGACAGACAGCTGAAAAGGACCGAAAACTTTACACGGAGGCAAAATGAGCTAGCTAGATCGTTGCGCCCGAGGGATGCCCCTGGAATGGCGGGTTGGCTAGCAGGGTTTATATGTTTGTAAAGATAGTACATTGCAATCAACAGCGAGTGGAAATCATATGAGCAACTACACCTTGATGCCATAAGGCGGAGAATTAAATAATTATGGAGCTACATTCCTGCCTGCTCCACATCCTGTGGCGATTGCAGCACCCACTGCATTTGCTAGTGCTAATGTGCTAATTGCTGGCAAGTTGTGGAGAAACCCAAAACTATAGCAGCAGTGAAGCTATCTCTGCACCCTACAGTGTCCATAATGCAAATATAAGGAAATACAGAGCATAGTGAATAGTAAAAATGTGACAATTCAGGAAAATAACTTTCATTACCTCTGCTGCAGTTCAAAAATATCCTTCTATCAGCACCGCAAGTATCTTGAAAGAAGGTGCACAAGAAATAGCGCTTTGAGTGATCATGATTGATCCATTGAAACCCATTTTGATAATAACCCATTTTGTGCGGGTTCCTCTTCTTAGCAACTCTTCCCTTTCTGAATTGGGTTTCAGATGTTGGTTAGTGACTTAGCATGTCAAAGCAATAAGCAGGAAGGTGTGAGAAATGAGGCCACAAAATGCTAAATTAAGTACACCACACCCGTGTCACTGTTCTCTAAGACAGTTTGAATTCAGCAAATAAAAATCTTTAGAAAAGCAGTTGGTGTTTGCCAAAATTATCTTCCAATAGCTCCAGTGCACACTCCAAATTACCAAACTCTTCCTCCAACACGCAACCATCCACGAACGAACACATTTCTCATTGATGAGCAAGCCAACACCAATATATTTCAGATATTGGCATAAGGATAGCTCGAACAATCAAGATGCAAGATCTATGGATATAAATCCAATTATAAAATAAGAATGTTGCAAGGTCGCTAGCTGAGTTCATTTCAGCAAGCAAAATTAGCCCATTTCCTTTGGTCAACCATTCAATGCCATAACACAAAAGTACTAACACTATTTTGGTACATGAAAGAAATTCAATCCAATAAGTTAAATTAATCTCCAGCATTGGAAGACCTGTGATGGAAGAGAGCAGTGGATGAAGATGCAGGAACTCTCGGCAAAGGCGGCCATGGATGTCAGCGACCCAAAATACTACGAAGGCAGCAAGCTCACAAAGCCACTCTTGTACATGCATGGGCTTGACCTGAAGATGCGCCACAGGCACTACAAGTACCAGCTAGGGAAGCACCAGGAAATCATCCGGGCATGGATCACAACAACAACGGTTTCCCTGGCATGTCGTACCTCTCTTCCTCCTCCCTCCCTCTTCCTCCTTGTTCTCTAAACTCTAGCAATTCCTCCTGTATCAAGCTTGTAATTCGAATTCGTGATTGAGAGAAGTGAATGGATAGCTGGTCTCTAACAATGGCGTCCTTGTCCATGACACCTCTGACCTCTGATACGTCTTCGTCGTATCTATAATTTTTTATTATTCCATGCCAATATTCTACAACTTTCATATATTTTTGGCAACTTTTTATACTATTTTTTGGGACTAACATATTGATGCAGTGCCCAGTGCCAGTTCCTGTTTGTTGCATGTTTTATGTTTCGTAGAAACCCAATATCAAACGGATTCCAAACGGGATAAAAACGGATGGAGAATTATTTTGGAATATTTGTGATTTTTTGGAGGAAGAATCAACGCGAGATGGTGCCCGAGGTGGCCACGAGGGTGGCCCACGCCACCACTCCAGGTGGGCGCGCCCCCACCCTCGTGGGCCCCTCGTAAGGCGGTTGATGCTCTACTTTGGCCTCAAGAAAGCTAATTTTTGGAAAAATATCTGGGCGAAGGTTTCAATCCAATCGGAGTTACGGATCTCCAGATATAAAAGAAATGGTGCCAGGGCAGAATCCGGTAACGCAGAAACAGAGAGAAACAGAGAGAGACAGAGAGATAGATCCAATCTCGGAGGGGCTCTCACCCCTCCCACGCCATGGGAGCCAAGGACCAGAGGGGAAACCGTTCTCCCATCTAGGGAGGAGGTCAAGGAAGAAGAAGAAGAAGGGGGGCTCTCTCCCCCTTGCTTCTGGTGGTGCCGGAGCGCTACCGGGGGCCATCATCATCACCACGATCTACACCAACACCTCCGCCATCTTCACCAACATCTCCATCACCTTCCCCCATCTATATTCAGCGGTCCACTCTCCCGCAACCCTCTGTACCCTCTACTTGAACATGGTGCTTTATGCTTCATATTATTATCCAATGATGTGTTGCCATCCTATGATGTCTGAGTAGATTTCTGTTGTCCTATCTGTGATTGATGAATTGCTATGATTGGTTTCATTTGATTGTGGTTATGTTGCTGTCCTATTGTGACCTCCGTGTCGCGCAAGTGTGAGGGATTCCCGTTGTAGGGTGTTGCAATACGTTCATGATTCGCTTATAGTGGGTTGCTTGAGTGACAGAAGCATAAACCCGAGTAAGGGGGTTGTGGCGTATGGGATAAAGGGGACTTGATGCTTTAATGCTATGGTTGGGTTTTACCTTAATGATCTTTAGTAGTTGTGGATGCTTGCTAGAGTTCCAATCGTAAGTGCATATGATCCAAGAAGAGAAAGTATGTTAGCTTATGCCTCTCCCACATAAAACTTGATATCGGTCTAGTAAAGTAGTCAATTGCTTAGGGACAATTTCACAACTCCTACCACCACTTTTCCACACTCGCCGTATTTACTTTATTTCTTATTTATCTAAACAGCCCCTACTTTTTATTTACGTGCTCTTTATTATCTTGCAAACCTATCCAACAACACCTACAAAGAATTTCTACTTTCATACTTGTTCTAGGTAAAGCGAACACTAAGCGTGCGTAGAGTCGCATCAGCGGCAGATGGACTTGAGAGAATATTTGTTGTACCTTTAGCTCCTCGTTGGGTTCGACACTCTTACTTATCGAAAGAGGCTACAATTATCCCCTATACTTGTGGGTTATCACCCTCCCCCTTCGCCGGTGCTGGCCAAGAGACACAAGGGAACATAAGAGACGCTCAGCTCATATTTCACCAGCTTCAGCTCGCCCGCACACTATCCTCCTTGCCTGCGACTCGAGGGCGACGTGAGGAGGTAGGGGAGGAGTCACCGCTGGCGAGCAAGAGGGATGGGAAGAGGATGAACCAGAGAGGGAACGAAAGGGATGGAAGGAAGACCTGTGACGGCGACGGGGTCGTCTTTCCCTCCCTTGTACCCTCCCAGATCGGGACCCGAAGCAGCCGCTCCCGCTCCCGCCTCCTTGGTCTGGAGCCCGAGCGGCCCCTCTTCGTAGCTCGACGCTGCCACTCCTCTCGCCTCCTCGCGGGTCAACGCCGACACGGCCGCTCTTCTTGTGCCGTCGCCAACGCCGCATCCGCCACTCCTCCGCCTCAATCCAATCGACGCTGCATCGGCCGCTCTCCCACCTCGAGCCAGCAGCCGCCATGGAACCATGGATCCTACGCGGGAGGATAAGAAACAAGAATGGGAGGAGGCGACACGGTGGTGGTGGCAAGCATGGAGAAGGGGACGCGGGGCTCGAGGAGAGGAGGGGCGAGGGATTGGGCTACGGTTTTCACTGCACGGGCTCAAGGAGAGGAGGGACGGGGGATTGAGCTTTTCACCGTGCACAACATGATCGACCCCTTTTTTCACTCAAACTCAGGAAGCAATGCACACTGCAACGCGGTCCCACCTCAATGGCTGGCCCAGGCCTCATCCACCCAACTGCAAATCCACGACGTGAAGCAAAACAAACGGTTGGATATTTGACAGACAGCTGAAAAGGACCGGAAACTTTACATGAAGGCAAAACGAGTGAGCTAGATCGTTGCGCGCGAGGGATGCCCCTGGAATGGTGGGTTGGCTAGCAGGGTTTATATGTTCAATTGTGCTTTAAAGTAGCATCATGTACTTCAAATAGAGAGTTTTCATATGTTTCATCGTCATACTAGTAGGGGACCTTTTACGTTATAAAACTTTGCTCGGATATTCCAATGATGAGCTTGCTCAAAATGCTCAAGGTCTTCATGAGCAAGCAAGTTCTATGCACACGCCACTAGTCCATTTGGAGGGCTTTCGTACATTTATAGCTCTAGTGCATCCGTTGCATGACAATCCCATTGCCAAACAACCAACTGCATTGGTGTTAGGCTTTTATAGCTAACTTCTTTTAAAATCTCCATCATCATTCTATTTAGCATTTAAGTGCAAAGATCAAGGCTTTGTGACTTGGGTACTTAGCGAAGTGCATAATAGTTTAAAAGCAGCGTCATGGATTCGATTACTTGACCGACGCTTTGGGTTGTGTTATGATAAGGTGTTTGGATATGATAGAGCCTTGAGAATTTGGAACAATGAATTTGATACATATCACTATTAATTGGTATTGCACGAAGACACTAAACCATGAAAATCAAGAGTAATTTTATTTGCACATTTTGATGTTACTTGCTTGCTATTAACTATAGACTATTGCTTTGAATCACTTTTATCCCGAGTTCACAACACCACATCATTAGATCAAGGTCATGCTGGGTAGCATTCCAAATTAACAGTTATCTTTGTTTTATGATCTACCTACTCGAGGACAAGTAGCGATTAAGCTTGGGGATGCTAATATATCTCAATGATATCTATCATTTTGATTGTCTCATGCTATTATATTATCACTTTTAAATACTTTTTTCAACAATTTATATTTTTTCGGACTAACCTCTTAATCAGTGTCTAGACCAGTTGTTGTTTTCCACATGTTTTTTACTTCTCAGAAAATTCATATTTATGGAGGTAAAAAAACCTCGAGCATTAATAAGATTTTTCCCAAGATACAAGGACCAGAAAGTGTTGGGGGTGCTGGGGGTAGCCAGGGGTCCCATGCTGCCACGGACCACCCGTGTGGCATGGCCGCATGGGCTCCCTGGGTACCTCCTTGCGCCCATTCTTTTCGTGATAAATCCTATAAATTGAGAAACCCTCGGTATACCAATTTGCTTCGATCTTTTCCGCCGCTACAATTTCCTGTTCCGCGGAGATCCAGTTTGAAGGCATGTTCCAGCACCCTGTCGGAGGGGGAATCCATCATCGGAGGCTTCTTCATCAACTTTGCCGCCTCCATGACCATATGTGAGTAGTTTCCTTAGGATTCAATGGAAATTTCCTATGAGATGCCTCACATGATTGGGATCCATATAATTTAATCTTGGTGTGTTTGTTGGGATATGATGAATTGTTACTTTATGAACAGATTGTTCACTTGTGGTCAGGTTCGCTACCCTATTGAGGTTTATTACTGACTAGATTATCACCGTCAGCTATGGAGCCCTCTTAGCATTCCAACAAAAGATCTCTACATTGATATCCATAAAAAAGAATGGTTATCACCAACTCTAGGGAGGCTGCCAAGCATGCATGTCTCTAGTGTGCGCTTCTCACCAGCGATTGTCTTGACAAATATAGTAGCCATGGCGCACAAATATAGTTTTTCCTGAAACAGAGGAAAAAAATTGCTTCGTATGTTAAATAAGAAGGGAATAGAGAGTATTACACGTGAACCACAATCACGACAATGCAATTACCCCAAGTTTCTTAGCACCGACTAGGAACCAAAGTTTTGCCTCCCTAAGATTATTTTACCAGGGATCGGCGGTGGTGCACTCTTGTGTCGAAAAACCCAAGCAATTGTCTCGTGCCAAATGGTCCACGAAACAAACATGGTGAGGGAGGCCATGGCTTGTCTGTTAGTATTTTGCATGCTGATTCTCTTGTCCCACCAATCCTTGACGGGATCATAAAGGTTCCGTGTGGAGGTGTCCATGGGGGCAAGACACAACTTTTCGATAACTGAATTCCAAAGCCTAAGGGTGTAGTGACATTAGAAGAATAGATGTACTCCCATTTCTTGCTCTCTTTTGCAAAGTTCGTAGAGACCACAATTCTGCCAACCCTGCTTGTCAAACCTATCAGCGCTCCAAATCCGTTCTAGCAAAGCTAACCATGCAAAAGAATTGATTTTTGGTGGCGCCTAGACCTTCCAAACCATGAAATCCATGGGGGAGAGAGTCAACCCAAGGAACTGAGCCTTGTAAGCAGTGGTTACGGAGTAGATCCCATCATTCTAGTGTTTCCAAACAATGCCATCCTCAATATGTCCCTCATGGCGGATGTCATGAATGAGCATCCAGAGAGTGAAGAATTCCCTCATGTGGGCGCCTAAGATGATGGCATGGAGATTGATTTTAAATATCCAACCATTCCCATTGAGGGCCTCCCAAACCTACCAATTTTTTCTCTTTGATGCTTCATGAATTAACGGGGCGATGTGCTTGGGTTTGTGCCCAAGCAAACAAGGGGCGGCCCAGAAAGGAGTTTTGGTGCCATTCCCAATTGCGATTATAGTGGAGGCATAGAAGAAGTCAAGGTTCTCCTCGATGCATAGGTTACCAAGCCCAGCCCAAAGTTTGTTTGGCTCTTTCCGCTCATACCAAGGCTATCTTAGCCGCAACACCCGTGCAAACTTATTGGTGTTAAGCACCCGAAGGCCACAACATTCACGAGGTCAACAAATCATCTCCCGTGCACAAGAGTTGAGCGCACACATACGACACAATTCTCTTTTGGCCAACACCAATATCTCTCTATAAGGGCATCTCCAATGGCGCCCCACAAATTTCCTCCCGCATTTCGTACGTGGACATGGGGGACCAGTCAGCGGACATAGATGTGGGAGGCCGCCATCCATTCGTAGCTGCATATATTCCAACTCTTGTGCAACCTTGGCCAGATTTCATATAAACACGACATGTTTTAT
The DNA here is from genome assembly GCA_963921465.1 of Triticum timopheevii. Classification (NCBI taxonomy): domain Eukaryota; kingdom Viridiplantae; phylum Streptophyta; class Magnoliopsida; order Poales; family Poaceae; genus Triticum; species Triticum timopheevii. Next base: position 490,032,672 of record OY997270.1, on the reverse strand, counting down.
ACAAACACGACTTTCATTACATTCCAAACATTTAGAACAAGAGAACCGGCCCGACCCTAAACCTATCCTACGAGGGTGGCGCCCAATGTCGAAGCCCATATCATCCTCCGTTCGCCATCTCCATGAGCACCGGCAATAAGACCGATGAAGTGAAGGTGCGGTCTTCGGCGAGGAAGAGTAGAACACGGGAGATGGACCGGCCAACATGGGACACAAGGCCCTGCCGCCTTCCGTGGACTACTCATCCCTGGAGGAGTCCACGACCTGTCCGTCACCAGTGGACGTAAGCTCCACAATGGAAATGGTGGTGCCAGCGCTGTCGTCGTCCCACTGGGCTGCCCGGTGGTTCATCAGGGGCGCGTAGGAGGCACAACTAGTGTTGTTCTCCTCCGCGATTGCCTGCAACTGCGCCTCCGCGGTGGCCGCTTCCCGTCAAGCGACCATGGACACCACGGCCTCCTCGCTCGAGCGCTCGTGGTAGATCTGGGCCCCAGCCAGCAGGTGCTGCTCCAGGAGAAACATGTGTACCGTTGTTCCTCCTGCGCTTGCTGGAACGTCAACAAAGGCGCTAACGCATGTTGCGCCTCTACCATGGCTGCGTTGTAGTGTGCGTGCGTCTGCTGCATGGTGAAGTCGGCGTGCACAGGAGGCGCGGGAGCTGGGGCGATGCCATTGGAGCCCGTCTCCATCGTTGTGTCATCCTCGTCGTCGGAGACCTCGAGCGAGCTCGCCGGCTCGCCAACCTCGAGCCGCCTAGCAAGGGCGACCACGACGTGCATCATCTTCATGGTAAGGCTCTCCCAGAGAACATCGCCGCCTATAGTCATGGAGGTTGCAATGCATGGGAGGAGGATGGGGAGTTGTTTGTGTTGTGGTGTGGAATTAGCCGAGTGTGGCCGCCGTTAAATAGCAGATTCCGGTGAGGCGAGGCATCCAAGTGCGTTAATGGTGGCGCCGGAGTGGGTTTCTCGGTCGGCGAGCCTGCTTAATGATGGCATACATACGGACGGGGCACTGAACATGCATGGTAGATACCCGTCTCGTCCCATCTAGTCACGCGTCTGCAATATTGAATAGATGCGGACACCAGAATGCGTCGCGGGCGGCGCCCTCGGTCGGCGCGCCGCTTCAATGGCGGAGGAAGTGAGAGGTCACATCCGCCCAGAGCCGTCTTGAATGTGGAGTGGCACACTCTACAGCAGCACGAATGCGGGCAGCTGGCGCCGAGCGGGAACACACGTGGGCGAGGAAGGTGGAGTGTGGATGGGTCAGGGTGGTCAGAAGCGGCAATGGGAACGGTCCAAACTCCTACAAAGCCTCCCATGTTTACCTCAGGTTTGCGGGTGAAAGCATATTCGGACCGCGCTGCAGACTGATACTGGCCCGGGTTGGATGGCCTTCGCGGTCTGAGCAACACGGCCCAAACGCATGCGAAAGATTTGCTTGTCGGCGTTGGAGATGCGCGAACGCGAATGAGCCCTTTTTTAGCCAATACACGAATGTTCGTGGGTTATATTATTTTTCTTTGGGCGTGTGCTCAGCGGGGAATACAGTGTCTAATTGGCTACTTCTCGTCTTTATTAGAGCAAATTGCCTTCCTTGAGTTAATATTTATGTCTATGAGAAAAATATTCATGTATATTAGAAAATATAAAATGGTATTAAAATATAAACAATAGACGACAACAACAACGACAACAACGAAACCAGGAATATCACCAAAGAACTGGACCAAGGTCAACTGTGAGGGTGCCGTCTGGGAATGGAGCCGCGCATAAGTTAGCAAGAGTAGGCGTATGAGAAGAGCGATGTCAGACTTGGGTGGGCTTCGAACTAGATTTTATTTTGGATGTAATTTCAGACGAGATTCCATGTGTTGTTTAGTCTAATAAAGTGGCAAACTTCCCCTAGAAAAACCAAAGAACTGGAGTATCATCAAAGAACTAGTCATGGACATGGGTGCGTGGAAGCTAGCTATCCATGTGCCAGACCCATAACTTGGTTGCGAGAGTTTTTGGGTTTCAGCTCTAGCCGACCCCAGCTTATTGGGAATATATGTTTTATTGTTGTTGTTATACCAGTGAAAATAAAGAAAATAAAACAAAAAAATCAGGAATGAAGATGACAAAATCTCTGGTAATTAAAAAGAACGTAAGGTTTTCATTTCACCTTTCTTCCCTGTATATGATAATCAATCACCTTAATTTACTTACCATCTCAACCAATTTCATTTTAATTTACTTACCAAACTTCTAATCAAAATACAAGGTAATTTACGGGCAGAATTAGATGAACATTTATTTGCACAATCGCATTATTATTGACAAGTAAACCACAAGCTAATATATTAGAAAATTTATATCCCGTTGCAACGCACGGGCATTGTTAGTAGAATTAAAAAAAGGGCAAATCTTTAAGAGGCAAGTAACAACGCCCACGAGCATGAGAACGAAACTGGCAAATCATATAATTTTCTATTCTATTTTTAGTTTTTTATTATATTCATTATTAGCAAAGAACCCAATGAACAAAAAAGTGAAGACAAACGTAAAGCGGGCCGAGCCCATATACAAAAGCGGCTGCGCTATCGTTGCGTAATTCACTCAAGGAGCGGCAAAAAGCATTTGTGGGGACGCTATATTACTGCTGACTACCTTCCGCTTTCAGTCTGGCTGGAGCGAAGGACTGATCCAAGCAGCGGAGAAACTGCGAAAGTAGAAGGAACAAGGCGGACCATGCATCGACAAATCTGTCAGGTTCTCCAGGTCGGCAGCGTGTGCATAAACGACCACGAGCAGCGGAATAGGAGGAGACACCGTTCCGTCACTTGCCGTCCAAGAGTATCGCCAACTGTAGTGGGGCTCATTGCTATGTTCCTGACGCTTCACAAGCCTACAGATTGCAAGCTGATTTTCTTGAACATGAGGTTATCATGTTTTTGGGAAAAATGTTTTGTCAAATTTGGTTGATGTATTGCTTCAGAACTATGCTACTTATAGGGCCCTGGGGTGTGCACCCCAACCGCGAGGCGTTCCAATGAATGATAACTTAATACACCGGTGACCAACCATGTGTTGCCATGCTATATATTGTTATATCCTGGAAAATAAAAGTTAGGTCGAGGTACCACACCCAGCAAACGTGCTGTGGCAATTGTATATGAATGCAGACCACATGTTATACCAATTGCCGAACCAGCCGAAGGATTACATTGTAAAATGATGGAAAAACAAACTGCTTGTCATCAATAACTAAGTACTCCCTAGCAACAAGCAATGTCTTTTTTTTGGCAGAAGGACAAACGATGTTTCTGGGAGACTTTGCGCAAAATAACCATACGCGAACAACTTCACCCACTGTTGGATGAACAATTTTTAAGCCTAACTTGGAAAAAGTTACTATTGTGATAAAGAATAACTGCCGAGGTGCAATGCCAAACAGTAAAGTACCATAATCAGTACAACACCAACTACCCGAATCTCCGGGAAAATTTTGTTATTGTTGCACTAACATCAAAATTTTATTGTGAACACAGCTCATGTTTCTTGACTCTCCAAACTTTCCTAATTTGAATATGACTGAGTATAAGCAATCAAAATCAACTTCTTCTGCCTTGAATTAGGTCTGAACTAAGGATCTCATCACTCCTATAAACGATGCAGGAATACCCGCCTCTTGGGGCTCATCGAGGCTCAGAGCGCCTCCGGCCTCCCGTCCCTCGGTGGCGTGCCACGGGGGCCTCTCGGGGGCGCTCCGAGCCATCTGATCTGCCCAAACGGCCCTGACTAGGGTGACCCGTCTGGTAGTCCATGACGGTTCAACCAAGGGCATGCCCTGGGCCACTGTCATTCGGCGGCGGCGGGCGCCCCCGCGAGCGAGACCCCGTGCGGGATGGACTAGCCAGGCCCTCCTGTCGGCGTCTCCTACCCGCGTTGGGCTAGTTCAGTCGCTACAATCGGGACACACGGTGCACCCACTTGCGCGGCTCGTGCGATAGAATCAGCCCTTCGCCGCTATTAAGGCGGTTCGGTAGCGCCGGGATCCGCGGTGACCCCCGCATGCATCGGCGCTGCATCCAGCCGACTGCCTCGAGGGACAGCCAGACGGCTAGGCTGAGGGTGAGGGTTGGTTGCAACCAGTCTGGCTGGATATCCTGTTGCGTAGGCGCCCGGCTCGCGCGAGCACACCTATGGGTCTGGGTGTGGCCTTGCTTTGTGCTAGGCTGGCTGACATGGGATGGGACATCCAATGTCGGTTGTTGTGGGCCGCTTAAAAGAACCCCCTTTGCTCTTCCTTTGGTACTGCCTACCATATTTTTTTTCTTGTTGTCATGGCTCTCTCTCTTTCCATCCAAATACGGCAAAGCACGCCGACGTCCCCTCGCTTCGCCCCCCCTTTAACAGAAAGGGTGAGTTTCTCCTTCAGCAAATCAAACCCTTAGTCTAGTGCCAGGTTTCATAAGTACTATCGGTCAATCATATCATTTTCTAGACGAAATTGGGTGTAGAGGAACATTTATTGGAGTTGGTGTTCCTCTGGGCGAGTGTCAGCCTCCAGTTTTGGCCAGCCGGTCATCGGTGCACGCTCAGAGTAGATGAGGCCAGTGGGAAGCCAGGGGCAGCCGACGGTTGTAGCTTCTGCAGGTGCCATTTGAAGGTATCACCTTGGCGAGATCCTCTTTGCTGCTAACCAGGAACTTGAGAAGAATTGTTTCGATGCTGAAAACTCTGAAGTGGACACTACGCGCATTTGACGCTGGATTGTTACACTTCCCTGTTGAGTTCGAATCTGATTCCGCTAACTCTGATGTAGAGCCAGCACGTAGAAGCTACGACATCTATGTTGATGTTTGTAACCTTCCTTCTTGGTTTATCTCCTGTGTAAGTTCCTAAAAACTGCTAGAGGATGCAGTGCGCTGGCTCATGGTCTTGCAGCAAAGGTGCATCAGATTAGTATTAGTAAACTATGGATGTGGCATGTCCTCCATTATTGGGTTGTCTTGTAACTTCCGTATGAGCGTTCAAAAAAGGGAAAATAATCTTTGCCCACTTCTGTTTGCGGGATGTTTCTGTTGTATGTTAAAACTGAAAAATGTTTGTATCTTGCATATACTTGTGAAGCTCAATGGCTATCATAAAAACAATGATATGTCCTCGGTTGTGCTGGATGTCTGTTAATGCTAAATTTATAGATTTAAGTACTTCTAGAATATTACCCCTGCAAATATATCTTTTGGTATACAACTTTCACAAGGACAAGCTAATGTCTGAAACCTTATGTAACATTATTTTTCCTGGGTACTCTTCCAAGGATATTGATGATAAATATATGCCATATCGACTGACGGTGAACCGAGTTCCAACTTTTGCACGGCCTGTGTTAGTACCATCACTGTTGGCGAACTAAAAGGTGACATGTTCAACAATTAGGTGTAGCGAAGATGAGCATGTTGAGATGGATGTGTGGCCACACAAGGAACGACCGGCTCTGGAATGATGATGTACTGGATAGAGTTGGGGTAGCACTGATTGAAGAGAAGATTGTCAAACATCGTCTGAGATGGTTTGGCCATATTAAGCGCAGGTCTCCAGAAGCTCGGTGCATAGCAGATGGCTAAAGCATGTTGATAATGTCAATAAAGGTCGGGGTAGACCAAACTTGACATGAGAGGAGTCTGTAAATTAAAGAAAGATCTGATGGTCTGGAGTACTATCAAAGAACTAGTCATGGACATGGATGCATGGAAGCTTTCTATACATGTGCCAGAACATTGAGTAGTTTGCGAGATCTTACGGGTTTCAGCTCTTGCCTACCCCTACTTGCTTGGGACTAAAGGCTCCACTATCTACCACTGTTTCTATGGAAAAGGAGTCAAGGTGTAATGAAATATATATTTGATATTAGATATTTGTTAATTAATTATTTATAACAACCTTGTTTGCCTTTTGGTGAAGGCTCTACATAAAATGCCGACTCGTGCTTCTCATAGTTTGAACTGGCCACGAGCCCACGATTTCCTGTCCTGTAATGTAGGTTCATATTTACCCTGTCACAAACTTATACATCTATGATGAGGTAAACGAACATTCAACTATAATTGATAGCATTAGAAATATAATGTGTATTTTGTTGATAACAATCACCTATCATGTATATGCTTTATTAGTGATTAATTTTTCTGCCGTGGTGCTGGTTGTGTAGTGTTACAACTTGCACTGCAATCATGCCTCATTGTTTTATGCTCATGATTCCTTTACAAATTGGCCTCCCTTTGATATGGAGTCATTTGAAGATATCTATCTCGATCGTGATAACGCTTATGCTGTGAAGAATTCATTCGCATAGCCCTCTTGGTTTAGAGCTAAAGAATCATTATATTCTCTAGGGATAGCAACAAACAAAAACACATATATCAAGGCAAAGGGTCGACAAGGATAAATGTCAGATATCGGTATAATGAAAAAGCATACATCGGTTCCCTTTTGGTGATGTCGTCGATTGGACATTTGTAATATCTCGGAAAGGAACTTCATCCTTCCATTTTGTGGATTTTACTGGATAACTCGTGGTTATGACTTCGAGTATTATAAGCTAGGCTGTTTCAACCACAACCTACAGTATATGAATTAGATCATTTTTCAGGTTGCCGAATCTAAGAAAAAAAATAAAGCATATACAAATTTGCAAATAGTTATGAGACATGAATAGAATGAACACGTACTTCATGTTGAGATAGCACTTCCTGTTATGGTCTACCAACAGATATTAGTTTGGACGAAAACACAAACACCTTGCATGCAAGAAAAGTAGAACAATTCAGCAAGCTACAAGCTTATCAGTGGATATGTATTTCATATCATCGTTAACAAGAAGAATCACTTGCAAAATATTGGCATGCAAAATATCTTCAAAAAAATTCCCGAAGAAACACAAAAGAATGGGCCAACAAGAGAAGGAATAACTCATTTGTGGTTAGTGGCACTACGGTCAGCTTGCCGTAGAAGGATGTCCAGATCCCATGAGCCCGGACTCACCAGACATCAGAAATTTTGAGCCAAGTCAAACCTTCAAGGATACGGAGGTGGAGCTACAATCTGGATGTGAAGGTGATTCGAGGGGGCTGGAGGACTGGATGGGGGGAATGGACCGATGGAGGAGGTGGTGTGTGACGCACGGGCTAGTGAAATTTCCTACAGAGCATCCAGGCAAGGCTTGAACATATAAGGGTGAGATGAAATGTGGTGTGGGTTGTGGTGTTTTCGAGAAGGCCTGACTGATTTTTTTAGCTTTAGCTGGATTGGGTGAGTGGTGAATCCGAATAACATTGGTCGTTTGATCAAATAGAGTGGATGGCATTAGATGAATCCATTATGTAAGGGGTGAGCAAAACAAGCAATACGAAGGTAGACTCAAATATTCAAAAAAAAAATCATGTATAGTACCCCCTTTGTCCCATAATATAAGATGGTTTTGCAAGCTAAAATATCTTGTAAAAAGATCTTATATTGTGGGACGGAGGGAGTAGTAGAGAATAGATTACAAAGTGTCAAATGAATAGGGAACATTTAGTTCCACACAAAGTAGGAACCAATTGACCATTTTGGTGGTTGGACAAGCAGGGACGAAGAAGAAGAAATGGTTCGATGCGTCTGCCTTATGTGTCTTACACTCTTAGTGATTAAAAATATCAAACCATCTGAGCCTGTTGCAAATGTCGAGCCTTTCAGTCCAAGATAAGACGAAGTTCACTGGTGACTACGAGGCAGACACTGGAGGAGGATAGGCGAAAGGAAGAGGTACCACGTGTCAGGCGACGACGGTGGGAGCGGCTACACATCGTTCATGTGGCCGTGTCCCATCTCACTCCCGTGAGGCGTGCAAGCCTTGAGGTCGGCGATCATATTCCCAGCATGGGTCAGGGGATAGCAACCATACGCTCACCCTTGCTTGCAGTAATGGGTCAGCAAATTATTATGTTTATGTGTTTTTTGTCCTTTTTTGTTTTTGTTTTCCTTTTTTTCTTTTCTATTTTTCGCTTTGTTTTCTTATTCAAATACATATTATTTGCAAAAACCATTATTTTTTTGAAAATCAAGAACAATTTTCAAATTCATGACCTTTTTCGAAAGACATGAATGGTTTTCAACTTCAAGAACATTTTTCAAATTTGCAAACTTTTTTTGAAAAACTAGAACATTTTCAAATTACTCATTCCTTTAAATATTCGATTTTTTCCAAATTCAAGAACAAATTTCAAACTTACAATCATTTTTTAAGTCATTAACAACTTTTAAAATTCATGAACATTTTCCAAATTCTTAAACAATACTCAAAGTCACAAACATTTTTAAAATTCATGAACAAAATTTGAATTTATGAACATTTTCTCAAACCAATCAATAATTGTCATATTGCAAACATTTTTTAAATTTTTGAAAAGTTTCTGAGTTCTCAATTTCTTTTTCAAATTCATGAAAAAAAATCAAACTTGCGAACTCTTTTTTTGAAATTCATGAACATCTTTTCAAACTCGCTAACACTTCTCCTAATTCTTGAGAAATTTTCTAACTCACGAATATTTTTTAATTTGAGAACATGTTTTCGAATTCAGCAACATTTTTTAAATTCCATGAACTATTTATTGTTAAAAACAAAAATAAAAATTAATGATGTGAAGGGCTTTTATGTTCTTTGATGATGGGGAGGCTTGCATATGGTAGAAAGTGGAAAGTTGAATGGTTGCATGAGCGCTTGATGATGTGGAGGACATGCATGTGGTGTAATGTGAAAAATTGATTGATTGCATGCGCTTGATAATGTAGATGTCTTGCTTGTGCATTTAAATGAGAGGTGGCATGTGTGAGACATGTGTGGTGGATCATGTAGGTTGCATATTAAGATAAACTAGATGATACCCCGCACGTTGTTGCGAGGAATATTTTGTAATATATTTCATTGATATTTGATTGTATGTAACATGAATATTCAGAGTAATAATATGAAAACTAAAAGTACAAATACATATGCTTTATTGTGTTTGCAATATATTTCATTTATATTTGATTGTATGTAGTATGAATATTCAGGGTAGTAATAGGAAAACTAAAACTGCAAATACATGAGTGTGGCTATTTGGCTTCCGAGCTCATTTGCTCCCGCGGTTAACAGAAAAATCAAGGAAAAATACTAGAAAAATGCAAAATAATCCGATTTTTTTTGCATGGATGATGCTTCGGTACTGATATCTTTATATATAATAAACCTAGCAGTGTTTCCTTCACAACTAACGACGCTATAACTTAGTTTACTAGCGATGTTTAGCTCCCAAAGACGTTGGTAATGTTGACTCGTCCACGAAGCTGCAGGGTGCTAAGTACTAGCAGCGTGTCATTCTTTTGAACGCTGCCAGTGTAGTTATTTCAGTGATGTTCAGCTCAAGGCCGAACGCTGCTAGTAGTTTGGAAAATTAGTAGCCACGTTCAGATTATCTTAAACACTGTTAGTAGAGAAATCTTACAAGGGGTTTTTGTACTAACGATATTTTCTAACCTCTTCGGTATTGTACATTTCCAACTCTCACATTGAGACTAGGTGTGTACTTTACCGGTGCATCCAAACTCCATGGGAGAACTTTCTCTTGTTCTCCTACACATAAAAACCTACCTCCTAAAAACAACCAACATACCTACCTATTATGGCATTTTCATAGCCATTTCGACAGGGCGGAGACAGGGGGCGAGCAGGGGCTAGACCCCTGCCAATACTTCGCCCCCCCCCCCCCCCCCCAACGATTTCTAGTAGGTAGTAGTATACGTAGTATACTGCATATGCGCTAATTGGTCAGAGATAATCACATCATTAGCCCATATAAGATATTTTAGAGAAATTAGCCCATATGAGTACTAATACAATAACTATCCTAGACGGAAAGCCCAATAGCCCATGTCATTGTCAGTCCATCCATGCGGCCATGCGATCAATCCATCCATTGATCATGTCCCTGCACTAGGGCATTGTTTTCCGCTGACGCCTGACCCCAGCCGCCGGCTACCCGGCTGCCGCTCCCGCCTCCCGCTCAGGTAAGGCGCCCACCATTCCGCCGCCACCCCTACCCTATTGGCTGCGCTGATCTGTCGTCTTTGTCCGCTGTGTGTTCAGTGTGTAAGGACTAAGGAGGGAGTACTGGAGGAGAGGAGGAGGCTTCATTACATCAGAGTTTTACAGTGAGAAAGGAAGATCAGATAGAGAAAGGTACCAGTACGTACTTGTAGCTATCAGTTGTTATGAATTAAAGTCCTACTATCCTAATTTGGTGTGTTAGTGTTGTCTACAAAATAGTGACTTAATCTATTAATCATGGTTTTCCTTTATATAGTAGTCAGTGAGGAAGCGAAAAGCATCAACAACTAGGGGGATAAATTCCTTTTTCACGCTAGTTGGGTCAACTTCAAGCTCCAACATTACTGGTGCCGAAAATGTGATTCCATCTGAGGAGCAACCTGTTGCAGATAACCAAACAAATGATATTCCTGCTGATATGCAAACTGATGAGCAACAGGTTGTGGCACCGGAAGAAGTTGCAGCAGGAGAAGGTACAGTTGAAAGCACAAAATATGCAAGGGACCCCGGTATGCGCCAGCAAATTTGGGAACTCCCTCATGATGAGCAAGAAGAAGCACGCCGCTTCTATATTTTGAAGGGAGATTATCAATCATACATGAGAGAATATCCATATAATAAAACAGGAAAAAATCGTCATCGATTTCAATACAGTTATTTCAATTCTTTTCCTTGGCTTGAGTATTCGATGGAAACACATCGTGGGTACTTCCTACCTTGTTTTCTCTTCACAAAAAGGCCAAGTGGGAGGTGTGGCTCTGATTCATTCACAGTCAAGGGATTTAATAATTGGAAGAAGGCGAATGATGGAAACGAATGTGCTTTCTTAACTCACATGGGCAAAGATTCCAACTCTGCTCATAACATTTCTCAGCGGTGTCATGATAATCTGAAAAATAGTTTGACTCACATCGACAAGGCAATGGTGAAAGTGTGTGCAAAAAAGGTCACAGATGCAAGGCTAAGGCTTAAAGTTACAATTGATTGCATCAAGTAAGCAAACTTTTCTGCTTTGAGAATTCAAATATTTTATAATGTACAATAAAGCAAGTTATGACATTTTTTCTTGTTGATTTCATCAGATGGTTAACATTCCAAGCTTGTGCTTATAGAGGCCACGACGAATCTCCGGGATCAAGTAATCAGGGTAATTTTCTTCATCTGGTGAGGTTCTTGGCTTCTTATAGCAAAGAGGTGAATGCGTTTGTTTTGGAAAATGCTCCAAAGAATGTGAAGTACACCTCCCATACAGTTCAACTAGAAATCCTCACATTACTTTCTAGTAGAGTTAAGGAAAAACATTAGAGATGAAATTGGTACTAGCAAGTTCTGCATAATGGTAGACGAAGCACAAGATGAATCAAAGAAAGAGCAAATGGCATTGGTTCTTCGATTCCCGAGCACCGAGGGGTTCATACAGGAGCGTTTTCTTGATGTAATTCATGTAACTGACACTACTGCTTTGACTCTCAAGAAGGCAATTTGCAATGTCCTTTCTGATAATAATTTGAATGTCCAAGACATTAGAGGACAAGGCTATGACGGGGCAAGTAATATGAGAGGTGAATGGAATGGATTGAAGGCTCTAATTCTGAATGACTGCCCTTATGCATATTATGTGCATTGCATGGCTCATCAGTTATAGTTGGCACTTGTTGCCGCGTCAGGGAAGGTACGTGATGTGCATAACTTTTTCCAAAATGCAAATTTCATTATAAATGTTGTTAGCGCATCGACTAAACGTAATGATGAGTTGTTAGCAAATAAAGCTGCGGGGATTGCACGCGAAATTGAATTGGGAGAACTCGATACAGGAAAAGGGCAAAATCGGATAGGAACTTTACAAAGACCTGGCGACACTAGATGGAGTTCCCACTTCAAGTCAATTCAGAGTTTACAGAAGATGTTTGGCGCTGCAGTTGAGGTCCTAAGGAGTATAGAAAATGACCGTGCAGCCTCGAAATATTCTAGAGGAGATGCCGTAGGAGCCCTAAAAATAATTATGTCATTTGATTTTGTGTTCATTTTACATCTAATGGAGAAAATCATGAAAATCACTGATGTTTTATGTCAAACACTCCAAAAGAAGTCACTAGATATTCTGAATGCATTAGATTTGGTCTCAACCACAAAGGTGCTACTTGGTAAGCTGAGAGAACATGGTTGGGATCCCCTTCTTCAGGAGGTTCAATCTTTTTGTTTGAAGCATGAGATTGACATCCCTGATCTGAATAGCAGGTAACATATTTTTTCTTGTACGTACAATGTAGAATATTATTTATCATATTTACTAATATATGATGTGATTTTTAGGTATGTAGATGTAACAAAGTTTCACAACAAACATGATAACACTACTGCATTACATCACTACAAAGCAGATGTCTTCAATGTTGCCATAGATCAGCAATTGGTTGAGCTAAATCATTTCGGTGTTCAAAACACAGAGCTTTTGACACTTTGTGCATCTTTGGATCCATGGCATGACTCATTTGACGTGTTTAATATATGCACATTAGTGGAAATTTTTTATCCTGCTGACTTTTCTAGTCAAGAACGAGCTCATTTGGAATCTCAGCTTCCCCATTTCCAGCTTGATGTTTGCAACCATCCGGAACTAAAGAGTTCGCCCTCACTTGTTGATTTGACTATTGGATTATTTAAAACAGGTAAAGTTGCTACATACTCAATTGTTGAATGATTGATAGATTAATGCAATTGTTCATAACTTTTGCTTATTTGACTGCTTGATTATTAAATACAGGTAAAGCTGCTACGTACTCAATGGTTGATAGATTACTACGGTTGGTCATAACTCTTCCGGTGTCAACCGCAACAACCGAGCAAGCTTTTTCAGCTATGAAACTAGTCAAGACACGTCTTCGAAACGGAATGGGAGACAACTTTCTTCGGCATTACATGGTCGTCTATATTGGGAAGGAAATAGCTGCAAAGGTCACATCTGATGAGATAATCAATTTTTTCAACACTTGTGGTCTTAGAGCTGAGTTTAAGCTAATAGATATGTAAATTCATTTTATAGGTCTATGAATATTTCTTATGCTTTGTCCTCAACGTTATTACGAGACTTAATATGTCATGATATTTCTTCCATTCTAAGCATTGGTTTCTCGCCCCCCTCATGTTCAAATCCTGGCTCCGCCCCTGGATTTTGAGATATATTGCAATGCAACTTCCATTGTTATTTTCCCGACTTATGTTTTCATTGTCATTTTGCTTTGCATGATCATATAAAGATGACATGATCGATAGTTGTGGCTTGACCACTATTCATGTTTTTTTACATGTTACGCTAGATCATTTCACATCCTAGTACACCGCGAGAGGCATTCATTTGTAATCATCATATTTTCCGAGTTATGAGTAAATAAAAATGTGATGTCATTTCGAGTGTGCCTCTACCCATGAGAAGAAAAAAAGAGCTAAAGACCAACAACAAAAAGACAAAGAATAAATAGAGAGGAGGCACACTACTATCCTTTATACATAATTATGCTTTATAGTAGCACCATGTACTTAATATAGAGAGTTTTCATATTTTTTATCGTCATACTAGTAGGGGACCTTTTACACTACAAAACTTGGCTAGGATATTCCAATGATGAGCTTCCTCAAAATGCTCGAGGTCTTTTTGAGCAAGCAAGTTGGATGCACACCCAACTAGTCCATTTGGAGGGCATTCATACATTAGCTCTAGTGCATCTGTTGCATGACAATCCCATTACCTAACAGCCAACTGCATTGGTGTGAGACTTTTATAGCTTTTATCTTATTTTAAAATCACCATCACCATTCTATTTAGCATTTAAGTGTGAAGATCGAGGCTTGTGACTTGAGCACTTAGCGATGTGCTAAATAGTTGAAAAGGCAGAGCCATGTATTCGATTACTTGACTGATGCTTTTGGTTGTGTTATGATAAGGTGTTTCAAGATGATAGGGTCTTGAGCATTTGGAACCATGAATTTGATACATATGACTATTGATTGGTATTACATTAAGACATTGAACCACGACAAGCAAGATTTATTTTATTTGCACATTTTGGTGTTACTTGATTTCTATTAACTATAGACTATTGCTTTGAATCACTTTCATCCTTAGTTCACAACACTCTACATCATTAGATCAAGGTCATGTTGGGTAGCATTCCACATTAAAAGTTAACTTTGTTTAATGATCTACCTACTCGAGGACAAGTAGCGATTAAGCTTGGGGATGCTGATATATCTCAAACGTATCTATCATTTTTTATTATTTCATGCTATTACATTATCACTTTTGAATTCTTTTTTAAACAATTTAGATTATTTTTATGAACTAACCTATTAATTCAGTTCCCAAAGTCAGCTGATGTTTTCTGCATGTTTTTACTTTTCAAAAAATTCATATTTATGGAGGTGAAAAAACCTTGAGGATTAATAAGATTTTTTCGAAGATACAAGGAGTCTAGAAAGTGTCGGGACCAGCTGGGGGCAGCCAGGGAACCCATGCTATCAGGTGGCGCGACTAAGGAACCACCCTTGTAGCATGGTCCCGTGGGCCCCTGTGTACCGCCTTGCGCCAATTCTTTCGATGATAAATCCTATAAGTCAAGAACCCCCCGGTACCAATTTTCTCCCATATTTTCCAGTATTGCAAGTTCCTATTCCGTGGAGATCCAATCTGAAGGCCTCTTCCGACACTCTGCCGGAGGGCAATCCATCGAAGGCTTCTTCATTAACCCTATTGCCTCCATGAGCATATGTGAGTAGTTTTCTTAGGACCTTAGGGTCCATAGTAGTAACTAGATATCTCTTGGGACTCGATACAAAGTTCCATTGAGCTGCCTCATAGGATCGGGATCCATATAATTTAGTTAGGGTGTGCTTGTTGGGATATGATGAATTGTCACTTTATGAACATATTATTCACTGAATTATATTGAATCTTTTGAAGTTTCTTTGATGTATAATTAAATAGCTATTTATTCTCTCAAATCTATTTTCCTTCTTTGGTCAAGTTTGATGGATAGTTCTTCAGAGGGAGTGGTGAATAGTAGTGGGTCAATCTTGTGGTGATTCATCCCGGTGATAGAAAGGGAATGTACACTTGGATGATAGTTTTACTTCCTGCATTATGTCACCATGTTTATTGCAATGCTCTATTTGTCATAAACATAATACTTCGAGTTGCATGCTGGATAGCGGTCTTGGTGGAGTATTAATTGTAGATGCAGTTGGATAATGGTCTACATATCACAAACATAATGCATATATGATATTATATCATGAATGATCATAGTCATAAATATAAATATTTCAATTTAATCACTGCCCAACTAGAATATGTTTACCGCACCACACTTGTCAGCTAGGAGGGATGCCACTAGTGAACCTATGGCCCCGGGGGTCTATTTTCTTTTACTAAAAACATTAGAATTTTTTTTCTTCCTATACCATTTTATTTATTTTACCTATCTATCAATTCCTACCATATCATTTAATTAATCTTGTAACTATCATGACAAGAAGCTTGGCAACCTTATTCAAGTATTGGGGGGGGGGGGGGTTGTATTGTGTTTTTTGCAGGTACCCATGACTTTGTTTGCTACAAAAACTCCTATTTATTTGATAGACCTTGGTTCTTAAGCTGAGGAAAATACTTATTGCTAGTTTACTTCACCCTTATACTTGGAGGTTACCCAACCACTCTTACGAGAGAGCAATCATCATCCTTGAAGACCAACATGAAGACAAGGAGCACGCCCAAGACCTCGAAGACCAGCTAGTTTAATCTCAGACTCGCTCATGGGATACTGGCGATGTAATATACTGGGGGTGGTTTCTCCCCTAGCAGCTTACCAGCAGGCCTGCCACGGGGCCCCGGGGGGACACCAAGAAGCTTACAATAGGTGGGAGCCCGGAAGATCAGATAGAGCATGTAGGATCATCTTGGCCCCCCAAGTCAACATGCCTACGACCAGATTGGATGTACCTCCTATAAAACTCTATCCGTACTCTATAAATAAGGTGGAAGCTATGCGGCTCTCATCCCTATGTACTTCCATAGACGTAGACTCTTGGTAGCAATTCATCTAGACCCCATTGTAAATTTGTTATACTTCGCACGACATACACCCACCATGACTAACAACACAAAACAAGGTATTAGTTCACACCGGAGGCCCAAACTTGGGTAAAAATCCTATGCGACCTCCGATCTGGTACTTGTGGCCATGTTCGCTACCCTATCAAGGGTACTGACTAGATTATGCACCGTCAGCTATTGAGCCATCTTAACATTCCAACAAAAGATCTCTACATTGCCATCCATAAAAAAATGGCTATCACCAACTCTAGGGAGGCTGCCAAGCATGCATGCCTCCAATGTGCGCTTCTCACCAGTGATTGTCTTGACAAAGATAGAAGCAGTGGCGCACAAAGAGAATTTTTTTTTGGAAATGAAGGCAAACAATCTATTAAATAAGGAGGGAATAGATAGTATTACACGTGAACAACAATGACGACATGACAATTACGCAAATACAATTACCCCAAGTTTCTTAGCACTAGCTAAGGCCCAAAGTTTTGCCTCTTCTAATATTATTTTAAGAAGGATCGGCCGTGGTGCACTCTTATGGCGGAAGACCCGAGCGTTTTTCTCATGCCAGATGGTCCATGAAACAAGCATTGTGAGGGAGGCCATGGCTCGTCTGTCGGGATATTGCATGCCGATTCCCTTGTCCTACCAATCCTTGGCGGAATCATCAAGGTTCCATGTGGAGGTGTCCATGTGGGCAAGACCCAACTTTTTGATGACCGAATTTCAAAGCCTAAGGGTGTAGCGACATTAGAAGAAAAGATGTACTCCCGTTTCTTGTTGTCTTTTGCAAAGTTGGCAGAGACCACAATTTTGCCAACCCTGGTTCTCCAACCTATTGGCGGTCCTAATCCGATATTGCAAAGCAAACCATGCAAAGAGTTTTATTTTGGGGGGTGTCCAAACCTTCGAAACCATGAAATCCATGCGGGAGAGGGTCAACCCAAGGAATTGAGCCTTGTAAGCAGTGGTTGCCGAGTAGGTCCCATCATTCGAGTGCTTACAAACAATGCCATCCTCAATATATTCCCCAAGGCAAAAGTCACAAACGAGCATCCAGAGATTGAAGGACTCCGATGTGGGCGCCGCAGATGATGGCATGGAGATTGATCTTAAAGATCCAAGCACTCCCACTGAGGGCCTCCCTAACTTTCCAATATTTTCTCTTTGATGCTTCATGAATTAACGGGGCGATGTCCTTGGGTTTGCGCCCAAGCAACCAAGGGCCGTCCCAGAAAGGAGTTTTGGCGCCATTCCCAACATTGGTTGTGGTGGAGGCATAGAAAAAGTCGAGGTCCTCCTCGGTGCATGGGTTACCAAGCCCCACCCAAAGTTTGTTTGGCTATTCCCACTCGTACCAAGGCTATCTTAGCCGCAACGCCCGTGCAAACTTATTGGTGTTAAGCACCCCAAGGCCACCACAAAGAGAGTTGACCGCGCACATACGACACAGTTCGGTTTTTGGCAACACTACTATCTATCTATAACCTAAGGTCCTGAGCTAACACAAATGAGCCTTTTTTTAGCAAATACACGAATATGCCTGGGCTATATTGTTTTTCTTTGGCATGTGCTCAGTGGGGGAATACATGGGCTAATTGGTTACTTCTCGTTGTTATTAGAGAAAATGGCCTAAACTGCTCCCGTCGTTAAGTTAATATTTATTTTTATGAGAAAATTATTTATGTATTAGAGAACATAAAGTGATATAAAAATGTAAACAATAAAAAATAGTGACAACAACAACATCAACATCAACGAAACTAGGAGTGTCATCAAAGAACTAGCCATGTACAGCGGTGCGTGGAAGCTAGCTATCCATGTGCGAGACCCATAACTTGGTTGCGAGATTTTTTGGTTTTCAGCTGTACCATGCCCCAACTTATTTGGGACTACAGGCTTTGTTGTTGTTTTTAGAACAGTGAAAATAAAACAAAAAAAAAGAACAGGAATGAAGGTGACAAAATAGAATTAAAAAGTGCAAATCTGTACGAGGCAAGTAACAATGCCCACGAGCATGAGAACAAAACTGGCGAATCATATAATTTTCTACTCTATTTTTAGTGCTTTATTTATATTCATTATTAGGAAGGAACCCAATGAACAGAAAAGTGAAGCCACACGTAAAGTGGGCCGAGCCCATATACAAAAGCGGCTGCGCCATCGCTGCCTAATTCACTCAAGGAGCGGCAAATAGCATTTGTCGGGACGCTATATACTGCAGACTACCTACCCTTTTCCTCTGGCTGGAGCGAAGGATTGATCCAAGCAGGGGAGAAACTGTCAGAGTAGAAAGAAATGCTTTTTCACTGTTCTGACCCATTTGTCAAAGTTTAGCACGATTTGACCCATGTTTGATAGTTTTTCCGGATCTGACCCATTTCGAGACGCCAGCAACCGTGGCGTCTTACTTGTACTGAAGACGCCGCGAACCCCGGCGTCTAGCCTCTGTTCATTTTTGTTGACCGTTTGACATGGCAAAGGGCAGACGCCACTAACCTTGGCGTTTAGGTCAGAAAGGTTAAGTGACATGCATGCATGCACGCACGCATTCTTCTGGTGGCGGTGGCTTGCTCACGCGCATGCAATGGCATGGCGCTTGCATGAGCACGCACGCAACACTCTCATGAGATGTGCATTGACGGATCAATAAAGGACTGATGGATGGAAGCATGTCAAGCGTGCGTACGTGCCATCCCATCAATGGAGTGGAGAGAAGTGGCTAATGTTTGACCCGGATGCAGATATGAACAAATATATATGGGGTTGGGGTAGACCAGCATGTGCTGAATCCGACGTGACGGACGCGCACGGGCGCATCCGGGCTCCCATATCCGCCACAGATATGAGGAGTGCCGATCAATCAGGACGTATAGGGTTGATATGAACTGCGATTGGGTCCCGTTTTCATGACAGTCCCTAGGCCGTCCGCCCAGACGTATAGGGGGCATTTGAGAAGTTCGGTTTTAGATGCTCTAAGCCAGTGAATCGCCTAAGAATCATATATACACTAGTGCAGAACCGGGCAATAGCACCGGTTCGTAAGGCCCTTTAGTGTCGGTTCCATAACCGGCACTAAAGTGTGGGCACTAAAGCCCCCCCCCCCCTTAGTATCGGTTCAGCACGAACCGGTGGTAAAGGGCAACCACGTGGCACGAGCCAGCTCCGGGGGGCTGGAGCCCTTTAGTACCGGTTGGTAATACCAACCGGTACTATAAGGTTTGGGGTTTTTTTTAGTTTTATGATTTCTTTTTCATTTAATTTTGTGTTTCCATTTTAATTCTTTTTCGTTTGCTGGTATTTTATGATACTACACATTATACACGTTATGCGCATATATATATATATATATATATATATATATATATATATATATATATATATATATATATATATATATATAGGTGTGCTAAACTAAGCCTGCGCGTACAACACTAATAATGCGCTCCGCCCATCTCGCGCACACCGCCTGGCCAAGTCGCATAGACTGTTGTCCTAATCGCTCTTTTCCCCCCACCTGCTAGTAAATTCTAGGAAACATATAGTAACTGAGTTTTTTTGGTTACTGCCTCACGCGCAGATCCACGCCATGCCACCATATGCGGGCTTCTGGATACAAAATCGCTGCTTTCATGGGCATAGTAATGAGACATGAGGAAGATGGTAACGGGATTAATTGGTTAACTGTCTGGCCCATTATTCTCACTAAATAATTAAGAAAAGTATGTTACTAGTCATGTTGCCATTTTCTTTCTCGTAACTTAATTAGCAGTGTAGTGGATGATAATTAGGTTAATATACAATCCGGGTATTAATACCTGTTATACGTCTAGTAATTGGTTTACGGTAACGATTTAGCCATTTAACTGGAAAAATTGAAAACGTATTTCTTTCTTGAACTTGACTGGTTGATCACTAGTAAATTTCTTAATTCTGTTACCATAGTATACTAACACCATTACTATTATTTGCGATGAGGGATTGCGAGGCAAAAGTATAGCGCTATGCAACCGGTAATAGAATTAATCATGTTACCATTGTATGCTACCATCTTTACGGTCATTAGTGAATAGTGGTTGTGAGCCGGAAGTGATGTGCTGCGTTGGGCAACCAGTAACGAAATTAATTACGTTACCGCATATACCAGTAGCAATTACTAGATGCAGTAGTGGATGTGGTTGGCCGAGCGGAAGATTAGATAGTGGCGCACCGGGTGGAGCATACGATTAGCATTGGTGGTAACTGACATAACTTCTTTTACTATATTTAGTAAAGGTTGTTACGGGTAGGTGGGAACAGAGTGTCATTTTGGGTCGTTACCATATTTCCCACATATATTACGAGGAGGTGGAGGAACTAGTGGAGGGAGTCAATGCGCGCGGCCTGGCCGGAGAGTAGAATAGCTAATTCTACGCTCAGGCTTAGTTTAGCGCCACCGTATATATATATATATATATAGAATTTCTAGTATATATATATATATATATATATATATATATATATATATATATATATATATATCATCAATGTCTCACAAACCACCATATTAATTAATTCACACATACACAAATGTATAGCTATATACAATTTCTCCTACATATGCATGTTGCCTTCGGAGCCAGTGGTATTAGCCTAATTGGTGCCTTCGGAGCACGATGACAATTGGAAGTGGTTTTCATGGGGGCGGTAGCGGGTAATAGTATTATCCCTTCGGATTTATGACCTGGTCGAGCAAAAATCCCGCTATTTCCTCTTGAAGTGCTTCTACGCGCTTCGTTTCTAGGAGCTTCTCCCGCACCTCTCTGAACTGTTAAGAAGGAGATCAATATGCATGTGTATTAGTTGTGTGACTAGATATTGATAATGGTGTAAAAATTGTTAATAGTGTTCTGACAAGCGTACCCATTCCTGTCTTTGAGATCTGCTCCTTTCGGACGCCATCATGCGAATGTTCTCGCAAACGCAGAATGCACACAGATCAGTCCCCTGCGCCTGCTTCAGGGCCTTTACGAGAATAGAATTTGATCAGATAATAATTAATCAAGCATGATAATTAAAGAGATGGCAGCTAGCTAGCTAGCTAGTACTACTTAATTACTTACCTTGGGTCGAAACCATTGAAGCTTTTTTTTTCCATTCGCCATTCGTGACGCTGATGAACCTTGCCCAAGCCCTGCCCGCCGACAAAGAAAATGAATAAAGGGGTTATTAAATAGTTCATATCATGAAATGACGAACTAAATAGGCCGAGATATATAGTTAATAATGATTGAAACTACCTGTTAACTATCCCAAACAAGATGTTATAGTCAGTTTTAACTTTGAGTAGTGAGTCCAGTATTTCAACTGTTCCGTCATCAACTTTAATGATACACAAGACCCAGTGAAATCTGCATGCACACACGTTTGCATGTCTTAATTAAGCGAGCATATGTAAGCAAAAACATGTAGCTAGCTAGTAGGCAAAAACAGAGAATTTGTAGTACAAGACAGTGTGACTCACTAGAAGTTGTAAGGAAGTAGTATATCTTCATTGTATTTCAGGCGCTTCAAGAACTCTAGCATGTTGTCTTCTACGTCCTTTTGATGATGTCGATTTATCCGCCATGTGTATTCATTAACCGTGTTTGGGTCAATGAACCCAATGCCATAGCGTCCAGCTTTTCTCATTTCATACATCTTCATCCTGCATAATACCACAGAAAAGAATATAGTGAGGATAATTACAGGTAATGATTGACGATCAAAAGGATCACTACAGCTAGCTTGAGACTTAAATTACAGAAAGGAATCACTTACAAACAATAGCAACTGACGATAGATTTATCGAGTGCGTCTTGATTGTATAACTGAAACAGTTCAGAATACTCAACGGACAGAGCTTTCTCATGGAAGTAATGATCCTCCTTGACATTCACCATGAGGGACAATCGATCTGAAATCTTGGTAATGTTCATGTACCATTGATGCAATTCATACATTCTCGTTGGGAGGTTCTTGACCTTGTTTGGCTCGACCAAAGGTTGCCCCCGGACATATTTCCGTTTTATTTCATCCTCTCTAAGCACAGGCATGGGCTCGATCTCGAGGAGTTGTCCAATAGTGATTTTGAGAACTTCAGCCTGCATTATATGGTCCTCCGTTATTACCACATTGCCCATCTCAGGAACATAAACTGTTTGCCCACAATAATATTGGGCGCGTACTGTCATGTGTTGTTGGCACAACAAGCGAGGGGATCAATTGCGCCGCCTGTTCTCCCAGCTGGGGAATGGTTTTCCCGCATTTTTTGACAGCTGCTTCTTGTTTGCTTGATCCCGAGCTCGCCTCCTTACGTAGACGTGCTCGATTTAACTTTCTAATGTGGCGCTCATAGTCTGTGTCAACAGGCTTGGGAGCTGGTGGTTGAGCCATACGAATGAAGTGGTCAATCGTTTCCTCAGGCACTTTCTCCCTTGGCGGCGGTGGCGGTTTCGGTGCAAAATGGGCTTCCACCTCGGCCTTCGATATGGCTGCGGTTTCCTCCTCGGGCCTGTCATAAGCCCTCTGCGGAAGAGGCGTGAGGCTTGGACCATATTTATATCGCTTGCCTCCGCCTGTACTTCATGTACTACCTCGACTCGTACCGCTACGCACCATAGCTGCGGGGTGTCTCTTCTGCGATTGCTGAGGCGGCGGAGACGGCTGACGGGGCTGAGTTGGACGAGGAGGAGTGGCCGCCTGAAGCTGTGCCGGACTTGGAGGAGGAGTGGCCTGAGGTTGGGCCGGACTTGGAGGAGGAGTGGACGTCTGACGCTGTGGCGGACTTGGAGGAGGAGGAGTGGCCTGACACTTTGCCGGACTTGGAGGAGGAGTGGCCTGACACTTTGCCGGACTTGGTGGACTTGTAGGAGCGGGAGACTGCTGACTCGGTGGCGGACTTCGACGAGGAGTCGGCTGACGCGGTGTCGGTGGCCTTCGAAAGATGATGCAATCCTTTTTTCATAGGATGATATGATGGTTGGCCTCTCCGAGAAAGCGCTCGTCGTCACCTCCAGGAATGTCAAGCTCTAGCTCCGAATATGGGTCCACCACCTCATCAACCAAGACACGAGCATAGCCCGCTGGAATCGGGTTGCAATGGAAGGTGCCTCGGGGGGATTTGTAAAAGCAACGGCGTCCGCCACCTTCATGGATATGTTCTTCATTTTGACGTGTAGCTCGCAGCTAGTGTTCTCCGTGATGTCATTCACGGGGTATCTACCCAGCATTGCGTCGTCCGGGGCGGAACCCACGCTGCTTCTCGGCATGGATGGGGCGGTGCTATCCAATGCTGGATCATTCGCTAGCTGCTGCAGCTGCTGAGACCCCCATTGCTGGGTAAGTGAGTCGATCTGCTTCTGCTGCCGCTGGAATTTGACTACCAATTCCGCTTGACTTGCTTCTAGGCCTTGAAGGCATTCATAGTCCCGCTTCCTCTGCTCCTCCTCCATCTTCCTCTTCTTCTCCTCCGCAATATTCTTTCTCGCACGGGTTCGGCGTTCCAGTCTGAAAACCCCTCATACCACGGAATAGCGCCCTTGGCCTCGTGTTCTTCCCGGGTGTTCAGGATTTCCCAGGGCACGCGTAAGCTCGTCGTTCTCTCTGTTGGGCTGGAACACCCCCGATCGTGCCTCTTCTATTGCAACAAGTATCGCATCGTCGGCTCCCTTCAGACTTGCCCTCGTCGAAACATTGCCTGTCTTCGGGTCCAACTCCCCCCCATGCGCATAGAACCAAGTCCTGACCCTGGGGGGCCAGCTCTTAGTAACCGGAGTGGCACCTGCATCCTCCATCTCTTTCTCAGACTTATCCCACTTAGGCATTGCCACCGAATAGCCACCTGGCCCCAGCTAATGGAACTTATCCTTTTTTTCGGCATTCTTCTTGTTTATTCTCGACCGTTCCTTAGCTAATTCTGAATCCTTGAATTTCACGAAATCGTCCCAATGAGCACGTTGGTTCTCTAGTGTTCCCTCGAATATTGGAGTCTTCCTTCCTCTCTTGACGTACTTGTCCCATTCGCGATTCTTGTGGTTCTTGAATGCAACCACCATCTTCCTAAGAGCAGCTTCCTTGACTTTCTGCACATCTGCTTCTGTGAAATGATCTGGTAGGGTGAAATGTTCCATGAGAGTATCCAAAGCAGATCTTTTTGATTCTTGTCGACAAAAGTAACATCTGGACGTGAAGCAGCGTCCTCTTTGCCTTTTTGTCTTTTGTCTTTTCCTGGCTCTCTCCATTCTTGAAGGGAGATCGGGAGTTGGTCCTTCACAAGAACTCCGCACTGACGAACGAACTTGTCCGCAATCTTCTTAGGCGCTAATGGTTCGCCATTAGGTCTGACTGCCTCGATATTGTACTTTACGCCCTCCTTCAACTTTTTGTTCGGGCCTCGTTTTGTCCTTTTGCCTGAAGATTTGCTCGATCCGGATGGCTAAAAGAACAAAGATCGATTCGTTAATATATCTTCAAGTCATTTAAAACATGTGATGATCACCAGATACCTGCTTATATAAATATATATACCTCGCCGGTCTTTGTTGTTTCAGGATCAACATGTTCTTCGTCATCGTCATAATCGTAGTTCATGACTTCATCAATTCGGTCGTCGCGATCGAATATCATATCACCCTCTCCGGTGTTGTTTAGAAATTCAGAGCCGTCATAATCTTCTTCATTCTGATCATCATCTGGCCCGCGTATCATATCGAACATGGTATGTTCTCCCTCTCTGTCGGTATTGTCTGCCATAGCTTTTATTTAACTAATTCAAAAGAAATATAAAACAATTTAGTATTCAAATTACATCGTCTCGAATAATAGATATAATCTCGAATACTTCGTCTAGAATAATAGATATAATCTCGAATACATCGTCTCGAATAATATATAATATTGAATAGTACATCACTGGCTAGCTAATTAAAGATCGAATACTACAGAAGAATCTAGGACACTCGCGGTTCCTGCGGCACGGGCGGTGGACACCCAAAGAGAAGGAACCCTCACAGGATCATAGCTGAAGTGAGATCCCCGAAGATACTGCCAGGTATTGGAGAACTTGCCGCCCTCTAATGCAACCATGTAGTGATGGACATGCTCGTCCTCCTCCCTGACACGGCGACGTACCACCTCCGGCGGGGCCGGGTCCCTCCGCACCGAAACTGGCCCACGCGAACGCCACCAAACGAGATCAGGGTCGACGACGGGACCCGGGGCCGGGTTCCTCATCAAGCGGCGCGCCCCTCCAGGTAGCACCTCCCAGTGCCAGCCCGGCGGAGCCCAGTCCCGGACATGGGTCGGCTGGACGTCATCGCGGACGGGTCGACGGCGAGGATGTGGGCCGGGCATCGTTGAGAACAAATACTAGCTATATGCCTGCAAAAAGTAACAGTTTTTAATGATTGGATTTTGATAACTAAATTTTTTAACATTTCTACTATTTCAAAAATCTATATACTATTTCATACTAATTAAGCATCTAACACTAAAAACGGAAAACACAACTTCTATACATCCATTAAAAAACTGAAAAACAACATTATATAAAAAATTTCCGTACTAATTAAACACTAATTATATCTATCTAACATGCATTCATACATATATAATAGTGACAAAATAATAATCTAAATAATCTAAACTAATTAAACATACAAAAAACGTATATACTAATATATACATGCATTAATTCATACATATGTGTGTGTGGGTTCATCATGCTTGTGTGTGTGTGTGTATGGGCTCGGGGAGGGGCGGCGCCCATGGTGGCCGCCGAGGGCGAGGGAGAGGGGTTAGAGGGGGAGAGCTCACAGCGGGGCGACGGCGACTGCGAGGCGACTGCGAGGCGACGGCCGGGGGCGGTGACGGGCCGGGGCGGCGACGCGGGGACGGCGCGACGGGGACGGGCACGGGGCGGCGACGGAGACGAGGGCGGCGACGGGGACGGGGGCGGCGACGGGGACGGGGGCGGCGACGGAGACGAGGGCGGCGACGGGGACGGTGGCGGCGACGGCGACGGAGACAACGGAAACAGAGGAAGAAACAGAGGGAGAATGAAATTTTCGCAAGTGTTGTTTATATAGGAGGGGCCTTTAGTACCGGTTCGTGCCACCAACCGGTACTAAAGGCCAGTTTTGGCCAGCCCAAGCGGCGGGAAGCGACCCCCTTTAGTACCGGCTGGTGGCACAAACCGGTACTAAAGGCCCTTTAGTACCGGTTGGTGGCTCCAACCGGTACTAAAGGCCTCACGCTGCCACCCCAAAGTTTAGTCCCACCTCGCCGGGCGAAGGGCAGCCGCACTGGTTTATAAACCCAGCCGTGGCTACAACTTCGAACTCCTCTGTATAGCAGGCTTGTGGGCCTAAACTGTACGCGCTGCGCTGTGAGTCTGTTGGGCCTTTAAGGCCTGTAATTACACACATGTGGCCTATCAGGCCCACAGGGCAGCACCCCAATTTTTTTTATAGTTTTTTTCTTTTCTGCTTTATTTTCTTCTATTTATTTTTGCGTAGTTTTTTGTATAGTTTTTTCTTTTCTGTTATATTTATTTTCTTCTATTTATTTGTGAGTAGTTTTTCATCTAGTTTGCCAAAATTCAACATTTTCAGAGTTCATTTTGTAGTGATTTTCAATTTCACGGTCATTTTGTAAACGATTGAAAAATAGCAAATATAATTTTTTTTTTCTTTTTTGCTTTATTTTTTCTTCTATTTATTTCTGAGTAGTTTTTTCTTTTCTGCTATATTTATTTTCTTCTATTTATTTTTGAGTAGTTTTTTTATATAGTTTTTTTCTTTTCAGCTATAGTTTTTCTTTCTTTTCTGCTATTTTTTCTTTTCTGCAAAACTTGATGGTCAAAGTCTGGAGTTATAACTTAAAAAAAGAAATGTCGATGTGCAATTAGTTTTTGCCATAACAGAAGAAGTCCGGAGTTGTAATAAGTTATTAAAAATAAAAAAGAGGTGCAATGCTCGTTAATTTGCTTCAAGCCTTTTGGAATAGTGTAAACTGCACTGCGCATAGCTCCGTGCAGTCTACCGTATTCCTGAAGGCTTGAAGCTAAGCAACGTGAGCATTGATCCTCTTCTTCATCGACTCAGGGCTTATAAACCGCTCCTAGTCCCTCTCACTTCGTGAGGTGGGACTAAAAAATAGCTTACGTCTGGTTCATCCATGAACCGGTACTAAAGGTGCTCGTGGGGCCCCAGCCTTACCTGACACAACCTCATTAGTACCGGTTCGTGGTACGAACCGGCACTAAATGGTGATGATGGGGCCATAGCCTGACCGGAGGCTGACACAGCCTCTTTAGGTATAAAAAATTACAAACATTTTGTTAGTGCCCATAGTTTTCAAATTTGAATAGTTTAAATTTTGAATTATTTGAAATTAGTGTGAATTTGTTTGCACATAAAATTTCTTCGCGTTTCAAATGCTAAAACACATAACTACCCTAACTATTACAGAGATTCCCCTCTCGGTGCGAAACACAGAAGAAAGTGATGATAGCTAGTGAAGCCGATCACATCCCAGATCTTTGGGTGTGAAACTTTTTCTTCGCGTGTGTCCCTTTGCGCCGTAACCATGGAAAATCTTCATCATTTAGCGGGATGCTCGGGTCAATATTCACTGTGAATGGAGCAATTTCATCAAACTTTTCATAATCTTCTGACTTGTCTGTCTTGTCATCCACTCCCACGATGTTTCTCTTCCCAGAAAGAACTATGTGCCGCTTTGGCTCATCATACGATGCATTCGCTTCCTTATTTTTTCTTTTTCTTGGCTTGGTAGACATGTCCTTCACATAGAAAACTTGTGCCACATCATTGGCTAGGACGAATGGTTCGTCTGCATACGCAAGATTGTTGAGATCCACTGTTGTCATTCCGTACTGCGGGTCTTTCGTTACCCCGCCTCGTGTCATATTGACCCATTTGCACCGAAACAAAGGGACCTTTAAACCACGTCGATAGTCAAGTTCCCATATGTCCTGTATATAACCATAATATGTTTCCTTTCCCGTCTTGGTTTCTGCATCAAAGCGGACACCACTGTTTTGGTTGGTGCTCTTCTTATCTTGGGCGATCGTGTAAAATGTATTACCATTTATCTCGTACCCTTTGAAAGTCATTATATTCGAAGATGGTAACTGGGACAGCAAGTATAGGTCATCTTCAATAGAGGTGTCATGCATTGTACGTGTCTGCAACCAACTAGCGAAACTCCTGGTTTGTTCACGTGTAATCCAGTCATCAGACCGCTCCGGGTGTTTGGAGCATAGCAAATTCCTGTGTTCATCCATATACGGAGCCACCAAGGCGGAATTCTGTAGAACTGTGTGTTGGGGAACACAGTAATTTCAAAATTTTCCTACGCACACGCAAGATCATGGTGATGGCATAACAACGAGAGGGGAGAGTGTAGTCCACGTACCCTCGTAGACTGTAAGTAGAAGCGTTATGACAACGCGGTTGATGTAGTCGTACGTCTTCACGATTCGACCGATCCAAGCACCGAACGTACGGCACCTCCGAGTTCAGCACACGTTCAGCTCGATGACGATCCCCGGGCTCCGATCCAGCAAAGCTTCGGGGATGAGTTCCGTCAGCACGACGACGTGGTGACGATGATGATGCTCTACCGGCGTAGGGCTTCATCTAAACTCTGCGACGATATGACCGAGGTGGAATATGGTGGAGGGGGCACCGCACACGGCTAAGGAACGATCCGTAGATCAACTTGTGTGTTTATGGGGTGACCCCCTGCCCCGTATATAAAGGAGCAAGGGGGCAGGCCGGCCGGCCCCTTGGGCGCGCCAAGGGAGGAGGAATCCTCCTCCTAGTAGGAGTAGGACTCCTCCTTTCCTACTCCTACTAGGAGGGGGAAGGAAGGGGGAGAGGGGGAAGGAAAGGGGGGCGCCGCCCCCCCCCCCCTCCTAGTCCAATTCGGACCAGAGGGGGGAGGGGCGCGCGGCCCATGCTAGCCGCCCCTCTCTCCTTTCCCCTAAGGCCCATAAGGCCCAATACTCTCCCGGGGGGTTCCGGTAACCCCCCCCCCCCCCCGGCACTCCGGTTTTCTCCGAAATCACCCGGAACACTTCCGGTGTCCGAATATAGTCATCCAATATATCAATCTTTATGTCTCGACCATTTCGAGACTCCTCGCCATGTCCGTGATCACATCCGGGACTCCTAACAAACTTCGGTACATCAAAACTTATAAACTCATAATAAAACTGTCATCGTAACGTTAAGCGTGCGGACCCTACGGGTTCGAGAACTATGTAGACATGACCTAGAACCATTCTCGCTCAATAACCAATAGCGGAACCTGGATGCCCATATTGGTTCCTACATATTCTACGAAGATCTTTATCGGTCAAACCGCATAACAACATACTTTGTTCCCTTTGTCATCGGTATGTTACTTGCCCGAGATTCGATCGTCGGTATCCAATACCTTGTTCAATCTCGTTACCGGCAAGTCTCTTTACTCGTTACGTAATACATCATCTTATAACTAACTCATTAGTTACAATGCTTGCAAGGCTTAGGTGATGAGTATTACTGAGAGGGCCCAGAGATACCTCTCCGACAATCGGAGTGACAAAACCTAATCTCGAAATACGCCAACTCAACATGTACCTTCGGAGACACCTGTAGTACTCCTTTATAATCATCCAGTTACGTTGTGACGTTTGGTAGTACCCAAAGTGTTCCTCCGGTAAACGGGAGTTGCATAATTCTCATAGTTACAGGAACATGTATAAGTCATGAAGAAAGCAATAGCAATATACTAAACGATCAAGTGCTAGGCTAACGGAATGGGTCATGTCGATCACATCATTCTCCTAATGATGTGATCCCATTAATCAAATGACAACATATGTCTATGGTTTAGGAAACATAACCATCTTTGATTAATGAGCTAGTCAAGTAGAGGCATACTAGTGACTATATGTTTGTCTATGTATTCACACATGTATTATGTTTCCGGTTAATACAATTCTAGCATGAATAATAAACATTTATCATGATATAAGGAAATAAATAATAACTTTATTATTGCCTCTAGGGCATATTTCCTTCAGTCTCCCACTTGCACTAGAGTCAATAATCTAGTTCACATCGCCATGTGATTTAACATCAATATTCATATCTGTATATGATTAACACCCATAGTTCACATCGTCATGTGACCAACACCCAAAGGGTTTACTAGAGTCAATAATCTAGTTCACATCGCTTATGTGATTAACACCCAAAGAGTACTAAGGTGTGATCATGTTTTGCTCGTGAGAGAAGCTTAGTCAACGGGTCTGTCATATTCAGAGCCATATGTATTTTGCAAATATTCTATGCCTACAATGCTCTGCACGAAGCTACTCTAGCTAATTGCTCCCACTTTCAATATGTATCCAGATTGAGACTTAGAGTCATCTGGATCGGTGTAAAAGCTTGCACCAATGTAACTCTTTACGACGGGCTCTTTTATCACCTCCATAATCGAGAAATATTTCCTTAGTTCACACTAAGGATATTCTTGACCAATGTCCAGTGATCTACTCCTAGATCACTATTGTACTCCCTTGCCAACAGGGCAGAGTATACAATAGGTCTGGTCCATAGCATGGCATACTTTTCTAGAACCTATGACTGATGCATAGGGAATGACTTTCATTCTCTTTCTATTTTCTGCCGTGGTCGGGTCTTGAGTCTTACTCAATTTCACACCTTTGCAACACAGGCAAGAACTCTTTCTTTGACTGTTCCATTTTGAACTATTTCAAAATCTTGACAAGGTATGTACTTATTGAAAAACTTATCAAGCGTCTTGATCTATCTCAATAGATCTTGATGCTCAATATGTAAGCAGCTTCACCGAGGTCTTTCATTGAAAAACTTTTTATTCAAGTATCCTTTTATGCTATCCAGAAATTCTATATCATTTCCAATCAACAATATGTCTTGCACATATAATATCAGAAATGCTACAGAGCTCCCACTCACTTTCTTGTAAATATAGGCCTTTCCAAAAGTCTGTATAAAACCATATGCTTTGATCAACTCATCAAAGCGTATATTCCAACTCCGAGATGCTTGCACCAGTCCATTGATGGATTCCTGGAGCTTGCACAATTTGTTAGCACCTTTAGGATTGACAAAACCTTCTGGTTGCATCATATACAACTCTTCTTTAAGAAAACCATTAAGGAATGCAGTTTTGTTTATCCATTTGCCAGATTTCATAAAAATGCGGCAATTGCTAACATGATTCAGACAGACTTAAGCATAGATACGAGTGAAAAACTCTCATCATAGTCAACACCTTGAACTTGTCGAAAACCTTCTGCGACAATTCTAGCTTTGTAGATAGTAACACTATCAGCGTCCGTCTTCCTCTTGAAGATCCATTTAATCTCAATGTCTCGCCGATCATTGGGCAAGTCAATCAAAGTCCATACTTTGTTTTCATACATGGATCTTATCTCAGATCTCATGGCCTCAAGCCATTTTGCGGAATCTGGGCTCACCATCGCTTCTTCATAGTTCGTGGGTTCGTCATGGTCTAGTAACATAACTTCCAGAACAGGATTACCATACCACTCTGGTGCGGATCTTACTCTGTAAGACCTACGAGGTTCTGTAGTAACTTAATCTGAAGTTTCATGATCATCATCATTAACTTCCTCACTAATTGGTGTAGTAGTCACAGGAACAGATTTCTGTGATGAACTACTTTCAAATGAGGGAGCAGGTACAGTTACCTCATCAAGTTTTACTTTCCTCCCACTCACTTCTCTCGAGAGAAACTCCTTCTCTAGAAAGGATCCATTCTTAGCAACGAATGTTTTGCCTTTGGATTTGTGATAGAAGGAGTACCCAACAGTTTCCTTTGGGTATTCTATGAAGACGCACTTCTCCGATTTGGGTTCGAGCTTATCAGGTTGAAACTTTTTCACATAAGCATCGCAGCCCCAAAATTTAAGAAACGACAACTTTGGTTTCTTGCCAAACCACAGTTCATAAGGCGTCATCTCAACGGACTTCGATGGTGCCCTATTTAAAGTGAATGAAACTGTCTCTAATGCATAACCCCAAAACGATAGTGGTAAACTGATAAGAGACATCATAGATCGCATCATATCTAGTAAAGTACGATTACGATGTTCGGACACACCATAACGTTGTGGTGTTCCAGGTGGCGTGAGCTGTGAAACTATTCCACATTATTTTAATTGAAGACCAAACTCGTAACTCAAATATTCGTCTCCGCGATCAGATCGCAGAAACTTTATTTTCTTGTTACGATGATTTTCCACTTCACTCTGAACTTCTTTGAACCTTTCAACTATTTCAAACTTATGTTTCGTCAAGTAGATATACCCATATCTGCTTACATCATCTGTGAAGGTCAAAAAATAACGATACTCGCCACGAGCCTTAATACTCATTGGTCTGCATACATCAGTATGTATTATTTCCAACAAATTTGTTGCTCGTTCCATTGTTCCGAAGAACGGAGTTTTAGTCATCTTGCCCAAAAAGCACGGATCGCAAGCATCAAATGATTCATAACCAAGTGATTTCGAAAATCCATCTTTATGGAGTTTCTTCATGTGCTTTACACCGATATGACCCAAACGGCAGTGCTAAAAATAAGTTGCACTATCATTATCAGCTTTGCATCTTTTGGCATCAATATTATGAATATGTGTATCACTACGATCGAGATCCAACAAACTATTTTCATTGGGTGTATGACCATCAAAGGTTTTATTCATTTAAACAGAACAACAATTATTCTCTGATTTTAAATGAATAACCGTATTGCAATAAACACGATCAAATCATATCCATGCTCAACGCAAACACCAAATGACATTTATTTAGGTTCAACACTAATCCCGAAAGTATAGGGAGTGTACGATGATGATCATATCAATCTTGGAACCACTTCCAACACACATCGTCACTTCACCCTCAACTAGTTTCTGTTTATTCTGTAACTCCTGTTTCGAGTTACTAATCTTAGCAACCGAACAAGTATCAGATACTCAGGGGTTACTATAAACACTAGTAAGGTACACATCAATAACCTGTATATCAAATATACCCTTGTTCACTTTGCCATCATTCTTATCCACCAAATATTCAGGGCATTTCCTGCTTCTAGTGACCATTTCCTTTGCAGTATAATCACTCAGTTTTAGGCTTTAGTTCAGCTTTGGGCTTCTTCGTGGGAGTGACAACTTGCTTGTCATTCTACTTGAAGTTCCCTTTCTTTCCCTTTGCCTTTTTCTTGAAACTAGTGGTCTTGTCAATCATCAACATTTGATGCTCTTTCTTGATTTCTACCTTCATTGATTTCAACATCACGAAGGGCTCGGAATCGTTTTCGTCATCCCTTGCATACTATAGTTCATCACAAAGTTCTACTAACTTGGTGATGGTGACTAGAGAATTCTGTCAATCACTATCTTATCTGGAAGATTAACTCCCACTTGATTTAAGCGATTGAAGTACTCAGACAATCTGAGCACATGCTCACTAGTTGAGCGATTCTCCTCCATCTTTAGCAATAGAACTTGTTGGAGACTTCATATCTCTCAACTCGGGTATTTGCTTGAAATATTAACTTCAATTCCTGGAACATCTCATATGGTCCATGGCGTTCAAAACATCTTTGAAGTCCCGATTCTAAGCAGTTAAGCATGGTGCACTAAACTATCAAGTAGTCATCATATTGAGATAGCCAAACATTCATAATGTCTGCATCTGCTCCTACAATAGGTCTGTCACCTAGCGGTGCATTAAGGACATAATTCTTCTGTGCAGCAATGAGGATAAACCTCAGATCACGGATCCAATCCGCATCATTGCTACTAACATCTTTCAACACAATTTTCTCTAGGAACATATCAAAATAAACATATGAAAGCAACAACGCAAGCTATTGATCTACAACATAATTTGCAAAATACTACCAGGACTAAGTTCATGATAAATTTAAGTTCAATTAATCATATTACTTAAGAACTCCCACTTAGACAGACATCTCTCTAGTCATCTAAGTGATCACGTGATCCAAATCAACTAAACCATGTCCGATCATCACGTGAGATGGAGTAGTTTCAATGGTGAACATCACTATGTTGATCATATCTACTATATGATTCACGTTCGACCTTTCGGTCTCCGTGTTCCGAGGCCATATCTGTATATGCTAGGCTCGTCAAGTTTAACCTGAGTATTCCGCGTGTGCAAAACTGTCTTACACCCGTTGTAGATGGACGTAGAGCTTATCACACCCGATCATCATGTGGTGTCTGGGCACGACGAACATTGGCAACGGTGCATACTCAGGGAGAACACTTCTTGATAATTTTAGTGAGAGATCATCTTAAAATGCTACCGTCAATCAAAGCAAGATAAGATGCATAAAGGATAAACATCACATGCAATCAATATAAGTGATATGATATGGCCATCATCATCTTGTGCTTGTGATCTCCATCTCCGAAGCACCGTCGTGATCACCATCGTCACCGGCGCGACACCTTGATCTCCATCGTAGCATCGTTGTCGTTACACCATCTATTGCTTCTACGACTATCGCTACCGCTTAGTGATAAAGTAAAGCAATTACAGGGCGTTTGCATTTCATACAATAAAGCGACAACCATATGGCTCCTGCCAGTTGCCGATAACTTCGGTTACAAAACATGATCATCTCATACAATAAAATATAGCATCATGTCTTGACCATATCACATCACAACATGCCCTGCAAAAACAAGTTAGACGTCCTCTACTTTGTTGTTGCAAATTTTACGTGGCTGCTACGGGCTTAGCAAGAACCGTTCTTACCTATGCATCAAAAACCACAACGATAGTTTGTCAAGTTGGTGCTGTTTTAACCTTCGCAAGGACCGGGCGTAGCCACACTCGATTCAGCTAAAGTGAGAGAGACAGACACCCGCCAGCCACCTTTAAGCACGAGTGCTCGTAACGGTGAAACCAGTCTCGTGTAAGCGTACGTGTAATGTCGGTCCGGGCCGCTTCATCTCACAATACCGCCGAACCAAAGTATGGCATGCTGGTAAGCAGTATGACTTGTATCGCCCACAACTCACTTGTGTTCTACTCGTGCATATAACATCAACGCATAAAACCTAGGCTCGGATGCCACTGTTGGGGAACGCAGTAATTTCAAAAATTTCCTACGCACACGCAAGATCATGGTGATGGTATAGCAACGAGAGGGGAGAGTGTAGTCCACGTACCCTCGTAGACCGTAAGCGGAAGCGTTATGACAACGCGGTTGATGTAGTCGTATGTCTTCACGATTCGACCAATCCAAGCAGCGAACGTACGGCACCTCCGAGTTCAGCACACGTTCAGCTCGATGACGATCCCCGGGCTCCGATCCAGCAAAGCTTCGGGGATGAGTTCCGTCAGCACGATGGCATGGTGACGATGATGATGCTCTACCGGCGCAGGGCTTCACCTAAACTCCGCGACGATATAACCGAGGTGGAATATGGTGGAGGGGGGCACCGCACACGGCTAAGGAACGATCCGTAGATCAACTTGTGTGTCTATGGGGTGCCCTCTGCCCCCGTATATAAAGGAGCAAGGGGAAGGCCGGCCGGCCCCTTGGGCGCGCCAAGGGAGGAGGAATCCTCCTCCTAGTAGGAGTAGGACTCCTCCTTTCCTACTCCTACTAGGAGGGGGAAGGAAGGGGGAGAGGGGGAAGGAAAGGGGGGGCGCCGCCCCCCCCCCCCCCTCCTAGTCCAATTCAGACCAGAGGGGGGAGGGGGCGCGCGGCCCATGCTGGCCGCCCCTCTCTCCTTTCCCCTAAGGCCCATAAGGCCCAATACTCTCCCGGGGGGTTCCGGTAACCCCCCCCCCCCCCCCCCGGCACTCCGGTTTTCTCCGAAATCACCCGGAACACTTCCGGTTTCCGAATATAGTCGTCCAATATATCAATCTTTATGTCTCGACCATTTCGAGACTCCTCGTCATGTCCGTGATCACATCCGGGACTCCGAACAAACTTCGGTACATCAAAACTTATAAACTCATAATAAAACTGTCATCGTAACGTTAAGCGTGCGGACCCTACGGGTTCGAGAACTATGTAGACATGACCTATAACCATTCTCGGTCAATAACCAATAGCGGGACCTGGATGCCCATATTGGTTCCTACATATTCTACGAAGATCTTTATCGGTCAAGCCGCATAACAACATACTTTGTTCCCTTTGTCATCGGTATGTTACTTGCCCGAGATTCGATCGTCGGTATCCAATACCTAGTTCAATCTCATTACCGGCAAGTCTCTTTACTCGTTACGTAATACATCATCTTATAACTAACTCATTAGTTACAATTCTTGCAAGGCTTAGGTGATGAGTATTACCGAGAGGGCCAGAGATACCTCTCCGACAATCGGAGTGACAAAACCTAATCTCGAAATACGCCAACTCAACATTTACCTTCGGAGACACCTGTAGTACTCCTTTATAATCACCCAGTTATGTTGTGACATTTGGTAGTACCCAAAGTGTTCCTCCGGTAAACGGGAGTTGCATAATTCTCATAGTTACAGGAACATGTATAAGTCATGAAGAAAGCAATAGCAATATACTAAACGATCAAGTGCTAGGCTAACAGAATGGGTCATGTCAATCACATCATTCTCCTAATGATGTGATCCCATTAATCAAATGACAACATATGTCTATGGTTTAGGAAACATAACCATCTTTGATTAATGAGCTAGTCAAGTAGAGGCATACTAGTGACTATATGTTTGTCTATGTATTCACACATGTATTATGTTTCCGGTTAATACAATTCTAGCATGAATAATAAACATTTATCATGATATAAGGAAATAAATAATAACTTTATTATTGCCTCTAGGGCATATTACCTTCACTGTGTAGTGTGCTTCAGTGAGAGAATGTCCGTCCATACATATTATTTGTTCCCCTTCTAGCGTGCCTTTTCCATCCAGTCTGCCCTTATGCCGCGATTCAGGAACACCAATCGGCTTAAGGTCAGGAATAAAGTCAATACAAAACTCAATGACCTCCTCATTTTGATGGCCCTTGGAGATGCTTCCTTCTGGCCTAGCACGGTTATGAACATATTTCTTTAAGACTCCCATGAACCTCTCAAAGGGGAACATATTGTGTAGAAATACAGGACCCAAAACATTAATCTCTTCGCATAGGTGAACTAGGACGTGCGTCATGATGTTGAAGAAGGATGGTGGGAACACCAACTCGAAACTGACAGGACATTGCACCAAATCATTCTGTAACCTTGGTATGATTTCTGGATCGATTACCTTCTGAGAGATTGCATTGAAAAATGCACATAGCTTCACAATGGCTAATCGAACGTTTTCCGGTAGAAGCCCCCTCAATGCAACCGGAAGCAGTTGCGTCATAATCATGTGGCAGTCATGAGACTTTAGGTTCTGGAACTTTTCCTCTGCCATGTTTATTATTCCCTTTATATTCGACGAGAAGCCAGACGGTACCTTAATACTGAGCAGGCATTCAAAGAAGATTTCCTTCTCTTCTTTGGTAAGAGCGTAGCTTGCATGACCCTGATGTATGCCGTCTTCTCCATGCATACGTTGTTGGTCCTCCCGTGCCTCAGGTGTATCTTTTGTCTTCCCATACACGCCCAAGAAGCCAAGCAGGGTCACGCAAAGATTCTTCGTCACGTGCATCACGTCGATTGTGGAGCGGGCCTCTAGGTCTTTCCAATATGGCAGGTCCCAAAATATAGATTTCTTCTTCCACATGGGTGCGCGTCCGTCAGCGTCCTTCAGAACAGGTTGTCCGCCAGGACCCTTTCCAAATATCACCTTCAAATCCTTGACCATATCATGTACATCAGCACCAGTACGGTGGCGAGGCTTCGTCCGGTGATCCGCCTCACCTTTGAAATGCTTGCCTTTCTTTCTTACGGGATGCCTTCTCGGAAGAAATCGATGATGCCCCAGGTACACATTCTTCTTACAACTATTCAAATATATACTGTCGGTATCATCCAAACAGTGCGTGCATCCGCGGTATCCCTTGTTTGTCTGTCCTGAAAGGTTACTGAGAGCAGGCCAATCATTGATGGTCACGAACAGCAACGCCTTTAGGTCAAATTCTTCCCCCATGTGCTCATCCCACGCACGTACACCTGTTCCATTCCATAGTTGTAAGAGTTCTTCAACTAATGGCCTTAGGTACACATCAATGTCGTTGCCGGGTTGCTTAGGGCCTTGGATGAGCACTGGCATCATAATGAACTTCCGCTTCATGCACAACCAAGGAGGAAGTTATACAAACATAGAGTCACAGGTCAGGTGCTATGGTTGCTGCTCTGCTCCCCAAAAGGATTAATGCCATCTGCGCTTAGACCAAACCATACGCTCCTTGCGTCATCTGCAAACTCCTTCCCGTACTTTCTTTCGATTTTTCTCCATTGCAACCCGTCAGCGGGTACTCTCAACTTTCCGTCTTTCTTACGGTCTTCTCTGTGCCATCGCATCGCCTTGGCATGCTCTTTGTTTTGGAACAAACATTTCAACCGTGGTATTATAGGAGAATACCACATCACCTTGGCAGGAATCTTCTTCCTGGGGCACTCGCCCTCGACATCACCATGCTCATCGCGGCTGATCTTATAGCGCAATGCACCACATACCGGGCAAGCATTCAAATCCTGGTACTCACCGCGGTAGAGGATGCAATCATTAGGGCATGCATGTATCTTCTGCACCTCTAACCCTAGAGGGCATACATCCTTCTTTGCTTCGTACGTACTCTCGGGAAATTCGTTTTCCTTTGGAAGCATATCCTTTATCATTACCAGCAACTTTCCAAATCCCTTGTCAGATACACCATTCTCTCCCTTCCATTGCAGCAATTCCAGTGTGGTGCCCAGCTTTTTCTTGTCACCTACGCAATTCGGGTACAACAATTTTTTGTGATCCTCTAACATGCGCTACAACTTCTTCTTCTCCAAATCACTTGCGCAGTTTCTCTTTGCATCGGCAATGGCCCGACCTAGATCATCAACGGGCTCATCTGATGCCTCTTCTTCAGCTTCTTCCCGCAATGCCGGCTCAGCTTCTTCCTGCATTACCGGCTCAGCTTCTTCCCCCATTGTTGTATCATCGTATTCAGGGAACCCATGGCCAGGATAGCTGTCGTTGTCCTCTTCTTCTTCATTGTCTTCCATCATAACCCCTCTTTCTCCGTGTTTGGTCCAAACATTATAGTGGGGCATGAAACCGGACTCAAACAGGTGGACGTGAATGGTTCTTGACGTAGAGTAATTGCGACCATTCTTACAGCCAGCACATGGACAAGGCATAAAACCATCCGCCTGCTTGTTTGCCTCAGCCGCAAGCAGAAAAGTATGCATGCCCTCAACGAACTGGGGAGAGCATCGGTCATCGTACATCCATTGCCGGCTCATCTTCATTACACAACACCGAATAGACCAAATTAATACAAGTTCATACATAAAGTTCATACAAAACTTAAATGCAACAAACAAATAACTCTCTAGCTAAAGCATTTAAATGCAACAACAAATGCGATCAAGATCGCAACTAAGGTAACAATTGATCCAACAGCATAATGATACCAAGCCTCACTATCGATGGCATATTTTCTAATCTTTCTAATCTTCAAGCGCATTTTCTCCATCTTGATCTTGTGATCATCGACGACATCGGCAACATGCAACTCCAATTCCATCTTCTCCCCCTCAATTCTTTTCAATTTTTCTTTCAAGTACTCGTTTTCTCTTTCACCTAAATTTAACCTCTCGACAATAGGGTCGGTTGGAATTTCCGGTTCACATACCTCCTAGATAAAAATATCTATGTCAACTTGATGGGCATAATTTGTCATAAACACGAAATGCAACAAATAGTAAAAGAGAATATACCACATCCGAATCATAACAAGGACGAGGGCCTACGGGGACGGATATCAAAACCATGGCACTATGTATAACAAACAACGTACGGGTAAGATAATTATTATACGAGTAACTATATATCCAAATCACACAAACATCAATTTTTTATATAAAATTTCATGAACAAGAGGCTCACCACAAGGTGGTGCCGGCGACGGGACGGTGCGGGCGATCGACGGTGGTTACGACGGAGATTTAGAAGGCACTAAGTAAACCACACCTACATATGCAAACTAAGTGTTATTTTGACCTCAAATTGCATATAAATCAAATACTACCACATATAATTCCTCCCAAATTACTAAAACCCACAATTAATCACTATATAAACCAATGCAAGAGCTAATATAGCAATGAGAGATGAAAGGACAAAGTTGCTAACCTTGGTGATCATTTGAATGGATGAGGGCCTGCAAATCTTGACAAATTTGGGGCAAATTTTGTGATGAACTTGAGAGGAAGAAGGGAAGAACAGAGGAGAGGGAGAGGGGAAAGGGGGAAGAACAGAGTGCGGGTGGACGAAGGATTTATATAGGACGACCTTTAGTACCGGTTCGTGCCACGAACCGGTACTAAAGGTGCTGGAAGGGCCCCACTCTGACAACATCCTGCCACCACTCTCATTATTACCAGTTCGTGGCACGAACCGGTGCTAAAGGTTTGCCACGAACCGGTACTAAAGAGCTCCTCCCGGCTAGCCGTTGGAACCGGCACTAATGGACACATTAGTGCCGGTTCTGTTACAAACCGGGACTAATGTGTCTCACATTTGACCCTTTTTCTACTAGTGATAGCACGTCTACCTACACTTAGGGCATGTTCAGTCGGGCGCCTCAAACCAGCCTCAAACGCCCGGGCGGACCCCCCGGTCACTAACCGATCAAAAAAATCGACTGGGTGCCTCAAACTGGCCTCAAACGCCTGGGCTGTTCGGCGCCCCTCATATCCAGCCCAAATGTAGGGCGGATATGGGGTGGCCCGGCCGCTCCCGGGCGCATCCACCATATCAGCCCGACCCACTGCCGACCCCACTCCGTCCCCACAAAAACCCCAATCCGGAACCCTAGCTCACTTCACTCTCCGCTCTCGCTCCGTCTCTTATTCTCGCCTCCTTCAATTTCTCCCCTCATTCGATCCAATCCGACGACTCCGGCGAGCATGTCGAGCGCCAGCAGCTGCTCCGACTCTGACCTCGATGTCGATGAGGAGTTAGCCCTCCGCATTGCGCTGGAGCGGTCGAAGGTGGACACG
This sequence comes from Triticum timopheevii, assembly GCA_963921465.1. NCBI lineage: Eukaryota > Viridiplantae > Streptophyta > Magnoliopsida > Poales > Poaceae > Triticum > Triticum timopheevii. The sequence goes on along the minus strand of OY997270.1, from coordinate 489,991,168 downwards.
GGGGAGGGGGGAGGGCAGTTCTGGATCTGTCCCGTTGCCGGTCCCCCGTCGGCGCAGCGCGAAAGCCGGAGCTGGCCCCTCCCGGCCCGCGCGAAGCTCCGCAAGGGCTGCGCAGTTCGCACCGCCTCTCCGTCATCCACCTCCCCCACCGGCCGCTGATCCCCAAGGGTAAAGGTGGGTGCTAGTGCCTGCTACGCCGGCTCCGCGGACGCGCACAACGGAATCAGAGGCACGCATCGCCCGCCGCAAGAGGCAGCAGGCAAGGGTGAGGGACGCAGCGGAGCAATCCATTCGTCACCGCCGCGGGGTGTCGGCGATGCCCGACGTGGAGGAAGAACGCCAAGGCGCTCCAGCTAGCCATTGAGCAGTCGGAGCTCGAGGCGACGGAGGCAGTGGCGAAGGCGGCTCGGGTGGCCAAGCTCAAGCGGCAGCAGGACCAAGCCGTCCGGCAGATGGTGGGACTCATCGTCATCTCCGATTCCTCCTCGGACGATGATGACCACCACGGCTCAGACTCTGATGACTCCAATGATCTACCACCTGCCACGGACGCCTACAGCTGCGCCAGCGGCCGGAAGGGCAAAGGGCCGTCGAGGAAGTGGTGAAGACGCTCATCCTCCGTTTACTATTATCGGTTTTTAGTTGTTTTAGTTTAGAACATGTCCGGTGACGAACCGTGAAGAACTTTTGGATGATGTAAAGTGGATTTGGTTTCCGTTTGCTGACGATTTTTATGTCTGTTGTTTGATCTACGTAGACTAGTTCACGTTGCATGGATAGTATGGATATAGGGTGCCAGATATGAGGTATGCGACTGTGCGAGCGAGAATTTGAGGCGTGACCGGTCACTGTCCGCGGACGTATAAGGCGCCGGATTTGGTAATCGTGATTGTAAATGCTCTAACGGTATCTCCGTCAAATGATTATGCTCTAACGGTTTCTCCGTCAAATGATTGATCACGTATCATAGATGCAAAAATTGTATTTTTGGCATCTCCTAATAGCTATCTAGCACAGTGTATATATATTTCTGCCTCAGATCTCATCAGATCAGATTAATGCACGTCGTGAGCAAGCCACCACCATAGGAAAAATGCATGTATGCATGGCATGCATGCATGTCACTTAACCTTTTGGACCGAAACGCCATGGTTACTAGCGTCTGCCCTTTGCCATGTAAAAAACGGTCCACAAAATTGAGCAGAAGGTAGGCCAGGACGCCAGAGTTCGCGGCGTCTTCAGTGAAATCTAGACGCCACGGTTGCTGGCGTCTTGAAATGGGTCAGATCCAAAAAAACTTTTAAACACGGGTCAAATCGTGCTAAACTTTGACAAATGGGTCAGAACAGTGAAAAAGTCCTAGAAAGAACAAGGTGGACCATGCATGGACACATTTGTCTGGTTCCCTGGATCGGCAGTGGGTGCATAAACGACCATGAGCCGCGGAGTAGGAGACACCGGTCAGTCACCTGATGCGTGGAAGTATCGCCAACTGTAGTCGGGCTCGCTGCTATGTTCCTGACACTTCACAAGCCTACAGATTGCAAGCTGATTATTCATTGACAAAGGGCTATCATGTTTTTGGGACAAATATTCTCTAAAATTTCCTTGATGTCTTGCTTCACAACTATGTTACTTATAGGTACATGGGGTGTGCACCCCAACCGCGAGGCATGGCAATGAATGAATAACTTAATACACTGGTGACCAACCATGTGTTGCCATGCTATATATTGTTATATCCTGAAAAACAAAAGTTAGGTCGAGGTACCACACCCAACAAAAGTTGTAGATGCTTAAGTAGTTTTTAGGGCAAATTTCTAGGGTTCATCAACGGGTGCTTAAGTAGTTGTAGATGCTTAAGTAGCTAGCTAGGGTTCATCTAATTAGTTAGTACTTGTAGATGCTTAAGTACTAGGGTAGTAGGGTTTACCTAGATGTTAATTAGGGCAATAGTGTTTAGTTTAGAGGAAAAATTCAATATAAATATATAAATTTCTATTAGTGCTGCAAGTCCAGTAGGTTCTTAATTTGTACTAATTTTTTATTATGACAGAAATTTAGGACATAATTTGAATTGAGTTCTAGGGTTCATAATTTGAAATTTAGGACAAAAATTGAGTATTAGGGTTCATAATTTATATAAGGACATAATTTTTATTAGGACAACAATTTAGGACAAGAATATGTAAAGGTTCTAGGTTTCTAGGGTTCATCCATCTATATTTGGTTTTTGAATTGAGTTTGAGAGAGCATGAGATTTTTGTAGATTTTCTTGAAGTGTCAAACACTGGGAGATGCAAATTTAAAGTGGTCATATTATATGCAAATTCCTCAACATTTTTTTCTCATGTTTATCTACTGCTGTAGTTGCTCATGTACATGTTCTTAAGTGGTCCTGTTATATGCAACATTGAAGTCGTTCGATTGTGCCCAAGTGGCCTTTTGTTGTTTTCAGGGAATGAAGCCGAGTGGCCTATATTTTGCCAGAATGCTGATTCATTTCCGTTCCGGCAAATTTCAGGTGCTCGATTTGTCCACTTTTTAGCAAAGGTCGTGCCGAAATTTTCTGTGAATTTCGGCATGACTTGTGGTACAATCTAGGACATATTGAGTGCCTAAGATTTGCCGCGCCGGGAATGAATCAATGTTACTGTAAAACATAGGCCTTTTTTATGTCATTATTCATTTTATTAGGTCTAGAATTAATTGACTAGATTTAATCATAGAAAACATGGCTAGCAACGATGAATGACAGGGTTCTTGTGATTGTGATGTCCAGGAGGCGGCATACGCTTATTTGAACCGTCTCGATGAGCAACCGTTGTTGCAGGGCCCAACTATCACATCCGAGACCGAGACTGACATCAAGACCGGCGCTGAAACCCATACCGACACCGAGACCGGCGAAGCCAGTATAGAACCAAAACCAAAGAGGCAACGACACCCAAACCAGCTCATCACTAATAGACTAGTGGTCATAGAGGTGGACGACGGTAATTTTGAGCGAAAAGAGCCCGAGGAAGCGCGCGCGTGCTATGGCAATCAAATAGGCTGCATCCTATGGGCAACCGCCACCATCAACGATGAGAAACTAACGAGGATACCAGATATGAAGCAGTCCCTCATAACTAAGCTGCACCAGGTATTCTTGTTCCCGGACCGAGATGAAATCAAATATACTGATCCAGTTAAACACCCGGCAATGAAGGAGATAAACAAATGCGCCATGAGCAAGTTTAGCGGCGCGTTGTCTGCCTGGAAAGTAAGGGTGAAACATAAGATCATCGACAAAAAAGGAACCCTACTCTGAGATTATAAAGGACAATCCGATAATTACGGAAGAGCTGTTTGAAATATTCAAAGCGGCTTGCGTCGAAGAAGCTGCCAAAGAAAAGTCGGAGTACATGAAGGGGCTTCAAGAGAGGAATATGGGGTTCTACCACCTCGTAAGCCGTGGTTACGCGGGGAAAAGGTCCATATGAGCCAAGGAGGATGCGGAACGCAAAATTCTCGGCATCCCAGACCCCTTGGCGGAGTTCACCGTCCCACAGGAGCGTGACGTCATGAGGGCCCGGTACCGTTGGGACCCTATAAAGAAGGTTTTTCAGACGGACGTGGTCATCACAGAGTTCATGAGACTGCTGGTAATTTTAGCTTATGATCAATTTGACTGCACGTCTAGTCATATTTTTAAACGATCCTTGTTCCTTTTGCAGAGAGAGCAGCACAGGATTGCATCCCAAAGCGACTCACCGTCTGAGACATTGGCGAGGCCCAAGTGGGACACCCTATTCAACCGGGCCTTGAACATATTGAAAGGACTCCCGGTGGACACTCGGCCGTCGTATGGACGCATGCACATCGTCGGAGACGGTGCCACGTGGAAAAAGTACTACCATGAGACCACGGAGGAGAGAAAGGAAAGACGGAGGTTAAATGAAGAAAACATCGACAAGAAGGTTGAGATTGCGATTGACAAGAAGTCAGCACAAACAGTCAAAGTAGCGGTAGCTGCCGCAAAAGAGGAGATGGCAACTTCGTATAGTGTCATTGTTCCGGCTATCATCAGTTGGACCAAGCAAAATACAAATAAGGATGCAGCGGACTTTCCCCTTTTCGACTTCTTGGGGACGGCTCCTGCACTGGCTCCCGCACTTGCTCCTGCACCGGCTCCCGCACCTGCTCATAATAGCCCGTCCTCCATCTCAGACATGCTCGACAGTGCTTCGTCTTTGGCTGAGCTCGACGCCCTCACGGTACCTGGCACATTGTCCCTCTTCAATATATGTATAATCTCCTGTTCCCATTGCCTTTCAGATGTCTCACGTCGCAGACATGTCTTTGCAGGACGACGCCCCGATGAAGAGTCTGCTTCGTCTGGAGGTGGCCGGGAGCAGACCCACGACCAAGCAGCCTAAGCAAGGTATGAACACCAAGATCCCACCTACCCAATTAGGGTCGTCTGTCGTGCTGGGTGAGGAAGAGGCTCCATTACTGGCTAATGACGTCGCCGCCGTCGAAAAAGCAATACCTGATGCCATCAACGAGGATGACGATGACCCTCTACATTATCTCAATACCGGCATCTCTGATGACGAAGGATTGATGGCTCAGCAGTATGAGTACTCAGGGTTTGAGCATGATGAGTCGGTGCCTGAATTGCCGGAGGATGACATATTATAGGCTCACTTGGAGTAGGAAAGAAGCATAGGAAGAGATCGAGGAAAGGCAACAAAGCATCTTCTATGATCCAGCCGCCTTAGCAGCCTTGGGTTCAAGACCGTATACCTATCCCCGGTGCGGCAAAATGTCATATCCCCGGTGATCCGATTCTACCTTAGGCAGCGGTAGAGGCCATGTACGACGATCTAAGGAGACTTCATGATGATGTGCTGCGGAGAGAGAAAAGCATGACCGCCTTGGAAAATCCAGGCTACCCGTTGTACGTGGTTAACGTGCCGCAGCAAAGGTCGTACGTCGACACATTCCCCACGGAAACGTTCTTCCTTTGATTCGATTACATCTTCGACATGTTTCACTTGAAAAAGCTGGATTTTACGTTTGTCCGCCTTTTTGCCTTGTACATGAACCACGTCTTCAGGATTGAGTAGATACCTTATATCTGCGTCGCTGACCCGTACTTCATGCACGAGGGCTACTTGGAAGTCTTCCCGAAGTACCGTTAATACGCGAGGGACTACATCACCGATTTCATGGTCGCCAATAAGGAAAAGGAGATGATTCTCGTACCTTATCATCCCATGTAAGTCATCCGCAGATATCTTTCCTTCGATTTCAATCATTCACTTGCATGCGTGGAGGCTAATTTGAGGTGTACTTATTGTGCACAGTGGTGGGCGCGCTATCCTCCTCATCCTTTACCCTCGATTCTCCCACGCTCTTTACTTGGACTTGTCGAAGAACCTGAAGAAAAAGGATTACACCCACATCAGGTTTGTTCTCGATAGTGTTATCTTCAAGTACGTCGTACGGGGTGGAGAGATTAGGACCAGGAGGACAAGGAACCGTGCGCCCGCCTTCGGCCATAGGACGACTTTTGCTGCATCCAGCAACCGAGTGATACTCTTAGTGATGGATTCTATGTCATCCACCACATGCTGGAGTACAGACGGGATCAGCAAAACCTTCGCATGTCACCTTTATCCAGCGATGCCCATATTCTGCAATGGGCAAATAACGTAGGAGATATCCCGGATCATCGACTTCGAGCTGAGTTCTATAACATCCAGCGTGAACTTGACCAAATCATCATGAAGGAGGTCGTTGAAAAAACAGGGATGTTCGAAAAAGAAGGACAAATGTCGCGGGAAGATGTCCGAGCACGCGTATCGGCTCAGCGTCTCGACCTGAAGCCTTTCACTTCGCTCAGGGACTATCTTCTCTTGTTGGAGTGATTGACGATATATGACAAAGTGTCCCTTTAGTCCATACTTTCTCTATGACGAAACTTTGAGTTATGCACGACGAAACTTTATTTGTGATGTAATTAAATCCTCCTCCTCAACTAGCGAATATCACTCTAGTTAGGGCATTTTGGGTACGATGAACTTTGTTATTTATGCTTATGATATGGTGCTTCTATTTTTGCCAAGTCTATTTCTTTCTGTTGCTCAACTATATATGTTGCATATCATCGACTCATGTAACGATGTAGGTGCATGGATCATCGATGGTGAAAAAGTGCTACGCCAGGAGGAAACGACGAGTCACCGGAGTATCAGGCCTAGGTGTACCGGTTTTAGAGCGACAACCAGCAGTTAGTTTAGGTTCACGCTAGTGCGAGAGAGGGATACAAACTGATGCCTCAAGTACTACATTATGTATGATGAGACATGTCATGTAACTTGTATAGCTGTATCGTGATTATGATGTGACGACATGATTTGTGTTGGATGATATGATGAGACTATTATGTGTATGATATGATGAGCATATTGCATATTTATGATATGATTAAATACTATTTAAAACCTATACAAAAAACATCGCAAATACGCAGCAAAAAAAATATATGAGAAAATATAATAGTAGCGCTCTTTAGCGCTGGATAGGAAATGCTATTGCTAAAGCACTTAACAGTAGCGCTGGTAAGGGAAGCACTACTGTTAAGTAGGTATAGCAGTAGCGTGTGTCAAGCCGTGCTACTGCTAAGTAGGTATAGCAGTAGCGCGTGTCAAGCCGCACTACTGCTAAATGTTAGCTGTAGCGCAGTATCAGTAGCGCTGTTCCCTGCTCTACTGATAGGCATTAGACCTGCGCTACTGCTATACTTTTCCCTAGTAGTGGATGGCTCGGCAATGCGCTGCTATCAGACTGTGGGGAATTTAGCAACCATGTAGTCTGTGATACGGACTGTGTCCTTGTCGGTGTAGGAACACACTTCATCCCACCCATCTTTTTGGTAGAATTGGTCGCGGCCTGGTACAACTAAAGGGAGAAAGAGCGACAAGGAAATGTTTATAAAAGAATAATTGGTGCAATTTATGCTGTTTTTAAGATTAATTGCAATCAATGAAATTAATGATGCTTCCTACAATATGTTAATTGAATTAACGCAATCAATATTGTTTCCAAACTGCAGTGATGTGATAGATACATCAATAATTGGAGTTGTGTGGGTCGTTGGATATAGTTGGTTGAATGGTTGAGATTGTTTGGATTCACCAAACTCGTACTTTTATAAGTAGTAGTAGATAGTAGATTGATAATCCAAGTTAAAATAGGATAACTTGAATTTTATAGTTGCAAATTTCAAGTCCCACTCAACTAGCTAGTGCTGGCAAACATTTTTTGACTCCCATAAATATTCGTTATTCAAAGCAACATTTAGATCTATTCTTTCTGTGTAGCAATACTCATGTACATGCCAAGCTACAGCTTTGACATGTACTTAAAATAATATTAATTTTGACTCACATAAATACTAATTATTCAGATCAACAGTAAGGTGTGCAACTGAGAACAAAATATCGGATCACCAACATAACGGCAGATTTTTGGTACATAGTTAAGTAAGTCACTTGCATGTACGGTTCATTAATCAGTTTATTATCCACCATATCAATGGTCACTTATTTTCTATTATCGCAGAACTTCCTGTAGTAGTTTTCATAATCACATAAGATTTGGTTCTTAAGCGATAATTCTTATAAAGAGTAGGATTAAATGTAAATATAGCCGATTAATTTGTATTTCTCACAGGTAAAAAAATATATATTAAGTTCTATGATACTAACTCCTTAATGTTACTTTACCAACTGCTTAATTGTGTTTTGGACTCCTATCATGATAGTGACTTCTCTCTCAGGTTAATGCAAGGATGCTTAACTGTTTTCCTCGGTCGTTATGACTGACAGTAATGCAAAAAAAAAAAATATCATAACTCTGGCTACAAAAATACTAACATAAAATGGTAAAATCTACGGCAAACAGTACACATGTTCGTAAGGAAAACCTGCCAAAACCTTTTATAGATGACGTTAACCTACCTTCAGCTACCTTCACTTGTCGGGGGTAGTTACTTCACTCTCCCCTATATATTCTACCTCATTTTCACTATCCCCTCGTCCACACTTTACTCTTTCAAATCGCAACTCTTTCATTTGAACATTTCCATGTGGCATAGGTTTTTTTATGGGAGGGATAGTGATAAATAGGCCGCACGCATTACACACACATAAACATGGGAGAAGTTTGTCTTGAAAAAGGAAAAAACAAAAGATGTTTACCGGCAATGCAAGTAGTTTTCTTGAATAGTAGTAATAAATTGGCTGCACGCATACGACTTGGAGGCATAGGGAAGGAAACAAATAAAAAAGATGGAGGTTCCAACGCCCAGCAGGAGACGTCATGTTCTGCATCCATCCAGCGGAGTAGAGCATAATAGCGATGATGGTAGCACCACAAAGCCTAGGAGTTATATGTAGAATCTAAGTGTTCAGGTTACTTTCTAGCACCCAGGCATTGCCCATTTTGTGGCTGCTGCCCCCTCCCAATGCCGCTGTGTTTCCTCTGCTGCAGTAGCTGAGTTTAGGGCTACATCCCGGTCATGGCGACCCCGAGTACCGGTCCAGGTCAAAAAGCAACATTCTAATCCTGTTGTTCCCTGCCATAAAGCCCTTCAAAATTGCCCCTTGTTTTGCGCTGAGTCGATGAGGAACAGTGGGTTTCAAAAGTGGGGGAGTAACCCGGCCGGTTCCAAAAATTAAGCCCTTGGATTGGATGAGTAGCACTACATCTTCTCTGCCAATTTTGCACACATCCGTGTTCAGTACATTCTATTACCAAATCTAAGTTTAGTTTCGTGTGTTGTAATGTACTACCATATGGCAGTGTGGTTTGCTATGACTAGCAAGAGTCAACGGTCACCCGTCGATCCATACATCGTCGAAAAATGAAGAACAACATATCCATGGCTCAGCAGTGATGACTGATGGCTACTTACTGCGGCAGCAGAAGATGCTACACTTTTTCCTGCGTATCATATATAGGACACAGGAAGAATTATCGAGGTTGTCATTCATATATCACTGGGAGCAACACCAACGAAGCACAGGCTGCGAAGGATCGATGGAGCAGACGACTCGTACGTGGGACGCGACGCAGAGCAGCATGAGTGGGTGCAGATCAGTACTTCTCATAAATATAAGCATATATTCATATTTATTTCCATGGTTTCACAATTTCCCACTCCATAAATACCCCTCCCAAAGGGTGATAAATCGCCACAGCAACGCGTGCGGTAGCACCTCGTAATACCAAAACAAATGGCCATATGTAAAGATCTAGAATACACACACACACACACACACACACACACACACAAGAAAAAAAACTCTTCCATTCTGGTAGAAAGTCACACACACGTGCGCACACACACAACACGGCACAGAGGAAATATAATATCAGGAGAGGATCATTCACATAAGAGATGACCCTTGTTAGTACAGAAGTTCCACTCGCAATATAATTGGACAGAAATACATACAAGCAATACACGCAAGGTTTATTTTTCTGATGAAACGGGAAAATGGGTCCCGGGAAGAATCAAGAGTAAATGAAAGGAAAGGGAAATAAGAATAGCCATTGAATGTCTCGTATGTGTTCATGTAGGCATTGATCAATCAGCATGAAGTTGCAGGTTGCACCAGCTTCACGATAGTTTTAACAGCACGACGAGTAATGTGATCGAGTTTCTGCCGCAGGTCTCGCACAAGATCGTCGCCGTAGGAACCCATGAGCCAGACTTCCTCGAGAAGTAGCTCCTCTACACCAGAAACACGCAACCCGCTAGAGCAGTTGACCATCAGCTGGCGGACAGCCCAAGACCCAAAAGTTACCTGCTGTAAAGTGGGCTTGCAGTCAATCCTTAGCACATCTAAGTTCCTTTCCGGGAGAGCAAAAGAGATGCTCTCTTGAGTCGGCTTGACACATAGGATGCGTAGCATATCTGCAGACGGTGATCCTGCGAGGTCGTCCAAATCCTTTTGACTTGATGTGGCCATCTCAACATCCAAACTGAGATCTGCATTCTGTTCGCTCAACCACTCTGGCAATGCGCGTACATGACCGGACAACTTGAGGGTCTCTAGGTTCTTGGGTAGCTGCTGCCTGTCGTCCAAACAATCCTCGCTGAACCGCACCGAGATGGACTTGAGGTGAAAGTGGTCCGAGATGGCACAGCACAACTCCCGCCACTTCTCCCGGTTGATGCCAGACACTTTGAGCTTGCGTAGTTGGATAAGGTACTTGAGCTCCTTGAGGGTAGCCTTCCCACCTGCACCACTGACACTGACGACACCAAGATTATGCAAGGTCGTTACCTTCCCAATCCCTGAAGGAACTTTGAGACCGTAATCATCATGCCGGCATCCGCGGAACTTTGATACCAGTGTAGCTGGTCTGCACCATGATGCTTTGACTGTTGTTGTTGGTGGTGGTGGTGATGAGCTTGTGATAGTGGCTTCTGTTGGTGGTGGTGATGAGCTTGTCATGGTGACTTCTGATGGTGGTGGTGATGAGCTTGTGATAGTGACTTCTGGTAGTGGTGGTGATGAGTTTGTGACAGTGACTTCTAGTGGTGGTGGTGATAAGCTTGTGATAGCAACTTCTGGTGGTGGTGGTGATGAGCTTGTGATGGTTACTTCTGGTGGTGATATCCGGTACTCATCTCCTGCTTCGACAATGCTACCACCATCATTCCATGATTTAGTGGTGCCAGCACCAACATATTGTAGCTTCTCTAGATTGACGACAGCTAGTGGAATTGCAACTATGGAGGTGTGCTTCACATTGAGAAACTGCAGCTGCCTCAGGCCCCCAAATGATTGGGGCAGACGGGAAATACCTCTGCATCCTCGCAGAGAAAGGAACTTAAGCCGAGATAGTATCTTTAAAATATCCTCGAGATCGCTATTTGTGACACCTGACGTGTTCTCTAGATCAAGCACCCGGAGAATCTTCATACTTCATCACCCGGAGAATCTTCATACTTCTGTTGATGAGGAATGATTTCCATTCCCCAAATACTGTAAGCGACCGTAGCCGTGAGAAGTCAATGCTCTTGAATACCATCTCATCTCTGTGCCAATTCTTCCTTATGGTGAGGTGTTGTCCTGAGCGTTGCAACCTCCCATCGCAAAATCCTTCCAGTGCAAAGACAAGATTGTCTTCCATTTGCTGTGAGATGATGTATTCATGGAAGAAACCACTATGACACATGAGTGCTTTTCCTTCTTGTTGGATTATACTAAGCTCCACGAGCTCCGAGAACAAGTTCTCCCCATTCTCCTCCGCACTCATACGAGATGAATTTCTAGAGTAACCCTCCGCAAGCCACCTCCTCAGCAAACGACTTCGCCTAATGTTGTGGTCCGGAGAAAAGACCAAGAGGTAGAAGATACATGGCTTGAGTGAATCTGAGCAGGCATCAAAGTAGGATTGCATCCAACCAAATAAATCCCCTAAATGGATACTATGATCCTTGTCCAGGAACCCCATGACGTCACGACTTATTCTCAATAACCCGTCCTCGTGTATACCATTGCAGTATTTGCCAACATGATGTATTATTTTTGGAAGCCCACCACATTGGGCTGTGATAAGTTTAGAAAGCTTCATACGACATTCAGCCCAAGATTGGTCGACTTGAGCTATCTGCAGGTAAAAAAAAAGAATTATATAAAATGTATACTCACACTTTATGTGTCTCTTTCGAAATCGAAACTTGAAATTAGTAGGTAATGGCAAGCAAGAAGATTGCGGTCGGGACACCACTTCAATAAATATGATGGAAACCTTTTTATTTAATAAGAACCTAAATTCAATTTGTGACCTCCCTTCCCTCAAAAGAAGCTCGTCATCACTACAATATTTCAAGAACAAATAACTTCTCCACTCCCTAGCCCTCACGCCGCCTCAATTACTCCAATGTCTCCTTCTCGAAACAGGCTCACGCCCCGCTTTATAGATAAAATAACAACCAAGGTACACGGCCGAACGATATAAGGTAGTGAGGAGACCCTCTTAGAAGCAGATGCCAGGATAACCAGATAATATAAACACGTGCGACTACATTGCCGAGAAAGAATATAGTTAAGCTAGACCCTCTTAGAAGCAGATCCCAGGATAACCAGATAATATAAACGCGTGCTGACTTCATTGCCGAGAAAGAATATAGTTAACCATGAACCCTGTCTAAGCCACCGCCTCCTCCTCAGCTTGCTTTCTTCTCTCCTACTCACCTGCCCTCCTACTGGCTAGGGCACTCTTGCTGCTTTCCATATCCTCATCTGGGTCGGTTGCTGCTGCTTCCACTAAGTAATTCCTTAATTTAACTTCCATTTGTCGGATTTGTTTGTTTGTGAAGGATTTCCTGGATTTACTTTAGGTCCCCTCAGTTTTTACAGCGATTTGTGTACCTCAGGATTCCTCCAGCCTCAAAACAACCACTAGAGTTCAAATCTCTCTGCATACTAACAAAAGAGGATTGAATTTTGCTGGCATAGCGTGCTATTTGTGGTTAAAGTTTTTCATCGAAATCAAAACAAATGACCGAAAGGCATAGCTTTCGAACCCCAAAGATGCGACATTTTTGAAATTTCAATGAAATTTTAAAGCAAGTGTACGAATCTGTTTTTTGGAATTTAAATTGTATTATGTAGTAAAAACAAGTATGTTGGGATGGAAGCCCGACAAAAAAATGATAAATGTCATCTGCATGTTTGTATTTTTTTGGAAAAATATGATAATTATTTAGCAGATGTATCTACGGATTTTATATGAATATTTGTAGCTCTTGGAAGAATAGTTTTTTTTTTTTTGAAACGGAGGCAAAAGATTTGCCTCATCCATTAATTAATCAGAAGAGAATTGCTCGGTTAATTAATGGAGAACCGGACGAAAACCGTCACAAACCGCTGAGCGGCACATACAGACCGTGCCACAACTCAGCCACCCGCGTCGAGGGCACCGCAGCTCCGACTCTGAAGGAGAGATCCAAAGAAGAACTATGCCAGGCTGGCGCCGTGGAAGACCACCGAACGGACCACCTGCTGCCTGTCATCGTTGCCACCGGGCCCCGCCGCCGCAGCTCCGACTTCACCGCAGCAAACAAACCGAGGTAATCTCACGGACACGTCGGAGAAGAGACGACTACCGTAACCACCGCAACGCCTCCGACTTCACTCGTCCCATCATCGTTGCCACAGAAGCCTCGACACCACATCAACGCCTTCCACCACCCAACCTCCCAACACACCCACTGGTCCCTCTGACTGGATTAACCTCCAAAATCGATGCCCTCAAGAGGGGAACGACGTCAACACGCCGCCAACGACCGACCCTCGGGTCTGGAGTTTCCCCCGGAGTTGTCCCTCGCAGAGGAAGAGAGAGCATCCTGTCGACGCCTTCAGGAAGGTCACGGCGTCCACGGACACCGCCGTCACATGCTCCAGCCATGGCCAGAAACGGGTTTTCACCCAGCCCTCGAAATCCTCTGGTCGACAGCCAATCCGTCAGCCCACCTTCGGACCAACCCTCGCTGCACCTCCATGGATCAGCCGCCCCGGCAGCCAGTGGTTTACTATAAGTAAGCCGGTATGTTAATTTTATGCCTCAAATATATGCTCTGAGGGCTCGGCGCCTCCATAAAGAGAAATTTTGCTTTTTCCACTCTTAAATTTGACATTTTGCTTTTCCCACCCTAGTTCTTAGTAATTCCTTTGGAAATAGTCTATGACCGTGTGGGCCCACATTCCATTATAAAAGTTTATGAACCAGGGGTAAAATAATATTTTCATGGTTAGTGGGAAAATTGCTGAAGCCCAAAGAACTAGAGTGGAAGAGCAAAATGTAAAATTTTAAAAAGGGAAAATCTGATCAATTTGGTTGATAAAACAGTTTTCTATCCATCCTTACGCCAGGAAAATAATGTATGTGTCAATGTCCTCAATGACGTGTTTGGATTTGGAAATTTTGTGGCAGCCGATGGAACCAAGTTGGGGTGATACAACATCTACAGCTGGACTCCTCAAATGCATCCGAGTAGACGGCCCGATCAAGAAAACCCAACCCAGCCGCACCCCTCATACCTGCACTATATATCCAGAGTGACAGGCACTCCTCATCATGCACATATCTGGGGCGGATATGGGGAGGCCCGGAAGCACCCAGGCATGTCTGCCATGTAGGATCTGGCCGACAATGGCCCACCTCGATCCACATATACTCGTTTCTATCCGCATCCCGGACCAAACCCTAGCCACTCCACTGCACTCCACTCCACTCTACTCCTCTCCACCATCAAGCTCATGTTCGGCGATCTTCGGCCTTCTCTGGCATGGTAGGCTCCGGATCAGACTACATGATCTCCCGATCCTTGGATTGGGACCTCGTCCAATGTAGAGACAAGGAGGAGATGGCTATAAGACTAGATCCCCGCACCGTTCTCGAGAGGAAATCCCAGCGGCGCACTCAAAGTATCTCCAGCTTGACTCCACTGCATCCGCGCAAATGGTACTTGGATCCACCAGCGTTGGTGCCTCGAGGCTCGTGACTACAACCTCGTACCCCCAGGGAGGCGGTGCAAACACTGCAGTGGTGCCTCATCCTCGTCATGTGGGGATCCTAGTCAGAGGTCAACACCGGAATATGTCAAGGCCCGACGGGTGCAGCATGCCCGCCATGTGTGGCAAAAGGCGTAAGAAGCTGTTGTAGCTCCTTGAGGCCGAAGGCGCCAAGGCGTAGTCACACACCGGCTTGGACAGCAACGAGGAAGCCCACTGATCCCGCATCCTCGAGAAGCGGCAGAGAAGGATGGCGCACACCCTCACAAGGGAGAAAAATGGGGCGATACATGCCATGGCTGGACTGACCCCTCAAAGAGGAGAACTAATCATGCAGATCCGGCTCGATCCATTTTGCGTCTTCAACCACTATTTCTGTCACAAAGACGGCAACGGCAAGAACGGCTGTGGGTGAAGTTTGTCCATGGCTCTACTATGTAGAACATGTCAATTTTTGGTAATGACATGCACGTATGATGAAGTAGCCGGGTGCTAAGTCCGGCATTGAGATGTTGTACATGAGTTTGAGTTTATGTTACGTGACATTGTATGAATTTGAGGATTTGCTAGTGAGGTACCCGGTTATGGACGTGGACATTTGAGGGGTGACAGGTCACTGCCGGGCGCATCCGTGGATGTCAAGGGCGTGGGTTAGCTAGGTCCGGCTGTAGATGCTCTTATAGGAAATGATGAATACAAAACCAAAATAAAGCTTCTTTTTTGGGGATAAGAAGGTAAGCCTAGGTCTACCTTATATATATATTCCAAATAGACCGGAGTTTGGGGAGTGGTTACAGGATACAAATATAGGAAAAATAAACTTGTGAAGAGGGAGTACAGATTAACCCAACGCGCAACCGGTTTTGTGAGCATAAAGTGCTCCGGTGAACGTATGGGTGGAGTTTTCATCTATGTTCTTGCCTTGGGGATATAGTCGTAATTATAAATATAAACTAGTGAGTGCAGACATGCACTTTTTTCGATAGAGTGCAGACATGCATAAAAGGGGATTATGTAGAAAGATTGAGAGTGAAGTTGGCATACCTTTTTGAATAGATCAAGGGCCACATTAGGTTCCAGACCTTTGATGTTGACCATCTGATCTTTAGACAGATGTTCAGTTCGTAGACAATGGCTAGCGACTTTTTGTTCATTTGTAATGACAACAATACAGGATGTAGTAGTAGACCCTGGTAACAAGGTGGCTTTTATCAGGTCCCAGTCATGGGTGGACCGTAGGCCATCAAGAACCACGAGGCATTCATGTTGACTCAAAATCCTACGACACAATTGAATCGTGTCTTGGCCTTCTACGATACCAACTGCCACAGCTTCTTTGGTTTGGAGATCATGTGAATGGAGATCCAAAAGTAAGCGCCGCGACAGGTCCGTTAAATTGAATGGATGGGGTACATCCACCCAGCTGTACTTGGTGAATGACGACGCAAATATATACAAGCCATAGCTTGTGTAACCTACTCTTAAACCGATCATCAGACGGCTGTAAATGTTTCTGATGAGACATGATTTCCCAACACCAGCAACCCCCCAAACAGGCACCACACCAGAACCACTTAAACGGTAGGTAAGGCGTTCTTGTTCTGTCACACGGCCAACAAGTTGAAAATTAATGACCCATTCATGTGCCTCTTCCTTTCCGCTGGCAAAAACGGGTCCCTGCACGTAAAGAAAATATTAGGGTTTTATTAGGATGATGGCCATATTAGGGTTCTGTGAGATGAAATAGCGTCATCATGTGATAGTGAGTGAATTGCAAAAAACCACCACATTTGGAGCATCGTTTGCAGAAAACCACCTAGTCCCTAATTTTATGCAAAAATCACCGCGTTTCTAGTAAACTTTTTGCAAAATGCACTAATCAGGTGATTTAGCCTGATTGATCACCTTCTGACAAGTGGGACCGGATTGTAAGGAGATGACTTGGTAAAAAATTGACATACACCTCCCTGGATTTCACAAAGACACCCTTATTCAAAAAATGAAAAAGCAATCAGCCCCCCCTCCCACCCCTGTCGCCTTCCTCCTCTGAGGTAGTGGCTGGCCACCGCGAGGCGGCCTCCGGCGGGACGGCCTCCCTCCTCCCTGGCCTTGCTCGCGGGCGGGGCAGTCTCCCTCCTCCCTGGCCGTCGCAGCTGGCCGGCAGCTCGCCTTAGCCACAAGCTCACGGCCCCGTGCGCCGCTGCGTGCTGCTGCTCGGCACCACACCTTCCCTCCGATCTGGTTGCTGCTGCTCGCCGTTGTTCCCCGCGGCTGCTGCTGCTCCCCGTTGCAGGTCCTCGTCGCTGCGGCTGCAGCTGCGGGCACGCCGAGCGGGAGGCCGAGCAGCTATGTCGCGGGCATGCCGAGCAGGTGGCTGTGGCGCTGTGTCGCGGATGCGCCGACCAGCTCGCAGACGAGGACGCTGCGAACGAGGCGACCGCGGGGACCTGCGACCGGGTTGCGCCGCCGAACAACTCTGAGCTCCGGCGAGGACGAGCTCCTGGGCGCTGCCGAACTACTCTGAACTCCGGCGAGGACGAACTCCACCGTAGGGGTTGATTGCTTTTTGTTTTTAGATCCAGGGATGTGTATGTAATTCTTTTGCCAAGTCAGCTCCCTACAGTCTGGTCCCACGTGTCAGAAAGTGATTACGTGGGCTAAATCACCTGATTAGTACAATTTGCAAAAAGTTTACTAGAAACGCGGTGATTTTTGCATAAAATTAGGGACTAGGTGGTTTTCTGCAATCGATGCCCTAAATGTGGTGGTTTTTTGCAATTCACTCTGTGATAGTGGAAGCAGCATGTGGTAGGAGCACATGCATTACATTCTCGAAAAATTTCAACTAAAATATATTCTAACCTTGTCTAAATGGCCGTAGGTGCCCATTTCCTACGACATGTCTTCCCATGTCCGGTAGCAAGCTCACCGGAAGGTCATGAGCCCCGAAAAATGAATCTTTATAGAGGGAGGGAAAGAATAGCCTCCGTCTCCGCAAAGTGGGCAAGAGGCTAATTAGCTGACGATGATGAGCCCGCCAAACTTAGCTTTAACGGGACGGGAAGAGTAGTCCCTCACCTCCGCGAAACGGGCAAGCTCGCCGACTGTGGCCCATCATGATGGTGGAGGTGGCCTTCATGGGACCCAAGCACCGGCGACCTCCCATGTTCTACTCTTCATCGCTATCGGTGGAGGCCATGGATGTGCCGGCTTCGTCGTCATGATGGAGGTGCATGGCCGACGAGGAGCGAGCGACGTAGTTGGTGTCGCTATAAAAAGCCTCCACCGCTGCGTCGATCTCCGTGAACGTTGCTTCTTTCTCCTCTCACAGGACACAAAGCCACCATCGCTCGCGGTGGATTTTGTAGGCAGCTCGGTAAGATAGGAGCAGTGCCTTCTGCTCGTCGACGTCCGCCACGATGCCCATGATGGCGATTTGCTCCTCCGCGCGTTGTGTACCAGTGATTTGCTCCTTCGCGAGGCGGTGCTCGTCGAGAAGGCAGAGGTTGTACCTCAGGTCAGCCTGCGCCTACCGGAACATGGCCTCTCGCTCTTCCAACACCATGTCGGCGTAGGGTGTTGGAAATATGCCCTAGAGGCAATAATAAAAGGATTATTATATTTCAATGTTCATGATAATTGTCTTTTGTTCATGCTATAACTGTATTATCCGGAAATCGTAATACACGTGTGAACACTTAGACCCAATGAGTCCCTAGTGAGCCTCTAGTTGACTAGCTCGTTATGATCAATAGATAGTCATGGTTTCCTGACTATGGACATAGGATGTCGTTGATAACGGGATCACATCATTAGGAGAATGATGTGATGGACAAGACCCAATCATAAGCATAGCATAAAAGATCGTATAGTTCGTTTGCTAGAAGCTTTGCCAATGTCAAGTATCTATTCCTTCGACCATGAGATCGTGTAACTCCCGGTTACCGTAGGAGTGCCTTGGGTGTATCAAACGTCACAACGTAACTGGGTGACTATAAAGGTGCATTACAGGTATCTCCGAAAGTATCTGTTGGGTTGACACGGATCGAGACTGGGATTTGTCACTCCGTATAACGGAGAGGTATCTCTGGGCCCACTCGGTAATGCATCATCATAATGAGCTCAATGTGACCAAGGTGTTGGCCACGGGATCATGCATTACGGTACGAGTAAAGTGACTTGCCGGGTAACGAGACTGAACAAGGTATTGGGATACCGACGATCGAGTCTCGGGCAAGTAACGTACCGATTGACAAAGGGAATTGTATACAGGGTTTGATCGAATCCTCGACATCGTGGTTCAACCGATGAAATCATCGAGGAGCATGTGGGAGCCAACATGGATATCCAGACCCCGCTGTTGGTTATTGCCCGAGAGTCGTCTCGGTCATGTCTGCGTGTCTCCCGAACCCGTAGGGTCTACACACTTAAGGTTCGGTGACGCTAGGGTTAGTAGGAAGTCAAGTATGTGACTACCGAATGATGTTCGGAGTCCCGGATGAGATCCCGGACGTCACGAGGAGTTCCGGAATGGTCCGGAGGTAAAGATTTATATATGGGAAGTCCTGTTTCGGGCATCGGGACAAGTTTCGGGGTTATCGGTATTGTACCGGGACCACCGGAGGGGTCCCGGGGGCCCACCGGGTGGGGCCACCTGCCCCGGGGGGCCACATGGGCTGTAGGGGGTGCGCCTTGGCCTGCATGGGCCAAGGGCACCAGCCCCACATAGGCCCATGCGCCTAGGGTTCAAGGGGGCAAGAGTCCTAGGAGGGGAAGGCACCTCCTAGGTGCCTTGGGGGGGAGGGAAACCCCCCTTGGCCGCCGCCCCCCTAGGAGATTGGATCTCCTAGGGCCGGCCACCCCCCCCTTGGCCCTCCTATATATAGTGGGGGAGAGGAGGGACTTCATACCTTGAGTCCTTGGCCTTTGGTTGCCTCCTTCTCCCTCCCCAACACCTCTCCTCCTTCGTTGTGTGCTCGGCGAAGCCCTGTCGGAGTACTGCTTCTCCACCATCACCACGCCGTCGTGCTGCCGGTGGAGCTGTCTTCCTCAACCTCTCCTTCCCCCTTGCTGGATCAAGAAGGAGGAGACGTCGCTCGTCCCGTACGTGTGTTGAACACGGAGGTGCTGTCCGTTCAGCACTTGGCATCGGTGATCTGAATCACGTTCGAGTACGACTCCATCATCACCTTGCAAGCTTCCGCACGCGATCTACAAGTGGTATGTAGATGCAAGCTCTCTCCCATGACTCGTTGCTTAGATGAACTCATAGATGGATCTTGGTGAAGCCGTAGGAAAAATTTTAATTTTCTGCAACGTTCCCCAACAGTGGTATCAGAGCTAGGTCTATGCGTAGTTCTCTAATGCACGAGTAGAACACAATTTGTTGTGGGCGTTGATCTTGTCATCTTACTTGCCTCTACTAGTCTTTTCTTGCTCAACGGTATTGTGGGATGAAGCGGCCCGGACCAACCTTACACGTACGCTTACGTGAGACCGGTTCCACCGACTGACATGCACTAGTTGCATAAGGTGGCTGGCGGGTGTCTGTCTCTCCCACTTTAGTTGGAGCGGAATCGATGAACAAGGCCCTTATGAAGGGTAAATAGAAGTTGACAAAATCACGTTGTGGTGATTCGTAGGTAAGAAAACGTTCTTGCTAGAACCCAATCGCAGCCACGTAAAAGATGCAACAACAACTAGAGAACGTCTAACTTGTTTTTGCAGCGATTGATCATGTGATGTGATATGGCCAGAAGTTGTGATGAATGTTGAATTGTGATGTATGAGATCATGTTCTTGTAATAGGATTCACGACTTGCATGTCGATGAGTATGACAACCGGCAGGAGCCATAGGAGTTGTCTTTATTTTTTTGTATGACCTGCGTGTCATTGAAGAACGCCATGTAAACTACTTTACTTCATTACTAAACGCGTTAGTCATAGAAGTAGAAGTAGTCGTTGGCGTGACAACTTCATGAAGACACGATGATGGAGATCATGATGATGGAGATCATGGTGTCAAGCCGGTGACAAGATGATCATGGAGCCCCGAAGATGGAGATCAATGGAGCTTGATGATATTGGCCATATCATGTCACAACCATATAATTGCATGTGATGTTTATTATGTTTATGCATCTTGTTTACTTAGGACGACGGTAGTAAATAAGATGATCCCTTACAAAATTTCAAGAAGTGTTCTCCCCTAACTGTGCACCGTTGCTACAGTTCGTCGTTTCTAAGCACCACGTGATGATCGGGTGTGATGGATCCTTACGTTCACATACAACGGGTGTAAGACAGTTTTACACAGCGAAAACACTTAGGGTTAACTTGACGAGCCTAGCATGTGCAGACATGGCCTCGGAACACGGAGACCGAAAGGTCGAACACGAGTCGTATGGAAGATACGATCAACATAAAGATGTTCACCGACGATGACTAGTCCGTCTCACGTGATGATCGGACACGGGCTAGTCGACTCGGATCGTGTAACACTTAGATGACTAGAGGGATGTCTAATCTAAGTGGGAGTTCATAATTTTGATTAAGAACTTTATTATCATGAACTTAGTCTAAAACCTTTGCAAATATGTATTGTAGATCAATGGCCAACGCTCATGTCAACATGAACTTCAACGCGTTCCTAGAGAAAACCAAGCTGAAAGATGATGGCAGCAACTATACGGACTGGGTCCGAAACCTGAGGATCATCCTCATAGCTGCCAGGAAGCAATATGTCCTAGAAGGACCGCTAGGTGCCGCTCCCGTCCCAGAGAACCAAGACGTTATGAACGCTTGGCAAACTCGTGCTGATGATTACTCCCTCGTTCAGTGCGGCATGCTTTACAGCTTAGAACCGGGGCTCCAAAAGCGTTTTGAGCATCACGGAGCATATGAGATGTTCGAAGAGCTGAAACTAGTTTTCCAAGCTCATGCCCGGGTCGAGAGATATGATGTCTCCGACAAGTTCTACAGTTGTAAGATGGAGGAGAACAGTTCTGTCAGTGAACACATCCTGAAGATGTCTGGGTTGCACGCACGTATGACCCAGTTGAACATTAACCTCCCAGATGAGGCGGTCATTGACAGAATCCTCCAGTCGCTCCCACCAAGCTACAAGAGCTTTGTGATGAACTACAACATGCAGGGGATGGTAAAGACCATTCCTGAAGTGTTCTCGATGCTGAAGTCAGCAGAGGCTGAAATCAAGAAAGAACATCAAGTGTTGATGGTCAATAAGACCACTAAGTTCAAGAAGGGCAAGGGTAAGAAGAACTTCAAGAAGGACGGCAAAGATGTTGCCGCGCCCGGTAAGCCTGTTGCCGGGAAGAAGTCAAAGAATGGACCCAAGCCTGAGACTGAGTGCTTTTATTGCAAGGGGAAGGGGCACTGGAAGCGGAACTGCCCCAAATACTTAGCGGATAAGAAGGCCGGCAACACCAAAGGTATATTTGATATACATGTAATTGATGTGTACCTTACCAGTACTCGAAGTAACTCCTGGGTATTTGATACCGGTGCCGTTGCTCACATATGTAACTCACAGCAGGAGCTGCGGAATAAACGGAGACTGGCGAAGGACGAGGTGACGATGCGCGTCGGGAATGGCTCCAGGGTCGATGTGATCGCCGTCGGCACGCTGCCTCTACATTTACCTACGGGATTAGTTTTAAACCTCAATAATTGTTATTTAGTGCCAAGTTTGAGCATGAACATTGTATCTCGTTTAATACGAGATGGCTACTTATTTAAGTCTGAGAATAATGGTTGTTCGATTTATATGAGAGATATGTTTTATGGTCATGCTCCGATGGTCAATGGTTTATTCTTGATGAATCTCGAGCGTAATATTACACATGTTCATAGTGTGGATGCCAAAAGATGTAAAGTTGATAACGATAGTCCCACATACTTGTGGCACTGCCGCCTTGGTCACATTGGTGTCAAGCGCATGAAGAAGCTCCATGCTGATGGACTTTTAGAGTCTCTTGATTATGAATCATTTGACACATGCGAACCTTGCCTCTTAGGCAAAATGACCAAGACTCCGTTCTCCGGAACAATGGAGCGAGCAACCAACTTGTTGGAAATCATACATACCGATGTGTGCGGTCCAATGAGCGTTGAGGCTCGCGGAGGATATCGTTATGTTCTCACTCTCACTGACGACTTGAGTAGATATGGGTATGTCTACTTAATGAAACACAAGTCTGAGACCTTTGAAAAGTTCAAGGAATTTCAGAGTGAGGTAGAGAATCAACATGACCGTAAGATAAAGTTCCTACGATCAGATCGTGGGGGCGAATACTTAAGTCACGAATTTGGTACACACTTAAGAAAATGTGGAATCGTTTCACAACTCACGCCGCCTGGAACACCTCAGCGAAACGGTGTGTCCGAACGTCGTAATCGCACTCTATTGGATATGGTGCGGTCTATGATGTCTCTTACCGATTTACCGCTATCATTTTGGGGATACGCTCTAGAGACAGCTACATTCACTTTAAATAGGGCACCGTCTAAATCCGTTGAGACGACACCGTATGAATTATGGTTTGGGAAGAAACCTAAGCTGTCGTTTCTAAAAGTTTGGGGATGCGATGCTTATGTCAAGAAACTTCAACCTGAAAAGCTCGAACCCAAGTCGGAAAAATGCGTATTCATAGGATACCCTAAGGAAACTGTCGGGTATACCTTCTACTTAAGATCCGAAGGCAAGATCTTTGTTGCCAAGAACGGATGCTTTCTGGAGAAAGAGTTTCTCTCGAAAGAAGTAAGTGGGAGGAAAGTAGAACTCGATGAAGTACTACCTCTCGAACGGGAAAGTGGTGCAGCGCAGGAAACCATTCCTGTAATGCCCACACCAACTGAAGAGGAAAATGTTGATGATGATCAAGGTACTTCAGATCTAGTTGCTACTGAATTTCGAAGGTCCACAAGGACACGTTCTGCACCAGAGTGGTACGGCAACCCTGTCATGGAAATCATGTTGCTGGACAACAATGAACCTTCGAACTATGAAGAAGCAATGGCGGGCCCGGATTCCAACAAATGGCTTGAGGCCATGAAATCCGAGATAGGATCCATGTATGAAAACAAAGTATGGACTTTGACAGACTTGCCCGATGATCGGCGAGCGATAGAAAATAAATGGATTTTTAAGAAGAAGACGGACGCGGATGGTAATGTTACCATCTATAAAGCTCGACTTGTCGCTAAGGGTTATCGACAAGTTCAAGGGATTGACTACGACGAGACATTCTCTCCCGTGGCGAAGCTTAAGTCCGTCCGAATCATGTTAGCAATTGCCGCATACTATGATTATGAGATATGGCAGATGGACGTCAAAACGGCATTCCTTAATGGACATCTTAAGGAAGAGCTGTATATGATGCAGCCGGAAGGTTTTGTCGTTCCTCAGAACGCTAACAAAGTATGCAAGCTCCAGCGATCCATTTATGGACTGGTGCAAGCATCTCGGAGTTGGAACATTCGCTTTGATGAGATGATCAAAGCGTTTGGGTTTACGCAGACTTATGGAGAAGCCTGCGTTTACAAGAAAGTGAGTGGGAGCTCTGTAGCATTTCTCCTATTATATGTAGATGACATACTCTTGATGGGAAATGATACGAAACTCCTGGACAGCATTAAGGCCTACTTGAACAAGTGTTTTTCAATGAAGGACCTTGGAGAAGCTGCTTATATATTAGGCATCAAGATCTATAGAGATAGATCGAGACGCCTCATAGGTCTTTCACAAAGCACATACCTTGATAAGATTTTGAAGAGGTTCAAAATGGATCAGTCCAAGAAGGGGTTCTTGCCTATGTTACAAGGTGTGAGATTGAGCTTGGCTCAGTCACCGACCACGGCAAAAGATAAAGAAGAGATGAGTGTCATCCCCTATGCTTCAGCCATAGGATCTATTATGTATGCCATGCTGTGTACCAGACCCGATGTAAACCTTGCCGTAAGTTTGGTTGCAAGATACCAAAGTAACCCCGGCAAGGAACACTGGACAGCGGTCAAGAATATCCTGAAGTACCTGAAAAGGACAAAGGACATGTTTCTCGTTTATGGAGGAGATGAAGAGCTCGTCGTAAAGGGTTACGTCGACGCTAGCTTCGACTCAGATCTGGATGACTCTAAGTCACAAACCGGATACGTGTATATGTTGAATGGTGGAGCAGTAAGCTGGTGCAGCTGCAAGCAGAGTGTCGTGGCGGGATCTACATGTGAAGCGGAGTACATGGCAGCCTCGGAGGCAGCGCATGAAGCGATTTGGATGAAGGAGTTCATCACCGACCTAGGAGTCATACCCAATGCGTCGGGGCCGATCAAACTCTTCTGTGACAACACTGGAGCTATTGCCCTTGCCAAGGAGCCCAGGTTTCACAAGAAGACCAGGCACATCAAGCGTCGTTTCAACTCCATCCGTGAAAATGTTCAAGATGGAGACATAGAGATTTGCAAAGTGCACACGGATCTGAATGTCGCAGATCCGTTGACTAAACCTCTCTCGCGTGCAAAACATGATCAACACCAGAACTCTATGGGTGTTCGATTCATCACAATGTAACTAGATTGGTGACTCTAGTGCAAGTGGGAGACTGTTGGAAATATGCCCTAGAGGCAATAATAAAAGGATTATTATATTTCAATGTTCATGATAATTGTCTTTTGTTCATGCTATAACTGTATTATCCGGAAATCGTAATACACGTGTGAACACTTAGACCCAATGAGTCCCTAGTGAGCCTGTAGTTGACTAGCTCGTTATGATCAATAGATAGTCATGGTTTCCTGACTATGGACATAGGATGTCGTTGATAACGGGATCACATCATTAGGAGAATGATGTGATGGACAAGACCCAATCATAAGCATAGCATAAAAGATCGTATAGTTCGTTTGCTAGAAGCTTTGCCAATGTCAAGTATCTATTCCTTCGACCATGAGATCGTGTAACTCCCGGTTACCGTAGGAGTGCCTTGGGTGTATCAAACGTCACAACGTAACTGGGTGACTATAAAGGTGCATTACAGGTATCTCCGAAAGTATCTGTTGGGTTGACACGGATCGAGACTGGGATTTGTCACTCCGTATAACGGAGAGGTATCTCTGGGCCCACTCGGTAATGCATCATCATAATGAGCTCAATGTGACCAAGGTGTTGGCCACGGGATCATGCATTACGGTACGAGTAAAGTGACTTGCCGGGTAACGAGACTGAACAAGGTATTGGGATACCGACGATCGAGTCTCGGGCAAGTAACGTACCGATTGACAAAGGGAATTGTATACAGGGTTTGATCGAATCCTCGACATCGTGGTTCAACCGATGAAATCATCGAGGAGCATGTGGGAGCCAACATGGATATCCAGACCCCGCTGTTGGTTATTGCCCGAGAGTCGTCTCGGTCATGTCTGCGTGTCTCCCGAACCCGTAGGGTCTACACACTTAAGGTTCGGTGACGCTAGGGTTAGTAGGAAGTCAAGTATGTGACTACCGAATGATGTTCGGAGTCCCGGATGAGATCCCGGACGTCACGAGGAGTTCCGGAATGGTCCGGAGGTAAAGATTTATATATGGGAAGTCCTGTTTCGGGCATCGGGACAAGTTTCGGGGTTATCGGTATTGTACCGGGACCACCGGAGGGGTCCCGGGGGCCCACCGGGTGGGGCCACCTGCCCCGGGGGGCCACATGGGCTGTAGGGGGTGCGCCTTGGCCTGCATGGGCCAAGGGCACCAGCCCCACATAGGCCCATGCGCCTAGGGTTCAAGGGGGCAAGAGTCCTAGGAGGGGAAGGCACCTCCTAGGTGCCTTGGGGGGGAGGGAAACCCCCCTTGGCCGCCGCCCCCCTAGGAGATTGGATCTCCTAGGGCCGGCCACCCCCCCCTTGGCCCTCCTATATATAGTGGGGGAGAGGAGGGACTTCATACCTTGAGTCCTTGGCCTTTGGTTGCCTCCTTCTCCCTCCCCAACACCTCTCCTCCTTCGTTGTGTGCTCGGCGAAGCCCTGTCGGAGTACTGCTTCTCCACCATCACCACGCCGTCGTGCTGCCGGTGGAGCTGTCTTCCTCAACCTCTCCTTCCCCCTTGCTGGATCAAGAAGGAGGAGACGTCGCTCGTCCCGTACGTGTGTTGAACACGGAGGTGCTGTCCGTTCAGCACTTGGCATCGGTGATCTGAATCACGTTCGAGTACGACTCCATCATCACCTTGCAAGCTTCCGCACGCGATCTACAAGTGGTATGTAGATGCAAGCTCTCTCCCATGACTCGTTGCTTAGATGAACTCATAGATGGATCTTGGTGAAGCCGTAGGAAAAATTTTAATTTTCTGCAACGTTCCCCAACATAGGGTCCCCGTGCCTCACCCATGGTGATGCTAGCATGGAGGCTTGACCCTTCAATGCCGGCTGCAGTGAAAGGTTGGGCCGGCATGAATGTGGCACTGACCGCTGAAATTGTGGAAGATAGTTCTGGGCGTCGAACGCGTGCATGGCATCGGTCCAGACGCCCGCAAAGCCCCCCACCCCCCCCCCCCCCCCCCCCCCCCCCCCCCCCCCCCAGCCACACACACACGTTTGCTTCCGGTTTGCCGAAAAAAGGACATCCAAACCAGACCGCGAACGAATGAGGGACTGCGTTGGATGAAAAAACACGTCCGGATGCAGGGTGTTTGAGGGTCAGCGTCGGATGGCAAAACACGTCCGGATGCAGGGTGTTTGAGGGTCAGCGTTGGAGATGCCCTAACCCGTGCAAGTTCATGGGTTTATGAGTGGTAATACTAATATATACACACACGGAGGAAATTAGTATTGTAGTTTAGATTTGCAGAGAAACATAGTAACTTATAAGCTCTTTTGAGTTGTTCATACCTCCGCAGCCTTGGATTCCCGATCATCGATCTGGAGTATTCGCTCTTTCACATTTTCAACACAATGTTTGGCCACGGCCTCTTCTTGTGTAATGACAATGATACAGCAGCTAGTTGCGTCCGAGAAGAAGGTGTTCTTTATGGAGTCCCACTCATCCTTAGACTGCAGACCGTTAATAACAAGGAGACAGTCGTTTTCAGTTAAGAACTCCCTACGACACTCCCTACGACCGTTAATAACAAGGAAAATTAATTCAATGTGAACAGACGCTTCCCGGTCCGAGTATCCAATGTGAGCACTCCTGCTTGCCTTGTATCTTGGCTTGTCCAAACAAAACTTGAAGATTCGCCGGTCAGGAGGGGAGAAGCACTCCGCCGTGCAGCCTTGTGAAATGCTCGTGATTTATGCAGCCTGCTTCCTGCATGCATGCATCCTTTACCATTTTACACCATCATCTCGATCAATGCATTTCCTTTTCAGCAGTCCCTTACTAGAGATTCATGTGGGCATAACTAATTGTGAGGGGGCTCTTCGGTTTCCTCCTGCTAGTGCTACATGCCTTTGGCATTACAGAATCTGCGTCCAGAAATATGAGGATGAGGAAGGAAGACTTGGATCGAGTTCAGGTCCCAAGAAACTAATATAGCCGATCAAACCAACTAGCAACCTACCACACCGGCTTAAACAAATGGCGCACTGATTAATTGCTACATCCACATATTCTCACATCACGGTAGGTTAATTGATAAGGAGGAGATGATTAGTCACCTACGGGCTTAGATACTAAATTCTGTCAATTAGTAATTCACATCTAATTCCAGCAAAAAAGACAAAAGTAATTCACGTCTCATTTCTTACATATGCTTTTTATTCCCGCAAACAAAGCGAAAGTTTTTCATCTTAATACAAATCAATAATTTCCCAGGTTGTATTTATTCCAGTGACATCATCTACGGCAATATTTCTAATAGTTTTATTAGTGGTGGCTATTGTGTTCTATCGTTCCCTGAGTCAAAATATGATAAAGAGGTACATTTTGAAGATTGAAATGTTTCTCAAGACATATAGAACATTGAAACCCGCAAGATACACATACTCTAACATTAGGAAGATAGCAAGACGGTTGAAAGACAAAGTAGGACAGGGGGGGATTTGGGATTGATACAGAGGAGAATTACCAAAGGGAGTGCCTGTGGCAGTCAAGATGGTAAAGTATTTAAATGGAGAGGAATTATGCCAATTTGGGGGGGGGGGGGGGGGGGGGCATTCATCAGTGAAATAGCAAGAACCAATGTAGTCCGTCTTGGGCTTTCTCATTTCCGTAAATCAATCACTCATGAAACAGCGTGTGAATGCCCCTTGAATCAATTAATCTGCATCGGCACCAACATGCCCCCTACAAAGTTGATTTTGTTTTGCGTACTAGTACAAGTTTAAAATGCCTCCACAAACCAGAAGGGCAAGATGAGCTAGCTAGTCTGAGCATTACAGTATTAAGCAAGACTACACTTGTGAGAAGATTTGGAGTCGATGTTTTGTTAAACAAACAAACAACAACAAAGCCTTCAGTCCCAAACAAGTTGGGGTAGGCTAGAGGTGAAACCCATAAGATCTTGCGACCAACTCATGGCTCTGACACCCCTGTCCATATTTAGTTGAGGTCCAGTTAAAGAAACTAATTTTGTCAGCTGTACAATTGCGCTTGGATTAATTGTTTGCATGAATATTTATGCTAGTAGTACTACTTATGAAGTTATTAGAGATGGCTGATGGAAAATTAATTCAGTGTGTACAGACATTTCCCGGTCCGAGTATCCAATGTAAGCACTCCTGCTTGCGTTGTCTCTTGGTCCATCAAATCAAAACTTGACGATTCGTTGGCCAGAAAGGGAGAAGCACTTCGTCGTCCAGCCCTGTGAAACACTCATGATTTATGCAGCCTGCTTCCTGCAAGCATGCATCCTTTACCATTTGACACCATCGTTTCGATCAGTGCATTTCCTTTTCAGCAGCGCCAATAAATAAAAAAGTACCCTTAATATGAAAGTAGTAGTGAACTAGTGATTCATGTGGGCATAACTGTGAGGGGCCTCTTCGGTTTCCTCCTGCTAGTGCTACGTGCCTTCCGCATTTAACTGAATCTGCATCCAGAACCACGAGGAAGACTTGGACGGAGTTAAGGTCCCAAGATACTAATATAGCCAATCAAGCCAACTAAGCAACCTACCGCGCCAGCTTAAACAAATGGTGCACTAATTGATTGCTACATCCACATGTGCTCAGTGTTCACATCACGGCAGGTTGGTTGATAAGAAGGTGACTAGTCACCTACCAGCTTAAATACTAAATTCCGTCTATTAGTAGTTTAGTACTACCTCCGTCCCAAAATATAAGACGTTCGTCTTATTTTTTGGGGGACGGAAGTAGTAATTCACATCTAATTACTGCAAAAAAAATGTAGGAATTGACATCTAAATTCTTACATATGCTTTTTATTCCCACAAACAAAGCGAATGTTTTTCATCTTAATACAGATCAACAATTTACTTGGTTGTATTTATTCCAGTAACATCATCTACGGCAATGTTGTTTTATTAGTGGTGGCTACTGTGTTCTATCGTTCCCTGAAGCAAAATATGATGAAGAGGACATTTGAAGGTTGAAATGTTCTCAAGACATATGGGATACTGAAACCCGCAAGATACGCATTCTCTGCCATTAACAAGATAGCAAGACAGTTTAAAGACAAAGTGGGGGGGGGGGGGGGGGGGGGGGGGGGTAATCCGTCTTATGGGGTTTTTCTTAGAAGGAACACAGCGTTCTCTGATTTATGAATTCATGCCTAACGGGTCATTGGAGAACTACATATTCTCATGTGATTCTAGTAGTTCACATGAATTCCTAGTACCAGACAAGATCTTGGATATTATCTTAGGCATTGCCCGAGGAATCAAGTACCTGCATCAAGGGTGCAACCAGCCTATCCTCCACTTCGACATCAAGCCTCACAACATCCTTCTGGACTAAAGCTTCAATCCAAGGATTTCAGACGTTGGGCTAGCTAAAATGTATCCAAAGGTTTCAGACGATTTCAGACGTCAGGGCATGACTTTGAGGGTACTTTGACTGGCATGTCTTTGAACCGTCTTGCTATCTGCTTGTGCTGAATTGAGAGTAGTAATGATTAATGTGGGCATAACTGTGAGGGGCCTCTTCGGTTTCCTCCTGCTAGTGCTACGTGCCTTCTGCATTTTACAGAATCTGCGTCCAGAACCAGGAGGAAGACTTGGACCGAGTTTAGGTCCCAAGAAACTAATATAACCCATCAAGCCACCTAAACAACCTACCACGCCGGCATAAACAAATGGAGCACCGATTGATTGCTACATCCACATGTCCTCACATCGCGGTAGGTTGGTTGATAAGAAGGTGAATAGTGACCTACCGGGTTAAACACTAAATTCCGTCAATTAGTCATCCAATTCTTGCAGGAAAAAAAAGCAGTTCACATCTAATTTCTTACATATGC
Organism: Triticum timopheevii; assembly: GCA_963921465.1. Taxonomy (NCBI): domain Eukaryota; kingdom Viridiplantae; phylum Streptophyta; class Magnoliopsida; order Poales; family Poaceae; genus Triticum; species Triticum timopheevii. Next base: position 489,960,159 of record OY997270.1, on the reverse strand, counting down.
TTTCTTTCCGCAAACAAAGCAAAAGTTTTTCATCTTAATACAAATCATTAATTTCCTTGGTTGTATTTATCCCAGTGGCATCATCTACGTCAATACTTCTACTTGTTTTATTAGTGGTGGCTACTGTGTTCTATCGTTCCCTGAAGTCAAGATGTGATGAAGACGTACATTCAAAGGTCAAAATATTTCTCAAGACATATGGAACACTGAAACCCGCAAGATACACATTCTCTGACGTTAAGCAGATAGCACGACAGTTCAAAGACAAAGTAGGGCAGGGGGGATTGGGGAGTGTATAAAGAGGAGAACTGCCAAACAGAGTGTCTGGGGCAGTCAAGATGCTAGAGGACTTAAATGGAGAGGGGAAAGAATTCATCAGTGAAATAGCAACTATTGGGAGAATTCATCATGCCAACATAGTACGACTTCTCAGGTTTTGCTCAGAAGGAACAGGACGTGCTCTTATTTATGAATTCATGCCTAACGGGTCATTCGTGAACTATATATACTCATGCGATTCTAGTAGTTCACGTGAATTCCTAGTACCAGACAAGATGTTGGATATTGCCTTAGGCATTGCCCGAGGAATCGAATACCTGCATCAAGGGTGCAACCAGCGTATCCTACACATTGATATCAAGCCTCACAACATCTTGCTGTACAACAGCTCCAATCCAAAGATTTCAAACTTTGGGCTCTCTAAAATGAAAAATGTATGCAAGGGATAAAAAGCATTGTTACCTATACTGCAGAAAGAGGGACAATTGGCTATATTGCACCAGAACTATACTCTCGGAACTCCGGGGCAATACCCTACAAGTCCGATATTTATAGTTTTGGCATGCTTGTGTTAGAACTTAGAAATGGTGTATGGGAGGAGAAACTTGGACCCAATGATTGAGAACCAGACCGAGCTTTATCTTCCACAGTGGATATACGAGATAATATTCAGTGGGAGGGACTTGTGCTTGCTAGGGAAATGGCAGAGTCGAAATGGCACGAGAAGGGAAAGAAATGGTGCGACAACTCGCCATTGTGGCCTATGGTGCATTCAGTGGAACCCGAATAATCGGCACAACAATGACAAAGGTAGTAAACATGTTGGAAGGGAGAGTACAGGATCTTCAAATGCCCCCTAATCCATTAGTCTCATGATGCAACTGCCAGCCAATAAGGCAAAACTAAAGGACATAATGCTATCACCAACAAATCGGTGATAGCTAGTAGTATAAAGTATAAACTACATTCGATATTAGACTGAAATAGATTTCCTGCTGTAACCATGTATTGTTATTGTTATAATTCCTGTTGGAACGACGTATCGTTATTATTATTCCTACTATTATCATTTGTTGTTGTCACATTATTAGAGCATACAGAATGTTGCAATGTGGTATTAGGAAGGTATATGAGATATTGAAATTTGAGAGTGTTTCTTACCGAACTGTGGTCCGTGTGGTTTATCTTCCACCATGACATGGTGTGGCCGTGCAGTCCTTAGTGAAGTTCACAGCATTCTCCAATCCTTGTATGGGAATTTGACTGAATGTTGAGAGGGAGAGCATTAAGAATCCTGTGATACATCGATGAAGTTTCAGGAATGATAAAACAACCAGATGCCTCTAGCAAAAATAGAATTTCCTCTGCATAAAAATAGCAACCATTGCACTCGATGAGAAGCAACTTCGCTAAAACTTCAGGCACAAAGATTCTCAAGAAACCTAACTAACTCAAATGCCACAATACGCTGAGCCCAAGAGTTGGATTGCCAAGAAATGAAAATTCCAAGAAAAGCCACTGACCTGGGGATGCAGATCGAGTCAGTGGCCGGCACGTCGATGGTGGTGATGGTTGCTGCAGGCGCGGAAACAATTGGCATGACCACATCTGGATGATATGATGTTTGAGTTGCTTAATCCAGGCCAAACACTCATGCTTAATGCATCGTCACGGACCATGGAAATCCACAGGAAGAAGTCACATCAACCATTTCCTCTGTCATTACTCAGGGGATGGTAGCTCCGAGGGCGAGGATTTGCAAGAGGCATTTCCTCGAGCACCTTACGCCCACATCCTCCATGTGCGTACTGTAGCTGCCCTCCAGAAGAAGAACGCGACGCAGGACGCAGCAGCAGCGCCTCCGGCGGAAGATGTAGGCCCTGACCCATACCATACTCTTCGTCAGCCATCTTCTCCCTCGAGGAGCTGCCATTCCCGAACCTATGGAGGTGCGTGGCGTCGACGCCATGTGCGACCAGGAGGGCCGCGAGGGATGAAGGCGTCTTTGTTATCTCGGCGGCCGTCCCTATCTCCTAGGACCGCCCAACGACGCCTGCAGCTGCCGCCGCCGCCGCCGCCGCTCGCCTGATTCTCTCCGGCCGCGGCGGCCGTCGTGTTCCGCCGGGAAGGTGGGAGGGAGAATAGGAGCAATCTGGGCCCACGCGATCTGTATAACAATCTGGGCCTTGGCTGCCTTTTCTTCCGGCCCGACCTCATCCGCGATTGATGATGATACGACTTCTCTGCTAAAAATATCGTCATGGTACAAAACATTTTTAATTACATCAAAAAAATATTTTCTAATTGTATTTATAAATGTCATGTACATTTTTTTAATGTGTGTACATTTTTTAAATACCATGAACACTTTTTAATGGTATCAACATTTTTTTAACTACGCAAACAAAGTTTTTGCATCGCGTTAAAAAGTTTCAAATTTATGGTTTTTATTTTATAAAAAAAAATTAAGTTATTGAAATATATGTTTGTAGAATATTTTCTTTCAAAAATATGGACAAAAACGCATTAACCTGTGCAGGGAGCTACTTGGGCCGGCCCAATGGTAGCGACGGGAGAACGCCTTGAGGCGAGACCTCCTTTGTGTCGCTTCTGGCTAGCGAAAGTTCCAATTGTGAATGTTACTGAAAGAATTCATTATGAAATGATGTAAAAAGGAAATCGTGCGACATCATAGGTAAATATCTGATAGCAACAACCGATGATGCTTGCTAGAGATCCTTCAAGGATTGTGGTAGAGCATTCAACAAACGATAGGCATAGGAAAATATCTGATAGCAACCCCTTTTGTACTCCTTGAGCATGCGGAATTCTACATCGGCAGTGCAATTTGAGAAAGATCAGCATTCAAGCGGCTTTGCAAGGAAATAAAAACACCAAAAGTGATCCTAAAAAATACCAAAAAAGTCAAACGAAAATAATGAATAAGAAAAAATAGAACAAGAACAGAGAAAAAAAATACAAACCTAGAAAAGGTGATTAGCAATGTAGATGCACACAAAGCACGAGAGCGTAACTGGCAACACTTTTTTTTCTTTTTCTTTTTATACATGCAACGAGGAGTAATAAAATGAACAACTAAAATGGGCCCGATCCCAATTTACACTGGGACGCTTGGATCGGTGCTTAATGCATACAGCAAGCGGCAAATAGCATTTGCGAGCATGCTCTACACTGCCTTCTCTCGTGTGTCTGGCCAACCTGGGAAGACTATTTTGACATTGAGTAGGCCAAGGAGCTGGCATCATACAAGGAGCGAGCGACCACGCATGAGCACATCTCCGGCGTTCTCCACGCCGACAGTGGGTGAATAAACGGCGACAGCGATGGAGTGGGAACAACGACCTTGGTAAGGCCAATTGTAATGGGATTCATTGCTAATTTCCTGACACTTCACATGCTTACACTTTGCGTTGCATTTTTCATGAAAACAAAGTTTTTTGTTGTTGTTGGCACTAATAGCTTGTCAAATTTTCATGACATGTTGATTCACAACCATGCTTCTTATAAAGGCATGTCGTGTGTGTGTCCCACCAAATTATTCACCCTCCAGCGCGAGGCATTGTAATAGTAATAACTAAACACACTAGTGACCATCCATATTTCCATGCTATTATTGTTGTAACTTGACAAAAAAAAGGTAGGACGAGATACTGCACCCAACAAACATGGTATACCAATTGCACATTAATACAAACCACATGGTATACCAATTGTGAATAGGTGAAAGAATTCATTGTAAAATGATGTAATAAGAAATCACTTGGCATATCCAACAGCTCCCCTAAAAAAACATCTCGTAAAAGTCATTTTACAATAAGTTTTCTGATTGTCTGTTTTCTTAGTTTCCGTAAACATCATCCCGTAAAATCTTTATTTTCTTTTACTTTCAATTTTAAAACTCTAGCTGAAAACATAGGGCCCGCAAGTCAGTGACAGAGGCGTGATGGCGAGTGGTGGTGCTAGGCGACAACTGCGGCGACGGTGAGGCAGGGTTGGCTGCTGGCCTCAAGGCCAGGGCAGGAGGCGGGGCAGGGTTGGCGACGGCAACCTCAAGGGCAAGGGAGGAGGAGAGGGGGGGGGGGGGGGTGCAGCAGCAGCCTCGCGGGCAGGGGAGGTGGCGGGGTAGGTGTAGCGGCGCAGCGGCAGCCTCGCGGGTAGGTGCAGCGGCGCAATGGTTTGGACCTCCGTTCATTGTTCTGCTTGGTTTGAGCCTCCGTCCAGCGTTCTGCTCATGAAGTTTCAGGTGATTATCCGCCCACCAAAATTATAAGGAAAGGTCATCTTCCCGTAAACTAGTAGGACCAATAAGGTGATTAGAGGGGATCCCGTAAAAAAATTGGGTTTACGGGAGCTGTTGGAGGCATATTTTTATTCCAATTTCCCACAAACGGTAGATTTTAGGGATACAGGAGCTATTGGAGTTGCTCTTAACACCTAAATATTTGTAGGAACCTCTCCTACTGTTGCTATCTTTAAAAACATAAATATTTGATAGCAACAACCGATATTTGCAAGAAACTTCGCATAAACAAGGCCTTACATGAACCACCCAACCCACATTTGAATGAACAATTTTTAAGACTCATAAAGCAACGAATTACTATTGAGATAAAATAATTGCTGAGATACAATGCAATCATTAAAATATTTTAATCATGACAAAACACCCTCTCTCGAATCTCCTCGGTGTTTGCACCAATAGTTGTTTTTATCCCCAAACAGGCCCTTGTCCGGCTTTATATTATAAAGCCAATCAGTCGAACAAGGGTACACGGTGTTGAGGAAATTATTGGAAGCTACAAAAAAAGAAAAGGACAATAAAACACACCAATGGCGCAAAAAAAGACACATAAGTGCACTAAACAAACGCCTCTAGAGTGCTATCGAGCAGAAGCATAGCAGATTCGCCGTCCCAACTGATAACCATCATGCCGTGGAAATAGACCAAAAACCCACCTTGATGGGGGACCACCACGACGAGCCATGAACTCTATATCCAGATTAGGGCTAGGTCAGCACCGCGGCGATAACTTTGCCATGACCACCAGCTACCACGCACCCCACCACCCACATGGCCGAAGCATGCCACCACACCCGCCTCAATGCTGCTCGCTGGAGAGCCATCCGCTAAGCCCATCGTTGGCCCAGCATCCATGGCTCGAATCATCTCTCGCTCCAGACTTGCAGCCATCGTCCACCAAAGAAACGGGCGAGATGACCTCACTATCCGAATCCTTGGAAAGCCCCCAGGCATGTGCTCAGTCAGGCATAGTCATATCTAGCAACTCTCAAGAAAAACCAACCACAGGTAGTGGGGTAACGACCCTCCCCCGTAACAAGCACTGGGCACGCACTAGCGGTTGTCCGCCGCCACGCACCACCGGAGAAAACATCAACCAGTGCCCCATTTGATCTGCCTACTCCAGATCTAGACGAGGGGCCACCCATGCATTTTACACCTCCACCTTTCCCCATGAAGAATCCAACTAGTGGTTAGGTTAGGTTTTTAGTCCTTGCAGGGACCGTGGTTGAGCTAGTGGTTAGATTAGGTTTTTTTAGTCCTTGCAGGGCCGACACTGGCAGCGCATCATCTTTGAGTTGGTCTTCTGGGAACCGATCCTCCTTGATTTTGTCAGTTGGGACTGAGTCGGCGAAGCTCCCGCGTAGACTCTTGCCTTCTTTATGGGTGCCAAGATTAGCGTTCCTTGTCGTGCGTAAAAGACGCCAATATTTGGTGCCAAGCGCTCTGGGTCCATTCAAGGTTCAATGGCGATGACAAATAGGTCTAGCACGTTGGTCCGTATAGGGACACATGTGCATGAAAACTTCTTGACTTTTATTAATAAGGTCAGGCCAACTCCAGTAAAGGAGTTAAGTCATCAGCTTGTTTTGGCAACGACAATGGTTGTCAGATGGTCTAGGGACCTAAATTTAATTTTTATTATGTTTGGGGTCCTATAAAATTATAGTAAACATTTATAATAGACCACAGTCCTTTTTAGAGAAAAGCCGAATCAAACACTCATCAACTTAAGGAGTTGAGCTGAGTCACTCGTTATCTACCCCTAGTAGGTAGAACATAATTTTTCCTTTTTCTCTTTTATAAGAAATACTAGCAACGTACCGAAAAGAGAAGGAGCACGTTGAAATGTGTCGAGCCCATATACAAACCGGTTGTGTGGATCTGTGTTTAATTCCTAGAACGAGCGATGAAGAGCATTTGCGGGCACGCTCTGCGAGCAGACTGCCATCTCTCATCACTCTCACGGTCTCACTAGAGTGGAGGATCAATACACGCAAGTGGTAGAGGTCTAAGAATTACTGTAGGATGTTGCACATCACCATGTCTTCGTCGTTCCTCATGCCAGGGCATAAACAAGGAAGCGCGGTGGAACGGGGGGAGACGCCAGCACACCGCCAACTATGCCACACCGCCAACTATGCATGGGTAACACCAACACCTCTGAGGGCTACGGTTGCATACCATTTTTCAATAAAGGCCTATGGTTACTTTGTTTTTGGAACCAATAGTTTGTCAAATTTTCTTGATGTTTTACTTCACAACTATGTTTCTTATAAAGGCATGGTGTGTATGCCCCACCAAATTATTCACCCTTGATGGCAGTGTGTCGCATTAAATGAATAACTTAGAACACCAGTCACCAATCATATCAGCATGTCATACTACACGCAACAAGCATGCTATGGTAAATGTACATTAATACAAGCCACATGTTGTACCAACCATGGAATAAGCTAAAAGAGATAACTGTGAAATGTTGAAAAAAAAATGATTGCTATCAATAAACTAAATGTTTGATAGCACTAGGTGACAATTTACAAGTGACTTTGCGTAACAAAAAAAACTTAAACGAACCACACCATCAGCCTTTTGAGGAACAATACAAAATACTACTGAGATAATAATAAATGTAGATTTGTAGTGTTGAATAGTAAAATCTCATAATCAGTACAACCCTAGCCCCCTAGATCTCCTGAAAAACTAAGTCAATGTAGCATTAACATCAAAAAATTACTATGAACACAACTCATGTTTTTGACTCTTCAAACTTTCCTAATTGTTGAAATTCAGTAAAGCCATATGATGTCAATATGCATTTTTGCAAAACAGAAGAAAATAATAGTGCCACGATTAGATGAGAGGTGAATTTCAAGTTAAATTAGGTTGTGCTGCAAATTGCCTTGTGATATCTATCTTAACTGAGTGGAGGATAAATCCGAGCAGTTAGTAGGCAGTGGAAGCTTGGATTGGTGGACACCGCGATTGTAGAGGGGCTATATGCTGTCTTGCAACTGCACATTTGAATCAGTCCGCAGGCTGGCGGTGGGTGCATAAACGGTGAAGCGGGATTGGAATCAATTGCTAAATTGCTGACACCTCTCAGGCCTATAGTTTGCATACCCCTTTTGATGAAAAAAAAAGTTCATCTTTTTTGGGACCAACAATGCTGTCAATTTTCCTTGGTGTATTTCTTCAGAACTATGCTTCTTATAAGAACATGGTGTGTGCACCCCACCAAATTATTCACCCTGTACCTTGAGGCATTGAAATGAATGAATAACATAATACATTAGAGGTCAACCATTATTGGCATGCTATATATTGTTATATCAAGGCCGGAAAATATAGTTAGGCTGAGTTAATACACCCAATAAACATGCAAATTGTACATTAATTAATACAAACTAGTACATGTTATACTAGTCACAGAAGCAGCTAAAAGATTTTATTGTTAAATGTTGCTAAAAAGAAACTGCTTGACATCAATAACTAAATGTTATATAGCGGTAAAGTGATAGTTGTGAGAGATATTGCGTAGTAAAAAACAATACACAAACAAATCCACCCACTTTCGACGACAATTTTTATTACTAATAACTTGGTACATATTACTATAGAGACAAAAAAATAGTTGCACGGATGCAAAGTTATCCTAATCAATAGAACACCAACTCTGCGGATCTCCTAAAATATTTCCTTAATATTCACACCAATACCAAAATTTATAAGGAGCACAACTCGTGTTTATTGAATCTTCAAACTCTGCTAATTTTAACATGGATGTGTACAACCAGATGATAATAACTTCCTCCTCCATGAACTACGGCTGAACTATGCGTTCTCACTTTATCATTGGTAGTTAGCATTGGATGGTTTCAATTCACAACTCTAGGATATCTCATGGATTGAATTGCGTGATTGTTTCAGAAGGCATAGAACAGATGAGCACACATGGACGAAGAACAATTTTGCAGGGAAAACCTTGATCTTAATGAGAAAAGAAAGCAAGAATATTTCTGGATGCCATTCGTTTATGGACGTGAAGCAGAGTACTCCGAAAGTGGGTGGAGTACCTCAGTGAGATACTTGAAGATCAAGAATATTTCTGGCGCCATTTTGTATGGAGGTGATTCCATTTCTGGATTGTATGCAAGAGCTTTGCATTAGAGTACCAATGGAGTCACCTTGGAATCTCGGGTACAGCTGCTGGTGGCAATCGAGGGAAGCCACCGAGTTTTTATCGCAAAAATGACCAAAATTCGGGCACCACATTTGCATTTTCCCATGTTTCTTATAAGCTCACCTAGAAAATGTTTTGAGTCGGCAACAATTGTTCGCTTTTTTTTTCTAGTATACAATCTCAAAGTTACTCCAAAATTACAATCACGTTTTGTTGGATGGATTTTTCTTCATTTGAGAGGATGGAATCATGAAGTGACCAAAGGCATAAACCATTGCTCGGTTTACTGAATTGGAACTAGGTACCGGTGCAAGCTAGCATAGTAGTAAAATAAGAATGCTATTTTTTTTTCTTATCTTTGTCGAGCAACCGGCATGAGCTCTGCCTACTGATTGCGGATTTGATCGCTTTGAGCTTCTTTTTTCCTCGTCTGCACATAGCTTTGGTCTTATATGACTTTGCCAATTGTCGGCCTGTTTTCACCTGCATGTGAGTTGATGTTGGTTGTGTGCATCCTAGCTATGCAGATGTCAGGTATGTGCTCATTGTGTTATGTATCTTTTTTTTAGAACCGCCATCATGGCACTTTATTCAATGTTTGGCGGAACAGAATCTGATTGAACAGCCTCAGTCACATACTCAGGGATTACAACAAAGTTAACCGAGTTAACAGAAAGATTAAGAGCCTCTCTAGCACACAGATGTGATACTGAATTTGCAACTCGCCTGACATACTGTAGCTTAAAATTCCCTGAAAACGTTGGAGATACTTCTTCATCTCCTTGATCACATGTCTCTTTTTGATGCTCTATTTCGAGCCAATAAAATCCATCCGTAGTTAATATATAAGTAGTCAAAAAAAACACAAGTATATATAACAGCCGTACTTAGTAGTCCTATACATATACGATGACTTGTTCCTGTCCAAACCAGACTAGGACTCGTGGTTAAATCCAACACCAATTATCGGCGACTACACCTGATGTTATCTTCTGGTATTTACAGAGGGTGGTGAAAGGCTTAGGTAGTTATTACTTACAAATCAAGATCCTTGGTATAGCTATTCTGACATGGTTGGAGAGCAACAATGGAAATAGCCATCCGTCTTATCATAAGGCAGTGGACGTGCAATAGAAGTTGGTGATGTTTCTGTAGCTTTAACAGAACCGTTTTGACATGCACCGTGAAAGTCGGTAGTATTCCGTGATGATCATGCTGGCGTCTGAAAGAAATGTTGATTCTGCATAAAAGAGAAGCAGCATGCGGATTGCCCCGTATATTTTGGTATATATTTGCGCTTCGGCTCTCATGCGGGCATGCACACGTACCTGCAACTTAACATGCGGAAGCGACATCGAACAGAGTTTGTTTTAAGCTTACCTCTGCCGAGTGGGGCACGTTGCCGAGTGCTGCACTCGGTACGTGATTTTTGCCAGGATCCCATGATTTGAATCTCGACAAAGCCCATTTTTTCAATTGTGAACTGGTCTTCTTCTGAGTGGTTAGCTGGAAACTGTCTGACAAATATTATAATTGATATCAAAGTCGCTTCGTATTTCACGTGGAGAATGAAGCAAGATGTTGACATCATACGTGTCTTTGTGACATCACATGTGCTGATCTGGTCGTAAACTCGTAATATGGATGTTTTACTGTAATGTTGATCAAAAAAGGCTTTTACAAGTTTGACAAAGAGAAGCATAAGTCCCATCTACCTCAACTTGCACATGAAAAGACAACCAGTAGTGGTCTGTCTCTCGTCTCCATCAGAAGGGAGATCTTTTATTTGAGCAAGAGGCATTCATTCTGCAATTTTGGTTTCGCCATGTGGGGCCCTCCACCAGCGTGCTAACGGATGGCGCAGGACTCCTCGGTATAGTCTAGAACAAACGGCGCGACTTGATCCTCGCCGGGATCTTGCCATCATCATCGACGGTGGAAGGGTGAATGGACGGGGAGTCAGCCCTCATTGAATTAGTTAGGTTGGTTGTGGGCATCACATGATGCAGAAGCTGGGGGCATTCCTCTTTTTTGAAAATAATATTATGCCATGTACTGAAAGTGACACTGAGTAGACTGGATGCAATGGAGTGGAGTATGTGAGAATTTATTTCACAAAAAGAAGAGTATGGAAGAATTTGATATTTTTAGGGTTAGGATATTATTTGACTGGCGTGAGAGTTTGCGTTGAAAGAGCCTGAGTTGTGCACATGCAGCTGAATTTTTTGGCGTCCTAATATTTTCGCTGGTGAGTCGGACGAGCAGTATTCGCTTCTTATGTCTGTGAGGGCTTCAGTACGACACTGATATAGGTTATTTTCTGTCAGCTGCACCTCACCTGGCTCAAAATTTATTATTTTTGTCGGCCCCTTCTCGATGTACAGGAAAAATACAAGTATCTCTGTCATCCAACAGCCCATTGACAGAGGAAACTAATTTTCGATATAGAAGTTCAATTGCGGAGGACAAGGAGCTTCCACAGGTGGCCACGACGGCAGCTGTTGGACCGTTGGGTGTCACCCAGTGGCACATCCCTAGCATGCGCTATGCCGACAGTGGTTGCATAAACAGCAACACATGGCGGAGTAGGAGGAGGTTAATGCCAAAAACTAGTAGGGCTAGTTGTACGGCGACTCATTGCTAAATTTCTGACGCCTCTCAGGCCTACAGTTGGCATAGCATTTTTCAAAGGTTATACTTTGCTTTTGGGATCAAAGAGTTTTGTCAAAATTTCTTGATCTATTGCCTCACAAAGGATGTTTCTTATAAGCAGTGGCGGAACCAGAGGGTGTGCCGGGTGTGCCGTGGCACACCCAGAAAATCTTGACTGTTGACTATTGAGCCCAGGCGGCCAGGCCCACCTCATCTTCTCGGGCTCCACTGTGAGCGAGCGAGAGAGAGGCACAGGCGCAGGCACACAACCGCATCTCGCTCGGCCGCCGCCGCCGCTCCCCGCCTCCGCCCAGTCGCGAGCGCTCGCGCTCGGCCACCGCCGCTGGAGCTCCTTCGGTCCTTCCCGTCGCGGCCATCGACCGTCGCGCCTCCCCTGCCGAGGCGCCGTCGAGCCGACCCGGACCAGACGGCCGCCGCTGCTCCGGTCTCCGGAGGATCTGCTCCCGCCTCCCGACGCTCTCCTCTCCTCCGGTCCTTCCCGCTCCACCGCTCCCCGCCCCGGTCGTGGCCTCGTGGGTGAGTTTTGACGGCGGCCTCCCCTACAGCTTTGAACATATGCTCAATTTTTGTCTGAACAACAAGCATAGTGCGCTCATGTTTGTCTGAAGTCTGAACAACAAGCATAGTGCGCTCGGCGGCCTCCCCTACAGCTCTCTCAAATTGAATCTTGCATATATAGCAAACTGATGCTTGATTGCTTCTGCTCTAAACATATGCTTGCTGAAAATCTTATATAGCAAACTGATGCCTGCTTCTGCTCTAAAGTCTGAACATATGCTTGCTGAAAATCATATGTTTGCAAACTGATGTATTTCGGATGCTGCTCTGAAACATATGCTTGTTATTGCTCTGAATCGTATGCTTACAAACTGATGTAGCAAACCGATGCTTTTTCTGAAACAAATGTATGTTTGAAAACTGGGACGTGTGCCATTTTTTGTTCTGTTGTCTTGCTGTCTTGCTGTCTTGCTGACATTATGTTCTAATTGTAGAACTGAAGATGAAGAGGAATGGTGACATTAAGTCTTTTTTCCGGAATTATGAGGCAAAAACAAGAAAGGTTGCAGCCAAAGAACAACCTGAACCTGATATTGATCCACCTCCAGTCCATTCGGATGCAGAGATTGGCATTGATATTGATCCACCTCCAGTCTATTCCGATGCAGAGATTGACATTGATATTGATGATGAAGCACCACAGCAACCATCACCCCAACATCCACATGCAAGGTCCTATAATATTCAAAGGCTTCCACCTGATCCAGGGAAAGGATTCCTATTTCAGATTATGATGTTAATGATCAAGACGAAGTTTGGAGACGGTACATTGCAAAGAATGCAGTCCAACCATATGCACACAACTTTGAAGTCAAGAAAATGTATGGTAAAAATCGACACTTCAACTTTGTTTGGTTTGAGAACTACAAATGGCTAGAATATAGTGTCAAATATGAGGCTGCATTTTGCTTTGTGTGTTATTTGTTCAAAGGCAAATCGAATGGGGGGCCTAAGGGTGATGCCTTTGTTAAAGGTGGTTGGAAAAATTGGTATAAGCCTGATGCATTAGACAAACATGAGGGTGGTATTAACAGCATTCACAACAAAGCTCAAGAGAAGTACAATTTATTTGTGGCACCCCAACCATCAATTGATAACATTATGGTGAGGGTGCATAAAGAGGATTTGCGTATGTACAAGGCTAGGCTGACTTATTCACTTAGATGCTTGAGGTTTCTTTTGAACCAAGGATTGGCATTTCGTGGACATGATGAGAGTGAAAAATCTAGCAATAGGGGGAACTTTGTTGAACTTCTTAAGTGGCTTTCGGAAAATGATGAAGAAGTTAATAAACTTGTTGTGAACAATGCTCCTGGGAATTGCATCTTGACTAGTCCAAAGATACAAAATCAAATAATTGAATGTTGTGCGGTGCAAACAACTAAAAGAATTATTGAAGATATTGGTGATGACCACTATGCAATCCTAGCTGATGAGTCTAGTGATGCATCTCATAAAGAACAACTTGCTCTCTGCATATGATTTGTTGACAAATCGGAAAGAGGATGTGAGAGGTTCCTTGGAGTTGTTCATGTTGCCAATACAACTTCATTGTCACTTAAGGATGCAATTCAAACTTTGCTTAAAGATCATCATTTGACCCCTAGTCAAATGCGTGGGCAAGGATATGATGGGGCAAGCAACATGAAATGGGAGATTAATGGGTTGAAAACATTGATCATGAATGAGCCACCCTCTGCCTATTACATCCATTGTTTTGCACATCAACTTCAGTTGGTTCTTATAGCCGTGGAAAAGGAAAATGAACCATGTTTGTGTTTTTTTGATCATGTTTCTTACTTGCTCAATATTGTTGGAGTTTCTTGTAAGCGCCATCACATGCTTCGAGATGTTAGAGCTCAAAAGGTTTTGGAAGCACTTGAAATGGGTGAGATTGAAAGTGGAAGTGGGCTAAATCAAGAAATGGGACTAGCTAGACCCGGCGATACTCGTTGGGGTTCTTATTTTAAAACCATTATGCACATTGTTAGCATGTATTCCACAATCCTTGAAGTACTTGATGCTATTGGAAAAGATCCTTCACAAAAACGTGAGTGGACAAGAATACGTGGAGTTGCTCAAGCCATTGAATCATTTGACTTTGTTTTCAATCTTCACTTGATGCTTGTTATTCTTGGCTATACAAATGAGTTGTCCAAATCTTTGCAAAAGAGAGATCAAGATATTGTTAATGCAATGGCACTTGTTAGTTTGGCAAAGAGTAGAATGCAACACTTGAGGTCTCATGGTTGGGAAGAATTTCTTGCAAAGCTAACCTTATTTTGCAACAAACATGACATTCAAGTTCCTTTGTGGGAGGATACTTGTGAGCATTATGGAAGATCACGTCGGTATTATGAAGTACAAACAAATGATGATCGTTATAGAAGAGAGGTATATCTTGGTGTCATTGATCAAACCATTCAAGAGCTTGACAATCGGTTTGATGAGGTTAATACGGAGTTGCTTATTTGCATGTCGGCTTTGAATCCAATCAACTCATTTGCTTCTTATGATGCACTCAAGGTAATGAGACTTGCTGAATTCTATCCCATGGACATATCAAGCACAGATTTGATAAGGCTAGAATTTCAACTTACTACTTTCATTGATGATATGAGACAAGATGATAGGTTTAGAAATGCAAGTAATATTGGTGAGCTCTCTATTATGCTTGTTGCAACAAAGAAGCATGTTCTTTATGATTTTGTCTACTTATTCATCAAATTGATATTGATTTTACCGGTGGGGACGGCAGGTGTTGAAAGAGTATTTTCAGCAATGGATCTAGTGAAAAGTAAGTTGAGGACTACTATGAGTGATGATCGCTTGAATGATTGCTTGGTGACATTTATTGAACGAGATGTGTTCATGAAAGTAAGTGAAGATGACATAGTTGATACTTTCATGGCAATGCAAAAACGTAGAGTTACCTAGTGATGTAATTTTCTACTTGTGCTTCTTTTGTGTAAGACTATTCGTATTGTAATTTCGCATATTTGAGATATATTTTGTGAACTAAATTGTTGTGAAATTTGAATTGAGCTATTCATGTTATTATTTTGCCATATTTTGTCTGACACTTGGATTAGTAGAATTTTTTTTTAGAGTGTGCACACCCTTCATTTCATTGCTGGGTACGCCACTGCTTATAAGAAGTTAAAAACATGCATGGTGTGTGCATCCCACCCAACTGTTCACCCTCCACCGCAAGATGTCGCATTGAATGAAAAATTTGACACACTATAGTGACCAACCATATTGCCACGCTATATATTGTGATGTCCTGGAGAAAATTTAGGTCTACAACCAATAAACATGCTATGTCAAATGCACATTAATACAAACCACTTGTTATACTAGTTGCGGAAAAATTAAAAAGAATTCACTATAGAATTATGCAAAAAGAAACTGATTGGTATCAGAAAAACTATATTACCTTTTTTATTGAAGGGGTTACTTCTTGTCTTCATCTTTAATTTGCATCAAAATCTGTAAACTTTTAAGGGGAGGGGGGAGGGGTACCGAAGCAAAACGCATATTGGATCATAACAGCCAGCAAGTGATTTTTGCAAAGAAAAACCTTACACGAACCATGCCGCCCACTTTTTGATGAACAATTTTTAACACTAACTCGGTGCAGGGCGAGTCCATAGCCATGCTTGAAACTCCGGTGCTGCAGGTCATACCCGAGCTTCGGGAGCTATGTCGGAGCCCTGCTTCGCCCACTTTTTGATTAACAATATTTAAGACTAATAACTCGGTACAAATTACTATTGAGATAAAAGTAACTAAGATGCAATGTCGAGCTGTGTATCATAATCAGTACAACAGTACCTCCATGTATCCCTGAAGATTATCCTCAGTGTCACACCAAAACCCTAAAATTAAATTATTAGGGACCCAACGCATGTTTCTCGACTCTCTGAACTTTGTTGACGTGAACATGAATAGGAACTACATAGAAACCACCTCTTCCAACACGAACAAGGCCTGAACTACATGGTTTCATTGCTAATCAGGAAGGACTCGCAACTCGATCTAGTGCCGCCGCCATCTCACCCGACCCTATCCCCGCTCTTGTGCGGCGCCACCGCGCCGCACCGGAAAGTCCCACCTCCCCCCCCCCCCCCCCCACGCACCCCCTCCCGCCGCCACTCTCCTCTCTGCCGCGAACGGCGACGAGGCCATGGCGCCATCATCATCGATGGTGGAAGGGGTGAATGGACGGGGAGTCAGCCCTCATTGAATTAGTTAGGTTGGGCATCACATGACACAGAAGCTAGCGGTTTTCCTCTTTTCTTTTAAATAATAGTATGTGCGCCATGTACTGAAAGTGACACGGAGAGTAGAATGCATATGATGGAGTGGAGTATGTGAGTGTGAGAATTTATATCGCAAAGAAAAAGAGTATTATGGAAGAAAAAGAGTGATAGCATGCAGTGGAAAATTCTAAACCTGAGGTCTGTTACGGGTTTGTAATTTCACCAGTGGGGCGGACGAGGAGGGACGTGCTTCTTATGTCTCTGCAGCTCACCCGGCTCAAAATTTGCTATTTTTGTCCGCATGTATTCGATGAACAGGAAAATACAGGTAGTCATCCAGCAGCCCACTGGTAGCAGAAACAAATTTTTTTATACACGTTCCGTCGTGGAGGACAGAGAGCTTCCACGGGTGGCCATAATGGGAGCCCTCGGACCATAGGGTGTCGCACATATATTGGCACATCCCCGTCGTTCCCTATGGCGACGGTGGTTTCATAAACAGCACAACATGGCAGAGTGGGAGGAGGACGATGGCATAATCTAGTAAGGCTACTTGTGTTGCCACTCATTGCTAAATTTCTGACGCATCTCAGGCCTACAGTTGGCATAGCCTTTTTTTAAAGGTCATACTTTGCTTTTGGGACCAAACAGTTTTGTCAAAATTTCTTGATGTACTGGCTCACAAGGATGCCTTGTATAAGAAGTTAGGAACATGTTGTGTGCGTCCCACTGAATTGTTCACCCTCTACTGCAAGACGTGGCTCGCAATGAACATATAATTTGATTCACTAATGAGCCACCATATTGCCATGTTATATATTGTGATGCCCTAGGGAAAAAAGTTAGGTCCAGATACTACAACCAATAAACATGCTGTGGCAAATGCACATTAATAAAAACCACATGTTATACCAGTTGTGAAAGTAGATAAAATAATTCAGAGTAAATTCCTTTTTTTACCTTGAAAATGTGTGCTTGTGACTGGGAACATCACAAATCTGGTTCCTGTCAAATTTTTTACCACCAATTTAAAGATTTCTTCCACATTTTGCCCCCTCCATGACACAAATACCGTTCATCTTGATTTAGTGCTGATTTCGCATGCCACGTGTGTGATTTTTCTATGTTTCTAGGTTTATTTCTTTGTGCAGACCGAACTGGACTAGCAATGTGCAAAGAGGTCACTGGCATATTACAAATAAGTCCCTAGCAACATGCAAAGAGGCCACCAGCCCACCACTTCGCAATCTAGAGGTTGCTTGGTCGGAGACGGGCGTCTCGCCGTCGCGCCACCTATTGCTTTTGCACAACTCCTTGATTCGAGCCGGTAACCGGTGCCTTGCAGTTCCTTGTTCGTTTCTTCTCCAACGTAAACAAGGTCTGAATTTATGAACTCTCTTGGAACACACACCTTTTGCTCTACTAGAAGGATGGTGCATCTTAGCTTCTGAACACTTGACACGACGAGGTGCAGCTGGTTTCGTCAGAGAAGGAAGGCGGAAGCTAGCTGGAGAGGAGGGAGGAAGGGACAAGGGGTTGCTCTGTGCAGTAAATTGTCTTCCCTCGTCTATCTCGCCACAGCGGAGGGTCGATCCAAGCTGAGGGGAGCTAGCACTTGTTCCCTTCATCAGTGAAGAAGGATCATTAGGTGTCGCATGTTGTTCACCACACCGACGGTGGGTGCATAAATGGGGATGCATGGCTACTCTTTGCATAGCTTTGAATCATTGCTAAATTTCCGACACCTCTCATGCCTAAAGTTTGCATGCCATTTTTATGATAAACATGGTTACTCTATTTTGAGACTAATAGCTTGTCAAATTTTCTTGATGTATTGCTTTGCTTCACATCTATGATTCTTATTAGGACATGTTGTATGAGATTGAGCCCTACTAAATTATTCACCTCTACCACGAGGTGTCACCATGAATGAAGAACTTAAACACTACTGACCAACCATATTGCCATGATATATGTTGCTATCAATATCCTAAAAAAAGTTAGATCGAATACTACACCCGACAAACATGCTATGTTGATTGTATATTAATAAAAACCACATGCATGGTATACCAATTGTGAAAGAAGGTAAAAAAAACATGATTAGATGGTATAAAAAGGCACCGGTCGGTATCACTAACTAAATATCCGATAGCAACAAGCGATATTTGTAAAATACTTTAGTAAAGAAACTTATGTTGACAACACCACCCGCTCCTGGATGAACAAAAGGCTTAGGATTAATAACTCAACCCAGAATATTATTGAGATAAAAATAGCAACAGAGATGCAATGTCAAGCATGCAAATATCATAATCACACTAGATCCATGGACTCTTGAAAAATTTCCTTTGTGTTCATACCAACGCCAAAATTTATTATGAACACAAATCACGTGATTTGACTCGCCAAACTTTCCTAGCTGGAAATGAATGAGTACAACTAGATGAAACTCGACTCCTTTTACCGTGAACTAGGTCTGAAATACATGATCTTGTTCCTAGTTAGGAATGGTAATTGATTGTTTCAGAAGACACATAACATAACACACGAGCACACATAGAAAAAACTTAGCAGGCATCATAGGAGATGAGTGTCACAAAGCTCAATCGGGCAGCGGGTCAGGCTTGGCTCAAGTTCATTGAACATCACATCATTCATCTGCTTCCAGAGATTCTAGTAGAGAAGCAAGAAAATTAAGCCTCATGCATTGCAACATAGTTTTTGGGTTGCTAGCATTTGTGCCACTCTCTCAGATACCATTTTTTGACCTACTTCCACTTGTATGAGGGCTTTCTAGCCACCTTGTATCGTTTCGGCCCTTTGGGCTTTAATATAAAGTTGGGCAAAAGCCTGTTTCAAGAATTATGAATGGAAACATTTTTATGACATTGCCCTTGCTGCTAAATTCCCATTACCTCTCAATCCTACATGCCACATACTGTTTTCCTAAAAAACGGTTGTTATGTTTTTGTGACAACCTTTATCAATATTTCTTAGGATATTGCTTCAAGACTATGCTCGTTATGTGGATATGTGCTGTGTGGGCATTATTCACCCTCTACCATGACATTACGAGTACACAATGAATTGATAATTGAATAGAACTAGAGGCCAGATCAACCATACTATCATGATATACGTTCTCCATAATAAACTAGGCAGACCAACATAGTACACCCAACAAAAACATGGTATACTAAATATGCACTAATACAAACCAAATTCTCTTGGAAGGGTGAATTCATGGGGGAATCAGCCCACATGAAATTAGTTAGGTTGGTTATTGGCATCACATGATGCGGAAGCTAGGGGTATTCCTTATTTTTTTAAATATAATAGTATGGCATCCGCTGAAAGCAACACAGAGAGTATATATGATGGATTAGGGCATGGGATAATTTGTTCCATAAAAATAAAAAACAGGATGAGAGAATTGGGGGTTTTGGGCCTAGGATACTATTTGAGTGGCACAGGAGTTTGCACCAAAAGAGGCTGAAATTTTCGGCGCGGCAATATTTTCACCGGTGGGGCGGGCAAGCAGCGGCGTGCTTCTTATTTCTCTATGGGCTTAATACTGATGCGGATATAGGTTATTTTCTGTTAGCTACACCTCACCCGACACAAAATTTATTATTTTTGGCTGCCCGTTGTTGATGCACAGAAAAAATACAGTTATCTCTTTCTTTCAGCATCCCATAGGCAGCAGAAACTAATTTCGATATAAAAGTTTTGTGTGGATGGTAAGGAGCTTGCACGGGTGGCCACAATGAGAGCGCGTGGATCATTGGATGCCACACATTGGCACACCCCCCTCGTTCCCTATGCCGACAGTGGTTGCACAACAACATACAGTGGAGTGGGAGGAGGGTAGTGTCAAAAATTGGTAAGGCTAGTTGTACTGCTGCTCATTGCTAAATTTCCAACACCTCTCAGTCCTACTGTTGGCATAGCCTTTTCGTTTCAAAGGTTATACCTTGTTTTTGGGAGCAAACAGTTTTGTAAAGATTTCTTGATGTATTGCCTCACAAGGATACTTCTTATAAGAAGTTAGGAACATGGCGTGTGCAATGAACCAACCCAATTATTTACCCTCTACCACAAGACGCTGCAATGAATGAATAATTTGATAGAGTAGTAACCAACCATATTGCCATGCTATATATTGTGATGTCTAGGAAAAAGGTTAGCTCCAGATAGTACAACCAATAAACATGCTATGACAAATGTACATTAATACAAACCACATGTTATACCAGTTGCGGAAAAAGTTAAAATAATTCACTGTAAAATTAACAAAAAGGAAAAGCAAATGGTAACAATGAGAGAATATCAGGTGGAAACCAAAGTTACGATGGAAACCACGTGGAAATTTTGAAGTTTCAAATAAAATCTCAAAAGAATATATTATGTGAAGAAAGTTAGGTTCTGCTAGCATGTAAAATTCAAAGTTCAAACATTAATTCAAAAAAAATTTGGTACCCCCTCTCTAACTTAATAGAAGAAGTTTTTTGACACTGTCATGGATCTAAAAACATCTTATAAAAAGTTGCAGAGGTAATAATAAATAGTGCCAACGGTAAATTAAAGTCCACTATTCATTGCTGAATTTGTTTTTTGCATACCTAGTAAATGACTTTGTGCTTGAACTTGAAATTCAACATGATAATAGAACACCACCATCTTAATGTACTATATTTTTTGATAGAATTTTTGGAATGAATGTGGTTTCCACGGAGTTTTAATTATAACTTTTTTTTGAAAGGAGGCAAAAGACTTGCCATTTTCATTGATTAAGAAGAGAGTGAGAATCTCTGGTTAATTGGCGCAAAACTGGGCTAAAGCCCATACAACCAAACTTGGTTTCACAGGATATTCTCTTGGTATCAATAACTAAATATTTTATCGCAACAAGTGATATTTTGCAAGTGACTTGGCAAACTAAAATCTTACACCAACTATTCCTAAAACAAAATTACACAAGCAACTCCACCTACGTTTGATAAACAATATTTTGACCAACTTGATGCAGATTACTATTGAGATAAAAATAACTCTGGAGATGCAATGTCGAGAAATAAAGTATCATAATCAGTACACCACTAGCTCCACGTATCCCTGAAGATTATCCACAGTGGCACAAAAAAGTTATTAGGGACCCAGTTACCCAGCGCATGTTTCTTGACTCTCTGAACTTTGCTGACATGAACATGAATAGGAACTACTTACATAGAAACCACCTCTTCCAACACGAACTAGGCCTCAGCTGCATGGTTTCATTGATAACTAGGACTGGACAAACTCGGCTCAAAACTCTGGGTTATCTCATGGAATTGATCAACTGATTGGCTTGAAATACATCGGATATGTGTGCACACGATCATAAAGAACGAAGGAAGTATATTTTGAGGACACCATTCTTTATGGAGGTGAAGAAGCAGAGTGGCGAAGATGAGAGCCTCGAAGTTTGGAGCGAATAAAGGGATTTTTTTTCTCGTCTCCTCCTGAGCTTTTTATTAGGAACGGCAACTGATGATGGTGGGTCATCTTTCTCTTATCTCTTTACTCTTTCAATTTTACCAGAAAGAAAAGCAGGAGCTTTCCATTGGGAGTACCAATGAGCAATGGAGTCATTGTTGAACCTGGGGCACGAATGTCAGTGATAGTCGAGTGAAGTCACTGAAGTTCTGATGCAAACAAGACCGGAATTTGACCTCTACATTTGAATTTTACTATGTTTCTTGAGGTGAATGAACATACTGAGAAAATGAATTCAGCGTTTAGTGTTTTATTTTCAAGTATAGTATCTAAATTTGTCTTCAAAATTATAAGGAAATTTTCTAGGAATAAATGTACTTTATTCAGAGCCTGAGTGGTGCGCATGCAGCTGAATATTTTGCGCCCAAAGAGCGTGAGTGGCTTGCATGCAGCTGAATTTTTATCCATGGCAATATTTTCACTGGTGGGGTGGACGAGCAGCGACGTGCTTCTTAGAGCACCTCCAAGCACAATGAACTAATTCAAGTCCATATACGTCCACAGGCATGCGCGGTCAGTGACAGCCCTTTAGCAATTAGACAATATATGTAGTAAATGACAGCCCAAAGCAGAGGCTCCGTAATTTATCAGAAAGATACATGGTCTCAATGTGATCAAGTTAACAGTTTCATCCCCCATGTCGCGTGGTTTTAAGCAATCCAGGGCAACTGTACTCTAGTAATGAAGCACATATACCTTTATCACTCACAGTGTTTTGAGTGTTCTGTTCAGTCCAGCAAAAAAAGAATGTTCTTTTCAGAACTTTGATGTCTTCTCCAATGTAACGTGTTCTAAGATTTACCCCGCAAAAAAAAACATGTTCTAAGTTTTTTTTTTTGAGCTGACGTGTTCTAAGATTTTGATACATAGGAGATTGCAGAAGTAGTAAACAGAGAAAATTTCTGAATTCACACCAAGTAACCATACCCATCAAAACTACTTGGATTACACGGATACTTTTTTTCCATTTCAGGCTAGGGACAATATATAGCTTCCTCTTCCCAGTTTGGACTTATCATGCAGGAGCTGTGTAGAAACTCCTAAATCGAAATGTTGCCAATAGGCATTGGAAAGATGTTACGGAATAATAGTTACACCAATCAAATAAGAGGTGCATTTCACACTACAGTAGGCTAGAATGACCCGCGGGAGGGAGGAGAGAGAGATATAGAGATGAAAGCACGCGCACTACGCATTTCCCTTTTTGACCCACGCTCCTATCTCTATTAACATGAGCCAATACGAATGGGACTGGTTTTGTTACTTTTCTTGGGCACGCCTCCATCGGTGGTATATGGTTGGATATTGTGCTGCAAACTGCACTTTTTCATCATCTCACGGACTGGAGGGTCGACCCGAGGAAGTTGGGAGCTTGCACAGGTTTCCTCCATGTTTGAAGGACCATGAGGTGTCGTGCGTCGGCACATCTTAGTCATTCTCCACACCGGCGGTGGGTTCACAAACGGGATGCATGTGGCTACTGTTTGCTTAGCTTCGACTCATTGCTAAATTGCCGATACCTCTCAGACCTAAAGATTGCATGCCATTTCTAATGAAAACAAGATCTCTCTGTTTTGGGACCAATAGCTTTTCAATTTTTCTTGATGTATTGCTTCAGAGCTATGCTTCTTATTGGGACATGTTGTATGCGCCCCACCGAATTATTCACCTCCAACACAAGGTGTTGCAATGAATGAATAACTTAAAGCACTATGACCAACCGTATTGCCAAGATATATGTTGCGGTCAATATCCTGAAAAAAGTTAGGTTGAATACTACACCCGACAAACCTGCTATGCTGACTGTACATTAGCTCAAACTACATGCATGGTAGACCAATTGGGAAAGAAGATAAAAAAACATGATAAAATGGTATAAAAAGGCACCGGTTGGTATCACTAACTAAATATTGCTGGAATTTTGTCTATTTTGAGCCTAGCCCAATAGCAGTTTCAGAAATTCCTAATAAATCCTAGAGGCCCACGCAGCCTATTCGTGCAAGGCAAGAGGTGGAACTAAGGTTTAGTCACACGTTGCTAGTTTAGAGGGAGTTGGACCTCCTTATAAGGAAGGTTCTTTCATAACTTGTATGAGCATGAGAACAAGAGGGATATCCACGCATGCTCCTCCTCCGCCGCCCGCCTCGCCATGACGCGCCGCGCCGCAGGTTGCGGGAACAAGCCGAGCCGATGTCTAACTGAATACGAACACTGCACCCTTCGGCTGGTGCCTGTTCGTTTCATCTCCCTCATTCCCTTTAGCTCCCGGCGCAGCCTCTCGCCTTCTTCTCCTGGGCTATAATCTTCACAACCCCGGCTTGCGGCGTGCACCGCAGGTTGTGACAGTAGGCCTCCGAAACCGCACCTCTTTGAGTCTTGTACCGGAGAAGGGTGATAAGGTTTTTGGGAAGTGCTCAGCGCGACTACTGACTTCTTCGTCACGGACGCCCCGGACTCCGACGATTACTTCCCCGACGTCGACAACCTCCTCGACGACATGGCTACCAAGGACACCGATCCCAAGTCCAGTGCTACTGTTGCTGCTGCTGTCCCGTATGTGTTCTCGCTTTTCCTGTTAGAGGTCCTGTCATAGTTCCTTGTTCTACTCTCTGCTCCAGATATGTTCGGTTCTAGTTCATATTTGCAGATGTTATTTACCTTCTCTCTATCAGATTGCATGCCTTGCTTTATCTCTGCTATTTTAGTCATGCTTTGTCTACTATTTTCATTAATAAAATTATATGGCACATTGCTCATATTTCCAACAATCCAAAAACCTTATAATAGCCAATTTACCCCAAGTGGTTTTGCTGCTTCCATGAGACCTCCTATGTTTGAGGGTATCCACTATAAGAGGTGGCGCGTGAGAGCAGTCTTATGGTTTCAAACCATGAGTTGCTATGATGCCACTCTTGGCAAACCTGAAGGAGAGCATGATGCTCAACAGGCACAATCTTTTCAGAAAATGGATACTCTGTTTAAGGCTGCTCTTTTGTGTGTTCTCGGCGAGAACATAGTTGATGCTTATGCGTCAATTGATAATTGAAAAGATATGTGGGACACACTTGAGGCCAAGTTTGGGGTCTCGGATGCTGGCACTGAGTTGTATCATGGAGCAATTCTATGATTACAGGATTACTGAAGAGCGCTCCGTGGTTGAGCAAGCTCATGAGATACAGTCATTTGCTAGAGAACTTGAGCACTTCAATTGTATCCTACAAGACAAGTTTATTGCCGAAGGTATCATCACTAAGTTTCCTCCCATGTGGAGGAACTTTGCTACCTTACTGAAGCATAAGAGGCAGGAGTTTTCCGTTCCGGATCTCATTGGTACTCTTGATGTGGAAGAAAAGGCGAGAGCAAAGGACAACCGTTCTCGAGGTATTTAGGGAGGTTCTAGTGCCAATCTGGTACAGAAGAAAAACTTCCAGCCCCACAAGTTCAAGAACAAGGGCAAGTTTGATGGTAAAGCAAAGTTTGATGGCAAGAACAAGGCTGTACAGCACACGAACTTCAAGAAGAAGAATGACAAGAAGAAAGGTGTTTTTCATGTGTGTGGAGATCCTGATCATTGGGCTCCAAGTTTCCCTAATCGCTATGACAAGCGTCATCTTGGCAAAGGCGGCAAGACCACTAATGTTGTCATTGGAGACACTGACATGAAGGATGCTGGGTATGCTATATTTCCCACTATTCTTTCAGTATGTCATTCTTCTGATTGGTTAATTGACACGGGTGCTAATGTGCATGTCTGCGGTGATATTTCCACGTTTTTGTCTTATCAGACCACAAGGACTTCCACCGTGTTGATGGGAAATGGTTCAAGTGCTTCTGTTCATGGTGTTGGCACATTCGATCTGAATTTTACTTCGGGGAAGATCGTGCGGCTGAAGAACGTGAATTATGTCCCCTCCGTCAATAAAAATCTTGTTAGCGGATCTCTTCTGTGTAGAGATGGCTACAAGCTTGTCTTTGAGTCGAATGAATTTGTAATATCCAAGTATGGAACCTTTGTTGGTAAAGGCTATGAGTTAGGAGGCATGTTTCGTTTATCCTTATCAGACGTTTGCAATAAAGTTGTTAATCATGTTTGCAACAATAGTGAGTCAAATGTGCGGCATTCACGCCTCTGTCATGTTAACTTTGGTTGCATGTCGCGACTAGCGAAGTTAAACTTAATCCCTAGTTTCACCACTGTCAAAGGATCTAAGTGTCAAGTGTGTGTGTGCAAGCTAAGCAACCTCGTAAGTCTCATGTGATTGTGGAAACGAGAAATCTTGCACCACTAGAGCTCATACATTCAGATCTATGTGAAATGAATAGTGTTCTGACAAAAGGTGGAAAGAAGTATTTTATGACGTTAATTGATGACTCCACTAGATACTGTCATGTGTATCTTCTGAAATCTAAGGACGAGGATTTGAACTATTTCAAGATCTATAAAGCTGAAGCGGAAAACCAACTTGATCGAAAGATCAAGAGGCTTAGGTCCGATCGTGGTGGAGAGTATTTCTCAAATGAATTTGATTCCTTTTGTGCAGAACATGGTATAATCCATGAGAGGATGCCTCCCTATTCACCTCAGTCAAATGGGGTGGCCAAAAGAAAGAACCATACTCTAACTAATTTGGTTAGCGTCATGTTAGACACGTCGGGTCTCTCCAAGGCATGGTGGGGGTAGGTGATATTGACTGCATGTCATGTCCTAAACCGAGTTCCCACAAAGAACAAAGAGATAACTCCATTCGAGGAATAGGAGAAGAAAGAGTTAAAGCTCTCGTATCTATGAACCTGGGGTTGTTTGGCGAGAGTCAATGTGCCAATTCCAAAGAAGCGCAAGCTTGGACCAAAGACTGTGGATTGTGTTTTCCTGGGATATGCTTTTCATAGCATTGGTTATAGATTCTTGGTTGTAAACTCTGAGGTACCTGACATGCATGTTGGTACGATTATGGAGTCTAATGATGCGACTTTCTTTGAAGATATCTTTCCCATGAAGGATATGGCTACCTCATCTAATCAGGAGATACCTAGTTCATCAACTCAGGAACCAGTTACAATTACTGAACCTGCCATTTCGATGGAACACTTTGAAAGTCCTGTGGAGGAGAACAATCAAGTTCCTACTAGGAGCAAGAGGCAGAGGACTTCAAAATCCTTTGGTGATGATTTTCTTGTGTATCAAATAGATGACACTCCCAGTTCTATTTCAGAGGCATATGCATCTGAAGATGCTGACTACTGGAAGGAAGCGGTCCGTAGTGAGATGGATTCCATCTTGGCAAATGAAACTTGGGAGATAACTGATCGTCCTTATGGGTGCAAACCTACAGGGTGCAAATGGGTATTCAAGAGGAAGCTTAGGCCTGATGGTACTATCGAAAAGTACAAGGCATGACTCGTGGCTAAGGGATATAATCAAAAGGAAGGTGAAGACATCTTTGATACTTAATCACCTGTGGCGCGACTGACCACTATTCGAGTACTACTTTCACTAGCTGCCTCACATAGTCTTCTCGTTCATCAAATGAATGTTAAGACTTCTTTCCTAAATGGAGAGTTGGAAGAGGAAATTTATATGGAACAACCAGATGGGTTTGTAGTAGATGGCCAGGAAGGAAAAGTGTGCAAGTCACTGAAGTCTTTGTCTGGACTTAAGCAAGCACCCAAGCAGTGGCATGAGAAGTTTGAAAGAACCTTAACAGCCACAGGCTTTGCTGTAAATGAAGCTGATAAATATGTGTACTATTGCCATAGTGGGGCAAGGGAGTTATCCTTTGCTTGTATGTTGATGACATACTGATTTTCAGAACTAATCTGAAGGTTATTAAGGAGGTCAAGGATTTCCTATCTCGTTGCTTTGAGATGAAGGCTGTAGGAGTGGCTGATGTCATTCTGAACATCAAGTTGTTGAGAGACGATGAGGGTGGGATTACATTGCTTCAATCGCACTATGTGGAAAAGATCTTGAGTCGCTTTAGCTATAGTGACTGCAAGCCCTCTCCAACACCATATGATGCCAGTGTGTTGCTTCGAAAGAATCAAAGAATTGCTAGAGACCAATTGAAATATTCCCAGATTATTGGCTCGCTTATGTATTTAACCAGTGCTATAAGACCTGACATCTCTTTTGCTGTTAGCAAACTGAGCCGGTTTGTCTCAAAACCAGGAGATGTACATTGGAAAGCTCTAGAGAGAGTTTTGCGTTATTTGAAAGGCACTGTGAATTATGGAATTCACTACATTGCGCACCCAAATGTGCTTGAAGGGTATAGTGACTCAAAGCGGATCTCAGATGCTGATGAGATAAAGGTCACGAGCGGATATGTATTCACTCATGGAGGTGGCGCTGTTTCTTGGAAGTCTTGCAAGCAGACCATCTTAACGACGTCAACAATGGAAGCAGAACTCACAACACTAGATACAGCTACGTCCGAAGCAGATTGGCTTCGCCGGCTCTTGAATGACTTGCCGGTTGTTGAGAAACCTGTAGCGGGTATCCTTATGAACTGCGACAATCAAACTGTGATCACAAAAGTGAGCAGCTCAAAGGATAACATGAAGTCATCAAGACACATTCAGAGAAGGTTAAAGTCTATCAGAAAAATGAGAAACTCCGGAGTTATTACATTGGATTATATCCAAACGTCTAAAAATCTGACAGATCCTTTTACTAAGGGTCTATCACGTAATGTGATAGATAATGCATCGAGGGAGATGGGTATGAGACCCACAATATGAGTTGTTCACAGTGGTAACCTATTCTTTGTGATTGGAGATCCCGTGAATTAGATGTGGAAGACAAACTGTTGGTCAACTGAGAGGAGAGTATCCTTACTATATTAACAATACTACTCCATGAAGATGCAATACTCTCCTAATCTGCATGGCAGGTGAATGTATATCTTAATGTGTTGTAAGTGGCTCTTTTAAGTAGAGATGTTGTCCTGCAGAACATCTTTTGAAGAACGCACCTATATGAGTCTGATTGTTAAACATCGCAATCTATGAGAGTAGGGTTCTCTCTAGTAAACTCATGAAAGGTCTCCGAGTATGACGCATAAGCTCCACTGTGGGGAAGACCCACGGTAGCCACGTATCGATCAAGGCTTTGTGTGAAGCTAGATTCGCAAGAAAACTTGCAGTTCAAGGCTCAGTCCACTATTCAAGTTGCTTACTAGTGTATCGTAGAGTTCTAGGTGGAAGTTCAACTTAACAGTCTCCACTGCAGTACCGGTACGTAAAATAGTGTTTTGGAACCAAAGGCAAATTTTGTGTGCCTCTGGGATCTGGTGGGGGATTGCTGGAATTTTGTCTATTTTGCTCCTAGCCCAATACCAGTTTCAGAAATTCCTAATAAATCCTAGAGGCCCACGCAGCCCATTCGTGATAGGCAAGAGGTGGAACTAAAGTTTAGTCCCACATTGCTAGTTTAGAGGGAGTTGGACCTCCTTATAAGGAAGGTTCTTTCCTCACTTGTATGAGCATGAGAACAAGAGAGATATCCACGCGCGCTCCTTCTCCGTCGCCCGCCTCGTCACGACGCACCGCGGGTTGCGGGAATGAACCGAGCCGATGTCTAAATGTTTTCCATGAACTACGGGTATACGAAAGGTCACTCTGCTGCCTGTTCGTTTCGTATCCCTCATTCCCTTCAGCTCCCGGCGTAGCCTCTCGCCTTCTTATCCTATGCCTATAAAAGGGAGGTCGCTCATCTCCAGAGAGATACACCAGATGTCAGGACCCCGACTCAATGCCACATCGATCTAGCATGTAACACCTCATATCACTTTGTGGCCTCACGCACGGTATCCCCACGGGTGTCGCCTTACCTTTGCCCGGGACCGTTTGCGCCTTTTGGCACACGTATATGATAGTGTCGCTAGCATCCATATGATAAGGAGTCCGGGCTGATATGGCTAGTCGTAAACCCAAAGTGGCACAGACTTACAGGGACAGGCATCCATGACCCAACATTCAGAGCATACAAATCAAAGCACAAGCGAAAACTTAACATGTCTGGGTACAGACATCTACAAATGAAAAAGGCTTAGAAGCCTGTCTATCTACCAGATCCTGCCGAGGGCACAAGATCGTAGCTGAGGTAACAAGCTAAACGTCGAAGTCCACGCGGAACTACTATCGAGACCGAAGTCTCTCTGCAAAACATAAAATAGGCAAACGTGAGTACAAATGTACCCAGCAAGACTTACATCAGAACTAACTACATATGCATCATTATCAACAAAGGGATGGTGGGGTTTAACTGCAGCAAGCCAGCTTTGACTCGGTGGCTATCCTAAACTACGATTGCAAGTAACTCTTTTGAGGTGGCGCACACGAGTCCACATATTCACCATATCAATACACCACTATGGATCCGCTCCCGTCTCCCTACGAGAACGCCATCCATAGCACTCACACTTATCTTGCGTATTTTAGAGTATCCACTTTCACTTGTCTATGAACTGTTATAGGCAACCCAGAAGTCCTTTTCCGCGGACACGGCTATTCGAATAGATGACATTAACCCTGCAGGGGTGTACTTCTTCACACACGCTCTCACCACTTACCGCCGTTTACACGACATGTACTCGGCAACCTTCAAGCGGAAGCCCAACGTGG
Source organism: Triticum timopheevii (assembly GCA_963921465.1). Classification (NCBI taxonomy): domain Eukaryota; kingdom Viridiplantae; phylum Streptophyta; class Magnoliopsida; order Poales; family Poaceae; genus Triticum; species Triticum timopheevii. The sequence goes on along the minus strand of OY997270.1, from coordinate 489,929,717 downwards.
GTGTCGGCCACGACCTACCTAAACACTCAAGTCCCTAGTCCAGGTTTATCGCCTATTTGGGTTCCATCCATGAGGAGATCCGGCCGAAGTTTCGCTCACAGCCCCAAACGATGTGAACAGGGTTCCGTGACACCAAACGGGCGCCCGGTTTACCCGGCCACGTGCCTACCGCATCACAGCCCACCCCTACGGTCAGCGCTGCGCACGGCCTCCAGCATACTACAAACACCAGAAACTACTTGCAACTCCTGGACAGAGGACAAGGGCGATTAAGAAGCCGAGAGGGTCCATTGGTTTCGGGCCCAATGCGTGGTAGTAGCTGAATCATGGATCACAAACACAGAACTCAGTTCCTGAGGACGGCTGCAATGAGACAACCCACCATGTACTCCTACATGGCCTCTCACCGCTACCTTTACCAAATCGTGTTCACACACTTAGCTCACCACAGTAGGACATGTTCATACACCTCTGATTCATTCCCGATGAATCAGACCTGACACAACTCTAAGCAATAGCAGGCATGACGAACAAGCATGAATGAGTAGGCACAATAGGGCTCAAACAACTCCTACTCATGCTAGTGGGTTTCATCTATTTACTGTGGAATGACAGGTCATGCAAAGGATAAAGGGGTTCAGCTACCGCAGCAAGTAACAGTTGAATCGTTGTTGTCCTAATGCAGTAAAAGAGAGCAGGAGCGAGAGAGTGGGATTGTATCGGAATGAACAAGGGGTTTTTGCTTGCCTGGCACTTCTGAAGATAACATTGAGTCTTCATCAGTGTCAACGATCACATCGTCGGTACAACGTCTACCCAGGGGGAACAACACCGGCAAAACACAGAGGAAACACGATCAATGCAATGCACAATATGATGCATGCTATGACATGACAATATGAATGTGTTTTGGGCTAATGCACCTAGCAACAAGTTAAATGAAGTTGGTTTGAATCCAAGATTCAAATTCAAACTCCATATATGATTATTTAAATGCCCTTTATTTGTTTTGTGCTAAACAGCAGCTATAAGTTGTTCTAACATGCATGAAAATGGTACAGATGGATTCCTTGAATTTTTCTGATAATTTTTCATATATAATTTATTTGATTCTGAGTTACGGTTGAATTTCTATGAATTTTAGAAGTTTGGGGTATTTTCTGAAATTTATAAATCATTTCCTGATTTATTTTAATTTCAGAAATACTTACTGCGTCAGCATTGCGTCACTATGACATCAGCAGGTTAACAGACGCTGCTGCTGGTCAAACCTGACCAGTGGGGTCCACTGGTCAGTGACTGGAGCTGGTTAGTGCCGCTGACGTGTGGGCCCGGTCAACGGCCACGTCAGCACGGTCAAAACTGACGCGTGGGGCCACTGTAATTAGATTAAACTAAACAGGAAATAAACTAGGATTAATTAAAGCGTGGGGCCTAGGTGTCAGTGACATAGTGCGGTGTTTAGTGGCTAATTAAGCCAGCCACGTCAGCAAGTGACGCCGGCGACCACGGCGACGGCGAGACCTCGCCGGAGTTGCTCGGGACGGCGCTACAGCCCACGGCTGGTCGCGCTGAGGGCACCAAGAGGGAGCCCGTGCTCCCGCGCATCTAGGGGCGCACGCAGCTGGGCACAGGGAGGCTGGGGTTCGCCGGAAACGAGCTCCTGGCGGCGGCCGGAGTTCGGGCGTCGGGCGTTTCGACGCTCTGGTGCACTACGGGAGAAACTGGTGGGTGCTGCGGGCTCCTGAGGTTGCGGTGAGCACGACGGTGGGCTCAGGAGCGAGCTGCGGTGGCCGTGGCCACGGCCACGCCATGGCCGGCGGCGAGGAGCAATCGGCTCCGGTGGAAAAGGGCGGCTAGAGTGCGGGAACGAGCGCAAGGAGGAGGGGGAATGGAAGAGGAGCTCACAGCGGATCCGGTAGAGGCAACGGCGAGGCCGGGGAGGGGTTGGAGCTCGCGAATCCTCGAAAGTTCGCCGGCGGCCGAAGGTTGGGGACGAGCTTGAGGGCGACGCTGCAGGGCTTCCGGAGGGCCGTGGACCGGTGAGGTGGGTCGAGGACGGAGTGGCGGAGCTTGTGGGCTAGTCGGGGAGGCGAGGGAGGCCCGGTGGCCGTGGTGGCAGTGGACGGCGGCGACGAGCTCCGCTCGGTGGCTGCGTGCAAGAAACAGAGGAGGGGGGAGGAGCGAGGAGAGTGAGAGAGGGAGCCAGGGGCTGCGTGGCGACGCTAGAAGGGCCGTGGCGTCGCGGTGGAAGCAGGAGGTGGCCGGGGAAGCAGGAGGTGGCCGAGGCGTGGCCGCGCGCGCCGGGCGCGTGCCCGTCCTCCTGGCAGGGAGGAAGACGACAGGGGAGGGGCCAGTGGGCTGGGCCGGCGCTGGCTGCTGCTGGGCTGCACAGGGAGGAGGCCCAGGTAAGTTTCTGCTCTGTTTTTATTTATTGTTTTCTATTTTGTTCTGTTTTGTTTTGGTTTAGTAAAAATACTAAACCATTTTATAAAATCCTGAAAATAATTATGTGGCTAGAACTAAAATATACCAGACCACATAAAATGTTCCAGAATTATTGGACATATATGAATTATATATAATATATATATCCAATGCAAATATTTATGCATTAATTCCAAATGCCCAAAATAAATACTTATGGGCTCCTAAAAATATTGGTTTGATTTTTTTATCTTTGTCCAATATTTTCAGAGGGCAACATGAGCATTTTCTTGGACCTTTTTGGAGCAATTTTTATTTGGGTCATTTCCAAAATGACTCTGAGGGTTTCACAAATCCCCATTTCAAATTTAAATGGAATTTAAACATGATGCACACATGACTAGCTAGCATAGGTCAGGCCAGAACTAGGGATGTGACAACTCGCCCCCACTAAACAAGAATCTCGCCCCGAGATTCAAGACGTGAGGTAAGAGGAAAAGGGGGTCACAAAACTATCACAAACTTCACGATCCAGGTTGCACTTCATAGGAACGTTGATTCATTGCTTCAAATTGATCTTGACGTCTTTCCTTTCGAAAACTTCATCCAACACAACGGCGACAGAAAGAAACCATACAGAAATCGATCTTCTCGAAGACCGAGCAACTTACGATTAATTCATGGATTGAGGCATAGAAACACCTCGCGAGCTGAGACATGAAACACACATCAATAGGAAGGGGGTGTAGCAGATGACGAAGGTTCACTAGGTAGACAACAATTTTCACGCTTAAGACGGTGGTGAACGGTTGTCAACGTAGCGAGGAGTTGAGTTGCCATGATACCATAACGGGGCACCTTAGGGAAGGTGACTCGTAGAGATATCCCCTTAAGTGGCAAAAAGAATTACCTTTGATTCAGAGATCATTGAAATTCTTTATACCAGCCTAAGGCAATTCACCATCGATCATTTGAAGGAGTCCGAAAGAATGACATTCTCGGGCCAGAATGGATGATGTGGATTACCTTGTTGAAGACAACACAAGGGATGATTTTGCTTATCATCGGAAATGGAAGAGACCCATATTAGAATGGCACATTGGCGGTGCAAGCTGGGAACAAAATGCAAATGCTAGGAATGATTCTGGTAACTGGGGAGAAACCCAACAGCAGAGACTGATTCCATTATTGAAATGGTTATAGCATAACCGAGGAAACTGAGAACAATCCCGGTTAGTAACTAGGATAGCACATAATGCTTGTGCGTGCTCTCAAGAACTTGAGCATTTCCATAATCATCAAGGTTCTACCATCATCCGTGTCAAGGATCCTGGCAACACAACATACTACCATGACGAGTTGCGATGGACGATGCAGATGCAAAGGAAGATAACCTTCTCAGATTTCACCTTAGCGGGGCCAAGGGAACAAAATCTGGATGATCGACCGAGAGACATTTAGCACTCCGCTTCTAATGTTCTCCTTGATGTACTAGCGTATCCCATTCATAGATATGGCTTGGTATCTAGAACATCAAGTAAAGGTCGGACTTCGGGAGCACAAGAATCCACAAGGAATAACTATGGAGTAAATCCTACGAAATCCTTATGGGGAGGTGGCCAACTTCTTCAATCAAGATACTACAATAATAGGTCTTCCGGCGGGGTCTGTTGGCCATGACATCCTCTTTACCGGTTATCGAGAGACCAATATTATAGTTCTTGGGAGATGTTCCATCCATCATATCTGCCTGAGATTCAGATCTGGTTGGCGTCAGAGTATTCCAGACTCATCAAGTCTAGAAAGTAAAATGAAAGTTTGCAACACAAGTCGACGAAAAGACGTTGCGAGATTCTCGGGAAATGGACTACGGTAGTAAGCTCCAAAGTATGAGCCGGTTCTGCTACAAACATGTGAACACGTTGTCCCAGACAAGCATGACCACATAGTAGTCTTACAACAAAACACTACCGAGTTCTGGTTGGGAATCATCATTGAGGATAGCGACGTCCTAACATAAGTCATGATTCTTAAGAAGGAACTTCTTCTCCTTAAACAAATCAATCAGTGGCTTGGTGTGCTAGGAATACATATAGAATGAAGGTTGCAAGTCTTCGAACCACAGAATACTTCGCACGTTTGCATGACTGATTTGGAATGATTCCAAGGAAGCAACATTGACTTTATCGAATTCACGGCGGCAACTTACATCGAATGCACATGAATTAGAGGAAGTCACTTCTTACATCCGAACATATGCTTCATGAGCTAGCATGAACAAATGCTTTAAAAAGTTTCCAACACTAGCTTAATGTTCAACGAAATTATGGAGAAGACAAGGATGTTGTCGATGGGCTCAACAACAAATCATCAAGATTCCCATGAAGATGGAATTCCATAATTATGTGAACAAGTGATGGCATTGATCAGACCTAAAAGATATAATGGTGTATGCTCGAGGAAAATCCACGAGTAAGACAACATTACGAACATCGTTGGTTCTGATTTGATTTGAGAATAGCCTACACTCAACTCAAAGTTTTCGCAAGACGATAGCTCCAACAGTTGGTTTCGAGGATCAATTGATGAAGATATCATCTTTCTGCATCACACGCACACAAAAAGATATCCCTTAACATGAGCTAAGTCGGACAAGCTTTTATCTTCCAACTGTCCAAGTTGTTGTTTGGCTTAACCAACGAGCTCAGGGGTATGCAACACAGATTCTTGGAGAAGGGGTGGTTTATATGAAAACCAACTTGAGCATGAACTCAACATAGCGGCCAGGTGACAACCTGGTAATACTTCCGAGAAGATATTCGGAACATCACGAACCACCGATATGTTACTAAGCTCGAGAACAATCTTGCTTCCAGAGCAAGACGATATGATCAAATAAGCAAGGGACTGAATAATCCTAACTCATTGATCGAGGAGTGCACCAGAAATAAGGACTAGGTAGCACAATCAACCTTAGGGTGACGATTCAATAATCAACACGCTAAAAATGAGGTTATCGTCCATTTAACTACCAAGCAACGGAGTTGCTAGCAGTATTGATTTCACACACCACAATTCACCTGTCGGCATTCTGGTTACAATAACACAGGGACCGAGGAATGAACAATGATGGCAAGAAGTATTACTGCGTCAAGAATTCATAAGAGGTAGTGCAATTCTCATGACAGTCCTGACATAAAGATGGTAACACTCCAAGGTAGAATAGAACAAAAGCTGGATTGGCATTTTGATCTATGGAATACAACTGCTTTGACCCAATCCTAGAAATGGATGAGGTACTGGAGTTTGTTTCTCCTAGTCATTCCAGAATAGAATGGCTTGACGGACCACAAGAATAATAGGCATCGATGAACGAATGCACGACTACTCTTGACTATCAATCGATAGACGAAGGTCGGAATTCAGCTAAAGGGGGACAACTCAAGGAACATATGATTTTCTGAGTTGTGGATGCATAGATTAGTATGTCGAGCGAAGCTCAACATTTCTTCCGGATAACCCATGCGGAAAGCGTAGAACTGGCAGATTCACAATTATGAATGGAGAACTCCTCAAGAGTACTCTGATTGTGATCCTTTGGTTCAGCGAGGAACTTCTGCCATAAGCGGTTCATAGTATTTGGAAGGAGGAAATACCACGGACCTCGAGGACTAATGCAAAGGTTACTAATAACCTAAAGGAACGAGCAAACACTATCAGCATGAAGTAGGTAGGGTGAATCTCGGGTTCAAGAACCCCGGAATGGAATACCTACTAACTAATAACATCACGGGATGCTTTCGAGAATGATGGCCAGAATCATCACATGGGGAACACAAATCATGGCTGGTTTACTAGATGATCCCCTAAGACACCTAGGGTCATAAAAATAATTCCAACATATACGTCGAGGCAATAGAATACCTCAACTCACCGATTAGTGTGGTTAATCTGGCCCAAAGGGACATCGGAACGGGAGGAAGGGATTTTGCAAATGCATCAGACTATTTAGAAACCTGGGATGACTCGGACAGCGTAACGGCTGTAAATGCTCAAAAAGATTTGAGACATCCTGCAAAATAGTGGCATGACCACTCAACATCACAATACCAAGGTTCTGAAGCCAGCTATGAACATACGGAAGTAGTAAAACTGAGCTGAGATTTGAAACTAACAATTCTATAAGTCTATGGATTAGTAACACGTCATCCTGATAGATAGATGAGAAGGCCTAGTTCTTAATCCCCGTAGAAAAGAAGAGGTTGACTCAGATCAGAAGGCCATGAGGTATAAGGAGTAAAAAGAGCCTTACGTTCCATCCCACAATCAATTCCCCTACATATAACTAAAGCATTTCTAGACTCAACTTCGACCGGTTTGGATTGGTAATCCTACAGGCAGTCAAGCTCTGATACCAACGCTGTCAGGACCCCGACTCAATGCCACATCGATCTAGCATGTAACACCTCATATCACTTTGTGGCCTCACGCACGGTATCCCCACGGGTGTCGCCTTACCTTTGCCCGGGACCGTTTGCGCCTTTTGGCACACGTATATGATAGTGTCGCTAGCATCCATATGATAAGGAGTCCGGGCTGACATGGCTAGTCGTAAACCCAAAGTGGCACAGACTTACAGGGACAGGCATCCATGACCCAACATTCAGAGCATACAAATCAAAGCACAAGCGGAAACTTAACATGTCTGGGTACAGACATCTACAAATGAAAAAGGCTTAGAAGCCTGTCTATCTACCAGATCCTGCCGAGGGCACAAGATCGTAGCTGAGGTAACAAGCTAAACGTCGAAGTCCACGCGGAACTACTATCGAGACCGAAGTCTCTCTGCAAAACATAAAATAGGCAAACGTGAGTACAAATGTACCCAGCAAGACTTACATCAGAACTAACTACATATGCATCATTATCAACAAAGGGATGGTGGGGTTTAACTGCAGCAAGCCAGCTTTGACTCGGTGGCTATCCTAAACTACGATTGCAAGTAACTCTTTTGAGGTGGCGCACACGAGTCCACATATTCACCATATCAATACACCACTATGGATCCGCTCCCGTCTCCCTACGAGAACGCCATCCATAGCACTCACACTTATCTTGCGTATTTTAGAGTATCCACTTTCACTTGTCTATGAACTGTTATAGGCAACCCAGAAGTCCTTTTCCGCGGACACGGCTATTCGAATAGATGACATTAACCCTGCAGGGGTGTACTTCTTCACACACGCTCTCACCACTTACCGCCGTTTACACGACATGTACTCGGCAACCTTCAAGCGGAAGCCCAACGTGGGTGTCGGCCACGACCTACCTAAACACTCAAGTCCCTAGTCCAGGTTTATCGCCTATTTGGGTTCCATCCATGAGGAGATCCGGCCGAAGTTTCGCTCACAGCCCCAAACGATGTGAACAGGGTTCCGTGACACCAAACGGGCGCCCGGTTTACCCGGCCACGTGCCTACCGCATCACAGCCCACCCCTACGGTCAGCGCTGCGCACGGCCTCCAGCATACTACAAACACCAGAAACTACTTGCAACTCCTGGACAGAGGACAAGGGCGATTAAGAAGCCGAGAGGGTCCATTGGTTTCGGGCCCAATGCGTGGTAGTAGCTGAATCATGGATCACAAACACAGAACTCAGTTCCTGAGGACGGCTGCAATGAGACAACCCACCATGTACTCCTACATGGCCTCTCACCGCTACCTTTACCAAATCGTGTTCACACACTTAGCTCACCACAGTAGGACATGTTCATACACCTCTGATTCATTCCCGATGAATCAGACCTGACACAACTCTAAGCAATAGCAGGCATGACGAACAAGCATGAATGAGTAGGCACAATAGGGCTCAAACAACTCCTACTCATGCTAGTGGGTTTCATCTATTTACTGTGGAATGACAGGTCATGCAAAGGATAAAGGGGTTCAGCTACCGCAGCAAGTAACAGTTGAATCGTTGTTGTCCTAATGCAGTAAAAGAGAGCAGGAGCGAGAGAGTGGGATTGTATCGGAATGAACAAGGGGTTTTTGCTTGCCTGGCACTTCTGAAGATAACATTGAGTCTTCATCAGTGTCAACGATCACATCGTCGGTACAACGTCTACCCAGGGGGAACAACACCGGCAAAACACAGAGGAAACACGATCAATGCAATGCACAATATGATGCATGCTATGACATGACAATATGAATGTGTTTTGGGCTAATGCACCTAGCAACAAGTTAAATGAAGTTGGTTTGAATCCAAGATTCAAATTCAAACTCCATATATGATTATTTAAATGCCCTTTATTTGTTTTGTGCTAAACAGCAGCTATAAGTTGTTCTAACATGCATGAAAATGGTACAGATGGATTCCTTGAATTTTTCTGATAATTTTTCATATATAATTTATTTGATTCTGAGTTACGGTTGAATTTCTATGAATTTTAGAAGTTTGGGGTATTTTCTGAAATTTATAAATCATTTCCTGATTTATTTTAATTTCAGAAATACTTACTGCGTCAGCATTGCGTCACTATGACGTCAGCAGGTCAACAGACGCTGCTGCTGGTCAAACCTGACCAGTGGGGTCCACTGGTCAGTGACTGGAGCTGGTTAGTGCCGCTGACGTGTGGGCCCGGTCAACGGCCACGTCAGCACGGTCAAAACTGACGCGTGGGGCCACTGTAATTAGATTAAACTAAACAGGAAATAAACTAGGATTAATTAAAGCGTGGGGCCTAGGTGTCAGTGACATAGTGCGGTGTTTAGTGGCTAATTAAGCCAGCCACGTCAGCAAGTGACGCCGGCGACCACGACGACGGCGAGACCTCGCCGGAGTTGCTCGGGACGGCGCTACAGCCCACGGCTGGTCGCGCTGAGGGCACCAAGAGGGAGCCCGTGCTCCCGCGCATCTAGGGGCGCACGCAGCTGGGCACAGGGAGGCTGGGGTTCGCCGGAAACGAGCTCCTGGCGGCGGCCGGAGTTCGGACGTCGGGCGTTTCGACGCTCTGGTGCACTACGGGAGAAACTGGTGGGTGCTGCGGGCTCCTGAGGTTGCGGTGAGCACGACGGTGGGCTCAGGAGCGAGCTGCGGTGGCTGTGGCCACGGCCACGCCATGGCCGGCGGCGAGGAGCAATCGGCTCCGGTGGAAAAGGGCGGCTAGAGTGCGGGAACGAGCGCAAGGAGGAGGGGGAATGGAAGAGGAGCTCACAGCGGATCCGGTAGAGGCAACGGCGAGGCCGGGGAGGGGTTGGAGCTCGCGAATCCTCGAAAGTTTGCCGGCGGCCGAAGGTTGGGGACGAGCTTGAGGGCGACGCTGCAGGGCTTCCGGAGGGCCGTGGACCGGTGAGGTGGGTCGAGGACGGAGTGGCGGAGCTTGTGGGCTAGTCGGGGAGGCGAGGGAGGCCCGGTGGCCGTGGTGGCAGTGGACGGCGGCGACGAGCTCCGCTCGGTGGCTGCGTGCAAGAAACAGAGGAGGGGGGAGGAGCGAGGAGAGTGAGAGAGGGAGCCAGGGGCTGCGTGGCGACGCTAGAAGGGCCGTGGCGTCGCGGTGGAAGCAGGAGGTGGCCGGGGAAGCAGGAGGTGGCCGAGGCGTGGCCGCGCGCGCCGGGCGCGTGCCCGTCCTCCTGGCAGGGAGGAAGACGACAGGGGAGGGGCCAGTGGGCTGGGCCGGCGCTGGCTGCTGCTGGGCTGCACAGGGAGGAGGCCCAGGTAAGTTTCTGCTCTGTTTTTATTTATTGTTTTCTATTTTGTTCTGTTTTGTTTTGGTTTAGTAAAAATACTAAACCATTTATAAAATCCTGAAAATAATTATGTGGCTAGAACTAAAATATACCAGACCACATAAAATGTTCCAGAATTATTGGACATATATGAATTATATATAATATATATATCCAATGCAAATATTTATGCATTAATTCCAAATGCCCAAAATAAATACTTATGGGCTCCTAAAAATATTGGTTTGATTTTTTTATCTCTGTCCAATATTTTCAGAGGGCAACATGAGCATTTTCTTGGACCTTTTTGGAGCAATTTTTATTTGGGTCATTTCCAAAATGATTCTGAGGGTTTCACAAATCCCCATTTCAAATTTAAATGGAATTTAAACATGATGCACACATGACTAGCTAGCATAGGTCAGGCCAGAACTAGGGATGTGACACCAGAAGATCCTCTTCCTCTCGCCACAAAGTTCCTGAGCACTGCGTTGCTGCTACGATCCTCCCCATCCTGACTTGCGGCGTGCACTGCAGGTCGGGACAGTACGCCTCCGAAACCGCACCTCTTTGAGTCCTTTACGTGAGAAGGGTGATAAGATTTTTGGGGAGCGCTCAGCGCGACTACTGACTTCTTCGTCACGGACGCCTCGGACTCCGACGACTACTTCCTCGACACAACTTCTTCTCCGAAGTCGACAACCTCCTCGACGACATGGCTACCGAGGACACCGACCCCAAGTCCAGTGCTACTGTTGCTGCTGTTGTCCCGTACGTGCTCTCGCTTTTCCTGTTAGAGGTCCTGTCACAGTTCCTTGTTCTACTCTCTGCTTTAGATATGTTCGGTTCTAGTTCATATTTGCAGATGTTATTTACCTTCTCTCTGTCAGATCGCATGACTTGCTTTATCTCTGCTATTTTAGTCATGCTTTATCTAGTATTTTCATTAATAAAATCATATGGTAAATTGCTCATATTTCCAACAAATATCCAATAGCAACAAGCGATATTTGTAAGAGACTTTGCATAAAGAAACTTATGTGGACCACACCACGTGCTTCGCTCTATCTAGGGCGACATGGGTGGCCCGTCAAACCCTATCCAAGTCGACACGGGCGTCCCGTCAAACCCTAGCCGCCGGCCGACCCCCAGCCCTCCCCCCCCCCTATCCACGGCGACACGGGTATCACTAACTAAATATCCGATAGCAACAGTACCAAAATACTGATTATCTGGCTGACTGGTTAACATTAAGAATTTTCTCTCTCATATCTGAAGTACATTCCAGTCTAAACTACAAGTCCCCAGTAATTTTTTGGATTTACTAAATTATTAATAATTTTCTCTCCACAAATGGTTTTCCAAGTAGAAAGTTTTACTCTCAGTTACTCTGTGCCATGTGGTGGTCGTGCATGTTTGCCATTTCCTATGAATCTGCATTATAGACATTGTGTACTACGATTTAGCTAGTAAGGAAAATGGTGAATAGAAGGTAATTGAGGCTAAGAATTTAGAAACAATTCCTTATTTAACACTATCTTAAATTTTGTTTCCTTATTTGACACGTAAAAAGTTTTTCTTCCCGATCCAACAACGAGTTTAAAGTTTATGCCTTTTATGACACTTTCGTCCATTTTGAGCCTAAATAACACCGAAAAAGACTCTTTTACCCTTCATATGTGGTATGTGTGTGTGCTGGGCAGTAGCACACATGCAACATTAGTGCGAGGGCAGTAACACACAAGTAGCAGCACATACACATACACAACAACACACACGCAACATCAGTTCGAGGGAAGTAACACGCACATAGTAGCACATACACACACAACACACAAGCACGCAGCACACTCACATGCAGCACACACGCATGCAACACACAGCAGCACACTTGCATGCAACAGCGCGCGCACACACATGCACTCGCACACACCCAGTAGCAAACACACGCACGTACACATGCAGTAGCAAACACACGCATGTACACATGCAGTAGCAAACACACACGCAGCAGCACACACACAAACACTCAGCAGTACCACACACGTACGTGCACACACACACAACAGCACATGTACGCGCATACACATGCAACAGCACGCACACGCGCACACAAACATACCATTTGAGGGCAAAATGGTCTTTTCATGTGTCCTTTAGGCTTAAAATGGACAGAAGTGTTATAAAAGGCATAAAATTTAGATTCGTTGTTAGATAAGGAAGAAATTATTTGTCGAGGTCAAATAGGGCATAAAATTTAGGCACAGTGTTAAATAAGGAATTCTCTCAAGAATTTACTGGCCATGAGGGTGTAGGGACACCCAGGAGCTACTACACCTTTCTCTTCTCTGAAATTCGACAACACTAGAACTGAGTGAAGTTGCAAAGAAAAGTGCATCACTTGGCACTTATTTGGAACTGAGTGAAGTGGCAAAGAAAAGTGCATCACTTGGCACTTATTTGGAACTGAGTGATAATTCTAGAGGAAACTGTACACACTATTACATGAAATGTTCAGACAAACAAAGGTAAACAGGCCATCACTCTACTGTAAAATTGTGGACAAGTTGTCAGTAATATCCAGAGGAAGAATTCTTGGTTGATCCTCCCCTTCTCTTGTAGTCAGCATCGTGATCTGAAAATAGTCGGCCGTGCCCTGTAACCGAGTGGTAGAGGTGAGAGGGTTAGCAACAGTAAGCAAAAGAATCCCAAGTCACGGTGTTGCAAATACCACTACTTCTGTCAAAACCATAGTTTTAAATAGCCGGCTATAGCTCCGCTATAGCCTTTTCAGCAGGGGGCCGCTAAATGGTCGCCTTCACAAATAGCCCGCTTTAGACCAGTATAGCTCCGCTGTAGCTGATTTGGAGGTCTGCCGCTATTTTCCACAGCCCGCTATTTAAAACATTGCTCAAAACCCAATTGCTCTTGTTTCAGTATAAACCATGTAAGTTATTAAACATTTCATTTACATCTATACAGACGGCTGTATCTGTATACTGGCTAGCTGGATACGTTTGACCGTCACCAAACTTTAAACTACTACCTGCAGCAGCAAAACTGAATACATGCTGCCTTCGATTGAACGTATGGGGAAACTGAAATACTCCCTCCGTCCCAAAATAACTGTCTCAAACTTAGTACAACTTTGTACTAGAGCTAGTATAAAGTTGAGACACTTATTTTGGGACGGAGGGAGTACTAGTTAACATCTATATGGGGCGGGTCGGTGAACAGATAAAATCATAAAAAGGCTTCTTGGAAAACTTGAGATCATTAAAATGAGAAATGTGTCAACACTTTTGCGATTCCAAATACCCTTGATGCATGTTGATCGCACCAACCAGGCATCATTAAATTTTTGTTGGCACTTCAAGCGCACTTGAAGTAGTAGATCCTATACTAGGACCAATGCTCCCCATCGGCTCCATCATGGACTGCTTGATGCAAATGAAATATACAAGGAAAATATTTAATTTAAAACGGATGAGTTTCTGTCTTCATAAGCTGTCGTCATCAGCCCACGCTTTTCCTCCCCACCTTATCCCTTCCTGACGCCTTCTCATCCACTGGTCAGTGGTCACTCTCCTCGTCTTCTTTCTTTGGTTTTTCCCCCTCCACCTGCTGTTGCAAGGAAGAGGCGACGCCGCCAAATCCACATCACCGTGTGCTGCATGGTGAAGCTCCCATCTGGGGTGACCGCAACAGCGGCCGCCAGTGTGGCAGATGACGAAGCCTCCACCATCGCCTCTGCATCGTGCCGTGTCGCAGCACCCCCCGTCGTCGTCATGCTACATCGCATCATCCACCCGTCGTCGTTGTGCTGCGTCGCATCATCCGCCCGCCGCTGCCGCGTGCTTCTTCGCTACAACCGCGTCACCATTGCGCTGCGATGGAGCACCGACAAGAGGTGGGGCACTGCAGTGCAACTCTGCCTGCGGCGCCGTCGGGGTGCTGCGGTGGAGTCCGCCGTACAGGTGTAGCCTTCAATGAAACATCGTCAGCGGTGTCAGGTGCTGCGATGAATCATCGATGGACTGCCGCCGTAGCGGCGTCCGCGCTGCAGTGAAGCATCGCCGGCCATGGCGCATGCTGTGATGGAGCGCCACGGGTGGACCGTTGAAACTTCGTCGGGGTTGCTTTGAAGCACCGTCGGCGCTGCAATGGAACGCGTACGGGGTGATTGGAGCTCCGCTGCGGCTGCAATGGACCTCTGCCGCGGTTGCAACGGAGCTTCATGGGAGCTCCAATGGAGCGTGGCCGGGGCTGCAATGGAGCTTCGCCTGGCCTGCAATGGAGCGCTGATGTGGCTGCACTGAAGCTTCATTGGAGACGTCGTCGGTTCCGCATCGATTTCTTTTTGTGCTTGGTGTTTTGCCACGGCCATAGCTGCAATGAAGCAGCACCCTGGTGCTCCCGGAACGCCACCGGGCACTATAATGGAGCGTTGCCAGGGATGCAGCGGTCGATGGCGGCGCATGGAGATGCATTGCAGCGCTCGCCGAAGGCTCCGGTGCCACGGAGGGTGTTGCGTTGCTCTGGTGGAAGAGGATCAGAGCAGGAAGACGTAAGGTGGGGATGTGTTGCTTGGGTCCAGAAGTTTGAAGGCCAACGGAGCAACAGGACCCGCACATTCTTCACAAACTGGACACGTTTTCTCTCGATGCCCATAGACTAGCTCATATATGTTGCAGTTTATTTGAAACGCGCCCAAAATTTTACCACACCCTACAGGGGCCATGTGATGACGCCGTGCCAAATCCCAAGGATTTTCGGCATCCTATGATTTTTCGAGGATTTAAACAGTTGGATAATGCATGCTGACGAGGTAATTTCATCCCCCATTGGTGGGCCGGGCCTACCCCTCCTTCGTCCGAACAAGGCCTACACAAGTCACAAAGACATCAAATAGGTTTTTTCATTCAGCTTCTGGGCATAATTTCATGTGTCTCCTTATAGATCGGCAATTTTTGGCGATGAAACCCTAACAATACAATAAATGTCCGGAAAATGTAGGGGCCTAGCACGCATTATGCGATGACCTTCTTTGAGGGCACGAGAAGTTTCGAGGCCAACGGAGCAACATGACCTGCATTTCCTTCAGAAAACCAGACACGTTCTCTCTCGATACCCAGAGACTAGCTCAGAGATGTTGTAGTTTACGACAGCCTCAGGTGTATATTCGAAACGTGCCCAAAATTTTACCACACCCTACAGGGGCAGTGATGACGCCCTGCGAGATCTCGAGGATTTTAGGTATAGTACGATTTTTTAAGGATTTAAACGGTTGGATCAGGCATGCAGATGACGTAGTTTCACCCCTCAGTGGCAGGGCCTGCCCCTTCCTCGTCTGCACAAGGCCTACGCATTTCACAAAGACATGAAATAGGATTTTCCATTCATCTTCTGGGCATGATTTCATATGACACCCTGCAAATCTGCATATTTTGTCGCTGAGTGCAATAAGTATCTCAAATATTGCATGCGGGTACATAAAATGCGAGGGCCCGAGACGGGTCATGCGATGACCTCCTTTGAGGGCACGAGAAGTTTCAAGGCCAACGGAGCAACCAAACCCGCACTTCCTTCACAAATCGGACATGTTCCCTCTCGATACCTAGAGACTAGCTTGGAGATGTTGTAGTTTACAAGAGGCCTCAGGTGAGGCATATTTGAAACACGCCAAAATTTTACCACACCCTACACGGGGTAGGTGAATACGTCGTGCCAGATCCTGAGGAATTCCGGCATCGTATGATTTTTCAAGGATTTAAATGGTTGGACTAGGCATGCTGACATGGTAATTTCACCCCCCCCCCCCCCCCGCGCGGCAAGGCCTGCCCCTCCCATAGCGTAAGCATGTCGCAAAAATATCAAATATGACTTTTCATTCAGCTTCTGGGCATGATATCATGTGCCATCTTGTAGATTTGTAATTTTCGGCCCTGAAAGCCTATCAATTCCTTATAAATGTCTCAAATATTGCATGCGGGTCCGGAAAATACGGGGGCCTGGCACGCATCATGCAATGACCTCCTTTGAGGGCACGAGAAGTTTCGAGACCAACGGAGCAACAGGACCCGCACTTCTTTCACAAACTAGACATGTTCCCTCTCGATACCCAGAGGCTAGCTCGAAGATGTTGTAGTTTACGATGGCCTCAGGTGTCTATTCAAAGCATGCCCAAATTTTTACCACACCCTACAGGGGCCATGTGATGACACCGTGCTAGATCTCGAGGATTGCAGGCGTCATAAGATTTTTTTTTTGAGTATTTAAACGGTTAGATCAGGCATGCCGATGAGGTAATTTCACCCCCGGTAGCGGGGCCTGCCCCTTCCTCGTCTACACATGGCCTACGCATTTCACAAAACCATCAAATAGGATTTTCCATTCGGCTTCTGGCATGCTTTCATGCGTCGCCTTGCAGATCTGCAATTTCCATCGTTGAAACCTTAGCAGTGCAATAAATGCTCAAATATTGCATGCACGTCTGGAAAACGCAGGAGGCTGACACATGTCATGCGATGACCTCCTTTGAGGGCACGGCAAGTTTCAAGGCCAACGGAACAACAAGACCCGCACTTCCTTCATAAATCGGACACGTTCCCTCTCGATACCTAGAGATGTTATAGTTTACAAGCGGCCACATGCGTGGCCTATTTAAAACATGCGCAAAATTACTAAACCCGAAGGGCCATGATGTGGGTTACTCATCGTATTAGGATAGGTGCTAGTAGTAGCTAGCAGCTATGACGAACTCCCGAATGGGACAACCCACGTCAAGGCACTGCAGGTCTGGTGCGTGTCATGTGATGGACCATCCTACCATTTAAACCACTCTTGATGCTCATCCTTAGGCGAGATGGGACTAAACTAAGCTCGCACATCGAAACAACCCTTTGCCGAGAGCCAACTCACGGGCTCTCGGCAAAGCATTGCCACCGTTACCGAGCCATTTGCCACTGCTGGATGTGCCACATGGCATCACTTTGCGGTGGGTTCACTGTTTCGTATTCGGCAAAAATAGAGTTTGTCGAGTCTGCCTTCTTCGTCGTGTCCTCTTCTCAGCAACAACATACCATTGTCGTGTCCTTATCTTTGTCGTGAGCTACTCTCAGCATTGGTGTTTTTACCGAGTGCGCGCGCTTTGGCTCTCGACGATGAGCCCGGAATTTGGCGTATACTGAAATTCTAGTAGTGTGATGAGAGTATCATCGAAACAGAGAGAGTTTTATACATGCAGCTTTTCACTGCAAAAAATGCACATTTGTGGAGCTATTTCCTAGTGAAAATTCATTAGCACGTCAAGAATTGGAAGCCATTATGGCAGTCTTCCAATCATTAAGGGTGGACGAAAATTAACTCAACAATCTTACATTCTAAACTAGTTTTTTTTTCAACAAACACTATGAGATTGGAGGATAAACTAACCAAACAGAGTTTGGCTCCTCCCATTTGGGTTGCACTTCCCGGTGAACAGGCTGCAATCCCGATGTACAACTCTGGGCTTCTCCAGAACCGCCAATGGGCACGGCACCACAGTGGGAGGAGGCGGATCGACCTCAGACCGTTGCAACCGGCACAAACAACTCAGCATGTACCGCGAGATCGAGGCCAGAGCCATGGTATTCTGCTCGAGCAGCTCGGAGAGGAACTGCACAATCTCGGTGTTATCCACTGCTAAAAAGGAAAAAAAAAGAAAAAATCACAAAAATGAGCACCAGAATACGACCAGATGCTGACGAAGTATGGAGGCAATGTTGCCTACCCGATCTCGGTGGGCTCTAGAGACGGCGGGAAGAGGTATGTCTCATCTCCCATGACACTGTTGAGAGTCCCGATCAGATTCAGCACGCCTGCAGTTGCCTAAGGCTGTTGGGGGCTAACAAGAACGGGACAGGCTTTCCCAAAAAAAAAAAAAACCGGAACGGAACAGGCATGCGCCATGATGGCCGACGCCCGACGGCGATGGGATATTGGTCGTTTGGGAAACATTCGAATAGAAATGAGACGGAGAGAACAAAGGCAATTACCGCTTGTCTCTGAATTACAGAATTACCAAGGGTATATGTTGTATATTTGATAACATGTAGTGGTTCTGTTCAACCCTGTTCCTACTGCCCAGATCCAGCACACCGCGCTATACGGGAGCAGGAGGAGCATATCCTGTACAGTATCACCAGATATGTTCTTCAGCCGCGACAATATATTGGGTGGGACGATATTTTTTTTTGAAATATGGGTGAGACGATATGATGTACACTGCTTCCGGACCTGATCTGCATATCCGGTCTCCTTCCCACAATGCCGCGACCCTCTGGAGTAGCACTCATCGCTACATTACCGACACCTCTCACGCCTGCAGATTGCAAACCGTTTTCCATCAAAACAAGGTTACATTTTCTTCTTGAAAACAGAGTCGACTTTGCTTTTGAACCAACAGCCGTCCAATTTTCTTGACATGTTGATACACAATTATGCTTCTTATAGAGGCATGGTGCGTGCGCCCCACCCAAATATTCATCCTCAAGCGGTGACAAAATGAATGAATAACTTAATACACTAGTGGCCAACCGTATATATCCTTAAGAAAATAAGTTAGGTGAGACACGCTGCACCAAACAAACATGCTATGTAGATTGTAAAATAACACCAACCACATGTTATATGAATTGCAAAAAAACGAAAATACTTCATTTTAAAATATTGCCAAAATAAAGCAATTGTATCAGTAACTAAATATTCGGTAGCAACAAGTGATATTTTCTGGGACTTTGCGTTAGGGAAAACCTTACACAAACCACTCCACCCACTTTTTGATGAACAACATTTGATAAACTTGGTGCATATTACTGTTGACATATAAAAAGGTACAAAGATGCATTCAAGTATCAAAATCAGCACAACACCAGCTCCCTGAATCTCCTAAAATATTACTCGGTGTCACACCATCACCAAAAATTTATTATGAACACAATTCATGTTTGTTTTTGACAAATAACACAATTCATGGTTCTTGATCCTACAAACTTCCCGACATGTTGAAACTCGGCAAAGCCATATGTGGCCAACAGGCAATTTTCCGAACTTGAACAAAATAATAGTTAGAAAATCATATAATAGGTGTATTTCACAAAAAAAAACTCATAATACATAATAGGTTTCCTCAAATTAACCAGGAAATTCTCTGCTCGCAAAAAAAATCCAGGAAAATCTCACTCTCTTCTCAAGTAATGAAAATGATAAGTCGTTTACTTTGTTTCAAAAACACTTAAGCTAGCGTGCCCGGATTCTCTCTCTTCCTCTCCCTCCTGGGACCAATATGCATGCACGCCACATTTCTTTTTAGGTCCACACTCCTATCTCTATACAACCCGGGCTAACACAAATGGACCTTGTTGTGTTATTTGTTTCATCCACAGCTGAATTGGGTGGGTTTTGCTCAAAATGAAAAGCTGAATTGGTTGGTACGTTGTGTTGTAGCCTTATTTCCTCTCTTGCGGTATAGTGGAGGACCGATCCGTGGAGGGAGCCAGGGAGTAGAAGGGTGCTCGCACATGTGTGGCCACCGTTTGAGAAGGACCATGGGTAACTGCGCCTTGACACATCTAACGACAACGCACGAGACAGGGCGGAAGGAGATGTTTTCTTGCAGCAAACAGCCCCTTGGTAATGCCAACTGTACTAAGACCCCGTGCTAAATTCCCAATTTCTCTCAAGTCTATTGATTGCATACCGTTTTCTAGAAAACAATATTACTTTTTAAGGTCAACAATTTGTCAATTTGTCTTGATGTATTGCTTCACAGCTATGCTTCTTATAAGGACATGGTATGTGCGCCCCCAACAAATCATTCACCCTCTACCGCGAGGTGTAGCACTGAATGAATAAGTTAAAACTCTAGTGACCAACCATATCGGCTCGCTATATATTGTTATATCCAGGAAAATAAAAGTAGGTTGAGATTTTATTTACTACAATGCAAAAAATGCTATGCCAAATGTACATTAATACAAACTATGTGGTATACCGCATACCCATTGCTAAAGAAGCAGGTACAAGAATTCGTTGTCAAATGATGTAAAAAGAAAGCGATTTGTATCAATAACTCAATATTCGGTGGCAACAAGTGATATTTACATGTGACATTGCGTAAATAACGTTGCATGAACCATCACCACTCACTGTTGGATGGAAAAATTTGAAGACTAACTCAAGTACACAATATTGAGCAGTGAAGTATCATAATCAGTACATTATCAAATCCATAAATCCCCTGAAAAAAATTACTTGGTGTGCACCAAGACCTAGAAATTATTATGAACACAACTCATTTATCTTGAATCCCCAAATTTTTCAAATTGTTGAAACTCGTCAAAGCCATATGTTGCCAATATACATTTTACCCAAGTTGAATGAAATAATAGTTACACAATTAATTTTTTTGGACAAAAGACACCCAGAAGGCATCTTATATCTGATACTCCAATATTCATCAAGGAAAACAATAACCAAAATGTAAAAAAAAACAAGACACAATTGATCAGAAAAAAACTAAAATTAGATCAATATCCATACTGGCCATCTTCCTTTGATTGGACGCCGCCCACCGAAGCTTTAAAATTACACTGAACCGACATTAATGGAAAGGAACACATGCAAACACCCTTGACATATAAGGCTTTAATTTGAAGACTTCATTAGCCACCCGGGGCTAGAAATGAGATTTCATAACCGTCAGAGGAACACCGGTCATCACCGCACACAACACAAAGTTGCAATCCTTCACCGTTAGTTCAGAGGGTTGGAGAAACTAGGCCATGCCATACAACAAAAGGAAGATGTCAAATTAGCCGCACCAACAGCCAGCGAACTTCTTCCCTTGATTGACACACCAACTAACAATATTCGAATAGAGCCAGCAGATCTTGGTTGACACACTAGCTGGAAAGATTCAAACATAATGAGCATCTCCAAACTCCTCCTAAGAGTGTGTTATGGTTTAAATTGTATAGTGAGAAACTATTTTAAGGAGCAAAAAGTGAAAGAGAATGGCCAATTGGTATGCTTGGAATAAAATCACAAGGCCAAAGAAACATGGGGCTTGGTGATGGTCTTCCATCTAGGCGGCTCTCACCATGCCGTCTCACAGATGTCTTGGCCAGGCCGAGGACCCCCTTGTCGGTTCATGAGTTGGCCACATCAGTCGGCCCATGACATATAAACACAAGGCCCCATAAGACTCTTCATGTACTCCAAGGTGATGGATTCGTCGCCGAAGACTCAGTTTCCTTGTACATAGCCGACTAGTATACTGTAACCCTAGACCCCCCTTGTATTTATGTAAACCGAGGGGATGGGCTCATAGAAGAAATATTACAATATCAGGGTAGACATATGTACTTCGTATTCAATCAAACGCAATGAACACAGGTAGGACGTGGAGTATTATCTCCCAGGGGATCCCGATCCTAGGTAAAACCTCGTCCTGTTATCATCGTGCTTAAACGCTTAGCTCGGGATCCCTACCACAAGATCTGCCGGATTTATCTCCGTCATTGGTGGCCCATACAGAACCGTGGCCCATACAGGACCCACAAACAAATCATCACGGTAAGAGGGGAGTTTAGATCGGATCGGGCACAATTTTCATGTACGCTAGAATAGATCATCTTCAGCGCGATCTCGTTCGTCGCCAACTCGACTGGTCAACTTTGCCAGGTCAAGGACTACGCCCCATGTTAGATCTGTTAGAGATTGGATGGGCATCTTCATCATCAACAACTTCAATCTCAACCAGGATCATGGAAAAATCGATGGAGCTTGGGGGCTCAACATCAACTTTGCCCTCGCGCCACCGTGCATAATTATCTGGACATCAGATTCATTTTTGTCGTCCTCACCTCCTTGTGCATCTTTTCGAGTCCACGCGCATTTGGAAGGAGGCCAACAGCCAACTCCAGCTTCCTTTGGAAGATCCAACATTCAGATCATGCGAAATTGTCATGTCGAGAACCCCTCAAAATTTGAGCTCAGTCTGACGGTTCAAACTCCACAAGGAGCCAGAGAAGTGCATCAATTTTGGTATATGTATCTACGCAAAAAACCCGACTGGTGTTCATCATTATTCATGAACGGATTATCGGACAACCTCTGATTGAGGGGCATTTTTCTGCGTTGGGGATGTTGTGTTATGTTCTCAAACACATACCCGCATAATTTGAGCCTATTCCGAAGTGCTCTTCCTGGTCGAGCCGTTATCGGTCCGGGATTACCTTGTTGCTTCGGGTATTCTGACCTGCATCGACATCTTCACGTCATCACTACGGCATCGTCACCTCGTCATACCAATCTCATCGCTCTGCAGTACTGATTTGCCCCATCACCTTGGCTGGCTTGTGGGCTTCCGCGCCGTCACATCATCGACCTGCTTCGGGTGCTCCAGCATCACCCCACCGACCTGCCTCGTCATGTCGGCTTGGCCGAGGGCTTCACCTTGTTGCGTCGACCGTGCATGTCATCACATCAACGAGCTGAGCTCCTCACTCCGCCACATCAGGATCGGCTTGGGACCTCGTCCCGCCACGAGCCCACACAGTGTCATAATTGCCTGGAATATAGCACTACTAGAAAAAGGCCTACTAATGGCGCACTGGTTTTGCCTACTAATGGCGCATTACCAGTGCGCCATTAGTATCACGTCACTAGTATTTTTTACTAATGGCGCACCACTGGTGCGCCATTAGTATCTGGTATACTAATGGCGCACCATGCAGTGCGCCATTAGTTTTGCCCACAGTGCGCCACTAGTGTATTCTATACTAATGGCGCACCACATGGTAGTGCGCCATTAGTAACAATTTTTTTATTTTTTTTTCTTAATCTCAGGTCACTATTTCACCTATGAGATATCCAACACATATATATACAACAAGCATCCATATAAGAATCATAGCCAACACACAAGTTCCATCATATATACATACATAGCCAACACACAAGTTCCATCATATATACATACATAGCCAACATATAGTTCCATCGTTACATATTACAAAAGTTTCACATTGTTCATCCAACACCGTTATCCATCAATTCACAAAAATTTCACATTGATACAGAATAAAAACACAAATTGAAAAGAAGCACTCCATCCATGCAATCTTCTGTGAATTAAATCAAATCTGCAAAATGATAAACAAGAAGTTAGAAGAAGAAAAAGAAGAAGACTAGAAGAATACTAGAAGAAGAAGAACACTAGAAGAAGAATAAGAAGAATTTTGGAAAAGAAGAAGAATATAAGCTTATTATGTAAACTTGATCATTTTGTGCTAACATAAGTTATTTTGGAGCTAACCTATAGGAACTAAGCATATAAGCTCTAAGTTTGTATATTAGAGCCAACTTAGGTAAAATGAAGCTAACCTATGTCATTTTAGAAAAGAAAAATAATAAGAAAAAGACTATAAGCTTATTATGTAAACTTGATCATTTTGTGCTAACATAAGTTATTTTGGAGCTAACCTATAGGAAACTAAGCATATAAGCTCTAAGTTTGTATATTAGAGCCAACTTAGGTAAAATTAAGCTAACCTATGTCATTTTGGAAAAGAAGAAGAATAAGAAAAAGACTATAAGCTTATTATGTAAACTTGATCATTTTGTGCTAACATAAGTTATTTTGGAGCTAACCTATAGGAAACTAAGCATATAAGCTCTAAGTTTGCATATTAAAGCCAACTTAGGTAAAATGAAGCTAACCTATGTCATTTTGGAAAAGAAGAAGAATAAGAAAAAGACTATAAGCTTATTATGTAAACTTGATCATTTTGTGCTAACATAAGTTATTTTGAAGCTAACCTATAGGAAACTAAGCATATAAGCTCTAAGTTTGCATATTAGAGCCAACTTAGGTAAAATGAAGCTAACCTATAGGAAACTAAGCATATTAGAGATAACATAGGTAACTAAGTATATATATATATATATATATATATATATATATATATATATATATATATATATAGGGTAACGCTATTCTAAGCGTGAGTGTAGAATAGCTTATTCTACACCCCCTAGTAACGCTATATACAAAATCTAGTAAAACGGTGTACGAAATGTAGTAATTCGGAAAATAAAATTTTTATCACCGAAGTTTGGAATTTACTACATTTTTACAAAAATTACTATATTTTACATAGTGCGTTACTATATTTTGTATGTACCATTACTGGGGTGTAGAATAAGCTATTCTACACTCACGCTTAGTTTAGCGTTACTATATATATATATATATATATATATATATATATATATATCATTTTGGAGATCTGACATACCTGACAAAGTTTAGTTCTCATGCATTGTTCTTCTCCTTCTCCTTCCTCAGCCTGATGCGCCAAGAGCGGCGAGGCGGTGGAGGCGGTGGAGGCAGTGGGATGTAGTCTTCTACCACAATTGGCGTGGTCATGTCGCCTAGGATCGCCGGCGCCACCACCGGTGCGTGGTCATTGTCAGGTACCACCACCATCGCGAGGCCACCTTCAGGCACGACCATCGCTAGGTCATCCTCAGCCACCTCCATCTCTTGCCCATGGTCAGCCACCACCATCTCTTGCCCTTGGTCAGCCACCACCAACGCTAGGTCATCCTCGGCCTGATGCCCGTCGTCATCCTGCAGCTCCTCATCCCCACTCTGCTCCTCTTCTCCCGCACTCCAATCCGGATCATCCTTCTTGTTGTCTATGCTGGTGCCAGAATCGCTGCTGCTTTCGCTACAGCCAGAGTAGTTGCTGCTTTCGCTACAGCCATAGTTGCTACTGCTTTGGCTGTAGCCAGTGTCGCTGCTGCTGCTCCTCTTACCTGTCCAAAATGCAACAATGACCGTTAACAATCGATGTGAGACAAAGCCAAATGTATAGGAATAAGAAGAGGCGGAACGTACCGGCATCATCATCGTCAGCGTAGCGCATGCGATACATAGTCGTGTTGAACACCTTCACGATGAGCATGGTGGCGTCATCGTCGTACCTAAAGAGAAGGAAGTACCCCAGCCGCAGGTCATAGGCACGGTAGAACTTCTCCCACCCATGAGACAAGTACATGTGGCCCTCCTTGATCACCAACTCCACATCCCACTGCCTGCGAAACCCGCTGCCGGCCTGTCGCAGCTTCACATTATTTGGCGGATATTCACCCATCAGCATGTTCATAAAACTGTCAGGCAGCCTCTGCAGTTTGGGACAATGAGTGATGTAGCAAACAACAGATATCATAATGAGATGGGTGAAGGGGAGATCTCTCGTTTTATATACATGCGTCATGGATGATACTGAAGTCTCAAGTATGATAGTGAAGAACTCGGAAGCATCCAACTCGTACTGCGGTGTCACAGAGCGGCGGTGGCTGCTTCCCGCCATCTCTGATAAGCAGCAGAAGAGACCAATTAGTACCCTTACAACAGATCATAAAACATGCATGATAACATGCATGATGCCCATCATGCATCATTTTCTAACCAAGGCATAGCTCAGGAAAACCACTTGCTTTGACCAGAACTAGCTGATTACCCCAAATCTCATGGTAAAATTAGCAAGGCAGAGCATTTCTCTTACATGACCATAGCAAGAATGACACACTCCCCTAATTATTTTGCCTGCCACTAGGATGAGCACTTAATATGGATTGATTGTGCTTTCATTTTAAATTTGCAGGTAAGAACAATGAACTTATAGAAACTCCTTAATATGAATATTATACCGATGATAAAAGAAGTGAGACAAGAAGTGTCTGCAGCCTTGAGTAGATTCTCGGGACCTGAAGGTTGTTCACCCTGCTCATATCAAATATTATGTTGTATTAGCAGCAAGTAGATGTAAACTAACCTATAGCTGGAAACTAAACATATAAATGGTTGAAATACATAATCCTAGCTGTAAACTAACCTATAGCTGGAAGAAACTAACTAGAAAAAGTGAAACATGGGAGGAACCTGCTGTCAGTTTTAAAGAAGCTGATTTTTTTTAGGGGTAAGAAGCTGAATTGGTCATTCTCCATAGAAATCATACCAATTCTAGCTACATGGGGGAGCTGCTAATTCATCTTCACCAACCAAATTCAGTGAATTAAGCACATAATCCAGTCAAGCTAGCTAGCTATCGCTACCAATTGCTACTACTTCAATTTTAAGCAAGCATCACTATGGTACTCCAAATCATGTAATGCTTCTGGGGCCTGAGTGGATATGTTTATATGCAAATTGACCATAAAGCAGTGATCTGCACATTGGTCCACATGTCTGAGTCAACTAACTTGGGACATCTAAGTAGGATCTTCTTCGACACAAACAGTACATCCCCCATGGTCATGGAAGCAACTGACAAGCGCCGACAGATCAGATCAACAACTACGTTCGTTTAATACAAACAATCAACTAGAAATTCAACAGACACAATTAAATAAAGTAATTTTACAATGATATTAAGTAGGACAGACAAAAGGCCAAGTAGCACAAGGGAGGAACATTTTTTGCAAGAACATCTACACGGTACATGCACACTTCTATACGGCTACACTATCTAACCTTTCCTACTCCTACTCCTCCCAACTACCTACACCTACCTATGTCCAAGAAGGCCAGGGAGGGACACACACACAAGCAACATTCTTCTTGGTGCTGCCATTTTCGCGTCAGGAACTGAAGCAGAAGAGGGACGCGCCGGCACATCTTCCCCTCTCCAAAACCAAAACAAGATGTGCAGCCAACATCCCTCGCTAGTGGCTATTCCCTAGGAGACAGCTAGTTGCTGTAGTCTACAGAGGATCGTTTACGCGCTGGTGGAGGCGGTGTGCCTCCGCGGCGGCGCGAGCATGAAGAGGGACTCGATGTCCAGCGGCTGGAAGTAGCTTAGCATCAGCATCAGCGGCGGCGGGGGTTGGGGCGGGTGGATCGGCGCCGCACCTGTGGTTGGGGCCGGGGCGGGAGCGGGCTGCGGCTGCGACGGCCGGGCGGAGGTCTGGCAGCGCTCCATCTGGAGAGGGGAGGAGGACCAAAGCCGGAGCAGGCTAGTGAGTTGGCGGGTGGATCGGCACCGCACCTGGGGTTGGGGCCGGGGCGGGAGCGGGCTACGGCTGCGGCGGCCAGGCGGAGGTCCGACAACGCTCCATCTGGAGAGGGGAGGAGGCCCGAAGCCGGAGCAGAGACGACGGGGCCGCGGCGGTGCAGGGGCGCGAGGCCTCGTGTCGTCGCCGTGGGTGCTAGGACAGTGGGTAGGCGGAGGGCGCGGCGGAAGGGAAGGGAGGGAGGGAATGGGGAGGAAGGGTGGAGAGGGAGGAAGGAGGAAGGAGGAGAGGTACCTGGGCGGGTGCGGCCGGTCGCCGGAGGGGTCGGGGTCGGCGGCGGGGGTGGATTCCGACGGGGGTCGGGGCGGCGGTGGCAGGGGACGAAGGGGACGGAGGGGGCGGCGGCGGCGGTGGCGTACGGTTGGGGCGGAGGGGGCAAATTAGGTCGAGTGGGGAGGAAGGGAGGAAGGGGAATGGGTGGAGTAAGGGGGAAGCTTACTAATGGCGCACCGCGTGGTAGTGCGCCATTACTAGTTAGAACTAGTAATGGCACACTTCGACCTGATGCGCCATTAGTATGTATGGAAAAATGGAAAAAAAATTAATACTAGTGGCGCCCGCTGTTTCTGGTGCGCCATTAATGTCTTCCACACTAATGGCGCAAGTGCGCCATTAGTATATAGTAGTGGCACACTACTTCCATGGTGCGCCATTAGTATCAATCCTATCTATAGCCCTTTTCCTAGTAGTGTAGAAAGCAGCTAAGTGATTTGTCCCAAATATATCTACAATTTTTTATTATTAAATGCTATTATGTATCACTTTTTATATTCTTTTTATACCATTTTATTATGTTTTCTGGACTAACATATTAATTTAGTGCCTAGTGCAAGTTCCTGTTCTTTTTTTCATGTTTTTAGTTTCGCAGAAAATCTATACCTACGAAAGTCCAAACACGATGAAAATTTACGAGGAATTTTTCTGGAATATAAGAAACACCAGAAGCTTCAAGGATAGAACAGAAGACTCACGAGCTTCCACGAGACCAGGGGCCGCAGCCTGGGGGCACCGTCCAGGCTTGTGGGGACCACAAGCACCCGTTTGACCTAACTCTTGGCCTATAAATTCTGTAATATCCCAAAACTCTAAGAAGCGAACCAAAAAGAATTTTATCACCACCGCAAGCTTTTGTTCCAAAGCTATCCCATCTTGAGTCCTTTTCCGGTGCTCTGCCGGCGGGGGAAACCATTAGGGAGGCCATCTTCATCAACCTTGTTGTCCACATGATGATGTGCAAGTAGTTCTATTACGATCTATGGGTCCATAGTAGCTGCTAGATCTCTCTCTCTCTCTCTCTCCCTCTCTCTCTCTCTTGATCTTCAATACAATGATCCTCTCTAAGATCAATATGATGTAATCTTTTCTGGTGCGTTTGTTGGGATCTGATGAATTGTAAATATATGGATCAGATTATTCATTGAATTTACATGAATCTCTTGAAGTTTCTTTGCTGCATAATTTTATAGCTTTGTATTTCTCTTCAATCTATATGTCTACTTTGGCCACGTTTGATCGATTGATCTTCTGTGGGAGAGGTGCTTCATAGTAGGTTCAATCTTGTGGCGATCTCTTCCATTGACAATAAGTACGAAGGCAAGTATTGCATTGTTGCTACTAAGAATAAAATGATGGGATTAATCTTATTGCTAGGTTAACTTCTATCAACATTATGTCATCTTTCTTAATGTGTTACTCTATTTCTTATGAACTTAATACTTTGAGATGCATACTGGATAGGGTTTTGGGGTGGAGTGATAGTTGTAGACATTAGTAAGTTTATTGTCTACTTATCACGGACGTAATGCCTATGTGAGATTATGCCATGAATGATCGGAATTGTAATTCGCTATTCTGTCCATTGCCCAAGAACAATTTGTCTACCATACTGTTGTCATGCTTTCGAGAGAGATGACACTCGTGAAACTATGGTCCCTAGGTCTATTCTCCATTAAATAGAAAACTCCTATAATTGCTCTTTTTTCTCTTTTACTTTTTGTTGTTTCCTCTATCAGTATATATTTGATTTTGATCTTGTAACTGGCAAGAACAAGGGGATTGACAGCCCCCTTGCGACACCCTGAGTTTTGATTCTCTTTTTTTTCCTTCTGCGGTTAAATTTTCATTTGCTTTTCTTCCCTGAAATTTTTCTTGAATCAATTTGCTTAGACTTAAAAAAGAAAAACACTTAAAATTTGGCTAGTAACCAGCCACCACTAGTTCTTAACCCTCTGACCTCTCTCTCTCTGTCTCTCTCTATCTCATGTTGTCCTATATCTTCAATTTTCTCCTTGAGGTTTATTATTTTTCAGAAAATATTAAAAGCACCATAGGTACTTGCGTTGTGAAGCAACCACCTGTTCCCCTCTTGTGGAATTTCCGAAACAATTTTCATAATTTTTCAGGTCCTAATTCAACCAGAAAATGCACCCAAGACCCCCAGAAGTTTTTGCATTGAGCTCCTCTTCTTCAAAACCAATTCTGACCCAAACCCTAGGTTACACAACAAGTGACTTTGACCTTGCTTTGTTGTGGATGAAATTTGGTGAGTTGATCACCTTAGGGACTATCTACACTCACCCAAAACTCATACCTAAACCCCACTTACTCTTGTTGAGTAACGTGATTGTATTGGAAACATAGGTTAGACTAGGAAATATTCTGGATTGCCTTGTACACCAAGTAAATCATGTACTCCTATATATACATCCACGAGGTTCAAGCAATACAACAACTATTCCAACAAATCCCTCTCTCCCTTCTAACATGGTATTAGCCTAATCGATCGAACCCTAGCCGCCGCCCGACGCTTCCGAACCCGCGCGCTGCCCCTGGTGCGGTCGGCCTCCATGACCACCGGCGGCGGCCGCGCCGCCTGTACCTAGGATTCGTCCGCCGGTCGTGTTGACTGGCTGCCCTAGAGAGTCTTTTTCCCGAGCCTTTGCTCCGGGTTTTTTCTCGCTCCAGTCGGTCACCTTGATCTGCGCGCTTTCTTTTTGGTTTTTTGATCTATGCTTGATCGATTTGCATCGTCCGCCGCCACCGTTGACACCCTGCGCCTCTACTCCGACACCGGCGCGACCAGCCAGCTACTACCGACCTGGCGGCCTCGCACGACAGGCGGCCCTTCAAGGCCGTCGTCCGCGAGCCGACCTGCCCGTCGCCCTGCGCCGGCCGTCACCGCCCTACTCCGACTGGGACACCTGTATCGCCTACAACCGGCGGCCTCGCGCCATGCGGAGGCCAATCATAGTCGCCGCTCGCGCGTCGGCCCGCCAATCGATCCACGCCACCCGCCTCCGCCGCGTCTGCACGGCGGCCCTGCAGGTTGCTATGCCGGACTCGTCCCCAAGTGCGTCGGGCCAGCTGTGTCAGACCTGTCGGCTGCCTTGAGCTCGGGTGCCGCTGCTCCGTTGGTCGCTCGGGCCTCGCTGCCCGGGCGTCGACGCTGCTTTGGTGGCCCGAGTGCCGATGCTGACGCGCTCCTCCACACGTCGTCCCACGCCGTCCATCGTTGTCGGCCTCATCCCGGACTCCGCCGCCACCACGCCTCCATCAAGCGGCGTCCCTGACATCGCGCGCAATCGGCTTGATCACCCGCTTGCCGCCGTGATCCGTCCCAACTACGCCACACGACCAACCTGGCTCGTCGGTTGAGCGCGCCTCCGCAGGTCCCGTGAAGATTGTCCCCAAGTTCAGCACGCTCCTCTGCCGATCGGACAATGGGCTGCCACTGCGTCGCCCCGTTGGGCCGCAGCGCCGCTGCCCCGTGATTCTCCTCGCAGCTGCATCGACTCATGCGACGCCGCTGCATCGGCCCTACGGGCCGTAGTGCCGTGATACATGTTCCCAGCCGCCGTCCCCGAGACCGTCCCTGCGGTTGCACCGACCCACGCTCCGCCATTGCACCGCCCCATCGGGTCGTAGCACTGCGGCCCACGTTCCCCGCCGCCGCCCCAAGGTCTTCCTGCCGTCGCCCCGACCTGGCCACCGCCGCTGCATCACCCCTTCGGGCCGTAGCGCCGCGGCCCGCGGTCCATTTCCGTGCGTCGACCTCCCATGGTATGGGCCGCGTCGTCTCCCTTGGCGCGGGAACACCACCGTCCGCGCCGGTCTTCATCACGTTTTTAGGGTTCTTCGCCTACTTCGAGCACCACTACCGCGCTCCTAACCTAGCCACCATCGCCGTCAGGCCGCGGCCGCTGCTTTTCTTTGTCCGCCGCCACCGCTACCCCCATAGCCGCCGCAGCCGCCCGTCCATCTCCTTGGTCTTCGTCCAGCAATAACCCATCGTCAGCGTCGCCGTCATCTACCCCGACCACTTCGCCTACTCCAACCACTGTTGCTTACGTTGGCCCCGCGCCGATGGACGCCGCAATCGTGGTCGAGTTCTTCTCTGCTAGCCCCTCTGACTTCTCCGACATGGCGTACAGCTCATGCAGGTCCCTCGTCTACGCATGTCCGGTGCTGGCAACACTGATGTGTGCCTTCATCCACGACATGTCCCCGGGCCTGGCAAGCCTGGTCGACCCTTCGTCAACTTCGTCTTCGTCTGTCTACGCATGTGTGGTGCTTGCAACACCGGTGCATGCCTTCGTCCATGATGTGTCCCCGGGCTTGGCAAACCCGCCGCGACGTATCGTCAACAACATCTTCTTCCAGGCGCACCACTACGTCGACACCACTGTGCCCATGCTAACTCGGTGCCCCCTTGCGCCTGCGGCTCCATGGCAACTTCCTCGACACCGGCCACCCCGACTCGAGATCGACCACGGCATTCTTCGCATGGGTACCTCGACCATGGCTCCACCACCCACACTCTCGGCTACCTCGACAACCACACAAAGGGCTACCGCCTTGCTTGAGAAACCTCATCGGTTTCCACTCCAGCCACGACTTCCGCGATGCGTCGACCATTACGACTATGGGGGGAGGGTGTCCGTCGGCTTGCCTTAGGATTCTACTCCAGTCTCACTATCTGCGTCGCTACCGTTGTGACTACGGGGTAATGTTGAGTAACGTGATTGTATTGGAAACATAGGTTAAACTAGGAAATATTCTGGCTTGTCTTGTACTCCAAGTAGATCATGTACTCCTATATATACACCCACAAGGCTCAAACAATACAACAACTATTCCACCAAATCCCTCTCTCCCTTCTAACACCCCTCCTCTTAGCACAACACAAATACCTAGGTAACAGAAACTTCTAGAAGGTCCAGTTGGCAATACAGATGCCCCTAGCCCCAGCTGTAGCCACACACACACACACACACACACACACACACACACACCCAATATATACCCCTAGTTAATGGACAAGGTCATGCACGCTCGTGAACACCCAGGCCATAGCTACCTCGGTGACCAAGGGACTGGCATGCCAGAGCGCGTGCTCTGTGCAGCGCCCGACCCCCAGGCTACACGGTCGCAGCCCGGAGCACGTCCCCGGCACCTAGATCCTGCACAACACTCCCCTCGAACGCCAAAGCCCCTCCCCGCGTCCAGCCAATGCTGCTCCGGCAGACCCCTCTCTCCCCAGAGCGCGCCCGTGGCTCCGGTCACTATTCGATCGTGACCCTACCTAGAAACATCGTGGAGCGCAGGCTGCCGCAGAGGAGGTTTGGGCCCTTCCCTTTGACCCCTTGGCCCAGCCTAAGCCCCAGCTAGGCTACTTGTATGCTAGCGCAGACACAGCTGGCCGTCAGTGCCGAGCGCGGTGGCGTCGTGCCCCCGACAACCCCTCCCGGGCCTATAAAATGCACCCGAGCCTCGTTGCTCTCCACACCAGCCCCATTCCCTCCCCTAGCTACCCGGCACTCGCTAAGCCTCGCCCTCACAGCCCCTAGCTAGCCAATCTGGCCGAGCTCCGCCACTCGGACCTCACCACTGGCAGCCCCACCCACAGCTCCTTGAGCCCAACCTCCACCACCAATAGATCTGTCACTACCTCCTGACCACACCAACATCCTTAGCCAACCTAATTAGAGCCTCTTCGCCGGAGTTCCTCCTCGCCCGAAGGCCATCGCTGCCCGAGCAGAAGAAAGCGACGTCGTCCCACAAACTCCGAAGAAGCCACGGGTATAGGAAGGATCGCCGGAGAGTTGTTGTCCCCGTGGATCAATTCACTCGACCCCCAATCCCTTCCCTCAACGGAGAACCACCACGCCTCGACCGTCATTTTAAAGATAACCAGACGGGTGGCCCCCACCTATCAGTGACTCACTTAGCGCCCGAAGCAGTCCGTTGGCGAAGGCGTATTCTGAAAATACGCCTTCGACGTGGCCCGCTCTGGGATATTTCCTAAATTGATTTAGTTCTGTTGACCCAACTTTGACCAGGAATAATTCCTAAACTATAAGGGTTCGGCGAGGAAATGGTTATTTTCTCTGGCCTTCTTTGTTTGTCTGATGATGAACTGTGTGTTTTGATCGGTTCGGTGACCTGTGATGTTTTTGGCCGTTTGTTGATCTATGTTCATATGTTTCTTTGTTTGATATGATCATCTACGTATATTCGTATTCAAGTTTCATGGATTGCATGGATTTAGGAAATCGGATTTAAAGTACACAGATGTGGACAAGGTTGTCAGAATCGCGATTTTGAATCCGATCGGAGCTCCGATGGTAGGAGAGCAAATCGTAGAATCTTCACTATCAGGATCGTAGAAACGTAGATTCTATGAACTAAAATCGTAGAATCATACGGGTTAGTTTGGATCGTAAAGTCGTAGAATCGTATAATAAAATCACGATTCTAACAACCTCACACGAGCATTTGAGAGGTGACCGGTCACTCTCCGCGGACAAGAGTTGGATTAGCTACCGTAGATGCTCTAACGGATGGAGCATGATTCCTCGGTGGAGTGCACGAGGGAGTCAAACAACAAGAATTGAGCCTCGCCAGGATCTCCCCGTCATCATCGATGGTGGAAGGGTGAGTGGACGGGGGAGTCAGCCCTCATTGAATTAGTTAGGTTAGTTGTGGGCATCACATGATGCAGAAACCAGGGGCATGGAATAATAGAGTAGAATGGATAGGATGGACTGGGGTATGGGAGAATTTAAGAATTTTTTGGGCTAGGGAATTATTTGATTGATGCGCAGCTGAATTTTTGGCAAGGCAATATTGATCTGTTGTTGATGTACAGGAAAAAAAATACAGGTATCCCTGTCATCCAGCAGCCAATCGACAGCAGAAACTAATTTTACAATCGCTAGTTGTGGCACCACAACAAGCTCTTTTAATCTGTAACCTGGTACTACTCCATAGAGAGGATCGGGAACTCAGGCGCACTAGCAAAATCTGACTGTGTGTATTTTAGATCTTTTTCTTACTCCATCCTAAAATACCAGTAAATGAATCTTCTTTGAAAAAACTAATTTTCCTCATCGGAACCGTCCTTGATAGATGTCGTGAACTCGTGATCCACTGCACTATCCATCCTCTCATGTAGTGTGTGCGCAGCACCGTCGCCACCCCACCGTTGCAAGTCGGCATCCCCTCGACGGCAGACTGCTCCAGTATCCAAAAATCGCCTACGCATGCGAGAGGTGATGGCCACACAAGATCGTAATTGCGGCCATGCACGGGATGCCTGTACCGGTGAAAGAATTTTCTTTTAGCGTATCCTAACGGTGATCTGGCATTGATCATACTCTAACGAGAGATCTGGCATTGAACTGCTCAATCTTTTTTTTTTTGAATTTTCGGGGAGCGGGGTGGGGGGGGGGGGGGTCTTTTCCCGCCTGAATTGTATTCATTTGCCTATATGGCTTTGCAGCCCATCGCAAGATAGGGTCCAAGTGGACCAGAATTACACGGGGCATTGGGAGAAGAGATAAGAAAAAAGACGCACACCAACATTACACATAGCATGGGAACAAGAGGGAAAACACAACGATGAGCACTGCCGGTGTAATCTAATGGTATCGGCCAGCCGAGACCAAACCACAACACTGCACCGTCGACGCAATCAAATAGGCCCCGTATATCCGAGATTGCACAATGCCACGACACCACCTGTGTCGTGGGGCGCATTCAAAGGGACACATGAGTCCGAGACGGCGCCACGGCACCTCTGTGCCACCGGTGTAGTCGAAGGGCATCGCCTAGCAAACCAAACCATGACTGCACAACGCCACGACACCACCTTTGTCGGGGTACATTCGAAAGGTTGCTTGAGGCCAAGTCGACGCCACGGCACCTGTGTGCCACTGGCGTAGTCGCTGGGCATAGCCTAGCAGAGACACACCAAGGAGCACTCAAGCACAACACATGCCACCGTTGACCCCAGACCGGCCACACCACCACCACCATCCGCACCAACCCACAACCACCGACCTCAACCCGGCAAAACACCATCATCCCGGACCTCAGGCGAGCAACATGGAGCAGCGTCTCCAAGACAGGCGCCACCAAGGTGGTAACGACGTCGAGGACGCCACAGTCGTCTGATCCAGCAGCTGGATCAAAGGCTTTCACCCAGAGAATGAACAGAGTAGGCGAGGAACCAATGCATCACACGACCGCACGTCCAAGGAGGCATCCGACGCCACAGGGCGGTGCTGCCGCCGGTGCAGACCGGCCGACATAGAGCTTTCGCCCTTTTGCATCACCCTCGCCACCCAGATTGTATCTTCGTACAGGATGAGGGTGTATCTTCGTCCAGGATGCGAACAATTGATCGGAGTGTTGCAAACAATTGATTCCGCGCACGAAGTGCACACACATCTGAAAGGGGTAGGGCTGCAAACTCTTTTCTAATTGCACATTTGACTATCTCCTAGTTACCATTTTACCATTGGAACAGAGCTACTCCCGGAAGATAGGTGGTGGTATCAAAATTGGGCTGGAGTACCAGATGTATTTAATCGTTGGATAGAATTACCAGATGTATCAACTTTGGGGTATTAAGAGAACTCCCCACAAGACACACAGAAATATTTGGGTTTCTGGTAGTGGATGATGTGCCGCGTACACACTCCCCTCCCTTGCCTGTGTCCCTAGTGGAGGACAGGGAGCTGGCCCGGCTGGCCACGAGATGAGTGCTAGGACCATTGTGTGTCGCACACTGGCACATCTCCGGCATTCCCTACGACGGATGGTGGTTGCATAAACAGCGACGCACGGTGGCGTGGGGGGAGAGTAACGTGAGAAACCAGTAAGGCTGGTTGTATTGCGACTCATTGCTAGATTTCCGACGCCTCTCAGGCCTATAACTGGCATAGCCTTATTCAAAGGTTACTTTGTTTTTGGGACCAAACGGTTTTGTCAAATCTTCTTGATGTATTGCCTAACAGCTATGCTTCTTATAAGAAGTTAAAAACATGCATGGTCTGTGCATCC
The DNA here is from genome assembly GCA_963921465.1 of Triticum timopheevii. Lineage (NCBI taxonomy): Eukaryota > Viridiplantae > Streptophyta > Magnoliopsida > Poales > Poaceae > Triticum > Triticum timopheevii. The sequence continues at coordinate 489,893,091 of OY997270.1, read as the reverse complement.
CACCCAATTGTTCACTGTCAACCTCAAGACGACGCAATGAATGAATAATTTGGTACACTAGTGACCAACCATATTGCCCTGCTATATATTGTGATGTCTTGGAGAAAAGATATGTCCAGATACTACAACCATTAACATGCTATGATAAATGTACAATAATACAAACCACATGGTATACGAGTTGTGGAAGAAGCTAAAATACTTCAATGTGAAATTATGAAAAAAAAGTGATTGGTATCAATGAGAGAATATCAGGTGGAACCAAAGTTAAAATGGAAACCGATGAAAACCACTTGGAAACTATATTTTGAAGTTTCAAAAAAATTCTCAAAGAATATATTACGTTTAGAAAGTGATGTTCCATTAGCATGTAAAATTCGAAGTTCAAAGTCTAATTCTAAAAAAAAAGGTAATAAATAGTGCAAAACAGTAAAAGCCACTATTCATTGCTGAATTTGCTTTTTTTTCATACCTAGCAAATGACTTTGTGCTTGAACTTGAAATTTCACATGCTAATAGAACACCACCATGTACTGTATTTATATTTCCATGAAGTGTTCATTGTAACTTGGTTTCCACGTGATATTCTCTCGGTACCAGTTACTAAGTGTTCGATCGCAACAAATTATGTTTGCAAGGGACTTTGCAAACAAAAAACATGCACAAACTGTTCCTCAACAAAAAACTTACATGAACTGTTCCACCCACTTTTTGATGAACAAATTTTAAGGCTAACTCGGTGCAAATTACTATTGAGATAAAAATAACTGCTGAGCTGTGATGTCGATCAATGAAGTATCATAATCAGTACAACACTAGCTTCTTATACCCTTGAAGATTATCCTCAGTAACTAACCCTGTCGATTACTTTTTGATGAACAATTTTTAACTAACCAATGCAAGGTGAGTTGGGAAATTGTATGTCAGTCGTATGAGTATGGTGGCCTTGGGATTCTAAACACTGACAAGTTTGCTCGTTCTCTGTGTTTGCATTGGCCATGGTACGAGTGGAAAGAGCCAACCAAGTAGTGGATTGGCATGGGCAACCCGTGTGATGAACATGATCTCAACTTCCTCTATGCATCCACCACCATCATCATTGGCAATGGCGCCAAAGCACGATTCTGAGACTCTCCTTGGCTTTTAGGGCACAAGCCAACAACATTGCTCCCCTCATTCATGATTCTTCTACAAGGAAAAGTTGGAAGGTGCAAGAGGCTCTCCACAACAATGCTTGGATTCTCAAGATCACCCCTTCTATCATGGTCACCGTCGACCACATCCAGGAATTTTTACTATTTGGATGCTTATGAATAACTTTCACCTTGGCGACCTTGCAGAAGACGATATCACTGGAAGCACACGATGAACGGTATCTACTCGGTGGCCTCCGCTTATAAGGCACAATTCTTGGACAAAACACTCTCCTCCATGGACTATATGATCTGGAAGGTTTGGGCACCACCTAAGATCAAATTCATTGCTTGGTTGGCCCACCAAGATAGATTTGTAGAAGAGTTGGACCTCCAAGATCAAACTCTTTGCTTAGTTGGCCCGCCATGTGAATTTGGGCCCCCGATAGATTTGCCAAGCGGTGTTGGCCAAATTGTGGTCTTTGCATGCTTTGGAGGAGTGCAAATCTCACTTCACCCTGAGACTTTAGGGCTTGGTTAAAGATTTGTACACTTAGAGAATTTCGATCCCTCTTCTTGGCACTTGGAGCGATCTGTAGAAGAGTGGTGGAACAACCGGGCCGGCTCTAGCACACCTCATAGAAAAGCAATTGCTTCCCTCACGATGCTTGTTAGTAGGACAATTTGGAATGAATGGAATGCAAGGGTATTCAAGCATAAGAGTGCACAACATCGAATCTTTCTCAACACCATTAAGACCGAGGCGAGGCTTTGGGTCGCCGTGGGTGCCGAAAGACTAGGGGTCATAGTTCGGGAGAGTAATCATTCAATGTAAAGGGGTATCATTTGTAACAAAACTCTATTCTCTTCTTAATTAATGGATGAGGCGAATATTTTGCCTCCATTTTGAAAAAAATCACAACTCAGAGTTATCTCATCGAATTGATTAACTGAATGTGTCAAAAGACACAGCACACGTGCACACCCGCACATAAAGAAGAAAGGAAGAATATTTTGTGGACACCATTCTTTACGGTGGTGAAGAAGGGGAGTACTCCCTCCATTCCCTTACAAGGTCACTTCATATTTTTATGTCCAACTTTGACCATTAATTTTATCACAAAAATTTTGAGTTATGGGGCTATTTGGTTAGCGTCTAGGAGTGCCCCGCCAATTGAGGGCGTGCCGATTTTTCGCGGAGGATTCTGCCGCCGCTGCCAAGCCAACACATGGGTGCAAAAAGGGAAGAGGATGTGTACTGGTGACCAGAAAATTAGCAAGGTAAGGAAATGCTGGCACAAATCCAAATGCCCCTCAGGCTGGTGGTCAACACCAAAATATTGGCATGGCAGCTCTCGACTGCTATCGAAACAGACCCTATATGCCATAAAAATCATTTCAATGGACGCACATTAATTTCAAAGAACTTTACGATGATGTATCTTGAATGCCATTTAATACATATTTTGTTGACCAAAATTATAAGTCAAGGTTTGACAAGAAAAACAAAGTGGCCTTGTATATAAAAATTGAAATGCTTCCTTTTTGGCCCACGCTCCCGTCTCTATTAACCCAAGCCAGTATGAACGGGGGTGAGTTGTGTTATTTTTCTTTCGGCCCGCCTCCATCCGTGGCATAGGGTGGGACATTGCGCTGCAAACCGTCTTTTCTCGTCTATCTCGCCAGTGGAGAGATGATCCAAGCAAAGGGGATCTGGCCATGTTTCCTTCATCATTGAAGATGGACCATGATGTGTCGCGTGCCGGCACATCTTAGTCGTTCCCCCCACCGGCGGTGGGTGCATAAATGGGGATGCATGGTTACTTTTTGCACAACTTTGACTCGTTGCTAAATTTCCGACGGCTCTCAGACCTAAAGTTTACATGCCATGTTTAATGAAACACACGGTTACTCTATTTTTGGGGCCAATAGCTTCCCAAATTTTCTTGGTGTATTGCTTCACAGCTATGGTTTTTAGTGGGACATGTTGTATGCGCCCCACCAAATTATTCACCTCTACCACGAGTTGTCGCAATGAATGAACAACTTAAACACTACTAACCAACCATATTGCCATGATATATGCTGCCATCGATATCCTGAAAAATGTTAGATCAAATACTACACCTGACAAAAATGCTACTCCCTTGGTGACCTAAGAGGTCTTACAAAAGTTTACAGAGGGAGTACAAACCATATGGTATACCAATTGCGAAAGTAGGTAAAAAAACATGATAAATGATATAAAAAGGCAACGCCGGGTATCACTAACTAATTATCCCCTAGCAACAAGCGATATTTGTAATAGACTTTGTGTAAAGAAACTCACATGGACCACACCACCTGCTTCTGGATGAACAAATTTTAAGACTAATAATCGACCGACACAGATTACTATTGAGATAAAAATAACAACAGAGATGCAATGTCAAGCATGAAAGTATCATAATCAATACAGCAGCAGATCCATGGATCTCCTGAATAATTTCCTTGGTGTTCACTCCAACTCCAAAATTCATGTAAATTTGACTCGCCAAACAATGCTAACTGAACATGAATGAGTACAACCAGACGAAACTCGGACTTCTTCCACCATGAGCTAGGGTTGGTAGTTAGGAATGGTAATTGATTGTCAGAAGACACATAACACATGAGCACACAGAGAAAAAACTTAGCAGGAAATCGTTGGAGACGAATGTGACAAAGCTCTATCATCGCGACAAAGCTCAATTGAGCAGCGGGTCAGGCTTGGCTCAAGCTCATTGAACATCACATCATCCATGTGCTTCCAGATATGGTACTAGAGAAGCGAGATAGTGAAGCCTGATGCATCGCAGCGTTGTCGCTTGGATTCCATTTTTTCTTTTGACCTACTTCTACTTGTATGAGGGTTTTCTAGCCACTCTGTACCGTTTCGATCCTTTGGGCTTTAATATAAAGTTGGGCGAAAGCCTGCTTCAGGAACTCTTAGTGGAAACGTTTTTATGACATTGCCTTCGATACTAAATTTCCATTACCTTAACTTTTAGATAAACAGCTTTTAATGCCAACTAGGTAAAAAAAATATTTAGGTACAAACGGAGATGCAATGTTGAATTGTAAAGTAGCATCCTGAATGGAATCTTCATTACAACACACCTCAGTGTGTCCCATTGCAACGTGTATTGGACGAACTCAAAGATGTGAAGTACAAACAACTAAGGGTTGGCAAATCAAACCATACTGTTGATATATACTGTTATCCTGGCAAAAAAGATAGGCCAAATTATGCAACAAAACATGCTCTATTGGGTGTGCATCAATACAAAACATGATATATACTTGAGAAAGCAGCTCGGATAGTACGTGAGATGATGCAAAAAAATCTTTCGACTCATGACAGACTTCCTCTGAGCAGCTCAGTGGAGCTCCTGATATATGTCCTTGTGTGTTACCAAAACAGGGAAATTTCATATGAACACCTGGCATTCTTGACTCTCCAGAACTTCTCTTATTCGAACATGAACGAGTACAACCAGATGAAACAATATATATATCGTAGTTCAAGACTAGTTGTAGTGGAACATGTTTGTTTCATCTGGTTGTACTCGTTCATGTTCCAATAAGAGAAGCTCTGGTTGTACTCGTTTGTACTCAGAGCGTTGAGGAAGATATCTCCGTCAAGGATTAAGATCATTAAGCATGGCCACAATTAATCGTACGACTGTCTCGATCAAAGCTTTCAGGGTAGAAAGAAAAATGCCGACACAGAGGACTATTGCGCACTTTTGGGGCACGAGATAAGCAGTCTTTGCAAAAAAAAAAAAAGGTACTATGTAGACTTACAGCTGCGTGTTCGGTTCCTCCGCTCCCTCGACTGCACTCCTGGAGCGGAGCAGGCTGCAGCTCATTTTCACGGAGCGGCTCAAACCGAGCTCCACGGAGTGGAGGGATTCCTAACACGGCCTTAATTTTAAGCTTCCTTAAGACAAATGGTAGTTTTAAATAGCCCGCTATAGATTCGCTATAGCACGCTATAGCGTTTACAGAAGGTCTTGCGCTAAAAGACTTTGGTCCAAACAAATGAACAAACATTTTAAATAGCGTTATAGCTCTGCTATACCACGCTATAGCATTTAAAAGAGGTCCGCCGCTAAGAGGCTTAGTGCGCTATTTAAAACTATGAAAAACGTCTATTTGAAAATGCTATGTGAACTTTACCAGCTTAATGAACTACAACTAGCCCTCCTTGTGCACCACCAGGTGGCAAGCGGAAGGATTACAATTTCTATTACTGGCTTTTGTTTTGCTTTTGAGGAAAAACATTGTTGGCTGCTAGTAAACAAAATTAGAGGTTTGCTTTGCCAAAAATAAGAAAGCTTTTTTGGAAACATTTTCCTCAGTTTTTCTCTAAAAAGGAAGTTCTTCAGTCATTTTCCTCGACCCCAGAACTCTTGACATCTTAACTGAGGTATCATGACTAAATCCTCAAGTGAAGATATGTGTTTATATCACTTGGTTTATATAGAATGTAAGCTGTCACCCAGGCTGCTGTGACCTACCTCCAGTTGTCTAAACAGTGTTTTCTCTCTCTCCCATATATTCCACCCTATCTGAGCCCATCGTGTCTCCTTCGTCTACGCTTTAGACACTTTGATAGAACTCTTATTATCCAAGCACTTCCACATAGTAAATAGGCCAGGCACAAAACGGAGACAATCCGCCAAACAAGCATGTATGACTGCTAGAGTCTAATCTGCGCTAATCTCTCGATCACACAAGGAAAGACTCCGTGGTTTTTGCGTCGCGTTCAACTGTGCGACTTTTCTCGTTTTTACTGCATCTATTTATTGGGTACAAAGGGAAACGGAGTGGCCGGTAGTTTCCTACCTCTACGCCACGACCCTGACCGCTCGTGCCATCCCACGAGTTCGCGTCGTGCTAAACCACCCCAGCTAATCGCATGGGCTAATGTGACGTGGTCACATCGTGCTACAGGCCCATGAAGCCTACATGCAAGGCACGCACAAGTCGCGGCTCTTGACCAACAAACTAAGCTGGAAACAGACTAACTACTGCAAATTTATTCTTAGCGACTAGATTAGCTAACAAAACACCCCCCTAATCTTGTTGCTGCCTGCTTACTTCTGTCATGCCGATTCTTCCCCTTAGCTCCAGGAACCTGATGCGTCCGAGTGGCTTCGTGAAAGTGTCGGCGAGCTGATCGTTGGTGCAGATGTAGTCGATGTAGATGCGCCCCTCTTCCACGCATTCACGAATGAAGTGATACCGCAACTCAATGTGCTTACTTCGATCATGGAAGACGGGGTTCTTCGCGAGAGAGATGGCCGACTTGTTGTCGACCAGTAGCCTTGGCTGCTTGACGTTGGTGTTCAGCATCTCTCCAACCAGCCGAGCTAGCCAAATGCCTTGGCAAGCAGCAGTAGTGGCGGCCATGTATTCGGCCTCGCATGAGGAGATCGCCACCACGCGCTGCTTCTGGGACTGCCAGCTTACGGGGCTGCCGCCAAGGAAGAATAGCACTCCCGTCGTGCTCCTCCTGTCGTCGATGTCGCCGGCGTGGTCAGAGTCACTGTATCCCGTGAGCTCCGGCGTGCCCTTTCCGCGGACGTAGGCACAGCCGTAGTCAATCGTGCCGGCGATGTACTTCAGCAGCCTCTTCACGGCCGCGTAATGATCTGATGTTGGCGCCTCCATGAAGCGGCTCAAATATCCGACGGCGAAGGAGATATCCGGCCTTGTGTGTACGAGGTAACGCAGCCCTCCGATGATGCTGCGGTACAGGGTGCTGTCCACCGGCTTCTCCTTGCTGTCCCTGCTCAATTTCAGCCGCGCCTCCATCGGCACATTGCCGGGGTTGCAGTCGTCCATGCGGGCGCGCTCCAGCAGCTTCTTGGCGTAGGCAGCCTGACACAGCGTGATCCGATCACGCTCGTGGCGCACCTCGATGCCAAGGTAGTAGCTGAGCCGCCCGAGGTCGCTCATACAAAAAAACGAGGTCATCTGGTGCTTGAAAGAGCTGATCTCCGACGGGTCCGAGCCGGTGATCACGAGGTCATCGACGTACACACCGACGAGCAGGAGCTTGCTTCCCTCCCCACGCCGGTACACAGCATGCTCGGACGGACATCTCTCGAAGCCTAGGGAGCGCAAGCTTTCTTCGAGCTTGGCGTTCCATGCCCTCGGCGCCTGAGGAAGCCCATACAACGCCTTCCGTAGGCGCAGCACCTTCCCCTCCTTGCCAGGCACGATGTAGCCCGGCGGCTGGACGACGTAGACCTCCTCGAGAAGGTCGCCGTTCAAGAAGGTGGACTTGACGTCCATGTGGTGCACCGGCCAGGCGTGGTGCGCAGCGAGGGAGATCAAGACGCGCACAGAGTCCATCCGCGCCACCGGCGCGAACACGTCCTCGAAGTCCACTCCCTGAACTTGGACGTATCCCTTCGCCACCAGCCTCGCCTTGCGCTTCACCACCGTGCCATGGGCGTCTTTCTTAAGCTTGTACACCCACTTGAGGCCTATAGCGCGGTGTCCAGGCGGGAGCTCCGTGAGTTCCCACGTGCGGTTGTCGACGATGCTCTGCATCTCCTCGTCCATGGCACTCCGCCACCCTGGTTCCTTCTTCGCCTCAAGATACGAGGATGGTTCTTCCCCTGCAAACAGGCAGAGAGGACTATACACCGTCTCGACCTCATCCGTGGTATCCCACAGATTCTCCAAGGTGCGGTAGCGTCGTGGCGCCTCCACATCGATAGATGGCATGGACACAACAGTGGGCGGGGAAGCGAACTCAATGTCGGACGTTGTCGGGACCGGTGTCGTGTGAGCCCGCGTCATAGGAGCCGTCTTCGTGGGAGTGGCTGGCGTCATGTGAGCCCGCGTCATGGGCGCCAGCGTCGTGGGAGTGGACGGCGTCGCGCCTCCGGCATCGACCATCGGAGGCGAAGGAGGTGGAGAGGCCGTCGCCGACGCGGTATCGTGTGCGTCTGAGGGGTCGGCCCACAGGCCGTGCTCGAGCTCGACGGTGAATGTCTCCAGCGCCGGCGAGTGGTGCTCTCCACCCGCGTTGGCGTGCCAATCCCACGCGCCGTCGTCGAAGACGACGTCCCTCGAGACATGCACGCGACTCGTCGAAGGATGCAGCACGCGGTACGCTGCTGAGCCTGGCTCGTACCCTAGGAACACCATGGGCACACTCCTGTCATCAAGTTTCTTCAGGTTGGGGTTCGTTACCTTGATGTGTGCGACACACCCAAAAGTGCGCAGGTGATGAACACTCGGACGATGCCCACACCACGCCTCATGTGGTGTCATCTTCTCAACACTCTTTGTCGTGGACCTGTTGAGGAGGTACACGGCCGTCGTCACGGCCTCGCCCCAGAAGCGACCCGGCATGCCCTTGGCCTTCAGGAGGCAGCGCGCCATTCCGACGACAGTTTGGTTGCGCCGCTCCACAACGCCGTTCTGCTGGGGCGTGTAGGGCGCGGTGAGCTGTCGTCGCACCCCCTGGTCGGCGAAGTACTCGCCGAGGCTGTGAGAGGTGAATTCACCACCTCGATCTGTGCGCAGCACCTTGAGCTTGTGCCCGGACTCGAGCTCCGTCGTGACCTGGAACCGCTTCAGCGCCGCGGCCGCCTCGTCCTTGGCGGCTAGCAGCACCAGCCACATATGCCTGCTGTGGTCATCAACCAGCAGAAGGAAGTACCTCTTCCCACCAGGTGTTGGCGGGCTGATCGGTCCACACAAGTCGGCATGGACCAACTCCAGTGGTGTCGTGGCTCGGTTGAGCGCCCTGTCGGGGAACGGTGCACGACGATGCTTACCGGCGAGGCAGGCCTCGCACACCCGATCAGCCTCGTCGACGAGTTGGAGGCCATGCACCATGCCGTCCCGGGCGAGTTGTCGTAGAGCCCGGAAGTTGACATGGCCGTAGCGCGCGTGCCAGCGCCATGCGTCCTCGCTGCCGTGTACGGCGAGGCACACCGGCCGAGCCGGAGTCAGCTGCAGAATGTAGAGCCGGCCAGGGTTGCGCTCCACACGAGCGAGGAGACGCCCTCCCGGCTCACGGAGCTGGAGTACACCGTGGTGTATGTTTGTCTCGTAGGCAATTTCATCTAACTGCCCGATGCTAACTATGTTGCTACACAGTTGCGGTATGAAATACACCTCAGATAATACAAGATGCTCACCATTGCGGCACTGGAACAGAATGGTGCCCTTCCCCTCGATGTGGACGGTTGATCCGTCGCCCAGCTTGACTGTGCCGCGCACGCCGGTGTCCAGCTCGGAGAAGATTTCTCGGTGACCAGACATGTGGTTGCTGGCTCCGGTGTCCAGGTACCATGACATGTCGCAGTCCTGGCCCTCCGCCGCTGCGCGCGCCTGGGAGTGCTCCTCGTTGAGAAGCACGTTCCCATCGGCGCCGGCCGTGGTCACCGCGACCTCGTGCGCACTTGCAAGGAGGAGCGCGGACTCGTGCGTGCCCTCCTGTGTCAGGTGCACCTGCTCCTTGCGCTCGCGTCGTGGCACAGTCGCGAGAGAAGTGCCCGTTTTTGTTGCAGTTGTAGCACTTCACCTTGCTCATGTCACGGCCGCCGTTGCCGACGCCCTCGCGGCTAGTACCTCCACCGTTGCATTGGTTGTTGTTGCCGCGCCTCTGGTTTTGCGGCTTGCCGCGACGGCGGTTCCCTCCGCCGCCGTTGCCATTGCCGCCACCGCTGCCGGACCCCGAGTGCTGGCCTTGCTCACGCTCCCTGTGTCGTGCGTACCACTGCTGCTCTGTCATGAGCAGCTGGCCACCGCTGGCCGGCGTCGGGGCGTTGCCGCAGCGCTCTTCAGTGGTCCGCAGCCGCCCGATCAGCTCCTCGACCGAGATCGTGGACAGGTCAAGGAGCGTCTCAATCGCGACGGCGATCTGCGCATAGCGTGAGGGAACGACTCGGAGAACCTTCTGGACCACGCGTACCTCTTCCACGTTGTCCCCCAGCGTGCGCAGCTGGTTGACGAGGGCGGTGATCCTCATACCGAAGGCGTCGTGCGTTTCGCCGTCGCGGAAGGTGATCTGCTCGAACTCCGCGCGCAACCGTTGCGCGGTCGCCTCGCGGACGCGATGCACGCCCATCCGCATCACCTTCAGCGAGTCCCAGGCGTCCTTCGCCGTCTTCTTCACCACGAGCACGCTGAGTACCTCCGGCGGCACCGCCCGAAGAATCACGCCCAGGGCGCTCTTGTCGTCGCGCACCGAGGCGGCATGGCCCTCGACGGCGTCCCAGAGTCCCCAGGACTCCATGTGGACCTGCATAAACAAGGCCCACTCAATGTAGTTGGTCGGGGTGAGCGTAGGGAACGTCACGCCTGCGCCTGGTACGACCGGTGGGCGCTCCGTGGCCGCCGTCTCGTGCACCACCACCCTTCGCTCTCGCCTCCCGCGGCTCCGTCCGCGGCTAAGCTCTCGTGAGCGTGGTGGAGTCGCTGAACGGCTTGCCCCGTTCCCGCCTGCAGCGAGGGGCGCTGTCGCCGCGGCCGCCGCGGCTTCCGCCTTCGCCCGCTCCGCCGCCGTCGACATGGTCGCCGGGATCGCAAACGGCTCTGATGCCAATTGCTAGAGTCTAATCTGCGCTAATCTCTCGATCACACAAGGAAAGACTCCGTGGTTTTTGCGTCGCGTTCAACTGTGCGACTTTTCTCGTTTTTACTGCATCTATTTATTGGGTACAAAGGGAAACGGAGTGGCCGGTAGTTTCCTACCTCTACGCCACGACCCTGACCGCTCGTGCCATCCCACGAGTTCGCGTCGTGCTAAACCACCCCAGCTAATCGCATGGGCTAATGTGACGTGGTCACATCGTGCTACAGGCCCATGAAGCCTACATGCAAGGCACGCACAAGTCGCGGCTCTTGACCAACAAACTAAGCTGGAAACAGACTAACTACTGCAAATTTATTCTTAGCGACTAGATTAGCTAACAAAATGACTAGGAGGCATGGGGAAAGAAGCATGTACAAGTTCAGCGTATTGAACACCTAGAAAGTGTCCTCGTCCTGTTGATACTCTGATTGAGCGATCCAACATGGGTGGCACCCTTTAGCCACTAGTAGAAAAACACCAATTAGTCCCGGTTCGTAAGGGCCTTTAGTCCCGGTTCATGAACCGGGAATAATGGGTCGTTACTAATACCTCCACCTATTAGTCCCGGTTCAGACACGAACCGGGACCAATGTGCCTCCACGTGGCCCTGTGCGCCGAGCCCAGTCAGGGAGCCTTTGGTCCCGGTTGGTGGCTTCAACCGGGATCAAAAGGCATCCACGCGTCTGCATTCGAGTGGATGGGGTTTTTGTTTTTGTTTTTTTGAAAGGAGGGGGATTGGGGGTTTTGGGGGTTAATTTAGGTGTTTCATATATTGTGTTAGCTAGCTAATTAATAGAGAGAAGTGTCCTCTATTATGTCTGTGCTTGGTCGACGCTATGTACTATATATACATAAGTGATCGAGAGAACCATTCAGTACAGAAGTTCGTCATGCATACCGAGAGAAGTGATCGATCGACCTCTCCTTCTCCGAGAGATTGGTCGAACAACAAGTTTTCGTATCATGTATCCGACGCTACTGGCTACATACATGTACAATATGTATAAGATCTCTTAATTACAAACCCCTAGCATTTGAAATCAATTTCCACATGGTATTCTCCGGCTTTACTGATGAGGTGTTCAAGAAAGAATCCCGCCAATTCCTTTTGAATTGCTTTCATGCGATCTGGTTCTAGGAGTTCATCCCGCATCTGCCACGTCTAATTTGAAGAAGGGGGTTAATCAATACATATATATGAATGGAACTCAACAGAAATAATGGTGTAATAAAATGAAATTATGAATATTATTGCGTACTCACTTCATATTGTCTTCTAGAGTAGCCCCGCTTGTTTTTCAAAGTCGCGGTGTGGATGAACTCGCACACATAGTATCCACAGAAATCATTCCCTTCCTCCTGCCACAAGCACTTTACGAGAAATAGAGGTCAATCAAACTGATAATGAAGCATTATAAATGGCATTGATGAAAGTATAGCTATAGAATCAACGGGAGATGCGTGCAACTAGCTACCCAGTAGTACTTACTTTCGGGTATGTATATCGCAGCTCCTTCGGCAGTCCCGGAGCTTCTGCGGTGAACTGTTTCCAAACCCTGCAAGACAAAGAAAATAATTATTATTACTTGAGATATCAGGAAATGAACAAAAAGTTGCCGATATGGTGCGATAATGATCGATTGAACTTACTTGCTGAGCATTTCAGTCATGTCCGCATAGGTTTCGGGATCTTTCCGTCTCGAGTCTAAGACGGTTACTAGTCCACACTCAAGCTTAATCTCCAGAAGAATATAGTGGTACCTGCGCACGCATGCATAACTCATCAATTACATTACTATAACCTCGCTCGAGTAATAAGGGAAACCGAATATGCACACGACAGTAACACTCACTTGCCGTTGTAAGGAAAGAGTATGGTATCTTTGTTTTGATTCTTGATCAACGATCATAGCAAGTTGTCCTTGGCCTCTTTGACATTCTTTTCAACCAGAAATACATCTATGATATTTGTGTTAATGAACCCAATATCATAAATTTCTTGTTTTTTGCACTCGACGATCTTCAATCTGCATAATATATTGAGGATAATTAATTATAAATACATGCAATGAAAGAGCCGAGCTATATATAGAGACTTAATGACAGAAATAGTACTTGCAGGCAGTAGCAAAAGACCATTAATTTATCGAGGGCCTTTTGATTGAAGAACGCGAAGAACTCATCAAATGGAATGCACAACAGATCATTTGAAACGAGGTCGTTCTCCTCTTTAATGTTCAGATACAAATTGTTCGTCCCCTCGGACTCTCTGCAGGTTTTCATGTACCAACTATGGAATCTTCGCATCATTGTTGTCAGAGATTTTTCATCTTTGACGAGAGGCTTCCCGTACTCGTATCTGTGTTCGTCCACCGCCATGAAATCAGGAAGTGCATCGTCAGGCAGGTAATCTTCAAGATTGCCATAACTGGCCACCGTCCCCGGAGCATTAGACACATTGAGCGGGGGGCACGATTGCTGTGCTTGTTCGCCGAGCTGGGCAATTTTTTTCCCCTTTGCTCGTTCTTTTAACCTTTTATCACTGACAGTAGTTCCCGACCACTTGGCTTGGAGATATGTATGTTCAGTAATGCGCTCATAGTTGGTTCTCGGCGGAGACTTTGGTGGTTTCCTCGGGGCATCGATAGTGCGCTTTGCTTTCACCGGATCTACCTTCTCCTCCGGAGGTGGATGTCTCTTTGCTTTCACCCCTTCAAAGAACTCCTTCACGTGGGTCCGCACAATCGTATCGTTTTCCTCCTCAGACCTCTCGTACGGTAACTTCTCTAGAGGCTTGAGAGATGATGGACCGTATTTGTATTGGCTCCCGCCTCTGGTTGTGCTGCTAGACGCCGGAGCAGACGGAGCGGCTGCGGCGTTTGTCTTCTTTTGTGCTTGCTTACGAGGCGGAGGAGGAGTACGACGCGCCGGAGCAGCCGGGGCGGCGGCGGGTCTCTTCCGCCCTTGCTGGCGAGGCGGAGAAGGAGGAGGCTGCTGTCTGCTCGGGAGCACCGGCGCAGGTGGAGAAGGAGGCGGAGTGCCGCCACGCGCCGGAGAAGGAGGCGGAGTGCTGCCACGTGTGCCCTGATCATCACTCGCTAGAGGAGGAGGCGATGGAGGAGGCGGAGTGCCCTGACTCGCCGGAGGAGGAGGAGGCAGAGGCGTCCAGTTCGGAAGGTTGATGAGCTCCTTCCGCCATAGGCATGGAGTCTTCAGAGCAGAACCCAGCCTAGTCTCCCCTTCACCGGTAGGGTGCTCAAGCGGGAGGTCCTCAAATCCCTCCGTTATTTCATCCACCATCACCTTAGCATATCCTTCTGGAATCGGCTGGCAGTGATAAGTTGTGCCGGGTCCACTAGGATAAACTTGGCCAACAGCCGCCTTGACCTTCAAATTCATCCATCACGCCATAATGTGGCAACTTTTAGACTCCGTGATACCATCCACGGGATAGCTGGCAGGAGCCGTCAAGACATGCTCCGGCTGAAGCAGCTCGGTGGAAGCCACGCTGCTTCTCCGCTGAGATGGCGGGGTAGCTTCGGGGGAAGCTTCGGCAGGTCATTTGTTGTGATCTGCTGCTTCTCGTTCCTCTTCTCGATCCTCTAGCCTCATTACCCTTTCGTGCAGCGCCTGCAGTTGGTCCTGCTCCAGTTTCTTCCTCCTCCCATGGGTTTTGTAACCCCCTGCGTTCTGAAAACCAACCTTCCACGGAATGGAGCCTGGCGTGCCTCGTGTCCGTCCAAGGTGCTCAGGATTCCCAAGGGCCATTGTGAGCTCGTCCTTCTCCCTGTTTGGAAGGAACGTCCCTCGCTGCGCTGCAGCGATATAGTGTCGAAGTTTCTTGACTGGTATTTCCAGTTGCTCGTCCGTCCACTGGCACTTCCCTGTTACAGGGTCCAAGGTTCCGCCAGCCCCGAAGAACCAAGTCCGGCAACGGTGTGGCCAGTACATTCTCTCTGGTTCGATCCCTTTTTCAAGCAGATCATGCTCAGCCTTGGACCACTTAGGTCGGGCTTTGAGGTAGCCACCTGACCCCGTGCGATGGTGAAGCTTCTTCTTCGCAGCATTTTCCTTGTTTCTCGCCGACATCTTCTTACTCTTTTCCGATGTCTTGTGGGCCACAAATGCGGGCCAGTGATCTTTGATCTTCTCATATTTGCCGATGAATTCTGGTGTCTTTTTTTTCGACAAACTAGTTCAGCTCTTTTCTCCACCTCCTCATTAGGGTTGCCATCTTCTTAAGAGCACAAGACTTGATTAATTGCTCTTTAACTGGATTCTCCGGATCCTCCTCTGGCGGTAGGGTGAAATTTGCCTTTAGCTCAGTCCAAAGATCTTCTTTCTGCATATCATTGAC
Source organism: Triticum timopheevii (assembly GCA_963921465.1). NCBI lineage: Eukaryota > Viridiplantae > Streptophyta > Magnoliopsida > Poales > Poaceae > Triticum > Triticum timopheevii. The sequence goes on along the minus strand of OY997270.1, from coordinate 489,877,973 downwards.
ATAAGACACCTCAGGGTCTTCCTCCTTAGGCTTATACCATTGCTGGATGCTGATCGGGATCTTGTCCCTAACAAGAACCCCGCACTGAGCAGAAAATGCCTTCCTTGTCCGGATGGGTTCAATCGGTTCGCCGTCCGGCGCGATTTCTATGATCTCAAACTTTTCATCCGAGCTCAACTTTTTCTTCGGGCCTCATCTCCTTACCAAAGTTGTGCTCGATCCGGAGGGCTAGAAATTATAAGGAAGAAAGACGAGAGTAATTAATATGTGTACATATACCAAAACAATGGAAGCATCAATTAACTAGTCAGCACGGGCTTAACTAATATATATATATATATATATATATATATATATATATATATATATATATATATATATATATATATATATACCTGGCCGGACTCGGTTCGGTCACCGGAGCAGTCAGCACGGTCTCCTTCTTGTACCTCCATTGTGTCACCGGAGCCATCATGAACATAGTCCTCTTTTTGTACCGGCATTAATGGGCCGAAGCCATCATGAACATAGCCCTCTTGTTCACCCAGTCCTTCCAGCTGACCATCGGTGTTACGGAGAAATGACGCTACTTCATCACTTCCATTTGCGATTATGTCCCCCAACATCGCTTCTGTTTCTTCGTCTCGGGAGTGCTCCATAGTTTCTTCAAATATTTACAACATGTCAATTATTATTCAAACATGGTACAGATGGATATATATATATATATATATATATATATATATATATATATATATATATATATATATATATATATATATATATATTAGTGGCAAACATAGAACTAGCTAGCTAATCACAATAAGGAATCATGTTAGTGGCCTCGATGCTGCTTCTCTAGGGTTTGGGGTCGCCTCGACACAATGCTTCAAGGGTTTGGGGTGGCCTCGACGACAACGCTCTTTTAACTTGGTAAATTTGGGTGGTCTCGAGAGAGTTAATTTCTCAGGTAGGGGCGCGGCGGGAGGGGGTAGGAGACCAACATCATTTTATCTCTAGGGTTTGGGTGTCCTCGAGAGTTTTGGTCGAGCGAGAGGGCCGAGGGCCGGGGGGTGCTGCCGTTGTATAAGTTATCACGGTCGAGAGGGGGTATATATATCTACCGCCCCTCATGTCGAAGTTATCTCGAGGGGGTTATATCGACAACGATGCGACATACATATACATGGGAAAATAATGTTATCGGGGAGGGGGTATCGGTACCCCCCCCCCTCGTGTTGAAGTTTATTCTTTCTCCTATATTCCTTTCTTCTTCTACTACTCTTCTTTTTCTTCTTCTCCCTCGAGAAAGGAAAATAAGGAAAAGGAAGAAAAGAGGAAGAAAGAAGAAGAAAAAAAAGAAGAAAAAAAAGAGGAGAAGAAGAAAGGAATAGAGGAGAAGAAGAAAGGAATAAATTTTTTTCTATTTTTCTTCTTCTCCTCTATTCCTTTCTGTTGGGGAACGTAGTAATTTCAAAAAATTTCCTACATACACGCAAGATCATGGTGATGGCATAGCAACGAGAGGGGAGAGTGTCCGTCCACGTACCCTCGTAGACCGTAAGCGGAAGCGTTATGACAACGCGGTTGATGTAGTCGTACGTCTTCACGATCCGACCGATCCAAGCACCGAACGTACGGCACCTCCGAGTTCAGCACACGTTCAGCTCGAGGACGATCCCCGGGCTCCGATCCAGCAAAGCTTCGGGGATGAGTTCTGTCAGCACGACGGCGTGGTGACGATGATGATGCTCCACCGGCGCAGGGCTTCGCCTAAACTTTGTGACGATATGACCGAGGTGGAATATGGTGGAGGGGGCACCGCACATGGCTAAGGAACGATCCGTAGATCAACTTGTGTGTCTATGGGGTGCCCCCCGCCCCCGTATATAAAGGAGCCAGGGGGGAGGAGGCGGCCGGCCAAGGAGGGTGCGCCAAGGGGGGAGTCCTACTCCCACCTACTCCCCTTCTTTCCTAGTTGGAATAGGAGAAGGGGGGAAAGAGGAGGAAGAGGGGAAGGAAGGGGGGGCGCCGCCCCCTTCCCTTGTCCTATTCGGACTAGGAAGGGGAGGGGCGCGCGGCCCCCTCCTGCCTCCTTCCCTCTTCTCCCTCGAGGCCCATGTAGGCCCAATAACCCCCCGGGGGGTTCCGGTAACCTCCCGGTACTCCGGTAAAATGCCGATTTCACCCGGAACGATTCCGATGTCCAAATATAGGCTTCCAATATATCGATCTTTATGTCTCGATCATTTCGAGACTCCTCGTTACGTCCGTGATCACATCCGGGACTCCGAACAAACTTCGGTACATCAAAACTTATAAACTCATAATAAAACTGTCATCGTAACGTTAAGCGTGCGGACCCTACGGGTTCGAGAACTATGTAGACATGACCTAGAACTATTCTCGGTCAATAACCAATAGCGGAACCTGGATGCCCATTGGTTCCTACATATTCTACGAAGATCTTTATCGGTCAAACCGCATAACAACATACGTTGTTCCCTTTGTCATCGGTATGTTACTTGCCCGAGATTTGATCGTCTGTATCCAATACCTAGTTCAATCTCGTTACCGGCAAGTCTCTTTACTCATTCCGTAATGCATCATCCCGTAACCAACTCATTTGGTCACATTGCTTGCAAGGCTTATAATGATGTGCATTACCGATAGGGCCTAGAGATACCTCTCCGACAATCGGAGTGACAAAACCTAATCTCGAAATACACCAACTCAACATGTACCTTCGGAGACACCTGTAGTACTCCTTTATAATCACCCAGTTACGTTGTGACGTTTGGTAGCACCCAAAGTGTTCCTCCGGTAAACGGGAGTTGCATAATCTCATAGTTACAGGAACATGTATAAGTCATGAAGAAAGCAATAGCAGTATACTAAACGATCAAGTGCTAGGCTAACGGAATGGGTCATGTCAATCACATCATTCTTCTAATGATTTGATCCCATTAATCAAATGACAACACATGTCCATGGTTAGGAAACATAACCATCTTTGATTAATGAGCTAGTCAAGTAGAGGCATACTAGTGACACTATGTTTGTCTATGTATTCACACATGTATTATGTTTCCGGTTAATACAATTCTAGCATGAATAATAAACATTTATCATGAAATAAGGAAATAAATAATAACTTTATTATTGCCTCTAGGGCATATTTCCTTCACTTTCTTCTTCTCCTCTTCTTTTTCTTCTTTTTTCCTCTTCTTATTTATTTCTCCTCTTCTTCCTCTCCTCTTCTTCTCCTTTCTTCCTCTTCTTATTTTCCTTTTTCCTCTAATTCTTTTAGTATTGCTTGTTTTAAAAAAATGTTCAAATAAAATTTTTTTGAAAAAAACAAAGGTTTTGCCTAATGCATTGTTCATATGAATATACAAACATTTGCATATTCTACAATAATTAATATCACCCAAAAAAATCTATGAACAAAAAAAAAACCTAACTTTTCTAAAAATCTATCTTTTGCATATATGAAAACATTAATACACATATGAACAAAAAATACATATATGAACAAAAACATACTCTGAACAATTTTTTTATACATTTTGAACATCTACATACACATAGCCACATACACACACACACACACACACACACACAGATATATATATATATATATATATATATATATATATATATATATATATATGAACAAAAAAACTAAACTAATAAAAATGAAAAAAATAGAGCCGCATATATATATAGCCACATACATACACATATACATTCAACAAAAAAATTAAACTAATAAAAATGAAAAAAACAGAGCCGGTGCGGCGCGGCGGCTCACAGCGGGGGCGGCTAGATGACGATGGCGATGGTGGGGGCGGCGAGGGTGCCGGCGCGCGGGGGCGGGACGGGGCAGGGGCTCGGGGCGGCGCGCGGGGGCGGGACGGGGCGCGGGCTCGGGGAGGCCGGCCGGCGACGAGGACGGCGCGGGCTCGGGGAGGCCGGCCGGCGACAAGGACGGCGCGGGCTCGGGGAGGCCGGCGACGAGGACGGCGCGGGCTCGGGGAGGCGACGGCCTTGGCGGCGGCGGCGAGGTGGAGCAGCCTGGCAGCATCGAGGAGGGTCGGCGTCGTGGGGGGAAACTGGCGATGAGATTCTGAATTTTTGCAAAGTGTTTGCTTATATAGCAAAGCCATTGGTCCCGATTCGTGAATCCAACCGGGACTAATGCACCCTTTAGTCCCGGTTGGTGCCACCCCCCTGGACCAAAGGCCTATTTTTCGGCAGCCCAAAGGGCGGGAACCGGCGGCCTTTGGTACCGGTTGGTGCCACGAACCGGTACCAATGCCCCCCCTTTAGTCCCGGTTGGTGGCACCAACCGGGACTAAAGGCTCCTGTGCTGCCCGCATCGGGGCCAAAGTTTAGTCCCACCTTGCTAGTTCAGAGGGGCGCATAGTGGTTTATAAGCCCCACTGCCGCACCCCTCTCGAGCTCCTCTCCACCGCAGGCTTTCGGGCCTACTTGCTATTGCTTTGCCTGATGGGCCTTCTGGGCCTACTGCGGGCCTGAATCCTGGCCCGTAGTAGGGTTTCATGTCGTATTCAGGCCGTGGGGGCCCAGTAGGAGGCATTTTTTTGTTTTTTTGTTTTCTTTACTTATTGTTGCTATTTTTATTTTTTTTCCATTTTTTTTGTTTTGTTTTCTGCATTATTTATTTTCTTTTGTTTTTTGCTTTATTTTTCAATTCTTTTTGCTTTTAGTTTTAGGAAAATTATAAACTTTCTGTTAGTGCCATTAGTTTTCAAATTTGAAAACACTTTTTTGTTTTTTTTGTTTTCTTTCTTGCTTTATTTATTTTATTTTGTTTCTACTTACAACAAAATACTTATTGTTGCTACTTTTAATTATTACGAGGGCCGAACCATAAGACATTAAAGCATTTCAAATGAACTCTGAAAAAGTTGAAAGTTGGCATGGTATCATAAATTGACCCACATAGCATGTGCATGAACAAAACGGACAATGGTATCATACTCGTCAGTTACAAAGTTGGCATGGTATCATCATAATAGTTGCGGGGGAAAGTCTTCACTTTTTCTTCGCTTGTGTCATTTGCTTATTGCGCCGTAACCATGGATAATCTTCATCGTTTATCAGGATGCTGGGGTCAGGCTTGACTTTCAAGGGAGGAATTTCATGAAACTTTTCATAATCTTCAGACATGTCTGTCTTGTCCTCCACTCCCATGATGTCCCTTTTTCCTGAAAGAACTATGTGGCGCTTTGGCTCATCGTATGATGTATTCGCTTCCTTATCTTTTCTCTTTCTCGGTCTGGTAGACATGTCCTTCACATAGATAACCTGTGCCACATCATTGGCTAGGATGAACGGTTCGTTAGTGTACCCAAGATTTTTCAGATCCACTATTGTCATTCCGTACTGTGGGTCTACCTGTACCCCGCCTCCTGACAGATTGACCCATTTGCACTTAAACAAAGGGACCTTAAAATCATGTCCGTAGTCAAGTTCCCATATGTCCACTATGTAACCATAATATGTGTCCTTTCCCCTCTCGTTTGTTGCATCAAAGCGGACACCGCTGTTTTGGTTGATGCTCTTTTGATCTTGGTCAATCATGTAAAATGTATTCCCATTTATCTCGTATCCTTTCCAAATCGTAACAGTCGAAGATGGTCCCCTGGACAACAAGTACAGCTCATCACAAACAGTGTTGTCACCTCTGAGACGTGCTTCCAACCAACTGTTGAAAGTCCTGATGTGTTCACATGTAATCCAGTCGTCGCACTGCTCTGGGTGTTTGGAGCGCAGACTGTTCTTGTGTTCATCAACATACGGGGTCACCAAGGTAGAGTTCTGTAGAACTGTGTAGCGTGCTTGAGACCAAGAATATCCGTCCCTGCATATTATTGAGTCCCTTTCAAGCGTGCCTTTTCCAGTCAGTCTCCCCTCATACCGCGATTGAGGGAGACCTATCTTCTTAAGGCCAGGAATGAAGTCAACACAAAACCCGATGACATCCTCTGTTTGATGGCCCATGGAGATGCTTCCTTCTGGCCTAGCGCGGTTACGGACATATTTCATTAGGACTCCCATGAACCTCTCAAAGGGGTACATATTGTGTTGAAATACGGGGCCCACAATGATAATCTCGTCAACTAGATGAACTAGTACGTGCGTCATGATATTGAAGAAGGATGGTGGGAACACCAGCTCGAAACTGACAAGACATTGCACCACATCACTCCTTAGCCTTGGTATGATTTCTGGATCGATCACCTTCTGAGAGATTGCATTGAGGAATGCACATAGCTTCACAATGGCTAATCGAATGTTTTTCGGTAGAAGCCCCCTCAATGCAACCGGAAGCAGTTGCGTTATAATCACGTGGCAATCATGTGACTTTAGGTTCTGAAACTTTTTCTCTGCCATATTTATTATTCCTTTTATATTCGACGAGAAACCAGTCGGGACCTTCATACTAAGCAGGCATTCAAAGCAGATTTCCTTCTCTTCTTTGGTAAGAGCATAGCTGGCAGGACCTTCATACTGCTTTGGAGGCATGCCGTCTTTTTCGTGCAAACGTTGCAGGTCCTCCCGTGCCTCAGCTGTATCTTTTGTCTTCCCATACACGTCCAAGAAGCCTAGCAGGTTCACGCAAAGGTTCTTCGTCACGTGCATCACGTCGATCGAAGAGCGGACCTCTAGGTCTTTCCAGTAGGGTAGGTCCCAAAATATAGATTTCTTCTTCCACATGGGTGTGTGTCCTCCAGTGTCACTCGGAACAGCTAGTCCGTCGGGACCCTTTCCAAAGATTACGTGTAAATCATTGACCATAGCAAGTACGTGATCACCGGTACGCATGGCGGGCTTCTTCCGGTGATCTGCCTCGCCTTTGAAATGATTGCCTTTCTTTCGACATTGATGGTTGGTCGGAAGAAATCAACGATGGCCCAGGTATACATTCTTCCTGCAGCTTGCCAGGTATATACTATCGGTGTCAAGTAAACAGTGCGTGCATGCGTGGTATCCCTTGTTTGTCGGTCCTAAAAGGTTACTGAGAGAGGGCCAATCGTTGATGGTCACGAACAGCAACGCCTTTAGGTAAAACTCCTCCTGTTTGTGCTCATCCCACGTACGTACACCGTTTCCATTCCACAGCTGTAAAAGTTCTTCAACTAATGGCCTTAGGTACACATCAATGTCGTTGCCGGGTTGCTTAGGGCCTTGGATGAGAACTAACATCATAATGAACTTCCGCTTCATGCACATCCAAGGAGGAAGGTTATACATACATAGAGTCACGGGCCAGGTGCTGTGATTGCTGCTCTGCTCCCCGAAAGGATTAATGCCATCCGCGCTTAAAGCAAACCATACGTTCCTTGGCTCACTTGCAAACTCATCTCAGTACTTTCTCTCGATTTTTCTCCATTGCGACCCGTCAACGGGTGCTCTCAACTTTCCGTCTTTCTTACGGTCCTCACTGTGCCATCGCATCAACTTGGCATGCTCTCCGTTTCTGAACAGACGTTTCAACCGTGGTATTATAGGAGCATACCACATCACCTTCGCAGGAACCATCTTCCTGGGGGGCTCGCCGTCAACATCACCAGGGTCATCTCGTCTGATCTTATACCGTAATGCACCGCATACCGGGCATGCGTTCATATCCTTGTACGCACCGCGGTAGAGGATGCAGTCATTAGGGCATGCATGTATCTTCTGCACCTCCAATCCTAGAGGGCATACGGCCTTCTTTGCTGCGTATGTACTGTCGGGCAATTTGTTATCCTTTGGAAGCTTCTTCTTCAATATTTTCAGTAGCTTCTCAAATCCTTTGTCAGGCACATCATTCTCTGCCTTCCACTGCAGCAATTCCAGTATGGTAACGAGCTTTGTGTTGCCATCTTCGCAATTGGGGTACAACCCTTTGTTGTGGTCCTCTAACATGTGATCGAACTTCAGCTTCTCCTTTTGACTTTCGCATTGCGTCCTTGCATCGACAATGATCCGGCGGAGATCATCATCATCGGGCACATCGTCTGGTTCCTCTTGATCTTCAGCAGCTTCGCCCGTTGCAGCATCATCGTGCACATCGTCTGGTTCCTCTTGATGTTCAGTAGCATCACCGTATTCAGGGGGCGCATAGTTGTCATCGTACTTTTCTTCTTCGTCGTCTTCCATCATAACCCTTATTTCTTCGTGCCTCGTCCAAACATTATAGTGTGGCATGAAACCCTTGTAAAGAAGGTGGGTGTGGAGGATTTTTCGGTCAGAGTAAGACTTCGTATTCCCACATATAGGGCATGGACAACACATAAAACCATTCTGCTTGTTTACCTCGGCCACTTCGAGAAAATCATGCACGCCCTTAATGTACTCGGAGGTGTGTCTTGAACCGTACATCCATTGCCGGTTCATCTGCGTGCATTATATATAATTAAGTGTGTCAAAAATCATTACAGAACATCATGAATAGATAATTAAGTGACCAAATTAATAGAAGTTCATCATCACATTAAAACCAAAGTACATGCATAGTTCTTATCTAATTAACAACATAAATTAATTAAACCATACACTGAAACTATGTAAAACATTTTAATGTGAAAACAAATGCGATCATAATCGCAATCAATGTAACAACTGATCCAACGACATAATGATACCAAGCCTTGGTATGAATGGCATATTTTCTAATCTTTCTAATCTTCAAGCGCATTGCATCCATCTTGATCTTGTGATCATCGACGACATCCGCAACATGCAACTCCAATATCATCTTCTCCTTCTCAATTTTTCTAATTTTTTCCTTCAACAAATTGTTTTCTTCTTCAACTAAATTTAACCTCTCGACAATAGGGTTGGTTGGAATTTACGGTTCAACAACCTCCTAGATAAATAAAATCTATGTCACATTGGTCGGCATAATTGTCATAAACAATAAATGAACCAATAGTTATGAAAAGATAATATATACCACATCCGAATCATAGACAGGACGAGGGCCGACGGGGGCGGATACCAAAACCATCGCACTATATAAGATGCAATAATAAAAGTAAGAAAATTATACAAGTATCTATATAAACATACAATTAAGAATTTTTTTCCTTTCAGAAAGAAGATAAGAACAAGAGGCTCACCACGGTGGTGCCGGCGACGAGATCGGCGCAGGCGATCGACGGTGGTGAAGACGGGGACGGGACGTGACGGACCGCTAAACCTAGACAAATATTGAGGAAAATGGAGCTTGGAGGTCGAGCTTGGAGAGGAGAAAGCTCAAGTAGTATGGCTCGGGCATTCCATCGAACACCTAGTGTGCATAGGAGGTGAGGTAGAGCACCACAAAGCTCTCCCCTCGCCGGCCACGAAAAACAGAGCACTGGGAGTGCTCTGTTTGCGGGCGAGGGATATATATAGGCAACTAATTGGTCCTGATTCATGCCATGAACCGGGACTAAAGGGCAGCCTTTAGTCCCGGTTCAAGCCTCCAACCGGGACCAATAGTGGTGGGACAGGAGCGAGGCTCATTGGTCCCGGTTCATCCCATCAACCGGGACCAATAGGTCCAGTCGAACCGGGACCAATGGCCCACGTGGCCCGGCCGGCCCCTGGGGCTCACGAACCGGGTCCAATGCCCCCATTGGTCCCGGTTCAAGGTTCTGGATTGAGCCGGGACTAATGGGCTGACCTGGCCTGGACCATTGCCCCCTTTTCTACTAGTGAGCCGACACCGTATGGTATAGCTGCTGCAGCAGGTGTAGCATGCAATCCATTCCTTAGGGAGTATCCGGAGTATCAAACCAGTGAAGCCTCGTATAAACATGTGCTCGCTGGTTCTGCTTATCTCGTCAAAGACCTATTCCTGGCAGCTACATATAATTATCTGCTTTACTATGGAATAGCAACTCAATTCTTACAATATGAGTCGGGACTCGAGACAATGGTAGAGTGCAGCGATTCCGTGCCTGGGCTCATCTACATCCGGTTAGAAATAAATTCATAAAAAAATCAAAAAACTCTAAACTTTTTCCATGGCTGACAATTCATTGCGCAAGGTCCGCTTCAATTTTTATCTCATTTGGACATCTGAGTGGCTCTCAATAAAAAAGACAAATCTGGTCAAAACAGTACATGAACAATAAACTGTTTTATCGACCCCGAATTTGCTTTCTTTTTGCCGAGAGTTGCTCAATTGTCCAAATGATTTGAAAATTAGGACGGACCTCATGCATCAAATTGTCTACCATGCAAAAAATGTATTTTTTTTTTTGAATTTTACTAGTATTTATTTTGATTTTTTTCTTAAACACGGGTGAAGATGAGCCTGGGCTCAGAAAAGGATTTTTGTTTTTTTTCTTGAATACACACGAGTGTGCATACTATATTATAAAGAAATGAGTGGGGTACAGAGCCCCTCCACGTCAGTGTTTACAATTTACATGTACACGACACCACCCTTACTTTCACCTCGCGCATGACCTAAATTATTGTTGTTGTTGTTCTAGCCCGCATTTATATTGCATTAAAGAAGGTGTTCATGCCTCCTTTTAGTAACCCCGCTTGCTTCCACGCTCTTCCCTCCTTGCCTATCCAAAGTATGACGTAGTTCTTAGACGGCGATGCTCCATCAAAAATCATGGTGTTGTGATGCTTCTATAGCTCCCACATGGCAAGAATGAGTACCGCCGCTCGGTCTCTCTTTTGCCGTGTTGTACCTCCCTTGTCCGCGCACCACCCTGCGATGCTTTGTCCACCCGTTGGCATCCATTCCGTCTTGCCCAGTAAATGCAGAATTATTGTCCACACCTCTCTTGCAAACACACAATGCAGCATGATATGGTCTATGGTCTCTTCCTCTTGATCGCATAGAGGGCATCTATCTTGATGGTCCAGTCCACGTCTTGCTAGCCGGTCGTACGTCCAGCACCTGTTGCAGGCGGCAAGCCATATAAAGAATCGGCATTGCATTGGTGCCTTGGATCTCCAGGTGAACTACGCTGTGGCACCACCTCACGCCCCCAAAACTTGGCGTCGTAGGCCGATTTTGTGGTGAACTCTCCATTCCTTCCCCATGCCCAAATAACCGAGTCATGATCCTCCTGCACTAGTTCCACTTCCGTGATCCTCATCCGTAGTAGCATATATTCGTTTAGTACGCCCGCTGAAACCTCTGGTCCAACATCTCGTGCCCACGTGTGCTCGTGCAAGGAGGAAGCACAACATGTTCTACTAACAGTTAATGATATAAAATTCTAAAATTAGTCTCCGCCCAACACTATATTTAATCTTGTGATGCTGTTGTTTCAGTTTCCAAAATTGCTGGATCTGCTAGTTGTTACAATTTAGTTATTTTTTGAACAAGTTACGTATTCCTTGGGAATTTCTTGCTTAGTTAATCTACAATTCTAAAAAGAAAAAGAAAAAGTCAAAGGTGCTATCCAGAGCTATAGAAACCAAGCTTTCAACACACTTCTATTATATTATTATTCAATTTTGACCTGTGCATGTGAAGATTGAGGTGCTATAACATAATTCCACCTGACAAGGATGACCCACTTGATTCCATACAGGAATAACCCATCCAATGCTTCGTCTTTGACAACATGGCCAGAAATGCGGTCATACATATGAAGCTAATCAACTACGGAGTAGGTTACTTTATCATAATTATGAAATATATGTCTGAAACGGAAAGGTGCCACTACGCTCGAGTGCACGGACGCACGTTATCCAGTCCGTTGGTTTCCCGAAAGATTTGTGCCACGGGCTGTCACAGTGCATGTCCTTTGCAGCCCGGACGGCTGTTATCTAGGTCCATTAGATTTTTGGGTCCGTCTATATGTCATCTAGATGTGAGATAGTATCTCACATCTAACATGACACCACCCTATATGTGACCCCTTCTGTTGACATCTAACTAAACGCCTGTTGTATTGTTTGTTTGTTATGAAAATTTAAATCGTGACGCCGGCCGCAGGGCGCTGCAATTTGTCTGTGCGTGCTGTCGCATTTTGTGTGTGCCTATACTACTGCATGCATGTGTGAGCTACAGTGAGTGAGAAATGTGCGACAACGCTCAGTTATAGTGCGCTGCAATTCCTTGGCGAGGAGCTAAAGTAGCTGCATTGTTAAACAGTGACTAGTTTGCCCAATTTACCTTTTGCTACAGTAGCTCATTAGCTATATTTTTTTTCCTACTGACTTGTTGGGCATTACACTACCACCTCTCAATCTGAATGCATCTCAAAGCTGGCTTTCTATTATACATGATACAAAATGATGGCTTAGGTTGTGCTTGCCGGTTTAACTATGTCGAACTGTCATTTTTACATGTGATTGTTAAAAATGATTTGTTGTGATTTACTAGTTTAACTATGCTGAGTTGTCATAATTTTACACGCGGTTGCCAAAAATAATATGTTGTGCTTGCCAGTTTCAAATACGTGGAGAGTTCATTTTTACACACAATCGCCAAAAATGATTTCATTGTGCTTGCTAGTTCAATAATGTCGAGTTGTCATATTTACACGCAATTAAATGAATATATGTCAATTAAGTTATTTATTGCCAGGCAAGTGTTACTAATATGATACCAGCTACGAGTTGAGGGTGCACTTGCAACTATGATGAAAAGAAACTACGAAACTAGTTGCGAGTTGAAGGGTGGACTTACAACTGGGACAACAACAAAACTATGAGCCCATTTGTGTGTCGATGGTGTACTTGCAACTGGGACAACTACGAAACTATGAACTCAATTGCTAGTCAAGGATGAAATTGTAACTGGGATGAACAAACTATGGGCCTAATTGCGAGTTAAGGGCGGACTTGCATCTAGGACAACTACACCAAACGACGATACCATTTGCAAGTCGATGGTGGACATGCAATTGAGACAACATTAAACTAAGAACCCAGTTGCGAGTGGAACATGGACTTGCAACTTGGATGAAAAAAAATACATGTCCATTTACATGTCGAGAATGGGCTTGCAATTGGGACAAATACAAGCCCATTTACGAGTCAACGGTGGACTTGCAACTGGGACAACTACGAAACTACGGGCCCAATTGCAAGCCAAAGGTCCACTTGCACCTAGCATGAAATAAAACTATATGGGCCTAGTTGCGACTCAAGTGCGGACTTGCAACTGGGATGAGAAACAAAACACATGCTCCAGTTGCAAGTCGAACAACAACCAGCCCAATTGCGAGTCGAGGATGGACTTGCAACTGGAACAACACCTGGGATGAAATAAACTATATGCCCAGTTGCGAATCAAGGGTGGACTTGCAATTTGAAGACTTGCAATTGGGATGAACAATAAAACACAGACTCCAATTACCAGTTGAGGGTTGGCTTGCAGCTAGGGCAACTACGAGCTCATTTGCGAGTCGAGGGTGAACATGCAAAATAGGACAACTACGAACCTACGAGCCCAGCTATGAGTCTAGGGTGGGCTTGCAACTAGGATAACTACGAAACTATGAGCACAGTTGCGAGTCAGGGGTCAATTTGCAACTGAGATGAAACAAGCTATGGGCCTATTTTTGAGTCAAGGATAGACTTGCAACTGAGATAAAAAACAAAACACATGCTCCAGGTGCGAGTCGATGGTGGGCTTGCAACTCAAACAATGACGAGCTCAGTTGTGATTCGAGGATGGACTTGCAACTAGGACAACTATGAAATTATGGGTCCAGTTGCGAGTTAAGGGTCGACTTGCAATTGGAATGAAACAAGCTATGGGCCTAGTTGCGAGTCAAGAGTGGACTTGCAACTAGGATGGAAAACGAAACACATGCTCTAGTCGTAAGTCGAGGGTGGGCTTGCAACTCAGCCAACTATGAGCCTAGTTGCGAGTCGAGCATTGACTTTCACCTAGGACAACTACAAAATAGCGAGCCTAGTTATGAGTCAAGGGTGGACTTGCAATTAGGATGAAACAACTACGAGCCTAGTTGTGAGTCAAGGGTGAACTTGCAACCGGGATGAAAAACAAAACATAGGCCCAGTTGTGACTCAAGAGTGATCTTGCAACTGGTATGAAACAAACTACGGGTCTAGTTGCAATTCAATAGTGGAATTGCAATTGAGACAAAATAAATGAGTCGTGTTGTGTTGCGTACGAAGGATGGACTCGCAACTAGGACAAGAAAAGTGGCGGGCCCCATTGCAAGTTGGGGGTGGACTTGCAACCGGGATAAAAATAGGTTGCCCCTTCCCCAGTTGCGCGTCGAAGGTGGACTTGCAACTAGGGCACAAAAGTTATGTATCAAGGTTGGACTTGCAACTAGGTCAAAAAAGGAGGCGGGTCAAGGGTGGACTTGCAATTCGAGATGCTTCCCCCTCCCAATTGCGTGTGAGAGTGGACTTGCAATTTGGGACAAATAAATGGGCCCAGTTGCATGTTGACAGTGGACATGCAACTAGGACAACAAAAAAGGTTGACCCCAAAGTTACAACTAGAACAAAAAAGGGTGCAATTGCAAGTACAGCAAAAAAGGGGTTAGATTCTGGTCACATGTCGTTTGTAACCGGAACAAAAAGAGGGCGGGACCAGTGGCATGTCGAGGGGAGACTTGCAATCTAAACAAAAAAAGTCGGGTCCAGTTGTGTGTCAATAGTGCAGTTGTAACTAAAAAGGAAGTCGAGACCAGTTGCGTGTCGACGGTGCATTTGCAACTGGAACAAAAAAAGGGCCCAATTGCATGTCAAGGGTGCTCTTGCAAGTAGAATAAATACTGACCAAGCTGCATTCTAAGGGTGACTGTAACGGGAAGAAAATAGTAATCGGGGTCGGTTGCATGTTGGAGTTAGAGTTTCAACTAGAACAAAAAAGGGACACAACCTATGACATGTCGAGGGAGGACATGCAATTGAAAAAAAAACTCAAGTTTAGTTGTGGTTTGCTATGTAACATCTAAATGTCAGATAATATCTCACATCTAAACTGTGACATTATCAAAAGTCATCCCTTGTTTAGCACTTTCTTATTTGACTAGACCGCGACCAAAAAAATGTCAGTGAAGTAGATTGCGCTGCCTAGGTATCTAGGTATCGAACTCGGCCCGTACTACTCGGGTTCACCAGCTCGTACCAATCTAACATTCAACTACCATTGCATTTCGTACAGCCGAAAATGTATAAGAACATAGTACAACTTCCAGATTAAAAAAGACATGTTTAGAAATTTTGTCAAACCTTTTTTTGCCAACTGTGAACAATTTTGAATTTTGAATATTTTTAAAACACAAACAATTTTGAAAATTAGATAAGTCTTTTTCAAATGTGAATAAATTTTATAATTCCACACATTTTTTGAAAAACAAGGACAAAATTTGGTACTTTGTACAAATTTTGAAACGAAGACAATTTTTGAAAATCCTCGAACAGTTCTTAAAGTGTGGGCACTTTAGAAAATAGCAATTTTTGGAAAAACATGAATAATTTTTTATCATAAATTTTCAATAAAAATATTTTTTTGCACCATTTAAAAAGTATTGACATCTCAAAATGTTCATGTATTTTGAAAGAATGTTTGTGATGTTTAAACAATGTATTATACAATAAAAAAGTTTCATAACATTCAAAGAAGTGTTTGCGACAATTTAAAAAAAACACGGCATTTTGGTGAAAAAAGGTGTGTGCAATGTAAAAAAATGTTCACATAATTTTTCAAAAAGTTCCATCCCATTTAGAAAATGAAAAGCGGGAATTAGAAAAAAATATTTACCGTGTATTCTAAAAAAATGCTCAGGCCTGTATTTGCAAAAAATATTCGTCATGTATTTTTTCTAAATGTTCAACGTGTGTTAAAAAAATGTTCCCCGTGTATACAGAAAAATAAACGTTACAAAAGTTAACATGTAGTTGCTCTCTTGAAAACATGTGCAATGGCCTACATCGATGGGACAAACACTCTAGTCTATGCATTACAAGGCAACTAGCATTTTGTTATGGAAGTTTGTTAGAGAATGTTCTTGTTTTTCGTTGAAAAAAAATATTGGACATGCAATTACCCTTCAACAACGCCGATTCTGTAACCTGATCCAACGACGCCTAGTTGCAGTAGTATTGAAGACGTGCAATGTAGCCAGGGGCTAGTAGTTGCAAGATCAAGGGTGGGATGAAACAAACTATATATGGGACCAGTTGCGAGTCAAAGGTGGACTTTCAAATGGGATGAAAAACAAAGTACATGCCTAGTTGTGAGTTGAGGGTGGGCTTGCAACTAGGAGAACTACGAGCGAGTTGCGACTCAAGGATAGACTTAAAACTGGGGCAATGACAAACTACGATCCCAATTGCGAGTCAAGGTTTGACTTGCAACTAGGATAAAACAAACTACAGTCCTAGTTGTAATTCAAGGATGGACTTGCAACTAGGATAAAACACAAAACAGATGCCCAGTTGCGAGTCAACGATGGTCTTGCAATTGGGACATAACAAACGACATGCCTAGTTGCGAGTTGAGGGTGGACTTGTAACTAGGACAACAAAAACTACGAGCTTAGTTGTGAGTCGAAGGTGGACTTGCAACTGAGATGAAAAATAAAAAAACATGTCCAGTTGCGAGTCGAGGGTGGACTTGCAATTGGGACAAACCACAAATTTGTGGACCTAGTTGCAAGTCGAGGGTGGACTTGCAACTGAGACATCAACAGAACTATGATCCCGGGTGCGAGTCGAGGATGGACTTGCAATCAAGACAACCACGAAACAATGAGGCCAATTGTGAGTCAAGAGGCAACTTGCAACTTGGATAAAAACAAACTACAATCTCGGTTGCGAGTCAAAGGGTGGACTTGCATAAGGGTTGAAAAATAAAGCACATGCCTAGTTGCGAGTCGAGGGTGTGCCTGCAACTGGAAGAACTATGAGCCCAGTTGTGAGTTGATTATGGACTTCTAATTGGGACAATTACGAAACTACAAGCCAATTTTCGAGTCAAGAGTTGACTTGCAACTGGGTTGAAACAAACTACAGGTCCAGTTGCGAGTCAAAAGTGGACTTGCAACTGGGATGAAAGAAAAAACACTGGCCTACTTGTGAGTCAAGGGTGAGCTTGCAACTAAGATAAAATAAACTATGACCTAGTTGCGAGTCGTGGGTGGACTTGTAACTAGGATAACTATGAAAACTATGATACGAGTTGCAAGTCAAGGGTGGACTTGCCATTGGGACAACAAAAAACTATGAGCCCAATTGCAAGTTAAGGGTGGACTTACAAGTGGACTAAAAAACAAATCATAGACCCAGTTGCGAGTCAATGGCATGCTTGCAACTGAAAAATTACAGAAAACTATGATACTAGTTGCGAGTAGAGGGTGGCCTTGTAGCTAAGACGAAAAAGCGCCCCCTCAATTGCATGTCAGAGGTGGAGTTGCAACTAGGGACAAAACTAGGACGCCTCCCGCTAGTTGTGTGTCGATGGACTTGCAACTATGATGGATGGACTTGCAATTGGCACAAAAGGGTCGGGCTCTCCCTCCTCCCCAGTTACATATTGAGGATGGACTTGCAACTAGGAAAAGACATGCACAGTAGCATGTCGGGAGTGGAGTTGCTACTGGGCCAAAAATGTTTCCCCCTCCCGAAGTTGCATGTCGAGGGTGGACTTGCAACTAGGACAAAAATAGCGGCCCCGCAATTGCATGTCGGGGCTGGAGTCACAACTGAAGACAAAAGTGGGTCACCCCCACTTGCATATCTAGTGTGGACTTGCCACTATGAAAAAAGTGAACCCGACTGCATGGCGAGGGTGGACTTGCAACTGGGACAACAACAAAAAGGTGGACCGGCAGTTACATGCTGGGTGGAGTAGCAACTGGAACAAAAAGGGCCGGACCCCCTGTTGCATGTCGAGAGGGTGCACTTGCAACTAGGACAATAAATGGACCAGACCCAATTGCGTATGGAGGAATGTACTTGCAACTGAGACACAAAGGGCGGCTAAATTACATGCCAGAGATAGAGTTTCAACTAAGATAAACAACATCACTCAATGAAAAACACAAAAATCACACAATCACAACATCACTAGATGAAAATAGGGCAAAAAGAGACAAAATGGTTCCTATGTCACTAAGCCTATCATCACTGACTTCCATCTTCTTCATCACGAGGACAATGGTTGAACCCCTAGTAGACTCCCTCCTTCCTTCTTGTGTCGGCTCTACTCAACAATAACAGGGAAGGGGAGAGAGAGAGAGAGAGAGAGAGAGAGAGAGAGAGAGAGAGAGGGAGAGAGAGAGAGATGTGACTGGAACTAAGGAGGCAACAACCAACTTGTATACCATGCAGGACAAAAAGAAACGAAGCCCTGAGATCAAGCCATGGAAACAATCCAACAAACGACGCATGTGCGAGCAGGGTCACAAGTGGGAACAGGACGTACAGTGAGACAAGGGACACACGTGACAAAATAATTTGTGATCAAGATTCAACAACATTTAAGAAAACATGTTGAAAGGTCTGAAACTTAGATGAAACATTGCTATTTTTTTAAAAAATCATAAATTATTAAAATGAAAAAATAAATGGAAAATGGGAATTTTATTTTTGAAAAAAGATAAATAAAAATCATGAATTTTTAAAAATAAATTTAGAAAGGAAAAACAAATTTAGTCTATGTCTGTTGCGTTTCAAGTCAAGATGAACATACAATTAGGTCGGGTGAGTTATGTGTCGAGGATAGACATGCAACTTGGTCGGTTGAGTTTCCATAAAAAGGACATGTAACTGGTTGAGTTGCATGTAAAAATGGTTATATTCATAGATGAAAAAGGATGAGTACAAAGGAGTGTCTAACAAGAGAAAAATAGGAAAACAACAAACACTTAAGAAAGGAAGGTTTGACATAGCCCACATTAAAAAAAAGCACGTATGACCAAGGCCCGATGCCAAAAAAAAGGACGGACAAGCAACGGTGACGCATGACAAGGTCAAAAAGAAAAGACTGTGACACATGACGATGCTAGACTCTTCAAATTCTGAATATAACCCAACAAAGTAGAACCGCTCGACGGGCGTGAAACTGCGGTGCGAGACAATGGACGAGGGACAACAAGACGCGAGGTAACACGACAGATAACAAGTCCGCGAATTTTAAAGACAAGCAACCCAACAATGGATGACTTGAATGTGAGATAACTATATTACATATAGATGTGACTTACCAATTCTGATTGTGAAAACATGAAAAAGGATTAGATTGGCTGGTTGCATGATGATAGACTTGCAAGTGAGGCAAAAAAGAGTCAGACCCTGTTGTAAATTGAGGATGAACTTGCAACTGGGATAGAAAAAAGGTCGAGGGTGACTTTGTAACTAAAGACAAAAAAAGGATTGGGGCTCAACCCAATTGCGAGTTAATGTTGGACTTACAACTAAGACAAAAACAAACTTTGGGCCTAGTTACAAGTCAAGGATAGACTTGCAACTAGCACAAAAAAATTGGGTTTAGTTACGAGTCGAGGTTGTACTTGCAACTGAGACAAAGAAAACAAAAAATTGAACATGTTTGATGATGGATGTACAATTAACATAGACATTTAAAAAAAACCGACACAAAAAAATAATTCTGTACAAAAATAGGGTTTGTAAATTTGAAATGAATAAATAAAAAGGAAAACTGCAGAAACAAAAAGGAGGCTTAGCTAGTGCTTTTAGTAGGGTGCGTAGACTAGAGAAGAAAAAAACACGTGCACACGTATAACAAACAAAGGGACACAGCTCATATGGCCAAAAGTCCGACAAAGAAAATATGGCCGACAATGGCACAGGCGCAGCTAGCTACTACGCGGACGAAATGTATACTAATCAAAAAGCTAATGCAAAGGCACAGGCCGAAAAAGCAAACAAGGGCTCGGCCCGCCGCTAGCAACGACCTGGACATGGGCCGCGAGAGCGCCAGCCAGAGACATGCCTTTGCACGAATCTTAAGAGACAAGATCAAATGGCTCTAAAATTAGATGTGAGATAGCTATTTCACATCTAGACGTGAAATAGCAAATCTGTAGATTTTTTTAGTCCTTCTGTGCTAGGGGTCTAGGGATGCAGTGCTAAGCAGTAGCTGGTGCTGCCAGCGCCGCAGACTGACCGCTGTAGCCGATGCCCCATTTGAGGTGACAAGTCAAAGCGTCGGATCCATGGTTGCCACTGTAGCCAGCCGCTCTCCCTGGTACACAACGTGTTGTCCATTCGCTTGGGCAGCACCGCACAGGTAGTGCCTCCGAGGGTCAAGTTGGGAAGCGACAAGCGAGGGTCGAAACACGTGGCGATGCTCGGTCAGACTCGTGCATACTCTCCCAGTTTGACAAGCAGAAGCGGGACATAGTTGACGATATGGGAGCGTCCAGCCTACTTTGATCTGACTTGTCTCACGCGCAAAACGATGGATTTGCTAGCAAGCTTGTTCCTTCTCAGGTTAGTGGAACAGCGGCTGTTTGATCATAATAGCGGCTGGAGTAGCAGGGAATCCCGAGTAGCAGATATGCGTGCAAACCGTCAGCTGCCTAACTCCTGATCTATATTCTTGATGACCCGGGGTTCCTCAGCTTCTCGAGTGGATTTGGAGCAAAAAGCATTGCCATTCTGCGCGGTGTGCCGCTGCGGAGTTAAATGTACATCAATACATCATGAACAGAAGGCCATTTTGGCTGATAAAACAGTAAAGTGGATTTGAACACGTAATCATAGAGGCAACCCAGCCTAAGTACAGATGCAGATTGGATATGGAACAAGAACGGAAAGTGGATCAAAATACCTGATACAAAGCAGCGCGTGTTCACCCTCTGATCTGTCCTTGCTTTCAGCCTCTTTTGGGTCGCGAGACTGGATCCCCATCGCAAACAAGCCGGCTGCGTCCCCGCTCACGGACTTCAGCGGGGGTTACGAAGCCGTCGAGCTAGCCGGCGGCTGGACGGTCGTCTCCATGGAGGTCTCGGTCATTGAGCAGGAGCCAGTGCGCCGTCTGCGAAGAAGAGGAGGAAGAATGGAGACGATTGCCCCTCCAGACAGGTTCAAATGCCTTTAGACCCACGGGCCGACAAGTGGGAAGCGGGGTTCCTCTTAATCCGATCGATTTTGACATGCATGAACAGTGGCCTAGGATAGCTGTGTGCATGCGCTCGGAAGTACAAAATCCATTCTCCTGTCGAAACGTTACGTTGAAATTTTGTGTGTTTACTTTTGAGGCAAGTTGGAAGCTTTTAGTACTACCCCCCATCAAAAATAAGTGTCGTAGACCTTAGTTCAAAAATGCTACACTTATTTTGGATCCCGTGGAGTAATTTTAATTTTTTAATAAATAGATATATCTGTGATAAGTATATCGGTATTCCTAAGAAATAACTATTGCACCGGTGTATCCAACATTAGTGCCATATACCATGGAAATTATTATTATTATTATTATTATTATTATTATTATTATCATTAGTTGTTGTTACATAATTAGATCATAGTACAATTCTGTGGGTGGGATGATGTGACGTACAATTCTGTCCACATAGACACCTCCGGCCTTCTTCCCTCAGTCCCACACCACACTGATAGGCACCTCCGACCTGATTGGCACTCACTGCTACATTACCGACACCTCTCAGGCCTACAGTTTGCAAACCGTTTTTCATCAAAACAAGATACATTTTTATTCTTGAAAACTGAGGTTACTTTGTTTCGGAACTAACAGTTGTCCAATTTCTTTGACGTATCCATGCACAGCTATGCTTCTTATAAAGGCATGGCATGTGCGCCCCACCAAAATATTCATCCTCAAGCGGTGACGTAATGAATGAATGACCTAACACTTTTTTTGGTGACGTAATGAATGAATAACTTAATAAACTAGTGACCAACCATATTGCCATGCTATATATAGTTCTACCCCGAAGGAAATAAGTTATAGTGAGACGTTGCACCGAACAAACATGCTATGCGAATTGTACAATAATAGTGACCACGTGATATTTGAATTGCAAAAGAGCTAGTGAAAGAATTCAGTTTTCGCCAAAAAAAGGATTCATTTTAAAATGGTGCAAAAATAAAGCATTTTGTCTCAGTAATTAATAGTTGCTAGTGACTTTGTACTATTAAAGAAAACCTTACATGTACCACTTCACCCACTTTTTGATGGACAATATTTGAGATAACTTGGTACATATTACTGTTGAGATAATTTGTTTTACAAAGATTCAATGTTAAGCATTAAAGTATCAAAATCAGTAAATCGCCAGCTCTCCGGATCTCCTGAAAAAATTACACAGTGCCGCACGAGAACCAAATATTTATCATGAACACAATCATGTTTCTTGACTCTCTAAACTTCACTAAATGTTGAAACTCAACAAAGCCATATGTTGCCAGTAGCCCACTTTCCCAGGGTGAACGATGTAATAGTTACACAGGCAGATAATCGGTGCATTTTCCCTCAAAAATTAAATAAATAATCGGTGCATTTCATATATTTTTCTGGTAACAGATAATAGGTGACTGGTTTGCTCAAATTAACCGCTAAATTCTCACTCTCTTATGAACTAATATAAATGGAAGTTCTTTGCTTCGTTTCAAAAAAGAATTGAGCTAGCGTGCCTGGATTCTCTTTTTTTTTTTTGCGGGCATGGATTCTCTCTCTTTCTGGGATCAATGCATGCACACAACAGTTGGTTTTAGCGTGCATGGACTCTCTCTCTCTCTCTCCCTCTCTCCCTGTACAACCTACGCCAACACCGAATGTGTAGCCTTCTGTCGTCTCTCATGCCACAGTGGAGGGCCAGTTTGTAGGAGGCAACTTGGACAAGAGGCCGCCGTTTGAGAATGACCATGGTAGATCCGAAGGAGACGCCGGCTTGCGGCGTATCATCCAGTGGTAATACCAACTGTATTAGGACTCCATGCTAAATTCCCAACAACTCTCAGGCCTACTGATTGCATACCATTTATCAAGAAAACAAAATTACTTTGTTTTTTTTTTATGAGAAACTTCCAATCTATTCATCTTCAATCATGGTAGTACAAAGAACAACGGAGGTAATGAAAACTACAACCATGTACGTGGACCACCTAGCGACGACTACAAGCACTGGATCGAGCCAAAGGCGCGTCGCCGTCATCGCCCCTCCCTCACCGGAGCCGGGCAACCCTTATTATAGTAGACAGTCAGAAAGTTGTCATGCTAAGGCCCCATAGAACCAGCACATCAGAATAGCAACCATCGTCGATGAAGAAATTCGTAGATCAGAAGGATCAAACCTGTAAACACCTAAACGAAGACTGGATCCAAATAGATCCACCGAAGACCGGCACCGACCGAATCCCGCAAGATCCGACGGAGACAAACCTCCACACGCCCTCCGACGATGCTTGACGCACCATCGGGACGGGGATAGAACGCGGGAGACATTATTCCTACTAACGGACATCGCCACCGCCACAGAGCCCCAACCAAGGCACTAACTTTAACAAGAGCGAGAACGGGGTCCCTCTCGCTAGGGGGGGGGGGGGGAGATACACTGCACCTCCATGGCCTAGAGGCCATTGGAGATGGGACGGACCGGCGGTGGCGCCAACGGGAGGAGAAGAACTTTTCTTGTGGAGGAGGAAAGAGATATGATCTTTGTTTTGCAGGTTACTTGGTTTTTAGGGCCAACTGTTTCCCAATTTTTTGATGTATTGATTCACTACTATACTTCTTATAAGTATATGGTATATGTGCCCCACCAAATTATTCACCATTTACCGTATGGTGTCGCATTGAATGGATATAACTTAAAACCCTAGTGACCAATCATATTGGCGTGATATATATTGTTATTATATCCTGGATAATAAAAGTAGGTTGAGATTTTATTTACCACACACAACAAACATGTTATGCCAAATGTACATTAATACCAACCATGTGGTATACTAAGTGCAGACGAATCTCATTGTAAAATGATGCAAAAAGAAAGTGATTCATATCAGTAACTGCATATTTGATAGCAACAAGTGATATTTACGAGTGACATTGCGTAAATAACCTTGCGAAAACCACCACCACCAATTTTTCTATGAACCATTTTTAAGAATAACTCAGGTAAAAAGTTCTATTGAAATAAAAATGACTGCATAAATGCAATGACAAGTAGTACAGTATCGCAATGAGCATATTGCCAACTCTGTGGATGTCATGAAAAGTTTACTCGGCGTGCACCAATACTTTTTTTAGGAAAGACACCCAAAAGGCATCTTACATCAGATATTCATCAAGGAAAGCAATAACAACATTGTAAAGACAACAACACATAAATGCCAAGCAGAAACAAAAATCACCTCAAAAGATATGCAGGTTGTCTTCCTTCGATTGTATGTCGCCCATCGAAGCTTTAAAATTGCACTTAATAGACATTATGGGAATGGAACACAAGCAAACACCCTTCCCATATAAGGCTTTGAATACCTCAATAGCCACACACCTCTAGAAATGAGATCTCATAACAGGTGAAGGAACATCGGCTTGGGATCACCCCACACGTCGAAGCTTGCAATCCTTCACCACCAGTCCAGATAGTTGGAGAAACTAGGCTTTTCGATACAACAATTGAAAGATGATTTTTTTTTGAATTAGATGTGCCAACAACCAGCCAACTACTTCTCTTGATTAACACACCAACTAACTAGATACGAATAGGGCTAGCAGTTTTGGCAGGACGTACCCTCGGAGGACCTTTCTCACGCTGACTTGGACATCGTCAAGGTTGGGAGAGGCCAAATAGACCTTATTTGAATGTATCATCTCCGCCACACCTCACAGATGCCTCCAGGGAACGAAAACCTAAGGGTAAAAAGGACCTACTAGAACCAAAATGTGAACGCAGCCCTACTCCTCTAGTCGTCGTTGATGCCATTGGATGGAAAAGAGGAGATGGTCATGAGGTGGCGGCATGGAGGAGACCTTAGGTGGAGGTTCTATGGTTGGGGAAAAGAGAAAGAGATTGTAGCTTTGGACATTGTTGGATTAGGTGAATGGTATAAACTACTTAATGTAGATACACAGTTAGATGAGAGGTGCAGTTCAAATTAAATTAGGCTCGTGTGGCATGATTTTCTCTTGGGAACACACATATGATACCTTTTGTTTTTTGCACCACATATGCTTCTATCTAGGTATAACCTTAGCCAACACAAATAGACATGTGCTACGGTATTTCTATTTGGGCCCACGTCTATCCATGGTATATGGTGGGAGGTTGTGCTACAAACTGCCTTTAGTTGTCTGTCTCATTGGTGTGAAGGTTCTATTCAAGCAGTAGGCAGGGGAACTCACAATGACGTCCACCATGATTTCAAAGGGACCCCTTTTTCTGATACCTCTCATTCATATAGTTTGCACACCCTTTTTTCTCATGAAAACTAGGTACTTTGCTTTTAGGGACCGATAATGTGTCCCTTCTATGTATTGTTTCACAACTATGCTTCTTGTAGGGATATGTTGTGTGCGCCCCCATCAAGTGACCAACCATTTATCATGAGATATGTTGCTATATTCTGAGAAAGTTACTTTGGGATACTACACCCGACAAAAATGATATGCCAATTGTGCTTATGCAAACCACATGTTACACCAGTTGCAAAAGTGAGTAGAAAATCCATCGTAAAATGATGCAAAAAAATACACCGCTTGGTATTCATAATTTAATATATCTTAGCAACAAGAAGAGTTTGCAATATACTTCGCATAAAAAACCTTACACAAACCACTCAACCAACTTTTGGATGAAAAACTTTTAAGAGTAATAACTCGGTAGAGCTTACTACTGAGATAAAAGGGAATACAAAGACGCAATATCGATCCCTAAAGTATCATCTTCGGTACATCACCAGCTCCACGGATCTCCTGAAAAGTTTCCTTACCGTTCACACCAACCCCAAAATTTATTATGAACAAACTTTGCTAACTTGAACATGAATGATTACACCCAAACGAAATTAACTTCTTCCACCATCAAGTATGCCTAAACTATACTATCTCATTTGTACTTAGGATTTGATGAAATCAACTCATGACTCCGGGATATCTCACGGATCCAATTACCTGATTGTGTAAGAAAACATAACGCATATGAGCACGCACACACAAATATTATTTTAGATGAAATCTTGATCTCAAGGAGAAAGAATAAATAATACATATGGGCATCATTTTTTACGGATGTGAAGAAGTAGAGTACCTGAGGTGGGCCACTTGAAGATCGAGAGTGGATCAATAGAAAATTTTTTCCATTCTCCTTCTATCTCTTTACCTTTCTACTCCCTTCGTTCCAAAATAGATGACCCAACTTTGTACCAAAGTTAGTACAAAGTTGGGTCATCTATTTTGGAACGGAGGGAGTATTTTTTACGGATGAAAAAGCAGGAGTTTTGCATTAGGAGCACCAATGGAGGCACCTTGGAACCTCGGGGACGACTGCTACCATGTTCGCCGCATCACGCAGAAGCTTGACATCTTACCTCCTTCACACGTGTAGCTAAAGCTTCATTGGCTCATGGCACGCCTTCAATAAACACCTAACTAGTTGCAAGCAGAACTCAATCTAAAGTTGCTATGCATGAATCAAGATCAGTGTTAACAGAATTGCTTCCTTCTGCCCAATTTTCTAAAGGTCATAGACAAGTTGTAGAAACTTAGTAAATCCATAAGTTGCCAATAGGCATTTGAAAGTCGAATGATAAAATAGTTACACAATTAGATGAGGTGCATTTCAAAATAAATTAGTACATAAGTCCCTTGCAAAGGGACTTGGAAAGCCAGAATGAGGAGATGTGATCTTGCCATACCAAAAAAGGGTTTCCCCACTTTATATATAAAGCAAAAATCACCGAGCTAGCTGATACAAATACATCGATACAAACACACGCCACAACACAGCAAACACCCAAGGCATGATACAAAGATGTCGAGAACAACCAAACTACCCCAAGCAACTCCCAACCAATAACAAGTGGACAATAAACATCACTATGGAGATGTCGGGGCCCTCATTCGTGACCAAGCCACCGCAATGAGAGGAAGCCATGTATGATGATCCAAAGCAACCCCTTTAGGAAGGGAACGACACCGGTGTGCCGCACTGCAAAATCTGAGGATCAGGGTTTTCCCCGAAGCATCGCGGCGAACAGTGAGTACCCGTGACAACGCCTTCAAGAAGGGGACGACACTAGAACGCCGCTGACGCTGATCTGACAAGTCAGAACAAGTTTTGACCCTAGCCAACACTAACTACCACCGATGGAGGCACAGACGACCGCACTACAACCATCGAATGTCACACCCTAGCCACCACGCCGCCCACAGTACCATGGTCACCAAAAAGTGCCTAAGCTGTGAGCTCCTCCTTCGAGCACCACGGCTCACACCACTAAGGCCACCACACCGGCGTCCATGGAACCAACTCCATCCTTGCCCAGTGCTTGTAACCTAGACAATAGAAGAGACGGGCGGGAAGACGCCTCCTTCCCCACCCGAGCAGCCCCCTGGCAAGACCTAGCTTTCACCGCCCCACCCTACCCACCCGGGCAAAGGCGAGCTCCCTGGTGCCACACCGTGATAAGATGGGTGGCAAAGATGCCGTCGTGGCCCCCCAAACATACCTCTTTGTTTTAACGGGAAAATAGTCAATGTTAGTTAGATAGACCCAAACCAAATCTCCACGGAGGTTCGATCTCTCTTCTGACGCTACCGCCGCCTCAAAATATCTTCCCGTCCGGCACTCGTAACCTCTCCTTTCAACACTCGGCCGGTAGCTCATCATCTAAACTAGCATCTAGACGTTGTCGCATATAAAATCGGGGGAGAATTTCACTTCCCCGGCCTCTGCACCAACTAGTGTCTAGTAATGAGATGTACACGTGAATGAATTTGTCATCTAACCAATAATCTTTTAATCTATGAATTTAATATGCATGACCTGCAATTTCTGTCCCAATCGATAGACTAGGCAGCAATCCCTATTAGCTGAGCAGACGTTTCTTCATCGGAAGTCGGGAATGCCGGCCATCAGGGAGAAGGTGCGCGGTGGCAGTCGCGGCGCCGGCAACCGGTCAGGTAGTCCCGAGAGGAAGGCAAGGGATTCTATAGCCGTCGCCTACTTCTCACGGTCAGAGCAGAAGGAAGATGATGGACCGTGCTTCCACACATCTCTCTGGTTTCCCAGGCCAGCGGTGGGTGCATAAATGACCACGAGAGGCGGAGTGGGAGCAGACACCGGTTTGCTGCTGACCATGCAGAACTATCGCCAGCTGTAGTGGGCCTCATTGCTAAATTTCCGACACTTCACAAGCCTACAGATAAAAATACTGATATTCATTAACACAAGATTATCTTGTTTTCGCGACAAATGTGTTTTCCAAAAAATATTATGTATTGCTTCACCAATCACCACTACTATGCTACTTATAGGGAAATGGGGTGTGCACCCAAACCGCGAGGCGTCACTATGAATGAATAACTTATAACAAATGGTGTTGGCATGCATGCTATATACTTGGTATAGTATCGTGGAAAATACGTAGAAGTTAGGCCGAGATCCCACACCCACCAAAGGGTGTTGTGTGTCTTTAATAAAAAGCGTGCTGTGCCAATTGTATATTAATGCACACCACATGTTATACCAATTGCGGAATCAACAGAAAAAATACACTGTAAAGTGATGCAAAAACAAACTGCTTGTTCTCAATAACTAGATACTCAAAATTCATCCACCGCGAACATGAATGATTATAACCAAACAAAATCAACTTCTTCCACCGCGAACAAGGTCTGAATTAAGGATCTCATTGATAATTAGGATCGGAAGAATTATATTAACTGTTTGATTCACAAGACATATAACACATGATCACACGCTCACAAAGAACAAATTTGCAAGGGAAATATTGAACTTCAGGAGAAGGAAGAAATAATGTTCCTAACACCATTCTTTATGGAGGTTAAGAGGACGAGTGCTTCGGCTTAGAGACCGGAAGATCTGGAGCGAATGAAGAGAACATTTTTTTTTATATCTCCACCTATCTCTCCCCCCTTCCATTTTTGCTGGAAAAAGGAGGATATTTGCGTTGATAGTACCAATGAAGTCACCATGGGCACCGCTGCTGGTGACAGTCGAGTGAAGCATTAATGTTTTGACGCAAACATGACCAAAATTTGGCCACCACGTTTCCTTTTCGCCATGTTTCTTGAGGTGAACGAACACTCCTTGAAAGTCTTTGGAGCCAGCAATTGAAGTTTGATATTTTTTAGTATACTATCTCAATTTGCCTTACGATTGAAATCATGGTTTATAGGATGAGTCAATATTCATTCGATATAGGGTGGAATCTTGAAGTAACAAAAGATCATTACCGGTTCACCAAACAACAAATGGAGCTAGTTACTAGTGCAAGATTGTATGTAGAGGCCGGGGGTCAACCTCCTTTTTGTAAATAAAAAATAAAAAAATAGTGCAAGATTGTAAGCAATAAAATCAGAACACTATTGTTTTCATCATAGTATATCCACAACCAAAGCTTTGTGTATTGTAGAACAGAAAGGTAAATGGCCAATGCATGATATTTTGGCTGCTTCATCCCTCATATGACGTTGTTCTATTAATCCACTCTACCCCAAGAGGACTCTTGGAGTTCATATTCAAGGAATTACAAACCATACAAAATGGAAGTTATACGTACCAACTTGCCAGGTAGAAGGACAAATACATCTAGAAGTCAATTAGTAGAGAAATTGATCCTCTCCCAAGGACTGATAGGTTAGAAGGACAAATATAGTGGAAAATCTCAGGTCATGCTATTTATCAATTTGTTTCCTAGAGACAAACACTTGTCACGGAAGCACCTATTTCAGTAGAGATGACACAAGTAGAGCTCGATCATCATAATTGTAGATTACATTAAAAATGTTCAAGCATTTCAAAAATATATTCATGCCATTTATAGAAAATGGTTATACAATGTACTAAATGTTTGCAAATTTTACAAAATATTTCATATCATTAGAAAAAATGTTTCAACATGTATGTGAAAACATATATTTGAAAAAAACTTAGTCCTATATTTGAATTTGGTTTCAAATGTGCATAAAAATAATATTTCAGGTGTATACAAAAAATATACAATGTGTATGAAAACAAGTAGACATCAAAACATATTTAAAAAAACATGTATTTGTAAAATATTAAACATGTATAAATATTGTTCCTGATGTATAAACATTGAACACTTTTCTTTTGAGGGAAGTATAAACACTTTTCATATGTATGTGTTTAGTCATCCTTTTTTTCTTTTCTATCTTGTTTTATAGTTCAAAAATTCTAAAAGAAATCAATAAGTTATTTAATCAATTATAGAAAATATCAGCGCAATGCCAAAAAATGTTCACCCAACATTTGAAAAAATGTTGATGGCATTAACATTTCAAAAATGTTCACGCATTTAAAACTAATTTCCGTGTTATTTCTAAAAGACTGTTTGTTCATTAGAATAATTGTTGCTGTTATTTTAAAAAATGTTCCGCACCATTCAGAAAAAGGTTTGTGATATTTTTAGAAAAATGTTCAAGTGAATCAAAACATATATTTGTCTAGAGAAATCCTTAATAACGGAGATAACCCCGCGAGATGCCAAGGGGCTGTGGTTGGATGACTGACTCTCAACGCAGGTTACTAACCTGTCATGACATACTTTGGACACATCCCTCACTTCATCTTGTTGTGAGCACATCGTAACGCGTGTACGCCAAAACTATAGTGTAAATCAACACGGCAGCCCATACACAAGCAAGTCCTCATACCCTATTTCCATATCACGGTTTACACCAAAAAGGTTTTGTTATTTAAAAGGTTTGGGCAACTGGAACATTTTACTAGAACAATGCTTGCTAGAATCTTTGTCATAAAGCGCATCCTCCCGTGGGTTTGATACCAAGACTTGAGATCTTTTCACTACATCTCATGTTTCATACACCCCGCATATTAAGCAAGCAAATTGAACAATCATACTTAATGATGATCTTAGCTAGCTAACGGTTTGCGATGAAACCCTAGCAGCCATGATAAAAACTTGCATAAACCGACTAAAGGCATGTAACTTAGTTTTCAGAATTTGCATGTGACGTGGTACATTGCCCTTCCTCATCTATACCGATATAAAAACATCCAAAGAGGCAGATACATCAAATCTCAGCCATCAATCCAGGTCGATCGAACGACATAGGTTGCTCCAATGGTGAGTGCCCAATAGGTTTAGCATGCAGTTAATATCATACCAAATATAAATTGCAACACTAATGACATAATTAACACACAAATAATATTCTACCTAATATCCGTGTGCAGTTAATATATTTCCTAATATCAACATGCATTGCACGTAGGGAGTTACTAGTATTGATAAGATTTGAATGAACACATGTGCATACAGGCATATGCATGAAGACTTTTCGGCTATTATCAGCCAAGTCAGGCCAGCTCCATCAAGGGAGCACAACGGTGGCTTGTTCTAGTGCTGGTAATGGTTGTCTGGTGGATAGTTTTTATTTTAAAATGCCAAATTGAGCATTTCTTACTTAACGAGTTATAACGAATCAAGCTGAGTCACTCGTTATCAGTCCCCACTAGGTATAACGTTGGTGTCAAAAAAAGGTATAACATAATTTTCCTTGTTTTTTTCTTTGTATGAATGGCAATGTACGGAAAAGAGAAGGCGCACGTGAAATGGGCCGAACCCTTATACGAAGCGGTTGTGTGGATCTGTTCCTAATGCCCACAATGAGCAGAAAGTAGCATTTACAGACATGCTCTGCCCACATGCTACCTTCCCTCGTCACTCTCACCAGAGTGGAGGATCATCAATACGCGAAAGCATGATCCGAGAAGAAGTGCTATCGGTTGCAGCGCTTCGCAGCGTCTTCATTGTTCCTCATGCCAGCTGTGAGTGCATAAACATCGGTGCGCGGTGGAACAGTGGGAGACGCTGGCACGCCGCCTACCATGCATGGGTAGCACCAACGATATTATGACTCATTAGAAAATTCCCAACACCTCTCAGACCTATGTTGTGCATACCATTTTTGAAAACCAAGATTCTTTGTTTTCTGTGACTAACAGTTTGTAAAAGTTCCTAATGTGTTGCTACACAACCATATGCTTCTTATAAGGACATGGGATGTGTACCACACCAAATTATTCACCATCTACCGCAAGGTGTCATATTAAATGAATAACTTAAAACACTAGTGACCAATCATATCGGCATGATATACTACACCCTACAAACATGCTATAACAAATGTACGTTAATACAAGCCACATGTTATACCAACTATGAAGGAAGCTAAAAGAATTCGTTGTGAAAGGATAAAGAGGTGATTGGTATTAAATATTCAATATCGACAAGTGATATTTACAAATGACTTTGCGTAAGAAAGCCTTACAAGAACTAAACCTCCCACCTTTTGATGAACAGTACAAATTACTATTGAGATACTAATAACTGTAGAGATGCAATGTCAAGCAGTAAAATATCATACTCAGTACAATTGGAGCTCCTTGGATCTCATTAAAAAATTACTCAATGTGTCACCAACACAAAATAATTACTATGAACAGAACTCATGCTTCTTGACTATCAACATTTCCTAATTGTTGAAACTTAGCAAAGCCATATGATGTTAATGGGCATTTTCCAAAGTTGAACAAATAATAGTGCCATTATTAGATGAGAAGTGAATTTGAAATTAAATTAGGTTATGATGCAAACTGTATTATCATATCTATCCCCCTGAAGTGGAGTATCAATCCAAGCAGTCAGTAGACAAGGAAGGTTGCACCGGTGAAAGATTGTGGATGTCGCCTAGCGGGGGGGGGGGGGGGGGGGGTCAAGCACTAACAACTAGGCTCACCTATGTGCACCAACAACTTATGCTAAGCAAGATAAACAACTAAGTGATAGGAAGATGTATATCATGAAACACTAGGGGCTATCACAAAGTAAAGTGCGTAAGTAAAGGGCTCGAGCAAGAGATAACCGAGACACGTGGAGACGATAATGTATCTCAAAGTTCACACCCTTCTGGATGCTAATCTCCATTTGGAGCGGTGGGAAGGCACAATGCACCCCAAGAAGCCACTAGGGCCACCTTAATCTCCTCATGCCCTCGTAAAATGCAAGATATCGTGATTCCACTAAGGGACCCTTGTGGGCGGTCACTAGACCTGTACAAATTGGCAACCCTTGGGGGCTGTCACCGAAACACGTACAAATTGCTCGAAGCAATCTCCACAACCTAATTGGAGCCTCCGACGCTTGCCCGGAGCTTTACACCACAATGATTGGGCTCCGAAGCACCACCAACCATCTAGGGCGCCCAAGCACCCAAGAGGAACAAGCTATAGGGTACCAAGCACCCAAGAGTAATAAGCTTCTCAACTTTCACCTCCATGTATCACCGTGGAGAATTCAAATCGATGCACCAAATGGAATGGCAAGGACACGTTTTCAAGTCCATCACTCTCAAATCCCACCAAAGCAACGAAAGTTATGGAGGAATATGAGAGGAAGAACAAGAAGCAAAACACAAAGAACTCCAAGATCTAGATCCAAGGGGTTTCCCCTCACATAGAGGAGAAAATAATTGGTGGAAACATAGATCTATATCTCCTCTCTCTTTTCCCTCAAGAACTATCAAGAGTTATTCGAGGGATTAAGAGATAGCAAGATCGAAGAAGGTCAACAATGGGGGAAGAACACAAGCTCAAGGGTTAAAAAACATTGGGGAAGAAGACCCCCTTTTATAGGGAGGGGGTCCAACCGTTATGCCTACGGCCCGCACACAAGCGGTACTACCGCTCCGACGGTATTACACAGTCTAAATGTAGACTCGTGTTGGGCCTCCAACGTAAAGTTTTGTAGAACAGTAGCAA
The DNA here is from genome assembly GCA_963921465.1 of Triticum timopheevii. Taxonomy (NCBI): domain Eukaryota; kingdom Viridiplantae; phylum Streptophyta; class Magnoliopsida; order Poales; family Poaceae; genus Triticum; species Triticum timopheevii. The sequence continues at coordinate 489,844,017 of OY997270.1, read as the reverse complement.
TTTTCCCTTAAATGGATGACCTAAGATTTATCAATCTGTGTAAGGTGTAGGATGAAGATGGTCTCTCAAACAACCCTGCAACCAAATAACAAAAAGTCTCTTGTGTCCCCAATAAATCAAATACAATGGTAAACTAGATCATCGATGACGCGTATTGATGCGTCCATCTGTTTTAGGAAAGTTGCAGTTGTTTATCTTCTTTTATGCAACTTTCCTAGGTGTCGACCCTTTAGTCTCCTCATTCGGTGATTTGCATCTGCACATGTTCCAGAAAACCATTAGTAACCATCACCTTGTCTTATTATCCATCTTGCACTGAAGTCTAAACGTACTTTAACACACCTCACTCTGATGATCCTTGGTGGTCTTTCATTCTTCCCATCAACATCTATCATAAGGGATGCATAGTGTAACAAATATACTTAGATATTCAAAATTTGGAGGGGAGGTTGTGCTGCAGCCAGAGGACAGATATGGATTCTACTATTATCACTTTCATTAGTGTTGTCCTTATCCTCAGGCTCTGTCATTATAGCTAGTGGTCACCAATATTATTCGAGATACTGATAGGTTATTCTATTACAATTTGACTAAGGATAGGTGAAAGTTGTTAGTTGTAGTTTTGAGTAATAACATTGCTTTCATCTGCATGAGCATCAAATCTACGTCGGATATAGCCCGACAATCATGAACAATTCAATCATACAAGTAAATAAATCAGACAGAAAACAACAATATTTTGGGGACACTGAAACCGTTTATGTAATTGTAGAGAGGGTAAGAATGGACAAAAATGAATTCATTAGTAAAATAACTGTATGTACACCGATATACTAATCGTTAACTCAAAATATTAAATTTACACAAAATGGTACAATTTCAGGACATATTTTTGGAATGTCAGATAAACCAGCTTTCGCATTAATTTATCAATAGGAGTAGCATTCAACATAATCTTAAAATCATGCAAAAGGAGAAATCTCAAAGATAACCTTGAGTCATAGCAAAAACTTAAAATCTAGAAGGCCATGAGGTTAATCAGCACACAACACGAGGTACCTGGCACCTTCTCAAAGGCCCAAAATTTAAACCCAACCAAACACATGATCTTCCAAAGCCCACTCCCTTTTCACCATCCTGCTATATGGACCAAAAACAATGCAGTGTTTCTTAGCATGAAAACAAGATCTTTAATACACACAACATGTTAGTACCAATTCAAATCAATAAAAAAAATTGTGGGGGGGGGGGGGGGGGGTTGATCTAGCCATTTAGTAAAGTGAAATTAAATACGTAAAATAAACATTAAAAATACCTTTGGTATGTACTACTATCTAAGCACAACTATGCCAAAAAACATTGAAATTGACCAAAACACACTATAAGCTATGAGTAAATCCAAGACTTTAAAATCTTATTATGCGCTTCTAATGTACATGTCTGAGAGACCTGCTTCGGCAATAAAAGGCACAGGTATGAAAATAGCAAGCACAAGTACATTTTAATTATAAATAATATTGAAGAATGACAAGCACAAAGAGTTGTCTCTCATCCTAGGGCCACCAAAAAATCTTGAATACCTAGCTCAGTTTCACAGTAAGGTAAGAACAGAGGTTTATAGTCCGCATAAGTGAGAATCAACATTTCCGTATACTACCTGAGATAGGTCTTGCCAAGATTTCATTTTCATCTTTTCATGACGAAACCACATTCACATAATTGAATTACATTACAGGGTACATTTTTCAGCTCATAATAAAAAAAATTAATCTGAGAAGGGCATGGTTTCATTGAGAAGAAGTTCTGATGTTAATTTTATTAGGATACTAAGTTTAAATATCCTTCAAGGCTAGTCGTTGGAATGACCAAGGTTGAAAGTCGAATTATTGTTGATCTACGGTTAAATTTGCATAAAATGTGAAAGGCTAAACACAAATGGTAAAAGGAGATAAAAGTAGAATGATATCTTTTGATGGAATTAATATTCGATGAGTGACTACTTGCACATTTTACTTTTCTGTTCTAAGTAACATGAATGTCCCATATGGGAATAAACAGTTCCATGGTATGAAAGACACAGGTGCATAATCTAGGGAGTATATAATGCTAATACATGAATACGTGATGTATGATAGTCACTGTGAAAATATCACCTTTCCAGGAGCCATTGGAGATTGTCCAATTAAAAAAATGACCAAAGCACAATACGAGAATCGATCTCCAATGGTGAGCACCACCTGCACGCACACATATTGGATTGACGTTGTTGCATCTTGCATACACCAAAAAGCCTGAAAAAATTGACCACACGCAGGATGAACCACCTGCACAAAATTGGGACATGGAAGATTTTAGGACAATGTAATTGGAGGGTGGAAGCGGGGATCGGATAAGGGCACATGAACGCAGATAGAGGGCAACCTAGCCGAGCACCATGGCTGCGTGAGGTCCTACTGTTGTAGGAACAAGGGTGATAGGAGAGCTGGAGGAGAAGAAGTATATATGCAGGTGCACGTGGTGATTTGATGCAGGCTAGAAGGCAGAAATACATACCTCCATTCAGCATTTAGACAGTACAAACTGATCCGCGATGAATGACTCCGGAAACTGATGATTGATTGCCTCATGAAGTCCCTACGGATCAGTTTCACTCGCCTTCGTCACCGATGCTTCGCCTCCGCTCATCCCTCGCGCGTTTGACTGCATCGCCTTGACCAGCGTCCCGCTTCTCCGGTCGATCCCAGGCTCCCAGCGTACGCATCGACCTGCCTCAGTCCATCTCCGCACTGATGTCTGCTAGAACTACGTCGGTATTTCCCCAAAGAGAAAGGGATGATGTAGTATAGCGACAGTAGGTATTTTCCTCAGTGATGAGACCAAGGTTATCGAACCAGTAGGAGAACCTTCTCACACCACGTAAACAGCACCTGCACACAAATAACAAATACTCGCAACCCGGCGTGATAAAGGGGTTGTCAATCCCTTTCGGGTACGGCGCCTCAAGATAGGCAAATAATGTGAGATAAAAGTGATAGATATGATAAATAGATCGCGGAACAAATAAATTGCAGCAAGGTAATTTTGTATTTTTGGTTTAATAGAACTGAAAATAAATGCAAAGGAAAATAGATCGCAAATAAGCAAAAATGATGAAAAGAGACCCGAGGGCCATAGGTTTCACTAGTGGCTTCTCTCGAGAAAAATAGCAAACGGTGGGAAACAATTAATGTTAGGCAATTGATAGAACTTCAAATAATCATGACGATATCCAGGCAATGATCATTATATAGGCATCACGTCCAAGATTAGTATATCGACTCCTGCCTACATCTACTACTATTACTCCACAAATCAACCGCTATCCAGCATGCATCTAGTGTATTAAGTTCATGGAAAAACAGAGTAATGCAATAAGAAGGATGACATGATGTAGACAAGATCCATTTATCTATTTATGTAGATATAGACCCCATCTTGTTATCCTTAGTAGCAACGATACATACGTGTCGGCTCCCATTCTGTCACTGGGATCAAGCACCGTAAGATCGAGCCCACTACAAAGCACCTCTTCCCACTGCAAGATAAATAGATCAAGTTGGCCAAACAAAACCCAAATATCATAGAAGAAATACAAGGCTATAAGTAATCATGCATATAAGAGATCAAAGAAGACTCAAATAACTTTCATGGATAAAAGCATATATCTGACCATAAACTCAAAGTTCATCGGATCACAACAAACACACCGCAAAAAGGCTTACATCATATGGATCTCCAAGAGACCATTGTATTGATAATGAAGAGAGAGAGAGGAAGCCATCTAGATACTAACTACGGACCCGTAGGTCTACAAAGAACTACTCATGCATCATCGGAGAGGCACCAATGGAAGTGGTGAACCCCTCTGTGATGGTGTATAGATTGGATCTGGTGGTTGGAATTGATTTTCGTCGACTCCTCTAGGGTTTCTTGAATATTGCGGTATTTATAGAGGAAAGAGGTGGTTCAGGGGGCACTTGAGGTGGGCACAACCCACCAGGGCGTGCCTGGTCCCGTCGAGGCACCCCCTAGGTGCTTCTTTGGCCCACTAGATGTCTTCTGGCCCAAAAAAAACTCAGGAAGTTTCGCTGCGTTTGGACTCCGTTTGATATTGATTTCCCGCGATGTCAAAAACATGCAGAAAACAACAACTGGCACTGGGCACTATGTCAATAGGTTGGTACCAAAAATGATATAAAATGACTATAAATGATTGTAAAACATCCATGAATAACAATATAACAGCATGGAACAATCAAAAATTATAGATATGTTGGACACGTATCACACACGGATTCAATCGAGTGACACCGGCCGCCAGGATTGAACCAGCCGCTCCTCTCTACTCCTCGCATCAGGAGATCGGGACTGGATGGATCGAACGCAGCCGCTCCTCTGGGTCCCCTCTAGGGAAGCCCAACAGTGGACCTACTTTGCCAAGCAATGTAATGGGCTGGCTGAAGGCCCAGGGAACCAAAAGCCTTCGTTTCGGCCTCCGGAGCAGCGGCCCATAGGACAGACGGGCCAGTATTAGACAGATGCAGGGCAAAAGACTTTGCGCAAGAGATCTGACGGCCGAAAACATTCACATCAAGAAAACGGACGGCTGAAAACGCAAATCGCTGTGAGGGTAGGGTTTAGGTGCGTTTATACTGTCCTGAATTGTATAGATGCACTAGTTCGTGAAGAGATGGTGATACAAGTGTCATATGGATAGTAGATATTGATTTTTGTAATAGGAACAATAAAAAACAGCAAGGTAGCAATTGATAAAACGAAGCACAAACGATATTGCAATGCTTGAAAATGAGGCCTAGGGTTCGTACTTTCGCCAGTGCAATCTCTCAACAATGCTAATACAATTGGATCATATAAACATCCCTCAACATGTGATGAAGAATCACTCCAAAGTTCCTATCTAGCGGAGAACATAAGAAGAAATTGTTTGTAGGGTACGAAATCACCTCAAAGTTATCCTTACCGATCAATCTATCTAAGAGTTCCTACTAAAATAACACCAAGTTATCCTTTCTGATCGATCTATCCAAGAGTTTGTACTAAAATAACACCATATGATATATATCAACCAACTCTAATGTCACCTAGATACTCCGATGTCCACCGCGAGTATCCGTGAGTTGATTATATGATATGCATAAAAAAATTCAGATTCATAATACTCAATCCAACACAAAAAACTTCAAAGAGTGCCCCAAGATTTCTACCGGAGAAACAAAGATGAGAAAGTGCAGCAACCCGAGGTGGGCACAACCCACCAGGGCGCGCCTGGGCCTCCTAGCGCGCCCTGGTAGGTGATGCTCCCCTCGAGGCACCCCAGGTGCTTCCTTGGCCCACTTGATGTCTTCTGGCTCAAAAAAATTCTCAGGAAGTTTCGCTGCATTTGGACTCTGTTTGATATTGATTTCCTGCGATGTAAAAAACATGCAGAAAACAGCAATTGGCATTGGGCACTATGTCAATAAGTTAGACCAAAAAATGATATAAAATGACTATAAAATGATTGTACAACATCCAAGAATGATAATATAACAGCATAGAACAATCAAAAATTATAGATACGTTGGAGACGTATTAGCATCCCCAAGCTGAATTCCTGCTCGTCCTCGAGTAGGTAAATGATAAAAACAAAATTTTTGATGTGGAATGCTGCCTAACATGTTCATCGCATTTCTTTTCTTTATAGCATGGACATATGGAGTTTTATATGATTCAAAGCAATAGTCTAGTTTTGACATGGTAGGAACAAGTTTATGGCCGAGGAGTGAAGGCGACCGACTGATTGATCGATGGATTCACCCGCACGCGACCAACCAACCAACCAAGACTTTAATACTCAAGCATATCAACAAGAAACCATGTCTTTCAAAATATCAACACTGAAGCAAGTTATCCCTAGCCCATTATGCTCAATCACTGATCCATTCATGAAACACACTCGAATATTAGCTACACCCAATGCTCAAATACGATCATAGTGCCACTTAGTTGGTGGTTTATAAGAGAAGATGGAGACTCAAATTGAAAATAAAAATTGCATAAGTAAAAGAAAGTCCCTTCGTGGAGGGAAGTAGGAATTTGTAGAGGTGCCAGAGCTCAAAGCTTAAATTGAGAGATAAAAATATTTTTGAGAGGCATACTTTTCCCACCAACGAAAATGACTTATAGATCTCAACACTTTCCATGCTAGATACATCATAGGTGGTTCCCAAACAGAAAATAAAGTTTATTCCTTTTTTCACCATTAGTTTCACTTTCCGTGGCTAACCGTATCCACGGGTGCCCTCCATACCAACACTTTCTAAGGAATTTATTATTTGACAACATAAAGTAAATTCACTATTCATTTCAGGACTGGGCATCCCTAATACCTTTGTCGTACTCTCGTGCAATGACAAGTGAATAAACACTCATCGTGAGAATAACCCATCTACACTACTAGGGAAAACCTTATACACAGAACTTTAGCAGTGGCGCGTGTTGGAAAACCACGCTAGTGCTAAGTAGCAGTAGCGCGTTGTCGTAAACCATGCTAGGGATACAATTGTAGCAGTAGCGCGCCTGAAGATAAAAGCGCTACTACTAAAATTCCCACTACTTAGCCGATAGGCTACACATAGTAGTAGCGATCTATGGAGAACAACACTACCGTTACATGCTTTGTAGCAGCGCGTTTACGCAGAAAGGCGCTACTGATAAAGGAAATAAAATTAAATGGAAAGCAAATAGAAAAGTAAATGAAAATGAAAGAAATAGAAAAAGGAGAAAGGAAAAAAAATAAAATGTAAAGAAAAATAAATGAAAAGGGGGGGGGGAGAGAAAGGAGTAGCAGTAGCGCGTATCCAGGAACGCGCTATAGCTAACTTAGCAGTAGCGCACTTCCCAGGAAGCGCTACTGCTACTTTTGACTTAACCGCGCGGTTCATTCTTCCCTACGGCCACTTCCCCCAAATCCCAACTCCTCCGTTGTCGAAGCCGCCGTCGCCCGTCGGCCACCGCACGCTCTCCCCTCGCTCTCCCAACACCCTCGACACTGCCCCTGACCTCGGATTCGACGCCGCCCCAGTACCCTACCTTGACGCCGCCCCTGTCCCTGACCTCGACGCCGCCCTCCGCCGCGCGCCCGAGCTCCGACCCCGACCTCGACGCCGCTTGCCCTTCCCTTGCCGCAGGCACCCGAGGTGAGCACGCCTGCTCCTCCCCCTCCCCTACCTCTGCCTAGGGTTCTTCAAATGTTAATTGCATCAAATTAGTTAGGGTTCATCTTTTGCATCAAATTTCGGATTATCCGCTACCACTTTCCACCCCTAGGTTCATCAAATTAGATGGTAATTAGGGCAGTAGTTCCTATGTACTAATTAGTTAGTAAGAACTGGGTACTAATTAGATATTAGTTTATTTTTATTTATAGTAAGTTTATTTTTAGTCAGAACTACTTGAAATAATAGAACTAGTTGAACATGTCACATTTGTTGTTATTTTTTTAGTTAAAGCAATTTTTCCCGCATCGATGTCGATGATGCCTACCCCGCATCCTCGTCGTCGACTTGGCGGAGGACACCTGCTTTACCAGATGGGCCATGTCCAGGACTAGGCTCCGTCGGGCTAGTACTGGGAGGCGCTAACTACCAGGGGGCGCAGCTTGGTGAGGAGTCAGCCCGTCGTTGACCCGAACCTTCTTTGGTGGCGGTTGCGTGGGCCAGTGACGGTCGAGAGGCTTGAGGACCCCGCAGAGGTGGTACGTCACCGTGTCAGCGAGGAGCACGTGCACGACCGTCGCTACTTGGTTGCGTTGGAGCACAGGTTCTCCAATACCTGGCAGGTTCTCCAGGGATCTCACTGGAGCTATGATCCTGTGGTGGTTCCTTCTCTTTGGGTGTCCACTGATACGTCTCCAACGTATCTATAATTTTTTATTGTTCCATGCTATCATATTACCCATTTTGAATGTTTAATGGGCTTTACTATACAATTTTTATTATTTTTAGGACTAACCTATTAACCGGAGGCCCAACCCAAATTGCTATTTTTTTTTTGCCTATTTTAGTGTTTCACAGAAAAGGAATATCAAACGGAGTACAAATGGAATGAAACCTTCGGGAGAGTTAGTTTTGGAACAAACGCAATCCAGGAGACCCGGAGTAGACGTCAGGGAAGCAACGAGGTGGCCACGAGAGTCCAGGGCGCGCCCTACCCCCCTGGGCGCGCCCCCCACCCTCGTGGGCCCCTCGTGGCTCCGCTGACTGACTTCTTTCGCCTATATATATCCATATACCCCGAAAACATCCAGGAGCACAATAGATCAGGAGTTCCGCTACCGTAAGCCTCTTTAGCCACCAAAAACAAATCGGGACCCTGTTCCGGCACCCTACCGGAGGGGGGATCCCTCACCGGTGGCCATCTTCATCATCCCGGCGCTCCCCATGACGAGGAGGGAGTAGTTCACCCTCGGGGCTGACGGTATGTACCAGTAGCTATGTGTTTGACATCTCTCTCTCTCATGTTCTTGAGGTGGTACGATCTTGATGTATCGCGAGCTTTGCTATTATCGTTGGATTTTATGATGTTTCTCCCCCTCTACTCTCTTGTAATGGATTGAGCTTTCCTTTTGAAGTTATCTTATCGGATTGAGTCTTTAAGGATTTGAGAACACTTGATGTATGTCTTGCATGTGCTTATTTGTGGTGACAATGGGATATTCACGTGATCTACTTGATGTATGTTTTGGTGATAAACTTGCGGGTTCAATGACCTTGTGAACTTATGCATAGGGGTTGGCACACGTTTTCATCTTGACTCTTCGGTAGAAACTTTGGGGCACTCTTTGAAGTAATTTGTGTTGGTTGAAAGATGAATCTGAGTTTGTGTGATGCATATCGTATAATCATGCCCACGGATACTTGAGGTGACATTGGAGTATCTAGGTGACATTAGGGTTTTGGTTCATTTGTGTCTGAAGGTGTTATTCTGGTACGAACTCTATGACAGACCGAACGGAAAGAATGGCTTCGTGTTATTTTACTACGGACTCTTGAATAGATCGATTAGAAAGGATAACTTTGAGGTGGTTTCGTACCCTACAATAATCTCTTCGTTTGTTCTCCGCTATTAGTGACTTTGGAGTGACTCTTTGTTGCATGTTGAGGGAGAGTTATATGATCCAATTATGTTATTATTGTTGAGAGAATTTCTACTAGTGAAAGTATGAACCCTGGGCCTTGTTTCCAAGCATTGCAATACCGTTTGTGCTCACTTTTATCGCTTGCTACCTTGCTGTTTTTATAATTTCAGATTACAAAAACCTATATCTACCATCCATATTGCCCTTGTATCACCATCTGTTCGCCGAACTAGTGCACCTATACAATTTACCATTGTATTGGGTGTGTTCGGGACACAAGAGACTCTTTGTTATTTGGTTGCAGGGTTGTTTCAGAGAGACCATCTTCATCCTATGCCTCCCACGGATTGATAAACCTTAGGTCATCCACTTGAGGGCAATTTTCTACTATCCTACAAACCTCTGCACTTGGAGGCCCAACAATGTCTACAAGGAGAAGGTTGCGTCGTAGACATCAAGCTCTTTTCTGGTGCCGTTGCCGGGGAGGTTAGTGCTTGAAGGTATATCTTTAGATCTTGCAATCGAATCTTTTAGTTTCTTGTTTTGTCACTAGTTTAGTCTATAAAAGAAAACTACAAAAAAATGGAAATGAGGGTTCCTCATATGCTTCATCTTTTTAATGTCTTCTGTGAAAATGATGGGAAGGAAAATTGTGCTCAAGTACTAGAAGAAGAATTACATAGAATGCTTGGCATAAAATATGTGAATGATGAGCATGATTGCAATTTTGTTAGTATGAATTCTTTGAATACCCATGATTCTAATGATATGCAAAGCCACAAGCTTGGGGACGCTATGTTTGATGAAGATGATATGTTTAGTCCCCCAGGTTTTGATGAGAAAATATATTATGATGAAAGCATGCCTCCTATTTATGATGATTATTGTGATGACACGTATGCTATAAAGAATAAAGATAACCATGAAACTTGTCATCATGATTTTAATTTTCAATTGGATTATGCTTCACATGATAGTTATTTTCTTGAGTTTGCTTCGACTACTATTGATGAGAATAAATTTGCTTATGTGGAGAGTTGTAAAATTTCTATGCAAGTAGATCATGAAAAGAATGCTTTATGTGCTGGTTATATGGTTGAATTCATTCATGATGCTACTCAAAATTATTATGAGAGAGGATCATATTCTTCTACATATTGCAATAATATCAAGTTTCCTCTCTATGTGTTGAAAATCTCGAAGATTTGCTTGTTTTGCTTTCCTATGCTAGTTGATTATTATTCCCATAAGTTGTTTGATCACAAAATACCTATGCATAGGAAGTGGGTTAGACTTAAATGTGTTAGTCATATTCTTCATGATGCTCTATTTATGTTTCAATTCTTCTGTTTTATGTGAGCATCATTTAAATCATCATGCCTAGCTAGGGGCGTTAAGCGTTAGCGCTTGTTGGGAGGCAACCCAATTTTATTTTTTGTTCTTTTCCTTTTTCTCCTGTTTAGTAACAAATAATTCATCTAGCCTCTGTTTAGATGTGGTTTATGTTTTAATTAGTGTTTGTTCCAAGTAGAACCTTTCGGAAGACTTGGGTGGAGTCATTGCGATCTTGCTGTAAACAACAGAAACTTTTGCGCTCACGAGATTAGCTGCAATATTTTACTGGAGAGTGATTTTAGGTTGATTCTTTTTGAATATGATTAACAGACAAATTCCTCACGTCTAACAATTTATTTCAGAATTTTTGGAGTTACATAAGTATTCGAAAGTTACAGATTACTACAGACTGTTCTGTTTTTGACAGATTCTGTTTTCTATGTGTTGTTTGCTTATTTTGATGAATCTATGAGTAGTATAGGAGGGTATGAACCATAGAGAAGTTGTAATACAGTAGATATTACACAAATATGAATTTAGAATGAGTTCACAACAGTACCGAAGGGGTGGTTTATTTTCTTATACTAACGGAGCTTACAAGTTTTCTGTTGAGTTTTGTGTTGTGAAGTTTTCAAGTTTTTGGTAAAGATTCGATGGACTATGGAATAAGGAGTGGCAAGAGCCTAAGCTTGGGGATACCCATGGCACCCCAAGGCAATATTCAAGGACAACCAAGAGCCTAAGCTTCGGGATGCCCCGGATGGCATCCCCTCTTTCGTCTTCATTCATCGGTAACTTTACTTGGAGCTATATTTTTATTCACCACATGATATGTGTTTTGCTTGGAGCATCATGTCATTTTATTTTGTTTTGCTTGTTGTTTGAATAATTTCCCAAGATCTGAAATTCTTAAATGTTAGAGAGTCTTCACATAGTTGCATAATTATTCGACTCCTTTGCTAGCCTCTGTTGTGCCGCGCAACTTTCGCCGGTACCATACACCCACCATATACCTTCCTAAAAACAGCCACCATACCTACCTATTATGGCATTTCCATAGCCATTCCGATATATATTGCCATGCAACTTTCTACCGTTCTGTTTATTATGACATGCTTCATCATTGTCCTATTGCTTTTGCATGATCATGTAGTTGACATCGTATTTGTGGCAAAGCCACCTTTATAATTCTTTAATACATGTCGCTCTTGATTCATTGCATATCCCGGTACACCGCCGGAGGCATTCACATAGAGTCATATTTTGTTCTAAGTATTGAGTTGTAAGTAAATAAAAGTGTGATGATCTTCATTATTAGAGCATTATCCCGTGTGAGGAAAGGATGATGGAGACTATGATTCCCCCACAAGTCGGGATGAGACTCCGGACTTTATGAAAAATAAAAGAGGCCAAAGAAGCCCAAAAAAAATAGGCCAAAGAAGCCCACCAAAATAAAAAAAATGAGAGAAAAAGAGAGAAGGGACAATGTTACTATCCTTTTACCACACTTGTGCTTCAAAGCAGCACCATGATCTTCATGATAGAGAGTCTCCTATGATTGCCACTTTCATATACTAGTGGGAATTTTTCATTATAGAACTTGGCTTGTATATTCCAATGATGGGCTTTCTCAAAATGCCCTAGGTCTTCGTGAGCAAGCAAGTTGGATGCACATCCACTTAGTTCCTTTTCTTGAGCTTTCATACATTTATAGCTCTAGTGCATCCGTTGCATGGCAATCCCTACTCACTCACATTGATATCTATTGATGGGCATCTCCATAGCACGTTGATACGCCTAGTTGATGTGAGACTGTCTTCTCCTTTTTTGTCTTCTCCACAACCACCATTCTATTCCACATATACAGCTATGTCCATGGCTCACGCTCATGTATTGCGTGAAAATTGAAAAAGTTTGAGAACATCAAAAGTATGAAACAATTGTTTGGCTTGTCATCGGGGTTGTGCATGATTTAAATATTTTGTGTGATGAAGATAGAGCGTAGCCAGACTATATGATTTTGTAGGGATAGCTTTCTTTGGCCATGTTATTTTGAGAAGACATGATTGCTTTGTTAGTATGCTTGAAGTATTATTGTTTTCATGTCAATATTAAAGTTTTGTTTTGAATCTTACGGATATGAACATTAATTCATGCCACAATAAAGAGAGATTACATTGATAAATATGTTAGGTAGCATTCCACATCAAAAATTCTGTTTTTATCATTTACCTACTCGAGGACGAGTAGGAATTAAGCTTGGGGATGCTTGATACGTCTCCAACGTATCTATAATTTTTTATTGTTCCATGCTATTATATTACCCGTTTTGGATGTTTAATGGGCTTTACTATACACTTTTTATTAATTTTGGGACTAACCTATTAACCGGAGGCCCAACCCAAATTGCTGTTTTTTTGCCTATTTTAGTGTTTCGCAGAAAAGGAATATCAAACGGAGTCCAAATGTAATGAAACCTTCGGGGGAGTTATTTTTGGAACAAACGCAATCCAGGAGACTTGGAGTAGACGTCAGGGAAGCAACGAGGTGGCCATGAGGGTCCAGGGCGCGCTCTACCCCCTGGGCGCGCCTCCCACCCTCGTGGGCCCCTCATGGCTCCCCTGACCGACTTCTTTCGCCTATATATATCCATATACCCTGAAAACATCCAGGAGCACAATAGATCGGGAGTTCCGCCGCCGCAAGCCTCTGTAGCCACCAAAAACCAATCGGGACCCTGTTCCGGCACCCTGCCAGAGTGGGGATCCCTCACCGGTTGCCATCTTCATCATACCAGCGCTCTCCGTGACGAGGATGGAGTAGTTCACCCTCGGGGATGAGAGTATGTATCAGTAGCTATGTGTTTGATCTCTCTCTCTCTCTCTCTCTCGTGTTCTTGAGGTGGTACGATCTTGATGTATCGCGAGCTTTGCTATTATAGTTCGATCTTATGATGTTTCTCCCCCTCTACTCTCTTGTAATGGATTGAGTTTTCCTTTTGAAGTTATCTTATCAGATTGAGTCTTTAAGGATTTGAGAACACTTGATTTATGTCTTGCATGTGCTTATCTGTGGTGACAATGCGATATTCACGTGATCTACTTGATGTATGTTTTGGTGATCAACTTGCGGGTTCAATGACCTTGTGAACTTATGCATAGAGGTTGGCACACATTTTCGTCTTGACTCTTCGGTAGAAACTTTGGGGAACTCTTTGAAGTACTTTGTGTTGGTTGAATAGATGAATCAGAGATTGTGTGATGCATATCGTATAATCATGCCCATGGATACCTTAGGTGACATTGGAGTATCTAGGTGACATTAGGGTTTTGGTTGATTTGTGTCTTATGGTTTTATTCTAGTATGAACTCTATGATAGATCGAACGGAAAGAATAGATTCGTGTTATTTTACTATGGACTCTTGAATAGATCGATCATAAAGGATAACTTTGAGGTGGTTTCGTACCCTACAATAATCGCTTCGTTTGTTCTCCACTATTAGTGACTTTGGAGTGACTCTTTGTTGAATGTTAAGGGATAGTTATATGATCCAATTATGTTATTATTGTTGAGAGAACTTGCACTAGTGAAAGTATGAACCTTAGGCCTTGTTTCCAAGCATTGCAATATCGTTTGTGCTCACTTTTATCGCTTGCTACCTTGTTGTTTTCATAATTTCATATTACAAAAACCTATATCTACCATCCATATTGCACTTGTATCACCATCTCTTCGCCGAACTAGTTCACCTATACAATTTACCATTGTATTGGGTGTGTTGGGGACACAAAAGACTCTTTGTTATTTGGTTGTAGGGTTGTTTGAGAGAGACCATCTTCATCCTACGCCTCCCACGGATTGATAAACCTTAGGTCATCCACTTGAGGGAAATTTGCTACTGTCCTACAAACCTCTGCACTTGGAGGCCCAACAATGTCTACAAGGAGAAGGTTGCGTAGTATACATCATCCATCGCCCACGACGATACCCGTTGTTCGCTAGGGTTTTAGTTGTGTTAGTGATGTTATATGTATGATACTATTCGGGATGTATTAGTGATAATACTCGACGATGTACGGACGAAAGAGATGATTTACTTTTGCATATTGAATGCATGCTAATTTGAATACTTATTTATTTTATGATTTGGTTTTTCTTATTGAATGCTCATGCCAATATGAGTCCTATAAGATATTTTGAAATGTATATCTTGTGTTGCTCAAATAGGATATGTGCTTGCCCAAGTGGCCGGTCATGTTTGCAGGTTACACCTCCGAGTGGCCTATGTTTTGCCGGAGTGTTGATTCATTTCCGTTCCGGCAAATTTTAGGCGCTTGATATGTCCTATTTTAGCAAAGTTCATGCTGGATTTTTCCGTGAATTTTGGCATGACTTGTGCCAGAATATGTAGGAAATATCGAGTGCCCCGGATTTGTGTGTTGAGTATCCTGGTACATGTCTTCGATCGATTTTCAATTAATGTTTCAACTGTGAACATAGGAAATGTCTGACGACGAAAATGATTTCGGTATTTGCAAATACTGCGAAGACGAGCGCGGCCTGTGTGATAGAATCTTCCTAGATGATGATAGGCGCTTCAGCATCAAGATGGACGAGAACTTCAAAGTGGATACAGTAAGTCACAATGACAAGTCTTTTTTCGTAATTAATCATGACATCTGCTTCATTTGCTTCAACTTATAATTTAATTTTTTTACCATTCTACTAGCGTATCCCCTGCCATGCAAGAGTTTTTGTCTTGGATAAGATAGGTTTCAGTCCTATGAAAACTACTATGGAGGTAAAGAGAGTTTACTTGAAGACCGAGCATGGTTATACCTTCCACGCAAAATTATACAACGCAGACACCTAAACCTATTTTGAATGCAAAACTTGGCAAGCACTATGCAAGACTTATGCATTTGAGCCTGATATGGTTATCACCTTTGATATTCGTCCGGAAGATGATATTGAAGGTAATATCGACATCTGGGTCGATGTGCAGACGCCTCCAGTTATACCATTATGTGAGTTTCTCAACCATATTTATGTCTTTGATATTGTTTATTCAAAACCAGCTGACAACTAATTTCTATTGACGGCTTATTTACATTCAAGCAAACATGTCCAGCGCTTGGTAGACAGTACCTACTACTATACTAGGGCTGAACTAAACTACGAGGAGATAAGTCATTATGTTTCATGGCTTGAGGATCTTCATACTGTCAGGACAAATTATTTTCCTGAACTTGAAAATCTCAGTACTCAAAACGTGCGACCAATTGTGTTTGTGCTGAACTACGGTCACATCTATTTAGGAAAGATCGTAAGATTTTTTACTATTTATCCTTAGTGCATCTTTTGCATACATTATTTTTTAATCTTATGTTACTATACGATGTTCTTCAAAAGGGACTCCTGATGAATGTTGTGCCTCACTGGATCGAGACTAAAGGTCGCATGAGAATGGTTAGCTTACGGCCAAGACATCCTACAATGCACTTTAGTGCATTCAGGATTTCTAAAAGCGAGGAATGCTTAATAGTGAAAGACTGGAGCAAAATTGTGAACGATCACAGAGAAGTACTAGGCAGCAGCAATTAGAAGCGCATCTCACGATTAGGAGACAGGTTCATCTGCATGCTCTAACATGATGAAGCAGGAGTGCTACGCATGTTTTATGCTATTTTACCTGAGAGAGAGCAACAACAGTGATTAGCTAGCTAGAAATGAGTTTGAAGATGATGATGTGCTACACTATGATTATGATGATTAAATAACTAGTGTTGGTGGTAATGACTATGATGATGATTATTAGCTAGTGTTGGTGGTGATTAGATAGCTACCGCAGCTAGTGTTGGTGGTGATTAGCTATAGCTAGAATGAGTTTGAAGATGATGATGTTCTACACTATGACTATGATGATTAAATAGCTATTGTTGGTGGTAATGACTATGACGATGATTAAATATCTTGTGCTAGCGGATTAGATTCAAGTGGAGGCAACATGTGGTGCACGTCGAAAGTACTACTAGTCCAAACTAGATCAAGTTTGGATAAGTAGTATACTTTTGACATGCACCACATGTTGCCTCCACTTGAACCTAATCCACCTTCATTTGACACACTGTTATGGACATAATGATATAAACCTCATAATTGGTATTGTACCAAAATTTTTATAATGGCGTATAAATACACTAAAAATGAAAAATGAAAAAAAGAATACTAGTAGCGATGGAGAGTAAACACGTTGCTACTAGCTAGATTAGCAGTAGCGCGGGAGTGAACGCACACTGCGGCTATATGTCTTAGCAGTAGCGCGTGTCGCACGCGCTACTGCTAAGTAATAGTTGTAGCGCCTTACTAGTAGTGCGGTGTCCCGCGCTAGTGGTGGGCATTAAACCCGCGCTACTACCAGGGTTTTCCCTAGTAATGCTAGCATGGAAAATATTGGTCACCCTTCACTGCCTCGCGAGTGGTAGAGCACAAAAAGGAGAAATTTATTTTGAAAATTAGAGATGGCACATGCAAATTTTCTTAGAACGGCATGGAAATACCGCATATAGGTAGGTATAGTGGACTCATAAGGCAAAACTGGTTTAAAGGGTTTTGGATGCACAAGTAGTGATCATACATAGTGCAAAATTAAGGCTAGCAAAATGATTGAGAAGCGACCAACGAAAAAGAAAAAATCTCGTACCCAAGCATTAAGCATAATTAACACCAAATAATGCACCATAAGTAGGATATAAATTTCATTGCATAACTATTGACTTTCGTGCTTGCATAGGGAATCACAAACCTTAACATCAATATTCTTACTAAAGCACAATTAGTCATCAACATGACTCACATATCATATTGTCATATCTCAAAACCATTACTAAAAATCAAGTTTATTTTGTCCAATGATCTTCATGAAAGTTTTTATTATATCCTCCTTGGATATCTATCACTTTGGGACTATTTTTCATATGTTGCTTTTGATAAGCTCAAACAAATATAAGTGAAGATCATGAGCATAATTTTTCTTTCTCTCAAAATAATCTAAGTGAAGCAAGAGATAATTTCTTCAAACTTTACTAACTCCCAAATAAATCTAAGCGAAGCATGAGAGAATTGCTTCGAAAATAACAAAGCACACCATGCTAAAAAAGATATAAGTGAAGCACTAGAGCAAATCCATGGCTCTAAAAATTTAAGTGAAGCATAGGAGCAAGCATAGAATAATTTTTGGCTCTCTCAGAAGGGTGTGTCCAGCAAAGATTCAAAAATTAAAACACAAAACAAAACAAGCAAAGGCTCATATCATACAAGACGCTCCAAGCAGAACTCATAGTATGTGACGAATAAAAATATAGTTTCAAGTAAAATACCGTTGGTTGTTAGAAGAAAGCGGGGATGCCACTCAAGGGCATCACCAAGCTTAGTTGGTTGCTACTTCTTTGAATATTATCTTGGGATGCCTCGGGCATCCCCAAGCTTAGCCTTTTGCTAATCCTTATTCCTTCATCTATCGTAAGATCACCCAAAACTTGAAAACTTTAATCACACAAAACTCAAGCAAAACCTTCTTGAGATCCGTTAGTATAAGAAAACAAACCACTACTATAATTACTGTAGCAAACCTATTCTTATTTTGTTTTTGCATTATATATACTATATTCCAACTTTTCTATGGCAAAAACTCATCCAATAAAACCATAGAATCATCCAAACAAGCACACAACGCAAAGAAAACAGAATCTGTCAAAAATAGAACAGTATGTAGAAATCTGAATATTTCGAATACTTCTTTAAATCCAAAAATTCTGAAATAAATTGGTGGACATGAGAAATTTGTCTATTTATCTTCTGCAAAAAGAATCAACTCAAAAGAACTCTTTGTTAAAATTGACAAATAATCTCGTGAGTGCAAAAGTTTCTGTTTTTCAGCAAGATCAAATCAACTTTCAACCAAATCTTCCCAAAGGCCTTGCTTGGCACAAACACTAACTAAAACACAAAAAAACACAAACATAACAGTAGCATAACTGTACTAACACACAAGAACATAAATAAAAAAGCAAAAATAAATTGTATTCATTGGGTTGCCTCCCAACAAGCGCTATCATTTTACGCCCTTAGCTAGGCATAACGCGTAGGATCTAAGTGTTGTCATCTTTGGTTCTAGATCCATAATATGCCCTCATGATTGATTCAAATGGTGGCATAATTCTTGTTCTATGGACGTGTTTCATTCCCTTCCTTAGCGGAAATTGAAATTTAATATTGCCTTCTTTCATATCAATCACGGCACCAATAGTACGCAAAAACGGTCTACAAAGAATAATTGGACAAGACAGATTGCAATCAATATCAAGAACAATAAAATCTATGGGCACATAATTACTATTTAAAAGAAAAAGAACATCATTAACTCTTCTCATAAGCTTTTTAATAGTAGAATCCGCCAAGTGCAAATTTAAAGAGCATCATTAACTCTTCTCATAAGCTTTTCAATATTGGTAAGACCAAGCACATCACATAAAGATTTCGGAATTGTAGAAACACTAGCACCCAAGTCACACAAAGCAAAACACTCATAATTTTTAATCTTGGCTTTGATAGTAGGTTCCCACCCATCATGCAATTTTCTGGGAATTGAAACTTCTAATTCCAACTTTTCTTCAAAAGCTTTGATCATGGCATCACAAATATGTTTAGTAAAAGCTTTATTTTGTTCATAAGAATGGGGTGAATTTTTCATGGATTGCAACAAACAAATATAATCAACTAAAGAGAAACTATCATAATTAAAGTCTTTTTAATCCAAAATAGTGGGCACATCACTAGTTAAACTCTTGACCTCTTCAAACCCACTTTTAACAAAATTTTCAACAAGATTTTCACCCTCCGAATCATAGGGACGCCTTCTAACTAAAGTTGACTCTTCTCCACTCCCTTTTTCATCAATCTTAAATTGACTAAACAAAGAATCAATAGAAGAAACACCAATTATTTTAAGATCTTCATCACTTTTCTCTTCTGACGAGATTGGTTTAGCGGCCATTTGATTCACTAAACTGGCTTGTGCATCGGATATTTTTCCCAACAAACTTTCAGCAAAAGCATACTTAGATTGAAGATTGCAAACTTCTCTACTAATATCATCAAGTTGTTTCGTTATAGCTTCTAACACAACAGAGTGTTCCTTAAGTTCTTCAGTAAAATATTTATATATGCTCAAATTGTGTAGTCATATATTCCTTAGTACTTTTCTCAATTTCAAGAAAAATATTTGGATAAGGAACATCATAATATTTTCTTTGAGACATCATGACAACGCAAACAAGAACGCAAACAAAAACAGATCTGACAAGAAATCGGCGAACAA
Organism: Triticum timopheevii; assembly: GCA_963921465.1. Taxonomy (NCBI): domain Eukaryota; kingdom Viridiplantae; phylum Streptophyta; class Magnoliopsida; order Poales; family Poaceae; genus Triticum; species Triticum timopheevii. Next base: position 489,824,124 of record OY997270.1, on the reverse strand, counting down.
AAAAGAGGGAGAATAAAACGGCAAATTTTTGTGAAGTGGGGCAGAGGAAAACGAGAGGCAAATGGCAAATAATGTAAATTGCGAGGAGATGAGATTTGTGATTAGGAACCTGGATGGTGTTGAAGATCCTCCCCGGCAATGGCGCCAGATTTTTGTTTTGATGTCTGCTAGAACTACGTCGGTATTTCCCCAAAGAGGAAGGGATGATGCAGTATAGCAACGATAGGTATTTCCCTCAGTGATGAGATCAAGGTTATCAAACCAGTAGGAGAACCTCCTCACACCACATAAACAGCACCTGCAAACAAATAACAAATACTCGCAACCCGACGTGTTAAAGGGGTTGTCAATCCCTTTCAGGGACGGCGCCTCAAGATAGGCAAATAACGTGAGGTAAAAGTGGTAGATAGGATAAATAGATCGCGGAACAAATAAATTGCAACAAGGTATTTTTGTATTTTTGGTTTAATAGAACTGGAAATAAATGCAAAGGAAAATAGATCGCAAAGGCAAATATGATGAAAAGAGACCTGAGGGTCATAGGTTTCACTAGTGGCTTCTCTCGAGAAAAATAGCAAACGGTGGGAAAACAATTACTGTTGGGCAATTGATATAACTTCAAATAATCATGAAGATATCCAGACAATGATCATTATATAGGCATCACGTCCAAGATTAGTAGACCGACTCGTGCCTACATCTACTACTATTACTCCACACATCGACCGCTATCCAGCATGCATCTAGTGTATTAAGTTCATGGAAAAATAGAGTAATGCAATAAGAAGGATGACATGATGTAGACAAGATCCATTTATCTATTTATGTAGATATAGACCCCATCTTGTTATCCTTAGTAGCAACGATACATACGTGTCGGCTCCCATTCTGTCACTGGGATCAAGCACCGTAAGATCGAGCCCACTACAAAGCACCTCTTCCCACTGCAAGATAAATAGATCAAGTTGGCCAAACAAAACCCAAATATCATAGAAGAAATACGAGGCTATAAGCAATCATGCATATAAGAGATCAAAGAAGACTCAAATAACTTTCATGGATAAAAGCATAGATCTGACCATAAACTCAAAGTTCATCGGATCACAACAAACACACCGCAAAAAGGCTTACATCATATGGATCTCCAAGAGACCATTGTATTGATAATGAAGACAGAGAGGAAGCCTTATAGCTGTTGGAGAAACGTAGTATGCAATTTTGAAAAATTTCCTATGATCACGAAAGATCTATGTAGGAGATGCATAGCAACGAGAGGGGGAGAGAGTGTCCACGTACCCTCGTAGACCAAAAGCGAAAGTGTTAGGTTAATGCGGATGATGTAGTCGAACGTCTCCATGATCCTACCGATCCAAGTACCGAACGTATGGCACCTTCGTGTTCAGCACACGTTCAGCTCGATGACGTCCCTCGAACTCTTGATCCAGTAGAGGGTTGAGGGAGAGTTTCGTCCGCACGATGGTGTGATGATGGTGATGATGATGTGATCCGCGTCGAGCATCGCCTAAGTGTTGGGGAAGTTGCAGAAAACAAAAAAATTTCCTACGGTTTCACCAAGATCCATCTATGAGTTCATCTAGCAATGAGTGATTAGATGCATCTACATACCTTGTAGATCGCGAGCGGAAGCGTTCAAAGAACGGGGATGATGTAGTCGAACACGACGTGATCCAAATCACCGGAGATCCTAGCACCGAACGGACGGCACCTCCGCGTTCAACACACGTACGGAACAGCCACGTCTCCTCCTTCTTGATCCAGCAATGGAGGGAGGAGAGGTTGAGGGAGATGGCACCAGCAGCAGCACGACGGCGTGGTGTTGATGGAGCTGCAGTACTCCGGCAGAGCTTCGCTAAGCACTATGGAGGAGGAGGAGGTGTTGGAGAGGGAGAAGGAGGCAACCAAAGGCCGAGGTATGAAGTCCCTCCTCTCCCCCACTATATATAGGAGGGCCAAGGGGGGTGGCCGGCCCTAGGAGATCCAATCTCCTAGGGGGGCGGCGGCCAAGGGGGGTTTCCCTCCCCCCCAAGGCACCTAGGAGGTGCCTTCGCCTCCTAGGACTCTTCCCCCCTCAAACCCTAGGCGCATGGGCCTATGTGGGGCTGGTGCCCTTGGCCCATGTAGGCCAAGGCGCACCCCCTACAGCCCATGTGGCCCCCGGGGATGGGTGGCCCCACCCAGTGGGTCCCCGGGACCCTTCCGGTGGTCCCGGTATAATACCGATAACCCCGAAACTTGTCCCGATGCCCGAAACAGGACTTCCCATATATAAATCTTTACCTCCGGACCATTCCGGAACTCCTCGTGACGTCCGGGATCTCATCCGGGACTCCGAACAACATTCGGGTTACTGCATATACATATCCCTACAACCCTAGCGTAACCGAACCTTAAGTGTGTAGACCCTACGGGTTCGGGAGACATGTAGACATGACCGAGATCGCTCTCCGGTCAATAACCAACAGCGGGATCTGGATACCCATGTTGGCTCCCACATGCTCCACGATGATCTCATCGGATGAACCACGATGTCGAGCATTTAATCAAACCCGTATGCAATTCCCTTTGTCAATCGATATGTTACTTGCCGAGATTCGATCGTCGGTATCCCAATACCTCGTTCAATCTTGTTACCGGCAAGTCACTTTACTCGTACCGTAATGCATGATCCCGTGACCTGACACTTGGTCACTTTGAGCTCATTATGATGATGCATTACCGAGTGGGCCCAGTGATATCTCTCCGTCATACGGAGTGACAAATCCCAGTCTCGATCCGTGTCAACCCAACAGACACTTTCGGAGATACCTGTAATGCACCTTTATAGTCACCCAGTTACGTTGTGACGTTTGATACACCCAAAGCACTCCTACGGTATCCGGGAGTTACACGATCTCATGGTCAAAGGAAAAGATACTTGACATTAGAAAAGCTCTAGCAAACGAACTACACGATCTCACGCTATGCTTAGGATTGGGTCTTGTCCATCACATCATTATCCTAATGATGTGATCCCGTTATCAATGACATCCAATGTCCATAGCCAGGAAACCATGACTATCTATTGATCAATGAGCTAGTCAACTAGAGGCTTACTAGGGACATGTTGGTGTCTGTTATTCACACATGTATTACGATTTCCGGATAATACAATTATAGCATGAATAAAGACAATTATCATGAACAAAGAAATATAATAATAATGCTTTTATTATTGCCTCTAGGGCATATTTCCAATAGTCTCCCACTTGCACTAGAGTCAATAATCTAGTTACATTGTGATGAATCGAACACCCATGGAATTCTGGTGTTGATCATGTTTTGCTCTAGGGAGAGGTTTAGTCAACTGATCCGCTACATTTAGGTCCGTATGTATTTTACAAATCTCTATGTCTCCATCTTGAACATTTTCACGAATGGAGTTGAAGCGACGCTTGATGTGCCTTGTCTTCTTGTGAAACCTGGGCTCCTTGGCAAGTGCAATAGCTCCAGTGTTGTCACAGAAGAGCTTGATCGGCCCCGACGCATTGGGTATGACTCCTAGGTCGGTGATGAACTCCTTCACCCATATTGCTTCATGTGCTGCCTCCGAGGCTGCCATGTACTCCGCTTCTCATGTAGATCCCGCCACGACGCTCTGCTTGCAACTGCACCAGCTTACTGGCCCACCATTCAAAATATACACGTATCCGGTCTGTGACTTAGAGTCGTCCAGATCTGTGTCGAAGCTACCGTCGACGTAACCCTTTACACGAGCTCTTCGTCACCTCCATAAACGAGAAACATTTCCTTAGTCCTTTTCAGGTACTTCAGGATATTCTTGACCGCTGTCCAGTGTTCCTTGCCGGGATTATTTTGGTACCTTCCTACCAAACTTACGGCAAGGTTTACATCAGGTCTGGTACACAGCATGGCATACATAATAGAACCTATGGCTGAGGCATAGGGGATGACACTCATCTCTTCTATATCATCTGCCGTGGTCGGACATTGAGCTGAGCTCAATTTCACACCTTGCAAAACAGGCAAGAACCCTTTCTTGGACTGATCCATTTTGAACTTCTTCAAAATCTTATCAAGATATGTGCTTTGTGAAAGACCTATGAGGCGTCTCGATCTATCCCTATAGATCTTGATGCCTAATATATAAGCAGCTTCTCCAAGGTCCTTCATTGAAAAACTCTTATTCAAGTAGGCCTTAATGCTGTCCAAAAGTTCTATATCATTTCCCATCAAAAGTATGTCATCTACATATAGTATGAGAAATTCTATAGAGCTCCCACTCACTTTCTTGTAAACACAGGCTTCTCCATAAGTCTGTGAGAACCCAAATGCTTTGATCATCTCATCAAAACGAATGTTCCAACTCCGAGATGCTTGCACCAGCCCATAAATCGAGCGTTGGAGCTTGTACACCTTGTCAGCATTCTTAGGATCGACAAAACCTTCCGGTTGCATCATATACAATTATTCCTTAAGGAAACCATTAAGGCATGCCATTTTGACGTCCATTTGCCAAATTTCATAATCATAAAATGCGGCAATTGCTAACATGATTCGGACGGACTTCAGCTTCGCTACCGGTGAGAAAGTCTCATCGTAGTCAACCCCTTGAACTTGTCGATAACCCTTAGCGACAAGCCGAGCTTTATAGATGGTCACATTACCATCCGCGTCTGTCTTGTTCTTAAAGATCCATTTATTTTCTATGGCTCGCCGTTCTACGGGCAAGTCAGTCAAAGTCCATACTTCGTTTTCATACATGGATCCTATCTCGGATTTCATGGCTTCTAGCCATTTGTCGGAATCCGGGCCCGCCATCGCTTCTTGATAGTTCGAAGGTTCACTGTTGTCTAACAACATTATTTCCAAGACAGGGTTGCCGTACCACTCTGGTGCGGAACGTGTCCTTGTGGACCTTCGAATTTCAGTAGGAGCTTGATCAGAAGTATCTTGATCATCATCATTAACTTCCTCTCTAGTCAGTGCAGGCACCTCAGGAACATTTTCTTGAGTTGCGCCATTTTCCGGTTCAAGAGGTAATACTTCATCAAGCTCTACTTTCCTCCCACTTACTTCTTTCGAGAGAAACTCTTTCTCCAGAAAGGACCCATTCTTGGCCACAATGATCTTGCCTTCGGATCTGAGGTAGAAGATATACCCAACAGTTTCTTTAGGGTATCCTATGAAGACGCATTTTTCCGATTTGGGTTCAAGCTTTTCAGGTTGAAGTTTCCTGACATAAGCATCGCATCCCCAAACTTTTAGAAATGACAGCTTAGGTTTCTTCCCAAACCACAATTCATACGGTGTCGTCTCAACGGATTTCAACGGTGCCCTATTTAAAGTGAATGCGGCAGTCTCTAAAGCATAGCCCCAAAAAGATAGTGGTAAATCGGCAAGAGACATCATAGATCGCACCATATCTAATAGAGTGCGATTACGACGTTCGGACACACCATTACGCTGAGGTGTTTCAAGCGGCGTGAGTTGTGAAACTATTCCACATTTTCTTAAGTGTGTACCAAACTCGTGACTCAAGTATTCTCCTCCACGATCTGATCGTAGAAACTTGATTTTCCTGTCACGTTGATTCTCAACTTCACTCTGAAATTCCTTGAACTTTTCAAAGGTCTCAGACTTGTGTTTCATTAAGTAGACATACCCATATCTACTCAAGTCATCAGTGAGGGTGAGAACATAACGATAGCCACCGCGAGCCTCAACACTCATTGGACCGCACACATCAGTATGTATGATTTCCAATAAGTTGGTTGCTCGCTCCATTGTTCCTGAGAATGGAGTCTTGGTCATTTTACCCATGAGGCATGGTTCGCACGTGTCAAATGATTCGTAATCAAGAGACTCTAAAAGTCCATCAGCATGGAGCTTCTTCATGCGTTTGACACCTATGTGACCAAGGCGGCAGTGCCACAAGTATGTGGGACTATCACTATCAATCTTACATCTTTTGGTACTTACACTATGAATATGTGTAGCATTACGCTCGAGATTCATAAAGAATAAACCATTCACCATCGGAGCACGACCATAAAACATATCTCTCATATAAATAGAACAACCATTATTCTCGGATTTAAATGAGTAGCCATCTCGAATTAAACGAGATCCTGATACAATGTTCATGCTCAAACTTGGCACAAAATAACAATTATTGAGGTTCAAAACTAATCCCGTAGGTAAAGGTAGAGGTAGCGTGCCGACGGCGATCACAGCGACCTTGGAACCATTCCCAACGCGCATTGTCACCTCGTCCTTCGCCAGTCTCCGTTTATTCCGCAGCTCCTGCTGTGTGTTACAAATATGAGCAATGGCACCGGTATCAAATACCCAGGAGTAACTACGATTACTGGTAAGGTACACATCAATTACATGTATATCAAATATACCTTTGGTTTTGCCGGCCTTCTTGTCCGCTAAGTATTTGGGGCAGTTCCGCTTCCAATGACCACTTTCCTTGCAATAAAAGCACTCAGTCTCGGGCTTGGGTCCATTCTTTGGCTTCTTCCCGGCAGCTTGCTTGCTGGGCGCGGCAACTATCTTGCCGTCCTTCTTGAAGTTCTTTTTACCCTTGCCCTTCTTGAACTTAGTGGTTTTATTGACCATCAACACTTGATGTTCCTTCTTGACTTCTACCTCTGCTGATTTCAGCATAGCAAATACTTCAGGAATGGTCTTTTCCATCCCCTGCATATTGAAGTTCATCACAAAGCTCTTGTAGCTTGGTGGAAGCGACTGGAGGATTCTGTCAATGACCGCATCATCCGGGAGATTAACTCCCAGCTGAGTCAGGCGGTTATGTAACCCAGACATAGTGAGTATGTGCTCACTGACAGAACTATTTTCCTCCATCTTACAGCTAAAGAATTTGTCGGAGACTTCATATCTCTCGACCCAGGCATGAGCTTGGAAAACCATTTTCAGCTCTTCGAACATCTCATATGCCCCATGTCTCTCAAAACGCTTTTGGAGCCCCGGCTCTAGGCTGTAAAGCATGCCGCACTGAACGAGGGAGTAGTCATCGGAACGTGCCTGCCAAGCGTTCATAACGTCTTGTTCTGCAGGGAGAACAGGTGCGTCACCCAGCGGTGCTTGTAGGACATAATCTTTCTTGGCAGCTATGAGGATGATCCTCAGGTTCCGGACCCAGTCCGTATAGTTGCTGCCATCGTCTTTCAGCTTTGTTTTCTCTAGGAATGCGTTGAAGTTGAGGACTACGTTGGCCATTTGATCTACAAGACATATTGTAAAACATTTAGACTAAGTTCATGATAATTAAGTTCATCTAATCAAATTATAATGAACTCCCACTCAGATTTGACATCCCTTTGGTCATCTAAGTGTTACACGATCCGAGTCGACTAGGCCGTGTCCGATCATCACGTGAGACGGACTAGTCATCGTCGGTAAACATTCTCATGTTGATCGTATCTTCCATACGACTCGTGTTCGACCTTTCGGTCTCCGTGTTCCGAGGCCATGTCTGTACATGCTAGGCTCGTCAAGTTAACCCTAAGTGTTTTCGCTGTGTAAAACTGTCTTACACCTGTTGTATGTGAACGTAAGAATCTATCACACCCGATCATCACGTGGTGCTTCGAAACGACGAACTGTAGCAACGGTGCACAGTTAGGGGAGAACACTTCTTGAAATTTTGTAAGGGATCATCTTATTTACTACCGTCGTCCTAAGTAAACAAGATGCATAAAACATAATAAACATCACATGCAATTATATAAAGTAGTGACATGATATGGCCAATATCATATAGCTCCTTTGATATTCATCTTCGGGGCTCCATGATCATCTTGTCACCGGCATGACACCATGATCTCCATCATCATGATCTCCATCATCGTGTCTTCATGAAGTTGTCACGCCAACGACTACTTCTACTTCTATGACTAACGCGTTTAGTAATAAAGTAAAGTAGTTTACATGGCGTTCTTCAATGACACGCAGGTCATACAAAAAATAAAGACAACTCCTATGGCTCCTGCCGGTTGTCATACTCATCGACATGCAAGTCGTGATTCCTATTACAATAGCATGAACATCTCATACATGACATATAGATCATTCATCATTCATCACAACTTTGGCCATATCATATCACAAAGCACTTGCTGCAAAAACAAGTTAGACGTCCTCTAATTGTTGTTTGCAAGTTTTACGTGGCTGAAGTAGGGTTCTAGCAAGAACGTTTTCTTACCTACGTGAAAACCACAACGTGATTTGTCAACTTCTATTTACCCTTCATAAGGACCCTTTTCATCGAATCCGCTTCAACTAAAGTAGGAGAGACAGACACCCGCCAGCCACATTATGCAACTAGTGCATGTTAGTCGGTGGAACCGGTCTCACGTAAGCGTACGTGTAAGGTTGGTCCGGGCCGCTTCATCCCACAATACTGCTGAAGCAAGATAAGACTAGTAGCGGCAAGAAAGTTGACAAATCTACGCCCACAACAAATTGTGTTCTACTCGTGCAAGAAGAACTACGCATAAACCTGGCTCTGATACCACTGTTGGGGAACGTTGCAGAAAACAAAAAAAAATTCCTACGGTTTCACCAAGATCCATCTATGAGTTCATCTAGCAACGAGTGATTAGATGCATCTACATACCTTGTAGATCGCGAGCGGAAGCGTTCAAAGAACGGGGATGATGTAGTCGAACACGACGTGATCCAAATCACCGGAGATCCTAGCACCGAACGGACGGCACCTCCATGTTCAACACACGTACGGAACAGCCACGTATCCTCCTTCTTGATCCAGCAACGGAGGGAGGAGAGGTTGAGGGAGATGGCACCAGCAGCAGCACGATGGCGTGGTGTTGATGGAGCTGCAGTACTCCGGCAGAGCTTCGCTAAGCACTATGGAGGAGGAGGAGGTGTTGGAGAGGGAGAAGGAGGCAACCAAAGGCCGAGGTATGAAGTCCCTCCTCTCCCCCACTATATATAGGAGGGCCAAGGGGGGGTGGCCGGCCCTAGGAGATCCAATCTCCTAGGGGGGCGGCGGCCAAGGGGGGTTTCCCTCCCCCCCAAGGCACCTAGGAGGTGCCTTCCCCTCCTAGGACTCTTCCCCCCTCAAACCCTAGGCGCATGGGCCTATGTGGGGCTGGTGCCCTTGGCCCATGTAGGCCAAGGCACACCCCCTACAGCCCATGTGGCCCCCGGGGATGGGTGGCCCCACCCGGTGGGCCCCCGGGACCCTTCCGGTGGTCCCGGTATAATACCGATAACCCCGAAACTTGTCCCGATGCCCGAAACAGGACTTCCCATATATAAATCTTTACCTACGGACCATTCCAGAACTCCTCGTGACGTCCGGGATCTCATCCGGGACTCCGAACAACATTCGGGTTACTGCATATACATATCCCTACAACCCTAGCATAACCGAACCTTAAGTGTGTAGACCCTACGGGTTCGGGAGACATGTAGACATGACCGAGATCGCTCTCCGGTCAATAACCAACAGCGGGATCTGGATACCCATGTTGGCTCCCACATGCTCCATGATGATCTCATCAGATGAACCACGATGTCGAGGATTTAATCAACCCCGTATGTAATTCCCTTTGTCAATCGATATGTTACTTGCCGAGATTTGATCGTCGGTATGCCAATACCTCGTTCAATCTCGTTACCGGCAAGTCACTTTACTCGTACCGTAATGCATGATCCCGTGACCAGACACTTGGTCACTTTGAGCTCATTATGATGATGCATTACCGAGTGGGCCCAGTGATATCTCTCCGTCATACGGAGTGACAAATCCCAGTCTCAATCCGTGTCAACCCAACAGACACTTTCGGAGTTACCTGTAATGCACCTTTATAGTCACCCAGTTATGTTGTGACGTTTGATACACCCAAAGCACTCCTACGGTATCCGGGAGTTACACGATCTCATGGTCAAAGGAAAAGATACTTGACATTAGAAAAGCTCTAGCAAACGAACTACACGATCTCACGCTATGCTTAGGATTGGGTCTTGTCCATCACATCATTATCCTAATGATGTGATCCCGTTATCAATGACATCCAATGTCCACAGCCGGGAAACCATGACTATCTATTGATCAACGAGCTAGTCAACTAGAGGCTTACTAGGGACATGTTGGTGTCTGTTATTCACACATGTATTATGATTTTCGGATAATACAATTATAGCATGAATAAAGACAATTATCATGAACAAAGAAATATAATAATAATGCTTTTATTATTGCCTCTAGGGCATATTTCCAACACTAAGCACTACGATGATACTATCGGAGGAGTAAATGACGGAGGGGGCACCGCACACGGCAAAGAGAACAAATGTTGTGTTTTGGGGTGCCCCCTGCCCCCGTATGTAAAGGAGGGCAAGAGGAGGCGGCCGGCCTAGAGGGGGCGCGCCAAGGGGGAGTCCTACTAGGACACCCAGTCCTAGTAGGATTCCTCCTTCCTTTACGGAGAAGAGGGAAAGTGGAAAGAGGTGGAGGAGAAGAAGGAAAGGGGGGCCGCACCCCCACCCCTAGTACAATTAAGTTTGGGCATGGGGGGTGCACTCCTCCACCTGGCTGCCGGCCTCCTCTCTCCACTAGGGCCCATGAAGGCCCGATAGTCCCCCGGGGGGTTCCGGTAACCTCCCGGTACTCCAAAACTTATCCAATACTTCCCGAAACCATTATGGTGTCCGAATGTAACCTGCCAATATATCAATCTTTACCTCTTGACCATTTCGAGACTCGTCGTCATGTCCGTGATCTCATCCAGGACTCTGAACAAACTTCGGTCACCAAAACACAAAACTCATAATACAAATCGTCATCGAGCGTTAAGCGTGCGGACCGTACGGGTTCGGGAACTATGTAGACATGAACGGGACACATCTCCGGTCAATAACCTATAGCGGAACCTAGATTCTCATACTGGCTCCTACATATTCTACTAAGATCTTTATAGGTCAAACCGCATAATAACATACGTCATTCCCTTTGTCATCGGTATGTTACTTGCCCAAGATTCGATCGTCGATATCAGCATACCTAGTTCAATCTTGTTACTGGCAAGTCTCTTTACTCGTTCCATAATGCATTATCCCATAACCAACTCATTAGTCACATTGCTTGCAAGGCTTATAGTGATGAGCATTACCGAGAGGGCCCAGAGATACCTCTCTGATACACGGAGTGACAAATCCTTATCTCGATCTATGCCAACCCAACAAACACCTTAGGAGACACATATAGAGCATCTTTATAATCACCCAGTTACGTTGTGACGTTTGATAGCACACAAGGTGTTCCTCCGGTATTCGGGAGTTGCATATTCTCATAGTCAGAGGAACATGTATAAGTCATGAAGAAAGCAACAGCAATAAAACTTAACGATCATAATGCTAAGCTAACGGATGGGTCTTGTCCATCACATTATTCACTAATGATGTGATCCCGTTCATCAAATGACAACACATGTCTATGGTCAGGAAACATAACCATCTTTGATTAATGAGCTAGTCAAGTAGAGGCATACTAGGGACACTTTGTTTTGTCTATGTATTCACACATGTACTAAGTTTCCGGTTAATACAATTCTAGCATGAATAGTAAACATTTATAATGATATAAGGAAATATAAATAACAACTTTATTTCCTTCAGTCTCCCACTTGCACTAGAGTCAATAATCTGGATTTCATAGTAATGATTCTAACACCATGTAGTCTTGGTGCTGATCATGTTATGCTCGTGGAAGAGGCTTAGTCAATGGGTCTGCAACATTCACATCCGTATGTATCTTGCAAATCTCTATGTCTCCCTCCATGACTTGATCGCGGATGGAATTGAAGCATGTTTTGATGTGTTTGGTTCTCTTGTGAAATCTGGATTCCTTTGCCAAGGCAATTGCTCCAGTATTGTCACAAAACATTTTCATTGGACCCGATGCACTAGCTATTACACCTAGATCGGATATGAACTCCTTCATCCAGACACCTTCATTTGCTACTTCTGAAGAAACTATGTACTCCGCTTGACACGTAGATCCCGCCATGATGCTCTGCTTGGAACTGCACCAACTGACAGCTCCACCATTCAATATAAATATGTATCCGGTTTGCGACTTAGAGTCATCCGGATTAGTGTCAAAGCTTGCATCAACATAACCATTTTAGACAAGCTATTTGTCACCTCCATAAATGAGAAACATATCCTTAGTTCTTTTCAGGGATTTCAGGATGTTCTTGACCGATGTCCAGTGATCCACTCCTGGAGTACTTTGGTACCTCCCTACTAAACTTAAAGCAAGGCACACATCAGGTCTGGTACACATCATTGCATGCATGATAGAACCTATGGCTGAGGCATAGGGAATGATTTTCATTTTCTCTCTATCATCTGCAGTGGTCATGCATTGAGTCTGACTCAACTTCACACCTTGTAACACAGGCAAGAACCCTTTCTTAGACTGATCCATTTTGAACTTCTTCATGAAGGAAATATGCCCTAGAGGCAATAATAATGTTATTGTTTATTTCCTTAATTCATCATAAATGTTTATCATTCATGCTAGAATTGTATTAACCGGAAACTTAGTACATGTGTGAATACATAGACAAACCTTATAGTCCCTAGTATGCCTCTACTGGACTAGCTCGTTAATCAAAGATGGTTATGTTTCCTAACCATAGACATGTGTTGTCATTTGCTGAACGGGATCACACCATTAGGAGAATGATGTGATGGACATGACCCATCCGTTAGCTTAGCATTACGATCGTGTCAGCTTCATTGCTACTGCTTTCTTCATGACTTATACAAGTTCCTCAGATTATGAGATTATGCAACTCCCGAATACCGGAGGAACACTTTGTGTGCTACCAAACCTCACAACGTAAAAGGGTGCTTATAAAGGTGATCTACATGTGTCTCCGAATGTGTTTGTTGGGTTGGCATATATCGAGATTAGGATTTGCCACTCCCTGTTTCGGAGAGGTATCTCTGGGCCCTCTCGGTAATACTCATCACTATAAGCCTTGCAAGCATTGTACTAATGAGTTAGTTGCGGGATGAAGTATTATGGAACGAGTAAAGAGACTTGCCGGTCACGAGATTGAACTAGGTATTGAGATACCGACGATTGAATCTCGGGCAAGTAACATACCGATGACAAAGGGAACAACTTATCTTGTTAGGCGGCTTGACCGATAAAGATCATTGTAGAATATGTAGGGACCAATATGAGCATCCAGGTTCCGCTATTGGTTATCGACTGGAGACGTATCTCCGTCATGTCTACATAGTTCTCGAACCCGTAGGGTCTGCACGCTTAACGTTTGATGAGGATTGGTATTATGAGTTTATGTGTTTTGATGTACCGAAGGTAGTTCAAAGTTCCGGATGTGATCACGGACATGGCGAGGAGTCTCGAAATGGTCGATACATGAAGATTGATATATTGGACGACTATGTTTGGACATCGGAATGGTTCCGGATGAGTTTTGGCATTTACCAGAGTACCGGGGGTTACTGGAACCCTCCCGGGGAGCATATGGGCCTTAATGGGCCTTAGTGGGAGAGGAGAGAAGGAAGCCAAGGAGAGGGCGCCCCCCCAAGCCCAATCCGAATTGGGTGAGGGGGTCAGCCCCCCTTTCCTTTCTCCTTCCCCCTCTTCCTTCTATTCCTAGTGGGACTAGGAAAGGGGGAGTCCTACTCCCACTAGGAGGAGGACTCCTCCCCCCCTGGCGCACCTAGAGAGGCCGGCCGGTGTTGGTGTCAAAACCGGCGGATCTTGGGTAGGGGGTCCTGAACTGTGCGTCTAAGGCTAATGGTACCAGGAGGCAGGGGCACGATGTTTACCCAGGTTCCGGCCCTCTCGATAGAGGTAATACCCTACTTCCTGCTTGATTAATCTTGATGATATGCGTATTACAAGAGTTGATCTACCACGAGATCATAGAGGCTAAACTCTAGAAGCTAGCCTATGATTATGATTGTTGTTGTCCTACGGACTAAACCCTCCGGTTTATATAGACACCAGAGGGGGCTAGGGTTACACATAATCGGTTATAGAGAAGGATATCTACATATCTGAATTGCCAAGCTTGCCTTCCATGCAAAGGAGAGTCCCATCCAGACACGGGACGAAGTCTTCAATCTTGTATATTCATCGTCCAACAATCCGGCCAAAGTATATAGTCTGGTTGTCCAAGGACCCCGTAATCCAGGACTCCCTCAGTAGCCCCTGAACCAGGCTTCGATGACAATGAGTCCGGCGCGCAGATTGTCTTCGGCATTTCAAGGCGGGTTCCTTCTCCGAATACTCCATAGAAGATTTTAGACACGAGGATCGTGTCCGGCCCTGAAAAACAAATTCCACATACCACCGTAGAGAGCACAATATCCCACAAACTAACCTGCTGACAACTTTTCATAGCGTGACATCACGCCATGGCCCGGTCATTATTCGAACCGTTTTTTCCAACCAGCCTGCCACTGCACGTGTTGCGAGGCGGTTTTATTGGCACGTCTTGTCGAAGCAGAGATCGTGTTCCCCTTATCACGGGATTCTCATCAATACGAGCGTGGGTAACCTAACCGTGCTTGTTAGTATGACTCCTCGATTTTACGCAGGTTCCAAACGGCCACACGGGGGACGCTCGATATTCGCCCTCTTTATAAAGGGGCCAAGGCCTGTCCTTTTCTTCCCACGCTCGATCCTTCTTTTCCCCCACCTTGAGTTCCAACACCCAAGGCTCAAGCTAAGCACTTTGGACCTTCAATGTGAAGCTGAAGATGATCAATGGGTGACACGAAGAGTGCGGAGGTGCTACAATAAGCAAAGGCGCCGACGCCCCATGGCCAAAGGGTTCCTTCCCGGAGGTGTCCGATTTATGGCAACGGGAGTGGTTTTACATCACAGCTCCCCGAGGTACAAAGCGGGCGGCCGCCCCCGCCTTCCGCTCGGGCCCTCCGCCCCAACTGGCATCATGGGTCAACAAGGGGCTGGACGGGGGGCCAGTTAATGATGTGCTGACATTGCAAAGCCGCATTCGAGATCTCCTTAAGAGGGACGTCAGTCTTATTAAGGTAATGCAAGTTATGCTAGTTCGTCGGGTCCTGCCATGCCAACATCGATCTCTCCATATGTGGGAGTGCAACCCGGAAGGACGACGAACTGTTCAACAATTCTTCGCCGTGACGCTCGAAGAGATGTATGGATTGTTCTTCGGATCACGAATAAAGTGTCCGGACACCATCGAGGATGCGGGTCTCAACTGCAACCGTCTGGATACCCAAGTAAGTATTTCCGTGGCCGAACATGCTGTCTTTTTATTGTCACAACATTACTCTGAAAAATTGCTCTCTGCCAGGAATGGATAATAAAGCCGGAGAGGATCAGGTGTTCGGCCCCTCTCCCCGAAGGCTCACCGGATCCTGTATTAACCAGGATGCTTAAGCGCGCACCTTATCAAGCGCCATCAGGAGAAGATGAAGGGAGGAATAAAGAAGCCGAAAGAGGGCCTCACACATTACACATCCAAATCGGGGGAATTAGTGTCTCCGCGAAGGAGGATAAGCGGGGAGGTGAATCCAGAATCCCCTCTCCCCAAGGGAAGAAAAGGGTCGCCTCTGAAGACTTGGAAACAGAAGTTTCCAAACGAGGGAAGATGCCTTCGCCAAGGGGCCCTGTCCTGGAGGGCGTTCTTACCGCACGGCGCCCGCAAGGGAGGCAGCCCTCGACCGAGCCGTAAGTGAACAAAAGTACTTGGTAAATATATCCTGCTTCATCTCTGAGAACAATAACCGAGACATGTATCTTGAAGTCCGGCTCGTATCCCTTCTCAACAGAGTTCGTCTTCGGGGGATCTTCTTCCGGAGATGATGGAGAGCGAAACGCCTCCTCCAGCCTCCCTGCCTCATAGGGCGGACGACCCCGAGGTGTCGTCATGGAGGATTTCTCTTGATCCGCCAAGGCCAGAATGTGACTCTTCGGCCGCCCGAAGTCCAGAGTATTCTGCTCCTAAGGAGAGCAACAAAAAGAGTCCGGGATTGTCCGGTGCACAACCGGACACACTGATGGGTCTTCTGGGGCAAGCGGCTATCTCAAAGGCGCATCGTACCTTAATGGGTACGGTGGTTGAGAGGATTTCATCCGCCAAGAACGGGTTGAATGAAGCTTTTACGAGCCTGCAAAGAGGCTTTGAGGTACGCCAAGTAATATATGTGTATTTTTGACGGTACCGCACACGCTAGGTGTGCTTGATAAGTCTCCAACGTATCTATAATTTTTTTATTGTTCCATGCTATTATATTACCCCTTTTGGATGTTTATGGGCTTTATTTTACACATTTATATGATTTTTGGGACTAACCTACTAACCGGAGGCCCAACCCGTATTGCTGCTTTTTTTGCTTATTTCAGTATTTCGAAGAAAAGGAATATCAAACGGAGTCCAAACGGAGTGAAACCTTCGGGAGCATGATTTTTGGAATGAACATGATCCAGAGGACTTGGAGTGCAAGTCAAGAAGCGATCAAGGCGGCCAGGAGATAGGAGGGCACGCCCACCCCCTCTGGGTGCGCCCCCTGTCTCATGGGCCCCTCGGGCGGCCACCGACCTACTTCTTCCTCCTATATATACCCACGTACCCCGAAAACATCTAGGGAGCCAACGAAAAACAATTTCCACCGCCGTAACCTTATGTATCCGCGAGATCCCATCTTAGAGCCTTCGCCGGCGCTCCGCCGGAGGGAGAATCGACCATGGAGGGCTTCTACATCAACACCATAGCCCCTCCGATGAGTTGTGAGTAGTTTACCACAGACCTTCGGGTCCATAGTTATTAGCTAGATGGCTTCTTCTCTCTTTTTGGATGTCAATACCATGTTCTCCCCCTCTCTTATGGAGATCTATTCGATGTAACTATTTTTGCGGTGTGTTTGTCGAGATCCAATGAATTGTGGGTTTATGATCAAGTTTATCTATGAGAAATATTTGAATCTCTTCTGAATTCTTTTATGTATGATTGAGTTATCTTTGGAAGTCTCCTCGAATTATCAGTTTGGTTTGGCCTACTAGATTGATCTTTCTTGCCGTGGGAGAAGTGCTTAGCTTTGGGTTCAATCTTGCGGTGTCCTTACTCAGTGACAGCAGGGGTTGCAAGGCACGTATTGTATTGTTGCCATCGAGGATAAAAAGATGGGGTTTATATCATATTGCTTGAGTTTATCCCTCTACGTCATGTCATCTTTCTTAATGCATTACTCCGTTCTTATAAACTTAATACTCTAGATGCATGCTGGATAGCGGTCGATGTGTGGAGTAATAGAAGTAGCTGCAGGCAGGAGTCGGTCTACTTGTCACGGATGTGATGCCTATATACCTTATCATGCCTAGATAATCTCATAATTATTCACTTTTCTATCAATTGCTCGACAGTAATTTGTTCACCCACCGTAATACTTATGCTATCTTGAGAGAAGCCACTAGTGAAACTTATGCCCCCCGGGTCTATCTTTTATCATATAAGCTTTCAATCTACTTTTATTTGCATCTTTACTTTTCGCATCTATATTATTAAATACCAAAAATATATTTATCTTATCATACTATCTCTATCAGATCTCACTTTCGCAAGTGGTCGTGAAGGGATTGACAACCCCTTTATTGCGTTGGTTGCGAGTTCTTTGTTTGTTTGTGTAGGTGTGTTGGACTTTTGAGGAGCCTCCTACTGGATTGATACCTTGGTTCTCAAAACTGGGGGAAATACTTACGCTACTATTGCTGCATCACCCTTTCCTCTTCAAGGAAAACCAACGCAAGCTCAAGACGTAGGAAGAAGGATTTCTGGCACCGTTGCCGGGGTGGTCTTCGTTCAAGTCAAGACATACCAAGTACCCATCACAAACTCATCTTCCTCGCATTTACATTATTTGTCATTTTCCTCTCGTTTTCCTCTCCCCCACTTCACCCTTGCCGTTTTATTTGCCCTCTCTTTCCCAATCTCCTCTCTCTATCGCTTGCCTTTTTTTGTTTGCTCGTGTGTTAGATCGTTTACCTTGTCGCTATGGCTAGTCCTCCTCTCCTTGTTATTACTCCCGAACATGAAATTCTCAATTTTAAGCAAAGGGAGGGAGAAAATTTAAAAGATGCTTGGCATAGAATTTGTAATGCTCAAAATAAATCTACTAGGAAGCTTTCTACTTCCGTACTTCTTTGCAATTTTTATGTAGGCATTACTCCTTGGAATAGATGTGTTCTTGATACCGTTACCGGAGGGGATTTCTTGAGTATCCATACGTTTGATGCTTATAATGCTATGTTAGATTTGTTTGGCCCACCCCCTCTTTTGGTTAATGGAACTGTTTTAATTTTAGAACATGGGATGCAACGGCTTGAAATTATTGAAAATAAAGTTGCCACTGATGAATTGATTGAAAATTTGGATAAAAAGATTCATAATGAGATTACCAAATACGGATCTAGGGTTGGAGTTACTTTGAAAAATCTTAAAGAGAAAGAACGTATAGTTAATGAAAAAATAGATCTAGATTTTGCAAGAATCGGTAAACTTGAGGATATTATTACCAACTTAGGTTCGGCATTTTCTTCCATGAAAAACACTCCAAAACCTCCTACCAAAACTGCCAAATTTATTTATGTTCCTAAAAATAAGGGTGAATCTTCTAGTAACGGAGACGCGGATCTCAAATCAATAAGTGTTCATCCTAATTGTCTCTCTATCATTAAGGAACCTTTTGCTACAAATGAATTTCTTGAATTTTTGCCTAAAGGTTTAGTCATTGCTAAAAAGGGAGAAACCCCTAAAGATTATAAGTGATCTATTGAAGATTTGAGTACCAAAGATGGCACTACTTAGATCTATCTTCGCTTTTATGCCTAGCTAGGGGCGTTAAACGATAGCGCTAGTTGGGAGGCAACCCAATTTTATTTGTGTTTTTTGTTTTTGTTTCTGTTTAGTAAGAAATTTTGCATCTACCTTCTGTTTAGATGTGTTTTTATGTTTTAATTAGTGTTTGTGCCAAGTAGAACCTATAGGATAACCTATGGTGATAGTTAATTTCATTCTGCTGAAAAACAGAAACTTTGCGCGCATGAAATTAGTTTTGTTAAATCACAGAAACGTGATTTTGCGTTGATTCTTTTTGATGCTGATCAATAGATAAATTGCCCAGGACTTCCTATTTTGGTAGGATGTTTAGAGTTCCAGAAGTTTGTGTTAGTTACAGATTGCTACAGACTGTTCTGTTTTTGACAGATTCTGCCTTTCGTGTGTTGTTTGCTTATTTTGATGCATCTATGGCTAGTAAAATAGTTTATAAACCATAGAGAAGTTGGAATACAGTAGGTTTAACACCAAAATAAATAAATAATGATTTCATTACAGTAACTTATCTGGTGGTTTTCTTTTCTTTCACTAACGGAGCTTATGAGATTTCCTGTTGAGTTTTGTGTTGTGAAGTTTTCAAGTTTTGGGTAAAGATTTGATGGACTATGGAATAAGGAGTGGCAAAAGCCTAAGCTTGGGGATGCCCATGGCACCCCAGGATATTCAATAATAGCCAAAAGCCTAAGTTTACGGATGCCCCGGGAAGGCATCCCCTCTTTCGTGTTCGTTCATTGGTAACTTTACTTGGAACTATATTTTTATTCGCCACATGATATGTGTTTTGCTTGGAGCGTCGTGTATGATATTAATCCTTGCTTTTTAGTTTTCCACAATCATCCTTGCTGTACAAACCTTTTGGGAGAAGCCTACTTGATTAAAATTTATTAGAATACTCTATGTGCTTCACTTATATGTTTTGAGCTAGATAGTTTTTGCTCTAGTGCTTCACTTATATCTTTTAGAGCACGGCGGTGGCTTAATTTCGTAGAATTGCTAGTTTCTCATGATTCACTTATATTATTTTGAGAGTCTTTTAGAACAGCATAGTATTTTCATTGGTTATAAAATTGGTCCTAGAATGGTAGGCATCCAAGTTGGGTATAATAAAAACTATCATAGGAAGTGAATTGGATGCTATGATCAATTTGACACTTGATAATTTTTTTGCGATATGGAGGTAGTGATATTAAAGTCATGATAGTTGGGTGATTATGAATTTAAAGAATGCTTGTGTTGAAGTTAGCAAGTCCCGTAGCATGCATGTATGATTAAAGTTGTGTAACAAATTTGAAACATGAAGAGTACTTGGATTGTGCATCCTTATGAGTGGCGGTCGGGGACGAGCGATGGCCTTCTCCTACCAATCTATCCCTCTAGGAGCATGCGCGTAGTGCTTGGTTTTTGATGACTTCTAAATTTTTTCAATAAGTATATGAGTTCTTTTGACTAATGTTGAGTCCGTGGATTATACGCACTTTTACCTTTCCATCATTACTAGCCTCTTCGGTACCGTGCATTACCCTTTCTCACCTTGAGAGTTGGTGCAAACCTTGCTGGTGCATCCAAACCCCGTGATATGATACGCTATATCACATATAAACCTCCTTATATCTACCTCAAAACAGCCACCATACCTACCTATTATGGCATTTCCATAGCCATTCCGAGATATATTGCCATGCAACTTTCCACCATTCCGTTTATTATCATGACATACATTACTGTTGTCATATTGCCATTGCATGATCATGTAGTTGACATCGATTTGTGGCAAAGCCACCATGCATAATCTTTCATACATGTCACTCTTGATTCATTGCACCATCCCAGTACACTGCCGGAGGCATTCATATAGAGTCATATCTTGTTCTAGTTTCGAGTTGTAATTCATCTGTTGTAATCAATAAAAGTGTGATGATCATCATTATTAGAGCATTCTCCCCAAAAAGAAAAAAAGAAAAGCCAAAAAGAAAGAAAAAGAAGGCCAAAGAAAAAAAAGAAAAAAAGGGAAAAAAAGAAAGAAAATAAATAAAAGGGGGGCAATGTTACTATCTCTTTTTCCACATTTGTGCTTCAAAGTAGCACCATGTTCTTCATATAGTGAGTCTTATATATTGTGCTTCAAAGTAGCACCATGTTCTTCATATAGAGAGTCTCATATGTTGTCACTTTCATATACTAGTGGGAATTTTTCATTAAAGAACTTGGCTTGTATATTCCTACGATGGGCTTCCTCAAATGCCCTAGGTCTTCATGAGCAAGCAAGTTGGATGCACACCCACTAGTTTTCTTTTGTTGAGCATTCATTCATAGCTCTAGTGCATCCGTTGCATGGCAATCCCTACTCCTCATGTCAACATCAATTGATGGGCATCTCCATAGCCCATTGATTATCCTCGTCAATGTGATACTTTCTCCTTTTTTGTCTTCTCCATACAATCCCCATCATCATATTCTATTCCACCCATAGTGTTATATCCATGGCTCACGCTCATGTATTGCGTGAAAGTTTTTGTGTGAGGTTTGAGATTATTTAAGATTATTTAAGTACAAAACAATTGCTTGGCTTGTCATCGGGGGTGTAGAATTTGGGAACATTTTTGTGTGACGAAAATGAAGCATAGCTTAACTATATGATTTTGTAGGGATGAACTTTCTTAGCCATGTTATTTTTGAGAAAACATGATTGCTTTGATTAGTACGCTTGAAGTATTACTATTTCTTGTGTCAATATGAACTTTTATTTTGAATCATTTGGATCTGAACATTCATGCCGCAAAAAAGAAAATTACATTGAGAATTATGCTAGGTAGCATTCCACATCAAAAATTCTGTTTTTGTCATTTACCTATTCGAGGACGAGCAGGAATTAAGCTTGGGGATCCTTGATACGTCTCCAACGTGTCTATATTTTTTTATTGTTCCATGCTATTATATTACCCCTTTTGGATGTTTATGGGCTTTATTTTACACATTTATATCATTTTGGGACTAACCTACTAACCGGAGGCCCAGCCCGTATTGCTGGTTTTTTTTTGCCTATTTCAGTATTTCGAAGAAAAGGAATATCAAACGGAGTCCAAACGGAATGAAACCTTCGGGAGCGTGATTTTTGGAATGAACGTGATCCAGAGGACTTGGAGTGCAAGTCAAGAAGCGATCGAGGCAGCCAGGAGATAGGAGGGCTCGCCCACCCCCTCTGGGTGCGCCCCCTATCTCGTGGGCCCCTCGGGCAGCCACCGACCTACTTCTTCCTCCTATATATACCCACGTACCCCAAAAACATCCAGGGAGCCAACGAAAAACAATTTCCACCGCCGTAACCTTCTGTATCCGCGAGATCCCATCTTGGAGCCTTTGCCGGTGCTCCATCAGAGGGGAATCGACCATGGAGGGCTTCTACATCAACACCATAGCCCCTCTGATGAGTTGTGAGTAGTTTACCAAAGACCTTCGGGTCCATAGTTATTAGCTAGATGGCTTCTTCTCTCTATTTGGATCTCAATACCATGTTCTCCCCCTCTCTTGTGGATATCTATTCGATGTAACTCTTTTTGCGGTGTGTTTGTCGAGATCCGATGAATTGTGGGTTTATGATCAAGTTTATCTATGAGAAATATTTGAATCTCTTCTGAATTCTTTTATGTATGATTGAGTTATCTTTGCAAGTCTCTTCGAATTATCAGTTTGGTTTGGCCTACTAGATTGATCTTTCTTGCCATGAGAGAAGTGCTTAGCTTTGGGTTCAATCTTGCGGTGTCCTTACCCAGTGACAGCAGGGGTTGCAAGGCCTATATTGTATTGTTGCCATCGAGGATAAAAAGATGGAGTTTATATAATATTGCTTGAGTTTATCCCTCTACATCATTTCATCTTTCTTAATGCGTTACTCTGTTCTTATAAACTTAATACTCTAGATGCTTGCTGGATAGCGGTCGATGTGTGGAGTAATAGAAGTAGATGCAGGCAGGAGTCGGTCTACATGTCACGGACGTGATGCCTATATACAGGATCATGCCTAGATAATCTCATAATTATTCGCTTTTCTATCAATTGCTCGACAGTAATTTGTTCACCCACCGTAATACTTATGCTATGTTGAGAGAAGCCACTAGTGAAACCTATGGCCCCCGGGTCTATCTTTTATCATATAAGCTTTCAATCTACTTTTATTTGTATCTTTACTTTTCGCCTCTATATTATAAAATGCCAAAAATATAGTTATCTTATCATACTATCTCTATCAGATCTCACTTTCGCAAGTGGCCGTGAAGGGATTGACAACCCCTTTTATTGCGTTGGTTGTGAGTTCTTTGTTTGTTTGTGTAGGTGCGTGGGACTTTTGAGGAGCCTCCTACTGGATTGATACCTTGGTTCTCAAAACTGAGGGAAATACTTACGCTACTATTGTTGCATCACCCTTTCCTCTTCAAGGAAAACCAACGCAGGCTCAAGACGTAGCAGTGCTCTGTATAGATAGTAGCCCCTGAGACTCTGGTTGCCATCCAGAGGTGGCAAACAGAGGATCATAGTCCCAGATAACGATCGCGCTGCTTTCATGTGCAGGCAGCTGAGGGTCCGGCGGCTGGCCGGACTGCTGATTTTGCCGAGCTGAAGCGGCAGCTTGACGTGACCGATGCCGACATTGTGCTTGTGAACAAGCGGCTTGACGAGGCACAGGGTATGTATTTTCGGGTAGTCAGCAAATATTAAGATGAGCATTATGCTAGTATCTATAATATGTTGTGACTGCAGATTGAGCTGCTGCCGTGGAGACCCTTCGGGCGGAACTTGCCTGAGCCAAGGAACAAGCCAGGATAATTGACGCGGCCGCCCTAAAGGAGGACGAAGAGTTAAGAGCCGAACAGGCTGCTCATCACCAGAGCATAGAGAAACTAGCCAAGATGGCTGTTGAGTTAAA
The DNA here is from genome assembly GCA_963921465.1 of Triticum timopheevii. Classification (NCBI taxonomy): domain Eukaryota; kingdom Viridiplantae; phylum Streptophyta; class Magnoliopsida; order Poales; family Poaceae; genus Triticum; species Triticum timopheevii. The sequence goes on along the minus strand of OY997270.1, from coordinate 489,800,262 downwards.
AGATGCCGCCGGCCGATATGAGCTCCTTAAAAAGGAAAGCCAAGCGAAAGCGGCTGACCTGAAGAAGGCCTTGGAAGCAATCAAGGAAACTCGCTCTGAAATTAGAGGGGTGAGGGAGGAGCTTCGTGAAGCCGGAGATATCACGGCTGGGAGGCCCTTTTGTTGCGGATGAAGTTTGGAGATCCGAAGTATGCCCCTCTGGATCAGTTATGGAGTGCTGCAGACGCGTATGCGGACTTGGCAAAGAGTGATGCTGATGCGACTGAGTTTTTCAAAGATCAGAAAGATCATGAGGTGGAAAGGTTGTTCTGATCGCAGTTCAGTCCTCCGACGCGTCCGCTGCCGTTGAATGAGAAAATGGCCGCATGGGCCGAGCTCCATAGGTTGTCGGGGCTTGCTATGAGGTCTGTCGTGGATCATCTTTGGCCGAAGGGGCCAATGCCGGACAGTTATTTTAGTTTCGTGCAACGATTCCTTGGTGATGTGTCGCATATCGATGTTGTGAAGAGGTCGGCATGCATAGAGGGTGCGCGGATGGCTCTTTCCCATGTTAAAACATATTGGGCAGGGATGGAGGCCACCGCTATTGCAACCCGGGGTCCGACGGGAGGCCTGGACACGGCCAAGCACTATTTTGAGGAAGTCCTAGAAGGCGCCCGTTTAATAGAGGCTCAGTGCTCGAAGAGTATCATGTTCGAGTGACATGTATCTGAATTGTAAAAACAATGCTATTTTGATGATAAAGGTTGTGTTTATACTTTTGCCCAAAAATATTATAGTGCCTCCTGTGCGGCCGTTTATGTATATATATAACCTGAAAGTTTGCAGCCGTCGGCTTCAGCCCCCACGCATATAATGCGGGGGTGTTTGAAAAAGCACGTAATCGCACTTGATCCAACGTCTTGGTCCGTTAAGGAGGTGATAGCGCGGCGAACCAGGCAATCGGACTATACAGCTTTAACACTTTCACTTAGCCATAGGAGTTCGACGGTGGGGCTACTATATAGCCCCTGGTACTTCCGCGTTCATCCAAATACGGTGCGCGTACGTACATGACCGGGAAACCGGTCCTTCGTTAATGTGGAGGAATCACGAAGATTCCGCTGAGTCATCGAGTGGTTGACCAGTCTCGCTCTATATCATGACAGTCAGTTTTCGGCTTTCTCTACTGAGGTGCTCATCCAGATAGTTCGGCCAAGAGTAGTTGTTCGCTTCCCACTCGAGCCGGACATAGTTTGTCCAAGAGTCTCCTGACAAAGAGAGAGAGAGAGACCTTAACGAATTTAGCACGTCGCCAAAGGGCGAGTGCTGAAAGATATCCGCGAAGGTGAACTCCATGATTGGTGCCCAATCAGATTTGATAGGCACGGACGCACGCGGTTCGGAACCTATGGCCGGAGACGAGTCCGAGGGTCCGATGACATAGACCTCTTTGGAGGTGAAGACTATGTTTGGCTCTAGCGCCGATGAGTGTGAGGCCTCCATGGCGAGGTCTATCCACCCGTCCTTGGATGGCACGATCTGCTCCGGATTGAGGGCCAGGGCTGCCGCAGGTGTGATCTCCCAAACACTGTTCGATGGCAGATCTAAGTCATGCTCGTCGTGACAGTTTGGCGCACCTGACATGGGCTCGAATCCATCCAAGATCAAGTCTCCGCGAATGTCAGCAGTATAGTTCAAGCTTCCAAACCTGACTTGATGGCCAGGGACGTAGCTATCGATCTGCTCCAAATGGCCAAGCGAGTTGGCCCGCAGTACGAAGCCGCTGAATACGAAGATCTATCCGGGGGGGAAACCTCACCCTGGACCGCATCGTTGAAGATGATTGAAGGAGCTATCAAGCCTTATCGTGACGGCACAATGGAACTCTCAATGAAAGCACCAATGTCGGTGTCAAAACCAGCGGATCTCGGGTAGGGAGTCCCGAACTGTGCGTCTAAGGCTAATGGTAACAGGAGGCGGGGGACATGATGTTTACCCAGGTTCGGGCCCTCTTGATGGAGGTAATACCATACTTCCTGCTTGATTGATCTTGATGATATGAGTATTACAAGAGTTGATCTACCACGAGATCATAGAGGCTAAACCCTAGAAGCTAGCCTATGATTATGATTGTTGTTGTCCTACGGACTAAACCCTCCGGTTTATATAGACACCGGAGGGGGCTAGGGTTACACAGAGTCGGTTATAGAGAAGGAGATCTACATATCCGAATTGCCAAGATTCCCTTCCATGCAAAGGAGAGTCCCATCCGGAAACGGGACGAAGTCTTCAATCTTGTATATTCATAGTCCAACAGTCCGGCCAAAGTATATAGTCCGGCTGTCCGAGCACCCCCTAATCCAGGACTCCCTTAGCCGGCCTCCCCCCTCCCTCCTTTATATACGTGGGGAGGGACGAACCCTAGAACACACAAGTTGAAATTGTTTATCCGTGTGCAGTGCCCCCCTCCATAGTTACACACCTCGGTCATATCGTCGTAGTGCTTAGGCGAAGCCCTGTGCCGGTAACTTCATCATCACCGTCACCACGCCGTCGTGCTGATGAAACTCTCCCTCGGCCTCAACTGGATCAAGAGTACGAGGGATGTCCCTGAGCTGAACGTGTGCTTAACGTGGAGGTGCCGTACGTTCGGTGCTTGGATCGGTTGGATCGCGAAGACGTTCGACTACATCAACCGCTTTAACTATATGCTTCCGCTTTTGGTCTACGAGGGTACATGGACACACTCTCCCCTCTCGTTGCTATGCATCACCTAGATAGATCTTGCGTGATCGTAGGAATTTTTTTGAAATTACCGCATTCCCCAACACTTCAAAACATTATCATGGTATGTGCTTTGTGAAAGTCCAGTTAAGCATCTTGATCTATCTCTATAGATCTTGATGCCCAATATATAAGCAGCTTCACTGAGCTCTGTCATTGAAAAATTATTCAAGTATCCTATTATGATATCCTAAAATTTTGTATTATTTCCAATCAACAATATGCCATTGACATATAATATTTGAAATGCTACAGAGCTCCCACTCACTTTCTTGTAAATACAGGCTTCTCCAAAAGTTTGTATAAAACCATATGCTTTGATCACATATCAAAGCATATATTCAAACTCCGAGAGGCTTGCACCAGTCCATAAATGGATCGCTGGAGCTTGCACACTTTGTTAGCACCTTTTGGATCGACAAAACCTTCTGGTTGCATCATATACAACTCTTCTTCAAGAAATCCATCAAGGAAAGCACTTTTGACATCCATTTGCCAAATTTCATAATCATAAAATGCGGTAATTCTTAACATGATTCGGACAGACTTAAGCATCGCTATGGGTGAGAAGGTCTCATCATAGTCAACTCCTTGAACTTGTTGAAAACCTTTCGCAACAAGTCGAACTTTGTAGACAGTAATATTACTGTCATCATCAGTCTTCTTCTTGAAGATCCATTTATTTTCTATGGCTTGAAGATCATCGGGCAAGTCCGCCAAAGTCCACACTTTGTTCTCATACATGGATCCCATATCAGATTTCATGGCCTCAAGCCATTTCGTGGAATCTGGGCTCATCATCGCTTCCTCATAGTTCGTAGGTTCATCATGGTCTATTAACATGAGTTTCACAATAGGATTACCGTACCACACTGGTGCGGACCATACTCTGGTTGACCTACGAGGTTTGGTAGTAACTTGATCTGAAGTCTCATGATCATCATCATTAGCTTCCTCACTAATTGGTGTAGGAATCACTGGAACTGATTTATGTGATGAACTACTTTCCAACTCGGGAGAAGGTACAATTACCTCATCAAGTTCTACTTTCCTCCCACTCACGTCTTTGGAGAGAAACTCGTTCTCTAGAAAGGATCCATTCTTAGCAATGAATATCTTGCCTTAGGATATGTGATAGAAGGTGTACCCAACAGTTTCCTTTGGGTATCCTATGAAGATGCATTTCTTCGATTTGGGTTCGAGCTTATCATGTTGAAGCTTTTTCACATAAGCATCGCAGCCCCAAACTTTAAGAAACGACAGATTAGGTTTCTTGCCAAACCACAGTTCATATGGTGTCATCTCAACGGATTTAGATGGTGCCCTATTTAATGTGAATGCAGCCGTCTCTAAAGCATAAACCCAAAATGATAGCGGTAAATCAGTAAGAGACATCATAGATCGCACCATATATCTAATAAAGCATGGTTATGACATTCGGACAGACCATTACGCTGTGGTGTTCTAGGTGGCGCGAGTTGCGAAACTAGTCCACATTGTTTCAAATGAAGACCAAACTCGTAACTCAAATATTCGGCTCCGTCATCAGATCGTAGAAACTTTATTTTCTTGTTACGATGATTTTCCACTTCACTCTGAAATTCTTTGAACTTTTCAAATGTTTCAGACTTATGTTTCATTAAGTAGATATACCCATATCTGCTCAAATCATCTGTGAAGGTCAGAAAATAACGATACTCACCGCGAGCCTCAACACTCATTGGACCGCATACATCGGTATGTATTATTTCCAATAATTTAGTTGCTCGCTCCATTGTTCCGAAGAACGGAGTCTTAGTCATCTTGCCCATGAGGCATGGTTCACAAGCATCAAGTGATTCATAATCAAGTGATTCCAAAAGCCCATGAGCATGGAGTTTCTTCATGCGCTTTACACCAATATGACCTAAATGGCAGTGCCATGAATAAGTTGCACTATCATTACTAACTTTGCATCTTTTGGCTTCAATATTATGAATATGTGTATCACTACGATCGAGATTCAACAAAAATAGACCACTCATCAAGGGTGCATGACCATAAAAGATATTACTCATATAAATAGAACAACCATTATTCTCTGATTTAAATGAATAACCATCTCACATCAAACAAGATCCAGATATAATGTTCATGCTCAACGCTGGCACCAAATAACAATTATTCATGTCTAAAACTAATCCGGAAGGTAGATGTAGAGGTAGCGTGCCGATGGTGATCACATCGACCTTGGAACCATTTCCGACGCGCATCGTCACCTCGTCCTTAGCCAATCTTCATTTGATCCATAGCCCCTGTTTCGAGTTGCAAATATGAGCAACAGAACCAGTATCAAATACCCAGGCGCTACTACGAGCATTAGTAAGGTACAGATCAATAACATGTATATCAAATATACATTTCACTTTGTCATCCTTCTTATCCGCCAAATACTTGGGGCAGTTCCACTTCCAGTGACCAGCCCTTTGCAGTAGAAGCACTCAGTTTATGGCTTAGGTCCAGACTTGGGCTTCTTCCCGGGAGTAGCAACTTGCTTGCTATTCCTCTTGAAGTTACCCTTCTTCCCTTTGCCCTTTTTCTTGAAACTAGTGGTCTTGTTAACCATCAACACTCGATGCTCCTTCTTGATTTCTACCTCTGCAGCCTTTAGCATTGCAAAGAGCTCGGGAATTGCCATTTCCATAACTTGCATATTATTGTTAATCACAAAGCCTTTATAGCTTGGTGGCAGTGATTGAAGAACTCTTTGAATGACACTATCATCAGGAAGATTAACTCCCAGCTGAGTCAAGTGGTTATGGTACCCAGACATTCTGAGTATGTGTTCACTGACAGAACTATTCTCCTCCATCTTGTAGCTATAGAACTTTTTGGAGACTTCATATCTCTCAACTCGGGCATTTGGTTGAAATATTAACTTCAACTCTTGGAACATCTCATATATCCATGACGTTCAAAACGTCTTTGAAGTCCTGATTCTAAGCCATAAAGCATGGCACGTTGAACTATCGAGTAGTCATCAGATCGAGCTTGCCAGACATTCATAACATCAGCATATGCTCCTGTAACAGGCCTTGCACCTAGCGGTGATTTAAGGACATAATTCTTCTGTGCAGCAATGAGGATAATCCTCAAGTTACGGACCCAGTCTGTGTAATTTCTACCATCATCTTTCAACTTAGCTTTCTTTAGGAACGCATTAAAATTCAAGGGAATGGTAGCACAGGCCATTGATCTACAACAACATAGATATACAAAAAACTGTCAGGACTAAGTTCATGATAAATTAAAGTTCAATTAATCATATTACTAAAGAACTCTCACTTAGATAGACATCCCTCTAGTCGCCTAAATGGTCGAGTGATCCATATCAACTAAACCATGTCCGATCATCACGTGATATGGAGTAGTTTTCAATGATGAACATCTCTATGTTGATCATATCTACAATATGATTCACGTTCGACCTTTTGGTCTCGGTGTTCCGAGGCCATATCTGCATATGCTAGGCTCGTCAAGTTTAACCCCGAGTATTCTACACGTGCAAAACTGGCTTGCACTCGTTGTATGTGAACGTAGAGCTTTATCAGACCCGATCATCACGTGGTGTCTCGGCACGACGAACTGTAGCAACGATGCATACTCAGGGAGAACACTTATACCTTGAAATTTAGTGAGGGATCATCTTATAATGCTACCGCCATAGAAGAAAAATAAGATGCATAAAAGATAAACATCATATGCAATCAAAATATGTGACATGATATGGCCATCATCATCTTGTGGCATTGATCTCCATCTCCAAAGCACCGTCATGATCTCCATTGTCACGGGCTTGACACCTTGATCTCCATCGTAGCATCATTGTCGTCTCTCCAACTATTGCTTCTACGACTATCACTACCTCTTAGTGATAAAGTAAAGCAATTACATGGCGATTGCATTTCATACAACAAAGCCACAGCCATATGGCTCCTGCCAATTGCCGATAACTTTGTTACAAAACATGATCATCTCATACAACAATTTATATCACATCATGTCTTGACCATATCACATCACAACAAGCCCTGCAAAAACAAGTTAGACGTCCTCTACTTTGTTGTTGCAAGTTTTATGTGGCTGCTACGGGCTTCTAGCAAGAATCGTTCTTACCTACGCATCAAAACCACAATGATTTTTCGTCAAGTGTGCTATTTTAACCTTCAATAAGGACCGGCCGTAGTCAAACTCAATTCAACTAAAGTTGGAGAAAAAGACACCCACTAGCCACCTGTGTGCAAAGCATGTCGATAGAACTAGTCTCATGAACGCGATCATGTAATGTCGGTCCAGGCCGCTTCATCCAACAATACCGCCGAATCAAAGTAAGACGTTGGTGGTAAGCAGTATGACTATTATCGCCCACAACTCTTTGTGTTCTACTCGTGCATATCATCTACGCATAGACCTAGCTCTGATACCACTGTTGGGGAATATAGAATGCAATTTCAAAAACAAAATCCTACGATCACGCAATATCTATCTAGGAGATGCATAGCAACGAGAGGGGGAGAGTGTGTCCACGTACCATTGAAGACCAAAAGCGGAAGCATTAGGTTAACACGGTTGATGTAGTCGAATGTCTTCACGATCCAACCGATCCAAGTACCGAACATACGGCATCTCTGTGTTCAGCACACGTTCAGCTGATGACGTCCCTCGAACTCTTAATCCAGCAGAGGGTCGAGGGAGAGTTTCATCAGCATGATGGCATGATGACGGTGTTGATGATGTGATCCACGCAGAGCTTCGCCTAAGCACTATGATGATACTATCAGAGGAGTAAACGGTGGAGGGCAGCACCATACACGGCTAAGAGAACAACTGTTGTGTTTTAGGGTGCCCTCCTGCCCCCGTATATAAAGGAGGGGGAGGAGGCGGCCGGCCTAGAGGGGTAGCGCCAAGGGGGGAATCCTACTAGGACTCCCAATCCTAGTAGGATTCCTCCTTCATTTCCGGAGAAGAGGGGAAGTGGAAAGAGGTGCAGGAGAAGAAGGAAAGGGGGTTGCGCCCCCACCCCTAGTCCAATTTGGTTTGGGCTTGGGGAGCACGCGCCTCCACCTGGCCGCCGGCCTCCTCTCTCCACTAGGGACCATGAAGGCCCAATAGTCCCCTGGGGGGTTCCGGTAACCTCCCGGTACTCTAAAGCTTATCTGATACTTCCCGAAACAATTCCGGTGTCCGAATGTAACCTTCCATTATATCAATCTTTACCTCTCAACCATTTCAAGACTCATCTTCATGTCTGTGACCTCATCTGGGACTCTGAACAAACTTTGGTCACCAAAACACATAACTCATAATACAAATTATCATCGAACGTTAGGTCCAATAACTATGTAGACATGACCGAGACACATCTCCGGTCAATAACCAATAGCGGAACCTGGATGCTCATATTGGCTCTTACATATTCTACGAAGATCTTTATCGGTCAAACCGCATAGCAACATATGTCATTCCCTTTGTCATCGATATGTTACTTGCCCGAGATTCGATTGTCGGTATCATCATACCTAGTTCAATCTCGTTACCGGCAAGTCTCTTTACTTGTTCCATAATGCGTCATCTCATAACCAACTCATTAGTCACATTGTTTGCAAGGCTTATAGTGATGAGCATTGTTGAGAGGTGATGACCCACAAGGATAGGGGATCTATCGTAGTCCTTTCGATAAGTAAGAGTGTCGAACCCAACGAGGAGCAGAAGGAAATGATAAGCGTTTTCAGCAAGGTATTGTCTGCAAGTACTGAAATAAGTGGTCACAGATAGTTTTGTGATAAGATAAATTGTAACGAGCAACAAGTAACAAAAGTAAATAAAGTGCAGCAAGGTGGCCCAATCCTTTTTGTAGCAAAGGACAAGCCTGGACAAACTCTTATAATAGGAAAAGCGCTCCCGAGGACACATGGGAATATCGTTAAGCTAGTTTTCATCACGCTCATATGATTCGCGTTCGGTACTATGATAATTTGATATGTGGGTGGACCGGTGCTTGGGTGTTGTTCTTACTTGAACAAGCATCCAACTTATGATTAACCTCTATTGCAAGCATCCGCAACTACAACAAAAATATTAAGGTAAACCTAACCATAGCATGAAACATATGGATCCAAATCAGCCCCATACGAAGCAACGCATAAACTAGTGTTTAAGCTTCTGTCACTCTAGCAATCCATCATCTACTTATTACTTCCCAATGCCTTCCTCTAGGCCCAAATAATGGTGAAGTGTTATGTAGTCGACGTTCACATAACACCACTAGAGGCTAGACAACATACATCTTATCAAAATATCGAACGAATACCAAATTCACATGACTACTAATAGCAAGACTTCTCCCTTGTCCTAAGGAACAAACGTAACTACTCACAAAGCATGTTCATGTTCATAATCAGAGGGGTAATAATATGCATAAAGGATCTGAACATATGATCTTCCACCAAATAAACCAACTAGCATCAACTACAAGGAGTAATCAACACTACTAGCAACCTACTAGCAGCAATCCCGGACTTGGAGACAAGAATTGGATACAAGAGATGAACTAGGGTTTGGAGATGAGATGGTGCTGGTGAAGATGTTGATGGAGATTGCCCTCTCCCGATGAGAGGAGCGTTGGTGATGACGATGGCAATGATTTCCCCCTCCTGGAGGGAAGTGTCCCCGGCAGAACGGCTCTGCCGGAGCCCTAGATTGGTTCCGCCAAAGGTTCCGCCTCGTGGAGGCGGAGTCTCGTCCCGAAAGGTTGCCTTCTATTTTTTTCTCATCGAAAGACTTCATATAGGAGAAGACGGGCGTCGGAGAGCCACCAGGGGGGCCACGAGGTAGGGGGGCGCGCCCAGGGGGGGCGCACCCCCCACCCTCGTGAGCAGGGTGTGGGCCCCCTGGCCTTCATCTTTGGCGATGATTTTTCTTTATTTATTTTTAGGTATTCCGTGGAGTTTCAGGACTTTTGAAGTTGCGCAGAATAGTCCTCCGATATTTGCTCCTTTTCCAGCCCAGAATTCCAGCTGCCGGCATTCTCCCTCTTCATGTAAACCTTGTAAAATAAGAGAGAATAGCCATAAGTATTGTGACATAACGTGAAATAACAGCCCATAATGCAATAAATATTGTCATAAAAGCATGATGCAAAATGGATGTATCAACTCCCCAAGCTTAGACCTCGCTTGTTCTCAAGCGAAAAGCCGATAACAATAAATATGTCCTCATGTTTAGAGGTAGAGGCGTCGATAAAAATAAAATACGGACATGAAGGCATCAAGATTATTTCCATAACAGCAACATAAATATATTTTGTCATATGATTACTCATGTTCAAGTGATGATCTTTTCACTAAGCCAAAGTATGAATCAGAAACCTTATTGAGCACCAACAAATTATAATCTCAGTCATTGAAGCAATTTCAATTTATCATAACATCGGAAAGAGTCTATGTCAGAGCTTAAAAGCAAGTCCACATACTCAACTATCACTTAGTCCTTCATAATTGCTAACACTCACACAATACTTGTGGTTATGGAGTTTTAATCGAACACAGAGAAAGACAGGGGCTTATAGTTTCGACCCACAACCTTTTACCTCAAGGGTAATGTCAACAATAATAATTCATTCTCCCCCACATCCAATTAGATATATCTATCATGTTCTTTCCAACATGCTGAGCTTGCAAAAGGATAAAATGAAAAAGGAAAGGTGAAGATCACCGTGACTCTTGCATAAGGTAGAGAATAATAATAAAGATAGGCCCTTCGCAGAGGGAAGCAGAGGTTGTCATGTGCGTTTAGGGTTGATGCACAAAATCTTAATGCAAAAGAACGTCACTTTATATAGCCCCTTGTATGTGAACCTTTATTATGCAGTCCGTCGCTTTTATTGCATCCACAACAAGTATGTACAAAGTTTATTTTCTCCGCACTAATAAATCATGCATATTTAGAGAAAATTTTTTATTGCTTGCACCGATGACAACTTACTTGAAGGATCTTACTCAATCCATAGGTAGATATGGTGGACTCTCATGGAAAAACTGGTTTAAGGGTATTTGGAAGCACAACTAGTATTTCTACTTGGTGCTGAGAATTTGGCTAGCGTGAGGGGGAAAGGCAAGCTCAACACGTTAGAGGGTCCATGAGAACATACTTTATCTCAGATGTAAGAAAACATAACTCATTATGTTGTCTTCCTTGTCCAACATCAACTCTTTAGCATGTCATATTTTAATGAGTGCTCCCAATCATAAAAGATGTCAATGATAATATATCTATATGTGAAACCTCTTTTTGTTTATTACTTCCTATTAATTGCAACGATGACCAAAGCTATATTTGCCAACTCCCAACAACTTTTAATCATCATACTCTTTCTATGTGAAGTCATTACTTTCAACAAGATCAATATGAACTATTTGGTTCTTTTTTTTCTTTTTCTTCTAATCACCCAAGATCATGGCAAAATACTCAAGCCCTTGACTCAACACTAATCTTTATTATATAGCTCATGGACTCAATTACAAAGAAGGATCATAAAGCAAAGCTCAAAACTAGATCATGCCATGACTTTATTCTACTAAATCAAGATACTACTAAAAGGATCGAACTAAGAAAAACGGTAAAGATATGAGTTGTGATGGTGATACGATACCAGGGCACCTCCCCCAAGCTTGGCAGTTGCCGAGGGGAGTGCCCATACCCATGTGATTATGTCTCCTTCTTTGTTGTTGGCGGTGGAGGTGTTGATGATGATGCAAGCTTGTAGTCCACCTTCCATGGCATAGGCTCACCATCATAGAAGGATGATCGAGTCTCCGAAATCCTCAAATCTGCAGCCAAACTCATACTTTTGAATCTATATTCATACTCACAGTTTTGATTTTGCAGATCATTGATTTGGGCTTGGAGGTGCTCGATCTTCTCATGTAGCTTGAAGATGGCCTCCTCGGTCTTCTTGGCATCCGGCTCGTAGTTGTAGGTGAACTCCGCGAGCATCTTGTGGGTAGCGTTGATTCCACGCTCCACCATCCCCTGGCACTTGAAAGCTTGTTGCTCCATTGCTTCAAGCCTCGACTCCACGCTTCCGGTTCTCTTTGGTCCCTCAACATCGCGGATGTGCAGCAACCCATCACGCATCTCAATGGTTTGAGGGTGTCGCAGCACCTCCGCGAGGTAAGGGTTGATCATCTTCTCGAAGAACTTGTCCTTGGAAGCACTTGGGGTCGTCACGATGATCTAGACCTGTCAGAAAAACAGCTCGAAACAAGAACAGGGGAGATTTGCGTGATACGAGAGTCAAAACCTTCGGGAGTATATATAATGAATTTTTACGGACCAAAATACATATCGTGCAAGGAAACGGAGTTCGGAGGGCACACGAGGTGCTCAAGAGGTAGGGGTGCGCCCTTCGCCCTTGTGGGGGCCTCGTGTGCTCCCCGGACTGCTACTTATTTTTCTATTTTTCTAAATATTTCAAAACGGAGAAATATTGCCTTAAAATTTGTTTTGGAGTCGGTTTACTTACCGTACCACATACCTATTCCTTTTCGGAGTCTGGAACGTTCTGGAAAGTGTCATTTATGTATTCCTTCGGGGTTACGGTTTCAATAATATTGGTTTCAACATTTATAGGATTACCTGAGATATAGTGTTTGATCCTTTGACCGTTTACCACCTTCAGATTTGTGCCTGCGAAGTTGTTGATTTTTATGGCACCGGAATGATAGACCTCCTCGATAACGTTAGGGCCTTCCCATTTAGAGAGAAGTTTTCCTGCAAAAAATCTTAAACGAGAGTTGTATAGCAATACATAATCACCTACATTAAACTCACGCTTTTGTATCCTTTTGTCATGCCATCTTTTAACCTTTTCTTTAAACAACTTGGCATTTTCATAAGCTTGGGCTCTCCATTCATCAAGTGAGCTAATATCAAATAACCTCTTCTCACCGGCAAGTTTGAAATCATAGTTGAGCTCTTTAATAGCCCAATATGCCTTATGTTCTAGTTCGAGAGGTAAGTGACAAGCTTTTCCATAAACCATTTTATACGGAGACATACCCATAGGATTTTTATATGTAGTTCTATAGGCCCATAATGCGTCATCAAGTTTCTTGGACCAATACTTTCTAGACCTATTGACAGTCTTTTGCAAAATTAATTTGAGCTCTCTATTGCTCAATTCTACCTGACCACTAGACTGCGGGTGATATGGAGATGCAATTCTATGATTAACGTCATATTTAGCAAGCATCTTACGGAAAGCACCATGAATAAAGTGTGAACCACCATCAGTCATTAAATATCTAGGGACTCCAAACCTCAGAAAAATAATTTCCTTAAGCATTTTAATATAAGTGTTATGATCAACACTACTAGTTGGAATAGCTTCTACCCACTTCGTAACGTAATCAACAGCAACTAAAATATGAGTATATCCATTAGAGGCAGGAAAAGGTCCCATATAATCAAAGCCCCAAACATCAAAAGGTTCAATGACAAGTGAATAATTCATAGGCATTTCTTGACATCTACTAATATTACCAATTCTTTGACATTCATCGCAAGACAAAACAAACTTACGGGCATCCTTGAAGAGAGTAGGCCAATAAAAACCAGATTGCAATACCTTATATGCAATTCTATCTCTAGGGTGGTGTCCTCCATAAGCTTCGGAGTGACACTTGCATAGGATCTGTTCCTGTTCATGCTCAGGTACACAACGTCTAATAACACCATCTACTCCTTTATAAAGATGTGGGTCATCCCAAAAGTAATGTCGCAAGTCATAGAAAAACCTTTTCTTTTGTTGGTATGTGAAGCTAGCTGGTATAAATTTAGCAACAATATAATTAGCATAATCAACATACCATGGAGTTCTACGAGAAGTGCTTATGACATTTAATTGTTCATCAGGAAAGCTATCATCAATAGGTAGTGGGTCATCAAGAACATTCTCTAACCTAGATAAGTTGTCTGCAACGGGGTTCTCAGCTCCTTTTCTATCAACAATATGTAAATCAAATTCTTGCAGCAGGAGAACCCACCTAGTAAGTCTAGGTTTTGCATCTTTTATCAATAAGATATTTAATAGCAGCATGATCTGTGTGAATAGTTACTTTAGAATCAACAATATAGGGTCTGAATTTATCACAAGCAAATACAACTGCTAAAAGTTCCTTTTCGGTAGTAGCATAATTTCTTTGAGCATTGTCTAGATTCTTACTAGCATAATGGATAACATTCAATTTCTTATCAAATCTTTGCCCTAGAACAGCACCTACAGCATAATCACTAGCATCACACATCATTTCAAATGGTAAATTCCAATCATGTGGCTGAACAACAGGTGCAGAGACTAATGCTTTCTTAATTATTTCAAATGCTTCTACACAATCATCATCAAAGACAAATGGTACATCTTTTTGTAATAAATTGGTCAGAGGCTGAGAGATTTTTTAGAAGTCCTTAATGAACCTCCTATAAAATCCGGCATGACCAAGGAAACTTCTTATACCTTTGATGTCCTTGGGGCATGGCATCTTTTCAATAGCATCAACCTTGGCTTTATCAACTTCAATACCTCTTTCAGAAACTTTGTGCCCCAAGACAATACCTTCATTAACCATAAAGTGGCACTTTTCCCAATTCAAGACAAGATTAGTTTCTTCACATCTCTGCAAAACTCGAGCAAGATTGCTCAAGCAATCATCAAAAGAGGAACCATAGACGGAAAAGTCGTCCATGAAAACCTCACAAATTTTCTCGCAAAAGTCAGAGAATATAGCCATCATGCATCTTTGAAAGGTAGTAGGTGCATTACATAAACCGAAAGGAATACGTCTATAAGCAAAAGTACCAAAAGGGCATGTAAAAGTAGTCTTTGATTGATCTTTAGCCGAGACAGGTATTTGAGAAAAACCGGAATAACCATCTAGAAAGCAATAGTGTGTATATTTGCATAATCTTTCTAACATTTGATCAATAAAAGGTAAGGGGTAATGATCTTTCTTGGTAGCCTTATTTAATTTGCGGAAATCAATTACCATCCTATAACCTGTGATAATTCTTTGCGGAATCAATTCATCTTTATCATTAGGGACAACAGTAATACCTCCCTTCTTAGGGACACAATGGACAGAAGCTTGAGTATTTCCTTTCTTACCACTTCTTTCATTTTAGGATTCAAACATCGTTGAGGATCACAAACTGGTTTGGCATCAGCTTCCAAATTTATTTTATGTTGACATAGAGTGGGACTGATGCCCTTAAGATCATCCAGAGTATATCCAATAGTGGCACGGTGCTTCTTCAGAGTTTTCAATAATCTTTCTTCTTCATGCTCTGAAAGGTTAGCGCTAATAATGACAGGATATATTTTCTTTTCATCAAGATAAGCATATTTAAGATTATCAGGTAATGGTTTAAGCTCAAACACGGGATCACCCTTGGGTGGAGGAGGATCCCCTAGGATTTCAATAGGAAAATTGGGTTGAAGAATAGGTTCCTGTTTAAAAAATACTTCATCTATTTCCCTTCTTTCATTCACGAACATATCATTTTCATGGTCTAGCAAATAGTGTTCTAAAGGATCACTAGGAGGTACGGAAATAGAAGAAAGACCAATAATTTCATCCTTACTAGGAAATTCTTCCTCACGATGTTGTTTACTAAATTTAGAGAAATTAAACTCATGAACCATATCATCCAAGCCAATAGTAACAACATTATTTTTGCAGTCTATCTTAGCATTAACAGTATTCAAGAAGGGTCTACCAAATATAATGGGACAAAAGCTATCTTGTGGAGAACCAAGAACAAGAAAATCAGCGGGATATTTGGTTTTTCAACACAAGACTTGATCATCTCTAACAATTCCCACTTCAGATATAGTATCTCTATTGGCAAGTTTAATTGTAACATCAATACCTTCTAACTCAGCAGGTGCAATATCATGCATAATTTCTTTGTATAAGTCAATGGGTATAACACTAGCACTAGCACCCATATCACACAAGCCATGATAACAATGATCTCCTATTTTAACAGAAATAACAGGCACGCCTACCATAGGTCTATGTTTATCTCTATCACAAGGTTTAGCAATTCTGGCAGTTTCACCACAACATTGAATAACATGCCCATCAATATTATCAGATAAGAGATCTTTAACAATAGCAATATTAGGTTCTACTTTGACTTGCTCAGGAGGTGTATAAGTTCTAATATTGCTTTTATGAACAACAGTTGAAGCTTTAGCATGATCCTTTGTTCTAACAGGGAAAGGTGGTTTCTCAACATAAGAAGTGGGAACAATAGGATCATTATAAGTGACAATCTTTTCTTCAACTTTAATAGGTGCAGCTACTTTTACTTCTATGGGAGGATGATATTTAAACCACTTCTCCTTGGGGAGATCAACATAAGTAGCAAAAGATTCATAGAAAGAAACTACTATCTCAGAGTCAAGTCCATATTTAGTGCTAAACTTACGGAAAATATCGGTATCCATAAAAGATTTAACACAATCAAACTTAGGTGTCACACCTGACTCCTTACCTTCGTCGAGGTCCCAATCTTCAGAGTTGTGTTTAATTATATCCAATAAATTCCATCTAAATTCAATAGTCTTCATCATAAAAGAGCCAGCACAAGAAATATCGAGCATGGTGCGATTGTTATCAGAAAGCCGAGCATAAAAACTTTGCATAATCACTTCTCTTGCGAGCTCATGATTGGGGCATGAATATAACATTGATTTAAGCCTCCCCCAAGCTTGAGCGATGCTTTCTCCTTCGCGAGGCCAAAAATTATATATATAATTGCGATCACAATGAACAAGATGCATAGGGTAATACTTTTGATGAAATTCCAATTTCAATGTTTTATAGTTCCATGATCTCATATCATCACATAGCCTATACCATGTCAATGCGTCTCCCTTCAAAGATAAAGGGAGGGCCTTCTTCTTAACAACATCATCGGGCACACCTGCAAGCTTAAATAGTCCACAGACATCATCCACATAGCGTAGATGTTCATCAGGATGCTTTGTTCCATCTCCTGTAAAAGTGTTAGCTAGCAGTTTTTCCATCATACCTGAAAGAATCTCAAAAGGAGTTTCATTTTCAATAGGTTGAGTAGGTTGAGTAGGTTGAGGAGCAACTCTTTGCTCTACTGGACGGGGTGAAGATACCCCGAACAAGCCCCTCAGACAAATACTTTCCATAGTAACAAGTGACAGAAAATTTCAGCACACTAAATAAATTTTTCCTTACCAAATTCCACCTACCAAAGGCGCTTCACTTCCCGGCAACGGCGCCAGAAAAGAGTCTTGATGACCCACAAATATAGGGGATCTATCGTAGTCCTTTCGATAAGTAAGAGTGTCGAACTCAACGAGGAGTAGAAGGAAATGATAAGCGGTTTTCAGCAAGGTATTCTCTGCAAGTACTGAAATAAGTGGTAACAGACAGTTTTGTGATAAGATAAATTGTAACAAGCAACAAGTAACAAAAGTAAATAAAGTGCAGCAAGGTGGCCAATCCTTTTTGTAGCAAAGGACAAGCCTGTACAAACTCTTATAATAGGAAAAGCGCTCCCGAGGACACATGGGAATATCGTTAAGCTAGTTTTCATCACGCTCATATGATTCGCGTTCGGTACTATGATAACTTGATATGTGGGTGGACCGGTGCTTGGGTGCTATTCTTACTTGAACAAGCATCCCACTTATGATTAACCTCTATTGCAAGCATCCGCAACTACAACAAAAGTATTAAGGTAAACCTAACCATAGCATGAAATATATGGATCCAAATCAGCCCCTTACGAAGCAACGCATAAACTAGGGTTTAAGCTTCTGTCACTCTAGCAACCCATCATCTACTTATTACTTCCCAATGCCTTCCTCTAGGCACAAATAATGGTGAAGTGTTATGTAGTCGATGTTCACATAAATCCACTAAAGGCTAGACAACATACATCTTATCAAAATATCGAATGAATACCAAATTCACATGACTACTAATAGCAAGACTTCTCCCTTGTCCTCAAGAACAAACGTAACAACTCACAAAGCATGTTCATGTTCATAATCAGAGGGGTAATAATATGCATAAAGGATCTGAACATATGATCTTCCACCAAAAACCAACTAGCATCAACTACAAGGAGTAATCAACACTACTAGCAACCTACTAGCACCAATCCCGGACTTGGAGACAAGAATTGGATACAAGACATGAACTAGGGTTTGGAGATGAGATGGTGTTGGTGAAGATGTTGATGGATATTTCCCTCTCCCGATGAGAGGAGTGTTGGTGATGACGATGGTGATGATTTCCCCCTCCCGGAGGGAAGTGTCCCCGGCAGAACGGCTCTGCCGGAGCCCTAGATTGGTTCCGCCAAGGTTCCGCCTCGTGGCGGCGGAGTCTCGTCCCGAAAGATTGCCTTCTATTTTTTTTTCTCATCGAAAGACTGCATATAGGAGAAGACGGGCATCGGAGAGCCACCAGGGGGCCCACGAGGTAGGGGGACGCGCCCAGGGGGGGCGCGCCCCCCATCCTCGTGAGCAGGGTGTGGGCCCCCTGGCCTTCACCTTTGGCGATGATTTTTCTTTATTTATTTTAAGGTATTCCGTGGAGTTTCAGGACTTTTGGAGTTGCGCAGAATAGTCCTCCAATATTTGCTCCTTTTCCAGCCCAGAATTCCAGCTGCCGGCATTCTCCCTCTTCATGTAAACCTTGTAAAATAAGAGAGAATAGCCATAAGTACTATGACATAACATGAAATAACAGCCCATAATGCAATAAATATTGTCATAAAAGCATGATGCAAAATGGACGTGTCAAGAGGGCCCAGAGATACCTCTCCGATACACGGAGTGACAAATCCTAATCTCGATCTATGACAACCTAACAAACACCTTCGGCAACACCTGTAGAGCATCTTTATAATCACCTAGTTACGTTGTGACGCTTGATAGCACACAGGTGTTCCTCCGGTATTCGGGAGTTGCATAATCTCGTAATCAGAGGAACACGTATAAGTCATGAAGAAAGCAATAGCAATAAAACTTAACAATCATAATGCTAAGCTAATGGATGGGTCTTGTCCATCACATCATTCACTAATGATGTGATCCCATTCATCAAATGACAACACATGTCTATGGTCAGGAAACATAACCATCTTTGATTAACGAGCTAGTCAAGTAGAGGCATACTAGGGACACTTTGTTTTGTCTATGTATTCACACATGTACTAAGTTTCTGGTTAATACAATTCTAGCATGAATAATAAAAATTTATCATGATATGAGGAAATATAAATGAAAACTTTATTTTTTCCTCTAGGGCATATTTCCTTCGCTAGCTAGTACCTACGGACCTGTAGGTCTACAAAGAACTACTTACAAATCATCGGAGAGGCACTAATGGAAGTGGCGAACCCCTCTGTTATGGTATCTAGATTGGATCTAGTGGTTCTGGACTCTGCGGCGTCTGAATTGATTTTCGTCGACTCCCCAAGGATTGGTGTAATATTGGGGTATTTATAGAGCAAAGAGGCGGTTCAGGGGGCACCCGAGGTGGGCACAACCCACCAGGGCACGGCTGGGCCTCCTGGCGCGCCATGGCCGGTGATGCTCCCCTCGAGGCACCCCCAGGTGCTTCCTTGGCCCACTGGATGTCTTCTGGCCCAAAAAATCCTCAGGAAGTTTCGCTGCGTTTGGACTCCGTTTGATATTGATTTCCTTTGATGTAAAAAACATGCAGAAAATAGCAACTAGCACTGGGCACTATGTCAATAGGTTAGTACCAAAAAATGATATAAAACGACTATAAAATGATAGTAAAACATCCAAGAATGATAATATAATAGCATGGAACAGTCAAAAATTATAGATACATTGGAGACGTATCATGCACGGATCCAATCGAGTGACATCGGCCACCGGGATTGAACCGACTGCTCCTCTCTGCTCCTCGCATCAGGAGATCAGGACTGGATGGATCGGACGCAACTGCTCCTCTGGGTCCCCTTTAGGGAAGCCCAACAGCGGACCTACTTTGGCGAAGCGATGTAATGGGTTGGCCGGCGGCCCAGGGAAACAAAGCCTTTATTTTGGCCTCCAGAGCAGCGGCCCAATAGGACAAACGGGCCAGTATTAGACAGATGTAGGGCAGAAGGCTTTACGCAAGAGATCTGACGGCCGAAAACATCCAGATCACGAAAATGGATGGCCGAAAACGCAAATCACTGTGAGGGTAGGGTTTGGGTGCGGTTATACTATCCTTAATTGTTTAGATGCACTAATTTGGTCAATAGGTGGTGATACAAGTGTAATATGGATAGTAGATACTGACTTTTGTAATAGGAACAATAAAAAACAGCAAGGTAGCAATTGATAAAATGGAGCACAAACGATATTGCAATGCTTGAAAATGAGGCCTAGGGTTCGTACTTTCGCCAGTGCAATCTCTCAACAATGCTAATATAATTGGATCATATAACCATCCCACAATGTGTGATGAAGAATTACTCCAAAGTTCCTATCTAGCGGAGAACATAAGAAGAAATTGTTTGTAGGGTATGAAACCACCTCAAAGATATCCTTACCGATCGATCTATCTAAGAGTTCCTACCAAAATAATACCAAGTGTTATCCTTTCCGATTGATCTATCCAGGAGTTCATACTAAAATAACACCATATGATATATATCAACCAACTCTAATGTCACCTAGATACTCCAATGTCACCGCGAGTATCCGTGAGTTGATTATACCATATGCTTAAAACAATTTCAGATTCATAATACTCAATACAACATAAAGCACTTCAAAGAGTGCCCCGAGATTTCTACCGGAGAAACAAAGATGAGAAAGTGCATCAACCCCTATGCATAGATTACGCCAATGTCACCTCGGGAATCCAGGAGTTGAGTGCCAAAACATATATCAAGTGAATCAATATGATACCCCATTGTCACCATGGGTATTCATAGCAAGACATAGATCAAATGCTCTCAAATCCATAAAAGTATTCAGTATGATAGAAATGAAATCTCAAAGGGAAAAACTCAATTCATCACAACAAGATAGAGAGGGGAAAACACAATATGATCCGACATATTGACAAAGCTCGCGATACATCAAGATCGTGCCAAGTCAAGAACACGAGAGAGAGAGATAGAGAGAGAGAAAGAGAGAGAGAGAGAGACGGAGAGAGATTAAACACATCGCTACTGGTACAAACCCTCAGCCCCGAGGGTGGACTACTCCCTCCTCATCATGGTGGCCGCCGGGATGATGAAGCTGACCACCGGTGATGATTTCCCCCTCCAGCAGGGTGCTGGAACAGGGTCTAGATTGGTTTTTCGTGGCTACAAAGGCTTGCCGCGGCGGAACTTCTGATCTAGGGTTATTTCTGGGGGTTTTCGTATTCATATGATTTTTTGGCGTTGGTCTCTCACGCTAAGATTAGTCTCGAGGTGCCCACCTGGGCGCGCCCAGGTGTCTTATGGTCCCCACGAGGATCCCCTCTGATCCTTCCTTGGCTCCCAAGTTTTTTCTGATCCAAAAATAATCTTCAAAAAGTTTCGCCATGTTTGGACTCCGTTTGGTACTAATATTATGCGAAGTAAAAAACAAGCAAACCACAGCACGTGACACTGGGCACTATGTCAATAGGTTAGTCCCAAAAAATGATATGAAGTTGCTATAAAATGATTGTAAAACATCCAAAAATAATAATATAACATTATGGAACAATCAAAAATTATAGAGATGTTGGAGACGTATGAATGGGCAGAGTGCCCCGAAACGGTAGTGCCGCCGGAGTGGTAGTACCGCTCGCCCTAGCGGTACTACCTCTTAGGGTGCAATAGAAAGGTACAAGTGGTAGTAGGGGGAGTACAACTGCAGTTGCACTGCCGCTCTACTACTGCGAAGATGCAAACCATTCCAGAAGACCTCGCGTAAGTGGTAGTGGCAGTGGTAGTGAACGGGCAGTAGTACGCAGGCAAGCGGTACTACCGCTCTACTACTGCTCCACTTCCTCTTGTGTTCAGAAGCTATAGCGATACCATCGGAGATGGGGCGGAGTATAGGCAGAAGTACCGCACAAGTAGAAACACCAAACAAGAACCCGAAAAGATGATGGAAAGATGCAATAGTTTGAGTTCTCTACGAACGATACGATCAAGCTACTCACTCGAGAGCCCCTCTTGATAGTTCATCAATCAATCCAATAACCCGGTCTTCCAACTAACACCATGAGACCGGTAAAGAAATCCTATTAAGAGCAAACCTTTGCCTTGCACATAGTCCAGTTGAGCTAGATGATGACGATCTTGACTTCCTAAAGTTGGACCACCTTTCTTTATTGCGTTGGCTCGATGAAGATTAGTTGATTGCTCCCCCATACTCCACTATGGGTGAGCCACTCTTCGGCACATCTTCACAAGTTCATTGTCACCACAATGGACGGCGAGCTTCAAGGACGTGATCTCTTTGTGATGCTCCACTTGAACTTGCACACCACAACATAACCCCACATAGAACTCTCATGTAGACCATGGGTTGGTACAGAAAGCGTAATGGACAATGCTTACCATATCATGGGATCACTTGATCCCTTTCGGTACATCTTCTACGCTTTGCATGTTGATCAACTTGATACACTCTTGGACTTAGTCTTGATCAACCTTGTATCATGTCTTCTACATGACCAATCTTTGCATAATTCCTTGAATAGCACCTTGGTCATCTCATAAACACCTTGAAACCAACACTTGGACTGAAGAAATGCCTATGGACAAATATAACTCAAGGCAATCATTAGTCCATAGAGAATGTCATCAATTACCAAAACCACACATGGGGGCACCATGCTCTTTCAATCGTTCAACGGTGGGGTTGTAGAGGGACTACACGTTGTTGCACATCTGGACGCATGTGTTACTCTCCACACGTTGACGATGGGTGCATGAACGGTGACGCAGGATTATATCATAACTTGTTCTCATTGATTTTGGACACCTCTTAGGCCAAGTTTGCAGATCCCTTTTTATGGAAATAAGGTTAATTCATTTCTGGGGCTAACAGTTTTGGCAATTTTCACTAATGTATTGGTTCACAACTATGCTTCTTAAGAACATCGTGTGTGCACCCCACCAAACTATTCACCCTCTACAACGAGGTGTTGCCATGAATGAATGACGTAATAGACTAGTGACCAATCATTATTGGCATGCTATATATATATTGTCATATCATGGAAATGAAGTTAGCTCAAAAAATATACCTAACAAACATGCCAATTGCCATGCTATATACTGCTCATGGGCTCGACCCGCAACACGAGGACGTCGAGGGCTCCGGCCCTGGGTGTGGCGGTGGTGGCCACCTCCTTCGCTGGAGGTGGTCGACCTGAGGCTGGGTGGTCGGATCTTGAGATCCGTCATCTAGTCCCGCTTGCGAGTCGGGGAGACATAGTTGCCGGTGAAACCCGAGCCGATGGCGGCGTTCTACGCCATTACCTTGATGGAGGCATCGTCGTGTAACTACTGTCCACCCACTCGTGCTACTCCGAGGCAAACCCTAGGATCTGGTCTTCCAGATCGGACGATGGCGGCACTGTGGTGTCCTTTCTCTCTTAGGAGCATCGTTTGTGGATCCTCGTTGGAAGACAGAGGCAAGAGGTGGAGCGGTTTCGTCTTGCACGGAGCTTTGGTGGAGATGTCAAGTCATGACTGACCGACAGGTGCTACATTATGTCATGCATGTTCGGCAGGTGCTACGCACGACAGATTTTCCAGACTTCAAGCTATGTCGGCTGGTGGTACTTGGTGGCATGGTGTTGCGGTGTACCGGAGGCGACCATGACATGCTCAACAGTTTGCACGCAGGGAGGTGGTGCCGTTGGGTGCCGTGGTGGCGTCAACAGATTTACGGACTGACAAGGATGATGCAGATCTCTTTCCTAAAGGTGGGTCAGTGGTTCGATGATGACGATGGCTTCTAAAGCATGCATGTGGTGTACGGTTTAGGTTTGCTGCACCGGTTGTAGGTTCCGATACGTTATGTGAACAGATTGACGACGACACCGGTTTTAGATATGGAAAGTGAGAGCACTCCACATTATCGAGTTTGTAAGTGTGAGTGGTAGCTTCGGGTAGCTTGATGTATGTTCTTGTCAAACTTCTATTCAATAATTAATAAAGATCGATGGTTGTATGCATCTACTGATGTAGAGGCCGGAGGTTTTGACCTTCTTTTCCAAAAAAAAATGGTCTCTTGTCTCCACCACAAGGGAGATCCTTTTGATTGAACATTTTGTGAAAGCCCATGAGCAAGAGATATCCATTCTGCAATTTCTATTTTGCCATGTGGCGCCCTGGGCATGGTGCAGCTACCAGGCCCTCTACCAGCACCCTGACGAATGGCACAGGATTCCTTGTTAGAGTGTAGAAAAAACGGCGTGACTTGAGCCTCGCTGTGATCCTGCCGTCATCATCGACGGTGGAAGGGTGAATGGATGGGGGAACCAACCCTCGTTGAATTAGTTATTAAGTTGGCTGCAGGGATCACATGATGCAGAAGCCAGAGGATATTCCTATTTTTTAAACTAGCAGGGTGACCCGCGCATTTGCGCGGCTAGATTTTTAGGTATTCTATTTCTTGTGTTCTTACATGTTTACTATATTCAGATTTACGTGTTGGTTTACTCTTTTTATTGCTAATATACTTTCTCTTTTTTTACAATCTTCAAGCCCTCGTTGCTAATCTTATCACAAAAATTAAATTGACCTAGATGACATGTACTTAAAGCTTGTTTCCTATTCATTTACCCTGGTTACAATCACTTATCCATAAGTAACTAAAAATCATTTATGGCTTTGTCACTCTCGTTAGAACCTGTTCTTTTTCAATGGTTAACTAAAGTTTTGCATTGACTTGTATCTTATATATTTTTTTACTGAGTAACATATTGTTGCTTTCGTATAGTAGGCCCACTTGAACATTGGCAGCACTTTGTTATTACTACTTGATGTGATGTATGTCTTCTATGGTATTTTCATTCATGCAACATACATTTGACTATTCCCAGTTTAACACTTCTCCTTAGGCTACACATATATAGAATGCAACACCATAAACTTAATGTCATCATCGATCGATGTCATATATCCTTCCATCTATAATATTTGTATGATATTTCTAAAGAAGCGTTAAATCTGAACCTAGAACATATATAAACCATGGGTACTCTTTAACCAATCGCCACAACACCTGCCATATTATAGTCTACTCCCTCCTTCCATCTATATAGGGCCTAATGCATTTTTTGAGCATAACTTTGACCAAATGTTAGAGCAATAATATATGACATGCAATTTACACAAAGCATACCGTCAAATCCGTATGTGAAAGGAGCTTCGAATGATATAATTTTCACATTATACATCTCGTGTACTATTAATCTTGCCAATAATCAAAGGCGGTCTTGAAAAACGCATTAGGCCCTATATAGATGAAAGGAGGGAGTAATGTTCTTTAAATTGAAGTATTTTTTTCTCAATGATGCGTTTTTTATAAGTGTTACTTTAAAAGAACACCTTTACTACTTTATTATTAATTGTTGAGAAAGTGTTTTAATTTGGTGATGTCTATAATTGCCAAATTTAATCAATTGCCACATTATAATTTAGATTAATAAAAATTAGAGTGCATTTAGAGGTCTTAATATAAAAAGAAAATTCAAAATTCATATGATTATTGTGTACTTATAACTTTTTAATTAAATATAAGTGCATAATATAAGTAAATAATTGAGCCTTTTTGCATGTATAGCATGTTCATATCAGAACTTTCCAACGCATGATTGCATGTTGAAGTGACGTCGTGACATACTTGCATGTTGAGGTAAATATCTTAGTGGGGAACACCTACTTAGTTATATATAGGATGTGGTGTACTCGTACAAAAAAACCTTTAATGGTTACCTCCCCGTATGTACCATGGTGTGTATAGTATATTTTCTCCTGGCGTAGACATGCTTGCTTTTTCCCATCAACCGCTTTGGTCATAACTTATGCTGCAAGGTCCACCGGACATTCATATTTCACCTGAACATGCTATATATATTTCACTTGAACATGCTATAGACTCAAGGTCTACAGGGCATATATATATAGTTAAAGATAAGCTGATAATTAGATTCATATATATTTCACTTGAACACCTGACTCAAGATCCCCTCTCATGGGAGTCATGGCCCTACAACACCATTGTTGCTTGCTAGACTGATGTCCCCACACCGACTTGTCATACACCTTGCCGCTAACTCGCTGGATCTATATCGCCGTGCGAGCGTTTAGCTCCTTGTAATAATATAAATATTTCACTGTTTGTGTAGTTTTTATTCCTTGGTGTAGACATGCAGGCTTTTTCTAATCAACCGCTTTGGTCATAATTGATGCATGTATAGTAGTCTCAAATATAAATTGATACATTAGATTCATATGTATTTTACTGGGACTTGTTATAGACTCAAGGTCCCTGTCTTGTACGTGGCCTTTCTTTTTTTGTGAGAAAAACTGCTGATCTCGTTGTCTTTTAGCACCATCTCTGCTTGCTAGATCAATATCACAGCTATGTGTATTCATCAGCTTCGTCAAGGCAAGCTCAGAATTTCCACTTGAGCTGATAGGACAATTTACGCAAGGCAGATGAAGGCAATGTGTCATATCCCGATCAACTTAATGGACATTGTGGATGCATGGCTTCTTGATGATGTATAGTCTTCCATGCTCGCTTCTGCACTTGTTGGGAAACCACATCTATCAAGCGTCCAGAAGATTTACGATTTGTTCATGCACAACCTGCAAAAGTGATGGTTGAGACCGCCACACCCCTTAATTGATTCGGGGAGCAACATGAACCACGATATCTAGGACAAAGAGATGAAGTTTCTATTCAGTTGAAGGCTGGATCCTTGTATCTTGCTACTTCAAGCTTCTGGGCATGCATCCAGGCGTGTATGCTACTCTGCGTGAATAACGTTGGATTCATAGGCAACCGGCCTGTATGCAGCTATCGTGAGCACCCCTTAGGTTCAGGACGTATGCAACGCTCGTATTATTTTATATTGGCCAATCATTGCCGTACCCTTCTCAGCTTGCCTGCGTGCTTCCATGGGAAATCAATTAACGTGCACACTTCCGTACTCTGTGCTTCTTCCTTCTTTTTTTGCTAGAAACCTATCAATTGTATTGTACACGATGGTTATTATTACATGGTGTGCCAGCGATTACTATATCCCGCATGCACGCACGTGTTCTCCTAGGAAATCAATCAGCATGCGTAATTATTTGTCCGTGTACTACTATGCTAATTATTTTTCCTGAAAATCAATTAGTAGTGACTAGGACATATGCCCGTGCGTTGCAACGGGAAGGATGAATTGACGTGCATATGCAAGCACAACACCTAGTGCTTCGGTACGAAGAAAACCCTAATTGCTTCCTCCTTCAAAACGCTCACTAACGATTCATGATCTATCTGATTATCTGATTCAGGCACAATCGATTCAAAACATTCAGAAACTGGATTAGATGCTGACATAGTTGGTGACATTGGTGATGTCTCCAAAACACCTGATTCAGAAATTTTTGCTTCTTTTGAAGGTCGGTTATCGAAATCCTCTCGAATGTTCATTTCAGTGATGTCATCTGTTTTCTGCAGTTACAACATAAAAAAACTGCTTTAGAAAACCCACCTAGGGTATATATAAAGGTAGATGCAGTTGTTAATTGCTGAACTAAATTGACTTGCTCTATTTAACAACAACAAATGTTCACAGCAGCAACATATATCAAAATATGCAATTTGAGTGGGGAAACTTACAGTGTGCATGTTGCTATCATCAAGTGTTACTGGTGGCATGTCCGAGAGCCGAATCTTCTTGGCCTCCACCTGAGTTCTATCAGTCTTTGGGATCTGCAAGTGCACACACATAAGTTAATAAACTTTTAATACATGTACTCTCAAGGATTGAATCATGCATTTGAATGGCAGAGATGTTCTATTCAACAAGGCTTCAGGAGAGTTTGATTTTTCAAAAAAAAACATTGTAAAGATGATATTTTAGGTGCCTACTGTATCTACCGTCTTTAACATAAAGAAGGGGAAGATCACAAAGACTTGTTTGTGGCGAGTTTGGCACTATGATCAGCCTAGGGTGGTCTGCTCATGGTGGTTCTCGATCTCGAGCAGAATCATTTACTCTAGCTTCAGCAGATATTTACTTTACCTTGAGCAATCATTATCCAAAGACACATCTTATACTTTCGAAGAGGACTGAATAAACAGGACTCAAGGGTGGTTGAATAGTAAGATGACTCAATCACTGAAAAGTATAATATTGAAGACTGAGATGAAACGTTTTCACTAAAGGCTGAAGAAAGATGACTTAAAAGAAAATGAATGGAGAAGAAAAGAGTCAAGAACGACACCCAGGAATAAAAACCACCGAGTGAGATCAATAGTGTGCAACTATTGCCCAAAACTAAGCTGGCAACTACCACTGAAACAACTGACATGACTGAAGAAACTGAGGATTGTCGACGACGCCTCACAAGCACCATAAAACAACTACTGTAAGAAGGAACACAGGAACCACAAGTTCAGCAAACTTTCCAGCCTCGACATGATTTCTATTGTATTGTCTCAGCCCATGATCTCTAGTGTACACCACAAGTTCAGCAATTTCTGAACACACAAAAGCTTGAGGGACAGGCACCACAAGTTCAGCAAACTTTCCAGCCTCGACATGATTTCTATTGTATTGTCTCAGCCCATGATCTCTAGTGTACACCACAAATTCAGCAATTTCTGAACAGACAAAAACTTGAGGGAAGTGGCAACAACAGGGTTGTTTTTGAGGGAGGTAGAAGCATCACATACCTCTGTTGTAGCCACCGTTGGACTCATAGTGCTTCTCTGGACCAAGAATTCTGGCGAACATGGTGTCGGTTCGTCCGGCGTACTCAAAGGCGAACTCGGTGCTTGTTCCTCCGGCGCACTCAAAGGCGACATGATGCTGAGCATGGTGTTATGGCTGGCAAATCCTTACCTATCATTATCAAGCAAAAAATCATCCAAAGCACAATCAAATTGTTGTCATAAAACAGTGCAGGATGGTAAGTTCACAAATGCATCAGCTCAGTCCCAAATAAGCATTGCAGTTTTCCTCAAATTAGGGATCAGAGGTAGTAACACAATAGCACAAACAGACCAAATTATATATTACTACACTGTAATAGAGCGACAACCAAAAATCATAGTCAGGCATCAGCAAATAGCATACAACTCAGGCCCAAATAAGCATTGCAGTTTTGCTCAAATTAGGGATCAGAGGTAGTAACACAGCAACACGAACCGACTAAATTATATATTACTACACTGTAATAAAGCGACAACCAAAAATCATAGTTAGGCATCAGCAAATAGCATACAAATCAGGCCAACATAATCATTGAAGTTTTGCTCAAATTGAGGATCAGAGGTAGTAACATAGTAACACAGGCATCAGCAAATAGCATACAAATTTCTCGAATAGTTCAATCCATGAAACCCAGATAAGAAACTTGATCAAAGGAACAAAGGAACAAAGGAACAAGCTGGTCAAGTATTTCACATCTTTCACAAGAGAAACGTGATTTGCTTGATTGCTCATTGAATCTGCAGTTGTTAAATATCTGAATGTAGCATCTAAAGGTCCAACACAAGTAGAAGGACGGATTCATCAAAACTGTTGTTTCTGAATGTAGGTGTAGAGCGAGGAGCTCCTAAGTCTATATGAATCTGAAGTTGTTTCTGTTTTCATTTGTATTGATACATGTACAGTCGATATTAGTCTGCTCATAATCAGTCAATCACTTTGTCACTTTTGCTGAGACTTCTAGCAAGGGCACATAAACACACCAATATTCACAACATGATCAAAAACAGATTGAGCAGCTTTTAATACGGCAACATTATACGGCAGGAAATATAACTACGACTTGCAAGATCACATAGTAGCAGTTGAATTGCAACATTATACGACAGCAAACAGGAGAAGCAAGGGAAGAATTATCTGTATCATACCCCAAGC
The DNA here is from genome assembly GCA_963921465.1 of Triticum timopheevii. Lineage (NCBI taxonomy): Eukaryota > Viridiplantae > Streptophyta > Magnoliopsida > Poales > Poaceae > Triticum > Triticum timopheevii. Next base: position 489,770,296 of record OY997270.1, on the reverse strand, counting down.
GACGGTGCAATGCTTGCTGGTGGCGCTGGCCTGGTTCTGGATTCCGGCAGAGAACAAGTCAATATATAGCATCGAACTACAAATCCGGGTCGGTACTGTTTCTTTGTTTGAGAATGACACAGGAGCAGGAGTTTCACAAGGACACGGAGGCGGAACGGGCATCCCGCTCGCTCGTTCTCGACGAACAGAGCAACGACAGCAAGGGCGAGGAGGCGAGCAGAGGTTGGGCACGGGCGGAGGTGCGAGCGGTGGAGTCCAGGCACGCAGCGGCGGGAGACGAAGCAGACGACGACGAGGATGAGGAGGCCTCGGGCATGGGATCAGCGGCCATGGCGCTCCTGTAGAGAAGAAACCAGGGAGGGAGTTGAGCAGGGGGAACCGGAGGGAGAGGTAAGAAAGGAGTGGGGCGGCCTGCTGGTGGTGCTGCTGCTGGCCACCGGCGGAAGCGAGCTTCGGCTCGAGGAGTCGAGGAGGTGGAGAGGCAGAGCACAGGCAGCGACGGCACGCAGTTGCGGGCGCGATGCGGATGGCGGGAGGCGGGATCCGGCGGTGAGTAGCGGGTTGCGTGCGGCGGCGCGGCTTGCGGGCAGCGAGGCGGCTCGAGGAGCTCGCGGGCGCGGGCGCCATCGCCGTCGCCATAGCCATCGCCAGAGAAATGAATAAGACTACAAGGCTAGCGGTTGCAAATCAAATGAGTACAGGGTTTTCTTTGCAAAATTGTAACGTTATATGCAGACTAACTAAAACAAGGACTGCGGGTTAATTTCATGTAAACAGAGGGACTTTTATGCAAAATCACGCTCGACGACGTATGGCGGAAATCCAATTCTCTTTATTATTAGGTAAAGATAAAGATTATAAATCTCCACCGTACGATAAGATAATATATCCTTCTTCCTTTCCACGCGGGTCTCTTGGTCGTTAGTTTTATTTTAATCCTTCTTGCTTCTACGCATGTCTCTTTTTCTTTTTCTTCTCACGTTGGCTTCTCAAATCCTTTCATAGGCAGAGTCCATGGTGCGAGTGCCTCATCTCCTTATGATTCCTTTTCTCAACCGATGCTTCCTTTTTTAAAAGTTGGACCGGTGCTCCCTTTTATAATTCCGTTAATTTACTTTACGTGGGTGCACATACATATATATAGACGTGACAGTCCAATATCCTGACATGTATATCATATTGTGTTACGCAAAATCCTTTAAATCTCAGCCATTATTATTTTGATCAAACGGTGGTAATAATATTAGCACATGTGGATAAATATAATGGCTTGTTTGTCTCTTGTTTTAATTATATAATGGGATAAGTATATTTTTCATCCCTCAATTCTCTCAAAAGTATAAAAATGGTCCCTCAACTCTCAAACCAGCAAATCTTAGTCCCTCAATTTTTAAAACCGGTTAAGTTCAGTCCCTCGTGTCGCTTGGGTGGTTTTTGTGCTGACGTGGACATGGTTTTGAGTAAAACCAGACACATTACAGGTTTGACCGCCTGTTCACACAGTTTGACTGCCACGTCAAACTGTGTCATAACATGAAATAAGTACTATGCCATAAGTACTATGACATAACATGAAATAACAGCCCATAATGCAATAAATATTGTCATAAAAGCATGATGCAAAATGGACGTGTCAAGAGGGCCCAGAGATACCTCTCCGATACACGGAGTGACAAATCCTAATCTCGATCTATGACAACCCAGCAAACACCTTCGGCAACACCTGTAGAGCATCTTTATAATCACCTAGTTACGTTGTGACGCTTGATAGCACACAGGTGTTCCTCCGGTATTCGGGAGTTGCATAATCTCGTAATCAGAGGAACACGTATAAGTCATGAAGAAAGCAATAGCAATAAAACTTAACGATCATAATGCTAAGCTAATGGATGGGTCTTGTCCATCACATCATTCACTAATGATGTGATCCCATTCATCAAATGACAACACATGTCTATGGTCAGGAAACATAACCATCTTTGATTAACGAGCTAGTCAAGTAGAGGCATACTAGGGACACTTTGTTTTGTCTATGTATTCACACATGTACTAAGTTTCTGGTTAGTACAATTCTAGCATGAATAATAAAAATTTATTATGATATAAGGAAATATAAATGACAACTTTATTTTTTCCTCTAGGGCATATTTCCTTCGCTAGCTAGTAACTACGGACCTGTAGGTCTACAAAGAACTACTCACACATCATCGGAGAGGCACTAATGGAAGTGGCGAACCCCTCTGTTATGGTGTCTAGATTGGATCTAGTGGTTCTGGACTCTGCGGCGTCTGAATTGATTTTCGTCGACTCCCCAAGGATTGGTGTAATATTGGGGTATTTATAGAGCAAAGAGGCGGTTCAGGGGGCACCCGAGGTGGGCACAACCCACCAGGGCACGCCTGGGCCTCCTGGCGCGCCATGGCGGGTGATGCTCCCCTCGAGGCACCCCCAGGTGCTTCCTTGGCCCACTGGATGTCTTCTGGCCCAAAAAATCCTCAGGAAGTTTCGCTGCGTTTGGAATCCGTTTGATATTGATTTCCTCTGATGTAAAAAACATGCAGAAAATAGCAACTAGCACTGGGCACTATGTCAATAGGTTAGTACCAAAAAATGATATAAAATGACTATAAAATGATTGTAAAACATCCAAGAATGATAATATAATAGCATGGAACAGTCAAAAATTATAGATACATTGGAGACGTATCACGCACGGATCCAATCGAGTGACATCGGCCACCGGGATTGAACCGACTGCTCCTCTCTGCTCCTCGCATCAGGAGATCAGGACTGGATGGATCGGACGTAGCTGCTCCTCTGGGTCCCCTTTAGGGAAGCCCAACAGCGGACCTACTTTGGCGAAGCGATGTAATGGGTTGGCCGGCGGCCCAGGGAACCAAAAGCCTTTATTTCGGCCTCCAGAGCAGCGGCCCATAGGACAAACGGGCCAGTATTAGACAGATGTAGGGCAGAAGGCTTTACGCAAGAGATCTGACGGGCGAAAACATCCAGATCATGAAAACGGACGGCCGAAAACGCAAATCGCTGTGAGGGTAGGGTTTAGGTGCGGTTATACTATCCTTAATTGTTTAGATGCACTAATTTGGTCAATAGGTGGTGATACAAGTGTAATATGGATAGTAGATACTGATTTTTGTAATAGGAACAATAAAAAACAGCAAGGTAGCAATTGATAAAATGGAGCACAAACGATAGTGCAATGCTTGAAAATGAGGCCTAGGGTTCGTACTTTCGCCAGTGCAATCTCTCAACAATGCTAATATAATTGGATCATATAACCATCCCTCAATGTGTGATGAAGAATCACTCCAAAGTTCCTATCTAGCGGAGAACATAAGAAGAAATTGTTTGTAGGGTATGAAACCACCTCAAAGATATCCTTACCGATCGATCTATCTAAGAGTTCCTACCAAAATAACACCAAGTGTTATCCTTTCCGATTGATCTATCCAGGATTTCATACTAAAATAACACCATATGATATATATCAACCAACTCTAATGTCACCTAGATACTCCAATGTCACCGCGAGTATCCGTGAGTTGATTATACCATATGCTTAAAACAATTTCAGATTCATAATACTCAATACAACATAAAGCACTTCAAAGAGTGCCCCAAGATTTCTACCGGAGAAACAAAGATGAGAAAGTGCATCAACCCCTATGCATAGATTACGCCAATGTCACCTCGGGAATCCACGAGTTGAGTGCCAAAACATATATCAAGTGAATCAATATGATACCCCATTGTCACCATGGGTATTCATAGCAAGACATAGGTCAAGTGCTCTCAAATCCATAAAAGTATTCAATATGATAAAAATGAAATCTCAAAGGTAAAAACTCAATTCATCACAACAAGATAGAGAGGGGAAAACACAATATGATCCAACATATTGACAAAGATCGCGATACATCAAGATCGTGCCAACTCAAGAACACGAGAGAGAGAGACAGAGAGAGAGAAAGAGAGAGAGAGAGAGAGAGAGAGAGAGGGAGAGAGATTAAACACATCGCTACTGGTACAAACCCTCAGCCCCGAGGGTGGACTACTCCCTCCTCATCATGGTGGCCGCCGGGATGATGAAGCTAACCACCGGTGATGATTTCCCCCTCCAGCAGGGTGCTGGAACGGGGTCTAGATTGGTTTTTCGTGGCTACAAAGGCTTGCCGCGGTGGAACTTCTGATCTAGGGTTATTTCTGGGGTTTTTCGTATTCATATGATTTTTTGGCGCTGGTCTCTCACACTAAGATGAGTCTCGAGGTGCCCACCTGGGCGCGCCCAGGTGTCTTATGGTCCCCACGAGGATCCCCTCTGATCCTTCCTTGGCTCCCAAGTTTTTTCTGATCCAAAAATAATCTTCAAAAAGTTTCGCCACGTTTGGACTCCGTTTGGTACTAATATTATGCGAAGTAAAAAACAAGCAAACCACAGCAAGTGACACTGGGCACTATGTCAATAGGTTAGTCCCAAAAAATGATATAAAGTTGCTATAAAATGATTGTAAAACATCCAAAAATAATAATATAACATTATGGAACAATCAAAAATTATAGAGACGTTGGAGACGTATGAATGGGCAGAGTGCCCTGAAACGGTAGTGCCGCCGGAGTGGTAGTACCGCTCGCCCTAGCGGTACTACCTCTTAGGGTGCAATAGAAAGGTACAAGTGGTAGTAGGGGGAGTACAACTGCAGTTGCACTGCCGCTCTACTACTGCGAAGATGCAAACCATTCCAGAAGACCTCGCGTAAGTGGTAGTGGCAGTGGTAGTGAACGGCAGTAGTACGCAGGCAAGCGGTACTACCGCTCTACTACTGCTCCACTTCCTCTTGTGTTCAGAAGCTATAGCGATACCATCGGAGATGGGGCGGAGTATAGGCAGAAGTACCGCACAAGCGGTACTACCACTGCCCAGAGTGGTACTACCCGTGGAGAGCTTCAAAATAGCCCAAGCAAACAAATGGACGTAGAAAAAATAAAATTGTCATAACTTTTGCAATGATCTCCAAATACAGCAAACTCAAGCTTGTTGGATAGATGATGACAAGCTTGTTGGTTATAGTAAGAAGAGGCAGTAGAAAAATGCCAAAGATATAGATATGTGAAACCTCTATGAATGAAGAACCGACAAAAACCCCAACATCGAAAACATCATAGAAGAAGCATGTGAACTCCATTTTCGTTGAACTCGAGCTTGTCATGAATATGACCATAAGCTCCAAATCTCACAAGGAGAAACACCAAACAAGAACCCGAAAAGATGATGGAAAGATGCAATAGTTTGAGTTCTCTACGAACGATACGATCAAGCTACTCACTCGAGAGCCCCTCTTGATAGTTCATCAATCGATCCAATAACCCGGTCTTCCAACTAACACCATGAGACCGGTAAAGAAATCCTATTAAGAGCAAACCTTTGCCTTGCACATAGTCCAGTTGAGCTAGATGATGACGATCTTGACTTCCTAAAGTTGGACCACCTTTCTTTATTGCGTTGGCTCGATGAAGATTAGTTGATTGCTCCCCCATACTCCACTATGGGTGAGCCACTCTTCGGCACATCTTCACAAGTTCATTGTCACCACAATGGACGGCGAGCTTCAAGGACGTGATCTCTTTGTGATGCTCCACTTGAGCTTGCACACCACAACATAACCCCACATAGAACTCTCATGTAGACCATGGGTTGGTACAGAAAGCGTAATGGACAATGCTTACCATATCATGGGATCACTTGATCCCTTTCGGTACATCTTCTACGCTTTGCATGTTGATCAACTTGATACACTCTTGGAGTTAGTCTTGATCAACCTTGTATCATGTCTTCTACATGACCAATCTTTGCATAATTCCTTGAATAGCACCTTGGTCATCTCATAAACACCTTGAAACCAACACTTGGACTCAAGAAATGCCTATGGACAAATATAACTCAAGGCAATCATTAGTCCATAGAGAATGTCATCAATTACCAAAACCACACATGGGGGCACCATGCTCTTTCAATCGTTGAACGGTGGGGTTGTAGAGGGACTACACGTTGTCGCACATCTGGACGCATGTGTTACTCTCCACACATTGACGATGGGTGCATGAACGGTGAAGCAGGATTATATCATAACTTGTTCTCATTGATTTTGGACACCTCTTAGGCCAAGTTTGTAGATCCCTTTTTATGGAAATAAGGTTAATTCATTTCTGGGACTAACAGTTTTGGCAATTTTCACTAATGTATTGGTTCACAACTATGCTTCTTAAGAACATCGTGTGTGCACCCCACCAAACTATTCACCCTCTACAACGAGGTGTTGCCATGAATGAATGACGTAATACACTAGTGACCAATCATTATTGGCATGCTATATATATATTGTCATATCATGGAAATGAAGTTAGCTCGAAAAATATACCTAACAAACATGCCAATTGACATGCTATATACTGCTCATGGGCTCGACCCGCAACACGAGGACATCGAGGGCTCCAGCCCTGGGTGTGGCGGTGGTGGCCACCTCCTTCGCTGGAGGTGGTCGACCTGAGGCTGGGTGGTCGGATCTTGAGATCCGTCATCTAGTCCCGCTTGCGAGTCGGGGAGACATAGTTGCCGGTGAAACCCGAGCCGATGGCGGCGTTCTACGCCATTACCTTGATGGAGGCATCGTCGTGTAACTACTGTCCACCCACTCGTGCTACTCCGAGGCAAACCCTAGGATCTGGTCTTCCAGATCGGACTATGGCGGCACTGCGTTGTCCTTTCTCTCTTAGGAGCATCGTTTGTGGATCCTCGTTGGAAGACAGAGGCAAGAGGTGGAGCGGTTTCGTCTTGCACGGAGCTTCGGTGGAGATGTCAAGTCATGACTGACCGACAGGTGCTACATTGTGTCATGCATGTTCGGCAGGTGCTACGCACGACAGATTTTCCAGACTTCAAGCTATGTCGGCTGGTGGTACTTGGTGGCATGGTGTTGCGGTGTACCGGAGTCGACCGCGACATGCTCAACAGTTTGCACGCAGGGAGGTGGTGCCGTTGGGTGTCGTGGTGGCGTCAACAGATTTACGGACTGACAAGGATGATGCAGATCTCGTTCCTGAAGGTGGGTCAGTGGTTCGATGATGGCGATGGCTTCGAAAGCATGCATGTGGTGTATGGTTTAGGTTTGTTGCACCGGTTGTAGGTTCCGATACATTATGTGAACGGATTGACGACGACACCGGTTTTAGATATGGAAAGTGAGAGCACTCCACATTATCGAGTTTGTAAGTGTGAGTGGTAGCTTCGGGTAGCTTGATGTATGTTCTTGTCAGACTTCTATTCAATAATTAATAAAGATCGATGGTTGTATGCATCTACTGATGTAGAGGCCGGAGGTTTTGAACTTCTTTTCCAAAAAAAATTGTCTCTTGTCTCCACCACAAGGGAGATCCTTTTGATTGAACATTTTGTGAAAGCCCATGAGCAAGAGAAATCCATTCTGCAATTTCTATTTTGCCATGTGGCGCCCTGGGCATGGTGCAGCTACCAGGCCCTCTACCAGCACGCTGACGGATGGCACATGATTCCTTGTTAGAGTGTAGAAAAAACGGCGTGACTTGAGCCTCGCTGTGATCCTGCCGTCATCATCGACGGTGGAAGGGTGAATGGACGGGGGAACCAACCCTCATTGAATTAGTTATTAAGTTGGCTGCAGGCATCACATGATGCAGAAGCCGGAGGATATTCCTATTTTTTAAACTAGCAGGGTGACCCGCGCATTTGCGCGGCTAGATTTTTAGGTATTCTCTTTCTTGTGTTCTTACATGTTTACTATATTCAGATTTACGTGTTGGTTTACTCTTTTTATTGCTAATATACTTTCTCTTTTTTTACAATCTTCAAGCCCTCGTTGCTAATCTTATCACAAAAATTAAATTGACCTAGATGACATGTACTTAAAGCTTGTTTCCTATTCATTTACCCTGGTTACAATCACTTATCCATAAGTAATTAAAAATCATTTATGGCTTGGTCACTCTCGTTAGAACCTGTTCTTTTTGAATGGTTAACTAAAGTTTTGCATTGACTTGTATCTTATATGATTTTTTACTGAGTAACATATTGTTGCTTTCGTATAGTAGGCCCACTTGAAGATTGGCAGCACTTTGTTATTACTACTTGATGTGATGTATGTCTTCTATGGTATTTTCATTCATGCAACATACATTTGACTATTCCCAGTTTAACACTTCTCCTTAGGCTACACATATATAGAATGCAAGACCATAAACTTAATGTCATCATCGATCGATGTCTTATATCCTTCCATCTATAATATTTGTATGATATTTCTAAAGAAGCGTTAAATCTCAACCTAGAACATATATAAACCATGGGTACTCTTTAACCAATCGCCTCAACACCTGCCATATTATAGTGTACTCCCTCCTTCCATCTATATAGGGCCTAATGCATTTTTTGAGGCTAACTTTGACCAAATGTTAGAGCAATAATATATGACATGCAAGTTACACAAAGCATACCGTCAAATTCGTATGTGAAAGGAGCTTCGAATGATATAATTTTCACATTATACATCTCGTGTACTATTAATCTTGCCAATAATCAAAGGCGGTCTTGAAAAACGCATTAGGCCCTATATAGATGAAAGGAGGGAGTAATGTTCTTTAAATTGAAGTATTTTTTCTCAATGATGCGTTTTTTATAAGTGTTACTTTAAAAGAACACCTTTACTACTTTGTTATTAATTGTTGAGAAAGTGTTTTAATTTGGTGATGTCTATAATTGCCAAATTTAATCAATTGCCACATTATAATTTAGATTAATCAAAATTAGAGTGCATTTAGAGGTCTTAATATAAACAGAAAATTCAAAATTCATATGATTATTGTGTACTTATAACTTTTTAATTAAATATAAGTGCATAATATAAGTAAATAATTGAGCCTTTTTGCATGTATAGCATGTTCATATCAGAACTTTCCAACGCATGATTGCATGTTGAAGTGACGTCGTGACATACTTGAGTGTTGAGGTAAATATCTTAGTGGGGAACACCTACTTAGTTATATATAGGATGTGGTGTACTCATACAAAAAAACCTTTAATGGTTACTTCCCCGTATGTACCATGGTGTGTATAGTATATTTTCTCCTGGCGTAGACATGCTTGCTTTTTCCCATCAACCGCTTTGGTCATAACTTATGCTGCAAGGTCCACCGGACATTCATATTTCACCTGAACATGCTATATATATTTCACTTGGACATGCTATAGACTCAAGGTCTACAGGACATATATATATAGTTAAAGATAAGCTGATAATTAGATTCATATATATTTCACTTGAACACCTGACTCAAGGTCCCCTCTCATGGGAGTCATGGCCCTACAACACCATTGTTGCTTGCTAGACTGATGTCCCCACACCGACTTGTCATACACCTTGCCGCTAACTCGCTGGATCTATATCGCCGTGCGAGCGTTTAGCTCCTTGTAATAATATAAATATTTCACTGTTTGTGTAGTTTTTATTCCTTGGTGTAGACATGCAGGCTTTTCCTAATCAACCGCTTTGGTCATAATTGATGCATGTATAGTAGTCTCAAATATAAATTGATACATTAGATTCATATGTATTTTACTGGGACTTGTTATAGACTCAAGGTGCCTGTCTCGTACGTGGCCTTTCTTTTTTTGTGAGAAAAACTGCTGATCTCGTTGTCTTTTAGCACCATCTCTGCTTGCTAGATCAATATCACAGCTATGTGTATTCATCAGCTTCGTCAAGGCAAGCTCAGAATTTCCACTTGAGCTGATAGGACAATTTACGCAAGGCAGATGAAGGCAATGTGTCATATCCCGATCAACTTAATGGACATTGTGGATGCATGGCTTCTTGATGATGTACAGTCTTCCATGCTCGCTTCTGCACTTGTTGGGAAACCACATCTATCAAGCGTCCAGAAGATTTATGATTTGTTCATGCACAACCTGCAAAAGTGATGGTTGAGACCGCCAGACCCCATAATTGATTCGGGGAGCAACATGAACCACGATATCTAGTTCAAAGAGATGAAGTTTCTATTCAGTTGAAGGCTGGATCCTTGTATCTTGCTACTTCAAGCTTCTGGGCATGCATCCAGGCGTGTATGCTACTCTGCGTGAATAACGTTGGATTCATAGGCAACCGGCCTGTATGCAGCTATCGTGAGCACCCCTCAGGTTCAGGACGTATGCAACGCTCGTATTATTTTATATTGGCCAATCATTGCCGTACCCTTCTCAGCTTGCCTGCGTGCTTCCATGGGAAATCAATTAACGTGCACACTTCCGTACTCTGTGCTTCTTCCTTCTTTTTTGCTAGAAACCTATCAATTGTATTGTACACGATGGTCATTATTACATGGTGTGCCAGCGATTACTATATCCCGCATGCACGCACGTGTTCTCCTAGGAAATCAATCAGCATGCGTAATTATTTGTCCGTGTGCTACTATGCTAATTATTTTTCCTGAAAATCAATTAGTAGTGACTAGGACATATGCCCGTGCGTTGCAACGGGAAGGATGAATTGACGTGCATCTGCAAGCACAACACCTAGTGCTTCGGTACGAAGAAAACCCTAATTGCTTCCTCCTTCAAAACGCCCACTAACGATTCATGATCTATCTGATTATCTGATTCAGGCACAATCGATTCAAAACATTCAGAAACTGGATTAGATGCTGACATAGTTGGTGACGTTGGTGATGTCTCCAAAATACCTGATTCAGAAATTTTTGCTTCTTTTGAAGGTCGGTTATCGAAATCCTCTCGAATGTTCATTTCAGTGATGTCATCTATTTTCTGCAGTTACAACATAAAAAAACTGCTTTAGAAAACCCACCTAGGGTATATATAAAGGTAGATGCAGTTGTTAATTGCTGAACTAAATTGACTTGCTCTATTTAACAACAACAAATGTTCACAGCAGCAACATATATCAAAATATGCAATTTGAATGGGGAAACTTACAGTGTGCATCTTGCTATCATCAAGTGTTACTGGTGGCATGTCCGAGAGCCGAATCTCCTTGGCCTCCACCTGAGTTCTATCAGTCTTTGGGATCTGCAAGTGCACACACATAAGTTAATAAACTTTTAATACATGTACTCTCAAGGATTGAATCATGCATTTGAATGGCAGAGATGTTCTATTCAACAAGGCTTCAGGAGAGTTTGATTTTTCAAAAAAAAACATTGTAAAGATGATATTTTAGGTGCCTACTGTATCTACCGTCTTTAACATAAAGAAGGGGAAGATCACAAAGACTTGTTTGTGGCGAGTTTGGCACTATGATCAGCCTAGGGTGGTCTGCTCATGGTGGTTCTCGATCTCGAGCAGAATCATTTACTCTAGCTTCCGCAGATATTTACTTTACCTTGAGCAATCATTATCCAAAGACACATCTTATACTTTCAAAGAGGACTGAATAAACAGGACTCAAGGGTGGTTGAATAGTAAGATGACTCAATCACTGTAAAGTATAATATTGAAGACTGAGATGAAACGTTTTCACTAAAGGCTGAAGAAAGATGACTTAAAAGAAAATGAATGGAGAAGAAAAGAGTCAAGAACGACACCCAGGAATAAAAACCACTGAGTGAGATCAATAGTGTGCAACTATTGCCCAAAACTAAGCTGGCAACTACCACTGAAACAACTGACATGACTGAAGAAACTGAGGATTGTCGACGACGCCTCACAAGCACCATAAAACAACTACTGTAAGAAGGAACACAGGAACCACAAGTTCAGCAAACTTTCCAGCCTCGACATGATTTCTATTGTATTGTCTCAGCCCATGATCTCTAGTGTACACCACAAGTTCAGCAATTTCTGAACACACAAAAGCTTGAGGGACAGGCACCACAAGTTCAGCAAACTTTCCATCCTCGACATGATTTCTATTGTATTGTCTCAGCCCATGATCTCTAGTGTACACCACAAATTCAGCAATTTCTGAACAGACAAAAACTTGAGGGAAGTGGCAACAACAGGGTTGTTTTTGAGGGAGGTAGAAGCATCACATACCTCTGTTGTAGCCACCGTTGGACTCACAGTGCTTCTCTGGACCAAGAATTCCGGCGAACATGGTGTCGGTTCGTCCGGCGAAATCAAAGGCGAACTCGGTGCTTGTTCCTCCGGCGCACTCAAAGGCGACATGATGCTGAGCATGGTGTTATGGCTGGCAAATCCTTACCTATCATTATCAAGCAAAAAATCATCCAAAGCACAATCAAATTGTTGTCATAAAATAGTGCAGGATGGTAAGTTCACAAATGCATCAGCTCAGTCCCAAATAAGCATTGCAGTTTTCCTCAAATTAGGGATCAGAGGTAGTAACACAACAGCACAAACAGACCAAATTATATATTACTACACTGTAATAGAGCGACAACCAAAAATCATAGTCAGGCATCAGCAAATAGCATACAACTCAGGCCCAAATAAGCATTGCAGTTTTGCTCAAATTAGGGATCAGAGGTAGTAACACAGCAACACGAACCGACTAAATTATATATTACTACACTGTAATAAAGCGACAACCAAAAATCATAGTCAGGCATCAGCAAATAGCATACTAATCAGGCCAACATAATCATTGAAGTTTTGCTCAAATTGAGGATCAGAGGTAGTAACATAGTAACACACGCATCAGCAAATAGCATACAAATTTCTCCAATAGTTCAATCCATGAAACCCAGATAAGAAACTTGATCAAAGGAACAAAGGAACAAAGGAACAAGCTGGTCAAGTATTTCACATCTTTCACAAGAGAAACGTGATTTGCTTGATTGCTCATTGAATCTGCAGTTGTTAAATATCTGAATGTAGCATCTAAAGGTCCAACACAAGTAGAAGGACGGATTCATCAAAACTGTTGTTTCTGAATGTAGGTGTGGAGCGAGGAGCTCCTAAGTCTCTAGAACTCTCTCCATAACCCTGCTCTCAATTTCTGTTTTTTTTGTATTGATACATGTACAGTCGATATTAGTCTGCTCATAATCAGTCAATCACTTTGTCACTTTTGCTGAGACTTCTAGCAAGGGCACATAAACACACCAATATTCACAGCATGATCAAAAACAGATTGAGCAGCTATTAATACGGCAACATTATACGGCAGGAAATATAACTACGACTTGCAAGATCACATAGTAGCAGTTGAATTGCAACATTATACGACAGCAAACAGGAGAAGCAAGGGAAGAATTATCTGTATCATACCCCAAGCGACGGTGCAATGCTTGCTGGTGGCGCTGGCCTGGTTCTGGATTCCGGCAGAGAACAAGTCAATATATAGCATCGAACTAAAAATCCGGGTCGGTACTGTTTCTTTGTTTGAGAAGGACACGGGAGCAGGAGTTTCACAAGGACTCGGAAGCGGAACGGGCATCCCGCTCGCTCATTCTCGACGAACAGAGCAACGATAGCAAGGGCGAGGAGGCGAGCAGAGGTTGGGCACGGGCGGAGGTGCAAGCGGTGGAGTCCAGGCACGCAGCGGCGGGAGACGAAGCAGACGACGACGGGGATGAGGAGGCCTCGGGCATGGGATCAGCGGCCATGGCGCTCCTGTAGAGAAGAAACCAGGGAGGGAGTTGAGCAGGGGGAACCGGAGGGAGAGGTAAGAAAGGAGTGGGGCGGCCTGCTGGTGGTGCTGCTGCTGGCCACCGGCGGAAGCGAGCTTCGGCTCGAGGAGTCGAGGAGGCGGAGAGGCAGAGCACAGGCAGCGACGGCACGCAGTTGCGGGCGCGATGCAGATGGCGGGAGGCGGGATCCAGCGGTGGGTAGCGGGTTGCGTGCGGCGGCACGGCTTGCGGGCGGCGAGGCGGCTCGAGGAGCTCGCGGGCGCGGGCGCCATCGCCGTCGCCATAGCCATCGCCAGAGAAATGGATAAGACTACAAGGCTAGCGGTTGCAAATCAAATGAGTACAGGGTTTTCTTTGCAAAATTGTAACGTTATATGCAGACTAACTAAAATAAGGACTGCGGGTTAATTTCATGTAAACAGAGGAACTTTTATGCAAAATCACGCTCGACGACGTATGGCGGAAATCCAATTCTCTTTGTTATTAGGTAAAGATAAAGATTATAAATCTCCACCGTACGATAAGATAATATATCCTTCTTCCTTTCCACGCGGGTCTCTTGGTCGTTAGTTTTATTTTAATCCTTCTTGCTTCTACGCATGTCTCTTTTTCTTTTTCTTCTCACGTTGGCTTCTCAAATCCTTTCATAGGCTGAGTCCATGGTGCGAGTGCCTCATCTCCTTATGATTCCTTTTCTCAACCGATGCTTCCTTTTTTAAAAGTTGGACCGGTGCTCCCTTTTATAATTCCGTTAATTTACTTTACGTGGGTGCACATACATATATATAGACGTGACAGTCCAATATCCTGACATGTATATCATATTGTGTTACGCAAAATCCTTTAAATCTCAGCCATTATTATTTTGATCAAACGGTGGTAATAATATTAGCACATGTGGATAAATATAATGGCTTGTTTGTCTCTTGTTTTAATTATATAATGGGATAAGTATATTTTTCGTCCCTCAATTCTCTCAAAAGTATAAAAATGGTCCCTCAACTCTCAAACCAGCAAATCTTAGTCCCTCAATTTTTAAAACCGGTTAAGTTCAGTCCCTCGTGTCGCTTGGGTGGTTTTTGTGCTGACGTGGACATGGTTTTGAGTAAAACCAGACACATTACAGGTTTGACCGCCTGTTCACACAGTTTGACTGCCACGTCAAACTGTGTCATAACATGAAATAAGTACTATGCCATAAGTACTATGACATAACATGAAATAACAGCCCATAATGCAATAAATATTGTCATAAAAGCATGATGCAAAATGGACGTGTCAAGAGGGCCCAGAGATACCTCTCCGATACACGGAGTGACAAATCCTAATCTCGATCTATGACAACCCAGCAAACACCTTCGGCAACACCTGTAGAGCATCTTTATAATCACCTAGTTACGTTGCATAATCTCGTAATCATAGGAACACGTATAAGTCATGAAGAAAGCAATAGCAATAAAACTTAACGATCATAATGCTAAGCTAATGGATGGGTCTTGTCCATCACATCATTCACTAATGATGTGATCCCATTCATCAAATGACAACACATGTCTATGGTCAGGAAACATAACCATCTTTGATTAACGAGCTAGTCAAGTAGAGGCATACTAGGGACACTTTGTTTTGTCTATGTATTCACGCATGTACTAAGTTTCTGGTTAATACAATTCTAGCATGAATAATAAAGATTTATTATGATATAAGGAAATATAAATGACAACTTTATTTTTTCCTCTAGGGCATATTTCCTTCGCTAGCTAGTAACTACGGACCTGTAGGTCTACAAAGAACTACTCACACATCATCGGAGAGGCACTAATGGAAGTGGCGAACCCCTCTGTTATGGTGTCTAGATTGGATCTAGTGGTTCTGGACTCTGCGGCGTCTAAATTGATTTTCGTCGACTCCCCAAGGATTGGTGTAATATTGGGGTATTTATAGAGCAAAGAGGCGGTTCAGGGGGCACCCGAGGTGGGCACAACCCACCAGGGCACGCCTGGGCCTCCTCGCGCGCCATGGCGGGTGATGCTCCCCTCGAGGCACCCCCAGGTGCTTCCTTGGCCCACTGGATGTCTTCTGGCCCAAAAAATCCTCAGGAAGTTTCGCTGCGTTTGGACTCCGTTTGATATTGATTTCCTCTGATGTAAAAAACATGCAGAAAATAGCAACTAGCACTGGGCACTATGTCAATAGGTTAGTACCAAAAAATGATATAAAATGACTATAAAATGATTGTAAAACATCCAAGAATGATAATATAATAGCATGGAACAGTCAAAAATTATAGATACATTGGAGACGTATCATGCACGGATCCAATCGAGTGACATCGGCCACCGGGATTGAACCGACTGCTCCTCTCTGCTCCTCGCATCAGGAGATCAGGACTGGATGGATGGCACGCAGCTGCTCCTCTGGGTCCCCTTTAGGGAAGCCCAACAGCGGACCTACTTTGGCGAAGCAATGTAATGGGTTGGCCGGCGGCCCAGGGAACCAAAAGCCTTTATTTCGGCCTCCAGAGCAGCGGCCCATAGGACAAACGGGCCAGTATTAGACAGATGTAGGGCAGAAGGCTTTACGCAAGAGATCTGACGGCCGAAAACGTCCAGATCATGAAAACGGACGGCCGAAAACGCAAATCGCTGTGAGGGTAGGGTTTAGGTGCGGTTATACTATCCTTAATTGTTTAGATGCACTAATTTGGTCAATAGGTGGTGATACAAGTGTAATATGGATAGTAGATACTGATTTTTGTAATAGGAACAATAAAAAACAGCAAGGTAGCAATTGATAAAATGGAGCACAAACGATATTGCAATGCTTGAAAATGAGGCCTAGGGTTCGTACTTTCGCCAGTGCAATCTCTCAACAATGCTAATATAATTGGATCATATAACCATCCCTCAATGTGTGATGAAGAATCACTCCAAAGTTCCTATCTAGCGGAGAACATAAGAAGAAATTGTTTGTAGGGTATGAAACCACCTCAAAGATATCCTTACCGATCGATCTATCTAAGAGTTCCTACCAAAATAACACCAAGTGTTATCCTTTCCGATTGATCTATCCAGGAGTTCATACTAAAATAACACCATATGATATATATCAACCAACTCTAATGTCACCTAGATACTCCAATGTCACCGCGAGTATCCGTGAGTTGATTATACCATATGCTTAAAACAATTTCAGATTCATAATACTCAATACAACATAAAGCACTTCAAAGAGTGCCCCAAGATTTCTACCGGAGAAACAAAGATGAGAAAGTGCATCAACCCCTATGCATAGATTACGCCAATGTCACCTCGGGAATCCACGAGTTGAGTGCCAAAACATATATCAAGTGAATCAATATGATACCCCATTGTCACCATGGGTATTCATAGCAAGACATAGATCAAGTGCTCTCAAATCCATAAAAGTATTCAATATGATAAAAATGAAATCTCAAAGGGAAAAACTCAATTCATCACAACAAGATAGAGAGGGGAAAACACAATATGATCCAACATATTGACAAAGCTCGCGATACATCAAGATCGTGCCAACTCAAGAACACGAGAGAGAGAGACAGAGAGAGAGAGAGAGAAAGAGAGAGAGAGAGAGGGAGAGAGATTAAACACATCGCTACTGGTACAAACCCTCAGCCCCGAGGGTGGACTACTCCCTCCTCATCATGGTGGCCGCCGGGATGATGAAGCTGACCACCGGTGATGATTTCCCCCTCCAGCAGGGTGCTGGAACGGGGTCTAGATTGGTTTTTCGTGGCTACAAAGGCTTGCCGCGGCGGAACTTCTGATCTAGGGTTATTTCTGGGGTTTTTCGTATTCATATGATTTTTTGGCGTTGGTCTCTCACGCTAAGATGAGTCTCGAGGTGCCCACCTGGGCGCGCCCAGGTGTCTTATGGTCCCCACGAGGATCCCCTCTGATCCTTCCTTGGCTCCCAAGTTTTTTCTGATCCAAAAATAATCTTCAAAAAGTTTCGCCACGTTTGAACTCCGTTTGGTACTAATATTATGCGAAGTAAAAAACAAGCAAACCACAGCAAGTGACACTGGGCACTATGTCAATAGGTTAGTCCCAAAAAATGATATAAAGTTGCTATAAAATGATTGTAAAACATCCAAAAATAATAATATAACATTATGGAACAATCAAAAATTATAGAGACGTTGGAGACGTATGAATGGGCAGAGTGCCCCGAAACGGTAGTGCCGCCGGAGTGGTAGTACCGCTCGCCCTAGCGGTACTACCTCTGAGGGTGCAATAGAAAGGTACAAGTGGTAGTAGGGGGAGTACAACTGCAGTTGCACTGCCGCTCTACTACGCGAAGATGCAAACCATTCCAGAAGACCTCGCGTAAGTGGTAGTGGCAGTGGTAGTGAACGGCAGTAGTACGCAGGCAAGCGGTACTACCGCTCTACTACTGCTCCACTTCCTCTTGTGTTCAGAAGCTATAGCGATACCATCGGAGATGGGGCGGAGTATAGGCAGAAGTACCGCACAAGCGGTACTACCAATGCCCAGAGTGGTACTACCCGTGGAGAGCTTCAAAATAGCCCAAGCAAACAAATGGAAGTAGAAAAAATAAAATTGTCATAACTTTTGCAATGATCTCCAAATACAGCAAACTCAAGCTTGTTGGATAGATGATGACAAGCTTGTTGGTTATAGTAAGAAGAGGCAGTAGAAAAATGCCAAAGATATAGATATGTGAAACCTCTATGAATGAAGAACCGACAAAAACCCCAACATCAAAAACATCATAGAAGATGCATGTGAACTCCATTTCTGTTGAACTCGAGCTTGTCATGAAGATGACCATGAGCTCCAAATCTCAAAAGGAGAAACACCAAACAAGAACCCGAAAAGATGATGGAAAGATGCAATAGTTTGAGTTCTCTACGAACGATACGATCAAGCTACTCACTCGAGAGCCCCTCTTGATAGTTCATCAATCGATCCAATAACCCGGTCTTCCAACTAACACCATGAGACCGGTAAAGAAATCCTATTAAGAGCAAACCTTTGCCTTGCACATAGTCCAGTTGAGCTAGATGATGACGATCTTGACTTCCTAAAGTTGGACCACCTTTCTTTATTGCGTTGGCTCGATGAAGATTAGTTGATTGCTCCCCCATACTCCACTATGGGTGAGCCACTCTTCGGCACATCTTCACAAGTTCATTGTCACCACAATGGACGGCGAGCTTCAAGGACGTGATCTCTTTGTGATGCTCCACTTGAACTTGCACACCACAACATAACCCCACATAGAACTCTCATGTAGACCATGGTTTGGTACAGAAAGCGTAATGGACAATGCTTACCATATCATGGGATCACTTGATCCCTTTCGGTACATCTTCTACGCTTTGCATGTTGATCAACTTGATACACTCTTGGACTTAGTCTTGATCAACCTTGTATCATGTCTTCTACATGACCAATCTTTGCATAATTCCTTGAATAGCACCTTGGTCATCTCATAAACACCTTGAAACCAACACTTGGATTCAAGAAATGCCTATGGACAAATATAACTCAAGGCAATCATTAGTCCATAGAGAATGTCATCAATTACCAAAACCACACATGGGGGCACCATGCTCTTTCAATCGTTGAACGGTGGGGTTGTAGAGGGACTACACGTTGTCGCACATCTGGACGCATGTGTTACTCTCCACACATTGACGATGGGTGCATGAACGGTGAAGCGGGATTATATCATAACTTGTTCTCATTGATTTTGGACACCTCTTAGGCCAAGTTTGCAGATCCCTTTTTATGGAAATAAGGTTAATTCATTTCTGGGACTAACAGTTTTGGCAATTTTCACTAATGTATTGGTTCACAACTATGCTTCTTAAGAACATCGTGTGTGCACCCCACCAAACTATTCACCCTCTACAATGAGGTGTTGCCATGAATGAATGACGTAATACACTAGTGACCAATCATTATTGGCATGCTATATATATATATATTGTCATATCATGGAAATGAAGTTAGCTCGAAAAATATACCTAACAAACATGCCAATTGCCATGCTATATACTGCTCATGGGCTCGACCCGCAACACGAGGACGTCGAGGGCTCCGGCCCTGGGTGTGGCGGTGGTGGCCACCTCCTTCGCTGGAGGTGGTCGACCTGAGGCTGGGTGGTCGGATCTTGAGATCCGTCATCTAGTCCCGCTTGCGAGTCAGGGAGACATAGTTGCCGGTGAAACCCGAGCCGATGGCGGCGTTCTATGCCATTACCTTGATGGAGGCATCGTCATGTAACTACTGTCCACCCACTCGTGCTACTCCGAGGCAAACCCTAGGATCTGGTCTTCCAGATCGGACGATGGCGGCACTGCGGTGTCCTTTCTCTCTTAGGAGCATCGTTTGTGGATCCTCGTTGGAAGACAGAGGCAAGAAGTAGAGCGGTTTCATCTTGCACGGAGCTTCGGTGGAGATGTCAAGTCATGACTGACCGACAGGTGCTACATTGTGTCATGCATGTTCGGCAGGTGCTACGCACGACAGATTTTCCAGACTTCAAGCTATGTCGGCTGGTGGTACTTGGTGGCATGGTGTTGCGGTGTACCGGAGGCGACCGCGACATGCTCAATAGTTTGCACGCAGGGAGGTGGTGCCGTTGGGTGTCGTGGTGGCGTCAACAGATTTACGGACTGACAAGGATGATGCAGATCTCTTTCCTGAAGGTGGGTCAGTGGTTCGATGATGACGATGGCTTCTAAAGCATGCATGTGGTGTACGGTTTAGGTTTGCTGCACCGGTTGTAGGTTCCGATACATTATGTGAACGGATTGACGACGACACCGGTTTTAGATATGGAAAGTGAGAGCACTCCAAATTATCGAGTTTGTAAGTGTGAGTGGTAGCTTCGGGTAGCTTGATGTATGTTCTTGTCAGACTTCTATTCAATAATTAATAAAGATCGATGGTTGTATGCATCTACTGATGTAGAGGCCGGAGGTTTTGACCTTCTTTTCCAAAAAAAATGGTCTCTTGTCTCCACCACAAGGGAGATCCTTTTGATTGAACATTTTGTGAAAGCCCATGAGCAAGAGACATCCATTCTGCAATTTCTATTTTGCCATGTGGCGCCCTGGGCATGGTGCAGCTACCAGGCCCTCTACCAGCACGCTGACGGATGGCACAGGATTCCTTGTTAGAGTGTAGAAAAAACGGCGTGACTTGAGCCTCGCTGTGATCCTGCCGTCATCATCGACGGTGGAAGGGTGAATGGACGGGGGAACCAACCCTCATTGAATTAGTTATTAAGTTGGCTGCAGGCATCACATGATGCAGAAGCCGGAGGATATTCCTATTTTTTAAACTAGCAGGGTGACCCCCGCATTTGCGCGGCTAGATTTTTAGGTATTCTCTTTCTTGTGTTCTTACATGTTTACTATATTCAGATTTACGTGTTGGTTTACTCTTTTTATTGCTAATATACTTTCTCTTTTTTTACAATCTTCAAGCCCTCGTTGCTAATCTTATCACAAAAATTAAATTGACCTAGATGACATGTACTTAAAGCTTGTTTCCTATTCATTTACCCTGGTTACAATCACTTATCCATAAGTAATTAAAAATCATTTATGGCTTGGTCACTCTCGTTAGAACCTGTTCTTTTTGAATGGTTAACTAAAGTTTTGCATTGACTTGTATCTTATATGATTTTTTACTGAGTAACATATTGTTGCTTTCGTATAGTAGGCCCACTTGAAGATTGGCAGCACTTTGTTATTACTACTTGATGTGATGTATGTCTTCTATGGTATTTTCATTCATGCAACATACATTTGACTATTCCCAGTTTAACACTTCTCCTTAGGCTACACATATATAGAATGCAAGACCATAAACTTAATGTCATCATCGATCGATGTCTTATATCCTTCCATCTATAATATTTGTATGATATTTCGAAAGAAGCGTTAAATCTGAACCTAGAACATATATAAACCATGGGTACTCTTTAACCAATCGCCTCAACACCTGCCATATTATAGTGTACTCCCTCCTTCCATCTATATAGGGCCTAATGCATTTTTTGAGGCTAACTTTGACCAAATGTTAGAGCAATAATATATGACATGCAATTTACACAAAGCATACCGTCAAATTCGTATGTGAAAGGAGCTTCGAATGATATAATTTTCACATTATACATCTCGTGTACTATTAATCTTGCCAATAATCAAAGGCGGTCTTGAAAAACGCATTAGGCCCTATATAGATGAAAGGAGGGAGTAATGTTCTTTAAATTGAAGTATTTTTTCTCAATGATGCGTTTTTTATAAGTGTTACTTTAAAAGAACACCTTTACTACTTTGTTATTAATTGTTGAGAAAGTGTTTTAATTTGGTGATGTCTATAATTGCCAAATTTAATCAATTGCCACATTATAATTTAGATTAATCAAAATTAGAGTGCATTTAGAGGTCTTAATATAAAAAGAAAATTCAAAATTCATATGATTATTGTGTACTTATAACTTTTTAATTAAATATAAGTGCATAATACAAGTAAATAATTGAGCCTTTTTGCATGTATAGCATGTTCATATCAGAACTTTCCAACGCATGATTGCATGTTGAAGTGACGTCGTGACATACTTGAGTGTTGAGGTAAATATCTTAGTGGGGAACACCTACTTAGTTATATATAGGATGTGGTGTACTCATACAAAAAAACCTTTAATGGTTACCTCCCCGTATGTACCATGGTGTGTATAGTATATTTTCTCCTGGCGTAGACATGCTTGCTTTTTCCCATCAACCGCTTTGGTCATAACTTATGCTGCAAGGTCCACCGGACATTCATATTTCACCTGAACATGCTATATATATTTCACTTGAACATGCTATAGACTCAAGGTCTACAGGACATATATATATAGTTAAAGATAAGCTGATAATTAGATTCATATATATTTCACTTGAACACCTGACTCAAGGTCCCCTCTCATGGGAGTCATGGCCCTACAACACCATTGTTGCTTGCTAGACTGATGTCCCCACACCGACTTGTCATACACCTTGCCGCTAACTCGCTGGATCTATATCGCCGTGCGAGCGTTTAGCTCCTTGTAATAATATAAATATTTCACTGTTTGTGTAGTTTTTATTCCTTGGTGTAGACATGCAGCCTTTTTCTAATCAACCGCTTTGGTCATAATTGATGCATGTATAGTAGTCTCAAATATAAATTGATACATTAGATTCATATGTATTTTAGTGGGACTTGTTATAGACTCAAGGTCCCTGTCTCGTACGTGGCCTTTCTTTTTTTGTGAGAAAAACTGCTGATCTCGTTGTCTTTTAGCACCATCTCTGCTTGCTAGATCAATATCACAGCTATGTGTATTCATCGGCTTCGTCAAGGCAAGCTCAGAATTTCCACTTGAGCTGATAGGACAATTTACGCAAGGCAGATGAAGGCAATGTGTCATATCCCGATCAACTTAATGGACATTGTGGATGCATGGCTTCTTGATGATGTACAGTCTTCCATGCTCGCTTCTCCACTTGTTGGGAAACCACATCTATCAAGCGTCCAGAAGATTTACGATTTGTTCATGCACAACCTGCAAAAGTGATGGTTGAGACCGCCACACCCCATAATTGATTCGGGGAGCAACATGAACCACGATATCTAGGACAAAGAGATGAAGTTTCTATTCAGTTGAAGGCTGGATCCTTGTATCTTGCTACTTCAAGCTTCTGGGCATGCATCCAGGCGTGTATGCTACTCTGCGTGAATAACGTTGGATTCATAGGCAACCGGCCTGTATGCAGCTATCGTGAGCACCCCTCAGGTTCAGGACGTATGCAACGCTCGTATTATTTTATATTGGCCAATCATTGCCGTACCCTTCTCAGCTTGCCTGCGTGCTTCCATGGGAAATCAATTAACGTGCACACTTCCGTACTCTGTGCTTCTTCCTTCTTTTTTGCTAGAAACCTATCAATTGTATTGTACACGATGGTTATTATTACATGGTGTGCCAGCGATTACTATATCCCGCATGCACGCACGTGTTCTCCTAGGAAATCAATCAGCATGCGTAATTATTTGTCCGTGTGCTACTATGCTAATTATTTTTCCTGAAAATCAATTAGTAGTGACTAGGACATATGCCCGTGCGTTGCAACGGGAAGGATGAATTGACGTGCATCTGCAAGCACAACACCTAGTGCTTCGGTACGAAGAAAACCCTAATTGCTTCCTCCTTCAAAACGCTCACTAACGATTCATGATCTATCTGATTATCTGATTCAGGCACAATCGATTCAAAACATTCAGAAACTGGATTAGATGCTGACATAGTTGGTGACGTTGGTGATGTCTCCATAACACCTGATTCAGAAATTTTTGCTTCTTTTGAAGGTCGGTTATCGAAATCCTCTCGAATGTTCATTTCAGTGATGTCATCTGTTTTCTGCAGTTACAACATAAAAAAACTGCTTTAGAAAACCCACCTAGGGTATATATAAAGGTAGATGCAGTTGTTAATTGCTGAACTAAATTGACTTGCTCTATTTAACAACAACAAATGTTCACAGCAGCAACATATATCAAAATATGCAATTTGAATGGGGAAACTTACAGTGTGCATGTTGCTATCATCAAGTGTTACTGGTGGCATGTCCGAGAGCCGGATCTCCTTGGCCTCCACCTGAGTTCTATCAGTCTTTGGGATCTGCAAGTGCACACACATAAGTTAGAAACTTTTAATACATGTACTCTCAAGGATTGAATCATGCATTTGAATGGCAGAGATGTTCTATTCAACAAGGCTTCAGGAGAGTTTGATTTT
Source organism: Triticum timopheevii (assembly GCA_963921465.1). NCBI lineage: Eukaryota > Viridiplantae > Streptophyta > Magnoliopsida > Poales > Poaceae > Triticum > Triticum timopheevii. The sequence goes on along the minus strand of OY997270.1, from coordinate 489,745,795 downwards.
TCAAAAAAAAAACATTGTAAAGATGATATTTTAGGTGCCTACTGTATCTACCGTCTTTAACATAAAGAAGGGGAAGATCACAAAGACTTGTTTGTGGCGAGTTTGGCACTATGATCAGCCTAGGGTGGTCTGCTCATGGTGGTTCTCGATCTCGAGCAGAATCATTTACTCTAGCTTCAGCAGATATTTACTTTACCTTGAGCAATCATTATCCAAAGACACATCTTATACTTTCAAAGAGGACTGAATAAACAGGACTCAAGGGTAGTTGAATAGTAAGATGACTCAATCACTGAAAAGTATAATATTGAAGACTGAGATGAAACGTTTTCACTAAAGGCTGAAGAAAGATGACTTAAAAGAAAATGAATGGAGAAGAAAAGAGTCAAGAACGACACCCAGGAATAAAAACCACTGAGTGAGATCAATAGTGTGCAACTATTGCCCAAAACTAAGCTGGCAACTACCACTGAAACAACTGACATGACTGAAGAAACTGAGGATTGTCGACGACGCCTCACAAGCACCATAAAACAACTACTGTAAGAAGGAACACAGGAACCACAAGTTCAGCAAACTTTCCAGCCTCGACATGATTTCTATTGTATTGTCTCAGCCCATGATCTCTAGTGTACACCACAAGTTTAGCAATTTCTGAACACACAAAAGCTTGAGGGACAGGCACCACAAGTTCAGCAAACTTTCCAGCCTCGACATGATTTCTATTGTATTATCTCAGCCCATGATCTCTAGTGTACACCACAAATTCAGCAATTTCTGAACAGACAAAAACTTGAGGGAAGTGACAACAACAGGGTTGTTTTTGAGGGAGGTAGAAGCATCACATACCTCTGTTGTAGCCACCGTTGGACTCACAGTGCTTCTCTGGACCAAGAATTCCGACGAACATGGTGTCGGTTCGTCCGGCGTACTCAAAGGCGAACTCGGTGCTTGTTCCTCCGGCGCACTCAAAGGCGACATGATGCTGAGCATGGTGTTATGGCTGGAAAATCCTTACCTATCATTATCAAGCAAAAAATCATCCAAAGCACAATCAAATTGTTGTCATAAAACAGTGCAGGATGGTAAGTTCACAAATGCATCAGCTCAGTCCCAAATAAGCATTGCAGTTTTCCTCAAATTAGGGATCAGAGGTAGTAACACAACAGCACAAACAGACCAAATTATATATTACTACACTGTAATAGAGCGACAACCAAAAATCATAGTCAGGCATCAGCAAATAGCATACAACTCAGGCCCAAATAAGCATTGCAGTTTTGCTCAAATTAGGGATCAGAGGTAGTAACACAGCAACACGAACCGACTAAATTATATATTACTACACTGTAATAAAGCGACAACCAAAAATCATAGTCAGGCATTAGCAAATAGCATACTAATCAGGCCAACATAATCATTGAAGTTTTGCTCAAATTGAGGATCAGAGGTAGTAACATAGTAACACAGGCATCAGCAAATAGCATACAAATTTCTCCAATAGTTCAATCCATGAAACCCAGATAAGAAACTTGATCAAAGGAACAAAGGAACAAAGGAACAAGCTGGTCAAGTATTTCACATCTTTCACAAGAGAAACGTGATTTGCTTGATTGCTCATTGAATCTGCAGTTGTTAAATATCTGAATGTAGCATCTAAAGGTCCAACACAAGTAGGAGGACGGATTCATCAAAACTGTTGTTTCTGAATGTAGGTGTGGAGCGAGGAGCTCCTAAGTCTCTACAACTCTCTCCATAACCCTGCTCTCAATTTCTGTTTTTTTTGTATTGATACATGTACAGTCGATATTAGTCTGCTCATATTCAGTCAATCACTTTGTCACTTTTGCTGAGACTTCTAGCAAGGGCACATAAACACACCAATATTCACAGCATGATCAAAAACAGATTGAGCAGCTATTAATACGGCAACATTATATGGCAGGAAATATAACTACGACTTGCAAGATCACATAGTAGCAGTTGAATTGCAACATTATACGACAGGAAACAGGAGAAGCAAGGGAAGAATTATCTGTATCATACCCCAAGCGACGGTGCAATGCTTGCTGGTGGCGCTGGCCTGGTTCTGGATTCCGGCAGAGAACAAGTCAATATATAGCATTGAACTACAAATCCGGGTCGGTATTATTTCTTTGTTTGAGAAGGACACGGGAGCAGGAGTTTCACAAGGACACGGAGGCGGAACGGGAATCCCGCTCGCTCGTTCTCGACGAACAGAGCAACGACAGCAAGGGCGAGGAGGCGAGCAGAGGTTGGGCACGGGCGGAGGTGCGAGCGGTGGAGTCCAGGCACGCAGCGGCGGGAGACGAAGGAGACGACGACGGGGATGAGGAGGCCTCGGGCATGGGATCAGCGGCCATGGCGCTCCTGTAGAGAAGAAACCAGGGAGGGAGTTGAGCAGGGGGAACCGGAGGGAGAGGTAATAAAGGAGTGGGGCGGCCTGCTGGTGGTGCTGCTGCTGGCCACCGGCGGAAGCGAGCTTCGGCTCGAGGAGTCGAGGAGGCGGAGAGGCAGAGCACAGGCAGCGACGGCACGCAGTTGCGGGCGCGATGCGGATGGCGGGAGGCGGGATCCGGCGGTGGGTAGCGGGTTGCGTGCGGCGGCGCGGCTTGCGGGCGGCAAGGCGGCTCGAGGAGCTCGCGGGCGCGGGCGCGGGCGCCATCGCCGTCGCCATAGCCATCGCTAGAGAAATGGATAAGACTACAAGGCTAGCGGTTGCAAATCAAATGAGTACAGGGTTTTCTTTGCAAAATTGTAACGTTATATGCAGACTAACTAAAACAAGGACTGCGGGTTAATTTCATGTAAACAGAGGGACTTTTATGCAAAATCACGCTCGACGACGTATGGCGGAAATCCAATTCTCTTTATTATTATGTAAAGATAAAGATTATAAATCTCCACCGTACGATAAGATAATATATCCTTCTTCCTTTCCACGCGGGTCTCTTGGTCGTTAGTTTTATTTTAATCCTTCTTGCTTCTGCGCATGTCTCTTTTTCTTTTTCTTCTCACGTTGGCTTCTCAAATCCTTTCATAGGCAGAGTCCATGGTGCGAGTGCCTCATCTCCTTATGATTCCTTTTCTCAACCGATGCTTCCTTTTTTAAAAGTTGGACCGGTGCTCCCTTTTATAATTCCGTTAATTTAGTTTACGTGGGTGCACATACATATATATAGACGTGACAGTCCAATATCCTGACATGTATATCATATTGTGTTACGCAAAATCCTTTAAATCTCAGCCATTATTATTTTGATCAAACGGTGGTAATAATATTAGCACATGTGGATAAATATAATGGCTTGTTTGTCTCTTGTTTTAATTATATAATGGGATAAGTATATTTTTCGTCCCTCAATTCTCTCAAAAGTATAAAAATGGTCCCTCAACTCTCAAACCAGCAAATCTTAGTCCCTAAATTTTTAAAACCGGTTAAGTTCAGTCCCTCGTGTCGCTTGGGTGGTTTTTATGCTGACGTGGACATGGTTTTGAGTAAAACCAGACACATTACAGGTTTGACCGCCTGTTCACACAGTTTGACTGCCACGTCAAACTGTGTCATAACATGAAATAAGTACTATGCCATAAGTACTATGACATAACATGAAATAACAGCCCATAATGCAATAAATATTGTCATAAAAGCATGATGCAAAATGGACGTGTCAAGAGGGCCCAGAGATACCTCTCCGATACACGGAGTGACAAATCCTAATCTCGATCTATGACAACCCAGCAAACACCTTCGGCAACACCTGTAGAGCATCTTTATAATCACCTAGTTACGTTGTGACGCTTGATAGCACACAGGTGTTCCTCCGGTATTCGGGAGTTGCATAATCTCGTAATCAGAGGAACACGTATAAGTCATGAAGAAAGCAATAGCAATAAAACTTAACGATCATAATGCTAAGCTAATGGATGGGTCTTGTCCATCACATCATTCACTAATGATGTGATCCCATTCATCAAATGACAACACATGTCTATGGTCAGGAAACATAACCATCTTTGATTAACGAGCTAGTCAAGTAGAGGCATACTAGGGACACTTTGTTTTGTCTATGTATTCACACATGTACTAAGTTTCTGGTTAATACAATTCTAGCATGAATAATAAAAATTTATTATGATATAAGGAAATATAAATGACAACTTTATTTTTTCCTCTAGGGCATATTTCCTTCGCTAGCTAGTAACTACGGACCTGTAGGTCTACAAAGAACTACTCACACATCATCGGAGAGGCACTAATGGAAGTGGCGAACCCCTCTGTTATGGTTTCTAGATTGGATCTAGTGGTTCTGGACTCTGCGGCTTCTGAATTGATTTTCGTCGACTCCCCAAGGATTGGTGTAATATTGGGATATTTATAGAGCAAAGAGGCGGTTCAGGGGGCACCCGAGGTGGGCACAACCCACCAGGGCACTCCTGGGCCTCCTGGCGCGCCATGGCGGGTGATGCTCCCCTCGAGGCACCCCCAGGTGCTTCCTTGGCCCACTGGATGTCTTCTGGCCCAAAAAATCCTCAGGAAGTTTCGCTGCGTTTGGACTCCGTTTGATATTGATTTCCTCTGATGTAAAAAACATGCAGAAAATAGCAACTAGCACTGGGCACTATGTCAATAGGTTAGTACCAAAAAATGATATAAAATGACTATAAAATGATTGTAAAACATCCAAGAATGATAATATAATAGCATGGAACAGTCAAAAATTATAGATACATTGGAGACGTATCACACACGGATCCAATCGAGTGACATCGGCCACCGGGATTGAACCGACCGCTCCTCTCTGCTCCTCGCATCAGGAGATCAGGACTGGATGGATCGGACGCAGCTGCTCCTCTGGGTCCCCTTTAGGGAAGCCCAACAGCGGACCTACTTTGGCGAAGCGATGTAATGGGTTGGCCGGCGGCCCAGGGAACCAAAAGCCTTTATTTCGGCCTACAGAGCAGCGGCCCATAGGACAAACGGGCCAGTATTAGACAGATGTAGGGCAGAAGGCTTTACGCAAGAGATCTGACGGCCGAAAACGTCCAGATCATGAAAACGAACGGCCGAAAACGCAAATCGCTGTGAGGGTAGGGTTTAGGTGCGGTTATACTATCCTTAATTGTTTAGATGCACTAATTTGGTCAATAGGTGGTGATACAAGTGTAATATGGATAGTAGATACTGATTTTTGTAATAGGAACAATAAAAAACAGCAAGGTAGCAATTGATAAAATGGAGCACAAACGATATTGCAATGCTTGAAAATGAGGCCTAGGGTTCGTACTTTCGCCAGTGCAATCTCTCAACAATGCTAATATAATTGGATCATATAACCATCCCTCAATGTGTGATGAAGAATCACTCCAAAGTTCCTATCTAGCGGAGAACATAAGAAGAAATTGTTTGTAGGGTATGAAACCACCTCAAAGATATCCTTACCGATCGATCTATCTAAGAGTTCCTACCAAAATAACACCAAGTGTTATCCTTTCCGATTGATCTATCCAGGAGTTCATACTAAAATAACACCATATGATATATATCAACCAACTCTAATGTCACCTAGATACTCCAATGTCACCGCGAGTATCCGTGAGTTGATTATACCATATGCTTAAAACAATTTCAGATTCATAATACTCAATACAACATAAAGAACTTCAAAGAGTGCCCCAAGATTTCTACCGGAGAAACAAAGATGAGAAAGTGCATCAACCCCTATGCATAGATTACGCCAATGTCACCTCGGGAATCCACGAGTTGAGTGCCAAAACATATATCAAGTGAATCAATATGATACCCCATTGTCACCATGGGTATTCATAGCAAGACATAGATCAAGTGCTCTCAAATCCATAAAAGAATTCAATATGATAAAAATGAAATCTCAAAGGGAAAAACTCAATTCATCACAACAAGATAGAGAGGGGAAAACACAATATGATCCAACATATTGACAAAGCTCGCGATACATCAAGATCGTGCCAACTCAAGAACACGAGAGAGAGAGACAGAGAGAGAGAAAGAGAGAGAGAGGGAGAGAGAGATTAAACACATCGCTACTGGTACAAACCCTCAGCCCCGAGGGTGGACTACTCCCTCCTCATCATGCTGGCCGCCGGGATGATGAAGCTGACCACCGGTGATGATTTCCCCCTCCAGCAGGGTGCTGGAACGGGGTCTAGATTGGTTTTTCGTGGCTACAAAGGCTTGCCGCGACGGAACTTCTGATCTAGGGTTATTTCTGGGGTTTTTCGTATTCATATGATTTTTTGGCGTTGGTCTCTCACGCTAAGATGAGTCTCGAGGTGCCCACCTGGGCGCGCCCAGGTGTCTTATGGTCCCCACGAGGATCCCCTCTGATCCTTCCTTGGCTCCCAAGTTTTTTCTGATCCAAAAATAATCTTCAAAAAGTTTCGCCATGTTTGGACTCCGTTTGGTACTAATATTATGCGAAGTAAAAAACAAGCAAACCACAGCAAGTGACACTGGGCACTATGTCAATAGGTTAGTCCCAAAAAATGATATAAAGTTGCTATAAAATGATTGTAAAACATCCAAAAATAATAATATAACATTATGGAACAATCAAAAATTATAGAGACGTTGGAGACGTATGAATGGGCAGAGTGCCCCGAAACGGTAGTGCCGCCGGAGTGGTAGTACCGCTCGCCCTAGCGGTACTACCTCTTAGGGTGCAATAGAAAGGTACAAGTGGTAGTAGGGGGAGTACAACTGCAGTTGCACTGCCGCTCTACTACTGCGAAGATGCAAACCATTCCAGAAGACCTCGCGTAAGTGGTAGTGGCAGTGGTAGTGAACGGCAGTAGTACGCAGGCAAGCGGTACTACCGCTCTACTACTGCTCCACTTCCTCTTGTGTTCAGAAGCTATAGCGATACCATCGGAGATGGGGCGGAGTATAGGCAGAAGTACCGCACAAGCGGTACTACCACTGCCCAGAGTGGTACTACCCGTGGAGAGCTTCAAAATAGCCCAAGCAAACAAATGGAAGTAGAAAAAATAAAATTGTCATAACTTTTGCAATGATCTCCAAATACAGCAAACTCAAGCTTGTTGGATAGATGATGACAAGCTTGTTGGTTATAGTAAGAAGAGGCAGTAGAAAAATGCCAAAGATATAGATATGTGAAACCTCTATGAATGAAGAACCGACAAAAACCCCAACATCGAAAACATCATAGAAGATGCATGTGAACTCCATTTTCGTTGAACTCGAGCTTGTCATGAAGATGACCATAAGCTCCAAATCTCACAAGGAGAAACACCAAACAAGAACCCGAAAAGATGATGGAAAGATGCAATAGTTTGAGTTCTCTACGAACGATACGATCAAGGTACTCACTCGAGAGCCCCTCTTGATAGTTCATCAATCGATCCAATAACCCGGTCTTCCAACTAACACCATGAGACCGGTAAAGAAATCCTATTAAGAGCAAACCTTTGCCTTGCACATAGTCCAGTTGAGCTAGATGATGACGATCTTGACTTCCTAAAGTTGGACCACCTTTCTTTATTGCGTTCGCTCGATAAGATTAGTTGATTGCTCCCCCATACTCCACTATGGGTGAGCCACTCTTCGGCACATCTTCACAAGTTCATTGTCACCACAATGGACGGCGAGCTTCAAGGACGTGATCTCTTTGTGATGCTCCACTTGAACTTGCACACCACAACATAACCCCACATAGAACTCTCATGTAGACCATGGGTTGGTACAGAAAGCATAATGGACAATGCTTACCATATCATGGGATCACTTGATCCCTTTCGGTACATCTTCTACGCTTTGCATGTTGATCAACTTGATACACTCTTGGACTTAGTCTTGATCAACCTTGTATCATGTCTTCTACATGACCAATCTTTGCATAATTCCTTGAATAGCACCTTGGTCATCTCATAAACACCTTGAAACCAACACTTGGATTCAAGAAATGCCTATGGACAAATATAACTCAAGGCAACCATTAGTCCATAGAGAATGTCATCAATTACCAAAACCACACATGGGGGCACCATGCTCTTTCAATCGTTGAATGGTGGGGTTGTAGAGGGACTACACGTTGTCGCACATCTGGACGCATGTGTTACTCTCCACACATTGACGATGGGTGCATGAACGGTGAAGTGGGATTATATCATAACTTGTTCTCATTGATTTTGGACACCTCTTAGGCCAAGTTTGCAGATCCCTTTTTCTGGAAATAAGGTTAATTCATTTCTGGGACTAACAGTTTTGGCAATTTTCACTAATGTATTGGTTCACAACTATGCTTCTTAAGAACATCGTGTGTGCACCCCACCAAACTATTCACCCTCTACAACGAGGTGTTGCCATGAATGAATGACGTAATACACTAGTGACCAATCATTATTGGCATGCTATATATATATATTGTCATATCATGGAAATGAAGTTAGCTCGAAAAATATACCTAACAAACATGCCAATTGCCATGCTATATACTGCTCATGGGCTCGACCCGCAACACGAGGACGTCGAGGGCTCCGGCCCTGGGTGTGGCGGTGGTGGCCACCTCCTTCGCTGGAGGTGGTCGACCTGAGGCTGGGTGGTCGGATCTTGAGATCCGTCATCTAGTCCCGCTTGCGAGTCAGGGAGACATAGTTGCCAGTGAAACCCGAGCCGATGGCGGCATTCTATGCCATTACCTTGATGGAGGCATCGTCGTGTAACTACTGTCCACCCACTCGTGCTACTCTGAGGCAAACCCTAGGATCTGGTCTTCCGGATCGGACGATGGCGGCACTGCGGTGTCCTTTCTCTCTTAGGAGCATCGTTTGTGGATCCTCGTTGGAAGACAGAGGCAAGAGGTGGAGCGGTTTCGTCTTGCACAGAGCTTCGGTGGAGATGTCAAGTCATGACTGACCGACAGGTGCTACATTGTGTCATGCATGTTCGGCAGGTGCTACGCACGACAGATTTTCCAGACTTCAAGCTATGTCGGCTGGTGGTACTTGGTGGCATGGTGTTGCGGTGTACCGGAGGCGACCGCGACATGCTCAACAGTTTGCACGCAGGGAGGTGGTGCCGTTGGGTGTCGTGGTGGCGTCAACAGATTTACGGACTGACAAGGATGATGCAGATCTCTTTCCTGAAGGTGGGTCAGTGGTTCGATGATGACGATGGCTTCCAAAGCATGCATGTGGTGTACGGTTTAGGTTTGCTGCACCGGTTGTAGGTTCCGATACGTTATGTGAACGGATTGACGATGACACCGGTTTTAGATATGGAAAGTGAGAGCACTCCACATTATCGAGTTTGTAAGTGTGAGTGGTAGCTTCGGGTAGCTTGATGTATGTTCTTGTCAGACTTCTATTCAATAATTAATAAAGATCGATGGTTGTATGCATCTACTGATGTAGAGGCCGGAGGTTTTGACCTTCTTTTCCAAAAAAAAATGGTCTCTTGTCTCCACCACAAGGGAGATCCTTTTGATTGAACATTTTGTGAAAGCCCATGAGCAAGAGACATCCATTCTGCAATTTCTATTTTGCCATGTGGCGCCCTGGGCATGGTGCAGCTACCAGGCCCTCTACCAGCACGCTGACGGATGGCACATGATTCCTTGTTAGAGTGTAGAAAAAACGGCGTGACTTGAGCCTCGCTGTGATCCTGCCGTCATCATCGACGGTGCAAGGGTGAATGGACGGGGGAACCAACCCTCATTGAATTAGTTATTAAGTTGGCTGCAGGTATCACATGATGCAGAAGCCGGAGGATATTCCTATTTTTTAAACTAGCAGGGTGACCCGCGCATTTGCGCGGCTAGATTTTTAGGTATTCTCTTTCTTGTGTTCTTACATGTTTACTATATTCAGATTTACGTGTTGGTTTACTCTTTTTATTGCTAATATACTTTCTCTTTTTTTACAATCTTCAAGCCCTCGTTGCTAATCTTATCACAAAAATTAAATTGACCTAGATGACATGTACTTAAAGCTTGTTTCCTATTCATTTACCCTGGTTACAATCACTTATCCATAAGTAATTAAAAATCATTTATGGCTTGGTCACTCTCGTTAGAACCTCTTCTTTTTGAATGGTTAACTAAAGTTTTGCATTGACTTGTATCTTATATGATTTTTTACTGAGTAACATATTGTTGCTTTCGTATAGTAGGCCCACTTGAAGATTGGCAGCACTTTGTTATTACTACTTGATGTGATGTATGTCTTCTATGGTATTTTCATTCATGCAACATACATTTGACTATTCCCAGTTTAACACTTCTCCTTAGGCTACACATATATAGAATGCAAGACCATAAACTTAATGTCATCATCGATCGATGTCTTATATCCTTCCATCTATAATATTTGTATGATATTTCTAAAGAAGCGTTAAATCTGAACCTAGAACATATATAAACCATGGGTACTCTTTAACCAATCACCTCAACACCTGCCATATTATAGTGTACTCCCTCCTTCCATCTATATAGGGCCTAATGCATTTGTTGAGGCTAACTTTGACCAAAAGTTAGAGCAATAATATATGACATGCAATTTACACAAAGCATACCGTCAAATTCGTATGTGAAAGGAGCTTCGAATGATATAATTTTCACATTATACATCTCGTGTACTATTAATCATGCCAATAATCAAAGGCGGTCTTGAAAAACGCATTATGCCCTATATAGATGAAAGGAGGGAGTAATGTTCTTTAAATTGAAGTATTTTTTCTCAATGATGCGTTTTTTATAAGTGTTACTTTAAAAGAACACCTTTACTACTTTGTTATTAATTGTTGAGAAAGTGTTTTAATTTGGTGATGTCTATAATTGCCAAATTTAATCAATTGCCACATTATAATTTAGATTAATCAAAATTAGAGTGCATTTAGAGGTCTTAATATAAAAAGAAAATTCAAAATTCATATGATTATTGTGTACTTATAACTTTTTAATTAAATATAAGTGCATAATATAAGTAAATAATTGAGCCTTTTTGCATGTATAGCATGTTCATATCAGAACTTTCCAACGCATGATTGCATGTTGAAGTGATGTGGTGACATACTTGAGTCTTGAGGTAAATATCTTAGTGGGGAACACCTACTTAGTTATATATAGGATGTGGTGTACTCATACAAAAAAACCTTTAATGGTTACCTCCCCGTATGTACCATGGTGTGTATAGTATATTTTCTCCTGGCGTAGACATGCTTGCTTTTTCCCATCAACCGCTTTGGTCATAACTTATGCTGCAAGGTCCACCGGACATTCATATTTCACCTGAACATGCTATATATATTTCACTTGAACATGCTATAGACTCAAGGTCTACAGGACATATATATATAGTTAAAGATAAGCTGATAATTAGATTCATATATATTTCACTTGAACACCTGACTCAAGGTCCCCTCTCATGGGAGTCATGGCCCTACAACACCATTTTTGCTTGCTAGACTGATGTCCCCACACCGACTTGTCATACACCTTGCCGCTAACTCGCTGGATCTATATCGCCGTGCGAGCGTTTAGCTCCTTGTAATAATATAAATATTTCACTGTTTGTGTAGTTTTTATTCCTTGGTGTAGACATGCAGGATTTTTCTAATCAACCGCTTTGGTCATAATTGATGCATGTATAGTAGTCTCAAATATAAATTGATACATTAGATTCATATGTACTTTAGTGGGACTTGTTATAGACTCAAGGTCCCTGTCTCGTACGTGGCCTTTCTTTTTTTGTGAGAAAAACTGCTGATCTCGTTGTCTTTTAGCACCATCTCTGCTTGCTAGATCAATATCACAGCTATGTGTATTCATCAGCTTCGTCAAGGCAAGCTCAGAATTTCCACTTGAGCTGATAGGACAATTTACGCAAGGCAGATGAAGGCAATGTGTCATATCCCGATCAACTTAATGGACATTGTGGATGCATGGCTTCTTGATGATGTACAGTCTTCCATGCTCGCTTCTGCACTTGTTGGGAAACCACATCTATCAAGCGTCCAGAAGATTTACGATTTGTTCATGCACAACCTGCAAAAGTGATGGTTGAGACCGCCACACCCCATAATTGATTCGGGGAGCAACATGAACCACGATATCTAGGACAAAGAGATGAAGTTTCTATTCAGTTGAAGGCTGGATCCTTGTATCTTGCTACTTCAAGCTTCTGGGCATGCATCCAGGCGTGTATGCTACTCTGCGTGAATAACGTTGGATTCATAGGCAACCGGCCTGTATGCAGCTATCGTGAGCACCCCTCAGGTTCAGGACGTATGCAACGCTCGTATTATTTTATATTGGCCAATCATTGCCGTACCCTTCTCAGCTTGCCTGCGTGCTTCCATGGGAAATCAATTAACGTGCACACTTCCGTACTCTGTGCTTCTTCCTTCTTTTTTGCTAGAAACCTATCAATTGTATTGTACACGATGGTTATTATTACATGGTGTGCCAGCGATTACTATATCCCGCATGCACGCACGTGTTCTCCTAGGAAATCAATCAGCATGCGTAATTATTTGTCCGTGTGCTACTATGCTAATTATTTTTCCTGAAAATCAATTAGTAGTGACTAGGACATATGCCCGTGCGTTGCAACGGGAAGGATGAATTGACGTGCATCTGCAAGCACAACACCTAGTGCTTCGGTACGAAGAAAACCCTAATTGCTTCCTCCTTCAAAACGCTCACTAACGATTCATGATCTATCTGATTATCTGATTCAGGCACAATCGATTCAAAACATTCAAAAACTGGATTAGATGCTGACATAGTTGGTGACGTTGGTGATGTCTCCAAAATACCTGATTCAGAAATTTTTGCTTCTTTTGAAGGTCGGTTATCGAAATCCTCTCGAATGTTCATTTCAGTGATGTCATTTGTTTTCTGCAGTTACAACATAAAAAAACTGCTTTAGAAAACCCACCTAGGGTATATATAAAGGTAGATGCAGTTGTTAATTGCTGAACTAAATTGACTTGCTCTATTTAACAACAACAAATGTTCACAGCAGCAACATATATCAAAATATGCAATTTGAATGGGGAAACTTACAGTGTGCATGTTGCTATCATCAAGTGTTACTGGTGGCATGTCCGAGAGCCGAATCTCCTTGGCCTCCACCTGAGTTCTATCAGTCTTTGGGATCTGCAAGTGCACACACATAAGTTAATAAACTTTTAATACATGTACTCTCAAGGATTGAATCATGCATTTGAATGGCAGAGATGTTCTATTCAACAAGGCTTCAGGAGAGTTTGATTTTTCAAAAAAAAAACATTGTAAAGATGATATTTTAGGTGCCTACTGTATCTACCGTCTTTAACATAAAGAAGGGGAAGATCACAAAGACTTGTTTGTGGCGAGTTTGGCACTATGATCAGCCTAGGGTGGTCTGCTCATGGTGGTTCTCGATCTCGAGCAGAATCATTTACTCTAGCTTCAGCAGATATTTACTTTACCTTGAGCAATCATTATCCAAAGACACATCTTATACTTTCAAAGAGGACTGAATAAACAGGACTCAAGGGTGGTTGAATAGTAAGATGACTCAATCACTGAAAAGTATAATATTGAAGACTGAGATGAAACGTTTTCACTAAAGGCTGAAGAAAGATGACTTAAAAGAAAATGAATGGAGAGGAAAAGAGTCAAGAACGACACCCAGGAATAAAAACCACTGAGTGAGATCAATAGTGTGCAACTATTGCCCAAAACTAAGCTGGCAACTACCACTGAAACAACTGACATGACTGAAGAAACTGAGGATTGTCGACGACGCCTCACAAGCACCATAAAACAACTACTATAAGAAGGAACACAGGAACCACAAGTTCAGCAAACTTTCCAGCCTCGACATGATTTCTATTGTATTGTCTCAGCCCATGATCTCTAGTGTACACCACAAGTTCAGCAATTTCTGAACACACAAAAGCTTGAGGGACAGGCACCACAAGTTCAGCAAACTTTCCAGCCTCGACATGATTTCGATTGTATTGTCTCAGCCCATGATCTCTAGTGTACACCACAAATTCAGCAATTTCTGAACAGACAAAAACTTGAGGGAAGTGGCAACAACAGGGTTGTTTTTGAGGGAGGTAGAAGCATCACATACCTCTGTTGTAGCCACCGATGGACTCACAGTGCTTCTCTGGACCAAGAATTCTAGCGAACATGGTGTCGGTTCGTCCGGCGTACTCAAAGGCGAACTCGGTGCTTGTTCCTCCGGCGCACTCAAAGGCGACATGATGCTGAGCATGGTGTTATGGCTGGCAAATCCTTACCTATCATTATCAAGCAAAAAATCATCCAAAGCACAATCAAATTGTTGTCATAAAACAGTGCAGGATGGTAAGTTCACAAATGCATCAGCTCAGTCCCAAATAAGCATTGCAGTTTTCCTCAAATTAGGGATCAGAGGTAGTAACACAACAGCACAAACAGACCAAATTATATATTACTACACTGTAATAGAGCGACAACCAAAAATCATAGTCAGGCATCAGCAAATAGCATACAACTCAGGCCCAAATAAGCATTGCAGTTTTGCTCAAATTAGGGATCAGAGGTAGTAACACAGCAACACGAACCGACTAAATTATATATTACTACACTGTAATAAAGCGACAACCAAAAATCATAGTCAGGCATCAGCAAATAGCATACTAATCAGGCCAACATAATCATTGAAGTTTTGCTCAAATTGAGGATCAGAGGTAGTAACATAGTAACACAGGCATCAGTAAATAGCATAAAAATTTCTCCAATAGTTCAATCCATGAAACCCAGATAAGAAACTTGATCAAAGGAACAAAGGAACAAAGGAACTAGCTGGTCAAGTATTTCACATCTTTCACAAGAGAAACGTGATTTGCTTGATTGATACATGTAGGTGTGGAGCGAGGAGCTCCTAAGTCTCTAGAACTCTCTCCATAACCCTGCTCTCAATTTCTGTTTTTTTTGTATTGATACATGTACAGTCGATATTAGTCTGCTCATAATCAGTCAATCACTTTGTCACTTTTGCTGAGACTTCTAGCAAGGGCACATAAACACGCCAATATTCATAGCATGATCAAAAACAGATTGAGCAGCTATTAATACGGCAACATTATACGGCAGGAAATATAACTACGACTTGCAAGATCACATAGTAGCAGTTGAATTGCAACATTATACGACAGGAAACAGGAGAAGCAAGGGAAGAATTATCTGTATCATACCCCAAGCGACGGTGCAATGCTTGCTGGTGGCGCTGGCCTGGTTCTGGATTCCGGCAGAGAACAAGTCAATATATAGCATCGAACTACAAATCCGGGTCGGTACTGTTTCTTTGTTTGAGAAGGACACGGGAGCAGGAGTTTCACAAGGACACGGAGGCGGAATGGGCATCCCGCTCGCTCGTTCTCGACGAACAGAGCAACGACAGCAAGGGCGAGGAGGCGAGCAGAGGTTGGGCACGGGCGGAGGTGCGAGCGGTGGAGTCCAGGCACGCAGTGGCGGGAGACGAAGCAGGCGACGACGGGGATGAGGAGGCCTCGGGCATGGGATCAGCGGCCATGGCGCTCCTGTAGAGAAGAAACCAGGGAGGGAGTTGAGCAGGGGGGACCGGAGGGAGAGGTAAGAAAGGAGTGGGGCGGCCTGCTGGTGGTGCTGCTGCTGGCCACCGGCGGAAGCGAGCTTCGGCTCGAGGAGTCAAGGAGGCGGAGAGGCAGAGCACAGGCAGCGACGGCACGCAGTTGCGGGCGCGATGCGGATGGCGGGAGGCGGGATCCGGCGGTGGGTAGCGGGTTGCGTGCGGCGGCGCGGCTTGCGGGCGGCGAGGCGGCTCGAGGAGCTCGCGGGCGCGGGCGCCATCGCCGTCGCCATAGCCATCGCCACAGAAATGGATAAGACTACAAGGCTAGCGGTTGCAAATCAAATGAGTACAGGGTTTTCTTTGCAAAATTGTAACGTTATATGCAGACTAACTAAAACAAGGACTGCGGGTTAATTTCATGTAAACAGAGGAACTTTTATGCAAAATCACGCTCGACGACGTATGGCGGAAATCCAATTCTCTTTATTATTAGGTAAAGATAAAGATTATAAATCTCCACCGTACGATAAGATAATATATCCTTCTTCCTTTCCACGCGGGTCTCTTGGTCGTTAGTTTTATTTTAATCCTTCTTGCTTCTACGCATGTCTCTTTTTCTTTTTCTTCTCACATTGGCTTCTCAAATCCTTTCATAGGCTGAGTCCATGGTGCGAGTGCCTCATCTCCTTATGATTCCTTTTCTCAACCGATGCTTCCTTTTTTAAAAGTTGGACCGGTGCTCCCTTTTATAATTCCGTTAATTTACTTTACGTGGGTGCACATACATATATATAGACGTGACAGTCCAATATCCTGACATGTATATCATATTGTGTTACGCAAAATCCTTTAAATCTCAGCCATTATTATTTTGATCAAACGGTGGTAATAATATTAGGACATGTGGATAAATATAATGGCTTGTTTGTCTCATGTTTTAATTATATAATGGGATAAGTATATTTTTCGTCCCTCAATTCTCTCAAAAGTATAAAAATGGTCCCTCAACTCTCAAACCAGCAAATCTTAGTCCCTCAATTTTTAAAACCGGTTAAGTTCAGTCCGTCGTGTCGCTTGGGTGGTCTTTGTGCTGACGTGGACATGGTTTTGAGTAAAACCAGACAGATTACAGGTTTGACCGCCTGTTCACACAGTTTGACTGCCACGTCAAACTGTGTCATAACATGAAATAAGTACTATGCCATAAGTACTATGACATAACATGAAATAACAATCCATAATGCAATAGATATTGTCATAAAAGCATGATGCAAAATGGATGTGTCAAGAGGGCCCAGAGATACCTCTCCGATACACGGAGTGACAAATCCTAATCTCGATCTATGACAACCCAGCAAACACCTTCGGCAACACCTGTAGAGCATCTTTATAATCACCTAGTTACGTTGTGACGCTTGATAGCACACAGGTGTTCCTCCGGTATTCGGGAGTTGCATAATCTCGTAATCAGAGGAACACGTATAAGTCATGAAGAAAGCAATAGCAATAAAACTTAACGATCATAATGCTAAGCTAATGGATGGGTCTTGTCCATCACATCATTCACTAATGATGTGATCCCATTCATCAAATGACAACACATGTCTATGGTCAGGAAACATAACCATCTTTGATTAACGAGCTAGTCAAGTAGAGGCATACTAGGGACACTTTGTTTTGTCTATGTATTCACGCATGTACTAAGTTTCTGGTTAATACAATTCTAGCATGAATAATAAGGATTTATTATGATATAAGGAAATATAAATGCCAACTTTATTTTTTCCTCTAGGGCATATTTCCTTCGCTAGCTAGTAACTACGGACCTGTAGGTCTACAAAGAAGTACTCACACATCATCGGAGAGGCACTAATGGAAGTGGCGAACCCCTCTGTTATGGTGTCTAGATTGGATCTAGTGGTTCTGGACTCTGCGGCGTCTAAATTGATTTTCGTCGACTCCCCAAGGATTGGTGTAATATTGGGGTATTTATAGAGCAAAGAGGCGGTTCAGGGGGCACCCGAGGTGGGCACAACCCACCAGGGCACGCCTGGGCCTCCTGGCGCGCCATGGCGGGTGATGCTCCCCTCGAGGCACCCCCAGGTGCTTCCTTGGCCCACTGGATGTCTTCTGGCCCAAAAAATCCTCAGGAAGTTTCGCTGCGTTTGGACTCCGTTTGATATTGATTTCCTCTGATGTAAAAAACATGCAGAAAATAGCAACTAGCACTGGGCACTATGTCAATAGGTTAGTACCAAAAAATGATATAAAACGACTATAAAATGATTGTAAAACATCCAAGAATGATAATATAATAGCATGGAACAGTCAAAAATTATAGATACATTGGAGACGTATCACGCACGGATCCAATCGAGTGACATCGGCCACCGGGATTGAACCGACTGCTCCTCTCTGCTCCTCGCATCAGGAGATCAGGACTGGATGGATCGGACGCAGCTGCTCCTCTGGGTCCCCTTTAGGGAAGCCCAACAGCGGACCTACTTTGGCGAAGCGATGTAATGGGTTGGCCGGCGGCCCAGGGAACCAAAAGCCTTTATTTCGGCCTCCAGAGCAGCGGCCCATAGGACAAACGGGCCAGTATTAGACAGATGTAGGGCAGAAGGCTTTACGCAAGAGATCTGACGGCCGAAAACATCCAGATCATGAAAACGGACGGCCGAAAACGCAAATCGCTGTGAGGGTAGGGTTTAGGTGCGGTTATACTATCCTTAATTGTTTAGATGCACTAATTTGGTCAATAGGTGGTGATACAAGTGTAATATGGATAGTAGATACTGATTTTTGTAATAGGAACAATAAAAAACAGCAAGGTAGCAATTGATAAAATGGAGCACAAACGATATTGCAATGCTTGAAAATGAGGCCTAGGGTTCGTACTTTCGCCAGTGCAATCTCTCAACAATGCTAATATAATTGGATCATATAACCATCCCTCAATGTGTGATGAAGAATCACTCCAAAGTTCCTATCTAGCGGAGAACATAAGAAGAAATTGTTTGTAGGGTATGAAACCACCTCAAAGATATCCTTACCGATCGATCTATCTAAGAGTTCCTACCAAAATAACACCAAGTGTTATCCTTTCTGATTGATCTATCCAGGAGTTCATACTAAAATAACACCATATTATATATATCAACCAACTCTAATGTCACCTAGATACTCCAATGTCACCGCGAGTATCCGTGAGTTGATTATACCATATGCTTAAAACAATTTCAGATTCATAATACTCAATACAACATAAAGCACTTCAAAGAGTGCCCCAAGATTTCTACCGGAGAAACAAAGATGAGAAAGTGCATCAACCCCTATGCATAGATTACGCCAATGTCACCTCGGGAATCCACGAGTTGAGTGCCAAAACATATATCAAGTGAATCAATATGATACCCCGTTGTCACCATGGGTATTCATAGCAAGACATAGATCAAGTGCTCTCAAATCCATAAAAGTATTCAATATGATAAAAATGAAATCTCAAAGGGAAAAACTCAATTCATCACAACAAGATAGAGAGGGGAAAACACAATATGATCCAACATATTGACAAAGCTAGCGATACATCAAGATCGTGCCAACTCAAGAACACGAGAGAGAGAGACAGAGAGAGAGAAAGAGAGAGAGAGAGAGATAGAGGGAGAGAGATTAAACACATCGCTACTGGTACAAACCCTCAGCCCCGAGGGTGGACTACTCCCTCCTCATCATGGTGGCCGCCGGGATGATGAAGCTGACCACCGGTGATGATTTCCCCCTCCAGCAGGGTGCTGGAACGGGGTCTAGATTGGTTTTTCGTGGCTACAAAGGCTTGCCGCGGCGGAACTTCTGATCTAGGGTTATTTCTGGGGTTTTTCGTATTCATATGATTTTTTGGCGTTGGTCTCTCACGCTAAGATGAGTCTCGAGGTGCCCACCTGGGCGCGCCCAGGTGTCTTATGGTCCCCACGAGGATCCCCTCTGATCCTTCCTTGGCTCCCAAGTTTTTTCTGATCCAAAAATAATCTTCAAAAAGTTTCGCCACGTTTGGACTCCGTTTGGTACTAATATTATGCGAAGTAAAAAACAAGCAAACCACAGCAAGTGACACTGGGCACTATGTCAATAGGTTAGTCCCAAAAAATGATATAAAGTTGCTATAAAATGATTGTAAAACATCCAAAAATAATAATATAACATTATGGAACAATCAAAAATTATAGAGACGTTGGAGACGTATGAATGGGCAGAGTGCCCCGAAACGGTAGTGCCGCCGGAGTGGTAGTACCGCTCGCCCTAGCGGTACTACCTCTTAGGGTGCAATAGAAAGGTACAAGTGGTAGTAGGGGGAGTACAACTGCAGTTGCACTACCGCTCTACTACTGCGAAGATGCAAACCATTCCAGAAGACCTCGCGTAAGTGGTAGTGGCAGTGGTAGTGAACGGAAGTAGTACGCAGGCAAGCGGTACTACCGCTCTACTACTGCTCCACTTCCTCTTGTGTTCAGAAGCTATAGCGATACCATCGGAGATGGGGCGGAGTATAGGCAGAAGTACCGCACAAGCGGTACTACCACTGCCCAGAGTGGTACTACCCGTGGAGAGCTTCAAAATAGCCCAAGCAAACAAATGGACGTAGAAAAAATAAAATTGTCATAACTTTTGCAATGATCTCCAAATACAGCAAACTCAAGCTTGTTGGATAGATGATGACAAGCTTGTTGGTTATAGTAAGAAGAGGCAGTAGAAAAATGCCAAAGATATAGATATGTGAAACCTCTATGAATGAAGAACTGACAAAAACCCCAACATCGAAAACATCATAGAAGATGCATGTGAACTCCATTTTCGTTGAACTCGAGCTTGTCATGAAGATGACCATAAGCTCCAAATCTCACAAGTAGAAACACCAAACAAGAACCCGAAAAGATGATGGAAAGATGCAATAGTTTGAGTTCTCTACGAACGATACGATCAAGCTACTCACTCGAGAGCCCCTCTTGATAGTTCATCAATCGATCCAATAACCCGGTCTTCCAACTAACACCATGAGACCGGTAACGAAATCCTATTAAGAGCAAACCTTTGCCTTGCACATAGTCCAGTTGAGCTAGATGATGACGATCTTGACTTCCTAAAGTTGGACCACCTTTCTTTATTGCGTTTGCTCGATGAAGATTAGTTGATTGCTCCCCCATACTCCACTATGGGTGAGCCACTCTTCGGCACATCTTCACAAGTTCATTGTCACCACAATGGACGGCGAGCTTCAAGGACGTGATCTCTTTGTGATGCTCCACTTGAACTTGCACACCACAACATAACCCCACATAGAACTCTCATGTAGACCATGGGTTGGTACAGAAAGCGTAATGGACAATGCTTACCATATCATGGGATCACTTGATCCCTTTCGGTACATCTTCTACGCTTTGCATGTTGATCAACTTGATACACTCTTGGACTTAGTCTTGATCAACCTTGTATCATGTCTTCTACATGACCAATCTTTGCATAATTCCTTGAATAGCACCTTGGTCATCTCATAAACACCTTGAAACCAACACTTGGACTCAAGAAATGCCTATGGACAAATATAACTCAAGGCAATCGTTAGTCCATAGAGAATGTCATCAATTACCAAAACCACACATGGGGGCACCATGCTCTTTCAATCGTTGAACGGTGGGGTTGTAGAGGGACTACACGTTGTCGCACATCTGGACGCATGTGTTACTCTCCACACATTGACGACGGGTGCATGAACGGTGAAGCGGGATTATATCATAACTTGTTCTCATTGATTTTGGACACCTCTTAGGCCAAGTTTGCAGATCCCTTTTTATGGAAATAAGGTTAATTCATTTCTGGGACTAACAGTTTTGGCAATTTTCACTAATGTATTGGTTCACAACTATGCTTCTTAAGAACATCGTGTGTGCACCCCACCAAACTATTCACCCTCTACAACGAGGTGTTGCCATGAATGAATGACGTAATACACTAGTGACCAATCATTATTGGCATGCTATATATATATTGTCATATCATGGAAATGAAGTTAGCTCGAAAAATATACCTAACAAACATGCCAATTGCCATGCTATATACCGCTCATGGGCTTGACCCGCAACACGAGGACGTCGAGGGCTCCGGCCCTGGGTGTGGCGGTGGTGGCCACCTCCTTCGCTGGAGGTGGTCGACCTGAGGCTGGGTGGTCGGATCTTGAGATCCGTCATCTAGTCCCGCTTGCGAGTCGGGGAGACATAGTTGCCGGTGAAACCCGAGCCGATGGCGGCGTTCTATGCCATTACCTTGATGGAGGCATCGTCGTGTAACTACTGTCCACCCACTCGTGCTACTCCGTGGCAAACCCTAGGATCTGGTCTTCCAGATCGGACGATGGCGGCACTGCGGTGTCCTTTCTCTCTTAGGAGCATCGTTTGTGGATCCTCGTTGGAAGACAGAGGCAAGAGATGGAGCGGTTTCGTCTTGCACGGAGCTTCGGTGGAGATGTCAAGTCATGACTGACCGACAGGTGCTACATTGTGTCATGCATGTTCGGCAGGTGCTACGCACGACAGATTTTCCAGACTTCAAGCTATGTCGGCTGGTGGTACTTGGTGGCATGGTGTTGCGGTGTACCGGAGGCGACCACGACATGCTCAACAGTTTGCACGCAGGGAGGTGGTGCCGTTGGGTGTCGTGGTGGCGTCAACAGATTTACGGACTGACAAGGATGATGCAGATCTCTTTCCTGAAGGTGGGTCAGTGGTTCGATGATGACGATGGCTTCTAAAGCATGCATGTGGTGTACAGTTTAGGTTTGCTGCACCGGTTGTAGGTTCCGATACGTTATGTGAACGGATTGACAACGACACCGGTTTTAGATATGGAAAGTGAGAGCACTCCACATTATCGAGTTTGTAAGTGTGAGTGGTAGCTTCGGGTAGCTTGATGTATGTTCTTGTCAGACTTCTATTCAATAATTAATAAAGATCGATGGTTGTATGCATCTACTGATGTAGAGGCCGGAGGTTTTGACCTTCTTTTCCAAAAAAAATGGTCTCTTGTCTCCACCACAAGGGAGATCCTTTTGATTGAACATTTTGTGAAAGCCCATGAGCAAGAGACATCCATTCTGCAATTTCTATTTTGCCATGTGGCGCCCTGGGCATGGTGCAGCTACCAGGCCCTCTACCAGCACGCTGACGGATGGCACAGGATTCCTTGTTAGAGTGTAGAAAAAACGGCGTGACTTGAGCCTCGCTGTGATCCTGCCGTCATCATCGACGGTGGAAGGGTGAATGGACGGGGGAACCAACCCTCATTGAATTAGTTATTAAGTTGGCTGCAGGCATCACATGATGCAGAAGCCGGAGGATATTCCTATTTTTTAAACTAGCAGGGTGACCCGCGCATTTGCGCGGCTAGATTTTTAGGTATTCTCTTTCTTGTGTTCTTACATGTTTACTATATCCAGATTTACGTGTTGGTTTACTCTTTTTATTGCTAATATACTTTCTCTTTTTTTACAATCTTCAAGCCCTCGTTGCTAATCTTATCACAAAAATTAAATTGACCTAGATGACATGTACTTAAAGCTTGTTTCCTATTCATTTACCCTGGTTACAATCACTTATCCATAAGTAATTAAAAATCATTTATGGCTTGGTCACTCTCGTTAGAACCTGTTCTTTTTGAATGGTTAACTAAAGTTTTGCATTGACTTGTATCTTATATGATTTTTTACTGAGTAACATATTGTTGCTTTCGTATAGTAGGCCCACTTGAAGATTGGCAGCACTTTGTTATTACTACTTGATGTGATGTATGTCTTCTATGGTATTTTCATTCATGCAACATACATTTGACTATTCCCAGTTTAACACTTCTCCTTAGGCTACACATATATAGAATGCAAGACCATAAACTTAATGTCATCATCGATCGATGTCTTATATCCTTCCATCTATAATATTTGTATGATATTTCTAAAGAAGCGTTAAATCTGAACCTAGAACATATATAAACCATGGGTACTCTTTAACCAATCGCCTCAACACCTGCCATATTATAGTGTACTCCCTCCTTTCATCTATATAGGGCCTAATGCATTTTTTGAGGCTAACTTTGACCAAATGTTAGAGCAATAATATATGACATGCAATTTACACAAAGCATACCGTCAAATTCGTATGTGAAAGGAGCTTCGAATGATATAATTTTCACATTATACATCTCGTGTACTATTAATCTTGCCAATAATCAAAGGCGGTCTTGAAAAACGCATTAGGCCCTATATAGATGAAAGGAGGGAGTAATGTTCTTTAAATTGAAGTATTTTTTCTCAATGATGCGTTTTTTATAAGTGTTACTTTAAAAGAACACCTCTACTACTTTGTTATTAATTGTTGAGAAAGTGTTTTAATTTGGTGATGTCTATAATTGCCAAATTTAATCAATTGCCACATTATAATTTAGATTAATCAAAATTAGAGTGCATTTAGAGGTCTTAATATAAAAAGAAAATTCAAAATTCATATGATTATTGTGTACTTATAACTTTTTAATTAAATATAAGTGCATAATATAGGTAAATAATTGAGCCTTTTTGCATGTATAGCATGTTCATATCAGAACTTTCCAACGCATGATTGCATGTTGAAGTGACGTCGTGACATACTTGAGTGTTCAGGTAAATATCTTAGTGGGGAACACCTACTTAGTTATATATAGGATGTGGTGTACTCATACAAAAAAACCTTTAATGGTTACCTCCCCGTATGTACCATGGTGTGTATAGTATATTTTCTCCTGGCGTAGACATGCTTGCTTTTTCCCATCAACCGCTTTGGTCATAACTTATGCTGCAAGGTCCACCGGACATTCATATTTCACCTGAACATGCTATATATATTTCACTTGAACATGCTATAGACTCAAGGTCTACAGGACATATATATATAGTTAAAGATAAGCTGATAATTAGATTCATATATATTTCACTTGAACACCTGACTCAAGGTCCCCTCTCATGGGAGTCATGGCCCTACAACACCATTGTTGCTTGCTAGACTGATGTCCCCACACCGACTTGTCATACACCTTGCCGCTAACTCGCTGGATCTATATCGCCGTGCGAGCGTTTAGCTCCTTGTAATAATATAAATATTTCACTGTTTGTGTAGTTTTTATTCCTTGGTGTAGACATGCAGCCTTTTTCTAATCAACCGCTTTGGTCATAATTGATGCATGTATAGTAGTCTCAAATATAAATTGATACATTAGATTCATATGTATTTTAGTGGGACTTGTTATAGACTCAAGGTCCCTGTCTCGTACGTGGCCTTTCTTTTTTTGTGAGAAAAACTGCTGATCTCGTTGTCTTTTAGCACCATCTCTGCTTGCTAGATCAATATCACAGCTATGTGTATTCATCAGCTTCGTCAAGGCAAGCTCAGAATTTCCACTTGAGCTGATAGGACAATTTACGCAAGGCAGATGAAGGCAATGTGTCATATCCCGATCAACTTAATGGACATTGTGGATGCATGGCTTCTTGATGATGTACAGTCTTCCATGCTCGCTTCTGCACTTGTTGGGAAACCACATCTATCAAGCGTCCAGAAGATTTACGATTTGTTCATGCACAACCTGCAAAAGTGATGGTTGAGACCGCCACACCCCATAATTGATTCGGGGAGCAACATGAACCACGATATCTAGGACAAAGAGATGAAGTTTCTATTCAGTTGAAGGCTGGATCCTTGTATCTTGCTACTTCAAGCTTCTGGGCATGCATCCAGGCGTGTATGCTACTCTGCGTGAATAACGTTGGATTCATAGGCAACCGGCCTGTATGCAGCTATCGTGAGCACCCCTCAGGTTCAGGACGTATGCAACGCTCGTATTATTTTATATTGGCCAATCATTGCCGTACCCTTCTCAGCTTGCCTGCGTGCTTCCATGGGAAATCAATTAACGTGCACACTTCCGTACTCTGTGCTTCTTCCTTCTTTTTTGCTAGAAACCTATCAATTGTATTGTACACGATGGTTATTATTACATGGTGTGCCAGCGATTACTATATCCCGCATGCACGCACGTGTTCTCCTAGGAAATCAATCAGCATGCGTAATTATTTGTCCGTGTGCTACTATGCTAATTATTTTTCCTGAAAATCAATTAGTAGTGACTAGGACATATGCCCGTGCGTTGCAACGGGAAGGATGAATTGACGTGCATCTGCAAGCACAACACCTAGTGCTTCGGTACGAAGAAAACCCTAATTGCTTCCTCCTTCAAAACGCTCACTAACGATTCATGATCTATCTGATTATCTGATTCAGGCACAATCGATTCAAAACATTCAGAAACTGGATTAGATGCTGACATAGTTGGTGACGTTGGTGATGTCTCCAAAACACCTGATTCAGAAATTTTTGCTTCTTTTGAAGGTCGGTTATCGAAATCCTCTCGAATGTTCATTTCAGTGATGTCATCTGTTTTCTGCAGTTACGACATAAAAAAACTGCTTTAGAAAACCCACCTAGGGTATATATAAAGGTAGATGCAGTTGTTAATTGCTGAACTAAATTGACTTGCTCTATTTAACAACAACAAATGTTCACAGCAGCAACATATATCAAAATATGCAATTTGAATGGGGAAACTTACAGTGTGCATGTTGCTATCATCAAGTGTTACTGGTGGCATGTCCGAGAGCCGGATCTCCTTGGCCTCCACCTGAGTTCTATCAGTCTTTGGGATCTGCAAGTGCACACACATAAGTTAATAAACTTTTAATACATGTACTCTCAAGGATTGAATCATGCATTTGAATGGCAGAGATGTTCTATTCAACAAGGCTTCAGGAGAGTTTGATTTTTCAAAAAAAAACATTGTAAAGATGATATTTTAGGTGCCTACTGTATCTACCGTCTTTAACATAAAGAAGGGGAAGATCACAAAGACTTGTTTGTGGCGAGTTTGGCACTATGATCAGCCTAGGGTGGTCTGCTCATGGTGGTTCTCGATCTCGAGCAGAATCATTTACTCTAGCTTCAGCAGATATTTACTTTACCTTGAGCAATCATTATCCAAAGACACATCTTATACTTTCAAAGAGGACTGAATAAACAGGACTCAAGGGTGGTTGAATAGTAAGATGACTCAATCACTGAAAAGTATAATATTGAAGACTGAGATGAAACGTTTTCACTAAAGGCTGAAGAAAGATGACTTAAAAGAAAATGAATGGAGAAGAAAAGAGTCAAGAACGACACCCAGGAATAAAAACCACTGAGTGAGATCAATAGTGTGCAACTATTGCCCAAAACTAAGCTGGCAACTACCACTGAAACAACTGACATGACTGAAGAAACTGAGGATTGTCGACGACGCCTCACAAGCACCATAAAACAACTACTGTAAGAAGGAACACAGGAACCACAAGTTCAGCAAACTTTCCAGCCTCGACATGATTTCTATTGTATTGTCTCAGCCCATGATCTCTAGTGTACACCACAAGTTCAGCAATTTCTGAACACACAAAAGCTTGAGGGACAGGCACCACAAGTTCAGCAAACTTTCCAGCCTCGACATGATTTCTATTGTATTGTCTCAGCCCATGATCTCTAGTGTACACCACAAATTCAGCAATTTCTGAACAGACAAAAACTTGAGGAAAGTGGCAACAACAGGGTTGTTTTTGAGGGAGGTAGAAGCATCACATACCTCTGTTGTAGCCACCGTTGGACTCACAGTGCTTCTCTGGACCAAGAATTCCGACGAACATGGTGTCGGTTCGTCCGGCGTATTCAAAGGCGAACTCGGTGCTTGTTCCTCCGGCGCACTCAAAGGCGACATGATGCTGAGCATGGTGTTATGGCTGGAAAATCCTTACCTATCATTATCAAGCAAAAAATCATCCAAAGCACAATCAAATTGTTGTCATAAAACAGTGCAGGATGGTAAGTTCACAAATGCATCAGCTCAGTCCCAAATAAGCATTGCAGTTTTCCTCAAATTAGGGATCAGAGGTAGTAACACAACAGCACAAACAGACCAAATTATATATTACTACACTGTAATAGAGCGACAACCAAAAATCATAGTCAGGCATCAGCAAATAGCATACAACTCAGGCCCAAATAAGCATTGCAGTTTTGCTCAAATTAGGGATCAGAGGTAGTAACACAGCAACACGAACCGACTAAATTATATATTACTACACTGTAATAAAGCGACAACCAAAAATCATAGTCAGGCATCAGCAAATAGCATACTAATCAGGCCAACATAATCATTGAAGTTTTTCTCAAATTGAGGATCAGAGGTAGTAACATAGTAACACAGGCATCAGCAAATAGCATACAAATTTCTCCAATAGTTCAATCCATGAAACGCAGATAAGAAACTTGATCAAAGGAACAAAGGAACAAAGGAACAAGCTGGTCAAGTATTTCACATCTTTCACAAGAGAAACGTGATTTGCTTGATTGCTCATTGAATCTGCAGTTGTTAAATATCTGAATGTAGCATCTAAAGGTCCAACACAAGTAGAAGGACGGATTCATCAAAACTGTTGTTTCTGAATGTAGGTGTGGAGCGAGGAGCTCCTAAGTCTCTAGAACTCTCTCCATAACCCTGCTCTCAATTTCTGTTTTTTTTTGTATTGATACATGTACAGTCGATATTAGTCTGCTCATAATCAGTCAATCACTTTGTCACTTTTGCTGAGACTTCTAGCAAGGGCACATAAACACACCAATATTCACAGCATGATCAAAAACAGATTGAGCAGCTATTAATACGGCAACATTATACGGCAGGAAATATAACTACGACTTGCAAGATCACATAGTAGCAGTTGAATTGCAACATTATACGACAGGAAACAGGAGAAGCAAGGGAAGAATTATCTGTATCATACCCCAAGCGACGGTGCAATGCTTGCTGGTGGCGCTGGCCTGGTTCTGGATTCCGGCAGAGAACAAGTCAATATATAGCATCGAACTACAAATCCGGGTCGGTACTGTTTCTTTGTTTGAGAAGGACACGGGAGCAGGAGTTTCACAAGGACACGGAGGCGGAACGGGCATCCCGCTCGCTCGTTCTCGATGAACAGAGCAACGACCGCAAGGGCGAGGAGGCGAGCAGAGGTTGGGCACGGGCGGAGGTGCGAGCGGTGGAGTCCAGGCACGCAGCGGCGGGTGACGAAGCAGACGACGACGGGGATGAGGAGGCCTCGGGCATGGGATCAGCGGCCATGGCGCTCCTGTAGAGAAGAAACCAGGGAGGGAGTTGAGCAGGGGGAACCGGAGGGAGAGGTAAGAAAGGAGTGGGGCGGCCTGCTGGTGGTGCTGCTGCTGGCCATCGGCGGAAGCGAGCTTCGGCTCGAGGAGTCGAGGAGGCGGAGAGGCAGAGCACAGGCAGCGACGGCACGCAGTTGCGGGCGCGATGCGGATGGCGGGAGGCGGGATCCGGCGGTGGGTAGCGGGTTGCGTGCGGCGGCGCGGCTTGCGGGCGGCGAGGCGGCTCGAGGAGCTCGCGGGCGCGGGCGCCATCGCCGTCGCCATAGCCATCGCCACAGAAATGGATAAGACTACAAGGCTAGCGGTTGCAAATCAAATGAGTACAGGGTTTTCTTTGCAAAACTGTAACGTTATATGCAGACTAACTAAAACAAGGACTGCGGGTTAATTTCATGTAAACAGAGGGACTTTTATGCAAAATCACGCTCGACGACGTATGGCGGAAATTCAATTCTCTTTATTATTAGGTAAAGATAAAGATTATAAATCTCCACCGTACGATAAGATAATATATCCTTCTTCCTTTCCACGCGGGTCTCTTGGTCGTTAGTTTTATTTTAATCCTTCTTGCTTCTACGCATGTCTCTTTTTCTTTTTCTTCTCACGTTGGCTTCTCAAATCCTTTCATAGGCAGAGTCCATGGTGCGAGTGCCTCATCTCCTTATGATTCCTTTTCTCAACCGATGCTTCCTTTTTTAAAAGTTGGACCGGTGCTCCCTTTTATAATTCCGTTAATTTACTTTACGTGGGTGCACATACATATATATAGACGTGACAGTCCAATATCCTGACATGTATATCATATTGTGTTACGCAAAATCCTTTAAATCTCAGCCATTATTATTTTGATTAAACGGTGGTAATAATATTAGCACATGTGGATAAATATAATGGCTTGTTTGTCTCTTGTTTTAATTATATAATGGGATAAGTATATTTTTCGTCCCTCAATTCTCTCAAAAGTATAAAAATGGTCCCTCAACTCTCAAACCAGCAAATCTTAGTCCCTCAATTTTTAAAACAGGTTAAGTTCAGTCCCTCGTGTCGCTTGGGTGGTTTTTGTGCTGACGTGGACATGGTTTTGAGTAAAACCAGACACATTACAGGTTTGACCGCCTGTTCACACAGTTTGACTGCCACGTCAAACTGTGTCATAACATGAAATAAGTACTATGCCATAAGTACTATGACATAACATGAAATAACAGCCCATAATGCAATAAATATTGTCATAAAAGCATGATGCAAAATGGACGTGTCAAGAGGGCCCAGAGATACCTCTCCGATACACGGAGTGACAAATCCTAATCTCGATCTATGACAACCCAGCAAACACCTTCGGCAACACCTGTAGAGCATCTTTATAATCACCTAGTTACGTTGTGACGCTTGATAGCACACAGGTGTTCCTCCGGTATTCGGGAGTTGCATAATCTCGTAATCAGAGGAACACGTATAAGTCATGAAGAAAGCAATAGCAATAAAACTTAACGATCATAATGCTAAGCTAATGGATGGGTCTTGTCCATCACATCATTCACTAATGATGTGATCCCATTCATCAAATGACAACACATGTCTATGGTCAGGAAACATAACCATCTTTGATTAACGAGCTAGTCAAGTAGAGGCATACTAGGGACACTTTGTTTTGTCTATGTATTCACACATGTACTAAGTTTCTGGTTAATACAATTCTAGCATGAATAATAAAAATTTATTATGATATAAGGAAATATAAATGACAACTTTATTTTTTCCTCTAGGGCATATTTCCTTCGCTAGCTAGTAACTACGGACCTGTAGGTCTACAAAGAACTACTCACACATCATCGGAGAGGCACTAATGGAAGTGGCGAACCCCTCTGTTATGGTGTCTAGATTGGATCTAGTGGTTCTGGACTCTGCGGCGTCTGAATTGATTTTCGTCGACTCCCCAAGGATTGGTGTAATATTGGGGTAATTATAGAGCAAAGAGGCGGTTCAGGGGGCACCCGAGGTGGGCACAACCCACCAGGGCACGCCTGGGCCTCCTGGCGCGCCATGGCGGGTGATGCTCCCCTCGAGGCACCCCCAGGTGCTTCCTTGGCCCACTGGATGTCTTCTGGCCCAAAAAATCCTCAGGAAGTTTCGCTGCGTTTGGACTCCGTTTGATATTGATTTCCTCTGATGTAAAAAACATGCAGAAAATAGCAACTAGCACTGGGCACTATGTCAATAGGTTAGTACCAAAAAATGATATAAAACGACTATAAAATGATTGTAAAACATCCAATAATGATAATAAGCATGGAACAGTCAAAAATTATAGATACATTGGAGACGTATCACGCACGGATCCAATCGAGTGACATCGGCCACCGGGATTGAACCGACTGCTCCTCTCTGCTCCTCGCATCAGGAGATCAGGACTGGATGGATCGGACGCAGCTGCTCCTCTGGGTCCCCTTTAGGGAAGCCCAACAGCGGACCTACTTTGGCGAAGCGATGTAATGGGTTGGCCGGCGGCCCAGGGAACCAAAAGCCTTTATTTCGGCCTCCAGAGCAGCGGCCCATAGGACAAACGGGCCAGTATTAGACAGATGTAGGGCAGAAGGCTTTACGCAAGAGATCTGACGGCCGAAAACATCCAGATCATGAAAACGGACGGCCGAAAACGCAAATCGCTGTGAGGGTAGGGTTTAGGTGCGGTTATACTATCCTTAATTGTTTAGATGCACTAATTTGGTCAATAGGTGGTGATACAAGTGTAATATGGATAGTAGATACTGATTTTTGTAATAGGAACAATAAAAAACAGCAAGGTAGCAATTGATAAAATGGAGCACAAACGATATTGCAATGCTTGAAAATGAGGCCTAGGGTTCGTACTTTCGCCAGTGCAATCTCTCAACAATGCTAATATAATTGGATCATATAACCATCCCTCAATGTGTGATGAAGAATCACTCCAAAGTTCCTATCTAGCGGAGAACATAAGAAGAAATTGTTTGTAGGGTATGAAACCACCTCAAAGATATCCTTACCGATCGATCTATCTAAGAGTTCCTACCAAAATAACACCAAGTGTTATCCTTTCTGATTGATCTATCCAGGAGTTCATACTAAAATAACA
This sequence comes from Triticum timopheevii, assembly GCA_963921465.1. Lineage (NCBI taxonomy): Eukaryota > Viridiplantae > Streptophyta > Magnoliopsida > Poales > Poaceae > Triticum > Triticum timopheevii. The sequence goes on along the minus strand of OY997270.1, from coordinate 489,713,749 downwards.
CCATATTATATATATCAACCAACTCTAATGTCACCTAGATACTCCAATGTCACCGCGAGTATCCGTGAGTTGATTATACCATATGCTTAAAACAATTTCAGATTCATAATACTCAATACAACATAAAGCACTTCAAAGAGTGCCCCAAGATTTCTACCGGAGAAACAAAGATGAGAAAGTGCATCAACCCCTATGCATAGATTACGCTAATGTCACCTCGGGAATCCACGAGTTGAGTGCCAAAACATATATCAAGTGAATCAATATGATACCCCGTTGTCACCACGGGTATTCATAGCAAGACATAGATCAAGTGCTCTCAAATCCATAAAAGTATTCAATATGATAAAAATGAAATCTCAAAGGGAAAACCTCAATTCATCACAACAAGATAGAGAGGGGAAAACACAATATGATCCAACATATTGACAAAGCTCGCGATACATCAAGATCGTGCCAACTCAAGAACACGAGAGAGAGAGACAGAGAGAGAGAAAGAGAGAGAGAGAGGGAGAGAGATTAAACACATCGCTACTGGTACAAACCCTCAGCCCCGAGGGTGGACTACTCCCTCCTCATCATGGTGGCCGCTGGGATGATGAAGCTGACCACCGGTGATGATTTCCCCCTCCAGCAGGGTGCTGGAACGGGGTCTAGATTGGTTTTTCGTGGCTACAAAGGCTTGCCGCGGCGGAACTTCTGATCTAGGGTTATTTCTTGGGTTTTTCGTATTCATATGATTTTTTGGCGTTGGTCTCTCATGCTAAGATGAGTCTCGAGGTGCCCACCTGGGCGCGCCCAGGTGTCTTATGGTCCCCACGAGGATCCCCTCTGATCCTTCCTTGGCTCCCAAGTTTTTTCTGATCCAAAAATAATCTTCAAAAAGTTTCGCCATGTTTGGACTCCGTTTGGTACTAATATTATGCGAAGTAAAAAACAAGCAAACCACAGCAAGTGACACTGGGCACTATGTCAATAGGTTAGTCCCAAAAAATGATATAAAGTTGCTATAAAATGATTGTAAAACATCCAAAAATAATAATATAACATTATGGACGGCGAGCTTCAAGGACGTGATCTCTTTGTGATGCTCCACTTGAACTTGCACACCACAACATAACCCCACATAGAACTCTCATGTAGACCATGGGTTGGTACAGAAAGCGTAATGGACAATGCTTACCATATCATGGGATCACTTGATCCCTTTCGGTACATCTTCTACGCTTTGCATGTTGATCAACTTGATACACTCTTGGACTTAGTCTTGATCAACCTTGTATCATGTCTTCTACATGACCAATCTTTGCATAATTCCTTGAATAGCACCTTGGTCATCTCATAAACACCTTGAAACCAACACTTGGACTCAAGAAATGCCTATGGACAAATATAACTCAAGGCAATCATTAGTCCATAGAGAATGTCATCAATTACCAAAACCACACATGGGGGCACCATGCTCTTTCAATCGTTGAACGGTGGGGTTGTAGAGGGACTACACGTTGTCGCACATCTGGACGCATGTGTTACTCTCCACACATTGACGATGGGTGCATGAACGGTGAAGAGGGATTATATCATAACTTGTTCTCATTGATTTTGGACACCTCTTAGGCCAAGTTTGCAGATCCCTTTTTATGGAAATAAGGTTAATTCATTTCTGGGACTAACAGTTTTGGCAATTTTCACTAATGTATTGGTTCACAACTATGCTTCTCAAGAACATCGTGTGTGCACCCCACCAAACTATTCACCCTCTACAACGAGGTGTTGCCATGAATGAATGATGTAATACACTAGTGACCAATCATTATTGGCATGCTATATATATATTGTCATATCATGGAAATGAAGTTAGCTCGAAAAATATACCTAACAAACATGCCAATTGCCATGCTATATACTGCTCATGGGCTCGACCCGCAACACGAGGACGTCGAGGGCTCCGGCCCTGGGTGTGGCGGTGGTGGCCACCTCCTTCGCTAGAGGTGGTCGACCTGAGGCTGGGTGGTCGGATCTTGAGATCCGTCATCTAGTCCCGCTTGCGAGTCGGGGAGACATAGTTGCCGGTGAAACCCGAGCCGATGGCGGCGTTCTATGCCATTACCTTGATGGAGGCATCGTCGTGTAACTATTGTCCACCCACTCGTGCTACTCCGAGGCAAACCCTAGGATCTGGTCTTCCAGATCGGACGATGGCGGCACTGCGGTGTCCTTTCTCTCTTAGGAGCATCGTTTGTGGATCCTCGTTGGAAGACAGAGGCAAGAGGTGGAGCGGTTTCGTCTTGCACGGAGCTTCGGTGGAGATGTCAAGTCATGACTGACCGACAGGTGCTACATTGTGTCATGCATGTTCGGCAGGTGCTACGCACGACAGATTTTCCAGACATCAAGCTATGTCGGCTGGTGGTACTTGGTGGCATGGTGTTGCGGTGTACCGGAGGCGACCACGACATGCTCAACAGTTTGCACGCAGGGAGGTGGTGCCGTTGGGTGTCGTGGTGGTGTCAACAGATTTACGGACTGACAAGGATGATGCAGATCTCTTTCCTGAAGGTGGGTCAGTGGTTCGATGATGACGATGGCTTCTAAAGCATGCATGTGGTGTACGGTTTAGGTTTGCTGCACCGGTTGTAGGTTCCGATACGTTATGTGAACGGATTGACGATGACACCGGTTTTAGATATGGAAAGTGAGAGCACTCCACATTATCGAGTTTGTAAGTGTGAGTGGTAGCTTCGGGTAGCTTGATGTATGTTCTTGTCAGACTTCTATTCAATAATTAATAAAGATCGATGGTTGTATGCATCTACTGATGTAGAGGCCGGAGGTTTTGACCTTCTTTTTCAAAAAAAATGGTCTCTTGTCTCCACCACAAGGGAGATCCTTTTGATTGAACATTTTGTGAAAGCCCATGAGCAAGAGACATCCATTCTGCAATTTCTATTTTGCCATGTGGCGCCCTGGGCATGGTGCAGCTACCAGGCCCTCTACCAGCACGCTGACGGATGGCACATGATTCCTTGTTAGAGTGTAGAAAAAACGGCGTGACTTGAGCCTCACTGTGATCCTGCCGTCATCATCGACGGTGGAAGGGTGAATGGACGGGGGAACCAACCCTCATTGAATTAGTTATTAAGTTGGCTGCAGGCATCACATGATGCAGAAGCCGGAGGATATTCCTATTTTTTAAACTAGCAGGGTGACCCACGCATTTGCGCGGCTAGATTTTTAGGTATTCTCTTTCTTGTGTTCTTACATGTTTACTATATTCAGATTTACATGTTGGTTTACTCTTTTTATTGCTAATATACTTTCTCTTTTTTTACAATCTTCAAGCCCTCGTTGCTAATCTTATCACAAAAATTAAATTGACCTAGATGACATGTACTTAAAGCTTGTTTCCTATTCATTTACCCTGGTTACAATCACTTATCCATAAGTAATTAAAAATCATTTATGGCTTGGTCACTCTCGTTAGAACCTCTTCTTTTTGAATGGTTAACTAAAGTTTTGCATTGACTTGTATCTTATATGATTTTTTTACTGAGTAACATATTGTTGCTTTCGTATAGTAGGCCCACTTGAAGATTGGCAGCACTTTGTTATTACTACTTGATGTGATGTATGTCTTCTATGGTATTTTCATTCATGCAACATACATTTGACTATTCCCAGTTTAACACTTCTCCTTAGGCTACACATATATAGAATGCAAGACCATAAACTTAATGTCATCATCGATCGATGTCTTATATCCTTCCATCTATAATATTTGTATGATATTTCTAAAGAAGCTTTAAATCTGAACCTAGAACATATATAAACCATGGGTACTCTTTAAGCAATCACCTCAACACCTGCCATATTATAGTGTACTCCCTCCTTCCATCTATATAGGGCCTAATGCATTTTTTGAGGCTAACTTTGACCAAATGTTAGAGCAATAATATATGACATGCAATTTACACAAAGCATACCGTCAAATTCGTATGTGAAAGGAGCTTCGAATGATATAATTTTCATATTATACATCTCGTGTACTATTAATCTTGCCAATAATCAAAGGCGGTCTTGAAAAACGCATTAGGCCCTATATAGATGAAAGGAGGGAGTAATGTTCTTTAAATTGAAGTATTTTTTCTCAATGATGCGTTTTTTATAAGTTTACTTTAAAATAACACCTTTACTACTTTGTTATTAATTGTTGAGAAAGTGTTTTAATTTGGTGATGTCTATAATTGCCAAATTTAATCAATTGCCACATTATAATTTAGATTAATCAAAATTAGAGTGCATTTAGAGGTCTTAATATAAAAAGAAAATTCAAAATTCATATGATTATTGTGTACTTATAACTTTTTAATTAAATATAAGTGCATAATATAAGTAAATAATTGAGCCTTTTTGCATGTATAGCATGTTCATATCAGAACTTTCCAACGCATGATTGCATGTTGAAGTGACGTCGTGACATACTTGAGTGTTGAGGTAAATATCTTAGTGGGGAACACCTACTTAGTTATATATAGGATGTGGTGTACTCATACAAAAAAACCTTTAATGGTTACCTCCCCGTATGTACCATGGTGTGTATAGTATATTTTCTCCTGGCGTAGACATGCTTGCTTTTTCCCATCAACCGCTTTGGTCATAACTTATGCTGCAAGGTCCACCGGACATTCATATTTCACCTGAACATGCTATATATATTTCACTTGAACATGCTATAGACTCAAGGTCTACAGGACATATATATATAGTTAAAGATAAGCTGATAATTAGATTCATATATATTTCACTTGAACACCTGACTCAAGGTCCCCTCTCATGGGAGTCATGGCCCTACAACACCATTGTTGCTTGCTAGACTGATGTCCCCACACCGACTTGTCATACACCTTGCCGCTAACTCGCTGGATCTATATCGCCGTGCGAGCGTTTAGCTCCTTGTAATAATATAAATATTTCACTGTTTGTGTAGTTTTTATTCCTTGGTGTAGACATGCAGCCTTTTTCTAATCAACCGCTTTGGTCATAATTGATGCATGTATAGTAGTCTCAAATATAAATTGATACATTAGATTCATATGTATTTTAGTGGGACTTGTTATAGACTCAAGGTCCCTGTCTCGTACGTGGCCTTTCTTTTTTTGTGAGAAAAACTGCTGATCTCGTTGTCTTTTAGCACCATCTCTGCTTGCTAGATCAATATCACAGCTATGTGTATTCATCAGCTTCGTCAAGGCAAGCTCAGAATTTCCACTTGAGCTGATAGGACAATTTACGCAAGGCAGATGAAGGCAATGTGTCATATCCCGATCAACTTAATGGACATTGTGGATGCATGGCTTCTTGATGATGTACAGTCTTCCATGCTCGCTTCTGCACTTGTTGGGAAACCACATCTATCAAGCGTCCAGAAGATTTACGATTTGTTCATGCACAACCTGCAAAAGTGATGGTTGAGACCGCCACACCCCATAATTGATTCGGGGAGCAACATGAACCACGATATCTAGGACAAAGAGATGAAGTTTCTATTCAGTTGAAGGCTGGATCCTTGTATCTTGCTACTTCAAGCTTCTGGGCATGCATCCAGGCGTGTATGCTACTCTGCGTGAATAACGTTGGATTCATAGGCAACCGGCCTGTATGCAGCTATCGTGAGCACCCCTCAGGTTCAGGACGTATGCAACGCTCGTATTATTTTATATTGGCCAATCATTGCCGTACCCTTCTCAGCTTGCCTGCGTGCTTCCATGGGAAATCAATTAACGTGCACACTTCCGTACTCTGTGCTTCTTCCTTCTTTTTTGCTAGAAACCTATCAATTGTATTGTACACGATGGTTATTATTACATGGTGTGCCAGCGATTACTATATCCCGCATGCACGCACGTGTTCTCCTAGGAAATCAATCAGCATGCGTAATTATTTGTCCGTGTGCTACTATGCTAATTATTTTTCCTGAAAATCAATTAGTAGTGACTAGGACATATGCCCGTGCGTTGCAACGGGAAGGATGAATTGACGTGCATCTGCAAGCACAACACCTAGTGCTTCGGTACGAAGAAAACCCTAATTGCTTCCTCCTTCAAAACGCTCACTAACGATTCATGATCTATCTGATTATCTGATTCAGGCACAATCGATTCAAAACATTCAGAAACTGGATTAGATGCTGACATAGTTGGTGACGTTGGTGATGTCTCCAAAACACCTGATTCAGAAATTTTTGCTTCTTTTGAAGGTCGGTTATCGAAATCCTCTCGAATGTTCATTTCAGTGATGTCATCTGTTTTCTGCAGTTACGACATAAAAAAACTGCTTTAGAAAACCCACCTACGGTATATATAAAGGTAGATGCAGTTGTTAATTGCTGAACTAAATTGACTTGCTCTATTTAACAACAACAAATGTTCACAGCAGCAACATATATCAAAATATGCAATTTGAATGGGGAAACTTACAGTGTGCATGTTGCTATCATCAAGTGTTACTGGTGGCATGTCCGAGAGCCGGATCTCCTTGGCCTCCACCTGAGTTCTATCAGTCTTTGGGATCTGCAAGTGCACACACATAAGTTAATAAACTTTTAATACATGTACTCTCAAGGATTGAATCATGCATTTGAATGGCAGAGATGTTCTATTCAACAAGGCTTCAGGAGAGTTTGATTTTTCAAAAAAAACATTGTAAAGATGATATTTTAGGTGCCTACTGTATCTACCGTCTTTAACCTAAAGAAGGGGAAGATCACAAAGACTTGTTTGTGGCGAGTTTGGCACTATGATCAGCCTAGGGTGGTCTGCTCATGGTGGTTCTCGATCTCGAGCAGAATCATTTACTCTAGCTTCAGCAGATATTTACTTTACCTTGAGCAATCATTATCCAAAGACACATCTTATACTTTCAAAGAGGACTGAATAAACAGGACTCAAGGGTGGTTGAATAGTAAGATGACTCAATCACTGAAAAGTATAATATTGAAGACTGAGATGAAACGTTTTCACTAAAGGCTGAAGAAAGATGACTTAAAAGAAAATGAATGGAGAAGAAAAGAGTCAAGAACGACACCCAGGAATAAAAACCACTGAGTGAGATCAATAGTGTGCAACTATTGCCCAAAACTAAGCTGGCAACTACCACTGAAACAACTGACATGACTGAAGAAACTGAGGATTGTCGACGACGCCTCACAAGCACCATAAAACAACTACTGTAAGAAGGAACACAGGAACCACAAGTTCAGCAAACTTTCCAGCCTCGACATGATTTCTATTGTATTGTCTCAGCCCATGATCTCTAGTGTACACCACAAGTTCAGCAATTTCTGAACACACAAAAGCTTGAGGGACAGGCACCACAAGTTCAGCAAACTTTCCAGCCTCGACATGATTTCTATTGTATTGTCTCAGCCCATGATCTCTAGTGTACACCACAAATTCAGCAATTTCTGAACAGACAAAAACTTGAGGAAAGTGGCAACAACAGGGTTGTTTTTGAGGGAGGTAGAAGCATCACATACCTCTGTTGTAGCCACCGTTGGACTCACAGTGCTTCTCTGGACCAAGAATTCCGACGAACATGGTGTCGGTTCGTCCGGCGTATTCAAAGGCGAACTCGGTGCTTGTTCCTCCGGCGCACTCAAAGGCGACATGATGCTGAGCATGGTGTTATGGCTGGAAAATCCTTACCTATCATTATCAAGCAAAAAATCATCCAAAGCACAATCAAATTGTTGTCATAAAACAGTGCAGGATGGTAAGTTCACAAATGCATCAGCTCAGTCCCAAATAAGCATTGCAGTTTTCCTCAAATTAGGGATCAGAGGTAGTAACACAACAGCACAAACAGACCAAATTATATATTACTACACTGTAATAGAGCGACAACCAAAAATCATAGTCAGGCATCAGCAAATAGCATACAACTCAGGCCCAAATAAGCATTGCAGTTTTGCTCAAATTAGGGATCAGAGGTAGTAACACAGCAACACGAACCGACTAAATTATATATTACTACACTGTAATAAAGCGACAACCAAAAATCATAGTCAGGCATCAGCAAATAGCATACTAATCAGGCCAACATAATCATTGAAGTTTTTCTCAAATTGAGGATCAGAGGTAGTAACATAGTAACACAGGCATCAGCAAATAGCATACAAATTTCTCCAATAGTTCAATCCATGAAACGCAGATAAGAAACTTGATCAAAGGAACAAAGGAACAAAGGAACAAGCTGGTCAAGTATTTCACATCTTTCACAAGAGAAACGTGATTTGCTTGATTGCTCATTGAATCTGCAGTTGTTAAATATCTGAATGTAGCATCTAAAGGTCCAACACAAGTAGAAGGACGGATTCATCAAAACTGTTGTTTCTGAATGTAGGTGTGGAGCGAGGAGCTCCTAAGTCTCTAGAACTCTCTCCATAACCCTGCTCTCAATTTCTGTTTTTTTTTGTATTGATACATGTACAGTCGATATTAGTCTGCTCATAATCAGTCAATCACTTTGTCACTTTTGCTGAGACTTCTAGCAAGGGCACATAAACACACCAATATTCACAGCATGATCAAAAACAGATTGAGCAGCTATTAATACGGCAACATTATACGGCAGGAAATATAACTACGACTTGCAAGATCACATAGTAGCAGTTGAATTGCAACATTATACGACAGGAAACAGGAGAAGCAAGGGAAGAATTATCTGTATCATACCCCAAGCGACGGTGCAATGCTTGCTGGTGGCGCTGGCCTGGTTCTGGATTCCGGCAGAGAACAAGTCAATATATAGCATCGAACTACAAATCCGGGTCGGTACTGTTTCTTTGTTTGAGAAGGACACGGGAGCAGGAGTTTCACAAGGACACGGAGGCGGAACGGGCATCCCGCTCGCTCGTTCTCGATGAACAGAGCAACGACAGCAAGGGCGAGGAGGCGAGCAGAGGTTGGGCACGGGCGGAGGTGCGAGCGATGGAGTCCAGGCACGCAGCGGCGGGTGACGAAGCAGACGACGACGGGGATGAGGAGGCCTCGGGCATGGGATCAGCGGCCATGGCGCTCCTGTAGAGAAGAAACCAGGGAGGGAGTTGAGCAGGGGGAACCGGAGGGAGAGGTAAGAAAGGAGTGGGGCGGCCTGCTGGTGGTGCTGCTGCTGGCCACCGGCGGAAGCGAGCTTCGGCTCGAGGAGTCGAGGAGGCGGAGAGGCAGAGCACAGGCAGCGACGGCACGCAGTTGCGGGCGCGATGCGGATGGCGGGAGGCGGGATCCGGCGGTGGGTAGCGGGTTGCGTGCGGCGGCGCGGCTTGCGGGCGGCGAGGCGGCTCGAGGAGCTCGCGGGCGCGGGCGCCATCGCCGTCGCCATAGCCATCGCCACAGAAATGGATAAGACTACAAGGCTAGCGGTTGCAAATCAAATGAGTACAGGGTTTTCTTTGCAAAATTGTAACGTTATATGCAGACTAACTAAAACAAGGACTGCGGGTTAATTTCATGTAAACAGAGGGACTTTTATGCAAAATCACGCTCGACGACGTATGGCGGAAATCCAATTCTCTTTATTATTAGGTAAAGATAAAGATTATAAATCTCCACCGTACGATAAGATAATATATCCTTCTTCCTTTCCACGCGGGTCTCTTGGTCGTTAGTTTTATTTTAATCCTTCTTGCTTCTACGCATGTCTCTTTTTCTTTTTCTTCTCACGTTGGCTTCTCAAATCCTTTCATAGGCAGAGTCCATGGTGCGAGTGCCTCATCTCCTTATGATTCCTTTTCTCAACCGATGCTTCCTTTTTTAAAAGTTGGACCGGTGCTCCCTTTTATAATTCCGTTAATTTACTTTACGTGGGTGCACATACATATATATAGACGTGACAGTCCAATATCCTGACATGTATATCATATTGTGTTACGCAAAATCCTTTAAATCTCAGCCATTATTATTTTGATTAAACGGTGGTAATAATATTAGCACATGTGGATAAATATAATGGCTTGTTTGTCTCTTGTTTTAATTATATAATGGGATAAGTATATTTTTCGTCCCTCAATTCTCTCAAAAGTATAAAAATGGTCCCTCAACTCTCAAACCAGCAAATCTTAGTCCCTCAATTTTTAAAACCGGTTAAGTTCAGTCCCTCGTGTCGCTTGGGTGGTTTTTGTGCTGACGTGGACATGGTTTTGAGTAAAACCAGACACATTACAGGTTTGACCGCCTGTTCACACAGTTTGACTGCCACGTCAAACTGTGTCATAACATGAAATAAGTACTATGCCATAAGTACTATGACATAACATGAAATAACAGCCCATAATGCAATAAATATTGTCATAAAAGCATGATGCAAAATGGACGTGTCAAGAGGGCCCAGAGATACCTCTCCGATACACGGAGTGACAAATCCTAATCTCGATCTATGACAACCTAGAAAACACCTTCGGCAACACCTGTAGAGCATCTTTATAATCACCTAGTTACGTTGTGACGCTTGATAGCACACAGGTGTTCCTCCGGTATTCGGGAGTTGCATAATCTCGTAATCAGAGGAACACGTATAAGTCATGAAGAAAGCAATAGCAATAAAACTTAACGATCATAATGCTAAGCTAATGGATGGGTCTTGTCCATCACATCATTCACTAATGATGTGATCCCATTCATCAAATGACAACACATGTCTATGGTCAGGAAACATAACCATCTTTGATTAACGAGCTAGTCAAGTAGAGGCATACTAGGGACACTTTGTTTTGTCTATGTATTCACGCATGTACTAAGTTTCTGGTTAATACAATTCTAGCATGAATAATAAAAATTTATTATGATATAAGGAAATATAAATGACAACTTTATTTTTTCCTCTAGGGCATATTTCCTTCGCTAGCTATTAACTACGGACCTGTAGGTCTACAAAGAACTACTCACACATCATCGGAGAGGCACTAATGGAAGTGGCGAACCCCTCTGTTATGGTGTCTAGATTGGATCTAGTGGTTCTGGACTCTGCGGCGTCTGAATTGATTTTCGTCGACTCCCCAAGGATTGGTGTAATATTGGGGTAATTATAGAGCAAAGAGGCGGTTCAGGGGGCACCCGAGGTGGGCACAACCCACCAGGGCACGCCTGGGCCTCCTGGCGCGCCATGGTGGGTGATGCTCCCCTCGAGGCACCCCCAGGTGCTTCCTTGGCCCACTGGATGTCTTCTGGCCCAAAAAATCCTCAGGAAGTTTTGCTGCGTTTGGACTCCGTTTGATATTGATTTCCTCTGATGTAAAAAACATGCAGAAAATAGCAACTAGCACTGGGCACTATGTCAATAGGTTAGTACCAAAAAATGATATAAAACGACTATAAAATGATTGTAAAACATCCAATAATGATAATAAGCATGGAACAGTCAAAAATTATAGATACATTGGAGACGTATCACGCACGAATCCAATCGAGTGACATCGGCCACCGGGATTGAACCGACTGCTCCTCTCTGCTCCTCGCATCAGGAGATCAGGACTGGATGGATCGGACGCAGCTGCTCCTCTGGGTCCCCTTTAGGGAAGCCCAACAGTGGACCTACTTTGGCGAAGCGATGTAATGGGTTGGCCGGCGGCCCAGGGAACCAAAAGCCTTTATTTCGGCCTCCAGAGCAGCGGCCCATAGGACAAACGGGCCAGTATTAGACAGATGTAGGGCAGAAGGCTTTACGCAAGAGATCTGACGGCCGAAAACATCCAGATCATGAAAACGGACGGCCGAAAACGCAAATCGCTGTGAGGGTAGGGTTTAGGTGCGGTTATACTATCCTTAATTGTTTAGATGCACTAATTTGGTCAATAGGTGGTGATACAAGTGTAATATGGATAGTAGATACTGATTTTTGTAATAGGAACAATAAAAAACAGCAAGGTAGCAATTGATAAAATGGAGCACAAACGATATTGCAATGCTTGAAAATGAGGCCTAGGGTTCGTACTTTCGCCAGTGCAATCTCTCAACAATGCTAATATAATTGGATCATATAACCATCCCTCAATGTGTGATGAAGAATCACTCCAAAGTTCCTATCTAGCGGAGAACATAAGAAGAAATTGTTTGTAGGGTATGAAACCACCTCAAAGATATCCTTACCGATCGATCTATCTAAGAGTTCCTACCAAAATAACACCAAGTGTTATCCTTTCTGATTGATCTATCCAGGAGTTCATACTAAAATAACACCATATTATATATATCAACCAACTCTAATGTCACCTAGATACTCCAATGTCACCGCGAGTATCCGTGAGTTGATTATACCATATGCTTAAAACAATTTCAGATTCATAATACTCAATACAACATAAAGCACTTCAAAGAGTGCCCCAAGATTTCTACCGGAGAAACAAACATGAGAAAGTGCATCAACCCCTATGCATAGATTACGCCAATGTCACCTCGGGAATCCACGAGTTGAGTGCCAAAACATATATCAAGTGAATCAATATGATACCCCATTGTCACCATGGGTATTCATAGCAAGACATAGATCAAGTGCTCTCAAATCCATAAAAGTATTCAATATGATAAAAATGAAATCTCAAAGGGAAAAACTCAATTAATCACAACAAGATAGAGAGGGGAAAACACAATATGATCCAACATATTGACAAAGCTCGCGATACATCAAGATCGTGCCAACTCAAGAACACGAGAGAGAGAGACAGAGAGAGAGAAAGAGAGAGAGAGAGAGAGAGAGAGAGAGAGAGAGAGGGAGAGAGATTAAACACATCGCTACTGGTACAAACCCTCAGCCCCGAGGGTGGACTACTCCCTCCTCATCATGGTGGCCGCTGGGATGATGAAGCTGACCACCGGTGATGATTTCCCCCTCCAGCAGGGTGCTGGAACGGGGTCTAGATTGGCTTTTCGTGGCTACAAAGGCTTGCCGCGACGGAACTTCTGATCTAGGGTTATTTCTGGGGTTTTTCGTATTCATATGATTTTTTGGCGTTGGTCTCTCATGCTAAGATGAGTCTCGAGGTGCCCACCTGGGCGCGCCCAGGTGTCTTATGGTCCCCACGAGGATCCCCTCTGATCCTTCCTTGGCTCCCAAGTTTTTTCTGATCCAAAAATAATCTTCAAAAAGTTTCGCCATGTTTGGACTCCGTTTGGTACTAATATTATGCGAAGTAAAAAACAAGCAAACCACAGCAAGTGACACTGGGCACTATGTCAATAGGTTAGTCCCAAAAAATGATATAAAGTTGCTATAAAATGATTGTAAAACATCCAAAAATAATAATATAACATTATGGAACAATCAAAAATTATAGAGACGTTGGAGACGTATGAATGGGCAGAGTACCCCAAAACGGTAGTGCCGCCGGAGTGGTAGTACCGCTCGCCCTAGCGGTACTACCTCTTAGGGTGCAATAGAAAGGTACAAGTGGTAGTAGGGGGAGTACAAATGCAGTTGCACTGCCGCTCTACTACTGCGAAGATGCAAACCATTCCAGAAGACCTCGCGTAAGTGGTAGTGGCAGTGGTAGTGAACGGCAGTAGTACGCAGGCAAGCGGTACTACCGCTCTACTACTGCTCCACTTCCTCTTGTGTTCAGAAGCTATAGCGATACCATCGGAGATGGGGCGGAGTATAGGCAGAAGTACCGCACAAGCGGTACTACCACTGCCCAGAGTGGTACTACCCGTGGAGAGCTTCAAAATAGCCCAAGCAAACAAATGGAAGTAGAAAAAATAAAATTGTCATAACTTTTGCAATGATCTCCAAATACAGCAAACTCAAGCTTGTTGGATAGATGATGACAAGCTTGTTGGTTATAGTAAGAAGGGGCAGTAGAAAAATGCCAAAGATATAGATATGTGAAACCTCTATGAATGAAGAACCGACAAAAACCCCAACATCGAAAACATCATAGAAGATGCATGTGAACTCCATTTTCGTTGAACTCGAGCTTGTCATGAAGATGACCATAAGCTCCAAATCTCACAAGGAGAAACACCAAACAAGAACCCGAAAAGATTATGGAAAGATGCAATAGTTTGAGTTCTCTATGAACGATACGATCAAGGTACTCACTCGAGAGCCCCTCTTGATAGTTCATCAATCGATCCAATAACCCGGTCTTCCAACTAACACCATGAGACCGGTAAAGAAATCCTATTAAGAGCAAACCTTTGCCTTGCACATAGTCTAGTTGAGCTAGATGATGACGATCTTGACTTCCTAAAGTTGGACCACCTTTCTTTATTGCGTTGGCTCGATGAAGATTAGTTGATTGCTCCCCCATACTCCACTATGGGTGAGCCACTCTTCGGCACATCTTCACAAGTTCATTGTCACCACAATGGACGGCGAGCTTCAAGGACGTGATCTCTTTGTGATGCTCCACTTGAACTTGCACACCACAACATAACCCCACATAGAACTCTCATGTAGACCATGGGTTGGTACAGAAAGCGTAATGGACAATGCTTACCATATCATGGGATCACTTGATCCCTTACGGTACATCTTCTACGCTTTGCATGTTGATCAACTTGATACACTCTTGGACTTAGTCTTGATCAACCTTGTATCATGTCTTCTACATGACCAATCTTTGCATAATTCCTTGAATAGCACCTTGGTCATCTCATAAACACCTTGAAACCAACACTTGGACTCAAGAAATGCCTATGGACAAATATAACTCAAGGCAATCATTAGTCCATAGAGAATGTCATCAATTACCAAAACCACACATGGGGGCACCATGCTCTTTCAATCGTTGAATGGTGGGGTTGTAGAGGGACTACACGTTGTCGCACATCTGGACGCATGTGTTACTCTCCACACATTGACGATGGGTGCATGAACGGTGAAGCAGGATTATATCATAACTTGTTCTCATTGATTTTGGACACCTCTTAGGCCAAGTTTGCAGATCCCTTTTTATGGAAATAAGGTTAATTCATTTCTGGGACTAACAGTTTTGGCAATTTTCACTAATGTATTGGTTCACAACTATGCTTCTTAAGAACATCGTGTGTGCACCCCACCAAACTATTCACCCTCTACAACGAGGTGTTGCCATGAATGAATGACGTAATACACTAGTGACCAATCATTATTGGCATGCTATATATATATTGTCATATCATGGAAATGAAGTTAGCTCGAAAAATATACCTAACAAACATGCCAATTGCCATGCTATATACTGCTCATGGGCTCGATCCGCAACACGAGGACGTCAAGGGCTCCGGCCCTGGGTGTGGCTGTGGTGGCCACCTCCTTCGCTGGAGGTGGTCGACCTGAGGCTGGGTGGTCGGATCTTGAGATCCGTCATCTAGTCCCGCTTGCGAGTTAGGGAGACATAGTTGCCGGTGAAACCCGAGCCGATGGCGGCGTTCTATGCCATTACCTTGATGGAGGCATCGTCGTGTAACTACTGTCCACCCACTCGTGCTACTCTGAGGCAAACCCTAGGATCTGGTCTTCCGGATCGGACGATGGCGGCACTGCGGTGTCCTTTCTCTCTTAGGAGCATCGTTTGTGGATCCTCGTTGGAAGACAGAGGCAAGAGGTGGAGCGGTTTCGTCTTGCACAGAGCTTCGGTGGAGATGTCAAGTCATGACTGACCGACAGGTGCTACATTGTGTCATGCATGTTCGGCAGGTGCTACGCACGACAGATTTTCCAGACTTCAAGCTATGTCGGCTGGTGGTACTTGGTGGCATGGTGTTGCGGTGTACCGGAGGCGACCGCGACATGCTCAACAGTTTGCACGCAGGGAGGTGGTGCCGTTGGGTGTCGTGGTGGCGTCAACAGATTTACGGACTGACAAGGATGATGCAGATCTCTTTCCTGAAGGTGGGTCAGTGGTTCGATGATGACGATGGCTTCTAAAGCATGCAAGTGGTGTACGGTTTAGGTTTGCTGCACCGGTTGTAGGTTCCGATACGTTATGTGAACGGATTGACGACGACACCGGTTTTAGATATGGAAAGTGAGAGCACTCCACATTATCGAGTTTGTAAGTGTGAGTGGTAGCTTCGGGTAGCTTGATGTATGTTCTTGTCAGACTTCTATTCAATAATTAATAAAGATCGATGGTTGTATGCATCTACTGATGTAGAGGCCGGAGGTTTTGACCTTCTTTCCAAAAAAAATGGTCTCTTGTCTCCACCACAAGGGAGATCCTTTTGATTGAACATTTTGTGAAAGCCCATGAGCAAGAGACATCCATTCTGCAATTTCTATTTTGCCATGTGGCGCCCTGGGCATGGTGCAGCTACCAGGCCCTCTACCAGCACGCTGACGGATGGCACAGGATTCCTTGTTAGAGTGTAGAAAAAACGGCGTGACTTGAGCCTCGCTGTGATCCTGCCGTCATCATCGACGGTGGAAGGGTGAATGGACGGGGGAACCAACCCTCATTGAATTAGTTATTAAGTTGGCTGCAGGCATCACATGATGCAGAAGCCGGAGGATATTCCTATTTTTTAAACTAGCAGGGTGACCCGCGCATTTGCGCGGCTAGATTTTTAGGTATTCTCTTTCTTGTGTTCTTACATGTTTACTATATTCAGATTTACGTGTTGGTTTACTCTTTTTATTGCTAATATACTTTCTCTTTTTTTACAATCTTCAAGCCCTCGTTGCTAATCTTATCACAAAAATTAAATTGACCTAGATGACATGTACTTAAAGCTTGTTTCCTATTCATTTACCCTGGTTACAATGACTTATCCATAAGTAATTAAAAATCATTTATGGCTTGGTCACTCTCGTTAGAACCTGTTCTTTTTGAATGGTTAACTAAAGTTTTGCATTGACTTGTATCTTATATGATTTTTTACTGAGTAACATATTGTTGCTTTCGTATAGTAGGCCCACTTGAAGATTGGCAGCACTTTGTTATTACTACTTGATGTGATGTATGTCTTCTATGGTATTTTCATTCATGCAACATACATTTGACTATTCCCAGTTTAACACTTCTCCTTAGGCTACACATATATAGAATGCAAGACCATAAACTTAATGTCATCATCGATCGATGTCTTATATCCTTCCATCTATAATATTTGTATGATATTTCTAAAGAAGCGTTAAATCTGAACCTAGAACATATATAAACCATGGGTACTCTTTAACCAATCGCCTCAACACCTGCCATATTATAGTGTACTCCCTCCTTCCATCTATATAGGGCCTAATGCATTTTTTGAGGCTAACTTTGACCAAATGTTAGAGCAATAATATATGACATGCAATTTACACAAAGCATACCGTCAAATTCGTATGTGAAAGGAGCTTCGAATGATATAATTTTCACATTATACATCTCGTGTACTATTAATCTTGCCAATAATCAAAGGCGGTCTTGAAAAACGCATTAGGCCCTATATAGATGAAAGGAGGGAGTAATGTTCTTTAAATTGAAGTATTTTTTCTCAATGATGCGTTTTTTATAAGTGTTACTTTAAAAGAACACCTTTACTACTTTGTTATTAATTGTTGAGAAAGTGTTTTAATTTGGTGATGTCTATAATTGCCAAATTTAATCAATTGCCACATTATAATTTAGATTAATCAAAATTAGAGTGCATTTAGAGGTCTTAATATAAAAAGAAAATTCAAAATTCATATGATTATTGTGTACTTATAACTTTTTAATTAAATATAAGTGCATAATATAAGTAAATAATTGAGCCTTTTTGCATGTATAGCATGTTCATATCAGAACTTTCCAACGCATGATTGCATGTTGAAGTGACGTCGTGACATACTTGAGTGTTGAGGTAAATATCTTAGTGGGGAACACCTACTTAGTTATATATAGGATGTGGTGTACTCATACAAAAAAACCTTTAATGGTTACCTCCCCGTATGTACCATGGTGTGTATAGTATATTTTCTCCTGGCGTAGACATGCTTGCTTTTTCCCATCAACCGCTTTGGTCATAACTTATGCTGCAAGGTCCACCGGACATTCATATTTCACCTGAACATGCTATATATATTTCACTTGAACATGCTATAGACTCAAGGTCTACAGGACATATATATATAGTTAAAGATAAGCTGATAATTAGATTCATATATATTTCACTTGAACACCTGACTCAAGGTCCCCTCTCATGGGAGTCATGGCCCTACAACACCATTGTTGCTTGCTAGACTGATGTCCCCACACCGACTTGTCATACACCTTGCCGCTAACTCGCTGGATCTATATCGCCGTGCGAGCGTTTAGCTCCTTGTAATAATATAAATATTTCACTGTTTGTGTAGTTTTTATTCCTTGGTGTAGACATGCAGCCTTTTTCTAATCAACCGCTTTGGTCATAATTGATGCATGTATAGTAGTCTCAAATATAAATTGATACATTAGATTCATATGTATTTTAGTGGGACTTGTTATAGACTCAAGGTCCCTGTCTCGTACGTGGCCTTTCTTTTTTTGTGAGAAAAACTGCTGATCTCGTTGTCTTTTAGCACCATCTCTGCTTGCTAGATCAATATCACAGCTATGTGTATTCATCAGCTTCGTCAAGGCAAGCTCAGAATTTCCACTTGAGCTGATAGGACAATTTACGCAAGGCAGATGAAGGCAATGTGTCATATCCCGATCAACTTAATGGACATTGTGGATGCATGGCTTCTTGATGATGTACAGTCTTCCATGCTCGCTTCTGCACTTGTTGGGAAACCACATCT
This sequence comes from Triticum timopheevii, assembly GCA_963921465.1. Classification (NCBI taxonomy): domain Eukaryota; kingdom Viridiplantae; phylum Streptophyta; class Magnoliopsida; order Poales; family Poaceae; genus Triticum; species Triticum timopheevii. Next base: position 489,695,032 of record OY997270.1, on the reverse strand, counting down.
ATCAAGCGTCCAGAAGATTTACGATTTGTTCATGCACAACCTGCAAAAGTGATGGTTGAGACCGCCACACCCCATAATTGATTCGGGGAGCAACATGAACCACGATATCTAGGACAAAGAGATGAAGTTTCTATTCAGTTGAAGGCTGGATCCTTGTATCTTGCTACTTCAAGCTTCTGGGCATGCATCCAGGCGTGTATGCTACTCTGCGTGAATAACGTTGGATTCATAGGCAACCGGCCTGTATGCAGCTATCGTGAGCACCCCTCAGGTTCAGGACGTATGCAACGCTCGTATTATTTTATATTGGCCAATCATTGCCGTACCCTTCTCAGCTTGCCTGCGTGCTTCCATGGGAAATCAATTAACGTGCACACTTCCGTACTCTGTGCTTCTTCCTTCTTTTTTGCTAGAAACCTATCAATTGTATTGTACACGATGGTTATTATTACATGGTGTGCCAGCGATTACTATATCCCGCATGCACGCACGTGTTCTCCTAGGAAATCAATCAGCATGCGTAATTATTTGTCCGTGTGCTACTATGCTAATTATTTTTCCTGAAAATCAATTAGTAGTGACTAGGACATATGCCCGTGCGTTGCAACGGGAAGGATGAATTGACGTGCATCTGCAAGCACAACACCTAGTGCTTCGGTACGAAGAAAACCCTAATTGCTTCCTCCTTCAAAACGCTCACTAACGATTCATGATCTATCTGATTATCTGATTCAGGCACAATCGATTCAAAACATTCAGAAACTGGATTAGATGCTGACATAGTTGGTGACGTTGGTGATGTCTCCAAAACACCTGATTCAGAAATTTTTGCTTCTTTTGAAGGTCGGTTATCGAAATCCTCTCGAATGTTCATTTCAGTGATGTCATCTGTTTTCTGCAGTTACAACATAAAAAAACTGCTTTAGAAAACCCACCTAGGGTATATATAAAGGTAGATGCAGTTGTTAATTGCTGAACTAAATTGACTTGCTCTATTTAACAACAACAAATGTTCACAGCAGCAACATATATCAAAATATGCAATTTGAATGGGGAAACTTACAGTGTGCATGTTGCTATCATCAAGTGTTACTGGTGGCATGTCCGAGAGCCGAATCTCCTTGGCCTCCACCTGAGTTCTATCAGTCTTTGGGATCTGCAAGTGCACACACATAAGTTAATAAACTTTTAATACATGTACTCTCAAGGATTGAATCATGCATTTGAATGGTAGAGATGTTCTATTCAACAAGGCTTCAGGAGAGTTTGATTTTTCAAAAAAAAACATTGTAAAGATGATATTTTAGGTGCCTACTGTATCTACCGTCTTTAACATAAAGAAGGGGAAGATCACAAAGACTTGTTTGTGGCGAGTTTGGCACTATGATCAGCCTAGGGTGGTCTGCTCATGGTGGTTCTCGATCTCGAGCAGAATCATTTACTCTAGCTTCAACAGATATTTACTTTACCTTGAGCAATCATTATCCAAAGACACATCTTATACTTTCAAAGAGGACTGAATAAACAGGACTCAAGGGTGGTTGAATAGTAAGATGACTCAATCACTGAAAAGTATAATATTGAAGACTGAGATGAAACGTTTTCACTAAAGGCTGAAGAAAGATGACTTAAAAGAAAATGAATGGAGAAGAAAAGAGTCAAGAACGACACCCAGGAATAAAAACCACTGAGTGAGATCAATAGTGTGCAACTATTGCCCAAAACTAAGCTGGCAACTACCACTGAAACAACTGACATGACTGAAGAAACTGAGGATTGTCGACGACGCCTCACAAGCACCATAAAACAACTACTGTAAGAAGGAACACAGGAACCACAAGTTCAGCAAACTTTCCAGCCTCGACATGATTTCTATTGTATTGTCTCAGCCCATGATCTCTAGTGTACACCACAAGTTCAGCAATTTATGAACACACAAAAGCTTGAGGGACAGGCACCACAAGTTCAGCAAACTTTCCAGCCTCGACATGATTTCTATTGTATTGTCTCAGCCCATGATCTCTAGTGTACACCACAAATTCAGCAATTTCTGAACAGACAAAAACTTGAGGGAAGTGGCAACAACAGGGTTGTTTTTGAGGGAGGTAGAAGCATCACATACCTTTGTTGTAGCCACCGTTGGACTCACAGTGCTTCTCTGGACCAAGAATTCCGGCGAACATGGTGTCGGTTCGTCCGGCGTACTCAAAGGCGAACTCGGTGCTTGTTCCTCCGGCGCACTCAAAGGCGACATGATGCTGAGCATGGTGTTATGGCTGGCAAATCCTTACCTATCATTATCAAGCAAAAAATCATCCAAAGCACAATCAAATTGTTGTCATAAAACAGTGTAGGATGGTAAGTTCACAAATGCATCAGCTCAGTCCCAATTAAGCATTGCAGTTTTCCTCAAATTAGGGATCAGAGGTAGTAACACAACAGCACAAACAGACCAAATTATATATTACTACACTATAATAAAGCGACAACCAAAAATCATAGTTAGCAAATAGCATACAAATCAGGCCAACATAAGCATTGAAGTTTTGCTCAAATTGAGGATCAGAGGTAGTAACATAGTAACACAGGCATCAGCAAATAGCATACAAATTTCTCCAATAGTTCAATCCATGAAACCCAGATAAGAAACTTGATCAAAGGAACAAAGGAACAAGCTGGTCAAGTATTTCACATCTTTCACAAGAGAAACGTGATTTGCTTGATTGCTCATTGAATCTGCAGTTGTTAAATATCTGAATGTAGCATCTAAAGGTCCAACACAAGTAGAAGGACGGATTCATCAAAACTGTTGTTTCTGAATGTAGGTGTGGAGCGAGGAGCTCCTAAGTCTCTAGAACTCTCTCCATAACCTGCTCTCAATTTCTGTTTTTTTTTGTATTGATACATGTACAGTCGATATTAGTCTGCTCATAATCAGTCAATCACTTTGTCACTTTTGCTGAGACTTCTAGCAAGGGCACATAAACACACCAATATTCACAGCATGATCAAAAACAGATTGAGCAGCTATTAATACGGCAACATTATACGGCAGAAAATATAACTACGACTTGCAAGATCACATAGTAGCAGTTGAATTGCAACATTATACGACAGGAAACAGGAGAAGCAAGGGAAGAATTATCTGTATCATACTCCAAGCGACGGTGCAATGCTCGCTGGTGGCGCTGGCCTGGTTCTGGATTCCGGCAGAGAACAAGTCAATATATAGCATCGAACTACAAATCCGGGTCGGTACTGTTTCTTTGTTTGAGAAGGACACGGGAGCAGGAGTTTCACAAGGACACGGAGGCGGAACGGGCATCCCGCTTGCTCGTTCTCGACGAACAGAGCAACGACAGCAAGGGCGAGGAGGCGAGCAGAGGTTGGGCACGGGCGGAGGTGCGAGCGGTGGAGTCCAGGCACGCAGCGGCGGGAGACGAAGCAGACGACGACGGGGATGAGGAGGCCTCGGGCATGGGATCAGCGGCCATGGCGCTCCTGTAGAGAAGAAACCAGGGAGGGAGTTGAGCAGGGGGAACCGGAGGGAGAGGTGAGAAAGGAGTGGGGCGGCCTGCTGGTGGTGCTGCTGCTGGCCACCGGCGGAAGCGAGCTTCGGCTCGAGGAGTCGAGGAAGCGGAGAGGCAGAGCACAGGCAGCGACGGCACGCAGTTGCGGGCGCGATGCGGACGGCGGGAGGCGGGATCCGGCGGTGGGTAGCGGGTTGCATGCGGCGGCGCGGCTTGCGGTCGGCAGGGCGGCTCGAGGAGCTCGCGGGCGCGGGCGCCGTCGCCGTCGCCATAGCCATCGCCAGAGAAATGGATAAGACTACAAGGCTAGCGGTTGCAAATCAAATGAGTACAGAGTTTTCTTTGCAAAATTGTAACGTTATACAGACTAACTAAAACAAGGACTGCGGGTTAATTTCATGTAAACAGAGGGACTTTTATGCAAAATCACGCTCGACGACGTATGGCGGAAATCCAATTCTCTTTATTATTAGGTAAAGATAAAGATTATAATTCTCCACCGTACGATAAGATAATATATCCTTATTCCTTTCCACGCGGGTCTCTTGGTCGTTAGTTTTATTTTAATCCTTCTTGCTTCTACGCATGTCTCTTTTCCTTTTTCTTCTCACGTTGGTTTCTCAAATCCTTTCATAGGCAGAGTCCATGGTGCGAGTGCCTCATCTCCTTATGATTCCTTTTCTCAACCGATGCTTCCTTTTTTAAAAATTGGACCGGTGCTTCCTTTTATAATTCCGTTAATTTACTTTACGTGGGTGCACATACATATATAGACGTGACAGTTCAATATCCTGACATGTATATCATATTGTGTTACGCAAAATCCTTTAAATCTCAGCCATTATTATTTTGATCAAACGGTGGTAATAATATTAGCACATGTGGATAAATATAATGGCTTGTTTGTCTCTTGTTTTAATTATATAATGGGATAAGTATATTTTTCGTCCCTCAATTCTCTCAAAAGTATAAAAATGGTCCCTTAACTCTCAAACCAGCAAATCTTAGTCCCTCAATTTTTAAAACCGGTTAAGTTCAGTCCCTCGTGTCGCTTGGGTGGTTTTTGTGCTGACGTGGACATGGTTTTGAGTAAAACCAGACACATTACAGGTTTGACCGCCTGTTCATACAGTTTGACTGCCACGTCGTGGAGCCACAGATCGTGCACGAACTCGCGGCAACTGGCGCCGGCCGGAGGGCTGCAGTACCTCCTCGATCAGCAGCTCGTCCCGGCAATAGCATCACGCCTGAGCGCCGCCGGCGACACAGAGGAGGCGTAGCTAGCTGGTCTCGGTTGCAGCACTTTCCGTCTTGATTGCGTATGTAGTACCGAAGCTAGCTTGGTTTCGGCGGGAAGACAACACGTGCGTACAGTAGAGGTGCTGGGTCGATTCACAAGGATGCTAGCTAGCTCCGTACTAGATAAATTTTCGCCGGATTGAAACACGCTCACAAGCAACACACGTAAACGACCCGCCAGCATAGCGAAGGCAGTCGTCGATGATGGAATTGTCGTCCTGCACGCCCAGACTCTCGTCGGGAGAGGAGCCCGTGCCTCAGCCGCATATGCCTGGAGTTCGAGAAGCATGTCCTTGAGCACCTCGACAGTGCAGAGAGCGAAGGCGGACTGCCGAAGTCGAGCCTAGACGTGGATTCGCCCAGTAGCAGCCGATAGTGTCATGCATGAGGTTGCCCATGGACACCCTGGTGACCCTCGAGTTCGCGACGGGTCGATTGCAACCCGCGTGTTGTACGCAGCTACTCCTCCCAGCGTGGCGTGGTGGTGCTGTCCTGCTCACCTGTTGGACAACGACTAGGCGGCGACACCGTACGGCCAATCGTGTGAGCGGTCAGGCCAGGAGGCCACGGACAGCGACCGGTGACCGCACAGGTAGGACAGGGAGCAGCGCTTGGTAGAGAAGGGCAGGATCGGCCGCCATGGAGGTCTCCGCCATGCCCAGCTCTTCCTTCTCGGCCTGCTGGGCAAAGCCACTCATCGGAGGCACTTTGACGCCGGGCAGGGTGCTGGGCGTGGCCTCGGCATCATCAAAGGGCACATCGTAGACCTGTTGTGGGACCCTTGACGCCACGGTTCGAAAATATGGCAGGCGCGCAACAGGTGTTTGATAAAATGCCAACTAAAACCATGCCACGAAACCACCCAACCGACACAAGGGACTAAAGTTATCCGGTTTGAAAAGTTAAGGGACTGAGATTTGCTAGTTTCGGAGTTGGGGAACCATTTCCATACTTTTGAAACAATTGAGGGACGAAAAATATACTTTTCCCTTATATAATAGATAGATAATACGAAGCAGTACGGCATGTACTGAAACCAACATGGAGAGTAGAATTGATCCGATGGGGTGGAGCATGGGAGAATTTATTTTGTAAAAAAAGTATGGGAGAATTTGGGATATTTTTTGGGCTAGGACATCATTTGAGTTGCGTAAGAGTTTGGCAAAAGAGCCCAAGTGGTGCGCATGCAGCTGAATTTTTTGGTGTGGCAATATAGGTTATTTTCTGCCCGACATAAAATTTGTTACATGTATTTTTGTCAATCTGTTACCGATGCACAGTCATGATGGGAGCGGTCGGACCATTGGGTGTCACACAGTGACGCATCCCCATCGTTCCCTAAGCCGACGGTGGTTGCATAAACAGCATCACACGACGGAGTGGGAGGAGAGTACTGCCAAAATTTGGTAAGGCTAGTTGTGCTGCAACTCATTGCTAAATTTCCGACGCCTCTCGGCCTACAGTTGGTATAGCCTTTTTCATTTGTTTTTGGGACCAAACGGTCTTGTCAAACAAAATTGATGTATTGTCTCACAACTATGCTTCTTATAAGAACTTATATAAGAATATAGTGTGTGGGTCCCATCCAATTATTCACCCTCTACCGCACGATGTCGCAATGAATGAATAGTTTGATACACTAGTGACCAATCATATTGACATGCTATATATTGTGATGCCCTCGCAGAAAGTTAGGTCCACTAACTCGGTGCAAATTACTTTTGAGTTAAAAATAACTATAGAGATGCGATGTCGAGCAGTAAAGTATCATAATCAGTACAATGCTAGCTCGATGGATCCGTGAAGATTATCCTTAGTGTCACACCAAAACAAAACAAAAATATTAGGGAGCCAGCGCATGTTTCTTGACTATCTGAACTTTGCTGACGTGAACATGCATGGGAATGAACCACCTCTTCCTACACAAAGTAGGCCTCAACTATATGGTTTCATTGGTAATTAGGATTGGACAAAATGAACTCACAACTCTGGGTTATCTCATGAAATTGATTAACTGATTGGGTCAAAAGACATCAGATATGTGTGCACACGCGCAGAAAAAACAAATTTCCAAGGGAAACCTTGATCATGAGGAGAAGAAAGGAAGAATATTTTGAGGACACCATCGTTTATGGAGGTGAAGAAGCGGAGTACCAACAATGAGAGCCTTGAAGATCTAAAGCAAATAAAGAGAAGATATGTTTTCTCTTCTCTCCTCCTGAGCTTTTGATTAGAAACGACAAGTGAGGATGGTGAATCATGTTTCTCGTATCTCTTTACCCTTTCAATTTTACCAGAAAAAAAAGCTGGAGCTTTGCATTGGGAGTATCAATGGAGTCATTGTGGAACCTCGGCGCAGCTGTCTGTGGTAGTCGAGTGAAGCCACTGAAGTTTTAATGCACCACCTTGTTTGAATTTTACTATATATGTTTCTGGAGGTGAATGAACACATCGAGAAAATGTTTGAATTCAACATTGAATGTTTTATTTTTTAGTATACTATCTCAAGTTGCCCTCAAAATTACAAGGACATTTTCTAGGACAAAATGTTATTTATTCATAGAGTTGAATAATGACGGAACAGAAAGAATGAAACATTGCTCGGTTCGTTCCACAACAACCGGAGTAAGGTGCCTAGTGCAAACCAAACAAAAAAATCACAACATTACAAACATTTGTTCATCTTAAGAAAAATAATAACTGCAGTAGGCTAGAATGCCCCGATTCTCTCTACAGACATGGGAGGGAGGAGAGAGATATAGAGATGAAAGCACAACTGCATGAAACATTTCCCTTTTTTGCCCACGCTCCTAGCTATCTCTATTAACCCGAGTAATTATGAACCGGACTGGTTGTGTTATTTTTCTTTGCGCGAGCTCCATCCGTGGCATAGGGTGGGTCGTTGTGCTGCAAACTATCTTCACTCCTCTATCTCGCTGGAGTGGAGGGTCGATCCGAGCAGTGGGGAGCTTGTTGTGGTTTCCTCCGCGATTGAAGAGGGACCTTAGACATTCCCCCACGCCAGCGGTGGGTGCATAAAAGGGGATGCATGTGGCGACTGCTTCCAGATCGCCGACTCATTGCTAAATTACCGATACCTCTCAGACCTAAAGATTGCATGCCATTTTTAATGGAACATGGTTACTCTGTTTTGGGATCAATAGCTTGTCAAATTTTCTTGATGTATTGCTTCACAACTATGCTTCTTATTGGGACATGTTGTATGCGCCCCACCAAATTATTCACCTCTACCACGAGGTGTCGCATTGAATGAATAACTTAAAACACTACTGAGTAACCATATTGCCAAGATATATGTTGCCATCGATATCCTGAAAAAAGTTAGGTCGAATACTACACCTGACAAACATACTATGCTGACTGTACATTAATACAAACCACATGGTATACCAATTGCAGAAGCAGGCAAAAAGCATGATAAAATGATATAAAAAGGCACCGCTTGGTATCACTAGCTAATTATCCGATAGCAACAAGTGATATTTGTAAGCTACTTTGTGTAAAGAAACTTAAGTGGATCCGCTTCTGAATGAACACATTTTAAGAGTGACAACTCGACACAGATTATTATTGAGATAAAATAACAACAGAGATGCAATGTCAAGCATTAAAGTATCATAATCAGCAGCAGCAGCTCAATGGATCTCCTGAAAATTTTCCTTAGTGTTCACAGCAATACCAAAAATTATTATGAACACAATGCAATTTGACTCTCCAAACCTTGCTAACTAAAGAAAACCAAACAAAAGCGCAGAAACAGGACACTGCTCTAGTGCCTGCAGCTCCTCTGTTGCAGCTGCGGGCGGTCGTGCAGCCCGGCGCTCATGAGGTTCTTGTCGCTACAGAAGAAAACGTTGCCCACCAGCTTGCTGCTCTTCTCATCCTCACGCACCTGCTTGAATCCTTTCTAAGCCTGTCCTCAGCCCTTATATTTTTATTCCTTTCAAGCTCTGCCATTAGTGCCTCAGTGTCATCGTCATCGCCATCATCTTGCTTTCATCATCACTTTTTCCACCATGAGTACAACTAGAAGAAACTCAACTTCTTCCACCATGAACTATGTCTGGACTACACAATCCCGTTGGTAGTTAGGATCGGTAATTGATTGTTTCAGAAGACACATAACACATGAGCTGACAGAGAAAACACATGGAAGACGAATCCGCCAAAGCTCTATCATCGCGAGAAAGCTCAATTGAGCAGCAGGGTCAGGCTTGGCTCGAACTCATGGAACATCACACCATTCATGTGCTTCTAGAGATGCTAGTAGAGAAACAATAAAGCGAAACCTGATGCATTGCAGCGTTGTTTTTGGGTTGCTAGTATTTGTGCTACTCACTCGGATGTCGTTTTTTTCTATTGACCTACTTTTTCTTTTAAGGGGGTCTTTTGACCTACTTGTGTGAGGGTTTTCTAGCCATTTTGATTTGTTTCGGCCCTTTGGGCTGTAATATAAATTTGGGCAAAAGCCTGTTTCGGGAATTATGAGTGGAAACGTTTTAATGACATTAGCCTCATTTCTAAATTCTCACTACATATTATTTTCTCTGGAAAACGGCTGTTATGTTTTTGTAACAGCCTTAATATTTCTTAGGGCATTGCTTCAAGACTTTGCTGGTTATACAGACATGTGTTGTGTGGGCAAGCATATTATTCACCCTCTACCATGACATTACAAGTACACGATGAATGGATAATTGAATAGGACTAGAGAGGCCAGACCAACCATACTATCATGATATACATTCTCCATAGTAAACTAGGCAGACCAACATAGTACACCCAACAAAAACATGCTATACTAAATATGCAGTAATACAAACCAAACGATATACTGATCAAGGAAGCAGCGCAAAGAGAATTTAATGTGAATTAATACCAAAAAGTGTTCACCGTCATAACTAAATTTCTAGCAGTAACACACAACATTTGATAACAAAAATCTGCAAAAGAAAGAAAAATACTTACACCGACACATTTAACTTTTAGATAAACAGCTTTTAATCCCAACTAGGTAAAAACATAGTTTTTAGGTACAATGATGAACTGTAATGTAGCATCGTGAAAGGAATCCTCATTGCAACACACCTCAACGTGCACTATTGCGACGTGTATTGGAAGAACACAAAGAGTATGTGAAGTACAAACAACTAAGGGTTGGCAAATCAAACCATACTGTTGATATGTACTGTCATCCTGGTGAAAGGATAGGCCAAATTATGCAACAAAAACATGCTATATTGAGTGTGCATCAATAAAGGGCAACCTGGTGCATGTAGCTCCCGCTTGCGCAGGGTCCAGGGAAGGGTCCGACCACTTTGGGTCTATAGTACGCAGCCTTTCCCTAGATATGATTGAGAAAGCGGCTCAGATAGTACGTGTGATGATGCAAAAAAAACCTTCGACCTCATGACAGAATTTCCACTGAGCAGCTCAGTGGAGCTCCTGACATATTTCCTTGTGTGATACCAAAACAGGGAAATTTCATATGAACACCTGGCATTTCTTGACTCTCCGGACTTCTCTTATTCAAACATTAACGAGTATAACCAGATGAAACAAACATGTTCCACTACAACCTAGGCTTGAACTATGTGGTTTCTTTAACAAACTAGGATATGATGGAGTTAATTCACAGCTGGGGGATATATATCTCTCAGAATCGATTGACCAACTGGGATGGAAGAACATTGAACACATGAGCAAGCATGGAAAAGGAATGCGAAGATTTGTTCCACCCAACAAATGCAGAGTTTTGCAAGGGAAGTGGCAAAGAGCAGCCATGGAATCAATGAGCTTTTTACTTACATGGAATCAAAGAGATTTTGGTTACACATGGAAGATGAGTCACTGACATTTTGACACCATCCTACCAAAGAGCAAGACATGAATAATCCCTAGTAACTGAAAGGGGGAGTGACCGAGGAAGCAAATGCGCAAGCATTGATCAATAAATTTATTGAACTGGGTGCCAAGTGCAAGCCAGCAATAAAATCAGCATGCTACAAAATTTTGTTCATCTTACCAACTACAGAAAAGGATCTATGAATCCGAAATCTAGAAGGTACATGGTCGGTTTTATCTCTCGTTTCACATCACTCGAGAAATCAAGAAACAAATCTATCGCTAATTAACAGAACTTCCAGTGTTCAAATTCAAGGAAGTATGGCATGCCTGTAATATTATTGTTTCTTCTTGAAGTTGGGCTTCACCGAGCAGGAGTTTTCGCCAACTGAGAAGGCAGGCTCTAACCAGTAGAGAACATGATCCTCTCCATGGCGTACTCGCAGGTTAGGAGGTCCAAATTTGACTGAATTTACAAAGCTGATAAGCAACAGCTGCTATTTCTGAATCTGTTGCCTGGAGACCAAACACATGGCATGGGAAGCGCCAATGGCAACCGAGATGACACGAGGAGGGCTTGGATCCTCATCACCGTCAGCAAGAAAATTAACTTTAACAGGTAATGGTTGCACTTCTGGAAGATCGGGAACGCCTAGCTGGCAGTCTCTTGCATTTCCCCACATGTACAGGTCACCTTTCTCTGGCCACACAAAGAAAGTAAATTCAGGTAAGCTACTCATAGTGTGAAATTTTAGTTGCTTGCATTTAGCTGACATGCAATGTGATGTAGAACTAGAAGAAGGCAACATAACTAAGCTAGTTAAAACAAGAATGTTGAGAGAGACATCTTATGAAACGAATAAGAGGCTCTTACAGTGGCAATATATCTGGGTTTCGTGTATCAAAATAAATGGACTAACTGAAGCTTAGTTACGACAACCGCATTTCTTTTCATTACTCAAAATTAATTAAAGTGTGTGCTACAAAACTAGTAAGTAAATCTTAGAAATCCTTTCTTTAATCAGCAATACATGCAATTAAATTTGTATGCAACGCCTGTTTCCTGCATAATTACAACAGTAACAAAATACTGATTATCTGCCTGACTGGTTAACTTTAAGAAGTTTCTCTCTCATATCTCAATTACATGCCAGTCTTATAAACTATACACGAGTTCCCAGTATTTTCTTGGACTTACTAGATCAGTAATACTTTCACACCCCAAATGGTTTTCAACGTCGACAGTTTTATTCTCAATTACTCAATGTCATGTGGTGGTGGTGCATGTTTACCATTTCCTATGAATCTTCAGTATAGACATTGTGTACTACGATTTACTAGTAAAGAAAATGGCGAATGGAAGGTAGGTGAGACTAAGAACATGTCAAGATTTCCCTGCACAGCAACAACCACCATTGAATGGCTATCTTTAAGACGAAAAAGAGAAACAGCATTCACCTGATATAGCAGCAGAAGTTGATCCCCCACAGGCTATGTAGACAATGCGCTCCTCAGACAGAGCTTTAATGGCAAGTGGAACTCTATGGTTTTGAATGGTTGGATGCCCTAGTTGGCCATGTCCACCATGTCCCCATGAGAGAACTTCACCTTCATCTGAACATAGTTAAAAGAGGTAAGATAAGGCACATACTTGTATGCTGCAACAACCAATATATTGTTCTGTGCTTCCTATAACAGCAGCCTGAAAGTAATACAACTAAGTATATATCTCTAGGAATACAGTGGCGTTACACTGATTGCTTGCTGTAAGATCCAACAGAATTTGATTCATGATCAAATGTGGTCTTATGATTGAAGATCATTCTTGCAGTCAAAACCAGCAGTAGGCATAATTAACCAACTTGTTGAGACAAAGGCAAATGTATATTCCTTTATTACTCCTGTCTGAATGTTTTTTTTTCAGAACATACATTGCAAATTCTATTTATTTTTTCAATGTAATATGTCATCAAATTTTGATAGGAGATCACAAAATGTTGCCTTCCATTAGTTCAGAGAAAACACCTGAATTTCGAACAAGTAAAACATACCGGTCAAGGCTAAAGAATGGTATCCACCGCATGCTACTTGGATTACATGGACATTTTTCAGGCTAGGGACAATTTGTGGCCTCCAGTCACTGGAATTGCTTCCTCTGCCCAGTTCGAAGTTTGAGTTTGCTGAAGATCATAGACAAGTTGTAGAAACTCAGTAAATCCATATTAGATGAGATGCATTTCAAATTAAATTAGTACATAAGTCCCTTACGACTGAACCTGGAAAGTCAGAATGAAGAGATGTTATCTTTGCCATATACTTCCTAAATATAAGACGTTGGGGTAGTTTAATTTAAACTGCCCCAACGTCTCTTATATTTAGGAATGGAGGTAGTACTAAGCAAGATCGTTGAGATTAAGGAAGCTTAAGAGCATTTCAGAAAACTATCATAACCCATGTAAGTGTAACTTATGCCCAATGGATGAAATAAAAGGTCTGGGCATGTAGTTGGAGGAAAAATGTTGTGGTGCCACAACATTTCACATTAGCGAGAACCTTACTTACTTACTTACTTACTAAGCCTTTTGTCCCAAACAAGTTGGGATAGGCTAGATATAAAACCCTTTCACGAGGACTTCCCAGGAAGTCACCCATCCTAGTACTACTCTCGCCCAAATGGGTTTCACGGACTTCCCAGGAGGTCACCCATCCTAGTACTACTCTCGCCCAAATGGTTTCACATTAGCGAGAACCTTGTAAACTCATAATTGCAGCTTAATATGAACTGCATGGTGTTGCATTTCACATTAGCAGCACATTAAGTATACAAAATTATCCCTAGTTTTTGTAAAAGAGCATCAGTGCAGAATAAATAAAATACATGGTGTTTACTAGTTAATAAATTAATACACAGTGACATCCTCACCTCCCCAACTCCATAGCTGCCCATCCGAGGTCAGCGCAAGGGTGAAGAAGCCACCACAAGCAACCGCGGCAACTGGTACAGGCAGCGCGCTCACCTTGGAAGGAACACTGAGAGAGCCGGCTTCACCTGGACCACCCCCACTTCCAAGCCCCAACCTTCCATCGCCTTCATCACGACCCCAAGTGTAAAGTTCACCTGTTACAAGCCATCAAAATGCATGGATCAGAGCTGAGGGTGTTCGACGATCACAGGGCCAATATTTCAACATGAGAATAACAAAAAAAATATTTATTTGTGTTCACTTTCTCATACTATTCATTTGCACAAGGCAGCAAGCGATGACAAAAAATAGTGTATTTCTGTATTAAGCTTGGATAAGTAGTTACAAACAACCTGATTCTGTAATCGCCGCAGTATGCGCTCCACTCGTGGCAATGTGCACAATCTTCCCTTCCCAAGGGCCATTCACTTTCCTCGGCAACAGCTCTCTATGATAAACATAGTGCCCCAGAGCTCCAAATCCACCATAACCCCTGCAGGCTACTAGAGTAAACTGAGTGATGCAGCAGCCAGCCACAACCATCAACCATCACAACCAAAATGCAGCAGCACATTCTTCTTCTCGCAGTTCATCCGGCTTCTGATCATCAGTGAAATTTTCAGAATGAGCGAGCAATGTGGGAGTGCCGTGTCCTCACCAGGTGAAGACGTCGCCGGAGGCGGTGAGGGCGGCGGAGTGGATGCCGCCAAGCGCGAGGATGCGGAGGCCGGCGAGGTTGGGGTTGGCGCGGGGCACGAAGGCGGAGGCCTCGTCGCCGAGACCGAGGCGGCCGCCGTCGCCCTTGCCCCACACCCAGGCGGCGCCGTCGACGAGGAGCGCGGAGTGGAAGAGCCCGCATGAGATCCCCACCTCCACGCCGCCGGCCGCCTCCGTCCCCGCGGCGGGGGAAAGCCGCCCGGGCGTGGGCGGGAGCACCGGGGACGGGACGGGGAGGAGGAGCCGCGCGACCGGCGCCGGGTAGAGGCGGCGCTCCTCCTTGCCGCCGCCGAGCTGGCCCGACGCGCCGCGGCCCCAGGAGAGCAGCGACACGGGGTGGTCGCCGCCGGAGTATAGCGTGGGCGCGGCGGCGCCCGAGGTCGCCGAGGCGGAGTAGCAGCGCCGGCGGAGGGGCAGCAGGCGGCGCAACATCGCCGGCGGCGGCGGCGGGCGGCTGGGTTCGGCTGTCAACCGACGGAAGGAAGGAAACAACTGGTAGTAGTAGCACAGAAGCTGGCCCGTTAGGCCGTTTGGTGCCCGTTAAGCGCCCAGCCCAACCCAACTTCTTCTCTCCTACTGAAGGAGGAGGAGGGGGAGAAAGGAGGCATCTTGGGGGCTGGCGATGGCGAGCAAGGCGACGGCGGCGACGTCGTGGCGGTGGCGGCTGCTGCTGCTGCTGCTGGTGGCGGTGGCGGCGCTGTGCTGGATCCCGCCGGCGATCGCGATGGCGGCGGCGGCGTCGACGGCCAAGAAGGGGGCGCGGAGGTCGCTGCTGGGGTTCGTGGAGGCGCAGGGCAACTCCTCCTACCGCTGCAGCCCCTCCGGCCCCTGCATCCCCTGCCAGTACTCCGAGAAGGTCAGCCCTGCCGCCCCTCTCCTCCCTTCCTTCGACTCTCCCACCCTGCGGAGAGAAAACAAATCGATCTTGGAAGGATGGTTGATTGGGTTGGAGTTGGATTTGGGGATTGCATGCTCATTGCTCCCATTGGTTTAGATGTAGCTCCGATTTCTTGGGTAAATGAAATTGGATGCCAAGAGAAGGCTGGATCTTGGTGAATTTAGATTGGGACAGGCGAACAGCCGAGCCCTTTTTGCTCCGAAATCTATCACAAAGATTGTGGTTTAGTTAGTTGTAGGAGAAGTATACAGTACATTTTTTAGTCATAATTTACCGTCCGAATCAGAACGGCTGGTGAGTGTTTACATCAATTTGTTAGTTTATTATGTTCCAGCTTGTTTCGTTTGTTCAAAGTTGTGATGCTGTTAGAGTAAATTGTGATGAAGAGCATCCAGATAATTATCATTCGAGTCATAAATGCTGCACAAGCTAAAAAAGAAGAAGTGTGTTTTGGAGAGGGAGGGCATTTTGTCAGGTCGGGGAATGCAGATCTTTTGTGCCATGTTGGGAAAATTCTAGTTTTATGTTTTAAGTTACCAAAGTGGCTCCAATCTTTATGTTGTGAATCAGCGAATGTCCTTGAAGTGTGCTATCTTTGTGCTATAGAAGCCAAAGTTTCCTACTGGAATTGGAAATTGACCCTTCTATAGCTATGAGCAATGGCTCTGTTCATATCTTCATTTTATACCAGTGTGTGTATTGTCTAGATTCTTGGAATTCATAGTATTGTGTTCCCATTTATATTAGCAACTCAGTTCCATAATTGCCCAAAACCGTCTGCCTTTCGTCGTTGTTTGACTAAATAATAACAAGGAATTGGCGTTACAACTTGACACAGAGTACATGGTAGAACTATGTTAGTTCATTGGTCTGAATTCCCATTTCCAAACTCCTAGCCTAGTAGTTCTGTCCACTCAATTGATCGACTCCTTATTTGAACATCGCTTGGAATATATGTACCTGAGAAGTGGTCAGACAGTTATATCAAACTTAGCTTCTCTTGGATTTGTAGCTGCTCTCATTATTGAGTTTGATTAATTGTTAGCTTGATGATTGCATAACAGTACCATTTTCCTGGACCATGGTTTATTCGGCATAAGGTGAGGTTTCCACTTTTCATGGTGATTGTGTGCTGCTTACTTGGAGATTTTTCTAGAAAATAGCTTCCGCAGTTACAGAGTATTCATCACCAGCAGACATGTTGATTATGAGCTGCTGCCCCTTTCATATTTGCCTGGCAAACTTAATGTAATCAAACACTTGATAAATGTCAAGCTTGGGTGCAAACCTGTCAGTTAGCGCTGTGCAAGTACTACACTATCATATACTGAAATGACATGTGCTATGTTGTGCTATAAAAGCCGAAAGTTCCTACTGGAATTGGAAAATGACCATTATATAGCTAGAAACACTTCACCCGTTGCTTTCATAATCTAAACATTAATAGTGTATTGTGTTTCTATCTATATTAGTGACTCCTTTCTGTAATTGCCGAAAATTGTCAGCCTTTTGTTGTTGTTTGACTAATGACAAGGAATTGGCCTTCCATCTTAAGACAGTGTACATGAAAGAACAATGTTCGCTCATAAATTACGCATTGTCCTTACTCTTTACTTGTCAGAATCCGCACCTCTTAACTCCTAGCATAGTAGTTCTGTCCTCAAAATTGATCGACTCCTTATTTGAACATTTCTTGGTCAGACGGTTATATTGAACTTAGCTTCTCTTGAACTTGTAGATGCTGGATAATTATTCAGTTTAATTAATTGTTAACTTGATAATCACATAACACTGCTGTACCATTTTTCTGGACCGTGGTTTATCCAGCATCTGATGATCACATAGCTTGACTTGAAGATTTTTCTAGAAGATAGCTTTTCTGCAATTACAGAGAATTCCATTACCAACAGCCATGTTGACTTATGACCTACTGCCCCTTTCATATTTGCTTGGCAAACTTAAGTCTGGGTGCAAAACTTCAAATTACCACTTGTGCAAGCACTGCACTATCAAATACTGAAATGGCATTATTATATATTGGTTTTAAAGCTTACTAACACGCCATTTTCTTTCTTTATTTTAAT
Source organism: Triticum timopheevii (assembly GCA_963921465.1). NCBI lineage: Eukaryota > Viridiplantae > Streptophyta > Magnoliopsida > Poales > Poaceae > Triticum > Triticum timopheevii. The sequence goes on along the minus strand of OY997270.1, from coordinate 489,677,676 downwards.
AGAATGATGAGAAGTACTGTTGCAGCGAAACTGGCTACCGTTTGCCTTTGAAATGTATACAAGTACAAAATGGTACAAAAGAAGAGAACAAAACAAAGGATAGAAAGATGTTGGCAGAGACATCCACGCCAGCTGGCCCAAAACATTATGTTACTTACAGGAGTTGTGTACCATTGGAGGCTGAAGAGAAACTATCTATTCTTGGTTTCGAGGTAATAATATCAATAGAACCTTTTTTGGTTCTCACTAGTATAAAGCTAAATGTTATCACCCTGCCACCAATTTCTAATATCATGTTGCATTTGGTTCTTACTTACAAAGATTGCATGCTGTTTTCCTGTTTCCTATACCATAATCTTTGGAAAAAAAGTCTTAAAACTGTAAAAAATCTTACAAAAAATTGTTGAGGAAGCGAGAATCTTTTGTAAGCTTCTCTTCAAAACTGGGGTATTATCTCAGACGTAAGCAAGAGTTGATACATATATTTTGTTTTCAGTTTGTGGCAGTGGGTGTGTCTGGGCCATGAAATTTATACTGATATGAAGTATGGTGCGAATCCCAATTACTTTTGAAGATTGAAACTTCCAGTTCTCCAGTTAAAACTTCAAAGCTGCCTATCTACCCTTAGAAAATTGAACCATATGTTCTGCTTGTCAAACAACTTACATGATTGTCACTAATCGACTAGTAGTCACAATCACATCACATTTGTTGATAACCTGATTTCTTTGGAGTTCTCGTTGATGGACGTCTTGACGGTTATCCAAGGTGAGTTTTGCGTCATTTCTTTCTGTGATGCTGAATCCCAAAGCAATATCCTTTGCAGGTCCTCATGGCTGGAATGTTGCTTGTAAGTGGGCCGTTCGTGTATTACCGGAAAAGGCAAGCAAGTGTAATGCAAGGGGTTTCAAGAATCCCGACAAACCCGCCTAGGTTTTAGCACGGACCACTTAAAGTGATTCGACAGACCGCTGATGATGATTCGTCGTGCCATTTTGGTTTTGCTGATTTCCCCTGTGCCATTGTAATGTATCTACACATGTACCTACGGAGGAAGCTTCTGACGGGACTACAAAACCACAGTGCCTAGCCTTCTTACATTGCGCCTTGGGTTGAATTCTTGAACCAAATCTCTTGTATCATACTACTATGTAACAAATTGTGCCTTTTTCTTTATCACACCAGCGGAATTTCCCTGATTAGTTGAATTCTTGAAATTTTCATGCTATTAACAAATCTCTTGATTATCAGTTGAAGTCTTGAATTTTCTTCATCACACCAATTATTATTCTTTTACCAAATCTCTTGCTTTCTACTGGCATCAACAATCTATTGGCACTAACATCCTGTGGAAAAACTCTTACCAATGCGCACCAACATATATTGGGATTTTTATTTAGAAGAACAACATGTCCTACTAAATGAACCGATGATCCGGCACTCGCAAGAGACAATGGCGCTCGTAAATGATGAGAAGTCTATGGAGCGGCCTTATTGATCCCAACTCAAATCTCTGGGATGTGGACCTAGTGAAACAAACTTTCTGGAAAGTTGATGTTCAAAGAATTCTTGCTATCCCTTTATCTTCTTCGGGCATGCAAGACTTTGTTGCTTGGAACATGACTTGTACGACCACTTTCTCTGTGCCCTCAGCATATTATGCTGAATGGGAATGACAGTATGGCCAAAGGTTAAACATAGGTCACCAAGGAATTGGTTTTAGACATCATCCAATTTGGGGTAAGATTTGGGGACTCAATGTGCCGACAAAGGTTATAATTTTTCTTTCGAGAGCTATGCATAATACATTCCTTGTCGGGTTACCCTGGCGAACCGCCATATCAAAGTGAGTGGACAATCCCAGTGTGTGGGATTGGAGCGGAAGACATTAAGCACCTCTTATTCAAGTGTACCAGAGGAAAGCATGTTTGGAAAGCTCTGGGTATTCACGATCTAATCGAGAAAGCATGTCTTGTGCATCGTCATGGCGGGCAGTTTTGGAGTTGTTGTACTCTAGCACTGATCACTCATCAATTTTGGGACAAACTCTATCACTAGAGCTTGTTGCGGTGGCCAGTTGGTATTTATGGTGGGAGAGGAGGCAAATTACTTGTGGTATTTAGGTGCAGTCCCCTGAAAAATCCACAATGGCAATCCGAGGATTGGCCTCAAATTTTAGGTCTGCTGTGGTTCCTAATGCAAGAGAGAGAAAGGAGATTTGGACTCCACCAATGGGTGATTGCGTTAAGATAAACGTGGATGCCTCACTCGATCTAGATTATTTGAGGGGAACTACTGACGCTGTCATTCGATATAAAAAAGAGAAGTTTGTCGCTGCGAGTAATGTACAGTTGGATTTGGTTTAAGATGTTCTTTCTGCTGAAGTTTTGGCTCTTAAGAATGGATTGCTCTTAGCGGAGTTAGTCGGTTGTAATAGAATTGCCGTGAGCTCAGACAACCTAGAATTAATAGAAGTTATGGAAAATGAGAGGCCACCTACAGGTATTGCTACAACAATCTTCTATGATTGTTTTTCTATGGCACATGATTTTGCTAGGGTTAAATACGAGCATTCCATTAGGGAAATAAATTATGTAGCTCATGAACTGGCCCAGTTGGCAAAGTTCCAAGTTTGTAGGGTCTGGCTTGATGATCCTCCCCCCTCTATCGTACCTCTTATGGTGAACGATGTAACATTATTTTCCAATGAATAAAGAGGTTGTTTTGAGGTGAAAAAAAAAAGTCTACGGAGCGCGGCTGCGAGGTGCCAGCGAGCGACTGACTCTCGCGTGGCTCATCACGTTGCATGCGAATATGGATGACCTTAGCTAGCTGTAAACATATATATGGACTTCTCCTTTGGTTCGGCATTCCACATCACCCAATTGCCATCCCTGTAAACATTACTACCGATCAATAAATCCTAACTATAGTTGCCAAAAGAACTTGTAAAAAAATCATGCACAAGTCACATGCTAGCCCGTGCCATCAATACAATTTTCTTGCTTGTCCATGTGTGTGTGTCAATATATGGCGTGGGCTTACAAGTCAAACCCATTTTTTTCAGAAAAGGAGGATTATCCTCGGCCTCTGCATCTCATATGCGCACAACCATTTTATTAAATATAGTGCAAGGTCGCAAACAAAGTCTCAAACAATCCTCAACAAAAGCTTAAAAAGGTTGCCACAACCGGCGAAAATAGGGTAAGATGACTATACACCCATCCTATTGTTGAACCGCCATCCAAACCGGTTGTAAGTGAAGCCCACTTTGAAGGGACTTGGAACTTACCGGCGAAGGCAGCAGCTCCCCATGCCTACGCCTGGTAGGCCTGCAGGCAGCCCCTGTTGGGCCTGTAGCTGTTGGGTGCGGTTCTCGTTCTCGGCCATCCGCACCTCCAAATGGCATACCTTGTTCTTTAGCTTGAGGCAGAGGAACCCGGGAGGAATGTTGAACACCTGCATGATGACGTATATGATGTGGTAGGCCATCATGAGCCAAAACTTCTCATCGGACATCATCTTCATCTATACAACAACGAATAGGGTGTGGCATCCCTCTCGGCGTTCTACTCCTCTAGCTGCCGACATCTCTTCCTTCAGCATGAAGCAGAGGAAGGTGAGTGGCACACTCACGAGCTGTGCGAGGAGCACGTGTAACAAGGGCAGAGGCGAAGCTATGTACATTGTCGGGGGGCTATGCCCCCCCCCCCCCCCCCCCCCCGGATCAATTTATGAAGGAAATCTGTTAAGGAGTGCTTAGATTATTATTTTTAGCATTTGGAACCCCAAACGCCATGGAGGTGCGGAGGAGCATTGGGTGTGAGGTGTGCATGGGCTGGGACGAGAAATTTTGGTTTATATTCTAAAAATAATAGAATATATAAAGTTTGTGACAAAAGAACTTACAGAAAGAGAAAAACTTTTGAACTGAATTTACTGCGACGAGATCTTTTAACAAAAATGTTAAGCATGAACTATATATGTCATCTTTAAGCTCCAACACATAGACCATTCACGATCACAGATAAATTAACACAAAACATTTAACTTGCAATTAACATGCATGACCTAATTCCCAAGGAAAACACACATGTATTACTTGTTTCTGTAATGCTAATGATCACAAGAAGACGTATCCCTTCAGATACTACCATATATTGTTCCAACACATGTGGTTTAGATTCTGGGGCCACTGGAATTTAGTTCACCATGTACATGATGACCAACGCCGAATATCTTGAACAACCAACGATCGTAGCAAAGCACAAACACTTTTCATCACACTCCCAACTAGCATGCTATACCAAACAGAACCACTAAACAACCATTATCTATATCATAGCACCTGACTATAGAATTGCCCTAATAAGATGGAGCATAAAACAATCTTGGAACACCAAAAGTCTCCAAAGCAAAACGAGAGTAATGTTCATCGATAAGCCTTGCTACAAATGGCACATGATAACTCGTGAGTGGATCTGGCAATGCAGGCAAGGGGGCAATGGCGGGAATGACTCCTCCACGGCATAATCCATGTCTCTTCGTGTAGGAGTAGAGAATGTAAATGACGATGGCAGAGTAGGGGCGCGTTCGGGGGGGGGGGGGGGGGGGGGGGTGGGTGGGGGGGGGGAGGGCGGAGTGAGGGCTATGGGGGAAACACTGTGGGCGGTTTGAAAGACAAAACCTGCTTTCAATACTTAGGAACTACAGGTGGTTTGAAAAACAGTTTTGCTAGAACTCATCTAGATGAGATATAATTTGGTCTCATTCACCTTTTATAGCCATTGAATGTGATGCTATAAGATACGTGTGTACTGACATGGGTTGTATCTGTTCTTGTTTCAAAGTGAATGAGACCAAATTATATCTCATCTAGATGAGTTCTAAGTACTCCCTTTGAAAAATGCAATCACCTCCGATTTTTACTACAAGCGGTTTCAAATTTCTAACCGTCTGGACAAAAGAAATAATCGGCTCTGCTGAATATAATAGACGGCTTTGTAACTTGGGGACATAATCGTCTTTGTGGCCTGCTTCTAATGCCCTTTTTCTACTAGTGAGAGAGAACTCATGATTCAAATCAGACGACTATGGGGATTTGTGCTCTAATGGATAATTATGTCACGTTTCATGTCCTAATGCTATTGTCAAAATGGGCGGGGCGAGGGCGGTCGCCTGTTGGTTTTGTAAAACTTCATGTTATGTTGATTCTTCCTTTTATCAAGACTTGCTTAGGGGATGGGTGCAATAGTAGAAAAAGCCCTATTTGTCCCGGTTGCCGAACCGGAACTAAAGTGTCGGTACTAAAGCCCAACACCTTTAGTCCCGGTTCGCCCACGAACCGGGACAGATGAGGCTCCACGTGGCCACTGCGGCTTGCCCAGGCAGGAGGGCCTTTTGTCCCGGTTGGTGCCACCAACCGGGACCAAAAGGCTTCCACGCGTCAGCAGTTCAGGGGCTGAGATTTTTGTTTTTTTCTGAAAGGGGGGGAGGGGGGGGGGGGGTTGGGGTCTTGGGGGTTTTGTAGGGTTAATTTAGGGGTTTCCTATATTGTGTTAGCTAGCTAATAGAGAGAAGTGTCCTCTCTTATCTCTGTATTTGGTCGACGCTACGTACTATACGTATAAAGAGGACTCGACACGCTAGCTAGCTAGTAAGCAAATGAAGGAAACCATTAAGTACAGAAGATCGTCATGAACATATACAGAGAGAAGTGATCGACCTCTCCTTCTCCGAGAGATTGGTCGAACAACAAGTTTTCGTATATCTATCCGACGCTACTGGCTACATATATTCAATATAAGATCTCTTACTATCCCCTAACATCTGAACTCAACTTCCACATGGTATTCACCGTCTTTGTCGATGGTGTGGTCAAGAAAAAATCCCGTCAATTCCTCTTGAATTGCTCGTATGCGATCTTGTGGTAGGAGTTCATCCCGCATCTGAAACATCTAATTTGAAGAAGGGGGTCAATACAGATATATATATATGAATGAAACTCAACACAAATGATGGTAATAAAATAAAATTGTGAATATTATTGCTTACGCACTTCATATTGTTTTTTAGAGTAGCCCCGCTCACAGGACGTGTGGCGGATGAACTCGCAAATGTAGTATCCACAGAAATCATTCCCGAATTCCTGCCACAACCACTTTACAAGAAATAGAGGTCAATCCAACTGATAAGCAAGCATGCTAAATGGTATTGATGAAACTAGCTAGAATCAATGGGAGATGCGCGAAACTAGCTAGTAGTACTTACTTTCGGGTGGTTAAATCGCAGCTCTGCCGACAGTCACGGAGCTTGTCGATGAACTTTTTCCAAACCCTGTCAGACAAAGAAAACAATTACTTGATATCAGGAAATGAACAAAGTTGACGATATGGTGCGATAATGATCGATTGAACTTACTTCTCGAGCATTTTAGTCATGGTCGCATACTCCTTGGGATTTTTTCGTTTCGAGTCTATGACTGTTACTAGCCCCGGCTCAAGCTTAATCTCTAGCAGAATAAAGTGGAAGGTGCGGACGCATGCATAACTCATCAGTTACATTACTATAACCTCGAGTAATAAGGGAAATTGAATATGCACAAGACAGTAACACTCACCTGTATTTGTAAGGAAAGAGTATTGTATCTTTGTTTTGATTTCGAATTAACGATGCCAGCAAGTTGGCCTCGGTTTGTTTGGCATCATGTTTAACATTTCATTCATTCATGAGATTTGTGTTAATGAACCCAATATCACCTATTTGTCTTTTCTTCAATTCGGTGATCTTTAATCTGGATGTGCAGAAAAAAATGGTCCCTATTTTTTCCTGATCTTATCTACCCTTTTATATGTCACGTTGTCTAGTGTCAAAGGATTCAATACTTTGACACAAGAGAACGTGCATATATAGAATGGTAGATGAAATCAGGAAAAAATAGGGATCAACTTAATTATGCACATCCATAATGGGGACATTCTTGATAAATCTTTTGCAAATCTCAAGAGAGTTTGTCGGGTAGGGGCGGGAGGGGGTACGAGATCGACAACATTTTTTCTATGGTTTGGGTGTCCTCGAGAGTTGGTCGAGCGAGAGGGGGTTGATCGATATCCCCCTGTCGACCCCTCGGCCATCCTCGACCCTTGACCCCTCGATGACCCTCGACCCTTATCCTCTCGGCGACCCTTGACCCCCTACCCTAGCTAGTTTCAATCCTCGACCGCTCGGATTCTCTTAACATTTAAGGGATTTAACAAGATGGCGCCATTCTGGATGTGCAGAAAATGGTCCATACTTTTCATTATCTCAAGAAAACCATTGCTTCATCATTTGCCGAAAGTAACAGGCGCATAACAGTACGAAGCTCTCCAAAATTGTTTTGGAACAGAGTCCCTGATAGGATAATTCGCTTTTTGGTACGAAGTTCAGCAAGAGCCTTCTGAATATCGCTATTTGAAAGGCCTTTGCTGAAATCCGTACCAAAAAGCGAATCATCCTATCCGGAACTCCGTTCCAAAACAACTTTGAAGAGTTTTATAGCGTCATACGCCTGTTACTTCCAGCAAATGATGTAGCCATGGATGAGATCAGAAAAAAAATGGATCAACTTGTGCACATCCATAATGGGGGCATTCTTGTTAAACGGAGACTGTCGACTCTCGGCGATCCTCGACCCTCGACTCCTCGACCCCTCGACCCTCGACCCCTCGACGACCCTCGACCCTCGACCCCTCGACGATCCCTCGACCCTCGACCCTCGACGACCCCTCGACCCTCGACCCATCGACGACCCTCGACCCTCGACTCTCGATGACCCTCGACCCTCGACTCTCGATGACCCTCGACCCTTGACGACCCTCAACACTCGACCCCTCGATGACCCTCGACCCTCGAGGACCCTCGACACTCGACCCCTCAACGACCCTCGACCCTCTACCCTAGTTTCTGACACCCTAGTTCCCGACGCACTCGTTCCCGATGAAAGATAAGAAGAGGAGGAAGAAGAAGAAATAGAGGAGAAGAAAAAGAAGAAGAAAAAGAAGAAAAAAAAGAAGAAAAAAAGAGGAGAAGAAGAAGGAATAGACGAGAAGAAGAAGAAATAGAAATTCTATTTCTTCTTCTTCTCCTCTTTTTTTATTCTTCCTCTTCTTATTTTTTTCTCCTCTTCTTCCACTCCTCTTCTTCCCTTCTTCTTCTCCTTCTTCCTCTTCTTATGTTCCTTTTTCCTCTCCTTCATTTTCTTCTTCTTCCTTCTTCCTTATTCCTCTTTTCTTCTTTTTCCTTATTTTTCTTTTTCCTCTCCACTAACCTAAAATCTATACTAACCTAAAATCTATACTAACCTAACAAAAAATAGACATCATCTATATATATGAAAATAACATACATCATATGAACAAAAAAGAAATCATACATCAAAATACATCAATACATACAACAACAAAAAAGCATACAAAGAAATGGTCGGCGGCGCTCACAGCGAGGACGGCGCGCGATGACGAGGCAGGGCAACGGCGTCGGGGCAGGGGCGGCACGGGGACGACGATGGGGCAGACGGCAGCGACGACTGGCGTGGGGACAGCGACGCCGGGCGCGGGGCGACGGTGTCGAGGCAGGGGCGGCGCGGGAACGGCGGCGACGACGGGCGCGGGGGACGGAGACGACGGGCTCAGGTGACGGCGACGGAGGGCGCGGGCGACGGCGGCGGCGGGCGCGGGCGACGGCGACGGTGACGGCGGGGGGCGGCGGGGGCAGCCTGGCGGCGTCGTTGTCGTCGGCGTTGTCGGGGGGAAATGAGATGAAAACTAAAAATTTTGGTAAGTGTTGCTTATATACCAAGATCATTGGCCCCGCTTGATGGCACCAACCGGAACCAATGCCCCCCTTTAGTCCCGGTTGGCTCCACCAACCGGGACCAAGGGTCTCTTTTCAGCAGCCCAAAGGGCGGGAAGCAGAGACCTTTGGTCCCGGTTGGTGACACGAACCGGGACTAAAGGGGGGCACTGGTACCGGTTCGTGGCACCAACCGTGACCAATGCCCCTCTTTAGTCCCAGCTGGTGCCACCAACCGGGACCAATGGCCTTGCACAACGGCGTGGTGGTGGGAGTTTAGTCCCACCTCGCTAGTTGAGAGCGCCCCACACCTGTTTATAAGCTCCGCTGCCTCTTCCCTCTCGAACTCCTCTGAACTACAGGCATATGGGCCTAAACTGACACTACTATGCCTGTGGGTCTGCTGGGCCTTCTGCGGGCCTGAATCCTGGCCCAACTAGCTGGGTTTCTAGTCATAATTAGGCCGTGGTGGCCCAGTAGGTGGCATTTTTTTTATTTTTTTCCACTTTTTTGTTTTGTTTTTTGCATTATTTATTTTCTGTTTTTTTGCTTTATTTTTTAATTCTTTTTTGCTTTTAGGTAATAAAAATTATAAACTTTCTATTAGTGCCATTTGTTTTCTAATTTGAATAGTTTAAATTTGAATTTTTTAAAATTTGTGTGAATCACTAGTTTTTGAATAACTTTACAATAAATATAGATTTTTGAGTGATTCTTTTTCATGCTATTTAATATTACTGTGTTTTATCATTATATTCAAAAACAGATTTTGTGATTTCAGTTTCTAAGAAAAAATGCTTTATGATAATTCTTTTTGCAATTAAAGTTTCTAACAAAAAAAATTCTTTATGAAAATTCTTTTTGCTTTAATGTTTTGAACAGAAAATACTTTGATAATTTTGGTTGCATAAATTTTATATAATTTTAGTTTCAATAATACTGGAGGTTTATAAAAGTTTTTTGAGTTGATTCCTTTTGCTATTGGAGTTTTATTAAAGCTTTTTAGTTGATTCTTTTTGCTACTGAAGGATATTATAGTTTTGTTTTAGTTGATCATAACAGAATATTTTGTTTGATTATTTTTAGTTCATTCTTTTTGCTATTCATCCATTCTTTCAGCTAAATGACCCTTAGATTGACACTACAGGAAACAATTAATTTGCCGTCTGTTGATCACAGACGGCAAAGACGTAAATCCAAACGGCAAAGAATTTGCCGTCAGGAAGTAGACGGCAAAGTCAGACGGCAAAGATTAATCGACAAAGAATACTTTGCCGTCTGCCAATTTTTTGGGATGACGGCAAAGACTTTGCCGTCAGTCTATACTGTTTACCGTCAGCAAGTAAACCAGACAGCAAAATTATGGCAACAGACGGAACCGACGGCGTCAAGTGCTTTGCCGTCAGCCTGACTCCGGCTTTGCCGTAAGCCAGAAACATCCTAGACGGCAAAGTATTTTTTTATTATAAAAAACAGACTAACAGTCCAATTGCAGTGGCCAGAGATGTTCGAAAGCGTTGGCAAAATCATCACTTGCGTTTTTTATAGTCTGATAATAGTTCACTTGTGCCATGTTCTAGTAGTCTGACAATCTTCTATGAATAAAAGAGAAAATCCTTTGCTGTTCGGAGCACAAAATCCTTGCCGTTCCGAGCACGAATGGAACAACGGAATCGCATACTCAAATCACCACGTACTAGATCATACATACAGGAAATATGACAATCATCTATGAGGAATTTGCCTTAAAAAACAATGGAGCACTACTAAAACTGGAAGTGACCCCATGGCCAGCACGGCTAGCGGTGGCCGGTGCAGCGCAGCGCGCAAGGCGGCGGGGGGTGGTGTCGGGGCCGGCGGGGGGCGGGGGCGATGCTGTCGAGGCCGGCGGGGGCGAGGGCGATGCGGTCGGGGCCGGGGCCAGTGGCAGCGATGGGGTCGGGGCTGACGAGGCGGGCGAGGAGATGGGGCTGGCGAGGCGCGCGAGGAGACGGGGCCGGCAAGGTGCGGCTGGCCTAGTCGCCGAGGCGACGGGGACGGGACCGGGGCTGGCGACGTGCGGCCGGCCTGGTCGCTGGCTTCCTCCAGTGAGCTCCGGCCGAGCAGCAAGCCATCCAGCCAGGGCGCGGGCCCGGAGGAGAGGAGCTCGGGAACGGGGCGCCATGGGAGGATCCCATGACGTGGTGGCCGGTGAGGTCGGGGCAAGGGCACCGGTGAGCTCTGGAATGGATCGGGAGCAGAGAGAGATAAGAGAGAGAGGGGGGATCATGAGCAGAGAGAGGATCGTGGGGGTGTTGGGTGGATAAGGGAGGGATGGGCTGCGGGTGGTCGGGTGGGCCCAGCAACGGGCAGAGAGAGATAATGGGGTGGGCTGTGCATCGCGGTGGATCTGCTGCCACGTCATCGATCCGTGGGATTGATCCGTGGGCTGTGTTTTCTCTTTGCCGTCTGTGTTTTTTATTGCAGACGGCAAAGATCATACTTTGCCCTCTATAATAAAAAATACAGACGGCAAAAAAAATTTCCGTCTGCATTTTTTATTATAGACGGCAAAGAGCATACTTTGCCGCCTGTAATATAAAATGTAGACGGCAAAGATCTTTGTCATCTATTTTTCTCGTTGCAGACGGCAAAGTAAGTTTTTTGCCGTCTATGTTTTCTTTTTGTTGACGGCAAAGTATATTTTGCCGTTGGTTTTTCTTTGCCTTCTGTTGATGACGGCAAATCATTTCTTTGCTGTCTGCCCGACGAAAAGCTGACGGCAAAGACGCCCCCTGACGGCAAATTACCTGTTTCCCGTAGTGTGAAAAGCACTACAAATGAACTCTGAAAAGGTTGAAAGTTGGCATGGTATCATCATTTCACCCACATAGCATGTGCTAAAAAGTTGAGAGGGTTACGACAAAAATTGGATGCACTTCGTGTACAAAACAGACAATCTCTTTGGAAGTATCAGGGTTTCGGACGAAAGCTCTTCTGTTGCAAAGGGATTTCATTTGTTCACATGTAACTCAAGTGATATTCTAGATCAAAGGCATCATCATAATAGTTGTGGATAGAAAGTCTTCACTATTTCTTTGCTTGTGTCCTTTGCTTATAGCGCCGTAACCATGGATAATCTTCATCGTTTAACAGGGTGCTTAGGTCAGCCTTGACTTTGAAGGGAGGAATTTCATGAAACTTTCATAATCTTCAGACATGTCTGTCTTGCCCTCCAATCCCACGATGTCTCTTTTTCCTGAAAGAACTATGTGGCGCTTTGGCTCATCGTATCCGCTTCCTTATCTTTTCTTTTTCTTGGTTTGGTAGACATGTCCTTCACATAAAAAACCTGCGCCACATCATTGGCTAGGAGGAATGGTTCGTCTGTGTACCACAGATTGGTTAGATCCACTGTCGTCATTCCATACTGTGGGTCTACCTGAAGGAAATATGCCCTAGAGGCAATTATAAAGTTATTATCTATTTCCTTATTTCATGATAAATGTTTATTATTCATACCAGAATTGTATTAACTGGAAACATAATACATGTGTGAATACATAGACAAACATAGTGTCACGAGTATGCCTCTACTTGACTAGCTTGTTGAATCAAAGATGGTTAAGTTTCCTAGCCATAGACATGAGTTGTCATTTGATTAACGGGATCACATCATTATAGAATGATGTGATTGACTTGACCCATTCCGTCATCTTAGCACTTGATCGTTTAGTATGTTGCTATTGCTTTCTTCATGACTTATACATGTTCCTATGACTATGAGATTATGCAACTCCCGTTTACCGGAGGAACACTTTGTGTGCTACCAAACGTCACAATGTAACTGGGTGATTATAAAGGTGCTCTACAAGTGTCTTCGAAAGTACTTGTTGAGTTGGCATATTTCGAGATTAGGATTTGTCACTCCGATTGTCGGAGAGGTATCTCTGGGCCCTCTCGGTAATGCACATCACTATAAGTCTTGCAAGCAATGTGACTAATGAGTTAGTTGCGGGATGATGCATTACATAACGAGTAAAGAGACTTGCCGGTAATGAGATTGAACTAGGTATTGAGATACCAACGATCGAATCTCGGGCAAGTAACATACCGATGACAAAAGGAACAACATCTGTTATTATGCGGTTTGACCGATAAAGATCTTCCTAGAATATGTGGGAGCCAATATGAGCATCCAGGTTCCGATATTGGTTATTGACCGGAGATGTGTCTCGGTCATGTCTACATAGTTCTCGAACCCGTAGGGTCCGCACGCTTAAAGTTCGGTGATGATTTATATTATGATTTGTGTGTTTTGATGCACCGAAGGTAGTTCGGAGTCCCGGATGAGATCGGGGACATGACGAGGAGTCTCAAAATTGTCGAGACGTAAATATCGATATATTGGACGACTATATTCGGACATCGGAAAGGTTCCGAGTGATTCGGGTATTTATCAGAGTACCGGAGAGTTACGGGAATTTGCCGGGGAGTATATGGGCCTTATTGGGCTTTAGGGGAAAGAGAGAGGGGAGGATGCGCGCCCCCCCAAGGCCTAGTCCTAATTGGACTAGGGGGAGGGGTTGCTCCCCCTCCTTCCTTCTCTTCTCTTTTCCCTTTCCTTGACTCCTACTCCTACTACTTGGAAGGGGGGAATCTTACTCCCGGTGGGAGTAGGACTCCTCCAGGGTGTGCCATAGGAGGGACGATCCTCCCCCCTCCTCCACTCTTTTATATACGGGGGCAGGGGGCACCTCTAGACACACAAGTTGATCTTTTGATCTCTCCCAGCCGTGTGCGGTGCCCCCCTCCACCATATTCCACCTCGGTCATATCGTAGCGGTGCTTAGGCGAAGCGCCTTGTGTAGGTAGAAACATCATCACCGTCATCACGCCGTCATTCTGACAGAACTCTCTCGTAAAGCTCTGCTGGATCGGAGTTCGTGGGACGTCATCGAGCTGAACGTGTGCTGAACTCGGAGGTGCCATACGTTCGGTACTTGGATCGGTCGTATCATGAAGACGTACGACTACATCAACCGCGTTGTGCTAACGCTTCCGCTTACGGTCTACATGGGTACGTGGACAACACTCTCCCCTCTTGTTGCTATGCATCACCATGATCTTGCGTGTGCGTAGGATTTTTTTTTTGAAATTACTATGTTCCCCAACAGTGGCATCCGAGCCAAGTTTATGCATAGATGTTATATGACAAGTAGAACACAAGTGAGTTGTGGGCGATACAAGTTATACTGCTTACCAGCATGTCATGTTTTGGTTCAGCGGTATTGTTGGCTGAAGCGGCCCGGACTGACATTACGCGTACGCTTATGCGAGATTGGTTCTACCGTCGTGCTTTGCACACAGGTGGCTGGCAGGTGTCAGTTTCTCCAACTTTAGTTGAACTGAGTGTGACTACGCCCGGTCCTTGAGAAGGTTAAAACAACACTAACTTGACGAACTATCGTTGTGCTTTTGATGCATAGGAAAGAACGGTTCTTGCTCAGCCCATAGCAGCCACGTAAAACTTGCAACAACAAAATAGAGGACGTCTAACTTGTTTTTGCAGGGCATGCTGTGATGTGATATGGTCAAGACATGATGCTAAATTTTATTGTATGAGATGATCATATTTTATAACAGAGTTATCGGCAACTGGCAGGAGCCATATGGTTGTCGCTTTATTGTATGCAATGCAATCGCCCTGTAATTGCTTTACTTTATCACTAAGCGGTAGTGATAGTCGTAGAAGCAATAGTTGGCGAGACGACAATGATGCTAGGATGGAGATCAAGGTGTCGCGCCGGTGATGATGGTGATCATGACGGTGCTTTGGAAATGGTGATCACAAGCACAAGATAATGATGGCCATATCATTCACTTACATTGATTGCATGAGATGTCTATCCTTTATGCATCTTATTTTGCTTTGATTGACGGTAGCATTATAAGATGATCTCTCACTAAATTTCAAGGTAAAAGTGTTCTCCATGAGTATGCACTGTTGCCAAAGTTCATTGTGCCGAGACACCACGTGATGATCGGGTGTGATAAGCTCTACGTTCATCTACAACGGGTGCAAGCCAGTTTTGCACATGCAGATATGGCCAGTTTTACAACGGGTTAAACTTGACAAGCCTAGCATATGCAGATATGGCCTTGGAACACTGAGACCGAAAGGTCAAGCATGAATCATATAGTAGATATGATCAACATAGTGATGTTCACCATTGAAAACTACTCCATTTCATGTGATGATCGGTTATGGTTTAGTTGATTTGGATCACGTGACACTTAGATTATTAGAGAGATGTTTATCTAAGTGGGAGTTCTTAAGTAATATGATTAATTGAACTTTCATTTATCATGAACTTAGCCCTGATAGTATTTTGCAAATAATGTTGTAGATCAATAGCTCGCGTTGTTGCTTCCCTTTATTTTTGATATGTTCCTAGAGAAAAATAAATTGAAAGATGATAGTAGCAATGATGCCGACTTGGTCCGTGATCTGAGGTTTATCCTCATTGCTGCACAGAAGAATTATGTCCTTGATGCACCGCTAGGTGACAGGCCTATTGCAGGAGCAGATGCAGACGTTATGAATGTTTGGCTCGCTCAATATGATGACTACTTGATAGTTTAGTGCACCATGCTTAACGGCTTAGAATCGGTACTTCAAAGACGTTTTGAACGTCATGGACCATATGAGATATTCTAGGAGTTGAAGTTATATTTCAAGAAAATACCCAAGTTGAGAGATATGAAGTCTCCAACAAGTTGTATAGCTAAAAGTTGGAGGAGAATTGCTCAACTAGTGAGCATGTGCTCAGATTGTCTGGGTACTAAAATCACTTGAATCAAGTGGGAGTTAATCTTCATGATAAGATAGTGATTGACAGAGTTCTCTAGTCACCATCACCAAGTTACTGGAACTTCGTGATGAACTATAGTATGCAAGGGATGACGAAACGTTTCCCGAGCTTTTCATGATGATGAAATCGATGAAGGTAGAAATCAAGAAAGAGCATCAAGTGTTGATGATTAACAATACCACTAGTTTCAAGAAAAGGGCAAAGAGAAAGAAAGGGAATTTCATGTAGAATGGCAAGCAAGTTGTTACTCCCACGAAGAAGCCCAAAGATGGACCAATGCCTGAAACTGAGTACTTCTACTGCAAAGTGAACAAGGGTATATTTGATATACATGTTATTGATGTGTACCTTACTAGTGTTTATAGTAGCCCCTGGGTATTTGATACTTGTTCAGTTGCTAAGTAACTCGAAACAAGAGTTACATAATAAACAGAGACTAGTTGAGGGTGAAGTGACGATGTGTGTTGGAAGTGGTTCCAAGATTGATATGATCATCATCACACACTCCCTATACTTTCGGGATTAGTCTTAAACTTAAATAAATTTCATTTGGCGTTTGCATTGAGCATGAATATGATTTGATCATATTTATTGCAATACGGTTATTCATTTAAAGTCAAAGAATAATTGTTGTTCTGTTTACATGAATAAAACCTTCGATGGTCATACACCCAATGAAAATAGTTTGTTGGATCTCGATCGTAATGATACACATATTCATAATATTGATGCCAAAAAGATGCAAAGTTGATAATGATAGTGCAACTTATTTGTGGCACTGCCGTTTGGGTCATATCGGTGTAAAGCGCATGAAGAAACTCCATAAAGATGGACTTTTGGAATCACTTGATTATGAATCATTTGATGCTTGTGAACCATGCCTTATGGGCAAGATGACTAAAACTCCGTTCTCCAGAACAATGGAATGCGCTACTGACTTATTGGAAATAATACATACCGATGTATGCGATCCAATGAGTGTTGATGCTCATGGCGAGTATCGTTATTTTCTGACGTTCACAAATGATTTGAGCAGATATGGGTATATCTACTTAATGAAACACAAGTCTGAAACATTTGAAAAGTTCAAAGAATTTCAAAGTGAAGTGGAGAATCATCGTAATAAGAAAATAAAGTTTCTACGATCTGATCATGGAGAAGAATATTTGAGTTACGAGTTTGGACTTCATTTAAAAACAATGTGGAATAGTTTCACAGCTCACGCCACATGGAACACCACAACGTAATGGTGTGTCCGAATGTCGTAACCGCACTTTATTGGATATGGTGCGATCTATGATGTATCTTACCGATTTATCACTATCGTTTTGGGGTTATGCATTAGTGACAACTGCATTCACTTTAAATAGGGTACCATCAAAATCCATTGAGACGACGCCTTATGAACTATGGTTTGGCAAGAAACCAAAGTTGTTGTTTCTTAAAGTTTGGGGTTGCGATGCTTATGTGAAAAAGTTTCAACCTGATAAGCTCGAACCCAAATCAGAGGAGTGTGTCTTCATAGAATACCCAAAGGAAACTATTGGGTATACCTTCTATCACAGATCCGAAGGCAAGTTATTCGTTGCTAAGATGGATCCTTTCTAGAGAAGGAGTTTCTCTCGAAAGAAGTGAGTGGGAGGAAAGTAGAGCTTGATAAGGTAATTGTACCTTCTCCCGAATTGGAAAGTAGTTCATCATAGAAAATAGTTCCAGTGATTCCTACACCAATTAGTGAGGAAGCTAATGATGATGATCATGAAACTTCAGATTAAGTTACTATAGAACCTCGTAGGTCTTCCAGAGTACGGTCCGCACCAGATTGGTATGGTAATCCTATTCTGAAAGTCATGTTACTAGACCATGATAAACCTACGAACTATGAGGAAGCGATGATGAGCCCAGATTCCGTGAAATGGCTTAAGGCTATGAAATCTGATATAGGATCCATGTATGAGAACAAAGTGTGGACTTTGGTTGCCTTGCCCGATGATCGGCAAGCCATAGAAAATAAATGGATCTTCAAGAGGAAGACGGATGCTGATAGTTGTGTTACTATCTACAAAAGCTCGAATTGTCAAAAAGGGTTTTCGACAAGTTCAAGGTGTTGAATACAATGAGATTTTCTCACTCATATCGATGCTTAAAAATCTGTCCAAATCATGTTAGCAATTGCCGCATTTTATAAAATTTGGCAAATGGATGTCAAAACTACATTCCTTAATGGATTTCTTAAAGAAGAGTTGTATATGATGCAACCAGAAGGTTTTGTCAATCCGAAAGGTGCTAACAAAGTGTGCAAGCTCCAGTGATCCATCTATGGACTGGTGCAAGCATCTCGGAGTTGGAATATACGCTTTGATGAGTTCATCAAAGCATATAGTTTTATACAGACTTGCGGTGAAACCTGTATTTACAGGAAAGTGAGTGGGAGCACTACAACCTTTCTGATAAGTATATGTGAATGACATATTGTTGATCAGAAATAATGTAGAATTTTCTGGAAAGTATAAAGGAGTGTTTGAAAAGAGTTCTTCAAAAGAAAGACCTCAGTAGAGCTACTTACATATTGAGCATCAAGATCTATTGAGATAGATCAAGACGCTTGATAAGATTTTCAATGAGTACATACCTTGACAAGATTTTGAAGTAGTTCAAAATGGAACAGTCAAAGAAAGAATTCTTGCCTGTGTTGCAAAGGTGTGAAATTGAGTAAGACTCAAATCCCGACCACGGCAGAAAATAGAAAGAGAATGAAAGTCATTCCCTATGCCTCAGTCATAGGTTCTATAAATTATGCTATGCTATGTACTAGACCTATTGTATACCTTGCTCTGAGTTTGGCAAGGGAGTAAAATTTTGATCTAGGAGTAGATCACTAGACAGTGGTCAAGAATATCCTTAGTGAGGACTAAGGAGATGTTTCTCAATTATGGCGGTGATAAAAGAGTTCGTCGTAAAGAGTTACATTGATGCAAGCTTTTACACTAATCCAGACAACTCTAAGTCTCAATCTGGATACATATTGAAAGTGGGAGCAATTAGCTAGAGTAGCTCTGTGCAGAGCATTGTAGACATAGAATATTTGCAAAATACATACGGCTCTGAATGTGACAGACCCGTTGACTAAACTTCTCTCACGAGAAAAAACATGATCATAACTTAGTACTCTTTGGGTGTTAATCACATAGCGATGTGAACTAGATTATTGACTCTAGTAAACCCATTGGGTGTTGGTCACATGACGATGTGAACTATGGGTGTTAATCACATACAGATGTGAATATTGGTGTTAAATCACATGATGATGTGAACTAGATTATTGACTCTAGTGAAAGTGGGAGACTGAAGGAAATATGCCCTAGAGGCAATAATAAAGTTATTATTTATTTCCTTATTTCATGATAAATGTTTATTATTCATGCTAGAATTGTATTAATCGGAATCATAATACATGTGTGAATACATAGACAAACATAGTGTCACTAGTATGCCTCTACTTGACTAGCTCGTTGAATCAAAGATGGTTAAGTTTCCTAGCCATAGACATGAGTTGTCATTTGATTAACGGGATCACATCATTAGAGAATTATGTGATTGACTTGACCCATTCTGTTGGCCTAGCACTTGATCGTTTAGTATGTTGCTATTGCTTTCTTCATGACTTATACATGTTCCTATGACTATGAGATTATGCAACTCCCGTTTACCGGAGGAACACTTTGTGTTCTACCAAATGTCACAACGTAACTGGGTGATTATAAAGGTGCTCTACAGGTGTCTCCAGAGGTACTTGTTGAGTTGGCGTATTTCGAGATTAGGATTTGTCACTCCGATTGTCGGAGAGGTATCTCTGGGCCCTCTCGGTAATGCACATCACTATAAGTCTTGCAAGCAATGTGACTAATGAGTTAGTTGCGGGATGATGCATTACATAACGAGTAAAGAGACTTGTCGGTAACGAGGTTGAACTAGGTATTGATATATCGACGGTCGAATCTCGGGCAAGTAACATACCGATAACAAAAGGAACAACGTATGTTGTTATGCGGTTTGACCGATAAAGATCTTCATACAATATGTGGGAGCCAATATGAGCATCCAAGTTCCGCTATTGGTTATTGTCTGGAGACGTGTCTCGGTCATGTCTACATAGTTCTCGAACCCGTAGGGTCCGCACGCTTAAAGTTCGGTGACGATTTATATTATGAGTTATGTGTTTTGATGTACCGAAGGTAGTTCGGAGTCCTGGATGAGATCGGGGACATGACGAGGAGTCTCAAAATGGTCAAGAAGTAAATATCGATATATTGAACGACTATATTCGGACATCGGAAAGGTTCCGAGTGATTCGCGTATTTATCAGAGTACCGAAGAGTTACGGGAATTCGCCGGGAGTATATGGGCCTTATTGGGCTTTAGGGGAAAGAGAGAGGGGAGGATGCGCGCCCCCAAGGCCTAGTCCGAATTGGACTAGGGGGAGGGGCTGCTCCCCCTCCTTCCTTCTCTTCTCTTTTCCCTTTCCTTGACTCCTACTCCTAGTACTTGGAAGGGGGGGGGGGGGGTAATCCTACTCCCGGTGGGAGTAGGACTCCTCCAGGGCGCGCCATAGGAGGGACGGCCCTCCCCCCTCCTCCACTCCTTTATATACGGGGGCAGGGGGTATCTCTAGACACACAAGTTGATCTGTTGATCTCTCCCAGCAGTGTGCGGTGCCCCCTCCACCATATTCCACCTCGGTCATATCGTAGCAGTGCTTGGGTGAAGCCCTGCGTCGGTAGCAACATCATCACTGTCATCACACCGTCGTGCTGACGGAACTCTCCCGTGAAGCTCTGCTGGATCAGAGTTCTCGGGACGTCATCGAGCTGAACATGTGCTGAACTCAGAGGTGCCGTATGTTCGGTACTTGGATCGGTCGGATTGTGAAGACGTACGACTACATCAACCGTGTTGTGCTAACGCTTCCGCTTACGGTCTGCAAGGGTACGTGAACAACACTCTCCCCTCTCGTTGCTATGCATCGCCATGATCTTGCGTGTGCGTAGGATTTTTTTTGAAATTACTACGTTCCCCAACACTACCTGTACCCTGCCTCCTGACAGATTGACCCATTTGCACTTAAACAAAGGGACCTTAATATCATGACCATAGTCAAGTTCCCATTTGTCCACTATGTAACCATAACACTACTAGGAAAAGGCCTACTAATGGCGCACCGGTTTTGCCTACTAATGGCGCACTACTGGTGCGCCATTAGTATCACGCCACTAGTATTTTTTACTAATGGCGCACCACCGATGCGCCATTAGTATCTGGTATACTAATGGCGCACCATACAGTGCGCCATTAGTTTTGCCCATAGCGCGCCACTAGTGTCTGCTATACTAATGGCGCACCACATGGTAGTGCGCCATTAGTAACAATTTTTTTAATTTTTTTTTCTTAATCTCAGGTCACTATTTCACATATGAGATATCCAACACATATATGTACAACAAGCATCCATATAACAATCATAGCCAACACACAACTTCCATCATATATACATACATAGCCAACACATAGTTCCATCATTACATATTACAAAAGTTTCACATTGTTCATCCAACACCGTTATCCATCAATTCACAAAAGTTTCACATTGATACAAAATAAAAACACAAATGGAAAAGAAGCACTCCATCCATGCAAGCTTCCGTGAATTAAATCAAATCTGCAAAATGATAAATAAGAAGTTAGAAGAAGAAGAAGACACCACTATTTTGGTTGCTGCATCAAAGTGGACATCACTATTTTGGTTGGTGCTCTTTTGATCTTGGGCGATCGTGTAAAATGTATTCCCATTTATCTCGTACCCTTTATAAGTCATTACAGTCGAAGATGGTTCCCTTGCCAATGAGTACAGGTAATTAGAAACAGTGTTTTCACCATTGAGACGTGTTTGGAACCAACTGCCAAAAGTCCTGATGTGTTCACATGTAATCCATTCGTCACACTGGTCTGGGTGTTTGGAGCGCAGAATGTTCTTGTGTTCATCGACATACGGGGCCACCAAGGTAGAATTCTGTAGAACCGTGTAGTGTGCTTGAGACCAAGAATGCCCATCCCTACATATTATTGAGTCCCCTCCTAGCGTGCCTTTTCCACCCAGTCTCCCCTCATACCGCGATTGAGGGAGACCTATCTTCTTAAGGCCAGGAATGAAGTTAACACAAAACCCAATGACATCCTCTGTTTGATGGCCCATGGAGATGCTTCCTTCTGGCCTAGCGCGGTTACAGACATATTTCTTTAGGACTCCCATGAACCTCTCAAAGGGGAACATATTGTGTAGAAATACAGGACCTAGAACGACAATCTCGTTGACTAGATGAACTAGGACATGCGTCATGATATTGAAGAAGGATGGTGGAACACCAGCTCGAAACTGACAAGACATTGCGCCACATCACTCCTTAACCTTGGTAGGATTTCTGGATCGATCACCTTCTGAGAGATTGCATTGAGGAATGAACATAGCTTCACAATGGCTAATCGAATGTTTTCTTTTAGAAGCCCCCTCAATGCAACCGGAAGCAGTTGCGTCATAATCACGTGACAGTCATGAGACTTTAGGTTCTGGAACTTTTTCTCTGCCATATTTATTATTCCCTTTACACTCGACGAGTAGCCAAACGGGACCTTCATACTGAGCAGCATTCAAAGAAGATTTCTTTCTCTTCTTTGGTAAGAGCATAGCTGGCAGGACCTTCATACTGCTTTGGAGGCATGCCATCTTTTTCGTGCAAATGTTGCAGGTCCTCCCATGCCTCCGGTGTATCTTTTGTCTTCCCATACACGCCCAAGAAGCCTAGCAGGTTCACGCAAAGGTTCTTCGTCACTTGCATCACGTCGATTGAAGAGCGGACCTCTAGGTCTTTCCAGTAGGGTAGGTCCCAAAATATAGATTTCTTCTTCCACATGGGTGCGCGTCCCTCAGCGTCATTCAGAACAGATAGTCCACTGGAACACTTTCCGAAGATTACTTTTAAATCATTGACCATAGCAAGTACGTGTTGACCGGTACGCATTGGCGGGCTTCTTCCGGTGATCTGCCTCGCCTTTGAAATGCTTGCCTTTCTTTCGACATTGATGGTTGGTCGGAAGGAATCGACGATGCCCCAGGTACACATTCTTCCTGCATTTGTCCAGGTATATACTTTCAGTGTCATCTAAACAGTGCATGCATGCGTGGTATGCCTTGTTTTTCTGTCCTGAAAGGTTACTGAGAGCAGGCCAATCATTGATGGTGACAAACAACAACGCATGCAGGTCAAATTGCTCCTGTTTGTGCTCATCCCACACACGTACACTGTTTCCAATCCACAGCTGTAAAAGTTCTTCAACTAATGGCCTAAGGTACACATCAATGTCGTTGTCGGGTTGCTTAGAGCCTTGGATGAGAACTGGCATCATAATGAACTACCACTTCATGCACAACCAAGGAGGAAGGTTATAGATACATAGAGTCACGGGCCAGGAGCTGTGATTGCTGCTCTGCTCCCCAAAAGGATTAACGCCATTCGTGCTTAAACCAAACCATACGTTCCTTGCGTCACCTGCAAACTCCTCCTAGTACTTTCTCTCAATTTTTCTCCACTGCGACCCATCAGTGGGTGCTCTGAACTTCCCGTCTTTCTTACAGTCCTCTCTGTGCCATCGCATCAACTTGGCATGCTCTTTGTTTCTGAACAGGCGTTTCAGCCGTGTTATTATAGGAGCATACCACATCACCTTGGCAGGAACCCACTTCCTGGGACGCTCGCCGTCAACATCACCAGGGTCATCTCGTCTGATCTTATATGCCAATGCACCGCATACCGGGCATGCATTGAAATCCTCGTACTCACCGCGGTACAGGATGTACCACATACCGGGCATGCGTTCAAATCCTCGTACTCACCGTGGTTGGATTCAAATATAACATCCGGATCACCAAGCTTGTCTTCCACACAGAGAAGAGTCCCATCCGGACACGGGATGGAGTATTGAGTCTTGTATCTTCATGCTCCAACAGTACGGACCAAGTATATAGTCCGGCAGTCCGAATACCCCCTAATCCAGGACTCCCTCAGTAGCCCCTGAACCAGGCTTCAATGACGATGAGTCCGGCGCGCAGTTTTGTCTTCGGCATTGCAAGGCGGGTTCCATCTCCGAGTACTCCAAAATGATTATCGAACACTCAAACCGTGTCCGGATTCGCAAGATGATTTTCACACACTACCGTAGAGAGAATGATATCTCACAAATATAATCTGCTGACAACTTTTTTAGACAACACTACATGTCACTACGGTCGGGTCATTATTCGAACCATTTTCCCACAACCAGCCACATCGCATATTGCGAGGCGGTTTCCTTGACACGTCTTGTCAAAGCAGAGATCATGTCCCCTTATCATGGGATTCTCATCAATATGGGTATGGGTAATTCAACCGCGCCATCAATCGTGGCGCTTGGGAAGTAAGCGATTCTCAACAGGCAAGCGGGGAGGCGTACCGCTTTTGTCTCCTTTATAAAGGGATAAGGGTTCCTCATTTTTACCCACGCCTTCTTCCTCCTTTGCTCGCCCTTGCCTCCTCGAGCTCCAGCGCCCTAGCCCAAGTCTTCTACGCACAGCTAAACATGTCCGGAGCAGGAGGCAAGTGGGTGGCCTCCATCGTGAAGGAGAAGGATATCGCGAATCTTCGGGCGGCCGGATACTTGGTCGCAGACATCGCGCACCGGCAACCGGACGACGGGAAGATCATTCCAACTCTGGAACTTCACGAGAGGGTCGTGTTTCTCGCCCACTTCATCCGTGGACTGGGATTTCCACTTCACCCCTTCGTCCGCAGGCTCATGTTCTACTACGGTCTAGATTTCCATGGTCTAGCCCCAAATTTCGTCCTCAACATCTCGGTGTTTATCGTCGTATGCAAGGCCTTCCTCCGCATAAAGCCTCACTTTGGCTTGTGGCTACAAATCTTCTGCGTGAAGCCGAAGATCGTGAGTGGCCAGCAAGCGGAGTGTGGAGGGGCCATGGTGGGCAAGATGCCTAACGTCACCTGGCTCGATGGCTCCTTCGTGGAGACCATGAAAGGGTGGCAATCGGGGTGGTTCTACATCACCGAGCCACGCGACGCCAACTGGGCGGCGGCCCCCGAATTCCGATCCAAAACCCCCACGCGACTCACCTCCTGGGAAAGGAAGGGCCTGGCCTGGGGCGAACCTGCAGAGCTGACCGGACTCCAAAACTGCATCAAGAATATGAAAGACAAGAAAATCAAGCTTGTCAACGTGGTCCAAGTCATGCTTGTCCGCCGGATTCTTCTGTGCCAAAGGCGGGTATTTAATCTGTGGGAGTTCGTCCCGGCCGAACACCAGACGCTTCGAAAGCTCTACGGCATTATGTACAAAGACGCATAGAAGGCGTTGTTCAAGGCCTTCGAAGTACCTCCTCCCACATCCGAGGACCGTGCACTTCATGCCACGCGGCCCCCTTGTCCGGTGAGTTTTCTGACTACCACCGGATTCAGTTCTTCCCAATATATTCATGGGGGAGTCTTAAGTAATTGTGTATATTTGATCAGGATTATGTGGAGACAGCGGAGCGGATTGACTGTCCGGCTCCGCTGCCAGAAGGTCTAGCCGATGCTCTCCAGGCGGAGATGCTAGTCCTGGCGCCCTACAATGCACCGGAAAAGAAGGCCCCGGGGGCCAGAAGGGTCTCCGGCGTAAGGTCGTACCGGACTCCTCGTCCGAGGAAGACGAGGCACACTCCTCCCCCGAAGGGGAGGAAGAAGAGGAAGGGGCCGCCCCATCTGGAGAGGATGGGGGCCCCAAGAAGGCGGACCAGGGGGGCGGGAAAGGCCCCCCGCGCAAGGCCGTCATACCCTCGTCGTCCGAAGACGACGAGGCAGATTCCTCACACGAAGGCGAGGGGAAACACGAAGAAGTTATGCCTCCCTGCACTAGGGAGGAGAAGAAGAGGAAGGCCGCCCTGGAGGGGGAGGCTAGGATGTCCAAGAAGGGAAAGGCGTACCTTCCGGACTACTCCACTACGGCCGCTCACAGTGATGAAGAGTGGCTGCCCAGGGAGAAGCCCCTAGCGAGATCGTAAGTCTCCGCACTCTATTGTACTTTAGTGCGACTTTGCTTCATAGTCTTGTTATAACGCCGAACATATATGCAGTTCGGCCAGGGTCCATCCCGAGGTATCGTCTTCGGATGGGTCTTTGAGTGATTCAGAGATGAACTCGCTCCTGATGGCCACTACTCCTCGACCTGCGGATGACACGGAGGTGTTGTCCCAAAGGCACCCGGAGCAGGAGGAGGTGACTCTGGAGACGCCCCAAGGCGGGATTCCAAACGCCGGGCACATGGGGTACAGGATCCCCGCGGATCATGACGACGAGAGCCGCAACAAGCTAGGCTCTCAGGCGGATACTTTGCCGGAACCTTCGATGGTTCCGGATTCGGGCAGGCGGCCCCTCGCTAGGGAGGGTGAGCCGTCCGTGCCGATGACTTCCGCTATGCCAGAGGCGTCGGATAGTCAGCT
The DNA here is from genome assembly GCA_963921465.1 of Triticum timopheevii. Lineage (NCBI taxonomy): Eukaryota > Viridiplantae > Streptophyta > Magnoliopsida > Poales > Poaceae > Triticum > Triticum timopheevii. The sequence goes on along the minus strand of OY997270.1, from coordinate 489,651,408 downwards.
GGAAGCGCTTCGCGGCGCTTCCATGGATGAAGAGCACCATACTCTTATGAGTGCGGTGATTCAGAAGGTTCTGCCTGCCAAGAGCAGACTAACCGAAGCCTGCACCAGCCTCCTGACGGGCTTTGAGGTAAGTAAGAAATATGTAAAATTACCACCCAATAGGTAGTATCCCCTGATACTCTGTTTGGTGTTCGGAAAGAAAAGCCAAACAGAGGGTCAATTATAATCCGCAGGAGTCTAATAGTAAGTGTGTAAGCAGGCTGTGCTGCTTGCCGCTGCTGTCCGCACAATCAAGGTCGCCGAGCTAAAACGGGACCTGGAGCAGGCACAGGGAGAGCTCGGCCTCACGAAGAGGCAGCTCGAAGAGAACAAAGGTGACTGATACCCCGTTCGTATATAATGAAGGATATACAAAATTTGTTATTCTAACGACAAAGCATCATGACTTTGTAATAGGGGCCACCACCGAAGTGGCGTCTTTGAAGAAAGCGCTATCCAATGCTGAAGACAAGGCGGCCTTGGAGCGCAAGGAGCGCGGAAAGCAAGATGCTAGAGTGGGCGAGGTACAGCAAGAGCTCCAGGAGCTCGGCAAGAAGTTCGAGTCCTTGGAGCATGATCTTAAGGTGAAAGAGACTGAGCTTGCGAAGGCCCTTGTGAGTGTGAAAGACGCCAAGGCCGAAGCCGAAAAGGCACAACAGGAAATCCAGGCGGCCCAGAAGATAGCGGCGGGTAAGACATTCTTTATGCAAAGCAAACATGTGGAGGAGGCATTTCTTTTACTTACCCGAATTCGGAGCTCTCTAGGGGCATTCGCCACTACTAGGAAAAGGGCTATAGATGAAATGGATACTAATGGCGCACCTGACATGTGGTGCGCCACTACTATATAGTAGTGGCGCACCATGTGCTGGTGCGTCATTAGTGTGGAAGACACTAATGGCGCACCAGACACATGGTGCGCCACTAGTAACTATATTTTTTATTTTTCCAAACATACTAATGGCGCACCTAGGCACAGTGCACCATTACTAGTTCTAACTAGTAATGGTGCACCAGCCATAAAGTGCGCCACTACTTTAGTTTTTTTATTCTTTTTTTGCAAAACTACTAATGGCGCACCACCAGCAGGTGGGCCATTAGTAACCAGGGTTACTAATGGCGCATTTGCAGTGGTGCGCCATTAGTAACCTGGGACCAACAAGATATTTTGGACAGCCACACCTACCCACTCACTTTCCCCACTTTATTCTCTCCACCTCCTCCTCCAAGCTTGTCTCGGCTGCCTCCTCCTCCTCACCTCATTTGCACCATAGATTTATCCAAATTAAGTGCTTAAATTACATTTTTTTGATAGGTAAGTAAGGGGAGAAGCTATCTTTATGTTGTTCTCCCTCCAACAACGTGCACATGCATTTTTTGTGGCTTAGCTAGATCTATGTATGTTTGTGGTGTTGCATATGTTTGTGGTGTTGCATATATGTTTGTGTTTGCAGGTACCGGTATTTGAAATGCGATAGTTGCCAATATTTTGCCGGAATGTTGATTCATTTCCGTTTCGGCGAGAATTTTTGCAGTATACATTCTTTTTGGTCCTATTTTTTGGGAAAGTCATGCCAAATTTTTTCTTGGTTCTAAAATATCGTTTTGCTGTACCCCGCAGACGACCATGGTCGGCACGATGACCGAAGGCATCGTGAATAGGTTTTTGAGCTCTGCGAAGGCCGAGATGCTTCAAAAGAACGAGACGGAGATAAGATGTCCGTGTCGAAGATGCAAGCTGAAGAGCCTTATTGCGGACCCGGATTCCGGGCAGGTGCGGGACCACCTGCTCTTGCGTGGTTTCATGGATGGCTATCGGTGGCAAGGTGATGAAGATGACTATGAAGTCGTCCATGGGGGCTGGGCAAGAAATGAGGAAGGGCAGCAAGACAACCACCATGGCTCGGGCGGGCGAGAAGACGAAGAATCTCCAGGACATGGTCACAACGGTGATGTTGTACACAATCATCATGTAGAAGATGCAGGACATGATGATGAGGAAGATGCCGGAGCAGACGAAGGGCATGATCATGAAGATGAAGATGTCGGCGGAGCAGACGACGATGGACCATCCATGAGCTGGGTGCAGGACCCTCATATTCAAGAGCTGCTTCTCAAGCAGACGGATAACGCAAGAGCTGCCGCCCGAGAGAAAGCCAAGTTGGATCAACTAGAGATAGACGCGGTTACTCCATTGTATGAAGGATGCAGGCTTGAGGATACCCTCCTGAAAGTAACGCTCATGGCTCTGGAGATGAAGGTAAAACACAAAATGACCGACACATGCTTCGACGAGAACATGTCATTCTGGCACGAACGTCTTCCTAAGGGGAACAAGTGCCCGACCAGTTTCAAGGAGGCGAAGAAATTTGGGTGTCCTCTGGATTTACCGCACGTGAAATTCCATGTGTGCATGAACAACTGCATCATTTATCGGGACAAGCACGCGGAGTCTACCATATGTCCGGTGTGCGGCGTCACTCGATACAAGAAGAGGAAGAAAGCTCCTCGAAAAGTGGTGTGGTACTTTCCGATTACTCCTCGTCTGCAGCGGTATTTCGCGGACCCTAAGGTAGCAAAGCTCCTTCTTTGGCACGCGGATAGGGAGGAGAAGAAGCGAGAAGATGACGCAAATGATCCGGAGATAAATAAAAAAGACAAGATGCTGAGTCACCCTAAGGATGGGAGCCAGTGGCAAGCGTTGAACTTCGAACACCCAGAATTTTGGAAGGATCCAAGGAATATCGTGCTGGGCACGAGCACCGATGGAGTCAATCCGTTTGGCAGCCAGAGAAGCACACATAGCACCTGGTCTATGTTTGTGTGGATGTACAACCTTCCCCCCTGGTTCTGCATGAAGAGGAAGTACATTCACATGAGTATGCTAATTGAAGGGCCGAAACAACTAGGGAAGGACATCAATCTGTATCTGGGGCTGCTGAAAGAGGAGCTAGACACGCTGTGGAAAACGCCAGCGAATACGTGGGACGCCACAGAAAAAGAATATTTCCCTATGAGAGCCGCACTGCTCATGATGGTGCACGACTATCTCGGTTACGGATATCTCGCGGGGCAGGTGGTCCACGGATTTTTTGGATGCGTCAGGTGCATGGATGACACAACATATCGCCAGCTAGATAGAGATCCCGGGTCTTCGAAAACCATGTTCATGGGACATCGAAGGTGGCTTCGCGATGATGACCCGTGGAGGAAACACAAGGATCTGTTCGATGGTGAAACCGAACCCCGAAGATGCCTGCGTACAAGGAGCGGCGAGGAAATAGACGAGCTGTTGAAAAATTGGAAAGATTGCCCACTGCCGGGAAAGAAGCAAAAGGCGCCAAAGCCGGGAAAGAAGCGAAAGGTGCCAGAGCCGCTGCTGAAGGTATGGAAAATGAGGTCTGTTTTCTGGGACTTGTCGTACTGGAAGATCCACCGTGTGCCTCACAGCCTTGATGTCATGCATATCACGAAGAACGTGTGCGAGAGTCTTCTTGTTACCCTGCTCAACATGCCAGATAGGACCAAAGATGGGCCGAAAGCAAGGGCAGACATGAAATCAATGGGCATCAGGGAGGAGCTTCACGCTAATGATGATGATGATGATGATGATGATGAGGCGAAGCAGGACACGGAAAGTCGTCGCAAAGGCAAAAAGGCCAAGAAGACTGGAAATGACTACCCTCCCGCGTGCTTCACTCTAAGTCAGGAGGAGATCGATCAGTTTTTCACCTGCCTCGTAGGAGTAAATCTTCCTTACGGTTACACGGGGAAGATAAGGAGATACCTAGACCCAGCGAAGCAAAAGTTCAGCGGGATGAAGTCTCACGACTGTCACGTGCTGATGATGCAGATACTTCCAGTTGCAACCCGTGGGATCATGGACGCGCACGTCCGTGACACGCTATTTGGCCTATGCAACTTTTTTGACGTCGTCTCTCGGAAGTCGGTTGGCGTGAGGCAACTCAGAAGGCTACAGGAAGAGATCGTGGTGATACTATGCGAGCTTGAGATGTATTTCTCGCCCGCGTTCTTCAACGTTATGGTGCATCTACTGGTCTATATCATGGAGGATATCATCCAACTCGGGCCGACGTTCCTGCATAGCATGATGCCGTTCGAAAGGATGAATGGTGTCATCAAAGGATACGTTCGCAACATGTCACGTCTAGAGGGAAGCATAGCCAGGGTGTAACATCCCAAATTTCCAATTTGGCATGTTATACATAGGTCATACATGCATATCATATTTTATTGTTTTTTCATTTGCAATCCTCGAAATCCTAAGCAACTCAAGGACCTTCAGAGAGAGTTGGGGATTTTCTAATTTTCATATTTGAAATTTTATCAAATAGTGAAGACGAGGATTTGATTTTAATTATTTTCTCTCCGGAAAATGTTTCATTTTAAAATAATAAATGAGAGGAGATAATATGACTTCTCCAAAATAATTGAAATATCGGAGGAAAAATGTTAAAATCATTTTGGGATTTTATTTGAATTTATTTCGGGATTTTATTTGCTCCTAGAAAAATGTTGCATATTTTAAAATTTGCATTTTAGGGTCCAAGAAAAGTTCATCTTGTTCTAAATATTTTATTTAGACCGAGAAAACTTGTTTTGGAAATTTTAGATTTTTATTTATTTTTCTAGGAATTTTTTTTCGGCGGCATCTTTTTTTTTAAAAAAAAAACTCGCGCCCGACTGGGCCGAAGGCCCAGCCGAGCAGGCCGGCCAAGCCAGCCGCCGCCGCCTTCCCCGCGCGCGCGCCGTGCGCGGCACGGACGCCGAGGGCGGGTCCGAGCCGGACTCCACCCCGGGCGCCCCCTCGCCCAAGCCAGCCCCACCCCGCCCTCCTATTTAAGCCACCGCCCCCGCCGCCACATCGCCACCACCACCACCCGCCGCCCGAGCCGCCCCGAGCCCCGATCCGCCGCTGCCGGAGTCGCTGCCGTCGCCCCGCGTCGCCGCCACCTCCCGCCGCCACCCCGCAGCCACCCCGAGCCCCGCAGCCACCCGAGCCCCGCCGGAGCCGCCGCCTCGCCGGACGAGCCTCGCCGGAGGTACCCGACCCCGCCGCCGGTTTTTTTAGAAAACCCTTCGGCTTTTTTAACCCTAGATCGTTTTATATATATATAGATCGGTTTATTTCGTCGGTTTATTTACTTAGCGAACGTCCGTTTGTCCGTTCGTTTTAACGAACGCGTTCACTGTTTAGTTTCTGTTAACGAACGTTCGTTCGTTTAGCAGTTCGTCGCTTTTCTTTTTATCAGATTTATTCCACGATTATTCTGATTGCGATTTTTGATCTGTTTTTCAAATCTGTTTATCTTTTCGCTCGTTTATCGGAATCCGGCGATTCAAGCGCCTGGAGTTTCATCTCGAAACCCTCTTTCCGAATAATCAACTCAAACAAGATTTTTCTTCTGTAAAATTTGGCTTAGATCCAGATTAGTAAAACGACATTGTTTCTTTTGCCGTTTGAGTTTCGTTGCTTCGTTTGATTTGATTCTTCTTGCAAAACCGGAGTTCTTAAGTTGAACTCTCCGGTCAGACTCTTTATCTGGAGTTCTACTTGTGCATCTTTGATTGTTGCTTATGTATGTTATTGTTTGCTTGCGCTAGAATTCCCGGAGTGCGAAACGTGTTACTACGAGTCTCTAGGATACCCGGATCGTCAGCAAGGCAAGTAACACATTGATCATACTCTTTTCATACCCAGTTTTTATGCATTAGTTTCAACCCTCAAACATTGCATGACTAGGATGTCTTTAACTTGTGGGTTGGGAAGTAGTTGCTGAGGTAGAACCTATTGCCCTATGTATTATCAAACCCTTGGGAGTTACTTCTACGTTATGCTTATATTGCCATGCTATGCTCGTAGACATGGATTGGGTTTGAGTGATATCCATGACAGATGTGAGATTGTAAATTAATGGTTTACTTAAGGTGGCAACTTTAATACAGATCTGGGTGGATTGAGGCACCTGGGGTTACCAGTGATTGCCTATTTTATTTTTGGAAATCCCGGGGTTACCGTGTGATTCTCCTATGGACCGCCACCCAGGCTCAAAGGGAACTGAGTCTATTCATGCTAGAAACTTCCATGTGCAGCCGCAAGCTATTATGGGCTCTAGCATAGTTTGAGTAAGTTGCGTGAAGCTCTTGAAGAGGTGGATAGGCAGGTAGTGGGTCTGTAGGTTTGGTATGTTCCGCCCGGAGTAGAGAGTTAATGCTTCTGAAAGACTGTGTCTCGGTCATCCGTCTCTCAAACACCATGCAGTGCGAGAATCAACGGAGGCGATCGAGTCTTGCGGGGAAAAGTGCGCAAACCTCTGCAAAGTGTAAAATCTAATCATGGTTAGCCGTGTCCCCGGTTATGGACAATTCTAAGTATCTAGTACTTGAGTATTCGCATGTATCTCAACACTCTAAAATCAATTTTGCTTGGGTTGTTAAATTACTTTTAATTGGGATCATTGAGTTGGGGTGTACCTTCTCAAATGATGTTTCAACTACCATGATAGTTAAATTAAAACTGATTCCTTTGTAGTAGGGAAAAATTTGCTTTTCGCAAAAACTGTAACCATAGAGCTTTCCACCAGCCAAATATGCATGTAGTAGTAGCATTATTCTATTATTGCTCTTCTGTGTTACATTGCCAGCATATTCCATGTGCTGACCCGTTCTCGGGCTGCAACATATTATGTTGCAGACTTTTCAGACGAGGAGTAAGGTTCGTAGGTCGTTGCCGTGCAGCTCAGTTATGCCGTTGGAGTTGATGGACTCACTTTATCTTCCAAGCCTTCCACTGTTATCGCATTAGATGGCCTTAAGCCATATTATTGTAATAAGTTCTCTTTTGAGACATTCGATGTAATAAGTGTGTGATTGCTACTCTGTTATAAATCCTTCGAAGTACTATGTGGTGTCAACATTACTGATCCAAGGATGACACCTGAGCACAGAGACTTGACCATCTAAGGTCGGGTCGCTACAAGATGGTATCAGAGCACACGCTGAGTGTAGGACACGACCACTAAGATAAACCATAGATCACACTCTCTTCTCATTTCTGACTCCTCTTCTCTTTCCACCCTTTAGGATGAAGGAGATGAAGACCAAGTTTGCACAACCAGATGAAGACACACCTTTTGGACGCCACTTGAGGGAAGTCACTAGGTACTTGAATATTGGAATACCAAGCTTCACCGGGACGAACAACGCCACCCTACCGGAAGAAGAGCGCTGGATGATTCAAGTACGAGTTCCAGGAAGGACGTTCTCGCCAAATTCCAAACCTATAGAGTTTTCTTTCGAAGCACCCACCTGGAGCCTTGGCAAGAGTATGGCAGCTCATATTACCATGGGACGCATTGGAGAAATCTACAACAAAGAACTAGAGGATACCACCTATCAAATATGTGGGCACCGAGATGAACAATGGGAGATGATCAGCACCAAGAAGGATAGATCTGTCGCAGCCTTTATCCAGGAACAAAACCAGCACATTCGACGTCAGGAGAACCAAATGTGCGCAGACATGAACGAGTTGAAGAAAGCGAAGACCAGGATCATCGAGCTGGAGGAAGAACTTAAGTTCACACGCGATGGATATGAGGAGGAAATCAAGACGCTATTGGAGAAGAATGATGACCTAGTCGAGAAGATTGGAATTTTCATGGGAGGACCAGTTCCGAAAGAAGACCCCATTCACCCGGAAAACTACATCATCATCGACGACACAGATTCAGATTCAAGTGATGATGACTACGAAGATGAAGCTGGAGCAGACATCATGGAGTCTTCCACCGATCAATAGATGACCACCATATGATACTAGTATTCCCCCATGTAACTAGTAATAGTGAGCACTTTTGCGATAGTCCTAGACCGCTTTGTATGCCCTTGCTTGATTGATTGAATGAATGCTTGTGTTGCCTCATATACATATGGGTAGTGTTTTTACCCTAGATCTTTTTCTATTCTAAATCTCTTCCATCTAAACCCATCAGATGCCTCCGAGGAGAGACCCCGAGTTTGTTTTCCCACCGGAGATCACCCAGTTGATTCAGCAGCAGAATGCCCTGATGCAGTTGTTAGTTCAGAACCAGGGCAATGCCAATAACAACAATGCCAACAACAACAACAACCCGCCGCCAGTGGATAACCTCGCCCGTTTCTTAAGGTTACAGCCGCCGGTGTTCTCCAGTAGCATCGAGCCAATAGTTGCAGATGATTGGCTACCTCATATTGGAAGGGAGTTAACCACCGCTGGATGCACAGATGCTGAGAAGGTGCATTTTGCCGCACACCAACTGGATGGACCTACAGCAGCATGGTGGGAGAATTTCACAGCCACCTATCCTATCGACACTGTCACATGGGCTCAGTTTCAGCAGGCTTTTTGCACTACCCATGTCTCGACTGGAGCTATGCAGATGAAGAAGCGTGAGTTTCGCAACCTATGCCAGGGGAATCGTACTATTGGTCAGTACGTGGATGAGTTTAGCAAGTTGTCACGTTATGCCCCTGATGATGTGGCCACAGATGCCGCGAAGCAGGAGAAGTTTATGGAAGGGCTGAATGATGAGATGAGTATGCAGTTGATGGTAGCAACCTTCAACAACTACCAGGAGTTGGTAGACAAGGCCCTGATGATTGAAGGGAAGTAGCAACAGATTGATAATCGTAAGAGGAAGTATGGACAAGGAAAATACAATTCAGGAGCTCACCAGAAGCCCCGTTTGACTCCGAACTCAGGAGGACTTGTTCATAACCATGGAGGACATAATCATGCTGGAGGAGGATCGCATAACCATAATGGTGCGAAGAACGGGAATGGAAACGGGAGCGCAGGGAAGAAGCCCAATCCATTCAACAAAGGTCAAGTGAACCACGTTAACGTGGAGGAGGTTGAAGAGCAGCCGGACGCAGTAATAGGTAAGTTTTTGGTTCAGTCATTTACTGCTATTGTTCTTTTCGATACGGGTGCATCGCATTCATACATATCAAGGGGATTTGTGGAAAAGTTTAAGTTGCCAACCCAAACCCTTAGGACACCCCTCTTAGTGAGCTCGCCGGGATCAGAGTACATGGATAGCAGATGGTGCACCCAGATACCCCTAATCATTGGCACGCATGTATTTCCGTCTGACCTAATTATCTTGGAGGCACAAGGATTGGATGTGATATTAGGTATGGACTGGATGTCAAAGTATGAAGGAAGTATTGACTGTGCTAGTAAGTCGATTTATCTTACCATCCCGGAGGGAACAAGGATTAAGTATGTATCTAGGCATGTGCCTAGGAGGAGCCAAGTAAACACCCTCACGGGAGTTGTACAGGAGGAAGTACCTGTAGTAAAGGATTTTCCGGATGTTTTCCCCGAAGAGTTACCAGGTATGCCACCGGATAGAGACATCGAGTTCTTGATAGAGCTATTGCCAGGAACAGGACCGATATCCAAGAGACCCTATCGGATGCCAGCAAATGATCTGGAGGAAATTAAGAAGCAGATTAAGGAGTTGTTGGAGAAAGGTTACATTCGTAGAAGCTCATCACCTTGGGAAGCCCCAGTACTTTTGGTGGAGAAGAAGGATAAAACCCTAAGGATGGTTGTTGACTACCGAGCTCTAAATGAAGTAACAATAAAGAACAAGTATCCCTTACCAATGATCAATGATCTGTTTGATCAGTTACAAGGAGCTAAGGTGTTTTCGAAGATTGATCTACGATCAGGATATCATCAGTTGAAGATCCGAGAGAAGGATATACCCAAGACAGTGTTTACCACTCGGTATGGATTATACGAGTATACGGTCATGTCATTTGGACTGACTAACGCCCTTGCATATTTCATGAGTATGATGAACAAGGTATTCATGGAGTATTTGGACAAGTTTGTTGTGGTATTCATTGATGACATTATGATATACTCAAAGAACGAAGAAGAGCACGCGGAACACTTGCGTTTGGTTCTTGAGAAACTCAGGGAACACCAGTTATATGCCAAATTCAGCAAGTGCGAATTTTGGTTGAAAGAAGTTGGATTTCTTCGGCATGTTATATCAGGAGAGGGTATAGCAGTAGATCCCAGTAAGGTTCAGTCGGTCACTGAATGGTTGGCACCCACTTCAGTTGGCGAGATCCGCAGTTTTCTTGGACTAGCAGGATATTATCGGAGATTCATTGAGAATTTTTCCAAAATTGCTAAACCAATGACTGAATTGCTGAAGAAGGATACTAAGTTCAAATGGACGGAGGAGTGCGAGACAAGTTTTCAAGAGCTGAAGGAACGATTGACTACAGCCCCAGTGCTAACTTTGCCAGATATACATAAGGAGTTTCAAGTGTATTGTGACGCCTCTCGCTTGGGACTTGGATGTGTGCTTATGCAAGAAGGAAAAGTTGTTTCGTATGCCTCACGACAACTGAAGCCACACGAGTTGAACTATGCCACGCATGATTTGGAGTTAGCAGCCGTGGTGCATGCACTAAAAACCTGGAGACATTATCTTATTGGAAACCGTTGTTATGTGTACACGGATCATAAGAGCTTGAAGTACATTTTCACACAGAAGGAGTTGAACCTCAGGCAGAGGAGATGGTTGAAACTTATAAAGGATTATGACATGAAGCTACACTACCATCCAGGAAAAGCCAATGTCGTAGCAGATGCCTTGAGCCGGAAGAATTATGTTAATGTTCTTGTGAGCAATGGAATGCCAAAAGAATTAGCTGCAGAGATCATGGAACTACGATTGGAGATTGTTCCAAGAGGTTTTCTTGCAACAATGGAAGTTCAGTCAACACTGTTGGATAAGATTCGAGAAGCTCAGAAGGAAGACAAAGAGATTGCTGAGATAAGAGAGAGGATGGGCGAAGGTAAAGCCAAAGGCTTTCGCGAAGATGAGCACGATACCTTATGGTTTGAGGACCGAATTTATGTGCCCAACAATTCGGAGATCAGGAAGTTGATACTTCAGGAGGCCCATGACTCACCATACTCGATTCACCTCGGAAACACCAAGATGTATCTGGACTTGAAGGAACGTTTCTGGTGGACTGGAATGAAGAAGGATATTGCCGAGTATGTAGCCGTATGTGATGTATGTCAGAAGGTGAAGGCAGAACATCAGAAGCCAGCAGGACTGTTACAGCCTATGCGAATACCCGAATGGAAGTGGGATAAACTTGGTATGGACTTTATTACCGGATTACCCAGAACCAAGACAGGATATGATTCTATATGGGTAGTTGTGGATCGATTAACTAAGGTAGCTCATTTCATCCCGGTGAAAACAACATATACCAGTGCGAAGTTGGCCAAGATATATATGACCAGGATCGTATGTTTACATGGAGTTCCGAGGAGCATCATATCAGATAGAGGGACTCAGTTTACTTCAAAGTTTTGGCATCAGTTACACCAGACTTTGGGAACCCGATTGGAGTTCAGTACAGCTTTTCACCCGCAGACCGATGGACAGACCGAGAGAGTTAATCAGATTCTGGAGGATATGCTAAGAGCCTGCGCGCTAGATTATGTATCTAGTTGGGATGACTATTTGCCGTACGCAGAGTTTTCTTATAACAACAGTTACCAGACCAGTTTGAAGATGGCACGATTCGAAGCTCTGTATGGACGCAGGTGTAGAACACCATTGATGTGGGACGAGGTAGGAGATCGTCAGTTGTTTGGACCAGATTTGATCAAAGAATCAGAGGAGAAAGTCAAACTGATCAGAGACAGACTAAAGGTTGCTCAGTCCAGACAGAAAAGTTACGCAGACTCAAAATGCAAGGAAGTAACTTGTGAAGTTGGAGATAGAGCCTATCTACGAGTATCACCCTTGAGGGGAGTAAAACAATTTGGAGTTAAGGGAAAATTAGCCCCGAGATACGTAGGACCGTATCGTATTTTGGAACGGATGGGAGAAGTTGCCTACAAGCTGGAGTTACCAGAAGGATTGTCAGGAGTTCACGATGTGTTTCACATATCACAGCTGAAGAAGTGCCATGCTGAGATGGCTGATATACCATTGAATGATACAGTACCGTTGGAGGCGATTCGACTGGATAATAACCTGACCTATGAGGAGAAGCCAGTTAAGATTCTTGAGTTTGATAGCCGAGTCACTCGCAACAAGGTGATCAAATTTTGCAAAGTTCAGTGGAGTCATCATTCTGAGGAGGAAGCCACCTGGGATCGAGAGGAAGATATTCGCAAGGACCATCCGCACCTATTTTCTAGCCAACCCGAATCTCGAGGGCGAGATTCATCTTAAGGGGGTAGGTTTTGTAACATCCCAAATTTCCAATTTGGCATATTATACATAGGTCATACATGCATATCATATTTTATTGCTTTTTCATTTGCAATCCTCGAAATCCTAAGCAACTCAAGGACCTTCGGAGAGAGTTGGGGAATTTCTAATTTTCATATTTGAAATTTTATCAAATAGTGAAGATGAGGATTTGATTTTAATTATCTTCTCTCCGGAAAATATTTCATTTTAAAATAATAAATGAGGGGAGATAATATGACTTATCCAAAATAATTGAAATATCGGAGGAAAAATGATAAAATCATTTTGGGATTTTATTTGAATTTTCGAGATTTTATTTGCTCCTAGAAAAATGTTGCATATTTTAAAATTTGCATTTTAGGGGCCAAGAAAAGTTCATCTTGTTCTAAATATTTTATTTAGACCGAGAAAACTTGTTTTGGAAATTTTAGATTTTTATTTATTTTTCTAGGAATTTTTCTTTCGGCGGAATGTTTTTTTTTAAAAAAAATCGCGCCCTACTGGGCCGAAGGCCCAGCCGCCGCCGCCTTTCCCGCGCGCACGCCGTGCGCGGCACGGACGCGGAGGGCGGGTCCGAGCCGGACTCCACCCCGGGCGCCCCCTCGCCCAAGCCAGCCTCGCCCCGCCCTCCTATTTAAGCCGCCGCCCCCGCCGCCACATCGCCACCACCACCACCCGCCGCCTGAGCCACCGCCCGAGCCCGAGCCGCCCCGAGCCCCGATCCGCCGCCGCCGGAGTCGCCGCCGTCGCCCCGCGTCGCCGCCGCCTCCCGCCGCCACCCCACAGCCACCCCGAGCCCCGCAGCCACCCGAGCCCCGCCGGAGCCGCCGCCCAGACAGACGAGCCTCGCCGGAGGTACCCGACCCCGCCGCCGGTTTTTTTAGAAAACCCTTCGGCTTTTTTAACACTAGATCATTTTTTATATATATAGATCGGTTAATTTCGTCGGTTTATTTACTTAGCGAACGTCCGTTCATCCGTTCGTTTTAACGAACGCGTTCACTGTTTAGTTTCTGTTAACGAACGTTCGTTCGTTTAGCAGTTCGTCGCTTTTCTTTTTATCAGATTTATTTCGCGATTATTCTGATCGCGATTTCTGATCTGTTTTTCAAATCTGTTTATCTTTTCGCTCGTTTATCGGAATCAGGCGATTCAAGCGCCTGGAGTTTCATCTCGAAACCCTCTTTCCGAATAATCAACTCAAACAAGAATTTTCTTCTGTAAAATTTGGCTTAGATCCATATTAGTAAAACGACGTTGTTTCTTTTGCCGTTTGAGTTTCGTTGCTTCGTTTGATTTGATTCTTCTTGCAAAACCGGAGTTCTTAAGTTGAACTCTCCGGTCAGACTCTTTTATCTGGAGTTCTACTTGTGCATCTTTGATTGTTGCTTATGTATGTTATTGTTTGCTTGCGCTAGAATTCCCGAAGTGCGAAGCGTGTTACTACGAGTCTCTAGGATACCCGGATCGTCAGCAAGGCAAGTAACACATTGATCATACTCTTTTCATACCCAGTTTTTATGCATTAGTTTCAACCCTCAAACATTGCATGACTAAGATGTCTTTAACTTGTGGGTTGGGAAGTAGTTGCTGAGGTAGAACCTATTGCCCTGTGTATTATCAAACCCTTGGGAGTTACTTCTACGTTATGCTTATATTGCCATGCTATGCTCGTAGACGTGGATTGGGTTTGAGTGATATCCATGACAGATGTGAGATTGTAAATTAATGGTTTACTTAAGGTGGCAACTTTAATACACATCTGGGTGGATTGAGGCACCTGGGGTTACCAGTGATTGCCTGTTTTATTTTTGGAAATCCCGGGGTTACCGTGTGATTCCCCTATGGACCGCCACCCAGGCTCAAAGGGAACTGAGTCTATTCATGCTAGAAACTTCCGTGTGCAGCCGCAAGCTATTATGGGCTCTAGCATAGTTTGAGTAAGTTGCGTGAAGCTCTTGAAGAGGTGGATCAACATGTAGTGGGTTTGTAGGTTTGGTATGGTCCGCCCGGAGTAGAGAGTTAATGCTTCTGAAAGACTGTGTCTCGGTCATCCATCTCTCAAACACCATGCAGTGCGAGAATCAACGGAGGCGATCGAGTCTTGCGGGGAAAAGTGCGCAAACCTCTGCAGAGTGTACAATCTAATCATGGTTAGCCATGTCCCCGGTTATGGACAATTCTGAGTACCTAGTACTTGAGTATTCGCATGTATCTCAACACTCTAAAATCAATTTTGCTTGGGTTGTTAAATTACTTTTAATTGGGATCATTGAGTTGGGGTGTACCTTCTCAAATGATGTTTCAACTACCATGATAGTTAAATTAAAACTGATTCCTTTGTAGTAGGGAAAAATTTGCTTTTCGCAAAAACTGTAACCATAGAGCTTTCCACCAGCCAAATATGCATGTAGTAGTAGCATTATTCTGTTATTGCTCTTCTGTGTTACATTGCCAGCATATTCCATGTGCTGACCCGTTCTCGGGCTGCAACGTATTATGTTGCAGACATTTCAGACGAGGAGTAAGGTTCGTAGGTCGTTGCCGTGCAGCTCAGTTATGCCGTTGGAGTTGATGGACTCACTTTATCTTCCAAGCCTTCCGCTGTTATCGCATTAGATGGCCTTAAGCCATATTATTGTAATAAGTTCTCTTTTGAGACATTCGATGTAATAAGTGTGTGATTGCTACTCTGTTATAAATCCTTCGAAGTACTGTGTGGTGTCAGCATTACTGATCCAGGAATGACACCTGGGCATAGAGACTTGACCATCTGAGGTCGGGTCGCTACACAGGGGCTTTCTGACGAAGAGTGCATCTCCTACTACACGAACTATCTAAGCATCGAGAACCCCGCTGGTCTGCCCGTCAACAGGCACCTCGGCAGGCTCGCTGGATGGGGTCACCGTGAGGGTCGCTGCGAAATGCAAGTCGACTTCGAGGGTCGACTCGCCGGCTTTGAAAGAGCAAACCTAGTCGGGCTACAACACATAGACGTGGTCGATCCTTGGGTGGTAGAGCACAAAACCTTTATAGAGAAGACATACAATGACCAAGGCCAACAGAGGACGGACGGAGATATAATCAAAGAGCACAACTCATGTTTCACATGTTGGTTCACGCAGAAGCTTATGTCATACCCTTTACACGAGGATTCTTCCGCGGAAGAACAACTCATATTCGCCTTGTCACAGGGCGCCGAGCACAACCTAATGACGTATAAGGCATACGATATCAACGGCTACACATTCTACACCGAGGGAAAGGACATGAAGAGTGATGGTTATCAGAACTCCGGGGTAACGATGGAATCCTACACCGGTAACGACAAGGACAGATACTACGGAAGGATCGAGGAGATCTGGGAGCTGAGCTACGCTGGAGAGAAGGTCCCGATGTTCCATGTCAGGTGGGCCAAGAACGTCTTAAAAGAAGACCGGTATTTCACCACCATGGTTATACCCGAAGCCAAATCCAAGACCGCGGGCGCAAACATCACTGCAAAACATGAGCCATGGGTACTGGTTTCCCAAGTGGACCAATGCTTCTTCATTACCGACCCGCCAAAGCCCAGTCGTGTTGTCGTGAGGAGAGGCAAAAGGAAGATCATCGGAATGGATGGAGTCGCCAATGAGCAAGACTTCGACAAGTACGGCGACCCGAAGATGGAACATGACGACGATGATGAAGTATCAGCATACACCACAAGAAGAAGCAGGACCACCCTACCTAAAGGACGTCTGTTCAAGAGGAGAACTCCATTTACGAAAAATAAGGGCAAGAAGATTGTGAACAGATAGCTAGCTAAGATCGATTGTATTTAAATTGTAGCCTTCATTTCTCGATTGTATTTCATGGGCACTTTTTGAACTCATGAATGTTTTTTAAATTTCATGGACACTCGATCTCGATCCCCCTCCATCTTGATCGCTATCCCACCTCGCTAGATCCGGTCCCCCTCGCCGCCGAGCACCCCCCGCACCCTCTCCCCCGCTCCACCGGCCGCCGCCGCCGACCCCCCGCACCTTCCCCCGCTCCACCATCGCCGACGACCCCCCGCACCCTCTCCCCCGCTCCACGGTCGCCGCCGCCGACCCCCCGCACCCTCCCCCGCTCCACCGCCGCCGACGACCCCCCGCACCCTCTCCCCCGCTCCACCGGCCGCCACCGCCGACCCCCCGCACCCTCCCCCGCTCCACCGCCGCCGCCGACCCCCCGCACCTTCCCCCGCTCCACCATCGCCGACGACCCCCCGCACCCTCTCCCCCGCTCCACGGCCGCCGCCGCCGACCCCCCGCACCCTCCCCCGCTCCACCGCCGCCGCCGACCCCCCGCACCCTCCCTCGCTCCACCGCCGCCGACGACCCCCCGCACCCTCTCCCCCGCTCCACCGGCCGCCGCCGCCGACCCCCCGCACCCTCCCCCGCTCCACCGCCGCCGCCGACCCACAACACCCTCCCCCGCTCCACCGCCGCCGACGACCCACCGCACCCTCCCCGGCCCGCTCCATCGTCACAAATGAATGCAACTAAAATTGCAAAAAAAAAAGCAAATTTGATTATATTTCAAATAACAAATTTGATGATATTTTCAAATAATAAATATGATGAAATTTTTTCATATTCATAAACAAATTATTATTGTTTCATATTCATATTCATTTTCTTAAAAATTATTAGATGCAACAAAAAATAATTAAAAAAAATTACTTATGGCGCACCACTGGCTGGTGCGCCATTGCTATATAAAAAAAAGATTACTAATGGCGCACCTGTGTCTGGTGCGCCATTGCTATATAAAGATTACTAATGGCGCACCGACAGGGGGTGCGCCATTGCTATCTAAAAAACACACTAATGGCGCACCGCTGCGGGGTGCGCCATTAGTAAGCTTCCCCGTAGCTAATTCCTCCCTCTCCCTCGCCAAATCCCCTTCGTCCCTCTCTCCCTCGCCAGATCCACCCGCGCGCTGCCCCGACCCACGACGCCGCCGCCCCGACCCCCGCCCGACTCCACCCCCGCCACCCCCGCGCCCCCGCGGCTGACTAACGCTAGCCCACGCGGCTTCGTTGCGGCGCCGTCGCTGTTCTCTTCACCGACCTCGCCGTCCGTCCGCCGCCGCCGCCTCATGCTCTGGCTACTCCCGCCCCTCGCGCGCCCACATACGGCGGCGAAGGTGCCCGGGTCCCCCACTCGCCGTCTCCTCCGGCTCCTCCAAGCCCCTCGCCTCCTCCTCGACCGGCGGCGGCGCCGACCCCGACGAGGAGCCCGTCCTGCCCCTCCTCCAGGAACTCGCAGTAAGCCAACGGTTCTCCTCTGGCTCTTCGTATGTACATTCAGTTTAAATTTTGGTGAAGCCTGTGGATTCGATGCGCTCTGAACTTCTGATTGTGTTGTTCCGGTAGTAGGATTGCTTGGTTCTCCCACCCAAATTCCTGTCCCTACTGCCCCGCGACCTCCGCCTCGATGTAAGCAGTCACTACCCCCTGCTGTCCTCCAAGAAGGCTTAGTCGATTACTGTCCAGTGCTTCCTAATAGAATTAGTGTTCGCTGTTTGGGTAATGGTGTCGATGTGTTTTGTTCTGCTGAGAAAGAAAATGTCAGAAATCTCTCTGACTTACCATAAATTATTTGCTCTGTTCTCCGTCTGTTCATGATTTTGCAATGCTTTGTAGTTTTAGATTTGTGTGGTGGGATGAATCCTCCGTATTGTATTTACTGCTCAGTTGAATCTGAAGAAGCCAAGGAGTATCCCCAACCTGTATTTTACGTGTCGCGTAGTATCAGGTCAGGTTCAGACATTTGTGTATATCAAGTGCCACCAAACCAAATTCAGCCGAGATCACTAGATTCTAGAACACGTACTATGTTGCTTGATGACTGAATAAGTTCAGTTGCAAATCTGTGAAACAAATACAGAGAAAGAGGACCCATTCTTGATAGCCTACAGTTGCCGGGGTTATGGGAACTTAGAAAGGCCTCTAGCTGATGAGATGTGAGTGACTCATTTTCTTCATAACAACATGCACTTTTACGATTTCCCCACATTTGCCCGTTGTTTTCGTGAAAAATATTGTCTGCTTGTGTGATGCACTGCTGTTGTATATTCCAGTGCCCGTGATTTGTTTCATAGTACTACTATTACATTAATATACTGTAAAATGTTGTTTTGTTCAGCAAAAAGTAGTTTCTTAAGACAGTCGTTTTGTCTTTTGATGATCCTCTGTTTATTCGTCCTTTAAGCATGTTATTTTCTGGAGTGTCCATGGAAATATGAGCAGAGTAACTAAACTGTCTAAGCATACATTAACTGATGCCTCACTCTTGAATGCCCTAGATCTGTTCAGAAGGGCCAGTGTTAGCAACTTGGTACCGAATTCATAATATTCTCGCAGCTGGTAGGGGGTTTGTACCACATGGAGCAGATGAGCTTGGATCGAAGCTAAGATAATCAGTTAATAACTGTGCACTCACCGAGGATAATCACAGTGAGCGTCAGAATGTGGCTGGCAAAAATTGCCAATCTTATGCTGAAGTTCAGGCTCACCATTTGTTCTGTGACTACTTTTATTTAGTGGCTAAACAAATGTGGAACTTGGTTAGGCACTACATGCCAAGCCAAGTTATTGAACAACACATACTAAAATTGCATCACTATGGGCAGTTTGATTGTAAATACAACTTTAATCCATCTAACAATTTCTGCTTTTCCGGGGCTTTTCAGCTTTCCTGAGGCTTTTCTGGTATTGGTATCACCACAATCGTTATATTTATCCTAGTACGCTAGTTTTATCATATCAGGATCTTAGGAATTTATCTCTGAGTAATTTGTTATAGAAAGAGGCTATTGTAGCTCACGTCCAGAAATTCTTATTGAAGAACATATCTACTAAAATGTTGTTAAGACTAAAGTTGTCCATTGCGGACTGAAGTTTGCAGCCCTGCATATATCTTAATTTTCTGTCCATGAATTATGCCCAGATCTTACCATTCTTATTCTTATTCTCTGCACTACTAGGCTATTTAGTAATTAGTACATTCTGGTACTTTCAGTAATATCCAACCATATTAGCAGTACTGAATAAAACTACTGAATAAAACTTGTCTTATTTTATGGGAATGGTTGATTACCTTGATTATACTTACTGGATAGTTTATTTATAGTTCTTAAAATATGAAAATGAAAATTATTTGTATCCCTCGTTAAAGGTATTTGACTCTATAAGTCATACTGATGTTGAATCTATAATCATACTGTTTCTGATGTTAAAGTTATTTCTAGCAAAACCTGAAATGCTAGATGGATTGATTTTTCTGAGCTGTTTGTGCTCCCTGCATCTTTTAGCTCTCATTTTCAGTGGAGTTGTTGAACACGTCAGTAACTTTGCTAGTTTGCTGGGTTTTGTCTCCGACCATCGTGTCGTGATGATTTTGCAGGTACCACGAGAGGCCCTTGAGTTTGCCGGAATGTTGATTAACTTCCATTCCGGCAAATTCGGGTACTCCATATGTCCTATTTTCAGCAAAGGTCATGTTGAAATTTACTGTGAATTTTAGCATGACTTTGCTAAAAATAGGACATATGGGGTACTTGCGACTAATGCATGGGCCGGGGTATCTTAGTACTTAATTAAGTAGGATCAACTGCCCCGCCATTCTTACTGCATTAAACCATAGGTGGCAATAGAGCCAAGTGATTAGGCCCAACCTAAATGATGAAACCTTGGCTTCTATAGGGTGCCTCGGTGTTGATGAGAACCTAAATGATGTACGCTTAGGCTTTTAGGGTGCCTCGGCGTCGACAAACCCTAAATGATAAAAGCTTAGCTTTTAGGATGCCTCGGTGTCGACAAACCCTAAATGATGAGACCATGATCTTGTTCCTTGACAATAACCAACTTTTTGACCAAACTTTTTTCCTATTTAGAGCGAAACATGGCCCACAACAATGAGGCTGGCGGTTCGGGCGGCAAGCAATTCTGGGAGTTGTCCTAGGAGATGGAGGAAGAACCTCACCGCTATGAGGACGCCGCGGAAGACACCAATGCTGACTACACAACCCCTAGTGGTGTCGGGGATGACACCACTGATGGTACCGCCGAGGATGCCACCACTGATGATGGCGGCGCACACACAGATGGCAGCCAACCGAAGAGGCAATGGAAGGACCGGCGCCCGAGCGTGCTCGGCACCATCAAGGAGGAATTTACTGAAGTGAACTCGGATGGGCATCCAACGACGCCCAAAGAATTAGTCAAGGGGTACTCAGTTCAGCTCGGGTGCATTATCCGGAGCACCGTCTCGATCAACACCGAGAACCTAAGGCATAAGGATCGAGGGAATTTGCGCAGCCTCCTCTTCACGAAGCTGCACGAATGATACAAGTTCCCCGCTGACTTTGCAAACACACGCCTCTCAGGGAATAAAGTGAACAGTGCCGCCCTCACGAGGGTGAGCACGGCCCTGTCTACTTGGAGAAGCACGGTGAAGGCAATGATTGAAAAAGGTGATAGTTATGAGAAGATCAAGGCGAAATATCCTTTGATCAGTGAAGATGACTACAAGGAGTTCAAGATCAAGTGCAAGAGCAGCACAACCTCCGAATCAAGTCAGTGGGGGAAAGAAATGCGGCAGTTGAACTTAGGGGTCCACCAACTCGGTCTCGGCGGTTACAGAGTGGCGGAGCCTATATGGGACAAGGAGAATGCGGAGCATGCCGAGCAAGGCCTACCGCCCCGCTTCGAGAAATACCGTGACAAGCAGACCAGGAACTTTGTCAGGGCCCGGTACAAGAAGGACCCGATAACAAAGGTGTTTACCACGGATCCGAAGACCAGGGCGCTTGAGCTTGTTCTGATAAGGAATACACCCCCGCGTAATTAGCTTCATATGGTTGCATTCTAATTAATCGCCAATATTTCTAAATGGTCCACGTTCCTTCCGCAGGACACTGAAAGCAGTAGCGCGGGGTCATCTCAGAGCTCCCCTTTCGACACCCCTTTAAATAGGGCGTTGAACATAATGAAAAAGAAGGATAACCTCAATAAGCCGTCGTCAGCTGGTCGTGTGGCCGGCAAAGGCTTGTCCACAAAATGGTCATCATACTATACTGTTGGTGGGTGAAAGGAGAAAAAGACCAGTTCAGAAAGCCAGTCGCGCAAGGTTGAAGCACTCAAGGCACAAGTGGCGCGGATTCCGAAGATTATCCAAGAGCAAGTGCAACAACAACTGGGAACGACGGTCACCGCCATGGTGCCTACATTGATTCAGGGCTGACGACGTGGGCGGCCAACAGGGGCCTCCCCCGGTTCCCAGCTTCACGGCCAGCAACTCGCACAACGCGCAGGCGGTGCCATTGGTGTCTCCGGCGGAGGCAGTATTCGTGTCTCCGGCGCCGGCACGGGCATTGGAGCTTAATGCACCCGGGTGTACGCCGGCCGGCACCTCGCCAGCAAGCGGCCCGTCCATCAGTTGCACGCCCGCCGTTGGCGGTGCCTCGACATTAGCTGAGCTCGACGGCATCACTGTAACTAAGCCTCTCGGCCGATGACTTCATCTCCTTGCCTTTGACTGGGCATCCTTGACACCCTACATGTTTTCGCAGGGCGCCGCCGACGTTCCTTGCACTCTCCTGCACTTCGTGGGCGGCGAGTTGGTCGATGTTGCCAAGGGCAGAATCGTTCAACCGGGCAACCGCGTGTTCCATAGTGATCCGATGCCACCCACCTTGTATAGGGTTGAACTGGTTCGGGTGTTGCTAGGCTGCAACGAGGTGTTACCTCCGATTCCACCCGTTGGGGCCGACGAAGATGATGTGATGACCCTCAGCGCCTGCGTAAGCTGGCCCCTGCTTTGGCCGAAGAGCCAGATTCGTTTGGGGGCAAGGGACACCATCCCACAGACAAGACCGCCAGTCGTGCCGGCGCCAAGCCATGGCAAGAACACTGCAACGCTACCGGACATGCCGGACATCCCTATGGCACAGGATCCGGACATGCATATGGCACAGGATCTGGACGACGACGACAACGACGACGGTACATTTACCAACGTCGATAAGTACTTTGCCGAATAAGGGTACGGTGACGAGTTCTGCGGGCCTCCTTCTCAAGAACCCAACCAAGACGACCATGATCTAGCTGTTATGCGAAGAAACCCAATTGCAACAGGCGTCGTCTGGCATTCAGTTCTCAGGAGACGCCTCCAGCTGCCGCCTTCACCGAGCCTTAGATAGCTGAGGTGCAAAATATTATCAGCCCCAACATGCTCGAGTAGGTGGTTTGTGAGAAGAGCTTGGTTCCATTACAGCAGATCAACAAGAAGGGACGGAAACGAAAGACTAACAAGGGCGTCGGCGCGAGCCAGCCGGCACAGAGTATGATCCGTGCTCAGGACGGGCCACCTTCACCTAAGGATATCTCGAGGAGGGTGCATGTGGCGGGTAGGGCGATGCTATCGACAAATATGCTCAATGCTGCAACCGGTGCTATGCGGAGTCTGCATGACAGTGTTCTTTCTTTGGAGAAGTGGCGTCTCTCCCAGAATGATGTGGCATACCTGGTTTTCGTGGCCAAGGTGCCAGAGGGCAAGGGCTTTGTGGATGGCGCCATCGGGGGTACGATCGTCCTACGGTTTGATAACATCTTTGCTATGTTTAACCTTCATCCTCTACACTACACCTTCGTTCGGCTGTTTTCGCTGAGTATGGACATGCGGATCATTCGAGACAAGACCCTGGACATCGTGATAGTCGACCCCTTCTACATGCGTGCCAAGATCTTGGGCAGCGCTGGGGACCGGCAAGTCACGAGTTCACACCTCGAAGGCGTCATTCTCGCAAACCCAGATAAGGATAACTTCCTCGTGCCTTACTTTCCCCTGTAAGTCATCCCCTCACCGCCCCGTAACATATGATTTCTTAGATTTCGATCATTCTGTTTTTTCTAACATTTCGTGTTCTGTGCAGTGACACACATTGCACACTCATCCTCTTAAGCCTGAAATATTCCATGGACATGTATTTCGACCCGGACCATGACTCCAAGATAGACTAGACAAATATCAAGAAAGTTCTTGATGATGCTCTCCCTGGCTAAACCACATCTGGAGGCACCTTTAAGAGGCTAGTTCGTAGGTACGGCAGGCACGTGTTCACCCACAATATGACGTTCCACTGCGTCAAGCAGCCGCCTGGTGGTCAGAAGGATGCCTACTACGCCCTCCATCACATGCGAGCGATCGTACGGGACCATAATCACCTTCTGCTACCAAATAATGTCAAAGATTGGGCCGCAAGCTTGGCAGCAATCCAGGACGCGGACCTCCGACAAGAATTCTTTCGCATCCAGTTGGAGTTTGCAGAAATCATCCATCAAGATGTCCTTCGTACCTCGGGGCAGTTCTACCTCAGATATCAACCGTCCAACAGTGAGATAGACACAATGCTACAAATGCAGGCTGACAACGCCCGCGACTTCATGACCATCACGAAAGACGGCGACTTCATCCACGCTCCGGCCCCATGAGTCGAGTCGAAAGTAGTGATGCTATGTGTAGTTCTAAAACATCGATTAGCTCATGTTGTAATTAAACTTTGATGAACTTGTATGTCTCTTTGGTTTGGACAGTCGTTCAACTTAGATGTAATCGATTGTATTTATTAGTAGGACCATGAATCATGCTATTAATGTCTTGCTTTTCTCTTTCGATCCTTTTGTTGAATACTTATATATTGCTTATGTATTGTCTGTTGTTTGGCTTGTGCATAGAGATGTCGTCGTATGTCGTGTACAACGGTAAGGTTCCCGGAGTCTACGACGACTGGGAGGAGTGTCAGAGACAGGTTCACCATTTCAGTGGTAACAGTTACAAAGGGTACACCACTAGGGCGGAGGCGGAATCTAGATACGCCCGCTATCTCGTGGGAGAGAGGAGGGAGCGTTGGAGGAACCGGATGAAGACCAGTTTCGTCGCGATGATGCTCATCGGGATGACCGCAGCTCTCTTCTATGCGATGGTAGTTTAGATGATTGATATCGACTTGTAATGTGAAGACAAACTCGCTACTCGCGGTCTCGAGACTTGTAATGTTCTATCTTTGTTCGGTCTTTTGAATTCGGAGACTAATATGATGAATTGTAATCGGAGACTAATCTTCTATTGTATTCGATGAATCTACTATTGCTGTGTGGTGCTGTCTATATTCTGTCCTATAATATATTTTGTAACCTGTGCAAAAATTAGAAAAGTAAAAAAACCCTAATATTCATACTAATGGCGCATCACCTCAAAGTGCACCATTAGTATGTCAAAGGATACTAATGGCGCATCAACCCACAGTGCGCCATTAGTATGCCAAAGGATACTAATGGCGCATCACCCCACAGTGTGCCATTAGTATGCCAAAGCACATGGGTAAATATGACCCCCTGGGAGGCATACTAATGGCGCATGTTGGTCCATACTAATGGCGCATGGCGTGGTGCGCCATTAGTATATAATACTAGTGGCGTGGTACTAGTGGCGCACCAGTAGTGCGCCATTAGTAGGCAAAATTGGTGCGCCACTAGTAGGCCTTTTCCTAGTAGTGCGCAGATCTGCCACGCAGCATATTAGATGCCGCGGAGTTCTACCGCGCCAAGGAGGGGAGCTCAACGGAGAAGCTGTTCTGGTCCCATTATGCTGGGGCCGAACACCTAATGCCTCTGAGTGACCAACTGAAGCAGTTGGTTGAACTCCACAGGGCGGCCGAAGTGGCTATGAAAGATTTCATAGTCCAGATGTGGCCTAGTAAACCCCTGCCCACTAGCTACTTCGGCCTTATCAAGCGGAGGGTAAATGCCTGTCCATGGCTTCAAGTGATCAAGCGATCCGTTTGCATTGAGGGTGCCCGCCGGGCCTTTGCCCGTGCGAAGGTGCATTGGGGCAAGCTGGATGCAGAGAAGCTGGTGAAGGACGGGCCGTCGGAGGGCAAGGCGCACCGCTATCCCGAGAAGTATTATGATGTCATTATGAAGGGCGCTCGTCTTGTAGCCGATGAATGTACCAAGGACACGATCCTTGAGTAAATGTACTCTGTCGTTGTTGTAATATAAAGACGAAGTTACTTGCACTATGTAGCGCTTTTTGATTTAAAATATTACCTTCTGTGCGGGTGTTTTTAGAATTCTGAAAGTAGGCCAGTCGTTGGCTTCCGCCCCCATGTAACTAGTACCGGGGTGTTCCTGGAAAAACCCGGACACTCTTTATCCAAATTTTTGGTCCCTTAAGGAGGTATCCGGCGTAGCGAACAAGGCAATCGGACTATGCGTCTTTATAACTTTCACTTAGCCATAGAAGTCTACAATTTTAAAGTTCAGTGAAGCCACTAGAATTTGGAAGGCTGAATTGGAGCGCTATATACGCCTAAATCGGACGAGGCCGATTCCTCTCCTAAAGCGGAAAAAATCTTTAAGGATTTTAAGACCTCTCGAACAGCGACCAGCTCTCGCCACATCATGCCAGTCAGTTTCCGGCTTTCTCTACTGAGGTGCTCGTCTGGAAGAACCGGGACACAATCACAGTAGTTCTCCCTGCGCTACCTTAGCCGATATAACGGAATGTAAGGTACCAAAACAAGGGAGCCGGGCAAACCCAACTATTGACCCAAGACATGATTCGGAGCTGATGCATATAGTGCTATGAGTTCGGGGTGCCGCACTGTTGAAGTGTTCGGACTTGTCTTGCCGTATTATGGGGCGCCATAAGAAGCCCCTGGCAAACTGAACGTAGCAAGGTGTACGAATGCAAAATAAACATTTATAGAAAAAAATGTGAAAATAGGAATAATGAGTTGACGCTATATATTATCTCCCATTGATGAATAATACGTTTAAGCGTATGTTTACAATGAGTGCGGTTAAGCAGAAGTAAATAGGACTATTTAACATGTCCTATCCAAGGGCAGGCTACATGTAGGTATATAAAACAGGTATAATGGTCGTGAACAGATTCCACCTGGGTATTTCCTTTTGTGCGCAAAGCCTGTCGCCTCCTTGGTTTTCTCTCCTGTGTAAGTTCGAGAATCCGACTCTTATGAAGAGGCTGCCCTAAAATAGTGTCCTGAAAGATAAAAGGGGGGGGGGGTTATGAAGGTATGTTGCGGTTATACCGCACTGTTGACTGAGTCACTGCTGCGCCTCCGCCTATGCCCATGGTATTTTGAGTGCGTAATTTTGTACGCGTGGCACGAATGCTGCTTTGATGGGGCTTGAGTGGAGGCCGGACTGCTAGTTGCGCTCTTGGCGTGCCTGGTGATCCTGTTGCGGGGTGCTCCGGACTCGTTTGACGGTGCTCGAGGTTGTCGTCACCGGATTGGTGGTTTATCAAAGGAGGCCGCATTATACTTCCGCCGCGAGGGCTGCCGTATGTTCTTCTGTACGGAGAGAGCGGTCCATGTTTCCGTTGACTGTTATGACCCCGCGCGGTCCTGGCATCTTGAGCTTGAGGTATGCATAGTGTGGTACCGCATTGAATCTAGCGAATGCGGTTCGTCCAAGCAGTGCGTGGTAACCACTATGGAAAGGGACGATATCAAAGATTAACTCTTCGCTTCGGAAGTTATCCGGAGATCCGAAGACCACTTCCAATGTTATAGAGCCCATGCAACGGGCCTCTACTATAGGAATTACACCTTTAAAGGTGGTTTTGGTGGGCTTGATCCTTGAGGGGTCGATGCCCATTTTGCGCACTGTATCCCGATAAAGCAAGTTCAGGCTGCTGCCGCCGTCCATAAGGACTCGTGTGAGGTGGAATCCGTCGATGATTGGGTCTAGGACCAATGCAGCTGAGCCGCCGTGACGGATGCTGGTAGGGTGATCCCTACAATCAAAGGTGATCGGACAAGCTGACCATGGGTTGAATTTTGGGGCGACTGGCTCCATTGCATAGATGTCCCGTAGTGCTCGCTTCATTTCCCGCTTGGGAATGTGGGTGGTATAGATCATGTTGACCGTTTTCACCAGGGGAGGAAGTTTCTTCTGTCCCCTCGTGTTCGGACGCCGGGGCTCCTCGTCATCGTTGTTGTGCAGCCCCTTGTCCTTGTTTTCTGCGTTTATTTTACCGGCCTGTTTGAACACCCAGCAATCTCTGTTAGTGTGGTTGGCTAGCTTATCCGGGGTGCCATGAATTTGGCACGAGCTTTCCAATATGCGGTCCAGACTGGACGGTCCTGATTGTTTCTTTTGAACGGCTTTTTCCGCTGACCGGATTTGGATCCGCTGAATCCGGTGTTGACTGTCGTGTCTTCAGTGTTGTCGCTGTTGTTCCATCTCTTATGTCTGTTGCGCCGTGGCTTGACGTTATTGTCACGGACATCCAAGGTGCCGAAATGTGGCGTGGTGCTACTACGAGCCAACCAGCTATCCTCGCCCGCGCAAAAGCGGGTCATTAGTGTCGTGAGTGCTGCCATGGACTTGGGTTTTTCCTGGCCGAGGTGTCGGGCGAGCCACTCGTCACAGATATTATGCTTAAAGACCGCCAGGGCTTCGGCGTCCGGACAATCAACTATTTGGTTCTTTTTGGTTAGGAACCGAGTCCAGAATTTCCTGGCTGACTCTCCGGGTTGTTGAGTAATGTGTCTCAAGTCATCGGCGTCCGGTGGTCGCACGTATGTGCCCTGGAAGTTGTCGAGAAACGCGTCTTCCAGGTTTTCCAACTGCCAATGGAATTTGCGGGCAGGCTATTTAGCCAGTGCCGGGCGGGTCCTTTGAGCTTAAGGGGAAGATACTTGATGGCGCGTAGATCGTCTCCGCGGGCCATGTGAATGTGGAGAAGGAAATCTTCGATCCATACTGCAGGATCTGTTGTGCCATCGTATGATTCGATATTAACGGGTTTAAACCCTTCTGGGAATTCGTGATCCATCACTTCGTCAGTGAAGCAAAGGGGGTGTGTGGCGCCTCTGTGCCGGGCTATGTGGCTATGCATTTCGAATGGGACCGGTTGGCTGTATTCGGCCCGGCCGGACTTGTTGATAGTGTATCCGGCGTGACGCTCATCGTCGCGTGTTGGGGCGTGCCCCCGTGATCCGTAGATTGATCTAGGCTATCCTGCTTTGTTTTCCAGTATATCTTGCATGTCTTGCCTATTGCCCTGGGCCGTAGTGTATTGGCGTGGGGGTGAGGGCTAGTATTCGGGCTGATATCCCGTTTTATCCCGGCCACGGGGTGGCCAATCAGCCGTGTGGTGCTCGAGTCCATATTCCTTGGCTGCCAGGACTTCAGTCCATCTATCTGTGAGCAGGTCTTGATCAGCTTGGAGTTGCTGCTGCTTCTTTTTCAGGCTCCTCGCAGTGGCCATAAGCCGGTGCTTGAAGCGCTCCTGCTCCACGGGATCCTCAGGCACGCCGAACTCGTCATCGCCGAGGCTAATCTCGTCTTCGGAGGGGGCATGAAGTTGTCCTCCTCCGGATATCCGTCTGTCTCCTGTTCGTCTGGGTTGTCCTGTCCGTCTTCCTGCTCGGCCTGCTCAAAGGCGGGCTGATTAGGGTTGTACTCATCTTCGGCACCATCCGCATTGTTTTCGTCTCCTATGCTGGTAGTTCTATGGCGGGGCTTGGAGCGGCACCGACGACGCCCGTGCTTTGCTTTCTTCCCCGAGGGGTTATCCTCCATTGCCTCATCACCACTGGTTTCTTTCGGAGTATCCACCATATATATATCATATGAGGAGGTGGCTGTCCACCGCCCCGTGAGCGGTGGTTCCTGTTCTTCTCCTCCATCATCGTCCATACCGTCAATGTCTTCGAAGTTGAAGTCAAGCACGTCGGTTAAATCATCGACCGTGGCTATGAAGTGGGTGGTGGGTGGGCAACGAATTCCTTCATCGTCTGCTTCCCACTCAAGCCGGACATAGTTCGGCCAAGAGTCTCCTGATAAAGAGAGAGACTTCAACGAGTTCAGCACGCCGGCAAAGGGCGAGTGCTGGAAAATATCCGCAGCGGTGAACTCCATTACAGGAGCCCAACTAGGTTCGGCGGGCTCAGGAGCGCGCGGACTGGAACCTACAGCCGGATACGAGTCCGGGGATCCGGCGTCACAGGCTTCTTTGGGGGTGAGGCCTGTGCTCGGCTCTACCGCCGATGGGTGTGCGGCCTCCGGGGCGGGGTCCATCCACCCGTCCTCGGGCGGCGCAATCTGCTCCGGATTTAAGTCTGGGGCTCCTGTAGGGGCGATATCCCGAGCATTATCCGACAGCAGGTCTAAGCCGTGCTCAACGCGATTGTTTGGCGCTCCTGGCGCAGGCCCGAACCCATCGAAGATCAAGTCTCCGCGGATATCGCCCGTGTAGTTTAGGTTTCCGAACCTGACCTGATGGCCAGGGGCGTAGTTGTCGATCTACTCCAGATGGCCAAGCGAATTGGCCCGCAGTGCGAAGCCGCCGAACACGAAGATCTGTTCAGGGAGAAAAGTCTCACCCTGGGCCGCGTTGTTGACGATTGAAGGAGCCATCAAGCCTTGCAGCGATGACACAGAGGAACTATCAATGAAAGCACCAATGTCAGTGTCAAAACCGGCGGATCTCGGGTAGGGGGTCCCGATCTATGCATCTCAGGCTGATGGTAACAGGAGGCAAGGGACACAATGTTTACCCAGGTTCGGGCCCTCTCGATGGAGGTAAAACCCTACTTCCTTCTTGATTGATATTGATGATATGAGTAGTACAAGAGTAGATCTACCACGAGATCGTAGAGGCTAAACCCTAGAAGCTAGCCTATGATAATTATGATTGTGCATCCCTCTAAGGACTAAACTCTCTGGTTTATATAAACACCGGAGAGGGCTAGGGTTTACATGGACTCGGTTACAAGGAAGGAAATATAATATCTGAATCGCCAAGCTTGTCTTCCACGCAAAGGACAGTCCCATCAGACACGGGACGGAGTCTTGAGTCTTGTATCTTCACACTCCAACAGTCCGGACAAAGTATACAGTCCGGCTATCTGGATACCCCCTAATCCAGGACTCCCTCAGTAGCCCCTGAACCAGGCTTCAATGATGATGAGTCCAGCGCACAGTCTTGTCTTCGGCATTGCAAGGCGGGTTCCATCTCCGAATACTCCAAAGTAATCATCGAACACTTGAACCGTGTCCGGATCTGCAAGATGATCCTCACTTACCACCGTAGGGGGCATAACATAAATCTGATCTGCTAGCAATCTTTGTGCATCGTGCCCTTGTATCGTGGCCCGACCCAACATGAACCGGTTTTTCTTAGCCCACCTCGATACACGTTGCGAGGCGGTTTTATTGGCACACCCTACCAAAGCAGAGATCGTGTTTCCCTTATTACAGGATCTTCCATCAATACGGACATGCGCCACCCCACGACGACTGTTGGTATGACTCTGTGTTTTTAGATAAGTCTCAAGCGGTCACGCTGAGGACTAATACATCTCCAACGTATCTACTTTTCCAAACACTTTTGCCCTTGTTTTGGACTCTAACTTGCATGATTTGAATGAAACTAACCCGAACTGATGTTATTTTCAGCAGAACTACCATGATGTTGTTTTATGTGTAGAAAAGAAAAGTTCTCAGAATGTCGTGGAAATCCATGGAGGCACTTTTTGGAATTACTAAGAATTTTTGGCGAAAGAATTAAAGCCAGGGGGCCCACAGCCTATCCACGAGATAGGGGGGCGCGCCCCCCCTAGGGCGCGGCCTCCTATCTCGTGGGCCCCCTGGACCTCCACCGACGTCAACTCCAACTCCATATATTCACGTTCGGGGAGAAAAAAATCAAGGAGAAAGTTTCATCGTGTTTTACGACACGGAGCCGCCACCAAGCCCTAATCTCTCTCGGGAGGGCTGATCTGGAGTCCGTTCGGGGCTCCGGAGAGGGGGATTCGTCGCCGTCATCATCATCAACCATCCTCCATGACCAATTTCATGATGCTCACCGCCGTGCGTGAGTAATTCCGTCGTAGGCTTGCTGGACGGTGATGGGTTGGATGAGATTTACCATGTAATCAAGTTAGTTTTGTTAGGGTTTGATCCCTAGTATCCACTATGTTTTGAGATTGATGTTGCTATGACTTTTCTATGCTTAATGCTTGTCACTAGGGCCCGAGTTCCATGATTTCAGATCTGAACCTATTATGTTTTCATGGATATATGTGTGTTCTTGATCCTATCTTGCAAGTCTATAGTCACCTATTATGTGTTATGATCCGACAACCCCGAAGTGACAATAATCGGGATACTTCTCAGTGATGACCGTAGTTTGAGGAGTTCATGTATTCACTACGTGTTAATGCTTTGGTCCGGTTCTCTATTAAAAGGAGGCCTTAATATCCCTTAGTTTCCGCTAGGACCCCGCTTCAACGGGAGGGTAGGACAAAAGATGTCATGCAAGTTCTATTCCATAAGCACGTTTGACTATTTACGGAATACATGCCTACATTACATTGATGAATTGGAGCTAGTTCTAATTAACCCTATGTTATAACTATTGCATGAGGAATCGCATCCGGCATAATTATCCATCAGTGATCCATTACCTACGAGCTTTTCACATATTTTTCTTCGCTTATTTACTTTTCCGTTGCTACTGTTACAACTACTACAAAAACCCAAAAACATTTATCTTTACTTTTGCTACCGTTGCTATTATTATCATACCACTTTTGCTACTAAATACTTTGCTGCAGATACTAAGTTATCCAGGTGTGGTTGAATTGACAACTCAACTGCTAATACTCAAGAACATTCTTTGGCTCCCCTTGTGTCGAATCAATAAATTTGGGCTGAATACTTTACCCTCGAAAGCTGTTGTGATCCCCTATACTTGTGGGTTATCAAGACTAATTTCTGGCGCCGTTGCCGGGGAGCATAGCTCTATTCTCTGAGTCACTTGGGATTTATATCTGTTGATCATTATGAAGAACTTGAAAGACGCTAAGACCAAGATTTTGCCCTCAACTACGAGGTGAGGTAAGGAACTGACATCTAGCTCTGCACTAGATTCTCCTTCCGTTATTAGTAGGCTTGCGACACCTAAACCTGCTACTGCTATGAATTCTGATATGTCGCATGTTATTGATGTTGCCACTTCTGCTATGCATGATGAAACTACTTCTGTGTGTGATACTACTTTGCCATTAGGTGAATTTCTTGATGAACAATTTGCTAGAGTTAGGGGGAATGAAAATATTGAAGAACCTATTATTGATGATAGTGATGATGAACGTTCCCCCAATGATTATGTATTACCTGTTGTTCCTAAGGGATATGTTATGAATGAAGCAGCTGCTATGGAAATTCTTGCTTGCAATGATAGAAATGATCTTAAGAAGTTATTAGCTAAATGGAAGCTGCAGTCTCTTAATGCTAGAATGAAACCCGTTCCTGCTTTTGCTACTTCACCTATTTGTGTTACTGATAAGGATTATGAATTCTCTGTTGATCCTGAGACTATTACTCTTGTTGAATCTGATCCTTTTTATGGCCTTGAAACTGAAACTGCTGTGGCACATCTTACCAAGTTGAATGATATAGCCACCCTATTTACTCATGATGAGAAGTCTCTCTATTTATATATTCTTAAGATATTTCCGTTCTCATTAAAGGGTGATGCCAAGACTTGGTATAATTCTCTTGCTCCTGGTTGTGTGCGTAGTCCCCAGGATATGATTTATTACTTCTGTGCTAAATATTTCCCTGCTCATAAGAAACAAGCTGCCTTGCGGGAAATATATAATTTTGTGCAAATCAAAGAAGAGAGTCTCCCACAAGCTTGGGGGAGGCTTCACCGGTTACTTCATGATTTGCCTGATCATCCTCTTAAGAAAAATGAAATACTTGATATCTTTTATAATGGACTAACCGATGCTTCCAAGGACTACTTGGATAGTTGTGCTGGTTGTGTTTTCAGGGAAAGAACAGTCGACGAAGCTGAAATACTATTGAATAATATGTTGACTAATGAAAATAATTGGACTCTCCCCGAGCCAGTTCCTGAAGTAACTCCTGAACCAATTGAGCAAACTCCTGAGCCTATTCCTAAACCCACTCCGAAGAAGAGAGGTGTTTTATTTCTTAGTCCTGAAGATATGCAAGAGGCAAAGAAATAAATGAAAGAAAAAGGTATTAAAGCTGAAGATGTTAAGAATTTACCACCTATTGAAGAAATACATGGTCTTAATTTACCTCCTGAAGAACCACATTGTCTTGATAACCCGACACAGGTAGTAAAGGTAAATTCTCTCTATAGATCTGATAAAGTTGAAATACCCTCTACTAAATTTCATAGCCGATGCTTATATGAATTTGATGACTTTATGGCTAGACAAGAAAGTTTTAATGCCTATGTTGGTAGAGAGTTAAGGAATAATGCTTTCAAGATAGGACGCGTAGGCGATAATCTGGCTAGAGTTAAAGATGAACTTCACCGTGTTAGCAAATATGCTTCTATGGTTGCTACTCAAGCTGAGCAAGTACTCAAAGCTCAAAATGATCTGCTTGATGAATTAAATAATAAAAATGACTTTGCTATAAGAGTGGCTACTAGAACTGGTAGAATGACTCAGGAACCTTTGTATCCTGAAGGCCACCCTAAGAGAATCGAGCAAGATTCTCAGAGAAATAATTTAGAGGCACCTAGTTCTTCTAAGAAGAAGAAAAAGAAAGACGATAGGACTTTGCATGCTTCTAGTGAACCTACTGTAGACACACCTGAGAATCCCAATGATATTTCTATTTCTGATGTTGAAACATAATCAGGTGATGAACATGAACCTAGTGATAATGTTAATGATAATGTTCATGTTGATGCTCAACCTAGCAAAAACAATGATGTAGAGATTGAACCTGTTGTTGATGTTGATAACCCACAATCGAAGAATTAACATTATGATAAGAGAGATTTTATTGCTAGGAAGCACGATAAAGAAAGAGAGCCATGGGTTCGGAAACCCATGCCCTTTCCCCCTAAACCATCCAAGTCAAAGGATGATGAGGATTTTGAGCGCTTTGCTAAAATGATTAGACCTATTTTCTTACGTATGCGCTTAACTGATATGTTGAAAGTAAATCCTTATGCTAAGTATATGAAGGATATCATTACAAATAAAAGAAAGATACCGGAAGCTGAAATTTCCACCATGCTTGCTAATTACACTTTTAAGGGTGGAATACCAAAGAAACTTGGAGATCCGGGTGTCCCAACTATACCACGCTCCATTAAAAGAAATTATGTTAGAACCACTTTATGTGATCTTGGAGCCGGTGCTAGTGTTATGCCTCTCTCTTTATATCGTAGACTTGAATTGAATAAGT
Organism: Triticum timopheevii; assembly: GCA_963921465.1. Taxonomy (NCBI): domain Eukaryota; kingdom Viridiplantae; phylum Streptophyta; class Magnoliopsida; order Poales; family Poaceae; genus Triticum; species Triticum timopheevii. The sequence continues at coordinate 489,616,743 of OY997270.1, read as the reverse complement.
TGACACCTACTGAAATATCTTTGCAAATGGCTGATAAATCAACTGCTATACATGTCGGTGTTTGTGAGGATGTGCCTGTTGTGGTTGCAAACGTTACTATCTTAACGGACTTTGTTATCCTTGATATTCTCGAGGACGATAGTATATCTATTATCCTTGGTAGACCTTTTCTTAATACTGTAGGAGCTGTTATTGATTGCAACAAAGGCAATGTCACTTTTCAGGTTAATGGTAATGAGCATACGGTACACTTTCCGAGGAAACAATCTCAAGTTCATAGCATCAATTCTATTGAAAAAGTTCCAACTATCATTTTTGGAGGTTTTGAGTTTCCTCTTCCTACTGTCAAGAAAAAGTATGATATTCTTATTGTTGGGGATTTTCATATCCCCGTTGTGGTAACTTAGTGTTATTCGAAATTTCTCCGGTTCCATGTTATTCGGAATGAGTTTGTTAACAAGACTTGATCAACCTTGTTAGCGGGTTCATTTTGATGATCACGAGATGGATGAAACTAGAAGGCACAACCTTCTGTACCCTCTTTTTACTTTCTGTTATTTAGAATAAATAAAGCAAAAATAATATTATCTGTCTGTTTTCTGAATTATCCGTGAATTAAAAAATAGTCCGAAAATAAAAGTGCTCCAAATGCCCTGAAAATTTAGTATGATTTTTTCTGCAATATTTGAGGATTTTGGGCACTGAAAACACTGCAGGAGGGGCAAGCACCAGGCCACGAGAGAGGAGGCCCCCCCTGTAGGGCACGCCCCATGTCTCGTGGGCCCCTGGAGGCTCCCCTCCACTTATGCAAGCACCCACACACTTCATCTTCTACCCCAAAAAATCCCCATCCAGGTCAAGCACGAGTTCTAGCTCGTTTTGCTGTGATTTTCGATCTCTTAGCTCAAAGCTCCATTCACAAAACTGCTTTGGGAGATTGTTGCTCGGTATGTGACTCCTCCATTGGTCCAATTAGTTTTTGTTCTAGTGCTTTATTCATTGCAAATTTTTGTTGCTTAGGTGACCATGTTCTTGAGCTTGCATGTTAAATTTTTGAGGTCCCAAGCAATTCCAATGCATGATATAGGCTCTAGGCACTTGTAGTAGTAGTTGCTATCTATCTTGTTTAGTTTTATTCACTTTTATTTTGAAGTTACTAAAATTTCAGAAATTTTCAGAAAATGTTAAGGAGGCTTTTTAAAGGCTCTTCTAGCCAAAGCTCTCAGAAAAAACAAGCCAAAGAGAAGGAAAAAGCCAAGTACAATCTTCCTCGCTTAGCGGAAGTACGGTTGTGCAAATGGCCATGTGAGGATTTCTTGAAAGAAGACGGAATTCATGAAGACTTTTATGCTTTAATCGAGACTGCAGGCCTCACCGGTTTCATCAACGACCGAATCGATCAGTATCTCTTACTTACCAATACTTTCGTGCAAAACTTTTATTATTATCCTAAGAAATCACCGCCTACAGTATCATTTCATTTATATGATGAATTCAAAGAAATGTCTTTACGTCATTTTTGCACGGTGTGTAGGATACCTTATGAGGGAGAATTAGATGAACCCCATCGTGATGATGTGTGCGGCTTTGTTAACACCATAGTTGTAGAGGAGCCAAAGAAGGGCTTCGAGGCGAAGGTCTCTAGCATACACTTTCCTGCTTTACGCTATTTTGCTATATTTGCTAGTAGATGCTTGATTGGTCGTGGAAATAGTGGGAATTTGAGCGTTCCTGATATTATCATTCTTCAACATGCTTTGCTTGGGGACAATACTTTTAGTATGGGTGTCGTCGTTGCTAAACGGCTAGCCCTGAGTCGTACCAAAGGTCCCATATTTGGAGGTATCTATGTTGCACGTCTTGCTAAATATTTTCAGATACCCATGATGACGGGAAAATGGCGGGCGTGAAAATACGCGTCCACGTCATTGATACAGAGTGAATAATTTAAATGCATAAATAAAATGGAGATCAAACATTGCAGGTACATTATTTCCAGAGCTCTTACATTTCCATAAAAGAACTGTTAATTACATCTCCGAAGAGAAAAACCCTGATTAAGAATTCCAACTATCCTATTACATAGAATTGCATCATATTCCTATTACAACATACTACAAGAAAAATCCTCCTCGCGATCGTCGACGCCGGCATGCTCGGGGGAGCCTTGGACTTTGTTGATATTATCATATGCGACGACTTTCATTTATATTTGCTTTCATTTGACTCATACTGATATTGGCAGTACATGTATGCATGCTTGAATGACTTCATTTACTTTCCCTAGTTGATTAACCAATGCATAGACTTTGATTTATTTTTTCTTTGTTTGTATGAAAAAATCATCTTAATGGTTAACCAATCTGCTAAATGAGCCTTGAAACATCATGGTACATGCATATTGGACACAAAACCATGAACGTGCTCTGTGCATGCAAAATACTTTAGTACTAACATTTGTAGTACTCTTTATTTTATGAGTAGATGACATCTACATTTTCTAAATGTTTGCAATCCGTATGGGGGATGCATGATCTAACTTTCTTCTTATGCGAAGATAAGCTAGATCGGGTCTTTTTGAGCATACGCATGTATGGAGCAGATAAAAAACATTTAATAGTGGCCTATGCAAGTGCACTACAATATTTCGAGTGCAATCAGACACAGATTATGACTGATCATATTCTTTTTTTTAATGTATGTCCATATGAAGGGACCATACAATTTATTTCAGTTGGGTGGATGTACGTCAATTAACCTAGAATTAGCTAGGTACGACGTGTCCATCTTACTTTGCATGCACATACACTAGATTCGCCCATATTTGGTTATTTTGTCAATGATGCCGGCTAGCACTATTTGGGGCCGATGCATTTTTTATATAGTGCACCCCTTTAGTCTATTTTGTAGACATCTGGTTGATATAACACCATTTACGATTTGGGCGGCATTTGTTTATGTATCATGAAGTTGGGATATTATTTTCTATACACCCAGGTTTGAACAAGGTTGATTCGTGCTACATGACTCATTTTCGCATATCATGCGCGCATGTGATCATAGAACATGCGACTAAGTATGGTGTCTTTTGACGAGAACCTATTGTTTTGCAATATTTTTTATATGCATTTTATTTGTTCATCATTTTTTATGTTGATTTTCCCCGAGTCATACCCTGCCGTGATTCATTGAGAACAAAGTCTTCACTCTACATAAGGGAATAAATACCTTGATTTGTGTCAATATGACCAAACCAGAGGCAATTTTCATGCAACTTGTATTTCTTGACATGTGTCAACATGACCATGGTAAGAACAAACTATCAAATTTGTGAGGATACCTCTTGACATGTGTCAACATGACCATGGCAAGAACAAACTATCAAATTTATAGAGAATATTACTTGTTAGAGTCCTACTTGACATGTGTCAACATGACCATGCCAAGAGCAAATTAACAAAAATATGTGGAGGATGAAGGCTACTTGGGATGTGTCAATATGACAAAGCCAAGAGCAAGAATCATGTCACTTGGAGAAAAATTCAAGCTCTGTGTCAATATGACCAAATCAAGAACCATCATATGGAGGAAACAAGTAAGGATCATGCTACTTGAAGAAAAGTTCTAGATCTGTGTCAATATGACCAAATCAAGAACCATCATCTCAAGCAAAAAAGCTACTTGACTCATGTCGATATGACCAAGCCAAGAGCAAAAATTGGGTAGCATGGAAAAGAATTCATGATCTGTGTCACTGTGACCAAATCAAGAATCATCATATGGGGAGAAGCTACTTGGCTCATGTCAATATGACCAAACCAAGAGCAAAGATTGAGCAAGCATAGGGAAGAGCACCAATCAGAGAAGCAAAGGGATTAGGAGAGAACCATGAATCTCACCTTCTTGCTCCACTCCTCCCAGCCTCCCTCTCCTCACGTATGTGTGGGGGATTTTTCTTGCAGCAGTGTATGTGTAGCAGCAGTAGAACAAGAGAGAATGAGCAGTCCAACCTCCTTCCTGAATGCTGGAGAGGAGTATTTATAGGAGGGGAGAGCAGCAGGAGCGACAGAGCCCTCCGGCGTGCACGCCCACGTTCCCAATCTTGGGATCGTGCATGCAATCGTGGGAGCGCGCGTGCTGGCTCCTTTCTTTAATTTATTTCTTTGATTAATTGCTAGTTGACCGAGGTTTAAACCGGCAAGCCCGTAATCGCCCCTGTACTTCTTAATCACCATGTGGGCTTGAATTCTTTAAATCAACTTGTGGGCCTTGGCACCATACCATTCACATGCATGCATAACGTCCAGCGGCCATGCAATGTGGCCGTATTTATTTAATTGGCTAAGCCTGGTTAATCATCAATGATGCATTAAGGTTTTTGATGAGGGTGTGCACACTTAGTTATTTTCTACGTCGGCAAAATATTTCCCAACTGTATATATGTGTCGACACCTCATTAGAAGCATTTATTTATTTCTATATATTGCGTGTATATTTTGTTAGCACGATATATTTTTTTATGCATCGCATTCATATTTCTCCTCGACGATGGATCAAGGACTCGGAGATATTATGATTTCATGTTAGTATTTGACATCCGACGTAGGTGGCGGCCTGCATGGATGAAAGTTATGTATGATTATGGTCGGGACAAATTTTTTCATGGAGATTTTTATCCACTTTCAGCTCTGCTATTTTATGGAAATTCACTATGGTCGTTTCCACTTAATGGTGTATGTTATCATTTTTACCATTAAAGTAATTCATTTGTTTTAATCGCGTTATATTGCCCTCGGCCAAAATCGGTGTCAACAACCCATTAGGCACCATGAGGAGGAGGAGACAAAATTGCATCCTCACATTTTAGATTACAAGAGCATGGTAGCACCCATGTTTATTGTTGACAACGAAGAAAAGATGCTTTTGTATAAACTTAGATTTAATAAGAAACATATTGAGATTATTATTTTGCCTGCGCCTCTGTTGTTTGATTTGCTTGCAGAAAATTTTCTTGTTACGCCGGAGGCAGTGAACAACCATCGAGCTCAAGCTTTTACTCCGGAACCCGAACCTGAGCCGGAACCTGAACTGGACCCTTATCGTGCATCATCTGTCCAGTGGGATCCGGAGATGACCAGCCAGTGGTATCCTGATTACACCTCCCATTACACCGGGGAGAGTAGCGGCGATTCTTGGTACTAGACCAACTTAGGCCAAAAGCCTAAGCTTGGGGGAGTACGTATTTCTCACCGAATTTACATTCATGTTCACACACTAGTCGTCGGTGCTCATACTCTTTCATTGTATTATCCATGCTAGTTTAAATTTATTTTTCTAGTTTTCTTCTTGTGTGTTTGATAAACCTTGAGAAAAACCAAAAAAATTATTTAGTTTAATTTCCATGCTTGTAGTAGAATTAAAATGAAAACCCAAAAAGATTTCCTATTCTTTTTCTTACTTGTTGGGAGCTTTCCCGTGTAAATAGTTTTATTTTCTTTTTTTTCCTTTGTGGGTCGAGAACACCATATTGAAAATGCTTAGTGGCTCTTATATGCATGATTGTCTATTTAACTTAGAGACCATATTACTTGTCTTCTCTCTTGAGTTGAACGCTTGCAGATTCCAGCTTAGTCCAATGCACGTGCACTCTTATTATTATACACATCGTTCGGTCATGCAAGTGAAAGGCAATAATGACGATATATGTGGACTTATTGGGATGAGAAAAGCCGGTATGAACTCGACCTCTCTTGTTTTTGTAAATATGATGATTCATCGTTCCTGAGTCAGCTATTGTGAAGTAAACATATTTGCAATGAATTTTAGAGATTATAGTTGCTTGTGCCATGCTTGATTATCTATGAGTTATAATGGTTTACCTTGCGTGCCAACATGCTATTAGAATGATTATGATGTGGTATGATGGGATGGTATCCTCCTTTAAATGAATTGAGTGACTCGACTTGGCACATGTTCACGCATGTAGTTGAATCAAATCAACATAGCCTTCACGATATTTATGTTCATGGTGGATTATATCCTACTCATGCTTGTACTCGGTGTGAATTAATTTTAATGCATGTTTATGACTGTTGTCGCTCTCTCAGTTGGTCACTTCCCAGTCTTTTGCTAGCCTTCACCTGTACTAAGCGGGAATACTGCTTGTGCATCCAAACTCCTTAAACACCAAAGTTGTTCCATATGAGTCCACCATACCTTCATATATGCGGTATTTACCTACCGTTCCAAGTAAATTTGTATGTGCCAAACTCCAAACCTTCAAATGAAATTTTATTTTGTATGCTCGAGCAGCTCATGTTACAACTAGAGATGCCTATACCTTCCATGCTAGGTGGGTTATTCTCACGAGGAGTGGACTCTGCTCCTCATTCACGAGAAAGGGCCGGTAACAGGGATGCCTAGTCCCATAATCCAAAATGATCAAAGCAAATCAAAATAATTAAACAAAACTCCCCCAGGGCTGTTCTATGTTGGAGGCACTCGTTGTTTTGAGCAAGCCATGAATTGATGTTTGTTGGTGGTTGGGGGAGTATAAACCTTTACCATTCTGTTTGGGAACTTCCTATAATGCATTTACTATGGAAGATACAGCCATCCCATAGATGTTGCGTTGACAGTGAAAGTATGCCGCTCAAAATGTTATTCAATATCTATTTTAAAATCGAGCTTTGGCACCTCTACAAATCCCTACTTCCCTCTGCGAAGGGCCTATCTATTTACTTTTATGTTGAGTCATCATCCTTCTTATTAAAAGCACTCGCTGGAGAGCACACTGTCATTTTCATTCATTATTATTGGTTTATATTGGGTATGACTTAACTGGATCTCTTTTACCATGAATTACAATGTTTAGTCAGTCCTTGATCTTTAAAGATGCTCTGCATTTATGTTTTGTAGTCTCAGGAAGGGCTAGCGAGATACCATTTTGTTATATCATGTTATGATTATTTTAAGAAAATGTTGTCATCCGAGTTTTATTATTATGGCTTGCTAGCTGATTATGTTATTGATATGAGCAATTGTGAGACCTATGTGTTATTGTGAGTATGGTTAGTTCATAATATTTGCTGAAACTTGAATGCTGATTTTTCATGTTACAACAACAAGAGCAAACCGAGTTTGTAAAAGTTTATATTTATCACTTTCAGTTTATCAACTGAATTGCTTGAGGACAAGCAAAGGTTTAAGCTTGGGGGAGTTGATATGTCTCCAATGTATCTACTTTTTCAAACACTTTTGCCCTTGTTTTGGACTCTAACGTGCATGATTTGAATGAAACTAACCCAGACTGACACTGTTTTCAGCAGAACTACCATGATGTTGTTTTATGTGTAGAAAAGAAAAGTTCTAGGAATGTCCCGAAAATCCACGGAGGCACTTTTTGGAATTAATAAGAATTTTTGGCGAAAGAATTAATGCAAGGGGGCCCACAGCCTGTCCACGAGACAGGGGGGCGCCCCCCCTAGGGTGCGGCCTCCTATCTCGTGGGCCCCCTGGACCTCCACCGACGTCAACTCCAACTCCATATATTCACGTTCGGGGAGAAAAAATCAAGGAGAAAGTTTCATCGCATTTTACAACACGGAGCCGCCGCCAAGCCCTAATCTCTCTCGGGAGGGTTGATCTGGAGTACGTTCGGGGCTCCGGAGAGGGAGATTCGTCATCGTCGTCATCATCAACCATCCTCCATCACCAATTTCATGATGCTCACCGTCGCGCGTGAGTAATACCCTCGTAGGCTTGCTGGACGGTGATGGGTTGGATGAGATTTACCATGTAATCAAGTTAGTTTTGTTAGTGTTTGATCCCTAGTATCCACTATGTTCTGAGATTGATGTTGCTATGACTTTGCTATGCTTAATGCTTGTCACTAGGGCCCGAGTGCCATGATTTTAGATCTGAACCTATTATGTTTTCATGAATATATGTGTGTTCTTGATCCTATCTTGCAAGTCTATAGTCACCTATTATGTGTTATGATCCGACAACCCTGAAGTGACAATAATCGTGATACTTCTCGGTGATGACCGTAGTTTGAGGAGTTCGTGTATTCACTATGTGTTAATGCTTTGGACCGGTTCTCTATTAAAAGGAGGCCTTAATATCCCTTAGTTTCCGCTAGGACCCCGCTTCAACGGGAGGGTAGGACAAAAGATGACATGCAAGTTCTTTTCCATAAGCATGTATGACTATTTACGGAATACATGCCTACATTACATTGATGAATTGGAGCTAGTTCTATATCACCCTATGTTATAACTATTGCATGAGGAATCGCATCCGGCATAATTATCCATCAGTGATCCATTGCCTACGAGCTTTTCACATATTGTTCTTCGCTTATTTACTTTTCCGTTGCTACTGTTACAACTACTACAAAAACCCAAAAACATTTATCTTTACTTTTGCTACCATTACTATTATTATCATACTACTTTTGCTACTAAATACTTTGCTGCAGATACTAAGTTATCCAGGTGTGGTTGAATTGACAACTCAATTACTAATACTCAAGAATATTCTTTGGCTCCCCTTGTGTCGAATCAATAAATTTGGGTTGAATACTTTACCCTCGAAAGCTGTTGCGATCCCCTATACTTGTGGGTTATCAAGGACTCTTGATATTCACCCCCTCTATAAAGGGGCCGAGGCCTATACCTCTTTTCCACCACCCTTGCGCCCTTTCGCATCTCGAGTTCTAACACCCGAGACCCAAACTCAAACACCCCAGATCCTCCAATATGTCCGGATCCAACCTTCAAGGCCGGTGGGTGGCTTCCTCGATCAAAGAGGAGGACATTGCGAGGCTTAGGGAGGTCGGATATCTGACTGCCAACATCCAGCACAGGCTTCCTACTCCAGGGCAGGTCATCCCTACTCCCGAGCCTAATGAGAGCGTCGTGTTTGTTCCTCACTTCCTCCGCGGCTCGGGCCTCACCCTTGATCCCTTTGTGAGGGGGCTCATGTTCTATTTCGGGTTAGATTTTCACGATCTATCTCCGGACGCTATCCTCCATATCTTGTCGTTCATCATTGTGTGCGAGGCTTTTCTCCACGTCACTCCACACTTTGGCTTATGGCTCAAGACCTTCAACGTGAAGCCGAGGATGATCGAGGGGCGACATGCGGAGTGCGGAGGTGCCGTAATAAGCAGGAACGCCGATGCCCCATGGCCAGAGGGTTCTTTCCCAAAGGTATCTGATTTATGGTAGCGGAGGTGGTTTTACGTCATGGCTCCCAGAGGCACAAAGTGGGTGGCTGCCCCCGACTTCCACTCGGGCCCTCCGCCACAACTGGCATCATGGACCAATGTAGGACGGGATTGGGGGTCTACTAGCGATGTACCAACACTGCAGAGCCGTATCCGGGAGCTTCTTGAAAGGGACATTAGCCTTGTTAGCATAATTCAGTTAATGCTAATCCGACGGATGTTGTCGTGCAAACGCCAGCCTCTCCGGATGTGGGAGTTCAATCCAGAAGGTCTACGGACTATTCAGCACTTCTTCGGCCTGAAGCTCGAAGGGATGTGTAAATTATTCTTCGGACCACAAGTAAAGTGTCTGGACAACACCGAGGATGCGAGCCTAAGCTGCAATCGCCTAGATACCCAAGTAAGTAACCCCGAAACCGGACACTTCGTTTATATTTATCATAATCATCATTCTGAAAATCCTCCGTGGCCAGGAATGGCTCAGCAAAGCGGAGAGAATCAGGTGTCCGGTGCCACTTCCTGAAGGCTCGCCTAGTCCTACCATAGCTAAGATGCTTGGCCGGGTGCTTAGCAAAATGCCTTCAGGGAAAGACGAAGGGAAGAACAGAGAAGCCGAACTTCACACACTGCGCATCGGAAGCAGGGGAATTGCTACCTCCCCTAGGGAGGATAGTCGGGGAGGGGAGACTAAAGCCTCCTCCCCGTGCGAGAAGAAGAGGGCCGCCTCCGAAGACTTGGAGACGGAGGTGCCCAAGCAGGGGAAGAAAATGTCACCAGGGGGCCCTGCCCCGAAGGGTGACCTTACCGCGTCATGCCCGCCGACGGGCCAGCTCTCAACCAAGATGTGAGTTATTCGTTAATTCGTAGGTACTGCATCTTTCCGAGAACAATAACCAGGATTCATTTTTTTCGCAGTCCAGCTAGCAGCTCTTCTCGACAGATTTCGTCTTCGGGGGACCTCCCTCCGGAGATGATGGAGAGTGAGACCCCACCAACCTCTCTGCCTCACGAGGCGGGCGACCCCGAGGTGTCGTCATGGAGGCGTCCGGATCTGCCGAAGCCAACAGCTACTCCTTCGGCCGCCCTGAGCCTGGAGCGGTCGGCTCTCATGGGGGGCGATGAGAAGGGTCCGGCACAGGTCGATGTCCGGTCAGACATACTGATGGGCCTTCTAGAACGAGCTGCACTCTCGGAGGAGCACCGCTCATTAATGAGCACCGTGCTCAAGAAGATTTCATCCGCCATAAAGCGGTTTGAATGAAGCACTTACGAGCTTGCTCAGAGGCTTCGAGGTATGTAATGAAAAATACATAATTTCTTGGCTGGGAGGCATGCATTAGGTGTGCTCCATATGGATAGTAGCCACTGAGACTCTGGTTGCCGCCCTAGGCGGCAAACGGAGGATCATATTGTGTAAGTAATGAATGCGATGTAAATATGCGCAGGTGTCTAAGGATCCGGCAGCCAACCAGTCCGTTGAAGTTGCCGAACTAAGGAGGCAGATTGGATCTATTGATGTCGATAACACGCTGGTGAATGAGTGGCCGAACGAGTCACAAGGTATGTGCTCTACTTTCCTAAATATGTTTTATAGGAAAATTTGAGAGGGGCATGATATTAATGCGATGTGTTTGGACTGCAGGTGGCGCTGCTGCCATGGAAGCCCTGAGGGCGGAACTTGCCCAGGCCAAGGAACAAGCTCGGGCTAGCAGTGCGGCTGCCCTAAAGGCGGCCGAAGAGTTGAGAGCCGAACAGGCTGCTCATCGCCGAAGCGAGGACAAGATAGCCGAAATGGCTGTGGAGTTGAAAAATGCCGCTGACTGGTACGAGCTCCTTAAAAAGGAGAATTAGGTTAATTTGGCTGACCTAAACAAGGTGCTTAATGCAGCCAAGGAGATGCGGACCGAAGTCACGGATGTGCGGGAGAAGCTTCAACAGGCCGGGAAAATCGCGGCTGGGAGCCCCTACTTATTGCGGATGAAGTTTTTGGATCCGAAGTATGCTCCCCTGGATCGACGCTGGAGTCCTATAGACGCGTATGCGGACTTGGCGAAGAGTACAGCTAATGCGGCCAAGTTTTTCGAGGGTCAAGGTGATATAGAAGTGGAGAAGTTGTTCTGGTCTCAATTTAATGCTCCCGCGCGCCCATTGCCATTGAGTGAGAAAATGGCTGCTGTGGCTGAGCTTCATAGGCTGTCCGGGCTTGCAATGCGGTCTGTGATAGACCATCTTTGGCTGAAGGGTCCTAAGCCGGACAATTATTTTGGTTTGGTGCAACAATTCCTCAGTGTCGTATCTCAGATCAACGCCATGAGAAGGTCGGCGTGCATAGAGGGTGCACGAATGGCTCTTGCCCGCGTTAAAGCATATTGGACAGATATGGAGGCCACCATTGTTGCGACCCAGAATCCGGCGGGAAGCCAGGATCCGGCCGAGCACTACTTGGAGCAGGTAACAGAAGGTGCCCGCTTAATAGAGGCACAGTGCTCGAAGAATGTCTTGTTCGAGTGACAAATCGAGTCATTGTAAAAACAATGTTATTTTGATTACAAGGCTATATTTATACTTTTTTCCCGAAAGTATTATTGTGTGTCTTGTGCGGCCGTTTTTATGTATATGTGTAATCTGAAAGTTAGCAGTCGTTGGCTTCTTCCCCCACGCATACAATGCGGGGGTGTTCGCGAAAAATATGCGTAATCACACTTGATCCAACGTCTTGGTCCATTAAGGAGGTGATCGTATGTCGAACTAGGCAACCAGACTATATAGATGTAACACTTTCGCTTAGGCATGGGAGTTTAACGGTGGGGCTACTATGTAGCCCCTGGTACCTTTGCGTGCATCCGAATACGGGCGCGCGTGTACATGACCAGGAAACGGCCCTTCGTTAATGCGGAGGAATCCTAAAGATTCTGGTAAGTCTTCGAGTGGTTGAACAGTCTCTCTCTGTATCATGACAGTCAGTTTTCGGCTTTCTCTACTGTGGTGCTCATCCGGAATAACCAGGGCACAATCGTAGTAGTTCTCCTTTGGCCGCCTTAGCCGATAAGAACGGAATGTAAGGCAGCAAACCCAGGAGCCGGGCAAACCCAACATTTGACCAAAGACATGATTCGGAGTTGATGCATATAGGGCCAAACTCGTGACGCCGAACACTCCCGAATGTATTCGGACTTTATAATAGAAAATGGGCTGAAGAATGCCCTTTCATTATAAACCCTGTATTTCTAGGTACGTGCATTAGTCTGTCATGGCGAAGTGCCAATAACGGCAGTATCCTCTGTGGGTATAGTACCCATGGGATGTGTAAACAACAAGAGGCAATAAAAAGGTTTACACAGGGGCTTAATCTAAAGAGAAACCTGTGAGCGGGGCCCTGCTGCACGTCTGCGCCTTTGTCTCCGTTGTGCCGTTTCCTGAAAGGGTATCGCACGAATTGTGTCTATAAAAAAGAAAAACTCGTGTAGAAGAGTACAACGTAAGCGTGCGATGGATAGTAAAAGTGTAAGACATTGGCCTGCTAATATGGTCAAGCCAAAATTGGGGCTGTATTAAATGTCTATAGCCCCTGGTGTCCTCTACGAGATTACGTACATGGCGCCCTGGATTAGTTTTATCCGGACTGCCGGACTCGTCTAACCGCGTCCGTGGTCTTAACGACCAGTCATGCTTTCTGGTATTGGAGGCCGCTTGGAATCCGGCCGCTGGAGCCGTCGCGTATTCCTCCGCGCGTGGAGAGCGCTCTGTGTTTCTGTTAACAGTGATGATGCCTCATGGACCAGGCATCTTGAGTGTGAGGTAGGTGTAATGTGGCACTGCGTTGAAGCGGGCGAAGGTTGTTCTCCCAAGCAATGTGTGATAGCCTCTCTTGAAGGGTGTGATGGTGAAGAGTAGTTCTTCGCTTCTGGAGTTGCTTGGGTAGCCGAATGTTACCTCCAGTACGACAGAGCCCCTGCCGTAGGCTTCAAGGCCTGGTATCACCCCTTCAAAGGTGGTGTTGCTTTGGTTGATTCTGGATGAGTCTATCCCCATCCTGCGGATAGTGTCCTGGTATATTAAATTGAGACTACTTCCTCCGTCCATGAGGACGCGAGTAAGATGGTATCCGTCGATTATCGGGTCGAGCACCAAGGCATCTGATCCTCCGCGCCGAATACTAGTTAGGCAGTCCGTGTGATCAAAGGTGATTGGACAAGCCGGCTAGTTGTTAGGTGTGAGTGCGACGGGCTCTATAGCGTATGCATCTCTGAGCGCGCATTCGTGCCTTCTCATGGATGTGTGAGTCGTGTGGATCATGTTTACTATTTTTACCTCTGGTGGGAATTTTTTCTATCCCCCAGTGTTCGGCTAGCGAGGTTCATCCTCGTCTTCACTTGGTGTTTCCCTTCCCTTGTGTTCGGCATTTAATTTGCCGGCCTGCTTGAAGACCCAGCATTTTTTGTGAGTGTGGTTAGTAGGTTTGTTGGGGGTGCCATGAATTTGGCACAGTCTGTCCAGGTCTCTGTTCAGACCGGACGGTCCCTCTTTACTACCTTTAAATGGCTTCTTTTGCTGACCGGGTCAAGAGCCCCTGAATCCGGCGTTGACCGTTGTGTTGTCCGGGCTCTCTTCCTTGTTTTGACCTTTGTTTTTATTACGCCATGGCTTCCCGTTGCCATCCCTTATTTCGGGTGTGCTTGGGGTCGCTGGTGCCTTTACGGGCCAGCCAGCTATCTTCACCCATGCAAAAGCGGGTCATAAGGCTTGTTAAGGCTGCCATTGTCCTTGGCTTTTCTTGGCCGAGGTGTCTGGCGAGCCACTCATCTCAGATGCTATGTTTGAACGCCGCTAAGGCCTCGGCATCTAGACAATCGACGATTTGATTCTTCTTAGTGAGGAATCTGTTCCAAAGCTTGCGGGCGGACTCTCTGGGCTGTTGGATTATGTGACTTAAATCATCCGCACCCGGAGGCCGTACATAAGTCCCTTGAAAATTGGCCCGGAAAGCATCCTCGAGTTCCTCCCAACTTCCAATTGAGTTTTCGCGGAGGCCTTTCAACCAGTGTCGAGCTGGCCCCTTCAACTTGAGGGGAAGGTATTTGATGGCATGGAGGTCATCCCCACGAGCCATGTGTATATGCAGGATAAAATCGTCGATCGAGACCCCTGGGTCTGTCATTCCGTCGTATGCCTCTATGTTCACAGGCTTGAAACCCTATGGAAATTCGTGGTCCAATACTTCTTTGGTGAAGCACAGGGGGTGAGCAGACCCTCTGTATCTGGACGTGTTGTGGCATGCCATTGGCTGTTGTTGTGTCCGGTGTTGATTCCGTACTGGTATCCGATCGGTATGATTGTTTTGGTGACCATAGTCCCGCGCCAGGGTGTGTCCTTTTGACCCATAGATGGATCTAGCCGTGCCGGCTTTCTTATCCAGGTGCTCGTGTAAATCGTGCACGACATTGGTAGCTGCTCTGTTGCGGTTATGAAGTGGTTCGTCCGACCTCCTGGTCGTGTTGTTCTTTGGTGGAACGACCCCGTCGTCGAATTCTGGCAATAGCTTGCGTTTTGGATAGCTCTTTGTATGGCGATCATCGCCGTACCTTTCTTCATTGTCTAGAACTTTATTCCATCTGCGATTGAGCATTTCCTGTGCGGCCTTTAGCCGTTGCTTCTGGTTCTTTAGACTTCTCGCGGTGGCCATAAGCCTTCTGTGGAGGTTATCTCGTTCCACGCGTGTTTTCGGGATGATGAATGTATCGTCATCCGGACTGTGTTCTTGTCCTGGGGCCGTTTGATGAACTCGTCCCTCGGGATCATTGTGATCGGGCGTCTGCTCCGAACTGTGTTCGGCGTGACCTGGCTCATCCTGCTCCATCGCTGGGTCCATATGGTCGTTGCTGTCTTTGGAGTTGACTGGGGTGTCGATCTTTCTGGCGCTCTTGTCGCTATTTTTACTGTTGCTGGACTTGGAGCGGCGTTTGTGCCGTCACTTTGATTTTTGCCTGGGGGTTTTATCTTCTGGATTGTCGCCGTCGTCCTCCTTGGGCGTATCCACCATATATATATCGTATGATGGGGTGGCTGTCTAGCGCCCCGTGAGCGGTGGTTCCTGTTCTTCTCCTGCATCGTCGTCCATACCATCGATGTCTTCGGAGTCGAAGTCAGGCACGTGGGTTAAATCATCAACCATGGCAATGAAGTGGGTGGTGGGTGGGCAACGAATTCCTTCGGCGCCTGCTTCCCACTCAAGACGGACATAGTTCCGCCAAGAGTCTCCTGACAAAGAGAGAGACTTCAACGAGTTTAGCACATTGCCAAAGGGCGAGTGCTGGACGATATCCGCAGCGGTGAACTCCATTATAGGAGCCTAACCAGGTTTGGTGGGCTCAGGAGTGCGCGGACTGGAACCTACAGCCGGATATGAGTCCGGGGGTCCGGAGTCACAGGCTTCTTTGGAGGTGAGGCCTGTGTTCGGCTCTACCGCCGACGGGTGCGCGGCCTGTGGGGCGGGGTCCATCCACCCGTCCTCGGGTGGCGCAAACTGCTCCGGATTTAGGTCCGGGGCTCCTGCAGGGGCGATATTCCAAGCATTATCCGACAACAGGTGTAAGCCATCTCATCGTGATTGTCCGACGCTCCTGGCGCAGGCCCGAACCCGTCAAAGATCAAGTCTCTGCGGATATCGGTCGTGTAGTTCAGGTTTCCGAACTTGACCTGGTGGCCAGGGGCATAGCTGTCGATCTGCTCCAGATGGCCAAGCGAATTGGCCCGCAGGGCGAAGCCGCTGAACACGAAGATCTGTCCGGGGAGAAAAGTCTCACCCTGGACCGCGTTGTTGTTGATGATTGAAGGAGCTAACAAGCCTTGCAGCGACAACACAGAGGAACTCTCAATGAAAGCACCAATGCCGGTGTCAAAACCGGCGGATCTCCGGTAGGGGGTCCCGATCTGTGCGTCTCGGGCTGATGGTAACAGGAGGCAATGGACACAATGTTTACCCAGGTTCGGGCCCTCTCGATGGAGGTAAAACCCTACTTCCTGCTTGATTGATATTGATGATATGAGTAGTACAAGAGTAGATCCACCACGAGATCATAGAGGCTAAACCCTAGAAGCTAGCCTATGATGATTATGATTGTGATCGTCCCTCTAAGGACTAAACTCTCCGGTTTATATAGACACTGGAGAGGGCTAGGGTTTACATGGAGTCGGTTATAAGGAAGGAAATATAATATCTGGATTGCCAAGCTTGTCTTCCACGCAAAGGAGAGTCCCATCCGGACACGGGACGGAGTCTTGAGTCTCGTATCTTCACACTCCAACAGTCCGGACAAAGTATACAGTCCGGCTATCTGGATACCCCCTAATCCAGGACTCCCTCAGGCATGCATGTATCTTCTGCACCTCCAATCCTAGAGGGCATACAACCTTCTTTGTTGCATATGTACTGTCGGGCAATTCGTTATCCTTTGGAAGCTTCTTCTTCAATATTTTCAGTAGCTTCTCAAATCCTTTGTCAGGCACACTATTCTCTGCCTTCCACTGCAGCAATTCCAGTATGGTACCAAGCTTTGTGTTGCCATCTTCTCAATTGGCGTACAAACCTTTTTTTTTGAACCTCTAACATACGATCGAACTTCAGCTTCTCCTTTTGACTTTCGCACTTTCTCCTTGCATCAACAATGAGCCGGTGGAGATCATCATCAGGCACATCGTCTGGTTCCTCTTGATCTTCAACAGCTTCCCCCGTTATAGCATCACCGTATTCAGGGGGCACGTAGTTGTCATCGTCCTCTTCTTCTTTGTTGTCTTTCATCATAACCACTATTTCTCCGTGCTTGGTCCAAACATTATAGTGTGGCATGAAACCCTTATAAAGCAGGTGGGTGTGAAGGGTTTTCGAGTCAGAGTAAGACTTCGTTTTCCCACATATAGGGCATGCACAACACATAAAACCATTCCGCTTGTTTGCCTCAGCCACTTCGAGAAAATTATGCACGCCCTTAATGTACTCAGAGGTGTGTCTGTCACCGTATATCCATTGCCGGTTCATCTGCATGCATTATATATAATTAAGTGTGTCAAAAACCATTACAGAACATCATGAATAGATAATTAAGTGACCAAATTAATAGAAGTTCATCATCACATTAAAACCAAAGTACATACATACTTCTCATTGAACAACATATAGCTCTCGAGAGCATCTAATTAAACCATACATTAAAACTATGTAAAACATTTCAATGCGAAAACAAATGCGATCATAATCGCAACGAAGGTAACAATTGATCCAACGACATAATGATACCAAGCCTCGGTATGAATGGCATATTTTCTAATCTTTCTAATCTTCAAGCACATTGCATCCATCTTGATCTTGTGATCATCGACGACATCCGCAACATGCAACTCCAATATCATCTTCTCCTCCTCAATTTTTTCCTTCAATTAAATGTTTTCTTCTTCAACTGAATTAAACCTCTCGACAATAGGGTCGGTTGGAATTTCCGGTTCACATACCTCCTAGATAAATAAAATCTATGTCACGTTGGTCGGGATAATTGTCATAAACAATAAATGAACCAGATAGTTATAAAAGATAATATATACCACATCCGAATAATAGATAGGACGAGAGCCGATGGGGGCGGATACCAAAACCATCGCACTATATAATAAAAAGCAATAATAAAAGTAAGAACATTATACAAGTATCTATCTAGGCATACAATTAAGAATTTTTTCCTTTCATAAAGAAGATAAGAACAAGAAGCTCACCACGATGGTGCCGGCGACAAGATCGGTGCGGGCGATCGACGGCGGTGAAGACGGGGACGGGACGTGACCGACCGCTAAACCTAGACAAATATTGAGGAAAATGGAGCTTGGAGGTCGAGCTTGGAGAGGAGAAAGCATAAGTAGTGTGGCTTGGGCATTCCATCGAACAACTCATGTGCATAGGAGGTGAGCTAGAGCACCACAAAGCCCTCCCCTCGCCGGCCAGAAAAACCAGAGCAGTGTGGAGTGCTCTGCTCGCAGGCGAGGGGGTATATATAGGCATCACATTGGTCCCGGTTCGTGGCTGGAACCGGGACTAAAGGACACCCTTTCGTCCCGGTTCAAGACACCAACCGGGACCAATGGTGGTGGGCCAGGAGCGAGGCTCATTGGTCTCGGTTCGTCCCACCAACCGGGACCAAAGGGGCCAGACGAACCGGGACCAATGTCCCCACGAGGCCCGGCAGGCCCCTGTCCTCATGAACCAGGACCAATGCCCCCATGGGTCCCGGTTCTGGCTGAACCGGGACTAATGGGCTGGCCCGGCCTGAACCAAAGCCATGTTTTCCACTAGTGGTGGTTGATACGTCTCCGTCGTATCTACTTTTCCAAACATTTTGCCCTTGTTTTGGACTCTAACTTGCATGATTTGAATGGAACTAACCCGGACTGACGCTGTTTTCAGCAGAATTGCCATGGTGTTATTTTTGTGCAGAAATATAAGTTCTCAGAATGACCTGAAACTTCACTTAGAATATTTTTGGAATTAATAAAAAATACTGGCAAAAGAATCAAGACCAGGGGGCTCATACCCTATCCATGAGGGTGGGGGCGCGCTTGCCCCCCTGGGCACGCCCCCTGTCTCGTGGGCCCCCTGGAGCTCCACCGACCTCAACTCCAACTCCATATATTCACGTTCAGGGAGAAAAAATTAGAGAGAAGGATTCATCCCGTTTTACGATAAGGAGCCGCTGCCAAGCCCTAATCTCTCTCGCGAGGGCTGATCTGGAGTCTGTTCGGGGCTCCGGAGAGGGGAATCCGTCACCGTTGTCATCATCAACCATCCTCCATCACCAATTTCATGATGCTCACCGCCATGCGTGAGTAATTCCATCGTAGGCTTGCTGGACAGTGATGGGTTGGATGAGATTTACCATGTAATCGAGTTAGTTTTGTTAGGGTTTGATTCCTAGTATCCATTATGTTCTAAGATTGATGTTGCTATCACTTTGCTATGCTTAATGCTTGTCACTAGGGCCCAAGTGCCATGATTTCAGATTTGAACCTATTATGTTTTCATGAATATATGTGAGTTCTTGATCCTATCTTGCAAGTCAATAGTCACCTATTATGTGTAATGATCCGGCAACCGCGAAGTGACAATAATCGGGACCACTCCCGGTGATGACCGTAGTTTGAGGAGTTCATGTATTCACTAAGTGTTAATGCTTTGGTCCGATACTCTATCAAAAGGAGGCCTTAATATCCCTTAGTTTCCAATAGGACCCCGCTGCCACGGGAGGGTAGGACAAAAGATGTCATGCAAATTCTTTTCCATAAGCACGTATGACGGAATACATGCCCACATTACATTGATGAACTGGAGCTAGTTCTGTGTCACCCTATGTTATAACTATTGCATGAGGAATCGCATCCGACATAATTATCCATCATTGATCCATTGCCTACAATCTCTTCACATATTGATCTTTGCTTAGTTACTCAACCGTTGTCACTGTTACAATTGCTACAAAACTGCTACTGTTACTTTTGCCACCATTACCGTTACTTCCATACTACTTTGCTACGAAATACTTTGCTGCAGATATTAAGTCTTTCAGGTGTGGTTGAATTGACAACTCAACCGCTAATACTTGAGAATATTCTTTGGCTCCCCTTGTGTTGAATCAATAAATTTGGGTTGAATACTCTACCCTCGAAAACAGTTGCGATCCCCTATACTTGTGGGTTAATAGTGGTGCATTCCCGAGGGATGATAAAGGTAAATTCATTGATGGCGGAAACTTGAGAATTGATTGATGTGCGGATGGTGGAAATTTTACAAAAGGCGCGTTGCAATCATCTCGTTATTAACTATGATAATCTGGAGGTTATTGACACCATGAAGAATGGAGGACATTTTGCGGTAGCAGCGATGGTTGTTTTTTATGATTGCTATTATATTGCTTGTGAATTTCCTCTCACTAGCTTTAACATTGTAATAGGAAAGCAAATAAGGTTGCTCATGAGCTTGCTAGGTTAGCTAGATTTTCTCCGACTAGCGTTCTTTTAAAGAAAAGGAAAGTTAATCATATGTTCTGCTTGTCAAACAAGTTACATGATTGTTACTAATCACGTCACATTTGCTGATAACATGATTTCTTCTCAGTTTTCATTGATTGGCGTCCTGATTGTTATTATCACCGCCGGCGGGCGCCCATCCCGCCGCCGCGCCGTCCTTCGTCGCCGCACCGGAGCGCCTCCACGGCCCCGATCCGCGCCGTCGCCCAGCCTCCTTCACCCGGCCGCTTCCGCCGCCGTCGCCTCCGCCACCGACCCGGCGCCACTGGAGCCCCTCCGCCTCGCCTCCTCTTCGCCGTCTCCGGCTAGATCCGGCCACGGGAGGGCCGAATCTGGCGACCCCGAGCCCGACCGCCGCCTCACTCCACTCCGGCCATCTCCCTCCTCTCCGGCAGCTTCTCCGACGATCTTCTCCGGTCCTGCATCGACATCCGTGCAAAACCTAGATCTGATCCGGAGGGTGAGATTCGTCTGTCCCCGAATCTGTGATATTTTATGCCATGTTCATCGCATCATAACTTGCTACATACTGCTCCGTTTCATGCGTGTAATATGTCAAATTATTCGTCTCAACGAGTACTTCATTTCATTCCATTGCATCATGTTCATTTGAGTTCATCTTGATGCCCGAATCATCGTTGCAAGAGTGCATGTTCCTGTTAATCTGCTGAAACTGTTATAACTTGGGGCTTTGTCATTTTTGCCATGTTTGATGTGTGCATCCTATGAGGTTGATGTCTACATGTGTTTTGAACTATGTCATGCCGTATTTACAGGGGTGCTATCCATGTATTTTTGTGAGTTTTGTAGTGAGTGCATCAAGCTTGCTAAGTAGGGTACTTGTTATTGCTGTTTTGCTAGGCTGATTCTGTTATTTCGTGATGCTATGTAAACCTACTGCTACAAGTCATTCTATGCATAATCTGGAGATGTTCACTAAGGATGATTTGTTATACATATCATGCTCTATCCATCCATGCCCCTGGTTAAATTTATAGCTTGCTGTAGCTTGTTGTTATCTTGCTCCAAAGTTGCTAAATAATGTTGCTGTCAGTCTGTTATCATTAAGTTCCGTTTTGCCATGAGCTTTGCTAGTGATCCATGCACCCTATGAAGTTGTTATTGCCATTCTTAGCTTCATAAATATGTCTTCTTACTGTTGGTTGCCTTTTCATGCCATGTATTGCTCTTTGGTGAGTGTCTCAAGCTCATCTACATGCCTATTTATTGTTGTTCCTGCCATGTATGTATCTGTCATATAACTTGCTATGTTTACATGGGTGCCATCATATTTTCTGTGCCTTTTTGGCTAATGGTCAGTAAAGGACTTTTGTTCTATGCAATTAGTAGATTCATTCCGTGCCTTTGTTTGCCATGTTAAGTTCCTGTAACATGTTGTTTGATAGCTCTAAACATTGCAACCTGATGTTATTTCTGCACAGCCTGAAACTGTTATTATTTGCAACCTTGCCATGTCCTTTTGAGCACGTTCTAGTGATTTCTGGAGATAGCTCAGTGTTCATGTTTTGTCATGCATTACCTGTACTTCATGCCCATGCCTTTTTTTATTACGTTGAGATGTTGTAGCTTGTTGATTTGATGCTTGCAATATGCCTAGTTGCTGTTTTGGACAGATTGTTGCTATAACTTGTATAGTGTGTGTGTGTGTTGAATCGTTGCTCCGTTTTGAGTGTGCTTTATATGAAACTTGTTTAGAATTGCATGTAGTTTCATATTATCATGTTGCATCCTTGTTTTGAGGTGTTTGCTTGATGTTTGAATGCTTTTTGCATCAATGCCATGTTTAACTTGTTTTAATCATATCTTCTAGGTCGTAGCTCCGAATCTAATGAACTTTATATGTAACTTGACTAGAATCTCGTGTAGATCATCATGGTGCATTTTAACTTGCTGTTTAACAACTTGAACATAAGGTTTATTCAGATCTGGACCCATTTCGAAATTTGCATATGAGGACTTACCGGAATTGTTATATGTTGTTCCCGGCCTCATTTAAACTTGCCTTGATGCGTTGTTCTTGTATGCATCATATCTTGCCATGAGTAGCTTCATGTAGCCTTGTCATGCATCATGCTTGTTGTGCATCATGTCTTGTCTATGTGTGGTGTGTTTACCATGTTGTGTGCTTCTTCTCGATAGTTCCCGTTTCGTTGCGATCGTGAGGATTCGTTCGCCTACGCTTGGTTCATCATCGTGGCTTCATCTTCTTCATGGACTCGTTCTTCTTCCTTACAGGATTTCAGGCAAGATGACCGCTACCCTGGATCTCACTACTATCATTGCTATGCTAGTTGCTTCGTTCTATCGCTTTGCTGCGCTACCTATCATTTGCTCTTCAAGCCTCCCAATTTGCCATGTCAGCCTCTAACCTTTTCACCCTTCCTAGCAAACCATTGCTTGGCTATGTTACCGCTTTGCTCAGCCCCTCTTATAGCATTGTTAGTTGCAGGTGAAGTTGAAGATTACTCCATGGTGGACGGGTTTTTTGTTGGGATATCACAATATCTCTTATTCAATTAATGCATCTATATACTTGGTAAAGGGTGGAAGGCTCGGCCTTATGCTTGGTGTTTTGTTCCACTCTTGCCGCCCTAGTTTCCTTCATACCGGTGTTATGTTCCCGGATTTTGCGTCCCTAATGCGGTTGGGTGATTTATGTGCCCCCCTTGACAGTTCGCTTTGAATAAAACTCCTCCAGCAAGGCCCAACCTTGGTTTTACCATTTGCCTCACCACCACCTACATTTCCCTTGGGAGTAATTAACCCGAGTGTCATCTTTATTTGAGCCCCCCCCCCCCCGGGCCAATGCTTGTCTAAGTGTTGGTCCAAACTAGAGCACCGTGCGGGACCATCCCTTGGCAACTTGGGTTACGTCGGTACATGTACGCTTAGCTTATTCGGTGTTGCCCTGAGAACGAGATATGTGCAGCTCCTATCGGGATTGTCGGCGCATGGGGCGGTCTTGCTGGTCTTGTTTTACCATTGTCGAAATGTCTTGTAAACCGGGATTCCGAGACTGATCGGGTCTTCCTGGGAGAAGGTATATCCTTCGTTGATCGCGAGAGCTTATCATGGGTTAAGTTGGGACACCCCTGCAGGGTATAAACTTTTGAAAGCCGTGCCCGCAGTTATGTGGCAGATGGGAATTTGTTAATGTCCGGTTGTAGATAACTTGACACCAGATCCGAATTAAAACGCATCAAACGTGTGTGTAGCCGTGATGGTCTCTTCTAGGCGGAGTCCGGGAAGTGAACACGGTCTTTGGGTTATGTTTGACGTAAGCAGGAGTTCAGGATCACTTCTTGATCATTGCTAGCTTCTCGACCGTTCCGCTTGCTCTCTTCTCGCTCTTATTTGCGTATGTTAGCCACCATATATGCTTAGTCGCTGCTGCAACCTCACCACTTTACCCCTTCCTTTCCCATTAAGCTTTGCTAGTCTTGATACCCATGGTAATGGGATTGATGAGTCCTCGTAGCTCACAGATTACTACAACAACAGTTGCAGGTACCGGTTATGCGATGATCATGATGGGAGAGCGATGCTTGCTTGTTTTGGAGTCCTTCTTCTGCTTCTTCTTCGATCAGGGGATATGTTCCAGGTCGGCAGCCTGGGCTAGCAGGGTGGATGTCGTTTGAGTTTCTGTTTGTGTTTCATCCGTAGTCGGATGATGCTCTTATGTATTGTGATGTTGTATTTGTGTGGCATTGTATGCCTTTTGTATGTATCCCTATCTATTATGTAATGTGGATGTAATGATATCCACCTTGCAAAAGCGTTTCAATATGCGGGTCTATCCTTGGAGGGACCTTCGAGTTCCCTTTTGGATAGGGTCGCATATTGGGCGTGACAAGTTGGTATCACGCCCAATATGCGACCCTATCCAAAAGGAACTTGAAGGTCCCACCAAGGATAGACCCGCATATTGAAACGCTTTTGCAAGGTGGATATCATTACATCAACATTACATAATAGATGGAGATACATACAAAAGGCATACTATGCCACACGAATACAACATCATCTTACATAAGAGCACCATCCGACTATGGATGAAACACAAACAGAAACTCAAACGACATCCACCCTGCTAGCCCAGGCTGCCGACCTGGAACCTATCCCCTGATCGAAGAAGAAGCAGAAGAAGAACTCCAAAACAAGCAAGCATCGCTCTCGCATCATGATCATCGCATAATCTGTACATGCAACTGTTGTTGTAGTAATCTGTGAGCCACGAGGACTCAGCAATCTCATTACCATGGGTATCAAGACTAGGAAAGCTTAATGGGAAAGGAAGGGGTAAAGTGGTGAGGTTGCAGCAGCGGCTAAGCATATATGGTCGCTAACATACGCAAATAAGAGCGAGAAGAGAGCAAGCGGAACGGTCGTGAAACTAGCAATGATCAAGAGGTGATCCTGAACTCCTACTTACGTCAAACAAAACCCAAAACCGTTTTCACTTCCCGGACTCCGCCGAAAAGAGACCATCACGGCTACACACGCGGTAGATGCGTTTTAATTCGCATCAGGTGTCAAGTTATCTATAACCGGACATTAACAAATTCCCATCTGCCACATAACCGTGGGCACGGCTTTCGAAAGTTTATACCCTGCAGGGGTGTCCCAACTTAGCCCATGATAAGCTCTCGCGATCAACGAAGGATATACCTTCTCCCAGGAAGACCCGATCAGTCTCGGAATCCCGGTTTACAAGACATTTCGACAATGGTAAAACAAGACCAACAAGACCACCCGCTGTGCCGACAAATCCCGATAGGAGCTGCACATATCTCGTTCTCAGGGCACACCGGATAAGCTAAGCGTAAAGGTACCGACGTAATCCAAGTTGCCAAGGAATGGTCCCGCACGGTGCTCTTGTTTGGACCAACACTCGGAGGAGCACTGGCCCGGGGGGGTAAAATAAAGATGACCCTCGGGCTCCGGAAACCCAAGGGAAAAAGGGCTAGGTGAGGGAAATGGTAAAACCAAGGTTGGGCCTTGCTGGAGGAGTTTTATTCAAAGCGAACTATCAAGGGGGTCCCATAAATCACCCAACCGCGTAAGGAACGCAAAAATCCAGGAACATAACACCGGTATGACGGAAACTAGGGAGGCAAGAGTGGAACAAAACACCAGGCATAAGGCCGAGCCTTCCACCCTTTACCAAATATATAGATGCGTTAATTAAATAAGAGATATTGTGATATCCCGGCAAATTCCTGTCCACCATGAAGCAATCTTCAACTTCACCTGCAACTAGCAACGCTATAAGAGGGCTGAGCAAAGCGGTAACATATCCAAGCAACAGTTTGCTAGGAAGGGTGAAAAGGTTAGAGGCTGACATGGCAATTTGGGAGGCTTGATAAGCAAGAGATAGGTAGCGCAGCATGGCGATAGAACAAAGCAACTAGCATAGCAATGATAGTAGTGAGATCTAGGGTAGCGGTCATCTTGCCTGAAATCCCGCAAGGAAGAAGAACGAGTCCATGAAGGAGATGAAGCCACGAAGACAAACCAAGCGTAGACGAACGAATCCTCACGATCGCAACGAAACGGGAACTATCGAGAAGAAGCACACAACATGGTAAACACACCACACATGAACATGACATGATGCACAAACAAGCATGATGCATGACAAAGCTACATGAAGCTACTCGTGGCAAGAGATGATGCATACAAGATCAACACATCAAGGCAAGTTTAAATGAGGCCGGGAACAACATATAACAATTCTGGTAAGTCCTCATATGCAAATTTCAAAATTGGTCCAGATCTTAATAAACCTTATGTTCAAATTGTTAAACAGCAAGTTAAGATGCACCAAGATGATCTACACGAGATTCTAGTCAAGTTACATATAAAGTTCGTTTAATTCGGAGCTACGGTCTAGAAGATATGAGCAAAACAAGTTAAACATGGCATTGATGCAAAATACAAACAAACATCAAGCAAACACACCAAAACAAGGATGCAACATGATAATATGAAACTACATGCAAAAACAAGCAAGTTTCATATAGAGCACACTCAAAACGGAGCAACGGTTCAACACATACACTCTATACAAGATATGACAACCATCTGTCCAAAACAGCAACTAGGCATATTGCAAGCATCAAAACAATATGCTACAGCATCTAAATGTGAAAACAAAAGGCATGGGCATGATGTACAGATAAAGCATGACAAAACATGAACACTGAGCTATCTCCAGAAATCCCTAGAACATACTCAAACACACATGGAAAGATTGCAAATAATAACAGTTTCAGACTTTGCAGAAATAACATCAGGTTGCAATGTTTAGAGCTATCAAACAACATGTTACAGGAACTTAACACGGCAAACAAAGGCATGGCATGAATCTACTAAACCCGTAGAACAAATGTCCCTTACTGACCATGAGCCAAAAAGGATCAGAAGATATGATGGCACTCATGTAAACATGGCAAATGATATGACAGATTCAAACATGGCAGGAACAACAATAAGTAGGCATGTTGATGAGCTTGTACCACTCACCATAGAGCATAACATGGCATGAAAAGGCAACCAACAGTAAGAAGACATGTTTTTCAAGCTAAACATGGCAAGATCAAGTTCATAGGGTGCATGGATCACTAGCAAATCACATGGCAAAACTGAACTTCATGTTAACAGGCTGACAGCAACATTATTTAGCAACTTTGGGGGCATGATAACAACAAGGTACAGCAAGCTATAAATGCAACCAAGGGCATGGATGGATAGAGCATGACATGTATAACAAAACACCCTTAGTGAACATCTCGTGATTATGCATAGAATGACTTGTAGCAGCAGGTTTACATAGCATCACGAAATAACAGATTCAGCCTAGCAAAACAGTAACAGCAAATACCCTAGTTAACAAGCTTGATGCACTCACTACACAACTCACAAAAATACATGGATGGCACACCTGTAAATATGGCATGACATAGTTCAAAACACATGTAGACATCAACCTCATAGGATGCACACATCATACATGGCAAAAATGACAAATGAACATATTCTGTTAAGAGACAGCAGATAACACTATATAGCACTCCTGCAACGATGATTCAGGTATCAAGATGGACTCAAATGAACATGATGCAATGGAACAAAATGAGGAACATCTCTCAATGAACATTTTGATATGCTACACGTTCAAAACGGAGCCACGGATTCGGAGTTATGATGCGATGAACAGGAGCTAAAAATATGCAAATAATTACGGGACTTAGGCAAAAACGGGGTCAACCTTAGATCTGGATCGGGCACGGACTTCGAGGCGGCCGGAGAACTCGCCGGAGTTGGAGGAGACGGCGGAGACGGGCGGATCCGGGCTGGATCTCGCTGGATCCGACCGGATCCCGGCGTGGGACGGCGCGGGGAGGCGGAGGCCGGCGAGCAGGGCGAGGGGCGGGCCGGACCGACAAGGCGGCGAGGCGCGGGGCACCGGTTCTGGCGCGGCAACCGGCGAGCTTCGGCAGCCGGCGGCGGAACGGGAGGCAGTCGGGGAGGCGGCAAGAGGCTTCAGCGGCGGTGGCTGGTGGCGCTTCGGGCCAGGCGGCGGGGAAGCGGACGGGCGGCGCCGGCCGGGGACGGCGGGAGGTCGCCGGCGTCGGCGGACGGCGGAGGGCGGCGGCGAGGGCGAGGCGGCGGCCGGGAGCCGGCGCGGGGCGCGGGCCGCGGCGCGGGGACGGGCCAGGTGGCGCGGCGGGATCTGGGCCCGCGCGGGCCCGCGACGTGCTCCGCGAGCCGCGGCGGCTGGAGGCTCCGGCGGGACACGTGGCGCGCATGGGTTGGCTGCGGTGGCGGGGCGGACATGTCCGTCGACGGGCGGACGTGTCCGGCGGCGCGAGGATGAAGATGGCTAGGGTTTGGACTGCGAAAAATCGAGGAGGGGCACATATTTATAGGTAGAGGGAGCTAGGAGAGTCCAAATGAGGTGCAGTTTTCGCCCACACGGTCATGATCGAACCACCGAGAGCAAGGAGGGGGTTAGGATGGGTTTTGGTCCAGTTTGGAGGGGTGTTGGGCTGCAACACACACGAGGCCTTTTCGGTCCCTCGGTTAACCGTTGGAGTATCAAACGACCTCCAAATGGCACGAAACTTGGCAGACGGTCTACCGGTGCTATACCAAGGCTGCTGCCAAACCTCAGGCCATTACAAGAAAGTTTAACACCCGCACACGAAAAGAGGCGAGAAGGGGACGCCGGATGACATAGGAGTGCCGGATTGCAAAACTGACAACGGGAAAAATGCTCGGATGCATGAGACGAACATGTATGCAAAATGAAATGCACATGATGACATGGCAAAATGCAACACGCAAGCAAATGACATGGCAACGACGGCGAATAACTGGCAGACACCTGGCGCATCGAATCCGGGGCGTTACAGAGTTCTACTTGCTTCAATTTTTCAGTGACTCTGCATCCCAAAGTTATGTCCTTTGCATTTCCATGGCTGGAATGTTGCTGGTAAGTGAGCCGTTCATGTATTACCATAAAAGGCAAGCAAGTCTAATGCATGGGGTATTAGGCCCTTCCCAGTGCTCCACAGTGTACAGGTGCTAAGGGTGCCACATAGGCAAAAAAGTGATGTGGCAAAGAATTAAAGTGGAGAGAGAGCATTATGGTGACCCCAAGAGGAAACGGTGCTAAGCGCGTGGACCTATGCAAAATGACTATCAACCGATGGATGATGGAGTTTAATTGTTAAACAATTCAATGAGGGAAGCTTAGACCTCCTCCCATGCAAAGGTGCTTAGATGAGGTGCTAAGTATATTAATTGCCTTAGCAATTCAAGTTCTCAATGCAAAGGTGCTAAGCTTTTGGGTGCTAAGATTCGTGCATTTAATTAGTTGTAGACTCAAAATTGTGCTTCCACCTAGGTAGATGCGCTTAGCATCGTTTCTTTCTGGGATCACCATACTATTCTCTCTCTTCTTAACTAGCATGCCACATCAGATTTTTTGCTTAGTTGTTAACCTTAGACCTGTCCAAGGTAGAGCATTGGGACAAAAGCTAAGCACCAATGTATTGGGGAGACTAGTTGCTAAGGGTTTAAATGCATTTAGCACCTCATGTAAGCATCAATGCATTGGAAGTAGCGTTAGGAATCCTGACGAACCCTCCTAGGATTTAGTGCGGACTAGTTATTAGGCCTCGTTCGGTTACCAGGGATCAATATCCTAGAGGAACAGATCCACACGTGGATTGGGTTGACCCCCTCCTATCACCAAATCCCTGTCACTAGATTCCCCCTGTTGAGCTAAACCAAATGAGCCTTTGGGCCTCGTCGGGGAACGATTCCACGTCTGGCTTAGTACACATGGATTGGGATGAAAACCTGGCTAATACGTACATGTGGATCAAACTCAAACCAAACAAGGCCTTAACGGAATTCGACTGGTCGCTCGTGATGATTCGTCATGCCATTTTTGGTTTTGGTCTTTCCCCCTGTTGCATAGCAATGTATCAAAGTTAGTATAAAGTTGAGTCACTTATTTTAAAACGGAGGGAGTAGTATCTCTACAATCTACTAACCGAGGAAGTTTCTGACAGGAGTAGAAAACCACCGTGGCTGAACTTGTTACATTGCGCCTTGGGTTGAAATTCTTGAACCAAATCTCTTGTATCATACTACGATGCAACAAATTGTGCCTTTTCTCTATCGAACCAGCAGGATTTCCTTTTCCAAGAAAGAACGGTTTGGGACTCCTCCTCATTGCGAAAGTCAGATTCTCATTAGCCGGTACTGGGTAGAGAATGTATGTACATTAGCCTTTAGATTCCATTTTGTTCGGATCATCGCAGCAGTAAAAGCTCTTCAAGTCCCACGTAAAATGGTTTTCAGCTGAAACTTAAGCCATCTACTGGCATCCTGAGAAAGAACTCTGACCGATGGGTGTGCGATGGCGGAAACGTCTTACCTCGTTAGAGGCGACGGGTTCGTGTTAAATAAGAAGGGGCGCACCTCCTTGATACAGCGCATACATAAGTTGTTACAGAGATTTAGACTTGGAGAACAAGAGATAGAGTTGGTTACAACAAGATAGAGATAAGAGAAAATACTGCTACCAACCTACCAATCTAATCTATACCGTATGCGCTAGGTGGTGCGGTGCACATTGGCACGGTGCACATGTACATGACATGTTTAACACGCTCCCTTAATCACAACTTCATCAAGTTGAGATTATACATGAAAGCTTCAAAACTCCTTGTTGGCAATGGTTTAGTGAATCCATCTGCAATATGATCTCTGGAGTGTACAAACCGAATGTCAAGCTTCTTTTGAGCAACCCTTTCTCGGACAAAGTGAAAATATATTTCAATATGTTTTGTTCTTGCATGCAACACAGGATTTGCAGACAGATAGGTAGCACCAAGATTGTCACACCATAGGCAGGGAGCTTGCTTACTCTTCACACCAAGTTCCTTAAGCATGGACTGCACCCAAATAATTTCAGTTGTGGCATTTGCTAGTGCCTTGTACTCTGCCTCTGTACTTGACCTATAAATTGTTGCCTGTTTACTAGCACACCAGGAGATCAAGTTAGGCCCAAAAAATATTGCAAAACCACCACTTGAACGCCTGTCATCCAGGCATCCTGCCCAGTCAGAGTTAGAGAAGGCACTGACAAGGGTAGAGGATGGTCTGCTGAAACTGAGACCAACACTCAAAGTATTCTTGACATATCTTACTACACGTTTTGCAGCAGTCAAATGAATAGTAGTGGGTGCATGAAGGAACTAACACACTTTATTGACATCAAAAGAAATATCAGGTCTGGTAAGAGTGAGATATTGGAGTGCTCCTACCAAACTTCTGTATTTTGTGCTGTATTGTTTATTCAGAGGTGTACCTTCTGTAAGGGATAATTTTTCTAAGCTCGATAATGGAGTGGGTGTAGGTTTACAACCTTGCAAACCAGCCTTCTTGACTAGGTCAGTGGCATATTTTTCCTGAGAGAGACGAAGTCCATCCTTGTGTTTCTTCACCTCAATTCCAAGGAAATAATGCAAGTCTCCAAGATCCTTTAGAGCAAAGTCTGCCCCCAAGTCTTTCACGAGTCCTGTGATTGCTTCATCAG
The DNA here is from genome assembly GCA_963921465.1 of Triticum timopheevii. Lineage (NCBI taxonomy): Eukaryota > Viridiplantae > Streptophyta > Magnoliopsida > Poales > Poaceae > Triticum > Triticum timopheevii. The sequence continues at coordinate 489,585,310 of OY997270.1, read as the reverse complement.
ATGAACTTGTCACAATAATATCATCAACATATATGAGGACAAATATGCATGTGTTGGACTTGTTGTAAATAAACAATGAGGTGTCAGACTTTGAAGGACTAAAGCCAAGAGTTTGCATTTTGTGACAAAGCCGGGAATACCAAGCTCGTGGAGCTTGCTTTAGACCATATAGTGCCTTATCAAGTTTGCACACATGAGAACTTTCAAACCCAGGAGGTTGCTTCATGTACACTTCCTCTTCCAGAACACCATGGAGAAACGCGTTCTGTATGTCAAGCTGTCTGAGACTCCAGCCCCTAGAAACAGCAATAGACAAGACAAGAAGAATAGTTGCAGCTTTTACAATTGGACTAAACGTGTCCTCGTAGTCTATACCATACCGTTGCTTAAAGCCTTTTGCAACTAGTCTAGCTTTGTACCAATCAATAGTTCCATCAGACTTTCTTTTAATTCGAAATACCCACTTGCAATCGATCAAGTTTTTACCTTGCTGTGGAGGAACTAAATGCCATGTATTATTTTCATTTAGTGCAATAAAGTCTTCATTCATTGTCTTCTGCCACCGTTCATCACCAAGAGCTTGTTCAAGTGTGTTTGGTTCACCAGGTTCACATGTGGAACAAATCATGCCATATTTAGTTATATGCTTGTAATCAACGGGTTGTATTACCCCTTTTTGAAGCCGTGTACGACGTGGTGATGAGGCGGTCTGTAGTGTAGCCACAGAAGATCATGTGGGCTGAATAGGAGTTGCCGTTGCCGATCCCAAGAGGGATTCGCTGACCGCTGCAGCCGAATCTGCAGGACTTGGATCTTCTCTGGCAGGAGACGACATTGGATCCTCAGCAGCAGCCGCAGAAGACCCCGATAGAGGAGGCAGCTCATCATTGTTGCATGATGGCGTATCGGCCTCGGATCTTGCGCGTGTCGGGCGGTCACGTTCGCTGGATTTAGCGCCGGCGCGGGTCGCCGCATCTACTCCTGGCCCCACCCCGATCAGGCGAACTGGGGTGCGTCGTGTGTAGCACCTTGCGTGGGCGCCGAACCATGCGTTTCCCAGACCCGTCGCACGGGGCCGCGTGTCAGGCGAGGATTGGAGCAGCGTTGGAGACATGCCTCGACCAGTTGGAGGCGACCGCGTGGCGCGCCCTGAAGCGATCGGCACGGAACGAAGTCCTGGCACGTCTGCGCCCGCAGATCCCGAGGAGGATCCGGCCTGCTGCTCCTGCCGAACGGATCCCGAGGCGGATCTGCCCCCTGTCTCGCGACACATAAAGTGTCGTTCTGGTGAGGCGATTTCTTTGTCGTTTTGACCATTTTCTTCATTGTTTTCCCTGGTTTCACCCGTTTCATCACAAGACTCAAGCGTTCCATTAGTAAGAGGATGTGTCAGTAGTAGATCATCATAGTTAGTCCCCCTTGATCAAGGCCGGAGAGATTAGGAGGTAGGAGTAGAATTTCCTCACGAAGAAAGGCGGCGGCATTTGGATGGAGCTCAGCAAAGGGAAACTTTGTTTCATCAAAAACGACATCCCTGGAGATATAAACGCGACCAGTGGAGACATCTAGGCATTTTACACCTTTGTGTTGGGCGCTATATCCTAAGAAAACACATTACTTTGAGCGAAACATAAGCTTGCGTTTGTTGTATGGGCGAAGATTGGGCCAACAGGCACACCCAAAGACACGAAGAGATTTGTAGTCGGGTTTTGTGTGAAAAAGTCGTTCTAGTGGAGTTTCATTGTTGATAACACGACTAGGAAGCATGTTGATGATATGAACGGCAGTGAGAAAAGTCTCATCCCAAAACTTGAGGGGCATGGATGCACAAGCAAGAAGGGCTAAACCAACCTCAACTATAGGTTTGTGCTTACGTTCAGCTGAGCCATTCTGTTGATGAGCATGCGGGCATGGAACGTGATGTGATATGCCAAGAGTTTGGAAGAAGCAGTTTAGTTTTTCCTACTCCCCCTCCTCCCCCCCCCCCCCCCCCCCCCCGTCGGACTGGAAGGCAATGATCTTACTATCAAATTTTCTTTCAAGTAAAGCTTGGAAGTTTTGGAAAACTTGGAAGACATTGGATCTTCTCTTGAGAAGATAGATCCACGAAAATTTGCTGTAGTCATCTATGAAGCTTACATAATAAGTGTGTCTACCAACAGGACTAGGGGCAGGGCCCCAAACATCGGAGAAGATTAATTGCAAAGGTTTGGTATAGACACTAGTAGATATAGGGTAAGGCAACTGATGACTTTTTGCTCGTTGACAAGAATCACAAATAGTTTCAAGATCACGCTCACCAACATATGGGAGCTTATTTTTCCTAAGTAATTTTTCAACTAAAGAGAAAGCAGCATGTCCTAATCGATCGTGCCACCGTGTTGACGAAAGTTTGGCAACACCATAGGCTCGTTTATTGAATCTTGGATGCTCCGAAAGCAACAGGTAGAGCCCCCGAACGCATCTACCTCGATAGAGTATTTTCTTCATTGCCTGATCCTTGACCAAGAAAAAGAAAGGATGAAACTCAAGGAAGACATGATTGTCAATTGCAATTCTATGAACAGAGAGAAGATTCTTATCGACACTAGGGACATGCAAAATTTTCTTTAGATGAATTTTACGACGAGGGGTACTAAAAAACGAGTGACCAACATGACTGATCCTCATACCTTCACCGTTGGCAGTGTAGATTTGATCTTTTCCACGGTACTTCTCCTTCATGGTGACCTTCTCGAGCTTGTTTGTGATGTGATTGGTAGCACCACTATCGACATACCAGCTTGTGTCAACGTCGTAGGAGCCGTCCGCCGCTGCAGCAACTTTGTCCTCGTCTTGGGAGTCATCGTCGTCTTCATCGTAGCGGTACCAGCAGTCTTAGGCCGTGTGCCCAAGCTTGCCATGGATCTGACTGCGAGGGGCATTCGGACGAGATCTGGTGGAGCTGCCGCCGTGACGAGGTTTGGGGTTGGGGGAGCGACCGCTGCGGGAGTTGGAGGAGCCACCACCGTTGTTGTTGCCTTCGGACCGCCCCCTGTTGCGGGGAGAGCCACACGAGCGAGGGCCACCACCACGACCGCGAGATGCAGCATTGGGCGAGGATTTGAAGCTACCGGAGGAGCCATGGAATTGGGCTATGCGCTGATCGAAGTTACTTAGCATGGCGTAGAGCTCATCAAGGGTGACGGGCGTGACGCGGGCATCGGGGGCGGAGATGAGCGGCTGGTAGTCGACGTCCATCCCGTGGAGGATGTACGAGATCAACTCGTCGTCCTGGATGGGTTTTCCGGCGGCGGCGAGTTCATCAGCGAGGCCGCGCAGGGAGGCGAAGTAGGAAGCGACCGACTGGTTGCCCTTCTGCGCGTTGATGAGCGCAGTCCGGATGTTGTTGACGCGACTGAGGGATTGGGACGAGAACATGCCCGCCAGTGCCACCCAAAGTTCACGTGTCGTGGTGATCGCGGTGACCGTGATCAGTACCTCCTTGGAAAGAGTACTTAGCAAATAGCCGAGCACTTGTTGGTCCTCCCAGACCCAAAGTGGGTGGAAAGGGTTGGGCGCAGAAGTCTCCTTGCCGTCTTTGTCCTTGGTGGCGTGGAGTCTGGCCGGTTCCGGTGAGGTGCCGTCACGTAGCCGAAGTCACCGGCGCCCCGCAGGTGAGGTGTGACCTGCGTGCGCCAGAGCACGTAATTCGTGCGGTTGAGCTTCTCGGTGACCTGGCCGTTGAAGCTAGGTTGGGAGGCGCCGGATGAAGACATGGCTATGCACTAGATGCAATCGGGATAGCTAGGTTGAGAGAGGAAGGGCTCTGATTACCATGTGCGATGGCGGAAACGTCTTACCTCGTTAGAGGCGACGGATTCGTGTTAAATAAGCAGGGGCACACCTCCTTGATACAGCGCATACATAGGTTGTTACAGAGATTTAGACTTGGAGAACAAGAGATAGAGTTGGTTACAACAAGATAGAGATAAAAGAGAATACTACTACCAACCTACCAATCTAATCTATACCGTATGCGCTAGGTGGTGCGGTGCACATTGGCATTGGCACGGTGCACATGTACACGACATGTTTAACAATGGGCACTAACATACATTGGGATTACTGTTTAGAACAACAAGCAAGGGCCTACTAAGTGAACTGATATTCTGGCACTTGTAAGCGACAATGGCACTACACAAGTAATCTCGGGGCCTAAGATCCAAACATCGATAAAAAACACAAAATAGATTCGGATATAATAGCATATCATCTTCAACCTTGAGCTCTACAAAGTAGCCCATCAGTTAGTTCATCTCCAGATAACAACCACCAGCCCAGCCTCACATAATAAGAAGGCATACACATGCATAATAAGCTTCTGAAACTAAAATGCAGAGAGCTCCACAGCCACCCTTCTGAACATCAAGCTACGTATACTCCCTCCCTAATTACTACAAAAATATCGTTATATACGCTATTCGACAAGCAGCCGTCCACCGCATCTCGGTCATACTATACGTATCCCAAGGACCGACGAACAGAAATATAGTTGGACAAACAGCCCGGCCGGTTCTTGCTCGACAGACTACGCTCTTTGCACTCTGTAGACCGCCATCATGAGGCTAGAGAGGCAGGACGGCGGAATCGCGAACCAGCTCAGGAAAGGCATGGCGGTGGCGGCCATGAAGCTCGGGCAGTGGTTCCCCGAGCACAGCATCAGGTCATCGCTGATGAGAATGGTGATGCCTGCCCGCCGATGCAGTCGCTGCAGCACAGGTCACTGCTCCCGTGGCCTGCAGACCAGACGCCGGGGGTCAAAACCGGGTCGTATTTAGGAGAAAGAAAAATGCACATGATCGTCAAATGATCCTTTGCTTGTAAAACATTTTTAGTGTAAGAGTCCACAAGGAATGACAGATGGCTGTTTGCTCTAAGGTGCCTGAGAAAATATGTGACTTACCCAGTCCCCACTCCCCAATGGAAACTATGGTGGTAGCTCGAGGAGTCCGGAAGGAGCGCTTGAGAAGGAGTGCGTAGACATCCACGGCGCCCACGGCGAGGCTCCGCAGGCAATAGGCATTGCAAAGGTTGCTGCTACTACGAGGAGGCTTCTCAAGAAGAATAACAGTGAGGTCATCTATAGGAGAAACAGGAGACGCCCTTCTCCTCCCTCTCGCGTCGCCTCCCCCTGGGCGGCTCGGGAGGCCGGGAGGGCTCGGCCGCCGCCGCCACCGCCTAGTAACCCTCTAGGCTCTAGCGCCCTTCTCCCCCTCCGCCGCTGCCGATGGTCGGCGCCGGGCAAAGCCCGTGCGTGCGACAGCGGCGGTGGAGGGTCTCTCCTCCCTCTCCCAGATCTGCGGCGGCGCGGGTATCCTGATCCGTGGGGTGCGGCCCTCCCGACGGTATGGCGGATCCCGGAGGCGGCGGGCTTGCGGCGGTGGACGGGCGCCCAGATCCATGGGTGTGGGATTCCCGGCAGCGGCGGGATCGGTCGACAGAGGGCTTGGGCGATGGCGTCGGCCGCGCGGTGCCGTATCTCGTTGCCCGTGGCGGATCTCGCCACTCCGGCCATCGTGGAGGAATCTGGACCTGGGGCGGCGGCCCCGTTAGGCATGGTGGCGGCGCCCTCGGCTGGCGACGTTCGCGGGGGTAGATGGACGACGTCTTAACCGCGTGGGCGGTGGGTTGCCGGTGGATCTCCTTCGCGCTGCAGGCTCTCCTCCGCTGCACTTGGTGGCTCACGGTCGTGGTCTTCGGCCCCGATGCGTTCGCGGGGGACTGGTAGAGGTGACATGGACCGGAGGAAACTCTGGATGACCCGTTCATCCCGATGGTGGCGATGACCAGGATCACCGTTCTCCTCCTTGCAGGCGCCGTCAAGGTCCCTGCCCTCCACCCGACCACATGCCTGGGTGAAAACCCAAAATCATCTTAGATTGGGCGGCGGCGGCACTGCGCGTGTCGTAGCCTTCTTGGAGGCGCCGCCTGGGGCGTTTGGGTGCTCGGTTAGAGGAACTGCATGCGGAGGGGATGGGACCAGTGGCAGCAGGTGGTGTTCACGAAGGAGGAGCGGCGTGGCATCTAGCACGTCGACAACGGCGAGTCTCAGCGGCATGGAGCAGCGGGGTCTGCCGGTGGGCGTGTGATGATGGACGAGCGCATGATTGTGGCGTTGGTCTGCCGCCGTGGTGGCGTCCACGGCAGTTAAACCGGGCAGGGTCCAATGCGTTAGTACAGCTTTGAAGATGGATCGGTGGAAGATGGCGGCGGCAGCCTCGGTGAACGCCGGACCGGTGTGTGACCCAGTCCAGTATGTGACCGGGGTGGGGCATCCGGCACTAGATGTTAGAATTTGGTGCGATGTCCGTTTGGTATTAGGCTCGGACTTCGGTACCACTACACCAAGGGGATAGGAGTAGCGACAGGTGTTGCCTAGAGGGTAGCTTCGAGCTAACCGATGTACTTCCTTGTAAGGTCTTTTGTGAATAATTAATAAAGTGGCCGCATGCATTGTCGAGATGCAGAGGCCGGGGGTGCATCCTCATTTTCTAAGAAAAAAGGTCCCATGTTCTGTGTTGTAAAATCAATCTATGGTGGAAAATGCCATCTAATCGCCCCCACAGAAATAAGGTAAGATACGCTAGCATACTACATTGTTTCTTGTCGTTCTCGATGCTATCCCCAGCTTGTACGATTGTGTCCATTCCTTCAGCTTGGATGTGAAATACTCCGTAGTAATCCGCGTTTTGTCAGAAAGAAAGAAGGAAAGAAGAAGTCCTGATCACACCCGAGGCCATTCTAAAATTCCAGCTTCATGTTCATGTTGATGCTTGCTAGTAGTATGTGTCAGACTGTCAGTAGAAACCCTGAAGCTCAAATCTGAGGCCGGCTGCTGCTTATTTTGTTACTGTGTTGTAATAAGATGAAAATGCATTCAAGGGAACATAATAGTCATCTCAATTTGAACCATGTGCAGACCAACAGTTTGACAGACAGCCTCTAGAAATATTTTTGGCTAGCCAATACTCTAGAAATACTGACAGGAGTAACATGCAGTCATTCCTGAAGTGAAAACAAGAAAACCCCAATTGCCTTAGAGCATCATCTTGTTAGAATAAAACGCTAATGCAAGATCATAGACGACACACCGAGGCACGATATTTGTTAACGAGGTTCACCGATATGGCTACATCCCCGGGGCATGACTACGGGCGCTCCTCCCCAAGATACCACAACACCGGCCGCCCGGGCGCCGGCACAAGCCGCCGGCTCCCCCGCGTACCTGTTGCTATCAAGTCGTCATGGGTTACAACGTGTGGTGCCCCTCCGTATATAAGAGGCCTAGGATACAAGTGTTCGACTCCTACACAACTCGTACCTAACCACACCAATTACAACTCCAAGTCCACGTAACCCCTTGCGTACATAGTATATTCGACACAAATATAACAAACTCCACCTTGGCGAATATTCTCCACCACTTAGAAGTCATCCATGCTCGAACCTCCATGTACTCCGGACTTGGGTTGTCTCCTTTGTAGCTTACTGAGAGCTACCCGACGGGCCAGACCCGCCGCCACCGTGAGACTCCACTGCTACTCCTGCAGCTCCACTCTCCATTGCTCCACCTGCAATAGTGCTCCCTTGCAACTTGTAAAGATGTGAAGCCGTCCTCTCTCCTATCATCACGGTCACCCCATCTTCCATGATTTTCATGGTCTTCGTATCCCGATCACAACGGAATTCCATACCACCATCATGAAGAACACCAAGTGAAATTAGATTCCTCCTTAGCCCTGGCACATGCCTGACTCCCCGAAGCATCCGCTCGACTCCGCCAACCATCTTGATTTTGATGTCACCTACTCCAGCAACACGATAACATGTGTCATCGCCCACATAGGCTAAACCAAACTCACCAGACTTGTACGAAGAGAACCACTCCCTGTTGGGCGTCGCATGAAAAGAGCAAGCTGAATCCAACATCCACGCTTCAGCTTTTGTTGACCGCATGTTTGATACTACGAGAACATCACTACTGCTGTCTGAGTCATCACCACGAGTAGCCGCATTAGCACTTGCCCCACCCTTCAGTTCCGGGCATTCCCTCTTTATATGTCCCCAGTCTTTGCACCTGTAGCACTGCACCTTTTTCTTCTTTTTCTTCTCCGCCTCTTGTCCCTTCCTGAGCTGATAACCTTTAACTGCCAACCCCAAACCTTGAGTACTCTCCCTTTCTACAGCATTCTTTTGCTTCATCAACTCATGTCCGAGTAACGCTGCAGTAACTTCCTCATTATTGATGGTTGTCTTTCCATGTGTCAATGTAATGACCAAATGCTCATAGGACGGTGGCAACGAAACAAGAAGAAGTAGTGCCTTATCCTCATCCTCAATCTTCACATCCAGACGCGCTAGATCCGTGACCAACTGATTAAAGGCATTCACATGCTCCACAAGATCCGACCCCTCCTGCATCTTCAGCCCATAGAACTTTTGCTTCAAATACAGCTTATTGGTCGCTGACTTGGACATATAACGATTTGCCAACTTGTCCCAAATTCCCTTAGGAGTATCTTCGTCCATGACATGATACATGACCTGATCCGCAAGACAAAGCCGTATGGTAGCGGCTGCCTGCACTTGCATATCCTCCCATGCATCATTGTCAACCTTGGCCGGCTTCGTCTCCTGCAAACCCTTCAAGATTCCCTGCTGCGCCAGAATATCCTTGACTCTTGTCTGCCATAGACCGAAGTTACCCGTGCCATCGAATTTCTCCAAATCAAACCTGGTGAACCCCGGCGCCATGCCGAGCCGCGATCTAACCGACCTGTTGCCGCCGGTCTGACCACCCTTGTTTTCTTCTGCGACTTCCTCACGAAAAAGATCACTGATCCCGTATTCCTCGTCTGAAGCCACGCCGCAGTCCGCGATTTACCAAAAAATATGACCCGCACAACCTTCCTGTCTGCCCTTCAAAAAATCACTTGAAGCCTCTTGCCGCAACGCGCATATTAATTCTGCCCACAGCAACTCGTCCGCTCCAGCTTTTCCCTGAACTCGCAAACAATTTCTGTTGTGTCTGCTAGCCTCCGTCGCCAGCCTTTATTTCCGCTGGATCAGCCGACCATACTTTTCCTTCGCTGACACGGAAAAACCGAGTCTAAATCGTCACGGCATCACAGATTCCAAGCAGCAGCCGTAGTCGAACCCAACTCCAGCAATCACGCCTCCGGCCGAACATGCATACACGCAGATTATCTTTTGTTCAATCCAAAACCGTACATGCATGCAAAGCCATGGACCATCGTGCCTGTGCACTAGTCCGAACCGGCCCCACATGCATACAAAAGGAAACTCACAAAATCCAATCTGTGCACGTATCACAACCGGTGGCTTCTCCATCGCATCCGTTGGAGTCCTGAACCAACACGTCAATTTCCTTGCGTTGTACGCTGCCTGACGAGACCTGCTGCCGCACGTCGCAAACTGCTTCGTGTACGCGCAGCACCGTAACCTTCCTTCTCTCGGTCCGTGCATCTCGGAAAAAACTCGCCGCCGTATCCGACGAACAGCTCACGCCGTCACCGATCTTGGTTTTCGCCAGCAATATGTTCAGCCCTGTCGCACGTACTTATCAACGCCAACCCTGCCGCAACAGTCGCCACCTCGCGCATCGTCCGTGCACGAGCCGTGTCGTACCTTGGCCACCCGCGTCGCCAACACAATCCGTCCGCAGTGCCGCGCCGCCGCCCTTGTACAACACCGAGCGCATCATCTCGATGCTCTCACACTCCGATCTATCCGACCGTCCCCCACGTCTGGCCGCCGGTCTGATCGCGAGCCGAAACCGTCGCCTCCGCAACGTCTTCAACAGCCACTACGCCGGTCCGATCGCCACGTCTAGCCGATCCTTACCGACCGCAGCCCATCGAACGGTCCAGGCCTCCTGCCCGAAGTGTCCGACACCACCGACCGCCTCCGCGATCGCCGCCATGCTCCACCTTGCGCCAATCGGACGTTCCATGGCACCCGTCGAGCATGATCCTCGTACCTCCGGATGATCTTCCGCATAGCCTTCTCGCAACCTTGCTCTGATACCACTTGTTAGAATAAAACGCTAATGCAAGATCATAGACGACACACCGAGGCACGATATTTGTTAACGAGGTTCACCGATATGGCTACATCCCCGGGGCATGACTACGGGCGCTCCTCCCCAAGATACCACAACACCGGCCGCCCGGGCGCCGGCACAAGCCGCCGGCTCCCCCGCGTACCTGTTGCTATCAAGTCGTCATGGGTTACAACGTGTGGTGCCCCTCCGTATATAAGAGGCCTAGGATACAAGTGTTCGACTCCTACACAACTCGTACCTAACCACACCAATTACAACTCCAAGTCCACGTAACCCCTTGCATACATAGTATATTCGACACAAATATAACACATCTGACTGACTGTTCCAAAGTTAATTTCCATGGAGAAATCGATCTCCACTGCTATGCGCTCGGAGCAAAACAAAATGGCAGACGGATCGTGGATCGAGACCGTTGGGGGGGGGGGAGCACTGACCGGACCCCCACACGCCGGCGCCAAAAACGCCCCAGTCGCGCCCCCAGGATGCCGAATTCCGCCGGCTCGGCCCGTTTTTGCGTCTGGTGATCGCAGGCTGAATCCGGCGCATTGGGGAACGCTCGGGGGCTCCGGCGCAAGGGAAAAGCGCACTTGGGGCCACATTGGCAGGCGAAAAGTCAAGCCGCCCGTCCAGATTCGCCCCCCCCCCCACCCCGCTCGGGCACCACCCTGCCGATCCCGGCGCCGTCCACCGCCCACCACAGCTAGATAGATCATTCTCCGCCGGAAAAAAGAAGAGGTTTCGCCGAGGCAGCCTCTCCGCCGCCGTCCGGGCAACTTTTCCGGCGTTCCGGCCGCCCAGGGCCTGTACACCAGCAGGTTTGCGCCCCACCTCACCCGCAAGGTGTTCGGTGATTTGCCCGGTCTGGCGATGGACTCCGAAGATGAGGAGGCGCTCGCGGCGTTGCTGTAGGAGGAAGCCGAAGCCGACGTCCAGGAGCAGGAGCATCTCATGGTGCTCGCCGCCCTCGCCGGCCTGCTCGCGAGCAGTGAAAAGCCGCAGCGAGGTGGCTCGGCGCCTGGGCGGGTGAAAGCAAAGAACCGGCATCGTCTGGAAGGCTACTACATCCTCTACTCGGACTACTTCGCCGACGCTCCATTGCACGGTCAGAAAACATTTCGGCGCCGTTATCGGATGAGCCAAAAGTTTTTCCTCAGGATTGTGAATTCCATCCAGGAGTTCGACAGCTACTTCAAATGCAAGATGGATTGCACCGGCACACTTGGATTCACCTCAATCCAGAAGTGCACAACAGCTATGAGGATGCTTGCATACGGAGCTCCCGATGATTCACTCGACGACTATGGGCGCATGGCTGAGTCCACCAGCATTGAGTGTTTCTACAAGTTCTGCAGGGCAGTGGTGGCAGTGTTTGAACCGCAATACTTGCGAACACCCAATGCGAAAGACACTGCTCGTATCCTAGCACAGAATGTAGCAAGAGGATTTCCTGGGATGCTTGGAAGCATCGACTGCATGCATTGGAAATGGAAGAATTGTCCATTTGCTAGGCAGGGGTTGTACAAAGGCGCCAAAGGCGGTTGCAGTGTGGTAATTGAGGCAGTGGCCACACAGGACCTCTGCATTTGACACTCTTTCTTTGGGGTGCCAGGAACTCACAATGATATTAACGTCCTGTAGTGCTCCCCTGTCTTTGCCAAGCTTGTTGAAATTCATTCTCCTCCGGTGAGCTTCGAGGTCAATGGGCGGCACTACAACAAAGGGTACTATCTAGCTGATGGCATCTATCCGAGATGGTCGACATTTGTGAAGGTTATCTCAAACCCTGTGACAGGAGGCAAGAACGCCTTCTTTGCGAAGGTTCAGGAGGCTTGCGGGAAAGGATGTCGAGCGGGCATTTGGTATGCTCCAACCTCGATTTGCTGTTGTCCGGTACCCTGTTCAGACCTGGTCGAAAGATCAAATGTGGGAGATCATGACTTGTTGTGTCATCTTGCACAACATGATCATTGAGAGCGAGCAGGAAGAGCCAGTCTTTGACACTGAACAATATTACATGCAAGGTCCTCTTGCCCAAGTTGATCACCAGCTACCGGCAACCTGGATTGACTACCTCAATATACGTCAGAAGATCCGAAACCCACAGGTGCATCAAGAACTGCAACACGATCTGGTGGAGCACCTATGGAGGCTCAAGGGCGAGGCCGAGGCGACGCGGGGATTGACGTGTGATGAAACTTGAGTTTTTATTTGTTGAACTATTTGATTTATATTGATTTTCTGTGATGAACAATGGAGGCGAAAACACGCCGAACCACGCCGAACTATGTGATGAACTAATTGATTTGTATGCGAAAATTCACGCCGAAACACGTCGAACCGCGCCGAATATAGGCTGATTCACGCAGATATCGAGCAGTTTTCGGACAAAATTGAACCGAATAATGTGCCCAAATCGGCGCCTGGGGGCGACGGCTGGGTGCCTAACCGCCCCAGCGCCGAGTATGCCGCCGGCTCGTCCCCAGGCGGCGATTTTTATGCCTCCTGGAGGGGCCAACGGCTGGAGATGCTCTTAGCGAGCATGTTTCGGTTCGACGACGACTCCGCTTTTCTTGTCCCTGGCAACTTCCGAGAAGCTCACTCCTTGTCCTTGCATGGCACCTAGTAGAACAAAGGAAGCAAGGCCCGACCGTGTTCAGTCCAACCATGGGTATAGCAGAGCAAAGCCAAACCAGGCAATGCCGTGCGAGTGTACCACAGATTGATGGATCCACCTAGCAAATGTACCGTGGTACGTACGTACTTTCGGCGTAGTAACCAAAATGCACAACTGCCGTTCAATGCTGGGAGACAGAAAGCGTTGACGAATACCAGTCCTACATTCACATGGACATGTTCCGGAAGATGTGAAAACATACTACTCCTACACGAGTAGCGTGGGATCCTCCTAGCGAGGTTTGCATTTTATTGCCGCGTTCCGGACAATCATCAAACTTGAAGTGACCCATCTCGTTGCAGTCAAAACATTTAACTTTGCTGATGTCAAATTTTCTGTGCGTCTTCTGCTTTCCACGGTCCTTGCACTCGCCGCGAACAGATTGTCCGCGGTCACCACGGCGACGGCCGGCCATGCCCGCTGCCACCATCGCATCCACGGGTGCCATGCATTGTTGCTCCCAGTGCAGTGCTAGGCGTTCGCTTCGGACACTCTAGAGTGGCACTTAGTGCAGGACCAGGCTCCATCCCATGCGCCCCCTCCTTGAGACAAAACACACTCCCTTGGCTGCTTCCAAGAAATTTCCTCCTCCCTCGTACACTTTTCACACCAGCAAGCTGGCTACTTCTGCTGGCCGAAGCGTACTGTTCAACCATGGCTATATTTGTTAAACGGCAATGATAAATCCCGAACATTCGCATTCTAAGCATGGCAACCTGAACGTTTTTTATGTCAACTTTAGTTCACGTGAGGTAGGCAAACATTGCAATTTTCTGACAAAAAAAACAAACTGAGACAAAGTTGCCATGTCTTAACAACTAAAGTTGTCACCTCGCGTCAATTAAAGTTGCCATGTAAAAACATTCGGATGAAATGCTTAAATCCGAACGTTCGGATTTTATCGGGGTCCTTGTTAAAAGGTCAATGATGCGCCACCCTAGGACATCATCATGGATCCATCTAGATAAAAGACAAAATACTACCGTGACAAAAAAATAATCTTACATTCTAAGATAGAGGGAGTATACAGGGCGACGGGAGATCCTGGCATCCTCATGGCCTCGCTCGTCATTTTGGGCTCGGCGGTGGCAGCGCTTTGCATCGTTACACACCTGGGGGCGTCGTTGCGGACTCAGGTACAATCCGGTTGCAGCATATTGGCGCCTTCGGCCGTGCTTTGATCCTAGCATGATGCTTCTTGGGCTCTGGCTTGAACCGAATTCATTGGTCTCCTATTGTTTACGCGTGCCCTCGTCTTAACCATCCTCGGTCCTAGTTATCCGCTGGCATGATAGGAGCTCCGCGGCCCGTAGCAAGAGCACAGACGCTTGCCCTCTCCGGCAATAGCTTGGTGTGTTTAGTGTGTCGTGGTCTGGTGGTTTCTCTAGGCGGTGCGGTTTAGTTTCGGTTTGGTAGTCCTGGTAGCACCTTGTAGGTGTGGTGCCTCCTGCTTTCATGCTCGGCTTCGGGTTGGTGGCATTCTCGCCATTATCTCCGTGGTCGCTTTTTATCTTTCGATTTGCTTGTAAGGGGTTCTCTCCACCATCTTGTATCGGTTTGATCATTTGTGCTTTATCTATAAAGCGGAGCAAAATCCTGTTTAAAGAGTATACTTTACTTTCATTGGGTATCCACTTGCGTTTATTATCTGTCTTTGTTCTCCTACAATCTAGCTATTGCACCTCTTTTTATTTCTCCTCCCGCCTTGTTTTATGGAGCGTCTGCCTCTTTCTTATATTTATTATAGGGATTAAATGGATAGCTACAACGTAATAAATATAAAACGAAACATGAATATGCCATCAAACTTGTGCGGCGACCGATTGTTCTGTTTGTCTAAGCAGCCCTCCCAAGAATTGTGTGTGCAATTTAATAACATTGTATCACACGCTATCATGTATACAATGGAAACAACTTATGTGGTGACTTATGTTTTCCTGTCTACTCCTTTCATGCTAGCTAGGTGGTTTGCCGGCAAAAGAACGTGTTCAACCATTGCATTGCTATATTAGGGTAAGGCTAGGCCAGTGGGGCCAGCATTGTACCATAGCATCATCAATTCATGCGGCGTCCACATACACATATTACCTTTTCCCATTTTTCGTCTTTTTTCTTTGTCCCTCTCCTAATTCATTATCCCTCACGCTTCTACTGAGATGGCTACTCTTTTTGCAGCAAGCAGTTCAACATTGCAACCGTACTTTTCTCTATCTATCTTCCACACTCAACGTGGACTTATAAATGGAGCGTCGGACATGCCCTTGAAGGGTGGGTTGGACCACAAAGTGCAACTCTTTAGTTTTCTTTATCCTCTACCCAATGCATCATCATTCATTTCACATCTCGATCTATCGTTCTAGCACTGTCGTTCAATACATTGTAGTTCCATCACGAAACCAAAAATAATATGTACAATGTAGTTTCACGCACCCGTCTATTTTAGTTAATTAGTTATCCCTCACGTACTGGTTTCCTACGTGAATAACTGGATATCTACATTTTGAATAATGGAAAGCATGAGCGCGCCATCCAACCTACATGGCAACGTTGAAGTAATTTGTGACCATTGAAGTACTTCCGCATGATGTTAAACAACACGGTTTTACTGTTATGCCATATGATAAAAGCAGCAATTTCGTAATTTTCTTTTCCGTGTATGGAGCATAATTTTTAATTTTTATAAAGACATCATGCACTTCTTTAGGTACAGCCATGCATATTAAAACATGTTAATCCCCTAAAAATATGTTAAATCTAATAAAAGAATTCCTATGAGCTCAGGATTTATCAAATTGATTTTCATAGAATTCTTAGGAATTTTTGGTATAAAAGCCTCTGGATCATAAATTTGGTCTTGTCAATTTCCAGTAATTAAAATGCATTCCTATGAGCTCAGGTCCATAATAAATCTAATAAATACACCATCTCCTAATTCTCTCTACACATTAGTCTCTCTTGTGAGAGGGCGACATATCTCTTAACACTTGAGAAAAATGCTCTCCCCTTGTCTAGAAAAAATAACCAAACATTCGTGTCTTCATTTCTTATGGACCATAAAAGATTACTGGTTCAAAAATTCATATTTATTGAGATCCTGCACCATCTTTTCACTCCAAGATCATAAAACCATCACTAAGAAAGAGCTATCTATCTATCTATCTATCTTCAGTTCAATAATGTACGGCCTAATGTCGCTCTGGCCAAAGCTATCCAGCTAATTGTACTGCTCACACAGATGATGTGAGCCTCCGTGGCAAGCTTACCGCCCTAAACTGGTTCCAACACGTAGGCAGCTGTCCGTAGATGAACTCACTCCATCCTCCCGAAGGGGGCATCCACCTGTACACATCTCGACACGTCGTGCCTTCTCCACCCGGTCATTGTCTATGCGACCCTCCGAAGAACTTCGTGTGTATTTGAATAACATTATTTGCGCATGATGTTAAACATCGCGGTTTTACTGTTATGCCATATGATAAAAAGCAATTTTGTAATATGCTTTTGTGAGTGTGGAGCGTAATTTTAAGTTTAATACAGACATCATGCACTTCTTTAGGTACGACCATGCGTATAAAACATCTTAATCATGGGCCTCCCTTGATCACAGAATTTTCACATGATTCTTTAGGTTTTTTATTTAAAGCCTATGGATTATCACTACTAGGGAAAACCCTACCAATAGCGCGGGTTTAAAGCCTATCAGTAGCGCGGGGTACCGCTCTACTGATAAGGCGCTACAGCTAAAGGTTAGCAGTAGCGTGGGTGGGATCACACTACTGCTATATCGACTTAATAGCAACGCTTTCCACAACAAGCGCTACTGGTAATTAGTAGTAGCGCTTCTCTCGGCACGAGCTACTACTATTATTCCGTATTTCTTTTTTATTTCATGTTGTATTCATACACCTTTATACAAGTTTTTATAACGTAGCAAATTAGAGAATGATTTTACATCATAATGAGTTATTACATCAGTGGGAGAGAGAACCGTGGACTAGTTTCAAGTGGATGTCCATCCACTTGAAACTAATCCGCGATTCTTTAACCCAATGATATAATAAATATCATCATCATCATCATCATATCATTAACAACTTATCATCATAATACATCATTGTCATATAACACCTCCTCATGATCATCGTTTTCATCAATGAGACATCACATACAAGTTAGTCACTAGACATAATCACAACTACTCATCATCATCCACTCTCATAAACATATTGTACCTCATAGGACCTACTACATTCTCTTAGGACCTACTATAATATCTTAGGTAAAATAGCATAAAACAAGATAGCCCCTAACTCTCCATTATGGAGAATGGAGATTATCCTGTCTCCAATTTTTGCCTTTCGCACAATGTTGCTTCCAAGAACCTCCTTACGAATGTTCATATATTTTTTCCATTCTTTGATTATCATGTGTTCACCGTTTTTAGAAACCCGGTATGCACAGGTGAGATTCGTAGGACGACCTGACTGTATGTTCAAAACATCAAGACGACCATTCTAATACATCAAATGAGGAACAAAATCCATCGGGATTTTCTATTGAAAAACATAGTAATAACTTCGTATTTAGCAATGTAGTTTAGTTTTAGAAATATGCAAAAGATGCATGGATGTCGTAATAGTAAAAAAATCTTATCAACATATCGCCATGGAAGTTATCGTAGTTCAACACGTGCACTAGTGGCACGTATTCACCATAATTTGCAGGAGTTCGATAAAAGGCATTGTAATTCTCAATGTCAGTACAATATGCGACCAGATGATTTTCTCTTGATAAGTTAACTCAGAGCCATCGGTGTAGTTGGTTCTGTCTACCATCTTTCGCACACTCTTTGAAGAATGAAAATAAGCTATGAATGGAAATAAGTTGTCAATTGTTTTGAAATAAACAATATAAACTACTTAATAACTATGTTTGAGGAACTCACATAGTGGTAGAATTGGAAGCGTATCAACAAGAACCCAAATGTCCAAATTGTCTTGGTCGATGTTAGGATCACCAAGATCCATGGTGACAAACATACCCTCTTGAAAATCATACATCTTGCAAAGTGCTTCCCAACCCGGGCAATCAAAATGGGATACGATCTCAGAATTGTATAGATTTACCTCAAAATCCATACCATGATGGGTCCTTAGGTTAATTTTCTTTGTTTCATTCCTCTCATGATCTTCAAAACCCATCCTCTCCAAGACATAGCGTCTTGCATGGCATGGGATAAGCTAGTCGAATTGTAAAAGACGAAAATTATGTTCGGGAACGTTGCAGAAAATTAAAAAATTTCCTACGGTTTCACCAAGATCCATCTATGAGTTCATCTAAGCAACGAGTGATAGGAGAGAGATGCATCTACATACCACTTGTAGATCGCGTGCGGAAGCGTTCAAGGGAACGGGGATGATGGAGTCGTACTCGTCGTGATCCAAATCACCGATGACCAAGTGCCGAACGGACAGCACCTCCGCGTTCAACACACGTACGGAGCGGATGACGTCTCCTCCTTCTTGATCCAGCAAGGGGAAAGGAGAGGTCGAGGAAGAAGGATCCAGCAGCAGCACGACGGCGTGGTGATCGTGGAGAGGCAGTACTCCGACAGGGCTTCGCCAAGCACTTAACCGAGGAGGAGAGGTGTTGGGGAGGGGAGGGGCTGCGCCTTGGATGTCTTGTGCAGCCCTTCCCTCGCCCCTCTATTTATAGGGGAAGGGGGAAGGGGGCCGGCCCCCTCTAGATGAGATCTAGAGGGGGGGCGGCGGCCAAGGGAGGGGGCTTGCCCCCCAAGCAAGGGGGGCGCCCCCACTAGGGTTTCCCCCCCAACCCTAGGCGCATGGGCCCAAGGGGAGGCGCCCAGCCCTCCAGGGGCTAGTTCCCTTCCCCTACGGCCCATGAGGCCCTCCGAGAGGGGTGGCCCCTCCCGGTGGACCCCCGGAACCCCTCCGGTGGCCCCGGTACAATACGGGTGACCCCGAAACTTTCCCGATGGCCGAAATACCACTTCCTATATATAATTCTTTACCTCCGGACCATTCCGGAACTCCTCGTGACGTCCGGGATCTCATCCGGGACTCCGAACAACATTCGGTAATCACATACAAGTCTTCCTAATAACCCTAGCGTCACCGAACCTTAAGTGTGTAGACCCTATGGGTTCGGGAGACATGCAGACATGACCGAGACGGCTCTCCGGTCAATAACCAACAGCGGGATCTGGATACCCATTTTGGATCCCACATGCTCCTCGATGATCTCATCGGATGAACCACGATGTCGAGGATTCAATCAACCCCGTATACAATTTCCTTTGCCAAACGGTACGTTACTTGCCCGAGACTCGATCGTCGGTATCCCAATACCTCGTTCAGTCTCGTTACCGGCAAGTCAATTTACTCGTACCGTAATGCATGATCTCGTGACCAAACACTTGGTCACTTTGAGCTCATTATCATGATGCATTACCGAGTGGGCCCAGAGATACCTCTCCGTCATACGGGGTGACAAATCCAAGTCTCGATCCGTGTCAACCCAACAGACACTTTCGGAGATACCTGTAGTGCACCTTTGTAGTCACCCAGTTACGTTGTGACGTTTGGTACACCCAAAGCACTCCTATGGTATCCGGGAGTTACACGATCTCATGGTCTAAGGAAAAGATACTTGACACTGGAAAAAGCTATTAGCAAAACGAACTACACGATCTTGTGCTATGCTTAGGATTGGGTCTTGTCCATCACATCATTCTCCTAATGATGTGATTCCGTTGTCAACGACATCTAATGTTCATAGTCAGGAAACCATGACAATTTGGTGACCAACGAGCTAGTCAACTAGAGGCTTACTAGGGACGTATTGTGGTCTATGTATTCACACGTGTATTACGATTTCCGGATACAACTATAGCATGAATAAAAGACAATTATAATGAACAAAGAAATATAATAATAATCCTTTTATTATTGCCTCTAGGGCATATTTCCAACAGTCTCCCACTTGCACTACAGTCAATTGTTGGGGAACGTTGCAGAAAATTAAAATTTTTCCTACGGTTTCACCAAGATCCATCTATGAGTTCATCTAAGCAACGAGTCATGGGAGATGCATCTACATACCACTTTGTAGATCGCGAGCGGAAGCGTTCAAAAGAACGGGGTTGAAGTAGTCGTTCTCGTCGTGATCCTATCACCGGAGATCCTAGCGCCGAACGGACGGCACCTCCGCGTTCAACACATGTACGGAGCGGATGACGTCTCCTCCTTCTTGATCCAGCAAGGGGAAAGGAGAGGTTGATGATGATGGCTCCAGCAGCAGCACAACGGCGTGGTGGTGGTGGAACAGCAGCACTCCGGCAGGGCTTCGCCAAGCACGTGACGGAGGAGGAAGAGGTGTAGCAGGGGGAGGGGGCGCCAGGACTTCAGGGTGCGGCTGCCCCTCTCCCCCCCTCCCTTTATATAGGCCCCCAGGGGGGCGCCGGCCCTGGGAGATTCAATCTCCCAAGGGGGCGGCGGCCAAGGGGGGAGGAGTGCCCCCCAAGGCATGTGGTGCGCCCCCCCCCCCCCCCCCCACCCTAAGGTTACAACCCTAGGCGCAGGGGGTGGGCCTAGGGGGGCGCACCAGCCAACTATGGGCTGGCTCCCCTCCCACTTCAGCCCATGGGGCCCTCCGGGATGGGTGGCCCCACCCGGTGGACCCCCGGGACCCTTCCGGTGGTCCCGGTACAATACCGGGTGACCCCGAAACTTTCCCGATGGCCGAAATACCACTTCCTATATATAATTCTTTACCTCCGGACCATTCCGAAACTCCTCGTGACGTCCGGGATCTCATCCGAGGCTCCGAAAAACATTCGGTATACTGCATACTCATATTCATACAACCCTAGCGTCACCGAACCTTAAGTGTGTAGACCCTACGGGTTCGGGAGACACGTAGTCATGACCGAGACGGCTCTCGGGCAATAACCAACAGCAGGATCTGGATAGCCATGTTGGCTCCCACATGCTCCTTGATGATCTCATCGGATGAACCACGATGTCGAGGATTAGAACAACCCCGTATACAATTCCCTTTGTCATTCGGTACGTTACATGCCCGAGACTCGATCGTCGGTATCCCAATACCTCGTTCAGTCTCGTTACCGGCAAGTCACTTTACTCGTACTGTAATGCATGATCCCGTGACCAAACACTTGGTCACTTTGAGCTCATTATGATGATGCATTACTGAGTGGGCCCAGAGATACCTCTCCGTCATACGGAGTGACAAATCCCAGTCTCGATCCGTGTCAACCCAACAGACACTTTCGGAGATACCTGTAGTGCACCTTTATAGTCACCCAGTTACGTTGTGACGTTTGGTACACCCAAAGCACTCTTATGGTATCCGGGAGTTACATGATCTCATGGTCTAAGGAAGAGATACTTGACATTGGAAAAGCTCTAGCAAAACGAACTACACGATCTTGTGCTATGCTTAGGATTGGGTCTTGTGCATCACATCATTCTCCTAATGATGTGATCCCGTTGTCAATGACATCTAATGTCCATAGTCAGGAAACCATGACTATCTATTGACCAACGAGCTAGTCGACTAGAGGCTCACTAGGGACATGTTATGGTCTATGTATTCACACGTGTATTACGATTTCTGTATAATACAGTTATAGCATGAATAAAAGACAATTATCATGAACAAGGAAATATAATAATAATGCTTTCATTATTGCCTCTAGGGCATATTTCCAACAGTCTCCCACTTGCACTAGAGTCAATAATCTAGTTACATTGTGATGAATCGAACACCCATAGAGTTCTGGTGTTGATCATGTTTTGCTCGCGAGAGAGGTTTAGTCAATGGATCTGCGACATTCAGATCCGTATGTACTTTGCAAATATCTATGTCTCCATCTTGAACATTTTCTCGGATGGAGTTGAAATGACGCTTGATGTGCCTGGTCTTCTTGTGAAACCTGGGCTCCTTGGCAAGGGCAATAGCTCCAGTGTTGTCACAGAAGAGTTTGATCGGCCCCGACGCATTGGGTATGACTCCTAGGTCGGTGATGAACTCCTTCACCCAAATAGCTTCATGCGCTGCCTCCGAGGCTGCCATGTACTCCGCTTCACATGTAGATCCCGCCACGACGCTCTGCTTGCAGCTGCACCAGCTTACTGCTCCACCACTCAACATATACACGTATCCGGTTTGTGACTTAGAGTCATCCAGATCTGTGTCGAAGCTAGCGTCAACGTAACCCTTTACGACGAGCTCTTCGCCACCTCCATAAACGAGAAACATGTCCTTTGTCCTTTTCAGGTACTTCAGGATATTCTTGACCGCTGTCCAGTGTTCCTTGCTGGGATTACTTTGGTACCTTCCTACCAAACTTACGGCAAGGTTTACATCAGGTCTGGTACACAGCATGGCATACATAATAGATCCTATGGCTGAGGCATAGGGGATGACGCTCATCTCTTCTTTATCTTTTCCCGTGGTCGGGCATTGAGCCGAGCTCAGTCTCACACCTTGCAGTACAGGCAAGAACCCTTTCTTGGACTGATCCATTTTGAACTTCTTCAAAATCTTATCAAGGTATGTGCTTTGTGAAAGACCTATGAGGCGTCTCGATCTATCCCTATAGATCTTGATGCCTAATATGTAAGAAGCTTCTCCAAGGTCCTTCATTGAAAAACACTTATTCAAGTAGGCCTTAATGCTATCCAAGAATTCTATATCATTTCCCATCAAAAGTATGTCATCTACATATAATATGAGAAATGCCACAGAGCTCCCACTCACTTTCTTGTAAACGCAGGCTTCTCCATAAGTCTGCATAAACCCAAACGCTTTGATCATCTCATCAAAGCGAATGTTCCAACTCCGAGATGCTTGCACCAGCCCATAAATGGATCGCTGGAGCTTGCATACTTTGTTAGCGTTCTTAGGATCGACAAAACCTTCCGGCTGCATCATATACAGCTCTTCCTTAAGATAACCGTTAAGGAATGCCGTTTTGACGTCCATCTGCCATATCTCATAATCATAGTATGCGGCAATTGCTAACATGATTCGGACGGACTTAAGCTTCGCTGCGGGAGAGAAAGTCTCATCGTAGTCAATCCCTTGAACTTGCCGATAACCCTTAGCGACAAGTCGAGCTTTATAAATGGTAACATTACCATCCGCGTCCGTCTTCTTCTTAAAGATCCATTTGTTTTCTATCGCTCGCTGATCATCGGGCAAGTCAGTCAAAGTCCATACTTTGTTTTCATACATGGATTCTATCTCGGATTTCATGGCTTCTAGCCATTTGTTGGAATCTCGGCCCGCCATTGCTTCTTCATAGTTCGAAGGTTCACCGTTGTCTAACAACATGATTTCCAGGACAGGGTTATCGTACCATTCTGGTGCGGAACGTGTCCTTGTGGACCTACGAAGTTCAGTAGCAACTTGATCCGAAGTACCTTGATCATCATCATTAATTTCCTCTTCAGTTGGTGTAGGCATCACGGGAACATTTTCCTGAGTTGCACTGCTATCCTGTTCAAGAGGTAGTACTTCATCGAGTTCTACTTTCCTCCCACTTAGTTCTTTCGAGAGAAACTCTTTTTCCAGAAAGGATCCGTTCTTGGCAACAAAGATCTTGCCCTCGGATCTTAAGTAGAAGGTATACCCAATGGTTTCTTTAGGGTATCCTATGAAGACGCATTTTTCCGACTTGGGTTCAAGCTTTTCAGGTTGAAGTTTCTTGACATAAGCATCGCATCCCCAAACTTTTAGAAACGATAGCTTAGGTTTCTTCCCAAACCATAATTCATACGGTGTCGTCTCAACGGATTTAGACGGTGCCCTATTTAAAGTGAATGTAGCTGTCTCTAGAGCGTATCCCCAAAATGATAGCGGTAAATCGGTAAGAGACATCATAGACCGCACCATATCCAATAGAGTGCGATTACGACGTTCGGACACACCGTTACGCTGAGGTGTTCCAGGCGGCGTGAGTTGTGAAACGATTCCACATTTTCTTAAGTGTGTACCAAATTCGTGACTTAAATATTCTCCTCCACGATCCGATCGTAAGAATTTTATCTTTCGGTCACGTTGATTCTCTACCTCATTCTGAAATTCCTTGAACTTTTCAAAGGTCTCAGACTTGTGTTTCATCAAGTAGACATACCCATATCTACTCAAGTCATTAGTGAGAGTTAGAACATAACGATATCCTCCGCGAGCCTCAACGCTCATTGGACCGCACACATCGGTATGTATGATTTCCAACAAGTTGGTTGCTCGCTCCATTGTTCCGGAGAACGGAGTCTTGGTCATCTTGCCCATGAGGCATGGTTCGCATGTGTCAAATGATTCATAATCGAGAGACTCCAAAAGTCCATCAGCATGGAGCTTCTTCATGCGCTTGACACCAATGTGACCAAGGCGGCAGTGCCACAAGTATGTGGGACTATCGTTATCAACTTTACATCTTTTGGTATTCACGCTATTAATATGTTTAACATCACGCTCGAGATTCATTAAGAATAAACCATTGACCATAGGGGCATGACCATAAAACATATCTCTCATATAAATAGAACAACCATTATTCTCGGATTTAAATGAGTATCCATCTCGTATCAAACGAGATCCAGATACAATGTTCATGCTCAAACTTGGCACCAAATAACAATTATTAAGGTTTATAACTAATCCCGTAGGTAAATGTAGAGGTATCGTGCTGACGGCGATCACATCGACCTTGGAACCATACCCGACGCACATCGTCACCTCGTCCTTCGCCAGTCTCGCTTATTCCGCAGCTCCTGCTGTGAGTTACAAATATGAGCAACGGCACCGGTATCAAATACCCAGGAGTTACTACGAGTACTGGCAAGGTACACATCAATTACATGTATATCAAATATACCTTTAGTGTTGCCAGCCTTCTTATCCGCTAAGTATTTGGGGCAGTTCCGCTTCCAGTGACCCTTCCCCTTGCAATAAAAGCACTCAGTCTCAGGCTTGGGTCCATTCTTTGACTTCTTCCCGGCAACTGGCTTACCGGGCGCGGCAACATCTTTGTCGTCCTTCTTGAAGTTCTTCTTACCCTTGCCCTTCTTGAACTTAGTGGTCTTATTGACCGTCAACACTTGATGTTCTTTCTTGATTTCAACCTCTGCCGACTTCAGCATTGAAAATACTTCAGGAATGGTCTTCACCATCCCCTGCATATTATAGTTCATCACAAAGCTCTTGTAGCTTGGTGGGAGCGACTGAAGGATTCTGTCAATGACCGCCCCATCCGGGAGGTTAATGTCCGGCTGGGACAGGCGGCTGTGCAACCCAGACATTTTGAGTATATGCTCACTGACAGAACTGTTTTCCTCCATCTTACAACTATAGAACTTGTCGGAGACTTCATATCTCTCGACCCGGGCATGAGCTTGGAAAACTAGTTTCAGCTCCTCGAACATCTCATATGCTCCGTGTTTCTCAAAACGCTTTTGGAGCCCCGGTTCTAAGCTGTAAAGAATGCCGCACTGAACGAGGGAGTAATCATTAGCACGTGTCTACCAAACGTTCAAATCGTCTTGCAGTGCTGGGAGAGCAGGTGGGTCACCTAACGGTGCTTCAAGGACATATGGTTTCTTGGCAGCTATGAGGATGATCCTAAGGTTCCGGACCCAGTCCGTATAGTTGCTGCCATCATCTTTTAGCTTGGTTTTCTCGAGGAACGCGTTGAAGTTCATGTTGACATGAGCGTTGGCCATTTGATCTACAAGACATATTTTGCAAAGATTTTAGACTAAGTTCATGATAATTAAGTTCATCCAATCAAATTATTTAATGAACTCCCACTCAGATTTGACATCCCTTTAGTCATCTAAGTGTTACACGATCCGAGTTGACTAGGCTGTGTCCGATCATCACGTGAGACGGACTAGTCATCGTCGGTGAACATTCTCATGTTGATCGTATCTTCCATACGACTCGTGTTCGACCTTTCGGTCTCCGTGTTCCGAGGCCATGTCTGTACATGCTAGGCTCGTCAAGTTAACCCTAAGTGTTTTTTGCATGTGTAAAACTGTCTTACACCCGTTGTATGTGAACGTAAGGATCTATCACACCCGATCATCACGTGGTGCTTCGAAACGATGAACTTTAGCAACGGTGCACAGTTAGGGGAGAACACTTCTTGAAATTGTTGTAAGGGATCATCTTATTTACTACCGTCGTTCTAAGTAAACAAGATGCGTAAAACATAATAAACATCACATGCAATTATATAAAGTAGTGACATGATATGGCCAATATCATATAGCTCCTTTGATCTTCATCTTCGGGGCTCCATGATCATCTTGTCACCGGCATGACACCATGATCTCCATCATCATGATCTCCATCATCGTGTCTTCATGAAGTTGTCACGCCAACGACTACTTCTACTTCTATGACTAACGCGTTTAGTAATAAAGTAAAGTAGTTTACATGGCATTCTTCAATGACACGCAGGTCATACAAAAATAAAGACAACTCCTATGGCTCCTGCCGGTTGTCATACTCATCGACATGCAAGTCGTGATTCCTATTACAAGAACATGATCTCATACATCACAATATATCATTCATCATTCATCACAACTTCTGGCCATATCACATCACATGACAATCGCTGCAAAAACAAGTTAGACATCCTCTAATTGTTGTTGCATCTTTTACGTGGCTGCAATTGGGTTCTAGCAAGAACGTTTTCTTACCTACGAATAACCACAATGTGATTTTGTCAACTTCTATTTACCCTTCATAAGGACCCTTTTCCTCGAATCCGCTCCAACTAAAGTGGGAGAGACAGACACCCGCCAGCCACCTTATGCAACTAGTGCATGTTAGTCGGTGGAACCGGTCTCTCGTAAGCGTACGTGTAAGGTTGGTCCGGGCCTCTTCATCCCACAATACCGCTGAAGCAAGATAAGACTAGTAGCGGCAAGCAAGTTGACAAGATCTACGCCCACAACATAATTGTGTTCTACTCATGCAATAGAGAACTACGCATAGACCTAGCTCATGATGCCACTGTTGGGGAACGTTGCAGAAAATTAAAAATTTTCCTACGGTTTCACCAAGATCCATCTATGAGTTCATCTAAGCAACGAGTCATGGGAGATGCATCTACATACCACTTTGTATATCGCGAGCGGAAGCGTTCAAAAGAACGGGGTTGAAGTAGTCGTTCTCGTCGTGATCCTATCACCGGAGATCCTAGCGCTGAACGGACGGCACCTCCGCGTTCAACACACGTACGGAGCGGATGACGTCTCCTCCTTCTTGATCCAGCAAGGGGAAAAGGAGAGGTTGATGATGATGGCTCCAGCAGCAGCACAACGGCGTGGTGGTGGTGGAACAGCAGCACTCCGGCAGGGCTTCGCCAAGCACGTGACGGAGGAGGAAGAGGTGTAGCAGGGGGAGGGGGCGCCAGGACTTCAGGGTGCGGCTGCCCCTCTCCCCCCTCCCTTTATATAGGCCCCCAGGGGGGGGCGGCCCTGGGAGATTCAATCTCCCAAGGGGGCGGCGGCCTAGGGGGGAGGAGTGCCCCCCAAGGCATGTGGTGCGCCCCCCCCCCCCCCACCCTAGGGTTTCAACCCTAGGCGCAGGGGGTGGGCCTAGGGGGGCGCACCAGCCCACTATGGGCTGTCTCCCCTCCCACTTCAGCCCATGGGGTCCTCCGGGATGGGTGGCCCCACCCGGTGGACCTCCGGGACCCTTCCGGTGGTCCCGGTACAATACCGGGTGACCCCGAAACTTTCCCGATGGCCGAAATACCACTTCCTATATATAATTCTTTACCTCCGGACCATTCCGAAACTCCTCGTGACGTCCGGGATCTCATCCGGGACTCCGAACAACATTTGGTACACTGCATACTCATATTCATACAACCCTAGCGTCACCGAACCTTAAGTGTGTAGACCCTACGGGTTCGGGAGACACGTAGTCAAGACCGAGACGGCTCTCGGGCAATAACCAACAGCGGGATCTGGATACCTATGTTGGCTCCCACATGCTCCTCGATGATCTCATCGGATGAACCACGATGTCGAGGATTAGAACAACCCCGTATACAATTCCCTTTGTCATTCGGTACGTTACATGCCCGAGACTCGATCGTCGGTATCCCAATACCTCGTTCAGTCTCGTTACCGGCAAGTCACTTTACTCGTACTGTAATGCATGATCCCGTGACCAAACACTTGGTCACTTGAGCTCATTGTGATGATGCATTACCGAGTGGGCCCAGAGATACCTCTCCGTCATACGGAGTGACAAATCCCAGTCTCGATCCGTGTCAACCCAACAGACACTTTCGGAGATACCTGTAGTGCACCTTTATAGTCACCCAGTTACGTTGTGACGTTTGGTACACCCAAAGCACTCTTACGGTATCCGGGAGTTACACGATCTCATGGTCTAAGGAAGAGATACTTGACATTGGAAAATCTCTAGCAAAACGAACTACACGATCTTGTGCTATGCTTAGGATTGGGTCTTGTCCATCACATCATTCTCCTAATGATGTGATCCCGTTGTCAATGACATCTAATGTCCATTGTCAGGAAACCATGACTATCTATTGACCAACGAGCTAGTCAACTAGAGGCTCACTAGGGACATGTTATGGTCTATGTATTCACACGTGTATTACGATTTCCGGATAATACAGTTATAGCATGAATAAAAGACAATTATCATGAACAAGGAAATATAATAATAATGCTTTTATTATTGCCTCTAGGGCATATTTCCAACATCAATAACCTAGTTACATTTTGATGAATCGAACACGCATAGAGTTCTGGTGTTGATCATGTTTTGCTCACGGAAGAGGTTTAGTCAACGGATCTGCGACATTTAGATCCGTATGTACTTTGCAAATATCTATGTCTCGATCTTGAACATTTTCACGGATGGAGTTGAAACGACGCTTGATGTGCCTGGTCTTCTTGTGAAACCTCCATAAACGAGAAACATGTCCTTTGTCCTTTTCAGGTACTTCAAGATATTCTTGACCGCTGTCCAGTGTTCCTTGCCGGGATTACTTTGGTACCTTCCTACCAAACTTATGGCAAGGTTTACATCAGGTCTGGTACACAGCATGGCATACATAATAGATCCTATGGCTGAGGCATAGGGGATGACACTCATCTCTACTTTATCTTTATCCGTGGTCGGACATTGAGCCGAGCTCAATCTCACACCTTGCAATACAGGCAAGAACCCTTTCTTGGACTGATCCATTTTGAACTTCTTCAAAATCTTATCAAGGTATGTGCTTTGTGAAAGACCTATGAGGCGTCTCGATCTATCCCTATAGATTTTGATGCCTAATATGTAAGCAGCTTCTCCAAGGTCCTTCATTGAAAGACACTTATTCAAGTAGGCCTTAATGCTGTCCAAGAATTCTATATCATTTGTCATGAAAAGTATGTCATCTACATATAATATGAGAAATGCTACAGAGCTCCCACTCACTTTCTTGTAAATGCAGGCTTCTCCATAAGTCTGCATAAACCCAAACGCTTTGATCATCTCATCAAAGCGAATGTTCCAACTCCGAGATGCTTGCACCAGCCCATAAATGGATCGCTGGAGCTTGCATACTTTGTTAGCATTCTTAGGATCGACAAAACCTTCCGGCTGCATCATATACAGCTCTTCCTTAAGATAGCCGTTAAAGAATGCCGTTTTGACGTCCATCTGCCATATCTCATAATCATAGTATGCGGCAATTGCAAACATGATTCAGACGGACTTAAGCTTCGCTACGGGAGATAAAGTCTCATCGTAGTCAATCCCTTGAACTTGCCGATAACCCTTAGCGACAAGTCGAGCTTTATAGATGGTGACATTACCATCTACGTTCATCTTCTTCTTAAAGATCCATTTGTTTTCTATCGCTCGCCGATCATCGGGCAAGTCAGTCAAAGTCCATACTTTGTTTTCATACATGGATTCAATCTCGGATTGCATGGCTTCTAGCCATTTGTTGGAATCTGGGCCCGCCATCGCTTCTTCATAGTTCGAACTTCACCGTTGTCTAACAACATGATTTCCAGGACAGGGTTGCCATACCACTCTGGTGTGGAACGTGTCCTTGTGGACCTACGAAGTTCAGTAGCAACTTGATCCAAAGGACCTTGATCATCATCATTAATTTCCTCTCCAGTCGGTGTAGGCACCACAAGAACATTTACCTGAGTTGCACTACTTTCCGGTTCAAGAGGTAGTACTTCATCGAGTTCTACTTTTCTCCCACTTATTCCTTTCGAGAGAAACTCTTTTTCCAGAAAGGATCCGTTCTTGGCAACAAAGATCTTGCCTTTGGATCTAAGGTAGAAGGTATACCCAATGGTTTCCTTAGGGTATCCTATGAAGACGCATTTTTCCGACTTGGGTTCGAGCTTTTCAGGTTGAAGTTTCTTGACATAAGCATCGCATCCCCAAACTTTTAGAAACGACAGCTTAGGTTTCTTCCCAAACCATAATTCATACGGTGCCGTCTCAACGGATTTAGAAGGTGCCCTATTTAAAGTGAATGTAGCTGTCTCTAGAGCGTATCCCCAAAATGATAGCGGTAAATCGGTAAGAGACATCATAGATCGCACCATATCCAATAGAGTGCGATTACGATGTTCGGACACGCCGTTACGCTGAGGTGTTCTAGGCGGCATGAGTTGTGAAACGATTCCACATTTTCTTAAGTGCGTACCAAATTCGTGACTTAAATATTCTCCTCCATGATCCGATCGTAAGAATTTTATCTTTCGGTCACGTTGATTCT
This sequence comes from Triticum timopheevii, assembly GCA_963921465.1. Lineage (NCBI taxonomy): Eukaryota > Viridiplantae > Streptophyta > Magnoliopsida > Poales > Poaceae > Triticum > Triticum timopheevii. The sequence continues at coordinate 489,554,671 of OY997270.1, read as the reverse complement.
CTACTTCATTCTGAAATTCCTTGAACTTTTCAAAGGTCTCAGACTTGTGTTACATCAAGTAGATATACCCATATCTACTTAAGTCATCAGTGAGAGTGAGAACATAACGATATCCTCCGCGAGCCTCAACGCTCATTGGACCACACACATCAGTATGTATGATTTCCAATAAGTTGGTTGCTCGCTCCATTGTTCCGGAGAACGGAGTCTTGGTCATTTTGCCCATGAGGCATGGTTCGCATGTGTCAAATGATTCATAATCGAGAGACTCTAAAAGTCCATCAGCATGGAGCTTCTTCATGCGCTTGACACCAATGTGACCAAGGCGGCAGTGCCACAAGTATGTGGGACTATCGTTATCAACTTTACATCTTTTAGTATTCACGCTATGAATATGTGTAACATTACGTTCGAGATTCATTAAGAATAAACCATTGACCATCGGGGCATGACAATAAAACATATCTCTCATATAAATAGAACAACCATTATTCTCGGATTTAAATGAGTAGCCATCTCGTATTAAACGAGATCCAGATACAATGTTCATGCTCAAACTTGGCACTAAATAACAATTATTGAGGTTCATAACTAATCCCGTGGGTAAATGTAGAGGTAGCGTGCCGACGGCGATCACATCGACCTTGGAACCATTCCCGACGCGCATCGTCACCTCGTCCTTCGCCAGTCTCCGCTTATTCCGCAGCTCCTGCTGTGAGTTACAAATGTGAGCAACGACACCGGTATCAAATACCCAGGAGTTACTATGAGTACTGGTAAGGTACACATCAATTACATGTATATCACATATACCTTTAGTGTTGCCGGCCTTCTTGTCCGCTAAGTATTTGGGGCAGTTCCGCTTCCAGTGACCCTTCCCTTTGCAATAAAAGCACTCAGTCTCAGGCTTGGGTCCATTCTTTGACTTCTTCCCGGCAACTGGCTTACCGGGCGCGGCAACATCTTTGCCGTCCTTCTTGAAGTTCTTCTTACCCTTGCCCTTCTTGAACTTAGTGGTCTTATTGACCATCAACACTTGATGTTCTTTCTTGATTTCAACCTCTGCTGACTTCAGCATTGAAAATACTTCAGGAATGGTCTTCACCATCCCCTGCATATTGTAGTTCGACACAAAGCTCTTGTAGCTCGGTGGGAGCGACTGAAGGATTATGTCAATGACCGTCTCATCCGGGAGGTTGATCTCTAGCTGGGACAGGCGGTTGTGCAACCCAGACATTTTGAGTATGTGCTCACTGACAGAACTGTTTTCCTTCATCTTACAACTGTATAACTTGTCGGAGACTTCATATCTCTCGACCCGGGCATGAGCTTGAAAAACCATTTTCAGCTCCTCGAACATCTCATATGCTCCGTGTCGCTCAAAACGCTTTTGGAGCCCCGGTTCTAAGCTGTAAAGCATGCCGCACTGAACGAGGGAGTAATCATCAGCATGTGACTGCCAAGTGTTCATAACGTCTTGGTTCTCTGGGATTGGTGCTTCACCTAGCGGTGCTTCTACGACATAATCTTTCTTGGCTGCTATGAGGATGATCCTCAGGTTCCGGACCCAGTTCGAATAGTTGCTGCCATCATCTTTCAGCTTGGTTTTCTCTAGGAACGCGTTGAAGTTCATGTTGACATGAGCGTTGGCCATTTGATCTACAAGACATATTTTGCAAAGGTTTTTAGACTAAGTTCATGATAATTAAGTTCATCTAATCAAATTATTTAATGAACTCCCGCTCAGATTAGACATCCCTCTAGTCATCTAAGTGTTACACGATCCGAGTCGACTAGGCCGTGTCCGATCATCACGTGAGATGGACTAGTCATCATCGGTGAACATCTCCATGTTGATCGTATCTTCCATATGACTCATGTTCGACCTTTCGGTCTATTGTGTTCCGAGGCCATGTCTGTACATGCTAGGCTCGTCAAGTTAACCCTAAGTGTTTATGCATGTGTAAAACTGTCTTACACCTGTTGTATGTGAACGTAAGGATCTATCAACCCGATCATCACGTGGTGCTTCGAAACGACAAACTTAGCAACGGCGCACAGTTAGGGGGAACACTTTCTTGAAATTATTATAAGGGATCATCTTATTTACTACCGTCGTTCTAAGTAAACAAGATGCATAAACATAATAAACATCACATGCAATTATATAATAGTGACATGATATGGCCAATATCATATAGCTCCTTTGATCTCCATCTTCGGGGCTCCATGATCATCTTCGTCACCGGCATGACACCATGATCTCCATCATCGTGTCTTCATGAAGTTGTCATGCCAACGACTACTTCTACTTCTATGGCTAACGCGTTTAGAAATAAAGTAATTTACATGGCGTTCTTCAATGACACGCAGGTCATACAAAAAATAAAGACAACTCCTATGGCTCCTGCTGGTTGTCATACTCATCGACATGCAAGTCATGATTCCTATTACAAGAACATGATCTCATACATCACAATATATCATTCATCAATCATCACAACTTTTGGCCATATCACATCACATGACAATTGCTGCAAAAACAAGTTAGACGTTCTCTAATTGTTGTTGCATCTTTTACGTGGCTGCAATTGGGTTCTAGCAAGAACGTTTTCTTACCTACGAATAACCACAACATGATTTTGTCAACTTCTATTTACCCTTCATAAGGACCCTTTTTGTCGAATCCGCTCCAACTAAAGTGGGAGAGACAGACACCCGCTAGCCACCTTATGCAACTAGTGCATGTCAGTCGGTGGAACCTGTCTCACGTAAGCGTACGTGTAAGGTCAGTCCGGGCCGCTTCATCCCACAATACCGCTGACGCAAAATAAGACTAGTAGCGGTAAGCAAGTTGACAAGATCTACACCCACAACAAAATTGTGTTCTACTCGTGCAATAGAGAACTACGCATAAACTTAGCTCTGATACCACTGTTGGGGAACGTTGCAGAAAATTAAAAAAATTCCTACGGTTTCACCAAGATCCATCTATGAGTTCATCTAAGAAACGAGTGATAGGAGAGAGATGCATCTACATACCACTTGTAGATCGCGTGCGGAAGCGTTCAAGGGAACAGGGATGATGGAGTCGTACTCGTCGTGATCCAAATCATCGATGACCAAGTGCCGAACGGACAGCACCTCCGCGTTCAACACACGTACGGAGCGGATGACGTCTCCTCCTTCTGGATCCAGCAAGGGGAAAGGAGAGGTTGAGGAAGAAGGCTTCAGCAGCAGCACGACGGCGTGGTGATGGTGGAGAGGCAGTACTCCGACAGGGCTTCGCCAAGCACTTAACGAAGGAGGAGAGGTGTTGGGGAGGGGAGGGGCTGCGCCTTGGATGTCTTGCGCAGCCCTCCCCTCGCCCCTCTATTTATAGGGGAAGGGGGAAGGGGGCCGGCCCCCTCTAGATGAGATCTAGAGGGGGGGCGGCGGCCAACGGAGGGGGCTTGCCCCCCAAGCAAGCGGGGCGCCCCCACTAGGGTTCCCCCCCCCCCCCAACCCTAGGCGCATGGGCCCTAGGGGGACGCGCCCAGCCCACCAGGGGCTGGTTCCCTGCCCCCTACGGCCCATGAGGCCCTCCGAGAGGGGTGGCCCCTCCCGGTAGACCCCCGGAACCCCTCCGGTGGCCCCGGTACAATACCGATATGCCCCCGAAACTTTCCGGTGACCGTATGACAACTTCCCATATATAAATCTTCACCTCCGGACCATTCCGGAACTCCTCGTGAAGTCCGGGATCTCATCCGGGAATCCGAACAACATTCGGTAATCACATACAAGTCTTCCTAATAACCCTAGCGTAACCGAACCTTAAGTGTGTAGACCCTACAGGTTCGGGAGACATGCAGACATGACCGAGACGGCTCTCCGGTCAATAACCAACAGCGGGATCTGGATACCCATGTTGGCTCCCACATGCTTCTCGATGATCTCATCGGATGAACCACGATGTCGAGGATTCAATCAACCCCGTATACAATTCCCTTTGTCAAACAATACGTTACTTGCCCGAGACTCGATCGTCGGTATCCCAATACCTCGTTCAGTCTCGTTACCGGCAAGTCACTTTACTCGTACCGTAATGCATGATCCCGTGACCAAACACTTGGTCACTTTGAGCTCATTATGATGATGCATTACCGAGTGGGCCCAGAGATACCTCTCCATCATACGGAGTGACAAATCCCAGTCTTGATCCGTGTCAACCCAACAGACACTTTTGGAGATACCTATAGTGCACCTTTATAGTCACCCAGTTACGTTGTGACGTTTGGTACACCCAAAGCACTCCTACGGTATCCGAGAGTTACACGATCTCATGGTCTAAGGAAAAGATACTTGACATTAGAAAAAGCTATTAGCAAAACGAACTACACGATCTTGTGCTATGCTTAGGATTGGGTCTTGTCCATCACATCATTCTCCTAATGATGTGTTCCCGTTGTCAACGACATCTAATGTCCATAGTCAGAAAACCATGACTATCTGTTGACCAACGAGCTAGTCAACTAGAGGCTTACTAGGGACGTATTGTGGTCTATGTATTCACACGTGTATTATGATTTCCGGATAATACAATTATAGCATGAATAAAAGACAATTATCATGAACAAAGAACTATAATAATAATCCTTTTATTATTGCCTCTAGGGCATATTTCCAACAAATTACACGTTGAAGTAGTAGAAGTCGAGCTTAATTAAAAAAAATACTTTGCATCGTAGCTTACCGTATCACAATCGAAGGCCTCCTCGAGCTTAATGCTGAAGTGTCGACCTTCGTCTAGGTGAGGCCTGTCGCAGAAACCCCGATTGTTGCCGCACCAGGAGCACTCCCTGGGACCTTCTTCGTCCGACGACATTTCCTATGTTCATAATTCAAAGATTAAACTTGTACAATTAAATATATGTACTACAAAAACTAAATTAGATCATTATTATTCAGCACGGGTTGACTATCGGTCCGTCGAGTTTTTTTTTTTGAAAACTCTCAGCTCACGTGGTGTATATATTTGACCGTTGGTGATGGTCGCTCCTCCCTTCGTCCCCGAGTGCATTAAACCAAAATGTCTAGCACACAGGAACGAAGGAGAAGCGACCCCCACGACAACAGTCGGCATTCTTCTTCATTCTCTCATATATGGTGGACACACTCCCTCACTGATTTTTCGACCGTCGGTGGTGGTGGTTACTCCTCCTTCCCCTAGTGCACAACAAAGGTCTAGCACAAGGAGATGAAGGAGAAACGACCCCCACAACAACAGTCGGGATTCTTCGGCCTCGAAAGAATTAAAGTCAACCCGAAATATCGTCTAATTATATTTCTAGAAAATCCAGGCCACTCGATATTTCCTACATATTCTAGCACAAGCCATGCCAAAATTCAAGGAAAATTCCGGCATGACCTTTGCTAAAAAAAAGGACATATCAAGCGCCTCAAATTTAGCGGAACAGAAATTAATCAACACTCCGGCAAAATATAGGCCACTCGAAGGTGTAACCTGCAAATATTACCGGCCACTTGGGCAAACACATATCCTATTTGACATGTTTTTATCTATATCATATCTTATAGGACTCATATTGACATGGAGATTTGCCTGGTCTCACCTCGAGGTCGGAGGGGGTCGGCGACGGGGACGACGACGGGGGTGATGGAGGGGCTCCTAGATTTCTGAAAAAACAAATACCCTATTACTTAAACTATAAAAATGTAGCGCTGGCCAGAGATACTCTAAATGTAGCGCTGGTCGGTGATGGGGTCGATGCGGGAATAATTGCTTAAACTAAAAAAATAACAACAAATGTGACATGTTCAACTAGTTCTATTAATTCAACTAGTTCTTACTAAAAATAAACTTACTATAAATAAAAATAAACTAGTTCTTTCTCAAAATAAACTAGTTCAACTAGTTATATTAATTTTCTTACTAAAAATACATTAGTTCTATTAAATCAACTAGTTGTTACTAAAAATAAACTAGTTCAACTAGTTTTATTAATTTACTTACTAAATATTTTAAACACTTACTAAAAGCAGGGAAAAAAGAGATGGAGGGAGGGGGCGGCCGGAGGAGGAGGAGGGAAAATTTGTGCTAGCTCAGTTCATTAATATAAGGTGTTTTCTGTTGGAAATATGCCCTAGAGGCAATAATAAATTAGTTATTATTATTATACTTCCTTGTTCATGATAATCGTTTATTATCCATGCTATAATTGTATTGATAGGAAACTCAGATACATGTGTGGGTACATAGACAACACCATGTCCCTAGTAAGCCTCTAGTTGACTAACTCGTTGATCAATAGATGGTTACGGTTTCCTGACCATGGACATTGGATGTCGTTGATAACGGGATCACATCATTATGAGAATGATGTGATGGACAAGACCCAATCATAAGCCTAGCACAAAGATCGTGTAGTTCGTATGCTAAAGCTTTTCTAATGTCAAGTATCATTTCCTTAGACCATGAGATTGTGCAACTCCCGGATACCGTAGGAATGCTTTGGGTGTACCAAACGTCACAACGTAACTGGGTGGCTATAAAGGTGCACTACGGGTATCTCCGAAAGTGTCTGTTGGGTTGGCACGAATCGAGACTGGGATTTGTCACTCCGTGTAACGGAGAGGTATCTCTGGGCCCACTCGGTAGGACATCATCATAATGTGCACGATGTGACCAAGGGGTTGATCACGGGATGATGTGTTATGGAACGAGTAAAGAGACTTGCCGGTAACGAGATTGAACAAGGTATCGGCATACCGATGATCGAATCTCGGGCAAGTACAATACTGCTGGACAAAGGGAATTGAATACGGGATTGATTGAATCCTCGACATCGTGGTTCATCCGATGAGATCATCGTGGAACATGTGGGAGCCAACATGGGTATCCAGATCCCGCTGTTGGTTATTGACCGGAGAACGTCTCGGTCATGTCTCCATGGTTCCCGAACCCGTAGGGTCTACACACTTAAGGTTCGATGATGCTAGGGTTATAAAGGAAGTTTTTATGTGGTTACCGAATGTAGTTCAGAGTCCCGGATGAGATCCCGGACGTCACGAGGAGTTCCAGAATGGTCCGGAGGTAAAGATTTATATATGGGAAGTCCTGTTTTGGTCACCGGAAAAGTTTCGGGTGTTATCGGTAACGTACCGGGACCACCGGGAGGGTCCCGGGGGTCCACCAAGTGGGGCCACCGGCCCCAGAGGGCTGCATGCGCCAAGTGTGGGAGGGGACCAGCCCCGGGTGGGCTGGTGCGCCCCCCCCCCCACAAGGGCCCAAGGTGCCTAGGGTTTGGGGAGGGGGCGCACCCACCTTACTTGGGGGGCAAGTTTCCCCTCTTCCCCCCTTGGCCGCCACCCTAGATGGGTTTTGGGGGCAGCCGCACCCCTTGGGGTCGGAACCCTAAGGGGGGGCGCAGCCCCCTCCCTCTCCCCTATATATACTTGAGGTTTTGGGGCTGCCATATACAAGAGTTTCCACCTCTCCCTGGCGCAGCCCTACCTTTGTTTCTCCTCCTCTCCCGCGGTGCTTGGCGAAGCCCTGCAGGATTGCCACGCTCCTCCATCACCACCATGTCGTTGTGCTGCTGCTGGACGGAGTCTTCCTCAACCTCTCCCTCTCTCCTTGCTAGATCAAGGCATGGGAGACGTCACTGGGCTGCACATGTGTTGAACGCGGAGGTGCCGTCCGTTCGGCACTAGGATCTCCGGTGATTTGGATCACGATGAGTACGACTCCTTCAACCCCGTTCTCTTGAACGCTTCCGCTTAGCGATCTACAAGGGTATGTAGATGCACTCTCCTCTCTCTCGTTGCTAGTCTCTCCATAGATAGATCTTGGTGACTCGTAGGAAAATTTTGAATTTCTGCTACGTTCCCCAACAGTGGCATCATGAGCTAGGCCTATTGCGTAGTTTCTATGCACGAGTAGAACACAAGTTGTTGTGGGTATTGATTTTGTTCAATATGCTTACCGTTACTAGTCCAATCTTGTTTCGACGGTATTGTGGGATGAAGCGGCCCAGACCGACCTTACACGTACACTTACGTGAGACAGGTTCCACCGACTGACATGCACTTGTTGCATAAGGTGGCTAGCAGGTGCTAGTCTCTGCCACTTTAGTCGGATCGGATTCGATGAAAAGGGTCCTTATGAAGGGTAAATAGCAATTGGCATATCACGTTGTGGTTCTTGCGTAGGTAAGAAACGTTCTTGCTAGAAACCCATAGCAGCCACGTAAAACATGCAAACAACAATTAGAGGACGTCTAACTTGTTTTTGCAGGGTATGCTATGTGATGTGATATGGCCAAGAAGAATGTGATGAATGATATGTGATGTATGAGATTGATCATGTTCTTGTAATAGGAATCACGACTTGCATGTCGATGAGTATGACAACCGGCAGGAGCCATAGGAGTTGTATTAATTTATTGTATGACCTGCGTGTCATTGAATAACGCCATGAAATTACTTTACTTTATTGCTAACCGGTAGCCATAGTAGTAGAAGTAATAGTTGGCGAGACAACTTCATGAAGACACGATGATGGAGATCATGATGATGGATATCATGGTGTCATGCCGGTGACGATGATGATCGTGGAGCCCCGAAGATGGAGATCAAAGGGAGCAAAATGATATTGGCCATATCATGTCATTTTATGATTGCATGTGATGTTTATCATGTTTATGCATCTTATTTGCTTAGAACGACGGTAGTAAATAAGATGATCCCTCATTAAAATTTCAAGAAAGTGTTCCCCCTAACTGTGCACCATTGCGAAAGTTCGTCATTTTGAAGCACCACGTGATGATCGGGTGTGATAGATTCTAACGTTCACATACAACGGGTGTAAGCCAGATTTACACACGCGAAACACTTAGGTTGACTTGACGAGCCTAGCATGTACAGACATGGCCTCGAAACACAAGAGGCCGAAAGGTCGAGCATGAGTCGTATGGTGGATACGATCAACATGAAGATGTTCACCGATGATGACTAGTCCGTCTCACGTGATGATCGGACACGGCCTAGTTGATTCGGATCATGTGATCACTTAGATGACTAGAGGGATGTCTATCTGAGTAGGAGTTCATTAGATGAACTTAATTATCCTGAACATAGTCAAAAGCCCTTTGCAAATTATGTCATAGCTCGCGCTTTAGTTCTACTGTTTTAGATATGTTCCTAGAGAAAATATAGTTGAAAGTTGACAGTAGCAATTATGCGAACAGTAGAAGGCTTATGTCCTTAATGCACCGATCGGTGTGCTGGACCTCGAACGTGGTCTGTGGATGTTGCGAACATTTGACACACGCGTTTTGATGACTATGTGATAGTTCGGTAATGTTAAACGGTTTAGAATTGAGGCACCAAAGACGTTTTTGAAACGTCGCAGAACATATGAGATGTTCCGAGGGCTGAAATTGGGATTTCAGGCTCATGCCCACGTCAAGAGGTATGAGACCTCCGATGAGTTTTCTAGCCTACAAACTAAGGGAGAAGATCTCAATCGTTGAGCTTATACTCAGATTGTCTGAGTACAACAATCACTTGAATCGAGTGGGAGTTGATCTTCCAGATGAGATAGTGATGTTTCTCCAAAGTCATTGCCACCAAGCTGCTAGAGCTTCGTGATGAACTATAACATATCAGGGATAGATATGATGATCCTTGAGATATTCGCGATGTTTGACACCACGAAAGTGGAAATCAAGAAGGAGCATCAATTGTTGATGGTTGGTGAAACCACTAGTTTCAAGAAGGGCAAGGGCAAGAAGGGATACTTCATGAAACGGTAAATCAGCTGCTGCTCTAGTGAAGAAACCCAGGGTTGAACCAAGCCCGAGACTAAGTGCTTCTGTAATGAGGGAACGGACACTGAAGCAGAACTATCCTAGATACTTGGTAGATGAGAAGGCTGGCAAGGTCGATAGAAGTATATTGGATATATATTATGTTAATGTGTACTTTACTAGTACTCCTAGTAGCACCAGGGTATTAGATACCAGTTCGGTTGCTATGTGTTAGTAACTCGAAATAAAAGCTACGGATTAAACGGAGACTAGCTGAAGGTGAGCTGACGATATGTGTTGGAAGTGTTTCCAAGGTTGATGTGATCAAGCATCGCACACTCCCTCTACCATCGAGATTGGTGTTAAACCTAAATAATTGTTATTTGGTGTTTGCGTTGAGCATAGACATGATTGGATTATGTCTATCGCAATACGGTTATTCATTTAAGGAGAATAATGGTTACTCTGTTTATTTCAATAATACCTTCAATGGTCTTGCATGGTTTATTGAATCTCGATCGTAGTGATACACATGTTCATGCCAAAAGATATAAGATAGTATCACTTACTTGTGGCACTGCCATGTAAGTCATATTGGTATAAAACGCATGAAGAAGCTCCATGTTGATGGATCTTTGGACTCACTCGTTTTTGAAAAGTTTGAGACATGCGAACCATGTCTATTGGTGTATACGCATGAAGAAACTCCATGCAGATGGATCGTTTGGACTCACTTGATTTTGAATCACTTGAGACATGCAAATCATACAACATGGGCAAGATGACTGAAAAGCCTCGTTTTCAGTAAGATGGAACAAGATAGCAACTTGTTGGAAGTAACACATTTTGATGTGTGCAGTCCAATGAGTGCTGAGGCACGCAGTGGATATCGTTATGTTCTTACTTCACGGATGATTTGAGTAGATTCTGTATATTTACTTGATGAAACACAAGTCTGGATTATTGAATGGTTCAATTAATTTCAGAGTGAAGTTAAAGATCATCGTGACAAGAGGATAAAATGTCTATGATATAATCATAGAGATGAGTATCTGAGTTATGAGCTTTGGCACGCAATTAAGACATTGTGGAAATTGTTTCACAATTAATACCGCCTGGAACACCATAGTGTGATGGTGTGTCTGAACATCATAGTTGCACCCTATTGGATAGGGCGCGTACCATGATGTCTCTTATCGAATTGCCACTATCGTTCATGGGTTAGGCATTAGAGACAACCGCACTCACTTTAATAGGGCACCACGTAATTCCGTTGAGACGACACCATTTGAACTATTGTTTGGAGAAACCTAAGTTGTCATTTCTTAAAAGTTTGGGGCTGCGACGCCTATGTGAAAAAGTTTCGGGTTGATAAGCTCGAACCCAAAGCGGATAAAATGCATCTTCATAGGACACTCAAAAACAGTTGGGTATACCTCCTATTTCAGATCCGGAAGCAAAAGGATTGTTTCTAGAAATGGGTCCTTTCTCGAGGAAAAGTTTCTCTCGAAAGAATTGAGTGGGAGGATGGTGGAGACTTGATGAGGTTATTGAATCATCACCTCAACCAGTGTGTAGTAGGGCACGGGAAGTTGTTCCTGTGGCACCTACACCAATTGAAGTGGAAGCTTATGATAGTGATCATGAAGCTTCAGATCAAGTCACTACCGAACCTCGTAGGACGACAAGGACGGGTACTGCTTCGGAGTGGTACGGTAATCCTGTCTTGGAGGTCATGTTGCTAGACAACAATGAACCTATGAGCTATGGAGAAGCGATGGTAGGCCCGGATTCCGACAAATGGCTCGAGGCCATAAAATCCGAGAGAGGATCCATGTATGAAAACAAAGTGTAGACTTTGGAAGAACTACTTGATGGTCGTAAGGCTGTTGGTTACAGATGGATTTTAAAAGGAGGACGGACAATGATGGTAAGTATCACCATTAAGAAAGCTCGACTTGTCGTTAAGATGTTTTCCGACAAGTTCAAGAAGTTGACTACGATGAGACTTTCTCACTCGTAGCGATGCTAAGAGTCCGTTGGAATTGAATTAGCAGTTACTGCATTATTTATGAAATCTTGCAGATAGGATGTCAAAACATTGTTTCCTCGACGATATTCTTGAGGAAAGGTTGTATGTGATACAACCAGAAGGTTTTCTCAAATCCTGAAAGATGCTAACAAGTATGCAAAGCTCCAGCAATCCATCTAAGGACTGGACTAAGCATCTCAGAGTTGGAATGTACGCTTTGATGAGATGATCAAAGATTTTGGGTTTATACAAAGTTTATGAGAAACTTGTATTTCCAAAGAAGTGAGTGGGAGCACTATAGAATTTCTGATGAGTATATGTTGTTGACATATTGTTGATAAGAAATGATGTAGAATTTCTGGAAAGCATATAGGGTTGTTTAAAAGGTGTTTTTCAATAGAAAACCTGAATTAAGCTGCTTCAACATTGAGCATCAAGATCTATGAGGATAGATCAAAATGCTAAATGGTACTTTCAAATGAGCACATACCTTGACATGATCTTGAAGGTGTTCAAGATGGATCAGTCAAAGAAGGAGTTCTTGCCTGAGTTGTAAGGTATGAAGTTAAGACTTAAAGCTCGACCACGGCAGAAGAAAGAGGAAGGACGAAGGTCGTCCCCTATGCTTTTGACATAGGCTCTATACGATATGCCATGCTGAGTACCGCGCCTGATGTGTGCCTTGCCAGATGTTTGGCAAGAGGGTACAAAGGTGATCCAGGAGTGGATCACTAGATAGCGATCAAAATTATCCTTAGAGGAAGAAGGAAATGTTTCTCGATTATGGAGGTGATAAGGAGTTAGGCATAAAGGGTTACGTCGATGCAAGCTTTAACACCTATCCGAATGACTCTGAGTAGCAAACCGGATATGTATAGTGGAGCGACCATTTGGAATAGCTCCAAGTGGAGCGTGGAAGCAGCATTTACAATATGACCTAGAGATTTGCGAAATACATATGGATCTGAATGTTGCAGACCCGTTGACTAAAACCTCTCTCACAAGCAAAACATGATCAAACCCCATAACTCATTGAGTCTTGATCACATGGTGATGTGAACTAGTTTAGAGACACTAGTAAACTCTTTGGATGTTGGTCACATGGCGATGTGACCTATCAGTGTTAATCACATGGCGATGTGAACTAGATTATTAACTCTAGTGCAAGTGGGAGACTGTTGGAAATATGCCCTAGAGGCAATAATAAATTATTTATTATTATTATATTTCCTTGTTCATGATAATCGTTTATTATCCATGCTATAATTGTATTGATAGGAAACTCAGATACATGCGTGGGTACATAGACAACACCATGTCCCTAGTAAGCCTCTAGTTGACTAGCTCGTTGATCAATAGATGGTTACGGTTTCCTGACCATGGACATTGGATGTCATTGATAACGGGATCACATCATTAGGGGAATGATGTGATGGACAAGACCCAATCCTAAGCCTAGCACAAAGATTGTGTAGTTCGTATGCTAAAGCTTTTCTAATGTCAAGTATCATTTCCTTAGACCATGAGATTGTGCAACTCCCGGATACCGTAGGAATGCTTTGGGTGTACCAAACGTCACAACGTAACTGGGTGGCTATAAAGGTGCACTACGGGTATCTCCGAAAGAGTCTGTTGGGTTGGCATGAATCGAGACTGGGATTTGTCACTCCGTGTAACGGAGAGGTATCTCTGGGCCCACTCGGTAGGACATCATCATAATATGCACAATGTGACCAAGGGGTTGATCACGGGATGATGTGTTATGGAACGAGTAAAGAGACTTGCCGGTAACGAGATTGAACAAGGTATCGGCATACCAACGATCGAGTCTCGGGAAAGTACAATACCGCTGGACAAAGGGAATTAAATACGGGATTGATTGAATCCTCGACATCGTGGTTCATCCGATGAGATCATCGTGGAACATGTGGGAGCCAACATGGGTATCCAGATCCTGCTGTTGGTTATTGACCGAAGAACGTCTCGGTCATGTCTGCATGGTTCTCGAACCCGTAGGGTCTACACACTTAAGGTTCGATGATGCTAGGGTTATAAAGGAAGTTTGTATGTGGTTACCGAATGTTGTTTGGAGACCCGGATGAGATCCCGGACGTCATGAGGAGTTCCGAAATGGTCCGAAGGTAAAGATTTATATACGGGAATTCCTATTTTGGTCACCGGAAAAGTTTCGGGTGTTATCGGTAACGTACCGGGACCACCGGGAGGGTCCCAGGGGTCCACCAAGTGGGGCCACCGGCCCCAGAGGGCTGCATGGGCCAATTGTGGGAGGGGACCAGCCCGAGGTGGGCTGGTGCGCCCCCCACAAGGGCCCAAGGCGCCTAGGGTTTGGGGAGGGGGCGCACCCACCTTACTTGGGGGGCAAGTTTCCCCTCTTCCCCACTTGGTCACCACCCTAGATGGGTTTTGGGGGCAGCCGCACCCCTTGGGGTGGGAACCCTAAGGGGGGCGCAGCCCCCTCCCTCTCCCCTATATATACTTGAGGTTTTGGGGCTGCCATATACAAGAGTTTCCACCTCTCCCTGGCGCAGCCCTACCTCTCTTTCTCCTCCTCTCCCACGGTGCTTGGCGAAGCCTTGCAGCATTGCCACGCTCCTCCATCACCACCACGCTGTTGTGCTGCTGCTGGACGGAGTCTTCCTCAACCTCTCCCTCTCTCCTTGCTGGATCAAGGCATGGGATACGTCACCGGGCTGCACATGTGTTGAACGTGGAGGTGCCGTCCATTCGGCACTAGGATCTCCGGTGATTTGGATCACGACGAGTACGAATCCTTCAACCCCGTTCTGTTGAACGCTTCCGCTTAGCGATCTACAAGGGTATGTAGATGCACTCTCCTCTCTCTATTGCTAGTCTCTCCATAGATAGATCTTGGTGACTCGTAGGAAAATTTTGAATTTCTGCTACGTTCCCCAACATTTTCACAGTTCAAATTCAATGGCCAAAACAACTTATATTAATGAACAGAGGGAATATATAGCTACAATAGGATGAAATCAATTCGCGGCCAAAGAATAGGTTAATGAGTTCGGCCGAAAGAAGACATGTACACAAGTGCAAAGGAGGGGGAGGGGGTAGATGTTTGTTTTGAGAAGCAATTATTTTTTGTGGAAGCCCCCTCTTGATTCTCTACAGATCTTCAAGGGCTCCTCTCTGATCTCTGTACTCTTCTTCACATATCCTCCCAAGGCCATTTATCCCCACCTCCTCCTAGGGTACTTCTTTGTGGGAACACGACGAGGATGATGTTTGATGAGCACAAGCCATAGAATGTTCTAATTATAGAATCAAACGTTGGCATTTAAATTTTTTTCATCGAGATCATAGTTACACTTTGTTGGTAGAATATATAGTTCTTCATTTGAAGGAGTATAACACAGTTGATTCAGCATGAAATGGAGCCAATGAGTAATAAATATATAATAACTGTGGGGGAGAATAACTGAGAAACAAAAGCATCAAAATGTTGCTCGTCTTCTTCGGGAGCCACATGCAACATCAAATTTACAAGTGAGGGCCAACAACAAACTAAGTATACTACAAGTTTTTGGCCATGTTAAAAACTTGAGAAAAGCAGTGGCACCCTACAATCAAGATAAAAGTGGAACACCATTTTTCAGTTGTTCCATTCCGCCCCTCATTGCTAAATTCCTGATACCTCTTAGGCCTACATGTTACCTAGTGCTTCTCATGAAACAAGTGTTGTTATGTTCTTGTGACCAACCCTTTCTCGATTTTTATTGAGGAATTGGTTCAAAAATATTGGTTATAATGACATGGTATGTGTCTAGCCAAATTTATTCACCCTCTACCATGACGTGGCACAATGAATGTATAATTAGGTAGCACTAGAGACCAACCATACTATCATGATGTTTATTATTAACGTCCCGTAAAAGTTAGGTCAAGATACGCTACAAAAAAATGCTATGTGTACATAAATGCAAATAACATGTTTTTGGATGGTGAATTGAGCGTAGCATAGATGGTTAGGTTCATTGTGGTGGAACCAACCCACCAGGGTTCAAGTCCTAAACTTGGCACTAGTGTTCACATTTTTATGGATTCATTTCAGGCTTTTCGACAATGTTCTTTCAACCGGAAGAGACATTCCCATCGACTCCTCACGGAGGTGCACATAGGGGTAGGGCGTGTGTGTAACACCCTGGTTTTTGTCCCTTTTTTTGATTTCTTTGGTTTTTGCTCTGATTTTCTTTTGGAGCAGTTATGTGGACTTGAAACCCGGGAGATCATCATGATTTCTTCTCTCAAGTGGTTTATCATCCCAAAATCTCTCCCAAGGTCATGCCATTTTCCATTCTAGCCCAACTCCCAAATTCTTTTTCTCAGGAATATTCCATTTTCTATTAAAGGAATAACCCTGTCTGGCCTAGCTTGTGAAGCAACCTATATTTCTGTCTTCCACAAAATTTCCAAATAATTCTCATAATTTTTTTGGATCATATATGCCCCAAATATGTCCAAACTTTACTTTCATAGCCCAACAATAATTCACCAATATTATTTCTTCAATTATGTCCAGGGTGGCACTTTGTGAAGGAAGTGTCACCCATCTTTTCTTGTTTGCCCCAAACTTTTTGGGAATTATTTACTATCCATATCATGGCTACATGACAAAATTCAACTCCATTTGCCTAGTGAATCTTCCTCGGTGATTTTTTCAAAGTTTCTGTTCAGATAGAAGCTTTGTGAAGGAAGTACTAGCTAGGTTTATAAAAATGAATTGAACTTTTGCAAGCCTCTTCATGTGCTCATATCTTGATCCTCCACCAAATTTCAGCTCATTTCCATTCTTCTATGTGAGCCCAACATCAAATCTTTGTTTCTGTTAATATTTTCAGTTTGTGAAGCAAGCATAATTTATATTGTTTCATTAATTCTAAAAAATTTCCAGAACATGCTCCTACCCAAATAACTTCTCTACACCAAATTTGGCATTATTTCATTAAGCCAATTTATCTCCAAAATTTTTCCAAATTTCTAGACAGAGAGGATATCTATGAAGGAAGTACCATTTTGGCAAGTCCAAATGGTATGAATTTTTTCTAGCATATTTTGATGCCCATACCATCATGCCATGCCAAATTTCAGACCAAGCAACCGCACCATGTGAGAGCATCATCTTAGTCAAGTTTCTGGACCAAAATTGCAGTTGCAAAGCAACTATATTAATTTGTGGTCCATTTCTTTCCGAACTCCACAGAATCATAGTCCTTCCTACCCTAGACCTCCTAGACATCAAGTTTGGCTCCTTCCCATTCTCAATTGATCACAGTAAGGTAGCCAAGTTTGCTACAACAATCTTCCATCAAAGCCTCACTTCAATGCAGAGCCTCTTCTCACGATCTATCATTTTCTTCAGTTCCCCTGGTGCAGAGACAAGATGCTAGACAACATTTCCCAGCCTCTAGTGTCCCATCTTGGCCATGTCGCGTGGTGACTGCCTTGTTGGCATGACTGGGCACGCGCTCTGGCTGCTGCGGTCGTGCTCTGCGCTTCTGACCATGTCGAGCCGCGTCGCTCCGGCGATCCTTGCGTGTTCCCTGGTGTCAACCTAACTCTCTCATCTCTCCCGTCGCTATCTAGCACTGTTCTCCCTCCGGCAGCTTCCTCATCGACACTAGACGTTGCGCGCCCACGGGGTGCACTGTGCTCGTCCGCCTCTGACCATGCCCCGTCTTCTTCCTCTTCATCTCTTGGCATTGTCCTCTGCTCCGCTTGTCCTCCTTTGCCTCTCACCCATCCCACCATTGCCCCGTGACGCTCGCAGCCATCGCCGAAGTTGGTCGCACGCCCATGGCGGCATCTGGCTCAGCCTCCTCCTCCCCACCTGTTTAAGTGGTTCTTGACCGCGTCTCTCCTCGTCCTGAGCCTCACCTCCCCCCTAGTGCCCTGCCCATCATCTCAATTGAGCCCCAGAGCCCCTCCTTGCTCTCCTCGGCCGCCATTGCCGTCGCCGGCGTCCGCTCAAATTTGGGCGTCTCGGCCTCTTCCTCCCCATCTAGCCGCCACCCAAGACCCCCACCTTCACAGCAAGCCTCCCTTGTAACTGATATCCACCTCTCCTCGACTGTGCTGAGCTCCCCCAACCACGGCCGACAATCTCTTCCGCGGGAGTCCAAGTCGCCACCGTCTCCATCCTCCCTAGCGGTCGTGTGCTACACCTTTGGATGCTCCTGGCGACGCTGAGCTCATCCATAACCGGAGCATCACCGGAAATGCACTGTGGCACTGGCAATCGTCGCCTGACACCGGCGGCCTCCCTCTACTTCGCGGGGGGGGGGGGGGGGCGAGGAAGACGACGCCACACCCCCTGCCAGTGGGCCTCACCAATCAGCGTCCCGTGTTTGACCCAGACGACCCGCTGACGTGGATATGTGGAAACATACTCACCAGAGTACGATTCCCCTTATTGAAAGCGTCAAACGGCGTGGCCTGAGGCAGGAATGCGCTTTCCTATTTTGGAAAGCGTATTTTGCCAAATGTGTTTTCAGTTTAACCACTCAAGGACCTGTTTGTGGATATATTTTTGCAGATTAGTCCCTAGCACTCCTCTTATCATATCTCTTTACTCACAACTCCGAATCAGGTGATTCCAAAGCCCAGTTTCACTGTTTGTCGAGCCCGTTCCGATGGTATCATTTTCACCATGTGGTAACATTCTTAAAATGACCATTTTTTCCCTGCCCTATATTCAGCCCCTCCGAGAGAGAAAGTTTTTCGGTGAATCTTTCTGCAAACCCCTTGCGCTTCTTCCAAGTGATTCCACCCCCAGGCAAGCCACACCCTCCATTTGCATGATTGCAATGTAGTACCATGGTTTATTTATTTAAACTTGCTTAAAATTTGCATTAGCTACAGATGACTTGTTCATGGCATTTCTTGGAGTGATATATTGATCTTGCTATTGCCATGATGTTGCTTGGATTTCTAGGACTAATGCTTTGCAAATTGTGGGTGTTATATTACCATTGGATTATTATGAGTAATATTTATCATGATAGTATCTGATGTTATGTTTTGGAGTATTATTTTGGATATGATGCTATCATGTTGATCTATGGTTAACTATGTTGCTCTTGTTATTGGATTAGTAGCATCATAGTTCTTGGTTTCATCACGATCGTAGTTAATATGCTACCCTCTGAGTATTATGATATGACTATGTTATGCTTTGGATCATGTGATTGCTTGGATCACAGGTTGGTATATATGATATTAGAGCATCAGTTATCACAGATCTACCTTGGGGAAAAATTCCGTCATTTCATTGGTCAGGTGCCACCGAAACGTGCTTTTCCAGTGCAACCACATTTGCCTTTATGGGAAAGCCCTAATGCGATCTATTGTCATGCCCCTCACCGGTTCCTCCAACTAGGGAAGGTTATGTGCGCGTGCTACCCTGGCCCAGTGGGCGGCGATAACCTTGTGTGCCCGAGTTGTATGGATCCATTGTCCCCATTTGGGACCGTTTTTGTTTTGTTTTGCCACGAGGTGGCCGTTTGATGTCGGAGTGGCCAAGAGAGTGTCATGCAATAGATTGGTTTGTTGGAACGCCGTTGGTCCACCCGAATGTGAACACGAGGCCATGGTTTGTGTGGTGTGGGTACAGTGTACTAACCTCTTCAGAGTGTACAAACTATCGATAGCCGCGTCCTCGGTGATGGACACAGTTTGTATTAGGTCACACCGTTCGATCAACACTCACATGACGGAATGAATCTTTAGATGACTTATATATTCTTATGTGAGCAGTAACAGTTTGGCAGGATGCCGATGTTGGGATGATCTTGAGGATGATCATCCAGTTGTAATGTGATCACCGTTGTGATCACGCGGTGATCACAAGGTGGTCGAGGTTATTTATTGCTTGGTCGGATAGCCAAGAGTGAGATGGTTCTTGAGATGGTGGTTCAGCAGTAATTTTAGTAGTAACATATCATGCTGAATAATTATTTCCACATCATAGTAGTTGATAATAACTTAAAATGTTAAATGCTATGTTATATTCTTGCCTTGATGCATTTGGTTGTTGTGAGTTTGCGAGTACATTCAAAGTACTCACCTGGCGTGTCATGCTAGTTTGTAGGTGACGCCGTGATTGATTGCTTGTCGAGGATTCTGTTCGTGCGAGCTAGACCGTGTCCCAGCCAGAGTCCCTGCAGAGTCGAGTTCATCACCGTCGTCGTTGTTCCGCTGCTAGGAGTATTCCGCTGCTACGAGATGTTTTGCTGCTAGCATAGAGCTACCTTAGCAAGCATAGTGTCGTTGTACTGATGTGATCCTTTGTAACATCTGACCCCTGTACCCTTATCTTTTGTAATAAAAGTTGATTTGTTCTATGCCAAGCAGTGCCATATTTCAGAAGACTTGATGTCTGGGCTGGAATACGGGGTGTTCCGATTTCTCTGAGTCGGGTGCCACAGTGTGCGTGCATCCATAGGAGTGAGTGTACGCGGGCATCTTTATTTGTATTCTGTTAAAAACATGTTTTTGTGGACAATAAATCTCCAATATATTAATTATTATGCATCAACAATAGTAGAAAGATCATAAAAGTAACAGAAACTAAAACCATGTCCATACATGAGGAGCATGGGATCGTCCTCCCCATCTCTCTAAGTGGCGTTTTCATTTTAAAGCTGTGTTCCGGACAATCAAACTTGAAGTGACCCATCTCATTGCAGTTCAAACATTTATAACTTTGCTGATGCCAAATTTCTTGTGCGTCTTCTGCTTTCCACGGTCCTTGCATGTACTCGGCATGAAGAGATTGTCCGCGGTCACCACGGCGTGGGCCACACCCGCTGCCATCACATCCACGGGTACTATTATTGCTCCTGGGGCTAGGCATTCACTTCGGACACTCTTGAGAAAATACACTCCCTAGCAGCTTCCAAGAAATTTCCTCCACTTTTCACACCACCAAATTTGCTAGTTCTGCTCGCCGAAGTGTACTGTTCAACCATGGCTATATTTGTTTAAGGTCAATGATGCACCACAATACAAGACATCATCATGAATCCATCTTGACAAAGACAAAATAGTACAGTGTCAAGAAACGCCTTACATTTTGAGACGAAGCGAGTATACTTTAATTTCATTTGGTATCCACTTGTGCTGATTTTCTGTTTTTTTTCTCCTACAAGCTAGCTGTTTCACCTCCTTTTCTTTCTCCTTCCGCCTTGTTTTATGTAGCGTCTGCCTCTCTTTCTTATATTTATTATAGGGATTAAATGGATAGCTACAACCTAATAAATATAAACATGAATATGCCACCAAACTTGTGCGGCGACCAATTGTTCTGTCTGTCTAAGCAATTGTCCCAAGAATTTCGTGTGCAATTTAATAACATTGTATCACCCACTGTCATGTGTACAATGGAAACAACTTATGCTGTGACTTATGTTTTCCTATCTACTTCCAAGACACTTCCTCCTTTCACACTAGCTAGGTGGTTTGTTGGCAAGAACGTGTTCAACCATTGCATTGCTATATCAAGGCAAGTTAAGACCAAAGGGGCTAGCATTGTCGAAAATTCGTAGGAGCTCCCGTCCTCGCCTGCTCATGTTATCCATGCGCGCTCGCTCTCGTTGAGATCGGGGACTGGGCTCGTAATTAACGGGGTATATGCTGCTGTACCCAACGGCACTCTTACATACTCTATTAAAGGATTCTGGTTCGGACCCATGGCACAGTACACGCCGTTCCATCACGCCGTGAATCAACGTCGGGTCCATGCAAAAAAAAAATCAACATCAGGTCCCACCCAATGCAGCACAGGCGACTGGAAATACCAGGGTTGTTTCACGTCCATACCTACACTTTGGCACACAAACTACAGATCAGGAGATTTGATACATCAAATTTTGCGTACAGGTGCACATCACACTAATAAAGATGTCTGACTTCGTACAACACAAGTTGCTTAATCCTCCGTTCTTGAAAGAGTGTATTTTCAATTTCGTTGGAGGGTCAAACTATCACAAAAATTGATCGAGTTTGTGTAAAAATATATCAATGCTTGTGAAACCAAATAGGTATATGATAGAAATATATTTTATCATGAATCTAATACTACTAATTTGATGACATAAATGTTATTCCATTATTGTATGAAAAGGGTCAAACATAAAAAAGTTTGATTTTCCAACAAAGTTGGAAGTGCACACTTTTAAAGACGGAGGGAGTAGAGCACAGCGGCGCGTCCCAAACCCTAGTGTAGGCTTGGACGGACAACCCGTACCATTGATCGGTCAGAAGAAGTCGACAAGACGGGCTTCTTATGCAGGCCCCATATACCTTCATATCTAGCCCAAATCGATATGGGGAGGCCCGGGCGCGTCCACCATGTCGGACCCATCCCACGCTGGCCCACCCGATCTTACATATATTTGTCCCCTTCCGTTCCATAGACCAAATATTAGCCAATTTGCTCCACCCCACTCCTCACCGCCCCAAGCTCCCTTCAAGCGATCTTCGGCCTTCTCCGGCATTATAGCCAGCAGATCGACTCCGACCAGTTCCGATCCATCGACTCAGGCGTATGGGCTCGAGCGAGTTCGGATTTGATCCAGTGGGAATCCATTGCGTCGGTGCAATGGGTATTAGGTCCGCTAGAGTGGAAGCTCGAGGTCCGCCTGCCACCCCATCTTCGGTGTAGAGGAGTATGAGTGCTAGAGGGAACAGTGTGCCTGTTGTAAGAAGCAGAGGACACGAGAGGTCGAAGCCCGTCTCGCTGCAGACATGCGGAGGCGGCTGTTTGCACTGCCGCCGAGCAGGAAGCCGTCCGTGACCACAACGTTCAGAAGCGACAGGGTGGGAACACGCGCGCCCTCGCCCGAGAGTAAAACTGGTCGATCTATGCCATGGTCAGATTGCCTCCCAAAGAGGAGAGGACAATGAAGGGTCGGACAACTCCGGCAATGAGCAAATTCGGATTGATCCATGTTGCGTCTTTGAGCGCTACTTCCACTACAAAGACGGCAAGGGCGCCGGCAAGGGCAAGAACAGTCTTGAATGATCTTTTTCCATAGTTAGTATGTGCTGAACATGTCAATTCCTTGGTTGTTCGATGACATGTGTTGATGTAGCAGCCGGAGGCTTTGTGTTGCATCATAGAGATAGTTTACGATGCATATGGTTATATGAATTTGAGGATTTCTAAATGAGGTACCCAATTATGGAAATGAAAATTTAAGGCGTGACCGGTCATTGTCTGCGGACGCAAATAGGCGCGTTCGCGGACATTTTAGGGGCTTGTTGTATCTGGTTGTAGATGCTCTTAGGGAGATGCTTAGTAAAATAAACCAAGTTTTCTTAAGCACTAGTGCTTATTTTCATAGGAGACGTGCCTATTAAGCAACTATTCTCTATAAATAAGTTCCAGTTCCTCAAAAAAAATCAATTTATTTCTAGCATATTTCCTAAGCACCTTGCATTGTACAAGGCTTAGGCATCCACGCAAAGATGATAAACATTGGGACATGACCGCAAACACCAGGACTGTTCTAGACTGACACAACTACTACAGATAATCTGGATAATAAAAATTGTCATGCATTTAAAAATAAATTACACAAGAAGGTGCCATAACCATTATACAGTTTTTAATGTATGACGGGACCCTCTAGCGCGGCCCATGCAACCGAGGAGGCCCTTGTACTTACAATGGAAGGTTTAGAACATTTTGGTTCCTAAAGAAGCATGGCAAAAATTCTAACGACAACTTTTCTAGTACTTGCAAGGAAAATTTCAGTTTTTTTTTGCTATTTCCCTATAAAAGAGCACACATTAATAATATTCTGTAGTGTTCACATCGTAATTTTTGCAATGCTCACATGGGAATTCATGAAAAAAACTCTATAACACATGACAATTCTTGAAACACCCCTACTATCTTTACACCATGAAAAATATATTTTTTGTATGACTTTGCAGGCAAAACTAGATAGTGGACCAAGGCAACTTCAAAATTTTCTGTTATGCTTTTCATGTCATAGCAGATTCACTTCCCTATGTTTTCTAAAATGATGGCAATTAATGACATGGAAAAAATCGTAGATTTTGTACAATAAATTTGACGAGCTATGTTCCAAAAAATGGATTTGCGATGGTAGCCACAAGTAAAAATGCCATGGTCAATACAATAATTTTTCCATAAATACAATTATTGAAATGTAGTATAAACCTTAAACTGCCCATGGCTAAAAAAATCGATTTTTTACCGTCCAATTTATAGCTAAAAAGAAAGTAAATTTTCATGTAATGAACAAATATCACGAATTCAGATGACGTGGCAGAGACATCTTTAATTTTTTTGCCATGACATGTCTATATATGTATAACAAAACTTAAGTTGGCATGGCAAAAAAAGACATTGTTTTTCTGCCATGGTAGATATATAGATGTAGAACAACTATGTAAGGTGCCATGCCAAAAACATATTGAAGTTTGCCATGACTATTATATAGATGTAGTACAAAACATGAACTGCCCATGAAAAAGGTAATAGAAAATTTTGCCATGTCAGAAATTATAGCTAAAAGAACAAGTAAAATGTCATGTCACGTACATAGTTGGAGGTGAATAAAACATCATAAGTAGTCAAAGCCAAAAAATCATGACATGGAAAAAATGAAAATGTGTGTAAAAATTACCATCACACTACTTGCCATGATATTGAGAGAAAAAAACAAAGTATGGCAATTGTGTAGCATGATGTGTGCGCAAACAAGTGCTATCATACTCTTAAAAACAACGCACGTCATGGAAACTAAAGAATTTTGTTCTTTAAAAAAGATGGCAAATTTAGGATTTTGTCATGGGCACATTCCAGAAACATTAGGAATTTTGTTCTCTAGACAAATTTACAAATTTTCCATGCTAGAAAAGAGAAATTTGCCACATGTTCAATAATTGCCAAGGTATCTATTAAAAATGCCATTGTTAAAAAAATAAAAAAAATAATTTGCCATGGTAGCTACAATGATAAGTATATTTTTTTGCATTTGGCATGGTCCTATTCAAAAAAGAATACCTGCATTTGCCTTGGTCTGATTCAAAAAGAATACCTGCATTTGCCTTGGTCTGATTCAAAAAGAATACTTGCATTTTTCCATGGTCTGATTCAAAAAAGAAAACCTGCATTTGCCATGTTAACATGTCGATATATGTTAAGGTGCCATGGTGGTATACTATTTGTTTTAACAATTGCCATGATTAGAATATACAATTCGTTTCGAGAATTGCCATGAGATACCTATAATTTTGTTTGAAGGATTTGCCGTGATTTAGAAAACAGAATTCATAAAATTGTTGTGTCATAGTTACATCTTTTCCTAAAATTTGTCATGTGATGGGAAACATGATGTTCCGAGTTTGCTGTGTGGCTCATAGAAATTCTTGCAAACTTGCCATGTTATAGAGAGAAAAAAATCGTTGACGAATGCCATGGACCACTACAAGACATTCTCAAAAAATCGCCAAGGTTGATACAGTTCAGTAGCGTGCACACTACAAAACCCTTCAAATGCTATTCGCCAAAAACAAAAAGCTTCAGATGCCATCTTCCTGTCAGACCTCCATGTTGGCGTGCCGCCGATGCGGGTAAGGCGAACCTAACCTAACTGAACCAAAATAAACCTAAATAGAGAAAAAAGAGAGTATGCTCCCATGCTGACAGTACTACTACGCTTCAGATTGCAATCGACACTAAGAAAATGATGAGACAAATGAGGAGAGGAGAAGAGAAGAGAAAGTGCCGCATCCGCCGGCTTAGAATATTCCATGGAGCTCCATATCCGTTGCCACTCGGATGGTTGTTGGGAGGCGGCGGCACGACCCTGCTGGCTGCTAGAGAGGGACGAGGCGAGGCTAAGCGGGATGAGGTCGGGGAAGAGCTCGGGCGCGCCGGCGAGGAGGTTGAGCCGATCCGTCTCGGTATGAAGGGCGAGCTCATAGTCGGAGAACTAGTGTGGGTTGTCCGGGTGCTTCATCCGCACGTTGAGGTTGTCCCGGCCGCGCTTGAACCCCAACAACAGCCGCTTGGCCGGTCGGGGGTCCAGCACGCCGAGGCCGTCGGTCGCGCCACATGCTCCTCCTCCTGCTCCGTCGGCTTCCGCTTCTGCCAGGGTGAGGCGGCCTCGCCGGTCAGCGGTGGCCGGCAGGTGCGCACCAGCAAGCGAGACGGCCTCGGCGGCTCGGCGATGCGCCCGAGTGTGCATTTCCTTGTTGTGTGTGTGTTTTGTTTGTGTGGCTACGGGGATGGCAGATGAATGAGGCGTGAGAGAGAGGGCTATACAAATCAGATGGTACATGCATGATGCATTCCGACCTGCCCCAGTGGAACGGTTCGTCAATTCCCGTCATGCAACGCCCTGCGCCGTTACCCCGCTATACCGGCAAAGGCCCGTATATCAACTATCTACACTCTTAAAACCCACCCCGTATTTCTATGATCAATTAATATCACCTGCATGTGGGCGTTGTACCACTGGTCCACGTACCAGGAGCAAGCGAGCCCGTGTGTACTATCGCCACTCTCCTAGCATTGTACCATAGCATCATCAACTCATGCGGCGTCCACATACACATGTGCTACCTTTTCCCATTTTCCGTCTTTTTTCTTTGTCCCTCTCGTAATTCCTTTTCCCTCACACTTCTACTGAGCTGGCTACTCTTTTTGCAGGAAGCAATTCAACATTGCAACCGTACTTCTTTTCTCTATCTATCTTCCACACTCAACGTGGACTTATATATGGGGCAGCTTCCACACGCTGGAGCGTTGGCCATGCCCTTGAAGGGTGGTTTGCTCCACAAAGTGCAACTCTTTAGTTTTCTTTATCCTCTATCCAATGCATCATCATTCATTTCACATTCTAGCTCTGTCGTGCAGTACATCGTTGTTCCATCACGAAACAAAAATTAATATGTACATTGTAGTTTCACGCACCCGTCTATTTTGGTTAATTAGTTATCCCTCACGTACTGTGTTTGTATGTGAATAACTGGATATTTGCATTTTAAATAAAAAGCATGAGCTCGCCATCCAACCTACATGGCAACGTTGAAGTAATTTGTGACCATTGAAGTACTTCCGCATGATGTTAAACAACACGGTTCTACTGTTATGCCATATGATTAAAAAAAAGCAATTTCATAATTTCCTTTTCTGCCTGTGGAGCGTAACTTTCAATTTTTATAAAGACAACATGCACACCTTTAGGTATGGCCATGCATATTAAAACATGTTAATTCCCTAAAAAACATGTTAATCAATGGCATCCTTCGGTTGCGGATTTATCAAATGGATTTTCATAGAATTCATAAGAATATTTTCTATAAAGCCTCTGGAACATAAGTTTGGTCTTGTTGATTTCTAGTAATTAAAATGCATTCCTATGAGCTCAGGTCCATAGTAAAAAGGGCAACATATTTCTTAACTCTTGAGAAAAATGTTCACCCCTTGTCTAGAACAAACAACCAAACATTCATGTCTTCATTTCTTATGGAACATAAAAGATTACTGGTTCAAAACTTCATATTTATTGAGAAAGAGCTATCTCTCTATCTTTTCACTCCAATATCATAAAACCATCACTAAGAAAGAGCTATCTCTCTATCTATCTATGTTCAGGTCAACGTACGGCCTAATGTGGCTCTGGACAAAGCTATCCAGCTGCTAACTGTACTGCTCACACAGATGATGTGAGCCTCTATGGCAAGCTTATCGCCATCACTGGTTCCAACAGGTAGGCGGTTGTCCGTGGATGAACTCACTCCATCCTCCTGATGGGAGCATCCTCCTGTCCGCATCTCGACACACCATGCCTTCTCCACCCGGTCATTGTCTATGCGACCCTCCCAAGAATTTCGTGTGCATTTGAATAACATTATTTTCGCATGATGTTAAACATCACGGTTTTACTATTGTGCCATATGATAAAAAGCAACTTTGTAATATGCATTTCCGAGTGTGGAGCATAATTTTAAGTTTAATAAAGACATCATACACTTCTTTAGGTATGACCATGCATATAAAAATATCTTAATCATGGGCCTCCCTTGGTCTCAGAATTTTCACATGATTCTTTAGGATTTTTTAATTTAAATCCTATGGATCATAAGGTCAATCTTGCCAATTTCTAGTACTTAAAATGCACTTCTATGAGCTCAGACCCATTGAAAATCTAATAAATACACCATCTTTGTATTGTCTCTACCAATTCCTCTTTTGAGAGGGCAACAAATTTCTTGGTTCTTGAGAAAAGGCTCTTGACAAACCACAGACTCGGCCTGTCAGGTGGCCGCGACGTGGTTGTTTCCTATTGGTTGTCTTTGCCGAGCGTTGCTCTTGGCAAAGACGGCGCTCGGCGTATGTTGTGGGACCCGGCTGTCAGGTGATCGACACATGGCTTTTTCCTATTGGTTGTCTTTGTTGAGAGTTGCTCTTGACAAAGATGGAGGTCGGTGTATGTTGTGGGACCTGGCTGTCAGGCGGATGGCACATCGTTGTTTCCTATAGGCTGCCTTTGTCGAGCATTTCTCTTGGCAAAGTGGGCGCTCGGCTTACGGTGTGGGACCAACCTGTCAGGTGCTTGCAAAGTGGTTGTTTCCTATTGGCTGGCTATGCCGAGCGTCGCTCTCGGCAAAATTAGCACTCGACATACAATTTGGGACCCACCGTCAAGTGCTTGACACGTCATTGTTTTCTATTGGCTGGCTTTGCTGAGTGTCGCTCTCGGCAAAGTGAGTGCTCAACGTAAGGTGTAGGACCCCCTGTCAGCTTCTTGACACGTGGTTGTTTCTTGTTAGCTGGCTTTGCCGAGTGTCGCTCTCAGCAAAGAGACGCCATGCGGCAACCTCCGTTTCCGTCTGCCGTCCATGAGTCCCTTTATTTTGCCCATGCGCACTGTTTAGCGATCGGCAAAGAGTTTGCCGAGTTCCATTGTTCTGTGTATCGGCAAATTTCTGTTTGCCTGAGAGGTGTACGCCAGGCGGCCTTTACCGAGAACAACTCTCTGAAAGGCTTTGCTGAGGGTTTCTGGCCCTTTGCCGAGTGTTCCTGGTACTCGGCGTAGGGTGCATTCCAACAGTGATTGATAAATAGAACCTATATTAAGGCCAACAGTTTGTCTACACAACCCTCCCAAGAATATTGTGTGCAATTGAATAGCATTATATCGCCCACCGTCATGTATACATTGGAAACAACTTATGTGGTGACTCATGTTTTCCTCTCTACTTATAAGAGAATTCGTCCTTGGCCGCATCCATCTTTCGGATGCAGAGGCCCGGGATTATCCTTCTTAAAAACAAAAACTTCCGTCCTTTCACACTAGATGGTTTGTTGGCAAGAACGTGTTCAACCATCACATTGCTATATTAGGGCAAGGCAAGGCCAAAGGGCCCCCCAACATTGTACTATAGCATCGTCAATTCGTGCGGTGTCCACATACGCTTCTACCTTTTCTCATTTTTCGTCTTTTTCCTTTGCCCCTCTCTTATTTCCTTTTCCCTCACGCTTCTACTGAGCTGGCTACTCTTTTTTACAGGAAGCAGTTCAACATTGCAAAAGTACTTCTTTTCTCTATCTATCTTCCACACTCGACGTGGACCTATATATGGGGTAGCTTCCACACGATGGAGCGTTGGCCATGCCCTTGAAGGGTGATTTGGTCCACAAGGATCATCTCTTTAGTTTCTTTTATCCTCTATCTAATGCAGCCTCTCAAATTATTGAAGACAGTCTTCGGAGAAACTTCATGTATTCATTTCACGTCTTGATCTATCATTCTAGCCCAGTCGTTCAATCCATCGTAGTTCCATCGCGGAGCAAAAATAATATGTACATTGTAGTTTCACGCACCCGTCTATTTTGGTTAATTAGCTGTCCCTCACGCACAGGGTTCCTACGTGAATAACTAGATATTTGCATTTTAAATAACGAAAAGCATGAGCACGCCATCCAACCTACGTGGCAACATATATTGAAGTAATTTGTGACCATTGAAGTACCTCCGCATGATGTTAAACAACGCAGTGTTACTGTTAAGCCATATGATTACAAAAAGTAATTTCATAATTTGTTTCTCTGTGTGCGGAGCATAATTTTTAATTTTGTAAATACATCATGAACTTCTTTAGGTACGGCCATGCGTATTAAAACATGTTAATCAAGGGCATCCTTTGGTCGCGGGTTTTCAAATGGATTTTCGTAGACAGAGGGAGTAGTAATTAAAATGCATTCTTATGAGCTCAGGTCCATAGAGAAAAAAAAGACCATCTCCTCTATTCTCTCTCCTCATTCCTTTTGAGAGACGACACCAAATCTCTTGATTATTGAGAAAATGCCCTCCCTCTGTCTAGAACCAAGCACTCTTGTCTTCATTTCTTATGGACTACAAACGATCACTGATTCAAAATCTCAAGTTTATTGATTTCATAAACCATTTTTTCACACCAAGATTATAAAACCATCACCAAGAAAGTGCTATCTATCTATCTACCTTCAGGTCACCAACCTGAAGTGGCTCTGGCAAAAGCTATCTAGCTAACTACTGCTCACATTTTTTATCCGAAAAGGATGACCCCCGGCCTCTACATCAGGGTGATGCATGCATCCATTTTATTAATTATTCATCAAGACTTTACAAAGTAATACATCAACATGTCTGAAACCCGGGGTATCCGGATGTGGAATGCTTTTTTGAGGGGTGACCGGTCATTATCCGCGGACGTGTCCCGGACGCGTCCACGGGCATTTGAGGGGTCGGATTTGCCAAGTCCGGCTGTAGATGCTCGTAGTTACCATTATGCAAGCACTACATTATCAGATACTGAAATGACATTTTGTATATTGATTCTCTTAAAGCTTACTAACACGTCAAAAAGTTGCCTTCTACTCCCTCTGTTTCTAAATATTTGTTTTTTTAGAGATTTTAAATGGACTACCACATACGGATGTATATAGACATATTTTAGAGTGTAGATTTACTCATTTTGCTACATATGTAGTCACTTGTTGAAATCTCTAGAAAGACAAATATTTAGGAACGGAGGGAGTAATTTATAGAATGATGAAAAGTACCGTTACAGCGAGACTGGCTACCATTTGCCTTTGGAATGTTCACAAGTACAACATGGTACAAAACAAGAGAACAAGACCAAGCAAACAAAGGTGTTGGCTGAGACGTCCACGCCAGGTGGCCCAAAACATTATGTTACTTACAGGAGTTGTGTACCAATGGAGGATGAAGAGAAGTTATCTATTCTTGGTTTCAGGGTATTGATATTATTAAAACCTTTTTCAGTTATTACTATAAAGAAAAAAATATTGCATGAGGTATCACCCCCTACCATCGGTTTCTTGTTCCTGTAGCATTTGGTTCTTAATGTAAAGATTGCATGATGTATTACCCTTGCCATCAATTTCTTGTTCCTATAGCATAGTCTTCGGCTAAAAAGTCTAATAAACTGTGAAATATCTTACAAAAATTGTTGAGAAAGTGACAATCTTGTGTAAGTGTTTTTTCCTCTTAAGAACAGGGCTTTTATCTCACACATAAGCAAGAGTGAATACACAGATCTTTCATTCGGCTTGTGGCAGTGGATTTCTGAGGGATGAAATGCAGACTGTGCTGCTGTGAATCCCAGTTACTTCCGAAGATTGAAGCTTCCACTTCTCCAGTTAAAACTTAAAGGCTGCTTATGTACTCTTATCTTAGGAAAGTGAACCATATGTTCTGCTTGTCGCAAAACTGACATGACTGTTACTAGTCATTTGTTGATAACCTGATTTCTTCTCGGTTTTCATTTATTGATATCTTCACAGTTATCTATGATGAGTTTTACATCAATTTTTGCCTGTGAGTCTGAATCCCAAAGCTATGTCCTTTGCAGGTCCTCATGGTTGGAATGCTGCTGGTAAGTGGGCCATTCAGGTATTACCAGAAAAGGCGGGCAAGTCTAATGCAAGGGGTTTCAAGAATCCTGACAAACCCTCCTAGGTTTTAGCACGGACCAGTTAAGGGATTCAACCGGTTGCTCGTGATGATTCGTCATGTCATTTTGGTTTTGCTGTTTACCGTTTGCCATTGTAATGCATCTCTAGTCTTCTACAAATGTACCTACAGAGGAAGCTACTAACAGGAGTAGAAACCACAGTGGCTAGCCTTCTTACATTGTGCAGCCTTGGATTCAATTCATGAACCAAATCTTTTGTATCATACATTCATACTATGTAACAAATTGTGCTTTTTCTTCATCACACCAGCAGATTTCCCTGACTGAGTAAGAACACTTTCAGTCTCAGCTTCATTGTGGAAGTCGGGTTGTCATGAACCGGTATCTTAGCCTTCGGATTCCATTTTGTTCAGATCAGCACAGCAGCAAATGCCATGTAAGATGGTTTTCAGCCGAAACTTGATGCCATCTACTGGCATCAACATCTATTGGAACTAACATCCTGAGAAAAAAACTCTGATCAATGGGGACTAACATACATTGGGATTTCTATTTACAAGAACAACCAAGGGCCTACTGAATGAACTGGTAATCAGGCACTTGTAAGCGACAATGGCGCTACACAAGTGATCTCAGGGCCTAAGATCCAGAGATCCATAAAAACACGAAACAGAGTCGGATATAATAGCATATCATAAGCAACCTTGAGCTCTACAAAGTAGCCCATCAGTTAGTTCATCTCCAGTTCACAACCACCAGCCCAGCCTCACATAATAAGAAGGCATACATGCATACGCTGCAGAAAATAAAATGCAGAGCTTCACAACCACCCTTCCGAGCATCAAAGCTACTCCCTAATTACTACAGAAATGTCGATAATATACGCTATTCGACGAGCATACGTCCATCGCATCTCGGTCGTGAGTACAATTATATAATTAGATGTGCCACCTAGTTCGTCAAACAGCCCCACAAGCTACGCCCTCTGCACTCGGTAGACCGCCGTCATGAGGTTAAAGAGGCAGGACGGCGCGATCGCGAACCAGGTGAAGAAAGCCATGGAGGTGGAGGCCATGAAGCTCGGGCAGTGGTTCTCCGCGCACATCATCAGGTCGTTGTTGATGAGAATGGTGATGCCTGCCGATCCGCTCGCTGCAGCAAAGGTCAGTGCTCCCGTGACCTGCAGATGAACGTTAGAAGATACTTTGCTTGTTCCACAGGGAATGACAGATGGCTGTTTGCTTTGAGGTGCCTGAGAAAATGTGTGACTTACCCAGTCCCCAATGGAATATATGGTGGTAGCTCGAGGAGCCCGGAAGGCACGCTTGACAAGAAGTGCGTAGACGTCAACGGCGGCCAGAGCGAGGCTCCACAGGCATTGCAAGGACTCTGCTGTTACGAGGAGGCTGCTCAAAAGAAGAACAGTGAGTTTAGTAATCGATCCCCTGTTCCGAGTTCTGAAAGCAACATCCTAAGTGAAAAACAATATCTAATTGCATCAAAGAAATAAGATAAAATACACTCCATGCTACTTTTGTTTCGCGTGGTTGTCAATGCTATCCCCAAGACGGACTAAATGTAGATCTTAATATGTTCTCCTCCAAGTAGTATGAATATATTTAGTCAGTGTCCATTAATCACACTGTTCTGAATTCCGACAACCAGAAGGCTAACAAAACCTATCGGCATATCCAAGAAAGACAGCTGAGATGATATCGCAGAGAACATGACCATGTCACCATCTGATTTGCATTGCCTCTTTCAGGATGCCAGACTAATCGTAAAACACTGGATGCACGATATGTATGTATGCACAGTACACGATTGTCCACTACAATCAAAGTATTCTGAATTCCCATAACCAGAATGGCGGAGTGTGAAGCAAACTTATCAGCATGCCCACTGAAATGCTCTGTGGCGAATGCCCAGGAAACTAGGCATGCACGCATCAAACTAGGGAGCAAAACAGAAAGAAGGCTCAAGCTCATCGCTGTATCCAAGAAGACAGCTGAGTTGATACCACAGAGAACATGGCCATGTCAACATCTAATTGCATTGCCTCTTTCAGAATGCCAAGACAAATCAAAGGGCGTAAAAGTATCGAAATGCTGCGAACAGATACGAGCATCTGTCTTTGCAGTAAGACTATAACAAGGCACACAATAATAACTTCTAGTGGAAAGTCCACACTATTTGCAAGTGCTTGTATGATTTCTTCAGCTTGGATGTGAAATACTTAGTACGTAGTAATCAGCATTTTACAAAAAAGAAAACAGTACTCTTACTTGCTGGTCCTGATCACTACCGAGTCCATTTTAGATGGCATGGTGTTGTACCACTAAGTTTAAGAAGTGGTTCTTGTTTGGTGAATTGGCATGATGCTAAAATTCTGTGTTCATGCTTGCTTGCTAGTATGTGTCAACAGGAACCCTGAACCTGAAACTGAAATCATCCCAATTTTGTTACTGTGTGGTACTACTAAGACCAAAAGGAATTCAAGGGAAGATAAAAAATCATCCCAATTCCAACCATGTACAGAACAGAAGTACTACTAACAGGTGAGCAGACAGAGTCTAGAAATTTGGGCGGCTAATATGGATGAATCCCTGAATTCTTTCTTAACTGAAATTGAGAAAACCCCAGCTCACAGGGCATCTGTTCCAAAATTGGCAACGAGGGATCGATCTGCTTCCAGAGCTAAAAGAGAAATGGCAGCCGGGCCGTGGATCGAGACCCTAGGGGGTTGGGGGGAGAAAGAAGATGCGGAGCGGGAGGGGGGCACTGACCGGAAGGCGGTGACCTCGCTGAAGTCGTCGGTGGAGGCCATGAAGCCGATGGCGGCGGCCGCGAGGAAGGCCTGCACGAGGCGTGTCCCGAGCCCCCAGCGCGTGCCCGGCGCCCCCATCAGGTCCACCATCACCACCCCGGGCGGCGGCGCGTTCGCGTTCGCGTCCTCCACCTCCGCCGCCGCAGCGGGAGCCGGAGCCGGGGCCACCGCCTGCCCCTGTCCGTCTGCCGCCGCAGCCGGGGCCACCTCCTGTATCTCTCCCTCTGCCGCCGGGGCCGGGGCCGGAGGTGGAGCTGGAGCCGGAGCCGGAGCCGGAGGCGGGGGCGGGCCCTGTCCCTGTCCCTGCGGCTGCGGCGCCGTATCCGGGACGGGAGGCGGCGGAGCCGGGTGGACGACCGGATGGCTGGCCCGCGGGAGCTGGACGGCGCCGCCGTGCGCGAGCCACCCCAAAATGTTCTGCATTGCGCGGTCGGCTAGAGGAGTCGAGAGCCACCACGCGGCCGGCCGGCGAGGGCCGGGGTTTTGGGGGATTTATGGGGGGGAGGAGGGCCGGCAGGAGCACGAGCGCGTAGGCCCCGCCGCCGCCAAGGAGGTTTCTTTCTCGCTCGCTCTCGGTCTGGGTCAGTGAGAGTGAAGTGAGCGAGCTTGCTCTGGCTCGGTTGGTTCGTGCAGTCTGCGCGTGGGGCCGGGCTTGCGTTGGCGTGCGGACGCGCGCACTCTCCTCCGTCCGATCTTGCCAGGCAGCTTCCGAGAATCTCACCTCCTTGACTCCTTCACGCCTAGGGCAAGCAAAACCGTGTTCGTGTTCGGCCATGGACATATGCCTCGCACCAAAGCAAAGGCCAAACACGGCAATGCCGTACGGCAGCATGATGGATCCACCTAGGCAGTGCATTACTTTCACTCAATGCTACTACATGTGCACTTTGCCTCCGTATTTTTTCTGTTCTAATTGTGCTGACTTACCTTTCCTAGAACATGTTTATATTTAAAAAAAAAGAAGCATTTTTTTTTTGCGAATAAATAACTAACAATCATCTCTAAGTGCTTGGTTAATCGTCTACGCCGTTTCTCAATGGAACTTGTTTTCTGAGAACCAAAGTGCTTTTGTTCCGGGACGTCTTGTTACAGATAATTTTATAATTGCTTTTGAATGTATTCAGCATATACATTCCCTGAAGACAGAACTCTCCAACATCTTGTGCATGTAAGTTGGATTTATCAAAGGCTTATGATCGAGTGAACTGGGACTTTTTTGGAACAAGCCTTAAGTAGATGGGGCTTTTCTGGGAGGTGGATTTCATGGATTATGGCATGTGTGAGATCAGTCAAATATTCGGTTAAGTTCAATGGGAGGTTGCTGCAATCATTCACACCTTTTAGGGGCCTTCGCCAAGGCGACCCCCTATCCTCATTTTTGTTCCTATTTGTTGCTGACGCTCTTTCTGCTCTAATTTCCAAATCAGTAACAAATGGGGAGTTGCAAGGAGTTACTATTTGCCATGGTGCTCCGATGATATCTCACCTCTTATTTGCGGATGATACAATGTTGTTGTTTCATGCATCTGGCCAGCAGGTTAACACTGTAAAAGGCTTGTTGAACACTTATGCCTTGGCGACGAGTCAACTTTATTAACCAGGAAAGTGTTCCATCCTTTTTTCTGATAACTGTCCTGATGCAGTGGTGGAGGATGTGAAAAATACAATGGAGATTACTTAACAGGTGTTTGAACCAAAATATTTGGATTTACCGATACCTGAAGGAAGAATGCACAAGGGTCAATTTGAAACACTTCAGGCAAGCTTGAGCAAAAGACTAATAGATTGGAGTGAGCAGTATCTAGCGTCAGGTAATAAGGAAATCTTGATATAAGGCGGTTACCCAAGCAATACCCACATATGTCATGAGTGTGTTCAAGCTTCTAGCCTCTGTGTGCGATGGCCAAACATGAATGATGCGACAGTATTGATGGGGTGTTGAGAATGGAAAGAAGAAGATGGACTGGCTTAGTTGGGGGAAAATGAAATTGCCCAAATCAATGGGAGGAATGTGATTTAGAGATATGCGGGCATTTAATCATGGCGAGCGCTGGGCGCCGGTGCACCGGCGCCAGCTTTCGGCCGGTCGCTCCTCCATCGTTCGATTGGAGTGGTCCTAACCATTGGATCTGCTCTGCTTGTCTCGCGAAAAATAAACATACACACAACGCACGCATAGGAGAAGTCAACGACAAGATCCGAGGCTGCCGCAGCTAGCCAACTTCTGTCCATGGTGGACTCCACTCTTGCCGCTGCTGGCGCTCATAGTACCGCACGTCTCCGGCGAGACCCTCGCGGCTCACAGCGCCGCGCGTCGTCGTCTTCCAGCACGGGGTAGCAGGGCTGCAGCTCACCCGTTTCCAGCGTAGCCGCTCGTCGTCCCCCTCCCCAGCACATGTTCCCCCTGCCTGGCTCGCCCCGCCACCTCGCCGTTGAGGTTCGCCGGCGTCGCCATTGTCTATGGTCGAACATCTGGTGGGTCGTGGTCCCTGTGCTTGCAGCAACGCCCGAAACGGTTCTAGCATCTAGCGAGAGCGGTTGCAGCACCTGGCGGGCGTGGTCACCACCCGTTGACCCGTAGTAGCAAAAAATTATGCCGGTTCCAGCATCTAGCGATAGCTGTTGCAACATCTGGCCGGCATGGTCACCGATTCCGACGGAAAAAACGCATGTAGCATCTTCGTCTTGCACACCCCCCGGCCGTCGGTCGCAACTTTTTCTGTCCCCGGTTGCCGGTTGAAGCTTTTCCCATGTACGATTGAAGCTTTCTCTATGAACGCTTGCAGTTTTTCTGGTTGGGCAGCGTCTCTGGTTGAAACTTTCTCTCTCGCAGGTTGGAGCTTTCTTTCATCTACGGCTGAAGCTTTTCTTGCAATGGTCGCAACCTTTTCATTTGATTAGCTCGCCTAGTTAAAGCTTTCTCTATAGTTTGGTTGAAGCTTTTTTCATCTAGGTTGGATCATTCTATGCCAATGGTTGTATCTTTCCTCCGATTGGCAATGCCGGGTTGAAGCTTTCTCTTTAGCCAGTAGAAGCTTTTCCATCTAGAGGTTGAAGCTATTTTGTCAGCGATTGCAGCACGGGATCAACGACGGTTCCAGCATTGCATCCGCCAGTCACGGGCCAACGCTCGCCATTGGTCGCTGCACCCATCCATCGCTGTTGCGGCATGCGTTTCGTGCGCATTGCAGCTCGTGTGTGCCCAGAGATGGAGGTTGCTTGAGAGAAGGAGGAAGGAGGCGTCGGTTATATATGGATGTTTTTTCCGACCGCGGTAGCTCGTCCTAGCAGCAGGCGGCGGCAGTTGGTCTGCAGCAGCAGCACCGGGATCATGGAGGTTGAGGAGGGCGAGCAACGGCAAAGCTGCACAACATGAGAATGATGAAGATGAAAACGAATGCTGCTTATGAATAAGGAACTAGAGGTGGAAGAAGAAGATAAGGTAGAGAAAAAAAAGGAAAAACAAACAGGGACGTACGATACAGTGGATCGAACGTTGCGTGTTCGGCCGGCCGAAAACTCAGCCGGTCCGTGGGCAGTAAACATTTCCCTTTAATCAAGCGTTGTTAGCAAAACAAGCTTGGCGGTTGCTGGATAACCCCGATAGTCTATGTGCTCGTTTATTCCGTGCAAAATACTACCCTGTTGGGGATTTGTTGGACACTGTTTTCCCTAGCGGTTCATCGGTAGTATGGAAGGGTGTTAGTCATGGCCTGGATCTGCTGAAGAAGGGGATTATCTAGAGAGTTGGTGATGGTACCTTAATTAAAACCTGGGGTGATCCTTGGATTCCACGGGGGCACGACCTCAGGCTAATTAAACCAAAGAGAAATTGTCGTTATAATTGAGTTGCGCACTTTCTTGATGAACATGGAGTGTGCAGCGACTAAGAGAGCACTTTTGGGACACGAAATTCTAAAAATTCATACTTCTCCAAGGAATAGACAAGATACCATTGGTTGGTTCCCGGAGAAGAACGAATGCTTTTCTATGAGGAGCGCCTACCGGCTGGCAACTGGGAATCATGTGACCTTCGAGTCACAACCCAACTGGAATGCGTCCTATTTGGCAATGTATTTGGAGCTCTAAGGTTCCCCCAAAAATGTGTATTACGGCCTGGAAAGTGGCGACCAGTGCTCTTGCTACAAGTGTGTGCAAAACGTACAGGCACCTAACTAAGCGTGATGCTTGTCCCATTTGCGGCAGAGATGCAGAGAGCTCTTTTCATGCATTGATTGCTTGTGATCATGCACGTACACTCTGGGAACTCATGCGGAGAGTGTGGAAACTTCCTCATCAGAAGTTTCTAGTTGACTCAGGGAAATAATAGCTCCTAAACGTGCTGGCTAATTGCCTAGAAATTGAACACGGTCATGTGATAATGCTTGTGTGGAGGATTTAATTGGTCTCTCAGAATGGATATGGCACATGTGAAGGATATTCCGGCGGCGAGTGTTTCAGCGAATTATCTTCGGAGCTATATGAACTCTCTTGCCTTATCTACCAGGTATAGCACAGAGGATATTATTAAAGGATAAATGCCAGTGAAGGAGGACGTCCAAAGCGTTCAGGCCAGTGTGTTCACCAAGGTTTTTCCTTGGCCTCCACCGCCGGCGAACCGGGTGGCACTTTTCGTTGATGGAGCGTTATCTACGGCCGATGGCTCGGCAGCGGCAGGGATGATCTTCAAGAGACATGATGGTTCTATTATCTTTGCAGCATACCAGTGCTTATTTAATTGCAACGATGCTGAAGGCAGAGTTGCATGCACTGATGCATGTTATGGCGTTGGCTGTGCAACATACCAATAATCCTATCATCGTCCAATCGGACTCCTCGGAAGCATTGACGGCGTTGTTGGCGACAATCTGTCCCGGTCAGCATATGGGCATTTGATAGCTGAGATTAAGTATTTGATGGTAGATCATGAGTTTATTCCTCAAAAATCGTTTGCGGTGTACAGTCGTACGGAGAGAAGTACTACCATATGGCTTCAGCGTGGACCACCTTGTATTAAGGAGTTGGTGCCTCTCGATTGTAACTCTATGCATATGAAATAAAACTCTTTACCCTCACAAAAAAACTAACAATCATCCACAACCCGGATTTAATCATAAATCGGCCGATTAAACGACTTTATCGGTTGGCCATTTTTTTAGAAAAGGAGGATGACCCCCGGCCTCTGCATCTGGGAGATGCATGCGGCCACTTTATTGATTATTCTCGAGGACCTTACAAAGTATTACAACAATATGCCTGAATCCGCCATCTTGGCAACAATTGCCGTTACTCCTATCCAAATGATGAAGGTGTGCTAGCTGGGCCACTACCCAGACCGCTCATCTAAGCCTAACATCAAAATGATGAAGGGGTGCTAGCTGGGCCACTACCCAGACCACTCACCTAAGCCTAACATCAAAAGCCGGAAGCCCCAGCCGAGCCACATACCGGGTCTAGGGTACAAACCGATCCGACGCCCTCGTGTGTTGTCGCCGTCATCTTCCACAGGTCCGTCTTCAGAGCAAATATTGAGGCTTCTACCTTGTCTGGCCACTCAGCCATCGATGTCACCACGACACCAGACAGCTTTGTCCTCCTGCGCGAGTCCATTGCCACACATCAGACGCCGAATCTTCATTGCTTCACGCCGCCGAGATACGCCGCCATCAATGAGTAGGATGAAACACCATGGAAGAAGGACTCCGAGGCTGAGCACATAGGCGGCAGAGCGCCAACGCACAACCACCAGTCAAACTCTGACCACGCCACCAACCGTCGCCAAGCAACCAAAGCATCACATCCACCCCAAGCTCACCACGAACGACACCCCCAAGAGGGTGACGACGCCCGGAGCGCCGTTGTCGCTCGATCCGACAAGGATTTGGGCTTTCGCCCGACATATGAGCTGGGTGGAAGGAAGAGGGGAAGGAGGCAACCTGGACGGCGCCTACAAGAAGGGTACGGCGCCCTCGGGCGTCGCCGCCGTCGTGACCAGCACTGCTGGCCACGGATTTCTTCGGAGCCACCTCCCACCTCCAGCCGCCAAACAGGTACAACTCCGGCGACAAAGGCCGCCCAAAGCAGGACAATCGGAGGCAGCCCTGGTTGAAGTAGACGGAGGCCTTCAGATCTGGATCGGGCGCCGCCGAGACGCCCGCACCACAGCCGCCACCTGCCGCCGCCTCGCCGCCCCCGCGGCCTAGGAAGAACGGCCAGCACCAACGAGCACCGGTCACCGCAGATCCGGCATCGATCCACCAGCCGAGGCCACCGCCACGGATCCAAAGCCCCCCGAGGAAGAACGGGGCGGCCAGATCCTCGTCGCCACCTTCACCGGCGGCCGAGCGGCGAGCTGGCGGCCACCTCCGGTGGCGACGAGGGAGAGGAGAGGTGGGGGAGAGGGCCGGCGGCGGGCTAGGGTTACGCCGCCCGAGTCGCCCCTGCGGGAGCGACGCGGGGGCTGGTTGCACGGTCTATCGGTTGGCATTAATCGGTCTTTTTTTTTTGCGAGTCCTAGGTTTCAAGCACTAACAAGGTAAAAATGGAAACAATCATCAGTGTGTGCTCTGAGCATTCAAATAGGACAACACTACACCAATATATAACAGCAACACTATAGCACGGTGGCGGCGGCGAGCAGCATCGCTCGCTGGTGTCTTCCTAGTGGAAGAAGGGGTGGTGCGGCTCGCTCTTCTATTGCCGGTGGAAGGGTGCCGACAACAAGCATCATCAGTCGTCAACGTCTTCCTTGTGGAGGAAGGCTGGCTGGAAGGGGTGGCAGTTGCGCGGTGATTCTTGAGCATGGCGGCCCGCTGGGGAAGGTCGAAACTCTATTAGGCAGGGAGAGGGCGAGATGTATCCAACCCGATTTTGGACTTTGGGGGTTTCTAATCATAGGAGTCCAACCTGATTAATCGCTTGTCAAAGTGATATATTAAACCTACGTCCCTTCCGCCACGGAAAGTTGTCGCTTAGGCCTAAGTTAAATCAGTTCACCGGGCTTTCAAAAACTGTCGGTACTGCAGAAGGAGCTGTGGTAGGATGAAGGGCCTTACCCAATAGCGAAGGAAGTGCCGCTGAAGGTGGTATTTATGATATTGGAGAACCATAGCTAAATTTAGACGTATATATGCACAATATTAGTCTAGAAAGTAGTGATCAGTTGGTATATATCTTATATATACAATAATGAAGTTACCAACAAAATTCATGGTACGTTTTTAGCATGAGATTACGATTGAAACAAATTAGAGCCAGCCATGACATCAGTGGCGCGTCAATGACCCGAGTCCTAAGATAAGTAGTCCTTGTGTTGGTTGTGGGCCATGGCGGTAATGTGTAACCAATAATCATCACAACTCGGATTTGTTCAACCTAGGATCCAGGAAGAAAAACGGCATCCTTGGGTGTCATTGCCGTTGTGGCCAGCAGGAGCCGACCTGGGAATTATCGCAATCCGGATCCCCACCACCCGCTCTGGCCCAACCCGGTAACTGGCTAGCAGCACGGCCCGCTCTGGCCCAACCCGGTAACTGGCTAGCAGCATGGTCATGTCTGATAAGACGGAGCGTACGCAACATGGGGTCCAAATGCTATAAAAACAGGTTCATCTGCTTCAAGCCGAGGGACCAATGCAGGCGCTTGGAGGAGCGGATGGCCGAGCGAGACAACCAGATAGCGTAGCTGTAGGCCGAACGGTTGATGTGTATGCGGCCAAATTGTGATCCTCTCCTTGGCCGCCGAACATCATCGTTGAAAATCATGCCGAAAACGATGTCGAAGTCATCGTCGTTTCTTCCTCCTCTTCGGATGACGACGAGTCCTTCCATCTCCCTCAACCTCTTCATCTACAAATCCAAACGACTCAGTTCAAAGAGAAACAAACAAAAGAACTCACCTAGGCAATTCTTCGAACACTTGGGATGTGGTGGTGGCGCAAAAGTCGGCCGGTGTGGTTTAGTCTGAACCGGTGAGCGGTAGGTGACCTGCAGCGGAGCGCAAGCAAGGTGAGATGCGAAGGACGCTAGAAAAAAGAAGGAACTCGAAAGAAAACGGATGAATCAACAATGGTGACGGCGACAGCGTTTCACCTTGATTCTGGCGATGACAAGGGGGGCTGAATGGGCTGGCCGACGGGCAGAACGATGGTGGAGGACAAGGGATGGAACGAGTTAGCGGCGGGGCAAGTGTAGAACCGGCGGGAGGCGCGACGACGAAGATGCAGCGGCGGCACGGTCGCAAGAGAGAGCCGCATCGTTTTACTCGGCCGTGTATAGTTAGAATAAAAATAGAAAAAAAAATTAGGACCAAATTAAAAATATACTCCACTAATCACGGATAGAGGATCGACTAGGTGCCGGTTAGTGAAGTAAAATCAGAATTTTACTCCACAAACCGGTTATAAGGGATCAGTTAGAAATGGCCTAACTCCGTCCTTAAAGGCCTCCAGGCCGGCCTCTCTCAACACGAGGGAGGCGGGGCTCCCACCGGCCTCGGACACCCGTCTCCGCCAATGGTTTCCATGGACAGTATCGCCGCCGTCAAGCATAAGGAATTAAACATTTCCGGTCGTTGATGGATTCGACAACAACGGCGGTGCACATGGGGGCGGCTACCTTGTATCATGTCTCCTGGTTGCAATCACTAGAGGCTTCGTCTATTTTGT
Organism: Triticum timopheevii; assembly: GCA_963921465.1. NCBI lineage: Eukaryota > Viridiplantae > Streptophyta > Magnoliopsida > Poales > Poaceae > Triticum > Triticum timopheevii. The sequence goes on along the minus strand of OY997270.1, from coordinate 489,511,331 downwards.
TATCTTGAATCACGATTTGTTTGTCACATCTGGATCGTCATCATTTATTTCATTCGTTTTATCAGTATTGTTTTCTGAAGTTGTTTCTTTGATGGTCAGTTATTGAATCCATCATAATCAGGCCACTTGGAGCGGGTTCTTTTTCTCGGACCCCGATAAGGCACGAACGTTCGTCGGGAGCACTTCCCACGCTGAAAAGATTATTCCGCAGGGCAGGGGAAACGACCGAAAGATTATTCCGTTCGGAACGGGGGACCTCCCAGCCCGAATCCTTTTCTCGCTCATGCTGCCAAGCCAAGATGGCATTTGTGGTGTTCTGCCATGAAAAAAATGAACACTCATTAAGGTACCAAAACGCTAAAAAAACAGAAAACCAACTAAAAAACTGAGAAATAAACTTTACAGTAAAAATCACACAGAAAATCTAGAAACTCATATAAAATAGCTGATGGAGAAATATGTATAAATTCCCATGGATTAGATGCTGAAATTGCACTGTTATAAACTATCACACACAAAAAAATACCTACAAAAAAATGTCGTGATAGTTGGACAAGTAGCAATTTTTTCATGGTCTACATTAAAAAAAGGAAAAAGAATTGCCGTGCTCCAACAAGAAAATAAGATTGCCATGCTTCCAAAAATAATTTGCCTTGGCAAAAAGTAGTGCCATTTTTTCCCATGATGCCAAAAGGTGATGTAAAAATCACCATGATACATACATAGTAAAGATGCTCACATAAGAAAGCATCAACTAAAATGCCATGGTTGAAAAAAGTGTATATTTGTCGTGAGATAGAATAAATCATCAGTGTTCGGGGGCCAATTGCTAACAATATCTAATATAAGCCCACCTCAACATAAATTGATCCAAGGGTGGGAGGGGGGGGGGGGGGGGGCACAGCCCCCCAACAATGTTTATAGCTCCGCCTCTGCACTTGCGTCCCTCTCGCATTCTACTGCTTCTCGCTAAAGGAGAGGTGTGGCGGTTGAAGGAGAGGAATAGCAGGAAGGACATCATCATCCCTGCCCTGCTGGACAAAAGCGCGTGCAACCCCGGCGAACTGGAGAAGCTGGAAGGACAGACTGTGCTACTGATGGCATGAGGGTTTATCACTTTTCACAAGGACTTTTTACTTATTTTTCTCCCTGTTTTCATTGTTTCTCAGCTATTACTAATGCTAATCCTTCAAGAAAGAAGAAAACTCATTTTCCATTGTTTGGTAGGAAAATACATTTATGGACGGAAACCAAGCAATAATACTCGAAATCAAGCCATTTGAAACAATGTACATATTGGGATTTGCACCAGTGGCTACAGGACGCAAGACGGCCAATGGTACGAGTAAAAGGGCATTCATCATCAGAGAGACCTATCCACCACCACTCCATCCAGAACAGAGAGAGAAGAGATCCGGAGAAGAACCACCAGAGATCTTCTCTGTTTTTTTCCCGTCTCCATTTTATCACTGTTGTAAGAGGAATTCCAAGTTGTAAGATCAGAGTTGTTAACTCTATTCATACTCATGTAGAGATTGAGACTTGTTTAATCATTCATTCATTTTATGATTGTTTAATCATTCATCAGAGGTGTAGGTGGATGGTAGGATTTATTTATACCTATTCTATATGTCGTCTTTCGTGTTTCTCATCTTATGATTGTTTAGTAAGTTGTTATTCTCCGGTGAGCACAATGTGTGTTGTCCAATTTAAGAGTCCAGACAACATGATCTAAAGTCCTACATAGGTAACACATATTGTTTAGGAAATCTGTGACCTTCAACCTGACATGTGGAGATATCTACGAGGAACAAAGACAATATGAGACAACGGTGAACCACTGAACTCAATGCATGGTTCCGGTTTGACAACCTTAATTGTGGAGACTACCATGTTGTGCCAATGTGGAAGCATGACCATAGAGTGAAATCCTGCGTGGAAAAATAAATAGTTGGCACCATTCTAGAGAGTGGTACACAATAAGGTGTTTATTGTCCACTACATTTACCAATGAATGATGACACATGTAGTATGTCATTTTCATTCTTAACACCATCATCTCATGAAGCATACGGCCATCTACACGGGAGAAACGTGTCATCAAGAAGTTACATCATAGAAAGTCAACCAAGGAACGTATCAATTGTTATGAAGCTTGGATGTACAAGAATAGGACCGAAGTGAATACTATGGGCATGTTCTGAAATCCTCCCATTCCACGCTTCTCCAACTCCAGGCATGGAGCCGGACATAACGATTTTAGCTCCGCGGAGTCAGCTTCATGAAGCTTTACGAGTCTGTAGTGCAAACTACTGAAGTTGCTACTGCCCAGCTTCACAAAACGAAGAATTTAGGAGTTTGTACTAATTATCACAAGGTTGCCACCACCAAGTTTTTTTTTTGAGGGTTAACCAGGGGTTTTATTCATGACTCAGAATCTGTGGAATACAAGCAATGTCGGGCAAAACCCCTAGCCACACATGGCGACCCACCACAAGAGACACAGCTCCTTTGGCTAGCGAGTGGGCCTCAAAATTATTCTCTCTATGTTCAAAAGGAAAAGTGACAGAAGTAAAATCATTCCTACTAACTTGAATTTCCCTAAGGATAGATGCATAGATCGGCGCCCCTCCATCTTTGATGTGCGAAATCACCTCCTGACAATCTAAGGCTATCTCCAAATCTTGTAGGTTTAAGTCCCGAGCAAGGGCGAGGGCTTCGCTGCAAGCTAGCGCTTCCAGGCTCGCTAGATCAATCATGCCATCAAACACCACTGCTGATGCTCCCAGATAGCTTCCTTCTTTGTCCCTGCATATGACCGCAGCAGCTCCCGTTTCTCCCAAAGTGGAGATAGCCCCGTCGCAATTTAGCTTTGCCGACTCCCCCGTCGGTGGTAACCATGCTCTAGCATGGGGCCGATCCGACCGCCCCAAAACCGTCCTTGGTGTTCTGGTATTTGCAATCTCAAGCTCATCTAAATATATCTTGATGAAGCACTCGTTGATATCGGGCTCTGAAATTCATTGTCATGAATAGCCTTTCTTCGAGCCCACCAAATGGCCCACATGGTCACAAGAACACGGGCAAGATCATGTTGGTTTGTGGTCTCGAAGAGCCAGAAAAGCCAGAGCCTGGCGTCCTCATTTTGGTTCAATATCACATGCTCAAGCAACTCCTCGTCTCCCAGCACCCACACGCACCTGGCCATTGTACAGCTCAATAATGAATGCCTCCATGAATCCTCCGCTGCATTACATATAGGGCAGACAGGATTACCTGTCATTCTCCTCTGGTGCCAGACCATACCCGTGGGAAGAGAGGTGTGAGCGAGACGCCACAGGAAGACACGAATTTTGGATGGCACTTTCACCTTCCATAGCTATGTCTATGAGCTCTTGTCAGCTGCAACATTTGAGTGTCCCGAGCGGTGCTCTAGCCAATCTTCCCGTTGGGCTTTGATAGCCGTAATCGTTTGGTACGCGGACCGAATTGAAAAAACACAATGCAAAAGGTTTTCGACAAGTTTAAGGTGTTGAATACAATGAGATTTTTTCACTCGTATCGATGCTTAAAAGTTTGTCCGAATCATGTTAGCAAATTGCCGCATTTTATGAAATCTGGCAAATGGATAAATAAAACTGCATTCCTTAATAGATTTATTAAAGAAGAGTTGTATATGATACAACCATAAGGTTTTTTCAATCCTAAAGGTGCTAACAAAATATGCAAGCTCCAGCGATCCATCTATGGACTGGTGCAAGCATCTCGGAGTTGAAATATACGCTTTGATAAGTTGATCAAAGCATATAGTTTTAATACAGACTTGCGGTGAAGCCTGTATTTACAAGAAAGTGAGTGGAAGCACTACAGCATTTCTGATAAGTATATGTGAATGACATATCGTTGATCGGAAATAATGTAGAATTATTCTGCAAAGCATAAAGGAGTGTTTGAAAGGAGTTTTTCAAAGAAATACCTCAGTGAACCTACTTACATATTGAGTATCAAGATCTATTGAGATAGATTAAGACGCTTGATAAGATTTTCAATGAGTACATACCTTGACAAGATTTTGAAGTAGTTCAAAATGAAACAGTCAAAGAAAGAGTTCATGCCTGTGTTGCAAAGGTATGAAATTGAGTAAGACTCAAATCCCGACCACGGCAGAAAATAGAAAGAGAATGAAAGTCATTCCCTATGCATCAGTCATAGGTTCTATAAAAGTATGCCATGCTATGGACTAGACCTATTGTATACTCTGCCCTGGTTTGGCAAGGGAGTACAATAGTGATCTAGGAGTAGATCACTAGACATTGATCAAAATTATCCTTAGTGCAATAAGGATATGTTTCTCGATTATGAAGGTGACAAAAGGTTCGTCGTAAAGGGTTACGTCGATACAAGTTTTGGCACTAATCCAGATGACTCTAAGTCTCAATCTGGATACATATTAAAAGTGGGAGCAATTAGCTAGAGTAGCTCTGTGCAGAGCATTGTAGACGTAGAATATTTGCAAAATATATACGGCTCTGAATGTGACAGACCCGTTGCCTAAACTTCTCTCACGAGCAAAACATGATCATACTTTAGTACTCTTTGGGTGTTAATCACATAGCTATGTGAACTAGATTATTGACTCTAGTAAACCCTTTGGGTGTTGATCACATGACGATATGAACTATGGGTGTTAATCACATGCAGATGTGAATATTAGTGTTAAATCACATGGTGATGTGAACTAGATTATTGACTCTAGTGCAAGTGGGAGACTGAAGGAAATATGCCCTAGAGGCAATAATAAAGTTATTATTTATTTCCTTATTTCATGATAAATGTTTATTATTCATGCTAGAATTGTATTAACCGGAAACATAATACATGTGTGAATACATAGACAAACTGAGTGTCACTAGTATGCCTCTACTTGACTAGCTCATTAATCAAAAATGGTTATGTTTCCTAGACATGGACAAAGAGTTATCATTTGATTAACGAGATCACATCATTAGGAGAATGATGTGATTGACTTGACCCATTTCGTTAGCATAGCACCCCGTTCGTTTAGTATATTGCTATTGCTTTCTTCATGACTTATACATGTTCCTATGACTATGAGATTATGCAACTCCCATTTACCGGAGGAACACTTTGTGTGCTACCAAATGTCATAACGTAACTGGGTGACTATAAAGGTGCTCTACAGGTGTTTCCGAATGTACATGTTGGGTTGGCGTATTTCGAGATTAGGATTTGTCACTCCGATTGTCGGAGAGGTATCTCTAGGCCCTCTCGGTAATACACATCACTTAAGCTTTGCAAGCATTGCAACTAATGAGTTAGTTGTGGGATGATGTATTACGGAATGAGTAAAGAGATTTGCCGGTAACAAGATTGAACTAGGTATGGAGATACCGACGATCGAATCTCGGGCAAGTAACATACCGATGACAAAAGGAACAACGTATGTTGTTATGCGGTCTGACCGATAAAGATCTTTGTAGAATATGTGGGAGCCAATATGAGCATCCAGGTTCCGCCATTGCTTATTGACCGGAGACATGTCTCGGTCATGTCTACATAGTTCTCGAACCCGTAGGGTCCGCACGCTTAAGGTTTCAATGACAGTTATATTATGAGTTTAGGAGTTTTGATGTACCGAAGGAGTTCGGAGTCCCGGATGAGATCGGGTACATGACGAGGAGTCTCGAAATTGTCGAGACGTAAAGATCGATATATTGGATGACTATATTCAGACTTCGGAAAGGTTCCGAGTGATTCGGGTATTTTTCGGAGTATCGGAGAGTTACGGGAATTCGCCGGGGAGTATATGGGCCTTATTGGGCCATACGGGAATAGAGGAGAGAGGCCGAAAGGAAGGAGGCACGCAGCCCCCCTCTGGTCCAAATTGGACAAGGGGTGCGGCCCCCTTTTCCTTCCTCCTCTCCCCCTCTTCCCCCCCCCCCCCCCTTCTCCTACTCCAACAAGGAAGGAGGGAGTCCTACTCCCACCGGGAGTAGGACTCCCCTTGGCGCGCCCCTCCTAGGCCGCCCCCTCCTTGCTCCTTTATATACGGGGGCAGGGGGCACCTCTAGGCACAACAAAAATTGATCCCTTGGATCTCTTAGCCATGTGCGGTGCCCCCCTCCACCATAGTCTACCTCGATAATATCGTAGCGGTGCTTAGGCAAAGCCCTGCGACGGTAGAACATCAAGATCGTCACCACGCCGTCGTGCTGATGGAACTCTCCCTCGACACTCGGCTGGATCGGAGTTCGAGGGACTTCATCGAGCTGAACGTGTGCTAGAACTCGGAGGTGCCGTTGTTTCGGTGCTTGATCGATCGGGCCGTGAAGACGTACGACTACATCAACCGCGTTGTTCTAACGCTTCCGCTTTCGGTCTACGAGGGTACGTGTACACACTCTCCCCTCTCGTTGCTATGCATCACCATGATCTTGCATGTGCATAGGAATTTTTTTGAAATTACTACGTTCCCCAACACATGAGACCCACGCTGTCTTTCTTTCTCCATTCTTACTTCCTCACCAAAATTTCCGAATTATGCCATTAGTATGCTCACAAAGACCCCGTGGTAGTTTGGCACGCCATCAAGTATGTAGGAATGGACTGGACCACGGACTTGATAAGCACTTCTTTACCTCCCGCTGATAAACATTTTTCCATCCACCCTTGAACTCGCTTCCAAATTCCGTCCTTAAGATATCTAAAGGATCCTTCCTTCGCTCTAACCACATCCGAGGGCAAGCCTAGATATTTCTCAGATAAAGATTCATTATGAACATCCAAAGTTTGCTTGATCGACTCTTTTGTCATAGCTGGCACTCCTTTACTGAAGAAGATGGAGGACTTCTCCTGATTTATCCTCTGGCCAGAGGCATTGCAATAAGTTGTTAGTATATCTCTGACCCTTGTAGCGGTTTCATCAGAGGAGTCAAAAAACAGCAAACTGTCGTCGGCGAAAAGCAAGTGGTTAACTGGAGGGGCATTTGGAGCAACCTCAATCCCACGCACTGCCCCTTGCGCCTTCAGCAGGCACGATAAACCCTCGGCCGCTAGCACACGATAAACCCTCGGCCTCTAGCAGGAATAGATAAGGTGATATAGGGTCTCCTTGCCGTAAGCCCTGGGAAGGCCTGAAAACATCCAAACTCCCTCCATTAAAGATAACAGAGAAAGAGACCGAGGACACGCACCTCATTACAGTAGCAATAAATCTAGGGCTGAAACCCATCTTGGTCATTACTGCCTCGAGATATGACCACTCCAGACGATCGTATGCCTTCATCATATCCAATTTTAATGCACAATATCGGTTGCCTTTCACCCTCCTAGTTTTCATATAATGCAAGAACTCATAGGCTGTTATGAAGTTGTCTGTTATAAGGCGTCCAGGAACGAAAGCCGACTGCTCTTCAGAGATGATATCGGGGAGAATGGATTTTAGCCGGTTTGTTAAGACCTTTGAGGCAATCTTGTAGATCACGTTACAAAGGCTTATTAGCCGAAACTGTCCTAAAACTTTTGGACTCACTATCTTGGGAATCAAAACAATGAGCGTATTGTTAATCTCCTCCGGTGAATCTACTCCATCGAGCACACAGATGATCATTCTTGTTACCTCCTCCCCGCAAAGATTCCAATGCTTCTGAAAGAAGTGGGCGGGGTAGCCGTCCGGACCCGATGCTTTGGTCGGAAACATTTGGAAGAGGGCTTCCTTTACTTCCTCTTTGCTATATGTTTCATTCAATTTTGAGTTCATCGTGCCATCCACCCGAACTGGTATATGTGACAGCACCTCTTCCATGCCAATAGTACCCTCCGATGTATACATATTTGTGTAGAATGCCGTTGCCATGTTGGCCATCTCCTCCCTGTCCGTGCAGGTAGAACCATTCTCTCGGTTCAGCTGTGTTATTCTGTTCTTAGATCTTCTCGCACTCGCTTTCCGCTGGAAGAATTGTGTGTTCTGATCACCCTCAGAGAGCCAGGTGATTCGAGATCGCTGCCTAGCCATGATCTCCTCCTGATAGGCTAGTTCTATCATTTGATCTTCAATAGCTTTCTCTTCCAGGCTGGGTCCCGTGCGTGTCGGTTCCTCTCGCAACAAAGCTAGTTGGCGTCGAAGAGAGCGCAGCTCCATACGAACGGAGCCAAAAGTCTGCCGCCCCCAACGTGTCATGGCCGAAGACACGGAATGCAGTTTGTTTGCTAGCTCCGCCACCGAACCCGCAGGGCCATCGTCATTCCATGCATCTTCAACAGTTTTTGCAAACCGACTATCGGTCTCCCACGCACACTCGTACCGAAACGGTTTGTTTATATTCATCCTCCTGTTCCCAATCTCCAAGTCATTCAGCAGCAAAATAGGACTGTGATCACTCTTCGCTGCTGTCAGATGCTCCACGCTAGCAAATGGAAACAAGTTCGACCAGCTAGGCGTCGCCAACACTCTATCCAGCCTGACCCTGCAATACTGTTCGTACCGGTTCGTTTTCTTTCCCGAACTCGCTCTCTCTCACGTTGACTATTCCTTTTGGGCCCCGAACCTGGCCTGCTAATCCCGCTAAATGGGCTAGCAGCCTCTTGCTTGACGAGAGGAAATGAAGCTGTGTTGCTGAATGCTTTTCGAGTCGCCACCTGAAGCGAGAAGCTATGCGAGAAGTTGAATTTAAGAAGTTTTTGAGAAGCCGGGCAGTTTCAGAACAGGAACTATATCTCCCGCTGCCACAAGAAGAGTATCTTCCATCTAACGAACATAGTATCTTCTCGCATTATAAAAAAAAGACTCATTGTAAAAAAACAGAATATCTAACTTTGCTACAAACACTGGTAGAAAAAGAGGCTTCCGTCCAGCCCCATTAGTCGCGAAATTGTAGGAACCGCGACTAATGGAGTCTTTAGTCGCAGTTCGGCAGACGAACCGCGACCAAATGCCTGGGCCCAGGGCGCTCGGTGGCCAGCTGGTGCACGTGAGAGGCTTTAGTCGCGGTTGGCCAGGACAACCGCGACTAAAGGTGCCCAAAGGCCTTTAGTCGCGGTTGGCCAGGCCAACCGCGACTAAAGCTCCTCCCCTATATATACCAGTTCAGCACACTCACTTAGCCATTTGGTGCCACTTCTCTTCGCAAGCTTCACAAGGGGGTGTAGGTTTGCTTTTGGTTCCTCTTATGCACACAAGGTGTTTGATGAAATGCCCCAAAGAGCGTGAAACAAACATGATATGAAGTGTTGGAGCCACACTTGAGGTTCCTCATTTATTTTTTTCTCCTCGATCGCGGTTAGCAACTTGAACCTTTCATGCATGTGTGTCATTGATAAAATATGCATGTGTGTTGTTCATTGTTTAATTTCTATTGTTTATAGCTAGTTAGTTTAACAAATGCATGATGGTTAATTATATATTTTATATTATAATAATGCAGATGAATCGGCAATGGATGTACGGTAACCGACTCTCCCGCGAGTTCACTACGGGTTTGAAAGATTTCCTCGTAGTGGCTAATGCGAACAAGCAGAAGGGTTTTGTTATCTGTCCATGTGTTGACTGTAAGAATCAGAAGGGTTACTCTTCCTCAAGAGAAGTTCACCTGCACCTGCTTCGGCACGGTTTCATGCCAAGCTATAATTGTTGGACCAAGCATGGAGAAAGAGGGGTTATAATGGAAGAAGATGAAGAAGGGGATGATTTCATCGATGAAAGCTATCTTGCTCATTTCGGTGATACTTTCATGGAGGATGCTGAAGGTGAAGGGGAAGGTGAAGGTGAAGAAGAGGCACATGATGAGACCGTTGATGATCTTGGTCGGACCATTGCTGATGCACGGAGACGCTGCGAAACTGAAAAGGAGAGGGAGAATTTGGATCGCATGTTAGAGGATCACAGAAAGTCATTGTACCCCGGATGCGATGATGGTCTGAAAAAGCTGGGCTGCACACTGGATTTGCTGAAATGGAAGGCACAGGCAGGTGTAGCTGACTCGGCATTTGAAAACTTGCTGAAAATGTTGAAGAATATGTTTCCAAAGAATAACGAGTTGCCCGCCAGTACGTACGAAGCAAAGAAGGTTGTCTGCCCTCTAGGTTTGGAGGTTCTGAAGATACATGCATGCATCAACGACTGCATCCTCTACCGCGGTGAATACGAGAATTTGAATGAATGCCCGGTATGCACTGCATTGCGTTATAAGATCAGAGGCGATGACCCTGGTGACGATGTTGAGGGCGAGAAACCCAGGAAGAGGGTTCCCGCCAAGGTGATGTGGTATGCTCCTATAATACCACGGTTGAAACGTCTGTTCAGGAACAAAGAGCATGCCAAGTTGTTACGATGGCACAAAGAGGACCGTAAGTCGGACGGGGAGTTGAGACACACCGCAGATGGAACGCAATGGAGAAAGATCGACAGAGAGTTCAAAGATTTTGCAGCTGACGCAAGGAACATAAGATTTGGTCTAAGTACAGATGGCATGAATCCTTTTGGCGAGCAGAGCTCCAGCCATAGCACCTGGCCCGTGACTCTATGCATCTACAACCTTCCTCCTTGGTTGTGCATGAAGCGAAAGTTCATTATGATGCCAGTGCTCATCCAAGGTCCGAAGCAACCCGGCAACGACATCGATGTGTACCTAAGGCCATTAGTTGATGAACTTTTACAGCTGTGGGGCAGACCTGGTGTCCGTGTGTGGGATGAGCACAAAGAAGAGGAATTTGACCTACGAGCGTTGCTTTTCGTAACCATCAACGATTGGCCTGCTCTTAGTAACCTTTCGGGACTGTCAAATAAGGGATACAATGCATGCACGCACTGCTTACATGAGACTGAAAGTGTACATTTGCCAAATTGTAAGAAGAACGTGTACCTTGGGCATCGTCGATTTCTTCCGAAAATTCATCCAGTAAGAAAGAAAGGCAAGCATTACAACGGCAAGGCAGATCACCGGCCGAAGCCTGCGGAACGCACTGGTGCTGAGGTATTTGATATGGTCAAGGATTTGAAAGTCATCTTTGGAAAGGGTCCTGGCGGACAATCAGTTCCGAAGGGAGCTGACGGGCACGCATCCATGTGGAAGAAGAAATCTATATTCTGGGAGCTAGAATATTGGAAAGTCCTAGAAGTCCGCTCTGCAATCGACGTGATGCACGTTACGAAGAATATTTGCGTGAACCTCCTAAGCTTTTTGGGCGTGTATGGGAAGACAAATGATACAAAGGAAGCACGGCAGGACCAGCAACGTTTGAAAGACCCTGATGACCGGCATCCGGAATGGTTTCAAGGTCGTGCCAGCTACGCTCTGACCAAAGAAGAGAAGGTCATCTTTTTTGAATGCCTGAGCAGTATGAAGGTCCCGTCTGGATTCTCGTCCAATATAAAGGGAATAATAAACATGGCGGAGAAAAAGTTCCAAAACCTGAAGTCTCACGACTGCCACGTGATTATGACGCAATTGCTTCCGATTGCTTTGAGGGGGCTCCTGCCGGAAAATGTTCGAGTAGCCATTGTGAAGCTATGTGCATTCCTCAATGCAATCTCTCAGAAGGTAATCAATCCAGAAGTTCTACCACGGTTACAGAACGATGTGATCCAATGTCTTGTCAGTTTCGAGTTGGTGTTCCCGCCATCCTTCTTCAATATTATGACGCACCTCCTGGTTCACCTAGTCGAAGAGATTTTCATTCTCGGTCCTGTATTTCTACACAATATGTTCCCCTTCGAGAGGTTCATGGGAGTATTAAAGAAATATGTTCGTAACCGTGCTAGGCCAGAAGGAAGCATCGCCAAGGGCTATGGAAATGAGGAGGTAATTGAGTTTTGTGTTGACTTTGTTCCTGACCTTAAGCCGATTGGTCTTCCTCGATCGCGGCACGAGGGGAGACTAAGTGGAAAAGGCACGATCGGGAGGAAATCAACGATATGTATGGACGGCCATTCTCTGACTGAAGCACACCACACTGTACTGACCAATTCCAGCTTGGTGGCTCCGTACTTTGAGAAACACAAGAATATTTTACGCTCGGACAACCCGGGGAAGCCTGAATCCTGGATTAGGAAGGCCCACATGGAGACTTTCGGCAGTTGGTTGAGAAAACATTTAATGAATGACAATGATGTTGTAGATCAGCTGTACATGTTGGCCAAGACACCATCTTCGACTATAACGACTTTCCAAGGGTACGAGATAAATGGGAATACATTTTACACGATCGCCCAAGATAAAAAGAGCACCAACCAAAACAGTGGTGTCCGCTTTGATGCAGCAACCGAGAATGGGCAAAAGGTCACATATTATGGTTACATAGAGGAGATATGGGAACTTGACTATGGACCCTCCTTTAAGGTCCCTTTGTTCCGGTGCAAATGGTTCAAGCTAACAGGAGGTGGGGTAAAGGTGGACCAGCAATACGGAATGACAATGGTGGATTTCAATAATCTTGGTTACCTTGACGAACCATTCGTCCTAGCGAAAGATGTCGCTCAGGTTTTCTATGTGAAGGACATGAGTAGCAAACCGAGGAAACGGAAAGATAAGAAAACGATCAGTACATCATGCGATGATCCAAAGCGCCACATTGTTCTTGCAGGGAAAAGAAACATCGTGGGAGTGGAGGACAAGACAGACATGTCAGAAGATTATAATATGTTTGCTGAAATTCCGCCCTTCAAAGTGAACACCGACCCAAGCATTAAGTTAAATGATGAGGATGCTCCATGGATACGGCACAATCGTAAGCAAGCAGGGACACAAGGGAAGAAATGATGTGTAATAATTTATTACCCGTGATGTGTTTGGTGTCCATTTTCGAATATTTCGAGATACCATTGATGATACATGAAATTTGGAGTGATTTAGTCATACTCCTGCCTAGGCGTATAATATGAAATTTGGAATATTTAAGATTTTGAATTGAATTAGTTTTATTTTTCTAAATTTTTTGATATATTATTTGTATTTTTAACATTTTGAATTGAATTAGTTTTATTTTTCTGAATTTTTTGATATATTATTTGTATTTTTAACATTTTGAATTGAATTAGTTTTATTTTTCTGAATTTTTTGATATAATATTTGTGTTTTTAACATATTGAATTGAATTAGTTTTATTTTTCTGAATTTTTTGATATATTATTTGTATTTCTAAGATTTTGAAAAAGAAAAAGTATTTTGAAAAATACTTTTAGTCGCGGTTGGCCAGGCCAACCGCGACTAAAGGTTAACCTTTAGTCGCGGGTCGCCTCCCCAACCGCGACTAAAGGGGGACCGCGGGAACGCAAAAACCCGCCAAAAATACCTTTAGTCGCGGTTGGTCTGGCCAACCGCGACTAAAGGTTACCCTTTAGTCGCGGGTCGCCTCCCCAACCGCGACTAAAGGGGGGGCTATAAATACAAGGGCCCGAACCTTCGCCTCCATTTCTCGTCTTCTCCGACTGCCGCGCCGAAGGCCTGCCGCCGTCGCCCTCGCCCTCGACGCCGCCCGCCGTCGCCCTCGACGCCGCCCGCCGTCGCCCTCGCCCTCGACGCCGCCCGCCGTCGCCCTCGACGCCGCCCGCCGTCGCCCTCGCCCTCGACGCCGCCCGCCGTCGCCCTCGACGCCGCCCGCCGTCGCCCTCGCCCTCGACGCCTCCCTCGCCGCCCGCCGCTCAACGTATATACACATGAACACACTGCTGGGTGCACTTCCGTGTACCCATAGCAGTTTCTGTATTTAATAATTTGAATTAAATTAAATTAGGATATTAGAAAATGAACCAAAACTTTGAAAATTAATAGAAAATAAACCGTAACTCGGATGGAAAAACTCTGTACATGAAAGTTGCTCAGAACGACGAGACGAATCCGGATACGCAGCCCGTTCGTCCATCACGCATCCCTAGCATAGCGAACACGCAACTTTCCCCCTCCGACCCATCTGTCTGAAAACGCGAAACACCGGGAATACTTTCCCGGATGTTTCCCCCCTTTACCGGTACCACCTCGTACCGCGTTATGGTACCGCCACCGCCACCGCCACTGCCCCCCTTCTTCACTTAATTAATTTGTTTTTACTACATGTTTTCAGGACTGACATAATGGCGGACGATAGAGCTGACCCGATTATGGACAACTATGATCCGGACGGTGAAGCACATATGTTCGGCATCATAAACGGCGATATTCTATATGTGCCGACCGGACAAGAAGAAGATGATATCTCTTCTTATCTGAACCTTGACGGTGAAGATGAAGGGCGCCGTCAGCAAGATGATGCCGAACAAACGTCGATAAACGACGATCTTCAAATGGAAGTAGCAACCACCTCCGGCGCCGAGGTATATATATATACATTGAGCCTCTGGTGATACAAACTAACTGATTTGAATAAATATGTGTGTACTAACGTGCGCGACTCTCTTTCTTATTTTAGCCCTCGGCCGGATCGTCGAAACAATCGAGTACGTCGTCAAAGCGTGGCGCAACCAAGACGATGAAACAAGGAGAAACATGCACCATCGAGGTTGTTGACAGTGCAACCGGCAGGCCGCTGGAGCCCCGCAAGAACGCCACCAAGTTTGTCAACCAATGCGGAGCCGTTGTTAGAGACAACGTCTCGATCACCGTCCAGGAGTGGAATAAGCCAAAGAAGGCACGAATTGCTGGTTTCACTTTTGTCGATAAGAGAACAAAAAAAGATTGCTTCAAGAAGCTTATGGAACATTTCGTTCTACCTCCGGAATACAACAAATTCGATGAGGAGGGTAACAAGATTGAGGAAAACAAGGAGAGGAGGAGGCTAGTCAAACAGTTCGCTCTTCATAAGATGGCCGACGCATTCCGGAAATTCAAGCAAAATCTAGCCCGTGACTTTGTCAAGCAGAACAAGACTCCGGATTTCAAAGGACAATATGAGAAACTGAAACATGATTGGCCAGAATTTGTGAAGCAAAAGAAATCGGAGCAGTTCATTCAAATATCGAAAAAAAATAAGGAAAATGCGGCTAAGAAGGAGTACAATCATATTATGGGGCCAGGAGGGTATCGCCTTTGGGTGCCTAGGTTGGAGAAGATGGAGAACGAGCTGAGGGCGCGAGGAATCCGTCCAGGTACGGAGGGATGGGACCCAAGGGCCAAAAGCTGGTGGTACGGGCATGGGGGAACGCTGAACCCGGAGACAGGGGAGTGTGTTTACCGGGGCAAAATAATTAAACCCACCCAAGCCCTTATTGACGCAATGAGGGATGCTCAAGAGGGGAAGATCAAGTTCAACAGAGAGAACGACGCGCTGACAAAAGCCCTCGGGAATCCTGAACACGGAGGACGTGTACGAGGCATGGGGCACATTCCGTGGAAAATAGGGTTCCCCCAGAACGATGACCCGTACGGTTACAGAAGCCGTAAGAGAAAGATGGATCGGGAAGCAGATGTTGTGGCGCGGTTGGCATCGGAAATGGATGTGATGAAGAAAACCGTGAGTGTACTAGTAGCCGAAAGAGATGCAGCTCGGGCGCAACATGAAGATCATCCAGCGGATCTCGGAAGCCAGCAGCGGAGAAGCAGCGTGGCTTCCACGGAGGCCCCACCGGCTGGTGCAGATGCACCGACGATCGAAATTACTGCACCGGAGCCTCTGGTGGTCGAAATTACTACACCGGAGCCTCCTCGCTACCCCGTGGACGATATAATGGAGATGAAAGAATGTCATCTGTATTATCCTATCGGGAACATGTCCATGAAGGTAGCCATCGGCAGTGCTTTACCATGTTTACCTGGAGCACTCCACCACAACAACCCCATTCAAGATGGCTATGCTCGTGTCACGGTGGAGGACATAGTCCAAGGGTTTGAGGACCTGGAGATTGACATTGCTACACCTGAAGGGGAGAAAAGACTTGGAGATGTCAAGCGCCATTTCATTCTATGGCAAAAGAAGTTTATCAAGTTTCCAGGCGAGGCGCCAAGGACAACAAGTCCACCCCCCTACGGTGGTGGTGGTGGCGGTGGTGGTGGTGGTGGTGGTGGTGGCGGTTCACCTACACCTCCGTCACGTCAGCCGACGCCCCCCAGTCCACAACGTCCGGCGGGTGATCAGACGCCGCCCCCCAGTCCTCGTCCGGCGGGTGATCAGACGCCGCCCCCCAATCCACCTCCGGCAAAGAAGCAGAAGCAGTCCTGGATTATTAACCCGGACCCTTATGTACCTAAGACCACAAAGGTACCGGAGCCATCACTGAAGCCTCTCCCCACAAGGCCTTGGGAACGTAGTGCCGAGGAAACTGCCGCGGCCGCGGCTGCTGATCATGACAAATGGAAGGCGGACTGCAAGAAGAAAAGAGAGCCCGAGCCCAAGCCAGTATTTTCTGATGAGCAAAAGAAGTGGGCTAAGTCATTTTTGAGCACACCGTCCCAAGCCGCGAAGAATCTGCCTGACGACTATGCACGTGAACTTCGTAGGCAGGCACTCATGTTGAAGGAGAAGAAAGAGCGGGCGGAGAACCAGGAGAACAAAGCCTTGGAGGAGGCTGAGAAAACGGAATTAGAAAGTAAAAAAAGCGGGAAACGAGTTGCCCAGCTCGGGGAACAAAGTAAACAATCGATTGCCCCGCTTATAGTGAAAGCCGCCGGTCCGGATGACCCCGATATCATAGCAGCTGCGGCAGCACATGGATTGACTGTAACGAGTGCCAGAGAACAAGCGGCCAACTTAGGTATTACTCTTCGTGAACTGTTAGGCCTTGATGAGGCGCTAGTGAAGGAGGTAGTAATTACATATGTGAAGAATGGGCCTCTCGTCGAGCCTGCGCAGGAAAATGATCTACCTCCACAAATGAAAGGTCTGCTGAAATGGCACAAGGGTTACATAAAAAATAAAAACGCCAAAGAATATATTTATGCGGAAGTTAGATATGAGCATCACTTCAAACATTACTATGTACAAATTCATCTGAGTGAATTGTTCCAGCTTTTCAATCTGCGCGAGCTCGACAAATCTATCATCAGTTGCTACGTTCTGTAAGTGATTTATTTCTACCCCATCTCGTTCATATTGCCTGCACTATATATATGTCCTAACTATATTGTTGTGTCCGCTATTATACATGCAGAATGAAGATTAAGGAATGCAGAGTAAGGAACATCCATGATGTTGGGTTCATTGACCCACACATCGTTAATGGATATGTGTTGGAGCATCACCCCGCCGACATGGAGGCAGACCTGTGGCAGTTTCTTACAAAGCAGGAACTCAAAAGTGATATTCTATTTCCTTACCATTTTGGGTGAGTGTTTCTGTCTTGAGCACATTCTCTTTTGTTTACTCCATGCATGGTATGTGGCCGGCTAATCGATGAGTTATGCATGACGTACTGTGCATGTATCGTGTCCGCAGGTTTCACTGGATTCTGCTAGTAATTAAAGTTGACACCTCAGAATGTCTCGTCCACGACTCTCTGAATATGGATCCAAAGCTTTGGGGCGGCATGAGAAGAATGCTGCAGAAGTAATTATTTTCATTCATTTGCGCTCTATATCGATCGGCCTATTTCGTTCATTTCCTAATATCAAGTAACTAATAACTCTCTTGTTCATTTAATTTTCTTTGCCTCGTAGGGTTTGGAGACGGTTCGTAGATACAAAGGTCGGTGAATTCAAAAAAGAGCTAGAATTCAAAAAGTCAAAGGCTAAGAATGCTGGGGATATTCAGCCAGCGGGGACCAATCTATGTGGATACTATGTCTGTGAGATGATCCGGAGATACACCTCTGAGCGGGTTCCGAGTGATACCAATGCTCAGAGGAATAACCTCCGGATGATGCTTAGTCCAGAAGCTCGCTTCCGACCACTTCAAGAGGAACTAGCTGGATGGTTCAGCAGGGAAGTCCTCCATTCTAAAGGAGAACACCATTACGAGGACGTAGAACTTTATATGCATTAAATTATGTATGGAAACTTGTTCAAAATTGTATATGGTCATCCGATGATATTGAATGTATATTGTATATTCCTCTTGAATTCTTTTTGGTTCTAATTTCAAATTTGTTTGAAATTGTACATTCATATGCATGTATGTAGTACCGTAGAATATGTGAAACTCCTTCAAAATTAAAATAAAGCACAAAAGAAATAAAACAATACAAATTAAACAGAAAACAGGCTTAGGGGGAGGGCTAAAACCCTAAACCTGTGGCGGCCTTTAGTCGCGGTTGGCCAGAAGAACCGCGACTAAAGGTCCTCCGCCGCGACGGCCGCCTGGCGCCCACGTGGACGAGCCTTTAGTCGCGGTTCTTAAGAAACCGCGACTAAAGTGGGGGTCCTTTAGTCGCACCTATTTGGTCGCGGTTGCGCAACCGCGACTAATGGCAGTTACGAACCGCGACCAAAGGCCCTTTTTCCACTAGTGAAAGCAGCTCCTGCCAAAGCACAGGAAATGAGTCAAAGCTTTTAGTTTATGTTCTGCTTGGTCCTCTCGGTACACCGTACACCCCCAACCGACTCACCGCTATCAATGGGGTGTGATCTCTTTGATTTGTCATGCAGCAAGCCCTAGTTAATAACAAAATTAGCAATGATCATGTTTCACATACACACAAAGGAAAATGGGTTAGTACTCCGGTTCGTACTGCTATGCCACGTGTATCTCCCCTTTGCGTGGGTGCCCACGTTATTATCCCATGCAGAGGTGACATCTGTTGGTGAAGTTTGTTTGCCGAACCACGTTTACATGGGCTAGGCAATTGCCTGTGTGTTGCAACGGGGTATAAATATTTTATAGAACGACTATGTTGCACAGACTTTCTGTTATAATACGATTCCGTAAGAAACAGATTTTAGTGTCATATAGATCGAACTAAAAAAAAGCTTATGCCTCGATGGTGCTTGTACGGGGTCGCAGGACGACTACGAGAAGGGCGAGCCATCAGCTCCGCGGCTGCCATAGTTGTGATAGAGAATAGTGATCACTCCGGGTGGGACTCGCATCCGGTTGCCACGTAACATCTACCATTCGAGTCTAGCGGGTGAAACTCGGATCCGTCGGCAGCGTCGCAACAATGGCAAATAGTGTGTGGAGGAGAACCCGAGGATGCCATGTGCGGATCCCATGCAGGCCTTGCGGATCATGCTATTACCGCAATTTGGTAGGTTTCCTTGTAGCCCTAGCTTGTTGTGTCGTCAGGCTCAATGCAATTGAGCAAATGCTACTACAGTGCAGCAATGGCGACAAAAGAAATGCAGTAGAGGAAAATGCCCCCATATCAAAGCTGCTACTTATCTTGTTTGAACAGGATGTCGATAGTAGAGTTCTCTCTAGCCGCGGCACACGAATGCATTCATCGAGGGGGCTCACTTCAGAACAAAAAATGCTGACGTTAAGCAGTTATTCAGGTGTACATTTGACATCCGTAAGACATTGTACTCCCTTCGTTTTTATTTGCTCTGCATAGTAGATTTGAGTGAAGTCAAACTTCACAAAGTTTGAGCAAATTTATAAAAAACAATATAAACATTTACCATAACAAATCTATTTGATGTGAAAGTACATTCAATATTGAATCTAACGGTTTTGATTTGTTATTGTATATGTTAATATTTTTCTCTATAAATGTTGTCAGAGCTGATAAATCTTGACTTTGACCAAAGGTAATACGCAGAGTAAATAAAAAGGAAGGGAGTGTACATAACAAAAAGATCAATCGTCAGTACTATGTAAAAAGAAATACATTCTGATGTGAGTTACACAATAACAAGATCATGCATTTCTATCACATGTATTGTTCACTATAAAAGTTTATTATCTTTGTATGTTTTTGTGTAGATCACATCAAAACGTATTTTATCATGAAAATGTACTACACACATTAACTATGCATCCTTATGTATATGTGTTTTTCTTTTAAAGAAAATATTAAAACTTAAAAATATTTATTTATTTTTGGCAAAAGTTGAGCCCCGTGGAGCTCAAAATCCTCTCTCAGTTTATAATCCCAAAAATCCACCCTCGGTTTATCATCCCTTCATTCATGTTTCTTCCAGAGTGGAGTCGTCTACACTTCAAAACACTCATATTCTGTCAACAAAGTCGTACTAAAGCAAGGACCGCCTGCTAGCGAATTTGAAAATAAGAGAAGGCTCCCAAAAAACCTTGTACGTTTTCTTGTTTTCGTTTTAACACACATTTTTGCCTCAAACTTTCTTTAACACACACATATGCCTAAAGCACTGGTATGTACCTGTTGCACAAAAAAAGGGGTCCAAATAGGATGCGGAGTTTCTGCTCCCGGGCTCATCTGCACCCGCATTTAGAAAAAAAATCAAAATAAATACTAGAAAAATAAAAAAAATATTTTTTTTGTGTGATAGATAATTTGATGCGTGACGTCCGCTTCAAATTTCAACTCATTTGGAATCTGAGAAGCTCTCGGCAAAAAAGACAAATTCAGGGTCTATAAAAAAGTTTACTGTTCACGCACTGTTCTGACCCAATTTGTCTTTTTTGCGTGAGCTGTTCAGATGTCCAAATGAGTTGAAATTTGGAGCGGCCCTCACAAAAAAATTGATTTTTTTGAATTTTTCTAGTATTTGTTTCAATTTTTTTCTAAGCGGGAGCAGATGAGCCTGGCCTCCGAGTTGGATTTCCGGTCCAAATATCGCTATCTTTCTTTTCAAATGTACAGTAAGTGCGCCTCATTTTGTATCAAAAGAAAACACCAACCAGGCACGAGACCTGCAGCTCACAAGTAAAAGCAAATGACAGAAGGCAGAACAAAAAGCAGAAGAAGTGAAAAAATTCAAAGGATGGCAGGGATCAGTTACAGACGTGGAGGTATTTGTTTCTGTGACTGGTAATGTAAACGTAATGGGAAACAGATTACGCCCTGTAACAGCTCCGCACGGGATAAACCATGTTTTGTTTGGTTGGGCTGTGTAAAGGAAATGGATCTGCAGGAGGAGGTTGTTGGAGGATGAAGAGATTGATCCGGAGATGGGCCTCGGCGGCGGCTTCAACTGTCCACCCTCGCCGGCGTCGGCGGCTTCAACCGTCCACCCTCGTCGGCCTCGGCGGCGGCGGCGTTGTTCCCAGCGACTGATGTGGCGAGGTCGTTCCCGGCGGCTGAACGAGGAGGATAGGACCGAGGGGAGGCCACGGCGCTGGACTCAATGGGGGTCATGGGGAGGCGGCAGCGTTGGACTTGAAGGGAGCAGGAAGCGCAAACAGTTCGAAGAGAGGAGGGAGTCGCTAGGAAGAGGGCTCGGGGCGAGGGGCGGTATCGACCGATAGCTGTCCTGGACCTGATTACAGAGGAAAGTGATTACAGAGATCTATCACCAAACGTCCGTAAGAGTATCCGCTTACACTGTAAACAGGTGACGGACGAATTCTGATGAAACAAACACCTGACATCACATGACAGGAGGTACATTTTCATCTTCCACACAACACAGACAGCGGATATTTGAGATGAACCCAAAGCATCATAACTTCAGGAATACAAGAAAACCAATACTAACATCCACGCACAAGGGGACACCAAAAAGGAGAACAGACGATGTCTATAACCATAGGATTTGATCCTAATGTAGATCCATAGAGGCGCTCATACATCACAAGTTTATTTGAATCGCAAACAAACAAGCACTCCTTGTATGTGATAATAAGAAGTCACAAGAGTTACATAACGCTATGGTAGCGTACTTCTTCCAGCTTTGATCGCTGAGGACCGGTTATGACGAAAGAAGGCACAAAGGTAAAAGAATGACTTTCTCTGTGAAAGTCGGCACATCCTTCAGTACTCCTTCTTGCCAAAGTTCTTGCACCAAAGCTGGGATGGGATTGGCCGGACTGGGTGGTGCGGGCGTTGCTGCACAAGAGTATTATCACATTCGTCAGCTCTTACATAAACAACAGAAAACTAAATTGGGCCAGTATATACCATAACCTAGCCCTACGGAAATTGTTGTGCTGACATGTCTTCCAAATGAAGATTGAGATAGGCAAAACCAGTCAGAAGAAAAACAGAATGAGAAAAAGTACTAACTATAGTACTTCCTCCGATCCAAATTAATTGACGCAGCCTCTACACAATGTAAAATAGACATTGTATAGAGGCTGTGTCAATTAAGTCGGATAGGAGGGAGTACCCTTTTTTGCTACAAAATATGAGGAAAAAAAATTGTGTTCATATGCACTTGTATTGCTAGAAATAAAGATGCTTTTTTGCCAGTTAATTTTGTTCTGAACATCAGATAAAATATTTCATTACTCTACCAAAGCATTCAGCTGATCAAAACCACATCTAGCAGGAAAATCAGGTATTTAATACATACACCAGGAAAACCAGATATTTAGTTGCTATACATTTGTATTCCTATAAATTACCTCAAAGCTCTAATGCAATACTGATATAACAAGCTGCTTATGATTTCCCCATATTTTGTTTTGAAACATCAAATAAAGTGTTTCATTGGTCTACCATGGCAGGCAGCTGTCCATCAACACATCTACCAGTCTATGCAAAGAACGTCTTGAAAAAGACAAGTTTAACAATCAGGTTTGTGGCCAACTCAAACATGGAGCATTAGCAATATCTCATAACTATGTATACTCTGCAATTAGTAATAGATTGTATCTTGTGCATGATCCACAATTTATTTAGCAAAAAGCAGATGCCCAAGTGAAGCCTGTAAAAGATCTGATTCTATTATGCAGGTACAGCTATATGGAATAGGTGCCACTAGTAGCAGAACCAGTACCAGGGGGACAAAATGCTGCGTGGTGAATGCCCAAAGTATACAATAAACAGTCAAGAACATGAGATTAAATCTAACACATTCTAGAGTATTGCTGGCAACAATGCATTGATACAAGACTCAAAGAAAGGAAACATTGCTCTGTTCTTGTTGAGTACCACTACAAATGCAACGTGCAGGTTCAGTTATGTCATTTACTTGTTTTATACAAGTAACATTGACTGGCTCGAAGTTTTCTGTCTAGCAAGCGAGAAAGACCAGCAATCACGCAATGTGTACAAAGTTCTCGACATTTGCATCCCATTCTAGAGTTCAACACAATACAACCTAAACAAGCACGGCTGCCGCAGACAGAAGAGTAAGATTTGCATTCCATCCTAGAATTCAGAAGAATGCATTTCGTAGCCCACACTGAATCACCTACCAAGGATCAAACCAGACCTACTCAGATAATCGATTTCTGCAGCTAAATGCAGTAGAGCAGAACCACCTAGTATTGGACACCACTTCCACATTTCGACCTGTCCCTGCCAGCGCTACCTAACGACGAGAAAATCTCTACCAACCAACCATGCCTGCCACTTCCGCCAAAAATCCCCTGCAGGCGCAGATCTCGTCCCCTGGTCAGAGGTCGTCGGGTCAGCGCCGGATCACGGGGCGCCGGCTCGGGCTAGGGGGTTGGTTCGGGCAGCGGTATAGGGAGGGGTGGGCGGGGCAGGTCAGGGGGATACATACCTCGAGCTCGGCGGATTTCATGGCGATGGGGATGCAGACGAGGAAGATGCCGACCATGGCGATGGCGGTGTTGCGGCGCCAGTGGACGGGCCGGCAGTAGGGCCCGCCCGTCATGCTCCACACCTTCTGCCGGAAGTCGCCGCCGCTCGGGCCGTGGCCGCCATGGTCGCCGCCCATCTCCGCCGCCGGTGCGATTGCGGGTGCTCCTCGGATTGGATGGATTCAACCAGATCGGGGGTCGGGTGCGGTCTGGGCCTGGCCGGGCCGCGCTGCCGCTGTGAGAAGAGAGTGTGGGGTGGGGTGGGCGGTTTTGCATCGACGACCCTGCTACCCGTGCTAATTACAGCATCCCTTCATACAAGTCTTTTTTTCTTCATACGGAGTACAATTTAATATTACCTCCGTGGTAACTTTGTCTTTTGAAGTTGCAAAAGAGAATTAAGATTGTTGGTCAAAATAATCAAGGTTGTAAATGAGATGCTAATATTTTTCTCTAATTTTTTCTACAAATTTTTTCCTCTAATTCTTTGTTCGTAAACAGTTGTCAGTTGCCTCCCACTGCTGATTTTTTTCTGCTCTATGATGAGGCCACTCGGCAAGTGACCGACGAGTGTGCATGGCCTCTGCCTGTTTCTCCACGAGGCTCATCATCTCTTCTGCCTTCATCTTTATCCTCACTTCCCTAGCCCGAATCATAGTCTCATCTAATTGGATCTAGCATGGACTGGCCCCATTCGTGTTCTTCGATCTATGCATCTCTTTCCGGCTCACTCTTTTCTTTGTTGTCTTCTGTCTCCGAACCTTGCACTATGACAATGCAATAATTAGCCAGCCCACATCAAAACTAGTGTGTGACATATGTAGACACCTCAACCATGGTACGTGGTGATGGCCACTTTTCAAGGCAAATCGAGAAAAGAAGTGAACTTCATAATATGTCCCAAGAAAAAATTGCATTATAAACAGTACTAAAATTCTGATTTATTTCAACATCCAAAATACACCTCTCCAACCAAAAGTCAGCAAATTAGATAAGCATGACACAAAAACACATATACCATTGTAGCAAATCGTATCCAAGAGTACACCAAAAATATTTCATAATTCCAACAATTGAATTACATCGATGGAATAACATAAGGAAAATATCATGCATTGCAGCACCGTCTGCATATTGTCAAGGCAAAAAAAATCACAAAAATTACGCATTTTCAACATCATTATATTTTGGCATGTTAGATAGAAGTCTCTGTCCAAGCATAACTATGTAAAAAGAAATGTGTGCAGAAATATAAAATATGAACCATTACTTCTTTTTTTGCGGGATAAATATGAAACCTCTACGTACTACCTTACAAGGTAACACAACCTTGGTGAAGCAAATCATATAAATCCGATATAATAAGTTGTAGCATTTATACACATATGTAGGAAAGCAGAGTTATTCTTACATGTACATATAAGTGATGTTTATTGCTAACGCAGATGTAATTCAATTTTATTTTTCTTTGTATGGGTACAACTATATATAAATATTATTGATCAGAACAAATAACTTAAACTGTGTGGACCAAGAGTTCTATAATTGACAGAGAACAAGTATGACCAGATCGACTACTTCAACTATACCAATGCCCAACGTCACATCCAGTAGCACAAAAATAAAGATACCAAACATGTCAGCGATGCAGCACATGGATGAGGCTATAAGGGGAGGAGGCGGGAAAAAAAGTGAAGACAGTGGAGAAGACGATGGGGAATAATCTTGGTAATATGCATGCAATGGATCTTTGCCAGATTATACACTCTCTACTTTCGAAAGTGCTTCACACACGACATTTTGATGGGCGATGATGAAACAATGGCTAATCCAACCGCCAGTGGTTGTTTGGCCTTGAGCTTGGATGGTGGGATATGCAATGTCGTCTGCGTTTGTCTGGTAATTGTCGTGCGTGAAGCAGTGCTCCTCTACTTCTATTTTCAAATCTGGCTCTAATGGTGATCCCTATGCATGCAAATTGATGTGATTGAGCTCCGCGGAGGCCATCGAGCGAGACAGACAAGAGGGAATGATATGTACAATTATATATAGTTATGTAGAAGTTCTATTTATACCAAACTTCTTTATTTGTTTATGACTTATTATTTTTCACCATGAATTTTTATGGATTAATGTCTACCATTAGATGTAGTATTGTGTATTTTATGCATTGGAACTTATTTTAGCACATATAAATATATTTAAAGAAAGCTCCATCGCATATTCATATAATAAAAATCTTGTTAGAGAACACTAGAGCATGTGATTGTTTATATTAGCCACAAATAATACAAAATTATAGTGTATGATATGTCTACATGTGTCGTCAAATAATTGGCATTGCCAATTTTCTGATAATATAGTCGAAAAGTGATGTTTTTCTGGTTGTTCCCAAGGTTCGGTTATTATTTGGCAGTGCAAGTTGTCACCACTTGGGCGATGCATGTGAGACACTATGGTGTCAATGACGAACAATGACCAGCAGACAACACAAATATATTTGGAAATCATTGCTCAATCCCAAAATGCTTTGTTCTAATTTGCTTTACTCTAAACCGCATGTGATGTTTCTACCATGATTTTCATTTTATTTGTGACGATATATAAACCATTACCAGTTCGAACTAGAGTCTCTGCACTATAAAACCCAGCATACCTACACACTCAATTACAACTCGCAAATTTAAGCAAAACTGAACTTAACCACAACTAGGTACTTCACCTAGTGAGCAATGAGTATATATTAGTGAAATTCCCGATGCTTCCTACACTTAAGTGTCAAGGACATGATGAAATTATGAACCAACATACATGAACATTTTGTGCTACTATTTTTTTCGATCGATGAATAGAAACATGTCAAGGTATTGAACTCCCTGTGACATAATGTGGCAATTGTGTATGCTATCTTATTGAGAATGGGTGTGAAATGAGAAAAGAGAAGAAATAGAATGCATCTTAATTAAAGACATGGAAACCGTGAGTTAGTAGAGTATCAAAGTGAAAATGAGGATGTAGTCGACATAAGGAGGGGTTGTCGAAATAAGAGACACGTTAGTTAAAGCAGAGGTGTTACAACTTTAACGTAGCTTGATGTATCACAACGACTAAAATCTACATGACTCAATTCAGGGAAGGTGTTACTAATTATGGGTTGCTTCCTGCTGATCGTCCTTGGCTGGGCACCCTTTATGAATGGGTATATATATGGGCATTAAACATAGGCTGGAAAACAGGTATGTTGAGTAAACGTGATTGTATTAGGAAACATAGGTTAGACTAGGAAATATTCTGGCTTGACTTGTACTCCAAGTAGATTATGTACTCCTATATATATGCCCACGAGGCCCAAGCAATACAACGAACTATTCCACCAATCCCCCTCCCTCCCTTCTAACATGGTATCAGTTTCCGGGTTCTAAACCCTAGCCGCCGCTGCTTCTGCACCCGTGCGCTGCCCCTGGGGCTTTCAGCCTCCATGACCGCCACCGGGGGTCGCGCCGTCCGTACCTAGGGTTCGTCCGCCGGTCGTGTTGACCGGCTACCCTAGAGAGTCTTTTTCTCGAGCCCTTGCTCCGGGGTTTTTCTCCCGCGGGTCGTCTTGATCGGCGGTTTCTTTTTGGTTTTCCGATATAATCTTGATCGGTTTGCATCGCCCACCGCCGCCGTCGAACCCGTGCGCCTCTACTCCAACCCCGACGCGATCGGCCGGCTTCTTCACCGACCCGGCGGCCTCGCGCGTCGTCCGCGCGTCTGCCCGCCGGTCGCCCCGACCCGGCGGCCTCGCGCGTCGTCCGCGCGTCTGCCCGCCGGTCGCTCCGGCCCAGTGGCTTCGCGTCATGCGGCGGCCCTTCGCCGCCGCTGTTCGCGCGCCGACCCGCCCGTCGATCTACGCCGGCCGTCACCGCCCTGCTCCAATCAGGATTCCTGCATCACCCGATCCGGCGGCCTCGCACCATGCGGCGGCCAATCATAGCCGCCCTGCCGCCTGCCGTCGCCGGCTTCATCTCGGACTCCGCCGCCACCCCGTCTCCATCGAGCGGCGTCCCCGACCTCGCGCGCGATCGGATTGATCACCCGCCCGCCGCCGCGATCCGCCTTATCTACGCCATGCGACCGACCTGGCCCGTCGGCTGCGCGCGCCTCCGCAGGTCCCGTGAATATCGTCACCGAGTTCAGCGCGTCCCTCCACCGATCGAGCAATGGGCTGCCGCTGCGGCCGCTGCATCGCCCCATCGGGCCGCAGCGCCGCCGCCCCGTGGTTCTTCTCCCGGCTGCACCGCCCCATGTCACCGCTGCGTCGCCCCTTCGAGCCGTAGTGCCGCGGCCCGTGGTCCACCGCCACCCCGAGGCCGTCCGCTCCTGGTCGTCCCCATGGCCGCACCGACCCTCGCGCCGCCGCTATGTCGCCCCGTCGGGCCATAGCGAGCGTGGCATGCGGTCCACGCAGCCATCCCGAGGCCGTCCCCGCGGTTGCACCGACCCACATTCCTCCGCCGCGCCGCCCCTTCGGGCTGTCGCGCCACGGCCCACGGTCTCTGCCGCCGCCCCGAGGTCTTCCCGTCGTTGCCCCGACCTGCCCGCCACCGCTGCGTCGCCCCTTCAGGCTGTAGTGTCGCGGTCCGTGGTCCGCTCCACCATCACCGCGCGTCGACCTCCCATGGTATGCGCCGCGCCGTCTCCCTTGGCGCGGGAACGCCACCATACGCGCCGGTCTTCGTCACGTTGTCAGGGTTTTCCGCCTACTTCGAGCACCGCCGCCGCGCTCCTAATCAAGCTGCCGCCGCCGCTTTTCTTTGGTCGCCGCTACCGCTACCCCGTAGCCGCTGCAGCCGCCCGTCCACCTCCTTCGTCTTCATCCAGCACCAGCCCATCGTCATCGTCGCCGTCATCTACCCCGACCACTTCGTCTACTCCGACCACCGTTGGTGACATTGGCCCCGCGCCAATGGGCGCCGCAACCTTCGTTGAGTTCTTCTCTGCTGGCCCTCCGACTTCTTCGACATGGCGTACAGCTCATGCAGGTCCCTCGTCTATGCATGCTCGGTGCTGGCAACACCGATGCGTGCCTTCCTTCACAACGTGTCCCCGAGCCTGGCAAGCCTGGTGCGACGCTTCGTCAACTTCGTCTTCGTCCGTCTACGCATGCCCGGTGCTGGCAACACTGGTGCGTGCCTTCGTCTATGATGTGTTCCCGGGCTTGGCAAACCCGCCGCGACGCGTCGTCAACAACAACATCTTCCCGGCGCACCCCTACTTCGACACCACTGCGCCCATGCTAACTCGGCGCCTCCTTGCGCCTGCGGCTCCACGGCGGCTTTCTCGACACCGGCTATCCCGACTCGACATCGACCACGGCATTCTTCGCACGACTACCTTGACCATGGCTCCACCACCCATGCTCTCGGCTACCTCTCGACAAACGGCACAAAGGGCTACCGCCTGCTTGAGTAACCTCGTTGGTTTCCACTCCAGCCACGACTCCGCGATGCGTCGACCGTTACGACTGGGGGGGCGGGGGGGGGGGGGGGGCGTCGGCTTGCCTTCGGATTCTTCTCCAGTCTCACCATCTGCGTCGCTACCGTTGTGATTGTGGAGGGATGTTGAGTAAACGTTATTGTATTAGGAAACATATGTTAGACTAGGAAATATTCAGGCTTGCCTTGTACTCCAAGTAGATCATGTACTCCTATATATATGCCCACGAGGCCCAAGCAATACAATGAACTATTCCACCAAATCCCTCTTTCCCTTCCAACAAGGTAGATGCACATGTGCCTCGGTCGCCGCTTGGGATATACATGCAGTTATTATTGGGATGTTGGAATGGGAAAACGAAAGAATTGGTCATTGGATGGTGAGATCCAGATCAACGCTATAGGAGCAGACTGATGGAATGACTACCAAAGTATACAATTTTTTGACAATTTTTCATAGAGTTTATGGCATGTTATACGTGTTGCTCTACAAGATTATTGTAAAAGCCACCAGGATCACTTAACATGTGCCACTACGGCCCTGTTTGGTTCAGCTTTTATCGACGGATTCCGCTGCCGCACAGCAGAATCTGAACGAAAGGAAGAACCCAGCAGAATTCGATTCCAGAAATCCGCTGTCAAAATCTGAAGCAAAAGCGGAAGCAGCCCAGGACGTGCTTTCCAAAATCTGATTCCGCTGCGGGTCAAAATCTGAAAAAACTGTATCAGCTGGTTTGCCAAATGACCTACATCTTTTTCACATCAGATTTTTCACAGCTGTTTTTCCACAGCAGATTTTTCATAGCTGCTTTTAGAAATCCACAGCCAAACCAAACAGGGCCTCTAAGAATAGCATACACTTTTTATTCGATTATTTGTTTCATGCAATACTGATTCAACCTTGAGTCGTCTTGATTTGATGTATGTCCCAGTTGGTTTAGGATTTCGAATTGACAACAAATAAATAATTCTATAAGAAGCCTTAGAATTCACTACAAGTTTATATAGATACTAAGGGGAACAAGCACTCTTTACAAACTTGCTCAACGTTATTTGTAAAAATCATTTGTGGAAAAAATGTAGCTGGATGTGGAAGAAAAGCTTCCTTTCTTCAACCAAAAGAGCAAAGATTCCAAGTCCTACGTGTGATCTCTACATCTTGAATCAGAGTAGTTTTATACGACAGACTCTCTCTCCCCAAATGGGGTCTCGCTAACTTCCTTGGGCCTCCCAGTCCGATGGAAGAGATTACATGCGGTGTTTCCTTGAGGTCCTTGAACTACTATTTGATTTATCCCTATTGAACCACAGAGATTTGTAACTCTCGGTAACGTACAAGTTGCGTGGTTTGGGCTCCCTATTGGTGAGCAAGTAGGAACGGTGTGCCTTTTAAAGACATGCACTAGTGCAGAACCGGGCTTTAGTGTCGGTTCGTAACGGCCTTTAGTACCGGTTTGCCAACCGGCACTAAAGAGTGGGTACTAAAGCCCCCCCCCCCCTTTAGTATCGGTTCGTCACGAACCGGCGCTGAAGTGCCACCACGTGGCACAACCCAGGCCCGGGGTGCGCGTAGGGCATTAGTACCGGTTGGTAACACCAACTGTTACTAAATATTGGGGGGGGGGGGGTTGATTTATTTTCCATTCAATTTTTTTTGTTTGCTGTTATTTCACGATACTACAAATTGTACACGTTATGCATATATATAAATAGTTTTTCTCGTACGTAGAACCGCATATATATATATATATATATATATATATATATATATATATATATATATATCATCGAATGTCTCACAAACACCAACACCATTAATTATTCACACATACACATGTATATAAATATACAATTTCTCCTACATATATATGTTGCCTTTGGTGCCTCCGGAGCACGATGACAAGTGGTTCATGGGGGCGGTAGCGGGTAATAGTATTCTCCTTTGGGATCTATGACCTGGTCGAGCAAAATCCGGCTATTTCCTCTTGAAGTGCTAGTATGCGGTCCGATGGTAGGAGCTTATCCCGCACCGATCTGAACTGTTAAGAAGGAGATCAATATGCATGTGTGTTAGTTGTGTGACTAGATATCGATAATGGTGTGAATAATGTTCTGACAAACGTACCCAGTCCTGTCTATCAGATCTGTTCCTTTCGCACGTCATCATACGAATGTTCTCGTAAACGTAGTATGCACACAAATTATTCCCCGGCGCTTGCCTCAGGGCCTTTACGAGAATGGAATTGAATCAGATAATGATTAATCAAGCATGATAATTAATTAATGACATTGAAACAAGAATTGAAGAGATGGTAGCTAGCTAGTACTACTTAATTACTTACCTTGGGTCGATGCCAAAACAACTTTTTTGGCCACGTGCCTGGAGTCACCTTGATGAACTTTGCCCATGCTCTGCCCGCCGGCAAAGAAAATTAATAAAGGGGTTATTAAATAGTTCATATCAGGAAATGACGAACTAATAATTAATAGGCCGAGATATAGTTAATAATGATTGAAATTACCTGCTGACTATCCCCTTCACGATGGTGTAGTCTTTATCTTCTTTAGTTAGTGAGTCCAGTAATTCAACTTTTCCTTCCTCAACTTTAATGTCTAACAAGACCCAGTGCCAACTGCATACGCACACGTTTGCATGTCTTAATTAAGCGGGCATGTGCATAAAATTAATCAACTACCGTAAACCGTATACACTTAATTATTAACATCTCGCTAGCTAGTAAGCAAAAACAGAATTTGTAGTAAAAGACAATGTGACTCACGGGAAGTTGTAAGGAAGTAGTATATCTTCATTGCTATTGAGGCGCTTCAAGAACTCTAGCATGTTTTCCTCTACAGCATCTTGACAATGTTCAATCTGCCATATGTCCTGATTAATGGTATTTGGGTCAATGAACCCAACGCCATAGTGTCCAGCTTTTTTCATTTCATACATCTTCATCCTGCATATAATACCACAAAAAAAGAATATTGTGAGGATAATTACATGTAATAATTGATCAAAATTATCAGTACATAACTAGCTTGAGACTTAAATTACAGAAAGAAATCACTTACAGACAATAGCAACTGACGATAGACTTGTCGAGTGTGTCTTGATTGTATAACTGAAATAGTTCTGGATACTCAATGGTCAGAGCTTTCTCATGGTAATAATGCTCATGCTTGACATTCACCATGAGGAACTCTCGATTGGAAATCTTGGTAATGTTCATGTACCATTGATGCAATTGATACATTCTCGTTGGGAGGTCCTTGACCTTGTCTGGATGGACCAAAGGTTTGCCCCGGACATATTGCCATGCTATTTCCGATTCTTTAAGCGTAGGCATGGGCTCGATTTCGAGGAGTTGTCCAACAGAAATATTGAGCATTCAAGCCTGCATTATATGATCCTCTGTTATTACCACATCGTCATGCTGGGGAACGCTAACGGTTTGCCCACAATAATATTTGGCGCGCGTACTACTCCTCTCATGTGTTGTTGGCACAACAAGCGGGGGGATCGCTTGCGCCGCCTGTTCTCCCAACCGGGGAACGGTTTTCCCGCATTTTTTGCCAGCTGCTTGTTGGCTCGAGCTTGAGCTCGCTTCCTTCTGTAGTCGTGCTCGATGTGCCTTCCTGATTTGGCGCTCATAGTCCGAGTCAACAGGCTTGGGAGCTGGTTCTCTAGCCATACGAATGAAGTGGTCAATTACTTTCTCAGGCACTTTCTCCTTTGGCGGCGATGCCGGTTTCGGTCCAAAATGGGCGTCCACTTGGGCTTGCACTATGGCTGTGTTTTGCTCCTTAGTCATGTCGTAAGGCCTCTGAGGAAGAGGAGCGAGGCTTGGACCATATTTATATCGCTTGTCTCCGCCTGTACTTCCTAAACTACCTCAACTCGTACCGCTACGCACCAAAGCTGCGGCATGTCTCTTCTACGATTGCTGAGACGGCGGAGACGGCTATCGTGGAGTTGGACCAGGAGAAGTGGCCTGACGATGTGCCGGACTTGAAGTAGAAGGTGTGGCCTGACACGGTGCCAGACATGAAACCGGAGAAGTGGCATGACGCTGTGCCGGACTTGAAACCGGAGGAGTCAGCTCACGCGTTCGGGGACTTGGAGGAGGTGGCGGACTTCGAGGAGGAGTCATCTCACGCGTTCGTGGACTTGGAGGAGCGGGAGTCTGCTGACTCGGTGGTGGACTTCGAGGAGGAGTCGGCAGACGACGCGGTGTCGGTGGACTTCGAAAGATGATGCAATCCTTTCTCCATAGGATGATACGATGTATGGCCTCTCCCAGTGTGCGCTCATCTTCACCTCCAGGAATGTCAAGCGTTAGCCCCGAATATGGGTCCACCACTTCATCAACAATGACACGAGCATAGCCCTTTGGAATCGGGATGCAATGGTAGGTTGCTTTGGGGGTAACTGGAAAAGCAACGCTGTCCGCCACCTTCATGGATATGTTCTTCATTTTGGAGTGTAGCTCACAGTTAGTGTTCTCTATGATGTCATCCACAGGGTATGTATCCAGCAGTGTGTCACCCGGGGCAGAACCAACGCTGCTTCTCGGCATGGATGGGACGGTGCTATCCAATGCTGAACGATCATCCGCTTGCTGCTGCCGCTGCTGAGACCCCCTTTCCTGGCTAAGTGAGTCGATCTGCTGTTGCTGCTGCTGGAATTTGAGTGCCAGGTCTGCGTGCCTTGCTTCTAGGCTTTGAAGGCGTTCTGCGTCCTGCTTCCTCTGCTCCTCCTCCAGCTTCCTTTTCTTCTCCTTCTCCATCTTCCTTCTTGCACGGGTCCTGTAGTCCTCGTTCCATTCTGAAAAGCCCTCATACCAGGGAATAACGCCCTTGCCTCGTGTTCTTCCCGGGTGTTCAGGATTTCCCAGGACGCGCAAGCTCATCGTTCTCTCTGTTGGGCGTGAACTCCCCCCTTCGAGCTTCTTCTATTGCGTCAATTATCTTTTGTTCGGCTCCTTTTAGACTTGCCTTCCGCGAAACTTCGCCTGTCTTCGGGTCCAACGCTCCCCCATGCGCATAGAACCAAGTTCTGCACTTGGGGGTTCCAGTTCCTAGTAACCAGAGTGACCTCTGCATCCTCCATCTCTTGCTCAGACTTATCCCACTTAGGCAATCCCACCGCGTAGCCACCTGGACCCATCCTATGGAACTGCGTCTTTCTTACGGCATTTGCCTTGTTTTTCATCGACCGTTCCTTAGATAATTCTGAATCCTTGAAGGTCACGAAATCGTCCCAGTGCTCTCTTTGCTTCTCCAGTGTTCCCTTGAAATCTGGAGTCTTCCTTTCATTAGCGAGGTAGTTGGCCCATACAGTTTTCTTGTGGGTGTTGAATGCAATTGCCATCTTCTTAAGAGCAGCGGCCTTGACTTTCTTCACATCTGCTTCAGTGAAATGATCTGGTAGGGTGAAATGTTCCATCAGAGATTTCAAAAGGTCTTCTTTGGCTCTGCCGTCGACCCAAGTAACACCTGGACGTTTAGTCTTTGGCTCTTTCCATTCTTGATTGGAGATCGGGAGTTTGTCCTCCACAAGAACTCCGCACTGACGAGTCCACTTGTCCGCAACGTTCTTAGGCGTGAGGGGTTCGCCACTAAGTTTGATGGATTCGATGTGGTACTTTACACCATCCTTGAAAATTCTGCCCGGGCCTCGCTTTGTCTTGCTATCTGTAGAAGCAGATTTGCTCGATCCGGAGGGCTGAAAGAAGAAAGATCGATTTGTTAATATATCTTCAATAAAAAAACATGTGATGATCACCATGATGCATGCTTATATAAATATACCTCGCCGGTAGTCTTTGTTATTTGAAGATCAACATTGTC
Organism: Triticum timopheevii; assembly: GCA_963921465.1. Taxonomy (NCBI): domain Eukaryota; kingdom Viridiplantae; phylum Streptophyta; class Magnoliopsida; order Poales; family Poaceae; genus Triticum; species Triticum timopheevii. The sequence goes on along the minus strand of OY997270.1, from coordinate 489,476,490 downwards.
TGTGTCATGACAAACATTGTCTGTGTGATCATAATCATAATCATAGTTCATGACTTCATCAGCTCGGTCGTCGAGATTGAATATCTTTTCATCACCCTCTCCGGTATTGTTCAGATATTGGGAGCCATCATCTGCTTCATTCAGATCATCTAGCCTGTGAGGGCTGCATATGATGTCGAACAATTCCTCTTCTCTCTCTCTGCCTGTATTGTCCGCCATAGCTTTTACTTTACTAATACAGAAGAAATATAAAACAATTTAGTATTCAAATTACAATGCATGGATGTGAAGGAAATATGCCCTAGAGGCAATAATAAAGTTATTATTTATTTCCTTATTTCATGATAAATGTTTATTATTCATGCTAGAACTGTATTAACCGGAAACATAATACATGTGTGTATACATAGACAAACATAGTGTCACTAGTATGCCTCTACTTGACTAGCTCGTGAATCAAAGATGGTTAAGTTTCCTAGCCATGGACAAAAGAGTTGTCATTTGATTAACGAGATCACATCATTAGGAGAATGATGTGATTGACTTAACCCATTCCGTTAGCTTAGCACACGATCGTTTAGTATGTTGCTACTGATTTCTTCATGACTTATACATGTTCCTGTGACTATGAGATTATGCAACTCCCGTTTACCAGAGGAACACTTTGTGTGCTACCAAACGTCACAACGTAACTGGGTGAGTATAAAGGTGCTCTACAGGTGTCTCCGAAGGTACATGTTGGGTTGGCGTATTTCGAGATTAGGTTTTGTCACTCCGATTGTCGGAGAGGTATCTCTGGGCCCTCTCGATAATACACATCACTTAAGCCTTGCAAGCATTGCAACTAATGAGTTAGTTGTGGGATGATGTATTATGAAACGAGTAAAGAGACTTGCCGGTAACGAGATTGAACTAGGTATTGGATACCGACGATCGAATCTCGGGCAAGTAACATACCGATGACAAAGGGAACAACGTATGTTGTTATGCGGTTTGACCAATAAAGATCTTCGTAGAATATGTAGGAGCCAATATGAACATCCAGGTTCCACTATTGGTTATTGACCGGAAACAGTTCTAGGTCATGTCTACTCTCGAACCCGTAGGGTCCGCACGCTTAACGTTACGATGACAGTTATATTATGAGTTTATAAGTTTTGATGTACCGAAGTTTGTTCGGAGTCCCGGATGTGATCACGGACATGACGAGGAGTCTCGAAATGGTCGAGACATAAAGATTGATATATTGGACGACTATATTCGGACACCGGAAGTGTTCCGGGTGATTTCGGAGAAAACCGGAGTACCGGAGGGTTACCGGAACCCCCCCCCCCAGGAGAGTTAATGGGCCACATGGGCCTTGGTGGGAAGAGAGAAGGGCGGCCAGGGTGGGGCGCACGCCCCCTCTCCCTCTGGTCCGAATTGGACTAGGAGGGGGGGGGGCGGCGCCCCCCCTTTCCTTTCCCCCTCTCCCCCTTCCTTCCCCTCCTAGTAGGAGTAGGAAAGGAGGAATCCTACTCCTACTAGGAGGAGGATTCCTCCTTGGCGCGCCCCAACGGGCCGGCCGGTAGGGGTGGGCATTCGGTAGAAACCTAAAGTTCGGTTTATACCATTCGGTTTTTTTAGAAATTCGGTTAGCAAAACTAAAAACCGAAATTAGCAACACAAAACAGCTAACCGAAAAATCAGTTAACCGAAAAATCGGTTCGGTTTTCGGTTTTATGCCGAACAGTTGCCTTGCTGCTGACAAGTTACAGCGCTACTTTGAGGCCCTGAGGCTTTTTATATAGCCAAGGACCTTAGCCGCTTGAGAAAAGCTGGTCGATGTGGGACTAAACAAATAAGATAGTTCACTACTGCTACAGACTCCACTAGCACGACTGGGCGATTCAATTTATACGGACAGCCCAGGCCCATGAGGCCATGACACAGAAAACTGGTTTAGCTTGCACGTGGGCCTGCGCACAAAAAAAGTAGCTCGCACATGGGCTAGCTGGACACGAGCGCGTGGCCGCGAGTGGCTGCTGCCTGCTGGCTTCGCGAGATGTGTGGCCAGCCTGACGCTTGATGTGAGGGAGCCTCGTACTTGCCTGGAGTACTGGGATCGCTCGAGTCTTTTGTTTTTCTTTCGGTTATCGGTTTCATACCGAACCTATCGATTCGAGTTCGGTTATTAAAAGTAAAAACCGAAATTTTCTGTAGTAGCAGCAAAAACCGAAAATTCGGTTTTTTCGGTTTCGGTATCGGTTCGGCATTCGGTTGGTCGGTTTTTATGCCCACCCCTACCGGCCGGCCTCCCCCCTTGCTCCTTTATATACGGGGGTAGGGGGGCACCCTAGAACACACAAGTTGATCTACAGATCGTTCTTTAGCCGTGTGCGGTGCCCCCCCCCCCCCAACAATATTCCACCTCGGTCATATCGTCGTGGAGTTTAGGCGAAGCCCTGCGCCGGTAGAACATCATCATCATCAGCACGCCGTCGTGCTAACGGAACTCATCCCCGACGCTTTGCTGGATTAGAGCCCGGGGAACGTCATCGAGCTGAACGTGTGCTGAACACGGAGGTGTCGTACGTTCGGTGCTTGGATCGGTCGAGTCGTGAAGACGTATGACTACATCAACCGCGTTGTGATAACGCTTCCTCTTAACGGTCTACGAGGGTACGTAGACAACACTCTCCCCTCTCGTTGCTATGCCATCACCATGATCTTGTGTGTGCGTAGGAATTTTTTTGAAATTACTACGTTCCCCAACAGTGGCATCCAAGCCTAGGTTTTATGCGTTGATGTTATATGCACGAGTAGAACACAAGTGAGTTGTGGGTGATACAAGTCATACTGCTTACCAGCATGTCATACTTTGGTTCGGCGGTATTGTTGGATGAAGCGGCCCGGACCGACATTACGCGTACGCTTACGCGAGACTGGTTTTACCGCCGTGCTTTGCACACAGGTGACTAGCGGGTGTCAGTTTCTCCAACTTTAGTTGAACCGAGTGTGGCTACGCCCGGTCCTTGAGAAGGTTAAAACAACACCAACTTGACGAACTATCGTTGTGGTTTTGATGCGTAGGTAAGAACGGTTCTTGCTCAGCCCGTAGCAGCCACGTAAAACTTGCAACGACAAAGTAGAGGACGTCTAACTTGTTTTTGCAGGGCATGTTGTGATGTGATATGGTCAAGACGTGATGAGATATAAGTTATTGTATGATATGATCATGTTTTGTTGAAGTTATCGGCAACTGGCAGAAGCTCTATGGTTGTCTCTTTGTTGCATAAGATGCAAGTGCCAAATAATTGCTTTACTTTATCGCTATGCGATATCAATAGTTGCAAGAGCAATAGTTGGCGAGACGACCATGTGATGACACATTGATATAGATCAAGATGATGAAGATCATGGTGTCGTGCCGGTGACGATAGAGATCATGACAGTACTTTGGAGATGGAGATCAAAGGCACAAGATGATCATGGCCATATCATGTCACATATTTTGATTGCATATGATGTTTATGTGTTATACATCTTATTCTATTTTGTTTGACGGTAGCATTATAAGATGATCTCTCACTAATTATCAAGAAGTGTTCTCCCTGAGTATGCACCGTTGCCAAAGTTCATCGTGCCCAGACACCACGTGATGATCGGGTGTGATAAGCTCTACGTCCATCTACAACGGGTGCAAGCCAGTTTTGCACACGCAGAATACTCAGGTTAAACTTGACGAGCCTAGCATATGCAGATATGGCCTCGGAACACGGAGACCGAAAGGTCGAGCGTGAATCATATAGTAGATATGATCAACATAATGATGTTCACCATTGAAAGCTCCTCCATTTCACGTGATGATCGGTTATGGTTTAGTTGATTTGGATCACGTGATCACTTAGAGGATTAGAGGGATGTCTTTCTAAGTGGGAGTTCTTAAGTAATATGATTAATTGAGCTTAAATTTATCATGAACTTAGTCCTGGTAGTATTTGCAAATTATGTTGTAGATCAATAGCTTGCGTTGTTGCTTTCATATGTTTATTTTGATATGTTCCTAGAGAAAATTGTGTTGAAAAATGTTAGTAGCAATGATGCGGATTGGATCCGTGATCTGAGGTTTATCCTCATTGCTGCGCAGAAGAATTATGTCCTTGATGCACCGCTAAGTGACAAACCTATTGCAGGAACAGATGCAGACGTTATGAACGTTTGGCTAGCTCAATATGATGACTACTTGATAGATTAGTGCACCATGCTTAACGGCTTAGAATCGGGACTTCAAAGACGTTTTGAACGTCATGGACCATATGAGATGTTCCAAGAATTGAAGTTAATATTTCAAGCAAATACCCGAGTTGAGAGATATGAAGTCTCCAACAAGTTCTATTGCTAAAAGGTGGAGGAGAATCGCTCAACTAGTGAGCATGTGCTCAGATTGTCTGGGTACTACAATCGCTTGAATCAAGTGGGAGTTAATCTTCCAGATAAGATAGTGATTGACAGAGTTCTCTAGTCACCACCACTAAGTTAGTAGAACTTTGTGATGAACTATAGTATGCAAGGGATGACGAAAACGATTCCAGAGCTCTTCGTGATGTTGAAATCGACGAAGGTAGAAATCAAGAAAGAGCATCAAGTGTTGATGATTGACAAGACCACTAGTTTCAAGAAAAGGGCAAAGGGATAGAAAGAGAACTTCAAGTAGAATGACAAGCAAGTTGTCACTCCCGCGAAGAAGCTCACAGCTGGACCAAAGCCTGAAACTGAGTGCTGACACTGCAAAGGAAATGGTCACTGGAAGCGGAAATGCCCTGAATATTTGGTGGATAAGAAGGATGGCGAAGTGAACAAGGGTATATTTGATATACAGGTTATTGATGTGTGCCTTACTAGTGTTTATAGTAGCCCCTGAGTATTTGATACTTGTTCAATTGCTAAGATTAGTAACTCGAAACAGGAGTTATATAAACAGACACTGGTTGAAGGGGAAGTGACGATGAGTGTTGGAAGTGGTTCCAAGATTGATATGATCATCCTCGCACACTCCCTATACTTTCGGGATTAGTGTTGAACCTAAATAAATGTTATTTGGCGTTTGAGTTGAGCATGAATATGATTTGATCATGTTTATTGCAATACGGTTATTCATTTAAAATCAGAGAATAATTGTTGTTCTGTTTAAATGAATAAAACCTTTGATGGTCATACACCCAATGAAAATAGTTTGTTGGATCTCGATCGTAGTGATACACATATTCATAATATTGATGCCAAAAGATGCAAAGTTGATAATGATAGTGCAACTTATTTGTGGCACTGCCGTTTGGGTCATATCGGTGTAAAGTGCATGAAGAAACTCCATAAAGATGGATTTTCGGAATCACTTGGTTATGAATCATTTGATGCTTGCGAACCATGCCTTTTGGGCAAGATGACTAAAACTCCGTTCTCTGGAACAATGGAACGAGCTACTCACTTATTGGAAACAATACATACCGATGTATGCGGTCCAATGAGTGTTGATGCTCGTGGCGGGTATCGTTATTTTCTGACCTTCACAAGATGAATTGAGCAGATATGAGTATATCTACTTGATGAAACATAAGTCTGAAATAATTGAAAGGTTCATAGAATTTCAGAGTGAAGTGGAAAAATCATCGTAACAAGAAAATAAAGTTTCTACGATCTGATCGCGGAGATGAATATTTGAGTTATGAGTTTGGTCTTCAATTAAAATAATGTGGAATAGTTTCACAGCTCACGCCACCTGGAACACCACGACGTTATGGTGTGTCCGAACGTCGTAACTGCACTTTATTGGATATGGTGCGATCTATGATGTCTCCTATCGGTTTTACCACTATCGTTTTGGGGTTGTGCATTAGAGACAGCTGCATTCATGTTTAAAAGGGCACCATCTAAATCCGTTGAGACGACACCGTATGAACTATGGTTTAGCAGTAAACCTAAGCTGTCATTTCCTAAAGTTTGGAGTTGCGATGCTTATATGAAAAAGTTTCAACCTGATAAGCTCGAACCCAAATCGGAGAAGTGCGTCTTCATAGAATACCCAAAGGAAACTGTTGGGTACTCCTTCTATCACAAATCCAAAGGCAAAACATTCGTTGCTAAGAATGGATCCTTTCTAGAGAAGGAGTTTCTCTCGAAAGAAGTGAGTGGGAGGAAAGTAGAACTTGATGAGGTAACTGTACTTGCTCCCTTATTTGAAAGTAGTTCATCACAGAAATCTGTTCCTGTGACTACTACACCAATTAGTGAGGAAGTTAATGATGATGATCATGAAACTTCAGATTAAGTTACTACAGAACCTCGTAGGTCTTCCAGGGTAAGATCCGCACCAGAGTGGTACGGTAATCCTGTTCTGGAAGTCATGTTACTAGACCATGACGAACCTACGAACTATGAAGAAGCGATGGTGAGCCCAGATTCCGCAAAATGGCTTAAGGCCATGAGATTTGAGATAAGATCCATGTATGAAAACAAAGAATGGACTTTGATTGACTTGCCCAATGATCGGCGAGACATTGAGATTAAATGGATCTTCAAGAGGAAGACGGACGCTGATAGTGTTACTATCTACAAAGCTAGAATTGTCGCAAAGGGTTTTTGACAAGTTCAAGGTGTTGACTACGATGAGAGTTTTTCACTCGTATCTATGCTTAAGTCTGTCTGAATCATGTTAGCAATTGCCACATTTTATGAAATCTGGCAAATGGATGTCAAAACTGCATTCCTTAATGGATTTTTTAAAGAAGAGTTGTATATGATGCAACCAGAAGGTTTTGTCGATTCGAAAGGTGCTAACAAAATGTGCAAGCTCCAGCGATCCATCAATGGACTGGTGCAAGCATCTCGGAGTTGGAATATACGCTTTGATAAGTTGATCAAAGCATATAGTTTTAATACAGACTTGCGATGAAGCCTGTATTTACAAGAAAGTGAGTGGGAGCACTACAACATTTCTGATAAGTATATGTGAATGACATATTGTTGATCGGAAATAATGTAGAATTTTTCTGGAAAGCATAAAGGAGTGTTTGAAAGGAGTTTTTCAAAGAAAGACCTTGGTGAAGCTGCTTACACATTGAGCATCAAGACCTATAGAGATAGATCAAGACGCTTGATAAGATTTTTTCAATGAGTACATACCTTGACAAGATTTTGAAGTAGTTCAAAATGGAACAGTCAAAGAAAGAGTTCTTGCCTGTGTTGCAAGGTGTGAAGTTGAGTAAGACTCAAAACCCGACCATGGCAGAAAATAGAAAAGAATGAACAGTCATTCCCTATGCCTCAGTCATAGGTTCTATAAAGTATGCTATGCTGTGTACTAGACCTATTGTATACCTTGCTCTGAGTTTGGCAAAGGAATACAATTTTGATCTAAAAGTAGATCACTAGAACAGCGGTCAAGAATATCCTTAGTGAGGACTAAGGAGATGTTTCTCGATTATGGAGGTGATAAAAGAGCCAGTCATAAAAAGTTACAACGATGCAAGCTTTTACACCAATCCAGATGACTCTAAGTCTCACTCTGGATACATATTGAAAGTGGGAGCAATTAGCTAGAGTAGCTCCGTGCAGAGCATTGTGGACATAGAATATTTGCAAAATACATACGACTCTGAATGTGACAGACCCGTTGACTAAACTTCTCTCATGAGCAAAACATGATCATACCTTAGTACTCTTTGGGTGTTAATCACATAGCAATGTGAACTAGATTATTGACTCTAGTAAACCCTTTGGGCGTTGATCACATGACGATGTGAACTATGGGTATTAATCACATACAGATGTGAATATTGGTGTTAAATCACATGGTGATGTGAACTAGATTATTGACTCTAGTGCAAGTGGGAGACTGAAGGAAATATGCCCCAGAGGCAATAATAAAGTTATTATTTATTTCCTTATTTCATGATAAATTTTTATTATTCATGCTAGAATTTTATTAACCGGAAACATAATACATGTGTGAATACATAGACAAACATAGTGTCACTAGTATGCCTCTACTTGACTAGCTCGTGAATCAAAGATGGTTAAGTTTCCTATCCATGGACAAAAGAGTTGTCATTTGATTAACGGGATCACATCATTAGGAGAATGATGTGATTGACTTGACCCATTCCGTTAGCTTAGCACACGATCGTTTAGTATGTTTCTACTGCTTTCTTCATGACTTATACATGTTCCTGTGACTATGAGATTATGCAACTCCCATTTACCAGAGGAACACTTTGTGTGCTACCAAACGTCACAACGTAACTGGGTGTATAAAGGTGCTCTACAGGTGTCTCCGAAGGTACATGTTGGGTTGGCGTATTTTGAGATTAGGTTTTGTCACTCCGATTGTCGGAGAGGTATCTCTGGGCCCTCTCGATAATACACATCACTTAAGCCTTGCAAGCATTGCAACTAATGAGTTAGTTGTGGGATGATGTATTACGAAACGAGTAAAGAGACTTGCCGGTAATGAGATTGAACTAGGTATTGGATACCGACGATCGAATCTCGGGCAAGTAACATACCGATGACAAAGGGAACAACGTATGTTGTTATGCAGTTTGACTGATAAAGATCTTCGTAGAATATGTAGGAGCCAATATGAACATCCAGGTTCCACTATTGGTTATTGACCGGAAACAGTTCTAGGTCATGTCTACATAGTTCTCGAACCCGTAGGGTCCGCACGCTTAACGTTACGATGATAGTTATATTATGAGTTTATAAGTTTTGATGTACCGAAGTTTGTTCGGAGTCCCGGATGTGATCACGGACATGACGAGGAGTCTCGAAATGGTTGAGACATAAAGATTGATATATTGGACGACTATATTCGGACACCGGAAGTGTTCCGGGTGATTTCAGAGAAAACCGGAGTGCCCGAGGGTTACCGGAACCCCCCCAGGAGAGTTAATGGACCACATGGGCCTTGGTGGGAAGAGAGAGGGGCGGCCAGGGTGGGCCGCGCGCCCCCTCTCCCTCTGGTCCGAATTGGACTAGGAGGGGGGGGCGCCCCCCCTTTCCTTTCCCCCTCTCCCCCTTCCTTCCCCTCCTAGTAGGAGTAGGAAAGGAGGAATCCTACTCCTACTAGGAGGAGGATTCCTCCTCCTTGGCGCGCCCCAAGGGGCCGGCCGGCCTCCCGCCTTGCTCCTTTATATACGGGGGTAGGGGGGCACCCTAGAACACACAAGTTGATCTACGGATCGTTCCTTAGCCGTGTGCGGTGCCCCCCTCCACCATATTCCACCTCGGTCATATCGTCGCGGAGTTTAGGCGAAGCCCTGCGCCGGTAGAACATCATCATCGTCACCACGCCGTCGTGCTGACGGAACTCATCCCCGACGCTTTGCTGGATTAGAGCCCAGGGACATCATCGAGCTGAACGTGTGCTGAACACGGAGGTGCCGTACGTTCGGTGCTTGGATCGGTCGAGTCGTGAAGATGTACGACTACATCAACTGCGTTGTGATAACGCTTCCGCTTAACGGTCTACAAGGGTACGTAGACAAAACTCTCCCCTCTCGTTGCTATGCCATCACCATGATCTTGCGTGTGCGTAGGAAATTTTTTGAAATTACTACGTTCCCCAACAGGATGCAATTGATCAATAAGGAAAAACTGAATCTCGAATACATCATCTCGAATATATAATCTCGAATACATCATCGTCTTAATATATATAATCTCGAATACATTGTCTCGAATATTATATATCGAATACATCACTTGCTAGGTACCTAATAAAGATCGAGTACTACAGAAGAATCTAGGGCGCCACTCGCGGTTCCTGGGGCGCGGGCCGTGCACACCCAAAGAGAAGGAACCATCACAGGATCATATCTTCGGTCATCTGCCCAAAGAACCCGCCAAGTAGTGGAGAACCTGATGTCGTCCATAGCAGCCATGTAGCGATGGACGTGCTCATCTTCCTCCCTGACATGGCGACGCACCACCTCCGGCGAGGCCGGCTGCCTCTGCACCGAATGTGGCCCATGCGAACGCCACCAAAGAAGATCAGGGTCGACGACGGGACCCGAGGTCGGGTTCCTCACCAAGCGGCGCGCCCCTCCAGGTAGCACCTCCCAGTGCCAGCCCGGCGGAGCCCAGTCCCGGACATGGGTCCCCTGAAGCAGGACGTCGTCGCGAACGGGTCGACGGCGAGGATGCGGGCCGGGCATATCGTCGAGAACAAATACTATATGCCCGCAAAAAGTAACATTTTTTAAATGATTGGATTGTGATAACTAAAATTCTATATATATGCAAATACTAACAATTTGACATTAATCTAATTCCTCTAACTAAAACTAATTCTAAAATTTCCTAATTATATAACTAACATTTCCATAACAATTCTAATATTTATATAACTAAACAACTTTAAAATTGCTAACATTTCTATAAACATTTCTATAACTAAAAAACAGAAAACATTTATAACAATTCTATATAACTAACATTTCTAATATTTATATAACTAAAAAACAGAATAATTTCTAACATTTCTTTAACTAAAAAACAGAAAAATTTATAACAAACAAACTAATGTGTGTGTGTGTGTGTGTGTAGTGTGTGTGTGTGTGGACATGGCGGCCGGGTCGAGCTCATCGGCGAGGCGACGACGGGGCGACGGGATGGGGCGGCGACGATGGGGCGACGGGACGGGGCGGCGACGATGGGACGATGGGACGGGGCGACGACGACGGGGCGACGGGACGGGGCGGCGACGACGGGGCGGGGCGGCCGTGGTGACGGGACGGGCGGCGACGATGGGGCGGGGCGCCGGCGGGGCGCGGCGACGGGGACGACGGGGACGGGGACGGCCGGGGCGGCGACGTCGACGGGGGTGGCGACGAGGGGCGGGGACGGCCGGGCCGGGTCGATGACGAGGGGCGGGGGCGGCGACGTCGACGGGGACGGCGTCGATCGGGGCAGGGCGGCGCGAGACGGAGGGAGGAAACAGAGGGAAACTGAATTTTTTTCAAGTGTTGTATATATAGGATGGACCTTTAGTACCGGTTGGAGCCACCAACCGGTACTAAAGGTCTGTTTTGGCCAGGCGAAGCGGCGGGAAGAGCACCCCCTTTAGTACCGGGTCGTGGCACCAACCGGTACTAAAGGAGGGTCTTTAGTACCGGTTGGAGCCACGACCCGGTACTAAAGGGGGTGCGCTGGATCCAGGCGGTGCGCAAGTTTAGTCCCACCTCGCTAGTCGAGGGGCTACCGCACTGGTTTATAAGCCCCAGTGCGGTAGCTCTCTCGAGCTCCTCTCCTAAGCAGGCCTACTGGGCCTACGTGTCCTCTTTGCCCAGTGGGCCTACTGGGCCTTTGCGGGCCTGCATCCTGGCCCAACAAAAGGTTGTGTTCCTAGTCGTATGCAGGCCGCTTTGGCCCAGTAGGCGGGCTTTTTTTATTTTCTTAATTTTTTTCGCTTTATTTATTTTTGTTTTATTTATTTTTGTGTTGTTTTTTGCTGTATTTAGAGTTTCTTTGTGAATATTTTTGCTTTAGGTACAAAAAATTACAAACTTTCTGTTAGTGCCGGTAGTTTTCAAATTTGAATAGTTTAAATTTTGAATTATTTGAAATTTGTGTGAATCACTAGTTTGTGAATAACTTAACTTTGAAAAAAGTTTTTTGAGTGATTCTTTTTACTTATGTTTAGTATTAGTGTGTTTTATCATTATATTCAATTTGGTAATGCTTAGGTTATTTAAAAAATGAAATGCCTTTGTAACAGTTCAGTTTTCGTCGGAAACCCTGATACTTCAAAAGAGAATCCCTCTTCGCGTTTCAAATGCCAAAACACATAACTACCCTAACTATTACAGACATTCCCTCCTGGGTGTGAAACACAGAAGAAAGTGATGATAGTGAAGCCGATCACATCCTAGATCTTTGGGTGTGAAACTTTTTCTTTGCGTCTGTCCCTTTGCGCCGTAGCCATGGAAAATCTTCATCATTTAACTGGATGCTCGGGTCAATATTCACTGTGAATGGAGCAATTTCATCAAACTTTTCATAATCTTCTGACATGTCTGTCTTGTCATCCACTCCCACGATGTTTCTTTTTCCTGAAAGAACTATGTGGCACTTTGGCTCATCGTATGATCCATTCGCTTCCTTATCTTTTCTTTTTCTCGGCCTGGTAGACATGTCTTTCACATAAAAAACCTGCGCCACATCATTGGCTAGGACGAATGGTTCATCTGCATACGCAAGATTGTTGAGATCCACTGTTGTCATTCCGTACTGTGGGTCTTCCGTTACCCCGCCTCGTGTCATATTGACCCATTTGCACCGAAACAAAGGGACCTTCAAATCACCTGATCCATAGTTAAGTTCCCATATGTCCTCTATGTAACCATAATATGTTTCCTTTCCCGTGTTAGTTGTTGCATCAAAGCGGACACCACTGTTTTGGTTGGTGCTCTTCTTATCTTGGGCGATCGTCTAAAATGTATTCCCATTTATCTGGTACCCTTTGAAAGTCATTATATTCGAAGATGGTAACTGGGACAGCGAGTACATGTCATTTTGAATATCGCCATCATTCAGGGCACGTTTCTGCAACCAACCGGCGAAAGTCCTCGTTTGTTTGCGTGTAATCCAGTCGTCAGACTTCTCCGGGTGTTTGGACTGTAGAAAATTCTTGTGTTCCTCCATATACGGAGCCACCAAGGAGGAATTCTGTAGAACTATATAGTGTGCTTCAGTGAGAGAATGCCCGTCCATACATATTATTTGATGCCCTCCTAGCATGCCTTTTCCTTCCAGTCTGCCCTTATGCCGCGATTCAGGAACACCAATCGTCTTAAGGTCAGGAATGAAGTCAATACAAAACTCAATGACCTCCTCATTTTCATGGCCCTTCGAGATGCTTCCTTCTGGCCTAGCACGGTTATGAACATATTTCTTCAAGACTCCCATGAACCTTTCAAAGGGGAACATATTGTGTAGAAATACAGGACCCAAAATGTTAATCTCTTCGCAAAGGTGAACTAGGACGTGCGTCATGATGTTGAAGAAGGATGGTGGGAACACCAACTCGAAACTGACAAGACATTGCACCAAATCATTCTGAAACCTTGGTATGATTTCTGGATCGATTACCTTCTGAGAGATTGCATTGAGGAATGCACATAGCTTCACAATGGCTAATCGAACTTTTTCCGGTAGAAGCCCCCTCAATGCAACCGGAAGGAGTTGCATCATAATCACGTGGCAGTCATGAGACTTTAGGTTCTGGAACTTTTTCTCTGCCATATTTATTATTCCCTTTATATTCGACGAGATGCCAGATGGTACCTTCATGCTGAGTAGGCATTCGGAGAAGATTTCCTTCTCTTCTTTGGTAAGAGCGTAGCTGGCCTGACCCTGATGTATGCCGTCTTTTCCGTGCATACGTTGCTGGTACTCCCGTGCCTCTGGTGTATCTTTTGTCTTCCCATACACGCCCAAAAAGCCAAGCAGGGTCACGCAAAGATTCTTCGTCACGTGCATCACGTCGATTGCGGGGCGGACCTCTAGGTCTTTCCAATATGGCAGGTCCCAAAATATAGATTTCTTCTTCCACATGGGTGCGCGTCCGTCAGCGTCCTTCGGAATAGGTTTTCCGCCAGGACCCTTTCCAAAGATTACCTCCAAATCCTTGACCATATCTTGTACATCAGCACCAGTACGGTGGCAAGGCTTCGTCCGGTGATCCGCCTCACCTTTGAAATGCTTGCCTTTCTTTCTTACGGGATGCCTTGTCGGAAGAAATTGACGATGTCTCAGGTACACATTCTTCCTACAACTATCCAAATATATATACTGTCGATATCATCCAAACAGTGTGTGCATCCGCGGTATCCCTTGTTTGTCTGTCCTGAAAGATTACTGAGAGTAGGCCAATCATTGATGGTCATGAACAGCAACGCCTTTAGGTCAAATTCTTCCTGCTCGTGCTCATCCCATGCACGTACACCTGTTCCATTCCATAGCTGTAATAGTTCTTAACCTAATGGCCTTAGGTACACATCAATGTCGTTACCGGGTTGCTTAGGGCCTTGGATGAGCACCGGCATCATAATGAACTTCCGCTTCATGCACAACCAAGGAGGAAGGTTATACAAACATAGAGTCACATGCCACGTGCTATGGTTGCTGCTCTGCTCCCCAAAAGGATTAATGCCATCTGCACTTAGACCAAACCATATGTTCCTTGGGTCACCTGCAAACTCCTCCCAGTACTTTCTCTCGATTTTTCTCCACTACGAACCGTCAGCGGGTACTCTCAACTTTCCGTCTTTCTTACGGTCTTCTGCGTGCCACCGCATCGCCTTCGCATGCTCTTTGTTTTGGAACAAACGTTTCAACCGTGGTATTATAGGAGCATACCACATCACCTTGGCAGGAATCTTCTTCCTGGGGCGCTCGCCCTCGACATCACCAGGGTCATCGCAACTGATCTTATAACGCAATGCACCGCATACCGGGCAAGCGTTCAAATCCTCGTACTCACCGCGGTAGAGGATGCAGTCATTAGGGCATGCATGTATCTTTTGTACCTCTAACCCTAGAGGGCAGACAGCCTTCTTTGCATCATACGTACTCTCGGGCAATTCGTTGTCCTTTGGAAGCATATTCTTTATCATTACCAACAACTTTCCAAATCCCTTGTCAGATACACCATTCTCTGTCTTCCATTGCAGCAATTCAAGTGTGGTGCCCAACTTTTTTTTGTCAGCTTTGCAATTCAGGTACAACAATTTCTTGTGATCCTCTAACATGCGCTACAACTTCGTCCTCTCTAGATCACTTGCGCAGTTTCTCTTTGCATCGGCAATGGCCCGACCTAGATCATCAGCGGGCTCATCTGATGCCTCTTCTTCAGCTTCTTCCCGCATTGCCGGCTCAGCTTCTTCCCCCATTGTTGTATCATCGTATTCAGGGAACCCATGGCTAGGATAGCCGTCGTCGTCCTCTTCTTCTTCATTGTCTTCCATCATAACCCCTATTTCTCCGTGCTTGGTCCAAACATTATAGTGGGGCATGAAACCATACTTAAATAGGTGGACGTGAATGGTTTTTGACGTAGAGTAACTGTGACCATTCTTACAGCCAGCACATGGACAAGGCATAAAACCATCCGCCCGCTTGTTTGCCTCAGCGACCCGCAGAAAAGTATGCACGCCATTAATGAACTCGGGAGAGCATCGGTCATCATACATCCATTGTCGGCTCATCTTCATTACACAACACCGAATAGACCAAATTAATACAAGTTCATACATAAAGTTCATACATAAAGTTCATATACAACACTTAATTAAATGCAACATACAAATAACTCTCTAGCTAAAGAATTTAAATGCAACAACAAATGCGATGAAGATCACAACTAAGGTAACAATTGATCCAACAGCATAATGATACCAAGCCACACTATCAATGGCATATTTTCTAATCTTTCTAATCTTCAACCTCATTTTCTCCATCTTGATCTTGTGATCATCGACGACATCGACAACATGCAACTCCAATTCCATCTTCTCCACCTCAATTATTTTTCAATTTTTTAAATACTCGTTTTCTCTTTCAACTAAATTTAACCTCTCGATAATAGGGTCGGTTGGAATTTCCGGTTCACATACCTCCTAGATAAAAATATCTATGTCAACTTGATGGGCATAATTTGTCATAAACACGAAATGCAACAACTAGTTTTAAAAGAGAATATACCACATCCGAATCATAACAAGGACGAGGGCCGACGGGGACGGATATCAAAACCATGGCACTATGTATAACAAACAACATACGGGTAAGACAATTATACGATTAACTATATATCCAAATCACACAAACATCAATTTGGTAATGTGTAAAATATTCATGAACAAGAGCCTCACCACAAGGTGGTGCTGGCGATGAGACGGTGCGGGCGATCGATGGTGGTTACGACGGAGATTTAGAAGGCACTAAGTAAACCACACCTACATATGCAAACTAAGTGTTATTTTTGACCTCAAATTGCATATAAATCAAATACTAGCAAATATAATTCCTCCCAAATTAATCACTATACAAAGCATTGCAAGAGCTAATCTAGCAATGAGAGTTGAAAGGACAAAGTTGCTAACCTTTGTGATCATTTGAATGGATGGGGGCCTTCAAATCTTGACAAATTTTGGGAAAAATTTGTGAGGAGCTCGAGGAAGAGAGGGGAAGAACAGAGGAGTGAGGGGAAAGGGGAAGAACAGAGTGGCTCGGGTGGACGAAGGGTTTATGTACGTCAACCTTTAGTACCGGTTCGTGCCACGAACCGGTACTAAAGGTGCTGGACGGGCCCCAGACTGACAACACCCTGCCACCACCCTCTTTAGTACCGGCCCGTGACACGAACCGGTACTAAAGGTTCGCCACGAGCCGGTACTAATGAGAACGGCCGGCTAGCCATTGGAACCGGCACTAATGGACACATTAGTGCCGGCTCAGAATCGAACCGGCACTAATGTGTCTCATATTAGGTCCTTTTTCTACTAGTGATGGTTGGTGGAAGTTTGCATGCGTAATTGTCCTGCAGACGATCACACATAATTTACAACGTGAATGCCACACTATGGACCAGCACGGCTATTGGGAGCAGACGGATTGTCACCGACGAGAGAGAGTAGTGCCTGGAAAAGGAATTACCATCGCTGATTGAGCACCCAACTTTTGAGACACACAACTAGGTTCAGCATGGAGTAGTAGCTAATAGTAGTACTCCCTCCATCTGGATTTGTAAGGCGAGCACATGTTTTTTTTAAATTGACTAACAAAATGTGTGTAATATGTCATCACAAGCATATGTTTAGAAGCTTTTTTTAACACCACCTCATATATTAACTAATCAAAGAAGTGTTACAGTCGTTCATTACAAAATTCACCACACAGGGCTGTACATCATTAACAAGTATCCTATCCGCTCTATTATCAAAACTAAACTTAGCTATTAGATGGGCAACCACATTGGTCGAACGTCTAGTTTTTGAAACTCTGAAGCTATTCAATAGCTTAGAGATACTCCATGCTTCCTTCTTCAGATCGTGCAGAGCTGATCTATCGACGGATTCATTTGCAAAAATTGTAGCAACAAATGCACAGTCAATCTCTAAAATTAAAGGGGAATGTAGTGTTATACCTATACAGAGACCAGCAATGCAAGCACGGAGTTCCGCTTCCTCCATGCTATTACACCTCCCAATGTAGTCCCACGAAGAGATGAAGACTTTGCGAGCAGAATCCCTTGCCACCACACCCACACTTGTCGCACTTATGCTTTCCACAAAGCCAGCGTCGACATTAATCTTGATAGCCCCTGAAGGTGGGGGCTTCCAAACCATCTGAGTTTCTAAAGTATCTAGAACACTTTTCAGTCCACTCAACGGATTCCTTTATTGTTCGATTCCTCCAATGGCATAGAATGGCATGCGCCAAAGGATGACCAAATTCTCCACAAAATTGGCCGAAATTGTGACTGATTCCTTGCCCTTGCCAAATATCCAATCATTTCTCAAGTGCCCAGGCTCTCCAAAAGATTAAAATAATTTTGTCTCGCATAGACATCCCAAGTTAACTTAGCAGAACCAGAAAACATTCCGTCCTAGTATATCTAAATGCTTCCTCCGTCGGCAACTCCCAAATGTCTCTCATGGCCATACACAATACAAAGGCCTTGGGGCACTTAACAAGCGCGTGAAACATATTATCATCCTCCACTCCACATATCGAGCATGTACAGAGAATCGCTTGGTGATGCGCCACTCTGTTTACTTGGACAACCCAACTATTGGTAGCAGCCCGCCACGCAAAAATACGGATCTTCTGAGGAACATTGGCCTTCCAAATGATATCCCACATATTCCTCTCCCCCAAGATTGCATCACTATGTTGCCCCTCGTCTTTTTTCCCTTTAACACGAGTGCAAGCTTGTACGCTCTTTTAACCGAGAATGTTCCCGTGTTCTCAAAGTGCCAAGCAACAAAATCACCCTCCCCTGAAGACGGAATACACATCCTAAGGATCTCTTCTGCATCATGTGGATTAAAAAGATGCTTAACCAAGTTCTCATCCCATCTTCTTGGTCCTGTCAATATCAAATCAGACACCCATTTCACCCTCGTCCTACTCTTCCTTGTAGTAATTTTAAGTCCAGAGGACCTAGGGAGCCAGTTATCTCTCAGAATATTAATATTAGAACTATCACACACTCTCCAAATAACTCCCAATTTCAACAACTCCAAACCATACATAATACATTGCCAAGGCAGTGAGGCTGACTGGGGAAAAACTGCATCGAGGATATGTCCCTGAGGTAATATTTTCCTTGACCACTTTGGTGCACAAAGATTCAGGGTTAACCACCAATCTCCACGCCTGCTTCACTAGAAGCGCTTGATTAAAAAGTCGGAGATCTCGGAATCCCATCCCTCCCTCACCTTTAGGACTTGTCAATTTATCCCATGCCGGCTAATGGGTTTTCCTCCCATCCTCCACATCACCCCACCAAAAATTCCTTATAATCTGCAATAATTCCTCACACAGCGCAGCCAGAAATTTAAATATACCCATGGCATACATTCGGATGCCCTAAAGCATAGATTTTATCAAAGTTTCCTTCGCTCCAGAGGATGCATATTTTTCTATCCAATCTGATAAAATTTTGAGCTTTTTCTTTTGTCGATTAAAATTTACCAGTTTTCATTCTACCTTGAGGCACCGGAAGTCCAAGATATTTGCCCTCCTCCACAGTGATGCAGAAAATTACCATAATGGCCACTTGAGTTTCCACACTCACTTTTTCCCAAACATAATAGAACACTTATCTGGGCTCAACAATTGACCAGTTCCCTTCTCATAAGTGGAGCTAATATTTTTAATTGTCAAATCTAGATTAATGGATCCCTTGAAGAAGAATAGGTAGTCGTCAGCAAACAAAAGATGTGATATACCCAGAGCATGTCTATTGATCTTAAAGTCCATAAGATATCCTCTAGAACACGCATCCTATAACACCAATGAAAGAACCCCGTCCACGAACAGAAATAAATATAGTGATAATGGATCTCCTTGTCTAATACCACATGATGGGGAGAACGCTTCCAAACACTACTAGGGAAAATCCTAGCAGCAGCGCGGGTTCTAGGTATATCAGTAGCGCGGGACACAATGCTACTAATAAGGCGCTACAGCTAACACGTAGCAGCAGCGCGTGCGCCCCTGCGCTACTGCTATACAAGTGTAGCAGCAGCGTTCTTCCCGGAGCTCACTACTGCTAATAGCTATAGCGCGCTTCTCCGGTGCGCGCTACTGCTACTGTCGCGCTGCTGCTAACTTTCCTCCACTCGCTACTGCTAATTTTAGTAGTTTTTGTTTTGTATTTGAACAAGCTTTATAGAAGAATCTTTAGCACATACAAATGTCATCATGATACACATATAAATGGCTGCGAGACCACAAATGTAATCATAGCATATACATACACGTAGTCTCATCATAATCATCATCCAACACAAAGTGGTATCTTGTCATCATCTCGAAAATAGCGATAAATGCAAGTCTCGAATACTTGCAACTACAACATCATCCATCTAAACAAAGGTATACATGAGAAGAGCTATCACTATGAGTGAGAGCGGAACTATGCAGTACACGAGGTGGCGGTTACGAGTCCTCTCTCGCGCTAGCGTGAACCTTAAGTAACTAGCTTCTCCTTCTTGTCTGCTTTTGAAGCCTTCATGGCTGGCGGCCGAGAACCCGTTCACTTGCGCCTGACACTCAGGCCACTCATTGTACACCCTCGGAACCTTCCCTTTGTACACGACATAGCACTGCCATCTCGCCATCAAGAAGCTAGGTACCTGTTAGAGATGCATCTTCATCAAGAGGATGTACAATCATATGCAACAAAATATACTAGAGCAACATGAAAAAGAAAGGGTTAGCAACTAGATGCAACATACAGTACGCAAACTAATTAACTAGAGGTACACAGGTCATCATACCCAAACTAACAAAGTAGCATTACGCAAGTTTGGCAGGGACCGTGGACATCACAAAGTTTCATTGCTATAGAAAGTATACAAGTTCAACCAACACATATCATCATCAACGGCATCGTAAATCACTAGAAGTTCCATCCTTCCATATCATCCAGGATGGACCCTAGCATCTTGAACGGCGTGAGGTCATGACGTTGCATGCCTATGCAAGTTCGGACGTCAGCTCGCGATATAGGGCCGTGGTGGAACATCCCCTTCTCATCGACGACTTATTTCATGATGATCGTCGCAATGTCCCTTTGGATGCGAAAGAAGTCATCTCTTCTGAGTATATAATCCACTTGTCCATGAGATTCTACCCACCTGTGGATATGATCATCATTTCTTCCTGTCATGCGAAGCTTTTGGTGATCTGTGCTGAACTCAATCATGAGATGGAGGATGTAGAATCCATCTTTCTTGCTTGTTTTGGGACTTGGATGCAGGAGAAATTAGTTTTATGCGCGAAACCCATCTTCTTGTTCCTTTGTTTCCTGACCTGCATGTGGCCACCTCTAATGCTGAAGCCTTGGAGAGCATCATCTAGAATATTCATTATGTGGGTGTAGTCCTTCTTCTCGTAGTCTCTGGAAGGGTCGAAATACATGGCGTGGGAGAATCGTGGGTAAAGAACGATAAGGACGGCATGCCCGTTGCTACGGGGAAAAGACACCTCAAATTATTCTCCATATGAGCGAGAAGGAATGATTGAAATGTACGAAAAGGGTTGTCCGGAATTGACTTACTTTGGATGATAAAGCAGGAGGACAATTTCCTGGTCCTTATTCTGTACCATGAAGTTTTGGAGGTAGTCCCTAGCAGTTTCACGTGCAAAGTCGCCGAGACTCAAGAAAGACTCGTGCGTGTAGTACGGATCCGCCACACAGATTTGCGAGACTTCTTCTCTCTTCATGACGGAGCTCATATGTAGCGCAAAAAGGCGGACGATTGTATAATCGAGCCGCCTTGTCAGAAACATCTCAAAGATATGGTCAAACCATAGGAAGAACACCTCCGCGGGCCATGTGTCGACGTAGCACTTCCCCTCAGGCACACAAGCCGCGTATGTCGGATATCCTGGATCCTTCGAGGCTAGTAGGCTTTTCTCAGCCGACAACAGATGGTCGTGCAGTCTCCTGAGATCCCCTGATAGTGACTCTAGCGGTTTCAGCGGTAGCATCGGCTCGCCCGTGAGATGGAACATGGCCACACCTTTCATGGGTACACGCTCTTCAGAATCCATTGTCTGGCTGCTATGTGCTCTGGCTTGTTTGGAGGCAGTTATCTTCCCCGATCTCTTCCTCTCCTTTTTCTTGGGCACACCTTCCAGACCCTTCCTTAACCCCTGCCCCAGTGTTGCCGGGCTAAGCACTGTACGACCCCCGGCTAGTTGAGCCTGTGTTGAGGCGGCATCTTCAGGCATGTCCTATGAGGATTTCATGAAGAGAGACTTCTTGCAATCCCTTCTATGACCTTCCTGCCCGGGCAGATCATCCATATCCTCATTAGCATGCTGATAGCCCGATTCGTCATATGGTTGACTCATCATATCTATGTCACAATCATACGCATTTGTATTGAGGAAACCCATTGGGTCGACCTCTGTCTCATCATCCATTCTCTGTTCTGCAGGACCGATTACATCAACCAGTACTATTGCACCCCCTTCATCAAGTCGTCCGCCGCTCTCACCCGGCACTACAGGAGCTGGTAATTGCGTAGGGGGGTGGTGGTCTCCGCACATGCTTGTTGATGTGTGGTTATTGGTGTGCTCTCGGCTGGTTCTAGATGAATAAGATTCTTCGGCCATAGCAGCACCCAACCCTTGCAGCTTCCAATTCGCGGCGGGGTCTCGTCGTCCTCTCCCACATGCTGTACTGGAGGAGGCAAATCCTCGTGCCCCGAATTCACACTGGACAAGTTAACCCTGAAGTGCCCAGCGGGGATCGGCAGGTTGTGGAACGTGGGTTGCAAGGGGTTCATTATCATCCCCTTTCCCACATCCACCTTCTGGCCTTTGATAAAGTAGAGTATGGTGCACGGGGTTTCTCCGGCCTGCAAACACATGTCTATGGCGTAAAACATCCGAAAGGCAATGAAAATGGAATTATATATATATATATATATATATATATATATATATATATGTGTGTGTGTGTGTGTGTGTGTGTGTGTGTGTGTGTGTGTGTGTGTGTGTGTGTTGGTGCGACATGTAATTACCATGAGGGCGTCGAGCTGAGCCAAAGACTAAGGCCCACCTAGCGCGCGAGAGACTGAGGACGGGCTGCTATGAGCGGGAGCGAGTGCGAGAGGAGGCCCAGTTGCGTGAGCAAGTGATGGTGCGGTGGTGTTGATGTTCATGGAGTTGCTCCCGACGAAACTGGGCAACGGGAAATCATGTACCGTCTTGTCTGGATTTTCCTTCGTCCAGTTGATGATAGCTAGAACCAAGTTAGTAGCAAAATCATTTCTGCAGGCAGTTACAGCTGCATTGACTGCCTGCCGTAGCAACTCATTTTTCTCCTCCGCTGTTTTTTTCGCGTCCTCAGCTGCTTTTTTCTCGACCGCAAGCTTCACCTTCTCGTTGATGTCTGCCTGACTAAACTTCTTTTTCTGCTTCTTGGCCTCCGGGCCCCCATCGTAAAACACCTTCCACGTGGCACCGTCTCCAGCTCCGTGCACACGACCATATTGCAGCCGTTGGTCCAAAGGGAGTCCCTTAAGTTCGTTCAAGGCCCGGTTGAAAGGGGTGTCCCACTTGGGCCTCATCGGAGAAGTAGGGCTTTCAGCTGCAAGCTGGTGTTGCTTCTCCTGCAGAAGGAGAGTGAACCGTTTAGGAATGTGTAGTCGACTAGATCTGGAGCTAAATGTAAGGTGGTAAAAGAATAGTTACTAGTAGTCTGATGAATTTCCTTGTGATCTGGTCAGTGTAAAGAACCTTCTTTTCCTTGTACCACTTGTAGCGGGCCCTGATGAAGTCATGCTCCAAGGGGTTGGTGAACTTCGTGAAGGGGTCTAGGACACCTGCGGCTTCACGTTCCGCGTCCTCCTTATCGCATATGGGCCTTTTACCGAGGTAGCCACAGCTTCCGAGGCGATGCTTCCCCGTGTTCCTTTGCTGAAGGCTCTTCAATTTCGTAGCCTTAGCTTTGGCTTCCTCGATAGCACAAGTGTCCTTGAACTTTTCGAACTCCTCTTCCATAAGTGTCGGATTTTCCTCCAGAATCTTGGACAGGGGTTCCTCAGCCTCAATAGCTCTTTTCACCTCCCTTTCCAGGAGGCCAAATCATTGCTGAACATGCCCATGGCGTGGTTGTTAATCTTCTTCATCTTCGGGTCATCCCACGGTTGTTCTATGTTATCATCCTGGTCGGGGAACTTCGATCTCTTGTGCAACTTCGTCAGGAGAAACTGCGTCAAATGTTCTTTACTCCTTAAGTCATCTTCGCTGATGCTCGTGCATTCCCGTAGGATGCATCCTACTTGGTTCCCATAGCACTTGCAAGGTTCTTCCGGCTCTAATGGCTCAAACTTGCCAGGTGCCATCTTTGTGATCACCACTCGTCTAATCCCTAGTTTGTTAGGTTTTCGTATCCTCTGCTTCTTCTGCTTCTTATTTTAGGTAGCGGCATCGGCGCCGGTACATTCCCCGCTGGTATCTCCCCCGCTGGTACCTTCCCCGTCGGTCTCGGTGCTACCATCGGTCTCGGCGCCGCCATCGGTGCTGGCGCCATCAGTGTCGATGTCGGCGTCAGTACCATCATCGAGGCTGACCTGCAAACCTTGACTTTGCTTAGCAATCAAATAGTCGAGGTACTCTTGTTCACCCTCATAATCCATCTCATCTACATCTTGGTCAGAAGGCCCAGGTTCTTCGTTGTTCGACATGTTTCCTATGATTAAGTCTCCTCGTTTAATTCTAAAACTATGAAAAAAATGAGAAATGACATAAAAAATAAATTTATGCTGCCGGAATGTCGTTTCCCCACTACTCCCAGCACTCGATATTCCTACCATCTAGCACAAATCATGCCAAAATTCACGGAAAATTTGGACATGACCTTTGCTAAAAATTGGACATATCGAGCGCCTGAAATTCACCGGAAGGGAAATGAATCAACATTCCGTCGTAACATAGGCCACTCGGATCATTTACCCTGCACATAATCATCATGTCCAAATGACATGTCCAAATTTCAAATATTGTGACAGCCTGGTTTTTGCCCTCTTTTCTTTGCCTGGTTTTCAATTGAGTTGGTTTTGAATTTGGAGTTTTGAGTCACTTCATTTGGACTTAACCACTTGGGTACTCCTTGACTTTCACCCAAGTGCTCCCTCTCCTCCTCTAAACCATCATTTCACCTCTGGATCAACTCAAAATATTGCTTGGAATATTTTTCTTAAATGAAAAATATTCATTTTGCCCTCCAAAACCCTAGTTAGCGCCCTTTGTGCTCCAAAGCAACCCTAATTTTTCTTGCCCCAAAAATCCTGAGAAAAATCCCAATTATTATTTGGACCCTAGGGCACCTTTCTAAGCAAAAATATTTCACCACTCTTTGTAATATTTTGGCTACAGAAAATAAATTCATTTCTGGACAGAAATGGTAGTTTCTACAGCAACTACCATTTTACTAGCTCCATTGTAGCTGGTTTTTCTTGTGCCTATTTACCTTAGTAAGTGTAAGCAAGCTCCCAAAGCTCAGACTTTAACTCCCAGTGGTTTGACTATAGTAAATCTCCAAAGTTACTGTCCAGAAACTTGCTAGCAGTACAAATCCATTTCTACTGCACCTGGATCCAAGCCAAACCGTGGTAACACTTCAAACTACCAACGCCAGACATCTTGGTTAGTGCTTAGGGTGGCCTGATGTCACGGTTCACACGGTGACCGCATTCGTTCGAGCGTGCTGGCATGCAATACACGTGCTCTGCATGTCGCCTAGCGCTCTGTTGAGCGCGTGCTCGCTGCCCAGCCTGCCCAAGCATGCCAAGCCTCGCCACCATCCTCGTCTCCACTCCCTTAACTCCCTCTGGCACTCGCCGACGCCGGAGCTCACCGCAGCGAGCATGGGCACGGTCCGGCCAATGACACAGTGCACGGCGCACTGTGCTCGTCGCTTTCCCCCTCGCTCCTGTGGTCGTCCTCGCCCGCCAATAGTTTCCGCGTGACCTCCATCGTCTTCCCCCTCTCTCGCTGGCGTCGTTCCTCACCGGGCGCCGTGGACAGGTATCCTCTGGTGGAGCCCGAACCCTCCTTGCCGCCTGCCTATAAATTCCGCCACCCCTAGCCTCTTTGAGCGCCCGCAGCTCCTCCCACACCCTCCACAAACTTGTAGAAGCCGCAGCCAGGCCGGGCAGGCCGCGGGCTGCCGTCCCGAAGCTCGAGCTCACCGGCGATCCCCTTACGATCGTCCCCACAGCTACCGCCCCTCCCAGGCCAGGGCGATCCAGCCAGGGCCTCCGTCACTCTTCGGTGAGGGCGTTCCACCCTGTTGGAGCCCCTGGAGCCGCCCCGAGCCGCCATCGTCTTCATCTCCGGCGATCCCTGCCCTCTGCCTCCGCTAGAGAGGCCGTTTCCGACGCCGTCCGGTCACTTGTAGCCACGCTACGGGTATGGGCAGGTGCACAATTTTCTTCTCCTTTGATCCTCCCTCTCGTTTGACTCCAAGAACCCTCGTCGCTGGCGTGTGCTGCGGCGAAGCGCCGCCTCCCTCTGTTTCCTTCTCCCCTCCCTCCGGCCTGACTAGCGGGGCCTGCTAGTCAGCCACTCAGTAGGCGCGCGAAGCGGTATGAATGGTGGCGCCTCGGGCATTTACGCCTTCGACGTCACCCCCCAGTCTGTTTTCTTTTTAAATCAAATTCATTTAAATCCAGGGAAGGTCAAACAACCATAACTTTTTATCTGTAAGTCCAAATGCATTGATTCTTTTTGCATTGTGTTCTTTGTCCAAAAATCTAACAGCACCCAAAAGATGGGATTTTTCCTTGCTGTCTAGATTTTCTGGTAATTTTCAGAAGGTTTCTTGATATTTCCTTTCTGTGGTTTTGTTTATTTTCAGAAGAGCAAGCTTTTCTTGAGGATCACCAGGAGGTTTGTGAACCTCATCAGCACTAAGGCAAGCCACATCAACATTTTCATGGTGTCACTTCAATATTTGTGATTTCCTACTTGAACTTATGATTATTCATGCATTTAAATAATTATTATGATAAGTATATTCTGTTAGATGCTTGTCATGTTACATATGCTTGATTTACAGAAAGTTTGAAATGAATTTTGCTGATAAGCTAACAAGAACTTAGATATGAGTAAGATTAAAATGATATAGTCATGGAGGTTATTAATTAGTTTAATTATTATTCTTGCATGATGAAAAATGATGAGATTTCTAGAAATGGTTCTGGTTTAGTAAGGTTTGATCTTAACCAGAGAAGAATCTTGAGTTGGTGATGGCTCCGTGGGAGCGTAGTTGAATTAGTTATTTTCTTGGTTATTTGATGCATATGTTAGTGATGCATAGCATGGCATTATGATACCGGTTACTTTCACTTTAAGTTGAACCTGATAAATAACTCAACTTGAATATGTTGTTGACCGGGTCGTGGTGCCGCTGAAACGAGATTTTCCCAATGCAACCACATTTGCCGGTATGGACGGCCTTAATGCATTTCATTGTCATGCCTCTGGTCGGTGCCTCCATCTAGGGAAGGTTATGGGCGTGCTGTACCCTAGCCCGGTAAGCAGGCATAACCTTGTGTGCCAGTTGATGAGTTAAGCATTTGGGTCCCAGAGTGGACCGTTGCCACGATGGTGGTTTTGAGGTGTCTTGAGGTAGACACAGGGCCACCCAGGACTAGCCCGATGGGGATTGAGTCAGAGTGGCCGGGAGAGTGTCATGACAATGAAGTGGTTTCGTCGGAATGCCGTTGGTCCACCCAAATGGGAGTGCGAGGCCATGGGTTCCGTAGTGTGGGTACAATGTGCTACCTGTGCAAAGTGTATTAATCTACCGATAGCCGAGTCCACGGTTACGGACACGCTCGAAAGTAGGGTACACCATGGGTCAACACTAAATAAATTTGCACACTGAGACTTGCACCAAGGTAATGGTAATGAGGCCATCGTGTTGACATAGAGACCAAGTGTTGGTCAGCGTTGTGATCGCCGTAAGGACCACGAGATTGTCGTTGGGTTCTTCATGTTTGTGGTCTGGAAATGATCACGTTCGGTAAGCCAGTCTATGGGACGAGTACCACTTGAGCATATTCACAGCATGTTGGATATATATTGTTGCATTGTATTTAATTGGTTAATTATCATGATATTGTTTGTCATTATGTTTATGCTTGTTGTGAGCTTGCAAGTACATTCAATGTACCGACCTGGCGTGTCATGCCAGAATTCAGGAAAGCCTCGTTGGAAAGGAGAGCTATCCGAGTCTAGATCGTGTCCACATCGGTGTCCCTGTGCTATGGAGTCCCGCTACGATGTTGTTCCGCTGCCGCGTAGTTGTCATGATCGAGGCCCCTTTATGTTTACTAAATAATGTACATATTGTTCAGCCGCACCGTGTGTGCCGCTCGGCCTCGCTAACTATTGTAATATGTACGATGCTCCGCTAGCATGAATAAAGCGGTTGTTTTTCTGTACCAAGTTGTTGTGTGTTGCCAGAAGACATGGTCTCTGGGCCGGCAATGCAGGGTAAACCGGTCACTCTGAGCCGGGGTGCCACAAATATGACATGTCCAAAACATCACGTGTCCACATATTACATGTCCACTTCAAATTTGCATATAAAAGGAAGAAAAATATATAACTTGAAGAAAAAACCTAGCTAAATTCATAACTAAATATATAACCTAATTAACCATCTGCCCTAACTAAAACCTAAGTAAATTAACCAAAAAACCCTAGCTACCAGAGAGAGGAGGTGCGGTGGGGGGCTTACAGAGGGTGCCGGCCCGACGAAGACCGAGGTTGGGAGGGGGTCGGGGTCGAGCGCTGGGGCCGGAGCCGGGGTCGGGGCCGGGGGCGGAGCCGGCGCCAGGGTCGGGGTCGGAGTCGGGAGCGAGTGCAGGGCCGCGGCGAGCGCAGGGCGCGGCAAGGGCAGGGCTCCGGCAGCGCGACGGGGGAAGAGAGAGTGGGGATTTGGGGGGAAAGAGGCGGGACGAAGAGAGGAGTGGGGATTTTGGGGCTTAAGTGGGAATAGCAGTAGCGCGTTTATGAGAAGCACGCTATAGCTACTACAGGTTGCTATAGCAGTTTGCTTAGAAACCACTACTGCTATCTTGACTAGCTGTAGCTCTTTTCTCACAAATGCGCTGCTGCTATAACCAGTATAACAGTTTCCCTGTTTGTTTCCTTCTATTTTCTTTTGCTTTATTTTCTCTCACCTTTTTTCCGAGAGCAGTGAACGAAGGGAAGGCGATATATATTGCATCGTTTGACGGTTAAGTATGTATATAAAATAGGAACATATATGTTACATCATTGGACCCATGCATAATAATGGCTAAGTAGGTATACAAAATAGGAACATATATATTACATCATTTGACCGATAACATACGGTTCCTCAGCATTGACATTTTCGTTTTTGAGTCAGCTTCTTTCCCTTCTTGTTCATTGAAGAATAATTGAGCCCCTCATTGTGACTTTGCCTTTTCCATGGAGTATGATTTTTCTTAGGTAGTGTAGTATTGATTCTTCTTTTGACGTGTACTTCATCATCATCATCATCTTCCCTCATTGGGTTGCCGTACTGATCGTAGTCTTCCTCGTTGGCGACTCCATCCATTCCAATGATGTTCCTTTTGCCTCTCCTCACGACAACACGGCTGGGATTGTGCGGGTCGGTTATGGAGAAGCATTGTGTCACGTGCTTAGCGTGTACCCATGGCTCATTTTTTGCGATAGCGTTCACGGTAGCACCCTTGGCGTCGGGTATAGTCATGGTAGTAAAAATCCGGTTTTCTCTTTCGACATTCTTAGCCCATCTGAGTATCTGACAGAGAACATCGTCGTGTTGTGTAGTCCAGAGTAGTCAAGCTCCTAGATCTCCTCAACCCTTCCATAAAATCGTTCAGTTGCGTCGTTGTCACTGCCGGTCATGCATTCCATCGTCACCCCTGAGTTCTGATCATCACTGTCCATATCTCTGGCCTCCGTGTAGAACATGTATCCGTTGATATTGTATGCCTGATAGGTTACGAGGTTGGGCGAGGGGCCATGTGCTAAGGCGTATATGAGCAATCCGTCCTTAGAGCCCTCCTCCGGGGGATTAGAAATAATATGCTCTTTGAACCAATGCAAGAAAGTGGAGTTGTGCTCTCTAGTAACTCCGGCGTCCGTCCTGCATACCCCCTGGTCACGATACTTCTTTGCGATAATTTCTTTGTGCAGTGCCACGAAAGGATCTACCTCGTCTAGTTGTTGTAGCACTACCAAGTTTGCTCTGTCAACGTCGATGCGTAGATCTGAGTATGCCACGTGCAGTTCCCTGCGACCGTTGCAGTGACCTTCTCCTTCGAGCCTCCCATCGTGCTTGTTAACGAGCAAACCAACACTAACACCAGGCGGCTGGTCTGCGCAATATAGAAAATTCTCACAGAAAGAGATGCACTCTTGTGTCACATAGCCCTAGACGATGCTTCCATCCGGATGGGACATGTTACGAACGAATCCTTTAATGATCACATTCATCCTCTCAAACGGCATCATGTTGTGCAGGAATGACGGCCCAGGTCTATTATGGCATCCACAATATGGACACACAGATGCACCATCATGTCAAAGAACGCGGGTGGGAAGTACATCTCAAGCTCATTCAGTATCACAATGATCTCTTCCTGTAGCCTTCGGAGCTGCTTCACACTGATCAACTTTCGAGAGATGACGTTGAAAAAGTTGCAGAGACCAAGAAGCGTGTCACGGATGTGCTTGTCCATTATCCCTCTAAGGGCAACAGGTAGTATCTGCATCATCATCACATGAAAGTCACAGGACTTCATCCCGCTGCACCTTTTCTTGTCCGTGTCTAGATATCTGCTTATCTTGCCATAGTAACCGGAACTAACTTTGACTCCGGTAAGGCATGTAAAGAATAGATCGATCTCAGCCTGACTTAGGGTGAAGCAAGAAGGGGGGCAATAATCCTCTTTCTTTATTTTCTTGCCCTTCTTCTCTCGTGCCTCTGTCTCCGTCTCTGTCTCGTCTGACTTTTTACGGGGCGGCATGTGCAGATCTTCCCTGATATTCAAATGTTGCAAGTCTTTTCTTGCCTTCGGCCCATCCTTTGTCTTATCCGGCATGTTCATCAGTGTCGCGAGCAAGCTCTCAAGGACATTCTTACAGATATGCATTTGATCAAGGCAATGAGGTGTATCGAGTTTGTGCCAGTACTCCAAGTCCCAGAACACAGACCTCGTCTTCAATACCTTCAACAGTGGCTCCGGTGCCTTTTTCATCGTGTTTCCCGGCGCGGGGCACTCCTTCCAGTTTTTCAATAGCTCATCGATTTTGGCTCCGCTCCGCTTACATGGAGGTCCTCGATGCTTAGTGTGACCATTGACTGGATCTCCACGGTTTCTCCACGGGTCGTCCTATTCGAGCCATCTTCGATGCCCCATGTACATGATTTTCCCAGACCCGCCATCTTTCCTTGACGTTAGTTGTTGAGACGTCATATCATCCATGCACCGCGTGCATCCGCAATATCCATGGCACACCTGGCCTTCGACATATCCGTAACCGAGATAGTCGTGCACCATCGTGATCGGCGTGACTCTCATGTAGAAATACTCACTTTTGCTGGCATCCCATGTCTTGGCTGGTGTTTTCCATAACATGTCTAACTCCTCTTGAAGTAGCCCCAGATACAAATTAATATTATTTCCTGGTTGTTTCGGCCCTTGAATCAACATGCTCATCTGAATGTACTTCGACTTCATGCACAACCAGGAGGGAGGTTGTATATCCATACAAACACAGGCCATGTGCTATGGTTGGTGTTCTGGTTGCCAAACAGATTCATGCCATCGGTACATGCGCCAAGCACGATGTTCCTTGCATCGCATTCGAAATACCGAAAGAAGTTGTTCAACGCTCTCCACTGGCTTCCATCCTTGACGTGTCTCAGCTTCGGATCATCTCCATCATCGGGCTTCTTCCTCTCTGCGTGCCAGCGCATTAGCTTTGCTTCCTTGGGATTTATGAAATACCGTTCGAGATGGGGAGTGATCGGTAAGTACCATACAACTTTCTGGGGACATTTATTCCTGGCCTTCTTGTATCGAGAAGCATTGCACACCGGACAACTTGTTTCTTCCGCGTGCTCCTTATGATAAATTATGCAATCGTTGATGCATGCATGGTATCTAACGTGCGGCAAATCAAGAGGGCACACGATCTTCTTGGCCTCATCAACACTAGTAGGACATAGATTCCCCGAGGGAAGAACATACTTTAGGTACTTGAGATGCTCATCGAGCTAGTGTCGGTCCATCTGTTTTTAGCCTTCGTTGTCACATCCCTAGTCTGGTATGTCCTAGACTAGCTAGTCATTTGTGCATCATGTTTATATTCCATTTAAATTTGAAATGAGGATTGGTGAAACCCTCAGAATCATTTTTGAAATGACCCAAATAAAAATTTCTCCAAAAGGGTCCAAGAAAATGCTCATGTTGCTCTCTGAAAATATTGGACAGAGATAAAAAAATCAAATCAATATTTTTAGGAGCTCATAAGTATTTATTTTGGGCATTTGGAATTAATGCATAATTATTTGCATTGGATATATAAATGTTATATATATATTATATGTCCAAAAATTATGCCATTTCTTGAGGAGTTCTGGAATAATACCACTAGTTCCTACAAAAATTGGCATAAGTAAATAAAATGATTTAGTATTTTAAACTAAATCAAACGGATGTCAGAAAATTAGAAAACAGAAGGAAAAGGGAAGAAACCCACCTGCACTTACCGCACTGTGCGGCCTGGCCTGGCCCAGCAGGCCGGCCCAGCCCACCACCGCCGTCGTCCTCCTGGCGCCAGTCGGCCAGGCGCGTGGCCGACGCGCGTGCACGGGCAGCGCGCCACGCCACTAGCTCGCCTGCCTGCCTCCCCCCCCCCCCCCGCCAGCGCGACGCCGCCAGGCTTCTTCTCGGCGCTGCCCCGATTCCCCTGGCCACACACCCCCCTCTCCCGTGCCTCTCCCCTCCTCTGGCTTCCTCTCCCTCTCCTCACCGAGCGCACCGGAGAGCGCCGCTGCTCGCCGCCGTGGCCACCGGCCACCCCTCGCCCTCCCGCTGCGCCCAAAAGCTCCGCCACGACCCGCTCTACCCCCTCGTCAAGCCACGCACCTCCGGACGGCCTCCATCGTCGCCACCGTCGTCGTCTTTACCGCCGGCCGCCGTAGATCCCCATCGACCGTACGCCGTCGTCAGCGCGTCCCCGAGCCCGCTTCGACGCCCGCTGCAACCGCTGTGAGCTGCTGCTCCTCCTCCCCCTCTCCGTTTTCGACCCCATGCGCCGTAGCCGCGTCCCCGCTCGAGCCCGAGCTCCGGCCGCCGCCGCGAGCTCTGCTCCGGTGAGCTCCGACCACCCCAGCTCCCCCTACCTGCTCCACCAGATGCGCGAGAGCCGGGGCTACGCCCCGGTGCTCTCCGATGCCGTCCCCGTGGCCCGTAACGCGGACGCCGCCGCGTCCAGAGGTCGCCGGCGTTAACCTCGCCGGCCGGACGAGTGGGCCCGACCTGCCAGGTGATTAGCTGAAGCTAATCACCACTTAGTTAACCCCTGACACTGACAGTGGGCCCCAGCGCCACTAACCTTTTAATTAGGATTAAACTAACCCGGTTAAACCCCCCTGTCACTGACGTGTGGACCCCACACGTCAGGTTTGACCTGGTCAACACCGTTGACCTGCTGACGCAAGCATGATGCAGTGCTGACGCAATTAACTATTTTCTGGAATTAAAATAAATCAGGAAATTCCAGAAAATGATTTAAACTTCAAAAATTCATAGAAATTCAACCGTAGCTCAGATTGAAATAATTTATATATGAAAAATTATCAGAAAAATGCAATCTTTCCATCTGTACTAGTTTCATGCATGATAAACCAACTTATACATGCTGAATATGAGGAAACACATTATGGCATATTAAGAGACTTAAATTAGAATTGCATTTGAGCTTAGGGTTCAAATGGACTTCAAACCAAATGAATACTAGTTGCATTAGCTCAAACAGCATCACATCTTCATGCCATGTTCATGCATCATATTGTTGCATATGTTTGTGTATTGATTGCCGACACTGTTCCTTCTCGATAGGTCCTGCTCCGGAGTCCGTTCCAGAGTACCTGTCTGTGAAGCAGTGCCTTCCTTGTTGATCTACCAGGCAAGCAAACCCCCTTGTTCATTCCGATAAAATACTACTCTCTCGCTCCTGCTCTCAGTTATTGCATTAGGACAACAACGATTCATCTGCTACTTTGTGTTGCGGTAGTTGAACCCATTCCTCTGCATGACCTGTCATTGCCACAGTAAATAGTTAAAACCCACTAGCATGTGTAGGAGTTGATTGAGCCATGTTGTGTTCCTACCATGCTATGCCTGCTATTGCGTAGAATTGTGTCAGGTCTGATTCATTGGGAATGAATTGGAGTGTTATGATTTGTTCTGGTGCCGAGAGTGAAGTGTGTGAACACGATTTGGTAAAGGTAGCGGTGAGAGGCCATGTAGGAGTACATGGTGGGTTGTCTCACTGGAACCGTCCTTAAGCACTGAGTTCTATGTATGTTGTCCAATGACTCGATACTACCACACATTGGGATCCTTAATTGACTCTCTCGACTTATTAACCAACTTGGTCTCTGTCCAGGAGTCGCAACTAGTTTCTGGTGTTTGTAGGTAGTGCTATTTTTCTACCAAGTGGCACCCGGCAGGGTGGGCTTGGGACAGACTAGGCACAGTGGCACGGTGTACCAAGTGGCACCCAGATGGTGGGCTTGGGAACCCTGCTCACATCGTTTGGGGCCGTGAGCGACACCCCGGCCGGATCTCCTTGTGGATGGAACCCGAATAGGCGATAAACCTGGGCTAGAGTCTTGTGCGGTTAGCCAGGTCGTGGCCGACACCCTCGCCAGGCTTCCGCTTGAAGGTTGCCGAGATACATGACGTGTACATGGCGGTAAG
Source organism: Triticum timopheevii (assembly GCA_963921465.1). NCBI lineage: Eukaryota > Viridiplantae > Streptophyta > Magnoliopsida > Poales > Poaceae > Triticum > Triticum timopheevii. The sequence continues at coordinate 489,442,198 of OY997270.1, read as the reverse complement.
TGGCGAGAGCGTGTGTGAAGAAGTACACCCCTGCAGGGTTAACATGATCTATTCAAATAGCCGGGTCTGCGGTTATGGACTTCTTGGATGCTTACATGGTACATAGACAACTTGAAGTGGATACTATAAAATGCTCAAGACAAGTGTGAGTATTATGGATGGCCTTCTCGTAGGGAGACGGGGATGAATTCGTAGTAGTGTATTGTGTGGTGATTAGTGGACTCGTGTGCGCCATACCACCTCAAAGAAGTTTTGGTAGTCGTAGAACAGGATAGCCACAGAGTCAAAGCTGGCTTGCTGCAACTAAACCCCACATTACCCTCTTGATACAAATGCATGTATGATAGGATCTGATGTAAGTCTTGCTGAGTACCTTTGTACTCATGGTGCTTTATTTATGTTTTTGCAGCGGAGACTTCGGTCTTACTAGTGTTCTCGTGGACTTCGACAAGTAGCTTGTACCTCAGCTACGATCTTGATCGGATGTTGTAGATAGTCAGGCTCTTCAGCCTTTTTCATTTGTAGATGTCTGTACCCAGACATGTAATGCTTCCGCTTGTTGCTTGTATGCTCTGTATGATGGGTCTTGTGACCCCTGTTTGCAATAAATGCTATGATGGCTCTTTGAGCCTTATCTATATGAGTTGTTGAGTTATGCTATGATGCCATGTTGTACAGCACATACTTGCATGTTATGCGTACGTGTAATGTGTATTGCTATGTGTGGGATCTGACTATCTAGTTGTTTATCCTTAGTAGCCTCTCTTACCGGGAAATGTCTCCTAGTGCTTCCACTGAGCCATGGTAGCGTGCTACTGCTCCGGAACACTTAGGCTGGCCGGCATGTGTCCTTCTTCGTTCCTGTGTCTGTCCCTTCGGGGAAATGTCACGCGATAAATACCGGAGTCCTGTTAGCCCGCTACAGCCCGGTTCACCGGAGTCCTGTTAGCCCAGTGCTACAGCCTGGATTCACTCGCTGATGACCGACACATTCGATGCTGGGTCATGGATCCCTGTCCCTGTAAGTTTGTGCCACTTTGGGCTTACGACTAGCCATGTCAGCCCGGGCTCCTTATCATATGGATGCTAGCGACACTATCATATACGTGTGCCAAAAGGCGCAAACGGTCCCGGGCAAAGGTAAGGCGACACCCGTGGGGATACCGTGCGTGAGGCCGCAAAGTGATATGAAGTGTTACATGCTAGATCGATGTGGCATTGAGTCCGGGTCCTGACAGCTTTGGTATTAGAGCCTGACTGCCTGTAGGATTACCAAGCCAAACTGCCCGAAGTTGAGTCTAGAAATTCTTTAGTTATGTAAGGGAATTGATTGTGGGAAGGAACGTAAGGCTCTTTTTACTCCTTATACCTCATGGCCTTCTGATCTGAGTCATCCTATCTTTCCTACGGGGTTAAGGAACTAGGCTATCTCTTCCGTATATTAGGATCACGTGTTACTACTCCGTAGTTCCATAGGATTGGTTTATCACAGTCATACCCCAGTTTCGAGTACTTCCGGAGTAACCTGTTTAGTACTATCCCAGAACCTTGAGTGGTGATGTTGAGTATGTTACTACCCCATTTTAGCAGGATGTCTCATTCTGAGCATTTTACTGCCGTTATGCTGCCGGAATTGCCCTAGGAGTTCGAGAGTTACTAATTTCCTTGTCCTACATTCTATAGCCTATAGTTGATGCTGATTCCGTCCTTGGCTTCGTTTCTCAGGATGTCATCAGCTAAGCGAAGTTCTGTTGCTCGTAGCCAGAACCACGGAGATGGTAGGGATAAGGATCCTCCCGACCAACCTTCGTTGACAGAGTTCATGCTAGAGATGGAGAGAAACAAGCGTGAGTCTAACCGCTTGTTGGCACGTATCGAGGAGAACACCGCGCATCAGTTCAAAGGATCTGTGACCCTTCATGACTTCATCCGCTTGCACCCACCCACCTTTCATCATTCCATTGAGCCACTCGATGCAGATGACTGGCTCCGTAGCATCACCCATAAGCTGCGTTCCGTGAACGTAGATGAAGATGACAAGGTCACCTATGCCACATACCACCTGGAAGGTCCTGCTAGTCTTTGGTGGCAGAACTATGAGGCTATGCTTCCAGCTGGCCAGATTCCTACTTGGAGGGATTTCATTGAGGCCTTTCGCGAGCATCACATTCCTGAAGCCCTCATCGATCGCAAGAGAGAAGAGTTCTGTAGCTTCACCCAGAGTAAGATGGTTGTTGATGCTTACAGTAGAGAGTTCGAGAACCTTGCCCGCTATGCCACAGAAGAGGTGTCCACGGACGCCAAGAAGCAAGCTAGGTTCCGGAAGGGTCTCAACCCCAAGTTGCGTCGTGATCTCCACCTGCATCATTGTGATACATTCCAAGCTCTTGTGAACAAGGCCATTAATGCAGAGACAGCTCAGCTCACTTACGAGGAGTCTCGTAAGCACACCCGTGATTTGGGATCTTCTTCCGGTTCTGGTTCTCAGAAGCGCCGGATTTGGGTTCCAAACTCCGCTCTTCCTCCCGGATATTCACCAAGGCCATCTCATGTGGTGCCTCCCCCAGCTCAGTCGTATGTTCCACCCAGGCCTACTGGTAGACCGCTTGTCAGTGCGGGTCCGCATCCAACTTCATGGACTTGCTTCACATGCGGGAAGCCAGGACATTATGCACGCGACTGCTCTCGGACTAGTTATGCTCCACCCCCGCCTGAGAAGTCTGTTGGTCGTGGTAAGCCATCACGCAAGATGATCAGTGTCAAGTCAGCCCCCATTGAACGTGGACGTGTGCATCACGTCTCAGCTAAAGACGCTCATGATGATCCAGATGTCGTTCTTGGTACACTCCTTGTCAATTGTCATCCCGCATCGGTTCTATTCGATACTGGAGCGTCTCACTCCTTCATTTCTGAAAGCTATGCTAACTTTCACAACATGTCATTTTGTGATATGCCCTCTCCACTAGTCATTCAAACTCCTGGATCCAAATGGCAAACTTCTAGTGTAAGCCATGGTAACGAAATCCTTGTAGACAGACTTGTATTCCTCGCATCACTTATAGCCCTCAAGTCTACAGATATTAACATCATCTTGGGTATGGACTGGATGACAGCTCATTATGCCAAGATTGATTGTTACACCAGGTCTGTTCAGCTTACACACCCATCTGGCAAGATAGTCACTGTCTCCACCAGAGTTGCAAAGCGTCAGCTCTATTCACTTAATGCCAGTCCTCTTCCAGACCTTGAAGATATCCCGGTAGTCCGTGACTTTTCGGATGTCTTTCCAGAGGAACTGCCAGGTATTCCACCCGACAGAGATGTAGAGTTCGTCATAGATCTTATCCCAGGAACCGCTCCAATCTCTAGGAGACCTTACAAGATGGCACCCTTAGAACTAGCCGAGCTTAAGAAACAACTTGATGAGTCCTTGCAAAAGGGTTTCATCCGTCCTAGTTCTTCTCCTTGGGCTTGCCCCGTCCTCTTCGTCAAGAAGAAGGATGGTACGGACCGGATGGTTGTAGATTATCGTCCCGTTAATTTGGTCACGATAAAGAACAAGTATCCGCTCCCCAGGATCAACGACCTGTATGATCAGCTTGCTGGATCCTCAGTCTTCTCCAAGATGGATTTGAGGTTAGGCTACCACCAAATCAAGATCAAAAACGGGGATATTCCTAAGATAGCCTTTGTCACTCGTTATGGCCAGTACGAGTACACCGTCATGTCCTTTGGCCTAACCAACGCTCCAGCCATTTTCTCCCGCTTGATGAACTCGATCTTTATGGAGTACTTAGATAAATTCGTCGTGGTTTACCTCGATGATATTCTTATTTACTCGAAGAACGAGCAAGAGCATGCCGAACATCTTAGACTTGTGTTAGAAAAATTCAGAGAGCACCGCCTTTATGCCAAGTTCTCCAAGTGTGAATTTTGGTTGCCAGAAGTGACCTACCTAGGCCACGTAATCTCTGGTAAGGGCATTGCTGTCAATCCCGAGAGAGTTAAGGCCGTTCTTGATTGGACTCCACCTGAAACCGTTAAACAAGTTAGGAGTTTCCTTGGTCTAGCCAGTTATTGTCGCCGCTTTGTTGAAAACTTCTCCAAAGTAGCTAAACCTCTCACGGAACTTCTCAAGAAAGATAAAAAGTTTGAGTGGTCCCCACAGTGTGAATACAGTTTTCAGGAACTGAAAAGACGCCTGACTTCTGCTCCCATACTTGTGCCACCGGATTTCACTAAAGACTTTGTTATCTACTGCGACGCCTCACGACAGGGACTGGGCTGCATTCTTATGCAGGATCGTCATGTGATTGCCTATGCATCTCGACAGTTGCATCCACATGAGGAGAATTATCCTACACATGATCTAGAGCTTGCAGCCGTAGTCTATGCACTCAAGACCTGGCGACATTATCTTCTTGGTAAACGTTGCGAGATCTACACCGATCACCAGAGTCTCAAGTATATCTTCACCCAACCAGATTTGAACCTTAGGCAAAGACGTTGGTTGGAGTTGATCTCAGATTACGACTTAGGGATTACCTACACCCCAGGCAAAGCCAATGTCATGGCTGATGTGCTAAGCCGTAAATCCTATTGCAACAATCTCATGCTGCAGCAGGGTCAACCACTTCTCCATGAGGAATTCTGTAAGCTTAATCTTCACATTGCTCCTCACGGATTCCTTTCTACCTTGGTGGCAAAACCTACTCTTGAGGATCAGATCATAACTAGCCAGCAGTATGATACGGGTATTTCTCGAATCAAGGATAATGTGAAGAAGGGAGTTGCTGGTAGTTTCTCTATAGATGATCGAGGTGTTGTTTTCTTTGGGAATCGTCTGGTGGTCCCCAAGAAGCAGCATCTTCGACAACTGATTCTTAAGGAGGCGCATGAATCTCCTCTCACGATTCATCCCGGTAGTACTAAGATGTATCAGGACCTACGCCAGAGGTTCTGGTGGACTAGGATGAAGAGAGAAATCGCTGACTTCGTTGCTAATTGTGACGTTTGTCGTCGCGTTAAGGCAGAGCATCAAAGACCTGCTGGCACCCTTCAGCCTTTAGCTATTCCTGAATGGAAATGGGATAAAGTTGGTATGGACTTCATCACCGGCTTTCCCAGGACCAAGAGAGGGAATAATGCTATCTTCGTAGTCATTGATCGACTTTCCAAAGTGGCGCACTTCCTACCTGTTCGAGAAAGTATCACTGCTAGTCAGCTCGCTGACTTATATATTTCTCGAATAGTGTCACTTCATGGTGTTCCACTAGAGATCAATTCAGACCGTGGCAGTCTTTTCACTTCTCATTTCTGGAAGAGTTTCCAAACTGCCATGGGAACCCATCTTTCCTTCAGTACCGCTTTCCACCCTCAGTCGAGTGGTCAGGTGGAAAGGGTCAACCAAATTCTCGAAGACATGCTTAGAGCTTGCGTTATCTCATTCGGTATGGATTGGGAGAAATGTCTTCCTTTTGCCGAGTTTGCTTATAACAATAGCTATCAATCCAGCCTCAAGAAAGCTCCTTTTGAGATTCTCTATGGACGAAGATGTCGAACACCTTTGAACTGGTCAGAAACCGGTGAAAGACAATTCTTTGGACCGGACATGATCCAGGAGGCAGAAGAGCAAGTTCGCATCATTCGTGAGAATTTGAAAACAGCCCAGTCTCGTCAAAAGAGCCAGTATGATCGTCATCATAAGGATATGACTTATGAAGTTGGTGACAAAGCTTACCTTCGGGTTACTCCTTTGAAGGGTACCCATCGTTTCGGTATCAAGGGCAAGTTGGCTCCTCGTTACATTGGTCCTTTTCGCATTCTCGCTAAACGAGGAGAGGTTGCCTACCAGTTGGAACTACCCCCACATCTTTCTTGAGTTCATGATGTCTTCCACGTCTCTCAACTCAGGCGTTGCTTCTCGGATCCCATCCGTGGAGTGGACCACGAAACGCTTGATCTCCAAGATAACCTCACATATCGAGAGTATCCAGTTCGCATTCTTGATCAGGTAGAGCGTGTCACTCGACATCATAACATCAAGTTCCTCAAGGTTCAGTGGTCTCATCATTCTGAGAGAGAAGCTACCTGGGAGCGAGAAGATCGTCTTCGACTGGAGTACCCCGCTTTCTTTCCGTCGACCCCTGAATCTCGGGACGAGATTCTTTCAAGTGGGGGCGAGTTGTCACATCCCTAGTCTGGTATGTCCTAGACTAGCTAGTCATTTGTGCATCATGTTTATATTCCATTTAAATTTGAAATGAGGATTGGTGAAACCCTCAGAATCATTTTTGAAATGACCCAAATAAAAATTTCTCCAAAAGGGTCCAAGAAAATGCTCATGTTGCTCTCTGAAAATATTGGACAGAGATAAAAAAATCAAATCAATATTTTTAGGAGCTCATAAGTATTTATTTTGGGCATTTGGAATTAATGCATAATTATTTGCATTGGATATATAAATGTTATATATATATTATATGTCCAAAAATTATGCCATTTGTTGAGGAGTTCTGGAATAATACCACTAGTTCCTACAAAAATTGGCATAAGTAAATAAAATGATTTAGTATTTTAAACTAAATCAAACGGATGTCAGAAAATTAGAAAACAGAAGGAAAAGGGAAGAAACCCACCTGCACTTACCGCACTGTGCGGCCTGGCCTGGCCCAGCAGGCCGGCCCAGCCCACCACCGCCGTCGTCCTCCTGGCGCCAGTCGGCCAGGCGCGTGGCCGACGCGCGTGCACGGGCAGCGCGCCACGCCACTAGCTCGCCTGCCTGCCTCCCCCCCCGCCAGCGCGACGCCGCGAGGCTTCTTCTCGGCGCCGCCCCGATTCCCCTGGCCACACACCCCCCTCTCCCGTGCCTCTCCCCTCCTCTGGCTTCCTCTCCCTCTCCTCACCGAGCGCACCGGAGAGCGCCGCTGCTCGCCGCCGTGGCCACCGGCCACCCCTCGCCCTCCCGCTGCGCCCAGAAGCTCCGCCACGACCCGCTCTACCCCCTCGTCAAGCCACGCACCTCCGGACGGCCTCCATCGTCGCCACCGTCGTCATCTTTACCGCCGGCCGCCGTAGATCCCCATCGACCGTACGCCGTCGTCAGCGCGTCCCCGAGCCCGCTTCGACGCCCGCTGCAACCGCTGTGAGCTGCTGCTCCTCCTCCCCCTCTCCGTTTTCGTTCCCATGCGCCGTAGCCGCGTCCCCGCTCGAGCCCGAGCTCCGGCCGCCGCCGCGAGCTCTGCTCCGGTGAGCTCCGACCACCCCAGCTCCCCCTACCTGCTCCACCAGATGCGCGAGAGCCGGGGCTACGCCCCGGTCCTCTCCGACGCCGTCCCCGTGGCCCGTAACGCGGACGCCGCCGCGTCCAGAGGTCGCCGGCGTTAACCTCGCCGGCCGGACGAGTGGGCCCGACCTGCCAGGTGATTAGCTGAAGCTAATCACCACTTAGTTAACCCCTGACACTGACAGTGGGCCCCAGCGCCACTAACCTTTTAATTAGGATTAAACTAACCCGGTTAAACCCCCCTGTCACTGACGTGTGGACCCCACACGTCAGGTTTGACCTGGTCAACACCGTTGACCTGCTGACGCAAGCATGATGCAGTGCTGACGCAATTAACTATTTTCTGGAATTAAAATAAATCAGGAAATTCCAGAAAATGATTTAAACTTCAAAAATTCATAGAAATTCAACCGTAGCTCAGATTGAAATAATTTATATATGAAAAATTATCAGAAAAATGCAATCTTTCCATCTGTACTAGTTTCATGCATGATAAACCAACTTATACATGCTGAATATGAGGAAACACATTATGGCATATTAAGAGACTTAAATTAGAATTGCATTTGAGCTTAGGGTTCAAATGGACTTCAAACCAAATGAATACTAGTTGCATTAGCTCAAACAGCATCACATCTTCATGCCATGTTCATGCATCATATTGTTGCATATGTTTGTGTATTGATTGCCGACACTGTTCCTTCTCGATAGGTCCTGCTCCGGAGTTCGTTCCAGAGTACCTGTCTGTGAAGCAGTGCCTTCCTTGTTGATCTACCAGGCAAGCAAACCCCCTTGTTCATTCCGATAAAATCCTACTCTCTCGCTCCTGCTCTCAGTTATTGCATTAGGACAACAACGATTCATCTGCTACTTTGTGTTGTGGTAGTTGAACCCATTCCTCTGCATGACCTGTCATTGCCACAGTAAATAGTTAAAACCCACTAGCATGTGTAGGAGTTGATTGAGCCATGTTGTGTTCCTACCATGCTATGCCTGCTATTGCGTAGAATTGTGTCAGGTCTGATTCATTGGGAATGAATTGGAGTGTTATGATTTGTTCTGGTGCCGAGAGTGAAGTGTGTGAACACGATTTGGTAAAGGTAGCGGTGAGAGGCCATGTAGGAGTACATGGTGGGTTGTCTCACTGGAACCGTCCTAAAGCACTGAGTTCTATGTATGTTGTCCAATGACTCGATACTACCACACATTGGGATCCTTAATTGACTCTCTCGACTTATTAACCAACTTGGTCTCTGTCCAGGAGTCGCAACTAGTTTCTGGTGTTTGTAGGTAGTGCTATTTTTCTACCAAGTGGCACCCGGCAGGGTGGGCTTGGGACAGACTAGGCACAGTGGCACGGTGTACCAAGTGGCACCCAGATGGTGGGCTTGGGAACCCTGCTCACATCGTTTGGGGCCGTGAGCGACACCCTGGCCGGATCTCCTTGCGGATGGAACCCGAATAGGCGATAAACCTGGGCTAGAGTCTTGTGCGGTTAGCCAGGTCATGGCCGACACCCTCGCCAGGCTTCCGCTTGAAGGTTGCCGAGATACATGACGTGTACATTGCGGTAAGTGGCGAGAGCGTGTGTGAAGAAGTACACCCCTGCAGGGTTAACATGATCTATTCGAATAGCCGGGTCTGCGGTTATGGACTTCTTGGATGCTTACATGGTACATAGACAACTTGAAGTGGATACTATAAAATGCTCAAGACAAGTGTGAGTACTATGGATGGCCTTCTCGTAGGGAGACGGGGATGAATTCATAGTAGTGTATTGTGTGGTGATTAGTGGACTCGTGTGCGCCATACCACCTCAAAGAAGTTCTGATAGTCGTAGAACAGGATAGCCACAGAGTCAAAGCTGGCTTGCTGCAACTAAACCCCACATTACCCTCTTGATACAAATGCATGTATGATAGGATCTGATGTAAGTCTTGCTGAGTACCTTTGTACTCATGGTGCTTTATTTATGTTTTTGCAGCGGAGACTTCGGTCTTACTAGTGTTCTCGTGGACTTCGACAAGTAGCTTGTACCTCAGCTATGATCTTGATCGGATGTTGTAGATAGTCAGGCTCTTCAGCCTTTTTCATTTGTAGATGTCTGTACCCAGACATGTAATGCTTCCGCTTGTTGCTTGTATGCTCTATATGATGGGTCTTGTGACCCCTGTTTGCAATAAATGCTATGATGGCTCTTTGAGCCTTATCTATATGAGTTGTTGAGTTATGCTGTGATGCCATGTTGTACAGCACATACTTGCATGTTATGCGTACGTGTAATGTGTATTGCTATGTGTGGGATCTGACTATCTAGTTGTTTATCCTTAGTAGCCTCTCTTACCGGGAAATGTCTCCTAGTGCTTCCACTGAGCCATGGTAGCGTGCTACTGCTCCGGAACACTTAGGCTGGCCGGCATGTGTCCTTCTTCGTTCCTGTGTCTGTCCCTTCGGGGAAATGTCACGCGATAAATACCGGAGTCCTGTTAGCCCGCTACAGCCCGGTTCACCGGAGTCCTGTTAGCCCAGTGCTACAGCCTGGATTCACTCGCTGATGACCGACACGTTCGATGCTGGGTCATGGATGCCTGTCCCTGTAAGTTTGTGCCACTTTGGGCTTACGACTAGCCATGTCAGCCCGGGCTCCTTATCATATGGATGCTAGCGACACTATCATATACGTGTGCCAAAAGGCGCAAACGGTCCCGGGCAAAGGTAAGGCGACACCCGTGGGGATACCGTGCGTGAGGCCGCAAAGTGATATGAAGTGTTACATGCTAGATCGATGTGGCATTGAGTCGGGGTCCTGACATTCGTCTTCAGGAGTTGGAGCGTGAAACTCAAGCGGGTCACCTCAGGATTGCAACCATAATACAATGGAGTGTTCGAGTCTACCACTAGTTGCTCCAGCTTAGCCTCCTCTCTAGAAGCAGCTCTCTCAGTACTCGTGTCCTTGCGAAGCAGTGCTTGAACATGAGGGTCCCGCACGATTGAACTTAGTACCGACAAACTCTGCTGCGTGGAGTCCACGTTCTCTCCGCCGCCATGTCCGGCCCCTTCTCCTCCGCCATGTCCGGCCCCTTCTCCGCCACCATGTCCGGCCTCTTCCCTGCCGCCATTATCGATCATCTCTTCGTCTTGCCCCGTGTCGTCATTGCCTGCCCCGTCGGCGTCCTCAACATCGTCATCCTCATCTTCAATTATCCACCGAGTATGGCAATCCATGAAACCAGTCATGAGCAGGTGCGCTTCGAGACGACCATCGTCATGGGGGTCGAGCCAAACTATTCCTTTGCATTTTCGACACGGACATAAAACCTCTGTCCGGTTATTTTATTTCATGTCCTGCACCGCCGACCGCAACCACCTGTCCACCATCGTTCCACTGACTATCGTGAACGTCTGCACGCTAATAGTAAACAAATTGATTATAAAAATGCGTGCATGCATCAAAGTCATACAAAAATTCGGCATCACCTTCCCTAAAAATAGGACATATATAAATCTAGAGTTTGCCCGGAATTCGCCGAAACGGAAATAAATCGACATTTCAGCAAAACATAGGCAACTCAAAAGCACAATTTGGTGTTAACTCATGCCACACACACAATTTCCATCATATCTCCCAATTATCATATCACACACACATAAAAATATTTCCGTTTTACAAAAGCTTGAAATTTTAATCACCTCTATCTCGAGATCGAGCAGACGGTGGAGATGATGATGTAGGGAGATCAAAAGTGCACAAAGCTCTTCTTGACAAAGATAGATCTAGTTAGGGGGCAAATAGGTCACTTAACTAAATGCTACATCTACCTAGGTAGCTAATTTGGGAGGAGACAACTTCAACTAGTGGAGGGGGAAGGAAAAAGAGAAAGGAGATGCATTAATGGAGGTGGTGTAGTTAGCTAGGAGTAATGAAGAGAGAGAAAGGTAGGTAGAAGAGGGAGAGTAATGGGGGGGAAGTATTGAGGAAGAAGAAGAGTGAGAGAGGGAGGATGTGGGAGGTAGGGGAAAGGGAAGAGAGGAGGTGGGGGAGGGAAGGACGGGTGGGGAAAGGTGGTGGTTTGTTGCGGCTTAGCAGTAGCACGGGATGTAAAACGCACTGCTGATAAGAGAGTAGCAGCAGCGCGCTTTCCACACACGTGCTACTGCTAAGCGGGACCAACAGTGTACCCAGTTTGAAAATTAGCAGCAGCGACCACAGAAAAAGCAAGCTCTTACTACAACGTTAGCAGTAGCGTGTGAAGTGGCACCGTGCTGCTACTAAACATAGGTTGGTGGATACTGTCGGTCGATATTTGCAGCAGCGCGGGTTATACCGCATGCGCTACTGCTAACGTTGGGTTAGTAGCAGGTTTTGCATACCCACGCTACTGCTAATTAGCTGTAGCGCTTCTTTTTGAGCCGCACTGCTGCTAAAATTCTGTGTATAAGGTTTTCCCTAGTAGTGAAAAGCTGACCATTGAAGCGCACGGAATTTTTTACTGAAGTAATGCGGGCCATAATGCAATTTAGACACCCTAGGGCGAAGCCCAATGCCCTTAACATGCTCTCCAAGAAATGCCAATCAACCCTAGCATAAGCTTTTGCTAAATCCAATTTATATGCGCAGAATTTACCCCTTTCGTCCTTAAGTGTACTCAAAGAATGCATACATTCAAAAGCTATTAGAGCATTACCAGATATTAGTCTCCCAAGGATAAAGGCACTTTGAGTTGGACAAATCATATCATCAGGATGCAAGCTTTGAAGTCCTAATAACCTGGGTTGGCCTTATGAACATAGATAGAGTGATTATTTCTAATTCAATCAACATGCAACCTCCAATATTTTTTTTATAAAGGGCGCTTTAATTAACTCAAAATATATCAACAAGTGGATATGAAACATGATGAGCAACACACTACCTTTGCATACTAGGATGCACATAACCAAACAAACAGTCTGACACAAGTAAAAAAAGACATATGTGCAACAATAAAGTCATATAGGACCAACACTATGCCTATATCAAAGGAGCTCGTGGACTGATCCGGAGATTTTGATGAACCCCTGTTGGGTAAAAATCTTCCTGGTCACCCGCTAAAACAACATACACAACAGACCTTGAAGATCGGTTGTTACTCCGCTCGGTGTAGCCTAGACGACATACAAACTCAATGCATACAACAAAAATAGGTGACAACACTTGTGGACAGATGCAAATTGAACATTATTTGGATGATTGACCACACAGATTGGGCAAAATTGCACTAGAAGAAGTGGTGTTTGATTATCTTGTCATGAGTGAAAAACTATACTTCTTACTTCCTTGTCAGTTACCGCATGAAATTTTTTCGTGGTGTATAGTTGACTGTCAAATTTGATTATTATTGTCCATGGAATCTATTAGTGCATGGTAAAAAGTGAGCCACGAAGGATCCAGATGTAGTGAGATTCTAGTGCAACACATCAGGCCCTTGTGTCAGGCTAATCAAATCCAACTAGGATAGAAGATGTTGTCATGACATAACTGGGGCTTCAATCAAATCCTGCCTAAATGATACATCCAACAGGGAGGAAATGAGTACATGCGCTAGAGGATCACTCTTATTGCGTACAATATGGTACAAGACTGCGTACAGTTTTCGGAGAGTGGCATTTCCTTGTCACTTGTCCTTTGAGAAACGTATCTCCGTGATGTCCCTTCATCACAAAAGATCAAAAGCAGAAATGCTGTTTGTTTACCACCATCAGACCAGCCCCAAAGTGTGAACCCTCAGATTTCATTTATGCCTGAGAAACAACTTTTTGGCCAAGATACTTATTACCCGTCATGGTATTCCAAACAACATCCTTGGTAAGTAGCTTGAACAACCACTCTAAGTAGGGCATCATTATTGACCTGGAGGTCCTGAATGCCTAAACCTCCTTGGTATTTTCGATGACAGACCACACTCCATATGGTTAGCCTATACCCTTTCTTTTCACTGTCCCTGCCAAAAGAATCTCGATATGAAATAATTCCGCCTTTGTAGGACCCCTTTTGGAAGATGAAAAAAGATAGCATGTAGGAACCATATTTGTGAGAATAGAATTGATCAAGACCAGTCGTCCTCCAACGAAGAGCAACTTGACTTTCTAACAGCTCAACCATTTCTCTAACCACTCTCATACAAGCTTCCACTCCGTATTAGTGTGAGACATTGATAATGAATCGAAATACCCAAATATTTAATAAGGAATCTACCTTATGCACAACCAAATAGGCCAGTATATTATGCATCCCCTAATTGGTCTCTTTGAAGCAAAACAATTATGAAAGCCTAAATTTTAATTAGTGCAGCTGCACTTTTTACAGTTCGTGAGCGCACGCCCTTCTGAACCATACGATCTTCATCGTGAGTCACTACTAGGAAAAGGGCTATAGATGAAATGGAAACTAATGGCGCACCTGTCATGTGGTGCGCCACTACTATATAGCAGTGGCGCACCATGTGCAGGTGCGTCATTAGTGTGGAAGACACTAATGGCGCACCAGGCACATGGTGCGCCACTAGTAACGATTTTTTTCCACATACTAATGGTGCATCATGGCACGGTGCGCCATTACTAGTGCTAACTAGTAATGGCGCACCTGCCACACAGTGCGCCACTACTGTTGTTTTTTTTATTCTTTTTTTTGCAAAACTACTAATGGCGCACCGTAGCATAGTGCGCCATTACTAGTTTAAACAAGTAATGGCGCACTGTGCCACGGTGCACCTTTAGAATATATACTCAATCTCGATCTCGATCGATCTCGATCCCCTTTCATCTTGATCACTATCCCCCCTCGCCAGATCCCCCTTGCGAGATCCCCCTCGCCACTGAGCACCCCCCGCACCCTCCCCCGCTCCACCACCGCCGACGACCCCCGCACCCTCCCCTACTCCACCGTCACAAATGAATGCGACTAAAAATCCAAAAAACAAATTTGATTATATTTTCAAAAAACAAATTTGATTATATTTTCAAATAATAAATTTGATGATATTTTTTTATATTCATAAATATTTTCAAATAACAAATCTGATGATATTTTTTTAAAAATTAATACTATTTTTATAAAAATTATTAGATGCAACAAAATAATAATAATAATAAATCTTACTTATGGCGCACGGTCCCGCTGGTGCGCCATTGCTATCTAAAAAAAAGAATACTTATGGCGCACGGTCCCGCTGGTGCGCCATTGCTATGAAAAAAACCATTCTAATGGCGCACCGTCAGGTGGTGCGCCATTAGTAATCTTCCCCCATCCATACACTTCGTCCCTCCCTCATCCCTCCCTCTCGCCAGACACTTCGTCCCTCTCCCTCCATCGCGCCGCTCCCTCTCTCGTCCCTCCTCCACCGCGCCATCGCCGCCGCTGCCCCGACCCACTGCGCCGCAGCCGCCCACGCGCCCTCGCCGCCTCCCTCTCCCCTTCCTCTCCCTTGAGCGCCGCCTCCCCCCGAGCCCCGCCTCCCCCGCGAGCGCCGCCTCCCTCGCCTCCCGCCAGAGATTTGGAGCCTCGGAGCCGCCCCATGTCCACCAAGAGAGGAGGCTCACGATCTCCCCGCCGTCTATCCCCGCCTCCCCCAAGCTCGCCGTCTCCGCCCTCCGTCGTCTCCGCTCCGGCCACCACCTCATCGTGGTCAGGTAACCCTCCTCCCTCTGCCTCTCTTCTCCTCTCTTCCTCCTCTCCTCCCTCCCGGCCATGCCCTCTTCTTCTCTCTTTTGCTATGTTTAGGTCAAATCCCTCTCGAATTTAGGTCAAATTAGGTTCAAAAAATTGTGGGAGTAGTGCCCAGCAAACATGAATAATTAGTACACCATGTGCATTGGAGTACTTGGTAACTGCAAGATTTGGACACACTGAAAAATGCACTGGACACACTGAAGAAAAATGCACTATATCATGTATTTGTCCATGGTTTATAGACGAAAAAATGCACTGGACACGATAATTAAACATTAACAAGAGGTTGATTTTCTTCTTTCTGTCCAACAAACATGATGGTGCCAGGTAAAGGTATCTTTTCTATGAAGTCATGCAGATTCGATGAATCTTCTCATATGTGCTTCTATATGATTTTTTTTCTTTTTTCTCCTGTTGTTCTGTTAATAACCAGATCTGATACCAGTGAGTTAGATGCCCATGCATGCATGAGCTGGCTGACAGACAAAGACAAGTAAGCCAGGCCTCAAGACAATGCAGCTTAATCAAATTAAGCTCAAGATTCTGGTGTTTAACCCTGTTGTGTTGCTTCTAGAAATAATATAAAAGCTGTGAAAAAGAAATATGTGGAGTTGGCACTTTACATAAGGTTGTAGATCATTGTAGTGTCCTAATGTCTAAGACTGTTGCATTGGAGGTTCATCTTGCAGATATATCAGAACTTGCAAACATTTTATTACTTGTTGCATTGGAGGTTCATCTTGTCTTGAGGCAAACAAATCAGCATTGGAGGCTCATCTTTGAGGCTCATCTTTATTACATATCAGAACTTGCAAACAAATCTGTGAAAGACTTGTAAAGTTGCTGGGTTTTGTCTCCGACCATTATGTCGTGATGATTTGCAGGTACCCCGAGAAGCCCTCGAGTTTGCCGGAATGTCGATTAACTTCCGTTTCGGCAAATTCAGGTACTCCATAAGTCCTATTTTCAGCAAAGGTAATGCTGAAATTTTCCGTGAATTTTAGCATGACTTTGCTAAAAATAGGACATATGGGGTACTTGCGACTAATGCATGGGCCGGGGTATCTTAGTACTTAGTTAAGTAGGATCTACTGCCTCTTGTGTTATACATATAGAAGTGTGATATCAACTCACAGTTATTACTAATGTCAGTTGCTCGTCATCGATAAACCCTAATCTGAAAGAGGAACCACTCATCCTAACACTATGGATTATCTTATTGGACCCAACAGAGATGATGTAGTTTTGAATTATGAACATAGGAAATGTCGTCATCGAACGACAAAAGTCTCCTGGGGGAGTGCGACTGGTGCCACGACGACCGAGGTCAGTGCGACAGATTCATTGAGCTGGACGAAGATCGACGCTTCAGCATTAAGCTCGAGGAGACCTTCGATGTTGAAACGGTACGCAACGATGACAAGTGTTTTTTTCGTAATTAAGCACGACTTCAACTATATATTTCAACGTGCACTTATCATCTTTTACAATTTGACTAGCTTATCCCATGCTATGCAAGACGCTATGTCTTGGAGAGGATGGGTTTTGAAGACCATGAAAATTATGAAACAAAGAAAATTCACCTAAGGACTCATCATGATGTGGATTTTGAAGTAAATCTTAATAATTCTTGGAGCGTAACCCATTTTGGTTGCAAAAATTGGGAAGCATTTTGCAAGATGTATGGTTTTGATGAGGGTATGCTTGTCACCATGGATCTTGGTGATCCTGACATCGACCAAGACAATATGGACATTTGGGTCCTTGTTGATACGCCTCCAGTTCTACCGCTATGTGAGTTTCTCAAACATAGTTAATTATTAACTAATTTATATTGTTCATTTCAAAATAGTTGACAACTTATTTCCATTGACAGCTTATTTTGATTGTTCAAACAATGTGCAGAACATGGTAGACAAAACCCACTACACCGATGGCTCCGAGTTAACTTATCAGGAGAAAAATCATCTAGTCGGATTTTGTACTGATCTTGAGAATTACAATATCTATTGTAAAACTCCTCAACATTATGGTCAATACGTGCCACTAGTGCACAAGTTGAACTACGGTAACTACCATGGAGATACCCTGGTAAGATTTTCTACTATTACGACATTCGTGCATCTTTTGCATACTTCTAAAACTAGTACATCATTGCTAACTACGAAGTTATTTACTATGTTTTTCAACAGATAATCCCAAATGATTGTGTGCCTCATCTGATGTATACGCATGGTCGCCTTGATGTTTTGAACATACAACCAGGTCATCCTACGAATCTCAACTGTCCTTACCGGATTTCTAAAAGAAGTGGAGACATGAAAATCAAAGAATGGAAAAAATGTATGGACAGTCGTAAGGAGGTTCTTGGAAGCAAAAGGAAGCGCAGCGCAAGAATTGGAGACGGGATGATCTCCATTCTTCATAATGGAGAGTCAGGGTCTATATTATTTTATGCTATTTTACCTTAAATAGGGTATTTAGGTCCTGCCTAATACTGATGATGATGTGCTAAGAACAATTAAGTAGCTAGGGTTGGTTCGATGACTATCAAGATGATGATCATATGACTTGTTATTAATAACGAGTAGAAGTTGTATGATGATGATTAGTAGTACTTATTAGGATTAGTATTACTTTCGACAAACTCGCTACTCGCGGGCTCGAGACTTGTAATGACTATCAAGATGATATCTTCTATGGTATTCGATGGATCTGATGTTGCTGTGTGGTGCTGTCCATATTCTGTCCAGTAACATATTTTGTAACCTGTGCAAATATCAGAAAAGAAAAAAATCCCTAATATTCATACTAGTGGCGCACCACAGACAAGTGCGCCATTAGTAAGCCAGAGCACACTAATGGCGCATCACACACTGGTGTGCCATTAGTATGCCAAAGCACATGGGTACATATGGCCCCCTGGGAGGCATTCTAATGGTGCACTCTGTGCTATACTAATGGCGCACTGCGTGGTGTGCCATTAGAACACCAGATACTAATGGCGCACCACTGGTGCACTATTAGAATTTAATTCTAATGGCGTGATACTAGTGGCGCACCAGTAGTGCGCCATTAGTAGGCAAAACTGGTGCGCCACTAGCATGCCTTTTCCTAGTAGTGAGTCAGAGGTGTCGGCTGGCCGGAGAAACAATACGCATCCACGACCGCATCTCCCGCCACGACCACTCTCTCCCCGTGCGCATCTTTCTCCATGCCACAACCACCTCCCGCGCCGCCTGATGTCTACTACACAACCTTCTTCTTGTAGACGTTGTTGGGCCTGCAAGTGCACAGGTTTGTAGGACAGTAGCAAATTTCCCTCAAGTGGATGACCTAAGGTTTATCAATCCGCGGGAGGCGTAGGATGAAGATGGTCTCTCTCAAACAACCCTGCAACCAAATAACAAAGAGTCTCTTGTGTCCCCAACACACCCGATACTATGGCAAATTGTATAGGTGCACTAGTTCGGCGAAGAGATGGTGATACAAGTGCAATATGGATGGTAGATATAGGTTTTTGTAATCTGAAATTATAAAAACAGCAAGGTAACTAATGATAAAAGTGAGCGTAAACGGTATTGCAATGATAGGAAACAAGGCCTAGGGTTCATACTTTCACTAGTGCAAGTTCTCTCAACAATAATAACATAGATAGATCATATAACAAGCCCTCAACATGCAACAAAGAGTCACTCCGAAGCCACTAATAGCAGAGAACAAACATAGAGATTATGGTAGGGTACGAAACCACCTCAAGGTTATTCTTTCGGATCAATCTATAAAAGAGTTCGTAGTAGAATAACACCTTAAGATACAAATCAACCAAAACCCTAATGTCACCTAGATACTCCATTGTCACCTCAAGTATCCGTGGGCATGATTATACGATATGCATCACACAATCTCAGATTCATCCAACCAACACAAAGTACTTCAAAGAGTGCCCCAAAGTTTCTATCGGAGAGTCAAGAACGTGTGCCAACCCCTATGCATAGGTTCCCAATGTCACGAAACCCGCAAGTTGATCACCAGAACATACATCAAGTGGCACATGATATCCCATTGTCACCACAGATAATCACGGCAAGACATACATCAAGTGTTCTCATAAAAGACTCAATCCGATAAGATAACTTCAAAGGGGAAACTCAATTCATCACAAGAGAGTAGAGGGGGAGAAACATCATAAGATCCAACTACAATAGCAAAGCTCGGGATACATCAAGATCGTGCCATAAAGGGAACACGAGAGAGAGAGAGAGAGAGATCAAACACATAGCTACTGGTACATACCCTCAGCCCCGAGGGTGAACTACTCTCTCATCATGGACAACGCCGGGATGATGAAGATGGCCACCGGTGATGGGTTCCCCCTCCGGCAGGGTGCCGGAAAGGGCTCCCGAGAGGTTTTTGGTGGCTACAGAGGCTTGCGGCGGTGGAACTCACGATCTATCTTCTGTTCTGGAAGTTTTAGGGTACGTAGGTATATATGGGTGAAAGAAGTACGTCGGTGGACCGAAGGGGGGGGCCACGAGGCAGGGAGGCGCGCCCTAGGGGGGTGGGCACGCCCCCACCGTCGTGGGCACCTCCCTTCTTCCCTGACGTGCACTCCAAGTCCATCGGGTGGCTTTCCTTCCAAAAATAACTTCTCCAGTTGATTTCGTTCCGTTTTGACTCCGTCTGATATTCCATTTCCTCGAAACACTGAAATAGGCATAAAACAGCAAATCTGGGCTGGGCCTTCGGTTAATAGGTCAGTCCCAAAAAAGTGGATAATAAAGCCAAATATTGCCTAAAACAGTAGATAAAGTAGCATGGAGCAATCAAAAATTATAGATACGTTGGAGACGTATCACCGCCCCTCGCCCCAGACCGGCGCCGACGTGGCCCCGCCTTCCTACCTGCCCTGGCCAACTCCCTTCCCTGCCTCCGACCAGCACCGACCGTCCACCTCCCCTCGCGCACCGATCCTCCTCCACCCTTCACGGTACAACACCACCATGGGTTTGATCCGGCAAGATCTGCCGCGCCACACCTCCATCGGACCAGCCCTCACATCGGCGCCTCCATGGAGTCAAATCCCGTGCGGGAGCCCCTCCTCCCCAAGCCTTCTTCTCCGCTGACGGACCTCGACCGACAGCAAGCCCTAGGCCGGCATCGAATCATCCCATCTTCTCCCTATGGACATCGTCCTGGGCCCTGCCACGTCGATCTCTCATCGGGTCAATGCATCCCGCGGATGAAGGTCATTGCCGGATTCGGACCCTTCTTGTCCAACAACGACGGTAAATTCTCCGTCCGACCCCTGAGGATTCCAATCAGCGAAGGGTCCCTGCTCGCGTGTGATACGTCTCCAACGTATCTATAATATATGAAGCATTCATGCTATTTTATTATCTATTTTGGATGTTTACGGGCTTTATTATACACTTTTATATTACTTTTGGACTAACCTATTAACCGGAGGCCCAACCCATATTGCTGTTTTATTGCCTATTTCAGTATTTTGAAGAAAAGGAATATCAAACGGAGTCCAAACGGAATGAAACCTTCGGGAGCATGATTTTTGGAACGAACATGATCCGGGAGACTTTGAGTACAAGCCAGGGAAGCTTCGAGGAGGCCAGGAGATAGCAGGGCGCACCCCCTGTCTCGTGGGCCCCTCGAGGCTCCCCCGATTGACTTCTTTCGCCTATATATTCCCATATACCCTAAAACCATCGAATACGAAGATAGATCGGGAGTTCCGCCGCCGCAAGCCTCTATAGCCACCAAAAACCTCTCGGGAGCCCGTTCTGGCACCCTGCCGGAGGGGGAACCCATCACCGGTGGCCATCTTCATCATCCTGGCGCTATCCATGACGAGGAGGGACTAGTTCACCCTCGGGGGTGAGGGTATGTACCAATAGCTATGTGTTTGATCTCTCTCTCTCGTGTTCTCTCTATGGCACGATCTTGATGTATCGTGAGCTTTGCTATTCTAGTTGGATCTTATGATGTTTCTCCCCCTCTACTCTCTTGTGATAAATTGATTTTTCACTTTGAAGTTATGTTATCGGATTGAGTCTTTAAGGATTTGAGAACACTTTATGTATGTCTTGTTGGGGAACGTTGCAGAAAATTAATATTTTCCTACGGTTTCACCAAGATCCATCTATGAGTTCATCTAAGCAACGAGTGATAGGAGTGCATCTACATACCTTTGTAGATCACGAGCGGAAGCGTTGAAGAGAACGTGGATGATGGAGTCGTACTCGCCGTGATCCAAATCACCGATGACCAAGTGCCGAACGGACAGCACCTCCGCGTTCAACACACGTACGGAGCGGATGACGTCTCCCGCACCTTGATCCAGCAAGGAGGAGGGAGAGGTTGAGGAAGAAGGCTCCAACAGCAGCATGACGGCGTGGTGGTGATGGAGTGGCAGATCTCCGGCAGGGCTTCGCCAAGCTCACGCGGAGGAGGAGATGTGTTTGGGAGGGGAGGGGCTGCGCCTTGGATGTTGTGTGCAGCCCTCCCCTCGCCAATCTATTTATAGGGGAAGGGGGAAGGGGGCCGGCCCCCTATAGATGAGATCTAGAGGGGGGGCGGCGGCCAAGGGAGGGGGCTTGCCCCCCAAGCAAGGGGGGCGCCCCCACTAGGGTTTCCCCCCCAACCCTAGGCGCATGGGCCCAAGGGGGGGTGCGCCCAGCTCTCCAGGGGCTGGTTCCCTGCCCCCTACGGCCCATGAGGCCCTCCGAGAGAGGTGGCCCCTCCCGGTGGACCCCCGGAACCCCTCCGGTGGCCCCAGTACAATACCGATATGCCCCCGAAACTTTCCGGTGACCGTATGACAACTTCCCATATATAAATCTTCACCTCCGGACCATTGCGGAACTCCTCGTGACGTCCGAGATCTCATCGGGGACTCCGAACAACATTCAGTAATCACATACAAGTCTTCCTAATAACCCTAGCATCACCGAACCTTAAGTGTGTAGACCCTACGGGTTCGGGAGACACGTAGACATGACCGAGACGGCTCTCCGGTCAATAACCAACAGCGGGATCTGGATACCCATGTTGGCTCCCACATGCTCCTCGATGATCTCATCGGATGAACCACGATGTCGAGGATTCAATCAACCTCGTATACAATTCCCTTTGTCAATCGGTACGTTACTTGCCCGAGACTCGATCGTCGGTATCCCAATACCTCGTTCAGTCTCGTTACCGGCAAGTCACTTTACTTGTACCGTAATGCATGATCCTGTGACCAAACACTTGGTAACTTTGAGCTCATTATGATGATGCATTACCGAGTGGGCCCAGAGATACCTCTCCGTCATACGAAGTGACAAATCCCAGTCTCGATCCGTGTCAACCCAACAGACACTTTCGGAGATACCTGTAGTGCACCTTTATAGTCACCCAGTTACGTTGTGACGTTTGGTACACCCAAAGCACCCCTACGGTATCCGGGAGTTACATGATCTCATGGTCTAAGGAAAAGATACTTGACATTGGAAAAGCTCTAGCAAAACGAACTACACGATCTTGTGCTATGCTTAGGATTGGGTCTTGTCCATCACATCATTCTCCTAATGATGTGATCCCGTTATCAACGACATCTAATGTCCATAGTCAGGAAACCATGACTATCTGTTGATCAACGAGCTAGTCAACTAGAGGCTTACTAGGGACATATTATGGTCTATGTATTCACACGTGTATTACGATTTTCGGATAATACAATTATAGCATGAATAAAGACAATTATCATGAACAAGGAAATATAATAATAATCCTTTTATTATTGCCTCTAGGGCATATTTCCAATAGTCTCCCACTTGCACTAGAGTCAATAATCTAGTTACATTGTGATGAATCGAACACACATAGAGTTCTGGTGTTGATCATGTTTTGCTTGCGAAAGAGGTTTAGTCAACGGATCTGCGACATTCAGATCCGTATGTACTTTGCAAATATCTATGTCTCCATCTTGAACATTTTCACGGATGGAGTTGAAACAACGCTTGATGTGCCTGGTCTTCTTGTGAAACCTGGGCTCCTTGGCAAGGGCAATAGCTCCAGTGTTGTCACAGAAGAGTTTGATCGGCCCCGACGCATTGGGTATGACTCCTAGGTTGGTGATGAACTCCTTCACCCAAATTGCTTCATGTGCTGCCTTCGAGGCTGCCATGTACTCCGCTTCACATGTAGATCCCGCCACGACGCTCTGCTTGCAGCTGCACCAGCTTACTGCTCCACCATTCAACATATACACGTATCCGGTTCGTGACTTAGAGTCATCCAGATCTGTGTCGAAGCTAGCATCGACGTAACCCTTTACGACGAGCTCTTCATCACCTCCGTAAACGAAAAACATGTCCTTTGTCCTTTTCTGGTAATTAAGGATATTCTTGACCGCTGTCCAGTGTTCCTTGCCGGGATTACTTTGGTACCTTCCTACCAAACTTACGACAAGGTTTACATTAGGTCTGGTACACATCATGACATACATAATAGATCCTATGGCTGAAGCATAGGGGATGACACTCATCTCTTCTTTATCTTTTGCCGTGGTCGGGCATTGAGCCGAGCTCAATCTCAAACCTTGCAATACAGGCAAGAACCCTTTCTTGGACTGATCCATTTTGAACTTCTTCAAAATCTTATCAAGGTATGTGCTTTGTGAAAGACCTATGAGGCGTCTCGATCTATCCCTATAGATCTTGATGCCTAATATGTAAGCAGCTTCTCCAAGGTCCTTCATTGAAAAACACTTGTTCAAGTAGGCCTTAATGCTGTCCAAAAGTTCTATATCATTTCCCATCAAGAGTATGTCATCTACATATAATATGAGAAATGCTACAGAGCTCCCACTCACTTTCTTGTAAACGCAGGCTTCTCCATAAGTCTGCATAAACCCAAATGCTTTGATCATCTCATCAAAGCGAATGTTCCAACTCCGAGATGCTTGCACCAGCCCATAAATGGATCGCTGGAGCTTGCATACTTTGTTAGCATTCTTAGGATCGACAAAACCCTCCGGCTGCATCATATACAGTTCTTCCTTAAGATGCCCGTTAAGGAATGCCGTTTTGACGTCCATCTGCCATATCTCATAATCATAGTATGCGGCAATTGCTAACATGATTCAGACGGACTTCAGCTTCGCTACGGGTGAGAAAGTCTCATCGTAGTCAACCCCTTGAACTTGCCGATAACCCTTAGCGACAAGTCGAGCTTTATAGATAGTAACATTACCATACGCGTCCGTCTTCTTCTTAAAGATCCATTTGTTTTCTATCGCTCGCTGATCATCGGGCAAGTCTGTCAAAGTCCATACTTTGTTTTCATACATGGATTCTATCTCGGATTGCATGGCTTCAAGCCATTTGTTGGAATCTGGGCCCGCCATCGCTTCTGCATAGTTCGAAGGTTCACCGTTGTCTAACAACATGATTTCCAGGACAGGGTTGCCATACCACTCTGGTGTGGAACGTGTCCTTGTGGACCTACGAAGTTTGGTAGCAACTTGATCCGAAGTACCTTGATCATCATCATTAATTTCCTCTCCAGTTGGTGTAGGCACCACAGGAACATTTTCCTGAGCTGCACTACTTTCCAGTTCAAGAGGTAGTACTTCATCGAGTTCTACTTTTCTCCCACTTACTTCTTTCGAGAGAAACTGTTTTTCCAGAAAGGATCCGTTCTTAGCAACAAAGATCTTGCCCTCGGATCTTAAGTAGAAGGTATACCCAATGGTTTCCTTGGGGTATCCTATGAAGATGCATTTTTCCGACTTGGGTTCGAGCTTTTCAGGTTGAAGTTTCTTGACATAAGCATCGCATCCCCAAACTTTTAGAAACGAAGCTTAGGTTTCTTCCCAAACCATAATTCATACGGTGTCGTCTCAACGGATTTAGATGGAGCCCTATTTAAAGTGAATGTAGCTATCTCTAGAGCGTATCCCCAAAATGATAGCGGTAAATCGGTAAGAGACATCATAGACCGCACCATATCCAATAGAGTGCGATTACGACGTTCGGACACACCGTTACGCTGAGGTGTTCCAGGCGGCGTGAGTTGTGAAACAATTCCACATTTCCTTAAGTGCGTACCAAATTCGTGACTTAAATATTCTCCTCCACGATCTGATCGTAGGAACTTTATCTTTCGGTCACGTTGATTCTCTACCTCATTCTGAAATTCCTTGAACTTCTCACAGGTCTCAGACTTGTGTTTCATCAAGTAGACATACCCATATCTAATCAAGTCATCAGTGAGAGTGAGAACATAACAATATCCTCCACGAGCCTCAATGCTCATTGGACCGCACACATCGGTATGTATGATTTCCAATAAGTTGGTTGCTCGCTCCATTGTTCCGGAGAACGGAGTCTTGGTCATTTTGCCCATGAGGCATGGTTCGCATGTGTCAAATGATTCATAATCGAGAGACTCTAAAAGTCCATCAGCATGGAGCTTCTTCATGCGCTTGACACCAATGTGACCAAGGCGGCAGTGCCACAAGTATGTGGGACTATCGTTATCAACTTTACATCTTTTGGTATTCACACTATGAATATGTGTAACATTACGTTCGAGATTCATTAAGAATAAACCATTAACCATCGGGGCATGACCACAAAACATATCTCTCATATAAATAGAACAACCATTATTCTCGGATTTAAATGAGTAGCCATCTCGTATTAAACGAGATCCAGATACAATGTTCATGCTCAAACTTGGAACTAAATAACAATTATTGAGGTTTAAAACTAATCCCGTGGGTAAATGTAGAGGTAGCGTGCCAACGGCGATCACATCGACCTTGGAACCATTCCCGACGCGCATCGTCACCTCATCCTTCGCCAGTCTCCGCTTATTCCGCAGCTCCTGCTGTGAGTTACAAATATGAGCAACGGCACCGGTATCAAATACACAGGAGTTACTACGAGTACTGGTAAGGTACACATCAGTTACATGTATATCAAATATACCTTTAGTGTTGCCGGCCTTCTTGCCCGCTAAGTATTTGGGGCAGTTCCGCTTCCAGTGACCCTTCCCTTTGCAATAAAAGCACTCAGTCTCAGGCTTGGGTCCATTCTTTGACTTCTTCCCGGCAACTGGCTTACCGGGCGCGGCAACATCCTTGCCGTCCTTCTTAAAGTTCTTATTGCCCTTGCCCTTCTTGAACTTGGTGGTTTTATTGACCATCAACACTTGATGTTCTTTCTTGATTTCTACCTCTGCTGACTTCAGCATTGAAAATACTTCAGGAATAGTTTTCACCATCCCCTGCATATTGTAGTTCATCACAAAGCTCTTGTAGCTCGGTGGGAGCGACTGAAGGATTCTGTCAATGACCGCCTCGTCCGGGAGGTTAATGTCCAGCTGGGACAGGCAGTTGTGCAACCCAGACATTTTGAGTATGTGCTCATTGATAGAACAGTTTTCCTCCATCTTACAACTATAGAACTTGTCAAAGACTTCATATCTCTCGACCCGGGCATGAGCATGGGAAACCATTTTCAGCTCCTCGAACATCTCATATGCTCTGTGTTGCTCAAAACGCTTTTGGAGCCCTGGTTCTAAGCTGTAAAGCATGCCGCACTGAACGAGGGAGTAATCATCAGCACGTGACTGCCAAGCGTTCATAACGTCTTGGTTCTCGGGGATGGGTGCTTCACCTAGCGGTCCTTCTAGGACATATGCTTTCTTGGCAGCTATGAGGATGATCCTCAGGTTCCGGACCCAGTCCGTATAGTTGCTGCCATCATCTTTTAGCTTGGTTTTCTCTAGGAACGCGTTGAAGTTCATGTTGACATGAGTGTTGGCCATTTGATCTACAAGACATATTTGCAAAGGTTTTAGACTAAGTTCATGATAATTAAGTTCATCTAATCAAATTATTTAATGAACTCCCACTCAGATTAGACATCCCTCTAGTCATCTAAGTGTTACAAGATCCGAGTCAACTAAGCCGTGACCGATCATCACGTGAGACGGACTAGTCATCATCGGTGAACATCTCCATGTTGATCGTATCTTCCATACGACTCATCTTCGACCTTTCGGTCTCCGTGTTTCGAGGCCATGTCTGTACATGCTAGGCTCGTCAAGTTAACCCTAAGTGTTTTGCATGTGTAAAACTGTCTTACACCTGTTGTATGTGAACGTAAGAATCTATCACACCCGATCATCACGTGGTGCTTCGAAACAACGAACTTTAGCAATGGCGCACAATTAGGGGAGAACACTTTCTTGAAATTGTTATAAGGGATCATCTTATTTACTACCGTCGTTCTAAGTAAACAAGATGCATAAACATAATAAACATCACATGCAATTATATAATAGTGACATGATATGGCCAATATCATATAGCTCCTTTGATCTCCATCTTCGGGGCTCCATGATCATCTTCGTCACCGGCATGACACCATGATCTCCATCATCGTGTCTTCATGAAGTTGTCACGCCAATGACTACTTCTACTTCTATGGCTAATGCGTTTAGAAATAAAGTAAAGTAATTTACATGGCATTCTTCAATGACACGCAGGTCATACAAAAATAAAGACAACTCCTATGGCTCCTGCCTGTTGTCATACTCATTGACATGCAAGTCGTGATTCCTATTACAAGAACATGATCTCATACATCACAATATATCATTCATCATTCATCATAACTTCTGGCCATATCACATCACATGACAATTGCTGCAAAAACAAGTTAGACGTCCTCTAATTGTTGTTGCATCTTTTACGTGGCTGCAATTGGGTTCTAGCAAGAACGTTTTCTTACCTACAAATAACCACAACGTGATTTTGTCAACTTCTATTTACCCTTCATAAGGACCCTTTTTGTCGAATCTGCTCCAACTAAAGTGGGAGAGATAGACACCCGCTAGCCACCTTATGCAACTAGTGCATGTCAGCCTGTCTCACGTAAGCGTACGTGTATGGTCGGTGCGGGCCGCTTCATCCCACAATACCACTGAAGCAAAATAAGACTAGTAGCGGCAAGCAAGTTGACAAGATCTACGCCCACAACAGTTTTGTGTTCTACTCGTGCAATAGAGAACTACGCATAGACCTAGCTCATGATGCCACTGTTGGGGAACGTTGCAGAAAATAAAATTTTACCTACAGTTTCACCAAGATCCATCTATGAGTTCATCTAAGCAACGAGTGATAGGAGTGCATCTACATACCTTTGTAGATCACGAGCGGAAGCGTTCAAGAGAACGGGGATGATGGAGTCGTACTCGCCGTGATCCAAATCACTGATGACCAAGTGCCGAACGGATAGCACCTCCGTGTTCAACACACGTACGGAGCGGATGACGTCTCCCGCACCTTGATCCAGCAAGCAGGAGGGAGAGGTTGAGGAATAAGGCTCCAACAGCAGCACGACGGCGTGGTGGTGATGGAGTGGCAGATCTCCGGCAGGGCTTCGCCAAGCTCACGCGGAGGAGGAGATGTGTTGGGAGGGGAGGGGCTGCGCCTTGGATGTTGTTTGCGGCCCTCCCTCGCCCCTCTATTTATAGGGGAAGGGGGAAGGGGGCCGGCCCCCTATAGATGAGATCTAGAGGGGGGGCGGCGGCCAAGGGAGGGGGCTTGCCCCCCAAGCAAGGGGGGCGCCCCCACTAGGGTTTCCCCCCAACCCTAGGCGCATGGGCCCAGGGCGGTGCGCCCAGCCCTCCAGGGGCTGGTTCCCTGCCCCCTACGGCCCATGAGGCCCTCCGAGAGAGGTGGCCCCTCCCGGTGGACCCCCGGAACCCCTCCGGTGGTCCCGGTACAATACCGATATGCCCCCGAAACTTTCCGGTGACCGTACGAATACTTCCCATATATAAATCTTCACCTCCGGACCATTCCGGAACTCCTCGTGATGTCCGGGATCTCATCCGGGACTCCGAACAACATTCGGTAATCACATACAAGTCTTCCTAATAACCCTAGCATCACCGAACCTTAAGTGTGTAGACCCTACGGGTTCGGGAGACACGCAGACATGACCGAGACGGCTCTTCGGTCAATAACCAACAGCGGGATCTAGATACCCATGTTGGCTCCCACATGCTCCACGATGATCTCATCGGATGAACCATGATGTCGAGGATTCAATCAACCCCGTATACAATTCCCTTTGTCAATCGGTACGTTACTTGCCCGAGACTCGATTGTCGATATCCCAATACCTCGTTCAGTCTCGTTACCGGCAAGTCACTTTACTCGTACGGTAATGCATGATCCCGTGACCAAACACTTGGTCACTTTGAGCTCATTATGATGATGCATTACCGAGTGGGCCCAGAGATACCTCTCCTTCATACGGAGTGACAAATCCCAGTCTCGATCCGTGTCAACCCAACAGACACTTTCGGAGATATCTGTAGTGAACCTTTATAGTCACCCAGTTACATTGTGACATTTGGTACACCCAAAGCACTCCTACGGTATCCAGGAGTTACACGATCTCATGGTCTAAGGAAAAGATACTTGACATTGGAAAAGCTCTAGCAAAACGAACTACACGATCTTGTGCTATGCTTAGGATTGGGTCTTGTCCATCACATCATTCTCCTAATGATGTGATCCCGTTATATGACATCTAATGTCCATAGTCGGGAAACCATGACTATCTTTTGATCAACGAGCTAGGCAACTAGAGGCTTACTAGGGACATATTATGGTCTATGTATTCACACGTGTATTACGATTTCCGGATAATACAATTATAGCATGAATAAAGACAATTATCATGAACAAGGAAATATAATAATAATCCTTTTATTATTGCCTCTAGGGCATATTTCCAACAGTCTCCCACTTGCACTAGAGTCAATAATCTAGTTACATTGTGATGAATCAAACACCCATAGAGTTCTGGTGTTGATCATGTTTTGCTCGCGAAAGAGGTTTAGTCAACGGATCTGCGACATTCAGATCCGTATGTACTTTGCAAATATCTATGTCTCCATCTTGAACATTTTCACAGATGGCGTTGAAACGACGCTTGATGTGCCTGGTCTTCTTGTGAAACCTGGGCTCCTTGGGAAGGGCAATAGCTCCAGTGTTTTCACAGAAGAGTTTGATCGGCCCCGACGCATTGGGTATGACTCCTAGGTCGGTGATGAACTCCTTCACCCAAATTGCTTCATGTGTTGCCTCCGAGGCTGCCATGTACTCCGCTTCACATGTAGATCCCGCCACGACGCTCTGCTTGCAGCTGCACCAGCTTACTGCTCCACCATTCAACATATACATGTATCCAGTTTGTGACTTAGAGTCATACAGATCTGTGTGGAAGCTAGCATCGACGTAGCCCTTTACGACGAGCTCTTCGTCACCTCTATAAACGAGAAACATGTCCTTTGTCCTTTTTAGGTACTTCAGGATATTCTTGACCGCTGTCCAGTGTTCCTTGCCGGGATTACTTTGGTACCTTCCTACCAAACTTACGGCAAGGTTTACCTCAAGTCTGGTACACAGCATGGCATACATAATAGATCCTATGGCTGAAGCATAGGGGATGACACTCATCTCTTCTTTATCTTTTGCCGTGGTCGGGCGTTGAGCCGAGCTCAATCTCAAACCTTGCAATACAGGCAAAAACCCTTTCTTGGACTGATCCATTTTGAACTTCTTCAAAATCTTATCAAGGTATGTGCTTTGTGAAAGACCTATGAGGCGTCTCGATCTATCCCTATAGATCTTGATGCCTAATATGTAAGCAGCTTCTCCAAGGTCCTTCATTGAAAAACACTTGTTCAAGTAGGCCTTAATGCTGTCCAAAAGTTCTATATCATTTCCCATCAAGAGTATGTCATCTACATATAATATGAGAAATGCTACAGAGCTCCCACTCACTTTCTTGTAAACGCAGGCTTCTCCATAAGTCTGCATAAACCCAAACGCTTTGATCATCTCATCAAAGCGAATGTTCCAACTCCGAGATGCTTGCACCAGCCCATAAATGGATTGCTGGAGCTTGCATACTTTGTTAGCATTCTTAGCATCGACAAAACCCTCCGGCTGCATCATATACAGTTCTTCCTTAAGATGCCCGTTAAGGAATGCCGTTTTGACGTCCATCTGCCATATCTCATAATCATAGTATGCGGCAATTGCTAACATGATTCCGACGGACTTCAGCTTCGCTATGGGAGAGAAAGTCTCATCTTAGTCAACCCCTTGAACTTGCCGATAACCCTTAGCGACAAGTCGAGCTTTATAGATAGTAACATTACCATACGCGTCCGTCTTCTTCTTAAAGATCCATTTGTTTTCTATCGCTCGCTGATCATCAGGCAAGTCTGTCAAAGTCCATACTTTGTTTTCATACATGGATTCTATCTCGGATTGCATGGCTTCAAGCCATTTGTTGGAATCTGGGCCCGCCATCGCTTCTTCATAGTTCGAAGGTTCACCGTTGTCTAACAACATGATTTCCAGGACAGGGTTGCCATACCACTCTGGTGTGGAACGTGTCCTTGTGGACCTACGAAGTTTGGTAGCAACTTGATCCGAAGTACCTTGATCATCATCATTAATTTCCTCTCCAGTTGGTGTAGGCACCACAGGAACATTTTCCTGAGCTGCACTACTTTCCGGTTCAAGAGGTAGTACTTCATCGAGTTCTACTTTCCTCTCACTTACTTCTTTCGAGAGAAACTCTTTTTCCAGAAAGGATCCGTTCTTGGCAACAAAGATCTTACCCTCGGATCTTAAGTAGAAGGTATACCCAATGGTTTCCTTGGGGTATCCTATGAAGACGCATTTTTCCGACTTGGGTTCGAGCTTTTCAGGGTGAAGTTTCTTGACATAAGCATCGCATCCCCAAACTTTTAGAAACGACAGCTTAGGCTTCTTCCCAAACGATAATTCATATGGTGTCGTCTCAACGGATTTAGACGGAGCCCTATTTAAAGTGAATGTAGCTGTCGCTAGAGCGTATCCCCAAATGATAGCGGTAAATCGGTAAGAGACATCATAGACCGCACCATATCCAATAGAGTGCAATTACGACGTTCGGACACACCGTTACGCTGAGGTGTTCCAGGCGGCATGAGTTGTGAAACGATTCCACATTTCCTTAAGTGCGTACAAAATTCGTGACTTAAATATTCTCCTCCATGATCTGATCGTAGGAACTTTATCTTTCGGTCACGTTGATTCTCTACCTCATTCTGAAATTCCTTGAACTTTTCACATGTCTCAGACTTGTGTTTCATCAAGTAGACATACCCATATCTACTCAAGTCATCAGTGAGAGTGAGAACATAACGATATCCTCCGCGAGCCTCAACGCTCATTGGACCGCACACATTTGTATGTATGATTTCCAATAAGTTGGTTGCTCGCTCCATTGTTCCGGAGAACGGAGTCTTGGTCATTTTGCCCATGAGGCATGGTTCACATGTGTCAAATGATTCGTAATCGAGAGACTCTAAAAGTCCATCAGCATGGAGCTTCTTCATGCACTTGACACGAATGTGACCAAGGCGGCAGTGCCACAAGTATGTGGGACTATCGTTATCAACTTTACATCTTTTGGTATTCACACTATGAATATGTGTAACATTACGTTCGAGATTCATTAAGAATAAACCATTGTCCATCGGGGCATGGCCACAAAACAAATCTCTCATATAAATAGAACAACCGTTATTCTCGGATTTAAATGAGTAGCCATCTCGTATTAAACGAGATCCAGATACAATGTTCATGCTCAAACTTGGCACTAAATAACAATTATTTAGGTTTGAAACTAATCCCGTGGGTAAATGTAGAGGCAGCGTGCCGACGGCGATCACATCGACCTTGGAACCATTCCCGACGCGCATTGTCACCTCGTCCTTCGCCAGTCTCCGCTTATTCCGCAGCTCCTGCTGTGAGTTACAAATATGAGCAATGGCACCGGTATCAAATACGCAGGAGTTACTACGAGTACTAGTAAGGTACACATCAGTTACATGTATATCAAATATACCTTTAGTGTTGTCGGCCTTCTTGTCCGCTAAGTATTTGGGGCAGTTCCGCTTCCAGTGACCCTTCCCTTTGCAATAAAAGCACTCAGTCTCAGGCTTGGGTCCATTCTTTGACTTCTTCCCGGCAACTGGCTTACTGGGCGCGACAACAACCTTGCCGTCCTTCTTGAAGTTCTTCTTGCCCTTGCCCTTCTTGAACTTGGTGGTTTTATTGACCATCAACAATTGATGTTCTTTCTTGATTTCTACCTCTGCTGACTTCAGCATTGAAAATACTTCAGGAATAGTTTTCACCATCCCCTGCATATTGTAGTTCATCACAAAGCTCTTGTAGCTCGGTGGGAGCGACTAAAGGATTCTGTCAATGACCGCCTCGTCCGGGAGGTTAATGTCTAGCTGGGACAGGCGGTTGTGCAACCCAGACATTTTGAGTATCTGCTCACTGACAGAACTGTTTTCCTCCATTTTACAACTATAGAACTTGTCGGAGACTTCATATCTCTCGACCCGGGCATGAGCTCGGAAAACCATTTTCAGCTCCTCGAACATCTCATATGCTCCGTGTTGCTCAAAACGCTTTTGGAGCCTCAGATCTAAGCTGTAAAGCATGCCGCACTGAATGAGGGAGTAATCATCAGCACGTGACTGCCAACGGTTTTTGACACTATGATAGTGTCAAAAATGATATTACATTTTGGGATGGAGGGAGTAGTAGTAACAACATTTTGCATTTTAAAATTGGAGATACAGCAGGAAGTAGAAGGTTGGTTATAATACTTTTTTTATGTACTGAATGTAGTTTTTGTCGTTGCGTTCTCAATATTATGGTTATATGATCTGTCCTATTACCTATATCTTTTTTGTGCATTTGAGTTCCAGTCAGAAAACATGTGTTCTTTCTAGTCAACTGTTTTGCACTAACTTGCCTGTAATACCAGAAAGTTTCCTACAATAAATTTTCTAGTATCTATGTGAGATTTGTGAGTAGTTTTATGTTGAATTATGTGTTTGATCAGGGGTATTTCATGTTGGTTTCGTTTTTTGTGGAAGTGTGCACTATTCCATATAAAGTGTTCGAAACTTGCCCAACTCATGATAGCTAGTTGCTAGAAATGCTGGCACGAGTTGCCCCAGAGAGTGTTGGTTTTTATTTCGCCCAAAACTTTGAACTTAAAATTTTGCCCAACACATGATAGTTATTTGCTAGAGATGCTGGCATGAGTTGCGCAGGCATATTTTTTTTACACTACAAATTGATTTCATTTCTACATTGTTGTTTGTAATAGGATAAATTGCCTACATACAAACGTTACTTGCCTCATAATGCCAGAAAGCTGCCTACAGTAAATTTGAGAGTACGTAGTTCTATGTTGAGTTATGTGTTTGATCACGGGGATTTCACATTGGTTGTGCTATATATGCCACCACACCAATAATTTTATGTTATAGGTTGCCTTACTGTAATGCCAAGTTGCCTAACTCATGATAGTTAGTTGCCCACAGATCGGCGACATCTGTGGGGTGAAGATTTTGAGACGGAAGTGTTCAAAACTTGCCCAACTCATGATTGTTACTTGCTAGAAATGCTTGCGTGAGTTGCCCCGAGATCGGCCACCGAGGGTGCTAAGCATAGTTCAAAAAAGCGCTAGGCGTTAATTATACGTTTTACCACTGCCTTGTGCTTTTCTAATCAAAGTGCATGCTTATGCAATTATGCGCAGATTAAGCACAATTATACGCTAGGCGTTTTTCTATCGCCTAGAGCCTAGCGCACTTAAGCGTTCCCTTAGGCGCACCTTTTTAACTATGGTGCTAAGTTCTATTCAAAACCTTTAAACTTTAAAACTTGCCCAACACATGATAGTTATTTGCTAGATATGCTCGTGCGAGTTGCCCAGAGATAGTTTTTAGCAACAAATTGATTTAATTTCACAATGCTATTTCCAACAGGATAAATTGCCTACATATAAATATTACTTGCGTGAATCACCTAATTTGCATAGATATTTTGTTATCCACTAATTTTATACACTAAATAACTTCTCGTTGGGTCCACCAAACACGCAAACCATTTTCGGTTGTACCATAATCAACACAGTTAGTTTCTAGTACAAGACATGTCTATGTGGTCACCTTCAGCAGCTACTTGCTCCTCGTCTTCCACCCCATCATGGCTAGTCTACCGTCGCAGTAAGAGACAAAGTTGTCTAAATATTAATAATCACTAGTTGTATGGTACAAGATGAAAGTTGCCTAAACAACAACCACTAATTGCATGGGATACTTGCTAGTCATATTACGCAAGTTAGAGATGATGTTAGCATACTCGCTAGTCATGTTAGGCAACTTAGAGATGATGTTATGCAACTTTAGAAATGACATGATGCATTTCCTAACTTTTTCTCCATTCGTTGTAGGAAGGGGTCACAACACCATGGAGCCACAAGTGGGGTGGGGGTTTTTTTTGGGGGGGGGGGGCGTGCACAGTAGCACATAGTTTCCCAACTATAGCTCACAAATAGCTCGTTGAACATAATGAGAGTTGCCTAGCAACCCCTACAAAAATGCCACGAACAAATGAGAATGTAGCTAACGAGGGCCAGAGAAAGGAGCACCTACAGTTAAATTCCTCTCATATCGGTTCGTCAGGAATCTCTTCTCTTTTAGGCGGGATTACTTGGTGCGAGCAGAGATACTTGGAGAGTGATGCAACCAACAGATGGTTGTGCTTAACGACGAAGCTAATCACCTCTCTACTGATATCCTTTTGATTGGCAATGAATGGTTTCTCTCACATATATTTGAAATATGTGTTCTCCCAGTAACACAAGATCCTATTTGTGTTTTTCATGTCTTTTTTGTTATGCAGAATGTATAGTTGATAGGCCCACTAGAGTGGTGGAGATCAATTATCCAAATATACATGGACACCCCAAAGGCGCGCACACTACTGGACCTCTTTTTCTTTCTTTTTTGTAAACTAGGGAGCTTCTAAGTTGCACATGATTGATGCATAAGTTGTACAAAAGTGTCCATAGAGTTTCCTAGCCAAAGCATTTTTTGTTGGTGCACATATGCCCTCTTCTTTTTACATGTACATGTAGCTCTCTTTGTTTTTCTTTTACCTAATTGCATGCTAAGTTGCCTCTGATGCATGCAATAGTTGCTTAGTTACACACCCGAGTTTCTTACTAGTATCAACTCCTATGATCACCTGTAAAGTTGCAACAAGATGTGTCCAACTGAGCCATTGATGCTTTGTTCTTTTAAAGTTGCTTTTTAATCCTAAAGAAAAACCACCCATACCCCAGCAATCTCTTCAGAGCACCATTGATGAAAGGATTTTTTGAGTGATTTCATGGCAAGTTGTGTTGGGAGAGAGTGGACGGGGGCAGGTTTTCTACGTGAGGACCACATGAGCGCTTGTGGAGGGGGAAGGTGTACCGACAGGGCAGGGTAACTACCTTTTCTGGTGATGTGCCCGCGAACGCTAGCCAGCAGCCATTTGCTGGCTAGCTGCGTCCTTATGAAAGTTAATTTCAAGACCTAGCATTTTCTCAGATGCTGAAAGTAAGAGTTTCAAATTCCTAGCCTTATCCGAGTCATGTTCCATAAAAATAATTGTATCATTGGCATATTGCAAGATAGAGAGGCCCCCATCCACAAGGTGTGACACTGCACCTGCAATTTGGTCGTCCTGTTGGCCACATTCAAGCAGAATAGCCAAGATGTTAGGAATAATGTTAAATAACATTGGAGACAGAGGTTCATCCTAACATAATCATTTTTTATCTTGAAGTAATAACCTATGTCATCATTGACTTTCACAGCCACATTGCCTCCAACAATGAAATTTTTGACCTACTTGCGCCGTTTCTCATGGAAACCTTTCATTTTGGGGCTATATTGGAGAAACAACAATTTGAATTTGTTGTAAACATTTTCAAATTCAATTTAGAATACTACTTGACTCATATTTTTGTGACACCCTTGATTCAATCGTACACTAATCATGCACGCAAATGTGTACGATCAAGATCAAGGACTCACAAGAAGATATCACAACACAACTCTAGACACAAATTAAAACAATACAAGCTTTATATTACCAGCCAGGGGCCTCGAGGGCTCGAATACACAAGAGTCAGTGGAAGCAACAATATCTGAGTTTAGATATAAGTTATACAAGTTTGCCTTAAGAAGGCTAGCACAAAAGCAACAACGATCGAAAAGGCAAGGCCTCCTGCCTGGGAGCCTCCTAACTACTCCTGGTCGTCGGCGGTCTCCACGTAGTAGTAGGCACCGGCGGTGGCATCTGGCTCCTGGGCTCCGACATCTGGTTGCATCAACCGGAAAGAAAAAGAAAAGGGTGAAAAGGGGGAGAAAAGCAACTGTGAGTACTCATCCAAAGTACTCGCAAGCAAGGATCTACACTACATATGCAACATTATCAAAGGAAGGCTGTATATGTGGACTGGGCTGCAAAAATGCCAGAATAGAGAGAAGGCCTAGTCCTATCAAAGACTAGCATCTTCTGGAAACCACCATCTTGTAGCAAACAGGAAGGAGTAGAGTAGCATAAAGTAAAGTAGTAGTAGTGTTATCAACCTCGGCCAGAGATCCTTTCTCGACTCCCTGCGAGAAAGCAATCCCAGAGCCATACTATCCAGTTATCACCTCATCACAATCCAATTCTCATCACAAGTATCCAGTTCTAGTTGTATCGATCGGGATACAACTCCGAGTGTCCGTTACTGTAGGACAGGATATCCATAGAAGTTTTCTTCCCTGCAGGGGTGCACCAACTTACCCACTGATACGTCTCCGACGTATCTATAATTTTTGATTGTTCCATGCTATTATATTACCCCTTTTGGATGTTTATGGGCTTTATTTTACACATTTATATAATTTTTGAGACTAACCTACTAACCGGAGGCCCGGCCCATATTGCTATTTTTTTGCCTATTTCAGTATTTCGAAGAAAAGGAATATCAAACGGAGTCCAAACGGAATGAAACCTTCGGGAGCGTTATTTTTGGAACAAATCTGATCCGGAGAGCTTGGAGTGCAAGTCAAGAAGCCTCCGAGGGCCCGACGAGATAGGAGCCCCCCCTGTAGGGCGCGCCCCTTGTCTCGTGGGCCCCATGGGCGGCCACCGACTTACTTCTTCCTCCTATATATACCTTCGTACCCCGAAAACATCCAGGAGCACCACGAAACCCAATTTCCACTGCTGTAACCTTCTGTATCCGCGAGATCCCATCTTGGAGCCCTTGTCGGCATTCTGCCAGAGGGGGAAGCAACCACGGAGGGCCTCTACATCAACATCCTTGCCCCTCCGATGAGTTGTGAGTAGTTTACCACAGACCTACGGGTCCATAGTTATTAGCTACATGTCTTCTTCTCTCTTTTTGGATCTCAATACAATGTTCTCCCCCTCTCTTGTGGAGATCTATTCAATGTAAACTCTTTTTGCGGTTTGTTTGTCGAGATCCGATGAATTGTGGGTTTATGATCAAGTTTATCTATGAATAATATTTGAATCTTCTCTGAATTCTTTTATGTATGATTGAGTTATCTTTGCAAGTCTCTTCGAATTATCAGTTTGGTTTGGCCTACTAGATTGATCTTTCTTGCCATGGGAGAAGTGCTTAGCTTTGGGTTCAATCTTGCGGTGTTCTTACCCAGTGACAGAAAGGGTTGCAAGACACGTATTGTATTGTTGCCATCAAGGATAACAAGATGGGGTTTATATCATATTGCATGTGTTTATCCCTCTACATCATGTCATCTTGCTTAATGTGTTGCTCTATTCTTATGAACTTAATACTCTAGATGCATGCTGGATAGCGGTCGATGTGTGGAGTAATAGTAGTAGATGCAGGCAGGAGTCGGTCTACTTGTTATGGACATGATACCTATATACATGATCATGCCTAGATAATCTCATAACTATGCGCTTTTCTATCAATTGCTCGATAGTAATTTGTTTACCCAACGTAATACTTATGCTATCTTGAGAGAAGCCTCTAGTGAAACCTATGGCCCCCGGGTCTATCTCTTATCATATTTGCTTTCAATCTACTTTATTTGCATCTTTACTTTTTTGCATCTATATTACAAAATACCAAAAATATATTTATCTTATCATACTATCTTTATTAGATCTCACTTTCGCAAGTGGCCGTGAAGGGATTGACAACCCCTTTATTGCGTTGGTTGCGAGTTCTCAGTTTGTTTGTGTAGGTGTGTGGGACTTTTGAGGAGCCTCCTACTGGATTGATACCTTGGTTCTCAAAACTGAGGGAAATACTTATGCTACACTTTGCTGCATCACCCTCTCCTCTTCGAGGAAAACCAACGCAAGCTCAAGACTTAGCACCCACCACGCTCGATTAACTCTGGCACGTTGCGTACGCGGCTGGTGAGCAGACCTAGCTACCTCCTTCAACAAGGCAGGTGCTTACGCAGTCCAACCCGGCGCGCGCCGCTCAGTCGCTGACGTCTATTAAGCTTCGGCTGATGTATACGATGCAGAACGCTCATACTATACCCACGTGATGGTTAGTGCTATCAGGCCAGAGGCCCCTCGGATCAAATATCCAAATCATAGTGGATTAGGAACGCGTGGTAACAAGCAGAGACTCATGCAATATGTGACCCCGTTGCCCCGTCTTGAGGACTTGCGGCAAGGGCTAAGAATGCCCGACCATGCCTCGTAATTATCTCACGGGCACCTTCCAGGTCAACCCGACTCCACATCACTCGCAATTATGCTTGCGCGGGTACCCCTCAGGGTCGACCCGTCTTTAGTAACATGGTTCAGTGTAAAGTCATAGTAATCATAGTTACTGTGTGTCTAAACAACAAGGGGAAAACCCGAGAAATCACCCCCGGTGAATCCCACTCGATGTAATAATCAAGGTGAACGTAAGAGGAATCACCCTCGAGGTCCACACTTGAGGGGTTGCACGACAGAGTCGTATCGGAAGTGGTTAAAGAGGAAACCACCCTCGATGACCACGATCAAATAGCTACACTACAGGGTTAACATTAGAAGTGCTGATGAGGCCTCACCCTCGGCACTCGATAGTAACTCAGTAGTGTCGAGCAACTAAGGGAAAGTGATGTGCGGTGCCGGGGCCTGGTCTTCAATCCCATTGATTGGGTCTTCAATGATGAAGCAGGGGCAACAAGGACAAGGTGGGGGTCACTGATGGATCACTAACCAACCTATACTAAGTAGTTTAGGATAAGCAGGTAAGGTACAACAGCAGATACAAAAGCAGGCTATGCATCAGAATAGGAGCAAACAATTACAGTAGCAAAATCTAATGCAAGCATGAGAGAATGGAGTGGGCGATATCGGGATGATCAAAAGGGGGGCTTGCCTGGTTTCTCTGGCAAGGAGGGGTCGTCGGTGACATAGTCTATCACAGGGGCAGCATTGGTCTCGGGGTATACCGGAGAGAAGAGGGGGAAGAAACAATAAATATAAAGCAAACATAGCATAACAGGACAACAAGCAGAGCTAGACGTGTTCTAACGTGGTGCTACACGATACCGGCGAGGGGGGAAGTCAACCGGGAATGTTTTCCCGATTCCGGACCTGTGTCAGACAGATGACCGGAGGGGGAAAGTTCCATGTTCAGCATGCTAGGGGCATGTGACAGATGGATGGACCGCGTATCCGGATTCGTCACGTTTTTCTGATTTCATGTAGAAAACATTTTCATCCGAATTACAGATTATTTTATATGAATTTTCTAAGTTTTAAACATATTTTGGAATTATTTATATTAACAGAAATGGAATATGACGTCAGCATGACGTAGGAGTGACGTCAGCAGTCAACAGTCTGGTTGACTGGTCAAAACTGACACGGGGGACCCACCTGTCATAGACAGTGGGTTAAATAGAGTTTAAACTAATCTACATTTAGCTAGTAAAACTACTGGGCCCACCTGTCAGTGTCTAATTAACTAAACTAATTAGTTTGAATTATTAAAATGTTTTAATTAGAGGATTAAGCGGTGGGACCCGCACGTCGGTGACTGGGGCCTTCCCAGTCAGCATGGTTGACCAGGTCAACTAGTCAACAGGGGGCCAGGGGCCCCACTAGCAGTGACCCAGGGGGTGGCCCCAGGTGTGCCAGCTCAGCGGGCCGGCGGTTGAATGCCGGCGAGCACAAAAACGCGGCAGAGGGCACCCGGCCTCGTCGGGATTTGTCTACAGGGGGTCTCCGGGGTTGGGGTTAGGCACGTTCGAATGGGGAGTGAGCGGCACAGCTGCTGGTGGTGGTGGTTTTGCCGGAAACTGCGCCGGCGACGAGGTCCGCGGCGGAGCAGCTATGGTCGACAGCGGAAAAAGGTGCTATGGCGTGCTACAACTCAGGCGAAAGGGCTAGGTGGGAGCAGCAGTCCTCCAGGAGCGCGCTACGGGGACTAGACGGAGCAAGAAGAGCTCGGGAGCTCGTGCGCGATAGCAATGGCGGATGGCGGAGCTAGCGCTTACAGCTAGCTAGCTAGGGAAGGAGGAAACGGAGCAAGGACGGGGAGGAAGGAGGCGGAGCTTATGGGGCAGGCACACAGAGGCCTCTCGGGGTTCGGGAGCGCAGAGGGAGGCTTGTGGCTCCGCTGATCGCCGGTGACCACCAAGAAAGGGAAGAGGGCGATGCCGACGTTGCCAACCTCCCCGACTTCAGCTAATGGACGAGGACGGGGAAGCGGAGGACGGCGCACCTCCCAGACTCGGTTCCCGGGCTCGGGGACGCCGGTAGCCGCGGGGACAACAGAGAATGGCGGCGACCGTGTCGGCCTCCTCTCCAGAACGAAGGAGAGGGAGAGGAAGAGGCGGAGAGGGCGAGGAGATTCTGGGAGTGGGTGGAGGTAGGTGGGGGAGGACTCGAGGAGCCGGAGGGGGCGCCCTTATCCTCTCGCGGGGGCGTCGCCGGCGAGGTGGCTAGGCGGCGACGGGCGCGCGTTGTCCCGCCCGGTCGGAGGAACAGGAAGTGACCAGGGGAGGGGGAGTGGGCCGGCCTAGCTGGGCCAGTTGGCGTGGGTGGGCCGAAGCCCAAGTGGGGCAGGGGCTTTCTCTCCCCTCTGTTTTTCCTTTTCTTCTTTTCTTTGTTTTTCTTCTTTTTTTGGCATCTTTTGCATTTGCTTTTAGCCACTAATGACTTTGCAAAATTATGTCACTGGCCAAGATAATTTCAAAGAATTATTGTGCACTGCCACAAAAAGGTTGTGAGACTTTAGAAGTAGTTTGCAATTTTTATAATTTAATAAGGAATTTAAATTATTGCTTAGGTCATTGTTATAAGTAGTTTAGGCCACTTAAACACTTTGCAAAAAATGCTGGTTTACCACCAATATTACTTGTGGATTATTTGGCACATGATGAACATTTTAGATTTCATGTTTGAACATTTTGAATTTCACTCATAATTTGAAATTGAATTCAACTGGAATTTGAAAGAGAGAGAGGAGACAATGATGATCAACCACTTGTTTAGCAAAATGATTAACTTAACCCCAGGGTTTACTGTAGCATCATTACACTGGGGTGTTACAATTTTCTGGTGGATCTCATGAACGGTCCCATGTAGGATCACTACTTCATCAAGTATATTCCTTCCTTGCATGAAATCTATTTGCGATGGTCAGACGCCATGGTTAGCAGTTGCATTGAGCCTATTAGTAGAAACTTTGGTAAAGATTTTAAGCTGACATTAAGGAGGCATATTGTATGATATATTATATACTAGAGAGGACTCTTTGTGTTACTGTCGATGTGAGGCAAAAATACCACATCTCTCTCCCCTCCCTCCCTTTCCTTGACCTCTCCCTCTTGTAGGGCACAATTGAGCAAATTAAAGCAATAGACCCAAGCTCTCACATCAATCAGTTCAACCCAGCCAAAATGCACAACCATTCTCGA
Organism: Triticum timopheevii; assembly: GCA_963921465.1. NCBI lineage: Eukaryota > Viridiplantae > Streptophyta > Magnoliopsida > Poales > Poaceae > Triticum > Triticum timopheevii. Next base: position 489,399,269 of record OY997270.1, on the reverse strand, counting down.
CTAACCTAGTTGTGCCTGGTCAAACTGGATGGTGGTGATAACCATATCAATGTGTGGGCCATCACCTACTCACTTTCTCATAGTCCGATGAATCTTTGTTGTGGTTCCTCGAGTATTCTATAACTCTACCAAAAGTGTGGGTAGCTATGAATAATGGTGAATTAGTTCCATCACTTCAATATGGATAATGGAGGTGAACATGTCCCAAGCACAATAGAAGCAAATGTTGCATCTAAGGTATGTAGATGGGTACATTTAACAACAATGACATAGGTGCATAATGATGTGCCAACTTCTTCTTTCTCTACATTTTTCTCGACCCCGCCAAGATACAAGGCAACGGTGTAGATTTCCTCTTTTCATTTCACCAATGTACAACTCCACCATGGAGCCACAACATCATCAAGGACTTTTTTCTTGAGCAAAGCAACATATCCCATATTCCACCTCTCTCCTTTAGAAAAGGGGATCATTTCACTTCTAACTCGGATTAAAGTAAGAGAGTTCATAGTTCCCAAGGTTCGACATGGACGACATATACACTTCATTTAGCCATTGGCTAGAGCACTCTCCAAAAGTTTGATGATGGTCTCATATTGCCTCAACAAGCACATTGGAGCATTATGAATACAACATGATGTGGACAACTGCGAGGATCAATTTTGATGTAGTAGACATGGATGCTATGGTGAGGTGTGGGAGGCCGCATGTTGAGAGAACTAGAAGTAATGTGGCTCAACTATTTAGGTATACTAGAGATGATACCCACATGTTATTATAATATTCAACTATTTATGTGGGATGCCATCAAGACTAGTATTTTGGAGTTATTCAACTTTCTCCACGCCAACAGACTTGATCTATCCAGGATTAATTTTAGCCAATATTTTGTTGTTGTCAAAGATTAAAGAGGCAGAGCAAATCCAGCAATATAAGTTATATAATACAATATAGAACTTGATGAGCATGTTGAACCTTTACTTCAACCAGAGAGTAGCGCAACGCAGAAAGATGTGAGACATGATCTTGTATTATGGAACGAGTAAAGAGACTTGCCCGTAACGAGATTGAACTAGGTATGGAGATACCGACGATCGAATCTCGGGCAAGTAACATACCGATATATAGACAAAGGGAACTGCATACGGTTTAGCTGAATCCTTGGCATCGAGGTTCGACCGATAAAGATCATTGTAGAATATGTGGTAACCAATATGGACATCCAGCTCCCGTTATTGGTTATTGGCGTAGAGGTGTCTTAGTCATGTCTACATTATTCTCGAACCCGTAGGGTCCACAGCTTGACGTTCGGTGACGCTAGAGTAGTATTGGGATATTCACGTTGGTGAACAAATGTTGTTTGGAGTCCCGGATGAGATCCCAGACATCACGAGGAGCTTCAGAATGGTCCGGAGGTAAAGTTTTATATATGGGAAGTCATATTTAGGCACCGGAAAAGTTTTGGGTTTTGCCGGTATTGTATCGGGAAGCTTCCAGGAGGTTCTAGAAGGTTCCAGAGGGTTCCAAAAGGGTCCCTCCAGCACCTAGGGCGTGTATGGGCTGTAAGGGGGCATCCTAGCCTTATTAGGCCAGGCGCACCAACCTCCTAAGGCCCATCCTCCTAGGAGAAGGAATACCCTAAGGGGGAGGGCCCTCCACTTGGCTTGGAGGGCACTCCTCCCCCTTTGGCCGCCTCCCCTCCTCGGAGGAGGGGCTAGGGCTGCACCCCCAACCCTCCAACACCCCTATATATAGTGGGGAGGAGGGGCAAGGGTTGGACACATCAATTCCCACGCCCTGCGGCCGCCTCTCTCTCTCTCTCTCATTCTTCCTCATTCGTAGTTTCAGAGGCGCTTGGCGAAGCCCTGCTGGGATTGCTCCACCACCATCTCCACCACGCTGTCGTGCTGGTTGAGATCCTATCTACTTCTCCTCCCTCCCTTGCTGGATTAAGAAGGAGGAGACTTCATCGAACCATACGTGTGCTGAACACGGAGGTGTTGTCCGTTCGGCGCTAGGTCGGATTGGATTGTGATCGGATCGCGAAGAGTAAAACTACATCAACCGCGTGTTATACGCTTCCGTTTAGCAATCTACAAGGGTATGTATATCCAATCTCTCCTCTCATATATGTCCATCTCCTAGATTGATCTTGGTGAGCGTAGGATTTTTTTTGTTTCCCATGCAATGTTCCCCAACAGTGTGGCATGTTCATGTATCCGGATGCACATTTATTTCTATGTTCCTCATGCTTAAGAATAGGAGGCGCCGATAATTTCAAAATAGCTAAAATTTTGATGTCGCATGAATCTACACATGAATATCTTTGAGCCAACAAGCTTGGGGTTGGCTTCTTAAACAATGTAGCACACGGGATGAGGTCAGCACAATCGTGCTGGCTCACAGATTTCCTTTTTATTTTCATCAGAGAAAGGGATTCTCACAAAGATCTTGAAGAAGAATTCAATATCGTACGATCCTTTTCTTTCCTTCTGAAAATAAATAACATGTCTGCAAGTAATATGATAGAAATAAATTACCAAATGCATCAGGCTTTACTGTTGGTATTGATCTGACAGCTAAACATGCAGTTAGATCTAATAGCCTAACAGAAAAAAGGAGGAAAGCTTAAGCTTGCTGGAAAAGGCCCCACGCACCAACGCACGTGGACTTTTATCCCAACTAAGCGCCCCGGTAGGGGGCACCCTAACCAACACATGGTTTAGGTCCCATGTCGCCAGCACCATATAAAGGGATACGGGAGAGAGCTGGCTCACCTGCGCGATCACAATTCTCGTACGGTTTCACTCTCCTCCCGATATTCTCTCAACCCATCCAATCCAAGGGAGTGCTGTAGCGATGAGAAGACCTAACCCAGCCGCGGTTGCTGCCTCCGGACAGTGTCAGTGGCATCCTGAAGGAATGAAGACGTCGAGGAGATCATCTACTTCGACAACATCATCCCTCCATCACGTCTACACTGCGCAGGCGATCATGTCAACTTATGTCACATGTAAAGGTTCTCGAAACCCATCTCTGTTCATGTTATCTTGGGTGATCTAGATGCAATTTGATCATGTTATTGGCATCCTAGTGATGCATTAGTTCCAACAATGGTATCAATCGCCTACATGATTGTTCTAGAACCACAATTTGATCATTAGATCAACTGCATGACCAGGGTTTATGTTTTAGATTTGATCTAAGCTCCTAATTAGCCCCATATTCATGCTACAGTTTGATGTTCGTGTCAATTGCCTTGTGCAAATAATTATGTGATATTCTAAATTGCTTCGGATCATTATTGTTGATGTTAATTAATTTTTAATTAACCCATGTTAAAGATTAATGCTCAAGGTTATATCACGGTTAATTAGAATCAATCATGTTTAACTACCAATTCCGGTTTTGATTAGCAAATTAGAAGGCAGATCCATTGACAACACACAAACAATAGAATCCCCATTGTCATAAACCCTAGCAAAAATCCCCAATTCGGTAGAACCCTAATTTTTGCAATTATTCCCCAAATCAAACACTGATGTACATGAATTGGAGAAGAATGAGGCAGAGGCTCACCTAATGCGTCGCGTAGCCGCCTTTTCCCTTCGGGGCCCGTTCCGCGTCCACTGTGGTGCGAGGGCAGAGATGTCGCGACACCATCGCCTCCCACCGGAGCGATCTGCGGAACGATTTTGAGTCGCCGCCGTCGCTCGAATGGATGAGCTCCTGTGTGGCCGATGTCGCGCGGGTCACCATCGCCCCTCATGCCACGGTGGCTGGCGTTTCTCCTCCCTCTCTGAAATGCCATGTGCGCGGACACCCGAGCCACGCTCGACGAAGGAGCATGCGGGATTCATCCTGCTGCACGCTCCTCCGGCGAGCGCAACCACCTCGCCGCCATGGCCAACGCGCCTTCGAGCCGCCGTCGAACGCCGTTGCCTCTCAGCGGAAATGTGGGGGGGGGGGGATCGAGGGAGGAATGAGCTAGGGCTGGCTGCGGGTAGCAGTTTTGTTTGACTCGGGATCAGCAGCAACCGTCCGATTCGTAATATGAAGAGGCTCTTCACCATCATTTTGCCGTGCTCATCGTGTATGAATGAATGAGTCTTAAAAGATGAATCAAATTAAAGAAGAGAACTATCCGAAATTGACCCAATAAACGCATGTGGGTTAAGAAAACGGAAATGTTAACGCCCATATGTGTGGGCGTTGACCATCTCGACCACACGCATCCATCATCGTCCAGTACTATATGCACGAATCTTGGCACAATCTGGCTAATTTTCTGTGCCACGTAGGACAAGGCGTGTGTGTGGTGTGTGACATAGTTCGCCCACACATCCGATTTACCACACGGAGGGGCCGGTGTGTGGGCGTTTAGCAGTTGACCCACACACCAGTTTTCAGTCATGCACAAGGGCTAGTGTGTGGGCGTTTTCCATCTCGCCCACACGTCTGCCTCCTCTCCCACACCCAAGCTGCCAGTTGCCATGCGTTTTGCAGTGTACATGGCAACTGCCCTAGTGTGATTGCAAGAAGATGGCAACTCTCTCTTTTTTTTTACCCGAACATGTCAGTTGCCATATATTTTGCATGGTACATGGCAAACTGTCCTAGCGTGCACGTAAGAAGATGGCAACTCTTTTTTTTTTACATGGCAACTGCCCTAACGTGCTTGTGAGCACATGGCAACTCTCTCTTTTACCCGAACATGTTTTTTTGTCATGCCATTTTTTCAGTGCTACACGGCAACTGCCTAGTGTTAGTAGGTGGCAACTCCTAAAGTTTTGAAATCATGGCAACTGCAGTAGACCAGATCACACATGGAAACAGCTGTAGTTGTCCAAAAAATGGCAATCTGGAACTTTGACCTGAGATGGCAACTGCAGTTGAGCAGACATGGCAACTGTAGTTGTCTGACATGACAACCGTAGTTCAACGACATGGAAACTGCACTTAAACGAACATAGACGAGGGTCCGGTCCATGGCAACTGCATGCGCGCGGTAAAGTGTCACGTGGGGCGTGCGGGGCCACGAGGTACGAGGCCTGACGTACCGGGTGTGTGGGCATTATCTATTTTCGCCCACACGCACGTGTGTAAGAGGGACCGGGAGGGAAAAAAGAGGCATGTGGCGCTAGTTGTTTTGCCCACACACAAACGTGTGGGCTGGTCCTCTTAGGCACCACACAGAACGTGTGGGCAGATTCCTTAACGCCCACATCTGTGGCAGTTATCGGGACCCTAAGAAAATACATGTGAATCTAGGTTGGGCATTTCATCAGGCAGGACATGTGCATGCCGGGCGCCCGGCAGCGTTGTCCGCCACCGTGTTGGAGACTTGGAGATCTTGGGCCAAAATCACTATTCTGACCTTGTCTGCAAAGTATGACACAAAATGAACTCTGAACAAAATTATTTCACAATCTGACCCTTTTCGCAACGTCACAGACCATGACGTTTCTCCTTCACATAGAAATGTCGAGCTAGCCAGCGTTTCTGCTCCACGTAGAAACGCCGAGCTAGCTCACGTTGCTGCCCAGGCCGAACTGACATCGATCATTGACATGGTACGTTGGAAACGCCAAGACCGCTGGCGTTTCCAGCTTGTCTACAAACGCCCAGGGGGCATGGCGTTTCTGGCCCTGATACAGTGGCCGCATGCAGCAGCGACAGAGGCCTATGTCGGGATGTAGAAAACAGTCTCACGCTGCACATGCATGCTTGCCGCCAGGAATCATTGGGCATTTCCCTAGATCATGTTGTGGATAATGGTTACCTATTTTTACTTTACCACTACGTGCCACTGCATGCTTCTATTTTTTTTACCAATACGTGCCATTGCATGCTCCTTTTTCTATGGTTTGCATGCAAACATATGATGCCAATTCTGCCAGTCAGTAGTAACCCGTGCAAGCATGCATGTCTACCAGCCTATAGCCTAGCCTGCAAGAAGTAGACTGTGATGCAGCGCATTGTTAGCAGCCATGCAAGCATGCATGTCCACCAGCCTACAGCCTAGCCTACAACTACAAGGCGCATTATTTGCAGCGTGGGCGTCGGACTATTTTCCATCGCCCGACATAGGCCTCTGCCGCCGCTGTATCAAGGCCAGAAACGCCATGCCCTCTGGCGTTTGTAGACAAGTTAGAAACGCCAACGGTCCTGGCGTTTCCAGCATGCCACGTCAGCGAGCGACGCTAGCTCGGCCTAGGCAGCAACGCGAGCTAGTTCGGCGTTTCTATATAGAGCAGAAACGCGACCTTGCTCGGCATTTCTATGTTGAGCGGCAACGCCGCGGGTTGTGGCGTTGCTAAAAGGGTCAGATCGTGAAATACTTTCATGTCGAGTTCAGTTTACGACAAAGATTACTCATAAGGTCAGAACGGTGATTTTGTCCGAAATCTTGGGCGGCGTCCTCTTTCGTCCATTGGGAGGCTGGAACTGCGTCAGGTGCGCCGAGGGTGGGTACCTTCTCGTGGCGGCCTCGTGGGAGGGGCGTACGGCGCGGAGCCAGGCACGGCCACATGTTCAACTCAGCCCAAACGTGGCACCATTGTGTATACTATATATCGATCGCAGGGGACGAACGAGCTATATACGTACTCCGGTTTCGGTTTCGGTTTCGTGATTGGGTTCTTAAAAATACTAGAAGAAGACCCGTGCATTGCAACGGGGCCACATTAACTTTAAGAGTTCAATATCAATTATGTTAATATTACATTTAATATTCTCATACATATCAAGTGACAATGACGACCTTTTTACCAGCAAATTCTCACACACACTCTCTCCCTCCCTCCTCCTCACTCTCTCTCCCCCTCTCCCTCTCTCTCTCTCTCTCTAACACAAACACATATCCATCTTATTGGGTACGGGACCATAATCCATCTATTTCACACGCACACGCGCTAGTGCATAACAATATGGATTATAAAACAGGTTCAAGGTAGTAACAAGGATTCTTCTCATGCATTAATAAACAAATGTTCTACACGACGATACACCCGACTCATTTAATTAATATAATTAAATTATCAGTAAATTAGTCACCAAACTTCTAGGATGAACCGGAACAGAGCCAACATATATCATCCTAGACAAACGCAACATCAACCATTTACCTTGGTACTTTAGGGACCGACAGGAGGATGCATGTAGAAGCGCTTCTTGCGTGCGAATCCACAGTCAGAGAGAGAAACTGGAACCCATTCCCATCACCAACTGATAAAGAAAGCATGTAAGAAAATTGATATCGAGCCAACTTGGATCTTCGGTGATTGTCCGCCGGTATGGAGAATTTAGGAGGGTGGGTGCAGGGAGTGGCCTTGTGGATGATGGATGGAGGCGCGGAGGGATGTGGTCACCGGAAGGTCGAAAGCGGAGAGGGTCGGGCACGTTAGGTGGAGCCGGTGGTGCGCGACAACCAGAGGCGGCCCAATCATGGACGGCGAACCGACGATAGCCTCGGCCCATCTCTCGACGCAGCGAAGCTAGAGAGGGCGGCACTGCCGGTGCTCGAGACCGCCGCTCGGCACCATCTACATCGAGGGGAAAGAGAGGCGAGAAAGCGATAGGGTGATGTGGGGCTAGGGATTGCGGAGGAGGGTGGGGGTGTGTGATTTGAATGGATGGTTCTGCCCACCGTTTTCTTGTACGTGGCGGTGGAGGCGGCGGCGGCCAGCCATGCAGGCGAGGCATGGGTCGAGTCGGGCACACAGCGAGCCGCAGTAGCAGAGGCGGGGGCGATTTTTTGCTACTGAGATGCAGGGTGTGGGATTGATCGTTCATGTTCTGTTTTCCTTTTTAACGGGAGATGGATGCAATTTTTTCACGAGGGGAGAGATGCGACCACGTACAGATTCCATAATAAATTAATTAGGTCCATAACGGGATTTCTTTACAATGCGTTAAGATTTACGTGTTAGTTTTCTTGATAAAGAAATGAACTGATGTAGGGATCGATTGATTCGGATAAGGAAAGATAGATTCGTGATCTTTTGTATGTTAGGAAATTAGTGGTTTGCAAGGAAAGAGTGGAGAGAAAAAGAACCAATGCGACCACGTATAGATTCCATAATAAATTAATTAGGTCCATAACGGGATTTGTTTGCAATGCATTAAGATTTACGTGTTAGTTTTCTTAATAAAGAAATGCACTGATGTAGGGCGCGATTGGTTCGGGTAAGGAAAGATAGATTCGTGATCTTTTGTATTTTAGGAAATTATTGGTTTGCAAGGAAAGAGTGGAGAGAAAAGAACCAGTACGAGGGGGTGGTGGGAGGTGGGACGAATAAAAACCGGACGAAATTGGGAGGTGGGAGGGGGCGAGTAAAAACCGACGAAAAAACCAACAAAATTGGGAGGTGGGAGAGAGGATGAAAAAAAACCAGGGGAGGTGGGAGGAGGACAAAAATAAACCGTACGAGGCTACCAACTGGTTCATTAGGAGTAGAGATTATTTGTGAAAATAACATGCGACGACGACTTAGCGAGCGGATCCCCTTAAAAAAGACATGGCGAGCAGATTCCCTTAAAACTGGTAGAAATGGATACGATTGATGACATTGATAAATAGTGGTGAATGTTGGCATAATTTACTATCATCATGCATGGAAACGAATCATCAAGAAAAAGAATACTTCCTATTACTACACTCATAGGAAGCTTCCTAATCTCTGCTACCAAACAGTTTCTGCCCAAACAAGGAAGGAAAGTTATGGACGTGATTCGAAAGGAAAAAAACGTTATGAAGATTAATTAATTTAGATTTGATCTTTAGAGATTGATTGTGATTGCTTCTTTTACATAAAGACATTACTAAATAATTTGCGTCAGTATGGAAAGTTCTGATCCATTCAGTTTTTTTCGTTGTGTGAGAGGGTGAAGTGAAAATAAACCGATAAAGTGGGGGAGGCGACAAAAAAAATCTACGACAATTAACCTACGAAAAAAAACTGGACGAAAGTGGTGGGACGAAAATTGACCGGCGAAGACTACCAACTGCTCCATTAGGAGTAGAGATTGGTTGGTTCGATTTTTTTTGCGTGGAGGGAACTACCTGGGAGGTGGGAGGGAGTACGAAAATAAACCGTCTCGGCTGAGCGGGAGGTGGGGGCAAGTACCACAGAAGTACCAAAAAAGACCGGGTGAGGTGGGACGAAAATAAAATATGGAACGCGACCTACCAACTGAGACATTAGGAGTAGAGATATTAACAAAAGTGCAGATCACGTCCCACTCTTCACTTTTTGACAAAAAACTTCCGAATAGCAATCTTGGTGAGTGATCTCCACCGGGTTCGATCGGCATGGCGTGTCGTTCCTCCAGGAGTGGGTGCTGAGAGGAAGGATGGCAAACCTCCATTGTCAATCGGCCGGAGCTGCATCGTCATTTGGATCAGAGCATGGACGAAATCGAGATGGTAGAGGTTGAGGAATTTGTAGGACGTGAGGGTTTAGGGTGGGCATCACGAGAACTCACCCATATCTTGGGAGACGGCAGACCCGAGGTGCAGTCGTGTTCGTGCTTCAGGGGCTGCCACGTGCTGTCCTCGCCGCCATCGCCTGTCGATGCCACTTCAGCGCCACGAGCATGGGACTGAGGGACGAAGGGAAGAGAAGGGAAGGAAGCGAGCTAATGACGTACCTATGTTTGGTATGTAATACCCTCCATTAAGAGCAGATATTTTCTTAAAATCGGTTATTTTGTTTCCTAATTAATGTGATTGAGCAATTTAAGGTAAGGTTAATTAATTTAGATTTGATATTTAGAGATTGATCGTGATTGATTCTTTCACATAAAGACATTACTAAAAATAACTTGCACTAGCATGGAAAGTTATGATCCGTTAAGATTTTTTTCGTTGTGTGAGAGGGTGACGCGAAACTAAACCGGTGGGGTGGGGGAGGGACGAAAAAAACTAGCGAAATAAAACGGGTGGGAGGTGGGAGGAAGTACCAAAGAAGTACCAAAAAAGACCGGGTGAGGTGGGACGAAAATAAAACCCGGAACGCGACCTACCAACTGAGGCATTAGGAGTAGAGATCTTGGGAGACGGCAGACCCGAGGTGCAGTCGTGTTCGTGCTTCAGGGGCTGCCACATGCTGTCCTCGCCGCCATCGCCTGTCGATGCCACTTTAGCGCCACGAGCATGGGACTGAGGGACGAAGGGAAGAGAAGGGAAGGAAGCGAGCTAATGACGTACCTATGTTTGGTATGTAATACCCTCTATTAAGAGTAGATATTTTCTTAAAATTGGTTATTTTGTTTCCTAATTAATGTGATTGAGCAATTTAAGGTAAGGTTAATTAATTTAGATTTGATATTTAGAGATTGATCGTGATTGATTCTTTCACATAAAGACATTACTAAAAATAACTTGCACCAGCATGGAAAGTTATGATCCGTTAAGATTTTTTTCGTTGTGTGAGAGGGTGACGCGAAACTAAACCGGTGGGGTGGGGGAGGGACAAAAAAAACCCAGCGAAATAAAACGGGTGGAAGGTGGGAGGAAGTACCAAAGAAGTACCAAAAAAGACCGGGTGAGGTGGGACAAAAATAAAATCCGGAACGCGATCTACCAACTGAGACATTAGGAGTAGAGATCTCGTATAGGCTTGTCAATCCATGGGTCCTCAAAATTTATTTCGCCACATGAGGGACGGTGGGATGCTAAGGAGGTGCACATGCATTTGTACTACGATATATGGATACTGACATTATGCTCAAGATCCGCTGCGTCAAGCTACGTCAAATTCACAACACCGCTCCTTTTAACTAGCTGTTCTATTTCTGACCCTCTCCTCGAGTCCACCACACCTCTCAACATCTTCATCGATCCTCACTTCCGTTCATGGCTGCCCTGTCTTTCAGTCGTATCCTCTTTCATCCTCTGCTCTTATTCTCAATACGATAGCACCTCACTTTGTGTGCCACGGGGAGGTCAAAACCTTGATACGTGTCCATTCTCTATGATGCATCAATATAAAAATAGTAGCACGACATGTTCATGTGTCCGGATGCGCAATTTTTCTGCGTTCCTGATGATTAAGAATAGGAGGCGCCGGGAATTTCAAAACAGCAAACAGGTGTGTTGTGGCATGAATCTAAACATGAAGATCTTCAAGCCAACAAGCTAGGGGTTGGCTTCCTAAACAATATAGCACTCGGGATGAGACCTGCACAACCGTGCTAGCTCATAGATTGCCTTTTTATTTTCATCAGAGAAAGGGATTCTCATAAGAATCTTGTAGAAGAATTCAATATTGTACGACCGCTTTCTTTTCTTCTGAAAATAAATAGTTGTGTTCAACATTTCTGCAAGTACTAACAGAGATAATTCACCAAGCGCATTAGGTTATCTTCATCATCCATAAGCCGGCAGATAGTAGTACAATATGTTCAAATACCTTGATGCATGAATAATTCAGGGGAAAATTGTGAGTGCTCTGTTTCCTCTGCTTCGGCCTCAGTTGCTCTGCTTCCGCTGCACCTTGTTACAGTGTATACTCTCCCGCTGAGATGTTTCGTCTTCTTCCCGGTGCGGCCCTGGCTCGAGGCTGCCGCCTTGCCGTACCACCGCACCACCGCCGACTCCCCAAGCACACACACACCAGTTACGCGCCTTGCCGCCTCCGACTTTTACGTGGCATCGCGTCACCCCCACGTGTCGCGATCTTGGACACTGGTTCTTGAGGTACTGTTGTTCTCTGTCATCCAGCCAACTAATCTACCCTATGAGCATCTCCAACAGGCGCGCTAGATTAACCGTGCACTGGGAAAAACAATTATATTACGCGCGCGAGACCAGAACTGGCGCTCCAGCAGATGCACTAAAACCTTGTTGCTGGGAAAAACGGCATCGCCCGCTACTTATTTGGTGCGCCTGCTCGCGCGCGCTGGACATGCCTATCGAGCGCGCAAATCTCACCAACCACCGGATCTGAACCTCCAGGTGTTGGCGCCTCCGCCCGCACCTTCCGCATTGGCTCTATTGACCTGTCGGCGCTTCCTTCGCCTATCCCCAGCGCGCCGCCGCTGCTTCCTCCACCTTCGCTCCTCGCCGCCACCCCTCGAGTGCCGCCGCTGCTTTACTCCGACGAACAGCGCCCGACAGCCGTTTGCAGCTAGCCGCCAACAAGGTGTTTGACAAAACAATTTCAAGGTATATATTGCTAATTTTATATTTGTAGATGAATTTGATGCATGTTGTTTGTAGTTTTAAATTAGTTTAAATGAACTTTGTAGATGAGTTCGTCCCATGATTCTTCCGATGAAGAATTTGATCTTCAAGAGGAGGAGAATGTTGCAATGATCCTAGCTATGCACGTCAATAAAAAGCCGAAGCACGTTGGTTCGGTTATCGATTGTGAGAAATTATGGAGGGACAAGATCGATGCCCACAATAGATTGATGAGGTACTATTTTATGGAGAATCCCATGTACCCCGAGTCCTACTTTCGATGCCGTTTTAGGATGAGCATCGAGTTGTTCAAACACATTGCGGAAACACCGGCGAGCCATGATCGGTTTTTTCAGCATACGGTATTTCGGCGGATCTAGTTGATGACCACTTGGCCATGGCTATGAGTCAAGTCATCATGTGTGTCATGCGCTTCGCAGTCGGAATTGTACAAGTGTTTGGTCCGGAATATTTGAGAGCTCCCAGTGCTGAAGACACTGCAAGGCTTTTGGAGATGAACAAAGCTCGCGTGTTCCCAGGTATGCTTGGCTCAATAGATTGCATGCATTGGAGTTGGAAGAATTGTCCTTAGGCATGGCATGGACAATTCCACGTCCAGAAAAAGGGGTCCATTATAATCCTTGAAGCGGTGGCCGATCAGGAGACATGGATTTGGCATGCTTTTTTTGGGAATGTATGGATCTTGCAATGACATCAATGTTTCAATGGTCACCACTCATGAATAGGATTGCAAATAGTGAAACTCCACCGGTGGAGTTTGTAGAAAATGGTCATACATACAACTATGACTACTATCTTGCGGATGTCATCTATCCAAGGTGGCAAACATTTGTGAAGTCGTTGACAAAACCATAAGGTAAGAAAAATATTGATTTCCACAATGCTCAACGGCGGCTAGGAAAGATGTGGAGAGAGTTTGGGATTTTGCAATCCCAATTTGCTACTGTGAGAGGACCGGCTATATTTCAGGATCAAAAGATCCTTTGATACATCATGAACGCTTGTGTGATCATGCATAACATGATTATCCAAAATGAGCGTGGGCAAGATTTAGACTATTCACAGTATGAGTTGTTGGGACGTCCCGTGCAAGTGTGGAGGAGGGCTGCGAGGGTTGCCCGCTTTATTGCCCCCTATCATGCCATTCGACGTGTTGAAATGCATGATGACCTTCAAAAGGATCTAGTCGAGGAGTGGTGGTCATGAAATGGGCGACAAAACTAGTTTGATGTAAAATGTCTGTTGTACTGTTGACTATTTGTTGCATTGTTCATGAACTATTTGTTATATTGGAAAATAAACTATTTGTTTAATGAAACTATTTATTGTTGATTTATTTCATGTGTGTTTGATCTTGTTGGTTCTATGTTGAATGGGAAATGTTGTTTGTGCTCGACGCGGGCATTGTAAGGTGTGAGCTCGGTGCTGCTCATTCCCGCTACCCGCTTCGCATCGTGACGAGGCATGGCGAGGCGGGCGGCGGAGGAGGAGTGCGCGAATGCCTCTTCTCTTCTCAAGCTCCAATAACATGTAGAAGAGAAACCCTTATAAGGAGGTCCAACTCCTCTTCCACTTCCGGGGTGGGACTAAACTTCCCACTACACCTAGTGCCAAATAAACCCACATGGGCCCTTAAAGATTTTCAGAAATTGCTATATGGGCCTAAATCCCATTCCAAATTTCAGCATTTTCTACTTGCATGTGTTGTTGTTGCTTCAACTGGGACTTGTTTTCTTATTCCAAATGTTGTGAGGTGCATGAATGAAGTCTTGGGAAATATCATAGAAACTTGTCCTAAGTAGATGTGAGATGCTTGAACCACCTTGTCTAAAACTGATGCGAGGGCTCAACTGCTCTGAATCTCCTTATATAGGAGATGCACAAACACAAGGGCCATCTCAGGTGCATATATTATACTATTACCTACTCAGAAAGTTTGGTGATGCACAAGCTACATGCTAGTATACAGAGACCACCTTATGGCTCACAGCTATGAATGTGTTCTAGGTCACCGGTGTCCCTTCGGGAAAGATTGCTCCTGAACAGGAGAAGGCGTTCAAGGAAGCCACCGTCGTATTCCTCGGAGCATTTCTTAGCATGATTGGAGATAAGCTGGTCGACGCAGATTTACATGTGTGTGTGTCGCCAAGGACTTGTGGGAGACGCTCGAATCTAAGTTCGGGGCCACCAATGCTGGGAGCGAAATGTATATTATAGAGCAGTTCCAAGATTACAAGATGGTCAAAAACCGTCCTGTACTGGAGCAGGCTCATGAGATAATATGCATCATTAAGGAGCTTGAGCTTCTGTAGTGCGATTTACCAGGCAAGTTTGTCGCGGATGTATAATCACTAAGCTCCCTAATTCATGCAGGAACTTTGCTACCACTCTGAAACATCAGAGGCGTGAGTTCTCAGTGGAGGATGTCATTGGCCATCTGAGTGCTGAGCAGAATTTGAGGGCAAAGGGCTCGCACGGAAAAGGGGTCGAAGGGACTTCTGTCGCCAACATGGTGAACTAGAGGAACTTCAACTCCCACAATCCCAAGGGAAAGAATGGTGTCCAACACAATACCGACTTTAAGAAGAAGGATAAGAAGACCTTCAAGAAGAATAAGAAGGATGAGGGCTGCTTTACTTGTGGTTCGGTTGAACATTGGGCCAAGAAGTGCCCAGACAAGTTTAAGAAGTCAGGACATGACTCCAAGTCTGTTAACATGATTGTGGGCAACAATGAGAATGGTGCATCTAGGTACGGTAATTTATTTACAATTTTTTCAGTGTTTCAGCCCACCGATTGGTGGGTGAACACAGGTGCAAGCGTGCATGTATGTGCTGACATTTCATTGTTTTCTTCTTCCCAGGTCACAGGCCACGGGTCCGTATTGATGGGGAATGGCGCGAGTGCTTCTCTTCATGGTGTTGGCATGGTCGATCTAAAGTTTACTTCAGGAAGGATCGTGCAGCTGAAGAACGTGCAGCATGTCCCCGCCATCAAAAAGAACCTCGTTAGTGGTTCCCTTCTATGTAGAGAAGGGTTTAAGTTGGTGTTCGAGTCTAATAAATTAGTTGTTACTAAATATGAACTATTTGTTGGAAAAGGTTATGAGAGAGGAGGGATGTTCCGCCATTCCCTCGTTGATTTTTGTAATAAAGTCGTGAACCATATTCATTCGAGTGTTAATGAATATGAAGTTTGACATTCACGTATTTGTCACATTACTTTTGGTGCTATGACGTGGCTAGCTAAGTTGGATTTAATCCTGAGTTTCACTTTACCCCAAGGTTCTAAGTTCCTTTCATGTGTGCAAGCTAAGAAACCTCGCCAGCCTCACAAGCCTGCGGAGGAGAGACACTTGGCACCATTAGAACTCATACATTCTAATCTTTGTGAGATGAATGGTGTGTTGACTAAAGGTGAAAAGAAATAGTTCATGACATTGATAGATGATTCCACTAGATATTGCTATGTGTATCTATTAAATACTAAAGATGAGGCTCTACACTACTTTAAAATCTATAAGGCAGAAGTTGAGAATCAACTTGAAAAGAAAATTAAACGAGTCTGATCAGATCGTGGTGGAGAGTACTTCTCGAGTGATTTTGATTCTTTTTGTGCGGAACACGACATTATTCATGAGAGGACGCATCCCTATTCACCCAGTCAAATGGGGTTGCCGAGCGGAAAAACCGTACTCTAACTGATTTGGTTAACACCATGTTAGATACATGGCATGGTGGGGGAGGCTACATTGACGGCATGTCATGTCCTGAATAAAGTTTCGATAAAGGATAATGAGATCACTCCCTAAGAGAAATGGGCAAAGGGAAGGACAATAGTCTCGTACTTGCATACTTGGGGTTGTTTGGGTAAAGTCAATGTGACGATCCCCAAAAAGCGTAAGTTTGGACCAAAGACTGTGGCTGCATTAATTTGGGCTACGCTAAGAATAGCATTGGCTATAGATTTCTAGTAATGAAATCTGAGTTACCTGACCAGAAGGTCGGTACAATTATGGAGTCTAAGGATGCTACATTCTTCAAGGATATTTTTCCTATGAGAGAGATGCAAGGCACTTCTAGACAGGAATCTGAGGAGACTCCTGAGCCTGACATTCCTTTGGAATATTATGAACAAACACATGATGAAAATCCTGAGGAGGATGACGAGCAAACTCTTGGTAGGGGCAAGATATAAAGGACTACAAAGACCTTTGCTAATGATTTCTTCGTGTACCTCATGGATGATACTCCCACTTCTATTTTAGAAGTGTATGCCTCTCCAGAAGCTGACTACTGGATGGATGTGGTCCGCAGCGAGATTGACTCCATCATGGCTAATGAGACATGGGAGATCACTGAGCGTCCCTATGGTTGCAAACCATTGGGATGTAAGTGGGTGTTCAAAAAGAAGTTTAGTCCCGATGGTACGATTGAAAAGTACAAGGCTAGGCTTGTGGCCAAGGGCTATGACCATAAGGAAGAGGAAGATTTATTCGATACTTATTCACTTGTGGCCAGACTGACCATCATTTGAGTATTACTCTCGTTGGCGGCCTCCCATGGTCTTCTCGTCCACCAGATGGATGTTAAGATGACTTTTTTGAATGGAGAGCTAAACGAGGAAATCTACATGCAACAGCCACATGGCTTTGTGATAGATGGTCAGGAAAGAAAGGTGTGTAGGTTGCTGAAATCTTTATATGGCTTGAAACAAGCACCAAAGCAATGGCATGATAAGTTTAATACAACTCTGACATCTGTTTGCTTCGTTGTTAATGAAGCTGACGAATGTGTATACTATCGCCATGGTGGGGGCGAAGGAGTTATATTGTGCTTGTATGTTGATGACATACTAATATTTGGAACCAACCTCAAAGTCATTCAGGAGGTCAAGACGTTTCTGTCTCAGAACTTTGAGATGAAAGACCTTGGTGTGGCTGATGTTATCTTGAACATCAAGCTAGTGAGAGATAATGAGGGTGGGATGATGATACGTCTCCAACGTATCTATAATTTTCGATTGTTCCATGCTATTATATTACCCCTTTTGGATGTTTATGGGCTTTATTTTGCACATTTATATCATTTTTGGGACTAACCTGCTAACCGGATGCCCAGCCTGTATTGTTTTTTTTGTGCCTATTTCAGTATTTCGAAGAAAAAGGAATATCAAACGGAGTCCAAACGGAATGAAACCTTCGGGAGCGTGATTTTTGGAACGAACATGATCCAGAGGACTTGGAGTGCAAGTCAAGAAGCAATCGAGGCGGCTAGGAGATAGGAGGGCGCGCCCACCCCTCCTGGGCGCGCCCCCTGTCTCATGGGCCCCTCGAGCGGCCACCGATGTACTTCTTCCTCCTATATATACCTATGTACCCCGAAAACATCCAGGGAGCTAACAAAAAACAATTTCCACCGCCGTAATCTTCTGTATCCGCAAGATCCCATCTTGGAGCCTTCGTCGGCGCTCCGCCGAAGGGAGAATCGACCACAGAGGGCTTCTACATCAACACCATAGCCCCTCCGATGAGTTGTGAGTAGTTTACCACAGACCTTCGGGTCCATAGTTATTATCTAGATGGCTTCTTTTCTCTTTTTGGATCTCAATACCATGTTCTCCCCCTCTCTTGTGGAGATCTATTCGATGTAAACTATTTTTGCGGTGTGTTTGTTGAGATCCGATGAATTGTGGGTTTATGATCAAGTTTATCTATGAGAAATATTTGAATCTTCTCTGAATTCTTTTATGTATGATTGAGTTATCTTTGCAAGTCTCTTTGAATTATCAGTTTGGTTTGGATTACTAGATTGATCTTTCTTGCCATGGGAGAAGTGCTTAGCTTTGGGTTCAATCTTGCAGTGTCCTTACCCAGTGACAGAAAGGGTTGCAAGGCACGTATTGTATTGTTGCCATCGAGGATAAAAAGATGGGGTTTATATCATATTGCTTGAGTTTATCCCTCTACATCATGTCATCTTTCTTAATGCGTTACTATGTTCTTATGAACTTAATACTCTAGATGCATGCTGGATAGAGGTCGATGTGTGGAGTAATAGTAGTAGATGCAGGCAGGAGTCGGTCTACTTGTCGCGGACGTGATGCCTATATACATGATCATGCCTAGATAATCTCATAATTATTCTCTTTTCTATCAATTGCTCGGCAGTAATTTGTTCATCCACCGTAATACTTATGCTATCTTGAGAGAAGCCACTAGTGAAACCTATGGCCCCCGGGTCTATCTTTTATCATATAAGCTTTCAATCTATTTTTATTTGCATCTATACTAGAAAATACCAATAATATATTTATCTTATCATACTATCTCTATCAGATCTCACTTTCGCAAGTGGCCGTGAAGGGATTGACAACCCCTTTATTGCGTTGGTTGCAAGTTCTTTGTTTGTTTGTGTAGGTGCGTGGGACTTTTGAGGAGCCTCGTACTGGATTGATACCTTGGTTCTCAAAAACTGAGGGAAATACTTATGCTACTATTGCTGCATCACCCTTTCCTCTTCAAGGAAAACCAACGCAAGCTCAAGACGTAGCAAGAAGGATTTGTGGCACCGTTGCCGGGGAGGTCTTCGCTAAAGTCAAGACATACCAAGTACCCATCATAAACTCATCTCCTTTGCATTTACATTATTTGCCATTTGCCTCTCGTTTTCCTCCCCCCCCCCCCACTTTACCCTTGCCGTTTTATTTGCCCTCTCTTTCCCAATTTTCTCCTCTCTTTTTCGCTTGCCTTTTTTTGTTTGCTTGTGTGTTGGATTGCTTGTTGCCATGGCGCAAGATAATACCAAATTGTGTGATTTCTCCAATACCAATAATAATGATTTCCTTAGTACTCCGATTGCTCCTCTTAATGATGTTGAGTCTTGTGAAATCAATACTACTTTGCTGAATCTTGTTATGAAAGATCAATTCGCCGACCTTTCTAGTGAAGATGCCGCTACCCATATAAACAACTTTGTTGATTTGTGTGATATGCAAAAGAAGAAAGATACGAATAATGATATTGTTAAATTGAAGTTATTTCCGTTTTCACTTTGAGATCGTGCTAAATTTTGGTTTTCGTCTTTGCCTAAAAATAGTATTGATTCTTGGAACAAGTGCAAAGATGCTTTTATCTCTAAGTATTTTCCTCCCGCTAAGATTATCACTCTTAGGAACAATATTATGAATTTTAAACAACTTGATCATGAGCATGTTGTCCAATCTTGGGAAAGAATGAAATTGATGATTCGCAATTGCCCTACTCATGGTTTGAATTTATGGATGATCATACAAAAAATTTATGCCGGTTTGAACTTTGCTTCTAGAAATCTTTTAGATTTGGCCGCGGGAGGCAAATTTATGGAAATCACGTTAGGAGATGCTACAAAACTTCTTGATAATATTATGGCTAATTATTCTCAATGGCACACCGAAAGATCTTCTAGTAAAAAAGTGCATGCTATATAAGAAATCAATGTTTTGAGTGGAAAGATGGATGAACTTATGAAGTTGTTTGCTACTAAAAATCCTCCTCTTGATCCCAATGATATCCCTCTGTCTACTTTGATTGAGAATAATAATGAATCTATGGATGTGAATTTTGTTGGTAGGAATAGTTTTGGAAACAATGCTTATAGAGGAAACTTTAATTCTAGACCGTTCCCTAGTAATTCCTCTAATAATTATGGAAATTCCTACAACAATTCTTATGGTAATTTTAATAAGATGCCCTCTGATTTTGAGAATAATGTGGAAGAATTTATGATTTCTCAAAAGTATTTTAATGCTTTTCTTGAAGAAAAATTGCTCAAAGTTGATGATTTGGCTAGGAACGTTGATAGACTTTCGCTTGATGTTGATTCTCTTAAACTTAGATCTACCCCTCCTGAGCATGATACCAATGAGTCTCTCAAAGCAATGAGAATTTCCATTGATGAGTGCAAGGAAAGAACCGCTAGATTGCGTGCTAAAAAGATTGCTTTGTAAATGCATGTTCTTCTAGTTTCCATGAAAATAATGATGAAGATCTTAAAGTTATTGATGTGTCTCCTATTAGATCTTTGTTTTGCAATATGAATCTTGATAATAATGGGACTGGAGATGAGTCAACTTTAGTTAGAAGGCGTCCCAATAATTCGGAGTTTTTAGATCTTGATGCTAAATTTGGTAAAAGTGGGATTGGAGAGGTCATGACTTTAAATAGCATTGAACCCACTATCTCGGATTTCAAGGAATTTGATTATGATAATTGTTCTTTAGAAGGTTGTATTTCCTTGTTGCAATTCCGTTGTTAATTCTCCTCATGCTTATAGTCAAAATAAAGCTTTTACCAAACATATCATTGATGCCTTGATGCAATCTTATGATGAAAAACTTAATTTGGAAGTTTCTATACCTAGAAAACTTAATGATGAGTGGGAACCTACTATAAAGACTAAAATTAAAGTTCATGAGTGTTTTGCTTTGTGTTATTTGGGTGCTAGTGTTTCCACGATTCCGAAAACTTTATGTGATATTCTAGGTTTCCATGATCTTGATGATTGCTCTTTAAATTTGCATCTTGCGGATTCCACCATTAAAAAGCCAATGGGAAGAATCAATGATGTTCTCATTGTTGCAAATAGAAATTTGGTGCCCGTAGATTTTATCGTTCTTGATATAGATTGCAATCTTTCTTGCCCTATTATTCTTGGTAGACCTTTCCTTAGAACGATTGGCGCGATTATTGATATGAAGGAAGGGAATATTAGATTCCAATTTCTATTAAGGAAAGGCATGGAGCACTTTCCAAGAAAGAAAGTCAAATTACCTTATGAATCTATCATGCGGGCTACTTATGAATTTAGTGCCAAAGATGGCACTACTTAGATCTATCTTCGCTTTTATGCCTAGCTAGGGACGTTAAACGGTAGCGCTAGTTGGGAGGCAACCCAATTTTATTTGTGTTTTGTACTTTTTGTTTCTGTTTAGTAATAAATTTTGCATCTACCTACTATTTAGATGTGTTTTTATGTTTTAATTAGTGTTTGTGCCAAGTAGAACCTATAAGATAACCTATGATGATAGTTAATTTGATTATGCTGAAATACAGAAACTTTGCGCGCACGAAATTAGTTTTTTTAAATCACAGAAACGTGCTTTTGCGTTGATTCTTTTTGCTGCTGATCAATAGACAAATTGTACAAGACTTCCTAGTTTGGTAGGATTTTTATAGTTCCAGAAGTTTGCGTTAGTTACAGATTGCTACAGACTTTTCTGTTTTTGACAAATTCTTTTTTTTTGTGTTGTTTGCTTAATTTGATGCATCTATGGCTAGTAAAATAGTTTTTAAACCATAGAGAAGTTGGAATACAGTAGGTTTAACACCAATATAATTAAAGAATGAGTTCATTGCAGTACCTTATGTGGTCGTTTTGTTTTCTTTCACTAACGAAGCTTATAAGATTTCCAGTTGAGTTTTGTGTTGTGAAGTTTTCAAGTTTTGGGTAAAGATTTGATGGACTATGGAATAAGGAATGGCAAAAGCCTAAGCTTGGGGATGCCCAAGGCACCCCAAGATATTCAATATTATCCAAAAGCCTAAGCTTGGGGATGCCCCGGGAAGGCATCCCCTCTTTCGTCTTCGTTCATTGGTAACTTTACTTAGAGATATATTTTTATTCGTCACATGATATGTGTTTTTCTTGGAGAGTCGTGTATGATATTAGTCTTTTATTTTTAGTTTACCCCAATCATACTTTCTGTACACACCTTTTGGGAGAAGTCCACTTGATTATAATTTATTAGAATACTCTATGTGCTTCACTTATATCTTTTGAGCTTGATAGTTTTTGCTCTAGTACTTCACTTATATCTTTTAGAGCATGGCGGTGGCTTAATTTTGTAGAAATTGCTAGTATCTCATTCTTCACTTATATTATTTTGACAGTCTCTTAGAACAGCATGGTATTTGCTATGGTTATAAAATTGGTCCTAGAATGGTAGGCATCCAAGTCGGGTATAATAAAAACTATCATAGAAAGTGAATTGGATGCTATGATCAATTTGATACTTGATAATTGTTTTGAGATATGGAGATAGTGATATTAAAGTCATGCTAGTTGGGTGATTATGAATTTAAAGAATGCTTGTGTTGAAGTTTGTGATTCCCGTAGCATACACATATGGTGAACCGCTTTGTGATGAAGTTGGAGCACAATTTTATTTATTGATTTTCTTCCTTATGAGTGGCGGTCGGGGACGAGCGATGGTCTTTTCCTACCAATCTACCCCCCTAGGATCATGTGCATAATACTTTGTTTTTGATGACTCGTAGATTTCTGCAATAAGTATATGAGTTCTTTTGACTAATGTTGAGTCCATGGATTATACGCACTCTCACCCTTCCACCATTGCTAGCCTATCTTGTACCGCGCGACTTTCACCGGTACCATATAGCCACCATATACCTTCCTCAAAACAGCCACAATTCCTACCTATTATGGCATTTCCATAGCCATTCCGAGATATATTGTCATGCAACTTTCCATTGTTCCATTTATATGACACACATCATCATTGTCATATTGCTCTTTGCATGATCATGTAGTTGACATCGTATTTGTGGCAAGGCCACCTTCATAATTTTCATACATGCCGCTCTTGATTCATTGCATATCCCGGTACACCGCCAGAGGCATTCATATAGAGTCATATCTTGTTCTAAGTTTTGAGTTGTAATTCTTGAGTTGTAAGTAAATAAAAGTGTGATGATCTTCATTATTAGAGCATTGTCCCCATGAGGAAAGGATGATGGATACTATGATTCCCCCACAAGTCGGGATGAGACTTTGGACTTTACAAAAGAAAAAGAAAAAAAAGGAGAAAGGCCAAAAGAAAAAAAGAAGGGATAATTAGATTTATGCCCCTAGTTGTGTCCCACTCGTCTATTTTACCCCTAATTCCCAAAAGTCACCGGTTCTGTCCAAATCACTTTGCTCCTCTTATGCTTTTGCCCTTTGACCGTTTGACCGTTAGTTTGAAAACTTCATAACTAATTCATACCAAATCAGAAAAATGCAAATAAGATACCAAAATGTTTAGAAAAACATCACCTATATGTCATTGTCATTTGCATTCATGAAAAAAGTGTTGGAAAGTGCCCATCCGAGTTTTAGCTCTTATGCTACCACCATGAATAGTAAAATCTAAAAAAGTTCAAAAAAATGAAAAAAAATTGTGTCAAAGAATGACAAATATTGTAAGTGTCGCCAAGTTTCATCAGGAAATAACATTCATGGGTGCCGCGGCAAAAAAACAATTAGCACTCCAAAATAGATTATTTTTTTGCCACGACTTCCACAAATGTCGTTCCCTAATGAAACTTGTCAAGCACTTAGAACATTTGTCGTTCTTTGCCACCATATTTTTTTTGAATTTTTTTAGAGTTTACTATTCATGGTGGTATCAAAAGAGCTAAAACCCGGATGTGCACTTCCCAACACTTTTTTCATGAAAGCAAATGACTCTGACATATAGGTGATGTTTTTCTGAACATTTTGGTATCTTATTTGCATTTTTCTGATTTAGTATGAATTAGTTATGAAGTTTTCAAACTGACAGTCAAACGGTCAAAGAGCAAAAGCATAAGAGGAGAAAAGTGACTTGGACAGAACAAGTGACTTTTGGGAATTAGGGGTAAAACAGACGAGTGGGACACAACTAGGGGCATAAATCTAATTATCCCAAAAAAAAGAAAGGCCAAAGAAAAAAAATAAAAAAAAGAAAGAAAAATGAGAGAAAAAGATAGAAGGGACAATGCCACTATCCTTTTTACCACACTTGTGCTTCAAAGTAGCACCATGATCTTCATGATAGAGAGTCTCCTATGGTTGTCACTTTCATATATTAGTGGGAATTTTTCATTATAGAACTTGGCTTGTATATTCCAGTGATGGGCTTCCTCAAAATGCCCTAGGTCTTCGTGAGCAAGCGAGTTGGATGCACACCCACTTAGTTTTTTTTTGTTGAGCTTTCATACATTTATAGATCTAGTGCATCTGTTGCATGGCAATCCCTACTCACTCACATTGATATCTATTAGTGGGCATCTCCATAGCCCTTTGATACGCCTAGTTGATGTGAGACTATCTTCTCCTTTTTGTCTTCTCCATAACCACTATTCTATTCCACATATAGTGCTATGTCCATGGCTCACGCTCATGTATTGCGTGAAAGTTGAAAAAGTTTGAGATTACTAAAGTATGAAACAATTTCTTGGCTTGTCATCGGGGTTGTGCATGATTAAATACTTTGCGTGATGAAGATAGAGCAACAACCAGACTATATGATTTTGTAGGGATAACTTTCTTTAGCCATGTTATTTTGAGAAGACATGATTGCTTTGATTAGTATGCTTGAAGTATTACTATTTCTTATGTCAATATGAAATTTTATTTTGAATCATTTGGATCTGAACATTCATGCCACAATCAAGAAAATTACATTGAGAATTATGCTAGGTAGCATTCCACATTAAAAATTCTGTTTTTATCATTTACCTACTCGAGGACGAGCAGGAATTAAGCTTGGGGATGCTTGATACGTCTCCAACGAATCTATAATTTTTGATTGTTCCATGCTATTATATTACCCCTTTTGGATGTTTATGGGCTTTATTTTACACATTTATATAATTTTTGGGACTAACCTACTAACCGGAGGCTCAGCCCGTATTGCTATTTTTTTTGCCTATTTCAGTATTTCGAAGAAAAGGAATATCAAACGGAGTCCAAACGGAATGAAACCTTTGGGAGCGTGATTTTTGGAATGAACGTGACCCAGAGGACTTGGAGTGCAAGTCAAGAAGCAATCGAGGCGGCCAGGAGATAGGAGGGCGCGCCCACCCCTCCTGGGCGCGCCCCCTGTCTCCTGGGCCCCTCGAGCGGCCACCGACGTACTTCTTCCTCCTATATATACCTACGTACCCCAAAAACATCCAGGGGGGCCAACGAAAAACAATTTTCACCGCCGTAACCTTCTGTATCCACGAGAACCCATCTTCGAGCCTTCGCCGGCGCTCCGCCGGAGGGGGAATCGACCATGGAGGGCTTCTACATCAACACCATAGCCCCTCCGATGTGTTGTGAGTAGTTTACCACAGACCTTCGGGTCCATAATTATTAGCTAGATGGCTTCTTCTCTCTTTTTGGATCTCAATACCGTGTTCTCCCCCTCCCTTGTGGAGATCTATTCGATGTAAACTCTTTTTGCAGTGTGTTTGTCGAGATCCGATGAATTGTGGGTTTATGATCAAGTTTATCTATGAGAAATATTTGAATCTTCTCTGAATTCTTTTATGTATGATTGAGTTATCTTTGCAAGTCTCTTCGAATTATCAGTTTGGTTTGGCCTACTAGATTGATCTTTCTTGCCATGGGAGAAGTGCTTAGCTTTGGGTTCAATCCTGCGGTGTCCTTACCCAGTGACAGAAAGGGTTGCAAGGCACGTATTGTATTATTGCCATCGAGGATAAAAAGATGGGGTTTATATCATATTGCTTCAGTTTATCCCTCTACATCATGTCATCTTTCTTAATGCATCACTATGTTCTTATGAACTTAATACTCTAGATGCATGCTGGATGGCGGTCGATGTGTGGAGTAATAGTAGTAGATGCAGGCAGGAGTCGGTCTACTTGTCGCGGACGTGATGCCTATATACATGATCATGCCTAGGTAATCTCATAATTATTCGCTTTTCTATCAATTGCTCGGCAGTAATTTGTTCACCCACCGTAATACTTATGTTATCTTGAGAGAAGCCACTAGTGAAACCTATGGCCCCCGGGTCTATCTTGTATCATATAAGCTTTCAATCTACTTTTATTTGCATCTTTACTTTTTGCGTCTATATTATAAAATACCAAAAATATATTTATCTTATGATACTATCTCTATCAGATCTCACTTTCGCAAGTGGCCGTGAAGGGATTGACAACCCCTTTATTGCGTTGGTTGTGAGTTCTTTGTTTGTTTGTGTAGGTGCGTGGGACTTTTGAGGAGCCTCCTACTGGATTGATACCTTGGTTCTCAAAAATTGAGGGAAATACTTACGCTACTATTACTGCATCACCCTTTCCTCTTCAAGGAAAACCTGTTGGGGAACGTAGTAATTTCAAAAAAAAATCCTACGCACACGCAAGATCATGGTGATGTATAGCAACGAGAGGGGAGAGTGTTGTCCACATACCCTCGTAGACCGAAAGCGGAAGCGTTAGAATAACGCGGTTGATGTAGTCGTACGTCTTCACGATCCGACCGATCCAAGTAACGAACGTACGGCACCTCCGAGTTCAGCACACATTCAGCTCGATGACGATCCCCGGACTCCGATCCAGTAGGGTGTTGGGGAAGAGTTCCGTTAGCACGACGGCGTGGTGACGGTGATGATGTTCTATCGACGCAGGGCTTCGCCTAAGCACCGCTATGATATGACCGAGATGGAATATGGTGGAGGGGGGCACCGCACACGGCTAAGGAACGATCACGAAGATCAACTTGTGTGTCATGGGGTGTCCCCCTGCCCCCGTATATAAAGGAGGGACGGGGAGGTGCAGCCGACCCCTAGGGGTGCGCCTGGAGGAGTCCTACTCCCACCGGGAGTAGGACTCCCCCCTCTTGCCTTGTTGGAGAAGGTTCCGATATCCAAATATAGGCTTCCAATATATCAATCTTTATGTCTCGACCATTTCGAGACTCCTCGTCATGTCCGTGATCACATCCGGGACTCCGAACAACCTTCAGTACATCAAAAACTATAAACTCATAATATAACTGTCATCGTAACGTTAAGCGTGCGGACCCTACGGGTTCGAGAACTATGTAGACATGACCTAGAACAGTTTCCGGTCAATAACCAATAGCGGAACCTAGATGCTCATATTGGCTCCTACATATTCTACGAAGATCTTTATCGGTCAAACCGCATAACAACATACGTTGTTCCCTTTGTCATCGGTATGTTACTTGCCCGAGATTCGATCGTCGGTATCCAATACCTAGTTTAATCTCGTTAC
Source organism: Triticum timopheevii (assembly GCA_963921465.1). Classification (NCBI taxonomy): domain Eukaryota; kingdom Viridiplantae; phylum Streptophyta; class Magnoliopsida; order Poales; family Poaceae; genus Triticum; species Triticum timopheevii. The sequence goes on along the minus strand of OY997270.1, from coordinate 489,372,006 downwards.
CAGCAAGTCTCTTTACTCGTTACGTAATGCATCATTCCGTAACTAACTCATTAGCTACATTTGCTTGCAAGGCTTATAATGATGTGCATTACCGAGAGGGCCCAGAGATACCTCTCCGACAATCGGAGTGACAAAACCTAATCTCGAAATACGCCAACTCAACATGAACCTTTGGAGACACCTGTAGAGCTCCTTTATAATCACCCAGTTATGTTGTGACGTTTGGTAGCACACAAAGTGTTCCTTTGGTAAACGGGAGTTGCATAATCTCATAGTTATAGGTACTTTGTATAAGTCATGAATAAAGCAATAGCAACATACTAAACGATCAAGTGCTAAGCTAATGGAATGGGTCAAGTCAATCACATCATTCTCCTAATGATGTGATCACATTTAATCAAATGACAACACATGTCTATGGTTAGGAAACATAACCATCTTTGATAATGAGCTAGTCAAGTAGAGGCATACTAGTGACATTAAGTTTGTCTATGTATTCACACATGTATCATGTTTCCGGTTAATACAATTATAGCATTAATAATAAACATTTATCATGATATGTGGAAACAAATAATAACTTTATTATTGCCTCTAGGGCATATTTCCTTCAGTCTCCCACTTGCACTACAGTCAATAATCTAGATTAGACAGTAATGATTCTAACACCTTTATCTTGTGAGAGAAAATGATGAACGAGGGAAGACCTTATTTGCAAATGTGGAGAGGGGTGTGGGTATCTTTTTGCGAAATTGTCATAGTTTCTTTCCTAACCGTCAGATATAAATCGGACGGATTATATTGCAGGATGGCAGGCACGCCATCATCACCAATTCTGTTTTTTATAAGATATATAAGATACTCCCTTTTTTCCGGTTTATAAGGCTCAATTCAAAAATCTCACCAACCAAGGTAGATGGTGAGTGGTGAAGTACCTTTTGGAGTTTGCAAAAGCACCCAATTAATGCTCTTGTTTTCCTCAAAAAAGTATGTTTACCAATGCATTAATTGCAATGCATGCATGCATAAATTACATGCATTGGTCAATTTTTTCTTAATACTTGCATGCAATGATTTAATGCACCTTGGAATCTGAACATGTGATGGGAAACAACCAAATTGAGCCTTATAAAATGGAAAAACTAAAATTTTGAGATAAGCCCTATAAACTGGAAAGGAGGGAGTATGGATTATAACTTGCAGATATGCTTCTTCCGATGAATGTTGCACTGTTTGACACTGTACTACCTTATGTTCAGTAGGTCGCCTACGGTTTTTATTCTGTTCACGCATATGAAAGGAGTGGCTATCAAATTCTCGCAAGGAACGCAAAGCTAAGAATGATATTACTTCCTTGGGATTGTGAAGAAAGATGTCTGCTCAGTGATCTCCAGATTCCCCCCACTTCTGGCTTACAGTATTATTGAGCTTGTTATGAAACCATGAAGAAAGCACTTAAACCGGTTGTGGATTACCCTAGGTTTTTCAGCTATTCTCTGGAAGGGATGATAAGGCCACGGTTTTGGATAATCAAGAGTACAAACATAGGCTGCAGTCTGACAGATATGTTTGCAAAAGACAATGACCTTTTAGCTGAAGAGTGCCTGGGAATAGAGACATGAGTTGTGACTCCTCTGCAGTCAAGCAAAGGTGGTTAATTTCTAGACTTAGATCAAGAGCATACTATGTTACCGTCCCTGATTATACAGCTTTATTTATGATTCCACCTTGATCCGGTCCGGGGATTCTGTTTTACAGATGGGAGGCCACTTCTCGAGTCTTCAACATTCAAAAGGTACATGGATTGATTGTGCTTTTCTTCACTCATTGTTAGAACACCAGTTTGTCGTGATGGGGAGTACTTTTTCAATCGAGGTGACAGACGCCACCATTTTTCACCACGAAAAGAAGTTATCAGTACTACTCATGGCTGACTGCATATCACTAGAGCCCCAAATTGTGAACTGCTATTAGATACTGTTTTACAGTGTTCTCGTGGCTTCATATTTGCATATCAGGGACAAATTTTAGGACACTTCAATGTGGGTTGTTTTGTTTTCTCAACCAGCTTGTATTTTTGGTGGCATTTGATGCACAAATATACCTATTAGGTGTGTATGTTAAATTTGTTTCCGCATATTGTTTTTTCAGGTCTTATACGATAAAATCTACAGAGTACATAATTAATATATGCAACTGAACTGAGATGACCAGCATGTGTACTACAAACACCTTTTCTTTGCGTGTCCATACTTGCCCTTATTCCCAAGTTCACCATATGCAGTCTGAAAGAGATTCATAGCTGAGAATGTTTAGCTGATCCTTTGCATGAGGTTTAGACAGTGTGGTTCACTGAAGAAAAATAATCCCAACACTCCATATGCAGTATGTACTCGGAAGAAGTTGCTGTGATCCTGCTCAACACATGCTTTAGATAACACATGAGTTGTTTGTAATTGTAGGGAACACCAACACAAATGCTCAAGAAAATTTAGTCAGGTGGAGACACACCCAAATCAACAAGAAATTACAAATAAACCAGCAATAAAATGAAATCTGTCATCAACAAGAAAAAATAATAATCAGCAGCAGCAGCACTAGTACAGGTGGGTCAAGGATTCAGTGTTTCCCGAGATTATATTACACACTAGAGACTTGCAGGTTGTTCAGAATGATCATGAAGCAATCCATACACCAGCTGAGTTAAAAATCCATCATTCTTGAGACCCCACACACAAAGAGACCACTAACTAGATGCTTGAGAGCAAGAGCTAGAGCTGCATTCTGACTTGCGGATCAGATGGACCGTCATCCTGAGCCTCCTGCTGCTCCTGCCTGCCAGTTCCACGAGGAGGATGTCTCCCTCCTTCGTCCCGGCCTGCGACACAATGTCCTGCCAGGATGAGCAAATCCGCCTCACATTGTTATTTTGCTGGACCATCAGCGCGCTACTCCACCGCATATTGCTACCCTCCAGCCTAAGCAGGAGAGGTGTCTGTTCGACTGGGAGACGACACGCCGAAGCATACTCCCTGCAGAAGGCCTGCTCAGAGAAGAGCCCGTCAGTCAAGATGGCGACCGAATCTCTCTCGGGCCGACGATTCATTCAGCAAGAAAATGGTTCTAAATTTGCAATTGCAAGCTTAATTTTGGATGAGAAATGGACTATGCACATATTGCACGTGGTATCTGAAGTTGTGAACTCACCAGATGTGCTATCTTCGAAACATCGTATGCCGTCATCACCTTCACAAAGACAGGGAATTCAGATCCGATCGCCCGGTCCTTCTCCTTAACTTTCTCCTCCTGTTGCACAGTTAGCTGCGTCGCCCCTGCTTGGGGCACTATGTAGGACTTGTTGGGCATAGGAGCTTCTATACCGGCTTCATTCGAGTTGGCAGCTTTGTGTCCTGAAAAACATGCCATATTTTCTTGTGGTGAGCATACGACAACCACAAGTCGATCGTCTAAAATATGGCAAATGGAAAGAAGTGCACATGGCAGCTATAATACTATGACCTGATTTAGTAGAAGGGCAGGATGTTGAACCCATCTTCTCAGCTTCTACACGACAGCTTCGTACCGGCCTCTGCTCCCTCCTTGATGTTGTAGTGTCTTTTCCCACGACTTATCATAAGCAGAACTCAGGTAAGTAAGTTCATTGTCCTCAGAACTCAGGTTAGTAACAATAGGTGGGAGTGGTTGCTTTTCTTGGGCATTGGAAGAGTTTCCCATGGCAAAAGTTTTCTCACTACTGCTTGGGTCAAGGACAAGAACTTTGAGGCGAGCTTCCCCCTCAATTATGAAAATGAGCAAGTCATTCTGTTGTATGCACTGATAAGCCACAAACTTGTCCCACCCAGATTGGAGTACGATTTGATCATCATTGTGCTTCTTTGCGCCAACACCATATTCACTCCCGTCACGGGCTACAATCTTGACCACCTCCTCTTTGAACTGGCCCACAAGACTCAGTGGTATGTACTGCATGTACCCAAAAAAAGAGAGCCGAGGTTTAAAAGATAGAATCTATATTTTTTTTTCCAGGATTTAAAAGACAGAATCATGATCAACATGAATAGAGTAACTATCATAACCAAAAAATGATTTGAGAAAACACGATGCAACTTACAACATGGCAGTCGTTCAAGCTGACATTGCTCTCGTCCATGGCTGCCACAAAAAGAGGAAATCCAGACTTGATGGTATGAGCCCATTCTAGCAATCTATCATCTTGTGCTTTGGTTACAGAGCTTCCGGGCAACATGGTATAGCCAAAGTGGGCTGAGCTATCAACATGTCCAGGATGAGGCACCACTTGTTCTGCACATCAAGAAAAATGTTACAATTAGAAACACAAAAGCATAGAGAAAACATTAAGACTTGAAGATTCTGATCCACTTTACCATTCAGCACATGATGATCACAAGGTGGTTGAGAACAGGGCAAAGACTTGTCATGGCCGGACGAACTGAATATGTGAACATTAAAGGTTGAATTCCCACGGTACACAAACAACATGGGGTTGTTCTCTTCTATGTGATTTGCATCCACAAATCCCCTCCACCCAGTCGTAAGAGTTATCTGTCCGAACTTGACGAATTTAACACTATACGTGCGGCCATCAGGAGTTTCAAGTTTGATAGGCTCGGAGTCAGGGATCATATCTCTCAGCTGGCTTGAGACCTCCCATGGTATGCACTGTCAAGGTTCACTTTGGTTAGAGTCAGATGTAGGTTTCAGCGTTTGCGTTCCAAGCAAAATACCCTGAAGCAATTCTAGCATGTTTGACATGCACATACAGAGTGTTCTCCCCCCTGCTACCTCTTGTTCATACATATGTTGTGAAACAAATTTTATCCCAGGCAGATTTTAGCATCCATCACACAGCAACATTTTCATGAAATTTAAGTTTTTTTTTCAGCGAAATCTTGAGCACCCACCAAAAAAACACTCAAATTGGACCCGTGGCGTCGGAAGGTAATGTAGAGAGGCAACTGAATCGATGGAAGGAGGAGGAGGAGGAGGGGTTGGTTGTCACCAGTCGGTCTTTGTCGTCGGAGGCGAAGAGGAGGAACTGCCTGGGGCGGCCGTCGCCGTGGTCGTGGTTCCAGTAGCAGTAGCGCCCCCACTCCTCGCATTCCTCGCAGTCGCAGCCGGCGCCGCCCGGCCCGCCGCAGCCTGGACATGGACGCACGCACGCACGCACGCACGCACGGCGACCGTAGACCGTGTCAGGAAAAGGCGGCCGGCGTCTCCGAAACAAGGGAAAAAACGAGACGAATGTCCATGGATGGGGGAGCTGGTGGCAGCTCGGCTCACCTGGGTTGAAGATCTCGCCCGTGTCCATGGATGGCAGCCGCCGCCGCCGCCTGCGTCGCCGACGGACCCCAAGGTGATTCTTTTCTTTGGTTGATTGATCGTACTGGAGCCCGAGGGTTCGGGTGAAGCAGCGGCAGCGCGCAGTGAGCTCCCAAGCCCAAAAGGGAAACTGCGGCTGGTGGCCACTGAGCGCCCGACGTGTGACCCCCCTCTCTTTTTAGCTTGCTTTGCTTGGGAGGCTCCTCAATTATTTGACCTGCCGGCTGCCACGGTAGATAGATGGATACAATGCGATACACACAGGGTAGAAATGTGTGTGGTGTGGTGATGCTCGCGTACGGTGGTGGTTACAGCAATCAATAACCAGCCTGCTCACAAGGAGATGTTGAGTAAATAGTGTGGATACTCCTTCTCCCCTCCCCCGCTCCCGCGACGCGCCCCTGAGGGCCTCAGATCCACTGTCGGCGCTACAACGCTTCTCTATCCGCTCCTCCCCTTGCCGCCGCCGGAGGGCGTCCACCGGGCGGCTGCGGGGCCTCTCCTTCCTCCCATGTTCGAGGCAACGGCGGCGCGGGTCAGCTGCTCGTGGGGGCGCGGAGTCCGGCGGGCTCCTGGTGGCGGGGACATCATGTTCTATTGGCGGTTGCGCTGGGAGGTGGTGGTGCGTCGCCGCGGCGCGGATGGCGGGGTTTCGGTCAAACTGCTTCTTCTGGATCTAGATCTGTAGTAGGGGCGGCGCGACCTGTGTGGTGGCGGTGGTGGTCCCGCCAGAGGGGGCTGCTTGTGCAGGGTAGACACTGCTGGGAGGGCTGGCGCTAGGACTGGACGTCCGAGCGAACTTTTCGGCTCGGCTCGAAGCTCGCTCCAGCTCGGCCCGTTACAGCTCGGCCCGAGACAATAAACGAGCGAGCCCAGTTGTGAAAAGAGGCCCGATTCCCGACCGAGCCGAGCCGAGTTTTGCCCGGTCCAGCTCGGTGACTCGCTCGAGGCCCGGCCAAGTTCCCATCGGCCATTCTGGCATTAGGGCACGAGCCCCTCCCTTCCTCTGTTCGGCGCTATCTCATCCCTCACCTCGCTGCGCCGCAAAAAGTGGACCGATGGCGACGGGGCAGCGGCCTTTCCTCACCACACCGAACGCCGGCGGACGCGCCTCCCCTGGTTTCTTGCCGAACCTGACGAGTAGGTACTCTCCATTCTTCCCATCCCTATGGCTGGGCGCACACACGCTCGGCACTCTCGCGCTCCCCTGCCCGAGCGCACAGACGGCAGACGACATACATGCTCCCCTGCATGTAGGAGTCCTACCTGCATGGCTGCACTGCACCTGCGTACACGCGATGGAGGGATGGATGGATGAATGCTTCTGCTTGATTGTGTAGAGTGTAGCCGTCGTCGTCCTCGCCATGCCGGATGCCGTCGTCGTCCTCGCCGCGCCCGACACTGGACGGTGCTCTCGGCATCGACGGCAGACGCGCCCTGTCATCGCCGCGTCGGCCGCTGCCTTTCCTAGCTAGCCAAGCATCCGCCGCCCCGACGAATGCAAGCACATACTACAGAGGCGTGTGACACACGAGCTGCCCGGGCTGGACCGAGCCAGAGGGGAAACGAGCCGAGCCACCAGAAACAGGCTCGTTCAACGAACGAGCCGAGCCGAGCTCGGCTCGCTTTAGGCGAGCCAAAGGCTGGCTCGGTCTGAACTCGGCTCGGCTCGGCTCGTGTCCAGCCCTAGCTGGCGCCCCCCTCGCCACCGCCGAAGGGCGTCTGCCAGGCAGCTGAGGGGCCTCTCCTTCCTCCCCTGTTCGAGGCTACGGTGGCGCGGGCCAGCCGCTCCTGGGGCGCGGAGTCCGGTTGGCTCCCGGCGGTGGGGACATCCGGTTTTGTCGGCGGTTGCGCTGGGAGGTGGTGGTGCATCGCCGCGGCGCGGGTGGCGGGCTTTCGGTTAAGTTGCTTCTTCTGGATCTCTATCTGCAGTAGGGCGGCACGACTTGTGTGGTGCTAGTGTGGTCCCACCGGAGGGGGCTGCTTGGTGAGGTGTGTGGAGGCTGACACGTCTTCAATGTATCTATAATTTTTTATTGTCCCATGCTATTATATTATCAATCTTGGATGTTTTATATGCATTATGGTACTATTTTATATCATTTTGGGACTAACCTATTAACCTAGTGCCTAGTTCCAGTTGTTGTTTTTTCCTTGGTTTTTGTCTTTAAAGAAAATCAATAACAAACAGAGTCCAAACGGAATAAAACTTTACGATAATTTTTCTTGGACCAAAAGAAACCCAGAAGACTTGGAGAGGAGGCTAGAAGACCTACGAGGCGGCCACAAGCCCTAGGGGCGCGCCCCGAGGGGGGCGCACCCCCAGGCTTGTGGGCCCCTTGTAGACCTCCTAACCTTAATTCTTGCTCCACAAATACCCAAATATTCCCTCTACATCAGAAGCGTCCACAAAAATACTTTTCCGCCGCCACAAGCTTCTGTTCTAGTGAGATCCCATCTTGGAACCTTTTCTAGCACTCTGCGGAGGGGGATTCGATCAGGTAGGGCCTCTACACCAACCTTGCTGCCCTACCGATAATGTGTGAGTAGTTTACCATAGACCTACGGGTCCATAGCTAGTAGCTAGATGACTTCTTCTCTCTCTTTGATCTTCAATACTATGTTCTCCCCGATGTTCTTGAAGTTCTATTCGTTGCAATCTTTTGCGGTGTGTTTATTGAGATCTGATGAATTTTGGATTTATGATCAAATTGTTTATGAATATTATTTGAGTCTTCTCTAAACTCTTTTATGCATGACTAAGACAGCTTTGTATGGCCAACTAGATTGATCTATCTTGCAATGGGAGAGGTGCTTTGTGATTGGTTCAATCTTGCGGTGTTCTCAACCAGTGACAACAGGGGTAGCGAAGCACATATTATATTGTTGCCATTAAGGATAAAAAGATTGGGTTTATATCTTATTGCTTGAGTTTATCCCTCTACATCATGTCATCTTGCTTAAGGCGTTACTCTGTTCTTATGAACTTAATACTCTAGATGCAGACAGGAGTCAGTCGATGCGTGGAGTAATAGTAGTAGATGCAGAATCGTTTCGGTCTACTTGTCACGGACATGATGCCTATATTCATGATCATTGCCTTAGATATCGTCATAACTATGCACTTTTTTTATCAATTGCTCAACAGTAATTTGTTCACCCACTGTATCTTTTCTTTTGAAAGAGAAGCATCTACTGAAACCTATGGCCCATGGGTCTATTTTCCATCATATTATTTTCAGATCTATAAAATTAAAAACCTAAAAATACCTTGCTGCAATTTATTTACCTTTACTTTATTTTGCCTTTTATTTATCTTTTATATCTATCTCTATTAGAGCTCACCCTTGCAAGTGACTGTGAAGGGATTGACAACCCCTTTTTCGCGTTGTGTGCAAGTGTTTGTTAATTTGTGTAGGTGCATCTATTGGAGACTTGCTTGTACCTCCTACTGAATTGATACCTGGTTCTTAACTGAGGGAAACACTTACCTCTATTTTGCTGCATCACTCTTTCCTCTTCAAAAAAAAAAAAAACGCAACTCAAGAAGTAGTAGAGGCTTTCTGAGAAGTCTTGTGCTTATTTCGTGGAACCAGCTAGCCTCCTTAGTTCAGTGCTTAGCTTGGCTTAGCTTAGTTCTTTTTTTGGTTCCCTGTTTTTAGCTCTTTTGTGCTTCTCTTGTATAGCTGATATCCCCACAAGGGCTGGTGTGCGTTTGTATCCTCATTTGTAATGGTTGTGGCTTTATTTATAAAATAGGGAGGGCACTTTCTTCGGCACATGCAGATGTTGGCGTACGGTGGTGGCTCGCAATTTTAGCGTCACTGGAAGGAACAACGCAGGAGAGCGATAACCAGCCTGGTCACAAGGAGTTTCAACCACCAAGAGCTAGACCCAATGCACTCACACTTTACATAGATTTTTTTAATATGATTTTTATGATTTTTCTTTTCCATTCTTAGGTTTTTTATTAATCATTTTTATTTTTCACTATAAAAAATCATGAACATTTTTAAAATTAGAGAAGTTTTTTAAAATTTGTCGATACTTTTTTAAAAATCTGAAGCATTGCTTTAAAGACCATTGAAAAAAAATCTCGAACATATTTTTTCAAAATATTAACATTTTCAAATTGAATACCATTTCTTGAAAACATGAACATTTTCCTTTTCGGAACACACAAGAACTTTGCGTGTTGATTCATTAAGATTGGAGTGAAGTAAAAAAAAGTTTGCAGAAAGCTCACATGCATCTACCTACACTCCTAAGGGTTTATGTTTTGCTCTCTCCCACCAGCTTGGTGCTACATCTCCATATGCTCTAGGCTAGCCACACCATTGACGCCATTCGGACAAAAATTTGTTTGCCACAACCTCCTCCGTTGCATGAATATTCTCGAATGTGCGGCCGTTGCGCTCCTTCCGTATGTAGAGCATTACAAGGTTGATGAGTGCATTGAGCTCCTTCCTTCGTGTCACCGTCGTTGTCCCATGAACCTGTTCCCACCATGGCACTATGTTCGAGTATTGAATCAATGCCGAGATCAAGGGCCCGAGTCACCCAGAACCACACGAGCCTAACAAAGGGACGACATTGCATTAGGATGTGGTTCATCGACTCCGGATCTTAAGAGCAGACGATACACGCCGGCTAGTGTTGCGGCCCTCTTGCTTGAAGAAAGTCTGACGACTACCATCTATTGAGGAGAGCCGGCCAACCAAAGAATTTGAGCCGCAAGGGAGCCGCCGATGTCCAAAGTTTTTGCCGCAAAATTCATGCATGATCTCTGACATGCTTGCTCTCCGGCTCTCAGTGGATATCCATAGGCGGCAGAATTGGCCGAGAAAGCTCCTTTAATGTCCTTGATCCAAGCTCCCTGTTGCAGCCCTTCATGAACTGAAACCTGTCACCTTGTCGGGGAATCACATCATATATGTCTAGTGCTAGGTCCTTAGGAGAAAGAATCTCGAGCCATTTGTCAGTCTAGAACAAGGCTGAGATACCTTCCCATAGCCCTCTAGCATGCCATATCTTGTTTCCGGGGCAACTGTTGATCAACACTTGTGTAGAAGACGAAGCAAGGTGTGAAGTTATCCAGGAGTGCCATCGTGGTCCGAAACCCCTCCGATCAAGGACCTGTAGAAGCAATTGCCAAGCCATTGAATGAAAGGCTTTTGCCACATCTATTTTGAGGAAAATAACTGGTACTCTTTTGCGGCGCACGTTTTGACAACGAGTTGAACAAGCGCAAACTTATCCTGGATGCACCGTCCTCCTATGAAAGCGCTCTGGTTGCGCGAGATCAACTCCTCCAATCTTGGAGCCAACTTGTTGGCGAACGATTTGACCATGATTTTTGCAAAACTATGTATGAAGCTAACCTTCCTAAAGTCTTTGATTTCCACCACATCATCCTTCTTAAGTAGCGTGATGAAGGCCATGTTTTAGCAGGTGAAAGCTCCTATTGTCCCCTATGCATAATTGTTGCAAGGCCTCCCTGAACCTATCCTTGATCACAGGCCAGCAATGCTGATAGAACTGCGTGGTGAACCCGTCTGGGCCTGGGGGTTTGTCCGGCAGCAAATCCCTAATTGCGTCCAAATGTCCAGCCTGGTCACAAGGAGGTTAAACCACCAACAACTGGACTCAGTGTACTACCAGTTTACATACATATTTTTAAAATTCATGAATTTTAAGGTTTTTCTTTTCCATTATTTGGATTTTTATTCATTCATTTTTATTTTTTATTTTAAAAATTCATGAACATTTTCAAAATTGGAGACCGCTTTTTAAAATTTGTGGGTAATTTGTAAAATTCAAGAGCATTTTTAAAGTACACAAAGATTTTAAAAATATAGATTCTTTTTAAAAGTACGCGATTTTTAAAAAAAAATAGAACATCTTTTGAAATTGCTATTTTTTCAAAACAAATCAAGAACATTTCTTGGAAACATGAGCATTTTTTGAAATTAGCGAATAATTTGAAAAAAAAAATTGAGTGTTGTGATATGTGTTTTTACTAGTAAAACATCCTAATGTTTTGCTACTTTTTTATAATGTAGTGAACTCTTGTTTTACTTGTTTAATGTAATAATGAATTCTTTTCGTATTTGTTTCATAAGAAACTGCTGCTGATGATTATTATTTTTCTGGTTGGAGACAGATTTTCTGTTTATTTCAATGCTGATTTGTTATTTTCTTGTTGAGACAAATCTTGTTCTGTTGCTGATTGGGATGCATGTCTCCAGCTGACCAACATTTCTTCAATGTTGCTGCTTCAACTGTGCACGTACTCAGCTGTTGTGAATGTCTTTCATGATCATAGCTGATGCATATATATAGCTGGTCCGGAAATTGTCCAGAGAAAGAATGGTGCCGAGGCTATCCAATAACTCATGCTGGTATTTAACTATTCATGCAAATTTAGAGTGCATACTTATTTTTTGGGTGCAAACAGGATTATAAGACCTGAAGAATAATATGCCGAAACAAATTAGCATACATTAAGTATATTTATATAAATTAGAAGGCCATCCAAAATACTGGTGGAGAAAAAAAAGACGCATTTAAAGTGTCCTAAAAGTTGTGAGTGATATGCAAATATGATGCTAGGAGAACACTGGAAACCAGTATCTAAATGCAGTCCATGCTTTGCGGCTCTGCGGATATGAAAAGTCAGCCATGAGTACTACTGGAAACTTCTTTGCATGGTGAAATAATAGAGGCGTTCATCACCACCATTGCAAAAGTACTGCCCGTTACGACAAACTGGTATTCTAACAACGAGTAAAGAAAGACACAATCAATCCATCTTCAAGTTTAATGCAGTAACTAAAGTATTACCTTCTGAATGCTAAACACCGGAGAAGTGGCTTCCCATCTGTAAAACAGCCTCCCCTGATCCAGATGGAAGCAGAAAGCTGAATAATCAGGCACGCTAGCATGATCTTCTTTTTACCTAAGTCCAGAAATTAATCACCTTTGCTTGATTGTAGAGAAGGTGTCATGTTTCTATTCCCAGGTACTCTCCAGCAAAAATTTCATTGTTTTTTGCAAGCATGTCTGTCAGACTGCAGTCTATGTTTCTACTCTTTATTATCCAAAACCGTGGCTTTATCCTCCCCTCCAGAGAATAGCTGAAGTACCTTGGATATTCCACAACCGCTTTAAGTGGTTTCTTTATGATTTGCAATAGAAACTCAGTCTTTAGTTTCAGACATGCTCAATACTGTACCCCAGAAGTGGGGAGAATCTAGAGACCATTGAGCAGACATCTTTCTTAGACAAGGCCATCCCAAGGAAGCAATATCATTCTTAGCTCAGCATTCCATCCGATTAGAATTTCATAGCCGATCGAAATTTCTTCAGCATTGTGTTGGTGTTTTCTACTTGCATGTGTTGCTGCTGCTTCAACTGGGACTTGTTTTCTTATTCAAAATGTTGTGAGGTGCAGGAATGAAGTGTTGGGAAATATCACATAAACTTGTCCTAAGTAGATGTGAGATGCTTGAACCACACTGTCTAAAGCTGATGGGAGGGCTCAGCTGCTCTGAATCTCCTTATATAGCAGATGCACAAACACAAGGGCCATCTCAGGTGCATATATTATACTATTACCTACTCAGAAAGTTTGGTGATGCACAAGCTACATGCTAGTATACAGAACAAGCAGATCCAATGAAATCAAAAACTCTTACCATCACAGATCCGATTACCGAAAAAGGCTTTCGCCCCGCTTTATATATAAAGCACGATCCTCACAACCCAGTACAACGCACGCCACCACAACACACGCACACATCCCAAGGCATGATACATAGGCGCTGAGTGCGGCAACACCACCACTAGCACTACCACTGCGAAGAGATGAAGCCGCATACGACGAACCGTGGGCTCCAAGGAGGCGCCTTCAGGAAGGATACGGCACCGGAGCGCCGCCACCGCCCAATCCGAGGATCAGAGTTTCCCCCGGAGCCGCAAGACGGACAATGAGAGCCGTGACGACGCCTTCAAAAAAGGAACGAGCTTCGCCGCCGCCGGGCCGTCCGAAGATAGAATAGGTTTTCACCCCGGCCAAAACTCACCGCCACCGAACGCCACACCCCGGCGACCATGCCGCCCTCACGGCCATGGCCACCGGGCAGCACCAAGCAACGTCCTCTGCCCGAGAGCACCGCACAGCCACCACCAGGGTCGACGCCCCGGCATCCAAGACCTTGACACCACCTCACCCGAGATCTGCCGCTATCCCAACCAAAGAGACGAGTAGAAAGGTCACACCTTTCGCACCCCTGAGCGACCCCCAGCGCCGAGACCCAATAGGCCGACCACCTGGCCTCCATCGACCCGTCCTACAGCACCAGGCGCGAGGCAAGCTCAGTCCCGCAATACCGTGCGCGAGACGAGGTCAGTCCTGCTGCACCGTGCGCGAGACGAGCTTAGTCCCGCGGCACTATACACGAGACGAGCTCGGACCTGCGCACTGGGCGCGAGACGAGCGATGGACCGCAGCTAGGAGAAGGCCAGCCCTTCACCGAACGTAGCGACCGGACGAGAAGGAGGAGGGGTCAAAGGCCAATACAAGTCGCATACGGACGAACCGACGCCAGAACGTGCCAGCCGTCGCCGAAGCCGACTTGCCAAGCCACCGTGGAGCCATCCATGGCCGGAGCATCAACCACCCCGACCACAGTCCAACCCGCGCCGCCTGGCGAGCCCCACGCGTCGGAGCCGCCGGCCACACACTCCTCCCAGGGCACCACCGCCACCACACCGCTGCCTCCCCAGAGATGGAGGAGGCAGCTGACCGCAGACCAGGCCAGCGCAGCCCGCGCCATCCAACAGGGAGCACGAAATCCCCCGGCTGGACACGCATCCACCATCACGCGTTGTCGGCCGCCACAACCTCTCGCTGCCCCGCACGGGACGCCGCTGACCGGCAGCGCACGGGAGCTCAAGCAAGCTCCCACCACCCCCTGCGTCGCCAACCAGACCCTAGGCGCCAAATCCGGGCGGATCTGGCCCGACGCCCACCAGCGTGCAGCCACCCGAGCCGGACCACCCAGCCGCCGCCGCACCACCACCGGGGCTCAGACCGACACCGCGCCGCCACCAGATGACCGCATCGCCGCCCTGCGCCACCGGCTCCGTGCCGCTGGGCCCTGCCGAAGCCCAGCGCTGCCACCCACGAGCTTCGCCCCACGATAGACCCCGAAGGCAGAAGAGGAAGGAAAGTCCTGCCGCCGCCGCGTTGACCGGGCTTTGCCCGTCAACGCCTGCCGGTGGCGGTGGGGAGAAGGGGGACGGGAGGAGCGGCGTCTAGGGTCCCTCCACCCCCCGGCGCGCGCGGGCGCGTCGCGGAAGGGAGGGGGGTTCTAAGGAGTCTGTGCATCACATAGATCCGATTACAGTGTAAAAGGGTGAAACTAAAGGTATCCGTGGGATAATCGACCTCGCAACCGGATCGATACATGCTGAGCTGATGTTAGATTAGGGTAGGATTAGTTAGACTAGAGCATCTCCCACAGACGCGCGGTCGCGCGGCATACTAATTTTTTTTGCAGCGTCGAAATAACGTTTTAGCGCGCTCAGCAGGTGTTTTGCTTTAGCAGAAACGCTATATATTGCACACCGCCGGTAATGTCAGCACGCTAACTTACAATGCCCGCGTCGAGCACAAACAACATTTCCCATTCAACATAGAACCAACAAGATCAAACACACATAAAATAAATCAACAATGAATAGTTTCATTAAACAAATTTCCAATACAACAAATAGTTCATGAACAATGCAACAAATAGTGAACATTACAACAGACATACAACATCAAACTAGTTTTGTCGCCCATTTCATGGCCACCAGTCCTCCTTGACTATATCCTTTTGAAGGTCATCATGCGTTTCGGCACGTTGAATGGCATGATAGGGGGCAATAAAGCGGGCAACTCTCGCAACCCTCCTCCGCACTTGCACGGGACGTCCCAACAACTCATACTGTGAATAGTCTAAATCTTACCCACGCTCATTCTAGATAAGCATGTTATGCATGATCACACAAGCGTTCCTGATGTATCAAAGGATCTTTTGATCCCAAAATCAAGCCGGTCCTCTCACAGTAGCAAATTGGGATTGCAAAATCCTAAAAAGTCCCTCCACATATTTCCTAGCTGTCTACTGAACATTCTGGAAATCAAGATTTTTCTTACCTTATGGTTTTGTCAACGACTTCACAAATGTTTGCCACCTTCAATAGATGCCATCCGCATGATAGTAGCCATAGTTGTATGTATGACCATTTGCTGCAAACTTCACCGGTGGAGTTTCACTATTTGCAATCCTATTCATGAGCGGTGACCACTGAAAAACATTGATGTCATTGCAAGATCCAGGCATTCTGAAAAAAGTATGCCAAATCCAAGTCTCCTGATCGGCCACCACTTCAAAGATTATAATGGACCCCTTTTTCTGGCCGTGGAATTGTCCATGCCATGCCTTAGGACAATTCTTCCAACTCCAATGCATGCAATCTATTGAGCCGAGCATACCTGAGAACCTATGAGTTTTGTTCATCTCCAAAAGCCTTGCAGTGTCTTCAACATTGGAAGCTCTCAAATATTCCCGACGAAACACTTGTACAATTCCGACTGCGAAGCGCATGGCACACATGATGACTTGACTCTCACCCATGGCCAGTTGGTCATCAACTAGATTCGCCGGAATATCATATTCCAACATACGCAAAGCAGCTGTCACCTTTTGAAAGGTGTTATGCCCGAGTTCTCCGGCAGCATTTCTCCTTTGCTGAAAAAACCGATCATGACTCGCCTGTTTCTCCGCAATGTGTTTGAACAACTCGATGCTCATCCTAAAACGGCGTCGAAAGTATGACTTGGGGTACATGGGGTTCTCCACAAAATAGTACCTCATCAATCTGTTGTGGGCATCGATCCTGTCCCTCCATAATTTCCGACGATTGATAACCGAACCACTGTGCTTCGGCTTTTTATTGACGTGCATAGCTATGATCATTGCGACGTTCTCCTCCTCTTGAAGATCAAATTCTTCATTGGAAGAATCATGGGACGAACTCATCTACAAAGTTAAATTTAAACTAATTTAAAACTACAAACAACGTGCATCAAATTCATCTACAAATATAAAGTTAGCAATATATACCTTGGAAGCGTTTTGTCAAACACCTTGTTGGCGGCGAGCTGCAAACGGCCGCTGGGCGCTGTTCGTCGGAGCAAAGCAGTGGCAGCGCTCGAGGGGCGGCGGCGAGGAGCGAAGGTGGAGGAAGCAACGGCGGCGCGCTGGGGATATGCGAAGGAAGCGCCCACGGGTCGCTAGAGCCAATGGGGAAGGTGCGGGCGGAGGCGCCAGCGCGTGGAGGTTCAGATCTGGTGGTTGGTGAGATTCGCGCGCGATCTTCATGTTTAGATTCATGCCACATCACACCTATTCGCTGTTTTGAAATTCCCGGCGCCTCCTATTCTTAATCATCAGGAACGCAGAAAAATTGCGCATCCGGACACATGAACATGCCGTGCTACTATTTTATATTGATGCATCATAGAGAATAGACACGTATCAAGGTTTTGACCTCCCCGTGGCACACAAAGTTAGACGCTATCGCGTTGAGAATGAGTGTGGAATGAGAGCAGCGAAGGAAAGAGGATACGACTGAAAGACAAGGCAGCCATGAACGAAAGTGAGGATCGATGAAGATGTTGAGAGGTGTAGTGGACTCAAGAAGAGGGTTAGAAATAGAACTAGTTAAAAGGAGCGGATGTTCAGTATAATGTCAGTATTGATGTTGATATTGTGAATTTAACGTAGCTTGATGTGGCGGATCTTCAGTATAATGTCAGTATCCATTTATCGTACAGATGCATGTGCATCTTCTTAACATCCCACCGCCGCTCATGTGGCGAAATAAGTTTTGAGGACCCATGGATTGGCATCCGCGATATGCAGTACTCAAGACAATCACGAAACGAACCCGGAGTGAGTGTATAGCTGGTTCGTCCCCTGCGATATATACCACGTTTGGGCTGGGTTCACCGTACGGCGAGGGTGATTGTAGAAACCTAGGCGAGGGATTAAAACAAACAGTTTTGTTGGCCTGTAAGCTGTGATCGCGAGGTCCATTTACAAATTTCTCACACGCACAGCTCCACTCACGCACAAAGAAAAGAAAAGAAAAATGAAACGCTATTTGTTACCTCGCCCACCCGCAACACAATCTCCATTCTCGGGATTGGCACATTGTCAGCACAATCTCCATTTGCTTCCTCCGTTCACAAATATAAAGTGTTTTGGATATTTAAATATTGACTACATACAAACTGAATGAGTGAACAAACACACCGTCGACGATAAAATACGACAATCTTTAGGACCAGCAAGGCCCGTCGGTGGTTCGGCTGTGGGAATCGCAATGCACAAAGAGCAGATCCAGCAAGCAAACACGCAAAGATTTACTTAGGTTGGGTCACATTGAAGCGTAAAACACTACTCCTGCTTTGATGGATTATATTTGGAAAAATGCCCAAGTTACAAGAACGCGCAAGCTTGCCGGCAAGGTGCTCGGAAGTGCAGCTATGTAGTGCAATTGGGCAAGGTGCCGCCCCTTGTAAAGGTTGTCATGAGCATCCTTTTATAGATGAAGGGGCTACCACAATGGCAAAATGATAATTACAAGGATATGTAATGGCTACAATGCCAAATACCTAACTCTAATGGATTAGGACAAAAGCATTAAATGCTTCGTTTGGTGTCACACTGAGGAGAAATGCCAGCAAGGTCGTCCATCTTCACCTGTACCGCTCACCCAGGTACCTTCTATTCCATCGACACGCCACTTGGACGGGTGTCAATAAAGCTGCTCTTCAGCCACGGTGCCGCCGCGTGCCCCGACAAGCTTCATCTAACCACCTGCCCGCTCGACACATGTCAGCAAGCTTTTGTCTGTTGCCACGGTGGAGTGGCGGGAAGGAGCTTGTTGTTCTTGAGGCTTGTCGATCCGAAGCTTGCCGGCCTGCAGCTTGCCGGTGACCTGAGTCTTGTTCTCAAGTACTTCTTTAGTATTTCTCTATGACCTGCCTTGAGGTCCGCTTCATCGTTCAGATCACCAAGTCTTGAGTGTTGTTAAGAGCCATCCTGCGACAAGCCCTTACCGTCAGGTGCAACTGTCTGTGCAGAAGTCAGGGTATAAACATCCATGTTTAATACAACGACACACACTAAAACATGTCTATATACATCTAATTTAGATTTTTTTAGAACATCTTATATTTGTGAACGGAGGGGATCTCGACTCACTGGTTGCTGCTCCGTCTAGTCTTTTCTCAGCATTCGCAGGGTGTCCCCGCTGTCGGTGTCAAAATCGGCGGATCTCGGGTAGGGGGTCCCGAACTGTGTGTCTAAGGCTAATGGTAATAGGAGGCAGGGGACACGATGTTTTACCCAGGTTCGGGCCCTCTCGATGGAGGTAATACCCTACTTCCTGCTTGAATGATCTTGATGATATGAGTATTACAAGAGTTGATCTACCACGAGATCGTAGAGCTGAACCCTAGAAGCTAGCCTATGATTATGATTATTCCTCTCCTACGGACTAAGCCCTCCGGTTCATATAGACACTGGAGGAGGCTAGGGTTACACAGAGTCGGTTACAGAGAAGGAGATCTAACATCCGAATCGTCAAGCTTGCCTTCCACGCAAAGGAGAGTCCCATCCGGGCACGGGACGAAGTCTTGAGTCTTGTATCTTCATAGTCCAACAGTCCGGCCAAAGTATATCGTCCGGCTATTCGGATACCCCCTAATCCAGGACTCCCTCAGTAGCCCCCGAACCAGGCTTCAATGACGATGAGTCCAGCGCGCAGATCATCTTCGGCATTGCAAGGCGGGTTCTTCTCCAAATCCAGAGTACCTGTTGTAGCGAACAGTGTCCGGCTTCCCATCAACGTTGTATTCCTCGGCTTCTGTGCTTCAATAATGGCCATCTCCACGTGTCGAGCGAATACGAGGAGCCGGGGTATTTTTACATTTGCCACCCTGGTCCCGCAGGCGGACCGTCTATTTGAAGGGACGGGGATCCTCAGATCCAAATCCCACCTTCTTCCCTCAAGCAAGCATTCACCAGAGTGCATCCGGTAAAGACCATTCCATCATGGCTGGTCGCCACAGCTCCTCTTCTCGCTCCCTTAGCTCTAAGCCAGGTGATTGGGAAAAATGTTCTGTCCCCCACAGCCGTTTAGTAGAGTTGCAGACCCAAGGGTTTCTTCCACCTGCGTACATGGTCCCCATCCGAGTCGGACTAGCCAACTATAATGGCGGGGCGCAAGCGGAGAGATCTCCTAACCCATCTCTTGGGGAGCGGGTATGCCTAGTCCCATATTTGCTAAGAGGTGTCGGGTTTCCAATCCACCCATTCCTCCGCGGGCTCCTGGAGTTCTATGGCCTCCAGTTGCATAATTTTACCCCCGCCTCCGTGCTGCACATCGCAGGATACATTGCTCTCTGTGAGTTATTCCTGGGCTGCGAGGCTCACTTCAAGTTATGGAAGAAGTTATTCTGCCTCGTCCCTCGTAATTAGGGGGGATATATATATCAAGTGGGCGGAGCCGAAATATGGCGCGTCGCCCAGACCGGATACCTGTCCGACACTCCAAAGAAGGCATCCGAAGACTGGCCCTCGGAGTGGTTTTATGTAGATGACGTTCCCCTTCCAAACCCAATCCAGACGGGCCTTCCTCCATCTACAAATTTACAAATTTCTCACACGCACAGCTCCACTCACACACAAAGAAAAGAAAAGAAAAATGAAACACTATTTGTTACCTCGCCCACCCGCAACACAATCTCCATTCTCTGGACTGGCACATTGTCAGCACAGTCTCCATTTGCTTCCTCCGTTCACAAATATAAGGTGTTTTGGATATTTTAATATTGACTACATACAAACTGAATGAGTGAACAAACACACCGTCGACGTACGACAATCTTTAGGACCATCAAGGCCCGTCGGTGGTTCGGCTGTGGGAATCACAATGCACAAAGAGCAGATCCAACAAGCAAACACACAAAGATTTACTCAGGCTCGAGTCATAGTGAGGCGTAAAACACTACTCCTACTTTGGTGGATTATATTCGAAAAAATGCCCAAGTTACAAGAAGGCGCAAGCTTGCCGGCAAGGTGCTCGGAAGTGCAGCTATGTAGTGCAATTGGGCAAGGTGCCGACCCTTGTAAAGGTTGTCATGAGCATCCTTCTATAGATGAAGGGGCTACCAAAGTGGCAAAATGGTAATTACAAGGATATGCACTACTAGGGAAAATCCTAGCAGTAGCGCTGTTTTGTGCTCACTAGTAGCACGGGTAGGCGCGCTACTAATAAGGCGCTACAGCTATTGCTTAGTAGTAACGTGTGCCCGTAAGCGCTACTACTAGGACAAATAGCTGCAGTGTTTGTTCACTCCCACGCTATTGCTAATGTAACTACTAACAGCGTGTTTTCTCTCCATCGCTACTAGTATTCTTTTTTTATTTTTTTATTTTTAGTGTATTTATGCGCCGTCGTATAAATATTGGTACAATACTAGTTATGGGGTTTACATCATTATGTCCATAACAGTGTGTCAAATGAAGGTGGATTAGGTTCAAGTGGAGGCAATATGTGGTGTATGTCAAAAGTATACTACTAATCCAAACTTGATCTAGTTTGGACTAGTAGTACTTTCGATGTGCACCACATGTTGCCTCCACTTGAATCTAATCCGCCAACACAAGCTATTTAATCATCATCATAGTCATTACCACCAATAGTATTTATTTAATCACCACTAACACTAGCTAATAATAATAATCATAGTCATTACCACCAACACTAGCTATTTTATCATCATAGTAATAGTGTAGCACATCATCATCCTCAAACTCATTTCTAGCTAGCTAATCACTCCTGCTGCTCTCTCTTAGGTAAAATAACATAAAACATGTATAGCTCTCCTCCTTAATCAAGTTGGAGCATGCAGATGAACCTGTCTCCTAATCGTGGGTAGCGCATCTGTTTGCTGCCCCCTAGTACTTCTCTGCGCTACCCCATCACATATTTGGTCCATCTTGAATGCACTAAAGTAATCTGTAGGATATCTTGGCCGTAAGCTGATAATACTCATGGTACCTTTAGTCTCGATCCCATAAGGCACAACATTCATTGGGAGTCCCTGTTGAAGAACATCGTATGGTAACATACTTAGCAATGAAGTTTAGTTTCAAAAATAATGTATGGAAAAGATGCACTGAGGACAAATAGTAAATATCTTACCATCCTTCCTAAATAGATGTGACCGTAGTTCATTACGAACACTATTGGTCGCACATTTTCAGTACTAACATTTCTAAATGCAGGAAGAAAATTTGTCTTGACAGTATCAAGATCCTCAAGCCATGAAACATATTGATTGAGCTCCTCGCAGTTGAGTTCAGCCCTGGTACAATATACGGTCCTGTCTATCAAGCGCTGGACATGTTTGCTTGCACCGAAATAAGCTGACAATACAAATTAGTTGTCAACTATTTTTGAATAAACAATATCAAAGACATAAATATGGTTGAGAAACTTACATAATGGTATAACTGAAGGCATCTGCACATCGACCCAGATGTCGGTATTACCTTCAATATCATCTTCCGGACGAATATCAAAGGTGACAACCATATCAGGCTCAAATGCATAAGTCTTGCATAGTGCTTGGCATGTTTTGCATCCAAAATAGGTGTGGTCGTCTGAATTGTATAATTTTACGTGGAAAATATAACCATGCTCGGTCTTCAAGTAAAATTTCTTTTCCTCCATAGTACGACTGAAACCTATCTTATCAAATACAAAAACTCTGGCATGGCAGGGGATACGCTAGTAGAATAGTAAAAAAAAAGACTTGTCATGCTTAATGTCATGCTTAAATTATAAGTTGAAGCAAATGAAGCAAATATCATGCTTAATTACGAAAAAAGACTTGTCGTTGTCACTTACTGTATCCACTTCGAAGTTCTCGTCCAGCTTGATGCTGAAGCATCTATCATCATCTAGGAAGATTCCGTCGCATAGGCCGCGCTCGTCTTTGCAGTATTTGCAATAGCGAAATCCTTTTCGTCGTCAGACATTTCCTATGCACATAGTTAAAACATTAATTGAAAATCGATCGAAGACAACTACCAGGATACTCAACACACAAATCCGGGGCACTCGATATTTCCTACATATTCTGGCACAAGTCATGCTAAAATTCACGGAAAAATCCGGCATGACCTTTGCTAAAATAGGACATATCGAACGCCTGAAATTTGCCGGAACGGAAATGAATCAACACTCCGGCAAAACATAGGCCACTCGGAGGTGTAACCTGCAAACATGACCGGCCACTTGGATATTGAGCAACACAAGATAAACATTTCAAAATATCTTATAGGACTCAAATTAGCATGCATTCAATAAGCAAAAGTAAATCATCTCATGCATCCGTACATCGTCGAATATTATCACTAATACATCATGAATAGTGTCATACATATAACATCACTAATACAACTAAAACCCTAGCACACGACGGGTATCGGCGCGGGCGGTGGACACCCACAGAGAAGGAACCATCACGGGATCATAGCTCCAGTGAGATCCCTGGAGAACCTGCCAGGTATTGGAGAACCTGTGCTCCAACGCAAACAAGTAGCGACGGACGTGCGCGTCCTCCTCACTGACACGGTGACGCACCACCTCCGCGGAGTCCTCGAGCCTTTGGACCGTCACTGGCCTACGCGACCGCCACCAAAGAAGGTTCGGGTTAACGATAGGCTGGCTCCTCACCAACCTGCGCTCCCCGGTAGTTAGCGCCTCCCAGTACCACCCCGGCGGAGCCCAGTCCCGGACATGGCCCACCTGGTCAAGCAGGTGTCGTCCTCCGCCGACTCGACGACGAGGATGCGGGATAGGCATCGTCCACGTCGAGGCAGGAAAAATTGCTTTAACTAAAAAATAGCAACAAGTTCTTACTAACTAGTTCTATTGATTCAACTATTTCTTACTAAAAATAAACTTACTATAAATAAAAATATTCTAGTACCTAATTAGTACCTAGTTCTTACTAACTAATTAGTACCTAGTTCTTACTAACTAATTAGTACCTAGGAACTACTGCCCTAATTACCATCTAATTTGATGAACCTATAGGGGTGGAAAGTGGTAGCGGATATTCCAATTATCCAACTATAAAGTGAAATAAGTGGTCAAATTTTACTCGTTTTATGATTCATCTTAGAAATTTGATTTGTTTCCACCCTTACATAAACCCTAACTCATTTGAGCTGCATCCGCATCTGATTTGTTTCCACTCTTACATGAACCCTAACTAATTTGATGCAACTAAAATATAAAGAAACCCTAGGAAGAGGTAGGGGAGAGGGAGGAGCAGGCGTGCTCACCTCGGGTGCCTGCGACGAGGGAGGGGCAGGGCGGCGTCGAGGTCAGGGTCGGGGCTCAGGCGCGCGGTGGATGGCAGTGTCGAGGTCGGGGTCGGGGGAGGCGTCCGGGGTGGCGTTGAGGTCGGGGCGGGGGCGGCGTTAAATCTGGGGTCGGGGCGGCGTAGAGGGTGTGCGAAGAGCGCGCGGCGACCGACGGGCGACGACGGCGGCGAGAGTGGAGAGTTGGATTTGGGGGAAGTGGCCGTGGGGAAGGACGAACCCGTGGTTAAATCAGAAGTAGCAGTAGCACGTTCCAGGAAGAACGCTGCTGCTACGTTAGCTACAACGCTACTGCTACTAATTTCTCTTTTTTCCCCTTTTTCATTTAGTTTTCTTCACATTTTAGTTTTTTTTCCTTTCACCTTATTCTATTTCTTTCATTTTCAATTACCTTTCTATTTTCTTTCCATTTAATTTTATATCCTTTAGCAGTAGCGTGTTTAGAGTAAAACGCACTGCTACAAATAAAGTAGCGGTAGCGCGGTTTGTTATAGGTCGCTACTACTATGTGTAGCCTAGCGGCTAAGTCGTGGGAATTTTAGTATTAACGTGTTTAGAGCAAGAGGCGCTACTGCTAGAACTTTATCTGCAGTGCGGTTTTCTCAGCTACGCTACTGATACTTAGCACCAGCGTGCTTTTTTGACCCTCGCTACTGCTAAAGTTCTGTGTATAAGGTTTTCCCTAGTAGTGATGTAGTGACTACAGTGCCAAATACCTAACTCTAATGGATTAGGACAAAAGAATTAAATGCTTCGTTAGGTGTCAGGCTGAGGAGAAATGCCGGCAAGGTCGTCCATCTCCACCTATACCGTTCACCCAGCTACCTTCTATTCCATCGACACGCCATTTGGACGGGTGTCAATAAAGCTGCCCTTCAGCCACGGTGCCGCCACGTGCCCCGACAAGCTTCATCTAACCACTTGCCTGCTCGACACATGTGAGCAAGCTTTTGTCTGTTGCCACGGTGGAGTGGTGGGAAGGAGCTTGTTGTTCTTGAGGCTTGTCGATCCGAAGCTTGCCGGCCTGCAGATTGCCGGTGACCTGAGTCTTGTTCTCAAGTACTTCTTTAGTACTTCTCTATGACCTGCCTTGCGGTCTGCTTCATGGTTTTGATCACCAGGTCTTGAGTGTTGTTAAGAGCCATCCCCCGGCAAGCCCTTACCGTCAGGTGCAACTGTGTGTGCATAAGTCAGGGTATAAACATCCATATTTAATACAACGACACACACTAAAACGTGTCTATATACATCTAATTTAGATTTTTTAGAACATATTATATTTGTGAACGGAGGGGATCTCGACTCACTGGTTGCTGCTCCGTCTAGTCTTTTCTCAGCATTCGCTAGGGTGTCCCTGCGCTCCGCTAATTGTTGATTCCTTTCCTGAGCAGGAGTTTGGTGCCCCATGGTGTGGTGGGCTGGTGGCCATGGCAGGAGGGCTGTGGACACCTCCCAAAGCCGGGGCTGGGCGACACGCTCATCCTACACCTGAGTACCTGACACCAGTACATGGTGGCTAGCCGTGCATCTAATGGCCATGACAGGAGGGCTGTGACACCTCCCGAAGCCGGAGCAGGGCGACGCGCTCCTCCGACACCTGACACCAGTACATGGTGGCTAGCCGTGCATCTAATGGCCATGGCATGGGTTGGCCGTTCCATGATCCAGGTACATCTCTGTAGGTGCGGACCTATGGACCCTAGGAGTTAAGCTTCGAATCTAGCAGGAGTGCAATAGTGGACGTGCTTGGGGCGGACATAGTGCTCCCTCCGAGAGGCGCAGGCACTGCCCTTTCGTGCTCCAGTTCTGGCCATGTCACTCCTGGACCGACGGGGCTGGGTAGAGCTCTCTTTGACGAGGTGGTAGTCGATGATGGTGTGCTCCCCGTTGGTATTGGTCCTTGTGGTGACCAGTATGACCTATGGCGGTGGTCTTGTGGTAATTTGCGGTACCATTGAAAGATTTTTTGTGAGGGTTCCTTTCTTCAGATCTGATGGTTGACTTCAATGGCGAAATACAATTGTTAATGATGACTTGACGCAGAGGGATGGTTCTGCAATAGCGACAATGGCACATCGCATTTAGCTATGTGATTGCATAAAAGAGTGGCGACAATAGATGAGTGACTTCTGCGATGGTGCTACTCAAGCACCCGGTCTTGGGCTCTAGGGTGAAAGCCTAGGTTTGAGCTGAGATGGTTGTATCTGGCAATGGCGATGTTTTTACGTCGTTATCTTGTTGAATTCATTGCACGAACATGCTCGGACTAGTTTTTCAGGATGAAAATCTTGTATCTGGCCTTAGATGGTTGGATCCGATGAAAGTGGCGTTGAGCATCACTCACTTCCTAAAGGTGTCATTGTTGAAGAACCTCATCATGCCAGTGGTGTCATAAAATTGTTTGTGCGGATATAGTCATTGTTGCAGTTTGTCGATCACAAATCTAGTCGCTTTGGGTTGTTTTTCTCTAACATACACATAGTTTTGGTCTTATATGACTTTCCTATTTGTCCATGCATTTTATGTGTGCGCGTGTTCGAGTTGGTTGTGTGCATCCTAACTATGCAGAGGACGGGTGTGTGCTCATTGTGTTTGTATCATCTTTGATGCTTAATTTTTAGTTAATAAAATCCACTGTTTGACGAACTTTTTTCAATTGGGGGAATAGTTTGTAGTGTCGGTGTAGATGGTGAACGCCCAAATTTCATGGAGGTTAGATTAGGGTAAGAACAATTCACTGGATGACAGAGAACTCACGCATCAAGAACCAACGACAAAGAAGGTCGACCGCGACTCGTGGGAAGGGGGATGAAATGTCATCGCGTGTGACAAGTGGGAGGGATCATGGGTGTAAGAGCATATATAACCCCACCCCCACCTACCCACACTTTCCTTCAAATGTCTAGGCGGATAGCCCGGACACAAAAGCATTGAAGCATCCGGGTCATTCGGCACCCCTAAAACACAACCCGTATGTGGGTGGATTTGGAGCCGTCGGGACACACCCGGGGGCGGGAGAGTCCTACTCCAAACCATCCAAATTTACCAAGTCCATCAAATCGACCCATGCCTCTTTGTCCATTCTCCCCTTCCATCCTCTGAGCTGTTGCCCTCCTCCAACCTTGACCCACGTCCACACCCACCATCCTCGATGATGATCCCACTACCCTGTCCCCTACCGGCATGGATGATGGATCGATTGAGTCCGTGAGGGTCCCGATCATCGCGAGCAAGCCGGAGATAGTTGCCCGGATGGAGGGCCGCGCGTGGCAGCATGCCTGTGAAGTTGCGGATAAGGAGGTCGTCTACATGAACTAGGACGCTTCCGCTCCGGTGACCGCCTCTGCATCGTCCGCCCCTCCCACGAGAAGGTACCCTCCCTCGGTGCACCCGTCGTCGTTCTAGCCTCCTAATGGACGAACATCCTGGATGGCTGGACGGAAGAGGACGCCACCCAGGACATGGTGTATGACTCACCACAACTCCAACGGTCGCGGGCAACGTTGGCAAGCACATGTGTCGGGCATGCTCACGAACTATTGGATGAAATGCCAGACCTAGATACATAGGTATTTCCTTACCCCATATGCATTTATCGGATCAATTTGGGGTGGTTATTTCATGATTTTCATTTTTTTGTTAAGGATCAGGACACGAGGGACGTACTCATTAGAGGTCGACTGTGTAATAATGGTCTCTATGCACTTGATGTGCCACCAGCTCCTAGTGCTTTCAGCGTTGTTCGTGTGTCTCCATCACATTGGCATGCGCACCTTGGTCATCCTGCCACTCCCATCGTTCGCCATGTACTTCATCGTCATGAGCTTCTAGTAGTGTCATATAGACATGTTGATGCAGTTTGTGATGCCTGTCAGCAAGGCAAGAGTCATCAGCTTCCTTTTTCCGAGTCGATTCGTGTAGTCAATAAACCGCTTGAACTTGTGTTTTCGGATGTATGGGGCCATGCCTAAACCTCTGTTAGTGGTCATAATTACTATGTCAGTTTCATTGATGCTTACAGTCGGTTCACTTGGCTTTATCTTCTTAAACGTAAGTCTGATGTGTTTAATGTTTTCTTGCAATTCCAAGCGCATGTTGAGTGTTTGCTCAGTCATGAAATCATTCATGTGCAATCCGATTGGGGGGGGGGGGTGAGTACCACAACCTCAATGCATTCTTTAATAAGCTTGGAATTACACATCGTGGGTCATGTCCTCATGCACATCAGCAAAACGGTGTAGCTGAGTGTAAGCATTGTCATATTTTTGAGACTGGTCTTACTTTGCTTGCCCATGCCTCTGTTCCTTTCAGGTTTTGGAGTGATGCGTTTTCCAACGCATGCTTTCTCATTAACAGACTCCCTACATGACTCCGTCAGATGAAAACACCACTTGTGCTCTTTCTGAATGAAGTTCCTGATTATACGTTTCTCAAGGTCTTTGGGTGTGCGTGTTGGCCACATCTTCGTCCATATAACCAATGCAAGTTGGAGTTTTGGTCTAAACAGTGTGTGTTTCTTGGTTATAATTCTCTCCATAAAGGGTACAAGTGTCTTCATGTTCCCTCTAACCGCGTCTACATTTCACGTGATGTGGTCTTTGATGAGAATGTTTTTCGTTTTTCCCCACTTCCGGTCACCTCCACCACTCTCACTACACCTGAGAAATCTGCTTTACCATTGCATGGTCAATTTGTTCATGTTGCATATATACCCTTGTTGCTACCTAACCATGGTGTAGGTACTGGGCGCGGAGCACGCCTCGAGCTTCTGAATGAGCAGTAGCACGCGTCCTCTCCGATGTCCGCCGAGCCCGCTCACGATGTCACTCCGTCACCTGGCCTGCCAACGGGGCTGGTGCTATGTCCTGAGCTTGCGTTGGTTTTCCTCGAAGAGGAGAGGGTGATGCAGTAAGTGTAGCGTAAGTATTTCCCTCAGTTTTGAGAACCAAGGTATCAATCCAGTAGGAGGCTCCTCAAAAGTCCCACGCACCTACACAAACAAACTGAGAACTCGCAACCAACGAATAAAGGGGTTGTCAATCCCTTCACGGCCACTTGCGAAAGTGAGATCTAATAAAGATAGTATGATAAGATAAATATATTTTTGGTATTTTATGATATAGATGCAAAAAGTAAAGATGCAAATAAAAGTAGATTGAAAGCAAATATGATAAGAGATAGACCCGAGGGCCATAGGTTTCACTAGTGGCTTCTCTCAAGATAGCATAAGTATTACGGTGGGTGAACAAATTAATGTCGAGCAATTGATAGAAAAGCGCATAGTTATGAGATTATCTAGGCATGATCATGTATATAGACATCATGTCCATAATAAGTAGACCGACTCCTGCCTGCATCTACTACTATTACTCCACACATCGACCGACTCCTGCCTACATCTAGAGTATTAAGTTCATAAGAACAGAGTAACGCATTAAGCAAGATGACGTGATGTAGAGGGATAAACTCATGCAATATGATATAAACCCCATCTTGTTATCCTCGATGGCAACAATACAATACGTGCCTTGCAACCCTTTCTGTCACTAAGTAAGGACACTTCAAGATTGAACCCAAAGCTAAGCACTTCTCCCATGGCAAGAAAGACCAATCTAGTAGGCCAAACCAAACTGATAATTCGAAGAGACTTGCAAGGATAACTCAATCATACATAAAAGAATTCAGAGAAGATTCAAATATTATTCATCGATAAACTTGATCATAAACCCACAATTCATCAGATCTCGACAAACACACCGCAAAAAGAGTTTACATCGAATAGATCTCCACAAGAGAGGGGGAGAACATTGTATTGAGATCCAAAAAGAGAGAAGAAGCCATCTAGCTAATAACTATGGACCCGTAGGTCTGTGGTAAACTACTCACAACTCATCGGAGGGGCAAGGATGTTGATGTAGAAGCTCTCCGTGGTCGATTCCCCCTCCGGTAGAGTGTCGGCGAAGGCTCCAAGATGAGATCTCGCGGATACAGAAGGTTACGGCGATGGAAATTGTGTTTCGTGGTGCCCCTGGATGTTTTCGGGGTACGTAGGTATATATCGGAGGAATAAGTACGTCAGTGGCCGCCCGAGGGGCCCACGAGACAAGAGGGCGCCCTACAGGGGGGCGCGGCCTCCTATCTCGTGGCTTCCTCGGCTGCTTCTTGACTTGCACTCCAAGCTCTCCGGATCACGTTCGTTCCAAAAATCACGCTCCCGAAGGTTTCATTCCGTTTGGACTCCGTTTGATATTCCTTTTCGTCAAAATACTGAAATAGGCAAAAAAACAACAATATGGGCCAGGC
The DNA here is from genome assembly GCA_963921465.1 of Triticum timopheevii. Taxonomy (NCBI): domain Eukaryota; kingdom Viridiplantae; phylum Streptophyta; class Magnoliopsida; order Poales; family Poaceae; genus Triticum; species Triticum timopheevii. The sequence continues at coordinate 489,341,818 of OY997270.1, read as the reverse complement.
CTCCGGTTAGTAGGTTAGTCCCAAAAATGATATAAATGTGTAAAATAAAGCCCATAAACATCCAAAAGGGGTAATATAATAGCATGGAACAATCAAAAATTATAGATACGTTGGAGACGTATCAAGCATCCCCAAGCTTAATTCCTGCTCATCCTCGAGTAGGTAAATGATAAAAAGAGAATTTTTGATGTGGAATTCTACCTAGCATAATTCATAAAGTAATTTTCTTTATTGTGGCATGAATGTTCAGATCCAAATGATTCAAAATAAAAGTTCATATTGATAAAAGAAATAGTAACACTTCAAGCATACTAATCAAAGTAATCATGTCTTATCAAAATAACATGGCAAAAGAAAGTTCATCCCTACAAAATCATATAGTTAAGCTATGCTTCATTTTCGTCACACAAAGATGTTCCCAACTTCTATACCCCCGATGACAAGCCAAGAAATTGTTTCATACTTAAATAATCTCAAACTTTTTCAACCTTCACGCAATACATGAGTGTGAGCCATGGATATAGCACTATGGGTGGAATAGAATATGATGATGGGGATTGTGTGGAGAAGACAAAAAAAGAGAAAGTCTCACATTGACGAGGATAATCAACGGGCTATGGAGATGCCCATCAATTGATGCCAATATGAGGAGTAGGGATTGCCATACAACGGATGCACTAGAGCTATGAATGAATGCTCAACAAAAGAAAACTAGTGGGTGTGCATCCAACTTGCTTGCTCACGAAGACCTAGGGCATTTGAGGAACCCATCGTAGGAATATACAAGCCAAGTTCTATAATGAAAAATTCCCACTAGTATGAAAAAGACAACTTATGAGACTCACTATATGAAAGACATGGTGCTACTTTGAAGCTCAATATATGAGACGCACTACATGATGAACAAGGTGCTACTTTGAAGCACAAGTGTGGAAAAAGAGATAGTAACATTGCCCTTTTTATTATTTTTTTTATTTTTTTCTTTCCCTTTTTTTCTTTTTTTCTTTTGGGCCTTTCTTTTTTTCTTTTTGGCCTTTCTTCTGTTTTTTTTCTTTGGGCAATGTTCTAATAATGATGATCATCACACTTCTATTGATTACAACATAAGAATTACAACTCGAAACTAGAACAAGATATGACTCTATATGAATGCCTCCGGCGATGTACCGGGATGGTGCAATGAATAAAGAGTGACATGTATGAAAAATAATACATGGTGGCTTTGCCAAAAATACGGTGTCTACTACATGATCATGCAATGGCAATATGACAAAAGTAAAGTATGTCATGATGATGATGAGCGGAACGGTGGAAAGTTGCATGGCAATATATCTCGGAATGGCTATGGAAATGCCATAATAGGTAGGTATGGTGGCTGTTTTCAGGAAGATATAAGGAGGTTTATGTGTGATAGAGCGTATCGTATCACGGGATTTGGATGCACCGGCGAAGTTTGCACCAACTCTCAAGGTGAGAAAGGGCAACGCACGGTACCGAAGAGGCTAGCAAAGGTGGAAAGGTAAAAGTGCGTATAATCCATGGACTTAACATTAGTCAAAAGAACTCATATACTTATTGCAGAAATTTAGAAGTCATCAAAAACCAAGTACTACGCGCATGCTCCTAGGGGGATAGATTGGTAGGAAAAGACCATCGCTCGTCCCCGACCGCCACTCATAAGGATGCACAAGCCAGGTACACTTCATGTATCAAATTTGTTACACAACTTTAACCATACGTGCATGCTACGGGACTTCCTAACTTCAACACAAGCATTCTTTAAATTCATAATCACCCAACTAGCATGACTTTAATATCACTACCTCCATATCTCAAAACAATTATCAAGTATCAAATTGATCATAGCATCCAATTCACTTCTTATGATAGTTTTTATTTTACCCAACTTGGATGCCTACCATTCTAGGACCAATTTTATGACCATAGCAAATACCATGTGTTCTAAAAGGCTCTAAAAATAATATAAGTGAAGCATGAGAGACTAGCAATTTCTTCAAAATTAAGATACCACCGTGCTCTAAAAGATATAAGTGAAGCACTAGAGCAAAAACTATCAAGCTCAAAAGATATAAGTGAAGCACATAGAGTATTCCATAAAATTCTAATCAAATAGGCTTCTACCAAAAGGTGTGTACAGCAAGGATGATTGTGATAAACTACAAAGCAAAGATTGATATAATACACGACGCTCCAAGCAAAACACATATCATGTGGCGAATAAAAATATAGCTCCAAGTAAAGTTACCAATGAACAAAGACGAAAGAGGGGGTGCCTTCCCGGGGCATCCCCAAGCTTAGGCTTTTGGATATTCTTGAATATCTTGGGGTGCCTTGGGCATCCCCAAGCTTAGGCTCTTTCCACCCTTTATTCCATAGTCCATAAAAGCTTTACCCAAAACTTGAAAACTTCACAACACAAAACTCAACAGGAAATCTTATAAGCTCCGTTAGTGAAAGAAAACAAAACCACCACATAAGGTACTGCAATGAACTCATTATTTATTTATTTTTTGGTGTTAAACCTACTGTATTCCAACTTCCTTATGGTTTATAAACTAATTTACTAGACATAGATGCATTGAAATAAGCAAACAACACACGAAAAACAGAATCTGTCAAAAACAGAACAGTCTGTAGCAATCTGTAACTAACGCAAACGTCTGGAACTCTAAAAATCCTACCAAAATAGGACGTCCTGTAAAATTTGTTTATTGAATAGAAGCAAAACGAATCAACACAAAAGAACGTTCCTGTGATTTAACAAAATTATATTCGTGCGAGCAAAGTTTCTGTTTTTCAGCAGAATCAAATCAACTATCATCGTAGGTTATCCTATAGGTTCTACTTGGCACAAACACTAATTAAAAGATAAAAAACACATCTAAACAGAAGGTAGATGCAAGATTTATTATTAAAAAGGAGCAAAAACATAAAACATAAAGAAAATTGGGTTGCCTCCCAACTAGCGCTATCGTTTAACGCCCCTAGCTAGGCATAAAAAGCAAAGATAGATCTAACGAGTGCCATCTTTGGCACTAAATTCATAGGTAACACGCATGATAGATTCATAAGGTAATTTGACTTTCTTTCTTGGAAAGTGCTCCATGCCTTTTTTTAATGGAAATTGGAATCTAATATTCCCTTCCTTCATATCAATAATCGCACCAATCATTCTAAGGAAAGGTCTACCAAGAATAATAGGGCAAGAAAGATTGCAATCTATATCAAGAACGATAAAATCTACGGGCACCAAATTTCTATTTGCAACAACAAGAACATCATTGATCCTTCCCTTTGGCAAGGTGCAAATTTAAAGAGCAATCATCAAGATCACGGAAAACTAGAATATCACATAAAGTTTTCAGAATCGTGGAAACACTAGCACCCAAATCACACAAAGCAAAACACTTATAATCTTTAATTCTAATCTTTATAGTAGGTTCCCACTCATCATTAAGTTTTCTAGGTATAGAAACTTCCAAATTAAGTTTTTCATCATAAGATTGCATCAAGGCATCAACAATATGTTTGGTAAAAGCTTTATTTGGACTATAAGCATGAGGAGAATTAACAACGGATTGCAACAAGGAAATACAACCTTTTAAAGAACAATTATCATAGTCAAATTCTTGAAATTCGAGATAGTAGGTTCAATATTATTAGAAGTTGAGGATTCTTCAATCTCACTTTTACCAAATTTAGCATTAAGATCTAAAGATTCCGAATTCTTGGGACGCCTTCTAGGCAAAGTTTATTCATCATCAGTCCCATAATCATCAAAATTCATATTGCAAAACATAGGTCTAATAGGAGACACATCAATAACTTTAAGATCCTCATCATTATTTTCATGGAAACTAGAAGAACACGCTTTTATAAAGCTATCTTTCTTAGCACGCAATCTAGCGGTTCTTGTTGATTTGGCTAGGAACATTGATAGACTTTCGCTTGATGTTGATTCTCTTAAACTTAGATATTCTTCTCCCAAGCATGATATCAATGGAAATACTCATTACTTTGAGAGACTCATTGACATCATGCTTGGGAGAAGAATATCTAAGTTTAAGAGAATCAACATCAAGCGAAAGTCTATCAACGTTCCTAGCCAAATCAACAACTTTGAGCAATTTTTCTTCAAGCAAAGCATTAAAATTCTTTGGAGAAATCATAAATTCTTTCACACTATTCTCAAAATCATAGGGCATCTTATTAAAATTACCATAAGAATTATTGTAGGAATTTCCATAATTATTAGAGGGATTATGTAATGCCCCGAGCCCGCGCTCCAGAAGACTTCCAGCTATTTCGAGCTTTGCTGTGTGATTTATTTGTTTGTTGCATTGCATCATGTCATCATGCCATCATGTCATTTAATTTTTGGAACTCATCTAAATAAATTGTTTGGATCCTCGGTCCATATAAATTGAGGGAATTCACATGGTGATTTATCTTTATAACATATCCACCCAATATTTAGGGATCTACTATAAAATATTCCATTAGCTTGGAATTAACCGTAACACACTTGCAAAATTCCCATGCCCTTTCTACTTCAAGTTTGGTCCCCAAACTTTGCCAACAATTCTTATCTCTTTTATTGAGGCTCCTCCTAAAGTCTCAACATTTTTGGACCTCCCTAGCACCTACTTCCTGTGCAAGACCATTTGAATTAAATTCAAATGAGTTCGAATTCTAACCTCTCACAGATGCACACTCCTATTTTCTTGGGTCACGCTCGTTTTTGCGAGTCCAAGAAAATTGCCCTCCTGCCCAAGCTCCACCCCTAACCTCTCTCGCTTTTCTTTCTTCTCTCTGTTTTTTTATTTAGATGAGACAGGAGAGAGCCAGCCCAGCTGGGCCTCCCAGCTACCGCAACTCGGCCTCCTCCCAGCGCGAGCCCACCTCATCCCCGTAGCCCACCAGTTTCTCTAACCCTAGGCCCGACCCATCTTCTCTCCCTCGTCCCCTCGTCCCGCAGCCACTCCATCTCGATTCCCTCATCCTCCTCCTAGCGCCGCTGCCAGGGCATCTCGCCCGACCCTGCGCCACCTCGTCCCACCGCCAACTCTCCTCGGCGGAGGAGCACCAGGAGGAGTGGAGCACCACCTTCGTCGCCTCCGCCCCGCGACAGCAATTGCCACTCGCGTCCCCTCTGCTCCGCCCCGCACCTCGCCCTTGCCTCCCTTTGCCGCGGCCACCTCTCCCTTCTCCTTGTTGCCGCAACCTTTGCCCGCCTCCACCATACTCCTGCCTTGCGCATGGCCTCCTTCCTCTCCCTCCCACACGCACACCCTGCGAGCCGTCGTTCCCACTGGATCGGCCTCCACTTTGACCTCTGTTGTTACACCTCCGTAGTTCGTGTTTGCCCTCTGCCTCGAGTCCGTGTTCGAGCCCTGCCCTCACCTCCTGCTACCAGCACGCTGCCGTACCTCCGCCACCAGCGACCACCAGGAGCTCCGTCATGCCTCGAGCTCCATCCTGCAAGCAGCAGCTCCAGTTGAACTTGCTCCTGTTGGTCCTGCCTTCCCATGGCCCTGAACCCCCACTGCTACTGCGGGCACCATGTCCGCAAGCCCTGCTGCCGTCGCATGCGACTAGTTTGTTCTGTCCTTTTGAACACTGTCAACCGAGGCCTTTTGTGTTGTTCTGGATCTTGCCAAGACCCCCTTGGATTTCGACAAGTAGCATGAGGACCGAGGACTCGGAGCAACCGGTCTGTCAAGTTTCTCGGAGACCACATGGACGCCAAGTGCCACGACGTTGACGACCCTTCAAGTTCGACTACCATTGCCATGTACCACTACCGTCACAAGAACCGAGACTAGCAAGTCCGAAGACCCCAAGTACCACGACTACCCTCGTGGACGTTGGCTCCGTCAAGTTCGACTACAACTCGTGTACGACTATCGTCGCCGTGTACCACTACTTCCACTACCGTCGCCCCGAAGACGTTGGATTCATCAAGTACCTCTCCGAAACGAACATGTACAACTACTTCCCCTACACTGCATCGAACCCGATCCGCTCTAAAAACGCACGCTTCGAAGGTATAACCCCGAGACGACCGACCGTGAATGAATGCATGAGTGATGTATGAGATGCCTGTGTTTGCACCATGTCCGGATTGATCCTTGCACGTTCCTCCTAGTTTGCCATGTCGTTGACCCGTGGGAACCCGGTAACCGGGATCACCCCACCATCCTTGCATGAACCGTTCATCCACATTTTCTTTTGCACCGACATCTCGATGAGTTGTCGGATCATCGGAATGTTGCCGTGGCACCATTCGTTGTCGTTGCCGTGGCACCCCTTTCGTTCCACCACTGTAACAAAAGCTTCATAACATGCTCATGTCGACATTTTCATAAAGTTGCATAAAACTTGTATATGTCATCCGCATCATGATAACGACATTTAAAATGTTTAAAATTGTTGTTTGCTTTAAAATTGCTAAATGACACATGAGGATTTACCAGAGTTGTTGTTTGATGTTTCCGGCCTCATTTAAATTGCCTAAAATGTGTGGTTTACTTATGCTTCACCCCTTGCCATGTTTAATAACATTTAATATTGTTGGGTACAAAACCGAGAGAGAACTAAATAATTGATGTGGTGTTTCGTTAATATGCAACTCATTGCATATTGAGCTCCACTTAATTTGTAGTGTTGTTTGTTGCACTTTGCCATGCCATGCTCTTTAAACCGGACATGCATCATACTTGGTTGAGCATCATGCCATGTCTATGTGTTGTGTGTTTACCTTGTTGTTTGCTTCTTTCATGTTGTGCTTCTTCTCGATAGTTCCTGTTTCATCGCAATTGTGAGGATTCGTTCGACTACGTGGGATCATCTTATTCATGGACTCGTTCTTCTTCCTTGCAGGATTTCAGGCAAGATGACCGTCACCTTTGATCTCATTACTATCATTGCTATGTTAGTTGCTTTGTTCTATCGCTTTGCCGCGCTACCTATCTTTTGTTGATCAAGCCTCCCAAATTGCCATGTCAGCCTCTAACCTTTTCACTCTTCCTAGCAAACCGTTGTTTGGCTATGTTACCGCTTTTGCTCAGCCCCTCTTATAGCGTTGTTAGTTGCAGGTGAAGTTGAAGATTGCCCCATGATGGACAGGATTATGTTGGGATATCACAATATCTCTTATTTAATTAATGCATCTATATACTTGGTAAAGGGTGGAAGGCTCGGCCTTATGCCTGGTGTTTTGTTCCACTCTTGCCGCCCTAGTTTCCGTCATACCGGTGTTATGTTCCCGGATTTTGCGTTCCTTACGCGGTTGGGTGATTTATGGGACCCCCTTGACAGTTTGCTTTGAATAAAACTCCTCCAGCAAGGCCCCACCTTGGTTTTACCATTTGCCTCACCTAGCCCTTTTTCCCTTGGGTTTCCGGAGCCCGAGGGTCATCTTTATTTACCCCCCCCCCCCCCCCGGGCCAGTTCTCCTCCGAGTGCTGGTCCAAACTGAGCGATGTCCGGCGCCCCCTGGGCAACCAGGGTCTATGCCAACCTGACGTCTTGCTCATCTGGTGTGCCCTGAGAACGAGATATGTGCAGCTCCTATCGGGATTTGTCGGCACATCGGGCGGCTTTGCTGGTCTTTTTTTACCATTGTCGAAATGTCTTGTAAACCGGGATTCCGAGACTGATCGGGTCTTCCTGGGAGAAGGAATATCCTTCGTTGATCGCGAGAGCTTATCATGGGCTAAGTTGGGACACCCCTGCAGGGTATTATCTTTCGAAAGCCATGCCCGCGGTTATGTGGCAGATGGGAATTTGTTAATGTCCGGTTGTAGATAACTTGACACCAGATACGAATTAAAACACATCAACCGTGTGTGTAGCCGTGATTGTCTCTTTTCGGCGGAATCCGGGAAGTGAACACGGTCTTTGGGTTATGTTTGACGTAAGTAGGAGCTCAGGATCACCTCTTGATCATTGCTAGCTTCACGACCGTTCCATTTGCTTCTCTTCTCGCTCTCATTTGCGTATGTTAGCCACCATATCTTTCTTAGTCGCTGCTGCAACCTCACAACTTTACCCCTTCCTTTCCCTTTAAGCTTGGCTAGTCTTGATACCCATGGTAATGGGATTGCCGAGTCCTCGTAGCTCACAGATTACTACAACAATAGTTGCAGGTGCAGGTTATACGATGATCATGACGCGAGAGCAATGTTTGCTTACTTTGGAGTTCTTCTTTTGCTTCTTCTTCGATCAGGGGATAGGTTCCAGGTCGGCAGCCTGGGATAGTAGGGTGGATGTAGTTTGAGTTTCTGTTTGTGTTTCATCCGTAGTCGGATGGTGCTCTTATGTAAGTTGATGTTGTATTCGTGTGGCATTGTATGCCTTTTGTATGTATCCCCATCTATTATGTAATGTTGATGTAATGATATCCACCTTGCAAAAGCGTATCAATATACGGTTCTATCCTTGTTGGGACCTTCGAGTCTCTTTAGGATAGTATCGCATATTGGGCGTGACAAGTTGGTATCAGAGCCAGGTTCCAACCATAGGAGCCCCCTTGATTGTTGGCCATTGTTGAGTCCAGAAGAAAACTATTTTGAGTCTTAGGATTATATATATCAGAGAGTAGGATTCTTTTTACTCCTCAGCCCCCTTCATCGCTCTGGTGTGGACTCTCGACGTAGATGTTTTGTCTTTCCTCTCCTCAATTTTTCACAATTTTTTTTAGGATCACACGGGTATCTTGGGATCGTTCCGATAGTCTTGTGACGAGAACATTGTTCTTGGTGCCTCCTGACATTTAGGGTTGTGGCAGTGTCCCGGGGAGTTGAGCTCCGAGGTGTTGTCGTCACAATTTTATCGTTGCAGTTCTGGAATACCTGAGTTTTGCTGACATCGAAAATCTCTTTTATGCAGTTGTCGGTGAGATAACCTCGACACCACCCAGTACTGGGGACTTCGGGAGTATTTCCATAGCTCGTATAATGGATGCTTTTCGAAGGTTGAGGTACACGATTTCCGGAGTTTTCTTGGTTATGTGTTGACGGATGGATACAGCTGGATGTAGGGATTGTTAGTTTGGGTGAGATATATTGCTTCCCCTGTATCCCCAACACCATATTGCATAAGTAGAAAGTTTCGGGAGTTTTTAGGTGGGAAATCAAGTAGCTCTAGTTTTTTTTCTTTCCAACAGATGCATGATATGAGATTGGGGTTCGACGTCTAGTGGTGCACCTATCCACGGTCGTTTTTACAGTGGTCTCGTTGTGTCTTAAAGAGGCCTTGCCTATGCTGGTTCGGGGACACTTCATATCTCATGCGCACTGCCTTGTACATGATGGTGTTGTACGATCGAGCCTGTGTGGGCCCCACCACGAAAACTTTGGACGAAATCTCTATCATATGTTTGTTCCGGCTTATTCTGCAAGCCAAATCCTTTTTTTGTTTTATTTGTGGTATTCGAGTTGCTTCGAAGTCAAATATTGAATCCATACGTTTCCTAAATGGTGTTCTCATATTGTTATGTGAATACTAATCCTTTTGATCATTGAGGTTGTCATGTTAATTCTTTTCCAACCGGTGCGCTTCTCTTCGAGATGATCCCATCATTCTCCCCATCCGCAAGATCAATTCTAAGTTTTCTCAACGGTGTTTGTTTCGTTCATCCCAAGTTGTCTTTGTTTTTCCCCACCCTCCCACCCTTTTCTTCAAGGACTCATTTATTTAATCAAGTATCCATTTATTCATGTGAAGTCACTTCACTCTTTTCAATCAATGTTCTGATCCGGTGATCCCTCATGAAGATGCTCACGAGCTTCAAGTTCATCATCCTCCGTTGTTTTTTCTTCTCCGTTGGATCCAATTCAAGCTTTCAGTGTTGATCATATTCCTTTCCTCGTGTCAAATGCTTTCTCATGCCGGTGCACCTCTCAATCACTCACCTCTTGCTATTCATTTGTTCCAGAGTGTTGAAGATATCTCAGAAGATTTGTGTTTCCATTCTTAATCCGTTCAAGCTATTTGGAGATTGTTATCTCATTCAAGCCATTTAATTCAACTAGTGCAATCTCTCTTTAAAATCATTCCAACGGTGTTTCTTTTGAGTAGGCCCTGACCCACAGGTCTTTTTCCAGGATCTTACCTGACTCTTCTAATTATCAGGAGCGATTCTCAAATTCATTTCCAAGTTTGACGTAAGAATGAATTTCATCAGTCAGATGTTTTCCAAGATCGATTTCATATTATTTTTCATTGTTGGCTCAACCTCTTTGTTTTTTTCATTCTCCCAGAGTATCTCAACAACTCATGGTGGTGTTTCTCGTCGTCATTCTCGGATTTTGAAGACCGAAGAAGAGTTCCTCTTAAATCCTTACCCGTTCTTCCAAATATGCGTAGTTCAAGCTTGATGCCATCCTCTCATAATTGTTTTCGAATGTGAGAACTCTTTTCACCCATCCGGAGCATTTCATGAGTTGTTTCCATTTCTTTCCTCCGAAGTCCATCATGCCATAATTCTTCATTCTCAGTGTGTAGCCATCGTTCTCCAAATCTTACCGGTGCATCATTCAAATAACCTCTAATGAGTTCATGGCCTCTTCGTTCTCATGTATCTAAATCCCCTCAAGTATCTTCATTCGTTTTCCAATTCTTCTCGGTTAATTGTGCCTTTGCTACTTTCATTTTCAATTCTTACGGTGGTTCATTCAAGATTTCACTTCCTTCGTTATCATATCAAATATTTGTTGTTTCCAAATCCCACCGGTGGTTCCATCAATACCTTCTCAAGTTTACGCTATATCTCTCTTAATCCTTTCTACGAGAATAAGTAGTATGCCAAATCCGTTGCTTGTCATCAATTTAAATTGGTGAAGGATAGGCATTACATAATTCTTATTATTGTTTCATCCAAGTAATCTAGTTTCTTCTTTCCAGAGTTGTTCATCATGTCACATTTCTCGGTTCTAGTGTTTCATCCTTTCTTTTTTCGGAGTTCCAGGTTTTCTCGGTTATATCGTCGCGAAGCTCCATCTAAATCAACGCAAGGCTTTAGTCTTATTCTTTTCATCCTTCATTCCTATCTCATCATCCTTTTATTACCAGAGTTCTCCATGGAGGCTCTACATGGTGGTTCATCAAGGATTCCTTTCATTCTTCAATTGTTCTTCAAGATTTCTCTCAAAGTTATGTCCCACCAAGCTATACTCTAAGATAAACATGGTGTTCAACACACGTTTTGTTTTGGGGAGTTCAAGTATTCTTCTTCTTGCATTTCGAAGTGCAATCTTTCTACCTTAGCTTTTGAGGTGGTGTTATATCATTCTTGGCAATTTCCATCCAGGTTTCGCGATTCACATGTTGTCAAGAATGAGGTATTTTAAATCCATCAATCTCTTCTTTGGAGTTATCTTGGTATAGATTTCACCTGAAGCCTTCCCTAAGGAATGTTGCTATTTGTGGTGCTTATCAATGATCCGAGTTTCCTATCCTCTCGGCGAAAGAAGTTTTCATCTCTTCTTTGATCTCAAACAAGCAATTGTTTTTCGTTAGTGGTAGAATATCACCTCTTAGTCTTGGGATGTTTTCCATAAGCCCACTACAAGCTTATTCGTTTCGTTGTTGGTTTTCCAACAACTCCGTTCTAGCATTTCTTGTAAGCGTGCTCTTTCAAGATCTTGTTTCCCTCTGTTCATTCCATTCCATTCTTTCATTTCTTCCGGAGGCATTGTGATGTTGCTCTCGTTGACCCATCATCTCATTTTGTCAAGATCATGTTATTCTCTTGCTTATCCATTTAACCGGAGTGTTGTGTTCTAATTCAAGTTCTTTCATCTTGTCAAGTTTTGCCTCTATTTTCAACCTGAGTGCTGTCTGAAATCCTTCTTACCCATTGTGCCATTCTTTCAATAGTTCTGGAGGCAGTGTGTTGTTGATTTCATCAAGTATCATCCCATCTTCTCAAGTTCATGTTCTATTCCTTCCATGTTCAAACGGAGTGCTGCCCGAATTCTTCCTCTCTCATCTTGTTTTAACCGGAGTGGTTTCGAATTCTATCTTGTCCATTAAACTCTTGATTCATGTCTTTGCAACCTTCAAGTTATCGTAATGTTCCTCGTTCCTCTTTTCTAACGGATTGTTTGCAATCTCGTTCATCTCTGTTGTACTCTTTCTTTTAAATTGCTCAACCTCTCAAGGTTCGTGGTTTCACTCGTTCGTCAAAGAAGCAACTTAGTTTTACCTCTTCTCTTCCTCTTTCATTTCTCTCCGGTGCCATCCTAGATCTCGGGACGAGATCCTCTTGTAGTGGTGGAGTGTTGTAATGCCCCGAGCCCGGTGCTCCAGAAGACTTCCAGCTATTCTGAGCTTTGCCGTGTGTTTTATTTGTTTGTTGCATTGCATCATGTCATCATGCCATCATGTCATTTAATTTTTGCAACTCATCTAAATAAATTGTTTGGATCCTCGGTCCATTTAAATTGAGGGAATTCACATGGTGATTTCTCTTTATAACATATCCTCCCAATATTTAGGGAGCTACTATAAAATATTCCATTAACTTGGAATTAACCGTAACACACTTGCAAAATTCCCATGCCCTTTCTACATCAAGTTTGGTCCCCAAACTTTTCCAACAATTCTTATCTCTTTTATCGAGGCTCCTCCTAAATCTCAACATTTTTGGACCTCCCTAGCACCTACTTCCTGTGCAAGACCATTTGAATTAAATTCAAATGAGTTCGAATTCTAACCTCTCACACATGCACACTCCTATTTTCTTGGGTCACGCTCGTTTTTGCGAGTCCAAGAAACTTGCCCTCCTGCCCAAGCTCCACCCCTAACCTCTCTCTCTTTTCTTTCTTCTCTCTGTTTTTTTATTTAGAAGAGAAGGGAGAGAGCCAGCCCAGCTGGGCCTCCCAGCTACCGCAGCTTGGCCTCCTCCCAGTGCCAGCCCACCTCATCCCCGTAGCGCACGAGTTTCTCTAACCCTAGGCCCGACCCCTCTTCTCTCCCTTGTCCCCTCGTCCCGCAGCCACTCCATCTCGATCCCCTCATCCTCCTCCTAGCGTCGCCGCCAGGGCATCTCGCCCGACCCTGCGCCACCTCGTCCCGCCACCAACTCTCCTCGCCGGAGGAGCACCAGGAGGAGTGGAGCACCACCTTCGTCGCCTCCGCCCCGCGACAGCAGCCGCCACCCTCGTCCCCTCTGCTCCACCCCGCACCTCGCCCTTGCCTCCCTTTGCCGCGGCCACCTCTCCCTTCTCCTTGTTGCCGCGACCTTCGCCCGCCTCCACCATACTCCTACCTTACACATGGCCTCCTTCCTCTCCCTCCCACACGCACACCCTGCAAGCCGTCGTTCCCGTTGCATCGGCCTCACTTTGACCTCTGTTGTCACACCTCCGCAGTTCGCGTTTGCCCTCCGCCTCGAGTCCATGTTCGAGCCCTGCCCTAACATCCTGCTACCAGCACGCCGCCGTACCTCCGCCGCCGGCGACCACCAGGAGCTCTATCGCGCCTCGAGCTCCATCCTACGAGCAGCAGCTCCAGTTGAACTTGCTCCTGTTGGTCCTGCCTTCCCATGGCCTTGAACCCCCACTACTACTGCGGGCACCATGTCCGCAAGCCTCGCTGCCGTTGCATGCGACTAGTTCATTCTGTCCTTTTGAACACTGTCAACCGAGGCCTTTTGTGTTGTTCTGGATCTCGCCAAGACCCCCTTGGATTTCGGCAAGTAGCATGAGGACCGAGGACTCGGAGCAACCGATCTGTCAAGTTTCTCGGAGACCACATGGACGCCAAGTGCCACGACGTTGACGACCCTTCAAGTTTGGCTACCATTGCCATGTACCACTACCGTCGCAAGAACCGATACCGGCAAGTCCGAAGACCCCAAGTACCACTACTACCCTCGAGGACGTTGGCTCCGTCAAGTTCGACTACAACTCGTGTACGACTATCGTCGCCGTGTACCACTACTTCCACTACCGTCACCCCAAAGACGATGGATTCGTCAAGTACCTCTCCGAAACGAACGTGTACAACTACTTCCCCTACACTGCATCGAACCCGATCCGCTCTGAAAACACACGCTTCGAAGGTGTAACCCCGAGATGACCGCCCGTGAATGAATGCATGAGTGATGTATGAGATGCCTGTGTTTGCACCATGTCCGGATTGATCCTTGTAGGTTCCTCCTAGTTTGCCATGCCGTCGACCCGTGGGAACCCGGTAACCGGGATCACCCCACCATCCTTGCATGAACCGTTCATCCACACTTTCTTTTGCACCGACATCTCTACGAGTTGTCGGATCATCAGAATGTTGCCGTGGCACCATTCATTGTCGTTGCCGTGGCACCCCTTTCGTTCCACCACAGTAACAAAAGCTTCATAACATGCTCATGTCGACATTTTCATAAAGTTGCATAAAACTTGTATATGTCATCCGCATCATGACAACGGCATTTAAAATGTTTAAAATTGTTGTTTGCTTTAAAATTGCTAAATGACACATGAGGATTTACCGGAGTTGTTGTTTGATGTTTCCGGCCTCATTTAAATTGCATAAAATGTGTGGTTTACTTATGCTTCACCCCTTGCCATGTTTAATAACATTTAATACTGTTGGGTACAAAACCGAGAGAGAACTAAATAATTGATGTTGTGTTTCGTCAATATGCAACTCATTGCATATTAAGCTCCACTTAATTTGTAGTGTTTTTTGTTGCACTTTGTCATGCCATGCTCTTTAAACCGGACATGCATCATACTTGGTTGAGCATGATGCCATGTCTATGTGTTGTGTGTTTACCTTGTTGTTTGCTTCTTTCCGGTTGTGCTTCTTCTCGATAGTTCCTGTTTCACCGCAATTGTAAGGATTCGTTCGACTACGTGGGATCGCCTTGTTCATGGACTCGTTCTTCTTCCATGCGGGATTTCAGGAAAGATGACTGTCACCTTGGATCTCATTACTATCATGGCTATGCTAGTTGCTTCGTTCTATCGCTTTGCCGCGCTACCTATCTTTTGTTGATCAAGCCTCCCAAATTGCCATGTCAGCCTCTAACCTTTTCACTCTTCCTAACAAAGCGTTGTTTGGCTATGTTACCGCTTTTGCTCAGCCCCTCTTATAGCGTTGTTAGTTGCAGGAGAAGTTGAAGATTGCCCCATGATGGGCAGGATTATGTTGGGATATCACAATATCTCTTATTTAATTAATGCATCTATACTTGGTAAAGGGTGGAAGGCTCGGCCTTATGCCTGGTGTTTTGTTCCACTCTTGCCGCCCTAGTTTCCGTCATACCGGTGTTATGTTCCCGGATTTTGCGTTCCTTACGCGGTTGGGTGATTTATGGGACCCCCTTGACAGTTCGCTTTGAATAAAACTCCTCCAGCAAGGCCCAACCTTGGTTTTACCATTTGCCTCACCTAGCCCTTTTTCCCTTGGGTTTCCGGAGCCCGAGGGTCATCTTTATTTACCCCTCGGGCCAGTTCTCCTCCGAGTGCTGGTCCAAACTGAGCGATGTCCAGCGCCCCCTAGGCAACCAGGGTCTATGCCAACCCGACGTCTTGCTCATCTGGTGTGCCCTGAGAACGAGATATGTGCACCTCCTATCGGGATTTGTCGGCACATCGGGCGGCTTTGCTGGTCTTGTTTTACCATTATCGAAATGTCTTGTAAACCGGGATTCCGAGACTGATCGGGTCTTCCTGGGAGAAGGAATATCCTTCGTTGATCGCGAGAGCTTATCATGGGCTAAGTTGGGACACCCCTGCAGGGTATTATCTTCCGAAAGCCGTGCCCGCGGTTATGTGGCAGATGGGAATTTGTTAATGTCCAGTTGTAGATAACTTGACACCAGATACGAATTAAAACGCATCAACCGTGTGTGTAGCCGTGATTGTCTCTTTTCGGCGGAGTCCGGGAAGTGAACACGGTCTTTGGGTTATGTTTAACGTAAGTAGGAGCTCAGGATCACCTCTTGATCATTGCTAGCTTCACAACCGTTCCATTTGCTTCTCTTCTCGCTCTCATTTGCGTATGTTAGCCACCATATCTTGCTTAGTCGCTGCTGCAACCTCACAACTTTACCCCTTCCTTTCCCTTTAAGCTTTGCTAGTCTTGATACCCATGGTAATGGGATTGCTGAGTCCTCGTGGCTCACAGATTACTACAACAACAGTTGCAGGTGCAGGTTATACGATGATCATGACGCGAGAGCAATGTTTGCTTACTTTGGAGTTCTTCTTCTGCTTATTCTTCGATCAGGGGATAGGTTCCAGGTCGGCAGCCTGGGATAGCAGGCTGGATGTCGTTTGAGTTTCTGTTTGTGTTTCATCCGTATTCGGATGGTGCTCTTATGTAAGTTGATGTTGTATTCATGTGGCATTGTATGCCTTTTGTATGTATCCCCGTCTATTATGTAATGTTGATGTAATGATATCCACCTTGCAAAAGCGTATCAATATACAGTTGTATCCTTGGTGGGACCTTCGAGTCTCTTTAGGATAGTATCGCATATTGGGCATGACAGATTACTAGGGAACAGTCTAGCATTAAAGTTTCCTCTATAAGCATTGTTTCCAAAACTATTCCTACCAACAAAATTCACACCCATAGATTCATTATTATTCTCAATCAAAGAATACAAAGGCATATCATTGGGCTCAAGAGGAGTATTTTTAGTAGCAAACATCTTCATAAGTTCATCCACCTTTTCACTCAAAACATTGATTTCTTCTACAGCATGCACTTTTTTACTAGAAGATCTTTCGGGGTGCCATTGAGAATAATTAGCCATAATATTATCAAGAAGTTTAGTAGCATCTCCTAACGTGATTTCCATAAACGTGCCTCCCGCGGCCGAATCTAAGAGATTTCTAGAAGCAAAGTTCAAACCGGCATAAAATTTTTGTATGATCATCCATAAATTCAAACCATGAGTAGTGTGTAGCATTAATTTCATTCTTTCCCAAGATTGGGAAACATGCTCATAATCAAGTTGTTTAAAATTCATAATATCATTCCTAAGAGTGATGATCTTAGCGGGAGGAAAATACTTAGAGATAAAAGCATCTTTGCACTTGTTCCAAGAATCAATACTATTTTAGGCAAAGACGAAAACCAAACTTTAGCACGATCTCTAAGTGAAAACGGAAATAACTTCAATTTGACAATATTGTTATCCATATCTTTCTTATTTTGCATATCACACAAATCAACAAAATTGTTTAGATGAGTAGCGGCATCTTCACTAGGAAGGCCGGCGAACTGATCTTTCATAACAAGATTTAACAAAGCAGTATTGATTTCACAAGACTCAACATCATTAAGAGGAGCAATTGGAGTACTAAGGAAATCATTATTATTGGTATTAGAGAAATCACACAATTTGGTATTATCTTGCGCCATGGCAACAAGTAATCCAACACACAAGCAAACAGAAAAAGGCAAGCGAAAGAGAGAGGAGGAGATTGGGAAAGAGAGGGCAAATAAAACGGCAAGGGTGAAGTGGGGGAGAGGAAAACGAGAGGCAAATGGAAAATAATGTAAATGCGAGGGAGATGGGTTTGTGATGGGTACTTGGTATGTCTTGACTTGAGCGAAGACCTCCCCGGAAACGGCACCAGAAATCCTTCTTGCTATGTCTTGAGCTTGCGTTGGTTTTCCTCTAAGAGGGGAGGGTGATGCAACAAGTGTAGCGTAAGTATCTCCCTCAGTTTTGAGAACCAAGGTATCAATCCAGTAGGAGGCTCCTCAAAAGTCCCACGCACCTACACAAACAAACAGAGAACTCGCAACCAACGCAATAAAGGGGTTGTTAATCCCTTCACGGCCACTTGCGAAAGTGAGATCTAATAAAGATAGTATGATAAGATAAATATATTTTTGGTATTTTATGATATAGATGCAAAAAGTAAAGATGCAAATAAAAGTAGATTGAAAGCAAATATGATAAGAGTTAGACCCGGGGGGCATAGGTTTCACTAGTGGCTTCTCTCAAGATAGCATAAGTATTACGGTGGGTGAACAAATTACTGTCGAGCAATTGATAGAAAAGCGCATAGTTATGAGATTATCTAGGCATGATCATGTATATAGGCATCACGTCCATAACAAGTAGACCGACTCCTGCCTGCATCTAGAGTATTAAGTTCATAAGAACAGAGTAACACATTAAGCAAGATGACATGATGTAGAGGGATAAACTCATGCAATATGATATAAACCCATCTTGTTATCCTCGATGGCAACAATACAATACGTGCCTTGCAACCCTTTCTATCACTGGGTAAGGACACCGCAAGATTGAACCCAAAGCTAAGCACTTCTCCCATGGCAAGAAAGACCAATCTAGTAGGCCAAACCAAACTGATAATTTGAAGAGACTTGCAAACATAACTCAATCATACATAAAAGAATTCAGAGAAGATTCAAATATTATTCATAGATAAACTTGATCATAGACCCACAATTCATCGGATCTCGACAAACACACCACAAAAAGAGTTTACATCGAATAGATCTCCACAAGAGAGGGGGAGAACATTGTATTGAGATCCAAAAAGAGAGAAGAAGCCATCTAGCTAATAATTATGGACCCGTAGGTCTATGGTAAACTACTCACAACTCATCGGAGGGGCAAGAATGTTGATGTAGAAGCCCTCCTGGTCGATTCCCCCTCCGCCAGAGTGCCGACGAAGGCTCCAAGATGAGATCTCATGGATACAAAAGGTTACAGCGGTGGAAATTGTGTTTCGTGGTGCCCCTAGATGTTTTCATGGTACGTAGGTATATATAGGAGGAAGAAGTACGTCGGTGGCCGCCCGAGGGGCCCACAAGACAGGGGGGCGCGCCCTACAGGGGGGGCGCGGCCTCCTATCTCGTGGCTTCCTCGGCTGCTTCTTGACTTGCACTCCAAGCTCTCCAGATCACGTTCGTTCCAAAAATCACGCTCCCAAAGGTTTCATTCCGTTTGGACTCCGTTTGATATTCTTTTTCTTCGAAATAGTTAAATAGGCAAAAAAACAGCAATATGGGCTGGGCCTCCGGTTAGTAGGTTAGTCCCAAAAATGATATAAATGTGTACAATAAAGCCCATAAACATCCAAAAGGAGTAATATAATAGCATGGAACAATCAAAAATTATAGAAACGTTGGAGACGTATCAGCTGGCCGAGCCGGGCACAGGGCTTCCCGACGCACCGCCGAGCTAGCATCCACACCCGTCGACCGATGTTGGCGCCGGCTCTCGCAGCGCCGCTCTTCTTCTACCTCGAGCTACGTCTCTCTCTCTCTCTCGTGGTTTCTCTCAAACACACACCATGGAAGAAACTCAGGAAACACACACACACCCACGCATGGACCAAGGAAGAAGGAGGCAATAGCTTTGCCAAGAGACACCTTCCTCTTGGTCAGCCGTGGCTACATCTTTTTCTCAGCCCTCACGGCCTCACTTCATTACTCAGTATGCAACATGTATATATACATTAGGTGCTGGAATCACGCACACACTACCAGCCACCTTAACCGGCCACTAACAGCACCCTCCACGCACTAACCCATGCGCCAACTGACTAGCTACATGCACGCCCATGTCAATCACTAACAAACTCACGCATGCACTAACTCTTGACTCGGCTAGCACCACTCACACATGCAGCTACAGCCTCACATACTCTAACTAATTATGACTTGGCCAAATCACTTGGCTCAACCTGAATGAGCAGCCCGTCACGCTCCAGCCACGGTCGCATCTTGCCGCATCACACGGCATTACCTTATCGCATAGCAATATCGACATCTCCTCATGCTCGCTGCGTCACAGCGTAGCCTGACATCTCATCTTCTTCGCGTGCCTCCGCTGAAGCTTCACCGGACTAGCTACTCTCTAACCTATCCACTACAAGAAATATGTCAAATAGTGACCTTCTGTCAGTGACCCTGGAAGAATTGGTCATAGATCTATGACCACTTCAGACCAATTGGTCAAAAGTTGTTCGGGGGGCTCCAAACCCTAAACCATTGTGACCATTTTGGTCAGAAAGGTCGTAATTTCCTTACACGAAATGGTCACAAAGCAAACAGTGCTAGTCTGCTGCCTTATTACTAGTTGTTAATGACCAATATAAATGGTCATAGCCTTGTAGATTGTGGTGGGTTGTGATGACTAGGCGCCATCTCATCAGTTTTGCCTATGTGTTATGTCCATGTGGCAGTTTTTGCCCTAGGTTGTGAAGCAACCTATATTTCTGTTATTCCAAAAATTCCCAAAAAATTATCATAAATGTTTTGGATCATATCTTCATCAAATATGTCAAAAACATTCCTTGCCTAGTTCAAAAATAATTCGAAAATATTCATTTTCCTATTCTGTTCAAAGCAGCACTTTGTGAAGGAAGTACCACTTTGTCATGTCCAAATGGTATCCATTTTCTACAGTGCTTTCCTATGCCCAAATAACCATCCTCCACCAAATGCCAGCTCAATCCATTCATTATTTTGAGCCCAGCTTCAACATTTGTATTTATGTCCAGTGTGGTACTTGGTAAAGCAAGTACCACCTAGGCTCCTCCTTTTGTGGTGAAAATTTGTGAAGACGGTCTTCTTAGTAACTGATCATCCTCGGCCAAAACTCACGCCCATTAGCCATGTGCATTTCCCGTACCGCAAATCAAACACTTGGCTGCTTATTCATGTTTGAGCATCGATCGGTCTCCTCGTGAGAATCTTATGCTATAATTTTCTTCCAAGAATCTACCTGGGGAGTGAATAACCCACTAGACATGCCTAGGCCGCCCAGAACGCATGGCAACGCCACGGCCACGCGATGACCACGCGGCGGGCATGCGAGCTTATGCGCTCTAGAGTTGGGGCCCTCGGCCACCGTCCAAACCTCGATGTCTCGCCATCAAACCATGTATTTCTGATTAAATAGATATTTATTTACCTAGAAATGATTTTTGGAAAAAATAAAGAGCTAACTATGAGGCACCTGCAGTTCAAATTTGACCCGCTTCCATCTGAATCAGCGGGAATTTGTCTTTTTCACCAGAGGTGGATTAAAACTTTTGAAACCCAACCATTTTTTCAATTGTGCATTAAATATGGCCAAGTATTTAATAAAATTGGTTAGGTCCAATTTTGCAACAAATATATGGTAGATCCTTCACAAAAACTCATTTTGGGCCCTCGAAAAAATGGAAAATGAATTGTTCGTCAAAAGAAAATGAAAACTCCCTTAGGCAACATTGTTTGGAATTCCAAGATGCACCCTTGTGCACAATATTAGATCATTTGAACAAACTATGCCATGAATGTGGCCATAAGATTGATCATTTGGCTTGAAAAGCCATGAATCTTCACACTTGATAGCTCATTTGTGAGAACACTTTTTTAAAATAATTACCATATTACAAGTTTATTATTTTTCCTGGAAACTTGGTCACATATAATGACACAATGCGAAGGTTTTCTAATTTTTTGATTTTTTTTGAATTTTGTATGCCCGTTTCAAAATGCGGTCAAAATGGCGGGCTTGACCGTTCCTAGCTAGTGGTTGAATCTTGGAAAACTTTTGATGTTTCTCTGATTAAATAGATACTTATGTACCTAGAAATGATTTTTGGAAAAAATAAAGAGCAAACTATGAGGCACCTACAGTTCAAATTTGACCCGCTTCCAACTGAATCAGCGGGAATTTGTCTTTTTCACCAGAGGTGGATTAAAAAATTTTACACCCAACCATTTGGTCAATTTTGCATTAAATATGGACTAGTATTTAATAAAATTGGTTAGGTCCAATTTTGCAACAAATATATGGTAGAACCTTCACAAAAAACTGGGCCCTCGAAAAAATGGAAAATGAATTTTTCATCCGAAGAAAATGAAAACTCCCTTAGGAAACATTGTTTGGAATTCCAAGATGCACCCTTGTGCACAATATGAGATCATTTGAACAAACTATGCCATGAATGTGGCCATAAGATTGATCATTTGGCTTGAAAGCCATGAATCTTCACACTTGATAGCTCATTTCTGAGAACACTTTTTTAAAATAATTTCTGTATTACAAGTTTATTATTTTTCCTGGAAACTTTGTCATATATAATGACACAATGCGAAGGTTTAGCAATTTTTTGATTTTTTCTGAATTTTTTATGCCCGTTTCAAAATGCGGTCAAAACAGCGGGCTTGACCGTTCCTAGCTAGTGGTTGAATCTTGGAAAACTTTTGATGTTTCTCTGATTAAATAGATACTTATGTACCTAGAAATGATTTTTGGAAAAAATAAAGAGCAAATAAGACGCACCTGCAGTTCAAATTTGACCCGCTTCCAGCTGAATCGGTGGAAATTTGTCTTTTTCATCAGAGGTGGATCAAAAACTTTTTACACCCAACCATTTGGTCAATTATGCATTAAATATGGCATAGTTTTTTAGAAAATTGATTTGGTCCAATTATGCAACAAATATATGGTAGGTCCTTCACAAAAAAAAACCTCATTTTGGGCACTCGGAAAATGGAAAATGAATTTTCCGTGCAAAGAAAATGAAAACTCTCTTAGGCAACATTGTTTGCCATTCCAAGATGCATCCTTGTGCAAAATATGAGATCATTTGAACAAACTCCCTTGATTTGATTCAATTTTGCAACATAGATTTATAGGCATTTAATTATTTTTTCAGAAATTTGGGTCCAAATTTTGGATATTTGAGCGCGAGCCAGCCAACTAATGAGAAGCGAGGAACCACGTCCACGCAGATCACCAAGTTGGACACGATCTGAGCCATCCATCACGTGCCCATCCAACGGTGGATCTTCTCCTGAAAGACCAAAACCCTAACCCACCTACCCACCCACCCTTTCCTTCTCCAGATCCAATCGAGGCTGCCGCGCCGTCCTCTCCCTTGTCGTGACCTAGTCTCCGCCACCACCGCCATCCCCACCCACCACCGCCGCCCCCACCCACCGCCGACCTCGTCTCCGCCACCCCCCTCCCCTCGCCTTCATCCGGTATGCGTGCGTGCGTCCAAC
The DNA here is from genome assembly GCA_963921465.1 of Triticum timopheevii. Classification (NCBI taxonomy): domain Eukaryota; kingdom Viridiplantae; phylum Streptophyta; class Magnoliopsida; order Poales; family Poaceae; genus Triticum; species Triticum timopheevii. Next base: position 489,318,787 of record OY997270.1, on the reverse strand, counting down.
CGGCCCCAAAAATGAAGACACGGGGCTTGCTCCTCCTCGTCCCACCCAATCGCCGCCGCCGCCGACCTCCTCCCTCTCCCCCAATCCCAACCCCACCGGCGGCGAGATCGTCTCCCCGAGGCCCATCCTGAAATATGTTGAATGTTTACCTGAAATTGGAGGATAAAAAATATAAAAGAAACGAAAGGACAAACACACAATTTGCATATGCTTAATTCTAATTGGTGGAATCATTTGTGCATTGGATTGATGACATGGCAAACATCCTGCCATTCATTCCCAGCACTCCCACCGTCCACTCATCCATCCATCCATCTAAAGAAAAGGAGAAAAAAAAGAAGCCCACCGCACCAATCTCTCCCTCCCTCTATCGTTGTGCCTCATCCAAAGTTTCTGAACGAAGGGTTTTTTCTCTGGGACAGGCGATTACCAGGGCGACTAGGATTTTGCCAGGCCGCCGCCGGCCGCCGTCCGGGCGGCGGCGCGTTGGCCGGCGATCATTATCCCAGACGACGCCCGTGTGGTGTCGTGGCTGGTTTTCTCTATCTACTGTGAGCTTCTACCTACGTGGATCCAGGGCTGCAGCAGATTCGTTTTTATCTATTCCATCGCTAGTTCGGAGTTACATGGTTGGTAAGATCTGACTGTTAAGTTGGATGACTTCTCTACAATCCATCACGGAGTGATTCCCTGTTGGACTGTTCTAGTTTGTGGAGGTTGTTTGTTGAGGAAAGAAAAATGAGGATATTGGCGTGGAACTGCAATGGCCTTGGAAACGCCCCAGCAGTACGTGCGTTGGTGGATGTCCAGCGCAGTTGGGCTCCTGATGTGATGTTCTTATCAGAAACTCATTTAGACAGCTATCCGGCAGAGTGTTTGAGGAAAAGATTGAAGATGGATCAAAAGCTTGTGTGCCCTAGTGATGGAAGAAAAGGTGGACTGTTGATGTTTTGGAAGAAGGAGATCCATATAACGAGGCTAGTTCTTGACCCTATGTATATAGATGTTGATGTCAATGATGGGACCAATCAAACTTGGAGATTAACCGGGATGTATGGTGAATTCCGGTGGGAAGATAAATATGAGACGTGGGATCGTATGCGCCAGCTTCATAGTGCCCATGATCTCCCGTGGCTATTGATTGGTGACCTAAATGAGATTAGTACGTTACAAGAGAAGGATGGTGGGAACCCTCGCCCAGTCCAGTATATGAACGCTTTTCAGGAAGAAATAAGGAAATGTGAGTTGCGAGACTTGGGTTACATTGGAGACCCATTCACATGGCGTCGATCTTCCCCCATACTGCACTGGCAAATGCAGAATTCAATCACTCAGACCACCGGCCTCTTCTTGTTGATATAGATTACTATTTCCATGCGAATGGTGTGACTAATGGTCAAACTAGGAGATTCGAAGCAAGATGGCTACGAGAGAGTATGTTCGATGCCGCTGTAACAGAAGCATGGGCGAAGGTAGAAGCTGACCCGAATGCTACGAATATTTATGAGAAACTTAACCTGATGCATGCACAGTTTCATGATTGGGATCAGCGGGTTCTCAAAAAACCTAGAAAGAGACTCCGGAAAGCCCAACGGATCTCGAAGAAGTCATGGCTGGACCAATGTCTGATGACAATGAAATAAAGAGGAAGGAGTTGGCAGAACTGATTGAATATTTGCTTGAATTGGAAGAAATACAAGTTATGCAAAGGTCCAGAGCTAATTGGTTGAAAGGGGGCGACCGCAATACAGGCTTCTTTCAAGCTTTTGCTTCTGCTAAAAGAAAGAAAAACTTTGTAAAGAATCTAAAAGATGCGGGTGGAAATTGGTTGGAAGGTATGCCAGAACTGAACTCTCATGTCCTAGATTATTTTTCTCACCTGTTTACATCAGAGGTGTAGCATACGGATCCTAGTATTCTTCGGAAGGTGTAGCGGAAGGTATCTCAACATATGAATGACTTCTTAATGGCTTCGTACACTGTTGAGGATGTGAGGAAGGTAGTTTTTCAGTATTGGGGACCTGAAGGCCCCGGGTCCGGATGGTTTACATGCAATCTTTTTTAAAAAAATTTGGCATATAATTGGAGATGAAATTACTCAGGAGGTTCTTTTGGCTATCAATTCTAGGAAGATTCCGGCAGAATGGAATGATACTACCATTGTGATGATTCCATAAACTGATGCACCTGAGCTGTAACTCAATTTCGACCCATCAGTCTCTGTAATGTGCTTTACAAAATTATTTCCAAGATGTTGGCTTTACGACTGAAGGTTATTTTGCCTGAGATAATTTCCCCTACACAAAGTGCCTTTGTTCCCGGGAGGATGATCACTGATAATATATTAATTGCTTATGAATGTGTGTATAAGATTAAGAACAAGAGGGCTGGTCAGACAGGACTGTGTGTTGTTAAACTTGACATGCACAAAGCATATGATAGGGTGGAATGGTCCTTCTTACATGATATGATGTTAACATTGGGATTCCATGAGCAATGGATTGAAATGATGATGGCTTGTGTCAGTTCTGTCAGATACAAGGTGGGGTTTAACTCTCAAGAGACAGACACGTTTACCCCTACCAGGCGCATTAGACAAGGGGATCCACTTTCTCCCTATCTGTTCCTTCTCTGTGCGGAAGGGCTTTCTAGTTTATTGCAGTATGAAGAAGAAGCTGGTGGCATAGAGGGAGTTAGAGTGTGCATAAATGCACCAATAGTATCACACCTTTTATTTGCTGATGATTCTCTAATTCGTATGAAAGCAGATGTTTTAAATGCAGCTTCCTTACAGCATGTTCTAGAGACCTACTTGAAGGAAATATGCCCTAGAGGCAATAATAAAGTTATTATTTATTTCCTTATTTCATGATAAATGTTTATTATTCATGCTAGAATTGTATTAACTGGAAACATGATACATGTGTGAATACATAGACAAACATATAGTCACTAGTATGCCTCTACTTGACTAGCTCATTAATCAAAGATGGTTATGTTTCCTAACCATAGACATGTGTTGTCATTTGATTAATCGGATCACATCATTAGGAGAATAATGTGATTGACATGATCCATTCTGTTAGCCTAGCAGTTGATCGTTTAGTATGTTGCTATTGCTTTCTTCATGACTTATACATGTTCCTGTAACTATGAGATTATGCAACTCCCGTTTACCGGAGGAACACTTTGGGTGCTACCAAACGTCACAACGTAACTGGGTGATTATAAAGGAGTACTACAGGTGTCTCCAAAGGTACATGTTGGGTTGGCGTATTTCGAGATTAGGTTTTGTCACTCCGATTGTCGGAGAGGTATCTCTGGGCCCTCTCGGTAATGCACATCACTATAAGCCTTGCAAGCAATGTAGCTAATGAGTTAGTTACGGAATGATGCATTACGTAACGAGTAAAGAGACTTGCCGGTAACGAGATTGAACTAGGTATTGGATACCGACGATCGAATCTCGGGCAAGTAACATACCGATGACAAAGGGAACAAAGTATGTTGTTATGCGGTTTGACCGATAAAGATCTTCGTAGAATATGTAGGAGCCAATATGGGCATCCAGGTTCCGCTATTGGTTATTGACCAAGAATAGTTCTAGGTCATGTCTACATAGTTCTCGAACCCGTAGGGTCCGCACGCTTAAGGTTTCGATGACAGTTATATTATGAGTTTATGAGTTTTGATGTACCGAAGGAGTTCGGAGTCCCGGATGAGATCGGGGACATGACGAGGAGTCTCAAAATGGTCGAGACGTAAAGATTGATATATTGGACGACTATATTCGGAGTTCGGAAAGGTTCCGAGTGATTCGGGTATTTTTCGGAGTACCGGAGAGTTACGGGAATTCGCCGGGGAGTATATGGGCCTTATTGGGCCATACGGGAATAGAGGAGAGAGGCCGAAAGGAAGGAGGCGCGCAGCCCGCCTCTGGTCCGAATTGGACAAGGGGTGCGGCCCCCCTTTCCTTCCTCCTCTCCCCCTCTTTCCCCCCTTCTCCTACTCCAACAAGGAAGGAGGGAGTCCTACTCCCGGCGGGAGTAGGACTCCCCTTGGCGCGCCCCTCCTAGGCCGGCCGCCCCCTCCCCCCTTGATCCTTTATATACGGGGGCAGGGGGGCACCTCTAGGCACAACAACACAAGTTGATCTACGGATCGTTCCTTAGCCGTGTGCGGTGCCCCCCTCCACCATATTCCACCTCGGTCATATCGTCGCGGAGTTTAGGCGAAGCCCTGCACCGGTAGAGCATCATCATCGTCACCACGCCGTCGTGCTGACGGAACTCATCCCCGAAGCTTTGCTGGATCGGAGCCCGGGGATCGTCATCGAGCTGAACGTGTGCTGAACTCGGAGGTGTCGTACGTTTGGTACTTGGATCGGTCGGATCGTGAAGACGTACGACTACATCAACCGCGTTGTCATAACGCTTCCGCTTACGGTCTACGAGGGTACGTGGACAAAACTCTCTCCTCTTGTTGCTATGCCATCACCATGATCTTGCGTGTACGTAGGAAATTTTTGAAATTACTACGTTCCCCAACACTACTGTCAGAGTTCAGGGCAGTTGGTGAGTCTGTCCAAATCTAGTGTATTCTTCAGTCCAAATACTCCTGCTGTATCCAGAACTGAAGTGTGTGAACAGCTACATATTGACACTGAAGCATTGTCTGATAAATATCTGGGCCTTCCAACATTGGTAGGGGCTGATAGAAGTGACTGTTTCAGGCACTTTATTGAGAGGATTAAAGAAAGATTAATGGGATGGATGGAGAAACAACTTTCTACTAGTGGTAAGGAGATTTTACTAAAATCAGTAGCACAAGCGATCCCTGTGTTTGCCATGTCCGTGTTCAGTATCCCTAAAGGAATTTGCAAGGAAATAACTGATTTGATTTCCCAGTTCTGGTGGGGTGATGATGAGGAACATAAGAGGATGCATTGGTACTCTTGGTGGAAACTGTGCTATCCTAAAGCCGAGGGAGGAATGGGCTTCGGAGATTTATATTCCTTCAACTTAGCATTGTTATCAAAGCAGTGCTGGAGGATTATTACAAACCCAGACTCATTATGCGCTAGAATTCTAAAAGCGAAGTACTTCCCTAATAGCAGCCTTTTACAGGCAACCCTTAAAAATGGTGCTTCCTTTACATGGCAAAGTATTATGAAGGGACTAGAAACCTTCAAGTTGGGGTACATATGGAGGATTGGTACAGGAGAAAATGTTCATATATGGAGAGATCCCTGGATTCTAGCAAGTCCGGATAGGAAGGTCATTATAGCAAGGGGACACACAATCTTATCTACAGTTGATGAACTCATCGATCCTAATACAAACACATGGGATGAAGATTTGATTAGATCCATCTTTAACCCTGTTGATACAAGGAAAATACTTCAGATTCCATTGAGCTATGACACTTTTGATGATTTTATCGCTTGGCATCCTGACCGGAAGGGTATATTCTTAGTCAGATTAGCATACCGGGTGCAATGGACTCAAACTTTTCAGGGAAATGCAAATGTGATGGAGAGGCCGAGTGGGTCCACTTCTCCGGCGGTGTGGAGTGCATTGTGGAAGCTGAACACCCCACGGAAAATACAAATTTTCTGCTGGCGCGCGTTACATGGAATTATGCCTCTAAAATCCATACTCTGTAACCGGCACGTGGGTTCGATGGGAGCATGCCCAATTTGTCATCGGGATGCAGAGGATGTGCGGCATCTACTGTTTGAGTGCACTCATGCAAGGGATTTATGGAGTCGGCTGGGTGTTCTGGACAGAGTGGACGAGGCAAGGAGAGTAGACCGGTCTGGATCGGTCATTTTGGAACATATCCTTCTTGCACCAGACAGTCCAGCTCTCATTAAACCAAATCTGGATGTTAAACAAATCATAGCAGTGGGTTGTTGGTATCTTTGGTGGATCCGAAGACAACACACGCATGATGGGACTCCTCCTAGTCCCGTGAGGTGGCCAATGTCTATTCTGGCAATTGCTAAAAATTATCATGTTGCTAATTGTAAGAGTGCGGTCGTAGTACAACGATGGAAAAAACCGGACCCAAAGTATGTCAAGCTCAACGTTGATGCCTCATTCCATCCTGATGTTGGAGAAGGGGCAACAGCGGCAGTGATTCGAGATGCTAAAGGAAATTATCTAGCTGCACAATGCAAATTCATTTCATATGCAGCAGATGTGGTTAATGTGGAGGCAATGGCAATGCGAGATGGACTGACGCTTGCTAATTCCTTAGGTTTGCCGCGGGTGGAAGCGGAATCGGACTCTACGATTGTCGTTGATGCGTGTGTGGGACACATAACATGGTGGGATGCAAATTCGGCAATATTCGCGGAATGTGTGGATATTTCCTCTTCTATTGGGAAGGTCGTCTTTAAACATTGCTATCGTGAATGTAACGAAGTGGCACATGTGCTAGCTAACTATTCTTATTGTAATAAGATTACTAGTAGTTGGACGAACGAGCCTTCTGGCTTGTTAGTCTCAAAACTGTTGAACGATGTAATCCCTGTTTAATTCAATAAAGCTAGCCATGATGGCCTTCCCTCAAAAAAAATCTCTCCCTCCCTCTCTCGTGCGAACCTCTCCTTCCCAACCTACAATCTCCTCGCCGCCGCCACCAACCATGCCGGCCGGTTCCGGCGAGCTCAGGCCAAGCACAGCACGACCCTGAGCTCCCCAAGATCTGCACCTCCTCCCCCCTCCATTCAGATCCGCGCCTCAAGGCCCACAACCTTGCCCGCTGCTAGGGTTTCTTAGTCGGAATCCGCCACAACTGGCGATGGCGAGGCCTAAGCTCGCGAGATCCATCACCGGCATTGCCCAGGTAGCCCCTTCCCATCCTTCCTTGCCTGGATCCACCCTCTCCTCCTCATCTCACCTTCTCCTCCTATCCTCCCCTTTGCTGCAGGCCACCATGGTGTGGAGACGGCGACGACGGCAGGAGGCACAAGGCCTTGCCCTGCTCGAGGAGGAGGAGGAGGGGCGCACCTAGCCACCGGCCATGCTCTGCTCAAGGAGGAGGGGCGGGAGGGGTCTGCTGCTAGGGCGACCAAGAGATCGTTCCCGAGCTCAAGCATGGCCACGACGACCCACTGCGGCAGGTAGCATATCCCTCCCTCTCTACCTCTGCTCACTAATGATGCTAAGTTAAGGAATATTTGATGCAAATCCTGGTTGCCTCAAGGAATTCAAGAGGGATTTGTATGAACAAGTCCACTTTTTTATTTAGTTAGTTACGGCCAAACAGAGAGAGAAGATGAGGTCCAGATTGGTCAATTTAGCTGCCACTTCATGGATTTGTATCTATGCAACCATCGCCCTCCTGTTTGCCTCTATGGGTAAACTTACTTGCTACAGATTATTCACAATTTCTCCATTGTTAGCAGCATCTTCTTAAGTAGAATTTTTAGAACTGTTTATTAGCTGAAATTACAATAGTTAATTCTTTTATCTGTATGTTGCCTGATCTGTTGCTTGTTGCCAGATTCTTGTTATACCAAGATTGTCTTGATTATCCTAAGATTGTAGATTTATTTTTCTCTTGAAGCTAGGTTTCTTTTCAAGCATGTCTAACATCTACATGGAATTCTTGAGGTAAATAATATAAGGAGATTTTTTGTGGTACATGTGCATGAACCTATAGCCGGTTATTATCGGCTGCCCTTTTTTTATTATGTGGCTCGTTGTATAGAGGCTTATCTATGCATTAGTATTTGATGCTCTATCATGTTAGTTTCCTTGATCTGCTTTTTGAGCCTTACCATCATTTTTTTCTTGTACGCAGCAATGGCGGGAGTGCCATATTGGGCAGAGGAATAGGATGAGAAGAAAGAAGGCTTGGGCGTCAGTGGGTGTTGGGTGGCGGCGGCCTTCCGCTACCTGCCCCATGGCACCTCACTCTACCGCGGTGGCAAGTATGTTTTACTTCCACAACTCCACCCTCCTCTATGTGTATGTATATACTCCACCGACCGCAAACCCTAGATTTAGCTTGCTTGTATAATATGATGTGACTTATGCACTCACTAGTAGAAAAAGGGTCAAACGTGAAGCACATTAGTGCCGGTTTGTATTTGAGTTGGCACAAATGTATACATTAGTGCCGGTTCCAACGGCTAGCCGGGCCGCTCTCATTAGTACCGGTTCATGGCTAACCTTTAGCACCGGTTCATGCCACGAACCGATACTAATGAGAGTGGTGGCAGGATGTTGTCAGTCTGGCCCCCCTCCAGCACCTTTAGTACCGGTTCTTGGCACGAACCGGTACTAAAGGTCGTCCTACATAAACCCTTCGTCCACCCGAGCTCGCTCTGTTCTTCCCCTTTCCCCTCTCCTCTCTGTTCTTCCCCTCTTCCTCTCGAGCTCATCACACATTTTGCCCAAAATTTGTCAAGATTTGAAGGCCCCCATCCATTCAAATGATCACAAAGGTTAGCAAATTGTCCTTTCATCTCTCATTGCTATATTAGCTCTTGCAATGCTTTATATAGTTATTAATTTGTGAGTTTAGTAATTTGGGAGGACATATATATATGTGCTAGTATTTGATTTATATGCAATTTGAGGTTAAAATAACACTTAGTTTGCATATGTAGGTGTGGTTTACTTAGTGCCTTCTAAATCTCCGTCGTAACCACCGTCGATCGCCCGCACCGTCCCGTCGCCGGCACCACCTTGTGGTGAGCCTCTTGTTCATGAAATTTTATATAAAAAATTGATGTTTGTGTGATTTGGATATATAGTTACTCGTACAATAATTATCTTACCCGTACGTTGTTTGTTATACATAGTGCCATGGTTTTGATATCCGTCCCCGTCGGCCCTCGTCCTAGTTATGATTCGGATGTGGTATATTCTCTTTTAAAACTATTTGTTGCATTTCGTGTTTATGACAAATTATGCCCATCAAGTTGACATAGATATTTTTATCTAGGAGGTATGTGAACCGGAAATTCCAACCGACCCTATTGTCGAGAGGTTAAATTTAGTTGAAAGATAAAACGAGTACTTGAAAGAAAAATTGAAAAGAATTGAGGGGGAGAAGATGGAATTGGAGTTGCATGTTGCCGATGTCGTCGATGATCACAAGATCAAGAAGGAGAAAATGCGCTTGAAGTTTAGGAAGATTAGAAAATATGCCATCGATAGTGAGGCTTGGTATCATTATGCTGTTGGATCAATTGTTACCTTAGTTGCGATCTTGATCGCATTTGTTGTTGCATTTAAATGCTTTAGCTAGAGAGTTATTTGTTTGTTGCATTTAAGTGTTGTATGAACTTTATGTATGAACTTGTATTAATTTGGTCTATTCGGTGTTGTGTAATGAAGATGAGCCGACAATGGATGTACGATGACCGATGCTCTCCCCAGTTCGTTGAGGGCGTGCATACTTTTCTGCTTGCGGCTGAGGCAAACAAGCGGGCAGATGGTTTTATGCCTTGTCCATGTGCTGGCTGTAAGAATGGTCGCAATTACTCTACGTCAAGAACCATTCACGTCCACCTGTTTGAGTCCGGTTTCATGCCCCACTATAATGTTTGGACCAAGCACGGAGAAAGAGGGGTTATGATGGAAGACAATGAAGAAGAAGAGGACGACGACAGCTATCCTGGCCATGGGTTCCCTGAATACGATGATACAACAATGGGGGAAGAAGCTGAGCCGGTAATGCGGGAAGAAGATGAGCCGGCAATGCGGGAAAAAGCTGAAGAAGAGGCATCAGATGAGCCCGTTGATGATCTAGGTCGGGCCATTGCCGATGCAAAGAGAAACTGCGCAAGTGATTTGGAGAAGAAGAAGTTGCAGCGCATGTTAGAGGATCACAAAAAATTGTTGTACCCAAATTGCGTAGGTGACAAGAAAAAGCTAGGCACCACACTGGAATTGCTGCAATGGAAGGCAGAGAATGGTGTATCTGACAAGGGATTTGGAAAGTTGCTGGTAATGATAAAGGATATGCTTCCAAAGGACAACGAATTGCCCAAGAGTACGTACGAAGCAAAGAAGGCTGTCTGCCCTCTAGGGTTAGAGGTGCAGAAGATACATGCATGCCCTAATGATTGCATCCTCTACCGCGGTGAGTACGAGGATTTGAACGCTTGCCCGGTATGTGGTACATTGCGCTATAAGATCAGCCGCGATGAGCATGGTGATGTCGAGGGCGAGCGCCCCAGGAAGAAGTTTCCTGCCAAGGTGATGTGGTATTCTCCTATAATACCACGGTTGAAACATTTGTTCCAAAACAAAGAGCATGCCAAGGCGATGCGATGGCACAGAGAAGACCGTAAGAAAGACGGAAAGTTGAGAGTACCCGCTGACGGGTCGCAGTGGAGAAAAATCGAAAGAAAGTACGGGAAGGAGTTTGCAGATGACGCAAGGAGCGTATGGTTTGGTCTAAGCGCAGATGGCATTAATCCTTTTGGGGAGCAGAGCAGCAACCATAGCACCTGGCCTGTGACTCTATGTTTGTATAACCTTCCTCCTTGGTTGTGCATGAAGCGGAAGTTCATTATGATGCCAGTGCTCATCCAAGGTCCTAAACAACCCGGCAACGACATTGATGTGTATCTAAGGCCATTAGTTGAAGAACTCTTACAACTGTGGAATGGAACAGGTGTACATGCATGGGATGAGCACAAACAGGAAGAATTTGACCTAAAGGCATTGCTGTTCGTGACCATCAATGATTGGCCTGCTCTCGGTAACCTTTCAGGACAGACAAACAAGGGATACCACGGATGCACGCACTGTTTGGATGATACCGACAGTATATATTTGAATAGTTGTAAGAAGAATGTGTACCTGGGACATCATCGATTTCTTCCGAGCAGGCATCCCGTAAGAAAGAAAGGCAAGCATTTCAAAGGTGAGGCGGATCACCGGACGAAGCCTCGCCACCGTACTGGTGCTGATGTACATGATATGGTCAAGGATTTGAAGGTGATATTTGGAAAGGGTCCTGGCGGACAATCTGTTCCAAAGGACGCTGACGGACGCGCACCCATGTGGAAGAAGAAATCTATATTTTGGGACCTGCCATATTGGAAAGACCTAGAGGTCCGCTCCGCAATCGACGTGATGCACGTGACGAAGAATCTTTGTGTGACCCTGCTTGGCTTCTTGGGCGTGTACGGGAAGACAAAAGATACACCTGAGGCACGGGAGGACCAGCAACATATGCACGGAGAAGACGGCATACATCAGGGTCATGCAAGCTACGCTCTTACCAAAGAAGAGAAGGAAATCTTCTTTGAATGCCTGCTCAGTATTAAGGTATTGTCTGGCTTCTCGTCGAATATAAAGGGAATAATAAACATGGCAGAGAAAAAGTTCCGGAACCTAAAGTCTCATGACTGCCACGTGATTATGACGCAACTGCTTCCGGTTGCATTGAGGGGGCTTCTACCGGAAAACATTCGATTAGCCATTGTGAAGCTATGTGCATTTCTCAATGCAATCTCTCAGAAGGTAATCGTTCCAGAAATCATACCAAGGTTACAGAATGATTTGATGCAATGTCTTGTCAGTTTCGAGTTGGTGTTCCCACCATCCTTGTTCAACATCATGACACACGTCCTAGTTCACCTGTGCCAAGAGATTAACGTTTTGGGTCCTGTATTTCTACACAATATGTTCCCCTTTGAGAGGTTCATGGGAGTCTTAAAGAAATATGTTCATAACCGTGCTAGGCCAGAAGGAAGCATCTCCAAGGGCCATCAAAATGAGGAGGTCATTGAGTTTTGTATTGGCTTTATTCCTGACCTTAAGCCGATTGGTGTTCCTGAATCGCGGCATAAGGGCAGACTGGATGGAAAAGGCACGCTAAGAGGGGAACAAATAATATGTATGGACGAACATTCTCTCACTGAAGCACACTACACAGTTCTACAGAATTCCGCCTTGGTGGCTCCGTATATGGATGAACACAAGAATTTGCTACGCTCCAAACACTCGGAGCGGTCTGATGACTGGATTACACGTGAACAAACCAGGAGTTTCGCCTGCTGGTTGCAGACACGTACCATGCATGACACCTCTATTGAAGATGACCTGTACATGTTGTCCCAGTTACCATCTTCGAATATAATGACTTTCAAAGGGTACGAGATAAATGGTAATACATTTTACATGATCGCCCAAGATAAGAAGAGCACCAACCAAAACAGTGGTGTCCGCTTTGATGCAGAAACCAAGACGGGAAAGGAAACATATTATGGTTATATACAGGACATATGGGAACTTGACTATCGACGTGGTTTAAAGGTCCCTTTGTTTCGGTGCAAATGGGTCAATATGACACGAGGCGGGGTAACGGAAGACCCGCAGTACGGAATGACAACAGTGGATCTCAACAATCTTGCGTATGCAGACGAACCATTCGTCCTAGCCAATGATGTGGCACAGGTTTTCTATGTGAAGGACATGTCTACCAAGCCAAGAAAAAGAAAAGATAAGGAAGTGAATGCATCATACGATGAGCCAAAGCGGCACATAGTTCTTTCTGGGAAGAGAAACATCGTGGGAGTGGATGACAAGACAGACAAGTCAGAAGATTATGAAAAGTTTGATGAAATTTCTCCATTCACAGTGAATATTGACACGAGTATCCCGTTAAATGTTGAAGATTTTCCATGGTTACGGCGCAAAGGGACACACGCGAAGAAAAAGTTTCACACCCAAAGATCTGGGATGTGATCAGCTTCACTAGCTATCATCACTTTCTTCTGTGTTTCGCACCGAGAGGGGAATCTCTGTAATAGTTAGGGTAGTTATGTGTTTTGGCATTTGAAACGCGAAGAAATTTTATGTGCAAACAAATTCTTTCATGCCTTTACTGATTTTTAAAGTTAAGTTATTCACAAACTAGTGATTCACACTAATTTCAAATAATTCAAAATTTAAACTATTCAAATTTGAAAACTACGGGCACTAACAGAAAGTTTATAATATTTTGTACCTAAAACAAAAATGTTCACAAAGAAACTCTAAATACACAAAAACAAACAACACAAAAATAAATAAAGCAAAATAATAATAATAAAAAGCCCTAACAGAAAGTTTATAATTTTTTGTACCTAAAACAAAAATGTTCACAAAGAAACTCTAAATACACAAAAAAACAACACAAAAATAAATAAAGCAAAAAATAAAATAAAAATAAGCCCGCCTACTAGGCCAGAGCGGCCTGCGTACGACTAGAAACCCAACCTGTAGTTGGGCCAGGATGCAGGCCCGCAAAGGCCAAGTGGGCCCACAGGGCTGCAAAGAACATGTAGGCCCAGTAAGCCTGCTTTGGAGAGGAGCTCGAGAGAGTGACCGCACGGGGGTTTATAAACTAGTGCGGTCACCCCTCGGCTAGCGAGGTGGGACTAAACTTGCCGCACCGCACCTGCGCCAGCGCACCCCCTTTAGTACCGGGTCGTGGCACAAACCGGTACTAAAGGGGGGGCCTTTAGTACCGGTTTGTGCCACCACCCGGTACTAAAGGGGGTCGCTTCCCGCCGCTTGGCCTGGCCAAAACAGGCCTTTAGTACCGGTTGGTGGTTCCAACCGGTACTAAAGGTGCCTTCTATATATACAACGGCTATGAAAATTTCAGTTTCCCTCTCTGTTCGTTCCTCTATTTCCGTCTCCGTCGCCGTCGCCGCCGCCCTCGATCGTCTCCATCGCCGCTCGTCTCCGTCGCCGCCCCCGTCCCCGTCGCCGCCCCCGTCCCCGTTGCCGCCCCGGGCCCGTCCCCGTCGCGCCGTCCCCGTCCCCGTCGCGCCGTCCCCGCCGTCCCCGCCGTCGCCTCGCCGTCCCCGTCGCCTCGCCGTCGCCGTCGCCCGCTGTGAGCCCTCCCCGAGCCCGTACACACACACAAGCATGTTTAATTAATTTAGATAATTAGTCTTTAATTAGTTTAGATTATTTAGATTATTATTTTGTATGTTTAATTAGTTTAGATAATTAGTGTTTAATTAGTACACACACACACACGTATTTTGTATGTTTAATTAGTTTAGATTATTTAGATTATAATTTTTCACTATTATATATGTATGAATGCATGTTAGATGGATATAATTAGTGTTAGAAATTTTAGTTATCAAAATCCAATCATTAAAAAATTGTTACTTTTTGCGGGCATATAGCTAGTATTTGTTCTCGACGATGCCCGGCCCGCATCCTCGCCATCGACCCGTCCGCGACGACGTCCAGCCGACCCATGTCCGGGACTGGGCTCCGCCGGGCTGGCACTGGGAGGTGCTGCCTGGAGGGGCGCGCCGCTTGATGAGGAACCCGGCCCTGGGTCCCGTCGTCGACCATGATCTCGTTTGGTGGCGTTCGTGTGGGCCAGTTTCGGTGCGGAGGGACCCGGCCCCGCCAAAGGTGGTACGTCGCCGTGTCAGGGAGGAGGACGAGCACGAACATCACTACATGGTTGCGTTAGAGGGCGGCAGGTTCTCCAATACCTGGTAGTATCTTCGGGGATCTCACTTCAGCTATGATCCTGTGAGGGTTCCTTCTCTTTGGGTGTCCACCGCCCGCGCCGCAGGAACCGCGAGTGTCCTAGATTCTTCTGTAGTATTCGATCTTTAATTAGCTAGCCAGTGATGTACTATTCAATATTATATATTATTGGAGATGATGTATTCGAGATTATATCTATTATTCTAGACGAAGTATTCGAGATTATATCTATTATTCGAGATGATGTAATTTGAATACTAAATTGTTTTATATTTCTTTTGAATTAGTTAAATAAAAGCTATGGCAGACAATACCGATAGAGAGGGAGAACAGACCATGTTTGATATGATACGCGGGCCAAATGATGATCAGAATGAAGAAGATTATGATGGCTCCGAATTTCTAAACAACACTGGAGAGGGTGATATGATATTCGATCGCGATGACCGAATTGATGAAGTCATGAACTACGATTATGACGATGACGAAGAACATGTTGATCCTGAAATAACAAAGACCGGCGAGGTATATATATTTATATAAGCAGGTATCTGGTGATCATCACATGTTTTAAATGAATTGAAGATATATTAACGAATCGGTCTTTGTTCTTTCAGCCATCCGGATCGAGCAAATCTTCAGGCAAAAGGACGAAACGAGGCCCGAACAAAAAGTTGAAGGAGGGCGTAAAGTACAATGTCGAGGCAATCAGACCTAGTGGCGAACCATTAGCTCCTAAGAAGATTGCGGACAAGTTCGTTCGTCAGTGCGGAGTTCTTGTGAAGGACCAACTCCCGATCTCCCTTCAAGAATGGAGAGAGCCAGCAAAAGACAAAAGACAAAAAGACAAAGAGGACGCTGCTCCACGTCCAGATGTTACTTTTGTCGACAAGAATCAAAAAGATATGCTTTGGGATACTCTCATGGAACATTTCACCCTACCAGATCATTTCACAGAAGCAGATGTGCAGAAAGTCAAGGACGCTGCTCTTAGGAAGATGGCGGTTGCATTCAAGAACCACAAGAATCGTGAATGGGACAAGTACGTCAAGGGAGGAAGGAAGACTCCAGTATTCGAGGGAACACTAGAGAACCAACGTGCTCATTGGGACGATTTCGTGAAATTCAAGGATTCGGAATTAGCTAAGGAACGGTCGAGAATAAACAAGAAGAATGCCGAAAAAAAGGATAAGTTCCATAAGCTGGGGCCAGGTGGATATGCGGTGGCAATGCCTAAGTGGGATAAGTCTGAGAAAGAGATGGAGGATGCAGGTGCCACTCCGGTTACTAAGAGCTGGCCCCCCAGGGTTAGGACTTGGTTCTATGCGCATGGGGGGGAGTTGGACCTGAAGACAGGCAATGTTTCGACGAGGGCAAGTCTGAAGGGAGCCGACGATGCGATACTTGTTGCAATAGAAGAGGCACGATCGGGGGTGTTCCAGCCCAACAGAGAGAACGACGAGATTACACGTGCTCTGGGAAATCCTGAACACCCGGGAAGAACACGAGGCAAGGGCGCTATTCCGTGGTATGAGGGGTTCTCAGACTGGAACACCGACTACAGAACCCGTGCGAGAAAGAATATTGCGGAGGAGAAGAAGAGGAAGATGGAGGAGGAGCAGAGGAAGCGGGACTATGAACGCCTTCAAGGCCTAGAAGCAAGTCAAGCGGAATTGGTAGTCAAATTCCAGCGGCAGCAGGAGCAGATCGACTCACTTACCCAGCAAAGGGGGTCTCAGCAGCTGCAGCAGCTAGCGAATGATCCAGCATTGGATAGCACCGCCCCATCCATGCCGAGAAGCAGCGTGGGTTCCGCCCCGGACGATGCAATGCTGGGTAGATACCCCGTGGATGACATCACGGAGAACACTAGCTGCGAGCTACACGTCAAAATGAAGAACATATCCATGAAGGTGGCGGACGTCGTTGCTTTTACAAATCCCCCCGAGGCAACCTTCCATTGCAACCCGATTCCAGCAGGCTATGCTCGTGTCTTGGTTGATGAGGTGGTGGACCCATATTCGGAGCTAGAGCTTGACTATCCTGGAGGTGACGACGAGCGCTTTCTCGGAGACGCCAAACATCGTATCATCCTATGGAAAAAGGATTGCATCATCATTCGAAGGCCACCGACACCGCGTCAGCCGACTCCTCGTCGAAGTCTGCCACCGAGTCAGCAGTCTCCCGCTCCTGCAAGTCCACCAAGTCCGGCAAAGTGTCAGGCCACTCCTCCTCCAAGTCCGGCAAAGTGTCTGGCCACTCCTCCTCCTCCAAGTCGGCCACAGCGTCAGACATCCACTCCTCCTCCAAGTCCGGCACAACCTCAGGCCACTCCTCCTCCAAGTCCGGCACAGCTTCAGGCGGCCACTCCTCCTCGTCCAACTCAGCCTCGTCAGCCGTCTCCGCCTCCTCAGCAATCACAGAAGAGACACCCTGCAGCTATGGTGCGTAGCGGTACGAGTCGAGGTAGTACAGGAAGTACAGGCGGAGGCAAGCGATATAAATATGGTCCAAGCCTCATGCCTCTTCCGCAGAGGGCTTATGACAGGTCCGAGGAGGAAATCGCAGCCATATCGAAGTCCGAGGTGGAAGCCCATTTTGCACTGAAACCGCCACCGCCGCCAAGGGAGAAAGTGCCTGAGGAAACAATTGACCACTTCATTCGTATGGCTCAACCACCAGCTCCCGAGCCTGTTGACACAGACTATGAGCGCCACATCAGGAAGTTAAATCGAGCACGTGTACGTAAGGAGGCGACCTCGGGATCGAGCAAACAAGAAGCAGCTGTCAAAAAATGTGGGAAAACCATTCCCCAGCTGGGAGAACAGGCGGCGCAATCGATCCCCTCGCTTGTTGTGCCAACAACACGTGACAGTACGCGCGCCCAATATTATTGTGGGCAAACAGTTTACGTTCCTGAGGTGGGCAATGGGGTAATAACGGAGGAGCATATAATGCAGGCTGAAGTTCTCAAAATCACTGTTGGACAACTCCTCGAGATCGAGCCCATGCCTGTGCTTAGAGAGGATGAAATAAAACGGAAATATGTCCGGGGCCAACCTTTGGTCGAGCCAGACAAGGTCAAGAACCTCCCAACGAGAATGTATGAATTGCATCAATGGTACATGAACATTACCAAGATTTCCGATCGATTGTCCCTCATGGTGAATGTCAAGGAGGATCATTACTACCATGAGAAAGCTGTGTCCGTTGAGTATTTTGAACTGTTTCAGTTATACAATCAAGACGCACTCGACAAATCTATCATCAGTTGCTATTGTCTGTAAGTGATTTCTTTCTGTAATTTAAGTCTCAAGCTAGCTGTAGTGATCCTTATCATTACCTATAATTATCCTCACTATATTCTTTTCTGTGGTATTATATGCAGGATGAAGATGTATGAAATGAGAAAAGGTGGACGCTATGGCATTGGGTTCATTGACCCAAACACCGTTAATGAATACACATGGAAAATAGATGAACGTCATCAAAAGGCCATAGAGGACAGCATGCTAGAGTTCTTGAAGCGCCTCAAATACAATGAAGATATACTACTTCCTTACAACTTCCAGTTAGTCACACTGTCTTGTACTACAAATTCTCTGTTTTTGCCTACTAGCTAGCTACATGTTTTTGCTTACATATGCCCGCTTAATTAAGACATGCAAACGTGTGTGCATGCAGATATCACTGGGTCTTGTGTATCATTAAATTTGACGCCGGAACAGTTGAAATACTGGACTCACTACTCAAAGAAAAAACTGACTATAACATCTTGTTTGGGATAGTCAACAGGTAATTTCAATCGTTATTAACTATATATCTCGGCCTATTTAGTTCGTCATTTCATGATATGAACCATTTAATAACCCCTTTATTCATTTTCTTTTTCGGCAGGCAGGGCTTGGGCAAGATTCATCAGGGTTACGGATGGCGAATGGAAAGAAAAGCTTAAATGGGGAAGACCCAAGGTAAGTAATTAAGTAGTACTAGCTAGCTAGCTAGCTGCCATCTCTTTAATTATCATGCTTGATTAATTATTATCTGATCAAATTCCATTCTCATAAAGGCCCTGAAGCAGGCGCAGGGGACTGACCTGTGTGCATTCTGCGTTTGCGAGAACATTCGCATGATGGCGTCCGAAAGGAGCAGATCTCAAAGACAGGAATGGGTACGCTTGTCAAAACACTATTCACAATTTTTACACCATTATCAATATCTAGTCACACAACTAATACACATGCATATTGATCTCCTTAACAGTTCAGAGAGGTGCGGGCGAAGCTCCTAGAAACGGAGCGCGTAGAAGCACTTCAAGAGGAAATAGCGGGATTTTTGCTCGACTAGGTCATAAATCCGAAGGGAGAATACTATTACCCGCTACCGCCCCAATGAAAACCACTTCCAATTGTCATCGTGCTCCGAAGGCACCAATTAGTCTATAATGCCACTGGCTCCGAAGGCAACATGCATATGTAGGAGAAATTGTATATATCTATACATGTGTGTATGTGTGAATTAATTAATATGATGGTTCGTGAGACATTGATGATATATATATGCATGATTGGTTCTACTAGAAATTTTATTTATATATATATATATGCATAACGTGTACAATGTGTAGTATCGTAAAATACCAGCAAACGAAAAAGAATTAAAATGGAAACACAAAATTAAATGAAAGAGAAATCATAAAACTAAAACCCCCCCAAATCTTATAGTATCGGTTGGTCTTACCAACCGGTACTAAAGGACTCCAAGCCCCTGGAGCTGGCTCGTGCCACGTGGTTTCCCTTTAGCACCGGTTCGTGCTGAACCGATACTAAAGGGGGGGGGGCTTTAGTGCCCACACTTTAGTGCCGGTTATGGAACCGGCACTAAAGGGCCTTACGAACCGGTGCTATTGCCCGGTTCTGCACTAGTGACTGTCCTCTCATTTATTTACTATAATGGAGATTTCAAATATGTTGTTATGCTAGAGGACAAGTCTCGTTAGGCCAGCAACAGTGGGAAGCTACAAAATCACCTTACCTGATCTGAACTATGAGCACCTGATGATTTTGCGTGTGCAAATAAATGGAAGTCAAAATGCTTTTTGTTGTGACTTACTTTTCCTTAGCAAATAATGTATGTCTTAATTAAACTTGTATCATTGTTTTCTCCTATGATGCTACGTGATTCAGTAATAAATTAGTAGACCAGAATATTTCTTGTTTTGATCAGTTTTGTGTGGAAGATATGACCTTCTTTGAATACCCTGCTCATTATATGTTGCTCAAAGCTTCGCTGTCATAGCTCTTGTTCTTGTTTTTGTTGATCTAAGAAACATCTTGCATGCTATAGAAGTCCTATTAGCTAAACTTGCCTTGTAGTAGTCTCCATAAAAGTGGTTGTATTTTGAATTTAATTCTATTTGTTTGCTACAGCGGAATGCTCATCACCTCATAGGGAAGATCTGAACCAAGTGACTGCAAGGGTTGTTTGGCAATGTGTAGGTCAATCTTACCCTTGTGGACAAGTAATATTTTTTCTCCAGATTTAGTCTATATTCTCCAGGTTGTACGCTTCGATTGAGAACCATCAAGGTAATGCTCTTCCCCCACATGTTGTTCTACAAGAAAAGTATAAACAAGATTCAAGTGAGCATTTATGGGGTTGTTCATATGATTTGTTCCTGTGCTTCATGTTGTAATTCCAGTCAAGTAAAGACAACAGAAACATGGTACCCTCTTTACTACTGAAGTTTTGCAACCATGTTAATAGTTAATGCAAATTGTTGGGACTCTTCTGAGAAGATTATTTCATTAGTTTATTTCTGTAACTATTTCATGTTCAATAAGAAAGGTTGAGATCACTCCAAGAAATGGTTCTTATTGGATCTACATATGAATTATGTTAAATTCTACATACGAGGTTGTGTTTCCGCCATGTATACTTTGTGTGCATGTGTTGTTTGCTTTGAGGTTAACTTATAGTTTGCAATCAGTTTGTTTTGGTTGTTTATGAGCTGTGTTGTGTTGTACTGCTCATGGCTGTGCTGTTTATTATACTGTGTTGAAGTTACACGATTCACATATCTTGATCTTGTAAGTTATTGATGTGAGCTTTTTTTGCACTGAGTGTTGAGAGCTAACAGACGAATAATCTTGCAAGTCCTGAAATTTCTATGGGAGTATGTCTTAAAGTCTTGTGTTTCTGTTCATTGATATGAACTTTTAAGTCTCATTGTTGAATGTAAAACCACCATTTGTGTTTCGTTTTCTCATATTTTATATGCTTTCTTATGTTTGATTATTCCTATTACCAGGATTATCTGAATCACTCAGAAGAAGCGGAGGGTAGAAGGAGGGCACAAGAAGCTTCGTTTCTCATTGTTGTTATGTGTGATAACTTAAAACTTGTGCTTCTCATCCAATCTTTGTACAACTATGTTGATGTGCGCTTGTGCACTTGTTGGATCTTTTTGTTGTGCACTTGCACATGTAGAACTATTTTTCTGTACACTTTTAGAATCATTTTGCTGTGCACTTGTTGGGCCTTGAACCTTGGTGTGTAGAGGAGTCGATGGATGATGTATTGTATTTCATGTGATGTGCTACTGAAATCAAATATACAGTTTATCTGCAATATTGTATTTTGTTGTACTTGTTTTTTAATGGGCCTATCTTGAGATATGCATGCTGCTGACAAAATAATGCATCAGCCCAAACAGATGAGACATTTTTTATAATAAAATATGTATTCGGCCAGGCCTATGTAGGCTATATTGGTGGACTGGGCTGTGAAATTTATGATGATTCCATTTGGTCACTAGCAATGCCACGTCAGCTCAGCCACATCAGATCCTATGTGGCTCAGAGAAATGGGTAATGACCAAACCAAAATTTTGGTCAATAGAGATCTTTGACCAAAATTTTAGAAAGGTCATGTTTGTTCGTTTTTGACGGCCAACTGTTGACCTTTTGAATTGGGTCAAAACAAGGTCATAGAACATGAATAATGACGATTCAGTGACCAAAATGGAGGGTCAACAATGAACAAATTTCTTGTAGTGATCCTACATGTACCACGAAAGCAAACTAAATATGCAGATACATGGAATCAAGATTAAGTCTAACATTCACCCCCTAATCTTGATTCTCCTATCATCAACGCAGATCGCCCACAACCACTTGCCAACGTCATCGCAGCGCCATGCACCTTGCCGTGGACGACGCTGTCGCAGCGCCAGACACCCCCATGCACCATCTTGTCGTGGTCGACGCCGTCGCAGCGCCCATCACCACATCGTCCTGCCACACGCAGCGGCCACCTCATGACGTGGACGACGCCTTCGCAACGCCGATCACCACGCCCTCTTCTCCACATAACGGCCTCCTCCTTGCATGGCCGGCCTCCATCTCACATGGAGTCCGTGGCGCCATCGTCGTCGTCGAATCGACGAGGCTCTGATGCCAATTGTTGGCGCCGCCTCTCGCAGCGCCGCTCTTCTTCTACCTCGAGCTACGTCTCACAGCTCTCTCTCTCTCTCTCTTGTGGTTTCTCTCAAACACACACCATGGAAGAAACTCTCAGGAAACACACACACACACCCACGCATGGACCAAGGAAGAAGGAGGCAATAGCTTTGCCAAGAGACACCTTCCTCTTGGTCCGCCGTGGCTACATCTTTTTCTCAGCCCTCACGGCCTCACTTCATTACTCAGTATGCAACATGTATATATACATCAGATGCTGGACTCACGCAAGCACTACTAGCCACCTTAACCGGCCACTAACAGCACCCTCCATGCACTAACCCATGCGCCAACTGACTAGCTACATGCACGCCCATGTCAATCACTAACAAACTCACGCATGCACTGACTCTTGACTCGGCTAGCACCACGCACACATGCAGCTACAGCCTCACATACTCTAACTAATTATGACTTGGCCAAATCACTTGGCTCAACCTGAATGAGCAGCCCGTCACGCTCCAGCCACGGTCACATCTTGCCGCATCACACGGCGTTGCCTTATCGCATAGCAATATCGACATCTCCTCGTGCTCGCTGCGTCGCACGGCAGCCTAACATCTCATCTTCTCCGCGTGCCTCCGTTGAAGCTTCACCGGACTAGCTACTCTCTAACCTATCCTACATGCACAAGGAAAGCAAATGAAATATGCAAATACATGGAATCAAGATTAAGTCTAACATTCACCCCCTAATCTTGATTCTCCTATCATCAACGCAGATCACCCACAACCACTTGCCAACGTCATCGCAGCGCCGTGCACCTTGCCGTGGACGACGTCGTCGCAGCGCCGGACACCCCCATGCACCATCTTGTCGTGGTCGACGCTGTCGCAGCGCCCATCACCACATCGTCCTGCCGCACGCAACGGCCACCTCATGACGTGGACGACGCCTTCGCAACACCGATCACCACGCCCTCTTCTCCACATAACGGCCTCCTCCTTGCACGGACGGCCTCCATCTCACATGGAGTCCGCGGCGCCATCGTCGTCGCCGAATCGACGAGGCTCTGATACCAATTGTTGGCGCCGCCTCTCGCAGCGCCGCTCTTCTTCTACCTCGAGCTACATCTCACAGCTCTCTCTCTCTCTTGTGGTTTCTCTCAAACACACGCCATGGAAGAAACTCTCAGGAAACACACACACACCCACGCATGGACCAAGGAAGAAGGAGGCAATAGCTTTGCCAAGAGACACCTTCCTCTTGGTCAGCCGTGGCTACATCTTTTTCTCAGCCCTCACGGCCTCACTTCATTACTCAGTATGCAACATGTATATATACATCAGGTGCTGGACTCACGCACGCACTACCAGCCACCTTAACCGGCCACTAACAGCACCCTCCATGCACTAACCCATGCGCCAACTGACTAGCTACATGCACACCCATGTCAATCACTAACCAACTCACGCATGCACTGACTCTTGACTCGGCTAGCACCACGCATACATGCAGCTACAGCCTCACATACCCTAACTAATTATGACTTGGCCAAATCACTTGGCTCAACCTGAATGAGCACCCCGTCACGCTCCAGCCACGGTCGCATCTTGCCGCATCACACGGCGTTGCCTTATTGCATAGCAATATTGACATCTCCTCGTGCTCGCCGTGTCGCACGGCAGCCTGACATCTCATCTTCTCCACGTGCCTCCGCTGAAGCTTCACCGGACTAGCTACTCTCTAACCTATCTACATGCACAACGAAAGCAAACTAAATATGCAGATACATGGAATCAAGATTAAGTCTAACAACCGAGTGGGCGTCCTCGCCTTAGCCAACTCCCTCGCCTAGCCTGGCGCCTGGTGTGACTGGTTCTGCATCTGGGGAGCAGTATGCGTCGTCGTCGTCATCTTCGCCGACCCCGTCTCCGCCGCCACCTCTGTGGCCTATCACTGTTCTGCGTGCTTGTACACATAGTCAGAGTGGTATTTTTTGGCCGAAGGAGCATACTGATGACACAGTTGCGTGGATTGCAGCGTGTATGGCATAGATAGATGCTGACCTGACTGCCGAGCCTCGACATTTTGAGGCAGCTCTTCAGATTCTTCATTGGCGCAGTGCCATGGAGTGGGAGTTTCACGCACTACAGAGGAATAATACTTGGCGCTTGGTTCCTCTTGTGTGTGGTGTCAATATCATTGACTCCAAGTGGTTGTTTAAGGTAAAGAAGTATGCTGATGGATCTATTGAACGGTACAAGGCACGACCGATGGCTAAAGGGTTTAAACAACGGTATGGTCTTGATTATAAGGATACCTTCAGTCCAGTTGTCAAACCTACCACCATTCGTCTGCTTCTATCATTGGTTGTTGCCAAAGAGTGGTCTTTGTGTCAGATTGATGTCTACAATGCTTTCCTCAATGGGGTCTTGGAGGAAGAGGTCTACATGCGGCAACCTCCAGGTTTTGTTGAACCTGCTCATCCGCATCATTTGTGTCATCTTGATAAGGCGATTTATGGACTTAAGAAGGTTTCCCGTGCATGGTATTCCCGACTTGGCTCGGTTCTTCGACGTCTTGGGTTTGCCTCGTCCACTGCTGACACATCTCTATTCATGTTCCATCGTCTAGAGGTTACTATGTACCTGCTAGTTTATGTTGATGACATTATTCTCATTAGTTCCTTAGTGACTGCTGCTGATCGTCTGCTGTCTTCCCTGAGTGGTTATTTTGCTGTCCAGGATCTAGGTGCTCTCCATTACTTCCTTGGTCTGGAGGTTTCATGGTTTGCAGCTGGCCTGACTCTCATTCAGCATAAGTATTCCTTGGACTTGCTGTGACGTGCAGGTATGTTGCAGTGTAAGCATGCTACCACCCCTATGTCTGCGACTGATCGATTATCAGCCTTGGATGGTGCCTTGCTTCCTTCAGATGATGCTACAGAGTACCGCAGTATTGTTGGTGGGTTGTAGTACTTGACTATCACACGGCGGGCATCTCTTATGCGGTAAACCGTGTGTGCCAGTATCTTCATGCTCCTCGGACTTCATAGCTGTGAAGCGCATACTGCGTTATCTCTCTCATACTGTATCCTATGGTTTGCATATTTGGTCTACCACCTCGAGTGCACTCTCAGCATTCTCTGATGCTGGTTTGGCTGGGAGCCTGGATAACTGGTGATCAATGGGGGGATATGCTGTCTTCTTTGGTCACAACTTGATCGCCTGGAGTGTGCGCAAGCAGGCCACCGTCTCTCGGAGTAGCACTAAAGCAGAGTATAAGGCGGTTGCCAATGCCATGGCTAAGCTCATTTGGGTACAGTCTCTCTTAGGAGAGTTGGGATTCTCTCAAGATCAGCCATCTGTTCTTTGGCGTGATAATATTGGTGCGACCTATCTTTCATTTAATCCAATTTTCCGAGCTCGTACCAAGCATATCGAAGTTGACTATCACTTTGTGAGGGAACGTGTTGCACAAAATGTCGTGGTATTTCCTCGACATATGCCAACGGGTGGTTAATCATGTGTGGGGTCAATAGAATGTTGCCGAGATCTAGAAGCGGGAGTAGGCAAGACCGTAAACGACGCTGGATCTTACCCAGGTTCGTGGCTCTCCGTGGAGATAACACCCCTAATCCTGCTCTGCAGGGTCTCCGTGTCACTATGATCAATAGCTAGTACAAGGGTGATCCTTTAGCTGTTCGGGCTAGAGGAAGAAGAAGGCTGCTCGCTCTACTCCTCTCTGCTAAGGTGTGGATGAGGTTACCCGGGGTCTATCCCCCTGTCAGTAGTCCCCAAAGCTGGTGAGGTTCTACAGCCTGAACGGCCGGAGGGCCTCAGCAGTTTCACTCTTTAAGTGAAGTTCCATCTTCTGCTCCACGCGCCTGGGAGGAGCCGGGTGCCAGGAGTCAGACGCAGTCGCGGCCGCCTGATGGAATTCAAATGGTCGTGGTGGGGGCTAGGTGGCGTGCCGGCTGGGCAACAGGCCCTCCGCTCACTGCCTGTCCCCCACGCGGCACCTGGCGGCCAGGTCAGCCTGCCATCCCACGCGCGTGACATGATGTCGCTAGGCCCAGGCCCGCCACTACAGGGCCTCGGCACGCGTGCGGATCCGCTGCGGCCGAGGCAAACGGTTGCCCTTCCGGGGCAGTTTAATACACACCCTTAAGGCGCAGGAATCGCAGGGGTCGTAGGGGGAGTGGGCCCAGTTAATCCCACGTTCCCCCACACCTCACCCCCTCGGCTCTGCCGCCATGGGGCTATAAGTAGGAGGAGGAGGGGGCGGCAGAAATGCACGCACGCCCTTCTCTCCTTCTCCTTCGCCTCTTCTCCCTCGTCGTCACCGTGCCCTTTGCCCTCACCGGAGCGCTGCAGCAGCTCGCGGTTGCCAGCCCTTTCTCCGTCGCCGCTGCCTCGCGCCACTGCCGAGCACAGTGCCCATGGCGCTCAGCGGCCACGTCGGTGACTGGGATGGCTCCGTCATTCACGAGGACCACATCCAATTTCTTCGCGAGACGCGGCACCTTCCTCAACATATCAACGTCAAGGTGTGTCTCCCCCTCGCCCAGGAGATCTCTCCGGCGCCAAAAGATGGCGAGTACGTCGTCTTTTGGGTGTACTTTCTTCGCGGCTTCGGCCTTCCTGCGAGCGGATTCCTCCGCTCGCTGATGGACTTCTACGGTTTGCAGCCCCACCACCTCACGCCGAACACGGTGGTTCTGCTCTCCCCTTCGTCACACTGTGCGAAGGTTACCTCGGTACTCTGCCCACACTCGAGCTGTGGGCAGAGCTCTTCTACCTCAAGCTCGGCACCGCCGTCAAGGGCGAGGAGGCGCAATGCGGAGCCTGCGTCGTGGTGCGGCGCATCGGGACCGGGGGCGGGCCTCGCTATCCGGCTATCGCCCTGCTGCAGTCAGCCAAACTGTGGCAGGGGCCGTATTTTTATATTGAGAACATCAACCTGGAGCGGAACTTCGTCAAACTGCCGGCTTACGTAGCCAGCCCGCCTGTGGAGCCCCGTGCCAACTCGAGCCACCGTCAAAGACTCTGTCGGTTAACTCCGCCAGCAGCCTCACCCGGCTTCAGGTGATGATCGACTCCGAGCGCCTCAAGCCCTCCGACTTGCTTGCCGCCTTCGTGGAGCACCGAGTGCTGCCTCTCCAAGGGCGGCCCCACATCATCAGCACCATGAGAGGGCGCCTTGACCCGTACTGTCTGTCCACCAAGGAGATGCCGGTCTCGAAGATCGCCCGACTGGTGATCCATATCTCCGACTGCAAGCTGTCGAAGATGGCGTGGCAATACGGCAAGCCGCCTACGGTAAGTTTTTTGCTTCTCCTCCTTTTCTCTTTTGCTGGTCCGAGTTTTTCCCGCCGCCCTCTGAGCAGTCGGCCCTTGTGCAATACTTCCGGGGCCAGGTGCCACTCCAACTGGCTCCGGGCGAGGAGTTCACGCCGGATCGGTCGGTCAGTGACGAGGGCGACCCCGACTTGGGGGCGACCGCCATGGAGGAGGATGACGCCACATGCAGCGGCGGAGGAGGAGCAGGCGGCTCCTCTGGAGGCGGCCTGGGAGACTGGCCGGACAATGACGCGGAAGAGCACGAACCGCGCTGCGGCCACATCGATAAGACGGGCACCGGCTCTTTGACCACGCCGACTGCAGCAGCCGGCACGCAGAAGCACCGAGCTGAAGGCGGGCACTTTGGCAGCTGGCCCAAAAAGCCGAAGAACACGGCCACCGCGACCAACCGGCAAGAGGCCGCTGCAAAGGTGGCCCAGTACCAGAGGGTACTGAAACTGCGCCCAGAGGTGTTAGCGTAAGAACTTGCAACTCTCTCTTTATTGCATCTTGCTTGTTTTTTCTCTGCTCTTTCTTCAGTGCCTTTTCTTCTGCTTGCTTGAAACAGGGCCCCGCTGTCCCTCTCGCGGGCCCCGGAGGATTCGGTGGTTGGGGCTACCAACACCTCGGTCTCCACCCACCACGTGGACCCGCTTGCCGAACTCCAGGAGGCCACGGAGAGGAACACGTGGGAGGCACGCGAGGAGAGGGAGAAGGTGGCCAAGGCGGCGCATGCGGAGGCTGACGCCGCGGTCAAGGCGCAGCCCGAGGCGGAGGACAGGGAGCGGGCGGACGCGGCCGCCAAGGCGCAGGAAGCAGAGGCGTCCCAGGGTCAGGCCTCTGGGCCCGTCGACTTGTAGCACCCAGAGCCGCCTGCGCCGACGGCTCCCGAGACGGCTGGCGCTGACGGCGTTGCCCAGCCAGCCATGGAGAAGGATGGAGGCAGTCCTAGGCCCGGGGAAGAGGTGGCTCCGCCTCCGCCGACTGCCGACATGCAAGTCGGCCAACCCGAGGGGCCACAGGCAGCGCCAACAGACGGCCAGCTGATGGTGGGGCCATTTCCCATGGTCAGCATCCCGGCGCGCCGGCGCCCAGTGAAGGTGATCTTAGTGTCGCGGCTGATGGACGCCGGAGCCTCCAGCTCGGCGATGCCCGATGTTGAGGCCACTAGTGCCAACACAGTGGACTAGGTGGCTGGTGGTGGTGGCGGCGCTTTGAATGTGTCGGTGAAGGACGTCCAGACCCAGCTCGCCGCCGAAGGTGCCGCCCTCCAGAAGCTGTTGCAGGAGTTCCTCACGTCACGAGCAGTTGTTCGGGTACATACTTGCTTTTTGTTTTTGTCTTCTCACAATTTTCCATGGGGGCGTGCCAGCGCACCCACTGGGTGTAGCCCCTGAGTTCCGGGCCGGCTGCTGAGCAGGCGGCTCGAAACTTTAAGGTGAGTTCTGAGTACTGATCTTGCTTTTCTTTTCTTCCTTGGTCCTTGCTGCAGGACACTACCACCACCTGCGCGCGGCTGCCTATAACTCGCATGTCAAGGAGCTGGCCAAAGGGACCAGCAACTTGAACGAGAGCAGAAGTAAGTGTGACAGCCTGGTTTTTGCCCCCTCTTTCTTTGCCTGGTTTTCAGTTGGTTTGAATTTGAGTTTGGAGTTTTTGAATCTTTCATTTGGACTTAACCACTTGGATACCCCTTGACTTTCACCCAAGTACTTCAACTCCCTCTCAAACCATCACTCCCTCTCTGGTTCACCTCATAATATCAATTTGGAATATTTTTCTTTAATGAAAAATATTCAATTTCCCCTCCTAAACCCTAGTTAGCCCTTTGTGCTCCAAAGCAACCCTAATTTTTCTTGCCCATAAAATCCTGAGAAAAATACCAATTATTCTTTGAACCCTAGGGCACCTTTCTGAGCAAAAATATTTCATCACTTTTCGGAATATTTTGGCTACAGAAAATATTTTCACTTCTGGACAGAAATGGTAGTTTCTACAACAATTACCATTTTACTAGCTCCATTGTAGTTGTTTTTTCTTGTGCATCTTTACCTTAGTAAGTGGTGGCTAGCCTCCAAAGCCCAGCCCTCAACTCCGAGTGGTTTGACCACAATAAACCTCCAAAGTTACTGTCCAGAAACTTACTTGGAGTACAAATTCATTTCTACTGCACCTGGAACCCAACCCAATCGTGGTAACACTCAAAACTACCACGGACTACACGCCAGACATGAAGTTTGTGCTTAGGTTGGCCTGATGTCATAGTTCACGAGGTGACCGCGTTCATCCAGGCGTGCTGGCATGCAAAACACGCGCTCTGAGTGCCGCCGAGCGCTCTGTTGCGCGCGTGCTCACTGCCCAGCCTGCCTGAGCGTGCCAAACCGCGCCACCATCTCCGTCTCCACTCTCTTAACTCCGCCCTGTCACTCACCGACGCCGGAGCTCACCGCAAAGGGCACGAGTACGGTCCGGCCAACGCCACAGAGCACGGCGCACTGTGCTCGTCGTCTTCCCCTCGCCCTTGTGCTCGTCCGTGCTCGCCAAAAGTTCCCGCGTGAGCTCCGTCCTCTTCCCCGTCTCCCTTTGACGTCATTCGTCGCCGAGCGCCGTGGACAGGTGTCCTCTGACGGAGCCCGAAACCCCCTCGCCGCTCGCCTATAAATACGGCCACCCACAGCCTCCTCGAGCACCCGCATCCACTCTCACACACCCCACAAGCTAGTAGAAAGCCGCAGCCCCGCCGGGCAGGCCGCGGGCTGCCGTCCCCGAGCTCGAGATCGCCAGCGATCCCCTTGGGCGTCCCCGCAGCTCCAGCCCCTCCCAGGCCAGGGCAACCCTGCCAGGGCCTCCGCCACTCTCCGGTGGAGCCGTTCTGCCCTGTTGGAGCCCCTGGAGCCGCCCCTAGCCGCCGTCATCTTCGTCTCCGGCGACTGCTGCTCTCTACCTCCGTTGGGGAGGATGTTTCCGGTGTCGTCCGACCACCCCTAGCCACGTTACGGGTACGGGCAGGTGTGCCATCATCTTCTCTTTCGATCCCCCCTCTCGTTTTGGCCCAAGAGCCCTCGCCGCCGGCGTGCGCTCTGGCGAACCCCCGCCGCTCCCTGTTTCCCTCCCCCCTCCTCCTCACCTCACTAGCAGGGCCCGCTATTCAGCCACTCTGTACATGCGCGAAGCGGTACGAGTGGTGGTGCCCTAGGCTTTTACACCTTCGACGTCACCCCCCCCCCCCCCCCAGTCTGTTTAATTTTTATTCAAATTTCATTTTAAATCCAGAGAACTTCAAACAACCACAACTTTTTATCTATAAGTCCAAATGCAATGATTCTTTTTGCATTGTGTTCTTTGTCCAAAAATCTAGTAGCTCCCCAAAGATGGGATTTTTCCTTTCCGTCTAGATTTTCTGGTAAATTTCAGAATGTTTCCTAATGTTTTCTTTTTGTGTTTTTATTTATTTTCAGAAGAGCAGGCTTGTCTTGAGGATCACCAGGAGGCTTGTGAACCTCATCTGCACTAAGGCAAGCCACATCAACATTTTCATAGTGCCACTCCAATATTTGTGATTTCCTACTTGAACTAATGATTATTCCTGCATTTAAATTATTAATATGTTAATTATATTCTGTTAGATGCTTGTTGTAGTAAATATGCTTGATTTGCAAAAAGTTTGTAGTGAACCTAGTTAGTAAGCTAACAAGGATTTAGTTATGAGTAATGAGAAGATAATATGGTTATGGAGATAAATAATTAGTGAGATTATTTTTGCATGATGAAAAATGATAAATTTGCTAGAAAATATTTTGGTTAAAGTGAGATTTGATCTTAACCAGAGGAGTATCATGAGTGGTTGATTGCTCAGCGAGAGCGTAGTTGACTCAGTTATTTTCGTTGATATGTGATGCATATGTTGGTGATGCATGTCATGGCATTATGACGCCGGTTACTTTCACTTTAAGTTGAACTTGATAATAACTCAACTTGAATATGTTGTTGACCGGGTCATGGTGCCGCTGAATCGAGTCTTTCCCAGTGCAACCACATCTGCCGGTATGGGACGGCCTTAATTTGTTTCATTGTCGTTCCTCTAGTCGGTGCCTCCATCTAGGGAAGGTTATGGGCGTGTTGTACCCTGGCCCGGTAAGCAGGCATAACCTTGTGAGCCCGTTGTTAATTTTTTGGTACCGGGTCCCAGAGAGGATCGTGGCCACGACGGTGGTTGTTGTGTCTTGTGGTAGACACGGGGCCACCCAGGACTAGCCCGATGGGGATTGAGTCGGAGTGGCCGGGAGAGTGTCATGGAAATGGAGTGGTTTCGTCGGAATGCCGTTGGTCCACCCGAATGGGAGTGCGAGGCCATGGGTTCCGTGGTGTGGGTCCAGTGCGCTACCTCTGCAGAGTGTATTAGCCGAGTCCACGGTTAAGGACACGCTCTAAAGTAGGTCACAACATGGGTCAACATTTAATGAATTTTGCACACTAAGTATGAAGTTTGCATTGTGATGGTGGAGGAAAGGCCACGATGTTGAGTTGGACCAGATGTGCTCGTGGTTGTGATCGTCGTAAGGATCATGGGCCATTTATTGGTCGTGGTTGTGATCGTCGTAAGGATCACGGGCCATTTATTGGTCGTGGTTGTCATCGCCGTAAGGATCACAGGCCATTTATTGGTCGTGGTTGTGATCACTGTAAGGATCACGAGATTGTCTCTGGGTTTGACACGTTTGTGATCCGGAAATGATTACGTTCGGTAAACCAGTCTGCGGGATGATTATCACAAGATCATGGGCACAACATATTGGATATATTGTTGCATTGTTATTAATTGGTTAATTGTCATGATATTGTTTTTCATTATGTTTATTCTTGTTGTGAGCTTGCAAGTACATTCAATGTACTGACCTGGCGTGTCATGCCAGATTTCAGGAAAGTCCCGTTGGAGAGGAGAGAGCTGTCTAAGTCTAGATCGTGTCAACATCGGTGTCCCTATGCTATGGAGTTCCGCTACGACGTTGTTCCGCTGCCGCGTAGTTGTCTTGATCGAGGCCCCTTTATGTTCATTAAATAATGTACATATTATGCAGCCGCACCGTGTGTGCTGCTTGGCCTTGCTAACTGTTGTGATATAAACTCTGATCCGCTAGTATCAATAAAGTAGTTGTTTTTCCTATACCAAGTTGTTGTGTGTTGCCAGAAGACAAGGTCTCTGGGCTGGCAATGCATGGTAAGCCGGTTGCTCTGAGCCGGGGTGCCACAGTAAGTCTTGTGTCTTTCTTCTCACAGGGGCGCGCCAGCGCACCCGCTGGGTGCAGCCCCTGAGATTCGGGCCGACTGCTGAGCAGTCGGGCCAGATCTTCCGGCAGCTACATGCTTTTTTTCCTGACGCTGATGTCTTTTTTTCGCAGAGGTGACTGCTACCTTGCAGCAGTGCATAGGCGAGCTTGAGACCGAGCTCCGCGCCAATGATCTAGAGCGCAGCCAGGCGGAGTAGGAATGTGAGCGCCTGAACAAGGAGCTAGCCGACCAGGCGGAGCGGCACAAGACGGAGGTCCAGCAGCACAAGGCCGAGATCCAGCAGCTGAAGGATGGCGAGGACCTCCTCAAGGCTGAGTTCGAGACTCAGTTCGTGAGCTGAGCCAAGGCAAAGGAGTTCCTGAACTCCAGCTACAGGGAGATCGAGGACTTGATTGACGGTAAGTACTTCTTGTCTTCTTGTGTGGCTGCCGCCTGCTACGGGAGCCGGCTTCCATATTATCATTTCTTGATCTTTTTCCCTCTTCAGAGTACTTCCCAGGCTACTTCGGCGTCGTCTCCCAGGCCATCGAGGCAAGGCGCGTTGTGCGGAGAGCAGCGGGCGTGGATATTGCGCCAAACGTGCCCCGGAACCTCGGCGAGCAGCTCCTGACTTTCAAAGCACGCCTGCAGCCGGCCCATCGGATGCTACGCCGTCTACAACACGGTGCTGCAGTGGTGTTGTCCGCCCTTTGGCCAGGCGTCCAGATCCCATGCACTCCAGGCTGGACCGCCGAGTGGCTGGAGGTCGCAGTCGGCCGCTTTGAGGCTTGGAAGGGCACCGCGGCTCGGGCGGGCGCTCGAACGGCCCTGGAGTTCGTCAAGGGGTGGTACCCCAACCTGGACTTGACCCAGTTGGCCACCTTCCGACTGGAGGTCGCAGACGAGCTGGCGGAGGCGGGCCCTGAGCTTACCCAGCATGCAGTGGCGCTTGTCGACTACACCAACACTACCGTCTTCGTCCCTGAGCTAGATGCTGACGGCAACGCGGTGCCGCCAAGCTGGTTCGGGCTGGACGAACTGCCCGAGGAGGACTCGGCGGAGGAAATCGCCTCAAGTGATGAGGGTGATGACAACGACGAGTACGAGGAGGGCGAAGACGGCGTGCCGATGGACGGAGCAGGTGACCAGCCTTATCCGGACCAAGTTTCGACCAGCGAGCCGCGGGCGGCTATGCCGACTGCTGCCGACTAGACCGAGACCAGCCAGCAAGCCGCTCCACAAACCGGTGATGCTGCCTCTGCCGATCCCTCGAACCCGCCTGGT
Organism: Triticum timopheevii; assembly: GCA_963921465.1. NCBI lineage: Eukaryota > Viridiplantae > Streptophyta > Magnoliopsida > Poales > Poaceae > Triticum > Triticum timopheevii. The sequence goes on along the minus strand of OY997270.1, from coordinate 489,284,950 downwards.
GCTCCTCTGGCCTAAGTGTGCGCAATTCCACCCACTGGGGGTGTATTTTAAACTTTGTGAATGCTGGCCTCTGGCCTTGTGCAATGTACATAAGTTTTAAAATGTTGCTCGATTTTTGCCTTTCTCTCTTTGGCTTTCTATCTTGCCGCGTTTCCTTGGCCGCCTCCCTGCCAGTCGGACAGCCGCTCTACGGTCTGTGACTGGGTCAAGGACTTGGTAATTCTTCGGAACGGGCAAGTTGCTTAGGCCGCGTAGAGTAGGGCTCAATCGAGCGAGAAGACGGCCTGCCCACTACTGAGCAGCCGGACGTGGGAGGCGGTGGGCCGACTGCTTTGGCCTTTAGCTCTCGCCAGTTGGTCAGCCATGCTGCAAGCTGCGACTTAGGGCGGAGAGAGAGGTTTTTTGTGTCGGCACACTACTAGTCGGCTCCGGCTGGTGCAAAACTTAGGACAAGGCGGCGAGCCCCCGGGCCGGCTAACCGGAACCCGGACGGGGCATGAAATAGAAAAAACTCAAGTCATGGCATAAGCTTAGCTCATAGATAGATAAAAATGTAGTCCCCGAGTTCTTCTTGGGGGGCCTGAGGTCTTCTACTTAATACAAAAGTGGTCATGATACATATGCTTGAATCAACTGTAAAACGGGCGGAGCAGGTTTGCATTCCATGGTCGCTCCATCTCTTCGCCAGTTGTGCATCTCTTGCGTGCCCTGGGCTTCTGGGCGTCGATGAGGAAGTATGAGTCATTGCCCAGGGCCTTACTGATGATGAAGGGGCCTTACCAAGGTGCCGCAAGCTTGTGCTGTCCGGCTGATCGCTGGATCAGGCGGAGCACAAGGGCGCCCTCGCGGAAAGAATGCGGCATAACCTTCTTGTTGTGGTAGCGGCGCAGACTCTGCTGGTAGATGGCGGACCAACTGCATGCCAGCAGCCGGGCCTCTTCCAGCAGATCGACGCCGTCTTCTCGCGCCTTCTTGGCCTCGGCCTCCGTGTACATGGCAACCCGAGGCGAGCCGAACTTGATACCTGTGGGGATGGTCGCCTCGGAGCCGTACACGAGGAAGAAGGGTGTGAAGCCGGTTGATCTATTCGGCGTGGTTCAAACACTCCAGACAACGACCAGCAACTAGTCGATCCAGCAGCCGGCCGACCGCTCTAGCTGCTCGATTAGGCGGGGCTTGATGCCGGACAAGATGAGGCCGTTTGCTCGCTCCACCTGGCCGTTTGACTGTAGATGGGCAACGGACGCTAAGTCCAGTTGGATGCCCTGATTCGCGCAGAAATGGGCCAAGGCGCCTTTGGCAAAATTGGTGCCATTGCCGGTGATGATGCTGTGAGGAACGCCGTATCTGACAGTGATGTCGACGATAATGTGACAGCAGTCGGCCCATTCAGCTTCTTGATTGGTTTTGCTTCTATCTACTTTGTGAACTTGTCCACGGCAACCAGCAATGGGTCATGCCGCCTCGCACCGTCTTGAAAGGGCCTACCATATCCAAACCCCACACGGCAAAGGGCCAGGTGATGGGGATGGTCTTGAGGGCGGAAGCCGCCAGATGTTGCTTGGCGCTGAACACTTGGCACCCCTTGCACTTCTTGAGTAGCTCTTTGGCATTGTCTAAAGCAGTTGGCCAGAAGAATCCATGACGGAAAGCTTTGGCGACAAGGGATCTGGAGGCAGCGTGGTGGCCACACTCGCTTTGATGTATGTCTCTGAGGATCTCTATGCCCTTTTCTCGTTCTACACAGCGTTGATGGATGCTAGTCATGCTCCACCTTGTGAGCTCTTGATTGATAATGGTGTAGGAGCCTCCTCTGCGCTGGATCTGTCTTGCTAGCACCTTGTCAGTTGGCAGCACACGGCTGACCAAATAGTCGGGGATAGGCTGCGCCCAAGACGGGGCCGCTACCACAGGGAACACTGCGACTGATACGAGGGGGGCCGGGTTGGGAGGTGGCGGGCTAGAGCCGGCCGCTCTATATGGTGATGAAATCCCATGGCCGATTGTAGCAGCCCCGGGGCCACCTACTGAGGGCGTGGGGTCGTGTGCTGGTGCTGCAGCCCCCGGGCCGCTTGGCGAAGTCCCCGAGCCAGCCGCTGAAGTCCCCGTGCCGACTGCTAAAGTCCCCGAGCCGGATCCGGCTGCTCCTGGGGCAGTCGGCATGAAGATGGAGTTGGACTCTGGTGAAGGCTTGATGGACGGCTTGCAGAGGCGCTCGAGGGAGACGCCGGATGGTATAGCTTGCCGGGTGGAGCCGATGCGGGCGAGAGCATCTGCTGCGTCGTTGTCGGTCCGTGGCACATGGATGAACTCGCACCCATCAAAGTGGTCGCTCATCTATTGGACGAGGAAGCGGTAGCTTGCCATGTTTGCATCTTTGGCGTCCCAGTCACCAGACGACTGCTGGAGCACCAAGTCCGAGTCACCGTAGCAGAGGATGCGGCGAATGCCGATTTCTTTGGCTAGTCGGAGCCCAAAGATGAGTGCTTCATACTTGGCTACATTGTTGGAGGCGGTGAAGTGGATTTGCAGCGTGTACTGCAGCTTGTCGCCTTTGGGAGAAGTGAGGACAATGTCGGCTCCCAGCCCGGTGTGCATTTTTTAGCCGTCAAAGTGCATCCGCCAATGCGTGGAGTCTGGAGCTGGCGGCAGGTACTAGGACTCAGCCAAGCCAATGAGGAAGTCGGCCAAGTTCTTGGGACTTTATGGCGGTGCGGGGCTGGTAGAAGATGGTGTGAGGAGCCAGCTCGATGGCCCACTTGCCTACCCGGCCCAAGGCATCTTTGTTGCCTATGATCTCGGCAAGGGAGGCGGTGCAGACAATCGTGATGTAGTGCTCTTGAAAGTACTACTTCAACTTCTTGGCGGCAAAGTACACGCCATAGCACATCTTCTAGTAGTGGGGGTAATTCTGCTTGGAGGCCGATAGGACCTCACTCAAGTAATACAATGGCCTCTGGACCGACTGTGCCTTGCCGGCTTTTGGGCGCTCAACGACGATCACCATACTGATAACTCTATTGGTGGCGGCGATGTAGAGGAGCATGGGCTCATTAGCAGCCAGAGCCGCCAGGGTAGGCAGCGTGGACATCATTTGCTTGAGGTGGAGGAAGGCGGCGTCCGCCTGGGCATTCCACTCGAAGCAGGTTCATTATCTGGTACAAAGGGAGTGCCTTTTCGCCCAATTGAATGATGAAGCGGGTGAGTGATGCTAGGCACCCGGTGAATTTCTGCACATCACGCATCTTGGTGGGTTTCTCCATCCTCTCAATGGCCTTGATCTTCACAGGGTTGCATTCAATGCCGCGTTCTGAGACCAGAAATCCTAGGAGCTGGTCGGCTGGCACACTGAAGACACACTTCTCCGGGTTGAGCTTGATGTTGAAGCGGTGCAAGTTTTTAAAGGTTTCTTCCAAGTCCTCCATCAGGGTGCCACGCTTCTCCATGTTCACCATACTGTCGTCCACCACGTGGGCATTGCGATCGAGTTTCTTGAGCAAGCACTTCTGCATACAGCGTTGGAAGGTGGCGACGGCATTTCTCAAGCCGAACGTCATGGTGATGTAGCAGAAGGCTCCGAATGGCGTGATGAAGGCGGTATTTAGTCGATCAGCCGGATCCAGCTTGATCTAGTGGTAGCCGGAATAGGCATCAAGGAAAGACAACAGATCGCATCCTCCTATGGAGTCGATCACTTGGTCTATTCGCGGCAGAGCGAATGGATCTTTGGGGCGGGCTTTGTTGAGACTAGTGTAATCAATGCACATACGCCACTTGTTATTCTTCTTCAGCACAAGGACTGGGCTGGCCAGCCAGTCTGGGTGGAATACTTCCATGATGAATCCGGCTGCTAGCAGTCGGGCAACTTCTTCTCCAATAATTCTTCTCTTTTCCTCGGACAGGCGGCAGAGGGGTTGCTTGACCGGCTTGGCATCTGACCTTACATGAAGTTTGTGCTCGGCGAGATCCGTCGGGACACCCGGCATGTCTTTGGGGGACCATGCAAAGATGTGTTGATTCTCATGGAGGAAATCAACGAGCTCGCCTTCCTATTTGTTGTTGAGGCTAGTGCCCATGATGGCAAACCTCTCCGGGTGGTCCGGCTCCAAGGGAATCCGCTTGGTCTCTTTGGCCGGCTGGAATGAGGCCCCTGCTTCGGCTTCCTTGGGATCAGTCGGCATGGCCATATTCTCGCTGGCCAGTGCTACCATCTGGTCCAGGAGCTGCCTTTCTTGAGCTATGACGAGGGACTCGGCCAGCCGGCTGCTGGCAGCCGCGCAATCTTGTGACTTCTTGTAATCTCCAGCAACAGTGATGATGCCCTTGGTGCCTGGCATCTTGGCTTTTATGTATGCATAGTGAGGGACCATCATGAACTTTGCTAGCGTAGGGCGGCCTAAGAGAGCGTGATAGGGGCTTTCCAAGTCCACCACCTCAAACTAGATTGGCTCGCAGCAGAAATGGTTGCTGTCATCGAATGGGACGTCAATCTTTATCTTGCCGATTGGGGAGCATGATAGGCCTGGGACTATGCCATGAAAAATAGTCCGCCTCGGCTGGAGTTGCTTGGTCTTGATGCCCAGTTGATCCATGGTCTCTTTGTACAGAATATTGATGCTGCTGCCACCGTCTATCAGCACTCGGCTGAAACGGCAGTTCTGCCTCTCTGTTGCAAAGGTCGTCTCGAGCACCAGGGCGTATGAACCCGGATTGGGCATCACCTCCGGGTGGTCAGCTTGGCTCCAAGTGATAGGCTTTTCTGCCCGGTGCATGCGGGTAGGGGCTTCTGTACTAACAGCATTGACCTCTCTATGCTGTTGCCGCCTGCTGTGCCTGCCACCAGCTTGGCTTGTGAAGACGACGTAGGTGGCATGCTCTTCAAGGAACTTGTCTTGAACAGTGTCGACTGGTCGGACTACCGGCTACTAACCGACTGGAGTTGGAGGGCCGACTGGTTGGGGAGGTGGGAGGGCCTCACCCTTGGTGATCCGAGCTAGCCAATTGCACTTCCAAGTGGTGTGGTTGGACGGCTTCACGCCACTGTGGAACTTGCATGGGGTGTCAAGGGCTTGCTCAAAGGAGAGGGCGGGCAGCCATGCTCGCTTGCCAGTTTTCTGCCGCTTGGCGTTGGGCTGACCAGTCGGCTACTGATCTTCGACTGCTGCTACCTGTCGGCTATTGGAAGCCGGCTGCTGGGCCTTGCGCTTGTTTTCGTTCTGCTGGCGCCGGTTGGTGTCACCAGCCGGCGTTTGGGAAGCCGGAGGGAGCACCTTTCGGGTCGCGTCCACCCAGAGCTCCGACTTCATGGAGGAGTCGGTTGTGGCATACTTGTCCGCTATGACCAGCAATTCATCTAGAGTGGCTGGCTCATCGCAGAGAAGCTTGTGCTTGAGCAAAGTACCCTCTCGACACCCGACCGTGAAATACTCTATGGCCTGCACCTCATGCGACCCTTCGTAGGAGTTGCGCAGCTCGCCCCGGCGTGTCAGATAGTCGTGGGTGGACTCAGTCGGGCCTTGGACACACAAGGAGAGTTACCGAGGCTTGGGCAGCCACTTGTAGGTGCTAGCAAAGTTGCGGATGAAGACGTCAGCGAAGTCTAGCCAGCTGTTGACGTTGTGTGGCTTGAGGCTGTTCAGCCATGTCCGGGCCGTGCCCTGGAGCATGAGCGAAACGTATTTCACGGCCACAGGCTTGTTGCCGTTTGCTATGTTGACGGCGGTGGAGTAGTCGGCCAGCCAATCTTCTGGCTTCATGGAGCCGTTGTACTTGGGAGTATCTCATGGAAATGATAATCCTTTGGGGAAGGGCTCGTTTCTGAAGCGGGGGATGAAGCAAGGCAGGCCGACCGTAGCTTCTTCTTCTTCCGCTAGGGACCAAGCAAGTCGGTCGATCCGGTGGTGGGCATCTTTCTCTCTGATTCCCTCATGGTGGCCCACCCGGTCTCCGAGAGTCGGGTGCCCAACAGGCGGCGGGGAAGTGCACCTCTCCCTACGAGGGGGAAGCGGGTAGTCGTTGCACCGTTCTACTGCTCTTGGGCGGTCGTCGGTGTCGCGCTTGATCTAGATGTGTGCGCCGACTGCGGCTAGCAGCCGGCTCTGGGTCAGCCCGGCCGCCTGTCGGGGACCAGGAGGTCGTGTCGTGCTCGCGGTGATGAAGGCTGGTCTCATTTGGCCTGCCGAGTTCTGCCGCATGGCGGGCGGCTTCCTACTGGATGGCGGCAGCGTCGAGGAGCCGCTGCAGGCGTTCCTTCATGAGGCGCCTCTCCTCGCCCTCTAACTTGTCCAACTCCTCTGCTGCCGCCTGGGCGGCGCGCAGGTTCTCGACGGGCGTGGGGTAGACAGGGCGGTCGGCCCCAAATATGCTGGTGATGGTGGCGCCGCGATGTCAGACAACGTCCAGCCGTCTGGGCTCTCCAGCAGTCGGAGTGCCGCTTGCAGCACGGTCGAGCTCGCGATGATAGGCCTCGGCGTGGCGCTTCACAGCAACCAGCTGCTTGGTGCTGTCGAGGAGCGAAACGCAGTGTGCCTACAGGGTTGCGTTGTATGCGCCGCCGTCGACCGGATCACAGGGTCACAGGGTCGAACGGATCGGATCCTGGTCCGCTCCGGCCGAGTCTTCATCCTGGCTGATGACCAGCACCTCCGTGATGGTGCTGTCGCTGGTGATGCTATCCGCGCGGGGGAGCGGATCGTCGATGACCTCTACGTGGTTGGGGTAGATGTCTGCCGCGTCGGAGTCAATGATCATCTCGACGGGCGGGTCGATGGAGCCAACGGACTCCAACTCGGAGGTGGGCTCGTCGGCGATGTGGAGCTTGTCGAGGAGGTCGACAGGGCAGCTCTCATATCTAGCCATACCCGCGTCAGGGGCTGGCTCGTCGGTGAGGTGGACGTCGCCAAGGAGATCGGTGAGGGAGCTCGCCACAGAGGCGGCCTCCACACTGCGCAGATCGTTGGTGCAGACGCCAGTGGGTGAGCCGGGTTGGCTGTCCTCACGGGGAAGGAAACGGGTTCCCGTCCAAAACGTGTTTCCGGACAATGGTGCACCTTGCCCCATGGTGGGCGCCAAATGTCGTGGTATTTCCTCGACATATGCCAACAGGTGGTTAATCATGTATGAGGTCAATAGAACGTTGCCGGGCTCTAGAAGACGGGTAGACAAGACCATAAACGACGCCAGGTCTTACCCAGGTTCGGGGCTCTCCGTGGAGATAACACCCCTAATCCTGCTCTGCGGGGTCTTCGCGTCACTATGATCAATAGCTAGTACAAGGGTGCTCCTTTAGCTGTTCAGGCTAGAGGAAGAAGAAGCCTGCTCGCTCTACTCCTCTCTAGCTATGGGTGTGTGTATGATCTAAGAAGGATCAACCCTTTGCATGGGTGACCCTGGGGGGTTTATATAGGCCTACACCCCCCCCCCCCCAGGGATACAATGGTAATCCAGCTGGTCCTGGGACCCAGACGTCAGTGTCTCTAGGCTCCGGCTTCTCTGTCGGCTACTGGGGCCTGCTGCCTGGTGGGTCCCGCCGGCTGCCGTGAGCTCCGCCGACAGGTTGGGCCCGCCGCCTGCAGGCCAGGGGAACGGGTTGCACTATAGCCCTGTCCCTGATGACGATTGCTCGGTCGGGGGGCGCGTGGCTACAGTACCGCGGCCTGGCGGGCGATCACTGTAGCCACACCCTATCACCTCTGGTTAACTGTGCACAGACTCCAAGGGGAGGGGCACCCGCCTGCTAGGAGTCGGCCTCCCCCCAAGGCCGCCTGCTCGACCTTGCCGTCTTCTGGGGTACGCAGACAAGTAGGGCCCGCCGCCTGCGGGCCGTACCGACCGCCCGTTGTGGTGGCATGGCCCTGCCTGACGTAGGCACGTCACGGGCCGCGTGGCTATAGTGCCGTGCCAGGCGGAGGGTGTCCGCCTGGTACGTCCGCACTGTAGCCACGTTCCTTCCAGGATTCGGGGGCGGCAGATGGCACTGTTGCCACGCTCGGTCGTGTCGTAGCAGGTGGGTGCAGACTTTGAGGCGGCGATGGGCCGCCTTCTAGGAGTTGGCCCATGCTCTCGCCGCCTTCTGGGGCTCGCCGCCCTCTAGGAGGCGGCCGGTTGGCTCCAGCCGGCCACGGAAGTCGGTCTGGCGATCAGTCGTCGGTCTGAGGGGCTAGGCTAGCCCTGATGTCTTGAAATCTGCTAAGGTGTGGATGAGGCTACCCGGGGTCTATCCCCCGTCACAGAAGCTTCTTCATATCAAGTTCATCTCCTCTAAAGATCAACTTGCTGACTTCTTCACGAAGTCACTTCTACAACCTTAGTTTGAAGGTTGTAGGCGCAATCTTAACTTACTTTGTACTTCAGATCATAGTTAAGATTTAGGGAGGGCGTTAGATATTGTCTACACATAGCTTCTATGTACACTCTGTATATTATATTTATACACTACGTGTAACCTTTTATATATATATATATATATATATATATATATATATATATATATATATATATATATATATATATATATATATATATATATGAGATAGCCACACCCGTATTGGGTGCCGTGCTGTTTCCTAAACCCTAATGCTTAACAGTCCTAAGTAGATGCGGGATGCTTGAACCACACTCTCTAGAGCTGGTGTGAGGGATCAGCTGCTTTCAATCTCTTCAGATAGCACATGCACAAAGACAAGGGTCATCTCAGGTGCATATATTATATGTAAGTTTGGTGATGCACAAGCTACATGCTAGTATACAGAACAAGCAGATCCAGTGAAATCAAAAACTCTTACTACTGTATCACAAATCTGATTACAGTGCAGGTACATGTGTGCAATAAGTGGAAAAGGATGAAACTAAAGGCATCCGAGGGATAATCGACCTCGCAACCTTCCCCTCTTCAGTTTCTATACTAGTGCCGGATCGATCTACATGCTGAGCTGAGGTTCGATTAGGGTAGGATTTGTTGGCTGGACGACAGAGAACAGCCGTACCTCGAGAACCAATGTCCAAGATCGCAGCAGGTGGGGGTGACGCGCGGCCGCGTAAAAGTCAAAGGCGGCGAGGCGCGTGACGGGTGGGGTAGTCGGCAGTGGCGCGGCGCTAATGCAAGGCGGCAGCCTTGAGCTAGGGTGGCACCGAGCCAAGGAAGAAGACCAAACATCTCAGCGGGAGAGTGTACACTGTAACAATGTGCAACGGAAGCAGAGCAACTGAGGCCGAAGCAGAGGAAACAGAGCACTCACAAATTTCCTTTAATTATACTAGTACTGTCTTCCGGCTGATGGATGATGAAGATGGTAAAACCTAATGCGCTTGGTGAATTATTTCTCTCTTAGTACTTGCAGAGACGCTGAACACAATTATTTTATTTTAAGAAGAAAAGGAAGTGACTGTACAATATTGAATTGTTCTACAAGATCCTTATGAGAATCCCTTTCTCTGATGAAAATAAAACGGCCATCTATGAGCTAGCACGATTGTGCTGGTCTCATCCGTAGTGCTACATTGTTTAAGAAGCCAACCCCTGGCTTGTTCGCTCGAAGATCTTCATGTTTACGCTCATGCCACATCTCAATATTCGGCTATTTTGGAATTCCCGGAGCCTCCTATTCTTAAGCATCAAGAACATACGAAAACTGTGCGTCCGGATACATGAACATGCCGCGCTACTATTTTTTAGTGATGAATCATTGAGAATAGACACCTATCAAGGTTTTGACCTCCCCGTGGCACACTAAGTTTGGTGCTGTCGTATTGAGAATGAGTGTGGAATGAGAGCAGAAACGGAAAGAGGACACGACTGAAAGACAAGGCAGCCATGAACGGTGTATGGAAGTGAGGATCGACGAAGATGTAGAGAGGTGTAGTGGGCTCGAGGAGAGGGGTAGAAGAAATTGAACATCTAGTTGAAAGGAGCGGTGTTGTGAGTTTAACGTAGCTTGATGTAGCGGATCTTGAGTATAATGACACTATCCATATCGTAGAAATGCATCTGGATCTTCTTAACATCCCACCAATGCTCATGTGACCAAATAAGTTTCGAGGACTGATGTTTTAACCTATGTGATATGCATTAATCCTATACGAGATATTTTTTGAACCCTTAGTTGGGTCTCTGTGACCCGATCACGAAACCCAACCTTTACACGAAAAAGATGCACATCAACTACAGTTCCATTCAGGCGATCGATTTGTAGTTTCGTCGAATGTACATGCTCAATTTCTTGTTCCGGTTTGCAGCTATTTTGGACGAATTTTGTCATATTCGTCGTGCACGATCGATCGTTTGAAAAAAATTTTGACGAGCAGCCTACTCTCGCAGTTCCGCACAACATTCGTGTTTCGAATTTCCTGTTTCGACAATCGTAAATGAGAAGATCTACATATTTCTCATGGATGTACATATGGATATATGTGCCGTGATTTAAGACACTGCTTAATTATTCCTCTAGCCGGTGTGGTTTCTCTCGATCTCCTCTCTCGCGTCTTGCTGTGTTAGCATCATCGTCGCCGTCGTTCATCTCAGCCTTCTCACCATGATCCTGCTGTAGTTAAGTCTCCATGGCGCACACACTGACGGGGTTCTTCTCCTCTATTCTCTGCCACCGACGGGGTCGATCATCTTGGCCTCCTCCCGGCCTCCTCTTTCTCGTCCTACTACACTGGAGTCCTTTCCGGCGTCGATCATCTCAGCTCCCCTCTCTCGTCCTACTACACTGATGATGCCATGGCGTGAGCACTGCATTTCTCCTCTTCTGTCCACTGTCTTTGCGCGAGCACTCCAACTAGTTCGACGACAGGGTCACTCGCCCATGACTTCGTGCTCGTCATGTCGAAACGGCGCCAGGGTCACTGTCCACCGTAGTCGCCATGGTCCGCCGCACACTGCATTTCTTCTCCCTCTTCCTCTGCTAGCTCTTAACCCTGTGTGCTAAGTGCAAGTGCTAGCTCTTAATCATATCCCATGCGGGCAACCAAACAGTGTGTAGTTGTATGCGCCGAGACAATGCAGGCAACCAAACGACGTTCCAAATTTGATCCCCTAATGCAGAAAGTCCATATGAAGGCAACCAAACAACTTGCATATGTCGCATATGAGTCTGTTTTTCCAAAGTCAGGCTGGGTTGAGATGTGTCTGCAATGCAGCTACTGTTTATTACTGCAAACACGCCCATAGAGTAGCTCGTTGGCCGTCCAAGGAAACAGAGCATGCATTGCATGCAACTTTTTCGATAAAGGGCGATTTTATTAATTCAAAATGTAGTGTCAAGTGGATACAAAGCATTATGAGTAACACCCGGCCTTTGCATAACTAGGATGCACACAGCCAAATCCGAAAGTCCGACCAAAAAAATCATCAAATAAAAATCGACATAACGGCAACAGTAGAGTCCTATAGACCGACACTATGCCTATGTCGAAGGAGCTGGTGGGTCGATCCGAAGGTTATGCTGCCACCCATGTCGGGAAAAAACCTCCATAGCCACCTGCTCCAATCGCGTACACAATGCCTTGAACAGAGGTTGGTACTCCGGTCATTGTAGAATAGACCATGTACGTAGCGAGTGCGTGCACCGGAAAATAACCTGCAAAGAAGAAGCATTTTTTCCATTGAAAATCAAATCATTTCTACATAGCCAAAGCGACCAAATTAAGGCATACGCTCCCACCCTTATTAGCGTTTTGAAACTATTTGGAATACCGTCCAACCAATGATCAAAAATATTGGCAACACTTGTGCGTGGATGCAAATTTAACGCTATTTGGATGACTGACCACGTAGAACGTGCAAACTTGCATTGAAAAAAGAGGTGTTTGATTGTCTCGTCATGAATACAAAAACAACACTTCTTACTCACTTGCTAGTTGCGTCGTGCAAGGTTGTCTTTAGTGAACACAACTCCCCTACGAAGATACCACATGAAAATTTTCACTTTTAGTGGAATCTTGGACTTTCAAATTTTCTTGTTATTACTAACAGGTACCTCAGAATGTGTGAGCGCACGGTACATAGAGTCTACAGTGAAAGACCCAGATGTAGTAACGTTTCAGCGAAACACATCACGGCCTTCTGTCAGGTTAATCGAATCCAACCTGGATAAAAGATTATGCCATGACACAAGTCGGGGTACAATCAAATCCTGTCTCAACGAAATATTCGGTGGGGGTGAATTGAGCACCTGCGCAATGGTATTATTCTTATCGCGAGCAATGTTGTATAAGGTTGGATATTGTTCTCGGAGACTGGCATTGTCTAGCCATATGTCTTCCCAAAAACAAATCTCCGACCCGTCCTTTATCGCGAAAGACCCAAAACGAAAGAGATGTTTCTTTGTCGCCATTAGGCCAGCCCAAAAGTGTGAGTCGTCGGGTTTCCAAAATGCCCGGGACACCGCCTTTTGGCCTAGGTACTTGTTGTGCGGCATGGTTTGCCAAACACCATCCTCAGTAACAAGTTTGAATAACCATTTATTGAGTAGAGCCTCATTCTTGACGTGCAGGTCATGAATTCCAAGGCCACCTTGGTCTTTCGGCCTACAAACCACCTCCATTTGGTCAGCCTGTATTTTTTGTTTTCACCGTCTCCTTGTCAAAAGAATCTAGATCTAAAATAGTCCAATCTTTGTAAGACCCCTTTTGGGATTTGAAAGAAAGAAAGCATATAGAGAACCATATTTGTGAGAATAGAGTTAATCAAAACCAACAGTCCCCCAACCGAGAGCAGTTTGCCTTTCCAACTGCTCAACCATTTCTCTAGACGCTCCTCTACATCCTTCCACTCCGCAATGGTGAGGCGTCGATATTGTACAGAGGAGGAGCTGCTGCTCTGCTCTGTTTCGGCCAACATACATGCATGCCTTTTTCTTCTTCCTAGTTCTTACAGAAAACATATGCTCTTTTCATTTTCAACATGCGTTGCAGTATTAACACCGCGTGATCACAATGGTTATACAAGAAATAGAATTAGTTGCAACAACACACATTTTTTTATTCTGGTGGAAACAACAATATGTTATAACCGACACGTAAAATTGTAAAAACACATTTACACTTTATTTTGTTACTTTGGGAATTGGTATCACCCACTTTATTTTCTTACCCATATGCATTTTTCCGGTCAATTTGGGACGGTTCTTTCATTGTGATGCATCATTCTTTTCCTTCTTCTATCAAAAGTAGGATTATCCCGGCCTCTGCACTGACTGATGTACATCCATCTTTATTGCACTATTTAACAAAGCCTTACAAAATAAAGACATAGACCAACCCAAAAATACCTTCTGTGTAAACTGTCCCCCTACCTACAAGATTGATGATGTGCCTTAACCTCTCACCACGCACACCAAGCCGCCCGCCGGCTAGCCGGGAGCACCAACCGGTCTAGCAGAACCTAAGTGTGTACTGCATGCAGATGATGTAGAATTCGTCACCGCCTTCTTCCGTAGTCACATCTTCAGGAGCAATCAATACACTAATCTTGCCAGACCCTTCTGCCTTCGGTGCCACCATGGCACCGGACAGTGCTAGCCTCATGTGCGTTCCGAACAAACGGTATCCAGCACCGAGACTGATAGAGGCAACAATGTCCCGTCTTTCGATGAGATGGTGATTATCGTTTTTAGAGGAGTAGACTTGGGCGATCCGACTACGAACGTGCGAGGACGTCGCGCCTTAGCAATCGCTAAACCAATTTCGAGAGATTATTGACCACGCCGGAGCACGATCAACCTGACCACGAGGCTCTATTTCCTGCAAGCAAACGAAGAACAAGCAAGAAACTAAGATTGCAATATGGATATTTCGAATATAAGAGGAAAGCTTTATTGATCAAGGTGGGGTTCTGTGACATCTTGGTCTGATCATTGAACACAAACTAAGTACTTGAAGTTGCAGCTATGGCGAACTTTAATCTAAACAAAACCCAAGAAAAAAGCTACTAGATTGATCTACTTATATAGGAGCAAGGGGTGGCGGCCAAGGAGGTGGGAGGACGTCCCAAGGCAGCCTAAAACTAACCCTAGGTCGTACAAGGCCAATGGGCCCAAGTGGAGGTGATGTAACACCTTTGGACTTGTAGTTTGACTCAGATTCTACAACAACGTCAGATTGTTTCATCAATATCTCAACGCTCCAGACGAATTTGAAGGTGAATCCAATTAAGTTGGAAAGTGCACGGAATCTACTTTCCAACAAAAAAATCACCCACAGAGTCCGGATGAAAGAGATCTTGAAGTTTTGAGTCTAGTATATCTGTGCAGTCTGAATCTGACTTCAGAACGTGAGAGACTTGGACTCTATCTTCTCTTGGCTCAAAAGTGACGTGAGAGGACTTTTTGAACAACACCTAGACTTCTCTTTTTTCCTTATCTTCATATGTGGATTGTACAAATGTTCCATACACCTGCAATTAGAAATGACACAAAAATATGTGAAGTATTTTTGTCCTGAATAATATAAATAAATTATTGCATAGCTTGCATTAAAAATCACCTCACAAATATGCATGTATGCAATATTTTTGGTCGTATCCAAGGTAGTCATGTCCTCATTAGAGACCCCGCAACGTCTTGCCGCCAAGACTCGTCGTCGTCAATACTGTAGATGGCACACTGCTCCACCTTGGTCACCGCATGAAAAGCATATGGAGACCTACGCCCAACCACCAAGCGAAACACTTGTCCCTCCACCCGATGTACAACCCAAAGATGATGCCCCCATGGGGGTGACGATGTAGGAACATCGCCATGATCCGATCCGGAAAGCCCGAATCTAGCCCCCCCCCCCCCCCCCCGGGGGGGGGGGCATATAAGGAACGTGAATCGGCCCACAATGCCCCCAATGAGGTAACGACGCCCGCGGGTGCCGCTATTGATGGTTCTGGCCGAGGCCGAACCAAGCATTCGTTGGAAAAATTCATGCCCATCCCGGGCTGGACCACTAGACCGACCTCCTCTGCCATCCAGCACGCCCATGGGTGACGTCTGCTGTCGGGAAACCGCAAGACTAGAGCCGCACCACCGCTCGAAAGCGCCGCCTAGCCTGGATGAGCTATCAACGGCAGAGGGGCCCTCACCGCTGCGCCACCGACGTCGTACTCACAACTAGGTGAGCAATGAGTTAACCTATCGTTCCAGACTCGTTCCCTCCACTATCATCTTTCCTCCTCTATTCTCATTCCACACTCGTTCTCTTCATTTACTTATACAACACCATTATGGAATATACATTTTTCATGGATGCACCTATCAATGTTTTGAAGTCCCTGTAGCATACGAAGTGGCAATTTGGGTTTGTGATCTTGTATATACATTTGAGTGTGGATTGGTATGCGCTTCTCATCGAGGCATAGGAAGCCAGAAGAGGCGAAGGTCTTTGTGAGAATTCCTTCTCACTACATGAAGCAAGAAAGCCAAACTATTAGCTAGTACGATTGTGCTAGTGTGGTGGTCAATGCTGCGTGCATCAGGAACTCAACCCCTAGCTTGCTTGCTCGAAGATCTCCGTTCTCATATTCTTGCAACTTCGATAGATATAGCTATTTCGAAATTCCCAGCGCCTCCCACTGTTAAGCGTTAAGAACATAACGATATGAAAGCATCTGCATACATGAACATGTGTGCTAGTACTATTTTTTATGGATGCACCTATCAATGTTTTGAAGTCCCTGTAGCATACGAAGTGACAATTTTAGGTGCTATCCTATCGAGAACGAGTGTGAGTGAGAATAGAGGAGGAAAGAAAAGATGATGATATACAACTTAAAGACATAGCAGCCATATGAGTGAACGGAATATTAAAGCGGGGATGGAGGATGTAGAGTGGTGTGGTGAACTGGAGGACACCAAGTTAAAACGAGCGGCGTTGCAGATTTATTAATGTAGCTTGATGTATCGAATCTTGAGTATAATGTACTAGTTATGGAAAATATAGGATGGCTAAATATTATGTGTACTTTTGTTTTTATTGTGTATTGATCTGACCCTCATATGGGGTATATATAGAAGTACAACGTGGGAAGAGGATTGGAGTACAAGGCAAGATATTATGTGTTTAAACTAAGTTTATCTTTATCTCTCCTTATCTCTACGTTTATACTTCTAACATTCCCCCTCAGTCGTAGCGGGAGTGAAGCGGATGATTACGACTGAATTTGAAGTCTTGCGCTTCCGTCGTCTTCTCCGCTGCGCCATCATCACTACGTCTCTGATGGGTCAATACCTGGGGCGGTGACTGCGTCCCCTTCTGGTGCCTCCCTTGTCTATCCTCTATTCCCTCCCGCAGTCACAGCGGGAGTGGCGTGGATGCTGATGACGACGCGGACGCTGTTGACTGGAGTTGTTGCCGATGAGTTGTTGTAGACGTAGCCATTAATGTCGAGGTAGCCGATCATGGTGATGTAGCCGTGGTCGATGGTGTGGTCGTCGTGGATGATGAAGCCGCACAAAGCCGGAGGTGCAAAAAAAAAAGCGCTATGACGGAGCTGCAGACGTGGACGATACACCTTGCTGATGTCAGAGGATGCCGTTGGCGATGAGTCCACCGATTTTGCCAAGACCGGAGGAAGCCCATCGAGCACACATCGGTTTTGCCAGAACCGTGTGGCCGTGTTGGGTCGTCACTGTTGTGACGATGTGTCGATGCAGTCGTGCCGTCGTGGATGACACGGTCGATGCCGTCGTCGTGACGCGGTCATTGCCGTCGTCGAGGTCACGTCTTGCAGAAAAGTCTGTCAGAGGACGCTACGTGTCCATCTTGTGGACGAGGCGACAGCGACGGTGTGTTGATGAAGATGTTGGTGAAGACCACGTTGATGAAGACCTTGACGATGAAGTGTCGGCGATGGCGTCGCAGTGGCGTGTCGACGATGATGCGTCACTTGAAGGCGTCCCTCCATGGCGATGAAGTGTCGACGCCCTGTCGTGCCGAAGAAGTATGTTGCTCATAATCTGGCGTAGTTGTACAGCTTCATGTCGATTATGTAGCTCGCTCGCTGAAGGAGTCGATCGCTCCAGATGCAGTAGGTTGATGTAGATAGCTCCCGATGCAGTGAAGTCGATCGCTCGGTGCACACGTAAGGTCGATGCAGTGGCGCGGGTTGCAGATCGATCGATGGAGATGTTGGTGCAGTTTTGACAGTCGGTGTAGATGCGTATGGGAGTTCGCCCTCCCGTGATTCATGGTGCCTGGTATTGTGGAGGCATGGGTGCAGATCAGCTCGGTGTTTCTGGCGGTTGGCGATGGCTTGTGTGGGACTGCAGGCCCGTCGGGCTGTGGATGCCGCTCCCTTCTCGCCGGTCGAAGTAGAGGTGGCATACGCGGCAGGAGGAGGGACATGTCGGAGTCCAGGTTTTGCTGCATGCGTCTCCTCGTACGAGATTGGTTTGCGTGGCCATGTGCATGATTCATGGATGGATATGTGTGCATGCAAGCTTGCTTTGCATGGGCGTACCTACGCATGGCAGGACGAACCTTTGGTGAAGCTTGATGTCGAGGGGCAAGGTGATGTGGCGTTGATGAAGATCGGATCACATGCCTGTTGGAGGAGCCGGCGTCCGTTGTTCTGGATCGCGCTCGCACGATGGCGTCCACGCCTGTGCGCGTGGCCCAATTGGGGAAGGCACCGTGCCACTCGTAATGAATTCAATACTAGTATCTGCATCATACAAATGCATCCAGATCGTTTTAACATCCCACCACCGCTCATGTGGCGAAATAAGTTGTGAGACTGACACGATGGATTGGCCTATGTGATATGCAATATTGAAGACAAATCAACATGAGATATAGTACGTACCTTGCGCTTGGCAAGCACATCATAGCTCGTTCATCCCCTCTGATCGGTGTAGTACATGGAAGAGCCATTCACAAAATGCACGTACCAGTGATCATGAGAGCAGAGGAGAAGAGCAGACATGAAGACCTGGCGAGTGGCGACACGAGGACCACGATTGCCGCTGCATTGTTTGGTCACTGGATCGAGCGACACCAAGCTATATAAATGGGCCTGCACGAGGAACAGCCTGGACGTTTACATGAACCAACTACTCATTCAAATCTACACAAGGGCAGATACAATAGGGGTTCCCGTCCCACTTAACTACAACATTTAAAAAAGTGACCGAAAACAATCATTTTTTAAATTTTGTGACTATATATTACCACTTTCGAAAAATGGGCAGTTTAAACGATTTAAACGCGTTTATGACCGACGGGGCCCACCCATCGGGGCGGACATGGTGGCAAAGTCAACTCCGTTTGTTTTCACCGTCAAGTTGACTGTAATGACAGATGGGAAACACATGTCATCATCAACCTTTCTCCTCCTCCTCCTCTGTCTCTCTCGGGCATTTCAACAAGCACCTTCTGTGCATCTAAAGGAAGGAGGCGACGGAAAGGGAATAGTGACCTCCTGCACGACGCTCACCACGACCACTTGCATGGTAGCCTCCTTCCAACTTGCGGCTGCGGTCATGAACTGCCACGCGCGCTGGAGATGAGCGGTCGTGCCACCACCAGCGTCGCCGAATTCCTCTTGTGCATCCAAGCCCGCGTAGACCTCCACGACGCCACTCCAGAGCACCACCCGCACCATTGAGTCGGCTGGCCACGTGGACCCGGCGCTCGAGCTCAGCTCCACCGACATCGCGTACCCGTCCGACGCACGCCGCCGCGCCGCCATGTCCCCGCTCAGCCGTAGTTGTTTGTTTTTCTTCCTTCGAAGGGCAGGTGGGATGTACCTGGCTTCCCCACCTGCTCTTCCCAATCGACACAGGAGCAGCTGGATGAGCACGCTCGCATCCGTAGTCCGGCCGGAGCTCACCTGCTTTCCTTCCATGCACATAAGATGTTTGTTGAAATGCCAAAAAGAGAGACGAGGAGGAAGAATAAGGTTGATGTGGGCCCCACCTGTCATAACGCTCAATTTGACGGTAAAAACAAACGGAGTTGATTTTGCCGCCACGTCAGCCTTGATGGGTTGGTCCCGCCTGTCATAAACCCGTATTTAGTCACAAAATTAGAAAATTTTGATCCGTCAGTTTTTTTAATGTGGTAGTTCAGTGGGACGGGAACCCCTAATGTGAGTTTTTTTGTCAAATGCTCCAGAAAGCACCGTCGAGTTGAATGAATTGAATCGGCAGCAGTAGGTTTGTTGTGGTATATCCAGGCTAATCACACGCAAAATCTCTGATCAGTCTAACAGCTGAAAGCATCACAGTTTAGCATCAACAAAGACTTGCTTCACGAGTTTCTACAACATTTAAGGCATGTGCATTTCGCAAGGTCGTCGACTGCTAGTTGGAATGTTATTCATACTGAACTTCAACAACACAAGTTGCATAGAAATATAAAGGAGCAACAGATCTAGAGGAGATGTTGATGTCGCAATAAATTAACGGAAATAATAAATCCCAAACGTTCGGTTTTTAAGTATGGTAACACGAACGTTTTTCATGGCAACTTTAATTCACGCAAGATTGGCAAAGATGGCAATTTTCTAACAAAAACACGAACTCGGACAAAATTGCCATGTTGTAACAACTAAAGTTGCCACCTGGCGCTAACTAAAGTTGCTATGAAAAGACGTTCGGGATGACATCTTAAAATCCGAACGTATAGTAGCACACCTTCAGTAAAGACAAAGACGACTTTCCATCAGATGCATAATATTCAAGCATGCATCAAGCGCAAACATCAAACATCACTGAAGGAACCATCATCAAAGCAGTGTTGTTGCCGAGCTGCCCTAGCCCTAGCTCTCCTCTCTCTCTCGCTTGGTTCTCTCTCGCTCGACGCCGTCGCTCACACGACAAAGGAAGAAGAAGATCAGAGAGGGAGGAAGAGGAGTGACACGGTGAAGTTTTTCCCCGGTGCATGAACGCCAACACCACGAGCTCGTACTCGTTAAAAACCCACACCATTACCACTGGTAGAAAAAAGCCCTTTAGTCCCGGTTCGCAACAGCCTTTAGTCCCGGTTGTGCAACCGGGACTAAATATGCGCGACTAAAGACCCCCCCCCCCTTTAGTCGCGCCTCTTACGGACCGCGACTAAAGGCCCGTCCACGTGGGCGCCCGTGGTCCGTCGGGGCGGAGGACCTTTAGTCCCGGTTCTCGTGGCCAACCGGGACTAAAGGCCTCCTCCGCAGGTATAGGGTTTCAGCCCCCCTAAACCTGGTTTCTTTTTAATTTGTAGTGTTTTATTTGTTTTATATTTTATTTTGTGTTTTATTTTATTTTTGATGAAGTTTCAGTACACATATTCTGCGCTACTATATACATGCATATGAAATTTCAAACAAGAAGAATTCAAGAGGAATATATAATATATATTCAATCTCGGGTGACCATATACAACTTCGAACAAGTTTCCATACACAATTAGGATGGATGACCATATACAACTTCGAACAAGTTTCAATCTCGGGTATGCATATAAATTTCTTCGTCCTCGGTATAGTGTTCTCCTTTAGGATTGATGACTTCCCTCATGAAAAATCCTGCTAATTCTTCTTGAATTGGTCGGAAGCGAGCTTCTGGACTAAGCCTCCTCCGCAAGTTATCCGTCGCGTTCCGCACGCTATCTGATGCCTTTCGCTTAGTGGTGTGTCTCCGGATGTTCTCACAAACATAGTATCCACATAGATTGGTCCCCGGTGGCTGCTTATCCACATTAACTAACCTTCTGAAATCTAGTTCATGTTTGAATTCACCGACAATTTCTTCTGAGAACCGTCTCCAAACCCTACAGGGCAAAGAAAATTAAATGAATAAGGGAGTTATTAGTTACTTGATATTAGGAAATGAACGAAAGAGACCGATCGATATAGAGCTCAAATGATTGAAAATAATTACTTTTGCAGCATTTTTCTCATGTCGGCCCAACGCTTTGGATCCGAATCCATAGAGTCCATGATTAGAACTCTGGAGGTGTGAAGTTCAATATTTAGCAGAATCCAGTGGAACCTGCGGACACGTTACATGCACAATCATGCATAACTCATTGATTAGACATACCATGCATGGAGTAAACAAAAGAGAATGGGCACAAGAGAGAAACACTCACCCAAAATGGTAAGGAAATAGAATATGACTTTTGAGTTGATGCTTTCTAAGAAACTTGTACAGGTCTTTCTCCACGTCTTCGGGGTGATGTTGTAACACATGTCCATTAACGATATGTGGGTCAATGAACCCAACATCATGGATGTTTCTTATTTTGCATTCCCAAATCTTCAATCTGCATAATAGCGTACGCAACAATATAGTTAGGACAATATATATATATATAGTGCAGGCAATGAAGAACGAGATGAGGTAGAAATAAATCACTTACAGAACGTAGCAACTCAGCATAGATTTGTCGAGGTCGCGCAGATTGAACAGCTGGAACAATTCACTCATATGAACTTCTACAGAGTACCGTTTGGTGTGATGCTCATCTGTAACATCCGCATAAACATATTCTTTGTCGGCCCATGTTATGAATTGCTTGTACCAACGTAGCAGATTTCGCATTTATGATGGTAGACTCTTTTCCTGCGCAGGCTCGACGAGAGGCCCATTCCGCACATATTGTAATGCTATCTCACATACTGGCGCATCCTCAAGGTCTAAGAAGGCACGAAGAGTCAAACCCATCTCGGACGCTTGTTTCATGGCACCCGCTACAGTCAATCCAAGTGCTGCCGCAGCTGCTATGATCTCGGGGTCCTCTTCCGGACCGGCTTTCACTATGAGCGGGGGGATCGATTGTTTCTTCTGCATCCCGAGCTGGTCAACTTGTTTCCCGCTTTTTTTACTTTCTTCTTTCTCCTCCTTCAATATTTTTGCTTGCCTACGAAGTTCATGTCCATAGTCGTCAGGCATATTCAGCTCGGCTTGGGACGGTGTCGTCAAAAAATCCTTAGCCCACTTCTTTTGCTTCTCAGTGAATACTTGCTTGGGCTCAGGCTCTTTTTTCGCCTTCATATCTGCCTTACATTTCTCATAATCAGCAGACGCGGCCAATTTGATTTCAGCTTCACTAAGTTCCCCAGGCCTTGGGAAGAGAGGCTTCAGTGATGGCTCCGGTACCCTTGTGGTCTTAGGTACATAAGGGTCCGGGTTAATAGTCCAGGAGAGGGTTTCCTTGCTGTCCGCCTGCTTCTGCTTCTTCGCCGGAGGTGGATTGGGGGGCGTCGTACCCGCCGGAGGAGGATTGGGGGGCGTCGTACCCGCCGGAGGTTGTGGATCGGGGGACGGCGTCGAATGGCGTGAAGGAGGTGTAGGTGAACCACCACGACCACCACCACCGCCGCCACCGCCACCACCACCACCACCATCGGAGGGGGGTGGACTTGCTAGCCTTGGCGCCTCGCCTGGAAACACTATGTACTTCTTTTTCCATAGAATGAACTGGCGCTTGACATCTCCAAGTCTTCTCTCCCCTTCGGGTGTAGGTTTGTCAATCTCCAGGTCCTCAAACCCTTGGACTATGTCTTCCACCGTGACACGAGCATAGCCATATGCAATGGGGTTGTTGTGGTGGAGTGCTCCAGGTGTACAGGGTAAAGCACTGCCGCTAGCTACCTTCGTGGAAACGTTCCCCACGGGATAATGCAGATCACATTCTTTCATCTCCTTTACATCATCCACGGGGTAGTGAGGCTCCGGTGCATGAATCTCGATCATCGGTGCACTAGCACTAGGCGGGGCATCCGTGGAAGCCACGCTGCTTCTCCGCTGCTGGCTTCCGCGATCCGCTTCATGATCTTCATGCGGCCCTGCAGCCGATTTTTCTTTCACTAGTTCATGCACGGTCTGCTTCAACTCATGGAGTTCCGATGCTAACTTCGTCATAAGATCTGCATCCCGGTCCGTCTTTCTCTTACGGCTTCTGTAACAGTACGGGTCATTGTCCTGGGAAAACCCTACTTTCCACGGAACTTTGCCTTTGCCTCGTACACGTCCTCCGTGTTCATCATTCCCGAGGGCTATTGTCAGTGCGTCTTTCTCTCTATTGAACTTGATCAAGCCCTCTTGAGCTTGGGTCATTGCGTCAATAAGGGCTTGGGTGGGAGCAAACTGTCTCTGCTGGTGAACACACACCCCTGTCTCCGGGTCTAGCGATCCCCCATGCCCGTACCACCAGCTTTTGGCCCTTGGGTCCCATCCCTCTGTACCTAGAGGGATTCCTCGCACCCTCAGGTCCTCCTCCATCTTCTGCCACCTAGGCTCCGAAAGGCGGTATCCTCCTGGCCCCATAATATGATGGAACTTTTTCTTACTCGCATTATCCTTATTATTATTTTTTTTGATATTTCCTTGAAATGCTCCGATTGCTTTTGCCTCACAAATTCTGGCCAATCATCTTTCAGTTTCTCATGTTGTCCATTGAAATCCGGAGTCTTGCCCTTGTTGACATAGTCACGGGTTAAATTTTTCTTGAAGTTCCGGAATGCTTCGCCCATCTTCTGAAGAGCGAACTCTTTAACTAGCCTCCTCCTCTGACGTCCACCCGGAACCTCGTTACCGAATTCATCGACTTTGTTGTATTCCGGAGGTAGAATGAAATGTTCCATAAGCTTTCTCCAGCAATCCTTTTTCGTTCTCTTGTCGACAAAACTGAAACCAAGACGTGCCTTCTTTGGCTCCTTCCATTCCTGGACGGTGATCGGGACGTTGTCTCTAACAACGACTCCGCATTGGTTGATAAACTTTGAGGTGTGCTGTAGGGGCTTGCCGGTTTCACTGACAAACTCAATGGCATATGTTTCTCCTGTTTTCATCGCCTTGGATTTGCCACGCTTTGTCGTACTTGATCCGGAGGGCTAAAAAAAGAAAGAGAGTCGCGCGCGTTAATACATATGTATTCACATTTCAGTAAGTTTGTATCACGAGAGGCTCAATGTATATATATACCTCGCCGGATGGTTGCTACTTGCAATTCGAGATCGTCGGTTGTTGACGGTTGACCTCCGTCGACAATGTCCGTTCCTTCACCTTCTTGATCATCGACAATCTCTGTTCCACCATCAAGGTTCAGATAAGAAGATACTACATCCTCTTGTTGCTCATATTCTGAGCCCGGCACATAAGGAATCTCGTTGTTGATGATGCCCATTAAATAACGTTCAGCCTCCGGATCCCTAAGCGGCTCGGTTCTATCGTCCGCCATATGTCACTCCTGCATGTAGTAAAAATTCTTTAAGTATAAAGGAATTAAAAAATAAGATTAAGGGGACATAGAGGAGGAGGGATTAAAAAATAAGATTCTTTAAGTAAAAATTCTTTTTTTCTTCTTCTTCCTTTCTTCTTCCTCTTTCTTCTTTCTTTCTTCTTCTTCCTTTTTCTTTCTTGTTTTTTCTTCTTCCTTTTTCTTTCTTCTTTCTTTCTTCTTTCTTTTTTTCTTCTTCCTTTTTTTTTCTTCTTTCTTTTTTTCTTCTGTTGTTTTCTTCCTTTTTCTTTTTTTTCTTCCTTTTTCCTTTTTTCTTCCTTTTTCTTGTTTTTCTTCTGTTTTTCTTTTGTTTTCTTCTTCCTTCTTTCTTCTTCTTCCTTTTTCCTTTTTCTTTCTTCTTCTTCTTCCTTTTTCTTCTTCCTTCTTCTTCTTCTGCCGGCGCACGGAGGACGGTAGGCAGGGCCAGCGGGCGGCGGGCGGCAGGGCGTCGGGCGGCGGGCGGCGGGCGGCGGGCGGCGGGCAAGGGCGCAAGGCACGGGCGGCGGGCAAGGGCAGGGCACGGGCGGAGGCGGCGCTCACTGGGGACGGGGGCGGCGGCGCGCAGGGCTTCGGCATCGGCGTCGGCGTCGGGGCAGGGCTTCGGTGTCGGCGTCGGGGCAGGGCTTCGGCGTCGATCGGCGTCGGGGCAGCGCTTCGGCGTCGAGAGAGAGGAGAATGGGAAGTGGCAAAACTGCTAAGTGCAGTATTTATAGACGCACCTTTAGTCGCGGTTGGGGAGGCGGACCGCGACTAAAGGTACCCTTTAGTCGCGGTCCGCCTCCCCAACCGGGACTAAAGGGTACTCTTTAGTCGCGGTCCGCCTCCCCAACCGGGACTAAAGGGTTTTGGCGCCGCTTAAGTTCCCGCGCAGAAAGACCCTTTAGTCGCGGTTGGGGACAACAACCGCGACTAAAGGGTACCTGTGGGCCTGCTGGGCCTTCTGCGGGCATGTTTTTTGTTTTCTTTTTTGCTTTATTTATTTTGTTTTGTTTTTCTTCTTTTTTTCTTCCTTTTTCCTTTTTTCTTCTGTTTTTTCTTCTGTTTTTTTCTTATGTTTTTCTTCTGTTTGTTTTTTTCTTCTGTTTTTCCTTTTTTCTTCTGTTTTTTTCTTCCTTTTTCCTTCTTTCTTCTTCTTCCTTTTTCCTTTTAAAATCAGAAAAATAAAACTAATTCATTTTAAAATCTTAAAAATACAATTATATATCAAAAAAATCAGAAAAATAAAACTAATTCATTTTAAAACCCCTTGAAGGTTTGACAAAAGGTTTGATACATCATTCAGTTCATCGACCAAATACAAAGTTTGGTACACTAAATTATTACACATCAATTCTTCCCTTGTGTCCCTGCTTGCTTACGATTGTGCCGTATCCATGGAGCATCCTTATCATTTAACTTAATGCTTGGGTCAGTGTTCACTTTGAAGGGCGGAATTTCACCAAACATATTATAATCTTCTGACATGTCTGTCTTGTCCTCCACTCCCACGATGTTTCTTTTCCCTGAAAGAACAATGTGGCGCTTTGGATCATCGCGTGATGTACTGATCGTTTTCTTATCTTTCCGTTTCCTCGGTTTGCTACTCATGTCCTTCAAATAAAAAACCTGAGCGACATCTTTGGCAAGAACGAATGGTTCGTCGAGGTAACCAAGATTGTTGAAATCCACCATTGTCATTCCGTATTGCTCGTCCACCTTTACCCCACCTCCTGTTAGCTTGAACCATTTGCACCGGAACAAAGGGACCTTAAAGGAGGGTCCATAGTCAAGTTCCCATATCTCCTCTATGTAACCATAATATGTGACCTTTTGCCCATTCTCGGTTGCTGCATCAAAGCGGACACCACTGTTTTGGTTGGTGCTCTTTTTATCTTGGGCGATGGTGTAAAATGTATTCCCATTTATCTCGTACCCTTGGAAAGTCGTTATAGTCGAAGATGGTTTCTTGGCCAACATGTACAGCTGATCTCCAACATCATTGTCATTCATTAAATGTTTTCGCAACCAACTGCCGAAAGTCTCCATGTGGGCCTTTCTAATCCAGGATTCAGGCTTCCCCGGGTTGTCCGAGCGTAAAATATTCTTGTGTTGCTCGAAGTACGGAGCCACCAAGCTGGAATTTTGCAGAACTGTGTGGTGTGCTTCAGTCATAGAACGACCGTCCATACATATCATGGATTCCCTTATGATCTTGCCTTTTCCACTTAGTCTCCCCTCGTGCCGCGATTGAGGAATACCAATCGGCTTAAGGTCAGGAACATAGTCAATACAGAACTCAATTACCTCCTCATTTCCATAGCCCTTGACGATGCTTCCTTCTGGCCTAGCACGGTTACGAACATATTTCTTTAATACTCCCATGAACCTCTCAAAGGGGAACATATTGTGTAGAAATACATGACCGAGAATGGAAATCTCTTCGACTAGGTGGACCAGGAGGTGCGTCATAATATCGAAGAAGGATGGTGGGAACACCAACTCGAAACTGGCAAGGCATTGGACCACATCGTTCTGTAACCGTGGTAGATCTTCTGGATTGATTACCTTCTGAGAGATTGCATTGAGGAATGCACATAGCTTCACAATGGCTACTCGAACATTTTCCGGTAGGAGCCCCCTCAAAGCAATCGGAAGCAATTGCGTCATAATCACGTGGCAGTCGTGAGACTTCAGGTTTTGGAACTTTTTCTCCGACATGTTTATTATTCCCTTTATATTCGACGAGAAGCCAGACGGGACCTTCATACTGCTCAGGCATTCAAAAAAAAATGACCTTCTCTTCTTTGGTAAGAGCGTAGCTGGCATGACCTTGAAACCATTCCGGATGCCGGTCATCTGGGCCTTTCAAAAGTTGCTGGTCCTGCCGTGCTTCCTTTGTATCATTTGTCTTCCCATACACGCCCAAGAAGCTTAGCAGGTTCACGCAAATATTCTTCGTAACATGCATCACGTCGATTGCAGAGCGGACATCTAGGACTTTCCAATATTCTAGCTCCCAAAATATAGATTTCTTCTTCCACGTGGGTGCGTGCCCGTCAACTCCCCGCGGAACTGATTTTCCACCAGGACCCTTTCCAAAGATGACTTTCAAATCCTTGACCATATCAAATATCTCAGCACCAGTACGTTCTGCAGGCTTCGGCCGGTGATCTGCCTTCCCGTTGAAATGCTTGCCTTTCTTTCTTACGTTATGATTTCAGGGAAGAAATCGACGATGACCCAGGTACACGTTCTTCTTACAATTAACCAAATGTACACTTTCAGTCTCATGTAAGCAGTGCGTGCATGCATTGTATCCCTTATTTGTCTGTCCCGAAAGGTTACTGAGAGCAGGCCAATCGTTGATGGTTACAAAAAGCAACGCTCGTAGGTCAAATTCCTCTCCTTTGTGCTCATCCCAGACACGTACACCAGGTCTGGCCCACAACTGTAAAAGTTCTTCAACTAATGGCCTTAGGTACACATCGATGTCGTTGCCGGGTTGCTTAGGGCCTTGGATGAGAATTGGCATCATAATGAACTTCCGCTTCATGCACAACCAAGGAGGAAGGTTGTAGATGCATAGAGTCACGGGCCAGGTGCTATGGCTGGAGCTCTGCTCGCCAAAAGGATTAATGCCATCACTATTTAGACCAAATCTTATGTTCCTTGCGTCAGCTGCAAAATCTTTGAAAACTCTGTCGATCTTTCTCCATTGCGTTCCATCAGCGGTGTGTCTCAACTCCCCGTCGGACTTACGGTCCTCTTTGTGCCATCGCAACGACTTGGCATGCTTTTTGTTCATGAACAGACGTTTCAACCGTGGTATTATAGGAGCATACCACATCACCTTGGCGGGAACCCTCTTCCTGGGTTTCTCGCCCTCAACATCGTCACCAGGGTCATCGCCTCTGATCTTATAACGCAATGCAGTGCATACAGGGCATTCATTCAAATTCTCGTATTCACCGCGGTAGAGGATGCAGTCATTAATGCATGCATGTATCTTCAGAACCTCTAAACCTAGAGGGCAGACAACCTTCTTTGCTTCGTACGTACTGGCGGGCAACTCGTTATTCTTCGGGAACATATTCTTCAACATTTTCAGCAAATTTTCAAATGATGAGTCACCTACACCTTCCTGTGCCTTCCATTTTAGCAAATCCAGTGTGCAGCCCAGCTTTTTCAGACTATTATCGCATCCTGGATACAACGACTGTTTGTGATCCTCTAACATGCGATCCAAATTCTCCCTCTCCTTGTCAGTTTCGCAGCGTCTCCGTGCATCAGCAATGGTCCGACCAAGATCATCAGCGGGCTCATCATGTGCCTCTTCTTCACCTTCACCTAACCCTTCCCCACCTTCACCATCATCCTCCATGAAAGTATCACCGAAATGATCATGATAGTTGTCATCGATATCATCCCCTTCTTCATCTTCTTCCATTCTAACCCCTCTTTCTCCATGCTTGGTCCAACAATTATAGCTTGGCATGAAACCATGCCGAAGTAGGTGCATGTGAACGTCTCCTGAGGAGGAGTAACCCTTCTGATTCTTACAGACAGCACATGGACAGATAATAAAACCTTGCTGCTTGTTCGCATTTGCCACTACGAGGAAATCTTTCAAACCCGTAGTGAACTCGCCGGAGAGTCGGGGACCGTACATCCATTGCCGATTCATCTGCATTATTATTATATAAATTAACGCAAAATCTCTGATCAGTCTAACAGCTGAAAGCATCACAGTTTAGCATCAACAAAGACTTGCTTCACGAGTTTCTACAACATTTAAGGCATGTGCATTTCGCAAGGTCGTCGACTGCTAGTTGGAATGTTATTCATACTGAACTTCAACAACACAAGTTGCATAGAAATATAAAGGAGCAACAGATCTAGAGGAGATGTTGATGTCGCAATAAATTAACGGAAATAATAAATCCCAAACGTTCGGTTTTTAAGTATGGTAACACGAACGTTTTTCATGGCAACTTTAATTCACGCAAGATTGGCAAAGATGGCAATTTTCTAACAAAAACACGAACTCGGACAAAATTGCCATGTTGTAACAACTAAAGTTGCCACCTGGCGCTAACTAAAGTTGCTATGAAAAGACGTTCGGGATGACATCTTAAAATCCGAACGTATAGTAGCACACCTTCAGTAAAGACAAAGACGACTTTCCATCAGATGCATAATATTCAAGCATGCATCAAGCGCAAACATCAAACATCACTGAAGGAACCATCATCAAAGCAGTGTTGTTGCCGAGCTTCCCTAGCCCTAGCTCTCCTCTCTCTCTCGCTTGGTTCTCTCTCGCTCGACGCCGTCGCTCACACGACAAAGGAAGAAGAAGATCAGAGAGGGAGGAAGAGGAGTGACACGGTGAGGTTTTTCCCCGGCGCATGAACGCCAACACCACGAGCTCGTACTCGTTAAAAACCCACACCATTACATCGATCACCACGGCTTTTATACCCGGGCACCATCGGGCCACGACCCGCACTCCCGTGCCCACTACGTTGCCTGGTTCGGCCCGCTCGGCGCGTGTGCACGATGCGCTCCCGCGCGCTCGTACAGCCGATCCGGGACGCAGTCCAAGAGTTTCTTCACTATCGCCGCGTTGTCCAGCGTCGCCCCAAGCCCGGTGTAGCGCGCCGCCATGCCGCTGATTTTCCCGGCGAACGCATCCAGTGACTCGTCGCTCGCCATGCGCAGGAGCTCCCACTCCCCGCGCAACGTGCCCAGCCGCGCCTCACGCACGCGATCTGCTCCGACGAACCGAGCCTTCAAGCTGCTCCAAATCTCCGCCGCGGTCTTCTTCACGGCCACCTGCAGCAGAAGGTCGTCGCCGAGCGCCCGGAGCAGATAAGCCCTCGCCGGCTTGTCCTTCTTGGCGATCACCGCCGACGCCGCATCCTCCAGCAGCACCACCGCCTCCACCTTGATGGCCCAGGTGACGTAGTTCTCCCCCGTGAGCACCGGCGCTGGATGCGCCACCGCGCCGCCCGAATCGCCACTGTACGGTACGATGGACATCGCCGGCGCGCCCCGATCGCCACGAGGCTCTGATGCCAAATGTTGTTACCAAGCTGCCCTAGCCCTAGCTCTCCTCTCTCTCTCGCTTGGTTCTCTCTCACTCGACGCCGTCGCTCACACGACAGAGGAATAAGAAGATCAGAGAGGGAGGAAGAGGAGTGGCACGGTGAGGTTTTTCCCCGGCACACGAACGCCAACACCACGAGCTCGTACTCGTTAAAAACCCACACCATTACATCGATCACCACGGCTTTTATACCCGGGAACCATCGGGCCACGACCCGCACTCCCGTGCCCACCACACCGCCTGGTTCGGCCCGCTCAGCGCGCGCACACGACGCGCTCCCGCGCGCTCTCCGTGCCCAGCCCGTAACGAACCAGCGTGCCCGCCGCACCCCTGACCTCCAACGGCCACTCCATGCACGCACTCGTGTGGTGTTCACCCGCATGGACATGCCCATGCATCACGCGCGCACACACACACATCTACCCCACGCCCGTGGCGCACCCGATGCATCCTGCTCGCGCCCATACACGGGCCGGTCGCGTCCGGTGCGCCACCGCCGCTTATTTGCCCTACAAGCAGCACTTCAAAAGAGCAAGGAACCATCTTGTGAAGTGAAGGCTCATCACACACAAGCTGCTACGCTGGCAGTACTGCTCCAGTCGGATGATACGGACCGCAATGGCGAGCATCTCGTCCTCCACTGGCTTCAGCGGGCATATATCTCCGGCCTGCAGGCGATTGTCGGCAGCGAACTCGCGCCACCCTACCCAAGGAGCCTCCGCCGGTCGTTCCACCAGGCCTGACGGAGCGTCAGCGTTTGGTTCCCATCTGGAATGTGGCCGTCAGCAGCAGTAGCAGTGGCGGCGGAGTGAACATTTCGGTTCAAAGGTGGAAAAACAGACACCCCAGAAAATGGGCACACAAAAAATGGAATCCCACTGAAAACCGGTCGATGGAAGGCTCTCGCCGCTGTCAGACAATGCGGCCCAATAAGCGAAGGCCCAGGTTGGTATAGTTCCCAACCGCCGCCGCTTCTCTTCTAAAAAAAGAAGAGCCGCCTTCGAGACAGAGGCATCCGCCGCTACTGTGTAAGAGCATCTCAAACAGACGTGCTAGATAAGCCGCGCGCCAGAAAAAACAGCTCTATAGCGCGCGACGAAAACTAGCGCTCCAGCAGCCGCGCTAAAATTCCATGCATGGTAAACAAGGTTCAGCGCGCCAGCAATAACGGCATCGCGCGCTACGTATTTGATGCGCCCGCTGTAAAATCTGGGCTGCTGCAGGTGGGGCCGCCGGATTGGGCGCCGTGTTTTTGTGCATCTGACAAACCTCTTCGTCTCTCCCACACGCAAAAAGACTATTTTGGCACTGCAAAAAAAATTAGCGTGCCACGCAACCGCGCGTCTGTTGGAGTTGCTCTAACACGAGTCCTCCTAGAAAAATGTGTAGCACTCCGGCTCTATCATCCTCCTCCCCAAGACAAAGAGCAGTTCGCCATCTCGGTTGGAACCAGCCCGGGATTAGGGATTCCTTGGCAGAGATCGCCGGCTTGCAGGCAGTTGTCAGCGGCGAACTCGCGCCACCCTCCCCCGCCTGGGACCGTCGCGCACCTCAACACGGCCTGACGGGGCGTACATGATTCTCAACTGAACCCTTATGTTTGTCAACAACTAGTAAGCGTGCACGTGCAACGCACGTCTCGACTAATATTATATTCGGGTTACTCTACTCGGGTGACATGGAAAAAACCCTACCTGCACCGCAAGACCACCCCCTCCTCCCTCGCTTCACCGCTGTCGGAGGGGGCGCCGACAAAGCCACCTGTGCCCCAGAGAAGGTGGAGGCAGGGCATCCTTTTTCGCAGGCTGTTATTTTGGCACAGGTCTCAGGTGATCGGTGGAGCGTGGCGGTCCGATGGTGTGTGCCGCGTGCTGCTCATAGGGAGGCGTCCCTCTCAGCAACAGTGCCACCCCTAGACAATGATGGGTGGCGGTGGTGGTTGCGCGGCTCCATGTGGGAGGGTCGTGGCAGCACCTATGTTGTCTGTGGGGGCGCAGTCCCAGGAAGGTTTAGCCCCAGTGGTGCCCGTCGGGACGCCCATTGGCGGCTATCTGCTTCTTCTCGCGCAGGTTGGATCCGCGTCTGGTGGGTGAGGTGACATTGGTGTGTCTGGAAGTGATGGTTTGGCGGAGGTAGGCAGGCGTTGGTCAGACTCAGATCTCCACTCCGGTCAACGATGATGCTTGATTGTTTGACCTTCTGTTTTTTAAATAAATGGTAATGAAAATAATACAGGTCCGCTTTTGCGCACCTTGGTCACCGACAAAAATGAGAATTCCCATAGAAAAGATATTCTAATACTAATAAAGATATTACAAATCGACCTATCATTTAAATGAATCATCGTATGCATAGATCACTGGCACCTAATTATCTCAGTTTTTTATATGTTTAATCAATTGTTATAAAGCGTAGGCATCTTCAGTCTCGTTGTAGTTGAGAAGGTGAACAAAAAAAAGACTTCATTCAATTTATTTATTTTTTGCGAAAAGGCCTAGGATTATTGAGTATTAAGCAGCACACGTCCTTACAAACCCAAGTTGTAAAAACAGGAATGCTTGTAAGGAAGTAGAAGAAAGAACCGTGAAAATGTTCGGCATTGTTTGGAGAGGAGCGATACTCTCGATGTATTCCGAGCAAGGTATGGCAGATCCCAATGACGGTTCTTCTGCTTTGCAGAGAACTGGCTCAGGCGCCCACTTCGTCCTTATTTCTCTGACGATGAAATTGAACATGTCGTCGCCGCCGCGCTTGCTTCTTCCACAGAAAATGATTCCATGCACGTGAAAAGGTCGTCAGGTCTCATGTTGCATGTCCCTATAGAGAACTGATGAGAAACCAAACCTTGCTCCATCCATACAGTCAATGCATGTGCGTGCGCGCAGGAGACATCCATGAAAATAAGAGGTTATATAGTCAATGCATCGAAGTTGTGTGCATCCTCCTGTTTCTGTCCGATGTACTTGCCGCCGGCAGCGCCTTAGGAATGGGCGCGTGCGGGCGCCTGCTACACGCTGACGCAGGTGGAGAGGGACCCAGAGCCCATGGACAACATCAGCGAGTGCAGGAGCGCACCATAGTTGCCGTGGCTGGCCGGCACGATGGCTCCTTCGTCGTCCTCGCCGTTGCCGGTGTTCACGTCGTAGACGTCTCCTACAGGCGCCATCCATGGCCTCCTGCCGCCATGCGCCGCCGTGACAATCGTCGTGGCCTCCTGCCGTCGTGCGCGCTTGTCATGGTCTCCTGCCGCCGATCGTCGTCGCCACTTGCTGGTCCGCTCGATCCGGCCCGGTCTGGAGCGCAGGCGTTCTAGTCATAGAAAACAGGATTGCCAGGCTGGTCAGACCGGCACGGACTGTCTCCACCCTAATCTGGTAGTGCGTCGAATCGGAGGTCGCGGCAACTCCGGTGTCCCAGACGGCAGTGACAGAGGTGGTGTGTGTTGCGTTGCAGAGGCAATGGCGGATAGTGCGAGGGATTAGAGAAGATATGTTTTCAGCCGAGGTATAACAGGAAGGGACGATGACGTAGATAGGGAGGGCACAGGGAGGGATGAAGGGGCATGTTTCGACGCCGATAGCATCAGACGCGGGGTAGGAAGAGATCAATTAGGTTGAGTGGCTTCCTCTTTTAGTTGATACTAATAATTAGATGCTCCGGCAACAAAAAAGGATAATAATAATTATATGGCAATTATATATGGTATAGGAGTAGTAATTATCGAAGATTTGGTGGGATGCTTGAGCGGAAGTTGCCGAAGCAGGCGTAGAAAAATTTCGTCCGCCGGTGGAGCGGTCCGTCTTCAGTAATTGCTAATTGCACCCTTTGATATCTCATCAGATTAGTCTGATCTGTTAGCTTTCATTAATTTAGATGATCAAACGGTGATAATTAATCGATGTACACTTAACGGGGTATCTTTAAGAAAGAAAATGTTTGCTTGTTTAATAGTGGTAGAGAAGAGATATGTACGTGTAGAACACAGATAGGGGTTGGAACAAGGAGGTCGACGGCGGCATGAGGAGGGCTGCCTCATAAATTCGAATCGAGAGGTTTGAGCGAGGACCGGACGACCCAAGGTGGAGGTCTCTAGTCGGAGCGAGATCACGGTAATTATTGCGTAATTATTAGATCATGGTAATTATTGCTAATTAATTATGATTGATTATTGCTAATTGATTATGATTAAAATAGGCTCATGTTGGTAAGTTTTGCGTAATTATGATGGCGTAGATCATGGCAATTATTGGTAATTGATTTTGGTAAATGTTATTGGTAATTGATTTTGGTAAATGATGTCATACAACATTGAGACAATCCGGTCCATTGAGAGATGGCGGATGTATGGCTGAGATGTAATGTTTCTGCCACAACTCGATTGTTTAATAGTAGTAGTAGATTTTGGAACCTGCAATTTTATTATTTTTCTCTAGACAACAAGTGTAGTAATGTAACGTAGTTTTTCCCTTTTTTTCCCAGGGAGGCTGGTATAGAACAAGAATATATTGGTCGGATTTTGTTGAAGTATCCATGGATTCTTTCATCAAGTGTGATAGAAAACTTTTTTTTGAAACGGATGCAAAAGATTTGCCTCATATATTAAATAAGGAGATATATATAGTTTGTTACACAACGCGCCAAAAAGCGGCATGACAATTATCCCCGCAATTAGAAAGACCCTAATTTCTTCGCCCCGGCCTTGACCCAAAGATTAGTCTCGTCGACAATGGTGTTGAGTAGAATGTGAGGAGGCGCGCTCTTGTGCTGGAACACCCTTGTGTTGCGCTCGTTCCAGATGACCCACGAGACAAGCACGGTAATAGATGCCTTTGCTTTGCGGTCACCAGATCTCTCAACGCATGTGCTCGCCCACCACCCCTTGATGGAGTCGAATAGGTGCCAACCAGAAGTGTCCAGATCATGAATGCGAGGGCCACATTCATGGACCCCTCTGCATATGGGACATGGGCCACAGTTTGGCCATCCACGCCGCTGCAATCTGTCGGCAGTCCAGATCCTATCCTAGAGCGCGAGCCAAGCAAAGAACTTGACCTTCGAGGGGCCCAAATCTTCTATACCAATTCATCTAAGGGCGATAGCACCAAACCCAAGAATTGCGCCCTATAAGCGGAAGCCACAGAGTAGAGCCCAGAACTCGTATGCTTCCATAGAATATCGTCCTCAACAAGCTCATCCAAGTGCACCTCTTCAGCAAAGTCCAGAGGGTGAAGAACTACGAAACATGCTCAACGGACACCGTATCAGGTAGCCTGATTTTGATGATCCAAGCATTCTCTTTGAGGGCCTCCCTTTCCAGCACTTCCGTGGGGAAGCCACGAAGATGAGCGGAGCAATATGCTTGCGACTGCGACCAAGAAGCCAAGTGCTCTCCCAGAAGGGAGTCTTTGCACTGTTTCAAATTGTGATTGTTGTGCATGCATAGAAGAAGCTGAGATCACCCTCATCACATGGGTTGTCGCCACGCGCCCAGAGCCTAGAAGGCCCCTTCCACTCGTACCAAAGCCACCGCGGCCTAAGGGCCCGAGCGAACTTATCGGTGTTGAGGACACCAAGGCCACCAAAAGCAAGCGGCCTACTGATGTTTGCTTGAACTACATCGGTATTTCCCCAAAGAGGAAGGGATGATGCAACATAACAACGGTAGGTATTTCCGTCAGTGATGAGACCGAGGTTATCGAACCAGTAGGAGAACCACACAACACCACGTAAACAGCTCCTGCACACAAAGAACAAATACTTGCAACCCAATGTAAGAGAGGGGTTGACAATCCCTCATGGGTAAAAAAGATAGATAAAATTGTAGTAGATTGGATAAATAGATCTCGCGGGAATGCGAGATAAAATAAATTACTAAAAATTCAGCAAGGTATTTTTGTATTTTTGGTTTAATAGATCTGAAAATGAAAGCACATAAAAATAGATTGCGAAGGCAAATATATTAAAGAAGGGATCCGGGGGCCATATGTTTCACTAGTGGCTTCTCTCGAGAAAAATAGCAAACGGCGGAATAACAAATTACTATTGGGCAATTGATAGAACTTCAAATACTCATGATGATATCCAGGCAATGATCATTATATAGGCATCACGTTCAAGATTAGTAGACCGACTCCTGCCTTCATCTACTACTATTACTCAACACATCGACCGCTATCCAGCATGCATCTAGTGTATTAAGTTCAAGGAAACGGAGTAATGCAATAAGAACAATGACATGATGTAGACAAGATCTATTTATGTAGAAATAGACCCCATTTTGTTATCCTTAATAGCAACAATACATACGTGTCGTTTCCCCATCTGTCACTGGGATCAAGCACCGTAAGATCGAACCCATCATAAAAGCACCTCTTCCCATTGCAAGATAAATAGATCAAGTTGGCCAAACAAAACCCAAATATCAGAGAAGAAATACGAGGCTATAATCAATCATGCATATACGAGATCAAAAGAAGACTCAAACAACTTTCATGGATAAAAACATAGATCTGATCATAAACCCAAAGTTCATCGGATCCCAACAAACATACCGCAAAAAGAGTTACATCATATGGGTCTCTAAGAGACCATTGTATTGAGAATCAAGAGAGAGAGAGAGAGAGAGAGAGAGAGAGAGAGGAAGCCATCTAGCTACGAACTATGGACATGTAGGTCTACAATGAACTACTCACGCATCATCGGAGAGGCACCAATGGACATGATGAACCCCTCCGTGATGGTGTTTATATTGGATCTGGTGGTTCTGGAACTTGCGGCGGCTAGAATTGATGTTCATCGACACCCCTAGGTTTCTGGAATATTGGGGTATTTATAGAGCAAAGAGGCGGTGCGGGAGGCCACAGAGGTGGGCATAACCCACCTGGGCGCGCCTGCCCCCCAGGCGCGCCTTGGTGGGTTGTGTGCCCCTTGGGGCACACCTCTGGTACTTCTTAGGCCCCTCTTGTGTCTTCTTGTCCAGAAAAATCCACAAAAAGTTTTGCTGCGTTTGGACTCCGTTTGGTATTGATTTCCTGCGATGTAAAAAACAACACCATGGATAAAGTAATCTTGCACAACTCGTAAGTAGGTCACACCATGGATAAAGTAATCTTGCACACTAAGTTATTTGCATGGCATTGGTTGAGTGCTGATATTGCCAGTGAGACTGACCGTTGTGGGAACCAACTGTGGTTTCATTTGTGATCCGTGAATGATCACCGTTTGGTTACAAGGTAACCCGTTGAACCAAGTGTGGTTCCTTTTGTGATCTGTGAATGATCACCGTTTGGTTACGAGGTAACCCATTGGTAAGAGAGTCCGAGGGACTTGGTGCAGAAGTTTGGTTGCATGGCATGAATAGCATGTTGTTATTTGCATTAAACTTGATTAAATGTCATGATATTGTTTTACATTATGTTTATGCTTGTTATGAGCTTGCAAGTACATTCAATGTACTGACCTGGCATGTTATGCCAGATTTCAGGGAAGTCTAACTGGATCGGAGTGCTGCCGTGTCTAGATCGTGTCCACATCGGTGTCCCTGCGCTATGGAATCCCGCTTCGTCGTCGTTCCACTGCCTCGTAGTTGTCATGATCAAGGCCCCCTTATGTTCTCTAAATAATGTACATATTGTTCAGCCGCACCATGTGTGCCGCTTGGCCTCGCTACTTGATGTAATATCGCACTATGTTTCCGCTAGCATCAATAAAGCAGTTGTTTTCTGTACCAAGATGTTGTGTGTTGCCAGAAAACTTGATCTCTGGGTTGGCAATGCAAGGTAAACCGGTTTCTCTGAGCCGGGGTGCCACATGATAGCCCTTTTGTAAAGGGATCTACCAGATTCTTAGCCGTATGGACATACTACAACGCTATCATTCCGGAGTTTCTTAATTTTCTGACAGCTTTTAATCTCATTCTTATGTGTTTGTTGGACTTCATGTTGTCCTTTGAACTCTTCACCTTGGTGATGACAGTCTGATTGTCATAGTTCATAACGATAGCCGGAACCGGTTTATCAACCAATGGCAAGTCCATCAAAAGATCTCAAAGCCATCCTTCTTCGACACCAGATGTGTATAATGCTGTTAATTCTGCTTCCATTGTCGATCTCGTTAAGATCGTTTGCTTGCAAGACTTCCAGGAAACAACGCCACCTCCAAGAGCAAACGTATACCTAGTTGTGGCCTTCATCGCATCAGCATCAGAGATCCAATTCCCATCACTATACCCTTCAACTACCAACGGGTATCCAGTATAGTGAAGTCCATAGTTCATCGTACCATTCAGATAGCGCATAACTCTCTCAACAGCATGCCAATGTACATAACCCGGTTTGGAAACAAATCAACTCAGTTTTCTCATAACAAATGCGATGTCAGGCCTCGTTGCGCTTGCTAGGTACATGAGTGAACCAATGATTTGAGAGTATCTCAGTTGATCTTTAGCCGTGCCTTCGAACTTTCGAATCAACACGCTTTGATCATATCGTGTTTGAGATGGTGTGCAGTCCGAATATCCAAGGCGACTCAACACCTTCACAACATAATGAGATTGCAGAAGTGTGATCTGCTATGTCTTGAGCTTGTGTTGGTTTTGAACGTGTGCTGAACTCGGAGGTGCCGTACGTTCGGTACTTGGATCGGTCG
This sequence comes from Triticum timopheevii, assembly GCA_963921465.1. NCBI lineage: Eukaryota > Viridiplantae > Streptophyta > Magnoliopsida > Poales > Poaceae > Triticum > Triticum timopheevii. The sequence goes on along the minus strand of OY997270.1, from coordinate 489,246,030 downwards.
GATCGTGAAGACGTACGACTACATCAACCGCGTTATTCTAACGCTTCCACTTTTGGTCTACGAGGGTACGTGGACAACACTCTCCCCTCTTGTTGCTATACATCACCATGATCTTGCGTGTGCGTAGGAATTTTTTTTTTGAAATTACTACATTCCCTAACAGTGGCATCCGTGTTGGGGAACGTTGCATAAAATAAATTTTTTCCTACGTTCACCAAGATCAATCTATGAGTTCATCTAGCAACGAGAGAAAGGAGTGCATCTACATACCCTTGTAGATCGCGAGCGGAAGCGTTCAAGAGAACGGGGTTGAGGGAGTCGTACTCATCGTGATCAAATCACCGATGATCCTAGTGCTGAACGGACAGCACCTCCATGTTCAACACACGTACGGTTGAGGAAGATGTCTCCTCCTTGATCCAGCTAGGGGGAGGAGAGGTTGACAGAGATCCAGCAACACGACGGCATGGTGGTGGATGCAGCAGTGATCTCGGCAGGGCTTCGCCGAGCTTCTGCGAGAGGGAGAGGTGTAGCAATGGGAGAGGGAGGTGCCAAGAGCATGGGTGCGGCAGCCCTCCCTCCCCCCTATTTATATAGGCCCCCTAGGGCGGGCGCCGGCCCTAGGAGATGCCATCTCCAAGGGAGGGCGGCGGCCAGGGGGGTGGCTTGCCCCCCAAGGCAAGTGGAGGCGCCCCCCCCCCCATCCTAGGGTTTCCAACCCTAGGCGCAGGGGGGCCCAAGGAGGGGCGCACCAGCCCACCAGGGGATGGTTCCCCTCCCCACTTCAGCCCACGGGGCTCTCTGGGATAGGTGGCCCCACCCGGTGGACCCCCGGGATCCTTCCGGTGGTCCTGGTACAATACCGGTGACCCCCGAAACTTTCCCGATGGCCGAAACTGCACTTTCTATATATAATTCTTCCCCTCCGGACCATTCCGGAACTCCTCATGACGTCCGGGATCTCATCCGGGACTCCGAACAACTTTCAGGTTACTGCATACTCATATCTCTACAACCCTAGCATCACTGAACCTTAAGTGTGTAGACCCTACGGGTTCGGGAGACATGTAGACATGACCGAGACGCCTCTCCGGTCAATAACCAACAGCGGCATCTGGATACCCATGTTGGCTCCCACATACTCTTCGATGATCTCATCGGATGAACAACGATGTTGAGGATTCAATCAACCCCGTATACAATTCCCTTTGTCAATCGGTACGTTACTTGCCTGAGACTCGATCGTCGGTATGCCAATACCTCATTTAATCTCGTTACCGGCAAGTCACTTTACTCGTACCGTAATGCATGATCCCGTGACCAGACACTTGGTCACATTGAGCTCATTACGATGATGCATTACTGAGTGGGCCCAGAGATACCTCTCCGTCATACGGAGTGACAAATCCCAGTCTCGATTCGTGCCAACCCAACAGACACTTTCGGAGATACCCGTAGTGCACCTTTATAGTCACCCAGTTACGTTGTGACGTTTGGCACACCCAAATCACTCCTACGGTATCCGGGAGTTGCACAATATCATGGTCTAAGGAAATGATACTTGACATTTGGAAAAGCTCTAGCTAAACGAACTACACCATCTTTGAGCTATGCTTAGGATTGGGTCTTGTCCATCACATCATTCTCCTAATGATGTGACCCCGTTATCAATGACATCCAATGCCCATAGTCAGGAAACCATGACTATATGTTGATCAACGAGCTAGTCAACTAGAGGCTTACTAGGGACATGTTGTGGTCTATGTATTCACACGTGTATTACGATTTCCGGATAACACAATTATAGCATGAATAACAGACAATTATCATGAACAAAGAAATATAATAATAACCATTTTATTATTGCCTCTAGGGCATATTCCCAATAGTCTCCCACTTGCACTAGAGTCAATATTCTAGTTACATTATGATGAATTGAACACCCATAGCGTTGTGGTGTTGATCATGTTTTGCCCTAGGGAGAGGTTTAATTAGTCAATGGAACTGCTACATTCAGGTCCGTATGTACTTTACAAATATCGATATCTCCATCTTGAACATTTTCACGTAAGGAGTTGAAGTGACGCTTGATGTGCCTGGTCTTCTAGTGAAACCTGGTCTCCTTGGCAAGTGCAATAGCTCCAGTGTTGTCACAGAAGAGTGCGATCGGCCCCAACGCATTGGGTATGACTCCTAGGTCGGTGATGAACTCCTTCACCCAGATTGCTTCATGCGCTGCCTCCGAGGCTGCCATGTACTCTGCTTCACATGTAGATCCCACCACGACACTTTGCTTGCAACTGCACCAGCTTACTGCCCCACCATTCAAAATATACACGTATCCGGTCTGTGACTTAGAGTCATCCAGATCTGTGTCGAAGCTATCGGCGACGTAACCCTTTACGATGAGCTCTTCGTCACCTCCATACACGAGAAACATACCCTTAGTCCTTTTCAGGTACTTTAGGATGTTCTTGACCGCTGTCCAATGTTTCTTGCCAAGATTACTTTGGTACCTTCCTACCAAACTTACGGCAAGGATTACATCAGGTTTGGTACACAGCATGGCATACATAATAGACCCTATGGCTGAGGCATAGGGGATGCCACTCATCTCTTCTTTATCTTCTGCCATGGTCGGGCATTGAGCCGAGCTCAATCACACACCTTGCAAAACAGGCAAGAACCCCTTCTTGGATTGATCCATATTGAACTTCTTCAATATCTTATCAAGGTATATGCTTTGTGAAAGACCTATAAGGCGTCTCGATCTATCCCTATAGATTTTGATGCCTAATATGTAAGCAGCTTCTCCAAGGTCCTTCATTGAAAAACACTTATTCAAGTAGGCCTTAATGCTGTCCAAAATTTCTATATCATTTCCCATCAAAAGTATGTCATCTACATATAATATGAGAAATGCTACAGAGCTCCCACTCACTTTCTTGTAAACTCAAGCTTCTCCATGAGTCTGCATAAACCCAAACGCTTTGATCATCTCATCAAAGCGAATGTTCCAACTCCGAGATGCTTGCACCAGCCCATAAATGGATCGCTGGAGCTTGCATACCTTGTTAGCACTCTCAGGGTCGACAAAACCTTCCGGCTGCATCATATACAGTTCTTCCTTAAGATGGCCGTTAAGGAATGCCGTTTTGACGTCCATTTGCCATATCTCATAATCATAGTATGCGACAATTGCTAACATGATTCGGACGGACTTTAGCTTCGCTACGGGAGAGAATGTCTCATCGTAGTCAACCCCTTGAACTTGTCGATAACCCTTAGCGACAAGTCGAGCTTTATAGATGGTAACATTACCATCCGCGTCCGTCTTCTTCTTAAAGATCCATTTGTTTTCTATCGCTCGCCGATCATCGGGCAAGTCTGTCAAAGTCCATACTTCGTTTTCATACATGGATCCTATCTCGGATTGCATGGCTTCAAGCCATTTGTTGGAATCTGGGCCTGCCATTGCTTCTTCATAGTTCGAAGGTTCACCGTTGTCTAACAACATGATTTCCAAGACAGGGTTGCCGTACCACTCTGGTGTGGAACGTGTCCTTGTGGACCTTCGAAGTTCAGCAGGAGCTTGATCCGAAGTATCTTGATCATCATCATTACCTCCTCTCTTGTCGGTGCAGGCACCACAGGAACATCTTCCTGAGTTGCGCTACTTACAGTTTCAAGAGGTAGTACTTCATCAAGCTCTACTTTCCTCCCACTTAATTCTTTCGAGAGAAACTCTTTCTCCAGAAAGGACCCGTTCTTGGCAACAAAGATCTTGCCCTCGGATCTTAAGTAGAAGGTATACTCAATGGTTTCCTTAGGGTATCCTATGAAGACGCATTTTTCCGACTTGGGTTCGAGCTTTTCAGGTAGAAGTTTCTTGACATAAGCATCGCATCCCCAAACTTTTAGAAACGACAACTTAGGTTTCTTCCCAAACCATAATTCATACGGTATCGTCTCAACGGATTTAGACGGTGCCCTGTTTAAAGTGAATGTAGCTGTCTCTAGAGCGTATCCCCAAAATGATAGCGGTAAATCGGTAAGAGACATCATAGATCGCACCATATCCAATAAAGTGCGATTACGACGTTCGGACACACCGTTACGCTGAGGTGTTCCAGGCGGCGTGAGTTGTGAAACGATTCCACATTTCCTTAAGTGTGTACCAAATTCGTGACTTAAATATTCTCCTCCATGATCTGATCGTAAGAATTTTATCTTTCGGTCATGCTAATTCTCTACCTCATTCTGAAATTCCTTGAACTTTTCAAAGGTCTCAGACTTGTGTTTCATTAAGTAGACATACCCATATCTACTCAAGTCGTCAGTGAGAGTGAGAACATAATGATATCCTCCGCGAGTCTCAACGCTCATTGGACCGCACACATCAGTATGTATGATTTCCAACAAGTTGGTTGCTCGCTCCATTGTTCCGGAGAACGGAGTCTTGGTCATTTTGCCCATGAGGCATGGTTCACATGTGTCAAATGATTCATAATCGAGAGACTCTAAAAGTCCATCAGCATGGAGCTTCTTCATGCGCTTGACACCAATGTGACCAAGGCGGCAGTGCCACAAGTATGTGGGACTATCGTTATCAACTTTACATCTTTTGGTATTCACACTATGAATATGTGTAACATTACGTTCGAGATTCATTAAGAATAAACCATTCACCAGCGGGGCATGACCATAAAACATATCTCTCATATAAATAGAACAACCATTATTCTTGGATTTAAATGAGTAGCCATCTCGAATTAAACGAGATCCTGATACAATGTTCATGCTCAAAGCTGGTACTAAATAACAATTATTGAGGTTTAAAACTAATCCCATAGGTAAATGTAGAGGTAGCGTGCCGACAGTGATCACATCGACCTTGGAACCATTCCCGACGCGCATCGTCAACTTGTCCTTCGCCAGTCTCCGCTTATTCCGCAGCTCCTGCTTTGAGTTACAAATATGAGCAACCGCACCGGTATCAAATACCCAAGAGCTACTACGAGTACTGGTAAGGTACACATCAATTACATGTATATCACATATACCTTTGGTTTTGCCGGCCTTCTTGTCCGCTAAGTACTTGGGGCAGTTCCGCTTCCAGTGACCACTTCCCTTGCAATAAAAGCACTCAGTTTCAGGCTTGGGTCCATTGTTTGACTTCTTCCCAGCAACTGGCTTACCGGGCGCGGCAACTCCCTTGCCGTCCTTCTTGAAGTTCTTCTTACCCTTGCCTTTCTTGAACTTAGTGGTTTTATTCACCATCAACACTTGATGTTCCTTTTTTATCTCTACCTCCGCTGATTTCAGCATTGAATATACCTCAGGAATGGTCTTTTCCATCCCCCTGCATATTGAAGTTCATCACAAAGCTCTTGTAGCTCGGTGGAAGCGACTGAAGGATTCTGTCAATGACCGCGTCATCCGGGAGATTAACTCCCAAATGAGTCAAGCGGTTGTGCAACCCAGACATCTTGAGTATGTACTCACTGACAGAACTATTTTCCTCCATCTTACAGCTGAAGAACTTGTCAGAGACTTCATATCTCTCGACCCGGGCATGATCTTGGAAAACCATTTTCAGCTCTTCGAACATCTCATATGCTCTGTGTTGCTCAAAACGCTTTTGGAGCCCCGGTTCTAAGTTGTAAAGCATGCCGCACTGAACGAGGGAGTAATCATCAGCATGAGACTGCCAAGCGTTCATAACGTCTTGGTTCTCTGGGATTGGTGCTTCACCTAGCGGTGCTTCTAGGACATAATCTTTCTTGGCAGCTATGAGGATGATCCTCAGGTTCCGGACCCAGTCCGTATAGTTGCTGCCATCATCTTTTAGCTTGGTTTTCTCTAGGTACGCGTTGAAGTTGAGGGTAACATGGGCCATTTGATCTACAAGACATATTGTAAAGATTTTAGACTAAGTTCATGATAACTAAGTTCATCTAATCAAATTATTTAATGAACTCCCACTCAGATTAGACATCCCTCTAGTCATCTAAGTGAAACATAATCCGAGTCAACTAGGCCGTGTCCGATCATCACGTGAGACGGACTAGTTGACGTCAGTGAACATCTCCATGTTGATCATATCTTCTATACGACTCATGCTCGACCTTTCGGTCCTCCGTGTTCCGAGGCCATGTCTGTACATGCTAGGCTCATCAAGTCAACCTAAGTGTATTGCGTGTGTAAATCTGGCTTACACCCGTTGTATTCGAACGTTAGGATCTATCACAACCGATCATCACGTGGTGCTTCGAAACAACGAACCTTCACAATGGTGCACAGTTAGGGGGAACACTTTTCTTGAAATTATTATGAGGGATCATCTTATTTACTACCGTCGTTCTAAGTAAACAAGATGAAAAACATGATAAACATCACATGCAATCAAATAGTGACATGATATGGCCAATATCATATAGCTCCTTTGATCTCCATCTTCGGGGCTCCATGATCATCTTCGTCACCGGCATGACACCATGATCTCCATTATCATGATCTCCATCATCGTGTCACCATGAAGTTGCTCGCCAACTATTACTTCTACTACTATGGCTAACGCGTTTAGCAATAAAGTAAAGTAATTTACATGGCGTTAATCATTGACACGCAGGTCATACAATAATTAAGACAACTCCTATGGCTCCTGCCAGTTGTCATACTCATCGACATGCAAGTCGTGATTCCTATTACAAGAACATGATCTCATACATCACATATATATCGTTCATCATTCATCACAACTTTTGGCCATATCACATCACAAATCATATGCTGCAAAAACAAGTTAGACGTCCTCTAATTGTTGTTGCATGTTTAACGTGGCTGCAATAGGGTTCTAGCAAGAACATTTTCTTACTTACGTAAAATCCACAACGTGATTTGCCAACTTCTATTTACCCTTCATAAGGACCCTTTTCATCGAATCCGCTCCAACTAAAGTGGAAGAGACAGACACCCGCTAGCCACCTTATGCAACTAGCGCATGTTAGTCGGTGGAACCTGTCTCACGTAAGCGTACGTGTAAGGTCGGTCCGGGCCGCTTCATCCCACAATACCGCTGAAGCAAAATAAGACTAGTAGTGGCAAGAAAGTTGACAACATCTACGCCCACAACAAATTGTGTTCTATTCGCGCAAACAGAACTACGCATAGACCTAGCTCATGATGCCACTGTTGGGGAACGTTGCATAAAATAAAAAATTTCCTACGTTCACCAAGATCAATCTATGAGTTCATCTAGCAACGAGAGAAAGGAGTGCATCTACATACCCTTGTAGATCGCGAGTGGAAGCGTTCAAGAGAACGGGGTTGAGGGAGTCGTACTCGTCGTGATCCAAATCACCGATGATCCTAGTGCTGAACGGACAGCACCTCCGCGTTCAACACACGTACGGTTGAGGAAGACGTCTCCTCCTTCTTGATCCAGCAAGGGGGGAGGAGAGGTTAACGGAGATCCAGGAGCACGACGGCGTGGTGGCGGATGCAGCAGTGATCTCGGCAGGGCTTCGCCGAGCTTCTGCGAGAGGGAGAGGTGTAGCAATGGGATAGGGAGGCGCCAAGAGAATGGGTGCGGCTGCCCTCCCTCCCCCTCCTTATATAGGCCCCCTAGGGGGGAGGCTACGGCCCTAGGAGATGCCATCTCCAAGGGGGGGCGGCGGCCAGGGGGGTGGCTTGCCCCCAAGGCAAGTGGAGGCACCCCCCCCCCCCACCCTAGGGTTTCCAACCCTAGGTGCAGGGGGGCAATGGGGGGCGCACCAGCCCACTAGGGCCTGGTTCCCGTCCCCACTTCAGCCCATGGGGCCCTCCAGGATAGGTGGCCTCGCCCGGTGGACCCCGGGAACCCTACCGGTGGTCCCGGTACAATACTGGTGACCCCCGAAACTTTCCCGATGGCCGAAACTGCACTTTCTATATATAATTCTTCACCTACGGACCATTCCGGAACTCCTCATGACGTCCGGGATCTCATCCGGGACTCCGAACAACTTTTGGGTTACTGCATACTCATATCTCTACAACCCTAGTGTCACTGAACCTTAAGTGTGTAGACCCTACGGGTTCGGGAGACATGCAGACATGACCGAGATGCCTCTCCGGTCAATAACCAACATCGGGATCTGGATACCCATGTTGTCTCCCACATACTCCTCGATGATCTCATCGGATGAACCACGATGTCGAGGATTCAATCAACCCCGTATACAATTCCCTTTGTCAATCGGTACGTTACTTGCCCGAGACTCGATCGTCGGTATCCCAATACCTCGTTTAATCTCGTTACCGGCAAGTCACTTTACTCGTACCATAATGCATGATCCCGTGACCAGACACTTGGTCACATTGAGCTCATTATGATGATGCATTACCGAGTGGGCCCAGAGATACCTCTCCGTCATACAGTGTGACAAATCCCAGTCTCGATTCGTGCCAACCCAACAGACACTTTCGGAAATACCCGTAGTGCTCCTTTATAGTCACCCAGTTACGTTGTGACGTTTGGCACACCCAAAGCACTCCTACGGTATCCGGGAGTTGCACAATCTCATGGTATAAGGAAATGATACTTGACATTTGGAAAAGCTCTAGCTAAACGAACTACACGATCTTTGAGCTATGCTTAGGATTGGGTCTTGTCCATGACATCATTCTCATAATGATGTGATCCCGTTGTCAATGACATCCAATGCCCATAGTCAGGAAACCATGACTATCTGTTGACCAACGAGCTAGTCAATTAGAGGCTTACTAGGGACATGTTGTGGTCTATGTATTCACAAGTGTATTACGATTTCCGGATAACACAGTTATAGCATGAATAACAGACAATTATCATGAACAAAGAAATATAATAATAACCATTTTATTTTTGCCTCTAGGGCATATTTCCAACAATCTGAGCCTAGGTTTTATGCGTTGATGTTATGTGCACGAGTAGAACACAAGTGAGTTGTGGGCGATACAAGTCATAATGCTTACCAGCATGTCATACTTTGGTTCGGCGGTATTGTTGGATGAAGCGGCCCAGACCGACATTACGCATACGCATATGAGAGACTGGTTCTACCGACGTGCTTTGCACACAGGTGGCTGGCGGGTATCTGTTTCTCCAACTTTAGTTGAACCGAGTGTGGCTACGCCCGGTCCTTGCGAAGGTTAAAACAGCACTAACTTGACAAACTATCGTTGTGGTTTTGATGCGTAGGTAAGAACGGTTCTTGCTCTGCCCGTAGCAGCCACGTAAAATTTGCAACAACAAAGTAGAGGATGTCTAACTTGTTTTTGCAGGGCATGTTGTGATGTGATATGGTCAAGACATGATGCTATATTTTATTGTATGAGATGATCATGTTTTGTAACCGAAGTTGTCGGCAACTGGCAGGAGCCATATGGTTGTCGCTTTATTGTATGAAATGCAAACGCCCTGTAATTGCTTTATTTTATCACTAAGCGGTAGCGATAGTCGTAGAAGCAATAGATGGCGTAACGACAACGATGCTACGATGGAGATCAAGGTGTCGCGCCGGTGATGATGGTGATCACGACGGTGCCTCGGAGATGGAGATCCCAAGCACAAGATGATGATGGCCATATCATATCACTTATATTGATTGCATGTGATGTTTATCCTTTATGCATCTTATCTTTTTTTGATTGACGGTAGCATTTTAAGATGATCTCTCACTAAATTATCAAGAAGTGTTCTCCCTGAGTATGCACCGTTGCGAAAGTTCTTCGTGCTGAGACACCATGTGATGATCGGGTGTGATAGGCCCTACGTTCAAATACAACGGGTGCAAAACAGTTGCACACACGGGATACTCAGGTTAAAACTTGACGAGCCTAGCATATACAGATATGGCCTCGGAACACGGAGACCGAAAGGTCGAACGTGAATCATATAGTAGATATGATCAACATAGTGATGTTCACCATTGAAATTACTCCATCTCACATGATGATCGAACATGGTTTAGTTGATTTGGATCACGTGATCACTTAGATGACTAGAGAGATGTCTGTCTAAGTGGGAGTTCTTAAGTAATATGATTAATTGAACTTAAATTTATCATGAACTTAGTACCTGATAGTATTTTGCTTGTCTATGTTTGTTGTAGATAGATGGCTCGTGTTGTTGTTCCGTTGAATTTTAATGCGTTCCTTGAGAAAGCTAAGTTGAAAGATGATGGTAACAATTACACGGACTGGGTCCGTAACCTGAGGATTATCCCCATTGCTGCACAGAAGAATTATGTCCTGGAAGCACCACTTGGTGCCAGGCCTGTTGCAGATGCAACTGACGACGTTAAGAACGTCTGGCAGAGCAAAGCTGATGACTACTCGATAGTTCAGTGTACCATGCTTTACGGCTTGGAACCGGGTCTTCAACGATGTTTTGATCGTCATGGAGCATATGAGATGTTTCAGGAGTTGAAGTTAATATTTCAAGCAAATGCCCGGATTGAGAGATATGAAGTCTCCAATAAATTCTATAGTTGTAAGATGGAGGAGAATAGTTCTGTCAGTGAACATATACTCAAAATGTTTGGGTATAATAATCACTTGATTCAACTGGGAGTTAATCTTCCTGATGATAGTGTCATTGACAGAATTCTTCAATCACTGCCACCAAGCTACAAGAGCTTTGTGATGAACTATAATATGCAAGGGATGGACAAGACTATTCCCGAGCTCTTCACAATGCTGAAAGCTGCAGAGCTAGAAATAAGAAGGAGCATCAAGTGTTGATGGTCAATAAGACCACCAGTTTCAAGAAAAAGGGCAAAGGGAAGAAGAAGGGGAACTTCAAGAAGAACAGTAAACAAGTTGCTGCTCAAGAGAAGAAACCCAAGTCTGGACCTAAGCCTGAGACCGGGTGCTTCTACTGCAAGCAAACTGGACACTGGAAGCGGAACTGCCCCAAGTATTTGGCGGATAAGAAGGATGACAAAGTAAACAAAGGTATATGTGATATACATGTTATTGATGTGTACCTTACTAATGCTCGCAGTAGCACCTGGGTATTTGATACTGGTTCTGTTGCTAATATTTGCAACTCGAAACCGGGACTACGGATTAAGCGAAGATTGGCTAAGGACGAGGTGACGATGTGCGTGGGAAATGGTTCCAAAGTCGATGTGATCGCGGTCAGCATGCTACCTCTACATCTACCATCGGGATTAGTTTTAGACCTAAATAATTGTTATTTGGTGCCAGCGTTAAGCATGAACATTATATCTGGATCTTGTTTGATACGAGACGGTTATTCATTTAAATCAGAGAATAATGGTTGTTCTATTTATATGAGTAATATCTTTTATGGTCATGCACCCTTGAAGAGTGGTCTATTTTTATTGAATCTCGATAGTAGTGATACACATATTCATAATTTTGAAACCAAAAGATGCAAAGTTGATAATGATAGTGCAACTTATTTGTGGCACTGCCGTTTAGGTCATATTGGTGTAAAGCGCATGAAGAAACTCCATACTAATGGACTTCTGGAATCACTTGATTATGAATCACTTGGTACTTGCGAACCGTGGCTCATGGCTACTCATACAAATGCATCGTGATGTTCCGTGCAACGCATGAGCATCTTGCTAGTAATCCATACTGTCACAATATCATAGATGCAACCATTTACTAGACTAGTGTTAACGAAAATTTGCTACACATTTCGTTATCTGATCAGGGGTAAATGGCTCCATTAAAAGGTTTGGCATTTCAGAAAACAGAAAATGAAGTAATGGCGGCGGATGGGTGAGCTTGGCTTTGGCAGAGGAGAGGCGCAGACCGAGGCTGTCGACGAACGCAACGGGACGACGTTCCCTGTCGTGCGCCCATGAAGCACATCTTCCTGCTGAAGTCGAGCACGCCCATCTTGGCGCCGGTGCTCCCAGATCACGATAGAGTGGAGGCGATGTGCGTGACAGGGGCGAGGGCTCTTGGAGAGGAGGGAGGCCATGGAATGGAAGCAGGGGAGATGAGGATGATAGAGCCGGAGGTGGAGGCGAGCAGGGAGAGGCGGAGACTTGCCACGGTGCGGTGCTAGGCATTTCCCATTTTTTTTATTTTTTATTTGTTTTTAGGAGGTGGTGTCAGGACCCCGACTCAATGCCACATCGGTCTAGCATGTAACACATCATATCACTTTGCGGCCTCACGCACGGTATTCCCACAGGTGTCGCCTTACCTTTGCCCGGGACCGTTTGCGCCTTTTGGCACACATATATGATAGTGTCGCTAGCATCCATATGATACGGAGCCCAGGCTGACATGGCTAGTCGTAAACCCACAGTGGCACAACCTTACAGGGACAGGCATCCATGACCCAGCATCGAACGTATCATTCATCAGCGAGTGAATCCAGGCTGTAGCACTGGGCTAGCAGGACCCCGGTGAACCGGGCTGTAGCGGGCTAACAGGACTCCGGTATTCATCGCGTGACATTTCCCCGAGGGGACAGACACAGGAATGAAGAAGGACACATGCCGGCCAGCCTAAGTGTTCCGGAGTAGTAGCACTAGGAGACATTTCCCGGTAAGAGAGGCTACTAAGGATAAACAACTAGATAGTCAAATCCCACACATACCAAGCATTTCAATAACATACACATAATATGCTCGATATGTGCAAATAAAACATGGCATCACAACATGACTCTACGACTCAGGTATTTATTCAATAGGCTCCGAGGAGCGAGATATTACAAACATGGGTCTCATGACCCAACATTCAGAGCATACAAGTCTAAACACAAGCGGAAGCTATCATGTCTGAGTACAGACATCTATAAATGAAAAAGGCTGAGAAGCCTGACTATCTACCAGATCATGCCGAGGGCACAAGATCGTAGCTGAGGTATCAAGCTAAACGTCGAAGTCCACGTGGAACTACTAGTGAGACGGAAGTCTCTGCAAAACATAAAATAGGCAAACGTGAGTGCAAATGTACCCAGCAAGACTTACATCAGAACTAACTACATATGCATCATTATCAACAAAGGGGGTGGTGGAGTTTAACTGCAGCAAGCCAGCTTTGACTCAGTGGCTATCCTGAACTACGACTGCAAGCGACTCTTTGAGGTGGCGCACACGAGTCCACATATTCACCAACCAATACACCACTATGGATTCGCTCCCGTCTCCCTACGAGAACGCCATCCATAGCACTCACGCTTATCTTGCGTATTTTAGAGTATCCACTTTCACTTGTCTATGAACTGTACAGGCAACCCAGAAGTCCTTTTCCGCGGACACGTCTATTCGAATAGATGATGTTAACCCTGCAGGGGTGTACTTCTTCACACACGCTCTCACCACTTACCGTCGTTTACACAACATGTACTCGGCAACCTTCAAGCGGAAGCCCAACGTGGGTGTCGGCCACGGCCTACCTAAACACTCAAGTCTCTAGTCCAGGTTTATCGCCTATCCGGGTTCCATCCGTGAGGAGATCCGGCCGGGGTTTCGCTCACAGCCCCAAACGATATGTACAGGGTTCCGTGACACCAAACGGGCGCCCGGTATACCCGGCCACGTGCCTACCGCATCACAGCCCACCCCTCCGGTCAGCGCTGCCCACGGCCTCCAGCATACTACAAACACCAGAAACTACTTGCAACTCCTGGACAGAGGACAAGGGTGATTAAGAAGCCGAGAGGGTCCATTGGTTTCGGGCCCAATGCGTGGTAGTGTCTGTTTCATGGATCACAAACACAGAACTCAGTTCCTGAGGACGGCTGCAATGAGACAACCCACCATGTACTCCTACATGGCCTCTCACCGCTACCTTTACCAAATCGTGTTCACACACTTAGCTCACACACAGTAGGACGTGTTCATACACCTCTGATTCATCCCCGATGAATCAGACCTGACTCAACTCTAAGCAGTAGCAGGCATGACAAACAAGCATGAATGAGTAGGCACATCAGGGATCAAACAACTCCTACTCATGCTAGTGGGTTTCATCTATTTACTGTGGCAATGACAGGTCATGCAGAGGATAAAGGGGTTCAGCTACCGCAGCAAGTAACAGTTGAATCGTTGTTGTCCTAATGCAGTAAAAGAGAGCAGGAGTGAGAGAGTGGGATTTTATCGGAATGAACAAGGGGGTTTTGCTTGCCTGGCACTTCTGAAGATAGCATTGAGTCTTCATCAGTGTCAACGATCACAACGTCGGTATAACGTCTACCAAGGGGAACAACACCGGCAAATAGAGAAGAAACACGATCAATGCAATGCACAATATGATGCATGCTATGACATGGCAATATGAATGTGTTTTGGGCTAATGCAAGCTAGAACAGGTTAAGATGAGTCCATTTGAACCAAAGATTCAAATACAAACCCATTTTAAAAGGTCATATTAGTGCATTACCTTGTTTCACCTAAACATCAAGGTTAAAGTGTTCTAACATGCATGAAAATGGTATAGATGGATAGATTGGATTTTTCTGATCATTTTTCATATATAATTTATTTCATTTGGAGTTACGGTTGATTTACTATGAATTTTAGAAGTTCTGAATTATTTTCTGAAATTCCTATATAAGAATAAATCCAGAAATTAGTTATTGCGTCAGCAATGCGTCAGAGTGACGTCAGCAGGGTCAACAGGGCTGGTCCAGGTCAAACCTGACCAGTGGGGTCCATACGTCAGTGTCTAGGCTAATTAACAGGGAGTGTTAGTGCTAATTTAATCCTAACTAAAAGTGTAAGTGGGGGCATGAGCCCACATGTCAGTGTTTAGTTAATTAACTAAATTAATTAGTGTTAACTAATCTAACACCTAAATAAATAGTGCCTGGCCCACACGTCAGTGAGCCAGAGCGGGTCAAAGTGCGGTCAAACCCGGGTCAAACTCGCCGGAGTTGACCCGCGGCTCGTCGCCGGCGACGCCAGCGACGACGGAGGGCGTCGGAAACGCTCCTCCGGCGACCAAATCAGCAACTGAGGGGCTCTACGCGTTGCTGGTGCTCTTCCGCATCCAACTGGACCGGAGTTAGCGGCAGGGGTGGCCGGAGTCGATCGCGGCATCGACCTCGGCGGCAGCCGGAGTTCGGGCAAGGTTGGGAATGGTGTTGTGGGGCACGGCGGGGCGAACGGCTGGGTGCTACGGCCTCCTGGCGATGTGCTGAGCACAGTGACGCGCTCGATTTCGAGCTTACGCGTCTGTGGCCACGACGGCGATATGGCCGGCGGAGCCGAGCTCTCGGCCGTGATGGCCAACGGGGTTAGGGGGCGGCTCGAGCGACGTGGCTAGGGGGAGAAAGAAGAGGAGCTCACGGCGAGTTGGCCGGTGCAGATGGAGGGGCCGGGGAAGCGTCGGAGCGAGCGGGGCGGCGAGGCGGATCTCCGGCGACCGACGGCGAAGGCGGCGACGATGGCGACAAAGCGGGGCCCTCCGGCTTGTTTCCTTCGGCGTGGAGAGGTTCAGCGCGAGGAGGCGGAGCTCGGGAACTAGCTGGCTGGGCGTGGGGATGCTGGTGGCCGCGGTGGTGACGGTCGGCGGCGACGACAGCGTTCGGTGGCGCCGCGGAAAGACGCGGAGGAGGGGGAGGAGGTCCAGCGAGAGAGGGGAGAGGTGCAGAGGGTCGAGGGGGGTGGCGTGGAGCTGCGGGAGACGTCCAAGGAGAGGAGGAGGCAGCCAGGCAGGGTGGTGGCGTGGTGAGCTCGGCGGCGTCGCGGTGTCCCTCCTCTGCCTACTGGCACGAGGAGGAAGGCGACAGGGAAGGAGGCGGTGGTGGGCTGGGCCACTGGAGTTGGGCCAGGTGGGCTGCGAGGTGAGCGCCAGATACTTCTCTCTCTATCTCTCTTTTCCTATTTTTCTTTTCTATTTCATTTCCTGTGTTCTGATTTAGTTTAGCAACTAAATCATTTAATAAATTCTGTAGGTCATTATATAGCTTGCTAAAATATACGCAAAGCCACTCCCAAACTTCCAGAATTATTGGAGTCATATTTAATATATATTAAATATAAATCCAAAGCAAATAGTTATTTTTAGTTCAAATGGCCAAAATAAATATTTCTGTGACTCCAAAAATATTGGTTTGAATTTTACCTCTTACCAATATTTCTAAAGAATAACAGGAACATTTTCTTGGACTCATTTGAGAAGATTTAAATGTTGGTTATTTTTAGAGGTTTTCTGAGGCTTTGAAAATTCCTCAATTCAAGTTTCATTTGAATTTAAACATGATGCACACACTCTAAAGCATGGACTAGCTGGGATGTGACAGGCGGCAACAGCGGCGGATGGACGGTGGGAAGCGGCGGACGCCTATCTCGAAGCGGCGTTTTTCTTTTTGAGAGAAAAGTGAGAGCAACTAGTTAACAAGCGCTCCTTTGGGAGCCTCGCAAAGATCAGCACCACTTGGCGCTCTCTCAGGCATTTGCCACGTGTCGCGCTATGGGCGCTCCCTCCGGATTTTGTTTTTTTATTCTTTCCCACACGTTTTTGGCTTTTTAAACGGGAGTTTTTCTGGTTTTTTCGACGTTTTGGTTTTCCACCGGTCTTCCTTGCGTGAAAAAAAGTGTTTTTTTCTTTCGCGTGAGTCACAGTTTTGCTTCCGCGAGAGGCACGGTTTTGCTTTCGCGAGAGTCACGGCCGTGCCTCTCAGAAACGAGAAAAAACGCGTTTTCTGTTTTTTTTTCTTTTCACGAGAGTCACGGTTTTGCTTCCGCGAGAGGCACGGGTGTGCTTTTATGATAGTCACGATCGTGCCTCTCGGAAACAAAAAAGAAAACGTGTTTTCTGTTTTTTTTCTTTTGCGAGAGTCACGGTTTTGCTTCCGCGAGAGGCACGGTTGTGCTTTAGCGAGAGTCACGGCCATGCCTCTCGGAAACAGAAAAAGAGAACATGTTTTATTTTTTTTTCTTTCGCAAGAGTCACGGTTTTGCTTCCGCGAGAAGCACGATTGTGCTTTCGCAAGAGTCATAGCCGTATCTCTCGGCAACGAAAAAAATGTGTTTTCTGTTTTTTTCCCTTTCGCGAGAGTCACGGTTGTGCTTTCGCGAGAATCACGGGCATGTCTCCTCGGAAACGGAAAAAATACGTTTTCTCTTTTTTTCCGCGAGAGTCACGGTTTTGCTTCCGCGAGAGGCACGGTTGTGATTTCGTGAGAGGCACGGGCGTGCCTCTTTCGGAAAGGAAAAAATGCATGCTCCCGATTCTGTTTTTTCATCTGGTTTTTTTCATGAAAAAAAGTTTGTCAAAACCTATCAATATGGGATCTAGTTTTGAAGATCTTAACGGAGGAATCCAACGTTAAAGCGGTTCAAGATTTGGACGCACAGTTTGAGAGATAATAAATGGATCTACGAAAAAACAGAAAACTCCGAGGTTGCGACAAGTGACGCGTTGCATATGCATCACTTGTCGCAATCAGGGAAGTTGAAGTGATCTTTGCAACGAGTACTCTTCAACTAGGTTTTTTTTAGAATTCTCGCCAGTCCTTATTAAACCAACAAAATGTTTGTGGGTACAAGGTTTAGGTCGTGAGGCATGCCCAACCAGACATGACGACCAACTGAAAGACTACTAGCAAACTTGGCGAGATCATGAGCCTCGAAATTAAAATTTCTACGTTCAAAAACAAAATTGCAAGAAAGAAAAAGACTCTTCCGTTCTGATATTTCATGTAGAATCGCTGCATGTGGTCCTCTGCTTCCGGAGTTGATGTCCGTGATCACCCCTTGACAATCATTTGCAATACGTAGCCTGTGAATGTTGAGGTCTTCTGTCAGGGCCATTGCTTCTCTGCATGCATAAAATTCAAGGATCAAAGGATCTGTGATGCCACTGAACACAATAGCCGAAGAGCCGAGGTATTCTCCTGTGTGATCTCGACATATTGCAACCGCCACACCCACATTACCATCACCAGAAGCGGCCCCATCTGCGTTGATCTTTGCTGCCCCCTCCTCCGAAGGAAGCCATCGAGGAGCAGTCATTGGTTGTGACACAATTATGTGCGCCTGTCTGGACTGTTTAGGGATAGTTTGTAGCTCATGAAGATAAGAGTTCACAAAAGAACTACTCCCTCCGTCATAATGTAAGACGTTTTTTGACAGTACACTAGAGTCAAAAAACGTCTTACATTATGGGACGGAGGGAGTAGTTTGTTGCGGACTCTGGAAAATGTTTTCATGGATCGCCTTATGCCTTGCATACCAAATCGCCCACAGGGTCACCGCCATTTTTGTGAACTTATCATGATTCAAAGTGTCATAGAGATCAAACAGCCAATGCTTGGCACTTGTCTGACCATTCTCCCTCATTCTGTCAACAATCTCCTCCTCTGATAATGCCCATGTACATCTTGCCATAGTGCAGGAGACAAGAGCGTGTCTCCATGAATCTTCCCCTCCGCACAGAGTACATGCGTCTTGCACTGACATGTTTCTGTTTCGAAGAACATCCGTTGTCGATAATGAATGTCGTGCCAGCCTCCATAAGAACACTCGAACTTTGGACGGAACTTACGGCTTCCAGAGAGAGCTCCAAGCCTTCTCTTCTGATGAGGTTTCTGAAGGGCCCGCGCGCCCTTCTAACCAACTCTCCCTTTCTATCTTTGTGCTATTGATCGGTAGACTGAGCTAACCGAGAAATTACCTTTCTTATCCGGATACCATGCCCATGAGTCAGGAACATCTCGCATGCATACAGGTATTTTTAGGATTTCGCCCGCTTCAATTGGTAAAAATATGCTCCTCACTAGATCTTCATTCCAGGATGCCAACGTTGGAAGGAGTAGCTCATGCACCATGCATGGTGGGTTAACCAGCGATAAGATCGGTCGACGTGAGGCCTTCTCCGGTATCCAGTTATCTGACCATATATCTGTAATCTGGCCATTGCCAATTCTGCTAATGATCCCTTGCTTCATAATGTCCCTTCCTTCCAATATTGCTCTCCAAATTTGTGATGGCCTAGATTCCAATTCTGCCGAGAGGATGGTTCCATTAGAATAATAAGAAGCCTTCAAAATCCTAGCACTCGGGGAGGTTGGCTCCTGAAGAAGTCTCCACGCCTGTTGCGCCAGTAAAGCCAAGTTAAACAGCTCAAGATCTCTGAAGCCCAAACCTCCCAGATACTTAGGTCTTGTCATCAGCTCCCAAGATACCCATGCTGGTTTTTGTTTGCCCTGTTTGCAACCCCACCAAATTTTTTGAATAATGGCATTTATATTCTTACACAGCCCCCTGGGGAGTTTGAAACATGACATTGAAAAAACAGGTATAGCCTGGGCGGCGGACTTAATTAGCACATCCTTCCCTCTTGCTGACAGTAGTTTGCCCATCCATCCTTTTACCTTCTCCCAAATTCTATCACTTAAATATTTGAAAGTCCCTTTTTTGGAGTGTCCTGCATCCATAGGTAACCACAAATATTTGTCACCAATGATTCATTGGGAACATGAAGATGGCCTTTCACTGCCGATCTTACAATCTCAGGGCACCCCTTGCTGAAAAATATAGAGGATTTATGTCTGTTTATTCTCTGTCCCGATGCCGCACAGTAGGTCTCTAGTAGGTTTGATACCTCTTCAGCTCCATCAACACTTGCCCTAAAAAATAGCAGGATGTCATCCGCGAATAATAAGTGGTTTACTGATGGTGCCATCGGTGCCACCTTAATTCCGTCGAGCTGGGATACTGATTTTGTGATTTCAAAAGGCACGAAAGGCCCTCTGTTGCCAACAAGAACATGTATGGAGAAATAGGATCTCCCTGCCGAATACCTCTGGACGGTTTGAACTCCTCCAGTTTCAAGCCATTAAATAAAATTGAGAAAGAGACTGAAGATACCATGTTCATAATGATGGAGACCCATGGTGCTGCAAATCCAGTTTCTCCCTAATGGCTTTGAGGTAACTCCAGACAACTCTGTCATAAGCCTTCATCATATCTAACTACAAAGCACAAAAACTGTTATTCTTCGAACGGTTTCTCTTCATAAAATGTAGACACTATAGGCTGAGATTATGTTGTCTGTGATGAGCCTCCCCGGAACAAAGGCCGATTGCTCCTCTAATATGATATCAGGTAAGATCACTTTGAGGCGGTTTGAAAGTACCTTTGAAGCTATTTTGTAAAATACATTACAGAGGCTGATGGGTCGGAATTGAGTCAAAAGTGTTGGATTTGCTACCTTTGGTATTAAAACCAGCAAAGTATCATTTATGCATTCGGGACTTTCATCACCCCTTAGTATACCTAGAACTGCATTGGTGACCGAGGCCCCGCATATGTCCCAGTGTCTTTGAAAGAAGTGGGCTGGGTACCCATCCGGCCCGGGGCCTTCGTGGGAAACATTTGGAAGAGTGCAGTTTTAACTTCCTCTTCCTTATATGGAGCCACCTTTGCTCCTATCCAGAAGCGTCCGCACGCTCGCCATGGCCTTGTCTCAGAGATTGGATCGGTCTCCCCTCCTGGAAAACCGAAGATATGAGAAAACCGTAACCCCCACCTTGACACCGGCGATCTACCCGGGCCACTAGGGTTGACCGAGCAGAGGTAGACGGGGTCGTGGAGGGGAGGGACAGTAGGATCTCAACGTCGCCGGCGGCAGACGAGAGGAAAAGGAACCCTAGCGAGAGGGAAACTTCAGGAGTAATTCACATAAAACAAATACGTAGTACTCTTCAACTAGTGATTTCGAAGAAAAGTGACGACGGTTGGGAACTACACCAACCTGGGCTTGGGCTTGTTGGGCCGAAAGGCCCAACCAAACCGGGCGCCTGCCTCCAAACGGGTCGCTTTTTTGGTGGCGGCGGGAGCCTTCACCAAATCTGAAAGGGGGTCAATCAAGAAGATGCAGCAGCTGGAGGGCCGGGAGGTTATCGGCACGGGCGCCGCTCCTCCTCCTCCCTCTCTCATCAATTATTTACCCACTCCCCTATGACATGAATCTGCTACACATGTGTTTGTAGGGGGGGATTCAAGCTTAATTTAATCTAACAAAATAGGTACATGTATCAGCAAAACATTTATCTAACTACTTCGGACGTGTGCTTATTATCTGTATCTTCTTGATGCTACATTCTGAGCCAATAAAAAAATTTATCAACCCCTTCCTAAATATAAGTCTTTCTAAAGATTTCAATATGAACTACATACGGATGTATATAGACATATTGTAGAGTATAGATTTACTCATTTTCCTCCGTATATAGTCCATATTTAAATCTGTAAGAAGACTTATATTTAGGAACGAAGGAAGTACTACAGATATTTAGTTCCCAAAATGCGTCACATTACATATATTTTTGACTTAAGATGTCGATAAACGACATTTAAAAAACATACAATGTCGCTACGTTGCTACTACTACCAAGAGTAGTCCATCGCCGGCGTTGTCTAGTCGTCCTACTCCTTGTCTGAATCAAGGTCTTCAAGGTCGGCATATGGGTCAAAGCGACGAGCGAGCTGCACCTCCTCCTCTCAGTCTGAGCGGAGACGAAGAGCTCCGGGATGCGCTCCTCCTCGTCAGTCCGAGTGGAGCCGAAGCGCTCTGGGATGCATTACTTCGTGACAGAGTTGAAGATGGTCTACCACCGATGAGTTAGTGATTCACATTGCTTTTATGGATTACGTGCAAGTCGTAGGGCGCAAAATGGCTTTGCTCATGAAACAAACAAGGCACGTTTTGCCGAAAGGTCAAGCCCCCTTGCCTCATGTCTACAAAGTCAGCAGATATTATCAACCATGCATAGCACAAAAACTCATCCTCCATCCGGACGCCCATAAACCTCCCCAGTTTGTGTCAGTTTATGGGAATTTGGACAAACGGACGCATCCGCAGACAAATACAAATTTGCGTTGGATGACGAACTATGTTCGAAAACTCGATCCAGACGTATGTGGCTGTTTTGAGGGACAACGTTTGAGATGCCCTAAAGGTTCAAAAATATCTCGTGTAGGTTTCTCTTGAGTACTGTATATCACAGAGGCCAATCCATTAGTCATCGAACTTATTTCGCACATGAGCGACAGTGGGGTGTTAAGAAGGTCCACATGCATTTGTACGATATATGGATACTGACATTATACTCAAGATCCGCTGCATCAAGTTACGTTAAATTCGCAACACCGGTCCTTTTAACTAGGTGCTCTATTTCTACCTCCTCTCATTGAGTCCACTAAACCTCTCTACATCTTCATCGGTCCTCACTTTCACACACCGTTCATCGCTGCCTTGTCTTTCAGTCGTATCCTCTTTCCTTCCCTGCTCTCATTCCACACTCATTCTCAATACGATAGCACCAAACTCAGTGTGCCACGGGGAGGTCAAAACCTTGATAGGTATCTATTCTCAATGATTCATCAATCGAAAATAGTAGCACGGCATGCTCATGCATCTGAATGCATAGTTTTCCTACTTTCTTGATGCTTAGCAATAGGAGGCGTTGGGAATTTCAAAATAGCCACTCCTTTTGATGCGACATGAATGTAAACATGAAGATCTTCGAGCCAACAAGCTAGGGGTTGGCTTCTTAATCAATCTATAACCGTAAACCGCTCAGGAACAGTCATGCTAGCTCATAAATTGACTTTTTATTTTCATAGAGAAAGGGAGTCTTACAAAGATCTTATAGAAGAATTCAATATTGTAAGATCCTTTTCATTCCTTCCAAATATAAATAATTGTATTCAACATCTCTGCAAGCACTAATAAGAGAGAAATAAATCACCAAACACATTAGGTTTTACAATCTTCATCATCCATCAGCTGGAAGATAGCAGTACATTGTGTTCAAATGCCTTCATGAAATATTTTGTATGTGCCCGGACTCACAATATCCACGCAACTTGGTGTGTTACGAATCCAATAATGAAGATATTTGAGTGTGTGCGCAAAATTTGTTCTTATCGTGAAGGCACCAGAACGTCCCGAAGCTCAATCGTCCTAGCTCAAAGTCTGGCTCCTCTCTTTTGTGTTCGAAAGGAATTCTAAAAACGGACTCGAAGAACATATCATATTTTTACTGGGCGTCAGAAATTGTAAGTCACACTACTGAAAAAATGGTCGTTACCGAGTGCTGACCTACGCCGAGTTTCATAACACGGGATCTCGGCACACACAGTAGATGTCGAGTACGGATCTCGGTAAACAGTCGGACGTGACTGAGATGGGTTGTTGCTGAGAGCCGCACAGAAGAAACTCGGTAAAAAAAACTAACACTCAGCTTACATGACATATGCCGAGATGTAAAACCTTGGCAACCGGCAAAATGGTGCCACGCGGCACGGTCGTTTGCCATAGACGGCTCCGAGACAGTGTGCACCCCTTGCTTGAGAGCCCGATGGTTAGAACTCCACTAACCATCCTCTTCTTTTTAAACCGCTCCTCCGTCCATTCACTTATGTTTGCAGATGATATTTTTGTTTGTGTAGGCAACCGTTCAAGATGCTACCACCATGAATCAGCTCATCCAATTTTTCTATGCTACCTCAGGCCTGATCTCCAATTGTAATAAATTTGGAACTATTTTCAGTAAAGGGGTGAATTTTTTTTTACTTCAAAGTAACCTCTTTATTCATTAGATATTATGATGTTAGATCGTTCACCATGAGAGGTACAATATAGAGGGAGGAGGTTCATCAAGCCAGACCCTACAGACATGGAACATAGCCAATTGGGCTAGTTCATGAGCTAAAAAAATTGTTTCCCTAGTGGCATGCTCATACTTAAGCCTAACAAATTCTTGCTCCATGGAAAAAAAACATGGAAGATTGAAGCAAAAATATCCATACGAGGCCTCTCATTCTTCATAATTTCTATTAATTCCATATTGTGAGAGCTCACAACAACTCTATTACAACCCATGGATTCTGCTAAGAGCAGGCCATGCTTGAGAGCCAAAGCTTCAACTAAAAGAACATCTTGAACCATATCCAATTGTACAATATTCACTGCAAAAAAATTCCCTTTTTTATGCTGAACGCACGGAGAAAGTGCTTGTACGGGTCAGGTTTCAAGCAACAAAATCTTGCATGCCAGAAGATAATAAAGAGATAGCAAGAATTCTTTGAACATCCACTTGTCATAAAGGCTGCTTCGCTAGGTCCACATCCCAGTGATTTGTTTTGGGATCAATAAGGTTGCTCACTCTATTAAGAGTGGTTTGGCCCCTTCTAGTTATAACTGTACATGATGCACTATTTGGAATCCATTCGTCTTTCCAGATATCAATATTAGTTCCATCTCCCACATGCCATATATGACCACGTTTTAATGTATTAATCACAACCCATATACTCTGCCATGTAAATGAGCCCCCTTTTTCAACTCTCCATTCAATAGATCTCCCGAGGGGAAATACCTTGCACGCAACACACTGGCACAGAGTTCTCTGTTAGTCGCCATGCTTTCTTTGCTAGCAAGGCTAGATGAAAGCAGTGGATATCGCTAAAGCCCATTCCTCCTAATTTCTTCGGAATGCACATTTTCCACCAAGCTAGTGCATGCATCCATCTTTGGTCCGCACCATCATCCATTGCGACATATTGTCAGTGATTCCTTTGTATATTTGTTTTGGGATTTTAAAAACGGACATCGCATATGATGGTATCGCCTACACAATCACTTTCAGAAGCACTTCTTTCCACCTGTGGTGCAACCATGGCATGGTGCAGCCTTTTTATCCGTCCGCCCACCGCCACCACATTATGGATCCACGGACGGATCCATGCTTGGAGGAGGCTGGGACGGTGGCGTCGTGCTCCTCGTGTAGATCCCCTCATGGAGCACTCTAGGCCATCATGGCTAGGAGAGACGTCTCAGAGGCCTGCGGCTGGGCGAATCTAGTGACACGGTCGCAATGCTGTCGGGATCTGGTGATGGGGAGATGCTGGTTCCGGGCAGCGTTGGTACTACGGAGCAACACGTGTTGTGGAGGCTGGGGCAACGGGATTCAAGGTACCGTGGGGTGGCCGGAGTGGCGCTGGGATTGGAGTGTGGCTACGCGGCCCCTGCCGGTGGAGCCACAGGTCCCTGGCAGCACCGACAGTGGAAGGTTGATGGGAGGTCGGGGATCAAGCGGGAGGATAGTGGAAGTGGGGGTCATGCGGGACTCCACCTTTTTAGTTGGAAACACTAAAAGCCTGATGTTTTATGACAATTTATATTAAATTTAGTTTATAAGCATGATAATTTTCTGACAAAGAATGAACTGAGTCAAATTTGCCATGCTCGCCAATTGAATTTGCCATCCTCAGAGAATATAGTTTGCCATCAAAAATTCTATTTGTCATGATAAAAAATCCGATGTCAGATTTATAGTGATGTTCCTTTTTATAGTCCTTCAGTCTCTAGGCTTAGTTGGTAGTGCCTGCTGAGACAGTATTGACTGCTGACTACAGTCAAAACCACTTGAGAGACGCAAAACCGACACCAGGATTGTGTTTTGAACCTCGTGGTAAGTTCGGGTTGTGTTTTGAACGGTTTCGAAGTTTGAGGTTGTAGATCAAATAGACTAGTTAGTTCCTGGTTGAAATATGGACTTTCCTTTAATCCTTTTTCTCTCCCACACAGCCAGTGTACATCAGGCCATGTGGTCACGCATGCGCGCACATCAGCATGGAGTGCAGGCACCCGGCGCTCAACACAAAAAGTTTACATGGTGTCCGGATATATAAATGATTTCAAACTAGATTCAAACATATTATGGATATATTTGCACCAACTTAATTCAAATTTCAGCACAACTTAGCTAAACACTCTATATCTACCTAACAAACTGAACCAGCTCTTGAGCAACATCGGGTCGTCGCGGCCACCAACAGGCAGCACCATGGTCGTTGCTCCAGTCACGGGCGTCTCCCCCAATCTCCGCAACAACCGACCTGGGCTACAGCGACGCACTCGTAGACGAGGATCCTCGGCCGCAGTGCCTCAACAATTGGGGCGGAGTCGAGAGTGCGCCCTCGAGTGGGTGCTCGATCGGTCGAAAACGAGTACCCACTCATGGTCGCACTCTCGATCAGACGTTCGGCGGCGCCACGGGCGACTTCACGAAGGACGCCATGTGCCGCTTCGAGGACACAACTCCGCGCTGCGAGAAGGCCATGCGATGCGATGAGCTACTCGCGGTGACGAAGAGTTGGGAGTGAGGGTGAAGGAGAGGGGCCATGTTAAAGAGAGGGTCTAGGCTGTCGGACTGACGTGATAGATAGTCCGGACTCTTCTACTCTTCCCCTCAACTGGGGTTAGATAATGGGGGTATCGAAAAATTCAAACCATTCTGTGCGATCAAATAGTGGACGAACGGGGTACCCATCGAAGATGCCCTAAAAGTTTAGGGCCTGAATATCCAGCAAACGTCGGATTTTTAGGTATAGCAAATTGAACATTTTTACATGGCGAGTTGTGGTCGCCGAGGATGGGGAATTTAGTTGGTGAGCATGATAAATCCGTCTCGGTTTAATTTTGCCAATAAATTATAGTGTTTGCAAACTAAAAGTTACCGTCTTCGCGTCAATATAAATCATCATGAAAAACGTCTAAAAAACTGACATCGTATTTTTAGCATTTCCGAAAGTTGCACAAATCTAACCTAACGGGTGGGTATAAAATGTGATCGCCGTACGCAAATATCTCCACACGCATTTCAAACAAAATTGTCCTGAAAAAATTGAGGTGGAGGCCCCTCAAAAAGAAAAAGGAAAAGAATTGAGACGGAGCCTCCCAAGCAAGACAGCAAGACATAGAGGGGCGCACTTTCCGTTCCCTTTTGGATCCCTGCTTGGGGGTTCGGCTCACCTGCTGGGTTCCCAGCAGGAATTATTGTGCATGGCGAATAGGTGAGTGCCAGGTGTCCTTGTGGGCCAAACGTACGATGTTGAATTCGTCAAGTTCGGCGTGATATTCAGTTCGTCACAGGACGCGGACAAGTTTTTGTCCTCTTCTCAACCACCTTGTGATCGTCATGTGTTGAATGGTAAAGTGGATTAGACCTTGAAGCCTGATGTTTTCTCTATGCTTTTGTGATCTTAATTGTAACAATTTACTTGGATGTGCAGAACAAGTGGTGCCTCATCCTGGACATGCTGATAGCTCAGCTCACTTTGGCTATGCAATGTTACCAGGGAGCCATGTAACCAAGGCACAAGATGATAAATTGCTAGAATGGGCTCATACCATCAAGTCTGGATTTCCTCTTTTTGTGGCAGCTATGGACGAGAGCAGTGTCAGCTTGAATTGTTAGCGTATGTATTTGTATCACCTCTTGTATGTACTTTTGTGACCGAGTCAGCCACGCCTGCGTGTCATCATTGTAGGGGCGTTTGGCAACTCCTCACTCTCCATATATGTTGTACTCTGTAACACCTGTGATCAATCAATGAGAATAGTTTCCAACTTGGTATCAGATATCCAGTCCCATGGCCGAGCCCGACTCCTCCTCCTCCGCGGCTCCCCGCTCCGGCACCTCCCCGCCCGTGCTCTCCTTCACGGCGCCAGCCGCCCACACCGCCTCGGCCACCTCCGCGGCTTCCTCGCCGCCGTTTGTCTTCGGGACCAGCCCCTCTCCCTCTCTGGGCACCACCAGATCTTCCGGATCTCAATTCGCCCCCCTCTTCACCTCCGCTCTTCCGGCTCCTGCGCCGCCGGCGGCATCTCGTCACCCCATCTTCTCCGACCACATCACGCACCACATCAAATTTCTCCTCAATCCGGCCGACCACAACTATCACAAGTGGAAGTCCTTCTTCCTCATGGTGTTGATCCGCTACGGCGTCCTCTTCCTCATTGAGCAACCGCTCCCCCCCCAACGCTGACGCCTCCTACCACGAGCTTGATGCCCACGTCGCTCTCTGGATCTACGCTACTCTCACGGACCC
Source organism: Triticum timopheevii (assembly GCA_963921465.1). NCBI lineage: Eukaryota > Viridiplantae > Streptophyta > Magnoliopsida > Poales > Poaceae > Triticum > Triticum timopheevii. The sequence goes on along the minus strand of OY997270.1, from coordinate 489,218,158 downwards.
CATGGTCGACCACGTCGTCGGCGCCACCACCACCTATGCCCTCTGGAAGAAGATCCGTGACTTCTTCCTTGCCAATCGCGCCGCTCGGTACATGATTCTCAACAGGCAATACCGTAATCTCAAGCAAGGTGAACTCCTTGTGGCTGAATACGCGCGTTGTATGAAGCTCCTCACAGATGGCCTGGCGGACATCGACCACGCCATCACCGAAACCGACCTCACCACTCAGTTTCTCCACGGCCTCGACAAGCGCCTCGACACCATCCGCGTCGTCCTCGGTGACCAGGGCCTCCCGTTCGACACCGTCCTTTCACGGGTGGTTCTGGCCGAGGAGTCTCAGGCGCAGCGCGCCGCCGAAGAGAGCGCTTCGGCCTTCGCTCTGTCTGGCGGTGACCGCGGCCCGGCCAGCGGTTCTGGCTCCGGCTCGCGTGGCTCCGGCGATCGCTTCCCGAGCGGCTCCTCCTCCGATCGGCCTTCCTCTGACCGTGCTCCGGCCCCTCCTGCACAGCCGCAATCCGATCGCGGTCGCGGTGATCGTGGCCGCGGGCGTGGTCGAGGACGCGGACGTGGACGCGGTGACTACTCTGCGCGCGGTCACCAGGCGCCCCAGCCAGCGCCCTTCATCGGGTACTTCGCCCCGTATGGCATGGCGCTCCCGTCGCCGCGCACCGGCTGGGTTCCTCCCAACGCCGCTGGTGTTCTCGGCCCCCGTCCGGGTACACATGCTCAGGCCTACAACCTGCACCCGCCGACGCCTCCATCGTCGTACTACCCACCGCAGCAGCCATCGTGGGAGCACCTCGCCATGCTCAACGCCGCCTACAGCAACTCCGGCTTCCCTCCCAACCCTACCCCCAAGTGGTACATGGACAGCGGCGCCTCCTCGCACGTGACCGGCACTCAAGGTACCCTGACCATGTCTCGTTCTTCATTAAAGCGTGTCCCTTCTTCTATTCTTGTCGGCAATGGGCAACAGCTTCCGGTCACAGCCACTGGATCCACCACTCTCACCCCTCACGATTTTCGCCTCACTGATATCCTCATTTCCCCCATTGTCGTCACTAGTCTTATTTCAGTTCGCAAATTCACTACTGACAACTCATGTTCTGTTGAATTTTTTCCATGTGGCTTTCTTGTGAAGGATCTACGCACTCGGAGAATTCTCATGATCTCCGCTAGCACCGGCGATCTCTACCCCTTCATCGGTACCACTCCCTCCAAGGCGTCGGCTTTCCTCACCACCTCGTCGGATGTGTGGCATCGCCGCCTTGGTCACCCCGGCGCTAATAGTCTTTCCTCCCTGCCTAATGATTTTCTCGCTGGTTGTAATAAAGAGCCACATACTCCATGTAGCGCTTGTCAATTAGGTCGCCAACCACGTCTTCCCTTTCCCTCATCTACTAGTAGAACTTTTTCCCCTTTCGACTTAATTCATTGTGATCTATGGACCAATCAATGAGAATAGTTTCCAACTTGAATGACTGTCATGTTGTAAGTTGGATCATGTTTTCCCAAATCATTTCTCGGTTATGTTAGTTACTCTATTCATGTTGATCAAGATTCTATCTTTTAAACCTTGGCTGTCTCTTTTTCCGTACATGCAATACATACCACTAAGGCTTGTGGGCCATTTCAAAGAGGAGATTGTTAAGATTGTTGGAGAAAAGAAGCACAATGACGATCAAATCGTACTCCAATCTGGGTGGGACAAGTTTGTGGCTTCTCCGTGCATACAACAGAATGACTTCCTCATTTTCATAGTCGAGGGGAAAGCCCGCCTCAAAATTCTCGTCCTTGACCCGAGCGGTGGTGAGAAAACTTCATGTTTTGCCTTGGGAAACTCTTCCGATGCCCGAGAAGTGCATGAAGATTCAGCTGAGATTGTTCATAAAAAGCCACCACTCTCACCCAATGATGACGATGAAGCTACTGACCCGAGTTCTGATGACGATGGAGTTACTGACCTGAGTTCTGATGATGATGAAGTCATGCGAGAAGACACTAAAACGTCAAGGAGGGAGCGGAGACCACTACAAGGCTGTTGTGCAAAAGTTCAGAAGATGTCTTCAACATCCCCCCATTCTACTAAGTCAGGTCATAGTATTATAGTTACCCTGTGCATTTCTTTCCATCTACCATATTTTAGACGATTAACTTGTGGTTATCTTATGCTCACCACAAGAAAGCACGGCATGTTTTTCAGGATACACCGTTCGCAGGTCGAATGAAGCTCCTATGTCCAACAAGATCAAGGTGCCCTACATGGTATCCGGAAGTATGGGAAATATGACAACAAATGTAAGCATATTTTCAAAGGCTGGAGGGACCTCCGAGCTGAAGGAGGGTGACATCTGCCTCGTCGAACTGGCGGACAGGAGCATCAAGAGCCTCACGATGATGGTCCATTTGATCCGCAAATCGGAAGTACAGCCATAGCTAGTGATATCTTTGACTGTGGCCTGTGGTATGATGGACTCAAACTCAGCTGATTATGCCTTTGCCATGACAGAGCTAACAACCTGATGCTAAGCAAACTCTCTTGTATGTAATGTAATCTGGGGAAACGCTGAACCCTTGACCCACTTGTGCTGCTGCTGCTGATGATGATTATTATTATTTTATTTTATTTTTTGTTGAAGACAGATTTTATTTTGCTGCTGGTTTATTTATCATTTTGTTGTCGAGACAAATCTTGGTTGTGTTGCTGATTTGGTTCACCAAAATTTCTTCAGTTTGGTGATGCACAAGCTACGATAACTAATACATCTGTTTGAGCGACGGAGTACAGCAAGCAAAAATCAGTGAAATCTAATCTACAGCACGCACTTCACTATCACAAAATCCAATTACAGTGCACGTTCATGTATGCAGTAAGTACAAAAGGGTGACACTGATTTTTCTTTAAAGGCATCCTCAGGGTAATCGACCTCGCAATCTTCGCCTCCTCTGGCTTCTTACGTCTCGAAGAGAAGCGCGTATCAATCCAATGCAGCAACAGAGTGGTGTTCCTGCTCCTGTCGGTTGGAGCAGCACCGGATGTAGAAGCTTCTTCTCCCCAAGGACTCTTCATGGCACAGCCCGTGCCAAAACACATAGCAGCGGGCAGTTTCAAGCACAATGGAAGTTGGGCTTTGCTGTTGATGCGGACGCTATTAGCTTGCTGATATATGCAAGTGCAACTTCACATATGCACAGAAACGGACCAAGAATGAGGATCAACTCTCATCGGCAGTTGGTCTCTTGTCAATGGTCGGCCTTCAGTTCCTCAATCTAGTCTCAATGAACAGAGAAAGAATGGTGCCGTGGCCATCCAATTATTCAAGCTGGTATTCAACTTTCATGCAAAGTTAGAGAGCACACTTCTTCTTTTCTTCAGTTGCAAACCAGATTTTATCATATAAGACCTGAAAAACAAAATGCCGAAACAAATTAACATACACGCCTAATAGGTATTTTCCCCTGATATGTAAACATCAAGCCAAAAAAACACTGGAAACCAGTATCTAAATGCATTTCACATATTGGGGCTCTACTGATATGCAAAGTCAGCCATGGGTACTACTGGAAACTTCTTTGCATAGTGAAAAATACAGGCGTTAGTCAACTCGATTGCAAAAGTAGTCTCCATTATGACTAACTGGTATTCTGACAATGAGTAAAGAAAAACACGAGCAATCCATGTACCTTCTGAATGTTGAAGACTCGAGAAGTGGCTTCCCCCATCTGTAAAACAGCCTCCCCAGATCCAGATGGAATCATAAAGCTGTATAATCAGGCACAGGAACAGAGTCTGCTCATGATCGAAACCCAGAAATTAACCACCTTTGATTGATTGTGGAGAAAGTGTCACAGGTCATGTTTCTATTCCCAGGTACTCTTCGGCAAAAAGTTCATTGTTTTTGCCAAACATGTCTGTCAGACTGCAGTCTATGTTTCTACTCTTGATTATCCAAAACCGTGGCTTTATCCTCCCCTCCAGAGAATAGCTGAAGTACCTCGGATATTCCACAACCGCTTTAAGTGGTTTCTTCATGGTTTGTAACAGAAAATCAAGCTTTGGTTTCAGAACATGCTCAATACTGTACCCCAGAAGTGGGGAGAATCTAGAGATCATTGAGCAGACATCTTTCTTAGACAAGCCCTTCCCCAGAAAGTAATTCATTCTGTAAACATCACAATTAACACTTACGAATTAAGACAACGTCTTAGCGTAACTAGTGAAAATCACATTATTAGACTTCAGGTAAGCAGCAAATAGGAAAACCAGCTATTGGCTACAATGACTTGAGATCAAGATCATAAACACAGTTGATCCTATCTTGTAACTGGACATATTTCAAATGCTTTACCAATAGTGACGTGTTGGTGGTAACTTGCTTAGTCAGTACTCCCTCCATTCCAAAATACTCCCTCCGTCCCAAATTTTTTTGTCTTAGATTAGTCTAGATACGGATGTATCTAATACTAAAATGTGACTTGATACATCCGTATTTAGACAAATTTAAGACAAGAATTTTGGGACGGAGGGAGTAGATGACTCAACTTTGTACTAACTTTATACTAAAGTTGAGTCATCTATTTTGGAACGGAGGGAGTAGTTCTGAGAGCAGATCTTTACATGAGAAGTAGCGGGTTGCCAGAAACTTGGACACACTGTTTTACTTGGGCACAGTTTTTTAATTGTTAGTTATGTCTCATGTGAAATTATGTGTTTATGTGCAAGGCTAATATGAAGCTCGGCGAAAATTAGGTGAAAACCATCCATAAAGGCCCTAACTAAATAAATATTGGGTGTAGGGTACCTGCCTGCCTAGTCTAACTACTCATAGCCAGATGAGCAGTGAGTTAACGTCATTTACAAGTTTACAAGAACAATACACTTATCAACTGCATTGACTAAGACTTTGCAGTAAAACCAAATGTCATTTTTGTCATACCTGGGGAGCAGTGTGCGACTTATGTCCAACAATAAAAGCTCTGGGTACTTCTTAATGATACGAGGAAGGTGACGCTCGGAAATACCAAAGTCAATAAGAAAGTCGATTTTCTTTTTGAGGGTATTCTCCAAATCTGAAGCAAAAATTTCTGGAGAACGACAGACAATCTTTCCCACTGCTTTCTTATCGAAACCCATATCTTTGAAAAAGGAAACAATCTGGGACACAAGGCAGGACGATTAGTACCAAGATAGCCAGTTACTAGAAGATAAAATACAACTCAAGATCATCCCCAAATATGGATCACAATGTAACTAAAAGACTTGCTCCGTGTAACAACTACATACTGACAGGAAAGTATGCTATGAACCTATGTCAACCATTTAGGACAAGAGGTTGGCCACACATTCGTGCCTCCTAAATTGTGATCCTAGGAATTTTCATTTGGAATAACTGGGCAACAATATAAAATTGCAAAACTCAAAACATAATGATGAACTATTATCGATGTCAATTTAATGTAGCATGTACGATACTGACAAACAAAATATCTACTAACAATAGATTATTGTTGCCAAAAGAAGAAAAGGAGCTAAAGCTAAGTAAAGAAGCTTTTCCACTACCAATGGAGTTTCTATGAAAAGCAAAGCAAACAAATATACATACCTGCAAAAACTCATTAGGTTTTCTCAGCAGCAACTGTGGACTTGATGTAAGAACAGGAACTAACATTTTCTTACTGATGCCCAGATCATCAAACAGCACCAGAATTGAGTTCATTCTTGTTGTTGAACAACCCAGAATGTGAGGCCAACTTTTGACAGCGGTACCAAGAAATGCACTGGAAATCTGAAAGCAAGAACCTGATTTACGAACATTATCGTATCCAATTATGATAGACTACAAACAAACACAACATATAACAGATATCTTAAGCCATGTAGGCGTAGTACGATTTTCCCCCAGTTACCTTTCTTCTGTTGAAGAACAAAAGCGTCTGCTTGTAGTTTTCTATCACACTTGCTGAAAGAATCCATGGATACTTCAACAACATCCGACCAATATATTCTTGTTCTATGCCAGCCTAGGAAAAAAAAGAATATATGACTCTACTGCACTTGTTGTCTAGAGAGAGAAAAAAATGCAGGTTCCAAAATCGTTCACAAACATAAGGGTTCAGTTGAGAATCATGTACTTTTAGCGTACCTTCTCCCATGCATGAATCCTTGGCTTGATATCCTTTTCGACATCAGAAAGAATAATAGGAGGAAATGCCAGCAGAACTGATGGAATCCTCGGCTTGGGAACTCCAATGTGTTCAAGGAAACCAATTAATGCCTTAAGATGTTTGTCCTCTGAGCAGAGAAGAAGCATTGGAAATGATTCGATGAGATAGGGAAATGAGACATCCCCATGTGCCAACATGCTCAGACCACCATGTCTGGCCTCCATCTGCAGTTATATGGTTTGAGAAACATAACATTTCAAGAGACATTTAATACCGTGAAACTATGAGGAAACAGTGAAATTCTTTTACCAATGGGACACAGTAACAGGACTGTGAAACTTACTTTTTCGAAAAATGACAGCGTACTCTGGAGTGCCTCATCTGCAGGTATTGACAAGTGCGCCATCATGCGCTTAGCATTCCGCCCAATTAGAGTTTCATAGCCACAGCTTGAAAACAGCATTTCCTTCAAGAACTTAACCTATGCACAAATAAAAACCGTAAGTAAAGAATGCTGCAACCTACTGAACATATAAGATAGTAAAAAACTGTACTCCCTCCTACAAAGTTGTACTAAAACAGCGACAAGTAATATGGATTGGAGGGAATACCACATTTGTCGAAAATAAAACATCTGACTCAGTCATAAACTCATAATCCATACAGTCGCAATATCAGACAGAGATGTGATGCCACCATTTACTAGTGTCAACGGAAATTTGCTGCACATTTTCTAATCTGATTAACAGATAGCAGTAAATGGTTAAAATAGTTTGGCATTTTACAAAACAGACTGAAGCAATGGGTGATGTAGTATCGTCGCGTTTGAGCATTCCTTTTACTTCTGAACTTCACTTTCTGTTAGGCGGAAAATGCAGCACGAACTGTAAACTCTGTTCTACAGTAATACAGAGGTGATGTCCTAGAATGGGCAGCTTCCAAGATGAAACTTTGACTACAGGAACGTATGCCATGGCCACTCACCCTGTGGATGAGCACGGGGAGGCCCTCGGCGGCGACGTAGGGCGCGATGAGCTTGGCGGAGGAGAGGCGCACGCCGAGGCTCTCGACGAGCGGGACGACGGCGCCGTCGCGCCGGCTCCGCCCCATGAAGTACACCTTCCTGCCGAACCCGAGCGCGCCCATCTCGGCGCCGGCGCGCGCGCCGGCCCCGGCGCTCCAGGACGCCCAGAGCCCGAGCTCGTCCAGCTCCCTGACGCCGTCGGCCAGCATGGCGGCGTACCCCGGCGCGCGGGCCGCGATGGCGGCCGCGTCCTCCGGCGACGCGCCGTGGTCCCGCAGCAGCTCGGCCACCGCCGCCTCCGCCTCGCGCGGGTCGCCGCGGGCGGAGGAGAGGGAGCTGGCGGCGTGGGCGGCTGCGGGGGCGGTGACGGGGCGGCGGCGCGGGATTAGGAGGCGGAGACGGGGAGAAGCGCGGGGCGGATGCGGCCGGACTGGAGGGTTGAGGAGCGGGGTGGAGAGGAGCGCGGGAGTGGCGGCGAAGGTGGCCATGGCCATGGCGGAGGCGGAGCTGTTTGGCTTCAGAATTATCTTCTCTGCCTCCCTCCGAAGCCTGGACTCGAGGGGGCAAATTTCAGACGTTTTTTCCCCACCGGTAATTTCAGGCAAATTTTAAGATCTCAATTTGCAGAATTTCATGAAGATGAGGTCTAGTAGAAAATTTTGCATTTCATGTTATTCTTATTCTTAGTTTTTTCTTTACTGATAAATGGTACACACAGGCACCCGGAAAATTCAAAAAAAAAACTCACAGAAAAGATTATGATCGTGCATTCTCGAGACTTCTCACGCACCCCGGAAAATTCAGACAGTAATATGATTAAATTGTGTTAAGAGAAAAACAAATGTTGCGGTTACGCATTAATGTTTGTACTATCTTTTTTTATGCAGGATATACTTGGATCTTAGTTTTGCATGAATTTCTTGTAGGATGGTCATATTATATATTCCCTCTGTTTCAAAATATAGTGCTTCCTCTATTTTCAGGCTTTAACTTTGACCATAAATTTAATCAATGAGACTGACTGCGACGGGAGCAAAAGTTATACTAGTGAATTTGTATTCAAAAGAAGTTTTCAATTATATAATTTTTTTCTCCGCCACAGTTGGTCTCGTTGGTTAAATTTATGGTCAAAGTTGGACCTCGGGAAGCGCAGACGCACTATATTTTGGAATGAAGGGAGTACGTATTATCATGCACATGTATGATGTTTTGATTAATTTATAAGATGCAGAAATAGGTAAGTTGTAAACTCAAACGCTCGCGGTTGTGTTGTGTGTACAAAATCGACTTCCTTTTGTATTCTCTCATTTGCGGAATCTTATGGCATCTTCAAGGGCATGCATTTAAGTTATTAGGGGTCTGTATTTTGACATATTGATGTCACCAAACTGTCCGCCGAAAGCGAGATGGTCAACGACATCCACCCCCCCCCCCCCCCCTTCCTAAAAAAATCAAACGGACTCAACTAACACAAAACTTAAAGATAACTCATTCATATGGCAGAAATCAAACATAACCAAACATAGGGCATAGTTGAAATATAAACTAAACCTTACCTACTGGCCATTGAATGGTCGCCCGAAGTTGTCGTGCAGCTCAAAGGTGGTCGGGCGACCACCATCGGCATCATCTTCGTCCCGAGGAGGACCTACCCAGTCATTGTTGTGGTCACAGCGGCATCTCCAACTAGTTGCCATTGTGCGTACACAGGGAAGGGCTTTGGCCTTCGCAGCACTCTCTTTCGCTTGTCCGCCCGTGTCGCGCTTCGAGCCCTTGAAACCCTTCTCCAGTGCGGTTTGGCTGAGTAACCAGTGGCGGTGGGCCTCACTTTCCTTCGTGTCTTGGACATGGTGAGGGGCCATTCGAGCGCGAAGTCCTGATTTCGGAGGACCTCTAGCGCCAACACTGGATCACGCAAGGAGGACGTCATGCAGCGAGACAAGGAGGGCGTGTCCTGACATCCTGCCGGGACCGCCATCGCAAAAGCAGGGCGGAGGCGCGGACGACAAGCGGTGGCATGCCCCGTCGCCGACCACCGCAACGCCTCCTGGAGCACCCCTGTCGAGCGGTCCAGAGCTTGGCTCGCTGCGAACGCTCGAATCGGTCATTTCCAGCGAGCTAAGCTGAGTCGGGCACGAAAGTGGGGCACGCCGTACGCTGCGGTGCAGGGGAATCAGGCGCGGAGATGGCTGCAGAAGGAAATCGACGGAGGCGGGATGGCGCAAAATCTAGCCCCCCCCCCCCCCCCCCCCGTTTTAATCGGTCACCTCTTGCTTTAGGACAAGCCCTTCCTCACTTCTTGGCGTTGGCGACTCAGATCTGCGTAAGCGGCGAAGTCATAACTCTTCGGCAGCAAGAGCTGCTTCTCCCCTTCTTCTTGGACTCCGTCTGGCCATCCTCGTCTCGGCCATGGCCTCCCCCCTCCCCAGTCCTCTTCGTCGGTTTCGAAGCTGGTAAGCAACATACAACCCCCCCCCCCCTTCCTCTGTTAGGACGGTGTAGGATTGATTGTGCCATTGCTGACCGCACTATCGACGTCTCCTAGGTTATGGAGGAAAGGATGAAGCTGGTAGTTCTGGCAGCAGCACTGATAGCAGTGATTCGGGCCTGGATCATGTTGGTTCACAAGAGAGTTGTTCGTTGGAGTGACAAGCCTGTCATCTGCTATGATCCAATGTTAATCTGGAATCAGGAGAGAATAGCGAATCTGAACTACATCTACAACTACAATGACATAGAGGCTATGTGGATGCTTCGAATGAAAAGAGTACCTTTCACCAGGCTTGTGCAGACATTCAAGAGCAGGGGTTGCTAGAAGATAACATCCACACCACTGTGGAAGTGCAAGTTTCCACGTTCCTCCATGTTGTAGGTCATAACCAGAGGTTCAGGGTTATCCACAAAACAGGTACAAGAGATCAATGGAGACCATTCCTAGGTATTTCATGCAAGTGTTGTATGCTGTTGGGGAGCTCAGAGGAGAGATGATCAAGTCACCAACTAGGCAAACTCCAAGCAAGATTCGCACTAGCCCAAAAGTGGTATCCGTATTTCAAGGTGGGCACTACTCGTAGTTCATGCCTTCACATGTTTGTGATGCTAATCATGTGACTGCTAGAGTGTTGAGGTCACAGGTCGCAACATACAGGGGTAGAAAGCACTACACAAGCCAGAATGTTCTTGTTGCGGTTTACTTCGATTTGAAGTTCACATATGTGTTTGCTGGGTGGAAAGGATCAACCCATGATGCTAACATTGTAATTGACAACATGTCTCGCCTTGATGGCATCGATATCCCTGATGGCAAGTTCTACCCCAGAGATGTTGGCTATGCATGTCGGCCTAGCACTGGTACGCGTCGGTGCTATACAAACGGTTTTAACCCCTTTCCGTGTGGCGTTCGGAACCGTCGCCAAGTGAGTGACTGCGATACGGGGGTCATTCCCACACGACCCGGAAACCGTCGGGGATATGCCCTCCTGGCACAAACGCTCGACAAAATGAGGTCGTGTGTGACCGGCAAGCGCTCAAATACGGTTAGACGTACAATAGTGCTAAAAATACAATTATACAGGCGAAATCGTTTCCGGTCGTAAGTACATCCCACATAGTCAGCCCCCGCTAAACGTTTCCGTTCGTATGTACATTCCACACAATCCATCCAAGGAATACATTTCCGTTATTATGTACATCCCACACAATTAATCCAAGAAGTACCGAACGTTTGCGATGCGCACAATATCACAAAAAGTCAATAATTTCGAAGCATGTGTGATATGGTGACTATCGCAAACATTTAATAAGAAAGAACTGTGTGCGATGTTGTTGTTAATCGCACACGTTTTTTCATAGTTGATTGTGTGTGCAGTGAAGATTGATCGCACACATTTTTTCATAGCTGATCGTATGTGCGGTGGAGATTGATCGCACACATAGCGGATTCTAGAAACGTGTCTGATCTCCACGTCTATCGCAGATGTTTCACTTTTGCAAACTGTGTGCAGTGTAATCCCTAATTAACTCCTTATTAATCCCTAATTTGAAAATCACATGTTTTGAATTTGAAATTAGGCAATCACTTATTTCATATCCAACCATGTTTATTACAAATATAGGTTCAACCATGAATGCCTAATTCGATGCACATGTACATATACTGAAGAACTACAGAAGTACCAAGTAAAGAATGATGAACCACAGTTGTACTAAAGACTATAAAGAGAGAGGAGAAAGACATTCTAGTTGCTAGAGAAGCTGAAGCGGAATGCCTATATCGTGCCCTCCTCCATGCGTAATACGCGCACGACTCTAGGCCAACCCCTTGTGATGGTTGCCCGTCCATCCTTCACTGTCTTCATTACGATTTCTCGATGCTCATTGTAGTCTGGATGAAATACTTTAACCTTCATTGCGTGTCCACCAATCATGTACTTTGCAAGGTAATCTTCAGTGAACTACTTCGGGAACCACTGCGAACGAAAAAGATTCAGACATTGTTGTCTAACAACTCATTATGGGCAGTAAAAAGAGAATGTTGCAGAGTTTGTAGTTACCATCCTACAGCTCACTGTTGTGTTGGAAAGAGCATAAACAAATAATTTGCTTGCCACCATTCATATCTTTTTGCTAATAATCCTTATCAGTTTCCTCACTTGATGCTTGTTCATAAATATCTCATTGCCCCATACACGAAAAGGGTCGATGTGTGGATCCTTACCAAGGCATATGTACCTACAAGCAACAAGTCAATATTAGAAGCTAACAAGTGTCCAGGGCTGGATCTGTATGCACTACATTATGGAACGACGGGGGAGTACAAGCCGAGGGATGAAGCTAACCTCGGCGGAAAATGGTGGCCACTCCCATTGTTGTCCTGCATAAGTAGTGGAAAGGCATGATAAGTACGGCAACCTTAACATCAAACAAATATAGCAAAGGTAAATAATATCATCTCCAAATGATAGCTTGAATGTGTTGGTTTCAGCATGTTGTTAAAGCATATATAAAATGGAAGGTAATGTTACCGACAGCAGGCTTTACAGCCATCAAATATTGCCATTCAAACTGGTATTGTTGAAAATGAATAGAACGTAGGTAATGCTTAAACATCACTAGATAAATGTGTAAAAATGAAATAAAGGGCATGTGTTAACTACACCAGGCATAACTGGAACCAAATATAGCTGTTCAAACTGGTATTGATGTAGTCGAGCGGCACAATTTCGACTTGCATATAATGAACAATATATTGTGAATGACTGAAATAAACAAAGCATAAATGATCAGTATAACAACCAAATATAGCCATTGAAAACTGGACAGAGTCTCACTGGAACCAACCTAACAAGCAAATATAAATAAACATGGCATATGCTTGAAAACTGGACAAATGCTCACTGCAACCAACCTAACTACCAAATACATATAAACAAGGCATTTGCTTGAAAACTGGACAAATGCTAAAAAAGCAACCTAACAACCAAATACAGATAAACAAGGCATCTACTTGATAACTGGACAAATGCTCACTGCAACCAAACTAAGAACCAAATACTATAAATAGGGCATCGACTTGATAACTGGAAAAATGCTCACTGCAACCAACCTAACAACCAAACACAGATAAACAAGACATCTACTCACTATAAATAACCAAATATAGCCATTCATGAAATTGAAGTGGACAATTCATACTTAAACATCACATAGCTCTATGAACAATACAATTTTGCATAACTGAAATAATTAAACACGGCACAGTTATAGCACCGCACGGCAAATGCTACTACAACAAAGGGTACGGGTTGGCAAGCTAGAAAATGTAAGATTTGCTGATAGGATGTTGCCTCACATTTCATGGACGAGATCCTTCTAGTTGGAAGAGCACAGACCCATGGTGGAAGAACCTTTGTGGGTGCCCTCCTCGTGGTCGTGGTCATGGTCGATGAGATCTGACTTGGCAATTGAGGATTCCAAGCCTCCGCCATAGAACGTGTCCTTCAAAAATGACAAAATGGGCTCGATGGCGTATAAGGATCGCAAATCCTTGACCGCTTGGCGGAGGAGATCAGCGATAGGGACGTCGAAGAGATCAACGGCGGTTGAACCAGAGGGGTTGGGGATGGACCACGTAACCTGTGACATGGCCCGCGTGAAGCCGTCGCTGTCGACGAGCTTGATGTCGTAGCCAGCTTTCCCGAGATATAGTAGTACGCAAGCCCAATGACATGAAGCCTTCGACATGGCAATGAGGTCAATGTCTTCGCCGGCTTCCGCGATGACGTGTTGCTCCGAGATTGACAGGCCGGGGCGAACGGCGGTCACCTCGCCAATGTCCATCGGAGAGGCCATGATAAACCACTTCTTGGCCGAAAGCTTGTTGGGCTCCCCGGGATACGTGGTTGAGCTTAGGATGCGACATTCTAGAGCAGGGGATGTGGATCTGGCGGGGAGGGACACCGCATGCCTCATCTAAAAACTCAGCGGAGTGGGGCGACGGTATGGGAATCGCTGGGTAACCTGAACTTTATTATCCAAGCTAGGAGGAACGGGCAGACCGGCATGGGTTGGTGGCGGGCCGACCGCGAGCTAGGGTTCGGGGGGAGGGGGCGGGTGGGGGACTGTGGTGGGGGGGTTGTGGGAAGTGGTGTTTGAGGATACGTCGCGGCTGCTGAAAATTTTAGTAATAGTGGGCGAAGATGGTGGTGGACGAGGGAGGGCGACGGTTCAAATGCCTCGGCTACTGCAATTTTACTATAAGGTCGGTGCTGGAGGAGTGTGGGCGACGGTTGAAGTACGGCGGCTACTAAAATTTAGGTAAAGGAATTGATGCGGGGCGGGAGTGCCCAAGATCGCGCATGGTCCAATAAGAATATGCGTGTATGATCGCACACATTTATCGTCGCGCAAAGGGCGAGCTCTCGCGCTAGCCACGTCGGCACAGGTAGGACAAAAGAAAACTCAAGCTAGCGAACAGGTTGAGCAGGAGCGCCTCGTTTTGATTGGAGAAAATAATCTTTATGTGTCGTGGCAAGATAACCAGGAGGATTTGCCTTCCTCACGAAGGAAAACCTCACCCCTTCCCTTCCCTCGCCGCCGCCGCTCCCTCCCCTTCTCCGCCGCCTCCCCTCCCCGACCTGCCCCTCCCCTCATCTCTGCGCCATGGTGAAGCAACGCGGCGACTCTCCCCGAGCTGCACCTCTCTGACTGGCTCGGGCCCGACGCCTCTGCTCGCCGCTGCGCCTACGGATCTGAGCTCGCGCGCAGTGGCGGTGGTAGGAAGGTGCGGTGCTGCTCGTTCCCACGGCCACGATGGCAAGAGCTAGAAGGCGGGCGGCGCCGCGAGCTCTTGTCCTGAGGATGCAGCAGGAGGACGAGCACAACCCGGACGACGTCCATGCGGTCATCGGCCCCTACTCCGCTGCGGCAGGCCTCAACACATGGTCGCGCTACCCCCCACCCCACAACATTGTCTGCGTCAATCTGAAGCCCTCACAAGATGGGAACAAGGTGGGGATGGAGATGTGAGTCATTTTCTTTGGATCTCCTGCTCAAGATTTTGAAGCTTTCTGTCCGTGTCGAGGATGTCCAGTGGGGAGCGACTACAATAGAAAAAGGGCCACAGGTGCAAAAATAGAAAAACATATCCGGGCCATTGGATCATAGGTGGATGGCATAGATTCTGGTGGAAGGATCTCAGCCACTTATTGTGTATTTTACAAAAACCCCCCTACTAGCAATTAGTTATAAAACGGAACTTTTGCGGTAACCACCTCAAGTATTTCATTTCATTCTCCATTCATTTTGTCCAACGGCCGCTTGTGGAGTCTGCACAGTGATGAAGCCCCATATACTATTAGTTTGTACCACTTAAAATCTTTGCACGTATCTACTTCATGAAAACCATGCATATTTCAGTACACTAGATGACCCGGTGCGCCAAATGGCGCAGAGACCCAATTGAAACCATGTTCGTGTTGAGAAATATTTGCCTTTTTTAGTAACTTTATGTTTGATCAAGGATAGAGACCATGTCAAACCCGAAGTGTTTTGAACGTGTATTTAGACAATGTGCCATTTGGCTCTATGTTACCCAAGTAAGGTGCAAGGTCCAAATTCAAGCATCAAGGGTAATGATTCTAAACCTTTTGTAACAGAAACCTTTGCATTTGTTAGTAACTTCGAGTTTTAGCAAGCACTGAGGGTAATAATTCTAAACCTTATACATGGAAAATTAAGGAATACCTATGTTCAAACTATATACTTTAGCATGTGAAACTAATTCAAACTATGCAAGTTGAAATATTTAGAGACCGATCATAAAGTTGCCGGCTCCACTCTACTGCGACGCGAGAGCCGGCTTGCTGCACCTTCCCCACATAATTGGCCAAAAGGTATTTTAAAAATTTGAATTGTCTACATATTAGTATTTCTTAGACATCATATAGGAGATGAGAGAACAGTAAAAAAAATTGTTAAATGAAAACTATGTACCTTAGCTATCTAAGACTAATGAAAACTGCAATCTTGAAAGAGGAAAACAACATTGGAAATCCTAATGTTCCTGGTCCTGAATAGTGTATTCGTCTAAATATGTAGTTCATCATCCAGTGCAAAGTAAAAAAACTTCTCATGATATAACGTTGGGAACCTAAAAGCAAGTGATCACACATACAAACATTCCAAGGGAAAATGCGTAAACTCACAACTCAGACAAACTACTAAGGGCTTCTTTGGATCACAGGATTAGAAAACAAAGGAATTCAAAAAACACAGGAATTTGACGGGATTGTAGGTGCAAAACAGAGGATTACAAAATAGAGGAAAACTACAAGAATGGTCATTTGGATGGAACACAGGAAAAACACAGGAAAAGTGCCTCGATCCTACGCGAATCAGTGTAAAAAAGAGGTTATAGTGGATGTTGAAATTCCTATAGGATTGAGGTGTAGGAATGCATCCATAGGAATTTTGGAGGTGTGGTTCCTTTGATCCAAAGGGCTTCTTTAGGAAAAAATCCAATGGATTGGAATCCTCCAATATTCCTATGAAAATCCTTCAATCCAAAGAGGCCCTAACAAGGCCATGTATGATTTTGCAGCTTAGAATCTACATAAAACAGAACAGTGCAGGTAACCTCTACCTAAATCTCACTACTAACTTTATTCGAACATTTATTCTTAGATCATCCGTACTCCTTTTATGTACAAATCATGCAATATCTCTGTATAAAGCAATGCCAATGCACGCACATGCACAAGTCTGAACTAAACAATATATATGATATAGCATAATTATATGATCTAAAATGATGCATGATCAGGGGAGGAAGATGGTGAAGCCAAAGATGACTGCTAAAGTTTCACTACTCCTTGATCATCTTGCCCGAAACTAAGGTTATTACTGCAGGAACATTCAACCCTCATTATATGTTCTCCTGATTGCATAATTGTTATCTTCACAAATTCTTCAATTGCAGGATATAGCTTCACCAGATCTTCGACAAGAAAATCATGCAACTCCACCGCAAATTCAAACCCAGTAGGTCCACCACCGATAATCACAAAGTGAAGGATCTTCCTTCTCTCCTCTTCACTGAGGTTAGGAGGTGACCCCTTTTCAAAGCAGTCTATCACGCTCTTCCGAATCTTTTGGGCATCCTCCATGACCTGACATTTACAATGTGAGGCTGTAAGCACAAGATATGACTAATACTGTACGGTACAATAACCTAAAGTATCAATACCATATATCTCAAGATTTTGTAGGAAATTAAACTGTAACTTACATCTTAGGATTGAAACATGAGAAATAGCAGAACAGTAAAGAGACACACAATGCCAATAAGGATTTGACCTTCAGAAAGTGGCAATGCCCCATCACACCAGGAGTGTTGAATGTATTCACAGTAACTCCAAGAGCAACAACCAAGTAATCATAATCAACCATGAAATCACCATTCCCATCTAAATTAGTCCCAACAGCAGAGCGGCAGTGGACGGCTTTCGTCGGATCGATCTTGAAGCACTGGTAAATATTCACATGTTTGATTGGAGTATAACCTGGAAACAAAATCAATCTCGAAAGATTACAGAGAGTGAGGAGGCCGCATGAAGAGATAGATAGAGAGAGAGTGTGTGTGTTTGCTGAAGCTCACCTCGGTGTGTTGGCATCGGATATGTGGCGTTCAATGCGGACTCGTTAGCCAAACACTAAGTTATTTAAACAGGTCTGAGATTATTCTGAGATGGCATTGGATATGTGAAGCACTCAATCTCTATAGCCAAACACTATGCATGCTGAAATAACTAAGTTTTGTTTTCAACAGAATTCTGAGATTATTCCATTCTCAAGCAAGTACACATATGCGAAGCACCTTTTTCAGTGAAGAAGCATAGTGGAAGGCACCATCCAGCCATGAATATAAATAAAATGAAAGGACAACCAATGAAAATATCTACAACAAAAGCATTCCACTAAGATGGATCATTAGTAAATTACCAGTATCATGTATCCCTTGGCCTCCTCTGCGAGCGCCTGCTAAAGCAGAGTAGAGCAAGTGCCAGGTAGCTTACTTTTTCACACGAGACACACAAGCAAGAGTGAAGCTGCACGAGAAGATACCTTAGAGAAGCCATCAGAGTAACCAGACGGCGAGCTGAATAAGTGTGTGACCTACTGGTGGCCGCCATCTGGGTCGGGCCCCTCCTCCCACGGCAGCAAATCCTCGCGGCACCACTGTCACGTTACCCTAGAACAAGCACATGTTAAATGGAAAAATCCCTAACAAGAGATTTTCTTTTGCACAGGAAGTATCAACGCCTCACATTTTCAAAGGCAAAGGGGCTCCAAATTTCACGGATATAAGATGCTAATATAAGATGGAAGCATCCAAGCAAAACTTTCATTCACCAAATGAAGTGTCTTAACTTCCGTTGCTCAGGCAAAATTTCTTGTCAGCTGTTGCATGTTCAGCTGGTGTCACCAACCTTGCATATTCGTTGTCCTTTATGTTTTGCCCAGAATGCTCAATTCCATTATTGCATGATGCCACAGCTGAAGAGCTTGGCATTCTTGCAACCGTCTTACCGCCTCTGTTTACAAGCCAAGAAATATTAGGAAAGAAAATTGATAAGGCACAAAAGTAAATCTTATTTATTTGTGTCACATTTGTAGGATTAAGGTTGACATATGACTACCCTTGTCTAAATTAGAGTTGCACATGCCCAACTCCATATTATTTCCGTTACAGCTATTTACACACATAACTGAACTCGCACTCAAATGCACTGGTTTGGTGGCATGGTGTATTGTAACAAGCAGTCGCTCAATCATAATATTCATAGTAGCTTGGATGTGAAATTGGATACATCATTAGATTCTTCTCAAAGCAAAATTTTGAGTAATGCTACTCATATCCTAGTCAAATTAGGAGTGGAGATCTGTGCTACAAGGATTCCTAAATGAATCCTAGTCTCATGAAACACCTGTTATCTTTAAAACCATGATACTTGGCCACAGGGAACCAAAGCAACGATCCAAAGGAAATAAAATTATGTAATCTGAAGCCAATATCAGAATGTAACATACTCATAAGCTGCCTGAATCGTTCTTGAATCTCATTCACCTTTCTACACTCTTGAATCAACATCCAACCATTTTGATCACAAATCCCAACCTCACGCCACATATCAAACTAAAAACTGCAGACATATGTTTGCTAAGGAAACTGAGATTTACGTAAAGCTCAGACTTTACTAAGAATTTCAAAAAGATCTCTTCTCTTTGTTGTCATTCCTCCTAAATTCAGAATGCATGGGTCATAGAAGAACACTCATTCTTTTAGCACAAACTCATGGGAAAAACTGGATGTGGCTTGAGGAGATGCCTCACCTTGAACCGGCGCACAGATCGCCGCCGCCTAGCACGAGTGCCTTGTCCAGGGAGGAGGCCTGAACCTCTGACGATGACATCGCCAAGCAGTCGCTCAATCATAATATTCATAGTAGCTTGGATGTGAAATTGGATACATCATTAGATTCTTCTCAAAGCAAAATTTTGAGTAATGCTACTCATATCCTAGTAAAAGTTAATAAAATAAGCAAATGTAAAAGCAGCAAATAATTCTTCATATGAGCTATAATAGGAAATCGTAATTACAGTAAAGTTTCATAACAATATACGTCGCAGCCCAGATATATTGTTACTATGCTTTTCACACCCCAAGGCTTCCTCGACGCTGGCTTCTTGTTCTCTCAAACTTGGAAAGAGAAGTTTGCATACTGAAAGTGAATAATACGAATGCAAGGATTTTACTCGGCTTTAGAGTGCATGTGGACCTGATGCTACCCTGCTCCCCCAGCACGGCGGCCTGTTGGGCGGCGAGGAAGAGGTAGCAGCGGCCCGAGCTGGCTCGGGACGCAATCTTCAAGTATATATTGTGACCACCTTATTTGTTGATACTAAGAAATGTAAGGAGCTAGAGTAGTGAAGGTTTAGATGTTGTACTGGTCAGCGAATCTACACTACACTGTTTGGAAGAGCGTCGGACGGATCCAGCCATTTCTGACCAGAGACGCACCAAAGTCTGACCTAACAACCCCTCTTTTCTTCTCTCGCCTCCTCACATATTAAAAATATTGCGTATTAAATTTGCAAAGGGAAGCTCAATGAGAATTGAATAACTTGGAATACATAAGCGACAATTAAATGCGGCATTCAACCAAGGAAAAAATTTAATGTTTTGTATGCCTTCTTCTTACTGTCGGCAAAGCCGAGAACACATCCACAGTTACCACGGAAACAAGACACATTACTGAGATTAAACACCATGGCAGAGTACCATTCAGTCTTATGTGGGATTTAGGCAAGTGTGCTACTGTAGTAAGAAAATAAATAAAGAGATTAATATGCAAATTGGCCTATAGTTTAAAGAATCAAACTCAAAACGTAACTTCCAACCATATCTTCAGTGAAGAAATTTAACTTGAGCATAAGAGGGGAATTTATTGCTACACCTATATGCTTTTGATCCTTGCACAGCTAGTGCAGGACAGTCACTGCTTTGATTTCTTCCCTGGCCCAACTCGCTTTGAACCACCGGAGTTTCTTAATTTCAAGATGTGTATATAGACAATTTGAATGACTATATGAATTGAAAGTACATAGATAAACATATAAGAGAAGATGCAGCACCAGCACCTGTTGTTCTTGGGCGTCTGAATCTGATCATCCTTTTCTTCGGCATCAAGCGAAGAAGCATCAGCCTGAGCATCAGGGGTGGCCTGAATCACAAAACAAAACGGATCAGAATGCAAAGATGTGTATACACAGCTCGGCTGCTGGAGCACAGGTTTACTCTGGTGCAGCAGTTTTGTTGGCCTCACCTGCTTTGTCAAAACCTAAGAAAAGAAAACCAAATCTTCTCTTCTAACTTCAAGTCACCAATAAGAGAGGAAGCAGTTGGTACAGAATAACTGCTGCAACTACGAAAAGAAAAACTGGAAATTTTACTTATGCACAGTATAGTGCCTAGCCATCAATTGAATATACCTGGCAGCTCTTACAGACATTAGCACAAACAATTTGCAGGCAAACTTATACCTGGCAGAACACAACCTAAGAGAAGGCAAAATTCCACCCCAAAAACATAGGCAGAATGCATATGTAAGTGCAAATCGCCATGGTTATTGGCCTATCAACCAACAACAGTTCAGAGAGACAAATGCTAGCAAGGGATTGCCTAGAATTTTGCCATATGCTCTTTTCTTTGCCCAAATAACTTCATATTTGGTGCTAAAGTTACTAATTCGTCTTGGAAGAAGGAATCCATCATGAGATGGAAAGGAGAGAATAAAATCACTGACTATCAATTGAGAGAGGGGAGAAAGGGAGTCGAGCTTACCTCAATGTTGTGTATCATGGCGTCGAGCAAGAGCCGCTGGTGGTGCCGTCATGGAAGGAGGTGCTCCATCGAGGAGCCACCACTGGTGCCATGGCATCAGAAGAGGTGCAGCCAGGTATGAGACGAGGATACACCGCCAGACTCCTTCTTCCTCTTCCCCTGTGAGATCCTTCTTTCACTCCCTCGATTCACCTCTTCTCCTGCTCCCTCTCACTTGCTGCCCTCCATCCTCGGCGGATCCACGGCGCTGGAAGCTGGTGGGGCGAGGTGGCCGAAGGAGGAGGCGTGTGGATCTGGGCCGGCTGGATCAGCAACCCCGGCTCCTCTTATTGAGCACGGAGGCCCTCATTTTCTCTTTCTCCTGCAGGGACCGATCCATGTCTGGATCGATTCGAGCGTCGCCCTTCCCTTGCAGGTCGCTGCCGCGCCCGCACGCCTCGGGTCCGGTGGGATCCGGGATGACGAGGGGGGATGGGATGCGTGAGGGGAAGGTCGCCGCCGCGCCACCATCTGCCCCCTCCTCCTCCGCCACCAGAGGGCGCCGCCGCCACCATCTCCCCCCTCCTCCTCCGCCACCAGAGGGCGCCGCCGCCACCATTGTCGAGGGAGTGGAGGGGACGAGGATCTTGGGAAGGCGGCTGTAAGGGGAAAAGATTTTAGGGTTGGAGACTGAGAGAACGGGAGGAGAAAGCGGACGGGCGCGGGGCTCAGCACGGTGCGGTGGTTTTTTCCTTCACGTGGTGCGCTGCACCCCCACTAGGGATGCAGAGCGGACGGGTTTGCGGGCTACGACCTACTACAAATCGATCTCTAGTTTAGTGTTAATCTTCTGGCCACAAATGAGCTAATTTGCTGCTTTTGCGGGATATGCTGGACGCCGCTTGCATCCCTAACCCCCACGCGCGGGCGCGGTGCGGTGGTTTTTTCGCCTCGCGTGGTGCCGTGCGCTCGAGGCATCGGTTGCGCCTAGCACCCCTTCATCCTTTATAAGTTAGATTAGTGGCTTGTACTACATCGCTAATTATGCAAAAAGAAGTTTATGAATGTCACTGCAAAGTATGTCAATATCTATCACAAATATGTGAGTACATAGATAAAATTAAGCCACCCTTTGAAGTATAACTAAACATCAGACTGGACTCGTCCAGATTGAGCATATCACAAGCATAAATATCTTGATGAGACATGGTAGCACCATTTTTGGTACATGGCCAGCAACAGGCATTAAGGACTAATCTGATCACCATTCAACAAGCATTGTTATTTAATTATATGCTCTAGTATCTTGATGGTACATAACAGAAATGCTCTAGCATTTCCCTCCTGTTCTACTACTCCTTGTTCATCAAGCTTCTTGTTTTGGGAGAGATCACACCAAGCAAACACGATTCAGTTGAGCACAGACACGTACAGATGCCTGATCAACAACAGAGTTAAAGTCAAGTTGCAGAGAAATTCTCTCAATTGTCAGAAAGGGGGGACTTTGATAAAAGCTTCTTCTATCCATCTGTAGTCCTGATGTTTCCGCTTGTCAGAGCAGCATGCATCTACAAATACAAGGAAAAAAAATATAGTTTACATTACAAGGAAAGAAATAGGAAAATTATGTTCTCTAATACTGATCATGTATGTATTGAACAATTAAGAGTGCAAATCAATTTGTTTTGCTAACTTGTACTCCCTCCTTCCAAAAAAGCTTGTCCCAAACTTGTCCCTCAAATAGATGTATCTAGCACTAAGTTGGTGTTAGATACATCCATTTGAGGGACAAGCTTCTTCGAACAGAGGGAGTAGATGACAAAAGTAAAAACTTGATGCTGTAGCACAAAGGCACATGTCAAACCAGTGAAGAGAAAACGAAAATAATATCATACGGCAAAATATATTCACAGAAGGGATTAATGGAAAATTAGGCAATGACAAAATATTCTTGCCTTTTTGGACTATGTCTTGTCACCTGATAGTGTTGGTACAAATTTTGCAATTACTGGAACTGTGGGCTCGCCTAACGGCGATGTCTCACTACTTCCCTCCATTTCAGTTCAAGATGTAGCAGCAAAATAGCGGAAAACAAACTTAGTACTAGTTGACGAGCTTCAACCTATCCATCATATGGAGAGCAGAAAATCGAGAAATCAGCCCCAATTACAAGATTGCAATGTTAAGGCTGCAAATTAAAAAGATACACAGAAAGAGAGTCTTCTTTTCTACTGTACATACAAAAGGTAAAAAAGTTTTTGTGCCTATAAACACTTTACATGCAGGTAATTTAATAGGTAGATGAGATTAGTTTGTTCATATGTACAATATCCGAGAAGAGGATGAAATCTCAATATATAAAAGTGCTCGAAAATATAGTATAAACATAGCAAGCTTGTCCAGTGATTAATATTTCTGTTCATGGATACAGAGAGATATCCCTGTTATTCCTATCAAGTTGAAAGCAAGCGTATCCCAGATGAGAATGAACTAGCTGTCCAGTCAAAATTTTCAATTAAGCAAACATTATGTTTTTTTGTTATGGCTAATCAACACCGAATAAAGCAAAGATTCTGCACTATAGTTCACATTTGTTTCATTGGATGTTCTGTCCTTAGTAATTTTCGTTAGCTCTCTGTATGTATAACATACTACTGTCTTGCTAGTGGGTTAGCTACTATACTGCTCGCCTTTGCCTAAAAATCATTGTAAGTTCCCAAGCTACTGGTAGTCATGATTAAAATATATAATATACACTTGATATGCATATGTTGCCATTCATATAATTTCCAAAGATTCAGAAGTTTCGAATCTCATCCTACATGATACACCATATGCTCCAAAGCACAATTTTAAATCAGGAGTACTTTTCAGAGATCTATGCCCAAAATATTATGTAGATGACATGGACAGTATGCAGTGAAAGTTGAACAAAAATTGATTTCCTAAATAAATGCTACATAATTAATTAAGAAAATTGGTAGCAACCTCACGGGCAAGCATACCTGAAGGCCGGAGATTTCTTCTCTAGCGTTCCCAGATGGCGGAGCTAGACGCGGGGGTGCGAGCGACGGGTGAAGAATGCGCGAGGTTTTCCACTGGACGTCGGAGAAGAGTACCTTTGAGACGGTCCGCCGGG
This sequence comes from Triticum timopheevii, assembly GCA_963921465.1. Taxonomy (NCBI): domain Eukaryota; kingdom Viridiplantae; phylum Streptophyta; class Magnoliopsida; order Poales; family Poaceae; genus Triticum; species Triticum timopheevii. The sequence continues at coordinate 489,193,948 of OY997270.1, read as the reverse complement.
GCAGGACGACGGAGCAGAGTATTTGTCCGCACAGAGGAGATCTGCCGGGGCAGCCAGGACGCCGGCGACAAGACGGTGGGGTGCTGGATCTGGACCTCCACTGGGCGCAATCGCCCAGCTAGGCACCGGATCTGGCCCGCCGCCACCGTCGGCAAGCTCGCTATCGCCCAACTACGCCGCGTTGGAGGATTTTGGGTCTGTTGCGTTCCTGGGAAGGAGGAGATGATTCTGAAAGCAAAACTAGTAGAACCAAGGGAATTTTGTGTAAATAATGTAGTACATGTGTGTTCAGATCCACCCACAAAAATCTGGGCCCTTCATCCAGGATCAGATGGCCAAGACACGTTTTTTCTATTTTTGCATCCGTGGTCCTTCTTCTATTGTAGTCGCTCCCTGTCCAGTGCAGAGGAGGATTTTTTTCCCCAGGTGAGATCACGATATTATGCATCCTCTTTCCTATTTATTGCTCAGATCAGCACAATGCTTTAGTCCTTTGGTTATTGTTGTTGACCTCATGATAATACACCATGCCTTGTTATTTGCTTCTTGTGTATTCTGACAGGAGAAAAGAGCTCATGGCACTTTCAAGATATAGAGAAATCAAATGTTAAAAATAGGTAACTATCAATCTATTTATTTAGTGTATGATGTTGTCTGAAAATTGTATCTTTATCACAGCCAATATCTAACCCTTTGTGCTTCTGCTTGTATTCACCATAACAAAAAAGTACGTAACTATTATCTAAGTGATGCTAACAGTTTGGGTCCGGCGCTGAACTCATGTTTGCTTCATTTCACTCGACCTCTTGCCATGTTTGCAAGATTTTGTGGGAGTATTTTGTTTTGCTGGTGCACACAAACATGTTTGTTCGAACGCCTGTGTATAAAGTATTTGGCAGTAATAGTATGAAGAAGTTAGCACTCTCATATTTCCATATCCATTTTTCAGGCGTGCAAAACTCCAGCCTATGGACTCTGACTCCATTTATTTGCACATTACAGATTGCTCAAAAGAAGCAGAGACAATACACTGATATACCCAATTCTACTTGCATTTTCATGTAGCTTTAAAGGATCCTGACAGGGAATGTGTATTAGCTACCTGTAGCATGCAATGGTAATTTCAGTTCAGTCTACCTAGACGCTTTTGGGTTCATGTTGTCAAGTTGATTGATCCTGATCAACTTCTGAATGCTATTTGTCATCCTTAGGTGAAAACAGTAAAGCTGATGCTGATCTAGAAAGTTTTTTCTGATATTGATGATGTGGAGGTACCTTTATATGTCCATCTTTGAACGTGTTTGAGTTCTCATGGCAATTGGTGGCAAGGTATAGTGTTGTATATTAGCACATATGTTATGACTGATGGATTTATTTTTTCTTTTGTCAGCCTCGTTTTACTACTATAAGCAAGAGCCATGTGTCATTTCCCTTGGCGAACAAGGTAAAAAAGAGGACCTTACTATTGGTTACATTATTATGGTTTGGTCCTGCTCTCTGCTTACATGTGATACGCTAGATATTATTCAACTTAAATAGGGAATTGATAGTTTTCTGGAAAGCACTAGGGGGGCATATCCCCACCTGAGAAACCGATATCCACTTCTGCTCACTCCATCTCTGTATCAGTTACCGTCTTCACAGATGTTTATTAGAAAGGGAACATATTCTTCCATATTTTGTTTTGGAAGTTAGAATAGTTGTAGTAAAATCCTAATTGCACAATGCTAAATATGATATGGAAATTAGTTACTGGTGATATGAGATATTTCACACTTTGATGTCCATGGCAATTATTTTTCTCGATGTAACTAGCTACGGATTGCTGTACAATGGTGTAGTTGTGGTAGAGATAAGAAAGGTCACTGGGAGAAAAAATAATGTCCTGGGTAAAAACTTAGTTAACTCGGTACTTATGTCGCCATCTATGTTCAGGGACGACAATTAGTTGCCTTAAATGCTAGTCTGAAGACCTAGCATTGTATCCAATTCACTATGGGTGAGAAAACAACAGCAGAAGTATGCCCGCCACATGTGCAGATGTCCATTAAGTTGTACTGCTTGCTATACCATTAATTACTTTCACCTTGAGAAACATAATTAATAAGAGGACAAAGCTCCGGCAGTAGTGTAAATCACTCTTCTGAATCGCTATATAATTTTGTATTATTATAAAACAAATCTGAATTTCTTAAAAAAAAGCCTTCATATATTAGTCAAACTGTCCTAACTTTTACTAAGGTTCCCTATAGTCACACTGATGATAGCATAGTCTGAACCTAGCTGAATGTTTTGTAACTCTAGCAACATGAGGCACTTCTTTCTCTCACAATAGCGTGTAATGTTACTGACTGCTGCTTTTTTTTTGCGAGAAACAACTTAAGGCAGCGTCGCCTGCCACGAGTAAAAGTATTCTGACTGCTTGCACATTTCCCATGACACAAACAAGAAAGTGAAAGGGGTGCGTCCCTACCTGGCACTGCCCTAACTTCTTCTTAGGAGGTTTGTCTGCACTTATTGAGAACAAAATCTTCAGTGTCCATGGTGGCCTTTCCCCTGCTATTACGAGATCAGATAAATTATTCTCCAGTGTTATATTTTGTAGTTTATGCATTCGATTTCTACTATTTTATTATCATGTGCCCCTAGCAGAATAATAGATCGCAAGCAGAAAGTGCGTCATGATGGTGCCATGTGTGACTTCTTTGGTCTTATTTGGAGGAAATTGGAGATGTCTGGGCATTAAGTCCTCGATGTACTATTGGATCACCCTTCCATTTGCAAAAGAAATTTTGACATAAAAAAGGTTTTATGCATGTGTCAAAGAACAAACATTTTTGCAAGGACAACCAAATAGGAATGTAGTTTGTTTACCAGATTGTGTGCACTCTATTGCAAGATGATTAAAGATGCAGGGAAGGGTTTGATTTCACCTCGTGTAATGACACTGATCAAGATGTCCACCAGCAAGAAGAAGATCCAGAAGGACAGGGCGTCGAGCCCTCCGAATTCAGGGATACCGTCCTGCAGGTGAGCGTCTATCTCGCATCCCTCTCGCCGCTGGCTTTGTGCCATTCATGTGTTTCATTTCTGTATCTAGAACTACTGTTTCGTTTAGGTCTGTCAAGGTTTGAAATGCTTGTGCTGCTTAATATCTCTGTAGGCTTTATTTCACTTGGAGAAAGGCAATCAGGAGCTCAAGGGTGACCTCGAGGACATGTACATCAACACTGAATGTAAGTAGATAATCCATATGGATGTTGTTGGGAATAGAAAGGCCTTGGTGATCTAGCCATACCGTCTGCGCAAGGCCTTCAGGAAGATCCAAGACGATTCTTTTGCTCTTTTCATTATCCACTCTTCCTATTTTAGACAAAATAGATCGTATTTATTAGTTGATTAGTTTTTAGTCATCCGCGTTGTTGTGATGTTCGTGGTTGAGTTCACTTTGTAGTAACCAGTTCTTGCCTCTTGTTAGTTTTTTTCATGCAATTTGATATGCATGTGTTGACTAGAGGAAAGGCTGGTTGTGTCTCTGATCAGTCATCCATGTTGTAAGACCTATTAGCTTGCTCTGCTTTATGAGCGAACACTCTGTTACTGCAATTACATTCAGTGTATTATTTTTTCAACAATCGTCACACAATTTGACCAGCACTTCCATGTATACGTCCTGCTAGCTTGCTATGCTGAACTGCATTTAGTTCTATTAAAGGTAGTATTTTTTAGCAACTGGCGCTCTGCGGACTGCACACAAACGTTAACAACTAAAACAGCTAGATTAGTGTGCAAACTAACGGTTCAGGAGGCGCGCCTAGGGCGCGCCCCAACCACTAGTAATAAGAAAAAGTGGCGGAATTGCCAATTTTTGCAACGCTCAAGGCGGGTGGTTTGTTTTTATATTTCTAGCTAGCTGGTCTATCGCACACGGTTCATCCTAATTTCTAAATAAACTCACCCGCCTTTAGCTTGCGCAGTCGTGGTTGCCATACCACTCTGGTGTGGAACGTGTCCTTGTGGACCTACGAAGTTCAGTAGCAACTTGATCCGAAGTACCTTGATCATCATCATTAATTTCCTTCCCAGTCGGTGTAGGAACCACAGGAATATTTTTCTGAGCTGCACTACTTTCCGGTTCAAGAGGTAGTACTTCATCGAGTTTCACTTTCCTCCCACTTACTCCTTTCGAGAGAAACTCTTTTTCCAGAAAGGATCATTTCTTGGCAACAAAGATCTTGCCTTCGGATCTAAGGTAGAAGGTATACCCAATGGTTTCCTTAGGGTATCCTATGAAGACGCATTTTTCCGACTTGGGTTCGAGCTTTTCAGGTTGAAGTTTCTTGACATAAGCATCGCGTCCCCAAACTTTTAGAAACGACAGCTTAGGTTTCTTCCCAAACCATAATTCTTATAGTGTCGTCTCAACGGATTTAGACGAACCCTTATTTAAAGTGAATGTAGCTGTCTCTAGAGCGTATCCCCAAAATGATAGCGGTAAATCGGTAAGAGACATCATAGATCGCACCATATCCAATAGAGTGCGATTACGATGTTCTGACACACCGTTACGCTGAGGTGTTCCAGGCGGCGTGAGTTGTGAAACGATTCCACATTTCCTTAAGTGCGTACCAAATTCGTTAGTTAAATATTCTCCTCCACGATCTGATCGTAAGAACTTTATCTTTCGGTCACGTTGATTCTCTACCTCATTCTGAAATTCCTTGAACTTTTCAAAGGTCTCAGACTTGTGTTTCATCAAGTAGACATACCCATATCTACTCAAGTCATCAGTGAGAGTGAGAACATAACGATATCCTCCGCGAGCCTCAACGCTCATTGGTCCGCACACATCGGTATGTATGATTTCCAATAAGTTGGTTGCTCGCTTCATTGTTCCGAAAAATGGAGTCTTGGTCATTTTGCCCATGAGGCATGGTTCACATGTGTCAAATGATTCATAATCGAGAGACTCTAAAAGTCCATCAGCATGGAGCTTCTTCATGCACTTGGCACCAATGTGACCAAGGCGGCAGTGCCACAAGTATGTGGGACTACCGTTATCAACTTTACATCTTTTGGTATTCACACTATGAATATGTGTAACATTACATTCGAGATTCATTAAGAATAAACCATTGACCATCGGGGCATGACCATAAAACATATCTCTCATATAAATAGAACAACCATTATTCTCGGATTTAAATGAGTAGTCATCTCGTAATAAACAAGATCCAGATACAATGTTCATGCTCAAACTTGGCACTAAATAACAATTATTGAGGTTTAAAACTAATCCCGTAGGTAAATGCAGAGGTAGCGTGCCGACGGCGATCACATCGACCTTGGAACCATTCCCGACGCGCATCGTCACCTCGTCCTTCGCTAGTCTCCGCTTATCCCGCAGCTCCTGCTTTGAGTTACAAATATGAGCAACGGCACCGGTATCAAATACCCAGGAGCTACTATGAGCACTGGTAAGGTACACATCAATTACATGTATATCACATATACCTTTAGTGTTGCCGGCCTTCTTGTCTGCTAAGTATTTGGGGCAGTTCCACTTCCAGTGACCCTTCCCTTTGCAATAAAAGCACTCAGTTTCAGGCTTGGGTCCATTCTTTGACTTCTTCCCGGCAACTGGCTTACCGGGCGCGGCAACATCCTTGTCGTCCTTCTTGAAGTTCTTCTTACCCTTGCCTTTCTTGAACTTGGTGGTTTTATTGACCATCAACACTTGATGTTCCTTTTTGATTTCTACCTCTACTGACTTCAGCATTGAAAATACTTCAGGAATAGTTTTCACCATCCCCTGCATATTGTAGTTCATCACAAAGCTCTTGTAGCTCGGTGGGAGCGACTGAAGGATTCTGTCAATGACCGCCTCGTCCAGGAGGTTAATGTCCAGCTGGGACAGGCGGTTGTGCAACCCAGACATTTTGAGTATGTGCTCACTGACAGAACTATTTTTCTCCATCTTACAACTATAGAACTTGTCGGAGACTTCATATCTCTCGACCCGGGCATGAGCTTAGAAAACCATTTTCAGCTCCTCGAACATCTCATATGCTTCGTGTTGCAAAACGCTTTTGGAGCCCCGGTTCTAAGCTGTAAAGCATGCCGCACTGAATGAGGGAGTAATCATCAGCACGTGTCTGCCAAACGTTCAAATCGTCTTGCAGTGCTGGGAGAGCAGGTGGGTCACCTAACGGTGCTTCAAGGACATATGCTTTCTTGGCAGCTATGAGGATGATCCTCAGGTTCCGGACCCAGTCCGTATAGTTGCTGCCATCATCTTTCAACTTGGTTTTCTCTAGGAACGCGTTGAAGTTCATGTTGACATGAGCGTTGGCCATTTGATCTACAAGACATTTTTGCAAAGATTTTAGACAAAGTTCATGATAATTAAGTTCATCTAATCAAATTATTTAATGAACTCCCACTCAGATTAGACATCCCTCTAGTCATCTAAGTGTTACATGATCCGAGTCGACTAGGCCGTGTCCGATCATCATGTGAGACGGACCAGTCATCATCGGTGAACATCTCCATGTTGATCGTATCTTTCATACGACTCATGTTCGACCTTTCGGTCTCTTGTGTTCCGAGGCCATGTCTGTACATGCTAGGCTCGTCAAGTTAACCTAAGTGTTTTGCATGTGTAAATTTGTCTTACACCCGTTGTATGTGAATGTTAGAATCTATCACACCCGATCATCACGTGGTGCTTCGAAACAACGAACTGTCGCAACGGCGCACAGTTAGGAGGAACACTTTCTTGAAATTATTATGAGGTATCATCTTATTTACTACCTTCGTTCTAAGTAAACAAGATGCAAAAACATGATAAACATCACATGCAATCAAATAGTAGTGACATGATATGGCCAATATCATATAGCTCCTTTGATCTCCATCTTCGGGGCTCCATGATCATCTTTGTCACCGGCATGACACCATGATCTCTATCACCATGATCTCCATCATCGTGTCTCCATGAAGTTGCTCGCCAACTATTACTTCTACTACTATAGCTAACGGTTTAGCAATAAAGTAAAGTAATTACATGGCATTAAATCATTGACACGCAGGTCATACAATAATTAAGACAACTCCTATGGCTCCTGCCGGTTGTCATACTCATCGACATGCAAGTCGTGATTCCTATTACAAGAATATGATCTCATACATCACAATATATCATTCATCATTCATCACAACTTTTGGCCATATCACATCACAAAGCAATTGCTGCAAAAACAAGTTAGACGTCCTCTAATTGTTGTTGCATCTTTTACGTGGCTGCAATAGGGTTCTAGCAAGAACGTTTTCTTACCTACGAAAAAGCCACAACGTGATTTGTCAACTTCTATTTACCCTTCATAAGGACCCTTTTCATCGAATCCGCTCCAACTAAAGTGGGAGAGACAGACACCCGCTAGCCACCTTATGCAACTAGTGCATGTCAGTCGGTGGAACCTGTCTCACGTAAGCGTACGTGTAAGGTCGGTCTGGGCCGCTTCATCCCACAATACCGCTGAAGCAAAATAAGACTAGTAGTGGCAAGAAAGTTGACAACATCTACGCCCACAACAGATTTGTGTTCTACTCGTGCAAAGAGAACTACGCATAGACCTAGCTCATGATGCCACTGTTGGGGAACGTTGCATAAAATAAAAATTTTCCTACATTCACCAAGATCAATCTATGAGTTCATCTAGCAACGAGAGAGGGGAGTGCATCTGCATACCCTTGTAGATCGCGAGCGGAAGCGTTCAAGAGAACGAGGTTGAGGGAGTCGTACTCGTCGTGATCCAAATCACCGGAGATCCTAGCGCCGAACGGACGGCACCTCCGCGTTCAACACACGTACGGTCAGCGTGACGTCTCCTCCTTCTTGATCCAGCAAGGGGAAAGGAGAGGTTGATGAAGATCCAGCAGCACAACGGCGTGGTGGTGGATGCAGCAGGGATCCCGGCAGGGCTTCGCCAAGCGTCAGCGGGAGGGAGAGGTGTAGCAAGGGAGAAGGGAGGCGCCAAGTGCAAGGGTGCGGCTTCCCTCCCTCCCCTCCTCTTTATATAGGGTACCCAGGGGGGCGCCGGCCCTAGGAGATTGAATCTCCAAGGGGGGCGGCGGCCAAGGGGGTGCCTTGCCCCCCAAGGCAAGTGGAGGCGCCCCCTCCCCTAGGGTTCCCAACCCTAGGCGCAGGGGGGCCCAAGGGGGGGCGCACCAGCCCACCAGGGGCTAGTTCCCCTCCCACTTCAGCCCATGGGGCCCTCCGGGATAGGTGGCCCCACCCGGTGGACCCCCGGGACCCTTCCGGTGGTCCCGGTACAATACTGGTGACCCTCGAAACTTTCCTGATGGCCGAAACTTGACTTCCCATATATAATTCTTTACCTCCGGACCATTCCGAAACTCCTCGTGACGTCCGGGATCTCATCCGGGACTCCGAACAACGTTCGGTTTGCTGCATACTAATATCTCTACAACCCTAGCGTCATCGAACCTTAAGTGTGTAGACCCTACGGGTTCGGGAGACACGTAGACATGACCGAGACGGCTCTCCGGTCAATAACCAATAGCGGGATCTGGATACCCATGTTGGCTCCCACATGCTCCTCGATGATCTCATCGGATGAACCACGATGTCGAGGATTCAAGCAACCCCGTATACAATTCCCTTTGTCAATCGGTATGTTACTTGCCCGAGATTCGATCGTCGGTATCCCAATACCTCGTTCAATCTCGTTACCGGCAAGTCACTTTACTCGTACCGTAATGCATGATCCCGTGACCAGACACTTGGTCACTTTGATCTCATTATGATGATGCATTACCGAGTGGGCCCAAAGATACCTCTCCGTCATACGGAGTGACAAATCCCAGTCTGGATCCGCGTCAACCCAACAGACACTTTTGGAGATACCCGTAGTATACCTTTATAGTCACCCAGTTACGTTGTGACGTTTGGTACACCCAAAGCACTCCTACGGTATCCGGGAGTTACACGATCTCATGGTCTAAGGAAAAGATACTTGACATTGGAAAAGCTCTAGCAAACGAACTACACGATCTTGTGCTATGCTTAGGATTGGGTCTTGTCAATCACACCATTCTTCTAATGATGTGATCCGTTATCAATGACATCCAATGTCCATAGTTAGGAAACCATGACTATCTGTTGATCAACGAGCTAGTCAACTAGAGGCTCACTAGGGACATGTTGTGGTCTATGTATTCACACGTGTATTACGATTTCCGGATAATACAATTATAGCATGAATAAAAGACAATTATCATGAACAAGGAAATATAATAATAATCCTTTTATTATTGCCTCTAGGGCATATTTCCAACAACGACCCTATCCTAAAGGAACTCAAAGGTCCCACCAAGGATAGAAGCGCATATTGAAGACGCTTTTGCGAGGTGGATATCATTACATCGTACCATTACATAATAGTTGGGGATACATACAAGAGGCAAAACAATGCCACATGAATACAACATCATACATAAGAGCAACATCCGACTACGTATGAAACACAAACAAAAACTCAAACGACATCCACCCTGCTAGCCCAGGCTGCCGACCTAGAACCTATCCCCTGATCGAAGAAGAAGCAGAAGAAGAACTCCAAGACAAGCAAACATCGCTCTCGCATCATGATCATCGCATAACCTGCACCTGCAACTGTTGTTGTAGTAATTTGTGAGCCACGAGGACTCAGCAATCCCATTACCATGGGTATCAAGACTAGCAAAGCTTAATGGGTAAGGAAGGGGTAAAGTGGTGAGGTTGCAACAGCGACTAAGCATGATATGGTGGTTAACATACGCAAATAAGAGCGAGAAGAGAAGCAACGGAACAGTCGTGAAGCTAGCAAAGATCAAGAGGTGATCCTGAACTCCTACTTACGTCAAACATAACCCAAAACCGTGTTCACTTCCCGGACTCCGCCGAAAAGAGACCATCACGGCTACACACACGGCTGATGAGTTTTAATTCGAATCTGGTGTCAAGTTATCTACAACCGGACATTAACAAATTCCCATCTGCCACATAACCGCGGGCACGGCTCTCGAAAGTTTATACCCTGCAGGGGTGTCCCAACTTAGCCCATCACAAGCTCTCCACGGTCAACAAAGGATATTCCTTCTCCCAGGAAGACCCGATCAGTCTCGGAATCCCGGTTTACAAGACATTTCGACAATGGTAAAACAAGACCAGCAAAGCCGCCCGATGTGCCGACAATCCCGATAGGAGCTGTACATATCTCGTTCTCAGGGCAACACCGGTAAGTCAAGCTACGAGTAAAACCAACCCTCGAGTTTCCCCGAGGTGGCCCCGCAGGCTGCTCAGTTCAGACCAGCACTTAGAGAAGCACTGGCCCGGGGGGCTAAAATAAAGATGACCCTCGGGTTGGCCGACCCAAGGGAAGGGTAATAGGTTGTTAGGCAAATGGTAAAACCAAGGTTGGGCCTTGCTGGAGGAGTTTTATTCAAAGCAAACTGTCAAGGGGGTCCCATAAATCACCCAACCGCGTAAGGAACGCAAAATCAAGGAACATAACACCGGTATGACGGAAACTAGGGCGGCAAGAGTGGAACAAAACACCAGGCATAAGGCCGAGCCTTCCATCCTTTACCAAGTATATAGATGCATTAATTAAACAAGAGATATTGTGATATCCCAACATAATCCTGTCCACCATGGAGCAATCTTCAACTTCACCTGCAACTAAAAACGCTATAAGAGGGGCTGAGCAAAAGCGGTAACATAGCCAAACAACGGTTTGCTAGAAAGGGTGAAAAAGGTTAGAGGCTGACATGGCAAATTGGGAGGCTTGAGGAGCAAATGATAGGTAGTGCATCATAGCGATAGAACGAAGCAACTAGCATAGCAATGATAGTAATGAGATCCAAGGTGATGGTCATCTTGCCTGAAATCCCACAAGGAAGAAGAACGAGTCCATGAAGAAGATGAAGCCACGAAGACGAACCAAGCGTAGACGAACGAATCCTCACGATCGCAACAAAACGGGAAACTATCAAGAAGAAGCACACAACATGGTAAACACACCACACATATACATGACATGATGCTCAACCAAGTATGATGCAAGACAAGACTACATGAAGCTACTCATGGCAAGAGATGATGCATACAAGAGCAACACATCAAAGCAAGTTTAAATGAGGCCGGAAATAACATATAACAATTCCGGTAAGTCCTCATATGCAAGTTTCAAAGTTGGTCCATATCTGAACAAACATTAAGTTGAAGTCGTTAAACAACAAGTTAAAGAGCACCAAGTGGATCTACACGAAATTCTAGTCAAGTTACATATAAAGTTCATTTAGTTCGGAGCTACGGCCTAGAAGATATGAGCAAAACAAGTTAAACATGGCATTGATACAAAATGTATACAAACATCAAGCAAACACTCTCAAAACAAGGATGCAAGATGATAATATGAAACTACATGCAAAATTAAGCAAGTTTTATATAGAGCACACTCAAAACGGAGCAACGGTTCAACACATACACTCTATACAAGTTTAAAGGACAAGTTGTCCAAAACAGCAACTAGGCATCTAGCAAGTATCAAAACAATATGCTACAGCACCTCAACATAAGAAGAAAAGGCATGAACGTGATTTACAGGTAAAGTATGACAAAACATGAACACTGAGCTATCTCCAGAAAACACTATAAAACGCTCAAAAGGACATGGCAACATTGCAAATAATAACAGTTTCAGACTTAACAAGAATAACATCAGGTTACAATGTTTAGTGCTATCAAACAACATGCTACAGGAACTTATTATGGCAAACAAAAGCATGGCATGCTAGTACTGAAGACAAAGAACAAAACTCCCTTAATTAACTAATTCCAAAGATCAACACAAAACATGTTAGCATCTATGCAAACATGGCAAAAGATATGACAGATTCAGACATGGCAGGAACAACGATAAGTAGGCATGTTGGTGAGCTTGTACCACTCACCACAGAGCAATAAATGGCATTACAAGGTGACCAGGGGTAATATTACATATTTATGAAGCTAATAATGGCAATATAATGGTCATAGGTTGCATGGATCACTAGCAAAACACATGGCAAAACTGAACTTAATGTTAACAGGCTGACAGCAACATTATTTAGCAACTTTGGAGCAAGATTACAACAAGCTACAGAGGCTATAAATGCAACCAGGGGCATGGATGAATAGAGCATGACATGTATAACAAAACATCCTTAGTGAACATCTCCAGATTATGCATAAAATGACTTGTAGAAGCAGGTTTACATAGCATCATGATATAGCAGAATTAGCCTAGCAAAACAGTAACAACAAGTAGCCTACTTCACAAGCTCGACGCACTCACTACAAGACTCACAAAAATACATGGATTGCACCACTGTAAAGATGGCATGATGTAGTACAAAACACATGTAGAGCTCATGCTCATAGGATGCACACACACAAAATGCAATAAAAAAGACAAATCATCAAGTTCTGTTAACAGACAGCAGTTAACATCATATAGCACTCTTGCAACGGTGATTTAGACATCAATATGAACTCAAACAAGCATGGCACAATAGAACAAAATGAAGAGCATCTCACATGAACATTTTGATATATCATGCGCATGAAATGGAGCAATATGCAAGGAGATATGACAGGTCAAAGTAGGCAACATATTATGATAGAAAAAAGGACTTGGAGGAAATTTTGGGGTCAACCTTGGATCCGGATCTAGGGTTTGCACGTGGATCGAGGCAGGGCCGGATCGGGCCACCGGAGAGGAGGGAGAAGGCCGGAGACGGGGCAGTGGAGCGGCGCGGCGGCCGGCGCGCATGGGCGCGGGCGCGGACGAGGGGGAGACCGGACGGCGGTGGCGCCGGTTCAGGCCGCGCAGGCCCGCTGCGGGCTCGCAGGCCAGCGTGGTGAGCCGCGGTATCCTGGCTTATTAGGGATGATAGACTACTCATATCAATAAAGAATTCCTTCTTTTCTGGGAGCCCATTCGGAAAGAACTCCAAAGTTAAGCGTGCTCAGCTTGGAGTAGTTTTAGGATGGGTGACCGACCGGGAAGTTGCTCTCGGGTGTGCATGAGTGAGGACAAAGTGCGCAGAAAAGACTAGTATTGATCTGTAAGGCCAGTCTAGATCCCGTCAGGAGAAACGACTACCAGCGGGTGTGTCCGAGGCGTTACAGAACTGTGAAGTAATTTTCAAGTGGGTAGTTTTTATAGCCCGGTGCTAAGTGTGAACACACACTAGTTTGATTGGTGTGAACAGATTTGCAATTACTTATTGCGTTGTAATATGCAATGTGATGAGAAACAAAAGTCAAAATTTATTGATGGTTCTGGCCTTCTGGGCCTAAAAAGCCATGTTTCTGTTGTTCTGCCTCATCGCAAACATTACTTTTGGATCAACCGTATGCCACGCATCGGAAGTCTGAAACATGGGCCCTTATTCTCGGATGTACGTGTACGTGTATGTGTCTACCCACTATCACACACGGTCATGATATCACCATCGTGTCGTATGGATGCACCGTCGCGTCTCCCACGGGGTGCCAGAAGGTTGACCACGTGGTTGCTTGCGTGGTGTCCCTGCGCGTGCTCTGCTCGCCATTGAGGCAAATTTAAAATGGCAATGATTAATAATTATCTTATATATTCAGGACAATTTAAAATGCCACATGCGGCAAGGCACAAAACACTCACGACCTACTTATGCATACAATTATAATAAAATATAGGCTAAAAAGCTGAGTCGATGGCCTTCCGACCACGGTCTTCTCGTACTCCATGATCAGCATATCACCCTTGCGGCCGTTCATTATGTGTACCTTACTAATCATCGCACACGAGTACTCGCAGACGCATCATGTGCGATACTCCTAGCCACCGCAAGCAACTAATTTGCATTTTCAAAGTTTTTTGTACGAACAGAATCGCACGCGAACTTACTGTAGTAACCGTCTGTGTTATAATTTCTCATCGCAAACAGTTCATCCGAGTGGGTTGTTTGCTACGTATCACACACATCTGGTTTACACGAATCGTTTGTGTTCTTTTGGTTGATAGTGAATGCTGCATATCACACACATCTTGTTAAGATCAACCATTTCGGTTCTTTTGCCTAATCGAAAACAGTTGGTCCGAGTGAATCGTATGCTGTATATCACACACATTTTGATCTGGCTGACCGTTTCTGTTGCATTCCTTAATAGCACATAGTTTATCGGAGCGAACTGTATGCCGTATATTGCACACACATTGATATGGCTGCCCGTTTCTGTTGTTCTTCCTCATCGCAAACAGTTCTGCTGGATAAACCGTATGCCCAGCATCGCACACGCATGTAAAATTTGAACCGTTTTTGACGTCTCTGCCATCGCAAACGTTTTCACCTTTTTTGACGGGTTTTTACACCACCATTTGCGATTATTGCATCGCACACAGTTTCGTCGAAGGGTCTCTGATCGTAGTGTCGCGTTAGCAGCATCCTGCAGTAGTGTGGTGTCCTTCCACCCTTCAAGAAATCAAGGCACCATCTGAAAGAGTTCTCTTGTAGGAAGTTCTCTTTTAGGAACAATCCTAGGACTGCACAGGAATTGTTCAATCTGAGACACTCTAGCCTTTGAGTTATGGTTTAGAGGACATTTAGAGCTCTGAAGAACAGATTTAAGATCTTGAATCAGAAGCCATTCCACCATTATCCTATACCCAGGTTAAGCTTGTTCTTGCATGTTGCATACTTCATAACTGGATCCTACAATGGGGTTGTGAGATGACCTTGTGCCGGAGGAGGAAGATGTGACGCCTGATGATGTTGTTAGCTCCAACCATGATGTGGAGAATTTGACAATGAGGCCTGAAAGAACAAAAGGATGGAGCGAACTCGGGCAATGTGGGAAAACAGAAGCCAGACAAGGATCTGAAGAAGAAAAACAAGCAGAAGAGAAGAGCAACAATAGAACAAGAAGAAGAAGAAGAAGACGAAGAAGCAAAACAATAGCAGAAGAAGAGTAAGAGGATGAGGATGGACTTCCACCTAGTTACGCATCGATGAACTTTTCCCTATTGAGCGCCATATGGCTCTTAAATTTGTACTGCAATTTGTTAGTAGCTATAATGAACTGTCATTTGTTCTCAACCAAGTAGCATGTAGTTCGTGTAACAAGTGTGATGCGGGCAACCAAGTCCCCTGGTAAAAATTGCTTCCCTAATGCAGCCAGCTCACATGCACAGGGCCAGAGCTATAGGGTGGCCGGCCCACCCTACAATTTTGGATCAGTCTATTACCTATGGATCTTTAACTAGGCCAGAATTTTTTTTGCCCAATAACACTTACCTGTTTACCCAGCGACGAATGCACAACCCACAACCACGCCCTTATTCACATTGAGCAGGGGACACCAGCCTCGTCCCGACTCCCTCCTGTACGCCATCGTCGGTCGCCAGCCGGAGTCCAGGCGCCGAGTATCCTGCCCCCTACGAGATGTGTGCGTCCTGCCTTGCGCGGCTGCGCCTCTGCCCCCGACCGCCTGACGCCCTTGCAAGTGTAAGTGCAGATATTGCTCCCCCCTTGTTTGTGCTGTTCTACGATGAGATGAATTGGAATTGCCCTCTATTATCAGGAGTGTGAGGAACTTGGTGGTCTTCTTGGTTGGGCAGCCAAGGAAAGTGAAGCACCTCGAGTGGGTGTTCTTTCAGCAGAGCACGGTATGACACTTGCACTTAAAGTTTATTTCTTAGGTCCGCGTTATTCCTGTTCTTGTTTCATATATTTTTAACAGCGCAATGTATTCCCTTGTGGCCTTATCGGCTTACCAATTTTGATTTTTTTTTATTTTTTTGTCGTGCAATGCTATCTTGTAGTCTGTACATGACCAGAACACATGTCATGTTTCTTATCAAAAATTCTTTTTTTTGGGGGGGGGGGGGGGGGGGGGTGCTAGCTCCGCCACTGCCCATGCGGGCAAACAAACGATGTGTAGATGATAATTTCTGGCCTATTTTACCTTAGGTGGACCAAATAAGACACACATGCAAAAAATGACCAAAAATGGTGCAGGTAACCAAACGCATCTGGTCGGTCGGTACGTGGTGAGTCGTGACCTTGTTAGCCCGCACATTCCATGCATTTTCAACCTGAACGTATGGTCAGGGGCTGACCTAGGAATTCTATGGAGTGGGGCACTTGTTGTATAATTTTGAAGAATTCTAAAAAATTATTTTAGAACACAAGCAAAATCCTATTGAAATTTCAAAAGATGAGCGCATCTGTCGTGTTTCAAGCTGTTTCCCCGGTTGTTAGAGCCAGAAGGACGGTGGCTGAAGCATTGATTAATGGAGCTTGGATTAAGGATATAATTTTCCACCAAGTTCTGGCTTTGTGGGAGGTCGTCTCAGAAGTTCACTTGGTGCAAGGTACGGAGGATAAATGGAACCGGACATGAAACTCCAATGGCGATTTTTCTACGAAATCAGTTTACTTGGCGCACTTGAGTGCATCGACCATTTGCAGTACGTCCCGCACAATCTGCAAGCACCATTGAAGTGCAAACTTTTCCTCTGGTTGGCCGCGAGGGAACGTATTTGGACGGATGATCGTCTGGCCACGCGAGGACTTCCGCACAAGGATGGTTGCTGTTTTTGTACTGCGACCTAGGAAACAGTACACCATTTTTTGGGGGGCTGCAGTGTAGTCTCAATTCTTTGGGGTTTGGTGCTCCATTGGGCCGAGATTACGGAGGTCGTCCCTTAGTCTGATCTCTCATTCCGAGATTGGTGGCAAGTTTCAAGAGCTAGAGTTCAGGGAACCAAAAGGAATCCTTGAGCACAATGATAATGCTTGTCACCTGGAGTATATGGAGGGAGAGGAATGGCAGGGGTTTTTGAGAACGCTTACACGCCGCCGTTGAAAATCTTGGATCAAGTTATTGTTGACGCCAAACAACGGGCAGAAGCAAGTATGGGTCGCTTTGTTCTACACTCACTGTGACATGGTTATGGTTGTTTCGCTGTAGACGGTGTTGTATGATCTCGGGTGGTGTTGTATGGTAGTTCTTGTGGATTATTGGTCGGTTCTACTTCTTTTTCTCTCTAATATTATACAGTGCTTGTAGTCGTCGCTAGATGGTCTATGAATCTAGATGTAATTTTTATTATACCTAGTGTTCGTTGTACTGTCATAATTGAAGATGAATAGATCGACAGTTTTAAAAAAAAGAGTGTCTCGTCAGTACTGTAGTCTGTACTCCGTTTAACCATTTTTAGTTGGACCGGGGCAGACGTTTGGATTTGAATGCGCGGTCGGAGTGACCCGGTGCCATGACTCCGTTCCACTGCTCGCTCCTTGGCGTCTTCCATTCCACCACCTACTGTGCCGTGCCTCTTGCACGCGGGCCCCGCCTCCGCCTGCCAGAGGGAGCGTCGTCTGTCCGTCTCTCCGGACAGACACGGCCGCTGCGCCGTGGGACCTGCAGCAGCGGACCCAGCCACGTACGGAGCCGCGCGCAGCGGAGGGAGCCCACGTTCCGTTGGATCCGGCTTGCCTGCTCCCTTCCCATGCTCAGGCAAGTCTCATCCCGTTCCATTCTGCACGGAGCCGCCACGTCGTCGTCGCCCGCGAAATTCGAAATCCCGGCCTGCCGCACCGGCCCCCGTGTCGCTGAGGGGCGGGCCCCGCTACGGCCCGCCCGCTGACCAGTCCAGCGGTCGTCACCGCACCGCAGTACCTGCCGCCCTCCCTCCTCGCCGAAAAAGAGGGGCGCACGGGAAAGTAAAAGAAGGAAAAGGTTAAAAAAAGAGGGCACGCACGCTGCCATTTTCACCGCTCGCTCGCATCGCATGGCTCGGCTTGGTTACCGCAGGCGCAGGCCCAGTTCGAATTCAAATCCCGCTGCTGCTGGTAGCCCCGTCTCTCTCCTCTGGCGGAAGGAGAAGGGCGGATCGGAGGCTTCTCCCCGGCCAACTCAGCTCTCGCGCCGGAGGCGGAGGTGGAGGCTCGAATAGCGCGCCACCGCCGCCGCTCCTGCTCCCGCTGTAAGTTCCTGCCGCTCCCCTACTGCCTCCACCCTCCCCTCGCCCGCGGCGCTGCGCTGCTCTGCTCCCGTGTCGCCAACCAGCTCGTCCTCCGTCCTCCGGCCCGGGGGGCGCGAGCCAAGCCAAGCTCAGAGGGAAGCAAGCTCGCTCGCGCGGCGGGCGGGTTCGAATCGAATCCGGGCGACTCGCCTGCGCCGCGCTCTAGCTACTGCCCGCGGTTCTGTTTCGAGCGAGGGAGAACCCTCTTCGTAGTTCGTACGCCGCGTCATCTCGTCGGTTCGTGCCCCGATTCGCTCCAGATTTCTGCGAGGCTTTTGCTGCGAGATTCGTTCGGTCCCTAGGGCTAGGGTGGGCGGGTTCTCCCAGGGGTTTAGCCGAGCCGTACGTTTGGGGATGTTCCGCGCCACAGCAAGCTCAAGCTCGAGATACGCATGCCGGCGATGGATGATGCGTTTGCGGTTTCTGTCAGCTCGGCCCGTGTCAATTTACTCTACCACTCTGTCCGCCTGGTTTCGATTCGGTTCCTTCCTGTTTCAGTTGCAGCTCCAGTTGATTTCTGAATCCCGGTGCACGATTGCCGGCAATTTGTTGGCACTTGTTCAAATTTTGAAAACTCTGGATCTCACTCTGCTCGATTTCAAAACCGCTCTGCAGGGATCAGGCCATGGCTGGCGTCGGAGCTACCACCACCCTCAGCCCCCACCCCCAGGGGAAGACGAAGGCATCCGCCCGCTTCTGCACCCGCCACTGAGACCGACCCCCTCCAGCTCGTCGCCGTAGCCCCCCGCCACCGGGATGAAGTCCACCACGGCGGCCCCGTCCAAGGGCAAGGCGGCGTTCGAGCTCAAGCACAGGCTGGTCCAGGCGCTCAACAAGATCGCCGACCGGGATACCTACCAGATCGGCCTCAGCGAGCTGCACGCCACCGTCGATGCCCTGGCCCCGGACATGGTCGGCCCCTTCCTCTCCTGCGTCGTCGACACCGACGCGGACCAGAAGAGCGCGGTCCGCAAGGAGTGCGTCAAGGCGATCGGCGCGCTGGCGCGGTCGCACGGGGCCCTGCTGGCGCCGCACATGCCCAGGGTGGTCGCCAGCGTCGTCCGCCGCCTCAAGGACGCCGACTCCGTCGTCCGGGACGCCTGCGTCGACACCTGCGGCACCCTCTCGGCGTGCGCCAGGGAGCTCGGGGACGGCGGCGCCGCGCTGGTCGCGCTGGTGCGCCCGCTGTTCGAGTCGCTCGGCGAGCAGAACAGGTACGTTCAGGCCGGGGCCGCGCTCTGCCTGGCCAAGGTGATCGATGAGAGCAGCTACTTCCCTGGCCCCGTTCTGCCGCAGATGCTTGTCCGTGTTGTTAAGATCCTCAAGAACCCGCATTTCATGGCCAAGCCCGCGGTGATCGAGCTGCTCAGAAGCATTGTTCAGGTCCCTCTCCCGCTCTCTTACCAATATTTGCATTGTAATTGTGAACCCCTTCATCCACTAGCAGCACTATTGCATATATGTTCTCTCTATTGTGGCATGATTACCTTGCTTGTTTGGCTGAGATGAGGGGGCTTTGCTTTTATCATCTTCAGGTTCTTATGGGTTCAGCCATTAAGGTTAGGTAGTTGAATGATTTGTAGTCATGGCATGGATCATTAATTGCTTATAAAGTACTAGTGATTACTGATTAGTACAGTATCATGGGAAGGAAGCATGCTTCATTGTAATAACAGAGTAGCTGTTATTTAATGGCTGCTCAGCAGTTTGTAATAACAGAGTACCTGTGATATAATGGCTGCTCAGCAGCTTGTAATAACAGAATACCTGTTATTTAATGGCTGCTCTATAGTTTGTCACACAAAATACATCTAGCTTGCCTTTTAAAGTCGGGTGTCGCTGCTGCTTGTTCACTCCAAGTATGCTTCACACTGCTAGTATTCTTGGCATCTATTTCTGCTGGAAATTCAGACAATATATATTTTCTAGAAGCAGAGTGATTATCTATTTATCTTCATCTTCAATTGTATGTCGTAAGTTGTAACTTGAGATTGACCTTAGCATTCTGTTGATGTTCTTATTTTGCTGTGGTCCCAATTTTTGTAGGCTGAAGGTGCTTCTACAGAGCAGGCTTTATCATCAGCACTAACAAGTATTATGGATTCCCTGAAGAGTAGTGACTGGACTACAAGGAAAGCAGCTTCTCTAGCTCTTTCAAGTATTGCTGTCAGCTCTGGATATTTGGTTGCGTCTTTCAGAACTTCCTGCCTTCGATCCCTTGAACGCTGTAAATTTGACAAGGTAGGTACAAGCATCGTGAAATTGATGCAGTCACTTTTTTTTTTGCATATGCTATAGTAATGTTTGTGCTTCCTATGATAGGTAAAACCGGTGCGTGATGCTATTACCCATGCCATACAGTTGTGGAAAGCTATTCCAGGGTCTGAGACTCCTGAACCATCAGAAGCTGGATCATCCACAAAAGGTATATATTCCTTTAATAATAACTCACTGTTTGTCTAATGTGCAGGAAAGCAGATGCAATACTTTGTTCTGAAGCATTAACTCAACTAACATAATTAGCTTTGTTTCTATTATGTGTACTGAAATCTTCTCTCTTCCCTAGCAGAAAACTTCTTTGGTGACCATAATGATACCAGAAGTGTACATGATGGTGGATCAAGAGCAACTTCTTTTAGGAGAGTTGATCCTACACCTTCAGCATCTGTTCTCAGTGGCAGTTCTATCACTTCAGTAAAGAAGAGATCCCCATTGTCTGTCAACAAGATACCTCAAAACAATGCCTCAAATCAGCAGCATTTGAAGTCAAGTGACTGGAATGTGGAGATATCAGTCCCTAAGCAGAATACAGTGCCAGATCTTGGGAAAAAGGGATATGGCAGCAACCGCATGTTGAAATATGCAAAAGGAAGTCCTTATGGAATTGTAGATGAAGACGTCAAGTCTGACTATGACCCTATGGATGATAAACAAGAATGCTCCTCTTTATCAGAAGTAGCCAGCAGGAGCTATGAGACGAAGCATGTCACCTCTGCTCTGGAAGTCACTGAAGATGTCACTGAGCTTTGCCCTAGGGCTCGAGAGACCAAGAGCATAGACTCCACTGTTACAGATGTCACTTCGCATGGCACACATACTTGTTGCCTGAGTGCGACGAAAGAATTGGCCCTTATTAGGAAGCAACTACAAGAGATGGAAAGGAAGCAAGCAAATCTTTTTGATCTTTTGCAGGTGATTCTCATAACTTTTAGTTGTTGAAAGCAAGCAAATCTTTTTGATCTTGTTGAATTAACTCCTTTCTATACTTGCCCAATTTATACAATGTTTGTCTATGTGATCTGGTAGTAAAGCGCAACAACGATTTAGTTCAAAAGTTAACATCATGTATATGATTTTAGATTTTTTGTTACATGATGAATTGTTTCCTCTCAAGCACCTGCACAGGCCTATTGCTAGTTTAGACAAAACAAAGGGCAATTCACGTTGATAATAAAAATCATGAACATGAACTCACGTTAATGGTTACCATTATCGTTCTCATCTATCATTTATAGAAAAATAATGCATATTCTTCACATGGAAAAATGCTGTGTCGTATACAAATACTTATGAACAACCACGTATGTAAAGATGTACTGCAAAGAATTGCCTTCCCAAGCACCTTTTTTGTACTAACTACTGTGGAGCAACAGCACACTTACTTTTTTTCACTTGTTTCTTGTAGGAGTTCATGTCAAATTCTGTGGAGAACATGTCAGTGCTGAACTCAAAAGTACACAATTTGGAGTATGCTGTAGACAAAACTGTGTATACAATTACTCAGAGTGAAAGCCGCTATCAACTTCCTGGCTCCAAGGGTTTTAAGAACCAGAGTGTCTCTTCTTCACCCAGGCTTTCTAATTCGACACCTAGATCATCCGTTGATGCCAACTTTAGGCCACCAACAATTCCTCATTTGAAACAAGAGAAGAAGTGGGCTCATGATCTACCATCTAAGGGCACGAGCACTTGCGTAAAAGAGGGTCATGAATTTCTGAAGGCCCATGCTCGTAACAGAGTTATGAAGCCTGGGGCTGGGAGCTCAGAGGAAAGTTACATTCCAAGTTTAGTGAGGAGTCGCGCATCTGGGGTCAAGGGGGCCTTCCCGGTTCCATTTACGAGTCCATGTGATCAGCCTGATCTGCAAAATGCATTGTGTGCTTCTAATCAGGCTGGCGAGTTTCGCGGTGCTGACGGCATGGAGCCAGCATATGCTGAAGCCCTTAGCTATGGTGATTCTTATGATCTGATTGACCTGATGGACAGAACTGGGCCTGTTCTTGACAAGTTGTCGCGCGAAACGGCAAATGAAGTTTTAAGGGTTATTGCTGGCCAGTTCCTTGACACAAAGTTATTTGACCTGGCCCTACCTTGGATTCAACAGGTAAGCTAAGTACTAGTAGCAATCTGTTTATACCTGCAATCATCTCCATGTCTGAAGAACTACAGTTGTGCATTTGCTGATTTGTGTGTGTCGGCCCAGGTGGTGGATCTAAGCATGGTTTACAAGCCGAGCCAAGTCTTTGTGTCCGTGAGAGCACAAAGGGAGTTCCTTTCTGCACTGGAGGAAGCGGCGACCCGCGGATCCACAGAACCAGCCGTCAGAATCGCCATCGTGCAGCTTGCTTTTAAACTGACCAAGGCCTGTGAGGCCGCCCCATGCAGGTAATCCACATCGTCCATGGACATTGGACAGTGACTAGCAAGTGCTCCACCAGTTTCTGACACCAAACTTTGGTTTCCTGTTTTACTGATGGATGCATCCATTCTGCTGTTGCAGGAAAATCTCAACCAGAGTGTCCAGGGGTAGCGAATCCGTCGTCATGGCCACCGTGATGTGAAGTACTTCTCCCTTGCGATGTGACCCTAGTGTGTGTTGAGGCATCAAGCAATGCCCTTGCAGTGGTGTTCTAGTGAGATTGTTTTCTTTTCTTGTCGCGACGATGTATACCAGGTCTCGATTACCGTATGCAAGTCAGTAGTAGTGGTTTGCTAGCTAATCATATGTGTACTAGGTCTCAGAAGAGGTGGTGGTTGTTTTAGCCTTCTTCGTTTTCTTTTCTCGAACACTCGTCGTAGTGCGTGTCATTGTGTATTAGAAGAAGAATGCCGAGACGGCGCTTGCCTTGTGTGGTGTTTGCTCTCTTGCGAGAGGCGATCAACGAGCTTGTGAGTTTATGTTGTGATCAAAATGTCAGTGCTGATGATCTTTGATGTTAGTACCTACTTATGCTTTCTTTTCAGTGAAGTATCAGACTTGCTTACATGTGCTCTCTTTACATGGGTAAACACACGGGGAGAGAAGAGCTCAGTGCAGTTACATGTTCACTACATTTTCAAACATGCCACATTTCACTACAGTAGAAAAATGTAGCACCCACACTCACATACACTCTCTTTTTACATTGTCTAGCTTAACCAGTGTTGCTTACCCTGATACGCTGTTCTAGTAAGTATGTTCAGATGGACGGGCATCACCAGTCCGAGACGTCGCTGCGCATCGACGCGCTGTAGAGGAAGCCGCCCCTCCTGCTGCTGGCGCTGCGCTGGACGCAGCCGGTGAGCTCCTGCGACACCTCCGACATGCGCGGCCGGAGCTGCGGGTCAGACTGCAGGCATTTTGCAGCCACCAACAAAGAGCAGTTTTCAGATTTATTTTTTTACATGTGAGAACTGATCAGTTTCTCTGAGGATTTCAGTGAGAGGGCTGAACCTGGACGCAGCGGGCCATCACGTCGGCGAAGCGGGACAGCGCCTTGGGCGGGTACAGGCCGCGCAGGGCCAGGTCTGCCACCGATCCCAGGGCGTCGCTGTCGTGGAGCTGCGGCGTCACAAACTTGACCAAGGACTGCTCATTTATCGGCTTTGAGCTGGGGATCAGACAACAGCTCACATATTACCATTTCAGTTCACAGGAATTTTGCAGGAAACAACTGCTTGCTTTACCTATCGTAGGACTTCCGGCCGGTTAATAGCTCGAGCATGACCACACCATAGCTGTACACGTCGCTCTTCATTGTGTAACCCGATGGCCTTGTGCACTCCGGGGGACTGTACCCTGGCCCCAAGCTCTCGTTTGGATCCTGCAGAGAATTTCCATGTCGGAAGATTGCCCTCATTCTACAAGCAAGCGAAAATCGTTGTCTCATGGCGCAGACAAGCAAACCTCGTAGAAGAATGCGAGGCCGCAGTCGGAGAGGTGAGGGTTGAGGTCGGCGTCGAGCAAGACATTGGATGACTTTATGTTCTTGTGGATGATCGGAGGCGAGCAGATCTCATGCAGGTACCTAAACAGAAACAAAACCTTTAGCATCTTAATTATCTTATGAACTCAGTATGCTTCAGTGTTGCTTGTCAACTTACTCCAGAGCCTGAGCTGTACCGAGAGCGATCCGAACGCGGGTATCCCAGGTGAGAGGCTTGCTGTAATCGTCTGACAAATGGAGGAACTGATAGAGGGACCCGTTCATATGGTGCTCATACACCATGATGTAGTGCCCGGGCTCCGCGCAGTAGCCCACAATCTCACAGATGCTCGGTTGGCGCAGCCTGGAAATGCAGGTGACCAGCTCCACAAAGTCGCTTCTCTCCGAGAAGCTCAGCGGATCAAACTTCTTGATAGCCAGCACCTGAAAAATCATCATGGTAAACAATAAGCTTCGATTATGGGACATGGTCATCATGTCCAGGCCTCTTGACTCTCTCCAACCATTTTTCTTCAGGCCGCTTGACAGAAATAAACTGCCAAAAACATTCAGTTCAACAGCATTTGGCTGCAACATGTTTTATATGCATATCTGACACCATTTTGTAGATGAAACTTAAGTTCTAGGCAACGTTGACTTCTCGAGATGATACTGTGGGATAGTTTATTTTTTCTCTGAATTTGGAGGGAAATCATGAGGACGTACCTGTCCGTTGGCATATTTCGCCTTGTAAACCCGACCGACCATTCCCTGGCCTATTATCCTGCTACTGTGCCAGTTGCCAGTGGCCGCTTGTAGCTCCGACGATGAGTAGGTCACCAGGCTGATCGGTTCCAAGATCCGCCTAGAATTGTTTAGCATTATCTGATACTTGTTGTCGTTCATCGTCTTGTAAGGCACAGAAGGCAGCGTTACACTGTCAATCGACGTCGATTTCTCCAGCGGCTTTATGCTGACTATTGAAGAATGGCCTGCAAAAGGGAAGACAAGAACCCTTATTGCCCAAAGCCAAAATGTACAAGTACCTGCAAACACTACTGGTGGTTGCATCCATCAGTAAACGTGCTCTTGTCGAAAGGAACATAAATTGTCGGTTCTCACCTGACTCGTCCATGTAGTAATGAGACGAGACGGGAGAGGATCGCTTCATCTGCAACACTGACAAGAGAATAACGGCTGCAAGGAGCACAGCTATGACCATTGCTCCGATAAAGAAACCGTTGACCCCGACGTCACTCTTTTCGCTCGATGAGGCTCCCGCTGAAGACCCCTTCTCCATGCCAGGAGGAGCCGACCCCGATGACCACTGGTTCCCACCAGTCCTTGAGAATGTAGTTAGCACTGTCAGAACTCATGAAATTGTAGTGCAATAGGAGCAATGTTGGGTGCAGGTACCACTCACTTGAGGCTGTCGATTTTTTTCAGTTTACTTGGAATCCACCCGGTGAACTTGTTGTTCTGCAGATTCCTTGAGCACAAAGGGAGGAAAACCGGTCTAGCTTAGTTCTGAATCATCACACTCATGCAAATATATGGATTTGAATCAGTGCCTTTTCAAGTAAAGTAAGCAAAATTAAGAATTATTTTTACATGCATTTGTATTAACAACACTGCTTCTTTTGCATTTCCATGTTGAAGTAATTAACCAGAAGCATGCACTTTTAACCATGGCGATAAAATTGGTTTGCGATGGCAGTGTTTACTCGGGGTATACTTACAGATCCTCCAGAGAAGAAAGTTTGGCCAGAACGTCGACATCGCCAGTGAACTGGTTGCTCTCCAAGTTCCTGGATATATATTTTTTGAGAAGATTGACAGTCATTTGTTGATCCAAAGGAGAAATAGCCAGTGAAGTTCCTAAGAATCCGGTTGCCTTACAGTGTCTTGAGGCCTGTGAGGTGCTGGAAACTCTGGGGCAGGTTACCGGACAAGCGGTTGTCAGAGAGATCCCTGATGACGCAAATAGAATTGCTTACTGTCAGAAGAAAATTAATAAGCTCCGAGCAAATCAAGCATATGCATTTGACCGGAAAAAGAAGTCAAGCATCACAACCTTATCTCTGTTGCCGTGACATTATATACAAACTAGTAGTAAAAACTGTGGTAAATTTGTGAAGAGATGCTAGCTACAATGGACTGTGAATCTGATTTTGCTTAACTTACATTTTCGAGAGCTTTGGAAGTTGCGAGAACATGTCGGTCAACTGCCCGTTTAAGTGATTGCTTCCGACGTTTCTGCGGTCCGTTGAAAAGGCGGTTTGGTGACCGATTCAATCAAGAAAAACAATCATCATGAAAAGAAAAAAAAGACAGCAACATGAAATAGGTTCTTACAGTGTCTCCAGATCAGACATCTGAGATACCGACCAAGGAATCCCGCCGGTAAACGCATTCCCTTGCAGATTTCTGCATCACAACATATGATAAAACGCACTGGTCTAACTAATGGGGTTGCCCGTGGCAACAGCAACCATGGAAGGCAAAAAAAGAAAAAACCCAGGAGAATGAACTCACAGCTGAACCAGGTTGGGCGGGAGCGCGTAGGGGATCTCGCCGCTGAGCTTGTTGTCGCTCACATCGCTGTGCTACGCAAAAGAAGGGAAAGCTGAACTAAGTTGCGCAACCAAGGGCGGCGGCGGTCGATGGACCGGAGAGGAGGTTCGGGTTCACAGTTGGGCATGACTCACAATTTGGTTACCGATTTGAGGCTGGACAGCTGGAAGCCGAGGTTGCCGGTGAGGTCGAGCCCCGAGAGGTCACTGCTCCATGCAGAACGGTCAAGCCAGAAAAACGAAGCTGTTAATTACATTCTGTGTGAGGAAGGGGGGCTTGGGGTTTCACAATGGTCTTGAGCAAGAAGTTTGGTTTGGTGGTTCGGTCCCCGTTGTTTGGCGGTTATTACATTTTGGTGACGGAGTTGTTGCTGCAGTCGACCCCTCGCCAGCCGTCGTCGTCGTCGCAGGGGTCGCCGCCGTCTGCCTTCCAGTTGTCCAGCTTGGACGGCTTGTGCATGCTGGTGAAGAGCACGTTCAGCGCCTCCACTGACGAAACAGGGCGGGCAAACGTCACAAAATGTTCTGAAGACAGGAAACGGGAGGGGAAATTCCCCTATCTCTCTCTCGCTCACCGTCGGCCCGGTCGGTCTTGGCCACCGCGACGGCGACCGCCGCGGAGAGGAGGAGGAGGGCGGCGAGGCCGCCGGGTACCGGCCGCCGTGGACGGGCCATGGCGGGTGGACGGGGACGACCAAGCGAGGGAGGGAGGCGTGTCAGGGGGCATGCAGGAGGAGGTCACCTCTCCTCCTCTCGCGTGTGGGCATGTGGATGGGGGTTTCTAAAATTGGGTGGGAGGCGGGAGGAGGGTGGGGAAGATGGCGCCGGCCGGGCGGCGAGAGTGGCGGGAAGCCCCTCGTTTTGAAGGTCCCATCTCATCTCACATGCCTAGGTCCAATGGATAGACAAGCTAATCCAGAACAGCATTAACAAGCTCCGTCGTAGTCTAGGTGGTTAGGATACTCGGCTCTCACCCGAGAGACCCGGGTTCAAGTCCCGGCGACGGAAACCTTTTTATTTTTTCTACTGTAGAAATGCAACATTCTCTAATTACGTTCTTTACAAGAAAATTTTCTCTTAGATTTTTAATCATGTGAATAAGCATGTGTTTTTTTGCAAGTAGGGAGAGATACATCATATGGCAGGAGTCAGAGAGCATATTTTGCGTGCACATATTAAGCTGAGAGCAAGAATTATGATAATGGAGGAATGCACAGATTGATGGACAAAATGCAGAGACTAATTTCTCTGCTAGATGAAGCAGGTGGTATATTTGGATAAAAAACAAATGCAGACCGCGTGCAAAAACGGACATTTCAGATTATCAGCGTTGTATTTTCCCCTCGAAAAAGTCACAATATCATCGTACATATCATCTACTGAAACCAGTGTAATTCCACAACAACATCCAGAACTCGAAATCAACTTTACTCCTTCCCTTTCTATTCTCTCTATATATGTATGCTCTTGCAGAGGGAAACAATGGCCTAAAATAAGGAAGGAAACTCAACGGCTTCCATCCCTGGAGCCAGCTCTGCAGGATCCTGTGTATCTCGGGAGTCTAATGCCGACAGCGGCAATAGCAGCTGCGGCAATGTCATTGTCAGGTGGCCGCGCTCTACGCTGCGATGTGGTCGCTCAGCTTCCGCCCGCTCGTCTCCAGGGGGAAGTAGGACACGGCCACGGCCGACACGAGCATCACCGTGATGAACACCGCGATGGCCGCGGTCTGGTGGCATGCGTGCACCAGCCCGACGGCCACGAGCGGGCACAGGATCCCCCCGAAGCGGGCGATGGAACTCGCGAACCCCACGCCCGTCGCCCTCACGGCTGTCGGGTATATCTGCAGGGGACGACGGTGTAAGACGTTTGACCAAAGAGGTTTAACAGAGTTAGAGGGCACTACTACCATGGCATGAACAAACCTCGGGGGCGTAGATGTGCAGCACGATGAAGCTGGCGGAGATGCAGATGCGCGCTCCAAACAGGAAGATGGTCGTCAGGGATTCCGTCTGAGCGAACATGAGAGGAGCTATGCACAGGCAACTGACGTAAAGCATCGAGGACATTGAGAGCTTGCGTCCGAACTTGTCCACGATGGCGGCCGACAGAATAAGGCCGGGAACCTCTGCGTCGATCAACATGATATGAATGAGAAGGATACTCTGGGAAGGATAGGTTAAAGGAAAAATGATTGGCCATAGGAGAAAGCATATATACCTCCAAAGCTAGTGATGAATACATTCCTGTAGAGATTAACATCAGTTGAGTGGGTTGTTTCAGCTGTTACTGCTCCTTCTGAGCCACAGATCCTATTTCCATGACTCAGCTCCGAGGTTAGCAGAACAAGACCGTAGTACAAGAAGGCGAGACCGAGAAAGACAGTCCAAAGAAGAAGAGTCGATCTAATTAGATTTGGGGACAAAAGCCTTAAGATGGCATTCAGGCCCCCAATCCCAGGTTTGCTGGCGTGATCGACAGGGTTGCTTTTCCTAGCTGAAACCAACTGCGCAGATTCTGCGGAATCTGCCATCTCGTGGAGCTCCACTCGATGGCCAGCACTAAGTCGTCCAGAAGGGAGAGCTACACGGTTTACTCGTGCCATTGTTTCCATAACATGCACTGCATCAGCTATTCTGCCCTTCATGCATAGGTATCTTGGTGACTCGAGTGTCAATGGGTAGAAGAGTAGTAGGGCAAATGATGGCAATGATGAGAGCGCTAGCAGCCACCTCCAGCCAAAAGCTGGCATCACAGCCTGCAAATTAAGCGGATTAGTGCCTGCAAATTGCCGTGTCTGTTTTTTAAATAGTACAGTTACAAATTAGAGTGAATGCTTGTGTGGTTTGATCTATTGTGCCAACAAGAATTTCACTAGATCACTCAGACAATGGTATTACTTTTGCAAAAATGTAGGAACTTACCCAAGCAAGCGAAGCTTCCAGTATTGTGCCAATGGTCCAAAATGCTGAGAAGATAACCATCCAAGTTCCTCGGTTAGGAGCAGGGACAAACTCTAGAAACCAAGAAGATAGAACTGGTCCACCACCCAGTCCAACACCAACAAAAAATCTTAGTACAATCAAAGATGAATAGTTTGGCGCGAAGGCACTGAGAAGACCAGCCCCACCGGTTACAAGGGCTGTGAAGTTGAACCCAACCCTGGAGAAGTACGAAGTAGCAACAATGAGGAAGAAAATACTTACAGCATGTAAAATATGAACTACAGACAAAAATAGATATCCTAAAAACGTATTTATTTGCCTCTCCCAGAAGACATCTTAATTAGTTAAACTTAACTAGTCTGGTATGCAGATTCAACGTAACTAGTCTGGTATGGAGATTCCCAACCTACATCCCATATGTAGCAACCTCTAGGCTCTAAACTTGAGAGTTATCGCGCCGGCAAGCTCTACCATAGACAGGGATTATATTAGCCTGCCTCTCCTGGAAGACATCCTAATTAGTCAAACTCAACTAAACTAGACTAAAGTTATCAAGTGAAAGATTATATATTTATGCCCATAGTATTAATGAAGCATCATTCCAAAACATGGCTCAATTGTGTATGCCTAGCTAAATTCCACAGCATAAATTCCGCTGTTAGGGTGAATGTATTTGAAAGACAAATTTCCAATAAATAAACAATGGAGAAGCAGGGAAGGACCTACCTTCTCCCATAGTTGTCCGAAACTAAGCCCCAGCAGTATGCTCCCACAAGCATCCCTAAAAATACAACACTTGTGATGAAACTCTCTTCCTGTGCAGAAAGCCCCCATTCAGCGTGAACCGACTGCCCAACAAACGACAGAAGCATCATTTCCATCGCCTCTGAGATCTTGGCCATCCCGGAATAGGCAAGCACGAACGCTTGGAACTTTCCAAACCCCATGGACACAAGCGCCTCATCGACAGTATAAGTTGACACACCGTCCTCCATCTGAAAAATAAGCAAACAGCCACGATACATGGATTAACCGGTTTCATGTTTGTTATCATGCTGCATTATGAAAATTATGAAAAGTTCATTGATAGGAAAAGAATACTTAGCACACAGGCAAAGAAGTCTTTTTGCGCCAGAAATAAAATGGGATTCGTGCTGTCTGGGGTCCTCCATCAGAAGTAAAAATAAGCTTAAGCTTAAGGACCATATTTATCCGATTTGATAATCCAAAAAGACAGCAAATTCCAGACAGCACCAACCAACACTCTGCAGCTCTGCTGTCTGGGATTCGTGCTATCAGAGTGTAGACAGCCCCCCTGCTCAACACAGATAGAGACCTAAGTTGTAGTACCAGAGGAAAACAATGGATGACAGACTAACCCAACGATTTTCAGTTAGCTTCCCAAACAGTCAACAGCTAACAGAAAGATAACCAGACCACCGGATCAGATTTATAAATCTAGGCAACCTAGGCCTCATGTCTGGGCCACGGATCCTCGGCTTAACAGGTCGCGCATTCAGGCCGGACTGCTCGCTGGGGCCGGCAGCGCGTCGCCGGACGGGAACCGGCTCAAATGGAGCGTGTTACGAGGACGGAGCGCGGCGGCTGGGGCGGAGAGAGTGGGATACGGGGAGGGGTGGAGGGAGCTCGGCGGGGAGGAGTACCTCGTCGGGGTAGGTAGGAGGAGGGCCGGCGCCGGCGCGGCCAGGAAGTCGCCGGGAACGGACGCGACGGCCGGGTCGGGTGTTGGCGGCTCGTAATTTTTCCCTCTTTTTTTTTCTGAGACGACGAAAATGGAAAGAAAACGTCCGTTTTACGCCTAAGTAGCGGTTATCATGAGTGTGCTTTACGCCTAAGGATGGTCTGGAAGGGATGAATAGTACTCCTATCATATTTCTTTTTGCATAACCCTCGTTTCAACGTATTTCATCATGAAATTTACACATTTGTGCATTATGCCTTCATCTATATTTGTTTTTTTTATATAATTTTTTGGATTGTAAGGACGAGAATTTTCATGAATTTTGAATTTTGCATTTGGAGGCCTCCAAAAATGTCAATGTATTTCATACAATAAAACTCTACGTGTCTACCCTTTTTTTTTTGAAAAATTCTGATCTAATATTAATTAAACATCATGACATTACAAAGAACAGGAGGAGTAAAAGACCACCTAGCGACGACTACAAGCACTGGAACGAACCAAAGGCGCGTCACCATCATTACCTTCCCTATCTGGAGTATGGAAAACCTTGTTGTAGCAGACAATTGGGAGCCATCATGCTAAGGCTCCAAAGGGCCAGCACATCAGAACAACAACCGTCATCGATGAAGAGAAACATAGATCGGAAGGATTTAACCCGCAGACAATCGGGAAGTCATCGTGCTAAGACCCCAAAGGGTCAGCGCATCAGAACAACAACCGTCATCGATGAAGAGAAGCGTAGATCGAAAGGATTTAACCTGTAGACACATGAACGCAAGCGAACAAGGACCGGATCAACACAGATCCACCTAAGACAAGCATCGATCGAATCCCGTGACATCCGTCTTCACACGCCCTCCAACGACACAAGATGCGCCTCCGGGACTCGTCGCCGCCTCTCCTTCCTGAGCAGCACACAAAACCTAAACATACTAAAATAGCACCTAAAACGAAGCATGAGCCCTCCTGTCGCATGAGCCGAGATCCACTATGCTTCCATGGCCGTAAGGCCATAAGGGACGAGGTAGATGGCGGCGACATTGACGGGAGGCAGGGAAACCCTAAATGCCTTGGAGCCTTTTTTTCTTGGGAAGAAAGAAAACACACCTATGTATGTCCCTACTCTTGTTTGAGTCGTATAATGGTTCCCCACCTTCAACCCCTTCTTCGTGGAACATTAAGGACAGTAAATTTGAACCTAAATTGAGCCTTCTCACGCGCTAAGCATTTCTAGCCATCTATTTTTTGTGATCTTTGCATTCTGGCCGTCTGATCTGCTGTTCGCTCATGCCTGGTCCACACAATTGCAGAATCGTGGGCTAGCTGTCCTGTAGGCAGCTACTCCCGAGGCTGAAACGGATACCGTAAGTTAACTGAGCCTTCTCCCTCTACCGCACAACCCATCCTATGAATCATGTTAAGCGATGACGCCTCTACGAAGAAACAAATGCACGACTTCTCTCTTTCTCGACCTCTGCTCTCTCACGAGGCGGCGAACCCTAGCTGCGCCCGTTGCCGCCAGATCCTATTGCTCTTCCGCACCCCGTACGCTGGTGAGTTCCCGCCTCCCACCTCGTCGGGCTCGTGCGATGGTGCAGGTGCCAACCCTCTCATGCTCCACTAATTCGATTGCCATCATCCCAGGCTCCCAGCAGATTACCTACGCCACCATGATATTGGTGCCTCCAGCCACCCACAACACCGCTGCCTCCTCATGTCGCTTCTTCGTGCTTGACGAAGCCAGATCCTATTGCTCTTTCGCACCCCGTACGCTGGTGAGTTCCCGCCTCCCACCTCGTCGGGCTCGCGCGATGGTGCAGGTGCCAACCCTCTCATGCTTCACTAATTCGATTGCCACTATCACAGGCTCCCAGCAGATTACATGCGCCACCACGACATCGGTGCCTCCAGCCACCCACGACGCCGCTGCCTCCTCCTGTAGCTTCTTCATGCTAGACGAAGCCAGATCCTATTGCTCTTCCGCACCCCATACGCTGGTGAGTTCCCGCCTCCCACCTCGTTGGGCTCGCGCGGTGGTGCAGGTGCCAACCCTCTCATGCTCCACTAATTCGATCGCCATCGTCCTAGGCTCCCAGCAGATTACCTGCGCCACCACGACATCGGTGCCTCCAGCGACCCACGGCGCCGCTGCCTCCTCCTGTCGCTTCTTCGTGTTGGACAAAGCCAGATCCTATTGCTCTTCCGCACCCCGTATGTTGGTGAGTTCCCGCCTCTCACCTTTGTCGGGCTCGTGCGATGGTGCAGGTGTCAACCCTCTCATGCTCCACTAATTCGATCGCCACCGTCCCAGGCTCCCAGCAGATTACCTGTGCCACCACGACATCGGTGCCTCCATCCACCCACGACGCCGCTGCCTCCTCTTGTCGCTTCTTCATGCTGGACGAAGCCAGATCCTATTACTCT
Source organism: Triticum timopheevii (assembly GCA_963921465.1). Classification (NCBI taxonomy): domain Eukaryota; kingdom Viridiplantae; phylum Streptophyta; class Magnoliopsida; order Poales; family Poaceae; genus Triticum; species Triticum timopheevii. Next base: position 489,159,994 of record OY997270.1, on the reverse strand, counting down.
TCCGCACCCGATATGCTGGTGAGTTCCTGCCTCCCACCTCGTCGAGCTCGCGCGATGGTGCAGGTGCCAACCCTCTCATGCTCCATTAATTCGATCGCCACCATCCCAGGCTCCCAGCAGATTACCTGCGCCTAAACTTGGGCAAACGTCGGGCTGGGCCAGGTTTTGGGCCGGGCTTGTAAAAGCCCGGCCTTCATTTCTCAATCCCGAGCCCGACCCGAAGCCTGATTACTCCCTGATTTCAAGCCCGAGCCCGGCCCAAAATCAAGCCCGAAGCCCGAAAGCCCGGCCCGAACGCTATTTTTTAGTACGTGTACGTGCAAGCCCGGCCCGAAGCCTGAAAGCCCAGCCCGAAAAATAGAAAAAGAGAAGCCCGAGCCCGGCCCGAACTACCTTTCGGTCTACAAAACAAAGCCCAAGCCCGGCCCGAGTGTCAAGCCCAGCCCGGCCCAGCCCAGGTTTTTCGGGCCAGGCTTGGGCCGGGTCGTCGGGCCGGGCTGCTGATACGTCTCCAACGTATCTATAATTTTTTATTGCTCCATGCTACTTTATCTACTGTTTTAGGCAATATTGGGCTTTATTATCCACTTTTATATTATTTTTGGGACTAACCTATTAACCGGAGGCCCAACCCAGATTTACTGTTTTATGCCTATTTCAGTGTTTCGAGGAAAAGGAATATCAGACGGAGTCAAAACGGAACGAAATCAACTGGAGAAGTTATTTTTGGAAGGAAAGCAACCCAGGGAACTTGGAGTGCACGTCAGGGGAGATACGGGCTGCCCACGAGGGTGCCCCCCCCCCTGGGCGCCCCCCTGCCTCGTGGGGCCCTCGTAGCTCCTCCGACGTACCCCCTGCACCCATATATACTCTTGTACCCCAAAATTTCCAGAACAGAAGATAGATCGGGAGTTCCACCGCCGCGAGCCTCTGTAGCCACCAAAAACCAATCGGGACCCTGTTCCGACACCCTGCCGGAGGGGGATCCCATCACCGGAGGCCATCTTCATCATCCCGGTGCTATCCATGACGAGGAGGGAGTAGTTGATGAAGGAAATATGCCCTAGAGGCAATAATAAAGTTATTATTTATTTCCTTATATCATGATAAATGTTTATTATTCATGCTAGAATTGTATTAACCGGAAACATAATACTTGTGTGAATACATAGACAAACAGAGTGTCACTAGTATGCCTCTACTTGACTAGCTCGTTGATCAAAGATGGTTATGTTTCCTGACCATAGACATGTGTTGTCATTTGATTAACGGGATCACATCATTAGGAGAATGATGTGATTGACTTGACCCATTCCGTTAGCTTAGCACTTGATCGTTTAGTTTTCTGCTATTGCTTTCTTCATGACTTATACATGTTCCTATGACTATGAGATTATGCAACTCCCGTTTACCGGAGGAACACTTTGTGTGCTACCAAACGTCACAACGTAACTGGGTGATTATAAAGGTGCTCTACAGGTGTCTCCGAAGGTACTTGTTGGGTTGGCGTATTTTGAGATTAGGATTTGTCACTCCGATTGTCGAAGAGGTATCTCTGGGCCCTCTCGGTAATGCACATCACTTAAGCCTTGCAAGCATTGCAACTAATGAGTTAGTTGTGAGATGATGTATTACGGAACAAGTAAAGAGACTTGCTGGTAACGAGATTGAACTAGGTATTGAGATACCGACGATTGAATCTCGGGCAAGTAACATACCGATGACAAAGGGAACAACGTATGTTGTTATGCGGTCTGACCGATAAAGATTTTCGTAGAATATGTAGGAGCCAATATGAGCATCCAGGTTCCGCTATTGGTTATTGACCGGAAACAGTTCTAGGTCATGTCTACATAGTTCTCGAACCCGTAGGGTCCGCACTCTTAAAGTTACGATGACAGTTTCATTATGAGTTTATATGTTTTGATGTACCGAAAGTTGTTCGGAGTCCCTGATGTGATCACGGACATGACGAGGAGTCTCAAAATGGTCGAGACATAAAGATTGATATATTGGACGACTATATTCAGACACCGAAAGTGTTCCGGGTGATTTCGGAGAAAACCGAAGTGCCGGAAGGGTTACCGGAACCCCCCGGGGAAGTATTGGGCCTTAGTGGGCCTGAGGGGAGAGAGAGGGCAGCAGCCCAGGAGGTGGCGCGCCCCCTCCCATGGGGAGTCCGAATTGGACTAGGGGAGGGGGGCGCGGCCCCTCTTTCCCTCTCCCTCTCCCCCTCTTTCCTTCCCCCTTCCCCCTTCCTAGTTGGACTAGGAAAGGGGAGTCCTACTCCTACTAGGAGGAGGACTCCCCCCTCCTTGGCGTGCCCCAAGGGCCGGCCGGACTCCCCCCAGGACACACAAGTTGATCTTCGTGATCGTTCCTTAGCCGTGTGCGGTGCCCCCCTCCACCATATTCCACCTCGGTCATATCGTTGCGGTGCTTAGGCGAAGCCCTGCATCGGTAGAAAATCATCATCGTCACCACGCTGTCATGCTGACGGAACTCATCCCCGACACCCTGCTGGATCGGAGTCCGGGGATCGTCATCGAGCTGAACATGTGCTGAACTCGGAGGTGCCGTATGTTCGGTACTTGGATCGGTCGGATCGTGAAGAGGTACGACTACATCAACCGCATTGTCATAACGCTTCCACTTTCGGTCTACGAGGGTACGTGGACAATACTCTCCCCTCTCGTTGCTATGCATCACCATGATCTTGCGTGTGCGTAGGAATTTTTTTGAAATTACTACGTTCCATAACAGTGGCATCCGAGCCTGGTTTTATGCGTAGATGTCATATGCACGAGTAGAACACAAGTGAGTTGTGGGCGATATAAGTCATACTACTTACCAGCATGTCATACTTTGGTTCAGCGGTATTGTGAGATAAAGCGGCCATGACCGACATTACGCGTACGCTTACGCGAGACTGGTTTCACCGTTACGAGCACTCGTGCTTAAAGGTGACTGGCGGGTGTCTGTCTCTCTCACTTTAGTTGAACCGAGTGTGGCTACGCCCGGTCCTTGCGAAGGTTAAAACAACACCAACTTGACAAACTATCGTTGTGGTTTTGATGCGTAGTAAGAATGGTTCTTGCTAAGCCCGTAGCAGCCATGTAAAACTTGCAACAACAAAGTAGAGGACGTCTAACTTGTTTTTGCAGGGCATGTTGTGATGTGATAAGGTCAAGACGCGATGCTATATTTTATTGTATGAGATGATCATGTTTTGTAACCGAAGTTATCGGCAACTGGGAGGAGCCATATGGTTGTCGCTTTATTGTATGAAATGCAAACGCCCTGTAATTGCTTTACTTTATCACTAAGCGGTAGCGATAGTCGTAGAAGAAATAGACGGCGTAAACGACAATGATGCTACGATGGAGATCAAGGTGTCGCGCCGGTGAAGATGGTGATCATGGAGGTGCTTCGGAGATGGAGATCACAAGCACAAGATGATGATGGCCATATCATATCACTTATATTGATTGCATGTGATGTTTATCCTTTATACATCTTATCTTGCTTTGATTGACGGTAGCATTTTAAGATGATCTCTCACTAAAATTATCAAGAAGTGTTCTCCCTGAGTATGCACCGTTGCGAAAGTTCTTCGTGCTGAGACACCACGTGATGATCGGGTGTGATAGGCTCTACATTCAAATACAACGGGTGCAAAATAGTTGCACACACGGAATATTCAGGTTAAACTTGACGAGCCTAGCATATAACAGATCCTCGGAACAGGAGACCGAAAGGTCGAGCGTGAATCATATAGTAGATATGATCAACATATTGATGTTCACCGTTGAAACTACTCCATCTCACGTGATGATCGGACATGGTGTAGTTGATATGGATCACGTAATCACTTAGAGGATTAGAGGGATGTCTATCTAAGTGGGAGTTCTTAAGTAATATGATTAATTGAACTTAAATTTATCACGAACTTAGTACCTGATAGTATCTTGCTTGTCTTTATTGATTGTAGATAGATGGCCCGTGTTGTTGTTCCATTAAATTTTAATGCGTTCCTTGAGAAAGCAAAGTTGAAAGATGATGATAGCAATTACACGGACTGGGTCCGTAACTTGAGGATTATCCTCATTGCTGCACAGAAGAATTACGTCCTGGAAGCACCGCTGGGTGCCAGGCCTGCTGCTGGAGCAACATCAGATGTTATGAACGTCTGACAGAGCAAAGCTGATGACTACTCTATAGTTCAGTGTGCCATGCTTTACGGCTTAGAATCGGGTCTTCAACGACGTTTTGAACGTCATGGAGCATATGAGATGTTCCAGGAGTTGAAGTTAATATTTCAAGCAAATGCCCGGATTGAGAGATATGAAGTCTCCAATAAGTTCTATAGCTGCAAGATGGAGGAGAACAGTTCTGTCAGTGAGTATATACTCAAAATGTCTGGGTATAATAATCACTTGATTCAATTGGGAGTTAATCTTCCGGATGATAGCTTCATTGACAGAATTCTCCAATCATTGCCACCAAGCTACAAGAGCTTTGTGATGAACTATAATATGCAAGGGATGGAAAAGACTATTCCCGAGCTCTTCGCGATGCTAAAAGCTGCGGAGGTAGAAATCAAGAAGGAGCATCAAGTGTTGATGGTTAACAAGACCACTAGTTTCAAGAAAAAGGGCAAAGGGAAGAAGAAGGGAAACTTCAAGAAGAACAGCAAACAAGTTGCTGCTCAGGAGAAGAAACCCAAGTCTGGACCTAAGCCTGAAATTGAGTGCTTCTACTGCAAGCAGAATGGTCACTGGAAGCGAAACTGCCCCAAGTATTTGGCGGATAAGAAGGATGGCAAGGTGAACAAAGGTATATGTGATATACATGTTATTGATGTGTACCTTACTAATGCTCGCAATAGCACCTGGGTATTTGATACTGGTTTTGTTGCTAATATTTGCAACTCGAAACAGGGACTACGGATTAAGCGAAGATTAGCTAAGGACGAGGTGACGATGCGCGTGGGAAATGGTTCCAAAATCGATGTGATCGCAGTCGGCACGCTACCTCTACATCTACCTTCGGGATTAGTTTTAGACTTAAATAATTGTTATTTAGTGCCAGCATTGATCATGAACATTATATCTGGATCTTGTTTGATGCGAGACGGTTATTCATTTAAATCAGAGAATAATGGTTGTTCTATTTATATGAGTAATATCTTTTATGGTCATGCACCCTTGAAGAGTGGTATATTTTTATTGAATCTCGATAGTAGTGATACACATATTCATAATGTTGAAGCCAAAAGATGCAGAGTTGATAATGATAGTGCAACTTATTTGTGGCACTTCCGTTTAGGTCATATCGGTGTAAAGCGCATGAAGAAACTCCATACTGATGGACTTTTGGAACCACTTGATTATGAATCACTTGCTACTTGCGAACCGTGCCTCATGGGCAAGATGACTAAAACACCGTTCTCCGGTACTATGAGAGAGCAACTGATTTATTGGAGAGCATACATACAGATGTATGTGGTCCGATGAATGTTGAGGCTCGTGGTAGATATCGTTATTATCTCACCTTCACAGATGATTTGAGCAGATATGGTTATGTCTACTTAATGAAGCATAAGTCTAAAACATTTGAAAAGTTCAAGGAATTTCAAAGTGAAGTTGAAAATCATCATAACAAGAAAATAAAGTTTCTACGATCAGATCGTGGAGGAGAATATTCGAGTTACGAGTTTGGTCTACATTTGAAACAATGCGGAATAGTTTCGCAACTAACGCCACCCGGAACACCATAGCGTAATGGTGTGTCTGAACGTCATAATCGTACTTTACTAGATATGGTGCGATCTATGATGTCTCTTATAGATTTACCGCTATCATTTTGGGGTTATGCTTTAGAGACGGCCGCATTCACGTTAAATAGGGCACCATCAAAATCCGTTGAGATGACGCCTTATGAACTTTGGTTTAGCAAGAAACCAAAGTTGTCATTTCTGAAAGTTTGGGGCTGCGATGCTTATGTGAAAAAGCTTCAACCTGATAAGCTCGAACCCAAATCGGAGAAATGTGTCTTCATAGGATACCCAAAGGAGACCGTTGGGTACACCTTCTATCACAGATCCGAAGGCAAAACGTTTGTAGCTAAGTTCGGAAACTTTCTGGAGAAGGAGTTTCTCTCGAAAGAAGTGAGTGGGAGGAAAGTAGAACTTGATGAGGTAACTGTACCTGCTCCCTTATTGGAAAATAGCTCATCACAGAAATCTGTTCCTGTGACACCTACACCAATTAGTGAGGAAGTTAATGATGATGATCATGGAACTTCAGATCAAGTTGTTACTGAACCTCGTAGATCGACCAGAATAAAATCCGCACCAGAGTGGTACGATAATCCTGTTCTAGAAGTCATGTTAGTAGACCATGATGAACCTACGAACTATGAAGAAGCGATGGTGAGCCCAGATTCCGAAAAATGGCTTGAGGCCATGAAATCTGAGATGGGATCCATGTATGAGAACAAAGTGTGGACTTTGGTTGACTTGCCCAATGATCGGCAAGCAATTGAAAATAAATGGATCTTCAAGAAGAAGACTGACGCTGACGGTAATGTTACTGTCTACAAAGCTCGACTTGTCGCGAAAGGTTTTCGACAAGTTCAAGGGGTTGACTACGATGAGACCTTCTCACCCGTAGCGATGCTTAAGTCTGTCCGAATCATGTTAGTAGTTGCCTCATTTTATGATTATGAAATATGGCAGATGGATGTCAAAACTGCATTCTTGAATGGTTTTCTGGAAGAAGAGTTGTATATGATGCAACCGGAAGGTTTTGTCGATCCAAAGGGAGCTAACAAAGTGTGCAAGCTCCAGCGATCCATTTATGGACTGGTGCAAGCCTCTCGGAGTTGGAATAAACGCTTTGATAGTGTGATCAAAGCATTTGGTTTTATACAGACTTTTGGAGAAGCCTGTATTTACAAGAAAGTGAGTGGGAGCTCTGTAGCATTTCTGATACTATATGTAGATGACATATTGCTGATCGGAAATGATATAGAATTTCTGGATAGCATAAAAGGATACTTGAATAAGAGTTTTTCAATGAAATACCTCGGTGAAGCTGCTTACATATTGGGCATTAAGATCTATAGAGATAGATCAAGACGCTTAATTGGACTTTCACAAAGCACATACCTTGACAAAGTTTTGAAGAAGTTCAAAATGGATCAAGCAAAGAAAGGGTTCTTGCCTGTGTTACAAGGTGTGAAGTTGAGTAAGACTCAAAGCCCGACCACTGCAGAAGATAGAGAGAAGATGAAAGATGTTCCCTATGCTTCAGCCATAGGCTCTATCATATATGCAATGCTGTGTACCAGACCTGATGTGTGCCTTGCTATAAGTCTAGCAGGGAGGTACCAAAGTAATCCAGGAGTGGATCACTGGACAGCGGTCAAGAACATCCTGAAATACCTGAAAAGGACTAAGGATATGTTTCTCATATATGGAGGTGACAAAGAGCTCATCGTAAATGGTTACGTTAATGCAAGCTTTGACACCGATCCGGACGATTCTAAATCGCAAACCGGATACGTGTTTACATTGAACGGTGGAGCTGCCAGTTGATGTAGTTCTAAACAAAGCGTCGTGGCGGGATCTACGTGTGAAGTAGAGTACATAGCTGCTTCGGAAGCAACAAATGAAGGAGTCTGGATGAAGGAGTTCATATCCAATCTATGTGTCATACCTAGTGCATCGGGTCCAATGAAAATCTTTTGTGACAATACTGTAGCAATTGCCTTAGCGAAGGAATCCAGATTTCACAAGAGAACCAAGCACATCAAGAGACGCTTCAATTCCATCCGGGATCTAGTCCAGGTGGGAGACATAGAAATTTGCAAGATACATACGGATCTGAATGTTGCAGACCGGTTGACTAAGCCTCTTCCACGAGCAAAACATGATCAACACCAAGACTCCATGGGTGTTAGAATCATTACTGTGTAATCTAGATTATTGACTCTAGTGCAAGTGGGAGACTGAAGGAAATATGCCCTAGAGGCAATAATAAAGTTATTATTTATTTCCTTATATCATGATAAATGTTTATTATTCATGCTAGAATTGTATTAACCGGAAACATAATACTTGTGTGAATACATAGACAAACAGAGTGTCACTAGTATGCCTCTACTTGACTAGCTCGTTGATCAAAGATGGTTATGTTTCCTGACCATAGACATGTGTTGTCATTTGATTAACGGGATCACATCATTAGGAGAATGATGTGATTGACTTGACCCATTCCGTTAGCTTAGCACTTGATCGTTTAGTTTTCTGCTATTGCTTTCTTCATGACTTATACATGTTCCTATGACTATGAGATTATGCAACTCCCGTTTACCGGAGGAACACTTTGTGTGCTACCAAACGTCACAACGTAACTAGGTGATTATAAAGGTGCTCTATAGGTGTCTCCGAAGGTACTTGTTGGGTTGGCGTATTTTTAGATTAGGATTTGTCACTCTGATTGTCGGAGAGGTATCTCTGGGCCCTCTCGGTAATGCACATCACTTAAGCCTTGAAAGCATTGCAACTAATGAGTTAGTTGTGAGATGATGTATTATGGAACGAGTAAAGAGACTTGCCGGTAACGAGATTGAACTAGGTATTGAGATACCGACGATCGAATCTCGGGCAAGTAACATACCGATGACAAAGGGAACAACATATGTTGTTATGGGTCTGACCGGTAAAGATCTTCGTAGAATATGTAGGAGCCAATATGAGCATCCAGGTTCCGCTATTGGTTACTGACCGGAAACAGTTCTAGGTCATGTCTACATAGTTCTCGAACCCGTAGGGTCCGCACGCTTAAAGTTACGATGACAGTTTCATTATGAGTTTATATGTTTTGATGTACCGAAAGTTGTTCAGAGTCCCGGATATGATCACGGATATGACGAGGAGTCTCGAAATGGTCGAGACATAAAGATTGATATATTGGACGACTATATTCAGACACCGGAAGTGTTCCGGGTGATTTCGGAGAAAACCGGAGTGCCGGAAGGGTTACCGGAACCCCCCGGGGAAGTATTGGGCCTTAGGGGAGAGAGAGGGCAGTAGCCCAGGAGCTTTTCTATTGTAGTTGGATCTTATGATGTTTCTCCCCCTCTACTCTCTTGTGATGAATTGAGTTTCCCCTTTGAAGTTATCTTATCGGATTGATTCTTTTATGAGAACACTTGATGTATGTCTTGTCGTGATTATCTGTGGTGACAATGGGATATCATGTGCCACTTGATGTATGTTTTGGTGATCAACTTGCGGGTTTCGTGACATTGGGAACCTATGCATAGGGGTTGGCACTCGTTCTTGACTCTCCGGTAGTAGCTTTGGGGCACTCTTTGAAGTACTTTTATGTTGGTTGGATGAATCTGAGATTGTGTGACGCATATCGTATAATCATGCCCACGGATACTTGAGGTGACAATGGAGTATCTAGGTGACATTAAGGTTTTGGTTGATTTGTGTCTTAAGGTGTTATTCTAGTATGAACTCTATGATGGATTGAGCGGAAAGATTAGCTTTATGTTATTTTACTACGAACTCTTGAATAGATAGAACAGAAAGGATAACTTTGAAGTGGTTTTGTACCCTACCATAATCTCTACGTTTGTTCTCCGCTATTAGTGGCTTGGGAGTGACTCTTTGTTGCATGTTGAGGGCTTGTTATATGATCTATCTATGTTATTATTGTTGAGAGAACTTGCACTAGTGAAAGTATGAACCCTAGGCCTTGTTTCCTATCATTGCAATACCGTTTACGCTCACTTTTATCGCTTGTTACCTTGCTGTTTTTATTATTTTCAGATTACATATACCTATATCTACTATCTATTTTGCACTTGTATCTTCATCTCTTCGCCGAACTAGTGCACCTATACAATTTACCATTGTATTGGGTGTGTTGGGGACACAAGAGACTCTTTGTTATTTGGTTGCAGGGTTGTTTGAGAGAGACCATCTTCATCCTACGCCTCCTACGGATTGATAAACCTTAGGTCATCCACTTGAGGGAAATTTGCTATTGTTCTACAAACCTGTGCACTTGCAGGCCCAACAACGTCTACAAGAAGAAGGTTGTGTAGTAGACATCAAGCTCTTTTCTGGCGCCGTTGCCGGGGAGGCTAGGTAAAGGGTACTCACACTCTGTCAACTAAGCTCTTTTTTGGCACGGTGAGTGCTTGAAGGTATATCTTTAGATCTTGCAATCGAATCTTTTTGTTTCTTGTTTTATCACTAGTTTAGTTTATAAAAGAAAATTACAAAAAATGGAATTGAGTTTGTCTCATACGCTTCGTCTTTTTAATATCTTTCGTGAGTATGATGGAAAGGAAAATTGTGCCAAAGTGTTAGAAGAAGAATGCATTAAATTGTTTGGCACTAAATCTTTGAATGATGAGCATGATTGCAATGTTGTTAGTACGAATTCTTTGAATATCCATAATGCTAATAATGACTGCACTAGTTATGATGAAAATATCTCTTATGAGCATGTCCACTTTTGTGGAGTGCATGTTTGCATGAACACACCAAATAGAGAAGATATTTATTGCAAGAGGCATAAGTACTTAGAAACCAAATTGTTGCAAGAAGAGCTTGATGAATGTGCTGAAAGATTCAATATTTTTCACGCTCCTTGTGAACTTTGAAATGAACATGGTCATTTAAAGCTCCAATGCTATTTGTTTCATGATCAAGTCGTGTCCAAATATTGTGATACTTTGATTACCCTTGAGCATCATAAAGAGCTTAGCCTTCTTTTGGGTTATGAAGAAATGAAACGTATAACTGAGGGTATTCCAAAATTTAGTCTTGATAAAATTCTTGATTTTGATCTAGAGAAAATTTATATGTATTGTGCGGAGAATTGCATTGAAAATCCTTATATTGCCAATTACCTAAAGAAAAGAAAGCAAATGGAAGATGATGAGAATACTAATGAAAGGGAATAGGCTTCCCAATCTCCTCCTATTTTTTCTTACGATGAATCAGATAACAAGGAGGAGCTTTCTATTCAGCCAATCTCATCAATAAGGAGCTCAAAGAGGAAGGTTGAACCTACACATAATGTGAAGAAGAAAAAGAAAAGAAGGAGCAACAAAGGTAAAAAGGTATCTCTCCCAAATGATGTTGCTCCTACTACTACTTGTGATGATGATAATTGCTATACTATTGGTGCTATCCATATTTTTAATGATGGGAGTGATTATGCTTATAATATGAAAGGGCCCAAACTTGGGGAAGCTATGTTTGATGAGGATGAAATATTTGATAATATATTTGCTGGAATTAATGTTTGTCCCAAGCTTGGGGATGCTATGTTTAATGAAGATGATATTTTTAGCACCCCAAGTTTTGATATGCAAAGTTGTTATGATGATAGCATGCCTCCTACCTATGATGATTATATTGATGAAAGTGGGTTCGGAAGAGTGTCAACTTTAGGAAGTAGTGATCCCACTATTTTGGAGGATGTTGAATATATTTGTGATGAATATGAAAGTGGATTTGGAAGAGTGTCAACTTTATTTAGTGATTCCACTATCTTGGGAGAGGTTTCAATCGATTATGATGAGAACGAAGTTGCTACTTATGATGATTATTGTGATGAAACTTATGGTATAAAAAGTAGTGATGATTATATTTACAAATCTTGTCATGATTATGATTACCCTTTTTCTGAACATTACTCTTTTAATGTAGAAACAATTTTTAGTGTTCAAGTCTCTTATGATACTCGCACTATTCCGAATGAGAAGAATTTTGCTTATGTGGAGAGTAGTAAATTTTCTATGCTTCTAGATCATGAAAAGAATGCTTTAGGTGCTGGTTATATTGTTGAATTCATTCATGATGCTACTGAAAATTATTATGAGAGAGGAACATATGCTTGTAGGAATTGCAATAATCCTCCCTATGTGCTTAAATTCTTGAAGCTATGCTTGTGTTACCTTCCTATGCTAGTTGATTATTGTTCCCATAAGTTGTTTTCTCACAAAATCCCTATGCATAGGAAGTGGGTTAGACTTAAATGTGCTAGTCATATTCTTCATGATGCTCTCTTTATGTTTCAATTCTTATCTTTTATGTGAGCATCATTGTCATCATCATTGCCTAGCTAGAAAGGCATTAAAGAAAAGCGCTTGTTGGGAGACAACCCAATATTTATCATTACTGTTTTTGTGTGTCTACATGATTATGCTACTATAGTAATCATGTTTTATAGCTTTTGTTTCAGTAAAGTGCCAAGTAGAACCTTTGGGAAGACTTGGGTGAAGTTTATATGATCTTGCTGTAAAAAACAGAAACTTTAGCGCTCACGAGATTAGCTTCATTTTTTTACTGGAGAGTGCTTTTAGGTTGATTCTTTTTGCAGATGATTAATAGACAAATTTCTCAGGTCCATAAATTTATTTCATAATTTTTGGGGTTCCAGAAGTATACGTTTTATACAGATTACTACAGATTGTTCTGTTTTTGACAGATTCTGTTTTCTATGTGTTGTTTGCTTATTTTGATGCATCTATGGCTAGTATTAAGTGCTATGAACCATAGATAAGTTAGAATACAGTAGATATTACACCAATATGAATTTAGAATGAGTTCATTACAGTACCTAAGTGGTGGTTTTATTTTCTTATACTAACGGAGCTTACGAGTTTTGTGTTGAGTTTTGTGTGGTTGAAGTTTTCAAGTTTTGGGTAAAGATTCGATGGACTATGGAATAAGGAGTGGCAAGAGCCTAAGCTTGGGGATTCCCAAGGCACCTCAAGGTAATATTCAAGGACAACCAAGAGCCTAAGCTTGGGGATGCCCCGGAAGGCATCCCCTCTTTCGTCTTCATTCATTGGTAACTTTACTTGGAGCTATATTTTTATTCACCACATGATATGTGTTTTGCTTGGAGCGTCATTTTATTTTGTTAGTTTTTGCTTTCTGTTAGTTAGAATAATGTTTTGCATCTTTAGTTTCAATAAAAAAGTCAAGGATAGCCTTTGCCATGCTTATTTTGCTAGTTTGCATGTTGCTGTTTGAAAACAGAAAGTTTACTGCTGTTGCGAAAATTCCCTAGAAAATTGAGAGAATGGTATAACATTGAATCTTTTTGCATATTGAGCTATGATAAATTTATTACAGTGGGAATTTTAGTTCATAATTTTTGGATTCAGGGAAGTATTGATACTCTTGCATTATTTACAGACTGTACTGTTTTGGCAGATTGCTGTTATGTCTGCATTGTTTGCATATGTTTGCTTGTTTAATGATTCTATTTGAGGATAGGAGTATTAAATATGCAGAGGCATTTAGTATTCAATGATGAATAATAATGTTAGTGATTTGTTACAGTAGAAGATGATATGGTTTTACATTGGTTTATACTAACCTATCTCATGCTCCACTAATTCGATTGCCATCATCCCAGGCTCCCAGCAGATTACCTACGCCACCATGATATTGGTGCCTCCAGCCACCCACAACACCGCTGCCTCCTCATGTCGCTTCTTCGTGCTTGACGAAGCCAGATCCTATTGCTCTTTCGCACCCCGTACGCTGGTGAGTTCCCGCCTCCCACCTCGTCGGGCTCGCGCGATGGTGCAGGTGCCAACCCTCTCATGCTTCACTAATTCGATTGCCACTATCACAGGCTCCCAGCAGATTACATGCGCCACCACGACATCGGTGCCTCCAGCCACCCACGACGCCGCTGCCTCCTCCTGTAGCTTCTTCATGCTAGACGAAGCCAGATCCTATTGCTCTTCCGCACCCCATACGCTGGTGAGTTCCCGCCTCCCACCTCGTTGGGCTCGCGCGGTGGTGCAGGTGCCAACCCTCTCATGCTCCACTAATTCGATCGCCATCGTCCTAGGCTCCCAGCAGATTACCTGCGCCACCACGACATCGGTGCCTCCAGCGACCCACGGCGCCGCTGCCTCCTCCTGTCGCTTCTTCGTGTTGGACAAAGCCAGATCCTATTGCTCTTCCGCACCCCGTATGTTGGTGAGTTCCCGCCTCTCACCTTTGTCGGGCTCGTGCGATGGTGCAGGTGTCAACCCTCTCATGCTCCACTAATTCGATCGCCACCGTCCCAGGCTCCCAGCAGATTACCTGTGCCACCACGACATCGGTGCCTCCATCCACCCACGACGCCGCTGCCTCCTCTTGTCGCTTCTTCATGCTGGACGAAGCCAGATCCTATTACTCTTCCGCACCCGATATGCTGGTGAGTTCCTGCCTCCCACCTCGTCGAGCTCGCGCGATGGTGCAGGTGCCAACCCTCTCATGCTCCATTAATTCGATCGCCACCATCCCAGGCTCCCAGCAGATTACCTGCGCCTAAACTTGGGCAAACGTCGGGCTGGGCCAGGTTTTGGGCCGGGCTTGTAAAAGCCCGGCCTTCATTTCTCAATCCCGAGCCCGACCCGAAGCCTGATTACTCCCTGATTTCAAGCCCGAGCCCGGCCCAAAATCAAACCCGAAGCCCGAAAGCCCGGCCCGAACGCTATTTTTTAGTACGTGTACGTGCAAGCCCGGCCCGAAGCCTGAAAGCCCAGCCCGAAAAATAGAAAAAGAGAAGCCCGAGCCCGGCCCGAACTACCTTTCGGTCTACAAAACAAAGCCCAAGCCCGGCCCGAGTGTCAAGCCCAGCCCGGCCCAGCCCAGGTTTTTCGGGCCAGGCTTGGGCCGGGTCGTCGGGCCGGGCTGCTGATACGTCTCCAACGTATCTATAATTTTTTATTGCTCCATGCTACTTTATCTACTGTTTTAGGCAATATTGGGCTTTATTATCCACTTTTATATTATTTTTGGGACTAACCTATTAACCGGAGGCCCAACCCAGATTTACTGTTTTATGCCTATTTCAGTGTTTCGAGGAAAAGGAATATCAGACGGAGTCAAAACGGAACGAAATCAACTGGAGAAGTTATTTTTGGAAGGAAAGCAACCCAGGGAACTTGGAGTGCACGTCAGGGGAGATACGGGCTGCCCACGAGGGTGCCCCCCCCCTGGGCGCCCCCCTGCCTCGTGGGGCCCCCGTAGCTCCTCCGACGTACCCCCTGCACCCATATATACTCTTGTACCCCAAAATTTCCAGAACAGAAGATAGATCGGGAGTTCCACCGCCGCGAGCCTCTGTAGCCACCAAAAACCAATCGGGACCCTGTTCCGACACCCTGCCGGAGGGGGATCCCATCACCGGAGGCCATCTTCATCATCCCGGTGCTATCCATGACGAGGAGGGAGTAGTTGATGAAGGAAATATGCCCTAGAGGCAATAATAAAGTTATTATTTATTTCCTTATATCATGATAAATGTTTATTATTCATGCTAGAATTGTATTAACCGGAAACATAATACTTGTGTGAATACATAGACAAACAGAGTGTCACTAGTATGCCTCTACTTGACTAGCTCGTTGATCAAAGATGGTTATGTTTCCTGACCATAGACATGTGTTGTCATTTGATTAACGGGATCACATCATTAGGAGAATGATGTGATTGACTTGACCCATTCCGTTAGCTTAGCACTTGATCGTTTAGTTTTCTGCTATTGCTTTCTTCATGACTTATACATGTTCCTATGACTATGAGATTATGCAACTCCCGTTTACCGGAGGAACACTTTGTGTGCTACCAAACGTCACAACGTAACTGGGTGATTATAAAGGTGCTCTACAGGTGTCTCCGAAGGTACTTGTTGGGTTGGCGTATTTTGAGATTAGGATTTGTCACTCCGATTGTCGAAGAGGTATCTCTGGGCCCTCTCGGTAATGCACATCACTTAAGCCTTGCAAGCATTGCAACTAATGAGTTAGTTGTGAGATGATGTATTACGGAACAAGTAAAGAGACTTGCTGGTAACGAGATTGAACTAGGTATTGAGATACCGACGATTGAATCTCGGGCAAGTAACATACCGATGACAAAGGGAACAACGTATGTTGTTATGCGGTCTGACCGATAAAGATTTTCGTAGAATATGTAGGAGCCAATATGAGCATCCAGGTTCCGCTATTGGTTATTGACCGGAAACAGTTCTAGGTCATGTCTACATAGTTCTCGAACCCGTAGGGTCCGCACTCTTAAAGTTACGATGACAGTTTCATTATGAGTTTATATGTTTTGATGTACCGAAAGTTGTTCGGAGTCCCTGATGTGATCACGGACATGACGAGGAGTCTCAAAATGGTCGAGACATAAAGATTGATATATTGGACGACTATATTCAGACACCGAAAGTGTTCCGGGTGATTTCGGAGAAAACCGAAGTGCCGGAAGGGTTACCGGAACCCCCCGGGGAAGTATTGGGCCTTAGTGGGCCTGAGGGGAGAGAGAGGGCAGCAGCCCAGGAGGTGGCGCGCCCCCTCCCATGGGGAGTCCGAATTGGACTAGGGGAGGGGGGCGCGGCCCCTCTTCCCCTCTCCCTCTCCCCCTCTTTCCTTCCCCCTTCCCCCTTCCTAGTTGGACTAGGAAAGGGGAGTCCTACTCCTACTAGGAGGAGGACTCCCCCCTCCTTGGCGCGCCCCAAGGGCCGGCCGGACTCCCCCCAGGACACACAAGTTGATCTTCGTGATCGTTCCTTAGCCGTGTGCGGTGCCCCCCTCCACCATATTCCACCTCGGTCATATCGTTGCGGTGCTTAGGCGAAGCCCTGCATCGGTAGAAAATCATCATCGTCACCACGCTGTCATGCTGACGGAACTCATCCCCGACACCCTGCTGGATCGGAGTCCGGGGATCGTCATCGAGCTGAACATGTGCTGAACTCGGAGGTGCCGTATGTTCGGTACTTGGATCGGTCGGATCGTGAAGAGGTACAACTACATCAACCGCATTGTCATAACGCTTCCACTTTCGGTCTACGAGGGTACGTGGACAATACTCTCCCCTCTCGTTGCTATGCATCACCATGATCTTGCGTGTGCGTAGGAATTTTTTTGAAATTACTACGTTCCATAACAGTGGCATCCGAGCCTGGTTTTATGCGTAGATGTCATATGCACGAGTAGAACACAAGTGAGTTGTGGGCGATATAAGTCATACTACTTACCAGCATGTCATACTTTGGTTCAGCGGTATTGTGAGATAAAGCGGCCATGACCGACATTACGCGTACGCTTACGCGAGACTGGTTTCACCGTTACGAGCACTCGTGCTTAAAGGTGACTGGCGGGTGTCTGTCTCTCTCACTTTAGTTGAACCGAGTGTGGCTACGCCCGGTCCTTGCGAAGGTTAAAACAACACCAACTTGACAAACTATCATTGTGGTTTTGATGCGTAGTAAGAATGGTTCTTGCTAAGCCCGTAGCAGCCATGTAAAACTTGCAACAACAAAGTAGAGGACGTCTAACTTGTTTTTGCAGGGCATGTTGTGATGTGATAAGGTCAAGACGCGATGCTATATTTTATTGTATGAGATGATCATGTTTTGTAACCGAAGTTATCGGCAACTGGGAGGAGCCATATGGTTGTCGCTTTATTGTATGAAATGCAAACGCCCTGTAATTGCTTTACTTTATCACTAAGCGGTAGCGATAGTCGTAGAAGAAATAGACGGCGTAAACGACAATGATGCTACGATGGAGATCAAGGTGTCGCGCCGGTGAAGATGGTGATCATGGAGGTGCTTCGGAGATGGAGATCACAAGCACAAGATGATGATGGCCATATCATATCACTTATATTGATTGCATGTGATGTTTATCCTTTATACATCTTATCTTGCTTTGATTGACGGTAGCATTTTAAGATGATCTCTCACTAAAATTATCAAGAAGTGTTCTCCCTGAGTATGCACCGTTGCGAAAGTTCTTCGTGCTGAGACACCACGTGATGATCGGGTGTGATAGGCTCTACATTCAAATACAACGGGTGCAAAATAGTTGCACACACGGAATATTCAGGTTAAACTTGACGAGCCTAGCATATAACAGATCCTCGGAACAGGAGACCGAAAGGTCGAGCGTGAATCATATAGTAGATATGATCAACATATTGATGTTCACCGTTGAAACTACTCCATCTCACGTGATGATCGGACATGGTGTAGTTGATATGGATCACGTAATCACTTAGAGGATTAGAGGGATGTCTATCTAAGTGGGAGTTCTTAAGTAATATGATTAATTGAACTTAAATTTATCACGAACTTAGTACCTGATAGTATCTTGCTTGTCTTTATTGATTGTAGATAGATGGCCCGTGTTGTTGTTCCATTAAATTTTAATGCGTTCCTTGAGAAAGCAAAGTTGAAAGATGATGATAGCAATTACACGGACTGGGTCCGTAACTTGAGGATTATCCTCATTGCTGCACAGAAGAATTACGTCCTGGAAGCACCGCTGGGTGCCAGGCCTGCTGCTGGAGCAACATCAGATGTTATGAACGTCTGACAGAGCAAAGCTGATGACTACTCTATAGTTCAGTGTGCCATGCTTTACGGCTTAGAATCGGGTCTTCAACGACGTTTTGAACGTCATGGAGCATATGAGATGTTCCAGGAGTTGAAGTTAATATTTCAAGCAAATGCCCGGATTGAGAGATATGAAGTCTCCAATAAGTTCTATAGCTGCAAGATGGAGGAGAACAGTTCTGTCAGTGAGTATATACTCAAAATGTCTGGGTATAATAATCACTTGATTCAATTGGGAGTTAATCTTCCGGATGATAGCTTCATTGACAGAATTCTCCAATCATTGCCACCAAGCTACAAGAGCTTTGTGATGAACTATAATATGCAAGGGATGGAAAAGACTATTCCCGAGCTCTTCGCGATGCTAAAAGCTGCGGAGGTAGAAATCAAGAAGGAGCATCAAGTGTTGATGGTTAACAAGACCACTAGTTTCAAGAAAAAGGGCAAAGGGAAGAAGAAGGGAAACTTCAAGAAGAACAGCAAACAAGTTGCTGCTCAGGAGAAGAAACCCAAGTCTGGACCTAAGCCTGAAATTGAGTGCTTCTACTGCAAGCAGAATGGTCACTGGAAGCGAAACTGCCCCAAGTATTTGGCGGATAAGAAGGATGGCAAGGTGAACAAAGGTATATGTGATATACATG
Source organism: Triticum timopheevii (assembly GCA_963921465.1). Taxonomy (NCBI): domain Eukaryota; kingdom Viridiplantae; phylum Streptophyta; class Magnoliopsida; order Poales; family Poaceae; genus Triticum; species Triticum timopheevii. The sequence continues at coordinate 489,140,898 of OY997270.1, read as the reverse complement.
TTATTGATGTGTACCTTACTAATGCTCGCAATAGCACCTGGGTATTTGATACTGGTTTTGTTGCTAATATTTGCAACTCGAAACAGGGACTACGGATTAAGCGAAGATTAGCTAAGGACGAGGTGACGATGCGCGTGGGAAATGGTTCCAAAATCGATGTGATCGCAGTCGGCACGCTACCTCTACATCTACCTTCGGGATTAGTTTTAGACTTAAATAATTGTTATTTAGTGCCAGCATTGATCATGAACATTATATCTGGATCTTGTTTGATGCGAGACGGTTATTCATTTAAATCAGAGAATAATGGTTGTTCTATTTATATGAGTAATATCTTTTATGGTCATGCACCCTTGAAGAGTGGTATATTTTTATTGAATCTCGATAGTAGTGATACACATATTCATAATGTTGAAGCCAAAAGATGCAGAGTTGATAATGATAGTGCAACTTATTTGTGGCACTTCCGTTTAGGTCATATCGGTGTAAAGCGCATGAAGAAACTCCATACTGATGGACTTTTGGAACCACTTGATTATGAATCACTTGCTACTTGCGAACCGTGCCTCATGGGCAAGATGACTAAAACACCGTTCTCCGGTACTATGAGAGAGCAACTGATTTATTGGAGAGCATACATACAGATGTATGTGGTCCGATGAATGTTGAGGCTCGTGGTAGATATCGTTATTATCTCACCTTCATAGATGATTTGAGCAGATATGGTTATGTCTACTTAATGAAGCATAAGTCTAAAACATTTGAAAAGTTCAAGGAATTTCAAAGTGAAGTTGAAAATCATCATAACAAGAAAATAAAGTTTCTACGATCAGATCGTGGAGGAGAATATTCGAGTTACGAGTTTGGTCTACATTTGAAACAATGCGGAATAGTTTCGCAACTAACGCCACCCGGAACACCATAGCGTAATGGTGTGTCTGAACGTCATAATCGTACTTTACTAGATATGGTGCGATCTATGATGTCTCTTATAGATTTACCGCTATCATTTTGGGGTTATGCTTTAGAGACGGCCGCATTCACGTTAAATAGGGCACCATCAAAATCCGTTGAGATGACGCCTTATGAACTTTGGTTTAGCAAGAAACCAAAGTTGTCATTTCTGAAAGTTTGGGGCTGCGATGCTTATGTGAAAAAGCTTCAACCTGATAAGCTCGAACCCAAATCGGAGAAATGTGTCTTCATAGGATACCCAAAGGAGACCGTTGGGTACACCTTCTATCACAGATCCGAAGGCAAAACGTTTGTAGCTAAGTTCGGAAACTTTCTGGAGAAGGAGTTTCTCTCGAAAGAAGTGAGTGGGAGGAAAGTAGAACTTGATGAGGTAACTGTACCTGCTCCCTTATTGGAAAATAGCTCATCACAGAAATCTGTTCCTGTGACACCTACACCAATTAGTGAGGAAGTTAATGATGATGATCATGGAACTTCAGATCAAGTTGTTACTGAACCTCGTAGATCGACCAGAATAAAATCCGCACCAGAGTGGTACGATAATCCTGTTCTAGAAGTCATGTTAGTAGACCATGATGAACCTACGAACTATGAAGAAGCGATGGTGAGCCCAGATTCCGAAAAATGGCTTGAGGCCATGAAATCTGAGATGGGATCCATGTATGAGAACAAAGTGTGGACTTTGGTTGACTTGCCCAATGATCGGCAAGCAATTGAAAATAAATGGATCTTCAAGAAGAAGACTGACGCTGACGGTAATGTTACTGTCTACAAAGCTCGACTTGTCGCGAAAGGTTTTCGACAAGTTCAAGGGGTTGACTACGATGAGACCTTCTCACCCGTAGCGATGCTTAAGTCTGTCCGAATCATGTTAGTAGTTGCCTCATTTTATGATTATGAAATATGGCAGATGGATGTCAAAACTGCATTCTTGAATGGTTTTCTGGAAGAAGAGTTGTATATGATGCAACCGGAAGGTTTTGTCGATCCAAAGGGAGCTAACAAAGTGTGCAAGCTCCAGCGATCCATTTATGGACTGGTGCAAGCCTCTCGGAGTTGGAATAAACGCTTTGATAGTGTGATCAAAGCATTTGGTTTTATACAGACTTTTGGAGAAGCCTGTATTTACAAGAAAGTGAGTGGGAGCTCTGTAGCATTTCTGATACTATATGTAGATGACATATTGCTGATCGGAAATGATATAGAATTTCTGGATAGCATAAAAGGATACTTGAATAAGAGTTTTTCAATGAAATACCTCGGTGAAGCTGCTTACATATTGGGCATTAAGATCTATAGAGATAGATCAAGACGCTTAATTGGACTTTCACAAAGCACATACCTTGACAAAGTTTTGAAGAAGTTCAAAATGGATCAAGCAAAGAAAGGGTTCTTGCCTGTGTTACAAGGTGTGAAGTTGAGTAAGACTCAAAGCCCGACCACTGCAGAAGATAGAGAGAAGATGAAAGATGTTCCCTATGCTTCAGCCATAGGCTCTATCATATATGCAATGCTGTGTACCAGACCTGATGTGTGCCTTGCTATAAGTCTAGCAGGGAGGTACCAAAGTAATCCAGGAGTGGATCACTGGACAGCGGTCAAGAACATCCTGAAATACCTGAAAAGGACTAAGGATATGTTTCTCATATATGGAGGTGACAAAGAGCTCATCGTAAATGGTTACGTTAATGCAAGCTTTGACACCGATCCGGACGATTCTAAATCGCAAACCGGATACGTGTTTACATTGAACGGTGGAGCTGCCAGTTGATGTAGTTCTAAACAAAGCGTCGTGGCGGGATCTACGTGTGAAGTAGAGTACATAGCTGCTTCGGAAGCAACAAATGAAGGAGTCTGGATGAAGGAGTTCATATCCAATCTATGTGTCATACCTAGTGCATCGGGTCCAATGAAAATCTTTTGTGACAATACTGTAGCAATTGCCTTAGCGAAGGAATCCAGATTTCACAAGAGAACCAAGCACATCAAGAGACGCTTCAATTCCATCCGGGATCTAGTCCAGGTGGGAGACATAGAAATTTGCAAGATACATACGGATCTGAATGTTGCAGACCGGTTGACTAAGCCTCTTCCACGAGCAAAACATGATCAACACCAAGACTCCATGGGTGTTAGAATCATTACTGTGTAATCTAGATTATTGACTCTAGTGCAAGTGGGAGACTGAAGGAAATATGCCCTAGAGGCAATAATAAAGTTATTATTTATTTCCTTATATCATGATAAATGTTTATTATTCATGCTAGAATTGTATTAACCGGAAACATAATACTTGTGTGAATACATAGACAAACAGAGTGTCACTAGTATGCCTCTACTTGACTAGCTCGTTGATCAAAGATGGTTATGTTTCCTGACCATAGACATGTGTTGTCATTTGATTAACGGGATCACATCATTAGGAGAATGATGTGATTGACTTGACCCATTCCGTTAGCTTAGCACTTGATCGTTTAGTTTTCTGCTATTGCTTTCTTCATGACTTATACATGTTCCTATGACTATGAGATTATGCAACTCCCGTTTACCGGAGGAACACTTTGTGTGCTACCAAACGTCACAACGTAACTAGGTGATTATAAAGGTGCTCTATAGGTGTCTCCGAAGGTACTTGTTGGGTTGGCGTATTTTTAGATTAGGATTTGTCACTCTGATTGTCGGAGAGGTATCTCTGGGCCCTCTCGGTAATGCACATCACTTAAGCCTTGAAAGCATTGCAACTAATGAGTTAGTTGTGAGATGATGTATTATGGAACGAGTAAAGAGACTTGCCGGTAACGAGATTGAACTAGGTATTGAGATACCGACGATCGAATCTCGGGCAAGTAACATACCGATGACAAAGGGAACAACATATGTTGTTATGGGTCTGACCGGTAAAGATCTTCGTAGAATATGTAGGAGCCAATATGAGCATCCAGGTTCCGCTATTGGTTACTGACCGGAAACAGTTCTAGGTCATGTCTACATAGTTCTCGAACCCGTAGGGTCCGCACGCTTAAAGTTACGATGACAGTTTCATTATGAGTTTATATGTTTTGATGTACCGAAAGTTGTTCAGAGTCCCGGATATGATCACGGATATGACGAGGAGTCTCGAAATGGTCGAGACATAAAGATTGATATATTGGACGACTATATTCAGACACCGGAAGTGTTCCGGGTGATTTCGGAGAAAACCGGAGTGCCGGAAGGGTTACCGGAACCCCCCGGGGAAGTATTGGGCCTTAGGGGAGAGAGAGGGCAGTAGCCCAGGAGCTTTTCTATTGTAGTTGGATCTTATGATGTTTCTCCCCCTCTACTCTCTTGTGATGAATTGAGTTTCCCCTTTGAAGTTATCTTATCGGATTGATTCTTTTATGAGAACACTTGATGTATGTCTTGTCGTGATTATCTGTGGTGACAATGGGATATCATGTGCCACTTGATGTATGTTTTGGTGATCAACTTGCGGGTTTCGTGACATTGGGAACCTATGCATAGGGGTTGGCACTCGTTCTTGACTCTCCGGTAGTAGCTTTGGGGCACTCTTTGAAGTACTTTTATGTTGGTTGGATGAATCTGAGATTGTGTGACGCATATCGTATAATCATGCCCACGGATACTTGAGGTGACAATGGAGTATCTAGGTGACATTAAGGTTTTGGTTGATTTGTGTCTTAAGGTGTTATTCTAGTATGAACTCTATGATGGATTGAGCGGAAAGATTAGCTTTATGTTATTTTACTACGAACTCTTGAATAGATAGAACAGAAAGGATAACTTTGAAGTGGTTTTGTACCCTACCATAATCTCTACGTTTGTTCTCCGCTATTAGTGGCTTGGGAGTGACTCTTTGTTGCATGTTGAGGGCTTGTTATATGATCTATCTATGTTATTATTGTTGAGAGAACTTGCACTAGTGAAAGTATGAACCCTAGGCCTTGTTTCCTATCATTGCAATACCGTTTACGCTCACTTTTATCGCTTGTTACCTTGCTGTTTTTATTATTTTCAGATTACATATACCTATATCTACTATCTATTTTGCACTTGTATCTTCATCTCTTCGCCGAACTAGTGCACCTATACAATTTACCATTGTATTGGGTGTGTTGGGGACACAAGAGACTCTTTGTTATTTGGTTGCAGGGTTGTTTGAGAGAGACCATCTTCATCCTACGCCTCCTACGGATTGATAAACCTTAGGTCATCCACTTGAGGGAAATTTGCTATTGTTCTACAAACCTGTGCACTTGCAGGCCCAACAACGTCTACAAGAAGAAGGTTGTGTAGTAGACATCAAGCTCTTTTCTGGCGCCGTTGCCGGGGAGGCTAGGTAAAGGGTACTCACACTCTGTCAACTAAGCTCTTTTTTGGCACGGTGAGTGCTTGAAGGTATATCTTTAGATCTTGCAATCGAATCTTTTTGTTTCTTGTTTTATCACTAGTTTAGTTTATAAAAGAAAATTACAAAAAATGGAATTGAGTTTGTCTCATACGCTTCGTCTTTTTAATATCTTTCGTGAGTATGATGGAAAGGAAAATTGTGCCAAAGTGTTAGAAGAAGAATGCATTAAATTGTTTGGCACTAAATCTTTGAATGATGAGCATGATTGCAATGTTGTTAGTACGAATTCTTTGAATATCCATAATGCTAATAATGACTGCACTAGTTATGATGAAAATATCTCTTATGAGCATGTCCACTTTTGTGGAGTGCATGTTTGCATGAACACACCAAATAGAGAAGATATTTATTGCAAGAGGCATAAGTACTTAGAAACCAAATTGTTGCAAGAAGAGCTTGATGAATGTGCTGAAAGATTCAATATTTTTCACGCTCCTTGTGAACTTTGAAATGAACATGGTCATTTAAAGCTCCAATGCTATTTGTTTCATGATCAAGTCGTGTCCAAATATTGTGATACTTTGATTACCCTTGAGCATCATAAAGAGCTTAGCCTTCTTTTGGGTTATGAAGAAATGAAACGTATAACTGAGGGTATTCCAAAATTTAGTCTTGATAAAATTCTTGATTTTGATCTAGAGAAAATTTATATGTATTGTGCGGAGAATTGCATTGAAAATCCTTATATTGCCAATTACCTAAAGAAAAGAAAGCAAATGGAAGATGATGAGAATACTAATGAAAGGGAATAGGCTTCCCAATCTCCTCCTATTTTTTCTTACGATGAATCAGATAACAAGGAGGAGCTTTCTATTCAGCCAATCTCATCAATAAGGAGCTCAAAGAGGAAGGTTGAACCTACACATAATGTGAAGAAGAAAAAGAAAAGAAGGAGCAACAAAGGTAAAAAGGTATCTCTCCCAAATGATGTTGCTCCTACTACTACTTGTGATGATGATAATTGCTATACTATTGGTGCTATCCATATTTTTAATGATGGGAGTGATTATGCTTATAATATGAAAGGGCCCAAACTTGGGGAAGCTATGTTTGATGAGGATGAAATATTTGATAATATATTTGCTGGAATTAATGTTTGTCCCAAGCTTGGGGATGCTATGTTTAATGAAGATGATATTTTTAGCACCCCAAGTTTTGATATGCAAAGTTGTTATGATGATAGCATGCCTCCTACCTATGATGATTATATTGATGAAAGTGGGTTCGGAAGAGTGTCAACTTTAGGAAGTAGTGATCCCACTATTTTGGAGGATGTTGAATATATTTGTGATGAATATGAAAGTGGATTTGGAAGAGTGTCAACTTTATTTAGTGATTCCACTATCTTGGGAGAGGTTTCAATCGATTATGATGAGAACGAAGTTGCTACTTATGATGATTATTGTGATGAAACTTATGGTATAAAAAGTAGTGATGATTATATTTACAAATCTTGTCATGATTATGATTACCCTTTTTCTGAACATTACTCTTTTAATGTAGAAACAATTTTTAGTGTTCAAGTCTCTTATGATACTCGCACTATTCCGAATGAGAAGAATTTTGCTTATGTGGAGAGTAGTAAATTTTCTATGCTTCTAGATCATGAAAAGAATGCTTTAGGTGCTGGTTATATTGTTGAATTCATTCATGATGCTACTGAAAATTATTATGAGAGAGGAACATATGCTTGTAGGAATTGCAATAATCCTCCCTATGTGCTTAAATTCTTGAAGCTATGCTTGTGTTACCTTCCTATGCTAGTTGATTATTGTTCCCATAAGTTGTTTTCTCACAAAATCCCTATGCATAGGAAGTGGGTTAGACTTAAATGTGCTAGTCATATTCTTCATGATGCTCTCTTTATGTTTCAATTCTTATCTTTTATGTGAGCATCATTGTCATCATCATTGCCTAGCTAGAAAGGCATTAAAGAAAAGCGCTTGTTGGGAGACAACCCAATATTTATCATTACTGTTTTTGTGTGTCTACATGATTATGCTACTATAGTAATCATGTTTTATAGCTTTTGTTTCAGTAAAGTGCCAAGTAGAACCTTTGGGAAGACTTGGGTGAAGTTTATATGATCTTGCTGTAAAAAACAGAAACTTTAGTGCTCACGAGATTAGCTTCATTTTTTTACTGGAGAGTGCTTTTAGGTTGATTCTTTTTGCAGATGATTAATAGACAAATTTCTCAGGTCCATAAATTTATTTCATAATTTTTGGGGTTCCAGAAGTATACGTTTTATACAGATTACTACAGATTGTTCTGTTTTTGACAGATTCTGTTTTCTATGTGTTGTTTGCTTATTTTGATGCATCTATGGCTAGTATTAAGTGCTATGAACCATAGATAAGTTAGAATACAGTAGATATTACACCAATATGAATTTAGAATGAGTTCATTACAGTACCTAAGTGGTGGTTTTATTTTCTTATACTAACGGAGCTTACGAGTTTTGTGTTGAGTTTTGTGTGGTTGAAGTTTTCAAGTTTTGGGTAAAGATTCGATGGACTATGGAATAAGGAGTGGCAAGAGCCTAAGCTTGGGGATTCCCAAGGCACCTCAAGGTAATATTCAAGGACAACCAAGAGCCTAAGCTTGGGGATGCCCCGGAAGGCATCCCCTCTTTCGTCTTCATTCATTGGTAACTTTACTTGGAGCTATATTTTTATTCACCACATGATATGTGTTTTGCTTGGAGCGTCATTTTATTTTGTTAGTTTTTGCTTTCTGTTAGTTAGAATAATGTTTTGCATCTTTAGTTTCAATAAAAAAGTCAAGGATAGCCTTTGCCATGCTTATTTTGCTAGTTTGCATGTTGCTGTTTGAAAACAGAAAGTTTACTGCTGTTGCGAAAATTCCCTAGAAAATTGAGAGAATGGTATAACATTGAATCTTTTTGCATATTGAGCTATGATAAATTTATTACAGTGGGAATTTTAGTTCATAATTTTTGGATTCAGGGAAGTATTGATACTCTTGCATTATTTACAGACTGTACTGTTTTGGCAGATTGCTGTTATGTCTGCATTGTTTGCATATGTTTGCTTGTTTAATGATTCTATTTGAGGATAGGAGTATTAAATATGCAGAGGCATTTAGTATTCAATGATGAATAATAATGTTAGTGATTTGTTACAGTAGAAGATGATATGGTTTTACATTGGTTTATACTAACCTATCTCACGAGTTCTTGTTGAGTTTGTTGTGAATGAAACTTTTGATAAAAAGAGAAACCATGATATGAGAGGAATTAAGGAGACACAAAAGTTCAAGCTTTGGGATTCCCAAGGCACCCCAAGATAATATTCCAAGAAGTCTCAAGCATCTAAGCTTGGGGATGCCCCGGTAGGCATCCCACCTTTCTTCTTCAACAACTATCGGTTAGTATCGGTTGAGCCTAAGTTTTTGCTTCTTCACATGAGTTGTGATATCCTTGCAATGTAGTTTTCTTTAGCTTTGCTTGCTGTTTGAATAAAGTATCAAGATATGAAATTATTAAATGGGAGAGTCTTCACATAGTTGCATAATTATTCGAGTACTCATTGATCTTCACTTATATCTTTTGGAGTAGTTTGTTTTTTGCTCTAGTACTTCACTTAGATCTTTTAGAGCACGGTGGTGGATTTGTTTTAAAGAAACTATTGATCTCTCATGCTTCACTTAGATTATTTTGAGAGTCGTTAATTGCATGGTAATTTGCTTAATGTTAATATACTTGGTATTCAAGATATGTGAAACTTTCTTTTGAGTGTGTTGAATACTAAGATAAGTTTGATGCTTGATAATTGTTTTGAGATATGGAGGTGATAATATCAAAGCAATGCTAGTTGGGGTGATTATGAATTTAAAGAATGCTTGTGTTGAAGTTTGTGATTCCCGTAGCATGCACATATGGTGAACCGCTTTGTGATGAAGTCGGAGCACAATTTTATTTATTGATTGTCTTCCTTATGAGTGGCAGTCGGGGACGAGCGATGGTCTTTTCCTACCAATCTATCCCCCTAGGAGTATGCGTTTAGTGCTTTGGTTTTTGATGACTTCTAAATTTTAATGCGTTTAGTGCTTTGGTTTTTGATGACTTCTAAATTTTTGCAACAAGTGCATGAGTTCTTTTGATTAATGTTGAGTCCATGGATTATACGCACTCTCACCCTTCCACCATTGCTAGCCTCTCTAATATCGCACACTTTTGACCGGTATCATACACCCACCATATACCTTCCTCAAAACAGCCACCATACCTACCTATCATGGCATTTCCATAGCCATTCCAAGATATATTGCCATGCAACTTTCCACTGTTCTGTTCATATGACACACATTATTTTTGTCATATTGCTTTTTGCATGAACATGTAGTTGACATTTTAGTTGTGGCAAAGCCACCATTCATAATTCTTTCATACATGTCACTCTTGATTCATTGCATATCCCGGTACACCGCCAGAGGCATTTATATAGAGTCATATTTTGTTCTAGTATCAAGTTGTAATTGTTGAGTTGTAAGAAAAAATAGAAGTGTGATGATCATCATTATTAGAGCATTGTCCCAGTGAGGAAAGGATGATGGAGACTATGATTCCCCCATAAGTCGGGATGAGACTCCGGACTTTATGAAAAATAAAAGAGGCCAAAGAAGCCCAAAAAAAAAGAGGCCAAAGAAGCCCAAATAAAAAAGGAGGCCAAAGAAGCCCACCAAAATAAAAAAATATATAAAAAAATTGAGAGAAAAAGAGAGAAGGGACAATGCTACTATCCTTTTACCACACTTGTGAGTAGCACCATGATCTTCATGATAGAGAGTCTCATATGTTGTCACTTTCATACTAGTGGGAATTTTTCATTATAGAACTTGGCTTGTATATTCCAATGATGGGATTCCTCAAAACTGCCCTAGGTCTTTGTGAGCAAGCAAGTTGGATGCACACCCACTTAGTTTCTTTTGTTGAGCTTTCATATACTTATAGCTCTAGTGCATCCGTTGCATGGCAATCCCTACTCACTCACATTGATATCTATTAATGGGCATCTCCATAGCCCATTGATACGCCTAGTTGATGTGAGACTATCTTCTCCTTTTTTGTCTTCTCCACAACCACCATTCTATTCCACCTATAGTGCTATGTCCATGGCTCATGCTCATGTATTGCGTGAAAGTTGAAAAAGTTTGAGATTACTAAAGTATGAAACAATTGCTTGGCTTGTCATCGGGGTTGTGCATGATTAAATACTTTGTGTGATGAAGATAGAGCATAGCCAGACTATATGATTTTGTAGGGATAACTTTCTTTAACCATGCTATTTTGAGAAGACATGATTGGTTTGATTAGCACGCTTGAAGTATTATTACTTTTATGTCAATATGAACTTTTGTCTTGAATCTTTTGGATCTGAATATTCATACCACAATTAAGAAGATTTACATTGAAATTATGCCAAAGTATCACTCCGCATCAAAAATTCTATTTTTATCATTTACCTACTTGAGGACGAGCAGGAATTAAGCTTGGGGATGCTTGATACGTCTCCAACGTATCTATAATTTTTGATTGCTCCATGCTACTTTATTTATTGTTTTAGGCAATATTGGGCTTTATTATCCACTTTTGTATTATTTTTGGGACTAATCTATTAACCAGAGGCCCAGCTTTTATGCCTATTTCAGTGTTTCGAGGAAAAGGAATATCAGACGGAGTCAAAACGGAACGAAATCAACTTGAGAAGTTATTTTTGGAAGGAAAGCAACCCAGGGAACTTGGAGTGCACGTTAGGGGAGATACAGGCTGCCCACGAGGGTGGGGGGCGCGCCCCCTGCCTCGTGGGGCCCCCGTAGCTCCTCCGACATACCCCCTGCACCCATGTATACTCTTGTACCCTAAAACTTCCAGAACAGAAGATAGATCGGGAGTTCCGCCACCGCAAGCCTCTGTAGCCACCAAAAACTAATCGGGACCCTATTCCGGCACCCTGCCGGAGGGGGATCCCATCACCGGAGGCCATCTTCATCATCCCGGCGCTATCCATGACGAGGAGGGAGTAGTTGACCCTCGGGGCTATGTGTTTGATCTCTCTCTCTCTCGTGTTCTCTCTCGTGTTCCCTCTATGGCACGATCTTGATGTATCCCGAGCTTTGCTATTGTAGTTGGATCTTATGATGTTTCTCCCCCTCTACTCTCTTGTGATGAATTGAGTTTCCCCTTTGAAGTTATCTTATAGGATTGAGTCTTTTATGAGAACACTTGATGTATGTCTTGCCGTGATTATCTGTGGTGACAATGGGATATCATGTGCCACTTGATGTATGTTTTGGTGATCAACTTGCGGGTTTCGTGACATTGGGAACCTATGCATAGGGGTTGGCACACGTTCTTGACTCTCCGGTAGTAGCTTTGGGGCACTCTTTGAAGTACTTTTATGTTGGTTGGATGAATCTGAGATTGTGTGACGCATATCGTATAATCATGCCCACGGATACTTGAGGTGACAATGGAGTATCTAGGTGACATTAGGGTTTTGGTTGATTTGTGTCTTAAGGTGTTATTCTAGTATAAACTCTATGATGGATTGAGCGGAAAGAATAGCTTTATGTTATTTTACTACGAACTCTTGAATAGATAGAATAGAAAGGATAACTTTGAGGTGGTTTCGTACCCTACCATAATCTCTACGTTTGTTCTCGGCTATTAGTGGCATTGGAGTGACTCTTTGTTGCATGGTGAGGGGTTGTTATATGATCTATCTATGTTATTATTGTGAGGGAACTTGCACTAGTGAAAGTATGAACCCTAGGCCTTGTTTCCTATCATTGCAATACCGTTTAAGCTCGCTTTTATCTCTTGTTACCTTGCTGTTTTTATTATTTCAGATTACAAATACCTATATCTACTATCTATTTTACACTTGTATCTTCATCTCTTCGCCAAACTAGTGCACCTATACAATTTACCATTGTATTGGGTGTGTTGGGGACACAAGAGACTCTTTGTTATTTGGTTGTAGGGTTGTTTGAGAGAGACCATCTTCATCCTACGCCTCCTACAGATTGATAAACCTTAGGTCATCCACTTGAGGGAAATTTGCTACTGTCCTACAAACCTGTGCATTTGCAGGCCCAACAACGTCTACAAGAAGAAGGTTGTGTAGTAGACATCAGCTGCCCATGCCCGGGTTTACCTGCGCCACCATGACATCGGTGCCTCCAGCCACCCACGACGTCACTGCCTCCTCATGTCGCTTCTTCGCGTTGGACGAAGCCAGATCCTGTTGCTCTTTCGCACCCCGTACCCTGGTGAGTTCCCGCCTCCCACCTTGTTGGGCGCTCGCGCGATGGTGCAGGTGCCAACCCTCTCATGCTCCACTAATTCAACTGCCACCATCCTAGGCTCCCAGCAGATTACTTGCGCCACCACGACATCGGTGCCTCCAGCCACCCACGACGCCGCTGCCTCCTCTTGTCGCTTCTTCGTGCTGGACGAAGCTAGATCCTATTGCTCTTCCGCACCCCGTATGCTGGTGAGTTCCCGCCTCTCACCTTATCGGGCTCGTGCAATGGTGCAGGTGCCAACCCTCTCATGCTCCACTAATTCAATCGCCACCGTCCCAGGCTCTCAGCAGATTACCTGTGCCACCATGACATCGGTACCTCCAGCCACCCACGACGCCATTGCCTCCTCCTGTCACTTCTTCGTGCTGGATGAAGCCAGATCCTATTACTCTTCCGCACCCGAGACGCTGGCGAGTTCCTGTCTCCCACCTCGTCGGGCTCGCACGATGGTGCAGGTGCCAACCCTCTCATGCTCCACTAATTCGATCACCACCATCCCAGGCTCCCAGCAGATTACCTGCGCCACCATGACATCGGTGCCTCCATCCACCCACGATGCCGCTGCCTCCTCCTGTCGCTTCTTCGTGCTGGACGAAGCCAACTCCTATTGCTCTTCCGCACCCCGTATGCTGGTGAGTTCCCGCCTCCCACCTTGTCGGGCTCGCACGATGGTGCAGGTGCCAACCCTCTCATGCTCTACTAATTCGATCTCCACCGTCCCAGGCTCCCAGCAGGTTAGCTGCGCCACCACGACATTGGTGCCTCCACCCACCCACGATGTCGCTGCCTCCTCCTGCCGCTTCTTCGTGCTGGACGAAGGCGAGATGAAGATGATAGGGCGAATGGCCCCGAGAATAGGAGGGCAAGTTTAACTGGTACAAGGCGGAGGCTTGGAATGGTGAGGAACTGTGCTTGTGTCGGCTTGATGCCACTCCGCTACTGCACGTTTTGGCATAGGTTCAGCCCCTTTCCCATCATTTTGTCCATTAGAAATGACTACTTGAAGCAAGTAATTGGATTCGTACATTTGCTAGAGTAGTATGATGTGAAATGATAATGTTTGTTTCATTAATTAGTACTCCCTCCTTCCATCTATATAGGCCCTAATGCGTTTTTCAAGACCGCCTTTGACTATTGATAAGATTAATAATATATGAGATGTATAATGTAAAAATTATATCATTGGAAGCTACTTCCACGTAAGAATTTGACAGTATGTTTTGTGTAACTTGCATGTCATATATTTTTGCTCTAAAACTTGGTCAAAATTAGCCTCAAAAAATGCATTAAGCTCTATATAGATGGAAGGAGGGAGTAACTGAAGAATACATCTAAACTGACTGCTGTCAAGAATACAAATTGGTGGCAGGGATGATGCTATTTAGGGATTGAGAGGTACGGATTGATGAATCCATTAGAATCCAGGAACATTTCAGTGGCTCCTTTTTTTTACGTTGCAGTTGTCTGTCTAACAATTATTTGTATCTTGCAAAGTTCCTTTTTGTTAATATACTATACATACTAATATAAATATACATAATGTTCTTTCTGGCGCGCAATAATGTAGTTTAAGAAAGAGGATAAATGTTGCAAAAAAGCCAATACAAAGAAAATAATAAACTTCCGCTCATTTGTTGTTTGTTAGGACATGTTGGTCGATAGAGGTAAATGAACTGAGCCCTTATTAGAACATCATGATCTTTCATGCGGTGGAATCACACCTTCCACGTTGCCAGATGTGTGTGTGGGCGTCGGTGCTGCCCCCTCACTAACGCTCTCGCGGTGACGATGGGCGTTGGCCTGCTGGTCACCTCAACAAGCGACAGGCATTGGTCCGGTTGTCGCTTCAACAAGAAAAATGTTTTGTACTTACATTGTTGCAGATTTTCCTTGCCCAATCAATGTTTGTACACCTGCTGATGTTGTTTCCGCTCTTAATTTGCTACAGGTACTTTCTCCCAGGTGTAGGAAACCTGTTCTGGTGTATTGGTTCAATGAGTTCCTTGAGGCTGGTTCTAACTTTTTTGATTGCGAAATTCTTCAGCTGAGGGTCCCCAATGTCTGTTGGTCAGGTTAGTTAAAGTGGAATGTCGTATCTTATCCAATAACCAAGTATTACCTTCATACGATTGCCTAGTTTCCATTGTTTTTGTGTCCATAATGACTCATGCCAGGCTACTGCTGGATATCATTGTTGTTGTATATGCATGCTGGATATCATTGTTGTTGTATATGCACCAGGTAGAATAGGATGGTAGATCCATTTTTCATATGCAAAATGTAAGCATTTTGTTGTATATCTTCCCAAACACTCTTAATTTATTTCCAATTGATCAAATCATATATCTACTATTTGTACAGATCAGTGAAGAAGAAAGGATTATTAAACATCTGCTGCTTCTAGTGTATGCTTGATTGTGGGCCTTTTTTAGCAACTTGGATAGTTTCTACAAGTTCTGAATTCAATATGATGGTAATAAATTTATATGTGCATGAGTAATGACAATGTATTTTACCGGAGGTTTGAGAAATTGAATTTACCATTCAATCACATGATGAAAAATACATCTTAAGGATAGTCGTACTTCTCAAAAATCAAGCGAGGTTTAAAAAAATCTCAATCCACCAAGAATTAGCAAAACCATTACCTTAGTGTGCAAATTAGTATGATGATCATTGATCAGAGGTACATGCATACATGATTCTTCTTATAATGTTGTATATGTTTGGATTTCAGATTTGAGTATTCTGTGACCTTCATGAAGTAGTGTACGATGGCAAAGCATAGCTTTTCATCTAGCTGCCCTGGCTAGGTTAGTCCTTACAATTGTGTTTTTCTGCTTTAACTTGTAGTTCTTGCATTTCCTGCAAATTTATGTTTTAGGTCACTACAATCCATCCACTCAATGAAAGCTAGTTACTGCTCCGTGATCTAGGCTTAATTTTGAAATGAGTTTTGGAGTATGTTCATAGTCCAGTGGCAAGAATAAATAAAAACGAGCCAGAGTTGGACACACACAATTGTAAGAAACTAAATAGACCTATCATCTTAGTAATTTTATTTTCAGTTATTACTTTACTACTAATTGGTGTACCTCTTGTTCGAAAAGGTAAAGGAAAACTTATGTGAAACAATTCATTTCATTCTATTTTATAAATATCTATAGTTTATTTCCAGTAATGCTTGGTTTTTATTCCAAGTATTTACACATACTTTTTGACTATTCTCCCATAAAAAAAGGATAGGCACATCAACACATGCCTTCTTTTGCGGACGACACCGAATATGGAATTTCGTTCCTCCAATGATCACATATTTTCTGGTTTGCGCTCTCATGTATTTGCGGAAATTAGAAGAGGTATACAAATCTTACTCTATGGCACTCGATACAATGTTTCCTTCCATCGCAACATTGAGGTTTCCAGGCTTTTTTGTTGATTGAATTTTGACCCCCCCCCCCTCCCGTATCTTTAGCACTCGGGCTTGAACTTGAAATTCAGCTTGGGCTTTGATCTCGACCCATCTTGTCTTGGAGCACCACCTTGATGATAGTGCTACATCAAGGCATTGTTTTGGTGCTCGTGACTTCCACCACTACAATAGGTGGAAAGGAAGGGGATTCCATGAAAGAAGACCGCTTTCCCTTCCTGCTAGCTTACATATTTCTGACTTTCCATAGGCTTATCTTTGAAGTTAAACAGAGGCTTGAAAGACGGAGTATACCCGAAGTCATTGACTACCTTTTTGTAGTGCTCGGTATCGAGGGATCACTCACTCTTCTCCCCGTGGTTGGAGTTCAAGGAAAATCTAATTCTAAACGATATAAACCATTTCTCGGGACTAGGAAAGCTTTCATTCCCGCGCATAATTATTCTAAGGTAGCACAAACTTCCCTATATTGCATTTATTGTTCAAAAACCCACTCAAGAAAAAAGGGAATAACAAGTCATAAGGTTAAGTAGATACACAATTCCAAATTACTCCTTTTCGGCATTGCTTCTATTCTGGGGATCTTGTAACGCCCCGGACAGACCCGCCGGTGGTCGTTACTCCTGGCGGGATCTAAACTGGCCTCACAGATCAATACTAGTCTTTTCTGCGTACTTTGTCCTCACTCATGCGCACCGGGAGCAACTTCGCGGTCGGTCACCCATCCTGAAATTACCCCAAGCTGAGCACGCTTAACTTTGGAGTTCTTTCCGAATGGGCTCCCGGAAAAGAAGGAATTCCTTATTGATATGAGTAATCTATCATCCCTAATAAGCCAGGCTATCACATACACCCCCACTCAGAGGAATCGACGTCCTCGTCGGGCCACAGGAACATTCCCTCTTGGCACATACGTCTGTGCATCCAGTCCCGCATATGTGCCATGCCGTGTGCCACGACGGGTCACAAACGTCATGACCAACATGACCGTGCACCTATCCGTAAACATCCATGTAACCGCAAGGGTCGGCTCTGATACCAACTTGTAACGCCCCGGATAGACCCGCTGGTGGTCGTTACTTCTGGCAGGATCTAGACTGGCCTCACAGACCAATACTAGTCTTTTCTACGCACTTCGTCCTCACTCGTGCACACCCGAGAGCAACTTCCCGGCCGGTCACCCATCCTGAAATTACCCCAAGCTGAGCACACTTAACTTTGGAGTTCTTTCCGAATGGGCTCCCGGAAAAGAAGGAATTCCTTATTGATATGAGTAATCTATCATTCCTAATAAGCCAGGCTATCACATACACCCCCACTCAGAGGAATCGACGTCCTCGTCGGGCCACAGGAACGTTCCCTCTTGGCACATACGTCTGTGCATCCAGTCCCGCACATGTGCCATGCCGTGTGCCACGATGGGTCACAAACGTCATGACCAACATGACCATGCACCTATCCGTAAACATCCATGTAACCGCAAGGGTCGGCTCTGATACCAACTTGTAACGCCCCAGATAGACCCGCCGGTGGTCATTACTTCTGGCGGGATCTAGACTGGCCTCACAGACCAATACTAGTCTTTTCTACGCACTTTGTCCTCACTCGTGCGCACCTGGGAGCAACTTCCCGGCCGGTCACCCATCCTGAAATTACCCCAAGCAGAGCACACTTAACTTTGGAGTTCTTTCCGAATGGGCTCTCGGGAAAAAAGGAATTCCTTATTGATATGAGTAGTCTATCATCCCTAATAAGCCAGGCTATCACAGATCTAGTCTCAATCAAGCCATCAATTCTCCTTGGAAACTCTTTATTTAGGATCAACTCCTTCTTCATCTTAATTCATTTGTTTGTCGGTGGTCAACACATAATAGAATATATTTGCTTTTATTGGATTGAGACAAAAATTCCATTTGGCTTGTCTAGTCGGAGGCTGAGAGAGAAATTAGTTTATATCATGGCCATGGTTTTTGTGAGGACCCCGATCCTAAGTCACATGGAACTAGCATGTAACACATCATATCACTTTGCGGCCTCACGCACAGTAACCCACGCCTGCTACCTTTACTTGGTCCAAGACCGTTTGCGCCTTTTGGCTCGCGTATATGATTGTGTCGCTAGCATCCATATGACAAAGATCCCAGACCGACATGACTAGTCGTAAACCCAAGGTGGCACAAACTTACAGGGACGACATACATGACCCAACAATGCACGTGTCGGTCAGCGACGAGTGTAACCGGGCTGTAGCAAGCTATCAAGACTCCGGTAAACACCGTGTGACATTTCCCCGTAGGGACAGACACGGGAGCAAAGAATGACACATGCCGGTCAATCCATGAGTTCCGGAGTAGTAGCAAGCTACCATGGCTCAGTGGAAGCACTAGGAGGCATTTCCCCATAAGAAAGGCTACCAAAAATAAACAAGTAGGTGTCGAATCCCACACATACCAAGCATTTTAATAACATACACACAATATGCTTGATATGTGTAAATACAACATGACATCACAACAAAACTCTAAGACTCAAAGTATTTATTTAAGAGGCTCCGAGGAGCCATACGTAACATGATATTACAAACATGGGTCTCACAATCCAACATACAACATCATACAAGCAACAAGCGGAAGCACAAATCTGTCTGAGTATAGACAGCTGAAAAGAAAGAAGGCTAGAAAGCCTGACTATCAACAAGACCCTCCATAGGAACCAGAACTCTGTCTAGGATTTCCAAGCTAATCGGTCAATGCCGAACTCAACATAGGAACCACTAGTGAGACTGAAGTCTCCTCTGCAAAAACATAAATTAAGCAAACGTGAGTACAAATGTGCTCAACAAGACTTACATCAGAACTAACTACATATGCATCAGTATCAACAAAGGGGTGATGGAGTTTAACTGCAGCAAGCCAGCTTTGCCTCAGTGGCTATCCTGTGCTACGACTATGAGTACTTTCTTTTGAGGTGAGAATTCAAATTTCTTCAATTTAACATGATGCATGATGCTCTCTGGTGCAACTACTTACAAGCAAATTCTAAGGCTGTGACAGTTTTCTTTTCATTTACCTCACGTAGCAACTCCAAAAAATTAACTTGTTCATTTGCATATAAAGATAATATTTGGAAAATCTATTTTCACTTTACAATGTAGTTGTCACATAACTCACTTTTTTTTGCGGGAACACATGACTCTCTTTCATTGAGATTTCACCAAGATTCATTGTGTCTCGGCGATTTAGTAGACACTACCATAACAATGTTTTGCTACAAAAAAATCAGACATTCAAATACTACATGAATTCAAATAATATTTAAACTATTTGGTTGAATTTCAAGTGAAAAATTTCGGTCATTTGGCCAAACAGCAGACAAAAATCACTGAAATACTGATTTTGGTTGTGGCCAAAATATTTTGGAAACAATTCAAGCACAAAAATTTGAAGAAATTGATAAAAAAATCAGCACACACTTTTGTGAAACGTAAACTTAATGTTTCAGAAGTGCAACCAAAAAACCCGTATATATTGATCACTAATGATACCCTCGGTTGTGGCCAAAATATTTGGGAAACCATTGAAACCCACCAGAGATCGATGAAATTGATAGAAAAGTTTCATTGCACGCTTCTCTAAAAGATAAACTTAATGTTTCGAAAACACAACAGAAAAACCGTTTATGCTGATCACTAATGATGCCCACGGACGTACCCGTGTTCCTATTAGACCAACCATCAGTTAGCACCTAGCGCAAGACAAGCACCAGAATCTCATTTGGTGCATAGCTAGTGGTAGATATTCCCGAATACGACAATTTCTGTACTTTTGAGTTAGTACTCTGATTCGGCAAAGACAAAATAAAGGCATATTGAAGTTTTTTTGCCGGCTCAACTCTAATGTTGTTTAGTTATATACATAGGGAGGCCGGTAACCATGCACTCACGGTCGGCCCTATTGTTCGCAGGTTCTTGGGCAAATGGGACAAAAGCTAATGAAAAAATAACTAAATTTGCTTATTAGAATCAAGGTAATAATTATTGAAAAAATGTTTGTCTGAATTGTCCGGCGAAAGGTGTATAATAGTCCTAAGTGCAATATTTGTGCACCGATTGATTGATGCTATGTTAATTTTGTTGTTTGGTCACATGTATGAGCAATAAAACAAATCTCATACATCAAAAAGTGCTAGATTTACAATTAAAGGATGGTGATATATCACTTAAGAAACACAAAAGATATGAGCAAACCACTTGTTAAAAAAGCACCACCATTATATTTATACACTACATACATCATTCTTTTGAATTTTAGTTTCAGAGAATTTTAAGCCATAGCCGAATCACTGAATTCCAATTACTTAGGTTTTCATTTTGGCCAAAGGACCAAACTTCCCACTAGAATCAGATCCACAGAATATTTTGGAAATTCAAAAATTAATTAAAAATGATTTTAACTTTTGTTGCTACAACAATTTGACCTAAAAGACACTTAGTTCAATTCCTACTTAACTGACTAAAATTTGGATGAAACTTTATTTAAGGTGGAAACCAATGCCTATTAGTGAACCTTCCATCACCAGTACGGTTAACAAATGGTCAATCAATGATGCAACCACCACTAACTGGCCACATCTATCTATATCTATACCAATAAAAAAAGAGCAAGCTGCCCGAATTTTGATATAATTTTTATTATGTTTGAGATGCTTTGTACTATTGGTGAACTTTTACAATAGATCTGATCTGTTTTGCAAAAAAATTGCGAGTTATGGTGATCCAACAAATCTCACCCGTTCAAACTTACCTGTCAATGGTCTCCGTCGCTCCGGTGTTTAGCACCCTCCACTAATTAATAGCATGCTTAATCTCAACATCAACATTAAATAAATAATTATATCATGCCTAATATTAAAATACAACTTAAATCTTGCAGAAATATTAATGTGTAATACAATTAATATATTCCTTAATATTAACGTGCATTGCTCGTACACAATTACTAGTAACACAAACCATCCAGCGAGTGGAGCACCCGTCGACGGGCCTCTGGACAACATTCAAATGACCAGTCGTTTATCTACCGCCCTCGACTCCGACCCCACTCATGTACCCTCTAGTAACCATCCAACTAGAACTTGTTTTCTTGCTTGCTGGAGTAAATAGTTTAAAATTACCGATATTACGGTTAGGATTCCCTAAAACTACCTACTTTAAATTATTCGCGAAGACCTACCATCCTTATGGCATATCGTTTCAGAAAACCCAAATGACTCTATTGGTCTAGTTTAAAGTGTTGTGTTGGTCTAGTTTAAAGTGTTGCATTGGTCTAGTTTAAAGTGTTGAACGGTGGAGTCTCGTTGGCCGGTGGTGGAGCCTTGGGCGCGCGCAGGTAGTGGAGGTGGCCGTCAAATCTGGATCCTCCCAGAGGAGCGATGCTGTGGCTGTCGGGTTGTTGTAGGAGGTGTCCATCGCTGCCGACTCCATGGAGGTCAGCCAGTTGGAGGAGGGAAGCGGCGGCATCAACGCGGTGATGGAGTTCACCATCGGCTAGTTCGAGGAGAGAAGGGGGTTGCCTGCCGGCTAGATCGGGTGTGGTGTTGGATCCAGGTCGGAGGAGTACGACCATGGCGATGGATGATGGCAGTTGGTCGCCTCCATCTCACTCATGGCCTCCTCTTCTGTCCATGGGAAGGTGGTGGCGTCCTTCGGCCTCGGCCGGCTCCCTATGGCACAGCGGCCACCCTTGATGACGACCATGGAAGTGGAGGAGGAGCTCCACGATTGGAGGATGGCCGATTGCAGGGACATGATTGCATGTAGTATTTTTTTACAGGGACCTGGTTGCTTTTAAAATATTTGCAGGGACATGAGAGCTTTTTAAAAACATTTGCAGGGGTTGTTCTATAAAAAATGAGGACACATTTTTAAATTTGTAAAAGAACTAGGGAATTGGAGAATTTTTTACATGTGGAATTTTGTGGGAGACTGACATTTGGGCCCAACCTATCATAATGTCCAACCTAAAGTTCCAATCTAATGTTGTTGAGTTTTACGCCACATCCAACCTAACAAGTCGACCCGACCTAATCGTGCTTAAACTTAATCAACACAGTCATTTGAGTTTATTGAATTCATGCACCAGTCAGTTGCTCCAAAACTCCGGACTGATGGACAGAGGTGGGCAATATATTTCAACACTCCCGCTCACGTCTAGGCTATCAGGGTTTTCTTAAACGGTATGCCAAAAAGGTAATAAGTTTTTTTGAAAAACTTGAAGTAGGTAGTTCCTTAAACCCTAACCACAATACCGGCTCTGCTTGCCGAGATGACCTTTTCTTGCGACCTATAAATTACTATAGTTGTCAGGAAGAAGCCTGAAAGTCGCATTTTCTTTCTTCTGTCAATCTTGTGGGGAGGCTTGGGAGGTTTTTGTGTGTGCATATCTTCGATCAATTAAACCGCGGCGGTGTGCCCATGATTGGAAGCACATAAGCAAATGAGAAATTGGTATAGGCAGGACGACACAGGATGCAGAAACGAATAGTGGGTTTGGTACGGAGGGAGGGGGAAGCGTGGACGGCGCGATCACCACCCCGCATTCCGGTGGCATCGGGTAACAGCCTCCCCGACGCCCGCTGTCCGTGCTCCCGCTTCCGTCCCGCGCCATGACGTGCGGCCGCGCCCGACCCCCTCTTTATAGGCCGGTCGACGGTCGTTTCGTTGCACCACGCCCTTTCCATGACCCCCTCTCGACCCCTCTAGCAAAGCTCCATCGCCGCACTGCATTTACCGGGCACGCGTCCGTCCATCATGCGCTGGCCGACGTCGCCCTCCTTCTCCGCGGTGGCGGCGAAGCGGGCGGCGGTGGTTCTGGCTATGGTGGTGCTGGTGCTGGCGATGGCTGTCGTCCGTGCGCGCGGCGTGGAAGGCGCCCGCGTGCCGCGACCGTCGACGGTGGCGCCATGACCTCCGGCGGCGGCAACAACGAGGGCGTGGAGATGCGGCGGCTGGCCGGAGGCGGGGCCTCCGCGGAGGACGAGGACTACGGGTACGTGGACCCTCCGCCGGACACGAACCGCCGAGGGGCCGGCGCTCCCATCCCGCACAAGCACAACTGATCACTCGATCGACTCACCAGCCACTAGTTACGTACCACGCGTCGCGCGCCGGCCGCCGGCCCAAGCTTGATCGATCTTGATCTTCTTTCCCCCTTTTCTCTTTGGTTCCCAAGATATGGTTGTTACCTGCTGCACTAATTAAGAGAGAGAACCGATCTTTGTACTACCACGTTTGTTCATCAAGATATATATTTACAGCTCGATTAGCTTAACTGATTAAGCTCGATCGGACTACTCTACAACATACAGTATCGATGTAGGTCTGTACGTACGTACAGCTGCTCCATGCATGCATGGTGGATTGGTAGCTGAGCTAGCTGTTGTCTGCACTATTAGATTTGCATAGTGAATCTATGCTATGTATGCATGCGTTGCATACATAATAACATTGCCAAAAAAAAGATGTTTGGAGAGGGAGAGGCAGGCTCTCCAAGGCTGAATATGAACGACGCAACGGTTGCGGCGAGGCCGAGCCAGGGACGGGGACAACACAATTGCACAAGGACCTTTCCGATGGCGGGATGACACGACGTAACAGTGCATGCGGGGCGGAGGTTCAGAGGCGCGCGCGGGTGGGGGCATTTTAAGTTTTGACTGCTGACGGAGGTTAAGTTTCGACTGGCGGTAGGTTTGGACTGAGCCCGAGCTCAAAATGGGGATGCCACAGTTGGCCAAGGTGCCACCGTGGAGTGTGAGGATGAGGGTTCAGAGGTGCAGGTGAGCCTTTTCGTTTTGAGTGTGGATTTTCTATGCTGCCATGTACATATTATATCCATAGGTCATCCATCTTTGCATCAATATTCATGATGTCTTTCTATAGAAAATTCTCCTTTTTCTCTCTCTTCCAAACAAGAGAACATTTGACCTTGAAATTTTGCATATCCACGACACGCAAGTGTCACTCTGTGCGGAAAATGTTTCTGATTTTTTATGCAACATAACTTTGTCAAATTATAAAATTTTGAATATTTTTTTTCATTTTAAATATTTCTGGTGCACCAAACAATTTGAAAACAAATCTGCACATGATAGTACTTGTGTGATGTTGACATGCAAAGTTTCAAGTTTAAATGTTTTCTTATTTGGGAGAAATAAAAAAAGAGGAGTTTGTACGCACAAGTTTTGTTGTAAAAATCAATGGTCGACATAAGGGCGTACATGTATGGCCACCACAGCTTTACCTTTAGTTTTGACTGAAGGTAGGACTGGATAGAGCCCAAGCTTGAGAAGGGGATGCCACGATCGACCATGGTGTCGCTGGCGACGCCTCCTTGCTGGAGACAGGGGTGGCGCGGTTAATGAGGGGTCATTTGGTTGTTGGGAAGTGAAAATCCAAGGCAAAAAACACCCATGGAGAGATTTTCCTGTGCATAGAGGATCCCTTCGACCTGAGGGAGATGTTCCCGCTACCCAAGTGCCCAAATGAAAAAGGGTAGGGAAGAAAATCCCTCACAAGAGCAGGTTCATGGATCTTCACAAGGCCTCGTCCACCATGGATAAGAAAACACATTGGGGTAGAAGAGCAAGAAGAGGGGATAACCTTGGTTCAAAGTGGAGAACATGGAACATGATGTCAACACCGGAGGTGACATGAGCTGACAGAGGGGAGGTCCGAGGAAGGAGGACGATGATGACCCTGATCCATCATCATCACAGGAGGGGTAGAGCACTGGACAGAGGGGACCCGGAGCGTATCCCCGTCACCGAAGGGGGGAGTTGGGAAACATAGTAGAAAACAAAAAAAATCATCCAGGAACAATATGAACATGCATAACGGGTTGTGATCAACAATCGTTACCGACTCTGGGAGTGCAGCGGAAGTAGACGAGTCCATGTAGATCGTACTTGGAGTCCCTCAAATGTTGATGACGATCCCATGAACCTCCCACGAGCGATCCCTCGAACAGAAGACCGAAAGCATGGCCTCTCTACTTGGTTGCAAGTGTACGGTCTTCACGATCCAGCAGCGCTTCACCGTCCAGAGCTAATTGTCGCTGGAGAATTAGAGGGAGGAGATTAGAACCACACTGGTCTTCTAATTATGAGGGTTAGAGGTGGCTAGGGCTCGCTCTAATTAGTCAACTAGGACCAACTAGAATCTGCACTATATCAATTAGAGGAGGCTCCAAAACTTGTCTTCACATAAAGTGGAAATCCTCTAATTTATATAGGCTAGAGGGGAGGGAGAGAGCAACCACCAAGGGGGGAAAGTGCCCCCTTGGTGCGCCGGCCCAGGGGAGGAGTCCTACTCCCTCCCCTAGTCCAATTTGCGCCCCCACAAGGAAGGGGGGGGGGGGGTGCGCCAACTCTACTTGGGCCCTTGTGGCCCAAGTTGCCTTCCACCTCTTGGCCTTTTAAGGCCGTTGATATTTAAATTAAATACAAAATGTTCTAAACACTTCATATATATAATTAATCGGTATTACCCGATATTCACTGAAACCCTTCCGGAACCTCTCGGAACTATTCCAGATATTAATGAAACAATTCGATAAATATATTCTCATTACTCCCGTACTACTAACACTCAACATATCGTGATTACCTTAAGATTGTGACCCCGTAGATTAGACATGAACAAAACCCCTTCGTTCAATGACTAATAGCAGAACCGTGGACATTTATATCGGTCCCTATGATTACACGAAAGATATTCAAGTGAACCTAGACGGCCGTCCTATCACATTCCTCGAGGCCAAGGCCCTGTCCCGCCACCATAGTAACGAGAGCTGATGAAGGGTGTGGGCCCCATCATGGCTGGTTATCCTTTGTCTACCATGTTATGGCTGCCAAGTACTCCATCCGTCCTATAATGTAAGACGTTATTACATCGAACGTACATAGGACGGAGGTAGTATATTGTTGGAAATATGCCCTAGAGGCAATAATAATTTGGTTATTATTATATTTCCTAGTTCATGATAATTGTCTATTGTTCATGCTATAATTGTATTAACCGGAAACCGTAATGCATGTGTGAATACATGGACCACAATATGTCCCTAGTGAGCCTCTAGTTGACTAGCTCGTTGATCAATAGATGATTGTGGTTTCCTGACCATGGACATTGGATGTTGTTGATAACGGGATCACTTCATTAGGAGAATGATGTGATGGACAAGACCCAATCCTAAGCATAGCACAAGATCGCGTAGTTTGTTTGCTAGAGCTTTTCTAATGCCAAGTATCATTTCCTTAGACCATGAGATTGTGCAACTCCCGGATACCTTAGGAATGCTTTGGGTGTATCAAACGACACAACGTAACTGGGTGGCTATAAAGGTGCACTACAGGTATCTCCGAAAGTGTCTATTGGGTTGGCACGAATGCAGACTGGGATTTGTCACTCCGTATGACGGAGAGGTATCTCTGGGCCCACTCGGTAATGCATCATCATAATGAGCTCAATGTGACTAATGAGTTAGCCACGGGATCATGCGTTACGGAACAAGTAAAGAGACTTGCCGGTAACGAGATTGAACAAGGTATAGGGATACCGACGATCGAATCTCGGGCAAGTAACATACTAATGGACAAAGGGAATTGTATACGGGATTGATTGAATCCCCGACATCGTGGTTCATCTGATGAGATCACCGTGGAACATGTGGGAGGCAATATGGGTATCCAGATCCCGCTATTGGCTATTGGCTGGAGAGGTATCTCGGTCATGTCTGCATGGTTCCCGAACCCGTAGGGTCTACACACTTAAGGTTCGGTGACGCTAGAGTTGTAATGGGAATAGTATGTGGTTGCTGAAGGTTGTTCGGAGTCCCGGACAAGATCCTGGACGTGACGAGGAACTCCGGAATGGTTCGGAGGTGAAGATCGGTATATTGGACGAAGGGTATTGGAGTCCGGAATTGTTCCGGGGGTACCAGGTGATGATCAGTGTGTCCGAAAGGAGTTTCGGAGGCCCCGACAAGTGTTGGGGGGGCCATATGGGCCAAGAGGAGGGGGCACACCAGCCCACTAAGGGGTTGTGCGCCCCTCCCACCCCATCTCATGTAACCTGGAGAGGTTTGTCTAAAAAAACGTAACCTGGAGAGGTGGGGACGCCTCCCCTAGGGCAGCCGCCCCTCCAGGCTTGGGGGGCAAGTCTCCTAGAGGTGGGGGCGCCCAAACCCATCTAGGGTTTACACTGTGGCCGCAGCCCCTCCCCTAGGGAAACCCTAGGGCACCTCCTCCTTTCTCCTTCCCCCTATATATAGTGAGGGAGAGAGAGGGTAGCCGACTCCCTTCCCCTGGCGCAGCCCCTCCCTCCTCCAACACCTCATCCTCCTCTGTAGTGTTTGGCGAAGCCCTGCAGGAGAATCACAAGCTCCACCACCACGCTGTCGTGCTGCCGGAGCTCTCCCTCAACTTCTCCTCTCCCCTTGCTGGATCAAGAAGGAGGAGACGCCCCCGGGCTGTACGTGTGTTGAACGCGGAGGCCCCGTCCATTCGGCGCTAGATCAGATCTTCCGTGATTTGAATCACCGCGAGTACGACTCCATCAACCGTGTTCTTGTAACGCTTCCGCTTAGCAATCTTCAAGGGTATGAAGATGCACTCCCTCTCTCTCTCTCTCGTTGCTAGCATCTCCTAGATTGATCTTGGTGACACGTAGGAAATTTTTGAATTATTACTACGTTCCCCAACAGTGGCATCATGAGCTAGGTCTATGCATAGATTCTATGCACGAGTAGAATACAAAGTAGTTGTGGGCGATGATTTGTTCAATTTGCTTACCGTTACTAGTCTTATCTTGATTCGGCGGCATTGTGGGATGAAGCGGCCCGGACCGACCTTACATGTACGCTTACGTGAGACAGGTTCCACCGACTGACATGCACTTGATGCATAAGGTGGCTAGCGGGTGTTTGTCTCTCCCGCTTTAGTCAGATCGGATTCGATGAAAAAGGTCCTTATGAAGGGTAAATAGCAATTGGCATATCACCATTGTGGCTTTTGCGTAGGTAAGAAACGTTCTTGCTAGAAACCCATAACAGCCACGTAAAACATGCAACAACAATTAGAGGACGTCTAACTTGTTTTTGCAGGATGTGCTATGTGATGTGATATGGTCAAAAGGATGTGATGAGTTATATATGTGATGTATGAGATTGATCATGTTCTTGTAATAGGAATCACGACTTGCATGTCGACGAGTATGACAACCGGTAGGAGCCATAGGAGTTGTCTTAATTTATTTATTATGACCTGCGAGTCAATATAAATGCCATGTAATTACTTTACTTTATTGCTAACCGTTAGCCATAGTAGTAGAAGTAATAGTTGGCGAGACAACTTCATGAAGACACGATGATGGAGATCATGATGGTGGAGATCATGGTGTCATGCCGGTGACGATGGTGATCATGCCGCGCCTCGAAGATGGAGATCAAAGGCGCAAGATGATATTGGCCATATCATGTCACTTTATGATTTGCATGTGATGTTTGTCATGTTTACATCTTATTTTCTTAGAACAACGGTAGCATAAATAAGATGATCCCTCACTAAAATTTCAAGAAAGTGTTCCCCCTAACTGTGCACCGTTGTGAAGGTTTGTTGTTTCGAAGCACCAAGTGATGATCGGGTGTGATAGATTCTAAGATTTGCATACAATGAGTGTAAGGCAGATTTACACATGTGAAACACTTAGGTTGACTTGATGAGCCTAGCATGTACAGACATGGCCTCGGAACACGAGAGACCGAAAGGTCGAACATGAGTCGCATGGTAGATGCGATCAACATGGAGATGTTCACCGTTGATGACTAGTCCGTCTCATGTGATGATGGAACACGGCCTAGTCGATTCGGATCATGTATCACTTAGATGACTAGAGGGATAAGTGGGAGTTCATTAAATATTTTGATTAGATGAACTTAATTATCATGAACATAGTCAAAAGGTCTTTTCAAATTATGTCGTAGATTGCGCTTTAGTTCTACTGTTTTAGGTATGTTCTTAGAGAAAATTTAGTTGAAAGTTGATAGTAGCAATTATGCGGACTGGGTCCATAAAGTGAGGATTGTCCTCATTGCTGCGCAGAAGGCTTATGTCCTTAATGCACCGCTCAGTGTGCTGAACCTCGAGCGTCGTTTGTGGATGTTGCGAACATCTAACATACACGTTTTGATGACTATGTGATAGTTTAGTGCGTAATGTTAAACGGTTTAGAATTGAGGCGCCGAAGATGTTTTTGAAACGTCGTAGAACATATGAGATGTTCAAGAGCTGAAACTGGGATTTCAGGCTCGTCCTCACGTCAAGAGGTATGAGACCTCTGACAAGTTTCTTAGCCTGCAAACTAAGGGAGGAAAGCTCAATTGTTGAGCATGTGCTCAGATTGTCTGAGTACTACAATCGCTTGAATTGAGTGGGAGTTAATCTTCCAGATGAGATAGTGATGGTTCTCCAAAGTCACTTCCACCAAGCTACTAGAGCTTCATGATGAACTATAACATATCAGGGATAGATATGATGATCCTTGAGCTATTCACGATGTTTGACACCGTGAAAGTAGAAATCAAGAAGGAGCATCAATTGTTGATGGTTAGTGAAACCACTAGTTTCAAGAAGGGCAAGGGCAAGAAGGGATACTTCATGAAACGACAAATCAGTTGCTGCTCTAGTGAAGAAACCCAAGGTTGAACCCAAACCTGAGACTAAGTGCTTCTGTAATGAGGGGAACGGTCACTGAAGCAGAACTGCCCTAGATACTTGGTAGATAAGAAGGCTGGCAAGGTCAACAGAAGTATATTGGATATACATTATATTAATGTGTACTTTACTAGTACTCCTAGTAGCACCAGGGTAATAGATACCAGTTCGGTTTCTAAGTGTTAGTAACTCGAAATAAAAGGCTACGGAATAAACGGAGACTAGCTAAAGGCGAGGTGACGATATGTGTTGGAAGTTGTTCCAAGATTGATGTGATCAAACATCGCACGCTCCCTGTACCATCGGGATTGATGTTAAACCTAAATAATTGTTATTTGGTGTTTCCGTTGAGCATAGACATGATTGGATTATGTTTATCGCAATACGGTTATTCATTTAAGGAGAATAATGGTTACTCTATGAGAGCAGCGTTTTGGCTCCTAGGTGCATATGCATCCATTATGGAAATACATATTTCGAAAAGTTAAAAATTCGGAACAAAAATCCCGCGTGTATATCCGGACATTTTATGTGCGTGCACAAGGTTTCGGTGAAAAACAACATTTTTTGTGGCTTGTGTAAAAAAGATAAAGAAATGCCTTGTGAATAGTTAAAATGAAGCAGCAGAAATTGTCTTTTTTACACAAGCCACAAAAAACATCGTTTTTCACCGAAACCTTGTGCACGCACATAAAATGTCCGGATATACACGCGGGATTTTTGTTCCAAATTTTTTAACTTTTCGAAATGTGTATTTCGACAATGGGTGCATATGCACCTAGGAGCCAAAGGCAATTACCGTTACTCTGCTTATTTGAATAATACCTTCAATGGTCTTGCTCCTAAAATGAATGGTTTATTGAATCTCGATCATAGTGATACACATGTTCATGCCAAAAGATATAAGATAGTAATGATAGTACCACCTACTTGTGGCACTGCCATTTGAGTCATATTGGTATAAAACGCATGAAGAAGCTCCATGTTGATGGATCTTTGGACTCACTCATTTTTTGAAAACTTTGAGACATGCGAACCATGTCTATTGGTATATACGCATGAAGAAACTCCATGTAGATGGATCGTTTGGACTCACTTGATTTTGAATCACTTGAGACATGCAAATCATACCACATGGGCAAGATGACTGAAAGGCCTCGTTTTCAGTGAGATGGAACAAGAAAGCAACTTGTTGGAAGTAATACATTTTGATGCGTGCAGTCCAATGAGTGATGAGGCACACAATGGATATCGTTATGTTCTTACTTCACAGATGATTTGAGTAGATGCTGAGTATATTTACTTGATGAAACACAAGTCTGAATTATTGAAAGGTTCAAGTAATTTCAGAGTGAAGTCGAAGATCGTCGTGACAAGAGGATAAAATGTCTATGATATGATCATAGAGATGAATATTTGAGTTACGAGTTTGGTACACAATTAAGACATTGTGGAAATTGTTTCACAATTAATGCCGCCTGGAACACCATAGTGTGATGGTGTGTCTAAACATCATAGCTGCACCCTATTGGATATGGTGCATACCATGATGTCTCTTGTCGAATTACCACTACCGTTTATGGGTTAGGCATTAGAGACAACCGCATTCACTTCAAATAGTGCACCACATAATTCTATTGAGATGACACCGTATGAACTATAGTTTAGAGAAACCTAAGCTATCATTTCTTAAAAGTTTGGGGCTGTGATGCTTATGTGAAAAGGTTTCACCCTAATAAGCTCGAATCCAAAGCGGATAAATGCATATTTGTAAGGCACCCAAAATAGTTGGGTATACCTCCTATCTCAGATCTGGAAGCAAAAGTGATTGTTTCTAGAAATGGGTCCTTTCTCGAGGAAAAGTTTCTCTCAAAAGAATTGAGTGGCGGGATGGTGGGGACTTGATGAGGTTATTGAACCATCACTTCAACCAGTGTGTACCAGGGCACAGGAAGTTGTTCTTGTGGCGCCTACACCAATTGAAGTGGAAGATTATGATAGTGATCATGAAACTTCGTCTCAAGTCACTACTAAACCTCATAGGTCGACAAGGACGCGTACTACTTCATAGTGGTATGGTAATCATGTCTTGGAGGTCATGTTGCTAGACAACAATGAACCTACGAGCTATGTAGAAGCGATGGTGAGCCCAGATTCCGACAAATGGCTCGAGGCCATAAAATCCGAGAGAGGATCCATGTATGAAAAGAAAGTGTAGACTTTAGAAGAACTACTTGATGGTCGTAAGGCTGTTGGGTACAGATGGATTTTAAAAGGAAGATGGACAATGATGGTAAGTGTCACCATTAAGAAAGCTCGACTTATCACTAAGATGTTTTCCGACAAGTTCAAGGAGTTAACTATAATGAGACTTTCTCACTCATAGCAATGCTAAGAGTCTGTTGGAATTATATTAGCAGTTACTACATTATTTATGAAATCTTGCAGATGGGATGTCAAAACATTGTTTCCTCTAAGAGTTGCTTGAGTAAAGGTTGTATGTGATACAACCAGAAGGTTTTGTCAATCCGGAAAGATGCTAACAAGTATGCAAAGCTTCAGCAATCCTTCTAAGGACTGGAGTAAGCATCTCGGAGTTGGAATATACGCTTTGATGAGATGATCAAAGATTTTGGGTTTATACAAAGTTTATGAGAAACTTGTATCTCCAAAGAAGTGAGTGGGAGCACTATAGAATTTCTGATGAGTATATGTTGTTGACATATTGTTGATCGGAAATGATGTAGAATTTCTGGAAAGCATATAGGGTTGTTTGAAAGGTGTTTTTCAATGGAAAACCTGGATTAAGCTACTGGAACATCGAGCATCAAGATCTATAAGGATAGATAAAAAACACTTAATAGTACTTTCAAATGAATACATACCGTGACAAGATTTTGAAGGAGTTCAAGATAGATCGGCAAAGAAGGAATTCTTGGCTGTGTTATAAGGTATGAGTATTGAGTAAGACTCAAGACCGGACCACGGCAGAAGAGAGAGAAAGGACAAAGGTCGTCCCCTATGTTATAGACGTAGGCTCTACAGTATGTTGTGTTGTGTACCGCACCTGAAGTGTACCTTGCCATGAGTCGGTCAAGGGGTACAAGAGTGATCCAGGAATGGATCACTAGATAGCGGTCAAAGTTATCGTAAGTAACTAGTGGACTAAGGAATTTTTCTCGATTATGGAGGTGGTAAAAGAGTTTGTCGTAAAGGGTTGCATCGATGCAAACTTTGACACTAATTCGGATGACTCTGAGTAGTAAACCGAATTCGTATAGTAGAGCAGTTATTTGGAATAGTTCCAAATGGCGCCTGGTAGCTGCATCTACAAGATGACATAGAGATTTGTAAAGCACACAAGGATCAGAAAGGTTCAGCCCCGTTGACTAATAACCTCTCTCACAAGAAAGATATGATCAAATCCCATGGGTGTTGGATTCATTAAAATCACATAGTTTTGTGAACTAGATTATTGACTCTAGTGCAAGTGGGCGACTGTTGGAAATATGCCCTAGAGGCAATAATAATTTGGTTATTATTATATTACCTTGTTCATGATAATTTTCTATTGTTCATGCTATAGTTGTATTAACTGGAAACCGTAATACATGTGTGAATACATGGACCACAATATGTCCCTAGTGAGCCTCTAGTTGACTAGCTCGTTGATCAATAGATGGTTGTGGTTTCCTGACAATCGACATTGGATGTCATTGATAACGGGTTCACATCATTAGGAGAATGATGTGATGGACAAGACCCAATCCTAAGCATAGCACAAGATCACTTAGTTCGTTTGCTAGAGCTTTTCTAATGTCAAGTATCATTTACTTAGACCATGAGATTGTGCAACTCCCAGATACCGTAGGAATGCTTTGGGTGTATCAAACGTCACAACGTAACTGGGTGGCTATAAAGGTGCACTACAGGTATCTTCGAAAGTGTCTGTTGGGTTGGCACGAATCGAGACTGGGATTTGTCACTCCGTATGACGGAGAGGTATCTCTGGGCCCACTCGATAATGCGTCATCATAATGAGCTCAATGTGACTAATGAGTTAGACACGGGATCATGTGTTACGGAACGAGTAAAGAGGCTTGCCGGTAACGAGATTGAACAAGGTATAGGGATACCGACGATCGAATCTCGGGCAAGTAACATATCGATGGACAAAGGGAATTGTATACGGGATTGATTGAATCCCCGACATCATGGTTCATCCGATGAGATCATCGTGGAACATGTGGGAGCCAATATGGGTATCTAGATCCCGCTATTAGTTATTGGCCGGAGAGGTATCTCGGTCATGTCTGCATGGTTCCTGAACCCGCGGGGTCTACATTTAAGGTTCGGTGACGCTAGAGTTGTAATGGGAATAGTATGTGGTTACCGAAGGTTGTTCAGAGTCCCGAATGAGATCCCGAACGTGACGAGGAACTCCGGAATGGTCCGAAGGTGAAGATCGGTATATTGGACGAAGGGTATTGGAGTCCGTAATTGTTCCGGGGGTACCAGGTGATGACCAGTGTGTCTGAAAGGAGTTTCGAAGGCCCCAACAAGTGTTGGGGGGCCTTATGGTCCAAGGGGAGGGTGAGGGGGTCCTGGATTAGGGGGTCCTTGGACAGCCGCACTATATGCTTATGCCGGACGGTTGGATTATGAACATACAAGATTAAAGACTTCGTCCCATGTCCGGGTGGGACTCTCCTTTGCGTGGAAGGCAAGCTTGCGATTCGGAAGTGTAGATCTCCTTCTCTGTAACCGACTCTATGTAACCCTAGCCCCCTCCGGTGTCTATATGAACCGGAGGGTTTAGTCTGTAGGACAAGAACAATCATAATCATAGGCTAGCTTCTAGGGTTTAGCCTCTACGATCTCGTGGTATATCAACTCTTGTAATACTCATAGCATCAAGATCAATCAAGCAGGAAGTAGGATATTACCTCCATAGAGAGGGCCCGAACCTGGGTAAACATCGTGGCCCCTGCCTCTTGTTACCATTAGCCTTAGACGCACAGTTCGGGACCCCCTACCTGAGATCCGCCGGTTTTGACACCGACATTGGTGCTTTCATTGAGAGTTCCACTTTGACGTCGAAAAAAGGTTTGATGGCTCACCTTGTTATCAAGGGCAACATCTCCTCTGGGGGAGCTTTGGCTTCAGGCCAAACCCTCCGACTAGGCGGCTTCAGTATGACCGCCCGTTCGGCGGTCGCGCCGACGATGACTTCTCGGGTCATCAAAAACAACCTCCACGTCAGCTCGGAATACGCTGATACATCTCCAATGTATCTATAATTTTTGATTGTTCCATGCTATTATATTACCTGTTTTAGATGTTTATGGGCTTTATTTTACACATTTATATCATTTTTTGGGACTAACCTACTAACCGGAGGCCCAGCCCGTATTGCTGTTTTTTTGCCTATTTCAGTATTTCGAAGAAAAGGAATATCAAACGGAGTCCAAACGGAATGAAACCTTCGGGAGCGTGAACTTTGGAACGAACGTGATCCAGGAGACTTGGAGTGCAAGCCAAGAAGCAGCCGAGGTGGCCACGAGATAAGAGGGCGCACCCACCCTTCCTGGGCGCGCCCCTGTCTCGTGGGCCCCTTGGGCGGCCACCTACGTACTTCTTCCTCCTATATAAGCCTGCATACCCCAAAAACATCCAGGGAGCCACCGAAGAAATATTTCCACCACCGTAACCTTTTGTATTCGCGAGATCCCATCTTGGAGCCGTCGCCGGCGTTCTGCCGGAGGGGGATTCCACCATGGAGGGCTTCTACATCAACACCATAGCCCTTCCGATGAGTTGTGAGTAGTTTACCACAGACCTTCGGGTCCATAGTTATTAGCTAGTTGGCTTCTTCTCTCTTTTTGGATCTCAATACAATGTTCTCCCCCTCTCCTGTGGAGATCTATTCGATGTAATCTCTTTTTGCGGTGTGTTTGTCGAGATCCGATGAATTGTGGGTTTACGATCAAGTTTATCTATGAATAATATTTGAATCTCCTCTGAATTCTTTTATGTATGATTGAGTTATCTTTGCAAGTCTCTTTGCATTATCGATTTGGTTTTGCCTACTAGATTGATCTTTCTTGCCATGGGAGAAGTGCTTAGCTTTGGGTTCAATCTTGCGGTGTCCTTACCCAATGACAGAAAGGGTTGCAAGGCACGTATTGTATTGTTGCCATCGAGCATAAAAAGAGGGGGTTTATATCATATTGCTTCAGTTTATCCCTGTCACGACCGGCTTTTCAATAAAATGATTATTGATAAAACCGATCTTTTAATCCCAGTATAGGAAAAGTCATCCTTTCTGGTAGACAACGCTTGATAAATAGAGAACCAGTAGCATCAAATATATTACAGGGTTGAGATGAGGCTGCTCAACAATTTATTACAACCTCGCCAATATCTTACACATGGGCGGTTATGACACAGGGGTGTGGTGATATGCTACTAGCTCGAGGAAAACGTGGTGGCGGATAACTTGACTTCTACTGGCAGCACATCGAGCGTCGAGGTGAGGCTCGATGAATTTATTTGGTTGCGGAAGCGGATAATACAATGACCAAGACAGGATCGCACGGGACTGACTGGGACTCCTCTAGGCGTCGGACTCGCTATCAAACTCTTCATCCATGAGATCGCCTTCATCAACATCTGGCCAAATCAACAAGCCAGGTGAGTACTTTGAAAGTACTCGCAAGACAGTTCGGACAAAAGATATAATCAATGAATGCATGAATGCATCATGAACAAGGATGATTCTCATAAAATAACGATAATATTGCAGGACTTGATGAATAAAATAAATAATTGAAAGCCAATCGGGTGTCTGGAGCGACGCCTCGAAAGGTAAAAAAATAAAATGCATGCCGCAGTCGGGCGTCTAAGCGACACCACATAAAGGGCTTAAAAGAAATGCCACAGTCGAACATCTGGGCGACATCACATAAAGGGCTTAAAAGAAATGCCACAGTCGGACGTCTGAGCGACATCACAGACAGGGCTTTAAAAGAAATGCCACAGTCGGACGTCTGAGCGACATCACATAAAGGGCTATAAAAGAAATGCCACCATCGGACGTCTGAGCGACATCACAGACAGGGCTTTAAAAGAAATGCCACAGTCGGACGTCTGAGCGACATCACATAAAGGACTATAAAAGAAATGCCACCGTCGGACGTCTGAGCGACATCGCAGACATGACTTGCAACAAATGTAAATAACAGATATGCCGCCGTCGGACATCTGAGCGACATCACAGACAGGGCCTATAAATAAAAATAAATAACAGGTATGCCACCGTCGGATGTCTGAGTGACATCGCAGACAGGGCTTGTAATGAATGTGAATAACAAGATTAGTCCATCCACAAGAATAATCTTTTAACCAGATTTATCACACATAAATCCCACTGGAGTTTTGTCACTGAGGCTGATACCTGACAAGATAAGATGAATATAGTACTTGAACAAAGTACAAGATAATTGAAGGATTTGAGACTCTGCAGAGTTTGGATGAACTGACCACAGCCAACGGATTTCCGTAGTCACGAAGGACTAGTTCCGTTTACGGTATTTCAGTAGAAACACATTTAGCTAGTACACACCCATTTCACCTCACGATGCCAGGAATCACCCTGGACAATGTCCAAGAAAAACTTTGAGATGGGGAGGCCACAACCTCGAATAGCATGGGATCAAATTTCTATACGCGCGCTCTAAGGGGTGCCCCCCTCTCGGTCCCAACCGGAAACACCCATGCCCCCTGACCGGATGACGGGCTTTAATCCAGGGCCATGGAACCCTCATCCCGGCCTCTCCACTTGGTGTGTACCAGGAAAACGGTTGCAACTTACTATGCCATATCCCTTGCGGAAAACCTGTGGCAGCACAGGAAGGAAATGAAGGGAATATGATTTGATCATGTTGACAGTGCTGTCAAAAGGACTGGCCTAAGCCTGGCATGTCACAACACTGCCATCTTACCCATCCTCATGCCAACACATGGCTATGCAAATATGTATCCAACAACATAATGCTTTCCGAAACTTACTTACCGATTATGTGTATGAAACATAATATTTAAAGTGATGTTCCTAAACATGCCATGACCATGCTACAATGCAAACATGCAACAACACTCATCATATCAAGAGTTCAAACATGCTAGCTTGGTTCGGAGTAGTCGGAGTCTAAC
Source organism: Triticum timopheevii (assembly GCA_963921465.1). Classification (NCBI taxonomy): domain Eukaryota; kingdom Viridiplantae; phylum Streptophyta; class Magnoliopsida; order Poales; family Poaceae; genus Triticum; species Triticum timopheevii. The sequence continues at coordinate 489,102,769 of OY997270.1, read as the reverse complement.
TGTGCGAAGTTTGCAGCTCCGTCACCTCCTCCGGTATCTACGGTATAAGAAAAGATATGCACGCAACATAAATACCGTGAGTGTACAGAAAAGTGTTCCAAATATTTTTCAAATAAATATGATAAAAAACTAGACAAAATTTTGAAGAGGACAGAAAAAGAACCACTCAAAAATTCCTTTCTATTAAAAAGTTATAAGTGTTTTAACCCAAGGACTCATATGTAATGAAATAGAAAACTTCCAGGGGGTTCTGTGGAAAAGTCCAGATAACATTTCATTTAAAAAAAACGGCTGAGAGACTGACAGGCGGGCTCCACCCATCAGGTTTGAATTTTCAAACGAGGGAAAACAGAGCGCGACGGCGCCGAGAGGTGCGGTGGTCGCCGGCGGCGATCCACGGGGAGGTAAGGTGATCGGGGTGTACCTTCGTGATCAATGCACCATTCCGCATCTGTGGGAGATGGTGGTGGTCGCCGGCGAGTACCACGTCGACGGCGACGCTTGCTCCGGCGGACGGCGGTTCGGGTGGTCGTGGATCTCGCCGGAGAGAGCTGCGAGGTCAAAATTGAGGTGGGGGTTATCTTACTAGAGGTGGTACGAGGCTACGGTCGAAAGTACGGCGGCGGAGGGGTTCTCACCGGAGAGAACGATGCTGGAGCCCGAGGCGGACGGAGGTGGCCGGAGTCAAGGAGGAAAGGCCCCTCAAGGCTCGTTCAGTGGCCGGGCGGTGTCTGGTGAGATGGTGGAGTCGTGCGGAGGCGAGAGCAAGCTCGGGGTGCTATATATAGCCGCCCCGAGGCGGTTGCTGAGAACGGGGTTCTCCGGCGAGGTGATTACGGCGGCGCAGTGGTTGCACGGGAGGGTTCAGAGATTGAGCATCGTCATGGGTGTTCCCTGGTTCCATTTTGATGCTAACCACGCCGGGATTGGGTTGTTTAGGGGGAGCTCGACGGAACGGGGCGGCGCGGGCCCGTCGGCGGCAGGGAGCGCGCTCTGCGCGTGCCGCGCCACGGCGACGGTGCTGCATGCGTGCGCTGGCGAGGAAACGGCCACACGGAGCCACCAGGGGGTTTGGGCGGAGCCGAACGGCGTTATGCCGCCGTTCTGCTCCCTGTCGGCCGCTACGGTGATACGGCCGCCTTAAGACACGCCGGCGCAGGCGGGCCAGGGCGCCACCGACGCCAGGAACGCGCCAAGCGCTCGTGTGAAGCTCCGGACAAGAGGGATAGGCTGCGAGCAACGTGCCAAGGGCACTGTGGACTCATGACTGAAGTTACTGACGGAGATCGACACTGAACTTCTGAATTTTCTGAAAGTGAACAGTACTAGTGCATGCAAGGTGTTCGACAGAATGATTCTAGTGTGTAGGGATTTTTCCTTGAGCTGGTTTTTGGTGGAGGGGCCTCTCATTGCATCTAGAGGTTGCCTGAATATTTGTATAATTTTTGGAGAGGTGTAGATATGAATTTCACCAAATTTGGCAAATCTGGTCCAAACTTGCAGTGAGTGAATTTTGAAATATTTGAACAGGAGAAGAGTGGATCAAGATGGTTCTGGGTTGTGGGTACAAAGGACTATCCAAGGGTGTTGAGTTGAGGTCAAAACTCAAAAGCATTAGGGTACTTGCTTTGCAAATCACCTAGGCTTAAAAGAAAAGACAGAATTATTTTGGGAGGAGAAATAATTGGAATAAAATCCAAAAATGGATTTTATTAGTTTGGACAGAATGTTTGGGTTGAACCAAAGTGGAATGAGTGGTTTTTGAGAAAATTTTACCATAGGAGACATGGTAAAATTTAGAAAGGATCAAAACCAAATAAAAGCCCAAAAACCAAAAAGGTTTTTCCTCTCAGGAGAAACTAAATCCAAGAAAGATTTTTGCTGAAAACAAAACCACAAAGAAAAATTTTGGAGTGTCACAATCCCTCTACATCATGTCATCTTTCTTAATGCGTTACTCTTTTCTTATGAACTTAATACTCTAGATGCATGCTGGATAGCGGTTGATGTGTGGAGTAATAGTAGTAGATGCAGGCAGGAGTTAGTCTACTTGTCACGGATGTGATGCCTATATACATGATCATACCTAGATAATCTCATAATTATTCACTTTTCTATCAATTGCTCGACAGTAATTTGTTCACCCACCGTAATACTTATGCTATCTTGAGAGAAGCCACTAGTGAAACCTATGGCCCCTGGGTCTATCTTTTATCATATAAGTTTTCAATCTACTTTTGTTTGCATCTTTATTTTCTGCATCTATATTATAAAATACCAAAAAAGTATTTATCTTATCATATTATCTCTATCAGATCTCACTTTCGCAAGTGGCCGTGAAGGGATTGACAACCCCTTTATCGCGTTGGTTGCGAGTTCTTTGTTTGTTTGTGTAGGTTCATGGGACTTGTGAGGAGCCTCCTACTGGATTGATACCTTGGTTCTCAAAAACTGAGGGAAATACTTACGCTACTGTGCTGCATCACCCTTTCCTCTTCAAGGAAAACCAACGCAAGCTCAAGACGTAGCAAGGGATTTCTGGCGCCGTTGTCGGGGAGGTCTTCGCTCAAGTAAAGACATACCAAGTACCCATCACAAACTCATCTCCCTCGCATTTACATTATTTGCCATTTGCCTCTCGTTTTCCTCTCCCCCACTTCACCCTTGCCGTTTTATTCGCCCTTCTTTTGTTCGTCTTTTCGTTTGCTTTGATGTCTTACTTGGCTCGTTTGCTTATTTGCTTGGACTAGTTGTTTATTTATTGCTAAACAGAGAACCTAACATCTATGGATCCTCATCCGCTTGATAATCTTTTTAAGAGATCCAATTATGATGAACCAATTGCTAGTGAGTTTTGTGCACTAGATTATCTTTATGAAGCTTTGCTCGAAATTTGTGAATCTGAAAATTATGATGAAGAAATTTATGAAGAGATTCACGATAACTCCTTGAATAAAAAGCATGATTGCAATGATTTTACTATAAATTCTCTTGATGTCAATTGTGCTAATAGTATGCAAAACCCTAAGCTTGGGGAGGCTAGTTTTGCTATGTCTACTACTTGTTGGAATGATCATGATTGGGGTGATTCTTCTTTTGATCTTGAAAATGTATTTAACCCCCATGATGAATATGAGATTGATAATAATGTTTGCAATAAACTGAAAGTGGGTTTGGAAGAGTGTCAACTTTAGATCCCACATATTAGGATAATGTTCAATCTTATGAAGTTTTTGATAAAAGTGGGTTTGGAGAAGTCATGACTTTAGTTAATGTTAATCCCACTATTTTGGAAGAGTGTCACCTTTGCATGCATGTGGATCATGTTGAGAATATGTTATGTGATAGCTATTTTGTTGAATTTTCTTATAATCCCACATGTAATTACTATGAGAGAGGAAAATATGGTTGTAGAAATTTTCATGTTACTAAATTACCTCTCTTCATGTTGAGATTGCTATCATCTCTTTGGTCTTCCTTGCATATGCTAGTTTTTGCTTGCCTTAACAATTTGTTTGCTTACAAGATGCCTATGCATAGGAAGTATGTTAGACTTAGATGTGTTTTTTGTTGGGGAACGTTGCAGAAAATAAAAAAATTCTACGCTTCACCAAGATCAATCTATGGAGTCATCTAGCAACGAGAGAGAGGAGTGCACCTACATACCCTTGTAGATCGCGAGCGGAAGCGTTCAAGACAACGGGGTTGATGGAGTCCTACTCGTCGTGATCCAAATCACCGAAGATCCTAGTGCCGAACAGACGGCACCTCCGCGTTCAACACACGTACGGTTGGGGAAGACGTCTCCTCCTTCTTGATCCAGCAAGGGGGAAGGAGAGGTTGATGGAGATCCAGTAGCACGACAGCGTGGTGGTGGAAGTAGCGGGGAATCTCGGCAGGGCTTCGCCAAGCTCAGCGAGAGGGAGAGGTGTTGCGGGAGGAGAGGGAGGCGCCAGGGACTAGGGTGCGTAGCCCTCCCTCCCCCCATATTTATGTAGGGGCCCAGGGGGACGCCGGCCCCCTAGAGATCCAATCTCAAAGGGGGCGGTGGCCAAAGGGGGGACTTGCCCCCCAAGTCAGGTGGGGCGCCCCCCACCCCTAGGGTTTCCAACCCTAGGAGCAGGGGGAGGCCCAAGGGGGGGCGCACCAGCCCACCAGGGGCTGGTTCCCTTCCCACTTCAGCCCATGGAGCCCTCCGAGATAGGTGGCCCCACCCGATGGACCCCAGGACCCTTCCGGTGGTCCCGGTACAATACCGGTGACCCCCGAAACTTTCCCGGTGGCTAAAACTGGACTTCCTATATACAATTCTTCACCTCCGGACCATTCCGGAACTCCTCGTGACGTCCGGGATCTCATCCGGGACTCCGAACAACTTTAGGGTTACCGCATACTAATATCTCTACAACCCTAGCGTCACCGAACCTTAAGTGTGTAGACCCTATGGGTTCGGGAATCACGCAGACATGACCGAGACAGTTCTCCGGCCAATAACCAACAGTGGGATCTGGATACCCATGTTGGCTCCCACATGTTCCATGATGATCTCATTGAATGAACCATGATGTCGAGGATTCAAGTAATCCCGTATACAATTCCCTTTGTCAATCGGTACATTACTTGCCCGAGATTCGATCGTCGGTATCCCAATACCTCGTTCAATCTCGTTACCGGCAAGTCACTTTACTCGTACCGTAATGCATGATCCCGTGACCAACCACTTGGTCACATTGAGCTCGTTATGATGATGCATTACCGAGTGGGCCAAGAGATACCTCTCCGTCATACGGAGTGACAAATCCCAGTCTCGATCCGTGTCAACCCAACAGATACTTTCGGGGATACCTGTAGTATACCTTTATAGTCACCCAGTTATGTTGTGACGTTTGGTACACCCAAAGCACTCCTACGGTATCTGGGAGTTACACGATCTCATGGTCTAAGGAAATGATACTTGACATTGGAAAAGCTCTAGCAAACGAACTACACGATCTTGTCCTATGCTTAGGATTGGGCCTTGTCCATCACATCATTCTCCTAATGATGTGATCCCGTTATCAATGACATCCAATGTCCATAGTCAAGAAACCATGACTATCTGTTGATCAACGAGCTAGTCAACTAGAGGCTCACTAGGGACATGTTGTGGTCTATGTATTCACACATGTATTACAATTTCCAGATAACACAATTTTAGCATGAACAATAGACAATTATCATGAACAAGGAAATATTATAATAATCATTTTATTATTGCCTCTAGGGCATATTTCCAACAGTCTCCCACTTGCACTAGAGTCAATAATCTAGTTACATTGTGATGAATCGAACACCCACAGAGTTCTGGTGTTGATCATGTTTGGCTCGCGGAAGAGGTTTAGTCAACGGATCTGCGACATTCAGATCCATATGCACTTTGCAAATATCTATGTCTCCATCTTGAACATTTTCACGAATGGAGTTGAAGCGACACTTGATGTGCCTGGTCTTCTTGTGAAACCTGGGCTCCTTGGTAAGGGCAATAGCTCCAGTGTTGTCACAGAAGAGAGTGATCGGCCCCGATGCATTGGGTATGACTCCTAGGTCGGTGACGAACTCCTTCATCCATATTGCTTCATGCGCTGCCTCCGAGGCTGGCATGTACTCCGCTTCACATGTAGATCCCTCCACGACGCTTTTCTTGCAACTGCACCAGCTTACTGCCCCTCCATTCAAAATATACACGTATCCGGTTTGTGACTTAGAGTCATCCAGATCTGCGTTGAAGCTAGTGTCGACGTAACCCTTTACGACGAGCTCTTCGTCACCTCCATAAACGAGAAACATATCCTTAGTCCTTTTCAGGTACTTCAGGATATTCTTGACCGCTGTCCAGTGTTCCATGCCGGGATTAATTTGGTACCTTCCTACCAAACTTACGGCAAGGTTTACATCAGGTCTGGTACACATCATGGCATACATAATAGACCCTATAGCCGAGGCATAGGGGATGACACTCTTCTTTTCTCTATCTTCTGCCGTGGTCGGGCATTGAGCCGAGCTCAATTTCACACCTTGCAACACAGGCAAGAACCCCTTCTTGGACTGATCCATATTGAACTTCTTCAATATCTTATCAAGGTATGTGCTTTGTGAAAGACCTATGAGGCGTCATGATCTATCCCTATAGATCTTGATGCCTAATATGTAAGCAGCTTCTCCAAGGTCCTTCATTGAAAAACATTTATTCAAGTAGGCCTTAATGCTGTCCAAAAGTTCTATATCATTTCCCATCCAAAGTATGTCATCTACATATAATATGAGAAATGCTATAGAGCTCCCACTCACTTTCTTGTAAACGCAGGCTTCTCCATAAGTCTGCATAAACCCAAACGCTTTGATCATCTCATCAAAGCGAATGTTCCAACTCCGAGATGCTTGCACCAGCCCATAAATGGATCGCTGGAGCTTGCATACCTTGTTAGCATTCTTAGGATCGACAAAACCTTCCGGCTGCATCATATACAGTTCTTCCTTAAGATAGCCATTAAGGAATGCCGTTTTGACGTCCATTTGCCATATCTCATAATCATAGTATGCGGCAATTGCTAACATGATTCGGACGGACTTCAGCTTTGCTATGGGAGAGAAGGTCTCATCGTAGTCAACCCCTTGAACTAGCCGATAACCCTTAGCGACAAGTCGAGCTTTATAGATGGTAACATTACCATCCGCGTCCGTCTTCTTCTTAAAGATCCATTTGTTTTCTATCGCTCGCCGATCATCGGGCAAGTCTGTCAAAGTCCACACTTTGTTTTCATACATGGATCCTATTTCGGATTGCATGGCTTCAAGCCATTTGTTGGAATCTGGGTCCGCCATCGCTTCTTCATAGTTCGAAGGTTCACCGTTGTCTAACAACATGATTTCTAGGACAGGGTTGCCATACCATTCTAGTGTGGAATGTGTCCTTGTGGACCTACAAAGTTCAGTAGCAACTTGATCCGAAGTACCTTGATCATCATCATTAACTTCCTCTCCTATCGGTGCAGGCACCACAGGAACATCTTCCTGAGCTGCGCTACTTTCCGGTTCAAGAGGCAGTACTTCATCGAGTTCTACTTTCCTCCACTTATTTCTTTCGAGAGAAACTCTTTCTCTAGAAAGGACCTGTTCTTGGCAACAAAGATCTTGCCTTCGGATCTAAGGTAGAAGGTATACCCAATGGTTTCCTTATGGTATCCTATGAAGACGCATTTTTCCAACTTGGGTTCGAGCTTTTCAGGTTGAAGTTTCTTGACATAAGCATCGCATCCCCAAACTTTTAGAAACGACAGCTTAGGTTTCTTCCCAAACCATAATTCATACGGTGTCATCTCAACGGATTTAGACGGTGCCCTATTTAAAGTGCATGTAGATGTCTCTAGAGCATATCCCCAAAATAATAGCGGCAAATCGGTGAGTGACATCATAGATCGCACCATATCCAATAGAGTGCAATTACGACGTTCGGACACACCGTTACGCTGAGGTGTTCCAGGCGGCGTGAGTTGTGAAACGATTCCACATTTCCTTAAGTGCGTACCAAATTCGTGACTTAAATATTCTCCTCCATGATCTGATCGTAAGAACTTTATTTTTCGGTCACGTTGATTCTCTACCTCATTCTGAAATTCCTTGAACTTTTCAAAGGTCTCAGACTTGTGTTTCATCAAGTAGACATACCCATATCTACTTAAGTCATCAGTGAGAGTGAGAACATAACGATAGCCACCGCGAGCCTCAACGCTCATTGGACCGCACACATCAGTATGTATAATTTCCAATAAGTTGGTTGCTCGCTCCATTGTTCCGGAGAACGGAGTCTTGGTCATTTTACCCATGAGGCATGATTCACACGTGTCAAATGATTCGAAATCAAGATTCTCCAAAAGTCCATCTGTATGGAGCTTCTTCATGCATTTGACACCAATGTGACCGAGGCGGCAGTGCCACAGATATGTGGGACTATCATTATCAATCTTACATCTTTTGGTATTCACACTATGAATATGTGTAACATCACGTTCGAGATTCATTAAGAATAAACCATTGACTAGCGGGGCATGACCATAAAACATATCTCTCATATAAATAGAACAACCATTAGTCTCGGATTTAAAAGAGTAGCCATCTCATATTAAACGAGATCCAGATACAATGTTCATGCTCAAAGCTAGGACTAAATAACAATTATTGAGGTTTAAAACTAATCCTGTAGGTAAATGTAGAGGTAGCGTGCCGATGGCGATCACATCGACCTTGGAACCATTCCCGCCGCGCATCGTCACCTCGTCCTTCGCCAGTCTCTGTTTATTCCGCAGCTCCTATTTTGAGTCGCAAATATGAGCAACCGCACCGGTATCAAATACCTAGGAGCTACTACGAGTACTGGTAAGGTACACATCAATTACATGTATATTACATATACCTTTAGTGTTGCCGGCCTTCTTGTCTGCTAAGTACTTGGGGCAGTTCCGCTTCCAGTGTCCGCTTCCCTTGCAATAAAAGCACTCAGTCTCAGGTTTGGGTCCATGCTTTGGCTTCTTCCCGGCAACTGGCTTACCGGGCGCGGCAACTCCCTTGCTGTCCTTCTTGAAGTTCTTTTTACCCTTGCCTTTCTTGAAACTAGTGGTTTTATTGACCATCAACACTTGATGTTCCTTTTTGATTTCCACCTCCGCTGATTTCAGCATTGAAAATACTTCAGGAATAGTTTTCACCATTGTTGAGGAAATCGTTAACTGGTAGCTGCTCGGTTGGCTGGTGAGTAGGGGATTAATCGGCTAATCGTCAAGTTAATCGGCCATTTAATCAATTAATCGGATGATTTATCGGTTTATAGGCTACTCGATGACCCTACGAGTAGGGATTAATCGGCAAGTTAACTGGTTAATCAGATGAATTCTTGAACAGGTGTTTTCACCATCCCCTGCATATTGTAGTTCATCACAAAGCTCTTGTAGCTAGGTGGGAGCGACTGAAGGATCCTGTCAATGACCGCCTCGTCCGGGAGGTTAATGTCCAGCTGGGACAAGCGGTTGTGCAACCCAGACATTTTGAGTATGTGCTCACCGACAGAACTATTTTCCTCCATCTTACAACTATAGAACTTGTCAGAGACTTCATATCTCTCAACCCGGGCATGAGCTTGGAAAACCATTTTTAGCTCTTCGAACATCTCATATGCTTCGTGTTGCTCAAAACGCTTTTGGAGCCACGGTTCTAAGCTGTAAAGCATGCCGCACTGAACGAGGGAGTAGTCATCAACACGCGACTGCCAGGCGTTCATAACGTCTTGAGTTGCAGGGAAAACGGGTGCTTCACCTAGCGGTGCATCTAGGACATATGCTCTTTTGGCAGCTATGAGGATGATCCTCAAGTTCTGGACCCAGTCTGTGTAGTTGCTGCCATCATCTTTCAGCTTGGTTTTCTCTAGGAACGCGTTTAAGTTGAGGGCAACATTAGCGTGGGCCATTTGATCTACAAGACATATTGCAAAAGTTTATAGACTAAGTTCATGATAATTAAGTTCATCTAATCAAATTATTTAATGAACTCCCACTCAGATAGACATCCCTCTAGTCATCTAAGTGATCCATGATCCGAGTCAACTAGACCGTGTCTGATCATCACGTGAGACGGACTAGTCATCATCGGTGAACATCTTCATGTTGATCGTATCTTCTATACGACTCATGTTTGAACTTTCGGTCTCTTGTCTTCCGAGGCCATGTCTGTACATGCTAGGCTCGTCAAGTCAACCTAAGTGTTTTGCATGTGTAAATCTGTCTTACACCCGTTGTATGTGGACGTTAGAATCTATCACACCCGATCATCACGTGGTGCTTCGAAACAACAAAGTTTCGCAACGGCGCACAGTTAGGGGGAACACTTTCTTGAAATTATTATGAGGGATCATCTTATTTACTACCGTCGTTCTAAGCAAATAAGATGCAAAAACATGATAAACATCACATGCAAACAAATAGTGGCATGATATGGCCAGTATCATTTTGCTCCTTTTGATCTCCATCTTCAGGGCACCATGATCATCATCGTCACCGGCATGACACCATGATCTCCATCATCATGATCTCCATCACCGTTTCTCCATGAAGTTGTTCGCCAACTATTACTTCTACTACTATGGCTAACGGTTTAGCAATAAAGTAAAGTAATTACATGGCGTTTATTCAATGACACGCGGGTCATACAATAATTAAGACAACTCCTATGGCTCCTGCCGGTTGTCATACTCATCGACATGCATGTCATGATTCCTATTACAAGAACATGATCAATCTCATACATCACATATATATCATTCATCACATCCTTTTGGCCATATCACATCATAAGGCATATGCTACAAAAACAAGTTAGACGTCCTCTAATTGTTGTTGCATGTTTTTACGTGGCTGCAATAGGGTTCTAGCAAGAACTTTTCTTACCTACGTCAAAACCACAACGTGATATGCCAATTTCTATTTACCCTTCATAAGGACCCTTTTCATCGAATCCGATCCGACTAAAGTGGGAGAGACAAACACCCGCTAGCCACCTTATGCAACTAGTGCATGTCAGTTGGTGGAACCTGTCTCATGTAAGCGTACGTGTAAGGTCGGTCCGGGCCGCTTCATCCCACGATGCTGCCGAAACAAGATAAGACTAGTAGTGGCAAGTAAATTGACAAAATCTACGCCCACAACAAAATTGTGTTCTACTCGTGCATAGAAACTACGCATAGACCTAGCTTTGATACCACTGTTGGGGAACGTTGCAGAAAATAAAAAAATTCTATGCTTCACCAAGATCAATATATGGAGTCATCTAGCAACAAGAGAGAGGAGTGCATCTACATACCCTTGTAGATCGCGAGCGGAAGTGTTCAAGAGAACAGGGTTGATGGAGTCGTACTCGTCGTGATCCAAATCACCGAAGATCCTAGTGCCGAACGGACGACACCTCCACATCCAACACACGTACGGTTGGGGAAGACGTCTCCTCCTTCTTGATCCAGCAAGGGGGAAGGATAGGTTGATGGAGATCCAGCACCACGACGGCGTGGTGGTGGAAGCAGCGGGGAATCTCGGCAGGGCATCGCCAAGCTCAGCGAGAGGGAGAGGTGTTGCGGGAGGAGAGGGAGGTGCTAGGGACTACGGTGCGTAGCCCTCCCTCCCCCTAGAGATCCAATCTCAAAGGGGGGGGCGGCGGCCAAAGGGGGGACTTGCCCCCCAAGTCAGGTGGGGCGCCCCCCACCCCTAGGGTTTCCAACCCTAGGCGCAGGGGGGGCCCAAGGGAGGGCGCACCAGCCCACCATGGAGCCCTCCGAGATAGGTGGCCCCACCCGGTGGACCCCCGGGACCCTTCCGGTGGTCCCGGTACAATACCGGTGACCCCCGAAACTTTCCCGGTAGCCGAAACTGGACTTCCTATATACAATTCCTCACCTTTGGACCATTCCGGAACTCCTCGTGACGTCCAGGATCTCATCCGGGACTCCGAACAACTTTTGGGTTACCGCATACTAATATCTCTACAACCCTAGCATCACCGAACCTTAAGTGTGTAGACCCTACGGGTTCGGGAATCACGCAGACATGACCGAGACAGTTCTCTGGCCAATAACCAACAGCGGGATCTCGATACCCATGTTGGCTGCCACATGTTCCAAGATGATCACATCAAATGAACCACGATGTTGAGGATTCAAGTAACCCCGTATACAATTCCCTTTGTCAATCGGTACGTTACTTGCCCGAGATTCGATCGTCGGTATCCCAATACCTCGTTCAATCTCGTTACCGGCAAGTCACTTTACTCGTACCATAATGCATGATCCTGTGACCAACCATTTGGTCACATTGAGCTCATTATGATGATGCATTACCGAGTGGGCCCAGAGATACCTCTCCGTCATACGAAGTGACAAATCTCAGTCTCGATCCGTGTCAACCCAATAGATACTTTCGGGGATACCTATAGTATACCTTTATAGTCACCCAATTACGTTGTGACATTTGGTACACCCAAAGCACTCCTACGGTATCCAGGAGTTACACGATCTCATGGTCTAAGGAAATGATACTTGACATTGGAAAAGCTCTAGCAAACGAACTACACGATCTTGTGCTATGCTTAGGATTGGGTCTTGTCCATCACCTCATTCTCCTAATGATGTGATCACGTTATCAATGACATCCAATGTCCATAGTCAGGAAACCATGACTATATGTTGATCAACGAGCTAGTCAACTAGAGGCTCACTAGGGACATGTTGTGGTCTATGTATTCACACATGTATTACGATATCCGGATAACACAATTTTAGCATGAATAATAGACAATTATCATGAACAAGGAAATATTATAATAATCATTTTATTATTGCCTCTAGGGCATATTTCCAACATTTCTCACATGCTACATGATGCTCTCTTTATGCTTCAATTCTTGTCTTTCATGTGAGCATCATTGAAATTTCAATGCCTAGCTAAAAAGGCATTAAAGAAAAGCGCTAGTTGGGAGACAACCCAATATTTTTCTTTGCTGTTATTCAATAAATTTTGCATCTAATTTCTGTTTAGATGTGTTTTCATTTTTTATTTAGTGTTTGTGCCAAGTAGAACCTATAGGATAACCTATGATATGAGTTGATTTGATTCTGCTGAAAAACAGAAACTTCGCGCTCACGAGAAAAAATTCAATAAATCACAGAAACGAGATTTTGCATTGATTCTTTTTTCTGCTGTTCAATAAACAAATTTTTTAGGACTTCCTATATTTTTAGGATTTTAAGGTTCCAGAAGTTTGCGTTAGTTACAGATTACTACAGACTGTTCTGTTTTTGACAGATTCTGTTTTTCGTGTGTTGTTTGCTTATTTTGATGCATCTATGGCTAGTATGTAAGGGTATGAACCATATAGAACTTGGAATACAGTAGGTTTAACACCAATATAAATAAATAGTGAGTTAATTACAGTACCTTATGTGGTGGTTTCGTTTTCTTTCGCTAACGGAGCTTATGAGATTTCCTGTTGAGTTTTGTGTTGTGAAGTTTTCAAGTTTTGGGTAAAGATTTGATGGACGGTGGAATAAAGGGTGGCAAAAGCCTAAGATATTCAAGAATAGCCAAAATCATAAGCTTTGGGATGCCCCCCGAAGGCATCCCCTCTTTCGTCTTTGTTCATTGGTAACTTTACTTGGAGCTATATTTTTATTCGCCACATGATATGTGTTTTGCTTGGAGCGTCGTGTATTATATTAGTATTTGATTTTTAGTTTACCACAATCATCCTTGCTGTAACACACCTTTTGGGAGAATCCTACTTGATTGAAATTTATTAGAATACTCTATGTGCTTCACTTATATCTTTTGAGCTAGATAGTTTTTGCTCTAGTACTTCACTTATATCTTTTAGAGCACGACGATGGTTTAATTTTGAAGAAATTGTTGATCTCTCATGCTTCACTTATATTATTTTGAGATTCTTTTAGAACAGCATGGTATTTGCTATGGTTACAAATTGGTCCTAGAATGATGAGCATCTAAGTTGGGTATAATAAAAACTATCATAGGAAGTGAATTGGATGCTATGATCAACTTGATACTTGATAATTGTTTTGAGATATGGAGGTAGTGATATTAAAGTCATGCTAGTTGGGTGATTATGAATTTAAAGAATGCTTGTGTTGAATTTAGCAAGTCCCGTAGCATGCACGTATGGTTAAAGTTGTGTAACAAATTTGAAGCATGAAGTGTACCTGGCTTGTGCATCCTTATGAGTGGCGGTCGGGGACGAGCGATGGTCTTTTCCTACCAATCTATCCCCCTAGGAGCATGCGCGTAGTGCTTGGTTTTTGATGACTTCTAAATTTTTTCAATAAGTATATGAGTTCTTTTGACTAATATTCAATCCATGGATTATACGCACTTTTACCTTTCCATCATTGCTAGCCTCTTCGGTACCGTGCATTGCCCTTTCTCACCTTGAGAGTTGGTGCAAACTTTGCCAGTGCATCCAAACCCCGTGATATGATACACTCTATCACACATAAACCTCCTTATATCTTCCTCAAAACAGCCACCATACCTACCTATTTATGGCATTTCCATAGCCATTCCGAGATATATTGCCATGCAATTTTCCACCGTTCCGGTCATCATCATCATGACATACATTACTTTTGTCATATTGCCATTGCATGATCATGTAGTTGACATCGTATTTGTGGCAAAGCCACCATGCATAATTTTTTATACATGTCACTCTTGATTCATTGCACCATCCCGGTACACCGCCGGAGGCATTCATATAGAGTCATATCTTGTTCTAGTTTCGAGTTGTAATTCATGTGTTGTAATCAATAAAAGTGTGATGATCATCATTATTAGAGCATTTCCCAAAAAGAAAAAAGAAAAAAAGGCCAAAAGAAAAAAAAAGGCCAAAGAAAAAAAATAAAAAAAATAAAGGGGCAATGCTACTATCTCTTTATTCCACACTTGTGCTTCGAAGTAGCACCATGTTCTTCATATAGTTTGTCTCATATATTGTGCTTCAAAGTAGCACCATGTTTTCATGTAGAGAGTCTCATAAGTTGTCACTTTCATATACTAGTGGGATTTTTTCATTATAGAACTTGGCTTGTATATTCCTACGATGGGCTTCCTCAAATGCCCTAGGTCTTCGTGAGCAAGCAAGTTGGATGCACACCCACTAGTTTTCTTTTGTTGAGCTTTCGTTCATTTATAGCTCTAGTGCATCCATTGCATGGCAATCCCTACTCCTCATGTTGACATCAATTGATGGGCATTCCCATAGCCCATTGATTATCTGCATCAGTGTGAGACTTTCTCCTTTTTTGTCTTCTACACACAATCCCCAATCATTATTCTATTCCACCCATAGTGTTATATCCATGGCTCACGCTCATGTATTGCGTGAAGGTTGAAAAAGTTTGATATTATTTAAGTACGAAACGATTGCTTGGCTTGTCATCGGGGGTAAGAAGTTGGGAACGTCTTTGTGTGACGAAAATGAAGCATAGCCTAACTATATGATTTTGTAGGGATGAACTTTCTTTAGCCATGTTATTTTGAGAAGACATGATTGCTTTTATTAGTATGCTTGAAGTATTACTATTTATTTTGTCAATATGAGCTTTTATTTTGAATCATTTGGATATGAACATTCATGCCACAATAAAGAGAAATTACATTGAGAATTATGCTAGGTAACATTCCACATCAAAAATTCTGTTTTTATCATTTACCTAGTCGAGGACGAGCATGAATTAAGCTTGGGGATGCTTGATACGTCTCCAACGTATCTATAATTTTTTTATTGTTCCATGCTATTATATTACCTTTTTTAGATTTTTATGGGCTTTATTTTACACAATTATATCATTTTTGGGACTAACCTACTAACCGGAGGCCCAGCCCGTATTGTTGTTTTTTTGCCTATTTCAGTATTTTGAAGAAAAGGAATATCGAACGGAGTCCAAACAGAATGAAACCTTCAGGAGCATGATTTTTGGAACGAACGTGATCCGGAGGACCTGGAGTGCAAGCCAAGAAGCAGCCGAGGTGGCCACGAGATAGGAGGGCGCGCCCACCCTTCCTGGGCACGCCCCCTGTCTCGTGGGCCCCTCGGGCGGCCACCGACGTACTTCTTCCTCCTATATAAGCCTACATACCCCAAAAACATCCAGGGAGCCACCAAAGAAATATTTCCACCACCGTAACCTTCTGTATCCGTGAGATCCCATCTTGGAGCCGTCGCCCGCGTTTTGCCGGAGGGGGATTCCACCATGGAGGGCTTATACATCAACACCATATCCCTTCCGATGAGTTGTGAGTAGTTTACCACAGACCTTCGGGTCCATAGTTATTAGCTAGTTGGCTTCTTCTCTCTTTTTGTATCTCAATACAATGTTCTCCCCCTCTCTTGTGGAGATCTATTCGATGTAATCTCTTTTTGCGGTGTGTTTGTCGAGATCCGATGAATTGTGGGTTTATGATCAAGTTTATCTATGAATAATATTTGAATCTCCTCTGAATTCTTTTATGTATGATTGAGTTATCTTTGCAAGTCTCTTCGAATTATCGATTTGGTTTGGCCTACTAGATTGATCTTTCTTGCCATGGGAGAAGTGCTTAGCTTTGGGTTCAATCTTGTGGTGTCCTTACCCAGTGACAGAAAGGGTTGCAAGGCACGTATTGTATTGTTGCCATCGAGGATAAAAAGATGGGGTTTATATATATTGCTTGAGTTTATCCCTCTACATCATGTCATCTTTTTTAATGCATTACTCTGTTCTTATGAACTTAATACTCTAGATGCACGCTGGATAGCGGTCGATGTGTGGAGTAATAGTAGTAGATGCAGGCGGGAGTCGGTCTACTTGTCACGGACGTGATGCCTATATACATGATCATACCTAGATAATCTCATAATTATTCGCTTTTCTATCAATTGCTCGACAGTAATTTGTTCACCCACCGTAATACTTATGCTATCTTGAGAGAAGCCACTAGTGAAACCTATGGCCCCCGGGTCTATCTTTTATCATATAAGTTTTCAATCTACTTTTATTTGCATCTATATTATAAAATACCAAAAAAAATATTTATCTTATCATATTATCTCTATCAGATCTCACTTTCGCAAGTGGCCGTGAAGGGATTGACAACCCCTTTATCACGTTGGTTGTGAGTTGTTTGTTTGTTTGTGTAGGTTCGTGGGACTTGTGAGGAGCCTCCTACTGGATTGATACCTTGGTTCTCAAAAACTGAGGGAAATACTTATGCTACTATGCTACATCACCCTTTCCACTTCAAGGAAAACCGACGCAAGCTCAAGACATAGCATACGCCGAGCGGATGGATCCAATGGAGCTCTCGTCCTTGAACGAGCTCTTGGATCGCATCGCCGCCTTGGGAGTCGCTACGGACCATGATCGGATTGGGCTTAAACCCGATCAAAGAGAGATTGGCTCTCCGCCGGTCACCCATCAGATAGCGATGCTGGAGGAACAACACGGTGATTCTTCCTCTATGCTGAGGACGAACTATGTCCGGATTCCCGAGCTCTCCGAGCCAGATACCCATTCGCGGGAGGACATGACCCAAACCCCGAACTTAGAATCGGGCGGCGGGCCAGAAAAATTGGGCAACATCCCAGAACCCGAACTACCGAGCTTGGAAGTTCCCCTGGGTCTTAGATCGGGTCAAGGTTCGGACTTAAATCCACCCACCCACCCAAGTACAAGCGATCTTTCCCACATTAGACAACAACCCCAAGAGACAGTACATCACTTTTGGGCTAGATTCCTCCTTGTAATGAGCAAGGTCAAGGACTGTCACGAGGAAGACGCAATCTCATTTTTCGCAAAAATTGCATGGACAAGGGAATCCTCAACACCATAAGTCACCATAACATAGCACACTTTGCTGACTTGGCGGCCATAGTACAGACGTACTATGCGATGGAAAGCGCCTGGAAAACCCAAGTAAAATTTTGGGATCCTCCGGCTCTCACTAAACCCTCTGTCCGAATTAATAGGGTGCACTCTCGCAAGTCACCTGATTCAATCGTGAAGAAACCAAAGCCCACTACAGGGCGTGGAACCGTACTGGAGGGATGGCTCAACGGGCCATGCAAAATTCACACCACACCGGATACCATACCAACACATAGCCTTAGAGCATGTTGGATACTCCGGCAGGTGGCCAATAGCAGCGAGGATCTCCTCGATAACAACGCCGCAGAGCATCATCCCACAGAAAACAACCATACGATTTTGACAGTCTTCGAGACTTTCACCTCAAATAACAGGCGCAAGAGAGCACTCCACAGCCTCGCCAAAGTCTGCCACGTTGCAACAATAAATACATGGAATGACACGACCATAACATTCAACGCCAGTGACAAACCTCAATTCCGAACAGCCCGAGCACCAGCCGCTTTGGTACTTAGTCCAATTTTGGACGGCTTCCGGCTTACTAAAGTGCTCATGGACGGCGGCAGCGGATTAAACCTCATCTACGAGGAAACTCTCAACAAAATGGAAATAGACAAGAGCCGCATTGAGCAAAGTAGCACGAGCTTCAGAGAAATTATTCCTAGTTGGGAGGCGCGAAGTGCGGGAAAAATCACACTCGATGTGGTATTCGGCACGCCGGAAAATTACAGGTCCGAAGAAATAACTTTCCAAGTGACCCCATTCAGTAGCGGATACCACGCCCTTCTAGGGCGGGATGCATTCATGAGATTCCAAGCTATACCCCATTACGGGTACATGAAGCTCAAGATGCCCAGGCCCAATGGAATCATCACGCTAGCCAGTGATCCGGACGTTGCACTCCGCACCAAAAATAAAACTGCCGCCCTGGCCCTTGAGGCATTATCCGAAGCCCTCGCGGCCGAAGAACTAACGGCACTGCGCTCCACAGTGGATAGGGACGACGTGATACTCGACAAAGGACCCAAGTCCACCTCTTTCAAACCAGCGGATGAGATAGTCAAATTCCAAGTCCACACGATGGACCCTACAAAAACAGCATCCATAGGGGCACAGCTGAACCCCACAATAGACGCCGCACTGCGGGCGTTCTTGCGCGAGAATTGGGACATCTTCGCTTGGCACCCTTCAGACATGCCAGGCATCCCATGCAGGCTGGCCGAGCATAGCCTAAACATACTGAAGGGATAAAAGCCAGTCAAGCAGACTCTTCGGCACTTTTCCGAACCTAAACGACAAGCCATGGGAGAGGAGCTATCCAAGTTACTCGAAGCCGGATTCATCAGAGAAATAAAACACCCGGACTGGCTAGCAAACCTGGTGATGGTACCAAAGAAGGACAAATCCTGGCGCCTATGTGTCGATTTCAAGGACCTTAATAAGGCTTGCCCCAAGGATCCCTTCCCTCTCCCCTGCATCGATCAAATCATCGATGCCACCGCATGACACGACTCACTGTGCTTCCTTGACGCATACTCTGGATACCATCAAATCAAGATGGCGGAGTCTGATCAAGCCGCAACGGCATTCATCATGCCATACGGCCCCTTCTGTTTCAACACCATGCCTTTCGGGCTCAAAAATGCCGGAGCAACCTATGAATGCATGATTCAAACATGCCTGGAAAAACAAATCAGCAAAACAGTTGAAGCATACGTAGACGACGTGGTCATCAAGACCAGACACGTCGAATTGCTAATAGATGACTTGAGGCTCACGTTCGATAACCTCCAAACATAATCAAGCTCAATTCGGAAAAAATGTGTTTTCGGCGTTCCTGCCGGAAAGCTCCTGGGCTTCATCGTTTCCAATAGAGGAATTGAAGCAAACCCGGCTAAAATCCGAGCTTTGTCACAGTTGGCTACCCCAACAAACCTCAAGCAAATCCAGAAATTAACTGGATGTGTGGCTGCTTTAAGCCGCTTTATCTCCCGACTGGGAGAAAAGGCACTACCTCTCTATCGCCTTCTTCGATGCACCAAACACTTCGAGTGGACGGATGCGGCTACGGCCAGACTGGAAGAAATAAAGGCCCTCTTGGTCAGCAACCCAATCCTGGCCGCACCAAACATTGGTGAACCCATGCTGTTATATATAGCTGCAACGCACCAAGTGGTAAGCACAGTGCTCGTCATCGAACGAGAAGAGGACGGACATAAGTTCCCGCTTCAAAAGCCGGTATACTACGTATCCACTATCCTCACACCATGCAAGTCACGGTACCCACATTATCAAAAGATAGCATACGCGGTCTTCATGGCATCCCGGAAACTACGACACTACTTTCAAGAGTGTTCAATCACGGTGGCCTCCGAAGTACCACTCAACGATATAATAAATAACCGCGATGCCACGGGCCGGATTGCTAAGTGGGCCATCAAGCTCCTCCATTCGACATCATATATAAACCATGGCGAGTGATTAAGTCGCAAGTACTAGATGACTTCGTCGCCGAATGGACAGAGGCCAAACTCACTAAAGAGTACGGCACATACTCCAATTGGATCATGCACTTCAACAGCTATAAGATGCTGGCTGGACTGGGAGCGGGCGTTGTCCTGACATCCCCCACCAGAGATACGGTCCAATACGTACTCCAAATACTATACACAGACTCCAACAATGCAGCCGAATACGAGGCTCTGTTGCATGGTCTTCGAATGGCAGTCTCCATGGGCATCCAATGCCTAGAAGTGCGCGCGGATTCGAACCTCGTAATATCTCAAATAAATGGAGACTTTGACGCCAAGGATCCAAAAATGGTGGCCTACCGTAATGCCGTCCTCAAGATGTCAGCTCGGTTCGAGGGGCTCGAATTCCATCATGTGGTTCGACAAAACAATCAAGCGGCGTATATCCTCGCCCGCATAGCCGCCCAGCGCGACCCATCCCACCTAATATCTTCTTGGAAAGCATGTTCAAGCCATCCGTGGTGTGGCAAGGGGAGACCGGCAAAACTAGTCCGGATCCAACCACAACCCCAGATACCGAACACACTCACATAATCGGAGGTTCCGCAACCGAAATAACACCTTTAGCCCACGTAATCATGGTTGTCATCGCCCTGTGGACCGAACCCTTCTTAGCCTACCTAAATAGGAAAGAACTCCCCGAGGACCAAAATGAGGCATGCTGCATTGTGCGGCGCTCTAAAGCCTACAAGGTCCACGAAGGAGAGCTTTATAAGAAAAGTGCCACCGGAGTGCTCCAAAGATGCATTTCCGAAGAGGAAGGATGACAGCTCTTGGCCGAAATTCACGCTGGACTCGGCGGCCACCATGCCGCAGCTCGGGCCCTTGTAAGCAAGGCCTTCCGTACAGGTTTCTACTAGCCGACAGCCCGAGCAGACGCGCAGGATCTCGTCCAACATTGCGGCGGTTGCCAGCTTTTCGCAAATCAAAGCCATATGCCCCCTACCGCTCTCCAAACAATCCCCATAACTTGGCCCTTCACGTTCTGGGGGCTCGATATGGTCGGACTCCTTAAAGGAGGAAGCCATAAGAAAAAATACTTATTGGTCATGGTGAACAAGTTCACCAAATGGATAGAGGCCAAACCAGTTAAATCGGTCGAATCCGGGCCAGTGATAGACTTCATATCAGGGGTTGTACACCGTTACGCTGTCCCCCACAGCATCATCACCGACAATGGCTCAAACTTCATAGCCAATAAGGTGAAAACTTGGTGTGGCAACATGGGCATTAAGCTCGATTACGCCTCTATCTATCACCCCCAAACAAACATTCAAGTTGAATGAGCAAATGGTCTTATTATGAGCAGAATAAAACCCAGACTAGTGCGATCCTTGAAGGAGTCAGATAAGCACTGGGTCGAGGAGCTCGACTCCGTACTATGGGTACTGCGGACCACGCCGAATCGCACTATCGGATACACACTATTCTTCATGGTGTATGGCGTAGAGGCGGTATTGCCCTGCGATATTATTCATGACTCACCTCAGATGCGCATGTATGAAGAGAGAGAAGCCGAGCTCGATCGGCAGGACAATCTAGATTCCCTGGAGGAGGAGCGCGACGTCGCAAAAGCCCGTTCCGCATTCTATCAGCAACAGGCTCGAAGGTATCAAAGCAGAGAAGTACGGGCCAAAACTTATAATATTGGCGAACTCGTTCTACGCCTACCGGAGAAGAAAAAGGACAAGCTCAAGCCCAAGTGGGAGGGTACCTTCATCATTGATAAAGTTCTCACCGGAGGAGCGTATCGCCTGCGTGATGCATCAGATAATTGACTAGAGCCGAACCCATGGAACGCGGCCAGACTCCGAAGATTCTACGCCTAAGCGTCAGACTCTGTGTTTGTCTCCTTACCTTCGCCCTTTTAAATTATATCCTCTCTCTTTTTTCTTCCTTATTTTTCTTATATAGCCCTAGAAGGCTTAAAGTGTGACCCGTTTACACAATTTTGACGCGCTATGCGCGCTAACTATACCTGGGGGCTTCTTATACAGAAGCTTAATATAACTATTTTCTAGGCTTCATGCCCACTGCATATGTGTAACTTTTCCATATGTACCTTTTCTTCGCCATTATATGCATCGATATGACTTACGTTTTGGCCAAGCTGGGTTGCCTGGCTCCTGTGTTTATGCCCTACGTTCCCGTAAGTTCGGCTAGGGCATAAGGGGAGCACCTCTGCGATTGTTACTGTCGGGTCATCCGGATGTATACCTCAGACTTGGTGAGGGTGAAAGCTAGCATTCTTAAGGGAATATTCAGTCGGTGAACAAAAGATGTTTTTTACCTATTATAATATAAATCCCCGGATGTTTTGTATCCTGTGTCTCTGTTCGCAGTTCGGACATGCACATTAATGCATGTGTACCCAGGGAAAGGAACCCTTAACGGAACTATTCTCTCTGGAAGATGTTTCTTACTATCCATGTAATATAATATAGCTAGTTGGGTACTTGTCTGTTCAAGCACTTATGACCCCTACGCCTGGTTTCCATGCGTACCCCGGTTTACATAACTAAGCGGCTATTCGGATACACTTCGAACTGTCGGGTCCGGAGGCTGAAGCGAAAAGGTCTGCCATAACAAATGATTTACAATCCGGCTAGGGACAAAATACGTCCATTGAAGTACATAGTCACTTTGACTGGCTAAATTCTTCTTCTATACCATCCAACAGGCTGTCTAGCCTACAATCCTGATGGGAATACTTTGCAGCTAATCCTACCTGGTCATATACCAGACTAACGGGAATTTCCTTCCCATCTGACCCTACAGGACCGACCAGGGCCATTTGATTCGGATCCACCTTGGTGTACCGCGTCTTTACCATGGCCCAGGCTTCCCTCGCACCTTGTCGGCAGGCCGATATCTTCCATAATCGGAAGCGCCGCCGCGCTCCCTTGAACAAATCTACAAGATCTCCCATGCTTCCCGACAGGGAGGCGGACGGCCACAAGGCCTGGGAAATACCTTGCATCACCTGCCGAACTTGTTCGTGCAGTTGTGAAAACTCTTGCAGAAGACCGCATGCGGATCCGAACATCTCCTCTTCGGGACGGCCTGTCAGTATACCTACAAACATAACTCTGTTAGCCCGTTTCTTCGTCAAACTGTATAAAGGTTCGTTTGAGCACTTACTATAAATGCCGCGTCGAAGCCTCTTATTCTCCTTCACGGAGTCAGCAAGATGGGCTCGAATATCTCCCAATTCGACGCCCAGCCGGGTATTGGCATCCTGAAGATCGTTTTTCTCTCACCTAACCCATGTAAGCACACACTCGCCAGCCTCTAGCTGTCGTTGAGCTCGTTGCTCATCCTCTTGTACGATCTCCGGATTCACTCCGGGATTGTCTGCAAAATTTATTATTAGATTTGTAAGCATGCCTAATACTAACTGGTATACGTAATTACATTCTCTTTGATCGAGATAAGTATTACCAGGTGAGGCCTTCTTGGATTCCTCTATTTTCGCATATGTGGCCCTTAGCTGGGCTTTGCACTCCTCTAGCTCTTGAGATAAATGGGTGTTCTGCTCTGTAAGAACCTATTCATACAATGATCCTTAAATCAGTTGTGCCAATTGTTTCAAGTCTCAGGGGCTACTGATATACATAATTATCACATTTTTTATCACCTGTATATCCTTTAAATACTGGCATGTGGCTATAGCAAGCCCACCTTGCGCGGCTCGGATATACACGTCTCCCGAGTTGAAGGCATTGAACGCCTCTTCGGAGAAATTAGCGTCGCGGAGTACGGCCCGTCGGTGCCGGTGATTCATGGCGCTCTCCACTTCAGAATTCATAGCAGAGATTCTATCGCATCCTCTGTAGGAGGATAGTCCGGCGTTGTCCCCACGTTAGCCTCCACCCTTGAGGCCGGTTCTGGAATCCAGCTGGTGGAGGCGTGGCCGGCAGGGTCTCTGGACATAGTCCGGCGAGTATCTTTCTGCCAGGACACAATGGACGCTGTTACATTTCAAAGACGATAATCACGGAGAAGGTTTTAAATCATACCTTTGCGACGGCGTCTCAGACCTAACTGCCTTCCTTTTAAGCCTGTCCGGCTTGGGTGCCCTTTGCTGGTGAGTCCCCGCGGGCTCAGCACGGCGCCCCGATAGCCTTCTCTATAAAGTACAATATGTGTGCAGTGGGTAAGGCGTAAAGAAGGGATCCTTCTCAGAAATTAGGACTCCGGTTTTACTTACATTCGATGCAGGGAGCAGGCCAGGATAGTTGGCGATGATGGCCACCAAGGCGTCATCATAGCTTGCCTGGTAAAACGTCCTGTCGACAAGCTCCACAGATATGTCCGGATCTTCTTCAAATCCGGGGTCGAGGGCCCGGTTGTGGTCCTCTGGCTATGGAGGCGGGCTGTGGATCTCCGTCACAGCTTTTCGCAGTTCCTGCTGTGAACTAGCAAGCTAAATATTTGTGATGAAAGATTGCGAGAATGAATAGAGTTGAGTAAAAGGTATCAACTCACCCAGCTAGGGGGATTGTACATGGAAAATCCATCCCGTGGCTTAATATGGACGAACTCCTCTTCTTCTCCTTTATACAAATCGGACAATATCTTCGCCAGGGCAGTGGCGGAATCCGGACCTTTCTGACCGCAGTGGGTGGCATTGTCCTCTCCATTGAAGTGCCATATAGGACGCCCCCGATTCTGGAGTGGCTGCACTCCCCGCATTATGCATATTGACATAACCTCGGTTATTGTCAATCCGGATTCGGCCAGCGTTTTTATCCTGCCCATCAGGTAAAGGACCTCTCTGCTATCTTCCTCATGTGGGCTCCGGGGACGCCAGTTGCGGCGTTTCTTCAATGGGGTATTATTAAACTCAGGAAGACCCACCCGAATAGGGTTCGGAAGGGAGACGTCCTCTACGTAAAACCACTTCGAAGGCCAGTCTTCAGATGTATTCTTTGGAGTACCGTACACGTATCCGGTCTCGGCGACGCGCCATATTTCGGCTCCGCGCACTTGATATATTGATCCCTCCTGATTACGAGGGACGAGGCAGAACAACCTAGAAATAGCTCGCAAAGGGCGACATAACCTGCGATGTGCAGTATGGAGGCAGGGGTAAAGTTATGCAGCTGGAGGCCGTAATACTCTAGGAGCCCGCGGAGGAATAGATGGATTGGGAATCCAAGGCCCATCAGCAAGTAAGGGACAAGGCATACTCGCTCCCCCCTGGATGGGTTGGGGAAACTCTCTGCTTGCTCCCCACCATCGTAAGTGGCTAGTCCGACTCAGACAGGGACAAGGTATGCAGGCGAGAGAAATCCCTGGGTCTGCAACTCCACCAACCGGCCGTGGGATACGGTGTACTTTACCCAATCGCCTGGCTTAGCGCTAGGGGAGCAAGAGAAGGAGCTGCGGTGGTCGGCCATGATGGGATGGTTTTCACGGGCGCGCTCTGATGAATCCTCGCTTGGGGAAGATGGTGTGATTTGGATCTGAGGATCCCCGTCTCTTTAATAGACGATTTACTTACAGGGTTAGGGTGGCAAATGCAAAAATACCCCCGACTTCTCGCATTCGACACGTGGAGACTGTCGCTATTAAAGGTACAGAAGTCGAGGAGTGCAACATTGATGGGAAGCCGGACACTGCTCGTTGCAACAGGAACTCTAGGATTTGGAGAAGAACCCGCCTTGCAATGCCGAAGACAGTCTGCGCGCCGGCCTCATCATCATTGAAGCCTGGTTCAGGGGCTACTGAGGGCGTCCTGGATTAGGGGGTCCTCGGGCAGCCGGACTATATGCTTATGTCGGACTATTGGATTATGAAGCTACAAGATTGAAGACTTCGTCCCGTGTCCGGGTGGGACTCTCCTTTGCGTGGAAGGCAAGCTTGGCGATTCGGATGTGTAGATCTCCTTCTCTGTAACCGACTCTGTGTAACCCTAGCCCCCTCCGGTGTCTATATAAACCGGAGGGTTTAGTCCGTAGGACAAGAACAATCATAATCATAGGCTAGCTTCTAGGGTTTAGCCTCTATGATCTCGTGGTAGATCAACTCTTGTAATACTCATACCATCAAGATCAATCAAGTAGGAAGTAGGGTATTACCTCCATAGAGAGGGTCCGAACCTGGGTAAACATCGTGTCCCCCGCCTCGTGTTACCATTAGCCTTAGACGCACAGTTCGGGACCCCCTACTCGAGATCCGCTGGTTTTGACACCGACAGAGGGGGCACACCAGCCCACTAAGGGGCTATGCACCCCTCCCACCCCATCTCACGTAACCTAGAGAGGTGGGGGCGCCTCCCCTAGGGCAGCCGCCCCTCCCGGCTTGGGGGCAAGTCTCCTAGGGGTGGGGGCGCCCAAACCCATCCAGGGTTTACACTTTGGCCGCCGCCCCTCCTCTAGGGAAACCCTAGGGCGCCTCCTCCTTTCCCCTTCCCCCTATATATAGTAAGGGAGAGAGAGGGCAGCCGACCTCTTCCCCTGGCGCAGCCCCTCTCTCCTCGAACACCTCCTCCTCCGTAGTGCTTGGCGAAGCCCTGCAGGAGAATCACAAGCTCCACCACCACTCCGTCGTGCTGCCGGAGCTCTCCTTCAACTTCTCCTCTCCCGTTGCTGGATCAAGAAGGAGGAGACGTCCCCGGGCTGTACGTGTGTTGAACGCGGATGCTCCGTCCATTCGGCGCTAGATCGGATTTTCCGCGATTTGAATCGCCGCGAGTACGGCTCCATCAACCGCGTTTTTGTAACGCTTCCACTTAGCGATCTTCAAGGGTATGAAGATGCACTCCCTCTCTCTCTCTCTCTCTCTTGTTGCTAGCATCTCCTAGATTGATCTTGGTGACAACTAGGAAATTTTTGAATTATTACTATGTTCCCAACATATATATCCTTTCGCTTATTGTCACATTCGTGACATTTGTATCACTCCCTCCGTCCTGTAATATAAGAGTGTTTTTTACACTAGTATACTGTCAAAAATGCTCTTATATTATGGGATGGAGGAACGAAAATCCAAATCTGAGCCCGAGCTCATCTGCACCTGCGCTCACCAAAAAAATCAAAATAAATACTAAAAAAATTCAAAAAATTCCGAAAAAAATTGGGGTGGTGGAAAATTTGGTGCGTGAGGTGCGCCCCAATTGTCAAAACATTTGGACTTATGTGCAGCTCTCAGCAAAAAAGACAAATCGGAGGTCTGTAAAAATGTGTACTGTTCATATACTGTTTTGGTCTGATTTGTCTTTTTTGCTGAGAGCTGCACATAAGTCCAAATGTTTTGAAAATTGGGGCGCACCTCACGCATCAAATTGTCCACCACCTCAATTTTTTTCGGAATTTTTTGAATTTTTCTGAATTTTTTACGATTTTTTTTTAACGGGTACAGATGCACCCGGGCACCGAAACGCCGCACTCAGGGAGGAAGTATTATTTTAGTCCGAATCAGTTTTTACACTGCGCAAACTTTGTACCTACCTATATGAAAAATCATATTGTTCAAATCTGTTCGGCAAATATACATGCAAGATCAACTTGCAACCTCGTTTTGGTACAATAACAACTGAAACAGGGGTATGTCCATTTGGCAATGCATTGCGTAATATACTTTGTAGAGCTATGCGTTTGCAGCCGAACGCTTCTTGAATTCCAAAATGCGCTGGGGCATTAATCCTGTCCAAGCTTAACCGGTGAGCCCGTAGATCCACCTCCCCTCTGCCTGCCGCTCAAGTGGCCGATGGCGGATGAGGATCCCAATGCATTGACTTTGACTAGTAGTTTAGGTTAGTTTTTTTCTCACACCGGTAGTGTTCAGGAAGATGGCGATGCTCCATCTTCGATATGGTCTTCCAAACTGCAATGCTCCTTACGCTCGTCGATCGGGATGGAGTGGACGGAGCTCCAACATAGATTCTTGTCGTCACTTTAGAGCCACGAGGTTAGACTTTTTCGTCGTGCATGCATGACAACGAGATTTAGTGCCGGACGCCTCAGATCAATTCAAGGGCTAAATGGTGACAATTGCGGCACTCGGATGATGTGTCTTGACAATAAAGGGTTTCCCCCGCCTTATATTATAAAGCAACCATTTGATACAGCCAGCTTGCTGGGGCCGCAGCACAAAGAAGCCTAAAAGAAAAAACAAGAGAAAGAAATAGAAACAAATGCCGACACCGACAGATCAATGAAGTGAAGATGACCGGCAACCGCTACACTCACCGGAGAAGTCCCACCATGCTCCAAGCACTCTGAAGCTTCGCATACCGAGCAACACCTTCAAGAAGGAATGTGACAACGCCGCCGCTGCTACCCGGACAAGTCCTAGGGTTTACCCCGATACGCGGAGGGCAGTGGGGAAGGGGTATACCCGACGCCCTCCTCAAAGGTCCGGCACAAAAATGTTCAGAAACTTTTTTTTTTGAATTTTGGACAAATTTTCAAACACATGAACAGTTCTAATTCATGAACAAAATTAGAAATTGGGAACATTTTCTGAAGTTTCCGAACATTTTTTAAATTTGTGAACAAATTTTCATAACATGAACAGTTTCAAAATTTGTGAACAAAATTAATAATTGGTAGCATTTTCTGAAGTTCATGAACATTTTTTGAATCTGCGAACAAATTTTCAAAACATGAGCATTTTTAAATTGTGAACAAATTTTGAAAATTGGAACATTTTTTAAAATTCCCCCAAATTTTCGAATTTGTGAACAAAAAATTAAAATGCGAATATTTTTAGAATTTCTTTAAAAAATAAAACAAAAGGTAAACTTGAAATAGGAAATAAAAAAGAAAGAAAGGAAAAAGAGAAACAGAAAAAGGAAAAGAATAATGAAAAAATAAAAAATAAAAATAAAAAAGAAACAGAAAAAACCAGTTCAGGAACCTGCTAGACGATTCCCAAAACCGGAAAAAAAAACCGGCTGGGACCTTCGAGAAGGTTCCCAAAACAAGAATCGTGGAACACACGCGTCACTTCTAAACGGGCCGGCTCGTCTTGATCGTAGGCGTGCGGTACCCCAACATTTTGACGCAGCGACCGGCCAATAGGATATTCCGAACTCAAGACTTCTACATTCAAAGAGAACTGCGATAACCAGTAGGACATCTTAATAATTGTGCCTGCTTACTTCCTTTTTATCATTTTATTCTTTCCTCAGTTCGCAGAAGACCCCTTTTTTCTTTCTCTCCTTTTCTCTTTTTTCTTGTTCTTTTTCTTTTTTTTTCCTTACATGCGTATTATTTTTCAAATTAGTGAACTATTTTTCTCCATTTTATTCAAATCGGCGAACTTTTTCTTCGAAATCAATGGGACATTTTAAATCTGTGATTTTTTTAAATTCATGATTTTTTTTTTCAAAATCGATAATTTTTTAAATTCATAAACTTCTTCCACAACTTGATGCTTTTTAAAATCCGTGGACTTTATTCAAAATTATTGAACTTCGTCCAAATTTGTGAATATTGTTATAGAATTGATGAACATTTTCGAAATTTATGATCCTTTTTTCAAATTATATGGAAAAAATAAAATTCACAATTTTTTGAAAGTTTGTCAACATTAAGAAAAACAAGAACAATTTTGAATTCATGAAATTTTATTGATTTTTTGCGACTTTCTTTAAAAAAAATTACATTTTTCTGAAAAAAGTCCATTATTAACCGGTCAATTGGTCAACCATTGAGTGGTGAACCGTCACGAATCAAATGAAATTGAGCCGGCCAATTACTGCAGGCTAGTAATGCTTCCTCGTTTTCATGAATTAACAGTTTTAGTTTTTTGTTTTTCCTTTTGTACTTTTGTTTTTAATATTGAATGAGTATATTGAAAAAAATCACTCTACAAATAATATCTTTAAAATGTTGAAAAAGTATTTGAAAAAAATTGAACGAGTATTTGAAAAATGTTGAACAAATATTTTAAAACTGTTGAATAAGTATTAGAAAAATGTTGAATAAGTATTTGAAAATATTGAACAAGGGTTCATACAATGATGTACGTGTATGCAAAATATGTTGATCACTTATTACAAAATGATGTTTTTTTATCTTGTATATTAAAATGTTGATCAAGCATTTGAAGAAAATGTTGATCAAGTATTTCAAAAATGTTAATCAAATATTTGGGAAATGCTAAAAGTGTACAGAAAAATGTTGACTATGCATTAAATAAATGATGAAAAACAATTAATCATGTATATAAAACTGTTAATCAAGCATTTGGAAAAAATGTTGCACAAGTGTTTGAAAATTATTAGTCAAGTATTTGGAAATGTTAAATGTGTATAGAAAAATTGTAACCATGTATTAAAAAGATGTTAATTTTTTATTTGAAAACTATTAATCAAGCATTGAAAAACAATTAAAATGTGTGCAAAAAATATTGACCATCTATTTTCTTCTACAAATGTGTAGGAAAAATGGTAATCTTGTATTTAAAAAATGTTAAAACTGTGCACAGAAAAAACGTTGATCATGTTTTATAAAAATGTATAATTTGTATTGAAAAATGTTAGATGGGTATTATAAAAATGTTGTTAACATATAATAAAAATATGGAATGATAACCAAAAGAACAAACAAAACCGGAAATAGAAACAAAAGAAATAAAAATTAGAAAAACAAAGAAATAAAATATAAAAGACAGTGAAAAAGAATGGAAGGAAAATGGAGAAAATAAAAAGTGAAACAAACAAAACCAAAAAAAAAGTGAACCAGAGAAAAATAAAAATAAAAATAAAAAATAAAAAATTGGAGAAGAAAATTAGAAAACAGAAAAAAGAAGAAAAAAAGCTGACAAAATCGGCTCTAGTTAATTCAAGAAGGCGGATGGGCAGACTGGCTTGCAGCAACGGTCTTTTTCTTGGAGGAGCAAAAACGTGCACAGGAGAAGCAGTTCCAGCAGTAGTTATTTTGCCGCCGGTCGTTCACAGTCTCGTTGTTCTAAGATCCTTTGTCTCCGATCTCCATTTTTCACACCTTCATGCTTACCTACCTCCTTTGATGCCCCATGCTCCTTCATGCAAAACCAAAAACAAATGAGGATCAAGGGTTGCTGCCGTCTGTTCAAAAGGAAGCAACATCACTAGACTACTGATTTACAATTTCTTCAAACAATTGTTGGTGAGACCGTCATTGTTCTCCTTTGTTATTTATCACATATAGCTGAATATATTCCAGTGTAACTCAAATATTTCTGCACAGTTAGAATAAATTTGCAAAAAAAAAAAATCTGACAAAATGATTTCTGGCAACATTATATCACTTGATACATTATTACAAAAGGGTTAATTCATCGTCAATATATATAGAGATGTCAAGCAGCTCTGATCTACAGTGGTAGCATCACTATTCAGCCTATGTCACCTTGGCCTGTTCAAGGTTTCTTGGATTGCTATTTCTTTGTTAAATGTAGTGTGTGAGACCTTATCTTTCTGATTTTGGAATCTTATGCAGAGGATGTCAAATGTGAGTAATGGATTGTACGGTAAGGATGGGAGATGAATAAGAAGGAAATGAAGAGAAATGAGTGAAGATGATGCGGGCTGACATAGTAAAAAAGAGGAGTCTGCTGAACATAGGGAGTGAATAGAAAAAAACTACCACATTGCGGGCTATCGTTATGAAAAACTACCGCTTTTTTTAATTTTCCGAAAAACTACCACAAAAGTGGTGAGCTGTTCCAAAAACCCAAGTGGCCGAACGGTTACAGTTTAAGTGGGGTTATGACATGTGGGGCCCGCCCGTCAGGGTTTTATCGGCCACATGGCTCACGGCGCGCGGTGGATGACCATTAGGGCGCACGAGCCGTCCCGACCAGGTCAAGACGGATTCGACCGTTCCTATGTCCCCCCCCCCCCCTGTCTCACTCTCTCTCCCTCGCGCCTCCCTCTCCGACCTAGCCGATGGCATCGGCGGAGACGAAACCAGTCGATGGCAGCCATTCAACGGGTGGAGGTGGAAGGGGGGATGGAGGCAGAGAGTACTCAGAGGTTGACAACTGGCTGGGAAGCGGTAACTTCGCAACCCAGCCGGAGGCGCCGCCGCTACCGCAGCGGACATCACAAGCTACACCTATGACGCAGGCTCCCACGCCACAGGCTGCACCGTCGTCACCTGAGGATTGCCAGTTCTCGCTTGAGTACAGAGCGGCGAGGTGTCTTGCTGCCGTTGTGCAGGCGGATCTAGCCAACTCCCAGCACTGGGCCTCTGCATTTGGAGGGGTGGAGTAAGTTTATTTTTCTTCTCTTGATGAACTCCTTGAATAGTTTCAGCATTTCTGCTTGTTCAGTTCAAAAAATAGAGCATATTTTAGTTAATTTTTGACCAAACCCTAGGTTGGTACGGTTGTGATTCATCTTAGAACATGAACATGCACTGAATCAAAGTTGAGGAAACACTCTGTGGCATGTGTTGGATGCACCAGTATTGTTTTGCACTGAAGGATTAGTTATATTGAGTAGAAACGCATGGTGGATTTAGAGAAGCATTTGTTGGATTCAGATTCCTTATTGTACTTTACAGTTAGTGTGCACTGAATTTTGTAGTAAAAAACACTTAGTTAGGCTTTCCAAATAACATATTATGTAATGCAGGCTGGATGATCAAATTTGGGAGGTGAGGCTGCATTTCCAGGGTAGAAATAACATGAAAAGGAGGTTTTCTGTATCAGACATCACTTTTCTGAACTTGATAGCACTTACTGAAACTGAAGGCTATGGGATTGATGACTACATGTACTGGGTAAAAGAATAAGGGATTGGAGAGGAAGGTTTATTGCTTTTGGACAGTCAAGATGCAGTTGAAGAAATGATAGACCACTCTGATTTCACGGTGATGAATATCATTGTGGCCATGGCAAATGAAGATAGACGTGTTGAATGTAACAGGGCTCACAATGTTTGTGAAGAACAAATTCCAATAGGCAGTCTAGTGGGGGGTCCTGGTTTTGTGTTAAGTCTATCACAAGATGGAGTTGTCCACCCTGTTGAAGTTAATTTGAACACACAGCAGAGCTGTAACCTAAACATTTCAGAAGCTCATGGTGGAGATGATGGACAGGCTAGTGGTGAAGAGGAGGATGATATTGACAAATCATCCTTAGACTTTGAGATTGATAGGGGTGACTATAGAGGGATAAAGATATCATATAAGGCTTGGAAGAGAGGTGAAAAAAATATTGGAAATGAAAAAGAAATAGAGGCTGCAGAAGACAGACCACAGTTTGAAGCTGACAGTGATGTTTCAGAGTTTTGGCAGGAGGAGAAAGAGGCTGACAGTGGAGAGGAGAGAGTTGTGGCAAAAGGCAGGCCTGAGAACTGAAGCATGTGAGAAGAGCGGCAGCAAATCCTGGTCCTACTTCCAGAGCTCACAGTCAGCCAGAGATCCCAAAGTTTCAAGATTTTGTACCTGAAGCTGATGAATATTGCTTCCCTGGTGATGTCGGCATTTCTGACTCAGATGGAGAGGCTCCAAGACTACCTTTTGGAAGGAAGAGAAGATTGAAGAAGAAGAAGAAAGAAAGGAAATGGTATGATCCAAAGCTACTTGATGTACATGAGCAGATGTGCAAGGACCTTTGCTACACCAATGTGTATGAGTTTAGAAAGGCTTTGAGAAATTTTCATGTTAGGACTTTGAGAAACTTTCAGTACCATAGGAATGAACCATCAAGGGTTATTGTTTGGTGCCCAGAGAGGAATAATGGATGTGAATTTTTCATGATTGCATCCAAAGTATCCCATGAAGATACATTCACAATCAAGAAGTGCCACATGGATCATAGTTGTGGAGCTTGTGGAGAGAGTACAAAGGTTACTGCAGAATGGGTTGCAGAAGCTGTGGAGGACACAGTTAGATCAAATGTACAGGCTGATGTAGAGACAGTTCTCAAACATACTAAGAAGAAGTTTGGGGTGCATGTACCTAGGAGTTTGGCATAGGGCAAGACTGATGGTTGTTGATGTTGTGCAAGGTGATCATAGAAATCAGTATCTGAGGTTGAGGGACTACCTACAATGTGTGCTTGGCACAAACCCTGGAAGCAGGTGCATAGTGACAACTTTTGAGGATCCTTTGAACCCAGCCCCCACACCAAGGTTCAAGTACATGTTCTACTGCCTCCAGGCATCAAAAGATGGATTCCTTACTGGTTGTAGGCCTTTCATAGGAAATATCAGTGATGTAATCCTGTTTGAAATGTAAGTAAGTTATGCAATTTGGCCCTATCTATCTCTGTTTATGCAGGACTTGATGGCTGCTTCATCAAGTTATCCACAGGCCAGCAGATATTGGGAGCAACTGGGAGAGATGGGAACAACAATGTGTTCCCAATTGCTTTTGGGGTGGTTGACAAAGAGGGGGGGGCCTAGCTGGACCTGGTTTCTAAACCAACTTAGAGTCTGCATTGGCACCAGCAACCAGTTTGGGAACTACACCATCATGTCTGACAGGCAGAAGGTATTTTCTCTAACTCTGTATTATTCTTATGCACATAGCCATGCTACTATAGTTATCTTATTACTAGCTTATGTAATCAAACAACAGGGACTTCTTAATACAATTAATGAAGTATTCCCTCAATCCCCACAAAGATATTGCCTTAGACACATATATGCCAACTTCCAGTCAGCTGACTTAAGAGCAGAAGAACTTAAGAAATGGGTTGACAAAGCTAGCCATTCCTTCACTGACATGGTCACAAAGAAGGAATGGCAGGTTTGAAAGCAGCATGTGAACCAGCCTACATGTTGTTGAATGGAATCCCTGAGGAGTGTTGTGCTAGATATGCAATGGATCATGTGTGCAATACTGACTTGGTTGTGAACAACCTTAGTGAGGTTTTCAACAAAATGATTCTAGATGTTAGATCCAAACCAATTAACACCATGTTTGAAGGGTTAAGGACCAAAGTAATGGTTAAGTACAAGGGCATAAGCGAGAAAATAGAGAGCTGTAGGTGGGAAATAACCCCACATTACATGGAGAAGCTTGAAGAGAGCAAGAAGTGGGCTAAATACTATGAAGCAAACATGGCTTGTCCCAATATCTGGCAAGTAACTAGTGGAGAGAACACATATTGTGTGAAGCTTAATGAAGGGAGCTGCTCTTGTAGGAGATGGGACATGACTGGATCACCTTGCCACCATGCAATATCTGCAATGCAGAAGATAAAAGTTCACCCAGAAGATTATGTGCATCCATTCTTTAAGAAGCAAATGTATAAGGTTGCATACCAGCACATCATCTACCATGTCCCTGGTCCTGAATTCTGGTCCAGCACCAACACACCAGACATAGAGCCACCAGCTTTTAGGGAGAAGAAAGGCAAGAAGAAGACAACTAGGAGAAAGGGTCAATTTGAAGTGTCGGCTCCAAAGGATACATCAAGGATGGGCACAATAACATGCAATAATTGTGGGAAGCAAGGCCACAGGTGGACACTCTGTGAAGACATGCTTAAGGCCAAGTTTATGACAAGGAAGAACAATCACCAGGTAACTAAGCCAATTCATCTTTGAAATTTTGCTACTTGTTTTTAATGCACCCATCTTTTGAGTTGCTACTTGTTTTTAATTGTAGGAAAACAAGCTACCCAGCAGCTTCAGCACCACCCAGGCCACCTCCAGCTAGGGCCACATCATCAGGTCCTGCTCCAGCTTCAGGACCAGTTAGGGGCAGAATGCCGGCAACAGCTTCAACAAGGGAAACCACTGTTGGTACTGCAGTCTCAACAGCTGGATCGAGAAAGAGAAAGAACCCAGCACTAGCTTCGGCACCAGCCAACAACACAAGGTAAAGTGCACCATCTCCAGCAAAGAACACCAGACAAGAGTTGCAAGAGGTTTCAATGCTCCAAGGGCAGCATCAACCTTAGGTCAAGCTGATGTTGGTTCTAAGAGGAAGAGGAAGGCCCCAAGAAAATTTGCTTTGTATTTCACAGCCAGTGGCAACCATTGAATATGTTGCAATATGGTTATGAGACCTATATTTGTTATGCCTTGAACTATGCTTGTTAGGCATGCTTGGTAACTGTGTTAGTTGCACTGAACTCTGTTTTGATTTGAACAATTAAGTTATCTGGTGTGTGTTTCAACTTCTTGGAACAATTAAGCCATCTGGTGTGTTGAACTACTTGGAACAATTAAGTTATCTGATGTCTAGCTCTATTTTGATTTGATATGACCTAAGTTATGAATTATTTCATATGAAATTATTTCTTCTTTTGATCATTGTTATATAGATGAATTGATTTCTTTTGTCGATAATAGATTGATATGATTTGGTCACTTTGGGTGGGGCAACTTGTCGACCAACCCTAAAGTGGCCAAATTAGGTCACTTTCGGTGGCAACTTGTCGACCAACCCTAAACTGGCCAAATTAGGTCACTTTGGGTGGCAACTTGTCGACCAACCCTAAAGTGGCCAAATTAGGTCACTTTGGATGGAAACTTGTCGACCAACCCTAAAGTGGCCAAATTAGGTCACTTTGGGTGGCAACTTGTCGACCAACCCTAAAGTGGCCAAATTTGGTCACTTGGGGGGGAGGGGGGTGATACGTCTCCAACGTATCTATAATTTTTGATTGTTCCATGCTATTATATTACCCGTTTTGGATGTTTATGGGATTTACTATACACTTTTATATCATTTTTAGGACTAACCTACAAACCGGAGGCCCAACCCGAATTGCTGTTTTTTTTGCCTATTTCAGTGTTTCACAGAAAAGGAATATCAAACAGAGTCCAAACAGAATGAAACCTTCGGGAGTGCTCTTTTTGGAACAAACGCAATCCAGGAGACTTGGAGTGGACATCAAGAAGCAGCCGAGTCGGCCACGAGGGTGCTTGGCGCGCCC
Organism: Triticum timopheevii; assembly: GCA_963921465.1. Lineage (NCBI taxonomy): Eukaryota > Viridiplantae > Streptophyta > Magnoliopsida > Poales > Poaceae > Triticum > Triticum timopheevii. The sequence continues at coordinate 489,065,914 of OY997270.1, read as the reverse complement.
AAGGGGGGGCGCCCCCTGCCTCGTGGGCCCCTCATGGCTCCCATGACCTACCTCCTTCGCCTATATATATATATCTATGTACACCGAAACCATCCAGGAGCACCACGAAAAACTATTTCCACCGCCGCAACCTTCTGTATCCGCGAGATCCCATCTTGGAGCCTTCGTCGGCACTCTGCCGGAGGGGGAATCGACCACGGAGGGCCTCTACATCATCACCAAGGCCTCTCTGATGAGTTGTGAGTAGTTTGCCATAGACCTTGGGGTCCATTGTTAATAGCTAGATGGCTTCTTCTCTCTCTTTGAATCTCAATACAAAGTTCTCCTTGATCTTCTTGGAGATCTATTCGATGTAACTCTTTTTGCGGTGTGTTTGTCGAGATCCGATGAATTGTGGGTTTATGATCAAGTTTATCTATGAGAAATATTTGAATCCCCTCTGAATTATTTTATGTGTGATTGGTTATCTTTGCAAGTCTCTTCGAATTTTCAGTTTGGTTTGGCCTACTAGATTGATCTTTCTTGCAATGGGAGAAGTGCTTAGCTTTGGGTTCAATCTTGCGGTGTCCTTTCCTAGTGACAGCAGGGGCAGCAAGGCACGTATTGTATTGTTGCCATCGAGGATAAAAAGATGGGGTTTATATCATATTGCTTGAGTTTATCCCTCTACATCATGTCATCTTGCTTAATGTGTTACTCTGTTCTTATGAACTTAATACTCTAGATGCATGCTGGATAGCGGTCGATGTGTGGAGTAATAGTAGTAGATGCAGGCAGGAGTCGGTACACTTGTTGCGGACGTGATGCCTATATACATGATCATGCCTAGATATTCTCATAACTATGCACTTTTCTATCAATTTCTCGACAGTAATTTGTTCACCCACCGTAATAATTATGCTATCTTGAGAGAAGCCACTAGTGAAACCTATAGCCCCGGGGTCTATTCTCTATCATATAAGTTTCCAATCTAATTTATTTTGCAATCTTTACTTTTTAATCTATATCATAAAAATACCAAAAATATTTATCGTATCATATTATCTCTATCAGATCTCACTTTCGCAAGTGGTCGTGAAGGGACTGACAACCCCTTTATCACGTTGATTGTGAGGTTCTTGTTTGTTTGTGTAGGTACAAGGGACTTGTGAGGAGCCTCCTACTGGATTGATACATTGGTTCTCAAAAACTGAGGAAATACTTATGCTACTTTGCTGCATCACCCTTTCCTCTTCAAGGGAAAAACCAACACATGCTCAAGAGGTAGCAAGAAGGATTTCTGGCTCCGTTGCCGGGGAGGTCTTTGCTCGAGTCAAGACATACCAAGTACCCATCACAAATCATCTCCCTCGCATTACATTATTTGCCATTTGCCTCTCTTTTTCCTCTCCCCCACTTCACCCTTGCTTTTATTCGCCCTCTCTTTTCCGTTTGCCTCTTTTTCGCTTTCCTCTTGTGTGCTCGTGTGTTAGATCGTTTATTTCTTTGTCATGGCTAGTACTCCTATCATCGTTAGTACTCCCGATCATGAAGTTCTTTCTTTTTCATGGCTAGTCCTCCTATCATCGTTAGTACTCCCGGTCGTTTAAACAAAGATGCTTGGCATAGAATTTGCAATGCTCAAAATAGATCTACTAGGAAGCAATCTACTTCCGTTCTTCTTTGCAACTTTTATGTAGGCATTACTCCTTGGAATAGATACATTCTTGATACCATTACCGGAGGGAATTTTTGGGTAGCCATACTTTTGATGCTTATAATGCCATGTCAGATTTGTTCGATCCACCACCTCTTTTGGTTAACGGAACTGTTTTAACTTTAGAACATGTGATGCAAAGGCTTGAAATTATTGAAAATAAAGTTGCTACTGTCGAGTTAATCGAAAATTTGGATAAAAAGATCCACAACCAAATTACTCAATATGGATCTAAGGTTGGAGTTACTTTGAAAATTTTGAAGGAGAAGGAACCTATAGTTAATGAAAGGATAGATCAAGATTCTACAAGAATCGGTAAACTTGAGGATATTATTACTAATTTAGGGTCTGCCTTTTCATCCATGAAAAATGCTCCAACTCCTCCTACAAAAATTGCCAAATTAATGTATGTTCCCAAAAATAAAGGCGAATCTTCTAGTAAGGAAAATGCGGATCTCAAATCAATAAGTGTTCATTCCAACTTCTTTGCTCTTATTAAGGAACCTTTTGCTACAAATGAATATCTTGATTTCTTGCCTAAGAGTTTAATCATTACTAAAAATAAAGAAACTCTTAAGGGTTATAAGTGTTCTATTGAAGAATTGAATGCCAAAGATGGCAATACTTAGATATATTCTCGCTTTTATGCCTAGGTAGGGGCGTTAAACAATAGCGCTTGTTGGGAGGCAACCCAATTTTATTTTTGTTCCTTGCTTTTTGTTCCTGTTTAGTAATAAATAATTCATCTAGCCTCTTGTTAGATGTGGTTTTATGTTTTAATTAGTGTTTGTGCCAAGTAGAACCTATCTGTTTTTGTGTGTTGTTTGCTTATTTTGATGAATCTATGGCTAATATCAGGGGTATGAACCATAGAGAAGTTAGAATACAGTATGTTTAACACCAATATAAATAAAGAATGAGTTCATTACAGTACCTTAAGTGGTGGTTTTTCTTTCTTGCACTAACGGAGCTCATGAGATTTCCTGTTGAGTTTTGTGTTGTGAAGTTTTCAAGTTTTGGGTAAAGATTTGATGGACTATGGAATAAGGAGTGGCAAGAGCCTAAGCTTGGGGATGCCCATGGCACCCCAAAGTAATTCAAGGACAACCAAAAGCCTAAGCTTGAGGATGCCCCAGAAGGCATCCCCTCTTTTGTCTTCGTCTATTGGTAACTTTACTTGGAGCTATCATTTTATTTACCACATGATATGTGTTTTCCTTGGAGCGTGTTGTATGGTATGAGTCTTTGCTTTTTAATTTACCACAATCATCCTTGTTGTACACACCTTTTGAGAGAGACACACATGATTCGGAATTTATTAGAATACTCTATGTGCTTCACTTATATCTTTTGAGCTAGACAGTTTTGCTCTAGTGCTTCACTTATATCTTTTTAGAGCACGGCGGTGGTTTTATTTTGGAGAAATTATTGATATCTCATGCTTCACTTATATTATTTTGAGAGTATTTTAGAACAACATGGTATTTGCTATGGTTATAAAATTGGTCCTAGAATGATGGGCATCCAAGTTGGGTATAATAAAAACTATCATAGGAAGTGAATTGAATACTATGATCAACTTGATGCTTGATAATTGTTTTTAGATACAAAGGTGGTAATATTAGAGTCATGCTAGTGGAGTAATTGTGAATTTGAGGAATACTTGTATTGAAGTTTGTGATTCCCGTAGCATGCACGTATGGTGAACCGTCATGTGATGAAGTTGGAGCATGATTTATTTTTTGATTGTCTTCCTTATGAGTGGAGGTCAGGGACGAGCGATGATCTTTTCCTACCAATCTATCCCCCTAGGAGCATGCGCGTAGTACTTTGTTTCAATGACTTGTAGATTTTTGCAGTAAGTGTATGAGTTCTTTATGACTAATGTTGAGTCCATGGATTATATGCACTCACACCCTTCCACTTTTGCTAGCCTCTCTTGTGCCGTGCAACTTTCGCCAGTACCATACACCCACCATTTACCTTCCTCAAAACAGCCACCATACCTACCTATTATGGCATTTCCATAGCCATTCCGAGATATATTGCCATGCAACTTTCAACCCTTCCGTTTATTATGACACGCTCCATCATTGTCATATTGCTATTGCATGATCATGTGGTTGACATCATATTTGTGGCAAAGCCACCTTGATAATTCTTTCATACATGTCACTCTTGATTCATTGCATATCCCGGTACACCGCCGGAGGCATCCACATAGAGTCATATTTTTTTTTCTAAGTATTGAGTTGTAAGTAAATAAAAGTGTGATGATCTTCATTATTAGAGCATTGTCCCAAGTGAGGAAAGAATGATGGAGACTATGATTCCCCCACAAGTCGGGATGAGACTCCAGACTTTATAAAAAATAAAAGAGGCCAAAGAAGCCCAAATAAAAAAAAGGAGGCCAAAGAAGCCCACCAAAATAATAAAAAATGAGAGAAAATGAGAGAAGGGACAATGTTACTATCCTTTTCCACACTTATGCTTCAAAGTAGCACCATGATCTTCATGATAGAGAGTCTCCTATGTTGTCACTTTCATATACTAGTGGGAATTTTACATTATAGAACTTGGCTTGTATATTCCAATGATGGGCTTCCTCAAAATGCCCTAGGTCTTCGTGAGCAAGCAAGTTTGATGCACACCCACTTAGTTTCTTTTGTTGAGCTTTCATACACTTATAGCTCTAGTGCATCCGTTGCATGGCAATCCCTACTCACTCACATTAATATCTATTAATGGTAATCTCCATAGCCCGTTGATACACCTAGTTGATGTGAGACTATCTTCTCCTTTTTTGTCCTCTCCACAACCACCATTCTATTCCACATATAGTGCTATGTCCATGGCTCACGCTCATGTATTGTGTGAAAGTTGAAAAAGTTTGAGAACATTAAAGTATGAAACAATTGCTTGGCTTGTCATCGGGGTTGTGCATGATTTAAATATTTTGTTTGATGAAGATAGAGCATAGCCAGACTATATGATTTTGTAGGGATATCTTTCTTTAGCCATGCTATTTTGAGAAGACATGACTGCTTTGTTAGTATGTTTCAAGTATTATTATTCTTTTGTCAATATGAACTTTTATTTTGAATCATTTGGATCTGAACATTCATGCCACAATAAAGAGAAATACATTGAGAAATATGATAGGTAGAGCAGGAATTAAGCTTGGGGGTGCTTGATACGTCTCCAACGTATCTATAATTTTTGATTGTTCCATGCTATTATATTACCTGTTTTGCATGTTTATGGGCTTTCTTATACACTTTTATATCATTTTTGGGACTAACCTACTAACCGGAGGCCCAGCCCGAATTGCTATTTTTTTTGCCTATTTCAGTGTTTCGCAGAAAAGGAATATCAAACGGAGTCCAAACAGAATGAAACCTTCGGGACGCTCTTTTTGGAACAAACGCAATCCAGGAGACTTGGAGTGGACGTCAAGAAGCAGCTGAGGCCCCACGAGGGTGCTTGGCGCACCTTGGGGGGGCTCCCCCTACCTCGTGAGCCCCTCATGGCTCCCCTGACCTACCTCCTTTGCCTATATATATCTACGTACCCCGAAACCATCCAGGAGCACCACGAAAGACTATTTCCACCGCTGCAACCTTCTGTATCCGCGAGATCCCATCTTGGAGCCTTCATCGGCGCTCTGCCAGAGGGGGAATCGACCACGGAGGGCCTCTACATCATCACCAAGGCCTCTCTGATGAGTTGTGAGTAGTTTACCATAGACCTTCGAGTCCATAGTTATTAGCTAGATGGCTTCTTCTCTCTCTTTGAATCTCAATTCAAAGTTCTCCTTGATCTTCTTGGAGATCTATTCGATGTAACTCTTTTTGCGGTGTGTTTGTCGAGATCCGATGAATTGTGGGTTTATGATCAAGTTTATCTATGAGAAATATTTGAATCTCCTCTTAATTCTTTCATGTATGATTGGTTATCTTTGCAAGTCTCTTCGAATTATCAGTTTGGTTTGGTCTACTATATTGATCTTTCTTGTAATGGGAGAAGTGCTTAACTTTGGGTTCAATCTTACGGTGTCCTTTCCCAGTGACAGCAGGGGCAGCAAGGCACGTATTGTATTGTTGCCATCGAGGATAAAAAGATGGGGTTTATATCATATTGCTTGAGTTTATCCCTCTACATCATGTCATCTTGCTTAATGTGTTACTCTGTTCTTATGAACTTAATACTCTAGATGCATGCTGGATAGCAGTCGATGTGTGGAGTAATAGTAGTAGATGTAGGCAGGAGTTGGTCTACTTGTTGCGGACGTGATGCCTATATACATGATCATGCCTAGATATTCTCATAACTACGCACTTTTCTATCAATTGCTCGACAGTAATTTGTTCACCCACCGTAATAATTATGCTATCTTGAGAGAAGCCACTAATGAAACATTTGGCCCCGGGTCTATTCTCTATCGTATAAGTTTGCAATCTACTTTATTTTGCAATCTTTACTTTTCAATCTATATCATAAAAATACCAAAAATATTTATCTTATCATATTATCTCTATCAGATCTCACTTTCGCAAGTGGCCATGAAGGGATTGACAACCCCTTTATCGCGTTGGTTGCGAGGTTCTTGTTTGTTTGTGTAGGTATGAGGGACTTGTGACGAGCCTCCTACTGGATTGATACCTTGGTTCTCAAAAACTGAGGGAAATACTTACACTATTTTGCTGCATCACCCTTTCCTCTTCAAGGGAAAAACCAATGCATGCTCAAGAGGTAGCAGGGGGCAACTTGTCGACCAACCCTAAAGTGGCCAAATTAGGTCACTTTGGGTGGCAACTTGTCGACCAACCCTAAATTTGCCAAATTTGGTCACTTTGGGTGGCAACTTGTCGACCAACCCTAAATTGGCCAAATTTAGTCACTTTGGGTGGCAACTTGTCGACCAATCCCTAAAGTGGCCAAATTAGGTCACTTTGGGTGACAACTTGTCGACCAACCCTAAAGTGGCAAAATTTGGTCACTTTGGGGGGGGGGGGGGACTTGTCGACCAACCCTAAGGTGGCCAAATTAGGTCACTTTGGGTGCAACTTGTCGACCATACCCTAATAGATCAAACCTAAAACATCAAGATTTGGCCATATAGGGACCAAACCCTAACAGATCAAACCTGAAACATCAAGATTTGGCCATCTAGGGACCAAACGCTAACAGATCAAACCTTCACCAGATCAAATCATTATACATACAAATATAGATAAAACATTCACTCATAAATTGCATCATAGACAGATTGATTCATCACATAGATAGATCATTCAAAAAAAATTACACCAACTTCATACATTGCATCATAAACAACATGATTCATCACATACATAGCTCATTCAACATTATTCTTACACCAACTTCAAACATCACATAGATAGAAATACAGATCTAGGACCACAAAAACATAACGGCAATATCATGGGTACAGAATCCTAGTCCACCTCTGCCTAGTGACCTGAAAAGGATGGAAATTTGCCCTCCTCCTTGCCCAGTAGATGATATCATCATCACTAGGGTTCTAGCCAGGGGGAATGCCTCCAGGAACATCTCTATGTCCTTGCGGTTGCGTGCTGCAAGGATTATCTCAACAAGTTGCCTCCTCACCCTCCTTCTTGCATCTCTGCGCCTGGCTCCCCTGGGCACCTCTTCTTATCCATCTATGACCTCTCCAGGATCCACTTCTCCCTGGGATTCTAGGGTTTTCTTTGGCGGATGGGGGTGGAGAAGAGTGGGGATTGACTGCAGTTTCTGCCAAGGGGGTGGGTTCTATACCGAAAAGAGTGCCCCACTTTATATATAAAGCACCGATCACAACAAGCACCCAGTACAAACACACGCCACCGCAACACACACACACACACAGGACATGATACATAGGTGCTGAGTGCAGCAACACCACCCCTAGCACTACCACCACGAAGATGAAGCTACATATAACGGACCATGTGCTCCAAGGCGGCGCCTTCAAGAAGGGAACAACACCGGGGCGCCGCCACCGCCCGATCCAAGGATCAGAGTTTCCCCTCGACCCGCATCATGGGCAATGAGAGCCGCGACGACGCCTTCAAGAAGGGAACGATCTCCGCCGTCACTGGTCCGTCCGAAGATAGAGCAGGTTTTCACCCCGGCCAACACTCACCGCCACCGAATGCCACACCCCGGCAACCACGCCGCCCACATGGACATGATGACCGGGCAGCACCAGGGCACGGGCTTTGCCCAAGAGCACCACGCTACCACCACCAGGGCCGCCGCCCCGGCATCCAAGACCTTTACACCACCTCACCCGAGACCCGCCGCAACCCCAACTAAAGAGACGAGCGGAAAGGTCCCACCTTTCGCACCCCTGGGTGAACCCCAGCATCGAGACCCGATAGGTCGGCCAGAACTGGCATCCACCAGCCCGTCCTGTTGCCCCGTGTGCGAGACGAACTTGGTCCTGCAACACCGAAAAGGGGACAAGATCAGTCCTGCTGCACCGTGCGTGAGACGAGCTCAGTCCCGCTGCATCATGCGCGAGACGAGCTCGGTCCTGCAGCACCGGGCGCGAGACAAGCGGTAGACCGCAGCTAGGAGAGGACCAGCCCTTTGATGGGAGTAATGCCCGGGCGACGAGAAGATGGGGCGAAGGCCAAGACGGCCCGAACACATATGAGCTGACGCCAGAGAAGTCGGCCGCCGCCGCGGGCAGATCTGTCAACCACCGTGTAGCCGCCACGACACCAGGAGAGCACCACCGACAGACCTCCCCACGCCGCGGCCCACGACCGAAGCAGCGGCCACGCCCGGCCGCTACCCTACCCGCTCCGCCCGGCAAGCTCCAAGCGCCGGAGCTGCCGGGTATGCACCACCTGAACCACGCGCCGCCGGCCGGCCCCCAATGCCAGATCCGGCCGGATCCAGCAAGAGACCGGCCGTGTGCACACACCCCCTACGTCTGCACGCCCCGGCCAGGTCCAGCTGGTGCCCAGCCACCCCACCGGAGAGGAAGAGCCCCGGCTGCAGCACCACCACCTTAGAGGGGCCGTCGGTCGCCCCTGCAGCAGCCAACCGCCAGCACTCGCCGGATCTGGGCAGGGGGCGCCAGATCCGCCGCCAACACGCCCCCGGGCCTCCAGAGCCCCACGAGCTGAGGTGGAGGGGGAGGAGGTGAGGAGGCGACGCCAGCATGACATCAGGGAGTGAGGCGGAGGGAAGCCGGAGCAAAGGCAAGCCGGCGCCCGGCGCCACTAAGCAGGGGAGGCCGCCCCGCGACGTCCGCCACCCGCGCGAGGGAGAGAGCCACCTCGCCGCCGCCTACGCCACGCGGCCTTTGGCCGGCGACGCCACCGACGGCGGCGAGGAAGGGGGGAAGGGGCGGCGGGACGGGGGTGGCGGTGCTAGGGTTCCTGATGTCTACTACACAACCTTCGTCTTGTAGACGTTGTTCGGCCTGCAAGTGCACAGGTTTGTAGAATAGTAGCAAATTTCCCTCAAGTGGATGACCTAAGTTTTATCAATCCGTAGGAGGCATATGATGAAGATGGTCTCTCTCAAACAACCCTGCAACCAAATAACAAAGAGTCTCTTGTGTCCCCAACACACCCAATACAATGGTAAATTGTATAGGTGCACTAGTTCGGCGAAGAGATGGTGATACAAGTGCAATATGGATGATAGATAAGAGTATTTGTAATCTGAAATTATAAAAACAGAAAGGTAACTAATGATAAAAGTGAGCGTAAATGGTATTGCAATGGTAGGAAACAAGGCCTAAGGTTCATACTTTCACTAGTGCAAGTTCTCTCAACAATAATAACATAGATAGATCATATAACAATCCCTCAACATGCAACAAAGAGTCACTCCAAAGACACTAATAGCGGAGAACAAACGAAGAGATTATGGTAGGGTATGAAACCATCTCAAGGTTATTCTTTCGGATCAATCTACTCAAGAGTTTGTACTAGAATAACACCTTAAGATACAATTCAACCAAAACCCTAATGTCACCTAGATACTCCATTGTCACCTCAAGAATCCGTGGGCATGATTATATAATATGCATCACAGAATCTCAGATTCATCTATTCAACCAACACAAAGTACAAGAGTGCCCGAAAGTTTCTACCGGAGAGTCAAGAACGTGTGCCAACCCCTATGCATAGGTTCATGGGAGGAACCCGCAAGTTGGTCACCAAAACATACATCAAGTGGCACATGATATCCCATTGTCACCACAGATAAGCACGGCAAGACATACATCAAGTGTTCTCATAAAAGACTCAATCCGATAAGATAACTTCAAAGGGAAAACTCAATTCATCACAAGAGAGTAGAGGGGGAGAAACATCATAAGATCCAACTATAATAGCAAAGCTCAGGATACACCAAGATCGTGCCATAGAGGGAACACGAGAGAGAACATGAGAGAGAGAGAGAGAGAGAGATCAAACACATAGCTACTGGTACATACCCTCAGCCTCGAGGGTGAACTATTCCCTCCTCGTTATGGATAGCGCCGAGATGATGAAGATGGCCACCGATGAAGGATCCCCTGTCGGTGTCAAAACCGGCGGATCTCGGGTAGGGGGTCCCGAACTGTGCGTCTAGGCGGATGGTAAGAGGAGATGAGGGACACGATGTTTTTACCCAGGTTCGGGCCCTCTCGATGGAGGTAAAACCCTACGTCCTGCTTGATTAATATTGATGATATGGGTAGTACAAGAGTAGATCTACCACGAGATCAAGGAGGCTAAACCCTAGAAGCTAGCCTATGGTATGATTGTTGTAATGTATGTTGTCCTACAGACTAAAGCCCTCCGGTTTATATAGATACCGGAGAGGGCTAGGGTTACACAGAGTCGGTTACAATGGTAGGAGATCTACATATCCGTATCGCCAAGCTTGCCTTCCACGCCAAGTAAAGTACCATCCGGACACGAGCCAGAGTCTTCAATCTTGTATCTTCGTAGTCTTGGAGTCCGGCGGACATTGATAGTCCGGCTGTCCGGACACCCCCTAGTCCAGGACTCCCTCAGTAGCCCCTGAACCAGTCTTCAATGACGATAAGTCCGGCGTGCATAATGTTCGGCATTGCAAGGCGGGTTCCTCCCTCGAATAATCCAAAGAAGATCATGAACACTAGGATAGTGTCCGGCTCTGCAAAATAAATTCCACATTCCACCGTAGAGAGAATAAAATGTACACTTAGTTCAATCTGCTGACGTATTATGCGGCGTGTCATCACACCGTCACCAAGCCTTTATTTGAATTACTATACCACCTCAGCATGTTTAGTGAAGCGGTTTCCTTGGCACGTCTTGTCGAAGCAGAGATCGTGTTCCCCTTATTCCGGGATTCTCATCAATACGTGCGTGGGTAACCCAACCGCGCCATTGATGGTGGCGCTTGGGAGATAAGCGAGTTTTACCAGGCTGGTGGGGGACGCATAGTTTTGTCCGCCTATATATAACGGATAAGGATTCACCTTCTCACCTACGCCTTCTTCCTCCTTTGCTTATCCATCCCCGCGAACTCAAGCTCCAACGCCCGAACTCGCGCATCTCGCCTCAACCTTCTCCGAATATGTCCGGAGCGGGAGGCAAATGGTTAGCCTCCACCGTCAAGGAGGAGGACATCACCAAGCTGCGCAGCGTTGGATACCTTTCCGGCGATATCGCGCATCGGCTGCCCGACAAGGGGCAGCTCATCCCTACCCCCGGGCCTCATGAGAGGGTCGTTTTCCTCCCCCACTTCCTCCACGGACTGGGCTTTCCGCTCCATCCATTTGTCCGGGGGCTCATGTTTTACTACGGCCTGGATTTCCACGATCTGGCGCCGAACTTTATCCTCAATATCTCGGCGTTTATCATCGTGTGCGAGGCTTTCCTCTGCATCCGGCCCCACTTCGGCTTGTGGCTCAAGACCTTCAACGTCAAGCCGAAGGTTGTAAAGGGTACGCAAGTGGAATGCGGAGGCCCCATGTTGGGCAAATTGCCCAACGTCCCTTGGCTAGAAGGGACCTTCATGGACTCCGTCAAGGGGTGGCAATCGGGATGGTTCTACATCACCGAGCCGCGCAAATCCACATGGGCGGCGGCCCCCGAGTTTAGATCTGGCATCCCCACGCAGCTCACCTCCTGGAAAGAGAAGGGCTTGCAGTGGGGGAATCCGGTGGAGGTGACGGGACTCCGAGCATGTATCAAGAAGATGGTGAGCAATAGGCTCAGGCTCGTCGATGTGGTCCAAGTCATGCTCATCCGGCGGATCCTCCCATGCCAAGAACGGGCATTTAATTTGTGGGAGTTTAATCCGGAACAGCACCAGGCGCTAAGCGGGCTCTTCGATACAACATACGAAGGCGCCTGGAGGGTGCTGTTCAAGGGTGCCGAGGCCCCCGCGTCCGCGACCAAAGACCGCAGATTCAGCTCGCAGAATCCAACTGACGAGGTAAGTGATTCAACCCCATTACGGGACACTTGTGATAATTAGATTGACTCTAGTGAGGTTTCATTCTGCCTCTTCCTTTGACAGGAATGGATGGAGAAGGCCAAGCTGCTCATCAGCCCGGCTCCCATGCCAGAAGACCCAGTGAACGCCCGCTTAACGGGGCTGCTGGTTCCGGCACCGCACGTGGTGCCGGAGAAGAAGGCCAAGAAGGTGGCCGCGGGGACCCGAAAGAGTTCCCGCAATCAGGCGTCTGACGACGACGAGGACTCCTCTCCCGAAGACGAGGAGGAGGAGTATTCTCTCCCGGAGGACGGAGAGAAGAAAAGGAAGGCTTCCCCCATCGGGGGGGCCGAAGGGTCCAAGAGGGGGAGAACTATCCCCCCGGACAGTTCCGCCAACATCAGTGTTGGTGAGGATGAGTGGCCTCCAAGGGCCAAGCGTCCGGCAAGATCGTAAGTATCCGGATCCTTGATGTGTAATTTTTTATGTCGTGTAGTATCCTTCTAACGCCGCATTCTGCCCGTAGTCCGGCCAATGATGATCTCCCCGATTCATCGAGCGGGTCATTGGCCACGTCGGATGTAAATTCCATCCCGACTGCCTCCACCCCACGCGCCGACGAGGACGCCGAAGTGGGATCCCAAAGAGGGACCCATCAGGAGGAGGCTCCGGAGGCGCCGTCAGGCAGCCGCCCGGACTTCGTGCCGGACTCTACATTGGAACCCGCAGTGGTTCCAGAGTCCGGCAAGCGGCCCCTTCGAAAGAAGGGCAGGACCGTGACGCCGGCGGCCTCCGTCCAACCGGAGGCGCCGGATAACCTGCTGGAGGCGCTTAAAGGCGCTTCCATCGAGGAAGAACACCGCACTCTTATGAGTGTGGTGATTGAGAAGGTTCAGCTCGCTAAAAGCGGGCTGACCGAAGCCTGCAGCAGCCTTTTAACAGGCTTTGAGGTAAAAAAGTTAAAATAATGTAATATAATACCGCATAGACAGTAGCCCCTGATGCTTGGTTCGGTGTTCGGAAAGAAAAGCCGGACTAAGGATCTATAACAAGATATACGCAGGGTTGCCTAAAATATGTCAATATGGGTTTGCAGGCTGCACTGCTGACCTCTGCCGCACTAACGGCGGAGGTTAACGTGCTGAAGAAGGAACTCAAGCGGTCCGAGCAAGAGCTCGGCCACGCAAAGAAGCAGCTCGAGGAAAAAGAAAGTGAGTAACACCTCTTTGAATAAGTACCTTACAGAAAAGGATTTTGGTTGCAAATAAGATTAACAAGGATAATATGTGTATTACAGGGGCCACTAATGAGGTGGCAACCCTGAAGGATGATGTGTCCGCGGCCGAACGCAATGCGGCCGCGGAACGGGCTGAGCGAGAAAAGCAAGAGGCATGTGTGGCGGAAGTTCGGCAAGAGCTCCAGGTCCTCATGGAAAAACATGAGAGTTTGGAGCGTGACTCCAAGACTCGAGAGTCCGAGCTTGCCTCGGCTCTCGAAAGTGCCAAGTCCACCAAGGCCGAGGCCCATAAGGCCCTTCAAGAGATTGAGGACATAAAGAAGATAGCGGCGGGTAAGGCGTTTTTCATGCAAAGCAGGCATGTTAATGTGAACTACCTGACACTTACCCGAATTCGGAGCTCTCCAGGGGCGTTTGCAGATTTGCCGCGTAGTGCGTCTGATGCCGCCGCATTCTATCGTGGCGAGGAGGGGAGCTCGACGGAGAAGGTCTTCTGGTCTCAGTATGCTGAGGCCGGCCATCCGGTGCCCCCAAGCGACCAGCTAAAGCAGCTGGTCAAACTCCACAAGGTAGCTGAGGAGGCCATGAAGGGCCTCATAGTCCGGCTGTGGCCTGGACAGGCCATGCCTGGTAGCTACTTTGGCCTCGTGCGGCGACTGATGGATGCATGCCCCAGGCTGGATGTAGTCAAGCGCTCCGCCTGTATCGAAGGTGCTCGTCGGGCCCTTGCCCGCATAAAGGTGCAATGGGGCAAATTGGATGCGGAGAAGCTTCTCACGGACCCACCGCCACCGGGCAAGGAGTATCGCACACCGGAGAAGTATTATAAAATTGTCCTGAAGGGAGCCTGCAATATTGCAGATGAGTGCTCCCGAAATGTAATCTTTGAGTGAACTAGCTGTTTATTTATCCTGTGCGCTGAAAACTTCGTTCATATGCGCCATGAGCAACGCTTGTTTAATTTAAAATATTACCTTCTGTGCGGCCGTTTATAAAATCTGAGAGATGGCAAGTCGTTACCTTCAGCCCCCAAGCCACAAGTGCTGGGGTGTTCGGGATAAACATGAGCACTCTTGTTCCCATTTTTGGGTCCATCTAGGGAGGCGCTCAACACGACGAACAAGGCACCGGACTTATAATGCTTGAACACTCTCACTTAGCCATACAATTCTATAATTTTAAATTTCGGCGAAGCCCCTGGTATTCGGAAGATGAATCCGGGGCGCTATCCACGCCTTCATCGGACATCATCCGGAACTTCGCTCGAAGCGGCGTGAGTCTTTAAGGACCCGAAAAAACCTCTCGAACAGCGACCAGTCTCTCGCCTTATCATGCCAGTCAGTTTTAGCTTTCTCCACTGAGGCGTTAACCCGGCTCAACCGGGGCACAATCACAGTTGTTCTCCCAGTGCCACCTTAGCCGACAGAACGGAACGTAAGGCACCAAAACATGGGAGCCGGGCAAACCCAACTATTGACCCAAGACATGATTCAGAGCCGATTCATATAATGCTATAAGTTCGGGGTGCCGCACTTGTGAAAGTGTTTGGACTTTATCACACCATAGAGTGGGGAACATAAGCCCCTGGTGTATTATGTCGTACCAGAATATATGGGTGCCAGATGTCATATAATGAACATATATATATATATATATAATGTAATGCAATTGCGATCATAAAGGTGCTGCATTATTAATGAAAGAAAAGTCTGCTAGTAGAGCGGACTGATACAAATAGTGCGGTAAGCAAGGGATTTGGACTAAATAAACATGTCCCCCTCCAGGGATGAGCTGTGGATTTGGTGTATATAATTGAATTTAATGCTCGTAATTGAGACCACCTGAGTGTTCGACGCGGCCTTCTTTAGTCCCTGACTGTTGCATCATGAGTTCGGCAGGTTCACCGCCGGACAGGGCTTCTGGCTAACAGAGTCCTGTGTACAAAAAGGAAGAAAAATAATAATAAAAAAAGAGAGGCACATTTGCGAGCCCCTGGTGTGGTCGAACCGCACTCTGGGTCCATTGTGATCGTGCCCCCTCCCCTGTGCCCATGGTATCTCCAGAGCGTGATGATGTACGCGGAGTGTTATTCTTGCGATCATACGCGGGCGAGGGTTGGGGCCGCATTTCTACGCGTGCTCTGATCGCGCCAGGTGGTCTTGGTTGATATTGCTCTGGGCGCGCTTTGCTGTATCCGGCCGTTTAACGGCCAGACTCGAGAATTGCCTTAGAAGGCTGCTCTGTACTTCTGCCGCGAGAGCCGCTGTATGTTCCTCCGTTCGGAGGGAGCGTTCCGTATTCCCGTTGACCGTGATGACTCCACGAGGGCCTGGCATCTTGAGCTTTAGGTATGCATAATGCGGCACCGCGTTGAATTTGGCAAACGCGGTTCGTCTGAACAGAGCGTGATAGCCGCTGCGAAACGGGACTATATCGAAGATTAACTCTTCGCTCCGGAAATTATCCAGGGATCCGAAGACCACTTCCAGTGTGACTGAGCCTGTGTAGTTGGCTTCCATTCCTGGTATGACACCTTTAAAGGTTGTCTTTGTAGGTTTAATCCTTGATGGGTCTATGCCCATTTTGCGCACTGTATCCTGATAAAGCAGGTTCAGGCTACTGCCGCCCTCCATCAGGACTCTCGTGAGGTGGAACCCATCGATGATTGGGTCTAAGACCAATGCGGCGAATCCACCATGGCGTATGCTGGTCGGATGGTCTCTTCGATCGAAAGTGATCGAACAGGAGGACCATGGGTTGAAGTTTGGGGCGACTGGCTCCATCGCATAGACGTCCCTTAGTGCGCGTTTCCTCTCCCGCTTGGGTATATGGGTCGCGTATATCATATTCACCGTCCGTACTTGTGGGGGAAAACCCTTCTGTCCTCTGTTGTTCGGCGGCCGGGTCTCTTCCTCGTCGTCGCTATTTAGCCCCTTGTCATTGTTTTCGGCAATTAACTTGCCGGCCTGCTTGAACACCCAGCAATCTCTATTGGTGTGGTTAGCTGGCTTTTCAGAGGTGCCATGTATCTGGCATGAGCGGTCGAGTATTCGGTCCAGATTGGACGGACCTGGAATGGTTCTTTTAAATGGCTTCTTCCGTTGACCGGGTTTAGAGCCTCGGAATCCGGCATTGACCGCCGTATCCTCCTTATCGTCACCGTTAATTCGGCGCTTGTTTTTGTTTCGACGTGACCTACCGTTGTTGTCCTTAGTATCCGGACTGCCAGAATTTTTACGGAGATTGTTGCTACGGGCTAGCCAGCTGTCCTCTCCCGCACAAAAGCGGGTCATTAACGATGTGAGGGCTGCCATGGATTTCGGCTTTTCCTGCCCCAGGTGCCGGGCTAGCCATTCGTCCCGGATGTTATGTTTGAAGGCTGCAAGGGCCTCTGCGTCCGGACAATCGACGATTTGATTTTTCTTCGTCAAGAACCGTGTCCAGAATTGTCTGGCCGATTCGTCTGGCTGCTGAATGATGTGGCTTAGGTCATCGGCGTCTGGTGATCGCACATATGTGCCTTGGAAGTTATCAAGGAATGCGGCCTCCAGGTCTTCCCAACACCCAATCGACTCTGCGGGCAAGCTGTTAAGCCAATGCCGAGCTAGTCCTTTAAGCTTGAGTGGGAGATACTTTATGGCATGGAGATCATCGCCGCGGGCCATATGGATGTGGAGAAGATAGTCTTCGATCCACACCGCGGGGTCTATTGTGCCATCGTAAGATTCGATGTTTACGGGTTTAAACCCTTCGGGGATCTGATGATCCATTACTTCGTCAGTGAAGCATAACGGGTGTGCGGCGCCCCTGTATTGAGCAATATCGCGACGCAGCTCGAGAGAGCGCTGTCTGCTGTGTTCGGCCCTGCCGGGGTTATTGTATCCAGCACGACGGTATTTGTTGTGGGTCGTAGGGCGCCCACGTGATCCATAGATGGATCTGGATTGCCTTGCTTTGTCCTCCAATATGTCTCGCAAGTCCGGCCCGTTCCCTCTTGGCTTCGTACTTTTGAAGCGATGCCGGGGTATGGTCTTGGCTGGGGGCCTGGATGCCTCTCTGTCACGACCACGGGGTGGTCGGTCAGCCATATCGTGCGCTGGTGATGGATGTACATATGCTTCCTCCTCTAATCGGGGGAGCAGCTTGCGTTTTGGGTAACTTTTGGAGGGACGTTCGAGTTTATACTCTTCGGCCGCGAGGACTTCGGTCCATCGATCGGCCAGCAGGTCCTGATCAGCTTGAAGCTGCTGCTACTTTTTCTTTAGGCTGTTTGCTGTGGCGATAAGCCTGCGCTTGAAGCGCTCTTGTTCGACGGGATCCTCGGGTACGACGAATTCGTCATTGTTGAGGCTTGCTTCATCTTCGGAGGGAGGCATATAATTATGATCCTCAACCTCTTCGTCTGCCGCCCCCTCATGAGGGCTTGCTTCTGCATCCTCCTGTGCTGAGTCTTGCTGGAGGGGATTGTCTTTGGCACTCTCTTGAGTATTATTATCTCCTGTGCCGGAATCTCCGTTTTTGCTGTGGCGAGATTTAGAGCGGCGCCGCTGACGCCGGCACTTGGGCTGTTTCTTTAAGGGATCTGCCTCCGCTGTTTCTTCGCCGTCCCCATCTTTTGGGGTATCCACCATGTATACGTCATATGACGAGGTGGCCTTCCAGTGCCCTGTGGGCGCTGGTTCGTCTCCGGCATCGTCGTCCATAGCGTCGATGTCTTCGGAGTCGTAGTCTAGCATGTCGGTTAGATCGTCGACAGTGGCTACAAAGTGGGTGGTGGGTGGGCTCTGAATTTCTTTGTTGTCCGCATCCCAACCATCCTGGCCATAATCCGGCCAGGACTCTCCTGATAACGAGAGACGCTTTAGTGAATTCAAGATATCGCCGAAAGGCGAGCATTGGAAGATGTCCGCGGCGGTGGATTCCATAACCGGCGCCCAATCCGGATCGATTGGTAGGGGCGCGGGAGGTTCGGAGTCCGGCGAGGAGTCCGGTGCCTCGGAATCACGAGTTTCGCAGGGGACAAGATTAGTGTTCGGCTCCATCGCCGTGGATGTTGAAGCCCCCGGGGCGGCGTCTATCCACCGGCCCTCGATCTGGGCGATCGGCTCCGGGTCAATGGCCGGGGCGGATCCGTGTGCGGCCACCAAGGCACTGTTCGGCGGCAGAGCTAGATCATGCCCATCGTCACAGTGCGGCGCGCTTGGCTGTGGCTCGAGTCCGTCGAGGATCAAGTCTCCTCGGACATCGGCCGTGAAGTTTAAGCTTCCAAATCTGACCTGACGGCCAGGGGCGTAGCTTTCGATCTGCTCCAGATGGCCAAGTGAATTGGCCCGCAGGGCGAAGCCGCCGAATACGAAGATCTGTCCGGGGAGAAAAGTCTCACCCTGGACAGCGTTGCAGGTTGAAGATGCCATCAAGCCTATCGGTGACGACACAGAGGAACTCTCAATGAAAGCACCAATGTCGGTGTCAAAACCGGCGGATCTCGGGTAGGGGGTCCCAAACTGTGCGTCTAGGCGGATGGTAACAGGAGACGACGGACACGATGTTTTTACCCAGGTTCGGGCCCTCTCGATGGAGGTAAAACCCTACGTCCTGCTTGATTAATATTGATGATATGGGTAGTACAAGAGTAGATCTACCACGAGATCAAGGAGGCTAAACCCTAGAAGCTAGCCTATGGTATGATTGTTGTAATGTATGTTGTCCTACGGACTAAAGCCCTCTGGTTTATATAGATACCGGAGAGGGCTAGGGTTACACAGAGTCGGTTACAATGGTAGGAGATCTACATATCCGTATCGCCAAGCTTGCCTTCCACGCCAAGTAAAGTACCATCCGGACACGAGCCGGAGTCTTCAATCTTGTATCTTCGTAGTCTTGGAGTCCGGCGGACATTGATAGTCCGGCTGTCCGGACACCCCCTAGTCCAGGACTCCCTCATCCCCCCTATGGCAAGGTGCCGGGAAGGGCTCCCGAAAGGTTTCTAGTGGCTATAGAGGCTTGCGGCGGCGGAACTCCCGATCTATCTTGATATTTGATGTTTTTAGGGTATGTACGCTTATATAGGCGAAAGAAGTCGGTCGGGGGAGCCTCAAGGGGCCCACGAGAGGGTAGGGCACGCCCAGGGGGGTGGGCACGCCCCCCTGTCTCGTGGCTTCCTCGATGACCCCCGGCTTGCACTCCAAGTCTCCTGGATCATAATCTTTCCAAAATTCACGCTGCTGAAGGTTTCATTCCATTTGGACTCCGTTTGATATTCCTTTTCTTCGAAATACTGAAACATGCAATAAAACAGCAATATGGGTTGGGCCTCCGGTTAATAGGTTAGTCCCAAAAGTAATATAAAAGTGTATAATAAAGCCCATAATCATTCAAAACAGGTAATATAATAGCATGGAACAATCAAAAATTATAGATACGTTGGAGATGTATCAGTTCCCTCCCAGGGGTGCCCACGGGAGCGCCTCGGGAGGGGAGGGGTGGGTTCTATAGACTACTAAGGGTTGGTGGTTGGTAGGCACAGGAGTAATAAACCAGCCCAGTACTAGGCCCACATTGTATACATAATGGTTTTAGGCCCAAAATAAACTAGTACAACATTGCTAGTTTCAGGAAAACAACATAAAGAAATAAAACAGTTCTTCACTGCATTACTTAAGATAGATAGGTTCTTAACAGTACAATAACATAAGCCAGACTTAACAAAGCTTCTCAAAGTCTACCACCACTCTAGTTACCATAACTTAAACAGTTCATATAGGACTGCACAAAATATAGTCCTACCATCATCTTGCAAGGCCTGTTATATGTGTAGGCCACCTTACTTACTTAACCACCACTAGTGGAATCCGGATCTTTGCCGTGAACCAGTTCTTTGTCGTTAGCTAGCTGATGATAAAGAGGGTCTTCGCCATCAGCTTGCAGAAAACTAACGGCAAGAAGGAGCTGATGACAAAGAAAGTGTTTGCCGTCAGCTAGCTAACGGCATAGAATCTTTGTCGTCGGCTAGCGGACGACAAAGAGTCAGGGTGGCCCGCTAGCGAGAGCCACCTAACGGCCACTTTCTTTGTCGTACGCTAGCAGAGAGCAAATAAAGTGACCAAACTAACGTCTGTTAGCTAGGCTCTTTGTCGTCTGCTAGCGAAAGGCAAAGAGTTGTGCCCTATCTAACAAAAGGCCCTCGCCCTACCCCTCTGTCTCCCCTCTCTCCCTTCCTCTCATCAGTAACCGCGCTGACGCCCTGCCCTGGCATGCCGCCCCACCCCGTCCGCCCCGCCTCACCGTGCCAAGCTGCCCCGCCCCGTCGTGCCGTCTCGGCTGCCCCGCCCTGTCGCGCTGCCCCAGACCGGCCCGCCTCGCCACCCCGGCCGCCCCGCCAGGCCGCACCGGCTCGGCCGTGCCGCCCCGCCCCTCCACACCGGCCCGACCCGCCTCACCGCCCCGGACGGCCCGCCCAGCCGCTCTGACCTGCCACCCCGCCTCGCCGCCCCGGTCGCCTGAAGGTGAGACATCTATCCCTTTTCTTCTTCTTTTTTTTTGTTTTTTTAGATTTAGTTTAATTAGGTTTAGTATAATTTAGTTTGGGTTTTGTTTAGGTTTTGTTTCTGTTTTTTAGGTTTAGGTTTAGATTTAGTTTAGTTTAGGTTTAGCTTAGGTTAAGAAGAAAGAAGAAAAAAGAAAGAAGAAAGTTTAGGTTTAGTTTAGTTTAGGTTAGGTTTTTGGTTTATTTTGAACATGTCAAATTTGTTGTTATTTTTTTAGTTAAAGCATTTATTCCCGCATCGATGTCGACGATGCCTATCCCGCATCCTCATCATCGACTCGGTGGAGGAGGCCTGCTTGATCAGAGGGGCCATGTCCGAGACTGGGCTCCACCGGGCTGGTACTGGGAGGTTCTACCTTCTGGGGGCGCATCTTGGTGAGGATCTAGCCCGTTGTTGACCCGAACCTTCTTTGGTGGCAGTCGCGTGGACCAGTGATGGTGCCGAGGCTTTCGGATACCACGGAGGTGGTACGTCACTGTGTCAGTGAGGAGGACGAGCACTGGAGGGCAGGTTCTTCAGGGATCTCACTGGAACTATGATCCTGTGATGGTTCCTTCTCTTCCGCCCGTGCCGATACCCATCATTCGCTAGGGTTCTATATGTATTAGCGATGCTATATGTATGATACTATTCGAGATGTATTAGTGATAATATTTGACGAAGTACGGACGCAAGAGATGATGTAGTTTTGCTTATTGAATGCATGCTAATTTAGGGCGCCCGAGGACGAGGGTTAGGGGGTTCCTCGGTGTCGATGGAGCCCTAAATAGCAAGTATCATCAGTGCAAGATACATGTGGCCGTCGGTGTCGAACACTACATCCACGTCCCACAAGTGACACAGGGGTCATGCATCCCGCAGCAATAGTTCTCGGCATCGATAGCGGTCAAACACCATTGCGAATTTGTCTGGCAGCCTCTGAGATGACGATTAAAAGCTAAGTGTTGAACTTGAAACAGCGAAACTGACTCAACTCAGTTTGGTTGTTTGAACTTTCAAAACTTGGCTTTAATCCTCATTGCAAAGGCTGCCAGACAAATTTGCCAAGGTGTTCAACCGTCATCGGCCACCAGAACTATTGTCGCAGGATGCCGGGCGCTGGCGTCACTTGTGGGACATGGATCTAGTGTTCAACGCCGAGCGCCTCATGTATCTTGCACCGATGATACTTGCTATTTAGGGTTCCATCGACGTCGAGGAACCCCTAACCCGCTCGTCCTGTTGTAAATATTTAGTTAGGTTGACGGAAAAAACAATATTGCTATGGAACTCATATTTCGATTTAAATGTGCAGTTTTTTCATCGCTGCGAGGGTCTAGTGTTCGAGGAATGTCGGTGTTCTGGATACGGGGGTACCCAGACTTGCCTGCCTACGGCCCACCGCGCGTCTCCATCAGCGGCCTGGTACATCCTAGCTTCAGCAGCAATAGCTCAAGACCCTCGTGAGGCGGACGACACCAAGACCCCCGAGGGATTGGCCTCCTCAGGCTGACTCCCGAGGGGCGGAGAGTTCTATGCAAGGTGCACCTCACGAGGCTCAACTGACGTGAGCCATGACGACCAAGGCCAGACGGGCGCCAGCGGGTGTAGGGCGCCAGTTTCCACTTTAGTGCAAAGGAGGCAAGCGGCAGGTGTGGAGTCCCAAGGAATCAGCCAAAGGTTTCCATTTGGTGCAACAAGACCAAGACCGCCAGGACAGCAAGACGGAGGTCTTCACCGAGCCCACCGCAGCATCACGACCAGAGGCTTTTCGCAGGCGAAGACCACTTAAGTCAGGATAGGATGTACTACTTGTCCCCCTTCAAATTTGGCTGTTGTGGGATCCCTTCCCGCCAACATTTGGGAAGAGGACAAAGGCCACTATAAATAGGACTTAGCCAGCACCACGGGGGCGGGGGGGGGGGGGAGGGAGGAGATCCCTTCTCATCCAACCACCTCACCAGCTCTCTTGAGCTCAAGAACACCTCACCTCCTGAGGCCAGTTCATCCACTATACTAGTTCATCTGAAGCCCTTCGAGGCAATCCACCAAAATGCTGGAGTAAGGTATTACACCGCATGGTGGCCCGAACCAGGATAAACTATTGTGTCTCTTTGTCCCTTTGAGCTCGATGCGCTAGGCTTAGGAGGATCGCGAGTAGGCAGGCTGGGTAGGTTGAGATCTCCACACGCACCTCAGAGTTCGAACCTATCAAGGGTTTGCGGAACCCGAAATCTGACATTTGGCGCGCCACGTAGGGGTGCGTCGGATCCTCTATTCCGTCGGTCGATCCACCACTGCTCCGACACCTCCAAGACTGATGCACGTCAGGCGAGCGCTGAGCGTCAGGCCGCACTTGCCACTCAGACAGCTCCGGCAGGCAATGGTTATCCCTGCCGTCCTTCGTCACCGGCAGCCAACGCTGCCATGGGGCCTCCTGGCCACGAGCAGCAAGCTTCACCACCGCACCCTTCGGTGCGCCGTGACGGGCGCACCGCCACTCCATTGCTGACCCCGGCTGCTTCGTCCTCCCACGCCGTCGCGGCCCGGCAAGCGCGCAGGCTGCTCTACTCATGGCGCGGGAGCTCCTCCACTGCCGCCCAATCAACGACCTCTATGAGGAGTGGCTCGAGTGCATCGCCGAGCTCGTTAGTGCTGCCAGAGACTCCACTGCACCGGCCCGCTCACTGCCTCAGCAACCGCCTGCCGCGGGCGACGTGGCTCAGGCACCTCCGCCACCTCCATCCCAGGGCGATATCGTCGAACCAAGGCGGGTAGCACCGCGGCGTGACCCGCCGCGCCAGGCGCGTGCGTGTGAAGAGGTGAGCTTCCTTGTGGTGCGGCAGCCCCAAGAAGATGCATGTGTGCTTCCAGCACCCCCACGCCAGGACCGTGTGCCACCTGTGATGATGGTGGCGCACGGGCACCAAGACCAAGCTCCACCTCCTCTACGGGCTCCTGTGACCACCGCAGGGTGCCGCGCATTCACCCCGGAGCTTCGCAACATCGTCTGGCCGGGCAAGTTCAAGCCTGACCTTCCCCCATGCTATGACGGCACCGCCGATCCCGCTGAGTTCCTGCAGCTCTACGAGCTGAGCATCGAGGCGGCCAGCGGCGACGAGAAGATCATGGCGAATTGGTTTCCCATGGCCCTCAAGGATGGCGCGCGCTCCTGGCTCCTGAACCTCCCCGTGGGATCCGTCTCCTCCTGGGAGGAGATGCGCGACCACTTCATCGCCAATTTCCAGGGCACACACGGCCGCCCGCCGGCCGCGGGTGACCTACGACGCATCAATCAGCAGCTAGGAGAGACCCTGCAGAAGTACATTTAGCGCTTCAACAACGTTCGCCTCAAGATCCCGAAGGTGTCAGACAAGGCCATCATCTCGGTGTTCACTGATGGCGTCCGTGACGTCAAGATGAAGGAGGAGCTCGCCATTCACGAGGACCTTTGCACAGCCTTGGAGATGTTCAACATGGCGAACAAGTGCGTGAAGGATGAGGAGGGGCGCCTCTCCCTCCTCGAGCTCCTTGATGCCGACCCAGAAGACAAGAAAGTCAAGGCCAAGCATGTGAAGCGCAAGGGACCTACTGCGCTTGCAGTTGAGCCAGAGATGAAGCGCGGTTGTGACCACCCCGAGTCATCCAAGAGCAACCAACCATTCTGCGTTTTCCACAATGTCCATAGCCACAACACCAATGACTGCCAGGACCTCAGGGCCCTCCGCGACGGACGCCTTGGTCGATGCCCCGAGCGCAAAGATTGAGGGTACGGCCGTGGAGGTGGCCGAGCTGGAGGACGTTGGGATGACCGCGACCATCGCCAGGAATGGCGCGGCCAGCCTCGGGAGGATCGCTGGCAGGGCCAACCTCGCAGGGGCGCCTCGAGGGACCAACCTCGCAAGGACCGGCCTCAGGGCAACGCTGCTCTTCCTCCACTGCCTCCACCACCAAGAAGGAACGAAGATCATCACCAGGACGAGGGGGCTGGGGGCTTCCAGGAGCCTCGAGCCATCGCTTGCATCCTGGGCGGCTCCCAGGCCACAGCCTCTCACCGCATCTTCAAGCAGTTCGCACACGAGGTGAATGTCGCACTCCCCAAGCCCAAGGCAACTCGCCCGCTCAGGTGGTCCAAATAGGCTGACCTTCAACTCCTCCGACCAGCTCAAGTGTGCAGCCACTGCTGGTGCACTCCCAATGCTCTGCTCGCCCGTAATCAGAACGTGGTCGTCACCAAGACTCTCATCGATAGTGGAGCGGGGCTCAATGTTCTCTCTATTCAGACGTTCAACAGACTCCAAGTGCCATATGATACGTCTCCAACGTATCTATAATTTTTTATTGTTCCATTTTATTATATTACCTGTTTTGGATGCATATGGGCTTTATTTTATACATTATTATCATTTTTGGGACTAACCTACTAACCGGAGGCCCAGCCCATATTGCTGGTTTTTTTTGCCTATTTCAGTATTTCGAAGAAAAGGAATATCAAACGGAGTCCAAACGGAATGAACCCTTCGGGAACATGATATTTGGAACGAACAAGATCCGGAGAGCTTGGAGTGCAAGTCAAGAAACAGCCGGAGCCTCCACGAGATAGGAGGGCGCCCCCTCCCCCTGTAGGGCGCGCCCCCTGTCTCGTGGGACCCTCGGATGTCCACCGACGTACCTCTTCCTCCTATATATACTACGGACACCGAAAACATCCAGGGGCACCACGAAACACAATTTCCACCACCATAACCTTCTGTATCCGCGAGATCCCATCTTGGAGCCTTCGTCGGCACTCTGTCGGAGGGGGAATCGACCACGGAGGGCCTCTACATCAACATCCTTGCCCCTCCTATGAGTTGTGAGTAGTTTACCACAGACCTACGGGTCCATAGTTATTAGTTAGATGGCTTCTTCTCTCTTTTTGGATCTCAATACAATGTTCTCCCCGTCTCTTGTGGAGATCTATTCGATGTAATCTCTTTTTGCGGTGTGTTTGTCGAGATCCGATGAATTGTGGGTTTATGACCAGATTTATCTATGGATATTAATTGAATCTTCTCTGAATTCTTTTATGTATGATTGAGTTATCTTTGCAAGTCTCTTCAAATTATCGGTTTGGTTTGGCCTACTAGATTGATCTTTCTTACCATGGGAGAAGTGCTTAGCTTTGGGTTCAATCTTGTAGTGTTCTTACCCAGTGACAGAAAGGGTTGCAAGACACGTATTGTATTGTTGCCATCGAGGATAACAAGATGCGGTTTATATCATATTGCATGTGTTTATCCCTCTACATCATGTCATCTTGCTTAATGTGTTACTCTGTTCTTATGAACTTAATACTCTAGATGCATGTTGGATAGAGGTCAATGAGTGGAGTAATAGTAGTAGATGCAGGCAGGAGTCAGTCTACTTGTTATGGATGTGATGCCTATATACATGATCATGCCTAGATAACGTCATAATTATTCGTTTTTCTATCAATTGCTTGACAGTAATTTGTTCACCCACCGTTATACTTATGCTCTCGAGAGAAGCCTCTAGTGAAACCTATGGCCCCCGGGTCTATCTCTTATCATATTTGCTTTCAATCTACTTTTATTTGCATCTTTACTTTCTTGCATCTATATTATAAAATACCAAAAATATATTATCTTATCATATTATCTCTATCAGATCTCACTTTCGCAAGTGGCCGTGAAGGGATTGACAACCCCGTTATTGCGTTGGTTGCGAGTTCTCAGTTTGTTTGTGTAGGCGCGTGGGACTTTTGAGGGGCCTCCTACTGGATTGATACCTTGGTTCTCAAAAACTGAGGGAAATACTTACAGTACACTTGCTGCATCACCCTCTCCTCTTCGGGGAAAACCAACGCTAGCTCAAGACGTAGCAAGAAGGATTTCTGGTGCTGTTGCCGGGGAGGTCTTCGCTCAATTCAAGACATACCAAGTACCCATCACAAACTCATCTCCCTCGCATTTACATTATTTGCCATTTGCCTCTCGTTTTCCTCTCCCCCACTTCACCCTTGTCGTTTTATTCGCCCTCTCTTTCCCAAATCCTCTCTCTTTTGCTTGCCTTTTTGTTTGCTTGTGTCTCCATGTGCCTTCTATATGCTTGCATCTTTGCTTGCTAAAAATCTATTGATATGGATCCACTTAAAGTGTTCTACTTGGATCATCTTCGATCCTTATGCGCTTGTGCTGAAACCCCAAATAGCCTAGTTGATGGGAAATCTTTACATGAGCATGCTCATTTTGTGCGTCATCATTTGTCTGAAAAGGGGAAGGTCTTATCGTATCATATAAATAGTTTGCTATGCTATGCTTAGAATCTTTGTGAAATTTGTGATTTTACTTGTTGCTCTAAGAACCCTAAAAAACACCTTCCCTACCTATGTGAGTTCAATGATAATGAAATCTTATCTTCTTATGCAAAGGGTGTTTATAGTTACTATGATATCGAACAAATTGAAGAATTTGTCGTTTTTAAGGGTGCTCATGAAGTTGCTTATTTGATCGAAAAGTATGATTTTACTCTTAACAAGTCTGAAAATTCCGTCATACTTCAATATTGCAATGAAAACTTTGCTCATAATGTCCATGTCCAAGAATTTATTGAAAGAATGACTGTTGCCTTGGAAGAAAATAATGATATGCGTGAATCTATAGATAATGATGATTCCGATGATTTGGTTGAAATATCCCTTGACGAACATGATGCTTGCTATTCTTGTGGCCATGATGCCAATATTTATGAAGATGAATTTGCTATAGTTTCTTATGTTAAACATGAGATCATTGCTATTGCACCCACACTTGGTAGTTCCTTCAATAAAAAGCATGATTGCAATGATTTTGCTATAAATTCTCTTGATGTCAATTGTGCTAATAATATGCAAAACCCTAAGCTTGGGGATGCTTGTTTTGCTATGTCTACTATTTGTTGCAATGATCATGATTGGGGTAATTCTTTTTATGATCTTGAGAATTTATTTAAGCCCCATGATGAATATGAGATTGATAATAGTGTTTGCAATATTATTGAAAGTGGGTTTGGAAGAGTGTCAACTTTAGATCCCACATATTTGGATTTTGATCAATCTTATGAATTTTTTGATAAAAGTGGGCTTGGAGAGGTCATGACTTTAGTTAATGTTAATCCCACTATTTTGGAAGAGTGTCAACTTTGCATGCATGTGGATCGTGTTGAGAATATGTTTTGTGATAGCTATATTGTTGAATTTGCTTATGATCCTACATGTAATTATTATGAGAGAGGAAAATATGGTCGTAGAAATTTTTATCTTACTAAATTACCTCTCGTCATGTTGAGATTGCTATTGTTTCTTTCCGCTTCCTTGCATATGCTAGTTTTTGCTTGCTATGATAATTTGTTTGCCTATAAGATGCCTATGCATAGGAAGTATGCTAGACTTAGATGTGTTTTTCACATGCTACATGATGCTCTCTTTATGCTTCAATTCTTGTCTTTTATGCAAGCATCATTGAAATCTCAATGCCTAGCTAGGGGCGTTAAACGATAGCGCTAGTTGGGAGGCAACCCAATTTTATTTATGTTCTTTGTTTTTGTTCCTGTTTAGTGTTAAATTTTGTTTCTACTTTCTTTTTAGATGTGTTTTTATCTTTTGTTTAGTGTTTGTGCCAAGTAGAACCTATAGGATAAACTATGATGATGGTTGATTTGATTCTGCTGAAAAACAGAAACTTTGTGCTCACGAGAAAAAATTCAATAAATCACAGAAAAGATCTTTTTCATTGACTCTTTTTTCTGCTGATAAATAAACAAATTATCCAGTACGTCCTATTATTGTAGGATTTTTAGAGTTCCAGAAGTTTGCGTTAGTTACAGATTGCTACAGACTGTTCTGTTTTTGACAGATTCTGTTTTTCGTGTGTTGTTTGCTTATTTCAATGCATCTATGGCTAATAAATTAGTTTATAAACCATAAGGAAGTTGGAATACAGTATGTTCAACACCCAAATAAATAAATATTGAGTTCATTGCAGTACCTTATGTGGTGGTTTTGTTTTCTTTCACTAATGGAGCTTATAAGATTTCCTGTTGAGTTTTGTGTTATGAAGTTTTCAAGTTTTGGGTAAAGCTTTTATGGACTATGGAATAAAGAGTAGCAAGAGACTAAGCTTGGGGATTCCCAAGGCACCCCAAGATATTCAATAATATCCAAAATCCTAAGCTTGGGGATGCCCCGGGAAGGCATCCCCTCTTTCGTCTTCGTTCATTGGTAACTTTACTTGGAGCTATATTTTTATTCGCCACATGATATGTGTTTTGCTTGGAGCGTCGTGTATTATATTGGTCTTTGCTTGTTAGTTTACCACAATCATCCTTTCTGTAACACACCTTTTGGGAGAAGCCTATTTGATTAGAATTTGCTAGAATACTCTATATGCTTCACTTATATCTTTTGAGCTTGATAGTTTTTGCTCTAGTGCTTCACTTATATCTTTTAGAGCATGGTGGTGGATTAATTTTATAGAAATTACTAGTCTCTCATGATTCACTTATATTATTTTGAGAGTCTTTTAGAACAGCATGGTATTTGCTATGGTTTTAATTTGGTCCTAGAATGATGAGCATCCAAGTTGGGTATAATAAAAACTATCATAGAAAGTGAATTGGATGCTATGATCAATTTGATGCTTGATAATTGTTTTGAGATATGGAGGTAGTAATATTAAAGTCATGCTAGTTGGGTAATTATGGATTTAAAGAATGCTTGTGTTGAGGTTTGTGATTCCTGTAGCATGCACGTATGGTGAACCGCTTTGTGATGAAGTTGGAGCACAATTTTATTTATTGAATGTCTTCCTTATGAGTGGCAGGCGGGGGCGAGCGATGGTCTTTTCCTACCAATCTATCCCCCTAGGAGCATGCGCGTAGTCCTTTGGTTTTTGATGACTTCTAAGTTTTTACAACAAGTATATGAGTTCTTTTGACTAATGTTGAGTCCATGGATAATACGCACCCTTTCACCCCTCCATTATTGCTAGCCTCTCTTGTATCGTGCAACTTTTGCCGGTACCATACACCCACCATATACCTTCCTCAAAACAGCCACCATACCTACCTATTATGGCATTTCCATAGCCATTCTGAGATATATTGCCATGCAACTTTCCATCGTTCCATTTATTATGACACGTTTCATCATTGTCATATTGCTCTTTGCATGATCATGTAGTTGACATCGTATTTGTGGCAAAGCCACCATCATAATCCTCATACATGTCGCTCTTGATTCATTGCATATCCCGGTATACCGCCGGAGGCATTCACATAGAGTCATATCTTGTTCTAGCTTTGAGTTGTAAATCCATAAAAGTGTGATGATCTTCATTATTAGAGCATTGTCCCAGTGAGGAAAGGATGATGAAGACTATGATTCCCCCACAAGTCGGGATGAGACTTCGGACCTTGCAAAAAGAAAAAGAAAAAGAGAAAGGCCAAAAAAAGAGAAGGCCAAAGAAAAAAGAAAAAAAAAGAGAAAAAAAGAATGAGAGAAAAAGAGAGAAGGGACAATGCTACTATCTCTTTTTCCACACTTGTGCTTCAAAATAGCACCATGATCTTCATGATAGAGAGTCTCATATGTTGTCACTTTCATATACTAGTGGGAATTTTTCATTATAGAACTTGGCTTGTATATTCCAATGATGGGCTTCCTCAAAAAGCCCTAGGTCTTTGTGAGCAAGCAAGTTGGATGCATACCCACTAGTTTTCTTTTGTTGAGCTTTCATATATTTATAGCTCTAGTGCATTTGTTGCATGGCAATCCCTACTCACTCACATTGATATCTATTAATGGGCATCTCGATAGCCCGTTGATACGCCTAGTTGATGTGAGACTATCTTCTCCCTTTTTGTCTTCCCCACAACCACCGTTCTATTCCACATATAGTGCTATGTCCATGGCTCACGCTCATGTATTGCGTGAAAGTTGAAAGAGTTTGAGATTATTAAAGTATGAAACAATTGCTTGGCTCGTCATTGGGGTTGTGCATTATTAAATACTTTGTGTGATTAAGATGAAGCATAGCCAGACTATATGATTTTGTAGGGATAACTTTCTTTGGCCATGCTATTTTGAGAAGACACGATTACTTGCTTAGTATGCTTGAAGTATTACTATTTCTTATGTCAATATGAACTTTTATTTTGTATTATTTGGATCTGAACATTCATGCCACAATGAAAGAAAATTACATTATGAATTATGCTAGGTAGCATTGCACATCAAAAATTCTCTTTTATCATTTACCTACTTGAGGACGAGCAGGAATTAAGCTTGGGGATGCTTGATACGTCTCCAACGTATCTATAATTTTTGATTGTTCCATGCTATTATATTACCTATTTTGGATGCTTATGGGCTTTATTTTGTACATTATTATCATTTTTGGGACTAACCTACTAACCAGAGGCCCAACCCATATTGCTGTTTTTTTGCCTATTTCAGTATTTCGAAGAAAAGGAATATCAAATGGAGTCCAAACGGAATGAAACCTTCAGGAACGTGATTTTTGGAACGAACAAGATCCGGAGATCTTGGAGTGCAAGTCAAGAAATAGCCGGAGCCTCCACGAGATAGGAGGGCGCCCCCCTCCCTGTAGGGCGCGCCCCCTGTCTCGTGGGACCCTCGGACGTCCACCGACGTACCTCTTCCTCCTATATATACCTACGGACCCCGAAAACATCCAGGGGCACCACAAAACACAATTTCCACCGCCGTAACCTTCTGTATCCGCGAGATCCCATCTTGGAGCCTTTGCCGGCACTCTGCCGGAGGGGGAATCGACCATGGAGGGCCTCTACATCAACATCCTTTCCCCTCCTATGAGTTGTGAGTAGTTTACCACAGACCTACGGGTCCATAGTTATTAGCTAGATGGCTTCTTCTCTCTTTTTGGATATCAATACAATGTTCTCCCCCTCTCTTGTGGAGATCTATTCGATGTAATCTCTTTTTGCGGTGTGTTTGTCGAGATCCGATGAATTGTGGGTTTATGATCAGATTTATCTATGGATATTAATTGAATCTTCTCTGAATTCTTTTATGTATGATTGAGTTATCTTTCCATGTCTCTTCAAATTATCGGTTTGGTTTGGCCTACTAGATTGATCTTTCTTGCCATGGGAGAAGTGCTTAGCTTTGGGTTCAATCTTGCGGTGTTCTTACCCAGTGACAGAAAGGGTTGCAAGACACGTATTGTATTGTTGCCATCGAGGATAACAAGATGCGGTTTATATCATATTGCATGTGTTTATCCCTCTACATCATGTCATCTTTCTTAATGCGTTACTCTGTTCTTATGAACTTAATACTCTAGATGCATGCTGGATAGCGGTCGATGAGTGGAGTAATAGTAGTAGATGTAGGCAGGAGTCGGTCTACTTGTTATGGATGTGATGCCTATATACATCATCATGCCTAGATAACGTCATAATCATTCGCTTTTCTATCAATTGCTTGACAGTAATTTGTTCACCCACCGTAATACTTATGCTCTCGAGAGAAGCCTCCCTCGGGTCTATCTCTTATCATAATTGTTTTCAATCTACTTTTATTTGCATCTTTACTTTCTTGCATCTATATTATAAAATACCAAAAATATATTATCTTATCATATTATCTCTATCAGATCTCACTTTCGCAAGTGGCCGTGAAGGGATTGACAACCCCTTTATTGTGTTGGTTGCGAGTTCTCAGTTTGTTTGTGTAGGCGCGTGGGACTTTTGAGGAGCCTCCTACTGGATTGATACCTTGGTTCTCAAAAACTGAGGGAAATACTTACGCTACACTTGCTGCATCACCCTCTCCTCTTCGGGGAAAACCAACGCTAGCTCAAGACGTAGCACCATATCACCAGCTTCAGCCTACCAAGCCGTTCTCAGGAGTGACTAATGGTTCCACGCATCCGATAGGGCAGATCCGTCTCCCTGTCACCTTCGGCGAGCGCGACAACTACCACACCGAGCTCATCAACTTCGACGTCACCGACATTCATCTGCCGTACAATGCCATCCTTGGGTACTCAGCACTGGCCAAGTTCATGGAAGCAACGCACCACGGCTACAACGTCCTCAAGATGCCAGGGAGCAGCGGCATCATCACGGTCGCTTGCAAGGAGAAGGACGCGGTGTGCTCCCTCGAGCGCGCCTACCAGGACGCATCAGTTGAGAACCCCAAAGACGAGGGCGGTGTCCTCCCTCCTGAGGTCGCCCCCAAGATGAAGAAGCTGCAACTGGGATAGGGATCTCACGAGAAAGCATCACCCGACAGTGCTGCACTGAGCCTCATGTCCCTGGATGGGGCGCCTTCACCTATCGCATAGGAAAGCACGCCCGGCGCCCCTCTCAGGCTGGGCTCGGGGACTCTCCTCTAGAGGACCTCAGACCTAGCCAGCGTCACGAGGGAGGCGCTCGGGCACCACATTGAGGCATGCTTCAGTGCACGTTTCCTAGGAGAAGGCGCGGGGCATAAGGCGTTAGGCGCTCATGAGTTCATAAGCAAGGCAGTCCAGGAGATTCAAGAGGCAAGGGTTCTGCAGGGTGATTGCCGCCCACCGCGAGGCACAGCTCATTGCCCTGAAGAGGGTAAGGAGTTCCGCGTCTACATCGACATCCCAAGGCTCAATAGGGTCGCATCTCGGCAACTCTTCTGGCCGTCTCGTGCCGGCCGATGCGAGGGTCCTCCTCACAGCTACGTTCGCATGCCCTTCAGCCTGCCAAGCGCGTCTGTGGCGTTCCAGCACCATGTGCGGGATGCCCTGGCGGCTCAGGAGGCAAGGCACCGGGTGATCCAGGCGGAAATGGATATGCACCTTCAGGAGGCCCCCCAGGCCCCGAGAGCCTCCCGAGGCTCGGGGCCAAGGCGGCTCGTGAAGGACGACCTCAACGGCGCACGCCTTCCGCTACCCCGACATCTCTTCAGCAACGGTGCTAGGTGACATCTTTTTAGTTCGTTCAGTTTGGGGGCGCCCCTCGGGCTACACTATCCCCAAGTCGCATGGGTCCGTCTCTGCGGCATGTATCTCTTTTGCGTCTGTCAGAACTAGTTTACCTTCTCTTATGAGCTGCCTTAAGATTATCAACTGCCTGACTGGCGCTTCGTCGCCAAGAACGTCTCGCGCCCTTGCGAACCCACCCACGACTGATACGTCTCCAACGTATCTATAATTTTTGATTGTTCCATCCTATTATATTACCTGTTTTGGATGTTTATGGGCTTTATTTTATACATTATTATCATTTTTGGGACTAACCTACTAACCGGAGGCCCAGCCCATATTGCTGTTTTTTGTGTATTTCAGTATTTTGAAGGAAAGGAATATCAAATGGAGTCCAAATGGAATAAAACCTTCAGAAGCGTGATTTTTGGAACGAACGTGATCCAGAGGACTTGGAGTGCAAGTCAAGAAGCAGTCAAGGCGGACACGAGAGGGTAGGGCGCCCCTCCCCCCTATAGGGCGCGCCCCCTGTCTTGTGGCCCCCTCGGGCGGCCACCGACGTACTTCTTCCTCCTATATAAGCCTACATACCCCGAAAACATCCGGGAAGCAACCGAAACACAATTTCCACCACCATAACCTTCTGTATCCGCGAGATCCCATCTTGGAGCCGTCGTCGGCGTTCTGCCGGAGGGGGATTCCACCATGGAGGGCTTCTACATCAACACCATAGCCCTTCCGATGAGTTGTGGGTAGTTTACCACAGACCTTCGGGTCCATAGTTATTAGCTAGTTGGCTTCTTCTCTTTTTTTTGGATCTCAATACAATGTTCTCCCCCTCTCTTGTGGAGATCTATTCAATGTAATCTCTTTTTGCGGTGTGTTTGTCGAGATCCGATGAATTGTGGGTTTATAATCATATTTATCTATGGATAATAAATGAATCTTCTCTAAATTCTTTTATATGATTGAGTTATCTTTGCAAGTCTCTTCGAATTATCGGTTTGGTTTGGCCTACTAGATTGATCTTTCTTGCCATGGGAGAAGTGCTTAGCTTTGGGTTCAATCTTGCGGTGTTCTTACCCAGTGACAGAAAGGGTTGCAAGACACGTATTGTATTGTTGCCATCGAGGATAAAAAGATGGGGTTTATATCATATTGCTTGAGTTTATCCCTCTACACCATGTCATCTTGCTTAATGTGTTACTCTGTTCTTATGAACTTAATACTCTAGATGCATGCTGGATAGCGGTCGATGTGTAGAGTAATAGTAGTAGATGCAGGCAGGAGTCGGTCTACTTGTTGCGAACGTGATGCCTATATACATGATTATGCCTAGATAACGTCATAATTATTCGCTTTTCTATCAATTGCTCGACAGTAATTTGTTCACCCACCGTAATACTTATGCTCTTGAGAGAAGCCACTAATGAAACCTATGGCCCCCGGGTCTATCTCTTATCATATTTGCTTCCAATCTACTTTTATTTTCATCTTTATTTTCTGCATCTATATTATAAAATACCAAAAATATATTTATCTTATCATATTATCTCTATCAGATCTCACTTTAGCAAGTGGCCGTGAAGGGATTGACAACCCCTTTGTCGCGTTGGTTGCGAGTTCTTTGTTTGTTTGTGTAGGTTCGTGGGACTTGTTGAGAAGCCTCCTACTGGATTGATACCTTGGTTCTCAAAAACTGAGGGAAATACTTACGCTACTATGCTGCATCACCCTTTCCTATTCAAGGAAAACCAACGCAAGCTCAAGACGTAGCAAGAAGGATTTATGGCGCCGTTTCCGGGGAGGTCTTCGCTCAAGTCAAGATATACCAAGTACCCATCACAAACTCATCTCTCTCGCATTTACATTATTTGCCATTTGCCTCTTGTTTTCCTCTTCCCCACTTCACCCTTGTCGTTTTATTTTCCCTCTCTTTTCTAATCTACTCTCTTTTCCGTTTGCCATTTTCTGTTTGCTTGTTTGTTGGATTACTTGTTGCCATGGCGCAAGATAATACCAAATTGTGTGATTTCTCGAATACCAATAATAATGATTTCCTTAGTACTCTGATTTCTCCTCTTAATGATGTTGAGTCTTGTGAAATCAACACCGCTTTGCTGAATCTTGTTATGAAAGATCAATTTGCCGGCCTTCCTAGTGAAGATGCCGCTACTCATCTAAACAACTTTGTTGATTTGTGTGATATGCAAAAGAAGAAAGATACGGATAATGATATTGTTAAATTGAAGCTATTTTCGTTTTCACTTAGAGATGGTTTTCATCTTTGCCTAAAAATAGTATTGATTCTTGGGACAAGTGCAAAGATGCTTTTATCTCTAAATATTTTCCTCCCGCTAAGATCATCACTCTTAGGAACAATATTATGAATTTTAAACAACTTGATCATGTGCATGTTGCCCAATCTTGGGAAAGAATGAAATTGATGATTCACAATTTCCCTACTCATGGTTTGAATTTA
Organism: Triticum timopheevii; assembly: GCA_963921465.1. Lineage (NCBI taxonomy): Eukaryota > Viridiplantae > Streptophyta > Magnoliopsida > Poales > Poaceae > Triticum > Triticum timopheevii. Next base: position 489,029,529 of record OY997270.1, on the reverse strand, counting down.
TGGATGATCATACAAAAAATTTATGCCGGTTTGAACTTTGCTTCTAGAAATCTTTTAGATTCGGCCGCCGGAGGCACGTTTAATGAAATCACTTTAGGAGATGCTACAAAACTTCTTGATAATATTATGGCTATTTATTCTCAATGGCATACCGAACGATCTACTAGTAAAAAAGTGCATGCTATAGAAGAAATTAATGTTTTGAGTGGAAAGATGGATGAGCTTATGCGATTGTTTGCTACTAAGAGTTCTTCTATTGATACCAATGATATTCCTTTATCTACCTTGATTAAGAATAATAATGAATCTATGGATGTGAATTTTGTTGGTAGGAATAATTTTGGAAACAATGCTTATAGAGGAAACTTTAATTCTAGACCGTTCCCTAGGAATTCCTCTAATAATTATGGAAATTCCTACAATAATTCTTATGGTAATTTTAATAAGATGCCCTCTGATTTTGAGAATAGCGTGAAAGATTTTATGATTTCTCAAAAGAATTTTAATGCTTTGCTTGAAGAAAAATTGCTCAAAGTTGATGATTTGGCTAGGAACATTGATAGACTTTCACTTGATGTTGATTCTCTCAAACTTAGATATTCTCCTCCTAAGCATGATATCAATGAGTCTCTCAAAGCAATGAGAATTTCCATTGACGAGTGCAAGGAAAGAACCGCTAGATTGCGTGCTAAGAAAGATAGCTTTATAAAAGTGTGTTCTTCTAGTTTCCATGAAAATAATGATGAAGATCTTAAAGTTATTGATGTGTCCCCTATTAGGTCTTTGTTTTGCAATATGAATCTTGAAAATAATGGGACTGGAGATGATTCAACTTTATTTAGAAGGCGTCCCAAGAATTCGGAGTTTTTAGATCTTGATGCTAACTTTGGTAAAAGTAGGATTGGAGAGGCCATGACTTTAAATAGTATTGAACCCACTATCTCGGATTTCAAGGAATTTGATTATGATAATTGTTCTTTAGAAAGTTGTATTTCCTTGTTGCAATCCCTTGTTAATTCTCCACATGCTTATAGTCAAAATAAAGCTTTTACCAAACATATCGTTGATGCCTTGATGCAACCTTTTGATGAAAAACTTAATTTGGAAGTTTCTATACCTAGAAAACTTAATGATGAGTGGGAACCTACTATAAAGATTAAAATTAAAGATCATGAGTGTTTTGCTTTGTGTGATTTGGGTGCTAGTGTTTCCACGATTCCGAAAACTTTAGGTGATATTCTAGGTTTCCATAATCTTGATGATTGCTCTTTAAATTTGCACCTTGCGGATTCCACCATTAAAAAGCCAATAGGAAGGATCAATGATGTCCTTATTGTTGCAAATAGAAATTTGGTGCCCGTTGATTTTATCGTTCTTGATATAGATTGCAATCTTTCTTGCCCTATTATTCTTGGTAGACCTTTCCTTAGAATGATTGGTGCGATTATTGATATGAAGGAAGGGAATATTAGATTCCAATTTCCATTAAAGAAAGGCATGGATCACCTTCCAAGAAAGAAAGTCAAATTACCTTATGAATTTATCATGTGAGCTACCTATGAATCAAGTGCCAAAGATGGCACAACTTAGATCTATCTTCGGTTTTATGCCTAGCTAGGGGCGTTAAACGATAGCGCTAGTTGGGAGGCAACCCAATTTTCTTTATGTTTTTTGTTTTTGTTCCTGTTTAGTGTTAAATTTTGTTTCTACTTTCTATTTAGTTGTGTTTTCATGTTTTATTTAGTGTTTGTGCCAAGTAGAACCTATAGAATTACCTATGATATGAGTTGATTTGATTCTGCTGAAAAACAGAAACTTTGCGCTCACGAGAAATAATTCAATAAATCACAGGAATGAGATTTTGCATTTATTCTTTTTTCTTATGTTCAACAAACAAATTTTTTAGGACGTCCTATTCTGGTAGGATTTTTAAGGTTCCAGAAGTTTGCATTAGTTACAGATTGCTATAGACTGTTCTGTTTTTCATGTGTTGTTTGCTTATTTCGATGCATCTATGGCTAGTATGTAAGGGTATGAACCATAGAGAACTTGGATACAGTAGGTTTAACACCAAAATAAATAAAGAATGAGTTCATTACAGTACCTTATGTGGTGGTTTTGTTTTCTTTCACTAACGGAGCTTATAAGATTTCCTATTGAGTTTTGTATTGTGAAGTTTTCAAGTTTTGGGTAAAGCTTTTATGGACTATGGAATAAAGGGTGGCAAAAGCCTAAGCTTGGGGATGCCAAAGGCACCCCAAGATATTCAAGGATGGCCAAAATCCTAAGCTTGGGGATGCCCCGGGAAGGCATCCCCTCTTTCGTCTTCGTTCATTTGTAACTTTACTTGGAGCTATATTTTTATTCGCCACATGATATGTGTTTTGCTTGGAGCGTCGTGTATTATATTAGTCTTTGCTTGTTAGTTTACCACAATCATCCTTGCTGTAACACACCTTTTGGGAGAAGCCTTCTTGATTAGAATTTGCTAGAATACTCTATGTGCTTCACTTATATCTTTTGAGCTTAATAGTTTTTGCTCTAGTACTTCACTTATATCTTTTAGAGCATGGCGGTGGATTAAATTTTGAAGAAATTGCTAGTCTCTCATGCTTCACTTATATTATTTTGAGAGTCTCTTATAACAGCATGGTATTTCCTTTGGTTATGAATTTGGTCCTAGAATGATGAGCATCCAAGTTGGGTATAATAAAAACTATCATAGAAAGGGAATTGGATGCTAGGATCAATTTGAGGCTTGATAATTCTTTTGAGATATAAAGGTAGTAATGTTAGGGTCATGCTAGTGGATAATTATGAAATTGAGAAATAATTTTGTTGAAGTTGACAAGTCCCGTAGCATGCACGTATGGTAAAAGTTGTGTGACAAATTTGCTGCATGAGGTGTTCTTTTGAGTGTCTTCCTTATGAGTGGCAGTCGGGGACGAGCGATGGATTTTTCCTACCAATCTATCCCTCTTGGGGGCATGTGTAGTAGTACTTTGCTTCAAGGGCTAAGTAGACTTTTGCAATAAGTATATGAGTTCTTTATGACTAATGTGAGTCCATGGATATGCGCACATTCATCCTTCCACTTAGCTAGCCTCTATTTTACCGCGCAATTTTCGCCGGTAGCATAAACCCATTATTTACCTTCCTCAAAACAACCACCATACCTACCTATTATGGCATTTCCATAGCCATTCCGAGATATATTGCCATGCAACTTTCCACCGATTCGTTGATAATGACACGTTTCATCATTGTCATATTGCTCTTTGCATGATCATGTAGTTGACATCGTATTTGTGGCAAGGCCACCTTCATAATTTTCATACATGTCACTCTTGATTCATTGCATATCCCGGTACACCACCGGAGGCATTCATATAGAGTCATATTTTGTTCTAGCTTTGAGTTGTAATTCTTGAGTTGTAAATCCATAAAAGTGTGATGATCTTCATTATTAGAGCATTGTCCCAGTGAGGAAAGGATGATGAAGACTATCCCCCACAAGTCGGGATGGGACTTCGGACTTTATAAAAATAAAAGAGGCCAAAGAAGCTCACAAAGAAAAAAAAGAAAAAAAAGAAAAATAATAAAAGGAAAAAAGAAAAAAAGAAAAAGAAAAAGAAAAAAATAAATGAGAGAAAAAGAGAGAAGGGACAATTGCTACTATCTCTTTTTCCACACTTGTGCTTCAAAAATAGCACCATGATCTTCATGATAGAGAGTCTCATATGTTGTCACTTTCATAAATAGTGGGAATTTTTCATTATAGAACTTGGCTTGTATATTCCAATGATGGGCTTCCTCAAAATGCCCTAGGTCTTCGTGAGCAAGCAAGTTGGATGCACACCCACTTAGTTTCTTTTGTTGAGCTTTCGTATATTTATAGCTCTAGTGCATCTGTTGCATGGCAATCCCTACTCACTCACATTGATATCTATTGATGGGCATCTCCACAGCCCGTTGATACGCCTAGTTGATGTGAGACTATCTTCTCCCTTTTTGTCTTCCCCACAACCACCACATTAGACCACCATACTGCAATTTCCATGGCTTGCGCTCATGTATTGCGTAAGAGTTGAAAAGCTGGAGCGCATTAAAAAGTATGAACAAATTGATCGGCTCGTCATCGGGGTTGTGCATGATGGGAGAATTTTGTGTAATGAAAATGAAGCATGGCCTAACTATATGATTTTGTAGGGATAAGCTTTCTTTGGCTATGTTATTTTGATAGGACATGATTATCTGTTAGTATGCTTTGAAGCATTATTATTTATATGTTTTATAAGCTTTTATCTTGAGTCATTTGGATCTGAACATTCATGCTACATTAAAGAAAATTACATTGAGAATTATGCTAGGTAGCATTCCACATCAAAAATTCTGTTTTTATCATTTACCTACTCGAGGACGAGCAGGAATTAAGCTTGGGGATGCTTGATACGTCTCCAACGTATCTATAATTTTTTATTGTTCCATGCTATTATATTACCTGTTTTGGATGTTTATGGGCTTTATTTTATACATTATTATCATTTTTGGGACTAACCTACTAACCGGAGGCCCGGCCTGTATTGCTGTTTTTTTTGTCTATTTCAGTATTTCGAAGGAAAGAAATATCAAACGGAGTCCAAACGGAATAAAACCTTTGGAAGTGTGATTTTTGGAACGAACGTGATCCAGAGGACTTGGAGTGCAAGTCAAGAAGCAGTCGAGGCGGCCACGAGAGGGTAGGGCGCCCCCCCCCCTATAGGGCGTGCCCCCCTGTCTCGTGGGCCCCTCGGGCGGCCACCGACGTACTTCTTCCTCCTATATAAGCCTACATACCCCAAAAACATCCGGGGAGCAACCGAAAAACAATTTCCACCACCGCAACCTTCTGTATCCGCGAGAGCCCATCTTGGAGCCGTCGTCGGTGTTCTGCCGGAGGGGAATTCCACCATGGAGGGCTTCTACATCAACACCATAGCCCTTCCGATGAGTTGTGAGTAGTTTACCACAGACCTTTGGGTCCATAGTTATTAGCTAGTTCGCTTCTTCTCTCTTTTTTGGATCTCAATACAATGTTCTCCCCCTCTCTTGTGGAGATCTATTCGATGTAATCTCTTTTTGCGGTGTGTTTGTCGAGATCCGATGAATTGTGGGTTTATGTTCAGATTTATCTAGGGATAATAATTGAATCTTCTCTGAATTCTTTTATATGATTGAGTTATCTTTGCAAGTCTCTTCGAATTATCGGTTTGGTTTGGCCTACTAGATTGATCTTTCTTGCCATGGGAGAAGTGCTTAGCTTTGGGTTCAACCTTGCGGTGTTCTTACCCAGTGACAGAAAGGGTTGCAAGACACGTATTGTATTGTTGCCATCGAGGATAACAAGATGGGGTTTATATCATATTGCTTGAGTTTATCCCTCTACATCATGTCATCTTGCTTAATGCATTACTCTGTTCTTATGATCTTAATACTCTACATGCATGCTGGATAGCGGCCGATGTGTGGAGTAATAGTAGTAGATGCAGGCAGGAGTCGGTCTACTTGTTGTGGACGTGATGCCTATATACATAATCATGCCTAGATAACGCCATAATTATTCGCTTTTCTATCAATTGCTCGATAGTAATTTGTTCACCCACCGTAATACTTATGCTCTTGAGAGAAGCCACTAGTGAAACCTATGGCCCCCAGGTCTATCTCTTATCATATTTGCTTCCAATCTACTTTTATTTGCATCTTTATTTTCTGCATCTATATTATAAAATATCAAAAATATATTTATCTTATCATATTATCTCTATCAGATCTCACTTTCACAAGTGGCCGTGAAGGGATTGACAACCCCTTTGTCGCGTTGGTTGCGAGTTCTTTGTTTGTTTGTGTAGGTTCGTGGGACGTGTTGAGAAGCCTCCTACTGGATTGATACCTTGGTTCTCAAAAACTGTGGGACATACTTACGCTACTGTGCTGCATCACCCTTTCCTCTTCAAGGAAAACCAACGCAAGCTCAAGATGTAGCAACGACCGCCTCATGATTAAGGACTGGCACGACGTCTGTGCTCTGGTCCGTCCCTGCAACGTCGCTAAACCCAAGAGGTTGAGCTCTGGCTCACGGGCCAGCCCTCGTGTACGTCACCTCCCATGGCCCTTGGTGCTTTGTTCTTGCATGAGCTAATCATAGGCGGACAAGTGAGGGCGCGCGACCTGGTGCTTCGCCATGGGAGCCGCGCGCCGGTTGTTTTTCTTCAGGATCTTTGCATGAGAAGACTGGGCGCGGCGTCTGTGCTCGGGTCTGTCCCTGAAGCGTCAATTAAACACAACGGCTGAGCTCTGTCTAGCGGGCCGGCCCCGTTCACGTCACCTCCCGGGGTCGTTGGTCTCTGGCCTTCTCATGCAATAACCTCACGAGACTCACTCGGTGCAGGTTGCCTAACCATCTTGTAGGATTGACACAAGAGTTCCCGGTCAAATTAACGCACAACCCGCCTTGAGGTAGGGCCTCGTGAGCCCCGCGCTGGCTCATGGGTGCCCATACACACCTCCTCTAGCCCTGTCGTGCGAGCCATGTGTCAGGGCGGGGCTATACATGCCCCGGGAGCTCTCCTCAGAGGGAGACCCTCCCATGCACCAGTGGAAGCACCATGCTCCGCGCTGGCCGTCGACACTGCTGGGGAGCGGCTATGCCCGTTCAAGAGCAGAAGCGCCATGCTCCGCGCTGGTGATAAACAACTGAGGGTAGCCTCGCGGCTGTAGTAACCTCAAGGAGCCTCCGAGCTCAGTGCTTAGACTCACCGCGCTGCTCTCCCTCGGAAGGGTAGAGCGAGGGGGCTGGGCACGGGGGCTACGCTCAGATCTCGCCTGGCGTACACCACCTTGCTAGGTCCCACGGACCTGGTCTTCGCGCGCCCCTCCCGAGCGAGAGCCCAGCGAGGAGATGTATGATGGTCTGTTCGTACGTCAAGGGAGGCTCCTGGGCATCGCGTCTCAGGAGCCTAACTGACCACATAGCCCCTCACCCCCTGGCCTCATCCTGGCAATCCGGATGACCCAGTGGCAGCTGAGGTATGCATGGGGCCGAGCCCTGCCAACGCAGAACACCAAGGCCTAACTCTCGTCTTTCCCCTCCCAAGACGTTCGTATGTCAAGGGGGACTCATGAGCATCGCGTCTCAGGAGCCTAACTAACCACATAGCCCCTCACCCCTTGGGCTCGTCCTGGTGATCCGGACGACCCAGTGGCAGCTAAGGTATGCGCGGGGTCGGGCCCTGCCGACAGAACACCAAGGCTTGCTCTCGCACCTATTTTCCCGAGCTGTTCGCACGTCAAGGGGGACTCCTAAGCATCGGTCTCAGGAGCCTAACTGGCCGCGTAGCCCCACACCCCCTAGCCTCATCCTTGCAATCCAAACGACCTAGTGGCAGCTGAGGTACGTGCAAGGTCGGGCCCTGCCGACGCAGAACAACAAAGCGAACGGAAAAAGTCGGGGAACCATAAGCTAGTTATTACAAAACATATTGTTCCAAGCAATCGGTTTTAACGCCTCCACGAGGCATGCTACATGCCATAGGATAAAAACAGGAAGGAGAAGCACCACCAAGCCACCTCTTCAGCCCTGGCTGCCGCCATCGCCTGCCTGCGGGGGCCCGTCGACAGCAACGCCGCCCTTCCCCTCGGCTCCAGCCGTAGGGACGACAACAAGGAACTTTTCTAGCAGGGCATTCACCAAACTCTTCATGGGCCCATCAACAGTGTCAGGAGTTGGGGTCCACGGGATCGAGGAAGGCGACGAAGTTGAAGCTGGCGTCCCGAAGATAAAGATGGCTGAAAGCGCGCGTCGGGGCCGAGGAAAAAAGCAAGCGAGCCTCACCTTCCACCATGGAGCCAAACCCGTTGACGAGGTCTTCGAGCCCGTCGATGACTTCAGGAAGCAGGGCTGCTGGGCTCTCCTTTGAGGTCACCACCGTTCCCGGAGGATCGCTCCCAAAGAGTGCCTGCCGAGCTTTGTGGAACCTCGCCTCGAGGGAGCTGAGGGTGCTGCGCTCCATGGCAGCTGCCTCGTTGGCCTCAGCAAGGGACGCATGGGCCAACTCCGCTTCCTCCCTCAACCTCTTCAAGCGGTCGTGCTCCAGGGCCTGCTCCTTGGCTGCCTCCTTCAGCTCCACGTTGCGGCTGGCGATGGTAGCCTCCTGGGCCTTCAGCTTCTCCTCTCGCTCCTGGAGCTGGCTGGCCTGGGTGCCCTACTGATCCTGAAGAGCCTTCAGTTCAGCTTCCACTATGTGGCACCGCTCCTGGGCGTCCTGGGCTTCCTTATGTGACAAGTCACGCCCGGCAGCGGCTACCTCGGCCACCTTTTGGGCCTCCTCCGTGGAACCCCAGGCCGCTCAGACAGATGTCTCGGTCTGGAGCCACCCTGAGATCAGCCCCAGGCGTCACAACGCTGCGCACCGGTCCGGAGCTTGAAGATCACCCTAGAGATGGTCCAGCGCGGTGTGGGCCTCCTCCAGGGCTTCGAAGGTGGCAGGAGCGCCATGGCCTAGCAGAACGGTGGGCGAAAGCGGAGATGTTCTCGGCACCAAGGCAGGTGAGGCCATAGCGGCAGGAAGGATTGGGGGCTCCGGAGGCCTTGCGACCTCAGCAGTCGCGACAGAGGCGGACGCCACTAGAGTCAACCATGCCCTTGGCGCAGTCTCCTCCCAAGACTGGGCCCCCGAGTCCTGCGAAGACGGCACCACCGCTGGAGCTGTAGGAGCCACAACGCCCTTCTTCGCCAAAGCCGCGACAGCCACCTCGACACGCTCGACCACGGCAACGTCAGCATCCTCCTTCTTCTTCTTCGACGACTGCTTCCTAACGCCGGACGAAGACACTAAGCATCGCATCAAAAATCAAGAACAAGGCCAAGAAAAAACACTCACTAGTCCGAAGCAACGTAGCTCCTCTTCAGGCTCATCAGCGGGGGCTTCGTCGGGGCAGCTGGAGATGTGCTCTTGGGAGCAGGAGAGCATGCAGTCAGCGCCGCTCGGGATGTTGCTGGCAAAGGTGGGGTTCTTCCTGGAGGGATCAGCGCAGTCCTGCCCCTCCTCATCGACGTCCGCTTCGGCTGCTTCAAGGAGGCCACCCCGGATCTCGTGGTGACCCCTGTAGGGCAAGCCAGCTTCACCACCGGAGACGTGTCCTCGTCAGAGAAGTTGCGGAGGAGCTCCCCCTGCTTCAGGGTAGAGGATTCCACCTCCCCCTCGTCCTCCTCGGTGGCCTCGGAGGAGCGGTCGCCAGAGGACAGGTTCACCAAGGAGGCAACCGGCAGGGGAGGCCCCGTCGGCATGGGCCCGAACTCGTCAAAAATGGGCATGGCGGCGGCAATCTTCTCTCCATCGTCTCGGTGGTACAGGAGGAGGCAGTCACTTGGAGGGCCGCTCGGGACCTTCCCAGTCAGAGAAAGCAGCACCTTGCTCAGCTCCTCCATAGGAAGGCCGTCCTGGCGCAGGCGGATCTTGTCATCGGCGCCCACGAGCTTCCACAGGGGGAGGGAGCGATCCTGGAGTGGCGCCAGGTGCTGCGTCAGGAATTCCCTAACGATCATGGCCCCCGTCAGCTTCTCAGCCTTCAGTTCGTCCTCCATCTTCCTCATCAGCGGCCTAAGATGGGGGTCGGTGATCTTCTCAGAAAACCACCCCTTCTCGGAGGCCGGGAGCCCGGTCGGCAGCTCTAGCTGGTCGTGGGAGCACTTGGCGTCCATTAAGACCCACTTGTTCCAGGCGTCCTCCACCTTCTTCCTGGCGCGGGAGATCGCGTTGCCGCCTGGGCCGCAACAAAGCCGACACACCCCACAGGCCGGTCGCCAGTCATGCGGAGGAAGAAGAAGTGGCGAAGCATGGCGACGGAGGGCATCACCCCCATGAACGCCTCGTAGTAGAAGGCGAAGAATAACAAGAGGAGAACAGAGTTGGGATGGATGTGGAGCGCGTGGAGGCCGTAATGATGGAGAACATCATATAAGAAGCGAGAGAAGGAAGGAACCAGCCCCGAGCAGACGATGTGTAGGAAGAAAGGATAGAAGGTACTATTCGCGGGCTCCGGCACGGCGAAGGCGACATGGAGCGCAGTCTTCCCCCACTCGCTATCGTCACTCGCTGTCAGGAGGAGCTCAGTCTGGAGCTTCTCCTCGGTGAAGGAGGCGTGATCAACGCCGGCTAGAACCAAGCAGGGTCGGCGGCCGGGGCTGGAGCTTTCATTTTCTCGGAGGCCATCGGGCGGAAGATTGGAGGAGAGGATCGGCAGATCTAGAGAATTTCTTTGGCATTGGGAGAAGGGGATCTGGAGCAAGGTGAAGGGAAGGCAATGAAGGCACGACAACAAATGGAACCCTTTTGTCAGATGGAAATGGTTGCCGAGGCAGCATGGGGAAGTGGAGACGCCCACGTCCCATCAATCGCCACGTGTCGTGCAAGGCCTCAGGCGGTTAGGGCCCGTGGTGCTCAGCACTTGCCCTTTGGCTTCGCCTAGAAGCCAAGTCTGAGCGTGCCTTGGGCCCAGGGGCTACTGTCGGCCTTCTGGATACGGGGGTACCTAGACTTGCCTGCCTGCGGCCCACCGCGCAGCTCCATCAGCGGCCTGGTACGGTCCAGCTTCAGCAACAACAGCTCAAGACCCTCGCGAGGGGCCAAGCCTCGCGAGGCGGACGACGCCAAGACCCCCAAGGGATCGGCCTCCTTAGGCTGGCTCCTGAGGGGCGGAGAGTTCTAATCAAGGTGCACCTCACGAGGCTCAGCTAATGTGACCCATGACGACCAAGGCTAGGCGGGCGCCAGCGAGCGCGGGGCGCCAGTTTCCCCTTCGGTGCAAAGGAGGCAAGCGACAAGTGTGGAGTCCCGAGGAATCAGCCAAAGGTTTCCATTCTGGTGCAACAAGACCAAGACTACTAGGACAGCAAGACAGGGGTCATCACCGAGCCCACTGCAGCGTCACGACCAAAGGATTTTCACAAGCGAAGACCACTTTAGTTAGGATAGGATGTACTACTTGTCCCCCTTCAAATCTGGCAGTTTTAGGATTCCTTCCCACCAACATTTGGGAAGAGGACCAAGGCCACTATAAATAGGACTTAGCCACCACCATGGGGGGGGGGAGGAGATCCCTTCTCATCCAACCACCTCACCAGCTCTCTTGAGCTCAAGAACACCTCACCTCCTGAGGCCAGTTCATCCACTGTACTAGTTCATCTGCAGCCCTTCGAGGCAATCCACCAAAACGCTGGAGTAGGGTATTACACCGCAAGGTGGCCCGAACTAGGATAAACGGCTGTGTCTCTTTGTCCCTTTGAGCTCGACGCGCTAGGCTTAGGAGGATCGCGAGTAGGCAGGCTGGGTAGGTTGAGATCTTCGCATGCACCCCAGAGTTTGAACATATCATGGGTTTGCGGAACTCGAAATCCGACAACGAGCTCCGCCCCTGTGTTCGTGTGTTAGCACAAATGACATCTCCCCCCCCCCCTTGATTTGCTCTGTTCCGGTCTTCGTGCCGATGAAACTTGCTAGCTATAGGTGTCTTCAATCATCAATATGTGTGACCACTATGCGTCTCCTGTTCGAAAGGGTTACATCTATAAATATGCATGCATTTGCATATTTATAACCGTGATTCTTTCGAATTGTCCAATGTTATCCATGGACAGCCAGAGTATGTGTAGATTGGGTTCGTTTTCCCATATGCTCTGCTCCAGATCCGATGCAGAATTTCGTCAGTGCCTCCCTGTTGTTCTTCGGGTACACATCCTCTCTGCTTATTGCCAAGATGTGTATCAGGAGAACAGCAGGGAGGTGTTGCCGAAATTTTGCATCGGATCCGGAGCAGAGCATGGGAAAACGAACCCAATCTGCACATACTCGGGTGGGATTAGGACCTATCTTTACCTATTAGCGTGTATGTTGCATGGACGTAATAAAAGTGACAAACTCCATTAACTGATGAATATATACATGCTGATTAATTTATATTTATATATATATATATATATTTCTTATGTGTCCAGTAGCTAGGCTAGATGAGTGATCGTGCATGGATGTACACCGGGCAAACTAGTTAGAAAAACATGACCACTGAATGGTTAACAAAAACCAAGGGGTTTCTGAGAGTCGCATTTGCAAATGGCCAGAGGACAACCTGGTGCCCCTGTGCCGGGTGCAACAATTGGCACAAGAGGACAGAGGATGAAATGGGCAAACACTTGCATAAGAGGGGTTTTACGCCAGATTATACGGTGTGGACATTTCATGGCGAGTCTGACCAATGCGCCAGAGCTGAGGTGCTTCGTTGTTGCACTGACGAGCATGGTACCGGGATGCAAGACATGGTGCAAGACTTTGATGATGCTCGGGACTCAGAAGATGAGATGGAGGAATCTGCAAAGGCCTTCAATGAAATGTTGGAGTCTTCAAAACGTCCTCTCCATGATCACACTAAGCTTTATCAGCTGGATGCCATATCTCAAATAATGGCTCTAAAGGCTCAATTCAACTTGGGCAAAGAATGCTACGACGTGATGATGAAAATATTTGGACATTTTCTACCCAAAGGACACGTGCTACCTTCAAACCTGTACCAGTCAGACAAAATCCTCCGTGCTCTTAAGATCCCCTATGCAAAGATACATGCCTGTGAGAATGGATGTGACTTATTTAGGCTTTAGTATGCGGACTTGAACTATTTTCCCATTTGCAAGTCATCTAGGTATGTTGTGGTAGACAACGGTATGGGTGAGAAGACACATAACATAATCCCCGTTAATATTCTTTAGTATATGCCAATCATACCAAGACTTCAGCGTCTTTTCATGGTCGAAGAGATGTCAAGACAGATGACATGGCACAAAACAGGCAAAAGAACCCAACTAGATGCAGATGGGAAGCTGATGATGGTGTACACATCGGACGGTGAAGTGTGGAAGTGCTTCGATGCATTACATGATGACAAAGCAGCAGATCGAGGCATCCTCGAGTCGCCATCAGCACGAATGGGTTCAGTGTGTTTGGTTTGACGGCAACCCAATACAGTTGTTGGCCCATATTTGTCATTCCACTCAATCTCCCCCCGGACAGATTAAGCAAAGAAAGAACATTTTCCTGACGTTGATAATTCCAGGGCCGAACTATCCGGGGAAGAATATGAATGTGTACATGCAGCCACTGAAGAATGAATTACAAGAAGCCTGGGATAATGGGTTCAAGACATACGACGCCTTTAGCAAAAAGAACTTCATAATGTGTGTGTGGTACATGTACTCGACGCATGACTTGCCGGCGTATGCGCTATTCGTTGGCTAGTGTGTGCATGGAAGGTTTCCGTGCCCCACATGCAAGGGAGCTCTTCGGTTTCGTTGGCTTGAGGCCGATCGCAAGTTTTCTTGCTTCGACATGCATAGACCGTTCCTGCATCCTTGCCATAAGTTCAGGAAAGACAAGCAGAACTTCATCAAAGGTAGAGTTGTGAAAGACTTTGCACCACCTCCATTGACAGGCCAAGAGATCCTGGATCAGTTAAATGCTCTCGAGCTAGATCTAGAGCATCCAGGGTATTTCAAGGGGTATAATTTGCAACACGCCTGGACTCACAAGAGATGCTTGTGGGATCTTCCTTACTTCAAAGAACTCCTTTGCCCACACAACATCGACGTGATGCACACTAAGAAGAATATCGCCAAGGCACTTTTTGGTACATTGTTTGGCATAGATGGGAAGTCAAAGGATAATCCTAAGGCAAGAGTCGATCAGGAGGCACTATGTCATAGACCGTTACAAAACATGCAACCACTGAAAGGAAAGAAGAACTGGACAAAGCCAAAGGCATGGTTCAATCTTGGAAGGCAAGCAATGATGGAAATTATCTTGCGGGTGAAAATGCAGTTCATGTTCCCCGATGGGTATGCAGCGAATCTAAAGAGGGGAGCGAGTCTTGAAAAATTGAAGATATTTGGTCTCAAGAGTCATGATTGGCACATATGGATTGAGCGGCTAATGGTAGTGATGTTGCGCGGATTCATCCTTGAGGATGAATGGCTAGTACAGGCAGAGCTGACCTATTTCTTCCGTGTAATTTGTGCTAAAGAACTATCGCCTGACCTGGTAGAAGAAATGGAAAAGTTGGCGCCGGAGCTGATCTGCAAGTTAGAGAAGATATTTCCGCCGAGCTTCTTTAATCTGATGAAGCACTTGATTTTGCATCTCCCACCCGAGGCAAGATTAAGGGGGGGGGGGCTGTGCAGAATCGTTGGTGCTACGCAACTGAGAGGATGTAGAAGACGCTTCGAGCAAAATGTAAAAATAAACGTAGAATTGAAGCATCGATGGCTGAGGCATTCATTGCTGAGGAGGCGGCAAACTTTGTGACAGCACACTATGAAGCCAAAAATCGTCATTCGCATAATCCGAAGCCTCGGTACAATGTCGGCGACCCTAAAAAGGGTCAATCCAACCTCAGCCTATTCAAAGGGGATCTGGCACCAGCCAGTGCTTCTAATTCCTTCACGTTGGATTTTGAAGAATGGCAGACCATTTCGTTGTATATCTTAAACAACCTAACAGAAGTGCAGCCATACATCGAGTAAGTTCTCGTTACATTGTTTCGCAACTTCTAATTCCGTTGAACTGCTCTTATTCCCGAATAAATTTGATACAGTTGATACGTCACCAAATTCTCGTATGGAGCGGTGATCCAAAAGGATTCCATCGAAGAGTATGAGCTTCTGGCAAAGCATGGAGGCGGCTATCCGAGTTACATCTCTTGGTTCAAACAAACGGTAATTTCCATTAGACCATTTCATTTTTTCGTCTAATTTGTGGCTAATGCAACAATCCCTTTTGTATTAAACTTGTAGGCTAATTCAGAGCTTATGGACACCGAATTGAGACAAGTCGCTAATGGTTTTGACTATAAGGTCCATTCATTTGACAAATACGACATCAACGGGTATCGCTTTCGTACCTATGGCAAAAAGCTATCTATGGCCGACCGAAAGTCTACAAATTGTCGTGTCTCTGCTATCGGCGAAGGAGATACTGAGTATTATGGAAGAGTTGAAGCAATTTATGAACTTCAATTCTATGGTGCAAACACACCAAATGTCGTAGTCTTCAAATGGTACTGGTTCTAGCCGAAGGAGAGTAGAAGGACTCATGAACATATAGGGCTAGTGTAAATCAATCAAAGCACCCATTTGGATGTTCCTGATGTCTATATTATGGCTCAACAGGCAACCCAAGTTTTCTATCTACCGTGGGCCTGTCAAAGTGATACTAATCGTAATGGTTGGGATGTCGTTTATGAAGTGCCGCCACGTGTTAGACCACCTCCCCCCAATGAAGATGATTATGAACCTCACATTAACCCAGACACATATGAAGGAGAATTCTTCCAAGAAACACGTCTTTCCAAAAATACATTTCAAGAACCGCTCTACTTCATCCCAGAACATTGAAGTAGACAGCGACAATGAACCCGACTTCACCCCTCAGCTGGAACAAGAAGATCCTAAACTAGAAGAGGTTACTGCTGCGGATGACATGTCAAAGATTGACCGATTACGTAGAGGTGGCCTTCCACATTATGATGCATTTATTAATGATGATGATGAGCATGTCATTACTGATAGTGATGATGATGATGCATTTATTGATCCTGAAGCATTTATTGAACCCGACAATCTAGATTATTACTAGGTATTAAATTTTTTATGTTGTACTTGATTTATATAATTACTTGTATGATTGTATGATTTATGTAGTTACTTGTGTTGGGGAACGTAGCAGAAATTCAAAAAAAATTCCTACGAGTCACCAAGATCTATCTATGGAGAGACTAGCAACGAGAGAGAGGAGTGCATCTACATACCCTTGTAGATCGCGAGCGGAAGCGTTCAAGAGAACGGGGTTGAGGGAGTCGTACTCGTCGTGATCCAAATCACCGAAGATCCTAGTGCCGAACGGACGGCACCTCCGCGTTCAACACACGTGCAGCCCGGTGACGTCTCCTGTGCCTTGATCCAGCAAGGAGAGAGGGAGAGGTTGGGGAAGACTCCATCCAGCAGCAGCACAACGGCGTGGTGGTGATGGAGGAGTGTGGCATTCCAGCAGGGCTTCGCCAAGCACCACAAGAGACGAGGAGGGAGAGAGGTAGGGCTGCGCCTTGGAGAGAATAACTCATCTGTTGGGCAGCCCCTAGACCTCAACTATATATAGGGGGAGGAAGGGGGCTGCGCCCCCTCTAGGGTTCCCAACCCAAAGGGTGCGGCAGCCCCTAGATACCATCTAGGGTGGCGGCCAAAGGGGGAGGGGGGAGGCGCACCTGGGGTGGGCCTTAGAGCCCATCTGCCCTAGGGTTTGCCCCCCTCTTCTCTTAAGGCGCCTTGGGCCTTGGTGGGGGCGTCCCAGCCCACCTAGGGGCTGGTACCTTCCCACTATTGGCCCACGCAAGCCTCTGGGGCTGGTGGCCCCTCCCGGTGGACCCCCGGACCCTTCCGGTGGTCCCCGTACATTACCGGTGATGCCCGGAACACTTCCGGTGACCAAAACCTCACTTCCTATATATAAATCTTTACCTCCGGACCATTCCAAAACTCCTCGTGACGTCTGGGATCTCATCCGGGACTCCAAACAACATTCGGTAACCACGCATATCTATTCCCTATGACCCTAGCGTCATTGAACCTTAAGTGTGTAGACCCTATGGGTTCGGGAACCATGCAGACATGACCGAGACAACTCTCCGGCCAATAACCAACAACGGGATCTGGATACCCATGTTGGCTCCCACATGTTCCACGATGATCTCATCGGATGAACCACGATGTCAAGGATTCAATCAATTTCGTATACAATTCCCTTTATCTACCGGTATAGTACTTGCCCGAGATTCGATCGTCGGTATGCCGATACCTTGTTCAATCTCGTAACCGGCAAGTCTCTTTACTCGTACCGTAACACATCATCCCGTGATCAACTCCTTGATCACATTGTGCACATTATGATGATATCCTACCGAGTGGGCCCAGAGATACCTCTCCGTCACACGGAGTGACAAATCCCAGTCTCAATTCGTGCCAACCCAACAGACACTTTCGGAGATACCCATAGTGCACCTTTATAGCCACCCAGTTACATTGTGACGTTTGGTACACCCAAAGCACTCCTGCGGTATCAGGGAGTTACACAATCTCATGGTCTAAGGAAATGATACTTGACATTAGAAAAGCTTTAGCAAACGAACTACACGATCTTGTGCTATGCTTAGGATAGGGTCTTGTCCATCACATCATTCTCCTAATGATGTGTTCCCGTTATCAATGACATCCTATGTCCATGGTCAGGAAACCATAACCATCTATTGATCAACGAGCTAGTCAACTAGAGGCTCACTAGGGACATGTTGTGGTCTATGTATTCACACATGTATTGCGGTTTCCGGTCAATACAATTATAGCATGAATAATAGACAATTATCATGAACAAAGAAATACAATAATAACCATTTTATTATTGCCTCTAGGGCATATTTCCAACAGTCTCCCACTTGCACTAGAGTCAATAATCTAGTTCACATCACTATGTGATTGTAATGAATCAACACCCATGGGGTTTGATCATATCTCGCTTGTGAGAGAGGTTATTAGTCAACGGATCTGAACCTTCCAGATCCATGTGTGCTTTGCAAATCTATATGTCATCTCCTAGATGCAGCTACCATGCTCTATTTGGAGCTATTCCAAATAACTGTTCTACTATACGAATCCGGTTTACTACTCAGAATAATCCGGATTAGTGTCAAAGTTTGCATCGGCGTAACCCTTTACGACAAACTCTTTTACCACCTCCATAATCGAGAAAATTCCTTAGTCCACTAGTTACTAAGGATAAGTTTGACCGTTGTCCTGTGATCCATTCCTGGATCACTCTTGTACCCCTTGACTGACTCATGGCAAGGCACACTTCAGGTGCGGTACACAGCATAGCTTACTATAGAGCCTACGACTGAAGCATAGGGGACGACCTTCGTCCTTTCTCTCTCTTCTGACGTGGTCATGTCTTGAGTCTTACTCAATATTCACACCTTATAACACAGCCAAGAACTCCTTCTTTGCCGATCTATTTTGAACTCCTTCAAAATCTTGTCACGGTATGTATTTATTTGAAAGTACTATTAAGCGTTTTTGATCTATCCTTATAGATCTTGATGCTCAATGTTCAAGTAGCTTAATCCAAGTTTTCCATTGAAAAACACTTTTCAAATAACCCTATATGCTGTCCAAAAATTCTACATCATTTCTGATTAACAATATGTTAATAACATATACTCATCAGAAATTCTATAGTGCTCCCACTCACTTCTTTGGAAATACAAGTTTCTCATAAACTTTGTATAAACCCAAAATCTTTGATCATCTCATCAAAGCGTATATTCCAACTCCGAGATGCTTACTCCAGTCCTTAGAAGGATTGCTGGAGATTTGCACACTTGTTAGCATCTTTCAGGATTGACAAAACCTTCTGGTTGTATCACATACAACCTTTCCTCAAGAATAACGTCGAGGAAACAATGGTTTTTGACATCCTATCTGCAAGATTTCATAAATCATGCAGTAATTGCTAATATAATTCCAACAGACTCTTAGCATCTCTACGAGTGAGAAAGTCTCATCATAGCTAACTCCTTGAACTTGTCGGAAAACATCTTAACGACAAGTCGAGCTTTCTTAATGGTGATACTTATCATCATTGTCCGTCTTCCTTTTAAAATCCATCTGTACCCAACAGCCTTACGACCATCAAGTAGTTCTTCCAAAGTCCACACTTTGTTTTCATACATGGATCCTCTCTCGGATTTTATGGCCTCTAGCCATTTGTCAAAATTCGGGCCCACCATCGCTTCTCCATAGCTCATAGGTTCATTGTTGTCTAGCAACATGACCTTCAAGACATGATTACTGTACCATTCTGAAGTAGTACGCATCCTTGTCACCCTACGAGGTTCGGTAGTGACTTGATCCGAAGTTTCATGATCACTATGGAGGGAGTCCCGGATTAGGGGGTGTCCAGATGACCGGATTATACCTTTCGCCGGACTCCCGGACTATGAAGATACAAGATTGAAGACTTCGTCCCGTGTCCGGATGGGACATTCCTTGGCGTGGAAGGCAAGCTTGGCGATACGGATATGTAGATCTCCTCCCGTTGTAACCGACTCTGTGTAACCCTAGCCCTCTCCGATGTCTATATAAACCGGAGGGTTTTAGTCCGTAGGACGGACAACAATCATACCATAGGCTAGCTTCTAGGTTTTAGCCTCTCTGATCGCGTGGTAGATCTACTCTTGTACTACCCATATCATCAATATTAATCAAGCAGGAGTAGGGTTTTACCTCCATCAAGAGGGCCCAAACCTGGGTAAAAACATCATGTCCCTTGTCTCCTGTTACCATCCGCCTAGACGCACAGTTCGGAACCCCCTACCCGAGATCCGCCGGTTTTGACACCGACATTGGTGCTTTCATTGAGAGTTCCTCTGTGTCGTCATCTTTAGGCCTGATGGCTTCTCCGATCATCAACAATGACGCGGTCCAGGGTGAGGCTTTTCTCCCCGGATAGATCTTCGTATTCGGCGGCTTTGCACTATGGGCCAATTCGCTTGGCCATCTGGAGCAGATCAAAAGCTACGTCCCTGGCCATCAGGTCAGATTTGGAAGCTTGAACTACACGGCTGACATCCGTGGAGACTTGATCTTCGATGGATTCGAGCCACGGCCGGGCGCGCCGCACTGTCGCGATGGGCATGATCTAGCTCTGCCGCCGAACAGTGCTCAGGAGGCTGCCCCGTGTCCGCTCCGACCCTTAGTTCGAAGCCGATTGCGCCAATCGAGGACGGGTGGCTGGACACCGCCTCGGGGGCTACGATCTCTATGGTGATCGAGCCAAACACCAGCCTTGTCCTTTGCAAAGCTCGTGACTCCAAGGTGCCGGACTCCTATCCGGACTCCGAACCTTCCGTGCCCCTGCCAATCGAACCCAATTGGGCGCCGATCATGGAGTTCGCCGCCGCGGGCATCTTTCAGCACTCGCCCTTTGGCGACATTTTGAATTTACTAAAGTCTCTCTCTTTATCAGGAGAGCCCTGGTCGGACTATGGTTAGCAAGGTTGGGATGCGGACGACGAATAAATTCAAAGCCCACCCACCGCCCACTTCATAGCCACTGTCGATGATTTAACCGACATGCTCGATTTTGACTCTGAAGACATCGACGGTATGGACGATGATCCTGGAGACGAACAGGAATCAGCGCCTATAGGGCACTGGACAACCACCTCATCTCACGATGTATACATGGTGGACACACCTAAAAGAAACGACGACGAGAAACAAAGGGACGCAACGAGGGATCGTTCCCTCGAAAAGCAATCAAAGCGGCAGCGTAAGCGCCGCGCCAAACCCAACCCCGACAGAGACCCAGCCAACGAACAGGGCGAACCGGCGGACGATGAACATGCCATCGATCAACCGTCCGAACAGGGCAATTTGGGCAAACAAACCAAACAACCCGCCCCCGGTGAAGATAAAAGACTCGTCGCCACCACGCGTAGCCTGAAAAAGCAGAAGCGGAAGCTCAAAACAGAGGAAGATGCACTCAGAATTAGATGGGGCAAAGTACTCAACACCGCAAACAAGTACGGCGACAGTCGTCACACAAAGAGCTATCCGAAGCGGAAATTACTGCTGGAATTTGATGATGAGGCCTTAGAGCCCCCGCAATCAAAAAATAAAAAAGATACCCGGTCGGATAAACAACCCCATGGCCAACATAGAGCGGCAAGGGGCGCCGCACTCAAGCCGGCACGCGGTCCGCGCAAGGATTCGCATCAAAAAGACGGCCCAGCCATATCTATCTATGGGCCAAGAAAGCAAGCTATAGTAATCAATGCAATGCAACAAGTATCCGAACATCACGGCACACCCAAATATAGGGGAGCCGCACACCCCCTCTGTTTCACCGATGAGGTGCCGGACCATGAATTTCCAGTGGGATTCAAGCCCGTAAACATAGAGGCATACGATGGAACAACAGACCCTGGAGTCTGGATTTAGGACTATATCCTCCACATACACATGGCTAGAGGAGATGACCTCCACGCCATAAAATACTTACCCCTCATGCTCAAAGGGCCAGCGCATTGGCTTAAAAGCCTTCCCGAAAACACCATCGGAAGTTGGGAAGAGCTCGAGGATGCTTTTCGGGCAAATTTTCAAGGGACCTATGTCCGACCTCCGGATGCAGATGATCTAAGTCATATAACTCAACAACCCGGAGAGTCAGCCCGGAAACTCTAGAACAGATTTCTTACTAAAAAGAACCAGATAGTCGACTGTCCGGATGCCGAAGCCTTAGCAGCTTTCAAACACAGCGTTCGAGACGAATGGCTCGCCAGACACCTCGGCCAAGAAAAGCCAAGAACAATGGCCGCATTAACAAGCCTCATGACCCGCTTTTGCGCCGGAGAGGATAGCTGGTTGGCAAGGAGCAGTACCAGCGACCCAAGTACATCCGAAGTCAGGGATGGAAACGGGAAACCACGACGTAGCAAGGACCAACGCCGAACCAAGGGAAATAGCCTGAAGAGCACGGCAGTCAATGCCGGATTCAAAAGCTCTCGACAGAATCAGAAAAAGCTGCCCCTCAAGGATAGCAGGGATGAGCTATCTAACCTAAACAACATCTTGGACAAAACATGCCAAATCCATAGTACTCCTAGGAAGCCTGCAAACCATACCCACAGAAATTGTTGGGTCTTCAAGCAATCCGGCAAACTTAACGCCGAACACAAGGGGCTTGACATACCAAGCGAGGACGATGACGAACCCCACAAGCAGAGCACCGGAGAACAAAAGAAGTTCCGACAAGAAGTCAAAACAGTAAACTCACTTCAGATGACAAAAGGGAAATACAGAGTAGCGCCTATGGAGATATGCGCCATACAGCCTGTCCTAGAGGAGTCTTGCCATTGGTTGTTACAACCAATCACCTTCGACCATCAGGATTACTCTAGAAGTATCCGGAACGCAGGCTGGACTGCCTTGGTCTTAGACCCGATAATTGACGGACTCCACTTCACACAAGTCCTAATGGACGGTGGCAGTGATCTAAACCTGCTATATCAGGACACAGTCCGCAAAATGGAGATAAACCCAACAAAAATTCGCCATGGCAACATTTCCTTTCAAGGGGTAACGCCAGGCCCAGATACCCATTGTACGGGTTCTCTCCTGTAGGAAGTTATGTTCGGCTTCCCCGACAACTTCCGCCGCGAAAAGCTAACCTTTGACATCGCCCCATATACAAGTAGCTATCAAGCACTGCTGGGACGCGAAGCTTTCGCCCGCTTTAATGCAATACCGCATTATGCATCCCTTACAATTAAAATGCTCGGTCCACGAGGCATCATTTCATTAAAGGGAAGTATTGAGTGTTCCTTGTAAGGGAAGACCATGCGGCTGCCTTAACAGCCACACACTAAACCAGCTTTACTAGTCAAAACACCCGAACGGGTTATTCAGACCCCGGACACGGCTAGACGAGTCCGGCGTAAACATACAAAGGCTTACTAGCCGCACACCCCTGTACAAGGGGCTCCGCGCGTATACAACAAGAGACAATAAAGCTCAATTCTACCCATTTTCCGAATTACACTTTGTTTATTTAATATAACATAAATTTTCGCATGATTGTTTTTCAACTAAGTTCCTCTTTTTTACAGATGAGCACCGTGCTACACCCGTCCAGGATACGGCACAACGGAGACACAGGCGCAGACGTGCAGTAGGGACCCGTTCCAAGGATTCTTTTCAGATTAAGACCCTGCGTAAACCTTTTTTACTGTCTCTTGTTGATAACATCCCCCGGTTTCTTTTCCTAACCGAGGAGGAGGCTGGCGTCTTGGCATTTGGCCACATCAGAATTTTGCGCGTACCTGGACACCAGGGGCTTCTTACCAAGGGCGTTGTTCCGCCCATTTCCATAAAGACCGAATACCTTAGGGAGTGTTCGGCGTCGCGAGTTTGGCCTTATATGCATCAGCTCCGAATCATGTCTTTGGTCAAATGTTGGGTTTGCCCGGCTCCTGTGTTTTGCTGCCTTACGTTCCGCTCTATCGGCTAAGGTGGCACCAGGAGAACTACTGTGATTGTGCCCCAGTTCGGCCAGGCGAGCACCTCAGTAGAGAAAGCCGAAAACTGACTGTCATGATATAGCGTGAGACTGGTCAACCACTCAATGACCCGCCAGAATCTTTAGGATTCCTCCGCATTAATGAAGGGCCGTTTCCCGGTCAAGCACACACGCGCCCCGAATTCGGGTGAGCGCGGTGCCCCTAGGGGCTATATAGTAGCTGCACTGTCAAACTCCTATGGCTAAGTGAAAGTGATAAAGCATTATAGTCCGGTTGCCTAGTTCGCTGCGCTATCACCTCCTTTATAGGACCAAGACGTTGGATCAAGTGTGAAAATGCCCCTTTTGCGAACACCGCCGCATTATATGCGTGGGGGCTGAAGCCGAAGACTGCCATATTTCAGGTTATATACACATATACATTAACGGCCGCACAGGAGGTATTCTAATTCTTGAAAGCACAAGTATAAAAAGCTTTTATATTCCATCGCAACATTGTTTTACAATAATACATGTTATTCAAACATAACATCCTTTGAGCACTGCGTCTCTATTAAACGAGCACCCTGCAGAACTTCCTGAAAATAGTGCTCGGCAGGTACTCGGCTCTCGTCCGAATCTTGGGATGCAACAACACTGGCCTTCATATCCGCCCAGTATGTCTTGACACGGGCAAGAGCCATCTGTGCACCCTCTATGCACGCCGACCTCTTCATTGCATTAATATGCGGCACCGCACCGAGGAACTGCTGCACCAAGCTAAAATAACTCTTCAGCTCAGGCCTTTTCGGCCACAGATGACTCACGACATGATTCATGGTGAGTCCGGATAACCTAATCAACTCCGCCCATGCGGCCAAACGATCGGATATTGAAAGTGGGCGCTTTGGATTATGGAACTGCGACCAAAAAAGCTTCTCCACTTCGTGGTCATTCTGATCGCGGAAGTGTTCGGCCGCGTCCGCGGCACTCACCGCCAAGTCCAGGTAAGTGTTCGCCGCACTCCACTTCCGGTCCAACGGAGCATATTTAGGGTCCCCGAACTTCATCCGCAGCATATAAGGCTCTCCAGCCATGATATCTCCGGCCTGACGTAGCTCATCCTTCATAGCTCTCATCGCAGAGCGAGTGTCCTTGGCCTCGGTAGTGACCTTCTCTAGGTCCTTCTGTGCCACCCGATCTTCTTTTTCAAGAAGCTGGCAGCGGTCGGCAGCATTCTTCAACTTTTCAGCCATCTCAGCCATTTCCTTATTGCTTTGGCAGTGAGCAACCTGTTCAGCTTTCATCTCTTCAGTCGCCTTTAAGGCAGCCGCATCACTTTTCCTGGCCTGCTCCTTGGCTCGGGCAAGTTCCGCCCGAAGGTTCTCCATGGCAGCGGCACCATCTGCATCAAGCATATATGTTGTAAGGTACGGGCATCCAGCTCCTCTTACCAGGTGTCTTCGGAGAAATTATATACCTTGTGCCTCGTCAAGCCACTTGTTGACAAGCGCGATGTCGGCATCTGCCACGTCAAGTTGCCGCTTTAGTTCGGCAAATTCATCAGTCCGGCCAGTCACCGGACACTTCGCCACCTACATAGGAAAGGCGTCGTATCATACCTGGGATTATGATCCTCGGCGCGTCGTCCTTTTTGACAACACACCGAGTCTCAGGGGCTACTATCTATACAGGGCGCATCTTATATATGCAGATCTGTCAAAAGGTACATCGTTTCATGTACCTCAAAACCTATCAGTAAACTCCTGACGGCCTCGTACAACCCGCTCTCCGCGAATGAAATCCTTCTAATCACCGTATCCATCAACGCACGGTCTTCTTCTGAGATAGACGCTCGCCCGAGCAGATCCTTCAGCTCCTCCGACCGCGCACCAGACGGTGCCGGACTCATGGCGTTCTTCGAAGGCCGGACACGGAGGGCCTTGGGGGGCTATACGGCTACCTTCCGGCCCTGCCGGATTCGGAGAAACCCTCTGTGACGACACCTCAGGGTCGCCAGCCTCGCAAGGCGGTACGGCAGGGGGAGGCTTTCCGCTCTCCATCATCTCCGGACGAAGATCCCCTGAAGATGAGCTCTGCTGAGAAGGGCGGAGATCCGAATTACAAGGTAAAATTTTGGTTATCTTCCTCAGAAATAGAACAGGGATGTCTCTTATTTTTAAAACCCCCCTTTTTCTACTTACTACTCGGTGGAGAGCTGATCCCCTTGGGGACGCAATGCGGCCGAGGCACCTCCCGGCGCCGGACCCTCTGATGAAGATTTTTTCCCCCGCTTTGAGGCCATAGCCTCCGAGTCTTCAGAGGTGGTCCTCTTTTTCCCCTGGATGGAGGAATTCTCGATTCCTCCTTCCCTGACAGCCTCCTTTGGGGAGGCGGTAGCTTCCTTGTTCCTCTCTTTGCCTTCTTCCAAAGGTGCAACCTCCAGCATCCTGGTTAACACGGGATCCGGCGTAGTCTCGGGGAGGGGAGTCGGACACCTGATTAATTTTGCTTTCGCTATCCACTCCTGTTTAAAGGACAGCTCTTTTAAGGGCAGTTTTATGATAAATATATGGATAGCGTGTCCGGATACAGGGCTACTTACTTGAGTATCCGGGCGATTGCAGCTCAGACCTGCGTCCTCGGACAAGTCCGAACACATTGCTTGTGATCCGAAGAACAATGTGTACATCTCCACGGACGTTGTGCCCATAAAATGTTGGAGAGCTCGTGGTCCTTCCGGATTAAACTCCCACAGGCGGAGGGGACGGCGTTTGCAGGGCAGGATGCGACGAGTCAGCATAACCTGCGTCACAACGGCCAGATTGATATCGCTTTCCAGGAGATCTCGAACGCGGCCCTGCAACAAGGGCACGTCCTTGGACGGCCCCCAGTTGAGCCCTTCATTGACCCATGACGCCAGCTGTGGTGGGGGACCCTAGCGAAAGGCAGGGGCGCCACCCATTTGGTGCCCCTGGGAGCTATGATGTAGAACCACTCTCGTTGCCATGAGCCGAACTCCTCTTGAAAAGAGCCCTCGGGCCATGGAGCGTCGGCAATCTTGCTTATAACAGCGCCTCCGCACTCTGCGTGTTGCCCCTCGATCATCTTCGGCTCTACCTTGAAGATCTTAAGCCACAATCCGAAGTGAGGAGTAATATGGAGGAAGGCCTCGCACACGACAATGAACGATGAGATATGGAGGATGGACTCCGGAGCTAAGTCGTGAAATTCCAGCCCGTAGTAAAACATGAGCCCCCTCACGAAGGGGTCAATCGGGAAGCCTAACCCCCGAAGGAAGTGAGACGCGAACACCACGCTCTCACCAGGCTTGGGAGTGGAAATGACCTGCCCTTGAGCAGGCAACCTGTGCAAGATTTCGCCGGTTAGATACCTGGCGTCTCTTAACTTTAACACGTCTACTTCCGTGACGGAGGAGGGCATCCACCGGCCTTGAAGGTCGGAGCCGGACATCATCGAAGGTCTGAAGCGCCTAAATCTGGAGCTTTGGGTGTTGGAACTCAGGGCGAGAGGCCGATTTGATTGAGATTGAAAGAAAGGAGTCGAGCCTTGGTCTCTTTATAAAGAGGTTGAATGCCAAGAGCCCTCCCCGTAACCGTTTGGGACTCGCCTTCGTTTGAGGAGACATACCAACAGGCACGATTGGGTTACCCACGCCCGTATTGATAAGAATCCCGGAATAAGGGGACACGATCTCTGCTTTGACAAGACGTGCCAAGGAAACCGCCTCGCTAAACGCGCTGAGATGGGACAATAAAACGATTCGAATAAAGGCTTGGCCGTGACGTGATGTCATGCTGTGAAATACGTCAGCAGATTAGATTTGTACAAATATTATTCTCTCTACAATGGTATGTGGAACTTATTTTGCAGAGCCGGACACTATCCTTGTGTTCAACATCTTCTATGAAGTATTCGAGGAGGAACCCGCCTTGCAATGTCGAAGACAATTTGCGCGTCGGACTCGTCGTCATTGAAGCCTGGTTCAGGGGCTACTAAGGGAGTCCCGAATTAGGGGGTGTCCGGATGACCGAACTATACCTTTGGTCGGACTCTCGGACTATGAATATACAAGATTGAAGACTTCGTCCCGTGTCCGGATGGGACATTCCTTGGCGTGGAAGGCAAGCTTGGCGATACGGATATGTAGATCTCCTCCCATTGTAACCGACTCTGTGTAACCCTAGCCCTCTCCGATGTCTATATAAACCGGAGGGTTTTAGTCCGTAGGACGGATAACAATCATACCATAGGCTAGCTTCTAGGGTTTAGCCTCTCTGATCTCGTGGTAGATCTACTCTTGTACTACCCATATCATCAATATTAATCAAGCAGGAGTAGGGTTTTACCTCCATCGAGAGGGCCCGAACCTGGGTAAAAACATCGTGTCCCTTGTCTCCTGTTACCATCCGCCTAGACGCACAGTACGGGACCCCCTACCCGAGATCCGCCGGTTTTGACACCGACAACTATCATCAACTTCCACTTCAATTGGTGTAGGTGCCACAGGAACAACTTCCTGTGCCCTCCTACACACTGGTTGAAGTGATGGTTCAATAACCTCATCAAGTCTCCACCATTCTCCCACTCAATTCTTTTGAGAGAAACTTTTCCTCGAGAAAGGACCCGTTTCTAGAAACAATTACTTTTGCTTCCGGATCTGAGATAGGAGGTATACCCAACCATTTTGGGTACCCTATGAAGATACGTTTACCCGTTTTGGGTTCGAGCTTATCACGATGAAACTTTTTCACATAAGCGTCGCAGCCCCAAACTTTCAAGAAACGACAGCTTAGGTTTCTCTAAACCATAGTTCATATGGTGTCATCTCAACGGAATTACGTGGTGCCCTATTAAAGTGAATGCGGTTGTCTCTAATGCCTAGTCCATAAAAGATAGTGGTAATTCGATAAGAGACATCATCGTATGCCCCATATCCAAGGGTGCATCTATGATGTTCGGACACACCATCACACTATGGTGTTCCAGGCGGTGTTAGTTGTGAAACAACTTCCACAATGTCTTAATTGTGTGCCAAACTCGTAACTCAGATATTCATCTCTATGATCATATCATAGATATTTTATCCTCTTGTCACGAAGATCTTCAACTTCACTCTGAAATTACTTGAACCTTTCAATAATTCAGACTTGTGTTTCATCAAGTAAATATACTCAGCATCTACTCAAATCATCTGTGAAGTAAGAACATAACGATATCCACTACTTGCCTCAGCACTCATTGGACTGCACACATCAAAGTGTATTACTTCCAACAAGTCGTTTTCTTGTTCCATCTTACTGAAAACGAGGCCTTTCAGTCATCTTGCCCATGTGGTATGACTTGCATGTCTCAAGTGATTCAAAATCAAGTGAGTCCAAACGATCCATCTGTATGGAGTTTCTTCATGCATATGTACAAATAGACATGGTTCGCATGTCTCAATCTTTTCAAAAAACGAGTGAGTCCAAAGATCCAACATGGAGCTTCTTCATGCATTTTATACCAATATGACTCAAACAGCAGTGCCACAAGTATGTGGTACTATCATTACTATCTTATATCTTTTGGCATGAACATGTGTATCACTACGATCGAGATTCAATAAACCATTCTTTTAGGTGCAAGACCATTGAAGGTATTATTCAAATAAATAGAGTAACCATTATTCTCCTTAAATGAATAACCGTATTGCGATAGACATAATCCAATCATGTCTATGCTCAACGCAAACACCAAATAACAATTATTTAGGTTTAACACCAATCTCGATGGTAGACGGAGCAGGCGATGCTTGATCACATCAACCTTGGAAACACTTCCAACACACATCATTATCTCACCTTTAGCTAGTCTTCGTTTATTCCATAGCTCTTTTATTTCGAGTTACTAACACTTAGCAATCGAACCGGTATCTTAATACCCTGGTGCTACTAGGAGTACTAGTAAAGTACACATTTAATTCAATGTATATCCAATATACTTCTGTCAACCTTGCCAGCCTTCTCATCTACCAAGTATCTATGGTAGTTATGCTTCAGTGACCGTTCCCTCATTACAGAAGCACTTAGTCTCGGGTTTGGGTTCAACCATGGGTTTCTTCACTGGAGCATCAACTGATTTGCCATTTCATGAAGTATCCCTCCTTGCCCTTCTTGAAACTAGTGGTTTTACTAACCATCAACAATTGATGCTCCTTCTTGATTTCTACTTTCGCTGCGTCAAACATCGTGAATATTTCAAGGATCATCATATCTATCCCTGATATGTTATAGTTCATCACGAAGCTCTAGCAGCTTGGTGGCAATGACTTTGGAGAAACATCACTATCTCATCCGGAAGATTAACTCCCACTCGATTCAAGTGATTGTTGTACTCAGACAATCTGAGCACAAGCTCAACGATTGAGCTTTTCTCCCTTAGTTTGCAGGCTAAGAAACTCGTCGGAGGTCTTATACCTCTTGACGTGGGCACGAGCCTGAAATCCCAATTTCAGCCCTTGGAACATCTCATATGTTCCGCCATGTTTCTAAAATGTCTTTAGTGCCTCAATTCTAAACTGTTTAACATTACTGAACTATCACGTAGTCATCAAAACGTGTATGTCAGATGTTCGCAACATCCGCGGACGACGTTCGAGGTTCAGCACACCGAGTGGTGCATTAAGGACATAAGCCTTCTACGCAGCAATGAGGACAATCCTCGGTTTATGGACCCAGTCTGCATAATTGCTACTATCAACTTTCAACTAAAATTTCTCTAGGAACATATCTAAAACAGTAGAACTAAAGCGTGAGCTACGACATAATTTGCAAAAAACTTTTGACTATGTTCAGGATAATTAAGTTCATCTAATGAACTCCCACTCGGATAGACATCCCTCTAGTCATCTAAGTGATACATGATCCGAGTCAACTAGGCCGTGTTCGATCATCACGTGAGACGGACTAGTCATCATCGTTGAACATCTTAATGTTGATCGTATCTACTATACGACTCATGCTCGACCTTTCGGTCTCTTGTGTTCCGAGGCCATGTCTGTACTTGCTAGGCTCGTCAAGTCAACCTAAGTGTTTCGCATGTGTAAATCTGGCTTACACCCGTTGTATGTGAACGTTAGAATCTATCACACCCGATCATCACGTGGTGCTTTGAAGCAATGATCTTTCGCAACGGTGCACAGTTAGGGGGAACACTTTCTTGAAATTATTATGAGGGATCATCTTATTTACTACCGTCGTTCTAAGCAAATAAGATGCATAAACATGATAAACATCACATGCAATCAAATAGTGACATGATATGGCCAATATCATTTTGCTCCTTTTGATCTCCATCTTCGGGGCTCCATGATCATCATCGTCACCGGCATGACACCATGATCTCCATCATCATGTCTCCATGAAGTTGTCTCGCCAACTTATTACTTCTACTACTATGGCTAACGATTTAGCAAAGAAGTAAAGTAATTACATGGCGTTATTCAGTGACACGCAGGTCATACAATAAAAAGAGACAACTCCTATGGCTCCTGCCGGTTGTCATACTCATCGACATGCAAGTCGTGATTCCTATTACAAGAATATGATCAATCTCATACATCACATATATTTCATTCATCACATCCTTCTTGGCCATATCACATCACATAGCATACCCCGCAAAAACAAGTTAGACGTCCTCTAATTGCTGTTTGCATGTTTTACGTGGCTGCTATGGGTTTCTAGCAAGAACGTTTCTTACCTATGCAAAAGCCACAACGTGATATGCCAATTGCTATTTACCCTTCATAAGGACCCTTTTCATCGAATCCGATCCGACTAAAGTGGGAGAGACTGGCACCCGCTAGCCACCTTATGCAACAAGTGCATGTCAGTCAGTGGAACCTGTCTCACGTAAGTGTATGTGTAAGGTCGGTCCGGGCCGCTTCATCCCACAATACCGTCGAAACAAGATTGGACTAGTAACGGTAAGCATATTGAACAAAATCAATGCCCACAACAACTTGTGTTCTACTCGTGCATAGAAACTACGCATAGACCTAGCTCATGATGCCACTGTTGGGGAACATAGAAGAAATTCAAAAAAATTCCTACGAGTCACCAAGATCTATCTATGGAGAGACTAGCAACGAGAGAGAGGAGTACATCTACATACCCTTGTAGATCGTGAGCGGAAGCATTCAAGAGAACGGGGTTGAGGGAGTCATACTCGTCGTGATCCAAATCACCGAAGATCCTAGTGCCGAACGGACGGCACCTCCGTGTTCAACACACGTGCAGCCCGGTGATGTCTCCCGTGCCTTGATCTAGCAAGGAGAGAGGGAGAGGTTGGGGAAGACCCCGTCTAGCAGCAGCACAACGGCGTGGTGGTGATGGAGGAGCGTGGCATTCCAGCAGGGCTTCGCCAAGCACTGCAAGAGACGAGGAGGGAGAGAGGTAGGGCTGCGCCTTGGAGAGAATAACTCATCTGTTGGGCAGCCCCTAGACCTCAACTATATATAGGGGGGAGGGAGGGGGCTGCGCCCCCTCTAGGGTTCCCACCCCAAGGGGTGCGGCAGCCCCTAGATCCCATCTAGGGTGGCGGCCAAAGGGGGAGAGGGGGAGGCGCACCTGGGGTGGGCCTTAGGGCCCATCTGCCCTAGGGTTTGCCCCCCTCTTCTCTTGAGGCACCTTGGGCCTTGGTGGGGGCGTCCCAGCCCACCTAGGGGCTGGTACCTTCCCACTATTGGCCCACGCAAGCCTCTGGGGCTGGTGGCCCCTCCCGGTGGACCCCCGGACCCTTTCGGTGGTCCCGGTACATTACAGGTGATGCCCGGGACACTTCCGGTGACCAAAACCTCACTTCCTATATATAAATCTTTACCTCCGGACCATTCCGGAACTCCTCGTGACGTCCGGGATCTCATCCGGGACTCCGAACAACATTCGGTAACCATGCATATCTATTCCCTATGACCCTAGCGTCATCGAACCTTAAGTGTGTAGACCCTACGGGTTCGGGAACCATGCAGACATGACCGAGACAACTCTCCGGCCAATAACCAACAGCGGGATCTGGATACCCATGTTGGCTCCCACATATTGCATGATGATCTCATCGGATGAACCACGATGTCAAGGATTCAATCAATCCCGTATACAATTCCCTTTGTCTACCGGTATAGTACTTGCCCGAGATTCGATCGTCGGTATGCCGATACCTTGTTCAATCTCGCTACCGGCAAGTCTCTTTACTCGTTCCGTAACAAATCATCCCGTGATCAATTCCTTGATCACATTGTGCACATTATGATGATGTCCTACCGAGTGGGCCCAGAGATACCTCTCCATCACATGGAGAGACAAATCCCAGTCTTGATTCGTGCCAACCCAATAGACACTTTCGGAGATACCCGTAGTGCACCTTTATAGCCACCCAGTTACATTGTGACGTTTGGTACACCTAAAGCACTCCTGCGGTATCAGGGAGTTACACAATCTCATGGTCTAAGGAAATGATACTTGACATTAGAAAAGCTTTAGCAAACGAACTACACGATCTTGTGCTATGCTTAGGATTGGTCTTGTCCATCACATCATTCTCCTAATGATGTGATCCCGTTATCAATGACATCCTATGTCCATGGTCAGGAAACCATAACCATCTATTGATCAACGAGCTAGTCAACTAGAGGCTCACCAGGGACATTTTGTGGTCTATGTATCGCACATGTATTGCGGTTTCCGGTCAATACAATTATAGCATGAATAATAGACAATTATCATGAACAAGGAAATACAATAATAACCATTTTATTATTGCCTCTAGGGCATATTTCCAACAACATGTATAATTTTCTTACTTTGTATGATTGTTTGTTATACATAGTGCCATGGTCTTGATATCCGTCCCTGTTGGCCCTCTCCTGCTTTATGATTCAGATGTGGTAAATCCTCTTTTATAACGATTTGTTGCATTTCACATTTATGACAATTATGGCCATCAAGTTGACATAGAGATATTTTAATCTAGGAGGTATGTGAACCGGAATTTGCAACTGACCCTCCTGTCGAAAAGTTAAATTTAGTTGAAAAATAAAATGAGTATTTGAAATAAAAAATTAAAAGAATTGTAGAAGAGAAGATGAAATTGGAGTTGTATGTTGCCGATGTGGTCGATGATCACAAGATGAAGATGAATGCAATGCGCTTGAAGATGGATGCAATGCGCTTGAAGATTAAGAAGATTAGAAAAATATGCCATTGATAATGAGGCTTGGTATCATTATTGCGTTGGATCAATTTTTACCTTAGTTATGATCTTCATCGCATTTGTTGTGATGAGGGTAAGTTTTCTCTAGTGCTTTGCTTAACAAATGCATACTTAGCTTACTTTCCTCCTAAATGGCATAACTACCTAAGTTAGACTAAAAATGAGCTATACTTAGCTTACTTTCATCAAAAATGTCATGATAATCTTTGTTACCTCCAAAATGATAGACTTACCTTACTTTCCTCGAAAATGACATAATAACCTTAGTAAGCTCCAAAATGACCTATTTACCTAGCTTAGCTCTAAAATGACCTATACTTAGCATATTTTACCTAGCTTAGAAATAAAATGGCATTTTTACCTACCATAATTAGAAGAAGAAGAAGATAAAAAAGAGGAGAGGAGAAAAAGAAAGAGAATATAAAAAATCTTCTTCTTCTTCTTCTTCTTCTTCTTCTTCTTCTTCTTCCTTTTCTTCCTTTTCTTCCTTTTCTTCCTCCTCCTCTTCTTATTATTATTATTATTATTATTATTATTATTATTATTATTATTATTATTATTATTATTATTATTATTCTAGCTAGTCTTCTTCTTCTTCTTATTCTTCTTCTTCTTCTTCTAACTTGCTTCTTTCCCAGTTTGCAGATTTGCTTTAGATGAGGAAGCTTGCGTTGATGGAGTCTACTCTTCTCTTTTTGCTTCCTTCTT
Organism: Triticum timopheevii; assembly: GCA_963921465.1. Classification (NCBI taxonomy): domain Eukaryota; kingdom Viridiplantae; phylum Streptophyta; class Magnoliopsida; order Poales; family Poaceae; genus Triticum; species Triticum timopheevii. The sequence continues at coordinate 488,995,363 of OY997270.1, read as the reverse complement.
GTTTTGATTTTGTAGGATGAACAATGTCAAACTTGCTACCTATATACGTATGTATGGATGAAACCATTGTATGCTTGTTGTTGGATATGTTGGCTATGTATATGTGTTGGATGAAACCATTTGTTATGTATATGTGTTGGATGATCATATCCATATGGCAGGGATATGATTTGGTATGTATATGTGTTGGTATGCTTGTCGAAAGTATTTTCATATGTGTACATATATATATGTGTGTGTGTGTGTGTGTGTGTGTGTGTGTGTGTGTGTGTGTGTGTGTGTGTGTGTGTGTGTGTGTAAAATTCTGTGAAATTGAATGAATTTAAGAAAAAATAGGAAAATAGGGGGCTATACATGCTCTTTGTCGTCTGTTGGCAGACGACAAAGAGCTTTGCCATCAGCCAGCAGACGGAAAACATGCCACGTGTCAGCTACCTGTGCAACCTGGCATAGTAGGCTGGCTATTTGGATGCTTTGCCGTCTGCCAGTGGACGGCAAAGAACATTGAATATTTGCCGTCAGCCAGTGGAAGGCAAAGAAACCAAATAGGCCAGCCCCCCAGGTGTTGCCATGTGGCACGCTATGTCGTCCGCTGGCGGACAGCAAATATTCAATGTTCTTTGTCGTCCGCTGGCGGATGACAAATACACAAAGGTCATTGTCGTCCGCTGGCGGATGGCAAAGCACGCCATTAACCCCTTAAACCTAAGCTGGCACGTGTGCCGTCTAGGCTCTTTGTTGTCTGCTGTCGAACGGCAAAGACCTTTGCATCTTTGTCGTCTGCCAGCAGACGGCAGAGAAGCCTTTGTCGTAGCCGGTTCAGGTGGACATGTTGTCGTCTGCTGGCTGACGGCAAAGGCCTTTCCCATCCGCCTTGCATGCCTTTGCCGGGTGGCAAAGTTCCTGATTCCTGTAGTGCACCATTGTCCAAACTTCAAGCATCTAGTATGGCCTTGATTTGCTCAAGCTTTTCCTTGCTCCCATGGCCAGAATTCAGCAGATTAGCAACTAGTTTCTCAAGCTCTATCTTCTCTTGTGCAAGAAGATCCCTGTCCACCTTGATCTCTTTCATAGCCTTCCTGGTGTTGTGAATTATGTCTGCCTAGGCCTGAAGGATACACTTATATTCTTTTGCTAGCCTTAGCTTCTTCATCTCTAGCTCTTCCTTCTTCTTCTCATATTTCTTAGCATCCATTGCTTTCTGGTAGTCAATCTTGCCAACACCATCCTGCCAGTCAAACATCTTGCTAACATCATCAACCATTTTATGATACTCAGTGCAGAGATGATCATACTCCTTCTTCAACTTGGCAACCTCATCCTCATATGCATGCTTGTCCTGAATCCTTCCAAGGTTTTTGTCGGGGATATACTTAGTGTAGAGAACTACTCCGCCTTGCCAGGGCCTCCCAAGTCGCCACCTTCATCGGGTCGTCGTTGCTTCCAAGTGCCCGTGAGCCGACCCCGATCCTCGTCTTCGCGCCGCTGGGTTTGGCCTCTACTATCGCTACCTGCTTTAGGCCGCCACTGCTGAATCACCGGACTTGCAGCTGCCTTTTCCTCTGCTGTGAAGATAATTGCCACCGCTGATGTGCCGGGCTAACCCAACGTCCTATGCAAGAAACAAACCACCGTCGCACCTCGCCGGGTCAACCGCTCGCTGGCGTGTCTCCGTCGACCTCGCGCCCCACGCCGAGTGTCAAGCGGCCCTGCTTCTTCAAGTGCCCTCGTGCGGTCATGTGCCTACAACTCTCCGTTGTCCTGCATCGTGCCTCCGGGAGCTATCGACAGCGAGTCAGCCGTCCACCTTGGCTTCTGATGCGTTCTGAGCAGCCAAGCCGCTCGCGGCCTTTGTTGCCTTCCTAAACCGCCATGGCTTGGCGTCGCTACTGCCGTCGCCGAACCGCCGCCTTTCTCGTCATGGCTCCGCTTCAAGTCATCGCTGCGGGCTCGCCATGAACCGCCAAGATGGGCCTTGTTGGGCTAGCCGTGAGCCACCGCGTCCGCACAGTCTAACCTCACCACCTCCACTCTTCTCCGTTCGTGCAGGCGTGCTACGCTCGAGGCACGGCGACACGACCCGCCGCCGGTTTAGTCTGCGGGCTCCGCTTTGCTGGCACCACCGTTTCTGCCTCGGCGCCCCGCGTCTCGCGCCGCTTTGAGCTACCACTACTCAGTCTCGATTTGAGCCGCGAGTCTCCTTCGCCTCAGCATCAATCACCGTAACCATCCCCGCTAAACCGCGGGCCACCTTGGCTTTGCTTCTGCTACTACTCGTCAGTTACGTTTCTGCTGGCCTTGCCTCTGCTTTGCCAAAGCGCCGAGTTAGCCTGCCCTCCTCTGACTGAAACCACGCCTGCATTTCCAAGACTCCAACCTGATGGCCGCTGCCGAGCCGCCTCTGGCCTTGTGCTACATTCACCTTCGAGTCAGCCCTGCAGTTTCAAGTCGGCCCTGAGTTGACCTCGCCTCCGTGGCCTTGAGTCTCCGTTGCTCTGATCTGCCTGCAGTTTCTGCCTCGGCTTCTCTGCAAGCCACCGTTTTGACTATCTTTTCTCAAATACAATGGTCGCCGAAGATCAGGTCCTAAGGTTGCAAGTGAAGGTCCACATCGTCGAGACATATGCTTGTGCTGCCACTTTCCATGTTGTCACGAAAGCATTGTTTATTTGTAATGATTGCCTTAAGGCTAGAGGAGAAGATTCCTCTTGGCGATCTGGTGCAAATCAACCAAAGATGAGCATACAATGTTAACAGTAATGGTGGAGAGTTAAAGCTGGAACTACCTTGATGGATTAAGTAGGACTTTCAAGTACTGCTCCTGGTGGTCAATCAAGAGACAACGCTAGATGGAATACAATAAATTCATTGAAGACCGGAGTCTGCGAGAATAGGGGACAAGACCCATTTAAAAACTACATGGGTTACAACATTACCAGATTATCCAAGGACGGTATATACGGATCATCATTCATCCGAATAGCTCAGATACGGAGCACGGGTTGATCATATCCCGCCTGGTGATAATCCGGGACATATCACATGATGAATGGATGCACACAAGCTGCTGCCCTTGCGGTCCGGTCCACATCAGCTTGTTGGGATCGCGTCTGCTCATTGTCAATGGACGGGCGCAAATTGCCGCCCCCGACTCCTGGTCTACATCAACATACCAGGCCGCACCTGTCTGCATGAGCTATTTATTGAGTATGAGCAAGTCACTGCTTGGGTAGCTGGTTTTCTTCCAGCAAATTGGAGGCAAATTATCGTTAACTGTCGTCTACGCTGAAGGGCTCAATGGACATGTGTACAAGTCGCTGCCACTCCAGTTTGGTTAGATTCAAACAACCAGTTGGAAGGAACCATTGGCCGAGTTGCTGACACGGCTCATACGGGATCAGTTATAACCCGCCGCAGTCACCTCAACCTTCTGTGGATTCATATTGCGCTATCAGACACCAATGGTATACCCTTGCTCTGGTCAAATACGGAGAATCTCAAGACAACACCTTGAGTCATCTTAAGACTCGGGGGCTACGATGACATGACTCAGCAAATCTTGCTAGTTTCAGCAAATTTATGAACCCTGGGACGATGGAGGGAAAGATAACCCGGTCCTGGAGGCTACTGCTATATTGATGAAAATTTAAAGGGCGTTAGAAAATTTCCGGCTCAAAAAGTATATGACAAAATCCCGGTTTAAGGAAGAAGTTCCGGGTCATCAGAAAGGATTCCGATTTAAAATCTGGTTCAAGGGAAATCTGTTCTCCCACAAAAGCTATGACGCTCTGAAATCCGGTTTAAGAATGTCCAGTTCCAAAAGAATTAACTTCTCGCAAGTTCGAGTTTAAAGGCCGTCAGAAAAATTCCGGCTAAAAATAAAGATTCCGGTTTAAGGTCCGGTTCAAGGGAAAGATGTCTCTCATAAAGCCCTGACGCTCTCAATATCCGGTTCAAAATCCCGGTTCAAGAAGAATTTATTTCTTGCAAAAAGTTAAAGGTTGCCGAAGAGGACCTGTTGCCATGATGCACGGTTCAAACATGGGTATCCCGCCTTATTGGCTTATCATATTATTGGTTACATGGGGGTTTCAGCTGACAAAGCGGAGTTATGTCCATTAATCCGGCTATCACGCCACAACAAAGCTTGGGAGCTTCACACCCAAGGGGCCAAATAGAGTCTTGTTGCTACGCACAGCTCAAACATAGGCACCCATTGAGCACAGCTCACAAAGTTACTTGGGGGCTCTTTGTGCAATGCAACAAAGAGTTTGAAAGGACCCTTATAATATGCTATCAAGCACGGCTTGGAAGCCTGGTGTATTCACCTAAAAACCCGGGTTAACCTGCCTTCATCAAGTAAGCCACTCCTATCCAGGTAATCCTGGCATGACCCGCTGAACGTTTGACAAGTCAATCTTATGTAGACCCTGAAATTGTCAAAATTAAAATGACAATTGGTTAGTTGGAGGTCCATCTTAAAAGGCTTTGTCAAATGATTTAACTCAACGGCCTGGCAGCCCATGAAAAGCCTCGAATTTGGGCCTGGCAGCCCTTGAAAAGCCTTGACTACACAGTTTTATTTGCCTTTGTAATGATTTTTCTCTTTTGATAATTTTATGTTGAACCGGCGTCTATTGACCCGGCATGACTATCAGTCATCAAATTAACCCGGTGTTCATTAACCCGGCTCGACTTTCAACTACAAGTTGTCAGTACATAATCACTTATAATCCGGTGTTTATTAACCCGGCCTGGCTTTGGACTATAAGTCGCCAGTATATATTTGGATTGCGCCATTGGAATTATGCGCTTATAAATCATTGGGTATATTATTCAAATAGCCAACATGGCTGGATTTATATTATGGTTATCAATAACCAGTATTATGATTAAGGTTTTTAAAGTCGCTTTAGCGCAATGGCTATCATATTATCAATGGATATGATTTATTCTACAATTGAAGGAATAGTCCCGAGTTGCTGCAGGCTTACGACCCGGTACTTGGGGGCTACATTATTTCAGTTGAGATTACATCAAATACACAAGTCTCATGTCGCTGCAAGCCTGCACCATGACACTTGGGGGCTAATGCAAAGTCATTGTTTGCTCACCTCATTGAAGACCCGACTCATCACATCGTAATGAGCCGGCCCTTGGGGGCTACCAATTGCTCCTGTCAACAATTCAAGGTACACAAATTTTCATTTATCATTGAAGGGTCCACTGCTCAGTTGGTAAAGCACAAGGCTCTTAACCGTGTGGACATGAATTCAAGCCCCGTGATGGGGGTTACATCATATGATGTTATTTTCATTGAAGTATATATCAAAGTCCCAGCTCAATATTATCTTACTAAGCCGACCCTTGGGGGCTACACGTTGTTGTTCAAAGTTTACAAGCTTATATTTACAAAGTCCCTGATCATTATTGCATAATGACCCGGCCCTTGGGGGCTACATTGGTTGAAGTTTTTATGAGCATCAGGAAATTACAAGTCCCAAGTTGCTGCAAGCATGACAACCCGGCACTTGGGGGCTACATATGTGGAATACTCAATTCTGACTAGTGATTGAGATGAACAACCTGGATTTCTTCAAGACTGTGATATTTATATTGAAGCCAAGTCTTAAGCTGTTGCTATGCTACCTTCTTAAGACTTGGGGGCTACAAGTGATAGGCATATAAGAGGTATATTTTCAAGCTGGATGTTAACTACAAGTATGACCCGGTGCTATCAATATTTATAAACCAGTGATCTTGGCAATGATAAACCGGCAAGTTCTACGTCCTTAAACCGGCTGAAGATCAGATGAGTATTTCAAGGACCAATATTGTTTTTAAGCATTGGGAGCTGAATCAAAGGAGTTAATCTTCACAATATATTTTCTATGAGAAACCAATGTCAGCAAGTTGATTATGAAGTTGGCCTATTAAACCGGATTTTCTAGAAGAAGGAAGTGACAAGGACTTAAGGATGATCAGGATCAGTTTAACATGGATAAATCCAAATTAAACTGGGGACTAATGTCGGGGATATACCCCTCGGTATGACCCAGCCGAAGTCATAATCTGGCTGGGACTTGGTAAACCGGCGAGTGGTAAACCGGCAGACAGTTAAGACAGAGGGCTAAGACAAACGGTAAACCGGCGAGTGTTAAATCGGTAGAGTTAAGATAGATGGTAGCACCGGCAGGTGTTAAGTCAATCATAACCCGACAGACAATGTTAAACCGGCTGACAATGTTAAACCGGCAGACAATGTTAAACCAGCAGACAATGTTAAACCGGCAGACATTAAGAAGCCCAGGAAGGGAAGTCAAAATAGTTTAAGTCTTAGTCTGAGATGGACTCTACATGTAACCCGCCCCTTTAACTTATATAAGGAGGGTCAGGGCTCCCCAAAGAGGGACAAGCAAGAAACGATCTCTAGGGCTAGACACAACTAGAGGAGAGCCGGTTTACGGCGACTCCCTCGTGATGATAATGAGATCTAGCCTCAAACAGCATGTAGGGTTGTTACCGGATGATGTTTCCCGGGGCCCGAAGTTGTCTAAACCTTTGTCTTGTGTTGCGTCTCTTGATTCCACTCAACCCCTCTCAAGCTACCACATAGATGCGTTGGCCTCGCGACTAAGTCCTCACACTAAGGACATCTGACGTGTTAATTCCACGACAGTTTGCTCATGGAACATTTCCCACAGCTTGATGAGGCAGTTCTTAAGTACATCAGCCAGACAGGATCAACCCACTAAACTACACCACAATTCACACCTCCCTGTAGTTTGATCAGGCAAAACATACTTCATAAAATGCATAAATTTAGTAATAACTTCAGTTTAAAAATGGTATTGATATACAAGAAGGAGGTGTAACCATAAATTCAATACTAAATTCAGTTCAATTCAGTACTATAACTCAATACTTACTTTCTGCAAACTAAAAAACACCTACACATTAACTGAATCCACCTACCATAACTGAATCCACTAGGCATAACTGATAACTAGAAAGCTTAAATGAATCACTGAATTCATATATCAAGTACAAAACCACTCTATGCAAATAAGAACACTGACTTCAGATAACAATGAGCTACTGATTTACTAAATTACTCACCTGAACAGGGCATCCATAGAACCTCCTCCCAGTGTTAGCACCTTGAAAAGCAACACACTTCCTAGGTTTCATCTGGTGCAGAGTGCACTTGGCAACTTCCTCCATGGGAGCTCCACACCAGAGTGGCTCAGGGATGGTGTCAGGTGTGTCCTACATGAAGTACAAGGTAGATCAGAACCAATGCATCAAATAGTTCCACTTGAGTCAAGCTTTGCCTTACTCAAGGTCAGATGTACAAGGTAGACCAGATCAGACATCACAGTGGCATCCATACCCTAGATCAAAACTAACAGTTAACCAAACCAAATGAATCCATCCATACAAATATTCAGATCCTCAACCCTCATTCCCAAATTGATTCAACCCTAACCCTAACCCTAGATAATAACAGAGAGGAGGGGGATGAGGCTTACAAAGTACTCCATGTCAATCAGGTTGCCCCTCATGCTGTCATCGTGGGAGCTCTCATCCCCATCATTCCAAGAAGGCATCTTGGCCGGTGATGAGGAATGGAGGTGGTCCGCGATGATGGTGAGCTCGACCAGGGGAAACAGAGCGAGGGGGAGAGAGTGAGAGTGAGTGAGTGCGAGGGAGACAGAGTGAAGGCCGGGTCCGTCTTGACCTGGTCGAGACAGCTCGTGCGCCCTAACGACCGTCACCCGCGTGCGTGAGCCCTGTGGCCGACAAAACCCTAACTGGCAGACCCCACATGTCATAACCCCACTTAAACTGTAACCATTTGGCCACTTGGGTTTTTTGGAACAGCCCACCACTTTTGTGGTAATTTTTTGGAAAATTAAAAAAAGTGGTAGTTTTTCGGAATGATAGCCCGTAATGTGGTAGTTTTTTGCTATTCACTCGATCATAGGAGGATAAGTTGATCACCTCACGGGGTTGCTCCATTGCAATGAGGCACATCTCAGCTAGAACAAGAGATTCATAGGACATAAAAAAATTCATGGTGGACACAACTATATAGGCAAGAACAACACTTTGTATCAGACTACTTGCTCTAACAGGTTAGTACCCTTCAACAGCATATCAATTATTAGAAAAGATAGAATAGTGTAGGATATTATTCTACCTGGTCTTGTACTCCAAGATGATCATGTACTATATATATATACCCACGAGGCTCAAGCAATACAATCCATCATCTTCCATCAATCCCTTCCTATTCCTTCTATCAAGGTATCAGCCTAACCGATCTAGACCCTAGCCGCCGCCCATCGATTCCGCCCCACGCGCCGCCCCTGGGGCGGTCGGCCTCCATTACCGTCGCCGGGGGCCGTGCCGCTCGTAACTAGGGTTTGTCCGCCGGTGGTGTTGATCGGCTGCCCTAGAGAGTCTTTTTCCCGAGCCCTTGCTCCAGGGTTTTCTCTCTCCCGCCGGTCATCTTGATCGATGTTTTATTTTTGATTTTCCAATCTGAAATAGGTTTGTGTCGCCCGCCGCCGCCGCCGACCCCCGCGCGCCTCTACTTCGACCCCGGTGCAACCAGCCGGCCTTTCCTCCAACTTGGTGGCCAGTGGCCACACGCGGGCGTCCTGTCAGGGCCAACTGCAATCCACACGACAGCCCGCCCGTTGCCCTGTGCCGGCCGTCACCGCCTTGCTTCGACCGGGACTCTTGCATTGCCTCGAACTGGCAGCCTCGCGCCATGCAGCGGCCCATCACAGCCGCCCCACGCACGCCAGCCCGCCCGTCGATCTATGTCGTCCTCGTCCCACGCCGTCCGTTGTCACCGGCTTCATCTCGAACTCCGCCTTCACTGAGCGGTATCCCCAACCTCCCACGCGATCAGCTTAATCATCCGCTCGCCACCACATCTACACCACATTACCAACCTGTCCTGTCGGTTGCGCGTGTGTCTCGCAGGTCCTATGAAGATCGTCCCCGAGTTCAGCGCATCCCTCCACCGATCGAGCATCGGGCTGCCGCTGCGTTGCCTCGTAGGGCTGCAACGCCGCCACCTCGTGGTTCTCCTCGCGGCTGCATCGACTCACGCATCACCGCTGCGTCACCCCCTCGAGCAGTAGTGTCGTGATATGCGGTCCCCGCCACCGCCCCGAGGCCGTCCCCGTGGTTGCACCGACCCGTGCTCCACCGCTGCGCCGGCCCTTCGGGATGTAGCGTCATGGCCCCCGGTCCCCGCTGCAGCCCCGAGGTCTACCCGCCGTCTCCCCGACCCGCCTGCCACCGCTGCATCACCCCTTCGGGTCATGGTGCCGCGGCCCTCGGTCCACCGCCATTCCCGTGTGTCGACTTCCCATGGTATGCGTTGTGCCGCCTCCCTTGGCGCGGGAGCGCCATCGTCCGCGCGGTCTTCATCACGCTGTCGGGTTCCTCGCCTACTTCAAGCACCGTCGTTGCGCTCCTAACCAAGCCATCGCCACCACCGTCAGGCCACCGCCGCCGCCCTTCCACCTCCTTCGTCTTCGTCTAGCACCAGCCCATTGCCAGCTTTGTCGTCATCTTTCCCGACCACTTCGTCTACTCCGACCAACATTGGTGACATCAGCCCACGCCAATTGGCGCCACATTCGTCGTTGAGTCTCCTTCTCTGCTGGCCCCTCCGACTCCTCGACGTGGCATACACCTCGTGCAGGTCCTTCATTTATGCACGCGGCATGCTTGGTGCTGGATACACCGATGCGTGCCTTCGTCCATGATGTGTCCCTAGGCCTGGCAAGCCTGGTGTGGCGCTTCGTCAACTTCGTCCTCGTCCGTTTATGCATGCCCGATGCTGGCAACACTGACGCGTGTCTTCATCTACGATGTGTCCCCGGGTTTGGCAAACCCGGCACAGTGCCTCGTTAACACCGTCCTCTACCCGGCGCACACTACTTTGACACCACCGCGCCCATGACTAACTTGGCGCCTCCTTGCACCCATGGCTCCACGGCGACATCCTCGACACCGGCTACCCCGACAAGACATCTACCATGGTGTTCTTCGAACGTCTACCTCGACCACGGCTACACCACCCACACTCTCGGCTACCTCGACAAACGACACAAAGGGCTACCACCTTTCTTGAGAAACCTTGTCGGGTATCACTCCAGCCACGACTTCCACGATGCATCGATCATTACGACTGTAGGGGGTGTCTGTCGGCTTGCCTTTGGATTCTTCTCTAGTCTCACCGTCTACGCCACTACCGTTGTGACTGTGGGGGATGCTGAGTATATTGATTATTAGGAAAGATAGGATAGCGTAGGATATTATTCTACCTTGCCTTATACTTCAATATGATCATGTACTCCTAGATATATGCTCACGAGGTTCAAGCAATACAATCCATCATATTTGGCCAATCCCTCTCTATTCGTTCTAACACCTTCAACCAATATTTACAGTCTCCAACAAGATGAGGGGCTGATCGAAGGTCGGGAGGAGCTCAAAAAGTATACCCTCTTTAATAATTAATAAAAATGTATGTGTGATACATCGATGCAGAGGCAGGGGTCTCAATCTTCATTTCGGAAAAACATAGCTTAAGTTCCTTAAAAAGGTAAAACAACAAGGAAACTTTGTAGACCTTGCCACCAATGCGAACAACCCACCACCTACGCCGTGGAAGTGGGGTCCTTAAAAATAACAACGCCCATATCTGCATGATGTTTGGTCTAGGGACCTCCTAGACCGAACAAAACGTTCGCTCTAGGAGGCAGGTTCTAACGAACGAAACCATTCGATTGAAGAGCCCTCCCAGCGCGAAGGACACACCTCTGTTGGGCGAACAAAAAAAGATTGTAGCCCATTTTGTTGGGCTTCTTCCCAACCGTTAATAATCGCACAAAAAACAGAAAAGAAAGTCCAAAAATGAACAAAAAAAGAACGCCTATCCACAGAAACGAAAAAAAATAGTTATACCTACATTTATCTTTGCAAAAAAGAAAAACCAAATCATAATCCATGTCAAAAACTACATAAAAACCTAAAACACAGGAAAGCACATAAAAAATAGCCATGATTTCTCATTTTTTGATGCCATATGAAATCTAAAAATTCCTAATATGCCATGTAAAACAAAATAAAATAGTACAAGCGTTTATAGGTAAATTTTCCATGTCAAAAGTTAAACTTGCCATGGCAAAATAAAGAGAACAAGTTTCACGGAAAAAAGTGGTTTGAAAAATGTGTTAGGGCGTTATATAAATTTGCGAAGTCAATATAGGAAAAATTGCCATGGCAAATTAAAAGTAAATTTTGCCATTTTTTGCCCTTTAAAAGGTGATTGACGCAGAAATATAAGTAAACTTACCATGTCAAAAAGGTAAAATTGCCATGGAAAATAAAATGTAAAATTTTCAGAGAAAAATAAGAGGCTAAAGGTATTTGCCAGGACGTTATACGTAAATTTTCCATGGCAATATAGGAAAAACTACCATGGCAAATAAAAGGTCAATTTTGCCGTCTTTTTTAATTTTATATTTTTCCATGGCAAATTCTAAAAAGCAACTTATGCATAAAAGAATAATTTACCCATGGCAACTCTCACAACATTGTTCATTATAATTTGGCGGTTTGTCATCATAATTTGCCATGGCAAAAACATGCTGAAAAAATAATTTGCCAATAGCCATCTGATGGAACTTTTTCAAACCATCAAAATAGAAAAAATGAACAAAAATTGCAATGCTATGTGAAAAGCATGGCAAAAGAAGCTCCGTAGGTCAAGTCAATTGTGCATGAAAACAGATTTCCTTGGTATGTGGAGTATGATTTTGTCATGGGTTGTTAAAAATTTTCCCCATGGTCCAGGTGATACATTTGCCTTGGAACATTGACATGGAAAAAAATATCTCTGAAAATGAATAGCAACTTGCCCTAGTTTATGAAAAAATGGCAAATTCATATTAAAAAAATCTCATGGTAGCTATTTTCTGAACGAAAATATGGTAGCTAAATTTGTCATGTCAAACGATAATAATTCGCCATGGCAAATAGTCTCTAAATTCATAGTGATTGCTCATTGTATATGGAACTAAATGATGTGTAATTCATGAGAAATGTAGGATAAAAATGGTACGAAGTATTCATCATTTGTCATGGCAAAATATACATATGATAGAAGGCAAAAAAATTAGACAACATAGTGCGTTGACAAAAAGACAAAGGTGATCTATGAAAGAAGGAATAACACTTTGTCATGGAGACAAAATTTGTAGAAGAAAAGCTATCATGGGAAATTTTGATAAACAAATTTCCATGGTATATAAAAATCATAGGAAAAATCATAGCAATTTTCTCATGGAAACTACTTCAGAATTATGCCATGGCAACTACTCTAGAATTTTTCCATGGCAGCTACTCATAGCCAATTCCATCAATGACAACTACTCATAGAATTCTACCATGGCAACTACTCCAGAATTTAGCCGTGGCAACTACTCTAAAATTTTGCCATGCCACACTGCTATCATAACTGAACGTGCCGACATGATCTAATCCATATTAAGCATTCAGTTACAAACAAAGATTAGGCAAGATAAATTGCCGTTAAAAGGAAAAATTCTTTTCAACATAGCAAAATAATAGTTGTCATGGCAAAAAATATATCTAAGTGTTCATGTCAAAATGTTAAACTAAACTAATGGGGACAACATGCGTATGGGATGAAAACAAGATTCATCTGCCCATAAATTGCCACGATTTTGAAAATAAAAAAGGTCACCTATGCACATACAAAGTCGCCATGTTCATTACATAGATCATGAAGATCATCTAAAATTTCACGTTTATTATGAAAAAAGGAATAAATAAATTTGGCACATACATGACGATCACCTCATTGATGAAATGATGACACCTCTAAGATGCTACAAAACTAACAAGTTCCTAGGAGCAATAAACACGGTAAAAAGAGTTGACATCTAAAGTACTTGCCATGGCAAACATATGCTTATAGTTTCCATGCATTTACTAATACAAATTAACTAGAATTACAGTGAGTTTTGAACATACATGAGGAACACCTCATTGAATAAATTATGACATAGAGTCGTTCAAATGAAAAAATGCCATCTATAAAGATGCTACAAAAAGTAACTACACACACAATATAAAGTTCCCAAGAGAAAAAATAGCAATAATTGGCATCTCAACTAGTGCCCATGGCAACACTTCATGGCAAGCATATGCTTTTAGTTCCATGCATTTGAGATGCCAAATGTGTAGAATATATCCATTTTTTACACCATTTTAGCTTCAATTGTTTTGTGAATATACATACATATGAAAAGATAATGCCTATAATTAGCCATTTTCGCTATTAAATTTTGGCAACAACCATTTCCACATAGGGGTAGGTACTAAAAATGTCTAGGAAATGCTAAACAACGGGAAACCAAAACTCATGGGGAAGGAGGGCGAGGACCTGGGTTTCGAAGGTGGCAAGCGGGCGAGCAGGTTGCAGTTGGGTAGAGAGCGAACAATCTCCATGGTGGCGCCGGCCATGCCGACAACGCTGCAGCAGCAACATCCAATAGAAGAGGATGGCGCCATGGGGGAGGCTTCATGCGCCATGAGGTAGCTGCGCGTGAGAATGAAACCCTCACTGGCGCGACCCTCATGGAGAGGTGGTGCTGATAGGCGAGCGGGGTCCCTGGAGGAAGCCATATCCCTCATCGTCGGCCTAATCAACTTGATGTTCACCATCACCGCCGCCCCCGCCCATCACCACTCGTCGTTGGTTCTGATCCACCTGACGTGGCGCTCCATGTCTGCGTTGCCTACTCCTTGGTTCTCGGGCCCAGCCACCATCGCCCAAATCTTCGACTAGGGGCGCATAGTGCGGGGCTGCCGCGAATAAGGAGGTTGGCTTCCGGGAGGGCGTCTGTTGTCGGCGGGAAGATGCGGCTGAGTCACCTGCTGCAAAATCCCGGTAGATGTCGGAGGATGATATGTCTCCAATGTATCTACTTATCCAAACACTTTTGCTCTTGTATTGGACACTAATTTGCATGATTTGAATGAAACTAACCCGGGCGGACGCTATTTTCAGCGGAACTACTTTGGTGATATTTTTGTGCAGAAATAAAAAGTTTTTGGAATCAAAATTTTTACAGAGAATAATTTGGGAATTAACAAAAAATACTGGCGGAAGAAGTTATTGGAGGGGAGCCACCTGTGGGCCACAAGCTCAGGGGGCGCCCCTTGCGGCGTGCCTGGTGCACTTGTGTGGCCTGTTGGAAATATGCCCTAGAGGCAATAATAAAATGGTTATTATTGTATTTCCTTGTTTATGATAATTGTCTATTGTTCATGCTATAATTGTATTAACTGGAAACTATAATACATGTGTGAATACATAGACCGCAACATGTCCCTAGTGAGCCTCTAGTTGACTAGCTCGTTGATCAATAGATGGTTATGGTTTCCTGACCATGGACATAGGATGTCATTGATAACGGGATCACATCGTTAGGAGAATGATGTGATGGACAAGACCCAATCCTAAGCATAGCACAAGATCGTGTAGTTCGTTTGCTAAAAGCTTTTCTAATGTCAAGTATCATTTCCTTAGACCATGAGATTGTGCAACTCCCGGATACCGTAGGAATGCTTTAGATGTGCCAAACGTCACAACATAACTGGGTGGCTATAAAGGTGCACTATGGGTATCTCCGAAAGTGTCTATTGGGTTGGCACGAATCGAGACTGAGATTTGTCACTCCGTGAGACGGAGAGGTATCTCTGGGCCCACTCGGTAATGCATCATCATAATGAGCTCAATGTGACTAAGTAGTTAGTCACGGGATCATGCATTACGGAATGAGTAAAGTGACTTGCCGGTAACGTGATTGAATGAGGTATTGGGATACCGAAGATCGAATCTCGGGCAAGTAACATACCGATTGACAAAGGGAATTGTATATGGGATTGATTGAATCCTCGACATCGTGGTTCATCCGATGAGATCATCGTGGAACATGTGGGAGCCAACATGGGTATCCAGATCCCGCTGTTGGTTATTGGCCGGAGAATGTCTCGGTCATGTCTACATAGTTCCCAAACCCGTAGGGTCTACACACTTAAGGTTCGGTGACGCTAGAGTTGTTATGGGAAATAGTATGTGGTTGCCGAAGGTTGTTCGGAGTCCCAGATGAGATCCCGGACATGACGAGGAGCTCCGGAATGGTCCGGAGGTGAAGATCGGTATATTGGATGAAGGGTATTGGAGTCTGAAATTGTTCCAGGGGTACCAGGTGATGACGAGCTTGTCCGAAAGGGGTTTCGGAGGCCCCGGCAAGTGTTGGGGGGCCTTATGGGCCAAGGGGAGAGGGCACATCAGCCCCCATCTCACGTAACCAGGAGAGGTGGGGGCGCCACCCTAGGGCAGCCGCCCCTCCCGGCTTGGGGGGCAAGTTTCCTAGGGGGTGGGGGCGCCCAAACCCATCTAGGGTTTCCCCTTTGGTCGCCGCCCCTCCCCTAGGGAACCCTAGGGCGCCTCCTCCTCCTCCCTTCCCCCTATATATAGTGAGGGAGAGAGAGGGAAGCCGCACCCTTCCCCTGTCGCAGCCCTCTCCCTCCTCCAACACCTCCTCCTCCTCCGTAGTGCTTGGCGAAGCCCTGCCAGAGAACCACGAGCTCCATCACCACCATGTCGTCGTGTTGTCAGAGTTTTTCCCTCAACTTATCCTCTCCCCTTGCTGGATCAAGAAGGAGGAGACGTCCCCGGGCTGTACATGTGTTGAACGTGGAGGCACCGTTCTTCGGTGCTTAGATCGGATTCGGCCGTGATCTGAATCGCTTCGTGTACGACTCCACCGACTGTGTTCTTGCAACGCTTCCGCTTAGCGATCTTCAAGGGTATGAAGATGCACTCCCTCTCTCTCTTGTTGCTAGAATCTCCATAGATTGATCTTGGTGATGCGTAGAAAATTTTGAATTTCTGCTACGTTCCCCAACAGTGGCATCATGAGCTAGGTCTATTGCATAGATTCTGTGCACGAGTAGAACACAAGTTGTTGTGGGTGTTGATTTTGTTCAAGATGCTTACCGTTACTAGTCCTATCTTGTTTCGACGGTATTGTGGGATGAAGCGGCCCGGACCGACCTTACACGTACACTTACGTGAGACAGGTTCCACCGACTAACATGCACCGACATGCACTTGTTGCATAAGGTGGCTAGCGGGTGTCTGTCTCTCCCACTTTATTCGGATCGGATTCGATGAAAAGGGTCCTTATGAAGGGTAAATAGCAATTGGCATATCACGTTGTGGTTTTGCGTAGGTAAGAAACGTTCTTGCTAGAAACCCATAGCAGCCACATAAAACATGCAAACAACAATTAGAGGACGTCTAACTTGTTTTTGCAGGGTATGCTATGTGATGTGATATGGCCAAGAAGGATGTGATGAATGAAATATATGTTATGTATGAGATTGATCATATTCTTGTAATAGGAATCACGACTTGCATGTCGATGAGTATGACAACCGGCAGGAGCCATAGGAGTTGTCTTTATTTATTGTATGACCTGCGTGTCACTGAATAACGCCATGTAATTACTTTACTTCTTTGCTAAACCGTTAGCCATAGTAGTAATAAGTTGGCGAGACAACTTCATGGAGACACGATGATGGAGATCATGGTGTCATGCCGATGATGATGATGATCATGGAGCCCCGAAGATGGAGATCAAAAGGAGCAAAATGATATTGGCCATATCATGTCACTATTTGATTGCATGTGATGTTTATCATGTTTATGCATCTTATTTGCTTAGAACGACGGTAGTAAATAAGATGACCCCTCATAATAATTTCAAGAAAGTGTTCCCCCTAACTGTGCACCATTGCAAAAGGTCATTGCTTCGAAGCACCACGTGATGATCGGGTGTGATAGATTCTAACATTCACATACAACGGGTGTAAGCCAGATTTACACAGGTGAAACACTTAGGTTGACTTGACGAGCCTAGCATGTACAGACATGGCCTCGGAACACAAGAGACCGAAAGGTCGAGCATGAGTCGTATAGTAGATATGATCAACATGAAGATGTTCACCGATGATGACTAGTCCGTCTCACGTGATGATCGGACACGGCCTAGTTGACTCGGATCATGTATCACTTAAGATGACTAGAGGGATGTCTATCTGAGTGGGAGTTCATTAGATGAACTTAATTATCCTGAACATAGTCAAAAGGTCTTTGCAAATTATGTCGTAGCTCGCGTTTTAGTTCTACTATTTTAGATATGTTCCTAGAGAAAACATAGTTGAAAGTTGATAGTAGCAATTATGCAGACTGGGTCTGTAAACTGAGGATTGTCCTCATTGCTGCGTAGAAGGCTTATGTCCTTAATGCACCGCTCGGTGTGCTGAACCTCGAACATCGTCTGCGGATGTTGCAAACATCTGACATACATGTTTTGATGACTACGTGATAGTTCAGTAATGTTAAACGGTTTAGAATTGAGGCGCTAAAGACGTTTTAGAAACGTCGCGGAACATATGAGATGTTCCAAGGGCTGAAATTGGGATTTCAGGCTCGTGCCCACGTCAAGAGGTATAAGACCTCCACGAGCTTCTTAGCCTACAAACTAAGGGAGAAAAGCTCAATCGTTGAGCTTGTACCCAGATTGTCTGGGTACAACAATCACTTGAATCAAGTGGGAGTTAATCTTCCAGATGAGATAGTGATGTTTCTCAAAAGACATTGCCACTAAGCTACTAGAGCTTCGTGATGAACTATAACATATCAGGGATAGATACGATGATCCTTGAAATATTTGCGATGTTTGACACCGCGAAAGTAGAAATCAAGAAGGAGCATCAATTGTTGATGGTTAGTGAAACCACTAGTTTCAAGAAGGGTAAGGGCAAGAAGGGGTACTTCATGAAACGGCAAATCAGTTGCTGCTCCAGTGAAGAAACCCAGGGTTGAACCCAAACCCGAGATGAAGTGCTTCTGTAATGAGGGAACGGTCACTGAAGCGGAACTACCCTAGATACTTGGTAGATGAGAAGGCTGGCAAGGTTGACAGAAGTATATTGGATATACATTGTATTAAATGTGTACTTTACTAGTACTCCTAGTAGCACCAGGGTATTAAGATACCGGTTCGATTGCTAAGTGTTAGTAACTCGAAATAAAAGAGCTACAGAATAAACGGAGACTAGCTAAAGGTGAGATGACGATGTGTGTTGGAAGTGTTTCCAAGGTTGATGCGATCAAGCATCGCCTGCTCCCTCTACCATCGAGATTGGGGTTAAACCTAAATAATTGTTATTTGGTGTTTGCGTTGAGCATAGACATGATTGGATTATGTCTATCGCAATACGGTTTTTCATTTAAGGAGAATAATGGCTACTCTGTTTATTTGAATAATATCTTCAATGGTCTTGCACCTAAAAGAATGGTTTATCGAATCTCGATCGTAATGATACACATGTTCATGCCAAAAGATATAAGATAGTAATGATAGTACCACCTGCTAGTGGCACTGCCATTTGAGTCATATTGGTATAAAACGCATGAAGAAGCTCCATGTTGATGGATCTTTGGACTCACTCGTTTTTGAAAAGTTTGAGACATGCGAACCATGTCTATTGGTATGTGCGCATGAAGAAACTCCATGCAGATGGATCATTTGGACTCACTTGATTCTAAATCACTTGAGACATGCAAATCATACCACATGGGCAAGATGACTGAAAAGCCTCGTTTTCAGTAAGATGGAACAAGAGAGCAACTTGTTGGAAGTAATACATTTTGATGTGTGCTGTCCAATGAGTGCCGAGGCACGTAGTGGATATTGTTATGTTCTTACTTCACAGATGACTTGAGTAGATGCTGAGTATATTTACTTGATGAAACACAAGTCTGAATTATTGAAAGGTTCAAGTAATTTCAGAGTGAAGTTGAAGATCATCGTGACAAGAGGATAAATGTCTATGATATGATCATAGAGATGAATATCTGAGTTACGAGTTTGGTACACAGTTAAGACCTTGTGGAAATTGTTTCACAACTAATACCACCTGGAACACCATAGTGTGATGGTGTGTCCGAACATCATAGCTGCACCCTATTGGATATGGTGCATACCATGATGTCTCTTATCGAATTACCACTATTGTTCATGGGTTAGGCATTAGAGACAACCGCATTCACTTTAAATAGGGCACCACGTAATTCCGTTGAGATGACACCGTATGAACTATGGTTTAGAGAAACCTAAGATGTCGTTTCTTGAAAGTTTGGGGCTGCGACGCTTATGTGAAAAAGTTTCATCCTGATAAGCTCGAACCCAAAGCGGATAAATACATCTTCATAGGACACCCAAAATAGTTGGGTATACCTCCTAATTCAGACCCGGAAGCAAAAGTGATTGTTTCTAGAAACATGTCCTTTCTCGAGGAATAGTTTCTCTCGAAAGAATTGAGTGGGAGGATGGTGGAGACTTCATGAAGTTATTGAACCATCACTTCAACCAGTGTGTAGAAGGGCACAGGAAGTTGTTCCTGTGGCACCTACACCAATTGAAGTGGAAGCTGATGATAGTGATCATGAAACTTCGGATCAAGTCACTACCAAACCGTGTAGGTCAACAAGGATGCGCACTACTTCAGAGTGGTACGGTAATCCTGTCTTGGAAGTCATGTTTCTAGACAACAATGAACCTACGAGCTATGGAGAAGCGATGGTGGGCCCGGATTCCGACAAATGGCTAGAGGCCATAAAAATCCGAGAGAGGATCCATGTATGAAAACAAAGTGTGGACTTTGGAAGAACTACTTGATGGTCGTAAGGCTGTTGGGTACAGATGGATTTTAAAAGAAAGACGGACAATGATGGTAATTGTCACCATTAAGAAAGCTTGACTTGTCGCTAAGATGTTTTCCGACAAGTTCAAGGAGTTGACTACGATGAGACTTTCTCACTCGTAGCAATGCTAAGAGTCTGTTGGAATTATATTAGCAGTTACTTCATTATTTATGAAATCTTGCAGATAGGATGTCAAAACATTGTTTCCTCGACGATTTTTTGAGGAAAGGTTGTATGTGATACAACCAAAAAGTTCTGCCAATCCTAAAAGATGCTAACAAGTATGCAAAACTCCAGCAATCCTTATAAGGACTGGAGTAAGCATCTCAGAGTTGGAATAAACACTTTGATGAGATGATCAAAGATTTTGGGTTTATACAAAGTTTATGAGAAACTTGTATTTCCAAAGAAGTGAGTGGGAGCACTATAGAATTTCTGATGAGTATATGTTATTGACATATTGTTGATCAGAAATGATGTAGAATTTCTGGACAGCATATAGGGTTATTTGAAAAGTGTTTTTCAATGGAAAACCTGGATTAAGCTACTTGAACATTGAGCATCAAGATCTATAAGGATAGATCAAAAACGCTTAATAGTACTTTCAAATAAATACATACCGTGACAAGATTTTGAAGGAGTTCAAAATAGATCGGCAAAGAAGGAGTTCTTGGCTGTGTTATAAGGTGTGAATATTGAGTAAAGACTCAAGACATGACCACGGCAGAAGAGAGAGAAAGGACGAAGGTCGCCCCCTATGCTTCAGACGTAGGCTCTACAGTATGCTATGCTGTGTACCGCACCTAAAGTGTGCCTTGCCATGAGTCAGTCAAGGGGTACAGGAGTGATCCAGGAATGGATCACAGGACAGCGGTCAAACTTATCCTTAGTAACTAGTGGACTAAGGAATTTTCTCGATTATGGAGGTGGTAAAAGAGTTCGTCGTAAAGGGTTACGCCGATGCAAACTTTGACACCAATCCGGATTATTCTGAGTAGTAAACCGGATTCGTATAGTAGAACATTTATTTGGAATAGCTCCAAATAGAGCGTGGTAGCTGCATCTAGGAGATGACATAGAGATTTGCAAAGCACACACGGATCTGAAAGGTTCACATCCGTTGACTAATAACCTCTCTCACAAGCGATATATGATCAAACCCCATGGGTGTTGATTCAATACAATCACATAGTGATGTGAACTAGATTATTGACTCTAGTGCAAGTGGGAGACTGTAGGAAATATGCCCTAGAGGCAATAATAAAATGGTTATTATTGTATTCCTTGTTCATGATAATTGTCTATTGTTCATGCTATAATTGTATTAACTGGAAACCGTAATACATGTGTGAATACATAGACCACAACATGTCCCTAGTGAGCCTCTAGTTGACTAGCTCATTGATCAATAGATGGTTATGGTTTCCTGACCATGGACATAGGATGTCATTGATAATGGGATCACCTCATTAGGAGAATGATATGATGGACAAGACCCAATCCTAAGCATAGCACAAGATCGTGTAGTTCCTTTGCTAAAAGCTTTTCTAATGTCAAGTATCATTTCCTTAGACCATGAGATTGTGCAACTCCCGGATACCGTAGGAATGCTTTGGGTGTGCCAAACGTCACAACGTAACTGGGTGGCTATAAAGGTGCACTACGGTTATCTCCGAAAGTGTCTATTGGGTTGGCACGAATCGAGACTGGGATTTGTCACTCCGTGAGACGGAGAGGTATCTCTGGGCCCACTCGGTAATGCATCATCATAATGAGCTCAATGTGACTAAGTAGTTAGTCACGGGATCATGCATTACGGAACGAGTAAAGTGACTTGCCGGTAACGTGATTGAACGAGGTATTGGGATACCGACGATCGAATCTCGGACAAGTAACATACCGATTGACAAAGGGAACGGTATACGGGATTGATTGAATCCTCGACATCGTGGTTCATCCGATGAGATCATCGTGGAACATGTGGGAGCCAACATGGGTATCCAGATCCCTCTGTTGGTTATTGGCCGGAGAACGTCTCGGTCATGTCTGCATGGTTCCGAAACCCGTAGGGTCTACACACTTAAGGTTCGGTGACCCTAGAGTTGTTATGGGAAATAGTATGTGGTTGCCGAAGGTTGTTCGGAGTCCCAGATGAGATCCTGGACATGACGAGGAGCTCCGGAATGGTCCGGAGGTGAAGATCGGTATATTGGACGAAGGGTATTGGAGTCCGGAATTGTTCCGGGGGTACCAGGTGATGACCAGCGTGTCCGAAAGGGGGTTCGGAGGCCCCGGCAAGTGTTGGGGGGCCTTATGGGCCAAGGGGAGAGGGCACATCAGCCCACTAAGGGGCTGAGCGCCCCTCCCACCCCATCTCACGTAACCAGGAGAGGTGGGGGCGCCACCCCTAGGGCAGTCGCCCCTCCCGGCTTGGGGGGCAAGTTTCCTAGGGGGTGGGGGCGCCCAAACCCATCTAGGGTTTCCCCTTTGGCCGCCGCCCCTCCCCTAGGGAACCCTAGGGCGCCTCTTCCTCCTCCTCCCTTCCCCCTATATATAGTGATGGAGAGAGAGGGCAGCGGCACCCTTCCCCTGGCGCATCCCTCTCCCTCCTCCAACACCTCCTCCTCCTCCGTAGTGCTTGGCGAAACCCTACCGGAGAACCACGAGCTCCATCACCACCATGCCGTCGTGTTGTCGGAGTTTTTCCCTCAACTTCTCCTCTCCCCTTGCTGGATCAAGAAGGAGGAGACGTCCCCGGGCTGTACGTGTGTTGACCGCGGAGGCACCGTTCTTCGGTGCTTAGATCGGATTCGGCTGCGATCTGAATCGCTTCGTGTACGACTCCACCGATCGCGTTCTTCCAACGCTTCCGCTTAGCGATCTTCAAGGGTATGAAGATGCACTCCTCTCTCTCTTGTTGCTAGAACCTCCATAGATTGATCTTGGTGATGCGAAGAAAATTTTGAATTTCTGCTACGTTCCCCAACATGGCCCACGGAGCTTTGTTTGCCCTACCTCTCCAAGTCCATAAGTACTGTCTTTCCCCCCAAAAAATCAGAGAGAATGAATCATCATGTTTTGCCATACGGAGCCACCGCTACCTCCTATTCTTTGTCGAGAGGTCTGATTTGGAGTTCGTTCGGGGCTTCGGAGAGGGGAATTCCTCGCTGTTATCATCATCAACCCTTCTTCATGAACAATTCCATGATGCTCACCACCGGGAGTGGGTAATTCCTTTGTGGACTTGCTGGACGGTGATTGAGATGGATGAGATTTGGCATGTACTCGAGTGAATTTGTTAGGGTTTGATCCCTGGTATCCACTATGTTCCGATATTGATATTGCTATGACTTTCCTATGCTTAATGCTTGCCATTAGGCCCAAGTGACATGATTTCAGATCCGAACCTATTATGTTTTAATGAATATATTTGAGTTCTTGATCCTATATGCTAGTTGTATGCACTTATTAGTATTCTGAACCGTAGACCCCAAGGTGAAAATAATTGGGATAGTTTCCGGGGTTGACTGTAATTCCAAGAGTTCATGTATTCACTATGTGTTAATGTTTTGTTCTAGTTCTCTATAAAAAGGAGCGCCTTAATTACCCTTAGATTTTCATTAGGAACCTGCTGCAACAGGATGGTAGGACAAAAGATGTCATGCAAGTCCTTATTATAAGCACGCATGACTATATACCAGATATATGTCTACATATGATTGATGAATTGGAGCTATTGTGTATCGCTCTAGGTTGTGACTGTTACAAGATAAATGTCATTCGAATATCCAAATGTCCATCGCTAATCCAATGCCTACACTTTGCTCATATTGTCTTTGCTAAGTTACGCCGACTGTTGCTGCTGTCACACTTGTTACAAAATTGCTATTGTTACTGTTACTGGTACTATTGCTACTGTAATCATAACTATCACATCACCGTGCAACTAATATTTTTCTGCAAGGAAATAACTCAACTGTGAAGGTTTATAAATATTCTTTGGCTTTCCTTGTATCGAATCAATAAAGTGGGTGAAATACTACCCGCGAAGATTGTTGCAATCTTCTATACATGTTGGTCATCAGAGGGGACAGCGCGCAGCGAAGGAGGTGGGCGTCGGGCATTCTTGGTTCCCACAGCGGCGACCTGCTAGGGATCGTGGGCTTCCGCTCGCCTCACCGTCCAGTGATGGGTGAGTGGAGTTCATGGGATGGAAATGGGGACACGAGGAGTCAGGTGGGGTCATGAGGTGAGTGGGAGGCGTTCATGATGCTTTTCATTCTGCCCGAACGAATTTTAGCGCTGGCGTGGCTGATTTCGGTGCGCGGAGATAGGTGCGAGAATCCAACGGCAAGGGGGGTGTTAGAGCTGAAATTCGAAATTTCTGGTGTGCGGCACTTATCATTTGGGAAAAAGAAGCGGGGAAACTATTAAATGGAGTAAACAATGTAACAAGTTCACGGGAAAAAATGTGAGAAAATTTAGACAAGGTAAAAATTACTCAAATTCACTACGCTATATTTTTCCAAAAAGTGCTGGTAAATTCTAAGGTTAAATTTAGACAAGAATCTGGGTGCATGCTAGCCAACGAAGGAAAATAGACACGATGATGACAACACGGGTGTCCCAAAAATCGGATTGGTTCACTGTTCACTGCCCAAATCGGATTGGACCACTGTTCGACATGGTTTTGGCCTCGTTTCAAGAAGCGAGACGAGCTATATATATGCCATGCCTGGGTATGAGTCGATCGTCGTGTATGTTCTTTTCAGAGCATCTCCAGCAGCCGCGCTAAACTAGCGCCAGGCCGCAAATCAGTCCGTTTTAGCCTGCGCGCAACGCGGCTGGTCGCTCCAGTGGGCGCACAAAAACGACGCGCGCGCTATAACGAGTTGGACGCGCGGTCGGAAGCACTATCCCGCGCGGTGTATTTTGGGCGCCCGCTACCGCGCGCGGCACACTCGAGCGCTCGCGCTCCCACTTCCACCCCATTCGGCCGCGCCGCCGCCGCCGCCTGGCGACCGTTCAGGCGCTTCCTCGGCGTATCCCCGCGCCGCCGCGCTTCTGCCGCATCCCCTCCTAGTCCTACCGGCCCTCGCGCGCCTCCGTCGTCCGAGGAACAGCGCTCGCTGCCGCGCCGCGCCCGCAAGGTGTTCGACAAACGCCTACAA
This sequence comes from Triticum timopheevii, assembly GCA_963921465.1. NCBI lineage: Eukaryota > Viridiplantae > Streptophyta > Magnoliopsida > Poales > Poaceae > Triticum > Triticum timopheevii. The sequence continues at coordinate 488,970,289 of OY997270.1, read as the reverse complement.
GGTATGTATTGCTCAAACTTCACGAATTTGGTGCATGTTTTGAATTGTAGTTTTTATAGTATAGTATTGAACATTGTAGATGAGTTCGTCGTATGATTCTTCCGAAGAAGAATTTGATATGGAAGAGGAGGAGGATCTTGCAATGATCATAGCTATGCATATCAATAAAAAACCGAAGCACGGTGGTTCGGTTATGGGTCGGGAGAAAAATTGGAGAGATAGGATTGATGCCCATAACAGATTGATGAAGAACTATTTTGTGGAGAATCCCACATACCCGGAGTCGTATTTTCGTCGCCGGTTTAGGATGAGCACCGACTTGTTCAGGCGCATTGCAGAGAAACTAGCGAGCCATGACCGGTTTTTTCAGCAAAGGAGGAATGCCGCCGGAGAGCTCGGGCATAGCACCTTTCTGAAGGTGACAGCCGCTTTGCGTATGTTGGCATACGGTATCCCGGCTGATCTAGTTGATGATCACTTGGCTATGGATGAGAGCCAAGCCATCATGTGTGTCAAGCGCTTTCCAGTGGGAATTGTGCAAGTGTTTGGCGAGGAGTATTTGAGATCTCCCACTGCAGAAGACGCCACAAGGCTATTGGCGATGAACAAAGCGCGTGGCTTTTCTGGCATGCTTGGCTCAATAGATTGCATGCATTGGAGTTGGAAAAATTGTCCAAAGGCATGGCATGTGCAATTCCACGGCCAAAAAAAGGGTTCCACTATAATCCTTGAAGCGGTGGCCGATCAGGAGACTTGGATTTGGCATGCATTCTTTGGAATGCCTGGATCTTTGAATGACATCAATGTTGTCAACCGGTCACCACTGATGAATAAGATTGCAAACGGTGAGTTGCCACCGATGCAGTTTGTAGCAAATGGCCGTACATACAACTATGGCTATTATCTAGCGGATGGCATCTATTCAAAGTGGCAAACCTTCGTGAAGCCGTTGAAAAAGCCGGAAGGTAAGAAAAATCTTGATTTCCACAATCCTCAGGCGGCGGCTAGAAAAGATGTGGAGAGAGCATTTGGGATTTTGCAAGCCCAATTTGCTATTGTGAGAGGATCGGCTAGATTTTGGGATCAAAAAATGCTTTGGTACATCATGCACGCTTGTGTGATCATGCACAACATGATCATCGAGAATGAGCGTGGCCAAGATTTAGACTACTCACAGTATGAGCTCTTGGGACATCCCGTGCGAGTGCGACGGAGGGCTGAAATGGTAGCCCGTTTTATTGCCTCCTATCATGTCATTCGGCATCCTGCAACGCACAATGAACTTCAGAATGATCTGATTGAAGAGTGGTGGGTATGGCATGGACGACAAAGAGCATGATTTCTGCATTCGACATTGTATTGTTCATGAACTATTTGTTGTGTTTATTGCATTATTTGTTGTACTGAACGATAAACTATTTGTTTGAGTTGTAATGATAACGAAATTGAACTATTTATTGTTGATTTTTTTTGTTTGATCATTTTTGCTCCTCTTTTTTGAAATGTATATGTGGTTTGTGCGTGCAGCGCGCGCTGTATTTTTGCGCGCTGCTGGAGCGGCGCGCGCGCTGCATTATAGCGCGGCTGCTGGAGCCAGCGCTGGCGGCCGCGCTAAGGGTGTGTTTGGTTCGAGAACGAAGTAGAATGGAATGTCATGATTCCGTCCCACTAGAATGGGTCGGTTCCGTTTCCGTGTTTGATTGAGGATATTTGATGGAATGGAATGGTTCCGTCTCAATGTTTGGTTTGAGGGATAGAATGAAATGAATTCAGTTCAACTCATTTCTAAAAAAATGATGAAGCTGCCCCTCTTAAATGCATATACATACAAAATGGACGAGTATAAATTCTTTATATTTCTAAAAATATATTACTGGCATTTTCAGAAGCATTTACATCGAATTGTACTTTCAATTGAATGTTTGCAATGAATTCTCCTATTGAGAAGGGCAGACAGGGGTAAAATTTCATCAACGAGCAAACAATCAAAGAAATTTTGCTAGTGTTTTTTTGACTATTTACACTAGAATTGGCTTTCAATCAAGAAAAGTTGCTCACGGATGAAGAACAACATGCGCGCGCGAAGCGCGGCTGTTGGAGATGCTCTCAAATCGGCCGAAGCGCGCGCGGCAAACATGTTTTTTACGTACGGCGCGAAGCGCGGCTGTTGGAGATGCTCTCAAGACACGATGGAGCGGATAGCTGAAGAGATTTTGCGTGAGATCCTTTTTAGGCTGCTGACGAGAGACGTGGCCTGGGGCCGCTGCGTCTCATGACAATGGCAAACAGGTTTTTTACGCGCGGCGCGAAGCACGGCTCTTGGAGATGCTCTCAAGACACGATTGAGCGGATAGCTGAAGAGATTTTGCGTGAGATCCTTTTTAGGCTACTGACGAGAGGCGTGGCCTGGGGCCACTGCGTCTCATGGCAATGGCGCCGTATCCTCTCCAACCCGCCCTTCATCTACCTCTACAGCCATGCCGCCCACGTCGTGTCCGCACCTGGCGGCACCCCAGCAGAGGCGTTGGCCGTCATGGAGATCTGCGGGCATGGCATCGGCCTGGACATGGTGGTCCTCAACCCCACCACGGCCAAGGCCATAGGCCGCATCACCAATCTAGCCCCTGCCTACAGCCCCGTCAACGCCTGCAATGGCTATCTCCTACTCGCCGCGCCCGCGGGCAACTACAAGGATTGGCCGGTCTTCGTATGCAACCCCGTCACCGGCGAGACGCTAAAGATCCCCCCTCCACCCAACATCAACCTCCTCGTCAAGTATGCCATGGGTTCTGCCCATCCTCCCATCAATATAAGGTCTTCTGCCTCTCTTACCGGCGGGGCGTGGAGTCGCCACAGAGCTACTTGGACGTGCTCACCTTGGGCATGGGGGGTGGTAATAGGTGGCGACGGCACCCGCGCGCGTTCGCGAACCACGCGGTGCCGGACTTCTTCCTGCCGTTGACAGTGCTCATCGACGGCAAGCTATACGTGGTGATGGAGCGGCAGGGGCACTACCGGACTCCCGATCGGATGCTCATCATCGACATGGCTACCGAGGCACGCCGCATGTTGCGCCTCCCGGTGGACTCCGGCGTGCTGCTGCCGACGACTCATGTGCAACCCTTCGAGCTGTGTGGCGAGCTGTGCATCGCCGTGCGTGTCGCCGGCCAGCAAAAGCTCACTTTCTGGGTCGTGCCACCTAAGAGCATCTCCAACAGGCGCGGCAAAACACGCGCCCGCGCGGTAAAATCAGTTTTTCGCGCGCGCTGGTTGGTTCCGCGCGCTCCAGCGGTGGCGGGAAGTTAGCGCGCGCGGTAGAAAGCGGCACGAGGCGCGCTAGATATGGCGCGCCGCTTCGCGCGCGCCTATAAAGTCCCGCGCTTCGCCACGCGCACAGAACAGCCATGCGCCCTTCTCCTCGCAATCTCGCCGCTTCGCACTCCACCGCTTCGCCGCGTCGCCGCTTTCTGCGCCACCACCGCGCCACCATGCCGCCGCGCCGCCGGGGTGCTTCGGGCTTTCGCGGCGTCCGCGAGCGCCCCAACGGCTGGTACTCCGCCGAGATACGGGACGGCGACGTCCGGCTCGGCCTCGGGATGTTCCGGAGCGCGCGCGAGGCGGCCCGTGCGTACGACGCTGCGGCGTGGCGCTTGGACAGGCCCCGATCCCAGATGAATTTCCGGGACGTCTTCACGCGCGAGGAGGCGCAGCGCCTCGCCCCTCCGCCGCGGCTGATCACGGACATGGACCGTGCCGACCACGCTCGGCGGCAGCGCCGTCTCCTCGTCGCCGAGGAGGACGAGCGAGCCATGGCGGAGTGACGCCGTCGCCACCCAGAGGACGTCGACGCCGAGCATGCCTACTGGGCGGAGAGGACGGCAAGGCGCCGCTCAGAGCGGGCGGACCGGCGTCAGCGGAAGGCAGTGGCGAACGAGCAGTGCGACATCGTCTCCGCAGGTGGGAGGTCGTTCTTCATCTCGGACGATGAACGTTGGGACGACGTCTGGCTCTCAACCTCGGACGACACCGACGAGGATGACGATGGTGATGGCAACGACTTAGAGTAGTTTTCTATCTATGTATGCCGTAGTAATTTCTATCTATCTATTTATGTATGTTGAACTATCTATCATCTATGCCGTAGTAGTTGCACCGATGTAAAATATCTATGTATCGCTTTTTTATCTATGCAATTTTAATTAAAAAAATATTATAGAATGAGCGCAGGCGCTGCATTTTACTGCGCCTGTTGGAGCTGCGCGCGTGCGCGGCTTTTCAGCGCGGCTGCTGGAGCAAACGCTGCGCGCCGCGCCAAACCAGGCGATAGGCGCGCGCCAAATCTGTTTTTACAGCGCGGCGCGTTGGGCACCTGTTGGAGATGCTCTAAGGATCACATGGACGACAGCGCACGGCTGCATGGCTGGGAGCTGCGCTACACCTTCCACGTGAACGACGACAGCAACGACCCACCGAGCGGCGCCTGGTTCAACGCCAGCGACGGCATGCTGTGTTATAGGTTAGGTGATATTCTCCACAAGTATAAGATCAAGGCAAATGAGCAGAAAGCCATAGCGGGCGGTTTCTCGAAATGGGAGCATCGGATCCAGCTGCCGACAACTCTAGCACAATCGGAATTCGACTGGAAGAAAACTGAGGAGAATCGGTGGAACGTCTATAGCGGCTACCGTCCCAGCTTGCTCTCATCCCGAGTTGCCTTTGCCTCGTTTTTGCCCTCGATGCTGCAAGACTTCGAGCACGCCTTGGTGGATGCTCTGCGGAGCCACCAACAATCAGGGAATAAGCGACGCTCGACCGATCACAATAATGATGACTTTTCTGTCAAGAGGATTCGTGAGGCAATTTAGCAAACAACAGAGTTCTGCTAGTATCTGTTAGCAAGATTAAAATCCGGGGAGAAACAATTTCATGGCTGCCTTTGTAGTAGCTATAGCGGACGTCATAGCGGCAATCGCGGCAATTTTTCAGGTGGGAGAGATGATTTCTTGAGGTTTTTGCTGATTTCGGAGCGCCATTTAGAGAACATTGTCAAGGATTTCGCAGCAGCAGCCATGGCATGGAGGCGAGGCTCCCGGGCAGCTATAGCACAGCTAGCACGGTTATTTTGTGGGGAATTTAATTTCGTGGCACGACCCTGATTGTTCTTTTGTCAACTACAAAAATATGGAACATAGATAAGATTACACCACTAGTCGAATAGGGTCGTGCCACGAAATTAAATTCCCCACAAAATTTGGTAGTCAAGATAGATTTTAGGCTACAGATAAGATTACACCACTAGTTGAATAGCCTAAAATTTGAAGGTTATGATTTTTTCCTCCCATTACAGTACACGGGCCCTTTTGATAGTTAAGATAGAGAGACTAAACATCTTTTTTTAGGCCACAGAGACTAAGCATTGCATCCCATATTTCTTCAATGATTTCTTTGTGCGATCTGATCGCTTGAGTAATTCATTAAGGCAATGAGTTGAGGCAAGGCCTTGCAACCCTATGTATTTGTGCATGGATCATTGAAATGATTTTGCTTGATTGAGGTTATTTGTATGTATGATTTGCAATAGAGTTGTCTTTTGTCTTCTTTTCATTATAAGGCCCTGCAAGTACCCATGTTCCAATAGATCGATCAAGGAGGAGTTAAGAAGCGATGATGTGTGAAACACTATTCTAATAACCAGAAATGATTGGTACGGTAGTAAAAAATAATTCATTGGAGAAAAACGAGGTGTAGTCATTAAACGTCCAATGTTTTGTTTGAAGTAATTCTTAATAACCGAGGTAACCCCGCAAGACAATAAAGGCCGACGATTGGACGACTGACTCTCGATGCAAGTCGTGACCCGTCGTAATGTATTTTGGACACATCCCTCACTTCATCATCATGTTGTGAGCACACCGTAACGGGTGTCTTCCAGGACTATGTTTAATATCAAGATGAGATTCCAAGCACAAATGAAGGGCATGAGAGTAAGATCTTATACCTATGGATATTTCCTTATCATTAATAAACCAAGGAAGGCACCTTTCGAACTATGGTAAGCCAAACCACCAGTTGGAAGCCGAGAAGCACAAAAAAAGACTGGCGGAAATGCACGCTGCTGACAAGGGATAAATTCCACCATGATCTCAAGTAGCTGCAAACAAGCATTGGATCAAGATATCATCAAATTGATCAATGCAGGGCCAGATTCAGATACATGTAAATATATATACACCACTTACATTTATAAAAGTGGCAAGACTTTTAGCGGCAAAACCATGATCAAATTTCATGTTATCCACTCAACCTGTAGCAATCAAGGCCACTTTAGCTGAAATGTAGCATAATACAAATGAAATCAAGATGGAGAGACCAAACATCTTTCTTTTGGTGGTACAGAGACTAAGCATTACCTCCCATATTTCTTTGAGGTGAAAATATTTGGAGCGGTGAGATTTCAAAAACCTAAAACCTGGCTAAACCCTGCTAGATCATCCAGGCCGTTCGAATGCATCTGCCGAAAACGGACGGTGGATATGAGGGAGCAGGCGGCCCCATAATTCAGCTCCCCCGACTCGCTCGCGAGGCAGCTGGTTTCCAAATTTCAAAGCATTTTCGAAGAGCAGCGGAGGGAAAAGAAAACCAAATCGATCCCCATTCTATTACGACCAGCCACCACCATGGCCTCGCCGCCGCCGCCGCCGACCACCGTCCGCCGGAACCCTCCCCGCCGCGGCAGGCCGGCCCTGACCCCGGGCCCGACCCCCGCCCCGGCGCCGACCCCGACCACGGCCACTCTCCGCTCCCGCCGCCGGAAAGCCCCGGTCATCTCCCGCCTGCTCGACGACGAACCCGCCGCGGGGGCGGCGGCCGCAGCAACTCCAGCGGCCCCCGCTACCCCTCTCCCACCTCCTCCCCCCACCCCACCCGACGCGGCCATTTCCCCTCCCCACCCCCCTCCTCCCCCTCCCGCCACGGCCGCCGCCACGGCGCTCACCTCCTCGACCTCGTCGGCGGCGGAGGAGCGCCTCAAGGTGTACCTCCGCATCCGCCCCCTCCCGGCGCCGGAGCGGGAGCGCGGCTGCCGGCCTGCCGCCGGCCGCGCCAGGGCCAAGGAGCAGCCGCCGCCGCCGCCGCCCAGGAAGCAGCAGCAGCCGCCGGGGGTCTGCCTCGTCGCCACCGGCCCCGGCTCCGTCGCGCTCACCGTCCCCCAGGCCAAGCTCGTCGACCACCGGCGCGGCCGCACCGCCACCGAGGTCTTCGACGGCTTCTCCGCCGTCCTCCCGCCCGACTCCTCGCAGGTATAACCTCCAAATCCTTGCAAATCTGCCCCATTTGCATCTATGGATTTTGAAGTCTGGCATTGCCTACGAGATAATCCCCTCCCGCTTAGAACAAGTTGCTGTACCCTAAGAAAAGCACCGAAACCCCGACGAGTCGGCTCCATTTCGACCTGCTTTTTGCATTGCGCCTGTGCATTCTGCAAATCAAGGTCTTCGACCGGCTACAGATAACCGTGCTACTATCTCAGCCGGATTCTGCTGGGAGGATCTTGCGAGCATCCCCAGCACAGCAGTGAGGAACTGTTACAGTGTTTGAACTAGACTTTTTACTATAGTTAGCTAGCTGGAGATGTTTAACTCGTGTAAACTTTGCACAGCTTTTGTATGTATGTATTTTTAGTGGTGAAGTTTCGTTTGTTGTACGATACGACGAAAGCTCCTACATGACATGAGTATAGTTCTGTTACTAAAGGTTGTCGATTCATATAATCCTTGTTATGCTAGTTTAAGAAAAAGCAGCATCAATCTTCTTTTTTCAGATCTGTGCTTTCACCTCACAGTTGTGCCAAGTGTAAGGAACTTATTGTCCTTGCTATTACGATTGTTTACCTTACTGTAGAGACCATGGGATATTTTTGCAGATAAACTACGGTAAAATAGTTAGGTGTGAATTCTAAGGATTTTGTCCTATGGGTTTCGTTTGGCATTTTTCCTAAGGATTCGAGTGCACTCTATTTTGGAGAGAATATTTCATCCGTCGGACGTCAATTCATTTTCTTTTCACTGTATGATGTGATGTCTCCAATCCACCCATGGATTTTTATTTATGTACCACCCAACTATTTTTCTTCATAACCCACACAAAGGCTGAAAGACGCATAAAATGAATTTTTCTTCCGTATAATCTTAATACAGTCTCATAGATCTTTCCATTTCAGCCTTTAAAAGTCCAATGCACACACCCTGGCTATATCTTCGCTCCTCCAAAATCCATGCATTTATTTTTTTGTGTACCATCGTGATGCATGACATGCCAAACTCTTGCAGAAATCCAAATCTTCACAATTATGGTTTTTTCGTATCTCTATTTTCTTGTTCCTGTTATTCAAGTAGGCATTTGTGCAGTTTTTATACGTTGAGGCATATTAAAGTTGTGGAACTAATGCTTAGCAATACTGAAAAACCAATTCACAATTGGTAAGTCGGTTTGCAAATTCTTGTTTCTAGTCAACCGGTCGTCGGCATGTCAACCAGTATAAAAGTACATTTGTTCACTGCATTACTATCTTTTTTTTAGGTGATGCATTACTGTCTTAGTGGTACAATGCTATCGATTTCAGGACAGACCTAGGAGTATTTCTGTACCGGGCTATGATTTAGATGACGTTTACTGGACCTGAACTATGCATTTTCTGGCATGCTATTAATCTCTCCTTGCAATTCCGTGCAGAATGATATCTTTACTCAAGTGATGAACCCGCTAGTGGACGAGTTCTTGGGAGGAAAGAACGGCCTTCTGGTTGCGATGGGTCCGACAGGGTCCGGCAAGACGCATACCGTCTTTGGTACTGCGAGAAATCCCGGCCTGGTACCGCTCACGCTACAGAAGATCTTCGCTACGGCAGATGAATCCGAAGGTGGCAACCAATCGCCAAGGTACACCTGTTCTGGCCTTTTTGCTGCCAGCTTGGTACACTCCACTAATGTATAATCTGCGTATCTAGTACTGGGTCTGTGCTAGGATTGACGCCAAATGCCGCAAATATAGCAAATGTTCAGAAGATTATTGGAGCATGCAAGTCTGTAAATTTCTGAAACTAAAAAAGTTTTACAGTTTTGGATTCTCTCGCAAACAGCTTATAACTTAACATGATCTGCAAACGCAAGTTCTTTGTTAGCTTTTCTAGCTATGGCGGAAGCAATTAAATCACAAACATTGTCTTAATGAGTTCCATGTTATACTTGCAGATTATTTTACTTGTCAATGTTCGAGATACTCTGTGAAGGAAAAGGAGAACGGATTCTCGATCTTCTGTCTGATGCAACAATTAAAGGCCTTAAAGAGGTATCTATCCCGAAAGACGGGGTCTTCGAATGGCACATTCCAGTTGATATGCACTGCATTGATATGAATAGTTTTTGTAGTAGCATGCAGTAAAGTGCTCGCCTTTCTGGCAATAGCATAAAATTAGATGCTCACTGTTATCTATTTGCAGGTAGCCATTTCAAGTGCCATGGATGCTGAGAGTTTAGTTTCACGTGGCATGCTTAAGCGGAGCACAGCTGCAACTGATGCTAACAGCGAGTCAAGGCATGTTCTCTGTATAGATAGATCTGCAAACATATCTTTGATATAAATAGCACTTATCCTGAAAAATGGGCATTGTTTTCTCATTGCTCCTAACTAAGTTTCTACACTTTCTGTTTTCAGGTTTTCCTTTGAACTTTTTACTTGCAGTTATATACAACGATGTTAAGATTAACTTCATATTGTATTGCAGCCGGTCACAGTGCATCATCACTATACGTGCTGTTCATAAAAACGTTGACCAACAAAGTGAGCACCCGATTAGTGGATCTGTCTTGACCATTGCTGACCTTGCTGGAGCAGAGCGAAAAAAGAATACTGGAAATAAGGTCTATTCGTCTATCACCGTTAATTGTATTGTATAGCAGTGATCATAAAACCATGTCATGACACCTGTTCTTCTACTGGATAATGGTCTAAATAACTTTTAATCTTTGATTTCCAGGGTTCAAGGTTGTTGGAGAGTAACTTTATCAACAATACGTCCATGGTTTTCGGTCTATGTCTGAGGGTAAAATTGGCCTTTTCATTTGCTGCCCTTTATGCACAACAGATGGTGCTTGCAGAATGCATTTTTTATCAGTGAGGTGCGCCTGCCAGCTAATGATAGTTTTGCTTTTCAACTTTGGTAACTGCAGGCTTTATTAGATCATCAGAAAAATCAGAAGAAAACCTTGGAGAAACATTTTAAGAACTCAATGGTATGTGTGCTGACAATGTATTCTTTGAAATAAACATAGCATGGATCTTGAATCTTCCCTTTTTTTGATTCTTTTGGCTGGTCTCCAAACAATGCCCATCACATGTTTCTTCAATCAACATAACATTTTTAGTGGAGATCTTCCCTTTCTCTGTTTGGGGATCTAACAGTCGACACGTATTGATCTAATAAGAAATATGTCTATCAACATAATATTTTTAATGTGCTCATAGTCATATCTCCATCCCCAACTAAGCTACTGACTTCCTATATATTGTATTATAATTTGTGCAGCTTGGATTCCATGTATACACTACTAGCTTGCTATTAGATTTAGATGTTACTCTGTTTTTGGACACTCAGTTTTTCTACTCTTTAAACCTGTATATGCTATGAGTTTTTAGTTTTAAATGCTATTATCCAGTTCTTGATGTTAGTTAGTTAGTAACACATAATATTATTTTCATTTGTCCTAAATATTTTGAGTTTTGAAAGTTGACAAGGTACTTGAAAGACTACCTGGAGGGAAGGAAGAAGATGACTCTGGTAAGCCATTCTGAGATAAAATGGTCTATTTTCTTATCAACAGCTCCTCAAACGACATATTTTACTAGTTAAAAGTTTTTTTGACCATGACAAATGTACTACTCCCTCGGTCCCAAAATAAGTGTTGCTGATTAAGTACAAAGTAATGCTAAATCAGCGACACTTATTTTGGGACAGAGGGAGTATTATTCTATTGGCCATTTTGAAGGATGTCTATTGAAATTTTTTCAACCGAGGGCATATTTTTGCAAGTCACTCACATTCTCTATATTTTTATGCTGGAAGAGTGTCATTGACACCCTTACTCTGAGGTCACACAGCGCATATTGACTTGATAAGTGCACTGTTCTTAATTACCATTTCTATTGTTTTTCAGATTTTGAACGTGAAACCAGGAGAAGATGATTACGCTGATACATCATATTTGCTCAGACAAGCATCTCCTTACATGAAAATAAGGTACTTCCCTTAGCTTTTATGACATACTTTTTTTTCTTTTTTCTTCTTCCAGCCTTTTGTTGTCTTTGGAGAAAGGGAAATACATAACTGGAGTTGAAATGTTAGATACTTAGATTGCATTTTATCCTAGACCTAGAGTTTTATCCAATTCTGGTGCATGCAGTTCAGTCCTAGACTCCTAGTGTAACATTGACAATATTTCCTATTAGGATTAAGTGAAAGAACTCAAGGAGCAGAGAAGTCCTTTATTTAAACCTATTACAATAGCAGATATTTGTCTGAGCAAATATTGATGAATCTTCCTATTATAATTCATTCTATTTCCTGTTATCTTTTCAGGTACACCAGCCTTGATGAATCTTCTAACTTGGTTTCCCAAAAGAGAACCAATGTTTCCCTGGTTTGCCAAGAGAACAAGAAAAAGAGGAAGGTTAACAAGCCCGAACCTGAAGTTGTTACGGTACAAATTAATTAAATCCTCCAATAATTTTGTCCCATTTAAGTATTTAATTTCTGTCTGGCGCAGAGCCTCACTTGTATAGACATTTCAGCTCTGATACTTAATTTTTTTGAATGAACTATCATTTTGTTATGTTCTGCAGGCTGAAGAAAAGGAGCTGCAAAGAGTGTCTCGAAGTGAACAAATCATGAAAAACCTTTTCAATGCTTTATGGACTGTTTCAAAACAAAAGATTACGGTAAGCAGCAAATTTTTTTGGTAATTTGTTCATTCGAGTCTCTTTTTGTATTGTGTTGATCCATGGTATTTCGTTCATAGGAGTCTGAGGTTGCTGCTAAAAGCATGCAAGAATTGCTCAAAGATAAAGACACTGAAATTCTAGAGCTGAAAAAGGAGTTGGATGACCTGAAGTCTCGTTGTTCACGCGTTAAGCAAAATGGTGCTGCATCAATTGCTATAAGCTCGGTTTCTGAAACTGAACTGGCCAGTGACGCTGCATTAGACAATCTCCATGTAAGTTCAGCTTCAAATTATAATATCTTACGCTTGATGTTCTATTTACATATACGGCCTTATATGTGCATGATGAATGACTTAGATTTGGTGGTATATATGCTATATGATTTTCTGCTATTTCAAGCAATAATCAAATAAGCATGCTTTAATGTTATAACTCTATAAGCAAGTTACCACATCTCCAATGCTCATGTGTATTTTTTTTTGCATATCACCTTCTGCCCTGCTTTATGTACTACTTGTGCCTCAATAGCAAGCATCTCCCCTTTAAGTCTCTATCTCAATACTTTATATGCCATGAGGTCTGGTTTGCTGTACACTCTACACTTACCTGCTACCTGAACAGCCGTTAGGAGTAGCATAGGGTGTTCGTGTTGCTTGTGTAGACTTGTAGGGTGTTCTTTGTTGTATGAAATCGGCACTTTCTTGCCCAACTTTTTCATATATTTGCTTCTACTCTTTGTGAAAAGACACACAAACACTTCTTTTCATGTTATCTGAAGTAAGCCATACATATGAGGTTGGAACTTTCTTGCTGATATGCTTGTGTTTGTCTACAGTTGAGCACTGAGTTGGTACAAAAGATCTCAGAAGAATCTACATATTCTGATCCAGAAATGTCTTCAGCTTATTGCGATATGACAGGTTTATATGTTTTCACAGTAAACATGTCCTCACCAATATCAGCACATGGTTGTTTTAGTTCTGAGTCCATTTTCTTATAACAGAGAAATCCGTCGACTGTGATACCTCTGTTGCTAATTTGATAGATGAACAAGAGTTGAGCTCCAGATATTTGAAGGTTTTATACTTATCCTTAAACATTCTGCACTCTGTCGTGTTCAATGTGTCCACAGAGTTCATCCTTTTGTGATGCTGACCTAGTGTTGAAGAAATTCGCCTCATCTTCTACTGATACAATGCCATCCTACTTTTTCAGAAAGAGGAATCATGCACTCCTGATGTTACTGAACCCAAGTGCAATCTGAAAAAGGAAAATACTGAGGTGGGCATGCAATTTTCTATCACTTTCTCATGTATGCAAAGTCATTTTGCGTTGCATTTGAACCTAGTTCTTGTTAAAGTTTTTGATTGCGTGCTATTTGATTTAGCAGCAGCGTTTTCCAGCAGCTACAGCCGCTATAGCAGGCTATAGCGGCAGCTAAGCCATTTAGCGGCAGGTAGTACATGTGCATATTTAGTAAAATTACAGTGCATATTCAGCAGTAAAACAGGGTATTTTCATCAGGATTTTCAGCAGGAAAACAGAGTACATAACTATATATTCAGTTATTTACCAGTTCACAAACATGGGAAATTAAATCAAACATGCATCAATTCATCAGCCCACAACACATTGGAATCAAACAAGCATCAGTATTCAGTAGTCACAACAAAGTATCACCAATTCACCAGTCACTTGAATTCAAAGTCTTAGGTTTATAACAAACAATAAAGGGGTTTGCACCTGGCCAGCAATCCGTGATACTACGTCCACTACATGCATCATGAAATGTTCACCATTCAATAGTTTTTCAAAAGCACATGTAGCAGAATGGACAGCATAAAGAAGTTCATGGACAAATTGACAGTCTCACAAGTCAGAACCAGAGCTCATGTCATTGTTGCCGTTGTCGTCGTTGTCGTCGTCACTTTCTGAAGCAGAGGAAGCAGAAAGCAAATCTTCATGAGGAGTAACAGGGATCATCTTCTTCTTCTTCTTAGAATGGATACCCCTCTTTCTTTTAAGTATTGGATTCGTTGTCGAAGTTGATGGTCCAGCTTGACCACTTGCATATGGCAGTTCTTCTTGTTCTTCTCCTTCAGATTGTTCGTCATTGGCATTTGGCACCACACCAGTGATCCATTCGTTGTCGTCATCTTCTAAAACATCGACCACATGCTTCTCAATTAGGGTCCTTGATTGTTTTTAGTTTCTTGCCCCTCAGTCTGGTGTTGAACTTGATGAATACAAGGTCACTCATCTTGTCATGACTGTCCATCCTTCTCAAAACAGTTTGGTGTTTGCCTGCTACGTCTCTTCGTGTGAACCTACAAAATGAACAGATTGTCAAAATGATCCTCATGCAAGAAAGAGTGCCATATATATAATCAAAAGGACAAGCAGAGAAACAAATGGACAAGTATACCATCAAGCAAATATATAACCAGGACTATTTGTATACTCACTTGATCAAAAGTATATGAACCATCATACATCCATAAAGAAAGCCCATTGCCGGTACATCACTGTCCATCCTTCTCAAAACATTTGCCATTGGCTCAAAGAAATTCACAGCAACATCTACTGCTTTCCAAAAAGTTTCAGAGCGAATAGTTTTAGCTGCATTCTTTTCCTTTGCCTTTTTAAGGTGGTCCATATCATTGAGTTCATCAGACCTAAACAACTTCTGCAGCTCCTTTTTTGTTGTCCTGCAAGCTCTTCAAGTTCAAATATGCTGTAGCAAACCTAGTAATACCAGAACGAACAAGATCTTTTCCAAGAAATTTCCTCATCAGAGTTAAAACTCTTGTATGTGCATAAAGGAACAGAGTCACAGCCCTTGCTTTGACAATGGTTTGCTCAACTGTAGGTAGCTTGCCTATGTCCTCCAGCATCAAATCAATTGTGTGGGCTGCATAACCATTCCAAAATAAGGAGGGGCGCTTCACTTTCATCATCGCTGCTGCTGATATATTGACAGATGCATTGTCAGTTACAATTTGAATTACATTTTTCTCTCCAATTTCTTCTACGCAGCCATCAACAAGCTCAAATATCATCTTGCCATCTTTTCTCACATCCGAACAGTCAACAGATTTAAGAAAAACAACACCATAAGCGCTGTGAACTACCAAATTCATTACCCCCCTTCCTCTTTTGTTGGTCCATGCATCTGTCATGATAGTACATCCAGTGAGGTTCCATGCATCTTTATGTCCAGCGAATCCTTCCTCAACTTTCTTCTTGCTCCAAGTAAGGGCCACCCATTTCATAGGGAGTGGGGCCTGTCATGTCTGACCCAAATGTTCCAATAGCTGTAAGCATCTGTTCAAAGCTTGGAAGTAAGACTGTGTTGTGGGCAATGCCTGCTTCATAGAAGAACTGACAGATGTACTCACAAGCCCGAACCCTCCTCTCTTCCCTTATTTGTGAGGACAACTTGGATTGCACCTTCACGGATAAGCCTTTTTGTTTACTTGCAGCTAAAACCTCTTCTGGTGTCTTGATGCAAAACTTATCCATTGCACCATGTGGAGCCCTTACTCTGCCCTGATCCTGATAATAAAAGAATACCACCGCCACCACCACCACCCAAGATGTCATCTCCATCATCAGCCCCATCATCATTTCCATCCAAAGTAACATCACTTCTGCGCATTGCTTTCTCACTGGCCTTCTTTTCCTTTGCTTCATCTTTCTTTGAGATCAACTCCCTCATCTCTTGCTTTACATCAGCAGGAACAAGCTTGCACAAAGTAACACTTTCCTTTTTGATGTTTGCAAAGTGGTACTTCATCCGAGTAATACCACCCATGTAAATACCATAGCAGAAGTTGCATTTCACAGCAGCCTTCTTTGTCTTGGAATATTGCAATACTTCCATGCTGGGTCATCTGATGGAGGTGCATGAGTTGGTGGCACTACTGGTGTAGTGTTTGACCCAGCCAAGCCTACAAAAATCATATACAAATTAAATGTGAAATGACTTGAGTTACTGAGAGCATTCTACAATTAACCGGTGACTAATATATATATATATGAAACAAGAAAACCATTACCCCAAAAGATTTGCAACATCAAATGCTTGTTCTGAAAGTAGCACAACAAATAGCAACATCTTTATACAGATCTTCACCAACCAATAATAGAAAGAAAGAAAAACAGGTCATGCACAGCCATCAATTGATTCTAACATAAAAGAACGAACACCACATGAAAATCAGCGAAATCTCGGAAATAAATCGATCCAGAAGCTCACTATGACTGTTGTGGTGCTTCCTACAGTATCGTTTTTAGGACGCTGCAGAGATAAAGTTCAGCAATCCCCAGTTCACAAGAGATATCATATCAAGAAGCCATCATATAAAGAAAATTGAGTGGCAGATCTGTAGTGTATTGGAGAGCTATCTTGAAAATCTTAGCTACAAGCAACAAGCTACGACCTGAACTACAAGTCTCCAATCCCAAGATCATGCCATGGTGCTTATACTGAATCCACAAACGAATAAACGATGGAAGAGGAATCTGCCTCCTGGAGATGTGCTGGAACCGGGAGTTGGAGCCGTGTTAGACTGGGATTGGGATGTCATTATGGTCGCGGAGGCCTTGCTGCCCTGTCTCCTCGTCACTGCATCCGGCTTCCGGCGATGCAGCAACCGGTCCACTGACCGCAACTGGGAAAGAGTCGAGCAGCCGCCGCAGGTGGGAGGGAGTGAAGGAAATGGATACGATTCTAGGTTTCCTGGGGGTGCGGCTCTCTCTATTGAGTAAATTTGGGCTAAGCTCTATTTGGGCCTCTATTTCATACTTTCAGCCCATCCCAGCGAAACTGCCGCGACCGCTAAGGCAAATCGCGCCGTTTCGCGCCGCAATAGCATGAGTAGTGACAGCTTGCGTTTCTATAGGGATTGCGTCGCGGGGAGGCTTCAAGCCAGCGATTGCGCCGCAATAGCGCTCATTTCGCGTGCAATTTAAATCTTTGCTTGTTACTGAACAACATCATTTTTACTTTATGTTTCTCTTATTTCAGATAATCCGACAAGTGGGCAACAAGGAATCTGATGGTTCTGAGAGCTGTTCTGAACAAACATCGGCACCTGACGGTGGTGTAACACATGCACCCAGTCATTTGGATGACCCATCTGAGCTTAGCTTTTCAGGTCAAATTGTATATCCACTTTGTTTGACAGCTCTTAAACTAACTGGTACACAACAACTGAGATACATGTATCATTTCTGCAGAACTTCATATAGTTCCATGTAATCTGTCCGCACAGTTTACTGATATACAAGTTAGTGAGAAAGCTCCCATGGAACAAAGTGAAGAAGAGGAGTTAAGCAGCAATACAGAAGTGGAGAGTATTCAACATGACATCGACATAAAAGGTTCAAACTCATTTCTTATGCTTGTTTCTTCGTTGCTAGTGATGTACTTCTTTTTTGTTAAACTTCCGCTCAATCTTTGTACAGAGATGAAGCAGCATGATTATCAAAGTTCATCTCAGCAACCGAACTGTGACGCTGGAGACTTTAGCTCCAATCAGCCTTTCTTAGAGTTGCAAGGCATGGTATGTAATCCTTTGATCCTTCTGTTTTTGCAACTCAAAGGGAATTTACCCTACACGTTTTTGGAATATTCTTAATATGCCATGGTTGGTCATAATGGCAGGATGCATATTTTTAATATACAAGTTACCCTACACCAGTTTCTGCTACTAGGAATACCCTACTGGAAACTATGACATATCGGTTAAACTTTTCCTTCACTTCTAGGGTGCTGCTCACCAGAATCCTGATGAACTGGTGCCTGAGCCAGAAAGGTGCGAGTCCATGGTAAAGGAGGCCACTGCAGCACACGGTAGGTGTCAAGTGTCGTGCATAATAATCTTTGGTCGCTAATTTTTGGTATATTCACGTTGCTTTCATTAGAGTCGCCTAATCAACATCGGTGCATTTCTGCAGCACATGGAGCAAATGAGGACCTTTGCGCTTCGAAGCCTCGTGAAAACACAAAGAAGCCGTCAAGGTGAGTGAGGGTACTTATGGAAGGCGGCACCTAAATGCAAAAACCAGCTTGATGAGTAATTAATATCCATAATATAGTTGACACAACCCGTGGTTTGGTTTGGTGAAGCAGGAGGAGGCTGCTGCCGGTGTCGGCCATGATGCTCAAGGAGTTCACCGGCCCTGCCATTGGTTTGGTATGCACGCACACACGCATGCTCCACCTTGTCTGCGCGGAACCGTTTGGTTTTGGACCGATTGATTCTAACCTAACTGACTGGCGCAATGGCTGTTACTGCAGGATGGAGGAGGCGCCAAGGCATCGTTGGGCGAGCAGTCGGCGACGGCTGCTGGGCGATCGGACGCGCTCATCCGGCTCCTCAAAGCAAAAGCGCCGCCCATGAGGCATCATCGGGGCTAGAGAAGAACACCCACCCACTCAATTAGATAAAATTCAGACCGTCAAATCATCTTGGTTTGGTGTAGTTATTATTACTTCTCCACGGTGGGTTGCTTCTGTAGGATCTTCACCAAGTCCAGTTCACAATTAAACTTTTGGTGACACATGGAAATTTATCTATCGAAGAAACGCTCTCATCATCATTGTGCATTCGTATAGTTTGCGATTTTTCATCGGTAGTGAGGAACTATATAGCGAAAAGAAGATGGCACCTGATCCGTACTCGGCACTTTATTCCATTTTTTAAAAGCAAATACACCCATAAGTTTAAACAATATTCTCCTTTTTTTGTGGGCAAACATCTTGATTTTTCTTTTTGTTAGCGGCAAAGAGAGAAAAACACGATTATTCATAGTCATGAATACTGTTATCACCGCTTGGAATTTTAAATAACAATGTTAGACTGTTATTTTTGGTACAAGCAACATTCAGTTTTTTCGTGAATTCTAACATGTATTAACTACCTACGTCTTGGGATTTTTTTTTTAAATGGAGCTTTGGAGCCGTGCAAATCCTCACTCTTAGAGCAACTCTAGCAGATAGCCTCTCATGTTTTTCATGTTTTCTTATTTATTTATAGTATTTTTATATGAAAACTTGTTGCCCTTTATTTTTTACTAGCAAAAAGTCCCGTGCGTTGCAACGGGAGAAAAAAGAGACTTAGCACCATAATAAAATGTTTATGTTTATTGCACATCTGTTTTCCACACAACATCGTTTTTCCTATTTCATCTCGTGTTTTTGCCATATTTGTTTGTCTCCTCCCAGTGCGCCACTAAAATCAATCATGCTGAAGTAGCTTGGGTAAATCGACTGGCATTGCAGCGGTTGTCGATGATTATGAGACGTCCGTCGCGGCAATAAGTGACGATGCGGTGTCATACCGGAAAAGTCGGTGAAGAATTGCATCTCTTTCCACAACAGCTGGTGTATGGATTGTGCATGTCGGAGTCGCTTCTCGAAGACGTGCTCGACGAATAGTTCTTTTTTCTTTAGCGTGATGCAATCATACAGAACGTCGTGGCGTGGGGTTGGTGCAGAGATCAGTGGTTTGATGCAAATCGATAGGTGCAGTAGTTCGGTGGCTACTTGATACAGGATTGCAGGTTCATTGGCACGGATGTTGTCTTGGTGTCGATGTACCGGCTGGTGTTCCAATATTGTAGACGTATCATGCGTGACGCAGTCGGTCGTGTGCTTGCATGCTGATGTGATCCGTCTTGCTGGCATGAGTAGCACACGACATACGCCGGCTGCATGCAAACGCAGTGATTCTGTGGGTGTTCACGTGTCTTTGGAGGCCACGCATGCATGTGGCATGGCTGAGGGTCGTGTGCCCAGTCGTTGCTCGCCGTGTATCGTCTATATCCAAGTCGGCTGAAGTCCGCTCGGCCGCATCGGAGATTTGTGTACGCGTAGCTTTTGTCCATCGAGAGATATGATCCGGGTACTTGTACGCGAAGGAAATCAACGCGGGAGCTACTCCATGCGCGTGTCCTTCGCTGCTCCTCGCCGCTCAGGTGGGTGCATGGGTAGACGATGCTGCAGGCGCGTGGCTATGGAGCTGGCGAGGCGACGGACTTGCTGATGAGGTATTTTGCTGGGCCACCGGCTAATAGAGGAGAGATTGGCGAGTCGTTCGGCAAGTGTGCTCCGGCAAAACTTGTGTCGATGCAAAGATGGGGTTTTCTGGTGGATCCGATCTTGAAGCCGCCGCATGCATGCAGCAGTGCCCAACCATCTCTCCTCTATTAGCAAAACAGTAGCCACACAAATTTGCATCCTCGCCGGTGGCGTAGCTCCTGGCGCTGCTGCCAGATCGTGGTGGAGGGAGGAGAAGAGGCTGGTGCACCGGATCGGGGATGGGAGGTGGCGCGCCGGCCGCGTCGTATTGGTCGGGTGCGGCGACGGCCGTCAATTCTCTTGGGCGAAAAACTGGTCGGGGCGTGGGGCGTCAGGGCTCGGTGCTGCTTAACCACGTTCTGTGGCTTAGAGTCCTGCTCGGATTGGTTTGGTGTATATGTGGGCCAGGCAGGGAGCGACGGATGGCGGCCTAACGTAAATTTAGTACCACCTCGAATATGTTTTAAATTCAAACTGAAAGCGTAGAATCACATGAAGAAAGCGTATTATGACGGTGAACCCGGAGACCCAATCCGTGCTTTATTATTAGGAAGAGATAGGTTTTCGGTCTATGTCTGAGGGTAAAATTAGCCTTTTCATTTGCTGCTCTTTATGCACAACAGATGGTGCTTGCAGAATGCATTTTTTATCAGTGAGGTGCGCCTGCCAGCTAATGATAGTTTTGCTTTTCAACTTTGGTAACTGTAGGCGTTTTTTTTAACATCAGTACAAACACAAGTGCTCATATACACGCGCATACACTCACCCATATGAACGCACACACGTACACCCTACCTCTATGAGCACCTCCGAAAGATTGAGCCGGCATATCATCTTGAAATTTACGAAGTCACCGTAGGCACCTCGTCATCGGCGGGAACGTCTCCTCCCACTGAATGCGCATCGCCGGAAATCTTGAAATAAATCCAAAAATAAATGCGAACACCAGAAGAAATATTTTAAGAACTCAATGGTATGTCTGCTGACAATGTATTCTTTTGAAATAAACCTTGGAGAAATATTCCTGAAGCCAACTTTGGTCAAGGAGGCTTGGCTTGGGGACAAAGGAAGATTGGCAACGTCAAGCTGCAGATCGCGATGGCCAACTGGATAATCTTCCAGCTTGACGTGGCGCAGGAACGGCGCTTGCTTTCGGCTGGGGAGATATGGCTGCGTCGAACACTCAAGCTTGTAGCGCTCGGCCTTGCCTCCCTCGAACGCACTAGCGAGGCAAAGGTCATGAATTCGATGGCTTCAGGAAGGAGACGCTAGTACCAAGCTGTTTCACCTCATGGCAAATGGCAAGAAGACGAAAAACTTCATTCCGGCGATCATGCATGATGGAAACTTAATCACGGATCAGCACGACAAGGAGGAAATATTTTTCCAAACTTATAAAGACTTGCTAGGCACGGCAAGAGGGCGCGAGAACACCCTGGACCTAGATTTCCTTGAGATCCAGCCTGTGGACTTGCTAGATCAGGATGTGTATTTCACAGAGGAGGAGGTTTGGGCCACGATCAAGGATATGCCTGCGGATTGCGCGCCGGGCCTGGACGGGTTTATCGGCCTCTTTTTTCATAAGGCTTGGAGTACTATCAAAGGAGACTTGCTTGCCGCCATCCACCATCTCTTTCTCGGTAATGACCGCGGTTTTGGAAGACTGAACCAAGCCCTGATCACTCTTATTCCTAAGAAGGCCGATGCGTGTCTTATGGGTGATTTTCGTCCAATTAGTTTGGTTCATAGCTTGCCCAAGATCGGTTCCAAGCTACTCGCAAATCGATTGTGGCTACGCATGAATGAGCTCGTCCATGCCAACCAATTGGCATTCATCAAGGGGAGGAACCTACATGACAATTTTTTGCTCGCAAGACAGGTGGCTAGATCCCTCCATCGCCGGAGAGCAAAAGGAGTCTTGCTCAAGGTGGATATCTCACAAGCATTCGACACTTTATCTTGGCCATTCTTATTTGAGGTTCTTCGTGCCAAGGGGTTTTCGGACACTTGGATGTCCTTGATTGCGATCTTGCTCTCTACGGCCAGCTCCCGTGTTGTGGTTAATGGACATGCGGGGCAAAAATTCTCTCATGCTCAAGGGCTTCGGCAGGGAGACCTGGTCTCGCCGTTGCTATTTGTTATTGCTATGGATGTCCTCACATCCCTAATCACGAGAGCACAGGAGAGTGGAGTGTTGAGCAAAATGCCGGGTTGCACCCCCATGCAACGTCTTTCCATCTATGCGGACGATGTCATATTATTTGTTAGACCAACCATAACGGATCTCAGATTTGTTAAGGAGGCTTTGCACATATTCGGGATTGCATCGGGACTGAACATCAACTACTCTAAGTCCATGACCATAATGATTAGAGACGAGGATGGCGACAAAGAGCTGGTCGAGGGTGCAATGCCCTGGAGCATGGAGTCTTTTCCCTGCAAGTACTTGGGGCTGCAACTCTCCATATGGCAATTGACGCGCTCTGAGTGGCAACCGATAGTGGATAATGTGCTCAATTTTATGCCAGGCTGGCAGAAGGGGCTGATCTCTAGAGCAGGGAGGTTGGTGCTTGTGCATGACGTGGTTATGGCGCGCCCCACTCACCATCTTATCATAGCGGATGCCCCCAAATGGGCAATTGAGCAAGTCAACAAAAGGTGCAGAGCATTCTTCTGGGAAGGGTCTGAGGCGATTCATGGAGGAAAATGCCTGGTGGCTTGGCAAAGAGTATGCAGGCCTAAAGACCTAGGTGGCCTTGGGATGCTTGATTTAAACCGTCAAGGCTTGGCATTAAGATTGCGCTGGGAGTGGCTCAGACGTACTGACTCTAACCGACCCTGGCATGGGCTCCTAATGGTGAGTGATCCACAAGTTCATAGGGCCTTCGACAGCTTGGTGCATTGGAAACTTGGGGATGGAAACAAGGTGCTGTTTTGGAAGGATAGATGGATGGAAGGTGGGACTGCTAAGGAGATTGCTCCGAGCATATGGGGCAAGGTTCGCACACAAACTATGACCAAGCGAACAATGAATGATGGACTGATGAACCACCGCTGGTCCGCGGACATCTCAGGAGAGCTTACCACCGACGATCTAGTTCAGTTAATCAAGCTATGGGAGATTGCCATTACCACACACCTCGATCCTACTTTGCTGGATGAGGCTATATGGCCCTGGAATTCCAAGCAAGTTTACACCTCGGCCTCCGCTTACCAAATGCTTTTCAAAGGTGCAATCAGTGTGGCTTATGCGCGATGGATTTGGAAATGCTGGGCACCCCTCACTTGCAAGATCTTCATGTGGCTCGCGATACAATATAGAATATGGACTTCTGATCGAAGGCTTCGGCATGGGTTACAGGACAACCGCTCACCTTGCTATCTATGTGACCAGGAGGAAAACAACGTGGATCATCTACTCGTCCAGTGTGTATATTCACGTCAAGTATGGCACCTGATCTTGTCCTGCGTAAGGGCTGCACCGGCCTTAGCGTCGGTGGAGAATGATAATTTGGAATCTTGGTGGGGTAGCACCCGAAAGCAGCTTGGCAAGGAGATTTGTAAAGCTTTGGATAGCCTGGTGATTCTGGTGTATTGGCACTTATGGAAGCAAAGGAATGATCACGTTTTCCACCCGACGACTCCATCTACGTCGATCTCTGATTTAGCAGTTAGGATTCTTGATGAGCTGCGCATGTGGGCGACAGCGGGAGGGAGTGGAGTTGACACCATTTTGTGAGGAGTTAGCATAGTGCGTGGAGTTGGAGTTTTCCGTGGCCTCAGTTGGCTTATGACTGTTGGCTATGCTTGTAACACTCTTGTACATTGTTTTCTCTCTTCTATAAAGCTAAGGTACACAATTTGCGTACTCCAGAAAAAGAAATAAACATAGTATGAATCTTGAATCTTCCCTTTTTGATTCTTTTGGCTGGTCTCCAAACAATTCCCATCACATGTTTCTCCAATCAACATAACTATCACGGCCTGGTTGATTGTCGCGCAGGTTGTAGTCGTGGGTTGTAGGAGGACGAGGGCGAGGCCCTCGCCGGCCTATGGTTGGAGAAGGGGGCTGAGGAGGAGCGCCGTGGCTTGTAACACTCTTGTATATTGTTTTCTCTCTTCTATAAAGCTAAGGTACACAATTTGCGTACTCCAGAAAAAGAAATAAACATAGTATGAATCTTGAATCTTCCCTTTTTGATTCTTTTGGCTGGTCTCCAAACAATGCCCATCACATGTTTCTCCAATCAACATAACTATCACGGCCTGGTTGATTGTCGCGCAGGTTGTAGTCGTGGGTTGTAGGAGGACGAGGGCGAGGCCCTCGCCAGCCTATGGTTGGAGAAGGGGGTTGAGGAGGAGCGCCGTGGCACAAGAGCAAGGAGGTGAGGTTGTAGGTTATTTTCTGCTTGCGTTTATTGATCCAAGGGATCGCCATATATAGCCTAATTACAAGACCAGATTACAGACTCCTATTACAATTGGTTGTTGGCAGGGTAACCTTCTACGGGACTAAACCTTTCCAACTAATACCCAGACTCCTAATCTAAAAAAACTATAATTAAACTAGGACATATTTTTAGGCAGGTGCAGGGCCAGCCCGAGCAGGTCCCTTGCGCCTATAGGGATGGCCCCACATGACATGTCCCCCTCCATTCTGAAACAACTCGTCCTCGGGTTGGATGTACTCGACCCTGAAACAGAGGTGGAAGCATCGGTGGAACTTCCGACGGTGGACCATGGTACTTCTTCAGGACCCCAACATGGAAGACATTGTGAATGCGGGCGCGTGGGGGCAGCTCCAAACGGTAAGCAACCGTATCGATTTTAGCGAGGACTTTGAAAGGCCCATAATATTTGGGAGAAAATTTCCCTTTGGCGCCTACTCCAAGGAATGCCGCCGGCCGGTGGTGAAGACGGAGCCAAACCCACTCTCCAACATCAAAAGAAAGGGCCCGATGCTTATCATCATAGTAATGCTTGTACTGGTGTGCTGCCTGAAGGAGACGCTCACGGATGTCGAGTAAGAACTGATCGCGATCGACGATCTGCCATTCCACCGCCTGATTGCGGATCTCGCCCGGCGTATAGTCCCGTAATGAGGGGGGATCCCGTCCATAAACCACCCTGAAAGGAGTGTCCTTCAACGTTGAGTGGTACGAAGTGTTGTAGCAGTACTCCACCTAAGGCAACCATTAGAGCCACTGCCGGGGGCGATCCCAGTTATGCAACAAAGGTACATGGTGATGACGCGATTGACGGCCTCAGATTGTCCATCAGACTACAGATGGAAGGCCGAACTCATGTGCAAGCGCGTCCCCACGGCGGCAAACAGAGCCTTCCAAAAGCCCGAAGTGAAAACCACATCCCTGTCCGAAACGGTGGATGTGGGAAACCCATGAAGTCGGACAATGTCGGAGAAGAAGGACTTAGCAACGGACTCCGCAGTGTACGGATGCGCTAAGGGGATGAAATACGCATACTTGGAGAAACGGTCCACGAGGTCAGTATCACACTTTTGCCGCCCACCTTCGGAAGTGCCTCAATGAAATCCATGGAGATGTCTTCCCAGACACGAGATGACATTGACAAGGGTGCAACAAGCTGGCTAGATGAAGCTGCTCTGTCTTGTTGCGTTGACAAACCTGACAAGCACGAATATACTGCTGAAGTGTTGCCCTTGCTTGCGGCAGAAGGAAATCCTAGGAAGACGATGAAGTGACTTCTGGATACCTTCATGGCCCGCATCATGGGCTACAGCCAGGACCTCCCCGAGCAGCGGTGACGCGGGTGGCACATAAGCCCGTTGTTGGAAGGTAACAACACCGTCAGTGATAGACCAAGACTGTCCTAACCCACCAGATTCTAGTTGTTCCCGGAAAGTGACAAGCACCGGGTCCATG
Organism: Triticum timopheevii; assembly: GCA_963921465.1. Classification (NCBI taxonomy): domain Eukaryota; kingdom Viridiplantae; phylum Streptophyta; class Magnoliopsida; order Poales; family Poaceae; genus Triticum; species Triticum timopheevii. The sequence goes on along the minus strand of OY997270.1, from coordinate 488,944,306 downwards.
TGTGCAGCCTGACGGAGAGCTTCAAACAGATCAAAAGAAGGCACAGAGATGGCGAGTGCCTGGCCGGCAGGAGCATCACAACGAGAAAGAGCATCTGCGATGATTATTTTGGCGACCCGGTTTATATTCCACCGTGAAGTCAAACCCCAACAGCTTGCCCACCCAATGATGCTATGGAATGGTAGCGAGGCATTGGTCCAGCAAAAACTTCAGGCTGTAGTGGTCAGTTTTGACGACAAACGCACGTCCCCAAAGATAGGGCCGTCAGTGGCGCACGGCGTGCACCAGACCAATGAGCCCCGCTCATAAGCGGCGAGAGAAGCATGGCACGGAGCAATGGTTTTGCTGAAATAGGCAATGGGGCCGCCACCTTGATGCAGGACTGCCCCGAAACCAGATCCAGATGCATCACACTCCACAATGAATGCAACTGCAAAATCCGGCAGTTGAAGCACAGGGGCGGTGGTAAGAGCTTTCTTGAGGGCTTCAAAGGCGATAGTCGCTGCACGCGTCCAAAGAAATCCGTCTTTCTTGAGGAGCGCCATGAGGGGAGCTGCAATGGTGCCAAAATCCCGGATGAACTTGCGGTAGTATCCTGCCAGTCCTAAGAAACCACGCACAACGCGGACGATGCGCGGAACCGGCAAGTCTACCACAACTAGAACCTTGTCGCTATCCATGGCAACTCCTACAACGGAGATGACGTGTCCCAGATAAGCCATGGTTTCCTCCCCAAAGGAACACTTGGAGCGCTTGAGAAATAGTTGATGTGTGCGCATAGCCTCCAAAACGAGCTTGACATGACGTAGGTGATCCGACCAGGACGAGATGTAGATCAAGATATCATCGAAGAAGGCAAGCATAAACCAACGAAGGTAGGGATGGAGGACGTTGTTCATGAGTGCTTGGAATGTCGCTGGGGCATTTGTCAAACCAAAGGCCATCACCACAAACTCAAAGAGGCCCTCATGTGTGCGGAATGCCGTCTTGTGGATATCCTCAGGGGCCATCTGAACCTGGTGGTAACCCGACCGGAGATCTAGTTTTGTGAAAAAGAGGACGCCCTTGAGTTCATCCAGAAGTTCATCGACAACGGGAATTGGAAACTTGTCCTTGATGGTGACAAGGTTGAGACCACGGTAGTCGATACAGAAACGCCAAGTCCCGTCGGCCTTTCTGACGAGTAGAACGAGGGATGAAAATGCAGAAGAACTAGGACGGATCAGACCGCGAGCCAACATCTCTGAACATTGGCGCTCCAGTTCATCTTTTTGAATTGTTGGGTAGCAGTAGGGACAGACAGCAACCGGCGGTGTCCCGGGAATAAGATGAATATGATGGTCATGTGCACGCTGCGGCGGCAGGCCCTGTGGGTCGGCGAAAACATTGGTGAAAGTGGCCAGCAGGCTATCCAGCAGGTCCTTGCCTTCGCACGCATGTAGGTGGGCAGGCCGTCCGAGGGAGCCGAGGCCCGACTGTTGGGGAACGTGGTCATTTCAAAAAAATTCCTACGCAACTAACTCATTAGGCACATTGCTTGCAAGGCTTATAGTGATGTGCATTATCGAGAGGGCCCAGAGATACCTCTACGACAATCGTAGTGACAAATCCTAATCTCGATCTATGCCAACTCAACAAACACCATCAGAGACACCTGTAGAGCACCTTTATAATCACCCAGTTACGTTGTGACGTTTGGTAGCACACAAAGTGTTCCTCCGGTATTCGGGAGTTGCATAATCTCATAGTCATAGGAACATGTATAAGTCATGAAAAAAGCAATAGCAACATACTAAATGATCAAGTGCTAAGCTAACAGAATGGGTCAAGTCAATCACATCATTCTCTAATGATGTGATCCCGTTAATCAAATGGCAACTCATGTCTATGGCTAGGAAACTTAACCATCTTTGATTCAACGAGCTAGTCAAGTAGAGGCATACTAGTGACACTCTGTTTGTCTATGTATTCACACATGTACTAAGTTTTCGGTTAATACAATTCTAGCATGAATAATAAACATTTATCATGAAATAAGGAAATAAATAATAACTTTATTATTGCCTCTAGGGCATATTTCCTTCAGTCTCCCACTTGCACTAGAGTCAGTAATCTAGTTCACATCGCCATGTGATTTAACATCAATAGTTCACATCTGTATGTGATTAAAACCCATAATTCACATCGTCATGTGACCAACACCTAAAGGGTTTACTAGAGCCAATAATCTAGTTCACATCGCTATGTGATTAGCACCCAAAGAGTACTAAGGTGTGATCATGTTTTGCTCGTGAGAGAAGTTTAGTCAACGGGTCTGTCACAATCAGAGCCGTATGTATTTTGCAAATATTCTATGTCTACAATGCTCTGCATGGAGATACTCTAACTAATTGCTCCCACTTTCAATATGTACCAGATTGAGACTTAGAGTCATCTGGATCGGTAAAAAGTTTGCATCGACGTAACTCTTTACGACGAACTCTTTATCACCTCCATAACCGAGAAATATTTCCTCAGTCCTCACTAAGGATAACTTTGACCGCTGTCCAGTGATATACTCTTAGATCACTATTGTACCCCTTTGCCAAACTCATGGCAAGGTACACAATAGTTCTGGTACACAACATAACATACTTTATAGAACCTATGACTAAAGCATAGGGAATGACTTTCATTCTCTTTCTATCTTCTGCCGTGGTCGGGCTTTGAGTCTTACTCAATTTTACACCTTGTAATACAGACAAGAACTCCTTCTTTGACTGATCCATTTTGAACTCTTTCAAAAACTTGTCAAGGTATATACTCATTGAAAAATCTTATCAAGTGTCTTGATCTATCTCAATAGATCTTGATGCTCAATATGTAAGCAGCTTCATCGAGGTCTTTCATTGAAAAACTCTTATTCAAGTATCCCTTTATGATATCCAGAAATTCTATATCATTTCCAATCAACAATATGTCATCCACATATAATATTGGAAATGCTATAGAGCTCCCACTCACTTTCTTGTAAATACAGGCTTCTCCAAAATTTTGTACAAACCCATATGCTTTGATCACACTATCAAAACGTTTATTCCAACTCCGAGAGGCTTGCACCAGTCCATAAATGGACCGCTGGAGCTTGCACACTTTGTTAGCACCCTTTGGATCGACAAAAACCTTCCAGTTGCATCATATACAACTCTTCTTCCAGAAATCCATTCAGGAATGCAGTTTTGACATCCATTTGCTAAATTTCATAATCATAAAATGCAACAATTCCTAACATGATTCGGACAGACTTAAGCATCGCTACGGGTGAGAAAGTCTCATCGTAGTCAACTCCTTGAACTTGTCGAAAACCTTTTGCGATAAGTCGAGCTTTGTAGATAGTAACACTACTATCAGCGTCCGTCTTCCTCTTGGAGATCCATTTATTCTTAATGGCTTGCCGATCATCAGGCAAGTCCACCAAAGTCCACACTTTGTTCTCATACATGGATCCCATCTCAGATTTCATGGCCTCAAGCCATTTTGCGGAATCTAGGCTCATCATCGCTTCCTCATAGTTCGTAGGTTCACCATGTTCTAGTAACATGACTTCCAAAACATGATTACTGTGCCACTCTGGTGCGGATCTTACTCTGGAAGACCTACGAGGTTCGGTAGCAACTTGATCTGAAGTTTCATGATCATCATCATTAACTTCCTCACTAATTGGTGTAGGGATCACTAGAACTGATTTCTGTGATGAACTACTTTCCAATAAGGGAGAAGGTACAATTACCTCATCAAGTTGTACTTTCCTCCCACTCACTTCTTTCAAGAGAAACTCCTTCTCTAGAAAGGATCCATTTTTAGCAACAAAGATTTTGCCTTCGGATCTGTGATAGAAGGTGTACCCAATAGTTTCCTTTGGGTATCCTATGAAGACGCACTTCTCCGATTTGGGTTTGAGCTTATCAGGTTGAAGCTTTTTCACATAAGGATCGCAACCCCAAACTTTAAGAAACGACAACTTTGGTTTCTTGCCAAACCATAATTCATAAGGCGTCGTCTCAACGGATTTTGATGGTGCCCTGTTTAAAGTGAATGCAGCTGTCTCTAATGCATAACCCCAAAACGATAGTGGTAAACCGATCATAGATCACACCATATCCAATAAAGTGTGGTTACAACATTCGGACACACCATTACACTGTGGTGTTCCAGGTGGCGTGAGCTGTGAAACTATTCCACATTGTTTAAAATGAAGGCCAAACTCATAACTCAAATATTCTCCTCTACGATCAGATCATAGAAACTTTATTTTCTTGTACGATGATTCTCCACTTCACTCTGAAATTCTTTGAACTTTTCAAATGTTTCAGACTTATGTTTTATTAAGTAGATATACTCATATCTGCTCGAATCATCTTGTGAAGGTCAAAAAATAACGATACCCGCCACGAGCATCAACACTCATTGGACCGCATACATCAGTATATATTATTTCCAATAAGTCACTAGCTCGTTCCATTGTTCCGAAGAATGGAGTTTCAGTCATCTTGCCCATAAGGCACAGTTCGCAAACATCAAATGATTCATAATCAAGTGATTCCAAAAGTCCATCTTTATGGAGTTTCTTCATGCGCTTTACACCGATATGACCCAAACGGCAGTGCCACAAATATGTTGCACTACCATTATCAACTTTGCATCTTTTGGCATCAATATTATGAATATGTGTATCACTACGATCAAGATTCAATAAACCATCAACATTGGGTGTATGACCATAGAAGGTTTTATTCATGTAAACAGAATAACAATTTATTCTCTGTCTTAGATGAATAATCATATCGCAATAAACATGATCTAATCATATTTATGCTCAACGCAAACACCAAATAACATTTATTTAGGTTCAACACTAATCTCGAAAGTATAGGGAGTGTGCGATGATGATCATATCAATCGTTGAACCACTTCCAACACACATCGTCACTTCACTCTCAACTAGTCTCTGTTTATTCTGTAACTCCTGTTTTGAGTTACTAATCTTAGCAACCGAACAAGTATCAAATACTCAGGGGCTACTATAAATGCTAGTAAGGTACACATAAATAACCTGTATATCAAATATACCCTTGTTCACTTTGCCATCCTTCTTATCCACCAAATATTCAGGGCATTTCCGCTTCTAGTGACCATTTCCGTTGAAGTAGAAGCATTCAGTTTCAGGATTTGGTCCATCTTTGGGCTTCTTCACGGGAGTGACAACTTGCTTGCCATTCTACTTGAAGTTCCCTTTCTTTCCCTTTGCCCTTTTCTTGAAACTAGTGGTCTTATCAATCATCAACACTTGATGCTCTTTTCTTGATTTCTACCCTCGTCGATTTCAGCATCACGAAGAGCTCGGGAATCATTTTCTTCATCCCTTGCATACTATAGTTCATCATGAAGTTCTAGTAACTTAGTGATGGTGACTATAGAACTCTGTCAATCACTGTCTTATCTGGAAGATTAACTCCCACTTGATTCAAGCGATTGTAGTACCCAGACAATCTGAGCACATACTCACTTCTTGAGCTATTCTTCTCCATCTTTTAGCTATAGAACTTGTTGGAGACTTCATATCTCTCAACTCGGGTATTTGCTTGAAATATTAACTTCAACTTCTGGAACATCTCATATGGTCCATGACGTTCAAAACGTCTTTGAAGTCCTGATTCTAAGCCTTTAAGCATGGTGCACTAAACTATCAAGTAGTCATCATATTGAGCTAGCCAAACATTCATAACGTCTGCATTTGCTCCCGCAATAGGTTTGTCACCTAGTTGTACATCAAGGACATAATTCTTCTGTGCAGCAATGAGGATAAACCTCAGATCAGGACCCAGTCCGTATCATTGCTACTATCATCTTTCAACTTAGTTTTCTCTAGGAACACATATAAAAACATAGGGAAACAACAACGCGAGCTATTGATCTACAACATAATTTGGAAAATACTATCAGGACTAAGTTCATGATAAATTAAAGTTCAATTAATCATATTACTTAAGAACTCCCACTTAGATATACATCCCTCTTAATCATATAAGTGATCACATGATCCAAATCAACTAAACCATGTCCGATCATCACGTGAGATGGAGTAGTTTTCAATGGTGAACATCACTATGTTGATCATATCTACTATATGATTCACGCTCGACCTTTCGGTCTCCAGTGTTCCGAGGCCATATCTGCATATGCTAGGCTCGTCAAGTTTAACCCGATATTTTGCGTGTGCAAAACTGGCTTGCACCCGTTGTATGTGAACGTAGAGCTTATCACACCCGATCATCACGTGGTGTCTCAGCACGAAGAACTGTAGCAACGGTGCATACTCAGGGAGAACACTTATACCTTGAAATTTAGTGAGAGATCATCTTATAATGCTACCGTCGAACTAAGAAAAATAAGATGCATAAAGGATAAACATCACATGCAATCAATATAAGTGATATGATATGGCCATCATCATCTTGTGCCTTTGATCTCCATCTCCAAAGCACTGTCATGATCACCATCGTCACCGGCGTGACACCTTGATCTCCATCGTAGCATCGTTGTCGTCTCACCAACTATTGTTTCTACGACTATTGCTACCGCTTAGTGATAAAGTAAAAAACAATTACATGGCGATTGCATTGCATACAGTAAAGCGACAACCATATGGCTCCTGCCAGTTGCCGATAACTCTGTTAGTAAACATGATCATCTCATACAATAAAATTTAGCATCATGTCTTGACCATATCACATCACAACATGCCCTGCAAAAACAAGTTAGACGTCCTCTAATTTGTTGTTGCAAGTTTTACGTGGCTGCTACGGGCTGAGCAAGAACCGTTCTTACCTACGCATCAAAACCACAATGATTTTTCGTCAAGTATGTGCTGTTTTTACCTTCACAAGGACCAGGCGTAGCCACACTCGATTCAACTAAAGTTCGAGAAACTGACAACCGCCAGCCACCTGTGTGCGAAGTACGTCGGTAGAACCAGTCTCGCGTAAGCGTACGTGTAATGTCGGTCTGGGCCGCTTCATCCAACAATACCACCGAATCAAAGTATGACATGCTGGTAAGCAGTATGACTAGTATCGCCCACAACTCACTTGTGTTCTACTCGTGCATATAACATCTACACATAAACCTGGCTCAGATGCCACTGTTGGGGAACGTGGTAATTTCAAAAAAATTCTTACGCACACGCAAGATCATGGTGATGCATAGCAACAAGAGGGGAGAGTGTTGTCCACATACCCTTGTAGACCGAAAGCGGAAGCGTTATGACAACACGGTTGATGCGGTTTCTCATATTTTTAACTCAAAGCAGGAGCTGCGGAATAAGCGGAGACTGGCGAAGGATGAGGTGATGATGCGCGTCGGGAATGGTTCTAAGGTCGATGTGATCGCCGTCGGCACGCTACCTCTACATTTACCTACGGGATTAGTTTTAAACCTCAATAATTGTTATTTAGTGCCAGCTTTGACCATGAACATTGTATCTGGATCTCGTTTAATGCGAGATGGCTACTCATTTAAATCCGAAAATAATGGTTGTTCTATTTATATGAGAGATATGTTTTATGGTCATGCCCCGATGGTCAATGGTTTATTCTTAATGAATCTTGAATGTGATGTTACACATATTCGTAGTGTGAATACCAAAAGATGTAAAGTTGATAACGATAGTCCCACATACTTGTGGCACTGCCGCCTTGGTCACATTGGTGTCAAGCGCATGAAGAAGCTCCATGCTGATGGACTTTTAGAGTCTCTCGATTATGAATCATTTGACACATGCGAACCATGCCTCATGGGCAAAATGACCAAGACTCCGTTCTCCGGAACAATGGAGCGAGCAACCAACTTATTAGAAATCATACATACTGATGTGTGCGGTCCAATGAGCGTTGAGGCTCGCGGAGGATATCGTTATGTTCTCACTCTCACTGATGACTTGAGTAGATTATGGGTATGTATACTTGATGAAACACAAGTCTGAGACCTTTGAAAAGTTCAAGGAATTTCAGAATGAGGTAGAAAATCAACGTGACCGAAAGATAAAGTTCTTATGATCAGATCGTGGAGGAGAATATTTAAGTCACGAATTTGGTACGCACTTAAGGAAATGTGGAATCGTCTCACAACTCACGCCGCCTGGAACACCTCAGCGTAATGGTGTGTCCGAACGTCGTAATCGCACTTTATTGGATATGGTGCGATCTATGATGTCTCTTACCGATTTACTGCTATCTTTTTGGGGATACGCTCTAGAGACAACTACATTCACTTTAAATAGGGTACCGTCTAAATCCGTTGAGACGACACCATATGAATTATGGTTTGGGAAGAAACCTAAGCTGTCGTTTCTAAAAGTATGGGGATGCGATGCTTATCTCAAGAAACTTCAACCTGAAAAGCTCGAACCCAAGTCGGAAAAATGCGTATTCATAGGATACCCTAAGGAAACCATTGGGTATACCTTCTACCTTAGATCCGAAGGCAAGATCTTTGTTGCCAAGAATGGGTCCTTTCTGTAGAAAGAGTTTCTCTCGAGAGAAGTAAGTGGGAGGAAAGTGGAACTTGATGAAGTACTACCTCTTGAACCGGGAAGTAGCACAGCTCAGGAAGATGTTCCTGTGGTGCCTACACCGACTGGAGAGGAAATTAATGATGATGATCAAGGTACTTCGAATCAAGTTGCTACTGAACTTCGTAGGTCCACAAGGACATGTTCCACACCAGAGTGGTATGGCAACCCTGTCCTGGAAATCATGTTGTTAGACAATGGTGAACCTTCGAACTATGAAGAAGCGATGGCGGGCCCAGATTCCAACAAATGGCTTGAAGCCATGCAATCCGAGATAGAATCCATGTATGAAAACAAAGTATGGACTTTGACAGACTTGCCCGATGATCGGCGAGCGATAGAAGAACAAATGGATCTTTAAGAAGAAGATGAACGCGGATGGTAATATTACCATCTACAAAGCTCGACTTGTTGCTAAGGGTTATCGACAAGTTCAAGGGGTTGACTACGATGAGACTTTCTCTCCCGTAGCGAAGCTAAAGTCCGTTTGAATCATGTTAGCAATTGTCGCATACTATGATTATGAGATATGGCAGATGGACGTCAAAACGGCATTCCTTAACGGCTATCTTAAGGAAGAACTGTATATGATGTAGCCGGAAGGTTTTGTCGATCCTAAGAATGCTAACAAGGTATGCAAGCTCCAGCGATCCATTTATGGGCTGGTGCAAGCATCTCGGAGTTGGAACATTCGCTTTGATGAGATGATCAAAGCGTTTGGGTTTATGCAGACTTATGGAGAAGCCTGCGTTTACAAGAAAGTGAGTGGGAGCTCTGTAGCATTTCTCATATTATATGTGGATGGCATACTTTTGGTGGGAAATGATATAGAACTTTTGGACAACATTAAGGCCTACTTGAATAAGTGTTTTTCAATGAAGGACCTTGGAGAAGCTGCTTACATATTAGGCATCAAGATCTATAGGGATAGATCGAGATGCCTCATAGGTCTTTCATAAAGCACATACCTTGATAAGATATTGAAGAAGTTCAATATGGATCAGTCCAAGAAAGGGTTCTTGCCTGTATTGCAAGGTGTAAGATTGAGCTCGGCTCAATGCCCGACCACGGCAGAAGATATAGAAGAGATGAGCGTCATCCCCTATGCCTCAGCCATAGGGTCTATTATGTATGCCATGTTGGGGAACGTTGCAGAAAATTAAAAAATTTCCTACGGTTTCACCAAGATCCATCTATGAGTTCATCTAAGCAACGAGTCAAGGGGTGAGTTTGCATCTACATACCACTTGTAGATCGCGTGCGGAAGCTTGCAAGGGGATGGTGATGATGGAGTCGTACTCGACGTGATTCGGATCACCGATGACCAAGTATTGAACGGACAGCACCTCCGCGTTCAACACACGTACGGGACGGGAGACGTCTCCTCCTTCTTGATCCAGCAAGGGGAAGGAGAGGTTGAGTAAGAATGCTCCAATGGCAGCACGACGGCGTGGTGCAGTTGGAGTAGTAGTATTCCGACAGGGCTTCGCCAAGCACTTATGGAGGAGGAGAGGTGTTGGGGAGGGGAGGGGCTGCGCCTTGGCTTGTGTTGATCTCCCATGCGCCTCCCCACTATATATAGGGGTGGAGGGGCTGGTTTCTTGCCCTCCAAGTCCATTGGGGCGTTGGCCAAGGTGGGAGGAAAGAAATCCCATCATTTCCTTCCCCACCGATTGTTATCCCCCCTTTTTAGGGATCTTGATCTTATCCCTTCGGGATATGATCTTATTCCTTCTAAGGGGGGATCTTGGTGCGCCTTGAACAGGGGTGTGGGGCCTTTCCCCCACTACTCACGTTCATGTGGGTCCCCCCATGCAGGTGGGCCCCACTCCGGAACCTTCTAGAACCTTCCCGGTACAATACCGAAAAATCCCGAACATTTTCCGGTGGCCAAAATAGGACTTCCCATATATAAATCTTTACCTCCGGACCATTCCGGAACTCCTCGTGACGTCCGGGATCTCATCCGGGACTCCGAACAACATTCGGTAGTCACATACTAGTCTTCCTAATAACCCTAGCGTCACCGAACCTTAAGTGTGTAGACCCTACGGGTTCGGGAGACATGCAGACATGACTGAGACGCTCTCAGGTCAATAACCAACAGCGGGATCTGGATACCCATGTTGGCTCCCACATGCTCCTCGATGTTGTCATCGGATGAACCACGATGTCGAGGATTCGATCAAACCCTGTATACAATTCCCTTTGTCAATCGGTACGTTACTTGCCCGAGACTCGATCGTCGGTATCCCAATACCTTGTTCAGTCTCGTTACCGGCAAGTCACTTTACTCGTACCGTAATGCATGATCCCGTGGCCAACACTTTGGTCACCTTGAGCTCATTATGATGATGCATTACCGAGTGGGCCCAGAGATACCTCTCCGTCATACGGAGTGACAAATCCCAGTCTCGATCCGTGTCAACCCAACAGCTACTTCCGGAGATACCTGTAATGCACCTTTATAGTCACCCAGTTACGTTGTGACGTTTGATACACCCAAGGCACTCCTACGGTATCCGGGAGTTACACGATCTCATGGTCTAAGGAAGAGATACTTGACATTGGCAAAGCTCTAGCAAACGAACTAAACGACCTTTGTGCTATGCTTAGGATTGGGTCTTGTCCATCACATCATTCTCCTAATGATGTGATCCCGTTATCAACGACATCCAATGTCCATAGCCAGGAAATCATGACTATCTGTTGATCACAACGAGCTAGTCAACTAGAGGCTCACTAGGGACATATTGAGGTCTATGTATTCACACGTGTATTATGATTTCCGGATAATACAGTTATAGCATGAATAAAAGACAATTATCATGAACAATGAAATATAATAATACTTTTATTATTGCCTCTAGGGCATATTTCTAACAGTCTCCCACTTGCACTAGAGTCACCAATCTAGTTACATTGTGATGAATCGAACACCCATAGAGTTCTGGTGTTGATCATGTTTAGCTCGCGAGAGAGGTTTAGTCAACGGATCTGCGACATTCAGATCCGTATGTACTTTGCAAATTTCTATGTCTCCATCTTGAACATTTTCACGGATGGAGTTGAAACGACGCTTGATGTGCCTGGTCTTCTTGTGAAACCTGGGCTCCTTGGCAAGGGCAATAGCTCCAGTGTTGTCATAGAAGAGTTTGATTGGCCCCGACGCATTGGGTATGACTCCTAGGTCGGTGATGAACTCCTTCACCCAAATCGCTTCATGCGCTGCCTCCGAGGCTGCCATGTACTCCGCTTCACACGTAGATCCCGCCACGACGCTCTGCTTGCAGCTGCACCAGCTTACTGCTCCACCATTCAACATATACACGTATCCGGTTTGTGACTTAGAGTCATCCGGATCTGAGTCGAAGCTAGCATCGACGTAACCCTTTACGACAAGCTCTTCGTCTCCTCCATAAACGAGAAACATGTCCTTTGTCCTTTTCAGGTACTTCAGGATATTCTTGACCGCTGTCCAGTGTTCCTTGCCGGGATTACTTTGGTATCTAGCTACCAAACTCACGGCAAGGTTTACATCAGGTCTGGTACACAGCATGGCATACATAATAGATCCTATGGCTGAGGCATAGGGGATGGTATTCATCTCTTCTATATCTTTTGCCGTGGTCGGTGACTGAGCCGAGCTCAATCTCATACCTTGTAACATAGGCAAGAACCCTTTCTTGGACTGATCCATTTTGAACCTTTTCAAAATCTTATCAAGGTATGTGCTTTGTGAAAGACCTATGAGGCGTCTCGATCTATCTCTATAGATCTTGATGCCTAATATATAAGCAGCTTCTCCAAGGTCCTTCATTGAAAAACATTTGTTCAAGTAGGCCTTAATGTTGTCCAGAAATTCTATATTATTTCCCATCAAGAGTATGTCATCTACATATAATATGAGAAATGCTACAGAGCTCCCACTCACTTTCTTGTAAACGCAGGCTTCTCCATAAGTCTGCATAAACCCAAACGCTTTGATCATCTCATCAAAGCGAATATTCCAACTCCGAGATGCTTGCACCAGCCCATAAATGGATCGCTGGAGCTTGCATACTTTGTTAGCGTTCTTAGGATCGACAAAACCTTCCGGCTGCATCATATACAGTTCTTCCTTAAGATGCCCGTTAAGGAATGCCGTTTTGACGTCCATCTGCCATATCTCATAATCATAGTATGCGGCAATTGCTAACATGATTCGGACGGACTTTAGCTTCGCTACGGGAGAGAATGTCTCGTCGTAGTCAATCCCTTGAACCTGTCGATAACCCTTAGCGACAAGTCGAGCTTTATAGATGGTAACATTTCCATCCGCGTCCGTCTTCTTCTTAAAGATCCATTTGTTTTCTATCGCTCGCCGATCATCGGGCAAGTCTGTCAAAGTCCATACTTTGTTTTCATACATGGATTCTATCTCGGATTTCATGGCTTCAAGCCATTTGTTGGAATCTGGGCCCGCCATCGCTTCTTCATAGTTCGAAGGTTCACCGTTGTCCAACAACATGATTTCCAGGACAGGGTTGCCGTACCACTCTGGTGCGGAACGTGTCCTTGTGGACCTACGAAGTTCAGTAGCAACTTGATCCGAAGTACCTTGATCATCATCATTGGTTTCCTCTTCAGTTGGTGTGGGCATCACAGGAATATTATCCTGAGCTGCACCACTTTCCCGTTCGAGAGGTAGTACTTCATCGAGTTCTACTTTCCTCCCACTTACTTCTTTCGAGAGAAACTCTTTTTCCAGAAAGCATCCGTTCTTGGCAACAAAGATCTTGCCCTCGGATCTTAAGTAGAAGGTATACCCGACAGTTTCCTTAGGGTATCCTATGAAGATGCATTTTTCCGACTTGGGTTCGAGCTTTTCAGGTTGAAGTTTCTTGACATAAGCATCGCATCCCCAAACTTTTAGAAACGACAGCTTAGGTTTCTTCCCAAACCATAATTCATACGGTGTCGTCTCAACAGATTTAGACGGTGCCCTATTTAAAGTGAATGTAGCTGTCTCTAGAGCGTATCCCCAAAATGATAGTGGTAAATCGGTAAGAGACATCATAGACCGCACCATATCCAATAGAGTGCGATTACGACATTCGGACACACCGTTTCGCTGAGGTGTTCCAGGCGGCGTGAGTTGTGAAACGATTCCACATTTCTTTAAGTGTGTACCAAATTCGTGACTTAAGTATTCTCCTCCACGATCTGATCGTAGGAACTTTATCTTTCGGTCACGTTGATTCTCTACCTCATTCTGAAATTCTTTGAACTTTTCAAAGGTCTCAGACTTGTGTTTCATTAAGTAGACATACCCATATCTACTCAAGTCATCAGTGAGAGTGAGAACATAACGATATCCTCCGCGAGCCTCAACGCTCATTGGACCGCACACATCGGTATGTATGATTTCCAACAAGTTGGTTGCTCGCTCCATTGTTCCGGAGAACGGAGTCTTGGTCATTTTGCCCATGAGGCATGGTTCGCATGTGTCAAATGATTCATAATCAAGAGACTCCAAAAGTCCATCAGCATGGAGCTTCTTCATGCGTTTGACACCAATGTGACCAAGGCGGCAGTGCCACAAGTATGTGGGACTATCGTTATCAACTTTACATCTTTTGGTATCCACACTATGAACATGTGTAATAATACGCTCGAGATTCGTTAAGAATAAACCATTGACCATCGGAGCATGACCATAAAACATATCTCTCATATAAATCGAACAACCATTATTCTCAGACTTAAATGAGTAGCCATCTCGTATTAAACGAGATCCAGATACAATGTTCATGCTCAAACTTGGTACTAAATAACAATTATTAAGGTTCAAAACTAATCCCGTAGGTAAATGTAGAGGTAGCGTGCCGACGGCGATCACATCGACTCTGGAACCATTCCCGACGCGCATCGTCACCTCGTCCTTCGCCAGTCTCCGTTTATTCCGCAGCTCATGCTGTGAGTTACAAATATGAGCAACGGCACCGGTATCAAATACCCAGGAGTTACTACGAGTACTGGTAAGGTACACATCAATTACATGTATATCAAATATACCTTTGGTCTTGCCAGCCTTCTTATCCGCTAAGTATTTGGGGCAGTTCCACTTCCAGTGACCCTTCCCCTTGCAATAAAAGCACTCAGTCTCAGGCTTGGGTCCATTCTTTGACTTCTTCCCAGTAACTGGCTTACCAGGCGCGGCAACCTCCTTGCCGTCCTTCTTGAAGTTCTTCTTACCCTTGCCCTTCTTGAACTTAGTGGTCTTATTGACCATCAACACTTGATGTTCTTTCTTGATTTCAGCCTCTGCTGACTTCAGCATCGAGAACACTTCAGGAATGGTCTTTTCCATCCCCTGCATGTTGTAGTTCATCACAAAGCTCTTGTAGCTTGGTGGGAGCGACTGGAGGATTCTGTCAATGACCGCCTCATCGGGGAGGTTAATATTCAGCTGGGTCATACGGTTGTGCAACCCAGACATCTTGAGAATATGCTCACTGACAGAACTATTTTCCTCCATCTTACAACTGTAGAACTTGTCGGAGACATCATATCTCTCGACCCGGGCATGAGCTTGAAAAACTAGTTTCAGCTCTTCGAACATCTCATATGCTCCATGATGCTCAAAACGCTTTTGGAGCCCCGGTTCTAAGCTGTAAAGCATGCCGCACTGAACGAGGGAGTAATCATCAGCACGAGTTTGCCAAGCATTCATAATGTCTTGGTTCTCTGGGACGGGAGCGTCACCTAGCGGTCCTTCTAGGACATATTGTTTCCTGGCAGCTATGAGGATGATCCTCAGGTTCCGGACCCAGTCCGTATAGTTGCTGCCGTCATCTTTCAGCTTGGTTTTCTCTAGGAACGCGTTGAAGTTCATGTTGACATGAGCGTTGGCCATATGATCTACAAGATATATTTGCAAAGGTTTTAGACTAAGTTCATGATAATTAAGTTCTAATCATATTATGAACTCCCACTCAGATTAGACATCCCTCTGGTCATCTAAGTGTTACATGATCCGAGTCGACTAGCCCGTGTCCGATCATCACGTGAGACGGACTAGTCATTGTCGGTGAACATTTTCATGTTGATCGTATCTTCCATACGACTCGTGTTCGACCTTTCGGTCTCCGTGTTCCGAGGCCATGTCTGCACATGCTAGGCTCGTCAAGTTAACCCTAAGTGTTTTCGCTGTGTAAAACTGTCTTACACCCGTTGTATGTGAACGTAAGAATCCATCACACCCGATCATCACGTGGTGCTTAGAAGCGACGAACTGTAGCAACGGTGCACAGTTAGGGGAGAATACTTCTTGATATTTTGTAAGAGATCATCTTATTTACTACCGTCGTCCTAAGTAAACAAGATGCATAAACATAATAAACATCACATGCAATTATATAGTTGTGACATGATATGGCCAATATCATATAGCTCCATTGATCTCCATCTTCGGGGCTCCATGTCATCTTGTCACAGGCTTGACACCATGATCTCCATCATCATGATCTCCATCATCGTGTCTTCATGAAGTTGTCACGCCAACGACTACTTCTACTTCTATAGCTAACGCGTTTAGCAATAAAGTAAAGTAAGTTACATGGCGTTCTTCAATGACACGCAGGTCATACAAAAATAAAAACAACTCCTATGGCTCCTGCCGGTTGTCATACTCATCGACATGCAAGTCGTGAATCCTATTACAAGAACATGATCTCATACATCACACTTCATCATTCATCACAACTTCTGGCCATATCACATCACATGATCAATCGCTGCAAAAACAAGTTAGACGTCCTCTAATTGTTGTTGCATCTTTTACGTGGCTGCAATTGGGTTCTAGCAAGAACGTTTTCTTACCTACGAATAACCACAACGTGATTTTTTCAACTTCTATTTACCCTTCATAAGGGCCCTTTTCATCGAATCCGCTCCAACTAAAGTGGGAGAGACAGACACCCGCCAGCCACCTTATGCAACTAGTGCATGTCAGTCGGTGGAACCGGTCTCACGTAAGGGTACGTGTAAGGTTGGTCCGGACCGCTTCATCCCACAATGCCGTTGAAGCAAGAAAAGACTAGTAGAGGCAAGTAAGTTGACAAGATCCACGCCCACAACAAAATTGTGTTCTACTCGTGCAAAGAGAACTACGCATAGACCTAGCTCATGATGCCACTGTTGGGGAACATTGCAGAAAATTAAAAATTTTCCTACGGTTTCACCAAGATCCATCTATGAGTTCATCTAAGCAACGAGTCAAGGGGTGAGTTTGCATCTACATACCACTTGTAGATCGCGTGCGGAAGCTTGCAAGGGGATGGTGATGATGGAGTCGTACTCGACGTGATTCGGATCACCGATGACCAAGTACTGAACGGACAGCACCTCCGCGTTCAACACACGTACGGGACGGGAGACGTCTCCTCCTTCTTGATCCAGCAAGGGGAAGGAGAGGTTGAGTAAGAACGCTCCAATGGCAGCACGACGGCGTGGTGCAGTTGGAGTAGTAGTATTCCGACAGGGCTTCGCCAAGCACTTATGGAGGAGGAGAGGTGTTGGGGAGGGGAGGGGCTGCGCCTTGGCTTGTGTTGATCTCCCATGCGCCTCCCCACTATATATAGGGGTGGAGGGGCTGGTTTCTTGCCCTCCAAGTCCATTGGGGCGTTGGCCAAGGTGGGAGGAAAGAAATCCCATCATTTCCTTCCCCACCGATTGTTATCCCCCCTTTTTAGGGATCTTGATCTTATCCCTTCGGGATATGATCTTATTCCTTCTAAGGGGGGATCTTGGTGCGCCTTGACCAGGGGTGTGGGGCCTTTCCCCCACTACTCACGTTCATGTGGGTCCCCCCATGCAGGTGGGCCCCACTCCGGAACCTTCTAGAACCTTCCCGGTACAATACCGAAAAATCCCGAACATTTTCCGGTGGCCAAAATAGGACTTCCCATATATAAATCTTTACCTCCGGACCATTCCGGAACTCCTCGTGATGTCCGGATCTCATCCGGGACTCCGAACAACATTCGGTAGTCACATACTAGTCTTCCTAATAACCCTAGCGTCACCGAACCTTAAGTGTGTAGACCCTACGGGTTCGGGAGACATGCAGACATGACCGAGACGCTCTCAGGTCAATAACCAACAGCGGGATCTGGATACCCATGTTGGCTCCCACATGCTCCTCGATGTTGTCATCGGATGAACCACGATGTCGAGGATTCGATCAAACCCTGTATACAATTCCCTTTGTCAATCGGTACGTTACTTGCCCGAGACTCGATCGTCGGTATCCCAATACCTTGTTCAGTCTCGTTACCGGCAAGTCACTTTACTCGTACCGTAATGCATGATACCGTGGCCAACACTTTGGTCACCTTGAGCTCATTATGATGATGCATTACCGAGTGGGCCCAGAGATACCTCTCCGTCATACGGAGTGACAAATCCCAGTCTCGATCCGTGTCAACCCAACAGCTACTTTCGGAGATACCTGTAATGCACCTTTATAGTCACCCAGTTACGTTGTGACGTTTGATACACCCAAGGCACTCCTACGGTATCCGGGAGTTACACGATCTCATGGTCTAAGGAAGAGATACTTGACATTGGCAAAGCTCTAGCAAACGAACTAAACGACCTTTGTGCTATGCTTAGGATTGGGTCTTGTCCATCACATCATTCTCCTAATGATGTGATCCCGTTATCAATGACATCCAATGTCCATAGCCAGGAAATCATGACTATCTGTTGATCACAACGAGCTAGTCAACTAGAGGCTCACTAGGGACATATTGAGGTCTATGTATTCACACGTGTATTACGATTTCCGGATAATACAGTTATAGCATGAATAAAAGACAATTATCATGAACAATGAAATATAATAATACTTTTATTATTGCCTCTAGGGCATATTTCCAACATGCCATGCTAGGTACCAGACCTGATGTAAGCCTTGCCGTAAGTCTGGTAGGAAAGTACCAAAGTAATCCCGGCAAGGAACACTGGACAACGGTCAAGAATATCCAGAAGTACCTGAAGAGGACTAAGGATACGTTTCTTGTTTTTGGAGGTGACGAAGAGCTCGTCGTAAAGGGTTACGTTGACGCTAGCTTCGACACAAATCTGGATGACTCTAAGTCACAAACCGGATATGTGTATATTTTGAACGGTGGGGCAGTAAGCTGGTGCAGTTGCAAGCAAAGCGTCGTGGCGGGATCTACATGTGAAGCAGAATACATGGCAGCCTCGGAGGCAGCACATGAAGCAATCTGGGTGAAGGAGTTCATCACTGACCTAGGAGTCATACCCAATGCGTCAGGGCCGATCACACTCTTCTGTGACAACACTGGAGCTATTGCACTTGCCAAGGAGCCCAGGTTTCACAAGAAGACCAGGCACATCCAGCGTCGCTTCAAATCCATTCGTGAAAATGTTCAAGATGGAGATATAGATATTTGTAAAGTACATACGGACCTGAATGTAGCATATCCATTGACTAAACCTCTCCCTAGAGAAAAACATGATCAACACCAGAACTCTATGGGTGTTCGATTAATCACAATGTAACTAGACTATTGACTCTAGTGCAAGTGGGAGACTGTTGGAAATATGCCCTAGAGGTAATAATAAAATGGTTATTATTATATTTCTTTGTTCATGATAATTGTCTGTTATTCATGCTATAATTGTGTTATCCGGAAATCGTAATGCACGTGTGAATACATAGACCACAATATGTCCCTAGTGAGCCTCTAGTTGACTAGCTCGTTGATCAACAGATAGTCATGGTTTCCTGACTATGGACATTGGATGCCATTGATAACGGGATCACATCATTAGGAGAATGATGTGATGGACAAGACCCAATCCTAAGCATAGCACAAAGATCGTGTAGTTCATTTTGCTAGAGCTTTTCCAAATGTCAAGTATCATTTCCTTAGACCATGAGATTGTGCAACTCCCGGATACCGTAGGAGTGCTTTGGGTGTGCCAAACGTCGCAACGTAACTGGGTGACTATAAAGGTGCACTACGGGCATCTCCGAAAGTGTCTGTTGGGTTGGCACGAATCGAGACTGGGATTTGTCACTCCGTATGACGGAGAGGTATCTCTGGGCCCACTCGGTAATGCATCATCATAATGAGCTCAATGTGACCAAGTGTCTGGTCACGGGATCATGCATTACAGTACGAGTAAAGTGACTTGCCGGTAGCGAGATTAACGAGGTATTGGGATACCGACGATCGAATCTCGGGCAAGTAACGTACCGATTGAAAAAGGGAATTGTATACGGGGTTGCTTGAATCCTCGACATCGTGGTTCATCCGATGAGATCATCAAGGAGCATGTGGGAGACAACATGGGTATCCAGATCCCGCCGTTGGTTATTGACCGGAGAGGCGTCTCGGTCATGTTTGCATGTCTCCCGAACCCGTAGGGTCTACACACTTAAGGTTCGGTGACGCTAGGGTTGTAGAGATATGAGTATGCAGTAAAACGAAAGTTGTTCGGAGTCCCGGATGAGATCCCGGACGTCACAAGGAGTTCCGGAATGGTCCGGAGGTAAAGAATTATATATAGGAAGTCAGGTTTCGGCCATCGGGAAAGTTTCGGGGGTCACCGGTACTGTACCGGGACCACCGAAAGGGTCCCAAGGGTCCACCGGGTGGGGCCACCTATTCCGGAGGGCCCCATGGGCTGAAGTGGGAGGGAAACCAGCCCCTGGTGGGCTGGTGCGCTCCCCCTTGGCCCCCCCTGTGCCTAGGGTTGGGAAACCCTAGGGGTGGGGGCGCCTCCACCTGGCTTGGGGGCCAAGCCACCCCCCTGCCCCCCCTTGGAGATCCCATCTCCTAGGGCCGCCCCCCTAGGGGCCCTATATAAAGAGGGGGGAGGGAGGGCAGCCGCACCCATGCTCTTGGCGCCTCCCTCTCCCCTTGCTACACCGCTCCCTCTCGCTGAAGCTTGGCGAAGCCCTGCCGAGATGGCTGCTGCATCCACCACCACGCCGTCGTGCTGCTAGATCTTCATCAACCTCTCCTTCCCCCTTGCTGGATCAAGAAGGAGGAGACGTCTTCCCAACCGTACGTGTGTTGAACGCGGAGGTGCTGTCCGTTCAGCACTAGGATCTTCGGTGATTTGGATCATGACGAGTATGACTCCCTCAACCCCGTTCTCTTGAACGCTTCCGCTCGCGATCTACAAGGATATGTAGATGCACTCCTCTCTCTCGTTGCTAGATGAACTCATAGATTGATCTTGGTGAAAGCGTAGAATTTTTTATATTTTCTGCAACGTTCCCCAACAACATTTGCACAACTCCTGAAAACTACTTCATCAGGCACAACTCTAGGGAAAAGAACTACCTAGTAAAGTTTGACCACTTATTTCGCTTTTAAGTTGGATAATTGAAATATCCACTACTACTTTCCATCCCTAGGTTCATCAAATTAGATGGTAATTAGGGCAGTAGTTCCTAGGTACTAATTAGTTAGTAAGAACTAGGTACTAGTTTATTTTTATTTATAGTAAGTTTTTTTAGTAAGAACTAGTCAAATTGGATGTCACATTTGTTGTTATTTTTTTAGTTAAAGCAATTTTTCCCGCATCGACATCGATGATGCCTATCCCGCATCCTCGTCGTCGACTCGGTGGAGGACACCTGCTTGACCAGATGGGCCATGTCTGGGGCTGGGCTCCGCCAGGTTGGTACTGGGAGGCGCTACCTACCGAGGGGTGCAGCTTGGTGAGGAGTCAGCCCGTCGTTGACCCAAACCTTCTTTGGTGGCAGTCGCATGGGCCAGTGACGGTCGAGAGGCTTGAGGACCTTGCAGATATGGTACGTCACCGTGTCAGCGAGGAGGACGCGCACGTCCGTCGCTACTTGTTTGCGCTGGAGCACAGGTTCTCCAATACCTGGCAGGTTCTCCAGGGATCTCACTCGAGCTATGATCCTATGATGGTTCCCTCTCTTTGGGTGTCCATCGCCCGCGCCTATACCCGTCGTTCTCTAGGGTTTTAGTTGTATTAGTGATGTTATATGTATGATACTATTTGGGATGTATTAGTTATAATATTCGACAATGTACGGACGCAAGAGATGATATACTTTTGCTTATTGAATGCATGCTAATTTGAATACTTATTTATTTTACGATTTGGTTTTGCTTATTGAATGCTCATGTCAATATGAGTCCTATAAGATATTCTGAAATGTATATCTTGTGTTGCTCAAATAGGATACGTGCTTGCCCAAGTGGCCGGTCATGTTTGCAGGTTACACCTCCGAGTGGCCTATGTTTTGCCGGAGTGTTGATTCATTTCCGTTCCGGCAAATTTCAGGCGCTCGATATGTCCTGTTTTAGCAAAGGTCATGCCGGATTTTTCCGTGAATTTTGGCATGACTTGTGCCAGAATATGTAGGAAATATCGAGTTCCCCGGATTTGTGTGTTGAGTATCCTGGTAGTTGTGTTTGATCGATTTTCAATTAATGTTTCAACTATGAACAAACGAAATGTCTGACGATGAAAAGAATTTCGGTATTTGCAAATACTGCGAAGACCAGCGCGGCCTGTGCGACAACATCTTCCTAGATGATGATAGGCGCTTCAGCATCAAGCTGGACGAGAACTTCGAAGTGGATACAGTAAGTCACAACGACAAGTCTTTTTTTGTAATTAAGCATGACATCTGCTTCATTTGCTTCAACTTATAATTTAATTTTTTTACTATTCTACTAGCGTATCCCCTGCCATGCAAGAGTTTTTGTCTTGGATAAGATAGGTTTCAGTCCCATGAAAACTACTATGGAGGTAAAGAGAGTTTACTTGAGGACCGAGCATGGTTGTATTTTCCATGCAAAATTACACAACAAGATACCTATACCTATTTTGGATGAAAAACTTGGCAAGCACTATGCAAGACTTGTGCATTTGAGCCTGATATGGTTATCACCTTTGATACTCGTCCGGAAGATGATATTGAAGGTAATATCGACATCTGGGTCGATGTGCAAATGCCTCCAGTTCTACCATTATGTGAGTTTTTCAACCATATTTATGTCTTTGATATTGTTTATTCAAAAATAGTTGACAACTAATTTCTATTGACAGCTTATTTCCAATCAAGCAAACATGTCCAACGCTTGGTAGACAGGACCTACTACTCTCCTGGGGTTGAACTAAACTGCGAGGAGATAAGTGATTATGTTTCATGGCTTGAGGATCTTCATACTGTCAAGACAAATTATTTTTTTGGACTTACAAATCTTAGTACTCAAAACGTGCGACCAATAGTGTTCGTACTGAACTAGGGTCACATGTATTTAGGAAAGATGGTAAGATTTTTACTATTTGTACTCAGTGCATCTTTTGCATACATTATTTTTTAAGATAAACTTCATTGCTAAGTATGTTACTATACGATGTTCTTCAACAGGGACTCCCGCTGAATGTTGTGCCTCATTGGATCGAGACTAAAGAGAATTGTTAGCTTACGACCAAGATATCCTATAATGCACTTTAGTGCATTCAGGATTTCTAATAGCGAGGAATGCTTAATAGTGAAAGACTGGAGCAAAATTGTGAACGATCGTAGAGAAGTACTAGGGGGCAGCAATCAGAAGCACAACCCACGATTAGGAGACATGTTCATCTGCATGCTCCAACTTGATGAAGCAGGAGTGCTACATGTTTTATGTTATTTTACCTGAGAGAGAGAGAGAGAGCAGCAGGAGTGATTAGCTAGCTAGAAATGAGTTTGAAGATGATGATGTGTTACACTATGACTATGATGATTAAATAGCTAGTGTTGGTGGTAATGACTATGATGATTATTATTAGCTAGTGTTGGTGGTGATTAGATAGCTACCGCAGCTAATGTTGGTGGTGATTAGCAAGCTAGAATGAGTTTGAAGATGATGATGTGCTACACTATGACTATGATGATTAAATAACTACTGTTGGTGTTATGACTATGATGATGATTAAATAGCTTGTGCTGGCGGATTAGATTCAAGTGGAGGCAACATGTGGTGCACATCGAAAGTACTACTAGTCCAAACTAGATCAAGTTTGGATTAGTAGTATACTTTTGACATGCACCACATATTGCCTCCACTTGAACCTAATCCACCTTCATTTAACACACTGTTATGGACATAATGATATAAACCTCATAAGTGATATTGTACCAATATTTGTATAACGGCGTATAAATACACTCAAAATAAAAAAATAAAAAAAGAATACTAGTAGCGATGGATAGTAAACACGCTGCCACTAGCTAGATTAGCAGTAGCGCGGGAGGGAACACACGTTGCGGCTATTTGTCCTAGCAGTAGCGCGTGTAAGCACCGCTACTGCTAAGTAATAGCTGTAGCGCCTTATTAGTAGTGCGGTCCCCCGCGCTACTAGTGGGCATAAAACCCGCGCTACTACTAGGGTTTTCCCTAGTAGTGAGGTGGTACCTCAGAAGGATACCTTTCGATATTTGGGGTCAATGCTGCATGAGGATGGGGGTATTGATGAAGATGTGAACCATCGAATCAAAGCCAGATGGATAAAGTGGCGCCAAGCTTCTGGCATTCTCTGTGACAAGAGAGTGCCGCAAAAGCTAAAAGGCAAGTTTTATAGGACGGCTGTGTCGTGGTACTAAGTGTGACAGTAAGAATAGGGGGTACGTATGAGGAGGCGAGGCCCTAGCTATGGCGAGGTTGTACACAAGAGTTTACGAGTTCAGGCCTCTCTCGGAGGAGGTAAAAGCCCTACATCTTGGTGCCCTGAGGCGGTCGACTGAAATATGGTGTGTGTGATACAGGGGGTGCGAATCCTTGTCCCAGAGGAGGGGGCGGCTTATATAGAGTGCGTCAGGACCCCAGCCCACCTTCGTTACATGGGTTCAATGTACATTAAGATAGGGCGTTACTGATAACGCCAGCTATAAAGTGTATTTAATGATCTTTAAGACTACAGAGTGAACTCCTGACCGTTGTCATCCTGAGTGACTCTAGGTCTTCTGTACTCTGAGTGGTTTCTTGTCTGGTCGAATGGCTTCATCTTGGTCGAATGACCATGGGGTTACCCGAGTGAGGTGATTGGTTGAGTGGATTGCACTCGATGGTTTCAGTCGGCACTCCTTGCTATATCTTAAATGTCCTTGATTCTAGGGCAGTGACCTTGGGCAGGGCGTATAGGTCAGGTCTATGACCCTACCCTAGGTCTATGGCATTGGCATTAGCCCCCGAATGGATTGAGGTCCGAGTGAACAAGAAGGTTGAAGTTGGTTCTGCCTTGACTTTTGTGCTTCACAAATATTCATGCTGGGTTTGAGGTCTATGTTGGAACTTCAGCTTCATTTTAGTCGCCTTGATCGATTCAGAGATTGTCGAGTGAACTTGTACTGGTACTCTGCGAGTGTCGTTGTGGCATGAGATCTTTGGCGCGATTGGTTGCTGCAGATCCCGGATCTCACGGGATTTGAAAATTTGGGGAAGCGCGCGAGGCGGAGCGTACCATAGCGAGCAGGATGGATAAGCGCGGGCGCCTTGATTTTTGCACCACCTTTTTCGCCACGTATTTGGCGCGCGACTGTTGCGGGATTTGACAGGATCGCTCGGACCCACGCGTCAGCCACTCGGACGTAGGCCCTTAAAAGGCATCGAGGCCGAGGCATACACACTGTGCGCTCTCGTTCCCCTTCTCCCTTCTCTGCCTCTTCACCGAATCTTCCTCCGCCCTCGCTGTTGCCGCTCTGCCAGTGTGCCGCCCGCCACCATTGTGAAGGACAAGACGGCGGCGCTGGAGCGCGCAAAAAAGGCGACGGGGATGGCGAAGGGCAAGAAAATGAATCGGGGGTCTTCGTCGAGGTCTGCGCCACCGCCGGGGTGGATTCAGGGAGATAGGATCCGATCTACCCTCCGACAAGAGGATCTGGAGGAGCTAGCTGCTTCTGGTTTGATCGCCGTCGAGGCCGCGAGTCTGCCAGAGGGGGAGACGGAGTCTCGGCCGCGGTTGGGTGAGTGTGTCCTTCTTGCTACCCACGTCGACCGTGGCTTCTCCCTTCCTCCACATCCTTTTTCCGGGGATTTCTGAACGTTTTTGGTGCTCAGCTTCACCACTTTTCTCCCAACACCATCACATATCTTGCTGCATTCATGTCCATATGCGAGAACTTCTTGGGTTGTCGACCGCACTGGGGTCTTTTCAAACACATTTTCACAATCCGCTCCTAGACGAACCCGAGTGACGAGAGAACGCACGTGATCTAGATGTGTGGGGGTCTAGGGATCCAGATGAGGAAGAGAAGCACTTTCCCTACCATGACATTTCCCAATTCGGCCAGGGGCTGACAGTCGACCTGGTTCTACTGCCAGGATATTGCGACCCCCGGTTAGTTGACCGGTCTTCCCCCTTTTTCCCTAGATCGTGCCCAGCAGCCTTCTTCACTGACCGTGACTGCAACGGAGAAAGTAGAGACGAATATGTTGGTCGAGAGGGTAGTCCAGTTGGTCCGTCAGGTCCTAACTGGCATGGACTTGTTGGAGGTGTTTCTCAGTCGATGCATCCAGCCACTCCAAGCTCGTGACCACTCGATGTGGATGTACTCGGGTGCCAATGACACCGCTCGGGTTCATCCAGAGGAGGTTACGGACGAGACGGTGGGCCTGTGGCTGAAGGGCATTACCGGGAACAAGGATGACCCCAGGGGAGCCAGGAGAGTCGATCCATTCTATGCTGATAACCAGCCAGACAAGGTATGATCTTTGCTTCCAAGCGTACTTCAATTTGTCTTGTAGCTATTTCTGAATCTGAGTGATGTTTGATTGACTTTTTGTTTTGTAGGTTTATATTGAGATGTACTCCATGCCCAATGGTGAACAAGCCCAGGCGCAAGACCAGGAGGGAGCGGACAATGCTGAGGAAAGCGGCGAGTAGCAGTCCTCAGACGACGACGATGAGGAGGAGAGCGATGAGTTGGACGTCGAAGAAGAAGCCGACTCACTGCCTTGCATAGAGCGTCGATCCAAGCAGCTCCAAGGTCCAGCGGGTGGGCGTTGCAAGACTGTAGCTCTGAGTACGCAAGCACATAAGTGCACTCAGACTTCGACTCCGGAGCCAACAGAGAAGGTCGCCAAGTAGCCCAAAGTCGCCCCTTCAAAGTCTCGGAAGACCTTGCCCAAGATCAAGATGGACGTTCATGTTGCTTCTGGGTGAGTGTTCTATCTTTCTGCATTTTCTTTTTTTACCGACTCACACTTCTACTCTGACAGAATGGATTATGAACTTTTCAGTGCCACGACTTATGCGACCTCCATGGATGTTGATAAGGTCGTGGGTGATGAAGAGGCTGATGACGCGGCAGCTTCTAAAGCTGGTACGCTCTTGCCATCTTAATTTTGTTTTTGTCGACCGGATTATCTGTCGATTGTACTCTTATGATTGCCTTGTGTTGCAGCCCCGCGAGACATCATTGAGCTTCCGGATGATGAGGAAGAAGTGCCTTTGAAAGATATGAGAAGGAGGGGCAGGGCCTCAAGCAGGAGGACGGCCGAAGGTTAGGTTCCTCAGTCGACACCGGCACCAGGGACGGTGGTCCAGCGATCCAGAGATCCGGCTCGGGCCAATGTTACCTTTGCCAATCCGCTATCAACTGACCGTCCTTCGGCGTCGACTGCTCAAGTCTCTGCCGCGCCTGCACAACTCCATGCTTCAGATCCTATGATCGCTCCGACTGTACTGGCGTCATCGCTCTTTGCTGCATACCACACTCCAGACGACCCTCCGAGTGCCGCCAAGGAGGCTCTTCTCTAGGCAAACCTCGTGATGGAACAGATGAAGGTGGTGCATGAGGGCAGTCAGGTTGCCTACAATGCCAGCACCGCTCTGCAAGCCAACGTCAAGGTTAGTTGGTTTCCCTGCTTTGTTGTCTGTAAGGTGTCCTTGGATGAGCGTTTTGGAACCTATTATGTGCATCTATCATGGGTCTGTATCTCACATCCAATCACCCACTAGATGTAGTGTTCTGACTTATTGTTGAATACTTCCAGTTGAGTCGACCGGGTGGAGTCGAGTGTTTTTCTGAATCAATGGGGGCACGCAGAGTGCACCCGCTGGGTGTAGTCCCCGAGACCATCGTCGGGTGTTTGACACGGCCGGGGTCTTTGTCGAATGTTGCTTCATTGTTGTTTCACTCGGTTGAATATCGCGATCCGAGTGGAATCCGGACCAGTGGGGGCATGCCGAGTGCACCCACTGGGTGTAGTCCCCGAGACCGCGGTCGACTGCTGGTAGTTGACTGGGGTCTGAGAAGCTCTTTTTTTGCATACTCATGCTGGGCAGACCAAGCAGAGTGGAAAACCGGACCAGTGGGGGCACACTAAGTGCATCCAATGGGTGTAGTCCCTGAGACTACTGTTGAATGTTTGATTCGGTGGTAGTCTTAGAGCAATTGTCGTTGTGATTGACTTTTGTTCCTGTCGACTGACATATCTTCTTTGCTGACCGCAGAAATCTTGTGATATTGGGGCTCAATTTCCTGAACTAGAGAAGAAGCAGATCAGTCTTAACTTAGATCTGAAGCTGGCTAAGAAGAATCTCAAGAAGGCCCAGGATGAAGCAGCCGCTATGGGAGGTAATAATTCGTCGACTGTCCATCATATGACCCCCCCTTTTTTTAGTCACTTGAACTGAGTGATTTCACTCGAACAGATGTGCGCAGTGAAAACCGTCAACTCCAACCTCGTCTGAAGAATGTTATTTCTTTAGAGAAAACGAGGGAGGCTCTGGAGAAGAAAGACCAAGACCTTGCCACAGCTCAGAAAGAGGCACGAGAGAAAACGGCACTCGCGGATAAGAAGTTGGCCTCAGTTAGCAAGTTAGAAGAGGATAACTCCAAGCTAAAGACTGCCATTGCGGAGGCCAACCAGGAGGTTGAGAAGCTGAAGAAGGATAAGGAGACCCTGACTGGCGAGGTTGGAAGTCTCAAGGTCAAGAAAGGTGAACCGGAGGCTTATCTGGGACAACTTGCTGAGAAGCTAGTCTTGAAGCTTGAAGGTATTTCTCTTTGTCCGACTGATTTGTTGATGTCGACTGATGCATCTTATTGAACTGTTGACTCACCACATATCTGACTATGCAGAATTTTGTCAAGATTTTGAAGCAAAAATTGGGCGGGTTGAGATGGGTCTTGACCCCATAAACTCTCCTGTCAAAGATGATGTTGCGATGAGCGTGCTTCGATTGGAGTCTCGTCTAGACGGTGTTGTGAACTATCTCACATGTCTGAAGGTGGCAATGTCGCGGATCAACGCTGAACTCTGGCCTCAAGTAGAACTTCAAAAAGATCTCGAGTCCCTGATGACTCGACTGAATGAGATCCCTAGTCGAGTGCAGGAGTGGAAGAAGTCGTCTGCTCGCTGTGGCGCTGATGTTGCTCTGTCGTTGGTTTGAGTCCACTGCAAGGACGTCAGAGAAGACAAGCTGGCGGCTCTCAAGGTTGCCAACACTAAGAAGCTCAGCTTCCAGTCTTTCATGGACACCTTCCTTGACGCCGCCACCCGTATCGCAGACATCATCGACCTCGACAACTTCGTCGATCCAGCAAGTCCTCCTCCTGCCGAGTGAACAAACATTGTGCTCCACCTTTATTTGCCTCAGAATGCCGAGTGGTTATGTAACCATTAAACTCTTTCAGGCCTGATGCCTGAGTACTTATGCCCGTGGTTCTAAACTTTTGCAGGGATTTATCCGAACATGGTTTTCTTTGAATATGATGACTTTGCCTTCATCGCTTTTGGATGTTTTTGGTTCCGAGTGGGACTTGACCTTTCCACTCCCCGTCGAGTGGAACTGATGATGTGATCGAACGTCGCCTCATCATCCTTGCGGACCGGGATGGAGCGTACATTGTGCTTGTGACGTAGCTCAGACGATGTGCTCAATCGAAACCTCATCGTCCTTGCAGATAGGGATGGAGCGCACGTTGTACTTGTGAAGCAGCTCAGAGGATGTGTTCAATTGACACCTCGTCGTCCTTGAGGATCGAGATGGAGCGCACGTTGTACTTGTGACGCAGCTCAGAGGATGTGTTCAATTGAAACCTCGTCGTCCTTGCGGATTGAGATGGAGCGTACGTTGTACTTGTGACTTAGGCGAGTACGGGGTCGCAGCTAAGCCCCCGAGTGGGAGGATTTCTCTCCACTCGGAGTGTTTTTTTAATTTAGGCGAGTACGGAGTCGCGGCTAAGCCCCCGAGTGGGAGGATTGCTCTCCACTCGGAGTGTTTTTTAACTTAGACAAGTACGGAGTCACAGCTAAGCCCCCGAGTGGGAGGATTGCTCTCCACTCGGAGTGCTTTTTTAACTTAGGAGAGTATGGAGTCGTAGCTAAGCCCCCGAGTGGGAGGATTGCTCTCCACTCAGAGTGTTTTTTAACTTAAGCGAGTACGGAGTCGCAGCTAAGCCCCCGAGTGGGAGGATTGCTCTCCACCCGGAGTGTTTTTTTAACTTAGGTGAGCACGGGGTCGCGGCTAAGCCCCTGAGTGGGAGGATTGCTCTCCACTCGGAGCATTTTTTAACTTAGGCGAGTACTGGGTCGCAGCTAAGCCCCCGAGTGGGAGGATGGCTCTCCACTCAGAGTGTTTTTTAACTTAGGCGAGTACGGGGTCGTGGCTAAGCCCCCGAGTGGGAGGATTGCTCTCCACTCGGAGTGTTTTTTAATTTAGGCAAGTACGGGGTCACGGCTAAGCCCCCGAGTGGGAGGATTTCTCTCCACTCTGAGTGTTTTTTAACTTAGGCGAGCACGGGGTTGTAGTTAAGCCCCCGAGTGGGAGGATCGCTCTCCAATCGGAGTGTTTTTTTAACTTAGGCGAGTACGGGGTCGCAGCTAAGCCCCCGAGTGGGAGGATCGCTCTCCACTCGGAGTGTTTTTTGAAAGTTAGGCGAATTGGGTTCACGGCTAAGCACCCACTAGGGGATTTGAACACAAGTATATGTGAAAACAAACAATTTGTGACTGCGGAAATCATGTCTTTGATAAGAAAACTGAAGTACTTTTATTACAACTCGTCGATCCGAGTGATTTATGTGTAGAAATGGCGGAGCAGCTCTGCGTTCCATGCACGTGGCTCGTCCATCTTCTTGGCTACGTTATAGATGTGGTATGCACCATTGTGAAGCACCTTGGTGATGATGAAGCGGCCTTCCCAGGCTGGAGCGAGCTTGTGCGGCCATTTTTGATCCACTCGGAGCACAAGGTCTCCCTCTTGGAATGCTCGCCCTCTGACATTACGGGCATGGAACCGACACAGATCTTACTGATAAATGGTCGACCGGATCAGAGCCATCTCTTGTTCCTCTTCTAGGAGATCCATTGTGTCTTGGTGCGCCTGCTCTGCTTCAGCTTCTGAGAAGACTTCCACTCGGGGAGCATTGTGCAGCAAGTCACTCGGAAGCACAGCCTCAGCACCATACACCAAGAATAAGGGGGTTCGGTCAGTCGACCGGTTTGGCATTGTTCTTAGACCCCATCGGACGGATGGTAACTCAGTCACCCAAGCTCCAGCAGCGTGCTTGAGGTCGCACATCAGTCGGGGTTTCAGCCCTTGAAGGATTAAACCATTCGCCCTTTCTGCTTGTCCATTCGACTCCGGGTGTGCAACGGACGCATAGTCGACTCGAGTGCCTTGGGAAGCACAGAATGCCTTGAATTCATCAGAATCAAAGTTGGAGCCATTATCTATGATAATACTGTGAGGGACTCCATATCTGAATATCAATTCTCTGACAAAACTGACGGTAGTGCTTGAGTCAAGGTTTTTGATAGGCTTGGCTTCGATCCATTTGGTGAACTTGTCGACTGCTATGAGCAAATGAGTGAAACCACTTCTGCCGGTCTTGAAGGGTCCGACCATATCTAACCCCCAGAATGCAAATGACCAGACGAGTGGAATAGTCTTCAAGGCCGATGTAGGCTTGTGGGACATGTTGGAGTAGAACTGACATCCTGCACACTTGTCGACTATATCCTTCGCCATTTCATTCGCACGAGGCCAATAAAATCTCGCTTGGTATGCTTTGGCCAAAATGGTCCAAGAGGACGCATGGTGACCACAGGTCCCCGAGTGAATCTCGTTTAGGATCATTTGGCCTTCTTCTGGGGTGATGCAGCGTTGAGCCACTCCCATGACACTTTCTCTATAGAGCTGCCCTTTTATCACGGTGAAAGCTTTTGATCGTCGAACGATCTGTCGAGCCTCATCCTCGTCCTTTGGGAGCTCCTTCCTAAGTATATATGCAATATACGACACTGTCCAGTCTGGCATGTGATCACTAAGACATCCATGACCAAGTCGACTACAGCTGGGACTTCGACTTCAGTCGGATCGGTTGAACTCATCGGCTATGGGGGTTCTTCCTTGAAGGGATCTTCCTGTACTTACGGGGTGTGGAGATGCTCCATAAACACATTACTGGGGATAGGCTTCCAAGTGGAACCTATCTTTGCCAGTTCGTCAGCCGCTTGATTCTTGATTCGGGGTATGTGATGGAGCTCTAACCCCTCGAACTTCTTTTCCAGCTTCCTTACTGCATTGCAATAACCGGTCATCGCTCGACTCCTGACATCCCATTCCTTCATCACCTGATTAACCACTAAGTCTGAGTCGTTGTATACCATCAGGCGTCGGACGCCAAGTGAAATGGTCATATGCAACCCATACAGAAGTGCCTCATATTCAGCTTTGTTATTTGAAGAATCAAAGTGAATCTGGAGGACATAGTTGAGCTTGTCGCCTCTTGGGAACACCAGAACTACTCCTGCATCCGATCCATTCAACATCTTAGAGCCATCAAAGAACATAGTCTAGTGCTCCGAGTGAACTTGAGCCGGTTGCTCCTGTTCGGTCCACTCTGTAAGGAAATCTGCTATTGCCTGGGACTTGATGGCCTTCTTGTTGGAAATATGCCCTAGAGGCAATAATAAATTAATTATTCTTATATTTCCTTGTTCATGATAATCGTTTATTATCCATGCTATAATTGTATTGATAGGAAACTCAGATAAATGTGTGGATACATAGACAACACCATGTCCCTAGTAAGCCTCTAGTTGACTAGCTCGTTGATCAATAGATGGTTACGGTTTCCTGACCATGGACATTGGATGTCATTGATAACGGGATCACATCATTAGGAGAATGATGTGATGGACAAGACCCAATCCTAAGCCTAGCACAAAGATCGTAGTTCATATGCTAAAGCTTTTCTAATGTCAAGTATCATTTCCTTAGATCATGAGATTGTGCAACTCCCGGATACCGTAGGAATGCTTTGGGTGTACCAAACGTCACAACGTAACTAGGTGGCTATAAAGGTGCACTACAGGTATCTCCGAAAGTGTCTGTTGGGTTGGCACGAATCGAGACTGGGATTTGTCACTCCGTGTGACGGAGAGGTATCTCTGGGCCCACTCGGTAGGACATCATCATAATGTGTACAATGTGACCAAGGGGTTGATCACGGGATGATGTGTTACGGAACGAGTAAAGAGACTTGCCGGTAACGAGATTGAACAAGGTATCGGCATACCGACGATCGAATCTCGGGCAAGTACAATACCGTTAGACAAAGGGAATTGTATACGGGATCGATTGAGTCCTTGACATCGTGGTTCATCTGATGAGATCATCATGGAACATGTGGGGGCCAACATGGGTATCCAGATCCCGCTGTTGGTTATTGACCAGAGAACGTCTCGGTCATGTCTGCATGGTTCCCGAACCCGTAGGGTCTACACACTTAAGGTTCGATGACGCTAGGGTTATAAAGGAAGTTTGTATGTGGTTACCGAATGTTGTTTGGAGTCCCGGATGAGATCCTGGACGTCACGAGGAGTTCCGGAATGGTCCGGAGGTAAAGATTTATATATGGAAAGTTGTTGTTCGGGTTCCGGAAAAAGTTTGGGTTTTTTTGGTATTGTACCGGGAAGCTTCCAGAAGGTTCCGGAGGATTTCAGAGGGTCCGGAGGTCCGGAAATTGTTCCACCACGTCCAATACAGTAGCATGGGCTGTAGGGGGGTGCCCTAGCCTTAATGGGCCAGGGGCACCAGCCCCCCCAAGGCCCATGCGCATGGGAAGGGGAAACCCTAAGGGGGAGGGCCTCCACTTGACTTGGGAGGCACTCCTCCCCCCCTTGGCCGCCGCCCCCTCCTCAGATTGGATCTGAGGGGGCCGGACCCCCTCTCCCTTGCCCCTATATATATGTGGGGGGTGGGAGGGCAGCCGCACCACATGTTCTGGCGCAGCCCTCCCCCTCTCCCAAGTACTCCTCCTCTCCCACGGTGCTTGGCGAAGCCCTGCAGGATTGCCATGCTCCTCCATCACCACCACGCCGTTGTGCTGCTGCTGGATGGAGTATTCCTCAACCTCTCCCTCTCTCCTTGCTGTATCAAGGCATGGGAGACGTCACCGGGCTGTACGTGTGTTGAACGCGGAGGTGCTGTCCGTTCGGCACTAGGATCTCCGGTGATTTGGATCACGACGAGTACGACTCCTTCAACCCCGTTCTCTTGAACGCTTCCACTTAGCGATCTACAAGGGTATGTAGATGCACTCTCCTTCTCCTCGTTGCTAGTCTCTCCATAGATAGATCTTGGTGACTCGTAGGAAAATTTTGAATTTCTGCTACGTTCCCCAACAATGGCATCATGAGCTAGGTCTATTGCGTAGATTCTTTGCACGAGTAGAACACAAAGTAGTTGTGGGCGTTGATTTTGTTCAATATGCTTACCGTTACTAGTCCAATCTTGATTCGGCGGCATTGTGTGATGAAGCGGACCGGACCGACCTTACACGTACACTTACGTGAGACAGGTTCCACCGACTGACATGCACTTGTTGCATAAGGTGGCTAGCGGGTGCCAGTCTCTCCCACTTTAGTCGGATCGGATTCGATGAAAAGGGTCCTTATGAAGGGTAAATAGCAATTGGCATATCACGTTGTGGTTTTGCGTTGGTAAGAAACGTTCTTGCTAGAAACCCATAGCAGCCACGTAAAACATGCAAACAACAATTAGAGGACGTCTAACTTGTTTTTGCAGGGTATGCTATGTGATGTGATATGGCCAAGAAGAATGTGATGAATGATATGTGATATATGAGATTGATCATGTTCTTGTAATAGGAATCACGACTTGCTTGTCGATGAGTATGACAACCGGCAGGAGCCATAGGAGTTGTCTTTATTTATTGTATGACCTGCGTGTCATTGAACAACGCCATGTAATTACTTTACTTTATTGCTAACCGGTAGCCATAGTAGTAGAAGTAATAAGTTGGTGAGACAACTTCATGGAGACACGATGATGGAGATCATGATGATGGAGATTATGGTGTCATGCCGGTGATGATGATGATCATGGAGCCCCGAAGATGGAGATCAAAAGGAGCAATATGATATTGGCCATATCATGTCACTATTTGATTGCATGTGATGTTTATCATGTTTATACATCTTATTTGCTTAGAACGACGGTAGTAAATAAGATGATCCCTCATTAAAATTTCAAGAAGGTGTTTCCCCTAACTGTGCACCGTTGCGAAAGTTCGTCGTTTCGAAGCACCACGTGATGATCGGTTGTGATAGATTCTTACGTTCACATATAATGGGTGTAAGCCAGATTTACACACGCGAAACACTTAGGTTGACTTGACGAGCCTAGCATGTACAGACATGGCCTCGGAACACAAGAGACCGAAAGGTCGAGCATGAGTCGTATGGAGGATACGATCAACATGAAGATGTTCACCGATGATGACTAGTCCATCTCACGTGATGATCGGACACGGCCTAGTTGACTCGGATCATGTAATCACTTAGATGACTAGAGGGATGTCTATCTGAGTGGGAGTTCATAAGATGAACTTAATTATCCTGAACATAGTCAAAAGATCTTTGCAAATTATGTCGTAAGCTCGCGCTTTAGTTCCACTGTTTAGATATGTTCCTAGAGAAAATATAGTTGAAAGTTGACAGTAGCGATTATGCG
Organism: Triticum timopheevii; assembly: GCA_963921465.1. Classification (NCBI taxonomy): domain Eukaryota; kingdom Viridiplantae; phylum Streptophyta; class Magnoliopsida; order Poales; family Poaceae; genus Triticum; species Triticum timopheevii. The sequence continues at coordinate 488,908,653 of OY997270.1, read as the reverse complement.
GACAGTAGAAAGCTTATGTCCTTAATGCACCGCTCGGTGTGCTGAACCCCAAATGTCGTTTGTGGATGTTGCGAACATCGGACATACACATTTTGATAACTACGTGATAGTTCAGTTAAACGGTTTAGAGTTGAGGCACCAAAGACATTTTGGAAATGTCGCGGAACATATGAGATGTTTCAAGGGCTGAAATTGGGATTTCAGGCTCGTGCCCACGTCAAGAGGTATAAGACCTCCGAAGATTTTCTTAGCCTGCAAACTAAGGGAGAAAAGCTCAATCATTGAGCTTGTGCTCAGATTGTCTGAGTGCAACAATCGCTTGAATCGTGTGGGAGTTGATCTTCCAGATGAGATAGTGATGTTTCTCCAAAGTCATTGCCACCAAGTTGCTAGAGCTTCGTGATGAACTATAACATATCAGGGATAGAGATGATGATCCTTGAGGTATTCACGATGTTTGACACCGCGAAAGTAGAAATCAAGAAGGAGCATCAATTGTTGATGGTTGGTGAAACCACTAGTTTCAAGAAGGGCAAGGGCAAGAAAGGATACTTCATGAAACGACAAATCAGCTGCTGCTCTAGTGAAGAAACCCAAAGTTTGAACCCAAACCCGAGACTAAGTGCTTCTGTAATAAGGGGAACAACCACTGGAGCAGAATTACCCTAGATACTTGGTAGATGAGAAGGCTGGCAAAGTCGATAGAAGTATATTGGATATACATTATGTTAATGTGTACTTTACTAGTACTCCTAGTAGCACTAGGGTATTAAGATACTGGTTCGGTTGCTAAGTGTTAGTAACTCGAAATAAAAGGCTACGGAATAAACGGAGACTAGCTAAAGGTGAGCTGATGATATGTGTTGGAAGTGTTTCCAAGTTTGATTTGATCAAACATCGCACGCTCCCTCTACCATCAAGATTAGTATTAAACCTAAATAATTGTTATTTGGTGTTTGCGTTGAGCATAGACATGATTGGATTATGTCTATCACAATACGGTTATTCATTTAAGGAGCATAATGGTTACTCTGGTTTTTGAATAATACCTTCAATGGTCTTGCACCTAAAGGAATGGTTTATTGAATCTCGATCGTAGTGATACACATTTTCATGCCAAAAGATATAAGATAGTAATGATAGTACCACTTGTGGCACTGCCATGTAAGTCATATTGGTATAAAACGCATGAAGAAGCTCCATGTTGATGGATCGTTTGGACTCACTTGATTTTAAATCACTTGAGATATGCAAATCATACCACATGACTGAAAAGCCTCGTTTTCAGTAAGATGGAACAAGATAGCAACTTGTTGGAAGTAACACATTTTGATGTGTGCAGTCCAATGAGTGCTGAGGCATGCAGTGAATATCGTTATGTTCTTACTTCACAGATGATTCAAGTAGATGTTGAGTATATTTACTTGATGAAACACAAGTCTGAATTATTGAATGGTTCAAGTAATTTTAGAGTGAAGTTGAAGATCATCGTGACAAGAGGATAAAATGTCTATGATATGATCATAGAGATGAGTATCTGAGTTGCAAGCTTTGGCACGCAACTAAGACATTGTGGAAATTGTTTCACAATTAATACCGCCTGGAACACCATAGTGTGATGGTGTGTCCGAACATCATAGTTGCACCCTATTGGATATGGTGCGTACCATGATGTCTCTTATCGAATTACCACTATCGTTCATGGGTTAGGCATTAGAGACAACCGCACTCACTTTAATAGGGTACCACGTAATTCCGTTGAGACGACACCGTTTGGAGAAACCTAAGTTGTCGTTTCTTAAAAGTTTGGGGCTGCGACGCTTATGTGAAAAAGTTTCAGGTTGATAAGCTTGAACCCAAAGCAGATAAAATGCATCTTCATAGGACACCCAAAACAGTTGGGCATACCTCCTAATTCAGATCCGAAAGCAATAGGGATTGTTTCTAGAATCGGGTCCTTTCTCGAGGAAAGGTTTCTCTCGAAAGAATTGAGTGGGAGGATGGTGGAGACTTGATGAGGTTATTGAACTGTCACTTCAACAAGTGTGTAGAAGGGCACAGGAAGTTGTTCCTGTGGCACCTACACCAATTGAAGTGGAAGCTTATGATAGTGATCATGAAGCTTCGGATCAAGTCACTACCGAACCTCGTAGGACGACAAGGACGCGTACTGCTTCGGAGTGGTACGGTGATCCTGTCTTGAAGGTCATGTTGCTAGACAACAATGAACCTACGAGCTATGGAGAAGCGATGGTGGGCCCATATTCCGACAAATGGTTAGAAGCCATGAAATCCGAGATAGGATCCATGTATCATAACAAAGCATGGACTTTGGTGGACTTGCCCGATGATCGGCAAGCCATTGAAATAAATGGATCTTTAACAAGAAGACGGACGTGGACGGTAATGTCACCGTCTATGAAGATCGACTTGTGGCGAAGAGTTTTTCACAAGTTCAAGGAGTTGACTACGATGAGGTTTTCTCATCCGTAGCGATGCTTAAGTCCGTCAGAATCATGTTAGCATTAGCTGCATTTATGAAATCTGGCAGATGGATGTCAAAACGAGTTTCCTTACCAGTTTTCGTAAGGAAAGGTTGTATGCGATACAATCAGAAAGGTTTTGTCGATCCTAAGGATGCTCAAAGGTATGCTAGCTCTAGCGATCCTTCTAAGGACTGGAGTAAGCATCTCGGAGTTGGAACGTACGCTTTGATGAGATGATTAAAGATTTTGGGTTTATACAAAGTTTATGAGAAACTTGTATCTCCAAAGAAGTGAGTGGGAGCACTATAGAATTTCTGATGAGTATATGTTGTTGACATATTGTTGATCAGAAATGATGTAGAATTTCTGGAAAGCATATATGGTTATTTTGAAAAATGTTTTTCAAGTGAAAACCTAGATTAGGCTACTTGAACAATAAGCATCAAGATCTATAAGATAGATCAAAATGCTTAATAATACTTTCAAATGAGCACATACCTTGACGTGATCTTGAAGGAGTTCAAGATGGATCTGTCAAAGAAGGAGTTCTTGCCTGAGTTGTAAGGTATGAAGTTAAGAGTTAAAACTCGACCACGGCAGAAGAGAGAGAAAGGACGAAGGTCGTCCCCTATGCTTCAGACGTAGGCTCTATAGTATGCTATGTTGTGTACCGCACCGGAAGTGTGCCTTGCCATGAGTCAGTCAAGGGGTACAAGAATGATCCAGGAATGGATCATTGGACAGCGGTCAAAATTGTCCTTGGAGTAAATACGGACATGTTTCTCGATTATGGAGGTGATAAAGAGTTCGGCATAAAGGGTTACGTCGATAAAAGCTTTAACACCCATCCGAATGACTCTGAGTAGCAAACCGGATACGTATAGTGGAACAACCATTTGGAATAGATCCAAGTGGAGTGTGGAAGCAGCATTTACAATATAACATAGAGATTTGCGAAGTACATACGGATCTGAATGTTGCAGACCCGTTGACTAAAAAAACTTCTCTCACAAGCAAAACATGATCAAACCCCAGAACTCATTGAGTCTTAATCACATGATGATGTGAACTAGTTTAATGACACTAGTAAACTCTTTGGATGTTGGTCACATGGCGATGTGACCTGTGAGTGTTAATCACATGGCGATGTGAACTAGATTATTGACTCTAGTGCAAGTGGGAGACTGTTGGAAATATGCCCTAGAGGCAATAATAAATTAATTATTATTATATTTCCTTGTTCATGATAATCGTTTATTATCCATGCTATAATTGTATTGATAGGAAACTCAGATACATGTGTGGATACATAGACAACACCATGTCCCTAGTAAGCCTCTAGTTGACTAGCTCGTTGATCAATAGATGGTTACGGTTTCCTGACCATGGACATTGGATGTCATTGATAACGGGATCACATCATTAGGAGAATGATGTGATGGACAAGACCCAATCCTAAGCCTAGCACAAAGATCGTAGTTCATATGCTAAAGCTTTTCTAATGTCAAGTATCATTTCCTTAGACCATGAGATTGTGCAACTCCCGGATACCGTAGGAATGCTTTGGGGTGTACCAGACGTCACAACGTAACTAGGTGGCTATAAAGGTGCACTACAGGTATCTCCGAAAGTGTCTGTTGGGTTGGCACGAATCGAGACTGGGATTTGTCACTCCGTGTGACGGAGAGGTATCTCTGGGCCCACTCGGTAGAACATCATCATAATGTGCACAATGTGACCAAGGGGTTGATCACGGGATGATGTGTTACGGAACGAGTAAAGAGACTTGCCGGTAACGAGATTGAACAAGGTATCGGCATACCGACGATCGAATCTCGGGCAAGTACAATACCGTTAGACAAAGGGAATTGTATACGGGATCGATTGAGTCCTTGGCATCGTGGTTCATCCGATGAGATCATCGTGGAACATGTGGGAGCCAACATGGGTATCCAGATCCCGCTGCTGGTTATTGACCGGAGAACGTCTCGGTCATGTCTGCATGGTTCCCGAACCCGTAGGGTCTACACACTTAAGGTTCGATGATGCTAGGGTTATAAAGGAAGTTTGTATGTGGTTACCGAATGTTGTTCGGAGTCCCAGATGAGATCCCGGATGTCACGAGGAGTTTCGGAATGGTCCGGAGGTAAAGATTTATATATGGAAAGTTGTTGTTCGGGTTCCGGAAAAAGTTTGGGTTTTTTCGGTATTGTACCGGGAAGCTTCCAGAAGGTTCTGGAGGATTCCGGAGGGGTCCGGAGGTCCGGAAATTGTTCCACCACGTCCAATACAGTAGCATGGGCTGTAGGGGGGCGCCCTAGCCTTAATGGGCCAGGGGCACCAGCCCCCCCAAGGCCCATGCGCATGGGAAGGGGAAACCCTAAGGGGGAGGGCCTCCACTTGACTTGGGAGGCACTCCTCCCCCCCTTGGCCGCCGCCCCCTCCTCAGATTGGATCTGAGGGGGCCGGCCCCCCTCTCCCTTGCCCCTATATATATGTGGGGGGTGGGAGGGCAGCCGCACCACATGTTCTGGCGCAGCCCTCCCCCTCTCCCAAGTACTCCTCCTCTCCCGCGGTGCTTGGCGAAGCCCTGCAGGATTGCCACGCTCCTCCATCACCACCACGCCATTGTGCTGCTGCTGGATGGAGTCTTCCTCAACCTCTCCCTCTCTCCTTGCTGGATCAAGGCATGGGAGACGTCACCGGGCTGTACGTGTGTTGAACGCAGAGGTGCCGTCCGTTCGGCACTAGGATCTCCGGTGATTTGGATCACGACGAGTACGACTCCTTCAACCCCGTTCTCTTGAACGCTTCCGCTTAGCGATCTACCAGGGTATGTAGATGCACTCTCCTTCTCCTCGTTTCTAGTCTCTCCATAGATAGATCTTGGTGACTCGTAGGAAAATTTTGAATTTCTGCTACGTTCCCCAACACTTCTTTACCTCAAACTTGATATCTAACAGAAGGAGTTCAATCGCCCATTTCGCCACTCGACCAGTTACATCTCTATTGTTTAGGATTTCTGATAGTGGAGCATCACTGACAACTGAAACCGAGTGGTCTGAGAAGTAGTGTGCTACTTTCTTCATGGTCAGATAAATTCCATAAACTAGCTTCTGATAGTGTGGGTATCTCTACTTAGATGGAGTTAAGACTTCAGAAATATAATATATTGGGCGCTGAACTTTGAAGGCCTTGCCTTCTTCTTCACTCTCGACCATGAGTACTGTGTGAGGGAGTCCTAGATTATGGGGTCCTCGGACAGCTGGACTATATACGTTGGCCAGACTGTTGGGCTATGAAGATACAAGATAGAAGACTTTGTCCCGTGTCCGGGTGGGACTCTTCTTTGCGTGGAAGGCAAGCTTGGCGATTCGGATATGTAGATTCCCTTCTCTGTAACCGACTCTGTGTAACCCTAGCCCCCTCCGGTGTCTATATAAACCGGAGGGTTTAGTCCATAGGACAAAAAACAACAATCATAATCATAGGCTAGCTTCTAGGGTTAGCCTCTACGATCTCGTGGTAGATCAACTCTTGTAATACTCATATCATCAAGATCAAGCAAGCAGGAAGTAGGGTATTACCTCCATAGAGAGGGCCCGAACCTGGGTAAACATCGTGTCCCCCGCCTCCTGTTACCATTAGCCTTAGACGCACAGTTCGAGACCCCCTACCCGAGATCCGCCGGTTTTGACACCGACACTGTGCTAACAACTTGTCCAAGGGCTGAGATGTAAAGCAGTAAAGGCTCTTTGCTGATTGGAGCAGCAAGCACCAGCTGGGTGGAAAGCAGGGCTTTGAGCTCTTCAAATGCTGCTTCAGCTTCGCCATTCCACTCGAACTTATCAGACTTCTTCATCAGTCAGTAAAGAGGCAATGCCTTTTCACCGAGGCATGAAATGAATCGACTCAATGCGGCCAAGCAACCAGTAAGACTCTGAACATCATGCACATGCACAGGGCATTTCATTCGAAGGATTGTGTCAAACTTCTCTGGGTTCGCGTCGATCCCTCGTTCGGAAACGAGAAAACCGAGTAATTTTCCGCCCGGGACTCCGAATGTGTACTTTGACGGATGAGCTTGATATCGTATCTTCTCAGATTGGCAAAGGTTTCAGCGAGGTCAGTCAGTAGGTCGGAACGTTTGCGTGACTTGACCACTATGTCATCCATGTACGCTTCCACATTCCGACTGATTTGAGTGAGCAAGCACTTCTGAATCATGCGCATGAACATGGAACCAACATTCTTGAGGCCGAATGGCATAGTGACATAGCAAAAACATTCGAACAGAGTGATGAAAGTAGTTTTTATATCATCGGGTCCATACAGACGGATCTGATGGTACCCGGAATACGCATCCAGAAAGGACAAGCATTCACATCCCGCAGTTGAGTCGACTATTTGGTCGATGCGGGGCAGAGGGAAATGATCTTTCGAGCAGGCCCGATTGATATGCTTGAAATCAATACACACACGAAGTGACTTATCTTTCTTGGGGACCATGACGACGTTGGCGAGCCACTTGGAGTGGTATATCTCGCGGATGAACTCTGCTGCTAGGAGCCGAGCCACTTCTTTGCCAATCGCCTTCCTCTTCTCCGTGGCGGACCTACGGAGATGCTCTTTGACAGGTTTTGCTTTTGGGTCGACTCGCAAATGGTGCTCAGCCAGTCCCCTGGGTACACCCGGCATGACTGATGGTTTCCATGCAAAGATGTTCCAGTTCTCACGGAGGAACTGGATGAGCGCTTCTTCCTATTTGCTGTTGAGTGTTGTTGAAATATGGGTCGGAGCAGCATTTGGATCGGTCGGGTGAATGTGAATCGGCTTTGTTTCCCCTGCCGACTGAAATGCGGACTCTGAAGCGGGTTTTTTGGCATGCAACAAATCACTTGGATCTGCATTCTTATGGTACTCTTGAAACTCTACTGCTGCCATCTGTTCATCAATGGTCTTACAACTTTTCTGGAAGCAATCTTCTGCTCTTTGTCGACTCCCAGTAACTGTGATCACGCCTTTGGGGCCAAGAATCTTCATCTTGAGGTATACATAACACGGTCGAGCCAAGAAACGAGCATATGCAGGCTGGCCCAAAATGGCATGGTACACACTTTTGAAATCCACTACCTCAAAGGTCAACTTCTCCTCGTGATAATTCTTCTCATCGCTGAAAACCACGTCAAGAGTAATCTGACCGAGTGAATCGGCTTTCTTTCCTGGGATGACTCCGTGGAATCTCATGTTGCTTTCACTGAGCTTGGACATCGGGATGCCCATCCCTTTGAGGGCCTCAACGTACAGGATATTCAGACCACTGCCACCGTCCATCAAAACCTTGGTCAGTTGAGTGCCCCCAACGACTGGGTCGACCACCAATGCTTGCCGCCCAGGGGTGGCAATGTGTGCTGGGTGATCGGACTGGTCGAATGGTATAGTTTTTTTACCACTTCAAGTATGTCTTTGTTGCCGGAGCAACCATGTTCACTTCCCTATTGATCACTTTCAGTCGACTTTTGCTCTCGACGTCAGCAAAAATCATCAAAGTGGCATTGACATTGGGGAAACCTTCATCCTCATTCTCTTTGTCTTCTTCCTTATCAGACTCTTTATCCTTCTAACTAGGCTGACCTTTCTTTTGGAAGCTCTGAATCAGGAGTCGATACCGTCGAGTGGTGTGCTTGGGAAGAATAAGATTCCCCTCTTCATCTTTCTTAGTGTGTATATGACACGACAAATCAAGTACATCATTTCCATCTTGATCCTTCACCTTCTTAGGGTTCCAGGGCCCCTTGGGCTTCCCTTTGAACTTTCCCTGGTTCAATATTGCTGCCTCAGCAGGGCCTGCTGCCTCGGCTTCTCGCTTCTGATTCTGACTGGAATTCCCACCTCCGTTGTCTTGGGCGACTGACTTGTGCTTGCCGCTCTGGAGTCGGTCTTCTTCTTCACCGTTAGCATATTTCGTGGAAATCTCCATCATCCGAGCCAGAGACATATCTCCGGTCCAACCGAACTTCAGATTGAGCTCTCTGTAACAAACACCTTCTTTGAAAGCACAAACTGCTTGGTCATCAGACACATTCTCCACTGTGTGGTGCAGAGTGATCCACCTTTGGATATAATCTCTCAAGGTCTCATTCGGTTTCTACATGCAGTGCTGTAATTCTGGCAAACCAGCAGGTCTCTTGCAAGTGCCCTCAAATGTTCTGGTAAACACTCGGGCCAACTCATCCCAACTGAAAATTCTTCCAGGGGCCAACTGATTCAGCCAAGCTCTGGCAGAACCTTCGAGCATCAAGGGGAGGTGCTTCATGGCCACCTCATCACTGCCTCCACCAATGTGCACAACCACTCGGTAATCTTCCAACCAAGTGTCGGGCTTCGATTCTCCTGTGAACTTACTGATGCCAGTCGCATTCTGAAGTTGTGAGGGATGTCAGCGGCTCTGATGGATCTTCCGAAACACTCAGGGCCAGAAACATGGACCCTCCTTCCGCTGGGCATGTCTCTATCTAGCCCCTCTCTGTATGCTCTGTTCCGGTCGACCAAACCCTGAACAAGGAGTGACCTTGCGTCGAAACCAGGCTCTCTTGGGTCGACTGTAACTCTGTGGTCATTACCATACGGACGCCTATCATCATACCGCTGGGGCGCGTATGATCCATCCCTCGGAGGGGGCGAAGGCGCTCGACGGTGGTTCTTGCGGGCGTACTCGTGATCATTTTCTTCATGAACTCTTCCTGGGTGCCGATCTTGGCGGTGATCACGATCTTCTCGTCGCAAAGGTGACCCAGGACTGTGTGCCGAGTGAACAGTATCTGCCCTTACCGATCTGCTGTGGATCCTGTTCCGCGGTTGACAAACGGCGGAGTTTAGGTCTCCCGCCGCTCGGAGCAGCGTTCTGATTTGTTCCAAACCCCTTTCAGCTTCTGAACGGGACGGCTGAATAGACTTTGCGATGCGCGTAGTAGCTGTAGGATTCTGAATTGGAGTGCGGAATACCTGAGTTTCCGATGGAAACAACTGTCGTGGACGTCGACTGGAATCAAGGATCAATCGACGGGCACGCTCATCAAGAGAATATTGGAGATTCTCCAAACGAGCGCGCTCAGCCAGAGTGGCCAGGCGCACTGCCTCCAAGGCCCGGGCCTTGGCGGTCTCCCCAATGATGGGGGTCTGGAGGGCCTACACATTGCGGCGGTGCAGCTCCTTCCTCTGCTGCGAATTGAGAGGTTGGGGCTCGTACTCCTCGTGGCCGAATGACGCGCCATCGCCACTGCCGTTGCCACCGCTGCAGTGAAAACAAGGCGGGCTACAACGGGGATTGACCATGAGGACTTCTACCGCGGGGTCACAACTCCCGCTCTCGGAAAGAGTATCTGCTGTCCCAGTCGACGGGTCGACTGGACCATAGTGAAATTCGTCGGGCTCAATTGCAGCGACTTGGGGGGTGGCCGTCTGGCGAGCCACCGCATGCCTCACCCATCGCTGGAGCCGTGACCGACCGGATCGCTTGCGGCGGCGTCCAGCAGAGTGAGAAAGCGATGCGAAAGCCGATCGATATGGAGTCGACGACTGTCGCAAGAGGACACCGTAGGCACTCGCGCGGAAGTGCGAAGATCCACAGATCGGGAGAGCCTCAACTTCGAGGGGAGCTTCCTGAAGCCAGGCGGAGTCATCGGAGACGAAAGTGAGTGCACCGAGTCGGAACTCGCGGCCCATGATCAAACCGCCGCTGGAAACCATGTTGATGAAGATCGGAGAAAACGCAACCTCACCGGAAGTTGCTAAGATGCTTTGCCCCATGATGGGCGCCAACTGTCGTGGTACCAAGTGTGACAGTAAGAATTGGGGGTACGTATGAGGAGGCAAGGCCCTAGCTACGGCGAGGTTGTACACACGAGTTTACGAGTTCAGGCCCCTCTCGGAGGAGGTAAAAGTCCTATGTCTCGGTGCCCTGAGGCGGTCGACTCGAATATGGTGTGTGTGATACAGGGGGTGCGAACCCTTGTCCCTGAGGAGGGGGCGACTTATATAGAGTGCGCCAGAACCCCAGCCCACCTCCATTACAGGGGTTCAATGTACATTAAGATAGGGCGTTACTGATAACGCCAACTATAAAGTGTATTTAATGACCTTTAAGACTACGGAGTGAACTCCTGACCGTTGTCATCCTGAGTGACTCTAGGTCTTCTGTACTCTAAGTGGTTTCTTGTCTGGTCGAATGGCTTCATCTTGGTCGAATGACCGTGGGGGTACCCGAGTGAGGTGATTGGTCGAGTGGATTACACTCGATGGTTTCAGTCGGTACTCCTTGCTATATCTTGAATGTCCTTGATTCTAGGGCAGTGACCTTGGACAGGGCGTATAGGTCAGGTCTATGACCCTACCCTAGGTTTATGGCATCGTCAGGCTGTTCGACCTGCTATGTTGTATGGCGTTGAGTGTTGGCCGACTAAAAGGCGACATGTTCAACAGTTAGGTGTGGCGGAGATGCGTATATTGAGATGGATGTGTGGCCACACGAGAAAAGATTGAGTCTGAAATAATGATATACGAGAGAGAGTTGGGGTAGCACCAATGGAGGAGAAGCTTGTCCAACATCGTTTGAGATGGTTTGGGCATATTCAGCGCAGGCCTCCAGAAACTCCAGTGCATAGCAGACGGCTAAAGCGTGCGGAGAATGTCAAGAGAGGTCAGGGTAGGCCGAATTTGATATGGGAAGAGTCCTTTAAGAGATATCTGAAGGATTGGAGTATCACCAAAGAACTAGCTATGGACAAGGGTGCGTGGAAGCGTGCTATCCATGTGTCAGAGCCATGAGTTGGTCGCGAGACCTTATGGGTTTCACCTCTAGCCTACCCCAACTTGTTTGAGACTAAAGGCTATGCTGTTGTAAATTTTTAACCAGACAAACAAATATCATGCAAACACAACGTAATTCATGTAAATGGACATAAGTTTGATGTAATTTACATAAAGTTGGATGATATTTCATCTGTTCAACTAAAACGGTAAAAACCCTACTAATTTGTAGCAGACGGTGACCCTTATGCTTGGCCAGGCTGACCGGCCCGCCTCCGTATGGGTCATCCATGGCGTCGGAGTCATCAGAGTCCTTCCTGTGGCAGAAGGGTGCAGGGGCGCGATAGCCCTACCCGCCACCGCCTGACGCTCGCAGAGGAACCGCTTGGCTTCCTCCTGTGTTGTGCGTGGGGCCACTTTGGCCAACGCCAACCCTCGCCGGAAGCCCTTGCCAGCGGCAACGGCAGTGTCACGCAGCGACCACTCCTCCCCGATCTTGACAAGCTCTCCGTCGAGGCGGCGTGGCCTCGTGGACGTCTCTGTGGTGGTCACTAGCCGGTCTTGGGCCCAGGCCTCTGCGAGATCGATGTCCGCAAGGACCCAGATCGGCACGGCGTCGAACTTTGCGAACGCCGCCCAGTAACATGTATACTACTACCTCCACTCTGGTTTATTGGTCCCCTTTGTATTTTATGCCAAATTTTGATTAATAATTTAACTAACAAAATGTTAATGCATGTCACCAAAAGTTATAGCGTTGGATTCGTATTTGAACATAGTTTTCAACTGTATTGTCTTTTATAATACTCCTTCCATTACGCAATGTAGTGTGTCCGCACTTTCCGAGATTCAAATTCGACGTAAATCTAACCAAAGAGATCGACTGCGGCAGGAGCAAAAATTATACCACTGAATTATAATTATTGCTCTCGCCGTAGTCGGTCTTGATAGTTAAATTTACAGTCAAAATTAAATCTTAGAAAATATGGGCGCATTACATTGTGGAATGAAGGAAGTACGCATTAACATTTTGTTAGTTAAATTTAATTTGACACAAAAATAAATAAGGATCAGTAAACCAAGATGCAGGTATTACATACGCAGTTACTCTCCGCCATGGCTAGTCTGACAACACACATGTGGTGTCACGTGGTGCGTGTCGGAGTTGTATTTTCACTGTGGGGTCTTGCCAGGCGGTGGAAGAGGATAGCCGATTAGCTATGGACCGCTTGCGGTGCTATATGCTAGTCATAGAACATTGAATTGCATATTGAAAGCTGCATATGGTTGCAGACTTTATTTATGGCAAACAGAAACATGTATTGTATCTGATGCACACTTTTAACTGCGAGCTTAATTTTGCTCCTATCCTTACAACACAGTCGCATCCAGTCAAGCTCCTCCTGCATGGTCATTGAAATCCCGTACCTTCCTTTGTTTCAGAGATTGGCGTTTGTTGTAGAATCAAGGTCTTTGCAATCAAATTGTTTCTTCTTCGTCGTAGAATCCACGGTGAAATCAAGCCGGCCACAGACCGGATCAGTAGTCGCTCGTAAGCAGGCGCCGCTGGTGCCTTTAATTTTGTACTACGTTCGCCCTGGTTTATTGGTCATCTTCATATTTAATATCAAATTTTGATCATAGATTTAACTAATAAAACGTCAATGCATGTCATCTCAGGCCGTGAGAGTTGGTTGGCGGTGGTGTAAGAGGTGGTTGGCGGTGGTGATCGGTGTAGAGTGCTCGGGCGCCGCCGGTGGTGATTGGCTGTGGTGAACATGGGTTTGGTAAGCTCCGGGTGAAAGCCTAGCTAGACCTCGGTCGATGCCAGCGTCGACGACGTCCTAGGATGTCGTTCCCTTGTTGGAGGCGGCGTCGTGGAGCCCCTTCACCTCCCTCGTCATCTCAGCCACGGGCTCTTCGGGTGAAAACCCAAACTTCGGCCTTGGCCGAAGTGGGCGTCGGCGGCGTTCCTCGTCGCTTCCCTCTTGGGGGCGACGCCTTTGGAGGTCCGGTCCTTCATCTGCTGGCGGTGGCTCTGTGGCTTTGCAACTTCGTCGTCAGCTAGGCGTGTGTGCGGCCTCGGGGCCGGCGTGGAAGTCGGAGCGGCGGCTTCGGGTATCTCCTTCGTGCGGTGGTTGGCTTTGTCGCGAGGGCGACATGGTCATCGACTAGGTGGGTTTGCGGCCTCGGGGCCGGAGTGGATGCCGGTGCGGCGGCGCCGGAGATCTCGTGTGCGTTGGGTGTTGGCTTTGGCCTCTAGGGCGGCGAGCCATCGACTAGGCTGGTGCGTGGCCTCGAGGCCGGTGTGGATGTCGGAGCGGTGGCTCCGGAGCCTAGTGTTCTGTTGTAGGGTGTCGTCTCTGGTCACTTGGGTGACAGTGTCGTCGACTCGAGTGGTGCGCTGCCTCGGGGCTGGCGTGTGCGTGTATCGCAAATGTATCGGTTTTCGGCCAGTTTTCCTTATAAACTGGTCAATTCTCTTCTTCTTAATGAAAAGGCAGAGCTCCTGCCGGTTGCTTGAAAAAAAATTATGCCATTAAAAACTATGTTCAAATATGAATTTAATGATATAAATTTTGATCGCGTGCATTAATATTTTTATTAAATAAATCTATGATCAAAATTTGACATAAAGTACGAAGGGACGAATAAATCAGGATGGAGGTAGCAGTTTCCTGGCAGCTAGAGTTTGGCCGCAGTTCATTCGTTTGAAAACAACTGGTCTACTCCAGATCAACAAGCAAGCATTCGTATGATGAGGTCAAGTGACCAACAGTGGCTCAACTGCGCAAGGACTACCAACAGGTCATCGTAAATGGGGGGACTTCGCCAGAGGTCGGCCCTGCGTCTGCGTGTGCGAAGTTAGGCCTTGTACAATGTAAGGTGCTTAGAGAAATAAATCAGGCTTTCTTTAAGCAACGATGCTTATTTATACAGGTTAGACACGTAGTTAGGCATCTTTCCTATAGAAATAGGCACCGGTGCTTCAGAAAATTCGGTTTATTTTTCTAAACATCTCCCTAAGCACCTAGCATTGTACGAGGCCTTGTAGACTTCTTCGCCGGCTAACTAACAACAAACCGTATGATTAAAAAAAAACTACCCCTACTACTCGACATTATGAGTATGTATATATGCATGACTCGCGGGCCGTGGCCCACGTTACCAAAACCCACTGCATGCAGATTGGTCCGATCCGACACAAAGTCGTCCCTTCGGTAGGCGATTAATGAGTCATAATGACCATGCATCTTCTCCGGAGATCGTTGGCCATCCATGGTTGTTTTGATTTTTGCCACAAAATTCTCTCGGTGACAAAAAAAAAAAAAAAAAAACAGGAGCAAAGTTCATGCACGGCGCGCCACCCCATGGCCTGATTGCCATGGGCTTGTCAAGCTTAGCTTCGACGGCACGGTCGCAGTAACGAGCAGGCTCGGCGGGCGGCCATTGTTCTTGATGGAGTTATGTACAGACCCTGCTACGCTAAGCGTCGGCGTGTTGGGAGGTTCGGCCCACCTATAAATGACTACTCAAACAGCAGTGCAACAACTTACTGTATATATAGAGCTGGATTCCGATGCCGCAAGTGGCCGGTCCGGCGGTCCCTCGACGTACGTCAAGCAACATGGGGACACGACGTACCGCAGTGCCACTACTGCCTGCAGCGTATGAACCTGGATGGCCGGTCATGCACTGTCATAAATGAGCGGCATGGGCATGCATGCATGGGCCTCGGTGCCTTCCGGTCGTCGTTGCCTTGCCCGTACAAATTGAGCTGCGTGCCACCCAACCCGCCATAACCAATCAAGCAAGGCTGGCCGACTGGCTAGGCTAGGATGGTGAACTGGGTGCAGGTGGTGAGGGAGCACTTGGTGGCCCGGCTGGCCACCAACGCCGGCCTCCGGCAGCACGCCGTGGCCGTGGACGACGACGCCGGCACCGTCCTCAGCTTCTGGCTGCCCGAGCACAAGATCGCCAGATCCGGAGGCGCCGCCGCGGACCAGAAAGAGAAGCAGATCACCAGCAGGCATGCCGTGGTGCTCCTGCACGGCTTCGCCGGCGACGGCATGATGACGTGGGGGTTCCAGGTGGGCGCCCTCGCCGGGTGCGGCTACGACGTCTACGTCCCCGACCTGGTCCACTTCGGCGGCTCCACGTCGCCGTCCCCCGACCGCTCCGTGGCGTTCCAGGCGCGGTGCTTGGCCGCGGCGCTGCGGAAGCTCGACGTGGGGGCGGGGTGCACCGTCGTCGGGTTCAGCTACGGCGGGTTCGTGGCGTTCGAGATGGCCGCGGTGCACCCGGGCCTCGTCGGGTCCGTCGTCGTGTCTGGCGCCGACGTGGCCTACACGGGCGCCATGAACGACGCAATGCTGGAGAAGTTCGGCGCCGGGACGCTCGCGGAGCTGTTGCTGCCGAACTCGGTCGCGCGGCTGAGGTCGCTCTTCTCCGACGCCATGTACAAGAAGCTCTGGTTTCCCGACCGCCTTCTCAGCGATTTCCTCAAGGTCAGTAACAAACTAACAACATATATGATGTAGTATTTGATTTGAGGTACTAAAAAAATATGTTACAGTAAATGTGCCATCCTTTGTGTCATATAACTCAATTTTTATAAGTTCGGTTATTACTAAAGCTCGGATATTAATGTAGAAGTATAGAACTTTGTACAACCGAGAGTGTAAATCAAGAGGGTGCTTGGATCCAAGGGACTTATTTTAGTCTGACTAAAAATAGTCTCTTTAAGAGGCTAAAGTTCCAAGCACCCCTGACTAAAGAGGGGGCTAAAACTAGTCCTGAGACTAATTTTTTTAGTCAGGGATACCCCTACTAAAATGTGGATTAGTCCTCACTCTTCTCATTTAACTTCTCTCCTTTAACACAGGTGAGTTCTGGATTGAAGGGTTTGGAGGATAATAAATGCTCATTAACTTGATTTTAGTCGCTTTAGTATTTGGATCCAAGCATGGGTGAAGCTAACAAATTTTAGTCTTACTACTTTTAGTCATGGGACTAAAACGTATCCAAGCATCCTCTAAGATGGCATGGGTCATAAGAATCTTGCATGCATACGTGTTCATGTACATATTGGATGCAGGTGATGTATGCCAACCGACAGGAGAGGAAAGAGATGCCGGAAAAACTCGTGATGATGGACAAACAAGAATCGGCCCCTGTTTTTCAGCAGGTTCACAACAATTCTATAGTTTTAATGCTCGTTTTTTTTTGCGATTATTCATGCTGATGTCTGTTTTCATTATCATAACTTGTATCGTGAAATTTAAGGACTGGATTTCTTGAGCACGCATGGTAGTCCACCCCGGTTCACTAGATTTCGCGTCAAGATCTATGCTACTTTTATATAGAAATTTCTCCTTCCGGTGATCCCAAGAAGATAAACATTTGAGTTTGAAACTTTTTTTGTGCAACGTAAATTTGTCAAATGAATAATTTACAGTATGCTTTATCATTTTAGATATTTCTGCCGTGTCAAAAAGATCTGAAACTATTCTGAACATAAGAGTACTTATGTGATGTTAACCTGCAAAGATACCAGCGAAAATGTTTTCTTGTTTGGGACAAACAAAAAAGACAAGTTTCTATGCTCGAACTCTGATCGATGCAAAATTGGATGTTTTCCTTGCATGGGAGCTCAACAATTTTTTTCCAAAAAGAAAACAACCACAATATCCAACAATCCATAATATGCCCACACGCATGAATTTTGACAAATAAGACTATGAACATCTCCGAATGAGGAAAAAAAATACATAGTAGTGTTGCAATCTCATTATGGACATAAAATCAGTTTACTGCTTCATATATCATCCGATTTGCACTCATGCAGAACATACTTATGTTGTGGGGCGAGGATGACGACTTCTTTCCCATAGAGAATGCCAAGATGCTAAAAGAGTAAGAAAACCACATATGCTATCTATCAACAACCTTGGCTACTTCATATCCTCTACCGAGATGCAAAATACAAAAACTAATGATGTGATGCGTGTAGGAAGCTGGGGGAGAAGGCGATGCTGCGAAGCATAAGCAAGGCAGGGCATCTAGCACAGCTAGAGAGGCCTTGTGTCTATAACCACTGCCTTAAAGAATTCTTGGCTAATGTCAATGCCATCTCCCCTAAAACCTAATCTATTGTTTCTTTATGCATTTTTCTAAAGCCTTGGATGTCCGAATGGTGCTATCACTTTCTAGTTGTTTTGATAAAGCATACTAGATGATACCCTGCGTATTAATTACTTCTGAAATGAGTAGCAATATATATTTCAATGATATTTGCTTGTATGGAACATGAATATTTTGATTAATAACATGAGAAATATATATTATTTATTTTATTTTAGTATTGTATAGTTGTGAGTTTTTTACTAAATATATGTCATATAGTATAATGGAAAAAAAATCATCCTGTGGTTGCATGTTAAGTTTTTTTTCATGCATGATTGCATCCCGAGCTGACATTTGGCAGAGACAGACCAAGCCGCAACGGCATTCATCACCCCATACGGCCCATTCTGCTTCAACACAATGCCCTTCGGGCTCAAAAACGCCGGCGCAACATATCAGCGCATGATTCAGACATGTCTGGCAAACCAGATCGGCAAAACAGTGGAAGCATACGTAGATGACGTGGTCGTCAAAACCAAGCATGTCGAAACTCTAGTAGACGACTTGAGACTCACATTCGATAACCTCCGAGCATATGAAATCAAGCTTAACCCGGAAAAATGCGTTTTCGGCGTACGAGCCGGAAAGCTCTTGGGCTTCATTGTATCCGGTAGAGGAATTGAAGCAAACCCAGCCAAGATCCGAGCTCTGTCACAATTGGATATTCCAAAGGACCTCAAACAAATACAAAAATTGACTGGATGCGTGGCGGCTCTAAGCCGCTTTATCTCCCGCTTGGGAGAAAAGGCATTACCCATTTATCGCCTCCTTTGGCGCACCGAACACTTCGAGTGGACGGATGCCGCCATGGCCGGACTCGAAGAAATAAAAGCCACATTGGCAACAAACCCGGTCCTGGCCGCGCCTAACATCGGCGAACCAATGCTATTATACATTGCGGCAACTTATCAAGTTGTAAGCGCAGTTCTCGTCGTCGAACAACAAACGGACGGACACAAATTCCCCCTTCAAAAACCAGTTTACTACTTGTCCATTGTCCTCACTCCATGCAAGTCACGGTACCCGCACTGTCAAAAGATAGCGTACGCGGTGTTTATGGCATCCCGGAAGCTGCGACACTACTTTCAAGAGTGTTCGATAACAGTAGCGTCCGAAGTGCCTCTTAACGATATTATAAACAACCGCGACGCGACGGGCCGGATTGACAAATGGGCCATTGAGCTCCTCCCGTTCGACATAACCTATAAGCCACGGCGAGCTATTAAGTCGCAAGTTTTGGCCGACTTCGTCGCCGAATGGACTGAAGCCGAACTCCCTAAAGAGTACGACACATATTCCAACTGGATCATGCACTTCGATGGCTCCAAAATGTTAGCTGGCCTGGGGGCTCGCGTCGTTCTGACGTCCCCAACAGGAGATATAGTCCAATACGTACTCCAGATAATGTATACGGACTCCAACAACGCAGCCGAATACGAGGCCCTTCTACATGGTCTCCGGATGGCAGTCTCCATGGGCATCCAACGCCTAGAGGTGCGTGGGGATTCGAACCTTGCGATATCCCAAATAAATGGATGCCAAGGATCCGAAAATGGCAGCTTATCGCAATGCCTTCCTAAAAATGTCAGCTCGGTTCGAGGGGCTCGAATTTCACTATATAGCCCGGGAAAACAATTAGGCGGCAGACATCTTGGCATGCATCGGCGCAAAGCGCGATGCAGTCCCCCCCAACATTTTCTTGGAGAGGCTATTCAAGCGATACGTATTATGGGAAGGGGAATCCGGAACTAACAGCCCGGACCCAACCGCACCGCCCGACCCCGAACATTCTGACACAACGGGAGGCTTTGCCAACGAAGTAACATCCTCAGCCCACGTAATAATGGCAGGCATTGCCCCGTGGACAGAACCATTCCTAGCCTACCTAACCAGGCAGGAACTTCCCGAGGACCAAAACGAGGAACGCTGGATAGTGCGGCGATCTAAAGCCTATAAAGTCCATGAAGGAGAGCTTTATAAGAAAAGCACCACCTTAGTCCTTCAAAGGTGTATCTCCGAAGAGGAAGGGCGGAATCTTCTGGCTGAAATTCATGCCGGACTAGGCGGGTACCATGCCGCAGCCTAGGCCCTTGTAAGCAAGGCCTTCCGTACAGGATTTTATTGGCCGACGGCCCGGGCAGATGCTCAGGACTTAGTCCAACGATGCGTCCGTTGCCAGCTCTTTGCTAACCAAAGCCACATGCCACCCACCGCCCTCCAAACTATACCCATCACTTGGCCCTTCGCGGTTTGGGGGCTTGACATGGTTGGACCCCTTGAAGGAGGAACCCACAAGCAAAAATACCTACTGGTCATAGTGGATAAATTCACCAAATGGATAGAGGCCAAGCCTGTTAAGACGGCCGAATCCGGACCGGTGATAGACTTCATATGAGCGGTCGTACACTGTTATGGCGTCCCCCACAGCATCATCACTGATAACGGCACGAACTTAACGGCCGACGAGGTCAAACTCTGGTGCAAAAACATGGGCATCAAGCTCGACTACGCTTCAGTCTATCACCCACAAACTAACGGTCAAGTCGAGCGAGAAAATGGTCTAATCATGAGTGGCATCAAACCCAGATTAGTGCGGTCCCTCAAGGAATCTAACACACACTGGGTAGAGGAGCTCGACTCCGTACTCTGGGGGCTGTAGACCACGCCGAATCGCACCACCGGATTCACACCATTCTTTATGGTATACGGCGCAGAGGCAGTTCTGCCCTGCGACATAATTCATGACTCACCTCGTGTGCGCATGTACGAAGAAAGAGAAGCCGAACTTGATCGGCAGGATAGTTTGGACGCCTTGGAGGAGGAGCGCGACATAGCAAAAGCCCGTTCCGCATTCTATGAACAGCAGGCTTGAAGATATCAAAGCAGAGAAGTACGTGCCAAAACTTACAATGTTGGCGAGTTAGTTCTATGCCTGCCAGACAAGAAAAAGGACAAACTCAAGTCCAAATGGGAAGGTCCCTTCAAAATTGACCAAGTCCTGACTGGTGGAGCGTACCGTCTGCGAGATGCATCGGATAACCGACTCGAGCCGAACCCATGGAACACAGCCCGTATACGAAGATTCTACGCCTAGTGCCGGAATCTGGATTCGTCTCCTTCCTCTATCTATTTTTTACACATTAGCTGTCTTATATTTCTCTCCTTCTCCCTCCCTTTCTCTTATAGCCTTTAGGGGCTCGTTCGCGCCTTGTTCGCACACAATTGACGTGCTATCCGCGCTCATTATACCTGGGGGCTTCTTTAACAGAAGCTTGTTTATACGGGCCTCATGCCCAACACATGTGTCACACTTCCGCATGTACCTTTTATTCACCATTATATGCATCGATATGACTTAAGTTTTGGCCAAGCTGGGTTGCCTGGCTCCTGTGCTTACCCCTACGTTCCCGATTGTTCAGCTAGGCGGTAAAGGGAGCACCTCTGCGATTGTTACTGCCGGGTCAGCCAGATGTGTACCTCAGACTGGGTGAAGCCAAAAGCTAGCGTTCTTAAGGGAATATTCGGTCGATGAACTAAAATATGATTTCTTACTCGTTTATTTATCCGCCCCCAGATGCTTTTCTGCTTTTTTCGCAGTCCGGACATGCACTTTAGGGCATGCCTCCCAGGGAAAGGAACCCCTAACGGAACTATTCTCCCTGGAAGATGTTTCTTACTAACCATGTAATATAACATAACTAGTTGGGCACTTGTCTGTTCAAGCACTAATGACCCCTACGCCTGGTCTCCACGCATGCCCCGGTTCTTACATAACCAAGAGGGTATTCGGACACACTCCAGAATATCGGGTCCCGAGGTTGAAGCGAAAAGGTCCACCATGACAAACGATCTACAATCCGGCTAGAAGGCATTTTACATGTCATCTTCAATTACATAGTCAATTTGATTGGGTATATTCCTCTTCAATACCATCCAACAGGCTGTCTAGTTTACAGTCCTGTGGGAATATTTGGCGGCCAACTCTACCTGGCCATACACTAAACTCACAGGGATCTCCTTCCCGTCGGTCCCCATAGGTCCGACCTCGGCCATGTGGTTTGGGTCAGCCTTCGTGTACCGCATCTTCACCATGGCCCAGGCCTCCCTGGCGCCTTGACGGCAGGCTGATATCTTCCATAATCGGAAGCGCCGCCGCGCACCCTTCAGCTTCTCTGCAAGCTCTCCAAGTCCTTCGGACATGGAGACGGACGGCCACAAGGCCTGGGCGACGCCTTGCATTACCTGCCGAACTCGTTCATGCAGTTGTGAGAGCTCGGGAAGAAGGTCACCAGTAGAACCGGGCATTTCCTCTGCAGGCCAACCTATCAGCATACCTACAGACATAACTCTATCAATCAACTTCCTCGCCGAACTCTTTTTCGAAGTTCGTTCAAGCACTTACTAAAAATACCGCGTCGAAGCCGCCGATTCTCCTTCACGAAGTCCGACAGCTGAGCACGAACATCCTTTAGTTCCTCGCCTAACTGGGTGTTCGCATCTTGGAGTTTATTCTTCTCTTGCCTCACCGTCGTAAGCATGCTCTCGCCGGCCTTTAACCGGCGCAAGAGTTGTTGCTTGTCCGGATCCATTCCGGCGCCATCTGCAATGTTATTGTCAGATTCCCACGCATGCCGCACTTCACAACATACTTATCTTTCGAAGCATATATTACCAGAGGGGGTCTCCTTGGAATCCCCCACCATGGCTAGTGCAGCCTCTAGTTGGGCTTTGCACTCTTCCAGCTCCTGGGACAGTTGGGTATTCTTTTCTGTCAGATCCTGCATAACAAATGATCCTTAAATCAGTTATTCTAACTGTTTCAAGTCTCGGGGGATACTGACATATGTAACCATCAAATTTTCTCACCCGTATGTCTTTTACATACTGCTCTGTGGCTCTGGCTAGACCATTTTGAGCGGCACGGAGGTACGCATCTCCCGTATTGAAGGCATCTAATGCCTCTTGGAAAAAACAAGCGTCACGAAGAACTGTCCGGCGACGCCTGTGGTTCATGGCACTCTCCACCTCGGAATGGGTGGCAGACAACACGTCCGCATCCTCTGTCGGAGGAGCGTCCGGTGCGCTCCTCATGTTCGCCTCCGCTTCCGAACCCAGCCTTGAAGCCTGGCTGGTGGAGGCGTGATTGGCAACCTCTCCGGATATAGTCCGGTGAGCGCTCTTTTTCCTGAAAAGGGCACGAGCTTTAGTATGCTTGAGGAAATAAAACCTGGGAATAAAATGGCGCGCCATATCGTTGAGCCGGCGTCTCAATCCGGACCGCACTTCTTTTCAGCCTGCTGGGCCTTGCTTCCCCTTGTTGTCTAGCCACCGCAGGCTCGTCCCTCCGCCTCAAGGACTTCCCCTGCAAAAATGCCATTGGTATACGGTGATAAAAAATAAGCACGGATGGGTCATCTTAAAAGTACCGGGACTTCGGTTTTGGTTACTCGTGAGGCTGGGAGTAGTCCGGGATAATCGGCCATAATGGCCACTAAGGTGTTGTCCTTGCTCAATTGATGAAACACCCCATCGATCAGCTCCACAGAGAAGTCCGGGTCTTCTTGGGAGTCCGGGTCGAAGGACCGTTCAGGGTCCTCGGGTTGTGGAGGAGGGCTGTTTATCTCCTTTACAGCCTGGCGTAGCTCCTGCGTTGAAATTGCTAGACTGAATACTTAACTATGGGAATATGAAACGGATGGGCGAGTGAAAGTGTCCGCTTACCCAGCTTGGAGGATTGTACATAGAAAATCCACCCCGTGGGTTGACGCGGAGGAATTCCTCCTCTTCTCCCTTGTACAAAACGGACAAGGTCTTTATTAGAGTGGCAGCCGATTCCGGCCCCTTACGGCCGCACCAGGTGGCGTCGTCCTCCCCGTTGAAATCCCACATGGGGTGGCCTCTATACTGAAGCGGCTGCACCCCCCGCATAATGCACGTGGCAATGACCTCGATCATGGTCAGTCCGGAATGGGCTAATAACCATATCCGGCCCATCAGGTGAAGGACGTCCTTGTCATTTTCCTTCTGAGGGCTCCGTGGACGCCAGCTTAGGTGCTTCTTCAAAGGAGCATTGTCGAACTCAGGGAGGCCGATCCGAACAGGGTCCAGCAGGGGGACATCTTCTATATAAAACCATTCTGGAGGCCAGTCTTCGGACGCCTTCTTTGGGGTTCCAGATAGATATCCGGTCCCGGCGATGCGCCATAGTTCGGCTCCGCCCACTTGATATATCGACCCCTCCTGAGAACGGGGCACAAGGCAGAACAACTTCTTCCACAGCGCGAAATGAGCCTCGATGCCCAAAAACAGCTCGCAAAGGGCTACAAAGCCCGCAATATGCAATATGGACGCAGGCGTAAGGTTGTGCAACTGGAGGCCGTAGAACTCCAGGAGCCCCCGGAGAAATGGATGAATTGGAAATCCGAGCCCTCTTATCAAATAAGGGACAAGGCATACCCGCTCTCCTTTGGAGGGATTGGGGACGCTCTCCGCTTGCTCTCCACCATTATAGGTGGCAAGCCCGGCTCGAACCGGGACCATGTAGGCTGGGGGGAGAAACCCCTTGCCTTGGAGTGCCACTAGCTCGCTTTGCGGGACGGAGCATCTCTCCCAATCTCCAGGTTGAGGGCTGGGGGCGAGAGGAGGAGCTGCGTCGACTAACCATGATGGAATGGATCTCTGTCGAATGCGCTCTGATGAATGCTCGCGGAGGGAAGATGGTGTGATTTGGATCTAAATCCCTGTCTCTTTTATAGGCGGCTCATTTGTGCAGCTAGGGGGGTAAATGAAAAAACACCTTGTCTTTTCGCATTCGTTTGACGCGTGGAAGATGGCCATTATGGGGCGCAGAAGCCAAGAAGCGCAACATTCACCAGAAGCCGGACATTATTCAACAGGTATATCGAATTTGGAGAAGAACCCGCCTTGCAATGCTGAAGACAAATCTGCGCGCTGAACTCATCGTCATTGAAGCCTGGTTCGGGGGCTACTGAGGGAGTCCCGGATTAGGGGGTGTCCAGATAGCCGGACTATAACCTTTGGCCGGACTCCTAGACTATGAAGATACAAGATTGAAGACTTCGTCCCGTGTCCGGATGGGACTTTCCTTGGCGTGGAAGGCAAGCTTGGCGATACGGATATGTAGATCTCCTCCCATTGTAACCGACTCTGTGTAACCCTAGCCCTCTCCGGTGTCTATATAAACCGGAGGGTTTTAGTCCGTAGGACGAACAACAATCATACCATAGGCTAGCTTCTAGGGTTTAGCCTCTCTGATCTCGTGGTAGATCTACTCTTGTACTACCCATATCATCAATATTAATCAAGCAGGAGTAGGGTTTTACCTCCATCGAGAGGGACCGAACCTAGGTAAAAACATCGTGTCCCTTGTCTCCTGTTACCATCCGCCTAGAAGCACAGTTCGGGACCCCCTACCCGAGATCCGCCAGTTTTGACACTGACAGAGATCAAGGTGTCGCACCGGTGACGATGGTGATCACGACGGTGCTTCGGAGATGGAGATCACAAGCACAAGATGATGATGGCCATATCATATCACTTATATTGATTGCATGTGATGCTTATCCTTTATGCATCTTATTTTTCTTTGATTGATGGTAGAATTTTAAGATGATCTCTCACTAATTATCAAGAAGTGTTCTCACTGAGTATGCACCGCTGCAAAAGTTCTTCGTGCTGAGACACCATGTGATGATCGGGTGTGATAGGCTCTACATTCAAATACAATGGGTGCAAAACAGTTGCACACGCGGAATACTCAGGTGTAAACTTGACGAGCCTAGCATATACAAATATGGCCTCGGAACACGGAGACCGAAAGGTCAAACGTGAATCATATAGTAGATATGATCAACATAGTGATGTTCACCATTGAAAACTACTCCATCTCACGTGATGATCGGATATGGTTTAGTTGATTTGGATCACGTGATCACTTAGATGACTAGAGAGATGTCTGTTTAAGTGGGAGTTCTTAAGTAATATGATTAATTGAACTTTAATTTATCATGAACTTAGTCCTGTAGTATTTTGCAAATTATGTTGTAGATCAATAGCTCGCGTAGTTGCTTCCCTATGTTTTTATATGTGTTCCTAGAGAAAACTATGTTGAAAGATGTTAGTAGCAATGATGCGGACTTGGTCCGTGATCTGAGGTTGATCCTCATTGCTGCACATAAGAATTATGTCCTTGACGCACCGCTAGGTGACAGACCTATTGCAGGAGCAGATGCAGACGTTATGAATGTTTGGCTAGCTCAATATGATGACTACTTGATAGTTTTGTGCAGCATGCTTTATGGCTTAGAACCGGGACTACAAAAACATTTTTGAAACGTCACAGAACATATGAGATGTTCCATGAGATGAAATTGATATTTTAGACTCATGCCCGTGTTAAGAGGTATGAGACCTCTGAATACTTCGCCTAAAAGATGGAGGAGAATTTCTCAACTAGTGAGCAAAGTGCTTAGATTGTCTGAGTACTACAATTGCTTGAATCAAGTGTGAGTTAATATTCCAGATAAGATAGTGATTGAAAGAGTTCTCTAGTCACCATCACCAAGTTAGTAGAACTTCATGATGAACTATAGTATGCAAGGGATGACGAAAACGATTCCCGAGCTCTTCGTGATGTTGAAATCGACAAAGGTAGAAATCAAGAAAAAACATCAAGTGTTGATGATTGACAAGATCACTAGTTTCAAGAAAAGGGTAAAGGGAAAGAAAGGGAACTTCCAGTAGAATGGGAAGCAAGTTGTCACTCCCGCGAAGAAGCCCAAAGTTGGACCAAAGCCTGAAACTGAGTGATTCTACTGCAAATGAAATGGTCACTCGAAGAGGAAATGCCCTGAATATTTGGTGGATAAGAAGGATGGTAAAGTGAACAAGGGTATATTTGATATACAGGTTGTTGATGTGTACCTTACTAGTGTTTATAGTAGCCCCTTAGTATTTGATACTTGTTCGGTTGCTAATATTAGTAACTTGAAATAGGAGTTACAGAATAAGCAGAGACTAGTTGAGGATGAAGTGACGATGTGTGTTGGAAGTGGTTCCAAGATTGATATGATCATCATCGCACACTCCCTATACTTTCGAGATTAGTGTTAAGCCTAAATAAATGTTATTTGGCGTTTGCGTTGAGCATAAATATGATTTGATCATGTTTATTGCAATATGGTTATTCATTTAAAATCAGAGAATAATTGTTGTTCTGTTTACATGAATAAAACCTTCAATGGTCATACACCCAATGAAAATAGTTTGTTGGATCTCGATCGTAGTGATACACATATCATAATATTGATGCCAAAAGATGCAAAGTTAATAATGATAGTGCAACTTATTTGTGGCACTGCCGTTTGGGTCATGTCGGTGTAAAGCGCATGAAGAAACTCCATAAAGATGGATTTTCGGAATCACTTGGTTATGAATCATTTGATGCTTGCGAACTGTGCCTTTTGGGCAAGATGACTAAAACTCCGTTCTCCAGAACAATGGAACAAGCTACTGACTTGTTGGAAATAATACATACTGATGTATGCAGACCAATGAGTATTAAGGCTCGTGGCAGGTATCGTTATTTTCTGACCTTCACAGATGATTTGAGCAGATATGGGTATATCTACTTAATGAAACACAAGTCTGAAACATTTGAAAACTTCAAAGAATTTCAGAGTGAAGTGGAGAATCATCGTAACAAGAAAATAAAGTTTCTATGATCTGATCATGGAGTAGAATATTTGAGTTACGAGTTTGGCCTTCATATAAAACAATGTGGAATAGTTTCACAGCTCACCCCACCTGGAACACCACAACGTTATGGTGAGCCCGAATGTGGAAACCGCACTTTATTGGATATGGTGCGATCTATGATGTCTCTTATCGGTTTACCACTATCGTTTTGGGGTTATGCATTAGAGACAGCTGCATTCACTTTAAATAGGGCACCATCAAAATCCGTTGAGACGACGCCTTATGAACTGTGGTTTGGCAAGAAACCAAAGTTGTCGTTTCTTAAAGTTTGGGGCTGCGATGCTTATGTGAAAAAGTTTCAACCTGATAAGCTCGAACCCAAAACGGAGAAGTGCGTCTTCATAGAATACCCAGAGGAAACTATTGGGTACACCTTCTATCATAGATCCGAAGGCAATATATTTGTTGCTAAGAATGGATCCTTTCTAGAGAAGAAGTTTCTCTCGAAAGAAGTGAGTGGGAGGAAAGTAGAACTTGATGAGGTAATTGTACCTTCTCCCTTATCGGGAAGTAGTTCATCACAGAAATCAGTTCCAGTGATTCCTACACCAATTAGTGAGGAAGTTAATGATGATGATCGTGAAACTTCAGATCAAATTACTACAAAACCTCGTAGGTCTTCCAGAGTAAGATCCACACCAGATTGGTATGGTAATCCTGTTATGGAAATCATGTTACTAGACCATGATGAACCTACGAACTATGAGGAAGCGATGATGAGCCCAGATTCCGCGAAATGGCTTGAGGCCGTAAAATCTGAGATAGGATCCATATATGAGAACAAAGTGTGGACTTTGGTTGACTTGCTCGATGATCAGCAAGCCAAGTTAAATAAATGGATCTTCAAGTGGAAGACGAACACTGATAGTAGTGTTACTATCTACAAAGCTCGACTTGTTGCAAAATGTTTTCGACAAGTTCAAAGTGTTGAAATACGATGAGATTTTCTCACTCATAATGATGCTTAAGTCTGTCTGAATCATGTTAGCAATTGCCACATTTTATGAAATCTCGCAAATGGATGTCAAAACTGCATTCCTTAGATGGATATTTCTTAAAGAAGTGTTGTATATGATACAACCAAAAGGTTTTGTCAATCCTAAAGGTGCTAACAAAATGTGCAAAGCTCCAGCGATCCATCAATGGACTAGTGCAAGCATCTCGGAGTTGGAATATACACTTTGATGAGTTGATCGAAGCATATGGTTTTATACAAGCTTTTGGAAAGACCTGTATTTACAAGAAAGTGAGTGGGAGCACTACAGCCTTTCTGATAAGTATATGTGAATGACATATTATTGATTGGAAATGATGTATAATTTTTCTAGAAAGCATAAAGGAGTGTTTGAAAGGAGTATTTCAAAGAAAGACCTCAGTAAAGCTGCTTGCACATTGAGCATCAAGATCTATAGAGATAGATGAGTACATACCTTGACAAGATTTTGAAGTAGTTCAAAATGGAACAGTCAAAGAAAGAGTTCTTGCCTGTGTTGCAAAGGTATGAAATTGAGTAAGACTCAAATCCCGACCACGGCAGAAAATAGAAAGAGAATGAATGTCATTCCCTATGCATCAGTCATATGTTCTATAAAAGTATGCCATGCTATGGGCCAGACCTATTATATACTCTGCCCTGGTTTGGCAAGGGAGTACAATAGTGATCTAGGAGTAGATCACTGGACATTGGTCAAAAATTATCCTTAGTTGAATAAGGATATGTTTCTCAATTATGGAGGTGACAAAAGGTCCATCATAAAGGGTTACGTCGATACGAGTTTTGGCACTGATCCAGATGACTCTAAATCTAAAACTGGATACATAGTTAAAGTAGGAGCAATTAGCTAGAGTAGCTCCATGCAGAGCATTGTAGACATAGAATATTTGCAAAATACATACGGCTCTGAATGTGACAGACCCGTTGACTAAACTTCTCTCACGAGCAAAACATGATCATACCTTAGTACTCTTTGGGTGTCAATCACATAGCGATGTGAACTAGATTATTGACTCTAATAAACCCTTTGGGTGTTGATAACATGACGATGTGAACTATGGGTATTAATCACATACAGATGTGAATATTGGTGTTAAATCACATGGCGATGTGAACCAGATTATTGACTCTAGTGCAAGTGGGAGACTGAAGGAAATATGCCCTAGAGGCAATAATAAGTTATTATTTATTTCCTTATATCATGCTAAATGTTTATTATTCATGATAGAGTTGTATTAACCGGAAACTTAATACATGTGTGAATACATAGACAAACATAGTGTCACTAGTATGCCTCTACTTGACTAGCTCGTTAATCAGATATGGTTAAGTTTCCTAACCATAGACATGAGTTGTCATTTGATTAACGGGATCACATCATTAGGAGAATGATGTGATTGACATGACCCATTCCGTTAGCTTAGCACTTGATCATTTAGTATATTGCTACTACTTTCTTCATGACTTATACATGTTCCTATGACTATGAGATTATGCAACTCCCGTTTACCAGAGGAACACTTTGTGTGCAACCAAACGTCACAACGTAACTGGGTGATTATAAAGGTGCTCTACAGGTATCCCCGAAGGTACTTGTTGAGTTGGCGTATTTCGAGATTAGGATTTGTCACTCCGATTGTCGGAGAGGTATCTCTGGTCCCTCTCGGTAATGCACATCACTATAAGCCTTGCAAGCAATGTGGCTAATGAGTAATTTATGGAATGATGCATTACGGAACGAGTAAAGAGACTTGCCGATAATGAGATTGAACTAGGTATTGGATACCGACGATCAAATCTCGGGCAAGTAACATACCGATGACAAAGGGAACAACGTATGTTGTTATGCGGTTTGACCGATAAAGATCTTCGTAGAATATGTAGGAGCCAATATGAGCATCTAGGTTCCGCTATTGGTTATTGACCGGAAACGTGTCTCGGTCATGTCTACATAGTTCTCGAACCCGCAGGGTCCGCACACTTAAGGTTTCAATGACAGTTTTATTATGAGTTTATGAGTTTTGATGTACCGAAGGTTGTTCGGAGTCCCGGATGTGATCACGGACATGACGAGGAGTCTCGAAATGGTCGAGACATAAAGATCGATATATTGGACGACTATATTTGGACACCGGAAAGGTTCCGGGTGAGATTGAGGTTATCGGAACCCCCCGAGAGGTATATGGGCCTTATTGGGCCTTAGTGGAAAGGAGGGGAAAGGAGCAAGGGAGGGGGCGCGCCCCCCCACAAGCCCAATCCAAATTGGGAGGCCCGCGCCCCTTTCCTTCCTCCCTCCTTCCTATTCCTTCCCTCTCCTTCTCCTAATGGGAAAGGGGGGAATCCTACTCCCGGTGGGAGTTGGACTCGCCCCTAGGGCGCGCCAACCCCCTTGGCCGGCCCCCTCCTCCACTCCTTTATATACGGAGAAAGGGGGCACGCCATAGATACAACAATTGATCTCTTGATCTCTTAGCCGTGTGCGGTGCCCCCCTCCACCATAGTCCTCCTCGATAATATTGGAGCGGTGCTTAGGCGAAGCCCTACGATGGTAGAACATCAAGATCGTCACCACGCCGTCGTGCTGACGGAACTCTCCCTCGACACTCGGCTGGATCGGAGTTCGAGGGACGTCATCGAGCTGAACGTGTGCTATAACTCAGAGGTGCCGTAGTTTCGGTGCTTGATCGGTCGGGCCGTGAAGACGTACGACTACATCAACCGCGTTGTTCTAACGCTTCCGCTTTCGGTCTACAAGGGTATGTAGACGACACTCTCCCCTCTTGTTGCTATGCATCACCATGATCTTGCGTGTGCGTAGGAATTTTTTTGAAATTACTATGTTCCCCAACATCACCAGCACCGTCTGGAAATGCTGCATGGTGCGGGGCCGCTGGCCGGCGCCTTGTATGATTTGGCACAATCGACTGCCGCTCGCGTCCATCGCCTCCATAGGTGCTTGTGGCTTCTGGTCACTTAGTCTTGGATTGCAGTGAGCAGTGTTGTGCAGAGACTTAGGAGTAGATGGATTGGAGTGGTGGGGCGCCTTTATATGAGAGTCCAAACTCTGTTGCATTCACATCGTGCTGGCCTTATTGCTTCTCCAATTAATTCCCTCTGCATGTAATTGAGGATGCATCATTGACCGTTCAACGTCTCGGGAACCGCTACCCTCTTCCTCCTTGGCATTTCAAGCACCTATGGAGGTGACTGCCACTCGCGTCTATCGTGTGTCAGGAGACGTTCCGGTGGCACCCGTTCCCGTCGACCACGAGGTGCCTATGGTGACTTCGTAAATTTCAAGATGATAGTGTCGGCTCAGTCTTTCAGAGGTGCTCATAGGGGCAGGGTGTGCGTGTGTGCGTTCATAGGGGTGAGTGTATGTGCGTGTATATGAGCGCTTGCGTATGTACTGTATCAAAAAAACGTAAATGCATGTCAAAAAGAGACTAGTCAGTATACTCAATATTGTGCACCTCAGAGAGGAAAACGAGAGAACTACATATTTATTTATGGTGCAGATTCACTCATTTTGCTCCATATGTACTCCATCACAGTGTAGTCTAGTCACTTGTTGAAATCTCTAGAAAGGCAAATACTCCTTTCTGGTTTACAGGGCTATACTAGCAAGTAGTAGCCCATATGTTGGAAATATGCCCTAGAGGCAATAATAAAATGGTTATTATTATATTTCTTTGTTCATGATAATTGTTTGTTATTCATGCTATAATTGTATTATCCGGAAATCGTAATACACGTGTGAATACATAGACCACAACATGTCCCTAGTGAGCCTCTAGTTGACTAGCTCGTTGATCAACAGATAGTCATGGTTTCCTGACTATGGACATTGGATGTCATTGATAACGGGATCACATCATTAGGAGAATGATGTGATGGACAAGACCCAATCCTAAGCATAGCTCAAAGATCGTGTAGTTCGTTTAGCTAGAGCTTTTCCAAATGTCAAGTATCATTTCCTTAGACCATGAGATTGTTCAACTCTCGGATACTGTAGGAGTGCTTTGGGTGTGCCAAACATCACAACGTAACTGGGTGACTATAAAGGTACACTACGGGTATCTCCGAAAGTGTCTGTTGGGTTGGCACGAATCGAGACTGGGATTTGTCACTCTATATGACGGAGAGGTATCTCTGGGCCCACTCGGTAATGCATCATCATAATGAGCTCAATGTGACCAAGTGTCTGGTCATGGGATCATGCATTACGGTATGAGTAAAGTGACTTGCCGGTAACGAGATTAAATGAGGTATTCGGATACCGACGATTGAGTCTCGGGAAAGTAACGTACCGATTGACAAAGGGAATTGTATACGGGGTTGCTTAAATCCTCGACATCGTGGTTCATCCGATGAGATCATCGAGGAGCATGTGGGAGCCAACATGGGTATCTAGATCCCGCTGTTGGTTATTGACCGGAGAGGCATCTCGGTCATGTCTGCATGTCTCCCGAACCCGTAGTGTCTACACACTTAAGGTTCGGTGATGCTAGGGTTGTAGAGATATGAGTATGCAGTAAACCAAAAGTTGTTCGGAGTCCCGGATGAGATCCCGGACCTCACGAGGAGTTCCGGAATGGTCCAGAGGTAAAGAATTATATATAGGAAGTTGAGTTTCGGCCATCAAGAAAGTTTCGGGGGTCACCGGTATTGTACCGGGACCACCGGAAGGGTCCCGGGGGTCCACCGAGTGGGGCCACCTATCCCGGAGTGCCCCATGGGCTGAAGTGGGAGGGAAACCAGCCCCTGGTGGGCTGGTGCGCCCCCCTTGGGCCCCCCCTGCGCCTAGGGTTGGAAACCCTAGGGGTGGAGGCGCCTCCACTTGCCTTGGGGGGCAAGCCACCCCCTTGGCCGCTGCCCCCCCTTGGAGATCCCATCTCCTAGGGCTGGCGCCCCCTCTTAGGGGCCCTATATAAAGAGGGGGGAGGGAGGGAAGCCGCACCCATGCACTTGGCGCCTCCCTTCCCCCTTGCTACACCTCTCCCTCTCGCAGACGCTTGGCGAAGCCCTGCCGGAATCCCTACTGCATCCACCACCACACCGTCGTGCTGCTGGATCTCCATCAACCTCTCCTTCCCCCTTGCTGGATCAAGAAGGAGGAGACGTCTTCCCCAACCGTACGTGTGTTGAACACGGAGGTTATGTCCATTCAGCACTAGGATCATCGGTGATTTGGATCACGACGAGTACGACTCCCTCAACCCCGTTCTCTTGAACGCTTCCGCTCGATCTACAAGGGTATGTAGATGCACTCCTCTCTCTCGTTGCTAGATGAAATCATAGATTGATCTTGGTGAAACCATAGGAATTTTTTTATTTTCTGCAACGTTCCCCAACAGTGGCATCATGAGCTAGGTCTATGTGTAGTTCTCTTTGCACGAGTAGAACACAAATTTGTTGTGGGCGTAGATGTTGTCAACTTTCTTTCCACTACTAGTCTTATTTTGCTTTAGCGGTATTGTGGGATGAAGCGGCCCGGACCGACCTTACACGTACGCTTACGTGAGACAGGTTCCACCGACTGACATGCACTAGTTGCATAAGGTGGCTAGCGGGTGTCTGTCTCTCCCACCTTAGTTGGAGCGGATTTGATGAATAGGGTCCTTATAAAGGGCAAATAGAAGTTGATAAATCACGTTGTGGCTTTCACGTAGGTAAGAAAACGTTCTTGCTAGAACCCTATTGCTCCACGTAAAAGATGCAACAACAATTAGAGGACGTCTAACTTGTTTTTGCAGCAATTGCCTTGTGATGTGATATGGCCAGAAGTTGTGATGAATGATATATATGTGATGTATGAGATCATGTTATTGTAATAGGAATCACGACTTGCATGTCGATGAGTATGACAACCGGCAGGAGCCATAGGAGTTGTCTTAATTATTGTATGACCTGCGTGTCAATGAATTAACGCCATGTAATTACTTTACTTTATTGCTAAACCGTTAGCCATAGTAGTAGAAGTAATAGTTGGCGAGCAACTTCATGGAGACACGATGATGGAGATCATGATGATGGAGATCATGGTGTCATGTCGGTGACGAAGATGATCATGGAGCCCCGAAGATGGAGATCAAAGGAGCTATATGATATTGGCCATATAATGTCACTACTGTTTAATTGCATGTGATGTTTATTATGTTTATGCATCTTGTTTACTTAGAACGACGATAGTATATAAGATGATCCCTCATTATAATTTCAAGAAAGTGTTCCCCCTAACTGTGCACCGTTGCGAAAGTTCGTCGTTTCGAAGCACCACGTGATGATTGGGTGTGATAGATTCTAACGTTCACATACAACGGGTGTAAGACAGATTTACACATGCAAAACACTTAGGTTAACTTGACGAGCCTAGCATGTCCAGACATGGCCTCGGAACACAAGAGACCAAAAGGTCGAACATGAGTCGTATGGAAGATACGATCAACATGGAGATGTTCACCGATGATGACTAGTCCGTCTCACGTGATGATCGGACACGGCGTAGTCGACTCGGATCATGTATCACTTAGATGACTAGAGGGATGTCTAATCTGAGTGGGAGTTCATTAAATAATTTGATTAGATGAACATAATTATCATGAACTTAGTCTAAAAAACATTGCAAATATGTCTTGTAGATCAAATGGCCAACGCTCATGTCCACCTCAACTTCAACGCGTTCCTAGAGAAAACCAAGCTGAAAGATGATGGCAGCAACTATACGGACTGGGTCCGGAACCTGAGGATCATCCTCATAGCTGCAAAGAAAGATTATGTCTTAGAAGCACCGCTAGGTGAAGCTCCCATCCCAGAGAACCAAGACGTCATGAATGCTTGGCGGTCTCGTGCTGATGATTACTCCCTCGTTCAGTGCGGCATGCTTTACAGCTTAGAACCGGGTCTCCAAAAGCGTTTTGAGCAACACGGAGCATATGAGATGTTCGAAGAGCTGAAAATGGTTTTCCAAGCTCATGCCCGGGTCGAGAGATATGAAGTCTCCGACAAGTTCTTCAGCTATAAGATGGAGCAAAATAGTTCTGTCAGTGAGCACATACTCAAAATGTCTGGGTTACACAACCGCTTGACTCAGCTAGGAGTTAATCTCCTGGATGACGTGGTCCTTGACAGAATCCTTCAGTCACTTCCACCGAGCTACAAGAGCTTTATGATGAACTTCAATATGCAGGGGATGGAAAATACCATTCCTGAAGTATATTCAATGCTGAAATCAGCAGAGGTAGAGATCAAAAAGGAACATCAAGTGTTGATGGTGAATAAAACCACTAAGTTCAAGAAAGTCAAGGGTAAGAAGAACTTCAAGAAGTACGGCAAGGAAGTTGCCACGCCAGGTAAGCCAGCTGCCGGGAAGAAGTCAAAGAATGGACCCAAGCCTGAGACTGAGTGCTTTTATTGCAAAGGGAAGGGTCACTAGAAGCGGAACTGCCCCAAATACTTAGCGGACAAGAAGGCTGGCAACACTAAAGGGATATGTGATATACATGTAATTGATGTGTACCTTACCAGTTCTCGTAGTAGCTCCTGGGTATTTGATACCGGTGCCGTTGCTCATATTTGTAACTCAAAGTAGGAGCTGCGGAATAAGCGGAGACTAGCGAAGGACGAGGTGACGATGCGTGTCAGGAATGGTTCCAGAGTCGATGTGATCGCCGTCGGCATGCTACCTCTACATTTACCTATGGGATTAGTTTTAAACCTCAATAATTGTTATTTAGTGCCAGCTTTGAGCATGAACATTGTATCTGGATCTCGTTTAATACGAGATGGCTACTCATTTAAATCTGAGAATAATGGTTGTTCTATTTATATGAGAGATATGTTTTATGGTCATGTCCCGATGGTCAATGGTTTATTCTTAATGAATATCAAACATGATGTTACACATATTCATAGTGTGAATACCAAAAGATGTAAAGTTGATAACGATAGTCCCACATACTTGTGGCACTGCCGCGTTGGTCACATTGGTGTCATGCGCATGAAGAAGCTCCATGCTGATGGACTTTTAGAGTCTCTCGATTATGAATCATTTGACACATGCGAACCATGCCTCATGGGCAAAATGACCAAGACTCCGTTCTCCGGAACAATGGAGCAAGCAACCAACTTATTGGAAATCATACATACTAATGTGTGCAGTCCAATGAGCATTGAGGCTCGTGGAGGATATCGTTATGTTCTCACTCTCACTGATGACTTGAGTTGATATGGGTATGTCTACTTGATCAAACACAATTCTGAGACCTTTGAAAAGTTCAAGGAATTTCAGAATGAGGTAGAGAATCAATGTGACCGAAAAATAAAGTTCTTACGATCAGATCGTGGAGGAGAATATTTAAGTCACGAATTTGGTACACACTTAAGGAAATGTGGAATCGTTTCACAACTCACGCCGCCTGGAACACCTCGGCGTAACGGTGTGTCCGAACGTCGTAATCGCACTTTATTGGATATGGTGCGATCTATGATGTCTCTTACCGATTTACCGCTATCTTTTTGGGGATACGTTCTAGAGACAGCTACATTCACTTTAAATAGGGCATCGTCTAAATCCGTTGAGACGACACCGTATGAATTATGGTTTGGGAAGAAACCTAAGCTGTCATTTCTAAAAGTTTGGGGATGCGATGCTTATGTCAAGAAACTTCAACCTAAAAAGCTCGAACCCAAGTCGGAAAAATGCGTCTTCACAGGATACCCTAAGGAAACCGTTGGGTAGACCTTCTACCTTAGATCCGAAGGCAAGATCTTTGTTGCCAAGAATGGGTCCTTTCTGGAGAAAGAGTTTCTCTCGAGAGAAGTAAGTGGGAGGAAAGTGGAACTTGATGAAGTACTGCCTCTTGAACCAGTAAGTAGCGCAGCTCAAGATGATGTTCCTATGGTGCCTACACCGACTGGAGAGGAAATTAATGATGATGATCAAGGTACTTCGGATCAAGTTGCTACTGAACTTCGTAGGTCCACAAGGACACGTTCCACACCAGAGTGGTATGGCAACCCTGTCCTAGAAATCATGTTGTTAGACAACGGTGAACCTTCGAACTATGAAGAAGCGATGGCGGGCCCAGATTCCAACAAATGGCTTGAAGCCATGCAATCCGAGATAGAATCCATGTGTGAAAACAAAGTATGGACTTTGACAGCCTTGCCCGATGATCGGTGAGCGATAGAAAGCAAATGGATCTTTAAGAAGAAGACGGACGCGGATGGTAATGTTACCATCTATAAAGCTCGACTTGTCGCTAAGGGTTATCGGCAAGTTCAAGGGGTTGACTACGATGAGACTTTCTCTCCCGTAGCGAAGCTGAAGTCCGTCCGAATCATGTTAGCAATTGCCGCATACTATGATTATGAGATATGGCAGATGGACGTCAAAACGGCATTCCTTAACGGTTATCTTAAGGAAGAACTGTATATGATGCAGTCGGACGGTTTTGTCGATACTAAGAATGCTAACAAGGTATGCAAGCTCCAACGATCCATTTATGGGCTGGTGCAAGCATCTCGGAGTTGGAACATTCGCTTTGATGAGATGATCAAAGCGTTTGGGTTTATGCAGACTTATGGAGAACCTTCGTTTACAAGAAAGTGAGTGGGAGCTCTGTAGCATTTCTCATATTATATGTGGATGACATACTTTTGATGGGAAATGAAATAGAACTTTTGGACAGCATTAAGGACTACTTGAATAAGTGTTTTTCAATGAAGGACCTTGGAGAAGCTGCTTACATATTAGGCATCATGATCTACAGGGATAGATCGAGACTGTCGGTGCGAGGACGACACCTATGGGATCACAAGAATCCCTACTACGGTTGCGGGGCGCGGGGTCGTGAGAAGAGCGGATCAAACAGATAGCACACGGGTTCTTTATCCAGGTTCGGGCCGCGAGGATGCGTAAATCCCTACTCCTGCTTTGGTGGTTTGTTTATCTGTGTTCTTGAACTAGCAATGGGGCGTGAGGAGCTCCAAAAAGCCGAATGCCCCTCCTGGTCGCCTTGGGCCTCCTTTTATAGGGAAAGGGGTTGCCACAGTGGCACACAGGAGGTGGAAAGGGTACAGTGGTGCGAGTTTATCCCTCGCATTACATGACAACGCGCATTTAATGCGTCTTGCTTAGGTGTCCTTGCTTTATCGGGGACGGGGAAGAGCCCAGTCTTGTCCGTCGCCGCTCCCTTTCGTGTCGACACGTGCCCTGGCCAGCGGTGCCCGTGGTGCCATGTAGGCTGGCAGGCAGCTGAGGTGGCGCAGTGGTGGGTCTCCACGAAGATCTGCTTGCCGCCACGCATGTGCGTGCCCAACTGGTTGGGTCGGCAGCTGCATGCGGACGGTGGTGGAGGTTTGGATTTGCGTGGGCCTGATGGTGGCCCTACGAGTGTCCTTGGCAAGGGCCTCGCCGTAGCCCCGGCAAGGGTCTTGTCGGGGCCCCGAGAAGGGTCTTGCCATGGCGCCTGCTGTCATGCCCGGCAAGGCTCTTCCCGGGGGCCTTGTGGTCCTCCTTGGCTGGGATCCTGCCAAGGGTCGTCATCTTCTATAGTGTGTATCTGATCTTGAATGTCTTCACAAAGATCTGCATGCCACCACGGGGATGTCTCCCGAATCCTTGCCCCATGGGGGCAGTGGACTCGAGGGTGGTTCGCTCCGTAGGTGTGGGGCGAGCTGCCACGGCAAGGGTCTTACTGGGTTTGCCAAAACCGCCCCCCGGCAAGGATCTTGCCGGGGGAGTCCGCTGCGTCTCCTTTGCTCTTTGTGGTCTTGATCTTGGCGTCTTTCTGCTTCTTTCGAGCTTCGGCCTTACCTTGGCTCACCTCCCTTGCCTTGCTCAGTGCGGTGGTGTCCATGGCTCAGATTGCCCGTGCACAGTTATAGGGGTACAAAAAGTGTACCCCTCTTTTTGTACACCGACAGGAGCCCCCAGGCTTGGGCCACACGTAAGCGCAATCGCGTCGTTGGGCTAGGCCCAAAAATGGTGCGCGGGCAGGCGGGGTAGTTTTTACCGCGGTAAGTTTCTTCGCGCGCTGCGCTTCCCATGCCTCCCGCGCGTGGCTCGGCGTGGGGAGGCGTGCGTGACATGGGCGGCATGCGTGGGGCTGAGCTCTGCACGCATGCGTCACTGTAGTAAAAGGGGGCAGTTCGTGCCTTCCCCATAAACGGAGGGAGGCGTGGAGGCTCGGCCCATTTACTGAACGGGGCCGGGGTGAACTGAAGGAGCAGGCCCTCAAGTTGTCCGGTGAGAAGAACACGCTCAACCGCGCCTTGGTAGAGGCGTAAGGAGCAGTCATCAGCAGGACTGGGGAGCTCTTCGACGCGCAGAACTCCATCAGAGACCTCAAGCTGAAGCTGGAGGGCCTCGAGAAGATGCTGTCGGAGAGCAGGGCTCGGGAGGAGACCTTGACCAGGAGCCTCGAGGAGGAGAAGCAGCTGTGGGCAAACGAGGCCGCCTCCCACCAGGAATATGTGGTGGGCGAGAACAGGTGGATCAGCCATCTGGAGGTCGTCGCCGGCAGGGTCACCTTGCAATTGGCCACCATGAGGATGCCAAATGTGAGGTACGCCCCCGAGCGCAGCGGGACCGTCAATGCCAAGCTGACCCAGTTCCTCGAGGGTGTCCTCGGAGCCTTGGGCTATCTTCACTCCAACAGGACGGTCACACCGGCCGAGGAGGCCCGGCGACTTTGCCGGAGGGTCATAACCAAGGTCCTCACAAAGGTGGCACACTGGAATCCTGACCTTGACTTCGCGGCCTCGATGAAGAGCTTGCCGGATGGTGTTATCCTCATGGTGCTCAAGGAGCACATCAAGCCCATCACCAACGGCATCGACGAAATCAAGAGGGTAGAAGGCCAGCGCCGGGATTAAGCATCCCGTTCCTCTTCGCCGATGCGGGTTCCCGACCAAGACAAATTTTATCTTTAGTTAGAACCGCAGCTATGACGTGATGTAATATAACTTTGAAGTACTCTTAATTTTTATGCATGTTATTTCCCCGTTCAATTCCTCTTTGTATGCGTGCCCCACGTTGATCGGGTTGGCTTGCCGGCGCGGAAGCCCCTAGCGGCGTTTTCGGGACGGACCCCCATGGCCTGCTGGGTACGCGTGCTGCCGGACGAGCCACCCTTTTGTTCCAACCGCGTCCGCTCGAACTGTTGAGCTTGACTCGAGTCAGAATCGAGGGCGTTGTCGATCGCGGAAGGTTACTCTGCCATTCTGGACGCAGTCGCTTGAGCTGTTGAGCGGACTCGAAACAGGGCAAGGGTGTTGCCAATCATGGGAGAGCCCCCTGGCGAGCAGGTTTCTCATACAAAGGCGTGACATCTCCGGGGGGAATAACCTCAAATAAGAAGGGTAGCACAAATAAGGGTTCAGTGCAACTCAGCTTCTGTTGGCGATCGCTCGAGTGTTGATCTTCTGGCCTCCTTTCTTCTTCAAAGGTCACGAAGATGGAGAAGCGCCGGGCTAACTGCCAAAGCCTATTCTCACAACGGCGTCCCCTACCTGGCGCGCCAAAGATGTCGGTGCGAGGACGACACCTATGGGATCACAAGAATCCCTACTACGGTTGCGGGGCGCGGGGTTGTGAGAAGAGCGGATCAAACAGATAGCACACGGGTTCTTTATCCAGGTTTGAGCCGCGAGGATGCGTAAAACCCTACTCCTGCTTTGGTGGTTTGTTTATCTATGTTCTTGAACTAGCAATAGGGCGTGAGGAGCTCCAAAAAGCCGAATCCCCCTCCTGGTTGCCTTGGGCCTCCTTTTATAGGGAAAGGGGTTGCCACAGTGGCACACACGAGGTGGAAAGGGTACAGTGATGCGAGTTTATCCCTCGCATTACATGACAAGCCGCATTTAATGCATCTTGCTTAGGTGTCCTTGCTTTATTGGGGATGGGGAAGAGCCCAGTCTCGTCCGTCGCCGCTCCCTTTCGGGTTGACACGCGCCCTGGACAGCGGTGCCCGTGGTGCCATGTAGGCAGGCAGGCAGCTGAGGTGGCGCAGTGGTGGGTCTCCACGAAGATCCGCTTGCCGCCACGCAGGTGCCTGCCCAACTGGTTGGGTCGGCAGCTGCATGCGGACGGTGGTGGAGGTTTGGATTTGCGTGGGCCTGATTGTGGCCCTACGAGTGTCCTTGGCAAGTGCCTCGCCGTAGCCCCGGCAAGGGTCTTGCCAGGGCCCCGGCAAGGGTCTTGCCTTGGCGCCTGCTGCCATCCCCGGCAAGGCTCTTGCCGGGGGCCTTGTGGACCTCCTTGGCTGGGATCCCGCCAAGGGTCGTCATCTTCTATAGTGTGTATCTGATCTTGAATGTCTTCACAAAGATCTGCATGCCACCACAGGGATGTCTCCCGAATCCTTGCCCCATGGGGGCAGTGGACTCGAGGGTGGTTCGCTCCGTAGGTGTGGCGCGAGCTGCCACGGCAAGGGTCTTACTGGGTTTGCCAAAACCGCCCCCCGGCAAGGATCTTGCCGGGGGAGTCCACTTCGTGTCCTTTGCTCTTTGTGGTCTTGATCTTGGCATCGTTCTGCTCCTTTCGAGCTTCGGCTTTACCTTGGCTCACCTCCCTTGCCTTGCTCAGTGCAGTGGTGTCCGTGGCTCAGACTGCCCGTGCACAGTTATAGGGGTAAAAAGTGTACCCCTCTTTTTGTACACCGACAGAGACGCCTCATAGGTCTTTCACAAAGCACATACCTTGATAAGATATTGGAGAAGTTCAATATGGATCAGTCCAAGAAAGGGTTCTTGCCTGTATTGCAAGGTGTGAGATTGAGCTCGGCTCAATGCCCGACCACGGCAGAAGATAAAGCAGAGATGAGTGGCATCCCCTATGCCTCAGCCATAGGATCTATTATGTATGCCATGCTGTGTACCAGACCTGATGTAAACCTTGCCGTAAGTTTGGTAGGAAGGTATCAAAGTAATCCCGGCAAGGAACACTGGACATCGGTCAAGAATATCCTGAAGTACCTGAAAAGGACAAAGGGCATGTTTCTCGTCTATGGAGGTGACGAAGAGCTCGTCGTAAAGGGTTACGTTGACGCTAGCTTCGACACAGATCTGGATGACTCTAAGTCACAAACCGGATACGTGTATATTTTAAGGGCCATTTGCATTTCTGTCCCTAACTCGAACCACCTAATCAGATATACCCCTAATTCCAAAGCCTGCTCAAAAATGCCCCTCCGCCGTCATGTGCCCTTATAGAAATGCCCTTTCGTGCCGTTTCCGTCCAGTCAAGGCTGTTTGACCGCTAACGTGCCGTTTATTTGACATTTTTGCCCCTCCTTCATTACATCTGGGCCCAACTAACCGGTTCACTCTCTCTCCCCTCTTTCTTCTTCCTCGCGACGATAGGGGCATTTTTGAGCAAGAACTGCATCGGGCATTTCCGCCGCGGTCGAACAGAGAGGGGCAGGTCAGGCACGGCGTGGTGAGCAATGGGTACGTCGGGCACGGCGGGCATCTCTTCTACGACCTCGTCGGTGGCTGCCAATGTAAGTTTCATGGTCGATTTGGGTGATATTGCGGAATTAGGGTTCATCAATTTGGGTTGCCCTTTGCTGATAGGTTGATGGCGTCGGGATAGTTCAGTTTCAATCGGAGTTCTACATCCACGATCTGACATTCTGTGGCCTTGAGGTTCGGTCGTCGCGGCGGTGCCCTGGCCATGGGCTTATTCCTGCTCATCGTGTCGCCTGGGGAGGAGCAAGCTCCGGCAGAAGGTTTCTCGGCTGCCCTCTTGATGTAAGTGTTTTTGCTTTTGAATGCTTGACTTGATTCTGCTCTTTCTCCTCTTTCTAATTCAATCATTGATTTTGCAGCTTCCTGATGAATGTGATTGGGTTGTCTGGATTGACCCGCCATCGACCGAATGTGTTGGTCGTGCATTTGAGGAGCTTCATGCAGGATTGGAGAAGAGCTGGCTAAAAACTCATTATTTAGAGAGGATGGTGATGTATCTAACCGAGAAGAACAAGAAACTGAAGCTAAAGATGAAGAAGAGGAACGAGGTTATGCAAGCCTGGGGATTTATCATAGTTCTTGGTATTAGTATGTTGGCCACATTTGTTTCTGGGTGGTCTAATAATCCATACTAAATGGATTTCTGTTTGTAGTGTATGCTTTGATGGAGCTAAGTTTGGGAATGTATTATCCCAGAATAATGTTGTGATTGGGCATGATGTGATATCTCTATTTGGAAATGAATGACTGAAGAATCTTGCTTGGCATTTTGAAAGTAGCAGCTCAAATGAAACTAGCAGCTGACCAAATGATTTGTTGTGTTAAAACTAGCAGATCACAAAATATTTAAAAGTAGCAGCTCAGAAGATAGCATCTCACAAATAGCATAAGTTTCATAATAGCATTGCACATTCAAGATAGCATCTCACAAATAGCATAAGTTTCATAATAGCATTGCACATTCAAGATAGCATCTCACAAGTTTCAGCAGCACACTTGCCCCTTAAGATAACAGCTAACAAGTTCACAAATAGTTCTTAAACAACAAAAACAACACACTTAACATAGCAGCCAACAAGTTCACAGATCTTTCATCTTCTTGCTCCTGGTGTTGCAAGCAGGGTTAGTTGCAAGCCTTGAACTCCTCCTTGTGGT
Organism: Triticum timopheevii; assembly: GCA_963921465.1. Classification (NCBI taxonomy): domain Eukaryota; kingdom Viridiplantae; phylum Streptophyta; class Magnoliopsida; order Poales; family Poaceae; genus Triticum; species Triticum timopheevii. Next base: position 488,864,772 of record OY997270.1, on the reverse strand, counting down.
GACAGTTTTGCTCACTTCTTTGCTTAGCTGGTTGCTTCCAGTTACAGATCCTATTGTAGGATCTGGTGCATACTTGAGCCTCTTCTTGGCTGGTGACATCCCTCTGTCACTGCCTTTTTGTAGTTCTTTCTTGGGCTACAATTGAAATGAAGCAAAAAAGGAAATTAGAACATTAAATGAAGCAAAAAAGGAAATTAGAACATTAAATGATGCAAAAATTGAAATGAGAACATCTGTAGCATTTTCACCTTACAGCTGATGACACTGTTGGTGCATCTGTAGCAATGACAGCATCAGGTTCAACCTCTTTAGCATTTTCAGCATCAGTTTCCACCTCTATAGCATTTTCAGCATCAGTTTCCACCTCTGTAGCATTTTCAGCATCAGTTTTAGCATCTACAGGTTCATCTGTTGCATTTTCAGCCCCCCAGTGCTCTTCTTCCCCAAAAGCTGGGTCAATGGATTCCTTGCAGTGAGTGGCACGATGCCCAAGCCTTCCACACCTGCCACATTTCTTTCTCCTTCCTCCAAGTCCTTTTCCCTCAGATTTTGCCCTAATTCTTGTCTTCCTAGGTCTACCAGGGGCCCTGTTTTGCAATGGAGCAGACAATTTGAACCCAGGGTCCACCACATCCCACTGTTGTTTGCCCTCCATTGCAGGCAAATTTTCAGCATAAGTAGCATTGAACCTAGCAACAGAAAAGTACTGATGTACATACTGATCAATCTCACTTACTGGGCCTCTCATTGAAGTAATAAAATACAAAGCATGTATGCAAGGCTGTCCAGTTAACTGCCACTTTCTACAACTGCAATTCTTAGTTTCCAAATTTACTGGATATCTCCACTCTCTCTTTTCCTTGTCAACTGCTGTAATCTCTGCCTCATATGTGCTTCTTTTCACTATCTCCATATCAAGGTCCTTATATTTTGCATGAAGCATTTTCATGACTTTGGGGATTATGATGTGGCCAATGAATGTAGCAGCTGCAATCTGCTGTCTGAGATCAAACTTTTCCATTATAAATTGTCTTATTTTGTCTAGCAAGTGTGCTCCCTCGTTCTACAAAGCATGTCTGCACTAGCTAGAAGTGTGGTTTCCATTCTACAATCCATCCCAACTGCTCTATCGGGGTCCATCCTACGATGACCATGGAAAACAGACAGATCCCAACACCATGAGAACTATGAACTAGGTCAACAGATTGAACTACAAGAACAAATCGAACTACAAACGACATGAGACTGCATCAGATTACAAGAGATACTTACCCCGCTGAAGCATTCGTCTGTAGCTGCAGTGTGCTCCCTCGTTCGTCGCCGCCGCAACTGCTGTCCCCATCCATCCCGTCGCCTGTGTCTCCTTCACGCCGTAGCAGAGGGACACAGTGTCAAATCCGAAGCTCCACCGTGGCCGCCATCAGTAGATCGAGCCTTAGGAGTTGGGATCGACCGGATCGAGCGAGCTAGGGTTAGGGTTACGGCGGGAGGCGATTTGGGGGAGAAAGAGAGAGGGTGCAGCTCGGGCAAGAGAATGAGAAGGGGCAAGAGTGAACCGGTGACTTGGGCCCAGTTGTAAGGACGAAGGGGCAAAAATGTCAAAGAAACGGCCGCTTACCAGTCAAACAGCCTTGACTGGACGGAAATGGCACGGAAGGGCAATTCTATAAGGGAACATGACGGCGGAGGGGCATTTTTGAGCAGGCTTTCGAATTAGGGGCAAATGTGAGTAGTGGGTTCGAGTTAGGGACACAGATGTAAAAGACCCATATTTTAAATGGTGGGGCAGTAAGCTGGTGCAGTTGCAAGCAAAGCGTCATGGCGGGATCTACATGTGAAGCGGAGTACATGGCAGCCTCGGAGGCAGCGCATGAAGCAATCTGGGTGAAGGAGTTCATCACCGACCTAGGAGTCATACCCAATGTGTCGGGGCTGATCAAACTCTTCTGTGACAACACTGGAGCTATTGCACTTGCCAAGGAGCCCAGGTTTCACAAGAAGACCAGGCACATCAAGCGTCGCTTCAACTCCATTCGTGAAAATGTTCAAGATGTGGAGACATAGATATTTGTAAAGTACATACGGACCTGAATCTAGCAGATCCGTTGACTAAACATCTCCCTAGGGCAAAACATGATCAACACCAGAATTCCATGGGTGTTCGATTCATCACAATGTAACTAGATTATTGAACTCTAGTGCAAGTGGGAGACTGTTGGAAATATGCCCTAGAGGCAATAATAAAATGGTTATTATTATATTTCTTTGTTCATGATAATTGTCTATTATTCATGCTATAATTGTATTATCCGGAAATCGTAATACACGTGTGAATACATAGACCACAACATGTCCCTAGTGAGCCTCTAGTTGACTAGCTCATTGATCAACAGATAGTCATGGTTTCCGAACTATGGACATTGGATGTCATTGATAACGGGATCACATCATTAGGAGAATGATGTGATGGACAAGACCCAATCCTAAGCATAGCTGAAAGATCGTGTAGTTTGTTTAGCTAGAGCTTTTCCAAATGTCAAGTATCATTTCCTTAGACCATGAGATTGTGCAACTCCCGGATACCGTAGGAGTGCTTTGGGTGTGCCAAATGTCACAACGTAACTGGGTGACTATAAAGGTACACTACGGGTATCTCCGAAAGTGTTTGTTGGGTTGGCATGAATCGAGACTGGGATTTGTCACTCCGTATGACGGAGAGGTTTCTCTGGGCCCACTCGGTAATGCATCATCATAATGAGCTCAATGTGACCAAGTGTCTAGTCACGGGATCATGCATTACGGTACGAGTAAAGTGACTTGCCGGTAACGAGATTAAACGAGGTATTGGGATACCGACGATCGAGTCTCGGGCAAGTAACGTACCGATTGACAAAGGGAATTTTATACGGGGTTGCTTAAATCCTCGACATCATGGTTCATCCGATGAGATCATCGAGGAGCATGTGGGAGACAACATGGGTATCCAGATCCCGCTATTGTTTATTGACCGGAGAGGCGTCTCGGTCATGTCTGCATGTCTCCCGAACCCGTAGGGTCTACACACTTAAGGTTCGGTGATGCTAGGGTTGTAGAGATATGAGTATGGAGTAAACAGAAAGTTGTTTGGAGTCCCGGATGAGATCCCGGACGTCACGAGGAGTTCCGGAATGGTCCAGAGGTAAAGAATTATATATAGGAAGTCGAGTTTCGGCCATCGGGAAAGTTTCGCGGGTCACCGGTATTGTACCGGTACCACCGGAAGGGTCCCGGGGGTCCACCGGGTGGGGCCACCTATCCCGGAGTGCCCCATGGGCTGAAGTGGGAGGGGAACCAGCCCCTGGTGGGCTGGTGCTCCCCCCTTGGGCCACCCCTGCGCCTAGGGTTGGAAACCCTAGGGGTGGGGGGCGCCTCCACTTGCCTTGGGGGGCAAGCCACCACCTTGGCCGCCGCCCCCCTTGGAGATCCCACCTCCTAGGGCCGGCGCCCCCCCTTAGGGGCCCTATATAAAGAGGGGGGAGGGAGGGAAGCCGCACCCATGCACTTGGCGCCTCCCTTCCCCCTTGCTACACCTCTCCCTCTCGAAGACGCTTGGCGATGCCCTACCGGAATCCCTGTTGCATCCACCACCACACCGTCGTGCTGCTGGATCTCCATCAACCTCTCCTTCCCCCTTGATGGGTCAAGAAGGAGGAGACGTCTTCCCCAACCATACGTGTGTTGAACGCGGAGGTGCTGTCCATTCAGCACTAGGATCATCGGTGATTTGGATCACGACGAGTACGAATCCCTCAACCCCGTTCTCTTGCACGCTTCCGCTCGATCTACAAGGGTATGTAGATGCACTCCTCTCTCTCATTGCTAGATGAACTCATAGATTGATCTTGGTGAAACCGTAGGAAATTTTTTATTTTCTGCAATGTTCCCCAACATCGTACTAGTACAATAGTGTGCTCACATAGCAATTTTGTCTCATGCAAGAGCCTGGCTATATATGTGCTCCAATGTTCGCAACTGCCACATTCGGATTGCGCTTGGCACTTCGCCACTTCGAGAAGACGAACAATGATGTTACTACTACTGCTTCTGTAGTATCGAATCCACTGCTGCATGTCCGTCCACCGCGAGCGGGAGGGATAAATTGTTGTAGTACTATAAGCAAAAGCATGTCCTCGTTTGCGAGCAACCGCGCGCATGGGCGAGCGAGAAGGCGTGTAGTAGTAAAATCAAGATTCTCCTTGTTGTACGAGTTGACGTGACACATCATAGCACTGGCCCCACATGCTTGCCTCTAAAATTGGCTGAAAGACCCGCAGTGTACAATATATTTGTTGCAATCTCTAACATTTACCCACCAAAAATTAAAATATATATTCCTGTCTTGACCAGATGAGCGTGCAAACTACAATCACCAGGATGCCAGGTAGGGCGAGAAGACTATCTTAATTTTTTTTAAACTTCGAGACGGCCACATAGCATGGAGCCGACCCCAACGATTTTAAGCTTACAGGCACGATACACGCTATCCTAGACTACTCTACACATGAAACTACCACACGAGCGTCCGGGATGCGCTTGGCTCTTCGCCTCTTCGGAAGTCAAACAATGATGGAGTACTACTGCACTGGAGGAGTACTACAGTATGCTTATGGCCATCTGACACCGATTGAACTATTGCATGTCCACCGCGTGCGGGAGGGAGAGCATGTAGCAAAAGCTTCTCCTGGTCTTGCCAGCCACCATGCTCATGGGCGAGGGAGGGACGCTCCTGCCTTTGCGTGTATGACAGGTGGGCCTGAAAGGTCGGTGGCCAACCTGTCATACAGCCAAAGGCAGGTGCAGTTAAGTCCGCGATGGAGAGATAATCAAACTTCTCGTTGATGTACGAGTTGACGCGACACATCAAAGCACTACACTCGATATACTACCTCCGTCCTGGTTTATTGGTCCTTATTGTATTTTTTGCCAAATTTTGACCATGAGTTTAACTAACAAAATATTCATGCATGTAACTAAAAATTACATCATTGAAAACTATGTTCAAATACGAATCCAACGATATAATTTTTGTTGACATGCATTAACATTTTGTTAGTTAAATATTTGGTAAAAATTTGGCACAAACTACAAAGGGGACCAATAAACCAGGACGGAGGTAGTATTTCAATAATTTGTGTTTACCGATGCATTAATTACAATGCATGCATGCATGTCGTGACTCTCCTTTTGACACTTGCATGTCTTGATTTAATGCACCTTGAAGTAGTATAAATATGTGACGGTAAAGCTTTGTAATTCCCCGGCCCTAAAGCGAGAGATGGTTGTGCACGAGGAGGGCGAGATCATGCAGACGGAATAGGACCCGACGATAGAGCTCTCTAAGGTCTCGATGGACCTCACCGTGCTCCACTGCCCCTTGTGCCTCCTCCCCTTGACGCCTCCAGTGTATGAGGTTCGAATACACCTTGTCCGTTTGGCTGATCGAGCATGGTGCATGTTTCTTGATTGATGTGCTGATTGATTTCTGCAGTGCAAGGGAGGGCACCTGACCTACGCGGACTGCCGCATCGAGCGCCCTGGGAACCAGCGGCAGTGCCAGAAGTGCGAGCGCGGCGGTGGCTTCGACGTGTGGAACACGGTGGTTGACACCGTCCTTTCATCGTTGAGGGTGGAGTGCCTGCATGAAGGCTGTGGGCTCTACATCACTTACCACAAGCTCGCCGATCACCAGAGCGTGTGTCCGCTCACGCCCTGCAAATGCCCCATGCCCATCTATGGCTACGAAGGCCCGCCACCGGTGCTCTACCACCATGTCAGCAGCACACATCCCATGCCCGAGCACAGGATCCAGTACGGCAAGGTGCTCCAGCTGCAAGTGCCACTGTCGGAGCCACGGCTCTTGCTGTTCGTAGGAGGACGGCCGCACGTTCTTCTTGGTCGACGGCGTGCTCTACATCGGCGCGCCTATCACCGTGTCAGCCGTCTGCATCAGAGCGGGGGCGTCCCCACTGCCACACTATGTGGCCAAGATGTGAGCGAACGGCCCGCCGGGGGAGCCCAAACGCATGACCGACGCCGTCAAGGTGGAAATGGAGGTGACAAGCAGCAAGGATCTCGGCGGTGTCGCCGCGCAGGAGCTGACCTTCTTCATAGTTCCGCCCAAGCTGCTTGTCGGGGCTAAGCTGGTGTCCCTCCACATTCAGATTGACAAGCTCACGTCCTAAATGTTTCTACAGTGCCTTTTGTTTATCTTAGTAATATGCTAATATAGGGATTAGCTTGGTCTAATTTAGCTTGAGAAATGGTGGGTTTTGGTGGTGATGCAGCAATTACTTCGACATCATATCAATAATTTCCAACAATCGAACGGATATTTTGTGTCTGTTGGATATAAAGTTCCTTTGGGTAAGAAGTACTACTTGTCATCAAAATGGATAAAAGGAGATGTATGTAGACGTATTTTAGTTCTAGATACTTCCCTTTTATCCATTTTGATGACAAGCACTCCCTCCGTTGCACAATACATGCCTTCCATTTGTCAAAATATAGATGTATCTAGACATGTTTTAGTATATAGGTACATCCATTTTTGGACAAATGGAATTCAAGTAGAGTAGTACTCCTCCGTTCGGAAATACTTGTGTGAGAGGATGGTTGAGAACACTACAATTCATAGCTACAGATGCGTGTGTGACCTCCCAGATGCAGAGGCCGGGGGTCATCATCCTCCTTTTCGAGAAAAAACAGATGCGTGTGTGAGAGGACGAGTGTGTGCGTGCACCTCTTCTCGTCCTGTATAACGTACTAAACTCAGAGTACAAGTGTATGTGGGTGGCACGATGCTGCGTGCGAGAAGTCTCGAGAGATAGGTTTAATGCGTCTGGAAAAAAAGACTAGCCTATAGCTCGCCACATGGCTATTCCTGTCGAACGCCCCATTAACCGTAAGATATGTATACAACGGTGCCAGTTATTGCATGTACAGGGCAGTAGAAAAAGAACTACCATGGCATATGCTACACCACGGCCGAGAACACTTGCCCATGTTACGCCATCCGGGAATAGTTCCGCACTTCGAAACTAGAACCGTCAACAAATTTTGGGCTTACATCTCGTCACATTCTGAATTACTACTACTACCATGCTATATTGAATTGCAAACCTGTTCACACTGATGACAACCTAAACAGTTTCCCACTTAGGAATGTATTAGTACTCGGTTATAAATTCTACTATGCGAAGATGACTGCACATTCCTCCTCAACTCCTCATTCAAAAAAAACAAGTCATTCAGCATCCTTCCCTTGCGTCTGCCATGGCCAGCGTGAGTTCTGGGTCGAGAGATTACCAACAGGGACAGGCGAGCATGGAAGAGGAAGCACGAGAGATATCCCGCCTTGCTGCAAAAGCATACGACATGTCCCGCCGCACGGAAGTAGCAGCACAGAGGTCCTGCAGGGCCGTCAAAGAAGCACGGAGGTCCCGCCGCGCCGTTGATGCAGCAGACTGGTCCGGCCACGCCACGGAAGCAGCAGAGATGTTCCGCCGTGCCGCGAATGCAGCAGAGGTGTCCCGCCGTGCCATGGCGGCCTGGGAAAATGTCTTGCGGCAGGCGACGACTCTTACAGGCGCATGCATGCGATCATATCTCCGGTTGGGCGTGGTTTCAGGACGACATGGAAGCCTCGTTTGAACAGGCTACCGACAACTAAGTGAGGGCAATGAGAGGCTCCAGGCCGAGCGCGACCTGCTTAGGGCGAAGATCGTCTGAAGTGCAGACCAGCAGGAGGAGACCAGTGCCTTGTTGAAGAGGACCGGCGTCATCGTCAAGAAACTTATGGACGAGAATGACATGCTCCGCATCGAGCGCCAAAGGCTGGTGGAGGAATCTGTGGATGTTCTCAAGCAGCGTGTTGAGGACACGAAAGAGCTCATCGCCGCTCGCCGCGGAGACTAGTTCCCGCGGCCTGCAGCAATGCATCAAGAAAGTAGAGATCAGCGAGCCAGATCCTTGTCTTCCTTCTTCTTTTGCCCTTGTGTATTTCGGGCATAGCCACATGTGGCTTTTTTATTTATCTTCCTAATTATGTAAGACAATTATTATCCACTGTCGTTGTCCTTATATATTCATCAGTGTTGCTATACGTCGTAGTAGATTCTATATAGGTCTGTCGGATCTTACATCAAGATCCGTGCTTTTAGATTTTCTTTTTTCTCTCTTCAATCTCAGTCGAGTGATACATAGCCACGCCATTAAACAGAGGCTCGGGCGCCATTAATGGAGACCTTGGGAGAGAGGTGGACGACAGATGGAGGTCAAAGGGCTCTCCTCCCGATAAGCACGCGCAGGGGTCTGATCACATGCCTCTCGTACTCAAATAGCTACCCTGCATGGCGCCTCCTAGCTAATAATAAAAGGGGACACATGGCGGCACGTAAATGGTAGTAAATGGAACGCCCACGGTTTCAATAATACTTGTGTTTCCGATCGTAACATGACAGCACTTGTTCCAAAATGACTTTGTTGATTGTTAATGTGTGCGCCTTTGCAAATCGGACTGCAAAATTACCACAACATGTTGTTGCCATGTCATGGCACCAAGCCAAGTTTCATTATTTTCATGCGTGTTTTGGATTTACAGGAATTAAAAAACTAAGTTTCTCAATGTTTCCAGCCCACTTCATGCCTCTTATGGATTGCATGGAGAGGAGAATGACTGCCAGCTCCTCCTTCCTTAATCAAGGTGAGAGACTGCAGTTCTTGAACTCTGCTTTGTCTTCCATGCCCATTTTCTTTATGGGAAGCCTGGCTGTTCCTGCTGGTATCCTCAAGCAGCTAGAAAGAATACAAAGACAATGTCTGTGGAGAAAAAATAGAGAGGAGCCTGCACCATCTCTTGCTGCTTGGGATATGATTTGTAGACCAAAAAACAAGGGTGGTCTTGGTATTTTGAACCTGGGTGTTCAAAATGTGGCTTTGCTTCTCAAACATGCTAGTAATTTCCTTAACAAGAAAGACCTTCCTTGTGTGTCCTTAATTTGGGATTCATATTATTATCATGGAATGCCCGAGGGAACAACCTCTTGTGGCTCTTTTTGGTGGAAGGATATTTGCAAGGTCTTGCAGAATTTTAGGGACTGCTCCTGGGTGCAAGTAAATGCTGGAGACACTGCTCTTTTCTGTTCTGAGAATTGGAATCTGGGCAATGAAGTTTCTAGCTTGCAGTCTAGATTTCCAAGATTATTCTCTTTTGCCAAGGATCCATGGATTTCAGTTAAGGATATCTTCAATTCCCTGGACTTATACCAACACTTCCACCTCCCTTTGTCTGCTAAAGCTTTTGATGAGTTGAACTTAATAAGAGATATGTTAGTCTCCCATAGAAGAGATGATACTTGTAAGGATCTATGGTTATGGCAGGGCTCTTCAAAGGTTTACAAACCAAAGCTGTTCTACTGCCATGCTTTTCAGAATGAAATATTCAACCAATTGTTGTGCTGGATCTGGAAATCCTCTTGCACTATTAAGATCAAGGTTTTTGCTTGGATGCTCATCATGGACAGACTCAACACCAAAGATATGGTTGATAGGAGACACTGGCACATGGATGATGGTGTTTCTTGTAAGCTCTGCCCCCTTCAAGCAAGAGAAACCAGAGACCATCTCTTTTTCAACTGCAATTTCAGTGTTGGAGTTTGGAACTATTTGCAGATTGATTGGTCGGCTGGAAACTCAATGTCTGATTTGGTCATCCAGGCAAGGAGGAGTTTTGATAAGCCCTTCTTCACTGAAGTAGTGTTTATTGCCTGCTGGAATATCTGGATCATCAAGAATGCCAAGGTTTTCAGAGGTGAGAGGGCAAGTTTCAATAAATGGAGAGGAGCTTTCAGGCATGACATAACTCTGATGCATCACAGAATCAAATTTGTTTACAAGGATGACTTGCTCAAGTGGATTTCTTTCCTGCCACCTTAAGTTTAACCTTCTCTTTATTTTATTTTCTTCTTTACTTTTGGTTACCTCTTGTAATCATGTTGTTGTAACTGTTGTCTGGTTTTAATAAAGTTTTGAAATGCTGTGGGGGTTTTGCCCCACAGTTCACAGTCAAAAAAAATGTTTCCAGCCCAGCCACGACGCCCAGAATTTTGAATTTCATTCCCATTTCTTGCATGGAACCTAGAAATTTACCCGAGGACACACATGTGATTTTTCAACCAACTTTGGTGCACTGGAGCATGTGCTTGTATTTCAAATTTGAATTATGCATGCAAAGGTGACACGTTCCCTCTTAGAACCACGAGCTTTCTTGAGAGAAGCTCCGGTTTGCAAGAAGCTTATACCAAAATTTGTTCCTATTCGGCCATTTTTTTACCAAAGCATGGTACTACCATGACATGACACAATGCCAAGTTTCATGATTTTAAAACCAAGTTTCTCAATGTTCTCGACCGAGCCACGATGCCCAGATGTTTGAATTTTATTTCCATTTCTTGCATGGGACCTAGAAATTCACCCGAGGACACAGATGTGATTTTTCAACCAACTTTGGTGCACGTGAGCATGTGCTTGTAGTTCAAATTTGAATTATGCACATTAAATGACCAGAAACTCAATTAATGTATAAAAAAGGCCAAATGAACCCGAAATAATTCCAGAATTTAACAGGGCACTCATGTAGTTCTATGTTGCCTTTGTAAATAAACTCAAGGGGGACAGCGTATATTGTTTCACACTCAAAGGTGGCACGTTCCCTCTCAGAACCACGAGCCTTCTTGAGAGAAGCTTCGGTTTGCAAGAAGCTTATACCAAAATCTGTTCCTATTCAGCCAATTTTTTACCACAGCATGGTAGTACCATGACATAACACCATGCCAAGTTTCATGATTTTCAGACGTGTTTTGGATTTACAAGAATTTTAAAACCAAGTTTCTCAATGTTCTCGGCCGAGCCACGATGCCCATATGTTTGAATTTTATTCTCATTTCTTGCATGGGACCTAGAAATTCACCCGAGGACACACATGTGATTTTTCAACAAACTTTGGTGCACGAGAGCATGTGCTTGTAGTTCAAATTTGACTTATGCACATTAAATGACTAGAAACTCAATTAATGTATAAAAAACGACAAACGAACCCGGTATTATTCCAAAATTTAACAGGGCACTCATGTAGTTCTATGTTGCCTTTGTAAAGAAACTCAAGGGGGGCAGCATATATCGTTTCACACTCAAAGGTGGCATGTTCCCTCTTAGAACCACGACCTTTCTTAAGAGAAGCTTCGGTTTGCAAGAAGCTAATGGGGCTGTTTGGATGACAGCCCCAAGCCGCCCTTCCAAATTTTTGGTCGTTGACCATAGGTTGGTCCAGTATTTGGATCGCAGCCAAGTTTTTGGCTCACAGCCAACTTTTTGGCCAGCCATTGTGATTCTGCACTAGCGTGTGGGCGAGTTCCCGACGGCTATTTCCTTCGCCAAAATTTTGGCGTGCCATCGTTTTGGTCGGGCTGGTGTGGGCATAATCCAAATGGCCCCTATACCAAAAGTTGTTCCAAATCGGCCTAATTTTTACCACAACATGTTGGTGCCATGACATGACACCATGACAAGTTTCATGATTTCCAGGCGAGTTTTGGATTTACATGAATTTAGAATCTATGTTTCTCGATGTTGTCGGCCGAGTCATGATGCCCAGATGTTTAAATTTCATTCTCATTTCTTCCATGGGACCTAGAAACTCAACCAAGGACACACATGTGATTTTTCAACCAACTTTGGTGCACCGGAGCATGTGCCTGCAGTTCAAATTTGGATTATGCACATTAAAAGTTCAGAAACTCTATTAATGTATAAAAGGGCCAAACGAACCCGAAATAGTTCCAAAATTTAACAGGGCACTCATATAGTTCTATGTTGCCCCTGTAAAGAAAATCAGGGGGGAGGCGACGTATATCGTTTCGCACACAAAGGTGACACATTCCCTCTCGGAACCACGAGGCTTGTTGAGACAATCTCCGGTTTTGCAAGAAGCTTATACCAAAACTTGTCCCAATTCAGCCAAAAGTTATACATATGAAATCAAGGTTTAGATTATCCTGAACATCTCGATACCTAGACCAATGTACTATGATTTGAATTCAACATAAAATGGATACAAATATTTGAATTGGAGATCATATGGTACATCTAGTGCATAGTGAAATATGATTACTGCTATATGCATGGTTTTTGTTATCAAGATAATATTTAAATTATTGTATAACTTGACAATAATCGTATTCAAATAAGGAAAATTGATTCAAATTTAGTCTATATGGTAGATGACAATATATATGTTCACATGGTGGAGTAAAATGTTCATATATGATGGAAGATCAAAATGTACAACTACATCAATTATAAACAGCAAGATCACCTAATGATATATTCGAATTCAACATAACGTGGATTCAAAAATTGAAATTTGAGATCCTGGCATTTGTAATCATATAAAAAGGGACATTACTCTTTCTTTTGGTGGGAATTTATTTGTTTTTTGTTGTTGTTGAGGGAAGTGCGAATCGATTTGGTACTATATAGGGTAATCTTGTTCTCCCAATTGTTTTTACATTTTTCTTGTAGTTTTTTCAATGGCATCTATAGCAATATAGTAAAAGGGGACATGACTCTCTTGTGTCTTGTATGAATTGTTTTTACACGTTAAGTTTGTTCTGCCGAACAAGGAATCCGCACCTTGTTATCCCAAAATTTTCAAGCTCGAGTATCTTTTGTCTCACCTGCTTTGAAACTCCCGCCTCTTCAACCCGCGCCACGCCTTGTTGTCCCGAAATTTCAATGCGCGTGAAAACTCCCTCCTCATCCGAAATCGGTCTCGTAGCCCAGACACGCGAAATCCCCCTTCTACCCCTCAGCCGGAAATGAAGCTCCACGTCACGGTGTCAAAATCGGTGGGGGCACGCTAGTGACTTACCCTACATTTCGGACAAGCGCGACCCTAAGCTTGGCTCCCCCCTTCCCCTTCGCCCCCCCATTCGTACACCGAGGCCGCAAAACCCGTGAAACCCCACGCTCCTCCTTCGGCCTCCCGACCGCCGCCCAGCCGGAGACTCTTCCTCGACTACATCGTCCACCACAACAGCTCGCCGTCCCTCATCCACCACATCGGATGAGGATCTGTCGTCGATCTCGTCGTCCCGCCGGATCAGCCGCCCCGTCCTCCACCTCGAACGAGCTGCCCCGACGTTCCCCTCATCTATCACGCCACCTCAATCCTCACAGCATCGTCGTGACCTGCCTCTGATGAAGCCGAGGCTAACTCACCACTGCATTTTATCTTTTATTCGATCTCACGGGGCTGCTGGTGCTCGATACCGAGCAGCCATGGCGGGTCTCCATCGACGGTGCCGTCGCCGGCCACATCATCCACGGCGTCTCTCCCCCATGTCGTTGCTTCCTCGGCGGCGACTTCCACACCGGCCCTAGTTGTAGCTGCTCCGGCTCTCGCTCGCGTTGCGGCTCTTTTCTTGCTGTAGGTCATGCTGCTGCACTACTCTTGCTTTCACTCGTGCTGCCGCTCTGCTCTTTCTCTCGCTCGTGCTGCTGCTGCTGCTGCACGACCTCCGACAGCTACAGGAGTGGCTGCTTTAGCACTCGCTCGTGGTGCTACTGCATGACTTGCTCTCTGCTAGTGCGTTCCCTGCTCGAGTGTCTGCTGATTTAGATCACTGCTTCTCTGCTACTAGTGCTCGAACGCCCTAAACTTCTATTGCAATGCTCTGCTACTAGTTCAATCAGTTTCGACAGTAAAATTCAGTTTCGACTGTAAAGTTCAGTTTCTTCAGTTAACTTCGGAGTGAACAGTACTTACAGCATCTGCCGGAGAGGACGTGGCATGGCTGATGCGTTTTACATATACCACTTTTTGGTGGTGTATTTTACATCATCTATTGTAGATGATATTAGAGTCCCACTTCAGATTAACGTTGTGTATCTTGTCCTGCTTCAGCCTCGCCGCTGTACACCTCACCGGAGCTGCTCCAATGATGGAACCGTCCATCACAGTGGAGCAGTACCCTCGGTGCCGTTTCCACAGACCTCGGATCTTCTTCCCGCCTCCGACAGTCACACCGGCATCACTATCCTACACGTCCAACCCAACGATGCTGAGGTCCACAAGGCTATGCCAAAGAGGTTATACACCCGTTGCATCACTTTGTTACTCTGCATTCATGTCGATCCCTCAGGGATCCTTTGCTATGGAACTACTATTCATGCATTTGGTTAGAAGGAGTGGAGCAAAGCAAAACTGGAGGATTTTTTTCCTTTGGTGTCTCTTTAGAAGGAAAAACATAGGAATTTTAATACTCACTTGGAGAACAGAACTAATTGCATTACTGGCATAATAAGATTCTTATTTTTTTCATTTTCACATGGTTTGACTTTAATTTGACCAAGTTTCTCCATTCCTGTGTTCTTCCAATTCATGTGAACCAAACACCTAGGTTGATTGAAATCCTATGTTTCCAAATGCTTTGTTTTGCACGTGCATTCCTATCCTATTCCTGTGTTTTTTCTGTCCCTGCATTGATAGAATCCTCCAATTCTAAGGAGCCCTTACAGATTTACTTCATTTTCTGATAGGCGTCAAAGAAAACTCTGTGTGTTATGTCCTGCTCGTGCCGTGCCATCATCCACCCCACCTGAGGTGCACCATCGACAGAAGCGTTCACTGCAGCAGAGATCCCCCCTGCAGACTTTCTTTCGCCGCCTCAGATCATCTTCCCCATTGCCGGCAGCCACGCCAACTGCATTACCATCATCGACTGAGCAGATGAACCTGAGGACTACACAGTTCCGGAAGAGTGGTCGCAGTCTTTCGTGTTTGCTTATGTTATACATCGGTTATTATTACCTGCTACTTTATCATTCAAACTTGAGTTTTAAAATGCCCGTGGGTCTTATATCGAGGCAGCAATGAATAGTATCTGTCTACTATCTGGTTCACTTGGGGTCTTCTATGTGGTTCATGTTTGGTGGGCAACAAACAATAGATGATCCATTGTCTATCTTTTTAAACTGAAACTATAATCTACCTGCTATCATTAGTTTTGGATCCATCCACTCATTTGCTACCATCATTCTTGATTTTTGCATGCAACCCTTAGGCCTGACAACTATTTTTTTATTATGCATGTCAGATATTGTACACAATCGTACTGAACATGTAGAGAAAAAGAGAAGACCGTTGTGTGGGAATAAAATGTCATGCAGACGCCGCTCCATGGTGGGCGAAGTGCCCCCCCCCTCCTGGATTTCCAGATTGTATTCCAGAGGAAGATAACTCTTTAGATGGGGATTCAGAAGGAGCCGACCACGCCTGTTTACCACCTGAGGTGTTTGCTCTAACCTGGCATCCTGATGTTGGTCATATCATGCATATGGTGCCTCACATTGCTTAGATCATACATCTTATATGTCATTAGCTTAGTTTAGATTTGCTTTGTGTGAATGCCACCTATTTGGTTTCTATATCATACTCCCACCATTCCTAAATATTTGTCTTTTTAGAGATTTCAACAAGTGACTACATATGGAACAAAATGAGTGAATCTACACTCTAAAATATTTCCATATACATCCTTATGTGGTAGTCCATTTGAAATCTCTAAAAAGAAAAATATTTAGGAATGGAGGGAGTATATGGGAATTATGCAATGCCATCTTCTTTAGCCAGGCATCATATACGTGAATCATGTAATGCCATCCTGTTTAGCCAGTCGTCGTATATGTGAATTGTATCGTGCCATATTTTTTTCCATAATGTATTCCATTTGTCAACAATGTTTATGCATTCATCTACTCTTCATGTGCATCAGCCATTTGAGTCGGTCATGGGAAAATCTGGAGTAAAAACGAGGTCTTCTGAGCAGTCAGTGTTACCTATCGATGCAGATTTCTTGCTGGTTACAGATAGCTCCTCAGAAGAGGATTCAGAGACAGATGACCAGTCGTATCCCCCCCCCCCCGAGGTGCATGATCTAACTTGGCAGGGTTATATTGCTCATATCATGCATATGGTGTCTTGCATTGCCATGCCATCTTCTTAGATTAGACATGCTTTGTGGGCATGCCTCCTGTTTGCTTTCTATATCAGATATGTGAATTATGCAATGCCATGTTTTTTAGCTAGTTATCATATATGTGAATTATGCACCGCCATGTAGCCAGGCATGATATATGTGAATTATCTCATGTCATCCTTTTTTTCATTACGTATTCCATTTGTCGACAATCTGTGTATATTGAACTACTCTTCATGTGTATCAGCCATTTGAGCCGGTTATGGAAAAACCTGGAGTGAAAACAAGGTCTTGAGAGCAGGCAATGGTACCTGTTGAAGCATATGTCTCGATGGTTATAGGGAGCTCCTCAGAGGAGGATTCAGAGACAGATGACCAGTCCTATATCCCACCTGAGGTGTATGCTCTAAATTGCAATATTTATATTTCTCATATGATGCAAATGGTGTCTTGCATTGCTTAGTTTAGACATCATATGCACAATATTGAATTCCATCTGCTTAGTTTAGAGATCATACATGCGAGTGCCAGCTGCTTAGTATATGAATCAATTATGTCAATTATATCATGCCATCATGTATACTTAGACAACATGTATGTGAATTATTTCATCCCAACCTCTTTTAGAAAGACATCATATAGTTTTGTCATGTCATCCTGTTTAGATACTCATCATATGTTGAGTTATGCCATTATATCATGTTAAGTTATCCATCATATATCTGAAACTGTGTCATGCTATCATGTTTAGTTAGGCATCATATATGTGAAATTATGTCATGTTGTCCTGTTTGCACTACTAGGGAAAACCTTATACACAGAATCTTACCAGTAGCGCTTGTTAAAATGAGGCGCTACTGCTACTTAGCAGTAGCACGTCTGCTAAAACCGCGCTACTGTTACCCCCTTAGCAGTAGCGCGGCAGGAACACAACGCGCTACTACTACAATTGCCACACTGGTCCCGACGTGCTAGGTATAGTAGTAGCGCCCTTCTAGAAATGGCGCTACTACTACGGATTTTAGCAGCAGCCCGTTTTTCCTCCCCACGCTACTGTTAAAGCTATTTTCACCTAACCCCCCACGCGGCCTGATTCCCTCTCCTCTGCTTCCTCCCCCAATTCCCCACTCTCTCTTCTCCCCCTCATCGCCGCCGTCTCACCGCCGTCTCACCCGACCCCGCCTCGCGGCCGTCTCCGCTGACCCTGCCTCGCCGCCGTCTCCCCTGACTCCGCCTTGCCGCCGTCTCCCTCGACCCGCCTCGCCGCCGTCTCCCCCGACCCCGCCTCGCCATTTTCTCCCCGACCCTGCCTTGCCGCCATCTCCCCCGACCCTGCCTCGCCGCGCCTCGGTGCCGCCGTCTCCCCCGACCCCATCTCTCTCCCCGGCCGCCCTCTGTAAGCACTCTCCCCTTTCGATCCCTCTTGTTTGCTTAGTATGAACCCTAGCTATTTAGTGCTATAGTATGAATCCTAGGCTATTTTTAGTGCTAGTTAGTTAATTACAATTAGTATTAACCCTATTTAATTAGGTAGTACGAACCCTAGTTAAAAAATGGATACCTATATGGTAATTAGGGCAATAGTTCCTAGGTACTAATTAGTTAGTAAGAATTAGGTACTAATTAGCTAGGTACCAGTTTATTTTTATTTATAGTAAGTTTATTTTTAGTAAGAACTAATTTAATTAATAGAACTAGTTAGTAAGAACTTGTTGCTATTTTTTTAGTTAATGCAATTTTTCCCGCATCGACGTGGACGATGCCTATCCCGCATCCTCGTCGTCGAGTCGGCGGAGGACGACACATGCTTGACCAGATGGGCCATGTCCGGGACTGGCCTCCGCCGGGGTGGTACTGGGAGGCACTACCTACCGGGGGGCGCAGGTTGGTGTGGAGCCAGCCTGTCATTGACCCAAACCTTCTTTGGTGGCGGTCGCGTGGGCCAGTGACGGTCTAGAGGCTCGAGGACCCCGCGGAGGTGGTGCGTCACCGTGTCAGTGAGGAGGACGCGCACGTCCGTCGCTACTTGTTTGCGTGGGAGCACAAGTTCTCCAATACCTGGCAGGTTCTCCAGGGATCTCACTGGAGCTATGATCCCGTGATGGTTCCTTCTCTGTGGGTGTCCACCGCCGCACCGATACCCATCATGTGCTAGGGTTTTAGCTGCATTAGTGATGTTATATGTATGACACTATTCGAGATGTATTAGTGATAATTTTCAACGACGTACGGACGCATGAGATGATTTACTTTTGCTTATTGAATGCATGCTAATTTGAGTCCTATAGGATATTTTGAAATGTATATCTTCTATTGCTCAAATAGGATATGTGCTTGCCCAAGTGGCCGGTCATGTTTGCAGGTTACACGTCCGAGTGGCCTATGCTTTGCCGGAGTGTTGATTCATTTCCATTTCGGCAAATTTCAAGCGCTCGATATGTCCTATTTTAGCAAAGGTCATACCGGATTTTTTCATGAATTTTGGCATGACTTGTGCGAGAATATGTAGGAAATATCGAGTGCCCCAGATTTGTGTGTTGAGTACCCTGGTAGTTGTCTTCGATCGATTTTCAATTAATGTTTCAACTATGAACATAGGAAATGTCTGACGACGAAAAGGATTTCGGTATTTGCAAAGACTGTAAAGATGAGCGCGGCCTGTGCGACGGAATCTTCCTAGATGATGATAGGCACTTCAGCATCAAGCTGGACGAGAACTTCGAAGTGGATACAGTAAGTCAGAACGACAAGTCTTTTTTCGTAATTAAGCATGACATCTGCTTCATTTGCTTCAACTTATATTTTTTTTACTATTCTACTAGCGTATCCCCTGCCATGCAAGAGTTTTTGTATTGGATAAGATAGGTTGCAGTCGTACTATGGAGGTAAAGAAAGTTTACTTGAAGACCGAGCATGGTTATATTTTCCATGCAAAATTATACAATTCAGACGACTGCACCTAATTTGTATTGTCAGCTTATTTTGGTGCAAGCAAACATGTTCAGCGCTTGGTAGATAGGACCGTATACTGTGCCGGGGCTGAACTCAACTGCGAGGAGCTCAGTCATTATGTTTCATGGCTTGTGGATCTTGATACTGTCAAGACACATTTTCTTCCTGCATTTAGAAATGTTAGTACTGAAAACGTGCGAACAATAGTGTTCGTAATGAACCACGGTCACATCTATTTAGGAAGGATGGTAAGATTTTTACTATTTGTCCTCAGTGCATCTTTTCCATACATTATTTTTGAAGCTAAACTTCATTGCTAAGTATGTTACCATACGATGTTCTTCAACAGGGAGTCCCGATAAATGTTGTGCCTTATGGGATCGAGACTAAAGGTACCATGAGTATTATTAGCTTACGACCAAGATATCTACAGATTACTTTAGTGCATTCAAGATTAGCGACGAATGCTTAATAGTGCAAGACTGGACCAAATATGTGGTGGGGAGCGCAGAGAAGTACTAGGGGGCAGCAAACAGATGCGCTACCCACGATTAGGAGACAGGTTCATCTGCATGCTCCAACTTGATCAAGGAGGAGAGCTATACATGTTTTATGTTATTTTACCTGCGAGAGAGCAGCATGAGTGATTAGCTAGCTAGAAATGAGTTTGAAGATGATGATGTGCTACACTATTACTATGATGATAAAATAGCTAGTGTTGGTGGTAATGACTATGATGATTATTATTAGCTAGTGTTAGTGGTGATTAAGTAAATATTTTTGGTGATAATGACTATGATGATGATTAAATAGCTTGTTCTTGCAGATTAGATTCAAGTGGAGGCAACATGTGGTGCACATCGAAAGTATTACTAGTCCAAACTAGATCAAGTTTGGATTAGTAGTATACTTTTGACATGCACCACATATTGCCTCCACTTGAACCGAATCCACCTTCATTTGACACACTGTTATGGACATAATGATGTAAACCTCATAACTGGTATTGTACCAATATTTGTACGATGGAGAGAAAACCGCATAAATACACTAAAAATAAAAAAAAATAAAAAATGAATACTAGTAGCGATGGAGAGAAAACGTGCTGCCACTAGTTACATTAGTAGTAGCGTGGGTGTGAACAAATGCTGCAGCTATTTGTCCTAGCAGTAGCGCGTGCCGGCATGCGCTACTGCTAAGCAATAGCTGTAGCGCCTTATTAGTAGCGCGCCTACCCGCGCTACTAGTGATCACAAAATTAGCGCTACTGCTAGGGTTTTCCCTAGTAGTGTTGGCATATATGTGAATTACCACATCTGTCTATCATACAATGTCTGTACGTTCAATTTCTTTTCTTGTTTATCAGCCATTTGAATTGGAGGGGGTGATGGCAGTATCTAAGGGAGCAAAAACCTGTTCTTCACAAAAGACAGTTGTACCCGTCGATGCAGATAGAACCATGGTTGTACTGGCCCACAAACTAGCCCCACTACACATAATCGAGACTTTTCCAGATTGCACACTTACACTGTTGGGTAGAGAACCAGCTACAACCCATCTAACCGCAATCCCAGCGGATAGTAACCCACTTCTAGTTGACAAAGCACCATGTCCACCACAGAGTACCCCACACGAGCAGTTTGTAAAGCTACTGCAGTGCCCAAAGCATGAAGACCACCACAGTGAAACCAAACTCCACGTTTAAAGCAGAAGAGCAACTGTTCTTAGGTCAGATTCCGTAGCTATGGTCCATACTCCTTTGCTCTTGCATCACTGTATTTACTCATACCAACTACTTCCGAATTTGAAGGATCCAATTGAAACTCCAAGGGTGCAACAGGTATGTTTTAAACCTATTTCTTCAACGGGATTGTTGTTCTAACTTATTGCTCTATGTTGATTTCAGTTTAAGTTGTATAAACAGTTATGTTCTCATGTGATGCACATTACAGGTGTTGCCAATGTTGTGTAGTTTCTCACCCTTATATTCTGCCTATGCTGCTGTGTCTTAAAAATATATGAGCTGAACTGTGTCTCTGTCTTGATTAGGCAACATAAACTAGAATGATATGGACAATACAGTGACCATAGTACATAGATATATGTTTGTTTCATGTTGTTATCATGTACACCTTACTACTGAACCGGTTTACCAAAATGAGTTTCGTATACTACAAGTTAAACCTGTGATGTGTTTGCTTGTTTCTCTTGTAGTATGCAAACAGAATATTGGAGAAGAGCACCCCACTATGCAATGGTAGAGAAAGTAATGCAGATCAGGTTCAAGATAGTGAGACAACCCTGTTGGTCTCCAAGAAAGGTGATAAAAACGATCTTGTAGATAGTGAGAAAATCCCACAGTCCTGTGTTGATGTAGTGTTCGAGTTACTGGCCAGTACCGCTGGCACAAGCTCTTCGAACTCGCTGCCTGAATCACTTCGGCTTCTTCAATCTTAGCTACAAGCTGAGAGGCATCAGTTAGCTGTGCTGCGGCAAGAAGTCGAAGGACTGAGGAAGTCCCTGCAGAAATCAGATGCGTACTTTCTTGTGCAACAACAAGCGCTGGAGGATTTAAGCGCCAAACAAGAGAAAGTTAATAAGCTTGCTAAGCATCTTTCCAGCATTATGGGTACCCAGGATATTGTTTCTTGAGCTCTTCTGAAGTGATTTCAGTTCTGGACTTGTTTTGTTATGGCGTTTATATGCTGCTTTGTTCCCTATATTTGCACTGGTGGCGAACTTTGATGCCCAGTGGATGTAATATGTGTAATAGCCGTGATAACCTAGCATAAGTTGCTTGCTTATTTATTTCCTTGTTATCTTGTTTATTTGTTTTCTTGTAGTCAGTGCAGTTCTTTTTCCGTGGTTTGCTAGTGTCCACAATAACCTATTTTTCAAAACTAGGCCACAATAACCATGGGCTACATATTTATTGTAGTGACACTGGGCCTCGTACTCGACGTAGAAACAATGGTACTTCTATGGGCCATAGAAACAATGGGCCTTCTATGGGCCGTAGGCACAATGGGCCTTCTACGGGCCGTAGATACATTGGGCCTTCTACGGGTCGTTACATCAATGGGCCTTATATGGGCCGTATGATCGATCGAACAAACATGGGCCAATAACAGACTGCATTAAGGCTGTAAATGGGCTAGAGTTGGAATCGTCCGTTCATGGGCCGACCACAACGGGCCGTCATTAATAGGCCGTATTTGATGACGCTATGAAAATGGCCCAACGTATTAACGGGCCACAAACGGGCCGACTGTAACAACGGGCTGAATTTGGCCCACTAGCAGAAAATGACAGTAACATGCCGTAAGTAACCGAATGCTGGTAATGAGCCCAAGAATAAATGGGCCCTGAGAAGGCCGAAATATAACATGGGCTGGAATCGGCCCAATGTATTAACGGGCCACAAATGGGCCGACTGTAACAATGGGCTGAATTTGGCCACAAGCAAAAAATGACAGTAATGGGTCGTAAGTAACCGAATGCTGGAAATGAGCCCAAGAATAAATGGGCCCTGAGAAGGCCGAAAGATAACATGGACTGGAATCGGCCCAATGGAATAATGGGCCGTTAATGGGTATAAAGTGATACACTGTTCATTACGGGCCAGTTTCACCATGGGCCGTTAATGGGCCAAGAGTTACCAAGGGCCTCATATGGGCCGAAAGACGTCATGGGCCATACATGGGCCAGAAGTTAAAATAGGCTGGAATCATATTGGACGGCCCAGACAATGCTACTGGGCCTAATTCGGATAGGCCATAACAGGCCCTATGTCAGCGGGTTGTAAATGGGCTATATGCGAACAGGCCGTTAACAAGCTTTCTGTGGGCCGGCCCGCCACCTTTTGACCTAGTCAAACAGGCCGGCCTTTTCACAGGACTGGGCCTCTGTTGGGCCGTGCCACATGTCGACGTATCATAGGCGCCTTCGGTCCAATGAGTGGATGACATCTGTCCCAACGGTGAGACGACACGTGTTTACTCCAACCAATGATGATTTTACACGTGGAAAATCCCCATTGGTCGGGGCTGTTAACGGGTTATCAGATCCAAAACCGGACCCGATAGCTTAACGGCGTTCCGTTACGGTGGATGCCACGTCTCGGTCACCCTTGACGAAAGCACTTCTATGAGGCGTGAATTATCGTCATGGAAGTGGCCACTTCCATGATGATAATTTTGGTAATGTCATGGAACACTTCTAAGACAGCACAAGTATGACTATCTTGATTCTGTCATAAATTCGTCATGGATGTAACTGCAAGACAGAAAACATGACCTACTATGACAAACACGTATCATCATGGAAGTGTATTTTTTTGTAGTGATATATCCAGACTCTGTCGGTGTGACCGACTGGAACGACTCGGTGGCACCGAGATGCAGAATCGCAAGTGGTTGCTGCAACTCGATGTGACCGAAAGTTTTAAATCGGTTGCACCGATATTAAAATCTAGGTCAAGTTAATGAACTCGGTGTGACCGAATGGGATGAATTGGTCAGACCAAAATGCACTAAGAAGTTTTGGAAGTTAAGTCTATGAAGAATCGGTAGCTCCGAGTGCTCCTCACTCAGAGGTTCAAATATGACTTGATCAAACTTTGTGATGTAGCAAAAATAGAGTTTGAGACGAGAAAAGCATAGATAGCTTGAGGGAGTACTTAGGCATTCTTGTCCATCCATTTGGCAAAAAGAAAATCCAAACAATAAAATCAACAAATGGATGTCCTCGAATGGAGAAAATATGCTATGCTCACACAATAAGATTGCAAATGAAATATGTGGCAAAGCATGCACAAACACTCTAGCATCTATCAAGCAATTGGCGATGACTAAGTCATCTATATATGAGTATATTGACTTAGGAGTCAAATGAACTTTTTATCATAGGTCATACTCATCGTTTAAGCACAAGTGGGGTTACCACTTTTACATAAAGCATTGTTGTGTTCACACCATTAGTGTTGCTTTAGCTCAATTCTCAGAGTAAAGCTCCCCCTAGATGTGATATCCCCTTTTAGAGGGATGAACTAACCTTGTGTTTTGTCGATGATGACTTCAATGTTCAAGATGTGGATTCTCAATGTTGATGTAGATCATTTGGAGCAATCCATTGGATGAGTTGCACTTTCAATACCTACATGGGTTAGTCCCACAAGGAACAAACAAGAATATCCATAGACATAGAGTGAAGTGCATAAATGATGATGTCCATGAAAGCATTTGGTTACCTTGTCCCTTGACTTACCAACAAGAGGGTTTGTGATGTGGAAGTTGATTGCACTTGTCCTTGCCAATATGAATATGAGTGAAGTATGTTGGCGCAGTCACCATCAAGAACTCTCTAGTTCTTCTTCTTTGGAATCCACATCAACTTGATGGGAATCCTTGGAGTTGTAGTAGTACTTGATGAAGTAGAACTTGAAGTAGTCTTGGGAAGCCACTTAACCAAGTCCTTTGGAGCGTCTTCAAATGTATCAATCTCCTCTTAAAGCTTGTCCTTGCCTTTTCTTTTGTGGTCTTGTGGTGGATATCATCTTGAGCTTGTGTTCCCTTGAAGGAAGAAGGGTCATACTTCTCTTGTTGAGGAACAAACTTCATCTTGGGGTACTAATCTTCTTCCCACTCAACTCCATTGGCATTGAACTTCCATTCAAAATCAACACCTTGATTCTTCCGGTGCCTTCCTTACTTGCGTACAATTTCGTCAAATTGCCTACTTCCGGTAAGGCCCTTATAAACACCTTTCTCTATAATTCCCTTCAATAAGCTATTTTCTTGCTCAAGTATAACTTGGCTAAGAGAAGAATTAGTGGAATCAAGAGAACTACTAGAAGCAACAATATTGGATTTAGTATGATTATTGTTACTACTAGAAGAAGAATCTTTCTTACTCTTGTTGCATGATTTTACTTGTGACATGTAAGTAGACAAGAGTAAATGCTTGGCAATGTAAGAAGAACTTTTCTTCCAAAGATCATCATTGATTGGTTTTAAGAACCCATGCTCTTGCTCTAAGTTGAGCTTTTCAAAGCGTAGCTTCTCATGAGTTTTTAAAAGTTCTTGATGATCTTCCAAAGTAGTTTCATGAGCTAACTTAAGAGTGTTTAGTTCTTTAGTTAGACGCTCAATATCCTTCTTATCATTGTCATTCATTTCATCTTGATTAGCATGATTAATAGCAATTTCATCATAGTTTTCATCACTAGCATTTTCAACAAGCAAATCATCATCACCTAGCAAATCATATTCATCACTATTGAAATCAATATACTTGGGGTGTGATACCTTAGGGCCTTTAGACATGAAGCATCTTCCAATTACTTTATTTTGTCAGTCAAATATGTCATAGGAGTTGGTTGACACAAGTGCAAGATTAGCAACACCTCCATCTTGAGTATATTCGGAGTCGGGGTGATAACTTCTCTCGGAGTGGTTGTCGGATTTGGAATCGGATACTCATTCACCAACATGAGCTTGATGTCTTCATTTTGTGTAGCTCCTTGATGACTTGTCATTCCTTTCCGAATCCTTGCTTCTACGAAAGGGTCTTCATTCATAACGATCATCTCTACTCCTTCTCTCTCTTAGAGGTGATTCATCTCTTCTACTTCTCCTTCTAGGTGAGTCTTCTTTTCTTTTGTAGGGAGCCATACACTCATTGGAGTAGTGTCCGGGTCTTCCACAATTGTAGCAATTTCGATCATGACTAGAAGATCTTTTGTCATGGTAGGATCTTGACTTGGAACTTCTCTCTTTGCTTCTACTCTTGTAGAATTTGTTGAAGTTCTTCACCATTAAGCTCAATTCTTCATGAAGACTTGTTTTTCACTTGATGTGGCAGGAGCATCACATGAAGCTTTATAAGCACCACTAGACTTGTTGTGAAGCTCTTCCTTATCTTTGAGTGACATCTCATGAGCAACAATTCTTCTAATGACTTTCGTTGGCTTGATATCTTTGTAATTGGGCATCATTTGGATCAATGTCCACACAGTATCGTATTTTCCATCCAAGTCTCTTAGGATCTTCTTGATGATGAATCTATTAGTCATCTCTTCACTGCCTAAGCCGGCAATCTCATTTGTTATGAGAGAAGGCCTAGAGTACATTTCAGCGACACCTTCACCATCCTTCATTTTGAACTTGTCAAGTTGACTTTGAAGCACATCCAATTTGGATTCCTTGACGGACTCGGTACCTTCGTGCATATCAATCAAAGTATCCCAAATTTTCTTTGCATTCTCAAGACGGTTGATTTTGTTGAATTCTTCAGGGCACAACCCATTGAAGAGGATATTGCAAGCTTGAGCGTTGTATTGCAGCATCTTCAATTCTTCCGCAGTTGCTTCACGATTTGGTTCTCTCCCATATAAGAATTCACCTTGTCTGAGTAAATGACCACCGGTAGCCATATCAACCCCCCTGGTTTTTCAAAACATCGGGCCAACTGCGTCCCTCAAACATCTAAGACGAAGGGTCGCCTTCCCACAGCCGGTTGGTTCTGGGGCCGGCTGCAAGAAGGCGGCAAAGCTCAACAAGCTACCCCAAAGCGGGACAACTCCTAGCAGGCGGCCCACCCCATGCGCCCTGAAAGTCTGCACCCACATAACGGTGATAAGATGGGGCGTGGCAACAGTGGATCCTATCGCCCTTGAATCCCGGAGCAAACATGGCCACAGTGCACCGTACTAGGCGGTCATCCCCCGCCCGGCATGGCACTGTTGCCATGTTGACCATGACATCATCCATGACGGGCTTTCAGTAAGGCCCGCAGGCGGCGGGCCCTACCTAGCAGCGACCACCCCAAGGCGGCATGACCAGCCTAGTCGGCGTATGGAGGAGCCGGCCCCCAACAGTCGGCCCTCCCCTCCTCTTGGGGCTTGTGCGCCATTAACCAGATAAGAGGGGGTGAGGCTACAGTGAGCGCCCGCCAGGCGACGGCACTATGGCCACGCCCGCCCCAACAAAGCCATCATCGTCAGGGGCAAGGCTACAGTAATGAGCAGCCGATAGGGCCCACAGGCAATGGGCCCAGCATGTCGGCCAAGGGGGCGGCAGCCGGCGGGACCCACCAGTCGGCGGGCCTCAGTGGCCGGCGGAGAAGCCGGTGACCACAGACATTGATGGCCAGGGCCCACACCCATCCGGATTACCATTGTACCCCGGGGGTAGGCCTATATAAACTCCCCAGGGCACCCATGCAAGGGGTTGATCCATTATAACTACACACACCACATAGAGAGAAGAGGAGAGCTAGCCTTGCCCTTCTTCTTCCTCTAACCGAACAGCTCAAGGAGCCTCTTGTAGCTACTTACTGATTTAGTGATCATGCGGAGACCCCGCAAAGCAGGACTAGGGGTGGTATCTCCTCGGAGAGGCCCAAACCTAGGTAAGATCCGCTGGCGTGCATGTCTTTGCCTCATCCCGTTTCCAGGCACCGGCGATGTCTTATTGGCTACCACTATGATTAGCCATCCTTTGGCATATGTCGCACCTACCACCCGACATTTGGCGCCCACCATGGGACAGATGCAACATCGTCCGGAAACTTGCTCTGGACGGGAACCTTGTTCCATCCCAGCATGCGTAGCTAGCCCAGCACGCCCGATGGCACTTGCCCCGATGTGCTGCATGGCGTTGACGCACCTGTGCAATGAGCCGCCTCGCCGATCTTCTCGGTGAGGTTCACCTCTCCGACGAGCCCGTGCCAGGCGCGGGTGCAACTGATGACCCACAAGTATAGGGGATCTATCATAGTCCTTTCGATAAGTAAAAGTGTCGAACCCAACGAGGAGCAGAAGGAAATGACAAGCGGTTTTCAGTAAGGTATTCTCTGCAAGCACTGAAATTGTAGGTAACAGATAGTTTTGTGATAAGATAATTCGTAACGAGTAACAAGCAATGAAAGTAAATAAGGTGCAGCAAGGTGGCCCAATCCTTTTCGTAGCAAAGGACAAGCCTGGACAATTTCTTATAATGAGAAAAGCGCTCCCGAGGACATATGGGAATTATCGTCAAGCTAGTTTCATCACGCTCATATGATTCGCGTTCGTTACTTTGATAATTTGATATGTGGGTGGACCGGTGCTTGGGTACTGCCCTTTCTTGGACAAGCATCCCACTTATGATTAACACCTATTGCAAGCATCCACAACTACAAAATAAATATTAAGGTAAACCTAACCATAGCATGAAACTAGTGGATCCAAATCAGCCCCTTACGAAGCAACGCATAAACTAGGGTTTAAGATTCTATCACTCTAGAAACCCATCATCTACTTATAACTTCCCAATGCCTTCCTCTAGGCCCAAATAATGGTAAAGTGTCATGTAGTCGACGTTCACATAACACCACTAGAGGAGAGACAACATACATCTCATCAAAATATCAAACGAATACGAAATTCACATGACTACTAATAGCAAGACTTCACCCATGTCCTCAGGAACAAACGTAACTACTCACAAAGCATATTCATGTTCATAATTAGAGGAGTATTAATATGCATTAAGGATATGAACATATGATCTTCCACCAAGTAAACCAATTAGCATCAACTACAAGGAGTAATCAACACTACTAGCAACCCACAGGTACCAATTTGTGGTTTTGGATACAAGATTGGATACAATAGATGAACTAGGGTTTGAGAGGAGATGGTGCTGGTGAAGATGTTGATGGAGATTGACCCCCTCCCGATGAGAGGATCATTGGTGATGACGATGGTGATGATTTCCCCCTCCCAGAGGGAAGTTTCCCCGGCAGAACAGCTCTGCCGGAGCCCTAGATTGGTTCCGCCAAGGTTCTGCCTCGTGGCGGCGGAGTTTCGGCCCGTAATCTTGCTTATGATTTTTCCAGGGTAAAAGCCTTCATATAACAGAAGATGGGCACCGGAGGGCCACAAGGGGGCCCACAAGACAGGGGGGCGCGCCCAGTAGGGGTGGGCGCGCCCCCCGCCCTCGTGGCCAGGGTGTGGGCCCCCTTTGGTACTTTCTTTGCTCAATAATTGTTATTAATTCCAAAAATGACTTTCGTGGACTTTCAGGACTTTTGGAGCTGTGGAGAATAGGTTTCCAATATTTTCTCCTTTTCCAGCCAGAATCCCAGCTGCCGGCATTCTCCCTCTTCATGATAAACCTTGTAAAATAAGAGAGAATAGCCATAAGTATTGTGACATAACATGTAATAACAGCCCATAATGCAATAAATATCGATATAAAAACATGATGCAAAATGGACGTATCAACTCCCCCAAGCTTAAACCTCGCTTGTCCTCAAGCGGAAGCCGATATCGAGAATATGTCCACAAGTTTAGAGATAGAGGTATCGATAAAAATAAAATATGGACATGAGGGCATCATGATCATTCTTATAACAGCGACATATATAGATTTTGTCATATGATTTCTTATTCTCAAGTAACAATCTATTCACAATGTCAAGTATGGTTCAGAAAATTCATTGAGAACTAACAAACTATAATCTCAGTCATTGAAGCAATTGCAATTTATCATAACATCGGAAAGAGTCAAGAATAGAGCTTTTCAGCAAGTCCACATACTCAACTATCATATAGTCTTCTACAATTGCTGACACTCACGCAATACTTATGGTTATGGAGTTTTAATCGGACACTGAGAAAGATAGGGGCTTATAATTTCGCCTCCCAACGTATTCACCTTTGGGTGGTGTCAACAATAATAATTCATGCTAACTTACATCCAATTGGATATATATATCAGGATCTTTCCAACACGAGGTGCTTTCCAAAGGATAAAATGAAAAAGGAAAGGTGAAGATCACCATGACTCTTGCATAAAGTAAAAGACATAAAGTAAAAGATAGGCCCTTCGCAGAGGGAAGCATAGGTTGTCATGTGCTTTTAGGGTTGGATGCACAAAATCCTAATGCAAAAGAACGTCACTTTATATTGCCACTTGTGAAATGAACCTTTATTATGCAGTCCATCACTTTTATTACTTCCATATAACATGATTGTATAAAGCTTATTTTCTCCGCACTAATAAGTCATACATATTTAGAGAGCAATTTTTATTGCATGCAACATGACAACTTACTTGAACGGTCTTACTCAATCCATAGGTAGGTATGGTGGACTCTCATGGCAAAACTGGGTTTAAGGATATTTGGAAGCACAAGTAGTATCTCTACTTGGTGCAAGTAATTTTTGGCTAGCATGAGGGGGAAAGGCAAGCTCAACATGTTTGAATGATCCATGACAATATACTTTAACTAAGATGTGAGAAAACATAAACCATTACGTTGTCTTCCTTGTACAACATCAACTCTTTAGCATGTCATACTTTAATGAGTGCTCACAATTATAAAAGATGTCCAAGATAGTATGTTTATATGTGAAAACTACTCTTTCTTTATTACTTCCTATTAATTCCAACGATGACCAAAGCTATGTTTACCAACTCTCAACAACTTTTAAGCCTCATACTTTCTATATGTGAAGTCATTACTATCCATAAGATCAATATGAACTCTTTTATTTCTTTTTATTCTTTCTAATTTCTCTGGATCATAGCAGGATGGAAAAGCCCTTGACTCAACCCTAATCTTTTATTATATAGCTCACGGACTCGATTACATAAAGGGATCACAAAGCAGAACTCAAAACTAATTCGTACCAACACTTCATTCTACTAGATCTAGATATTACCAAAAGGATCAAACTAACTAAAATGGTAAAGATAGGAGTGTGATGGTGATACGATACTGGGGCACCTCCCCCAAGCTTGGCAGTTGCCAAGGGGAGTGCCCATACCCATGTGATTATGTCCTCGGAGGTGGTGAAGAAGGAGTTGTTGATGATGTAGGCTTTCTTCTAAACTTGCGCTTGAGAATGGAATTTTGCTCCCTTAGATCATCGATTGCCCGCTCAAGGCTTAATATTCTTTTGCATAGTTCCTGTTTGTTTTCCTAAAAGAGACGAAAAGGGATAAACTCGATCTTGGGCTTCTTTGCCATATCAGGGAGGCTTGACTTTTTAAACTCCACGTGCATATCCCCAGGTTGAGGTAACGGGACTTCGTCTTCGTCTGAGCTCGTCTCCTCCTTTCCATTAGGCTCATAGTATTCTTCTTCCTCAGTGGTCCAGCCACAATGATCCAAGTCCCCGTAGACTTTAGGGTCTACAAGGTAATCAGCCACATAGCTTTCTCCCTCCGAATCCTGGGATGACATGTTGCTCAAATCTGCAACAGAAACAGCTCGACACAAAAACAGAAGATTTTTGCGTGATACGGTGGTCAAAACCTACGGGAGATTATATAGTGAATTTTTACCAACCAAAAGAAGTAACGTGCAAGAAAACGGAGTCTGGGAGGCACACAAAGTTCCCACGAGGCAGGGGGCACACCCAGTAAGGGTGGGCATGCCCTCCACCCTCGTGGAGGCCTCGTGTCCTTCCCGAATTACTTCTTGCTTCCCCAAATTTTTAAATATTCCAAAGCAGAGAAAAATTGCCATTAGAACTATTTTGGAGTCGGTTTACTTACCGTACCACATACCTATTCCTTTTCGGAGTCTGAAACATTCTGGAAAGTGTCCCTTCTGTATTCCTTCGGGGTTACGGTTTCAATAATATTAGTTTCAACATTTATAGGATTACCTGAGATATAATGTTTGATTCTTTGACCGTTCACCACCTTCGGATTTTTGCCTTTGAAGTTGTTGATTTTTATGGAACCGGAACGATAAACCTCTTCGATAATGTAAGGGCCTTCCCATTTAGAGGGAAGTTTTCCTGCAAAAAATCTTAAACGAGAGTTGAATAGCAACACATAATCACCTATGTTAAACTCACGCTTTTGTATCCTTTTGTCATGCCATCTTTTAACTTTTTCTTTAAACACCTTGGCATTCTCATAGGCTTGGGTTCTCCATTCATCAAGTGAGCTAATGTCAAACAACC
The DNA here is from genome assembly GCA_963921465.1 of Triticum timopheevii. Taxonomy (NCBI): domain Eukaryota; kingdom Viridiplantae; phylum Streptophyta; class Magnoliopsida; order Poales; family Poaceae; genus Triticum; species Triticum timopheevii. The sequence goes on along the minus strand of OY997270.1, from coordinate 488,832,783 downwards.
TCTTCTCACCGGCAAGTTTGAAATCATAGTTGAGCTCTTTAATGGCCCAATATGCCTTATGTTCAAGTTCAAGAGGTAAGTGACACGCTTTTCCATAAACCACCTTATACGGAGACATGCGCGCTGGATTTTTATATGCAGTTCTATAGGCCCATAATGCATCATCAAGTTTCTTGGACCAATTCTTTCTAGATCTATTAACAGTCTTTTGCAAAATTAATTTGAGCTCTCTATTGCTCAATTCTACTTGACCACTAGACTGTGGGTGATAAGGAGATGCAATTCTATGATTAACATCATACTTAGCAAGCATTTTAGGGAAAGCACCATGAATAAAATGTGAACCACCATCAGTCATGAGATATCTAGGGACTCCAAACCTCGGAAAAATAACTTCTTTAAGCATCTTAATAGAGGTGTTATAATCATCACTACTAGTTGGAATAGCTTCTACCCACTTAGTAATGTAATCAACAGCAACTAAAATATGTGTGTATCCATTGGAGGCAGGAAAAGGTCCCATATAATCAAAGCCCCAAACATCAAATGGTTCAATAACAAGAGAATAATTCATAGGCATTTCTTGACGTGTACTAATATTACCAATTCTTTGACATTCATCACAAGACAAGATAAACTTACGGGCATCTTTGAAGAGAGTTGGCCAATAAAAACTGGATTGCAATACCTTATGTGCAGTTCTATCTCCAGCGTGGTGTCCTCCATATGGTTCGGAGTGAAACTTGCGTAGGATCTATTCCTGTTCATGCTCAGGTACACAACATCTAATAACACCATCTACTCCTTCTTTATAAAGGTGTGGGTCATCCCAGAAGTAATGTCTTAAATAATAAAAGAACTTTTTCTTTTGCTGGTATGTGAAACTAGGTGGTATAAATTTAGCAACAATGTAATTAGCATAATCAGCATACCATGGAGCAGTACGAGAAGCATTAATGACCGCTAATTGTTCATCAGGGAAGCTATCATCAATAGGTAGTGGGTCATCAAGAACATTCTCTAACCTAGGCAAGTTGTCTGCAATGGGGTTCTCAGCTCCCTTTCTATCAATAATATGCAAATGAAATTCTTGGAGCAAGAGGACCCATCTAATAAGTATAGGTTTAGCATCTTTCTTTTCCATAAGATATTTGTCGGTGTTCTGGGAACGGGGGTACCCAACCTTGCCTGCCTGCGGCCTGCAGCGTGGCTCAAGGAGTGGCCCAGTACGGCCCATCTACGTCAACACAAGCTCAAGACCCTCGCGAGGGGCCAAGCCTCGCGGGGCGGACGACAGGAAGCTTCCTCAGGCGCAGCCTCGACAGGCTGGCTCGCGAGGTGGCGGAGAGATCAAGGCGGGGTACCTCATGAGGTTCCCGTGACGCAAGCCATGATGACCAAAGCCAGGCAGGCGCCGACCTGCGCAGTGTCCTTGTTTCCTCTTTGGTGCAAAGGGGGCAAGCGCAGGTCAAGGTATCAAGCAAAGGCTACCATTTCGGTGCAACAAGACCAAGACCAGCAGAACGGCAGGATGGAGGTCATCATGGAGCCCAAGTCGGTGTCATCATCAGAGCCTTTGGCAGGCGAGGACCAACTTTAGTCAGGATAAGTGTACTAGATGTTCCCCTTCAAGATGGCCAATTGTTGGCGCCCTTCCCGCTCAATATTTGGGAAGTGGACCAGGGCCTCGCTCTATAAATAGGGCTAGCCATCGCAGTAGAGAGCATCATCTGATGCACCCAAAAGAACACCCCTTGCGAGGTTGTTCTTCCTTTGTATTGTTCATCATCAGCCCCTGAGGCAATCCACACACCACACACTAGAGTAGGGTATTACACCACCATGGTGGCCTGAACCAGTATAAACCTTACGTCCCTTGTGTTGTTCTTCGTGTAGCCTAGATCCTTTGCGAGGCGACGAGACGTGAGTTGGTAGAGGAGTGATCTCCGCGCGCACCACAGAGTTCGAACCTTAAGGGTCTGCCAGAACCCGAAATCCGACATTTGGCGCGACAGGTAGGGGTGCGCGGGAATCCTTCTTCCGCCGCCTCGCGTTCCGTCGCGTCGTCATCCTCATGTCCAGCGACCCGACAGGCAACCCCGACCCCTGGGCGGCCTGGCCCGCCCGCGCTGAGCCGCCTGCCCAGGGCGACCTCAATCTTGTGCCCCAGGCAGCCCGCGCTCCGCAGGGCGCTGTGGGCCGCGGGCGATGCGGCCAGGCACCACCTGCTCTCACGCCGCGACAGGTGCGATCAGCAGCAAGGGCTTCAAGCCACGTTGCAGCCACAGCGCTGTACACCCGACGGGAGCAGACGAATTCAAGGGCCGCGCTCACGGTGGCCCGAGAACTACTACGATGCAGCCTGCTGGAGTTCGGCCATGACGTGCCATTGGAGCGGGTGGCAGAGCTCTTGGGCTCCGCCGCCTCGGGGGCTCATCCCTTCTGTGCCCAGCTGCCACCCCAGGTCGAGGGCGGACCGTACGGAGGCCCCGAATGCACCCGCGCAGCTCCGAGCGGATTCCAAGGCCTCCCCAGCGCTACCCTGGTCGTCAGCGCCGGGCGACCAGCAGTGCCGGCTCCGCCTCCGACCGGTGAAGGGGCATCCGCTGTAGCCCACGGCCCCGGCGGGCCACCACCCTACCACCCCCAAGACAGCACTTCGAGCAGGATTACATGGCATGTGGGGCACTACAACGAGGCATTTGGGGCGGCGGCCCCGGAAGCTTATGTTCCCCACATGGTAGGTCAAGGGCGCGCGCTGGAAGAAGACCATGGCTCGTTCCTTGGCCCAGGATGGGGGGAAGAGATGTCGGAAGCTGAGCTCTTTCGGGAACCCCAGGAGACCCTCGACGACCACGCTAGTGGCAGCAACTATCGGGTACTTCTAATTCCTCAGGAGCAGGCTTACGCTAACCACGGGTCATAGGAGGTACAGGTCGCCGCGGCAGATGGCTGCACCAATCCAGTAGCTTCCTACCCCTCAGGAGGAGGGCACCGGGGGCTGCCGGAGAGGGGCCGAGATCCGGCCTCACCCCCGTGGCGCTCGGAGCAAGGCGTCCTCATGAGGTAGGCCCTCTGTCGGGGAAGTGCCTCAGGGCCTGCCCCCGACAGAGGACCCGTGGTCGTTGGGGGAACCACTGGCGACCGCTCTATCCCATCGGCGGCGTCCTCAGTCTCCGGCCGTTGTTGGTGGCAATAGAGTGCGGCGCAAGGCGGGGCCCTCGTCTGGCGATAAGAAGCAAGGCCGGTACCTGTGAAGAAGGCCCAGTGCCTGTGAAGCTCGCCGCCCCGTGACACTCTCACGAAATAATGAGTGGGGTTGTACACGCCCCGGAGTCTCCGGAGAGCCGCCCTCGGGCCTCGGGGGCTCCCGCCCACGCCCAGTGGCAGCACTTAGCTCCGCGCTGATGAGAAGACGTCGAAGACTAGACTAGGTGCCGGACGCGGCCTTTTTTGCTTTTTTGCCTTTCTCTTGGTTGTCGAGTTTCCTCAGTTTGAATTTAAGTTGGATTTGAGCTTGAGACTTGCATGTGTTCGAGGAAGGGGTGTTTAGTCTCGTTCGAGCAATCTCTCGCATTCTGGTTTTGGCTTTGCATCCAAAGTTAGTGTCAGCTGCCTCCCCTCACGGGCCCCTCGCGAGCCGGGCCAGGCCAAGTGTAGCTACGATCCGGACCGCTATCGCCGCACCCTCTCAAGAGGTTCGCACCGCAGGATCAACAGGTTCGCTCAGAAGACACTTGGGGAATTGCGACCCCCGCAGGATCGCTCGGGACCCGCCCGGGTCAAAGGTAAACAAGTCAACCGTCCCATCGTAGGGCCAATGGCTCAGCATAAGTGTGCATGCGGCGTTATGTCTACAAGGACGCCAACCACAAACCTTTACACGAGGGGCTCCTCCTCACAAAATGCTCTTACAACCTTCAGGGCCAAGCCCGACTGTTTTCGCGCAGGGTAAACAGCGGAGGAGACACGCGATCAATCAAACAAATCCCCCAATGCATCTTAAGGGGCACCTCCGAAGTCATCCCTGGCCTCACTATCACCCACGCCGACACCGTCATCGGCATTCGGATCGTTCACCACGCCGCCTTCATCGGCAGCCACGACCACGCCGTCGTCATCAGTGGTGAAGGCCCTAACAAGGGCGTCCACGTTGTCTTCCACCCATTGCGCCAGGTTGCCCCGGATGGCCACGGGCACCGGTGCGATGGCGGCGTCGAAATCAAAGTGGGGGTTCATGTCCTGAAGATAACTGAAGACGCGAGAGAAAGCACGTCCAAGCAGGGCTCGGCTCCTCTCCTCAACAAGCCCGTCGGCCCTGTCAGAGCGGGCCTCCAGCTGCGTCACCACGTCTGTGAAGAACCGAAGATTGCCAGCATAGTTGACCACGCGAGGCTCCGCAATGGCCGCCTCGCAGATGTTGCCCAGGGCAGCGTTGGCCCTTTCCCTGAGCCTTCGAAACATGGGGCCATGCTCATGCTCCCAAGTCTGCCGCTGGTGGATCTCATCCTCATTCCGCCGCGCAACGGCCTCGGCGCCATCAACCCTCTGTTGGAGAAGGAGCACCTCGGCGCGGGAAGAAGCCAGCTCCATCTGCGCTGCGCCAAGGGCGGCCCCGGGGGCATCCGCACGACGCGTCACTTCATTTAGCTTGGCCCTGAGGGCGGCGGTCCTGCCCTCCGCTTCGGCCCTTATCAGCTCCAGCTTTCCTCCGTACTCGCGCTCAAGATTCGAGCGAGCCTCCGCCACGTGACGGTCAACCTCCTCTTGAACTCGGGCTTCCCGCGCGGCGACTTCATCCTCCGCCTGGGCCACCAGGCGCTCCCTCGTCTCCAACCGCTCGAGGTCAACATTGCGCTCGGCCTCCAACGTCAGCGCATCCTTGCGCCTCCAGAGCTCCACCTCGTCATTGGGTGACCCCTTCCATGACACGAGGGCCGCCTGGTGCAGCTCTACTTGTTGATCTAGAGAGTTGCTCCATGCTTGGAGCTCCCACGCGCGCTCCTCTGCAGCCTGGCGCCGTCGGTCTGCCTCCCGGGCCTCCTCGACAGCTTGGGAGCAGGCCTCCTGCGAGGCCGCCAGCGACGCCTCAGCCTTCGCGTTTTCAAGATCACGCTGGTGGCGTGCAAGGCTGACGGCCACCTTCAGCTTGCGCCTCTCGTCAGCAAGGCACGGGCCCTCGGCCTCAAGGCGTGCATCCTCTCCAGCAAGCTCCACTCCGTGCCGGTCCACCGCATCCGCCGCCCTTTGGAGGAACTCTCGGCGAAGGGCGCTGCGCTCCCGGGCCCGCCTAAGCACGTCTTCCGCGTCGCACTCCGCCCCTGGCGCATGTAACACCCCAAAAATTTAACCATGATTTATTAATTAAAATTTTGTCTTGGTAAATTAAATTTTTATTTTTTGGATTTTCTTTTGATTCAGAACCACTCTTTTCTTCTGAGTTGTGGAGTTTTCCTCCAAATAGGAAACTTTACAAAAATGTTGTTGGACTTGTATACCCTCTCAAGAAAACATTTATTTTATCAGTGGATTATTTCTATAATTATTTTTCCTGAACTTTAATTCTTTTAAAATGGTTTCTCATAAGCCTTAGAGCCTCTTTTGCACTACAACCCTTTCAAATACCTCTTTAAAATTCCCACCAAAATTTGGGGATGAAATGTGAGGTTCCTAAATCACTTTTATGCAAAAAGCTCTCTTAATCATTTGGGGATTTTGAGCCCTACCTCAAGTTTTCAAATCTGGATCAGTTTGTGGTTTGCACTGCAACCTATTTAAATATTTCTTCAAAAATTACATAAAAAATTGGAGATGTCAGTAGATGCATATAATTCATTTTTAGGTAAAAACCCTTTGAGGTTCTTTGAAAAAATTGAGCAAATCATCCTCATCTTCATCCTGGTCAAGTGTAGTATTTTGCACTGCAACCATGTTTTATCTTGCCCTATTGCCCTTGATGTTTCTCCTGTTTATAGACCAGCCTACCAAACCCTTAAGTCCAGGAGATTGGACCCATTGAAATATTTTTGGTCCATGCATTAGTGACTTTTATTTTCTGTCCAGCTTTGGTTTTCTCAAAAACTTGCACTAACAAGTTTCTCGTGTCGCCCTAAAAACCTTGCCATCATCACTTGCACCCAAGGAGACCCCAAACTGGAGACTTGGGCTAGCAGAAGAGATGCCTAGATACGCCTAGCATTTCGTCAAGCAGGTTAGGAGCATGGCCAGCTTTGGCATGCTTTTAGACTTGCATTGGGAAGTTGCTCTAATGAACTTACCAGCATGTCTATTAGCTCTCACATTATCATTAGCCTAGTCATGTTTAGTTGCAGAGGCATCAGAGAGGCCTAGAGCGCGTTGGCATTTTGTCGAATGCCTCACGTACGTGCTCTGGGCGCGGCCAGAGCGTGCGTTTTGCACGTGTGTGCACCCGAGTCGCCGCGTCCCGCTGCCGCCTCCCCGCGCCCGTTCTGGCCTCACCCCACGCACCGCCAGCGCGCCTCGACTCCTCCCTCATTGTAGAGCCGCCCCGGCCACCTCCTGGCACCCCACAGTGCCACCGTCAGGTCGGCCATGGCGGCTAGCTGACGGCCGCAGTAGGCCCCTGCCATGGCAGCATCGCCCAAGCCATACGCGTGTGCCAGCTTGCCCCCTTGAGCAGTGGGGAGTTTGTCGGAATACGCCGACCAGCTCCAATCCCCACCACGTCGCCCTGCAGCAACAGAACAGCGGTTTGCCGTCGATCTTATCCCCGGCCACCACGGAACCAACCTCGGCCGCCTATAAATAGGAGCCCCCGAGCTCGTACAAACCTCAGGCGACCTCGGGCCATCCCTCTAGAGCCCCCACAACCAGCAATCGACGGAGGGAGACCTTCCTCCTCGTCTCTGGTCAGTACAGCCGCTGCCACACTCTAGTCCTGTTCGTCGCAAGCATACCCCCCCCCCCCCGTCCATCCAGTGCCACCATCCTCTTCCCCTTGACCTTGCGGAGCCACCCCACTTCTCAAACTTGATCGGGAGCCACCGTAGCTTGAAACCCCAAATCCTCCCGAGGCCACCGTCTGCCGTGGAGCTCGCCGCCGGCGACCCCTTCCACCCCCGCTAACCTAGCGACCACTGGGAGCACCGCCCTGGACTGCTGGATACATCCCTGCCCTCGGAGTCCCGTGGGGAGCCGCCGTTCGTCGACGGCGATCGCCGGAGCCCCGCCTCCGCTAGGACAGAGGAGAAAGGAGGCACGGTGACTGGTCAAACCTGACTAGTGGGCCCAAGGGACCCATTGTCAGTGACCCCGAGTCGATCCACGCTGGCATAAGTGAAAGCGTAAACCCAGAAGTATGTCTCCTCCGTATGCTTATTCGAAACATTTTTCTTTTTCTGTTTTATTTAAAAATAGAATTTTTACTAAACTTTTTCTGGCTATAACTTTTTAAATATAAGTCCAAATGATTTTATTATTTTTCTGTTGTTTCTCAAATTTTGTCTAGTTTATTTTCATATTTATTTGAAAATTTTCCAAACAACTTTTTTGTACTATTTTGAAACTATGTGTTAATTTAAATTTTCTCAAAATAGGATTTTTGAAGAAGAAGGCAACTTTCAAAAAGTGCACCCCTCTTGCATACTCTTGAAGGCAAGCAATCTGAACCCCGACAAAATATTTTTTGTGAGTCATTTGATGCAAATACGACGTCACCTTGACACGAAGCATTCGATATTTTATGTGGTGTTATGATCACATTCATGAGTACATAATGATGATTCCTTGCTGTTGGAATTTGATATGCTTCTGATAGTAATCACCCTCATATGCCTTTCATGCCTATTGGGAGGAATCCAGGAAAGTCTCTGTCTTCGGTAGACACGAGCTTGTCTCTAGTTCCTCGTCGAGACGGTTATGTCCAGTAAGGCATGGTGAGGTATGATGAGTGGTAATTTTGTCTGATTGGTGTGAAATATATTTCTTGTGCTTATCATGCAGGAAATGCTTTAACCTCCTGAGTCGACCATAGATCGAGTCTTGTTCCAGTAACCCCCCATACTTGTTTCGTACTACCACTTGTTCCTACCATAGGTAGCGTACGGTTCAGTAAGTTGTCAACCCCTTTCTAGCACACATTGTACAGAGAGGCCATGGTGGAAGATACCGGCTGCATCCGGTAGACATGCCACCTGGTCCGGGGGCATGGGTGTTTCCGGTTGTAGCCGAGGGGGTAGCTCCCCTAGTTTGCGCGTGTGATAAATTTTGTGATCCCATGCTAGTCGAGGTTGTATCCTCCCCACTTAGAGTTTTGCTTAACGAGTGTCGTGGGTGATTCCAGACATCGGAAGTCAGGCTGGTGTGTGCGGTCAGGTGTGTTTTCTATTAAAAGACCGTAGACGGAATTAGTCCCGATGGACTAACGAAATCAGTTACTCGTGGGTAAAGAGTACACCCTCTGCAGAGATTATATCTATTCGAATAGTCGTGTCCATGGTTAAGGACTACAGTCTGGGATGGGTCAAGTGTCCGTCTTAGTGTCGGTCTTCGGAGGAAACATTGCTAAACCAGAACATGGATCATGACTTGTGACTCATGATGATTATGATTACTATTATTATGACTAACCATTTACATTATTTGAGTTATTGAGTATCCCTGGGATGGTTCTACCTCCTGGATATTCACTGTGATTATTCTCTTATAAGCCCTTTATGTGGTGTCGCTCAGACGCCCGACTGTGGCATGCTTGTGATTTAAATTATTTATAAGCCCTTTATGTGGTGTCGCTCAGACGCCCGACTGAGGCATGCTTTAAATTATTATCCTTTCGAGGCGTCGCTTCAGACACCCGATCGGTGCATTATATTTCTACTCCATTATTTCATATTCATGTTGTATAAGAACAACCTGCTTGCATGCATCATGGATTTTATTTTGTGACTGACGTTGTGATCATAGAATAATTCAGAGCATGATTATCATTTGTTATATTATACCTGTGTTCAAAATTTTTGCGAGTACATTCAAAAGTACTCACTAGCTTGTCCCTGGCTATTGTCTTGGCCACATTTCTTGCATGGAGAGGAGCGCTGCGATGACAGCCCCGGAACCTACGCAATGATGATAGTAGCCTCGCGAAGATAGGAGTTATCCAGGTCAGCTGTTCCTGTGGGAAATGGAATCCCATAGACGCTGATGAACCACAAACCGCTTCCGCCATCAGCCACTAGAAACCTTGTGTTGTACTCATAGGCCAAAATGGTCTTGTACTACATATTATGTATTTTGCTTGGAGTTTCTGTATCAAGTTGGTGTCTCATTAGCTAACAGTAATCCTAGGGCTGGTGAGCATAAGGGCCATTTTCTGGGAAATTAATATCCTGGAAAACCGGTCGCTACAACCTTGTTATCAGAGCCAGGATGACCATTGGCTAATCATATGTTAGCCAGGCCAATAAACCTAGATTAACCAATCCACCAGACCTTAACCTAACCCCGGCCAAGCTTCTCGTGTAAGATAGCCACACAGTGACCCCGACACCTTTTGGCAGTCGGTGCCCAACCTATCAGCCTAGCATGTCAATGACGCGCTAGTGACCGACAACTAAATTGTCTCATTCGCAAGCGTGCGAAGGATGACTTCGTCCCCTTTTTCTATAAAAAGGGCACGCTAGCCTCAACACAGCACAACACAGCCTCTTCCCCAAAACCAAGCTATAATGCCTGGCCCTATTGTGCATAGTGAGACGACAGCATCCAACCTTGGAGGTTTTGTGACCGTGCTAGCAAACCTCACCCGCCGTGCCTTTGCATTAGAAGAGCCCCCAGAGTATGTTGTGTACCAAGGGCCCATGAGCGGTGAGAGCCGTCAATTCTGGGCCACTGTGCACGTCTATGGTAGGGGTCTATCGCCAAAACGCCCCTACAGGTTCACCGGAAGGACAACTTCCTTTGAGCCACAAACTATCCAACTAGCTGCTCGAGAGGCCATAGTTCAACTCCGGCACTTGTCGCCCAGAGTTAACTGTCGCTCGTTCTATTACTACCCCAGTCGTGATGGGTATGGTAGGCTACCCCAGGTTGCCAACAGAGATCACGAGACAGATCCTGCATTGTTGCATCTGGTGCGCTATGTAAGTGCACTAGAGGAACTGTTCGATCAAATCACCCTTGATCTGATCGCAGCTCGTGGAGAACTGGTTTGCCGAGCCCCGGCGAGAGGAGAAGATGAGCCCGATGCCGACAACCCAGTCGTGTTGTTCGGACAACGATCGAGTCCTTGAGGTCTACCCCAGCCATCGACAAAAATGCTTTGGTGTCCCCAGAAGTGCTCCGTCGCCTTTTGGGAACACGCTCCAACGGGATTGTAGCCAACAACCCCTGTGATGGTCATCGTCATTACCCCGACCCTGCAGCCCCTCAACTCCATCCAGCTAACCCCGATGGTGAAACCCGTGAAGAAGCCTCGATGTCCACAAGGCACGCCCGCTTAGATATTAACGAGGTAGACTAAGTCACTCGAGTAGTACCGAGTCTCAGTATGTGCACGCCCTGTAATTGTGTAATCTTGCATCGCCATAAAAAATCGCAGCCTACTTGTGTGCCTCTATTTTGAATAGTAGCCATGCATAAATATGTTAGCGTGCGGTTGCATTTTTAATTCCAAGCACAGCTACCAAAATCACCCCGACGACACCCACAGTAATACATCATTTTTGTGAGATATGTGTATCTGGAGCATTGACCCCGACCCCATAGAGCAGAACCGACAAACTAGTTGCCCTTCCCCGTGATAAATGACCCCGCCCAGATGCTATATAAAAGGCCACCTCGTGACCTTGCCAAGTATCCCTCACCTTGTGCACAACCCTCACAGCCATTCCTTGCCATGCCGAGCCCTAGTATGTATCTGAGAACTCCATATGCAACCCCAGGCAGCTTTGTTAAAATACTGTGGGACTTTACCTGTAGTACCATGAGTGCTATCCATCCACCCCGGTACGAGTTGCTCAAATCGAGGATCACCCCATCCACCTCGAAATATTGGGCAGTGGTGCACATCCCTCCCGCAAACCCAAACCAAGACCCAACGGAAGTCTCCTTCGTGGGGAAATCTATGCCAACTCCGCAAATGGCCATAGAAGCTACTACATACGAAGCGCTTGCTCGCCTTCGATTCACGGTACCCTATGCCAGTGAACGGGGGTATTATTACTTCCCGAGTCGTGTAGCACCCGGAGAAGTAGCATCTTTTCCCGATGGACGAATCGAGAGAGACCCAGTACTGGCCAAGCTTGCCTAGTATGTCATCGCTCAAGAGCGTTTGACCCAACGAGTAATGGGTTATCTCTAGAGCCTCGCTGATTTAAATCCTCAGATCACCATCGGCAGACCATTGAGGCCCGACTAAGAGAGACGCGTTCATCGACTAGTCAACCCGCTTCCCCCAATAGAACAAAAGTGTGCCCCAGTACCAGAGACGTTTTCTCAGGACCCTGTCCATTTACCATTGTCATTGTATACGTCACTACAATGTTTATTGTCCCAGCCTTTGTTTATGTGTAGCAACTTATGCGTGGTATCCTGAATTTGTACGATGAATTAAATTTTTCTAGTTTCAATTAATGTGAGTGGTTTTTACCGCTGTTAATTTTTATTAACTGTTTTCACTTCCAAAAAATTTTGAAGTGAGATTTTTTTCCCTGAGTTGTTGCGGCATATATCTCTTCACGACATAGATTTTTATTCACGCGGTGCCAGTATGCCACACTGTAGCTTTACACCACTTAATTGCCCACTTACTGTAGCCATGTTTTAATTGCATGAGTAGGATGGTTATTTTTGTGATATTACTCTGAGATGGTAGGAGTAATATTTTCAAAATAGCCCTTAGAAAATATCGAGGACGAGATTTTTCTTAAGGGGGGTAGTGTTGTAACACCCCAAAAATTTTACCATGATTTATTAATTAAAATTTTGCCTTGGTAAATTAAATTTTTTTTCTGGATTTTCTTTTGATTCAGAACCACTCTTTTCTTCTGAGTTGTGGAGTTTTCCTCCAAATAGAAAACTTTATAAAAATGTTGTTGGACTTGTATACCCTCTCAAGAAAACATTTCTTTTATCAGTGGATTATTTCTACAATTATTTTTCCTGAATTTAATTCTTTTAAAATGGTTTCTCATAAGCCTTAGAGCCTCTTTTGCACTACAACCCTTTCAAATACCTCTTTAAATTCCCACCAAAATTTGGGGATGACATGTGAGGTTCCTAAATCACTTTTATGCAAAAACATCTCTTAATCATTTGGGGATTTCGAGCCCTACCTCAAGTTTTCAAATCTGGATCAGTTTGTGGTTTGCACTGCAACCTATTTAAATATTTCTTTAAAAATTACATAAAAATTTGGAGATGTCAGTAGATGCATATAATTCATTTTTATGCAAAAACCCTTTGAGGTTCTTTGAAAAATTTGAGAAAATCATCCTCATCTTCATCCTGGTCCAGTGTAGTATTCTGCACTGCAACCATGTTTTATCTTGCCTTATTGCCCTTGATGTTTCTCCTGCTTATAGACCAGCCTACCAAACCCTTCAGTCCAGGAGATTGGACCCATTTGAAATATTTTTGGTCCATGCATTAATGACTTTTATTTTCTGTCCAGATTTGGTTTTCTCAAAAACTTGCACTAACAAGTTTCTGGTTTTGCCCTAATAACCCTGCCATCATCACTTGCACCCAAGGAGACCCCAAACTGGAGACTTGGGCCAGCAAAAGAGATGCCTAGATACCCCTGGCATTTCGCCAAGTGGGTTAGGAGAATGGCCAGTTTTGGCATGCTTTTAGACTTGCATTGGGAAGTTGCTCTAATGACCTTAACAGCATATTTATTAGCTCTCACATTATCATTACCCTAGTCCTATTTAGTTGCAGAGGCATCAGAGAGGCCTAGAGCGCGTTGGCATTTTGTCGAACGCCCGGCGTGCATGCTCTGGGCGCAGCCAGAGCGCGCGTTTTGCACGTACGTGCGCCGAGTCGCCGCGTCCCGCTGCCGCCTCCCCGCGCCCGTTCTGGCCTCTCCCCATGCACAACCAGCGTGCCCCGACTCCTCCCTCATTGCAGAGCCGTCCCGGCCACCTCCTGGCACCCCACAGCGCTACCTTCAGGTCGGCCATGTCGGCTAGCTGACTGCCGCAGCAGGCCCCGGCCGTGGCAGCACCGCCCAAGCCATACGTGTGCGCCAGCTTGCCCCCTTGAGCAGTGGGAAGTTCGTCGGAATGCGCCGACAAGCTCCAATCGCCGCCACGTCGCCCTGCAGCAACAGAACGGCGGTTCACCATCGATCTTATCCCCGGCCGCCGCGGAACCGACCTCGGCCGCCTATAAATAGGAGCCCCCAAGCTCGTACAAACCTCAGGCGACCTCGGGCCATCCCTCAAGAGCCCCCACAGCAAGCAATCGATGGAGGGAGACGTTCCTCCTCGTCTCCGGTCAGTTCGGCCGCCGCCACGCTCCGGTCTCGTTCGTTGCAAGCAGAGCCCCCCCCCCCCCCCCCCCCCCGTCGATCCAGTGCCATCATACTCTTCCCCTTAACCTTGCGGAGCCACCCCACTTCTCAAACTTTATCAGGAGCCACCGTAGCTCGAAACCCCAAATCCTCCCGAAGCCACCATCCGCCACGGAGCTCGCCGCCGGCGACCCCCTCCACCCCCGCCAACCTAGTGACCACTGGGAGGACTGTCCTGGACTGGTGGATCCATCCCTGCCCTCGGAGTCCCGTGGGGAGCCGCCGTTCGTCGACGGTGATCGCCGGAGCCCCACCTCCGCTCGGACAGAGGAGAAAGGAGGCACGGCGACTGGTCAAACCTGACCAGTGGGCCCAAGGGACCCATTGTCAGTGACCCTTAGTCGATCCATGCTGGCATAAGTGAAAGCGTAAACCCAGAAGTACGTCTCCTCCGTTTGCTTATTCGAAACGTTTTTCTTTTTCTGTTTTACTTAAAAACAGAATTTTAACTAAATTTTGCCTGGCTATAATTTTTTAAATATAAGTCCAAATGATTTGATTCTTTTTCTGTTGTTTCTCAAATTTTGTCTAGTTTATTTTCATGTTTATTTGAAAATTTTCCAAACAACTTTTTTGTACTGTTTTGAAACTATGTGTTAATTTAAATTTTCTCAAAATAGGATTTTTGAAGAAGAAGGCAACTTTCAAAAAGTGCACCCCTCTTGCATACTCTTGAAGGCAAGCATTCTGAACCATGGCATAATATTTGTTGTGAGTCATTTGATGCAAATACGACGTCACCTTGAAACGAAGCATTCGATATTTTATGTGGTGTTATGATCACATTCATGAGTACATAATGATGATTCCTTGCTGTTGGAATTTGATATGCTTCTGATAGTAATCACCCTCGTATGCCTTTCATGCATATCGGGAGGAATCCGGGAAAGTATCTGTCTTGGGTAGACACGAGCTTGTCTCTAGTTCTTCGTCGAGACGGTTTTGTCCGGTAAGGCATGGTGAGGTATGACGAGTGGTAATTCTGTCTGATTGGTGTGAAATATATTTCTTGTGCTTATCATGCAGGAAATGCTTTATACTCCTGAGTCGACCATAGATCGAGTCTTGTTCCAGTAACCCCCCATACTTGTTTCGTACTACCACTTGTTCCTGCCATAGGTAGGGTACGGTTCAGTAAGTTGTCAACCCCTTTCTAGCACACACCTTACAGAGAGGCCATGGTGGAAGATACCGGCTGCATCCGGTAGACATGCCACCAGGTCCGTGGGCATGGGTGTTTCTGGTTGTAGCCGAGGGGGTAGCTTCCCTAGTTTGCGCGCGTCATAAATTTTGTGATCCTATGCTAGTCGAGGTTGTAGCCTCCCCACTTAGAGTTTTGCTTAACGAGTGTCGTGGGTGATTCTAGACACCGGAAGTTAGGCTGGTGTGTGCGGTCAGGTGTGTTTTCAATTAAAATACAATAGACGGAATTAGTCTCGATGGACTAACGGAATCCGTTACTCGTGGGTAAAGAGTACACCCTCTGCAGAGATTATATCTATTCGAATAGCCGTGTCCATGGTTAAGGACTACAGTCTCAGATGGGTCAAGTGTCTGTCTTAGTGTCGGTCTTCGGAGGAAAAATTGCTAAACCAGAACATGGATCATGACTTGTGACTCATGATGATTATGATTACTATTATTATGACTAACCATTTACATTATTTGAGTTATTGAGTATCCCTGGGATGGTTCTACCTCCTGGATGTTTACTGTCATTATTCTCTTATAAGCCCTTTATGTGGTGTCGCTCAGACGCCCGACTGTGGCATGCTTGTGATTTAAATTATTTATAAGCCCTTTATGTGGTGTCGCTCAGACGCCCGACTAAGGCATGCTTTAAATTATTATCCTTTCGAGGCGTCGCTTCAGACACCCGATTGGTGCATTCTATTTCTACTCCATTATTGCATATTCATGTTGTATAAGAGCAACCTGCTTGCGTGCATCATGGATTTTATTTTGTGACTGACGTTGTGATCATAGAATAATTCAGAACATGATTATCATTTCTTATATTATACCTGTGTTCAAAATGTTTGTGAGTACGTTCAAAAGTACTCACTGGCTTGTCCCTGGCTATTATCTTGGCCAGATTTCTTGCATGGAGAGGAGCGTTGCGATGACAGCCACGGAACCTACGCAATGATAGCAGCCTCGCGAAGATAGGAGTTATCCAGGTCAGCTGTTCTTGTTTGAAATGGAGTCCCATAGACGCTGATTAACCACAAACCGCTTCCACCATCAGCCACTAGAAACCTTGTGTTGTACTCATAGGCCAGAATGGTCTTGTACTATATATTATGTTTTTTGCTTGGAGTTTCTGTATCAAGTTGGTGTCTCATCAGCTAATAGTAATCCTGGGGCTGGTGAGCACAAGGGCCATTTTCTGGGAAATTAATATCCTAGAAAACCGGTCGCTATAGCGCATGTGGAGGGCCATGAGCCGGCACGCCCCCTCTGGGAAGGGGGCTGGGGGCTGGTGCCCTCGTGATGGTCGGGCATGCCCCGCCAGGGACCCGGCCTAGTGCTGGTTCATCCCCCAAGGAAGAATTCAAGATCGACCTCAGCTAGTCGCCGTCCACGACCAAGGAAGGAGCTTGGGGCAGGCTGGCTGTGCCCCAGGAGAGCTCGTGAAGGAGGGGCATGAGGCGCGCAGGATCAAGATGCTCCGCTGGATGGCTCACTTCTCTGACCAGCCCCACGGCCAGAGCGGTACTCGAGCTCGGGGCTCTCAGAATCGGTGGAGAAGGCGAAGCTTGAGGGGATGGCTCCTCAGCCGCCTCCGTGAACTCGGCCGGAAGGGCCCTGAAAGGCAATGATCAGCTGAAGCAATGGGAAAGTAAGGGACCGATAGAGGAGAGGACTTACTCATCGATGGCAAAGTACTTCCTGCGCTTTAATAGGCGGCAGGGGTAATCATCACCACCCAAGGCTTCCTTTCTCTTTCGGAGGGCCTCGAAGTCTACGCGGAAGCGTCCTAGGCGCTTGGCGCAAGGGTCTGTCTGCGGCGAGGAGGCACCAAGGTGATCGGCGTCGGAGGCATCGGCCTGGAGAAAACCGCCAGGTGCCGCCTCGTGGAGGATGGCCGGGGCCTCGGGAGCCTCGGCCACAGGAGCCACAGGCCGCAACTCCACGCCTGCAGCTGCTCCAGGGCAGGCTTCAGGAGATGCCACCTTAGGAGCTCCGCGCGGCGTCAGTATCTCGACAGCAGCCCCCTCAGCCCCTGGCGGCCCTTGCCTCCCGGTTCCACCACTCGAGGAAGGACCGCCGCGGGCAACCGGGAGGGCAACCACAGCAACTGGGTTCTCACGAGGTCCGTGAGGCTGGCTGGGCGCGGCCCCCATTCATCAAAGCTGGGCATCTACTTCACAAAGTCGGCCCTGCCCGAGCAAAGATACAATAGGGCAGCCCCTTGCCGAAGGCTGCCCGGGGAAGGATCGCTAGTCAGAATCATAAGGACCTTCCTCAGCACTTCGGGCGCCAGATCTTCCTTTTGGAGCCTCATACGGTCTTCACGCCTCGCAAAGGTGCACATCCGGCGGGAATGACGCTGGAGAGGGGCAATGCGGCTCTGAAGGAACTCCTTCACCACCTTGGGCGCCGTCACATCGAGCGCCCTCAAGTTCCTGAAGCGACGCCAGATGAAAGTGAGCCGGGGGCTCGTGAGCGTCTCATGGCCCCAGCCCGAGTTGGGGACAGCGGGCAAGGTTGGGTGCGAGAGCAGGGGGCTGGGCACTCCGGCATCCACATATAGCCACCGCTCTCGGAACCCAGCCGCAGGAGGAGGAAGGCTGAAATCGATCCCCGAGGCAGCCGCCTCTGGTACGGCAACGAAGCTCACGCACCCCGAGCATCGAGTGGGGTCGCTCGAGCACAAAGAGAAGAAGTGGTGCAGAAGGGCAATGAAAGGAGGAATGCACCATGGCCTCACAAACAAAGGCGCAAACGGCAAGGAGAGTAATGGACTCGGGACCCAAGTGCATCATATGGATCTGATAATGGGAGAGCACAGCATTGAAGAAATCAGAAAAGGGGGGAACCAGACCCGCCCACAAGGCATCGCCGAAGAATCGGACCTTGGTGACTACCCTATCGAGGGAGGAGTGAGATGCGGGCCAGACCATCGTCCTCCCGCACTCGTTGAAGATGGTGGCGAGGGCAGCGCTGACCTTGTCCATGGCTTCTGGATTGAGTATGATCAAAAGATCGACGACAGGAGCCGCCGACAGCGGCGAGCGGGGCGAAGGCGCGGGCTTCTTCCCCCTCTCCTTCTTCGTTAGCGCCATGGCGACAGGAAGGGGGAGAGTTTGAGATTGGATTGGAAGCAGAGGTTGGAGCTCAAGGGGTAGGAAGAAACAGGAGACGCGCGAACGGCAAAAAGGGAATGGCCATGTGCAACCACGAGTCCGCCTAGGCGGGCGCGTAATGAGGGGTGTGGGGGAGCGGGGACGCCCACGTCCAATCAACTGACACGCGGTGCCCAAGGCCGCGGGCTGTTGGGCCCGCGGCGCTTCGCACTTGCCCCTTCGCTTCTCTATTGAGCCAAGTCCGGGCGCGCCTTGGGCCCGGGGGCTACTGTTGGTGTTCTGGGTACGGGGGTACCCAGACTTGCCTACCTGCGGCCTGCAGCATGGCTCCAGGAGTGGCCCAGTATGGCCCATCTACGACAGGAAGCTTCCTCAGGCGCAGTCTCGACAGGCTGGCTCGCGAAGGCAGAGAGATCAAGGCGGGGTACCTCACGAGGTGCCCGTGATGCAAGCCATGACGACCGAAGCCAGGCGGGCGTAGGCGGGCACCAGCCTGCGTAGTGTCCTTGTTTCCTCTTTGGTGCAAAGGGGGCAAGCGCAGGCCAAGGTATCAAGCAAAGGCTACCATTTCGGTGCAACAAGACCAAGACCAGCAGAACGGCAGGATGGAGGTCATCGTGGAGCCCAAGTTGGCGTCATCATCAGAGCCTTTGGCAGGCGAGGACAACCTTTAGTTAGGATAAGTGTACTAGATGTTCCCTTTCAAAATGGCCAATTGTTGGCGCCCTTCCCGCTCAATATTTGGGAAGAGGACCAGGGCCTCGCTCTATAAATAGGGCTAGCCATCGCAGTAGAGAGCATCATCTGATCCACCCAAAAGAACACCCCTCGCGAGGTTGTTCTTTCTTTGTATTGTTCATCATTAGCCCCTGAGGTAATCCTCACACCACACACCGGAGTAGGGTATTACACCACCATGGTGGCATGAACTAGTATAAACCTTGCGTCCCTTGTGTTTTTCTTCATGTAGCCTAGATCCTTTGCAAGGCGACGAGACGTGAGTTGGTAGAGGAGTGATCTCCATGCGCACCCCAGAGTTCGAACCTTAAGGGTCTGCCGGAACCCGAAATTCGACAATATTTAGTAGCAGCATGATCAGTGTGAATAGTTACTTTAGAATCAACAATATAAGGTCTAAACTTATCACATGCAAATACAACTACTAAGAATTCTTTTTCAGTAGTAGCATAATTTCTCTGGGCGGTATGAAGAGTTTTACTAGCATACTGGATAACATTTAATTTCTTATCAACTCTTTGCCCTAGGACAGCACCTACAGCATAATCGCTAGCATCACACATAATTTCAAAGGGTAAATTCCAATCAGGTGGCTGAACGATAGGTGCAGTGATCAAAGCTTTCTTAAGTATTTCAAATGCTTCTACACAATCGTCATCAAAGACAAAAGAAATATCTTTTTGCAATAACTTAGTCAGATTCCTAGAGATTTTAGAAAAGTCCTTAATGAACCTCCTATAAAACCGGCATGACCAAGGAAACTTCTTATACCTTTAATGTCCTTGGGACATGGCATCTTTTCAATAGCATCAACTTTAGCCTTATCAACTTGAATACCTTTTTCAGAAAGTTTATGCCCCAAGACAATGCCTTTATTAACCATAAGGTGGCACTTTTCCCAATCCAAGACGAGACTAGTGTCTTCACATCTCTACAAAACTCAATCAAGGTTGCTCAAGCAATCATCAAAAGAGAATCCATAAACAGATAAGTCATCCATGAATACCTCACAAATCTTTTCACAAAAGTCAGAGAATATAGCCATCATGCATCTTTGAAAGGTAGCAGGTGCATTACATAAGCCAAAAGGCATACGTCTATAAGCAAAAGTACCGAAAGGGCAAGTAAAAGTAGTTTTTGATTGATCATCCGCTGACACAGGTATTTGAGAGAAACCAGAATAACCATCTAGAAAGCAGAAATGTGTATGTTTGGATAGTCTTTCTAGCATTTGATCAATAAAAGGTAAAGGGTAATGATCTATCTTAGTAGCTTTATTTAATTTACGGAAATCAATTACCATCCTATAACCTGTAATAATTCTTTGCGGAATCAATTCATCTTTATCATTAGGAACAACAGTAATACCTCCCTTCTTAGGGACGCAATGGACAGGACTTACCCAATCACTATCAGCAACGGGATAAATTATACTTGCCTTAAGGAGCTTTATTATCTCCTTTCTTACCACTTCTTTCATCTTAGGATTTAACCATCGTTGATGATCTCTAACTGGTTTGGAACCTTCGTCCAATTTAATTTTATGTTGGCATAGAGTGGGACTAATGCCCTTAAGATCATCCAGAGTATATCCAATAGCAGCACGGTGCTTCTTCAGAGTTTTCAATAATCTTTCCTCTTCTTGCTCTGAAAGGTTAGCACTAATAATAACAGGATATATCTTATTTTCATCAATATAAGTATATTTAAGATTATCAGGTAGAGGTTTGAGCTCAAACACGGGATCACCCTTGGGTTGAGGGGGGTCCCCTAGGATTTCAACATGTAAGTTGTGTTTCAGAATAGGACCCTATTGAAGGAATACTTCATCTATTTCCCTTCTTTCATTCATAAACATATCATTTTCATGGTCTAGTAAATATTGTTCTAACGGATCAGTAGGAGGCACGGCAATAGAAGCAAGACCAATAATCTCATCCTTACTAGGCAATTCTTTATCATGGGATTGTCTACGAAATTTAGCAAAGTTAAACTCATGAGACATATCACCCAAACCAATAGTAACAATATCCTTTTCGCAATCTATCTTAGCATTAACAGTATTCAAGAAGGGTCTACCAAATATAATGGGACAAAAGTCATCTTGTGGGGAACCAAGAACAAGAAAATCAGTAGGGTATTTAACTTTCCCACACAATACTTCAACATCTCTAACAATCCCAACTGGTGAAATAGTATCTCTATTGGCAAGCTTAATTGTAACCTCTATTTCTTCTATCTCAGCAGGTGCAATATCATGCATAATTACTTTACATAAGGAATGAGGTATTGCACTAGCACTAGCACCCATATCACATAAGCCATGATAACAATGATCTCCTATTTTAACAGAAATAACAGGCATGCCTACAACAGGTCTATGTATCTTAGCATCGGATCTAGCAATATTAGCAGCCTGTTCACAGAAATAAATAACATGCTCATTTATATTATCATCCAAGAGATCTTTAACCATAGCAATACTAGGTTCAACTTTAATTTTCTTAGGAGGTGTATATGTTCTAGTATTTCTCTTACAAACCACAATTGAAGTTTTAGCATGATCCTTTATTCTAACAGGAAAAGGTGGTTTCTCAACATAAGTAGTAGGAACAATAGGATCATTATAAGTGATAGTCTTTTCTTCAACTGTAACAGGTGCAACTACTTTTACTTCAATGGGAGGATTATATTTAAACCACTTCTCCTTAGGGAGATCAACGTGAGTAGCAAAAGATTCACAGAAAGAAGCTACCATCTCAGAGTCAGGTCCATATTTAGCGCTAAATCCACGAAAAGCATTGGTATCCATAAAAGATTTAACACAATCAAACTTAGGTGTCATACCTGACTCCTTACTATTGTCGGAACCCCAATCTTCAGAGTTGCGTTTAATTCTTTCCAATAAATCCCACTTGAATTCAGTAGTCTTCAACATATAAGAACCAGCATAGGAAGTATCGAGCATGCACTACAAAAAAAGACACATCCGTGATTTTGGGCCGAACGAAAAAATTTGTCATACATATGACACTTCTATGACGATAATTGTGACAAAACCCGGTATCATCATAGATGTGGTGGGCTCCTACTTCTATGACAAAAAATCATGACAGAAAATGGGCTTTTCGTCCTGGGCGGGCCGGATTCGCAGTTGCATGACATTCTTTGGGCCATCCATGACGGAAAAACCGTGGTAGAAGCGAGGGGAGGAAAATTTCGGGCAGTTGCCGGTTACGGTGGAAGGTCGGGGGCGGAGCGATGCGCGTTTCTCTCGTACGTACGTGCGTGTGTGCGAGGCGTTGGCTCTAACTGAACCTGAGCGAGGCGTTGGGCTCTAACTGAACCCGAGCGATTGCACTGTAGGCTACGCGTTACTGAACTCGAGCGATCGATCGATGGCTGTTAACTGAACCCGATGGAGCAATTCCTTCGCTACTACTGCTAACTGAAGCCGATCGATTGGATGAACAGTGCGTGTTGCGGGGGGGAGGGGTTGGATGAACAGTGAGCGGTGGCATTGCCTCTGGATGAACAGGAACCCGTGGTGTGGAGGGCTGGATGAACAGTAGAGGGTGGAGGGGTGGCCGTGGAGGGGTGGTTGAACAGGACCCCGTGGTGTGGAGGGCTGGATGAACAGTAGACGGTGGAGGGGTGCCCATGGAGGGGTGGTTGAACAGTAGCCGGTGGAGTAGCGCGCGGTGGAGGCTGGATGAATAGGATCTCGTGGAGGCTGGAGGAGGTCGACGGTAGCCCGTGGAGGCTGGAGGAGGTCGACGGTGGAGATGAACAGTATCCCGTGGAGTCCTGTTTTGCGGTACGCCACACCCCTCCCGATGAACAGGACCCTCGTTTCGACCGTAGGAGGTCCGTTTCGTCCGTTTTGCGGTACGCCACACCCCTCCTGATCAACAGGACCCCCGTTTCTACCGTAGGAGGTCCGTTTCGTCCGTTTTGCGGTACGCCACACCCCTCCCGATCAACAGGACCCCCGTTTCGATCGTAGGAGGTCCGTTTCCTCGTTCCGCGGTACGCCAAGCCTCGTTTCCATCGCCTGTTCCATCCAAGCCGGTTGGCTCCCACGCGTTCTGTTGCCTCCCGATGAACACGACGCATTCCGTTGCCTCCCCATGAACACGATGCATTCCATTTCCTCCCCATGAACACGAGCCCTCGCCATACGTATGCGCAACTAAGCGTTTGAGACCCCGCCCATATGTACACATACGTGGCTGTATTTTCTTTCTTGCACCCTGGCCGCTGTACGTACGTGTACATGCTACGTGTGCGCCTCTACTACAACACGTACGCGCCTCTACTACAACACGTGCGCACCTCTACATCGACCAGTATATATGTACGTACAAGTTCGCGACCAGAATGACAATGCTACGTACGCTTCGACCAGGTGGGTCCCGACTGTCAGGCAGTTCCTTGCGTGCGAAAATGTAGCTGGTGGGTCCCAGTGGTCAGAGGGGCGAATCATTTTTTTGCCCGGACGCACTTCCTTTGCGTGCGAAGATGTAGCTGGTGGGTCCCAGCAATCAGGGGGGCGAATTGTTTTTTTTTTGCCCGGACGTGCTTCCTTGCGTGCGAAGATGTAGCTGGTGGGTCCCAGCAGTCAGGGGGGCGAATCGTTTTTTTTTTGCCCTGACGCACTTCCTTGCGTGTGAAGGTGTAGCTGGTGGGTCCCAGCAGTCAGGGGGAAATGTTTTTTTCACGAAATATGGTGGCCCGTCCGATGGGTCCCCGCTGTCAGGTGGAGGAATAATTATTTTGCGCGTAATAAGGAGGCACTTCCTTGCTGCGGCCGTGGACCCAGCTGTCAGCCTCTCCACGTACAGTCCACGTCCGATGGAAGCCGTTCCTTGACCACGTTGACCACGCCGCACCGAGAGCACCAGGGCGGTGGATGACGGCGAGGCCTAGGAAGGGGACGACGCGGAGCCGGGGAAGATGCGGCAGTGGATGCCCACACATAGAGGAGTACGAGGGTTCACTGGTTCGCTGCGGTGTGAGGCTGCCGTCACCGCAGAATAACAGGGGGTGTGGGTGAGTAGAGGGATGGCCTGGCCAGCGGTGGGAGTAGAAGGGGGCGGTGAGGCCTCCGCCGCATCGCAGCCGACCACGGGAGGCAGGAGCACGAGGCACGACCGGCGCTGGTTTGGGCGGCTGGAGCAAGAAGACCAGAGGTTGAAGAAGCACTACGGCCGTAGGATGGACATCGTACGGTCACTGGAGCTAGAATCGTCCATATTGACTAAGTTGACAAAGCCCTCCGTCCCCGTCAACTTAGTAGGCCCACAAGTCAGCCTGCAACTCTACTGGGTCCCAGCTAATAGGGGGAGTATTCATTTTTTTTGTGTAATAAGGAGGCACTTCCTTGCGTGCGAAGATATAGCTGGTGGGTCCGAGCTGTTAGCGGCGGTAACGTTTTTTTTGCGAAATACTGAGGCCCTTTCGGTGGGTCCCTGATGTCACGTGGATGAATCATTATTTTGCGCGTAATAAGGAGGCATTTCCTTGCGTGCGGCCGTGGACCTAGCTGTCGGCCTCTCCACGTACAATCCACTTCAGATGCATGTCGGTCGTTGACCACGTTGACCAGGCCGCGCCGAGAGCACCAGGGCGGAGGACGACGGCGAGGCCTAGGAAGGGAACGACACGGAGGCAAGGAAGACTCAGCAGTTGTTTCCCATGCAGAGGGGAGTATGACTGAATGAGGGTTTACTAGTCCGTATGCCGTCGCCGGAGAATAACATCAGGTGTGGGTGAGTAGAGGGATGTCTAGGCCAGCGATGGGAGTACGGTGGGGCGGTGAGGCTTGTGCGGCAGCACAGCCGGCCGCGGGGAGGAGGGAGCAGGCAGTCTCGCTGGCGCTTGTTTGCGCGGCTGGAGCAGGAAGAGCAGAGATTGAAGAAGCACGACGGCCGTTCGATGGACATCCAACCATCACTGCTTGTGCGTCAACCTTTTTTTAGGAAAGCCTCAAATCTGTGGAAAACAACATACAACCCAGCTGCCATTATTTCTAATAATGTACAGCCCATTTGCTAATTCTTAAGGTTTTTTTGGAGCCCATATTCTTTTTTTTAGCATTATAGCCCATATTGTGTCCACGGTTAAAAAATTATATGAAATTTTGCATATTTCGGTGCGGTCCGAACTATTTTTAATCCCGAAATTTCGACTCACATTCAAACTGATTTTAAAAATAAATGTATATCAATATAAAATCCAAAAAAATCTCCACACATGAAAATTAATGTAATTTAAAATCTTGAAATGAAGAAAAAAATATTTGAAACTAATTCCCGGTTTGATGGGTTTTAAAAATGTACAACCCATTTCTCATTACTGATGGGCCATTTTCTCGGCCAGCCGAATAAAAAGCTCTCCTCGTCTTGAAAGATTTGCAGCCCAACAGGCCTGACAAAGCGACTTCATTGGCAAATCACAAAAAAACTGGGATGTGGCCGTGGACCCAGCTGTCAGCCTCTCCATGTACAGTACTCTTCCGATGGAAGTCGTTCCTTGACCACGTTGACCACGCCGCGCGGAGAGCACCACGGCGGTGTACGACGACAAGGCCTAGGAAAGGGATGACGCATAGCCGGGGAAGACGCGGCAGTGGAAGCCCGCGCGGAGAGGAGTACCAGGGTTCACTGGTTCGGCTGCGGTGTGAGGCTGCCGTCGCCGCAGGGCCTGGCTAGCGGTGGGAATAGTAGGGGGCCGTGAGACCTCCCCGGCAGCACAGCCGGCCACGGGAGGCAGGAGCATGTGGCACGACCGGCGCTGCTTTGGGCGGCTGGAGCAAGAAGACCAGAGGTTGAAGAAGCACTACGGCCGTTGGATGGACATCATACGGTCACTGGAGCTAGAATCGTTCATATTGACTAAGTTAACAAAGCCCTTCGGCCCCGTCAACTTAGTAGGCCCACAAGACAGCCTCCCACCAAGGTGGGTCCCAGCTAGCCCGGGAGTATTCATTTTTTTGTGCGTAATAAGGAGGCACTTCCGGTGGGTCCGAGCTGACAGCGGGGGGAACGTTTTTTTCACGAAATACGGTGGCCCGTCCGGTGGGTCCCAGCAGTCAGGGGGAAACGATTTATTTCGCAAAATACTGGTGGCCCGTCCGGTGGGTCCCCGCTGTCAGGTGGAGGAATAATTATTTTCCGCGTAATAAGGAGGCACTTCCTTGCGGCTGCCGTGGACCCAGCTGTCAGCCTCTCCACGTACAGTACTCTTCCGACGGAAGTCGGTCGTTGAACACATTGACCACGCCGCGCCGAGAGCACAAAGGCGGTGGACAACGGCGAGGCCTAGGAAGGGGACGACACGGAGCTGGGCCACGGGAGGCAGGAGCAGGCGGTAGCACAGCCAGCCACGGGATGCAGGAGCAGGCGGCACGACCGGCGCTGCTTTGGGCGGCTGGAGCAAGAAGACCAGAGGTTGAAGAAGCCGTATGGCCGTTGGATGGACATCATACGGTCACTGGAGTATTGCCTAAGTTGACAAAGCCCTCCGTCCCCGTCAACTTAGTAGGCCCACAAGTCAGCCCAACAATATGGTGGGTCCCACCTAGCAGGGGGTATTCATTTTTTGGGCGTAATAAGGAGGCACTTCCCTGCGTGCGAAGATATAGTTGGTGGGTCCGACCTGTCAACAGGGGGAACATTTTTTCGCGAAATACAGAGGCCCTTCCTGTGGGTCCTAGCTGTCAGGTGGAGGAATCATTATTTTGCGCATAATAAGGAGGCATTTCCTTGCGTGCGGCCGTGGACCCAACTGTCAGCCTCTCCACGTACAGTCCACTTCCGATGGATTTCGTTCATTGACCACGTTGGCCAGGTCGCGCCGAGAGCACCAAGGCGGTGGACGACGGCGAGGCCTAGGAAGGGAACGACACGGAGCCACGGAATACTCTGTAGTTGTTTCCCACGCGGAGGAGTACGAGGGTTTACTGCTTCGTCTGCCGTTGCCGGAGAATAACAACATGTGTAGGTGAGTAGAGGGATGGCTAGGCCAGCGATGGGAGTACGATGGGGCCGTGAGGCCTGCGCGGCAGCATAGACGGCCGCGGGAGGAGGGAGCAGGCAGTCCCGCCGGCGCTTGTTTGAGCGGCTGGAGCATGAAGAGCAGAGATTGAAGAAGCACGACAGTCGTTGGATGGATATCCAACATTCATTGCTCTCGTGTGTTGACTAAGTTGACAGGGCGTTGCGTGTGCGTCAACCTTTTTTTTATGAAAGCATACACGTCAACCTGTAGTAGGCGCACAAGTCAGCCTCAAATTTGTGGAAAACAGCATACAGCCCATCTGCCATTATTTCTAATAATGTACAGCCCATTTGCTAATTCTTAAGATTTTTTTGGAGCACATCTTCTTTTTGTTAGCATTACACCCCATATTGTGGCCACGGTTAAAAAGTATACGAAATTTTGCATATTTCGGTGCGATCAACTATTTTTAATCCAGAAATATCGATTCACATTCAAACTATTTTGAAAAATAATTTATATAAATATAAAATCAAAATAATTGTCCACGCATACAAAGCAATGTAATTCAAGATCTTGTAATGAAAAAAAATGAAACTAATTCCCGGTTTGATGTATTTTAAAAATGTACAGGCCATTTCTGGGCAAACCGAATGAAACTCTCCTCGTCTTGAAACATTTGCAGCCCAGCAGGGCCGATAAAGCAAGTAGGCCTTGTTTGGGTATTTCTTTTAAAAAAAATAGAACTGGGCTAGCCATTTTCAGCAAGAAAAAAACACAACTGGGCTCATGATGTGGTAAACATAAATAAAACCCTGGCTTGACGGGCCACAGCCCCCGCACAGCCCCGTTGTTACCCTGATCCATCGCTAAAACTAGTATAAATAATAACTGCTTGTTCCTCATTGTCTCAAAAAAAACTGCTTGTTCCTCAGAAAAAAACTGCGCGACTTGCTGGGTCCCTGGTGTCAGCCGCTCGTAGTGTAATTCTCTCATTTATTGACTACGTTGACGATGGTGTGAGCCCCAGATATCCAACCATTAGGAGGAACCATATTTTTGGGCTTGTACTATAGAGGCACTTGCTTGCGTACTGTCATGACGCTGGTGGGTCCCTACTGTCATCCTCTCCACGTATAGTCATCTCCTTGTTCCTCTCGGTTGTTGACGATGTTGACAATGCAAGAGGGCGGCGCACCGCGCACAGCGAGCGAACCAAGGCCGCAAGGCGGAGGACGACAGCGAGGCCTCGGACGGAACGAACAGGAGCCGTTGAAGATGCACCGGTCTAGTCGCAGGCGGAGGGCGGTACGAGGGTTAACTGGTGGGGGTGGTGGGGCTAGTCACTTGGCTTCTATAATGCACAGTGAGCTCAAGCAACCGGCATGAGTGATGTTATTTCCCTTGGTTGTGATTTGTTACAATATTTCACTCTAAAGTAAACGAATGGCAAGCCATTTGCCTTGTTTCAAAGAAAATATGACAGTCATAGCCGAGTTGAAAAGGGCAGGAACATCTAACTCCAGCTTACAAACTGTACAAAAGCACGAGGGTTGATTGTTCACCAGGTTTACAAAAAAACTAGATTGAAAAGGGCACCAACATCTAACTCCAGCACTGTTTTCGGCAGTCACAGTCAAATGGATCGATCGGGTCCATAGAATGAACATCCTGGATCGTAAAATTTACTGGATTATGACCACAATATGTTGTAAATAGAAGCCGGGCACATTTAGAAGCTCTTTTGCCCACCTGAAACTCCTTTTTTGCTCTTTGACATACCCATCCATCAAAACCATGTTGCTGATAAACTTAAGCCTGATGGACAATAGTAACTTCGCATTCAGCAGGAAGAATGTGACAAATCTTGTGTGTGCACGGTTGGCTACATATCGTTCTAGCGTTATTATCTTCAATCGAATCTCATGAGAAGTGAGAAAATCCCGATGCTTACGAATCCACTGATTGGTTATAACTTTCTTACCCCGTCTTGTTGCCTAAATAGACATGAAAATTGAAAACAGATAAGGTCTAAAAGAAGAGTGTCAAAAGAGCAACAGCTGAACGGTTAATTCTAGTACACTATATGCGGGCTTCCAATGTGCGTGAAATTATCACCTTTGTATACAACTTCTCCAGACATGGAAAGCATTGCAGCAAGCCAATAATCTTGTTCAGATCAAAACTATTCATTTGGATATATAAGATCTTGACAGAATCCAGCACCATTGATAGGCCATCCATGGAGAAAATCTTCACTGAGCATAGAACATAATATTAGTACAAAATGTGTAATCCAAGATGATATATAAATTATGCGCAGAAATTTAAAATGCAGCATATGGTTACAAGTGTAGATGATAATATAAAGTACCTGAAGAACTATGGAGCCAAACACCATATTGAAATGAGAACAGAGATCGTGTATTACACCCAAGGTCTCCAGTTTAGGCGCAGAGAGCACAGTTATTTGCAACGGTGAATAACTAGAATCAAGGATCAACCTTTGAAGTGAAGGGGCATCTTGGATGATGAGCTGCCTTCCGTCAAAATAAATTCCAATTCTTACAAGGTTAGGCGACTTTATTTGGAGACAACCGATTCTAACTATGAAAACAAGCACCAAGCACTCCAGCGCAGGGCAACTGGAGTGGATGATGATGTGCAATGAGGCCTTCGATATACGAACCCGCACAAGTGAAAGTTTCTTGAGAAATGGGAGTCAAAGGTTTAGTACCAGATTGTCTGGAAGGTAGCACAGCGCAAAGGTGGCGGTGTGGAGAGAGGAGGAAAACCGCGAGATGGACATCCGTGCTGAGGGCACAAGTTCATGGCATTCTATATGTGGTATGTGATTTCCAGGGGAATAGTAGAACTCAAGCAGCTATAGTTCTGTAAATTCAGGGGATTTCAGCCAGGTGTCCACCGTGCAGGGCATGGTATGCTTGCTCAGGTAGGATGACGGGATGCAGAGGCTTTGAACGGAGACCTGGTGGGAGGAGATGATGGCTCTGGGGATTTCAAAATCATTGAAGAGAGATAGCTGACGACAGTAGAGATTAAGGGGCACGGCGCGCCATAGAGGGCGCCACCGAATTGAGAGGACTTGGGTGTGGCAGCAATCCTTGGTGGGGAGAAGCGAGATGATCTCCCCAAGGACGGCGTCCGGGAGATCGCTGATGCAATCCACCCGAGATTCTACGGGTTCCTGGGATCCGATGGGGGCGGGGTCGCCGCTTCTCCCCGCGCTGCCAGGTGCGGGATCTACAACAGGCGTCGCCGCTGGCGGGAGCCTCATCTTCTTGGCGCTGGGGTCAGCCGACTCCATTTTCCTCGAGGGCGTCGCGTCGCGCTCACGGATTTGAGCAGAGTAACGAATGACGAGCCTAGTTGTAGTGCGAGCGAAGAAGAAGGGGAGCTGGAGGTTTTCTGTAGGAGTGAGGAGGAAGGGAAGCTGGGGTTTTCTGTAGGAGTGAGGTGAGGAATTTGGGGGTACAAGTGGAGCAAGCTGACGTGAGGTGGGTGGGAGCGAGGAGGAAGAAGAGCACCCAGGGTTTTTTTGTGGGGGAGGGGGCGGTGTGCTGGGTGTGGGTAGCGCCTTTTGAATTGATTTTACTATTTACTAGTGTGGATTGGCTGTTTTGTCTTGGGCCCAGAGAAACAATTACTACTAGTACAGTGGAGGCACTCTACAGCTACCAAGAAAAACAATTACTACTAGTATAGTGGAGACACTCTACGCTTCTGGCTCCTCCTAGGTCATTGAAACGTCTCCCTCTACTGAATGTCGTTATACTTTTGTTCACCGACATACGGGCCATGCAGCGCGCGGGCCCAAATGCCATCCACCAAATTAGCAGGAAGTATGCAGGCGGAGAGTCACCCCGGTTGTAGCGCGGCAGTAACGAGCCGTCGTATCACAAAACCCCACCTCCCCGCAGTCTAATTTTGACGGACGAAGCAACCATCATTTCACTTCTCGCTGAATCCCCTTCTCCCTCACCATCTTCAAGAAAGGCAACACTCGCATCTGCCACTCTTCTTCTCTCCCAATGAAGGGAAGGTAAGCGGATCCGTGATGTTGGTATATTTTCGTTCAGAGAAAAGAAAAAGAACTTTTGCAAAGCAGTAACCGATCCTCACTCTCTCTTTTTTTCATTGTCATTGCGATTGTGTTTTCCTTTCAGTGGTCTCCTAGTATTCGTCAGTTTCATCATGGACCAAGGAGAACCAGGCAAAGATCTGCCGATATTGGAGCAGACGCGGGAGGCTGATCCCCACGAGACAGAGACCTCCAAGAAGATGGAGGCAACCACCGAGCCGACCCCAGATACGCTCACAGCCACTACTGAGATGGTCAACGCCCCGTTTGAGGTTACAGCCCCCGTGGCTTTGCAGGAGCAGTTTTCCCCCTTCGAGGATGTGTCCCCCCCCCCCCCCCCGCTGAGCTGCCCAAGGTGATTTCCTTCTTTGCCGATCTCGATTGTGGTTTTTAATCTAAGTATGTGGTGATTTTTTTAGAAAAGGAAGTACGTGGTGATTAATAATGCAAAATTTTATTAGCTTCGATGCCATGCTATACATAGTGGTTTAAATAACTTGTGGTTCTTATACTGAAAAGTAATCCAGAATTTGTTTCTGTTTCAATTAGAGCCCTGATGCAGACAAGGATTGTGTGGTTGTGCATGTCACTCGCTATGAGGCGGACGACCTGAATATACGCACGGGGAAAACAGAGTTCTTAGGTTGTTGGATCCTGGAAGCCATTTGCGGTTATACCAATGAAGAATTGTATTCCAGCCTCACTGTTGTTAGGCGTGTTGTCCAGGGTGTACTGAAGCACAAGGAGTTCAAAGCTACTCCTTCGTTTGTGGGCATACTATTCTTGTCAAGCTTACGTAGGAAGATGACATGGCATGCCTCCACAAACAAGTTTATCAGTGGCAAGGCCACAAGGTTGTCTTCATGAAGGTTCACAGGATTGAGCTGCTGCTGGACATCCTCGATGATGTTCATGGCAAGGTCCATCTTGTGTCCAGCACAAATTAGATCGAGGCATGAAATTGTTGCCCCAGCTAGTGTTTAATAGTAGTTTGGATTGTGTCTAATTATTCGAACCTTGCCTATTATCGACCCCTCTGGGGCTAGTGCTCTGTTTCAATCCGTCTATGGGAACTGCTGCTACTTTTGTGTGCTCGTGAATCATGTGAGAACCATCATAAATGTTGCCTAAACAGATGCGTCCTCACTAGTTTTTTCATGACTATGGCATGGTAAGACATAAGTTGTCACGGTTTATCATACGAGCAGTGTGTGTTTTGATGAAATAGAGCACTCGTTCGAGAACCGTGCGCTGACGTATACATAAGAACTTTTAAATGTTGGAAATATGCCCTAGAGGCAATAATAAATTAGTTATTATTATTATATTTCCTTGTTCATGATAATCGTTAATTATCCATGCTATAATTGTATTGATAGGAAACTCAGATACATGTGTGGGTACATAGACAACACCATGTCCCTAGTAAGCCTCTAGTTGACTAGCTCGTTGATCAATAGATGGTTACGGTTTCCTGACCATGGACACTAGATGTCGTTGATAACGGGATCACATCATTTGGAGAATGATGTGATGGACAAGACCCAATCCTAAGCCTAGCACAAAGATCGTGTAGTTCGTATGCTAAAGCTTTTCTAATGTCAAGTATCATTTCCTTAGACCATGAGATTGTGCAACTCCCGGATACCGTAGGAATGCTTTGGGTGTACCAAACGTCACAACGTAACTGCGTGGCTATAAAGGTGCACTACGGGTATCTCCGAAAGTGTCTGTTGGGTTGGCACGAATCGAGACTGGGATTTGTCACTCCGTGTAACGAAGAGGTATCTCTGGGCCCACTCGGTAGGACATCACCATAATGTGCACAATGTGACCAAGGGGTTGATCACGGGATGATGTGTTACGGAATGAGTAAAGAGACTTACCGGTAACGAGATTGAACAAGGTATCGGGATACCGACGATCGAATCTCGGGCAAGTACAATACCGCTAGACAAAGGGAATTGTATACGGGATTGATTGAATCCTCGACATCGTGGTTCATCCGATGAGATCATCGTGGAACATGTGGGAGCCAACATGGGTATCCATATCCCGCTGTTGGTTATTGACCAGAGAACCTCTCGGTCATGTCTGCATGGTTCCCGAACCCGTAGGGTCTACACACTTAAGGTTCGATGACGCTAGGGTTATAGGGAATAGATATAAGTGGTTACTGAATGTTGTTCGGAGTCCCGGATGAGATCCCGTACGTCACGAGGAGTTCTGGAATGGTCCGGAGGTAAAGATTTATATATGGGAAGTCCTGTTTTGGTCACCGGAAAGGTTTCGGGTGTTATCGGTAATGTACCGGGACCACCGAGAGGGTCCCAGGGGTCCACCAAGTGGGGCCACCGGCCCCAGAGGGCTGCATGGGCCAAGTGTGGGAGGGGACCAGCTCTAGGTGGGCTGGTGCGCGCCCCCCACAAGGGCCCAAGGCGCCTAGGGTTTGGGGAGGGGGCTCACCCACCTTACTTGCGGGGCAAGTTTCCCCCCTCCCCCCCTTGGCCGCAGCCTAGATGGGATCTAGGGGCTCCCGCACCCCTTGGGGTGGGAACCCTAGAGGGGGCGCAGCCCCCTCCCTCTCCCCTATATATAGTTGAGGTCTTTGGGGCTGCCAACACATGAGTTTTGACTTCTCCCTGGCGCAGCCCTACCTCTCTTTCTCCTCGTCTCTCGCGGTGCTTGGCGAAGCCCTGCTGGATTACCACGCTCCTCCATCACCACCACGTCGTTGTTCTGCGGCTGGACGGAGTCTTCCCCAATCTCTCCCTCTGTCCTTGCTGGATCAAGGCATGGGAGACGTCACCGGGCTTCACGTGTGTTGAATGCGGAGGTGCCGTCCGTTCGGCACTAGGATCTCCGGTGATTTGGATCACGACGAGTACAACTCCTTCAACCCCATTCTCTTGAACGCTTCCGCTTAGCGATCAACAAGGGTATGTAGATGCACTCCCCTCTTCTCGTTGCTAGTCTCTCCATAGATAGATCTTGGTGACACGTAGGAAAATTTTGAATTTCTGCTACGTTCCCCAACAGTGGCATCATGAGCTAGGTCTATGCGTAGATTCTTTGCACGAGTAGAACACAAAGTAGTTGTGGGCATTGATTTTGTTCAATATGCTTAGTGTTACTAGTCTTATCTTGATTCGGCGGCATTGTGGGATGAAGCGGCCCGGACCGACCTTACACGTACTCTTAAGTGAGACAGGTTCCACCAACGGACATGCACTTGTTGCATAAGGTGGCTAGCGGGTGCCAGTCTCTCCCACTTTAGTTGGATCGGATTCAATGAAAGGGGTTCTTATGAAGGGTAAATAGCAATTGGCATATCATGTTGTGGCTTTTGCGTAGGTAAGAAATGTTCTTGCTAGAAACCCATAGCAGCCACGTAAAACATGCAAACAACATTTAGAGGACGTCTAACTTGTTTTTGCAGGGTATGCTATGTGATGTGATATGGCCAAAAGAATGTGATGAATGATATGTGATGTATGAGATTGATCATGTTCTTCTAATAGGAATCACGACTTGCATGTCGATGAGTATGACAACCGGCAGGAGCCATAGGAGTTGTCTTAATTTATTATATGACATGCGTGTCATTGAACAACGCCATGTAATTACTTTACTTTATTGCTAACCGGTAGCCATAGTAGTAGAACTAATAGTTGGAGAGACAACTTCATGGAGACATGATGATGGAGATCATGATGATGGAGATCATGGTGTCATGCCGGTGACGATGATGATCGTGGAGCCCCGAAGATGGAGATCAAAAGGAGCAAAATAATATTGGCCATATCATGTCACTTTTTGATTGCATGTGATGTTTATCATGTTTATGCATCTTATTTGCTTAGAACGACGGTAGTAAATAAGATGATACCTCATTAAAATTTCAAGAAAGTGTTCCCCCTAACTGTGCACCGTTGTGAAAGTTCGTCGTTTCAAAGCACCACATGATGATCGGGTGTGATAGATTCTAATGTTCACATACAACGGGTGTAAGCCAGATTTACACACGCAAAACACTTAGGTTAACTTGACGAGCCTAGCATGTACAGACATGGCCTCGGAACACAAGAGTCCGAAAGGTCGAGCATGAATCGTATGGTGGATACGATCAACTTGAAGATGTTCACTGATGATGACTAGTCCGTCTCACGTGATGATCGGACACGGCCTAGTTGATTCGGATCATGTAATCACTTAGATAACTAGAGGGATGTCTATCTGAGTGGGAGTTCATAAGATGAACTTTATTATCCTGAACATAGTCAAAAACCCTTTGCAAATTATGTCATAGCTCGCGCTCTAGTTCTACTGTTTTAGATATGTTCCTAGAGAAAACATAGTTGAAAGTTGACAGTAGCAATTATGCGGATAGTAGAAGGCTTATGTCCTTAATGCACCGTTCGGTGTGCTGGACCTCGAACGTAGTCTGTGGATGTTGCGAATATCTGACATACACGTTTTGATGACTACATAATAGTTTGCCAATGTTAAATGGTTTAGAATTGAGGCACCAAGGACATTTTTGAAATGTTGCAGAACATATGAGATGTTCCAAGAGCTGAAATTGGGATTTCAGGCTCGTGCCCACGTCAAGAGGTATGAGACCTCTGACGAGTTTTCTAGCCTACAAACTAAGGGAGAAGATCTCAATTGTTGAGCTTGTACTCAGATTGTCTGGGAATAACAACCACTTGAATCGAGTGGGAGTTAATCTTCCAGATAAGATAGTGATGTTTCTCCAAACACATTGCCACCAAGATACTAGAGCTTTGTGATGAACTATAACATAACATGGATAGATATGATGATCATTGAGCTATTTGCAGTGTTCAACACCGCGAATGTAGAAATCAAGAAGGAGCATCAATTGTTGATGGTTAGTGAAACCACTAGTTTCAAGAAGGGCAAGGGCAAGAAGGGGTACTTCATGAAACGGCAAATCAGTTGCTGCTCCAGTGAAGAAACCCAGGGTTGAACCCAAACCCAAGACTAAGTGCTTCTGTAATGAGGGAACAGACACTGAAGCAGAACTACCCTAGATACTTGGTAGATGAGAAGGTTGGCAAGGTCGATAGAAGTATATTGGATATACATTATGTTAATGTGTACTTTACTAGTACTCCTAGTAGCACCAGGGTATTAGATACCGGTTCGGTTGCTAAGTGTTAGTAACTCGAAATAAAAGCTACAGAATAAACGGAGACTAGCTAAAGGTGTGCTCACGATATGTGTTGGAAGTGTTTCCAAGGTTGATGTGATCAAGCATCGCACGCTCCCTCTACCATCGAGATTGGTGTTAAACCTAAATAATTGCTATTTGGTGTTTGCATTGAGCATAGACATGATTGGATTATGTCTATCGCAATACGGATATTCATTTAAGGAGAATAATGGTTACTCTGTTTATTTGAATAATACCTTCAATGGTCTTGCACCTAAAAGGAATAGTTTATGGAATCTCGATCGTAGTGATGCACATTTTCATGCCAAAAAGGTATAAGATAGTACCACCTACTTGTGGCACTGCCATGTAAGCCATATTGGTACGCATGAAGAAGCTCCATGTTGATGGATCTTTGGACTCACACGTTTTTGAAAAGTTTGAGACATGCGATCCATGTCTATTGGTGTATATGCATGAAGAAACTCCATGCAAATGGACCGTTTGGACTCACTTGATTTTGAATCACTTGAGACATGCAAATCATACCACATGGGCAAGATGACAGATGTGACACTCCAAAATTTTTGCTTTGGTTTTCAGCAAAAACTTTGTGGTTTTTGAAAAGAGGCCATTTAAAATTTTCCAGAAAACCTTCCTCTTAAAAACTTTCTTTTCTTTGGCAAGGATTTTCTTTTAAACCTTGGTCTTTGATCTTTTGAAACTACTTCTCTGTTGGTTCCCTCTCAAATTATTTTGGGAGTTTAATTTAATATTTTTTTCTTTTAAAAAGAAACTCTATGAAAATTTGGATTTTCATATCTTTGAAGCCACCCATGGCATTGTATTTTTGCCCATGTGGTAAAACCCCTCCAAAACCTCCCTCCTCCTTGAAATCAACCTAAGTCCTCTGTCCCAACTCACCCAAGCAAGTTTTGGATTTTATTCAAATTATTTTTCCCCTCAAATCATTTCTGAAAATTACTTGGAGCCTGAGAGATTTTCAAAGCAAGTACCCTATTGCATTTGAGTTTTGACCTCAAACCAACTCTCATGGATAGTCCTTTGAACCCACAACCTAGAACCATCTTGATCCACTCCTGCTCTTTTCAAATTTTTCAAAATTCAGTCTCTGCAAGTTAGGACCAGATTTGCCAAATTTGATGAAATTCATATCTACACTTTTCCAAAAATTCCACCAAAATTCAGGCAGCCTTCTTGAGCAATGAGTAGCCACTCCACCAAATTTCAGCTCAAGGAAAAATCCCTAGATACCTAAATCATTCTGTCGAACACCTGAGCTACACTGTTCTTTGCATTTTCAGTAAAGTTCAGTAAAATTCAGTTTTACAGTGTCGTTTTCTTCAGAGTTCAGTCACAAGCTCACAGTGCGCTTGGCGCGATGCTTGTAGCCCCTCCCTCTTGTCCGGTGCTTCACACGCGTGCGTGGAGCCTTCCTGGCGTCGGTGGCGCGTTGGCCCGCCCTCGCCGGCGTTTTCTGCGGCGTCGGGACCTCCCGTGGCGGCCGACAGAAGGCACACCACGGCAGAACGCCGTTCAGCGCCGCCCAAAGCTCCCTGGCTCTCCGCATGGCCTCATGCATGCCAGCGCACGCCCGTGGCACCCTCACCGTGGCCCGGCAAGCACGGAACGTGCTCCCTGCCGCCGACGGGCCGCGCCACCCCCGTTCCGTCGAGATCGACCCAAACACCCAAACCCCGGCCAGTTTACCACCTAAACAGACCCATTGAACCTCCGTGATGACGCTCGACTCCCTAACCACCCCCGACCGAGCACTGCGCCACCGTAACCATCGCCGGAAATCCCCGTTCACGGCCACCGCCTCGGACTGCCTATATAAAGGGCCCCCGAGCTCACCCTCGTGCACGCATCATCACTACACCTCACCAACGCCCCGCCAAGCCACCAGGAGGACCTCGAGGAGGTCTCCTCCCCCAACTCCGGCCGCCTCGCCCCGCCTCGGCCTCCAGCTCGATTCACTCCGGTGAGGCCACCTCCGGTGCCCAAACCTCGTCCGTAGCCCTCTCTTGCACCCAGTACTCTAACCCCCACCTCAATTTAATCTTTGCAGCCCTCTCCGACGAGCTCCATCCCCACCCGAACCACCGTCCGCCGGAGTTGAGACCGCCGTCGATGTGGTGCTCACCGGCGATCAACACCACCACCCACCATTGCGGAAGGATACGGTGAGCACATTGGTAACCTCCGATCCCCATGCCTCGCCGTGGATTGCCGCCGGCGACCACCGCAGCTCTCGGGCGCCGACGAGCCTCGTCCCTCCCATTTGAAAATTTAAACATGACAAGTGGGACCCGCTGTCAGCCTCTCTGTCCTTTCTAAACGAAGCGTTATCTGAAAACGCCTTCTGCCAAATGCGCTTTCCCTCTGGGCTGGCGTAGTTTCTGCTGAAGCGTTTTCTGTTTTTATAAACTAGCCCCTGGAAACTTTCTGTTTCATTATAGATGAGTCCCTGGATTAAAACCCTTATAACTTTTTAACAGAAAAGTATTTTTGATTGATTCTTTTTCTGTCTTCTTTAAAATTTTGTCTAGTTTTTTACCAGATTTATTTGAAAAATATTTGGTATACTTTTTGTTCACCTCTTGGTATTTACGATAGCGCATATATTTTCTTTATACCGTAGATACCGAAGGAGGTGACGAAGCCGCGAACTTCACCGAGCTAGGCTCCGACTACTCTGAACCAGGCAAGCATGTTTGAAATTTTGATATGATGAGTGTCTTGGCATGTTTTGCATTTAGTTAGTCTCATGGCATGTTGATGAGCATACCGATGAACGTTATTTCCATGCACTGTTGAGGTAAGTGAGTTCGATGATCCACTAGTGGATGGATGTGAATATGAATGGCCATGTGTTGGCATGAGAAGGGGTAAGATGGCAGTGTTGTAGCATGCCAGTCTTATGCCAGACTATGTGACTGCAGTGTCAAACCGTATCGGTCCAGTTCCTTCCATTTCCTTCCTTGTACTACCACATGTTTTCCGCAAGGAATATGGCTTAGTAAGTTGTAAACCGCTTTCCTGGTACACACCAAAAAGGAGAGGCCGTGATGATGGTTCCATGGCCCTGGATTAAAGCCAGTCATCCGGTCAGGGGCATGGGTGTTTCCGGTTGGGACCGAGAGGGGGGCACCCCTTAGAGCGCGCGTATATAAATTTGATCCCATGCTATTCGAGATTGTGATCTCCCCGTATCAAAAGTTTTTCTTGGACGATGTCTAGGGTGATTCCTAGCATCGAGAGGTAGAATGGGTGTGTACTGGTTAGCTGTGTTTTCTACCGAAAAACCGTAAACGGAACTAGTCCTTCGTGACTACGGAAATCTGTTGGCTGTGGGAAAAATTTTGTACAAACTCTGCAGAGTCATATATTCCTTCAAACCATCTATTCCATGTTCCAGTTTGATATTATCTTATCCTGACCAAATGTCAGTTTTGATGACAGAGACTCCGGTGAATCGCATGAGTGCTAAGTCCGGTTAAATGATTATTCCTGTGGATGGACTAACCCATTTATTTTCGTGAATTGAATGTTTATTATGAGTAATATTTACTTGTGGACAAAAGCCCTTTCAGTGATGTCGCTCAGACGTCCGACTGTGGCATTTCTTTTAAAGCCCTTTCTGTGATGTCGCTCAGACGTCCGACTGTGGCATTTCTTTTAAAGCCCTTTCTGTGATGTCGCTCAGACGTCCGACTATGGCATTTCTTTTAAAGCCCTTTCTGTGATGTCGCTCAGACGTCCGACTGTGGCATTTCTTTTAAAGCCCTTTCTGTGATGTCGCTCAGACGTCCGACTGTGGCATTTCTTTTAAAGCTCTTTCTGTGATGTCGCCCAGACGTCCGACTGTGGCATTTCTTTTAAAGCCCTTTCTGTGATGTCGCCCCGACGTCCGACTGTGGTATTTCTTTTAAAAGCCCTTTATGTGGTGTCGCTAAGACGCCCGACTGTGGCATCATTTCCTTTTATTTATTTGTTCACCTTTCGAGGCGTCGCTTCAGACACCCGATCGGTCTCCATTTATGTTTTGATGGGATTTCAGGCGGACTACCGCCGTTTCCCTTTTACTTACCTCGTTATGTTAATTTATTTTAATGTGCATTGATGAATTAATCATGACGCATCCATGCATGCATTTGTTATATCTTACGTCCGAACTGTCTTGCGAGTACTTTCAAAGTACTCACTGGCTTGTTGATTTGGCCAGATGCTGACAAAGGCGATCTCATGGATGAAGAATTTGATAGCGAGTCCGACGCCTAGAGGAGTCCCAGTCAGTCTCGTGCGACCCTGGATTTGGTCACTGTATTATATCCGCTTCCGCTACCAAATAAATTCATCGAACCTCACCTCAACGCTCGATGAGATGACAGTTTTAGAGTCCTGTATCCCTCTCCCCGCTGTGTTTATCCACCACCACCCTATCCTCGAGTCAGTAGTATGCCCCCACACCGCTGTGTCTTGTCCGCCATTATGTATAATTATTGGCGTGCTTGTAATAATTTGGTTGAGCAACCGTAGTTCGACCCTGTAATATATTTTATGCTACTGGCTTATTGTATCAAGATTTTGTCTACCAGTGAGGAGGATTTGTCTCATACTGGACTCAATAGATTGGTTTCTCAATAAATATTTTTATTGGAAAACCGGTGATGACAAGCTTGGTACCAGAGCCAGGCTGACTGTAGGAAGCCACTAGGTGCTATCGCTAATTGGTTATTAGCATAATAGAGCCATTTTATATTTTCCTGCAATTGTAGACATTTCTGATAGTCAGCATAAATTTATGATCTGACCATGCAGAATTTTTGCCTACTTTTGTAGATGGCCGACAACAGCTGCGAGTCTCAGACCTTCGCCAACGTGCCCGATGGGTTCATCAAGCTTCTTTCCTTCATCGTTCAGGTCGCGATGGGGCCATCTGTGCGCCCACTCTTCACACTCTGCCAGCACCGAGTCAACGACAGTCTGACCATGCACCAGGCCGCGGTGCAGTTCAAGGGAGGGCGTGGTGAGTTACGCCGCTTCCGGTTCTTGGGAAGAGCCATGCCTACGGATAGGCATGCTATGCAGATGGCAGCCCGCGAGGCGATAGCTCGTCTCAGGGATGTCCTCCCCGTGATGAAGACTCGTCGTTACCGTTATCTTCCACGCCATGTGCCTTACACCTATCACTACACATTCTCCTGCCCCAGAGGAGAACGAGACGAGGCTTTTGAGATGCTTATTGAGTATCTCCGGGCCCTGGAGGCAGCCTTCAACAACCTGGTGGACGACTTCGTGGCTGCCTGCATGGACTCAGTTCATGGCTGTGCTGCCAACAGGAGGGAGCTCCTACCCACCGCACCGCCACTGACCTTGGTCTCGTCCTCAGCATCTTATGCGCCTACTCGTCGCCTGCCTTCTACCGAAGAATTCAATCAAGTTATTGCGCCCACTCCAGTGCGCACTGCACCAACCTTCACGCCCACTCCTATTCATGTTGTTCCGCCCCTGGCACCCGCTCCGTCCACTCTGCGCAACTCTTCACGTATGGAGCCTATCAGCGAGGAGGAAGTCGAGTCCCCAGCCTCGCTATGCCTCACCCTCGGCAGGGCAAAGGAGGTCATCAACATCTCCGCCTGAGTACGCTTAGCCGCCATGTAATGTATCGCTTTGTATGATATGTTTATATGTACATAGGTTGTAAGAAGTAGCCTGTTTGCGCATCATGTAGGATCTGGAGAAGTGCACTAGTCTTAATAACATGTCAGGATTATGTACGCATATCCTGAGGGATGTATTGTATAATTACCGCCCGCGTGTAAGATATGTAATGAGCAGTCCTTCTCCGTGCGCAAGTCGATTTGTTTTTCTTAAGTAAGCTTGGTTATTTATTTTTATTTGCCA
Organism: Triticum timopheevii; assembly: GCA_963921465.1. Classification (NCBI taxonomy): domain Eukaryota; kingdom Viridiplantae; phylum Streptophyta; class Magnoliopsida; order Poales; family Poaceae; genus Triticum; species Triticum timopheevii. The sequence goes on along the minus strand of OY997270.1, from coordinate 488,790,970 downwards.
GCGTTATGCATATATGAAATTGTTTTTGCGACTCTTTCCGCTTTTCTTATGGGTTTTACAAAATATTCCCCAGAGTGAAAAATGTCTCGTCCTTGGACTCGCTCCATGCCAACTCCTCCAGAGGAAAATTATGATACACAACCCAGCAACGAGTTCACTCAGGGACAGTCAAGCCAACAGGGCAGCGAGTCGGCACTTCCACAAATGTGCCGTCTTTATGAGCAGAGTCAGCAACAACATCGGGAAATGATGAACCAAGTCATCAAAATGGGAAATCATCATGGACAGTATCAGCAGCATTCCAAGTTATCTGAGCTACAGAAGACACGTCCCCAAACATTTTCTCATACTGACAAACCTCTTGAGGCCGAGGATTGGCTTCGAGATATGGAGAGAAAATTAATTATTGCAAAATGTTCAGATCTCGAGAAAGTATTATATGCTCCGCACTATCTCGCAGGAGCAGCCGCATCATGGTGGGAGAATTTTCTGCACATGCACCCCAACAAAAATGATATAACCTGGGATGATTTCAAGGAAGGTTTCCGTGGTGCACAAATTCCCAAGAGCATTATGAAAATTAAGAAGAGAGAATTCGATGACCTCAAACAAAGGAACATGACAGTGTCAGAATACAACGGTCAATTTACCCTATTGTCTCGCTACGCCAATGAAGAACGTATGACTGAAAGCAAGAAGATGGAGAAATTCCTTGACGGTCTGGCGCCCGCGCTTAAATGCCAACTGGTCGTGCACACTTTTCCAGATTTTAAAACACTAGTGGACAAAGCTATTACTCTGGAAAATGAGAGACGTAGCTTGGAGGATTTACGCAAGCGAAAAAGAGACCAGACTAATCTTGCACGCAATCACCGAAGCAGGACAGATTTTCAGAAAGGTGGGACAGACAAACCTACCACAAACATTTCTCACCCAGCCAAGAATTTCCATGCAAGAGACAAATAGTTCACATATCGCCCAGGCGTTACTTGCTACGCTTGTGGAGAAGAAGGGCATTACGCCAAACAGTGCCCCAAGCCAAGGAACTCGACCCCGAAGCCAAACAACGGTGGCAATAATTTAACGCCCAAGCGCAATAATTTCAACCCCAACAACAACCACAGGAAGGGTCATCTAAACCACGTGACCAAAGAAGAAGCACAAAATGCACCGGATATCGTACTCGGTACGTTTCCTGTCAACACAATACCTGCAACGGTTTTGTTTGATTCTGGAGCTTCTCACTCATTCATTTCGAAAAGTTTTGCTTTGCAAAATAATTTTTCGATGTTACCCTTGGAGAAATCCATGATCATCAAGTCCTCTGGGATTCAGCAAGTTACTCAGAGTTATTGTCAGAATGTGGCCATTGAGTTCGAAGGATTGAAATTTTTCGCCAATCTTATTGTGTTGGAAAATAAAGGACTGGATGTCATCCTAGGGATGGACTGGTTAACCACCAACAAAGGTTTTATTGACTGTTTCAACCGGACCGTGATTCTCACGCACCACCACGGGAAGACAATAAAAGTATCAGCCAAGGAAAGAAAAATACCCCGGCAGCCGAGATTGAATAAGGTGGATATTTCTGAGTTAAGCAAGGTTCCAGTAGTATGTGAATTTCCAGACGTATTTCCCGAAGAACTACCAGGCATGCCACCAGACTGAGAAATAGAATTCAGCATTGAGGTAGCACCAGGAACCACCCCCATATACAAGAAACCATACAGAATGGCACCATCCGAGTTGATCGAGTTGAAGAAACAATAAAGGAATTACTGGACAAGGGATACATTCGAGCCAGCTCCTCACCTTGGGGATCACCAATTTTATTTGCCAAAAAGAAGGATGGAACACTGAGATTGTGCATAGACTACCGAGCACTTAACATGGTCACAGTCAAGAACAAATACCCGATGCCAAGGATAAATGATCTATTTGATCAGCTCGCTCAGGCCAACGTATTCTCAAAGATTGACTTAAGGTCAGGATACCATCAATTAAAAGTGCGAACAAAAGATATCCCCAAAACAGCCTTCACCTCCAGATATGGACTATATGAGTTCACAGTTATGCCTTTTGGATTAACAAACGCCCCCGCATATTTTGTTCACCTCATGAACAAAGTATTTATGAAGTTTATGGACAAGTTCGTTGTGGTATTTATTGATGATATTCTGATATACTCCAAAACACCAGAAGAGCACGCAGAACATCTCAGGATTGTGCTAGGAGAACTCAGGAAGCATCAATTGTATGCCAAGTTCAGCAAGTGCGAATTTTGGCTAAGGCAAGTAGGCTTTCTAGGTCACGTACTGACCCAAGACGGTATCACAGTAGACCCGGAGAAAGTTAGGGCCATACTTGACTGGAAGGCACCAGCCAGCGTAACGGACATACGAAGTTTCTTGGGAATGGCAGGATATTACCGCAGATTTATTGAAGGATTCTCCACTCTAGCCAAGCCAATGACGCAGTTGCTCAAGAAAGACAAGAAGTTTGAATGGACAGAAGCCTGCGAAAAAAGTTTCCAAGAGTTAAAACGGAAATTAACCACAGCACCGGTATTAATTGTGCCAGACATACACAAAAACTTTGTGGTGTATTGTGACACATCCCGAAAAGGTCTCGGGTGCGTGTTGATGCAGGAAGGCAAGGTTGTCGCATACGCTTCACGACAACTCCGCAAGCATGAGGAAAATTATCCCACTCATGACTTAGAAATGGCAGCAGTCATTCATGCACTTAAGGAATGGAGACATTTCTTACTTGGGAACCGATGTGAAATATACACGGACCATAAAAGTCTCAAATATATTTTCACACAGCCAGAACTAAACTTACGGCAACGACGCTGGTTGGAATTGGTAAAGGATTATGACGTTGGTATCCACTATCATCCAGGGAAAGCAAATGTAGTGGCCGATGCTCTTAGTCAAAACCCCAGCTCCGACGAAAACAGACTGCAAAGTTTGAGACCTGAATTCCAAAAAGAATTTGCAAAACTCAACTTGTTAATGATCACGGAAGGCACCATATCAAACTTGGAAATAAAGCCCGACCTTGTGGAGAGAATTAAAGAAGCTCAGCCTGGTCACCCCAGCATTGAAGGAATTAAAAGAAAGGTGAGTATGGGCAAGGCCTCGGAATTTGTCATAGGCAATGATGGAATATTACGGTACAGGGACAGACTCTGTGTGCCAAACATAGAGGACCTCAAACAGCAAATCCTAGCTGAAGCACACATCACTCCTTATTCTTTCCACCCTGGAGGAACCAAAATGTATAAGGATATTCAGGAAGGATTTTGGTGGCACGGTATGAAGAGGGACATAGCCACATTCGTTGCATGTTGCGATTCTTGTCAACGCATAAAAGTTGAGCATCAAAAACCAGCCGGACTACTGCAACCAAACAAAATACCTGAGTGGAAATGGGATGAAATAGGGATGGATTTTATTGTCGGACTACCTCGGTCACGACACGGGTATGATGCCATATGGGTCATCACTGATAGATTAACCAAGGTGGCACATTTCATTCCAGTGAAGACAACCTACAACACTCAGAAGCTTGTCAGGATTTATCTCTCCCGTATAGTTTGTCTGCATGGAGTCCCGAAGACTATAATCTCCGACAGAGGCACTCAGTTTGTCTCGAGATTCTGGGATCATTTACAACAGGCTCTGGGAACCCAATTGGCCTTCAGCACAGCCTACCATCCCCAGACTGATGGATAGACTGAACGCGTAAACCAAATTTTAGAAGACATGCTGAGAGCATGTGTCCTCACCTATGGAACCAGTTGGGAAGAAAGCCTGCCATATGCCGAGTTTGCATACAACAACAGTTACCAGGCCAGCCTGCAAATGGCACCTTTTGAAGCCCTATACGGACGAAGATGTCGTACCCCGCTAAATTGGTCAGAGACCGGAGACAGCCGTATCTTCGGCCCAGACATGCTCAAAGAGGCCGAGGAAAAAATCAAGCTAATCAGGGACCGACTCAAGACCGCTCAAAGCCGACAGAAGAGTTATTACGATCAGAAACATCGTAGGGTCAATTTTGAACCCGGTGAATTTGTGTACCTACGAGTATCACCTATGAAGGGACTGCAACGGTTTAAGATTAAAGGAAAGTTAGCACCAAGATTCATTGGACCATTCTGCATAGTGGCACGAAGAGGCACTGTAGCCTACCAGCTAGATTTACCCGAAGACTTGTCCGACATTCACGACGTGTTCCACATCTCTCAATTAAGGAAGTGCGTAAGCAAACCAGAGAAACAAGTATCCCATGAGAACATTGATGTACAACCAGATCTCACCTACCGAGAACGCCCAGTAAAAATATTAGAGGAGTCTGAAAGGAGAACCCGACAGAAGACCATCAAGTTTTTCAGAGTTCAGTGGAGCAACCACACCGAAAGCGAAGCAACTTGGGAAAGAGAGGATTTTCTTCGAACAGAGCATCCACACTTATTTGAGGAACAGTTGAAATCTCGGGGACGAGATTTTTCCTAAGGGGGTAGGTGTTGTGACACTCCAAAATTTTTGCTTTGGTTTTCAGCAAAAACTTTGTGGTTTTTGAAAAGAGGCCATTTAAAATTTTCCAGAAAACCTTCCTCTTAAAAACTTTCTTTTCTTTGGCAAGGATTTTTTTTAAACCTTGGTGTTTGATCTTTTGAAACATCTTCTCTGTTGGTTCCCTCTCAAATTATTTTGGGAGTTTAATTTAATCTTTTTTCTTTTAAAAAGAAACTCTATGAAAATTTGGATTTTCATATCTTTGAAGCCACCCATGGCATTGTATTTTTGCCCATGTGGTAAAACCCCTCCAAAACCTCCCCTCCTCCTTGAAATCAACCTAAGTCCTCTGTCCCAACTCACCCAAGCAAGTTTTGGATTTTATTCAAATTATTTTTCCCCTCAAATCATTTCTGAAAATTACTTGGAGCCTGAGAGATTTTCAAAGCAAGTACCCTATTGCATTTGAGTTTTGACCTCAAACCAACTCTCATGGATAGTCCTTTGAACCCACAACCCAGAACCATCTTGATCCACTCCTCCTCTTTTCAAATTTTTCAAAATTCAGTCTCTGCAAGTTTGGACCAGATTTGCCAAATTTGATGAAATTCATATCTACACTTCTCCAAAAATTCCACCAAAATTCAGGCAGCCTTCTTGAGCAATGAGTAGCCACTCCACCAAATTTCAGCTCAAGGAAAAATCCCTAGATACCTAAATCATTCTGTCGAACACCTGAGCTACACTGTTCTTTGCATTTTCAGTAAAGTTCAGTAAAATTCAGTTTTACAGTGTCGTTTTCTTCAGAGTTCAGTCACAAGCTCACAGTGCGCTTGGCGCGATGCTCGCAGCCCCTCCCTCTTGTCCGGAGCTTCACACGCGTGCGTGGAGCCTTCCTGGCGTCGGTGGCGCGCTGGCCCGCCCTCGCCGGCGTTTTCTGCGGCGTCGGGACCTCCCGTGGCGGCCGACAGAAGGCACACCACGGCAGAACGCCGTTCAGCGCCGTCCAAAGCTCCCTGGCTCTCCGCGTGGCCTCATGCATGCCAGCGCACGCCCGTGGCACCCTCACCGTGGCCCGGCAAGCACGGAACGTGCTCCCTGCCGCCGACGGGCCGCGCCACCCCCGTTCCGTCGAGCTCGACCCAAACACCCAAACCCCGGCCAGTTTAGCACCTAAACGGACCCATTGAACCTCCGTGATGACGCTCGACTCCCTAACCACCCCCGACCGAGCACTGCGCCACCGTAACCATCGCCGGAAATCCCCGTTCACGGCCACCGCCTCGGACCGCCTATATCAAGGGCCCCCGAGCTCACCCTTGTGCACACATCATCACTACACCTCACCAACGCCCCGCCAAGCCACCAGGAGGACCTCGAGGAGGTCTCCTCCCCCAACTCCGGCCGCCTCGCCCCGCCTCGGCCTCCAGCTCGATTCACTCCAGTGAGGCCACCTCCGGCGCCCAAACCTCATCCGTAGCCCTCTCTTGCACCCAGTACTCTAACCCCCACCTCAATTTAATCTTTGCAGCCCTCTCCGACGAGCTCCATCCCCACCCGAACCACCGTCCGCCGGAGTTGAGACCGCCGTCGACTTGGTGCTCACCGGCGATCAACACCACCACCCACCATTGCGGAAGGATACGGTGAGCACATTGGTAACCTCCGATCCCCATGCCTCGCCGTGGATCGCCGCCGGCGACCACCGCAGCTCTCGGGCGCCGACGAGCCTCGTCCCTCCCATTTGAAAATTTAAACATGACAAGTGGGACCCGCTGTCAGCCTCTCTGTCCTTTCTAAACGAAGCGTTATCTGAAAACGCCTTCTGCCAAATGCGCTTTCCCTCTGGGCTGGCGTAGTTTCTGCCGAAGTGTTTTCTGTTTTTATAAACTAGCCCCTGGAAACTTTCTGTTTCATTACAGATGAGTCCCTGGATTAAAACCCTTATAACTTTTTAACAGAAAAGTATTTTTGATTGATTCTTTTTCTGTCTTCTTTAAAATTTTGTCTAGTTTTTTATCAGATTTATTTGAAAAATATTTGGTATACTTTTTGTGCACCTCTTGGTATTTACGATAGCGCATATATTTTCTTTATACCGTAGATACCGAAGGAGGTGACGGAGCCGCGAACTTCACCGAGCTAGGCTCCGACTACTCTGAACCAGGCAAGCATGTTTGAACTTTTGATATGATGAGTGTCTTGGCATGTTTTGCGTTTAGTTAGTCTCATGGCATGTTGATGAGCATACCGATGAACGTTATTTCCATGCACTGTTGAGGTAAGTGAGTTCGATGATCCATGAGTGGATGGATGTGAATATGAATGGCCATGTGTTGGCATGAGAAGGGGTAAGATGGCAGTGTTGTAGCATGCCAGTCTTATGCCAGACTATGTGACTGCAGTGTCAAACCGTATCGGTCCAGTTCCTTCCATTTCCTTCCTTGTACTACCACATGTTTTCCGCAAGGAATATGGCTTAGTAAGTTGTAAACCGCTTTCCTGGTGCACACCAAAAAGGAGAGGCCGTGATGATGGTTCCATGGCCCTGGATTAAAGCCAGTCATCCGGTCAAGGGGCATGGGTGTGTCGGTGTACTAAAATAGGGGGGTACCTTAGTACCCCGAACTTGTGCACGGGCAGTCGCGGCAACCCGCGGCAGGGCTTGCCGGGCGTCCGCCAAGGTCCTCCGCGGCTACGTTGATGCCGTTTAGGGACAGAATACTCAAGCTAAAAAGCCCCGGCAAGAGGAGCTTGCCAGGAAAGCCAACCAAGGCCCCGGCAAGAGGAGCTTGCCGGGAAGGCCAACCAAGGCCCGGCAAGAAGTGCTCGCCGGGAAGAAAACAAAGGCCCCGGCAAGAGGAGCTTGCCGGGAAGGCCGACCGAGGCACCTCCAGGGGACTTGCCACGGCGCCCCGCGCGCCCCGGCAAGGCCCGAGGGCCAACAAGCTTGCCGGCCCGACAAGAGGAGGACCGCGGCAAGGCACTTGCCGCGGCAAGATTGCCAACCAAACTCCAGCACATCCGGCGACGTGTCATCACAAGGCCGTCCCAAAGGCACGTGGCGAAGCACTACACAGCCATGCGGAGCGAGGTGGCAAGCGGAGCTGACAGAGACGCCATCGTGGCAACCGGTGGCTCATTTGACGATCGCCTCTCTGCACTGTTGGGGCGACCGGACGGGCATTAAATGCCCTTGTCCCCTGCCGTCAGTTAGGTAGGGGACACTGTTGGTCACTGTTACACCAACCTGCGTTTTTACCTTTCTACCCCCTCTTCTTACACTGCCACCTCTTGGTGCCCCCTTCAGACTATAAAAGGGAGGCCCATGCGCACGTAGAAGGGGTTCGGTTCGGTTCGGCTGGATAGGTTTTAGGGTTCATCAGAGGACACAGGATCAAGGTCCGGTCCAGCACACACACACCGCACCACCGTGCGCTCGTATTCGAGCAAGATCGAATAACAACACAAAGCAGCAGTAGGAGTTTTATCTCTCCGGAGAGCTCCGAAGCTGGGTAAAAAGATCGCCCGCCGTCTCTCTCACTCCACCGCGCGCCCGGGACCTCGATCCGCTCTGCGCGCGGCCTCCGCCCCCCTCTCTGAACCAGAAAAGGGGCCCCCCGTGCCCCATAGGTGCCCGGGCGGCCACGAAAGCAGACCGTGCGCCCGCCCCGACATCTTTGGCGCGCCAGGTAGGGGGCGCGTCGAGGTCGTGAGCATCCGATCCGGTCTCCGCGCGCGCTGCATCAACGCCTTCATCGACATGCCATCGAAGAAGAAGCCTTCGGAGATAGCCGCTCCGTCTACATCGATTCCGCCACCATCGCCGGAGCAAACGGGCGGTGGAGCGGGCGCCGGCGGAAGAGCGGGCGCCGACGGTGGGACTCACGTCATCACCAGATCCAAAAACAAGGCCCCGCAAGCGTCGGCGACCATGCAGACACCGCGCCCTTCCCAGGAGGTGCAAGGCCAACAACGCCCCGGTGCTCCTAGCATCGTGCTCGCCTTCGAGCAAGGCCAAGCTGGCGGGTCGCGAGACGCTCGAGGTCAGCATGCACGCCCGCATGCTGGCGCGAGCGAGGTACGGTCGCCAGGGCGGGGTGATGCACCTCCCAATCCAGTTGGGAGTCCGAGCACATCCCGCTCCTCGCGCCGCTCGTCGCCGCCACCACCCAAGACAGCAGAGGAAGCGCTGGCCCGAGCCCAACTGCTCCTAGACTAACCTTCGGTGCCGCACAAGATCGACGACTGGAGGATGACCATATACAGCCTCATCGCCTTCGCCAACGGCGACAAGCCCCGGCAACCGAGCGCATCGAGGCCCCGGCAAGGCGTCCAAGCACAAGCCGACGCCGACAAGACCGCTGGGGGAGCCACCTCCGTGCACTCCCAGCCCCGAAGGCCAAGATCGCCGGCTCGTCGGACCAACCCTGACGGCGACTCCACCGCGTCGTCGGACCCGCGAACTCAACGCGACCAGCGCCACGTTCTCCAAGAACGGCGGCACGAAGACGCTCGCCCTCGCATCGAGCGCAGAAGGGAAACACGACGTCAATCTGACCAGCGTGCTGGGCCCACTATCGACATGCATGCACTAGGGGAGCCAGGCGACTTGCCGTACGCGGCAGGTTGCCCTGCGTTCACCCGCGAGCTGCGGCAAGTCCAGTGGCCCAAAACCAAGAACTTCAAGCCAGACGTGCCCGAGAAGTACGATGGCAGGATACATCCCTCGGAGTTCCTCAGCATCTACACCATCGCGGTGCAGGCTGCCGGAGGGCGCGATGACAAGATCCTCGCCAACTACTTCCCACTGGTACTCAAGCCCAATGTCAGATCTTGGCTCATGCACTTGCCGGACGGTTCCATCTCTTCATGGGCTGACCTGTGTCATCAGTTTGTCGGCGCCTTCACGGGCGGCCACAAGCCTCATGGCCAGGAAAGTGACCTCCACTTGCTCGTTCAGAAGGAGGGGGAGCCCCTGCGCAAGTACATACAGAGATTCAGCCAGGTGCAACGCAACATCCCAGACGTCCACCCTGCCGCAGTTATCAGCGCCTTTCATCAGAACGTGCGTAACCGCAAGATGAGGGAGGAGATGGCGATGTGCAAGATCAGAGACGTCAGCGAGCTCTATGCTCTGGCCGACAAGTGTGCACGGGGTGAGGAGGGGAGGAAAATCCCCGGAGAGGTTGCGGGAGCAGAAGGATCTGACAGTGAGGATACCGCCCCGGCAAGGAAGAACCGGAGACGGAACAACAGGAAGAGAAAGACTAAGGATGTGCTAGCTGTTGAGCATTCCGGCAACGGAGGCGGCTCCGACAAGGCCAAGGCCGATGACTCTGGCGAGGCTGTGGTAGCCACCGACAAGCAGGATGGCTCCGGCAAGCGGTATTGCAAGATCCACCGCACCAAGGGCCACGATCTCCAAACCTACAAGAAAGTCGAAGAGATGGCGGAGCTGCAGAAAACAGAGTACGAGCGCCGCGATAAGGAGAGAGCCCAGGGAGGTGGCGGAGGATCCGGCAAGAAACTTCCCGCCCGGGGAGGACACCGCGGCAAGCCCAAGCCGCGGAAAGGAGATAGGCCTCCCCGCGGCCGCGACAAGGACGAAGATGAAGATGAGATGGAGGAAGATGAGACCGATGACCAAGTGTTTCAGAAGGCGACAGAGGTGCTGTGCATCGACGGTGGCGCCTCTCTGCACGCCTCGCACCGCCAACTCAAGCAGTGGGTGCGAGAGGTGAACGCAACAGAGCCATCCGACGAGGCGCGCAGGCCTCTGAAATGGTCCGGCACGCCCATCATTTTCGATGTAGAAGACCACCCTGATCGCATCACTGCGGTCGGGTGCTTGCCGATGTTGGTCTCACCAACAATCCGCAACCTCAAGGTCACGAAGATGTTGGTTGACGGCGGAGCCGGCCTGAACCTGATTTCCTCCACAGTGCTCAAGAAGCTCCAGATCCCCGACAGCGAGCTCGAAGAGACTGGTACCTTTCAAGGGATAAATCCGAGAAGGAGCAAGCCCAAGGGGAAGATCACATTGCCAGTGACGTTTGGCAGTGAGCTGAATTTCAGGACAGAGAGGGTCACCTTCGATGTTGCTGATATCCCATTACCCTACAATGGGATACTCGGCCGACCAGCGCTTGCCAAGTTCATGGCAGCCTCTCACTACGCATACAACGTGCTCAAGATGCCTGGCCCGATGAGTATCATTTCTGTCCAAGGTGACAAGAGGGATGCACTCATCTGCGCCGACAAGATTTACCGGGAAGCAGCAGCCGCAGCAGAGCGCGAGCCACTTGCCGCTGAAGCTCCCCGGGGGAAGGAGAAGCTCAAGTCCGGCAAGTGCAGCCCTGATGCGCACTCCGGCAAGCGCACCTCCTCGGAGTGCTGCGCTGCCGTCGAGAGCGCACCATCGAGCTCCACCGGCAAGTGCAAGAAAGCAAAGGCAAATCCGCCAAAGATCAAGCCCGGCAAGAACAGCTCTGGTATCTGCTCCGGCAAGCACGCCTCCCCGGAGTGCCGCGCTGCCGTCGAGGATGCGCCATCGAGCTCCGCTAGCCAGTAGGGCGAAGAAAGCGTCCAGCTTTAAGCTTTTGGAGTGTACTCCCTGAGAATCCGTACCTTGTACGAAGAACCTACGCGCGGAAGGGTCGAATCGTGGCTAAGTTGCGCCCTTGATCCGTTTCGAGTCCACTCAACGACGAAAGCGCGCCGCAACTAGCCCGACGAGTTCTTCTTGCCGGAAGCAACACCGCCAACGGGCTGCTGATGTCCCGCACTCAGCAAGTGTGTTTACATCGGCAGGTTCCCTGAAAGCGCGGGGGGGGGGGTGAAAACGTACAAGGGAGGGAGTCAAGGGAGGAGCGCGGCTTCGCCGGACCACGAAAGACAGAAAAGCTAAGTCACCCGAGCTCGAGCGCATAGCTCTTTTCTTTAGTTTTGAGCGCTTATGTTATGTTCCTCGTACGTTCGTCTCTTGTACGAAAAACCCATGCGCTGAGGAGCCAACTCATGGTTAAGTTGCGCCCTTGCTTTGTTTTCGAGTCCGCTCAACAATGCAAGCACGCTGCAACTGGCCCGAGAAGGTTTCTTGTCGGGTACAACACCGCCAGCAGGCTGCTGACGTTCCGCACTCAGCAAGTGTGTTAGCACCGGCAAGTTCCCTAGAAGCGTAGGGCAAAAACGTATAAGGGGTATAATGAAATCGAGGATGTAACGTAGCAAGCCTTGCCATGGGACGTCCTTTGTATGAGAAACTTGTGCGCAGAGGAGCTAACTCGTGGTTAAGTTCCGCCCTTGCTTTGTTTTCGAGTCCGCTCAACAATGCAAGTGCGCTGCAACTGGCCCGAGGAGGTTTCTTGCCGGGTACCACACCGCCAGCAGGCTGCTGACGTTCCGCACTCAGCAAGTGTGTTAGCACCGGCAAGTTCCCTAGAAGCGTAGAGTGTAAACATGCAAAGGGTGAAACATGGCATCGCATTGCCCAACTTGAGGTTACGTTGCAAAGAATAACTTATTTCAGCGCTGTCTTAGTTATTTTTGTGACTGTAATAACAGCGACAAGGAGAAACCAGAAGGGCGCACTGGCGAAGAGGCCCCGGCAAGCCGATTTCACTGGGGGCTGCGGCCGCCAAGATCCCTACACGGCAAGTCAGGGTCCCCGGGGGCTACAACGCTGGCGGCAAGGACAGAGCAAGGCGCGCCAGCGCCTAGGTCCCGGCGGAGCCAAAGTTGCCGGGGGCTGCAAATATCAAGATTCACCCCCGGCAAGCCAGAGTCGCCGGGGGCTGTAATACCAGATAAGTTTTCCATCCCTCGTCATGCATCCTCTTGTGGGCTGGGGAAAGCGAGGCCGCGTCTCTGAACGATCATGCCTTGTACGAAAAGAACCTGTGCGCAGAGGAACCGACTCGTAGCTAGCCGCGCACCGACTGTTGCTTCGAGTCCGCTCGACAATTTAGGTGAACTGCGGCTAGCCCAACGACAAGGTTTCTTGTCGGCCGCGACACCGCCGGCAGGGAACCAACTCGTAGCTAGTTGCCTTACTGTCATTTCGAGTCCGCTCAACGACTTAAGTAAGCCGCGACTAGCTCCGCGACAAGGTTTCCTGTCGGTTGCAGTTCCGTTGCCGACGTTCCGCACTCGGCGCTCACGGCAAGGTGCCCGCGCCGGCAAGTTCCCTAAAAGCGTAGGGTGAAAACGTACAAGGCGCGCAATCAAGTAAAAGACTTAATCCGGCAAGCTTTCCCCTCTTTTCATTAAAAAACATCCCAATTTAGTGTGAGTCCATGGAGGATGAAAAACATGATAGAGAGGATTACAAGCTTTAAATACAGCTAAGGCCCGAAGGCTTACAAATTAAAAGATAAGGTGCCCGTAATCCCTCTCCTGTTTTCTCTTCGGGAGGTAGGTCAAGGAGGCCCCGGCAAGAGAAGCTTGCCGGGGAGGGCAAAAGAAACGCCTAGGCGAGCTACGGGTGCCAGAAGACACCAAGAGAACTTCTCGGGGCCCGGCCAGGAGCTTGGCGGAGACGGAGGCGCCGGAGGCAGAGCCCGAAGACGGGGCGGCAGGACATCAGCACGCTGTCGAGGGCACCTCGCCCTCGTACTCCGACTTGACGGCCTTGCCGCCACCCCTCTTCCTCTTCCGCCGCCTCCCTACGCCAGCCGCCCAAGGAGACGGCCCCGTGGAGTTTAGAAGGCCGGCGACCTGGATGATGGGGTCGCCGGTGGCGCGCGCGAGGCAGCGTCCGACGCCTAGTTGGACCCGCCATCCTCGTCGTCGCTGTCGCTCCCCTCCTCGTCACTCTCGCTCGAGGAGGGACCTTCGCTATCGGAGGAGCTGTCCACGCAGCATCTCGCCCGAGTGCCGGAGTCCCCGAAGACCTTGACGGCGAGAAGGTTGCCCTCCATTAACTTAAAATGGAGGGTGAACCCCGCCGTCAAGCTATGGATGCGGGCGAACGTCTTCCACCCTCGGTCGAAGTACATCACGCCGGGGGCTGGGGATACGACACTAACTCGAGTGCCGCTGATCCCGCAGCCCCTCATGCGCAACTCCAGCATCTCGGGCGGGTCCGGCTCCATCGCGCTCGCAAATGGAGCCGGAAGACGGAGGCGTCGACGAGGTGCCCGGCGCAGCTTGACGAAGAACTCCCAGGGGTCGTCCCCAATATGGACCGCCTCGAGGAGAGGAGCCGTCGGCGGAGACGGGGGTGGCGCACCACCCCGGCCGCCTCTTCCCCGAGCGCCTCGGCCACGCCCTCGACCTCGCCCTCGGCCTCGCCCCCTCCCTCTTCCCCTCTCGACCGACTCCACCGCCGCAGGAGCGACAGAGGGAGGGATGCGCTGTCTGGCGGCAACCCTCGCCGCCACCGACAAGGGGCCAGGATTCCCTTTCTCCATGGCGAATGGGAGGAAGGGGAGCAGAAGTTAAAAAGGAAAGAAGGAGATGGAGTGTGGGCTTCTGTGCCCTCCCCCCTGCCCCTTATAAAGGAGCAGGGTGGGAGCCCGGCCGCCCCGCTCGGCGAATCAAGGCACGGGAGAGCAGGGAATCAGGGCCGACCCGCTGCCTCTGCTCACGCCGGCCCAGATTCCCCAATCCCACCGTCCGTGACCCCAAGCGCATGGGAGCCGCGTGGCAGGGATGCAACGCCGAGTGGACGGGTGAGGCAGTCTCGCCCCACCCCGTGAGCATGGGAGCGGATGCCTCAAAAGCCGCGCGCTGGCCCCGTCCAGTAAATGCACCACGCCCCCACACCTACCTCCGTCTAGGAAGGAGGGCATGGGCCGTCCCCTCCGTCATGGCTTGATGCGTGCTCGCGAGAACTCAGCCCCGCACGCACCGCCCACGTTGCCCACGATGCCGCGTTTGACGCGTGCCACTCCGAGCGTGTGCGGTGGAAACGGAGTTCGATTTTGTGTGGACCCAGGCCACGCGTGCCCGTGCACTGTTTTGGGCCTGGCCCAACAACGCTCGGCACCGTTTATGGCCCAGGCCCGGGGGCTACTGTCAGTGTACTAAAGTAGGGGGGTACCTTAGTACCCCGAACTTGTGCACGGGCAGTCGCGGCAACCCGCGGCAGGGCTTGCCGGGCGTCCGCCAAGGTCCTCCGCGGCTACGTTGATGCCGTTCAGGGACAGAATACTCAAGCTAAAAAGCCCCGGCAAGAGGAGCTTGCCGGGAAAGCCAACCAAGGCCCCGGCAAGAGGAGCTTGCCGGGAAGGCCAACCAAGGCCCGGCAAGAAGAGCTCGCCGGGAAGAAAACAAAGGCCCCCGCAAGAGGAGCTTGCAGGGAAGGCCAACCGAGGCACCTCCAGGGGACTTGCCGCGGCGCCCCGCGCGCCCTGGCAAGGCCCGAGGGCCAACAAGCTTGCCGGCCCGACAAGAGGAGGACCGCGGCAAGGCACTTGCCGCGGCAAGATTGCCAACCAAACTCCAGCACATCCGGCGACGTGTCATCACAAGGCCGTCAGAAAGGCACGTGGCGAAGCACTACACAGCCATGCGGAGCGAGGTGGCAAGCGGAGCTGACAGAGACGCCATCGTGGCAACTGGTGGCTCATTTGACGATCGCCTCTCTGCACTGTTGGGGCGACCGGACGGGCATTAAATGCCCTTGTCCCCTGCCGTCAGTTAGGTAGGGGACACTGTTGGTCACTGTTACACCAACCTGCGTTTTTACCTTTCTACCCCCTCTTCTTACGCTGCCACCTGTTGGTGCCCCCTTCATACTATAAAAAGGAGGCCCATGCACACGTAGAAGGGGTTCGGTTCGGTTCGGCTGGATAGGTTTTAGGGTTCATCAGAGGACACAGGATCAAGGTCCGGTCCAGCACACACACACCGCACCACCGTGCGCTCGTATTCGAGCAAGATCGAATAACAACACAAAGCAGCAGTAGGAGTTTTATCTCTCCGGAGAGCTCCGAAGCTGGGTAAAAAGATCGCCCGCCGTCTCTCTCACTCCACCGCGCGCCCGGGACCTCGATCCGCTCTGCGCGCGGCCTCCGCCCCCCTCTCCGAACCAGAAAAGGGGCCCCCTGTGCCCCATAGGTGCCCGGGCGGCCACGGAATCAGACCGTGCGCCCGCCCCGACAGGGTGTTTCCGGTTGGGACCGAGAGGGGGGCACCCCTTAGAGCGCGCGTATATAAATTTGATCCCATGCTATTCGAGATTGTGATCTCCCCGTCTCAAAAGTTTTTCTTGGACGATGTCTAGGGTGATTCCAAGCATCGAGAGGTAGAATGGGTGTGTACTGGTTAGCTGTGTTTTCTACCGAAAAACCGTAAACGGAACTAGTCCTTCGTGACTACGGAAATCCGTTGGCTGTGCGAAAAAATTTGTACAAACTCTGCAGAGTCATATATTCCTTCAAACCATCTATTCCATGTTCCAGTTCGATATTATCTTATCCTGACCACATGTCAGTTTTGATGACAGAGACTCCGGTGAATCGCATGAGTGCTAAGTCCAGTTAAATGATTATTCCTGTGGATGGACTAACCCATTTATTTTCGTGAATTGAATGTTTATTATGAGTAATATTTACTTGTGGACAAAAGCCCTTTCAGTGATGTCGCTCAGACGTCCGACTGTGGCATTTCTTTTAAAGCCCTTTCTGTGATGTCGCTCAGACGTCCGACTGTGGCATTTCTTTTAAAGCCCTTTCTGTGATGTCGCTCAGACGTCCGACTGTGGCATTTCTTTTAAAGCCCTTTCTGTGATGTCGCTCAGACGTCCGACTGTGGCATTTCTTTTAAAGCCCTTTCTGTGATGTCGCTCAGACGTCCGACTGTGGCATTTCTTTTAAAGCCCTTTCTGTGATGTCGCCCAGACGTCCGACTGTGGCATTTCTTTTAAAGCCCTTTCTGTGATGTCGCCCCGACGTCCGACTGTGGTATTTCTTTTAAAAGCCCTTTATGTGGTGTCGCTAAGACGCCCGACTGTGGCATCATTTCCTTTTATTTATTTGTTCACCTTTCGAGGCGTCGCTTCAGACACCCGAGCGGTCTCCATTTATGTTTTGATGGGATTTCAAGCGGACTACCGCCGTTTCCCTTTTACTTACCTCGTTATGTTAATTTATTTTAATGTGCATTGATGAATTAATCATGACGCATCCATGCATGCATTTGTTATCTCTTACGTCCGAACTGTCTTGCGAGTACTTTCAAAGTACTCACTGGCTTGTTGATTTGGCCAGATGCTGACGAAGGCGATCTCATGGATGAAGAATTTGATAGCGAGTCCGACGCCTAGAGGAGTCCTAGTCAGTCTCGTGCGACCCTAGATTTGGTCACTGTATTATATCCGCTTCCGCTACCAAATAAATTCATCGAGCCTCACCTCGACGCTCGATGAGATGACAGTTTTAGAGTCCTGTATCCCTCTCCCCGCTGTGTTTATCCACCACCACCCTATCCTCGAGTCAGTAGTATGCCCCCACACCGCTGTGTCTTGTCCGCCATTATGTATAATTATTGGCGTGCTTGTAATAATTTGGTTGAGCAACCATAGTTCGACCCTGTAATATATTTTATGCTACTAGCTTATTGTATCAAGATTTTGTCTACCAGTGAGGAGGATTTCTCTCATACTGGACTCAATAGATTGGTTTCTCAATAAATATTTTTATTGGAAAACCGGTCGTGACAACAGAAAGCCTCGTTTTCAGTAAAATGGAACAAGAAAGCAACTTGTTGGAAGTAATACATTTTGATGTGTGCAGTCCAATGAGTGCTGAGGCACGCAGTGGATATCGTTATGTTCTTACTTCACGGATGATTTGAGTAGATATTGTATATTTACTTCATGAAACACAAGTCTGAATTATTGAATGGTTCAAGTAATTTCAGAATGAAGTTGGAGATCATCGTGACAAGAGGATAAAATGTCTATGATATGATCATAGAGATGAGTATCTGAGTTACGAGCTTTGTCACGCAATTAAGACATTGTGGAAATTGTTTCACAATTAATACCGCCTGGAACACCATAGTGTGATGGTGTGTCCGGACATCATAGTTACACCCTATTGGACATGGTACGTACCATGATGTCTCTTATCGAATTACCACTATCGTTCATGGGTTAGGCATTAGATACAACCGCACTCACTTTAATAGGGCACCACGTAATTCCGTTGAGACGACACCATTTGAACTATTGTTTGGAGAAACCTAAGTTGTCGTTTCTTGAAGTTTGGGGCTGCGATGCTTATGTGAAAAAGTTTCAGGTTGATAAGCTCGAACCCAAAGCGGATAAAATGCATCTTCATAGGACACCCAAAAATAGTTGGGTATACCTCCTATTTCAGATCCGGAAGCAAAAGGATTGTTTCTAGAAATAGGTCCTTTCTCGAGGAAAAGTTTATCTCGAAAGAATTGAGTGGGAGGATGTTGGAGACTTGATAAGGTTATTGAACCATCACTTCAAATAGTGTGTAGCAGGGAACAGGAAGTTGTTCCTATGGCGCCTACACCAATTGAAGTAGAAGCTTATGATAGTGATCATGAAACTTTGGATCAAGTCACTACTAAACCTCGTAGGTCGACAAGGATGCGTACCACTTCAGAGTGGTACGGTAATCCTGTCTTGGAGGTCATGTTGCTAGATAACAATGAACCTATGAGCTATGAAGAAGTGATGGTGGGCCCAGATTCCGACGAATGGCTCGAAGCTATAAAATCCGAGAGAGGATCCATGTATGAAAACAAAGTATAGACTTTGGAAGAACTACTTGATGGTCGTAAGGCTGTTGGGTACAGATGGATTTTAAAAGGAAGACAGACAATGATGGTAAGTATTACCATTAAGAAAGCTCGACTTGTCGTTAAGATGTTTTCCGACAAGTTCAAGGAGTTGACTATAATGAGACTTTCTCACTCGTAGTGATGCTAAGAGTCTGTTGGAATTATATTAGCAATTACTGCATGATTTATGAAATCTTGCAGATAGAATGTCAAAACATTGTTTCCTCGACGATATCCTTGAGGAAAGGTTGTATGTGATACAACCAGAAGGTTTTGTCAATCCTGAATGATGCTAACAAGTATGCAAAGCTCCAGCAATCCTTTTAAGGACTGGAGTAAGCATCTCGGAGTTGGAATGTACGCTTGATGAGATGATCAAAGATTTTGGGTTTATACAAAGTTTATGAGAAACTTGTATTTCCAAAAAGGTGAGTGGGAGCACTATAGAATTTCGGATGAGTATATGTTGTTGACGTATTGTTGATCAGAAATGATGTAGAATTTCTAGAAAGAATATAGGGTTATTTGAAAAGTGTTTTTCAATAGAAAACCTGGATTAAGTTGCTTGAACATTGAGCATCAAGATCTATGAGGATAGATCAAAAACGCTAAATGGTAATTTCAAATGAGCACATACCTTGACATGATCTTGAAGGTGTTCAAGATGGATCAGTCAAAGAAGGAGTTCTTGCCTGAGTAGTAAGGTATGAAGTTAAGAGTTAAAGCTCGACCACGGCAGAAGAGAGAGAAAGGGCGAAGGTCGTCCCCTATGCTTCAGACATAGGCTCTGTAGTATGCTATGTTGTGTACCTCACTGGAAGTGTGCCTTGCCATGAGTCTGGCAAGGGGGTACAAGAGTGATCCAGGAATGGATCATTGGACAGTGGTCAAAATTGTCCTTGGAATAAATAAGGACGTGTTTCTCGATTATGGAGGTGATAAAGAGTTCAGCGTAAAGGGTTACGTTGATCCAAGCTTTAACACCTATCCGAGTGACTCTGAGTAGCAAACCGGATACGTATAGTGGAGCAACCATTTGGAATAGCTCCAAGTGGAGCGTGGAAGCAGCATTTACAATATGACCTAGAGATTTGTGACATACATACGGATCTGAATGTTCCAGACCCGTTGACTAAAACCTCTCTCACAAGCAAAACATGATCAAACCCAAGAACTCATTGAGTCTTAATCACATGATGATGTGAACTAGTTTGGTGACACTAGTAAACTCTTTGGATGTTGGTCACATGATGATGTGACCTGTGAGTGTTAATCACATGCCGATGTGAACTAGATTATTGACTCTAGTGCAAGTGGGAGACTATTGGAAATATGACCTAGAGGCAATAATAAATTAGTTATTATTATTATATTTCCTTGTTCATGATAATCGTTTATTATCCATGCTATAATTGTATTGATAGGAAACTCAGATACATGTGTGGGACCATGTCCCTAGTAAGCCTCTAGTTGACTAGCTCGTTGATCAATAGATGGTTACAGTTTCCTGACCATGGACATTGGATGTCGTTGATAACGGGATCACATCATTAGGAGAATGATATGATGGACAAGACCCAATCCTAAGCCTAGCACAAAGATCGTGTAGTTCGTATGCTAAAGCTTTTCCCATGTCAAGTATCATTTCCTTAGACCATGAGATTGTGCAACTCCTGGATACCGTAGGAATGCTTTGGGTGTACCAAACTTCACAACATAACTGGGTGGCTATAAAGGTGCACTACGGGTATCTCCGAAAGTGTCTGTTGGGTTGGCACGAATCGAGACTGGGATTTGTCACTCCGTGTAACGGAGAGGTATCTCTGGGCCCACTCGGTAGGACATCATCATAATGTGCACAATGTGACCAAGGGTTGATCACGGGATGATGTGTTACGGAACGAGTAAAGAGACTTACCGGTAACAAGATTGAACAAGGTATCGGGATACCGACGATCGAATCTCGGGCAAGTACAATACCGCTAGACAAAGGGAATTGTATACAGGATTGATTGAATCCTCGACATCGTGGTTCATCTGATGAGATCATCGTGGAACATGTGGGAGCCAACATGGGTATCCAGATCCCGCTGTTGGTTATTAACCGGAGAACCTCTCGGTCATGTCTGCATGGTTCCCGAACCCGTAGGGTCTACAAGGTTCGATGACGCTAGGGTTATAGGGAATAGATATAAGTGGTTACCGGATGTTGTTTGGAGTCCCGGATGAGATTCCGAACGTCACAAGGAGTTCCGGAATGGTGCGGAGGTAAAGATTTATATATGGGAAGTCCTGTTTTGGTCACATGAAAGGTTTCGGGTGTTATCGGTAACGTACCAGGACCACCGGGAGGGTCCCGGGGGTCCACCAAGTGGGGCCACCGGCCCCAGAGGGCTGCATGGGCCAAGTGTGGGAGGGGACCAGCCCCAGGTGGGCTGGTGCACCCCCCCCCCCCCCCCACAAGGGCCCAAGGCGCCTAGGGTTTGGGGAGGGGGCGCACCCACCTTACTTGCGGGGCAAGTTTCCCCTCTCCCCCCCCCTTGGTCGCACCCTAGATGGGATCTAGGGGCTGCCGCACCCCTTGGGGTGGGAACCCTAGAGAGGGCGCAGCCCCTCCCTCTCCCCTATATATAGTTGAGGTCTTTGGGGCTGCCAACACATGAGTTTTGACTTCTCCCTAGCGCAGCCCTACCTCTCTTTCTCCTCGTCTCTCGCGGTGCTTGGCGAAGCCCTGCTGGATTACCACGCTCCTCCATCACCACCACACTGTTGTGCTGCTGCTGGACGGGGTCTTCCCCAACCTCTCCCTCTCTCCTTGCTGGATCAAGGCATGGGAGACGTCACCGGGCTGCATGTGTGTTGAACGCGGAGGTGCCGTCCGTTCGGCACTAGGACCCCGTTCTCTTGAACGCTTCCGCTTAGCGATCTACAAGGGTATGTAGATGCACTCCCCTCTCTCTCATTGCTAGTCTCTCCATAGATAGATCTTGGTGACACGTAGGAAAATTTTGAATTTCTGCTACGTTCTCCAACAGTAAACACTGTTGGTGCTACCCCACTTGTAAGCAGTTGTGCAAAACATGGCACATTGGCTCAGCTCGCTTCAACACTAGGCTATCGACCAGCTAACAATCAACAATCTGCTATCTGACATATAAGCAACTACTATGTATCTTGTTACAGTGGTTCATGCAGTTAATTGAGGCCACAATGTAATAAATTCCAAACATTCACACGCTAGTCCAGTGCTCATGTGGAACACTCACAATTAAACTCGTCTTCATAAAAATCTTGAAAAGCATAAGTTAAGAAATTTTATACATCTCAATGATACATAGAACATAACAAACATATACTAGTTCACAGCAAAAGACAAAGTTGTGAGAAGGTTTACAAATCCGAAAAAAACAAGCAAGGCTTCTCTGAGCAAAGGGCCTCCCGGCAGGCTTAAATTTCCTGGAGTTCACTCTGGTTTTTTCTTATTGCCACCATCCAGGGTTAGGTTCTCTCATTCTAGAATAACCAATTATCATTGTGGTCTCGGCTGGAATGCTGAACTGAACCATGCAGTGTACTGACTAGCTGAAATGCTTGTGCATTCCACTAAATTTAAGCACCGCTATTTGCAGAAATAAGCAGACCACAATGCCTCTTGTCCGCACACCTGTCCAAAAAACCGCCGTGCAGCCGTGCCAGCTAGTCCTCGGTCCATGGATGAACTGGTAGAAAGTGCATTCCGGACTAGGATGCAGTTGTTTTCGCTCGTCCCTGCACTGCAATCAGGAAGTAAAACGTATGAATCAGCTTCTTTTAGATTGCGTTGGTCATTCTACCTTAGTTACTACCAATGTAGGGATACCTTGAAGACGGGAGGTTAGACGACGGCAACGAGGGATAGCCATCTCATTTTGCACAGTTGTACTAAAACTGAGGTGTGTGCTTTTGATTGCGCGGATAGAAACGATACGGAGACAGACATCCCGAAACGATATGGAGACAAACATCCTTGTTTGCACAAATATGAAATACGGTTATTTAAACAGTGACACATATTACTACTTTCCCCCATTTCCTCTTAGAACCAAGTCCTAGATTCATGCTACAACTTTCCCACTTTCTTCCCTATTTGAACCAACGCTTTGAGTTCACTGTATGAACTAGCTTTACTTCTAATAATAGTAGAATTCTAGGTGGCTTTGTAACAGCGGATGGAAGTAGAAAAGGATCCACACGAAGGGGGAAGAGCTGGGGCAGTAGAGCAAGGCAGGTTTCGAAGGAATATATACCTGAGGGTCGTCGGCATGTGCCAAAGGCGGCGTCGGGAGGATGCATCTTGGCCACAATACCGCGGGGAGGAAGAAGCGGTCAGAGGCCCTCCCAAGCCGGCGCTCTCTCGGAGAGAACGGCACGGCTACCGATCGGTACGCGCGGGCAGACGTTGGTCTCCTCCCTCGCCGCTGACGACAGCGTGAACGATGCACCTACACCCCCTGCCTTGGTCGAGGTTGTCCGGCCGGATTTGTGACCAGCCGTGAGCTGAGAGAGAGAGAGTGTGGCCACCTATGTCTTGCTTAGATCTGGAGAGCATGAGAGAGTGAACGAGAGGAACCCTAGTAAAGCAAGCGCTAAGGCTCCTGCTTTTATATATAGTGGAGTGATTTTGTTGTACCGGCTTCAAAAAAATGCGCTCCTACATGTACCCGCGAGTGGGTGTGGGAGAACTAGTGCGTGCGTGCACCGCTTCTCTTCGTGAGAGTACAATATATACTATGCCCAAAGAACGTTCGCCGCAAGAGTAATAGTAGTGTGTGATGTGTGAGCTAAAACAAAATGTGCGCGCCGTCTTTTGTTTTTTAGAAGTTCTGAGGGTAGGGTGTGAAGAGCACATATGTGCGTGACGTCTACCTGCAGATAGAGGATGGATGCGACATGCGAGTCTGCGAGAGGACTCGGGAGAGTCGTGACTCATGAGGGTGCGTGTGAGAGAGAGGGGGGGCACGTATCAATGCAATGCATGTGTCCATAAATCATTATCCGACAAACGTTCGCCACAAGCCTTTTCCTAACGAACGCCGTAAGAACCGTTAGATCGGCATTCGACAGTGTCAGTTTTGCCATGTCATTTAACATAACAGCCACACCTCCTACACACAAATATTCCACGTGAGTGTTAGCAACTGCCGTATGCTCCCTCCGTTCCGAAATGCAGTGCATATAGCTTTATTGAAAATTAGAACCTCGCAAACTTTTACCGAGTTTTCGTGTACCAAATTGCACATGTAGAATACCATGTATATATCATTTCATTCATCTTCAATAGGTAACTATAAAGATGGGTGAGGAGTCTACAAAGAAAGACCATCGTATCACCCGCAGCAATTTCAACCATCCTTTAGTGTCGAGGAATATCATAGGAACTCTATATGATATGATTTTTATAGGATTTTTTTCCTTTAGAGCCAATTGGTTCATAGGAATAGATTCATATACTCTACATTTCAAAGGAAATAAACATGATATCATTTCTATAGCTTTAAAGCCACTTGGTTCATATGAATGGATTCCTATACTCCCTTAATTTCAAAGGAAAATAAACACTAGCGTATATTCAATAGAAAAGTTCCTATGATATGAACCAAATTACATCTCTTTACTAATCCCTCCTCATAGGAATTGAGATACATGTCATCTCTAGATTCAATAGAAAAGTTCCTATGATGTGAACCAAATGACATCTATTTTCCAATCCCTACTCATAGGAATTGAGATGCTCCAGGTCATCTCTTTCCCTACAACTTCCACATATGCATCTTCTATTCCTGAATAGATAGTACAACCCACTAGTAGCTTTTTTTCCAAAACATGCAACTATGGCACAAGAACTATATAGTGTGCCAATAACTTTGAAAGATGGTCGCTGGATGAAGCTAACCCGATAGTGCAGAGATGGGCAAATCCGAGAACTACTGGCCGTTGGATATCATCAACATTCCACCAGATTTGCCACATGTACAATTTAGAAGACTCCATGGTTGAACTTAAGCATAATGCACAAACCTCAAAACACAAGCACTTCTCCTTTGTTCTGGAATCTTCTGTATCATAATTGATTATTATTTTCTAAATGAATTGCCATTATTTGTTTTTTTACTTTATGATTTACAATGCACAACCCCATGAATCTTAACATTTTTATAAAACTAATTGATTTTGAATGAGATGAATTACAAGAACTAAACGAACATCTACATCATGCATATATGACTCAAAGCTTTACATGCTATAGTGTGTATTTTTTCATAATTTGGTTTCGAAATCTCATGCGTTCAATACATGTGTACCTTACTAGTTTTGAGTAGAGTAGCAAATTTCACGTGGCCCCGGGTATATCAAAATGCAGGGCCCATGCATCATTGCCTTTCGGTCGAACCTACATCCACAATTTTTTGTACGTGCTATATCTCCACTGGTCCCCGAACCCAAAATGCTGCCTCGTTCCCGTAAAACCAAGCGGCCCACACATATTTAAGGCGTCGACTCGAACCCATTTACTACGACGTGGCCCCACACGCCGTAGTACTCCTACAAACCCTACCATCGCACTCATCGTCGGTTTTCTTCAAGAGGAAGAGGGAGAAGCCGATTTGTAGTGGAGGCGCTTTCAAAAACAAGGATCTGTAGTGGAGACCCCTACCGTAGGGTGCCCTAGGTAGCTGCCGCACGCATCATTGTTTTCTCTTTTCTTTATGCTCTTGCGCGCTAGAGTGAAATGATGGTTGCTTCGTCCGTCCAGCTTAATGCGGGAAAGGTGGGGCTTTGTGATTTGACCCCTCATCGCTCATTTTCTACTACTGCGGCGCTACGACCGGGGTGCCTCCAATTCCAATCGCTATTCTGAACTATAATTTGGTGCATCGCACGTGGAACAAGACGGTGGATGAGCCACATATCTGCCAAAGGGGTCCTGTTAAGTGTGTCGCCATTTCATGTGCGGACTGTCCCTGCTTGAGTTGCTACGCCAACACGACAGGAGCAGCCTACCACTTGGTTTTGCTCCTTGGTGAATCCCGAATATATTGATCTAAAAAGATACGTGCTGAACTACCCTCTCCGTCTCGGTTTTTTATTTGTAGGCATCTCGGTTTATAGGGCCTGCATGTAGTTCTAGGTCATCCATTTGACTAATTAAATATGAGTTACTATGTCACAAAAAGTATATCATTGGATTCTTATTGGTTGATATGTGAAGAAACAAGAAACGAGGTAGAAGTTAATGCACCGCGCCTTAGTATTGTGGGATTATTTGGTTTTCGTAAGATGACATGCGTTTGGTTGCTAGGGTGGTCATGAATGGGTTGGGATCGTTCAGAAAATAGACATGTTTGGTTATAAAGCACATGAATGGTTCGAGTCAAAAAAAGAGAATATGCCTTGAAGATGCTGAACCATTCCACCCAACCAAATCGGTCGAATCAAATGGCCACCCTTTGCATGCATGACTATGTGAGCATGACTGGTGGTCCCGTCTTAAATAATTAGCTCATCTCTTATATTCAGCCAAACACATGAATTGAATGGTTCAATCCCAAAAAAATGAATGGTCCCAATCCATTCATATGATACCTTCAACCAAACGCATCCAACAGAGGGAGTAGTTGTATTTAAAAGTCGATGGCAGGGCTTTTCCTGCCCGGTAGGCGGCGGGACAGTTCTGCCTAGTCGGTTTGATAGAGACGTGAGAAGACGAGGGAGTAGGCTGCTGCAAACGTTATGTGATTTGACAGCGAGTTACTGCTGGACAGGTGGGGCCCCATGATTTGACTTGCCATTATCATTTTAACTGCGGCGCTACGACCGGCGTGACTCTCCCAATTCCTGACCACCTCCATACAGGTGCCTCTCCCAATGCTCCACCATGTAGTAGTAGAGGCTGGCTCTTGCATGAGAGCCCACTTCTCCACTTTTTCCTTGCCTCCCTTTCCTCCACATATGCAAAAATGCCATGTAAAGCGCACTATTGTACTTACTTGCTCCTACAGGTGCTTAAGCTTGCCACATAGGCATAAAGTCTGATGTGGCAAGTCAATCAAGAAGAGAGAGACTAGTTTGGTGACCCAAGGAAGAAACGGTGCTAAGCGCGTGTACCTAGGTGAAAAGACAATTTTGAGTCTATAGCTAGTTAAATGAAGCAAACTTTGTTGGAAATATGCCCTAGAGGCAATAATAAAAGCATTATTATTATATTTCCTTGTTCATGATAATTGTCTTTATTCATGCTATAATTGTGTTATCCGGAAATCGTAATACATGTGTGAATAACAGACACCAACATGTCCCTAGTAAGCCTCTAGTTGACTAGCTCGTTGATCAATAGATAGTCATGGTTTCCTGACTATGGACATTGGATGTCATTGATAACGAGATCACATCGTTAGGAGAATGATGTGATGGACAAGACCCAATCCTAAACATAGCACAAGATCGTATAGTTCGTTTGCTAGAGTTTTCCAATGTCAAAGTATCTTTTCCTTAGACCATGAGATCGTGTAACTCCCGGATATCGTAGGAGTGCTTTGGGTATACCAAACGTCACAACGTAACTGGGTGACTATAAAGGTAGACTACGGGTATCTCCGAAAGTGTCTGTTGGGTTGACATGGATCAAGACTGGGATTTGTCACTCCGTATGACGGAGAGGTATCACTGGGCCCACTCGGTAATGCATCATCATAATGAGCTCAGAGTGACCAAGTGTCTGGTCACGGGATCATGCATTACGGTACGAGTAAAGTGACTTGCCGGTAACGAGATTGAACGAGGTATTGGGATACCGACGATCGAATCTCGGGCCAGTAACATATCGATTGACAAAGGGAATTGCGTACGGGGTTGATTGAATCCTCGACATCGTGGTTCATCCGATGAGATCATCGTGGAGCATGTGGGAGCCAACATGGGTATCTAGATCCCGCTGTTGGTTATTGACCGGAGAGTCGTCTCGGTCATGTCTGCTTGTCTCCCGAACCCGTAGGGTCTACACACTTAAGGTTCGGTGACGCTAGGGTTATGAAGATATGTATATGCAGAAATCCGAATGTTGTTCGGAGTCCCGGATGAGATCTCGGACGTCACGAGGAGTTCCGGAATGGTCCGGAGGTAAAGAATTATATATAGGAAGTGTTGTTTCGGCCATCGGGACAAGTTTCGGGGTTATCGGTATTGTACCGGGACCACCGGAGGGGTCCCGGGGGCCCACCGGGTGGGGCCACCTGTCCCGGGGGGCCACATGGGCTGTAGGGGGTGCGCCTTGGCCTATATGGGCCAAGGGCACCAGCCCCTATAGGCCCATGCGCCTAGGGTTTCCACCTAGGAGGAGTCCTAGTGGTGGAAGGCACCCTTAGGTGCCTTGGGGGGGAGGGAAACCTCCCCTTGGCCGCCGCCCCCCCTAGTAGATCTCATCTACTAGGGCCAGCGCCCCCCCCCCATGGCACCCCTATATATAGTGGGGGGGAGAGGAGGGAAACATACCAGCCCCTGGCGCCTCCCTCTCTCCCGTTACGTCTCTCTCTCGTAGTCTCGGCGAAGCCCTGCTTCTGTGACGCCCTGCATCCATCACCACGCCGTCGTGCTGCTGGATCTTCATCAACCTCTCCTCCCCCCTTGCTGGATCAAGAAGGAGGAGACGTCTCCCGTCCCGTACGTGTGTTGAACGCGGAGGTGCCGTCCGTTCGGCGCTTGGTCATCGGTGATTTGGATCACGTCGAGTACGACTACATCATCACCGTTCTTTTGAACGCTTCCGTGCGCGATCTACAAAGGTATGTAGATGCATCTAATGACTCGTTGCTAGATGAACTCCTAGATGGATCTTGGTGAAACGAGTAGGAAAATTTTTGTTTTCTGCAACGTTCCCCAACAGTGGCATCATGAGCTAGGTCTATGCGTAGTTCTTCTTGCGCGAGTAGAACACAATTTGTTGTGGGCGTAGATTTGTCAACTTTCTTGCCGTTACTAGTTTTTCTTGCTTCAGCGGTATTGTGGGATGAAGCGGCCCGGACCAACCTTACACGTACGCTTACGTGAGACCGGTTCCACCGACTAACATGCACTAGTTGCATAAGGTGGCTGGCGGGTGTCTGTCTCTCCTACTTTAGTTGGAGCGGATTCGATGAACAGGGTCCTTATGAAGGGTAAATAGAAGTTGACAAATCACGTTGTGGCTTTAACGTAGGTAAGAAGACGTTCTTGCTAGAACCTTAATTCAGCCACGTAAAACTTGCAACAACAATTAGAGGACGTCTAACTTGTTTTTGCAGCAAGTGGTTTGTGATATGATATGGCCAAAGTTGTGATGAATGATGAATGATCTATATGTGATGTATGAGATGTTCATGCTGTTGTAATAGGAATCACGACTTGCATGTCGATGAGTATGACAACCGGCAGGAGCCATAGGAGTTGTCTTTATTCTTTTATATGACCTGCGTGTCATTGAGAAACGCCATGTAAATTACTTTACTTTATTGCTAAACGCGTTAGCCATAGTAGTAGAAGTAATAGTTGGCGAGCAACTTCATGGAGACACGATGATGGAGATCATGGTGTCAAGCCGGTGACAAGATGATCATGGAGCCCCAAGATGGAGATCAAAGGAGCTATGTGATATTGGCCATATCATGTCACGTTTATTATTTGATTGCATGTGATGTTTATCATGTTTTGCATCTTGTTTACTTAGAACGACGGTAGTAAATAAGATGATCCCTCATACTAATTTCAAGAAGTGTTCCCCCTAACTGTGCACCGTTGCGACAGTTCGCTGTTTCAAAACACCACGTGATGATCGGGTGTTTTATTCAGACGTTCACATACAACGGGTGTAAGACAGATTTACACATGCAAACACTTAGGTTGACTTGACGAGCCTAGCATGTACAGACATGGCCTCGGAACACAGAAGACCGAAAGGTCGAGCATGAGTCGTATAGAAGATACGATCAACATGAAAATGTTCACCGATGTTGACTAGTCCGTCTCACGTGATGATCGGACACGGTCTAGTTAGCTCGGATCATGTAATACTTAGATGACTAGAGGGATGTCTAATCTAAGTGGGAGTTCATTAATAACTTGATTAGTTGAACTTAATTATCATGAACTTAGTCTAAATATTTTACAATATGTCTTGTAGATCAAATGGCCAACGTAGTCCTCAACTTCAACACGTTCCTAGAGAAAACTAAGTTGAAAGACGATGGCAGCAACTATACGGACTGGGTCCGGAACCTGAGGATCATCCTCATAGCTGCCAAGAAAGATTATGTCCTACAAGCACCGCTGGGTGACGCACCTGTTTTCCCTGCAGAACAAGATGTTATGAAACGCTTGGCAGGCACGTCCCGATGACTACTCCCTTGTTCAGTGCGGCATGCTTTACAGCCTAGAGCCGGGGCTCCAAAAGTGTTTTGAGAGACATGGAGCATATGAGATGTTCGAAGAGCTGCAAATGGTTTTCCAAGCTCATGCCCGGGTCGAGAGATATGAAGTCTCCGACAAATTCTTTAGCTGTAAGATGGAGGAAAATAGTTCTGTCAGTGAGCACATACTCACTATGTCTGGGTTACATAACCGCATGACTCAGCTGGGAGTTAATCTCCCGGATGATGCGGTCATTGACAGAATCCTCCAGTCGCTTCCACCAAGCTACAAGAGCTTTGTGATGAACTTCAATATGCATGGGATGGAAAAGACCATTCCTGAAGTATTTGCTATGCTGAAATCAGCAGAGGTAGAAGTCAAGAAGGAACATCAAGTGTTGATGGTCAATAAAACCACTAAGTTAAAGAAAGGCAAGGGTAAAAAGAACTTCAAGAAGGACGGCAAGGAGGTTGCCGCGCCCGGCAAGCAAGCTGCCGGGAAGAAGCCAAAGAATGGACCCAAGCCCGAGACTGAGTGCTTTTATTGCAAGGGAAGCGGTCACTGGAAGCGGAACTGCCCTAAGTACTTAGCGGACAAGAAGGCCGGCAAAACAAAAGGTATATGTGATATACATGTAATTGATGTGTACCTTACTAGTGCCCGTAGTAGCTCCTGGGTATTTGATACCGGCGCAGTTGCTCACATTTGTAACTCAAAGCAGGGGCTGCGGAATAAGCGGAAACTGGCAAAGGACGAGGTGACGATGCGCGTCGGGAATGGTTCCAAGGTCAATGTGATCGCTGTCGGCACGCTGCCTCTGCATCTCCCTTCGGGATTAGTTTTAAACCTCAATAATTGTTATTTAGTGCCAGCTTTGAGCATGAACATTGTATCGGGATCTCGTTTAATTCGAGATGGCTACTCATTTAAATCCGAGAATAATGGTTGTTCTATTTATATGAGAGATATATTTTATGGTCATGCTCCTATGGTGAATGGTTTATTCTTTATGAATCTCGAACGTGATGCTACACATGATCACAATGTGAGTACCAAAAGAAGTAAGGTTGATAATGATAGTCCCACATACTTGTGGCGCTGCCGCCTTGGTCACATAGGTGTCAAACACATGAAGGAACTCCATGCTGATGGACTTTTAGAGTCTCTTGATTATGAGTCATTTGACACATGTGAACCATGCCTTATGGGAAAAATGACCAAGACTCCGTTCTCAGGAACAATGGAGCGAGCAACCAACTTATTGGAAATCATACATACTGATGTGTGCGGTCCAATGAGTGTTGAGGCTTGCGGTGGCTATCGTTATGTTCTCAACCCCACTGATGAGGTATGGGTATATCTACTTAATGAAACACAAGTCTGAAACCTTTGAAAAGTTCAAGGAATTTCAGAGTGAGGTTGAAAATCAACGTGACAGGAAAATCAAGTTTCTACGATCAGATCGTGGAGGAGAATACTTGAGTCATGAGTTTGGCACACACTTAAGAAAATGTGGAATAGTTTCACAACTCACGCCGCCTGGAACACCTCATCGTAATGGTGTGTCCGAATGTCGTAATCGCACTCTGTTAGATATGGTGCGATCTATGATGTCTCTTACCGATTTACCGCTATCTTTTTGGGGCTATGCTTTAGAGACTGCCGCATTCACTTTAAATAGGGCTCCGTCGAAATCCGTTGAGACGACACCGTATGAATTATGGTTTGTGAAGAAACCTAAGCTGTCGTTTCTAAAAGTTTGGGGATGCGATGCTTATGTCAAGAAACTTCAACCTGAAAAGCTCGAACCCAAGTCGGAAAAAATGCGTCTTCATAGGATACCCAAAAGAAACTATTGGGTACACCTTCTACCTCAGATCCGAAGGCAAGATCTTTGTTGCCAAGAATGGGTCCTTTCTAGAGAAAGAGTTTCTCTCGAAAGAAGTAAGTGGGAGGAAAGTAGAGCTTGATGAAGTATTACCTCTTGAACGGAAAATGGCGCAACTCAAGAGAATGTTCCTGAGGTGCCTGCACCGACTAGAGAGGAAGTTAATGATGATGATCAAGATACTTCTGATCAAGCTCCTACTGAAATTCGAAGGTCCACAAGGACACGTTCCGCACCAGAGTGGTACGGCAACCCTGTCTTGGAAATCATGTTGTTAGACAACGGTGAACCTTCGAACTATGAAGAAGCGATGGCGGGCCCGGATTCCGACAAATGGCTAGAAGCCATGAAATCCGAGATAGGATCCACATATGAAAATGAAGTATGGACTTTGACTGACTTGCCCGTTGAGCGGCGAGCCATAGAAAATAAATGGATCTTTAAGAGGAAGACAGACGCGGATGGTAATGTGACCATCTATAAAGCTCGGCTTGTCGCTAAGGGTTATCGACAAGTTCAAGGGGTTGACTACGATGAGACTTTCTCACCGGTAGCGAAGCTGAAGTCCGTCCGAATCATGTTAGCAATTGCCGCATTCTATGATTATGAAATATGGCAAATGGACGTCAAAACGGCATTCCTTAATGGTTTCCTTAAGGAAGAATTGTATATGATGCAGCCGGAAGGTTTTGTCGATCCTAAGAATGCTGACAAAGTGTGCAAGCTCCAACGCTCGATTTATGGGCTGGTGCAAGCATCTCGGAGTTGGAACATTCGCTTTGATGAGATGATCAAAGCGTTTGGGTTTACGCAGACTTATGGAGAAGCCTGCGTTTACAAGAAAGTGAGTGGGAGCTCTGTAGCATTTCTCATACTATATGTAGACGACATACTTTTGATGGGAAATGATACAAAACTCTTGGACAGCATCAAGGCCTATTTGAATAAGAGTTTTTCAATGAAGGACCTTGGAGAAGCTGCTTATATATTAGGCATCAAAATCTATAGAGATAGATCGAGACGCCTCATAGGTCTTTCACAAAGCACATACCTTGATAAGATATTGAAGAAGTTCAATATGGATCAATCCAAGAAGGGGTTCTTGCTTGTGTTACAAGGTATGAAATTGAGCTCAGCTCAATGTCCGACCACAGCAGAAGATATAGAAGAGATGAGCGTCATCCCCTATGCATCAGCCATAGGTTCTATTATGTATGCCATGCTGTGTACCAGACCTGATGTAAACCTTGCCGTAAGTTTGGTAGGAAGGTACCAAAGTAATCCCGGCAAGGAGCACTAGACAGCGGTCAAGAATATCCTGAAGTACCTGAAAAGGACTAAGGAAATGTTTCTCGTTTATGGAGGTGACGAAGAGCTCGTCGTAAAGGGTTACGTCGACGCTAGCTTCGACACAGATCTGGATGACTCTAAGTCACAAACCGGATACGTGTATATTTTGAATGGTGGGGCAGTAAGCTGGTGCAGTTGCAAGCAGAGCGTCGTGGCGGGATCTACATGTGAAGCGGAGTACATGGCGGCCTCGGAGGCAGCACATGAAGCAATATGGGTGAAGGAGTTCATCACCGACCTAGGAGTCATACCCAATGCGTCGGGGCCGATCAAGCTCTTATGTGACAACACTGGAGCTATTGCACTTGCCAAGGAGCCCAGGTTTCACAAGAAGACAAGGCACATCAAGCGTCGCTTCAACTCCATTCGTGAAAATTTTCAAGATGGAGACATAGAGATTTGTAAAATACATATGGACCTGAATGTAGCAGATCCGTTGACTAAACCTCTCCCTAGGGCAAAACATGATCAACACCAGAATTCCATGGGTGTTCGATTCATCACAATGTAACTAGATTATTGACTCTAGTGCAAGTGGGAGCCTGTTGGAAATATGCCCTAGAGGCAATAATAAAAGCATTATTATTATATTTCCTTGTTCATGATAATTGTCTTTATTCATGCTATAATTGTGTTATCCGGAAATCGTAATACATGTGTGAATAACAGACACCAACATGTCCCTAGTAAGCCTCTAGTTGACTAGCTCGTTGATCAATAGATAGTCATGGTTTCCTGACTATGGACATTGGATGTCATTGATAACGAGATCACATCGTTAGGAGAATGATGTGATGGACAAGACCCAATCCTAAACATAGCACAAGATCGTATAGTTCGTTTGCTAGAGTTTTCCAATGTCAAAGTATCTTTTCCTTAGACCATGAGATCGTGTAACTCCCGGATATCGTAGGAGTGCTTTGGGTATACCAAACGTCACAACGTAACTGGGTGACTATAAAGGTAGACTACGGGTATCTCCGAAAGTGTCTGTTGGGTTGACATGGATCAAGACTGGGATTTGTCACTCCGTATGACGGAGAGGTATCACTGGGCCCACTCGGTAATGCATCATCATAATGAGCTCAGAGTGACCAAGTGTCTGGTCACGGGATCATGCATTACGGTACGAGTAAAGTGACTTGCCGGTAACGAGATTGAACGAGGTATTGGGATACCGACGATCGAATCTCGGGCCAGTAACATATCGATTGACAAAGGGAATTGCGTACGGGGTTGATTGAATCCTCGACATCGTGGTTCATCCGATGAGATCATCGTGGAGCATGTGGGAGCCAACATGGGTATCCAGATCCCGCTGTTGGTTATTGACCGGAGAGTCGTCTTGGTCATGTCTGCTTGTCTCCCGAACCCGTAGGGTCTACACACTTAAGGTTCGGTGACGCTAGGGTTATGAAGATATGTATATGCAGAAATCCGAATGTTGTTCGGAGTCCCGGATGAGATCTCGGACGTCACGAGGAGTTCCGGAATGGTCCGGAGGTAAAGAATTATATATAGGAAGTGTTGTTTCGGCCATCGGGACAAGTTTCGGGGTTATCGGTATTGTACCGGGACCACCGGAGGGGTCCCGGGGGCCCACCGGGTGGGGCCACCTGTCCCGAGGGGCCACATGGGCTGTAGGGGGTGCGCCTTGGCCTATATGGGCCAAGGGCACCAGCCCCTATAGGCCCATGCGCCTAGGGTTTCCACCTAGGAGGAGTCCTAGTGGTGGAAGGCACCCTTAGGTGCCTTGGGGGGGAGGGAAACCTCCCCTTGGCCGCCGCCCCCCCTAGTAGATCTCATCTACTAGGGCCGGCGCCCCCCCCATGGCACCCCTATATATAGTGGGGGGGATAGGAGGGAAACATACCAGCCCCTGGCGCCTCCCTCTCTCCCGTTACGTCTCTCTCTCGTAGTCTCGGCGAAGCCCTGCTTCTGTGACGCCCTGCATCCATCACCACGCCGTCGTGCTGCTGGATCTTCATCAACCTCTCCTCCCCCCTTGCTGGATCAAGAAGGAGGAGACGTCTCCCGTCCCGTACGTGTGTTGAACGCGGAGGTGCCGTCCGTTCGGCGCTTGGTCATCGGTGATTTGGATCACGTCGAGTACGACTACATCATCACCGTTCTTTTGAACGCTTCCGTGCGCGATCTACAAAGGTATGTAGATGCATCTAATGACTCGTTGCTAGATGAACTCCTAGATGGATCTTGGTGAAACGAGTAGGAAAATTTTTGTTTTCTGCAACGTTCCCCAACAGTGGCATCATGAGCTAGGTCTATGCGTAGTTCTTCTTGCGCGAGTAGAACACAATTTGTTGTGGGCATAGATTTGTCAACTTTCTTGCCGTTACTAGTCTTTTCTTGCTTCAGCGGTATTGTGGGATGAAGCGGCCCGGACCAACCTTACACGTACGCTTACGTGAGACCGGTTCCACCGACTAACATGCACTAGTTGCATAAGGTGGCTGGCGGGTGTCTGTCTCTCCTACTTTAGTTGGAGCGGATTCGATGAACAGGGTCCTTATGAAGGGTAAATAGAAGTTGACAAATCACGTTGTGGCTTTAACGTAGGTAAGAAGACGTTCTTGCTAGAACCTTAATTCAGCCACGTAAAACTTGCAACAACAATTAGAGGACGTCTAACTTGTTTTTGCAGCAAGTGGTTTGTGATATGATATGGCCAAAGTTGTGATGAATGATGAATGATCTATATGTGATGTATGAGATGTTCATGCTGTTGTAATAGGAATCACGACTTCCATGTCGATGAGTATGACAACCGGCAGGAGCCATAGGAGTTGTCTTTATTCTTTTATATGACCTGCGTGTCATTGAGAAACGCCATGTAAATTACTTTACTTTATTGCTAAACGCGTTAGCCATAGTAGTAGAAGTAATAGTTGGCGAGCAACTTCATGGAGACACGATGATGGAGATCATGATGATGGAGATCATGGTGTCAAGCCGGTGACAAGATGATCATGGAGCCCCAAGATGGAGATCAAAGGAGCTATGTGATATTGGCCATATCATGTCACGTTTATTATTTGATTGCATGTGATGTTTATCATGTTTTGCATCTTGTTTACTTAGAACGACGGTAGTAAATAAGATGATCCCTCATACTAATTTCAAGAAGTGTTCCCCCTAACTGTGCACCGTTGCGACAGTTCGCTGTTTCAAAACACCACGTGATGATCGGGTGTTTTATTCAGACGTTCACATACAACGGGTGTAAGACAGATTTACACATGCAAACACTTAGGTTGACTTGACGAGCCTAGCATGTACAGACATGGCCTCGTAACACAGAAGACCGAAAGGTCGAGCATGAGTCGTATAGAAGATACGATCAACATGAAAATGTTCACCGATGTTGACTAGTCCGTCTCACGTGATGATCGGACACGGTCTAGTTAGCTCGGATCATGTAATACTTAGATGACTAGAGGGATGTCTAATCTAAGTGGGAGTTCATTAATAACTTGATTAGTTGAACTTAATTATCATGAACTTAGTCTAAATATTTTACAATATGTCTTGTAGATCAAATGGCCAACGTAGTCCTCAACTTCAACACGTTCCTAGAGAAAACTAAGTTGAAAGACGATGGCAGCAACTATACAGACTGGGTCCGGAACTTGAGGATCATCCTCATAGCTGCCAAGAAAGATTATGTCCTACAAGCACCGCTGGGTGACGCACCTGTTTTCCCTGCAGAACAAGATGTTATGAAACGCTTGGCAGGCACGTTCCGATGACTACTCCCTTGTTCAGTGCGGCATGCTTTACAGCCTAGAGCCGGGGCTCCAAAAGTGTTTTGAGAGACATGGAGCATATGAGATGTTCGAAGAGCTGCAAATGGTTTTCCAAGCTCATGCCCGGGTCGAGAGATATGAAGTCTCCGACAAATTCTTTAGCTGTAAGATGGAGGAAAATAGTTATGTCAGTGAGCACATACTCACTATGTCTGGGTTACATAACCGCATGACTCAGCTGGGAGTTAATCTCCCGGATGATGCGGTCATTGACAGAATCCTCCAGTCGCTTCCACCAAGCTACAAGAGCTTTGTGATGAACTTCAATATGCAGGGGATGGAAAAGACCATTCCTGAAGTATTTGCTATGCTGAAATCAGCAGAGGTAGAAGTCAAGAAGGAACATCAAGTGTTGATGGTCAATAAAACCACTAAGTTAAAGAAAGGCAAGGGTAAAAAGAACTTCAAGAAGGACAGCAAGGAGGTTGCCGCGCCCGGCAAGCAAGCTGCCGGGAAGAAGCCAAAGAATGGACCCAAGCCCGAGACTGAGTGCTTTTATTGCAAGGGAAGCGGTCACTGGAAGCGGAACTGCCCTAAGTACTTAGCGGACAAGAAGGCCGGCAAAACAAAAGGTATATGTGATATACATGTAATTGATGTGTACCTTACTAGTGCCCGTAGTAGCTCATGGGTATTTGATACCGGCGCAGTTGCTCACATTTGTAACTCAAAGCAGGGGCTGCAGAATAAGCGGAAACTGGCAAAGGACGAGGTGATGATGCGCGTCGGGAATGGTTCCAAGGCCAATGTGATCGCTGTCGGCACGCTGCCTCTGCATCTCCCTTCGGGATTAGTTTTAAACCTTAATAATTGTTATTTAGTGCCAGCTTTGAGCATGAATATTGTATCGGGATCTCGTTTAATTCGAGATGGCTACTCATTTAAATCCGAGAATAATGGTTGTTCTATTTATATGAGAGATATGTTTTATGGTCATGCTCCTATGGTGAATGGTTTATTCTTTATGAATCTCGAACGTGATGCTACACATGATCACAATGTGAGTACCAAAAGAAGTAAGGTTGATAATGATAGTCCCACATACTTGTGGCGCTGCCGCCTTGGTCACATAGGTGTCAAACACATGAAGGAACTCCATGCTGATGGACTTTTAGAGTCTCTTGATTATGAGTCATTTGACACATGTGAACCATGCCTTATGGGAAAAAT
Organism: Triticum timopheevii; assembly: GCA_963921465.1. Classification (NCBI taxonomy): domain Eukaryota; kingdom Viridiplantae; phylum Streptophyta; class Magnoliopsida; order Poales; family Poaceae; genus Triticum; species Triticum timopheevii. The sequence goes on along the minus strand of OY997270.1, from coordinate 488,753,030 downwards.
GACCAAGACTCCGTTCTCAGGAACAATGGAGCGAGCAACCAACTTATTGGAAATCATACATACTGATGTGTGCGGTCCAATGAGTGTTGAGGCTTGCGGTGGCTATCGTTATGTTCTCAACCCCACTGATGAGGTATGGGTATATCTACTTAATGAAACACAAGTCTGAAACCTTTGAAAAGTTCAAGGAATTTCAGAGTGAGGTTGAAAATCAACGTGACAGGAAAATCAAGTTTCTACGATCAGATCGTGGAGGAGAATACTTGAGTCATGAGTTTGGCACACACTTAAGAAAATGTGGAATAGTTTCGCAACTCACGCTGCCTAGAACACCTCAGCGTAATGGTGTGTCCGAACGTCGTAATCGCACTCTGTTAGATATGGTGCGATCTATGATGTCTCTTACCGATTTACCGCTATCTTTTTGGGGCTATGCTTTAGAGACTGCCGCATTCACTTTAAATAGGGCTCCGTCGAAATCCGTTGAGACGACACCATATGAATTATGGTTTGGGAAGAAACCTAAGCTGTCGTTTCTAAAAGTTTGGGGATGCGATGCTTATGTCAAGAAACTTCAACCTGAAAAGCTCGAACCCAAGTCAGAAAAATGCGTCTTCATAGGATACCCAAAAGAAACTATTGGGTACACCTTCTACCTCAGATCCGAAGGCAAGATCTTTGTTGCCAAGAATGGGTCCTTTCTAGAGAAAGAGTTTCTCTCGAAAGAAGTAAGTGGGAGGAAAGTAGAGCTTGATGAAGTATTACCTCTTGAACCGGAAAATGGCGCAACTCAAGAGAATGTTCCTGAGGTGCCTGCACCGACTAGAGAGGAAGTTAATGATGATGATCAAAATACTTCTGATCAAGCTCCTACTGAAATTCGAAGGTCCACAAGGACACGTTCCGCACCAGAGTGGTACGGCAACCCTGTCTTGGAAATCATGTTGTTAGACAACGGTGAACCTTCGAACTATGAAGAAGCGATGGCGGGCCCGGATTCCGACAAATGGCTAGAAGCCATGAAATCCGAGATAGGATCCACGTATGAAAACGAAGTATGGACTTTGACTGACTTGCCCGTTGAGCGGCGAGCCATAGAAAATAAATGGATCTTTAAGAGGAAGACAGACGCGGATGGTAATGTGACCATCTATAAAGCTCGGCTTGTCGCTAAGGGTTATCGACAAGTTCAAGGGGTTGACTACGATGAGACTTTCTCACCGATAGCGAAGCTGAAGTCCGTCCGAATCATGTTAGCAATTGCCGCATTCTACGATTATGAAATATGGCAAATGGACGTCAAAACGGCATTCCTTAATGGTTTCCTTAAGGAAGAATTGTATATGATGCAGCCGGAAGGTTTTGTCGATCCTAAGAATGCTGACAAAGTGTGCAAGCTCCAACGCTCGATTTATGGGCTGGTGCAAGCATCTCGGAGTTGGAACATTCGCTTTGATGAGATGATCAAAGCGTTTGGGTTTACGCAGACTTATGGAGAAGCCTGCGTTTACAAGAAAGTGAGTGGGAGCTCTGTAGCATTTCTCATACTATATGTAGACGACATACTTTTGATGGGAAATGATACAAAACTCTTGGACAGCATCAAGGCCTATTTGAATAAGAGTTTTTCAATGAAGGACCTTGGAGAAGCTGCTTATATATTAGGCATCAAAATCTATAGAGATAGATCGAGACGCCTCATAGGTCTTTCACAAAGCACATACCTTGATAAGATATTGAAGAAGTTCAATATGGATCAATCCAAGAAGGGGTTCTTGCTTGTGTTACAAGGTATGAAATTGAGCTCAGCTCAATGTCCGACCACAGCAGAAGATATAGAAGAGATGAGCGTCATCCCCTATGCATCAGCCATAGGTTCTATTATGTATGCCATGCTGTGTACCAGACCTGATGTAAACCTTGCCGTAAGTTTGGTAGGAAGGTACCAAAGTAATCCCGGCAAGGAGCACTGGACAGCGGTCAAGAATATCCTGAAGTACCTGAAAAGGACTAAGGAAATGTTTCTCGTTTATGGAGGTGACGAAGAGCTCGTCGTAAAGGGTTACGTCGACGCTAGCTTCGACACAGATCTGGATGACTCTAAGTCACAAACCGGATACGTGTATATTTTGAATGGTGGGGCAGTAAGCTGGTGCAGTTGCAAGCAGAGCGTCGTGGCGGGATCTACATGTGAAGCGGAGTACATGGCGGCCTCGGAGGCAGCACATGAAGCAATATGGGTGAAGGAGTTCATCACCGACCTAGGAGTCATACCCAATGCGTCGGGGCCGATCAAGCTCTTCTGTGACAACACTGGAGCTATTGCACTTGCCAAGGAGCCCAGGTTTCACAAGAAGACAAGGCACATCAAGCGTCGCTTCAACTCCATTCGTGAAAATGTTCAAGATGGAGACATAGAGATTTGTAAAATACATACGGACCTGAATGTAGCAGATCCGTTGACTAAACCTCTCCCTAGGGCAAAACATGATCAACACCAGAATTCCATGGGTGTTCGATTCATCACAATGTAACTAGATTATTAACTCTAGTGCAAGTGGGAGACTGTTGGAAATATGCCCTAGAGGCAATAATAAAAGCATTATTATTATATTTCCTTGTTCATGATAATTGTCTTTATTCATGCTATAATTGTGTTATCCGGAAATCGTAATACATGTGTGAATAACAGACACCAACATGTCCCTAGTAAGCCTCTAGTTGACTAGCTCGTTGATCAATAGATAGTCATGGTTTCCTGACTATGGACATTGGATGTCATTGATAACGAGATCACATCGTTAGGAGAATGATGTGATGGACAAGACCCAATCCTAAACATAGCACAAGATCGTATAGTTCGTTTGCTAGAGTTTTCCAATGTCAAAGTATCTTTTCCTTAGACCATGAGATCGTGTAACTCCCGGATATCGTAGGAGTGCTTTGGGTATACCAAACGTCACAACATAACTGGGTGACTATAAAGGTAGACTACGGGTATCTCCGAAAGTGTCTGTTGGGTTGACATGGATCAAGACTGGGATTTGTCACTCCGTATGACGGAGAGGTATCACTGGGCCCACTCGGTAATGCATCATCATAATGAGCTCAGAGTGACCAAGTGTCTGGTCACGGGATCATGCATTACGGTACGAGTAAAGTTACTTGCCGGTAACGAGATTGAACGAGGTATTGGGATACCGACGATCGAATCTCGGGCCAGTAACATATCGATTGACAAAGGGAATTGCGTACGGGGTTGATTGAATCCTCGACATCATGGTTCATCCGATGAGATCATCGTGGAGCATGTGGGAGCCAACATGGGTATCCAGATCCCGCTGTTGGTTATTGACCGGAGAGTCGTCTCGGTCATGTCTGCTTGTCTCCCGAACCCGTAGGGTCTACACACTTAAGGTTCGGTGACGCTAGGGTTATGAAGATATGTATATGCAGAAACCCGAATGTTGTTCGGAGTCCCGGATGAGATCCCGGACGTCACGAGGAGTTCCGGAATGGTCCGGAGGTAAAGAATTATATATAGGAAGTGTTGTTTCGGCCATCGGGACAAGTTTCGGGGTTATCGGTATTGTACTGGGACCACCGGAGGGGTCCCGGGGGCCCACCGGGTGGGGCCACCTGTCCCGGGGGGCCACATGGGCTGTAGGGGGTGCTCCTTAGCCTAGATGGGCCAAGGGCACCAGCCCCTATAGGCCCATGCGCCTAGGGTTTCCACCTAGGAGGAGTCCTAGTGGTGGAAGGCACCCCTAGGTGCCTTGGGGGGGAGGGAAACCTCCCCTTGGCCGCCGCCCCCCCCTAGTAGATCTCATCTACTAGGGCCGGCGCCCCCCCCCCCATGGCACCCCTATATATAGTGGGGGGGAGAGGAGGGAAACATACCAGCCCCTGGCGCCTCCCTCTCTCCCGTTACGTCTCTCTCTCGTAGTCTCGGCGAAGCCCTACTTCTGTGACGCCCTGCATCCATCACCACGCCGTCGTGCTGCTGGATCTTCATCAACCTCTCCTCCCCCCTTGCTGGATCAAGAAGGAGGAGACGTCTCCCGTCCCGTACGTGTGTTGAACGCGGAGGTGCCGTCCGTTTGGCGCTTGGTCATCGGTGATTTGGATCACGTCGAGTACGACTACATCATCACCGTTCTTTTGAACGCTTCCGTGCGCGATCTACAAAGGTATGTAGATGCATCTAATGACTCGTTGCTAGATGAACTCCTAGATGGATCTTGGTGAAACGAGTTGGAAAATTTTTGTTTTCTGCAACGTTCCCCAACAAACTTAGCAACACCATTTAATTGGAAGAGGTCAACCTTGGCAAATGCAATAAATACTAGTACTCCCTATGTCCCATTATATAAGAACGTTTTTGACACTACACTAGCTAGTGTCAAAAACGTTCTTATATTATGGGACGGAGGGAGTACGAAGAAAGAGATAGAGAGGAGTAAAAAAATACACTTATAGCCAACCTTATAGCCAACCTTGTTGTAGTATGAGTGACTAAGTGATGACTATGTATGACATGCCAACATCAGATAGCCTAATGCACCGTGTTAAATCTCCAAGGGCGCGACCACGCGAACGACGCGACGGTCGTGGTAGGCGCAACCATGATACGGGCTGCTGGCAGCCCTTGGATCTGAGATCAAACGGTCCCATGCTAAGTTGCTGAAAATTTTAAGAATAACCCTCCAGGATAGGATATTCACCCATAGGTCTAGAGTCACGCCATGCAACCGTTCAATCTCAGATCCAAGGGCTCTCGGAAGCCCGTATCATGGGAGAATGGAAAGCCACTACCCTGCCGTTCGCACGCTAGCAGTTCGCTCCTACTCTTTCCCGCACGTCCTTTAATACTACGGCGATTCACTCCTAGTCGTCCCGTCCATTCACATTACGGTAGTTCCACTAATCCTAACTCTCCTCCCAAATCCATGGCATCCCAAATCTCCCTGATCGGCGGTGAGTACAAGGTTAGAACCATCACCGGCAATGAGTTCGACGTCATCTACACCCGTACTTCCGCGACGGTGAAAGGATGCCTTTCTCGCTTCAGACGCATGTTCGAAAACTCACATGATGAGTGGGTCGCTGGGCTAGATATTGAGTACACCACAATCATGGGACGAGAGAAGGATCTAAAGGGCGAAGAGAGGAAGAGCCCGTCGTGATCCAGGTTTGCATACATAACGTTTGCTTGGTCTACCACATATGCCATGCCGACGTTGAGTGCCAGGATTTTAAGAACTTCCTCGAGGACAAAACAGTCAAATTCATTACTGTAGACTTTAAGAACGACAAAGAAGTCCTACATCGGACAGGCCTCGTTGTAGGCAACCCCTTCGACCTCCAGAAGAATCCGCTGGTGCCCTCTCATCAGCCCTCAATGCTGACCCTGGCAGGAGCCATGGTTCATCCTTTGTACCGCAAACTGGAGAAACATCATTACACGTTTCATCGTCATGCATGGCAGTGGAATGTACTAGATATAGACCACATCCACTACGCTGCAATGGATAGCTACCTTTGTTTCAATATCTACAAGGGTTGGATGAAGAGCAACAGCCAAGTTGGCGGTTCAAGCAAAGTATCGGCCAAGAGGAAGAGGGACAAGGACGACGTTGAGGACGTGGACGAGGACTCCGAGTAAGGTGGCAGTGTCATTGCTCATGGCGGTTCTAAACTTCTAATGTGGTGTCTACCGAATTAGTTGCATAGTTTAATTTCAGGTGTGCTTAGTTTAATTTGAGGGGTGTGTTGTGCTGAGCCCCCAGCAGAACTATGTTATGTTTCTTCTCATTACTTTAACTCTTCAGTATGTACATAGTAGTACTAGTATTTCTTTAATAGAATTTAGCACCCCAATTAAGCACGTACTAGCTTTTTTCATAGTACTATATGCATAATTTGGTGACGAGCGCTCTCTATATGTACCACCTTTTTTTTAAATTTCAATTTTTGCTCCATGGTGCAATCCATCGATAGTGGAGTACTACTGTACAAAAGTATACATTTTTTAAAAGGCGCGTACTGTTCATCACATATATATATATATATATAGCTAGTTAAATTCTCAACCTAGAACGACGTGCATGCCATGTAGTAAACCGATCCGGAGGAAGTATAGTAAAAATGAGGTGATTTTACCCAGCGATCGGCGGGGGGGCATGGCCTGTCATGCGGTCCACGTGTCATGATGTACCAAGGTGATGCGCGTGTACCTCTTGAGGCAGAAGCAATACTAGTACGTGGTTTGAGATGATGTCGAACCGAAGTGTGAAATAATGGTTGCTTCGTCCGTCTAGGAAGGTGCGGCATTGTGATTTGACGTCTCATTGCTCATTACTAACACTGGGCCGGTACGAGTGGGGTGCGTCCCCCTGCTGTTCTGCACTGTTATTTGGTGCTTGACACGTCGACCCGGTTGATATATGTCCCACATGTCGGCTACAGGAAGTACAGAATTCATGAAAGGGAGCGTCGACGGAGGAGTATACTACAGAATTCATGAAAGGGAGTGACTTAGTTTTGGAAAAATCTGTTTTTACGGAGTACGTACCCACTAGGGTTTATAGGGCTCATCTAAAAACATTCGTTTTTCCATTTGATAAGTCTCAATTCTAGTACTATACTAGTAGTAGTACCATTACATGTTGGATTTCGAGGTGCGTTAGATCACCCGACGAAAGCAGTGTCAAGAGGAAACTAACCAATGCATGTACAAGTTCATGGAAATTTAGTGGTCATTCATGCATTCGTTTGAATTAATGCCTGGGTAAACATAACTTCTTGAGAAAAACGAGCATACTGTGCAAACTACGATATTAATTCGACCACTCACCGTCTACCTTGGTTGGAGAGATTTTGAAATTGAGCCATAAACTGGAAAGGAGGGAGTAGTAACTTTTGTCTCGATTACAATTTGTGGCCTTGTATAGATGCAAAATGTATTTTTTTATAGTGGCCTTTTATAAGTAAATAGAGGGAGTACTAACCAAAGTACGTAGTAGGGATGAGGAGTATACGGAGGGAGTAGTAAAATTTTCTCCTCGTGCTGCGAGCCACCGCGCGCGTGGGCGAGGGAGCGGGCGTAAAGGCGTACAGTAGTACTCCAGCTTCACCACATCCTGCGAGCCACCGCGCCCGTGGGCGGGGGAGACGGCGTACTAAGCAAGTTTCTCCTCGTTCTGCGAGTTGACGGGACACATCAAAAGTACTCCAGTGTATAGACCCTTGCCTCTAAGGTAGGCCCCACATGGTTTGCCTCTTTTTTTAATTTAACATAACGCGTCAAGTCGCAATTTGTTTGTTCACCCGTGGTAGACGATCCTCCCTCCACCAAGTGGACAACCAGTACATGTGCCAAATTACCACGTGGGCTGCCTTTTTCATACAGAAATGAGCTCCACCGTGTACCCGCGCGGGTGTGGTTGGGAAAGAGACGGGAGTACGTGCGCTGTGCGTGCACCTCTTCTCTTCGTGCATGTCCCGCACCTACGTGGGCGTGTGTGAGAGAGATAGAAACCTAGACATAATGCGCCGTCCATCCCCATGCCTCCGCCCAGTCCGACCACCAGTCACCACCATGGCACCACGCCCCACTCCTCCTCACCTTATCTCTCATATTTCTCCCTCCATTTTTATATACAAGGGGCCACTATAAAAATTACAATTTGCAGATATACAAGGCCACTAACACAAATTGATGCAATATTAATGGTGTTTGCCTCGTGGTACTAGCAAAGGAGGACATTAATTATCCCTTGCATGCATGCGGGAGTTTGTAAAAAAATGCATCTTGATGTTCCATGCAATGCACGGGCATCTTGCTAGTCCATGAAAACAACACATGACAAAATTCCACGGCGAACGAGGGATTTGAATCTGTTGGGAGGGGCTGTTAGGATCTTGCCCGGGGTAGCCAAAATATTGGCGACCCTTTTGTCCACCGGTGCCTTTGCCACCGATGAACGAGGAACGGCTCGGGTGCTCATGCTGTCATGCATCCTCTAGCGCGCATGTTGGAGACGAGCTCGCACGAGCTATGTTTTTTGTCCCACAACGCCGCCCGAGCCGCCCGCAGACCGACCAGCGACCCGCAAATTACGCCATCCAACCGTAGCCACACACATTATGACAGCAACTCAACCAACAGGACAAAATTCACGCAAACACGTAGACAAACTGATACTCATTCACGCAACCACCGGAGTATTTCATATAAACAACGACGGAAATCATATAAAATACCAGATTTTCACACAAACATGACGGATTTCATTACATTCAAATGAACTATGCGATGCTAGTTCTGGACAACACAAGTATATAATACATGGCCTAAATGGTCGCCCGCCGATTGATTTGTGTTCCTCATGTCCGACAGCACGATCACCGGACTGCCGGGAGCCCCGGAGGTATATGCTTCAGCGCAAAGGATGGCTCGCTTCCCCACTGCCCAATTGATATCATTGGCTAGTGCTGAAGATGATGGTGGCCGGCACCGGTTCGAGTTCATCACCGGCCACTACTTCGCCATGGCCGGCACCGGCTCGAGTTCATCCTAACATTGACCTCTTCCGTGGAGCCCATGCGGGGTCGACGAAGGTCCTCGCAACAAAAGGATCCGGCAAGACACCTGCTGTGTACGCCGGCGTCGCCTCTGTGGTGGCCTTCATGGGACCCAAGCGGCGGCGGCCTCCCATGTTCTACTTCTCCTCGATGATGGCGGCGGACGCAGAGGCACTGGCCACCGACTCGTCGCTCTCCGTGCACCCGGCTTCTGTCGCTGCTTGCATGGCGCGGCCGCCGGCATGGGAGTCTCGGCCACAGAAACGGGAGACGCGGTACGAGTCGGTGGCGTGGACGGCAGCAACGACGCCCGTGCGCCGCTCCTCGTCGAGCTGGCCTGGAGCGGCGAGTTGCTGAACCGCGCGCCGGCTTGGGGCGGCAACTGGCTCCGTCGGGCGAGGGGAGGGAGGTGGATCAGCGAACTGCATAGCTCGTATCCGGCGGGCTACCCAGCTGGGTTGGATGCGGAATAACTACTCTTCATAAGCCATTGTAAGTGGACAAATGGTGGAGGAGATAGGGGAGCGGCGGAGGTGTGCGATTCTTGGCCGGCGTTTGGCCTCATTTAAATAGGAGATTAAATAGACGGTGGATGGGAGGAGCTCGGCCGGTGTTGCGTTTAACGCCGGCCCGATCATGAACGGACGTGTGTCCAGAGTGGGTTTCTCGGCTTCCACACGGGCGGGTTTCATGGAGGCATTTGAATGCGGCACGGAGGCGTGTTCAGCCGGGCGTGCCGCGAGTGGCGCCCTTGACTCTGACCTAGGACACCGCGTCGTTCTTCCACTGACGTGTGGGCTCTTTGGGTGCATAACGCAGGCAGCGCACAGCAGAGGAACCTTTGGTGGGCTAGGGCAGTCAGAAGCGGGCATTTCATAAACCGATGATTGTTCATTGAGTGTGACATCATCTTTTTCATGTAGTTAAGCGTGTGTCTTGCGTCGTGTGCTGTATGCATGCAGGCATGCGAGTGTTGCATGTGTGCAAGGGTGCGTTTCAGTGTTGCATGCATGGGTGCGTACGTGCAAGGGTGTGTTTCAGTGTTGCATGCATGGGTGCGTACATGCGTATGTTCGTGAGTGCATGTGTACGTGTCAGTGTTGCACGCCAGCATGCGTGTGTGTGTACGTTATGTGTACGTGTCAGTGTTGCATGCCTACATGCATGCGTGTCTTGCGTGCGTGCATGTGTACGTGCGGGGTGAGGCTACACGTCAGTTGACTGACTTTTTCATCTCTGGTCATTAGATTTTCCAGCCGTTGGATACGAAATCAAGGGCCTCCAGTTTATCATCAAACTCCACACCCCACCCCACCCCCCCCCCTGAGCCGCCAGCCACCACCAGCCGAACCACCCGCCCCCGCCGCCCGCGGCCGGCCCGCCCTCTCCGAAACCACTCCCCGTCGCCGGTCCGCCGCCGCACCTTTGAGAGAGTGGGCTAGCATATATGATCTTGAGATTTTACGAAGTCACCATAGGTGCCTTGTAGTCGAGTGGAACGTCTCCTCCCGCTGAACGTACATCGCCGGAAAATACTAAAATTAACACAAGATAAATGCGAGCACCGGGACTTTAACCTTGGTGGGCTCGAGAAACCACTGTCCTCTAACCATCCAACCACATGTTGGTTAGCACGACAAAATGTATGTGGTGACCGTGATGAGCTTATTCTGAAGTCCAGTGACCATATCGTGCTTTTGCTTCAAATACAATGACCGTAAGTGTCGTCAACAAAATACGGAGCACGCATCAAATGCAAAGTCCGTCAGTGTCATCAACAAAATATGGAGACGTATCATGAGCTAGATATCGTTGTACTATTGTATATGCTTATTTTCTTAGTGGCCGATTGCGTGTGTGGTGTGGTGGGCACATCATTTCTAGTTGTGGTGGGTCAACATGAAGACTCATGGGTCGGTTCCATCCTGCGCCACATATAGGTTGGACCGAGACGTGTTATACGGAGACCCATGTGGAGGACTCGGTCTACAACACGAAGCTACCAAAGTCGCGGAGGACTCTATCCCCACTGGTGATAAGCCGACTATATATGATTTGTAACCCTAGGCCCTTAGTATGTTATACAAGCTTGGGGGCTAGTTTGTCGATAGTATACACACACGCATAATGCCTGGTATTCACGTGTACTTTGTACACACCCCTAACACTAATATACAGTACCAGGAGTAGGCTCTTTCTTCAACTGCAAGGGTCCGATCCGAACTAGGGTAAAACTTTGCCTCGTATTACCATCCAGCCTAACAGCCAGGGATATCCTACCGAATGATATGATGAAATCATATCTGCCAACTACTATTAGAGAGGTGTGTCGGGGGGGGGGGGCAATGTGTGAGAGAGGCCTAAAGATAATGTGCGTGTGGGAGACACGTAGGCACATATATGTGCGTGTAGAGGGCTAGTAGAGACCATGCATGTGTATATATGCATGTGAGAGAAATAGTGTTTTCCAACTAAGATTAGTGAAAAGAGTGGTACATAGTAGTCAGAAAGAGAGATAGAGAAACAGACAGAGCATGTGCGTGAGACACCCCGACACCCTGAGAGAGATTGTGAGCATGTGTGAAAGAGAAATGCCGATGCATATAAAGTGTGTGCACTTATGCGTTAGATAGAGAGATATCTACGTGTAAAAGGAGGTTCTACGCATTAGATTAAAATATAAATGGCATTATTATTTTTGGATGAGATCATGAATTTTGCAAAATTGCGTATGGACGAAAATTGGTCTATCAGACACCCATACTCTATTGAATTCTAGCATGTGCATGTGTTTATTTCATATTATCGATCCATAGAGTGAGAGCGGTTTGAAATACACGCAATGGATGCTTTGGCAATTCATATATAAACTTTAATTAGTGCACTCCAAGTTGTTAGTGTGAAGCACTTTATACATTTGTCACTTGCATGGATACATTCCAAATTGCTAGCTACAAAATAAAATACATGTCGAATTCAACATAAAGGGGGTTTCGAAGATTCGAATTCATAGGAAGTGCATTCATCTATTTGAACCCGAGATAATGGCATTTGTAAATCAGATGTAAAAGGGGGCATCAATCTTTGTTGTGAGTTTGAACATGGTATATATATTCATACGCATATCTAACTATTTTTTGCAACCAAGGAGATTATACCTGGAACCATGCATGAACTGAGGTAAGTTGCATATTTTTTAATATATACTCGTGTACAATGTATATTAAAATGTACCCCCTCCATTCCAAAATAATCGTCGCTTTAGGATTTTCAAGAGTAAAGATTTGTGAAGTTTGACTAATCCTAAAAGTTCAATTCAAGAGAACCGAAAACGTTAATGCTTCTGCTCCCATATATTGAACGAAGCACCAAATAGGCCTCTGGTCACCCGAAACCACGCGAGACTAATTTTTTGGTGGTAGGAAATTACTGTCCTGACTCTGGCCCGTGTAGCCTATCGGCCCGATGTCCAAAGGTCTAAACCGGGGTAGGTTTGTAACTTCACCAAGACACCAGTCTCAACCGCCTCCGAGAAGCATTCATACGCCGTGGGCGCCTAAACACCCATGCGCTCGGCCGAAATCTATCCCGCCCACATTTGGGACACCTGACATGACTGTCCTACCCCCAACCCGCAATATGTCTGAAATTTTAGATGGGGGCAAAGTTTGTAACTTTCCCCAAATTTCAAACAAGCGCGTCTCAAACCAAAACATTGCTCCCCCTTAGTTCCCCGCCTCCCTCCGTTTCCCCATTCATACTCCATGGGTGCGAAAACGCCCTCTCCACCAGCCGCGAAACCCCAACCTCCTCCATCCTCCACCCCATAGCGGCCAATCCACCGCCGCCCTCCTCCATCACACCGGAGCCGGTACCCCAATGTCGTCATCCAACGCAACCGCAACCGCAACGCCTTCAAGGACTTAGCAGCTGAAGCCGAGGCAGAGCTGCCTCCACGACGCCGATGCCGACGTGCGCCATACCAGAACCACTCCGACCACGCCGTCCTGCGCCTCACTGCTGCGGCTCCACTGTCGCAACCGTCCACCGCACCGGAGTTGTTCCCACTACGCCGTCGTTCGCTGCCTCGGATCTGCTTCCCCGCTGCCGACAGACGGCCACCGCACCACACTCAACAACTTGGCCATGGGTTCGTCCAAGGCTGCACCGTCCTCCACAACTTCTGGTTTCCGGCGAACAACAAGATCGTCGGAAAAACAGAAGGAGGACATAGCACTACCAGCAGAAAGAGGTACTCCTCTTCCCTTATTCGTGAAAATCTTACGTCTCCGCGCACACCGTATTCATACCATGAAAGAAACTAGTTGAGCGCTTCTTACTGCATCTTCTTCATGATACTAAATGCACAAGGTTTCCTCCCTTTTACTATTTCACCTTTGCTAGAGGTCAGTAGCCCGCCTGGATTTCAATTCAGGGTCAGTCGAACCGCAATTAAAAGAAGCAGCACCCGCTTAGGCACGCGGAGCACCTAGTCCGCCTATTCCCTGGGGAAGTGGCGCATCAGTGTCTATCATAGGGATGTGGGGCGCAGGAGCTGCTTGCGCCCGATCTGGAGGTCGGCGGGGCTTGAATGGATGGCCGGGGGGGCGGTGCCAAGCACGGCGGTGCGGTGAGGTCGAGGGGAGGGCGCAGGCAGGGGAGGAATACTGGGCCGGTGGTCGCTAGCGTTTCGAGGAAGATCGTCAACACTAACTGGCTGGAGGTAGATGAAGGCGATCTCCCCGTTCTTTGTACATCAGACGGTGCAGAAAAAATGGACTGGCCTATTTGCTTTCAGTCGACTGTTATTTTCATAGAATCATGAAGCAATTGAGTGTGCGATGCATGTTGTAGAGCTATCATATGTCTCCCGTCATTTATTTCTCACCGACCAGTTATCTGCTACCTTTACACTATACTAATTGTGCACACACTTCACCCATACTCACACTATTGTTTTTTTATGCATGGGTATTTCAGACTCTGACGCAGTGTTGATGAATGCAGAAAAGAAAAGACAGAAGTCGCTCCAGTGCAATTTGAAGATAAGTAGTAAGCGTTTCAACGCTCTAATGGGTGCAGTGTCAGCAGTTGGAGACAGTAAAAGTAGCTCTGCAGTTGATGATCTCAATTGCCACACACAACCATCCCATGTGCTTGCTTTAACTTCGTGCTGTCAAATGTGGTTGCATGTTGCATATGGTGTCTAGCTTGTATTGCTTCCAATTTGGTTAAATTGCATCTGCTTACTTTACACATTATACCTTTGATAATGACATTCCTTCCTGTTTTTGATACATACTACATATGTCTATTAACCATGTTCGTACATCAAACTAATGCTCTTTTGTATCCCTCGTCAATCACTTATGATGAGACAGTCACCCGGGTGGGTTACTGTGAGACGCCTTAGTCGTTTAAAGAGTGCAGTGTCATGCTCCCCACATGATTCTCAAGAAACAGCAAGGCTAAATGAAGATAGTCAACGTAGCTCTCTAGTTGATCCCCGCAATTCCCCCACACCACCATCGCATGTGCTTGCTCTTACTTGGCAGTGTGATATGTGGTTGCATGTTGCATATGGTGTCTACCTTGTAATGCTTCTAATTAGGGTAAATTGCATCTGCTTAGTTAACACATTATACCTGTGAATATGACATGCCTTCCTATTTTTGGTACATACTACGTCTTTCTATTAACCATGTTCTTACATCCAACTACTTCTCTTGTGTATCCCTCATCAATGCTCCTAATTTGTTAAACTGCATCTCCTTAGCTTACACATTATACATGTGAATATGACATGCCTTCCTGTTTTTGGTACATACTACATCTGCCTATCACACCATGTTCTTACATCAAACTACTATTCTTGTGTATCCTGCGTCTATCGCTTATGATGAGACAGTCACGTGCGTGGGTTAATATGAGACGCAATACCCTTATAAAGAATGCAATTTCATCCTGTCCACATGATTCTCAAGAAACAGCAAGCCTAAATGAAGATATTGAACGTTGCTCTGTACCTGAAGACAGCACTTCCCCTACACCACCATCACAGGTGCTTGCTCCAACTTTGCAGTGTGATATGTGGTTGCATGTTGCATACGGTGTCTAGCTTGTAATGCTTCTAATTAGGGTAAATTGCATCTGCTTAGTTTACACACTATACCTATGAATATGACATGCCTTCCTATTTTTGGTACACACTACATCTATGTGTTAACCTTGTTCTTACATGAAACTACCTCTCTTCTGTATCTTGCATCAATTACTTACGATGAGTCACCTTTATTCGTTGCATATTGCATATTATTTCTAGCATGTTGCCATGTATTGCTTCTAATTTGGTCAAATACATTTGTTAGGGCACCCTTTTAATTTAGCAGAGTGATATTGGTTTCATCTTTCATATGGTTTCTAGCTTGCATCGATTCTAACAAGTTCAAGCACCTTGTGCTTAGTTTACACTTTATACATCATACATGTCAATATGTCACGCCGTCCTGTTTTTCATACATATTCCATCCTCCTATCATGCGGCTGCCTTACATGAAAGTAGTGTTCGTCAGTATCATGCATCAATAAGTTCTGAAGAGCAAATTTTATTCCTTTTTCTTGTGGGTTTGACTTGACAAGGCAAAATCAAGAAAGAAGAAGGAAAAGAGTAAGGAAGGCGATGATGGTGGTCCTCTGCAGCAACGTAAATGGAGCATCTGTATCGATTCTCCTTGTACTGATAGTGCATTACATGGTCCAAGTCTCCGCTCCCCTACTCCACCATCCAAGGTGCTTGATCTAACTTGGCAGTGTGATATCTGGTTGCATGTTGCATATGGTGTCTAGCTCGTATTGCTCCTAATTAGTGTAAACTGCATCTGCTTAGCTTACACATGATACATGTGAATATGACACGCTTTCCTGTTTTTGGTACATGCTATATCTGTCTATCACACCATGTTCTTACATGAAACTACTCTTCTTGTGTATCCTGCATCAGTCACTTATGATGGGACACCTTTAAGTTGGTAGTGTGATATTGGTTTGCATCTTGAATATGATTTCTAGCATGTATTGCTTCTAGTTTGATGAACTCCACCTATGACGAGACAGTTTTAACTTGGCAGAGTGATATTGATTTCACCTTCCATATGGTGTCTTGCAGTGTTTCTAATTTGTTGAAGTGCCTTCTGCTTAGTTACCACATCATAGGTGTGAATATGTCAAGCCGTCCATTTTTTCGTACATATTCCATCCTCGTATCATGACTTTGCCATTCATCAGAGTAGTGTTCGTCAGTATCATGCATGGATGAGTTCTGAAGAGCGAATGATATTCCTTTTTCTTGTCGGTATGACCTCACAATGCAAAACCAATAAAGATGAAGGAAATTGGCAAGGCATTGGATGATGGTGGTCCTTCCGAGCAACTGAAACGGAGGTTCTCTACAGATTCTACTCCGCCATCCTCCCAACAAGATTCGCAAGACAACGCAAGGCTAGACAGACAACGTAGGTGTGTAGATGATGAGCACATCTCCCCTACTCCACCATCACAGGTGCTTGCTCTAACTTGGCACTATTATATGTGGTTCCATGTTGCGTATGATGTCTAGCTTGTATTGCTTCTAACTTTGTTGAATTGCATCTGCTTACTTTACACATAATGCCTGTGAATATGACATGTGTTCCTGTTTCTACATCAGACTACTATTCTTGCATATCCCGCATCAGTCACTTATGATAAGGCACATTTAAGTCACCACTGTGATATTGGTTGTGTCTTGCATATGATTTCTAGCATATACTGCTTCTAATTTGTTGAAACGCCATACAGTTTGAACTTGGCAAAGTGATATTGGTTGCATCTTTCATATGGTGTCTAGCTTGCAGTGCTTCTAATTTGTTGAAATGCCTTCTGCTTTGTTATCACATCATAGGTGTGAATATGTCACACCATCCTATTTTTCATACATATTCCATCCTCGCATCATGTGTTTGCCTTTCATCCGAGTAGTGTTCGTCAGTATCATGCATGAATGAGTTCTGAAGAGCGAATTTTATTCCTTTTTCTTATCGGTTTGACTTCACAATGCAAAATCATTACAGCTGAAGGAAATTAGTCCGTCAGTGGATGATGGTGATCCTTCGGAGCAACTCAAACAGGGGGTCTCTACAGATTCTACTCCGCCATCCTCCCAACAAGATTCGCAAGACAACACAAGGCTGGATAGTCAACGTAGCTGTGTAGATGATGAGCACATCTCCCCAACTCCACCATCACAGGTGCTTGCTCTAACTTGACACTATTATATGTGGTTGCATGTTGCGTATGATGTCTAGCTTGTATTGCTTCTAACTTGAATTGCATCTGCTTACTTTACACATAATGCCTGTGAATATGACACGTGTTCCTGTTTCTAGAACATACGTGTACACGATGAGCACATCTCCCCTACTCCACCATCACAGGTGCTTGCTCTTACTTGGAACTGTTATACGTGGTTGCATTTTCCGTATGATGTCTAGTTTGTATTGCTTCTGATTATGTTGAATTGCATTTGCGTAGCTTACAACTTATACCTGCAACGATCACTTACCCATAAGACACATTTAACTTGGGACTGTGATGTAGGTTGCATCTTGCATTATCTTCTAGCTTGTACTGCTTCTAATTTCTTGAAATGGCACTTACGACGAGACACTTTTTACCTGATAGAGTGATATTGGTTGCATGTTCATATGGTGCCTAGCTTTCATTTCTTCTAATTTTATTGAAATGCCTTCCGCTTACTATTTTTTCATACATATTCCATCCTCCTATCGTACGTGTGAATATGAAACGCTGTCTTTATTTGTATATATTCCATCCTCCTGCGCTTGCCTTACATCAAAGTAGTGTTCGTCTATATCATGCATCAACCAGTTATGCAGAGCTAATTGTATTCATCTTCTTGTGGTTTTGACTTCATAAGGCAATATCAGAAAATAGGAAGGAAAAGAGTAAGTTAGGGGATGTTGGTGGTACTCTGCACCGACGCAAACAGAGACTCTCTAGATTTGCCACTGCTACTGCTAATAAAGTTGAAGTCCCAAGTCTACATGATGAGTTCATCTCCCGCACTCCACCATCGCAGGTGCTTGCTCTAAGTTGACAGTGTGATAATTGGTTTCATGTTGCATATGTTGTCTAGCCTGTATTTCTTCTATTTTGATTAAATTGCACCTGCTGAGTTTATACATTATACATGTGCATATGACATGGCTTTCTGTGTCTAGAATACACTGCATCTATCTATCATACCATGTTCTTACATCAAAGTACTGCTGTTGTGTATCCCGCATCAGTAACTCATGATTGGACGCTTTTAACATGGCAGTTCGATAGTGGTTGCATCTTGCATTGATTTCTACGTTGTACTGCTTCTAATTTTTCGAATTGCCACTTATGACAAGACACTTTTAACTTGGCAGAGTAATATTGGTTGCATCTTTCATATGGTGTCTAGCTTGCATTACTTCTATTTTCTTGAAAATCCTTTTGCTTAGTTTGCACATCGTAGTTGTGAATATGTCATGTCATCCTATTTTTCTTACATATTCCATCCTCATACGGTTGTCTTACATCAAAGTATTGCTTGTCTGTATCATGCATCAATGAGTTCTGAAGAGTGATTTTATTCTTTTGTGTTGTGGGTACAGCTTGACATGGCAAAGTCAAAAAAGAGCAAGGAAAATAATATAGTAGGGAGTGCTGTTACTCGTCGGGTGAAACGGAAAAGGCTCTGCCGTCGAGATTCTGCTGGTACTTATAGTGCAGTAGAAGGTCCAAGTCCACCGGCTAAATCTACAAACACAGTATCACCTGCTCCACCAGCTACCGCATCCGCTTCAACTGTACCAGCATCTCAACCAGTTACTCGTTCGTTTGCTCCAGAACTGGCCAGTTCCCAAGCTACCTTCACACCTAACACTACTTCCGAAGCATTGTTGACACAACAGGACTTGGCAAGATCAGATGAACCTCATGAGCATCAACACCAAGACGGTACCTGACCGAGTCAAGTTGCAGTTGCATGCTCCTTTATATGTACTCTCACAGTTTGATGTACACTAACACTTTCCATATTCGTTGTTGAACTAGCACCACGGCGCAAGCGGAAACAGACATCGGGGATAATGCTTGACAGATTAACAAAATCTAAAGGAGGAAGAATGGAGATCCATTTTGAGGCAGGTTTAAAAAGGCCACGTGATGCTACAGAGTCAGCCAAGTTAGTATCAGAGGCAGCCGTTACCGTTAAGTATCATGCGCGTATCCTCCCAACGTGGATCCAGTACAGGAATGAGAAAGACAATACCCAGTTTAACACCTTCCTTGACCATTTTATCTGTAAGTAATGTTATTCATCGCAATTAGTAATATTGTCTTGCTCTGTCCCATACTTTCTAGCTTCCTCCTAATAAGACTCACATTCTTTTTTCAATAGATGAGGTTCAAGTTGGATCCGAAAGATGATGCAACTAAACAAGCATGCACTCATGTTTTTTAGTCTGCTCTGAGACAATATCGGTACCACCTTAGGAAATCTCACTTTGAAGGCAAGGCTAACAATGATATCGCCCAAACATCTCCAGTGGAATATATTACAGATGAAGACTGGACAGCCCTCGTTAAACACTGGTCTGATCCAAAGTATCAGGTAGGCTATATGTATTTGATCAGACCACATATTGAACTTGTATTTATGTATGTGCCTTACAAGTGTATCTTCTTCTAGGCTAACTGTTTGAAGAACAAAACCAACCGTTCTAAAGTGAAATTCCAACAGACAACGGGATCTCGTAGCTATATTGCACACTGCGAGGCTCTTGTAAATAGCTGCTACTTCCTTCTTTTTTTGTGCCATATTATCGTATCTATATTGACTTGTTCCAAATACAGCGGAAAGCCCGTGCGGACCAAAAAGAACTTGAACTGAATGCAGTGCAAATCTTCAAGGATTGCCACACCAGCAAGATGAAGGGCATGAGCACACCAGTTCAAGCCACTGTTGTAAGTCCTTACTCATCCTGCCTTGAACTGATTGGTACTGTGATGTGTTCATTTAACTACTTGGTTTGCAGCCAATGTCAGTTACTCTGTTCACTTTTATACACAGTTGTCTTAACGTATCATTTCACCTTACATGGTTTAAAAGATATGAAGGATATTCTTTTGGTCTTGATCTGTATCTAGCTGTTATGTTCACGTGCGCACACAATGATAAAATAGCCTGTTTGTTTTATATCTGTTTGCCCATGATATGAATGATGTCATACTATGTTCATCCTACTTTAAACCATGTCTTTTTATCCTTAGATGTCAATGAATGTGAGGAAATAGACAATACAGTAGGCATGCTACATGGACATATGTTCCGAAAGTGATTTTATTATGTAGTTGGCACTACAATACATGCTAATGTATTACAGTAGTTCACCAAAATAAGTTATGTATAAACGTTTAACCTACTTTGTTTGTTTTTGTCTCATTAGTAACTCACTGGTACACTAATCTACAAGTTCAAACTTTCAGGAAGCTATGGAACAAATGATTGAACAGCCACAACCACCTGAAGGTGACGAGGCCACTACAGGCACAATGTCACCTCTTGCTGCAGTGCGTCAGTATCTCTCCACTAACAGTGCAAAAAGCACCTTCCTGCATAATTCTGGGTTGGTTGTCAAGGTAACCTCGTCCAAATCGCCTACTGAACAAAATCTTCTTGCTAGACAGAGTGATATATCTGTGCTCCAGACACAAGTCCAATCCCTAATGGACGTTGTTTCGGAAACAAGAATAGTGGTTGAGAAATGCGGTCAAGATATGAATGGTTTTGAAACCAGACTATCAGACATTCACTTCGTTGTTGAAGAGCAATGGCGGAAAAAAAGGTGGAGATCATGCTGCTCCATCAGATTCTATAGCCTGAAACATTAGCACTCAGGTCAAATGATTTGTACCTCTATACATCTGATGGTGCTTTTATCTGGAAGGACTGTAAACTTTATGCCAACAGGCCTTTTGTTGTATGATTGGAATTTATTTTGTTGTGATACAACATTTATGATGCTGCCACAGGCTACAGTAATTATGACGCTATTTTTGTATAGTGTAGGTTTATCTTAGTAATGTATTCGGACGAAAGCTTCATAGGAGCCCAACATACCAACATTCGTCGGGCCCATTCCAATTGGGCTAAAAACGATTACAGGCCGAAATTGGCATGTAGCCCACTAAAAATATCTAGGCTTAAATTAGCATAAGCTTTCAAATTTTTCTGGTAGGCCTGTGCCCATAGTGGGCCTTTAACAGGCCTAAACATAATTTGGGCCCTCAGTAAAAGTAGGCCGTTTACATGTGTAAATATGTCGAGCCCATAAAAACATGGGCCTTTAATAGACCGAAAGTGAGATTGGGCCATGATTGTGCCAAATAACCCACTGGACTTAGCAGGCCGAAATGGTGGCCCATTTACGATGCGGATATTTGACAGGCCGAAATTCAGACGGGCCGTAAATGTGCCGACCTAATACACGGGCCTTTAACAGGCCGGAACTTCGGTCGTGCTAGATTATCGTCATTTTTATATGGGCCGTTAATGGGCCCGATATGACATTGGGCCACATATGGCCCATGGTTTACGTTCGGCGTTAACGGGCCGAAAATTACAACAGGCCGAAAGTGGGCCAAATCTATAGTGGGCCTCTAACAGGCCGAATGATAGACATGGCCGAATATGACCCAAATCCTTCACGGTCGTTTATGGACCGAAAGTTTTGATGGCCTGTAAATGGGCCCAAATGAAGCCGGACCTTTAACAGGCCGGAAATACACCGGGACGTAATTCGGCCCAATTACTTAGCGGACTGTTAACGGGCCAGAAGTGACCATGGGCCGCATTGATGACAAGTTTAGACCAGGCCATTGACAGGCCGATTTTACAGAGAATGTTGGGCCTTTAGCTGGGTCGGCCCATTACGATCTGCAGAATCTTGTGGGCCTTTAGCTGGGTCAGCCCATTGTGGTCCGCAAAATCTTGTGGGCATTTAGCTGGGTCGGCCCATTATGGTCCGCTAAATTTTGTGGGCCTTTAGCTGGGCCGGTCCATTATGGTCCGCTAAATCTTATGGGCCTTTGGTTGGGCCGGCCCATTTAAACTTTGTGGGCCACTTTTGGGCCGGTCCACGTGTCAACATATCATAGGCCCATATCGACCGTTGGATGAGTGACACCTGTGCCAACGCGGAGCTGACACGTGGATCCTTCAGCCAATGAGAATTTTACACGTGGAAAATCGGCATTGCTTGTGGCTATTAACGGGTTATCGGATCCAAAATCCGACCCGATAGCTTAACGGCGTTCCGTTATGATGGATGCCATGTGTCGGTCACCCTTGACGAAAGCACTTCTGTGACGCGCGATTTATCTTCATGGAAGTGGACACTTCCGTGATGATAATTTTGGTAATGTCATGGAACACTTCTATGACAGCACAGGTATGACTATCTTGATTCTGTCATAAATTTGTCATGGATGTACATGCATGACAAAAAACGCGACCTACTGTGACAAACATGTATCATCACGGAAGTGTATTTTTTTGTAGTGATGGTGCGATCATTGAGAGAAAGCCGAGCATAAAATTTTTGAATGATCATATCTCTTGAGAGCTCATGATTGGGGCATGAATATAACATTGACTTAAGCCTCCCCCAAGATTGAGCAATGCTTTTCTCCTTCGCGAGGCTAGAAATTATATATGTAATTACGATCACGATGAACAAGATGCATAGGAGAGAACTTCTGGTGAAATTCCAACTTCACTCGTTTATAATTCCAAGATCTCGTATCATCACATAGCCTATACCATGTCAATGTACCTCCCTTCAAAGATAAAGGAAAGACCTTCCTTTTAACAACATCACCAGAAATACCTGCAAGCTTAAATAATCCACAAACTTCATCCACATAGATAAGGTGTAAACCCGGATGCAATGTTCCACCTCCTGCAAAGGGATTAGCTAGCAGTTTCTCTATCATACCCGAAGGAATTTCAAAGTAAACATTTTCAGTAGGTTCGGTAGGTTGAGGAGCAACCCTTTGCTCTACCGGTCGGGGTGAAGATGCCTTGAACAAGCCCCTCAAAGGATTAGTTTCAAGAGTAACAAGTGACAGAAAATTTCAGCACACTATATAAATGTTTCCTTACCAAGTTCCACTCACAAAATGCGCTTCACTCCCCGACGACGGTGCCAGAAAATAGTCTTGATGACGCACAAGTGTAGGGGATCTATCGTAGTCCTTTCGATAAGTAAGAGTGTCGAACCCAACGAGGAGCAGAAGGAAATGACAAGCGGTTTTCAGTAAGGTATTCTCTGCAAGCACTGAAATTGTAGGTAACAGATAGTTTTGTGATAAGATAATTCTTAACGGGTAA
The DNA here is from genome assembly GCA_963921465.1 of Triticum timopheevii. Lineage (NCBI taxonomy): Eukaryota > Viridiplantae > Streptophyta > Magnoliopsida > Poales > Poaceae > Triticum > Triticum timopheevii. The sequence goes on along the minus strand of OY997270.1, from coordinate 488,729,962 downwards.
CAAGCAATGAAAGTAAATAAGGTGCAGCAAGGTGGACCAATCCTTTTTGTAGCAAAGGACAAGCCTGGACAATTTCTTATAATGAGAAAAGCGCTCCCGAGGACACATGGGAATTATCGTCAAGCTAGTTTCATCACGCTCATATGATTCGCGTTCGTTACTTTGATAATTTGATATGTGGGTGGACTGGTGCTTGGGTACTGCCCTTTCTTGGACAAGCATCCCACTTTATGATTAACCCCTATTGCAAGCATCCGCAACTACAAAAGAAGTATTAAGGTAAACCTAACCATAGCATGAAACTAGTGGATCCAAATCAGCCCCTTACGAAGCAACGCATAAACTAGGGTTTAAGCTTCTGTCACTCTAGCAACCCATCATCTACTTATTACTTCTCAATGCCTTCCTCTAGGCCCAAATAATGGTGAAGTGTCATGTAGTCGATGTTCACATAACACCACTAGAGGAGAGACAACATACATATCATCAAAATATCGAACAAATACCAAATTCACATGACTATTAATAGCAAGACTTCACCCATGTCCTCAGGAACAAACATAACTACTCACAAAGCATATTCATGTTCATAATCAGAGGAGTATTAATATGCATTAAGGATCTGAACATATGATCTTCCACCAAGTAAACCAATTAGCATCAACTACAAGGAGTAATCAACACTACTAGCAACCCACATGTACCAATTTGTGGTTTTGGATACAAGATTGGATACAATAGATGAACTAGGGTTTGAGAGGTGATGGTGCTGAGAACTTGATAGAGATTGACCCCCTCCTGATGAGAGGATCGTTGGTGATGACGATGGTGATGATTTCCCCCTCCCGGAGGGAAGTTTCCCCGACAGAACAGCTCTGCCGGAGCCCTAGATTGGTTCCGCCAAGGTTCCGCCTCGTGGCGGTGGAGTTTCGTCTCGTAATCTTACTTATGATTTTTTTAGGGTAAAAGCCTTCATATAGCAGAAGATGGGCACCAGAGGGCCACCAGGGGGCCCGCGAGATAGGGGGGCACGCCCAGTAGGGGTGGGCGCGCCCCCCACCCTCGTGGCCAGGGTGTGGGCCCCCTCTGGTACTTTCTTTGCTCAATAATTCTTATTGATTCCAAAAATGACGTTCGTGGAGTTTCAGGACTTTTGGAGCTGTGCAGAATAAGTTTCCAATATTTGCTCCTTTTCCAGCCAGAATCCCAACTGCCGGCATTCTCCCTCTTCATGATAAACCTTGTAAAATAAGAGAGAATAGCCATAAGTATCTATTATATAATTAAGACAGAAGCCAAATAAGACACCACGTTCTTCCACATTAGCTAAAATAATATACACCGTTGATTAGTAATATTTACGGCTGAGATTTAACGATATTACGTTAGATACAAATATTCTGGACAAGCACTATTTTGAATAAGTTGTCACGTACAACTACCTTTGATGAAAACAATGAAAAAAAATACGTATAGGAGAAGGACAACTGAAAGTTTGAGAAGCCAAACATCACGCAGTGCACGGCCAGGCTACTCAATTCCGATTTGGATTCTGCTATAAGAGGAAAAGCCAACTTTCATAGCAATCCAGGCTATGCAAGGAACCTGACGCCTTTTATTTATTCGAAGGAAGCTGCCATATTTTGGCCCAGTTTCACGCTCTAGCAAATCAAAAAAGCTAATGGGCAAATAGTATGTAGTGGCTCCAGCAAATCAGAAAAACTTATGGGCTAATAGAACTGCGCCATCAAAGGGCAAAGAAACAAGTGAGTTGACAAAACATTAGAAGCGTGAAACGCGTAGATTCGTCCAATCTGTAAATGACGCCTGCCAGATAAATAAATAATATAGACTAATAAAATAAAATAAATGAAACTACTTTGTTTTATAGTACTCCATCCCATCAAAAATAAATGTAATGGTTTTAGATCAAATTTGAATAAAAACCACAACACCTATTTTGGATCAAAGGGAGTACTATATATGATATTATTAGAAAAAACTAGCATTTTTATTTTATAAAATAATATTAGAAATATGTATAAAATGTTATATTAAATCCGTGTAACATCTATGAATATTATATATGAATTCCGTTGTAATATTAGGAACACTTGGTGAATGGATAATGATAGAACTACATTGTGTCGTGTTAAAAATGGTAACCGAAAAGGATAGTGACTTGGTAACCAAAAAGGAACGATAAATAACAAGACTAGATATGAAATAGTAAATAAATTAATAAAAACTCTGAAATTGCAGGTAAAGAATACAAATATATGTTTACTAAATGAAATAAAAGAAAAGAAAAATTTACAAATTTGTTTTCTCTGAAACAGCAAGTAAAATCCTTGGACAATAGAAGGAAAATAAATGTCTATATCAAGAAGTCTTATTAGGAGTATTGTGATTACTACTCTGTAGGTGTATGAATTTAGGAATAAAGGAAATCAGACAAATTATTGTCGTAAAAAATCCAAAGATAGTTTACAAATGCATGACAAACTTTTTATTTTTTAAAAATTGGATTAATCAAGTAGCAACGTAGTATATTTTTCATTACTATTTTTTATAATACTATCATTTATTAATTTATACTGTAACAGCGATATGAAAAACACAGCTTAATGTTGTGTAAAGATGATCATGTGAAGACGTAAGCTGACATGCACAAATTGTAACAGTTGTGGTTGTAGTAATCTGCGAGTCAACAGAGCCAAAAAAATAGGGGCAAATACAAGCTATATAAAGCAATCTGGGTTCATATGTAATATGAAAGAACAACTGATGGCATAAAAATGGAAGAAAGCACCGCATCTTGCTGTAGATGACGGCAGCGATTAGATTCCTAAATTTCCCAATACCCAATTCTATTTAGAGCAGATTAAAAAGATAATGTGAAGTTGATTTCTAAGTTGAGTTTTCTTGCAATTGATGGATTAACAACAAAACTTAAAAATTTCATGTACTATCAATCTATCCATTAGTTATAGTCACTCCTAATTATTACTACTGTTGTGAGATTTATAAACAAAAAGCTAGACGTACAGTCAAACTTAATACAAATTTTAAGAAATGAGGTCTATATGTATTATCTTGGTACAAAGAACGACAAATAGCTAGACGTAGATCTCTAACAACTTAGAAATAATAGTAAATAAATTACAGACGCCAATTTCAAGAAAACACTATAAGTGTATGTATATATATATATGATCTTGGTACAAAGAGCGACAACTAATGGTGTTCAATGACAAATTCGAGATGGGGGTTTTTGCATCCTCTATGTTACAGCCGGCGTTGATATATAATTAGTTGATGCCTATTTGTTAGTTCTATCATTGTATCTCCTATGGCATTTTTGTTGACAATCCTTGGGCCTTCTAGTTCCATGTGGAAATTATCCTGTGAGCTCTTTCCCATTACCAAAAATTGATGGTTCTCACAGCCCAAATTATGTATTTTCCATTCCTGCCTAATGGGAATTTGGCATATGTAAGTCGTTTGACCTTCTAGAATGGAGACAAAAAAAACACCTAAATAAGTATTCACCACTAACTCAACTTAGTCGACCCACAACAGTATTCTTAGATCTGAGGTGAGTGAACAGAAAGAACAGATGATTTCGGCATGAGCAATTGATGATTAGATTTAGTTCATGTTGGAAAGCAGATGGTCATGCAGCTCACACAAAGAAATAGTATAACAATGTGTAACCATTCTAGCCGCGCAAATGCGTGGGTGACTCTGCTAGTTGTGACATAACATGTAATAACAGCCCATAATGCAATAAATATCGATATAAAAGCATGATGCAAAATGGACGTATCAGCAACCAGCTCCGCGAGCTGCCTCATCGACCTCCTTGGCAAGCTTGACATCACCAGCGAGCTTACCTCCGACTTGGAGTCGATCGGCTCCACCGACCCAATGCTTGTCGACTCCGACATGGCTTCCCTCGACGCCTTCCCCACCAAGGTGGTGGTGATCGATGACCCTCTTCCTCATGCCGACAGCGGCGGCAGCACCGTCACCGAGGTGCTGGTCATCAGCCACGGCGCCACGTCCGGCGAGAACACCCACGACACTCTGCAGACGGCGCTGCATGACCTGTCCGCGCCCATTCCGGCTGACATCAACGCCGAGACACTGGAGGCTCACTGCCTTGCCCTCATCAAGAATGGCAAGAAGATAGCCACCATGAGACGCCTCACCGAAGCCTATCAACGTGAGGTTGATCGTGCCGCCTCCGGCACACCGGCTGCGGGCGGGCCTAGCCGGCTTGGCGCTATCAAGAGGCGCGGCGCCGCCATCGCTAGCATGCTAGGGGCCGACCGCCCGATCTACGCCATGCCACTCGAGAACCTGCGTGCCGCTTAGGCGGCAGCAGACGAGCTGGAAGGCTTGGACGGAGACAAGGTGCGCTGCATGACGAGACGCGTCCAGCAGCTCATCGACGCGGCCGCAGAACAGCAAGAAGCCGGCGCCCGCACCGAAAGTCCTCCCCCTCGCCGAGAGCACAGCGCGACCTCTCAGACTCCGACTGCGGGCAGTGCCCGCGAGCGAAAGGATAAGGAGTCGGCTGCTAGCCGCAGTCGGACGCACTTCACCATCGAGCGTGACGAAGAAGGCCTCCCCCGAGCCATGGAGCGGCTAGGTGACAACCCGCCTCCTCCTGTGCCCCGCAAGGAGAGATATCCCTCCTCGCCGCCTGTTGGGCATCCAACGCTCAGCGGCCGACTGGGCCACCATGGAGTCGGCGAGAACGATGCCCGCCACCGGATCGACCGCCTGGCACAATCCCTGGCGCTAGAAGAGGAGGAGGATGTCGGCCCGCCTTGCTTCGGCCCCTGCATCCGCGACGAGCCCTTTCCCAAGGGGTTCTCGCTCCCAATAGACACGCCCAAGTACAACGGTTCGGTGAAGCCGGAAGACTGGCTGATAGACTGCTCCACTGCAGTCAGCATCGCAAACAGCAACACGCGCGTTGCCATGAAGTACGCCCCCCCTCATTCTTCAAGGCACGGCACGCACCTGGCTAAACAGCCTCAAGCCTTGCAGCGTCAACAGCTGGCTGGATTTAACGGAGGTCTTCAACCGCAACTTCACCAGTACATACAAGCAAGTGCCCAAGCCACGCCAACTCTCTTTGTGCGTCCAAGGCCCAACCGAGTCCAGTCGCGACTACCTGACGCGCTGGGCCGAGCTTCGCGACTCCTGCGAAGGGTTGCACAAGGTGCAAGCCATAGAATACTTCACCGTCGGGTGTAGAGAAGGCACCCTCCTCAAGCACCGGCTCCTCTACGACGAGCCAGCCACACTCGACAAGCTACTGATCATAGCAGACAAGTACGCCACTGTCGACTCCTCAATGAAGTCGGAGCTTCGGGTGGACGCCTTTGGAAAAGTGCTCCCTCCGGCTCCCAAGATGCCTGCTGGCGACACCAGTCGGCGCCCGCATCAGAACAACAACAAGCGCAAGGCCCCGATGCCGACTTCCACCAGCCGGCAGGTAGCGACAGTTGAAGACCAGCAGCCAGAGGGGCAGCCCATACCCAAGCGTCAAAAAGGCAGGCCGGCTTGGCAGCCCGCCTTCTCCTACGAGCAAACCCTTGATGCTCCCTGCAAATTCCACAGCGGCACAAAGCCGTCCAACCACACCACCTGGAAGTGCCATTGGCTCATCTGAATCTCCAAGGGCGAAGGGCTACTGCCACCTCCACCTGCTGACCAGCCGCCTCCGGCTCCTCAACAGCCGCCCGCCCGCCCAGCAGTCGGAGCCATTCAAGATGAGTTCCCTGAAGAGCATGCAGCCTATGTCGTCTTCACAAGCCAAGCTGACGACCGGCACAGTCAGTGCCGACAGCATCAAGAGGTCAATGTTGTTGCCTCTAAAGTTCCAGAATTCATGCACTGGTCTGAGAAGCCCATCAGCTGGAGCCGAGCGGATCACCCAGAGGTGATGCCTTCTCCAACTTCTTATGCCTTGGTGTTGGATGCCACCTTTGCAATCATAGCGGCAAGCTGCGCATTTCTCCCGAGTCCTGATTGATGGCGGAAGTAGCATCAACATCCTGTGTTGTGACACCATGGAGAAGCTGAACATCAAGATGAACTAGCTCTTGCCCAGTCAGACCGTCTTCCATGGCATCGTACCCGGCCTTTCATGCTCACCAATCGGCAAGATCAAGATAGATGTCCTCTTCAGAGACAAAAATCACTTCCACCGTGAAGCAGTCTGGTTTGAGGTGGTAGATCTGGAGGGCCCCTATCACGCTTTACTGGGCCGACCGGCTCTGGCAAAGTTCATGGTTGTGCCCCATTATGCCTACCTCAAGATGAAGATGCCAAGCACCAAGAGCATCATCACCATAGTCGGAGACTACAAGAAATCCTCCGCCTGCGCTGCAGCCAGCAGTCGGCTGGCCGAGTCCCTCGTGATTGCTGCTGAGAGAAAGATCCTTGACCGGGTCATTGCAATGGCCGGCAAGCAGACGGACCTGTCACCTGATCCCAAGGAGTCGGAAGCTCAGGGCTTTTTCCAGCCGGCCAAGGAAACAAAGAAGATACCTTTGGACCGGGAGCACCCGGAGAGGTTCGCACTTGTGGGAACAAACCTGGACAGCAAATAGGAAAGCGAGCTTGTCGATTTCCTCCGTGAGAATCGGGATATCTTTGCATGGTCCCCCAAGGACATGCCGGGTGTTCCGACGGATTTCACCGAGCACAAGCACATGTCCAAGCAAATGCAAAGCCAGTCCAACAACCCCTCCACCGACTGTCGGAGGAGAAGAGAAGAATTGTTGGTGAAGAGATAGCCCGGCTTCTGGCAGCCGGCTTCATTATGGAAATGTTCTTTCCAGAGTGGCTCGCCAACCCGGTCCTTGTACTGAAGAAGAATAAGAAATGGTGCATGTGTATAGATTATACCAGCCTCAACAAAGCCTTCCCCAAAGATCCGTTCGCCTTGCCTCGAATTGATCAAGTATTAGACTCCACATCCGGATGCGAGCTACTGAGTTTCTTGGATGCCTACTCAGGATACCATCAGATCAAGTTGGATCCCGCCGACCGCCTGAAGACCGCCTTCATCACACCATTTGGAGCCTTCTGTTACCTGAGTATGACATTCGGCCTAAGAAATGCCGGTGCCACTTTTCAGCGTTCCATGCAGAAGTGCCTCCTCAAGCAACTCGGCAGAAATGCCCACGTCTATGTAGACGATATAGTGGTGAAGACGGAGAAGCGCGGCACCCTGCTAGAAGACCTCAAGGAAACATTTGACAATCTGCGCCGCTTTCAGATCAAGCTCAACCCTAAGAAATGCGTCTTCGGGGTACCAGCCAGACAGCTCCTTGGCTTCCTAGTCTCTGAACGCGGCATTGAGTGCAACCCGGTGAAGATCAAGGCTATTGAGAGGATGGGGATTCCCACTAGGCTACGAGACATTCAAAAGTTCACTGGGTGCCTGGCTTCCCTTAGCCGCTTCATCAGCCGACTGGGGGAGAAGGCTCTTCCCCTGTATAAACTCATGAAGAAAACCACTCACTTTGAGTGGAATGAACAGGCGGACGAAGCCTTTCACCAATTGAAAAAGATGTTGACCACGCCACCTATTCTAGCGGCCCCAACTGAAAAAGAGCTCATGCTCCTTTACATTGCCGCAACTAGCCGGGTGGTCAGCACAGTCATCGTGGTTCAGCGCCCAAAGGACGGCAAGGCACAGCCAGTTTAGAGGCCTGTGTATTATTTGAGTGAAGTGATGTCAACCTCAAAGAAGAATTACCCCCACTACTAGAAGATAAGCTATGGCGTGTACTTTGCCACCAAGAAGCTCAAGCCCTACTTTCAAGAGCATCCCATCACGGTCGTTTGCACTGCCCCACTTGCCAAGATCATGGGCAGCCGGGATGCATCTGGCCGGGTGGCCAAATGGGCTATTGCGCTGGCTCCTTATACCATCTTCTACCAGCCTCGCACCGCCATCAAGTCCCAAGTGTTGGCCGACTTCCTCGTCGACTGGGCTAAGACCCAGTACCTGCCGCCAGCACCAGACTCCACCCATTGGCGGATGCACTTTGATGGATCCAAGATGCTCACCGATTTGGGAGCCGGCATTGTCCTCACCTCTCCCAAAGGCGACAAGCTCAGATACACATTGCAGATCCATTTTGCCACCTCCAACAATGTGGCCAAGTATGAGGCACTCATACATGGGCTCCGGTTGGCTAAAGAGCTCGGCATCCGCTAGATCCTGTGTTATGGCGACTCAGACTTAGTGGTCCAATAGTCGTCCGGCGACTGGGACGCCAAGGATGCAAACATGGCAAGTTACCACTTCCTCGTTCAGCAACTCAACGGATATTTTGAAGGGTGTGAGTTCCTTCACGTGCCACGAGCCGACAATGAGCAAGCAGATGCCCTGGCAAGAATCGGCTCCACCCGGCAAGCTATACCAACCGGCGTCTCCCTTCAGCGCCTCCTTAAGCCGTGTGTCAAGCCTTCACCAGAATCAGACTCCATCTTCGTGTCGGCTGACCCCGAGGCAGTCGGATCCGGCTTGGGAACCTTGGCAGTCGGCACGGGGACCCCAGCAGACGGCTCGGGGACTGTAGCAGCCGCACCCGGCCCGGGGACTTCAGAGCACGGCTCAGGGACTGTAGCAGTCAGCCCTGGGACTTCAACGACACAAGAGGTGGTGGCCGACTCCAACCCGCCACCTCCCAACCCAACCGCCCTAGTCGGAGTAGTCGTGTTGGCAATAGAAGAAGTCGCAGCTCCATCATGGGCCCTGCCCATCCTCAACTTCTTGGTGAACAGAGAGATGCCGACTGACGAGATCTCAGCAAGACAAGTTCAAAGCCAAGCTGGAGCCTACACAATAGTAAACAGAGAGCTCGTTAGGCGCAGCGTGACTGGAGTCTTCTAGCGCTGCGTTGAGCCAGAGAAGGGCATGGCAATCCTCAAAGACATCCATCAAGGCGAGTGTGGCCACCACGCGACCTCAAGATCACTTGTTGCCTAAGCCTTCCGCCATGGTTTCTTTTGGCCGACTGCTTTGGAAGATGCCAAAGAGTTGGTCACACATTGCAAAGGGTGCCAAGTTTTCAGCTCCAAGCAACACCTATCGGCTTCTGCACTTAAGACCACCCCCTCACCTGGCCCTTTGCCGTCTGGGGGCTGGATATGGTGGGTCCATTCAAGACGGCACGCGGCGGCATGACTCATCTACTTGTCATCGTCGACAAATTTACTAAGTGGATTGAAGCAAAGCCAATCAAGAAGTTGAATGGGCCGACTGTTGTGACCTTCATCATAGACATCACCACCCGATACAGTGCACCGCACAGCATCATCACCGACAATGGCACGAACGTTGCCAAAGGAGCATTGGCCCCTTTTTGCATGACGCAGGGCATCCGACTGGACTTAGCGTCCATTGCCCATCCGCAATCAAATGGCCAAGTCGAGCGAGCAAACGGCCTCATCCTCTCCGGCATCAATCCCCGACTGGTCGAGCCACTGGATTTGGCTGGCTGCTGGCTCGAGGAGCTATCGGCCGTCCTCTGGAGTCTGCACACCACTCCAAACAAGTCAACCGGCTTCACTCCTTTTTTACTTGTGTATGGTGCCGAGGCCATCATCCCAACTGACATTGAGTTCGACTCACCTCGCGTCACCATGTACACGGAAGCGGAGGCTGAGGAAGCACGAGAAGACGGTGTAGATCTGCTGGAAGAGGGCCGGTTGTTGGCACTCAGTCGATCTGCCATCTACTAGCAGAGCCTGCGCCGCTACCACAGTCGGAAGGTCAAGCCAAGATCCTTCCAAGAGGGTGACCTTGTGCTCCGGCTGATCCAGCAAACAGCCGGCCAGCACAAGCTCTCGGCCCCTTGGGAAGGACCTTTCGTTGTCAGCAAGGCCTTGGGCAATGACTCCTACTACCTGATCGATGCACAAAAGCCCAAGGCACGCAAGAGAGATGATTCCGGCAAGGAGTCAGAACGCCCATGGGACGCAAATCTCCTTCGAAGATTTTACAGTTAACACAGTATGTACCATGCTACTTTTGTATTAAGTACAAGACATCGGGCCCCCCGAGGAGCACTCGGGGACTACCCTCCTTTATCTATATGACAAGTATCATGCCTATGAATGTGTTAGTACATTTGGTCGTTCGTCCTGCACCGGGTTTGACCAGTCGGCCCGGGGACTTGCCGCCTTGGATTATGTCAGCACTACCTGCAGTCGGATAAGTAGTGTGCCGGCATCTAAGCCCTCTCTTGCCAAAGGTATCGCAGAAGCGGTTGTTCGGCTGGCAAGAGTCAATGGCAGGAAATGATGCCCACATGGAAAATGGCTAAGGACCAATGAGCTTACATAACACAAGCCGCCTCCCCGCCCTGCCGACCGACTGCTAAGCAGCCGGCTGGCCGGCTTCCCACTCACCTTGCCACAATCTAAGAAGGCTGAAGTACTTTCCCTCCCAAATGGCCAAGTATTCCCAGCCACACACTGCAGAGCAGTTGTTCGGCTGGGAAGATGGCGACCAAGGGAGGGCGGCAAAGGAAAAAGGTGGAAAAGGATTAAAAGCAAGTAAAGTCACAATCCAACATCAGCATAGCACATGCAGGATGACATTTACACAAAAGTCTTTCGAAAGCCAGAGTTCAACATAGTTTGAATACACCCCCAGTGGGTGGAACTGCGCAAATTTAACGAACATTGTTTAAAAGATTGACGAGCAGGAAGACAAAGATAAAATTGGCCGCTTAGACCAAGGGAGAAACAGGCGATCCCGGTAGGTCGGCGAAGGCGGCGGCACTGGTTGGTGGAGTGGCTGGGTGGCGAGTCTCGGCTTGATCATTGCCAGCAGCAGTCAGCGCGTTCACACACGCCTCATTGCTAGAGGCACGATCAGGATGAGGTTAGTCATCTGCTCCACCATCTGGCGCAGCGTCTTCACCGTCCTCATCTTCCTCGTCCTCGCCCTCGTCGCTGGAGTCGATCTCCTCCACCGAGTCCTTGTTGTCCGCCGGGTTCAGCCCAAACCAGTCCGCCGGCACCTCAACACCATCGTCGTTCAAGTCGGGGATGAAGACGCTGGTGTCGGTGTAGTCGGTGATCGCCGCAGCGCGATGGATGATGGCCGGCTGCACCACCGCCAAATCCTTATTGGCCTCCTGCCGGAACGTGGCCAATTGGGCTAAATCCAGCCCAGGGTACCACGCCCTGACAAACTCCAATGCCCGACTGGCGCCTGCCCGGGCAAAAGAAGCCTTCCACGCCTCGAAGCGGCCGACTGCCATTTCCAGCCAGTCGACAGTCTGACCAGGAGTGTGAGGAATCGTGGCGTCAGGCCAGAGAGCGGAAAGTACCTCAGCCCCAATGCGCTGAAGACGGCGGAGCATCCGGTGGACCAGCTGGAGATGGGCCTGGATGGCCAAGAGCTGCTCCTCAAGTGTCCGGCGAGCGTTTGGCGCGATCTCAACACCAGCCTGCCTCCGCACATCGCGGTGGGCCTCGATGGCCTGGCTGGCGGCGACGGAGTAGCCAGGGAAGTACTCTGCGCAACAAAGAAAAAGGGAATACAGAGTCAGAGGTCGGACCAGATAACAGGCGGTTCACAAAGGGAAAAGGAGGAAGGCAGCTTACCGTTGATCATGTCCTCAATTCGGTCGTAGCCGTCGCTCAGCCCCTGCTCCAACTCAGCCCAGTTCCCCGCCTGGGTCTCATACTCGGCTTGGAGGGCGACTTCGCTGTCCGCTGTCCTTCACTGCCTGGAGGGTCGCCTTGTGACTCTCCTCCTAGTCAGCCAGCTGCTTGGCCAGGCGGTCGCGCTCCTGAGCCACGGTGCTGCACTCCGCCTCCTTGATGCGCAACGCGGTCTGGGCCTCACCCAGTTGCTGCTGCAGGGCGGCATCGGCCTCTACGAAGGCAACAAAGAAAAAAATCAATAAGCAAGAAGTCACCAAAAGAGATCCGGCCCGACTGCTCAGCAGTCGGCCCGAATCTCGGGGACTACACCCAGTGGGTGTGCTAACGCGCCCCCATGAGAGAGAAGGCAAAATGCTTACTCCGGCTTTCAGATGGGTCGGCGGTCCGTTGAGTCAGCTCCCGGACGTGGGAGTTGAAGGCGGCCGTGCGGAGGTTATGATAGTCCTGCCAAAAGGACAGATGGACAAGAAGAAACAGGTCAACACCCGAACCTGCTTCGAAGTTCCAGACCGCCTGCTCAGCAGCCGGCCTGGAACTCAGGGACTACACCCAGTGGGTGCGCTGACGCGCCCCCACAGAAGAGCACAAGAAAAAGAAGCAAAAAGTAAGAGGCTTACTCGGATGGTCATCCGCGTCGCCAGGAACTCCTAGTTGTAATTCTTCAGGGTAGTGGCCTGAGACTGAAGCCGGGCCCGAACGTCCTGCGCCGCCTCGTTCAGCACAGCCGTCCCGCCCCCACGCGCCCAGTCCGGCGAGCTAACGCTAGCCACCTCCAGTTCCTAGGTTAACGAGCTGGTGCCCCTGGCCTCCTGTGAAGGCGGCACTGAGGCCGCCTTCCCCGCGCACTGGCGTGCCGGAGACCGGACCACAAGGTCAGCCCCCGTGGTCGGCTCACCTCCAGCCAGCGGCACTAGTGGCACGTTGGGCTGGCCGCCGTGGTCCGCTGCAGTTGGCGCTGGCGGAATCACCTCCATCTCCGGGGCGATGTCGTCGCCCCCTCCCTCTCCATGACCGGTTGGTCGCTGCCGGCTCCTCCAGGCGGCAGCACCGAGGCTTCGGGCGCGGGCGCCACGTCACGGAGGGGGGTGACGAGCTGTCGGGGTTGGCCGCGTGAGGCCTCCCCCGCCTGCGATGCGGCCGCGGCATCCGCATGTGCCTGGGCCACAACGTCGGCGTGCGCCCTCGCGGCCTCGTCCACCTCCTCCTACGCCGCCTTGGCGGCGGCCGCCATCTACCGCTCCACCTCTTGCTCCTCACGCGTCTCCCGCGTGTTCCTCTTTGTCGCCGTCTAAATCTCGGCGCACGGGTCTACACGGTGGGCGCTGGCGGAGGCCCCCGCAGCCCCCACAATGGAACCGGCGACCGGCCGCTCCAAAGAGAGCGGGGCCATGTTTAAGCAAGAGGAAGAAATTCAGAAGGATGATTGAAATAAAAGAAGGAAAAATACGGTCAGAGGCTGACATTTACGCGGAAACCATTTGGGGTTCCTTCACGACCTTGCGGAAGCGGTTCGCCTTCGTGGTCGCTTCCTCTCGCTTGCTCGCCGCGGCCGATCTCTTAGGCCTCTTCGGCCGGTTGCCGTACATTGAAGGCACGGCCCGACGCTTCTAGGCGCCGCCTCGAGCAGCCGGCGCGGCGGATAAGCTCGCGCCCGCTTGGTTGGATGACGGCTGGCGACGCGGGACTGCTTCTTCCTTGTCATCATCGGGCCAGTCCTCAAGGCCGCCTCCAGCTCCGGAGCCGCCTGCCTCGCCACCTACGCCTATCGTGTCGTCCTTTAGAGCGGCCACCCCTAAGTCGGTGTCGTCCGTATCGCTCTCCTACCGGTCGGGAAGGAACTGACACTCCGGCCCTGTGGCGTCGGCTGTCGGTTGGAGAAGGGCGCTCTGTTTCATAGCTGATTGGCCAAGACAGCCAAAGAGAAATCGGCAACTAAAGGAAAAGAAGAAATGAAGACTTACCACTGGTAGTAGATTCGTGCGCGAGTACGGCTCCTTGCCGAATCGCCATTCCTCCTTTGGGAGCTTGCAATTTGAAATATAGTTCACCAAGTGAGCTACCTCCGAGTGCGCATCTCCTTGGTGCACATCCAGCTTGGGTCACGGTGCCCGCTCATCTGGCATGTCATGTGAGGCCGGCCTTGGAGCAGGGGCACCCGGCGCGCCACGAAGGCAGCCAGCAAGTCGGGCCCAGTGAGGCCTTCCAACTTCACCATCACCTTAAGTCGGGCGACGGCAGCAACGCCAGCGACCAACAGCGTCCTGGGTCGATACGACCAGTTGGCCGCGTTCTAGTCGGCGGGCCGGCTACGTAAGTCGGCAGGTTGACCCAGTCACCTTCCGGGTGGACGCTCTTCACATAGAAGTACGACTGCTGCCACATCTTCACCGACTGTATCAGTGTGATGGAGGGGAACGGGTTCTCAGCAGCCGGCCTCCGCACCATGATGAAGGCGCCGCACTATGCTGCCACTCCCTTGACGATGGTGCCAAGCTTTGTGTAGAAGAACTCGCCCCAAAGTTCAAGGGTGGGGAGGACGCCAAGAAATCCCTCGCAAAGGGTGACGAAGGCGGACAGCAGCACCACCGTGTTTGGTGTGAGGTGGTGCGGCTGCAGGCCGTAGAAGTCGAGGAAGGCGCGGAGGAAGCCTCTTGCCGGCAAGCCGAAGCCGCGAAGGCAGTGCGACCTAAAGATGACGCGCTCACCCTCCTCCGGCGCCGGCAGGATCTCCCTCTCCGGTGCCAAGCGAACCCTCACGAAATCCTTATCGGGCAGCCGCCGCGTCCGGCATAGGAAATCGACGTGGTCCTCATGGACGTTGGAGCCATCCCACGCTCTGGCACGTGCCATGGTGTCGAGGAGCTTGACGGAAGGATGGCGCGGTGACGGGCGCGCGGCCTTGCAGCGACGAGGTGCGGCACGACAAGGTGGCTGGAAGCACGGTGCGGTGGCGGATCACAGCAGCAGCAAGAAGAAGAAGAAGAGAATGGTGGAGGAGGAGGTGGGTGCGCGTGCGTTCGCCGTCCCCCTCCTCCCCCTATTTATAGCCTCGGAGTGGCAAAGCCGAGGGAGCGGAAGTGGGGGCCGTGGGATTACTGCGCCCACTCCCCCACAACCCCGCGATTATCACGCCTTAAACGGCATATATTAACTGCGGCCGAAATGCTAACCACCCACCTTGGCCGCAGAGGATCCGCCCGTGGGCCGAGGCATGGGAGTGGCGGGCCCCAGCCTACGACAATGTCCCATCGCACGCGTGGGCTGGCAGGCTGGACCGGGTGGCTGGTGCCGCGTGGCGCGGGGGCAGAGGGCGGCCAGCCCGACGCCTGGCGTGTGTGCCACCTGGTTCCTGCCTTTGGACTTCGAAACCTTCCAGACGGCGCATCTGGCCGTGGCCGACTCCGAGCTGTCGGCTCTTCTGAGTAGGAAGCTGTTTGGGCTTCTTGTTCTCTGTTTAGCCGCGAAACCCCACCAGCTTCGGGGACTACTGTCGGAGTAAATGACCACAGGTAGCCATATCGGACCCCTTGTTTTTCAAGACATTGAGCCGACTGCGTCCCTCAAACATCCAAGACGAAGGGTCGCCTTCCACGGTTGGCTGGTCCTGGGGCCGGCTACAAGAAGGCGGCAAAGCTCGACAAGCTACCCCAAAGCGGGCCGACTCTTAGCAAGCGGCCACCAGGGTGGCCGACCTCTAGCAGGCAGCCCAGCCCATGCGCCCTCAAAGTCTGCACCCACATAACGGCAATAAGAAGGGGGCATGGCAACAGTGGATCCTATCACCGCCGAATCCCGGAGCAAACATGGCCACAGTGCACCGTACCGGGCGGCCATCCCTCGCCCGGCGCGACACTATTGCCATGTTGACCATGACATCATCCACGACGGGCTATCAGTAAGGCCCGCAGGCGGCGGGCCCTAACTGGCAGTGACCACCCCAAGGTGGCACGACCAGCCTAGTCGGCGTATGGAGGAGCTGGCTCCCAACAGTCGGCCCTCCGCTCCTCTTGGGGCTTGTGCGCCATTAACCAGATAAGACAGGGTGAGGCTACAATGAGTGCCCGCCAAGCAGGGGCACTGTAGCCATGCCCGCCCCGACCAAGTCATCGTCATCAGGGCAAGGCTACAATAATGAGCAGCTGACAGGGCCCACAGGCGGTGGGCCCAGCATGTCGGCCAAGGGGCCGGCAGCCGGCGGGACCCACCAGTCGGCGGGCCCTAGTGGCCGGCGGAGAAACCGGCGACCATAGACACTAACGGTCAGGGCCCATACCCAGCCGGATTACCATTGTACCCCTGGGGGTTGGCCTATATAAACCCCCCAGGGCACCCATGCAAGGGGTTGATCCATTAGAACTACACACACCACATAGAGAGAAAAGGAGAGCTAGCCTTGCCCTTCTTCCTCTAACCGAACATCTCAAGGAGCCTCTTGTAGCTACTTACTGATTTAGTGATGGACTAGGGGTGCTATATCCTCGGAGAGCCCCAAACCTGGGTAAGATCCGCCGGCGTGCATGTCTTCACCTCATCCCGTTTCCAGGCACCGGCGATGTCTTATTGGCTCCCGCTATGATTAGCCATCCTTTGGCATATATCACACCTACCACCCGACACACCTTGCAAACCAATACACACAATAGCCCAAATGGCGGGGTTATGTCCTAGAATATGCATTTTCATCTTATGCTTCCAACTAGCAAAATTAGTGCCATCAAAGTAAGGACCTCTACGGTGGTAATTTCCCTCGCTAGACGCCATACTCTCCTAGGTTCTGAAACCAAGGCTATGATCACCAAAGCTATGGAAATCAAGGAAAATGGAGACCAAAGCTCTGATACCACTTGTAGGATCGAAAGTATGTATAGAGGGGGGTGATTAGACTACTTGACCAAATAAAATCTAGCCTTTTCCAAATTTTAAGTCTTGGCAGATTTTAGCAACTTAGCACAAGTCAAGCAATCAACCTACACATGCAATTCTAAGAGTGTAGCAACGGAAAGTAAAACATTGCATATGAAGGTAAAAGGGAAGGGTTTGGAGAGGGCAAACGCAATGTAGACGTGGAGATTTTTGGCGTGGTTCCGATAGGTGGTGCTATCGTACATCCACGTTGATGGCGACTTCAACCCACGAAGGGTAACGGTTGCATGAGTCTACAGAGGGATCCACCCACAAAGGGTCCACGAAGAAGCAACCTTGTCTATCCATCATGGCCATCGCCCACGAAGGACTTGCCTCACTTCGGTAGATCTTCACGAAGTAGGCGATCTCCTTGCCCTTACAAACTCCTTGGTTCAACTCCACAATCTTGACGGAGGCTCCCAAGTGACACCTAACCAATCTAGGAGACACCACTCTCCAAAAGGTAATAGATGGTGTGTTGATGATGAACTCCTTGCTCTTGTGCTTCAAATGATAGTCTCCCCAACACTCAACTCTCTCTCACAGATTTGGCTATGGTGGAAAGATGATTTGAGTGGAAAGCAACTTGGAGAAGGCTAGAGATCAAGATTCTTGTGGTTGGATTGGAATGTCTTGGTCTCAATACATGAGTAGGTGGTTCTCTCTCAGAAAATGAGTAGTGGAAGTGTAGGCACGTTCTGATGGCTCTCTACAAATGGAGAAGGGGTGGAGGGGTATATATAGCCTCCACACAAAATCTAACTGTTAACATTTGACCCAACTCGATCAGACCGAATAGGTGAACTTGGTGAGACCGATTTAGTTCAAAATGTGAACGTTAGGATTTTTGGTGGGACCGATGCGCTAGGGTTAGGGAAAAACCTTATCTCGGTGTGACCGATTGCATGAGCTCGGTGGGAGCGATTTCAGCAATGAGCAAACATAGAGTTGGTCAAGTAAACTCGGTGGGACCGGTCGCTCATTTCGGTGAGACCTAAATGTTACGAAAAGGAAACAGAGAGTTTGCATTGCAAACTCGGTGGGACCGATCGCTCATCTCGGTAAGACCGAATGTTACGAAGGGAAACAGAGAGTTTGCAATCCCATCTCGGTGAGACCAAAATCCCTATCGGTGAGACCGAACTGGTTAGGGTTTCTGGCTATGGCTATGTCAAGAGAACTCGGTGGCGCCGGATGAATCAAATCGGTGGGGCCGAGTTTGACTTTAGGTTTAGGACATATTTGGATTTGAGAAAGTGGTTGAGGGATTTGGAGCATATCACTAAGCATTTTGAGCAAGCAAGACATTAAGCAACACCTCATCCCCTTTTAATAGTATTGGCCTTTCGTATGGACTCAATGTGATCTTGGATCACTAAAATAGAAATAAAGAGTCTTGAGCTTTTGCCAATATGTGTCCTTAGCATTTTGAGGGGTCCACATCTCTAGTCCATAGCATGCCAATCATTGAACTTTCTGAAACATTTAACTTGAATGGCTATTAGTTCAATGAGCTATATGTTGTTATGAATTACCAAAACCACCCAGGGATTAGTTGCACTTTCAGGTTCAGATCACCCTCCCCAATGAATTTTGGACGAGTTCATCCGAATCTGTGTTATTCTTGATGTAAACAAGAAACTAACTCGTGTTGTGAGCTTTATGAGAAAGGGGGAGACTGAATTCTATCAAGTTAAATTTGAGAAGTTGACGACTTTTTGCCATGCTTGTGGGAAACTGGGACATTGGCATGAAGAATGTGGCTCAGGGGAGCACGATGAGTAAAACTTTGAATGGGGCCCCTTTATTCTGGCTTCTAGAAGAGGAAGGGGTGGTGGTAGAGGTTCTAGTCCCAGCCGAGATGGAGGCGCTGGACGTGGTGATATGAATGGCAGGGGTACGAGAGGTCATGCCAGAAGGAGCATGAATGGGAGGTTTGGTACTACTGCTTGGAGATGGAACTATGACCCAACAAAAAATCTAGAGGATCCAAATGGTATGGATTATGATTACTCAGAGAAGGATGGGGCTGCAACCAGTGAAAATAATTCAGCCTTAGTGGTTAGGCCGGAGGGGGTCTGGCATTGTTGGGGAAGAGACAAGCTGCAGACAATACGAATATGGGATCATCAAGTAATGGGAATGCAGATGTGGTTGCAAACATAGTTGATCGGTTCGAGCCACATAAATTAGTGGCGGGGGCTGCATCTACTATCGTTGTTACTCCTTGAAAGAACAAGAACAGAAAGAGCCTCGAAAAGGAGATGATGAGATCAGTCAAGATACTTCGGATATGGATGATGAGACGGATGCAAACCAACTGATCAGCGGCCTCTAATTTAGAGGCTGTCCGGCTGCAATGAAAATCCTAAGTTACAACTGGCATGGCCTCATTGGGGCTGTGGCAGTCTGGGCTTACTGACTGCCTTTAAGTGGAGTTGCCTGGATGTAGTGTTTCTGCTTGAAACTCACTTGGATGAGTGGCCTGCAGAATATTTACGCCGTAAACTAAAAAATGGATTTCAAGGAAGTGGTTCGTAGTGATGGGCGGAGTGGTGGTTTACTACTCCTGTGGAAGAAAGAGGTGGATGTCTCTCTTAGATACAAAACTGAAAATTTTATTAATGTTAATATTGGAAATGAACATGAAACTGTTTGGAGTTTTACTGGAATGTATGGAGAACCAAGATGGAAGGACAAGCATTTGACTTGGCAGCGGCTAAGGAATTTGCATGCTATTGCTACTATGCCATGGTTAGTTATGAGAGATATGAATGAGATTATGTATCCTTTTGAGAAAGATGGTGGGAACCCGAGACTACCACAGTTTATGCAAGCCTTTAAAACTGCTTTAGAGGACTGTAACATGACAGATTTTGGGTATGATGGGGAGAAGTTCACATAGCACAAAGGTCGAATTCGTGAAAGGCTAGATCGGGCCCTAACAAATGAGGCGTGGAATAGTAAATTTGAGAATGTTGTTTTGACAAATCTGGAATACAGTAAGTCTGATCACAGACCGATTGTAATGAACCTTCATATAAATAATATTCAAGAGAACCATGGGCTGGCAGTGTTTGAGGTTTGAGGCGAAGTGGCTGAAAGAAGCACACTTTCGACAGGTGGTTCAGGAGGCCTGGGAGAGGGCGGGAGCCCAGAATTCAAATAGCATTCTTGCCGAGAAACTTGTTCTGGTCATTGAAACTTGCTCTGGTCCATGATCATTTGCACAAGTGGGGTCGCTCGGTGCTGCAACATACAAAAAAAGAATCCATACAGCTCAGAGAGAGATGGAAAAAGATGTTAGTGATCCAATGAATGATGAAAATCTTCTTAGGGAAAAAGAGTTAGCTAAGGAGATAGAATGGTTATTGAAACATGAGGAAATTCATTTTGTTCAAAGGAGCCGTGTTGATTGGCTACAGTATGGCGACAAGAACACTAATTACTTTCAAAATTTTGCTTCAGCAAGGCGGAAGAGAAATATTATTAAAAAAATTGAGGGGAGACAATGGTGGTTGGCTGGAAGGTAATACTATTTTAAATCCGCATGTTTCTCAGTACTTTGTCGGCCTGTTAGCAACGAAGATTGATGAACCAGATCCGGATCTCATAAATAAGGTGTTACCTAAAGTTTCACATGAAATGAATGAACAACTACTAAAGCCTTATTCATCTGAGGAGGTGAAAAGAGCTCTTTTCTCAATCGGAGATATGAAAGCACTAGGTTCAGATGGTTTGCATGCTATTTTCTTCAAGAAATGCTGGCATATCTTGGGGGACTCTCTCACTTCAGAGGTTCTTGAAGCAATAAATCAAAAGGTAATTTCGAAGGGCTGGAATGACACGGTAATTGTTCTTATACCAAAGGTAGAATCTCCTTAGCTCATTACACGGTACATGCTCATTAGCTTGTGTAATGTCTTATATAAGGTAATCTCCAAAATGATTGCTCTCCGGTTAAAAACTATTCTAGATGATATCATCTCTCCGATACGGCGTGCCTTTGTACGGGGTCGACTCATTACAGATGACATTTTGTTGTCTTATGAGAGCATTCATACAATAAAAAATAAGAAGAAAGGCAAGTGGGCCTATTGCGCGGTTAAACTGGATATGCACACAAGGCTATGATAGGGTTGAATGGAATTTTTTAGCAGAATGATAACATGCTTGTGCTTTCATGTAGAGTTTGTAAATCTGTTGATGGCATGTGTCCTGTCAGTTAAATATATGGTTAGATTCAATAATCAAGAAACATATTATTTTATTCCTAGAACGGGACTCCGACAGGGAGACCCCCTATCTCCATATCTGTTTTTGATTTGTGCAGAAGGATTTTCTAGTCTTCTGGCTCATAGAGAGGAGATTTGTGGCATTGAAGGTGTCAGGGTTTGTGGAAATGCACCGTAAGTTTCACATTTACTTTTTGTTGATGACTCTCTTATCCTTATGAAAGCTGATATGAATAATGGAACCTCATTGAGATAGGTTCTAGATCAATATTGTGCAAGTTCTGGCCAACTGGTTAGTGAAGCAAAATGCAGCATTTACTTTAGTCCTAATGTGAGTGTGGAGACTAAGGCCGACATATGCACATAATTGAATATTATGTCTGAAGCTCTATTAGATAAATATTTAGTGCTACCGGCTATGGTGGGTGTGGACAGGAGTGACAGTTTTATTCAACTCTTGGAGAGAATTATAGTGCGGCTGAAGAGCTGGAAAGAAAATTTTCTGTCTATGGGAGGAAAGGAAATTTTACTGAAGGCAATTATACAATCCATTCCAGTTTTTGCTATGTCTGTCTTTAACATACCGAAGAAATTATGCAAAGAATGACTGATGCAATGTATGAATTCTGGTGGGGAGATAAAGAGGACCAAAAACGTATGCATTGGATGGCATGGTGGAGAATGTGCATCCCAAAGAAAGATGGAGGCATGGGCTTTCATGATCTGCACTCTTTTAATCTAGCTATGTTGATGAGACAATCTTGGAGACTGATTTCAAATCCAGATTCTATGTGTGCCAGAGTTCTTAAAGCTAAAATTACCCAAATTGTTGCTTGTTGAAGGCGGGTCCGAAGAAGGGGTCATCTTTTACTTGGCAAAGCATAGTAGCAGGTCTACGTACTTTTTGCAGAGGACACATTTGGAGAGTGGGTTCAGGGGACACGATCGACATCTGGGAGGATCATTGGATTCCAGGAAGTATAATCGCATGATACAGACTCCCAAGGGACAAATATTATTGCAAACGGCTAATGAGCTCATTGATCCAACGACTGGCAAATGGGATGAGTGGTTAATTCGGGATATTTTTTTACCCTGTAGATGTCGATAGAATCTTGCGGACTCCCTTAAGCGAACATCAAGAGAAAGATTTTGTGGCTTGGAATTATACAAAATCTTATTCGTTCTCCACCCGATCTGCGTATTATATTGAATGCGACCATTCTCATCGTCACAGGTTGACGCGAGTGAATGGACAAGGGGCATCAGGTCAAGAATCTGGTATGGGAGATTCTGTGGAAATTGAGAGTTCCGAGCAAAGTGAAAATATTTGCATGGAAGGCCTTGCATGGGATTCTCCCGGGGTTGGCTGTACTGGCAAACAGGCATATCCCGACTACGGGCCAATGCCCGGTTTGCACAAAGGGTGAGGAGGACATCAAGCATCTGATGTTTACTTGCTATCGAGCAAAGCAGGTATGGCGAGCCTTGGGCATTCTGGACATAATTGACGAAGCTACGGGCATTGGTAGGTCTGGATTGATTGTGCTCGAAGAGATCTTGCGGCAACCAAACAACAAGTCTCCTGTACTTGGTCATGTTGGGCTGAAAGAATTAATTGTTGTTGGATCCTGGTATATTTGGTGGCAGTGGAGGGAGTTTGTCGATGAGCATTCAAAATACAGGCAATTGCAAGTGATTTTGGTGCTGTAGGTCCTAAAGCTGTCACAAATGAAATACTATGGAGCAAGCCACCAAAGAACACGTGCAAACTAAACATGGACGCCTCTTTCTTCAGTGATGGAACGGGAGGTGCAGGAGCTGTTATTCGTAAATGATCAGGGAGAAGCAATTGTTGGCTCGTGTACACCCCTAAATCACATGCTAGATGTGGCTACAGCTGAAGCAACGGCCCTACAGGAAGGGCTCAAGCTCGTAGAAAGAGTTGGATGTACGCCGATCATTATGGAATCGGCTTTCAATGGAATTGCTCCAGTTTTCAGCCCTTACTCAGCGATACTTGCATAGTGTTTTCAATTAGCTCTAAGCATTGGACCTACTTCATTGCATCGTTGCAACCGGGAAGCAAATTTGGTGGCGCTCAATTTAGCTAGACAGGCAGTTAGTACAGCTTCTAGTGTTTTTTTGGATTGATAATCCTCCTAGCTTTATTGTTTCGGATGTAATAAACGATGTAACTTTGTTTAAATGTAAATGAAGTGCGCCATGAAGGCTTTCCTAAAAAGAAGCATGTCCTCATGCGGAGCAGCACTATTGCAGGCACACGGGCTTTCCTCTGCGATCTGCGTCGACGACTGCAATACATGTTCACGCACATGATTGCATGGGATGGCCTCCTCGCCCGACGTAGTGGGCAGGGATCCAACGGAGGCACCAGCGACGAGCAGGGAGCTCAGGGAGGCGAGTGCACAAGCGGCGGCAGGTTCAGACGCAACGATGCACGGAGCACACGTGGGGCCGGAGCTACCGGCTGCGCTTCGACTGTTGGCCGCCTCGCCCTAATTAATCCCCACGGTCGCTGCATCACGAGGAGGCTTGCGTGTGCGGTGCAAACAATTCATTTTAAGCGGCAGACATACGCGGGTTGGATGTGGCACGAAGCAATTTCGACTCGACATTTTTTGATGGCAACTTTGCTTACCTCGAAATGGCAACTTTAGTTGTAAGCATGGCAACTTCCTGTTTAGATGGCAAGTTTCAGTTTTTTTAGCGTTTTTTTCGAGTGGCAATTTTAGTTGTAGAAAAACGTCAGGGTGGTGTTATTTCGTGCCACACATGTGGCACATATCATTTGGGGAAAAGAGAAGGGTTTTGCAATTTGAAACAAATAAAGAAAGGATAAACGTGCACGGAGGGGGTGTGCGCCCATTCGGGAAAAACGGTATAACAAGCGCTGAATAGGGTTTACCCTCATGCCTCCCTAATAATGGAGAAGGCTTTGTTCGGTTGATGTTACGCTGAATAGGGTTTACCCTTGTGCCTCCCTAATAATGGAGTAGGCTTTGTTCGGTTGATGTGGGTTTGAAAGGATTGGCAGGGACCGAGGCGGATTAAATCCCCACCAATCCCTTTGGAGGCAAAAACTAATAATGGTGACATATGGTGCGCGAAAAACACACTGCACTACTCCTCACCGCCACAGGAATTGGGAGTAATCTTTTGCAAAAGATATCCCTCAAAGCCTCAAATGGTGATTTCATCAGTATATTTAAACATCCCAGTAGCAATTTTAAGGCAACAAAAAAGGTAACATTTATACGCCAATTTTAGGCGTGTACACCACCATTCCTCCACAGTATATGCATCTAAGTTCGCACGGTTGTAGACTAAAGACAAAAACTGACATGAGATTTATTTAAAATGCAGACTGGATGGTACTTCAAATGCAGAGTCTAAAAGCTCTGCTCAAATCTCAAACGATATTTGGAAGAGCAGCTGAATATATTTTATATGTACCAAAACAAGCCATGATCCATATTCTCAAGTTCTTTGCAGTTCAATACTCAAGATGGGTGTGCCGCCGGGAGCATATAAAGTCGTCAAAACGCACTCTAAAAGATGCCATCTGTTTGCACATTGGCAAGATAGTTGCGTCTTCAGCAGACTCCTTGTGCAGTGGGTTGATGCTACAAAGATCCATCACGCAAGACCATCAGGAATGCAAACGCATGGAGCCATCATCACTGGATAATCGAAAATGATTTATTCCTACTGCTCAATTAACTGAGGCTTCTTTGCGATTCCGGTTGCATTTTACCAGCCTATTGTTCCTTTGATACTGGAAAAGCAAGGGAGAGGGAGAGCGCGCCTGACATATCAGTAGGCGGTGTATCTCCTTTATTCAACTTTTCTTCAACCATGGGCTTTCTAGAAGATATGTTGTCCCCCAGTGCTGGCTTAAGATCTTGTGTGTTCTGTTCAGGTAAATCTTCAGACAGGACGGTTATGCTATTTCCAGTCGCTGCATCATCCTCCATGTCTATATCTGCATCATCCACCACATTTAGATCTAGCGGAAATGTGCACTTTCCATTACTCTTCGAGATTCCTGGCATGGTCTTATTGTCAGTGCAATCATGAACAGGTAAAGCTGCTAGAGGGTGTACCTTGGATGACAACCTTCCATCTCTGATCTTCCCACTTAAACTAGACTCCACAGTGGACGATACATTATCCAATTTAATTTTCTTGTCCACTGATCCATTGGCTCCGTCAATCCAGTTTGCCATGTCCACATTTCTTTTTTGTGCACTACGTGATGCATGTGAAACAAGATCCACTGTACCTGAGTTCAGATCAATACTATTTGCATGATCTACATCCATCAGGCTCTCTGCATTGTTAAGGTTGATGGCTCTGTTCTGATTATCTGGTTCGTTAACAAGAATAATTAGACTACTTGGTCCGTTACCAAAATAATTTGGACTAAAAGCTAAGACAAGGTAACGTTCATAAATTACAGACCCCAACTGAGATGGAGAAATAATGCATTTACCTTGTTTGCCGATTGATGAGATAGAGCAAGTAACTGGCATCGTATTTACATCAAAAATGGGTTCGACAACATTGCCACCATCGCACATTTTCTTTTGAGAGTCTGGATATGCAATTATCTGCACAATTACAGGTAATTGATAAATTTAGATATCAAGATGAGCAACCATCTGAATATTGTGCAAACTACAGCACATAAATTTATACGTTGAGAAGAGCAACCATCTGAATAATTGTGCAAACTAAAGAGCATAAATTTAGGGTTTAGAAGAGCAACAATACAGGCAAGCACATATTGATAGTTTGTCCACAGTTGTTAAATTACTAAATCAAATGCATCAGGGAGAAAGCCAAAGAGAAATGAGAATCCAAATAATAAAAATTACGGATTACTGTGAGGAAAATTCTGGAATTCTCTCTATTCTCTATTCTTCTCTCTGCTATACATACTAGTGTACACACACACAGCCCAAAACAGCCAACACTCCCCCTCAAGATGGGAGATAGATATCTATCATCCCCATCTTGTCTCATGCTGACAAACACTCTTTGGTCCCTAACCCGTTTTTTAGACAATCAACTATTTGTTCTGCAAGAGTAACATGGCTTAGCTTCAGTGTCCACTCATCAGGCCTCTCTTTGATGAAAAACCAATATATCTCCATGCATCGTTCGGTCATGCTGAACTTGATTATTTGTAATGTTGATTCACTTGATTGTTGATCTGTTATCACACGGAGCTTCAATGGCCCTCTCCTTGGTAGCCTTGACTCCGATGGGAGGGCTTTCATCCATATTGTCAGAGGGATTTCCGTTGGGTCCTAACAGCGGTAAAAGAGCTAGTATGTGAATATGTAGTCGTGGGAACGTCTCGTCAGGTCACCAAGGTAGAACAATGATGAACACCATATAGTATGGTAAGCTTAACCCCTTAGTCGGTGATGATTGATTGGGTTCCCTGGGCTGTACATTGGCCTAGAGGGGCCCAACTATACGCCCTTCATAGCAGGCCTTGAGTAATTTTACTTACTGTCAACAAACCTCCGATCAGAAGCCGTAATAGGGCCCAGTCCGCAAGAAAGATCAATGCACATACTTGCAGATTTGTGTGGTCTTCGATTGCCGAGAATCATCTTCGTTGCTCCTTTGGAGTCACATATACTTGGTCAATTTTGGTTGCTGATAAAGGTTGTTCCTTCCCGAAATGTTATGATTAGATCCTTAAACATGTGCTGGCTCTGTGCTGGCTCAAGATGGTCGGGCAACTGGAAAGAGGTGCCTTGCCTGCCTTGCACAGGGCAGAATGATGAAGCACCAACCGGAACGTTCAACCAAGATTTCCATTCCTAACCCCACTGTTCTGAATTCTCCTCTTCATGATCCTTATAGGGCTGCTCCGACGGGCCGAGAGCTCATCATCGCCACAAATCTCCCTTCCAATTCAGAGGCCGCGGGGAGGGCATGGCCTCCAATGAAGAAATCTTGAAGGTTACCAGCTCAAACAACATCCAAGTATGTTGCTCCTTGCTTCATTGCATGACTCACTAATTTTTTAATTTATTGCAGATTCTTTTGATCATGTTGTCAACTACAACAGCTCACCCTTACTATGTGTAAGATGGAACTTGAGTCGCCATAGCTCGCATAAAGGAGTTGCAACAGGTTGTTTCCCGGGTCCAAGAGGAGCACAACAGGTAGACTTAGGTGCTCACGGAGCTTGGGGCCAAACTGGCTACCTGCAAGGGGTCAACTGGTAATCATTTGCCATCAGATAGTGTGAGCGGCTCTAGCACAAGTAGAAACCTTGAAGGCTGGTCGCCAAGCCTCCCAGGCCCCCTCCTTGAAGGTTTGTGAGCTTCTCTGCGAGGTGATGTTGGCTCAAGGCTTCCCCCATGGTGGTTGCAGCTTTCATTTGAAGGATTGGGCGGATACATTCTCCAAGCGCATCTAAGTAGTTCACTTCTTCCCCTGTTGCTTTTTGGCCCCCGATGGTAGTCGCCGATGTTAATGGTTGAGTTGTCTACCCCCACAACATTCTGGCATGGCATAGCAGTCGCCCACCATTCTTTCATCTTCTCCACTATGCAGGGTCTTTTCTCGTGATGCATGCCTTGGGATGCACGCCTTGGGACCCTCCTCCTGGGAGTCGGGGATGATAGAGGATTGTATCTATCCTCGAATCGTGGGGGCGGATCCGCTCGAGCATGTGCTTCAACAAACTCAACCTCCTAGCAGCCAAAAGATCTTACTCATATTCACCATTGATCATTGAGCGAAAATGATTAACCTTGTTCACCAAACTCACATAAAGTGCTTCTGCTCTAGGATGTGAGGGCGCCCACCATCTTGTGTCCTCATGCCTGACTTGTAGTAGTGCTTCCTCCTGGGTTCTCCCGCCTTGTTATTCTTGTAGCCATTGGTTGATGATGGGGACACGTCTCCAACTCCCATGTGGTTATCTATGAAGTTGAACTCTGGCTTCGGGTTGATGTTGGTGTGCGATGACATGTCTCTACTGGCCAGTTGATCTACTTTAATTAGGCCAGTAGATGAACTGCTTCCAACTCCCGGTTGATGAACTCATCGATTTTGGAGGATCCTAATTAAAGTAGTCGTAATATGCAATAAGTTGCACGTCAGGCGAGTAGTGGGTGAGTCCTCCTCAGGCCAACCCAGACCATGGGATGAGATCGGTTGATACTCGGGTAGGCTATAGGCGATAGCATACTTAGGGAAGGAGATGTCACTAGGACTAGAGAGGACTTCGCTGGTGTAGCCTTGGTTATCATAATAGCATCCACTGCATATCGTAGGATGCCAAAATAAGTCTCACCTTTGTATCCTAGGTAGCTCGAGTCATACATCAAATTTTCCATCTCGTCGAGAGAAGCAGGTGCAAAGGATGAAGAAATGGACATATATCCAATCTGATGTTGTGAAACCACCACGATTGGCACCATCTGTCATGGGATTTTTCATAGGGTCCTAACAATGGTACAAGAGCTAGCACGTGAATTTGTAGTCGTAGGAACATCACTTCAAGTCACCAGGGGATCTAGAACATTGATGAGGGGGGGGGGGGGGGGGGCTCTAGAACATAGATGAAATGGGGACAGATACCCAGGTTCAGGCCACCAGTATGGGTAATAGCCCTGTTTCCTGAATTTTTCTCTTTTATATGTGTGTGGAGAAATACAAAGATTGGTTGCAAAAAAGGAGGGTACTCGGCAAGTTAGAAGAACTCAACGAGATCTAAGTAGACTTAGACAAAAGTGTAAGCGATCCACATGGTGTAACAGCTCTAGATTGTGTGTCCTCTCAATGGGATCCTTGCTACCCTTAGTGCATCGAGTATATAGGTATGGGAGTTAGGACTGAGCAAGTGTATGACCCCTTGGTCCCTTCCCAACGTATTCCATCGAAACTTGGAAACTCCGAGTCTTACCCTAGTTGATGATGATCGATTGGGTTCCTTGGGCCATACCTGAACACAGCGGGTCCAATTTTCATAGGACCTCGCCTTGAATTTGACTTAATGTCGACACACAGCATCTCAAACAAACCGACATTGCTCTATATTCTACTTCTGTTGTAGATCAGGAAACCACCAAGTGCTTGCTCCTCAAGGATATTAGGTTTCCTCTAACAAAGATACGTAAGTCAATTCTTAACCTTTTATCACCAAGGCAACTAGCCCAATCAACATCATAGTAGCTCTCTACATTTAAGTGCACATTGGCCTTAAATCATAGACCTCTTCCAGGACACCCTTCTAGATAGCGCAAAATATTTGTGTTGCCCCTAAGTGCCCACTTCTTGGGTCATGCATGCAGCGACTAGCCAAAATCATTACGTAGGATATGTAAGGTCTCAAGTGGCACGAACAAATGAGCCGACCTACTAGCCGCTAGTAGCTCCCTTCCTCCTTCCCTCGCGACTAACCACACTCACTACGTAGGATATGTAAGGTCTCAAGTGGAACGAACAAATGAGCCGACCTACTAGCCGCTAGTAGCTCCCTCCCTCCCTCCCTCTCTGTGTATCAATTGGATCTCTTGCACACACAGTTGATGATTTTTCTCAATAGGAGTTGAAGCAACTCGACACCCAGGCATTCATGTGTCACTAAGTAGGTCTGAGATATACTTCCAATGCAAAAGAATTGTCCCTTTGGTGGACCTTACAATTTAAATGCCTAGAAAATGCCTCGGTTGGCCAAGGTCCTTAATCTTAAACTCTTGTTCGGCTTTTGCAATAACTGTGACATCTCAATAGTATCATCCCTTGTAATAATGATATCATCAATATATAATGCTAGCATCGTGGTGTGCCTCTCTAAGCGGCGATACAGTGCGATCTCGCATTGTACACCATACCACAAAGCACAACAAAATCGGCCAAATCATGTTTGTGGAGATTGTTTAAACCCATATAGTAATTGCTCAACCTAAGGACCTTTCATGAATTTGAGATATATCGAAGTCAGGTGGAATTTCACTTTTTCATGAAGATCGCCTTTCAAGAATGCAAGTTTCACATCCCACTAGCATTGCATATGATATCAAAGTTCCCATGGTACTCCTCTTTGCCACAGGTGCAAAGGTATCATCATAGTCAGTTCCATAGGTATAACTGCAAAAAGGGCAGCCTAGTGCACGTAGGTAGCTCTTGCTTGTGCAGGGTGCTGGGAAGGGCTTAACCACTTTGGATCTTTTGTACCTACCTCTTACCATGTGGGTCTTGCTTCACAATGTAGGCCCATTTGCACTTAACTGCATTCTTGCCTTTTGGAAGTGTATAGGCTCCCATGCCTTAACTCTTCTACTCTTCTCAATGGTTGTCATCTCCTCCAGCACCGCTTCATGCCAGGAACTTGCTTCGCTCCTCTACAATCAGTTGGGATTACCATTGACTGTATATACTCAGGTGAGAGTCATATGGCACATAGTTCGCAGTATCATGCTCAAAAGTCTACCTTTCAAGAGATTTTCCTACCCCCAACTCTTGGTTCTCCACCTCTCTTCACTCTTAGGTTGTCTCCTTGAATACACCCTCAAAGTATCCTCCAGCAGACCCACGGGTCATCTTACTCGCGCACGTTGTCGGCCGCCGGCTCTGCACCAACGCAGCTCCACCTGGGCCTGCTGCCCTAGATTGGGGCCGGTTCCCACCTGCACTCACACCTATGGGTGCCTGGAACTCCACCACATTGCGCTGAATCACCACCCATCCCACTCCCCCCCTAATACCCTACCCCCCCCCCCCCCCCCCCCACACACACACACAGACACATAAAAAGAAACAACCAACAAATACAACATAGAATAGAGGATAAAACAGTCAACGAGCATGCCTTAGCAAGTAGAACAAGCTATAAGCACCCACCTTGTGTTTTCCTGCCGGAGCAGTGGAGTTATCTCCATTTGAACATCCCTGACGATTAGCTTCCGAAGTTTGCAGACATTGATGGTCTGCAGAAGTAGCTGGCTTAACCAAATAGCAGGCTGGATCAGTGCCATTATTTTGGTCTTCAGACGATGTACGGCTTGATGACAAAACGGAGGTATGCGGATCCACGGTCATGGGATCCTCGTTCAAATTAGGTTCACATTTACTTATTGGTACATCAAGTGGAAGGTTCCAGTGATCTCCTCTTTTCACTTTAAATACACCCCATAGAAAATAAAACATGTTCCACCCTGAAACAGAACAAGGAAGAATAAGAACTATCACAGAAGTTATGACAAGATAAAATATCACTTGAATTTGTGGAAGAATTCCAACTTTGAGAGTTCTTTGATAGGATGTTAGAAGGGAATATAATTAATTCGGCTGTTTCGATATTTCCTCTGAGTGCCAAATCATTGATTAGCATATTCTGAACCAATTTACTGTAATGATGTTCATAGCTGCAGAAAAATAAATAATAGAATTTCAGTCAATGTGTGAATTCGAATAAGATGCTGTGGACAGCTGCAGAAATATATGAACAAGCACAGTTGCAAGGAGCATACCTCTGAGCATCTCTAGCAAAGAAGAAAACACCAATATTCTCATATGTGGGCCCATTTTGTTGAAACTGCGTGGGCCATGAGTTTCGACGGGGTAGTTCTTCAAGCTGGACTCTGGAAGGGAATTTCTTTGCTACTTCCAGCACTTTTGGTGAAGCAGAACATGATAAGTGAGCTTGAAAACCATCACATAGCTCAGGTGATCGTCCAGTCCTCCACAGCTCAAAATCACCCCTACACAACAGAAGTTTCAGTGCACGTGATGGAAATGATCTATAAAACAAATAAATGATTGCAACAAAGTGGGTTAAGTGATAATCATGTTTAACAATCAGATGATACTGAACCATGACATGTAAATGAGATGGCAAAAGTATGATCATGAGGGGCCACCTAACAAAACCACTAAATATTCCTTGTTGGTGCTAAAAGCATGCATGACAAGTGACAACTTTTATTCTAAATAAGAAAATATTGAATTACTGCTAGGAAGGGAATATATCGTACTGCCAAATATAATCCAACTCTGGAACGGTTGAAACTATTGTGTTATCAACAGGTGAAAAGCATCGACTCGATTTGTCCATCAGATCACTTGATATGGTAGAACTGCTGGGAACAGATCTTCCAGATGACGTATCTTTAGGCCTGTATACTGTGTCATGATAAGGACCACATTTGAGGATGCGATCAGATTGATCTGCTGATCTGGAAGTAGCTTTCTCAGTAGCTTCAGACGTTTTATTCTTTTTGGCAGAGGCATCCTTCAAGTTTCGCTCACTCAGAGGTTTCATTGCAGACAAACCTAATTTATCAACACCACAAAATTGGGTAAAATGGCCTGAATTGCTAGTGCCAGACATGTTATTTCCTGTAGTGAGGCGCTGAGCTGCAGATTCGGCTTTTGATTGAACTGGAAAAGCCAGTGGTCCAGTAATTGAGGGGCATCCTAATATAGAAGTGCCTCTATCATTACTTACATTTCGGCTCACTGGTAAATTCATCACACTTAGCTCCTCAGCAGGTGGTATGATGGAAGACTTTGCCTTATTTGCTGGCTCACAAGTTTTGGGCTTTTTGAATGATGCTGACTTGGTTGAAAAGCTCGTTGGCCCCTCTTTTCTCATACTACAGGACAACTGATCTTTCAAAGTTTTGGTCTTCTGAGGAACTTCATTCACTAGTTGCTTCACCTTGGGCACCTTAGAGTTGTTGAAAGAAGTGGACTTGGAGAGTTGACCTGCATCAAACCTTGATAAGTAAAGTTCTCCCCGACTGGAGTCCCACGGGAATGCCTTTGCAGAAGTAGTGCTAATAACTAAATTGAGCATTGTAGGATTGTAGGTAAAGTCTCTTAATTAGAAATATTCATAGTAACAAATTTACCAGTAAGTGGTGGTGCCTGATTCTTGCTAGCATTAGACCCCAGTAAGGTTGGCACTTGGGGAGTAGGTTGCTTTCCTTTCTCCATATCCAACCTGAATGAGCTCTCGCGTAGCAGAGGTATTCCTTTTCTGGAGTAAGACTCCATTGATAAACCACCAGGTTCAGGAATATTTTGTTTAGCCACAGGCGGAATCTTTGCATCTTCAACCATATCAATGCCTTGATTTGCTTCATTCCGTTCTTTTCTGCCAACAGTTTCATCCTCCACTTCATTCTCACAAGGACTTCTGCTGTTTGCATCATTGAAAGGTTTACTAATTTTCCCTTGAACAGATTCTTCCTTTGAAGTGACAAGCTTCACCTGAGGTTTTTCTAACTTCTCCTTTTCAAATTCTACTTCAGTTTGGCACTCTTCACAAAACCAATCACCATCCGGAACCTTTTCCATCATTACCCGCATACAATAACTGTAGTAAAGAAAAGAGATACGAACTTTAAGAAGGCGAACACAATATCTTCTGAAAGATATTATGGAAAAGAAATGCTCGATGGATCAGCTTTTTCAAAAAAATCATGTAAATTGACGAGCATATTAGTACTTATTTAGGCATAGCACTACTTGCAGTTGCAGAGTAGTTGTTGTTAGAGTTGCAGCCAACAGTTCTACAGGCCATGACAGTAGAAGTGCAACTTACCATCATGGTATGGTGTCAAGCAATGCGATCAGTCCAGTTCTAACTTCTAAGGAAAATGAAATGGAACAGAAAAATCTTACGTATGCTCAGCACCATCGTTGCATCTATTGCAAACAGCAAGCTTCACCTCATCACCAACATCTCCACATATGTCACAAACTTTCACCTATTGTCGTTTAAACAGATTACAGAGATCAGGCAATTCAAACCTCAAGAGCAAACTCGATCACAGAAACAGAGAAATGTCTCTGTGTAATGTGAATGCATCATAATGTGGAGCAAGTGATGCAAAAAAGTACAATGGGAAGTGAAAATTCAAAACTTACATCCTCAACTTCTTCGGTACTCTCATCATCTGAAGACGTGGAATCCGTTTCTGCATTAAAAACCTGCTAGACATTGAAACCATGCCCAAGAGATTTAATTCTGCAACTAAAAGTTGAGGTATACAAATTATATATGTATTATGTTTGGATTGACATGCCAGTATATCAATTAACATGATGATCACCACAACATGACAATCCACAGAAAAGAGTAAACACTGAACAGGCTGTGCGTGGACAAAATATGTACTCCCTCCGTCCCAAAATTCTTGTCTTAGATTTGTCTAAATACGGATGTATCAAGTCACGTTTTAGTATTAAGTACATCCGTATCTAGACAAATCAAAGACAAAAAATTTGGGACGGAGGGAGTACATGCAAATGAAACAAACAGTCTCTGGAGTAGAAGAAATTAACAACTAAAAACTCACATCATCCATGATTGCTCGAGAAGTTTTATCCTCAGCAGTAGTCTTCTTAACAGCAGTTGTTTGCACATTAGAAGTATTTTTCAATGCCCTCGAGTTTTCACGTGCTTCATTTACAGAGATACTCTGGCCTGTGGGATCTGCAACAACACCATCATGTTTCAAATGAAATGTATCTTGATGGATTTTCCTAGTTTTATTTTCCTTCTCTACACAGGGAGATTTCTCATTACCAGCTGAGCTTCCAACAGCTATCTCTCCGTGATCTTGTTCTTTTGCCTTCCTGCTTGAAGGAGAGGCTGCAAAATCAGAAAAACTGCCTGAGAAACCAGTTTTTCTCAAATCCAGTCCACCAGTTTTCCAATCAATAGATTCCTTAATGTGTGTAATAGAGTGACTTTTACCAGCATGGCCTTCTTCTGTAATAGCGTCGTCACTGCTCATGACATTATCATCCTTTTTACCACGTAAACATCTAGAAGATGGAGGTGCTCTTGTCCCTCTTTTCTTCCTAACAGGCGCACTGAAGGTCCCTTCAAGCTCAGAAAATGAAACATCATTATTGCAATGTTCTGTGGTGTGCCTCTTTCCATC
The DNA here is from genome assembly GCA_963921465.1 of Triticum timopheevii. Lineage (NCBI taxonomy): Eukaryota > Viridiplantae > Streptophyta > Magnoliopsida > Poales > Poaceae > Triticum > Triticum timopheevii. The sequence continues at coordinate 488,695,149 of OY997270.1, read as the reverse complement.
GAATGACTTAGAATAAAAGCATAGGTCCCTCTCACCTGGTGAACCAGAGTCGGCCTGCTTTACTCTCGATCCTCTTAACTTCATCAGAAATGAATGGTGGTTAAAATGCACAAAAGATGAGCAGGAAGCTCAGCGTGCATTAATGTCCCTGGTTCAGGTTTATTGATAAGATCACTTATCTCTTCCTCTCTTGAGAGGAAAACTTCCCTATTAACAGCAACACACTAAATCCTGGAACATACACGTGCTTATTCTTAGTTCAAATTTTCCAATTGACAATAGGTACATGAACATGGGGAGAGAGGGGAGTAAAAAGGGAATAAACTTGTTCTTCTATGAAATAAGGATCTTAGAACATAAGCAGCTTACAAAAAAAGGGTTGTTATGACATCGTGTTTTGACATATGATGTATCTACATTCCTAAGATGAATCAAGTTGAAATCCATATATTGGTCAGTTGGGAAACAGAATGAATAGCTATCAGTCCTGTCGATGTAACCAGATATCATATTAAACATTAGATCAGATTATGCAATAAGTCCATCAGATCTTACTGTCGATTTCTAAGTTCATCCCCTAAGTAAAAATCAAAAGTAGTTGAAATTTACATATATATTACATCCATAAAAGAAACAAGCTCCAGGAAATCCTCAGGGACGGAAGAGTGAGGAAGGAGGGAGGACGAAGGAGCGGTGGCTACCTGCCTATGGACTGGTCGCCGGCGTAGGTCCGCGCGGGAGCGGCTGCTCCAGGGAGGGTGGCCCTGCTCGACGGAGGAAGGCGCTGCTGGGCTCCTGTGCCGGCGGCGGGGCGGCGGAGGCTTCGGCCGGCTGGGCGCGCCGCGGCGGCGGGCCGGCAGTAGTGGTGGCGGGCCGGCGGCGGCTAGGAACCCTAGCTGTCGCGCTCGCGAAGGGGGCCTCTCTGGTCGTTCGCTGGGGAGGGAGGCGTTCTCTTCGAGGGTAGGGCTGAAATTCTTTTTAATTTTTCCTTTTTTGCAATTTTATTACTATTACCGGTGGACACTGTGGGACATGGATATCAGGCTTGGTAATATGGCTGGGCCGTATGAAAAAGGAAAATGCTTGGAATTATCCGGCGGATCATTGGATGTGTCCATCACCTCCGCAATTATCAGATTAACTTTTAATCATGTGACGCAGAACAACCCTTATTATACGCATAAGTTTTGCAACGTGGTCCTTGTTGTAAAAGCTGATTTTGCAACACGCACTATGTTGCAAAACCAATCCATCCACTGTGCCGCACGTGACCATGTAGGACCCGCATCACTGTTCTCCCATTCTTATCTTCTTATCTCAAATGAAGGAGCACAACATTAACTTTCCACCTCAACCTCGCCTCCTATCTCCAGGTCCCTTCCATGAATGTACATCCGTCCAAGCACATACCAAATCGTCAACCAAGCATGAGAGGAGAGAGCGTTCATGGCTGGATCTAGCTGTTGCAAAGGCTATTGCCTGCTACAAGGTTGGGGAGAGGGGTGAAGCTGCCGATGTCTACCGGATCCAACGAGGATGGTGCGTGGGCAGGAGGCAGGGACGTCCGGGAGCAGCTGGGGCGAAGACTCATGTGACTGGGAAGGAGACATCGGCAAGGATTGCAGGTGGATCTCGCTAGATCCGACGAGGATGGCGTGCGGGCAGGCAGGGCGACCTAGTCGAAGGCTCGGTGGTCATCGATGACTGTCCAAAGGCAGGGACGGGGGGGCGCTGATCCTCGCTCACCACCATCCGGCAGAGTTATCGGCGAACTACGATGGTGCTTTTTTTTGCAATTTCATCTTAGTTGCAAGAAAGATTTTCCTATAACATAAGTCATGTTGCAGAACTTTCTTCCGTAACATCATCCGAAGGCGAAGTAAAAATAATAATTCTGCAACATTACCACTGTTGCAAAGTTTTTCAGCAACAAAACATTTGTTGCAAAAGTTTTCTACAACAATACCTTTATTGCAAAAGTTTCTGCAATAATATCTTTGTTGCAAAGATTTTCTACAACAAGACCTCTGTTGCAAAATTTCTGCAACAGCAGCCCTGCCGCAATGATGAAAGACGCCGCTCTGCCGCACAAAGTCGTCATATCAGATGGCTCGCGAGTCGGCGGATCTTTTGAAAAAGATCCGCCGGCTGACGTGTAGCAGCGCCCTTTGTATTAGCGATACATTTTCTTAGAAATTATTATCGATACACGATGAATACTCTTTGATGTAGTACCTTTTTGATAGGGAACTGCTACAGTCGGCCGGCGAATCTTTTTCAAAAGATTCGCCGACTCGCGAGCCGTCTGATATGGAAACTTTGTGCGGCAAAGCAGCATCTTTCGTCATTGCGACAGAGCTGCTGTTGCAGAAACTTTGGAACAGAGGTCTTGTTGCAGAAAATGTTTGCAACAAAGATATTATTGCAGAAACTTTTGCAACAAAGGTATTGTTGTAGAAAACTTTTGCAACAAAGGTTTTGCTGCTGAAAAACTTTGCAACAGTGGTAATGTTGCAGAATTATTATTTTTACTTCGCCTGCGTATGATGATATGGAAGAAAGTTCTGCAACATGACTTATGCTACAGGAAAATCATTCTTGCAACAGAGATGAAGTTGCAAAAAAAGCACTATCGTCGTTCGTGGATAACTCTGTCGGATGGTGGTGAGTGGGGATCAGCGTCGCCCGTCCCCGCCTTCGCACAATCATCGACGACCACTGAACCTCCGACCAGGTCGCCCTGCCTTCCCGCGCGCCATCCTCGTCGGATCTAGCGAGATCCACCTGCAGTCCTTGCCGACGTCTCCTTCCCGGTCGCATTAGTCTCCGCCCCAGCTACTCACGGACGTCCCCGTTGAAGGAAATATGCCCTAGAGGCAATAATAAAGGTATATCCGAAGGTGTTTGTTGGGTTGGCATAGATCGAGATTAGGATTTGTCACTCCGAGTATCGAAGAGGTATCTCTGGGCCCTCTCGGTAATACACATCATAAGCTTGCAAGCAAATGACTAAGGGGTTAGTGACAAGATGATGTATTGCGAAACAAGTAAAGAGATTTGCCGGTAACGAGATTGAACTAGGTATGAAGATACCGATGATCGAATCTCGGGCAAGTAACATACCAATGGACAAAGGGAATAACATATGTTGTCATAACGGTTCAACCGATAAAGATCTTTGTAGAATATGTGGGAGCCAATATGAGCATCCAGGTTCCGCTACTGGTTATTGACCGGAGAGGTGTCTCGGTCATGTCTACATAGTTCTCGAACACGTAGGGTCCGCACGCTTAACGATCGATGACGATATAGTATTATATGAGGTATGTGATTTGATGACCGAATGTTGTTCGGAATCCCGGATGAGATCACGGACATGATGAGGAGTCCCAAAATGGTTGAGAGGTAAAGATTGATATATAGGACGATGGGTATTCGGACACCGGAAGTGTTCTGGAGGGTACCAGGTACATATCGGAACACTGAAAGGGGTTCCGGGCACCCCCGACAAAATATATGGGCCTTATGGGCCAAGAGGGGAAACACACCAGCCACAAGGGGCTGGTGCACCCCCCATACGGGCTGGGCAAAGAGGAGAAGGAAAGAGGGGAAGGGGAAAAGGAAAAGTAGGAAGTACTACTTCCTTCTTCCCCCTTTCCTTCCCCCTCCGGCAATTTATGGAAGGGGGGCGCCACTTGGGAAAACCCCAAGTAGGATTCGAATCCTACTTGGGGCGCCCCATGGCTGCCTCCCTCTCCCTCCCACCTATATATATGAGGAGGGGGCGCATAGCACACCCACGACATAATCTTAGCCATGTGCGGCGCCCCCTCCACTGTTTACACTCCCGGTCATATCTTCGTAGTGCTTAGGCAAAGCCCTGCGAGGATCACTTCACCATCACCGTCACCACGCCATCGTGCTAACGGAACTCATCTACTATCTCGACGACTTGCTGGATCAAGAAGGCAAGGGATGTCACCGAGGTGAACGTGTGCAGAACTGGGAGGTGTCGTACATTCAGTACTCGATCGGTGAATCGTAAAGAAAATTCGACTACATCACAAAACCTTTACGTATATTTAATAGGAAGACCAGACGTTTTTATGTAATAAAGGCAACCTAGCTCCGTTGGCATCCGCCTGAGGAACTGGATGAGACGTCGCAAATTCGGTTCCTTATGGCCACAAATTAATTTTGCCTCCCTCGGCGAGGACCGACGGGCCAGATCTAGAGCAGGCCCAATAGGGGAGAGCGGCTGAGGCCCAATATAGCCTGGCGACATAGCAATTATTTTTGTTTTTCATGTTCGAGTGCAGCTAGCCACTCGAACAAACGCCTCCTACTGACCAATGGCTAGCGTGAATATATAAGAACATATTGCAGCATTATATTCGAAATGTTTTTTCCTTTTTAAAACTTTTTCAAATGAAATTAATGATTATGAATTGCCGAATATTCTTGAAATATGAACAATTTTTAAAACTACAAAATAATTTTTTGAAAATTCCATACATTTTTTAGAAAACACGAACTAAGTTTGAAATAGAACCATTTTTTGAAATTCACAACCTTTTTGGAAAACATGAACCTTTAATAAAAAACACATACATTTTTTGAATCTGTGAACAAGTTTTCAAAACGGGGACATGTTTTGACATTTGGAACAATTTTAGAAAACGTGAACACTATTTTGAATTTGTGAATATTTCACTAAAAAGGAATATTTGTTGAACATGAAGCATTTTTAAAATGAATTTTTCTAATATTGAATAATTCTGAAAACACAAATATTTTTTTAAAAGAGCAAACTTTTTTGTATTTGGAATTCTCTTTTGAAAAGAGAACAAAAATTTAAAATTCCTAAAATTTTCCAAATCCTGAACAAAGTTTTAGAATTCTGAATATTTTTTTCCAAAATTTCAACAAAAAATGAGATTTGAAAAAATATTTGAAACTTAAATTTATGTATTTTTTTTAAAATAAACTTCGAAGGGAAAAGAAATAGGAAAGAAACAGAAAACAGGAATATAAACAACAGAATAAAACACAAACGGGTCGTCCACCTCTCGGGCGCCCTCTGTGGAGCCCTGACTATTTGCCGCTTGGTGCGTCAAATAGGGTTTCAAGCTGCGTGGGCAGGAAAATAAGTGGGCTGGCTTTGTTGAGCCAGGTTGCGCAACCCACTTACGAAATTCTGGACAAACCGGTTTTCCTTTTCTGAAGACGGACGCACAAAAATTTAATATCACCTCAGATAAAAAAAATCGGTTGTGAACGGATGAAACGCACCTTGCTTTATTAGCAGGTATAGATACGAGATAATATTTTTATTGTGAAAGTTTAGATTATATTTTTTGCGGGGAAGTTTAGATTGTTTTTGTTGAATATGATCAAATTTTATAAAATCTGACTTAGATCAAAGCTAATATACGAAGTAAATAAAAACGAAGGGAGTAAATATTAACAAGTGTTAACATATGTGGCTGTGAATGAAGCGGTCATAATTTTCAACAAACTGGCCAAATGTGCCGCTACTTTAGTTTGCACTTCATGCATGAACAAACTTACAAGCTTCTACCGAAACATTGCACGATTTAGATAATCATTATTTACAAAAACAAATCTCAATTGAAGTATGCACATAAAAAAAAATTGACGTGTTTACAACAATCGGAGGGAGTATTTACCTTGAACGGTTTGGATTGTGATTCAGTTGATAGTATTTACAATACAGGGAAATAGATGGAAGTGAAACCAACACGCGCTCATGGCTTCCTTACTAACAAAGTAAATAAATCTCCTTGAAAAAAACAAAGTAAATAAATCAAGATGTGTATAGGGCTCATCTAGATATAACATAACTATGTCCCATCTAAGTATGACATCGGTGTCACTTTTCTCAGAAGTAGCTCATCCCACCTTGTGTTTGTTTGTTTGTTTTTCTTTTTTTCTTTACCGTCCATCCTCTAGCCCAACCCAAAAAACCCATCAATATGCGCACACTCTGACCTTATTTGTTGTTATAACTGGGCCTTGTTGTTGTTGTTTATAGAAAAAAACACAGACAAAACACACACACAAACAAGTCGAGGATCGACTTGCAATTAGGATAGAAAATAGGCCAAGGTTACATGTCAGGGACGGACCTGTAACTAGGACAAAAGGGGCCCCCACCCCTCAAATTTACGTGCCAACGGTGGATTGCAACCGGGGACACAACAGTTGCGTATTGATACATCCATTTTGCAACCGGGATAAACCTTGTTGTTAGTAATCTTGTGAAGTTGAATCTAGTTCAATGTTTTGATATTGTGTTGAAGTGTAATCCTCTAGTGGTGTTGTGCCAGCGTCGAATGCATACCACTTCACCTTTAAGGTCCTAGAGAAGAGTATTGTCTGATTAGTTTGTTCATGGATGGGCGGTCGGACTGACAGATATTACCATACCCTCGGTTTTATGAACTGTTGCATGAGGGGTGTTAGAACCCTAGAATGTATTGCTATGCTATGCTTAGATGTTATCTTAGTTATTCTATATTGCAGATGCTTGCGTACGTAGAGCATGCAATCATAAGTAGGTTGTTTGTTTAAGTAGGAACAACACCTTATCATATGTTCCACCGCACAACAAACTATCAAAACAATGAACAATAACTCAGTTAATCTTGAACAAACTCCCGTGTGTCCTCGAGAACGCCTTGATCCCTATACGTAAAAGAATTGGATTGGACCACTTGTTGTACACTTGCAGTCTTTGTTACTATTAACTTTCTTGCAATTACTCTAGCTTTCAAAAAACCATCAAACACCCTTTGCATCTTTTCAGTGAGCTCTTGCTATTTCCCACCAAGCAATTTCTTCTACTTCTCATTAGATTCGACATTCTTACTTATATATCCCCTACATTTTCGGGTTGTCACGTATCAAGGTTGGACTTACAATTAGGATAAAAAGAGGTGAGCCCATTGCGTGTCAAGAGTAGACTTGTAACTAGGACAAAAGGGGTCGGCCCCCCAGTTGCGCGTCAACGGTGGACTTGTAACCGGGACAAAAATGGTCCAAGGCCCAGTTGTATGTCAGGAATGTACTGTTAGGGAATGTAGCATGAAATTTCAAAAAAATTCCTATGCTCACACAATACCTATCTAGGAGATGCATAGCAATGAGAGGGGAGAGTGTGTCTACGTACCCTCTTAGACTGAAAGTGGAAGCGTTTGACAACGCGATTGATGTAGTCGAACTTCTTCTTGTTCCGACCGATCAAGCACCGAACGTACTACACCTCCGAGTTCTGCACACGTTTAGCTCGATGACGTCCCTTGAACTCTTGATCCAGTGATGACCCACAAGTATAGGGGATCTATCGTAGTCCTTTCAATAAGTAAGAGTTTCAAACCCAACGAGGAGCAGAAGGAAATGACAAGCGGTTTTCAGTAAGGTATTCTCTACAAGCACTGAAATTATCAGTAATGGATAGTTTTGTGATACGGTAATTCATAACGGGTAACAAGTAACAAAAGTAAACAAGGTGCAGCAAGGTGGCCCAATCCTTTTTGTAGCAAAGGACAAGCCTGGATGAACTCTTATATAAAGCAAATTGCTCCTGAAGTCACATGGGAATTATCGTCAAGCTAGTTTTCATCATGCTCATATGATTCACGTTCGTTACTTTGATAATTTGATATGTGGGTGGACCGGTGCTTGGGTGCTGCCCTTCCTTGGACAGGCCTCCCACTTATGATTAACCCCTCTCGCAAGCATCCGCAATTACGAAAGAAGAATTAAGGTAAACCTAACCATAGCATGAAACATATGGATCCAAATCAGCCCCTTACGAAGCAACGCATAAACTAGGGTTTAAGCTTCTGTCACTCTAGCGACCCATCATCTACTTATTACTTCCCAGTGCCTTCCCCTAGGCCCAAATCATGGTGAAGTTTCATGTAGTCGACGTTCACATAATACCACTAGAGGAGAGACAACATACATCTCATCAAAATATCGAATGAATACCAAATTCACATGATTACTTATAACAAGACTTCTCCCATGTCCTCAGGAACAAACGTAACTACTCACAAATCATACTCGTGTTCATAATCAGAGGGGTACTGAATAACATTAAGGATCTGAACATATGATCTTCCACCGAATAAACCAACTAGCATCAACTACAAGGAGTAATCAACACTACTAGCAACCCATAGGTACCAATCTGAGGTTTTGAGACAAAGATCGGATACAAGAGATGAACTAGGGTTTGAGAGAAGATGGTGCTGGTGAAGTTGTCGATGGAGATTGACCTCCTCTCGATGAGAGGATCGATGGTGATGACGCTGGCGATGATTTCCCCCTCCCGGAGGGATGTTTCCCCGGCAAAACAACTGCAGCAGGAGCCCTAGATTGGTCTTGCCCAGGTTCCGCCTCGAGACGGCGCCGCTTCACACCGAAAGCTTCTCTATTATTTTTTCCAGGGCAAAAGACACCATATAGTAGAAGATGGACGTCGGGGGCCTGCCAGGTGGCCCACGAGGCAAGGGACGCGCCCTCCACCCTCGTGGCTGGTGGGTGCCCCCCCTCTGGTGCTTTCTTCTCCCAATATTTTTAATATATTCCAAAACTGACTTTCTTGGAGTTTCAGGACTTTTGAAGTTGTGCAGAATAGGTCTCTAATATTTGCTCCTTTTCCAGCCCAGAATTCCAGCTGCCGGCATTCTCCCTCTTCATGTAAACCTTATAAAATAAGAGAGAAAAGGCATAAGTATTGTGACATAATGTGTACTAACAGCCCATAATGCAATAAATATTGATATAAAAGCATGATGCAAGATGGACGTATCAATTTCCCCAAGCTTAGACCTCGCTTGTCCTCAAGCGAAAGCCGACATTGAAAAATGTCCACATGTTTAGAGATAGAGGTGTTGATAAAATAAAATACGGACATGAGGGCATCATGATCATCCTTAGAACAACAACATATATACTGTCATATGATTTCTTATGCTAAAGTAACAATCTATTCACAATGTAAAGTATGAATCAGAAACTTCATTGAAAACTAACAAACTATGATCTCGGCCATTGAAGCAATTGCAATTTATCATAACATCCGAAAGAGTCAATATAAGAGCTTTTCAGCAAGTCCACATACTCAACTATTATTTAGTCTTTCACAAACACTCACGCGATACTTATGGGTATGAAGTTTCAATCGGACATAGAGAAAGATAGGGGCTTATAGTTTTGCCTCCCAACCTTTTACCTCAAGGGTAATGTCAACAAAAATACTTTATGAAAACCTACATCCAAGTGGATATATATATCAGGATCTTTCCAACGCATAGTGCTTGCCAAAGGATAAAAGTGTAAAAAGGAAAGGTGAAGATCACCATGACTCTTGTATGAGGGTAGAAGATAAAAATAAAAGATATGCCCTTCGTAGAGGGAAGTAGAGGTTTTCATGCGCTTTTATGGTTGGATGCACAAAATCTTAATGCAAAATAACGTCACTTTATATTGCCACTTGTGATAGGGACCTTTATTATGCAGTCCGTCACTTTTGTTTCTTCCATATCACAAGCTCGTATAAAGCTTATTTTCTTCACACTAATAGATCATACATATTTAGAGAGCAATTTTTATTGCTTGCACCGATGACAACTTACTTGAAGGATCTTACTCAATCCATAGGTAGGTATGGTGGAACTCTCATGCCAAAACTGGGTTTAGGGATGTTGGAAGCACAAGTAGTATCTCTACTTGGTACAAAGAATTTGGCTAGCATGAGGGGGAAAGGCAAGCTCAACATGTTGGATGATCCATGACAATATAACTTATTCGTATATAAGAAAACATAACCCATTACGTTGTCTTCCTTGTCCAACATCAACCTTTTAGCATGTCATATTTTAATGAGTGCTCACAATCATAAAAGATGTCAAAGATAGTATATTAATATGTGAAAACCTCTCTTTCTTTATTACTTCCTATTAATTGCAACGATGACCAAAACTATGCTTGTCAACTCTCAACAACTTTTATTCATCATACTCTTTATATGTGAACTCATTACTCTCCATAAGATCAATATGATCTTTTTATTCTTTCTTTTATTCCCTCAAGATCATAGCAAGATAGCAAAGCCCTCAACTCAAAACTAATCTTTATTATATATAACTCACGGAATCGATTACACAGATAGAGATCAAAACAAAACTCAAAGCTAGATCATACCAGAACTTTATCCTACTAGATCAAGATATAACCAAAAGATCGAACTAAGACAAACGATAAAGATAGGAGTGTGATGGTGATACGATACTGGGGCACCTCCCCCAAGCTTGGCAATTGGCAAGGGGAGCGCCCATACCCATGTATTTAAGTCTCTTTCTTCGGGGGTGGTGATGATGGAGTTGTTGATGATGTAGGCTTCTTCCTTAGCTTGCGCTTAAGGATAGAATTCTGCTCCCTTAAGTCATCTATCTCCTGCTCAAGACTTACTATCTTCTTACATAGTTATTTTTTGTTTTCCTGCAAGAGATAAAAAGGGATAAACTCGATCTTAGGTTTCTTTGCTCTGTCAGGGAGACTTGACTTTTTAAATTCCACATGCATGTCCCCAGGTTGGGGTCTGCAAGCTAATCAGCCACATAGCTCTCTCCCTCTGAATCCTGGGATGACATGTTGCTCTAAATTTGTGACAGAAACAAATCAAAACAAAAACAAAGGATTTTGCCATGGTACGGTGGTCAAAACCTTTGGGAGATTATATAATGAATTTTTACCGACCAAAAGAAGTATCGTACAAGAAAACGGAGTCCGGAGGGCACACGAGGTGGCCACGAGGCAGGTGGCACGCCTAGGGGGTAGGGCGCGCCCTCCACCCTCACGGACGTCTCGTGTCTCTTTCGGACTACTTTTAATTTTCCTAATTTTTTTAAATATTCCAAAATGGAGAAAAATTGCTATTTGAGAAGTTTTGGAGTCAGTTTACTTACCGTACCACATACCTATTCCTTTTCGGAGTCTGAAACATTATGGAAAGTGTCCCTTATGTACTCCTCCGGGGTTACGATGTCAATACCATTGGTTTCAACATTTATGGGATTACCTGGGATATAATGTTTGATTCTTTGACCATTTACCACCTTCGGATTTGTGCCTTCGGCGTTGTTGATTTTGATGGCACCGAAGCAATAGACCTCCTCGATAATGTAAGGACCTTCCCATTTAGAGAAGTTTTCCTACAAAAAATCTTAAACGAGAGTTGTATAGCAAAACATAATCACCTACATTAAACTCACGCTTTTGTATCCTTTTGTTATGCCATCTTTTAACTTTTTCTTTAAACAGTTTGGTGTTCTCATAGGCCTCAGTTCTCCATTCATCAAGTGAGCTAATGTCAAATACTCTCTTCTCACCGGCAAGTTTGAAATCATAATTGAGATCTTTAATAGCCCAATATGCCTTATGTTCTAGTTCGAGAGGTAAGTGACATGCTTTTCCATAAACCATTTTATATGGAGACATACCCATAGGATTTTTATATGCAGTTCTATAGGCCCATAATGCATCATCATGTTTCTTGGACCAATTCTTTCTAGATCTATTAACAGTCTTTTGCAAAATCAATTTAATCTCTCTATTACTCAATTCCAGTTGACCTCTAGACTGAGGGTGGTATGGAGATGCAATTCTATGATTAACATCATACTTATCAAGCATTTTATGAAAAGCACCATGAATAAAATGTGAACCACCATCAGTCATTAAATATCTAGGGACTCCAAACCTTAGAAATATAACTTCTTTAAGCATCTTAATATAAGTGTTATGATCAACACTACTAGTTGGAATAACTTCTACCCACTTAGTAACATAATCAACAATAAGTAAATATGTGTATACCCATTAGAGGAAGGAAAAAGGTCTCATATAATCAAAGCCCCAAACATCAAATGGTTCAATAACAAGTGAATAGTTCATAGGCATTTCTTGACGTCTACTAATATTGCCAATTCTTTGACATTCATCACAAGACAAGACAAACTTACGTGCATCTTTGAAAAGAGTAGGCCAATAGAAACTGGATTGCAATACCTTATGTGCAGTTCTATCTCCAGCATGGTGTCCTCTGTAAGCCTCAGAGTGACACTTGCGTAGGATCTGTTCCTATCCATGCTCAGGTAAACAACGTCTAATAACACCATCTACTCCTTTATAAAGGTGTGGGTCATCCCAAAAGTAATGTCTTAAATCATATAAAAACTTTTTTTCTTTTGCTGGTATGTGAAACTAGGTGGTATAAATTTAGCAACAATGTAATTAGCATAATGAGCATACCATGGAGTGGTACATGAAGCATTTATGACAGCTAATTGTTCATCAAGAAAGCTATCATCAATAGGTAGTGGGTAATCAAGAACATTTTCTAACCTAGACAAGTTGTCAGCAACGGGGTTCTCAGCTCCCTTTCTAACAATAATATGCAAATCAAATTCTTGTAGCAAGAGAACCCATCTAATAAGTCTAGGTTTAGCATCTTTCTTTTCCATAAGGTATTTAATAGTAGCATGATCAGTGTGAACAGTTACTTTGGAATCAACTATATAAGGTCTCAACTTATCACAAGAAAATACGACTGCTAAAAATTATTTTTCAGTAGTAGCATAATTTCTCTCGACACTGTCTAGAGTTTTACTAGCATATTGGATGATATTTAATTTCTTATCAACTCTTTGTCCTAGAACATCACCTCCAGCATAATCACTAGCATCACACATAATTTCAAAGGGTAAATTCCAATCAGGTGGCTGAACAATAGGTGCAAAAAACAAGGCTTTCTTAAGTATTTCAAATGCTTCTACACAATCATCATCAAAGACAAAGGGACATATTTTTGCAAGAGATTAGTCAGAGCCCTAGAAATTTTAGAGAAGTCTTTAATAAACCTCCTATAGAAACCAGCATGACCAAGAAAACTTCTTATACTTTGATATCTTTAGGACACGTCATCTTCTCAATAGCATCTACTTTAGCTTTATCAACTTCAATACCTATTTCAGAAATTTTATGCCCCAAGACAATACCTTCATTAACCATAAAGTGGCACTTCTCCCAATTCAAGACAAGATTAGTTTCTTCACATCTCTGCAAAACTCGATCAAGGTTGCTTAAGCAATCATCAATAGAAGTTCCATAAACGGAGAAAGCATCCATGAAAACCTCAACAATATTTTCACAAAAGTCAGAGAATATAGCAATCATACATATTTGAAAGGTAGCAGGTGCATTGCATAAACCAAAAGGCATACGTCTATAAGCAAAGGTACCGAAAGGGCAAGTAAAAGTGGTCTTTTCCTGATCCTCTTTTGACACAGGAATTTGATAGAAACCAGAATAACCATCTAGAAAGCAAAAATGTGTATGTTTGGATAGTCTTTCTAGCATTTGATCAATAAAAGGTAGAGGGTAATGATCTTTTCTAGTAGCTTTATTTAATTTTTGGAAATCAATTACCATTCTATAACCTGTAACAAATCTTCGTGGGATCAGTTCATCCTTATCATTAGGAACAACAGTAATACCTCCTTCTTAGGGACACAATGAACGGGACTTACCCACTGACTATCAGCGACAGGATAAATTATACCTGCCTCCAGAAGCTTTAGTATTTCATTTCTTACCACTTCTTTCATCTTAGGATTTAACCATCGTTGGTGATCAACAACTAGTTTAGCATCTTTCTCCAATTTTATTTTGTGCTGGCATAGAGTGGGACTAATGCCCTTAAGATCATCAAGAGTATATCCAATAGCAAAACGGTGCTTCTTTAGAGTTTTCAATAATTTTTCTTCTTCATGCTTTGAAAGGTTAGCACTAATAATAACAGGATATATCTTCTTTTCATCAAGATAAGCATATTTCAAAGTATCAGGTAATTTTTAAGCTCAAACACGGGATCTCCCTTCGGTGGAGGAGGATCTCCGAGAATTTCTACAGGCAAGTTGTGTTTCAAAATAGGTCCTTGCTTAAAGAATACTTCATCTATTTCCCTTCTTTCATTCATAAACATGTCATTTTCATGGTCTAGCAAATATTGTTCTAAAGGATCATTAGGAGGCACGACAATAGAAGCAAGACCAATAATTTCATCTTTACTAGGCAATTCTTTATCATGGGGTTGTCTACGAAATTTAGCAAAATTAAAATCATGAGACATATCCCTTAAACCAACAGTAACAATATCCTTTTCGTAGTCTATCTTAGCATTAACATTATTCAAGAAGGGTCTACCAAATATAATGGGACAAAAGTCATCTTGTGGGGAACCAAGAACAATAAAATTAGTAGGATATTTAATTTTCCCACACAAGACTTCAACATCTCTAACAATCCCAATTGGTGAAATAGTGTATCTATTGGCAAGCTTAATAGTAACATCAATACCTTCTATCTCAGCAGGTGCAATATCATGCATAATTTCTTTGTATAAGGAATGAGGTATTGCATTCACACTAGCACTCATATCACATAAGCCATGATTACAATGATCTCCTATTTTAACAGAAACTACGGCATGCCAACAACAGGTCTATGTTTACTTTTAGTATCTGATGAGGATACAGACCTGGGGTAGGGTCATAGGCCTAACCTATATGTCCTGCCCAAGGTCACTACCCTAGAAGATAAGAAGTCCAAGAAGCAGCAAGAGACCCCCAGTCAAAGATGTCGAGTGCAATCCACTCGACCAATCATGTCACTCGGGAGTCCTCCTACCTATTGTCACTCGACCACCCAAGGAATCACTCGGCCTACCGAAGATCAGGAGTCACTCGGCATTGTAACGGGCATGCGTTCCTCCGTAGTCTTTAAGGTCATTAATAACACTTAAGGCTGGCGTTCTTAGTAACGCCCCTACTTTATGTACATTAAGCCCCTTGTAATGGAGGATGACCGGGGTCCTGGCTCACTCTATATAAGCCACCCCCCTCCTCGGGGACAAGGGTTCGCACCCCCTATAACATCACACACATATAATCCAGTCGACCGCCTCCGGGCACCGAGACGTAGGGCTGTTACTTCCTCCGAGAAGGGCATGAACTCGTAAAACCTGTGTGTACACCTTCATCATAGCTAAGATATTGCCTCTCCATACCTACCCCCCTTTCTACTGTCAGTCTTAGAACCACGACAGTTGGCACCCACCATGGGGCAGGTGTCTTAGCGACTTGTTGGTGAAGTTGCAAATTTTTCCGATCATCATCATCATGGTTTCCGGCGGCGGATTGGCTGAGGGCCGCGAGATCCGTCTCAGCATGCTCATTTTCATCGCCGACGACTCCGCTTGGCTTCAGGAAGCTCCCCTTGAAGTTGAGGCGCTCCCCCTCCGAGGGGCGATGCACTTTCGCGCGTGCGTTCACGGCGTCCTTCTCTGGCAGCCGTCGACTCTGTATGGTCGGCTCCGATGGTGTCTTCCCTCCCTGCTGTTCGCCGCCGCAAGCGATCCGGTCGGTCACGACTTCAGCGGTGGGTGAAACACGCGGTGGCTCGACGTTCGTCCACCCATCAAGTCGCGGCAATCGAGCCCGACGAAACTCTCCACGGCTTGTTCGATCTGTTGACTAGCTCCACGGAGACCTGCTACGTCTTGAGCTAGCATTGGTTTTCCCCGAAGAGGAGAGGGTGATGCAGCAAAGTGTAGCGTAAGTATTTCCCTCAGTTTTGAGAACCAAGGTATCAATCCAGTAGGAGGCTCCTCAAAAGTCCCACGCACCTACACAAACAAACTGAGAACTCGCAACCAATGCAATAAAGGGGTTGTCAATCCCTTCACGGTCACTTACGAAAGTGAGATCTGATAGAGATAGTATGATAATATAAATATATTTTTGGTATCTTATAATATAGATGCAAGAAAGTAAAGATGCAAATAAAAGTAAATTGAAAGCAAATATGATAAGAGATAGACTAGGGGGTCATAGGTTTCACTAGAGGCTTCTCTCGAGAGCATAAGTATTACGGTGGGTGAACAAATTACTGTCGAGCAATTGATAGAAAAGCGAATAATTATGACGTTATCTAGGCATGATCATGTATATAGGCATCACGTCCATAACAAGTAGACCGACTCCTGCCTGCATCTACTACTATTACTCCACACATGGACCGACTCCTGCCTGCATCTAGAGTATTAAGTTCATAAGAATAGAGTAACGCTTTAAGCAAGATGACATGATGTAGAGGGATAAACACATGCAATATGATATAAACCCCATCTTGTTATCCTCGATGGCAACAATACAATATGTGTCTTGCAACCCTTTCTATCACTGGGTAAGATCACCGCAAGATTGAACCCAAAGCTAAACACTTCTCCCATGGCAAGAAAGATCAATCTAGTAGGCCAAACCAAACTGATAATTCGAAGAGACTTGCAAAGATAACTCAATCATACATAAAAGAATTCAGAGAAGATTCAAATATTATTCATAGATAAACTTGATCATAAATCCACAATTCATCGGATCTCGACAAACACACCGCAAAAAGAGATTACATCGAATAGATCCCCACAAGAGAGGGGGAGAACATTGTATTGAGATCCAAAAAGAGAGAAGAAGCCATCTAGCTAATAACTATAGACCCGTAGGTCTATGGTAAACTACTCAAAACTCATCGGAGAGGCTATGGTGTTGATGTAGAAGCCCCCCATGGTCGATTCCCCCTCCAGCAGAGTGCCGACGAAGGATCCAAGATGGGATCTCGCGGATACAGAAGGTTACGGCATGGAAATTGTGTTTCGTGGTGCTCCTGGATGTTTTCAGGGTCCGTGGATATATATAGGAGGAAGAAGTATGTCAGTGGATGCCCGAGGGGCCCACGAGACAGGGGGCGCGCCCTACAGGGGGAGGGCGCCCTCCTATCTCATGGGCCCCTTGGAGCTTTCTTGACTTGCACTCTAGGCTCTCCGGATCAGATTTGTTCCAAAAATAACGCTCCCGAAGGTTTCATTCCATTTGGACTCCGTTTGATATTCCTTTTCTTCGAAATACTGAAATAGGCAAAAAAAACAGCAATATGGGCTGGGCCTTCGGTTAGTAGGTTAGTCCCAAAAATGATATAAATGTGTAGAATAAAGCCCATAAACATCCAAAAGGGGTAATATAATAGCATGGAACAATCAAAAATTATAGATACGTTGGAGACGTATCAAGCATCCCCAAGCTTAATTCCTGCTCGTCCTCGAGTAGGTAAATGATAAAAAGAGAATTTTTGATGTGGAATGCTACCTAGCATTATTCATAATGTAATTTTCTTTCATTGTGGCACGAATGTTCAGATCCAAATGAATACAAAATAAAAGTTCATAAAGATATAAGAAATAGTAATACTTCAAGCATACTAATCAAGGTAATCATGTCTTCTCAAAATAACATGGCTAAAGAAAGTTATCCCTACAAAATCATATGGTCTGGCAGTTGCTCTATCTTCATCACACAAAGTATTTAATCATGCACAACCCCGATGACGAGCCTAGCAATTGTTTCATACTTTAATAATCTCAAACTCTTTCAACTTTCACGCAATACATGAGCGTGAGCCATGGACATAGCAATATATGTGGAATAGAATGGTGGTTGTGGAGAAGACAAAAAGGAGAAGATAGTCTCACATCAACTAGGCGTATCAACGGACTATGGAGATGCCCATTAATAGATATCAATGTGAGTGAGTAGGGATTGCCATGCAACGGATGCACTAGAGCTATAAATATATGAAAGCTCAACAAAAGAAACTAAGTGGGTGTGCATCCAACTCGCTTGCTCACGAAGACCTAGGGCACTTTTGAGGAAGCCCATCATTGGAATATACAAGCCAAGTTCTATAATGAAAAATTCCCACTAGTATATGAAAGTGACAACATACGAGACTCTCTATCATGAAGATCATAGTGCTATTTTGAAGCACAAGTGTGGAAAAAGAGATAGTAGCATTGTCCCTTCTCTCTTTTTCTCTCATTTTATTTTTTTATTTTTCTTTTTCTCTTCTTTTTTTCTTTCTTTGGCCTTTTTCTTTTTTTCTTTTTGGCCTTTCTCTTTTTTCTTTCTTTTTTTTCTTTTTGTAAAGTCCGAAGTCTCATCCTGACTTGTGGGGGAATCATAGCCTTCATCATCCTTTCCTCACGAGGACAATGCTCTAATAATGAAGATCATCACACTTTTATGGATTTACAACTCAAAGCTAGAACAAAATATGGCTCTATATGAATGCCTCCGGCGGTGTACCGGGATATGCAATGACTCAAGAGCGACATGTATGAAAATTATGAAGGTGGCCTTGCCACAAATACGATGTCAACTACATGATCATGCAAAGAGCAATATGACAAAATTAATGTGTGTCATATGAATGGAACAGTGGAAAGTTACATGGCAATATATCTTGGAATGGCTATGGAAATGCCATAATAGGTAGGTATGGTGGCTGTTTTGAGGGAGGAGTATGGTGGGTGTATGGTACCAGCGAAAATTGCGTGGCACAGAAGAGGCTAGCAATGGTGGAAGGGTGAAAGGGTGCGTATAATCCATGGACTCAACATTAATCAAAAGAACTCATATACTTGTTGCAAAAATTTAGAAGTCATCAAAAACCAAAGCACTATGCGCATGCTCCTAGGGGGATAGATTGGTAGGAAAAGACCATCGCTCATCCCCGACTGCCACTCATAAGGAAGACATTCAATAAATAAAATTATGCTCCAACTTCATCACAAAGCGGTTCACCATACGTGCATGCTACGGGAATCACAAACTTCAACACAAGCATTCTTAAAAGCATAATCACCCAACTAGCATGACTTTAATATTACTACCTCCATATCTCAAAACAATTATCAAGTATCAAGTTGATCATAGCATCCAATTCACTTCCTATGATAGTTTTTATTATACCCAACTTGGATGCTCATCATTCTAGGACCAACTTTGTAACAATAGCAAATACCATGCTTTTCTAAAAGACTCTCAAAATGATATAAGTGAAGCATGAGAGACTAGCAATTTCTTCAAAATTAAGACACCACCGTCATGCTCTAAAAGATATAAGTGAAGCACTAGAGCAAAAACTATCAAGCTCAAAAGATATAAGTGAAGCACATCGAGTATTCTAGCAAATTCTAATCAAATAGGCTTCTCCCAAAAGGTTTGTACAGCAAGGATGATTGTGGTAAACTAAAAAGCAAAGACTAATATAATACATGACGCTCCAAGCAAAACACATATCATGTGGCGAATAAAAATATAGCTCCAAGTAAAGTTACCAATGAACGAAGACGAAAGAGGGGATGCCTTCCCGGGGCATCCCCAAGATTAGACTTTTGGCTACTCTTGAATATCTTGGGGTGCCATGGGCATCCCCAAGCTTAGGCTCTTGCCACTCTTTATTCCATAGTCCATAAAAGCTTTACCCAAAACTTGAAAACTTCACAACACAGAACTCAACAGGAAATCTTATAAGCTCCGTTAGTGAAAGAAAACAAAACCACCACATAAGGTACTGCAATGAACTCATTCTTTATTTATTTTGGTGTTGAACCTACTGTATTCCAACTTCCTTATGGTTTATAAAATAATTTATTAGCCATAGATGCATTGAAATAAGCAAACAACACATGAAAATCAGAATCTATCAAAAACAGAACAGTCTGTAGCAATCAGTAACTAACGCAAACTTATGGAACTCTAAAAATCCTACCAAAATAGGAAGTACTGGAAAATTTGTGTATTGATCAGCAGCAAAATGAATCAATGCAAAATCACGTTTCTGTGATTTATTGAATTTTTTCTCGTGAGCGCAAAGTTTCTGTTTTTCAGCAGAATCAAATCAACTATCATCGTAGTTTATCCTATAGGTTCTACTTGGCACAAACACTAATTAAAAGATAAAAACACATCTAAACAGAGAGTAGATGCAAGATTTATTCCTAAACATGAGCAAAAACAAAAAACATAAAGAAAAATTGGGTTGCCTCCCAACTAGCACTATCGTTTAACGCCCCTAGCTAGGCATAAAAGCAAGGGTAGATTTAACGCGTGCCATAATAAGAAGATAGATCTTGAAGGCTCATCTCATATTCTCTACGTTCGGCAGCAAGTTTTCTTTGAGGCAAGCAAAAGTAATCAAAAGGGCTAAATTTAGTGGGACAGATGTCCCCAAGATCAATCACAGGAGGAACGGGTTCCTCCTTTGGCCCTTCATAGTGCACAACTATTTCATCACTAAAAGCATTCTTTTGGCAAAATCTTGTGAGCCTCTACTCAAGAGAGTATCCTAGCTCATTGTTTTGAAGAGCAAAATCATTATTAAGTTCATTAATGCAATCAACCAAGACATTGGTAGGTACCTTTTTTCTAAGGTTTTCATTAAAAGCAACGTAGTCCGAAGATTGAAAACGCCTAAATTCCTCTTGATCATAGAGGATCGCCTCTATGGGAGGACGACCGGCGTCCACCCTATAGTGCACAAAGATTTCTTTAGCCTCTCTTATGATAAATCTAAACTCGTGAGCCAAAAAGATACTAACAACGCGCTTAACAGAAGAATGCTCAATATTAGAGAAATCTAGGAAAATTCTTTCTATACAAGGATGCATATGCATAAATTGTCTTTCAAGTTCAACTACAAGCATAGCGATAGCATCCGCAAGACTACTAGTTCTATGAAGAATAGAACATCCCAAGGAAGGTAAAGCACCGGCACAAGTAAAGAAATCTTGAATAACGCCTTTGCCAATGATATTACCACTGCCGATTCGAAACTTTTTAGTATGCAAGATAGGGGGTCCATCGGGCGGAGCCTCGGGATTTTCCATGTTATCATTATTGTCCATATTGACGATAATCTCCCCAGTTTCAGACATGGCGGCAAAAAGCAAGGCGGAAGAAGGCGAGTGAAAAAGAGAGGAAAAGATTGGAAAGAGAGGGCGAATAAAGCGGCAAGGGTGAAGTGGGGGGAGAGGAAAATGAGAGGCAAATAATGTAAATGCGAGGGAGATGGGTTTGTGATGGGTACTTGGTATGTCTTGACTTGAGCGAAGACCTCCACGGCAATGGTGACAGAAATCCTTCTTGCTACGTCTTGAGCTAGCGTTGGTTTTCCCCGAAGAGGAGAGGGTGATGTAGCAAAGTGTAGCATAAGTATTTCCCTCAGTTTTGAGAACCAAGGTATCAATCTAGTAGGAGGCTCCTCAAAAGTCCCACACACCTACACAAACAAACTAGAACTCGCAACCAATGCAATAAAGGGGTTGTCAATCCCTTCACGGTCACTTACGAAAGTGAGATCTGATAGAGATAGTATGATAAGATAAATATATTTTTGGTATTTTATAATATAGATGCAAGAAAGTAAAGATGCAAATAAAAGTAAATTGAAAGCAAATATGATAAGAGATAGACCCGGGGGCCATATGTTTCACTAGAGGCTTCTCTCGAGAGCATAAGTATTACGGTGGGTGAACAAATTACTGTCGAGCAATTGATAGAAAAGCGAATAATTATGACATTATCTAGGCATGATCATGTATATAGGCATCACGTCCATAACAAGTAGACCGACTCCTGCCTGCATCTACTACTATTACTCCACACATCGACCGACTCCTGCCTGCATCTAGAGTATTAAGTTCATAAGAACAGAGTAACGCTTTAAGCAAGATGACATGATGTAGAGGGATAAACACATGCAATATGATATAAACCCAATCTTGTTATCCTCGATGGCAACAATACAATACGTGCCTTGCAACCCTTTCTGTCACTGGGTAAGATCACCGCAAGATTGAACCCAAAGCTAAACACTTCTCCCATGGCAAGAAAGATCAATCTAGTAGGCCAAACCAAACTGATAATTCGAAGAGACTTGCAAAGATAACTCAATCATACATAAAAGAATTCAGAGAAGATTCAAATATTATTCATAGATAAACTTGATCATAAACCAACAATTCATCGGATCTCGACAAACACACCGCAAAAAGAGATTACATCGAATAGATCTCCACAAGAGAGGGGGAGAACATTGTATTGAGATCCAAAAAGAGAGAAGAAGCCATCTAGCTAATAACTATGGACCCGTAGGTCTGTGGTAAACTACTCACAACTCATTGGAGAGGCTATGGTGTTGATATAGAAGCCCTCCGTGGTCGATTTCCCCTCTGGCAGAGTGCCGGCGAAGGCTCCAAGATGGGATCTCGCGGATACAGAAGGTTACAGCGGTGGAAATTGTGTTTCGTGGTGCTCCTGGATGTTTTCGGGGTCCGTGGATATATATAGGAGGAAGAAGTACGTCGGTGGACGCCCGAGGGGCCCACGAGACAGGGGGCACGCCCTACAGGGGGGGGGGGGCGCCCTCCTATCTCGTGGGGCCCTTGGAGCTTTCTTGACTTGCACTCCAGGCTCTCCGGATCAGATTTGTTCCAAAATAACGCTCCCGAAGGTTTCATTCCGTTTGGACTCCGTTTGATATTCCTTTTCTTCGAAATACTGAAATAGGCAAAAAAAACAACAATATGGGCTGGGCCTCCGGTTAGTAGGTTAGTTCCAAAAATGATATAAATGTGTAGAATAAAGCCCATAAACATCCAAAAGGGGTAATATAATAGCATGGAACAATAAAAAAATATAGATACATTGGAGAGGTATCAAGACCGCATCCGAGTGCGATAGCAGCGACCCTGCGACTGAAGTCTTGATGGTCGATGGACCGTGTGGTCCACCTGGTTTCCGCCGTGAAGACGGCGAGGATGGTGGCGGCGATCCGTCGCGCTTCCATGAGGAATACCATCCCGAGCCCCTTTCTTCGCAACAAAGGGAAGAACTTCATCGCCGCAACATGGATGCACTCCACACGCCCATCGTTGGAGAAACCCCCGAGGCTCGGGCCTTGGAAGAGGTGCGCCTGGCTAATTTGGCTGAGCACATCGACTGGAGAACCTTCAACGCGCTCTCGACGAGCATGCTCGGGAGCGGGTCCCTGAGTCCAGTCGACGACAGCTTTTTCCGCCTCCACCTAAGGTAATACCGCACTCCGATCCAAAATCTCACAGCTGCAACCCGAATAGCAGAGTCAATTCAACCTTCCCAGTCAGAGGCCGACAGAGGTTTGATGCAGATCCGGGCCTTGCTCCGGGCAGCAGGAGAGCAGAACATAGCAGTGTCTCAGTCGCGGAATAGGATTCATAGCAGATCCGTAGTAGCGGATACAGTTCAGTCGGCCCACAGTCCAAGATCGCCCCTGCAGCGTGAGGGCCGTGGACAGTATGATCATCGGCTCGACCACGACAAACGTCGACGAGTGCCCACGCCTCCTCCGAGGAGTGCATCATATGTGCCTCGGCAGAACAATGATAGACGTCGTCACAGTGGCGAGTGCAGAGCACCAGTCGACCCAAGAGAGCCGGGCTTCAATGCGAGATCTATCCTCGTTCAGGGTCTAGTCGACCAGAACAGAGCGCATAGAGAAGACCCTGGCAGAGATCGTCCGAGTGGCAGTAGAGTGCATGTTTCCGGTCAGAGTGTTTCAGCAGAGCCGTCAGGGCAGCGGTGATTCCTCCCAACTTCATGTTGGCGGCCGGAGTCAGTAAGTTCAGTGGAGAGTCCAAGCCTGAAACTTGGCTTGAGGATTACCGAGTGGCTATGCAGATTGGCGGTGGAAACGATGATGTAGCAATGAAACATCTTCCTCTGATGTTGGAAGGGTCGGCCCGAGCGTGGTTGACTCAGTTAGCTCCAGGCAATATATATAGTTGGGAAGAGCTTGCTCGAGTGTTCGTCAGGATCTTTGAGGGCACTTGCAAGCGGCCAGCAGGGTTGACAGAGTTGCAGCATTGTGTGCAGAAACCGAGTGAGACTTTAAGGGATTTCATTCAGAGGTGGACTACTTTGCATCACACAGTTGAAAATGTTTCAGAGCATCAGGCAGTGTGTGCCTTCAAGGAAGGCGCCAAATACCGAGAGTTGGTCCTGAAGTTCGGTCGGACTGGAGATATGACTCTGACTCGGATGATGGAAATAGCCACCCGGTACACTAACAGAGAAGAAGAGGATTGACTCCATAGCGGAAAGAGTAAACCAGTCGACCAAGAGGCCGGTGGAGGTAATTCCAATCGGAAACAGAAGCGTAAGGCCGAGCCTGGAGCACCCGGTGAGATTGCAGCAGTGGATCAAGGAAAGTTTAAGGGAAAACCTAAAGGGCCCTGGCCCCCTAAGAAAGTGAAGGATCAAGCAGGAAATGATGTGTTGGATTTACCGTGTCACATCCACACAAAGAAGGACGAAGAGGGAAATCTGATTTACCCTAAGCATACCACTCGACAATGTCGACTCCTGATCCAGCAGTTCCGAGAAAAACAACCCGGTGAGAAGGAGAAAGAGTTGGACAAAGACAAGGACGAAGAGGAAGACAATTGAGGGAGTCCTGGATTAGGGGGTGTCCGGATAGCCGGACTACCATCATCAGCCGAACTATCATCGGCCGGACTATCATCATCGACCGGACTCCAAGACTATGAAGATACAAGATTGAAGACTTCGTCCCGTGTCCGGATGGGACTTTCCTTGGCGTGGAAGGCAAGCTTATCGATACGGATACGTAGATCTCCTACCATTGTAACCGACACTATGTAACCCTAGCCCTCTCCGGTGTCTATATAAACCGGATGGCTCTAGTCCGTAGGACAGAACAACAACCATTACAATCATACCATAGGCTAGCTTCTAGGGTTTAGCCTCCTTGATCTCGTGGTAGATCCACTCTTGTAAACATCCACAATATCAATATCAATCAAGCAGGACGTAGGGTTTTACCTCCATCAAGAGGGCCCGAACCTGGGTAAAACATCGTGTCCCTTGTCTCCTGTTACCATCCGCCTAGACGCACAGTTCGGGACCCCCTACCCGAGATCCGCCGGTTTTGACACCGACATTGGTGCTTTCATTGAGAGTTCCTCTGTGTCATCACCGATAGGCTTGATGGCCTCTTCAATTGACAACGACGCAGTCCTGGGTGAGACTTTTCTCCCCGGACAGATCTTCGTATTCGGCGGCTTCGCACTGCGGGCCAACTCGCTTGGCCATCTGGAGCAGATCAAAAGCTACGCCCCTGGCCGTCAGGTCAGGTTTGGAAGCTTAAACTTCACGGCCGATATCTGCGGGAACTTGATCTTCGATGGATCTGAGCCACAGCCGAGCGTGCCGCGCTGTCACGATGGGCACGACCTAACTCTGCCGCTGGACAACACCTTGGAGGCCGCACACGAATCCGCTCCGACCCATAGTCCGGAGCCGATCGCTCAGATCGAGGACGGATGGCTGGACACCGCCTCGGGAGCTGCAACTTCTACGGTGATGGAGCCGAACACTTACCTTGTCCCGCATAAAGCTCATGACTCCGAGGTGCCGGACTCTCTGCCGGACTCCGAACCTCCTGCGCCCCTGCCGGTCGAATCCGACTGGGCGCCGATCATGGAATTCACTGCTGCAGACATCTTTCAGCACTCACCCTTCGGCGATATCTTAAATTCGCTGAAGCATCTCTCGCTATCCGGAGAGCCCTGGCCGAACTACGGCCAGGATGGTTGGGATGCGGACGACGAAGAAATTCAGGGCCCACCCACCACCCACTTCGTAGCCACCATCGACGATCTAACCGACGTACTCGACTACGACTCCGAAGACATCGACGGTATGGACGACGATGCCAGAGACTATTAAGAACTAGTGCCCACAAGACACTGGAAGACCACCTCGTCATACGACATATATATGGTGGACACCCCAAAAGATGGGGATGGCGAAGAAGCAACGGAGGCCGATTCCTTAAAGTAACAGCCCAAGTGCCGGCATCAGCGGCGCCGCTCTAAATCCCGCCACAGCAAGAATAGAGATTCCGGCACAAGAGATAATAACACCCCAGAAAGTGCCGAAGACAACCCCCTCCAGCACGATCCAGCGCAGGAGGAGGCAGAAGCAAGCCCTCACGAGAGGGCGGCAGACAAAGAGGTCGAGGATGATAATTACTTACCTCCCTCCGGAGACGAGGCAAGCCTCGACGATGACGAATTCGTCGTGCCTGAGGATCCCGTCGAATAAGAGCATTTCAGACGCAGGCTAATGGCCACGGCAAACAGCTTAAAGAAAAAGCAGCAACAGCTTCAAGCTGATCAAGACGTACTGGCCGACAGATGGACCGAGGTCCTCGCGGCCGAAGAGTATGAACTCGAACGCCCCTCCAAAAGTTACCCAAAACGCAAGTTGCTCCCCTGACTAGAGGAGGAAGCATACAAACCTGCATCACCAGCGCACAATACGGCAGACCGACCACCTCGTGGCCGTGACAGAGAGGCGTGCAAGCCCTCCACCAAAACCGTACCCCGGCATCGCTCAAAAAGCATGAAGCCACGGGGGAACGCGCCGGACTTGCGGGATATATTGGAGGACAAGGCAAGACAATCGAGATCTATCTATGGATCACGTGGGCGCCCCAAGACCCACGATGAATACCGTAGCACCGGATACAACTACTCCGGCTGGGCCGAACACAGCAGACAACGCTCTCTCGAGCTACGTCGCGATATTGCTCAATACAGAGGCGCCGCACACCCACTATGCTTCACTGATGAAGTAATGGATCATGAAATCCCTGAAGGGTTTAAACCCGTTAATATCGAATCCTACGATGGCACACAGACCCCGCGGTCTGGATTGAGGATTATCTCCTCCATATACATATGGCCCGCGGCGACGATCTTCACGCCATCAAATATCTCCCGCTCAAGCTTAAAGGACCAGCTCGGCATTGGCTTAACAGCCTGCCCGCAGAGTCAATTGGATGCTGGGAAGACCTGGAAGCCGCATTCCTCGACAACTTCCAGGGCATGTATGTGCGACCACCGGACGCAGATGACCTCAGCCACATAATCCAGCAGCCAGACAAATCGGCCAGGCAATTCTGGACACGGTTCTTAACAAAGAAAAATCAAATCATCAACGGTCCGGATGCAGAGGCCCTCGCGGCCTTCAAACATAACATCCGCGACGAGTGGCTGTCCCGGCACCTAGGACAGGAAAAGCCGAAATCCATGGCAGCCCTCACATCACTCATGACCCGCTTCTGTGCGGGAGAGGATAGCTGGCTAGCTCGCAGCAACAACCTCAGCAAAAACGCTGGCAGTCCGGATACCAAGGACTGCAATGGCAGGTTGCGTCGAAACAAAAACAAACACCGCATTAACGGCGACAGCAATGAGGATACGGCAGTCAACGCCGGATTCCGAGGCTCCAAGCCCGATCAACGGAAGAAGCCATTCAAAAGAACCACTCCGGGCCCGTCCAATTTGGACCGAATACTCGACCGCTCCTGTCAAATACATGGAACCCCCGAAAAGCTAGCTAACCACACCAACAGAGATTGTTGGGTATTCAAGCAGGCAGGCAAATTAATCGCTGAATACAATGACAAGGGGCTACACGGCGATGACGAGGAAGAGACCCGGCCGCCGAACAACGGAGGACAAAAGGGATTCCCCCCTCAAGTTTGGACGGTAAACATGATATACGCAATGCATATACCCAAGAGGGAGCGGAAGCATGCACTAAGGGACGTATACGCGATGGAGCCAGTCGCCCCAAAATTCAACCCATGGTCCTCTTGCCCGATCACTTTCGATCGAAGAGACCATCCGACCAGTATCCGCCATGGCGGATTCGCCGCACTGGTTTTAGACCCAATCGTCGATGGATTTCACCTCACAAGAGTCCTAATGGACGGCGGCAGTAGCCTGAACCTGCTTTATCAGGATACAGTGCGCAAGATGGGCATAGACCCTTCAAGGATTAAACCTACAAAGACAACCTTCAAAGGCATCATACCAGGTGTCGAGGCCAGTTGTACAGGCTCAGTCACACTGGAAGTGGTCTTTGGATCCCCGGATAATTTCTGAAGCGAGGAGTTAATCTTTGACATAGTCCCATTCCGCAGTGGCTATCACGCTCTGCTCGGACGAACCGCGTTCGCAAAATTCAACGCGGTGCCGCATTATGCATACCTTAAGCTCAAGATTCCAGGCCCTCGTGGAGTCATCACGGTCAATGGAAACACGGAATGCTCCCTCCGAACGGAGGAACATACAGTGGCTCTCGCGGCAGAAGTACAGAGCAGCCTTTTAAGGCAATTATCGAGTCCGGCCGTTAAACGACCGGACACGGCCAAACGCGCCCGGAGCAACATCAACCAAGACCACCTGGCACGTTCCGAGCACGTGTAGCAATGCGGCCTCAACCCCAGCCCTCGCACAATTGTAAAACAAACTCTCCGCGTACATAATTACGCCCTGGAGATACCATGGGCATAGGGGGAGAGGCACAACCACAACAGACCCAGAGTGCGGTTCGACCACACCAGGGGCTCCCAAGTGTGTCGATCTTTTTATCTTTTATTTCTCTCTTTTTTATACAGAACTCTGTCCGGCGGCGAACCTGCCGAACTCATGATGCAATAGCCAGGGAGGGACAAAGGCCGCGACGAACACTCAGGTGGTCTCCATTACGAGCATTAAATTTGTTAAATACACCATTCCGCGGCCTACCCCTGGAGGGATACGCCTTTAATTCGTCCAATCCCTTGCTTTCCGCACTATTTGTATCATTCCGCACTCATAGCAGCTCTTCTCGAATAAAATGCAGCACTTTTTGCCCATAATTGCATTACCTTATATATATATGTTCATTTACGACAGGTTGCATCCGTACATTTTGGTACGGCCAAATACACCAGGGGCTTATGTTCCCCGCATTATGGTGTGATAAAGTCCGAACACTTTCACAAGTGCGGCACCCCGAACTTATAGCATTATATGAATCGGCTCCGAATCATGTCTTGGGTCAATAGTTGGGTTTGCCCGGCTCCCATGTTTGGCACCTTACGTTCCGTTCTATCGGCTAAGGTAGCACTAGGAGAACCACTGCGATTGCGCCCCGGTTGAGCCGGGTTAACGCCTCAGTGGAGAAAGCTAAAACTGACCGTCATGATAAGGCGAGAGACTGGTCGCTGTTCGAGAGGTCCTTTCGGGTCCTTAAAGACCTACGCCGCTTCGAGCGAAGTTCCGGATAATGTCCGACGAAGGCGTGGATAGCGCCCCGAATTCGGTCTTCCAAATACTAGGGGCTTCGCCGAAATTTAAAATTATAGAATTCTATGGCTAAGTGAGAGTGTTCAAGCACTATAAGTCCGGTTGCCTTGTTCGTTGTGTTGAGTGCCTCCCTAGATGGACCCAAAAATGGGAACAAGAGCGCTCAAGTTTATCCCGAACACCCCAGCACTAGTGGCATGGGGGCTGAAGCCGACGACTTGCCATCTCTCAAATTTAATAAATGGCCGCATAGAAGGTAATATTTTAAATTAACAAGCGTTGCTTAGCGCATATGAACAAAGTTTTCAGCGCACAGGATAACACATTGCGAATTTACTCAATAATTACATCCCTGGGGCACTCATCCGCAATTTTGCGGGCACCCTTCAGGACAGTCCTATAGTACATCTCGGGCGTACGATATTCCTTGCCTGCTGGTGGCGCGTCAGTGATTAGCTTCTCCGCATCCAGCTTGCCCCAATGCACCTTTGCGCGGGCAAGGGCCCGACGAGCACCTTCAATACAGGCGGAGCACTTGATAACCTCCACCCAGGGGCACGCATCCACCAACCGTCGCACGAGACCGAAGTAGCTCCCAGGCATGGCCTCTCCAGGCCACAGCCGGACTATGAGGCCCTTCATGGCTTGCTCGGCCACCTTGTGGAGCTCGACCAGCTGCTTCAGCTGGTCGCTACGGGGCACCGGATGGCCGGCCTCAGCATATTGAGACCAGAAGACCTTCTCCGTTGAGCTCCCCTCCTCAGCTCGGTAGAATGCGGCGGCATCAGACACGCTGCGAGGCAGATCTGCAAACGCCCCTGGAGAGCTCCGAATTCGGGTAAGTAACACATAATTTACATTCACATGCTTGCTTTGCATGAAAAATGCCTTACCCGCCGCTATCTTCCTCACCAACTCAATCTCCTGAAGGGACTTATGGGCATCGGCCTTGGTAGTCTTGGCACTTTCGAGAGCCGAGGCAAGCTCGGACTCTCGAGTCTGTGAGTCACGCTCCAAACTCTCATGCTTTTCCATGAGAGCCTGGAGCTCTTGCTGAACCACCGCCACCCGCGCCTCCTACTTTTCTCGCTCTGCCCGTTCCGCAGCCGCATTGCGTTCGACCGCAGACACGGCCTCCCTCAGGGTCGCCACCTCGTTCGTGGCCCCTGCAGTACCCATGTTATCCTTGTTATTTTTTGTTGCAACCTAAATCCTTTTCTGTAAGGTACAAGTTCAAAGTGGTGTTACTCACCTTCTTTGTCCTGGAGCTGCTTCTTGGCGCGGCCGAGCTCTTGCTCGGACCGCTCGAGCTCCTGCTTCAAAGCACCGACCTCCGCAGTCAGTGCGACAGAGGTTAGCAGCGCAGCCTGCAACCCATATTGACATAATTTTTTAGCAACCCTGCATATATCTTCTTTTTTTTTTCCAGATCCTCAGTCCGGCTTTTCTTTCCGAACACCGAACCGAGCATCAGGGGCTACTGTCTATGCGGTATTACATTGCATATTTTTATCTTCTTACCTCAAAGCCTGATAAAAGGCTACTGCAGGCTTCGGTCAGCCCGCTCTTGGCGAGCTGTTCCTTCTGAATCACCGCACTCATAATAGTGCGGTGTTCTTCCTCGATGGAAGCACTCTGGAGCGCCTCCAACAAATTGTCCGGCGCCTCCGGTTGGACGGAAGCCACCGGCGTCACGGTCTTGCCCTTCGTGCGAAGGGGCCGCCGGCCGGACTCCGGAACCACTGCGGGTTCTGATGTGGAGTCCGGCGCAAAGTCCGTGAGGCTGCCTTGTGGCGCCTCTGGAGCCTCCCCCTGATGGGTCCCTTCTTGGGATCCCACCTCGGCGTCCTCGGTGTCACGAGGGGTGGAGGCAGTCGGGATGGAATCTACATCCGACGGAGCCAACGACCCACTCGATGAAGCGGGGAGATCATCATTGGCCGGACTACAGGCAGCATGCGGCATCAGAATGACACTATGTGACGCAGAAAAAGAAATTATAAATCATTCAGGAATCCGGATACTTACGATCTTGCCGGAGGCCTGGCCCTTGAAGGCCATTCTTCCTCGCCAACGTTGATGTTGGCGGAGCTGTCCGGGGGAATAGTCCTTCCCCTCTTGGACCCTTCGGCCTCCCCTGTTGGGGAAGCCTTCCTCTTCCTCTCTCCCTCCTCTAGGAGAGAGTCCTCTTTCTCCTCCTCGTTTTTGGGGGAGGAGTCCGCCCCGAAGTCGTCGGACACCTGAAAACGGGAACTCTTTCGAGCACCCGTGGCCTCCTTCTTGGCCTTCTTCTTCGGCACCACGTGCGGTGCCGGAACCAGCAGCCTCGCTAGACGGGCGTCTACTGGGTTTTCTGGCATAGGAGCCGGGCAGATAATCTGCTCCGCCTTCCTCATCCAGTCCTGTCAAAGGAAAAGGGGAAATTAAAACCCGCATAGAGTCAAACTATGAAAAGCAAGTGTCCCGTAAAGGGGTAGAATCACTTACCTCGTCGGCTTGGCGCTGCGAGCGATATCCGCGATCTTCAGTCGCGGATGCGGGGGCTTCGGCGCCCTTAAAAAGCACCCTCCAGGCGCCTTCGTACATCGTGTCGAAGAGCCCGCTCAGCACCTGGTGCTGTTCCGGATTGAACTCCCACAGATTGAATGCCCGCTCTTGGCATGGGAGAATCCGGCGGACGAGCATGACTTGGACCACGTTAACCAGCCTGAGCTTCTTCACCAGCTTCTGGATATAGGCTTGGAGTCCCGTCACCTCCTCCGAACTACCCCACAGCAAGCCCTTCTCTTTCCAGGAGGTGATCTGCGTGGGGATACCAGATCTGAACTCAGGGGCCACCGCCTACTTAGGGTCGCGCGGCTCGGTGATATAGAACCACCCCGATTGCCACCGCTTGACGGATTCCACGAAGGCCCCTTCGAACCAAAGGACATTGGGCATCTTGCCCAACATGGTGCCTCCGCACTCCGCTTGAGTGCCCTTCACTACCTTCGGCTTGACATTGAAGGTCTTGAGCCACAAGCCGAAGTGGGGCTGGATGCAGAGGAAGGCCTCGCACACGATGATAAACGCCGAGATGTTGAGGATGAAGTTCGGCGCCAGATCATGGAAATCCAGGCCATAGTAGAACATGAGCCCCCGGACAAAGGGGTGAAGTGGAAAACCCAGTCCGCGGAGGAAGTGGGGAAGAAAAACGACCCTCTCATGGGGCCTGGGGGTGGGGATGAGCTGCCCCTCGTCGGGTAGCCGGTGCGCGATGTCGCCGAACAGGTAGCCGGCGCTGTGCAGTCTTTCGATGTGCTCCTCCGTAACGGAGGAGGTCATCCACTTGCCTCCCGCTCCAGACATGACTGGGGAAGGTTGAGTGCGGGCTTGGGCGCTGGAGCTCGAGTGCGCGGAGATGGATAAGCAAAGGAGGAAGAAGGCGTAGGTGAAAAGGTGAATCCTTATCCCTTATATGGGTGGGCGAAGTCTACGCGTCCCCCACCGGTCTGGTAAAACTCGCTTATCCCCCAAGCATCACCATCAATGGCGCGGTTGGGTTACCCACGTCCGTATTGATGAGAATCCCGGATTAAGGGGAACACGATCTCTGCTTCGACAAGACGTGCCAAGGAAACCGCTTCGCTAAATGCGCTGAGGTGGTAGAGTAAAAAACGATTCAAGTAATGGCTTGGTAGTGGCGTGACGTCATGCCGCAAAAAACGTCAGCAGATTGAACTTGTGTATATATTATTCTCTCTATGGTAGAATGTGGAATTTATTTTGCAGAGCCGGACACTATCCTGGTGTTCACAATCTTCTATCATTCAGAGGAGGAACCCGCCTTGCAATGCCAAGCAATATATGCGCCAGACTTATCGTCATTGAAGCCTGGTCCAGGGGCTACTGAGGGAGTCCTGGATTAGGGGGTGTCCGGATAGCCGAACTACCATCATCAGCCGAACTATCATTGGCCGGACTATCATCATCGACAGGACTCCAAGACTATGAAGATACAAGATTGAAGACTTCGTCCCGTGTCCGGATGGGACTTTCCTTGGCGTGGAAGGCAAGCTTGGCGATACGGATACGTAGATCTCCTACCATTGTAACCGACTCTATGTAACCCTAGCCCTCTCCGGTGTCTATATAAACCGGATGGCTCTAGTCCGTAGGACAGAACAACAACCATTACAATCATACCATAGGCTAGCTTCTAGGGTTTAGCCTCCTTGATCTCGTGGTAGATCCACTCTTGTAAACATCCACAATATCAATATCAATCAAGCAGGACGTAGGGTTTTACCTCCATCAAGAGGGCCCGAACCTGGGTAAAACATCGTGTCCCTTGTCTCCTGTTACCATTCGCCTAGACGCACAGTTCGGGACCCCCTACCCGAGATCCGCCGGTTTTGACACCGACAATGATGGTTATCCCAAAGTCAATTCCACCCTCATGATTTTTGCTGATGTTGAGAGCAAGAGTCGGTTGAAGGTTATCAATAGAGAAGTGAATATGGTCGCTCCGGCGATGACGACTGATAACCCACAAGTGTAGGGGATCGCAACAGCTTTTGAGGGTAGAGTATTCAACCCAAATTTATTGATTCGACACAAGGGGAGCCAAAGAATATTCTTGAGTATTAGCAATTGAATTGTCAATTCAACCACACCTCGATAACTTAGTATCTACAGCAAGGTATTTAGTAGCAAAGTAGTATGATAGTAATGGTAACGATAGCAAAAGTATTTTTTTTGTGTTTTGTAGAGATTGTAACAATAGCAACAGAAAAGTAAATAAGCGAAGCACAAGATGTGAAAAGCTCGTAGGCAATGGATCAGTGATGGATAATTATGTCGGATGCGGTTCCTCATGTAATAGCTATAACATAGGGTGACACAGAACTAGCTCCAATTCATCAATGTAATGTAGGCATGTATTCCGAATATAGTCATACGTGCTTATGGAAAAGAACTTGCATGACATCTTTTGTCCTACCCTCCCGTGGTAGCGGGGTCCTAGCGGAAACTAAGGGACATTAAGGCCTCCTTTTAATAGAGAACCGGACCAAAGCATTAACACATGGTGAATACATGAACTCCTCAAACTCTGGTCATCACCGAGAAGTATCCCGATTATTGTCACTTCGGGGTTGTCGGAACATAACACATAATAGGTGACTATAGACTTGCAAGATAGGATCAAGAACACACATATATTCATGAAAACACAATAGGTTCAGATCTGAAATCATGGCACTCGGGCCCTAGTGACAAGCATTAAGCATAGCAAAGTCATAGCAACATCAATCTCAGAACATAGTGGATACTAGGGATCAAACCCTCACAAAACTAACTTGATTACATGGTAAATCTCATCCAACCCATCACCGTCCAGCAAGCCTACGATGGAATTACTCATGCACGGCGGTGAGCATCATGAAATTGGTGATGGAGGATGGTTGATGATGACGACAATGATGAATCCCCCTCTCCGGAGCCCCGAACCGACTCCAGATCAGCCCTCCCGAGAGAGATTAGGGCTTGGTGGCCGCTCCGTATCGTAAAACGCGATGAAAGTTCCTCTCTGTTTTTTCTCAGTGAGACGGAATATATGGAGTTGGAGTTGAGGTCGGTGGAGCTGCAGGGGGCCCATGACACAGGGGGCGCGCCCAGATGGGGTGGGCGCCCCCACCCTCGTGGACAGGGTGTGGGCCCCCTGGTCTTCATCTTTTGCCAGTATTTTTTATATTTTCTGAAACTTGTCTCCGAGGATTTTCAAGTCATTCTGAGAACTTTTGTTTTCTACACATGAAACAACATCATGGTAATTCTGTTGAAAACAGCATTAGTCCGGGTTAGTTTCATTCAAATCATGCAAGTTAGAGTCCAAAACAAGGGCAAAAGTGTTTGGAAAAGTAGATACGTTGGAGACGTATCAACTCCCCCCACTACAAAAAAAGACACATCTGTGACATTTTGGGCCGAATGAATTTTTTTTGTGTCATACATATGACACTTCTATGACGATAATTGTGACAAAACCCGGTATAATCATAGATGTGGTGGGATCTTACTTCTATGACAAAAAATCATGACAGAAAATGGGCTTTTCGTCCAGGGCGGGCCGGAGACGCAGCTGCATGACATTATTTGGGCCGTCCATGACGGAAAAAACCGTGGCAGAAGCGAGGGGGAGGAAAGTTTCGGGGAGTTCCCGGTTATGGTGGGAGGTTGGGGGCCGAGAGATGCCCATTTCTCTCATACACGTACGCGCGTGTGTGCGAGGCGTTGGCTCTAACTGAACCCGAGCGAGGCGTTGGGCTCTAACTGAACCCGAGCGATTGCACTGCAGGCTACACGTTACTGAACCCAAGCGATTGATCGATGGATGTTAACTGAACCCGATCAAGCGATTCCTTCGCTACTGCTGCTAACTGAAGCCGATCGATTGGATGAACAGTGAGCGTTGCGAGGGGGTTTGGATGAACAGTGAGCGGTGGCGTTGCCTCTGGATGAACAGGACCCCGTGGTGTGGAGGGCTAGATGAACAATAGATGGTGGAGGGGTGCCCGTGGAGGGGTGGTTGAACAGGACCCCGTGGTGTGGAGGGCTGGATGAACAGTAGACGGTGGAGGGGTGCCCGTGGAGGTGTGGTTGAACAGGACCCCGTGGTGTGGAGGGCTGGATGAACAGTAGACGGTGGAGGGGTGCCCGTGGAGGGGTGGTTGAACAGGACCCCGTGGTGTGGAGGGCTGGATGAACAGTAGATGGTGGAGGGGTGCCCGTGGAGGGGTGGTTGAACAGTATCCGGTGGAGTAGCGCACGGTGGAGGCTGGATGAACAGGAGCCCGTGGAGGCTGGAGGAGGTCGATGGTAGCCCGTGGAGGCTGGAGGAGGTCGACGGTGGAGTTGAACAATATCCCATGGAGTCCCGTTTTGCGGTACGCCACACCCCTCCTGATGAACAGGACCCCCGTTTCGACCGTAGCTCTCCAACACAAGTCCGTTTCGTCCGTTTTGCGGTACGCCACACCCCTCCCGATCAACAGGACCCCCGTTTCGACCTTAGGAGGTCCGTTTCCTCCGTTTTGCGGTACGCCACACCCCTCCCGATCAACAGCACCCCCGTTTCGACCGTAGGAGGTCCGTTTCCTCCGTTTTGCGGTATGCCACACCCCTCCCGATCAACAGGACCCCGTTCCGAACATAGGAGGTCCGTTTCCTCCATTCTGCGGTACGCCAGGCCTCATTTTCACCGCCTGTTCCGTCCAAGCCCTCCCGATGAACACGACCACGCATTCCGTTCCGGCCCAACCGGTTGGCTCCCACGCGTTTCGTTGCCTCCCGATGAACACGACGCATTATGTTGCCTCCCCATGAACACGACGCATTCCGTTGCCTCCCCATGAACACGACGCATTCCGTTGCCTCCCCATGAACACGAGCCCTGGCCGTACATATGCGTGAGTAGGCGTTCGAGACCCTACCCGTATGTACGTACGTAGCCGTATTTTCTTTATTGCACCCTGGCCGCTGTACGTACGTGTACATGCTACGTGTGTGCCTCTACTACGACATGTGCACGCCGCTGCATCCACCAGTATATATGTACGTACACGTTCGCGACCAGAATGACAACGCTACGTACGCTTCGACCAGGTGGGTCCCGACTATCAGGCACTTCCTTGTCTGCGAAGATGTAGCTGGTGGGTCCCAGCAGTCACGGGGCGAATCATTTTTTTTTTGCCCGGACGCACTTCCTTGCGTGCGAAGATGTAGCTGGTGGGTCCCAACAGTCAGGGGGGCGAATCATTTTTTGGCCTGGACGCACTTCCTTGCGTGCGAAGGTGTAGCTCGTGGGTCCCAGCAGTCAGGGGGGAAACGTTTTTTTCACAAAATACGGTGGCCCGTCCGGTGAGTCCCTGCTGTCAGGTGGAGGAATCATTATTTTCCGCGTAATAAGGAGGGACTTCCTTGCTGCGGCCGTGGACCCAGCTGTCAGCCTCTACATGTATAGTCCATGTCCGATGGAAGTTGTTCCTTGACCATGTTTACCACGCTGCACCGAGAGCACCAGGGCAGTGGAC
Organism: Triticum timopheevii; assembly: GCA_963921465.1. Lineage (NCBI taxonomy): Eukaryota > Viridiplantae > Streptophyta > Magnoliopsida > Poales > Poaceae > Triticum > Triticum timopheevii. Next base: position 488,657,886 of record OY997270.1, on the reverse strand, counting down.
AACGGCGAGGCCTAGGAAGGGGACGGCGCGAAGCCGGTGAAGACGCGGCAGTGGATGCCCACGCGGAGAGGAGTATGAGGGTTCACTCGTTCGGCTACGGTGTGAGGCTGCCGTCGCCATAGGGCCTGGCGAGCGGTGGGAATAGTAGGGGGCGGTGAGGCCTCCGCGGCAGGACAGCCGGCCGCGGGAGGCAGGAGCAGGTGGCACGACCGGTGCTGCTTTGGGCGACTGGAGCAAGAAGACCAGAGGTTGAAGAAGCACTACGGACGTTGGATGGATATCGTATGGTCACTGGAGATAGAATCGTTCATATTGACTAAGTTGACAAAGCCCTCCGTCCCCGTCAACTTAGTAGTCCCACAAGTTAGCCTCCCACCAAGGTGGGTCCCAGCTAGCAGGCGAAGTATTCATTTTTTTGTGCGTAATAAGGAGGCACTTCCGGTGGGTCCGAGCTGACATCGGGGGGAACGTTTTTTCGCAAAATACGGTGGCCCATCCGGTGGGTCCCAGCAGTCAGGGGGGAAACGTTTTTTTCACGAAATAAGGTGGCCCATCCGGTGGGTGCCTATTGTCAGGTGGAGGAATAATTATTTTGCGCATAATAAGGAGGCACTTCCTTGTGGCCGCCGTGGACCCAGCCGTCAGCCTCTCCAAATACAGTACTCTTCCGATGGAAGCCGGTCGTTGACCACATTGACCACGCCGCACTGAGAGCACCAGTGCGGTGGACGATGGCATGGCCTAGGAAGGGGACGACGCGGAGCCGGGGAAGACGCAACAGTGGAAGCCCGCACGGAGAGGAGTACGAGGGTTCACTGGTTCGGCTGCGATGTGAGGCTGCCGTCGCTGCAGAATAACAGGGGGTGTGGGTGAGTGGAGGGATGGCCTGGCCAGCGGTGGGAGTAGTATGGGGGCGGTGAGGCCTCCGCGGCAGCACAGCCAGCCACGAGAGGTAGGAGCAGGCGGCACGACCGGCGCTGCTTTGGGCGGCTGGACCAAGAAGACCAAAGGTTGAAGAAGCACTACGGCCGTTGGATGGACATTGTATGGTCACTGAAGCTAGAATCGTTTATTATTGACTAAGTTGACAAAGCCCTTGGTACGCTCCAACTTAGTAGGCCCACAGGTTAGCCTCCGAAACGGTGCGCCCCAGATGTCAGGGGAGGAATCATTTTTTGGGCGGCCGAAGCTAAGAATATCCGAGATTGAAGAAGAAGCACGACATCCGTTGGATAGACATCCAACGGCCACTGCTGCTAGAACCGTGTGTTGACTATAATAAGTTGATAAAGCCTTGCATACGGTCAACTTATTTGTTTTAGGGGACGCGTCACTTAGTAGGCCCACAAGTGTGTGGCAGAGAACTTATAGCCATTTGTGTTTTGTAAGAATGTACAACCCATTTTTGAATTCTAATGGAATTTACAACAGCCCATTTATAGTTTGTTAAAAGTACAACCCATTTTCTAGCTAGGACAACGATTAATAATTTCAACCAACCGTTGAAGACAGAATTCAATAAAATTTCCCACATTTTTATGGGATCCGAAATATTTTTATCCCGAAATTTCTAGTCAGATTAAATATAAATTTGTATTACGTAAAAATCCAATGAAACATTGCACGCACAACAATGAAAATTTAAGGTTTTCAAAATCCATAAATAATATTTTATAAACTAATTTCGTGTTTGGTGCATTTTTATATAGTTACTGCCCAGTTTTTATAATTACATCCCAATTATTATTTTTTAAAGCCCATTTTCCTATTAAGCCTAATGTGTCCCTCCTAGGAAAGATTTGTAGCCCAGCGGGGCGGAGAATAACAAGTTGACCTTGCCTGGGTATTCCTCAAAAAGACGTATAGCTGGGCTAGCCATTTTCATCTTGAAAAAATTAGTATCTGGGCTGGATATCTGGCCTGGGCTAGATGGGCCATAGCTCGCCCAGTTAATACCCTGCTCTCCTCTGAACAACAATGAAATCATCGCCAAGAAAAACTCTGCAGTGCTTACGCCTCAAAAACACAAATACTGCTGGAGCTTCTTGGTCCCAGCTGTCGGCCGCACCTTGTGCAATTCGCTCTTTAATATTGACTACATATGTTGACAATGGTGTGGGACTGTGATGTCAGGAAACTAGGAGAAAGCAAAAAAATAATATATTTGTACATAATAAGGAGGCACTTGCGTACGTACGGCTATGGCCCTAGTGGGTCCCTAGTATCATCCAGTCAAAATAAAGTCATCGCCTGAATCCTCATGTTCGTTGACGATGTTAACAATGCTCAGCGCCACAGCGAGCACAACAACTCGAAGGACAACGGTGAGGGCCTCGCGGGCCCTATGGATGGTCTGATACAGCACTCGCTGCTCATTCAGGAAGCCATGATCATCGGACACCTATGAGCACCTTCGAGAAACTGAGACGACATGAAACAGTAAGACCGCGCTTGAGAGCTCTGGTTTATTTCAAGCATGTATTAACATACACAAGTATAATTTACTCGTCATCGAAAACAACGTGTAAAATACATGCGTAATGAAACCGAGGGCCCGAGGTCTGTAAGTAAAACCGGCGGGTTATGCGTGTAATTTGAGAGACCAGTGTATATTTTACGAGCACTTCTATATGGACGACATTACCAGACGATACATGCACGGCGTGCGTATCATGTCATCCATAGGCAAGGCTGAAACAGCAGCTAACGGCTGGATTAGCAATCGTCCGAGTGTCGTCCAACGTTTTTATCGTGTGTGAAGTACTTCTGATATTTTACTAGTCGAAATCGACCAACCAAGCGCCTTCGCCCGAGACCATCTGCTTTAATTTACAAGCGTCAGTTTTACAAGCGGTTTTGGTTGGAAAACAATGATCCAATCACGGCCTAATATCATGAGTTGGTCGGAAGATCATATGGTTTCATGTCTAACCTACCCGACTTGTCGTATAGGCTATGAATGAAACATCAGACAATGAACTTCTTAAGCACGGAAACAACAGAAGAGGATGATCTTCTTAACAAGCAAATCACTGGCATTAGATCGACATGCAAAACAATACGAAGCATTATTCTCAGGAGGCACGGTGAACGGCTCGTGATGCCGCATGCCACGACATTCCAAGCTAAACTTTGCAATCAAACACAAGGCCTGGCATTACATAGACAATATTCAGAACAAACTCTTAACATAGGAATATCTCAGCAGAGTAACTATTTACTTCTAAACTGAACACATGAATAGGAAAAAACACTCAACGCTGCTCACAGCAAGGGCGTCCCACTCAAAAATATCAAATGCATGTCTTCTGGCTAACATCAATGAGCAAATTTTGACAAGGTTTTCCAGTTCCAATATATTGAACTAGCGTCTTCTTGCTAACATCAATGATTAAACTTTGACAAGCTTTTCCCATTCAAAATATGTAATGCCTATGATCGTGGGGTCCTGTCGTAGCTTCTTAAATTGCCAATGGTCTCTGCAGACTAGTCATGTCACCGGTGTCTAATAATACTCTATAAAGCTTCTCGATCATTCCTTCTGTAATGTAGCACAAACAGTGACTGCTTCTTTCTGCAAAGTGGAATGACCAACTGGACCCAGTAATGCATCAGTTTGGCTTGGACACATTGGCTCCTTTTGTGCAGTTCAACTAAAATCGAATTCGGAATAAAACCGAGCTTTAATTTGATATCCCTGTAAGCAACAATAGGTATAAGGGAAACAATTACTAAGAAATAACGATTGATGACTTGTACTCCTAGAAGAAAAGCATCTACTGATGTACTTTGTCTTAATGGAAAACAAAGCAGGAGAGTAGCAATTCTCCATCAGTGTGATTCATTCGTATTGACTGAGACATTATCTTAACAATGCCTTGTTTCAACATGTATAAAGAACGACAAAGCAAAAAAGTACCATTCCTAAAACAATGCAACTGATTCATTTTAACAGAGACATTATCTTAACAATACCTTGGTTAAACATGTAGAAAGAACTACAAAGCAGGATAGTACCATTCCTAACAAGTGTTGCAGTTCTGAACTAAGATTCAGTAGTTAATTAATTCTGAGAGTGACATTGCTTAATTTTACCAGCGGCATTAGATTAACGAAAAGCATAAACAATTCTAGGGGAGAGTGGGCGCAACAACAGTATGTGCTTCCATCTACTTATAATGGGGGTGATGCAGAGTTTGTTGTAACAAAGCAACAAGCATCATGTCTGGGTTGGTCCCATTTTTGTTCACTACTTAATGGGAAAAGACAGCAATACAATAGCTTCAATTCAACATTTATTTAAAACAGTACCAAAACAAGTAGCACAACATCTCAAAGCACACTGCACATCATGTGGATGAGACTAAGATTTGAAACAACTCGCCACGAAGACTAGAAACAAATCTCGATCTCCTTTTGTGCAGTTCCACCAAAATTAAGCAAAGTCACCGGTGTGACATTCAAGTTAAACTGCACAAAATACTCTTAAAACATAAGTGTTTCGAGTAGCGAAGCAAAATGTCGCAATAGCAACAAGTTGAATCGATACCCCTGTTTTAACAGAGGCAAAAAAGGAAACAATTACTTGCCGATAAAGGAGGATGAAACAAACGGTGACAGAAAGAAGCATCTAACTTATCTTGGATGGAAAACAAAGTAGGATAGTAGCATTTCTAAAACGGTTGCATTGATTCATATTAACAGAGACATTCTCTTGAAACAACATTCGTTAAAAAATGTAATTTACTTTTAACAGTGGCATTGCTTCAATTTTCCGGCGGCATTCTTAGATTAACAATAGCACAATAGCTGTATGGGACATGCCAGCACCATGTGCGTCCACACGTATAAATGGGTGATGCAGAGTATGTAGCCAAGCAGCATATACGCGTTGGTCCCATATTTGTTCTCTTTGAACCTTTTTCCTATGTGAGGGTAGCAAATCTAGTCCTGCACAAACTACCCGACTCCCCAGTTTCTTTCCCTTTTCAACAAAGAGATCGGTTCCTTGCAGATGTGTGTACTGGGTTATCCCCCTTTTCCCTTTTTGACCTACAAAGCGGCTGGATAGCCAGTCTATACTACTTTCCGCCCCTCCTTTCCTCATTGAACCACATCCTAGATTCTTGCTCCAGCCCACCGCACCCTTCTTTCCTCTTTGAACCAAGACCTAGATTCGACTACAGATCGAAAAATATCCACATGCAGCTAGAGCAACGACGGTTTCAAAGAAACTTATACCTTAGGGTCATCGGGATGTGGCAAGGCGTGCGGCGGGAGGCCAGATCTACCGACACTACGTACGACATCAAGGAAGAAGGGGTTGGTGGCCCTCCCGCACAGGCGCTGGGTGAAAGAGAACAGCACAGCCGGCAGTGGATTGCCTCCCTCGCCGAAGGCGATAGAGTGAACGCTGCACCTTCTCCCCTTCCCGGTGCGACGGGATACGGACGCCTCCTTCACCAGCTATGAGGGGGGAGAGAGAGACAAGAGGCCAACGCAGTTTTGTTTAGATCTGGTGAAGAGAGGGTGAGAGACTGTGAATATAGCAAACCCTAGCAAATGAACACTGAATCTCCAGCGTGTAACATATATGTAGTGTGGCGAGCGTGTGGAGAGTGCAAACGCTAGGGAACAAGCACTGAGGCTCCCGCTTATATATACTACTATAGTACAGACTGAGCTCTTCCTGGTCGCACTTCCTGTTCTTCACGTGTGGTACACTACCCTTCCTTAAGTGAACAACCACACATGCGCCAAATTATCGGAAACGTGTGAGTGTGTGTACAAATAAAGAATTTTAATTTCAATTATCGGAAAGGTTTGAGAGTATTACAAAGTTTGAATTCAGTCAAATCTAATATGCGGAGTATATAAAAATGGAGGGCTAGTACGTCCATCCGGGTTTTTAGTCCACACCATTTTTTAAATCAAAGTTAATAGCTGGACAAATAAAATTACAGGGGAGCTGGAGACAAAGTTGTGAGAAGGCTTAGAAATCAATACAAAACTTATGCTTTTAGTACCAACGTCGATCCTTCTTCGAGGAAACATTTGGTTCATAGCCAATTGAGTGATAAAATTGCACCAACATGAAAGACGACTGCGTCTCCAATGCAACCAAGGTGAACTGACGAAGGATATCATCTTTGTGCGTAACAAGCAAAGAGCATTGATGGAAGACAACTTGTTTTTCATTGAAAATCGATCAGCTTCACCAGCCGACGCAACCATGAGGCGCAACCATGAGCATCGATAGGTCATCGTGGGGATGCATCATCCATTTGGCATCAAGTTTGGGTGATGCACCTATGAAGTTCGACAAATCCTCACTGTGGTCTGTTTCTTCTCAGTAATCAAGCTCAAGGAAGGAAGAACCACGTGATAGAAGACAGTGAGGCGGAACAACAATGGCCATCCAATTTTGTGCAGTTCCACTAAAATTGAGGAAGACATGCTCGTGTATGGAGACACGCATCACTGTTTCCAAAAATATAAAAAAGGGTTAGCAATGACATCTCAATTGTCAATAAGAATTAATGAAAAGTAAACCAACAAACAGAAGCATCATAATTATCTTGATGGGAACTAAACCAGGATACCCGAGAAAAAAAGCATTTCTTCATTTAACCAGTGATAGTACTACCACCATATGGACAATGACCGCACAACCACCATGTACTTTTTTTGAAACAACATGTATACCTGCACCGAGGCATAAATCAGGACAACTTTTCGAGTGGCATTTCCTTTATAATAGTACTAGTAGGTGATGTTGGACCAGTCGACGAACCCTAGCTACTATGCATGGGGAGCTGGGGAGTAGTCGCATAGAAGAAAACCCGCACACAACGACCTGGGGAGCTGGACCAGTACAAGAAGTTATACCTCAAGTGGGCGAGATGTCGTTTAGGCGGGCGGGCGGGATCTGCCCACACGACGGCAGCGAACAAGGGTGCGGAGGATCTTCGTCCGTGCCAGCGCCGGCTCCGAGAGGATGGTGCGCATCGGCTTCCTCCGTCGCCGACGGCGACAACATCAACGCTGCACCTCCTCACCTCCCGCAGCAGACGGGATTCGGCTGGATCTGTGACCACCGGTGAGGAGAGAGATAGAGTGGACACTGCCATCTTGTTTTGATATGGAGAGGGTGAGAGAGCGAGACGCGAGAAACTCTATCAAACAAGAGGCTATAATAGAGTAAAAAAATCTCTCCATAGAAGTGGTTTTAAATAGAATATACGCATTCCTAGAAAAAAGAAACGAAAACTGGCGGACAATTTTTTAAGGGTCTATCTAGGACACATCTAGATGTGACATAGTTATGTCACATCCAAGTTGATGTCCACTCTATTTGTGGTCTATTTTTTTGCCCTAGATTTTTTTTGTTTCTTGTTGCTACATTATATACTTGTGGGAGTTTAGATGTGATATCCTTAAATAACATCTATATGTGAATTAGACAAACTGATTTTCTAACGTACCAAGAAAGAAAACTCGATCAAAAACACGCCCCCGCTTCTAGGTCATGAGAGTTGTCGCGCACACACACATAGACATAGACATGCATATCCGTGTTTACATAAAATTCCATTTCCATCTCCATCTCCAATCATATTTGTCCAACTGGCACATTATTTACGTTGTTAATTATATACGCAACAATATTAACGTACAACATCTCTTGTTTGCGCACGTCCGGACCGCTGCCACGGCCGGTCCTGACCAACCCGAACCCTCTTCATCACCCGTGCGTGCTTCCCACCTGAAACGGTCAGTGCCGCATTCATGCCCGGCCAGAGCGGACACGACCTCTCACTAGCGCCGGCATTGAAGCGGCGCGCTGGCCAAGAGAGCGTCGCCCACGCCGCTTCCGGGTGCACGCGGCTGCTCCGCGTTCAAAGGTCGCAATAGCCGGCTACAACATGCATGTAAAAAGTTCTTGGGAGTCCATGCTACAGCTAGCTCTCCTCCCCCAACTTGTCAATCTCTTCCAGTAGTGCTAGTACTCCATGGCGCGGTCCATCGACAAGCAGGCAGGAAAGTTATCGTATACTACTTGGTTTGCGGTGAGTGGCATGCCGAGCGACCATGTGGGGTCGAGCTATGGAGGAGGGTGAGACACGAATATGACAAACATGATTTAAACGTTGGTTTTGCTCGATGGCGCATCCAACAAAACAAAACGTTGGTTTCTCTCCGTTTCCATTTTTTCTCTGGAAAAACAGAAACTTTCCACTCCATTTTCATTCCTATTCCAAGGTTGCCCCGTTACAACATTCCATCAAATACAAAGGAAAACTAACACGCATGCTGATGCATCTCAATGATTCACAGATCATAGCCAATATTTACTTCATAACTAAAGAAAAAAGTTGTGAGAGCGTGTACGAAAGAAAAACTACTGATGGGGTCACTACGACTTAAACCCTAAACCCTAAACATGATTTAATTTCTTGGCCAGGTAGAACCTGTCGAAGGAAAGACGGTTGGCACCCTCGGATCATACGATGCTTTTGTGCAGTTCCACTAAAATCGACCTGAGCATCCCTGATGGCAAAGATATTGAAGAAGTGTGATTAGAATAATAGTACTAGCACTAGTTCATGAGACATAAACTCATCACAAGTAGAAGCCGGTAGAAGTAGAGAAAGATCGACATGGAGATGGAGCTACGGCAATGGAGCAAGCTGGCTCCAAAAGGAAGATGGACTATGCCTGGGACGTCGGGCTGTAGCTAGAAGGGCGGTTGGGACGCGACATCAGCCCATACTGCGGTGGCCCCCGATTGGGACGCATCGACTGTGGGTTTTCTCCCTCACCGATGTCGACCGCGTCTACACAGAACATTGTTCCCTTCCCCCAGCTGCGGGATCAGGCCCATCGTCCTATGCTTGTGAAGAGAGCAACCTAAGCAAGCAGGCTTGTAGCTTAGGCTCCTGCTAGTGTATATATAGTGGTTTTCTTTTTCTCTCCATATCAACCATTCTATATTGCGTACGTGTCATTCAAGAGTGAAATGATGGTTGCTTCTTCCGACTAACTTACTGTGTGATTTGACTGCTCGTTAGTGGCCCCTACATGTACTCCCCCTACGTGTATGCAATAGTCACACGTACACATGGACGCAAAAACACGCGCGACGCCCTAATGCATGCATGTCCGAGCACATGACGGAACACACACGGTCACGCTCAAGTGCTCAACCTACACGTGCATGCACACACATACTGAGTCAGGGTGAGCTAGTGACCGTATAAACACCGGAATATATATATATATATATATATATATATATATATATATATATATATATATATTGAGCGCAATGAGCGTATTATGAAGTCCAATGACTAGTGTCTTGGCTGATTGTCCTAAGAATGCTTATATATGAATAAAGCTCTCTCATTTACCCGCAAAAAAGATTAAGCCATATTAACCGGAAAGGAGGGAGTATGGATTATCACTACTTTTTGGTGTGTCCCGTCAACTCGCAGAACGAGGAGAAGCTTGCAGGACAAGGTGAAGCTCACTTCCGCCTTTTGACTAATGCAACCTACCCTCGGTGGACATGCATCAGTCCATTTGGTGTCAGATTGTCAGAGGCATACGCTGTAGTACCCAACATGTGGAGTACCATCATTGTTCGACTTCACGAAGAGGCGAAGAGCCAAGCGCAGTAGTACGAGTAGTACTACTACTAGAACCGCATGGTGGAGCATTTGTACTCTTTTTTTATCTCTGATAAAGTACACGTTTATTCCGGAGAAGGGCAGAAAATGGCAGCCCAACATGTAATGAATGATATCGATCAACCAACCATGCTCGAATATATCTTGGCCTCCATGCGAGCCCGTCTATGTGTTCTCGTTCTTCGTCTCTCTCAAGGAACGGCGGGTTTGGCTCTTTGTCGTCAATTGAGATCGGTTTGCTCACACTCCTGTCCCACATGTCAGTGATATGCCAAGAGGAGGTGCGTTGACCGACTGGACATACGCGTACTTAGTTTTGCACCTTCATATTACTCCTCCCTCCATCACAGTTTACCGGGCGCGCTTCATTATGATGCATTTCTCTCAATGCATTTCCACCACCAGAGAGACTTTAGATGCGTTTGGTTTAATGCTCAATTAATTAGGGCATGGTAACCGTAATCAAGTCCACAATTTTCTCTCCATGTACTCTGTACTACTACGGAGTGGAGTAAGTGCATGCATGTGTGTACCCGGGGTGGAAGCACTACATGCATGTGTGTACGCATTATTACCTCTAGTAATAGACGCCGTGCTATAACTACCAATGCTATTTTTCAGGCCGATCACTAGTCGCCTTGGTCCCACAGTTTTTTTCTTTTTTCTGAAGCGTGCTGTATAAACAGTGACGGATGGAGTAGTATGAGTGGATTCAAAGAAGAGCGTATTGATGGTTGCTTCTTTAGAGCAACTTACAGTGCAAAAGGTGGGGCTTATGATTTGACTGCTCATTACTCACTATTAATGCGGCGCAACGACCAGGCTGAGTCTCCCATGCGGTTGCGCACTACCCCCTCGGTTATTAAATATACTCCGGAGTATTTGTCTTTCTAGAGATTTCAACGAGTGACTACTCAAATATTTGTCTTTTTAGAGATTTCAAATGGACTGGCACATATGGATGTATATAGACATATTTTAGAGTGTAGATTCACTCATTTTGCTCCGTATGTAGTCACTTGTTGAAATCTCTAGAAAGACGAATAGAATATTTAGGAACGGAGGGAGTACACATACGAAGCAAAATGAGTGAATCTACACTCTAAAATATGCCCGTTTGAAATTTGTAAAAAGATAAATATTTAGGAATGAAGGAGTGTAATTTTGTGCATGGCACATGGACCCGGATGATGAAGAGGCTTCTGGCAATGCTATCAAGCTTCCATCATTTGTTTACATAATTGACGTACTATACAAATAATTTTCCAGCGACATGAAATTGTACAATGGTGTGAGCTTTCAGCTTTTGTTTCGTGTGTCTTGCCATCGATGCTCTTTCGGAAACAATAAAAAACTAACTTCCTTGCTAATGCATGTCAATTATTAGCAGATCAGAGCTAAAGACAGAGTTGTAAGAAGGTGTTAAATTAAATTGATCCATGCTTTCATTGGCAGCAACGTCCCCCCAGCTCTGTGTAAATCAACAAGGCATGTTGGGAAAAAAAGTAGCTGTCTAGACCATGCAACATTCTGATCATTTGGTGCAGTTCCACTAAAATAGAGCTGAGCGTCCCTGTTCCAAAGATATTAAGTGTGATTATAATAATAGAGGACTGCTGATGAAACAATATACACACAAATAGAAGCCGGTCACCTTTGCAGTCTCTCTTCAGACTAACTAGTTGGAGAAGATTAGGCTCGGAGTTGGATGAGGAGGATAGAGCAAAACCAATCTCCCTTTGTGCAGTTGCACTGAAATGTAGAGACGTTGCCCGTGTGACATTTTAGTACAACTGCACAAAACACTCTTAAGAAAAAAGTGATTTGTGCAGTTCACCAAAAGGTCGTAATAGCAACGAGGTGAAATGGATAGCCCTGTTTGAAAAAAAGAGGTAGAAAGGAAACAATTACTGGCCAATAACAGTTGATGACACATGCGACGACAAAAAAGAAGCATATTCCTTGTCCTAAGGGAAGATAACAACATGGTTGTGTTTGTCTAAAACGGTGTGAGGACGAGAATGCAATATGGAAAGTACGCCGGACGAGCTACATTTTGGGCAAAGAACTATGGAAGATCCACATGCAGCGACGTGGGAAGACGGGCAGTGGAGCAAGGTCGGAGGGGATACCTGGAGGTCGTCGGGATGTAACTAGGTGAGCAGCGATGGGCGGAATCTGCGAGCAGGTGGCGTAGGCCCTGCCGTGCCGGAGCTTGGTCAGAGAGAACAACGTGTACTGCAGATCAGGACGTGCTGCCTCGGCACCGTCGAATGGAGAAACGATGCGCTTCCTCCCTTTCCCCCAGCGGGCGGGATGTGGCCGGATCAGTGACCAACGGTGAGAGAGAGAGGCCACTGCACTCCCTTTCCCCCTGCGGACGGGATGCGGTCGGATCAGTGACCAATGGTGAGAGAGAGAGGCCACTGCAGCCTTGTGTGAGATACTCTGAAGAGCGACAAACCAGGTAGGCATGCTCAATTGTATATAGTGAGCGGACTGCCTTTTTCTCCATAAAAATCGTTTTATATTCTATGTACGTGCCATTGAGCGTTATAACTTTATTCAAAAATAACGCGGCAATGCGTCAAGTTGAACTTTGTTTCGTGCACGCATGGTACACGACCTCCCTAGGTAAACAACCGCTACAGGCGTTCAAATTAGCACGTGGGCTGCCATTTCGTAAAGATATGAGCTCCACCGTGTACCCGCGCGGGTGTGGCTGGGCACGAAGCGTTAGTATGTGCACGGTGCACCTATTCTCTTCTTGTATACGTACACCACCTACGTGGGGTTGTGTGAGAGAGATACAAACCTAGAGATATATAGTGTGTGGGTTCTTGAGAGTTTTTTTGGGTGGGGGGGTCAATCAAAAAATGTAACATATGCAATGTGTGTGGAATAGAGTCCTGGATATAACATATATATAGAGGGGGCGATCCACGAGAAGAGAGTGGAGGTATCATCGGCTTGAGGTGTCCATTGAATCGAAGAGAGGGATGATGTGTGTGTGTGTGTGCGCGCGATCGATAAAGAGTGCCATCGAATTTGTGTGTGCCCACGTCAAAGATATAGAGTGGCTGGCCTACTGGAACATGAGAGGGGACATGTGCAGTTTGTCTCTATGGCATGGATACCTACCTGCAACACTCGACTATCGGTGTGTGGTGGGGGAAGAGTGAGGCCCAATAAACTATAGAGGTACAATGGCTGGTATATGTGTGGAGGAGGAGAGAGGCCTACCTCATGTATTAAGGAGATCGATCTGCCTCATGTATTAAGGGAGATCGATCAGCATCCATGCATATGTGCAGGAGAGGAATAAGGTTGCGAGAGAGATAGAGCTAGAGTGTTGGAGGGGGTGGCAGTGGAGTTGCTTCTAGCAAATGGTGGGATAGGCTTGCTAGACAAACGAAGGGCACGCCCGCAATATCAATAAGAGAGGAGATGGCTGCTTGTTGTCTGTGCACATGCGTGTGAGAGACGGGTCAGGAGGCATGCATGAATGATGGGGGGGGGGGACGATGTGGCTGTGGTAAGGAGATGTAACTACATATGAAGATCAATAGCCCTTTGTTAGAGAAAGGAGAGACATAACTTGTGAGGTACGTCGATCGATGGGGGGGGGTAGTTAAAGTCGATCTAGGTATATGTTGGGAGATCGATCGGTATACATGCATGTGTGTGTTAGAAGCAAATAAGGCACGAGGAGAAGGATAGAGAGAGAGGGATGCATGTAGGAGGTGGTACGAGAGGCATACAATATCGAGGGGGGAGGAGTGTGCGAGTACGAGAACGATGAAAAGAGTGGTGGGAGTGATGCATGGATGGTGACAAGAGAAGAGGGGAAGCTTGTGTTTGTGCTAGGAACACCTAGCTAGAGAGGCATATTGATCGATGTGTGCCGTAAAGAAGGAGCTGGGGGGCCTACACAAACCGTGGGTGAACGACCTAAAGTGAAAAGACGAATTTGCGCGATGGAGCTAGAGAATGCTGAGGGAGGGTGAGAGGGATGCAGGCGTGTGCATGCACAAGAGAAAGTTAGCGCTAGCTACAAAGATAAGAGGGTTGTGTGGGTGTAAAAGACGAATAGAGATCATATATACTTCATTATAAAAAGAGAATTCGGATATTTGAAGAATTTATATAGTGTTTCAAACCGACGCATGTGTGAATATATATAACGGTGATACACATGGTGTGGTTATGAACATGTTATACTACATTTAATATATTTTATCTCTACTCTTATAAAAACAGAGTTGTTGATGATGGTGTGCCTGCCATCCTGCATTATAGGCCGTCCAATTTATATCTGGCGGATAGCAAGGAAACTATGATGGTTGAAGTTGGCAACAATTATGTCACATCCCTAGTTCTGGCCTGACCTATGCTAGCTTCCATGTGAGCATCATGCTTAAATTCAAATGAAACTTGAATTGAGGAATTTTCAAAAGCCTCAGAAAACCTCTAAAAAATAACCAACATTTAAATCTTCTCAAATGAATCCAAGAAAATGTTCCTGCTATTCTATAGAATTATTGGTAAGAGGTAAAATTCAAACCAATATTTTTGGAGTCACAGAAATATTTGTTTTGGCCATTTGAATTAATTCAATAACTATTTGCATTGGATATATATTTTATATATAATTAATATATGTCCAATAATTCTGGAACATTTTATGTAGTTTAGTATATTTTAGTTCTAGCCACATAATTATTTTCAGGATTTTATAAAATGGTTTAGTATTTTTGCTAAACCAAAACAAAACAGAACAAAATAAAAAACAGAAACTAATAGAGAAAGAGAGAGATTACCTGGCGCTTACCTGGCCACCTACCTGGCAGCCCACCTGGCCCAACTCTAGCGGCCCAGCCCACCGCAGCCGCCACCGTCTTCAACCTCCTGCCAGTAGGCAGGAGGGCGTGTGCCCGACGCGTGCCAGCACGCGCGCGCCACCTCCTGCTTCTGCCGACGCCTTGGACGGCTCCAGACGACGCCACGCACGCCCCCTGGAACCCCCTCTCGCTCTCTCTCATCCCCATCCCCTTCCCTGGCTCTCTTCCTCGCACGCACCAAACGCAGCCGTCGCCGCCGCTTGCTGCTGCCGCGGCCACCGCCTCCCCCTCGCTTCTTTGACCAGCCCACAAGCTCCGCCTCGACGTCGTAGAGCCGCACGCCAAAGCACGCGACCCCGGGAGGCCAGCAACGTCGCCATCGCCGTCGTCTTCCACCTCGGGCTCCGGCCACCATCGCCGTCGATCCGCCGCACGCAGGACGTCCCCGAGCCCGCTAACCATCCCTACGACACCGCTGTGAGCTCCGCCACCATTTTCCCCTCTTCCCCTCTTCGTTTGATTGCCGTAGCCGTCGCCCCCTTGATGACCGAAATACACCGCCGCCTGAGCTCGCCGTCGACGATGCTCCGGTGACCAAATGGTCACCCTGGAGTGTGCAACCTACTCCCCGCGATGCGTAGCGCCCTCCTAGCCCCCTTGCCCGCTCTTCTACGCACTAAAACGCGACCCCGCGCGCAACCGAACTCTGGCCGCCGCCTTGGAGCTCGCCGTCGTCAGCTCCGGCCTTCCCACGACCCAGCACTCGCACCGTTCGACGCGCGGGAGCAAGAGCTCTCCAACGAGCCCAAGCACGGCCTCGCCCGTGCCCTGTAGCGCGCTTCCGACGGCCGCCACCGTCTCGGGCCTCGCCGGCGTCGAGACGCCGACGGGATTGACCCTGCTGACCGGGGGTTTGACCCGTTGACTACTAACGTGTGGGCCCCTGGCCACTAACTAAACTAGGATTAGCATTAGTTTAACACTAACTAATTTTAGTTAGTTATCTAACTACTGACCAGTGGACCCCACTGGTCAGGTTTGACCTGGACCCGCCTGTTGACCTGCTGAGGTCAGCATGAGCTAATGCTGACGCAATAAATCATTTTCTGGTTTTAAAATAAATCAGGAAAATCCAGAAAATTGCCTAAACTTCTAAAATTCATATAAAATCAACCGTAGCTCCAAATCAAATAAATTATATATGAAAAATTATCAGAAAAATTCAAGGAATCCATCTGTACCATTTTCATGCATGTTTGAACAATGGTTGTCCTCTGTTTTGGACAAAACAAATAAAGGGCATTTAAATAATCATATATGGAGTTTGAATTTGGATCATGTATTCAAACCAACTTCATTTAAATCATAGCTAGATGCATTAGCTCAAATCACAGCATATTGTCATGTCATGATCATGCATCATATTGTAGCATTGCATTGATTGTGTTCTTCCTCAGTTGCCGGTGTTGTCCCCTCTCGATAGACGTGGTTCCGACGATGAGTTCGATGACACCGATGAAGAGCTATAATATCTTCAGAAGTGCCAGGCAAGCAAAACCCCCTTGTTCATTCCGATACAATCCCACTCTCTCTCTCCTGCTCTCTTTTACTGCATTAGGACAACAACGATTCAACTGTTACTTGCCGCGGTAGCTGAACCCCTTTATCCTTTGCACGACCTGTCATTCCACAGTAAATAGATGAAACCCACTAGCATGAGTAGGAGTTGTTTGAGCCCTGTTGTGCCTACTCATTAATGCTTGTTTATCATGCCTGCTACTGCTTAGAGTTGAGTCAGGTCTGATTCATCGGGGGTGAATCAGGTGTGTGTGAACATGTCCTACTGTGTGTGAGCTAAGTGTGTGAACACGATTTGGTAAAGGTAGCGGTGAGAGGCCATGTAGGAGTACATGGTGGGTTGTCTCATTGCAGCCGTCCTCAGGAACTGAGTTCTGTGTTTGTGATCCATGATTCAGCTACTACCACGCATTGAGCCCGAAACCAATGGACCCTCTCGGCTTCTTAATCACCCTTGTCCTCTGTCCAGGAGTTGCAAGTAGTTTCTGGTGTTTCTGGTGGGCTGTGAAGCGGTAGGCACGTGGCCGGGTAAACCGGGCGCCCGTTTGGTGTCACGGAACCCTGTTCACATCGTTTGGGGCTGTGAGCGAAACCCCGGCCAGATCTCCTCATGGATGGAACCCGAATAGGCGATAAACCTGGACTAGGGACTTGAGTGTTTAGGTAGGTCGTGGCCGACACCCTCGTTGGGCTTCCGCTTGAAGGTTGCCGAGTACATGTCGTGTAAACGGCGGTAAGTGGTGAGAGCGTGTGTGAAGAAGTACACCCCTGCAGGGTTAACATTATCTATTCGAATAGCCGTGTCCGCGGTAAAGGACTTCTGGGTTGCCTATATCAGTTCATAGACAAGTGAAAGTGGATACTTTAAAATGCGCAAGATAAGCGTGAGTGCTATGGATGGCGTTCTCGTAGGGAGACGGGAGCGGATCCATAGTGGTGTATTGATATGGTGAATATGTGGACTCGTGTGCGCCACCACAAAAGAGTTACTTGCAGTCGTAGTTCAGGATAGCCACCGAGTCAAAGCTGGCTTGCTGTAGTTAAACCCCACCATCCCCTTTATTGATAATGATGCATATGTAGTTAGTTCTGATGTAAATCTTGTTGGGTACATTTGTACTCACGTTTGCCTATTTTATGTTTTTGCAGAGAGACTTCAGTCTCGCTAGTAGTTCCACGTGGACTTCGACGTTTAGCTTGTTACCTCAGCTACGATCTTGTGCCCTCGGCAGGATCTGGTAGATAGTCAGGCTTCCAAGCCTTTTTCATTTGTAGATGTCTGTACTCAGACATGTTAGCTTCCGCTTGTGCTTTGACTTGTATGCTCTGAATGTTGGGTCGTGAGACCCCTGTTTGTATATCTCGCTCCTCGGAGCCTAATGAATACATACTTGAGTCGTAGAGTCATGTTGTGATGCCATGTTGTATTTGCACATATCGAGCATATTGTGTGTATGCTATTGAAATGCTTGATATGTGTGGGATCTGACTATCTAGTTGTTTATCTTTAGTAGCCTCTCTTACCGGGAAATGTCTCCTAGTGTTTCCACCGAGCCATGGTAGCTTGCTACTGCTCCGGAACACTTAGGCTGGCTGGCATGTGTCCTTCTTCGTTCCTGTGTCTGTCCCTTCGAGGAAATGTCACGCGATGAATACCGGAGTCCTGTTAGCCCGCTACAGCCCGGTTCATCGGAGTCCTGTTAGCCCAGTGCTACAGCCTGGATTCACTCGCTGATGACCGACATGTTCGATGCTGGGTCATGGATGCCTGTCCCTGTAAGTCTGTGCCACTTTGGGTTTACGACTAGCCATGTCATCCCGGGCTTCTTATCATATGGATGCTAGCGACACTATCATATACATGTGCCAAAAGGCGCAAACGGTCCCGGGCATAGGTAAGGCGACACCCGTGGGAATACCGTGCGTGAGGCCGCAAAGTGATATGAAGTGTTACAGGCTAGATCGATGTGACATTGAGTCGGGGTCCTGACAGCTTTGGTATCAGAGCCTGACTGCCTGTAGGATTACCAAGCCAAACTGGTCGAAGTTGCGTCTAGAAATGCTTTAGTTATGTAGGGGAATTGATTGTGGGATGGGAACGTAAGGCTCTTTTTACTCCTTATACCTCATGGCCTTCTGATCTGAGTCATCCTCTTCTCTTCTACGGGGATTAAGAACTAGGCCTTCTCATCTATCTATTAGGATGACGTGTTACTAATCCATAGACTTATGCAATTGTTAGTTCCAAATCTTAGCTCAGTTTTTACTACTTTCGTATGTTCATAACTGCTGATCTCGAAACCTTGATATTGTGCTTCGGAGTGGCTATGCCACCATTTTTGTAGCATGTCTCCAATCTTTTTGAGCATTTACAGCCGTTATGCTGTTCGAGTCATCCCAGGTTTCTAAAACAATCTGATGCACTTGCAAATCCTTTCCCTCTGGTTTTGATGTTCCTCTGGGCCAGGTTAATCATACTAAATGCTGAGTTAAGGTATTCTATTGCCTCGACATATATGTTGGAATTATTATTATGACCCTAGGTGTCTTAGGGGATCATCTAGTAAACCAGCCATGATTTGTGTTCCCCATGTGATGATTCTGGCCATCATTCTCGAAAGCATCCCGTGATGTTATTAGTTAGTAGGTATTCCATTCCGGGGTTCTTGAACCCGAGATTCACCCTACCTACTTCATGTTGATAGTGTTTGCTCGTTCCTTTAGGTTATTAGTAACCTTTGCATTAGTCCTCGAGGTCCGTGGTATTTCCTCCTTCCAAATACTATGAACCACTTATGGCAGAAGTTCCTCGCTGAACCGAAGGATCACAATCAGAGTACTCTTGAGGAGTTCTCCATTCATAATTGTGAATCTGCCAGTTCTACCCTTTCCGCATGGGTTATCCGGAAGAAATGTTGAGCTTCGCTCGACATACTAATCTATGCATCCACAACTCAGAAAGTTATATGTTCCTTTGAGTTGTTCTCTTTAGTTGTGTCCTGACCCTCATCTGTCAATTGATAGTCAAGAGTATGTGTGCATTCGTTCATTGGTGCCTATTATTCTTGTGGTCCGTCAAGCCATTCTATTCCAGAATGACTAGGAGAAACGAACTCCAGTACCTTGTCCATTTCTAGGATTGGGTCAAAGCAGTCGTACTTCGCAGATCAAATACTAATCCATGCTTTTGTTCTGTTCTACCTTGGAGTAATACCATCTTTATATCGAGAATGTCATGGGAATTGCACACCATCCTATGAATTCTTTATGTAGTAATACTCCTCACCATCATTGTTCATTCCTTGGTTTCCGTGTTATTGTAACCGGAATGCCGACAAGTGAATCGTGGTGTGTGAAATCAATACTGCTGGCAACTCCGTTGCTTGGTAGTTAAATGGACGATAACCTCATTCTTAGCGTGTTGATTATTGAATCGTCACCCTAAGGTTGATTGTGCTACCTAGTCCTTATTTCTGGTGCACTCCTCGATCAATGAGTTAGGATTATTCAGTCCCTTGCTTATTTGATCATATCGTCTTGCTCTGGAAGCAAGATTGTTCTCGAGCTTAGTAACATATCAGTGGTTCGTGATGTTCCGAATATCTTCTCGGAAGTATTACCAGGTTGTCACCTGGCCGCTATGTTGAGTTCGTGATCAAGTTGGTTTTCTTATAAATCACCCCTTCTCCAAGAATCTGTGTTGGATATCCCTGAGCTAGTTGGTTGAGCTAGACAACAACTTGGAGAGTTGGAAGATAAAAGCTTGTCTGACTTAGTTCATGTTAAGGGATATCTTCTTGTGTGTGTGTGTTGAAGAAAGATGATATCTTCACCAATTGGTCCTCTTGATCAGTTGTTGGATCTATTGCCTTGTCAAAACTTTGATTTGAGTATGGGCTAGCGTCAAGTCAAATCAGAACCAACGATGTTCGTAATGTTGTCTTACTCGTGGTTGATCCCTCGAGCATACACCATTACATCTTTTTGGTCTGACCAATGCCATCACCGTGTTCACATGATGGTGGAAGTCCAGTGATATGGAAATTCCGATGAGTTGCTGTTGAGCCCATCAGTAGCATTTTGTCTCCTCCATGATTCGTGTTGAACATCCAGCTGGTGTTGGAAACTTGTGTAAGCGTTTTCTTCATGTTCCGTTCATGAAGTATATGTTGGATGAAAGAAGTGACTTCCTCTCATTCATGTGCATTCAATGCAAGATGCCGCCATGAATTTGAGAAAGTTTATTTTTGTTTCCTCTGGAATCATCACAAGTCAGTTATGCGTGTGTGAATGTATGCTATGGTTTGGTAGATTAATTACCTCCACTCCATTGTATGCCCTAGCACAACAAGCCACTGATTGAATTGTCCAAGGATAAGAAGTTCAAATGCTATTCCCGAAGGGCCCAGAAGGACATGCACAAGACTTCGTTATTTCAATGATGGTTCCCAATCTGAACTCGGTAGTGTTTTGTTGTAAGACTACCATGTGGTCATGTTTGTCTGGGACAACGTGTTCACATGCTTGTAGCAGAACCAGCTCATGTTTTGGAGCTTGCTATCGTAGTTCATTTCCTGAGAATCACACAACGTCATCTCGTCGATTTGTGTTGCAAACTTTCATTTTTCTTTCTAGACTTGATGAGTCTAGAATATCCTGACACCAACCAGATCTGAATCTCAGGCAGTTATGAAGGTTGGAACGTTTCCCAAGAACTATAATATTGGTCTCGCGATAACCGGTAAGGTGGATGTCGTGGCCAACACACCCAGCCGGAAGACCTATTATTGTAGTATCTTGTTTGAAGAAGTTGGCCACCTCCCCATAAGGATCTCGTAGAGTTTATTCTAGTAGTTGTTTCTTATGTATTCTTGAGCTCCCGAAGTCCGACCTGTTACTTGATGTTCTAGGTACAAGACCATTTCAATGAATGGGATACACTAGCACATCAAGGAGAACATTAGAAGCGGAGTGCTAAATGTCTCTCGGTCGATCATCCAGATTTTGTTTCCTTGGCCCCGCTAAGGTGAAATCTGAGAAAGTGTTATCTTCCTTTGCATCTGCATCGTCCATCGCTATTCATCATGGTGGTATGTTGTGTTGTCAGCACCCTTGACACGGATGTTGGTAAAACCTTGATGAATATGGAAATGCTCAAGTTCTTGAGAGCACCCACAAGCGCTAGGTGTTATCATCGGCACTAACTGGGATTGCTCTCAGTTTCCTCGGTTATGCTATAACCATTCCAATAGTGGAATCACTCTCTGCTGTTGGGTTTCTCCCCAGTTACTAGGATCATTTCCAGCATTTGTATTTTGTTCCCAGCTTGCACCGTCATTGTGCCATCCTATCTTGGGTCCCATCCATTTCCGATGATAAGCAAAATCATCCTTTGTGTTGTCTTCAACAAGGTAATCCACATCATCCATTCTAATCCGGTTATGCCATTCTACCGAACCCCTTTTAAACGATCGCTCGAGAATTGCCTTAGGCTGGTATAAAGAGTTTCAATGATCTCCAAATCAAAGGTAATTCTTTTGCCACTTAAGGGAATATTTCTACGAGTCTCCTCTCCCAAGGTGCCCCGTTATGGAATCATGGCAGTTTATCCTCGCTACTTGAAACCCTCGACGAATTGCCTTCCACTAAAATGTCTCGCTGTGGTATCATGGCAACTCAAACTCTTGCTACGTTGACAACCATTCACCACCCTCTTAGGTGTGGAATTGTTGTCTACCTAGTGAACCCTCGTCATCTGTTCCACTCCATTCCTCTAGACGTGTGCTTTGTATCTCAGCTTGAGAGATGTTTTTATGACTCACCCCGTGAGCTGATCCTAAGTTGTTTGATCTTCGAGAAGATCGATCCTTCTAGAGTTTTCCCTTTTTACTCGTTGTCATGTTGGATGTAGTTCTCAGAGCGAGACAATGATGGTGAACGAATCAACGTTCATTTGAAGTGCAACCTGGATCGTGAAGATTATATTAGTTTTGCGCTTCCCTTTCATCTTACCCTACGCTTGAATCTCGGGACGAGATTCTTGTTTAGTGGGGGTGAGCTATCACATCCCTAGTTCTGGCCTGACCTATGCTAGCTTCCATGTGAGCATCATGTTTAAATTCAAATGAAACTTGAATTGAGGAATTTTCAAAAGCCTCAGAAAACCTCTAAAAAATAACCAACATTTAAATCTTCTCAAATGAATCCAAGAAAATGTTCCTGCTATTCTATAGAATTATTGGTAAGAGGTAAAATTCAAACCAATATTTTTGGAGTCACAGAAATATTTGTTTTGGCCATTTGAATTAATTCAATAACTATTTGCATTGGATATATATTTTATATATAATTAATATATGTCCAATAATTCTGGAACATTTTATGTGGTTTAGTATATTTTAGTTCTAGCCACATAATTATTTTCAGGATTTTATAAAATGGTTTAGTATTTTTGCTAAACCAAAACAAAACAGAACAAAATAAAAAAACAGAAACTAATAGAGAAAGAGAGAGATTACCTGGCGCTTACCTGGCCACCTACCTGGCAGCCCACCTGACCCAATTCCAGCGGCCCAGCCCACCGCAGCCGCCACCGTCTTCAACCTCCTGCCAGTAGGCAGGAGGGCGTGTGCCCGACGCGCGCCAGCACGCGCGCGCCACCTCCTGCTTCTGCCGACGCCTTGGATGGCTCCAGACGACGCCACGCACGCCCCCTGGAACCCCCTCTCGCTCTCTCTCGTCCCCATCCCCTTCCCTGGCTCTCTTCCTCGCACGCACCGAACGCAGCCGTCGCCGCCGCTTGCTGCTGCCGCGGCCACCGCCTCCCCCTCGCTTCTCTAACCAGCCCACGAGCTCCGCCTCGACGTCGTAGAGCCGCACGCCAAAGCACGCGACCCCGGGAGGCCAGCAACGTCGCCATCACCGTCGTCTTCCACCTCGGGCTCCGGCCACCATCGCCGTCGATCCGCCGCACGCAGGACATCCCCGAGCCCACTAACCATCCCTACGGCACCGCTGTGAGCTCCGCCACCGTTTTCCCCTCTTCCCCTCTTCGTTTGATTGCCATAGCCGTCGCCCCCTCGATGACCGAAATACACCGCCGCCTGAGCTCGCCGTCAACGATGCTCCGGTGACCAAATGGTCACCCTGGAGTGTCCAACCTACTCCCCGCGATGCGTAGCGCCCTCCTAGCCCCCTTGCCCGCTCTTCTACGCACTAAAAAGCGACCCCGCGCGCAACCGAACTCCGGCCGCCGCCTTGGAGCTCGCCGTCGTCAGCTCCGGCCTTCCCACGACCCAGCACCCGCACCGTTCGACGCGCGGGAGCAAGAGCTCTCCAACGAGCCCAAGCACGGCCTCGCCCGTGCCCTGTAGCGCGCTTCTGACGGCCGCCACCGTCTCGGGCCTCGCCAGCGTCGAGACGCCGGCGGGATTGACCCTGCTGACCGGGGTTTGACCCGTTGACTACTAACATGTGGGCCCCTGGCCACTAACTAAACTAGGATTAGCATTAGTTTAACACTAACTAATTTTAGTTAGTTAACTAACTACTGACCAGTGGACCCCACTGGTCAGGTTTGACCTGGACCCGCCTGTTGACCTGCTGAGGTCAGCATGAGCTAATGCTGACGCAATAAATCATTTTCTGGTTTTAAAATAAATCAGGAAAATCCAGAAAATTGCCTAAACTTCTAAAATTCATATAAAATCAACTGTAGATCCAAATCAAATAAATTATATATGAAAAATTATCAGAAAAATTCAAGGAATCCATCTGTACCATTTTCATGCATGTTTGAACAATGTTTGTCCTCTGTTTTGGACAAAACAAATAAAGGGCATTTAAATAATCATATATGGAGTTTGAATTTGGATCATGTATTCAAACCAACTTCATTTAAATCATAGCTAGATGCATTAGCTCAAATCACAGCATATTGCCATGTCATGATCATGCATCATATTGTAGCATTGCATTGATTGTGTTCTTCCTCAGTTGCCGGTGTTGTCCCCTCTCGATAGACGTGGTTCCGACGATGAGTTCGATGACACCGATGAAGAGCTATAATATCTTCAGAAGTGCCAGGCAAGCAAAACCCCCTTGTTCATTCCGATACAATCCCACTCTCTCGCTCCTGCTCTCTTTTACTGCATTAGGACAACAACGATTCAACTGTTACTTGCTGCGGTAGCTGAACCCCTTTATCCTTTGCACGACCTGTCATTCCACAGTAAATAGATGAAACCCACTAGCATGAGTAGGAGTTGTTTGAGCCCTGTTGTGCCTACTCATTAATGCTTGTTTGTCATGCCTGCTACTGCTTAGAGTTGAGTCAGGTCTGATTCATCGGGGGTGAATCAGGTGTGTGTGAACATGTCCTACTGTGTGTGAGCTAAGTGTGTGAACACGATTTGGTAAAGGTAGCGGTGAGAGGCCATGTAGGAGTACATGGTGGGTTGTCTCATTGCAGCCGTCCTCAGGAACTGAGTTCTGTGTTTGTGATCCATGATTCAGCTACTACCAGGCATTGTGCCCGAAACCAATGGACCCTCTCGGCTTCTTAATCACCCTTGTCCTCTGTCCAGGAGTTGCAAGTAGTTTCTGGTGTTTGTAGTATGCTGGAGGCCGTGCGCAGCGCTGACCGTAGGGGTGGGCTGTGATGCGGTAGGCACGTGGCCGGGTAAACCGGGCGCCCGTTTGGTGTCACGGAACCCTGTTCACATCGTTTGGGGCTGTGAGCGAAACCCCGGCCGGATCTCCTCATGGATGGAACCCGAATAGGCGATAAACCTGGACTAGGGACTTGAGTGTTTAGGTAGGTCGTGGCCGACACCCTCGTTGGGCTTCCGCTTGAAGGTTGCCGAGTACATGTCGTGTAAACGGCGGTAAGTGGTGAGAGCGTGTGTGAATAAGTACACCCCTGCAGGGTTAACATTATCTATTCGAATAGCCGTGTCCGTGGTAAAGGACTTCTGGGTTGCCTATATCAGTTCATAGACAAGTGAAAGTGGATACTTTAAAATGCGCAAGATAAGCGTGAGTGCTATGGATGGCGTTCTCGTAGGGAGACGGGAGCGGATCCATAGTGGTGTATTGATATGGTGAATATGTGGACTCGTGTGCACCACCACAAAAGAGTTACTTGCAGTCGTAGTTCAGGATAGTCACCGAGTCAAAGCTGGCTTGCTGTAGTTAAACCCCACTATCCCCTTTATTGATAATGATGCATATGTTGTTAGTTCTGATGTAAGTCTTGCTGGGTACATTTGTACTCACGTTTGCCTATTTTATGTTTTTGCAGAGAGACTTCAGTCTCGCTAGTAGTTCCACGTGGACTTCGATGTTTAGCTTGTTACCTCAGATACGATCTTGTGCCCTCGGCAGGATCTGGTAGATAGTCAGGCTTCCAAGCCTTTTTCATTTGTAGATGTCTGTACTCAGACATGTTAGCTTCCGCTTGTGCTTTGACTTGTATGCTCTGAATGTTGGGTCGTGAGACCCCTGTTTGTATATCTCGCTCCTCGGAGCCTAATGAATACATACTTGAGTCATAGAGTCATGTTGTGATGCCATGTTGTATTTGCACATATCGAGCATATTGTGTGTATGCTATTGAAATGCTTGATATGCGTGGGATCTGACTATCTAGTTGTTTATCTTTAGTAGCCTCTCTTATCGGGAAATGTCTCCTAGTGTTTCCACCGAGCCATGGTAGCTTGCTACTGCTCCGGAACACTTAGGCTGGCCGGCATGTGTCCTTCTTCGTTCCTGTGTCTGTCCCTTCGAGGAAATGTCACGCGATGAATACCGGAGTCCTGTTAGCCCGCTACAGCCCGGTTCACCGGAGTCCTGTTAGCCCAGTGCTACAGCCTGGATTCACTCGCTGATGACCGACACGTTCGATGCTGGGTCATGGATGCCTGTCCCTGTAAGTCTGTGCCACTTTGGGTTTACGACTAGCCATGTCAGCCCGGGCTTCTTATCATATGGATGCTAGCGACACTATCATATACGTGTGCCAAAAGGCGCAAATGGTCCCGGGCATAGGTAAGGCGACACCCGTGGGAATACCGTGCGTGAGGCCGCAAAGTGATATGAAGTGTTACAGGCTAGATCGATGTGACATTGAGTCGGGGTCCTGACAAATTATGATTGTAGATTCTTATTGAAATAGAGAAATGAATTCAAATTTAGTTCGAATTGCAGCGGTAGTATAGACATTTGGAATGCACCAAAATGTTGGTATGAGTAGGTTACATGCATTATACAACAAGCAAAAAAATTTAATCGGACATAACATGGGTTCATACTCCCTCCTTCCATCTATATAGGGCGTAATGAGATTTTTAAGACCGCCTTTGACTATTGACAAGATTAATAGTACATGACATGCACAATGTGAAAATTATATCACTGAAAGAACCTTTCACAGACGAATTTAACGGTGTGCTTTGTGTAAGTTGCATGTCATATATCATTGCTCTGATATTTGGTCAAAGTTAGCATCGAAAAACGCATTAGGCCCTATACATATGGAAGGAGGAGTAGCTTTGAATAGCATTTGTATAGTAAAACGGGGCAAGACTCTCTCTTTGTGTGGTGTGAATAGTTTTATTTTTTTCGTTTTCTTTTTGGTTGAGGGAAGTGCGAATTGGTTTGGTACGTACAAGTACAATATTACTACACGTTAGGCTTGTCCCTAAAATTCAACCCGCGTCTTGTTATATCCCGAAAATTCAGATATCATGCTCTCAAAACTGGCGCCTTCACAACCCGCGCCTTGCTATCCCAAAATTACAACACGCGCGAAAACTCCCTCCAGCTGCCAAATCCCGACACGCGAAATCCCCCTTCTAACCCTGAGCCGAAAGGGCTGCTAGTTCAAATTGGTGGGGGGTACTTTTGTAACACACCCTACATTTTGGACAAGCGCGTTCCTAAGTCATGCTTCACCCCCTCCCATTGCCCCCTTTTCGCCATTCGAAATCCCAGGCCGCCATAACCTCTCTGCTCCAGCCGCGAAACCCCACCCTCCTCCATCCGCCACGTCATCGCTGCCCAGCCGGAGCCTCTTCCCCGACGACGTCGTCCACCGCAACAGCTCGACGTCCCTCGTCCACCTCCCCGGATGAGGATCCATCGTCCATCTCGCCGTCCCGCCGGTTCAACCGCCCCGTCCTCCACCTCCAAGGAGCTGCTCCGACGATCGCCTCGTCTATCGCGGCTGCTCCATCCCCACAGCGCCGCCTTAACCTGCTCCACCAGAACCGGAGCATCCTCACCGACTCCTCGGACGAAGCCGAGGCCTACTCGGCGCCACCAAAGAGGTTGTACACTCATCGCATAGCACCTTCTCATTAATTCGACCTCCCGGCACCGACGGTGCTCCATCCCGCACCCCCATGGAGCGGCTACCTTGAAGCCGGCGCTGCGGGCGACATCTCCACGTCGGCTCTCCCCAGTGCGAGGCCCCTTCGACGGCGGCGTCCATACCAGCCGGATCTGCTGCTGCTCCGGCTCTCGCTCGCTTGCTCACGCTGCTGCTGCTGCTCCGGCTCTCGCTTGCTCGCTCGTGCTGCTGCTCCGGCTCTCGCTCGATCGCTCGCTCGCCCAGCTGCTGTTGCTGCTCTCCCCCTCGCTCATGCTGCTGCTCGGCTCCAATTAAGCCACACTTCAGTCGACTGAATCGAATTTTGGTTCAGTCGATTTTCAGGGGTTGGGGGGGCTCGACGGAGTTAAGGAAGAACCACCCGCAGCGGGGACGGGGGCTCGCCGGCGAGGTACCGCACTATCTATCTTAGGGTTCAGGGTGGGGGCGGGGGGCCTAGAGGGCTGGCCGGGGCGGCAGTGGCGAGTTGTTTCGGGGCGGCGAGGCGGCGCTGGGGTTGGCGGTTCGGCCGGTGGTGGCTGGCGGCTCAGGGGGGTGCAGGTTGAAGATGAACTGCACGCCCTCCCTAAACTACATGTCAAGTGCCTCTCTGCTACCATTGCGTTCAGTTTCGACAGTAGCATTCAGATTCCACAGTAAATTTCAGTTTCGACAGTTAAATTCAGAGTTAACAATTTTTACCTCATCTGTTGTAGTCAGGTGGTTTTTTGTGATGTTAATTTTACATCTGTTTTACATCATCTACTGGAGATGCTATTAGAATCCCACTTGAGATTGACGATGTCTGTCTTGTGCTGCTTCAGCCTTGACGTCTTACGGCTCACCGGAGCTTTTGCAACGACAGAACGATCCATCACAACATAGCAGTGCCCTGGGTGCCGTCTACAGATTCCTCAGATCTTCCTCCACACCTCCGACAGCCACCACTGCCTCAACTACTTCAGGGACCAACCCAATGATGCTGAGGTCAACACGGCTACGGCAAAGAGGTTGTACACTTGTTGCATCACTTATTACTATACATTCACGTCGATCCATTAGGGCTATTTTGGTTCAACGGAAAAACATCGATCCACTGGTTGTTACCATCACTCTAAATTTCTGCATGCTTTCCTTACATAATCTCACCATATTTTTTTGTATGCATGTCAGATATTGTACACAGTGATGCTGAACATGTAGAGAAAAAGAGAAGAGTTTTGCGCGGCAATACAATGTCATGCAGACATCACTCCATGGTGGTTTCAATGGCAAACCCTCCCCACCCCTCTCCAGATTGTAATCCAGAGGAAGATATTTGTTCTGAGGCGGATTCAGACGCTGCTGACCACTCCTATTTACCCCCCAAGGTGTTTGCTCTACCTTGGCATGATGATGTTAGTCATATCATGCATATGTTGCCTTGCAGTGCCTACTTTTGACATCATATATGTCATCTGCTTAGTTTAGATATGTTCTGTAATGCCACCTGTTTAGTTTCTATATCATATATGGGAATTATACAGTCTCATGTCTTTTAGCCAGCCATAATATATGTGAAATGTGCAATGCCATCATGTTTAACCAAGCATCATATATTTGAATGATATCTTGCCCATCCTTTTCTTCATTACATTTCCATTTGTCGATAATGTTTGTACATTAAACTACTCTTCCTGTGAATCAGCCATTTGGGTGGGAGATGGAAAAATCTGGAGTGAAAACAAGGCCTTCAGAGCAGACAGTGCTACCTGTCGAAGCAGATCTTTTGTTGGGTCCCGATAGCTCCTCAGAGATGGATTCAGAGACAGATGACCAGTCCTATTCCCCCACTGAGGTGTATGCTCTAACTTGGCACAGTTATACTGCTCATATCATGCATACGGTGTCTTGCATTGCATAGTTTAGACATCATATACACAATATTCAACACCATGTTCTTAGTTCAGACACTCATATCGAATGCCGTCTGTTTAGCATATAAATCACATATGTGAATTAAATGATGCGATCCTGATTACTTAGATAACATGTAGGTGAATTATGTCATGCGGTCCTGTTTAGTTATTCATCATATCTTTGAATTGTGTTATGCTATGCTATCCAGTTTAGATAGACATCATATTTGTGAAATTATGTCATGCTATCCGTTTTAGTTAAACAATATACATGTCAATTATTTCATGCCCTCTTTTTTCCACACTATCTATTGCATCTGTCTCTCATACAATGTCTGTACATTCAACTATGTTTCCTGTTTATCAGCCATTTGAATTGGAGCGGGTGATGCCAGTATCTAGCGGACTAAAAACACGGTCTTCAAATAAAACAGTACTACCTCCACTACAAAAAAAATACACATCCGTGACATTTTGGGCCGAACAATTATTTTTTCTGTCATACATATGACACTTCTATGACAATAATTGTGACAAAACCCGGTATCATCATAGATGTGGTGGGCTCCTACTTCTATGACAAAAAATCATGATAGAAAATGGGCTTTTCATCCTGGGCGGGCCGGAGACGCATCTGCATGACATTCTTTGGGCCGTCCATGACGGAAAAAACCATGGTAGAAGCAAGGGGGAGGAAAATTTCAGGGAGTTGCCGGTTACGGTGGGAGGTCGGGGGCCGAGCGATGCATGTTTCTCTCGTACACGTGCGAGGCGTTGGCTCTAACTGAACCTGAGCGAGGTGTTGGGCTCTAACTGAACCCGGGCGATTAAATTGCAGGCTACGCGTTACTGAACCCGAGCGATCGATCGATGGCTGTTAACTGAACCTGATGGAGCGATTCCTTCGCTACTACTGCTAACTGAAGCCGATCGATTGGATGAACAGTGAGCGTTGCGGGGGGGGGGGGGGGGGGTTGGATGAACAATGAGCGGTGGCGTTGCCTCTGGATGAACATGACCCCGTGGTGTGGAGGGCTGGATGAACAGTAGACGTTGGAGGGGTGGTTGAACAGGACCCCGTGGTGTGGTGGAGGCTGGATGAACAGTAGACGATGGAGGGGTGCCCGTGGAGGGGTAATTGAACAGTAGCCGGTGGAGTAGCGCGCGGTGGAGGCTGGATGAATAGGAGCCCATGGAGGCTGGAGGAGGTCGACGGTAGCCCGTGGAGGTTGGAGGAGGTCGACGGTGGAGATGAATAGTATCCCGTGGAGTCCCGTTTTGTGGTACGCCACACCCCCCGATGAACAGGACCCCCGTTTCGACTGTAGCGCTCTGACACAAGTCCGTTTCATCCGTTTTGCGGTACTCCACACCCCTCCCGATGAACAGGACCCCCGTTTCGACCGTAGCGCTCCAACACAAGTCCGTTTTGTCCGTTTTGCGGTATGCCACACCCCTCCCGATCAACAGGACCCCGTTTCAACCATAGGAGGTCCGTTTCCTCCGTTTTGCGGTATGCCACACCCCTCCCGATCAACAGGACCCCCGTTTCGACCGTAGGAGGTCTGTTTCCTCTGTTTTGCGGTATGCCACACCCCTACCGATCAACAGGACATCGTCCCGAATGTAGGAGGTCCGTGTCCTCCGTTGTGCGGTATGCCAGGCCTCGTTTCCATCGCCTGTTCCGTCCAAGCCCTCCCGATGAACACGACCACGCATTCCGTTCCGACCCAGCTGGTTGGCTCCCCATGAACACGATGACGACGCTGTTTCTCCGTTCCGACCCAGCCATGTACGTATGTGCGAGTAGGCGTTCGAGACCCTGCCCGTATGTACGTACGTGGCCGTATTTTCTTTATTGCACCCTCGCCATTGTACGTACGTGTACATGCTACGTGCGCGCCTCTACTACGACACGTGCGCGCCTCTACTACGACACGTGCGCGCCTCTACATCGACTAGTATGTACGTACACGTTCGCGACCAGAATGACAACATTACGTACGCTTCGACCAGGTGGGTCCCGACTGTCAGGCACTTCCTTGCCTGCGAAGATGTAGTTGGTGGGTCCCAGCAGTCAGGGGGGTGAATTGTTTTTTTGCCCGTACGCACTTCCTTGCATGCGAAGATGTAGCTGGTGGGTCCCAACAGTCAGGGGGGCAAATCGGTTTTTTTGCCCGGACGCACTTCCTTGCGTGCGAAGATGTAGCTGGTGGGTCCCAGTAGTCAGGGGGAAACTTTTTTTTGCGAAATACGGTGGCCCGTCCGGTGGGTCCCTGCTGTCAGGTGGAGGAATCATTATTTTCCGCGTAATAAGGAGGCACTTCCTTGCTGCGGCCGTGGACCCAGCTATCAGCCTCTCCACGTATAGTCCACGTTCGATGGAAGTCGTTCCTTGACCATGCTGACCACGCAGCGCCGAGAGCACCACGACGGTGGACGACGGCGAGGCCTAGGAAGGGGACGACTCGGAGCCGAGAAAGACGCAGCAGTGGATGCCCACGCGAAGAGGAGTACGAGGGTTCACTGGTTCCGCTGCGATGTGAGGCTGCTGTCACCGCAGAATAACAGGGAGTGTGGGTGAGTAGAGGGATGGCCTGGCTAGCGGTGGGAGTAGTAGGGGGTGGTGAGGCCTCCGTGGCATCACAGCCGGCCACGGGAGACAGGAGCACGCGGCACGCCCGACGCTGGTTTGGGCGGCTGGAGCAAGAAGACCAGAGGTTGAAGAAGCACTACAACCGTTGGATGAACATCATACGGTAATAGGAGCTAGAATCGTTCATATTGACTAAGTTGACAAAGCCCTCCGTCCCCGTCAACTTGGTAGGCCCACAAGTCAGCCTCCCAATATGCTGGGTTCCAGCTGGCAGGGGAGTATTCATTTTTTTGTGTGTAATAAGGAGGCACTTCCTTGCGTGCAAAGATAGCTGGTGGGTCCGACAAGTCAGTGGGGGGCACGTTTTTTTTGCGAAATACAGAGGCCCTTCCGGTGGGTCCCAAATGTCAGGTGGAGGAATCATTATTTTGCGTGTAATAAGGAGGCATTTCCTTGTGTGCGGCCGTGGACCCAGCTGTCAGCCTCTCCACGCACCGTCTACTTCCGATGGTGTCGTTCGTTGACCATGTTGACCACGCCGCACCGAGCGCATCCAAGGTGGTGGACGAGGGCGAGGCCCTGGACAGCAACGAGCCGGAGATGGGAAGACGCAGGAGTAGAGTCGCAGACAGAGAGGTGTATGAGGGTTAACTGGTTCTAGTGCGGTGTGGTTCGACAGTCAGTGGAGAAGAACAAGAGGTGTGGAGGGGTGGAGGGATGGCCTAGCCAACGGTGGAGTAGCGCTTCATAGCGAAGCGTGCTAAGCAGAGCTGCTAGCAGCAGGAGGCGGGAGGTGGTCCCGGCATTGCTGGAGGAAGAAGACGAGAGATTGAAGATGGATGCCGGTCGTTGGATGTATATCCAACTGCTAACATGTCAGAATCATTTGTTGACTAAATTTGACAATGACTTGCGTTGGCTTCGACCTATTGGCCCACATTTCAGCCTCCAAAAATGTGGCACGTATTCAACCCATCTTTTCAGAATTTATAGTCTTTTTTTGCGCGGTAGAATTTACTGTCAATTTGATCTTTTTTTGAATTACAGCCATTAGCTGGGCTGGGTGAACAATTAATGTAGCGTCCATGCGCCCCATTTATTTTATTTCCTAAAAAATTACAGGCCATTTGCACTTTATCTAGATACACGATTTTGCTGGGCTGATTCTAATTATAATATTGGGTTGGGCCAGCAATGTTATCAAAAAATAAAAAAGGGTTGAGCATTTTGTTATAAATATATTTAAACAATAAGTGAGATTATTACATTCGTCCTTAAATCTTACCAAGCTTTTGTACACAATCACTCGGATTTTCGTGCCAAAACAAATCCAAGATTTTATTTGTTAAGAAATTATTTTTATAAGTTAATAAGATGTGGGATATTGTTTTCTTACATATATAAGTATCTGTTAAATATATGATGACAATAAAAATAATATATAATAACATATAAAATAATTTAAATATATATAATATAGTTAGAAGGGAAACATAAGTTGTACCTGGCGTTCCTATTCCTATATAGAAAAATAGAACAGACCTCTGCGTTTTCTTCAAAAAAATACATAGATTGGGCTGCCAAAAATAAAACCTCGGATGGGAGGTCCATACGCCGGTCGATACATGAAGGCCCTAAGAAAATACAAACAGGCCCTCCCATCCAAGGTCGTGGGCTGCGCATGTTAAAAATGAAAGCCTAGACGGGGCAGCCCAAAACCACGTCCAACACTTGCCAAAACTTCGTCCCTCGTTTTCTTTGTGTTTCGCACACTCGACATTGTGTGGGCATTTTGACTGTGCATCATGTGAAGATGTGCTAGCATGAATGTTGATCAGCATGATGTTAAATGTCTGGTAGTTCCATTTTCGACCATGAATAAAACTTCCAACATGATGCTAACCCTGTTTGAAAAGGCCGTGTTAATATAAATGCTCTACCTCTGAAAGTTGCAGTTTCTTATCTGAAACTGAACTTGCAGTTTCTTATCTGAAACTAAAACTTGCAGTTTCTTCTCATCTGCACTTTTATACTCCTATGAAACTACATTTTTAAGTGCTAAAAATAGATCTCTAGAATTCATAAAATTCTTCATATGCTCAATACTGCAAATCTGAAATTCAAAAGACATTCATATCTGAAAGTACTCTCAAAATACACAACACAAAACACAATTCACAACCTGCAAATACTGACAACCGTAAGCTCCTCCTGACAATTCACAACCTGCCCGACTATTGGGCTGGGGGGTGGGGGGCAGCCCCCTCCTGTTCCTCGGCAGCAAATAGCCGCCCCATGAGACGATGTGAACGACGAGGGAGACGATGGCAGGGAAGCGTCGTTGGGCCAGCTGCTTTTCTCCTCTTGCAGTTGGTTTCGGTCGACGAAGACTCCACCGGCTCGCTCTGGTAGGACACCCTCACAAACGGCACCCTGTAGATGCTCGATCCTTCAATCTCTGGTGGATGCTCCATCTGGGATCGATACTCCCACCACCGCTCCCTCACGATCGGATTCGGTGAATCTGTTTGCTCCATGGCCCAGAGGAGTATCTCTATGTACTCCGGCGCGACTCCCTCCGGGAGTATCGCCTTCTTTTCACCCTGTTGCAGATATTTGGCCATGGATGTCGCCGTCGCCGCTAGTTGGTCCTTGTTGTCAAACCAAGACTGTATCTCCAACATCCTAGCTAGCTTCACAGGGTCGCCGTCTGCAATCCTCATGTATCGGTTGTACTCCTCCATCGATCTACTTCTCCACAGCACCTTCACTCGCTAGCGGTGGTTTTTGAATGGAAGAGGAGAGGAGCAGCACTGGTTTTGGATTAGAACAGGAGAGGAGCGACGCTGGTTTTGGACTGGAGCAGGAGAGGAGGGGCGGTGGTTTTGAAATGGAAGAGGAGAGGAGTGGCGCTGGATTTAGATTGGAACAGGAGAGGAGCGGCGGTGGTTTAAGAGGAGAAGAGTGAAAGACCGGCGCTGGTCTTGGAAGTATTTTTTTTGTTGTTTTGCGTATTTTGGGTCAAAGTTTGACCATGTACTATATGTGATAAGAAAAATGTGAATGCATGTCACCAAAAAATGTATCATTTGGTTCGTATCTGAATGTACTTTCAAATTATATTATTTTTGCAACATATAACATATATTTTATGTGCGAAAATCATGGTCAATTATGACCCAGAATAAAAGGGAGACTAGTTAATGTGGGGTCGCTTTCTTAATTGAAGGGTAAATTGATTTTGATTTTGATCCAGTCACAGCGTGCCGACCCTCTCGCCCAATCCTAAATCGCTGCCGCATGCTCCTCTCCCTCTTCTCCATTGCAAAACCACCTCCTCTCCTCTCCATCATCTCTATTCCAAAACCACCGTCTCGCCTCTCCCTCTTCTGATCTTCTCCATTGCAAAACCACCTCCTCTCCTCTCCATCATCTCCATTCCAAAACCACCTCCTCTCCTCTCCATCATCTCCATTCCAAAACCACCGTCTCGCCTCTCCCTCTTCTGATCTTCTCTCCATTGCAAAACCACCTCCTCTCCTCTCCATCATCTCCATTCCAAAACCACCTCCTCTCCTCTCCCTCTTCTCTATTGCAAGACCACCGTCTCTCCTCCCATCTTCCAAAGCTAGCACCGGACCACTCAGAACGACATCTATGGAGAGGATTCAACAACGAATCAGGTAGATCACCGGCAGCGACCAGGAAAAGTTAGCCAAGTTGAAGGAGATCCTTAGTTGGTTTGAAAATGAGTGGGAGATTTCGAGGACGGTGCGGGCCATGTGGCAATGTATGCGAAAGAGCGAGACGGTGGCGATGTACATGTACTCCTCGGCGGCAGTCACACCGCAGTCCTCCGAGTTCATCGAGTATCTCCTATGGGCGATGGAGCAGACAGATTCTCCCAAGGCGACAGTCAGGCAGAGGTGGTAGGCGTACAGGTCGAAGGTCGAGCACCGAGAGGATAACGAATCGATCGAGTATGGTGTGCCGTTCGTGAGGGTGCAGAGCCAACCAGAGCCACAGGAGTATTCGTTCTCCCACCGCAAGAGGAGGACGAATGGCGCGACGTCGCTTCCCCACCGTTCTCCACAGTTCCCTCGACGCTCGCATCGTTTCAACGGTGGCGGTAGGGTTTAAGGTAAGCTTCGCACTAACCTAATCTTCCACCTGCTCATGCTTATAATTAGTGTGATAGCTAATGAAAATCATGCTTACAATTAGTCTCCGAGTACTACGCCAATCACCCTAAAATAGCTCTGGACCTTTGGGTCAAAGTTGTGACATGTGTACAAATAAATAAAAATAGATTGGTGCTTCTTTCAGAAAAGAGTACTCCCTAGAAAACTGCCAATATAAGCTACTAGTATTTGGTTAGACGATTTGCTGCCGAGAAAGAGCCGTCCACAGAGAGCGCCACACATCCCACTGGTGGTGGTGGATGCCAATGCGTGCATGCAACATGGTTGGTGTTGGTAATTTTTACATGGCACACCTCACACTCTGCATATATGCCGGTTCCATACGTACATTTGTAAAGTTCCACCAAAATGCAGCTGAATAACCCTGTTTGCACAGATAATCAAAAAGCGTGATTACATTATAGTGGCACTAGTTGATGAAACACACAAAATAAATAGAAGAAAATATTGCGATAGTATCATAGTATGCCATGCTGCGAGGGTGAGATGGGCCCTGCGACGCCTCATACGGTATGCCTCATACTGGACATCGTCCCAAGTCTCCCAGATACACCTTCTGCCAGTGATGAACATCAGTGTACAACAGTAGTACAAGGAGGCGTCTTGAGATATTCAAATCTCTATTTTTGTACATATCAACTAAAATTAAGCACCCCAGTTTGCAAAAACGCTTAAACATTAACAATGGGACTAGTTGATGAAACATACTTTAACAAAGAGAAGCACTTTCTTTATCTACATTGGAAATGAAATGATAGAGATGAACCTCGCTCTATTTTAACTGTATTGTTACTTCATTTTATTAGTGACACTAGGGTCGAGCAGGTGGCAAACGAGGTGTACCGTGCGTCGCAAGGATGGAGGCCGGGGGTGCTTAGACTGGGATGCTGAAGCTATCTCTTTCAGTCACCAACATGGATGATTCAATTCATGGGACCTTTTGGTGTAGTTCACCTAAAATGAAGCAATATCCCGTGAGCTAGCAGCTTCTTCTTCATTTTTTTTAAGAAAAGGGCTCCAGCCCCGGTTCCATTTCCATCAGAAAACGAAACCCACAGAGCTTCTTCTTCATTAGTTGCAATAAAATTGAGCAACATCAAGGTTGGTTGTGAAGCTCCTGGAATGCTCAACTATAATTTGGATATCATTTGTGCAGTTCAACTAAGATCGAGCGTGAAATGTATATCTCTGTTTGCACAAAAAAAGTGGAAAGGAGGGTGACTAACAAGTGATGAAACATGCATCAAATGAAAAGAAGCATGTTCCTTATCTGAATGGCAATCCTACAAGGATATTAGCAATTTCTAAAGAAGTGGCATTGCTAGATATTAGTGTGAGCATTAGGATTAACTATGACAACCATTAAATATGACATTACTTTGGGCACGGGAGAGTAGGCGGACTAGGACAGTTGCATTTCTAACGAAAAGAACCAACTTATCTTAATGGGAAATTTTAGCAGGACATGTAAAGAAGTGCCATTGATTCATATTACTGGAGGCATTACATTGAAAACAACATTGGTTTAACATGTCCTTACTTTTAACAGTGCGATCGCTACATTTTACCAGTCGCATTACATAAGAGTGGCTCGGGGCAACAAACATCAGAACAGGATATCTGGGTTGGTCCCATTTTTGTTCGGTATAGCCACCTTATACTGTGTGAGGCTAGCAAATCTAGTGCTGGACTTACTCTGTTGACTTGTCCCCTAGTCCCCACTTTCTTTCCTTTTCAACCAATAGATCGGGTTTATATTGAGTTTGTACTGCGTTTCCCTTTATTTCCCTATTAGATCTAGAGACCAGTTGGATAGCCAGTCTCTGCTACTTTTCGTCCCCATTATTTCCTCTTGCGACCAAGTCCTAGATTCAGGTAACAAATCCTCCCCCACCCCCACCCCCTTTCTTCCTTGTTTGAACCAAGTAGTACTAGATTCGAGTGCATGAACTATTTTTACCTCTTAAATGTAAAAAAATTAGGTGGTTTTCGAACAGCCGATCGATCCTATCTACGAGGGGGCCTGAGAAATAGTAAAAGTTACAAATGCAGCGACATCAGGAGCTCGGGAAGTAGAGCAAGGCCGGTTTCGAAGGAAGTTGTACCTGATGGTCGCCGGGATGTCGCTAGGTGGGTGGCGGGAGGCCGGATCTTCCCACACTACGACAGCGAGGAAGAAGGGGTCGGAGGCCCTCCCTCGCCAGCGGTGCTTGGGAGAGAACGACAAGGCAGGCTGATCGGGACGTGCCCAGCAGTGGGTAAGAGCTGTCGCCGAGGACGACCGCGTGAACGTTGCACCTTCTCACCTTCCCCGGCGGAGAGGATCCGGCTGGATCTGTGACCAGCGGTGAGCAGAGAGAGAGAGTGTGTGTGGCCACCGCTGTCGTGTTTAGATCTGGAGAGGCCGAGATAGTGTGAAGAGAGCAACACTAGCAAGCAAGCGCGGAGGCTCCTGCTTATATAGTGGAGTAGTACTTAGTTTTCTTTTGTCTACCGGAGCCGGCTTGACCTCGTCAATGACTATCGAGAAGTCTTCATGCATGTGGCCCGGAGGCGCAGTTGTCGTTATTTTGATCTCAAGCGCCGGATTATAACATGTAACACAAAAAAATGCCACATGACAAGAAATCATAACCTCACTGCCCAAAGGAGACAACATGAATCCCGACGGACAAACTAGACGAGGGACAATGCTCAAATTAAAGATAAACTCGTAGAAAAGGGGTCCGCCGATAGATGTCCTAATTAACATAGCCGGCTTGACCTAGATGGCAGCCGAGTAGTCACTGTTCGTGCATGTGCCCCCAATGACTAGCCCAACTCAGTTGTCGCTGTTTAACCCTCGCAGTGATCCGAAGCACATGACACATAATTTTGTGAGATGACAAGAAACCATTTTTTAGATTTCTCACCACAACTACAGCCATGTACAACACAGCCTGCACTATATGTAGACGATAGCCAATCCAGGCGTGTCTATTGGAGTCTGGTCACATGCATGGACGAACTGATCTTCCATGTTTTGCAGGGATCGTCCAGGCACCAACGTAGTACAACATTTCTCTAGTACTATCGCTCGTCGCCCTCTTCTATTAAGTCACCCGACTTGCGGGGCCGGGGAGTGTGCCTATGGTCGGTTCTCAATTGCAGTCCCACATGTGTGTGCGAACACAATATGACGCGCGTTCCATTCGGAGAGCAGCGTGCCAGACCGACCAACCGTCTGGGGTGCGACGCGAACGCGACAGGCGTGCTGTATACTCCATACATGTGTACCGCCGTTTTCTAGACGCTTTGCTCCATGGTGCGGGCGCAATCCATGGATACAAAATTAGTATTTGTATACTATTTAAAAGTCGAGGGTGAGGCTTTTCCTGCCCGGTAGGCGGCGGGACAGTTCCGCCTAGTCGGTTCGACAGAGACGTGAGAAGACGAGGGAGTAGGCTGCTGCAAACATAGGGCTGTGTGATTTGACAGCGAGTTACTGCTGGACAGGTGGGGCCCCGTGATTTGACTTGCCATTATCATTTTAACTGCGGCGCTACGACCGGCGTGAGTCTCCCGATTCCTGACCACCTCCATACAGGTGCCTCTCCCAGTGCTCCACCATGTAGTAGAGGCAGGCACTTGCATGAGAGCCCACTTATCCACTTTTTCCTTGCCTCTCTTTCCTCCACATATGCAAAAATGCCATGTAAAGCGCACTATTGTACTTACTTGCTCCTACAGGTGCTTAAGCTTGCCACATAGGCATAAAGTCTGATGTGGCAAGTTAATCAAGAAGAGAGAGACTAGTTTGGTGACCCAAGGAAGAAACGGTGCTAAGTGCGTGTACCTAGGTGAAAAGACAATTTTGAGTCTATAGCTAATTAAATGAAGCAAACTTAGCAACACCATTTCATTGGAAGAGGTCACTCCTTGGCAAATGCAATAAATACTAGTACTCCCTGTGTCCCATTATATAAGAACGTTTTTGACACTACAGTAGCTAGTGTCAAAAACGTTCTTATATTATGGGACGGAGGGAGTACGAAGAAAGAGATAGAGAGGAGTAAAAAAATACACTTATAGCCAACCTTATAGCCAACCTTGTTGTAGTATGAGTGACTAAGTGATGACTATGTATGACATGCCAACATCAGATAGCCTAACACACCGTGTTAAATTTCCAAGGGCGCGACCACGCGAGCGACGCGACGGTCGTGGTAGGCGCGACCATGATACGGGCTGCTGGCAGCCCTTGGATATGAGATCAAACGGTTGCATGCTAAGTTGCTGAAAATTTACAGAATAACCCTCCAGGATAGGATATTCACCCATAGGTCTACAATCACGCCATGCAACCGTTCGATCTCAGATCCAAGGGCTCTCGGAAGCCCGTATCATGGGAGAATGGAAAGCCACTACCCTGCGGTTCGCACGCTGGCAGTTCGTTCCTACTCGTCCCTGCACGTCCTTTAATACTACGGCGGTTCGCTCCTAGTCGCCCCGTCCATTCACATTACGGCAGTTCCACTAATCCTAACCCTCCTCCCAAATCCATGGCGTCGCAAATCTCCCCGATCGGCGGTGAGTACAAGGTTAGAACCATCACCGGCGATGAGTTCAATGTCATCTATACCCATTCTTCCACGACGGTGAAAGGATGCCTTTCTCGCTTCAGACGCATGTTCGAAGACTCAGATGATGAGTGGGTCACTGGGCTAGATGTTGAGTACACCACAGTCGTGGGACGAGAGAAGGATCTAAAGGACGAAGAGAGGAAGAAGCCCGCCGTGATCCAGGTTTGCGTGCATGACTTATGCTTGGTCTACCACATATGCCATGCCGATGTTGAGTGCCAGGATTTTAAGGACTTCCTCGAGAGCAACCTAGTCAAATTCGTTACTGTAGACTTTGGTAACGACAAAGAAGTCCTGCGTTGGATAGGCCTCATTGTAGGAAATACCTTCGACCTCCAAAAGAATCGGTTGGTGTCCTCTCGTCAGCCTTCAATGCTGACCCTGGCAGGAGCCATGGTTCATCCTTCGTACGGTAAACTGGAGAAACCTCCATACATGTTTCATCATCATGCATGGCAGCGGAATGTACTAGATATAGACCACATCCAGTATGCTGCAATGGATGGCTACCTTTGTTTCAATATCTACAAGGGTTGGATGAAGAGCAACAGCCAAGTTGGCGGTTCAAGCAAAGAAGTATCAGCCAAGAGGAAGAGGGACAAGGACGAAGTCGAGGACGTGGACGAGGACTCCGAGTAAGGTGGCAATGTCGTTGCTCATGGTGGTTCCAATGCAGTGTCTACCAGAATAGTTGCAAAGTTTAATTTCAGGTGTGCTTAATTTAATTTGAGGGGTGTGTTGTGCTGAGCCCCTAGCAGAACTATGTTATGTTTCTTATTGTTACTTTAACTCTTCAGTAAGTACATACTAGTATTTCTTACATTTCATATTTTAGTTGGTATAGTACTACCACTAGTTTCTTCACATTATATACGTACAATATATATGGCCAACATCATATATCCAGCAGTTTAGTTGTCAAAGAATTTCAGGGTGCTTAGTTTTGTCAAAGAATTCCAGGGTGCTTAGTTTTATTTGAGGGGTGGGTTGTGCTGGACACCATTATTGTGACTAGCCTTTTTAATAGTACTATATGCATAATTTGGCGACGAGCGCTCTCTATATGTACCACCTTTTTTTAATTTCAAGTTTTGCTCCATGGCGCAATCCATCGATACTACTGCTGTACAAAAGTATACATTTTTTAAAAGGCTAGAGGGCGGGGCAGTCTAGCTTGGTCGGTTTCACGAGAGGTGAGGGCCTTTGTGGTTTGACGGCTCATTACTGCTGGAAGGCGGGGCCTTGTGATTTGACTACTCGTATAAATGCGCCGACGACCTGATCAAGGAGGAGCAAAGAATTGTGCGGTATACTCAAGTTTTCCACTGGAGTAGTACTGCGACGGAGGAGCACGAAACATGGCAGCCCAGTGCCATATGGCGATAAAAAATGATCTAATTTGCTAGTCATCTCATTGTTAGCATTGTTCTATTCATTCCCTCAAAAAACAAAAACCATTGTTCTATTCATGCCTTGCAGAGAACGTGACACGTGCGGCGAAACACCCGAAGCAAAAGATGAAACACAACAGCAAAAGAAGAAGGAAGATTATCACCCCAAATGATCTAATTCGCTGCGGAGTCGTAACTGCTTCTTCATCGCCTCCACGACCTCCATCTCCTTGTGCATCTCCTCTGCCATCTTCTTCATTCTGTCCATGACGCGGGATTTCTCAATGCGAGCCTTCATCATCTGTTCCACAGCCGCATTACGTACCTTGACAGCAGCCGGGTGCTCGATGCGGAGCTTCGCCAACTCCTCCTTCTGTTCCATGACGAGGGCCTACAACATCTTCATCGAGGAACTACTATTCTCATGCACCTTCTTCCAGCCGGTGTTCTTCTCCTTCAACAGGTCGATCTCGTGGCAGAGCTTCGCCTTGTCCTCCTGAAGTCACAGGATTTTGCCGGTCGCCTTCTTCTCCGAGGCAATGCTCTTCTTCAGCAGCATCACCAAGCCGGCGGTCAACTCCCCCTGCTGATTGAGCTCAGCGGGCATGTCGTCGAGGCTCTCCTTCAGCAACTCCGTCAAGCCTTGGATGAACTCCTTCTGCTTATTGAGGTGCTTATTGAGCTAATCGGGCATGCCATCGAGGGATAACGACTCCAGCTCCGCCGGCTCGGCATGTTCGCCTGCGCGGGTAGGGCGCTCCTGGGAGCCATCACCTGCCCGTGAGAGATCTTTCGAGGTCTCTGCATGGCGGCAAGCCCTTTTTTTTGCAGCCTTGGTTCCCGCTCCCTTGTTACGAGTAGTTCTCGACCTAGAGCTCTGCTCACCGGCCATGGCAACGACGGACGAAGAAGAAGCACTTATGAGGAGGAAAGGTAGAGTAATTTTTGGTTAGGTAGTTCCCCTTTTTATAACCTAAGTACTAGCACTAGTAGTACTAATACCTGCATAGAGGGAACACGTTCAGGTTTGGTACGCACTAGTAGGTGTGAGCAGGCTTTCGAATGTGATGGGAAAAAGGTAAAGATTAATTGATGGTTTTGGTTTCAAGGCCCAAAACGGCTCCCGATGAGTTTAGTGGAACATAAATTTCAAGTACTACACTGCTCAAATGCGTAAATATTATGTTACTGTCAAAAATTGGCACAAAATACAAAGGAGACCAATGGAAGTACTACTAGCAACCCACGATTTAACTACTCGCATGCGCGCAGTGGAGTAATAATGTCTTTCTTCCGCCCTCACGTCCACTCAATTTGCATGCGCTGTATTAATTGACCATCAATGAAGTGAACGACTTTACACGCGTCAAATTATCACATGGGGTGGATCTTGGTACAAAATTGCGTCTGCCCGTGTACCCGCGTGTGCGTGCGAGGGAATGAGTGCGTGCGTGGCATGCGTGCACATCTTCGCTTCGTGCATGTACCACCAGTATGGCTCAGGGAGGACGAGTACATTCTTCTGGAACTAGCAACACATCTCTGTGATCAATCCACGCAAGGAGGTCGTGACAACGCCTCCACATGTGCCACGTGGCTTCATGAACTGTAGGAGAGACACTGTGTAGCGTGCCATTGGTATTTTAATTTACGTGTTTTGCACATACTCGAAGTACTAGTAAGGTACACGTGCATTGCACGCATCAGATTTTGCAACCAAATTATGAATAAATACCACATTATAGCATGTAAGGTCTGAGTCATATATGCGTGATGTTGCCCTTCATTTAATTCTTATAGTTCATCTCATTCAAAATCAATTAGTTTTTATAAAAAAGCTAAGAACGCGTGAATAGGAAAAACATGGGATTATAGTGGAATGTCGTCTTGAATCCTATAGGATTGTACGAGTGTTTGATTGTGCATAGAAAAAACGCAGAATTCTTTCAAAGAGGTTTGAGTGGATGGGATGTTTCCTATGAAATCTAGTGCAAATGAATCATATGGAAAAATTCCTATGCTTTACAATCCTACGAATCAAACAACCAAGATAGGAAAAATTCCTAATG
The DNA here is from genome assembly GCA_963921465.1 of Triticum timopheevii. Taxonomy (NCBI): domain Eukaryota; kingdom Viridiplantae; phylum Streptophyta; class Magnoliopsida; order Poales; family Poaceae; genus Triticum; species Triticum timopheevii. Next base: position 488,613,629 of record OY997270.1, on the reverse strand, counting down.
ATTAGAATCCTTCAAATTTCCTTTGAGAATCCTTTGAATCAAAGAAGCCCTTAATCTATTTTATGATTCATGGAATTGTCCGTTGTAAAGCATAAAGTAAAAACAAATAATGGAAATTGAACTAGAAAAAAAGTTTGGGCAGTTATGATACGGAAGATTCTAGAACAAAAGAGAACCACTGTTGTTTTGAGGTTTGTGCATATTATGCTTAAGTTCAACCATGGATTCTGCTAGATTGTACATGTGGCAAAATCTGGTGGGGGGCTAGAAGATGGTGCGAGGGGCCTAGTGGAGGGAGACTATGAAGGAATGCACAAGTGCGAGATCGATATTTAGAGAGAGGGGGCGAACACGTGCGCTGTTGCACGCAGTGGCGGAGCCATGAAAAATAAATGAGCTAGGGGGCCAAGCATTGCTAATCCTTTACGAGGAGGGTCAATTCATGAAATTAAACCTTTTTTTACCAGCAATTGTCTAATGATCACATTCATATTAGCCTCGATATATAGTGATGTTAGGGCGAGGGGACCTGAGCGACCAATGGCACACCCACCCACCCCCACCCATGGCGATCCCGATGGCGACTCCGATCTCTGACCTAAACCTCCACCGCCAGCGACCCCAATGGAGGGCCTACTCCATTGGGACTTCTCCCCCGGTCTTCGTGTGGAGGAACAGGTGCGTTCACGATTTGGATCTACGGTCCATTTCGTCCCCAACCCCAACTCCAAGGAATTCTTCCTTGAAGTTTCTTTCTCCTCAGCCTCTTTTCAACTCTCGGAAGAATCAGTTGGTTTGGCATTGCAATCTTGCATTGGAGGTCTCTGTGATGGTTTCAAGGTCCTTCGATTGGGCGATCGCCGTTTTCGGTTCTCTGTGGCTTCCAATCGAGTGGGGCATTTCATCTTTGGTCTAAGAGATCGCATGTGGCCGGACTTTGTTTGTCATTTTCATCTCCATCGGGGTGCGAATTCTGCCCCTACTCAGCCGATGGGATGGCATGCTGATTCTGAGCTCAATGGTTTAGCCTCTTCGCTAGGCCCTGCGATCAGATCTATATGGCTTAAAAATCATTCTAAAGATGTTATTGATCCTCCATCACTATCAGTTCTCCAAAAATTTGGCCTTGCTCATCCGCCGACGGTAAGACATTCCGGCGAGAGGTCTGTGCCAGCGATTAATTTTGGAAGTTTCTCGGGGCCGGATTCTAAGGAGGATATTTCGCCCTTTCGTTTTGGATCCATCAACATACTGTTTTCGTCCAAATCTCACGTCAACTTGCCATCTTTTCGGGGACATCAGTTTTTTCCTAAAGCCTGGGACGATATCCCTGAAGATACACTTTTTCATATCCTTGATGGATGGCAGGCTGGTTATGATAACACCAGTGTTAAACTCCTGGTCGGTCTTTCTTCAATACCCTCAAAGGAATATATATATGATCGGCTTAAACATTGCTCTAATTGTGATCGGTTCGGTCACTTGGAATCTATATGTACTGGCTTCTTTTGTCAAGCTTGTGGCGATATATCTCGATCATGCTCTTGTTCAACTGCTGGCCAGGACTCTAATCATGCGGTACGTACCTCTCGTAATGAGCCATGCATGTCGGGCCGGTCTGATCGCCCTGTCACATGTTCGGCCTACTCTGCTTCTGGTCACCGGGCGCCAAACTACCCTGGGCTGATCCGCTGCTCTCTATGCCTTCATTTGGGCCATAAGGCCCGTAAGCCCAACCAGTGCCGCAAGCGTCCTAAACTTGTTTGGGTGCAATTGAACCCCCAAGTAACTAAATCGGATGAGATCCTGTCACGGCACAGTCTGCCATTCTCTACGCTGGATAATTCTGAGGTGGTTGGTGTGCCCCGTGCTTTTCGGAATACACAGGCGGGTATGGTTTGGGTTAAAAAACAGAAAATCCCACCAGTCGTGGCTCCCTCCCATTGCTTGACGATACACCTCCCTTTTCCACGGACAGTCAATTCCACCGGCCAGAATAACCAATCGACCGCAGTACTTCCTCCCTCGAGCACGCCACCCCTGCCATCACCCAAAACCACCATCACTCCGGCGCCGCCGCTCGTCTCCGCCGCACCCGGCTGTTCTTCGACAACTCTGATGGCCAACTACCCGGTGTGCCCGTTCGCCTTTGCTCCTGACGGTTCCACCTTCGACAGAGGGCCAGCTCACCGAGTGCAGAGACATGTCATGGTTGTGGATGATCCCCCGCTCAACCATGATAGGTACGCCATTGTCTCTGTTCATCCTCCTGTCCCTGATCATCAGAAAGAGTTCTGGCTAGCAGAAGTTTGCCGTATCATCACCACTGATCTTGAGTATGATCTGTTGGATGATTTTGTTTACCCACTTGGTATTGGCTGTGTGGTATTTGCGGACATGGAGAGTAGAGATGCTGCGATTAGGGAAGGACCTCATGCTCTCACTGAGGATTCCAACTTTTCTTTAGTTCCGCATGATGAAGGTATCAATATGCGCATGCCTGTGTTTGAGTATGAAGTCTGGATTATGTTTCTTGCTTTTCCTATGGACTATCAGACTGAGCACTATATCCACAAGGCAGTTTCCAACTTTGGTAAACTCTTGGTCTGGCCACGCCCAGGACAGAACAAGGCTCGTGTTCTTGTCAAATGTCACATCAAGGATGTTGCGGAAGTTCCACACAGTTTATTGGTGACCCGAGTGGGTTTGTTGCCTGGCCTTGGGCGCTCCTGGTCTGTTCCAGTCTATGTGCTGAATGGGCGTAATATCATTCCAGGATTACAGGGCACGGAGGAAGATCCTCCCCTCCTCAATGCTTCTCCGCATCCTTATGAACTGCCTTACTACACACTCATGCAACAAGCCCGTATCGATGAGATGGCTGCGCAAGATGCCCTGAATGAAGCTGCCTGGAATGCTCAACAGCCGCAGCAGGAGGAGTTACAGGAGAATGGATGGGGTGCGTGGCCAGTTATCCCCCCCCATACTCTGGTTTCAGCTTCCGAACCTTCTTTCAGTATGAGGGGCCATCTCTAATGGATGGAGTTGATCCTGAGCATAATATTCAAGATAATCTGTCAGATGTGTGGTCGTCCGAGGCTGAGATTGATGCAGTTGAAGCCATTGCGGATCGTTTTGTTCTTGGTAATCCTAATGCACGGTCAGCCTTCATCAGAGCCGGAGGTGATAATGTTAACCTGCTGATTGCAATGGATGTGGAGTTCTTAACCTGGCTGGGGGGTATGCTTAAACGCATATATACATGTACCCTGACTGATGCTCACATGGGTGGTGTGATGTTCCCGCTGAATCCTTTTAGGGTCATTCAACAGCACCTTGAGGCCATCGCCGCTGCCTTTCTGCTTAATGTCACCCCAGAGCCTGATATCTTATCATGTATCTGCACTGACCGTCTTCAGTCAGGAGTTTACATTGACTTTCCTCTGGTATTGACAAGTTGCACTCTAATTGAAGTTGAAGCTGCTACTGCTGATTGGGAGGAGGCTGCTCACTCCCCTGGCCTCAAAGCAATCTCTGCACATTTTGCCCCTGTGACTGCTGACATCGAGCCGGCTCCGGCCGTCCGGCTAGACCATGGATCTGCCTTGCAGATGATTGCATCCTCATCCATGTTTGCTACCAGAGCTTCCGGTAGCACCAAGGTTCCGCTTGATACTATAGTTGTCAGAAGAAGTACAAGGTCCAATAAATATGATGGCTTCAAGGTAAACCAGATCTCTGACAGCAGGCAGTCCAGGTCTAAGGTGAGAGCTCGTGTGGTGCCTGCAGTTCGTGCTGTTTCTTTGGCTGCTACTTCTGCTTCTGCTGCCGTCACTGCCTGCCCTGCCCCTACTTCTGTCGAAGAAATTCAGCAGGTCGGTCGCCGCCGTGGTATTCCACCTGAAGATCTCTCTGCTGAGAAGCTGCTGGATGGCCAGGCGTATCCTGATGAAGCCATCTGATTTCTGCCTTCGTCATGCATAAATCGTGGAATATCTTATCGTGGAACATCAGAGGCATAAACTCTGATGGTAAACTTTTGGCTCTTAGGTACGCTATTGATACTAGCGGGTGTTCAGTGCTCTGCATCCAAGAAACTAAGCGCGAGTTCTTTGATCTAGCTTTTATTAAAACGTTCTATCCTAAACGTTTCGATAAATTTATCTTTGTGCCTTCAGTGGGTGCCTCTGGTGGCTTAATTACTATTTGGAATAGCTCTTTATTTGTGGGCACACCCTGGCTTACGGAGTCTTTTGCTTTGGGGATTTCTTTTGTTTCGACGCAATCAAATGATTCTTGGAACCTTGTCAATGTTTATGGCCCTTGTTCTGGTCAGCACCGTCTGGATTTCACCTCCTGGCTCTTTGATGTTAACATACCAAATGATGAGAACTGGTTAATCCTCGGCGATTTTAACTTCATCCGTTCTCCGTCTAACCGAAACAAGCCAGGGGGGACGCCAATGATATGCTTCTGTTCAATGAAATCATTCGCGCGCAATCCCTTATGGAAATACCAGTCAAAGGAAGGTCTTTTACCTGGAGTAATATGCAAGACGACCCGTTGCTTGAGCAGCTCGACTGGTTCTTCTCCTCCTCTAATTGGACCACGACATATCCTAACACCATGGTGCTGCCTCTGGGAAAACCCGTGTCTGACCACACCCCTTGTGTTGTGTCCATCGAATCCAAAATACCTAAATCCAAACTCTTCCGTTTTGAGAACTATTGGGTCAATCATGCAGGATTCCTTGATGTGGTTGCTGGCTCCTGGTCAAAACATTGCTATGCTCCGAACTCCGCGGCTCTCATTTGTAAGAAGCTTAAGAATTTGCGTTACGATCTCAAATGCTGGAGCCGGGGTATCTCGAACCTGAAGATCATGATCCACAACAGCAACGAAGCCCTTCTCAGGTTGGATGATATTGAGGACAAGCGTCGCTTATTTACCCCAGAAAAGAATTTCAGGAGTATCCTCAAAGCCCATCTCAACTCTTTGCTGAAATATCAGAATGATTACTGGAAGAAAAGGTGCACCATCAGATATTTCCGCTTTGCTGATGAAAACACCAAACTATTTCAGTCCCTTGCGACTGAGAGGTACAGGCATAACTCCATTGCTAGCTTGAGAGATGGAGATGCGATCATTAACGATCATATTGGCAAGGAAGGGGTGCTCTACAAAACATACAAGGATCGTTTGGGCTCTTCTAAACCCACAAGTATGCGTTTTGATCTCGACCGGATCATCCAACGAGTCGATGGACTGGAACAGCTGTCGGTACCCTTTTCTAGGAGTGAGATCGATGCGGTCATCAAAGAAATGCCTACTGATAGAGCCCCAGGTCCGGACGGTTTCAACGGATGTTTTCTTAAAACCTGCTGGCCAATCATTAGAGAGGACTTCTACAGGCTGTGCAAGGATTTCCATGAAGGAAACTTGGATATATCCAGCATTAGTGAGGGATACATCACTTTAATCCCGAAGATCTCTTCCCCGCAAATCGCTAATGACTACAGGCCAATAACCTTGCTCAACTGTTGTCTCAAGATCATCACCAAAATCCTGGCTAATCGTCTGCAAAAAGTCATTCTGAGAATCGTACATAGGAACCAGTATGGGTTTCTTAAGGGGAGAACCATTCAAGATTGTCTGGCGTGGACATTTGAGTATATACATCAATGTCAGGCATCCTCTCGTCAGATCATACTGCTCAAGCTTGACTTTGCCAAAGGTTTTGATACGATTGAACATGTGCCAATGATGGAAATCATGAGACACATGGGCTTTGATGATAGATGGCTAGGTTGGATGAAAACCATCTTTGGTTCTGGTGTTTCTTCGGTGCTTCTCAATGGCACTCCGGGCAGAAAGTTCTCATGCAAGTGTGGGGTGAGGCAAGGAGACCCCCTTTCGCCGCTAATCTTCTTCAAGCTGCGGTTAATGATGCATTCGTTCAAGGACTGTTAGATTTGCCGATCCCAAATAACTGCCGTGGGGAATATCCCGTGGTTCAATACGCGGACGATACCATCTTAGTGATGCCTGCTTGCCTTGATCAAGCTGCACGCATGAAAACAATTTTGGAAGACTATGCTACATCGGTTGGGCTGAAGATCAACTTCCATAAATCTACTTTGATCCCCATTAACATCGATCAATCACGTGCGACTGAATTGGCGCAGGTCTTTGGGTGCACTGTTTGAAATCTTCCATTCACGTACCTTGGACTTCCCATGGGCATGTCTAGGCCCACCCTTCTGGAGCTCATGCCTTTAGTGCATAATGTGGAGAGGAAAATGTCCACGGCGTTGTCCCTGATGTCGTCCGGGGCCAAGCTCACGTTGGTTAATTCTGCCGTGACTTCAATGCTAATATATGCCATGTGCACGATCAAGCTGCACCCCAAAGTGGTTGAACACTTGGATAAGCTGCGCAGGTACTGCCTATGGGCGAAAAACTTAGAAGATGGTGTTAAAAAAAACTCCTTGGCCGCGTGGGAATTGGTCTGCAGGCCTAAGGATAAAGGTGGCTTGGGGATCATTGACATCAAGACGCAGAATGTGGCTCTCCTCCTGAAGCATCTATTCAAGTTCTACAATCACGAAGACGTACCCTGGGTCACCATGATCTGGGATGCATATTACACTGGCAAGATTCCGCATGCTGTTGATCCTGTTGGTTCTTTCTGGTGGCGCGATGTTCTGCAACTTTCGGACATCTTTCGTGGGATCACCACTGTCACGCTGGGGGATGGATCCTCCTCTCTCTTTTGGAAGGATGCCTGGTTCGCTGATCACCAAGCCCCGCTCATGGAACTCTTCCCTCGAGCCTTCTCTTTTTGTTTGAACGAAGATGCATCTGTTGCTGATGTCCTCACGACCACGGACCCAACACTGCTCTTCCATCTACCACTGTCGCTGCAGGCCAGGGAAGAGGTTAGAGAGATACAACAGGGCTCACTGCATACAGTTTTGGATGGTGATCAATGGGACACCTGGGAATGCTCCCTCACTGGAACCTACTCCTCCAAGAAATTCTATGATCATTGCTTCAGGGGGGTAGTTGCGGATAAAGCTTTCACCTGGCTATGGAAAGCCAAATGCCCAATCAAATTCAAAATGTTCGGGTGGCTGTTACTAGTTGATCGCCTGAACACAAGAAATATGCTGAGACGTAGACACTATAATGTGACTAACAACGTCTATACCTGCATGCTTTGCCATAGCCCACCTGAGGAAACAGTGGAACATCTGTTCTTTGCCTGCCCGTTTAGTCAACGATGCTGGACAAAAGTTGGTATGCTTTGGCCGGCGACGGGGGACAGAATATATCGAATTCATGGAGGCAAAGAAAGTTAGCTTCGACCTTTGTTTATGGACATTTTTTTGATGGCAGCATGGAGTCTATGGATGGAAAGAAACAATGTACACTTCAGAGGGATTCCACACTCTTTTGACTCATGGCTGGCTAGGTTCAAAAATCTTCTGTGCCTTTTAGTGCATAACTGTAGTGAGGGCCTTCGTCCCTACCTAAACGACTATATACAAAGCTTGTAAATCACCTTGTAACACACAACTAGCTTTGCATTTCTTTCAAGCTTGGCCGGGGGGCCAACCAAAACCCCAATTGTAACCCTGATGTAATTATCCATTGTGAGTAATAGAAAGTCAGTGGGAGCCTCTCCCACTGTCGTTAACCTTCAAAAAAAAAGATGTTAGGGCGAGGGGCAGGGCCCTTACTGCCCCTGTCTTCGCCATTGTGCGCGCGTCTGAGAGATGAAGCGGAATACATGGATGATGAGAAGGGGACATTGGATATATAATTAATGTGGGTGTATTAGCTATTTATGTTAATCCTATATAGAGAGGTATAGATTGATCGATGTGGACATGGGAAAAAGGGTGAGCCCTCACTGGATATATCGATTGATCGGTTTGTGTGGAAAACTATGAAAGACCTAGCTATATACACACATACATAGAGGAACATTGATCGTTGCGCATGCACGCGTGAGAGATAAAGAATGCCCGGTATGATGGAGAGGGGGATGTGTGTGGGTGTGTGCCTTCATGGGAGACCGACCTGAATAAAAAGATTGCATGCGTGCGATAGATAATGCCGACTGGTAGTGTGTGTACATGCATACATGAGAGAAAGTTAGTGGTACAATTATAAAGAGAAGACTACTGTGTGGGTGTAAAAGAATAGGTGAGGTCATAATCAATGTAAAGTTGAATTCAAATATTTGAATAAGAGATCCTGATGTTTGAAACCCATGCATGCATGAATATAACGGAGATCTGCGCGGTGTGGTTTGGAAACGAGCATGTTATAATGTAGACACATTGAACAAGGTCAGACTGATTTGAATTTGAGATACCGATGGCAGACATCATTTGCCCACGTCGCATCCGTGCATGGACACACTATTCTAATTGGAGATGATGGGCGGCTTTCGCATCACATATCTATATCTATAACCCTATATATATTATATTATATTTTTTATATTGTGTGCGGGTAACTTTAACTTTGAAAGATGGTCGTTGAATGAGGCGAATCCGATGGTCCAAAGATGGAAAATTTGAGCACTATTGGACGTTGGATATCATCTAGATTCCACCAGATTTTGCCACATGTATAATCTAGAAGACTCCATGGTTGAACTTAAGCATAATGCACAAACATCAAAACACAAGCACTTCTTATTTGTTCTAGAATCTTCCATATCAGAATTGCCCAAATGTTTTTCTACATGATTTGCCATTATTTGTTTTTACTTTATGTCTTACAACGCACAATTCCATGAATCTTAAAATAGATTAGCTTTCTTATAAAAACTAGATGATTTTGAATGAAATGAACTATAAGAATTAAACGAACATCTACATCATGCGTATATGACTCAAAGCTTGCATGCTATAATGTGGTATTTATTCATAATTTGGTTGCCAAATCTCATGCGTGCAATGCACGCGTACCTTAGTCTAGTCTAAATGGTGTTTGTGTGTGTGTTGTGCGTGTTGAGGTGCAAATTGTCTTTTTTTTGGGTACACGTTAAGCTTGTTCTTCCGAAATTTCAAGCCGCGTCTTGTTATGCCGAAAAGTGAAGCTAGCGTCTCTGTCTATCGTGCTGCGAAACTCCCACCTCTTCAACCCGCGCCTTGTTAGCCCGAAATATTTAAGATATATCTTTGTCTCGTTGTGCTCCGACAACTCCCTCCATCTCAACCCGCGCCTTGCTATTCCGAAATTACAACGCGCGCGAAAACTCCCACCTCCTGTGAAATCCAGACAAGTGAAATGCCCGTGGTACCCCTGAACCGAAAGAACCGCCTCAAATCGGTGGGGGGTACTTTCGTAACTTACCCCACATTTCGGACAAGCGCGTCTCTAAGCCATGGTTCCCCACTGCCATCCCATCCGCCCACCCATTCATACGCCGAGGCCGCAAAAAGCCGCAACAAAACCCCACACCCTGCTCTGTCCGCCACCCAGCCGGAGCCTCTTCCCCGACGACGTTGTCCACAGCAACACCTCGACGTCCCTCATCCACCGTACCAGATGAGGATCCGTCGTCGATCTCATCGTCCTGCCTGTTCGGCCACCCCGTCCTCCACCTCCAAGGAGCTGCCCCGATGTTCCCCTCGTCTTTCGCCCCACCTCCATTCCATCTTCACCTGCACCACCGGAAGAGCATCATCATCACCGTTTCCTCGGATGAAGCTGTGGCCTAATCGACGCAACCAAAGAGGTTGTACAGTAATCGCTGCATTTTCTTCTTGATTCGATCTCACGGTGCTGCCGGCGCTCGGTCCTGAGCCGACACGGCGCGACTCCATCCACGACGGCGTCGCCGGCCACTTCCTCCACGGCGTTGCTCCCTCAGCAGTGACGTCCACATCAGTAGGAGCTGCTGCTGCTTTAGCTCTCGCTCGCGCTGCTGCTCTGCTCTTGCTCTCGGTCCCCTGCCTGGTCTGCTCTTGCTATTGCTCTTGCTCGCGCTGCTGCTCTCACTCTTGCTCTTGCTTGCGATGTTGCTTTGATTTGGCTACACTTCAGTTGACTGAATCGACTTTTGGGTCAGTCGATCTTCAAGGGGTGGGCTCGCCGGGGTGAAGGAAGAACTAGCCGTAGCGGGGAGGGGGGCTCGCCGGAGAGGTACCCCACTATCTATCTTAGGGTTTAGGATGGGGGCGGTGGTCGCCGGCAGCGGCGGGGCGTTGGCGGGGCGGTGGCGTGGGGATCGCTGGAGAAAAAGCTCGGCACGGGGGGGCCTAGAGGGATGGACGGGGCGGCGGCGGACCGGCGGTGGGGAGTGTTTTCGAGGCAGGCAGGGTGGCGCACCGCCGGCCGTGGGCGGAGGGGGGCTGCTGTTTGGCCGATGGTGGCTGGCGGCTCAGGGGGGTGGAGGTTGAAGATGAACCGCAGGCCCTTGATTTCGTATCCAACGACTGCAAAATCGACTGACCAGAGATGAAAAAGTCAGCCGGCCGATGTGTAGCTCACCTTGCTAGTGCGTTCAGTTTTGACAGCAAATTCAATTTTGACAGCAAAATTCAGTTTCGACAGTTAGGTTCAGTTTCGACAGTTAAGTTCAGTTTCGACAGTTAAGTTCAGAGATGAGCGGCTGATGTATTTTACATCGAGCACTTTGTGGTTATGTATTTTACGTCATGTATTGGAGATGCTATTAGAATTCCACTCTGGTTAACGTTGTTCGTTGTCTCTCTTGTCCTGCTTCAGCCTCGGCATCCTCACCGGAGCTGCTCCAATGATGAAACCCTCCATCACAGCGGAGCAGTACCTCGGGCTCCATCTCCAGACACCTAAGATCTTCTTCCCCTCCTCCGATAGCAAAGTCAGCCGAAGCATCCTCACCGGCCAACCCAATCACGCTGAGATCGACATAGCTTCGCCAAATAGGTTGTACACTTGTTGCATCTCTTTTTTACTCTACATGTTATATATATTGTCCACTGAGCACTCGTAGTAACGGGAAATACAATTATTTTATCCTACTTATGACAAGCAGTGAGGTTCCAGGCAACTTAGCTATCCGTGATGGACTCTCTTGAACGCCATCATTATTTATCGCTGCGTGTTTGAGTTGTGCATTTGTCGATGGGCCTGGGAGTTGAGCTAGTATGGCAGTGGCCTGGGTCCAAAGTAAAAGAAGTAGCACAAAAACATTTTTTTAGTGTAGGATTTTCCTTGCTCAAGCCTGCCTACTAGAATCGCCAGTGCTTGAAAGGAAAAGTGAATGAAAAACATAGGAATTGGAAAGTTTCCTATGGTACCACTTTTCATGAATTTGGTGCAAAGGAATGGAGCAAAGAAAAACTGTAGGATTTGTTCCTTTAGTGTCTCCTTGAAAGAAAAACCGTAGGAATTCTAATTTCCACTTCTCCTCCTTTTCATATTCCTATTCATCAAGCACAAGACTAAGAGATAGTAGCATAATAGCATTATAACCGTACATTTTCTTCTGGTTTGACTTAATCTCACCATGCTTTTTTGCATCCTGTGATTTTCCAATTGTTGTTAACCAAACACCTAGATTGGCAGAAATCTGGTTTTTTTAAATTCTCTGTTTTGCACGTGCATTCCTATCCTATTCCTGTCTATTTCCTATCCCTGCATTGTTAGAATCCTCAAATTCAAACATGACCTTACTCAATTACTTCTGTTATAGATATGTGTCAAAGAAAACCTTGTGTGGTTTGTCCTGCTCCTGCGGCGCTGTGTTCCACCCCAGCTCAGCTGCTCCAACGACGGAAGGGTTCACCACAGCAGGGATCCACTCTCCAGACTGTCTTTCGCCGCCTCAGATCTTCTTCCCCGCCGCCGGCAGCCACAACAACTGCATTACCATCATCAACTGAGCAGATGACCTTGAGGACTACATGGGTCCGCAAGAGAGGTCGCACTCTTCCGTGTCTTCTTACATTATGTGTCGCTTAATATGATGACATGCTACATTATCGTCGTGTTCACCTATTAGACTCCGAGTCAGGTCCAAACGAATGCTGAAACTTGAGTTTTTAAATGGTTGTGGGGTACATATTGGGGCAGCAATCAGTACTATCTGTCTACTATCTGGTTAATCTCCGGTGTATACTATGAGTTTCATGTTGGGTGCAAACAAACTTTAAAGGAGCCATTATCTGTATTTTTTAACTAAAGCTATTATCTGCCTGCTATCATTGGTTTTGGGTCTATCCACAGTTTGCTACCATCACTCTGGAGTTGTGCATGCACTCCTTACATAATCTCACCATGTTTTATTCCTATGCATGCCAGTTATTGTACACAATGGAACTGATCATGTAGAGCAAAAGAGGCGAGCCTTGTGTGGCAATAAAATTTCATGCAGACGTCGTTCCATGGTGGGCGCAAAGGTAGCCCCCCTCCACCCATTTCGGATCGTAATCAAGAGGAAGATAACTATTTTGAGGGGGATTCAGAAGGAGAAGACCACTCCTATTTACCCCATGAGGTCTTCGCTCTAACTTGGCATGCTGATGTTGGTAATATCATGCATATGGTGCCTTGCATTGCTTACTGTATACATTAAAGATGTCATCTGCTTAGTTTAGACATGCTTTGTGTCAATGCCATCTGTTTAGTTTCTTTATCGTATATGTGAATCATGCAATGCCATCTTGTCTAGCCAGGCACCATATATGTGAATTTTGCAATGCCACCCTGGTTAGCCAGTCATCTTATATGTGAATTATATCATGCCATCATTTTTTTATTACGTGTTAAATTTGTCAACAATTTTAGAACATTCAATTACTCTTCCTGTGCATCAGCCATTCAGCACGGTCATGGAAAAATCTGGAGTGGAAACAAGGTCTTTAGAGCAGACAATGCTATCTGACGAAGCGCATGTCTTGTTGGTTACCGATAGCTCCTTAGAGGAGGATTCAGAGACAGATGACCAGTCATATTTCCCCCCTGAGGTGCATTCCCTAACTTGGCAGGGTTATGTTACTCATATCATGCGTATGGTATCTTGCATTGCTATGTCATTTGCTTAATTTAGACATGCTTTGTGTGAATGCCACCTGTTTAGTGTCTAATTACCATATATGTGAATTATGCAATGCCATCTTGTTGCAAGACATTATATATGTGAATGATGCAATGTTATCTTGTTGCAAGGCATTATGTATGTGAATTATGCAATGCCATGCTGTTTAGGCAAGCGTCATATATGTGAATTATATCATGCCGTCCTTTTTTTCTATTTCTCATTGCTTTTGTCGACAATGTTTGTATATTCAACTGCTCTTCCTGTGCATCAGCCATTTGAATTGGTGATGGAGAAATCTGGAGTGAAAACAAGGTCTTCAGAGCAGACAATGCTACCTGCTGAAGCAGATATCTTGCTGGTTACAGATAGCTCTTCAGAGGAGGATTCAGAGGCAGATGACCAGTCCTATTATCCCCCTGAGGTGTATGCTCAAACTTGGCAGGGTTATATTACTCATATCATGCATATGTTGTATTGCAATGCTTAGTTTTTACATCATATACACAATATTGAATGCCATCTCCTTAGTTGACACATCATATATGCAATTGCCCTCTACTCACTTACTTAGTATATAAATCATATATTTGAATTATGTCATGCCATGATGTTTACATAGACAGCATGTATCTGAATTATGGCATGCCAACCCATTTTCTAAAGACATAATATAGTTATATCATCTCATCCTGTTTACATAGTCATCATATTTTAAATTATGTCATTCTATCCGTGAATTATATCATACCATCATGTTTCCATCGACGGCATGTTTGTGATTTATGGCATGCCAACCACTTTAATAGACACATCGTATAGTTATATCATGTCGTCCTGTTTACATAGTCATCATATTTTGAAGTATGTCATTCTATCCTGTTTAGTTAGCCATCATACATGTGAAATTGTGTCATGCTATCCTGTTTAATTAGCCATCATATATGTGAAATTATGTCCTGCTATTCTGTTTGCTTAGACAACATAAATGTGAATTATTTCATGCCCTGTTTTCTTCCCTACTATCCATTGCACCTGTATATCTTACAATGTCTGTACATTCAATTACTTTTCTTGTTTATCAGCCATTTCAATTGGAGGGAGTGATGGCAGTATCTGTGGGAGTAAAAACACGATCTTCAGAAAAGATCGTGCTACTTGTCGATGCAGATAGAACCACGGTTGTACTTGCCCAAGAATCAGCCCCACCACACATAACCCACACTCATGCAGATTGTACCCCTACCCAGTTGGACAAACAACCAGCTACACCCCTTCTAACCCCAACCCCAGCAGATAGACACCCAGTTCCCATTGACACAGCACCGTCTCCACCACAGAGCACCCAAACACGAGCAGTTGGTAAGGCAACTGCAGTGCCCAAATCACAAGGACCACCACTCCGAACCCGAAGTCAACGCTTAAAGCAGAAGAAGAATTGTTCTCAGGTCAGGTTCCGTAGATATTGTTCATACTACTTTGCTCTTGCTTCACTGTATTTACTGATACCAACCAATTTCAAATTTGAAGTATGCAATTGAAACTCCAATGGTGCAACAGGTATGTTTTAAACCTGTTTCTTCAACGTGTTTGGCTGTTTGCTGTTGTAACTTGCTCTATGTTGATTTCAGTTTCAATTGAATAAATAGTTATGTTCTCATGCCATGCACATTACAAGTGTTATTATTGCTGTGTAGTTTCCCACACTTATATTCTGTCTATGCTGCTTTGTCTTAAATAGATATGATTTGAACTGTATCTATCTTGATTTGGCAACATAAACTAGAATGATATAGACCATACAGTGACCATACTACATAGATATATGTTTGTTTCATGCTGTTATCCTGTCCACCTTACTACTGAACTGGTTTACCAAAATGAGTTTCATATACTACATTGTAAACCTGAGATGTGTTTGTTTGTTTCTCTTTTAGAACGCGGATCAAATATTGGAGAAGAGTACCCTGTTATGCAATGGTAAAGGAAGTAATGCAGATAAGGTTCAAGATAGTGAGACATCCCTGTTGGTCTCCAAGAAAGCTGATAAAAACTATACTGAGGACACTGAGACAACCCCAAAGTCCTGTCTTGATGTAGTGTTCGAGTTACTAGCTACCACTGCTGGCACTAGCTCTTCGAACTCGTTGCCTGAATCAGTTCGGCTTCCTGAGTCTCAACTTCAAGTTGAAAGACATCGATCAGATGTTATGTGACAGGAAGCCGAAGGACTGAGGAAGTCCCTGCAGAATTCAGATGCATACTTTCTGGTGCAACAGCAAGCGCTGGAGGACTTAAGCGCCAAACAAGAGAAAGTTAATAAGCTTGCTAAGCATCTTGCCAGCATTATGGGTACCCAGGATATTGTTTCTTGAGCTCTTCTGAAGTGGTTTCAGTTCTGGACTTGTTTTGCTGTGGCATTTATATGCTGCTGTGTTCCCTATATTTGCACTGGTGGCGAACTTTGATGCCCAGTGGATGTAATATGTGTAATAGCCTTGATAGCCTAGTGTAAGTTGCTTGCTTATTTATTTCCTTGTTGTCTTGTTTATTTGTTTGCTTGTAGTCAGTGCAGTTCTTTTTCTGCGGTTTGCTAGTGGCTGCAATAACCTATTTTTTAAAACTAGGCCACAATAACCATGGGCTAATATTTACTGTAGTGACACTGGACCCACGGGCCGTAGAAACAGTGGGCCTTCTACGGGCCATATAAATAGTGGGCCTTCTATGGGCCGTATAAACAGTGGGCCTTCAACGGGCCGTAGAAACAATGGGCCTTCTACGGGCCGTATCATCAATGGGCCTTATACGTGCAGTACGATCGATTGGCCAAACATGGGCCAATAACAGGCCGCGTAATGGTCGTAAACGGGCTAGATTGGAATCATCCGTTCATGGGCCGACCATAACGGGCCATCGTTAATAGGCCGTATTTCATGAAGCTATGAAAACGGCCCAACGTGTTAATGGACCAAAAACAGGCCGACTGTAACCACGGGCTGAATTTGGCCCATAAGCAGAAAATGACAGTAACGGGCCGTAAGTAAACAATTGCTGGAAATGAGCCCAAGAATAAATGGGCTCTGAGAAGGCCGAAAGATAACATGGGCTGGAAATGGCCCTACGGAATAACGGGCCCTTAATGGGTATAAAGTGATACACTGTTCATTATGGGCCAGTTTCACCACGGGCCGTTAATGGGTGTAAAGTAATACATTGTTCATTACGGGCCAGTTTCACCACGGGCCGTTAATAGGCCAAGAGTTATATAGGGCCTCATATGGGCCGAAAGACATCATGGGCCATACATGGGCCAGAAGTGAAAACGGGCTGGAATCATATTGGGTGGCCCAGATGACGCTATTGGGCCTAATTCGGATAGGCATAACGGGCCTTGGGTTAGCGGGCTGTAAATGGGCTATATGCGAACATGCCATTAACATGCTTTACATGGGTCGGCCCACCACCTTTTGACCAAGTCAAACGGGCCGGCCTTCTCATAGGAATGGGCCTCTGTTGGGCCGTGCCATGTGTCGACGTATCATAGGAGCCTTCTGTCCAATGAGTGGATGACATCTGTCCCAACGGTGAGACGACACGTGTTTCCTCCAGCCAATGATGATTTTACACGTGGAAAATCCCCATTGGTCGGGGCTGTTAACGGGTTATCGGATCCAAAACCCGACCCGATAACTTAACGGCGTTCCGTTACGGTGGATGCCACGTGTCGGTCACCCTTGACGAAAGCACTTCTGTGACGCGCGATTTATCATCATGGAAGTGGACACTTCCGTGATGATAATTTTGGTAATGTCATGGAACACTTCTATGACAGCACATGTATGACTATCTTGATTCTATCATAAATTTGTCATGGATGTACATGCATGACAAAAAACGCGACCTACTGTGACAAACATGTATCATCACGGAAGTGTATTTTTTTAGAGCTCTTGGTGGAGATAGCACCCCGGTTGTACATGCACAAGAACCAGCCCTACCACACATAACCCAAACTCTCGCAGATTGTACCCCTATTGCGATGGACAGAGAACCAGCTTCACCCAATCTAACCCCAACCCCAGCCGATAGTAACCCAGTTCCTGTTGACACAACACCATCTCCACCACAGAGCTCCCAAACAAGAGCAGTTAGTAAGGCAGCTCCAGTGCCCAAAGGGCCAGTACTATCACGGCGAACCCCAACTCCACTAGTTAGTACGCCTATTCCCTTGGAGGAAGCACAACCAGCTAGTCGTAGTTTAGCATCTATCACATTTGATGTTGTTAAATCGTATGCGTGTATCTTCCCATCTTGGAAATATTATACTGAAGATGAAGGAAAATGCCAGTTGCAGGTGTTTGTCCAGGAGTTATGTGTATGTAATGTTATTCATGTCAATTACTTTGCTTCATCCCATACATCCTACCTCCATGATGGTTATAATACAACAAATTTTCCCATTTTTCTCTATAGAGAAGGACCGATTTGGAAACTCAGGATGAGGTAACCTGTGCTAATACCTCTGCTATCTTCAAGAATGCTTGGTGGCAGTATCAGAATTACCTGAAGAAAACGTACTTCACCGACAAAGAAACTCATCAAATTCCCTTACGTTCTCCTGAGACACATTTACCGGACGGTGACTGGGAACGCCTTGTTCTGTATTGGTCCCGAACCAAGAATGTGGTAAGGTCTATGAGCTCATTTTCTATTTTTAAGTATTATATTCTTGCATCTTACTGTACTCTGTTCATGTAGAACAAGTGCCTAAACCTGAAGAACAACGGTTCTAATTTAAGATTCCATTGCTATCATAGTTCAAAAAGCACTAGGCGTTAATTATGCGTTTTGCCACCGCCTTGCGCTTTACTGACCAAAGCGCATGCTTATGCGCAGTTATGCACATATTATGCGTAGTTATGCGCAATGCGTTTTGCCAACGCCTAGAGCCTAGGCGCACTTAAGCGCTCGCTTAGGCGCGCCTTTTTTTAACTATGATTGCTTTGCTCTTGTATCACTATATTTACTCATACAATGCATGTTTCTTTAATAGGTTTGCTATTATCAATAGCTCTATTGATTTCAATTTCAATTGTGTATACAGTTGACCTTCATATCATGCACATTACTAGAATCACAACAGAGCCAATAGTGTTGTTGTACATGTAGACCCATGGTACCCATCTGAAATCTTGTTGTGCCGTGTAGTTTCCCACGCTTTGTATTCTTTCACTACTGCTTTGTCTTGAACTGATATGATTTGAACCGTGTCTCTATTTTGATTTGGCAAGACAATGCAGTGACCATAGGACATAGATATATGTTTGTTTGATGCTTTTATTATGTACTAGTACTTGGCAGTAGAAGACTTGGTTAATCCTGTCCACCTTACTATTGAACTGGTTCATCGAAATGAGTTTCATATACTAGTACATGCTAAACTTGTTATGTGTCCGCTTGTTTCTTCTTTTAGAATGCTGACAGAATATTGGGGAAGAGTGCCTTATTAAGGAATGGTAAAGGAGTAATGCAAATAAGGTTCAGGATAGTGACACATCCTTGTTGGTCTCCAACAAAGCTAATAAAACAACTAAGGAAGACTATCTTGAAGACAGCGAGACAACCCCAAAGTCCTGTCTTGGTTTAGTGTTCGAGTTACTGGCCACTACCGCTTGCACAAGCTATTCAAACTCACTGTCTGAATCAGTTTGGTTTCTTGAGTCTCAACTACAAGCTAAAAGACATCGATCAGCTGTGCTGTGACAAGAAGCGAAAGGACTGCAGAAGTCCCTCGAGCATTCAGATGCATACTTTCTGGTGCAATAGAAAGCGTTGGAGGATTTTAGCGCCAAACAGGACAAAGCTAATCAGCTTGCTAAGCTTATTGCCAGCATGGTGGTTACCCATGATAAAGTTTCTTGAGCTCTTCTAAAGTTGTTTCAGTTATGCTCTTGTTTTGCTGCCGCGTTTATATGCACTGGTGGCCAATTTTGACGGCCAGTGTATGTAATGTGTTGCTTTGTTCCCTATATTTGCACTGGTGGCGAACTTTGATGCCCAGTGGATGTAATATGTGTAATAGGGGTAATGGGCTAGCATTAATTGCTTTCTTATTTATTTCCTTATTATCTTGTTTAGTTGTTTGCTTGTAGTCACTGCAGTTCTTTTTTGGGTTTTTCTAGTGGCCACAATGTTGGGGAACGTAGCAGAAATTCAAAATTTTTCCTACGAGTCATCAAGATCTATCTATGGAGAGACTAGCAACGAGGGGAAGAAGAGTGCATCTACATACCCTTGTAGATCGCTAAGAAGAAGCATTCAAGAGAACGGGGTTGAAGGAGTCGTACTCGTCGTGATCCAAATCACCGGAGATCCTAGTGCCGAACAGACGGCACCTCCGTGTTCAACACACGTACAACCCGGTGACGTCTCCCATGCCTTGATCCAGCAAGGAGAGAGGGAGAGGTTGAGGAAGACTCCGTCCAGCAGCAGAACGACGGCGTGGTGGTGGTGGAGGAGCATGGCAATCCTGCAGGGCTTCACCAAGCACCGCGGGAGAGGAGAAGGGAGAGAGGTAGGGCTGCGCCAAGAAGAGGTGAAACTCATGTGTTGGGCAGCCCCCCACAACTCAAATATTTATAGGGGGAGGGGAGGGGGCTGCGCCCCCTCTAGGGTTCCCTCCCCAGGGGTGGCGGCAGCCCCAGATGCCATCTGGGTGGCGGCCAGAGGGGGAGAAGGGGGAGGCGCACCCAGGGTGGGCCTTAAGGCCCATCTGCCCTAGGGTTTGCCCCCTTTCCCACTCTTCCTGCACCTTGGGCCCCTTGTGGGGGGCACACCAGCCCAACTGGGGCTGGTCCCCTCCCACACTTGGCCCATGCAGCCCTCCGGGGTTGGTGGCCCCACTTGGTGGACCCACGGGACCCTCCCGGTGGTCCCGGTACGTTACCGAAAAAACCCGAAACTTTTCCGGTGACCAAAACAGGACTTCCCATATATAAATCTTTACCTCCGGACCATTCTGGAACTCCTCGTGAAGTCCGGGATCTCATCCGGGACTCCGAACAACATTCGGTAACCACATACAAACTTCCTTTATAACCCTAGCGTCATCGAACCTTAAGTGTGTAGACCCTACGGGTTCGGGAACCATGCAGACATGACCGAGACGTTCTCCGGTCAATAACCAACAGCGGGATCTGGATACCCATGTTGGCTCCCACATGTTCCACGATGATCTCATCGGATGAACCATGATGTCAAGGACTCAATCGAAACCGTATACAATTCCCTTTGTCTAGCGATATTGTACTTGCCCGAGATTCGATCGTCGGTATGCCGATACCTTGTTCAATCTCGTTACCAGCAAGTCTCTTTACTCGTTCCGTAACACATCATCCCATGATCAACCCCTTGGTCACATTGTGCACATTATGATGATGTCCTACCGAGTGGGCCTAGAGATACCTCTCCGTCACACGGAGTGACAAATCCCAGTCTCAATTCGTGCCAACCCAACAGACACTTTCGGAGATACATGTAGTGCACCTTTATAGCCACCCAGTTACGTTGTGACGTTTGATACACCCAAAGCATTCCTACGGTATCCGGGAGTTGCACAATCTCATGGTCTAAGGAAATGGTACTTGACATTAGAAAAGCTTTAGAATACGAACTACGATCTTTGTGCTAGGCTTAGGATTGGGTCTTGTCCATCACATCATTCTCCCAATGATGTGATCCCGTTATCAACGACATCCAATGTCCATGGTCAGGAAACCGCGACCATCTGTTGATCAACGAGCTAGTCAACTAGAGGCTTACTAGGGACTTGGTGTTGTCTATGTACCCACACATGTATTTGAGTTTCCTATCAATACAATTATAGCATGGATAATAAACGATTATCATGAACAAGGAAATATAATAATAACTAATTTATTATTGCCTCTAGGGCATATTTCCAACACACAATAGCCTATTTTTGGTAACTAGGCCAAAATAATCATGGCAACACACGGACTGTTGTAACCATGGGCCTCCTGCAGGCCGTATGATCCATGGGCCTTTGTCCGGCCGTAGGATCCCTTGGCCTTCTATACGGGCCGTAGGATCCATCAGCCTTCTATACGGGCCTTAGGGTCCATGGGCCTTCTCCAGGCCATAGGGTCCATGGGCTTTCTACGGGCCATACGATCCATGGGCCTTCTACGGGCCGTACTATCCATGGGACTCATACAGGACGTAGGATCCATGGGCCTTCTACGGGGCGTATCATCATTTCACCAATCATGGGCTGTACTATTCGTGGACCATAACGGGCCGTTAATAGGCCGTATTTGATAACTCTATGAAAACAGTCCAACGGGTTTTTTGACATGAAAACGGCCCAACGTATTAACGGTCCGCAAATTTGGCCCACAAGCAGAAAATGACAGTAACGGGCCGTATGTAACCGAATGCTGCAAATGAGCCCAAGAATCAATGGGCATTGAGAAGGCCGAAAGATAACTTGAGCTAGAAACAACCCAATGGAATAATGGGCCGTTAACGGGTATAAAGTGATACACTATTCATTACGGGCCAGTTTCACCACGGGCCGTTAATGGGCCAAGAGTTACAAAGGTCCTCATGTGGGTCGAAAGAATTCATGGGCCACACATGGGCCGGAAGTTAAAACAGGCTGAATCATATTGGACGGCCCAGATGATGCTACTGGGCCTAATTCGGATAGGGCGTAATGGGCCCTGGGTTAGCGGGCTGTAAATGGGCTATATGCGAACAGGCCGATAACAGGCTTTCCGTGGGCCGGCTCGCCACCTTTTGACCAAGTCAAACATGCCGGCCTTTTCATAGGAATGGGCCTCTGTTGGGCCATGCCACGTGTCGCCGTATCATAGGTGCCTTTGGTCCAATGACCGGATGACATCTGTCCCAATTGTGAGCCGACACGTGTTTCCTCCAGCCAATGATGATTTTACACGTGGAAAATCCCCATTGGTTGGGGCTGTTAACGGGTTATCGGATCCAAAACTCGACCCGATAGCTTAACGGCGTTCCATTACGGTGGATGCCACGTGTCGGTCACCCTTGACGAAAGCACTTCTGTGATGCGTGATTTATCGTCATGGAAGTGGACACTTCCGTGATGATAATTTTGGTAATGTCATGAAACACTTCTACGACAACACATGTATGACTATCTTGATTCTGCATAAAATCGTCATGGATGTACATGCATGACAAAGAACGCGACCTACTGTGACAAACACGTATCATCACGGAAGTGTATTTTTTTGTAGTGCCCAAGCTTAAACCTTTGCTTGTCCTCAAGCAATTCAGTTGATAAACTGAAAGTGATAAAGAAAAACTTTTACAAACTCTGTTTGCTCTTGTTGTTGTAAACATGCAAAGCCAGCATTCAGGTTTCAACAGATATTATAAACTAACCATACTCACAATGACACCTCGGTCTCACAATTACTCATATCAATAGCATAATCAGCTAGCAAACCATAATAATAAAACTCGGATGACAACACTTTCTCAAAACAATCATAACATGATATAACAAAATGGTATCTCGCTAGCCCTTTCTGAGACCGCAAAACATAAATGCAGAGCACCTTTAAAGATCAAGGACTGACTAAACATTGTAATTCATGGTAAAAGAGATCCAGTCAAGTCATACCCAATATAAACCAATAATAATGAATGCAAATGACAGTGTGCTCTCCAGCGGGTGCTTTTTAATAAGAAGGTGATGACTCAACATAAAAATAAATAGATAGGCCCTTCGCAGAGGGAAGCAGGGATTTTTAGAGGTGCGAGAGCTCAATTTTAAAATAGAGATTGAATAACATTTTGGGCGGCATACTTTGACTGTCAATGCAACAACTATGAGATGGTTGTATCTTCCATAGTACATGCATTATAGGCAGTTCCCACGCAGAATGGTAAAGTTTATACTCCCCCACCACCAACAAGCATCAATCCATGGCTTGCTCGAAACAACGAGTGCCTCCAACTAACAACAGCCCTGGGGGAGTTTTGTTTAATTATATTGATTTGCTTTGATCTTTTTGGATCATGGGACTGGGCATCCCGGTTACTGGCCCTTTCTCGTGAATGAGGAGCGGAGTCCACTCCTCTTGAGAATAACCCACCTAGCATGGAAGATATAGGCAGCCCTAGTTGAAACATGAGCTGCTCGAGCATACAAAACAGAATTTCATTTGAAGGTTTGGAGTTTGGCACATACAAATTTACTTGGAACGGCAGGTAGATACCGCATATAGGAAGGTATGGGGGACTCATATGGAATAACTTTGGGGTTTAAGGAGTTTGGATGCACAAGCAGTATTCCCGCTTAGTACAGGTGAAGGCTAGCAAAAGACTGGGAAGCGACCAACTGAGAGAGCGACAACAGTCATAAACATGCATTAAAACTAATTCACACCGAGTACAAACATGAGTAGGATATAATCCACCATGAACATAAATATCGTGAAGGCTATGTTGATTTTATTTCAACTACATGCGTGAACATGTGCCAAGTCGAGTCACTCAATTCATTCAAAGGAGGATACCATCCCATCATACCACATTATAATCATTCTAATAGCATGTTGGCATGCAAGGTAAATCATTATAACTCATAGCTAATCAAGCATGGCACAAGCAACTATAATCTCTAAATGTCATTGCAAATATGTTTACTTCATAATAAGCTGGATCAGGAACGATGAACTCATCATATTTACAAAAACAAGAGAGGTCGAGTTCATACCAACTTTTCTCATCTCAATCAGTCCATCATATATCGTCATTATTGCCTTTCACTTGCACGACCGAACGATGTGTATAATAATAATAGTGCACGTGCATTGGACTAAGCTGGAATCTACAAGCATTCAACTCAAGAGAGAAGACAAAATAATATGGGCTCTAGGTTAAATAAACAATCATGCATAGGAGAGCCACTAAACATTTTCAATATGGTCTTCTACTCTCAACCCCTCAAAGGAAAGAAAAGAAAATAAAACTATTTACATGGGAAAGCTCCCAACAAGTAAAAGAAGAATGAGAAATCTTTTTGGGTTTTCATTTTAATTTCTACAATTCTACTACAAGCATGGAAATTAAACTAACTAGTTTTTTTGGTTTTTCTTAAGGTTTATCAAACACACAAGAAGAAAACTAGAAAAAGAAAATTAAACTAGCATGGATAATACAATGAAAGAGTATGAGCATCAACGACTAGAATAGTGTGTCGACTTGAATGTAAAGTCGGTGAGAAATACGTAATCCTCCAAGCTTAGGCTTTTGGCCTAAGTTGGTTTATGGCCATGGATAGCCTGGTTGATATCCGTAGTTGTAACTGGGGTCGTACTGAGATGCAGCAGCAAATGCCTCCTGAGCTGCGGCATGTTGGCGAGCCGCCTCTGCTCTCCCCTCGTGTTCAACTGCTTCCTCCCTGGTAACAACATATCTTCCTTTTGCCTGGTAATCAAAAAGGAAAAGAGCAGGAAAAGTAACATGGACAGAGCTATGTCTGTCAAAGATTAGTCGATACTGGAGGAATTGTTCATTCCCCTTAAGAAAATGATGTTTGACCATAGCGTCATAATCTAAATAAGTAGGAGGCAACATCATATCGCCCTCTCGTGGGGCTATACCAAGATAATTGGCCACACGGGTCGTATAAATTCCTCCAAATAAATCTCCAGCTCTACCATTTTTATGCAATCTATGTGCAACTATTGCCCCCAAGTTATAATCTTTATAATCTAACACAACACTCTTGAGGACACAAAGATCAGGGACACACATATGACATGCTTCATCTTTACCGTTAATGCATCTATCAATGAAGAGAGCAAAATAATGCATAGCAAGAAAATGAATGCTCCCTATGGTAGCTTGTGTAATATCCCTAGACTCTCCAACAGTAATACTAGCAAGGAAATCTCTAAATTCAGATTTGTGGGGATCGTTAACACTTCCCCACTGCGGGAGTTTGCAAGCAGTAGTAAAATCTTCCAGGTCCATGGTATATGATTTATCATAAATATCAAACAGGTCACTATGAGAATTACGCGAAGATGAAAATTTAAACCTTCTCACAAACAAATTAGTTAGATGGTAGTACCGAGGACACTTATCTTGAATGAAGTCCTCAAGATCGGCATTACGCACATATGTATCAAATTCATCCTTAATGCCTGCATTGACCATAAACTCTTCTGACGGCCACTCACAAGACCGCACTTCAGCTTCCCTTGGTGGTTCATCATCTTGCTCATGCATAGCAATCCTGGGTCCTTTCTTTACTGAGGAACCACCTTGGTACATTTTCCTGAACATATTTCTTTTTCTGCAATATTTCTTAAATTGTAGTAACTTCAAAGTAAAAGTGAATAAAACTAAACAAGATTGATAGCAACTACTCCTACAAGTGCCTAGAGCCTATATCATGCATCAGAATTACTTGGGACCTCATAAATTTAACATGCAAGCTCAAGAACAGGGTCACCAAGGCAGCAAGGATTTGCAATGAATAAAGCACTAGAACAAAAACTAATTGGACCAATGGAGGAGTCACATACCAAGCAACAATCTCCCAAAGCAGTTCTGTAAATGGAGCTTTGAGCAAGGAGATCAAAAATCGCAGCAAAATGAGCTAGAACTCGTGCTTGAGCTGGATGGCGATTTTTTGGGAAGAATATGGAGTGTGAGGGTGCTGGCATAAGTGGAGGGGGTCCACCAGGGGCCCACGAGACAGGGGGCGCGCCCAGGGATGGTGGGTGCGCCCTCCACTCTCGTGGCCTTGTGCTTGCCCCTCCTGCAGTGATTTCAGTGCCTAAAATCTTCAAATATTCCATAAAAAATCATAATAAATTTGCAGGGCATTTGGAGCACTTTTATTTCGGGATATTTTTCATTGCATGAGTAATTCAGAAAACAGAAAGATAATACTATTTTTTCTTTATTTACTTTAAATAATAGATAGTAAAAAGAGGGTACAGAAGGTTGTGCCTTCTAGTTTCATCCATCTCATGATCTTCAAAATGAATCCACTAACAAGGTTGATCAAGTCTTGTTAACAAACTCATTCCGAATAACACGGAACCGGAGAAATTTCAAAGTGACACTAGGTTACCTCAATGGGGATATGGATATCCCCAACAATAAGAATATCATACTTTTTCTTGACAGTAGGGAGAGGAAATTCAAAACCTCCAATAATGATTGATGGAATTTTCTCAATAGAATTTAAGCTATGAACTTGGGGTTGTTTCCTCGAAAAATGTACCGTATGCTCATTTCCATTAACATGAAAGGTGACATTGCCTTTGTTGCAAACAATAACAGCTCCTTTAGTATTTAAAAAGGGTCTACCAAGGATAATAGACACACTATCGTCCTCAGGAATATCAAGAATGACGAAGTCTGTTAAGATAGTAACATTCGCAACAACAACATGCACGTCCTCACAAATGCTGACAGGTATAGCAATTGATTTATCAGCCATTTGCAAGGATATCCCAGTGGGTGTCAACTTACTTAATTCAAGTCTACGGTACAAGGAAAGAGGCATAACACTAACACCGGCTCCTAAATCACATAAAGCAGTTTTAACATAATTTGTTTTAATGGAGCATGGTATGGTTGGTACCCCTGGATCTCCAAGTTTCTTTGGTATTCCACCCTTAAAAGTGTAATTGGCAAGCATGGAGGAAATCTCAGCTTCAGGTAGTTTCCTCTTATTTGTAATTATATCTTTCATATATTTAGCATAAGGGTTTGTTTTAAGCATATCAGTTAAGCGCATGCATAAGAAAATAGGTCTAATCATTTTAGCAAAACGCTCAAAGTCCTCATCATCCTTTGTCTTGGATGGTTTAGGAGGAAAGGGCATGGGTTTCTGAACCCATGGTTCTCTTTCCCTACCATGTTTCCTAGCAACAAATTCCCTCTTATCATAACGTTGGTTTCTTGATTGTGGGTTATCAAGACCAGCACCAGGTTCAATTTCTATATCATTGTTATTACTAGGTTGATCATCAACATGAACATCATTATTAGCATTATCATCAGGTTCATGTTCATCTCCAGATTGTGTTTAAGCATCAGAGATAGAAGTATCATTAGGATTCTCAGGTTTTTCTACATTAGGTTCACTAGAAGCATGCAAAGTCCTATCGTCTTTCTTTTTCTTCTGCTTAGAAGAACTAGGAGCTTCTAAATTATTTCTCTGAGAATCTTGCTCGATTCTCTTAGGGTGGCCTTCAGGATACAAAGGTTCCTGAGTCATTCTACCGGTTCTAGTTGCCACTCTAATAGCAAAGTCATTTTTATTATTTAATTCATCAAGCAAATCATTCCGAGCCTTAAGTACTTGCTCATCTTGAGTAGCAACCATAGAAGCATATTTGCTAATGAGTTTGAGTTCACCTTTAACTCTAGCCATATTATCGCTCACGTGTCCTATCTCGAAAGCATTATTCTTTAACTCTCTACCAACATAAGCATTGAAACTTTCTTGTCTAGCCATAAAGTCATCAAATTCATCTAAGCATGGGCTATGAAATTTAGTAGAGGGAATTTCAACTTTATCATATCTATAGAGAGAATTTACCTTTACTACATGTGTCGGGTTATTAAGACAATGTGGTTCTTCGACAGGCGGTGTATTAAGACAATGTATTTCTTCAATAGGTGGTAAATTCTTAACATATTCAGCTTTTATACCTTTTTCTTTCATTGATTTCTTTGCCTCTTGCATATCTTCAGGACTGAGAAATAAAACACCTCTCTTCTTTGGAGTGGGTTTAGGAATAGGCTCAGGAGTTGGATCAATTGGTTCAGGAATTGCCTCAGGAATTGGCTCATGAAGAGTCCAATTATTTTCATTAGTCAACATATTATTCAATAGTAATTCAGCTTCATCGACTGTTCTTTCCTTGAAAACACAACCAACACAACTATCCAAGTAGTCCTTGGAAGCATCAGTTAGTCCATTATAAAAGATATCGAGTATTTCATTTTTCTTAAGAGGATGATCAGGCAAAGCATTAAGTAATCAGAGAAGACTCCCCCAAGCTTGTGGGAGACTCTCTTCTTCGATTTGCACAAAGTTATATGTTTCCTGGAAGGCAGCTGTCGATGTCAAAACCGGCGGATCTCGGGTAGGGGGTCCCGATCTGTGCGTCTTAGGCTAATGGTAACAGGAAGCAAGGGACACAATGTTTACCCAGGTTCGGGCCCTCTCTATGGAGGTAAAACCCTACTTCCTGCTTGATTAATATTGAAGATATGAGTAGTACAAGAGTAGATCTACCACGAGATCGTAGAGGCTAAACCCTAAGAGCTAGCCTATGATGGTATGATTGTAATTGTGATCGGCCTTCTAAGGACCATCCTCTCTGGTTTATATAGACACTGGAGAGGGCTAGGGTTTACATGGAGTCGGTTACAAGGAAGGAAATATAATATCCGGATCGCCAAGCTTGTCTTCCACGCAAAGGAGAGTCCCATCTGGACACAGGCCGAAGTCTTGAGTCTTGTATCTTCACACTTCGATAGTCCGGACGCTGTATATAGTCTGGCTGTCTGGATACCCCCTAATCCAGGACTCCCTCAGTAGCCCTTGAACTAGGCTTCAATGACGATGAGTCTGGCATGCAGTCTTTTCTTCGGCATTGCAAGGCGGGTTCCTTCTTCGAATACTCCAAGGTTATTATCGAACACATAGATTGTGTCCGGATCTGCAAAATGATCTTCACATACCACCGTAGAGAGAATTATACTTCAGCTGACAACTTTTAGACGGCGTGATATGCCATTACAGGCAGGTCATTATTCGAACTGTTTTCCCACAACCAGCCACAACGCGTAGTGCGGGGCGGTTTCCTTGACACGTCTTGTCAAAGCAGAGATCATGTCCCCTTATCATGGGATTCTCATCAATACGGGTACGGGTAATCCAACCGCACCGCTAATTGCGGCGAGTGGGAGGTGAGCGGGTTCCACCAGGCAAGTGGGGAGGCACAAAAAGCTTTTACCATCCCTTATGAAGAGATAAGGTTTCTTCCTCTTTACCTACGCCTTCTCCTTCCACTAACTCATTCCCCTCTGCTCGAGCCCTAACGCCCAAGCCTTCTTCTTTTCCATCGAAGAGAAGTTTTCCAAAGATGTCCGGATCCGGAGCAGGAGGCAGATGGATGGCCTCTACCGTCCGGGAGAAGGATATCAAGAAGCTTCGGGAAGCCGGATATCTGGCCAAGAAGATAAGACACCATCTCCCACCGGCGGGACAGGTTGTCCCTACTCCGGAGCCTCACGAGAGAGTCGTGTTCCTTCCCCATTTTGTCCGCAGGCTCGGGTTTCCCCGCCACCCATTTGTCCGTGGAGTTATGTATTACTATGGGATTGATTTTCATGATCTTTCCCCCAACTCTTTTCTCAATATCTCGATGTTCATCGTCGTGTGCGAGGCCTTTCTCCAGATTCCGCCTCACTTCGGCGTGTGGCTGAAGATTTTCAATGTGAAGCCCAAGGTGGTAAGTGGCAAACACGCCGAGTTCGGCAGTGCCATGGTGAGCAAGATGCCCAAGGTCGTTTGGCCGAAGGGCACTTTCAATGACTCCGTCAAGGAGTGGAAGCAGCAATGGTTTTATATCACTGAACCACGCGGGAAAAAGTGGGCTGCAGCTCCTAAGTTCAGATCCGGAGCTCCACTATGGCTCACGTCCTGGCCCAAGAAGGGCCCGAACTGGTCCTCGTCCGATGAGCTATCACTGCTCCAGACGAGCGTTCGAAGCGCGGTTGACAAGGACGTCAAACTCGTTGACATAGTCCAGGTGATGCTAGTTCGCCTAGTTCTACCTTGTCAGCGCCGAGCCTGCACTTTTTGGGAGTTCGACCCAACCGAGCACCAGACCCTTCAGGAGCTCTATGACTCCTCCCACGAGGATATTTGGAAGGTGCTCTTCAAGTCCGGCTAATCATGGCCGGACTCTGCCGAGGATCGGGGGTATCAATTATCCCATTCTCCAAGCCCAGTAAGTTACAGTCACGCCCTGTCCATCCATGCTTCAGTTGGCATGTCATGAGGGAGACATTTTAATCATGTTTCATCGTGACCTCGGGGATGGATTAAGAAGGTGGAGCGGATGCATTGTCCGGCCCCACTGCCAGAGGAACCGGCCGGACCTCTTCTAATGAAGATGCTGGTCCCCGCGCCTTACGAGGCGCCAAAGAAGGAGGACTCCAAGAAGGTCAAGAAGACCCGGAGTGGCCTCCGTCACCGCAAGACTTCGGACGCTAAATCCGAAGACTCCAGCGACGCTCCTTCTTCCGAAGACGAAGAGGAGGAAGCAGAGGAGGGCGAGCCTCACTCTATAGGTGGGAAGAAGCGCGCGGCTTCCCTGTCCCTAGAGGCCGAATCGCCCAAGAGGGGGAGAGGTTCCCATCCAGAGGCATCCACCCCGGCTGCCGACAGCGGCCTGGAGTGGGATCCCAGAGCGCAGCCCTTGGAAAAATCGTAAGTAACCGAATCCTGAATGCGCCTATATATTCAGGGTCGTCTGAGTATAGTAGTTTTAACTGTCGCCATATCTCGTGCAGCCCGGCGAGATCTCCTGCCGGACAGTCATCATCGGAGGATTCGTTGAGTTCGGATGCTGTGGCGAGCGAGACGCCTCCGGAGGCTCTTTTTCCGGAGTCCAGGTGCGACACCGAGGTGTCGTCTTGAGGAGACCCCGAGCCGGATAAGGTCCTGGAGACCTCTAAGGCTCCAGGATCGGGCGAGCGGCCACCCTTCAAGGAGGGAGGTTTGCCTACTCCACTGGCATCCTCTGTCTACGCAGAGCTGTCGGGCGGTCTATCGACGGTGTTTAAGAACGTGTCTATCATCGATGAACATCGGACCCTCATGGGTGCGGTGGTTGGAAAGATTCAATCTGCCGAAAGCGGGCTGAATGAGTCCTGCCTTAGCCTTATAAAGGCTTTTGAGGTATGGTTCCTAAGGAAACTTTGAGGAATCATCATAATATGAGTAGTAGCCCCTGATACACTGTCCGGCGAAAGATAGAGAGCCGGACAGGGGATCAACTCCTCTTTTCATGTGGACCCTTGTTAATTACGTGTACCTCTCTGTTTCAAAACAGGCGTCTGTGGAGAAGACGGCCACATATCTGGCGGAAGTGTCCGTACTAAAGCAGAGCCTGGCACGGGCCGAGGAAGAACTTGGCCGTGTGAGGAAGCAATTAGAGGAGAAGCAAGGTATGTTTAAACATTGTCTTGCATTAGGCACGAATGAATAAGTGTGCCTATTGAAAAGTATTTATGTTATACGCCCTAGGAGCGAGTGCCGAATATGTGGCGCTGAAGAAGGCAGTGGCTGATGCCCACGAGAAGGCTTCCGCCGAACTGGCGCTTCATGAAAAACACGAGGCCAGGGTCGTCACAGCTGAGCGGGAGCTCCAGGAGGCTGTGACAAAAAGCGAGAGCTTGGAGAAAAGTCTAGTAGGGAAAGAATCCGAACTCGCCCAAGCTCTCCAAGCCGCTGAAGATGCTCGAGAAGAAGCCCGAGGTGCTGTACGGGACATTCATGAGGCCCGGAAAGTTGCGGCTGGTAAGGCCTATTGTATATATGGCCATTATTACGTTATAGTGTGGAGAACTCTAAGCGGCAAGATGAATTCTTGATTTTACAAGGGTGTTTGCGGATCTGCCTCGTAGCATATCAGATGCTGCCCAATTTTACCGGACCAAGGAGAGGGAGTCTACGGAGAGGAACTTCTGGTCGCAATATTTGGCGTCGAACTATCCGGTGCCTTTTATCGATCAACTGAAGCAGCTGGTCAAACTGCGCCAGGCGGCCGAACTAGCCATGAAGGACTTGGTTATCCGGCTGTGGCCTGCAGAGCCAATTCCAAGCAGTTACTTCGGAATCGTGAAGCGGATTGTGGGCGCCTGTCCTCGGCTTGATTCTATCAAGCGACCAGTCTATATAGAAGGTGCACGCATGGCGCTTGCCCATGCAAAAGTGCATTGGGGGAAGCTTGATGCGGAGAAGCTGATAACTGGGGGGCCACCGGAGGGTAAGGAGCATCGCAAGGCCGAACTGTACTATGAAGGTGCACTGAAGGGGGCCCGCCTGGCGGCGAATAGGTGCACCAAATACATTATATTTCCCTGAAGGCATTCTTGCCAATATTTGTAATATGGGATAATGGCACTTTTATTATGTATTGCCTATTTTGTGTAAACATATGTTCTTTCCGCGCGGCTGTTTATTGTATGTAAATTCTGAGAGTTGGCCAGTCATCGGCTTCAGGCCCCACGTGAGAAGTACGGGAGTGTTGGGGGTATTTCTGAACACTCTTTATCCCATGGTTGGGTCCTTTTAAGGAGGTGTTTCTCACCACGAACCAGGCAATCGGACTATATATGGCTTTAGTACTCTCACTTAGCCATAGGAATTCGAGTATGGTCGGCGCAGCCCCTAGTGTTCGGAAGGCCGAACTAGGAGCTCTATTGGCGCCTGATCGGAAGACCGATCCGTCGCAATCTGCATTTTATAGTGGCGTTATGCGGGATAAATCTTTAAGGATTTTACAACCTCTCGAACAGCTGACCAGCTCTCGCTGCATCATGATAGTCGGTTTTCGGCTTTCTCTACTGAGGTGCTCGTCCGGCAGAACTGGGACACAATCACAGTAGTTCTCCCAGCACTACCTTAGCTGACGAAACGGAACGTAAGGTACCAAAACATGGGAGCCGGGCAAACCCAACCAATGACCCAAGAAATGATTCGAAGCTGATGCATATTGTGCTATAAGTTCGGGGTGCCGAGCGACCGAAAAGGTGGTCGGACTTTAGTGCCGTACTGTGAAGCCTCTGGCATAACCGGGCGTAACACAAAGCATGGCTGCCGTTTTGTGGCAAAGAGGCGTCGATGGTAAACGATGGCCGGTACGTGTTATTTAAGTCTATGCATTGCAGTAGGATGATATGTCTATGCATATGAGTGTGATTTATGATTATGAAAAAGGAATGGTTTTTTGGCGGAACCTGTGATGGTCGGACTGGAGGGGGCTGTGAATGGATTGAAAGTGAAACCGAACTGCCTTCTACCTGCATGGTCCTATCCTTGTGTGTCCGGGCCGATTCCACGCCGCCAATCCTGTTCCGCACAAAAGTTAGTTTGTGAAGGTAAATGCTCGGAGGCAGCCAAGCGTCCTCCTGTGGTTGGTCTAAAGGTTCCTGATCGGATTCTGGTGACCCCAGCCGCTATACCGGGAAGTAGCCCGAACTCCTCCTGGGTGTCCGGATAGATGGTAGTCATATCAAAATATTGATAGGCATGCACGACTTGCTACTCTGGCAGCTGTATGATTTCCGCTCTAAGGGCGGGGTTTCGGCCTTGTATGTAGGCATGAGTATATCACCGGCGTTGGCCTAATGGTTTACCACGTGGAATCTAGTCAACGTAGTTCACCCCGTTAGCATAAGGTGGGTTACCGTATGAGGGGAGTGCGCCGATGGCGTGGCATTTTTTGGTTATCTGAGAACAACCGTTAGAGCGGTCGGCTAATGAACTTGGCCTTTGCACCGGACACCTTATAGAAGGTGTTTATTTATAGATTTGTACCCGCAGGGGCTTTATGTGTTATGGAGCCCTTGGACTACTAGGTCTAGGGGTACGACAATTGAGTTGCCGTGGTTTGTATGATAGGGGACGATCGGCCGTACTGTTGTGCCCTGGGGGGTCTCTTGACTAGATGCCTCCCTTCATTGTTTCCGGCACACGACCGGCCGCTTTGTTTTGAAGATCCGGCATTCTCTATTGGTATGTTTTGCTATCCTTCTAGGAGTACCGTGAATTTCACACGGTTGATCGAGTTTGTGGCTTGGGTCGAATAGGCTTGAGCTGTTTTTTGTCCGTTGACCGGACTGGGAGTTGCTGAACTTGGCACCAGCTTCCCTGACTTGACGTTTATGTCCGTTGCGCCGAGGATTGAGGATGCCTATTCATGTATACTTCTTGCTGTCTTGGACTGTAGTGGTGTGCGAACGTCGGGTTGTGTGCCTTTGGATCGCCTGCTTAGGTTGAGGTAGCCAGTTGTGCCGCGTATGCCCTTTGTTAGGGCGGTCGAGTCCGTACTTTTCGGTGGCCAGGATCTTGGTCCACCTATCCATTAGCAAATCCTGGTTGATTTTAAGCTGCTCTTGCTTCCTTTGCAGGCTGCTTGTGGTGGCCATGAGTCGTCGCTTGAAGCGAATTTGTTCCACTGGATCTTCAGGCACGCTGAATTTGTCATTGCCGAGGCTTACCTCGTCTTTTGAGGGGGGTGTATAGTTGTCCCTCTCCAAGTATCCCACTGTGGCCTGTCCGACTTGCTTGAAGGTAGGCTGACTAGGGCTGTATTCCTCTTCGGCACCATCCGGATTGTTTTCATCTCCGGGGCCGGCATTGATGTGGCGGGGCTTGGAGTGGTGCCGAAGACGCCCATACTTTGCTTTTTCTCCTGAGGGGTTATCCTCCGTTGCCTCATCGCCATTGGTTTCTTTCGGAGTGTCCACCATGTATATATCGTATGAAGAGGTGGATGTCCACCGCCCTGTGAGCGATGGCTCCTGTACGTCTCCAACATTGTCGTCCATACCATCGATGTCTTCGAAGTCGAAGTCGAGCATGTCGGTTAAATCATCGATCATGGCGATGAAGTGGGTGGTGGGTGGGCAGCGAATTTCTTTGTCGTCTGCTTCCCACTCAAGCCGAACATAGTTCGGCCCAGAGCCTCCTGACAAAGAGAGAGACTTTAATGAGTTCAGCATGTCTCCAAAGGGCGAGTGCTGAAAGATGTCCGCAGCAGTAAACTCCATTACCGGAGCCCAACCTGGCTCGAGAGTGTGCGGACCGGGACCAACAACCGGATACGAGTCCGGGGGCCCGGGGATACAGGCCTCCACAGAGATGCGACCTATGTTCAGCTCCACCACTGATGAATGTGCGGCCTACGGGGTGGGGTCCACCCCTCCGTCCCTGGGCCACGCAACCTGCTCCGGATTTAGATCCGGGGCTGCTGCAGGGATGATGTCCTGAGAATTGTCCGACAACAGGTCTAGGCCGTGCTCGTCGTGACTGTCCGACGCTCCTGGCAAAGGCCCGAATCCGTCGAAGATCAAGTCTTCGCGCATGTCCGCCATGTAGTTCAAGTTTCCGTACCTGATCTGGTGGCCAGGGGCGTAGCTGTCGATCTGGTCCAGATGACCAAGCAAAGTGGCCCGCAGTGCGAAGCCGCCGAACACAAAGATCTGTCCAGGGAGAAAAGTCTCGCCCTGGACCATGTTGTTGGCGATTGAAGACGCCATCAAGCCTTGAAGCGACGACACAGAGGAACTCTCAATGAAAGCACCAATGTCGGTGTCAAAACCGGCGGAGCTCGGGTAGGGGGTCCCGATCTGTGCGTCTTAGGCTGATGGTAACAGGAAGCAAGGGACACAATGTTTACCTAGGTCCGGGCCCTCTCGATGGAGGTAAAACCCTACTTCCTGCTTGATTAATATTGAAGTTATGAGTAGTACAAGAGTAGATCTACCACGAGATCGTAGAGGCTAAACCCTAAGAGCTAGCCTATGATGGTATGATTGTAATTGTGATTGGCCTTCTAAGGACCATCCTCTCCGGTTTATAGACACTGGAGAGGGCTAGGGTTTACATGGAGTCGGTTACAAGGAAGGAAATATAATATCCGGATCTCCAAGCTTGTCTTCCACGCAAAGGAGAGTCCCATCTGGACACGGGCCGAAGTCTTGAGTCTTGTATCTTCACGCTTCGATAGTCCAGACGATGTATATAGTCCGGCTGTCCGGATACCCCCTAATCCAGGACTCCCTCAGCAGCTTGCTTCTTATGAGCAGGGAAATATTTAGCAGAAAAGTAATAAATCATATCCTGGGGAGTACGCACACAACCAGGAGAAAGAGAATTAAACCAAGTCTTAGCATCACCCTTTAATGAGAACGGAAATATCTTAAGTATATAATAATAGCAAGACTTCTCATCATTAGTAAACAGGGTAGCTATATCATTTAACTTGGTGAGATGTGCTACAATAGTTTCAGATTCAGTGCCATAGAAAGGATAGGATTCAACTAAAGTAATAATCTCAGGATCAACAGAGAATTCGTAATCCTTATCAGTAACAAAGATAGGTGAGGTGGCAAAAGCAGGGTCATGTTTCATTCTAGCATTTAGAGTCTTTTGTTTCAGCTTAGCTAACAATTTCTTAAGATCTGATCTATCATTGCAAGCAAGAAAATCTCCAGTAGTTTCTTCATCCATAACATAACCCTCAGGAACAATAGGCAATTCATAATTAGGAGGAGAACCTTCATCATCACTTTCATCAATAATTTCATTTTCAATAATTTCATTCTCCCTAGCCTTAGTAAGTTGTTCATCAACAAATTCACCAAATGGCATAGTAGTATCACACATAGAAGTAGTTTCATCATAAGTATCATGCATAGCAGAAGTGGCATCATCAATAACATGCGACATATCATAATTCATAGCAGTAGCAGGTTTAGGTGTCGCAAACTTATTCATAACAGAAGGAGAATCTAGTGTAGAGCTAGATGGCAGTTCCTTACCTCCCCTCATAGTTGAGGGATAGATTTTAGTTTTTTGATCTTTCAAGTTCTTCATAGTGACCAGCAGATATAAATCCCAAGTGACTCAGAGAATAGAGCTATGCTCGGCAACGGCGCCAGAAATTAGTCTTGATAACCCACAAGTGCAGGGAATCGCAGCAGCTTTCAAGGGTAGAGTATTCAACCCAAATTTATTGATTCGACACAAGGGGAGCCAAAGAATATTCTTGAGTATTAGGAGTTGAGTTGTCAATTCAACCACACCTGGATAACTTAGTATCTACAGCAAGGTATTTAGTTGCAAAGTAGTATGATAGTAATGGTAACGATAGCAAAAGTAATATTTCTGGGTTTTCTAGAGATGGTAACAATAGCAACAGGAAAGTAAATAAGCGAAGCACAAGATGTTAAAAGCTTGTAGGCAATGGATCAGTGATGGATAATTATGTCGGATGCGATTCCTCATGTAATAGCTATAACATAGGGTGACACAGAACTAGCTCCAATTCATCAATGTAATGTAGGCATGTATTCCGAATATAGTCGTACATGCTTATGGAAAAGAACTTGCATGACATCTTTTGTCCTACCCTCCCGTGGCAGCGGGGTCCTAGCGGAAACTAAGGGACATTAAGGCCTCCTTTTAATAGAGAACCGGACCAAAGCATTAACACATGGTGAATACATGAACTCCTCAAACTACGATCATCACCGAGAAGTATCCCGATTATTGTCACTTCGGGGTTGTCGGAACATAACACATAATCGGTGACTATAGACTTGCAAGATAGGATCAAGAACACACATATATTCATGAAAACATAATAGGTTCAGATCTGAAATCATGGCACTCGGGCCCTAGTGACAAGCATTAAGCATAGCAAAGTCATAGCAACATCAATCTCAGAACATAGTGGATACTAGGGATCAAACCCTAACAAAACTAACTTTATTACATGGTAAATCTCATCCAACCCATCACCGTCCAACAAGCCTATGATGGAATTACTCACGCACGGTGGTGAGCATCATGAAATTGGTGATGGAGGATGGTTGATGACGACGACAGCGATGAATCCCCCTCTTTGGAGTCCCCAAATGGACTCCAGATCAGCCCTCCCGAGAGAGATTAGGGCTTGGCGGCGGCTCCGTATCGTAAAATGCGATGAAACTTCCTCTCTGATTTTTTCTCCGCGAGACGAAATATATGGAGTTGGAGTTGAGGTCAGCAGAGCTGCAGGGGGCCCACAAGACAGGGGGGCGTGCCCAGAGGGGGTGGGCGCGCCCCCCACCCTCGTGGACAGGGTGTGGGACCCCTGGTCTTCATCTTTTGCCAGTATTTTTTATATTTTCTAAAACTTGTCTCCGAGTATTTCCAGGTCATTCTGAGAACTTTTGTTTTCTACACATGAAACAACATCATGGTAATTCTGCTGAAAACAGCGTCAGTCCGGGTTAGTTTCATTCAAATCATGCAAGTTAGAGTCCAAAACAAGGGCAAAAGTGTTTGGAAAAGTAGATACGTTGGAGACGTATCAACGACCACATACGTGAAATGGTCCCAAACAACCATCATGTTCGACCAGTCCGGTCACCCTACTAGCATAGCCACCCCTGGGAGGCAAGCGTTGGTGGTCGACCCAGTGGTCGAAGGCACTAGACTGACCAAAGTGCTAATGGATGGTGGAAGCAGCCTGAACATCCTTTATGCTGAAACTTTGAAGGGGACGGGCATTTCGATGTCCAAACTTAGCGAGAGCAACATGAGTTTCCATGGCGTTATCCCTAGAAAGAAGGCCGAATCACTCGGCCAAATCACCCTTGACGTGGTTTTCGGTGATTACAAGAATTACCGTAAGGAAAAATTGACATTTGAAGTTGTGGATTTCCAGAGTGCTTATCATGCCATTCTGGGCAGGCCTGCCTATGCACATTTTATGGCTCGACCATGTTACGTGTACCTCAAGTTGAAGAGGCCTGGCCCTAGAGGCGTGATCACAGTTACAGGCAATCGGCAGAAGGCGGAGGAGTGCTTCCAGAAAGGTTCCAAAATTGCTGATGCGCAAATGGCAGCAGTTGAACTTCAAGAATATCAGAAGAAGGCAGATCCAAGTGATTTGCTCCGAGCTAAGAAGCCTGCCACATATTCTGCATTTCAGTCTTCTGGTGAAATGAAGCCGATTCATATTCACCTGACCGATCCCAATGCCGCATCGACTCATATATCAACGACACTCGACAGCAAATAGGAAGAAGCGCTCATCCAGTTCCTTCATGAGAACTGGGACATCTTTGCATGGAAACCTTCTGACATGCCGGGTGTACCCAGGGGACTGGCTGATCACCGTTTGCGTGTGGACCCCAAGATAAAACCCGTCAAAGAGCATCTTCGGCAGTCCGCCGTACAGAATAGAAAGGCAATTGGCGAGGAAGTGGCTCGACTCCTAACAACAGAGTTCATCCGTGAGATCTACCACTCCAAGTGGCTTGCCAATGTAGTCAAGGTCCCTAAGAAGGACGATTCACTTTGTATGTGCATTGATTTCAAGCATATCAATCGGGCCTGCCCGAAAGATCATTCCCTCTCCCCCGCATCGATCAGATTGTTGACTCGATGGTGGGGTGTGAGCGCTTGTCTTTTTTAGATGCATATTCCGGGTATCATCAGATCCGACTATATGGTCCCGGTGAAATAAAAACAACCTTCATCACCCCATTCGGGTGCTTTTGCTATGTCACCATGCCATTTGGTCTTAAAAATGCCGGAGCCACATTCATGAGAATGATTCAGAAATGCCTGGTCACTCAAATCACTCGGAATGTAGAAGCATACATGGATGACATTGTGGTCAAGTCTCGCAAAGGTTCCGACCTACTGACTGACTTGCAGAAACCTTTGCCAACCTAAGAAGGCACGATATCAAGCTTAATCCGTCAAAGTGCACATTCGGAGTTCCAGGTGGAAAGTTATTCGGTTTTCTTGTTTCCGAACGAGGGATTGACACCAATCCAGAAAAAGTTGATACCATCCTCCGAATGAAATGCCCTGTGCGTGTGCATGACGTTCAGAAGCCGACTCGTTGTTTGGCCTCCTTGAGTCGATTCATTTCTCGTCTCGGTGAAAAGGCCTTACCACTTTACCGATTGATGAAGAAATCCGATAAGTTCGAGTGGACTGAGGAAGCTGATGCAGCGTTTGCAGAGCTGAAAACCCTGCTTTCCACCCAGCCGGTGCTTGCTGCGCCAATCAGCAAAGAGCTTTTACTGCTTTATATTGCATCCACTGGACAAGTTGTCAGTACAGTACTCACGGTCGAGTGAGAAGAAGAAGGAAAGGCTTACAAGGTTCAGCGCCCAGTATATTATCTCTCTGAAGTTCTGACTCCATCCAAGCAACGATATCCACATTATCAGAAGCTTGTCTATGGAATCTACATGACCATGAAGAAGGTTGCACATTATTTCTCTGATCACTCTGTTACAGTCGTCAACGATGCACCATTATCTGAAATTCTGAACAACAGAGATGCAACTGGTCGAGTGGCAAAATGGGCGATTGAACTCCTTCCATTGGATATCAAGTTTGAGGCAAAGAAAGCTATCAAGTCCCAAGCAATCGGAGATTTTCTTGCCGAGTGGATTGAGCAGCAATTGCCGACTCAAGTTCACTCGGAGCATTGGACTATGTTCTTTGATGGCTCCAAGATGCTGAATGGTTCAGGTGCTAGGGCAGTGCTGGTATCCCCCCGTGGAGAAAAGTTTAGCTATATTCTCCAGATTCATTTTGATTCTTCCAATAATGAAGCTGAATATGAAGCACTTTTGTATGGGTTGTGTATGGCCATTTCACTTGGCGTCCGTCGCCTTATGGTCTACGACGACTCGTATATGGTGGTTAATCAAGTGATGAAAGAGTGGGATGTCCGGAGCCCAGCCATGACTGGTTATTGCAATGCAGTAAGAAAGCTGGAAAAGAAGTTTGAAGGGTTGGAGCTTCACCATATACCCCGACTGAAAAATCAAGCTGCAGATGAATTGGCAAAGATAGGGTCTAAGAAGGAAGCCATTCCCAGCAATGTGTTTTTGGAGCACATTCATTCACCTTCAGTTCAGGAAGATCCTTTCACTGAAGAGCCCCCACAGCCTAAGAGCGCCACAGATTCGACTGAAGTCAAAATCCCAGCCGTGGTCGACTTAGTCATGGAGGTTTTGGTCATCACTCTCGACTGGACAGTGCCCTACATTGCATACATTCTTAGGAAAGAACTTCCAGAGGATGAAGAAGAGGCTCGACAGATCATCCGACGATCTAAAGCCTTTACTGTGATAAAAGGTCAGTTGTTCAGGGAAAGTGTAACTGGAGTCTGCCAGAAATGCATCATGCCAGAAGAAGGCCAAATGATCCTCAATGATATTCACTCGGGGACCTCTGGTCACAATGCGTCCTCTCGGACCATCGTGGCCAAAGCATACCAAGTCAGATTTTGCTGGCGACATGCCAACGAGATGGCAAAGGAAATAGTGGACAAATGTGAAGGCTGTCAGTTTAACTCCAACATGTCCCATAAGCCTGCGTCAGCTCTGAAGACTATTCCACTCATCTGGCCTTTCGCTGTCTGGGGATTGGACATGGTCGAACCTCTGAGGACTGGCAGGAGTGGATTTACTCATGTACTGGTGGCAGTCGACAAGTTTACCAAATGGATCGAAGCCAAGCCCATTAAAAACCTTGAAGCAAGTACAACTATAAGTTTCATCAGAGAATTGATATTCAGATATGGTGTTCCGCACAGCATTATCACAGATAATGGGTCGAACTTCGACTCTGACGAATTCAGAGCCTTTTGTGCCTCCCAAGGTACGAGGGTCGATTACGCTTCAGTTGCCCATCCTCAGTCGAATGGACAGGCTGAAAGAGCGAATGGATTGATTCTCAAAGGACTGAAACCCCGGTTGATGCGTGACCTCAAGCATGCAGCAGGGGCCTGGGTTGATGAACTTCTGTCAGTACTTTGGGGATTCAGGATAACTCCTAATCGGTCGAATGGGCAAACTCCATTCTTCCTAGTTTACGGAGCTGAAGCCGTACTCCTGAGTGACCTGCTCCACAATGCGCCCCGAGTCGAGCTCTTCTCAGAAGAGGAAGCAGAATAGGCTCAGCAAGATGCGGTCGATCTCCTAGAGGAAGAAAGAGAGATGGCCTTGATCCGGTCAACCATTTATCAACAAGACATGCGTCGATTCCATGCCAGAAACATAAGGGGTCGGGCATTTCAGGAAGGAGACTTGGTTCTTCGAGTGGACCAGCAGAAACCACACAAGCTCGCTCCTACTTGGGAAGGCCCTTTCGTCTTCACCAAAGTGCTCCACAACGGAGCATATCGTCTTTTCAATGTCGAGCACAATAAAGATGAGCCACACACTTGGAATGCGGAACTGCTCCACCCCTTTTACTCTTAAAGTATTTAGACTATTGAGATGTAATAATAAGTACCTTTTAGTTTGATTATCAAAAGACATGATTTTATAGTCTTCCCAATGATTGTTGTTCATTTTTTGCATGTTCTAAAATCACCGAGTGGGTGCCTTAGCTGCAAATCCGTTTCGCCTAAGTTGAAGAAAAAATCCTACCGAGTGGTAAGCCAGCCTCTCACTCGGAGGCTTAGCTGCGAATCCGTTTCGCCAAGTATTAAAAAAATCCTACCGAGTGGTGAGCCAGCCTCTCACTCAGAGGCTTAGCTGCGAATCCGTTTCGCCTAAGTATTAAAAAAAATCCTACCAAGTGGTGAGCCAACCTCTCACTCGGGAGCTTAGCTGCAGTCCAGTACTTGCCTAAGTGTTAAAATATCCTACCGAGTGGTGAGCCAGCCTCTCACTCGGGGGCTTAGTTGCAGTCCAGTACTCGCCTAAGTGCTACAAAATCCTACTAAGTGGTGAGCCAGCCTCTCACTCGGGGGCTTAGTTGCAGTCCAGTACTCGCCTAAGTGCTACAAAATCCTACCAAGTGGTGAGCCAGCCTCTCACTTGGGGGCTTAGCTGCAGTCCAGTACTCGCCTAAGTTTAGAAGGTCCTACCAAACGGTACGGGTCGGCCACACCCCCCCAGGGGCTGCACCGTCAAGAAGAAGGACAAGATTGTGAAAGCAATCCTCTCACTCAGGGGCTTAGCTGCAGTATAGTACTCGCCTAAGCGTTAAAATATCCTGCCGAGTGGTGAGCCAGCCTCTCGCTCGGGGGGCTTAGCTGCAGTCCAGTACTCGCCTAAGTGCTAAAAATCCTACCGAGTGGTGAGCCAGCCTCTCACTCGGGGGCTTAGCTGCAGTCCAGTACTCGCCTAAGTTTAAAAGGTCCTACCAAATGGTACGGGTCGACCAGGACGCCCCCCCAGGGGCTGCACCGTCAAGAAGAAGGACGAAATTGTGAGAGCAATCCTCTCACTCAGGAGCTTAGCTGCAGTTCAGTACTCGCCTAAGTATAAAAAATCCTACCGAGTGATGAGCAATCCTCTCACTCGGAGGCTTAGCTGCAGTCCAATACTCGCCTAAGTATAAAAAATCCTACCGAGTGGTGAGTAATCCTCTCACTCGGGGGCTTAGCTGCAGTCCAGTACTCGCCTAAGTATAAAAAATCCTACCGAGTGATGAGCAACCCTCTCACTCGGAGGCTTAGCTGTGGTCCAGTACTCGCCTAAGTATAAAAAATACTACCGAGTGGTGAGCAATCCTCTCACTCGGGGGCTTAGTTGCAGTCCAGTAATCGCCTAAGTATAAAAATCCTACCGAGTGGTGAGCAATCCCCTCACTCGGAGGTTTAGCTGCAGTCTAGTACTCGCCTAGGTTTGAGAAACCCAGCCGAATGGGGCGGGTCGACCACGACCCCTCCCCCCGGGGCTGCACCATCAAGAAGAAGGACGAGATTGTGCACACTACCAAAGGCTCATCCAACAGCCAGCGCCAAGGTGAGCTGCTTTCAGGAGCATCAAGACCATTGCTGAGTGCCTTGCTGATGAGCTGATCAATGCTGCCAAAGGCTCATTCAACAGCTAATGCCAAGGTGAATTGCTTTCAGGAACGTCAAGGCCATCGCTGAGTGCCTCGCTGATGAGCTTATCAACGCTGCTCAAGGCTCGTCCAACGGGTCGACTACGACCTCTTCCTCAAAAGCTGCATCAAGAGTACAAAAACCAATCTGAGAGAAGATAAACACAACATATTTAAAGATAAGCCCAGGGCAGATAAATCCAAAGGTTTCTAAACCGCAGATTAAAGTACTCGGGTGTCAAGCTCGAAGGAGTTTTAACGATTACAAAATCACTCGGCATTCCAAGGCAAATGAAGGCGAAGCATAATGTTTTTTCAGTCACTCGGCGGGAGAAGGGCTGGCTGGATCGCAGAAGCTGTCGAGGTCGATACTGTCAGCAATACGAGTGGCTGCCTCAAGGAAGGTGTCCATGAAGGTCTGGAAGGAGTGCTTCTTAGTATTCGCAACCTTGAGGGCCGCTAGCTTGTCTTCTCTAGCCTCCTTGCAGTGCACTCGAACCAACGACAGGGTGACATCAGCACCATAGTGGGTGGATGACTTCTTCCACTCTTGCACTCAGCC
Source organism: Triticum timopheevii (assembly GCA_963921465.1). NCBI lineage: Eukaryota > Viridiplantae > Streptophyta > Magnoliopsida > Poales > Poaceae > Triticum > Triticum timopheevii. The sequence continues at coordinate 488,569,316 of OY997270.1, read as the reverse complement.
AGGAATCTGATTGAGTCGAGTCATCAGCGACTCGAGGTCTTGAGAAAGTTCCGCCTGAGGCCAGAGTTCGGCATCCACTCGGGTCATCATAGCCTTCAGTCGAGCCAGATAGTCAACATCATCGTCCAACCGTGATTCGAATCGCAGCAAGTTCATCGCAACATCATCTTTCATAGGACAATTGATGGGGTCGAGACCTGTCTCGACTCGCCTAGTTTCAGCTTCGAAGTCCTAGCAAAGTTCTGTTCCATCACGAAAAACAATGAGTCGACAATATTACAGCATACTTCGATCGACGACAATTAACGAGTCGAGTGACTATACCTTCAAGCTTCAGAACTAGTTTCGCGGCAAGTTGTCCCAGATAGGACTCTAACATGCCCGTCTTGGCTCTGAGGCCTCCAACTCTAGTGGTCAGGTTCTCCTTGTCCTTCTTCAGTTGCTCTACTTCTCGATTGGCTTCTGAGATGGTGGTCTTCAACTTCGTGTTCTCCTCTTCCAACTTGCCGACTAAAGCCAGCTTCTGTTCCGCAAGCGTCGTCTTCTCACGTGCTTCCTTCTGAGCAGCAGCAAGGTCTTGGTCCTTCTTCTCCAAAGCTTCCTTCATTCTCTCTAAAGAAACAACACTCTTCAGAGGAGCTTGAACTTGGCGGTTTCACTATGCACAACTACTTGTGTGAAGTCACTCGGTTCAAAGAGACTGAAAGAAAAAGCAGTGAAAGACGCGAGATACTAAGTAGACAAGACAGTCGAATGGTTACCTCCCATGATGGCCATCTCTTGTTGAGCATTCTTCAGGTTCTTCTTTGCAAGTTCTAGATCGAGTTCAACGCTGATATGCTTCTTCTTTAGCTCGGAAAGTCGAGCTCCAAGATCACAAGACCTCTGCAGTCAGCGAGAAAGATATGTCGGTTAACAGAAATAAGAGGCAATGACAGTGAAAACTTACTCTAAGACTACTGCCGAATCAAATGTTCAACAGTAGTCTCAGGGACTACACCCAGTGGGTGCACTTAGCATGCCCCCAGTAGTTCAGATCAACACTCAGCAGGGTCTGCCCAGCGTGAGTCAAGAAAAAAAAAGATTCTAAGACCTCAGCCGATTGCCAGCAGTCAACTGTGGTCTCGGGGACTACACCCACTGGGTGCATTCGGCGTGCCCCCACTGGTCCAGACATATTACTAAGACTCAGTTCGAGTCAAGTGGAGTGGAAGATTTCCTAAACTCTAGATAAAGGCACACCCCAGTGGGTGATCGGATATAAAACATCATTCAAAAGTTCAGTCGGAGTTCACTGACGTGAACATTGGTCTGCAGGGCAGTGCTGGCATTGTAGGCCACCTGACTAGCCTCGTGCATCACCTTCACCTGCTCCATGACAAGGTTCACCTGGCGAAGAGCCTCCCTGGCAGCACTCGGCGAGTCGTCTAGAGTCTGATATGCAGCGAAGAGTGATGGTTCTAGGGCGGTCGAAGCAGTTACTGGGTCAGACGCGTGGAGTTGCAATGGAGCGGCAGGAGTCGGAGCAGTCGATCCTGACGGACGATCAGTCGTTAGTGGTTTGGCGAACGTGACGTTGGTCTGAACCGGTTCTCCGGAACGTTCGACCACCGCCTCAAGCGCCGGCGTCGACTGAGGGACTTGAACTTCAAGCCTCCTCCTGCTTGAGCCCCCACTCCTCTTCCTCCTCTCATGTAGAGGCACTTCTTCTTATTCATCATCAGGGAGCACGACGACCTCTTACGGAACTACAGAAAGAGAGAAATATCAGAAGTTCAGCCGATTGAGGATTCACTCGACTCAATGAAGCCTGGTCGAATGGACTTACCAGCTCTAGAGGTGGCCTCCTCGTCTCCTGGTGCCTTGTCGATATCCATGTCAGTGGCAGCAAAGGTGGGGCTAGAAAGATACATGATCCGGTTGGCCAGAACAAAAACTTCAGTCGACCTACGTAAACACAAGCGAGACACTCACCCCGAAGCAATAGGGACGTCCATCTTGATCCGCGGCAAAGTCTTCCGAGCCTTGGGAGGAACAACCTTGGGCTGCTTAGCGACCTTCTCCGTCAGCTCCGGATTCGATGTCCGAGTGCGCTTCTGAGTGTGGGTACTCAGAGCTACGTTCTTCCCACACCCGCTCGCCGGGTCATGGTGCTACTTGGATTGGTGTTCGGAGCGCGGTGGCGAGTCGACTTCTTCCTTGTTGTCCGACTCCTTGCTCTCCTCCTCCTCCTCCTCTTCATCCAAAGACTCCCAGTCGCCACTCTCCTCTGTGATGGCCTCTCCCTCCTAGTCCTTCTCCAAAGCTTGTTCGCTGTTGGGCATCGAAAACATCTCAGTAAAAACCTGCAGGACAAATCAGTCAAGAAAAAGTCAGTCGACGTCAAGTACAGTCGGAACATATACGCAAGGAGTCGGAATAAAGAGCATACCTTGTCGGGCGGATTGTCGTCGCTGAAGGGGATGACTCGCATGGATCCTCTGGGGTTGTCCTGATTGCCTGTGATGCTCCTCAACCACATGGCCACATTCTTGGGTGGCACTTCTTCTGGATGGACCCGAGCGGTGTCGTCAGACCCGGAGTACAACCACATAGGATGGTCACGAGCCTGAAGAGGCTGGATGCATCGACTGATGAACACTTCCAGTAGGTCCAGGCTGGTGACACCCTCATTAATAAGTTGGACCACTTTCTCCACCAACATTTTCGTCTCCATGTTCTTAGCAGCAGCCACTTTCAGTGGAGCAGGAGTCTGAACACGGTCGAGTGTGAAGTGGGGAAGGCCAGTCGACTGACCTGGGGTTGCGACGTCCTGGCAGTAGAACCAGGTCGACTGCCAGCCTCTAACCGATTCAGGGAGAGTCATAGTAGGGAAAGCACTCCTATGCTTCTTCTGAATACCCAAACCCCCACACATCTGGATGACATGGGTATTTGAGTCACTCATTTTTTGCTTTCTTGACAGACTGGGATTGGATGGTGAAGATATGTTTGAAAAGACCCAAGTGCGGTCGACACCCCAAAAAGTTTTCACACATCGACACGAACGCGGCCAGATACGTGATGGTGTTGGGAGAAAAAAGGTGGAGTTGAGCACTGAAGAAATTCAGGAATCCACGAAAGAAGGGGTGCGGAGGGAGCAAAAAACCCCGGTCGATGTGAGTGGCTAGCAGTACACACTCACCCGGTCGAGGCTGCGGCTGCATCTCCCCCTCTGGCAGCCTTGCTGCTCCCTTAGCGATCAATCCGGACTCCGCCAGCTCATCCAGATCTTCTTGCCAGAGCGAAGACCGGATCCAATCGCCCTGGATCCAGCCCGGCAGCAGCCCCGCGCGCGATGACGATCCACTGTTCTACTTCTTGCCTTTCACCGCCCCCGTCGCCTTCTTTGCGCGCTCTAGCACTGCCGTCTTGTCCTTCACCATGGCGGCACAGCGGCAGCGTCGAGAGTAGAAGAGCCGGGTGTGGTGGAGAAGCGGAGGAAGAAGAAAGAGAAACATGCATGCACAGTGCAGACGCCTCGGCCCCGTTGCCTTATAAAGGGCTGCTTCCGAGTGGCTGACATGTGGGACCAAGCGATCCTGTCAAATCCCGCAACAGTCGCGCGCAACGTACGTGGCGAAAAAGGCAGCACGGAAATTGAGGCATCACTATTTATCCGCTCTGCCTACTTCGGCGCTCCCTGTCCCGCGCGCTTCCCCGAAATTTCGTATCCCGTGAAATCCGGGATACACTGCAGTCAATCGCGCCAAAGATCCTACACTCTAATACAACACTCGACAGACGATGCTATAAGTTCAGTCAACAACTCTCTGAATGGATCAAGGCGACTGAATCGACGCTGAAGTACCAACGTGAGTTTTCCATCTTGTAGAAAACGCTTGTGAAAGTGCAAAGCTCAGAACAAGTTCAACTTCAACCTACTTTCCACTCGAACCTTAATCCATTCGGGGGCTACTGATGAGGATACAGACCTGGGGTAGGGTCATAGGCTTGACCTATATGTCCTACCCAAGGTCACTACCCTAGAAGATAAGAAGTCCAAGAAGCAGCAAGAGACCCCCAGTCAAAGATGTCGAGTGCAATCCACTCGACTAGTCATGTCACTCGGGAGTCCTCCTACCTATTGTCACTCGACCACCCAAGGAATCACTCGGCCTACCGAAGATCAGGAGTCACTCGGCATTGTAACGGGAAGGGCATTCCTCCATAGTCTTTAAGGTCATTAATAGCACTTAAGGCTGGCGTTATCAGTAACACCCCTACTTTATGTACATTAAGCCCCTTGTAGTGGAGGATGGCTGGGGTCCTGGCGCACTCTATATAAGCCACCCCCCTCCTCTGGGACAAGGGTTCACACCCCCTGTAACATGACACACATATAATCCAGTCGACCGCCTCCAGGCACCGAGACGTAGGGATGTTACATCCTCTGAGAAGGGCCTGAACTCGTAAAACCCGTGTGTACACCTTCGTCATAGCTAAGATCTTGCCTCTCCATACCTACCCCATTTCTACTATCAGTCTTAGAACCACGACAGTATCGGGTCTAGCAATTCCAGCAGCTTCATCACAGAAATAAATAACATGCCCATCAATATTATCGACTAACAGATCTTTAACCATAGCAATAATAGGTTCAACTTTAATTTTCTCAGGGGTAGGTGCTCTAGATTACTCTTACGAACCCATTTGAAGCTTTAGAATGATCCTTTATTCTAACAGGAAAGGGAGGTTTCTTAATATAAGCGGTAGGAACAATAGGATCAACATTATAAGTAATAGTTTTTTCTTCAACTTTAATAGGTTCTACTACCTTTACTTCAATGGGAGGATGATATTTAAACCACTTCTCCTTAGGGAGATCAACATGAGTAGCAAAAGATTCACATAAAGAAGCTACTATCTCAGAGTCAAGTCCATATTTAATGCTAAATTCATGAAAAGCATCGATATCCATAAAAGATTTAACACAATCAAACTTAGGGGTTATACCTGACTCCTTACCTTCGTTGAGTTCCCAATCTTCAGAGTTGCATTTAATTCTTTCCAATAAATCCCATTTGAATTCAATAGTCTTCATCATAAAAGAACCAGTACAAGAAGTATCGAGCATGGAGCGATCATTATGAGAAAGCCGAACATAGATTTTTTGAATAATAATTTCTCTTGAGAGATCATGATTGGGGCATGAATATAACATTGACTTAAGCCTCCCTCAAGCTTGAGCGATACTTTCTCCTTCACGAGGCCAAAAATTATATATATAATTATGATCACGATGAACCAGATGCATATGATAAAACTTCTGATGAAATTCCAATTTCAATTGGTTGTAGTTCCATGATCCAATCATCACATAGCCTATACCATGTCAATGCCTTTCCCTTGAAAGATAGAGGGAAGACCTTCTTCTGGAGAACATCCTCGGGCATACCTGCAAGCTTAAATAATCTAAAAACTTCATCCACATAGATTAGGTGCACATCGCGATGTAATGTTCCATCTCATGTATAAGGATTAGCTAGCAGTTTCTCTATCATACCCGAAGGAATTTCAAAGTAAATATTTTCAGTAGGTTCAGTAGGTCGAGGAGCAACTCTTTGCACTGCTGGTCGGGGTCAAGATACCCCGAACAAGCCCGTCAAAGGATTATTTTCCATAGTAACAAGTGACAGTAAATTTCAGCATACTATATAAATTTTTCTTTACCAAATTCCACCTACCAAAGGTGCTTCACTCCCCGGCAACGACGCCAAAAAAGAGTCTTGATGACCCACAAGTATAGGGGATTTATCGTAGTCCTTTCAACAAGTAAGAGTGTCGAACCAACAAGGAGCAGAAGGAAATGACAAGCGGTTTTCAGTAAGGTATTCTCTGCAAGCACTAAAGTTATCGGTAATAGATAGTTTTGTGATGTGGTAATTCGTAATGGGTAACAAGTAACAAAAGTAAACAAGGTGTAGCAAGGTGGCCCAATCCTTTTTGTAGCAAAGGACAAGCCTGGATGAACTCTTATATAAAGCGAAATGCTCCCGAGGACACATGGGAATTATTGTCAAGCTAGTTTTCATCATGCTCATATGATCCGCATTCGTTACTTTGATAATTTGATATGTGGGTGGACCGGCGCTTGGGTGCTGCCCTTCCTTGTACAAGCCTCCTACTTATTATTGACCCCTCTTGCAAGCATCCGCAACTACGAAAGAAGAATTAAGGTAAACCTAACCATAGCATGAAACATATGGATCCAAATCAGCCCCTTATGAAGCAACACATAAACTAGGGTTTAAGCTTCTGTCATTCTAGTAACCAATCATCTTCTTATTACTTCCCAATGCCTTCCCCTAGGCCCAAATCATGGTGAAGTTTCATGTAGTCGACGTTCACATAAAACCACTAGAGGAGAGACAACATACATTGATACGTCTCTGTCGTATCTACTTTTCCAAACACTTTTGCCCTTGTTTTGGACTCTAACTTGCATGATTTGAATGGAACTAACCCAAACTGATGTTGTTTTCAGCAGAACTGCCATGATGTTATTTTTGTTCAGAAATAGAAGTTCTCGGAATGACCTGAAAATCCATGGAGAAACTTTTTGGAATTAATAAAAAATATTGGTGAAAGAATCAACGCCAGGGGGCCCACACCCTGTCCATGAGGGTGGGGTCGCGCCCCCTGCCTTGTGGGCCCCCTGAAGCTCCACCGACCTCAACTCCAACTCCATATATTCACGTTCGAGGAGAAAAAATCAGAGAGAAGGATTCGTCGCATTTTACGATACGGAGCCGCCGCCAAGACCTAAACTCTCTCAAGAGAGCTGATCTGGAGTCCGTTCGGGGCTCCAGAGAGGGGAATCCGTTGCCGTCGTCACCATCAACCTTCCTCCATCACCAATTTCATGATGCTCACCGCCGTGCGTGAGTAATTCCATCGTAGGCCTGCTAGACGGTGATGGGTTGGATGAGATTTACCATGTAATTGAGTTAGTTTTGTTAGGGTTTGATCCCTAGTATCCACTATGTTCCGAGATTGATGTTGCTATGACTTTGCTATGCTTAATGCTTGTCACTAGGGCCCGAGTGCCATGATTTCAGATTGGAACCTATTATGTTTTCATGAATATATGTGAGTTCTTGATCCTATCTTCCAAGTCTATAGTCACCTATTATGTGTTATGATCTGACAACCCTGAAGTGACAATAATTGGGACCACTCTCGGTGATGACCGTAGTTTGAGGAGTTCATGTATTCACTAAGTGTTAATGCTTTGGTCCGGTACTCTATTAAAAGGAGGCCTTAAGATGCCTTAGTTTCCAATAGGACCCCGCTGCCATGGGAGGGTAGTACAAAAGATGTCATGCAAGTTCTTTTGCATAAGCACATATGACTATATTCAGAATACATGCCTACATTACATTGATGAAATGGAGCTAGTTGTGTGTCACCCTATGTTATAACTATTACATGAGGAATCGCATTCGACATAATTATCCATCACTTATCCAATGCCTACGAGTTTTTCAAATATTGCTCTTTGCTTAGTTACTTTACTGTTGCCACTATTACAATTACTACAAAACTGCTATTGTTACTTTTGCTACCATTACCGTTACTTTCATACTACTTTGCTACTAAACACTTTGCTGCAGATACTAAGTTATCCAGGTGTGGTTGAATTGACAACTCAACTGCTAATACTTTTGAATATTCTTTGGCTCCCCTTGTGTCAAATCAATAAATTTCGGTTGAATACTCTACCCTCGAAAACTGTTGCGATCCCCTATACTTGTGGCTTATCAAGACTATTTTCCAGCGCCGTTGCCGGGGAGCATAGCTCTATTCTTTGAGTCACTTGGGATTTATATCTGCTGATCACTATGAGGAACTTGAAAAAAGAAAGAACTAAGATTTATCCCTCAACTACGAGGGGAGGTAAGGAACTGCCATCTAGCTCTGCACTTGATTCACCTTCTGTTTTGAGTAAGCTTGCGACGCCTAAACCTGCTTCTGCTATTAATTCTGATATGTCGCATGTTATTCATGATGCCACTTCTGCTATGCGTGATGCTTATGATGAAACTACTTCTATGCTTGATACTACTGTGCCATTAGGTGAAGTTCTTGATGAACAACTTGCTAGGGCTAGAGAGAATGAAATTCTTGAAACTGATAATATTGATGAAAGTGATGATGAAGATTCCCCCCTAGATATGAATTGCCTGTTGTGCCTGAGGGTTATGTTATGGATGAAGAAACTGCTAGAGATTTTCTTGCTTGCAATGATAGATCTGATCTTAAGAAATTATTAGCTAAGCTGAAAGAAAAGTCTCTGAATGCTAGAATGAAATATGACCCTGCTTTTGCTACTTCACCTATCCGTGTTACTGATAAGGACTATGATTTCTCTGTCGATCCTGAGATAATTACTTTGGTTGAATCTGATCCTTTTTATGGCTATGCATCTGAAACTATTATGGCACATCTTACTAAGTTAAATGATATAGCCACCCTATTCACTAATGATGAGAAAACTCGCTACTACTATATCCTTAAGCTATTTTCATTCTCATTAAAGGGTGATGCTAAAACATGGTTTAATTCTCTTGAGCCTGGTTGTGTGCATAGTCCCCAGGATATGATTTATTACTTCTCTGCTAAATGTTTCCCCGCTCATAAGAAACAAGCTGCTTTAAGGGAAATATATAATTTTGTGCAAATTGAAGAAGATAGTCTCCCACAAGCTTGGGGAGGCTTCTCCGATTACTTAATGCTTTGTCTGATCATCCTCTCAAGAAAAATGAAATACTTGTTATCTTTTATAATGGACTAACCGATGCTTCCAGAGACCACCTGGATAGTTGTGCTGGTTGTGTTTTCAGGGAAAGAACAGTCGACCAAGCTGAATTGCTATTGAATAATATGTTGACTAATGAAAATAATTGGACACTTCCTGAACCAACTCCTAAGCCAACTCCAAAGAAAAGAGTTGTTCTATTTCTCAGTCCTGAAGATATGCAAGAGGCAAAGAAATCTATGAAAGAAAAAGGTATTAAAGCTAAAGATGTTAAGAATTTACCTCCTATTGAAGAAATACATGGCCTTAATATACTACCTATTGAAGAAATACATGATCTTGATAACCCGACACATGTAGTAAAGGTAAATTCTCTCTATAGGTATGATAAAGTTGAAATCCTGTCTACTAAGTTTGCTAGCCAATGCTTGGATGAGTTTGATGACTTTATGGCTAGACAAGAAAATTTCAATGCTTATGTTGGTAGACAATTGAAAAGTAAGTCTTATATGATTGGACACTTGAGTGATTATATGTCTAGAGTTAAGAATGAACTTAAACTTATTAGTAAACATGCTTCTATGGTTACCACTCAAGTAGAACAAGTGCTTAAAGCACAAAATGATTTGCTCAATGAAATAAATGATAAGAGAAACGATAATGCTGTTAGAGTTATTGTGACACTCCAAAAATTTTCTATTTAGTTTTCAACAAAAACTTTGTTTGATTTGAAGAAGGCCATTTAAATCCTTCAAAAAACCTCTCTCTCTCAAAAATTTTCCCCGTGGCAAGGATTTTATTTTTGTATCTTCTTCAACCCTAGTGTTTGGTTATTAAAAACCTTTCTTCTGTTTTTCCCACCTCAAATATATATTTTTGGAATTTATTTTTCTGTTAAAAATAAACACTATGGGTTTTGGGGCTACTCTTTTGTTTTGAAACCATCCATTGTTTTACCATGCCTCATGTGGTAAATTCTCCCAAAACCCCTCCCTACACTTTGGGCAACCCAAACATTCTGCCCCAACAAGTTCAATCCATTTTTGGATTTTAATTCATTTATTTTACTCCCCAAAACAATTCTGTCTTTTATTCTAAGCCTAGATGATTTACAAAGGAAGTACGAGTTTTCCTTTGAATTTTGATCTCAAACCAACTCCTCTGGATAGTCCTTAGCACCCCAACCTAGATCCATCAAGATCCACTCTTCCTCTTTTCGAATTTTTCAAGTTTCAACCTCTGCAAGTTTGGATCAGATTCATCATTTTTGGTGAAATTCATATTTTCCTTTCTCCAAAAATTCCACCAAAATTTAGGCAGCCCCCAGGTGCTTTGAGAGGCCACCACACCAAAGATCAGCCCCAGACAAATTTTTCTCTTGCCTAAATTGTTTCATCAAACACTTGGCCGGCACTGTTCCTGTACACTTTCAGTAAATTCAGAGTTTTAGAGTTATCTTCAGTGTCGTTTTTCGTCAGTGGCTTGTCATCGATCACCCGTGCACTCTGGCGCGTTGCGCATGGCCCCTTCTCCTTAACCAGAGCACAACATGCTCTCTTGGACAGGCGCAGGTCTCGGTGGCGGCGAGCATCGCCGACGCCAGCAGCCTCTGCGGTGGCAGAGCCACCCGTGGCGGCCAACGGGAGCCAGCGCTAGCTCGCTACGCCGTTCTGCGCCGCCCAACGCTCCCAAGCCCTCCGCGTGGCTTCATGCATGCCAGCACACACCGCAGCACCGTCACCGTGGCCCGGCAAGCACAGGGCGCGCCCTCTGCCGCCGATGGGCCCGCGCCGCCCCGTTCTGGCGAAACCACCCAGCACGCCCAATCCAGCCAAGGTTAGATGCTAAACGGAGCCCGTGGACCTCCACGTCGATGCTCAACGCCCTAATCTCCCCGACCAAGCACTGCACCGCCGTAACCATCGCCGGAGATCCCCGTTCATGGCCACTGCCTCGGATCGCCTATAAAATGGAGGCCCGAGATCGTTCTCAAGCACGCACCACCTCTAATCCTCACCAGAACCCCGCCAAGCCACCAGGAGGACCTCGAGGAGGTCTCCTCCCCCAGCTCCGGCCGCCCCGATCCGCCTCGGCCACCAGCTCGATCCACTCCGGTGAGTCCATCCCCGCCGCCCAAACCTCGTCAGTAGTTTCCTCGAGCACCCAGTGATCTAACCCAGGCTTCAATTTGACCTCTGCAGCCCTCCCCGACGAGATCCAACTCCACCCGAGCCGCCGTCCGCCGGAGCAAGGTCCGCCGTCGATGTGGTGCTCACCGACGACCACCACCACCACCCACCTACGCGAAAGGACACGCTGAGCACGTAGGTACCCTCCGATCCTCCTAACTCGCCGTGGATCACCGCCGGCGACCACCGCAGCTCTCGGGCGCTGACGAGCTCTGTTTCTCCCCCGTTTGAAATTTCAAACCTGACGGGTGGGACCCATCGTCAGTATTTTCTTTTTTTTCGAACCGTTTTCTGAAAATGCCTTCGGGCAGAGTACATCTCCCTTTGCAGTTGACAGCTTTTTAGCTGAAGCGTTTTCTGTTTTTATATGTTAGCCCCTGGATACTTTCTGTTTCATTACAGATGAGTCCCTAGATTAAAACCTTTATAACTTTTAAACAAAAAGTGATTTTTGAGTGATTCTTTTTCTGTCATCTTTATTTTTCTGTCTAGTTTTTTTGTCATATTTATTTGAAAAATATTTGGAACATTTTTATTGTGCACTCTCGGTATTTACGTTAGTACGTATTTTTTATACCGTATATACCGGAGGAGGTGACGGAACCGCGAACTTCACCAAGCTAGACTCAGACTACTCCGAACCAGGCAAGCATGTTTGAACCTTTGATATGATGAGTTTTCATTGCATGTTTGCATTAAGTAGTTTCATGGCATGTTTATGAGCATTTCGATAAATGTTATATTACATGCAAAGATGAGGCAAGTGAGTTTCGAAAATCCATATGTTGTTGGATGTGAGTTTGCATGGCCATGTGAAGGCATGAGAATGGGTAAGATGGCAGTGTTGTAGCATGCCAGTCTTATGCCAGACTATTTGACTCCAGTGTCATCGTGAATCAAGTCACGTTTCCATCCGTTTTCCCTTCCTGTACTACCACATGTTTTCCGTAAGGGATATGGCTTAGTAAGTTGCAAACCTCTTTCCTAGTACACACCAAATAGAGAGGCCGTGATGAGGGTTCCATGGCCCTGAATTAAAGCCAGTCATCCAGTCAGGGGGCATGGGTGTTTCCGGTTGGGACCGAGAGGGGGGCACCCCTTAGAGCGCGCGTATATAAATTTGATCCCATGCTATTCGAGGTTGTGATCTACCCGTCTCAAAGTTTTTCTTGAACGTTGTCCAGGGTGATTCCTGGCATCGTGGGGTGGAAATGGGTGTGTACTAGTTAGATGTGTTTCTACCGCAATACCGTAAACGGAACTAGTCCTTCGTGACTACGGGAATCCGTTGGCTGTGGGTAATTAGTACAAACTCTGCAGAGTCAAAAATCCTTTGAATCATCTTATCCAGGTTCAAGTACTATGTTCATCTTATCATTTCAGTATCAGTCTCTGTGAAAAAACTCCGGTGAACCACATGAGGGTTAAGTTCGGCTAAATGTTTATTCCTGTGGATGGACTAACCTGTTTATTATTATGTGTTGAATATTTCCTATGAGTGTTATATCTTCATGAATTTATCAGATATGAATAATGAAATTTAAGCCCTTTCTGCGATGTCGCTCAGACATCCGACTGTGGCACGCTTGTTATTTACTTTTGATATAAGCCCTTTCTGCGATGTCGCTCAGACATCCGACTGTGGCACGCTTGTTATTCACTTTTGATATAAGCCCTTTCTGCGATGTCGCTCAGATGTCCGACTGTGGCACGCTTGTTATTTACTTTCGATAGAAGCCCTTTCTGCAATGTCGCTCAGACATCCGACTGTGGCATGCTTGTTATTTACTTTTGATATAAGCCCTTTCTGCGATGTCGCTCAGACGTCCGACTGTGGCATGCTTGTTATTTACTTTTGATATAAGCCCTTTCTGTGATGTCGCTCAGACGTCCGACTATGGCACGCATGTTATTTACTTTCTATATAAGCCCTTTATGTGGTGTCTCTTAGACGCCCGACTGCAGCATGATTATTTATTTGTTTACCCTTCGAGGCGTCGCTCTAGACACCCGATCGGTTCTCAGTTGTTTGTTGGGATTTCGGGAGGACTACCGCCCGACTTCCTTTTTACTTATCATGTCATGCAAATATTTATTAATTGAGTGTGCATTCCTAGTTGCTCATAATGCATTCATGCATGCATTTGTTATATCTTATGTCCGAACTGTCTTGCGAGTACTTTCAAAGTACTCACCTGGCTTGTTGATTTGGCCAGATGTTGATGAAGGCGATATCATGGATGAAGAGTTTGATAGCGAGTCCGACGCCTAGAGGAGTCCCAGTCAGTCCCGTGCGACCCTAGATTTGGTCACTATATTATATCCGCTTCCGCTACCCGAATAAATTCATCGAGCCCACCTCGACGCTCGATGAGCCGCCAGTTTAGGAGTCATGTTATCCACTCCACTGTAATATATCCACCACCACTTTTATCTCGAGTCAGTAGTATGCCACCACACCCCTGTATCATAACCGCCCTTATGTACAATATTGACGTGTTTGTAATAAACTGTTGAGCCACCTCAGCTCAACCCTGTAATATTTTAATGCTACTGGCCTTCTGTATCAAGTATTTGTCTACCAGTAAGGATAATTCATCCTATACTGGAATCAAGAGATCGATTTCTCAATAAGTATTTTATTGAAAAACCGGTCGTGACAAACTTGGTACTAGAGCCAGGCTGACTGTAGGAAGCCACTAGGTGCGATCGCTAAACGGTTATTAGCATAGTAGAGTTATTGTCATTTTTGCAAATGTAGTCATTTTCTGACAGTCAGCATAAATTTATGATCTGACCATTTAGAATTTTTGCCTACTTTTGTAGATGGCTAGCAACGACTGTGAGTCACAGGTGTTCGCCAACATGCCGGAGGGGTTCGTCAAGCTCCCCTCCTTCATCGTCCAGGTCGCGATGGGGCCATCAGTGCGCCCAGTCTTCACACTCTACCAGCACAAGATCAACGACAGTCTATCCATGCACCAGGCCGCGGTGCAATTCAAGGGAGGGCGTGTTGAGTTACGCCGCTTCCAGTTCTTGGGGAGAGCCATGCCTACGGAGAAGCATGCTATGCAGATGGCTGCCCGTGAGGCGATAGCTCATCTCCGGGATGTTCTTCCTTCGATGAAGACTCGTCGTTACTGCTACCTTCCATGCCACGTGCCATACACCTGTCACTATGCATTCGCTTACCCCAGAGGAGAGCGAGACAAGGCTTTTGAGATGCTTGTCGAGTACAACGGGCTCTGGAGGCAGCCTTCGACAACCTGGTGGACGACCTTGTGGCTACCCGCATGGACTCAGTCCATGGCTGTGCCACCAACAAGAGGGAGCTCCTGCACACCGCACCACCACTGACTTTCGTCTCGTCCTCAGCATCTTATTCACCTACCATTCTCGCCACTACTCGTCGCCTGCCTACCACCGAGGAGTTCAACCAAGTCATTGCGCCCACTTCAGTTCGTACTGCACCACCTATTGCGCCCACTCCTGTTCGTGTTGCTCCGCCTTTGGCGCCCGCTCCATCAACTCAGTGCAGCACTTCACGTCTGGAGCCTATTAGCAAGGAGGAAGTTGAGTCCCCAGCCTCACTGCGCCTCACCCTCAGTAGGCCAAGGGAGATCCTCACCATCTTCGACTGAGTACGCCTAGCCGCCATGCAATGTACCGGATTGTACGATATGTTTATATGTACATAGGTTGTGAGAAGTAGCTTGTTTGCGCATCATGTAGGAACTGGGAGAAGTGCACTAGCCTAATAACATGTCAGGAATATGTACACATATCCTGAGTGATGTATTGTATAATTATTGCTTGCATGTAAGATATGTAATGAGCAGTCCTTCTCCGTGCGCAATCGATTATTCTCTTGAAAATTCTGGAGTTCTTAAAATTTCCTATCGTTATAATTTTTTTTGATCCTTGCGACTCAATTCTTTTTCTTATGAGTTTTACAAAATATATCCCCAGAGTGAAAAATGTCTCATCCTTGGACGCGCTCTATGCCAAATCTGCCAGAGGAGAATTATGGCACACAAACAAACAACAATTTCACACAGGGGCAGTCAAGTCAACAGGGCAGTGAAACAACATTTTCCCAAGTATGCCGCCTTTATGAACAGAGTCAGCAACAACATCAGGAAATGATGAACCAAGTCATCAATATGGGAAATCACCGTGGGCCGTATCAGCAGCAATCCAAATTGTCTGAGCTACAGAAGACGCGTCCCCCAACATTTTCTCATACTGACAAACCTCTTAGGGCCGATGGCTGGCTTCAAGACATGGAAAGGAAATTAATTATTGCACAGTGTTCAGACCGTGAGAAAGTACTTTATGCACCGCACTATCTCACTGGAGCAGCTACATCATGGTGGGAAAACCTCCTACACATGCACCCCAATGAAAATGATATAACCTGCGAGGAATTCAAAGAAGGTTTTCGTGGGGCGCATATTCCTAAAAGTGTTATGAAGATCAAGAAGAGGGAGTTTGATGACCTCAAGCAAAGGACCATGACGGTGTCGGAATACAATAGTCAGTTTACTATGTTGTCTCGCTACGCCAACGAAGAGCGTATGACTGAAAGCAAGAAGATGGAAAAAAAATTCCTGGACGGTCTGGCACCCGCGCTTAAATGCCAGTTGGTCGTGCACACATTCCCAGATTTCAAAACATTGGTGGATAAGGCCATTACCTTGGAAAATGAGCCACACAGCTTGGAGGATTTCCGCAAGCGCAAAAGGGACCAAACTACTCTTGCTCACAACCACCGGAGCAAGAAGGATTTTCAGAAAGGTGGGACACACAGACCCACGACAAATGTTTCACACCCAATCAAGAATTTCCATGCAAGGGACAAGGAGTTCACATATCGCCCAGGCGTTACTTGCTACGCTTGTGGAGAAGAAGGGCACTATGCCAAGCAGTGCCCCAAGCCAAGGAACTCGACCCCAAAGCCGAACAACGGTGGCAATAATTCAGCGCCCAAGCGAAACAATTTCAACCCCAATAACAACCACATGAAGGGTCATTTGAACCACGTGACAAGAGAAGAAGCACAAAATGCCCCGGATATCGTGCTCGGTACGTTCCCTGTCAACACAATACCTGCCACGGTTTTGTTTGATTCTGGAGCTTCTCACTCGTTCATTTCGAAGAGTTTTGGTTTGCAAAATAATTTTTCGATGCTTCCCTTGGAAAAATCCATGATCATCAAGTCCCCTGGGATTAAACAAGTTACTCAGAGTTACTGCCAAGGTGTGGTTATTGAGTTTGAAGGATTGAAGTTTCACGCCAACCTTATTGTATTGGAAAATAAAGGACTGGATGTCATCCTAGGGATGGATTGGTTAAACACCAACAAAGGATTTATTGACTGCTTCAACCGGACCGTAATTCTCACCCACCATCACGGGAAGACAATAAAAGTTACAACCAAAGAGAGACAAATATCTCGGCAACCGAGATTGAACAAGGTGGATGTTTCTGAGTTAAACAAAGTTCCAGTAGTATGTGAATTTCCAGACGTATTTTCCGAAGAACTACCAGGCATGCCACCAGACCGAGAGATAGAATTCAGCATTGAGCTAGCACCCGGAACCGCCCCCATATACAAGAAACCATATAGAATGGCACCATCCGAGTTGGTAGAATTGAAGAAGCAAATAAAAGAATTACTGGACAAAGGATATATACGAGCCAGTTCCTCACCTTGGGGTTCACCAATTTTATTAGCTAAGAAAAAGGATGGGACACTGAGATTGCATATAGACTATCGAGCACTTAACATGGTCACAATCAAGAACAAATACCCATTGCCACGGATAAAAGATTTATTTGACCAGCTCGCTCAGGCCAAGATCTTCTAAAAAATTGACTTAATGTTGGGATACCATCAATTAAAAGTGCGAACAGAAGATATCCCCAAGACATCCTTCACCTCCAGGTATGGACTGTATGAGTTCACAGTAATGCCATTTGGACTAACAAAGGCCCCCGCATATTTTGTTCACCTCATGAACAAAGTATTTATGAAGTTTATGGACAAGTTTGTTGTGGTATTCATCGATGATATTCTGATATACTCCAAGACACCAGAAGAGCACGCTGAATATCTCAGAATTGTACTAGGAGAACTCAGGAAACATCAACTGTACGCCAAGTTCAGCAAATGTGAATTTTGGCTAAGACAGGTGGGTTTTCTGGGCCACGTACTGACCCAAGAAGGTATTGCCGTAGACCCGGAAAAGGTCAAGGCCATACTTGGCTGGAAACCACCAGCTAGCGTAACGGACGTACGAAGTTTCTTGGGAATGGCAGGATACTACCGAAGATTTATTGAAGGATTCTCCACCATAGCAAAGCCAATGACGCAGTTACTCAAGAAGGACAAGAAGTTTGAATGGACGGAAGCTTGCGAGAAAAGTTTCCAAGAACTAAAAAGGAAATTAACGACAACACCAGTATTAATTGTGCCAGACATACACAAGAATTTTGAGGTGTATTGGGACGCATCCCGGAAGGGCCTCGGATGCGTATTGATGCAAGAAGGCAAGGTGGTCGCGTATGTTTCCAGACAACTTCGCAAGCATGAAGAAAATTATCCTACTCATGACCTGGAGTTGGCAGCAGTCATCCATGCACTCAAAGAATGGAGACACTTTTTACTTGGAAATCGTTGTGAAATATACACAGACCATAAGAGCCTCAAGTATATTTTCACACAGCCGAAACTCAATTTACGGCAACGACGCTGGTTGGAATTAGTGAAGGATTATGATGTTGGAATCCACTATCATCCAGGAAAAGCAAATGTAGTGGCAGATGCTCTTAGTCGGAACCCTAGCTCGGGCAACGACAGTATACCAAATTTGAGACCAAAATTTCAGCAGGAATTTGCTAAACTCAACTTAATAATGGTCACCGAAGGCAGTGTGTCGAATTTGGAAATACAACCTACCCTGATAGAAAAGATTAAGGAGGCTTAGTGTGGACACCCCAGCATTGAAGGCATAAAAAGAAAAGCGAGTTTGGGCAAGGCCTCAGAATTCGTCATAGACGAGCATGGAATATTGTGGTACTGAGATAGGCTTTGCGTACCAAATATTGAGGACCTCAAACAGCAAATCTTAGCTGAAGGCCACACCGCTCCGTATTCAATCCATCCTGGAGGAACAAAAATGTATAGAGATCTTCAGGAAAAATTTTGGTGGCACGGCATAAAGAGGGACATAGCCACGTTCATTGCATGTTGTGACTCATGTCAACGCATCAAGGCAGAGCACCAGAAACCAGATGGACTATTACAGAAAAACAAGATACCCGAGTGGAAATGGGACGAGATTGGGATGGATTTTATTGTTGGGCTACCTCGGTCACGACACGGAAATGATGCCATATGGGTCATCACCGACAGATTAACTAAGGTGGCACATTTTATCCCGGTGAAGACAAATCACACCACTCAGAAGCTTGCCCGGCTTTATCTTGCCCGTAACGTCTGCCTGCATGGAGTCCCAAAGACTATAATATCTGACAGAGGCACACAATTCATCTCTAGGTTTTGGGATCACCTACAACAGGCACTGGGAACTCAACTAGCATTCAGTACGGCATACCACCCTCAGATGGATGGTCAAACTGAATGGGTAAACCAAATTCTAGAAGACATGCTAAGGGCATGTGTCCTCACCTATGGAACCAGTTGGGAGGAAAGC
This sequence comes from Triticum timopheevii, assembly GCA_963921465.1. Taxonomy (NCBI): domain Eukaryota; kingdom Viridiplantae; phylum Streptophyta; class Magnoliopsida; order Poales; family Poaceae; genus Triticum; species Triticum timopheevii. The sequence goes on along the minus strand of OY997270.1, from coordinate 488,550,609 downwards.
TTGCCATATGCGGAGTTCGCATACAACAACAGTTACCAAGCCAGCCTACAAATGGCACCCTTTGAAGCCTTGTACGGGCGGAGATGTCGTACCCCACTAAATTGGTCAGAAACCGGAGACAGCCGAATCTTCGGCCCAGACATGCTCAAAGAAGCCGAGGAAAAGGTTAAGCTAATCAGGGACCGACTCAAGACAGCTCAAAGTCGACAGAGGGGCCTGCAACGATTCAAGGTTAAGGGAAAGCTAGCACCAAGATTCATCGGACCCTTCTGTATAGTGGCACGAAGAGGCACGGTAGCCTACCAGCTAGACTTACCCGAAGAATTATCCGATGTCCACGACGTGTTCCACGTCTCGCAGTTGAGGAAGTGCGTGAGCAACCCAGAGAAGCAAGTATCCCATGAATACATTGACATGCAACCAGACCTCACCTACCGGGAGCGTCCAATAAAAATATTAGAGGAGTCTGAAAGGAGGACCTGACAGAAAACCATCAAGTTTTTTAGAGTTCAGTGGAGCAATCACACCGAGAATGAAGCAACTTGGGAAAGAGAGGATTTTCTTCGGACAGAGCACCCACACTTATTTGAGGATCAGCTGAAATCTCGGGGATGAGATTTTTCCTAAGGGGGTAGGTGTTGTGACACTCTAAAATTTTTCTATTTAGTTTTCAACAAAAACTTTGTTTGATTTGAAGAAGGCCATTTAAATCCTTCCAAAAACCTCTCTCTCTCAAAAAATTTCCCCATGGCAAGGATTTTATTTTTTATCTTCTTCAATCCTGGAGTTTGGTTATTAGAAACCTTCCTTCTGTTTTTCCCACCCCAAATATATATTTTTGGAATTTATTTTTCTGTTAAAAAGAAACCCTATCGGTTTTGGGGCTACTCTTTTGTTTTGAAACCATCCATTGTTTTACCATGCCTCATGTGGTAAATTCTCCCAAAACCCCTCCCTACACTTTGGGGCAACCCACACATTCTGCCCCAACAAGTTCAATCCATTTTTGGATTTTAATTCATTTATTTTACTCCCCAAAACAATTCTGTCTTTTATTCTAAGCCTAGATGATTTACAAAGGAAGTACCATTTTTCCTTTGAATTTTGATCTCAAACCAACTCCTCTGGATAGTCCTTAGCACCCCCAACCTAGATCCATCAAGATCCACTCTTCCTCTTTTCGAAATTTTCAAGTTTCAACCTCTGCAAGTTTGGACCAGATTCATCATTTTTGGTGAAATTCATATTTTCCTTTCTCCAAAAATTCCACCAAAATTTAGGCAGCCCCCAGGTGCTTCGAGAGGCCACCACACCAAAGATCAGCCCCAGATAAATTTTTCTCTTGCCTAAATCATTTCATCAAACACTTGGCCGGCACTGTTCTTGTACACTGTTAGTAAATTCAGAGTTTCAGAGTTATCTTCAGTGTCGTTTTTCGTCAGTGGCTTGTCATCGATCACCCGTGCACTCTGGCGCGTTGCGCACGGCCCCTTCTCCTTAACCAGAGCACCGCATGCTCTCTTGGATGGGCGCAGGTGTCAATGGCGGCGAGCATCGCCAACGCCGGCAGCCTCTGTGGTGGCAGAGCCACCCGTGGCGGCCAACGGGAGCCAGCGCCAGCTCGCTACGCCGTTCTGCGCCGCCCAACGCTCCCTAGCCCTCCGCGTGGCTTCATGCATGCCAGCACACACCGCAGCACCGTCGTCGTGGCCCGGCAAGCACAAGGCACACCCTCTGCCGCCGACGGGCCCGCGCCGCCCCGTTCTACTGCAACCACCCAGCACGCCCAATCCAGCAAAGGTTAGATGCTAAATGGAGCCCGTGGACCTCCACGTCGATGCTCAACCCCCTAATCTCCCCGACCAAGCACTGCACCGCCGTAACCATCGCCGGAGAACCCCGTTCACGGCCACCGCCTCGGATCTCCTATAAAATGGAGGCCCGAGCTCGTTCTCAAGCACGCACCACCTCTACTCCTCACCAGAAACCCGCCAAGCCACCAGGAGGACCTCGAGGAGGTCTCCTCCCACAACTCCAGCCGCCCCGATCCGCCTCAGCCACTAGCTCGATCCACTCCAATGAGGCCATCCCCGCCGCCCAAACCTCGTCAGTAGTTTCCTCGAGCACCCAGTGATCTAACCCAGGCTTCAATTTGACCTCTGCAGCCCTCCCCGATGAGATCCAACTCCACCCGAGCTGCCGTCCACCGGAGCAAGGACCGCCGTCGACGTGGTGCTCGCCGACGACCACCACCACCACCCACCGACGCGGAAGGACACACTGAGCACGTAGGTACCCTACGATCCTCCTAACTCGCCATGGATCGCCGCCGACGACCACCGCAGCTCTCGGGCGCCGACGAGCTCTGTTTCTCCCTCGTTTGAAATTTCAAACCTGACGGGTGGGACCCCTCGTCAGTATTTTCTTTTTTTTCGAACCGTTTTCTGAAAACGCCTTCGGGCAGAGTACGTCTCCCTTTGCAGTTGACGGCCTTTAGCTGAAGCGTTTTATGTTTTTATAAGTTAGCCCCTGGATACTTTCTATTTCATTACAGATGAGTCCCTGGATTAAAACCTTTATAACTTTTAAACAAAAACTGATTTTTGAGTGATTCTTTTCCTGTCATCTTTATTTTTCTATCTAATTTTTTTGTCATATTTATTTGAAAAATATTTGGAACATTTTTGTGTGCACTCTCGGTATTTACGCTAGTACGTATTTTTTTAATACCGTAGATACCGAAGGAGGTGACGGAACCGCGAACTTCACCAAGCTAGACTCAGACTACTCCGAACCAGGCAAGCATGTTTGAACCTTTGATATGATGAGTGTTCGTTGCATGTTTGCATTAAGTAGTTTCATGCCATGTTTATGACCATTTCGATAAATGTTATATTACATGCAAAGATGAGGCAAGTGAGTTTCGAAAATCCATATGTTGTTGGATGTGAGTTTGCATGGCCATGTGATGGCATGAGAATGGGTAAGATGGCAATATTGTAGCATCCCAGTCTTATGCCAGACTATTTGACTCCAGTGTCATCGTGAATCAAGTCACGTTTCCATCCGTTTTCCCTTCTTGTACTACCACATGTTTTCCGTAAGGGATATGGCTTAGTAAGTTGCAAACCTCTTTCCTGGTACACACCAAATAGAGAGGTCGTGATGAGGGTTCCATGGCCCTGGATTAAAGCCAGTCATCCGGTCGGGGGGCATGGGTGTTTCCGGTTGGGACCGAGAGGGGGGAACCCCTTAGAGCGCACGTATATAAATTTGATCCCATGCTATTCGAGGTTGTGATCTCCCTGTCTCAAAGTTTTTCTTGAACGTTGTCTAGGGTGATTCCTGGCATCGTGAGGTGGAAATGGGTGTGTACTGGTTAGATGTGTTTCTACCAAAATACCGTAAACGGAACTAGTCCTTCGTGACTACGGGAATCCGTTGGCTGTGGGTAATTAGTACAAACTCTGCAGAGTCAAAAATCCTTTGAATCATCTTATCCAGGTTCAAGTACTATATTCATCTTATCTTGTCAGTATCAGTCTCTGTGACAAAACTCCGGTGAACCACATGAGGGTTAAGTTCGGCTAAATGTTTATTCCTGTGGATGGACTAACCCGTTTATAATTATGTGTTGAATATTTCCTATGAGTGGTATATCTTCATGAATTTATCAGATATGAATAATGAAATTTAAGCCCTTTCTGCGATGTCGCTCAGACATCCGACTGTGGCACGCTTGTTATTTACTTTTGATATAAGCCCTTTCTGCGATGTCGCTCAGACATCCGACTGTGGCACGCTTGTTATTTACTTTTGATATAAGCCCTTTCTGCGATGTCGCTCAGACGTCCGACTGTGGCATGCTTGTTATCTACTTTTGATATAAGCCCTTTCTGCGATGTCGCTCAGACATCCGACTGTGGCACGCTTGTTATTTACTTTTGATATAAGCCCTTTCTGCGACGTAGCTCAGACGTCCGACTGTGGCACACTTGTTATTTACTTTCGATATAAGCCCTTTCTGCGATGTCGCTTAGACGTCCGACTGTGGCACGCATGTTATTTACTTTCTATATAATCCCTTTATGTGGTGTTGCTTAGACGCCCGACTGCAGCATGATTATTTATTTGTTTACCCTTCGAGGCTTCGCTCCAGACATCCGATCGGTTTTCAGTTGTTTGTTGGGATTTCGGGAGGACTACCGCCCGACTTCCTTTTTACTTATCATGTAGTGCAAATATTTATTAATTGAGTGTGCATTGCTAGTTGCTCATAACGCATTCATGCATGCATTTGTTATATCTTATGTCTGAACTGTCTTGCGAGTACTTTCAAAGTACTCACCTGGCTTGTTGATTTGGCCAGATGTTGATGAAGGCGATAACATGGATGAAGAGTTTGATAGCGAGTCCGACGCCTAGAGGAGTCCCAGTCAGTCCCGTGCGACCCTGGATTTGGTCACTGTATTATATCCGCTTCCGCTACCCGAATAAATTCATCGAGCCTCACCTCGACGCTCGATGAGCCGCTAGTTTAGGAGTCATGTTATCCACTCCACTGTGATATATCCACCACCACTTTTATCTCGAGTCAGTAGTATGCCACCACACCCCTGTATCATAACCACCCTTATGTACAATATTGGCGCGTTTGTAATAAATTATTGATCCACCTCAGCTCAACCCTGTAATATTTTAATGCTACTGGCCTTCTGTATCAAGTATTTGTCTACCAGTAAGGATAATTCATCCTATACTGGAATCAAGAAATCGATTTCTCAATAAGTATTTTATTGAAAAACCGGCCGTGACAGTTATGACTAGAACGGGTAAAATGACTCAGGAACCTTTGTATCCCGAGGGCCAACCTAAAAGTATTGAGCAAGATTCTCAGAGAAATAGTGTTGATGCACCTAGTCCTTCTAAGAAGAAGCAGAAAAATGATAGGACTTCGCACGCTTCTAGTGAACCTGTTGTAGACACAACTGAGAATCCCAATGATATTTCTATTTCTGATGCTGAAACACAATCTGGTGATGAACATGAACCTAGTGATAATGTTAATGATGATGTTCATGTTGATGCTCAACCTAGCAATAATAATGATGTAGAGGTTGAACCTGCTATTGATCTTGATAACCCACAATCAAAGAATCAACGTTATGATAAGAGAGACTTCGTTGCTAGGAAGCACGGTAAAGAAAGAGAACCATGGGTTCAGAAACCCATGCCTTTTCCTCCTGAACCATCCAAGAAAAAGGATGATGAGGATTTTGGGCGCTTTGCTGAAATGATTAGACCTATCTTTTTGTGTATGCGTTTGACTGATATGCTTAAAGTAAATCCTTATGCTAAGTACATGAAAGATATTGTTACAAATAAAAGAAAGATGCCGGAAGCTGAAATTTCCACCATGCTTGCTAAGAATACTTTTAAGGGTGGAATACCAAAAAAAACTAGGAGATCCAGGACTACCAACTATACCATGCTCCATTAAAAGAAACTATGTTGAAACTGCTTTATGTGATCTTAGAGCTGGTGTTAGTGTTATGCCTCTCTCTTTATATTTTAGACTTTAATTGAATAAGTTGACACCTACTGAAATATCTTTGCAAATGGCCGATAAATCTACCGCTATACCTGTCGGTATTTGTGAGGATGTGCCTGTTGTGGTTGCAAATGTTACTGTTTTGATGGACTTTGTAATTCTTGATATTCCCGAGGATGATAGTATGTCGATTATCCTTGGTAGACCCTTTTTGAATACTATAGGGGCTGTTATTAATTGCAGCAAAGGCAATGTCACTTTTCATGTTAATGGTAACGAGCATACGATACACTTTCCGAGGAAACAACCTCAAGTCCACAATATCAATTCTATTAGAAAAATTCCATTGATTATTATTGGAGGTTTTGAATTTCCTCTTCCTACTATCAAGAAGAAATACAATATTCTTATTATTGGGGATGTACATATCCCCGTTGAGGTAACCTAGTGTTATTCAAAATTTCTCCGGTTTCATGCGATTCAGAATGAGTTTGTTAACAAGACTTGATCAACCTTATTACTGGATTCCTTTTGATGAGCATGAGATGGATGAAGTTAGAAAGCACAACCTTCTATACCCTCTTTTTACTTTCTATTATTTAAATTAAATAAAGAAAAAATAGTATTTTCTGTCTGTTTTCTGATTTATCCATGCAATAAAAAATACTTGAAAATAAAAGTTCTCCAAATGCCCTGAAAATGAAATATGATTTTTTCCAGAATATTTGAGAATATCTGGTACTGAGAACACAGCAGGGGGAGCAAGCACCTGGCCACGAGGGTTCAGGGTGTGCCCACCCCCATGGAGCACGCCCCCTGCCTTGTAGGCCCATGGTGCCCCCCTCCACTAATTCCTGCACTCACACACTTCTTCTTCCTCCCAAAAAAATCACCATACAGCTCAAGCACGAGTTCTAGCTCATTTTGCTGCCATTTTCGATCTCCTTGCTCAAAGCTCCATTCACAAAACTGCTTTGGGGGATTGTTCTTTGGTATGTGACTCCTCCATTGGTCCAATTAGTTTTTGTTCTAGTGATTTATTCATTGCAAATTTTAACTGCATAGGTGACCCTGTTCTTGAGCTTGCATGTCAAATTTATATGGTCCCAAGTAGTTTTAATGCATGATATAGTCTTTAGGCACTTGTGGGAGTAGTTGTTATCAATTTTGTTGAGTTGGTTCACTTTTATTTTGAGTTACTAAAAATTTCAGAAATTTTCAGAAAATGATGAAGAGATTTTTGAGGGGCTCTTCGAGCCAAAGCTCGAAGGATAAACAAGCCAAGGAGAATAAAAAGCCCAAGTATAATGTCCCTCGCGTCGCGGAGGTTCGGCCATGTGAATGGCCTTGTGATGAGTTCTTGAGAGCAGCCAGAATTCATGATGATTTTTATTCGTTGGCTGATAATGCGGGCCTCACGGACTTCCTCCACGACCAGCTCGATCAGTATCTCCTACTCACTAATACTTTCGTGCAAGATTTTTACTTTCATACTAAGAAATCACCACCTTCAGTGGAGTTTCATTTATATGATGAGGTTAGGGAGATGCCACTATGAGATTTTTGTGCGGTTTGCAAGATACCCTTCGGGGGCAGCATAGAAGAACCACATCATAGAGATGTGTATGGATTTATTGATATGATTACCGTAGGGGAAACAAGGAAGGTTTCTGATGCAAGAATTACTAGTATACACTTTCCTGTTCTATGTTACTTTGCAATATTTGCTAGTAGATGCTTAATTGGTCGCGGGAAGTGTGGAAACCTTAGTGTTCCTGATATTGTTATTTTATGCCATGCTTTATTTCATGATAACACTATTAGTTTAGGCGCTATTGTTGCTAAATGACTAAGCCTGAGACGAAACCACCAATTGACCCTTATCGACCGTCCTTTTATCACTGGGATCCGAAAGAGATTTCCAGCCAGTGGCAGTCGGATGACACTCCTCAGTACACCGGAGAGAGTAGTTATGATCCATGGGCATAGACCAACTTAGGCCAAAATCCTAAGCTTGGGGGAGTACGTAATTCTCACCGACATTACATTCATGCTCACACACTCATTCTAGTTGTCCGTGCTCATACTTTTTCATTGTACTATCCATGCTAGTTTATTTTCTTCTTCTTGCTTTCTTCTTGTGTGTTTGAATAACCTTAAGAAAAACCAAAAAAATTAGTTGTAGCTTTCAGCTAGTTTACTTTCCATGCCTGTATTAGTAGTAAACTAAAGAAAACCCAAAAACATTTCTCATTCTTCTTTTGCTTGTTGGGAGCTTTCCCGTGTAAATAGTTTTATTTCTTTTCTTTTCTTTGGGGGTCGAGAGGAAAAGACCATGATGAAAATGTTGAGTGGCTCTCATATGCATTATCGTTGATATAACCAAGAGCCCATATTACCTTGTCTTCTCCCTTGAATTGAATGCTTGCAGATTCCAGCTTAGTCCACTGCACGTGCACTATTATTATTATCCACACCGTTCGGTCATGCAAGTGAAAGGCAATAATGACGATATATTATGGACTGTTTGAGATGAGAGAAGCTGGTACGAACTTGACCTCTCTTGTTTTTGTAAATATGATTATTTTATCGTTCCTGATTCAGCCTATTATGAATAAACATGTTTGCAATGACAATTAGAGATTATAGTTGCTTATGCCATGCTTAATTAGCTAGGAGTTTATAATGGTTTACCTTGCGTGCCAACATGTTATTAAAATGGTTGTGATGTGGTATGATAGGGTGGTATCCTCCTTTGAATGATTTGAGTGACTTGACTTGGCACATGTTTACGCATGTAGTTGAAACAAAATCAACATAGCCTTCACGATATTTATGTTCATGGTGGATTATATCCTACTCATGCCTGCACTCAGTGTTGATTAATTTTAATGCATGTTCATGACTGTTGTCGCTCTCTAGTTGGTCGCTTCCTAGTATCTTTCTAGCCTTCACTTATACTAAGTGGTAATACTGCTTGTGCATCGAAAATCCATAAAACCCAAAGTTATTCCATATGAGTCCACCATCCCTTCCTATATGCGGTATCTACCTGCCGTTCCAAGTAAATTTGTATGTGCCAAACTCTAAACCTTCGAATGAAATTCTGTTTTGTATGCTTCAACAACTCATTTATCAACTAGGGCTGTCTGTATCTTCCATGCTAGGTGGGTTATTCTCAAGAGGAGTGGACTCCGCTCCTCAGTCACGAGAAAATGGCTGGTAACCGGGATGCCCAGTCCCATGCTGAAATCAAAATAATTGCAAACAAAACTCCCCCATGATTGTTGTTAGATGGAGGCACCTGTTGTTTCGGGAAAGCCATGGATTGATGCTTGTTGGTGGAGGGGGAATATAAACTTTACCATTCTGTTTGGGAACCGCCTATAATGTGTGTAGCATCAAAGATATCGAGATCTCTTGGTTGTTATGTTGACAATGAAAGTATACCGCTCAAAATATTATTTATCTCCATTTCAAAATCGAGCTCTGGCACATCTACAAATCCCTGCCTCCCTTTGCGAAGGGCCTATCGATTTACTTTTATGTTGAGTCATCATCCTCTTATTTACTTTTATCGCAATTAATTTATATTGAGTATGACTATGACTGGATCTCTTTTACCATGAATTACAATGTTTAGTCGGTCCTTGATCTTCAGAGGTGCTCTGCATTTATGTTTTGCGGTCTCAGAAAGGGCTAGCGAGATACCATCTTATTATATTATATTATGATTGTTTTGAGAAAGTGTTGTCATTCGAGATTTATTATTATTGCTCGCTAGTTGATTATGCCATTGATATGAGTAAATATGAGACCTAAGTGTTATTGTGAATATGGTTAGTTCATAATCTTTGCTGAAAACTTGAATGCTGGCTTTACATATTGCAGCAACAAGAGCAAACCGAGTTTGTAAAAGTTTTTCTTTATCACTTTCAGTTTGTCAACTGAATTGCTTGAGTACAAGCAAAGGTTTAAGCTTGGGGGAGTTGATACGTCTTCGTCGTATCTACTTTTCCAAACACCTTTGCCCTTGTTTTGGACTCTAACTTGCATGATTTGAATGGAACTAACCCGGACTGACACTGTTTTCAGCAGAACTGCCATGGTGTTATTTTTGTGCAGAAATAAAAGTTCTCGGAATGGCCTGAAAATCCAAGGATCAACCTTTTGGAGTTAATAAAAAATATTGGTGAAAGAATCAACGTCAGGGGGTCCACACCCTATCCACGAGGGTGGGCCCCCCTGCCTCGTGGGCCCCCTGAAGCTCCACCGACCTCAACTCCAACTCCATATATTCATGTTTGGCAAGAAAAAAAAGGGAGAAGGATTCATCGCGTTTTACGATACGGAGCCGCCGCCAAGCCCTAAACTCTCTTGGGAGGGCTGATCTGGAGTCCGTTCCGGGCTCCAGAGAGTGGAATCCGTCACCGTCGTCATCATCAACCATCCTCCATCACCAATGTCATGATGCTCACCACCGTGCATGAGTAATTCCATCGTAGGCTTGCTGGACGATGATGGGTTGCATGAGATTTACCATGTAATCGAGTTAGTTTTGTTAGGGTTTGATCGCTAGTATCCATTATGTTCTGAGATTGATGTTGCTATGACTTTGTTATGCTTAATGCTTGTGACTAGGGCCCGAGTGCCATGATTTCAGATATGAACCTATTATGTTTTCATGAATATATGTGAGTTCTTGATCCTATCTTGCAAGTCTATAGTCACCTATTATGTGTTATGATCTGACAACCCCGAAGTGACAATAATCGGGACCACTCTCGGTGATGACCGTAGTTTGAGGAGTTCATGTATTCACTAAGTGCTAATGCTTTGGTCCGGTACTCTATTAAAAGGATGCCTTAATATCCCTTAGTTTCCAATAGGACCCCGCTGCCACAGGAGGGTAGGACAAAGGATGTCATGCAAGTTCTTTTTCATAAGCACGTATGACTATATTCTGAATACATGCCTACATTACATTGATGAACTGGAGCTAGTTCTGTGTCACCCTATGTTATAACTATTACATGAGGAATCACATCCAACATAATTATCCATCACTGATCCAAAGCCTATGAGCTTTTGACATATTGCTCTTCGCTTAGTTACTTTACCGTTGCCACTATTACAATCACTACGAAACTACTACTGTTACTTTTGCTACTGTAATCGTTACTTCCATACTACTTTGATACTAAATAGTTTGCTGCAGATATTAAGTTATCCAGGCATGGTTGAATTGACAACTCAACTGCTAATACTTGAGAATATTCTTTGGCTCCCCTTGTGTCGAATATATAAATTTGGGTTGAATACTCTACCTGCTGGGGATGTAACTACTGAGCATAAACCGCCCAGGAGGGGCCGGTTCACGCTCAACCATATTGAAGGCCATGAAGACAAAGAAGATGGCGTTTTACTGATAAAGCTTAGAGGCCCAGAGCCCAAAGGCGGATTAGGGTCCATAGTGGTAAACCGCCATGGTTGTATAAACTCGTATTGTAAGTTAGGAAGGCAGAGACCGAGCCGGACACTTGTATGAGACGGCCTCGGGACTCTATAAACCGGTCGGGCGTCAACCTGTGTATATATAGGGACGACCTGGCGGCAGTTCAGGGACAAGAAACAACAACTCGAAAGCCAGGCATAGCGTGTTTGCTCCCTGGCAATCGAAACCCCAATAATTCCAGCACAACTAGATGTAGGATTTTACCTTCATCGTAAGGGGCCGAACTAGTATAAAACTCTCGTGCCCTTTGTCCGGTTTAACCCCTTTAAGCTAACCCGTCGCGATGGCTCCACGACTAAGTCCTTTCACGAGGACATCTGACGTGTTAATTCCACGACAGATGGCACCCACCGTGGGGCTATCGCACGATGGTTTCAAGTTCTTAGAGGGGAAGTTCGAAGGGATCAAAGGATACGCAGTGGGTCAGATGAACAAGAGTCATCGCGGCAAACTCTACATCGACGACGTAGGCTGGGGCCCCGATGCCGGCTCAATCGAGTACGGGTACCGGGTCCCCTTCGGAGGAATCCGTGTCTTCATCGGCAAGATCGGCGAACCGGGCCCTGAGCCGGACATCTGCACCAACCTCGTCGAAACGGCTCAGCGTGCGAGTCCTGCCCGGATTCAGCCCGCCATGAAGCGTGCGTCCATAGGATGTGTCCATGGGATCGGATCTGAACCGGTGTCCGAAGGTGAGACGGTCGCTTATTCCGATGGCGAGTCATCCACCGGTGAAACCGAGTCTTTGTACCAAGTTCAAGATGGCTTGTTTGAACGGTATTCCGACGGCAGTAGTATTCTGGAATTTCTTGAACCACCAAACTGGGTCGCAATCTTCATGGCCGGTACACAGCCAGCCCTGCAAAACTCCACTGCAGCGGCATTGGGTTCCGGACTAGCAGCCGGGGCAGGAGGCCCCTTGCGCCGGCCGGCTCAAGTTCTGTCCGGTTTGTTGGACGCCTGGATGACGTTATTGGCCATAGCAGTTACCCCGGAGACTCAAGATCGGCATAACGCAGAAGTTACTAAGCTACGGGATCAGATAACTTAGTCCAAGGAGGACTTGGCAGCTGAGGAAACCTGGATGGCTGAGGAACGAGCCGCTTTAGATGCCCAGTCATAGAGGATTCAGGCCTAAAATTATCGACTTTTGCTGGATCAGAACGCCTCGAATGACGTATTGAGGAGGAGACATCAGTCTCGCTTACCAGTGGATTATAACGTAATGGATCTCTTCAGTATGCCAGGAGCGGGAACCAGTAACCCAGCGGCAGTAAACCAGACTACCGTGCCAAGGACCGGAGCGCCGGATTAACCTTAGGTGATGGGACCGCCTCGACGAACAGACAACCCGCCGCAATACACAACACCCCGTCGGGTCACTTCTCCACTCCTTTGGACAACATGATAGCTACAGCATCCTGGCTGGTAGCTATACTGATGGAGGTGAGTCGCTAGCAGCGGTTGAAACGTGGCGGGCCAGGGATCTTCTTCAGACTGCTATGGTGCAGCAGCAGGCTTATTCATACAGCCGAGATAGGATTCACTCGACCCCCCATCCGAGAAAAATTTATAGCCGGCACATAGATGAACCAGAAGTGTCCAGCAGTGCACGGCACCGTAATGCCCCTCAAGGGCCAAATCCGGCGCGTGGTGAGGCAAATGCTCAGGACATGGTGGATAATGGCAGAGCATGAAGGGATGCCGCATTAGCAGCACAATATGCGAGTCGTTATCAACCCGCCCCGGTTCAGCCAGCAGCGTCAGTAGACCGAGGCTCTGGGCTTGCCTTCAGCTCCTGGGGAGTGCCTTGTCTCATTCCGGCTCTCCGTAATGTGCGACTGCCCAAGGATTTCAAGGGTCCATGTGAGGTGCCTAATTACACCGCCGATCAACCTCCCGAGGAATGGGTGGAAAGTTATGAGATGGCGATGGAGATGCTAGATGTGGATGAAGCGGCATGTGCGAAATACTTTACCATGATGTTGGAAGGGACAGCCCGCACTTGGTTGAAAAACCTGCCCGCCAACTCCATCGAGTCATGGGACCAATTGAAGGCCCGGTTTATAGCAAACTTCAAGGATACCTGCAAACAACCTATGTCCATTGTGGATCTGGATGCCTGTGTTCAAGGAGAGAACGAGTCAACAACTCATTGGGTGCACCGGGTTTCAGAAGTCTTGCACTCATCGGACCGTATTAATGCTGGTTCGGCGATCATCACATTGGAGCGTAATTGCCGGTTTAAGTCACTGAAGATGAAGTTGGGACGGCTCAAACGCCACTGCAATGACATGGGAACGCTTATGGCAGCCTTGGTTAAATATGCCGATTCTGATAATACCAAGGATCCCGATTCTGACAAGGAGAAACCGGTGAAGGGAAAGAAGAACGGCGGTGCAAAGGGACAACAGCACAACCAAGGGAGCCATGGGAATAATGGTAAGCGCAAAGCAGATAATTCAGATTTTGTGGCTAACACCAATATGCAGCGTCGTAAAGGTAAACCGCCCCAGCGCGTTGGAGGTATGAATCTAGAGAGTTTGTTAAACCAGCCCTGCCCAAAGCACGGGACCAAGGAGGTTCCAGCAACACATCTCTGGAAGGATTTTTTTCATTATGAAGGAGTTCAAAAACTCTGATCTCTTCCGGTATGATCAGGGTCCGTCGGGCGGTTCAGGTCCAGGTTTTCATGGTGGCGGCGGTTTAAACTCTGGATTTTAGAATAATCAGGGCAACCAGAACAACCAAGGTGGCAATAACCAACAGAATAATCAGGGGAATCAGCAGCAATCAGGTTTTCAGAGTCACCAAAAGCAGTTGAATGGCGGGCAATATCATGTGTTCACTACTAGCTTGTGCAAGCGCGATCAGAAGCTTCACAAGAGGGCAGTTAATGATGTTGAACCGGTAGTGCCACGTTACTTGCGGTGGTCCGAGCAACCCATTGTATGGAGTAGAGAGGATCATCCGCCCCGGGTTGATAATCCGGGTCATCTGGCTTTAGTGGTGGCACCTCAGGTGGGAGGTTATAAATTTACCAAGGTGCTGTTGGATGGAGGGAGCAGTATCAACATCCTATATTATGAAACCTTCCGTCGCATGGGGTTGACCGACAAGAGTCTTAAACTGTCAAACACTATTTTTCATGATGTAGTACCAGGTAAATTGGCATATCCTGTTGGCAAGATAGCTTTGGAGGTTGTGTTTGGTGACGGGCATGACTCTAGGTCTGAAACATTGACCTTTGAAGTGGTGAAAATCCAGAGCCCATATCATGCACTGTTTGGACGGCCGGCTTACGTGAAGTTCATGGCGAGGCCCTGCTATATTTATTTACAACTCAAAATGCCGGGTCATAAGGGGACCATCACAGTCCATGGAAGTCGTAAGATCGCTTTGGATTGCGAGGAGGGTGATGCGGCCTATGCTGAGTCGGTTTGTGCTACAGAGGACCTGAAGTTCTATAAAGACAATGTTGATTCGGCAGACATGACCCCTCTGAAGAAGCCCACCACTGAGCATGACCCGACCCTGAAGTTCAAACCGGCTGATGAGACTGAACTTGTTTCTTTCGTTCCTGGTGATTCATCCAAACAGTTTAGTATCAGCACCAATCTGGATCCAAAATAGGAAAGCGCGCTCATCGAGTTCATCCGTGAGAACCGGGACATTTTTGCATGGAAGCCTTCTGACATGCCAGGTGTACCAAGGGAACTCGTTGAGCACACTCTCAATATTGATCCCAAGTTTAAACCGGTCAAGCAGTTTCTTCGCCGCTTTAATGAGGAAAGACTCAAGGCCATTGGTGAGGAGGTAGCCCAGCTGTTGGCTGCTGGATTTATCATCGAAGTGTTTCACCCTGAGTGGTTGGCTAATCCGATGCTAGTCCTTAAGAAAAATGGCACTTGGCGCATGTGTGTGGACTACACAGATTTGAACAAGGCTTGTCCGGCAGATCCTTTTGCTCTCTCGCGTATTGATCAGATCATTGATGCGACGGTGGGTTGTGAGCGTTTGAGTTTCTTGGATGCTTATTCCGGTTATCATCAGATCAAAATGGCAGTTAAGGACCAGGAGAAGACAACCTTCATCACTCCCTTTGGAGCCTTCTGCTATGTTTCTATGCCCTTTGGGCTCAAGAGTGCCCAGGCAACTTATCAACGCTGTGTGCAGCATTGTCTTCACACTCAGATTGGGCACAATGTTCATGCATATGTGGATGATATTTTAGTAAAATCAAGGAAGAAGGAGACATTGATAGATGATATCAAGGAGACCTTTGACAATCTTCGGGTTTATAAGACGATGCTCAATCCGGACAAGTGTGTTTTTGGTGTTCTGGCAGGCAAGCTTTTAGGTTTTCTGGTGTCCAACAAAGGCATTGAAGCTAATCCAGAAAAGATCAAGGTGGTTACATCTTTGGCTAAACCAGCGTGTATTAATGATGTTCAATGTCTGGCGGGTCGAATTGCAGCCCTAAGCTGGTTTATTAGCCGCTTGAGAGAGAAGGTGATCCCTCTATATCAGATGTTGAAGAAAATAGACACTTTTGTCTGGAGTGATGCAGCTGATGTGGCGTTTGTGGACTTGAAGCGGCAGTTAGCTGAACCGCCGGTCCTTGCTGCTCCGGTTGATAAGGAACCCTTATTATTGTACGTGGCTGCTAATGCCCGTGCTGTCAGTGTGGCAATTGTGGTTGAGCACAAAGAGGCTGGGAAGGAATATCCGGTTCAACGGCCGGTTTACTATATCAGTGAGGTGCTCATCGAGTCAAAGCAACGATATCCGCATTGGCAGAAACTGGTATATGGGGTTTTAATGGCGAGTTGGAATCTCAAGCAATACTTTCAAGGCCATCCCATCACAGTGACCAGTTCTGCTCCTTTGGGTGATGTAATTCAGAACAGGGAGGCAACTGGCCGGGTTGCAAAGTGGGCAATTGAGCTTGGCCCACATGGGTTAAAGTATATGCCTCGGACATCCATCAAATCTCATGCGCTTGTTGACTTCATCAATGATTGGACCAAGTTACAGGCACCAGAGGATAAACCGGATAACACATACTGGACTATTCACTTTGATGGATCCAGGCAATTGGAGGGTTCGGGGGCTGGAGTTGTCCTTACTTCCCCTCGAGTGGATAAAATTCGTTATGTTCTCCGTTTAATGTTTCCTTGTACTAACAATGCAGCCGAGTACGAGGCTTCACTCCACGGTCTCCGTGTGGCCAAGGAAATGAATTTAAGCCTGGTACGATGCTTTGGAGACTCTGATCTGTTGGCCCAGCAAGTTTCTGGCACTTGGGATTCTAAGGATCCACTCATGGAGGCTTACAGACGCAAGGTGGATATTGTGGCGGGTCACTTCAAAGGTTATCAGGTTGAGCATATTGATCGGCATAAAAATGAAGCAGCAGATGCTTTAAGCCGGCTGGGATCTCAGCGTAAACCGGTACCACCCAATACCTTTTTAGATATCTTGCATAACCCGTCTGTTAAGTTGCCTACAGAGGAGGATTTAGCTGTTCCTGATCTGGAGGCCCAATTGGTAGCCGCTTTACATGTAATTATGGATTGTACGGTTCCATATTTGGCGTATATGAACCGGGGTGACCTACCGGATGATGAAGTTCTAGCCAGACAGATAGTCCGGTGATCAAAGTCCATGGTTATTCACAATGGCGAGTTACACCACTGCAGTGTTTCAGGCGTATTCCAGCGTTGTTTTTCTCCTGAAGAAGGCCAAGAGATTCTACGTGAGATCCATGAAGGGGATTGTGGTCACCATGTCGGTTCAAAGTCCCTGGTGGCTAAAGCTTTTCGTCATGGGTTCTATTGGTTGACAGCTCATGCTGATGCTGAGGATCTGGTAAAGCGGTGTGACGCTTGTCAGAAGTTTTCACGCCGAGCTCATGTTCCGGCTCAAGAGCTACGGATGATTCCCATCACTTGGCCGTTTGCTACTTGGGGGCTTGATATGGTGGGACCTTTTAAGCGATCCAAGGATAAGAAGACCCACTTGTTGGTGGCGGTTGACAAGTTCACTAAATGGGTTGAAGCGGAGCCCGTAAGCAAGTGTGACGCGGCTACGGCGGTTCAATTTATTAAAAAGATCATCTTCTGCTTTGGCTTTCCACACAACATCATCACGGATAATGGCAGAAACCTTTCTAAAGGTGAGATGGAGGACTTCTGTCAGAGAGAGCACATCCGGCTTGATATAGCATCCGTGGCTCACCCCCAGTCTAATGGTCAAGCCGAGAGAGCTAATCAAGAAATTTTGAAGGGTATCAAGCCTCGGCTCATGGTTCCTTTAAAGCGGACGCTGGGTTGTTGGGTGGAAGAATTACCTTTGGTGTTATGGAGCATCAACACCACCCCCAACAGATCAACGGGTTACACACCTTTCTTCATGGTTTACGGGGCAGAGGCGGTCCTCCCAAGTGATATTCGTCATGATTCGCCCCGGGTTGCTAATTATGTTGAAGCGGACAATGAGCAAGCACGCCAGGAGGCGTTGGACCTGGTAGATGAGATGCGGGACATGGCTTTGGCTCATTCGGCGGTTTATCAGCAAGACCTACGGCGTTATCACAGCCGCCGGGTTAAAACAAGAACCTTTCAAGAAGGCAACTTGGTGCTCCGGCTCATCCAGGATCAGACCGATATGCACAAGTTATCCCCACCTTGGGAAGGGCCCTTTGTGGTCAGCAAGAATTTGCACAACGGATTGTACTACCTCATTGATGTTCAAGAGAACGTAGACTCATGCAAATCTGAGGAGGAGACCCGACGACCTTGGAACATAGCTCTCCTTCAGCCTTATTACACCTGAGCCATAGGATTCTCTTATGTACATATTTTGACAATGTATATATTATGATCAATATAATAAACCGGCATCCTTGCTATAAGCAGGGCCTCTACCGTTTTCTTCAAATATCTTCTGGTCACATGGGGGCTTCAGCTGACAAAGCGGAGTTTTGCCTGTTAAACCGGCTATCATGCCACAATACAGCTTGGGAGCTTCACACCCAAGGGGCCAAAGAGAGTCAGGATGCTATGCACAGCTCAAACATAGGCACCCATTGAGCACAGCTCACAAAAATTACTTGGGGTGAGGGAGTCCTGGATAAGGGGGTATCCGGACAGCCGGACTGTATACATCGTCCGGACTATTGAAGCGTGAAGATACAAGACTCAAGACTTCGGCCCGTGTCCGGATGGGACTCTCCTTTGCGTGGAAGACAAGCTTGGCGATCCGGATATTATATTTCCTTCCTTGTAACTGACTCCATGTAAACCCTAGCTCTCCAGTGTCTATATAAACCAGAGAGGATGGTCCTTAGAAGGCCTATCGCAATTACAATCATACCATCATAGGCTAGCTCTTAGGGTTAGGACTCTACGATCTCGTTGTAGATCTACTCTTGTACTACTCATATCTTCAATATTAATCAAGCAGGAAGTAGGGTTTTACCTCCATTGAGAGGGCCCGAACCTGGGTAAACATTGTGTCCCTTGCTTCCTGTTACCATCAGCCTAAGACGCACAGATCGGGACCCCCTACCTGAGATCCGCCGGTTTTGACACTGACATTGGTGCTTTCATTAAGAGTTCCTCTGTGACGTCGCTTTAAGGCTTGATGGTGCCTTCAATCGTCAATGACATGGTCCAGGGTGAGACTTTTCTCCCCGAACAGATCTTTGTGTTCGGCGGCTTTACGCTGCGGGCCAATTCGCTTGGCCATCTGGAGCAGATCGACAACTACGCCCCTGGCCACCAGATCAGGTTCGGAAACTTGAACTACACGGCGGATATTCACGGAGACTTGATCTTCGACGGATTCAACCCCGTTGTCGGAGTAAATAACCACGGGTAGACTAACCGGCTCCCTTTGGCCCTCAGAAAAAAACAATGGGCTGACAAAGCCTTGAGGCACGCAAGACGCGGGGCCGCCTTCTTCCGGCCGGCTATCGCCTGAGCCGACTAGCGGAAGGCGGCCTGGTCGTAAAAAATCTTCGGGGGACGCCACAAAAGGACCGACTCCAAGAAAGCCGGCCCATGCAGGGCCGACTCCAAGAAAGCCGGCCCATGAAGGACCGGCTCCAAGAAAGCCGGCCCATGGCAGGTAGCCATGGGCCGCACCCGAAAGTCGACCCCCCATAACAGTGATGAGACGGGGCGTGGCTACAGTGGACCCTGCCACCCTCGAATCTCGGAACAAGCATGGCTACAGTACCGCCGTACAGGGCGGACAGCTCCTGTCCGGCGAGGCACTGTTGCCATGCGAACCATGACGCATCCACGACGGGCCGCTGGTACTGCCTAGATGCGGCGGGCCCCTTCGGTCAGAGAGACATCCGAAGTCGGCCTGGCCTCCCCTAGCCGGCCTAAGGCCAGGCCGGCTTCCTGCAGCCGGCTTGCCCCCCCTCCTCAGGGCGCGCGCGCCATCAAGCGTACAAGACGAGGTAAGGCTACAGTGAGCGCCTGCAAGACGGCGGCACTGTAGCCATGCTTACCTCGACAAAGCCCTCATCATCAGAGGCGAGGCGACAGTAACCAGCCTCCGACAAGACCCCCCAAACGGTGGGGCCGGTAGCCGGCGGGACCCACCAGTCGGCGGGCCCCAGAAGCCGGCGAACATAGACACTGACAGCCTGGGCCCATGCCCAGGCTGGATTACCATTGTACCCCTGGGGGTAGGCTTATATAAACCCCCCGGGATACCCATGCAAAGGGGGAGACCCTGATAGTTTTAGCCATGACGTAGAGGGAAGAGAGGAGCGAGCCGTGCCCTTCTTCTTCTTCTCACCGAACAGCTCTAGGAGCAGCTTGTAGCAACATATTCATCTAGTGATCATGTGGAGACCCCGCAGAGCAGCAGTAGGGGTGTTATCTCCACAGAGCCTCGAAGCTAGGTAAGATTCGCCGGCGTGCATGTATTCGCCTCATCCCGTTTCCAGGCACCGGCGACGTCTTACTGGCTCCCACAATGATAAGCCATCCGTTGGCATATGTCGCACCTACCACCTGACATTTGGCGCCCACCATGGGGCCAGGTGCACCGTCGTCCGGAGACCTGCTCTGGACGGGAACCCTCTTCCTCCCCAGTGAGCGTAGCCAGCCCGGCACGCCCGATGGCGCTTGCCCCAACGCGCTGCAAAGCGTCGACGACGCCTGCACAGCGAGCTGCCTCGCCGATCTTCTTGGTGAGGCTCGCATCTCCGACGAGCCCGCGTTTGACGCGGGCAGAGGCTGCCTCGAGAGCCGCCTTGTCAGCCTCCTCGACCAACTCCACGTCTCCGGCGAGCCTACCACGGACTTGGAGTCGGTCGGCTCCACCGACCCGATGCTTGTCGATTCCGACACGGTGTCGCTCGACGCCTTCCCCTCCGACGTGATCGTCTTCGACGACCCTCTCCCTCGAGCCGACAGTGGCGGCAGCACCGTCACCGAAGTGTTTTTCATCAGCCACGGCGCCGCCTCCGACGAGAACGCCCGCGACGCCCTACAGTCCGCTTTGCACGATCTGTCCGCCCCCATCCCGGCGAACGCTGATGCTGAGGCGCTGGAGGCACGCCACCTTGCCCTCCTTGCGGAGGGCCAGAAGATAGCCACCATGAGACGCCTCACAGAAGCCCACCAGCGCAAAGTCGACCGCGCCGCCTTCGGCACGCCGCCTCCGAAAGGGCCAAGCCGAGTCGGCGTCATCAAGAAATGCGGCACGGCCATCGCCAGCATGCTGGGCGTGGACCGCCCAGTCTACGCCACGCCCCACGAGAACCTGCGCGCCGCCCAGTCGATCATTGATGAGGTAAACGGACTGGGGGCCGACGAGGTCCCCTACATGACCAGACACATCCAGCAACTGATCGATGCTGCCGCAACACGGCATGAAGTCGATGTCCGAGCTGGAAGCCCCCCTCACCAAGAGCACGGCGTGACGTCACGCACGCCGACTACGGGTGGCGCCCGTATGAGACAGGAGAAGGAGCCGGCTGCCAGCTGCAGCCGGACTCGCATTACCATCGAGCACGACGCAGAAGGCCGCCCCGAGGAGTGGAGCGATGAGGCGACCTGCCTCCTCCTCCGCCTCGCGAGGAAAGATATCCTCCCCCGCCGCCTGTCGAGCATCCGACTCTCAGCGGCCGACTTGGTCGCCGTGAAGGAGTCGGCGAGAATGATGCCCGCGATCAGATCGACCGCCTAGCGCGATCCCTGGCCCTGGAAGAAGAAGATGATGTCGGCCCGCCTTGTTTCGGCCCTCGCATCCACGACGAGCCCTTTCCCAAGGGGTTCTCACTCCCAAGAGACACGCCCAAGTACAACGGCTCTGTGAAGCCGGAAGACTGGTTGATCGACTACTCCACCGTCGTTCGCATAGCGAATGGCAATCGACGCGTTGCCGTGAAATATGTCCCCCTGATGCTCCAAGGCACGGCACGCACCTGGCTCAACAGCCTCAAGCCTTACAGCATCAACAACTGGCTGGACTTCACCGAAGCCTTCATACGCAACTTCACCAGCACCTACAAGCGGGCTCCCAAGCCCCGACAGCTCTCCTTGTGCTATAAGGGCCCAACGAATCAACTCGCGACTACCTCACACGTTGGGCCGAGCTCCGCAACTCCTACGAAGGGGTGCACGAGGTCTAGGCCATAGAGTACTTCACCGCCGGGTGCCGCGAGGGCACTCTCCTCAAGCACCAACTCCTCTACGACGAGCCGACAACCCTTGATGAGCTACTGATCATCGCGGACAAGTATGCCACAGCCGACTCCTCGATGAAGACCGAGCTCTGGGTAGACGCCTCCGGAAAAGTGCTGACGCCGGCTCCCAAGACGCCGGCTGGAGAATCAAGCCGGCGCCCGTATCAAAACGACCACAAGCACAAGGCCCCTATGCCGACTTCCACTAGTCGGCAGGTGGCCACGATCGAAGAAGAATAGCCTGAGGGCCGGCCCGCTCCGAAGAAGCAGAAGGGCGGTAGGCCGGCTTGGCAGCCGGCTTTCTCCTACGAGCAAACCCTCGACGCCCTCTGCAAGTTCCACAGCAGCGCGAAGCCGTCCAACCATACAACACGGAAGTGTCATTGGCTCACCCGAATCTCCAAGGGCGAGGGGCTGTTGCCGCCTCCGCCTACAGGCCCGCCGCCTCCTGCCCCGCAGTAGCCGGCCGATCGGCCTGCAGTCGGAGCCATCCAAGACGAGTTCCCTGACAAACAAGCCGCCTACGTCATGTTCACTAGCCAGACAGAAGATCGGCGCAGCCGGCGCCGACAGCAGCAAGAAGTCAACGCGGTCGCCTACAGTAACCCTGAGTTCATGCATTGGTCAGAGAAGCCCATCAGCTGGAGCCGGGATGACCACCCTGAGGTGATGCCGTCTCCTGGCTCCTATGCCCTGGTTTTGGATGCCACCCTGGCAACAGAGAGGCATGCCGCCCGATTCTCCCGCGTACTGATAGACGGCGGGAGCAGTATCAACATACTGTACCGAGATACAATGGAGAAGCTCAACATCAAGCCGAAGCAACTCATGCCAAGCCGGACTGTGTTCCACGGCATCGTACCCGGCCTGTCCTGCTCACCAATCGGCAAGATCAAGATGGATGTCCTCTTTGGGGACAAGGATCATTTCCGCCGAGAGGCAATATGGTTCGAGGTAGTGGATTTGGAGAGCCCGTACCACGCATTGCTAGGCCGACCAGCGTTGGCCAAGTTTATGGCTGTGCCCCACTATGACTACCTCAAGATGAAGATGCCGAGTTCCAAGGGCATTATCACCATAGCCGTAGACTATAAGAAGTCCTCTAAGTGTGCAGCAGCCAGCAGTCGGCTGGCCGAGTCCCTCGTGATCGCCGAAGAAAAGAAGATGCTGGATCGAATTGTGACCTTGGCTGGCAAGCAGCCGGCCTTGTCCCCTGACCCCAAAGAATGTGAAGCTCAAGGTTCTTTCCAGCCAGCCAAGGAGACAAAAAAGATACCTCTGGACCCGGAGCACCCGGAGAGGCACGCTGTCATAGGCACGGGCCTTGACAGCAAATAGGAAGGCGAGCTCATCGATTTCCTCCGTGAGAATCGGGACGTCTTTGCATGGTCCCCCAAAGACATGCTGGGTGTCCCGACGGATTTCGCCGAGCACAATTTACATGTTCGATCTGATGCAAAGCCGGTCAGGCAGCCCTTGCGCCGCCTGTCGGAAGAGAAGAGAAGAGTACTCGGAGAAGAGATAGCCCGGCTTCTGGCAGCCGGCTTCATTATGGAAGTGTTCTTTCCAGAATGGCTTGCCAACCCGGTCCTCGTGTTGAAGAAGAACAAGCAGTGGCGCATGTGCATCGACTACACCAGCCTCAACAAAGCCTGCCCTAAAGATCCGTTCGCCCTGCCAAGGATCGACCAAGTGATAGACTCCACAGCCGGATGCGAGCTGTTGAGTTTTTTGGATGCTTATTCAGGCTACCACCAGATAAAGTTGAACCCGGCAGATCGCTTGAAGACCACCTTCATCACCCCATTCGAAGCTTTCTGCTACCTGACTATGACATTTGGCTTGAGAAATGCCGTGCCAC
This sequence comes from Triticum timopheevii, assembly GCA_963921465.1. Taxonomy (NCBI): domain Eukaryota; kingdom Viridiplantae; phylum Streptophyta; class Magnoliopsida; order Poales; family Poaceae; genus Triticum; species Triticum timopheevii. The sequence continues at coordinate 488,526,968 of OY997270.1, read as the reverse complement.
CTTTCAGCATTGCATGCAGAAATGTCTCCTCAAGCAACTAGGCAGAAATGCCCACGTCTACGAAGACGATGTCGTGGTGAAGACAGAAAAGTGCGGCACCCTGCTGGAAGACCTCAAGGAGACCTTTGAGAATCTGCGCCGGTTTCAGGTCATCCTCAACCCGGAGAAATGCGTGTTCGGGGTACCAACCGACCAACTCCTTGGCTTTCTGGTCTTCAAACGCGGCATCGAGTGTAACCCAGTGAAGATCAAGGCTATAGAGAGAATGAAGGTCCCCACCAAGCTGCGAGACGTCCAAAAATTCACAGGATGCTTGGCGTCTTTGAACCGCTTCATGAGCCGGCTCAGAGAGAAGGCTCTCCCCTCTATCGACTGATGAAGAAGTCTGCTCACTTTGAGTGGAATGACCAGGCAGACCAGGCTTTCCACGAGCTGAAGAAGATGTTGTCCACACCACCTGTCCTGGCGGCCCCAACTAAGAAGGAGCCCATGCTCCTCTATATCGCCGCTACTAGCCGGGTAGTCAGCACGGTCATCGTAGTCCAGCATCCCGAAGAAGGCCGAGCTCAGCTAGTCGAGAGGCCAGTATATTATTTGAGCGAAGTACTGTCCACCTCAAAACAGAACTACCCGCACTATCAGAAAATGTGCTATGGTGTGTACTTCGGCTCCAAGAAACCCAAGCCCTACTTTCAAGAACATCCCATCACGGTCGTATGCACTGCCCTGCTTGCCGAGATCATAGGCAGCCGGGATGCATCCGGCCGAGTGGCGAAATGGGCCATCGCATTGGCTCCTTACACCATCTACTATCAGCCCCGCACTGCCATCAAGTCACAAGCATTAGCCGACTTCCTCGTCGACTGGGCCGAGACCCAGTACCTGCTGCCGGCCCCCGACTCCACTCATTGGCGGATGCACTTTGACGGATCCAAGATGCGCACCGGCTTGGGAGCCGGCATTGTTCTCACTTCTCCCAAGGGCAACAAGCTTAGATACACACTGCAAATCCACTTTGCCGCCTCCAACAATGTGGCCGAGTACGAGGCACTCATACATGGGCTCCGGCTAGCCAAGGAACTCGGCATCCGCCGGATCCTGTGTTATGGCGACTCGGACTTAGTGGTTCAGCAATCATCCGGCGACTGGGATGCCAAGGACGCAAACATGGCAAGCTACCGTTTCCTCGCCCAGCAGCTCAGCGGATATTTCGAGGGGTGCGAGTTCCTTCACGTGCTACGGGCCGACAATGAGCAAGCAAATGCCCTGGCACGAATAGGCTCCACCCGGCAAGCTATACCAACCGGCGTCGCCCTCCAACGCCTCCTCAAGCCATCTGTCAAGCCGTCTCCGGAATCCAGTTCCATCTTCGTGCCGCCTGACCCCGACACAGTCGGATCCGACTTCGGGGACCAGGCAGGCGGCCCGGGGACTTCGGCAGCCAGCTCGGGGACTGCCATAGTCGAACCCGGCCCGGGGACTGCAGCAACACAGCAGGCGGAGGCCGACTCCAACTCCTCACAACCCAGCCCGCCCACCCTGGTTGCAGTAGCCGTTTTGACAGTCGAAGAAATCACAGCTCCATCATGGGCCAAGCCCATCCTTTGTTTCCTGGTAAATGGAGAGCTACCGACTGACGAGATCTGGACAAGACAAGTCCAACACCGAGCCGGAGCTTACACAATAATGAACCAAGAGCTAGTCAGGCGCAACGCTACCGGAGTCTTCCAGCGCTGCGTCGAGCCAGAGAAAGGCATAGCAATCCTCGAAGACATCCACCAAGGTGAATGCGGCCACCATGCTGCCTCCAGGGCGCTCGTCGCTAAAGCATTCCGCCATGGATTCTTCTAGCCGACTGCTCTGGAAGACGCCAAGGAACTAGTCAAACACTGCAAAGGGTGCCAAGTCTTCGGCTCCAAGCAACACCTGTCGGCTTAGATCATCCCCATCACTTGGCCCTTTGCCGTCTGGGGGCTGGACATGGTCGGCGCATTCAAGACGGCACGCAGCAGCATGACACATCTGCTTGTCACCGTGGACAAATTTACCAAGTGCATTGAAGCAAAGCCGATCAAGAAACTGAATGGGCCGACTGCCGTAACATTCATTGCGGATATCACAACTCGGTATGGCGTGCCACACAGCATCATCACCGACAATGGCACAAATTTTGCCAAGGGAGCACTGGCACGTTTCTGCGCGACACAGGGCATCCGACTGGACTTAGCGTCTGTTGCCCACCCGCAGTCAAACGGCCAAGTCGAGCGAGCAAACGGTCTCGTCCTCTCCGGCATCAAGCCCCGACTGGTCGTGCCGCTGAAGCGGTCGGCCGGCTGCTGGCTCGACGAGTGGCCGGACGTCCTCTGGAGTCTGCGCACTACCCCAAACAAGTCAACCGGCTTCACCCCTTTCTTCCTTGTATATGGTGCCGAGGCTGTCATCCCAACTGACATCGAATTCGACTCACCTCGGGTCACCATGTACACGGAGGCGGGGGCTAAAGAAGCAAGAGAAGACGGCATCGACTTGCTGGAAGAAAGCCGGTTGTTAGCCCTCAGCCAGTCCGCCATCTACCAGCAAGGTCTGCACCATTACCACAGCCGGAGGGTGAAGCCAAGATCCTTCCAAGAGGGAGACCTTGTGCTCCGGCTGATACAGCGAACAGCCGGCCAGCACAAGCTCTCAGCACCTTGGGAAGGCCCCTTCGTCATCAGCCGGGCTATGGGAAACGACTCCTATTACTTAATCGACGCACAAAAGCCGAAGGCACGCAAGAGAGACGACTCCGGCAAGGAGTCGGAGCGCCCATGGAACGCTAATCTTCTTCGAAGATTTTACAGTTGAAATGTAGTATGTATCACGCTACCTTTTGTATTAAGTATCAGACAATGGGCCCCCCGAGGAGTTCTCGGGGACTACCCTATTTTATCTATGTATACTGGGTATCATACCCATGGTTGCCCCACTACATTTATTTTCTCCGTTCGGCACCGGGTCCGACTAGTAGGCCCGGGGACTAGCCGCCTTGAGTTATGTCAAGGTTCTACCTGCAGTCAGACAAGTAATGTGCCGACACGAAAGCCCTCTCCCGCGAAAGGCATAGCTCAAAAAATCGACTGCCGACTAGCGAGAGTTGAAGGCGGAAAGGACACCCACATGAAAAACGGCTAAGGACTAACGAACTTACATAACACAAGCCGGCTTCCCCCTCGCCAACCGGCTGTTGAAGCAGCCGGCTGGCCGGTTTCCTTTCCTATTTTGCTACAATCTAAGAAAGCTCGAGTACTTGCCTTCCCAGACGGTTGAACTCCTTACTCGGCCACAGACTGCAGAGCAGCTGTCCGGCTGGGAAGGCGGCACCCAAGGGAAGGCGGCAAAGGAAAAATGCCGAGAGATAAAAAGCAAGTAGGAATGGAAGCCAAGTTCATGCATAATAATATTTACACAAAAGGCCTTTGAGAGGCCGGCATTCAACGAAGTTTGAATACACCCCCAGTGGGTGGAATTGCACAAAGATAACAAGTCTGTTCAAAGAGTGTCGAGCTGGAAAATAAAAATAGTAAATCAGGCCAAGGGAGTGCCCGGAGCATCAGGAAGATTGGTTGAGACGATAGTATCGGCTGGAGGAGTGGCCGGCTGGCGAGTCTCGGCCTGGTCATCACCGGCAGCAGGCGGGGCATTCGCGTGTGCCTCATTGCTGGAGGCACGATCAGGCTGAGGCTGGCTGGTCGCTCCAACATCCGGCACAGTGTCTTCACCGTCTTCCTCCTCCTCCTCTTCGCCCTCGTCGCTGGAGTCAATCTCCTCCGCCGAGTCTTCGCCATCGGCCGGGTTCAGCTCAAACCACTCTTCCGGCTGCGCGATGCCGTCCTCGTTCACCTCAGGAGCAAAGGCGCTGGTGTGGTGAAGTCGGCAATCACTGAGGCGCGCTGGATGATAGCCGGCCGCACCGCCTCCATCTCCTCATCAGCCTCCTGCCGCCAGCTGCGCAGTTGGTCCAAGTTCAGCCCAAGGTACCAAGCCCGAACGAACTCTAGTGCCCGGTGGGCGCCGGATCGAGCTGCTGAAGCCTTCCAAGCCTCAAGGCGGCCGACGGCTACCTCCAGCCAGTCGGCGGTACGGCTGGGGGTGCGAGGAATTACTTCGCCAGGCGAGAGGGCGGCCAGCACCTGTGCTCCGACATGCTGAAGCCGGCGGAGCATGCGGTAGGCCGGCTGAAGGTGGGCCTGGATCGCCAGAAGCTGCTCCTCAAGCGACCGGTTGGCACCCGGCGCGATCTCAACCCCAGCCTGCCATCGGGCCTCACGATGAGCTTCGATGGCTTGGTTGGCAGCGACAGAATAGCCAGGAAAGTACTCTTCACAAAGAAGAAAGAGACAGAGGAAGTCAGAAGACAAACTGGCCTACGAGGAACAAGCAAAGTGAAGAAAAAGGCGGCCTACCGTCAACCAAATCCTCGACTCGGCCGTAGCCTTTGCTCAGAGCTTGCCTTGCCTCAGCCCAGCTTGCCGCCTCGGTCTCGTATTCGGCTTCGAGGGCGGCCTCACTGTCCTGCGCCGCCTTCAGGGCCGCCCTGTGGCTTTCCTCCTGGCTGGCCAGGCGGTCACGCTCCAGGTCCAGAGCACTGAGCTCGCCCTCCTTGGTGCGAAAAGCGGTCTGGGCCACACCCATTTCCTGCCTCAAGTTGGCGTTGGCTCCTGGCAACATGGAAGGAAAAATTAAAGAAAGAAGTCGGCAAGAAAGATCTGACCCGACTGCTCAGCAGTCGGCCCAAATCTCGAGGACTACATCTAGTGGGGGCGCTGGCGCGCCCCCACATGAGATAAAGAGACAAAGACACTCACGCTGGCTCTCTGTCAGATCGGTGGTCCTTTGATTTGCCTCCCGGACATGGGAGTTGAAGGTAGCGGCGTGGAGGTTGTGATAATCCTGCGAAGGCAAAAAGCAAATCAGTAAGGCAAAGTCTTCGAAGAAGTTCCAAGCCTCCTGCTCAGCAGCCGACTCAAAACTCGGGGACTACACCCAGTGGGTGCGCTAACGCGCCCCCATGGAAAAAAGCATGAGCAAGAATACTGTTGGAAATATGCCCTAGAGGCAATAATAAAAGGATTATTATTATATTTCCTTGTTCATGATAATTGTCTTTTATTCATGCTATAATTGTATTATCCGGAAATCGTAATACACGTGTGAATACATAGACCACAATACGTCCCTAGTAAGCCTGTAGTTGACTAGCTCGTTGGTCAACAGATAGTCATGGTTTCCTGACTATGGACATTAGATGTCGTTGACAATGGGATCACATCATTAGGAGAATGATGTGATGGACAAGACCCATTCCTAAGCATAGCACAAGATCGTGTAGTTCGTTTTGCTAGAGCTTTTTCAGTGTCAAGTATCTCTTCCTTAGACCATGAGATCGTGTAACTCCCGGATACCGTAGGAGTGCTTTGGGTGTACCAAATGTCACAACGTAACTGGGTGACTATAAAGGTGCACTACAGGTATCTCCGAAAGTGTCTGTTGGGTTGACACAGATCGAGACTGGGATTTGTCACTCTGTATGACGGAGAGGTATCACTGGGCCCACTCGGTAGTGCATCATCATAATGAGCTCAAAGTGACCAAGTGTCTGGTCACAGGATCATGCATTACGGTACGAGTAAAGTGACTTGCCGGTAACGAGACTGAACGAGGTATTGGGATACCGACGATCGAGTCTCGGGCAAGTAACATACCGTCTAACAAAGGGAAAAGTATACGGGGTTGCTTGAACCCTCGACATCGTGGTTCATCCGATGAGATCATCGAGGAGTATGTGGGAGCCAACATGGGTATCCAGATCCTGCTGTTGGTTATTGACCGGAGAGCTGTCTCGGTCATGTCTGCATGTCTCCCGAACCCGTAGGGTCTACACACTTAAGGTTCGGTGACGCTAGGGTTGTATGAATATGAGTATGCAGCAAACCAAATGTTGTTTGGAGTCCCGGATGAGATCCCGGACGTCACGAGGAGTTCCGGAATGGTCCGAAGGTAAAGAAAACTATATAGGAAGTGCTGTTTCGGCCATCGGGAAAGTTTCGGGGTCACCCGGTATTGTACCGGGACCACCGGAAGGGTCCCGGGGGTCCACCGGGTGGGGCCACCTATCCCGGAGGGCCCCGTGGGCTGAAGTGGGAGGGGAACCAGCCCCTAATGGGCTGGTGCGCCCCACCTTGGCCCCCCCTGCGCCTAGGGTTGGAAACCCTAGGTGGGGGGGGGGGGGGGGGGCGCACCACTTGCCTTGGGGGGCACTCCACCCCCCCTGGCCGCCGCCCCCTTGGGAGATTGCATCTCCTAGGGCCAGCGCCCCCCCCTGGGGGCCTATATAACGGAGGGCAGGGGGGAGGGCAGCCGCACCCTGTGTCTTGGCGCCTCCCTCCCCCTGCTACACCTCGTCCTCCTCCCGCAGCAGCTTGGTGAAGCCCTGCCGGAGTTCTGCTGCATCCACCACCACGCCGTCGTGCAGCTGGATCATCATCAACCTCTCCTTCCCCCTTGCTAGATCAAGACGGAGGAGACATCACGCTGACCGTACGTGTGTTGAACGCGGAGGTGCCGTCCGTTCGGTGCTAGGATCTCCGGTGATAGGATCACGATGAGAACGACTACCTCAACCCCGTTGTTTTGAACGCTTCCGCTCGCGATCTACAAAGTGGTATGTAGATGCATCTCTCCTTTCACTCGTTGCTTAGATGAACTCATAGATGGATCTTGGTGAAACCGTAGGAAAATTTTTATTCTCTGCAACGTTCCCCTACAAATACTCACCCAAACGACCGCCCGGGTCGCAAGAAACTCTCGGGTACATTGCTGCAGCGCGGAGGCTTGAGCCTGAAGCTGGCTGCGAACATCTTGTGCCGCCATGTTCAACGCGGCCATCCCACCACCCGGCATCCGTCCCGGCAAGCTAGCTATGGCCGACTCTAGATCATGCGACAACGAGCTGGAGCCGTCCGCCCTCTGCAGATCCGGCTCTGAAGCCGCCCTTCCCGCGCGCCGGCGAGTCGGCGACAGGACTACAAGGTCCACCATTCCAGTCGGCTCTCCTCCCGCCGGATTCTCAGGCGGAACCTCGGGCTGGCCGCCTTGGCCAGTCCCTACCGGCGGAGGCGGCACCACTTCCCCCTCCGGGACGACTACGTCGCCCTGATGGATTCATGTACCTAGGGTAGGGTCATAGGCCTGACCTGAATGTCCTACCCAGGGACAGCCTTAGAAGAGATCACCTTCCAGTCGACCAACGAGGAACCCACTCGACTGACTAGAAGGACTCGACCAGGGAAATTCACTCGACCATGGAGATTCACTTGACCATGAAGATACACTCGACCACCAGAAGGTCAGAAGGCGCTCTGCACTGCAACGGCCTGTAATTGAATAGACTTAATGATAGTTAAGGCACTTTATGTGGGGTGTTACCAGTAACGCCCCAGACTTAATATACTTTAAACCCTCCATTACGTGGGCTGGCAAGGGTCCTGGCGTACTCTATATAAGCCACCCTCCTCCACAGGCAGAAGGGTTCGCACTCTTGTAACACCTATACACATAATCCACTCGACCGCCTCAGGGCTCTGAGACGTAGGGCTTTTACTTCCTCCGAGAAGGGCCTGAACTCGTACATCGCTTGTGTTTACAACCTCACCATAGCTAAGACCTTGCCTCTCCATACCTACCCCCCACTCTACTGTCAGACTTAGAACCACGACAGTTGGCGCCCACTGTGGGGCCGGTGTTTTAGCGATTTTGTGGAGAAGTTGCTAGTATTTCCGAGTACTTTCATCATGATGATTGCTGGAGTTTTGGTCGAGGGGTGCGAGATCCGTCTTGGCGCTCTCACCTTTGTCGCCGACGACTCCGCGTGGCTCCAGGAGGCTCCACTCGACGTTGATGCGCTCCCCGTCCGCGGTGCGACGCATTTTCGTGCATGTGTCCGCGGTGTTCTGCTGCGGCAACCGTCGGCCCCTTATCGGTCGGCTCCTTTATCGGTCGCCCGTCCGGTCTCCCACCAGCGCAAGCGCTCTGGTCGGTCGAGGCTTCAGCGGTGGGTGAAGCACGCGGTGGCTCGCCAGGCGGCCATCGCACAAGTTGCGGCAATCGAGCCCGACGAATCTCTCTATGGCATGTTCGATCTGTCGACTGGCTCCGTAGAGACTGCATCCGAATGCGATAGCAGTGATCCAGCGGTGGAAATTCTCATGGTCAACGGACCCCGCAGTCCTCCCGGCTTCGCCCATGGTGGCGGAGCGGGCGGTGGAGGTGGCCCCGCTCAAGACCACGAGGAGTACCAGCCCGAGACACTCGACTCTCTGCTGAGAGAAGAGCTTCGCCGCAGGAACATGGATGCCCTGCATACTCCCATTGTGGGAGAAACCCCCGAGGCTCGCGCCTTGGAGGAGGCACGTTTGGCCAATGTGGCTGAACGCGCTCGTCTGGAGAACCTTCAGCGAGCACTCGACGAGCGCGCGCGGCAACGAGTCCCCGAAGCCAGTCGACGTCGACTCTTCCCGCCGACTCAGGTATACCGCACGCCAATTCAGAATTTAGCAGCTGCAACCCGTATAGCAGAGTCCATCCAGCCTTCACAGTCGGAAGCTGGGAGAGGCTTGATGCAGATCAGAGATGTGCTCCGAGCAGCAGGGGACCAGAACTCAGCCGTGTCGCAGTCGCGCAACAGAATTCACAGTCGATCCGTCGCTGCGAATACGGTTCAGTCGGCTCACAGTCCCAGATCGCCTCCGCGGCAGGAAGGGCGCGACAACCAGCGTGATCAGTATGGAGACCGACACGACCGAGATGACAGGCGTCGAGTGCCCGTTTCCCCTCCGAGGGAAGGGTCTTACGCTGCTCGGCGACAGGATGACAGGCGTCAGTTCAGTGCGGGGCGAAGAGTTCCAGTCGACCCCAGGGGACCAGGCTTCGACGCGCGATCCATTATCATGCAAAGCTTGGTCGACCGGAACAGAGCCCATCGAGGTGGACCCGAGAGAGATGCACCCACGAGCAGTCGAGTGCATGTTTCTGGTCCAGAGTGTTTTAGCAGGGCTATCAGAGCCGCAGTGATTCTCCCCAATTTCAGGTTGGCGACAGGAGTCAGCAAGTTCACTGGGGAGTCCAAGCCTGAAACTTGGCTTGAGGACTACCGAGTGGCTGTTCAGATTGGTGGTGGGAATGACGAGGTGGCCATGAAGCATCTGCCCCTCATGCTGGAAGGTTCAGCCAGAGCGTGGTTGAATTAGTTACCTCCTAGCAGTATTTACACTTGGGAAGATTTGTTCCGAGTGTTCGTCAGAACTTTTGAAGGAACCTGCAAACGACCAGCTGGTTTGACAGAGCTGCAAGTTTGTGTGCAGAAGACCAATGAGACTCTTAGAGAATACATTCAGAGGTGGATCACTCTGCACCATACTGTGGAAAATGTGTATAATCATCAAGCAGTCTGCGCCTTCAAAGATGGCGTCAAGAACAGGGAATTGAGTCTGAAGTTTGGTCGAACTGGGGACATGACCCTGAGTCGGATGATGGAGATTGCTACCAAGTACGCTAATGGCGAGGAAGAGGACCGACTCCGAAGCGGCAAGTATAAGCCAAGTCAGTCGGAGAAGGGAAATTCCAGTCGGAAACATAAGCGGAAAGCCGAGCCAGCAGCTCCTGGAGAGGCCCTGGCCGTGGCTCAGGGAAAGTTCAAAGGGAAGCCAAAAGGATCCTGGAATCCTAAGAAAGTAAAGGATAAAGAAGGAAACGACGTGATGGATATGCCGTGCCACATCCACACGAAGAAAGATGAAGAGGGCAACATTATTTACCCAAAGCACACCACTCGCCAGTGTCGACTCCTGATCCAGCAGTTTCAGGGAAAACAGTCTAAGGACAAGGAGAAAGAGTCAGACAAGGCCGGAGACAAAGAGGACAGTGAGGAAGAATATCCGCATATCAACTCCACTCTGATGATCTTCGCGGATGTGGAAAGCCAGAGTCGACTAAAAGTCATTAACCGTGAGGTGAATATGGTTGCCCCAGCAAAACCAAGTTATCTGAAATGGTCCCAAACACCCATCACATTCGACCAATCTGATCACCCGACTCATATTGCCACCCCTGGGAGGCAAGCTTTGGTGGTCGATCCAGTTGTCGAAGGCACTCGACTGACGAAAGTGCTGATGGACGGTGGCAGTGGGCTGAACTTGTTGTATGCTGACACACTGAAGGGAATGGGCATCCCGATGTCCCGACTGAGCACCAGCAACATGAGTTTCCACGGAGTCATACCAGGGAAGAAAGCCAACTCACTCAGCCAAATAGCCCTGGACGTGGTTTTTGGTGACTCAAAACATTTTCGCAAGGAAAAGTTGACCTTTGAGGTTGTGGATTTTCAGAGCGCGTACCACGCCATTTTGGGGAGGCCTGCCTACGCACAGTTCATGGCTCGACCATGTTAGGTGTACCTCAAACTGAAAATGCCAGGTCCCAAAGGGGTGATCACTATCACTGGCGATCGGAAAAAGGCAGAAGAGTGCTTTCAGAAGGGCTCGAAGATTGCCAATTCCCAGGTGACAGCGGTCGAGTTCGAAGAATACAAGCAAAACGCAGATCCGAGTGATTTGTTGCGATCCAAGAAACCAGCCACAGAGTCTGCATTTCAGTCGTCTGGTGAGACAAAGCCTGTTCACATTCACCCGACCGACCCCAATGCAGCCCCAACCCACATCTCCACGACACTCGACCCGAAATAGGAAGAAGCGCTCATCCAGTTCCTCCGTGAGAACTGGGACATTTTTGCATGGAAGCCAACTGACATGCTAGGTGTTCCCAGGGGACTGGCTGAGCATCGCCTCAGAGTCGACAAATCAGCAAAACCAGTCAAAGAGCATCTTCGGCGGTCCGCCGTCCAGAAGAGAAAAGCTATTGGTGAGGAAGTGGCTCGACTGTTGGCGGCAGGATTTATCTGAGAGATATACCACTCCGAGTGGCTCGCCAATGTCGTCATGGTTCCCAAGAAGGACAAATCACTCCGCATGTGCATTGACTTCAAGCACATCAATCGGGCCTGCCCGAAAGATCATTTTCCTCTCCCTCGCATAGATCAAATTGTTGACTCGACCGCGGGATGTGAGAGATTGTCTTTTCTAGACGCATATTCCGGGTATCATCAGATCCGTCTGTATGGACCCGACGAAGTAAAAACAGCTTTCATCACTCCATTCGGGTGCTTCTGCTATATCACCATGCCATTCGGCCTCAAGAGTGCCGGAGCCACATTTATGTGTATGATTCAGAAGTGTCTTCTCACTCCAATCAGTCGGAATGTGGAAGCGTATATGGATGATATCGTCGTTAAGTCGCGAAAAGGTTCCGACCTGCTTGCTGACCTCGCCGAAACATTTGCCAACCTCAGAAGGTACGATATCAAGCTCAATCCATCGAAGTGCACATTCGGAGTTCCTGGTGGAAAGTTATTCGGTTTTCTCGTTTCCGAGCGAGGGATCGACGCTAATCCAGAGAAGATCGGCACTATTCTCCGAATGAAACGCCCTGTGCGAGTGCACGATGTCCAGAAGCTTACTGGATGCTTGGCCGCATTAAGTCGATTCATCTCACGACTCGGTGAAAAGGCATGGCCTCTTTACCGACTGATGAAGAAGGCAGACAAGTTCGAGTGGACTCCAGAAGCAAAGAGCCTCTGTTGCTTTATATTGCAGCCACAGGACAAGTCGTCAGTACAGTACTTACGGTCGAGCGGGAAGAAGAAGGAAAAGCCTTCAAAGTTCAGCGCCCGGTGCATTATTTGTCTGAAGTCTTGACTCCATCCAAGCAGAGATATCCTCATTATCAGAAGCTTGTGTATGGAATATACATGACCACGAAGAAAGTTGCTCATTATTTCTCTGATCATTCTATCACAGTCGTCAGCGACGCCCACTATCAGAGATTCTGCACAACAGAGATGCAACTGGTCGAGTGGCGAAATGGGCGATCGAACTTCTTCCCCTTGATATCAAGTTTGAGGCAAAGAAAGCCATTAAGTCTCAGGCAATAGCAGATTTCCTCGCCGAGTGGATTGAACAACAGCAGCCGACTGAAGTTCACTCGGAGCATTGGACCATGTTCTTCGATGGCTCTAAGATGCTGAATGGTTCTGATGCTGGGGTTGTTCTGGTTTCCCCCAGAGGAGATAAGCTTAGATATGTGCTCCAGATTCACTTTGATTCCTCCAACAATGAGGCAGAGTATGAGGCCCTTTTATACGGATTGCGCATGGCCATCTCACTCGGCGTCCGTCGCCTGATGGTTTATGGCGATTCAGATTTAGTGGTCAACCAGGTGATGAAGGAGTGGGACGTAAGAAGCCCAGCCATGACTAGATACTGCAATGTAGTGAGGAAGCTGGAAAAGAAGTTCGAGGGGTTGGAGCTCCATCACATCCCCCGACTAAAAAATCAAGCAGCAGATGATCTGGCAAAGATAGGTTCCAAAAGAGAAGCCATTCCGAGTGGTGTGTTTTTGGAGCATGTACACACTCCATCAGTTAAAGAAGATCCCTTCACAGAGGAAGCTCCACAGCCCAAGAGTGCCACAGATCCAACTGAGGTTGAGGTCCCAGCAGTGGTCGACCTGGTCATGGAGGTTTTAGTGGTCACTCCCGACTGGACAATTCCCTATATCGCGTATATCCTGAGAAAAGAGCTCCAGAGGATGAGGAAGAGGCTCGGCAGATCGTCCGTCGATCCAAAGCCTTTACCGTTATCAAAGGACAGCTGTATAGAGAAAGCCCGACTGGGGTTGGTCAAAAATGCATAACGCCAGAAGAAGGTCGAATCATTCTCAATGATATCCACTCGGGGACCTGTGGTCACCATGCGTCCTCTCGGACCATTGTAGCCAAAGCATACCGAGCTGGATTTTACTGGCCAAGGGCGAATGAGATGGCAAACGAAATAGTGGACAAGTGCGAAGGATGTCAGTTCTACTCCAATATGTCACACAAGCCCGCGTCAGCTCTGAAGACCATTCCACTCGTTTGGCCGTTCGCAGTATGGGGGTTGGACATGGTCGGTCCCTTGAGAACAGGTCGAAGTGGTTTCACGCACGTACTGGTCGCAGTCGACAAGTTCACGAAGTGGATTGAGGCTAAACCAATCAAGAATCTTGACGCCGGTACTGCAGTTACCTTCATCAGGGAGTTGACGTTCAGATATGGGGTCCCGCACAGCATCATTACGGATAATGGGTCGAACTTTGACTCGGAAGAATTCAAGGATTTCTGCAACGCTCAAGGCACACGAGTCGACTACGCTTCAGTCGCTCATCCCCAGTCGAATGGACAAGAGGAGTGAGCCAATGGCTTAATCCTCAAGGGTTTAAAACCCCGGCTGATGCGTGATCTCAAGCACGCGGCTGGAGCATGGGTTGACGAACTTCCTTCGGTGCTTTGGGGTTTGCGGACCACACCCAATCGATCGACCGGAAGAACTCCATTCTTTTTGGTCTATGGAGCTGAAGCAGTCTTGCCGAGTGATCTTCTTCACAATGCTCCTCGAGTTGAACTCTACAACGAAGCAGAAGCTGAGCAAGCGCGTCAGGACGCAGTCGACCTTCTAGAGGAAGAAAGGGAGATGGCTCTGATCCGATCGACCATCTATCAACAAGACTTGCGTCGCTTTCATGCCAGGAATGTGAGGGGTCGAGCCTTCCAAGAAGGAGATCTAGTTCTCCGAGTGGATCAGCAGAAACAGCATAAGCTCGCTCCTTCTTGGGAAGGACCCTTCATCGTCACCAAAGTTCTCCACAACGGGGCATACCGTCTCTACAACGTCGAACACAACATCGAAGAGCCCCGGGCTTGGAATGCGGATCTGCTCCGCCCGTTTTACACTTAAAGGTGTTCCACTCGGATGAGTTGTAATAAAATACTTCTGTAGTTCATGGATCTCGAAATAATAGTGCCATAATTCCTTCATAATTTTTGTCACTTTTTCCCCCAGTGGGTGGCTTAGTCACGAATCCGTTTCGCCTAAGTTTGTACAAATCCTACTGAGTGGTAAGCCAGACTTCCACTCGGAGGCTTAGCCGCGAATCCGTTTCGCCTAAGTTATAAAAAATCCTACCAAGTGGTAAGCCAGACTTCCACTCGGGGGCTTAGCTGCAGCCCAGTGCTCGCGTAAGTTATAAAAATCCTACCGAGTGGTAAGCCAGACTTCCACTCGGGGGCTTAGCTGCAGCCCAGTGCTCGCCTAAGTTATAAAAATCCTACCGAGTGGTAAGCCAGACTTCCACTCGGGGGCTTAGCTGCAGCCCAGTGCTCGCCTAAGTTATAAAAATCCTATCGAGTGGTAAGCCAGAATTCCACTCGGGGGCTTAGCTGCAGTCCAAGTACTCGCCTAAGTTATATAAAATCCTACCGAGTGAAGAGCAAACCTCTCACTCGGGGGCTTAGCTGCAGCCCGGCGCTCGCCTAAGTACAACATACGCTTACAAGGAGGACGAGGTGCAGGTCGACTGCGACCCTCTCCTCTGAGCTACGCCATAAGTATAATGTGGGCTCGCAAAGAGGACGAGGTGCAGATAGACTGACTACACCATAGACTGCGACTCTCTACTCCGAGCTTCGCCACAAATACAACGTGAAAATCCTACCGAGTGAAGAGCAAACCTCTCACTCGGGGGCTTAGCTGCAGCCCAGCGCTCGCCTAAGTTATAAAAAATCCTACCGAGTGAAGAGCAAACCTCTCACTCTGGTGCTTAGCTGCAGCCCAGCGCTCGCCTAAGTTATAAAAAATCCTACCGAGTGAAGAGCAAACCTCTCACTCGGGGGCTTAGCTGCAGCCCAGCGCTCGCCTAAGTTATAAAAAATCCTACCGAGTGAAGAGCAAACCTCTCACTCGGGGGCTTAGCTGCAGCCCAGCGCTCGCCTAAGTTATAAAAAATCCTACCGAGTGAAGAGCAAACCTCTCACTCGGGGGCTTAGCTGCAGCCCAGCGCTCGCCTAAGTTATAAAAAATACTACCGAGTGAAGAGCAAACCTCTCACTCGGAGGCTTAGCTGCAGCCCAGCGCTCACCTAAGTTATAAAAAATCCTACCGAGTGAAGAGCAAACCTCTCACTCGGAGGCTTAGCTGCAGCCCAGCGTTCGCCTAAGTTATAAAAATCCTACCGAGTGAAGAGCAAACCTCTCACTCGGAGGCTTAGCTGCAGCCAGTGCTCGCCTAAGGAATAAGTCGATTGCAGTGGGCATCTTGCCGTGAACCTACAAAGGACAATTCGAACCAAGAGCAATCATATCCAAATATCAAATCCAAGTTTAGGTCGATACCTAAAGAAACCGAGAGTGCTCAGGCACTAAGCCTGTTAAGGTTTACCGGTTACAATTCCACTCGGCATACCGAGGCAAATTTAAAGGGTCGGGCTTAAAGAAAAGTTTTTTACCCCTCCTGTGGAGGGCTGGAAGGAGCAACGAACTCGTCAAGGTTGATCCCGTCTGCGATCCGGGTAGCAGCAGCGATGAAAGTTTCCATGAAGGATCTGAAGTCGTGTTTCTTGGTGTTGGCCACTCGGAGAGCCGCCAGCTTCTCTTCTCGCGCGTCCTTGCAGTGGACTCGGGCCAGACACAGGGCAACATCTGCGCCACACCGAGCCGAGGACTTCTTCCACTCTTGCACATGGTCGGGGACCGCGTTTAGTCGAGCCATCAACGACTCGAGGTCATTCTGAAGTGTCGTCCCGAGCCAAAGCGTCGAGTTGATGCGAGAAGCGGCGGCCTTCAGCCTTGCAAGATAGTCCACGACAGCTGCAATGCGAGACTCCAGTCGGAAGACATTCATGGCAACTTCATCATTCACCGGAGAATTGACAGGGTCAAGGTTCGGCTCCAACTGGCTAGTCTCTTCTTCAAAGTTCCGACATAATTCTGCAAGGACAAAACGCCGAATCAAGACAATGGTCGAATGGAAGCGTCACAGTTGAAAATGTTGGTCGAGTGAAAAAGATTACCTTCGAGCATAAGGAACAATTTCTTGGCAAGACCACCCAGGAAGCCTTCCAGGTCATTCTTCTTCCCAGTCAATTGGTTGATCTTCTCAGTCAGGGTAGTCTTGTCAGCTTTCAGTCGGTCGACATCCTTGGAGGCAATCGCCAGAGCAGCTCTCAGATTGGTATTTTCCTGTTCAAGCTTGGTGACTGAAGCTAACTTCTCGTCAGCAAGCTTGGTCTTCTCAGCTAGCTCAAGGTCCTTCTTCTTCTGGGCCTCCCGCACCTTGTCTGCAAGTTACAGCAAAGTCAGATTTTGAAACAAATGGAAGGAAAAAGGAGTCGTCAAGGTCTCACCAAACATACCTTTGGTCTCCTCCTTCGCCTTCGTCAGATTCTCCTGCACCAGCTTCAGATCCAGCTCGAGCTGAATGTGCTTCTGCTCCAGTTCCGTATAGCGAGCCGCAAGGTCACAAGATTTCTACGAAGAACCAATCGACAAAATATCAAAGATGATTCACTTCCGAGTGGATAGGGAAAAATCATACGTTTCTAAGACTACAGTCGAATGCAAGCATTCAACCGTAGTCTCGGGGACTACACCCAGTGGGTGCACTCAGCGTGCCCCCACTAGTTCTGTTCAAGACAGAGTCGACCAGTCGACCCAAAAATAAAGAAGATACATGCTCTTCAGACTGTAGTCGACTGCAAGCAGTCGACCACAGTCTCGGGGACTACACCCAGTGGGTGCACTCAGCGTGCCCCCACTAGTTCTGTTCAAGATAGAGTCGACCAGTCGGAAACCATTCGATCAAGTTGAATGATGAACAACCTTTACTTATAAAGCCTAAAGCCGACTGCCAGCAGTCGACCTTAGCCTTGGGGACTACACCCAGCGGGTGCACTCGGCGTGCCCCCGCTAACACGGAGTGTTTTCTCGACACACCCAGCGGGTGATTGCTATGGATTTCAGAAAGAAAAAGTTTTGATAGCATATCCTAACAGAACAGGTGGTGGTCGACTGACCTGAACATTGCTTCGAAGGGCGGAGCTAGCGTCATAAGCTGCTTGGCTTGCATCCCGGATGATCTTCACCTGCTCCATCATAATCCCCGCTTGGCTTATCGC
Source organism: Triticum timopheevii (assembly GCA_963921465.1). Lineage (NCBI taxonomy): Eukaryota > Viridiplantae > Streptophyta > Magnoliopsida > Poales > Poaceae > Triticum > Triticum timopheevii. The sequence continues at coordinate 488,509,832 of OY997270.1, read as the reverse complement.
CTCCTTAGCACCGCTGGCCTGGTCTTCTGGGACGTGATGTGTTGTGAAGAGCGAGGGTTGGGCAGCACTCGACGAAGTGGGATGAGCACTCGTCAACGGCACCGCGAAAGACACGGTGTGTCGAGTGGGGTTCTCCCCCTCCGTGACCACAGTCTCGGGCGCCGTCGTATCCGGGGTTGCCGCACCAGTAGACGCCTTCCTGCTCATCCTGTGCCTCAGCGGTTCTTCATCCTCATCATCATCATCCTCAGGAAGGGTGATAATGTCACGGGGTGGAGCTTCAGAAAAGGAATCAAAGTTAGAAATCATGAGTCAGTCGACTAAGGACAGAATTGAGAGTACAGTACCAGGATTTGAGGTTGCTGCGTCCTCCATCTCATGGTCGTCAGCCTTGCCTGAGGTCTCAGAAGTTGCAGCACTGGAGTTCCAAAGAATCAGTCGACCAACTCAAGTATCAACCAGAGATAAAGCTTATACAAAACAAGAGAACTCAAGTAACATGTTTACCCGGATATGGTGGGGATGGACACCTTCATCTTCGGCAGGAGCTTGGTGGGTTTCGGCAGAGCCACCTTCGACTGCTTCGAAGCCCTTTCACTCGGCACCGGAGAAGCGGTCCGAGGGCGTTTGGTCGACTGCGAGGCAGTCGCCACCCCCTTACCGCGTTCAGTCGCGGGGTCATGGACAAGCTTCGACCGCCTTTCCGAGCGCGGTGGTGCAACCTCTTCCTCCTCCTCCTCTTCGTCCTCATCATCGTAGTCGTCATCATTGCCATCTTCGGCAGCGTCTGAATCCCACTCCTCCTGGATCTCGCCCCCGCTGGCTTCTCCCTCCTCAGTCGAAGCCTGAGCTCCATTGGGCATTGAATACAGGTCGGTGAGGGCCTGGAAGACGTCAAGACAGAGATCAGTCGACTAAGTCGCAGAACATACAGAAACAAATTTGACAAACACACAATGGAAGGCAGAGCAAATATACCTTATCTGGAACGGTGTGATGGTCGAGTGGGGGAATCCTCCTGGATCCACGGGGATTATCCTTGTTCGCAGTGACCGCGGCCATCCATCTTTCCACCGTGGCGTCGTCGACTGCTTCCGGGTGGACTCGAGTCTCGTCTTCAGTCCCGCAGTACAACCACATGCCGTGGCTTTGGAACTGAAGAGGCTGGATCCGCCGCCGAAGGAAAACCTCCAGAAGGTCCATGCCAGTCACGCCGTCCCGAACCAACTGCACCACGCGATCCATCAACATCTTCACATCAGCCCTCTCCTCCGGAACCACCTTCAGAGAGGAGGGCTTGTTCACTCGACTCATGGTGAATGGGGGGAGTCCACTCGACTGCCCCGGCGTCAGCTCGTTCTGGCAGTAGAACCAAGTCGACTGCCAGCCCCTGACCGACTCGGGAAACGTCATAGTTGGGAAGGTGCTTTTGTTCCTCACTTGAATTCCCAGACCGCCGCACATTTGGACAACTTGGGTCTTCTCATCGCCTGGACTCGCCTTCTTCACGGTCTGAGAACGACACGTGAAGATGTGCTTGAACAAGCCCCAGTGCGGTCGACAGCCCAGGAAACTCTCGCACATGGATACGAACGCAGCAAGATACGCAATGGAGTTCGGAGTAAAGTGGTGGAGTTGGGCTCCAAAGAAGTTCAAAAAACCACGAAAGAAAATGCTCAGTGGCAAAGAAAATCCTCGATCAATATGAGTGGCCAGGAGCACACACTCACCCTCTTCCGGCTGAGGTTGCCACTCTTTTCCTGGAAGTCTTGCGGCGCCATGGGGGATCAGCCCGTCATCGGCCATGTCAAGGAGATCCTTCTCCCTGATGGTCGACTGGATCCAATCTCCCTGGACCCAGCCCTTCGGCAGGCGGGATCTCGACGAAGACCCACTGCGGCTGGTGGATCTCCCCTTCGCCTTCTCCGCCGCCGACGCCTTCTCTGTCGCCGACGCCTTCTTTGCGCGCTCCAGCACCGCCGTCTTCTCCTTGACCATGGCTGCCGGCGAGGTGCGCGAGGAAGAGCTTTGCGGGGGAGAAAGCGAGCGCGTTGGGCGGAGACGAGGAGAGCAGAAGAGAAAGAATGGAGCACTGTTCAGAAAACCCTCGCTGGTTGCATTTATAACATCCCTTCCGAGTGGATGACAGGTGGACCCAGGCAACCTAATCATATCCCAAAACAGTTGCATTGACACGATACGTGGCGGAAAAAGCGGCGCGGAAATCGAGGCGTTTATGTCCCGCCCCATCCGAGCGCCGCGGTTCGTTCCGCTTCGCGCGCTTCCCCAAATTTCGTATCCCGTGGAATCCGCGAGCGGCAGATTGGTCTGTCAAACGCAAGATTTCCTACGATCCGTCGCTCGGGAACCGGCAAAGTCTAAAAGATCACTCGACGAAAGACAAGAATGGATCAAGTCGACTGAAGAAAAGTTGCTCGTTATCAACAAAGAAGATCTTAATCCAGAACGACGCATAGCCAGTATGCAAAAGTCAATCGGAAACAGCATCAACTCCTTCCTCATTCAAGCCTCAATCCATTCGGGGGCTAATGATGGATTCATGTACCTAGGGTAGGGTCATAGGCCTGACCTGAATGTCCTACCCAGGAACAGCCTTAGAAGAGATCACCTTCCAGTCGACCAACGAGGAACCCACTCGACTGACCAGAAGGACTCGACCAGGGAGATTCACTCGACCATGAACATACACTCGACCACCAGAAGGTCAGAAGGCGCTCTGCACTGCAACGACCTGTAATTGAATAGACTTAATGATAGTTAAGGCACTTTATGTGGGGCGTTACCAGTAACGCCCCAGACTTAATATACTTTAAACCCTCCATTACGTGGGCTGGCAGGGGTCCTAGCGTACTCTATATAAGCCACCCTCCTCCACAGGAAGAAGGGTTCGCACTCTTGTAACACCTATACACATAATCCACTCGACCGCCTCAGGGCTCTGAGATGTAGGGCTTTTACTTCCTCCGAGAAGGGCCTGAACTCGTACATCGCTTGTGTTTACAACCTCTCCATAGCTAAGACCTTGCCTCTCCATACCTACCCCCACTCTACTGTCAGACTTAGAACCACGACACGCCCCCCTCCCTCTCCATCACCGGCGGGTCGCGACCGATTTCCTCCGTCGGGGGCACCGGGACGCTCGGGAGCGCGGAGCGGAGGGGGATGACAAGTTGTGGAGGCTGGCCACGCAGGGCCTCCGCCGCCCTCTCCGCGGCCTCGGCTTCCGCCCGGGCCCTGGCTGCTGCGTCGGAGTGCGCCTCGGCCGACTCCGCCGTCGTCTCCTGGGCCGACTTGGCGGCGGCTGCCCTTCGCTCCTCCACCTCCCGCTCCTCCTGCGCCTCCTGCGCGTTCTGCTCCATCGCTGCCTGAAGCTCGGCGTGGGGGTCTATGGGACGGGAGCCCGCAGATCCTCCTGCTCCGCCGCTATGGAGGCGGCGGTGGTCCGCTCAAGAGAAAGCTGGGCCCTCGTTGGCAAAACGGAGAAAGGGCTTAGAAAAACATCGACTAAAGAAAGAAAGAAAAAGGGCGTAAGGGCCAAAACTTATGCCGAGACCGCCTGCGGCTGTTTCACCACTTTGCAGAAGCGGGCCGCCTTCGCGGCCGCCTCGTCCCACTTGGTCGCCACCGCCGACCCCTTAGGCTTCTTCGGCCGGCCTCCGATGAGAGTTGGCGCCGCTCGGCGCTTTTGTGCGCCTCCTTGCGCGGTCGGCCCGCCGGATGGGCCGGCGCCTTGGGGGTCGGTCGCCGGCTGGCGGCACGGAATGGGATTGGCCTCATCATCATCGGGCTAGTTGTCAAAGCCGGAGGTGAAGCCGAAGCCGCCTGTCTCGCCGCTGCCCCCTGCGGCGTCGTCGTCCAGGGCGGCCGCCCCTAGGTCGGCATCCTCGGAGTCATCCACCTCGCGGTCGGGGGCGAACTCGCGCTCCAGCCCCGTAGTCCCAGCCGAAGGATGAAGGAGAGGATTCTGATTGAAGGCAAACCGACTAGTCAAGAGTCGGCCAGAAAAGAAGATTGGGCAACAAAGAAAGAAAGAAAATTTACCAAGGGCGGTGGATTGGCGTGAGAGTACGGCGCCTTGCCATACTGCCAGTCCTCGGTGAGCTTGCTGTTGGCGATGTAGTTCACCATGTACGACACCTCTTCGTGAGGCATCTCCCTGGTGCTGAGCCGGCTCAGGTCGAAGCGGCCGCTCATCTGACAGATCAGATGAGGGCGGCCCTAAAGCGGGAGAACCCGGCGCTCGATGAAGGCGGCGATCAAGTCGGGCCCGGTCAGGCGCTCCAACTGAACCAGCACCCGAAGTCGGGCGATGGCACCGGCTCCAGCTGGCGTTAGCGACCTGGACCGGTAGGACCAGGAAGCCGGCCTCGCAGCCGGCGGGCCGGCCACATAAGCCGGCAAGTTGACATAATCGCCATTCGGGGCAACGTTCTTCACGTAAAAGTAAGAACGTTGCCAGAGCTTCACTGATTGGATCAGCGCGATAGGAGGGAAGGGGTTGTCGGCAGAGGATCTCCTTATGGCGATGAAGGCGCCACACGGAGCCAGCACGCCCGCGACGACCGTGCCGAGCTTGGATTGGAAGAGCTCCCCCAGAGCTCGATGGTGGGGAGGACGCCGAGGAAACCCTCGCAAAACGAGACAAAGGCCGACAGCACCACCACCGTGTTGGGGGTGAGGTGGTGCAGCTAAAGCTGGTAGAAATCAAGAAATGCGCGGAAGAAGCCGCTCGTGGGGAGGCCGACGCCGCGCAGGCAGTGCGAGTAGAAGATTACTCGCTCGCCTTCCTCTGGCGCCGGCGCAACCTCCCTCGCTAGGGCAAGGCGGACTCACACAAGATGCTCATCGGGCAGCTGCCGCGTCTTGCGGAGGAAATCAATGTGGTCGTCGCGGACGGTGGAGCCGCCCCAAGAGCTCGACATCGGAGCCATCACGGCAAGCGTGGCGGCGGAGAGCGCTCAGCGTGGAGGTAGCAGGCCTGCGGCACGCTAGGAATAGGGAAAGAATGGCAGAGCGAGGCACGGTGATGGGCTACCGTGGCGAGGAAAGGGAGGGGGCGAGGGCGAGCGAGCGAACAACTGTTGCTCCCCCTCCCCACCCCTACTTATAGCCTCGCGCGGCGAAGCCGAGGAGGCGAGGCGCGCGGGGGGGGGGGGGGGGGGCGTGGGATTAACTGCGCCCACTCCCCCACGACCCGCGATTACTGCGCCTTGATGACGAGTGGGAACCGCCGCCGGAAGACGTGCGGTCGGTTTCGGGCCACAAAGAATCCACGCACGGGCCGAGGCGCGGAAGTGGTGGGCCCTGGCCTGCAGCGGCGTCCTGTCGCACGCGTGGGCTGGCAGGACCTTCCAGCCGAAGGAAGCCATGCGGCGCGCGGGTGGCGGGCAGCCAGCCCGCCGCTTGGCGGGCACACCAGCTTTTTTCCCGCCTTAGGAATTTGGGAAGGCTTCGCCGAGAAGGCACGCACAAGGGAGGCCGACTCCTAGCCGCCGGCTCTTCGGGATAGGAAGCTGGCCGAGCTTCTTGTTCCCCCCTTCAGCCGCGAAGCCCAACCAGCTTCGGGGACTACTGTCGGAGTAAATGACCACGGGTAGCCTAACCGGCTCCCCTTGGCCCTCAGAAAAACAATGGGCTGACGGAGCCTTGAGGCACCCAAGACGCGGGGCCGCCTTCTTCCGGCCGGCTATCGCCTGAGCCGACTAGCGGAAGGCGGCCCGACCGTAAACATTCTTCGGGGGACGCCACAACAGGACCGACTCCAAAAAAGCCGGCCCATGCAGGGCCGACTCCAAGAAAGCTGGCCCATGAAGGACCAGCTCCAAGAAAGCCGGCCCATGAATGACCGGCTCCAAGAAAGCCGGCCCATGGCAGGTAGCCATGGGCCGCACCCCAAAGTCGACCCCCCATAACAGTGATGAGACGGGGCGTGGCTACAATGGACCTTGCCACCCTCGAATCTCGGAACAAGCATGGCTACAGTACCGCCGTACAGGGCGGACAACTCCTGTCCGGCGAGGCACTATTGCCATGCGAACCATGACGCATCCACGACGGGCCATGAGAGACATCCGAAGGCGGTCTGGCCTCCCCTAACCGGCCTAAGGACAGGCCGGCTTCCTGCAGCCGGCTTGTCCCCCTCCTTGGGGCTTGCCCACCATCAAGCGGACAAGACGAGGTAAGGCTACAGTGAGCGCCCGGAAGACGACGGCACTGTAGCCATGCTTACCTCAACAAAGCCCTCGTCATCAGAGGCGAGGCGACAGTAAACAGCCCCCGACAAGACCCCCCAAGCGATGGGGCCGGTAGCCGGCGGGACCCACCAGTCGGCGGGCCCTAGAAGCGAGCGGACGTAGACACTAACAGCCTGGGCCCACGCCCAGGCCGGATTACCATTGTACCCCCGGGGGGTAGGCTTATATAAACCCCCCGGGACACCCATGCAAAGGGGGAGATCCTGATAGTTTTAGCCACGACGTAGAGGGAAGATAGGAGCGAGCCGTGCCCTTCTTCTTCTTCTCACCAAACAGCTTTAGCAGCAGCTTGTAGCAACTTATTCATCTAGTGATCATGTAGAGACCCCGCAGAGCAGCAGTAGGGGTGTTATCTCCACGGAGAGCCCCAAAGCTGGGTAAGATTTGCCGGCGTGCATGTCTTCGCCTCATCCCGTTTCCAGGCACCGGCGACGTCTTACTGGCTCTCACAATGATAAGCTATCCGTTGGCATATGTCGCACCTACCACCCGACACCTGTGCCAGGAGCACCGGACAGTCACGACGAGCACGGACCAGACCCGCTGTCGGACAATGCACGAAACATCATCCCTGCAATAGCCCTGGATCTAAATCTGGAACAGGTTGCGTTGCCCAAGGACGGAGGGGTAGACCCCGCAACGCAGGCCGCACGCTCACCGGTGGTGGAGCCGAACACAGGTCTCACCTCTGTGGAGGCCTATAACCCCGGACCCCCGGACTCGTATCCGGCTGATGGTTCTGGTCCACACACCCTCGAGCCAGCCGAGCCAGGCTGGGCTCCGGCAATGGAGTTTACCGCTGCGGACATCTTCCAGCGCTCGCCCTTTGGCGACATGCTGAAGTCATTAAAGTCTCTCTATTTGTCAAGAGGCTCTGGGCTGAACTATGTCCGGCCTAAGTGGGAAGCAGGCGACGAAGGAATTCGCTGCCCACCCACCACCCACTTAATCGCCACAATCGATGATTTAACCGACGTCCTTGACCTCGGCTCCGAAGACATCGACGGTATGGACGCCGATGCAGGAGAACCTCCAGAATCTCTTGGGCGCGAGACTACTACCTTGTCACACGATATATACATGGTGGATACGCCCAAGAAGGATGACAACAATAATCCGGAAGATAAAACACCCGGATAAAAGCCAAAACGGCGGCGCAGACGCCTCTCAAAGTCCAGCAATAGTAAAAATAGCGACAAGAGCACAAAAAAGGATTGACATACCAGTAAGTCTCGAAGGCAGTAATGACCACATGGACCCAGCGATGGAGCAGTGCGATCTAGGTCACGCCAAACCGAGTTCGGAGCAAACACCCGATCAAAATGATCAGGAGGGGCGAGCTCATGAAACCACCCCAGAACAGGAACACAGTCCAAATGACGATGCATTCATCATTCTGGATGGACGAGTGGAATGAGACAACCTCCACCGAAAGCTTATGGCCACAACAAGAAGTCTAGAGAAGCAGAAGCAACAGATCAAAGCCGCACAGCAAAAGCTCAGTCGCAGATGGAACAAAGTGCTATACATTGAAGAACGATATGGCGACGATCGCCATACCAAAAGTTATCCAAAGCGCAAGCTACTGCCAGAATTCGACGACGAGGCCATTCAACCAAAGAATAATATGACCAGGAGACCAGACGTACCGCCCCACAACCGCAACATAACGGCTACTAATGCCTCTCACGATCTGCGTGAGCATCTAGACAAGAAAGCCAGTGCAGCTAGGTCCACCTTTGGATCTAGAGGACACACTCTGGCGAGGGACTATGGTCACCCAAACACTAATACAAGCCAAACACCAGTTCGAAATAAACTCCGGACACAACAACAGTCGATCACATGGCACGGCGCGTCCAGATACAGAGGGGCTGCTCACCCCCTGTGCTTCACTGAAGAAGTACTGGACCATGAATTCCCACAAGGTTTTAAACCTGTGAACATAGAGGCATATGACAGAACGACAGACCCATGGGTCTGGATCGAGGATTTTTTCCTGCATATTCACATGGCTCGTGGGGATGACCTCCACACCATCAAATACCTTCCCCTCATGCTGAAGGGACCAGCTCGACACTGGCTGAAAAGCCTCCCCGAAAACTCAATTCGGAGTTGGGAGGAACTAGAAGATGCTTTCGGGGCCAATTTTCAAGGGACTTATATCCGGCCTCCGGATGCAGACGATCTAAGTCACATAATCCAACAGCCCGGAGAGTCCGCCCGCAAGCTTTGGAACAGATTCCTCACTAAGAAGAATCAAATTGTCGACTGTCCGGACGCCGAAGCCTTAGCGGCATTCAAACACAGCATCCGTGACAAATGGCTCGCCAGACACCTCGGCCAAGAAAAGCCAAGGACAATGGCAGCCTTGACAAGCCTTATGACCTGCTTTTGCGCGGGTGAAGATAGCTGGCTAGCCCATAAAGTCACCAGCGACCCCAGCACATCTGAAGTAAGGGATGGCAATGGGAAGCCACGGCGTAATAAAAACAAACGCCAAAACAAGGAAGAGAGTCTAGATAACACGATGGTCAATGTTGGATTTAGGGGCTCTCGACCTGATCAGCAAAAGAAGCCATTTAAAGGCAGTAAAGAGGGACCGTCCGATCTAAACAGAGTTCTGGACAGACTATGCCAAATTCATGGCACCCCGGAGAAACCTGCGAACCACACCCGTAGAGAGTGTTGGGTCTTCAAGCAGGCCGGCAAATTGAATGCCGGACACAAAGGGTGGGAAACACCAAGTGAAGACGAGGACGAACCTCGCCAGCCAAACACTCGGGGACAGAAAAAATTCCCGCCAGAGGTTAAAACAGTAAACATGATCCACACGACTCACACATTCACAAGAAGGCCTGAACGCGCGCTCAGAGACGCGCACGCTGTAGAGCCCATCGTACCCACATATGACTACTGGATGTCTCGTCCGATCACTTTTGATCACATGGACGGCCGAACTAGTATTCGGCGCGGAGGATCACAGGCCTTGGTGCTTGACCCAATAATTGACGGATACCGTATCACCTGTGTCCTTATGGATAGCGGCAGTAGTCTCAACTTAATATACAAGGACACTGTCTGCAGGATGGGGATAAACCCATCTAGAATTAGCCAAAGCAACACCACCTTTGAAGGGGTGATACCAGGCATTGCAGCCCACGGCAGGGGCTCCGTTGTGCTGGAAGTAACATTCGGCTCCCCAGACAACTCCAGAAGTGAAGAACTGCTCTTCACCATCGCACCCTTCCAAAGCATCTATCACACACTGCTAGGAAGAACGGCCTTTGCCCGCTTCAACGTATTACTGCATTATGGCTACCATACACTCAAGATGCCTGGTCCACGTGGCGTCATCACTGTTAGCGGAATCGCAGAGCGCTCTTCACGCGCAGAGGAACATGCGACGGCCCTGGCGGCCAGACTATAAGCGGCCTCTAAAACCAGAAAACATGACTGGTCATTATGAACCACAGACACGGTTAGACGAGTCCGGTAGCCCAGACAAAATTCAACCGGGCATCGTATATGTAATCCCATAGCGGAAACCAGGGGCTATAAATATTTAATACAGCCCCACACTTGGCTCAACCTTATTGGCAGGCCATCATCTTACACTTTTGCTATCAATCTCATGCTTACATTGTACTCTCCTAGGAGTTTTCCTCTTTTTTCCACAGGCAACGCTCGCGCGATATCCTTCCAGGATACGGCACAACAGAGACAAAGGCGCAGACGTGCAGCAGGGCCCCGTCCAACAAGTTTCTTTTCAGATTAAGCCCCTGTGTAAACCTTTTCTATTGCCTCTTGTTGCTTAAACCATCCCATGGGATCTATACCCATAGAGGATACTGTCGTTCTTGGCATTTTGGCCACGACAGATTACTGCACGTACCTAGAAACACAGGGTTCATATTAAATGGGCATTCTTGAGCCCATCTTCGGTTATAAAGTCCGAACAGCTTCGGGAGTGTTCGGCGTCACGAGTTTGGCCTTATATGCATCAGCTCTGAATCATGTCTTGGGTCAAATGTTGGGTTTGCCCGGCTCCTAGGTTTGCCGCCTTGTGTTCCGTATCATCGGCTAAGGCAGGCCAAAGGAGAACTACTGTGATTGTGCCCTGGTTATTCCGGATGAGCACCTCAGTAGAGAAAGCCGAAAACTGACCGTCATGATACATCAAGAGACTGTTCAACCACTCAAAGACTCACCGGAATCTCTAGGATTCCTCCGCATTAACGAAGGGCTGTTTTCCGGCCATGTACACACGCGCCCGTATTCGGACGCACGCGAAGGTACCAGGGGCTACATAGTAGCCCCACCATTATATTCCCATGGCTAAGCGAAAGTGCTACAACTATATAGTCCGGTTGCCTTGTTCGATGTGCGATCACCTCCTTAATGGACCAAGACGTTGGATCAAGTGTGATTAAGCATATTCTTCGCGAACACCCCCGCATTGTATGCATGGGGGCTAAAGCCAACGACTGGTATCTTTCGGACTACTTATACATATAAGAATGGCCATACAGGGGACACGATCATATTTTCAGGCAAAAAGTATAAATATAGCCTTGTATTCAAAATAAACATTTTTTTTACAATGACTCGACTTATCACTCGAACAAGACATTCTTTGAGCACTGCGCCTCTATTAGGCGGGCACCTTCTGTGACTTGCGCCAAGTAGTGCTCGGCTGGATATTGGCCTCCCGCTGGATCCTGGGTGGCTATTATAGTGGCCTCCATATCCGTCCAATAGGCTTTAACGCGGGCTAGAGCCATCCACGCACCCTCTATGCACGCCGACCTCCTCATGGCGTCAAACTGAGACACGACTCCAAGGAATTTCTGCACCAAACCAAAATAGCTATCTAGCTTAGGCCCCTTCGGCCAAAGATGGTCTATTACAAACCAAATTAGAAGCCCGGACAACCTATGGAGCTCCGCCAAAGCAGCCACTTTCACATTTAGCAGCAGCGGGTGAGTGGGAGCATTGAACTACGACCAGAAAAGCTTCTCCACTTCTTCATCGCCTTGACCCTCGAAGAACTTGACAGCGTCAGCTGTACTATTCACCAAGTCCGCATATGCATCTGCAGGACTCAAGCGCCCAGCTAGGGGAGCATACTTTGGATCCATGAACTTCGTCCGCAGTAAGTACGAGCCCCCAGCCACGATTTTGTCGGCCTGTTGGAGCTCCTCCTGCATACTGTGGATCTCGGTCTGCATCTCCTTGGCAGCATTAAGTGCCTTGTCCAGCTCAGCCGAACTAGTCTTATTCTCCTTTTCAAGGAGTGCGTACCGGTCGGCGGCATTTTGTAACTCCCCAGCCATTTCGGCTATCTTTTCCTCGCTTCGGCGATGAGCACCCTGTTTGGCTCTCAATTCTTTGGCCGCCTTTAGGGCAGCCGCATTTCTAGCCCGAGCTTGTTCCTTGGCTTGAGCAAGTTCCGCCCTCAGGGCCTCCACGGCAGCAGCACCATCTGCAGTGCACACATTGCATTAATATTATGCCCCTCTTGCATTTTCCTATACATCATATTAAGGGAATTCGAGCACATACCCTGTGACTCCTCCAGCCGTTTCTTCACCAGCGTGATATTAGCATCAATGGATCCGATCTGCCTCCTTAGTTCGGCAACTTCAACAGACTGGTCGGCTTCCGGATCCTTGTATACCTGCACACATGTACGGCGCAACCATTAGTATATGATCCCCCGTTTGCTACCTATGGTGGGTAACCAGAGTCTCAGGGGCTACTATCTATAGGGAGCACACCTAGCACGCGCTTCATAACCAAAAAGTGTGCATTTTTCACTACATACCTCAAAGCCTTTGAGCAGGCTTGTAAATGCCTCATTCAAACCACTGGTGGCGGATGAAATCTTAATGAGCACCGTGCTCATTAAAGAGCGGTGCTCCTCCGAGAGTGCGGCTCGCTCTAGAAGTCCCGTCAGTACGTCCGGCCGGACACTGAACTGTGCCGGACCCTTCTCATCGCCCCCCGTGGGAGCCAAACACTCCGGGCTCAGGGTGACTGACGTGTTCGCTGCCGGCTTCGGCAGATCCGGACTCCTTCGTGAGGACCCCTCCGTGTCGCCCGCTTCATGAGGCAGAGAGGTGGGTGGAGTCTCACTCTCCATCATCTCCGGATGAAGGTCCCCTGAAGACGAACTCTGTTGAGAAGAGCTACTCGCTGGACTACAAAAGACGAAGTCCTAGTTATGGATCTCGGAGTAACATCACACCTTCGAATTAATGAATAACTTACGGCTTGGTGGAGGGCTGGCCCATTGGTGGGCATGACGCGGTGAGGGTGCCCGTTGCTTGGTCGTCTCCGCCTCCAAATCTTCGGAGGTGGCCCTCTTCTTCCCGCGTGGGGAGGAGGCTTTGACCTCCCCTTCCCAGCTATCCTCCATGGGATGGGTAGCGATTTCCCCAGTCTGGATGCATAGAGCGTGAAGTTCGGCTTCATTGCCCTTTCCTTCGCCTTTCCCTGAAGGGATTTTGCTGAGCACCCAGCCCAGCATCTTTGCAATGGTTGGACCAGGCGAGCCTTCAGGAAGTGGCACCGGACACCTTATTCTCTCCGCCTTGTTGAACCATTCCTAGCCACAGAAGGATTTTCAGGATAATAGTTATGATAAATATAAATGAAGTGTCCGGCTTTAGGGTTACTTACTTGGGCATCTAGGCGATTACAGCTTAGGCCCGCATCCTCGATGGTGTCTGGACACTTTACTTGAGGTCCGAAGAATAATTTACACATTCCTTTGTGCTTCAGGCCGAAGAAGTGCTTAATAGTCCGCGGACCCTCCGGATTAAACTACCACATCCGGATAGGCCGATGTTTGCACGGCAACATCCGCCGGATTAGCATCACTTGCATTATGCTGACAAGGTTTATGTCCCTCTCAATAAGATCCCGGATACGATTCTGTAGTTCTGGTACATTGCCAGCATGCCCATAATTCCGTCCAACTGTGACGGAGGGCCTGAGGAGAACTCGGGGGCAGCTACCCACTTTGTGCCTCTGGGAGCTATGACATAAAACCACCTCCGTTGCCACACATTGGATACTTCCGGAAAAGAACCCTCTGGCCATGGGGCATCGACGTTCTTGCTTATTATGGCACCTCCACACTCCGCATGTCGCCCCTCGATCATCTTCGGCTTCACATTGAAGGTCTTAAGCCATAAGCCGAAGTGTGGGTTGACATGGAGAAAAGCCTCACACACGATAATGAACGACGAGATATGGAGGACGACGTCTAGAGCCAGATCATGGAAATCAAGCCATAATAGAACATGAGCCCCCTCACGAAGGGGTCGAGGGTGAGGCCTAGGCCTCGGAGGAAGTGAGGGACAAACACGACGCTCTCGTTGGGCTCCGGCGTGGGGATAACTTGCCCCGGAGCAGGAAGCCTGTGTTGGATATAGGCGGTCAGGTATCCGACCTCCCTAAGCTTCGCAATGTCCACCTCTTGAATCGAGGAGGCCACCCACCGGCCTGTTACATCGGATCCGGACATACTGGGGGATCTGGGGTGTTGGAGCCTTGGTTTTGAGTGCTGGAGCTCGAGGTGCGAGAAGGGGCAGGAGAGGTGAAGAAGAGGCGTAGGCCTTGACCCCTTTATAAAAGGGATGAATACCAAGAGTCCTCAGCCTGGCCACTTGAGACTTATCTAAAATACATGGAATCATACCAACGGTCGTCGTGGGGTCACATATGCCCACATTGATGAAGATCCCGTATTAAGAGGAACATGATTTCTGCTTTGGCAGGACATGCCAATAAAACCGCCTCGCAACGTGAGTCGAGGTGGGGCAGGAGACGCCGGTTCGTGTTGGACCAGGCCACGATGCAAGGGCACGACGTACAAAGATCGCCAGCAAGACGGATTTATGCTATGTTCCCTACAATGGTGTGTGAAGATCATCTTGCAGATCCGGACACGGTCTACGTGTTCGATAATTACCTTGGAGTATTCGGAAGGGGGAACCCGCCTTGCAATGCCGAAGAAAAGACTATGCGCCGGACTCGTCGTCATTGAAGCCTGGTTCAGGGGCTACTGAGGGAGTCCTAGATAAGGGGGTATCCGGACAGCCGGACTATATACATCGTCTGAACTATTGAAGCATGAAGATACAAGACTCAAGACTTCGGCCCATGTCCGGATGGGACTCTCCTTTGCATGGAAGACAAGCTTGGCGATCCGGATATTATATTTCCTTCCTTGTAACCGACTCCATGTAAACCCTAGCTCTCCGGTGTCTATATAAACCGGAGAGGATGGTCCTTAGAAGGCCTATCACAATTACAATCATACCATCATAGGCTAGCTCTTAGGGTTAGGCCTCTACGATCTCGTGGTAGATCTACTCTTGTACTACTCATATATTCAATATTAATCAAGCAGGAAGTAGGGTTTTACCTCCATTGAGAGGGCCCGAACCTGGGTAAACATTCTGTCCCTTGCTTCCTATTACCATCAGCCTAAGACGCATAGATCAGGACCCCCTACCCGAGATCCGCCGGTTTTGACACCGACAGGGGGCTCTTTGTGCACTGCAACAAAGAGTTTGAAAGGACCCTTGTAATATGCTATCAAGCATGGCTTGGAAGCCTGGTGTATTCACCTAAAACCCCAGGTTAACATGCCTTCATCAAGTAAGCCACTCCTATCCAGGTAATCCTGGCATGACCCGCCAAACGTTTGACAAGTCAATCTTATACAGACCCTTAACTTGTCAAAGTTAAAATGACGATTGGTTAGTTGGAGGTCCATCTTAAAAGGCTTTGCAAAATGTTTTAATTCAGTGGCCTGGCAGCCCATGAAAAGCCTCAAATTTGGGCCTGGCAGCCCTTGAAAAGCCTCGACTACATGGTTTTTATTTGCTTTTTGCCAAGTTTTTACCCTTTGATAAAGTTTATGTTGAACTGGTGTCTATTGACCCGGTACGGCTTTTCAGTCATCATAATAACCCGGTGTTTGTTAACCCGGCTTCGTTTTCAGCTACAAGTTGTCAGATCATTTTATTATCAAACCAGTGTTTAATAACCCGGACTGGCTTTGACTACATATCGCCAGCATGATCATCCGGTGTTTATCACAATCCAGTATGGCTTATCATATACACCAGCACTACATGGTGAGGGTTATCAATACTCAAGATTTGGGTTCTTACCCTTACTACAATCCAAGTTGGTAAACCAACTAAGTTATTTAATATCACAGGTATGATCTGTTTCATATTTTGATTCAACTTTGGTAATTAACCGGGCTTTGTATTGGGCACTATGACCCGTCCGGTGATAAACCGCCCGAACAATTCTTTTTATGCAGACATAAGGATCGCATGAAATTATCAAAGTGTATAAGCAAGCACAGCAAATATCATGGCGGATGAAACAAAGTCATGTATCAGTGCAGCAGATCATAGTATTTTAACTAGGCTATTACAAGGCACTTTGAGGCCAAAAATAATGATTGTTCTTCACACGACAATCTGTGGAAACCAACCCTATTGCCGGATTAATACTCGTCACCAGGTTGACGTGAAGTTGATGGATCCTCTGGCGTCGGTTCAACCTCCTCCTCTCCACCCAGTGGTTGGAAGTCAATGGTGGTCCAGTCAATCCGGGTTAAAGCTTGGAAGACAGCTTATTCGTTTATAAGATTGGACGGTTCAATGTTAGGGGCATAGGTGTGCTTATGGATGGCGGGATGAGATTCTGCAGTTCTTTTACAGAAGCATCAACCCGTTTGTTGTCTGCATCATAGAAGGACCGATGAGTAGACAAGTTAGCCTCTTCCGCCAACTGGCTTGCCAGTGGGTGTCAGAGCTTTAAGGGCTTTATTATTAAATGCTGACCCGTCTTCCTGTTCACCAGGATAACCCTTTGCAATATCAACCAGATCAAGGTTGGCTATCCAAGCTTTAGCACGAGTCGGCGCTGATAACGCGCCTACCCTAGCAGCAGACCGCTTCACCTCCTCTGTCTGAGCAGGAGTCATTGATAGCCTGGCCAAAGTATCCTTGATCAAAATTGGTGTTGGTTTGTTGTATGAAGCCGCACAGATGACTCGTTGTGCACCAGTATACAGTTTCTCAATCAACGTATAGACTGCCTTCAACTTCATCCGCATATCTATGCCTAGATGAGCAATGCGACTACCTGCAATGGTTTAAGAATTTAATGTTAAACCGACAAATTTGAAGATATTTTAGACAGGTTATTACAAAGTGCTTACCAAATATTGCAGAAGTCATAGCATTCACTTGATGCTTCAGCCCAGTTAAATCTTCTGCCACCGGTTTAAGAGCTGCCTCGGCGTCTTCAACCTACTTCAACAAAGCAGCCTTTTTAGTTTTCCAGTTGGCACGTTCATTCTTGAAGCCATCCTTCAATTGTTCCATGGCTGTCAAAGCGCCCTTTAGTTCCTCTTTGGCTTTAGAGGTCTCTGCTTGCTGGGACTTGATATTCTCTTGAAGATTGGCGATTTGGGAATCTTTATTGTTTATATCAGCCTGCAAAAGTCAGATGATGACGAGGTTAATATTTTTCTCAAAGTCTCAAGCATATAACCAGTTATACACTTGGCACTTGGGGGCTAATGCGGATTGCTTCTTTCCTACTGTCTATTTCAAAGTCCCAAGGCACAATACAAGTGAGGGAGTCCTGGATTAGGGGGTGTCCAGATGGCCGGACTAAGACCTTTGGCCGGACTCCCGGACTATGAAGATACAAGATTGAAGACTCCGTCCCGTGTCCGGATGGGACTTTCCTTGGCGTGGAAGGCAAGCTTAGCGATACGATATGAAGATCTCCTCCCATTGTAACCGACTCTGTGTAACCCTAGCCCTCTCCGATGTCTATATAAACCGGAGAGTTTTAGTCCGTAGGACGAACAACAATCATACGATAGGCTACATTCTAGGGTTTAGCCACTTCGATCTCGTGGTAGATCTACTCTTGTACTACCCATATCATCAATATTAATCAAGAAGGAGTAGGGTTTTACCTCCATCGAGAGGGCCCGAACCTGGGTAAAAACATCGTGTCCCTTGTCTCCTGTTACCATCCGCCTAGACGCACAGTTCGGGACCCCCTACCCGAGATCCGCCGGTTTTGACACCGACATTGGTGCTTTCATTGAGAGTTCCTCTGTGTTGTCGCCTTTAGGCCCGATGGCTTCTTCGCTCGACAATCGCGATACGGTCCGGGATGAGACTTTTCTCCCCAGACAGATCTTCGTATTCGGCGGCTTCGCACTACGGGCCAACTCGTTTGGCCATCTGGAGCAGATCGAAAGCTACGCCCCTGGCCACCAGGTCAGGTTTGGAAGCTTAAACTACACGGCCGACATCCGCGGGGACTTGATCTTCGACGGATTCGAGCCACGACCGAGCGCGCCGCACTGTCACGATGGGCATGATTTAGCGCTGTCATCGGACAACACCTAGAGCGTCACTCAGGTGTCCGCTCCGACCATTAGCTCGGAGCCCGCTGCGCCAGTCGGGGACGGACGGTTGGACGCCGCCCCGGAAGCTGCAACCTCTACGGTGATAGAGCCGGATACCAGCCTAGTCCCTCGCAAGGCCCGTGACTCCAAGGTGTCGGACTCCGATCCGAACTCCGTAAATCCCGCACCTCTTCCGATTAAGCCCGATTGGGCTTCGGTCATGGAGTTCACCGCCGCGGATGTCTTTCAGCACTCGCCTTTCGGCAATATCGTGAATTCGTTAAAGTCTCTCTATTTGTCAGGAGAGCCCTGGCCGGACTACGACCAACACGGTAGGGATACGGACAACGAAGAAATTCGTAGCCCACCCACCACCCACTTCGTAGCCACTGTCGACGATTTAACCGACATGCTCGACTTTGACTCCGAAGACATCGATGGCATGGACGCTGATGAAGGAGACGATCAAGAACCAGCACCTATAGGGAACTGGAAAGCCACCTCGTCATATGACATATACATGGTGGACACCCCTAAAGCGGGGGATGGCGAGGCGAAAACGGAGGATGACCCCTCTAAGAAGCAACCAAAGCGCCAACGTCAGCAGCGCCGCTCTAAGTCCCGCCAAAGTAAAAACGGCGATTCCGGCACCGGAGATAACAATACGCCGGACAGTGCCGAAGACAACCCCCTCCAGCAGGATTCAGTGCAGGAGGACGAAGGAGCCAACCCTCATGAGAGAGCGGCCGACAAAGAGGATGAGGACGACAATTACATGCCTCCCTCCGAAGACGAGGCAAGCCTCAACGACGACGAATTCGTCGTGCCAGAGGATCCCATCGAACAAGAGCGTTTCAAACGCAGGCTCATAGCCACGGCAAGCAGCCTCAAGAAGAAACAGCAGCAGCTTAGAGCTGACCAAGACTTGCTAGCCGACAGATGGACCGAAGTCCTGGCGGCCGAAGAGTATAAACTAGAACGACCATCCAAGAGCTACCCAAAGCGCAGGCTGCTACCCCAACTTGGGGAGGAAGCAACTAAACCTACATCACCAGCGTACGATGCGCCCGATCGGCCACCCTGTGGCCGCGATAGAGAGGCCTTCAGGCCCTCAACCCAAGCCACACCCCGACACCGCTCAAAACATACCAGAGTACGGGGAGATGCAACAGACCTGCAAGACATCTTGGAGAATAAGGCAAGGCAAACAAGATTGATCTACGGATCGCATGGGCGCCCCGCTTCACATGACGCTAGCTGTCACGCCGGACATAATAAGTATGGCCCGGCCAAATACAACAGACCAAGCTCGTCCGAGCTGCGTCGTGATATAGCCCAGTACAGGGGCGGCGCACACCCACTATGCTTCACAGACGAAGTAATGGATCATCAAATCCCCGAGGGCTTCAAACCCGTAAACATCGAATCATACGATGGCACAACAGATCCCGCGGTATGGATCGAGGATTATCTCCTTCCTATCCACATGGCCCGTGGTGATGATCTACATGCCATCAAAAACCTCCCGCTCAAGCTTAAAGGACCAGCTCGACATTGGCTTAACAGCCTGCCAGCAGAGTCAATTAGTTGTTGGGAGGACCTGGAATACGCATTCCTTGACGACATCCAGGGCACTTATGTGCGACCACCAGACGCCGATGACCTAAGCCACATAATCCAGCAGCCAGAGGAATTGGCCAGACAATTCTGGACACGGTTCCTAACCAAGAAAAACCAAATAGTTGATTGTCCGGACGCCGAGGCCCTTGCAGCCTTGAGGCACAACATCCGAGACGAATGGCTTTCCTGGCACCTAGGACAGGAAAATCCAAAGTCTATGGAAGCCGTCATGACACTCATGACCCGCTTCTGCGCGGGAGAAGACAGCTGGCTAGCTCATAGCAATAACATAACCAAGAGCCCCGGCAATTCGGATACCAAGGACAACAACGGTAGGTCACGTCGCAACAAGCATAAGCGCCGCATTACCGGTGACAATACTGAAGATACGGCAGTCAATGCCGGATTCAGAGGCTCTAAACCGGGTCAGCGGAAGAAGCCATTCAAAAAAAACCCTCAGGGCCCATCCAGCTTAGACCGGATACTCGATCACTCGTGCCAGATACACGGCACACCCGAACAGCCAGCCAATCACACCAACAGGGATTGTTGGGTGTTCAAGCAGGCAGGCAAGTTAAGTGCAGAGACCAGAGGCAAGGGGCTACATAGCGATGACGAGGAGGGGCCCCGGTTGTCGAACAACAAAGGACAGAAGGGATTTCTCCCGCAAGTTCGGACGGTGAATATGATATATGCAACCCACATTCCCAAAAGGGAGCGGAAGCGTGCTCTCAAGGACGTCTATGCGCTGGAGCCAGTCGCCCCAAAGTTCAATCTATGGTCCTCCTGCCCGATCACCTTCGATCGAAGGGACCATCCCACCAGCATCCGTCACGGCGGATTCGCCGCACTAGTGCTAAACCCAATTATCGACGGATTTCACCTTACCAGAGTCCTAATGGACGGCAACAGTAGCCTGAACCTGCTTTACCAGGACACAGTGCGAAAAATGGGCATCGATCCTTCAAGGATTAAACCCACAAAGACAACCTTCAAAGGTGTCATACCAGGGGTAGAAGCCAGCTGTACAGGCTCGGTCACACTCGAGGTGGTCCTCGGATCCCTAGATAACTTCCGGAGTGAGGAGTTAATGTTTGACATAGTCCCATTCCGCAGCGGCTATCACGCCCTGCTCGGACGAACCGCATTTGCCAAATTCAATGCGGTGCCGCACTACGCATATCTCAAGCTCAAGATGCCAGGACCTCGCGGAGTCATCACGGTAAACAGAAACACCGAACGCTCTCTCTGAACGGAGGAGCACATGGCGGCCCTGGCAGCGGAAGTATAGAGTAGCCTCTTAAGGCAGTTCTCCAATCCAGGTACCAAACGTCTGGACAACGTCAAGCGAGCCCGAAGTAACCTACAACAAATCCGGCTGGCACGTTCCGAGCAAGCATAGCAGTGCGGCCCCAACCCCAGCCCCCGTCAAACGGCAATACTAGTACCACGCGTACATAATGACGCCTTAGAGATACCATGGGCATAAGGGGAGGGGCACAATAATGACACGCCCAGAATGCGGCTCAACCGCACTAAGGGGCTCCCTATTTCGCCGTTTTCCTTTTCACATACTTTCAGGACCCAACTATTCGGAAGGCCTATCCGGCAATACTCTCGCCGAACCCACGATGCAATAGCCAGGGAGGAAGCAAGCCACGTCAAAAGTCTAGGTGGTCTCTATAACGAGTTTAATACCTATTTCTCTTACAATCCTGCAGCTTGCCCCTGGAGGGGAATATGTCAAATACTCGCATCTCTTGCTTACCGCACTTTTTGTATCGTCCTGCTTTCGCAGCAGCCCTTTTTTAGTGAACAATATATAGCTCTTACCTATTATTGTACTTATCTATTTTTATATACAAATATGTTCAGTCATGACATTCTGCAACCATACACTTTGGTACGGATAATACACCAGGGGCTTACAACACCCCATAACATGGTGTGAGAAGACCGAACACTCTAACAAGTGCGGCACCCCGAACTTATAGCACTATATGCATCGGCTCCGAATCATGTCTTTGGTCAATAGTTGGGTTTGCCCGGCTCCCATGTTTTGGTACCTTATGTTCCGCATTGTTGGCTAAGGTAGCGCTGGGAGAACTACTGCGATTGTGCCCCAGTTGAGCTGGCTTAACACCTCAGTGGAGAAAGCTAGAACTGACTGTCATGATAGTGCGAGAGATCGGTCGCTGTTCGCGAGGTTTCTTCGAGTCCTTAAAGACTTATGCCGCTTCGAGCGAGGAACCGGACTTATCCGGCCTAGGCGTGGATAGCGCCCCGAACTCGGTCTTCCGAATACTAGGGGCTTCGCCGAAATTTAAAATTATAGAATTCTATGGCTAAGTGACAGTGATAAAGCATTATAAGTCCGACGGCATGGTTCGTTATGCTGAACGCCTCCCTAGATGGACCCAAGAATGGGAACAAGAGCGCTCAGGTTTATACCGAACACCCCAGCACTCGTGGCATGGGGGTCGAAGCCGATGACTTGCATCTCTCAGATTTGATAAACGGCCGCACAGAAGGTAATATTTTAAATTAACAAGCGTTGCTTAACGCATATGAACAAAGCTTCAGCGTACAGGATAACAAATGCGAGTTTACTCAAAAATTACATCTTTGGAGCACTCATGCGCTATGCGGCGGGCACCCTTCAGAACGCCATTATAATACATCTCGGGCGTACGATACTCCTTGCCCGGTGGTGGCGCCTCCGTCAACAGCTTCTCCGCGTCTAGCTTGCCCCAGTGCACCTTAGCACGGGAAAGGGCCCGACGGGCACCTTCAATACAAACGGAGCGCTTGATGACCTCAATCCACGGACACGCGTCCACCAGCCGCCGCACCAGACCGAAGTAGCTCCCAGGCATGACTTCTCCAGGCCACAGCCGAGCTATGAGGCCCTTCATGGCCTGTTCGGCCACCTTGCGGAGCTCGACCAGCAGCTTCAACTGGTCGCTCAGGGGCACCGGATGTTCGGCCTCAGCATACTGAGACCAGAACACTTTTTCTGTCGAGTTCCCCTCTTCGGCTCGGTAGTATGCGGCGGCATCAGACACACTACGGGGCAGATCGATGAACGCTCCTGGAGAGCTCCGGATTCGGGTAAGTAGCAGATAATTAACTTTTATATTTTTGCTTTACATAAAGAATGCCTTACCCGCCGCTATCTTCTTCATCGCCTCGATCTCCTGAAGGGCCTTATGGGCTTCGGCCTTCGCGGTCTTGGCACTCTCAAGAGCCAAGGCAAGCTCGGACTCTCGAGTCTTCGAGTCATGCTCCAAACTCTCGTGTTTTTCCACGAGAGCCTGGAGCTCTTGCCGCACCTCCACCACCTGCGCCTCCTCCTTCTCTCGCTCGGTGCGCTCCAAGGCCACACTCTTTTCGGCCTTCAAGACCGCCTCTTTCAGGGTCGCCACCTCGGTCGTGGCTCCTGCAACATTAACGTTGGTCCTGTTATTATTTTGCAACCAAGTATTTCTATATACATTTACAGGTGGTACTATGTACCCTCTTTATCCTCGAGCTGCTTCTTGGCACGGCCGAGCTCGCTCTCGGACCGCTCGAGGCTTTCCTTCAAGGCATTGACCTCCGCAGTCAGTGCGGCAGAGGTCAGCAGCGCAGCCTGCATCCCCATATTGACATATTTCTGTTAGACTCCTGCGTATATCTTTTGAGATCCTCAGTTCGGCTTTTCTTTCCGAACACCGAACTGAGCATCAGGGGCTACTGTCTTGTAACACCCCAAAAATTTGACCAAATTTTTTATAATAAAATTCTGCCATGAGTTTAAAAAAAATTGTCTGCAAGAATCTTTCTGTTGATTTCAGAGCATCTCTTTTAATATTAAGGAGTTTTTCCCAAGTGGAGCTTTCCAAAAACATTTTTGAACTTCTATGCCATCTCATTAAAACAATTTCTAAATCAGTAGATTTATTTATTAAATTATTTCACCCTGAGCTTTAATCATTAAAATGGATTGTTTTACATTTTGGAGCTCTGTTTGTACTGCAACCAGTTGATAACTTTAACTAATATTCCAACCAAAATTTGGAGATGTCATGTGATGCCCCTAGATCACTTTTGTGTAATAGTAAAATTATTTCATTGCTTTTTTTGAGTGTTACACATGTTTTTCTTCTCTGGTCCAGTGGACAATTTTTGCACTACAACCCAATTAAATATTTCCCTAGTGCCTCCACCAAAATTGTGGGATGTCAGTAGTAGCATGCCATCCAACTTTCTGCAAAAACATAGTGATGTTCTTTGGAAAATTTGAGTGCATCAACCTCCTTTTCATTCTGGGCCAGACTTGTGTTTTCTACTGCAACCCCATCCATTCTTACTCTAGTGATCTTGTCCTTTCTCATGCTTGTAGTCAACCCTGCAAAACCTCTAAGTCCAGGAGCATGCTCTCTTTGGAACACTTTTAGTCCTTGTAATGATGCCATTTACTCCTTGTCCAGAATTGTAGTTTAGCAAAACTTACACTAGCAAGTTTCTCCTTTTTGCAAACCAACTTCACCACCCTCTCTTACATCCATAGAGACACGGATCTAGAGAATTTGAGCACTCCAAGAACTACCTAGGTGCCTTTGGCATTTTGTCAAACACCCTGAGTGCACAGCTAGATTTGGCATGACTTCAAGTTTACTTGGTGAACTTGAGCCCCTGACCAATCCACCATGTCCCTTGATTCCATTGCTAACCCTAGACTAGACCTGTTTATTGCCAGCCTCGATCGCGACCTCAAGGCTGCCCTGGCATTTCGTCGTGCATGTCTCGGGCGTGCTCTGGGCGTGCCCAGAGCGTCCGTTTCGCACCCACGAGCGCCTGAGCCGCCGCGTCACGCCCCGCACTCAACCCGGTCCGTGACCGACCGCAGCCAGCACGTCGTGTCCCCTTGTACCACCACACCACCCCGACCAACCTGGCACCCCACAGCGCCACCGTCAGGACGGCCGTGGCGGCTAGCTGACGAACGCTTGCAGGCCCGGCCATGTCGGTGCCGCCCAAGCCACCAGCGCTTGCCACCTGTCTCCTGGAGCAGTCCGTGCTCATCCACAACTTCGTCCCCTAGCGCGTGTCGCCACCACGTCGCCCTAGCTACAGAACGGCGGTCGCCGGCAAGCTTATCCACGGCCGCTGCAAACCGACTCGGATGTGCTATAAAAGAGGCCCCCGATCTCAAGCCCGCATGCAGGCAGCCTCACACCACTCCACTCGTGCCCCCTTGGCCGTCAATCGAAGGGAGAGAGTCGTTTTCTTCCTCTCCGGCAACTCCAACCGCCACCACTGCCCCAGCCATTCCGGCGCCACCAGGGCCTCCCCGTCTCCACTCTCTCCACCAGGAGCCTTCCTTTCCTCCCGTGAGCCCGTCCCCCTGCTCGATTTTGATCGGGAACCACCGCGGCCCCAAAATCACTTTGTCCCCGAAGCCTCCTCCGCCGCGAAGCTCGCCGCCGGCAGCTCACGCCGTCCCCGCCGACCTAGCGACCACCGGTAGGACCGCCCCGGTCTTGCGGGTCCATCCCGACCTTCTGGAACCCGCGAGGAGCCGCCGTTCGCCGGTGCTGATCGCCGTTGCCTCGCCGCCGTTCGAGCAGAGGAATAGGAGGGAGAGTTGGACTGGTCAAACCTGACCAGTAGGCCAGGCGGGCCCACTGTCAGTGACTCAGGCGCAGTCCATGCTAGATAAGTGGAAGCGCATTTCAAAAATGCGCCTTCGACGTGTACGTATATTTTGAAACGTTTTCTTTTCTGTTTTTATTTAAATAACAGATTTTTGACAAAACTTTGACCGACTGTACCTTTTTAAATACAACTCCAAATGAATTAATTCTTTTTCCTACCTCTCTCTAATATTGTCTAGTTTATTTTAAGATTTATTTGAAAAAATTTCAAGACAACTTTTTGTGCTGTTTTGATTTTTGTGTGTGAAATTCATATATACTCTTTTAAATAGGATTTTTGAAGATTTCAAGATGTTTTGGATGCACCCTTCTTTCCCATGACCTGAAGGCAAGCATTATGAACCCTGGTGTAATTTTTGTATGTGTTGTTTGACTCGGTGACAACTCGACCGCAACACGAGCATACATCATTTTATGTGAGGAAGTGATCCTACTCATGAGTGCATGTTAATGATTTTTATGCTGATGAGTTGATATGGAAATCACCGTCATATGCCTTTCATACATACCGGAAGGGAAGTCGGAAAAGCCTCAGTCTTGGGTAGACACGGTCTTGTTCCTAGTCCTCCGTCGAGACGGTTGTGTCCGGTATGGCATGAGGGGTATGTCGCGTGATGTTTCTATCTGTTGTTTGAAATATATGCATTGTTATGCTAATCATGCAGGAAATATTACAACCTCCTGAGTCGACCGTAGATCGAGTCTTGTGCTAGTAACCCCCATACTTGCTTTGTACTACCACTCGTCTCTACAATAAGTAGGGTACGGTTCAGTAAGTTGTCAACCCCTTTCCTAGCACACACCGTACAGAGAGGCCATGGTGGAAGATACTGGAGGCATCCGGTAGTCATGCCACCGGGTCTGGGAGCATGGGTGTTTTGGTTGTAGCCGAAGGGGGTAGCTTCCCCAGTTTTGCGCGTGGTATAAATTTTGTGATCCCATGTTACGTCGAGGTTGTAGCCTCCCCAATTAGAGTTTTGCTTGACAGGTGTCGTGGGTGATTCCAGATACATGTGAGTTAAGCTGGTGTGTGCAAGTTAGGTGTGTTTTCAACAAAAAGACCGTAGACGAAATTAGTCCCGATGGACTAAAGGAATCCGTTACTCGTGGGTAAAGAGTACACCCTCTGTAGAGATTAAACCTATTCGAATAGCCGTGTCCATGATTAAGGACTACAGTCTAGGATGGGTCAAGTGTCGGTCTTAGTGTCGGTCTTCGGAGGTGAAACTATTAAACCAGAACCGGAATTACGACTTGTGACTTGTGATAATTATGATTATTATTATGATTGACTAACTCGTGATAGTATTGTTATTATCGAGTATCCCTGGGATGGTTCTACCTCCGGGATATTCCCTATGATTGTTTCTTTTAAAGCCCTTTATGTGGTGTCGCTCAGACGCCCGACTGTGGCATTTCTTTTAAAGCCCTTTATGTGGGGTCGCTCAGACGCCCGACTGTGGCATTTCTTTTAAAGCCCTTTATGTGGTGTCGCTCAGACGCCCGACTGTGGCATTTCTTTTAAAGCCCTTTATGTGGTGTCACTCAGACGCCCGACTGTGGCATTTCTTTTAAAGCCCTTTATGCGGTGTCGCTCAGACGCCCGACTGTGGCATTTCTTTTAAAGCCTTGTATGTGGTGTCGCTAAGACGCCCGACTGTGGCATGTTTGTTTTTTACTTCATAATTTTTATATTGCTATATTATTACATATTCATAATTAACATGCTCGTACGCATCAGAGTTTTATTTATCATTTGTGACTGACGTCATGAGTATATAATATTTTCAGCACATCATTTTCATATTATGCCTATGTTCATAATGTTTGCGAGTACATTCAAAGTACTCACTGGCTTGTCCCTGGCTATTGTCTTGGCCAGATTTTCTTGCGCGGAGAAGAGCGACCATGCCGGCAGTCCCGGAACCTAAGCAACGGTGATAGCAGCATCACGAACATAGGAGTTAACCTGGTCAGCTGTTCCTTTGGGAATTGGTGCCCCATAGGCACTGATGATCCACAAACCGTTTCCGCCATCAACCATTAGAAACCATTTGTTGTACTCACAGGCCAGAATGGTCTTGTACTACATATTTTGTATTTTGCTTGGAATTTCTGTATCAAGTTGGTGCCTCATTAGCTAACAGTTATCCTGGGGCTGGTGAGCACAAGGGCCATTTTATGGAAATTAATACCCGGAGAATCGGTCCCCATAGACTTGGTACCAGAGCCAGGCTGACCATTGGCTAATCCTATCTTAGCCAGGTCAGATAACTTAGGTAAACCAAGCTACCAGACCCTAACCAAAACCCCAGTCAAGCTTCTCGTGCAAGATAGCCACACAGTGATCTCGACACTTTTGGCAGTCGGTGCCCAACCTATCAGCCTAGCCTATCAATCACACACCAGTGACCGATGGCAAAAATGTCTCATTCGCAAGCGTACGATGGAAGACTCCGTTCCCTTTTCTATAAAAAGGGCACGCTAACCTCAACCCAGCCCAGCATAGCCTCTTCCCCAACCTAGCCACAATGCCTGGTCCCATAGTGCACAATGAGACCACAGCAACCAATCTTGGAGGTTTTGTGACCATACTCGCAAACCTCACCCGTCATGCCTACGCATTAGAAGAGCCCCCAGAATATGTTGTGTACCAAGGACCCATCAGCGGTGAAGACCGCCAATTCTGGGCCATTGTACACATCTACGGTAGGGGTCTGTCGCCAGAACGCCCCTACAGGTTCACTGGAAGGACAACTTCCTTCGAGCCACAAGCCATCCAGCTAGCCGCTCGAGAAGCTATAGTTCAACTCCGGCAGTTGTTGCCCAGAGTTAACTGTCGCTCGTTCTACTACTACCCCAGGCGTGAAGGGTATGGTAGACCCCCCCATGTTGCCAATGGAGATCACGAGACAGATCCCGCGTTGTTGCACCTAGTGCGCTATGTAAGTGCACTAGAGGCATTGTTCGATCAAATCACTATTGATCTGATCGCAGCTCGAGGAGAGCTGGTTCGCCGAGCCCCGGCAAGTAGGGAAGCCGAGTCCGACGCCGACAACCCAGTCGTGCTATTTGGACACCCGATCGAGACCCTGAGGTCAGCTCCAACCTGCGGCCAAGGTGTCTTGATGACCCCAGAAGTGCTTCGTCACCTTTTGGGAGCACAATCCAACGGGATTGTGGCCAACAATCCCCGCGATGGTCATCATCGCTACCCCGACCCTGCAGTTCCTCCACCATCTCCGACTAATCCCAATAGTGAGACACATGGAGAAGCCTCGACATCCACCAGGCACGCTCATTTAGACATAAACGAGGTAGACTAAGCCGTGCGAGTAGTACCGAGTCTCAGTGTATCCCTGCTTTGTAATCGTGTAACCTTGTGTATTAACGCAGCCTGTCGTTGTGCCTATGTTTTGATAGTAGCCTTGCGTAATTGGTCAGCGCATAGTTGCACATTTTCCGGACACAGCTACCAAAACCAACCCCGACGA
The DNA here is from genome assembly GCA_963921465.1 of Triticum timopheevii. NCBI lineage: Eukaryota > Viridiplantae > Streptophyta > Magnoliopsida > Poales > Poaceae > Triticum > Triticum timopheevii. Next base: position 488,481,274 of record OY997270.1, on the reverse strand, counting down.
CACCCACAGTAACATGTCTCTTTATGAGATATGTGTATCTCTGACACTGACCCCGACCTTTGGAGCTAATCTGGCAGATTTATTACCTTTCACCACGGTAAATAAACCAACCCAGATGCTATATAAGAAGGCCACCTTGAGACCTTACCCAGCAACCCTCACCTCGTGCACCACTCTCACAACCATTTCTTACCATGCCGAGCCCTAGTATTTATCGGAGAACTCCAGATGCCACCACAGGTAGCTTTGTCAAAATATTGTGGGACTTTACCTGCAGTACCATGGGTTCTACCCAGCCACCCCAGTACGAGCTGTTGAAATCGAGAATCACCCCTTCCTCCTCGGAATATTGGGCAGCAGTACACATTCCTCCCGTAGACCCCAACCTAGACCCAACGGAGGTTTCCTTCGTGGGAAAATCTATGCCGACCCCACGCTTGGCCATAGAAGCTGCTGCGAACGAAGTGATTGCTCGTCTTCGTTCCGCAGTACCCTATGCCCGCGAACGAGGATATTATTACTTTCCGAGCCGTGCAACGCCCGGGGGAGTAACATCTTTCCCCGGTGGGCGGATTGAGAGAGACCCAGTACTGGCCAACCTCATCCAATACATCATCGCTCAAGAGCATTTGAACCAGCGAGTGATGGATTATCTCTAGAATCTCACTGATCTGAATCCTCAGATTGCCATTGGCAGACCACTGAGGCCCGATTCGGAGAGACGCATACATCGACTGATCAATTCCCTTCCTCCGATAGAAGAGGAGTGCATTCCATTGCCAGAGACATTTTCTCGAGACCCTGTCCAGTTACCATTCTCATTTTAGACGCCACTGCTATGCTTGTTATTTCAGCATTTATTATTACGTTGTAACTTATGCATGGTACCTCGAATTTGTGCGACGAGTCGAGTATTTAGTTTCTACTTTTGTGAGTGGTATTCTTCGTGAGTAACCTGTGTAACCGCGAAAATCCTGGAATGAGATTTATTTTTCCAGTATTGCTGCATCTTTTATCCTCTCGCTGCATGGATTATTTATTTTTATTCACGCAGCACCACGGCATCAGACCCACAACCTCTCCGACTCTTACACTGCTTGCAAATACATGCAACCAAGTTGCATCTCACCAACCACCCTTCTAAGCACTCCACATGCCTCCAAGGGAGAGATTAGCGGATAATCATCCGGATACTAATCACCTCCGGCACACCGGTAACAGTTAACACCCAGGATTACGCCTAATCCCCATGATCACCGCCACCGCAGAGAGCCAGCACCCGGACGGCAGCATCACGACGATCATCATAGATCATCGCGCACAGTAGCACAGAGAGCCCAAGCACTGCCGCTAGCCCTCCACACACCAGGATCACGTACCAGTCCGGCACCGTCTCCGCCATTGGAGCCTCGTCTTGAGCTCCGGTGAGCAGTAATGGAGTAGAAGGAGGAGGACAAGCGAGGCCAGGTGCAAAGATGAAGAAGGAGCACCGCGGTCGTTTTATAGCTCGAGATCGATGTACGGTGGGCGAAGTCCACCAGCGCCGCTCGTCGCCCGATCACCGGTGTTCGAAGGCGAATCTGCGAGCAGTGCCGACAACGCACCGGCCCGCGACGTGAGTGCACACTGCACCGAAAACAAGCACGCCGCGCACTACCGCAGTATGGCCTAGATGCCCTATGCACTAGACGACACCGGTGGAGAAAGCCGGGAAAGCACGGGAGAGAGGAAGACGAGAGAGCCAGAGGAAGAAGGAGAGACTGACAGTGGGCCCCGATCCCACCTGTCAGCCAAAGGGAGCACTGTGCTCTCGGGTACGACCAGCGTATTGTTGAATTTAGAATTTATTCTAAATTCACGGCGTCCAGCGTAGAAACCGCTCATTTTTCCCTAAGCGTGGAACTTCTCCGCACAACGCCAGTACCACACTGTAGTTATTCACCACTTATTGCCCTCTCAGTGTAGCCACTTTTACTGCTTAAGTAAAATGATCTTTTGACCAGGTAAAAGTATTTTATTTTACAACCCTTAGCAAATCTCGAGGACGAGATTTTTTCTTAAGGGGGTTAGTAATTGTAACATCCCAAAATTTTAACCAAAATTTTGATAATAAAATTCTGCCATGAGTTTAAAAAACAATTTGCCTGCAAGAATCTTTCAGTTGATTTTAGAGCATCTCTTTTAATATTAAGGAGTTTTTCCCAAGTGGAGCTTTCCAAAAACATTTTTGAACTTCTATGCCATCTCATTAAAACAATTTCTAAATCAGTAGATTTATTTATTAAATTATTTCACCCTGAGCTTTAATCATTAAAATGGCTTGTTTTAAATTTTGGAGCTCTGTTTGTACTGCAACCAGTTGATAACTTTAACTAATATTCCAACCAAAATTTGGAGATGTCATGTGATGCCCCTAGATCACTTTTGTGTAATAGTAAAATTATTTCATTGCTTTTTTTGAGTGTTACACATGTTTTTCTTCTCTGGTCCAGTGGACAATTTTTGCACTACAACCCAATTAAATATTTCCCTAGTGCCTCCACCAAAATTGTGGGATGTCAGTAGTAGCATGCCATCCAACTTTCTGCAAAAACATAGTGATGTTCTTTGGAAAATTTGAGTGCATCAACCTCCTTTTCATTCTGGGCCAGACTTGTGTTTTCTACTGCAACCCCATCCTTTCTTACTCTAGTGATCTTGTCCTTTCTCATGCTTGTAGTCAACCCTGCAAAACCTCTAAGTCCAGGAGCATGCTCTCTTTGGAACACTTTTGGTCCTTGTAATGATGCCATTTACTCCCTGTCCAGAATTGTAGTTTAGCAAAACTTGCACTAGCAAGTTTCTCCTTTTTGCAAACCAACTTCACCACCCTCTCTTACATCCATAGAGACACTGATCTAGAGAATTTGACCACTCCAAGAACTACCTAGGTGCCTTTGGCATTTTGTCAAACACCCTGAGTGCACAGCCAGATTTGGCATGACTTCAAGTTTACTTGGTGAACTTGAGCCCCTGACCAATCCACCATGTCCCTTGATTCCATTGCTAACCCTAGACTAGACCTGTTTATTGCCAGCCTCGACCGCGACCTCTAGGCTTCCCTGGCATTTCGTCGAGCATGTCCCGGGCATGCTCTGGACGCGCCCAGAGCGTGCGTTTGGCACCCACGAGCGCCCGAGCCGCCGCGTCACGCCCCGCACTCAACCCGGTCCGTGACCGACCGCAGCCAGCACGCCGTGTCCCCTTGTACCACCACACCACCCCGACCAACCTGGCAACCCACAGCGCCACCGTCAGGACGACCGTGGCGGCTAGCTGACGGATGCTTGCAGGCCCGACCGTGTCGGCGCCGCCCAAGCCACCAGCGCTTGCCACCTGCCTCCTGGAGCAGTGCGTGCTCATCCACAGCTTCGTCCCCTAGCGCGCGTCGCCGCCACATCGCCCTAGCTACAGAACGGCAGTCGCCGGCAAGCTTATCCACGGCCGCCGCAAACCGACTCGGATGTGCTATAAAAGAGGCCCTCGAGCTCAAGCCCGCACGCAGGAAGCCTCACACCACTCCGCTCGTGCCCCCTTGGCCGTCAATCGAAGGGAGGGAGTCGTCTTCTTCCTCTCCGGCAACTCCAACCGCCACCACTGCCCCGGCCATTCCGGCGCCACCAGGGCCTCCCCCTCTCCACTCTCTCCACCAGGAGCCTTCCTTTCATCCCGTGAGCCCGTCCCCCTGCTCGATTTTGATCGGGAACCACCGCGGCCCCAAAATCACTTTGTTCCCGAAGCCTCCTCCGCCGCGAAGCTCGCCGCCGGCAGCTCACGCCGTCCCCGCGGACCCAGCGACCACCGGTAGGACCGCCCCGGTCTTGCGGGTCCATCCTGACCTTCTGGAACCCGCGAGGAGCCGCCGTTCGCCGGGGCTGATCGTCGTTGCCTCGCCACCGTTCGGGCAGAGGAAGAGGAGGGAGAGTTGGACTGGTCAAACCTGACCAGTGGGCCAGGCGGGCCCACTGTCAGTGACTCAGGCGCAGTCCATGCAGGATAAGTGGAAGCCCATTTCAAAGATGCTCCTTCGACGTGTACGTATATTTCGAAACATTTTCTTTTCTGTTTTTATTTAAATAACAGATTTTTGACAAAACTTTGACCGGCTGTACCTTTTTAAATACAACTCCAAATGAATTAATTCTTTTTCCTACCTCTCTCTAATATTGTCTAGTTTATTTTAAGATTTATTTTAAAAAATTTCTAGACAACTTTTTGTGCTGTTTTGATTTTTGTGTGTGAAATTCATATATACTCTTTTAAATAGGATTTTTGAAGATTTCAAGATGTTTTGGATGCACCCTTCTTTCCCATGACCTGAAGGCAAGCATTCTGAACCCTGGTGTAATTTTTGTGTGTGTTGTTTGACTCGGTGACAACACCACCGCGACACGAGCATACGTCATTTTATGTGAGTAAGTGATCCTACTCATGAGTGCATGTTAATGATTTTTATGCTGATGAGTTGATAGGGAAATCACCGTCATATGCATTTCATACATACCGGAAGGGAAGCCGGAAAAGCCTCTGTCTTGGGTAGACACGGTCTTGTTCCTAGTCCTCCGTCGAGACGGTCGTGTCCGGTATGGCATGAGGGGTATGCCGCGTGATGTTTCTATCTGTTGTTTGAAATATATGCATTGTTATGCTAATCATGCAGGAAATATTACAACCTCCTGAGTCGACCGTAGATCGAGTCTTGTGCCAATAACCCCCATACTTGCTTCGTACTACCACTCGTCTCTACAATAAGTAGGGTACGGTTCAGTAAGTTGTCAACCCCTTTCCTAGCACACACCGTACAGAGAGGCCATGGTGGAAGATACTGGAGGCATCCGGTAGTCATGCCACCGGGTCCGGGAGCATGGGTGTTTCGGTTGTAGCCGAAGGGGGTAGCTTCCCCAGTTTTGCGCGCGGTATAAATTTTGTGATCCCATGTTACGTCGAGGTTGTAGCCTCCCCACTTAGAGTTTTGCTTGACAGGTGTCGTGGGTGATTCCAGACACATGTGAGTTAAGCTGGTGTGTGCAAGTTAGGTGTGTTTTCAACAAAAAGACCGTAGACGGAATTAGTCCCGATGGACTAAAGGAATCCGTTACTCGTGGGTAAAGAGTACACCCTCTGCAGAGATTAAACCTATTCGAATAGCCCTGTCCATGGTTAAGGACTACAGTCTGGGATGGGTCAAGTGTCGGTCTTAGTGTTGGTCTTAGTGTCGGTCTTTGGAGGTGAAGCTGTTAAACCAGAACTAGAATTACGACTTGTGACTTGTGATAATTATGATTATTATTATGATTGTCTAACTCGTGATAGTATTGTTATTATCGAGTATCCCTGGGATGGTTCTACCTCCGGGATATTCCCTATGATTGTTTCTTTTAAAGCCATTTATGTGGTGTCGCTCAGACGCCCGACTGTGGCATTTCTTTTAAATCCCTTCATGTGGTGTCGCTCAGACGCCCGACTGTGGCATTTCTTTTAAAGCCCTTTATGTGGTGTCGCTCAGACGCTCGACTGTGGCATTTCTTTTAAAGCCCTTTATGTGGTGTCGCTCAGACACCCGACTGTGGCATTTCTTTTAAAGCCCTTTATGCGGTGTCACTCAGACGCCTGACTGTGGCATTTATTTTAAAGCCCTGTATGTGGTGTCGCTAAGACGCTCGACTATGGCATGTTTGTTTATTACTTCACAATTTTTATATTGGTATGTTATTACATATTCATAATTAACATGCTCGTATGCATCAGAGTTTCATTTATCATTTGTGACTGACGTCATGAGTATATAATATTTTCAGCACATCATTGTCATATTATGCCTGTGTTCATAATGTTTGCGAGTACATTCAAAGTACTCACTGGCTTGTCCCTGGCTATTGTCTTGGCCAGATTTTCTTGCACGGAGAAGAGCGACCATGCTGACAGTCATGGAACCTAAGCAACGGTGATAGCAGCATCGCGAAGATAGGAGTTAACCTGGTCAGCTGTTCCTGTGGGAATTGGAGCCCCATAGGCACTGATGATCCACAAACCGCTTCCGCCATCAACCATTAGAAACCATTTGTTGTACTCACAGGCCAGAATGGTCTTGTACTACATATTTTGTATTTTGCTTGGAATTTCTGTATCAAGTTGGTGCCTCATCAGTTAACAGTTATCCTGGGGCTGGTGAGCACAAGGGCCATTTTCTAGAAATTAATACCCGGAGAATCGGTCCCCACATGTCTATGCGGTAACATTTTTTATATATGTTTTTGAACACATACCTCAAAGCCCGTTAACAGGCTTGTGCAGGCTTTCGTCAGCCCGCTCTTGGCGGACTGAACCTTCTGAATCACTGCACTCATAACAGTTCGGTGTTCTTCATCGATGGAGGCGCTGTTAAGCGCTTCCAGCAAATTGTCTGGCGCCTCCGGGTGGACGGAAGTCACCGGCGTCGTGGGCTTGCCCTTCTTATGAAGGCGCCGCCTGTAGGACTCTGGAACCACCGATGGTTCCGGAGCAGTGTCCGGCCCGGGGCCGGACTTAGATCCCTCCTGGGCTTTACCCCCTTTTGGGCTTGGAGTCCGGGAGGTCGCCTTGTGGCGCTTATAGGACCACCTCCTCCTGGTTTTGTCCCCTGCGGGACTCCACCTCAGCGTCGTCTGTAGGAAGAGGGGAGGAGGCCGTCGGAAGTGAAGCGCTATTCACATCCGACGAATTCAGAGATCCGGTCGACGAATCGCCAAGCTGAGCTCTGGGCGGACTACATGATTAGCTTCGGCGTTAAAAGCTATCAAATAATAAAGGAGTGCAATAAGTCATTCGGGTAGCCGGACACTTACGATGTTGCCAGGGGCTTGACCCTGGATGGCCAGTCCTCCCCGCCGTCTTCGGTGTCGGGGGCGTAGTCCGGCAGAAGGGTCTTCCCCTTCTTAGACCCTCCGGCTTCCCCAGTTGGGGCGGCCTTTCTCTTCTTTCCTCCCCCCGTTGGAGGGGGGAGGCATCTTCTTCTTCCTCCTCCTCCTCGTCTTCGGAGGCGGAGGGTGCGTTGGGGCCGTCGGGCAAATCCGACGACACCGGGCGCCGGGAACTCTTTCGGGTCCCCGTGGCCTTCTCCTTGGCCTTCTTCTCCGGCACCACGTGAGGTGCCAGAACCAGTAGCTTCGCTAAGTGTGCATCTACTGGGCCTTCGAGCAAAGGGGCTGGACAGTCGAACTGTCCGGATGTCCTCTTCCAGTCCTGTGAAAGGAACGGGAGTTTAGATCCCACATAAAGTCACACTATGAAATTCGGGTATCCCGTAAGGGACTAAATGTAAGCTTACTTCGGAGGCTTGACATTTGGCGCAGAATCCACGATCCTTGGTTACGGGAGGGGAGACCTTGGAACTCTTGAAAAGAACCTTCCAGGCGTCCTCGTGCTTCATTTCGAAGAGCCGGGATAGAGTCTGGTGCCGGGCCGGGTCGAACTCCCACAAATTGAAGTCCCGTCGTTGACACGGGAGGATCCAACGGAAGAGCATGACCTGGACCACGTTGACAAGCTTGACCTTCTTGGTCACTAGGTCTCGGACGCAGGTTTGGAGTCCGGTCACCTCTTCCGGATTGCCCCACGACAGGCCCGTCTCTTTCCAAGATGTGAGCCGGGTGGGGATGCCGGATCGAAATTCGGTGGCCGCTGCCCATTTAGGGTCACGCGGCTCGGTGATATAAAACCACCCCGATTGCCACCCTTTGATAGTTTCCACGAAGGCACCCTTGCACGACCTTCGGCTTGACGCTGAAGATCTTTAGCCATAGGCCAAAGTGGGGCTGGATGCGGAAGAAGGCCTCGCACACGATGATAAACGCCGAGATATTGAGGATGAAGTTCGGGGCCAGATCGTGGAAGCCCAGGCCGTAGTAGAACATGAGCCCCGGACGAATGGGTGAAGAGGAAAACCCAGTCCATGGAGGAAATGGGGAAGAAAAACAACCCTCTCATGGGGCCTGGGGGTGGGGATGAGTTGCCCCGCATCTGGGAGCCGGTGCGCGATGTCGTTAGACAAGTATCCGTCCTTCCTCAAGGTTTTGATTTGTCCCTCCGTGATGGAGGAGGCCATCCATATACCTCCCGCTCCAGACATGGTTGGATAAGGTTGAGGTGGGAAGTGCAGGCTTGGGCACTGGAGCTCGAGCGCGCAGGGACGGATAAGCAGAGGAGGAAGAGGGCGTGAATGGAAACGGCGGATTCTTATCCCCTTATATGGGCGGCCAAAACTACAAGCCCCCCACCGGCCCAATAAAACTCGCTTATCTCCCAAGCGCCGCGGTTAATGGCGCGGTTGGGTTACCCACACCTGTATTGATGAGAATCCCGAAATAAGGGGACACGATCTCTGCTTTGACAAGACGTGCCAAGGAAACCGCCACGCTAAACGCGCTGAGGTGGAACAATAAAATGAATAAAAGCCTGGCCGTGGCATGATGTCAAGCCGCGGAATATGTCAGCAGATCCGATTGATACAAATATTATTCTCTCTATGATGGAATGTGGGACTTATTTTGCAGAGCCGGACACTACCCTGTTGTTCAACATCTTCTATGAAATATTCGGAGGAGGAAACCGCCTTTCAATGCCGAAGACAACTTGTGCGCCGGACTCGTCGTCATTGAAGCCTGGTTCAGGGGCTACTGAGGGAGTCCTGGATTAGGGGGTGTCCGGATGGCCAGACTAAGACCTTTGGCCGGACTCCCGGACTATGAAGATACAAGATTGAAGACTCCGTCCCGTGTCCGGATGGGACTTTCCTTGGCATGGAAGGCAAGCTTGGAGATACGATATGAAGATCTCCTCCCATTGTAACCGATTCTGTGTAACCCTAGCCCTCTCCGGTGTCTATATAAATCGGAGAGTTTTAGTCCGTAGGACGAACAACAATCATACCATAGGCTAGATTCTAGGGTTTAGCCACTCCGATCTCGTGGTAGATCTACTCTTGTACTACCCATATCATCAATATTAATCAAGCAGGAGTAGGGTTTTACCTCCATCGAGAGGGCCCGAACCTGGGTAAAAACATCGTGTCCCTTGTCTCCTGTTACCATCCGCCTAGACGCACAGTTCGGGATCACCTACCCGAGATCCGCCGGTTTTGACACCGACAACAAGTATTAATCTTGGCACTTGGGGGCTAATGTGTATTTGATCAGAAAATCAAAGGCAAGTGAATTGAAGAAAGGACGGTTTGGAATACGAAGTCCCGGTTCATCTTGATAACATAAACCGGTCCTTGGGGGCTACTCAGTTGAAGTGTTCTTGATCTCAAAGACCTAGTTTATCTACAAGAGATAAACCGACCCTTGGTGGCTACAATGGAGTTGGTATACAGAACAAAAAGTTTAAAGTGTTTTGAAGATTACCTCATAGCGCTCCTTCATCATGCTCATCAAACCGACCTCATAATCCCGGCTTGTGTCTAGGCGGTTTAAGAATCCGGAATGGAGCTCCTCGGCAGTAAGGTTAACGAAGCTGGATAAGTCTGTTTTTCCTTTTCCCTTGCCCATAGCAGCAAATTCTTCCTTGGCAGTATGCTTTGATAAGGCAACCGGGTTGCCAGGGATGGTATGACCAGTGTTGGTGATAATAACATCATCATCGCCACCTTTTGACGAGGTTGGTGGATTGGCAGTATCCCTGGCTGGGCTCGGCGGATCTTCGTTTTTGGCTGGGTTGGGCGGATCAGCATGAGGACTAGCCGGGTTAACTTCCGCCGGATCAGCTTAAGTATCTTGATCTTGAGGTATAAGATCATCCTCGGCAGTGTTAGTATTTCCACCAGCATCTTCTGGGATCTTCTCCGGTTCAACATCTTCTGCAGAAGCATCTGTTCTTGCCTTCTTGCTAAGCCAACCTTTGGCGCTGTAAAATAACAAACAAAGGATAGTTATGATATACGAGGTGCAAGAACGACAAGCTAATAATTCAGTATACTTACCCAGGGACGGTTTTGAGAGGACGCATTTGGGTGGTTGATGAATCGCCAGATGAAGAATTGGAAGTCACCTGGTAATTCGAATCAGACGGATTAAGTGGATATCGGAAGCAACCCGCCAAAGGATAAGATTTATGAGAAGAACAAGAAACCTCTGGACGACGCTCCCGCGTTGGTGTATCTGGTAAACCGGAGGAAGTGACCTGTTGGCCACTATGCCGGGTTGTGCGACGACCTTCATGTTGCTACATCTTCAAAGAAAATTGTGGATCCAAATGAGCAAGAGGATGTGACTGTTTTACTTTCCGAACTGCACAACAAAGTTTTTGAACCGGCACATGTTCTGAATCGGAGGAAAGGGAGATTACCTCGACGTGGTCAGCGCGGCTGGCTTCCGCATCATCCTGGGAACAGTCATTGTCAATAAGGTGTACGAAAAATGAACCAAGGGAGTCAAGTTCTACCTCTTGTTCCGACTCATCAACGTCTTCTGGCGGATCAGAGGACTCAACGGTTTTCTTCTTAGCATGCATCTTTGTGACCTTGCTCTTGGCACGAAGAGACCTCACCGGTTTGTCTTGAGCCTTGGCCGGTTTGTCTTGAGCCTTGGCTGGTTTGTCTTGACTTTTTCTTTTCCAGAAGGGGTCTCTGGCCTATACAGATCAACAAAAGGTTGTCAGGAAAAACTGTAGATGGATTACAGAAATAGAAGGATAAATTCTTATGCCTGGCGGTTTGTTAGTGTGTGTAAAAGGGGGACAATCCGGTGTTGCAACATTCTGAGATCGGTTCATCCAGCATTTTCTTTACAGACTCAGTGACTTCCTCTTCAGTCATTGGTATGTCAGAGTGCCGTTGAGGATCGTTGACATTTCCGGTATATTCATGCATTAACCCGGTACGGCGGCTTAAGGGTAGGATGCTCCAGGATACCCAGCAACGGACAAGATCAATGCTAGTCAAACCGTTTGCAAGAAGACCTTGGAGTTTAGCAAGCTGTGGTGCATAAGTTTGTCTTTCGTTGGCAGTAAGCTGTTGAGGTAGCGGATGTCCATTGCTGAGTCGGTGAGGGCAGTAACCCGGCTGAGGGTTTTCATCAGCAGGGGCGGTGTTTTGACAATAGAACCATGTTTGATTCCAATCTTTAGGGTGGCTGTGATGTTTGGCATGAGGGAAATCGACTTCCTTCCTCTTATGAATCGACACTCGACGATTTAAGTGGAAGAAGTCTCGGAAGAGCTCAACAGTTGGTTCTTCTTGTAGATAAACTTCACGGAACACTTGGAAGTTGCAAATATTGGACACAGAGTTTGGCCCAATATCTTGAGGGTGGGGCTGGAAACTAGCAAGTACATCCTGGAAAAACTTTGATCCAGGGGGACTAAAGCCTCGGTCCAGATGCTGCATGAACACAACTACTTCTCCATCTTGAGGTTCAGGAGGACATTCCGGACCAGGGACTCGCCAATGGATGACATCTTTCTTGGCTGAAGCGCCAGCCAGAACATACCCAGTAAGTTGTTCTTCTTTAATCCGGGAAGGAACCCAATTGCAAGAAGAAAATTGTTTGGCCATTGGTTGTCTGACAAACTGTAAAGGAGGTGCAGAAGTCGGTTTATGGTTCAAGATTGATGAGCACAAACCAGTGTTAAACCGGGGAATTTAATTAAAGCATATGTTCAAGTTAAGACAGATACTGCTACTCGAGTCAAGATGGCGGTTTAAGTGAGGGCTAATGGTACCAGGCAGATTAAGATTTTATACAAAGTTAAACCGCCTATATTGGAAGCAGCAGAGCTGAAATCCGTTAAGTGTTGATGAAACAGGTTTCACAAGATGATGTTATAATTTTGGATCTATCGTGGCCTAGTAAAGGAAAAAAATTTGAACCCTAAAAATGGCGACAACAGAGTAAAGAGGATCAAGATGGATTGGTTCGTGGTTCTAAAGATACTACGATGAGGCAAAATAAGATTGTAGCTTTGGCCGCAGGAGGAAAAAGCTAGATTGGTCTGGATTCAACAAGGCAGTAAAGAAAATAAGGATGAAGTAATAAAGCTTGGACGAGAACCGATGAACATAGCCAAGTACTGAAACCCTAGTGCAGATCTAGGGTTGAGAGAAAAGGGCTTACCGAATTCCCAGGAGCGGCGGAGGAGAGCTGTGAATCTCTGGTGCGTTTCAGGTTGATGTAGCGGCCGGGGATGAGGCAGAGCTTCGAGGACGACGGCGGCGGCAGAGCTGTCGGGTTTAAGCGATGAGGGGAAGAAGAAGGAGGGCGGAAGGGGAAAAGTGAAAGACCTTGGAGCCTATTTATAAGGCGAATGGATAAAGAAGGCGAGGGCGAGAATCGAGGAGCCAAAGCGGTAAAATGGGGAGCAACTGTCGCCTTGATCTTTGGAAGATAATTAATAAGGGAATCTTTATAATCTTTTTTTTATACAGAGATGACGTCATGATGATTCACTGCAATTTTCAGAAGATGACGAAATGGAGGTTTACCAAAGTTTACAGGGAGAAGACATCTTGGCGGTTTACGAGAATCGTAAGAAGACGTTCACAGAATTTTTCTAAGTATTGAAGATTGACATGAACAGGTTCAAATCAATCTGGGGCCTAATGTTGGGGATATACCTATTGAGCATAAACCACCCAGGAGGGGCCGGTTCACGCTCAACCATACTGAAGGCCATGAAGACAAAGAATATGGTGTTTTACTGATAAAGCTTAGAGGCCCAGAGCCCAAAGGCGGATTAGGGCCCATAGTGGTAAACCTCCATGGTTGTATAAACTCGTATTGTAAGTTAGGAAGGCAGAGACCAAGCCGGACACTTGTATGAGCCAGCCTCGGGACTCTATAAACTGGCCGGGCGTCAACCTATTTATATATAGGGACGACCCGGCGGCGATTCAGGGACAAGAAACAACAACTCGAAAGCCAGGCATAGCGTGTTTGCTCCCTGGCAATCGAAACCCCAAGTATTCCATCACAACTAGACGTAGGCTTTTACCTTCATCGTAAGGGCCCGAACTAGTATAAAACTCTCGTGTCCTTTGTCCGGTTTAACCCCTTTAAGCTAACCCGTCGCGATGGCTCCACGACTAAGTCCTTTCACGAGGACATCTGACGTGTTAATTCCACGACACTACCCTCGAAAACTGTTGCGATCCCCTATACCTGTGGGTTATCAGCATACAATGTAGTACCAAACATGCGGAGTACCATCATTGTTCGACTTCACGAAGAGGCGAAGAGGCAAGCGCAAGGTTTAGTATATGAGTAGTACTACTACTAGAACCGCATGGTGGAGCATTTGTAGTCTTATTTTTTTTAATCTCTGATAAAGTACACATTTATTTCGGAGAAGGGCGGAAAACGGCAGCCCAACATGTAATGATGATATCGATCAACCATTCTTGAATATATCTTGGCCTCCGTGCGAGCCCGTCTGTGTGTTCTCGCAACTCATCTCTCTCAAGGAACGGCGGGTTGGCCATTTTGCCGTCAATTGAGATTGGTTTGCTCACACTCCGGTCCCACATGTCAGTGATATGCCAAGAGGAGGTGCGTTAACCGACTGGCCATATGCGTACTTGGTTTTGCACCTTCATACTACTCCTCCCTCTGTCACAGTTTATAGGGCGTGCTTCATTATGATGCATTTCTCTCAATGCATTTCCACCACCAGAGAGACTTTAGATGCGTTTGGTTTAATGCTCAATTAATTAGGGTGTGGTAACTGCAATCAAGTCCACAATTTTCTCTCGATGTACTACGGAGTGGTGTAAGTGCATGCATGTGTGTACCCGGGGTGGAAGCACTGCATGCATGTGTGTACGCATTATTTCCTCTAGTAATAGACGCCGTGCTATAACTACCAATGCTATTTTTCAGGCCGTTCGCTAGTCTCCTTGGTCCCGGAGATTTTTTCTTTTTCTGAAGCGTGCTCTATAAACAGTGACGGATGGAGTAGTATGAGCGAATTCAAAGAAGAGCGTATTGATGGTTGCTTCTTCCGAGCAACTTATAGTGGGAAAGATAGGGCTTATGATTTGACTGCTCATTACTCACTATTAATGCGGTGCAACGACCGAGCTGAGTCTCCCATGTAGTTGTGCACTACCCCCTCGGTTCTTAAATATACTCCAGAGTATTTGTCTTTCTAGAGATTTCAACGAGTGACTACTCAAATATTTGTCTTTGTAGAGATTCAAATGGACTACTACATACGGATGTATATAGACATATTTTAGAGTGTAGATTCCCTCATTTTGCTCCGTATGTAGTCACTTGTTGAAATCTCTAGAAAGACAAATATTTAGGAACGGAGGGAGTACACATACAAAGCAAAATGAGTGAATCTACACTCTAAAATATGCCCATTTGAAATTTGTAAAAAGACAAATATTTAGGAACGAAGGAGTATAATTTTTTGCATGACACATGGACCCGGATGCTGAAGAGGTTTCTGGCAATGCTATTAAGCTTCCAACATTTGTTTACATAATTGACGTACTATACAAATAATTTTCAAGCGACATGAAATTGTACAATGGTGTGAGCTTTCAGCTTTTGTTTCATGTGTCTTGCCATCGATGCTCTTTTGGAAACAATAAAAAACGAACTTCCTTGGTAATGCATCTCAATTATCAGCAGATCGGAGCTAATATTTACATCACAACTGAAGACAAAGTTTTGAGAACGTGTTAAATTAAAATTCATCCATGCTTTCATTTGCAGCAACGTCCCCCCAGCTCTGTCTAAATCAACAAGGCATGTTGGGAAAAAAAGTAGCTGTCTGGAGCATGCAACATTCCGATCATTTTGTGCAGTTCCACTAAAATAGAGCGGAGCGTCCCTGTTCCAAAGATATTAATTGTGATTACGATAATAGAGGACTGCTGATGAAACAATAAACACACAGATAGAAGTCGGTCACCTTCGCAGTATCTCTTAGGACTAACTAGTTGGAGAAGATTAGGCTCGGAGTTGGATGAGGAGGATAGAGCAAAACCAATCTCCCTTTGTGCGGTCACACTGAAATGTAGAGACGTCGCCCGTGTGACATTTTAGTACAACTGCACAAAACACTCTTAATAAAAAACTAATTTGTGTAGTTCACCAAAAGGTTGCAATAGCAACGAGGTGGAATGGATAGCCCTGTTCGCAAAAAAGAGGTAGAAAGGAAATAATTACTGGCCAATAACAGTTGATGACACATGCGACGACAAAAAAGAAGCATATTCCTTGTCCTAAGGGAAGATAACAACACGGTTGTGTTTGTCTAAAATGGTGTGAGGACGAGATTGCAATATGGAAAGTACGCCGGACGAGCTACGTTTTGGGCAAAGAACTATGGAAGATCCACATGGAGCGATATGAGAAGATGGGCAATGGAGCAAGGCCGGAGGGGATACCTGGAGGTTGTCGGGATGTAACTAGGTGAGCGGTGGCGGGCGGAATCTGCCCATATTGCGGCAGTGAGCAGGTGGCGTAGGCCCTACCGCGCCGGATCTTGGTCAGAGGGAATAGCGTGTACCACAGATCGGGACGTGCTGCCTCGGCACCATCGAACAGAGAAACGATGCACATCCTCCCTTTCCGTCGGTGGACGTGATGCGGCCGGATCAGTGACCAATGGTGAGAGAGAGAGAGGCCACCACAGCCTTGTGTGAGATACTCTGAAGAGAGACAAACCAGGCAGGCAGGTTGCATTGTATATAGTGGAGCGTGCTACGTCTTGAGCTTGTGTTGGTTTTCCTTGAAGAGGAAAGGGTGATGCAACAAAGTAGCGTAAGTATTTCCCTTAGTTTTTGAGAACCAAGGTATCAATCCAGTAGGCGGCTCCTCAAAAGTCCCACGCACCTACACAAAAAAACAAGAAACTCGCAACCAACGCAATAAAGGGGTTGTCAATACCTTCACGGCCACTTGCAAAAGTGAGATCGGATAGAGATAATATGATAAGATAAATATTTTTGGTATTTTTATGATATAGATTGGAGAAGTAAAGATGCAAATAAAAGTAGATGGTAAACTTATATGATAAAAGATAGACCCGGGGACCATAGGTTTCACTAGTGGCTTCTCTCAAGATAGCATAAGTATTACGGTGGGTGAACAAATTACTGTCGAGCAATTGATAGAAAAGCGCATAGTTATGAGATTATCTAGGCATGATCATGTATATAGGCATCACATCCGTGACAAGTAGACCGACTCCTGCCTGCATCTACTACTATTACTCCACACATCGATCGACTCCTGCCTGCATCTAGAGTATTAAGTTCATAAAGAACAGAGTAACACATTAAGAAAGATGACATGATGTAGAGGGATAAACTCATGGAATATGATATAAACCCCATCTTTTTATCCTCGATGGCAACAATACAATACGTGCCTTGCTACCCCTGCTGTCACTAGGAAAGGACACCGCAAGATTGAACACAAAGCTAAGCAATTCTCCCGTTGCAAGAAAGATCAATCTAGTAGGCCAAACCAAACTGATAATTCAAAGAGACTTGCAAAGATAACTTAATCACACATAAAAGAATTCAGAGGAGATGCAAATATTTCTCATAGATAAACTTGTTCATAAACCCACAATTCATCGGATCTCGACAAACACACCGCAAAAAGAGTTACATCGAATAGATCTCCAAAAAGATCGAGGAGAACTTTGTATTGAGATTCAAAGATAGAGAAGAAGCCATCTAGCTAATAACTATGGACCCGAAGGTCTGTGGTAAACTACTCACAACTCATCGAAAGGTCCTTGGAGATGATGTAGAAGCCCTCTGTGGTCGATTCCCCCTCCGACGGAGCGCCGATGGAGGCTCCAAGATGGGATCTCGCAGATAAAGAAGGTTGCGGTGGTGGAATTAGGTTTTCGTGGTGCTCCTCGATGGTTTCAGGGTACGTGGGTATATATAGGAGGAAGAAGTAGGTCGGTGGATGCTCGAGGGGCCCACGAAAGTGGGGGCATGCCCACCCCCAGGGGGCACGCCGGGCACCTTCGTGGCCGCCTCCTCTGTTGCTTGACGTCCACTCCAAGTCCCCTGGATCACGTTTGTTCCAAAAAGATCGCTCTCGAAGGTTTCATTCCGTTTGGACTCCATTTGATATTCCTTTTCTTCGAAACACTGAAATAGGCAAAAAAAAAACAGCAATTCGGTTGGGCCTCCGGTTAGTAGGTTAGTCCCAAAAATGATATAGAAGTGTAAAGTAAAGCCCATAAACATCCAAAACGGGTAATATAATAGCATGGAACAATAAACAATTATAGATACGTTGGAGACGTATCAAGCGTCCCCAAGCTTAATTCCTGCTCATCCTCGAGTAGGTAAATGATAAAAATAGATCTTTTGATGGGGAATGCTACCTAGCATAATTCTCAACATAATTTTCTTTATTATGGCATGAATGTTCAGATCCAAATGATTCAAAATAAAAGTTCATATTGACATAAGAAATAGTAATACTTCAAGCATACTAACTAAGCAATCATGTCTTCTCAAAATAACATGGCATTAGAAGGTTTATCCCTACAAAATCATATAGTTAAGCTATGTTTCATTTTCATCACACAAAATACTCCCATCAAGAACAACCCCGGTTTCAGCCAAGCAATTGGTTCATACTTTTTAACGCGCTTCAGCCTTTTTCAACTCTCACGCAATACATGAGCGTGAGCCGTGTATATAGCACTATGGGTGGAATAGAATATGATGATGGAGGTTGTGTGGAGAAGACAAAGAAGGAGAAAGTCTCACATTGACGAGGCTAATCAACAGGCTATGGAGACGCCCATCAATTGATGTCAACATGAGGAGTAGGGATTGCCATGCAACGGATGCACTAGAGCTATAAATGTATGAAAGCTCAACAAAAGAAACTAAGTGGGTGTGCATCCAACTTGCTTGCTCACGAAGACCTAGGGCATTTTGAGGAATCCCATCGTAGGAATATACAAGCCAAGTTCTATAATGAAAAATTCCCACTACTATATGAAAGTGACAACATATGAGACTCTCTATATGAAGAACATGGTGCTACTTTGAAGCACAAGTGTGTAAAAGGATAGTAACATTGCCCCCTTTTTATTTTCTTTTTCTTTTTTTCTTTTGGCCTTTCCTTTGTTTCCCTTTTTTATTTGGCCTTTCTTTTTATTTCTTTTTGGCCTTTCCCTTTTTTCTATTTTTTTTATTTGGGGACAATGCTCTAATAATGATGATCATCACACTTCTATTTATTTACAACTTATGAATTACAACTCAAAACTAGAACAAGATATGATTCTATATGAATGCCTCCGGCGGTGTACCTGGATGGGCAACGAATCAAGAGTGACATGTATGAAAAATTATGCATGGTGGCTTTTCCACAAATACGATGTCAACTACATGATCATGCAAGGCAATATGACAATGATGATGTGTGTCATGATAAATGGAGCGGTGGAAAGTTGCATGGCAATATATCTCGGAATGGCTATGGAAATGCCATAATAGGTAGGTATGGTGGCTGTTTTGAGGAAGATATAAGGAGGTTTATGTGTGACAGAGTGTATCGTATCACAGGGTTTGGATGCACCGGCGAGGTTTGCGCCAACTCTCAAGGTAAGAAAGGGCAATGCACGGTACCGAAGAGGCTAGCAATGATGGAAAGGTAAAAGTGCGTATAATCCATGGACTCACATTAGTCATAAAGAACTCATATACTTATTGCAAAAGTTTTGTTAGCCCTCGAAGCAAAGTACTACTACGCATGCTCCTAGGGGGGAGGTTGGTAGGAGTTAACCATCGCGCGCCCCCGACCTCCACTCAAGGGAAGGCAATCAAAAGAGCACCCCATGCAATAAATTTTGTACACAACTTTAAAGATACATGCATGCTATGGGACTTGCCAACTTCAACACAAGTATTCTTTAAATTCATAATCACCCAACTATCATGACTCTAATATCACCACCTCCATATCTCAAAACAATTATCAAGTATCATTGATCATAGCATCCAATTCACTTCCTATGATAGTTTTTATTATACCCAACTTGGATGCCCATCATTCTAGGACCAATTTCATAACCATAGCAAATACCATGCTGTTCTAAGAGACTCTCAAAATAATATAAGTGAATCATGAGAGGTTAACAATTTCTACAAAATCAATCCACCGCCGTGCTCTAAAAGATTTAAGTGAAGCACTAGAGCAAAACTATGTAGCTCAAAAGATATAAGTGAAGCACATAGAGTATTCTAATAAATTCCAATCAAGTGGGTTTCTCCCAAAAGGTGTGTACAGCAAGGATGATTGTGGTGAACTAAAAAGAAAAGACTAATATCATACAAGACGCTCCAAGAAAAACACATATCATGTGGCGAATAAAAATATAGCTCCAAGTAAAATTACTAATGAACAAAGACGAAAGAGGGGATGCCTTCCGGGGCATCCCCAAGCTTAGGCTTTTGGTTATCCTTGAATATCTTGGGGTGCCATGGGCATCCCCAATATTAGGCTCTTGCCATTCCTTATTCCATAGTCCATCAAATCTTTACCCAAAACTTGAAAACTTCACAACACAAAACTCAACAGGAAATCTCATAAGCTCCGTTAGTGCAAGAAAGAAAAACCACCAGATAAGGTACTCTAATGGACTCATTATTTATTTATATTGGTGTTAACCCTACTGTATTACAACTTCTCTATGGTTCATACCCACCGATACTAGCCATAGATGCATCAAAATAAGCAAACAGCACACGAAAAACAGAATCTGTCAAAAATAGAACAGTCTATAGCAATCTGTAACTCTTGAATACTTCTGGAACTCTAAACACCTTACCAAAATAGGAAGTCCTGGGAAATTTGTCTATTGATCTATAGCAAAAATAATCAACGCAAAAGCACGTTTTTGTGAATTACTAAAATTATTTTCGTGCGCGCAAAGTTTCTGTTTTTCAGTAGAATCAAATTAACTATCACCATAGGTTATCCTATAGGTTCTACTTGGCGCAAACACTAATTAAAACATGAAAACACATATAAACAGAAGCTATAGATAAAATATTTATTACTAAACAGAAGCAAAGACAAAAAACAAAAATAAAACTTGGGTTGCCTCCCAACTAGAGTTATCGTTTAACGCCCCTAGCTAGGCATAAAAGCGAGGATAGATCTAAGTAGTGCCATCTTTAATTTTCAGTTTTTTAGCAGAGTCATGCTCGAATCTGGGAGGTTCTTTACGTTCCCCTTCATACTCGGAAATTTTTAGATCTAAAGAATCCAACCGCTTATTCCAAAGAGTAATCAACATATTCATGCGGTGAAGATTTCCGCTAACACTCTTAAGAGGTTCAAGAGACTTTTGTAAGATTTTTGTTACTTCACAAATCTTTTCAAACACTTGTGTTTCTTCTTGGGTAGGATGTGGTCCCCCTTTTTGAGGTAGTGTTCCCACTGTTCCCTCTATAATTTCATGCGCAATACTGGGATCAATTTCAATAAAATTTCCTTTGGAAATGCAATCCAAGAGTTGTCTATGGGACATATTTATCCCAACATAAAAATTGCAAAGTAGAATTCTAAAATTCACCTCTAGGGTGCAATTACGATAATATTCCATCATCCTATACCAAGCATCTTTTAGGTTTTCTCCTTGCCTTTGCTTGAAGTGAAGAACTTCAAACTCGGGAGACATAAGAGCGGATAAGGAACTAGCCATGACTACGAGATAAACAATCTAACAGGCAAGCAAACAAAAGGGCAAGCGAAAGAGAGAGGAGATTGGGAAAGAGAGGGTGAATAAAATGGCAAGGGTGAAGTGGGGGAGAGGAAAACGAGAGGCAAATGGCAAATAATGTAATGCGAGGGAGATGAGTTTGTGATGGGTACCTTGTATGTCTTGACTTGAGCGAAGACTTCCCCGGCAACGGCGCCAGGAATCCTTCTTGCTACGTCTTGAGCTTGCATTGGTTTTCCTTGAAGAGGAATTGGTGATGTAGCTAAGTAGCGTAAGTATTTCCATCAGTTTTTGAGAACCAAGGTATCAATCTAGTAGGAGGCTCCTCAAAAGTCCAATGCACCTACTCAAACAAACAAGAACCTCGCAACCAATGCAATAAAGGGCTTGTCAATCCCTTCACGGCCACTTGCAAAAGTGAGATCTGATAGAGATAATATGATAAGATAAATATTTTTGGTATTTTTATGATATAGATTGGAAAAGTAAAGATGCAAATAAAATTAGATGGTAAACTTATATGATAAAAGATAGACCCAGGGGCCATAGGTTTCACTAGTGGCTTCTCTCAAGATAGCATAAGTATTCCGGTGGGTGAACAAATTATTGTCGAGCAATTGATAGAAAAGCGCATAATTATGAGATTATCTAGGCATGATCATGTATATAGGCATCACGTCCGTGACAAGTAGACCGACTCTTGCCTGCATCTAGAGTATTAAGTTCATAAAGAACAGAGTAACGCATTAAGAAAGATGACATGATGTACAGGGATAAACTCTGCAATATGATATAAACCCCATCTTTTTATCCTCGATGGAAACAATACAATACGTGCCTTGCTGCCCCTACTGTCACTAGGAAAGGACACTGCAAGATTGAACCCAAAGCTAAGCACTTCTCCCATTGCAAGAAAGATCAATCTAGTAGGCCAAACCAAACTGATAATTCGAAGAGACTTGCAAAGATAACTTAATCACACATAAAAGAATTCTGAGTAGATTCAATTATTTCTCATAGATAAACTTGATCACAAACCCACAATTCATCGGATCTCGACAAACACACCGCAAAAAGAGTTACATCGAATAGATCTCCAAGAAGATCGAGGAGAACTTTGTATTGAGATTCAAAGAGAGAGAAGAAGCCATCTAGCTAATAACTATGGACCCGAAGGTCTGTGGTAAACTACTCACAACTCATCGAAAGGGCCTTGGAGATGACGTAGAGGCCATCCGTGGTCGATTCCCCCTCCGGCGGAGCACCGACGAAGGCTCCAAGATGGGATCTCGCGGATACAGAAGGTTGCGGCGGTGGAATTAGGTTTTCATGGTGCTAGTCGATGGTTTCAGGGTACGTGGGTATATGTAGGAGGAAGAAGTAGGTCGGTGGATGCTTGAGGGGCCCACGAGGGTGGGGGGCGGGCCCACCCCAGGGGGCGTGCCGGGTGTTGATACGTCTCCGTCGTATCTATAATTTTTGATTGTTCCATGCTAATATTATTCACTTTCATATACTTTTTGGCAACTTTTTATATTATTTTTGGGACTAACATATTGATCCAGTGCCCAGTGCCAGTTCCTGTCTGTTGCATGTTTTTTGTTTCGCAGAAACCCAATATCAAACGGAGTCCAAATGAGATAAAAACGGACGGAGATTTTTTTTGGAATATTTATGATTTTTGGGAAGTGAAATCAACGTGAAACGGTGTCCGGGGTGGTCACGAGGTAGGGGGGCGCGCCCTACCCCCCCAGGCGTGCCGCTGACCCTCGTGGTCCACCTGTAAGGAGGTTGACGCTCTTCTTTTGGCGCAAGAAAGCTAATTTTATGAGAAAGATCTGGGCGAAAGATTCACCCCAATCGGAGTTACGGATCTCCAGATATAAAGGAAACGGTGAAGGGGTAGAATCAGGGAACGTAGAGAACGCAGAAACAGAGAGATAGGTCCAATCTCGGAGGGGCTCTCGCCCCTCCCAAGCCATGGGAGCCAAGGACCAGAGGGGAAACCCTTCTCCCATCTAGTGAGAAGGTCAAGGAAGAAGAAGAAGAAGAAGGGGGGCTCTCTCCCCCTTGCTTCCGGTGGCGCCGGAACGCCGCCGGGGGCCATCATCATCACCGCGATCTTCACCAACACCTCCGCCATCTTCACCAATATCTCCATCACCTTCCCCCATCTATCTACAGCGGTCCACTCTCCCGCAACCCGCTGTACCCTCTACTTGAACATGGTTCTTTATGCTTCATATTATTATCCAATGATGTGTTGCCATCCTATGATGTCTGAGTAGATTTTCGTTGTCCTATCGGTGATTGATGAATTGCTATGATTGGTTTGACTTGCATATTTTATTGGTGCTATCCTATTGTACCCTCCGTGTCGCGCAAGCGTGAGGGATTCCCGCTGTAGGGTTTGCAATATGTTTATGATTTGCTTATGGTGGGTGGCGTGAGTGACAGAAGCACAGACCCGAGTAAGTAGGTTGTTTGCGTATGGGATAAAGGGGACTTGATACTTTAATGCTATGGTTGGGTTTTACCTTAATGAATCTTTAGTAGTTGCGGATGCTTGCTAGAGTTCCAATCGTAAGTGCATATGATCCAAGTAGAGAAAGTATGTTAGCTTATGCCTCTCCCTCAAATAGAATTGCAATAGTGATTACCGGTCTAGTAACATAGTCAATTGCTTAGGGACAATTCCACAACTCCTACCACCACTTTTCCACACTCGCTATATTTACTTTATTTCTTCTAATCAGCCCCTAGTTTATGTTTACATGCTCTTTATTTTCTTGCAAGCCTATCCTATCACACCTACAAAGTACTTCTAGTTTCATACTTGTTCTAGGTAAAGCGAACGTCAAGCGTGCGTAGAGTTGTATCGGTGGTCGATAGAACTTGAGGGAATATTTATTCTACCTTTAGCTCCTCGTTGGGTTCGACACTCTTACTTATCAAAAGAGGCTACAACTATCCCCTATACTTGTGGGTTATCAAGACCTTTTTCTGGCGCCATTGCCGGGGAGTCATAGCGTGGGGTGAATATTCTCGTATGTGCTTGTTTGCTTTATCACTAAGTAATTTTTATTTGCTGTTCTTAGTTGTTTTCTATCTTTAGCTATGGGTAGGAAACGCAAAATACCAAAAAAATTAGTTGTACCTATTGCTCCAATGGTTGAAGAACCACTCAAAATCTATCACACTGCTGAAGCTTATTACTTGGATCATCTTCGATCCCTTTGTGCTCGTGCTGAAACCCCAACTAGTTTAGTTGAGGGCAAATATTTAGATGAGCATGCTTGTTATGTGCGACACTGTATATCTGAAAAAGGAAACTATTATGGGGTCAAATTCAACATTTACAATGCTATGCTTGGAATTTATGTTGGGAATATGATTTTACTTGTTGTTCTGAAAACCCTAAAAACACCTTCCCTACCAATGTGAGTTTATTGATAATGGGATCTTATCTTCATATGCTAAGGGTGTTTATAGTTACTATGATGTTCAACAAATTGAAGAATTTGTTGCTTTTAAGGGTGCTTTTGAAATTGCTACTTTGATTGAAAAGTATGATGCTACTCTTTACAAATCTGAAAATTTTGCCATACTTGAATATTGCTATGAGAATTATGCTTCTAATGCCTATGTTAAACAATTTATTAAGGAAGTCTCCGCTGTCCAAGAAGGGACTACTATTTTGCAGGAAGCTATGGAAGAAGAAATTGATGAAATTGTGAGCTCATTGGATGAAAAAGATGATGAGGAGAGCGAAGAACAAAAGGAGGAAGAGCGGATTGATCACCCGTGCCCACCTTCTAATGAGAGTAACTCTTCAACTCATACATTGTTTATTTCCCCTTCGTGCTTACCGAAGGATGATTGCTATAATGATTGCTATGATGATTGTTATGATCCCTATGAATCTTTTGAAATATCACCTTTTGATGATGCTTGCTATGCT
This sequence comes from Triticum timopheevii, assembly GCA_963921465.1. NCBI lineage: Eukaryota > Viridiplantae > Streptophyta > Magnoliopsida > Poales > Poaceae > Triticum > Triticum timopheevii. Next base: position 488,456,574 of record OY997270.1, on the reverse strand, counting down.
CGTGGCCAAGATGCCAATATGAATTATGCTTCTGGAGATGAACTTGCTATAGTTCCTTATGTTAAACATGAAATTGTTGCTATTGCACCCACGCGTGATAGTCCTATTATCTTTTTGAATTCTCCCGATTACACTATATCGGAGAAGTTTGCACTTATGAAGGATTACATTGATGGGTTGCCTTTTACTGTTGCACATGATGATTTTGATAGATGTAATATGCATGTGCTTGCTGCTCCTACTTGCAATTATTATGAGAGAGGAACTCTATCTCCGCCTCTTTATGTTTCCAACACGATAGAATTGCAAGAAACTGCTTATACTATGCATTGGCCTTTACCTGGTGTGCATGAATAGTTCTTTTATGACATGCCGATGCATAGGAAGAGAGTTATACTTCGTCATTACATGATATATGTTACTTTGTGCTCATTACTAAATTACAAATCATTGTTAATTAAAATTGGCTTTGATATACCTTGGGATCCGGGTGGATTCATTACTTGAGCACTAAATGCCTAGCTTAATGGCTTTAAAGAAAGCGCTGCCAGGGAGACAACCCGGAAGTTTTAGAGAGTCATTTATTTCTGTTGAGTGCTTTCATATAGTTTAAAAACACAAAAACAAAGAGGGGAACCTAAAAACTTTTCAAAAAGGAAAGTGAAAGTGAGAAAGACAAGCATTGTTGACGTGGGAGAGCTCCTTGAATTTTTTTCATGCTCACGGAAACTTTGTGAATCTTGATTACAGAAACTTTTCATCAAAAATAATTATCCTCTTGTACAATTCCATTGTATTATAAAAATAATGTGCCAAGGTTTGCCTTTAGGATGTTTACAATGCTTGTTGGTTTGTATGGTGCAGGACAGAAACTTTGGCTGTAGTGCATGATTTTAAATTTTTATCTGGAATGTCAATTGGTTCTGATTCCTTTTGCACTGTTTTGCTATACAACTTTTTTAGTTTTCCTAATTTTGGTAGAATTTTTGGGGTAACATAAGTATGGTGGATGTTCAGATTGCTACAGACTGTTCTGTTTTTGACAGATTCTGTTTTTGATGCATAGTTTGCTTGTTTTGATGAATCTATCAATTTATATCATTGGATTAAGCCATGGAAAAGTTATATTACAGTAGACACAATTCAAAAACAAAATATGAATTGGTTTGCAACAGTACTTAGAGTGGTGATTTGCTTTATTATACTAACGGATCTTACCGAGTTTTCTGTTGAAGTTTTGTGTGGATGTAGTGTCTAATCGAGGATGTTTCGATGTGAGAAGAAGGAAGAGAGGCAAGAGCTCAAGCTTGGGGATGCCCAAGGCACCCCAAGTAAATATTCAAGGAGAATCAAGCGTCTAAGCTTGGGGATGCTGGGGAGGCATCCCCTCTTTCTTCAACAAGTATCGGTATGTTTTCGGATTCGTTTCGTTCATGCATTATGTGCATGTCTTGGAGCGTCTTTTGCAAGTAGGTTTTTATTTTTCTTTTATGCACCATGCTGGTATGAGATGGTCCTTGGTCTATTTGTAGAATGCTCACTGCACTTCACTTAAATCTTTTGAGTGTGGCTTTATAGAATGCTTCATGTGCTTCACTTATATCATTTGAAGTTTGGATTGCCTGTTTCTCTTTACATAGAAAACCGCCATTTGTAGAATGCTCTTTTGCTTCACTTATACTTGTTAGAGCATGGGCATATCTTTTGTAGAAATAATTAAACTCTCTTGCTTCACTTATATCAATTTAGAGAGATGACAGGAATTGGTCATTCACATGGTCAGTCATAAAATCCTACATAAACTTGTAGATCGCTGAATATGATATGTTTGATTCCTTGCAATAATTTTGCGATATAAAGATGGTGATATTGGAGTCATGCTAGTGGGTGGTTGTGGATTGTAGAGACACTTGTGTTGAGGTTTGCAAGTCCCGTAGCATGCACGTATGGTAACCGTTGTGTGACAAATTTGAAGCATGGGATGTTTCTTTGATTGTCTTCCTTATGAGTGGCAGTCGGGGACGAGCGATGGTCTTTTCCTACCAATCTATCCCCCTAGGGGCATGCGTAGTAGTACTTTGCTTCGAGGGCTAATAAACTTTTGCAATAAGTATATGAGCTCTTTATGACTAATGTGAGTCCATGGATTATACGCACTTTTACCTTTCCATCATTGCTAGCCTCTTCAGTATCGTGCATTGCCCTTTCTCACCTCGAGAGTTGGTGCAAACTTCGCCGGTGCATCCAAACCCCGTGATACGATACGCTCTATCACACATAAACCTCCTTATACCTTCCTCAAAACAGCCACCATACCTACCTATCATGGCATTTCTATAGCCATTCCGAGATATATTGCCATGCAATTTCCATCATCATTATATTCATGACTTGAGCATTCATTGTCATATTGCTTTGCATGATCGTAAGATAGCTAGCATGATGTTTTCATGGCTTGTCCGTTTTTTGATGTCATTGCTATGCTAGATCATTGCACATCTCGGTACACCGCCGGAGGCATTCATATAGAGTCATATCTTTGTTCTAGATATTGAGTTGTAAGTAAATAAAAGTGTGATGATCATCATTATTAGAGCATTGCCCTAGTGAGGAAAGGATGATGGAGACTATGATTCCCCCACAAGTCGGAATGAGACTCCGGAAAAAAGAGAAGGCCCAAAAAAATGAGAGAAAAAGAGAGAAGGGGCAATGTTACTATCCTTTTACCACACTTGTGCTTCAGAGTAGCACCATGTTCTTCATAGAGAGAGTCTCCTATGCTTTCACTTTCATATACTAGTGGGAATTTTCATTATAGAACTTGGCTTGTATATTCCGATGATGGGCTTCCTCAAATGCCCGAGGTCTTCATGAGCAAGCAAGTTGGATGCACACCCACTTAGTTTTTAGTTTGAGCTTTCATACACTTATAGCTCTAGTGCATCCATTGCAAGGCAATCCCTACTCACTCACATTGATATCTATTGATGGGCATCTCCATAGCCCATTGATACGCCTAGTCAATGTGAGACTTTCTCCTTTTTTGTCTTATCCACATAACCCCACCATCATATTCTATTCCACTTATAGTGCTATGTCCATGGCTCACGCTCATGTATTGCGTGAAAGTTGAAAAAGTTTGAGATTATTAAAGTATGAAACAATTTCTTGGCTTGTCATCGGGGTTGTGCATGATTAAATACTTTGTGTGATGAAGATAGAGCAACAGCCAGACTATATGATTTTGTAGGGATAACTTTCTTTGGCCATGTTGTTTTGAAAAGACATGATTGCTTTATTGGTACGCTCAAAGTATTATTGTTTTATGTCAAATGATAGACTATTTCTTTGAATCACTCGTGTCTTAATATTCATGCCATGATTAGACATATGATCAAGATTATGCTAGGTAGCATTCCACATCAAAAAATATTCTTTTTTATCATTTACCTACTCAAGGATGAGCAGGACTTAAGCTTGGGGATGCTGATACGTCTCCATTGTATCTATAATTTTTGATTGTTCCATGCCAATATTATTCACTTTCATATGCTTTTTGGCAACTTTTTATATTATTTTTGGGACTAACATATTGGTCCAGTGCCCGGTGCCAGTTCCTGTCTATTGCATGTTTTTTGTTTCGCAAAAACCCAGTATCAAACGGAGTCCAGACGGGATAAAAATAGACGGAGATTTTTTTTTGGAATATTTATGATTTTTGGGAAGTGAAATCGACGCGAAACGGTGTCCGGGGTGGTCACGAGGTAGGGGGGGCGCCCTACCCCCCAGGCGCGCCCCTGACCCTCATGGTCCACCCGTAAGGCGGTTGACGCTCTTCTTTTGGCGCAAGAAAGATAATTTTATGAGAAATATCTGGGCGAAAGATTCACCCCTATCGGAGTTACGGATCTCCAGATATAAAGGAAACGGTGAAGGGGTAGAATCAGGGAATGCAGAGAACGCAGAAACAGAGAGATGGATCCAATCTCGGAGGGGCTCTCGCCCCTCCCAAGCCATGGGAGCCAAGGACCAGAGGGGAAACCCTTCTCCCATCTAGGGAGAAGGTCAAGGAAGAAGAAGAAGAAGAAGGGGGGCTCTCTCCCCCTTGCTTCCGGTGGCGCCGGAACGCCGCCGGGGGCCATCATCATCACCGCGATCTTCACCAACACCTCCGCCATCTTCACCAACATCTCCATCACCTTCCCCCATCTATCTGCAGCGGTCCACTCTCCCGCAACCTGCTGTACCCTCTACTTGAACATGGTGCTTTATGCTTCATATTATTATCCAATGATGTGTTGCCATCCTATGATGTCTGAGTAGATTTTCGTTGTCCTATCGGTGATTGATGAATTGCTATGATTGGTTTGACTTGCATATTTTATTGGTGCTGTCCTATTGTACCCTCCGTGTCACGCAAGCGTGAGGGATTCCCGCTGTAGGGTTTGCAATATGTTTATGATTTGCTTATGGTGGGTGGCGTGAGTGACAGAAGCACAGACCCGAGTAAGTAGGTTGTTTGCGTATGGGATAAAGGGGACTTGACACTTTAATGCTATGGTTGGATTTTACCTTAATGAATCCTTAGTAGTTGCGGATGCTTGCTAGAGTTCCAATCATAAGTGCATATGATCCAAGTAGAGAAAGTATGTTAGCTTATGCCTCTCCCTCAAATAGAATTGCAATAGTGATTACCGGTCTAGTAACATAGTCAATTGCTTAGGGCCAATTCCACAACTCCTACCACCACTTCTACACACTCACTATATTTACTTTATTAATTCTAATCAGCCCCTAGTTTATGTTTACGTGCTATTTATTTTCTTGCAAGCCTATCCTATGACACCTACAAAGTACTTCTAGTTTCATACTTGTTCTAGGTAAAGCGAACGTCAAGTGTGCGTAGAGTTGTATCGGTGATCGATAGAACTTGAGGGAATATTTATTCTACCTTTAGCTCCTCATTGGGTTCGACACTCTTACTTATTGAAAGACGCTACAACTATCCCCTATACTTGTGGGTTATCAGGTGTCGGTGTCAATACCGGCGGATCTCGGGTAGGGGGTCCCGATCTGTGCGTCTTAGGCTGATGGTAACAGGAAGCAAGGGACACAATGTTTACCCAGGTTCGGGCCCTCTCGATGGAGGTAAAACCCTACTTCCTGCTTGATTAATATTGAAGATATGAGTAGTACAAGAGTAGATTTACCACGAGATCGTAGAGGCTAAACCCTAAGAGCTAGCCTATGATGGTATGGTTGTAATTGTTATCGGCCTTCTGAGGACCAACCTCTCCGGTTTATATAGACACCGGAGAGGGCTAGGATTTACATGGAGTCGGTTACAAGGAAGGAAACATAATATCCGGATCGCCAAGCTTGCCTTCCACGCAAAGGAGAGTCCATCCGGACACGGGCCGGAGTCTTGAGTCTTGTATCTCCACGCTTCAATAGTCCGGACGATGTATATAGTCCGGCTCTCCGGATACCCCCTAATCCAGGACTCCCTCAGTAGCCCCTGAACCAGGCTTCAATGACGATGAGTCCGGAGCGCAGTCTTGTCTTCGGCATTGCAAGGCGGGTTCCTTCTCCTAATACTCGAAGATAATTATCGAACACGTAGACCGTGTCCGGATCTGCAAGATGATCTTCACATACCGCTGTAGAGAGAACGATATTTCACAAATGCACTCTGCTGACAACTTTCTAGACAGTGCGACATGTCATCAAGGTCGGGTCATTATCCGAGCCGTTTTCCCACATCCAGCCTTAGCGTATATTGTGAGGTGGTTTCTTTAGCACGTCTTGTCGAAACAAAGATCGCGTCCCCTTATCACGGGATTCTCATCAATACGGGTATGGGTAATCTAACCGCACCGCTAATCGCGGCGAGCGGGAGGTGAGTGGGTTCCACCAGGCAAGTGGGGAGGCGCAAAAAGCTTTTACCATCTCTTATAAAGAGATAAGGTATCTTCCTCTTTACGCACGCCTTCTCCTTCCGCTAACTCATTCCCCTCTGCTCGAGCCCTAATGGCCAAGCACTCTTCCTTTCCATTGAAGAGAGGTTTTCCAAAGATGTCAGGATCCGGAGCAGGAGGTAGATGGATGGCCTCTACCGTCCGGGAGAAGGATATCAAGAAGCTCCGGGAAGCCGGGTATCTGGCCAAGAAGATTGGCCACTGTCTCCCACCGGCGGGACAGGTTGTCCCTACTCCGGAGCCTTACGAGAGAGTCGTGTTCCTTCCCCATTTTGTCCGCGGGCTCGGGTTTCCCCTCCACCCATTTTTCCATGGAGTCATGTATTACTATGGGATTGATTTTCATGATCTTTCCCCCAACTCTTTTCTCAATATCTCGACGTTCATCATCGTGTGCGAGGCCTTTCTCTGGATCCGCCTCACCTCGGCCTGTGGCTGAAGATTTTCAATATGAAGCCCAAGGTGGTGAGTGGCGAACACGCCGAGTGCGGCGGCGCCATCGTGAGCAAGATGCCCAAGGTCGTTTGGCCGAAGGGCACTTTCAACGACTCCGTCAAGGAGTGGCAGCAGCAGTGGTTTTATATCACCGAACCACGCGGCAAAAAGTGGGCTGCATCTCCTGAGTTCAGATCCGGATCTCCACTGCGGCAAACGTCCTGGCCCAAGAAGGGCCCGAACTGGTCCTCGTTCGATGAGGTATCACTGCTCCAGACGCGCGTTCATAGCATGGTTGACAAGGACGTCAAACTCGTCGACGTAGTTCAGGTGATGCTAGTTCGCTTGGTTCTCCCTTGCCAGCGTCGAGCCTGCACTTTGTGGGAGTTCGACCCAACCAAGCACCAAACCCTTTGGGAGCTCTATGATTCCTCCCACAAGGATATCTGGAAGGTGCTCTTCAAGTCTGGCAAATCGTGGCCGGACTCCGCCGAGGACCGGGGGTATCAATTATCCCATTCTGCAAACCCGGTAAGTTACAGCCACGCCCTGTCCATCCATGCTTCAGCTGGCATGTCATGAGGGAGACATTTTAATCGTGTTTCATCGTGACCTCGGGGATGGATAAAGAAGGTGGAGCGGATGCATTGTCCGGCCCCGCTGCCGGAGGAACCGGCCGGACCTCTTCTAACGAAGATGCCGGTCCCTGCGCCTTACGAGGCACCAAAGAAGGAGGCCTCCAAGAAGGTCAAGAAGACCCGGAGTGGCCTCCGTCGCTGCGAGGCTTCGGACGCCAAATCCGAAGGCTCCAGCAACGCTCCTTCTTCCGAAGACGAAGAGGAGGATGCAGAGGAGTACGAGCCTCGCTCTGAAGGCATGAAGAAGCGTGTGGCTTCCCCGTCCCTAGAGGCCGAATCGCCCAAGAGGGGGAGAGGTTCCCTTCCAGAGGCATCCACCCCAGCTGCCGATAACAGCCCGGAGTGAGATCCCAAGACCCAGGTCCTGGAAAAATCGTAAGTAGCCGAAATCCGAATGTGCCTATGCATCCAGGGTCATCTGGGTACAACAGTTTTAATTGTCACCACATCTCGTACAGCCCGGCGAGTTCTCCTGCCGGACAATCCTCATCGGAGGATTCGTTGAGCTCGGATGCTGTGGTGAGCGAGACGCCTCCGGGGGCTCCTTTTCCGAAGTCCAGGCGCGACACCGAGGTGTCGTCTCAAAGAGACCCAAAGCGGGGGGGGGCATGTCTCTAGAGCCGGACACATGGGGGCAGCGGCCCCATGGCGTGTCGACAATGGGGGCAATCTCGGGTTCGTACCACCGCCAGATAAAGTCCTGGAGGCCTCTAAGGCTCCAGGATCGGGCGAGCGGCCATCCTCAATGGAGGAAGGTTTGCCTACTCCACCGGTAACCTCTGTTTACACAGAGCTGCCAGGTGGTCTATTGATAGCATTAAAGAATGCTTCTATCATCGATGAACATCGGACCCTCATGGGTGCGGTGGTTGGAAAGATTCAGTCTGCCGAAAGCGGGCTGAATGAGTCCTGCCTTGGCCTTATAAAGGCTTTTGAGGTATGGTTTCTAAGAAACCTTTGAGGAATCATCATAATATGAGTAGTAGCCCCTGATACACTGTCCGGCGAAAGATAGAGAACCGGGTAGGGGATCAACTCCTCTTTTCGTGTGAACCTTTGTTATTGACGTGCACCTCTTTGTTTGAAAATAGGCGTCTGCAGAGAAGACGGCCGCTCATAATGCGGAAGTGTCCGAACTGAAGTAGAGCCTGGAACGGGCTGAGGAAGAACTTGGCCGTGTGAATAAGCAATTATAGGATAAGCAAGGTATGTTGAAACATTGTCTTGCATTAGGCACGAATGAAAAATTGTGCCTATTGAAAAGTAGTTGTGTTCTATGCCCTAGGGCGAGTGCTGAATATGAGGCACTAAAGAAAGTTGTAGCTGATGCCAACGAGAAGGCTGCCGCCGAACAGGCGCTTCATAAAAAACACGAGGCTAGGGTCATCATAGCTGAGCGGGAGCTCCAGGAGGCAGTGAAGAAAAGCGAGGGCTTGGAGCAGAGTCTAGTAGGGAAAGAATCTGAACTCGCCCAAGCTCTCCAAGCCGCGGAAGGTGCTCGGGAAGAAGCCCGAGGTGTTGTACGGGACATTCAGGAGGCCCAGAAAGTTGCAGCTGGTAAGGCCGGTTATATTCATGGCTATTTTTACATGATAATGGGGAGAACTCTTAAGCGACAAGCTGAATTCTTGTTTGTGGAGGGGCGTTTGTGGATCTGCCTCGCAGCATATCGGATGCCGCCTATTTCTATCGGACCGAGGAGAAAAGGTCTGCGGAGAGGAACTTCTGGTCACAGTATTTGGCGCCGAACTATCCGGTGCCTTTTATCGATCAGCTGAAGCAGCTGGTCAGACTGCACCAGGCGGCCGAACTAGCCATGAAAGACTTGGTTGTCTGGTTGTGGCCTGCAGAGCCAATTCCAAGCAGTTACTTCAGACTCGTAAAGCGGATTGTAAGCGCCTGTCCTCGGCTTGATGCTATGAAGCAATCAGTCTGTATAGAAGGTGCGCGCATGGCATTTGCCCATGCAAAAGTGCGTTAGGGGAAGCTTGATGCAGAGAAGCTGATGACTGAGGGGCCACCGGAGGGTAAGGAGCATCGCAAGCCCGAACTGTACTATGAAGGTGTACTGAAGGGGGCCCGCCTTGCGGCGGATAAGTGCACCAAAGACATTATATTTCCCTGAGGGCATTCATGCCGCTCTTTGTAATATGGGATAATGGCACTTTTATTATATATTGCCTGTTTTGTTTGAACATATGTTCTTCCTGTGCGGCTGTTTATTGTATGTAAATCTTGAGAGTTGGCCAGTCGTCAGCTTCTGCCCCCGCGTAAAAAATATGGGGGTGTTCGGGATATATCTGAACACTCTTTATCCCATGGTTGGGTCCTTTTAAGGAGGTGTTTCTCACCACGAACCAGGCAATTGGACTATAGGGCTTTACTACTCTCACTTAGCCATAGGAATTTGAGTATGGTCAGCGCAGCCCCTAGTGTTCGGAAGGCCGAACTAGGGGCTCTATTGGCGTCTGATCGGAAGACCGATCAGTCGCAATCTGCATTGATGATGGTGTTATGCGGAATAAATCTTTAAGGATTTTACAACCTCTCGAACAGCCGACCAGCTCTCGCTGCATCATGACAGTCAGTTTTCGGCTTTCTCTACTAAGGTGCTCGTCCGGCAGAACCGGGACACAATCGCAGTAGTTCTCCCAGCGCTACCTTACCCGATGAATGGAACGTAAGGTACCAAAATATGGGAGCCGGGCAAACCCAACCAATGACCCCAGACATGATTCGGAGTTGATGCATATAGTGCTATAACACTACAAAAAAAGACACATCCATGACATTTTGGGCCGAACGAAAAAAAATTCTGTCATACATATGACACTTCTATGATGATAATTGTGACAAAACCGGGTATCATCATAGATGTGGTGGGCTCCTACTTCTATGACAAAAAATCATGACAGAAAATAGGCTTTTCGTCCTGGGCGGGCCGGAGACGCAGCTGCATGACATTCTTTGGGCCGTCCATGACGGAAAAAACCGTGGCAGAAGCGAGGGGGGGGGAATTTTGGGGAGTTGCCAGTTACGGTGGGAGTTCGGGGGCCGAGCGATGCGTGTTTCTCTCGTACACGTACGCGTGTGTGTGCGGTGCGTTGGCTCTAACTGAACCCGGGCGAGGAGTTGGGCTCTAACTGAACCCGAGCGATTGCACTGCAGGCTACGCGTTACTGAACCCGAGCGATCGATCGATGGCTGTTAACTGAACCCGATGGAGCGATTCCTTCGCTACTGCTGCTAACTGAAGTTGATCGATTGGATGAACAGTGAGCGTTGCAGGGGGGGGGGGGGTTGGATGAACAGTGAGCGGTGGCGTTGCCTCTGGATGAACAGGACCCCGTGGTGTGGAGGGCTGGATGAACAGTAGATGATGGAGGGGTGGCCGTGGAGGGGTGGTTGAACAGGACCCCGTGGTGTGGAGGGCTGGATGAATAGTAGACGGTGGAGGGCTGGATGAACAGTAGATGGTGGAGAGATGGTTGAACAGTAGCCGGTGGAGTAGCGCGCATTGGAGGCTGGATGAACAGGAGCCCGTGGAGGCTGGAGGAGGTCGACGGTAGCCCGTGGAGGCTGGAGGAGGTCGACAGTGGAGATGAACAGTATCCCGTGGAGTCCCGTTTTGCGGTACGCCACACCACTCCCGATGAACAAGAGCTCCGGTTCGAGCGTAGCACTCCAACACAAGTCCGTTTCATCCGTTTTGTGGTACGCCACACCCCTCCCGATCAACAGGACCCCCGTTTCGACTGTAGCGCTCAACCACAAGTCTGTTTCGTCCATTTTGCGGTACGCCACACCCCTCCCGATCAACAGGACCGCCGTTTCGACCGTAGGAGGTCCGTTTCCTCCATTTTGCGGTACGCCACACCCCTCCCGATCAACAGGACCCCGTTCCGAACGTAGGAGGTTTGTTTCCTCTGTTGTGCGGTATGCCAGGCCTCGTTTCCATCGCCTGTTCCGTCCAAGCCCTCCCGATGAACACGACTACGCATTCCGTTCTGACCCAGCCGGTTGGCTCCCCATGAACACGACGACAACGCTGTTTCTCCATTCCGACCCAGCCATGTACGTATGCGCGAGTAGGCGTTCTAGACCCTGCCCGTATGTACGTACGTGGCCGTATTTTCTTTCTTGCACCCTCGCTGTTGTACGTATGTGTACATGCTACGTGCGCGCCTCTACTATGACACGTGCGCACCTCTACTACGACACGTGCGTGCCTCTACATCAACCAGTATGTACGTACACGTTCGCGACCAGAATGACAACGCTACATACGCTTCGACCAGGTGGGTCCCGACTGTCAGGCACTTCCTTGCCTGCGAAGATGTAGCTGGTGGGTCCCAGCTGTCAGGGGGGCGAATCGTTTTTTTTTTGCCCGGACGCACTTCCTTGCATGCGAAGATGTAGCTGGTGGGTCCCAGCAGTCAGGGGGGTGAATCGTTTTTTTTTGCCCGCACACACTTCCTTGCGTGCGAAGATGTAGCTGGTGGGTCCCAGCAGTCAGGGGAGCGAATGATTTTTTTTTTGCCCGGACACACTTCCTTGCGTGCAAAGATGCAGCTGGTGGGTCCCAGCAGTCAGGGGGAAACATTTTTTTCACGAAATACGGTGGCCCGTCCGGTGGGTCCCCGCTGTCAGGTGGAGGAATAATTATTTTCCGCATAATAAGGAGGCACTTCCTTGCTGCGGCCGTGGACCCAGCTGTCAGCCTCTCCACATACAGTCCACATCCGATGGAAGTCATTCCTTGACCACGTTGACCATGCCGCACCGAGAGCACCAGGGCGGTGGACGATGGCGAGGCCTAGGAAAGGGACGACGGGGAGCCGGGGAAGACGCGGCAGTGGAAGCCCGCGCGGAGAGGAGTACGAGGGTTCACTGGTTCGGCTGCGGTGTGAGGCTGTCGTCGCTGCAGGGCCTGGCCACCGGTGGGAATAGTAGGGGCGGTGAGGCCTCCGCGGCAGCACATCCGGCCACGGGAAGCGGGAGCATGCGGCACGACCGGCGCTGCTTTGGGCGGCTGGAGCAACAAGACCAGAGGTTGAAGAAGCACTACGGCCGTTGGATGGACATCGTATGGTCACTGGAGCTAGAATCGTTTATATTGACTAAGTTGACAACGCCCTCCGTCCCTGTCAACTTAGTAGGCCCACAAGTCAGCCTCCCACAAAGGTGGGTCCCAGCTAGCAGGGGGTATTCATTTTTTGTGCGTAATAAGGACGCACTTCCGGTGGGTCCGAGCTGATAGCAGGGGGACCGTTTTTTTTTTGCGAAATACGATGGCCTGTCGGGTGGGTCCCAGCAGTCAGGGGCAAACCTTTTTTTCGTGAAATACTGGTGGCCCGTCTAGTGGGTCCCTGCTGTCAGGTGGAGGAATAATTATTTTCCGCGTAATAAGGAGACACTTCCTTGCGGCTGTCGTGGACCCAGCTGTCAGCCTCTTCACGTACAGTATTCTTCCGATGGAATTTGGTCGTTGACCACATTGACCACGCCGCGCCGAGAGCACCACGGCGGTGGACGACGGCGAGGCCTAAGAAGGGGACGACGCGGAGCCGGGGAAGATGCGGCAGTGGATGCCCACACGGAGAGGAGTACGAGGGTTCACTGGTTCGGCTGCGCTGCCGTCACCGCAGAATAACAGGGGGTGTGGGTGAGTGGAGTGGAGGGATGGCCTGGCCAGCGGTGGGAGTAGTATGGAGGCGGTGAGGCCTCCGCGGCAGCACCGCCGGCCATGGGAGGCAGGAGCAGGCGGCACGACCGGCGCTGCTTTGGGCGGCTGGAGCAAGAAGACCAGAGGTTGAAGAAGCACTACGGCCTTTGGATGGACATCATACGGTCAGTCGAGCTAGAATCGTGCATATATTGACTAAGTTGACAAAGACCTTCATCCCCGTCAGCTTAGTAGGCCCCGTCAACTTAGTGGACATCGTATGGGGAGTATTCTTTTTTTTTGGGCGTAATAAGGAGGCACTTCCTTGCGTGCGAAGATATAGCTGGTGGGTCCGAGCTGTCAGCGGCGGTAACGTTTTTCCGCGAAATACAGAGGCCCTTTCGGTGGGTCCCAGATGTCAGGTGGAGGAATCATTATTTTGCCCGTAATAAGGAGGAATTTCCTTGCGTGCGGCCGTGGACCCACCTGTCAGCCTCTCCACGTACAGTCCACTTCAGATGCATGTCAATCGTTGACCACGTTGACCACGCCACGTAGAGAGCACCAGGGCGGTGGACGACGACGAGGCCTGGGAAGGGAACGACACGGAGGCAGGCAAGACTCGGCAGTTGTTTCCCACGCGGAGGGGAGTACGACTGTACGAGGGTTTACTGGTTCGTCTGCCGTCGCTGGAGAATAACAGCAGGTGTGGGACTGTGGGTGAGTAGAGGTATGGTTAGGCCTGCGATGGGAGTATGGTGGGGCGGTGAGGCCTGCGCGGCAGCACAGCCGGCCACGTGGAAGAGGGAGCAGGCAGTCCCGCCAGCGCTTGTTTGAGCGGCTGCAGCAGGAAGAGCAGAGATTGAAGAAGCACGACGGCCGTTGATTGGACATCCAACAGTACACAGGCCCATCTGTGGAAAGCCTCAAATCTGTGGAAAACAGCATACAACCCATCTGCCATTATTTCAAATAGTTTACAGCCCGTTTGTTAATTCTTACGGGTTTTTTTGGAGCCCATATTCTTTTTGTCAGCATTACAGCCCATATTGTGGCCACGGTTAAAAAATTATACGAAATTTTGCATATGTTTCGTGTCCCATTCAGACTGATTTTAAATCCCGAAATTTCGAGTCCCATTCAGACTGATTTTAAAAATAAATGTATATCAATATAAAATCCAATAAATTGTCCATGCATAAAAATCAATGCAATTTAAAATCTCAACATGAAAAAAAGATATTTGAAACTAATTGCCGGTTTGATGTGTTTTAAAAATGTACAGCCCATTTCTCATTACTGATAGGCCATTTTCTCAGCCAGCCGAATGAAGCTCTCCTCGTGTTGAAAGATTTGCAGCCCAACAGGCCTGATAAAGTGACTTACTTGAAAAATCACAGAAAAACTGGGCTAGCCATTTTCAGAAAGAAAAAGAAAACTATTGGGAGGTCTGTGGTAAACATAAAAGAAAATGCTGTCTAGACAGGCCAAAGTGTCCCGCACAGCCCAGTTGACACCCTGCTTCCGTCTCAAAAATAAATTAGATAAATGCCACTCCAATTATGGCGATTCATAAAAATGCCACTGCAATTTCCAAACTTTGAAAAATGCAACTGCAATTTGTGCAAACTTTGAAAAACGCCACTGCAGTTTGCAAACTTTGAAAAACGCCACTCCAGACTTTGAAAAATGCCACTAGAAATGGCATGAAATGGCATTTTTCAAAGTTTGGAAATTGCAGTGGCATTTCTCGGAGGCATTTATCAAATTAACCCAAAACAAAAATAAATGGGCGAGCTGCTGGGTCCTTGGTGTCAGTCGCTCGTTGTGCAATTCTCTCGTTTATTGACTACGTTGACAATGGCATGGGACCCAGATGTCATAAATCCACTAGGAGGAGCCATTTTTATTGGCTTGAAATAAGGAGGCACTTGCTTGCATACTGCCATGACCTTGGTGGGTCCCTGCTGTCATCCTCTCCACATACAATCATCTCCTGATTGTGTACGCGTCAACTTGCTAGGCCCACAAGTCAGCCTCTAAACCCGTGGAGGACAAATACAACCCATTTAAAAAAATAACAGCCCATTCCATACGTTCAAACAGAAAGTTCAACATTCAGAGCAAAGTAACAGGTCTGATCAACATATAGAGTACTGAACTTCCACGTTGACAACCATCATAGCCAAGTTAACTATCTACTCCCACTAGACAAGTACTAACTTACTCTTAGCTAACTAGACGATGCCGGCCGCCATTTGTGGTACACGCTAAACGCCGGCACCGGCGTCCTGCGCCTCGCCTCAGACTTGCCAGAGGTGCGATACGGCGCGTTGCTCGCGCGCGTTGGCCCTTTCCATGCCGGCGTGGTCCACCGAAGCTTCGGCTTCCAAGCGGGAAACCCACTTGATGAGCTGGTAGTAATAATCGGCGTCGTAAACGCGTGTGTGCCCGACAGCCTCCACGTAGTCGGCCCAGTTGCGGGCGCTCTTCTCGCGACTCAGAGCGTCGGTGCGCTACTGCTGCATGTCCCGCTGGCGGCGCAAATCGGGGATACGCTGCTCCTCTGCCAGGCGGTCGCGCTCCAACAACTCCTGCTCCTCCGCCATGCGGTCGCGCTCCAACAACTCCTTGATCTGGGCATTGCCATCTAAAGATAGATAGAGTGCCTCCTCCTTCCGTCTGCCTTCCGGTGAAAAACCGAACACTAGTTCTAGCGGTGACCGCCTTCGGCGTCGCCTACCACGGACGGGCGGGGGCATGGCGGACGTGGCGAGCGCGACGGTCACGGTGGCACCGGAGAAGGACGGGAAACAATACTTATAGGGGCAAGGTAGCGCGACGGTCATCGGAATTCAATGCATAATGGCTTAGCATGCCAGCTTGCCATGGAAAACTAGGGAAACTGAAATTATGATTGTGCTGTCCCGTCCCGTCTGGGTCGCACGCCGGCATGGCGGTCAAACAAGTGCACTCGAATCATCTCCCTCCTTGTCAATAATGATTCCATGGATTTAAAAAGCCTGCAACAATTAAAGCGTATCTTTTTTCGCATCGGTTAGGTGCCTTAATTACGGCCTGCTGCATGCAGGCACTCAGAATCGCTCGCAGGCAGTACGCGAAGCAGCATGCAACGAGTCGTAGCCGAGGGCAGGCATGCATCCACTTAAATTGCTAGAATTAATTAGGCTTAAACTTCTGCATGCCATTAATTATTGCCATGCCTTGGTCTTGCTGCTTTGCTCATGGGACTAATAAACCCGGACGGAGGGAGTACCTTGGTTGGTGAGAGGTTTGAATTAAGCCCTGCAAACCGGAAAGGAGGTACTAACGTGCGTGATCCACTATTTATTCGTGTAGGATCGAGTAGGTCGTTTCTTGAATTGAGCCCTGCAAACCGGAAGGAGGTAGTATGTGCGTGATCCGCTATTTATCCGTGTAGGATCGATAGTGTAGCTTGTCAGTTTCTTCAGAGGTAGGCATTTTTATCCGTGTAGGATCGATAGTGTAGCTTGTCAGTTTCTTCAGAGGTAGGCATTTTTATTCAAAAAACTACCACTTTGCATCTTGCGTCGCAAATAAAACTGCCAGGAGCGCATTTGTAGGCTAGCTAGTGATCGATCAGTAACTTGTAAACACTAAGCAAACAGAAATAAGTAATTGTTAATGCATCTCAATGATTCACAGATCATATACAAATATGTAGCTCCAAAAGCAAAGATCAGCCACTTCGGATCTTGTGTCGCAACTAAAACTAACTAGTACGATTCCCATACATAAGATCAACATGTTAATGCATCTCAATGATTCACAGATCATATACAAATATGTAGCTCCAAAAGCAAAGATCTAGAAAAAACATATGTTCTTCCTACTAACATGGATGCTTCTATTGGCCAACATTCAGTACAGACTGAAAGACAAATTTGTTTGTGAAGTCTACAATTCCTCTTGCAAACGTAAGTGGTTTCACCAATAGCTGGAACCATGAGAATGAACCACACATTATGGAGGAACATCCACTGCAATATGATTTGGTCTACTCTCGATCACACCGCGAGACTATTTTCGGAATACAAACTTTAACTTAGGAAAAATGATGCCGATTGTATAATCAGACCAAAGCAATGAAGCACCAACTGTTGGCCAGTAAATAGTACAGTACTACTTTTCTGCAGTCCATGAAGTGACTATGCAATCTTTGTGTCTATTTTCAAATGGCACTGCATGCAGTGACTATACTATTCTCTTGTGCGGTTCAACCAAAATTGTGGACACTTTGTTTGTTTGCCAAATAGCAACGGGCAGACATCTCTGTCTGCACAAATATCAAGCAGCTAGTAAACTTATCAAGCAGCTAGCAAACCACTAGTATTATTATCTAATGACAGTACAAAAAGAGTAGCAAGATAGTAGCAAACCATGTACCTTCGTAATGAACAGCTCATAGTGCGACCAATTGGATATAAAGGTTTGGAAAAAACATGCTCCTAATGTTGAACCAGTTGGACTTTTTGTGCAGCTCCACTAAAATTGAGCATCACTGTTTGCATAGATATTGAAAGTGTGATTACTATAAAAGTGACACTAGTTGAAGCATAGACTCACAAATATAAGCATTCCAATTTCTTAATGGGAAAAGGTAGCAAGACTGTTTCTAACAACCTGTTTGAAGGAATAAATAAAGCAACAGCGGCTGATGTCAGGAAGGCATACATAGTTTTTTTCTGAAAAACTGAGCCATTCCTGACATTTCCTCTTCTTTTAAGCAAATTTTGTGCAGTTCTACTAAAATAAAATGCCATCACCGCCTTGACAATTCAGTGACACTGTACAAAAGGAAATGACTTAACATTACATCATGATGTCAGGTATGTAGTCGACAGGCATTAGAGACAAACATACAGACCTCCTCCGATAACATAATGAACATTAATTTTAACAAAGGTGTGACTAGCTTTACCGGGATAATTTGAGTGAACTCTACACCATTCGAATACTACAAATATACACTAATCCAGTGGCTAGTGCAATAGTAGAGTAGTTAGTTTATTACAGGGTACGGTTGTACTGAACAGATTTCAATAAACTCTAGCACTAGAAGGTTTCTATAAGAATTAACAATACAAAATGTAAAGGTAACAAGTTTCGGCATTGGTATACTAGTGGCATTAGACAAAATTTAAAGGTAAGAATACATCCACAATCAACAGCTAACCCTGAAATAATCTAGTGACATTAAATGGCATTGCTTAAATTTATCGGTGGCATTAGACTGAGAGTGGCATTAGTTAAATGTGGCTTCACTTTAGTAGCAGCATTGCTTGACTTGACTGATGGCGTTATACTAACAGCAAAAAAAGTGGCAATAAGAGCATGGGAGGCCCATTCGGACAGTGGGCGCACCAGTACGATGTACCTCCACGGATGCAGAGTGGTGAGGGAGGTATGGTTGCCCAGAGCAACAAATATCCAGGTAGCATATGTGGATTACGTCCCATTTTTGTTCTCTTTAGCCACCTTTTTCCTATGTGACGACAACAAACCGATCGACCTGGTCATACTCTATTGTGTTGTCATGCCTTTCTACCCTTCTTCAACCAAGAGACACGAGACTCATTCCTTAGCTACTGATTTTCCCCTTTTCAACCTAGATGCGGGTTCGATGCCTACTCTCTTGGACAGTACAGTCTCCCTTCCTTTCCTTATTCAACCCAGACATGGATTAGTCTGCATGAAGTAGGGTTTCCTTTAATAGTGCAAATTATGGTTTTTGTCTGCGTGGCGAGAAGAGTAGAGGATAGCAAATTGGGAAGATGGTGGAGTGGAAAAAGATCCACATGCAACAACGTGGTGGAGGAACTCATTGATCGGTGCGACGTCATCACCTCGGATAGCATGGCAGGTTCGTTCAATCCCATTCTTCACTCAACTAATAACATCATTACAAGGAACCCAAGAGTCAAGGAGCGGTTTGATCTCCCGTATCTTCTTTGTCGTGACCCTGATGACTGGCGCCGTCACGACGGAGGCCTCGCCCTGTGCAAGTTGATGTCGCTTGATAATGATATGTATGATGTTAAGATGCCATCGCTTGAGGGCAAGGCTTGGGCAGGAGCAAATGGAGATTTGGTTGTTTACATTGGGTCCAACTACGAGTGGGAACTTGTGAATGTGTACACTCATGACCGGGTTCCACTTCCAAAAATCTCAGCAGACTGCCGAGAGGTTGAGCACAACGGTATTGTACGCACGTTCAAATAGAATCATGGTGACTGTCTTCTATGGAAGATATCAATTTCTCGAGTTCCCAACCGCTCTTGGAATTACAACAACTATGAAGTTGTTGCTATCTTCTACAAGCTTGTTGCCATCCTTGCTGGTTTGACTCGATGGATATCGCTCAAAAATCAGTTTCTGTACACGGATGAGTATTGTGATGCAATTGAATACGAGGGCCTTGTGTTTGCTGCCACCACTCGTGGCACTATTTTTGCATGGAGGCGTTGTTTCGGTACGTTTGTCTTCCACCATAATTATAATTGTTTCATCCACATGCATGCGGGTTAGCAAGTTTCCCTTTACTAATTAACCTTCTTCTTGTGTTTCCAAGGTCCTGCGAACATTCCACCACCTATACTTGAAGATTTTTATAACCAAGGGGGAGATGACAATGGTGATGATCACGAGCATGAGGACGAGCAGCGCCCATATACTATTTGGCGCCTGGCAACTAATTCCGATGGATCACCTCTTCTCGTGTGTATACAGCCCACTGATGATGTTACTGCTAAGGAAGCAGGTGCGGTCTCCCATGGTCGCACTCTCCGGACCTATTCCAACACCCGTTGCATGGTATTCGGGATGGATACTAGTGTGCTAGCGCCAACTCCTTCTTCCTAGTACAGAATTGATAGTCTTGGAGAAAACTCGCTCTTCCTTGGACAAAACTATCCAATGATGGTGAAAGGCGATCCAACTGCTGTTGACACAACGTTACTACCATTTATGAGAAGCAACTGTGTCTATACCTCGGACATTTGGGTGGTTCCCTACCCTGGTACTGATATAGTAGGCCGCTTCAGCCTGGATGATCAGTCATGCGTTGGTCTCCAGATCGACAATGGATGGCCCGTCCCAAAGAATCACTTGTGGTTCAAAGCAAGCATTTGCAACGCCGAGGAATGGTTGAGTTGAAGTTCATTTCATTGCTTGTTATTTGTTGTGTGGTGAAAACTTTAGTATTTATAGTGTATCCTCGTTGTCGATGTGAGTTGATGACCTGTTGTATGTAATAAAATGATATGCCTATGATAAACTTACTAAATTTATGAATGGCTTTCGAGTCTTTTTAGTGAGTGAGTGGTGCGACGAGGCAAAAAATATTTTCCGAATACATAATTGTACGTGCATTGCAACAGGTTATCGGATGAGGAAAATCAACAATAGTAGTACACTATTTATACTAGCTTCACATGCTTCACGCGTTGTGCGGGTGTTTTTACTGTAGCCATATTGTACTACGTAACCAGCACCTTGAATCCTCGATACTAGTGGTACTATATAGTAAGTAGTAGGAGTAGTAGGGTGGCATGGGCCAGAACAAGCATTCACGTCCAAGAGTATGGCACACGCCACCAGCACGACTTCCATCTGACACCATATTTCTTGGAGTCCGTGCTAGAGCAATCTCTTCAACCTCATCGTTTCTCTAACTCAGCCATCGCGTGGCGGGCGAGGTGGGGGTTTGCTGATAGTCGGTTTCCTTAACCGCGGTCCCACTTGTAAGGCCAACTGCAACGCACGACCCCAAACGGACCTCTGTTTTGCACGAACTCCAACGATAATTTTGACTAGAAAAGCAAGACCAAAGAAAACAAGAACCACAAGAATATATTTGACTACTCCTCTAAGTTGGAATAATGTCTTCTCGATGCATTCATTGTTGACCTGCGGAGGCTTGATCTTGCGTGCTTCTTCCTTCTTCGAGTGTAAAGAAGTAGACGTTGCTTCCTCGCATCTAGTCTCATGTCTAGCCTCTTTTCTAGTACTCCCCCCGGTCCGTTTTTCTGTGCGTCTAAGCAGCAACACGCATACCAAGTAGGAGTATCAACAAGTGCACTAATCTCATCTACAGCCTCTGTGCTAGCTAAAAGTGATAGAACATCTACTAAATTGCGCTCTATCAATATATGGATGTACTCTTCTTCCCAATACAAAAACGTGCATACATTCTACTCCTTCCGTTGCACAATACATGCCTTCTATTTGTCAAAATATATATGTATCTAGACATGTTTTAGTATATAGGTACATCCATTTTTGGACAAATGGAAGTCAAGTATTTTGGAACGGAGGGAGTACACAATAAAAAATTTAAGTTAGCACAACTAGTCTAATCCGAGAGCACAACCGAAGATTTGGTCGGGTTCTTCCTCCTTTTGCCAACACGTGGGACATCCAGCATCCAGGTCGTGTCATGAAAGAAAATAGAGTGGTAGTTGAAGCCACGAGATGTGCATCTTGGGTTAAACTGTAAATAGAATCTTACTACTCTTGAGTAACTCCAAAAGCGGCCACCGAAGATCTTTCTTGGATTTGTTTTTCATCACCAGCACATCGAGGTGAAAGATGTGCAGGTTCAGTGGGTCCTCTTGCGTTTTCACTGACATGTGGGGCCACATGTGAGCAAACAGACCATGGGCTCCGCAAGTCCGCTGGCTGGCTGAGAAGAGAGATAGAGGAGGGCTGAGCACGGACTGTAGGAAATTTGTTCTACGTACCTCGATATAAGCTCGATATAGTGGGCTGGCATGGGCCATAACTAGCATTCACGTCTAGCAGTACGACACACGCCACCAACACGAGTCCCATCTGACACCAATTTTCTTGGAGTTTGTGCTACAGCCATCTCTCTTCGCCCTCCTGTTTTCTCAGCCATCGCGCGGTGAGCGGGGTGGGGGGTTGCCGATAGTCGGTTTGCTCAACTGCGGTCCCACTTGTAAGTGAAAATGCAACACCGCACGCATTCCCGCTTGAGCGGCATGCCGGACCAACCGTGTGGGGGTGCGATGCAAACACGGCAGGCTTTTCCTTTTGAACTCATAACTTGTAAAATTTGGTTCTGCTCCATGGCACGATCGATAGGTAGAAAATAACGATTTTGCCTAGAGTAATGAGAAGTTTGGTTCTGGTGTCGTTCATGCATGGGGTACGTACGAAAATTATGAAGTTGATGCGAAAGGTAAGATAATTACTGTAGTATCATATACTACTACATGGATTTGACGGAAAGATAAAAATACATACGGATCCATCAACGACATCCTCACGCCCTAGTGCGCCGGGTCACCAACTAACATGTGAGCAGCAGCGGCGTTGGTGGCGAGCTCAACGTGCTTCTGAACAGTGCCGTCCAAGGTTGCCCTGTGGTCCGAGAAGGCCAGCGCCCTATCGTCCTCCTATTGCATGTAGTAGTCCTTGTGGACGATTTGCGCATAGACATGGGTGATTATGTCGATGGTGTCTTGTTGCGCTAGGCGCAGCGCGGCGAGCGCGACCTCGAGGTGAACATTCTCCGGCGCGACGGCGGGCAGTCGCAGGGCCACCAATGCGTCGAAGAGGTTGTCACCATAGTGACCGCTGAGGGTGGCGGGCATCGCAGAGCCTGGGCGCATCGGCTGGAGGCTTACGTCAAAGTCGTCCGCGAGCTTCTTGATGACGGTGAACTTGTCGAGGAAACCGATGAGGACATCGTCGAACAAGGAGAAGAAGCTATCGTCCAAGCGGCCCCTCGCCCTGGCGGCCTCAAGCAATACTACCTCGAGACGTTCCTTATTGCCGGGCCCCAGGCCGGCATCTTGGACCATCTGGCACAACCAACTGATGCTCGCGCTCGTCGCCTCCATGGGTCAACTGATCTTGCGATTCGAGTGATCACTCTTGCCCTTGGTTAGCGTGCGTAGGTGCGTAGGATTTTGTACTACTCCTCGGCCCTCTACTGCACCTGCCTTTGGTTGTATGATAGGTGGGCCAGACACCCCCTGGGCCCACGTGTCATTCACCCAAAGGCAGTTGCCATAAGTCAATGAAGATGCGTCCCCCTCCGTGCTGGTGCAGTATAGTCATCTCACCGGACCTCTAGTTGGGGCCAAACGAGAGAAGTTTGATGTTTACTGGTTTATTGGTCCCCTTTGCATTTTGCTCCAAGTTTTCACCTTTGATTTCACTAATAAAATGTTAATGCATGTAAACAAAAATGTTGTGTAAGTCATATTACGAAAACCAAATAATTCCAAAACACTTAGGCACGGTGCATTAACTCCCTCCTTGTTTCTTATTTCGTGACATATCAACCAATGAGAGATGTGGGTCGTGCATGCTTTCAATGACTTGAGACTACCAAACATGACATGAAGTGTTTAGTTCATTGCATGTAATCATGTTAGTAGATAGCAAAAAAAATTAAGTTCTCTCGCCGATAGGAATAAAACACCATGTATTTATTTACAGAGGGAGTAGTACATTTTTTGTGACATGCATTACTACTAGATATTGCTAGTCAAATACTAAAATCCAGATGGATGTGGTAGTACACCTAAATCCAGACGGTGGTGCTACTAGTACTAGCATTGTACTACCCGTTGGTCAAATTATTACGTGTTGCTCCTCACAGTGAAGTGACAAGACCCTGCGCCGGAGATGACACCTGAGTATAGGCGCCGTGTTTGGCATATCATAGTCAGCCTCACCGTCTGCAGTCATTATCATCATGGCTGTAGAGCTAGCCTGCTTACAACAAGCCCTGTTCGACATAATTTCCCATGCGTAGATGCCCGTGCATTGCACGGAACAGCAAGATTGGCGGTGGACGGCTCCAGCAGCGGCCATCGCGCCAGATTTTTCCACCGCCTTCTAGATGTGGTGGGGAGGAGATAAGGCTAATTGTGAGAGACAAGGAGTTGTTTGTAAATAGGGAACAAGTACGGGCATCTTTTTGCAAAAATGGAGAAGCTTGGTTTGCATGTGTCAGATCTAGATCCGACGGCTATTGGTGAAAGATGGGAGGCACAACATCATCACCAACTTAGGACCTGTTTGATTCGCAGGATTTTGAAAACGCGGGAATAGGACACGGCAATATTACAAGTTTCAAACCGATATTACAAATGTTAGGTGTAATGCTGCACCTAGGAAGAGGGAATTACTAGGAAGTTTACGTAAGAACTTTCGATACTTTAGGTGGATGCAACATTATCATACAAACTAAAATCAACCGCCCTGACAAGTTACTAATGGGCAAATAAGTTTCCGAGTCTCTGGCCACTTGATGTTTCAAAAACAAATTCAGCTTCTACGGAGACTTTGTCATTTAGGCTTAGACGCTTGCGGTGATCAGCACGCCATTCATTATTGCGCCAGAGAACGCCAAACCTTATTACCTTGAGCACACTTGCCTCCAAAACAAAGAACCTGGCCAATTTAATCTCAGATGTGCTGCCTCGGTAGTCGATCAAATTAATTTCTGTAAGATGGAGATCAAGGCATTCGATGAGATTGTTATAGTGCAGCACATTTTTCACTTTCGGGTCTTTTTTTATCTGCAAAAGAAGAGAACATATTAGAGCAGTTGGCTGCATAAGATTGCCGTGTCATCAAGAGGTACCAATATCATTCGCTCATACGATAGGGTTGGCTGGCTAGTGATATTTTTTCACTCTCTCTCTCTCTCTCTCTCTCTCTCTCTCTCTCTCTCTCTTTCTGTTTCCTCTCATTTAACTAGGAGCACATGAAGAGCTTGGGCATTTGTTGCCTTCCACTATGTGGCCGATGCCATATTTCGCAAAAGTATGCCACATAATAATAATCGATGTCAAATCAAAAGATGTTGGCACCGCTCTCGCAATGCGAGAGAGTTGGCACCGCTGTGCACACAGACCCACATGTATAAACAAATCAATCAAACCAACTACACCAGCCTCTCACTCTCCCAAACAAGTGTTTTTTATTGCCCAGTCCTCTCTCTCTCCCATGCAGTGTTTTTTCATTGCGTGAGTTAATTTGGCACCGGAGCAAAGTAGGTGATCCAGATTGGGACACTAGGTGAGCAATGGAGGGGCATCGATGCCAAATGCATCACACGTGAATTTGGCACATGTTTTGGCCTACATAGCCTACGTTTGTACTCCCTCCGTCCCCAAATTCTTGTCTTAAATTTGTCTAAATACGGATGTATCTAGTTACATTTTAGTGTTAGATACATCCGTATCTAAACAAATGTAATACAAGAATTTTGGGACGGAGGGAATACTACCTCGTATTTAGTATAAAATTTTGACCATACATTTACCTAAGAAAATGCCAATGCATGTCACTAAAAATTACACCATTTGAAATTATGTTCAAATACGAACCCAACGATATAGTTCTTAGTGACATGCATTAACATTTTGTCAGTTAAATCTATGGTCAAATTTTGATACTACAAAATTGGAAGAGTAAACCAGGACAGAGGTAGTACTTGCTCTTAGGGTAACCATAGAGTTGTTGGAGTAGTCTAAGTTACTTTCCACTATGACTAGCCTAGGCTACTATAGTAGTAGTACAGCATAAAAACGATGCAGGTGATCACGTGAGAAAAAAATACTAAAAACATTTCTTTCGGTGCAGTGCGTAGATGCAGTTTTGAACACTACACTTGTCATCGTAATTTGGTCAAATTGCAAAAAAATTGAGCTACGTTGTGATTACCGTTTACTTACAGGAAAGAAGTTTCACCTCGATGAGTAGCTTCTCCGTGCACGGAAAGCCTGTAAGGAATCCAACAACTTGATCCAGATTGGGGCCGATAGATTTTAGTGCTAAGATCTTCACTGTGCGCATGGACTGGGTCAAGCTTGTGGGAATCATTTTCCAGAAGACGGTCGTAAATACATCAAGAAGAAATTTAAAAATGTGAATTTCAAGAAGACGGAGAAGAAGATGAGTGCTGTACCTGAACGATTACGGATCCAATAAAGAGTTCAGAGAATTTGGCAGATGAGTACACCAACACTGTCAATTTCGGCGCGTCAATGACCCTGATTTTTGTTGGACCTTCTAGATCCGATACAAGCAATCTCTCAAGGAAAGGCGCATTCTCAATGACCATAACGTGGAACAGCTGGAATGATCTCTTCCCAATTGATCTCTTGTTGCGGGGCCAGCAAGAGACATAACTCCATCGGAGATTCATCGAGGCGATGTGGAGGCTAATGAACCCGTGGAGATGCTCAAGACGAAGGTACTCGAGCACAGTACAGCTGCGGAGCAGGTGCTCCATAGCCTTCTTCGAGATGACAACGTCGAAGAGGTCGAGTTGCTTGAGTTGAGGGAGAAGAAGGGCGGGCGCGACATTAATCTGGGGAAGATAGCAGGAGCTGAAGCTGGCGCGGCGCAGCGTTGGCGTGAGGCGGAGCGCGGATAGCGGCAGAGAGCGACATCATCCAGCTTCAAAGCTGAGCTCCTCAAGCTGATCTAGGGCGGGGGATAAGAACCACTCGTCGAACTTGGGTTGGACATTGCAGTTGGTCTTGAACATGCGGATGTCAAGGCGTCTGGCTGGCCTAGGGTGCGATGAAAGGATCTTGGAGACTGTGGCCATGCATTTGCAATCCCCGTCGCAGAGGCAGCTGTCGACGGTGAGGTCGAGGGGGATGCAGCGCCAGAGGGGGCTCCACCACCGGGAGAGCAGGGTAGTCCGCACGGCAGATTTGGTGGGGAGGAGGCTGATGATGACGAGCAGCATGTCGTTGGGGAGGTTGCTGATGAAGTCCAGGCTCGCCGGATGAGGTTTTGGCTTGAGACACCTCCGCTTGTTGGCTGCCTCACCGTCCATCTCAACCGGCGGCGACGCCGGTGTACACGTGTGCTGGTGTGTGCTGTGTGCTGGGTGTGCGCGAGTGCGTCCTTCTCTGTGCATGCCGCCGCGCAGTGGTGAATTGTGCGCAAGTGTGTCCTTCACGCGCAAGAAGTTTGTCCTCAATGCGCCCTCAATTTACTAGCGTGCGGGGTGCTACCCCGAGTGGTTTCAACTTTGTTTACTTCACCGCGTGTCAGATGGGCCTCTAGTTTACTTATTTTCACCCACTGCCACATGGGCCAGCACACCAAGATACAGAACACGAGCTAACAACGCAGCATGTGGATTGGTTGACCGGTCAACTAAACAATATACGGAGCTATAGGCTGACACAGTGAGCGTATAATCCGTCGGTATAGAGATTTCGAGTGAGAGGGGGGGGGCATGAGAGATAGAAGAGAGAGAGAGAGAAAGAGCTACTCCCTCCGTTTGATAATGTAGTTACAACATTTTTTTAAGTCAAACTTTTGAAACTTTGACCAAGTTTATAAAGAAATTACTCATATCTACAATACCAAAGATAAATGATAGTATGAAGTAAGTACATGTTGTGATGAATCTAATGATCGTTCCAGATGTAAATGTTTTTCTCCACATATACCTGGTCATACTTTTCTGAGGTTTGACTTTTCAAAACATCCATATGCTTATGGACGTGACAGAGTCCCTAAAGAGAGAGAGAGAGAGAGAGAGTGAAAAAAGTGTGTGTGCGTGCGTGGAAGAGACATGGACAACACACGATAAAAGTAGAGAAAAAGCGTGCGTGTATTATGCAAACATATCACACATGCATCTTCGACAACGGAGGCAAGGTGAGGAGATAGTGTGTGTTTGTTTGGAACCGAGAGAGGAAGACCCCTAGCACGTGGCCAAGAGGGGTCTGACAAACAAGGAAGAGAGGTCGAGAGAGACGTACGGGGAAAATGCAGACATGGGGAGGAGAGAGTGTATGTTTGTCATAGAGAGATCCCCTGGAGATCATGATGGGACTACATGGGTGGGAGATCAAGTGACAAGGTGTGTGCGTGATAGAAGATGCCCCGAGAGATATCGAGATAGACGTATGGATGGAAGGAGACAATACACGTGTGTTCCTGATGGCTAGTAATTAAGAGATAATCATACTTAGGAGGGGGGGATTGCTTGCGCATATAGCCCTGTTTGGATACTCTAACTCAGTTAGAGGTTAGAGTTAGATTCATACCCTGAACTAACTCTAAGTAAAGAGGTGTTTGGATGGCAGGGTTAGATGGAGCGCGGATACGGCGAGGCACCTTCACGGGTGGTGCGAGAGGGAGGGAGGGACAGGACGAGAAGCTTCGAGGAAGTGCGGAGGGATCTGCTGCGGGGAGAGTGAGAGAAAAAGTGTTTATTAGTGGTCCTGAGAAGAACTAACCCAAATAAGCACCTCTTGGATGGGTTAGTTTTTTTGGATGGGTTAGATGCATCTAACCTAAACGAACCCTCCTATTTGGATCTTTTTGGGTTAGTTGACTCCAAACTAACCCAACCTAACTCTAACCCACGGATCCAAATAGACCTATGATGGAGTGAGGAATTATGGTACTTAGGGGGGTGCATGTCACATGGAGAGAGAACAAGGGCGGAGAGTGTTGGATGGGTCTATATGTATAGCGCGAGCGAGACATGTGTATGTGTGAACCAGGGAGATATAAGGCCAGTTTGGCTTGCATCGTGAGCATCTTTTGCGTGGCCTAGGGTTGTGGCTGGATTTCATGCACGCTTGTTTGGTTGCTACCCTGTGAAAAAGAAAGCCCACCTAGGCTGGGTTCCCTTGCACTTTAATTAGCATGGCTGAACTCCAGACACTGCAAGTAGCCTGGCCCAAGCGACCGATTTCGAATGCCTAGCCGTGCCTGGTCGTGCGGCCACTTGGCTAACAGCAACATGGATGGATATTAGCATTAAATAATTGATGCATGGATTGATTGATGGGACGTTGATGCTTTGCCTGGCCCAGGCATGAACCAAATGCTTCAGCACCACACAAGCCTGGCCAGGCAGAAATATTTTACATCTCATGTCTACACCAGGCAGTACCGGCCATCAAGGCATGAGGGTCAGGTCACAAACCAAACTGACTAATAAAGTTTGAGAGAGATTGAGGAGCCCCGATAAGGCTGATTGGTGCGTTAGATAGCTGAGAGGGGGAAAGAGATATTCCATCCGCTCTATAATGCAGTGGATGTAAATTTTTTAGAAGTCAAACTTTGGAAACTTTGATCAGGTTTACGCAAATGTTATACAATACCAAAGATACATCATACAAAACTACATCTCATGGTGAATCTAATGGTATATGTTTGCCGTACTAGATGTAATTGTTTTTCTCCACGTACATGGTCAAACTTTGTGATGTTTGACTTTTCAATAAATCTATATGCTATGGACGGAGGAGAGTGCCTCAGTCGAGACAGATCAAATGCGTGTGAAGGAGAATGAGTAAGTGTGCAAAAAGAGTATGTGTGTGAAAGAGAAAGTGACAACAAACAATAAATTAGAGAGAGAGTGTGTGTTTTTTCGTTTCTTATGCGAACATATCACGCATGCATCTCCGAGATGGAAAAGCGAGGCGAGGACATACACGAAGATAGCTAGTGTGTGATTGTTTGCAACGGAGAGAGACACCCCTGTAGCACATGTCCAATAGAGGTCTGGCCAACAAGGAAAAAAGGTCGAGAGGGACACATGGATGGCATGGACGCATGGGGAGGGAGAGAGGGTGTGTTTGTGATAGAGAGATCCCCTTGAGATCGTGAGGGGACTATATGGGTGGGAGATCGAGGGAGTGCGTGCGCGATAGAAGATGCCCCGAGAGAAATCGAGATAGACCATGCACATGTTTGTGATGGAGACTAAGATTAGCTAGTCATATACATATAGGGGGGACTGCATGTGCCTACAATTGAGTGAGAGACCATCATACTTAGCTAGCTGGGCATGAGATTGTGTGTGTGTGCGTGTGAGATGGAGAGAGAACGAGGGAGAGAGATAGAGTTTTAGATGGGCCTATCGAGTGCGAGTGAGATATGCATATGTATGTGTGACCCAGGTGGATGGAGAGTTTGAGAGAGGGGGGGGAGAGCTCCGAGACGACATAGTGGTGCGTGAGAGAGTTATGGGCAAAGAGCCAAGGAATTTGTGTGCGTACGATCAGTGCACCCAAGATATCTAGCTTGGACTAGCTAGAGTATCATACATAGTGTGCGAGAGAGACCTATAGATGGTGTATATATGAATGCAAACTAGAAAGACCCCCCCCCACCCACACACACACACAAAGAGAGAGAGAGAGAGAGAGAGAGAGAGAGAGAGAGAGAGAGAGAGAGATGGAGAAAAAGGGAGAGGGACCAACAAGGTGTCGGATGCGTGCGACAGAATTGAAGATTGTCATCGAGAGAGTGAGTGAGAGAGAGAGAGAAAGAGAGAGAGAGAACATGAGTTCGGGAGAGGGGGAGGTCGCGTTTTATGCATCAAAGACTGATATAAACCATGAACGGAGAACATGTTGTCTGCAATCCACACATGAACGGATATATGCGTATATCAAACAAGTTCATTCATTTGACTTTCAACATGTTCATGGAGTACTATAATACTGTACAACATGCTACTCGATTGAGGTGTTCAATTTTGGATTTAGTTCACTATTTTGACCTACTGAATGAGCTAGTTCGTTGAATCGAGATATTTAATTTTGGGTTTGATTCGCGTTTTTGAGTGGGTCAACTATTTGTCATATAGTAAATCGGTAGCAACGAGCATGTAAAAACACATTACTCCCGAGCATCATCTCTCCATCTAAAAAAGAAGTGGCAAGCTAATATTTCAAAATTTGATTAAAAATTGACTTGGTAAGGTAGACGTGGACGCTTGTTCTCCCAAAATTTGAACAAACCGTTAAACATCCTCTCTGCTCGGTGGAATTCGCCCAAGCAAATAAATGGGAGACGCGAAATTACCGTCCTATGTGGGACTCGCATCAATTGGCCCGTTGTACATCGAGGGTAGGTTCATAACTTCATCCAAGCGCGCCTTCTCCTCTGCCGAAATGACATGTGCCGAATAATTCATAAACCATGGTCGGCAAAACACGCTCTCCTTGCCTGAAATAGCTTGCGCCCACTATTTCAAAAACGCTCTCCTCGCCCGAAATCGCTCGCGCCCACTATAGTTCAAAACACACCCTCCTCGCCCGAAATCGCTCCCGCCCACTATTTGGGGAGAAGCAAAGTTACTCTACTATCCCCGACCCTCAGTACACAGACCAAAGCCGAGAAGCCTATAGCCAAGGGTAGAACTATAACCCCCCCTCACATTTCAGACAAATGCGTCTGTAAGACATGGTTCCACTCCCCTCCCAATTCCCCCCCCCCCTCCCCCCGCCCGCCCACCCCCATTCATACCTCGTGGGCGCCAAATCACATTCTCCCCGGGAAGCTCCCTTCTCCCGAGCTGCAAAACCTCAGCCCCACCTCCATGGCGCCCCCACCGCACCAATTTCACAGCCGCCCTCCTCCCTAATGCCAGAGACGCTCTCCAATTTCTGCCGTGCACTGGGTCGTGTGTCTCTTACTCCGTGCTGCTGGTGCTGCCTCGACGACGGCTGCGTGAACCGTACTGGAGCCGACTCACCCCCGCCGTTGTTCACGGCGCCAGAGCGGCTCCAACTTCGGATCTGTCCAGAGACCTGGCGCTGCTTCCGCGTAGCAGTTGACCGTCACGACATCGCTCTTTCCCTGCCGCCGATCGCCACCGCAACCGCGCCGGCCTCACCGGCTCTGCAGCTAGACCTGCCTACTTCACCATGCCGCCAGATAGGTCGCACCCTCATCTCAAATCACTTTATAGGCGTCAGTTGTCTGAATTTTTATTCTGGGCCAATCGATTCCCAATGGGAAGCAGCACCCCTCGAGGCGGCAGAGCTCCTAGGCTGTCGGCTGGCTGGTGTATAACATAAGGGTGCGGGGCCGCAAGTTTGCCGCGGAAGCAGCGCTTAGATGGCTATCTTTTAGAGTTGCATGGGTTGAAGGTACTGTCGCCGCCGGATCTGGATGACGGGGAGTCTTTGTGGATTGGCCCGGGGGCGGCGCAACCACGGCAGTGCGGTGGGGCGGGGAGCGGGGTTTTTGCCGGGGCCACAGACGGCAGAGGCAGGCTGCTCTGCCGTTGGTCGCTGGCTCTTCGGGGAATATTCCAAACAGTGTTAGCCGGGAGGCACAAGATGGCCATCAAGCCATCCAGCATAGATCGGATAGTACCAAATAAAATAAGATCGTGTGACCCCAATTTAGTCTTCAGTCAATAGACGTGTGACCACTCTCGTACCTTGTTGTTCATCTCTTAGCGTATTTCTTCAGATCAAAGAGATATGTCGTTCTTAACATTATGCGTTTCTGCATCTTCAGACACACCGTCTTCTGACTCACCGTAGCTGCTCCAACAAGGGAAGCATACACCAGAAGGGAGCTACAGTCCCCACTCAACAATTCCCTGCATCGAATGCGCGTGCCCGACATGGACAGCCACAACAACTGCAGGGCCACCGACAAGTCAGCACATGATGCTCACTCCTATGGATGGCAGCCAGATAGGTTGTACCCTCATCTTACTTGTGTGCAACATTTATGGCTTTGTTATTCATCTAAGCACGGAAAATAGATCATCACATTTCACTGTATATTCATGCTGATCTCTTACGGGTCTTGTTCAGGAGTTCACGCTGTTCCATAGTTCAGCTAAGATACTTGTTCTTTAGGTAACGTTGTTCCATAGTTATCATCCATCAGCCAATGCTATCCCACAGGCTGGTGATTATAGTATTATACCACTTCTAGTATTACCTATGTTGTTCTTTAATACTTTTGTGTGCCATCTAATTAATCTTGAGTACAAATGATACATATTCTGTAGCTTTCATCTGTGTTCTCCCTTTAGTTTATGAGACCTGTTGCTGCTAGTTAACCCCAGTCCTACTATTTATGTCGTCTCCTACAGGCACTCATTTACATAAATCTAACTACTAGTTGTCTTCCGTGCATGTCAGATATAATTGCACACACTGATATATCCACAAGAAACTCTCGGAGCAATGTAAAGGCCAATAAACATGATGTCAATGATACCCAATATGATGGAACATGTAAAGGCAGTTCTTTAGAAGACTTGCAGAAATATGATGAATCCTCTTCACCCCACAAGGTCCTTGCTCTAACTTGGCCTGTGATATGGGTACAACATGCATATAATGTCCTGGAGTGTATCTATTTTGTTGCAATGCCATGTGCTTAGCATGCTGATCATGCATGTAAATATGTCATGCCTTCCTATTTTTCAGTACCTATTCCATTCATGATAACATGTTTTCAAATTCAAGTACTGTCATTCTACTCTATCGCAATGCCATCTGCTTAATTTGGACATCATGCTTTTGAATATCTTATGCATTGTTATTAATCAGTATGTACTTCATTTGTCTGCCATACCATGTATTTTTACATTGAAGTGATGTTCTAGTGCTCTCTTGCAATGCCATCTTATTTTCCCAATCATACACATGTATGTTGCCTTAGTTACTTCTGTATGTATTCCGATAGCATATAGTTTTACATTTAACTAGTGTTTTTTTTGCTGTGTTGTCCTGTCGTATCCCTTGCTCTTACACCATACTCCCTTCGTCCGGATTACATGTTGCCGAAATGGATAAAAAGGATGTATCTAGAACTGAAATACGCCTAGACCCATCCATTTTTTTCCGGATGGAGAGAATACATGTCAATATGTCATGCCTTTCTATTCTTCAGTACCTATTCCATCTCTCTATTGTCGCATGTTTTATAATTAAAGCACCATTCTTCTATACAAGGCATGCAAGGGGAAGACGACTATGTTAGAATCTGAAGGGTTACAAACAAGGCCTTTGCAAAAGATCCAAACACCAGGAGATAATAAACCAACTCCAGTTTTTATAGATACTGCTCCAGCACAGAGAAACCCAACTCCTACTGATAATAAGCAGATTCCAGTGGCCAAAGAACTAGTCCGCTCCAGTCCAGCAAAAATATGTCAACTCAATTCTAAGAAGCGTGTGTGTATCCTTGCATCATGAAATTTTATAGCATGCTGATCATATTTTCTACTTGTTTCTTACCCATCTCTCTTTTAGAAAATAAGCTTAACAGATAGAAGAATTTCTGCAATGGTATCGTTTATGAGGAAAGATTTTTGCAGGAATTCTTTGTGCTCCAATGTAGATGTAAGTACCTGTTGTATATCACTATATTTTTACATCAGCATGTATTTTGTTAATCGGCGTGAATCCAACCTTTATCTGATCTAAATTTAGTTGTAGCAAAATGTATGATTAAAGGACACAATGTTGATTTTTGTAAGGAAAGCTGCCTGGTAGTTTTGCATCCTAAGCTGCATGAATGTACTATCTCATATCAGTGGGTTTGAATACTTTGGTTCTGCAGTGGGTTTTTCAGTGTTTTTTTTACTGTGTTGTCCTGTCATATCCCTACATCATACTCCCTCCGTCCGGATTAAATGTCGCACAAATGGATAAAACTGGATGTATCTAGAACTGAAATACGCCTAGACCCGTCCATTTATTTCCGGATGGAGGGAATACATGTCAATATGTCATGCCTTTCTATTCTTCAGTACCTATTCCATCTCTGCTGTAGCATGTTTTATAACTGAATCGCCATTCTTCTATATAAGGCATGCAAGGGGAAGACGACTATGTCAGAATCTGAAGGGTTACAAACCAGGTCTTTGCAAAAGATCCAAACGCCAGGAGATAATAAACCAACTCCATTTTTCATAGATACTGCTCCAGCACCAAGAAACCCAACTCCCACTGATAATAGGCAGATTCCAGTGGCCAAAGAACTAGTCCGCTCCAGTCCAGCAAAAGAATGTCACCTCAATTCCAAGAAGCGTGTGCGTATCCTCGCATCATGAAATTTTATAGCATTCTGATCATATTTTCTACATGTTTCTTACCCATCTCTCTTTTAGAAAATAAGGTTAAACGATAGAAGACTTCCTCCATTGGGATCGTATTCGAGGAAAATATCTTGCGGGAATTCTCTGTGGTCCAATGCTGATGTAAGTACCTGTTGTATATCACTATATTTTTACATCAACATGTATTTTGTTAATCGGCGTGAATCTAACCTTTATCTGATCTAAAATTATTTGTAGCAAAATGTTAAAGGCGCCAATGTTGATTTTTGTAAGGAAAACTGCCTGGTAGTTTTGCATACTGAGCTGCATGAATGTACTATCTCATATCATGCACATTACTGAATTGAAGTGCTTCTCTGGTTGCCCATTCATTCATTGTGTCAATGTTACTTTCGTGCTACCTTACCTGGCTGATGATAGCTGTGCCATATTGTGTTAATTTGGTGTAGGCTAGTTGCCCAAACGTTCGTTGTGTCAATGTTGCTTTCCTATTATCTGACTTGGCCAATGATAGCAATGCTAGTGAGTTAATTTTGTGCAGGCTGTTGAAGATAAGAAGACAAACTCTGAAAACAGCAAGGCAACCCCATTGTTTCTTTCCAGTAAATCTAGGCCTGGTAATATGGCAATAACTCATGATTAATGTTATGATGCAGTGGTCGAGACACTCTCCACTATCAATAATACAAGCCTGCCAAAATCGCCATCTGAATCTGTTCAGTATCCTCTGTCTCGAATGCAACGGAATAAATGTATGTTTGTGAACCAATTAATGGCAGAGGCAATGATGGAAATGGTGGATGAATCAGAGGTGCAGAGTCGTGCGACACAACAACTGATCAATTCTTTCAGAGACAGTGTAGCAAAGCAGAAATAACTTGCCCACATGCTTATGGGCGTCATCTGTGCTGAGGTTGCAGATTGTGACGTTGTAGATGGTTAGGTTCTGCTCATTTATTTGCACTGGCATAAATCTTTGATTTCCCAGTGGATGTAATTTCCTGTAATATATGCTGGATGTGCAACGTTATTCCCTGTATGCCATACCTTTGCTTGATCGGTTTTGGTCCTGTGCATAATTGCTCGTCGTAATGGGCTCAAATTATCTAATTTGGCCTAAAGACATGTATGAACTTTAGTGGGCCCAATAAGTTAATGGGCCGTTACTAGGCCGAAAGTTAATGGTCGGCCCTCTTACCTCCCGGGTCGTTAATAGACTGACATTAAAGCGGGCAACAGGTGGCCCCAATTTATTTCACGGGCCGTTAACAGGCCGTTACTAAGTTTGGGCTACATATGGCCCAACTATACTGTAGGCCTTTAGCAGGCCGAAAGAGACAGCGGGCTTGTACTAGACCATGAAGACCATGGGCCGCTAAGAGGCAGAAAGTCACGTCGTATTGTAAATGGCCCAACTGTGTTGTGGGCCTTTAGCAGGCCGAAAGAGAAACCGGGTTTGTATTGGACCATGAAGGGCATGGGCCATTAAAAGGCCAAAACTAAGGTCCGACTGCAAATGGCCCAACTCATTTATGGTCCGTTAACAGGCCAAAAGGCACATAGGGCCGGGAATTGGCCCAATACTTAAATGGGTCGCTAAAAGGCCAAAACTCATGTCCGACTACAAATGGCCCAACTGATTTATGAGCCGTCAATAGGCTGAAAGTGACACCGGGCCAGAAATTGGCCCAACACTTAAATGGGCCGCTAAAAGGCCGAAACTCAGGTCCGACAACAAATGGCCCGTCAGATTTATGGGCTGTCAGCAGGCTGAAAGACACACCGGGCCGGAAATTAGCCCAATATTTAAATGGGTTGCTAAAAGGCCAAAAGATGTACATCCTGAAAATTGACCCATCCATTAAATGGGTCGTTAACAGGCCGAAATCTCATCGGGCCGATATTGAGCCCAAATATATAGCGGGCTGTTAACGGGCTCGAACTGACGATGGGCTGCAATGGTGTCAAATCTTTAATGGGCCGTTGATGGGCCGAATTGGCACATCTCGTATGGGTCGTGGGCTTAAATGGACCTGACATACATAGGCCTTATATGGGTTGGCCTGCTAATTTTCATTGGGCCGGCCTTTTCACAGGAATGGGCCTCTGTTGGGTCGTGCCACGTGTCGATGTATCATAGGCGCCTTCCGTCCAATGAGTGGATGACATCTGTCCCAACGATGAGCCGACACGTGTTTCCTCTAGCCAATGATGATTTTACACGTGGAAAATCCCCATTGGTCGGGGCTGTTAACGGGATATCGGATTCAAAACCCGACCCGATAGCTTAACGGCGTTCCGTTACGGTGGATGCCACTTGTCGGTCACCCTTGATGAAAGCACTTCTGTGACGCGCGATTTATCGTCATGGAAGTGGACACTTCCGTGATGATAATTTTGGTAATGTCATGGAACACTTCTACGACAGCACAGGTATGACTATCTTGATTCTGTCATAAATTTTTCATGGATGTACATGCATGACAAAAAACGCGACCTACTGTGACAAACACGTATCATCACGGAAGTGTATTTTTTTTAGTGTAAGTTCGGGGTGCCGAGCGACCGAGAACGTGGTCGGACTTTATTGTCGTACTGTGAAGCCCTTGGCATAACCAGGCGTAACACGAAGCATGGCTGCCATTTTGTGGCAAAGAGGCGTCGATGATAAACGATGGCCGGTGCATGTTATTTAAGTCTACGCATTGCAGTAGGATGATATGTCTATGCGTAGGAGTGCGATATATGATTATGAAAAAGCGATGGTTTTTGGCGGAACCTGTCATGGCCGGGCTGGAGGGGGCTGTGAGTGGATCGAAAGTGAATCCGAACTGCCTTTTACCTGCATGGTCCTATCCTTGTGTGTCCAGGCCGATTCCACGCCGCCAATCCTGTTCTGCATTAAAGTTAGTTTGTCAAGGCAAATGCTTGGAGGCAGCCGAACGTCCTCTTGTGGTTGGTCTAAGGGTTCCTGATCGGACCCTGGCGACCCCAGCCGCTGTAACGTGAAGCAGCGCGGACTCCTCAGTTGGTGTCCGGATAGTTGGCTGTCATATCAAAATTTTGATCGGCATGCACGACTTGCTACTCCGGCAGCTGTATGATTTCCGCTCTAAGGGCGGGGTTTGGCTTTGCACGTAAGCATGAGTATATCACCGGTGTTGGCCTAATGGTTTAGCACGTGGAATCTAGTCAACGTGGTTCGTCCCGTTAGCATACGGTGGGTTACCGTATGAGGGGAAGGCGCCGATGGCGTGGCATTTTTTGGTTATCCGAGAACAACCGTTAGAGCGGTGGGCCAACGAACTTGGCCTTTGCACCTGACGTCTTGTAGAAGGTGTTATTTGTAGATTCATACCCATAGGGGCTTTATGTGTCATGGAGCCCATGGACTACTAGGTCTAGGGGTATGACAATTGAATTTTTGTGGTTCGTAGGATAGGGGGCGATCAGCCGTACTGTTGTGCGCTGGGGGGTCTCTTGACTAGATGCCTCCCTTCATTGTTTTTGGCACACGACCGGTCGCTTTGTTTTGAGGATCCGGCATTCTCTATTGGTATGCTTTGTCGTCCGTCTAGGAGTACCGTGAATTTCACATGGTTGATCAAGTATGTGGCTTGGGCCGGATAGGCTTGAGCTGCACCTTGTCTGTTGACCGGACTGGGAGTTGCTGGGCTTGGCCCCAGCTTCCTTGGCTTGACGTTTATGACCGCTGCGCCGAGGCTTTAGGATGCCTCTTTGTGTATCCTTTTTACTGTCTTGGACCGTAGTGGTGTCTGGACGTCGGGTTGTGTGCCTTTGGTTTTCCTGCTTAGGTTGAGGTAGCCAGTTGTGTCGCGTATACCCTCTGTAAGGGCGGTCGAGTCCGTACTTTTCGGTGGCCAAGATCTTGGCCAACCTATCCACTAGCAAATCTTGGTCAGCTTCAAGTTGCTCTTGCTTCCTTTGCAGGCTCCTTGCCGTGGCCATGAGCCGTCGCTTGAAGCGAACCTGTTCCACTGGATCTTCAGGCACGCCAAATTCGTCATTGCCGAGGCTTACCTCGTCTTCGGAGGGGTGTGTTTTGGGGATATAACTATTTGTGTAAGCTGCCCAGGAGGGGCCGGGTTACGCAAAGAAGATCCATCAGAAAGAAGCCCAAGACCAAGCATGAAGATGGCGGTTCAATAAAGGGTCTAAATCCCACCAGCGACTTGAGGCGCATCATAGTAAACCGCCATAATGGCATGACTTCTATCATAAGGTAGATTTAACTAGTCACCGAGCCGGACACTGTTTATGAGCCTGCCGGGACTCTGTAAGCCGCAGGGCGCCGACCCGTGTATATAAGGGGGCGACCCGCTAGCGGCTCAGGGTAAGAAACAACTCATCGAGAACCGGGCATAGCGTATCTCGCTCCCTGGTCATCGAAACATCAAGAAATACCAACCCAACTAGACGTAGGCCTTACCTTCATTGTAAGGGGCCGAACTAGTATAAACCTCTCGTGTCTCTTGTCCTAATTAACCCCTTCAAGCTTCCTAGTTGCGATGGCCCTACGACTAAGTCCTTTCACTAGGACATCTGACGTGACAATTCCACAGCAGTTGGCGCCCACCGTGGGGCTAGCGCACGGTGGATTTGAGTTCTTGAAGGGCAACTTCGAAGGGCTCAAGGGATACGCAGTGGGCCGGATGACCAAGAGTCGTCGTGGCAAGATCTACATCAACGACGAAGGTTGGGGCCCCGATGCCGGCTCAATTGAGTATGGGTACCGGGTCCCCTTCGGCGGAATCCATGTCTTCATCGGCCGGATTGGTGAGCCAGGCCCTGAGCCGGGCAACTGCACCGACCTCGTCGAGACGGCTCAGTGTGCAAGACCCGGCCGAGTTCAACCCAGCATGAAGCATGTCTTTGTGGGCTGCATCCAAGGAGAAGAACTTTCTGAAGGATCCGAAGATGGTGGTGAGACGGCCATCCTCTTTGACGGTGACTCGTCCGCCGGTTCAACAGATTTGATGTATCAAGTGCAAGATGGCGTGCTTGGCGGCTGTTCCGATGGCTCCAGTATTCCGGACCCCTATGAGCCGCCAAGCTGGGCAGGAGTCTTCATGGCTGGGACTCAACCCAGCCAAAATTCTACAGCGGCTGCTGCAATAACGTCTGGAACAGGAGCAACCGGGGCAGGAGGCCCTGCGCGCCCGCCGGCTCAGGTGCTGATAGATCTCATGGATAAGCTTACAGCCATGTTAACGTCCACAGTTATTCCTGCAAATAAAGATGAGCATGACGCGGAGTTGGCATGGGTGCGCGAGGAAATAGCTCGGGCCAAGGAGGCCTTGGCAGCTGAGGACACCAGGTTAGCCACAGAATGGGCGGCTTTGGATGCGCAGGCACAGCAGCTCCAATCAGAGGCTTTCCAGCTTACGATGAGCCTGAACGCATCTAATGAGGTGATGAGAAGGAGGCACCAGAAAACTCAATCCCGTTTGCCTCTGATTTATGACCCTCGGAATCTTATCGCTACACCCGGAGCCGGACAAAGTAACCCGCCAGATGCAAATCAGTTTATGACAGCCAGAACAGGAGGACCGGCTCAGCCTCAGGAGATGGCACCTCTTCATGGGAACATGGCACCGCCCCGGTACGTGCCGATACCGCCGGGTCACTTTTCCAACCCTGTGGAGAACTTAATCGCAGCATTGGCGCGTTTGGCGGCTCTCCCAGTGGACGGTGATGATCTGATAGCGGTGGAGACCCGGAGGATCAGGGAACTTGTCCAGACGGCCCTGGCTAAGCAAGAGACTCATTCTTATAGTCGGGACAGGATTCATTCGACTCCTCCACCTTGGTTAGCACCGCCTCGCCAAAACCGGAGTCCGAGTTACAGCAGGCACATGGAGTCAGAAGCTTTGTCAAGCAACGCCCAGTGCTGGAACCAGCCCGGTGGCTATAACCCGGCACAAGATTGGATAAGTCAGGAGAACGAGCGGGCGGCTCAGCCAGCGGCTCAACAAACGGCTCATCAAGATTTCCCAGAGTATCTGACACTCCAAAATTTTTACTTTGGTTTTTAGCAAAAACTTTGTGGTTTTTGAAAAGAGGCCATTTAAAATCTTCCAGAAAACCTTCCTCTTAAAAACCTTTCTTTTCTTTGGCAAGGTTTTTATTTTTTTCTTCAAACTATGGTGTTTGATCTTTTGAAACTTCTTCTCTGTTGGTTCCCTCTCAAATTATTTTGGGAGTTTAATTTATTTTTTTTCTTTCTTTTAAAAAGAAACTCTATGAAAATTTGGGATTTTCATATCTTGGAAACCACCCATGACTTTGTATTTTTCCCATGTTGTAAAACCCCTCCAAAACCTCCCCTCCTCCTTGTAATCAACCTAGGTTCTCTGTCCCAACTAATCCAAACAAGTTTTGGATTTTATTCTAATTATTTTCCCCTCAAATCATTTCTGAAAATTATTTGGAGCCTGAGAGATTTTCAAAGCAAGTACCCTTTTGCATCTGAGTTTTGACCTCAAACCAACTCTCCTGGATAGTCCTTTGAACCCACAACCCAGAACCATCTTGATCCACTCCTCCTCTTTTCAAATTTTTCAAAATTCAGTCTCTGCAAGTTTGGACCAGATTTGCCAAATTTGGTGAAATTCATATCTACACTTCTCCAAAAATTCCACCAAAATTCAGGCGGCCTACTGGAGCAATGAGTAGCCACTCCACCAAAAATCAGCTCAAGGAAAAATCCCTAGATGCCTAGATCATTCTGTCGAACACCTGAGTTGCACTGTTCCCTTGCATATTCAGAAAAATTCAGTCTTCAGTGTCGTTTTCGTCCGTCAGTTTCAATCACGCGGCCACAGTGCGCTTGGCGCGTTGCACGCGGCCCCTTCTCCCTGGCCAGCACCCCCGCACGCGCGCTTGGCGTCTTCCTGGTGTCGGTGGCGCCATGTGCCGCCCGCGCCGACGTGTATTGCGGCGACCGAAACCCCGTTACAGCCGACAGGGAACAAGAACGGCGGCTCAACGCCGTTCGGCGCCGCCCAACGCTTCTCCGCTCTCCGCGTGGCCTCATGCATGCCAGCGCACGCCCGTGGCACCGTCACCGTGGCCCGGCAAGCACGGGACGTGCTCCCTGCCGCCGACGGGCCCGCGCCACCCCGTTCTGTCGAACTCACCCCAAAGCACCAAACCCCAGCTCAATTAGCACCTAAACGGAACCGTGGACCTCCACGATGACACCCAACGTCCTAATTACCCCCGACCAAGCCCTGCGCCGCCGTAATCTTCACCGGAAATCCCCGTTCACGGCCACCGCCTCGTACCGCCTATAAAATGGGCCCCCGAGCTCACCCTCGAGCACGCACCACCTCTACACCTCACCAAAGCTCTGCCAAGCCACTAGGAGGACCTCGAGGAGGTCTCCTCCCCCAACTCCGGCCGCCCCGTTCCGCCTCAGCCTCCACCTCGATTCACTCTGGTGAGGCCGTCTCCGGCGCCCAAACCCCGTCCGTTACCCTCTCTAGCTACCAGAAGCTTAACCCCCTCCCCAATTTGATCTTCACAGCTCCCTCCGACGAGTCCCTCGACCACCCGAGCCGCCGTCCGCCAGAGCAAGGCTCGCCGCCGACGTGGTACTCGCCGGCGACCACCACCACCACCAACCACGCGGAATGGCGCCCTGAGCATGGAGGTACCCTCCGATCTCCCTGCCTCCCCGTGGATCGCCGCCGGCGACCACCGCGGCTCTCGGGCACCGGCGAACTCTGCCGCCCCGTTCAAATATTTAAACCTGACGGGTGGGACCCGCCTGTCAGCCTCTCTGTCCTGTCTAAAC
Source organism: Triticum timopheevii (assembly GCA_963921465.1). Classification (NCBI taxonomy): domain Eukaryota; kingdom Viridiplantae; phylum Streptophyta; class Magnoliopsida; order Poales; family Poaceae; genus Triticum; species Triticum timopheevii. Next base: position 488,414,144 of record OY997270.1, on the reverse strand, counting down.
GAATCGCTTTCTGGAAACGCCTTCTGCCAAATACGCTTTCCCTCTGGGCTGGCGTAGTTGCTACCGAAGCGGTTTCTGTTTTTATAAGCTAGCCCCTGGAAACCTTCTGTTTCATTACAGATGAGTCCCTGGACAAAAACCTTTATAACTTTTAACCAGAAAAGTATTTTTGATTGATTCTTTTTCTGTCCTCTTTAAAATTTTGTCTAGTTTTTTTATCAGATTTATTTGAAAAATATTTGGTATACATTTTGTGCACCTCTTGGTATTTACGATAGCGCATATATTTTCTTTATACCGTAGATACCGAAGGAGGTGACGGAGCCGCGAACTTCATCGAGCTAGGCTCCGACTACTCCGAACCAGGCAAGCATGTTTGAACTTTTGATATGATGATTATTTTGGCATGTTTGCATTAAGTGGTTTATGGCATGTTGATGAACATACCGACGAATGTCATGTTACCTGAGACGATGAGGCAAGTGAGTTTCGAAAATCCATGAGTGGATGGATGTGAGTATGCATGGCCATGTGTTGGCATGAGGATGGGTAAGATGGCAGTGTTGTAGCATGCCAGGCTTATGCCAGACTATGTGACTTAAATGTCAACTCGTATCATTCCAGTTCTTTCCATTCTTCCTTCCTTGTACTACCACATGTTTTCCGCAAGGAATATGGCTTAGTAAGTTGTAAACCGCTTGCCTGGTACACACCAAAAAGGAGAGGCCGTGATGATGGTTCCATGGCCCTGGATTAAAGCCAGTCATCCGGTCAGGGGGCATGGGTGTTTCCGGCTGGGACCGAGAGGGGGGCACCCCTTAGAGCACGCGTATATAAATTTGATCCCATGCTATTCGAGATTGTGATCTCCCCGTCTCAAAAGTTTTTCTTGGATGATGTCTAGGGTGATTCCTAGCATCGAGGGGTAGAATGGGTGTGTACTGGTTAGCTGTGTTTTCTACCGAAAAACCGTAAACGGAACTAGTCCTTCGTGACTACGGAAATCCGTTGGCTGTGGGAAAAATTTTGTACAAACTCTGCAGAGTCATATATTCCTTCAAATCATCTATTCCATGTCCAAGTTCGATATTAACTTATCCTGACCAAATGTCAGTTTTGATGACAGAGACTCCGGTGAATCGCATGAGTGCTAAGTCCGGTTAAATGATTACTCCTGTGGATGGACTAACCCGTTTATTTTCATGAATTGAATGTTTATTATGAGTATTATTTACTTGTGATTAAAAGCCCTTTCTGTGATGTCGCTCAGACGTCCGACTGTGGCATTTCTTTTAAAGCCCTTTATGTGGCGTCGCTCAGACGCCCGACTGTGGCATTTCTTTTAAAGCCCTTTATGTGGCGTCGCTCAGACGCCCGACTGTGGCATTTCTTTTAAAGCCCTTTATGTGGCGTCGCTCAGACGCCCGACTGTGGCATTTCTTTTAAAGCCCTTTATGTGGTGTCGCTAAGACGCCCGACTGTGGTATTTCTTTTAACGCCCTTTCTGTGATGTCGCCCCGACGTCCGACTGTGGCATTTCTTTTAAAAGCCCTTTATGTGGTGTCGCTAAGACGCCCGACTGTGGCATCATTTCCTTATATTTATTTGTTCACCTTTCGAGGCGTCGCTTCAGACACCCGATCGGTCTTCATTTATGTTTTGTTGGGATTTCTGGCAGACTACCGCCGTTTCCCTTTTACTTACCTCGTTATGCTAATTTTTTAATGTACATTGGCGAATTAATCATGACGCATTCATGCATGCATTTGTTATATCTTACGTCCGAACTGTCTTGCGAGTACTTTCAAAGTACTCACTCGCTTGTTGATTTGGCCAGATGCTGACGAAGGCGATCTCATGGATGAAGAATTTGATAGTGAGTCCGACGCCTAGAGGAGTCCCAGTAAGTTTCGTGCGACCCTGGATTTGGTCACTGTATTATACCCGCTTCCGCTACCAAATAAATTCATCGAGCCTCACCTCGACGCTCGATGAGATGACAGTTTTAGAGTCTTGTGTCCCTCTCCCCGCTGTGTTTATCCACCACCACCCTATCCTCGAGTCAGTAGTATGCCTCCACACCACTGTGTCTTGTCCGCCATTATGTATAATTATTGGCGTGCTTGTAATAATTTGGTTGAGCAACCGTAGTTCGACCCTGTAATATATTTTATGCTACTGGCTTATTGTATCAAGATTTTGTCTACCAGTGAGGAGGATTTCTCTCATACTGGACTCAATAGATTGGTTTCTAAATAAATATTTTTATTGGAAAACCGGTCGTGACAAGCTTGGTACCAGAGCCAGGCTGACTGTAGGAAGCCACTAGGTGCGATCGCTAATTGGTTATTAACATAATAGATCCATTTTATATTTTTCTGCAATTGTAGACATTTCTGACAGTCAGCATAAATTTATGATCTGACCATGCAGAATTTTTGCCTACTTTTGTAGATGGCCGACAACAGCTGCGAGTCTCAGACCTTCGCCAACGTGCCCGATGGGTTCGTCAAGCTTCTTTCCTTCATCGTTCAGGTCGCGATGGGGCCATCTATGCGCCCAGTCTTCACACTCTGCCAGCACCGAGTCAACGACAGTCTGACCATGCACCAGGCCGTGGTGCAGTTCAAGGGAGGGCGTGGTGAGTTACGCCGCTTCCGGTTCTTGGGAAGAGCCATGCCTACGGAGAGGCATGCTATGCAGATGGCAGCCCGCGAGGCGATAGCTCGTCTCAGGGATGTCCTGCCCGTGATGAAGACTCGTCGTTACCGTTATCTTCCATGCCATGTGCCTTACACCTGTCACTACGCATTCTCCTGCCCCAGAGGAGAACGAGACGAGTCTTTTGAGATGCTTATTGAGTATCTCCGGGCCCTGGAGGCAGCCTTCGACAACCTGGTGGACGACTTCGTGGCTGCCCGCATGAACTCAGTTCATGGCTGTGCTGCCAACAGGAGGGACCTCCTACCCACCGCACCGCCACTGACATTTGTCTCGTCCTCAGCATCTTATGCACCTACTCGTCGCCTACCTTCTACCGAAGAATTCAACCAAGTTATTGCGCCCACTCCAGCGTGCACTGCACCACCCTTCGCGCCCACTCCTATTCGTGTTGTTCCGCCCCTGGCACCCGCTCCGTCCACTCTACGCAATACTACACGTATGGAGCCTATTAGCGAGGAGGAAGTCGAGTCCCTAGCCTCGCTACGCCTCACCCTCGGCAGGGCAAAGGAGGTCGTCAACATCTCCGCCTGAGTACGCTTAGCCGCCATGTAATGTACCGCTTTGTATGATATGTTTATATGTACATAGGTTGTGAGAAGTAGCCTGTTTGCGCATCATGTAGGATCTGGAGAAGTGCACTAGCCTAAATAACATGTCAGGATTATGTACGCATATCCTGAGTGATGTATTGTATAATTACCGTCGCGTGTAAGATATGTAATGAGCAGTCCTTCTCCGTGCGCAAGTCGATTTGTTTTTCTTAAGTAAGCTTGGTTATTAATTTTATTTGCCAGCTTTATGCATTTATGGAATTGTTTTTATGACTCTTTCTGCTTTTCTTATGGGTTTTACAAAATATATCCCCAGAGTGAAAAATGTCTCGTCCTTGGACTCGCTCCATGCCAACTCCACCAGAGGAAAATTTTGATACACAACCCAGCAACGAGTTCACTCAGGGACAGTCAAGCCAACAGGGCAGTGAATCGGCACTTTCACAAATGTGCCGCCTTTATGAGTAGAGTCAGCAACAACATCGGGAAATGATGAACCAAGTCATCAACATGGGAAATCACCATGGACAGTATCAGCAACATTCCAGGTTATCTGAGCTACAGAAGACACGTCCCCAAACATTTTCTCATACTGACAAGCCCCTTGAAGCCGAGGATTGGCTTCGAGATATGGAGAGAAAATTAATTATTGCAAAATGTTCAGATCTCGAGAAAGTACTATATGCTCCGCACTATCTCACAGGAGCAGCTGCATCATGGTGGGAGAATTTTCTGCACATGTACCCCAACGAAAATGATATAACCTGGGATGATTTCAAGGAAGGTTTCCGTGGTGCACACATTCCCAAGAGTATTATGAAAATTAAGAAGAGAGAATTCGATGACCTCAAACAAAGGAACATGACAGTGTCAGAATACAATGGTCAATTTACTCTATTGTCCCGCTACGCCAATGAAGAACGTATGACTGAAAGCAAGAAGATGGAGAAATTCCTTGACGGTCTGGCGCCCGCGCTTAAATGCCAACTGGTAGTGCACACTTTTCCAGATTTTAAAACACTAGTGGACAAAGCCATTACTCTGGAAAATGAGAGACGTAGCTTGGAGGCTTTACGCAAGCGAAAAAGAGACCAGACTACTCTTGCACGCAACCACCGAAGCAGGACAGATTTTCAGAAAGGTGGGACACACAAACCTACCACAAACATCTCTCGCCCAACCAAGAATTTCCATGCAAGGGACAAAGAGTTCACATATCGCCCAGGCGTTACTTGCTACGCTTGTGGAGAAGAAGGGCACTACGCCAAACAGTGCCCCAAGCCAAGGAACTCGACCCCGAAGCCAAACAACGGTGGCAGTAATTTAGCGCCCAAGCGCAATAATTTCAACCCCAACAACAACCATAGGAAGGGTCATCTAAACCACGTGACCAAAGAAGAAGCACAAAATGCTCCGGATATCGTACTCGGTACGTTTCCTGTCAACACAATACCTGCAACGGTTTTGTTTGATTCTGGAGCTTCTCACTCATTCATTTCGAAAAATTTTGCTTTGCAAAATAATTTTTCGATGTTTCCCTTGGAAAAATCCATGGTCATCAAGTCCACTGGGATTCAGCAAGTTACTCAGAATTACTGTCAGAATGTGGTCATTGAGTTCGAAGGATTGAAATTTTTCGCCAATCTTATTGTGTTGGAAAATAAAGGACTGGATGTCATCCTAGGGATGGACTGGTTAACCACCAACAAAGGTTTTATTGACTGTTTCAACCGGACCGTAATTCTCACGCACCACCACGGGAAGACAATAAAAGTAACAGCCAAGGAAAGAAAAATACCCCGGCAGCCGAGATTGAATAAGGTGGACGTTTCTGAGTTAAGCAAGGTTCCAGTAGTATGTGAATTTCCAGACGTATTTCCCGAAGAACTACCAGGCATGCCACCAGACCGAGAAATAGAATTCAGCATTGAGCTAGCACCAGGAACCACCCCCATATACAAGAAACCATACAGAATGGCACCATCCGAGTTGATCGAGTTGAAGAAACAAATAAAGGAATTACTGGACAAGGGATACATTCGAGCCAGCTCCTCACCTTGGGGATCACCAATTTTATTTGCCAAAAAGAAGGATGGAACACTGAGATTGTGCATAGACTACCGAGCACTTAACATGGTCACAGTCAAGAACAAATACCCGATGCCACGAATAAATGATGTATTTGATCAGCTCGCTCAGGCCAAGGTATTCTCAAAGATTGACTTAAGGTCAGGATACCATCAATTAAAAGTGCGAACAGAAGATATCCCCAAAACAGTCTTCACCTCCAGATATGGACTATATGAGTTCACAGTTATGCCTTTTGGATTAACAAACACCCCCGCATATTTTGTTCACCTCATGAACAAAGTATTTATGAAGTTTATGGACAAGTTCGTTGTGGTATTTATCGATGATATTCTGATATACTCCAAAACACCAGAAGAGCACGCGGAACATCTCAGGATTGTGCTAGGAGAACTCAGAAAGCATCAATTGTATGCCAAGTTCAGCAAGTGCGAATTTTGGCTAAGACAAGTAGGCTTTCTAGGTCACGTGCTGACCCAAGACGGTATCGCAGTGGACCCGAAGAAAGTTAGGGCCATACTTGACTGGAAGGCACCAGCCAGCCTAACGGACATATGAAGTTTCTTGGGAATGGCAGGATATTACCGCAGATTTATTGAAGGATTCTCCACTCTAGCCAAGCCAATGACGCAGTTGCTCAAGAAGGACAAGAAGTTTGAATGGACAGAAGCCTGCGAAAAAAGTTTCCAAGATTTAAAACGGAAATTAACCACAGCACCGGTATTAATTGTGCCAGACATACACAAAAACTTTGTGGTGTATTGTGACGCATCCCGAAAAGGTCTCGGGTGCGTGTTGATGCAGGAAGGCAAGGTTGTCGCATACGCTTCACGACAACTCCGCAAGCATGAGGAAAATTATCCCACTCATGACTTAGAAATGGCAGCAGTCATTCATGCACTTAAGGAATGGAGGCATTTCTTACTAGGGAATCGATGTGAAATATAAACGGACCATAAAAGTCTCAAATATATTTTCACACAGCCAGAACTAAACTTACGGCAACGACACTGGTTGGAATTGGTAAACGATTATGACGTTGGTATCCACTATCATCCAGGGAAAGCAAATGTAGTGGCCGATGCTCTTAGTCGAAACCCTAGCTCCGACGAAAACGATGTGCAAAGTTTGAGACCTGAATTCCAACAAGAATTTGCCAAACTCAACTTGTTAATGATCGCGGAAGGCACCATATCAAACTTGGAAATAAAGCCCGACCATGTGAAGAGAATTAAAGAAGCTCAGCCTGGTCACCCCAGCATTGAAGGAATTAAAAGAAAGGTGAGTATGGGCAAGGCCTCAGAATTTGTCATAGGCGATGATGGAATATTACGGTACAGGGACAGACTCTGTGTGCCAAACATAGAGGACCTCAGGCAGCAAATCCTAGCTGAAGCACACACCACTCCATATTCAATCCACCCTGGAGGAACCAAAATGTATAAGGATATTCAGGAAAGATTTTGGTGGCACGGTATGAAGAGGGACATAGCCACATTCGTTACATGTTGCGATTCTTGTCAACGCATAAAAGTTGAGCATCAAAAACCAGCCGGACTACTGCAACCAAACAAAATACCTGAGTGGAAATGGGATGAAATAGGGATGGATTTTATTGTCGGACTACCTCGGTCACGACACGGGTATGATGCCATATGGGTCATCACCGATAGATTAACCAAGGTGGCACATTTCATTCCAGTGAAGACAACCTACAACACTCAGAAGCTTGCCAGGATTTATCTCTCCCATATAGTTTGTCTGCATGGAGTCCCGAAGACTATAATATCCGACAGAGGCACTCAGTTTGTCTCGAGATTCTGGGATCATTTACAACAGGCTCTGGGAACTCATTTGGCCTTCAGCACAGCCTACCATCCCCAGACTGATGGACAGACTGAACGCGTAAACCAAATTTTAGAAGACATGCTGAGAGCATGTGTCCTCACCTATGGAACCAGTTGGGAAGAAAGCCTGCCATATGCCGAGTTCGCATACAACAACAGTTACCAGGCCAGCCTGCAAATGGCACCTTTTGAAGCCCTATACGGACGGAGATGTCGTACCCCGCTAAATTGGTCAGAGACTGGAGACAGCCGTATCTTCGGCCCGGACATGCTCAAAGAAGCCGAGGAAAAAGTCAAGCTAATCAGGGACCGACTCAAGACCGCTCAAAGCCGACAGAAGAGTTATTATGATCAGAAACATCGTGGGGTCAATTTTGAACCCGATGAATTTGTATACCTACGAGTATCACCTATGAAGGGACTGCAACGGTGTAAGATTAAAGGAAAGTTAGCACCAAGATTCATTGGACCTTTCTGCATAGTGGCACGAAGAGGCACTGTAGCCTACCAGCTAGACTTACCCGAAGATTTGTCCGACATTCACGACGTGTTCCACGTCTCTCAATTAAGGAAGTGCGTAAGCAAACCAGAGAAACAAGTATCCCATGAGAACATTGATGTACAACCAGATCTCACCTACCGAGAACGTCCAGTAAAAATATTAGAGGAGTCTGAAAGGAGAACCCGACAGAAGACCATCAAGTTTTTCAGAGTTCAGTGGAGCAACCACACCGAAAGCGAAGCAACTTGGGAAAGAGAGGATTTTCTTCGGACAGAGCATCCACACTTATTTGAGGAACAGCTGAAATCTCGGGGACGAGATTTTTCCTAAGGGGCTAGGTGTTGTGACACTCCAAAATTTTTACTTTGGTTTTCAGCAAAAACTTTGTGGTTTTTGAAAAGAGGCCATTTAAAATCTTCCAGAAAATCTTCCTCTTAAAAACCTTTCTTTTCTTTGGCAAGGTTTTTATTTTTTTCTTCAAACTATGGTGTTTGATCTTTTGAAACTTCTTCTCTGTTGGTTCCCTCTCAAATTATTTTGGGAGTTTAATTTATTTTTTTTCTTTCTTTTAAAAAGAAACTCTATGAAAATTTGGGATTTTCATATCTTGGAAACCACCCATGACTTTGTATTTTGCCCATGTGGTAAAACCCCTCCAAAACCTCCCCTCCTCCTTGTAATCAACCTAGGTTCTCTGTCCCAACTAATCCAAACAAGTTTTGGATTTTATTCTAATTATTTTCCCTCAAATCATTTCTGAAAATTATTTGGAGCCTGAGAGATTTTCAAAGCAAGTACCCTTTTGCATCTGAGTTTTGACCTCAAACCAACTCTCCTGGATAGTCCTTTGAACCCACAACCCAGAACCATCTTGATCCACTCCTCCTCTTTTCAAATTTTTCAAAATTCAGTCTCTGCAAGTTTGGACCAGATTTGCCAAATTTGGTGAAATTCATATCTACACTTCTCCAAAAATTCCACCAAAATTCAGGCGGCCTACTGGAGCAATGAGTAGCCACTCCACCAAAAATCAGCTCAAGGAAAAATCCCTAGATGCCTAGATCATTCTGTCGAACACCTGAGTTGCACTGTTCCCTTGCATATTCAGAAAAATTCAGTCTTCAGTGTCGTTTTCGTCCGTCAGTTTCAATCACGCGGCCACAGTGCGCTTGGCGTGTTGCACGCGGCCCCTTCTCCCTGGCTAGCACCCCCGCACGCGCGCTTGGCGTCTTCCTGGCGTCGGTGGCGCCCTGTGCCGCCCGCGCCGGCGTGTATTGCGGCGACGGAAACCCCGTTACAGCCGACAGGGAACAAGAACGGCGGCTCAACGCCGTTCGGCGCCGCCCAATGCTTCTCCGCTCTCCGCGTGGCCTCATTCATGCCACCGCACGCCTGTGGCACCGTCACCGTGGCCCGGCAAGCACGGGACATGCTCCCTGCCGCCGACGGGCCCGCGCCGCCCCGTTCTGTCGAACTCACCCCAAAGCACCAAACCCCAGCTCAATTAGCACCTAAACGGAACTATGGACCTCCACGATGACACCCAACGTCCTAATTACCCCCGACCAAGCCCTGCGCCACCGTAATCTTCACCGGAGATCCCCGTTCACGGCCACCGCCTCGGACCGCAAAAGGGCCCCCGAGCTCACCCTCGAGCATGCACCACCTCTACACCTCACCAAAGCTCTGCCAAGCCACTAGGAGGACCTCGAGGAGGTCTCCTCCCCCAACTCCGGCCGCCCCGTTCCGCCTCGGCCTCCACCTCGATTCACTCCGGTGAGGCCGTCTCCGGCGCCCAAACCCCGTCCGTTACCCTCTCTAGCTACCAGAAGCCTAACCCCCTCCCCAATTTGATCTTCACAGCTCTCTCCGACGAGTCCCTCGACCACCCGAGCCGCCGTCCGCCGGAGCAAGGCTCGCCGCCGACGTGGTACTCGCCGGCGACCACCACCACCACCAACCGACGCGGAATGGCGCCCTGAGCACGGAGGTACCCTCCGATCTCCCTGCCTCGCCGTGGATCGCCGCCGGCGACCATCGCGGCTCTCGGGCACCGGCGAACTCTGCCGCCCCATTCAAATATTTAAACCTGACGGGCGGGACCCGCCTGTCAGCCTCTCTGTCCTGTCTAAACGAATCGCTTTCTGAAAACGCCTTCTGCCAAATACGCTTTCCCTCTGGGCTGGCGTAGTTGCTACCGAAGCGTTTTCTGTTTTTATAAGCTAGCCCCTGGAAACCTTCTGTTTCATTACAGATGAGTCCCTGGACAAAAACCTTTATAACTTTTAACCAGAAAAGTATTTTTGATTGATTCTTTTTCTGTCCTCTTTAAAATTTTGTCTAGTTTTTTATCAGATTTATTTGAAAAATATTTGGTATACTTTTTGTGCACCTCTTGGTATTTACGATAGTGCATATATTTTCTTTATACCGTAGATACCGAAGGAGGTGACGGAGCCGCGAACTTCACCGAGCTAGGCTCCGACTACTCCGAACCAGGCAAGCATGTTTGAACTTTTGATATGATGATTGTTTTGGCATGTTTGCATTAAGTGGTTTATGGCATGTTGATGAACAAACCGACGAATGTCATGTTACCTGAGACGATGAGGCAAGTGAGTTTCGAAAATCCATGAGTGGATGGATGTGAGTATGCATGGCCATGTGTTGGCATGAGGATGGGTAAGATGGCAGTGTTGTAGCATGCCAGGCTTATGCCAGACTATGTGACTTAAATGTCAACTCGTATCATTCCAGTTCTTTCCATTCTTCCTTCCTTGTACTGCCACATGTTTTCCACAAGGAATATGGCTTAGTAAGTTGTAAACCGCTTGCCTGGTACACACCAAAAAGGAGAGGCCGTGATGATGGTTCCATGGCCCTGGATTAAAGCCAGTCATCCGGTCAGGGGGCATGGGTGTTTCCGGTTGGGACCGAGAGGGGGGCACCCCTTAGAGCGCGCGTATATAAATTTGATCCCATGCTATTCGAGATTGTGATCTCCCCATCTCAAAAGTTTTTCTTGGACGATGTCTAGGGTGATTCCTAGCATAAAGGGGTAGAATGGGTGTGTACTGGTTAGCTGTGTTTTCTACCGAAAAACCGTAAACGGAACTAGTCCTTCGTGACTACGGAAATCCGTTGGCTGTGGGAAAAATTCTGTACAAACTCTGCAGAGTCATATATTCCTTCAAATCATCTATTCCATGTCCAAGTTCGATATTAACTTATCCTGACCAAATGTCAGTTTTGATGACAGAGACTCCGGTGAATCGCATGAGTGCTAAGTCCGGTTAAATGATTACTCCTGTGGATGGACTAACCCGTTTATTTTCATGAATTGAATGTTTATTATGAGTATTATTACTTGTGATTAAAATCCCTTTCTGTGATGTCGCTCAGACGTCCGACTGTGGCATTTCTTTTAAAGCCCTTTATGTGGCGTCGCTCAGACGCCCGACTGTGGCATTTCTTTTAAAGCCCTTTATGTGGCGTCGCTCAGACGCCCGACTGTGGTATTTCTTTTAACGCCCTTTCTATGATGTCGCCCCGACGTCCGACTGTGGCATTTCTTTTAAAAGCCCATTATGTGGTGTCGCTAAGACGCCTGACTGTGGCATCATTTCCTTATATTTATTTGTTCACCTTTCGAGGCGTCGCTTCAGACACCCGATCGGTCTTCATTTATGTTTTGTTGGGATTTCTGGCGGACTACCGCCGTTTCCCTTTTACTTACCTCGTTATGCTAATTTTTGAATGTACATTGGTGAATTAATCATGACGCATTCATGCATGCATTTGTTATATCTTACGTTCGAACTGTCTTGCGAGTACTTTCAAAGTACTCACTGGCTTGTTGATTTGGCCAGATGCTGACGAAGGCGATCTCATGGATGAAGAATTTGATAGCGAGTCCGACGCCTAGAGGAGTCCCAGTCAGTCTCGTGCGACCCTGGATTTGGTCACTGTATTATACCCGCTTCCGCTACCAAATAAATTCATCGAGCCTCACCTCGACGCTCGATGAGATGACAGTTTTAGAGTCTTGTGTCCCTCTCCCCACTGTGTTTATCCACCACCACCCTATCCTTGAGTCAGTAGTATGCCTCCACACCACTGTGTCTTGTCCGCCATTATGTATAATTATTGGCGTGCTTGTAATAATTTGGTTGAGCAACCGTAGTTCGACCTTGTAATATATTTTATGCTACTGGCTTATTGTATCAAGATTTTGTCTACCAGTGAGGAGGATTTCTCTCACACTGGACTCAATAGATTGGTTTCTCAATAAATATTTTTATTGGAAAACCGGTCGTGACAGAGTATCCGATGACTTCCGTTGAGATGGGAGTGGCTACTAGAACCGACGGTGTTCCTTGTTTGGTGTCGGCTCTGCGTAATGTACACTTACCCAAGGACTTCAAGGGACCTCGAAAGGTGCCGAATTACATGGCCGATTTACAGCCCGGAGCGTGGATTGAAAGTTATGAGATGGCCATGGAACTGTTGGAGGTCAGCGACGCAGCAATGGCTAAATACTTCACCATGATGTTAGATGGAACGGCCCGGTCCTGGTTAAAGGGCTTGCCACCCAATTCCATTAATTCGTGGGCAGAGCTAAAGGCCCGTTTCATCCAGAACTTCAAGGACACTTGCAAGAAATCTATGTCGATTGTGGATTTGGCAAGTTGTAAGCAGGAGGAGTGTGAATCCACGACTCACTGGGTACGCCAGGTCAAGGAGATAATACATTCATCTGACAAGATGGATGCTGGCTCTGCAGTCCTTATGTTGGAAAAGAACTACCGCTTTGAGCCGCTGAGACAGAAACTGGGGCGCCTTAAGCATGATTGCAACGATATGGGTACGCTAATGGCAGCTTTAGTCAAATACGCCGACTCTGATAGTACCAAGGATCCCGCGTCTGATGAGGAAAAGACATGGGAGGGAAGGAAGAATGGCAAAGGAAAAGGACAGCAGCATAACCTGATAAATCAAGGGGGCAACAAGCGTAAGGCCGAGGGTAACCCGGAGTTTGTAGCCAACTCCAATGCACAGGGTAACAATCAGAGACATAAGGCAAACCTCCCCCCCCCCCCGATCTGGCGGGTCAGGCCCATCTCTTGAGCAGCTACTCAATGAGCCGTGCCCGAGACATAGCACGCGGGAACGACCGGCCACCCACTTATGGAAGGATAGTGCAATCATGAAGGCTTTTAAGAATTCCAACACGTTTGATGGCAATCATGAGTCGGGCGGAGGCTCAGGAGCTGGCGGTTTTCATGGCCCGGGTGGCGGTTCAAGTTCTGGCTTTCGGGGACATCAGGGCGGTTATAATCAACAGCAATCTGGTCAAGGGGATCAGCAGCAGCAGCAGTCGGGTTATCAAAGCCATCTGAAGCAGCTGAATAGTGGGTAATATCACGTGTTTACCACTAGCTTGTGCAAACGTGACCAGAAGGTTCATAAGAGGGCCGTAAATTTTGTTGAGCCGGCGGTTCCCTGTTATTTGAGGTGGACAAAACAGCCCATTGTGTGGAGCAGGGAAGATCACCCCATCCGGGTTGATAATCCGGGTCAGTTAGCCTTGGTGGTAGCACCTCAGGTTGGTGGATATAAATTTACTAAGGTACTCATAGACGGGGGTAGCAGCATCAATATCCTCTATTATGAGTCCTTTCGACGCATGGGGTTAACTGATAAGAATTTGAAGATGTCCAACACTGTTTTTCATGGAGTGGTCCCTGGTAAGTCGGCTTACCCAGTTGGCAAGATTGAACTGGAAGTGGCCTTTGGAGATGAGTATGATTCTAGAGCTGAGAAATTAACCTTCGAGGTGGTCAAAATCAAGAGTCCATATCATGCTCTGTTTGGACGGTCGGCTTCTGCCAAGTTCATGGCACGACCGTGCTATGTTTACCTACAGCTTAAGATGCCGGGTCACAAGGGCACCATCACCGTGCATGGAAGTCGAAAGGTAGCCTTGGAATGTGAGGAGGGCGACGCGGCTTATGATGAGTCTGTTTGTGCAGCAGAGGAACTGAAGTGTTATCAAAACAACATTGATCCGGCAGATATGACCTCTCTAAAGAAGCCAACCACCGAGCATGACCCGACGATGAAGTTTAAGTCGGTTGCTGAAACCAAGCTTGTGGATTTCAATCCAGATGATTCATCTAAGCAGTTCAGTATCAGTGCCAATTTGGATCCTAAATAGGAAAGCGCGCTCATCGAGTTCATCCGTGAGAACCGGGACATCTTTGCATGGAAAACTTCTGACATGCCAGGTTTACCGAGAGAACTCGCTGAGCACACTCTCAATATTGATCCGAAGTATAAGCCAGTCAGCAGTTTCTTCAACGATTCAACGAAGAGAGGCGGAAGGCTATTGGAGAGGAAGTCGCCCGGCTCTTAACGGCTGGGTTTATTATTGAAGTTTTTCACCCGGAGTGGTTGGCTAACCCGGTGCTCGTGCTCAAGAAGAACGGCACTTGGCGGATGTGTGTGGATTACACGGACTTAAATAAGGCTTGTTCGGCTGATCCCTTTGCTCTCCCCCGTATTGATCAAATCATTGATGCTACGGCGGGTTGCGAGCGTTTGAGCTTTTTGGATGCTTACTCTGGTTATCATCGGATCAAAATGGCAGTTAAGGACTACAAGAAGACGGCGTTCATCACTCCGTTTGGAGCCTTCTATTACGTATCTATGCCATTTGGGCTCAAGAGTGCTCAAGCGACTTATCAGCGATGTATACAGAACTGTCTCCATGATAAAATTGGGCGCAATGTTCATGCTTATGTGGATGACATCATGGTGAAGTCCAGAGAGAAGGAAACCTTGATATCTGACCTGAAGGAGACCTTTGAGAATCTCCGGGTTTATAAAATGATGCTTAACCCGGACAAGTGTCTATTTGGTGTACCTGCAGGCAAGCTCTTGGGTTTCTTGGTCTCAAACAGAGGCATTGAAGCTAATCCGGAGAAGATCAAGGCAATTACCTCTCTGGCTAAACCGGCACGCATCAATGATGTTCAGCGACTGGCGGGTCGTGTTGCCACTTTAAGCCGATTCATAAGCTGGTTAGGTGAGAAGGCCCTACCGCTGTATCAGATGATGAAGAAAACAGACACCTTTGTCTGGAGTGATGCTGCTAATACGGCCTTTGAAAATTTAAAGAGACAGTTGTCTGAGCCACCGGTCCTTGCGGCTCCCATTGATAAAGAGTCGTTGTTGTTATATGTGGCTGCTAACTCACGAGCCATCAGTGTCGCCATCGTGGTGGAGCGTAAGGAGGCAGGCAAGGAGCATCCAGTTCAACGGCCGGTTTACTACATCAGTGAGGTGCTCATTGAGTCTAAACAAAGGTATCCACATCGGTAGAAACTTGTTTACGGAGTGTTCATGGCAAACCGGAAGCTGAAGCAGTACTTCCAAAGTCATCCTATAAAGGTGGTAAGTTCCGCCCCCTTGGGAGACATCATTCAGAATAGGGAGGCCACGGGACGAATCGCCAAGTGGGTTATTGAGTTTGGGCCCTATGGTTTGAAGTATATGCCACGTACTGCTATTAAATCTCAAGTGAGGGAGTCCTGGATTAGGGGGTGTCCGGATGGCTGGACTGTGACCTTTGGCTGGACTCCCAGACTATGAAGATACAAGATTGAAGACTTCGTCCCGTGTCCGGATAGGACTTTCCTTGGCGTGGAAGGCAAGCTTGGCGATATTATATGAAGATCTCCTCCCATTGTAACCGACTCTATGTAACCCTAGCCCTCTCCGGTGTCTATATAAACCGGAGAATTTTAGTCCATAGCACGAACAACAATCATACCATAGGCTAGCTTCTAGGGTTTAGCCTCTCTGATCTCATGGTAGATCAACTCTTGTACTACCCATATCATCAATATTAATCAAGCAGGAGTAGGGTTTTATCTCCATCGAGAGGGCCCGAACCTGGGTAAAAACATCGTGTCCCTTGTCTCCTGTTACCATCCGCCTAGACGCACAGTTCGGGACCCCCTACCCGAGATCCGCCGGTTTTGACACCGACATTGGTGCTTTCATTGAGAGTTCCTCTATATCATCACCTTTAGGCCCGATGTGTAACACTCCAGATGTAACATGTCCCAATTTGGCAATATATCAACTTGACCTCATCCAATTCTTGTGGGTTTTATCATGTTTGGCCTCATCTTGTTTGGTTGTGTGGTTTTATTCTTTTCATTGTCATTTCCTTTTAGCCATTTTGCATTTGTGCCTCTTGTCATTTTGCATTCATCCTCATCATATAGTGCGTTTTCATCTCATGCCATCTCATGTTGCATTTTGTCATTCATGTTGTTGCCATGAGCATCATGGGCATGACCTTGTCCCCCCCCCCCTTTCAACCATGGCACCATCACTTCTCCTCCTTCCTTCCCCTTCCTTCTCTTATCAAGTGCTATTTTTCCTTCTCTATTAATGTTCATCTTCTCCCTGTAAAACTTGCTCCTTGCCCTAAACCTCTCTGCCAAAGATATCCTTATTTGAAGTTGTTTTGGTCAGGTTCAAAAATGACACAATTCTGAAAATATTTCAAACTTGTCTTATTTTTCTACCTCTAAAAATGCCCAATGCAATTTATTAAAAAAGTGGATAATTCTAGGAATTGGAGAGTATTTTCTTTATGCTCTAACTCCTCTCCCTTTTTCCTGAGCTTTTCTGTTTCTATTTCTGTTTATATAAATAGAAATGAAGCAGCAGCAGCAGCACCCCCCCCCCCTGGGCCTCGGCCTCCCAGGCCGGCCCAGCTAGCGCACCGCGCAGCCCGGCCTTTGCGCCAGCCGGCCTGCTCGGTCCTCTCCTCCGTGCTTTTCCTCACCCATGCAAGCGCGCACCCTCGCTAGACCCTCGACACGTGGTAAGAGTGGCCCCGCTCGTCAGCGCCTCCCCTGTTTCCCGCACCCACCTTTTCCCTCTCCTCTCGCCGTCGCCATGGGGACCGCGAGCACGGGCGCGCGTGAGCTCGCACCGCTCGCCCTAGCCCTTATAAGCCCCAGCTTCCGTGTCCCTCGCGTCGCCTAAGGTTTCCCTCGTCCGCCGCCGCCGTTTCCAGGTGAGTTTAGCCACCAGATCTGCCGCTTCCGCCCCGTCTCGAGCGCACCTGAGAGCGCGCCTCGTCGCCGGCGTGCTCTCCAGCCACTCCAAACCCCGCAGCTAGTGTCCATCTTCTTCCTCGCCGTCGTCTCCTTCCACGACGTCGACTACGGTGCTCGGACGACGAGTTCATCGACGTCCCCTGCTTCCTCCTACCTCTCGGTCAGAAAACGCACCACGATTCAGAGCTCCACCTCGTCGCCGGCAGCTCGTCTCCGTCGACTACTCCGTGTCCTTGGGTGAGCTGGGTAACGCACCTCCCTCTCCCATCCTTCCCATAGCATGTAGGAGCCCGTAGATTGCATCCGATCCTTGGTTCTGAATTTGTTGGTGCAGTGTGGTGCAACCGTATGCGTGTTGTGCGTGTCTCCGCTCTGGTTCCCCCTCATCGTGCTCCCGTAGCGCGCTCGCGCACTCGTTTACGCCTTCGCGCGCACCCTGCAAGCCTCCCGCTGCTCCGGCGTGTCCCTCTGCCGCTCGCCGCGGACGCCATGGCCCCGAGTCGAGCAACTGCTCGAGCTCGAGCGCCCCTGCTTTCCCTCATAGATGCGCGCGTCCATTGCCCTTTCCGCACGGCCGCCGGAGGCCCTGTGCCCACTGGTTGCCGTCGTTGCCCTCGCCGGCGCCGTCGTCCTCTCTGTTTGTAACAGAGTTGCATGACCTGGTGCCTATCTAAAAGGAGCCGAAGCCCTTCCCCTATCAGTAGCGCCCGCCTAGCCCAGTGGTTGCAGTAGCAGAGCCACACCGGGGAGACCCGGGTTCGATCCCCCGCGGCTGCATATTTCTTCCCCCCTTTTTTCCTTTCCTTTGCACTGTGCGTATGACAGGGTGGCCCCACTTGTCATACTCTCTTAGCCTGTGTGTTTTTTTATTTATTTTATTATTTGTTTTATTTCTGTCCCCAGAGAATATTCCAATTCTGGCATATGGAATCTGTCCTTCTCGGGCAAGTCCAATTCTGGACGCTTCCAATTATGGAAAGTGCCATTTCTGTCAATTACCATTTTAGGCAGGTTTTAACTTTGTGCATTTGTGATGATTTTTCTACAGCAACCCTAACATATTATATATGTTTTTGGGGTAGAAAAATCCCACCAATCCATTGGTGGCATTAGTTTCTGCATTTGAGCAAGTTCATAATCATACCATCTCACTTCTTATTGTTGTTTTGTCTCTTATGTGCTTGTTCATGCAAATATGCTAGTTGTTTGTTTTGCACTTGAGTAGCTACTTTGTCATGCCTACTTCATACTAGTACTTATTCCATGCCATGACATGCCTGGTAATGAGTTGATCAAGCCTGTAGAGATGCCATGATGAATCTGTTTTTGCTATGTCTAGTAATTCCACTAAGTCTGTAGAACTGTTATCTCTTGCAATATTGCCATGCTATTTTAGTCATGCTCTAGTGGTTTTTAGGTTGAGCTCAGTGTTCATGTTTCGTAGGGCATCTCCTGTACATCACTGTTATGCATCTTGTTCATATGTTTGGGTGCTATAGCTTGTTCATACTTTGCATCCAAGTGGCCATGTTGTTGTTTGCATCATATCTTGTCTTGCTTGCCTTTTGCAAACCGTGTACCCGGATCCGGTGATCCTTATATCGATTTCAACCGAAATCATCTCATCTTTCCAGCGGCATACTTGGTTTGCCAAGTTGATGCCTTGTTCATCATCCTTCCTTCCGAAGCACGGATACGCTTTGCATATCACCTCTCGCATATCATGACATGTTTTGCATCATGATGCCTGGGCATTACACCGTGATTTATGGTGGTTCCTTGCTTGTGTTCTTGCTTTGGGTAGAGTCGGGAGACGAGAACGCTTACGAGGAACCTGTTGAGTACGCTAACGAGGATCCAGCCTTCGACAACTCTGAGAACCTTGCAGGCAAGATGATCATACCTTCGATATCACTTCTATCTTTGCTTGCTAGTACTCGCTCTTTCGCTATGTTAGCCATGCATGCCTTTGTTTACCATGCCTACCTATTGCCATGTCAACCCTCTAACCAACCTGTCCTAGCAACCGTTGTTTGGCTATGTCACTGCTTTTGCTCAGCCCCTCTTATAGCGTTGTTAGTTGCAGGTGAAGATGAACTTTGTTCCTGGTCAGAACACGGATATTTTGGGATATCACAATATCTCCTGTTTAAATTAATGCACCTTATATACTTGGTAAAGGGTGGAAGGCTCGGCCTTATGCCTGGTGACTTGTTCCACTCTTGCCGCCCTAGTTTCCGTGATACCGGTGTTATGTTCCTTGATTTTGCGTTCCTTACACGGTTGGGTGATTTATGGGACCCCCTTAACAGTTCGCTTTGAATAAAACTCCTCCAGCAAGGCCCAACTTTGGTTATACCATTTGCTACCTAAGCCCTTTCCCTTGGGTTTTCGCGAGCCCAAGGGTCATCTTTATTACCCCCCCCCCCCCGGGCCAGTGCTCCTCTGAGTGTTGGTCCAAACTAGATCCCTTTGTAGCGCCACCTCGGGGAAACTTGAGGGCTGGTTTTAGTTGGACGGACTGCTCATCCGTTTGTGCCCTGAGAACGAGATATGTGCAGCTCCTATCGGGATTTGTCGGCACAGTCGGGTGGTCTTGCTGGACTTGTTTTACCATTGTCGAAATGTTTTGCGAACCGGGATTCCGAGACTGATCGGGTCTTCCCGGGAGAAGGTCCATTCCTTCGTTGACCGTGAGAGCTTGTGATGGGCTGATTTGGGACACCCCTGCAGGGTATATAATCTTTCGAAAGCTGTGCCCGCGGTTATGAGGCGGATGGGAATTTGTTAATGTCCGGTTGTAGATAACTTGACACTTGACCTCTTTAAAATGCATCAACCGAGTGTGTAGCCGTGATGGTCTCTTCTCAGCGGAGTCCGGGAAGTGAACACGGTTTGTGTTATGCTTGACGTAAGTAGTTTCAGGATCACTTCTTGATCGCTTCTAGCTTCTCGACCGATGTGTTGCTTCTCTTCTCGCTCTCATTTGCGTATGTTAGCCACCATATATGCTTAGTGCTTGCCGCAGCTCCACCATATTACACCTTTCCTACCTATGAGCTTAAATAGTCTTGATCTCGCGGGTGTGAGATTGCTGAGTCCTCATGACTCACAGATTCTACCAAAACAGATGCAGGTGCCGAGGATACTGGCGCAGATGGCGCAACTGAGCTGAAGTGGGAATTTGATGAGGCCCTTGGTCGTTACTATGTATCGTTTCCAGATGATCAGTAGAGGTGCCCAGTCGGGACGATCGGGGATCTAGCATTTGGGGTTGTCTTCTTTTCATTTGAACTTGACCGTAGCCGGTCTATGAGTGTATTTGAATTATGTATGATCTTAATTTATGTATTGTGTGAAGTGGCGATTGTAAGCCAACTCTCTTTATCCCAGTCTTGTTCATTACATGGGATTGTGTGAAGATGACCCTTCTTGCGACAAAACTACTATGCGGTTATGCCTCTAAGTCGTGCTTCGACACGTGGGAGATATAGCCGCATCGTGGGTGTTACAAGTTGGTAATCAGAGCCATCCCCGACTTAGGAGCCCCCTGCTTGATTGTTTGCTGGCGATGTTGAGTCTAGAAACAAAAATGTTTTGAGTCTTAGGATTATATATATATCGGAGAGTAGGATTCTTTTTACTCCTCAGTCCCTTCGTCGCTCTGGTGAGGTCTCCTGTCGTAGATGTTTTGACTATCCTCTTCTCAAATTTTTCACTAAATTTTTTTTTAGGATCACGTGGGTATCTTGGAATCGTTTCGATGGTTTTGTGACAAGAACATTGTTCTTGGTGCCTCCTAACATTTAGGGGTTGTGGCAGTGTCCCGGGGAGTTGAGCTCCGAGGTGTTGTCGTCACAATTTTATCGTTGCAGTTCTGGAATACCTGAGATTTGCCGACATCGAAAATCTCTTTTATGCAGTTGTTGGTGAGATAACCCCGATAACCCAGTACTGGGGCGAGCTCGGGAGTATTGCCATAACTCGTATAACGGGTGCTTTTCGAAGGTTGAGGTACATGATTTCCGAAGGTTTCTTGGTTATGTGTTGACGGATGGATACAGCTGGATGTAGGGATTGTTAGTTTGGGTGAGATATTGTGCTTCCCCTGTATCCCCAACACCAGATTGCATAACCTGAAAGTTTCGGGAGTTTATAGGTGGGATTCAAGTAGCTCTAGCATTTCTTCCCGCAGATATTTGGTTTGTGATTGGGTAATCCTTACCACTTATTTGTTCCAGTTGTACCTTGTTTATTTCATTCATCAATCTCTATTCAAGTGGCTTCTCACCTTAATGGACGTGTGATGTTTACTTTGGAATTCATTCGTTCATCTTTGTTCGAATGTTTATTGTGAAGACTATATGTTGCAATTTCTATCCGATTGATTCAACTTGTCTATCTGTCTATCAAGATGCTAACGGATATCACCCTCTTCATGATGGCTCCGCCAACGCGTCAGAATCTGGGTCGCAATGATGGGAGTCAGGCGAACCCTCCACCACCACCTCCGCCTCCGGAGGCTTGGCAAGCTTTGATGGCAGCCTCTAACGCTCATGCTCAGATGATGATCCAGCTCATGCAAGAGCGCAACCAAGGCCAAGGCAACCAAGGGAATCAAGGTCAAGGGCAGTTCAATCATCAGCCTCAGTTTCCAACCCTCAACCAATTCCTTGCAAATCAGCCGAAGTCTTTCAGCTATTGTGTCGAGGCCACAGACGCCGATGATTGGCTCGTGGATATCAACAAGCATTTTGAATGCAGCAATGTCAGGCCTGAGGACTATGTCAAGTTCGCTTCTTTTTAGCTCAAGGATCCGGCAGCTGATTGGTTCCAGCAATACAAGGATTCCAGAGGTGGTCGAGTGATTACTTGGACTGATTTTTGTCGGGACTTCAAAGCTCACCACATTCCTACCAGTGTTGTTGAGAGCAAGCGAGAGGAGTTCCGCAATCTCAAGCAAGGCAACATGTCAGTGTACGAATACAACAAGCAGTTTCAGAAACTTGCTTGCTTTGCTAAGCAAGATGTTCCAGATGAGAAGAGTATGATCTATCAGTTCAGAGGTGGCCTTAGAGAGGATCTGCAGTTAGCTCTCGTTCTTGTTGAGCCTACTCAGTTTGATCAATTCTACAATATGGCACTCAAGCAAGAAGGTGCTCAGCTCAAGTGTGAGGCTTCTAAGAAGAGAATCAGGGATGAAGTGCAATCTTCTTCTTCCTCACAAGTGGCAGCTAAGCAGTAGAAGTTTTATCTTCCTCCTCCTCTGTTTCGTCAGCCTTACCAACAGAAGAACTCAGATGGCCGTGGATCTTCCCACCCACCCAACCCAAGCTATCAGAACAAGTCTCAGCCTCAAGCTCCAAGGTCAAGTGCTCCTTATCACCGTCCGCTCTCAGAAGTGACTTGCAACAAGTGCCAGCAGAAAGGCCACTACGCGAACAAATGTTTGAATCAAAGGCGCCTTCCTCCTCCTCCTCCTGTGAGATCTTCAAGCAATGCAGTGGTCAAGCATAATCCAAAGCATGCAAAGGTGAACATGATGAATGCAACTCAGGCAGAGGATTCTTCAGATGTGATCATCGGTAATCTTCCTGTTAATTATATTCCTGCAGAAGTCTTATTTGATACTGGTGCATCGCATTCTTTCATTTGAAGACCTTTTGTGGCTATGCATGATTTGGTTACTCAAGTATTGCCGAGTCCTTTGTCGATTGTTTCCCCAGCTCGGCAAATGACTTCTCGAGCTTTCGTTCTAAATGTCGGTATCAAGATGGGCGACTATAAATTTCTGTCTTCTCCAGTTGTTCTTGGCGATTCTGATATTGATCTAATTCTTGGGATGGACTGGCTTTCTAAGCACAAAGCTCAGCTTGATTGTGCAGCCAGACAGCTTCAATTGACACACCCTTCTGAGGATGTTATCATCTATGCCGCTCGTGATGAAACCATTCAGTTGTTTTCTCTCAATGAGAAGGGCGAATTGGATGCTATTTCTCAGATTCCAGTCATTTGTGAGTACCAAGATGTCTTTCCAGAAGAGCTTCCGGGTATGCCTCCTCATCGGCCAGTCGAGTTCGTTATTGATCTTGAGCCTAGAACAGAACCCGTTTGCAAGCGTCCATACAAGATTGGACCCAAGGAGCTGAAGGAATTGAAGAAGCAGCTTGATGAACAAGAGCGTCTGGGTTTGATCAGACCGAGTTCATCCCCTTGGGGTTGTGGAGTTCTTTTTGTCCAGAAAAAGGATGGCACGGACCGACTTTGCATCGATTACCGTCCATTGAACAAGAAGACAATCAAGAACAAGTATCCACTTCCCAACATCAATGAGCTTTTCGAGCAATTCAAAGGTGCTAAAGTCTTCTCCAAGCTTGACCTTCGTATGGGTTATCATCAGATTCGCATTCGTGAACAAGACATTCCCAAGACAGCATTCAGAACAAGCTATGGTTCTTATGAATATACTGTCATGTCTTTCGGCCTCGTCAATGCTCCTCCAACGTTCTCTCGCATGATGAACTTTATCTTCAACCCCTACACCAATGAATTTGTTCTGGTGTATCTCGATGATATTTTGGTCTTCTCCAAGAATAAGCAGGATCATGCCAAACATTTGCGATTGGTGCTTGACAAGCTCAGAGAGCATAAATTCTATGCGAAGTTTTCCAAATGTGAGTTCTGGCTTGATGAAGTTCTTTATCTTGGTCACATCATCTCCGCCAAGGGAATTGCTGTTAATCCGGCGAAGGTGTCTGCAGTTGTGAATTGGGAACCTCCTCAGAATGTCAAATAGCTCCGCAGTTTTCTCGGTCTTGCAAGCTATTGCCGAAGATTTGTTGAGAACTTCTCTAAGATTGCAAAGCCTCTTTCCAACCTCCTCCAGAAGCATGTCAAGTATGTCTGGACGCCTGAGTGCGACGTCGCTTTCAACACCCTCAAAGAGAAGCTAGTCACAGCTCCTGTCTTGACTCCTCCTGATGAATCTAAGCCATTCGAAGTATTCTGTGATGCTTCCCTTTAAGGTCTCGGTGCTGTGTTGATGCAAGAGAAGAAAGTTGTGGCCTATACCTCTCGTCAGTTGAAGACCAACGAAAAGAACTACCCCACCCACGATCTCGAGTTGGCGGCAGTTGTCCATGCATTGATAACATGGAGACATCTCTTATTGGGAAGGCAAGTGGACATTTTCACCGATCACAAGAGCCTCAAGTATATCTTCACTCAACCCAACCTTAGCCTCAGGCAAACTCGATGGGTCGAAATGATTCAGGAGTACAATCTGAGTATCGAATATACTCCTGGCAAGGCGAATGTGATTGCAGATGCTCTGAGCAGAAAGGCTTATTGCAACAGCCTAATTCTCAAGCCGTTTCAGCCGGATCTTTGTGAGGCTTTTCGCAAGCTGAATCTTCAAGTTGTTCCTCAAGGCTTTCTTGCCAACCTCATAGTCTCTCCTACTTTGGAAGATCAAATTCGTGAGGCACAACTCCTGGATACCATGGTGAAGAAGGTGAAACGTGGTATTGACAAGGGCATTCCCAAATACAAGTGCTATCGCTTGGATGACAAAGATACTCTTTTCTTTGAGGATCGCATTGTGGTTCCAAAAGGTGATCTGAGAAAAGTCATCATGAATGAGGCACACAACTCCCTCCTATCCATTCATCCTGGAAGTACAAAGATGTACCATGACCTCAAGCAGTCATATTGGTGGACTCGAATGAAGCGAGAGATTGCTCAATTCGTGAATGAATGTGATGTCTGCAGAAGAGTGAAAGCAGAACACCAACGACCAGCTAGTCTCCTCCAACCTCTTGCTATTCCGGAATGGAAGTTTGACCATATCGAGATGGACTTCGTGACTGGTTTTCCCAAGTCCAAGCGTGGAAATGATGCTATCTTCGTTGTCATTGACAATCTTACCAAAGTGGCTCATTTTCTTCCTATCAAAGAATCGATCACAGCAGCTCAGTTGGCAGAGCTATACACCTCCAGAATTGTCTCCTTGCACGGCATTCCACAATTGATATCTTCAAATCATGGAAGCATCTTCACTTCTAAGTTCTGGGACTCCTTTCAGATGGCCATGGGCACCAACATTCGTTTCAGCACAACTTTCTATCCTCAAACAAGTGGCCAAGTCGAGCGAGTCAATCAAATCCTTGAAGATATGCTCAGGGCTTGTGTCATCTCTTTCAGTATGAAGTGGGAAGATTGTCTTCCATATGCCGAGTTCTCCTACAACAACAGCTTCCAAGCGAGTTCGGGCAAGGCCCCATTCGAAATTCTCTATGGCAGAAAGTGTCGTACTCCTCTCAATTGGTCTGAGACAGGTGAACGCCAACTTCTTGGCAACGACTTGATCATAGAAGCCGAAGAAATGTGCAAAGTCATTCGTGAGAATCTCAAAGCCGCGCAATCGCGACAGAAGAGTTACTATGATAGCAAGCACCGTGACTTGGCTTTTGAAATTGAAGACCATGTCTACCTCCACATCTCTCCAATGAAAGGCACTCATCGCTTCGGTATCAAAGGGAAGTTTGCCCCTAGATACGTGGGTCCTTTCAAGATCATTGGCAAAAGAGGCGACCTCGCCTATCAACTTGAGCTTCCATCCAACTTTGCAAACGTGCACGATGTGTTTCACGTGTCACAGCTTCGCAAGTGCTTCAAGACTCCTGAGCGCACTATCAACTTCGAAGAAATCAACCTCCAAGAAGATCTCTCTTATCATCAGCACCCCGTTGCTATTCTTGAAGAAATCGAGCGCAAGACTCGCAACAAGTCAATCAAATTCCTGAAAGTGAAGTGGTCACACCATTCCGACCGAGAAGCCACCTGGGAGCGCGAGGATCACCTCCGTTCCGAATATCCGGAGTTCTTTCAGTCCTAGATCTCCGAACGAGATCCTCTTGTAGTGGAGGAGAGTTGTAACACCCCAGATGTAACATGTCCCAATTTGGCAATATATCAACTTGACCTCATCCAATTCTTGTAGGTTTTATCATGTTTGGCCTCATCTTGTTTGGTTGTGTGGTTTTATTCTTTTCATTGTCATTTCCTTTTAGCCATTTTGCATTTGTGCCTCTTGTCATTTTGCATTCATCCTCATCATATAGTGCGTTTTCATCTCATGCCATCTCATGTTGCATTTTGTCATTCATGTTGTTGCCATGAGCATCATGGGCATGACCTTGTCCCCCCCCCCTTTTTCAACCATGGCACCATCACTTCTCCTCCTTCCTTCCCCTTCCTTCTCTTATCAACTGTTATTTTTCCTTCTCTATTAATGTTCATCTTCTCCCTATAAAACTTGCTCCTTGCCCTAAACCTCTCTGCCAAAGATATCCTTATTTGAAGTTGTTTTGGTCAGGTTCAAAAATGACACAAGTCTCAAAATATTTCAAACTTGTCTTATTTTTCTACCTCTAAAAATTCCCAATGCAATTTATTAAAATAGTGGATAATTCCAGGAGTTGGAGAGTATTTTCTTTATGCTCTAACTCCACTCCCTTTTTCCTGAGCTTTTCTGTTTCTATTTCTGTTTATATAAATAGAAATGAAGCAGCAGCAGCAGCAGCAGCCAGCGCAGCAGCCCCCCCTGGGCCTCGGCCTCCCAGGCCGGCCCAGCTAGCGCACCGCGCAGCCCAGCCTTCGCGCCAGCCGGCCCGCTCGGTCCTCTCCTCCGTGCTTTTTCTCACCCACGCAAGCGCGCACCCCCGCTAGACCCTCGACACATGGTAAGAGTGGCCCCGCTCGTCAGCGCCTCCCCTGTTTCCCGCACCCACCTTTTCCCTCTCCTCTCGCCATCGCCATGGGGACCGCGAGCACGAGCGCGCGTGAGCTCGCACCTCTTGCCCTAGCCCTTATAAGCCCCAGCTTCCGTGTCCCTCGTGTCGCCTAGGGTTTCCCTCGTCCGCCGCCGCCGTTTCCAGGTGAGTTTAGCCACCAGATCTGCCACTTCCGCCCCGTCCCGAGCGCACCTGAGAGCGCGCCTCGTCGCCGGCGTGCTCTCCAGCCACTCCAAACCCCGCAGCTCGTGTCCATCTTCTTCCTCGCCGTCGTCTCCTTCCATGATGTCGACTACGGTGCCCGGACGACGTGTTCATCGACGTCCCCTGCTTCCTCCTACCTCTCAGTCAGAAAACGTGCCACGATTCAGAGCTCCACCTCGTCGCTGGCAGCTCGTCTCCGTCGACTACTCCGTGTCCTTGGGTGAGCTGGGTAACGCACCTCCCTCTCCCATCCTTCCCATAGCATGTAGGAGCCCATAGATCGCATCCGATCCTTGGTTCTGAATTTGTTGGTGCAGTGCGGTGCAACGGTATGCGTGTTGTGCGTGTCCCTGCTCTGGTTCCCCCTTGTCGTGATCCCGTAGCGCGCTCGCGCACTCGTTTACGCCTTCGCGCGCACCCTGCAAGCCTCCCGCTGCTCCTGCGTGTCCCTCTGCCGCTCGCCGCAGACGCCATGGCCCCGAGTCGAGCAACTGCTCGAGCTCGAGCGCCCCTGCTTTCCCTCATAGATGCGCGCATCCATTGCCCTTTCCGCACGGCCGCCGGAGGCCCTGTGCCCACTGGTTGCCGCAGTTGCCCTCGCCGGCGCCGTCGTCCTCTCTGTTTGCAACAGAGTTGCACGACCTGGTGCCTATCTAAAAGGAGCCGAAGCCCTTCCCCTATCAGTAGCGCCCGCCTAGCCCAGTGGTTGCAGTAGCAGAGCCACACCGGGGAGACCCGGGTTCGATCCCCCGCGGCTGCATATTTCTTCCCCCCTTTTTTCCTTTCCTTTGCACTGTGCGTATGACAGGGTGGCCCCACCTGTCATACTCTCTTAGCCTGTGTGTTTTTTTATTTATTTTATTATTTGTTTTATTTCTGTCCCCAGAGAATATTCCAATTCTGGCATATGGAATCTGTCCTTTTCGGGCAAGTCCAATTCTGGACGCTTCCAATTATGGAAAGTGCCATTTCTGTCAATTACCATTTTATGCAGGTTTTAACTTTGTGCATTTGTGATGATTTTTCTACAGCAGCCCTAACATATTATATATGTTTTGGGGTAGAAAAATCCCACCAATCCATTGGTGGCATTAGTTTCTGCATTTGAGCAAGTTCATAATCATGCCATCTCACTTCTTATTGTTGTTTTGTCTCTTATGTGCTTGTTCATGCAAATATGCTAGTTGTTTGTTTTGCACTTGAGTAGCTACTTTGTCATGCCTACTTCATACTAGTACTTATTCCATGCCATGACATGCCTGGTAATGAGTTGATCAAGCTTGTAGAGATGCCATGATGAATCTGTTTTTGCTATGTCTAGTAATTCCACTAAGTCTGTAGAACTGTTATCTCTTGCAATATTGCCATGCTATTTTAGTCATGCTCTAGTGGTTTTTAGGTTGAGCTCAGTGTTCATGTTTCGTAGGGCATCTCCTGTACATCACTGTTATGCATCTTGTTCATATGTTTGGGTGCTATAGCTTGTTCATACTTTGCATCCAAGTGGCCATGTTGCTGTTTGCATCATATCTTGTCTTGCTTGCCTTTTGCAAACCGTTTACCCGGATCCGGTGATCCTTATATCGATTTCAACCGAAATCATCTCATCTTTCCAGCGGCATACTTGGTTTGCCAAGTTGATGCCTTGTTCATCATCCTTCCTTCCGAAGCACGGATACGCTTTGCATATCACCTCTCGCATATCATGACATGTTTTGCATCATGATGCCTGGGCATTACACCGTGATTTATGGTGGTTCCTTGCTTGTGTTCTTGCTTTGGGTAGAGCCGGGAGACGAGAACGCTTATGAGGAACCTGCTGAGTACGCTAACGAGGATCCAGCCTTCGACAACTCTGAGAACCTTGCAGGCAAGATGATCCTACCTTCGATATCACTTCTATCTTTGCTTGCTAGTACTCGCTCTTTCGCTATGTTAGCCATGCATACCTTTGTTTACCATGCCTACCTATTGCCATGTCAACCTCTAACCAACCTATCCTAGCAACCGTCGTTTGGCTATGTCACCGCTTTTGCTCAGCCCCTCTTATAGCGTTGTTAGTTGCAGGTGAAGATGAAGTTTGTTCCTGGTCGGAACACGGATATTTTGGGATATCACAATATCTCCTGTTTAAATTAATGCACCTTATATACTTGGTAAAGGGTGGAAGGCTCGGCCTTATGCCTGGTGACTTGTTCCACTCTTGCCGCCCTAGTTTCCGTGATACCGGTGTTATGTTCCTTGATTTTGCGTTCCTTACACGGTTGGGTGATTTATGGGACCCCCTTAACAGTTCGCTTTGAATAAAACTCCTCCAGCAAGGCCCAACTTTGGTTTTACCATTTGCCACCTAAGCCCTTCCCTTGGGTTTTCGCGAGCCCAAGGGTCATCTTTATTACCCCCCCCCCCTGGACCAGTGCTCCTCTGAGTGTTGGTCCAAACTAGAGCCCTTTGCAGCGCCACCTCGGGGAAACTTGAGGGCTGGTTTTAGTTGGACGGACTGCTCATCCGTTTGTTCCCTGAGAACGAGATATGTGCAGCTCCTATCGGGATTTGTCGGCACAGTCGGGTGGTCTTGCTGGACTTGTTTTACCATTGTCGAAATGTTTTGCGAACCGGGATTCCGAGACTGATCGGGTCTTCCCGGGAGAAGGTCTATTCCTTCGTTGACCGTGAGAGCTTGTGATGGGCTGAGTTGGGACACCCCTGCAGGGTATATAATATTTCAAAAGCCGTGCCCGCGGTTATGAGGCAGATGGGAATTTGTTAATGTCCGGTTGTAGATAACTTGACACTTGACCTCTTTAAAATGCATCAACCGAGTGTGTAGCCGTGATGGTCTCTTCTCAGCAGAGTCCGGGAAGTGAACACGGTTTGTGTTATGCTTGACGTAAGTAGTTTCAGGATCACTTCTTGATCGCTTCTAGCTTCTCGATGGATGCGTTGCTTCTCTTCTCGCTCTCATTTGCGTATGTTAGCCACCATATATGCTTAGTGCTTGCCGCAGCTCCACCATATTACACCTTTCCTACCTATGAGCTTAAATAGTCTTGATCTCGCGGGTGTGAGATTGCTGAGTACTCGTGACTCACAGATTCTACCAAACCAGATGCAGGTGCCAAGGATACTGGCGCAGATGGCGCAACTGAGCTGAAGTGGGAATTTGATGAGGCCCTTGGTTGTTACTATGTATCGTTTCCAGATGATCAGTAGAGGTGCCCAGTCGGGATGATCGGGGATCTAGCATTTGGGGTTGTCTTCTTTTCATTTGAACTTGACCGTAGCCGGTCTATGAGTGTATTTGAATGATGTATGATCTTAATTTATGTATTGTGTGAAGTGGCGATTGTAAGCCAACTCTCTTTATCCCAGTCTTGTTCATTACATGGGATTGTGTGAAGATGACCCTTCTTGCGACAAAACTACTATGCAGTTATGCCTCTAAGTCGTGCTTCGACACGTGGGAGATATAGCCGCATCGTGGGTGTTACACGATGGCTCCTTCGATCATCAACCACGACGCGGTCCAGGGTGAGACTTTTCTCCCCGGACAGATCTTCGTATTCGGCAGCTTCGCACTACGGGCCAATTCGCTTGGCCATATGGAGCAGATCGAAAGCTACGCCCCTGGCCGTCAGGTCAGATTTGGAAGCTTAAACTACACGGTCGACATCCGCGGGGACATGATCTCTGATGGATTCGAGCCACGGCCGAGCGCGCCGCATTGTCACGATGGGTATGATCTAGCTCTGCCGCCGGACAGTGCCCAGAGCGCCGCTCAGGTGTCCGCTCCGACCCTTAGCTCGGAGCCGACCACGCCAGTCGGGGACGGACGGTTGGACGCCGCCCAGGAGCCGCAATTTCTATGGTGATTGAGCCAGATACCAGCCTAGTCCTTTGTGAGGCATGTGACTCCAAGGTGTCGGACTCCTTTCCGGACTCCGAATCTCCCGCACCCCTTCCAATCGAACCCGATTGGCCTCCAATCGTGGAGTTCACCGCCGCGGACGTCTTTCAGCACTCGCCCTTTGGCGACATCCTGAATTTACTAAAGTCTCTCTCTTTGTCAGGAGAGCCCTGGTCGGACTATGGTCAGCGAGGTTGGGACGCGGATGACAAAGAAATTCGAACCCCGCCCACCACCCACTTCATAGCCACTGTCGACGATCTAACCGACATGCTCGACTACGACTCCGAAGACATCGACGGTATGGACGCCGATGAAGGAGACAATCAAGAACCAGCGCCTATAGAGCACCGGACAATTACCTCATCACATGATGTATACATGGTGGACACACCTAAAAGAAGCAACGACGAGGATCAAAAGGTCGCAACCAGGGATCGTTCCCTCGAAAGACAATCAAAGCGGAGGCGTAAGCGCCGTGCCAAGCCCCACCTCGACTGAGACCCAGCCATAGAGCAGGGCGAATCAATGGAAGACGAACATGTCATCGAGCAACCGTCCAAATAGGGCGGATAAACTAAACAATCCGTCCCCAGCAAAGATAATAGTCCGGACGACCTCACGCCGGACAAGTCGCTGGAGCACCAGAACCTCCACCAAAGGCTCGTCGCCACTGCGCGTAGCCTGAAAAAGCAGAAGCGGAAGCTCAAAACAGCGGAAGATGCACTCAGAATCAGATGGGGCAAAGTACTCAATACCGCACATAAGTACGGCAATAGTCATCACACAAAGAGCTATCCGAAGCGTAAATTACTACCGGAATTTGATGAAGAGGCCTTAGAGCCCCCACAGTCAAAAAACCAGGAAGCCACCAGGTCGAATAGACGACCCCACGATCGACCTCAAGCGACAAAGGGCGCCGCACTCAATACGGCACACGATCCGCCCAAGGATTCGCATCAAAAAACCGGTCCAACCAGATCCATCTACGGGCCAAGAAAGCAAGCTCCAGTGAGCACCGCAACGCAAAAAATATCCGAACATCGCGGCACACCTACGTACAGGGGTGCCGCACATCCCCTATGTTTCACCTATGAGGTACTGGATCATGAATTTCCAGTGGGATTCAAGCCCGTAAACATAGAAGCATACGACGGAACAACAGACCCTGGAGTCTGGATCAAGGATTATATCCTCCACATACACATGGCCAGAGGAGATGACCTTCATGCCATAAAATACTTACCCCTTAAGCTCAAAGGGCCAGCCCGGCATTGGCTTAAAAGCCTTCCCGAAAACACCATAGGAAGTTGGGAAGAGCTCTAGGATGCTTTCCGGGCAAATTTTCAAGGGACCTATGTCCGACCTCCGGATGCAGACGATCTGAGTCATATAACCCAACAACCCGGAGAGTCAGCCCGGAAAGTCTGGAACAGATTTCTTACTAAAAAGAATCAGATAGTCGACTGTCCGGACGTCGAAGCCCTGGCAGCTTTCAAACATAGCGTCCGAGACGAATGGCTCGCCAGACACCTTGGCCAAGAAAAGCCAAGAACAATGGCCGCATTAAAAAGCCTCATGACCCGCTTTTGCGCAGGAGAAGATAGCTGGTTGGCGAGAAGCAGCACCAGCGACCCGAGTACATCCGAACTCAGAGATGGAAACGGGAAACCGCACCGTAACAAAGAACAGCGCCGGATCAAAGATAACAGCCCGATGAGCACCGCAGTCAATGCCGGATTCAACAGCTCTCGGCAAAAGCCTCCCCCCAAAGATGACAGGGACGAGCTATCTAACCTCAACAAAATCTTGGACAAAATATGTCAAATCCATAGTACTCCCGGGAGACCTGCAAACCACACCCACAGAGATTGCTGGGTCTTCAAGCAGTCCGGCAAACTCAACACCGAACACAAGGGGCTCGACACACCAAGCGAGGATGATGACGCACCCCACAAGCAGAACACCGGAGAACAAAAGAAGTTCCCATAAGAAGTCAAAACAGTAAATTCACTTCAGGTGACAAAAGGGAAAAACAGAACGGCGCCTACAAAGATACGCGCCATACGGCCTGCCCCAGAGGAGCACCGCCACTGGTTGTTACAACCAATCACCTTTGATCATCAGGATTACTCCAG
Source organism: Triticum timopheevii (assembly GCA_963921465.1). Taxonomy (NCBI): domain Eukaryota; kingdom Viridiplantae; phylum Streptophyta; class Magnoliopsida; order Poales; family Poaceae; genus Triticum; species Triticum timopheevii. The sequence continues at coordinate 488,381,249 of OY997270.1, read as the reverse complement.
AGGTATCCGGAACATAGGCTGTACTGCTTTGGTATTGGATCCGGTTATTGACGGACTCCAATTTACACAAGTCCTAATGGACGGCGGCAGTGACCTAAACCTGTTATATCAGGACACAATCCGCAAACTGGGGGTAAACCCAGCAATAATTCGCCACGGCAACACTTCCTTTCAAGGAGTCACGCCGGGCCCAACTACCTAGAGTATGGGTTCCCTTTCGTTAGAAGTCATGTTCGGCTCACCCGACAACTTCCGAAGCGAAAAGCTAACCTTCCACATCGCCCCATTCATAAGTCGCTATCAAGCGCTACTGGGACGTGAAGCTTTCCCCCGCTTTAACGCAATACCGCATTATGCATCCCTTACACTCAAAATGCCCGGTCCACGAGGCATCATCTCATTAAAGGGAAATATCAATCGATCCCCAAAGTACGGATAATGGTGCGGCCGCCTTGACAGCCGCACACTAATCCAGCTTTACTACCCCGGACACGGCTCGACGAGTCCGGCGTAAACATACAAAGGCTTAATAGCCGCATAACCCTGTACAAGGGGCTCCGTGTGTTTACACCAGGAGACAATACGGCTCAATTTTACTCATGTCTCTGTATTATATTTTGTTTATTTTAATTTCTCGCACGATTATTTTTCACTCAGTTCCTCTCTTTCGCAGACGAACACCATGCTATGCCCGTCCAGGATACGGCACAACGGAGACACAGGCGCAGACGTGCAGTAGGGACCCGTTTTAAGGATTCTTTTGAGATTAAGACCCTGCGTAAACCTTGTTTACTGTCTCTTGTTGATAACATCCCCCGGTTTTTACTATAACCGAGGAGGAGGCTGGCGTCTTGGCATGTGGCCACGCCAGAATTTTGTGCGTTCCTGGGCACTAGGGGCTTCTTACCAAGGGCTTTTGTTCGGCCCATTTTCATAAAGACCGAATACCTTAGGGAGTGTTCGGCGTCGCGAGTTTGGCCTTATATGCATCAGCTCTGAATCATGTCTTCGGTCAAATGTTGGGTTTGCCCGGCTCATGTGTTTTGCTGCCTTACATTCCGCTCTATCGGCTAAGGCGGCACCAGGAGAACTACTGCGATTGTGCCCCGGTTTGGCCAGGCGAGCACCTCAGTAGAGAAATCCGAACTGACTGTCATGATATAGCGAGAGAGTGGTCAACCATTCGATGACTTTCGGAATCTTTAGGATTCCTCCGCATTAACGAAGGGCCGCTTCCCGGTCAGGTACACACGCGCCCCGAATTTGGGCGAGCGCGGTGCCCCTAGGGGCTATTAAGTAGCCCCACTGTCAAACTCCTATGGCTAAGTGAAAGTGACAAAGCATTATAGTCCGGTTGCCTAGTTCGCTACGCTATGACCTCCTTTATAGGACCAAGACGTTGGATTAAGTGTGCAAAGGCGCCTTTTTGCGAACACCCCCGCATTATATGCGTGGGGGCTGAAGCCAACGACTGCCATCTTTCAGGTTATATACACATATACATTAACGGCCACACAGGAGGCATTATATTTCTTGCAAGCACAAGTATAAAAAGCTTTTATATTCTATCAAAATATTTGTTCTACAAATAGCACATGCTATTCGAACACAACATCCTTCGAGCACTACGCCTCTATTAAACGAGCGCCCTGAAGAACTTCCTCAAAGTAGTGCTTGGCAGGTACTCGGCTTTCGTCCGAATCCCGGGATGCAACAACACTGACCTTCATATCCGCCCAGTATGTTTTGACACAGGCAAGAGCCATCTGCGCACCCTTTATGCACGCCGACCTCTTCATTGCATCAACATGCGGCACCGAACCAAGGAACTGCTGCACCAAGCTAAAATAACTCTTCGGCTCTGGCTCTTCCGGCAACAGATGACTCGCAACATACCTCACGGCGATTCCGGATAACCTGTTCAGCTCTGCCCAGGCGGCCAAACGGTCGGATACCAAAAGTGGGTGTTCTGGATTGTGGAACTGCGACCAAAAAAGTTCTTCCAATTCCTGGTCACCTCGACCCCGGAAGTGTTCGGTCGCGTCTGTGCACTCACTGCCAAATCCAGATAAGTGTTTTCCGCACTCCACTGTCGGTCTAACGGAGCATACTTAGGAACCCCGAACTTCATCCGCAGCATATAGGGCTTTCCAGCCATGATATCTCCGGCCTAACACAGCTCCTCCTTCATAGCTCTCATTGCAAAGCGAGTATCCTTGGCCTCGGCTGTGATCTTTTCAAGATCCTTCTGAGCCGCCCTATCTTGTTGTTCAAAAAATTTACAGCGGTCGGCAGCATCCTTCAATTTTATAGCCATCTTGGCTATTACTTTCTTGCTCTGGCAATGAGCAGCCTGTTCGGCTTTTAGCTCTTCAGCCGCGTTAACGGCAGCTGCATCACTTTTCCTTGCTTGCTCCTTGGCTCGGGCAAGTTCCGCCCGAAGGTTCTCCATAGTAGCAGCACCATCTACATTAAGCACATATCTTATAAGCCACGAGCATCGAACTCCTCTTATTAGATTTCTTTGGAACATACCTTGTGCCTCGTCTAGCCGCTTATTTACAAGCGCGATGTCGGCATCCGCTACGTCAAGTTGCCGCTTTAGCTCGGCAAATTCATCAGTCCGGCTAGCCACCGAACGCCTCGCCACCTTCATAAAAAAGGTGACATATTATACCTGGGGTTATGATCCTCTGTGCGCCGTCACTTTTGACGACACACAGAGTCTCAGGGGCTACTATTTATACAGGGCGCATTTTACATATGCGGCTCTACCAAAAGGTACACCTTTTCACGTACCTCAAAGCCTGTCAGTAAACTCCTAGCGGCCTCGTACAATCTGCTTTCCGCGGATGAAATCCTTCCAATCACCGTGTTCATCAACATACGGTGTTCTTCTGAGATGGATGCTCGCCCGAGTAGATCCTTCAGCCCCTCCGATCGCACACCAGAGGGTGCCGGACTAACCTGACGACCTTTTTCAGGGTCCGGACTTGGAAAAACCCTCCGAGACGACACCTCGGGGTCGCCTGCCTCGTAAGACGGTGCAGCTAGGGGAGGCGTTTCGCTCTCCATCATCTCCGGACGAAGATCCCCTGAAGATGAGCTCTACTGAGAAGGGTTGAGATCCGAACTGCAAGGTAATATTTCGGTTATCTTCCTCGGAAATAAAACAGGGATGTCACTCATTTTGGAACCCCTCTCTTTACTTACGGCTCGGGGGAGAGCTGATCCCCTTGGGGGCGCAATGCGGCCGGGGCATTCTCCGGCGCCGGATCCTCTGGCGAAGATTTCTTCCCCCGTTTTGAGGCCACCCCCTCCGGGTCTTCAGAGGCAGTCCTTTTCTTTCCCTGGTTGGGGGAATTCTCGATTCCTCCCTTCCTGACAGCCTCCTTCGCGGAGGCAGTAGCTCCTTGGTTCCCCTCTTCGCCTTCTGCCGAAAGCACAATCTCCAGCATCCTGGTTAACACGGGATCCGGCATGGTCTCAGGCAGGGGGGCTGGACACCTGACAAGCTTTGCCTTTGTTATCCACTCTTGTTCAAAGGATAGCTCTGTTAAGGGCAATTTTATGATGAAAATACGGATGGCGTATCCAAATACGGGGCTACTTACTTGAGCATCCGGGCGATTGCAGCTCAGACCTGCGTCCTCGGACAAGTCCAGACACCTTGCTTGTGATCCGAAGAACAATTTGTACATCTCCACGGGTGTCATGCCCATAAAGTGTTGGAGGACTCGCGGTCCCTCTGGATTAAATTCCCACAGGCGGAGAGGGCGACGTTTGCAGGGCAGCATGCGGCGAATCAGCATAACTTGCGCCACTACGGTCAAGTTGATATCTCTTCCTTGGAGATCTCGAATGTGGTCCTGCAGCAGGGGCACGTCTTTGGACGGCCCCCAGATAAGCCCTTCATTAACCCATGACGCTAGCCGTGGTGGGGGACCCGAGCGAAAAGCGGGTGGCGCCACCCATGTGGTGCCCCTGGGGGCTGTGATATAAAACCAGTCCCATTGCCATAAGCCGAACTCCTCTTGGAAAGAGCCCTCGGGCCATGGAGCGTCGGCCATCTTGCTTATGATAGCTCCTCCGCACTCAGCGTGCTGCCCCTCGATCATCTTCGGTTCCACCTTGAAGGTTCTAAGCCACAATCCGAAGTGAGGAGTAATATGGAGGAAGGCCTCACACACTACAATGAACGATGAGACTTGGAGGATGGACTCCGGAGCTAAGTCGTGAAATTCCAGCCCGTAATAAAACATGAGCCCCCTCACGAAGGGATCAATCGGGAAGCCTAGCCCCCGAAGGAAGTGAGATGTGAACACCACGCTCTCACCGGGTTGGGGAGTGGGAATGGCCTGCCCTTGAGCAGGCAGCCTATGCGAGATTTCGCTAGTTAGATACCTGGCATCTCTCAGCTTTCGCACGTCTTCTTCCGTAATGGAGGAAGGCATCCGCCGGCCTTGAAGGTCAGAGACGGACATCATCGAAGGTCCGAAGCGCCTAAAATTGGAGCTTTGGGTGTTGGAACTCGAGGCGAGGGGCGGATTCGATTGAATTGAAAAGAAAGGAGTCGAGACTTGGTCTCTTTATAAAGGGGTTGAATACCAAGAGCCCTCCCCGTAACCATTTGGGACTTGCTTTCAATTAGGGAGTCATACCAAAGGCACGGTTGGGTTACCCACGGTTGTATTGATGAGAATCCCGGAATAAGGGGACACGATCTCTGCTTTGACAAGACGTGCCAAGGAAACCACCTCGCTAAACACGCTGAGGTAAAACAATAAAACGATTCGAATAAAGGCTTGGCCATGGCATGATGTCACGCTGCGGAATGCGTCAGCAGATTAGATTTGTGCAGATATTATTCTCTCTGCTGTGGTATGTGGAACTTATTTTGCAGAGCCGAACACTATCCTTGTGTTCAACATCTTCTATGAAGTATTCGGAGGAGGAACCCGCCTTACAATGCCGAAGACAATTTGCGTGCCGTACTCGTCGTCATTGAAGCCTGGTTCAGGGGCTACTGAGGGAGTCCTGGATTAGGGGGTGTCCGGATGGCCGGACTGTGACCTTTGGCCGGACTCCCGGACTATGAAGATACAAGATTGAAGACTTCGTCCCGTGTCCGGATAGGACTTTCCTTGGCATGGAAGGCAAGCTTGGCGATATGATATGAAGATCTCCTCCCATTGTAACCGACTCTATGTAACCCTAGCCCTCTCTGGTGTCTATATAAACCGGAGAGTTTTAGTCCGTAGCACGAACAACAATCATACCATAGGCTAGCTTCTAGGGTTTAGCCTCTCTGATCTCGTGGTAGATCAACTCTTGTACTACCCATATCATCAATATTAATCAAGCAGGAGTAGGGTTTTACCTCCATCGAGAGGGCCCGAACCTGGGTAAAAACATCGTGTCCCTTGTCTCCTGTTACCATCCGCCTAGACGCACAGTTCGGGACCCCCTACCCGAGATCCGCCGGTTTTGACACCGACATCAAGCCTTGGTGGACTTTATCAACGATTTTTCAGAGTTGCAGGCACCTGAGGAGAAGCCAGAAAACACATATTGGACTATTCACTTTGATGGGTCCAGGCAGTTAGAAGGCTCATGGGCTGGAGTTGTTTTAACTTCCCCTCGAGGTGAAAAATTTTGTTATGTGCTTCGGCTTATGTTTCCTTGTACTAACAATGCAGCTGAGTACGAGGCCTTGCTCCATGGACTCCGAATGGCCAAAGAGATGAACTTGAGCCGGGTAAGGTGCTTGGGCGACTCAGATCTCGTGGCTCAACAGGTGTCAGGCAAGTGGGACTCCAAGGATCCCATTATGGCGGCTTACCGTCGTGAAGTAGAAGATGTGGCTGGGCACTTCAAAGGTTATCAAGTGGAGCACATTGATCGAAGGAAGAATGAGGTGGCTGATGCGTTAAGCCGGTTGGGATCTCAGCGTAAGCCGGTGCCGCCTAACACCTTTCTCGATGTTTTGCATAATCCTTCTGTCAAGGTACCTACAGAGGAAGAACTAGCAGTGCCAGACCCGGAGGCACAGCTGGTGGCTGCCCTTCACGTTATCCCGGATTGGGCAGTGCCATATTTGGCTTATATGACCCAAGGAGAGTTGCCTGAGGATGAGACCTTGGCGAGACAAATCATCAGGCGGTCCAAATCTATGACGATTGTTCATGGCGAGTTACATCACCTCAGTGTCACTGGGGCATTTCAATGTTGTGTGTCACCTGCGGAGGGTCAAGAGATACTTCGTGAGATCCATGAAGGAGATTGTGGTCATCATGCCGGCTCAAAATCTCTTGTAGCCAAGGCTTTACGTCATGGTTTCTATTGGCTGACGGCTCATGCTGATGCAGAGGATCTAGTCAGCAAATGTGATAGATGTCAAAAATTCTCACGACAAGCTCATGTGCCGGCTCAAGAGTTGAGGATGATTCCAATTACTTGGCCGTTCGCAGTCTGGGGGCTTGACATGGTTGGACCTTTCAAGAGGTCTAAGGATAAAAAGACACACCTCCTGGTGGCAGTGGATAAGTTTACAAAGTGGGTCGAGGCAGAGCCGGTCAGTAAGTGTGATGCATCTACAGCGGTTCAGTTCATCAAAAAGGTGATCTTTCGTTTTGGTTTTCCACACAGCATCATAAATGATAATGGCACTAATCTCTCCAAGGGTGCTATGGAAGAGTTCTGTCAACGAGAACATATCTGGCTTAATGTTTTGGCTGTTGCTCACCCTCAATCCAATGGTCAAGCATAAAGATCTAATCAGGAGATCCTGAAGGGTATCAAACCACGGCTCTTGGTCCCTTTACAACAGACTCCGGGTTGTTGGGTGGAGGAGTTACCCTATGTACTGTGGAGCATCAACACTACGCCTAACAGATCCACGGGTTACACACCTTTCTTCATGGTCTATGGAGCCGAGGCAGTCCTGCGAAGTGACATCCGACACGACTCACCCCGCGTGGAGGCTTACGTTGAGGCTGATAATGAAAAAGCTCGTCAGGATGCACTTGATTTGTTGGATGAGGAGCGAGACTTGGCAATAGCCCGCTCGGAGATTTACCAGCAAGACATTCGCCGCTATCACAGCCGCCGGGTTAGAAGCAGAACCTTTCAGGAAGGCGACTTAGTGCTCCGGCTCATCCAGGATCGGTATGATATGCACAAGCTATCCCCTCCTTGGAAAGGACCCTTTGTGGTCAGCAAGAATCTGAACAACGGGTCATACTACCTCATCGATGTTCGAGAGCACAAAGACTCACGTAAGTCGGAGGAGGAGACCCGCCGGCCGTGGAATATCGCCCATCTTCGGCCTTACTATACTTGAGCAACCGACTCTCAACATGTATATATTTTGACGATGTATATATTATAAAAAGCAATAAAGCAGGGCCTCTGTCCTTTTTTACCCTCAAAATGTCTATATGTCTTCTTTATCAGGTGGTGGAAACTACCAACATGGAGCGGATCATATCTGAATCCGGCTTTCCCTTTGGTCCGCCTTATGATCATACCTGAATCTAGCCATGATCACTTGGAGGCTTCCTGTTCAAACATAGGTCGTATTCGAACCAAAGAGAACATAGCTGTCGATACTCATTTGATCGGCATACTGCAAAACCCACTTGGGGGCTTCTTGATCATATTTGAATCATAGCTTAACCCCTTTAGGTCTGACGTGGATCGTATTCGAATCAGCGTCATTAAACAACTCTTATGGTCATTTGGGGGCTTCTTGTTCAAACATAGGTCGTATTCGAACCAAAGAGAACATAGCTGTCGATACCCACTTGATCGGCATCGCCAAAGCCACTGGGGGCTATATGATCGTATACGAATCTTAGCTTATACCCTTTGGAACGGTTTACTGATCGTATTCGAATCAGAAGCCTTTGAATATTGTTTATTATCCATTATATTTCATAAACATAATTAGTTGACTATCTTGAGACCTTCTTGAAAGCACTATGAGATGGTTTTTTGTTCTTCCGGCTTAATATTGATCATCCCAGGTTATTGAGTACCAGGTGAACATTATATGTTCCAACCTTCAGGAGTTGAATTTACCCGCATGGTGTAAATCATATAAGCAAGAGAGATCATCAAAAGGATCGCAGGTATACTATTGTGATTATGTTTAAACAATTATAATCATAACCTGGCCTTTATATGATGTGTTGGTTCGCACTCTGGGTTATCAATACCTTATGTGACCCCCGATGCGATAAACCACCAAGGGAATTTTGCTTGTTTTATATGTAGGATAAGGCAAGCAAATGTAACATCAAGGAAATAAAATATCAACATAAGCTGGAAATATATAGTGATGGCGGCTTACGAAAGTATTAAGTGCCATAAACATGTGCTAAGGCATGACAAAATTGAGAAGTTTTTTCTACCCTATTACAAGACTCTCCGAGTCTGAATAATGAAGCATTGTTTGCAAAGTCATAAATGCCTGGTGGTCCACTCCCTTGGTGGGCTTGAAGCTTCCGGGTTGTCCTTCTCCGCCTCTTCGTCAGCTGCTTTGTCCTGGAAGGTTGACGAGGCCCAGTCAATGCCACTCAAGGCTTCAAACTCGGCTTCATCATCTATTAAACCGGCTGGATCCACTTCAGGGCAAAGGTATGCTTACGAGTTGGAGGAATCAGGCTGACTTCATCATAGGGAGGTGTTGGGATTCTCCGATTCTCGCTGTCATAGCCCGGCTGATACTTGGTAAGATTAGTATCGTTCCCGATAAGAGTAGCCACGGGGCGTATATCTTTAACACAGGCGGTGAAGTCATGTTCATCAAATATGGTCCCATCTTCTTTCAGACTGGGGTATCCAAGAGCGAGGTCGGCCGGGTCTAGTTCTGGAATCCATGCTTTCGCCCGGCTCAACGCAACTATGGCCCCGGCTCTTGCGGACGCCCGCCTTAGATCTTGGACCCGTTGAGGTAGTGAAGCAAGCCGTTTCAGCACGTCTTGCAGGAGGTAAGGAATGTCATCTGATAAAGCTACGACGGCCAGAGCACGTTGTGACCCGGTGTAGAGCTGCTCCACAAGAGTATAAACCGCCTTCAGCTTGATCAACATATTCAGCTGAAGGTTTGTGCTCCTAGGGCCTGCATTATTAAACATAAAGTGAGCCGGAGTTTACAATTGAAGTAATCATTAAAAGGAGTTTTGCAAGGTTTAAAGTTTATATGAGTAACTTACCAAAGATTGCTGAGACCATTTGAGATATCTGGCGCTTTAAGCCGGACAGCTTCGCTGTTGCTTCTGCAAGTAATGCCTCTACCGTCTCAGCCCGGGTCACCAGTGAAGCTTTTTCATCAGCCCAGATTTTCTTCTCCGCCTCAAAATTCTTCTTCAACTTCTCTTGTTCAGAGACACTGAATTCAAATTTGGAGTTGGCCTTTTGAATTTCAAATTCTTGAGCTGTCAGGCGGCTCTTCAGGGCAGCAGTCTCCGACTCAAATTGACTTATGGTGGCCTGCATTAATGTCGGGTTATAATCCGAATCATGGTAAGATAACATTAAGTCCCAAGCACTTTGCAAGCAAAGATACTTGACACTTGGGGGCTATAATGTGTGCTGAAGAATTTTAAACTTACAATGTTGGCTCATGGAAATTAAGTCTCAAGCACTTTGCAAGCAAAGATGCTTGACACTTGGGGGCTAATGTGTATCGCAAGTTTAAAGTATCATGTTACAACCGGGTTAAATATATTCTTTCTAAGCCGGACAAAGCAGTGCTAAGTAGTTTTCTAAGTCTACAGCATATTTATTCATAAGCAATAGACTTGGGGGCTGATACAGTAAGTATGATTCGGAAAAGTAGCATCAGTCATAGCTCAGATTTTTGCTGTATTTGCTTCACCATGTCAATTTCCAGGTCACGGCTGCTATGTACTTGATTGAGATAGCCAGAGACTATATCTCCAATACTTAAATGAGTATAGTCAGCAATGTCTAGCTTGGCCTTTCGGCATTCCAGAAGTTCCTCCTTAGCAGAACACTTGGCAAGGACAATGGGTCGCCCTGGATCAACAAAGTGAGTCTTTAGAATTTCAACGTCTGGATCAATTGTCTTGGCCGGGCTAGGAGCTTCCGGATTATCAGAGCTGTTGAGAGTATCTTCGGCGGGTGGATCAAAGGTTGGTGCTGGAATGTCATAGGCTGGTTCAGGTGGCGGCTGATGGGTAGAACTATCAGGAACAGTCGTGCCAAGCTCTGGTTCAGTCACGACCGGGTCTCGGGATGGCTTACTCTTTTTTGCCCTGTTACTGGGCTTCACTTGCATGATGTGGACAAAGGCAGAAGGATGAGTACAAAAGCATGGGTAAGGTAAAGCATAAGGTAAACAAAAATATGTTACCCGGGGGCAGTTTTGAAAGCCGAAATGTTAGATTGCATAGACTCGCCGGAGGAAGGAGAGGTATCCTGATAATTGGAGTCAGATGAATTTAGAGGTTGGTGAATTAAACCCGCCAAAGGTAAAACAGAACGTAAATCGGAGATAACCTCAGTCCGACGCTTCCTGGTTATGTCAGGTAAGCCGGAGGAGAGCTCTACATCCTTGCTGTTTCGGGTCTGCCTCCGTCTTTCAAACTGTTGTTGCTTCAAAAAAATTGAGGATCTTGATAAGCTAGAGGATGTGAAAATCTTACTTTCCGGGTCACCCTTCGGATTTTTTGCTTTGGCAAAGGCTTTGAGTGGGAGGAGATTATAGTTACCTCGTATCCTCCTGAAAGGATAGAATGTCAAAAAAATAATGACAAAAGAGTCAGGAGAGTTAAGAATTACCTCTTCTTCATCATTAGAAGTGTCGTCCAATTTGAATAAATCTGAAGCGCTTGGCTTTTTCTTCCTTGAAGTTCCTGTTTTGGTGGCTTTCCTTTCGGCTCTTTTTGCCGCTCTGGTTTGTTTGGCCGCCTCATGGTCATATTTGACCTACCAGAAGTTGTCATCGGCCTGTGAAAAATGAAAAGTGGTTATGATTAAAAGTAAGATGTAATATGGTAAAGAGTATTCATTGAGGTTGATGACTCACAGCAGGGGTCGGGTTCTTCTTGCAGAAGGGAAGTAAACCAAAGGCATTACTAATCACCATGCCTTCTTTCAACAATGTTTGGGTCATGGCCTCCACCACATCCTCTGGTAAGTCATCGGGGCTATGACGCAGTGGGTCATCCTTCTCGCCGGAGTAAGTGCACATTAAGTCGGCACGGCGGCTTAACGGAAGCACTCGCCAAGTAACCCAGACTCGGACCAGGTCGATGCCTTCCAAGCCATTTCCCAAAAGAGCTTTGATTTTTCTAATGGTGGGAGCAAGTGGCAGATGTTCAACAGCAGTCAGTTTATCCGGCAGCGGGTGGTTGGACTCAAGGCACAGGGCGCGGAAGCCGGGCAGAGGATTTTCCTCAGCCGGAGAAGTGTCCTGGCAGTAGAACCACGTCTGATTCCAATCCTTTGGGTGACTCAGCAGTTCAGCATAAGGAAAGAGGCAGTCTCTCCGCCACTGAATCGAGATGCCACCGAGTTCAAGACTGGGCCTGTTGGCACGTTCATTCTGCCGGTTTAAATAGAATAGCTCTCTGAATAAAAGTATATTGGGCTCTTCTCCAAGGTACACCTCGCAGAATACTTGTAAGTTGCAAATGTTTGACACGGAATTGGGCCCGATGTCTTGAGGTCTGAGGTCAAAGAAATGCAAAACATCCCTGAAGAATTTTTAACTGGGTGGAGCGAAGCCCCGGTTCATGTGATCAGTAAACATGATTACCTCCCCCTTTTTGGGTTGAGGCTACTCCTCTGATGGGTTAGGAGCACGATAAGACATGACCACCTTCGTCTTGGGCAGATGGTCGGATTTCACAAAATCAGACAAAGTGCTCTCTGTAACAGTGGATTTGACCCAGTTGCAGGTCACGGGAGCTTTGGGAGCCTTGGTTGACATTACGTAAATTGAAGCCTATGACAAAATAAGAGGTTCCGGTTCAAATTTAACCCGGAGAAAAACATTTTAAGTTTATTCAAGATGGCGGCTTAAGAAGGGGCCTAATGATATATGGGTAACTATGCAGTAATATTTAAGCCGCTACAGGTATCAAGGGCAGTTAAATTTTCTTAAGTCGCGAGAAGCAAGCAAGGTTGACAAATCAGTATCATTTATTTAAACCGGACACATGGACAGTCATGGTTAAACAAATTCGACAGAGGCGGTTTTTTATTTAAGGGTGGAACAAACAGGTTTCACAAGTTAAGGCTATTATTTTGGATAAAACGGCTGTTCTGAAAAGAAAAATTTCTAGACCTAGGACTGGCACAGATGAAGTTCACGGGTTCGAACGAGGCCTCTGTGCGACGGAAAGGGATCTATTTGCAGTTGGAAACGGGTGTGAAATAACCACCGCAACTGTTCTACACTATCTGAAGATCAAAAGGGGGCATTGGAGGTAAAAACTATCAAGGGTTTGACTCAGGCGATTACGAACGCCGACGAACTCGAAGAATCCTTAATGCAGATCTAAAAACAGGGGAAGAGGGGAACTCACAGATGCAGACTGGCTGCGGAGGTCCGTCGTTGTTGTTTTTTTTGGTCGGGATCAGTTTGATGTAGCGGCCGGAGTCGGTGAAGACGAGGAGCTTCGCGGCAGCGGCGGCGGAGCTCGAGTAACAGAGAGACAGCGAGAGAAAGAGGATGACCAAAAGGGGGAGAATGGAAGACCTAGGTTGTGCCTATTTATAAGGGAAGACCGACTAAGACGATGCGAGAAACGAGGAGACTAAACATCATTATACAGCGGCCCCGACGCCTCGGTTTTCGGAACAGTCAGTAAAAGCAAAGATCCGTTGGAGGATATGGCGGAGTAAAATATGAATTTAAGTAAAGATGACGTCACGACGGGCTAACGCGGATCCAGAAGATGACGTCATGGTGGATTAAAAACCTTTGCACAGGCAGAAGGCTGAAGGTTTATTTCTTAAGGTATTTTAAGATTGACATGAACCGGTTCAACTCAATCTGGGGCCTAATGTTGGGGATATAACTATTTGTGTAAGCCGCCCAGGAGGGGCCGGGTTACGCAAAGAATATCCATCAGAAAGAAGCCCAAGACCAAGCATGAAGATGGCGGTTCAATAAAGTGTCTAAAGCCCACCAGCGATTTGAGGCCCGTCGTAGTAAACCGCCATAATGGCATGACTTGTATCATAAGGTAGATTTAACTAGTCACCGAGCCGGACACTATTTATGAGCCGGCCGGGACTCTGTAAGCCGCAAGGCGCCGACCCATGTATATAAGGGGGCGACCCGCTGGCGGCTTAGGGTAAGAAACAACTCATCAAGAACCGGGCATAGCATATCTCGCTCCCTGGTCATCGAAACATCAAGCAATACCAACCCAACTAGATGTAGGCCTTACCTTCATCGTAAGGGGCTGAACTAGTATAAACCTCTCGTGTCTCTTGTCCTAATTAACTCCTTCAAGCTTCCTAGTTGCGATGGCCCTATGACTAAGTCCTTTCACTAGGACATCTGACGTGACAATTCCATGATAGGGTGTATAGTTGTCCCTCTCCAAGTATCCCACCATGGCCGGTCCGGACTGCTTGAAGGTAGGATGATCAGGGTTGTATTCCTCTTTGGCACCATCCGGATTGCTTTCATCTCCGGGGCCGGTATCGATGTGGCGGGGCTTGGAGCGGCGCCGAAGACGCCCATGCTTTGCTTTCCCCCCTGACGGGTTATCCTTCGTTGCCTCGTCGCCATTGGTTTCCTTCGGAGTGTCCACCATGTATATATCGTATGAGGAGGTGGCTGTCCACCGCCCTGTGAGCGGTGGCTCCTGTACTTCTCCTCCATCGTCGTCCATACCGTCGATGTCTTCGAAGTTGAAGTCAAGCACGTTGGTTAAATCGTCGACCGTGGCAATGAAGTGGGTGGTGGGTGGGCAGCGAATTCCTTAGTCGCATGTGTCCCTCTCAAGCCAGACATAGTTTGGCCCAGAGCCTCTTGACAATGAGAGAGATTTTAATGAGTTCAGCATGTCATCAAAGGGCGAGTGCTGGAAGATGTCCGCAGCGGTAAACTCCATTACCGAAGCCCAACCTAGCTCGGGTGGCTCGAGGGTGTGCGGACCGGAACCAACAACCGGATACGAGTCCGGGGGCCCGGGGTTACAGGCTTCCACAAAGGTGAGACCTGTATTCGGCCCCAATGCCGATGAGTGTGCGGCCTGTGGGGCGGGGTCCACCCCTCCGCCCTTAGGCAACGCAACCTGCTCCGGATTTAGATCCGAGGCTTTTATTGAAGGGGTGATATCCCGAGCATCGTCCGACGACGGGTCTAAGCCGTGCCCATCGTGACTGTTCGGTGCTCCTGGCATAGGCCCAAATCCGTCGAAGATCAAGTCTCCGCGAATATCCGCCGTGTAGTTCAAGTTTCCAAACCTGACCTGGTGGCCAGGGGCGTAGCTGTCGATCTGCTCCAGATGGCCAAGCAAATTGGCCCGTAGTGCGGAGCCCCTGAACATGAAGATCTGTCCGAGGAGAAAAGTCTCCTCCTGGACCATGCTGTTGACGATTGGAGGCTCCATCAAGCCTTGCAGCGACGTCACAGAGGAACTCTCAATGAAAGAACCAATGTCGGTGTCAAAACTGGCGAATCTCGGGTAGGGGGTCCCAATCTATGCGTCTTAGGCTGATGGTAATAGGAAGCAAAGGACACGATGTTTACCAAGGTTCGGGCCCTCTCGATGGAGGTTAAACCCTACTTCCTGCTTGATTAATATTGAAGATATGAGTAGTACAAGAGTAGATCTACCAAGAGATCGTAGAGGCTAAACCCTAAGAGCTAGCCTATGATGGTATGATTGTAATTGTGATCGGCCTTCTAAGGACCAACCTCTCCGGTTTATATAGACACCAGAGAGGGCTAGGGTTTACATGGAGTCGGTTACAAGGAAGGAAACATAATATCCGGATCGCCAAGCTTGCCTTCCACACAAAGGAGAGTCCCATTCGGACACGGGCCGGAGTCTTGAGTCTTGTATCTCCACACTTCAATAGTCCGGACGATGTATATAGTCCGGCTCTCCGGATACCCCCTAAACCAGGACTCCCTCACCGGGCACCCTCGTGGCCGCCTCCTCTGTTGCTTGACGTCCACTCCAAGTCCCCTGGATGACGTTTGTTCCAAAAAGATCACTCCCTAAGGTTTCATTCCGTTTGGACTCCGTTTGATATTCCTTTTCTTCAAAACACTGAAATAGGCAAAAAAAACAGCAATTCGGGTTGGGCCTCCGGTTAGTAGGTTAGTCTCAAAAATGATATAAAAGTGTAAAGTAAAGCCCATAAACATCCAAAACGGGTAATATAATAGCATGGAATAATAAAAATTATAGATACGTTGGAGACGTATCAGAGCGGACTACCTTTTTCTCCATAAAAATCATTTTATATTCTGTGTACGTGCCATTGAGTGATATAACTTTATTTAAAAATAATGCGCCAACGCATCAAGTCGAACTTTTTTTTGTGCACGTGTGGTACACGACGTCCGTAGGTAAACAACCGCTACACGTGTTCAAATTAGCACGTGGGCTGCCATTTCATACAGAAATGAGCTCCACCGTGTACCCGCGCGGGTGTCGCTGGGCACGGAACGTGAGTACGTGCACGGTGCACCTATTCTCTTCTTGTATACGTACACCACCTACGTGCGGTCGTGTGAGAGAGATACAAACATAGAGAGATATAGTGTGTGGGTTCGTGAGAGTTTTTTTGGGGCGGGGGGTCAATCAAAAAATATAACCTATGCAATGTGTGTGAAATAGAATCCTGGATATATCATATATATAGAGGGGGCGATCCATGAGAAGAGAGTGGAGGTATCATCGGCTTGAGGTGTCCATAGAATCGAAGAGAGGGATGATGTGTGTGTGTGCGCGCGCGTGATCGATAAAGAGTGCCATCGAATTTGTGTGTGCCCACGTCAAAGATATAGAGTGTCTGGCCTACTGGAACGTGAGAGGGGACAGGTGCAGTTTGTCTCTGTGGCATGGATACCTACCTACAGAGTGTGTGGTGGGGGGAGGGAGGCCTAATTAACTATAGAGGTACAATGGCTGGTATATGTGTGGAGGAGGAGAGAGGCCTACCTCATGTATTAAGGGAGATCGACCTACCTCATGTATTAAGGGAGATCGATCGGCATCCATGCATATGTGTAGGAGAGGAATAAGGTTAGGAGAGAGACAGAGCTAGAGTGTTGGAAGGGTTGGTAGTGGAGTTGCTTCTAACAAATGGTGGGATAGGCTTGCTAGACAAATGGAGGGCACGCCTGCAATATCAATAAGAGAGGGGATGGCTGCCTGTCTGTGCACGTGCATGTGAGAGACGGGTCAGGAGGCATGCACGAATGATGAGGGGGGACGATATGGCTGTGGTAAGGATACATAACTACATAGGAAGATCAATCGTCCTTTGTCAGAGAAAGGAGAGACATAACTTGTGAGGTACGTCGATCGACGGGGCGGGGGGGGAATAGTTAAAGTCGACCTAGGTATATGTTGGGAGATCGACCGGTATACATGCATGTGTGTGTTAGAAGCAAATGAGGCACGGGGAGAAGGATAGAGAGAGAGAGGGATGCATCTAGGAGATGGTGCGAGAGGCATACTATATCGAGGGGGAAGGAGTGTGCGAGTACGAGATCGATGAAAAGAGTGGTGGGAGTGAGGCATGGACGGTGATAAGAGAATAGGGGAAGCTTGTGTTTGTGCTAGGCACACCTCGCTAGAGAGGCATATCGCTCGATGTGTGCCGTAAAGAAGGAGTTGGGGGGCCTACACACACTGTGGGTGAACGACCTAAAGTGAAAAGACAAATTTGCGCGATGAAGCTAGAGAGTGCCGAGGGAGGGTGAGAGGGATGCGGGCGTGTGCATGCACAAGAGAAAGTTAGCTCTAGCTACAAAGATAAGAGGATTGTGTGGGTGTAAAAGACGAATAGAGATCATACTTCATTATAAAAAGCGAATTCAGATATTTGAAGAATTTATCATAGTGTTTTAAACTGACACATGTGTGAATATATATAACGGTGATACACATGGTGTGATTATGAACATGTTATACTACATATAATATATTTTATCTCTACTCTTATAAAAAAACAGAGTTGTTGATGATGGTGTGCCTGCCATCCTGCAATATAGGCCGTCCGATTTATATCTGGCGGATAGGAAGGAAACTATGACAATTTTGAAAAAAGATACCCACACCCCTCTCCATATTTGCAAATTAGGCCTCCCCTTGGTCATGTTGATGTTCTGTGGAATGCATGGGCATCTTGCTAGTACTACGTATAATATATAGAACATTGATTATAATTTGGGCTAATGTGTGGCTTTTGCAGCTCAGGTCTAAATACTTGTCATAATGTAGGGGGCGGGGCACTATACTTTGTGTGATAAACACGATGTACGTATGGAACATGGTTTAGATTATGAATATATAGTTAGTACATCAAATGTACTATTATTTGGAATCAATATCAAGTGTATTCAAAAAATAGAATTCGAGTTCATGTAGTACACATAGTTCATATCTATCTCTATAGTAATCATGTGGTGTGTTATTAAGGTAATACACGAATGATGGTTGAAGTTGGCAACAATCATGATTGTAGATTCTTATTGAAATAGATAAACGAATTCAAATTTAGTTCGAATTGCAGCGGTAGTATAGACATTTGGAATGCACTAAAATTTTGGTATGAGTAGGTTACATGCTTTATACAGCAAGCGAAAAACTTTAATTGGACATAACATGGATTCAGACTCCCTCCTTCCATCTATATAGGGCGTAATGCGTTTTTTAAGACCGCCTTTGACTATTGATAAGATTAATAGTACATGACATGCACAATGTGAAAATTATATCATTGAAAGCTCCTTCCACACATGAATTTAACGGTGTTCTTTGTGTAAGTTGCATGTCATATATTATTGCTCTAATATTTGGTCAAAGTTAGCATCGAAAAATGCATTAGGCCCTATATAGATGGAAGGAGGGAGTAGCTTTCAATAGCATTTGTATAGTAAAACGGGGCAAGACTCTCTCTTTGTGTGGTGTGAATAGTTTTATTTTTTTGGTTTTCTTTTAGGTTGAGGGAAGTGCGAATTGATTTGGTACGTACAAGTACAATATTACACGTTAGGCTTGTCCCTAAAATTCAACCCGCGCCTTGTTATATCCCGAAAATTCAGATACCGTGCTCCCAAACCTGGCACCTTCACAACTTGCGCCTTGCTATCCCGAAACTACAACGCGCGCGAAAACTCCCTCCAGCTGCCAAATCCCGACACGCGAAATCCCCCTTCTAACACCGAGCCGAAAGGGCCGCTAGTTCAAATCGATGGGGGGTACTTGTGTAACACACCCTATATTTTGGACAAGCGCATCCCTAAGTCATGGTTCACCCCCTCCCATCGCCTCCTTTTCTCCCTTCGAAATCCCAGGCCGCTATAACCTCTCCGCTCCAGCCATGAAACCCCACCCTCCTCCGTACGCCACCTCACCGCTACCCAGCCAGAGCCTCTTCCCCGACAACATCATCCACCGGAATAGCTTGACGTCCCTCATCCACCTCCCCAGATGAGGATCCGTCGTCCATCTCGTTGCCCCAGCGGTTCAGCCGCCCCATCCTCCACCTCCAAGGATCTGCTCCGATGATCGCCTCATCTATCGTGGCTGCTCCATCCCCACAGAGCCGCCTTAACCAGCTCCACCGGAACCGCAGCATCCTCATCGAGTCCCCGTACGAAGCCGAGGCCTACTCGGCGCCACCAAAGAGGTTGTACACTCATCGCATCGCACCTTCTTCTTAACTCGACCTCCCGGCGCCGACGGTGCTCCATCCCGCACCCCCCATGGAGCGGCTACCTTGAAGCCGGCGCCGCAGGCGACATCTCCACGGCGGCTCTCCCCCAGTGCGAGGCCCCTCCGGTGGCGGCGGCCATACCAACCGGATCTGCTGCTCCGGCTCTCGCTCGCTCGCTCGTGCTGCTGCTGCTGCTTCGGCTCTCGCTCGATCGCTCGCTCGCCCAGCTGTTGCTGCTCCAGCTCTTGCTTGCTCGCTCGCGCTGCTGCTGCTGCTCTTCCCCTCGCTCGTGCTAATGCTCTACTCTGATTTAGCTATACTTCAGTCGACTGAATCGACTTTTGGGTCAGTCGATTTTTAGGGGGTGGGGGTGGGGGCTCGCCGGAGTTAAGGAAGAATCACCCGCAGCGGGGACGAGGGCTCGCCGAAGAGGTACCCCACTATCTATCTTAGGGTTCAGGGTGGGGGCGGGGGGCCTAGAGGGCTGGCTGGGGCGGCGGGGCGGCGGGGGACCAGCGGTGGGGAGTTGTTTCGGGGCGGTGAGGCGGTGCTAGGGCCGGCGGTTCGGCCGGTGGTGGCTGGAGGCTCAGGGGGGTGCATGTTGAAGATGAACTGCAGGCCCTCCCTAAACTACATGTCAAGTGCCTCTCTGCTACCATTGCATTCAGTTTCGACATTAACATTGAGGTTCCACAGTAAATTTTAGATTTGACAGTTAAGTTCAGAGTCAACAGTTTTTACCTCATCTGTTATAGTCAGGTGGTTTTTGGTGATGTAAATTTTACATCATGTATTGGAGATGCTATTAGAATCCCACTTGAGATTGACTATGTCTGTCTTGTGCTGCTTCAGCCTGGACGTCTTACGGCTCACAAGAGCTGCTCCAACGACAGAACAATCCATCACAACAGAGCAGTGCCCTAGATGCCATCTATAGATTCCTCAGATCTACCTCCACACCTCCGATAGCCACCTCTGCCTCAACTGCTTTAGCGACCAACCAAATGATGCTGAGGTCGACACGGCTACGGAAAAGAGGTTGTACACTTGTTGCATCACTTATTACTATACATTCATGTCGATCCATTAGGGCTATTTTGGTTCAACGGAAAAACATAGCAATAGGGAATTTTCCAATGGCACTCTACTATTCAATTATTCATGCATTTTGTTGAAAGGAATGAAGCAAAACATCCACCTGGACCTACTTATCAAAATCCTATGCATGAAAACAAGACCAAGTGCATTAGTGGCAGAATAACATTCTAACTGTACACGCTTTCATATGGTTTCACTTTATTTTGGCCATGTTTCTTTGCATTCCTCTGCTCTTCCAATTCATGTAAACCAAACACCCAAGTTGATAGAAATCCTGTGTTTACAAATGCTCTATTTACCATGTGCATTCCTATCCTATTCTGGTGTTTTTCCTATCCCTGCGTTTTTAGAATCATGCAAGCCAAATGAGCCCTTACAGAATTACTTCAGTTACAGGTAGGTGTCCAAGGGAGCTTTGTGTGGTTTGTCTTGCTCCTGCCGCGATGTCGTCCACCTCACCTGAGCTACTCCATTGACAGAAGCATCCACCAAACCAGACATCACGACTCCTGACTGTCTTTCGCCACCTCAGATCTCCTTCCCTGCCATCGGCACCCACCGCAACGGCATCACCATCATCGACTCAGCAGATGAACCTAAGGAGTACACGGGTCCACAAGAGAGGTCGCACTCTTTTGTTTCTGCTTATGTTATGCATTGCTTAAAATTACCTGCTACTTTATCGTCCTGTTCACCTCTTGGACTCCAAGTCAGGTCTAAATTAATGTTCAAACTTGAGTTCTAAATTAGTTGTGGGGCACATATCGAGGAAGCGATGAATAGTATCTCTGTCTAATATCTGGTTCACCTAGGGTATGCCTATGTTGTTCATCTTGGGTGGGAAACAAATAGTAAAGCAATCATCATCTATCTTTTTAATAAATTAAAGCAATCATCATCCTTCTATCATTATTTTTGGATCCATCCACTGGTTTTTACCATCACTCTAAATTTCTGCATGCTATCCTTACATAATCTCACCATATTTTTTCGTATGCATGTCAGATATTGTACACAATCATGTTGAACATGTAGAGAAAAAGAGAAGAGTTTTGTGCGGCAATACAATGTCATGCAGACATCGCTCCATGGTGGGTTCAATAGCAAACCCTCCCCATCCCTCTCCAGATTGTAATCTAGAGGAAGATATCTGTTCTGAGGCGGATTCAAACGCCGCTGACCACTCCTATTTACCCCCCAAGGTGTTTGCTCTACCTTGGCATGATGATGTTAGTCATATTATGCATATGTTGCCTTGCAGTGCCTACTTTTGACATCATATATGCCATCTGCTTAGTTTAGACATGTTCTGTAATGCCACCTGTTTAGTTTCTATATCATATGTGGGAATTATGCAGTCTCATGTCTTTTAGCCAGCCGTAATATATGTGAAATGTGCAATGCCATCCTGTTTAACCAGACATCATATATTTGAATGATATCTTGCCCATCCTTTTCTTCATTACATTTCCATTTGTCGACAATGTTTGTACATTAAACTACTCTTCCTGTGAATCAGCCATTTGGGTGGCAGATGGAAAAATCTGGAGTGAAAACAAGGCCTTCAGAGCAGACAGTGCTACCTGTCGAAGCAGATCTCTTGTTGGGTCCCGATAGCTCCCTAGAGATGGATTCAGAGACAGATGACTGGTCCTATTCCCCCACCGAGGTGTATGCTCTAACTTGGCACAGTTATACTGCTCATATCATGCATATGGTGTCTTGCATTGCATAGTTTAGACATCATATACACAATATTCAACACCATGTTCTTAGTTCACACATCATATCGAATGCCCTTTGTTTAGCATAGAAATCACATATGTGAATTAAATGATGCGATCCTGATTACTTAGATAACATGTAGGTGAATTATGCCATGCGATCCTGGTTAGTTATGCATCATATCTTTGAATTATGGTATGCTATGCTATCCAGTTTAGATAGACATCATATATGTGAAATTATGTCATGCTATCCATTTTAGTTAAACAATATACATGTCAACTATTTCATGCCCTCTTTTTTCCACACTATTTATTGCACCTGTCTCTCATACAATGTTTGTACATTCAACTATGTTTCCTGTTTATTAGCCATTTGAATTGGAGCGGGTGATGCCAGTATCTAGAGGACTAAAAACACGGTCTTCAAATAAAACAGTGCTACCTCTTAGTGGAGATAGCACCCCTGTTGTACATGCACGAGAACCAGCCCTACCACACATAACCCAAACTCTCGCAGATTGTAGCCCTACTACGATGGACAGAGAACCAGCTTCACCCAATCTAACCCCAACCCCAGCAGATAGTAACCCAGTTCCTGTTGACACAGCACCATCTCCACCACAGAGCTCCCAAACAAGAGCAGTTAGTAAGGCAACTCCACTGCCCAAAGGGCTAGTACTACCACGGCAAACCCCAACTCCACCAGTTAGTATGCCTATTCCTGTGGAGGAAGCACAACCAGCTAGTCGTAGTTAGCATCTATTGCATTTGATGTTGTTAAATCGTATGTGCATATCTTCCCATCTTGGAAATATTATACTGAAGATGAAGGAAAATGCCAGTTGCAGGTGTTTGTCCAGGAGTTATGTGTAAGTAATGTTATTCATGGCAATTACTTTGCTTTGTCCCATACATCCTACCTCCATGATGGTTATAATACAACAAATTTTTCCCATTTTTCTCTATAGAGAAGGACCGATTTGGAAATTCAGGATGAGGTAACATGTGCTAATACCTCTGCTATCTTCAAGAATGCTTGGTGGCAGTATCGGAATTACCTAAAGAAAACATACTTCACCGGCAAAGAAACTCATCAAATTCCCTTACGTTCTCCTAAGACACATTTACTGGACGATGACTGGGAACACCTTGTTCTGTACTGGTCCCGAACCAAGAATGTGGTAAGGTCTATGAGCTCATTTTCTATTTTTAAGTACTATATTCTTGCATCTTACTGTACTATGTTCATGTAGAACAAGTGCCTAAACCTGAAGAACAACTGTTCTAATTTAAGATTCAATTGCTATCATAGTTCAAAAAAGCGCTAGGCGTTAATTGTGCGTTTTGCCACCGCCTTGCGCTGACCAAAGCGCATGCTTATGCGCAGTTATGCATAGATTAAGCATAGTTATGCGCAATGCGTTTTGCCAACGCCTAGAGCCTAGGCGCGCTTAAGCGCTCGCTTAGGCACGCCTTTTTTAACTATGATTGCTATCGTGCATACTCCTTTGCTCTTGTATCACTGTATTTACTCATACAAACTTATTTTTAAATTGAAGGATCCAATCGAAACTCCAATGGCACAACAGGTATGTTCATGCATGTTTCTTTAACAGGTTTGCTCTTATCAATAGCTCTGTTGATTTCAATTTCAGTTGTACAGTTGACTTCTCATATCATGCACATTACTAGCATCACAACAGAGCCAATAGTGTTGTTGTACATGTAGACCCGTGGTACCCATCTGAAATCTTGTTGTGCCGTGTAGTTTCCCACGCTTTGTATTCTTTCATTGCTGCTTTGTCTTGAACTGATATGATTTGAACCGTGTCCCTATTTTGATTTGGCAAGACAATGCAGTGACCATAGGACATAGATATATGTTTGTTTTATTCTTTTATTATGTACTAGTACTTGGCAATAGAAGACTTGGTAGTTTAATCCTGTCCACCTGTTATGTGTCTACTTGTTTCTTCGAAACTGGTTCACCGAAATGAGTTTCATATACTAGTACATGCTAAACCTGTTATGTGTCTGCTTGTTTCTTCTTTTAGAATGCTGACAGGATATTGGGGAAGAGTGCCTTATTAAGCAATGGTAAACGAAGTAATGCAGATAAGGTTCAGGATAGTGACACATCCTTGTTGGTCTCCAACAAAGCTGATAAGCTAAGGAAGACTATCTTGAAGACAATGAGACATCCCCAAAGTCCTGTCTTGGTTTAGTGTTCGAGTTACTGGCCACTACTGCTTGCACAAGCTATTCAAACTCACTGTCTGAATCAGTTCAGTTTCTTGAGTCTCAACTACAAGCTGAAAGACATCGATCAACTGTGCTGCAACAAGAAGCGGAAGGGCTGGGGAAGTCCCTGGAGCATCCAGATGTATACTTTCTGGTGCAACAACAAGCGTTGGAGGATTTTAGCGCCAAACAGGACAAAGCTAATAAGCTTGCTAAGCTTATTGCCAGCATGGTGGATACCCAGGATAACGTTTCTTGAGCTCTTCTAAAGTTGTTTCAGTTATGCTCTTGTTTTACTGCCGCGTTTATTTGCACTGGTGGCCAATTTTGACGGACAGTGTATGTAATATGCTGCTTTGTTACCTATATTTGCACTGGTGGCGAACTTTGATGCCCAGTGGATGTAATATGTGTGATAGCGGTAATAGGCTAGCGTTAATTGCTTGCTTATTTATTTCCTTATCGTCTTGTTTAGTTGTTTGCTTGTAGTCACTGCAGTTCTTTTTCTGTGTTTTTCTAGTGGCCACAATAACCTATTTTTGGCAACTAGGACAAAATAATCATGGCAACACATGAACTTTTGTAACCATGGGCCTCCTGTGGGCCATATGATCCATGGTCCTTCTACGGGCCATAGGATCCATTGGCCTTCTATACGGGTCATAGGATCCATGGGCCTTCTACAGGCCGTAGGATCCATGGGCCTTCTACGGGCCATACAATCCATGGGCCTTCTGTCGGCCGTACGATCCATGGGCCTTTTACGGGCCGTAGGATCCATGGGCCTTCTACGGGGCGTATCATCATTTCGCCAATCATCGGTCATACTATTTGTGGACCATAACGGACCATTAATAGGCCGTATTTGATAACTCTATGAAAACAGCACAACGGGTTTTTTTGACATGAAAACGGCCCAACATATTAATGGGCCACAAATGGGCCGACTTAACGACGGGCTGAATTTGGCACACAAGCAGAAAATGACAGTAACGAGCCGTAAGTAACCGAATGCTGGAAATGAGCCCAAGAATAAATGGGCCCTGAGAAGGCCGAAAGACAACTTGGGCTGGAAATGGCCCAATGGAATAATGGGTCGTTAATGGGTATAAAATAATACACTATTCATTACGGGCCAGTTTCACCATAGGCCATTAATGAGCCAAGAGTTACAAAGGGCCTCATATGGGCCGAAAGACGTCATGGGCCATACATGGGCCGAAAGTTAAAACGGGCTGGAATCATATTGGACGGCCCAGATGACCCTACCGGGCCTAATTCAGAGAGGTCATAATGGGCCCTGGGTTAGCAGGCTATAAATGGGCTATATGCGAACAGGCCGTTAACAGGCTTTCCGTGGGCTAGACCGCCACCTTTTGACCAAGTCAAACGGGCCGGCCTTTTCACAGGAATGGGCCTCTGTTGGGCCGTGCCACGTGTCGATGTATCATAGGCGCCTTGGGTCCAATGAGTGGATGACATCTGTCCCAACAATGAGCCGACACATGTTTCCTCCAGCCAATGATGATTTTACATGTGGAAAATCCCCATCGGTCGAGGCTGTTAACGGGTTATCTGATCCAAAACCGGACCCGATAGCTTAACGGCATTCCTTTACGGTGGATGCCACGTGTCGGTTACCCTTGACAAAAGCACTTCTGTGACATGCGATATATCATCATGGAAGTGGACACTTCTGTGATGATAATTTTGGTAATGTCATGGAACACTTCTACGACAGCACAGGTATGACTATCTTGATTCTTTCATAAAATCGTCATGGATGTACATGCATGACAGAAAAAGCGACCTACTGTGACAAACACGTATCATCATAGAAGTGTATTTTTTTGTAGTGGGGATAGTCATATGATCCAACTATGTTAGCATTGTTGAGAGATTTCACTAGTGAAAGTATGCACCCTAGGCCTCATTTTCCATCATTGCAATACCGTTTGTGCTCTGTTTTACTATTTACTACCTTGCTGTTTTTATTGTTCGCACTACAAAAACTCATATCTACTATCCATACTACACTTTTATCATCATCTCTTCGCCGAACTAGTGCCCCTATACAATTTGCCATTGTATTGGGTGTGTTGGGGACACAAGAGATTTCTTGTATTTGATTGCAGGGTTGCTTGAAAGAGACTATCTTAATCCTATGCCTCCCACGGATTGATAAAACTTAGGTCATCCACTTGAAAGAAATTTGCTACTGTCCTACAAAACTCTGCGCTTGGAGGCCCAACACGTGTCTACAAGAATAAGTTGCGTAGTAGACATCAAGCTCTTTAAGAGCATACTGTCATCCAACATAATGTGTATTGTGACATAATGTGTATTAACAGCCCATAATGCAATAAATATTGATATAAAAGCATGATTCAAAATGGATGTATCATCCAGCAGTGTGTCGAGTAAGTAGATGAGTTCCGTCAGCATGACAGCGTGGTGATGGTGAAGTTATCTGCGCAGGGCTTCGCCTAAGCACTATGTGAATATGACCGGAGGCGTAAACTATGGAGGGGGCGCCACACACAGCTAACAATCATTGGTGTGTGTTCTAGGTGCCACTCCCCTTGTGGGCTGGTGTGCTCCCCTCCTATGGCCCATAAGGCCCAATATTCCCCTGGGGGGTTCCGGTAACCCCCCCCCCCCCCCCCCCCCCGGTAGTGCGATTAATACCCGGTACCACTCGGAATACTTCCAGTTCTGAATACTATCATCCTATATATCAATCTTTACCTCTCGACCATTTCAAGATTCCTCGTCATGTTTGTGATCTTACCCGGGACTCCGAACAACATTCGATCACCAAATCACATAACTCATATAATACAAAATCATCATCAAACGTTAAGCATGCGGACCCTACAGGTTTGAGAACTATGTAGACATGACCGAGACAACTCTCCGGTCAATAACCAATAGCGGAACCTAGATGCTCATATTGGCTCCCACATATTCTACGAAGATCTTTGTCGGTCGAACCGTTATGACAACATACGTTATTCCCTTTGTCATCTATATGTTACTTGCCCGAGATTCGATTGTGGGTATTTTCATACCTAGTTCAACCTCGTTACCGGCAAGTCTCTTTACTTGTTTCGTAATGCATCATCCTGCAACTAACTCATTAGTCACTTTGATTGCAATGCTTTCTTATGATGTGCATTACTGGGAGAGCCCAGAGATACCTCTCCAATACTCGGAGTGACAAATCCTAATCTTGATCTATGCCAACCCAACAAACACCTTCGGAGATACCTGTAGAACATCTTTATAATCATCTAGTTATGTTCTGACGTTTGATAGCACACAAGGTGTAAGGGCATATTTATTCCCAAGATGTTTTGGTGATTGATGACAATGCTTTTGCGGACTAATCGTGTGCGTTGAGATTTTCAGAGATTCATCCTTTGGCACGAGACGATTCCCTCCCCTCGATGCTTTATTCAAGATGCTGCAGCTCCTTCGTTTCTCTGTTGGTGGACTAGTTGCGTAGGAGTCACCGTACTATCAAGAGGGGATCCGCTTTGGTATGGCTTGGGTGGAATCAACACATACACATACTTATTGCACCCACAGTTCCTTCCCGCTTCAATGGAGTTCTCATTCCCCTCTCTGCTCTCTTTGTCTGGCCCCAGCGGTAGTACCGCGGGCCATAGCGGTAGTACCGCCGAAGACAGCAAGTGGTAGTACCGCTCCACAGCGGTAGTACCGCTTACTGGTTTCTGTCGTAGTACCGCTGAGGCTCCGGGCCACTACCTCCTCGACTCGAGCCCTCGCTTTCTCGTGTCGGGTTCTGTGGTACTTGTCGCGGTAGTAGTGGCGGTAGTAGCGCTCCCAAGCGGTAGTACCGCCCGTACCTCCGCGGTAGTACCGCTCTGGGGCCAAGACCCTGCTCCCCTCTTGTGAGCGGCAGTACCGCTGGGTGGCACGGTAGTACCACTGGCGCAGCGGTAATACCACCCATCCAAGCGGTAGTACCGCTCTTTGCGGGGCTGCTTGGGGGGGTAACGGTTGGATTGTTCCCCCCACTATTTAAAGGGGGCTTCTTCCCCAAAGATGACATACCTCTTCCCCCAAAAGCTCCATTGTTGCTCCAAGCTCCATTTTCGCCCGATCTCTCTCCCTAGCCAGTCAAACTTGTTGATTTGCTCAGGAGTGGTTGAGAAGGCCCAGATCTACACTTCCACCAAGAGAAATTT
The DNA here is from genome assembly GCA_963921465.1 of Triticum timopheevii. Taxonomy (NCBI): domain Eukaryota; kingdom Viridiplantae; phylum Streptophyta; class Magnoliopsida; order Poales; family Poaceae; genus Triticum; species Triticum timopheevii. The sequence goes on along the minus strand of OY997270.1, from coordinate 488,353,078 downwards.
GATTCCCCCCACTAATCCCTAGCGAATCTTGTTACTCTTGGGTGTTTGAGCACCCTAGACGGTTGAGGTCACCGCGGAGCCATAGTCCATTGTGGTGAAGTTTCATGGTGTCGTTGGGAGACTCCAATTAAGTTGTGGAGATTGCCCCAACCTTGTTTGTAAAGGTTCGGTCACCGCCTTCAAGGGAACCAATAGTGGAATCACGGCATCTCGCATTGTGTGAGGGCGTGAGGAGATTACGGTGGCCCTAGTGGCTTCTTGGGGAGCATTGTGCCTCCACACCGCTCTAACGGAGACGTACTTCCCCTCAAAAGGAAGGAACTTCGGTAACACATCCTCGTCTCCACCGGCTCCACTCTTGGTTAACTCGTGCCTTTACTTGTGCAAGCTTATTTGTGTTGTATCCCTTGCTTGCTTGTGTGCTAGTTGTTGCTGCATCATATAGGTTTCTCACCTAGTTGTATATCTAGACAACCTACTTTGATGCAAAGTTTAATTTGTTAAAGAAAAGTATAAAAAGTGTTAGTTGCCTATTCACCCCCCCCCCTCTAGTCAACTATATCGATCCTTTCAAGTGGTATCAGAGCCTCGTCTCTTTATTAAGGACTTTGCCGTCCAAAGAGTATGGTTGACACCACAGACGGGGTGGAGGAGCACTCCGATGTGAATCCTATCTTGTCTACGGTCGATGGGGGAACCTCGGTCTCTCGTGAGGAATTCAATCTGGCTTTGGACAAATTGAAAACCTCCATGACGACCGAGGTTTAAAGCATGTTTACTAAATTCCTAGAAGGACTTAAACTGTCTACCTCGCCGATGAAAGTGGATGATCCCACTGACAAGGTGATGGATGCTACCTCCGACAAGGGGGAAGCTAACAGTGAAAAGGGTCCTTCTACTAGTGGTAGAAATGGCACCGGCATGTATGCCCATGTGGAACCTCCAACTTATGGAGGACCGATTCCATCTACTCATTTAAATCATGCCGGTCCTCCTCCTAAGATTGTGAAAAATGAGGATTTTGATTCTTGGGTGTATCGCTTCAAGCGTCATTTAAATCATGTGAATACTAATCTTTCGAGAATCATTGAAGAAGGTTACTATCCACATGACCCAAGCAACTTCACCCCTAGAGAAGCCATGGATAATCAATTCAATGAGAATGCTCTCTTCACCATCCAAGATGCAATTCTCCCCGAAGATCTCCCTTATCTTCGACCCTACGCCATTGCCAAAGACGCGTGACATTGCATTATGTCTCTCTATCGGGGAAGCACAAGCATTCAATGCTCTAACTATGAAGTGGTGCAAGATGAAGCCGATGAGTTTGCTGGAAGATGAAGAACCTCGTGAGCTCTTTCGGAGAGTGACCAAACTCACGGTCTCACTCCGAGATCATGGGAGCAAGGACACGAATGACAATTGGATCAAGCGCAAGTTCCTCAAGGCCATGATGCCCTACAACAAGGCCATGTCCTCCATCATTCATCAAAGACCGGACTTCCACTCCATGACCTCAAGTGAAGTGTTGGATGAGTTCGTTGCAATAAGCATCTTGGACAAGACCGCAGATAACACGGTGCTCCGGTCTCAAAGGGCAAAGAAGCCCAACCTTGCCTTGAAGGCCAAGGTTATTGTGGAAGAAGAGGAAGATGAGGAAGATGAGGAGAGCAACCCCGAAGATACAAAATATGATTATCATGAGAATATGCTTCTTGCTTCAACGCAATTTTGGAGCAAGAAGAGCTCAAGACCAAACTTCAACAAGAACAACTCAAGTGGCTTCAAGGGCAAGCAACGAGCAAGAACTTGTTACAATTGTGGCAATGTGAGCCATTTCTTTGCGGATTGTCCTTACGAGAAGCGGGAAGACAATGGTGGCAAGCTCATCCGAAAAGACAAAGCCAAGTCCTTCCCCAACAAGAACAACTTCACCAAGAAGACTCCTTCTCGAGGGTTGGTGGTTCAAGAAGAATACCATGAGGATGACGATGATGATGAAGATAATGAAGCAATGGCCATGGCATCCATTGCCATTGCCACAACTCCCGGGATGTCTCTCTTCGATTCACCCAACGAGAACATCACCGCCAAGTGCCTCATGGCTAAAGCCACTAACAAGGTAACCCCCAACATCAAAACCACCATCATTACTAATACTTCCTTGACGGATTGCATTGATGAACATGAGGGGTCTAATGAAGAGATGAATGAATTTGAGTCTTTTATGAGTAAACTCAAGGGCAAATCCAAGAAGCACTTTGTTGCTCTCTTGGAACAACTTGGTGAAGCCAATGACATGATCGAGGCTCATGAGGAAACCATCTCTAAGATGGAAGAACATAATCGCGACTATGCCGATGAGATATCAGATCTCTCTAATGCACTTGAGGAAGAGCGTGGGCATCATTTGACTCTTGAGGAGTCACACAACGATGGCCATGCTAAATTAAAGAAAGATCTTGATCATGCTATTGTTGTTTCTCGTGTGGCTAACTCCGAGAAGGTTAAACTTGGGGTTGATCTTTCTAGACTCAAAGAGGAGTTTGATATACTTGACAAGGCTCACAAGGCCTTGAAGGGTGCTCATGCTATCCTCAAGGAGTCTCATGCTCAACTCCAATTGAAGTTAACCAAGGAGAAAGCCACTTTTCCTCATATGGTCTTAATTGATAATGCAAATGCTACTAACCCATGTTGTGAGCATGTGCATCTTGTGGAGGAGAATGCCCAGTTGAAGAAACAACTCGAGAAAGGCCTTGTGTCATGCATACAAGGTGAGAAGAACCTCAATGACCTTTTGAGCAATCAAAAGGAAGTTGTGGCCAAGGAGGGAGTTGGGTTCACACCCAAGTCCAAGGATAAGAAGAAGAATGACAAGACCAAATGACCTCCCCCTCTTAAGCAATCTTTTGTGAAGGAGGGAGAGGGTGCTCCTAAGGAGAAGAAGAACAATGCAAAGAGTCGTGATGCCAAAAGGGGAAAAGCCATCTCTTCCAACAAAGCCGACAACTTTAACCCCTCTCATGTGTTATGTCGTGCTAGCGATGGACATGTTTGTGCAAAATTTGTTGGTTCTCCTTATGAGTATATTGAATGGTCTATTTGGGTTCCCAAGACCCTTGTTGCTAACATCAAAGGACCCATTACTCAATGGGTACCTAAAGCCAAGCATTGATTTCATGTAGGGGTTTGCTTCCGGTGGAGGATCTTGGTTGCTCGATAGTGGAGCAACAAATCATATGACCGGAAGCAAGGAGTTGGTGGTGGACGTGCACAAGATTCCTTCTATGCCCACCAACGTCGAGTGGGGTGATGCCTCGTCTTCTAAGGTATTGGGTCTTGGCAAGGTTGTCATTTCTCATGATCTAACGATCGAGAAAGTGATGCTTATCGAGTCCCTTGCATTCAATCTTCTTTCCGTTCGTCAACTTGCACTCATGGGTTTTGCCACCTTCTTTGATATTGATACTGTGTCCCTCTTGTGGAGCAAGACTCTTAAAGTAGCCTTTGTTGGGCATGTCGAGAATGGTCTCTATGTGATTAACTTTTCAGAGCGACCCACTAAGACCGTGACATGCCTAATGGCTAAAGTTGATGTGGGATGGCTTTGGCATCGCCGTTTAGCCCACGTCAATATGAGATCTTTGCAAAGTCTTCTCAAGGGGGACCATGTTCGTGGACTAACAAATGTTAGTTTTGCCAAAGAACGTGCTTGCAGTGCTTGTATCGAAGGGAAGCTTCATGAGATGTCTCACCCTCCCACGACTATCATCTACTCGAAGAGACCCTTGGATCTCCTTCACATGGACCTCTTTGGGCCTCCATCCTTTGATAGTCTTGGGGGTAGAAAGTATTTCTTGGTGATTGTGGATGATTATTCAAGATACACTTGGGTATATTTCTTCAAGAGGAAGAGTGAAACTCAACAAACCGTCATCGACTTTGCAAATGAAGCTCAACGCCAACATGATGCAAAGATCTTGACAATAAGAAGTGACAACGGCACCGAGTTCAAGAACTACACCTTGGATGAGTTTCTTAGTGATGAAGGGATCAAACATCAATATGCTGCACCCTATACCCCTCAACAAAATGGTGTCGCGGAGAGGAAGAACCGGACGTTGATGGATGCGGCAAGAACCATGATGGCGGAGTTCAAGTCTCCATACAAATTTTGTGCTGAAGCCATCAACACAGCATGTCATGCATCCAATCGGCTCTATCTCCGCAAAGGCTTGAACAACACTCCTTATGAAATACTTACCGGTAACAAGCCCAATCTCAAGTACTTCCGGGTGTTCGGGTGTAAGTGTTTCATTCTCAAGAAAGGTGTTCGTTTGTCTAAATTTGAGGCTAGAGCTTATGAGGGCATATTTGTTGGTTATGCTACAAACTCTCATGCTTACCGTGTCCTCAACAAGTCCACTGGACTCATTGAGGAGACGTGTAATGTGGAGTTTGATGAAAATAACGGCTCCCAAGTGGAGCAAAGTGGTACTTGTGATGTAGGTGATGAAATTCCTCCTCAAGCCATAAGAAGAATGGGTGTGGGTCATATCCTACCCGTTGAGGAACCCCTTGTGGCCGAAGGAGAAGTACAATGCTCCACTCAAGTGGAGCCATCACCAACCCAAGACCCACACGCTTCCGAAGAACAAAGTGAAGGCCCTCAACCTCATGAACAAGACCAAGGGCAAGATCAACCTCAAGATGGTGAAAATCCACCAAATGATCCCCGAGGTCAAGTTCTCCCCCTCAAGCAAGTTCAAGATCAAGAGAAAGCTCAAGATCTCGAACAAACTCAAGACGACGCTCAAGATAATCAAGTTGATCCTCCTCCTTCCACATCTGAGGAGGAATTACAGCGTCGTGCCGCGAAGATTGCTTCCAAGCTCACCACCAAAGGCCATCTCATGGAGAATGTGGTTAGAAGCCTAAGAAAGGGGGTAAGCACTCGTAGACAATTAGCAAACTATTGTGAACATCACGCGTTTGTCTCTTGTGTTGAACCCCAAAAGGTCTATGAGGCGCTCGAAGATTCGGATTGGCTCAATGCCATGCATGAAGAACTCAACAACTTCGAGTACAACAAGGTGTGGAGGTTGGTGCCAAGGCCATCGGGGAACCATAATGTCATTGGAACCAAGTAGATTTTCAAGAACAAGCAAGACGCTCATGGGAACATCATTCACAACAAGGCAAGATTGGTAGCACAAGGCTACTCCCAAGTCAAGGGTATCGACTACGGTGAAACCTTTTCTCCCGTAGCTCGCCTTGAATCCATTTGTTTGTTGATTGCTTATGCTTCCCATCACAACTTTAAGTTACAACAAATGGATGTGAAAAGTTCTTTTCTTAATGGTCCTATTAATGAGTTGGTGTATGTCAAGCAACCTCCCGGGTTCGAGGATCCCTACTTCCCAGATCATGTGTATCAACTCGATAAGGCACTCTATGGCTTTAAACAAGCCCCACGTGTGTGGTATGACCACCTTACCGAGTTGTTACAAGATCGTGGATTTGAGGTTGGGCAAATCGATCCCACTCTTTTTACTAAGAAGGTCAAAGGGGAGTTGTTTGTATGCCAACTATATGTTGATGATATTATCTTTGGTTCCCCTAACAAAGCTTTCAATGAGGAATTCGCCGCTCTCATGACCTCTAAGTTCAAGATGTCTTTGATGGGAGAGTTGAAGTTCTTCCTTGGTTTTGATATCAAACAAAGAAGAGAAGGTACCTTCATCAACCAAGCCAAATACACTCAAGACATGCTAAAAATATTCAAGCTAAGTGATGTCAAGCCGGCTTCTACTCCAATGCCTACCAAGTGCCAACTTGACATTAATTCCAATGGTAAAGCGGCGGGTCAAAAGGTATATCGCTCCATGATTGGATCCTTGCTTTACCTTTGTGCATCTAGACCGGATATCATGTTGAGTGTGGGAATTTGTGCACGGTTTCAAGCCGCACCAAAGGAAAGCCACTATGTGGTGGTCAAGCGAATCTTTCGATATTTGGCTCATACCCCAAACTTTGGCTTATGGTACCCAAGAGGAGCAAACTTCAAGCTTGAAGGTTTCACGGATTCCGATTGGGCGGGAGACAAATTGGATAGGAAGTCCACTTCCAAAGGGTGCCAATTTCTTGGTTGCTCTTTGGTGAGTTGGTCTTCCAAGAAGCAAAGTTGTGTGTCTCTCTTGTCCACCTAAGCGGAATATGTGGCGGCCGGTAGTTGTTGTGCACAACTCTTATGGATGAGGCAAACTTTAAAGGAATACGGTGTCATGTGTGACAAAGTGCCTCTTTTGTGTGATAATGAAAGTGCCATCAAGATTTCTCTCAACCCGCTGCAACATTTCAAGATGAAGCATATTGAGATTCAGTATCACTTCATCCGGGATCACATTAGGCATGGGGAGATCGAGCTCAAGTATGTCAACACTCATGATAACCTTGCAGATATTTTCACGAAGTCCTTGGATGAAGCAAGATTTCGCGAGTTAAGGCATGAGCTAAATATCATTGATTCGAGCAATGTGACTTGAACCCTTGCACACCCCACCTCACTCAACTTGTTGTCTAGTTTAGGTGTAGGCATGGACATAGGGGGAGTGTTGTTCACTCAATGAACTCTCCCTCCCCCCTATTATGCATAATGTGATCTAGTCTTTCACATTAACCATTTTTTATGGTACTTGTGCTTCAAGGACGAGTTTTGGTCATGGGTCCAAGGTTAAAATCTTCGCGACGCCATACCTCTTGACTCAAACATAGGTGGCCTCGGCAACCGCACTTTCTTGTAGATGTGTGTCTTGGCCCTTTGCTAGTGTGTTCACTGTCGTGTTAGTCTTTCCTCCGCTTCTTGCAGTTGTTTTTCCGTTTCTTTTTTAGCATAGTCGTACTGTCTAGTGGCCATAAGTTGTTGGGCGGTACTACCGCTGGTGGTGCGTGGTACTACAACCCACCAACACGGTACTACCACTGCGGGGCAGGGTCAGGGGGTTATATCGGGGCAGGGGAGTTTTCTTCTCCCCCATACCCATTCGCTTGCCCCTCGCTCCGTTTCATCTCTCCAGCAACTGCTCGCCGCGGGAGGGCTCTGGCGGATCTCCTTCTCCGGGGCGTCCCTCTCCATTCCCTTCGGTGGAGTCGATCCCCACCTCGTCCTCTTGCCACGGATGCCGGTATTGCCCCCGTTCCCTCTCTCTTCTTGTCTAGATTTCCAATCTAGCATCTTAGGGGCAATAGCGGTTGCATATCTAGATTTTTGGCTAAATCTAGGCTTGAGTAGGATGGAGAAGGCAACTAGGCGGTTTGGATTAGTGATTGGTAGGAGTATTTTTGAACATGGTAGGACGGTAGTGTCAGATCTGGCCGCGGCAGTAGGAAACTGCTGTTTCCCTGCCTCGAGCGGTACTACCGCTGTCACTAGAGCGGTACTACCTCTTGGAGCGGTACTGCCGCCTACAGGTCGCGGTACTACCGCTGGCTACCAAGTTCCATCGTGCTCCTCCCATTCCGTGATCCTTTTTGTTGAGTTTGGTGGCTTATGCTCGTTCTTTTTGGTTGTTTTGCGTGCTCTTGTGTTTGGTTCCAGGTGATGAACATCCTGAGCATCAAGCTCACCATGTCAACCCCGGCCGTGCCACGTCGAAGCACTACCACACATCTGAGTCAGGAGGAGGTTCCACTAGTGCTCCACCTCCACCTCAGCTCCCGAAGAAGTGTGTCGTCAAGCCAAAGCCAAAGGGAAAAACTGTGCCTCAAATGAATGCCAAGGAGTTCTGGGCAAGGCGTCACCGCAACCCCTATGTGGAAGACCAAGAACCCACTTTGGTCAACCGTCCATTCTGGAACCGCTTTCATTTTGCCATTTTCTTTGATGTGCTCAAGGCCAAGAAGAACCTCTATGTGGATGTGCGCTCCCTTGACACGGATATGGAGAAGGATCCTGGTACTTTAGTGAAGCTTTTCAGATGTGCACTCAGCTGAACATTCTCAGTATCATGCAGTTCAACAAAGACTATGATGCTGATATTGTGGCCCAATTCTATGCCATGGTCCATCTGGGGACTGATGCAGACCGGACTCTGACTTGGATGACCAATGGCAAGTTACTTTGTGTCAAGTGGAAGGCATTCATGGAGTTACTTGGAGTGGAAGATCACGGGCTTGAGACTCCTGTTGGTTTTCGCCCCCACAGTAAGACAACCTCCACTCACAAGCAAGCTCTCTGGCCCTACTGCACTCAGAAGATCAACCCTGACACTAAGAAGGTAACATATGAGCTGCCTGCCTATCTGGACATTCTTAACCGTGTCTTCCAGGAGACTCTCTTCCCTCGTATCAGGAATCAGGATATGGTTCACTCCTTTCTTGTGGACATGCTTCTCTTCTGCCAACATGAGAAGGAGGCTAACACTGGCGAGTCTTTGGACATTTCTCATGTTATGTGGTCTGAGCTCTTATCTGCTATCTCTGAGCGCAAGTGCCCGATCTATGGTCCTTTCATCATGCTGCTCATTGTGAGGTCCTGGGATAAGGTTTATCCCAAGGTTATGCTTGAGACTGGAGAGTTGGTGTCTCATGAGATCAAGCGTCTGAGGAAGAAGGATAACTGGGGCACCCAGGTCTCGAGGTCTGGGGCTACATCTTCTGCTACCGACATGGAGACCGAAGAGGAGGCTGATGCTGCTGCTGATGATGACTATGTGCCTTCTGGGGCAGAGCCCTCTTGGGCACAGAAGCTCAAGCTCAAGGTGAAGAAGTTGTTCTGCATGGAGGCTCACAGTCAGTACATGACTCATGTGGCTGAGAAGAAGGCCAGGGGTCGTCACAAGGAGCTCATGCGTCAGTTGGGTGCCACCGTTTACAGTGGATCTGAGAACCAGCTTACTGAGGAGGAGGAGTGGATTCAGTAGCACTGCCCGTGGACAGATTCTAATGCCGAGCAGTTCCTGACCGATGACGGCAGTGCAGACGATCCCACTAGGATCTGATGTTCGAGTCTCTCACATTCTATCACCTGGAGCCATAGCATCACTCCCTCTATTTTTGGTGTCTCGATGCCAAAGGGGGAGAGAGTTTAGGGATTTGTGTCGTTGTCTGCTTTGCGAGTGTGTTTTCTTTGTGGTGTGTTTTCTCGCTGTTTGCTTTGCTTGTTTTTGTGCCAGTGAGACCTAAGTTCCAGATATATGGTGTGAGACATATGCTACCTTATCCTTATTATCATTATCTATGTCTATCTAGTACGTCGGTATCTTATGAGATGAATGCTTATCTTGTTATATATTCTTTGCTCTCATATATCTTGCTTAGGGTGTTGGTCTCCAAAATGTAGGGGGAGCGTTGATCCTAGCATGTGTATCGTGTAGTCCAAAGCACCTATCTAGATAGCACACATCTAGGGGGAGCCCTTCTACATTTGTGAGTTGTGGGGTTTGCGCATGTCCTTTGTCTCTTCCCGTTTGTGAAAATCCCGTATTGTCATCAATCCACCAAAAAGGGGGAGATTGTAAGGGCATATTTATCCCCAAGGTGTTTTGGTGATTGATGACAATGCTTTTGCGGACTAATCATGTGCGTTGAGATTTTTAGAGATTCATCCTTTGGCACGAGACGATTCCCTCCCCTCGGTGCTTTATTCAAGATGGTGCAGCTCCTTCGTTTCTCTGTTGGTGGACTAGTTGCGTAGGAGTCACCGTACTATCAAGAGGGGATCCGCTTTGGTATGGCTTGGGTGGAATCAACATGTAAACATACTTATTGCACCCACTGTTCCTTCCCGCTTCAATGGAGTTCTCACTCCCCTCTCTGCTCTCTTGTCTGGCCCCAGCGGTAGTACCACGGGCCACAGCGGTAGTACCGCCGAAGACAACAAACGGTAGTACGCTCCACAGCGGTAGTACCGCTTACTGGTTTCTGCCATAGTACCGCTGAGGCTCCGGGCCACTACCGCCTCGACTCGAGCCCTCGCTTTCTCGTGTCCGGTTCTACGGTACTTGTCGCGGCAGTAGTGGCGGTAGTACCGCTCCCGAGCGGTAGTACCGCCCGTACCTCCGCGGTAGTACCGCTCTAGGGCCAGGACCCTGCTCCCCTCTGTGAGCGGCAGTACCGGTGGCGCAGCGGTAGTACCGCCCATCCAAGCGGTACTACCGCTCTCTGCGGGGCTGCTTGGGGGGTAACGGTTGGATTGTTCCCCCCACTATTTAAAGGGGTCTTCTTCCCTAAAGTTGACTTACCTCTTCCCCCAAAAGCTCCATTGTTGCTCCAAGCTCCATTTTTGCCCGATCTCTCTCCCTAGCCAATCAAACTTGTTGATTTGCTCGGGAGTGGTTGAGAAGGCCCAGATCTACACTTCCACCAAGAGAAATTTGATTCCCCCCACTAATCCCTAGCGGATCTTGTTACTCTTGGGTGTTTCCACACCGCTAGACGGTTGAGGTCACCGCGGGGCCATAGTCCATTGTGGTGAAGCTTCGTGGTGTCGTTGGGAGCCTCCAATTAAGTTGTGGAGATTGCCCCAACCTTGTTTTTAAAGGTTCGGTTGCCGCCTTCAAGGGCACCAATAGTGGAACCACGGCATCTCGCATTGTGTGAGGGCGTGAGGAGATTACGGTGGCCCTAGTGGATTCTTGGGGAGCATTGTGCATCCACACCGCTCTAACGGAGACGTACTTCCCCTCAAAAGGAAGGAACTTTGGTAACACATCCTCGTCTCCACCGGCTCCACTCTTGGTTAACTCGTGCCTTTACTTGTGTAAGCTTATTTGTGTTGTATCGCTTGCTTGCTTGTGTGCTAGTTGTTGCTGCATCATATAGGTTGCTCACCTAGTTGCATATCTAGACAACCTACTTTGATGCAAACTTTAATTTGTTAAAGAAAAGTATAAAAAGTGTTAGTTGCCTATTCACCCCCCCCCCTAGTCAACTATATCGATCCTTTCACAAGGCATTCCTCTGGTATCCGGGAGTTGCATAATCTCATAGTCGGAGGAATATGTATTTGACATGAAGAAAGCAATAGCAATAAAACGGAACGATTCATTATGCTAAGCTAACGGATGGGTCTTGTTCATCACATCAACAAACATTTATGATGAATAAGGAAATAAAATAACAACTTTATTATTGCCTTTAGGGCATATTTCCTTCATGTACTTTCATATACACTACTAGGGAAAACCTTATACACAGGAGCTTACCAGTAACGATGTTTATACGCCAGCGCTGCTACTATTTAGCAGTAGCACTCGTGTATAAAGAGCGCTGCTACTACGCACATATCAGTAGCATTGTAGTACTAATATGTGCTACTACTATAATTGCCAGACCGTTGCCGGCAGCCTATGTATACTAGTAGCACTCATAAGTAAAAAATGCTACTGCTATTGCACTTAGCAATAGCGCTTTCATCCAACCAGCGCTACTGCTAAATTCATTCCCCTCCTATGACCAAAGTTTAGTCCACCTCCCTCCGCGAACAAAAAGTTTACCACTTTAAATATGGTGCTTCTCAAACTATCACAACCACTTGGTCTTCATTGTACTCTATGTGTAGGATCTGTGGAAATATGCATCTTCGCCTCCTAAACCGTCGAAGATTCATACTGGCAATTTAGATTCTACACTAAAAGATCATTGATGACCAATGCTTTTTTGATGCTTTTTTTACATGCTTAGACTTAGCAGTAGCGCATGTTGTCTAAAAACGCTACTGCTATTGATCATAGCAGTAGCGCTTGTTTCCTAAAAGCGCTACTACTATGGATCTTAACAGTAGCGGTGGTTACCAACCAGCGCTACTACTATGGTAACCATATCCACACCCCGTGTCCTCACTCTCCCATCACACTCTCACTCGCTCAATCTCTCTCCACCGCGCGCCGTCGCCACCGTCGACCATTGCCACCTACAATCGCCCCCAAGGTATCTGCCTTCCTCCCCCTCCCTGCCCTCCTCTCCCCTCCCTCTCGCCGCCCTCCTCCTCTCCCCTCCCTCTCGCGGCCCTCCTCCTCCTCCTCCAGCCGTCGCCCCACCTCCATCTGCCGCCCCTCCTCCATCCTCCTCCTCCCTCATTCCTCCCCCTCCATCTGCCACCATCTCGGCCTCCTCCCTCTCTCCTCCCTCCCACCCCTCCTCCCTCCCCCATCTATGTTATTTTGAATAAAATAGAACATATAAGTTATATGAACAGAATGTAGGTATTTTGAATATAATAAAATAGGAAATATAGGTAGAATGGAGGTTTTATGAATAGAATAGATAGGTAGCATTTTGTTGTAGAATGTAGGTAGGTACGTAGAATGGTCTTTTGAATAGGATAGAAAACTAGTGAATACGTTTTTTGAATATAAAAAAAAATTAGTAATAGAAAATTTTAGTAATATAAATTTTTAGGTATAGAAAAATTTCAATTATAGAAATGTATTGGAATGCTATATGAGAAATTTTTAGGTATCAAATTTAGTAATAAAAAAATAGTAAGAAAATTTAGGTACATAATTTTTTTGTAATTTTGTTTTTCAATATAGAAATGTATTGGAAAATTTAATTATTTTTATTTCATTATCACTTTGTCATCAAAGAATACTATATGAGATTTGATGATCTAAAATTTTCACTTGGTGGAATATGCAGGCTTTGTAGAGTCGTGTCTCCTTGGAGTGATCGATCGTCATCCGAGCTACCTCTACTTCCTCTACACCCGAGTCGGTGAGCTAAAAGTCCACCTCCTCCTTCTCTACTCCTCGGTGTTGAAATGTTCGGGGTTATAAGATATATTGAAATGTTTTTGTCAATATTGAACCATTGAAATGCAATGAGCACCAGTTTATGCTCATGTGCGAATGCTTATGATAATTGATTCGGATATAATTTCAAGTTTAAGCAGCGTCATATGTGTATGGACATCTTTGTATCACAAGGAAAATCCGAGTGGCCTATGTTTTGCCGGAGTGTTGATTCATTTCCGTTCTGGCAAATTTCAGGCGCTCGATATGTCCTATTTTAGCAAAGGTCATGCCGGGTTTTTCCGTGAAAGCATGACTTGTGCTAGAACATGTAGAAACTATCAAGTGCCGCGGATTTGCTAGAAAGAGAATTAAACGACATCTCGAGTTGACTTTAAGTCTGTCGGGGCTCCATATACATGACAGTCAAAAAATCGGTGAGAGGGAGTCTCCACCATATATGAGAGAAGAAGAATGCCGACCGTTGTCGTGGGGGTCGCTTCTCCTTCTTCTCCTTGTGCTAGACATTTGTTATGCATTAGGGGAAGGAGGAGTAGCGACCATCAACGGTCGAAAAATCAGTGAGGGAGTGTCCACCATATATAAGAGAGGAAGGAGAATCCTGATAGACCGATAATCAACCCGTGATGAAAAATAATGATCTAATATAGTTTTTGTAGTACACATATTTAATTTTAGAAGTTTAATCTTTGAATTATGAACATAGTAAATGTCATCGGACGACGGAAGTCTCCCAGAGTGCGATTGGTGTGGCGATGACCGGGGTCTGTGCGACAGGCCTCACCTAGTAGAAGGTCGGCGCTTCAGCATTAAGCTCCAGGAGACCTTCGATGTTGAAACGGTATGCAGCAACGATAAGTGTATTTCGTAATTAAGCACGACTTCCGCTTCTTCAATGTGCAATTTTCATCTTTTACAATTCGACTAGCTTATCCCATGCCATGCAAGACGGTATCTCTTGGAGAGGATGGATTTTGAAGATCATGAAAGTATGGAAACAAAGATAGTTCACCTAAGGACCCATCATGGTTTTGATTTTGCTGTAAGTCCATACAATTCTGAGAGTGTATCCCATTTTGGTTGCCCAAATTGGGAAGCACTTTGCAAGATGTATGATTTTCACGAGGGTATGGTTGTCACCTTGGATCTTGGTGATCCTGACATCGACCAAGATAATATGGACATTTGGGTCCTTGTTGATACGCTTCCAATTCTACCGCTATGTGAGTTTCTCAAACATAGTTATTAAGTAATTTATATTGTTTATTTCAAAATAGTTGACACCTTATTTCCATTGATAGCTTATTTTCAGTCTTCAAAGAATGTACGGAAGGTGGTAGACAGAACCTACTACACCGATGGCGTGGAATTAACTTATCAGGAGAAAGATCATCTTATCTCATTTATTATTGATGTTGAGAATCACAATATCAATTATCAAACTCCTTCACATTATGGTCAATACGTGCCACTAGTGCACGTGTTGAACTACAATGACATCTATGGAGATGGCATGGTAAGATTTTCTACTATTATGACATCCGTGCATCTTTTGCATAAATTCTTCTAAAGCTAAACTACATTGCTAACTACGATGTTATTACTATGTTTTTAACAGAAAATCCCGAAGGATTGTGTGCCTCATCTCATGCTTCCGAAAGGTCACCTTGATGTTATTAGCTTACGGCCAGGTCTGCCTTGGCTTCATTACTGTTCATACCAGATTTCTAAAACCGATGAAGACATTTCAATCAAAGGATGGAAAAATGTATGGACAATAGTAGGGAGCTACTTGGAACCAACATTGTGCGAAGCGCAAGAATTGGAGACAGGATAGTCTCCATTCTCCATAATGGAGAGTCAGGGCCTATCTTGTTTTATTCTATTTTACCTTAGAGAGGGTAGTTAGGTCCTAGCTAACACTCATGATCATGTGCTAAGAAAAATTAAGTAGGATTGGTTAGATGACTATGATGATGATGAGTATGACTTGTTATTATGATAATGAGTAGAAGTTGTATGATGATGATGAGTATGACTTCTTGTTAGGGATAATTGGTTTTATGCCCCTAGTTGTGTCCCACTCAACAGGATTGCCCCTAATTTCCAAAAGCCAGCGGTTCCGTCCAACCCACTTTGGTCGTCTTGTGCTTTTGCCCTTTGACCGTTTGACCATCACTTTGAAAACTCCATAACTAATTCATACTAAATCAGAAAAATGCAAATAAGATACCAAAATGTTTGGAAAAACATCACATGTATGTCAATGTCACTTGCATTCATGACAAAAGTGTTGGTAACTGCCCATCCGAGTTTTAGCTCTTATCCCACCACCATGAACAGTAAAATCTTAAAAAGTTCAAAAAAATCCAAAAAAAATTGGTGTCAAAGAATGACAAATGTTTTCAGCGCTTGCTATGTTTCATCAGGGAATGACATTTGTGGAAGTCATGGCAAGAAAAAAAATCAACACTCCAAAATAGATTGTTTATTTGCCATGACTTCCACAAATGTCATTCCCAGATGAAACTTGGCAAGCACTGAAAACATTTGTCATTCTTTGACACCAATTTTTTTTTGGAATTTTTTGAAATTTCTAAGATTTTACTGTTCATGGTGGTATGATAAGAGCTAAGACTTGGATGGGCACTTACCAACACTTTTGTCATGAATGCAAGTGACATTGACATACATGTGATGTTTTTCTGAACATTTTGGTATCTTATTTGCATTTTTCTAATTTAGTATGAATTATTTATGAAGTTTTCAAAGTGATGGTCAAATGGTCAAAGGGAAAAAGCACAAGACGACCAAAGTGGGTTGGACAGAACCACTGGCTTTTGGAAATTAGGGGCAATCCCGTCGAGCGGGACACAACTAGGGGGCATAAAACCGATTATTCCTTGTTATTATGATACCAATCATGAGTTATTTATTATTATGATGATGCATGACGCTAAGTTGTTATATGAGCATGATGAGTTATTATATATATATCAGTGGGTGAAATGAACATAGATTAGATTCAAGCGGAGGCAACATGTGGTGCACATCGAAAGTACTACTAATCCAAACTAGATCAAGTTTGGATTAGTAGTACTTTTGACATGCACCACATGCTCCTACACTTCAATCTAATCCACGTTCATTTCACCCACTGTTATATATAATAACTAATCATGGTCATAAAATCATATGATGAAAGTACTGTATACAAAACCTATACAAATACAGCGACAATAAGCTGCATTTCCAAAAGTACAGGAAAATTTAGCAGTAATGCTTTTTAGAAGAAACGCTACTGCTACTTACTATTATCAGCATCGCCTTTCATTATCCAGCGCTACTGCTAACTAGGTATAGCAGTAGCGCTGGAAAACTAGCGCTACTACTACTAGTTAGCTGTAGCGCCTTACTGGTAGCACTTGTACAAGCGCTACTACTAGCTATAAAACAAGTGCTACTACTAGGGTTAACCCTAGTAGTGCTAGGACAAAAGGGATCGAGCCTCAGTTGCGTGTCGAGGGTGAACTTGCAATTGGGACAAATAATGGGTTAGAACCAGTTGCGTACAAGGGTGAACTTGCAACTAGGACAAAAAATAGGCGGACCGAGTTACATGTCAGATGTGGACCTGCAGCTGGGACGAAAAATGGGCCAAATCCCAGTTGTATGGCAGGGATGTACTTGCAACCGGGACCAAAGGGATCGAGCCCCAGTTGCTTATCGATGGTGAACTTGCAACTGGGACAAATAATGGGTTAGAACTAGTTGTGTACAAATGTGTGGACTTACAACTAGGACAAAAAATAGGCCGACCCAATTGCATGTCGAATGTGGACTTGCAATTGGGACAAAAAATGGGTTGGACCTCCGCTTGGTCCTGACCTACCGTGATTGCTTTCAGGAATTTGTTCCTCTCACGTCATGGACACAAGGCTTTGTTGTAAAAAGGCATTGTGGTTTGTCTTAATCGAAATCAAAGAGGGAGCTCTCTTTAGAGCATCTCTAGCAGACCACGCATCCTGACGACCCGCAAAAGGCGTTTGCAGTTCGCGGAAAAACGGTTTTGCAGGCCGGCGCGAACGGCTACAGAGGTAGACCCCGCAAAGCTGACCCATAAAAGAGCATCTTCTGTGCATATCCTCTTTTACGGGTTGGCTTTGCGGGGTCTGGTCTGGCGCCGCTCCCCCCAGCCCGCAAAACCTAAATTTGCACCTCAATTTGACACAACATAATGCATTTCGTTGCTTTTTCAACAACATTGGATACATAGGACATCACCAAATATTTGCTAGAATAGCAAGACCAAAGAAAACAAGAACCACAATTATGCATTTTAGAAGATTTCCAACTTCCATAACTGCTCTCACTAGTTGAAGCAATATTTTCTCCATGCACTCATTGTTGATCTGCAGATTCTTGATCTTGCATTCTTCATTCTTCTTCGTTGGTTCTAAAAAAGTAGACGTTGCTTCACCTCTAGTCGCACATGCAGGTGCTTCATTGCCTTCGATTGTACTAAGGAGTGCAGGCACGTCTATTAAGTTTCTTTCTATCAATAAATCAATGTATTCGCCTTCCCAAAACCAAAATGAGCATCCATCTTCCTACATGCATGATGATGTTCGAAATGAGCTAACACAATTGAACCAAAGAATAAGCTATCTAAATGAGCCGAATGAAAACAACACGTACCCTGTTGTTTTCGCATTTGATGAACACCCATCCGGGGTGCTTCGGCGTGACCGAAGTCAGCCGTAGCACTGTCCGCGCGCAGTCGTTGCATTGTATGAGCGGCATCGGCGAGCCACAGAGCCTCTGCGCGAGCGCCGAGCCCGGCGGACGGCCGGCCGAATCCATGCCTGCAAACCGTCGGCAGCGGCGAGAGGACGAACCCGCACCTGCATGCGGCGATGCGACTTTGTCGGGGCTGCGCGAGATGCTCCCCGACTATTCCATCGCTTGGCGCAGCCACTGGCAGCCGGGAAAGCCAAATCCGGCCACCCGCGATGAAGGGCTGCAGATCCGCAACTTCCCGGCCCGCCGACGCAAGAGGAGCGGGAGGGGGCGGAGGGCAACCTTGTGCGTGTGGCGGCCTTTCGGCGTGCTCCTGCCGGCTACTTTCGCCGGAATCTTGGGCGGCGGCCCGACGACGGGGCGAGGGGGAGAGGGGAGGTGGTTGGTGGGGAAAAACGCAGGCTGAAATGTCCTCCCTACCAACCGCTCCCGCTATATGCAGGGCACCGACGGGCCGGGGGGGGGGGTGTATTCGCGGGTTGCGGTAAAGTTTTTGCCGCGCCCCTCAAAATTTTTTGCGGGCCGGCCGCGTTTGCGGGGTTTGTTCGGGCGGGATTTTCCACGCCGACCCGCATTTTGACGGTTATTTTATGGGTCAGGGCTTTTTGCGGGGTCTGCTAGAGTTGCTCTTATAAAAATAAATAACTGTGGCCAATAATGTTGCATCTGTGAGACTAGGCATGCATCCAAGTGATGGATTGTGGACAATGGACGTTGGAAAGAATATGTTGTGAACAAATCATACGGCATCTGCTGCTCGACTTTTGATTTCTATACATACTAGCAAAGAGCCCGTTGTTACAATGGGAGGAAAAAATTAAACACATCCCTAACCTAATAACCATGACTCAAGATCTCAATAAGTCCACGTTCTTTATTTCAACATGACATCTCATCTATGTTGTCGCTTATCCTTCTTCCCATCTTCACAGACGGTGACCTCAATGCTCACACAACCACGACATGTTTAAATGTGGTCAATCATAAGGCGTCTCTCTCGACATAAAATGAGAAATCTATTGCTTTTCTCCTGTGAGGTTATTGATGGTTTCTTTTTTCTCCGATCTGATTTTGCTGAGGTGTTTTGCAATTTGAATCAGCGCCAATAGGAAAGAAAGACAGATCGTGCGGTTTTGATTAATGTTGCACCATAAATTACATTTTTAAATATTAACAGGTAAAATAACATCATATTCGAATTTTACACATTTTTCTAATCAAACTTCATATATAATATATGAAAAATGAAGTTAGGGTTTATGAGATAAGGATATTTTAGAAAAGTATTTGCGGTCAGTGGCTATTGTGGTCTTCAAAGCCTTGTATGGTAAGGGCAGTTTTTTTTGCTTACTGTTGGTTCAATGTATTTTTCAATCTTCAACAGGGGTGTACAATCGAAGGAGGAAGAAAACATTTACTATGTAATTTTATTTGGTATAGTGGTTGTCTTGTGTTTTGTTGTCTTCACATTCTATGTACTGTCTACTACTATTTTCCTCGAGAAATTCCAGTTCTAACATGCTCTTTGGGTGACTTTTCTCAGAAAATGGGGAAGCCTTTCAGGTTTCAGCCAAACGTCTGATCCGAGAGAGGGGTTGAACCAGCGTCAGGCCATTCGATGCCCACGAGCCGCCGAAGACGCGCTTGAAGCCTTGCAGGGGCACGAGGCGCCAGCCGAAGAGGGCGACTACAGGAGACGCATGGTCGCGCGGAGATCCACCTCGTCGATGTCGACGTCCGGCCGCAACGGCGGCGCGCCGGGACGCCTCTCCGGCCAGCTGGACTTCCTCCACGGCATCGTTGGTGCCCTTTCCTCCGTACGCTGGAAGCGCCGACAGGTCAGCTCTCGACTCGACTGCCCAGTGCCCGCCAGGTGCTTGTGTTTATTCCCATTCGTTTCCGCCACGTTAGCTGGAGCTGCAGCTACCTGGTGTTCAACTGACTGGGGCGCGACGCGCGAGAGCCCACGATATTCTCCACGGTTGCTTGGCCTCGACTGGCTACTGGCTGTCTGTGGTCTCGGGTACTCAGTCTCACTAGCTAGGTGATGAGTATTTTGGGCCAAGTGTACTAGAATTAGTAAATGTTTTGATGGTTGTGATTTTCTTGTATTCATCCTGGGATTGGGATCCCACAAAAGACAAAACTGTTTGTCTAAGGCAACCCAAATATATATGATTAACCACCCTTGTGCAATTTCAATCAATTTATAGAATTCACATATGAGTTTAAGGAATCGGGTGACCCAAGTCTTGCCAAATACGATCAGGTTTTTGCCACTGATGGCTTTAATCTTAAGCAAAAGCAAAAGCAAAAGACAAAAGGGAAAGAAGAGGAGCACCTGAGGAATACTAAATTACTACCACCAGCACGCAAGGCACAGTAGCATCCAAAGCAGCAATGCCCTCCACATTCCATCGACAGCCTAGCTAGCCTTCATTAGAGAAGGACCTGCTGGTTCCGGTCATATCTTTGTTCCTATAGACAAATAAACAGTACTCACGACCACGAGCGGACGGGGAAGCAAAAGCACTCCATTCATGAGCCTCTCAAGTGCTGTGCAATGGTGGGAGGAGTGGCAACTGCGCGTCCTCGTCGTGGGCAGCCTCTTTGTTCAGTGGCTGCTCTTCTTCTCTGCCAGCATGCGTAAGCTCCCTATCCATTCTGTGTACAGATACGTAATATGGATGTCATACCTGGGCAGCGACGCTCTGGCCATATACGCCCTTGCCACCCTCTTCAACCGCCAGGGGAGGCAAGATTGTAGCTCTGGGCAAGGCAATGGCATTCTGGAGGTGGTATGGGCACCAGTTCTCCTGATCCACCTGGGAGGGCAGGACCTCATAACTGCCTACAACATTGAAGACAATGAGCTATGGACGCGACTCAGGGTGGACGGCACGAGCGGTCTTTAGGACCGGCTCGTGGCCCGCTCGGTCCTGGCCCGGCATGAAATCCAGCCGGTCCGGGCCCTGCAAACGGGACCGAAAATCCCTCGGTCCGGTCCGGTTAAAGCTCGGTCCGACCGAGCGGACCGGCGAATACGAGCTGTGGCATGGCGAGAGCATGGCAGGGGCATGTCGGGACGAGGCGGGGGCGTGGCGGGGGCGTGCCAGGGGCGTGGCGGGGGCGTGTCGACGTCGTGGCAGGCGCGTGGCGAGCACGTGGCCGGAGCTGCGTGGTGGGCGCGTCGGTCGTGCACTGGTCAGCGCCGCCGTCGTTCATCCGTGCGGCCACCGGCCTCCCTGACGCTGGCAAGCATGTCTACTGGATGCGCCATGTCCGGATCTATCACCTGGAAGGTAGAACTTGAAGCGGGAGGCCCTACACCGCCGCTGCACACTGGCCGTCGTGCACCGGCTGTCGTGCCAGATTCTTCGTGGCTGTTGCTTCCCGAGCTCCGCCTGGCCGCCGTGCCGTCCACCATGAGTCACAGAAGTCGCCGGACACCTCCACGACGAGCCCCTCAGCCTCCAGCGCCCTCCCCGCGTCGCCGTGCTCCGGCGCGAGCTCTGTGGTGACCACCGGCCGGTCCAAACGAGCCGCTCGGTCCAGCTCGGGCTTTCGTCGCTGCGGTCCGGTCCCTGAAAACAGGACCGCGACGCTGCTCGGTCCGGTCCGGTCCGGACCGCCGACGGCCGGTCCAAACGACGGCTCGGTCAGGGACCGGACCGGCCCGGACCGTGTCCACCCTGAGACGCGACACATCTTCACCTCTGTATCTCAGGTCACCGTAGCCATCTACGTGTTCTGCAAATCATGGCCAGGCGGCGACATGAGGTTGTTGCTGGCATCAATCTGTTTATTCGTCGTGGGGATCCTCAAATGCGTTGAGAAACCCCAGGCTCTCAGGAGCGCTAGCATTAACAGCCTAGTCAGCTCTTCTGGCCCTGCTCCGAGAAGGAACACAGACGGAGAAGGCGGGATCAATTCGCTTGAAGACTACTTGAAAAAAGCAAGGGCTTTTGTCCAGAACAACCCCCGTCATCAAGCGCAAGAAGGTGATGTGGTTGACCTTGAGCCTGGCAACCATCTTCGTCAAGCACAAGTAGAAGACGCTGCCATGGACGTTGAGCCTCGAGCACATGGACAAGCTACCACCGTGGATATTCAGCCTGACCACCATCCTCTGGCCTCGAGCACATGGAGAAGCCACCTAAACCAAATAAAGGAAAGACAAACAAGCCGTTACAACAAAAGGATGGAAGAAATACAAAGGCGAGTTGATGACTATAACATGTCCCTTGAGGTCTATAAGCTATTTCTGGACCTTGCATCATCGTATCATGATCGGCTTGCTATCCTTGAATTCATCTGGGTACGTGATGGAAACCAAGCATATGGTTTGTTGCAAAATAGGCTATCCGGCGCGTTCGATCTGCTCTACACCAAAAGAAAGATGTTCAGCCTAATGGAAAAAAGACGCAAGGAAAACTCAATAATCTGGGTTTTTCTTTCTGACTGCGTACGTGTATCAGCTGCATTTCTGCCATGGGCAGCCATCAGCCTCTTCCACAAGAGTCACAGAGATGCTTATAATGCTAACGATGTGAAGGTTACCTATGCCTTGTTATGTTGTACAGCAGTGCAGGAGATTTGCTCTTCTTGCATGACCATGAGAGACCAAGGCTATGCCGGTTCTGACCAAGGGGAAGCCAGTTCTGGTTCTCGGGTTGCTAAATATAAACAGGCAAGAAGAAAAGTTGTGCTGCATTTAAGAGTAATTGTTATCTGGTTCCAGTGTCCACCGATCATGGACTGGCTCGCTAACCTTCTTAGGGCACTAAGACAGTTCAGCAGTAAGGCACTCTTAAATAGCTTTGTAGCCCAATATAATCTGGTATGGTTCTTTGCATGTAACAAAAGGCGGTCCTCCTGGAAGATGCACATCGCGAAATTCTTTAACTGCAAGGACTTTGTTGACCAGTATTGTGGGTCCATGGTGCCCTGCAACTCAACCGTTGCAATTACAGAGTTGGTTCTGGAGTATGTGAAGAAAGGATGGGAAGATCAAATAAAAGATGCCGACAGTTATTGGAAGTTCAATGATCGCAGGGGCTGGGGGACTCTTCAGGTCAACAAGTGCGACCAAGAGCTGGGCTACAGCTTAAGGAGACCATTCGATGAGAGTGTTCTTCTCTGGCACATCGCCACAGATTTCTGCTTCTACTACATTGGCGCATCAGCAGATCACCAGTGTGCCACTGCTCAGTGTATTCAAGATGCTTCTGGTGAGGGTCATGAGTGTGCTGTTTGGTGTGAAAGATCTCCTCATCATGAAAGAGCCAATCGGTGCAGAGAACTGTCCAACTACATGATCTACCTACTCTTTATCAATCCTGAGATGTTATTGCCTGGCACTAGGCGGAATCTGTTCACAACTGCTAATGCGGATCTGGAGGAGATCCTCAAGGATGAAAATACATCGCTCAAAAAGATTCTCAAGGATGAGCCTTCACTCATGGAGATCTTGGGGAAAAAAGATTCAAATATCTGGATTATTTGGAAGATCTTGTTCGACGCCAAAAGAAAATGGCGTGAGGAGACCAAAAGAGGACTTGTGCAAACAGTAATCTCCAAGGTGCAGTCCACAGAATGCAGTGAAGTTGTCGCATGCACAAAATTGTCACCGAATGCAGAGACAATCTCCAAGAAGCAGCCCACAGAATGCATAGAATTGCCGTCAGCTGCAGAGATACTCTCCAAGGTGCAGCCCACACAAGGTTTTATCATTGATGCATGGAAGCTTGCTGAAGCATTGTTAGATTTTGGTGATGAGAAGAAGATGTGGGAGGTGATTGAAGGCGTGTGGGTGGAGATGCTCTGCTTCTCGGCCAGTAAGTGCCGAGGGTACCTACATGCCAAGAGTTTAGGCACTGGCGGGGAGCTGCTCACATATATCTGGCTCCTGCTGTCGCACATGGGGATGGAGACCTTGCCGGAGAGGTTGCAGAGGGCGGAGTTTTCAAGTGAAGAAGGAAATGCTGGTGCCTCTTCATCGACTTCCCAGGTCAGCGATCCCACCGGGGAAGCCATTGTTTGAAAAACCATTTGTACTCTGCATTCCAATCTTAGTTGCTTATTTGCTTACCCATGGAAGCCTTTTGTGTCATCCTTTCATTGCGATGATTTGTCGTTGTGCCATTTTTTTGGAGATATTATAACTATGAATATGTGCTATACCAGACATCTGGGGGCGAAGATCCACCACCCTTCAGGGACTCAAGGGCTCATGAAGCTGCTGGTGGTGCATCTACGTCTCGGCCTCAAGAAATAGTACCAGCTGAATAATTATCTGAGAAAAGCACTAGTCCAGTTTGATGCCTGGCAGACTGTTTGTGTGTTGTGTTATTTGAATTGCCAGATTAATTACCTTTTATCTCTTCAATGATCATGTCTGTCGTATGGGTGCCATCCACGGATGCATGTCCCGTGTTGAATTCTATAGCATGTTTGTTTGTAAGAGTGGATTTGGTGTGATTGGAGTCATTTGAACCGATGGTTTACCCGGTTGATGTAATGAATGTATTGCTACCCAATTGTCAGAAATTGAAGTGCTGGTTTTCTCCCTCAACCTCCAATACGTGATATACCAGATAGATACATGCTTGGGAGGGGATGGAAAGACGCTACTGCTGCTGACGAAATGAGTAACCTGATAAATTATTGCCGAGCATCTCCAACAGGCGCGCTATAAACGCGTCGCGCCGAAAAAGTAGTGGTTTTAGCTCGCGCTACCGTTCTCGGCGCTCCAGCGGACGCGCAAAAATCGCGTGCCGCTTATTTGCTGGGCCCGCTCCCGCGCGCTGCACTCTCGAACGCTCGCTCTCACTCCACCAACCCATCCAGCCGCGCCGCCGCCGCCGCCCCGCGGCACCCCATTTTTTCCGGCGACCGTTTCGGCGCTTCCCCGGTATCTTGCCGCGCGGGCGCGGCTTCCTCCCTCTTTCTCTGGTCAGCGCCGCCGTCGCGCAAGGCAGTCTCCGACGAACAACGCCCGGCCGCCCACCGCCACTTTGGCGCCCGCAAGGTGTTTGACAAAACGCCCGCAAGGTATGTATTGCTTCCAACTTCAACTTTTTTGCATGAAATTTGGTGCATGTTATTTATAGCCTAGTTTTGAACATTTTAGATGAGTTCGGGCTATAACTCTTCCGAAGAAGAATTTGATATGGAAGAGGAGGAGGATCTTGTAATGATCCTAGATATGCACATCAATTAAAAACCGAAGCACGGTGGTTCGGTTATGGGTCGGCAGAAAATTTGGAGGGATAGGATTGATGCCCACAACAGATTGATGAAGCACTATTTTGTGGAGAATCCCACATACCCCGAGTCCTACTTTCGTCGCCGGTTTAGGATGAGCACCGAGTTGTTCAGGCGCATTGCAGAGAAACTAGCGAGCCATGATCGGTTGTTTCAGCAGAGGAGGAATGTCGTCGGAGAGCTCAAGCATAGCACCTTTCAGAAGGTGACAGTCGCTTTGCGTATGTTGGCATACGGTATTCCGGCTGATCTAGTTGATGACCACTTGGCCATGGGTGAGAGCCAAGCCATCATGTGTGTCAAGCGCTTCGCAGTCGGAATTGTGCAAGTGTTTGGCCCGGAGTACTTGAGAACTCCCAATGCTGAAGATGTCGCAAGTCTATTGGAGTTGAACAAAGCTCGCGGGTTCCCAAGTATGCTAGGCTCAATAGATTGCATGCATTGGAGTTGGAAGAATTGTCCAAAGGCATGGCATGGACAATTCCACGGACAAAAAAAGGGTTCTACTATAATCCTTGAAGCGGTGGCCGATCACGAGACTTGGATTTGGCATGCTTTTTTTGGAATGCCTGGATCTTTCAATGACATCAACATTGTCAACCAGTCAACACTAATGAGTAGGATTGCAAATGGTGAACTGCCACCGGTGCAGTTTGTAGCTAATGGTCGTACATACAACCATCGCTACTATCTTGCGGATGGCATCTACCCAAAGTGGTCAACATTTGTGAAGCCGTTGAAAAAACCGGAAGGTAAGAAATATCTTGATTTCCAAAATGCTCACGCGGCGGCTAGAAAAGATGCGGAGAGAGCTTTTGGGATTTTGCAAGCCCAATTTGCTATTGTGAGAGGCCCGGCTAGATTTTGGGATCAGAAGATGATTTGGTACATAATGCATGCTTGTGTGATCATGCACAACATGATCATCGATAATGAGCGTGGCCAAGATGTAGACTACTCTCAGTATGAGCTCTTGGGACATCCCGTGCGAGTGCGGCGGAGGGCTGAAAGGGTGCCCGTTTTGTTGCCTCCTATCATGCCATTCGACATCCTGCGGCGCATAATAAACTCAAGAAGGATCTCATTGAGGAGTGGTGGATTTAGAATGGCCGCCGAAGATCATTATGATTTGTGTGTTTGATGTTGTATTGTTGAACTATTTGTTGTATTTCTCAAAGTACTATTTGTTTGATGAGTTGTAATAAATTGAACTATTCATTTAAACTTGGTTGTAAATGATGTTTGTGATTTAAAAATTATGCCATGTCTTTGTTTTGAAAATGCAACAAATGTGGATGCACGGCTGCTCGCGCGCGCTGCATTTTGGCGCGGCTGCTGGAGCCAGCGCTGTGCCCCGCGCCAAAACTGATGTTGCACGCGCCGCAAACCAGATTTTTGCGCGCCGCACGTTAGGCGCCTGTTGGAGATGCTCTTATTTACATTAGAGTTGGAAATAACCTGTGTCTGTATTAGCAATCTGCTATGTTTGATTCTGATTTGCCCAGTCAACTTATTGCTGCTATCCAGATGTCGTGATTCTGATTTGCCCAGTCAACTTATTACTGCTATCGAAATATCTACAAGATTTGTTGCAATGTTGCTCCATCACAAGAACAGAGCGTTCAACCATGCCAAGGCTAGAGATTTCCTTCTTCGCGTTCAGAAAAATTTATAACTATGTTATTTGTATATATCAGACACATGGTGGTAGAACCTCATAATGCAATGCAGTTTTCCTCCCTCGAATCATCCAGTGCCGCTGCTGCGTCGCGCCATCCGTAAAACAGAGCGTTGATGACGCAAAAGGTCAGGTTGCAGCTTGCTTGCATATGCAGGGAAATCTTATAACTGTGATGTATCACGGGTAACCAAAGACATGGGGATGAGGACTTCGGACAACAGGCGTCAGATGCTCGAGCATCATGAAGAAGAAGCCGATGCTGGCTGGCGCATCTACCTGTCAACAAACTGAAGAAATACCAGCTGAATAATCTGAGAAATTATTATCTCTTACACGTGCGTAATCCTGTGTCTGTCTTACGCATCTGCAGTTCTACTCTTTTATTTACTGATTGCGCGTGCCATGTTTGGTGTGTTGCACTATCTGCACCTGCTCTTCTGTGCAGCTTAATGAAACTACTATGGTTGCCCTGAATGACATAATATGATCTTCGCACGCTGTTCATGTATGACTGATGGATGGTTGCTCCATTCCTGCAGTGAGCATGCCTGCAACACCATCGCTCCATGCTGCTGTACATTTATTTAGTTGTTAAACGATGATGCCTTTCAGTGCAATCACCTATATATATGCATGCTTCCTGCCGTGGTGCATGGGGGACGGAGATCTTGCTGGGGAGGACGCAGAGGATGGTGCTTTGAAGCGGAGGAGGAAATGCCGGCGCTCCACCGTCGACTTGCTAGGTCAGCACCGCCATACTTCTCCGTGTTTCTAATCATACGTGTTGCTTATTTGATACCTGGTGGAAGACTTGTCCTGATTGTTCATTGTCATGTGTTGAGTGTCAGTGTGATTCTCTAGTGCTCATGTTCTTGAGCTGAACAAGTGCCTTCATGTTGGCTGTTAGCCTGCTACGTTGTGTAAGTGTTTACCATGTTCGTAAGAATGGATTTGGTGTGAGAGGGTCAAGTGAATGGTCGTGCCGTTTTGTGCAATTTCTCCAAGTGTTGCTGCAATGTTGCCCCGTCTCAGATACATGTAATGGGAGGGAAGAAGACCTTGGCCAACAGGTTCCAGAAGTTGAGATGTTGGAACCTCATGTCATGAAGGAACGGATGTTTGCTGAGGAACACCTGTAGCATATGGGATGATGGTTGGCTGTCAAGTATGGCTATTTGCGGCAGCTCTAATTCTCTTCCTAATGAAACTGTACTCGATCAACAATGTTCCAAAACTGATGCTTGAAATGTGCTATCATTTATTTATTCAACATACTCCCTCCGTATCAAAATATAAGAGGTTTTCTACACTGTCAGTGTCAAAAAACGTCTTATATTTGAGTGTGGTTTTTCTGTACCCAGGATAAATGCACCCACACTGCACCATTATCTAGCCCGTCCATGCAGTGAAGCTCTCCTTGAGATCTGTTCCACAAACAGTAGATGCAGCAGAGATTAAATCATATAATGAACAGTAATCACTGCTGGACATTTCTCTCTTCTCCCGTCGTGTCCCAAATAAACTATTCTGTACGCACACGCACAATAGCACAACGCGATATCTCTCTCAGAGTTTTTTCTTCCAGTTATAAACTATTCTGGCTTTTTCTATTTGGCAAAGTACAAAAAGTATCTCTCTCACGCAGTTTCTTTCTTCCATTGAGATAAAAAATAGCTCAATCACGTAGTTAAAACTGTGAACCACTCTCTGCCCATCTCTCTCTTCCGCTCCGGTTCTCTTGGTCAAAGTTCTCCGGACATGCATGCACATCATAGTCTCTGTCAATCTCTCTCTCCCACTCGCTTTCTTTTTTTTGCGACAGAAAGAAAGTTTTATTCCATAATCAGGGGGTTACAATCGAGAGGCACCAACTCCTCAATACAAGGTGGGCTCCTTCCCAGCCATACAGCAGTAGTAAACTCCGTACGACTATACAATGCCAACCGATGTGCTACCC
Organism: Triticum timopheevii; assembly: GCA_963921465.1. Taxonomy (NCBI): domain Eukaryota; kingdom Viridiplantae; phylum Streptophyta; class Magnoliopsida; order Poales; family Poaceae; genus Triticum; species Triticum timopheevii. The sequence goes on along the minus strand of OY997270.1, from coordinate 488,324,619 downwards.
TATTCTGCTCACGCTTTATTTTTGATGGAACAAACTCCCGATCCTGAAGATGACGCTTGATCTCTAGTACCAAATGCCCATACACCGACCTGGACATACTATCCCCGGTCATTGCAGCTAATGCCGTTGATGAATCTGATTGAACCACAATTGGCAAGGATGTGTGCTACAGGGCCAAGGCCATACCCTGCATTATTGCATGTAACTCTGCTTCCAGCGCGTCATTACAATTGAAGATACATCTGTAAGCCGCGAAGATCACCCCACCCTCATGGTTCCGAAGTATCATTCCTACTGCCGCCGACCCGTCCTCTTGCATGAAGGCGCCATCGACCGAAAGTGCAGCCCAGCCCGTGGGTGGCCGCGGCCATTTTAGAGGTACTGGCGGAGCGGGTACCCCGGCGTTTGCACCCCGGACCGCTGGCATCTTCCCCTTGAGGATATCCTCCGTGGAAAAAGTACCACACAGGTTCAAGGAGTTCATATAGCTTTGAAGATAATCCGACGTTGCCGTTACGGGCGGCTCATCCTTCCCGTGTATAAGGTCCGTTCGAAGCGACCAAATCCTCCATAACAACATGATCGTGCAATCCCGCATGTTATCATCGCAATTTGCCAGGACGTTTAAGAGCCATTCCTTTCCAGTATCATGGAGCAGCTCCTTGCTCGGTAGACGCCAGACAAATCTCATCTGATCCCATATCCTCTGCGCATGCTCACAGGACACAAGCGCATGAAAACTAGTTTCCTTTTCTCGGCCACACACCCGACAGCCATCTCTAGTAGATATGTGACGATACTTCTTGCATTCGTTCGTAGCCAACGCTCCAGAGACAACCTTCCAGGCCATAATCCGCATCTTTAGCAGGATTTTGGAGCCCCAAATCCGCTGCCAAATGGGTCTCTGGCCTGACGCGTTACTGCTTGACGAGCTGAGCCTCATGGAATGTTGGACTGCCGTTGCTAGATGATAGGCACTCCGCACCGTGAATTGTCCTGACCGCTCCGGGGCCCAAGCAAAGAAATCCTGCCCGTTTCTTGGAGATGTGCGTATCTTCACAATCTCCCTAACATCCATATCCCAAAAGTGCTCCCTGGGCCTTTCGACATCCCATGCTCCATGCTCATTCAGAAAATCAGCCACCCGATTATATCGACAGTTCCTCTTAGGAGTAATTGGTCTGAAATTGTGACCCCGAGGAATCCAAGCATCTCTCCAAGTTTTTATCATTGCGCCGTTACCAACGCGCCATATAATGCCCTTTTTCACCAAATTAAGTCCATGAACAATACCCTTCCAGACCGCTGAACTGTTCGTCGAGAAAACAGTGTCAAGTAAACTTCCCCTAGGGTAATATTTGGCCTTAAGTAATCTCGCACAAAGGCTATCTGGGATATCCAAGAGGCGCCAAGCCTGCTTGGCCAGCAGGGCTTGGTTAAATGCCCTCATGTCTCGGAATCCCATGCCCCCATTGCTTTGGGTAGCATCATCCTTTCCCAGCTTAACCATGCCATCTTTCTTTTACCATTTTCCACGCCCCACCAATATTGCCGCATCATCTTGGTAAGATCATCACACACTGACGTCAGCAATTTGAACACACTCATTACATAGGTGGGAATTGCCTGAGCCACTGCCTTGATCAGAATCTCTTTATTTCCAACTGAGATATATTGTTCACTCCAATCAATAAGAATTTTCCTCAATCTATCTTGCAATGTCTCAAATTGCCCCTTGTGCACTCTCCCTTCCGGGACTGGGAGTCCAAGATACTTTGGTTCGAAAACCTGCTGCGTCACATCCAATATATTCTTGATCTCATCCACGACTTGCCCACCGCAGTTGTCAGAAAAAAGGATGGAACACTTCTCGGGGTTTATAAGTTGACGCGAGGAATAAGTGTTCAACAAACCCTTAACAACATCCGCTTGCTGGCCTGAAGCTTCAAAAAATAGCAATGTATCATCCGCAAAGAGGAGATGAGAAATCACTGGTGCACCCCGACACATGCTCACCCCGTTCAAGCTACCTTCGCTCACTGATTTAGATAGAAGAGCAGATAACGCATCAGCAACAAAGAGAAACAAGAACAAAGACAATGGGTCACCTTGACGAAGGCCACGCGAAGGTGAGAAAACCTCCAGTAGTTTCCCATTCAGTTTAACCGAATACCGGACAGATTTAACGCAAGACATTATCCAAGCAATACACTGCTCCGAGAAGCCCCATCTACAGAGCGCCTTCTCCAGAAAGTCCCAATCGACCCGATCATACGCCTTTGAGAGATCGAGTTTGTACGCACATGCCGCCCGACTGGTGTTCTTCACAGATTGTATGTGATGGATGCACTCAAAAGCAATAATAGAATTATCCGAGATGAGCCGGCCCGCAATAAAAGCACTTTGATTCTCAGAAATCAACTCCGACAGACAAGGACGGAGCCGGTTAACCAAACATGTAGATACCAACTTGTAAATAACATTGTAGAGGCTGATCGGCCTAAAGTCTTTGAGCTCCTTGGGGTAAGGAACTTTCGGAATGAGGACGATCGCCGTATCATTTATCCCTTCTGGCATGGTGCCAGAGACAAAAAAACTGCAACACAGCAGCTGTAATTTCAGATTTTAGAGCTGCCCAATTCCGTTGATAGAACCTAGCCGGGAAGCCATCCGTGCCCGGAGCTTTAAGCAGGCCAATTTGAAATAGCGCATTCGAAACTTCCTCCTCAGTAAATGGCGCACATAACATGGCGTTCATCTGATCAGTCACCTTAGGGCCAATAGCCTCAAGAACAACATCAGGATGGAGAGTCGGGTCCTTCGTAAACACTTCCTTGAAATAGGAAGTAGCCATGCGTTCCATGTCCAATGGAGAGGAGCACCATGATCCATCAGTTCACCGCAGTCTCTGTATGTAGTTCCTCCGTGCTCGCCACACAGCTCGCTTATGCAAATATGCCGTATTTCGTTCTCCCTCCTTCAGCCACGTAATACGCGACCGCTGTAACCACATCATTTCTTCCCTATATAGCATCTCATCGAGTTGAGCCATTTTCTGGCGAATCAACGACCGATCCGCATCTCGAAGCTGTAGGTCAGCCAGCTCAGATCTTAACTTCTCCAATTCTGTGACAACGTGGCCGAAATTCTTCTTACTCCACGTCCTAAGGCCATTCATCATTTCATGTAGGGCGTCCCGCACCGCCGCCAGATTGCCGGCCGGTTTTCTCTTTCTCCATCCACTCACCACCACCTCTGACAACGCGGGATGGCGTTCCCACATAATCTCATATCAAGGGAAGGCCGCAGTCCGCCTCGACTCCTCAAGAACTAGCCGAACCAAGATCAGACAGTGGTCAGAACATGACGTAGCAAGGTGAACAACTTGCGCGGCCGGGAAGAGCTCCCTCCACCCCTCATCCGCACAGGCTCGATCAAGGCGAACTCGCACGTTCCTCTCTCCCATCTGCCCATTATCATATGTAAATGGAAACCCCGAGAAACCGAGGTCCCATAATTCGCATGCCAACAAACAGTCCCGGAATAACCCTATCTGATTTTCAGAGCGCTGGGCTCTAGACATATGCTCGTGCTGCCACATTGCCTCATTAAAGTCTCCACACACTAGCCACGGCTCCGGCGAAACCGCACGGAGACGGGAGAGAGAACTCCACATGTGATGACGGTTTTCCACACGGGGTTCACCATAGACAAACGTCGTTCTCCAGCTTTTATCATTGGCCACATCTACAATTCGCACGTCTATGAACCGTGCACAAGACTCCAACACCGTCACCTGCAACTTCTCATCCCAAAAGAGAGCAAGGCCTCCACTTAGGCCGTCACTCGACATGCCAGCAAAACCCTTCATATGCAATCTCCACCTCATTTTCTCCATCTTTGAAGAGGCCTGTCTTGTTTCAGACAAGAAAACAAGCCCCGGGGAATTGGCTTTAGAGAGGGCCAACACCTCACGAACTGTCTGGCGGTCCCCCCCCCCCCAGCAGTTCCAGACCAGGATATTCATTGCACCCGGCGGTCCTCCTCGAAGGAGGCCGCCGATCTATCACCTGACACACCGTTTGAGTCCATACGAGGCCTCTTACTACCCGCACTGCTGGTAGGCGAGGCATGTGCATCCTCACCGTTCCCCTGGGTCAGCGCAAGCACCCCTTTCGGCCCTACCAACGCATTAGCATCTTGTCCAACATCCTCCATGGATAGTCTTTTGCGCGCTGCTGGTTCTCCTTTCTTGGATATGTGTCCTTCCTTGGCAGGGCTTGTAGCCGTATCAAGCAGGTCCGGGTCGACCACAGTCTTTCCCGGCGACATCTGCTGGTTAGAATGAGGCATATGTTGCTTCTGACTCCTTCCCCGGCCAAGGCCATCATTGGCCGGTGGCTTATTCAGTCCATCAGCATATAGCCAAGGCCCATACTTTTTGTCCTTCTCCTCATGCACCCCTGATCCGCACTCTTTGCAATCATGACCAATGAGCCCACACACACTGCAGAAGCGTGCCAATTTCTCGTAACGCACCAAGTAGACCTGGCGTTCTTCCCCCCTGACTATACTGACAAACTTGGTGAGAGGCCAGCGAACGTCATGCCGGACCCTAACCCTAATGTAGTCACCACAGGTATTCCCGTTTAGTCCCATCTCCAAGATCTCGCCAGAACTTTTCAGCAAATTTTCCACTATGTTCTTCCTGCAGAAACCCTCCGGGATCTTGTGAATCTGTAGCCAAATTGGCATAAACACCATGGGAACTTCCTCTGCCCTTGTAAAACCATCATATGGAACCATCAACACGAGTAAATTCCTGAATAGCCAAGGCCCTTGATGCTGCATACGTTCCAGTCACCCAAGCAAGATGCTTGTACAACAAAGAGCTTCGGACCCACCGGGCGAAACCTGACCGGCTGCGCGGTGTTCCAGGCTGCCCGCATATCCTTGTAGAAGGCCGCCTGGCTGAAAGTTTTCTCGGTGTGAACCCTCGCCAGCGCGAGCCATCTCACACTCTCGTTGATCTCCGGATCCGCCTCATCGATCACCAGATCATCAAAGTCCTCATCTTCCAGATTGAGTTGTTTCATGAAGTCCCCAAGATCCGGCGTTTCGCGAGAGCCGCCGCCAGCGCTGGTGCCTGACTGGGCGTCCGCGGGAGACTCCATCGCTACCGAGGCAGGAAGGAGCGTGGTTGACCGATCGCGCGATCCGCTCACAGGGAGGGAGATCGATCGGGACGGAGAGCACTCAGGGGCGACGCCGTCGCCCGAGAGGAAAGAGAACCCTAGCCTTGCGCGAGGGGAAAGAACGTGCTCGATTGGAGTTCCTCCCACTCGCTTTCTCTCTCCTCGTGCATGGAAGAATGGCACTGGCACTTACTAGTAACAGTGCGCATTATTTCCCAGTAGACTGTGCAGCTAGCTGACAGCAACAGTGCGCATGCATATACTACTAGCATTACTAAACAATCTAGATAGACAAATAGTCTGCTACATCAGTGCTAAATAGACTGCTACATCAGTGCTAAATGCGTGACTGGTCCACTGCGCAAATCCCAAAACAATTTGACGGTTTGGATAAGGGGGTGTAGCGTGGGTGCACCGAGGTTGGGTTTAGCCACTACTTTTTCCTTATATTTTAATCCAGATTTTTTTACACTGTCAGTGTCAAAAAACGTTTTATATTTTGATACGGAGAGAGTATTTGATTCCCATTGTTCCTCTATCATCAAGTGACATACATCATCTCCATGGTGGACTGCAAGTTGAAAAGCATTATAGTTCTCTCTCATAGTTAAGCTGGTAACTAGACTGCTGCTTGCTAGTGTCATTGTGTAAGCTATATAAGCCAGGACAGACTCGGCGGCTACAAAGAGCAAACTGGTCGATTGAAAAGTTCCAAACATCATAATACTGACCCGTATTTGTTGACGCTGCTTTAATACTACGTACATCGGAGGGAGTAATATAACCACCCTCTTGTTTCCTCCCTAATCCCAGCCGGCTAGGGCAAACTCTTTCCTACAGACTTCACTAGTGAGCCTGTCGATTCACCTCTCCTCCGCCTACCGCTCCGGTTGTCGGTGGCGGGGAGGGGCATCCCGGTGCCTCCGCGCTTGGCGCTAGGGTGGATGGTGATGCTTCTTCTTTGAGTTTGGCTTCTGGTCTTCAATCCTTCTCGAGTTTGTCGGTCTGTGTAGTTGACGAAGCTTCGGCGTATATTCTTATCATTTTCTTGGGGCGGTGAGGTTAGGTTTTATCGTCATGTGACGAGATTTGATGTCAGGTGTTTCAAATTTATACAAGGGTTCAATGGCGAGAACTGCGGCTCCAGGGCGCTAGTCCTTAGGGGCACGTGCACAAAGACTTCCCGACTGTAATTGATGATGTCAAGCCGACTCCGAAGGGAGCGGCGACAGCAGAGCGTCGGCGGCTTGTTCTGGCGGCATTTGTGGTCGTTCTCCATCACGAATGGAGAATGTGGGAGCACGATGCTCGTGGGCGGAGCCCGTGGCTCAGGTGCGGCCCGGTGGCCATGGCCGTGTGGGCGGCATGGTGACTGGGGTGCGTCGATCGGTGGCGGTGGTGCGGCGTCCGTTCCTTGCCAGGGGTTGTGAGTGTGAAAACCCGTTCTGTCTTCGTGCAGGCCGGCGGCGGCGAGTTCGTTCCCTTCTTGAAGGCGTCGCTGCGGTCCTCATTGCCCATTGTGTTGCTCCAGGGGAAACCCTGATTCGCGGATCGGGCGGTGACGGCGCTCTGGTGTCGTGACCTTCTTGAAGGCGCCGCCTTGAAGCTCACAATTCGTCGTATGCGGCTTCGTCTCTTCGCGGTGGTGTTCACGGTTGAGGACCCTGGTAGCTCTTGTAGTGATAAGGGTGGTGTAGCTGTGCTCAGCACCTATATATCTAGCTTTGGGTGTGTGCGTGTGTTGGGGTGGCATGTGTTTATATTGACTTATTGACGGTTATGACTTTATATATAAAGCGGGGCGAGAGCCTTTTTCGGTAAATGGAGAACGTGGACTTACACTCTCATGAACAAGCCCAATGAGCCAGATAACAACAGTGGGTTTCTCACGGTCAGGCCCATATACCCGGCCCAGCAGCACCGGAGTGGAGTCGCTGCACCATTCCTTCCTTCTTCCTCTGTCCCGGCGGACCCAGCACCCGAGCCAGCTGGAGTGCCCGCCGCGCCGCCCAGGGGGAGCCAGATGGCGTTCGTCGCTCCTCGCGGCCGTGCGCGTGGTGGTGCCCTGGTGAGGAGGCGCCGCCGACGAGCAGCATAAAATGCGGGCCAGCCGGATGGCGCGAGGAGCCGCGCGCGCGCGTCGTCGCGTGGAGATGGGCCTCGTCCAAGTCCTGCCGCGACGACGTCTTCCGGGTGACCTGCGCCCACGGCATGGAGGACGCCTTCTTCTAGTGCTCCGTCGGCTGGGTTAGGAGCGCCACCAGGTCAGCTTCTGCCGGCCTGCCCGCCAGGTGCTTGTGTTTATTCCCATGCGTTCCAGTTCCACTGTGACTCTGTCCTAATTAGCTGTAGTCACTACCAGTGAGTAACATTTCTGTGCATCCCTGCTTGGCCACGCCTACTTGGTGGATGCTGCGTGCCTGCGTCCGTGCAATCGAGGTGTGGCTAAGATTGCTGCGCATCCTGGATTCCTGGTCTTACAACAACCAGATACCGAGGCTCGATTCTCTCACCGATGAATATTTTAGGACAAGTAGACTAGAATACCGCAAGGTTTTGATTGGTTTGATGTGTGCCGGCCGGTAGTTGGCATAGGACAAATGACAAATCATACATTAAGACAGTAGACAGATCAAGAAAAATGTTAAGTTGATCGGTCCGTCAAGCTGTAGGTGAGTATAAGGCTAAGAGCTGCTGCAACCACTCTTGCTTTCCTTCAGTTAAACATACCAGTTTGAAACGAGAATGGAGCTGCCTGCGTTTTTACATTTTAGCCAGGACAAGTTAAATATGATCAAATCGTGCTCCTGCCCGGCGCACCCACTGCCAATTGGACTATGCGTATAAAGAACTGGGGTATTATATTATATGAAAACATAAGTTAAGACAAGCCCACGGAGGCATTCGGTCAAGTCAAGAAAGTATATTATTAATGGTATATATAGCCCCTCGATGTAAGCTCTTATAGTATAGGAAATCCACTAGACATGTGACAACGCTCATAGCTACCGCTAACCATGTGCACACATAAATTGGATTAGGGAGCAAACTTGAAACAAATCAGCCTTACTTTGTGCCTGTGTGCGACTGATTGTTGAGCAAGAGCAGGAAAGGGAAAGAGCTAGACCAGATGGGTCTGTCGAGCGCTGTGGATTGGTGGGAGGAGTGGCAGCTGCGCATCCTCGTCCTCGGCAGCCTCTTTGTCCAATACCTCCTGCTCTGCTCTGCCCCCTTCCGTAAGTTTGCTATTCCTTCCTGGTACAGATCCATCATATGGCTCGCATACCTAGGCAGTGATTCTGTAGCCATATACGCCCTGGCTACCCTCTTTAACCGCCAGAGGAGACAGGATTATGGTTCTGCAAACAGCAATAGCATCCTGGAGGTGGTGTGGGCGCCAGTTCTCCTGATGCACCTCGGCGGACAGGACGTAATAAGTGCCTACAATATCGAAGACAACGAGCTGTGGACACGGCATGTCCTCACTGCAGTGTCTCAAGTCACAGTAGCTATCTACGTGTTCTGCAAATCATGGCCAGGCACAGGCGGAGACACAAGGTTGTTGCTGGCATCAATCTGCTTCTTTGTCTCAGGGATTGTCAAATGCATAGAGAAACCTTGGGCTCTCAAGAGAGCTAGCATCAATAGCCTAGTCAGCTCTTCTGATACTGCCGCGAGGATGGGAAGCATGTTTGGCAAGACCATTTCGCTTGAAGAGTACGTGCAAGAAGCAAGGAATTTTGTCCAGTCCCAAGTAGAAGGCCATGCAGTTGACCTTGAGCACAACCATGTTCCTCAAGCCCAAGCAGAAACTGATGCAGTGGAATCCAACCATCATCGTCAAGCACATGGAAAAGGTAATGCTGCTGACCTTGATCCCAACCATATTCTTCGAGCCCAAGGAGAGGCCAATGGAAAAAGGCGCCTAATCCAAAAAAGGGAAAATAATAGAAAATATGATGTTCAGATCCGTAAGATATTTGTGGACCTTGCATCATCGTATACTGATCGACTGGATATCCTAAAATCCTTTTGGGTGCTTGATGAGAAAAGAGCATGCGCTTTTTTGCGAAAAGGGCTATTAAACACATTTGATCTTCTCTACACCAAACAAAAGGTGAATACATCCATGGAAATTATCAGAAAAATTCAAGAAGCGAGAAAAGCAGATATTACATTTCAGAACTTTTTTACTTGGTGCTTTTTGGCACTAGCTCTGTACCTGCCATTTGCTGCCATCGGCCTCTTCCACAAGAGTCACAGAGGCACTTATAATGTTAATGATGTCAAGGTTACATATGCCTTGTTCTGTTGTACTGCTGCGATGCAGTTTTTTGCCATGTACTTTCACATGCTTGCAGCAGCTCTGAGCGGTTTACTGATATCATCTGGCATGGTTGCTCAGTATAGCCTACTAAATTTCTTTATTCGCAACGAAAGGCACAGCAAGAAGATGTGCGTTCTTAGTTCCTTCAACTGCAAGGACTTCCTTGACCAGCGTTGGTGCATGAAGTCATGCTCCTCATCTTTCGGAATTACAGAGTTGGTTCTTGGATATGTGAAATGTTGCTGGGAGAAAGACATAGTAGATGCTGCCAGTTATAGGAAATTCAGTGATCAGAGGGGCCAGTGGACTATTCAGCGTAGTGGGTGCGACAAAGACCAGGAATGGGGGCTAAACAGGTCGTTCGACGAGAGTGTCCTTCTCTGGCACATCGCAACGGACTTGTGCTTCTACCAAAAGGGAGACACATCAGCTAGTCGTGGAGATGCCACAAAATGCAGAGAAATTTCCAACTACATGGTATACCTACTGTTTGTCCATCCTGAGATGCTATTGCCCGGCACAAGACGAAATCTGTTCAAGGCTGCTAACGCTGAACTGGAGGAGATTTTCAAGGACGACAAGCCATTACTCAAGGCCATCCTCAAGGGTGGCAAGCCATCGCTAATGGAGATTCCCAAGCGAAAGGGGCCATTGCCTGAGCAGATTGAAAGAAGACTTGTGGACAGTATAATCGCCAAGGTGCAACCAACAAAATACAGCAAACAAGTTGAACACACATACTTGGCACCAGCTGCACAGGAAGGTTTTATCCATGAGGCCCGGAAGATTTCTGAACTATTGTTGTCTTTGGGCGATGAGAAGATGTGGAAGGTGATCAAAGGTGTGTGGGTGGAGATGCTCTGCTTCTCAGCCAGTAGGTGCCGAGGATTCCTACATGCCAAGAGTTTGGGCACCGGCGGGGAGCTGCTCACATATGTATGGCTCCTGCTGTCGCACATGGGGATGGAGACCTTGCCGGAGAGGGCACAGAGGAGGGAGCTTTCAAGTGAAGGAGGAAACATGGGTGCTGCTCCGTTCACTTCGCGGGTCAGCATCCCCACTGGGGAGGACATGGTTTGATCATTGATGCTTATGAAGACCATTTTCCCCTGATTTCAATCTTCGGTGTCGCTTATTTTCTTACCCATTGTGGACTTTCTTGTTTGTACTCCCTCCGTAAAGAAATATATAAGATCGTTTAGATCACTACTTGCTTCTCTAGTGTTCTTGTTCTTCAGTTGAATAAAACCATGTGGTGCTTGTATGTTTCTTATTACAGTGGCTACCAGTCTGCCACCATGTTTGTAAGAGTGGGATCGTGAGTCATTTAAATGTTTGATTAGCATAGTAATGTAATGTATTACTACTACCCAAATATCAGAATTGCAGTGCTGTTTTCCTTGTTCAATCTTGACAATTGTTTCGTTGATTACTACCCAAAGAAAGTGCAGTTGTTTCTTCTTTGATTTATATGATTTCTGCTGCAGTATTGCTCCAGCTCAATATGCAGAGTGTCCGATGATGCCAAGGCTGGAGATATTATAACATGTGAACGTGGTCTACCAGATGAAGGTAGAGCCTCGGCAACAGCAAGCTTCAGACGCTGTTGCGGCCAAATCTATCTCGTCGACAGCCCCAAGAAATGTAGCACGCGAGTAATCTGAGGGATTATGGTATCCCTTTATCTGTTCTTGGGAAATAACCTAGTCTGTGTTGGAGTCTTGGAGAACATACTTTGCCACCTAATCCAAGGGATGGATTGCCTCCGGCCCATGCCTGCTTCAGTTAAAAGACCTGCATCCATGCGTCGAGTTATCGGTATGTATGTTAACTGTGATGCTAAATGATCGTGGGCTAACTTGTGTCAAGACCTCAGAGAACACCCGTGTGTTTTGCTGTGATCCTAAATCTATTCAGGATATGTTTTTGGGTTGCTTGGTACTGCCTACTACTCTGTACGTACTAGCTAGGCACCTGCCGGCTGAAGTTTCTGAAATGCTACAGTGTTGAGTAAGTGGTGATATATGCTCTCGCTCGTCCTACTAATAACTCTGCACTGAACATGACTTATCCTGGTGTTCTCGGGAGCTTGTGACGTTTTCAAAACTCTATGTGCTTCCAGGGTATGAGGTGGTCGAACCCCGAACATGAGGACGCCCTGGATGAAGGTTCATCATATTGCTGCTACAACATTGGAAGCCCCCGTGCAAAGCCTTGCTCGACACTGCCCGACCGACGCAGCCACGCTGATGGATGAGATGCAAGCGCAAAGCGAAACACGGAGAATTGCCTGGACACTCACCCCATCTGCTGTCAATCGCGTTGTTTTACCGACCGGCAGGGGCATGGAATTCCCCTTGGCATCGATGCAATGTCGGCAGTGTACCTTCTTTTTCTGAATGTTGGGACTGGCGCTGTAGACTACTCCACGGTGCTGTTTCATCCAAGGAAAAGAGGTGTGTCTGTTGATTCAGCGGGGAGCTTTTGCATATCTTGCAGATGGTTTTTTCCCCTTGCTTTGGTGAATAAATAAATAAATTTTACGTTGGATAAATATTGTTACTAGGTCAGATTTCGTGTCACTGCTGTTTTTTTAGAATATGCTACAAATGTCATTGCTACAAATGTCGATGTTTTTTTTTTTTTGAGGGAACAAATGTCGATGTTGGGTGTGCTGACTCTACCTTTTTCTTTTGAGATAGTATATGTTTGCTGGCTCTGCTTTTTTTCGGAGAAAGTCTGCTGTGCAAGCTTTGAAAAACGCCATGTGAATTGTATGTTCATGTGCTTACGGGTGAGATTAGAACGAACCGAGCCATGTTGTGGTATAGAATTTGGAGTATGCAGACCATGTTGCCTCTCTACGATGAAATTCAGCTCACGAGGGAGATATCTGCGCAGCATAAGTGTTGGTGCTTATTTTTTTCTGTGCGGAAAGGATTAGATCTTATTATAAAACTTTACCGGATGTACAAAACATCTCGACCATAATAAAAATTCATCAAGATTCCCAGGGCACCGAACAACCACTACTGCCGCCAGAACGAGCTGTCAACGTCATCGCTGTCGCCGCTCCCCTATCGGAGCCGGCCTGACTTTGTCGATAACAGCCAGGGAGTCTTCATGGATGTGCCCCTAAGGACCAACACCCTATAGCCATTGTCGTTGCCGTTGAACTCCTACATAGTCCGAAGCACCTACATCAAAACACGGCCACATGACGAGTAACCCGAACCTCACCGCCCCAGGGAGACGGCAAAAATCTACGCCCGAGCTCAGTCAACTACATCCAAACCGACGAACTCGAGGGGGGTCGAAGCCCAGAAGACAAATTTGAAGAAGAAATGATGCCATCCCCCGAGCGCCACAACTGCAAGAACTAGAAACCCGAACCTAAACTACTACCCGGCCGGCTATTATCACGCTAATCCTACATGCACGGTGTGACCCGTCAAATTTTTTACTGTGGGATTATTACATGTTAACCCAAAGCCTCACTAAAAAATCACGCACATGCAATTTTTATGAAGGCTTTGTCAGACTTTATGAAGGATGTGTGCGAACTTTGCCATGAAAATCAGGAGGACTTTTGAAAAAACCAATAAAAATTGAAAAGTTCTTTGAGTTTTGGCGACAAAGTTCCAAAAATATGGTTAAAAAGTTATCTATCTATTTTTCAAAAATTGCGAGCTATGCCATGGTTTTCCAAAAGTTCTTCTATTTGTCATGGCAAAGTTCAGATACTAGTTTAACAAAGTTTGGTTCTATTTAAAACTATTTAAAGAACATTCTTTGAGAACAATTTCAATAACATGATATTTTATTTTTTTGATGTTTAAATTACTTCCAACAACATAGGCTGGAGAAATAAATCACATGAATTAATTTCACAACTGAAGGGGTAAAGAGAATCTAGCAACAGCGTCACCTACTATTGGACAAGACTAGCCAACAGCATCACCTACTACTGGACAAGACTAGTTTGGGTCCTAGCGGGACCCTTCTTAGCTTTCTCACCTGCATCATGGTACGCGTTGTGAACGGAACGTGAAAGTAAATGCCTTTTCCCCTAATTTCGGCTATTTGGGTAGTTCGGGCACCATTATTTGAAACCTGAATTTTATTACCCGATTTAGTGTTCGGGTTTGGGTTTTTCGGGTTGGAATTTCAGTTTATGCCCACCGTGAGTCGGAGTAGCCCACCGGTTACAGACGTCCGTGGATGAACCCATTCCCCCTCGCTCTTCTGCTCCCTGTGCGGCACTCGTACTAACTCGTAAGCAGACGCCGGTCGTTCGTCGTCGACCGTGGCTACCATCGAGGGCTGCCGTGGTGGAGGCCAGGGCGGACGAGCCGCCGCCAGTGGCGTGCAAGTGCAACCTTGCAGCCGCGAAACTCCAGGCAGCGGCCGGCGAGGAGATGGCCTCGTCTAACGCCCGGCCGGCCGCAACGGCGACGTACGCGACGGATGTCCGGCCTCGTGTGGTGTGCCAGGCGAAATGCGCCACCGGACGGCATGGTATTCCCCTCCGTCCGCCAAAAGCGACGCCGGCGCCAGTTCAGCTCCCGCCCGCCCGCCCGCCAGGTGCTTGTGATTATTCCCCACCCGTTCCACTAGCTAGAGGTACGTACCTTACCTAGTGACTAGGCCCTACATACCGAGTGACCAACCACTCAGTCACCACGCTTGATTTGCTTGCTAATTGGCCTCGCCTACTTCGATGCGTCGTTGGTGTTAAGTTAATCTAGGTGTGTGGCTAGGATTGCTGTGCTGTGCATCCTGGTCTCGCCTCTCAACAAACAGAATTGAGATTTCAATTCTCCCACCCATTAATATTTTACGCGAGTAGACGGAATACTAACAAACATAAGGTTTTGATAGGTTTGATGCGCCGGCCGGCCGGCAGTCAGGCATTCAAATAAATAGTGGCCGTTAACCTCACTATATATGGTTAATTCACCCACGACCCGTCGCTGTGGACGAGCAAGAGCTGCAACCTGACAGCAGGTGAGACGAATCGAGCTGCAACCCTCCATTAACTATACATACAATTCACATATATATACCAGTTGGGACGAATCGAGCTGCATGCACATTCTACACACATACAGGCCAAGCAAAATATTAGTATCAGGCCTGGCTCCTGCCAGTGCCCGGCGCACCCACTGCTAGTTGTTATTCACACAGTAATTGCAAGTAGTAAGATATTATGTAGTGCAAGGAATCGACTAAATATGTGATGACCCGCAGTTATTAGGTTGCAACTAATTGACCTCTCACCTTTGTGCATTCATGCCGACAACCGACGATAGAGTGAGAGCAGGAGATACCAGGCAAGCAATAGAGATGTGTCTCTCAAGTGCTGTGCTATGGTGGGAAGAGTGGCAGCTGCGCATCCTCGTCCTCAGCAGCCTCTTCATTCAGTGGCCCCTCTTCCTCTCTGCCGCCATGCGTAAGCTCGCTATTCCTTCCTGGTTCAGATCCACAATATGGCTCGCATACCTAGGCAGCAACGCTCTAGCCATATATGCCTTAGCCAACCTCTTCAGTCGTCAGAGGAGGCAAGATTGCAGCTCCGGGCAAGGCAATAGCATTCTGGAGGTGGTATGGGCTCCAGTTCTCCTGATGCACCTTGGCGGACAAGACCTCATCACTGCATACAACATTGAAGACAACGAGCTGTGGACGCGGCATGTTGTCACAGTTGTGTCACAGATCACCGTAGCCATTTACGTGTTCTGCAAATCATGGCCAGGTGACAACAAGAGGTTGTTCCAGGCATCAATCCTGTTCTTCGTCCCTGGGATCCTGAAATGCATAGAGAAGCCCTAGGCTCTCAAGAGCGCTAGCATTAACAGCCTAGTCAACTATTCCCACTCTGCTCCCTGGAGTACCGCAAACAGAGAAGACAAGATCGATTCACTTGAAGATTACATGTTCTACAAATCATGGCCTGGTGACAACAAGAGGTTGTTGCAGGCATCAATCCTGTTCTTCGTCCCTGGGATCCTGAAATGCATAGAGAAGCCCTGGGCTCTCAAGAGCGCTAGCATTAACAACCTAGTCAACTATTCCCACTCTGCTCCCTGGAGTACCGCAAACAGAGAAGACAAGATCGATTCACTTGAAGATTACGTGTTCTACAAATCATGGCCTGGTGACAACAAGAGGTTGTTGCAGGCATCAATCCTGTTCTTCGTCCCTGGGATCCTGAAATGCATAGAGAAGCCCTGGGCTCTCAAGAGCACTAGCATTAACAGCCTAGTCAGCTATTCCCACTCTGCTCCCTGGAGTACCGCAAACAGAGAAGACAAGATCGATTCACTTGAAGATTACGTGTTTTGCAAATCATGGCCTGGTGACAACAAGAGGTTGTTGCAGGCATCAATCCTGTTCTTCGTCCCTGGGATCCTGAAATGCATAGAGAAGCCCTGGGCTCTCAAGAGCGCTAGCATTAACAGCCTAGTCAGCTATTCCCACTCTGCTCCCTGGAGTACCGCAAACAGAGAAGGCAAGATCGATACACTTGAAGATTACGTGTTCTACAAATCATGGCCTGGTGACAACAAGAGGTTGTTGCAGGCATCAATCCTGTTCTTCGTCCCTGGGAACCTGAAATGCATAGAGAAGCCCTGGGCTCTCAAGAGCGCTAGCATTAACAGCCTAGTCAGCTATTCCCACTCTGCTCCCTGGAGTACCGCAAACAGAGAAGACAAGATCGATTCACTTGAAGATTACGTGTTTTGCAAATCATGGCCTGGTGACAACAAGAGGTTGTTGCAGGCATCAATCCTGTTCTTCGTCCCTGGGATCCTGAAATGCATAGAGAAGCCCTGGGCTCTCAAGAGCGCTAGCATTAACAGCCTAGTCAACTATTCCCACTCTGCTCCCTGGAGTACCGCAAACAGAGAAGACAAGATCGATTCACTTGAAGATTACGTGTTCTGCAAATCATGGCCTGGTGACAACAAGAGGTTGTTGCAGGCATCAATCCTGTTCTTCGTCCCTAGGATCCTGAAATGCATAGAGAAGCCCTGGACTCTCAAGAGCGCTAGCATTAACAGCCTAGTCAGCTATTCCCACTTTGCTCCCTGGAGTACCGCAAACAGAGAAGACAAGATCGATTCACTTGAAGATTACGTGTTCTGCAAATCATGGCCTGGTGACAACAAGAGGTTGTTGCAGGCATCAATCCTGTTCTTCGTCCCCGGGATCCTGAAATGCATAGAGAAGCCCTGGACTCTCAAGAGCGCTAGCATTAACAGCCTAGTCAGCTATTCCCACTCTGCTCCCTGGAGTACCGCAAACAGAGAAGACAAGATCGATTCACTTGAAGATTACGTGTTCTGCAAATCATGGCCTGGTGACAACAAGAGGTTGTTGCAGGCATCAATCCTGTTCTTCGTCCCTGGGATCCTGAAATGCATAGAGAAGCCCTGGACTCTCAAGAGCGCTAGCATTAACAACCTAGTCAGCTATTCCCACTCTGCTCCCTGGAGTACCGCAAACAGAGAAGACAAGATCGATTCACTTGAAGACTACATGCAAAAAGCACGGGCTTTTGTCCTAGGTAACCCTTGTCGTCGAGAGCAAGAAGGTGATGCAGTGAACCCTGAGGCCGATGACCATCTTTCTCAAGCACAAGTAGAAGTCGATGCAATGGACCTTGAGGCAGATAATCAACGTCGAGCACAAGAAGAAGACGCCTCGGTGGAACTTGAGCCCGACAATCTTTCTCAGACCTCAAGCGCATGGAGAAATCACCTAAACCAAATAAAGGAAAATATGAGAAGCCGCATAAACCAACAGAGGGGGAAAAGTACAAGCCAAGATGACTATAATGCCGAGCTTGAGGTGTATGGGCTATTTGTGGACCTTGCATCACCGTATCCTGATCGGCTTGGTATCCTAAAATCCCTCTGGTTGCTTGATAAAGCACAAGCATATGCTTTCTTGCAAGATAGCCTATTCAGCGCATTCGATCTTCTGTATACCAAAAGAAAGATGCTCAGCTTTTGGGAAGAACGATGCAAGGAAGACCCAAACTTCTTCGAAATTCTTTCTTCTTACGTACGGATATCAGCTTTGATCCTGCCATGGGTGGCCATCAGCCTCTTCCACAAGAGTCACAAAGAAACTTATGATGCTAATGATGTCAAAGTTACCTATGCCTTGTTCTATTGTACTGCAGTGCTGGAGGTTTACAGTTTTTCTTGGTTGCTCCAAAGGGTCAAGTGGCAGCCAACTCAACATCCAACAACTTGACATCTCTGGTCTCTGGCCTATTTGAGCAGGCAAAAGAAAGTGCTACACAATGGCAGTGGGTAAAAAAATGATCGCCTTGTACCAACAAGGGCCAAAAAAAATATAGTTATCCTAGGGCACCTGGTGGAGTAGATGAGAGGCCTTGGTAATTACACACCAATGGAGGCCGTTAGTACTGGTGTACTCAAACATAACCTCGCAACAAAAGGCACACAAGGAAGAATTTCTTTAAATGCAAGGACTTTGTTGACCAACTTTGGACCATGAAGCCCTGTAACTCATCATTGGCCATTACAGAGTTGGTTATTAAGTACGTGAAGAAAGGGTGGGAGGATGAAATGAAGGATGCTGAAAGTTACTGGAAGTTCAACGATCACAGGGGGCAATGGACTCTTCAGGCCAACAAGTGCGATACGGCGGACCAGCGCCGATCCAGCAGTTCCTCGAAGAGTACCGTGAGGCAGGGAGGTAAAAGGTGGACACAATGAATTAACTAAGGGTGTGGGCTCCACTCTATCTATTGTGTTCGAATACACACAACAAAAAATCGTTCGGTCACTCTTGATACATTGCCCACGGTACAGACATGGTCCGTACGCACGAATCAAGGAATGGATCCGACGCCTCCGCGTACCCGGTAGAAACCGGTACCGCTAGTTTTTCATTTCGCGGGCAGCCTCTATGTTCAGTACATTATCTTCCTCATCCTGAGCGGTTGTGGAAGGTAGGTGTCATCGAATTAATATTGATTCGTGCGGATCACATACTCCTGGTGTCCATTAATGCAAGGACAAGTCTAGATGAATATTAGGCTGGGTCCAGCTAAATATAACTGAACCCGCAGGAAGTCGCTGTAATCAATTAAGAGCTGCGACCACCTTACTTTACTTCAGTTCATTATAGTATTCACTGGTGAGGTTAAGGAATCAAGCTGTGTATTTGTCCAAGTCAAGTAATATATGATCATGTCCTGCCCCGGTACCTACCGCTGGTTCGTATACACATGTAAGCAAGATAAAACAACTAGGCCATCAGGTGCAGATAAGTTATAAGATGCAACAGATATAAGAAATTCAGTGGATAGGTAGGCATGCGACAGATCCATAGTCACCGCTAACCATGTGCATATGCAATGCATACATAGGATAGGAGCCAGAGCTTGAAATAAACCTGCCTCTGAGTGTTGTATTCTTGCGCGTCTGATTATTGAGAAAGATCGATGGGCCTCTCGGGTGCTGTGGATTGGTGGGAGGAGTGGCAGCTGCGTATCCTCGTCATCAGCAGCCTCTTTGTCCAATACTTCCTGTTCGTCTCTGCCTCCAGCCGTAAGCTTGCCATCTCTTCCTTGTACAGATTCCTAATATGGATCGCGTATGTAGTCAGCGATCCTCTGGCGATATATGCCCTCGCCACCCTCTTCAATCGACAGAAGAAGCGGGACTACAGCTTATCAAACCGCAATAGCATCCTCGAGGTGCTGTGGGCGCCTTTCCTTCTGATGCACCTTGGTGGACAGGACTGCATAACCGCGTACAACATCGAAGACAACGAGCTGTGGCTACGGCATGCCCTGACTGCCGTATCCCAGATCACTGTAGCCATCTACGTTTTCTAGGCCAGACGGCGAACATAGGTTGCTGCAAGCAGCAATCTTGTTGTTCGTTCCTGGGATCCTCAAATGCTTAGAGAAGCCATGGGCCCTTAAGAGAGCTAGCATTTACAGCTTGGCCAAGTCTTCTGGCCGCCCTGGACAAGCTCCGTGGAGGATCAGTTTACTGGGAGGCTACATGCAACGAGCAAGGGCTATAGTCTTGACCCGTAGCTGTAGTCCTCGAGCACAACGAGAAGGTGCTGCAGTGGACCATGGTGCTGATCATCCACCTCAAGCACAAGGAGAAGGCTCCGTCACTGCAGAACTTGACGACGGCCATCATCCTCAGACTTCAAGAAGACGAATGGACCTTGGGGATTACGTGCAAAAAGCAAGGGATTTTGTCAAGGACCATCATCGTCATGCACAAGGAGAATGTGATCGAGTGGACCTTGAGGCCAACCATCGCCTTCAAACACGACAACAAGGTGGCTCAGTGGACCTTGAGGATGAGGCATATCACAAGCTATTTGTGGATCTTGCATCCCCGTATCCTAATCGGCTTGGTGTCCTAAAAGCCTTCTGGGTTCTTGATGAGAAACTAACTTATGCACTGTTAGAGAAATGGCTATCCGACACGTTCAACCTTCTCTACACCAAAATGAAGATGGTTCGCTCCTTCTGGGGTAACTCAAAAGGCAAAAAAGACCCAAGTTTGTTGGAATTCCTTCCTGCCTTCGTAGGGTTAGCAGCTATAGCCCTGCCATTAGCAGCCATCGGGCTCTTCCACAACAGTCACAGGGAATCTTATAATGATCAGGATGTCAATGTTACAATTGCCCTGTTTACCTGTACCGCGTTGCTGGAGGCATATGCCTATGCCTCTCTTGGTTTTGGTGATTTCAAATTGTCTCGCTCGGTTTCCCAATATAGCCTCATAGGATTCTTTGCCCGCAACCAAAGGCACACAATGATGATGAGCATCTTGAGTTTCTTTGGAGGAAAGGACTTCCTTGACCAGCATTGGTGCATGTGGCCCCGTGACTCATCCATTGCCATTATAGGGTTGGTTCTGAAGTATGTGAAGAAAGGGTGGGCACAACAAATAAATGATGACAAGGATTACTTGAAGTTCAACCATTCCAGAGGCCAGCGGACTCTTGAGATCAATAAGTGTGAAGTCCTGGGTTGGAGCTTAAGGAGGCCGTTCGACGAGAGTGTCCTTCTCTGGCACATCACCACATATTTCTGCTTCTACATGGTCGCACGGAGGCAGGAGGAGATATCTCCTCCATTATCTAAAAAAAACTACATGGGCGCATCAGCTGATTACCAGTGTGCCACTGCTCAATGTAACCAAGATGATGCCTCTGTTCAACATCATGGCAGTGCTGCATGGTGTGAAAGCTCCCCTTGTCATGAAAGACCTGATTGTTGCAGACAAATGTCCAATTACATGGCATACCTACTGTTTGTCAATCCTGAGATGCTCATGGCAGGCACCCGACGGTTTCTGTTAAATACTGCCAATGATAAACTTGAAGACATTCTGAAGCCCGACAAGCCATCACTCAAAAAGATTCTCAAGAGCGACAAGCCATCGCTCAAGGAGATCTTCCAGCGTGATATTTCAATGTTGGATATCATCAAGGGTCAAATGTCAAAGGTCAAGCAGATCCTCAATGGCAACATATCAATGCTCAAGCAGATCCTCACGAGAAAAACTACAATTCTGGAGATCACCAATTACAAAATGTCAGAGATTCTCAAGATCGAAAAAGAAATTGAAGGAGGAATTATGCAGATATTAATCAGCAGGATGGAGCTCGCAGAGCGCAAAAAACAAGTTGCAGAAGTTGTAGGATCAGCAAAATTACCGCCCAACAGACAGAAAAATCCAGCTACACAAGAACGTTTCATCCACGATGCCTGGGAGATTTCTAAGGTATTGTTGGCTTTAGGTGATGAGAAGATGTGGGAGGTGATTGAAGGTGTGTGGGTGGAAATGCTCTGCTTCTCGGCCAGTAACTGCCGAGGGTACCTACATGCCAAGAGTCTGGGCACCGGCATAGAGTTACTCACCTATGTCTGGCTTCTGCTGTCGCACATGGGGATGGAGACCTTGCCAGAGAGGCTGCAGAGGACGGAGCCTTCAAGTGGAGAAGTAAATGCTGGTGCTGCTCCATCGACTTCGCAGGTCAGCACCGCTACTGTGCATTTCATTGTTATTTGCTTATCCGTGGAATTTTTTTGTGTTATTTTTGTTGTAATGTTCTGTTTATCTGTGTACTTATCTAGTATTATTGTTCTAAACTGATGCCAAAGCCTGGAAATATTATAACTATGTGAGTATGTGACCTACCAGACACCTGGGAGCAAAGATCCACCACCCTTCAGACGCTCAAGGCCACGTGAAGCTGCTGCTGCTGCTAGCACATCTACCTGTCGACCTCAAGAAATACAACCGGCTGAATAATCCGACAAACTATTATCTCATTATTCATACATAACCAGGTGTCTGTATTACCCATCTACCGTTCGTATCCTTCGCCCATTGTGCGGAGCTTGATGCGCTAGTCCAGTTTGATGCCTGGCAGTCTTTTCGTCTGTTGTTTGATCATGCTTGTAGTATGCCCCGTGTTGAATTATGTAGCATCGATGGGTTTTGTAAGAGTCAGTTGTGATTATGGTAAAAAAAGGGCAACCTGGTGCATGTAGCTCCCGCTTGCGCAGGGTCCAGGGAAGGGTCCGACCACTTTGGGTCTATAGTACGCAGCATTTCCCTACATTTCTGTAAGAGGCTGTTTCCAGGACTTGAACCCATGACCTCATGGTCACAAGGCAGCAGCTTTACCACTGCGCCAAGGCTCCCCTTCTCAGTTGTGATTATGGTCATTTGTACAAATGTTTTACCCTGTAGTTGTCATAATGTATTGCCACCCAAAGGTCAGAAGCTGCTGGTGAATATGTGATCAACGGGTTTCCTCCTCGATCTACGTGATTTTATAACTTGGTGAATATGTGATCTGAACTGCTAGATAGATGCATGCTTGGAAGGGTATGGAAAGAAGCTGCTGGTGCATCTCCCGCTCGACCCCAAGAAATACCAGCAGAATAACCTGAGAAATTGCAGTCTCTTCATTTACACACGGAAGTTTGATTCCGTATCTGGATTCCCAAAGTTGAGAATGCAGTGCAGTTTTCCTTCCTTGAATACCCAAGTGATGTTGCTGCGTCGCGACCATCTGAAAAGCAGAGTGTTGATGATGCAAAGGTAAGGGTGCAGCTTCCTTGCATATGTTGAGAAATTTTATAATGGTGATGTACCAATGTACCATATATGTGGCCAGAGACATGGGGATGGATACCTCGGCCAGCAGGTGTCAGATGTTGGAGCCTCATGAAGAAGAAGAATCTGCTGGTGGTACATCTACCTGTCAACCCCAACAAATACTGCCTGCTGAATAATCTGAGAATTTATCACTTCATATTAGAAATAACACAGTTGCTGTCTTACACATCTGGATTTGCACTCTTACCCAACAAGTAGTGATGGATAGCTCCCAATGTTTGTCTGTTCTTCTATCAGTTTGTCTAATTCACATCTAGATGTTTTTTAAGGATGTCAAATCTAAGCTCCCACAAATATATAATGCAGCAACAAGAAACAAAAAAAACTTGAACAAAATAAATAAATAAATAAAGCACAACCAGAGTGAAAATCAGCTTAAATGTGACATAAGTATGTCACATCTAGATGTGTCCTAAACAGACATTCAATTCATACTCTGAGCATGTCTCAAAAGAGCGCGTTCAAACATGCCAAGTATTGAGATTTCTTTGCACTTGGGAGGAATTATGGAATGGGAAGGAAAAAGTTGAGATGGTGGAACCTCATCTCACACTGAATCTTTGCACTTGGGAGGAATTATGGAATGGGAAGGAAAAAGTTGGGATGGTGGAACCTCATCTCACACTGAATGACCCTTCCATGGACTGACTGAAACACTCAAGCTCACACTGGCTTTACCGAATCACAGGTAATGTACGCATGCACACTAGTACCTTTTTTTAAGGAAAGCATGCACATTAGGTAGTCCTAGTGACTTCACTGAATGTAACCTCTCTTACAGTAGGTCAGTTCTTTTTTTTTTAGATCATTGCAGTAGCTCAAATAATCCTTTTTTTTAGAATCAAAATAATACTCGCATTGGGCGAAGATCAGCCGAGAAAATGCCCGCGCCAGCCCACTGAGAAAACCAATAGTGGGCTTCTCATGGCCAGACCCATCTACCCGGCCCCGCCATCATTCCTCCCCCGTCTCCCGAAATTATTAGTTGAGGAGTACTCGTTACAAAGATTACTCCAACTCTTCGGCCTGCGACAAGAGACACACATGCAGCGCGCCACTTGTCGCAATCTGAGAGTTTTTCTTTTTTTCGTAGATCCGTTTATTCAAAACGTCTTATCTCTCAAACCGTGCTTCCAAATCTCAAACTGCTTTCACCGTTGGATTTCTCGAGTCGAGATCTTCAAAACTAGATCCCATGTTGATAGGTTTTGACGAACTTTTTTTCACAAAAAACCGGACGAAAAAAACCGGATGAAAAAACCGAATCGGGAGCACGGGTTTTTTCCCTTTCCGAAAGAGGCACGCCCGTGCCTCTCACGAAATCACAACCGTGCCTATCGGGGAAGCAAAACCGTGACTCTCGCGGAAGGAAAAAAGAAGAGAAAACGCATTTTTTTCGTTTTCGAGGAGGCACGGCCATGACTCTTGCGAAAGCACAATCGTGCCTCTCGCGGAAGCAAAACCGTGACTCTCGCAAAACAAAAAAAACGCGTTTTTTTTCCTATTTCCGAGAGGCACTGCCGTGACTCTCGCGAAAGTACAACCGTGCCTCTCACAGAAGCAAAACTGTGACTCTCGCGAAAGAAAAAAAAAACACAAAATGGGTTCTTTTTTTACGTTTTCGAGAGGCACGACCGTGGCTCTCGCTAAAGCACAACCGTGCCTCTCGCGGAAGCAAAACCATGACTCCCGCAAAAGAAAAAAAACAGAAAATGTGTTTTTTTCGTTTTCGAGAGGCACGACCATGACTCTCGCTAAAGCACAACCATGCCTCTCGCGAAAGCAAAACCATGACTCTCGCGAAAGAAAAAAAAATAGAATTTTTTTTTTCCGTTTCCGAGAGGCACAGCCGTGACACTCCCGAAAGCACACCCGTGCCTCTCGTGGAAGCAAAACCGTGACTCCTGCGAAAGAAAAAAAAACAAAAAACGCGTTTTTTTTTCATTTCCGATAGGCACGGCCGTGACTCTCGCGAAAGAAAAACGTGACTCTCGCGAAAGGAAAAAAAATAAAAACACGTTTTTCGTGAAAAAAAGAAAATTATTTTTTTAATCAAAAAACTAAGGAAGACATGTGGAAAACCGAAACATCGAAAAACCCGAAGAAAAGAGTTTAAAAGGCGAAAACGCGTGCGGAAAAAAATAAAAAAAAATCGAAGGAAGCACCAAAGCACGACACGGGACGAATGGCTGAGAGCGTGCTGATCGTTGCAAGGCTATCGAAGGAGCGCTCGTTAACTAGTTGCTTTCCCCGTCTCCTCTGC
Organism: Triticum timopheevii; assembly: GCA_963921465.1. Taxonomy (NCBI): domain Eukaryota; kingdom Viridiplantae; phylum Streptophyta; class Magnoliopsida; order Poales; family Poaceae; genus Triticum; species Triticum timopheevii. The sequence goes on along the minus strand of OY997270.1, from coordinate 488,299,626 downwards.
GTGCCCCTGCTCCTGACGGACGTGCACTCTCGTAAGCAGGATCCAGACGGACGTTTGTTAGAGTCCCGATCGATCTTACACACTATCTCACAAGATTACCGAGAAAATGCTCTTTACAATGTTCGTGGCGAGGAAGGAATGGAGGAGACGGGAACAGAGAGCCACACTGCCAGAGGTAAGGGAAGAAGCTGATCCGCGGATGAGTCGCTCGTTGCTTCTCCAGGTATCAAGTCAGATGTCGGCAAACCCTGTTTGACGATGCGGGCGCCCGTTATAGGCCATTTTGCTAAAGCACAAGTGTGCAGCGGGTGGATCACACATGGGTTAGGCCCACATGCCAAATCCAGGAGACAAGCCCATGACAGGTGCAGGCTAGGAGGCTCCTAACAACGTTCGTCGGCAAACCCTGTTTGACGATGCGGGCGCCTGTTATAGGCCATTTTGCTAACAGGCGCTTGCAGTGCACGTCCTCTTGCCGTGATTGGACCGGCCCAGTTGGTTTCCTTCACTGTTTTTGTAAAAACTGAAAAAAAGCAGGCACCACACGATTAAGGAATCAAACCTGCGACCTCTTCGCTCACGACAAGCTGCACAAAACACCTTTTTTTAGCATCAGTAAAGACACAAGTGCTCATATACACGCGCATACACTCATCCCTATGAACGCACACACGCACACCCCGTCCCTATGAGCACCTCCGAGGTGGGTTGGGGATATCACTGTCCACCTAACCATCTCAACCACAGGTTGGTTCGCAGTTGCACAAAACACCTGGGACAACATAAGTTGTGTGTTTAGTTTTCTCCCACTTGCCCTTTTTGTTCTTTCTTTTTGTTTCTTTTTTTCTTTCTTGTTTGTATTTTCTATATTTTTTCTTTATTTTTCTGTTTCTTTTCTTGTTCTTTTTTTTCAAATATACACACACTTTTTAAAATTGAATGAACTTTTTCTTCAAACCGGTGAACTATTTTTGAATTTGATGAACTATTTTAAAATTCTATAAACCTTTTCAAATTTGATGAACTTTTTTTCAATTTCGACGAACTATTTTCAAATTCAATGATTTTTTTTCCAAATTCGATGAACTTCTATCAAATTCAATGAACTTTTTTCGAATTTGATGAACTTTTTTCTGAATTCAACGAACTTTTTTTGGAATTCGACAAACTTTTATCAAATTCAATGAAATTTTCTTCAAAATTAATGAGCTTTTATCAAATTTGAGGACTTGTTTCAAAACATATGAACAAATTTAAAATTTGTGAACTTTTTTCAAATTTCATTTGAATTTTAGAAAAAGTTCATCAAAAAATGAAAAAAGTTCATCGATTTGAAAGATTTCACGAATTTGAAAGAAATCATCAAAGAAGGAAGAAAAAAAAGAAAAAAACAGAAAACAAAAAATCGAAAAAAAGGAAAGATGATACAATACAAATTATTTAAAGATTGAACCTGTGAACCGCTCCTACGTGGTCGAGTGGTTAGTGCAGGCTACCATGAAACATGAGGTCGCCTGTTCAAATCACTCTGTGCGCGCCTTTTCCCGTTATTTTTCCTTTTCGAAGCGCCCCTATTTTGGGCCGGCCCAAGACTAGGAGCTCACACGTTCGTCACTCCCCGTCGTCCGGTGCATGCGCACATTCAGCTATACTTTATGGCAAGTACTCCAGTATGATAACTGTATGATTAAGCTTACATCGATGTAAGCGCTTTATCTATTTATTTAAAATTCTATAGAGATGCATGTGATGAATATGAAGAACACTAGTTTCATACCTATCGTGTCTCAAGTCACAACTTTTTTCGCACTGAAATTTTTCTACTAACCTTCCCATTTACTAAAATACAAGTGAAAAAGTGAGCGGAATGGACGTGCAACCACTATCTGAATTCGAGTCCTTGTGGACAACAATTCAGCTTTTATTCAGTCCCTTCATAACAAAAATACACATGTCTCGTTTCGTTAAGTCAATATGCAAACAGTGAGGTCGCCATTGTTTACTACAAACTTGCGAGCGCCGGAGGACAGGAAGGGTGCTAGTTCGGGGGATGGCTCGTCTAAGAAAACTCAAAACACAACAGCTAGCAAAAAAGATGCAACATCGTCGAACAGCAAGCCTAGGGGGGAGGAAGAGGTCAACTCCCCAAAGAAGAGGCCTTTTTACAAGAGGAAGGGAGGACCACAGGATGCAAAAGTTTATCGTAGGGTTGATCATTTGGCCCTACCAAGTTCTGGCAGTTTGATTAGTCCAGACGAAATTGCAACTGATATGGTGATGTTTACAGCTCAGAGAGTGGATGGCAATGGTGCTACAGCTAGGGATGGAGGTGCTGAAGTGAGAGAGCCAAAAAAAGAAGAAACCTACTCCTCCGTCGTCTGAAAATTCGGTAGCGGCTGCTGGTCAGCCCTGCCAGGAGCCATGAAATGCTTGAGCTGGAACTGCCGGGGGCTTGGGAACCCCGAGGCAGTTCGAGAGCTTCGTAAATTAACGAACCCAGAAGGGCCCGCCTTACTCTTTGTTTCGGAGACGAAGATCAGGGCTAGACGAGTTGAGATTCTGCAACAAAGTCTTGGTTTTGCGGGATGCTTTGCAGTGGATAGTGAAGGACTTAGCGGTGGAATTGGTTTGTTTTGGTCAAATGAGGTGAAGGTTGAGTTAAAGAACTACAGTTCTGGACACATTGACGTTATGGTTCAGAAAGCTGATATGTCTACTCCTGAATGGAGGTTTACGGGCTTCTATGGTGCACCAAGGAGAGAAGACAGGCACCATAGTTGGCGATGTTAGAGGATGCTAAATGATATACCGCACCAGGCATGGTTATGTCTAGGTGATTTCAATGATACACTATTTGGTACCGAACACTTCAGCAGGGCTGCGCGACCGAAAGTGCAAATGCTAGCCTTTCGGGAAGCATTGGAAGATTGTTTCCTGCAGGATCTTGGATTCTCAGGGGTACCGTACACATGGGATAACAAACAAGGGGGGTGATGAATGTGAAAGCCCGCCTTGATCGTGGTGTAGCGAACGAGGAGTTCCTACAACGTTTTGACCCTGTGCGTGTCCGCCATATCAGTGCAGTGGAATCGGATCACTGCTTCGTGTTGGTAGAGACACAACCAGTGTAATCACGTCGGGGGCCGAGACTGTTTCGTTATGAAGATGTTTGGTAGTCCCATGTTGACTATGATAACTTTGTCGCTGAGGCGTGGAGGCGGAATCATGCCGGCCAGGGGCTTGCAGGTATCCAGGATACCTTACAGAAACTCCAAAGCAAGCTTGGAGAGTGGGGTGCCCGGGAGTTCGGGTGTCTAGCCAAAAAAGTGAAGAAATTACAATCCAGACTTGAAAGTTTGAGGAAGCAGTCTATTGGGAGAGGACCCAATGAGGAAGAAAAGGCCACGGTTCTGCAGCTCCGTGAGGCTTTGAGGCAAGAGGAAATATGGATGAAGCAGCACTCGCGTGTGCCGTGGCTCCGGAAAGGTGACCACAATACGGCTTATTACCATGCTCAAGCGGCGCAGCAAAAACGTACCAATAGAATCTCCAATCTTCGACGGGCGGACGGATCAGTGTGTGCGTCCGAGCAGGAAGATATGGTGGAAGTGCAGTCGTTTTATCAGAACTTGTACTCCTCACAAGGACATAACGATATGAATGAGCTGCTGCATTTTGTCCCTGAGCGTGTAACGGGTGACATGAACATGTTGCTTGGTAAACCCTATGAACCGGAGGAGGTCTGTATAGCCCTATTTCAAATGTCACCATCGAAGGCTCCGGGAGTGGATGGGTTTACGGCGGGCTTCTTTCAACGGCACTGGAATATCATTCAACAAGATCTAGTTCTAGCTATCTTGGGTTTTCTTAATGGGGGTGAGCTTCCTTTGGGGTTTAACGACACATCGATCACTCTCATACCAAAGGTACGCAACCCCCAGAGTATAGCTCAATTCCGACTCATATCATTATGTCCGGTGCCCTACAAGATTGGGGCAAAGATGATTACTAATCGATTAAAAAAGTTTATGGATATAGTGGTTGGAGAAGAACAAAGCGCGTTTGCTCCCGGGAGATTGATTACTGATAATGTGGTGGTTGCTTTTGAGAGCGTCCACACAATGAGACGGAGGAAGAAGGGGGAAAACTGCGCTTGTGCTGTAAAGTTAGACATGATGAAGGCCTACGACCGAGTCGAGTGGCATTACCTCGAGGCAATCATGACTAAGCTTGGGTTTAGCAGGAGTTTTGTTTCTCTCATAATGAAGTGTGTTTCTTCGGTTCGGTTCACTATCAGAGTTAATGGAGAACTTTTGCCATATTTTACTCCTTCTTGCCATTTGAGACAAGGCGATCCAGTATCTCCCTTTCTCTTCTTATTATGTGCAGAATGTCTTACATCTCAGTTGAATTCTTATGGCTACCGCGTATAGACAGAGGCATACGAGTGTCAGTGCAGGTACCGTGGGTGAGCCACCTGCTTTTTGCCGATGACAGCCTCATCTTCATCAGTGCAACGGAGGAGAGTGTGATCCGACTAAATGAAATTTTGGTTATATATGCGGCATGTTCAGGCCAGTCGGTTAATCGCGATAAAATGTAGTTTTCTTTTCGCCAAATACACCAGTGGACAGGCGGCATGATCTGAAGCTGCTACTAGGCATCCAAGTGGAGGCCTTCAGCGATCGCTACCTTGGGTTACCAACAGCAGTTGGGAGGATTTCCAGTGGTACGTTTGACCATATTGGGGAGCAATCAAGGAAAAAAATGAATGGTTGGGCAGAGAGACTTCTAGCTTGCGCTGGGAGAGAATCACTTATCAAGTCCGTAATCCAATCCATTCCAATGTTCAGTATGAGTTGCTTCCTTCTTTCTAAAAAGGTATGTAAAAGTTTGACATCTAGCATGGCTAAATTTTTGGTGGAGTGGATCCCTTGATCGACGTGCAATGCATTTGTTGGCATGGGATAAACTTGCATCTTCAAAAGCCCAAGGAGGTATGGGTTTTCGGGATATGAAATTGTTTAACTTGGCGCTGCTCGGGAAACACGGATGGAGATTCATTACCAATCCGGATTCGTTATGCGCCAGGGTTATAAAGGGCCGGTACTTTCCCGATGGGGATTTCTTGGAGGCCACGATGCCGAAGACGACGTTTGCTATTTGGCGCACAATTGTCGCAGGCAGGAAGGCGCTCAATGTTGGTCTAATCAAAAGGGTTGGCGACGGGACTACTATCTCAGTTTAGCATGATAAGTGGATCCCAGGTTTGCATACTTTATCTCCTATGAATGTACCAGGAGGGATGACGCTGGAAACTGTGGACCAGCTAATTGATACCGACAACTGGTCATGGCGTCGGGAACTAATTCGTGATGTGTTTGCTGCACCCGACGCGGATGCGATACTGAATATCCCACTAAGCAGAGGTGGCGGCGATGATTTTCTTGCTTGGGCCCACAAAAGAAGTGGCATCTATTCTATCAAGTCGGCGTACCGTGCTCTTGTGAATCAAAAAGAGCGTCTAGCTCTCGAGGAAGGGACGGTTACCGGATCCTCACAAACTGAAGAACAAATGTGGAAGTCGCTATGGAAGCTAAAGGTTTTGCCGAAGGTGCGGGTGTTCTGGTGGAGGTTCGTCCGAGGCATCCTTCCTAATGAATGCACCTTGAGGTACCGTCATATCAAACTCATCAGTCGATGCAATGTTTGTCATGCAATGGATGAAGATTTAATGCACGCTCTAGTGCATTGGTCTCATGCCAAGTTGTTCTGGGAGCAGGCTTTCGTTTTGTTCGATCTCCGCAGGCAACGCTTGCATCCGGATACATGGGCCCGTGATATTATTTGTGATGGGCGGTTTTCTGATTTGGAAAGGTCTTAGATGATCTCAGTAATGTGAGCTATTTGGCATTCTAGAAATAGAGTTACTCATGATGATGATCAACTTGATCCTTTTTCATCTGTTAAGAGGATTTGGGAGGAGACTTGGCTTTACTCGATATTCCTCTTCCACATGCTTCGGTGCTGCCAGGTTTTGGGTGGACACCTCCTGAGGAGGGGGTTATCAAGATCAATACCGATGCGGCTGTGAATTTGGACTTCAATAAGGTTGGAGCTGGAGGTGTAGCACGTTCCAGCAAGGCCTTGTTGGGAGCTTGGAGTAAACCCTATCTAGGGTTATTGGATCCATTCATTGGAGAGACCATGGCTTTGCGTGATGGAGTCATCTTTGCTAACCTGCGCGGTTTCTCACATGTGATCATGGAAACAGACTGCCTAGAGATAGTTAATCTCTGGAACACTCGTCATAACAACCTTTCTGTTGTGGCTCCTTTACTTTTAGAAATTGGAGAGCTAGCTTCCTCTTTTTCTTCTTTTGTTGTTCAACATGTAAACAGATCAGCCAATTTACTGGCCCACCTTTGTGCTAAACATGCAAAGACATTGTTGGTCACCGAAAGTTGGACTAGTTCGAGACCTTCCTTCCTACTCACCAGCCTTTTGGCGGATGATGCTAGGAGTGCCTTTGTTGAATAAAAGCTCTCGGATTGGATTGCAAAAAAAAAGGTCGCCATTGTACAGTCACTTTTCCCCTAGGGTTTTCCTAGGGTCCAACTTTTCCTCCGGCGGCGTCGGAGTCCACCTAAAATCCATGTAAGATACACCGATCGAGAGCTAGGGATCGCGCGGAGATCGTCTTGGGGGAGTCAGCCTTGTTCTCCGGCGACTACATGGAGGATCTGAACACTATGGACGCTCGCGGAGGGACAGAGGAATCGGAAGTAGGGGAGGCTAGGGTTGGAGATCTAGTAGCGGGAGTCTGGTTCGGCCCGGCGAACGCAACGGCGATGAACGGAGAAGATGGTGGGAAGGTTGCTGGAGCTGATGGGGATGATCAGAAGGAAGACGAAGAAGCGGACTGGGATCATTATGGTCCGTTGCATAATCTAGAGGACGAGTTCGAGAATCTTAACCTGCATGGAGAGGAGGAGGAAGATCTGGATTTGTCTGGGGAGGTGGAAGAATTGATCAAGGACGTCAGGTGGCTGGCGCTGTTTAGGGTTCATACCCTGCGACCGTTTAGCCATGCCTCCTTGCTGAACTCGATGAGGAACGCTTGGGCTTGTGCGCAGGGGGTGACCTTTAACATCAAAGGACTCAACCTGTTTTTGGCTCAATGTCATTGTCTAGGGGATTGGAAGCGCGCGATGGAAGGGGGGCCATGGCAGTTCTGAAGGGATCCGGTGGTATTGGTAGAGTATGATGGCTTCTCGAACGTGGAAGAATATGCTTTGAACATGTATCCACTTTGGGCTAGGATAAAGGGTTTGCCAGACGGCTTGACAAGAAAGAAGGAATTGGTGGAGAAGGTGGAAAAGAAGGTAGGAGAACCTTCGTTTACCATGACTGTTAATGAAGAGAAGATCAATCCATCCAACTACCTGCGGGTTCAGGTGTTTGTTAATGTCACAGTGCCATTAGTGAGGTTTGTCCATATAACTTTGAAGGAGAGGAAACGGTATTCGGTGATCTATGAAAAGCTCCCGGATTTTTGCTATTTCTGTGGTCGTATGGGACATGTTGTGGAAGAGTGCGGGGATGGAGTCCATGATAGTGCATTATGCGAATGGAGGGACTGGTTGCATTGGGTCAGCGAGCCGGCGGGCTCGGGCACAAGAGGAGGTAGAGGTGGAGGATCTGATGGTGGAAGAGGAGGTGTTGGCTTCACTGCGGGTGGGGGGCGAGAAGGAAGAGGTGGAGGTAGAGGTAGAGGTGGAGGAGAGAGAGTTGGTAGAGCTTTTGCAGCGGATGAGCGGGTGGTTGATGATGTTCAGAGAGAGGGCGGTGTGGAGCTGTCGGTAGGTATGAATATTATGCAATACAAGATGGCAAGGGCTGAGGAGGCACGTATTGCAAGGAAGAGACTTGTTAGTGATGATGGTATGATCAATGTCCGTGGCCAACCCATGCCAAACTTGGCGGGTAAGGTGGCTGTTGCTGTCCTTCGCCTGGAGAATGGGGAGGATGCAGGAGTAGGGATTTCTTCAGATCCTAGTACGACACCAGGCAAGAACCCCACTGTGAAGAGGAGGAGGCAGGGTGAAGGAGGGGTGGAAGACAATGAAGGAGTTGATATGGATACATCTACACAGGCGGCCTCTGAGGAGGAGGACCGCCGAGCCCAATGAATTGCCTCAGTTGGAACTGCCAGGGAGGGGGGAACACCCGGACAGTTCGTGAGTTAGCGACGCTTTGTAAGTCGCGTTCCCCCATGCTTGTTTTTCTGTGTGAAACTAGACAGAAGGAGGAGAAGATGAAGAGGATCCGAGCCAAATTGGGTCTTAAGGGTTTTTGTGGTGTGGACAGTAATGGTATGAGTGGAGGTTTGGCGTTATATTGGAGGGAAGATTATGTGGTTGATATTTTGGACAAAGATGACAGATTTATTGATGCAGTTATTAGAGTTCGAGAAGGAGCTGCCCAATGGAGAGCCACTTTTGTGTATGGGGAGTCGAGGGTGGAGAACAGACACGTCATGTGGACTAAGATACAAAACCTGAAATCTGTCAATAACTTGCCATGGCTGGTGATAGGTGATTTTAACGAGGCTATGTGGGATTTCGAGCACCTCTCGATCACGCCTCGGGCAGAGCAGCAAATGTTAGCTTTTCGGGACACTTTGGAGATGTGTGAGCTAGTGGATCTTGGGTTCACTGGCCTACCTTTTACTTATGATAACAGACGAAGTAGGTCGGCAAATGTTAAAGTCAGACTTGATCGGGCAGTGGCTACGAATGAATGGCGCAACATGTTTGTGTTTGCTGCAGTGGAACATATACCCTCTCCATGCTCCGATCATGTTGCGGTTTTCCTTATGGGAGAGCCAGATCCGGGTCCTGCGGGGGGGGGGGGGGGGGAGGAGCAGGAGGTATGAGGTCTTCTGGGAGAGGGATTCTATGTTGCCTAAAGTGGTGGAAGAAGCATGGGCTGTAGTAGGCAAGATTCAAAATCTTTCACAGCTAAGAGATGCCTTGTCCAAAACTATGACTGCTTTAGGGTCATGGAGTAAGAAGTTTGGAAATGTGACAAGGGAACTTGCGAAATCTCGTTCCCAACTGGAACATCTTATGCATATGAATGCGGATAGGGAAGAAATAAGAAGAGTAATGGATAAAATGAATGAACTATTATATCAAGAGGAGATGTTGTGGATGCAGAGATCGAGGATTTCTTGGCTTAAGGAAGGAGATTGTAACACAAAAAAATTTCACAGCAAGGTTGTTTGGAGGGCGAGGAAGAATAAGATTCGGGAGCTGACTGACAGTATTGGGAATGTTCACTCAGATTTTGCATCTATGAGCCGGATTGCGAATGACTACTTTCATAAAATATTCGCTGCTGATACTTCTTTGGATGCTTCTGCCGTAGCTGGACTTTTTGAGCAAGTGGTGTCACCGGCTGATAATGCAAGTCTATGCGCGCCTTTCACGGATGAGGAGATATTGGATGCAATGTTTCAGATCGGGCCCTTCAAGGCCCCAGGCCCGGATGGATTTCCCGCGCGCTTTTTTCAGCATAACTGGAGTGTGGTGAAGGAGAGTGTGATTGCTGCGGTCAGGGATTTTTTTAGCACTGGATGTATGCCAGAAGGAGTGAATGCAACGTCAATTGTGCTTATTCCAAAGATATCCAACCCCACAAGAATGTCAGACTATAGACCCATCAGTCTCTGTAATGTGACCTATAAGGTAATTTCTAAGTTCTTAGTAAATCGGTTACGCCCTTTATTGGATGACATAATCTCTGTGGAGCAGAGTGCTTTTATACCGGGCAGGATGATTATGGATAATGCTCTGGTTGTGTTCGAGTGTTTACACTATATTAAACAAGAGAAAGATCCTACAAGGAGTTTTTGTGCTTATAAGCTAGATTTGTCAAAAGATTATGATCGGGTGAATTGGGGTTTCTTGGAGCAAGTGATGCAAAGGTTAGGGTTCCCTCAGCGATGGATTGACTGGATTATGGCGTGTGTCACATCGGTGAGATATCCAGTTAAATTAAATGGAACTCTCCTGGATTCATTCACACCGTCTCGAGGGCTACGGCAAGGGGACCCACTCTCTCCGTTCTTGTTTTTGTTTGTGGCAGATGGACTCTCAGCTATTTTGAAATCTAGGGTGCAGGCTGGCGATATTGTACCAGTTAAAATCTGTAGGAGGGCACCCGGTATATCACATTTGTTGTTTGCAGATGACACGTTGCTGTTTTTCAAGGCTTCGAGGGATCAAGCTGAGCAGGTTAAAGCCTCTCTGGATCTATACAGCTCAGCTACGGGTCAAAGTCTAAACTATGACAAGTGCTCTATGTTCTTCGGTGAAGCTTGCCCGGTCCTGGTTCAATAGCAAGTTAGGGATGCTCTACAAGTTACAAGTTTGGTCTTTGAGGAGAAGTATTTGGGATTACCCACACCCGTGGGCCGCATGTCTAAAGGGAAGTTTCAAAACCTCCAAACAAGTCTTACTAAAAGGCTAGTTCAATGGGGGGATGGATACCTAGCTCAGTCGGGGAGGGAAGTGCTCATTAAGTCAGTCGCCCAAGCTTTGCCTACATACATAATGGGAGTTTTTAAACTGCCATTTTCAGTATGTGTTGATCTCACTAGGATGGTGAGGAATTTCTATTGGGGTGCGGAGAAGGGTAAGAGGAAGGTACATTGGAAGGGCCGGGATCATCTCATGCAACCGAAAAATAAGGGAGGTGTTGGCTTTCGGGATTTTCGCCTTTTTAACCAAGCCCTCCTAGCTCGTCAGGCATGGAGGCTTATTACTAGACCAGATAGCCTTTGTGCCCGGTTGCTCAAATCTAAATACTAACCGGATGGAAAGATCGAAGATACAATGTTCACTGGGAACGCTTCGTCCTCATGGCAGGCTATTAACCACGGCTTGGATCTGTTGAAGAAAGGATTAATTTGGAGAGTGGGCAATGGGAGAAGCATCAGGGTGTGGCGAGATAGTTGGATCCCACATCCTTTTTCCTATAAACCTATATCTAGACAGGGAGTATGCCGCATTCGGTATGTTTCGGACCTTCAAAATGACAATGGGTCTTGGAAGATACAGACACTTAATCAGTATTTTGTCCAAGCAGATGTAGTGGAGATCTTAAAGATCAGAGCTTCCCCGAGGCGTGGAGAGGATGTAATTGCATGGGGTCCGGACAAGTCGGGTGTCTTCTTTGTGAAGAGTGCCTACCACTTGGCATTTGATGAAGCACACATGGCAACTGCCGCATCTTCTAGCTCGTCCCCCATGGGGGAGAGGAGTTGTTGGAAGTTCATTTGGAATTGTGGAGCACCTCCGACTATTTCAAACTTTGCATGGAGAGTTGCAACAGATGGATTGCCAACGTGGAAGAATAAACACAAGATAGGGCTGGAAATTACCGCTATATGCCCAATTTGTGGCCTTGAGACTGAGGACAATTTTCATCCGTTTTTAAGATGTCAATTCGGTCGGGACTTATATATGGAAATGGCAAAAATCTGGAAGCTCCCTAGTCTACAATTGATAGCCAATTGTGGGAAGGAGTGGTTATTGCAAGTTTTAGCTCCAAGGACTGAGATGGAGAAATGTATGCTGCTAATGATTTTTTGTAGAAGCTGGTTCGTACGTAATGAAGTGGTGCACCACAAACCAGCCCCCCCGATGGAAGTCTCTGTCAGATTCCTACGGAGCTACTTGCAGTCACTAATGGCGATCAAACATGACAATGGTGCTGATCCTGTTAAAGGTAAATCATATATCAACATGGACGCGGGTGTGCAGCCGGTTAAACAAGTGCATAAGTCACTTGGCTGGATCAAACCGAGCCAAGGCTGGACTAAACTAAACACTGATGGTGCTTTTGGTTCGAATGAAGATGCTGGTGCGGGGATGATTTTGAGGGATTCTTCAGGGAAGATTATTTTCTCAGCTTGCAGAGCTTTGTATTCATGCAGGGATGCGTTGGAGGCTGAGCTATGTGCTTGTATGGAGGGTTTATCTTCTTCGATTCAACGTACAACACAGCCGATCGAAATTGAGATGGATTCTTCAGTTGAAGTGTCCATGATCACATGTGGGAGCACGGATCGCTCGATATATTCTTCCCTAGTGAATGAGATTAGGTTTCTATTGAATTCACATCAAACTTGTATTACTCAGGTCGCTCGGTCGCAAAATAAAGCGAGTGACAAGTTAGCTGCTTTTGGTCGGATTAATAATAGGACTATGACTTGGTTAGGGTCAGGTCCTCCAGAAGTTTTGGAGATAGTTGCTGAAGATTGTAATGATACTTTGATTGAGTAATACAAGTGTTGAGCCCGCAAAAAAAGTCAATATGCAAACATATAACTTCTCGCAAAAGGGTCAAATAAGTACTTGACATTTTTTTTAGAGAAAAGGCGATAGCCCGACTTTATAAATAAAGCCACCAGGCAGCGTCACAACCAAACCAAGGATCCAAAAGAGTTTAACATCACCGAATAAGAAGTACGGGTACAAGGCAACCAGCCTATCATGGCACGCAGGCCAGTCGAACCAACAACCAAGCCACTAAGGAAGCGCCCGCCTAGAGTGCCGCAGCAGGGAAGAAGCCGTAGATTTCATTTTGGATAGCATATCGTCGAATGCCTCTAGGTCCCCATCCTTAGTCAATGATCTCCACTGCTGCAAAAAGACATTGGCTTTAAATAAGCAACTGACTGGGTTAGTAGGTAAAATATGTTCAATAGTGAACTTGTTCCTAGTAGTCCATAGCGCCCGACAAGTCGCAACCCAGCCCACCATGAAAACCCTCTTAGAACGACCAGCTAGGGTCTTGATGTACTGCCGCAAATCCACAAAGGAGGAAGGGTTCCAATTAACCCCAAGCCAAAGTCTAATGCAGCTCCAAAAGAATTTAGCCAACGAGCAGTGGAAAAAGATATGATCAGTATTCTCCAGGGTACCGCAGAGCTGGCAGAAGTCTGAGCCCGGACCATTCCTCTTCTTAATCTGGTCAGCCGCTGGAAGTTTGCGACGGTGCGCTTGCCAGAGGAAGATTTTGATCTTGGGAGGGATGCGGGCAGCCCAAATGTACTTAAACTTATCAGTGCGGGTACCAGCGATGAGTTTTTAATATGCCGACTTTACTGAAAAACGACCCGAAGAGGTGTGGGGCCAAGCAACGGAGTCCTCTTCCTCCGAGAGCAGGGGGATGCAGGCAATAAGGCGATGCCAATCTTCCAACTCTACAGGGGAAAGAGAGCGCCGGAAATCTAAAACCCAGCCCTGAGCCGAGAACTCAAAGATTGAAATCTCAGGATCAGCACAGAACGAAAACAGAGTCGGGTGGGCCACCGCCAACGTGGTGTCCCCAACCCACCAGTCTAAAGAAAAACGTGTGGATTTACCATTACAGACAACGAACTTCACAAGGGACTGGAAAGCTGGCCTAATGCTGACCAGCTGACGCCAAAATTGAGAGCCACCAGAGGCAGGAGCGAACATAGGGCTGGAGGAGGGGAAATATTTTGCTTTGAGAATATTAAGCCAGGCGGGGCGGTCGTCGAGGAACATAATCTGCCACCACCATTTAAGCAAAAGGCACTTATTCATGATTCTGGTGTTAATGGTACCAAGGCCCCCATGTTCTTGGGTCTACAGATGAGAGCCCACTTAACCATCCTATACTTGCGTTTATTATCAGCAGAATTCCAGAAAGAAGGCACCCCTGTGCTTATCGAAGCCCGAGTGTGTCCCTTCGTATAGCAGGTAGAATCCCATGAGAAACATCGGGAGCGAGGAAAGGCAGGAGTTGGTGAGGGCAACCTTACCCGCCTGGGAATTGTACCGGCCTCGCCATGGTAGAACTCTATTGCCAACTTTAGTCACAGCCAGGGCAAAGTCCTTAGCCAACAGTTTAAGTGGGGAAATGGGTAAGCCTAGATATTTAAGAGGGAACGCCCCGAGCCAGCAGTTTAGAAGGTGGGCCACCCGCTGCGCCTCCTCAGCAGGTACCCCCGTCACAATAGCCTCGCTCTTAGAGAAGTTGATTTTAAGGCCCGATAAAGCTTCAAAGCAGAGAAGAAGAAATTTCAAATTTGTGATGGACGAGTCATTGAGTTCAACCATAATGATGGTGTCGTCCGCATATTGTAAGTGAGAGATGCCATTCGGAATGAGATGAGAGCTAACAGGCGAAATGTGGCCAGCAGCTGCAGCATGAGAGAGAATGTGGGAAAGAGCATCAGCCACAAAGTTAAAAAGCAAAGGGGACGCCGGATCCCCTTGTCTCAAACCCCTACCATTCGCGAAGAAATTACTAGTCTAACCGTTTACAGCCACCGCCGTATGACCCCCAGTGACAAGATGCATCAGGCGGTGTACCACCGAACCATCAAAGCCCTTGGCCAGCAAAACTTGGCGCAGAAAATTCCACCTCACCGAATCAGACGCCTTTTCAAAATCGAGCTTGAGAACCAGAGCCTTGGTGTTCTTGGTACGAAGGTCATGGATTATTTCGTGAAGGCAAAGCACCCCGTCCAAGATGAATCTCCCCTTAATGAACGCAGATTGGAAAGGGCTAATGACCCGATGAGCGATCGGAGAAACCTTAACAGCCATACCCTTGGCAGGGATCTTAGCAAAGTTGTTAATTAGAGCAATAGGCCTAAATTGGGAAATTATGTCAGCGCCTTTGACTTTAGGGATGAGGGTAAGAACTGCGTAGTTAAGTCTCGAGATATCTACAGTGCCCAGCCAAAAACCTTGTGTAATAGCCAAGATTAGGCCTTTTAGTTGAGGCCAAAATTGCCGGAAAAAAGGAATGGAGAAGCCGTCAGGGCCTGAGGCCGCATTATAATTGGCAGAACGAATCATCTCAAAAATTTCCTCCTCCGTAGGGGGGATCAGAAGGCTTTCATTATCAACGGTCGAGAGTTTATCACACGGAGGCCAGAAGGACGCGGCCAACTTAAAGCCTAGATCAGGTTTAGCCGCTAGAAGGTTAGAGGAAAAAGAGACCACAAGCCGCATAATCACCGGAGGGTCAGAAGTCCTTACACCGTCAATAATAAGGCTATCAATAAAGCATCTCCGCCGTCTACCATTAGCAATAGCAAAGAAATAAGCCGTGGGCAAATCCCCCTTAAGGGTCCAGTTGATAGTACCGCGTTGTTTCCAGTAAACTTCCTCCTGCCTATGAATGCCCAACAACGCCTCTTCTAAACCATACCGAGCATGCCATTCATCCGAGGACAACCCAGCTAGATCCGCACGTTCGTCCAAAACGCCAATTTGAGCCACCAGCCTTGCTTTGTCACACCTTGACTCAGCAAAGTGGTTTTTGGACCAACCTCTAAGGAATCTACGCAGGAAATAGGAGCATTGATGCCAGTTGTCCATCGGGCCAAAAGACCGACGAGTAGAAGAAAGGAAAGCCAAAATTTTTTGAGCCACCAAGTCATTGAAGCCCTCGACTTGAAGCCAGGAGGCATCAAACTGAAACCTCGAGACACCCATAGATCACGTTCCATCATCTAGAAGCAGGGGGGTGTGATCGGAACCAACACAGGCAAGGGCCTTAAGACTAGCACAAGGGAATAAAGGGTCCCATCTAGGGCAGACAAAAACTCTATCAAGGACAGAGCGGATGGGGGGGGGGGGGGTTGATGGTTAGACCAAGTGTACCGGGCTCCGACCCTAGGGATCTCACGAATAGTCGTGTCCCTAATGAAAGCATTGAAAGCATCAGCCAAGGGCCACAAGAAGTTAGGTGAACTCTTGTCGGAGGGAAACCTAAGCAAATTAAAATCACCCCCAACAACAAGGGCAGCTGGCAAGATTCAATCTTAATACTAAGTTCATCCAAAAAGGCATAAGACATCGCATGATCAGCCGGACCATAAACCACCAAAATTTCCACCAAGGAGTTGAGAGAACGAATAGAGACCACCGTGCTAGCCCAGAAGATGCCATGATCAAAAGCCACAAAATCGAAAGTATCTTTTTTGGAGCCAAGCAAAAATCCACTCGAATGCCCAGCCGAGGCCACAAAATTCCAATGAAATCTATCTATCCCAGCAATTGCCGATAATTCGCTAGAGACCTCTAATGTTCCAGAATAATGCCTTCATTTATATGACAAGTTTTTGATACAGAGGCTCGACCTGCTCGGGGCCATGCAGGATTTTGAGCGTACCTACCCCGCGTTTAGGAGCCATCGAGGGAGCATGACTCTTGTCATCTCCCCTCACATCCCCACCGGCCACAACCAGTGGGGCACCCAAGCCCACCCTAGCCTCCTTGGCTTTCGCAATATCCGCCTGGGCGATTTCATTCGCCCTAATAATACCAAGAAGAGATGAAGGAGAACCCAAACTAGAGTCAAAACAGATACCCACATCGTTTAAAATATCTAGCAAGTGATCATCAGATTGAGAAGGGAGAACTAAACGAACAGGAGAGGAAATCGTGGGGGGGGGGGGGGAGGGAGGAGGGGACGAACCTGAAGGGGGCAGATCCCGAGCAGCCGCACGACGGGCATCCCGATCGACCACCCGCTCACCACTATTGGAAACACGGCCACTCTTGACAATTAATTTGCTAATATATGTCTACATAATATAAACCCAATTTATATTGAAAATACTTACTTATAATTGTGTTCAATGTTTTCAGTAAATATGGCATCTACCGGATACATAGTACATTGGTTATAACTAGATAATGAGCATATACTGAACCCACAGACACATGAAAGATACTTACAAAGGAGAAATTCCAACCAAGACGCTGGACTAAAAACCCTCACGAAAGCTATGGTTGAACTTATCATCGTTGCGTCACCCTAGCTCTAGCTGGACATTAGAACATCCGCCATGTGTGATAGAGATTGGCAATCCCAGTATGCACATCGATGGGGAAACCACTTCGACCTAGGCACACGGCCATGCGAACATTGCCACACCTGCCGACGACCTTGTCCATGGAGGCTTGGAAAGAAGGGCCCATTGAAGATGATACCCACAAAGCAACGCCATAGGACATCAACAAAAACCTACTCATCATCAAAAGACCGACAAAGACAAAAACTCATAAGCTCCTTGGCAAAGCCAACCAAATGCCACTGATATCAAATTGCAACCATAGGACGTTTATCTTATTCTTGATATCTTGAATTGAGCCCATACAAATAATATTGAGGGTCGTGTTACACATCGACCGGTTTATGCCCTTGAAAGATCAACCTCCCAAACCGTAGGATGGATGCACACATAACCGTCACATCTTGCAACAAGCTCAATGTTGTGCTCGTCTTTCTGAAACAATGACCTTGTTGCAATCTTCCTCTTTTTTTCTCTGATCTATGCAACGGAAGCCTTGTTGCAAAAATATCGAACTATTTTCTTTTCCCGAACCTGTCTTTTTTCTTCGATCTCTGTGACATAGGTGCTATTGCAGACACCTTCGCAACAGGACCCTTATGGCAAAAAAAGCATATCCGCGCGGCCTGCAAACACGGCGGCACCATTGCAACAAGAGCCCCTGTCGTTGGTGGATTGATCCCGTCTGGATAGATATGGGGAGCACAGGAGTACGAGAGCACGATGTTGGGTGCGGGGCATTGTCGGCCACGACCGAAAGCTTCCTCCCGCCTGGAGGAGGATGGCAGGGCGCGCTAGAACCCTTGAGCTCCTCGTCGGGTTGTCGATAGTGCCATGGATGGAAGGATAGGAAGGAGACAGAGGCGAGGTTGTGGTGGTGATGAGAAGGTGCTGACGGGAGCCATGCCGTAGGTTGCCAGATCTGCTGAGGAAGATGGAGGTGCGACGCTTCACGCAGACGGGGACCTCTGTTTTTTCGTCGCCGTCGCCGCACAACAAAACCTTTAGTTGCTCAACATGGTTTGAGTTAAAGAAAAGCTAACCTATGAATAGAATTGTTAGGGGTCCTTTGATCAAAAGAAGATCCAACAGACAAGGAGGCGGTCGACGCGCGCCAGAAGACTAGTCGGTTGAACAGAAAAGTTTTCGATAATTTTATGTTTCTATGAATTGCACTCTAGGGTTTATTTTTCCACGATTGCAATAAAAAAGGATTTATTTTGGACGCTGATAAGTGCCACACGTGTGGGCGTTAAGGGGTCTGCCCACATATTTTGTGTGGTGTATAAGAGGAACAGCCCACACACCTATGTGTGGGCAAAACAAGTAATGCCCACACATTTTATTTTCTTCCTCCCGATCCCTCTCACACGCGCGCGTGTGGGCGAAATAGATAACGCCCACACGCCCCGTACGTCAGGCCTCCTACCTCGTGGTCCGGCACACCCCGCGTGCCAGTCACCGCGCGTCTCGCAGTTGCCATGTTCCAGACCCTCGTCCATGTGTCGTTTAACTGCAGTTGCCATATCGCTGAACTTCTGTTGCCATGTCGGACAACTACAATTGCCATGGTTGCTCAACTGCAGTTGCCATGTATGGTCTGGTCTACTGCAGTTGCTATGATTTCAAAACTTTAGGAGTTACCACCCACTAACACTAGGCAGTTGCCATGTAGCACTACAAAAAGGCATGGCAAAAAAACATGTTCGGGTAAAAGAGAGAGTTGTCATGTGTTCACAAGCACGCTAGGGCAGTTGCCATGTAAAAGAAAGAGTTGTCATCTGCTTACGTGCATGCTAGGTCAGTTGCCATGTACCATGTAAAAAATACATGGCAACTCGGGTAAAAGAAAGTTGACATCTGCTTACAAGCAAAGCTAGGGCAGTTGCCATGTACCCTGTAGAAACACATGGCAACTGCCAGCTTAGGGTGTGGGCGAGGAGACGAGCGTGTGGGCGAAGTGATAAACGCCCACACACCAGCCCCCTTTGCGTGCGTGAAAACTGGTGTGTGGGCGAATTGCTAAACGCCCACACACTAGCCCCCCGTGTGGTAAAAAAGGACATGTGGGCGACCGGATGAATACCCACACACCAGCTTAGTCTTACGTATCGTGGCACACAAAAACTGCTAAAACGCGTCAAGATTCGTGTAGAATTGGTTGGATGAGGATCCATGCGTGTGGGCGAGTTGCCAGACGCCCACACGTGTGTGCGTTAGTGTTTCCGTTTATTTTTCCTACCGCAAAGGAAAATGATTTATTTTCCTAATAAGAATTTTTTTAAAACTAAAATTACTAATTTTTCTCTCTCCGACGGCCTCCTTTTCCGTCTTGTCCTACCCAAATCAGTTTTTTTTAAGAAAGATGCCCTAAATCACTGCTGTGGACCGGTGAGGCCGCCAGCCGCCGGACACCGGCTCCGTCGACCCCCACCGAAGGTAGCAAGCGGATGGGAGGAGCGGCAGTCACAGAGTCGGGACCCCTCTCTCTCCAGATCGGCGGAGAAGGAAGGCCGGATGGTGCGGAGCGGCGGCGGCGCCGGCGCGAAGGGCGGAGCAATAAGAGGCAGCGGCGGCTGGAGTAGCAGACCGCGGCAGCGGGGGACGGGCCAAGGAAACGGCGTGCGGCAACCAAGAGAGGGACGGCAGTTTGATTAGGGGATCTTCCTCCCTACCAGGTTCGTCGATTCGAGTTCATCCACCTGCTACTGCTAGTATATATTAACAATGTCATAGTATTGCTCCACCTTTCTGAAAACGAATTGAAATATGCATCTTTTTCAGCTCGATTAAGCTGGTTTGATCCAGCCAAAACGATGTTTGCTTTGAACCGGCTTGATTATAACAATGCAGGTCATCTACACCGGATTAACATATGAAAAGTCAGTAGGCAATAAGGAGACAATGCTGGAGTGGTTACTGCTAACCATGTGCATATATACACACTGGATCAACGTGCGAAATGAATCGGCGGCCTCTCACTTTGTGCCTGTGAGCGAGCGAGGGAGAGCCAGACACAGTCGTCAGTCATGGTTATATCAGGTGCTGTGGAATGGTGGGAGCAGTGGCATCTGCGCATCCTCGTCCTCAGCAGCCTCTTCATCCAGTACCTCCTGCTCTGCTCTTCTCCCTTGCGTAAGTTTGCTATTCCTTCCTGGTACAGACCCATCATATGGCTCGCATACCAAGGCAGCGATGCTGTAGCCATATACGCCCTGGCCACCCTCTTTAACCGCCAGAGGAGTCAGGATCATGGTGGTGCTACTTCTGCAAACAACAGTAGCATCCTGGAGGTGGTGTGGGCACCCGTTCTCCTGATGCACCTCGGAGGGCAGGACCTCATAACCGCCTACAATATCGAAGACAATGAGCTGTGGACGCGGCACATCCTCACAGCTGTGTCCCAGGTCACTGTAGCTATCTATATGTTCTGCAAATCGTGGCCAGGAGGCGACAAGAGGTTGTTGCAGGCATCAATCTTGTTCTTCGTCCCTGGGATTCTAAAATGCATTGAGAAGCCCTGGGCTCTCAAGAGTGCTAGCATTAACAGCCTAGTAAGCTCTTCCGCTCATGCTCCGAGCAGAACTGCCACCAGAGAAGGCGAGATCAATTCGCTTGAAGACTACGTGCAAAAGGCAAGGGCTTTTGCCCAGACCGACCCTGGTTTCCAAGCACAAGAAGGTGATGCGGTGGACCATGGGGCTGACAATTATCTTTCTCAATCACAAGGAGAAGATATTGTGGTGGACCTTGAGGCCAACCATGGATCTCAAACACAGGGAGTGGCTGCCACGGTGGATCTTGAGCCCGATCATCATCCTCAGACCTCAAGGACATGGATAGGTCGCCTAAACCAAATAAAGGAAAAAATGGGATGCCACGTAAACCAAATAATGGAGAAAAGGAGAAGCCACCTAAACCAAAGAGATCCAAGATTGAGAAGGCGAGATAATGACTATAATGGGGACCCTGAGACCTACAGGATATTTGTGGACCTTGCATCGCCGTATCCTGATCGGCTTGTGATCCTAAAATCCTTTTGGGTGCTTGATGGAAAACAAGCATACATTTTATTGCAGAATAGATTGTTCAGCATTTTCAATATTCTCTACACAAAATCAAAGATACTCGGCAGTTTTAAAGAAGAGGAAGACCCGAGCGGGTTGGAACTTCTTTCTCTGTACATACGGTTATCGGCTAGTTTATTGCCATGGGCAGCCATAGGCCTATTCCACAAGAGTCACAGAGAAGCTTATGATGATAATGATGTCAAGGTTACATATGCCTTGTTCTGCTGTACTGCAGTGCTAGAGTACTGTTCCTGTGCTTCCTTTGCCTTTGAGAAATTTACTTTTCTAAAGGTATTTCTCAATGCCATACTCAAAGTCAAAGATAGCCTCATAGGCCAATTTAATCTGGTAGGATTCTTTGCTCGTAACAGAAGGCACTCCAGGAAGATGTGCATCGTTAATTTCTTTAACTGCAAAGACTTTCTTGACCAAAATTGGTCCATGAAGCCCTGCAAGTTATCCTTTGCAATTCTAGATTTGGTTCTTAAGTATGTGAAGAAGGGGTGGGAAGATCAAATAAAAGATACTGACAGCTACTGGAAGTTCAACGATCGCAGGGGGCAATGGACTCTTCAGTCCAACAACTGCGACGAAGATCTCAGTTGCAGCTTAAGGAAGCCATTCGATGAGAGTGTTCTTCTCTGGCACATCGCAACGGATTTCTGCTTCTACTACATGGGCGCATCAGCAGATCACCAATGTGCCACTGCTCAGTGTATTCAAGATGCTTCCGGTGAGGATCATCGGTGTGCTGTTTGGTGTGAATGATCTCCTCATCACAAAAGAGCCGTCCAGTGCAGAGAAATCTCCAACTACATGATGTACCTACTGTTTGTCAATCCCGAGATGCTACTACCAGGCACTAGGCGAAATCTGTTCACAGCTGCCAATTCTGAGCTAAAGAAGATCCTCAAGGATGACAATCCATCGCTCAAGAAAATTGTCAAGGGCGGCAAGCCTTCACTCATGGAGATCCTCAAGTGCAATAAACCATTCTGCAACTTCTTCACAGTCAAAAGGCCATCGCTCAAGGAAATCGAAAGAGGATTTACACAGAGAATAATCGCGAAGGTACAGCCCAGGGAAAACAGAGAACAAGTTGTTGAACATACGGACTTGCCACTGGATGCGGAGACAGATGCAACTACACAAGAAGGTTTTGTCCATGATGCATGGAATCTTGCCAATGGGCTGCTGCAAATGTGTGATGACAAGATGTGGGAGGTAATCGAAGGCGTGTGGGTGGAGATGCTCTGCTTCTCGGCTAGTAGGTGTCGAGGGTACCTACATGCCAAGAGTTTGGGCACTGGTGGGGAGCTGCTCACGTATATCTGTCTCCTGTTGTCGCACATGGGGATGGAGACCTTACCGGAGAGGTTGCAGAGGACGGAACTTTCAAGTGGAGGAAATGCCAGGGTCACTCCATTGACTTCCCAGGTTAGCACCGCCACTGGGAATCCATTGTTTGAGAAATGATGCTGTTATGAAGACAATTTCCACTCTGCATTTCATCTTTATTGCTTATTTTCTTATTGATGGAAGTTCTTTTGCTATTCGTTCATTGTGATATTCCGTCTATCGTCTCGTCGTGGTATTCTAGTGTTATTGTTCTTCAATGACGCCAGGTTTGGAGATATATTTTAACTATATGTGAATATGTGATCTACCAGGTACCTGCGAGCAAGGACCCACCACCCTTGAGACGTCGGAGGCCTCATGAAGCTGCTGCTGCTGGGGCATCTACCTCTCGACCTCAAGAAGTACAACCAGCTGAATGACCTGAGAAGTTATTATCTCCGTGTTGTTTTATACATGGTGAGAATCCTGTGTGTCTGTATTGCTACTCATCTGCCGTTCATATCCTTAGCTTTCCCCGGATTGTTTCATGCTTGTCTGTATTGTTCATTACCTATCTCCATCTGCTATACATGTAGATAGTGTCAAGTATTGTTTTATTACCTACCAGTCTGTTTGTGTGTTGTTAGAGCTGCAAAATTACAATGTCTGTACTCTGTAGTATAGTATGGATGCCAGATTACTCCATGGATGCCCGCCCCGTGTTGAATTCTGCAGCATGCTTGTTTGTCCTATTTTCTGACAATTGTTCTCTGCCAGTCTCCCAGGAGGTGAAGAGTATTTTGCAAGTCACTCAGGAGGTGTTTGATCCCAAGCATCTTGGACTACCTGTACCAGAGGGTAGAATGCATAAAGGGAAGTTTCAGACTTTTCAGTCTAGGCTAAGTAAGCGGTTAGTGGATTGGAGTGAACGCTATATGGCCTCATCTAGTAAGGAAATATTGATTAAATCTGCGGCCCAGGCTATTCCCACTTACGTATGTTATGAGTGTTTTCGAACTTCTGTATTCTGTGTGTGACAACCTCACAAGAATGATGCGGCAATATTGGTGGGGAGTTGAGAATGAAAGAAGGAAAATGGCTTGGGTTTCTTGCGACAAGCTTGTCTTACCAAAACAAAAGGGTGGTCTTGATTTTAGAGATATGAGAGCATTCAATCAAGCATTGCTGGCTACACAGGCTTGGAGACTTATTGATCAACCGGATAGCCTTTGTGCAAGGCTGTTGCGAGCTAGGTATTACCGTAATGGAAATCTTGGGGATACAGTTTTTTCAGGCAATGCATCCGCGGATTGGCGTGGTATTGAACACGGGCTGGAGTTATTGAAAAAAGGTATCACTTGGCGTGTTGGTAATGGAATTTCGATTCGGACTTGGTGGGACCCATGGATTCCAAGGGGTCCATCATTTCGTCCAGTTATGCCAAAACGTCATTGCAGACTCGATAAGAGTATCAGACTTCTTGGATATTCATGGTGTTTGGAGACTGGATTTATTGCAGCAACACTTTCTTCCTGCTGATGTTGTGGCCATTCGTAAAATCCGTACCTCACCACGGCAGCAGCAGGACTTCCTCACATGGCAACCAGATCCCAAAGGGCTGTTCAGTGTCCGTAGTGCGGACAAGCTAGTGATGGTACATCATGAGGAAGCTTTTACAGAAGGTGCGTCGAGCGGAAGTCCTAATGGCGAGAGGAAAATCTGGAATTTAATTTGGCATGCAGATGTTCCGCACAGGATGAGGTTGAATGCCTGGAAGGCTGCAGCTGGTGCGCTAGCTACCGTGCAATGCAAACGGGCTCGTCACCTGCAGTGCCGGGTTACATGTCCACTGTGTGGCATAGCTGACGAGGACACTTACATGTCCACTTGTAGCATGTGAGAATGCTTCAAAGTTGTGGGATGCTATGGGGGAGATTTGGCCAATACCCCCAAAGGAGCACCTGGATGCTATGGACTACCTCAATCCAATACGAGACGTGAAGCATCTGAGTACTGAACAAATAATTGAAGGCAAATATTCCGTCGCTGATTCCCTTCCGGCGACTGTTGTCCGACCGCGTCCACCTGATCCACCTTGGGTACTGCCACCTTCCGGTTGGCTGGCCCTGTCAGCGAATGGCTCTTTCTCACCGGATGACAGTACAGCCGGTGCAGGCATGGTCATCAGGAAGTGTACAGGTGAAGTTATTCTTGCTGCATGCCGTTTGCTGTTCTTCTGCAATGATGCACTTGAAGCTGAGATACAGGCAATCCGGGAAGGGATGTCTCTAGTCCTCCAATGGTCTAATCTTCCGGTCATGGCGCAATCAGACTCTATGGTAGCTCTTTCATCTTTGTTTAATGCTTCCCTGGCCAAGTCGCCTAATGGCCATCTGGTTGATGAAATCAAGTCGCTCCTTCTAGAGCGGGAGTTTATTCCGGTTAAGATAACTCGTTCTCAAAATAGGGTATCACATTGTCTAGCTAAATGCTCGTATGACGTAGTACCCCTTGTTGGTTACAACGAGCTCCTCCTATTATTCATGATCCTGTATTAGCTGACTGTAATCCTGTTGCTATGGAATAACTCAGTTTTACCCTCGCAAAAAAGAAAAATACATGCTTGTTTGAAAGATATTGCTACCCTAAGACTCATGAATTGCGGTGTTGTTTATTTTCCTCAATCTCCATGATATTATAACTTGGTGTTGTTGAGCATGTGATCTACCAGATAGACCAGTTGAATAAAGTGCGAAACTATTGCTCTTTATTTACAACGTGGATATCCCGTGTGTCCGTATTGCCAGTCTGTTGTTCGACTCTGATTTGCAGCTGCGGTATTTTACAGAGCTTAATACACTAGAGCTGTTTGTAAGTACCGGTTCATCTCTACAATGGGCATGCCACCAGTACAATGGTTGCCCTAAGCCGTAATATTGGGTAAATTGCAAAAAATCATCAACATTGAACGCTAGGGTTGCAGAAACCACAGTTCTATGGAATTGTGTCAAAAATCATTAATTTAAAGGCTATATTTTTTTTTACAAAAAACACTCGTTGGCAGCTTTGGACTTTTGATGACTATTATGATAGGTGGGTCCCACTTTTGCCGACGTGGCGTAACTGTTTACAGGCGACGCCGTTAGATCGGGGATTTTACACCGACACCTTCAAAAACTTAAAAAGCAATCAGGCCCCTCCTCCTCCTCTCTTCTCTTCGGCCAACGTACCATGGCCTGGCCTTGCTGCTCTTAGTGCTCCCCCTTCCTCACTGGAGCAGCAGCTGCCACGGGCGCCGAAGTAGCAGCTTTCGTCGATACCAGAGGACTGGCAACAACAGCTTTTGCGGGCACGAAGTTGCCGCGGGAGCCGGACATCGGAGCAGCTTTTGCATTCAGAGGAGTTTACAATTATGAGATCTCACACTTATGCCATTGGAAAGTTCTCCTCCCCTCCAAGCTCCATCGGCCAGCTTGTGGCTTCCTCTCCCCTATGACTATCACTTCGGTAGCTAGTGGCTGGGAAGGAATCCCAGCGCCTTGGATCCGACTAGTAGTTCAGGTTAGAGTTTTTAGTCCTTGCAGGGCCGGGCGACGCTCCATCTTCAGCTGGTCTTTTGAGTTTCGATCCTCCTCAAATTAGTCCATCGGGCTGGACTCGACGGACGTCCGGCATAGATTCCTGTCTTCTCCTTGGTGCGGCGAGGCTAGGGTTTCTTGTTGAACGTGCATGATGGCGAGATTCGGTGTCACACACTTCAGATTGATGTTCATCGGTGACGACTGCGGCTCCGTGGTGTTCATTCTTAGGGGCACATGCATGAAGACTTCCGGTTGTTATCGACAAGGCCATGACAACTCAAGTACGGGAGCGGCGACAGCGGCGCTTCAGTTTTGACAGCGACAATGATCGTTCGGTGGTCTGGGGTCCTCATTGTAATTTTTAATTATGTTTTAAGTGCTTTGTACTTCTAATGAAATGATTTGCCATGCTCGGTAAAGAAAATTGTCATCCTCACGTCAATATAATTTTGCCATAAAAATGTTTTGCAACGGTTAAAAATTTGATTTCAGATTTTAAACATTACCCTTAGAATAGTATGCCTTTTTGCAAAAGGAAATAAATCGGACATCACTAAACCCGATCTGCAATGCTCCAGAGTTTTTTTTTTGCGAATGAAAATTTGTATTACTCAACCATCAAAGTTACAATCAGCAAGAGCCAGCTCAACCGCAATAGAGGGACCCGATCCTAACCAAGTCATGGTTCTACCCTCAGAGCGAGCAAAATTTGCTAAGCTATCACTAACTTTGTTTTATAGACGCTTGAAATTCATACGAACCATTTGGCTTCGTTGCTCCAGAGCTATTGATTGGCTGTAGTTTCGTTTCTATAGCGAGTTTTTTTTCTTTTTTGAAGGGAGATTCAATAGCAAGTTGGAAAGCTGCTCTATCGGACAGACTGTTATTTTTTTAGACCTTTTTTTTGAGATTTTGTTTTTAGACAAAGGACATACTTGTTAATGCCATGTTTCGTCTTCTGTAATTGGCCTTTTTTGGGCCTAAAATTGGGCCTCCGCCCGCACATGCATCCAGCAGACCACGAATAACAAGCCGAATGCTTTTTCGGTTCTAGCAGCCCACCGCCTGCACGCGAGCCGCGAGGGAGGGTTTCCACCGCCGCCGCGCTGGAAGAAATACAGGGGGAGGTGCGGGTACAACAAGGTTGACATGAGGAAGTACAAGGGGACCTGCTGGTACGACGTGGACAGGGGCGTGTGGGAGATGGTGCACGAGAGGAACCTCCCTTTATAAAACGTAATATGGTGGGAACTGCACGACACCCTAAATGGAGTGTGGCTCTTTCATTATATAGAGGTACCCACGGGGTACAATACAATATTACAATACATGTGTACAGAGGCTACTTATATATAGTTTAACACCTTTTCTCAATCTTAACTGTGGCCTAAAGTACAAAGCAAGTTAAGATTGCGCCTACAGCCTACAAACTGTGGTTGTGGAAGAGGCTTCGTGAAGATGTCAGCAAGTTGATCCTTTGATGAGATGAACTTGATACAAAGTAGCTTCTGTGCAACACGTTCCCGAACAAAATAATAGTCAACCTCAATGTATTTTGTTCGAGTATGAAACACCGGATTAGATGACAGATAAGTAGCACCGATGTTGTCACACCACAAAACTGGAGACTGAGCCAGAGAGACACGCAACTCTCTCAATAGAGACTGTACCCATATGATCTCAGCAGTTGCATCAGCAACAGCCTTATACTCAACTTCAGCACTACTGCGAGAGACTGTGGCCTGCTTACGAGCATTCCAGGCGATCAAGTTAGAACCAAGGAATACCACATATCCCCCGGTGGATCGCCTGTCATCAGGACTACCAGCCCAGTCTGCATCAGAGAAAGCTGAGAGCTCACACAACGGTGCAGGCTGGAGAAGCAAACCATAGGAAGCAGTAAGACAGACATAACGCAGAATACGCTTCACAGCTGACCAATGAGATGTCCCGAGAGCATGCAGAAACTAACACACACGGTTGACTGCATAAGAGATATCATGCCTGGTAATAGTGAGGTATTGCAGACCACCAACAAGACTGCGATACTCAGTAGCATCATTAGACGAGAGAGAGAGAGTCTCCATCAAGGGCAGACAACCGATCAGTGGCAGACATCGGAGTGACAGCATGTTTACACTGAAGCATCCCAGCACGCCGCAACAAGTCCAAGGAGTACTTCTTCTGAGTAAGAGTCAGCCCAGCAGAAGAACGGGAAACCTCCATACCAAGGAAAAAATGCAGAGCACCTAAATCCTTGACAGCAAAGTTATCATTGAGAGCAGTCACAAGGCGATTAGCAGCAACATCAAAGGAACCGATGAGAATGATGTCATCAACATAATCCAGGAGATACATCGTAACCTCAGGACGCTGTAGGAGAAACAAAGACGTATCAGCAGTGGAGGGAGTAAACCCAAGAGCCCGAAGAACAGATCCAAGGCGGGCATGCCATGCCCGAGGGGCCTGCTTGAGTCCATACAACGCCTTAACCAGTCGACAGAGATGATGCGGACGTGCCGGATCAACAAAACCAGGCGGCTGACGCATATAAACCTCCTCTAAAATGCCATGAAGAAAAGCATTCTGCACATCAAGCTGACGAAGGAACCATCCACGAGTAACAGCAAGAGACAACAATAACCGAATGGTAGTAGGCTTGATGACCGGACTGAACGTGTCTTCGTAATCAAGACCATACCTCTGTTTGAAGCCCTTGGCGACTAGCCGTGCCTTGTATCGTTCGATGGAACTATTAGCATGTCTCTTGACTTTGAACACCCACTTAGAATCAATGACATTGACTCCAGGTACTGGAGGAACAAGACGCCAGGTATCATTCTTGTGAAGAGCCTGAACTTCCTGCTCCATGATAGCATATAAAACGTAATATGTTGGGAACTGCACGACACTCTAAACGGGGTGTGGCTCTTTCATTATATAGAGGTACCCATGGGGTACAATACAATGTTACAATACATGTGTACGGAGGCTATGTATATACAGTCTAACACCCTTTCCGTGGCCGCGCCGTGCCCCTGGGCCTCGGTGGCCAGCTCTTCCTCGCCCGCTCCAAGGAGAGGGGAAGGGGCGGCGCTGCCGCGGTGTACCGCATGCATGTCCAGGTCGGTCAGTCGGTGTCCGGGACGAGGACGAGCGAGCTGTGCATTGCCGAGGTTCCGCTGGTGGTGCCGAACAAGGGCCGCCGGCTTGCTCTGGGGGAGCTTGTCTTCCCCTTGGAAAGGGGCAGGTTCTCTTGCGTCTACGTTCCATCTGTTGTTGAACCCAGTCCGGAGTCCAAGCTGCATGTTGTTGGTCGCACGTACTCCATGGAGAAGGGGGACGACGACGACGACGTTGTAGTAGTGATGCTGAAGAAGCAGCAGGGGCGAGTTTACAAGCTGGCTGATCGCCGATCTTGCCCCTTGGCTCGTCCTTCCCCGGTGGTTGCTGCTTTCACAATGTAAGCCTCCTCTGGTTTTCTGCTCTTCCTCGTGCGTTCACCTGACAGCTCCAGCGAAGCTCGTCTGTATTAACTAGACGATACCACGCGCGTTGCAGCGGGACCAGTTGCAATATATTTAGATCATATTTGGTTGAGTTTGATCCTTACCACTCCATATATATATATGAAGAACCAACCTCACCAATGTGAAAATTACATGTTATCTACAGAAGTTATATATAAAAGGGAGCTATGTTCTGTTAGAAACTTGGAACCAATACAAATAACCACCACAATTAATTTGGAGTTGCACTAACGACAAAATGACTATCTTTAAATTGCAACTATATATGGCAGAAAATGTGGAATGTACCTAATAACCATAATCATATACTCACTCCGTCCCAAAATAAGTGTTGCTGATTTAGTAGTTCAACTAACTTTATATTAAATCATTTTGAGACGGAAGGATTATATCCTATGGAGATATTATGACAAAACTAAGTGTAACATTTGAGTAAAACTTATAAAAACTTATATTGATTGTGAAACATAAGGCACTACCAGAAACTGAAATATTTCTGTGAGCCCAAAACCGACAAGAAAATAGGGGAAACCGACAGGGAAATGTATTCCTGTCGGCCGGCCGTCAGGATTATCCGTCAGGATTAGCTTGACAGGGAAACTAATATATGCCTGTCGGTCGGCCGACAGGACCTTAATTCCTGTTAGTTTTCTTTCTTTCCTGACGGGTTTGGCCCGACAGGGATAAGCGGGCATCAGGTTTAGCAAATCAGTGCAGTGGTCTACTCCTGTCAGGCATTACCGTCAGGAAAAAATAAGAAAACAATAAACAAAAAAAATAGTACTCCTAATGGTTTTCCACATGGTTGTTCCACTCAAAATATTCAAAGCATAGACACATCAATAGTTTACATTAATCACAGAGTTGCGAATTCACATAACTTCTGATCAAATTGCATAGAAGTTATATACAGGGATCAATGGTCAACAAAAACAGAGACCAAAGACACTGGTGCATCAACCAAATATTCAAAATTCGAGACCTCATTTTCTACAAGGTTCTGCTACAGCTTTGGTTGCAAGATGTTCTCCAAGGATACCCTGCACTGGACATGATTGAACTTGTCAAATGTGCAAGTGTCAATGATTTGCTACAGTAAGATAACAAGTAACAGGAATAATACCTATTTCTTCAAGATGTTCTTCAATTTTGCTACAATAACCTATTTGTTATCTCAGTTTCAGGAATACTACCTATTTTTTTCAAAATGTTCTTAAGTTTTGCTACAATAACCTATTTGTTATTTCAGTTTCTCACATTAGCATGGGTATAATACCTAAGTTGTTGTTTTTTTCAACTGAACTTAACGAATTTGACAAAATAATTGAGTGATTTGTTCTAGAACCCTATATAAAATTTGATACAAACACAACTGAAAAAAATCAATTATACTAAAAACTTGAGCATGCGCTTCAGGACTATCTACAACAGCTTGAGTACATAAGTTATTAGAGGTTTCTTGTGTGCCTAGGGTGTTTCCTTCTTAATACAAATGCCACACGGGCTAGTCCCTATTTTTCTGGTTTGCTGCATTAGTGGTTTCTTGCAAGTCAAGCTCAAATTACAGTATCAATCAGTTATTTGATTTCAAAATAATATGGTACAGTTTCTTGCCTTGATAGATAACCTCATGTTATTGTTGAAAGCTCTCTGTCTTTGTCTTCATGATGTTCCTTGTGCCTGCCATGCTACCGCTCCATGCTTTCTAAATCCCAACATAATGAAAGAGAATGAAACCAAAAGGTTGGACAAACAAAACGAGAGAACAATTTATTGTGGTACTGGAAAAGATCCCAACAAAATATAAAGAGTGGCTACGTTCAAACTAAACCGACATAGCAGCTACTTGCTCAACCCAGATATCATGATCTTGAGGACACATGACATATGATGGTCATATACAGGAGACAACTTGACAACAAAGTATTCATGATAATACTTCGGAGAAGATGATGAAAACAAAAGTAAGAGACCATACCTCTACTAGAGTAAGGGCTCTTACATCTCTTTTAGATCACGAATCTTGTATTTTGCTCCAAATCTAGATGAACTACAAACAAGAAAAAACAGATCTCAAATAGGTGTTGGCCAACATTTAATTTCTAGTTTGAAGACATACACCATCAAAATATGGAAGGGATTAAGTATACACATTTGAGATTTGCAGAATAATTGCTAAGCTCTTCATCATTGCCACACACTACAATCGATAATACTAAGAAACCAAAGCATCATCGAATTATTTGATTTTTCTACAGTAGAGAATAGTACCTCTTCTTCATTTGGAATGAATATTATACAATTTCTTCTTTCCAAGTGATAACCTCGACTTTTTGCTGCAACCTCTTTGTTGCACTAATGATGTTCCCTGTACTTTGAATGTAACTCATGTTTTTGTATTGGATAGACAAGTTAGAGAACAAACTGTTATTTTACTGGATAACAAGAGAATTAAAGATTGGAAGAAGGAAATATAATGGAAAATAAAATTCAGATTAAACCAACATAGTAGCTATTGCTGAACACAGGTAAAAACCATATCTTGATAAAGAGCCATAGCAAAGCTTAGATCTCTTATAGTTCCTGAATGTTCAGCTTTGCTCCTGATCTAGATGAACTAAAAACTAGGAAAATCAGACCTCAAATCATTGTCATCAATATACAATTTTTAGGTTCAGTGGCATACATCAACAATGTCTGGAAGTTGTATTTTAGCATTTCCCTTTTACCAAGCCAACTATACTTCAAAGTTTCATATAAGTTTGCCAAAGTTGCATTACATAGTGTGCGACTAGTGAGGCTGGCACTTACAAATAATATGGATGCTGACAAGTATAAATTCACATATGAAAGTATAATAAGAAATAAAATTTCTCACGGTCCGAGCATTTAACACTGGTGCGTGCGACACAATGGTAGCCACTCCTTTGATGTTTACCATTACAGTAAGTAAATGAGTATGACCAAACATATAGAAAAGTTCAGATGGTGCTATGAGCTGCCTTAATACTGATGTGATACAAAGGCAGCCACTCCTTTGATGATTTACAATTTTCAACTAGAACGAAAATTGTGCAGTACCACAATCTAGTACTCTCTATAAGGCGCTGTAGTATGCCATTCCTCTCATGACGCTGGTCCCGTACAAACTAGCAATGGTCTGTACTAGCTAGTAGTGATTATCACAGGATTAGGAGCTGTTTCATGTACAAATATCAACATAAATTTCAGTCTTTATCTCCTAATTCAGTAGTTTACAAGCATGATCTTGTGATTCTCCTGGTGAAAGATGCTGCTCAATCCACAAGTTTATTTTTCAGTCAAGTACTTGGCACTGCTACTACAACACTGAAAAATTAGATTTTTACCTTCTCTCGGCTCATCTTGATTTAGTACTCCATGAGGGCGGGTAGCAATCAAAGGGAGGCTGCGTCCCCGGTGAAGGTGTACTCCTTCGCCGACTAGAGAGGAAAATAAATTGAATTCCCTATGCACCTGTTGTCCGAACATAAGACAAAAGCAGTGTACGCACAGAACTTGCTAATGCACGGTGAAAATAAATTATGTTCCTGCTGATGCCTTTGTCAAGATGGTACTTACTACATAGTCCTTGAGAACAAATTGACCAAGCCAAATCCTATATGAAATAGTATGAAAGAGAAACAATTGGAAATATTAGCACCCAACTAACTTGGAGTACTAGTTAATTAGCAAGAGAAACCTGTACGCGCGCCGATTTACAGTTTGGAGGAGATGGCACCGTGCGGAGAGCTGGCGGGGAACGGTGCCGGAGATGGAGAGAGCGATGGCCAACAAGCCACCAACGGGCTGGTGTAGGGGAAGCTGTGCAGAGGGTCGGAGCAGGCGGTAGACGGCGCATGACGGCGACGATGTGAAGGAGCACATGTCAGATCTGAAAGGACGGAGGAGTGAGAGGCGGAGGCTATGGTAGAGGCGGCGGTCGGATGGGGGCGAGGCAGAACTCCGCTGTGGGTGGGTGGGAGGTGGGGGGGGGGGGGGGCGCTCAGGTGAGATCGGGGCGTCGTGGACCGGTGGTCGGCCGACGCTGGGAGGTCGGAGGCGATGAGATCTGGGGGCACAAGGTGGGTTCGGGAGATTTGTGGCTGAGGATTTGCCTTATCCAGAGAGCCGAGCGGCCTGATAAGGCGCGAAAAGCAGCGGTAAGTGGCAAAAATTTCGCGCCGCGGTAGCGTTTTTGGCGGTGGGCCGCGCGCGCCACGTTCTTAATTTCTCTGTGGGCTTCGGACCGACAGGGATAGAAATTTTACTGTGAGTGGGCTGCGGGCCCGACAGGAAAAATATTTGGCCCACAGTAAAATTTCAGTTTCTGGTAGTGAGGTATCCTAAAGCAACCAAAAAGCTGCACGCACTAAATAATCACTCTGAAAAAATAATTATCACCTTAGTTATGGGGTCTCACAAACAAATGATGGATGAGAGCTTTGTCACATTAGGCATGATAACTATCCATGGCCATCAGTTTAAATTGCATCCGAATTGCTTGGGAAAATCAGAAGTATTCCCTATGCATGGATAGGGGATAATCTTAAGTTAGTTGTGAAACCAACATGAGATCAAGAAATTATAAGATGTGAACATTAAACAATATATAGTGTTGACAGAGAACAATCACCAATATTCAAAGATGACCACAACTTCATCAACCAATTCTTCTTGGATGAGGAACAACCCAGTGTATATATTGGTCTCTTTTGCCACATTCTGCATGGAGTAAATATGTGTAAGAAAAGTTACCTCAGGGAGAATAGGTTTCATATTGCTATAAATGAACCGAACAAAGAAAATAAAATCACATACTCCCTTTGTCCCATAATATAAAAACGTTTTTGACACGAGTGTAGTGTTAAAAACGTTCTTATATTTTGGGACAGACGGAGTAGATAATAATTTATTATACCTTTTCCTAGTGGGCAAGATGTAACTGGCAGAATTTTTTTATACAAATGCCTAATCAAGATCTCTTAGGACAGCGAAAAAGAAGCACATATACTACATGCAATAACTTACTTGGTCACATCGGCAAATCAATTTACGAATCAGTTAATAGGAATCTACTTATATCTGCGTCACAAAGAAAATAGCAGGTAAAATCCTAACATATTTAAGATATGTAGATATTGAATTATGTTGTGTCTATTCTATATCAGTCATAAACTTTGCAAAGGCATATCAATTGATGGATTGAAGTTGCGGCGCTTACATACTAATAACCTGTTGGGAAGAGCACTTGTATACTATCGTGTTCGATGGAGAAATTTAAAAACTTGTATGCTGTTAGAAACATCGTTGTTCTAAATCAGAGAAAAGGACTCCTATACACTGGGCGTTCTTTCCAGGCCAAAAAACAAACAAAGTCCAGGGGCCATGGCTAAGGCCTTGCCCAGTGTCGCACTAATCCGTTCCTTCCAAGATGGAAAGGAAACCGATTTAAAATTCGATGACTTGTTGACCCTCCTATACATCGGGCGTTCCTTCTAGGCAGGAAATAAACGTCTACCCCATGGTCGCTGGCGCCCTGCAGGGCGTCGCCCAATGTGTTCCTTTCAGGAGGAAAAGAAGTCTAACTGCACATTGGTTACTCACCAGCAGCCGTCACCGACTTCCCCAGGCTGAAGGGGCGCCGGAGTTACCTCAGCTGGGACAGAACAGGCACAGAAGGGGAGAAACAGGGACGTAGGGCACTGAACCGGCAAGGGGAACATACAGTAGAGAATCTGGTTGAGCCGCGGAAGCGAGAAGCACCGTCTATCGTGCCGGAGGAGCGACCTGACCCAGTGATCTGCTCCCAGCCCGCCGCACCCTATTGTATAGCCAGGAAAAGGAAAGTCGTGTTCTTTTTTCCGGGAGAGGAGTCCATGGGAGTGGAAGTGGAAGTGTTGTGTTGTCTTGCCAATCGTTTTGTGGTTTTTCAAGGAGAGAGGAATCCGTGGAAGTGGAAACGTAGAGACGGCAGCTGTACAGTCGGTTATGTACGTTGGTGACAGAACGCTAATGTAGTCGCTGATTGATTCTCAAAAAATAAATGTAGTCACTGATTTGGTCAGATCTGAGGAGGTGGGCTTGAGTGGGATTGCATGATGTCTGACTGACTGGAAGTGATTG
Organism: Triticum timopheevii; assembly: GCA_963921465.1. Classification (NCBI taxonomy): domain Eukaryota; kingdom Viridiplantae; phylum Streptophyta; class Magnoliopsida; order Poales; family Poaceae; genus Triticum; species Triticum timopheevii. The sequence continues at coordinate 488,264,051 of OY997270.1, read as the reverse complement.
GATGCTGAGGTGTCTATGCTGCATGTTGAGATAAATCAGATAGTGAAGATGAACTTCTTAAGTATATAGGATATCGATATCTGATGTTTAAAGGCTTATTTACATAATTGCACAATTACTAGACCTGTACTTGTGTATTCATTATTAGAAGTTGATATGGTTTCTAGTATTAATCTGCACGGCCATCCAACTCTGATGTAACTATCTCACGATTTAGTTTTTGGAGTTGTAGGTTGCTCATAAAAATTGCTGGCTTCACAGTCTTTCTTTATTTTGGACACGGCTAATTGCCACACGTGTGGCATACTAGCCATCCACCCACACACTGTGTGTGGCGTGAGCAGGAGACAGCCCATACGGATTATGTGTGAGCGAATATTAAAATTGCCCACACGTGTGGGCGCAGCTACTTCGTGCCACACGCCCAACAAAGTACTACTCATCTTCACCCCGCGCGAGTGGCATGAAGCAAAAATGCCCACACATCCTGACACAACTACGTTATGTACTCCCGCAGGATGACGATTTAGTTGCCATCCGGGATGGCAGATGTAGTTATCCGGGGATGACAAATGTAGTTGTAAAAGCATGATAACTCTATCTGTTTTGGTTAACTATAGTTGCCATGTCTAATTTATGGTAGTTGTCGTGTGTAATCAAACCATAGTTGCCGTGTGTGATTAACTACTTGCCACCTATGGTCAAACAGTAGTTGCCATGGGTGTTTACCTAGTTGCCACGTGTGATCCAACCATAGTTGCCATGTATGGTTAACCACAGTTGCCATGTGTATTTATCTGGTTGCCACGTATGCGCAAGTGCAGTTGCCGTCTTGCAACGGATCATAGTTGCCATGTGTGTCTACCTTGTTGCCACGTACGCATACTGCATTTGCCATCCAACAATGTACGGGTGTCGTGTGGGCGAAATCAGTTCGCCCACACGCGCGGACTAGGTGTTGGCTGTGTGGGCAGAAACTAGTTCGCCCACACAGCGCAGCTGCCAAATCGTGTGCTGCGGGCGTGTGGGCGAACTCTCCAACGCCCACACACCATGCCCATCCTACGTGGCACGTGAATTCTGCCTCAATGTGTCAAGATTCGTGCAAACTCGACTGGACGGTTATCCACGCGTGTGGACGAGTTGCAAAACTGCCACATGTGTGACCGTTAGTATTTCCATTTAGTTTTATTTTAACCGTAGTCCAACAGTTACAAGGTGCACAGAACCTCAATCAAGAGGCTAATTTGCTAGCCTGGTGATATAGAGAAGGCCAAAAGGCAGATGTTGATATATATTTTTTGGAAAGTGGCAAAAGATTTGCCACGTTCATTAATTGAGAAGAGTGTGTTACAGAATCTCCCCATTGCTTTACGCTTAGAGATATCCGTAGTGAGGCCGCCGGGAGATTTGATGATAACCCCCCAGGTCACTTAAAGCCCACATGTCAGAGACAACGGCGGGGGGCATATGATCAAGGATTTGCCAACAAGGGGGTTATCGTCAATTATCCCGCCAATCCTTCACCATGTTCCAAATCCGGAGTGAGGGAGTGGCGGGACATGTGTGTTGCCGTCTCTGGGAGGTGTGTGTGTTTGGCAGGGAGGGAGGGTGGGAGAGAGCATAGGTTCACTAGTAGCATCTTTTCAAACTTGACAGCTCATGTGAACATTGTACTACATGCGAGAGAAGGTGCTACATAGCTACTGCTATGAAGTCTAGATCAATGTTGATGACGAAGAGGATGATTCCCTTCTCCAACTGAGCACCAGAACATGGCTATAGATTAGTTTTTGCCTTCGGTCATGAAGTGGCGGCGACGAAAAATTGCATGATAATTTTGGTTGAGTCTCGGGGTATTCATATACCAGGGGCACAAAATATTATGTGAGGTGACTTCGATGGCCAGCACACCCTATGGACACAATATAGGCCATGGGCCATGTGGGGCACCCCATCTCCGCTTCTCTTATAGAGGTCCTCTTATGACATACTCCCTCCGTTTTTCTTTACTATGCGCATAACTCGTAACCCGCATACCAAGGAGCCCATCTCTGGGGTTTTCTTGGACCGTCTTACCCCTGCTTTGGTGTTAATTGCACGTTGAAAACCGACGCGCTGTAAGCATGCACATGTAACTAATTGGCCCGTGCGGCTCAGCAACCTTGCATGCCGCTCGCTACTCATGCATGCGCACTACCTGCTCCATTAATTGCTCTGCCGCGCAACGGATTGGCTAGTAGTACCAGCACTAATTGCATCGGAAGACCAAAACGCAGGGGTAAACTTGAAAGGAAACGGAGAAAAAGAATAGCGCGCAGAGCAAATGGAAAAAAATTGAGAAAATCTTAGGCACAGAGTAATAAGAAACGAAGGGAGTAATACTTTGTCATGTTTTTTTTTCAGCTTTTTTTACTTATATGGAAGAAAAACAACTATTTTGCCTGAAAAATGTAGACACGGAGATAGAAACTGATCTTCTTCTACTTTGTGAATGGCTTAGTCCAAATAATCAATAAAATACTAATACATAGTCAACGAGAATGTATCATGAAAGCGACAACATATGCTTCGGACGTATCATCGCCCTTTGGGGCTAGTTGCTTCGTTTCTCGACAACATTGCGCTCATGCTCGTGCAAGTGGTGCTAGCTAAGGCTGGTGGCGGCTTTATCCCTGTGATGCTTGGCACTTACAATCACGGTCGCCGCCTTGGTAGTCAAGTTTGGGTCATGTTGTAGCAAACTTGTGTCCGGGTCTACGGGTCATGTTGTAGTCAAGTTTGGGTCATGTTAGCGCTGCGGATGGTCCTTGCCTTTATGCCTTGCGATGTACTTCTGCTCTAGTCTAGGCTGGGTTTGGTCATATGTCTACGGGGCGCGGGTCCGCTCTGCGTCCCTTATGCCGTTTAGGTTTTGGCTCTTTTTTGAGATTAAGGCGACTTTTATTCAATAACAATCATGTCCTTTACAATAGTAGGGATCAGAAATGATGGAGCTACGTCACGCCATTCCTCCTCCAATTTAGACCTAGAACAAAAGCGAGCAAGCTCATGTGCGGCAACATTAGCTTCTCGATTACAATGAGAAATTGTCGCCATGCGAAAAGAACTTAATAATTCCCCGCATTCATCGGTAATCACCGCCCCTGACGCTCTATATTCTACCGGGTAAAGAATGGCATTCACTATTTCCATGGAATCACTCTCCACATTTAGTTCATGAATACCCAGATTTTGTGCTAGTCTCAAACCGAGCAACATAGCTGAAGCCTATATACTCGGCACATCAAGTGCATGTTGCTTATAACTCACTACAGCCGCTATGAAGATCCCTCCAGCATCTCTAACGATTGCTCCCAAGGCCCCTGAACCTGAATCATCATCAAAGGATGCATCTACGTTCAGTTTAAGAGATCCCATAGCTGCTCTTGTCCAACCCTTTACACTTCTTCTCTGCTTCATTTTCTAGGCATTACAGTTTGCAACAATGCCTAGCCCTGTATGAACTGCAGTACCAACCTTTCCACCATTGACTAACTTCCTTCGTTCCCACCAAAGGATTGGCTTTGTTTGGCTTGTGTGCCACGTTTGACGTTGTATGAGCCGTGTTTTTTTTATGTTGTATTATCTCATGTTTAACGAATTCACATGGTGTCTTCTTCGGGGTTGCATCATCTCATCTTTGACGAATTCACATCACACAACTCCTCTATATTCCGAAAGAAAGAGAATAATAAGCTATCTCGCAAAAAAAGAAGAAGAGAAAAACAAGCTAGGATCGACCACGTAGGTGCCGTAACGTAGCAAGAGCGGACCGCGGAATGGAACGACGTGGTCGAGATGGCAGCCGCGGGGCTACTTGTGGCCAGGGCCGCTCGCTGCCCTACCCCGGACTCTGGACCCCGGGGTCCGGACCGGCTGCCGGCCGTTCGGTCCATCCATCTTTTTCCGTGAAGTCGGTGGAATGATATGATGCGCGCCGGCGCACAGCCGGCTAACCGCTGATGCAGTATTGCATACATCGCTGTCGATCCGAGGTTAGCCTAGCTAGTTGGTGCAATCGCGTGCCAGCGAGGCGATGCGCGCACTGCCACGAAGATCTAAATATTTGTTTTTTAGATATTTCAAATGGACTATCACGTACAGATATATATATAGACATATTTTAAAGTGTAGATTTACTCATTTTGCTTCGTATGTAGTTTTTGAATTAGGTTGAATTGCTTACTATGTAGTTTCGTTAAAATCTCTAGAAAGACAAATATTTAGGAACGAAGGGAGTAGTAAGTCCTGGTTTATTAGTCCCCTCTGTATTCTGTGTCAAAGTTTGACCTTAAATTTAACTAATAAAATATTATGCATGTCATAAAAAATAATATAATTAGAAACTATGTTTAAATACGAATCCAACGATATAATTTTTGATGACATGCATTAATATTTTGTTAGTTAAATTCATAGTTAAAATTTAGCATAAAATACAAGAGGGACTTATAAACCAGGATGGAGGTAGTAACAACTTTGGGGTCTGTGGCGATGCCGAATGAATTGAGGCCAAATGCTCAGAATCACCACAATCTTACCACAGACCCATAGTTGTTTTTTCTGCGGAATCTACACATATAATTTTATTCTCTTTAGAGAACTGAATAATAATAACCACGAGGAATACATGGTAAGAGCATCTCTAGCAGACTCCGTATCCCGCCGACCCGTAAAACGCGTTTGCAGTTTGTGAAAAAGCGGTTTTGCAGGCCAACATGAACGGCCGCAGAGGCAGACCCCGCAAAGCCGACCTGTAAAAGAGCATCTTCCACGAATATCCTCTTTTACGGGTCGTCTTTGCAGGGTCTAGTCTGGCGCCGCTACCACTGGCCCACAAAACCTAAATTTGCACCTCAATTTGACACAACATAATGCATTTTTTTGTTTTTCAACGACATTGAATACATATGACATCACCAAATCTTTGCTAGAATAGCAAGACCAAAGAAAACAATAACCATAATTATGCATTTTAGGAGATTCCCAACTTCCATAACTGCTCCCACTAGTTGAAACAATATTTTCTTCATGCACTCATTGTTGTTCTGCGGATTCTTAAACTTGCATTCTTTATTCTTCTTCTTTGGTTCTAAAGAAGTAGACGTTGCTTCCCCTCTAGTTGCACATGCAGGCGCTTCATTGCCTTCGATTATACTAAGGAGTGCACGAACGTCTATTAATTAAGTTTCTTTCTATCAATAAAACAATGTATTCGTCTTCTCAAAACCAAAATGAGCATCCATCTTCCTACACGCATGATGATGGTTAAAATGGGCTAACGCAAGTGAACCAAAGAATGAGCTATCGAAATGAGCCGAATGAAAACAGCACATACCCCGTTATTTTCGCATTTGAAGAACACCCATCCGGGGTGCTTCGGCGTGCCCGAAGTCAGCCGTAGCATTGTCCATGCGCAGTCGTCGCACTGTATGAGCGGCATCGGCGAGCCATAGAGCCTCTGCGCGAGCGCCGAGCCTGGCGGCCGGCCGGCCAAATCCATGCCCGCAAACCGTCGGCAGCGGCGAGAGGATGAACCCGCACCTGCATGCGGCGATGCGACTTTGTCGGGGCTGCGCAAGATGCTCCCCGACCATTCCATCACTTGGCGTAACCATTGGTGGCCGTGAAAGCCAAATCCGGCCACCCGCGATGGAGGGCCACATATCCGCAACTTCCCAGCCCGCTGACGCGGGAGGGGAAGGGGGCAGAGGGCAACCTCGTGTGTGTGGCGGCCTTTCGGCGTGCTCCTGCGGCCACTTTCGCCGGAGTCTTGGGCGGCAGCGGGACGGCGGGGCGAGGGGGAGACAAGAGGTGGTCGGTGGGGAAGAGCGCGGGATGAAATGTCCTCCCCACCAACCGCTCCCGCTATATGCAGGGCACCGACGGGCCAAAGTTTTTGCCGCGCCCTTCAAAATTTTTTGTGGGCCGGCCGCGTTTGCGGGGTCTGTTCGGGCGGAATTTTCCGTGCCGACCCGCATTTTGGCGGTTATTTTGCGGGTCGGGGCTTTTGCGGGGTCTGCTAGAGTTGCTCTAAGCGACCCTAACTTATTTGCAAACAAACGGAACTGAATAATAGAGGAGGGTTATGTTTCATTTTGTGTCCATTTCATCTTTAATTTTCATCTGTTCCATCATATAGTCTCAACACAGTTAATTGGTTTTCATCTTCTCTTTCTAATCGTCAATCTGATCACTTTGTTTTTTTTTCCTCGCCTACGCATAGTTTTGCTTTATATGACTTGCTATTTGTTGGTGTTTTTTGTGTGTGCATTGGTGTTGGTTATGTGCATGCAGATAGGTAGGGTGTATGCTCATTGTGTTTCTATCCTCTTGATGCTTCATTTGAAAACCAAAAAAAAATATATTCTCTTTTCAAGAAGATGTGCCTTTTGACAAGTCATGAAGAATCCTTCTGTACGATGTTGAAAGCCGATGATTTTCAATACTATTAAGGATCAAATTTTCTATTAAGGATCAAATTTTGATGTGACCAGTCATTTTGTTGTTTCATGCTTTGTTATTTCCGTCTCCTTAGTGAGAAAGCAAAGCATCAACTGTTGTTATGCAAGTACCACTCCTCCTCACATCTATCAAGAAATCCTCATGGATTGCCTATCAATTCTGGTTACTTGTAATGCTTCGTTCATGGATGAGGGCATCGTTCTACTCTTCTTTTTTGGTTTAACCGTCGACTATGTATGTTCTTGACCTAATAACCCAATCTTATGATAACGGCATACACAAGTTGATCTGTATATTGACACACCTCCATACAACTATCTCTAAACATTGAATCCTTGTTGGTCAATGTGTCGTGGAATAAGGTTCCCCTGACTCTGTTCCCAGCCTAGCCGCATCCTTGACGACGGCGCCAAGGATTCCATGATGAGATTGTGTGACATCCTGACTTAATTAATAGGAATCATAGACTGTTCATATCAATAAGGCACATCTTCTTTTTCGAAAGCCCATCCAAAAGAAATCTCAAAATTAAGCATGTTTGGCTTGAAGTAATTTTGAGTACGGTGACCAACTGAGAACTCCTCGATGCATCGAGCTGCCGGACAGAGGCATGTGGATTAGTGGATTTTTTTTTTGAAACGAAGGCTCAAGAAGAGCCCGGCTTTGAATTAACAAAGCCATCAACCGGCCAGGATTACAAAGACAACCGCGTGATGGAGTCATGTACCTAGGGTAGGGTCATAGACCTGATCTAAGTACCCTGCCCAAGGACACCCTTAGAAGAGATCACCTTCCAGTCGACCTACGAGGAACTCACTCGACTGACTTGAAGGACTCGACCACGAAGACTCACTCGACCACCAGAAGGTCAAGAAGCACTCTGCACTGCAACGGTCTGTAATTAAGTAGACTTTATGATAGTTAAGACACTTTATGTGAGGCGTTACCAGTAACGCCCCGGACTTAATGTACCTTAAACCCTTCATTACGTGGGTTGGCTGGGGTCCTGGCGCACTCTATATAAGCCACCCCCTCCATAGGCAGAAGGGTTCGCACCCCTGTAACTCATATACATATAATCCGCTCGGCCGCCTCCGGGATCCGAGACGTAGGGCTTTTACTTCCTCCGAGAAGGGCCTGAACTCGTACATCTCTTGTGTTTACAACCTCTCCATAGCTAGGACCTTGCCTCTCCATACCTACCCCCCACTCTACTGTCAGACTTAGAACCACGACAGTTGGCGCCCACCTTGGGGCCGATGTTTTAGCTATTTTGTGGAGAAGTTGCGATTCTTCCGAGTACTTTCATCATGGTGGCTGCTGGAGTTTTGGTCGAGGGTCGCGAGATCCGCCTCGGCGCTCTCACCTTCGTCGCCGACGACTCCGCCTGGCTCCAGGAGGCTCCACTCGACGTTGATGCGCTCCCCGTCCGCGGTGCGACGCATTTTCGCGCATGTGTCCACGGCGTTCTGCTACGGCAACCGTCGACCCCGTATCGGTTGACTCCCCTATTGACCACCCTCCCGGTCTCCCGCCAGCGCAAGCGCTCTGGTCGGTCGAGGCTTCAGCGGTGGTTGAGACACGCGGTGGCTCGCCAGACGGCCACCACCCAAGTTGCGGCAATCGAGCCCGACGAATCTCTCTACGGCCTGTTCGATCTGTCGACTGGCTCCGTAGAGACTGCATCCGAATGCGATAGCAGGGATCCAACGGCGGAAATCCTGATGGTCAACGGGCCTTGCAGTCCACCTGGCTTCGCCCATGATGGTGGGGCAGGCGGCGGAGACGACCCCGCACGAGGCCATGAAGAGTACCAGCCCGAGCCACTCGACTCTCTGCAAAGAGAGGAATTTCGCCGCAGGAATATGGATGCCCTGCATACTCCCATCGCAGGAGAAACCCCTGAGGCTCGCGCCTTGGAGGAGGCACGTTTGGCCAATTTGGCCGAACGTGCTCGCTTGGAGAATCTTCAGCGAGCACTCGACGAGCGCGTGCGACAACGAGTTCCCGACGCCAATCGACGTCAACTCTTCCCGCCGACTCAGGTATATCGAACCCCAATCCAGAATTTAGCAGCTGCGACCCGTATAGCAGAGTCCATCCAGCCCTCTCAGTCGGAGGCTGGCAGAGGCTTGATGCAGATCAGGGATTTGCTCCGGGCAGCAGGAGACCAGAATTCAGCCGTGTCACAGTCGCGCAACAGAATTCAAAGTCGATCCGTCGCTGCGAATACGGTTCAGTCGGCTCACAGTCCCAGATCGCCTCCGTGACGAGAAGGGCGCGAGAATCGGCGGGACCAGTATGGAGACCGACACGACCGAGATGATAGGCGTCGAGTGCCCGCTTCCCCTCTGAGGGCAGGGTCTTACGCTCCTCGGCAGCAAGACGACAGGCGTCAGCTCAGTGTGGGGCGAAGAGCTCCAGTCGACCCCAGAGAACCAGGCTTCGACGCGCGATCCATTATCGTGCAAGGCTTGGTCGACCGGAATAGAACCCATCGGGGTGGACCCGACAGAGATGCGCCCGCAAGCAGTCGAGTGCATGTTTCTGGTCCAGAATGTTTCAGCATAGCTATCAGAGCCGCAGTGATCCCCCCCAATTTCAGGTTGGCAACAGGAGTCAGCAAGTTCACCGGTGAGTATAAGCCTGAAACTTGGCTTGAGGACTACCGAGTGGCGGTTCAGATTGGTGGTGGGAACGACGAGGTGGCCATGAAGCATTTGCCCCTCATGTTGGAAGGTTCTGCCAGAGCATGGTTGAATCAGTTACCTCCTAGTAGCATTTACACTTGGAAAGATCTGTCCCGAGTGTTCGTCAGAACGTTTGAAGGAACTTGCAAGCGACCGGCTGGATTGACGGAGCTGCAAGTCTGTGTGCAGAAGACCAATGAGACTCTCAGGGAGTATATTCAGAGATGGATCACTTTGCACCATACTGTGGAGAATGTGTCTGATCATCAGGCAGTCTGCGCCTTCAAGGATGGCGTCAAGAACAGAGAATTGAGTCTGAAATTTGGTCGAACCGGAGACATGACCCTGAGTCGGATGATGGAGATTGCTACCAAGTACGCCAACGGTGAAGAAGAAGACCGACTCCGAAGCGACAAGTGCAAACCGAGTCAGTCGGAGAAGGGAAACACCAGTCGGAAACAGAAGCGGAAGGCTGAACCAGCAGCTCCTGGAGAGGCTCTGGCCGTGACTCAGGGAAAGTTTAAAGGGAAACCAAAAGGATCCTGGAACCCTAAGAAGGTAAAAGATAAAGAAGGGAACGACGTGATGGATATGCCGTGTCACATCCACACGAAGAAAGACGAAGAGGGCAATATCATTTACCCAAAGCATACCACACACCAATGTCGACTCCTGATCCAGCAGTTTCAAGGAAAACAGTCTAAGGACAAGGAAAAGGAGTCGGACAAGGCCGAAGACAAGGAGGACAGTGAGGAAGGATATCCGCATGTCAACTCCACTCTGATGATCTTTGCAGATGTAGAAAGCAAGAGTCGACTGAAAGTCATTAACCCTGAGGTGAACATGGCTGCCCCAGCAAAAGCAAGTTATCTGAGATGGTCCCAAACACCCATCACATTCGACCAATCTGATCACCCGACTCATATTGCCACCCCTGGGAGGCAAGCTTTGGTGGTCGATCCAGTTGTCGAAGGCACTCGACTGACAAAAGTGCTGATGGACGGTGGTAGTGGGCTGAATTTGTTGTATGCAGACACACTGAAAGGAATGGGCATTCCGATGTCCCGACTGAGCACCAGTAACATGAGCTTTCATGGAGTTATACCAGGGAAGAAAGCCGAGTCACTCGGCCAAATAGCTCTGGACGGGGTGTTTGGTGATTCGAAACATTTTCGCAAAGAGAAGTTAACGTTTGAGGTCGTGGATTTTCAGAGTGCGTATCATGCAATTTTGGGGAGACCAGCTTATGCACGGTTCATGGCTTGACCATGTTGCGTGTACCTCAAACTGAAGATGCCTGGCCCCAAAGGAGTGATCACTGTCACTGGTGATCGGAAAAAGGCAGAAGAGTGCTTTCAGAAGGGCTCAAAGATTGCCGATTCCCAGGTGACAGCGGTCGAGTTTGAAGAATACAAGCAAAACGCAGATCCGAGTGATTTGCTGCGATCCAAGAAACCCGCCACAGAATCTGCATTTCAGTCGTCCGGTGAGACGAAGCCTGTTCACATTCACCCGACCGACCCCAATGCAGCCCCGGCCCACATCTCCACAACACTCGACCCGAAATAGGAAGAAGCGCTCATCCAGTTCCTCCGCGAGAACTGGGACATTTTTGCATGGAAGCCCGCTGACATGCCAGGTGTTCCCAGGGGACTAGCTGAGCATCGCCTAAGAATCGACTCATCAGCAAAACCAGTCAAAGAGCATCTTCGGCGGTCCGCCGTCCAGAAGAGAAAAGCCATTGGTGAGGAAGTGGCTCGACTGTTGGCGGTAGGATTTATCCGAGAGATATACCACTCCGAGTGGCTCGCCAATGTCGTCATGGTTCCTAAGAAGGACAAATCGCTCCGAATGTGCATTGATTTCAAGAACATCAACCGGGCCTGCCCGAAAGATCATTTTCCTCTCCCTCGCATAGATCAAATTGTTGACTCGACCGCGGGATGCGAGAGATTGTCTTTTCTAGACGCCTATTCCGGGTACCACCAGATCCGTCTGTACGGGCCCGATGAGATAAAAATAGCTTTCATCACTCCATTCGGGTGCTTCTGCTATATCATCATGCCATTCGGCCTCAAGAATGCCGGAGCCACATTTATGCGAATGATTCAGAAATGTCTGCTCACTCAAATCATTCGGAATGTGGAAGCGTATATGGATGATATCGTCGTCAAGTCACGAAAAGGTTCCGACCTGCTCGCTGACCTCGCCGAAACATTTGCCAACCTCAGAAGGTATGATATCAAGCTCAATCCATCAAAGTGCACATTCGGAGTTCCTGGTGGCAAGTTACTCGGTTTTCTCGTTTCCGAGCGAGGGATCGATGCTAATCCAGAAAAGATCGGCACTATTCTCCGAATGAAACGCCCTGTGCGAGTGCACGATGTCTAGAAGCTTACTGGATGCTTGGCCGCATTAAGTCGATTCATCTCACGACTCGGTGAAAAGGCATTACCTCTTTACCGACTGATGAAGAAGGCAGACAAGTTCGAGTGGACTCCAGAAGCTGATGCAGCGTTTGCCGAGCTAAAAGCTCTGCTCTCCACCCAGCCGGTGCTTGCTGCTCCAATCAGCAAAGAGCCTCTGTTGCTTTATATCGCAGCCACAGGACAAGTCGTCAGTACAGTGCTTACGGTCGAGTGGGAGGAAGAAGGAAAAGCCTTCAAAGTTCAGCGCCCAGTGTATTATTTGTCCGAAGTCTTGACTCCATCCAAGCAGAGATATCCTCATTATCAGAAGCTTGTGTATGGAATATACATGACCACGAAGAAGGTTGCTCATTATTTCTCTGATCATTCCATCACAGTCGTCAGTGACGCTCCACTATCAGAGATTTTGCACAACAGAGATGCAACTGGTCGAGTGGCGAAATGGGAGATTGAACTTCTTCCCCTTGATATCAAGTTTGAGGCAAAGAAAGCCATTAAGTCCCAGGCAATAGCAGATTTCCTCGCCGAGTGGATTGAACAACAGCAGCCGACTGAAGTTCACTCGGAGCATTGGACCATGTTCTTTGATGGCTCTAAAATGCTGAATGGTTCTGGTGCTGGGGTGGTCTTGGTTTCCCCCAGAGGAGATAAGCTTAGATATGTGCTCCAGATTCACGTTGATTCCTCCAACAATGAGGCAGAGTATGAGGCCCTCTTATATGGATTACGCATGGCCATTTCACTCGGCGTCCGTCGCCTGATGGTCTATGGCGATTCAGATTTAGTGGTCAATCAAGTGATGAAGGAGTGGGACGTGAGAAGCCCAGCCATGACTGGATACTGCAATGCAGTGAGGAAGTTGGAAAAGAAGTTTGAGGGGTTAGAGCTCCATCACATACCCCGACTGAAAAATCAGGCAGCAGATGATCTGGCAAAGATAGGTTCCAAGAGAGAAGCCATTCCGAGTGGTGTGTTCTTGGAGCATATACACACTCCGTCAGTCAAAGAAGATCCTTTCACCGAAGAAGCTCCACAGCCCAAGAGTGCCACAGATCCGACTGAGGTTGAAGTCCCAACGGTGGTCGACTTGGTCATGGAGGTCTTAGTGGTCATTCCCGTCTGGACAGTTCCATATATCGCGTATATCCTAAGAAAAGAGCTTCCAGAGGATGAGGAAGAGGCTCGACCGATCGTCCGTCGATCCAAGGCCTTTACCGTAATCAAAGGACAGTTATACAGAGAAAGCGCGACTGGAGTTGGTCAGAAGTGCATAACGCTAGAAGAAGGTCGAATCATCCTTAATGATATCCACTCGGGGACCTGTGGTCATCATGCGTCCTCTCGGACCATCGTGGCCAAAGCATACCGAGCCGGATTTTATTGGCCAAAGGCGAATGAGATGGCAAAGGAAATAGTGGACAAGTGCGAAGGATGTCAGTTCTACTCGAATATGTCGCACAAGCCTGCATCAGCTCTGAAGACCATTTCACTCATCTGGCCTTTCGCAGTATGGGGTTTGGACATGGTTGGTCCTTTGAGAACAGGTCGAAGTGGCTTCACGCATGTACTGGTGGCAGTCGACAAGTTCACCAAGTGGATCGAGGCTAAACCAATCAAGAACCTTGACGCCGGTACTGTTGTTAGCTTCATCAGGGAACTGATATTCAGATATGGAGTCCCGCACAGCATCATCACGGATAATGGGTCGAACTTTGACTCGGAGGAATTCAGAGATTTCTGCAACTCTCAAGGAAAACGAGTCGACTACGCTTCAGTCGCCCATCCGCAGTCGAATGGACAAGCAGAGCGAGCCAATGGCCTGATTCTCAAGGGATTGAAGCCCCGACTGATGCGTGATCTCAAGCATGCGGCTGGAGCGTGGGTCGACGAACTTCCCTCGGTGCTTTGGGGACTGCGGACCACACCTAATCGGTCGACCGGAAGAACTCCATTCTTCTTGGTCTACGGAGCTGAAGCAGTCTTGCCGAGTGATCTTCTCCACAATGCTCCTCGAGTTGAACTCTACAACGAAGCAGAAGCTGAACAAGCGCGACAGGACGCAGTCGACCTTTTAGAGGAAGAAAGGGAGATGGCCCTGATCCGATCGACCATCTACCAACAAGACTTGCGTCGTTTCCACGCCAGAAATGTGAGGGGTCGAGCCTTCCAGGAAGGGGATTTAGTTCTCCGAGTGGATCAGAAGAAACAACACAAGCTTGCTCCTTCTTGGGAAGGACCCTTCATCGTCACCAAAGTTCTCCACAACGGGGCGTACCGTCTTTACAACGTCGAACATAATATCGACGAGCCCCGAGCTTGGAACGCGGAACTACTCCGCCCATTTTACACTTAAGTTTATCACTCGGATGAGTTGTAATAAAGTACTTCTGTAGTTCATGGATTTCAAAATAATAGTGTCATAATTCCTCCATAATTTTTGTCACTTTTTATCTTCCCCTCAGTGGGTGACTTAGCCGCGAATCCGTTTCGCCTAAGTTTGTAAAAATCCTTACCGAGTGGTGAGCCAGACTCCCACTCGGGGGCTTAGCTGCGAATCCGTTTCGCCTAAGATTAAATAAAATCCTACCGAGTGGTGAGCCAGACTCCCACTCGGGGGCTTAGCTGCGAATCCGTTCCGCCTAAGATTAAATAAAATCCTACCGAGTGGTAAGCCAGACTTCCACTCGGAGGCTTAGCTGCAGTCCAAAGTACTCGCCTAAGTTATTTAAATCCTACCGAGTGGCGAGCCAGACTCCCACTCAGGGGGCTTAGCTGCAGTCCAAAGTACTCGCCTAAGTTATTTAAATCCTACCGAGTGGCGAGCCAGACTCCCACTTGGGAGGCTTACCTGTAGTCCAAAGTACTCGCCTAAGTTATTTAAATCCTACCGAGTGGTGAGCCAGACTCCCACTCGGGGGGCTTAGCTGCAGTTTAAACACTCGCCTAAGTACAATGTGCTCCCACAAAGAGGACGAGGTGCAGGTCGACTGCGACCCTCTCCTCCGAGCTACGCCACAAATACAACGTACGCTCGAAAGGAGGACGAGGTGCAGGTCTACTGCGACCATCTCCTCTGAGCTACGCCCTAAGTACAATGTGCGCTCGTAAGGAGGACGAGGTGCAGGTCGACTGTGACCCTCTCCTCTAAGCTTCGCCACAAGTACGACGGGAAAATCCTACCGAGTGAAGAGCAAACCTCTCACTCGGGGGCTTAGCTGCAGCCGAGTGCTCGCCTAAGATATGAAAATCCTGCCGAGTGAAGAGCAAACCTCTCACTCGGGGGCTTAGCTGCAGCCCAGCGCTCGCCTAAGATGTGAAAATCCTACCGAGTGAAGAGCAAACCTCTCACTCGGGGGGCTTAGCTGCAGCCCAGTGCTCGCCTAAGATGTGAAAATCCTATCGAGTGAAGAGCAAACCTCTCACTCGGGGGCTTAGCTGCATCCCAGTGCTCGCCTAAGATATGAAAATCCTGCCGAGTGAAGAGCAAACCTCTCACTCGGGAGCTTAGCTGCAGCCCAGTGCTCGCCTAAGATATAAAAATCCTACCGAGTGAAGAGTAAACCTCACACTCGGGGGCTTAGCTGCAGCCCAGCGCTCGCCTAAGTGGATTAAGGAATAAGTCGACTGCAGTAAGCGTCTTGCTTTGAACCTGCAAAAAGACATTTCGAGCCAAAAACAATCATATTGAAACATCAAATCCAAGTTCGGATCGATACCTAAAGGAACCGAAAGTGCTCAGGCGCTAAGCCTGTTAAGGTTTATCGGTTACGACTCCACTCGGCATACCGAGGCAAATTTAAAGTGTCGAGCTTAAAAGAAGTTTTTTACCCCTCCTGTGGAGGGCTGGAAGGAGCAACGAACTCATCAAGATCAATTCCATCTGCGATCCGAGTGGCAGCAGCAATGAAGGTTTCCATGAAGGACCTAAAGTCGTGTTTCTTGGTGTTGGCCACTCGAAGAGCCGCCAGCTTGTCTTCTCGTGCATCTTTGCAGTGGACTCGGGCCAGACACAGAGCAACATCTGCACCGCACCGAGCCGGTGACTTTTTCCACTCCTGCACTCGACCAGGGACCATGTTCAGGCGAGCCATCAGCGACTCAAGGTCGTTCTGGAGTGTCTCCCTGGGCCAGAGCGATGAGTCGATGCGAGATGTGGCGACCTTCAACCTTGCAAGATAGTCCACGACAGCTGCAACACTGGACTCCAGTCGGAAAACATTCATGGCAACTTCGTCGTTCACCGGAGAATTGATGGGGTCAAGGTTTGGTTCCAGCCGGCTAGTCTCTTCTTCAAAGTTTTGACAAAATTCTGCAAGGACAATCACCGAGTCAAGGCAATGGTCGAATGGAAAAATCACAGTTGAAAATGATTGTTGAGAGTAAAGGGTTACCTTCAAGCATAAGGAACAGCTTCTTGCCAAGACCACTCAGGAAGGCCTCCAGATCATTTTTCTTCCCAGTCAACTGGCTGACTTGGTCGGTCAGGGCAGCTTTGTCAGTTTTCAGTTGACTGACTTTCTTGTTGGCAATCCCAAGAGCAGCTTTCAGATTGGTATTTTCTTGTTCAAGCTTGGTGACTGAAGCTAACTTCTCGTCAGCAAGCTTGATCTTATCAGCTAGTTCAAGATCTTTCTTCTGTTGGGCCTCCTTCACCTTACCTGCAAGTTACAGCAAGATCAGATTTTGAAACAAACGAAGGGAAAAAGCAGTTGTCGAGGCCTCACCAAACATACCTTCGGTCTCCTCCTTTGCCTTCGTCAGATTCTCCTGAACCAGCTTCAAATCCAGCTCGAGCTGAATGTGCTTGTTTTCCAGTTCGGTGTAGCGAGCCGCAAGGTCACAGGATTTCTGCGAAGAACCAATCGACTAAATGTCAAAGAAAATTCACTTCCGAGTGGAAAAGGAAAAATCATGCGTTTCTAAGACTACAGCCGAATACAAGCATTCGACCGTAGTCTCGGGGACTACACCCAGTGGGTGCACTCAGCGTGCCCCCACTAATCCTATTGAAGACAGAGTCGACCAGTCGACCTAAAAAAACAAGATGTATTCTTTAAGACTGTAATCGACTGCAACAAGTCGACCACAGTCTCAGGGACTACACCCAGTGGGTGCACTCAGCGTGCCCCCACCGGTTTTGAGAAATCCATTCGCCTCAGACGAATGACGGAAAGATTCAACTTATAAAGCCTAAGGCCGACCGCCAGCAGTCAACCTTAGCCTTGGGGACTACACCCAGCGGGTGCACTCAGCGTGCCCCCGCTAACACGGAGTTTAAATCGACACACCCAGTGGGTGACTGCTATGAATTCCGGAAAGAAAAGTTTTGATAGCATATCCTAACAGAACAAGCGGTGGTCGACTGACCTGAACATTGCTTTGAAGGGCGGAACTGGCGTCGTAAGCTGCCTGGCTCGCATCCCGGATGGTCTTCACCTACTCCATCATGATCCCTGCCTGGCGTATCGCCTCCTTCGCGGCCCCAGCTTGGTCCTCTGGGACGTGGTGCGTCGTGAAGAGGGAGGGCTGTGCGGCACTCGACGAAGCAGGGAGAGCACTCGTCAGTGGATCTGCGAAGGACACAGTGTGTCGAGTGGTGTTCTCCTCCACCGCGACCAGAGTCTCGGGCGCCGTCACATCCTGGGGCACCCTGCCGGCAGACGCTTTCCTGCTCCTTCTGTGCTTCAACGGTTCCTCATCTTCATCATCATCAGGAAGAGTGATAACAACGTTGGATGGAGCTACAGAAAAGAATCAGAATTAGAGACCATGAGTCAGTCGACTAAAAACGGAATTAAGAGTATAGTACCAGGGTTTGAGGTTGCTGCGTCCTCCATCTCATGGTCATCAGCCCTGGTTGAGGTCTCAGAAGTAGCAGCACTGCAATTCCAAAGAATTAGTCGGCTAGCTCAAGCGTCAACCAGAGATAAAGCTTGCACAAAACAGGAAGATTTAAGAAGCAACGATTACCCTGATATGGTGGGGATGGACACCTTCATCTTCGGCAGGAGCTTGGTCGGCTTTGACGGGGCCGCCCTGGGCTGCTTCGACGCCTTCTCAGTCGGCGCCGGAGAAGTGGTCCAAGGGCGCTTGGTCGACTGCGCAACAGTCGCAACCCCCTTGCCACGTTCAGTCACAGGGTCATGGACAAGCTTCGACCGCCTTTCCGAGCGCGGTGGTGCGACCTCCTCCTCCTCCTCTTCTCCGTCCTCCTCATCGTCATCATCATCATCATCATCCTCAGCGGCATCCGAGTCCCACTCCTCCTGGCTCTCGCCCCCGCTCGCTTCTCCCTCCTCAGTCGGAACCTGTGCTCCATTGGGCATCGAGTACAGCTCAGTGAGGGCCTGATAGACATCAAGACAAAGGTCAATCGACCGATTGGCAGAGAAAACAGAAATAAATATGAAAGAATACAATGGGAAGTGGAGCAGACATACCTTGTTTGGATCACTGCGGTGGTCGAGTGGAGGAATCCTTCTGGCTCCATGAGGGTTATCCTTGTTCCCAGTAACAGCGGCCATCCACCTTTCCAGAGTGGCATCGTCGACTGCTTCTGGATTGATCCGAGTCTCATCTTCAGTCCCGCGGTACAACCACATGCAATGGCTCCGGAACTGAAGAGGCTGGATACGACGCCTAAGAAACATCTCCAGGAGATCCATACCCGTCACTCCCTCCCGAACCAACTGAACTACGCGCTCCATCAACATCTTCACGTCAGCTTTCTCCTCCGGAATCACCTTCAGAGAGGAGGGCTTGTTCACTCGGTCCATGGTGAACTGAGGGAGTCCACTCGACTTCCCCAGCGTCGGCTGATCCTGGTAGTAGAACCAGGTCGACTGCCAGCCTCTGACTGACTTGGGAAATGTCATGGCTGGGAAGGTGCTCTTGTTCCTCACCTGGATCCCCAGACCTCCACACATTTGGATAACTTAGGTTCTTTCATCGCCTGGGCTCGCCTTCTTCATGGCCTGAGAGCGACACGTGAATATATGCTTGAACAATCCCCAATGCGGTCGACAACCCAGAAAATTCTCACACATGGACACAAACGCGGCGAGATAGGCGATGGAGTTCGGGGTGAAGTGGTGGAGTTGCGCTCCAAAGAAGTTCAAGAAACCACGAAAGAAAACGCTCGGTGGCAAAGAAAATCCGCGGTCGACATGGATGGCCAGAAGCACGCACTCACCCTCTTCCGGCTGGGGCTGCCACTCTTTCCCCGGAAGCCTTGCGGCTCCGTGGGGGATCAGCCCGTCGTTGGCTACATCGAGGAGATCCGCCTCCGTGATGGTCGACCGGATCCAATCTCCCTGGACCCAGCCTTTCGGCAGGCGAGATCTAGACGAAGACCCGCCGCGACTGGTGGATCTCCCCTTTGCCTTCTCCGTCGCCGACGCCTTCTTCGCGCGTTCCAGCGCCGCCGTCTTCTCCTTGACCATGGCTGCCGGCGAGACGCGCGAGGAGAAGTTGTGCGGAGGCGAGAGCGAGCGCGTTGGGCGGAGACGAAGGAAGCAGAGAGAGAATGCTGAGGCACTGTTCAAAAAACCCTCGCCGGGTGCATTTATAAGATCCTTTCCGAGTGGATGACAGGTGGGCCGGTCGATCTAATCATATCCCGAAATAGTTGCGCGGACGTGATACGTGGCGAAAAAAGTGGCGCGGGGATCGAGGCGTCTATGCCCTATCCCATCCGAGCGCCGCGGTCCGCCCCGCTTCGTGCGCTTCCCCAAATTTCGTATCCCGCGGAATCCGCGAACGGCAGGTCGGACCGTCGGACGCGGGATTTCCTGTGATCCGTCACTCGGAAATCGGCGAAGTCCAAAAGATCACTCGACGAAAGAAAAGAATGGATCGAGTAGACTGAAGAAAAGTTGCTCACTATCAACAAAGGGATTTTTTGGTTCAAAACAACGCACGACCAGTATGCGAAGGCTAATCGGAAACAACATCAACTCCTTCATCACTCAAGCCTCAATCCATTCGGGGGCTAATGATGGAGTCATGTACCTAGGGTAGGGTCATAGACCTGATCTAAGTACCCTGCCCAAGGACACCCTTAGAAGAGATCACCTTCCAGTCGACCTACGAGGAACTCACTCGACTGACTTGAAGGACTCGACCATGAAGACTCACTCGACCACCAGAAGGTCAAGAAGCACTCTGCACTGCAAGGGTCTGCAATTAAGTAGACTTTATGATAGTTAAGACACTTTATGTGAGGCGTTACCAGTAACGCCCCAGACTTAATGTACCTTAAACCCTTCATTACGTGGGTTGGCTGGGGTCCTGGCGCACTCTATATAAGCCACCCCCCTCCACAGGCAGAAGGGTTCGCACCCCTGTAACTCATATACATATAATCCACTCGACCGCCTCCGGGCTCCGAGACGTAGGGCTTTTACTTCCTCCGAGAAGGGCCTGAACTCGTACATCTCTTGTGTTTACAACCTCTCCATAGCTAGGACCTTGCCTCTCCGTACCTACCCCCCACTCTACTGTCAGA
This sequence comes from Triticum timopheevii, assembly GCA_963921465.1. Taxonomy (NCBI): domain Eukaryota; kingdom Viridiplantae; phylum Streptophyta; class Magnoliopsida; order Poales; family Poaceae; genus Triticum; species Triticum timopheevii. The sequence continues at coordinate 488,243,919 of OY997270.1, read as the reverse complement.
CTTAGAACCACGACACCGCGTACAACGGCATGTGGATTAGTGGATAACGTTGTCTAGCACCCCTGTAGCCAAGGCGATGCACTAGGAGGAGGCGGCCGCGCGAGCACATCAGGGTCGGGCACGAGGAAGGCGCTGCCGCTGAAATAGAGGATGGTATTTCGATTAATTTTATGGTTAGAAGCTCTATACAGGAAAAATACACATTGGAACGTGGTGGTAATTACACCTGGTTACGTATTTTATTTTTAAAATATTAGGAAAAATCAAAATGTCCCATAACTTTTTCCCAACAAACTTGAGTTGTTGTTTTTGATGTACAAAAGTATTCTCTGACAAAATGACAAATATTCTCTCACAGTAGCATGAACAGTATGGCGTATATAGCGACAAATTTGTTTTTTACGTCCACAACAACATGAAAGTCATTTCTTTGCCAACGTTTTTATACGAGTGCAACAATAAATCTACTTTGTTCGTAAAAAGTTTCAGATTTTTTTTACTTTCGTACAAGTTACTAAATTACTTTTAAATTCGGGTGTAATTACACCTGAGACCCATGCGTTCCCGTCTCCACTATACAGCCCTTTTACTTCATCGAAACGGCTATGCAGGCTAGGCCGGATGTCGGGTCGGTCCACAATTTCAAATGGGGCGAAATATTTGGGCCGGCAAACATATTTACCAGGCCCGAACAAAATGGCTGGATTTCATCTGAAATTCATTTTTTCGGACGAAAACCAAAACTTTGCTCACGAGTAAGGACAAAGTGTGCAGAAGAGACTAGTTTGGTCGTTAGGGTCAGTATAGATCCAGCTAGGCCGGTGGCTATGGCCGGAGCATTACAGATTGTGTTGCCGCCCTTCTTAGGCGTTGGATCTAGCGTGGGGTGGTCATTTTATGGCAGCAGCAGTCATGGCTCCTTTTTCCAGAGTAGGCTTCCTAAATGTTGGTTACAAATGTGGATGTCTTCGGATACAAATGTGGTCTTTGACGGTGAAGAGACAGTGGCGGTGGCACACCATCGACACATCTTGGAGGTGGAAGACCATGAGAACCCTAAGGGCTTCGTTGTAAAAAAAATCTTATTTTTTGCGGGGTAAAAAAATCTTCAAAGTGTGAGCTATAATTTTTGAATCTATTTTAATAAAGAGCTTATGCTTTTTACGCAAAACAAAAACCCTTGTTGGCTGTAATCCAATATCATAACTATGATTAGTGCTAAACACGTTTAGCAGAAAACATCAGCCAACATAATCTGTTGGATGGGCGCTGTTAAACGGATGACATTTTTTTTTGAAACTCCGGATGACATATATTGAATGTCAGCAACTCGCTTTTTTATATTAGCATATTTTTTTTCTATATTACCCAATATGAGGCAATGTTTGCGGGCATGTATACAGTGATTGGAGAGCAAATGCGATAGTAGTTGGAGAGCAAAGCGATGCAATTAATTTTCCTTGGGGTGTGTGCTGAATCTTAATATGTACTAGATGCTACTTTTCCGAGTACTACATATGCCACTCTTCCGAGTGCTCCATCTTGTACAGATATTAAGACTATCATGTAAGCAACAGATCTGATATGACAAAATAATAAGATGAAAGAGAAAGCAATCAGGCGACTCAGGAAGAGACGACGCTAAGCACACATACATAGACAAAAACAACTAATTAAACGAAGAAAGCTTAGCAAAACGAAGCCAAACACATGCATTGTGGAGTTTAGTTGTTACACCCTTTCGTACACTTCTTTCATTTACTTCTCTTTCTACTCTACATATTTTGGCTTTTTCAAAAAGAAATTGCCACATATGCAATGTGGTGTATTTGTATACATGTGTGGTGGAATAAATGTGACCCTTCTTGCTTGAACGAAATTAAGTGCATTCCATCTTTGTATTTAGAAGTTTAGAACAAAAACTGTAGAGGAGAGGTTTGACAATGCAACTCACGATAGTATTGATCGGATGCATATGCACATATAGATGGTGTACAATGCGGGGGGCAGCGGGAAGTAGCCTGGTGGCGCAGAGGGCCGTGACTGGGGTGGTGGTGGCGCCTGCGGGGTGGATCCGCCATGGGTGGTACCCGCGGCGAGGGCGGTGTGCTGCACCCGTTGCTTGACCTTCTTCATCTATCGTTCCTCCAGCTTCAAGTACGCGACGACGGTCTGAAACGTAGGCTCAGGCAACAGGGTGAGGTTAGAAGCGGTGTTGTCGAAGTCCTCATCGAGACCGGTGGTGAGAGTGCTAAGCATGAGGTCGTCGAAAACTTTCGCACCGATGTCACGAAGTTCGTCGGTGAGCACACTTTTTGAGCTTGCGTTGGTTTTTCCCTTGAAGAGGAAAGGGTGATGCAGCAAAATAGATATAAGTATTTCCCTCAGTTTGAGAACCAAGGTATCAATCCAGTAGGAGGTACAAGCAAGTCTCCAATCTATGAACCAGCACAAACAATCAAACACTTGCACCCAACGCGATAAAGGGGTTGTCAATCCCTTCACGGTCACTTGCAAGGATGAGATCTGATAGAGATATATATATAAAAGATTATTAAACAAAATAAAAGCAAATAAAACTCAGCGAGATATTTTGGGGTTTTTGGTTTATAGATCTGAAAATATATGATGGAAAATAGACCCGGGGGCATAGGTTTCACTAGAGACTTCTGATAACCCACAAGTATAGGGGATCGCAACAGTTTTTGAGGGTAGAGTATTCAACCCAAATTTATTGATTCAACACAAGGGGAGCCAAAGAATATTCTCAAGTATTAGCAGTTGAGTTGCCAATTCAACCACACCTGGATAACTTAGTATCTGCAACAAAGTATTTAGTAGCAAAGTAGTATGATAGTAATGGTAACAGTGGAAAAAGTAAAGATAGCAGTTTTGTAGTAGTTGTAACAGTAGCAACGGAAAAGTAAATAAGCAAAACACAATATGTGAAAATCTCGTAGGCACTGGATCAATGATGGATAATTATTTCGGATGCAATTCATCATGTAATAGTTATAACATAGGGTGACACAGAACTAGCTCCAGTTCATCAATGTAAAGTAGGCATGTATTCCGAATATAGTCATACGTGCTTATGGAAAAGAACTTGCATGGCATCTTTTGTCCTACTCTCCCGTGGCAGCGGGATCCTAATGGAATCTAAGGGATATTAAGGCCTCCTTTTAATAGAGTACCGGACCAAAGCATTAACACATAGGGAATACATTAGGTCCTCAAACTACGGTCATCACCGAGAAGTATCCCGATTATTGTCACTTCGGGGTTGTCGGATCATAACACATAATAGGTGACCATAGACTTGCAAGATAGGATCAAGAACTCACATATATTCATGAAAACATAATAGGTTCAGATCTGAAATCATGGCACTCGGTCCCTAGTGACAAGCATTAAGCATAGCAAAGTCATAGCAACATTAATCTCAGAACATAGTGGATACTAGGGATCAAACCCTAAAAAAACTAACTTGATTACATGGTAAATCTCATCCAACCCATCACCGTCCAGCAAGTCTACGATGGAATACTCATGCACGGCGGTGAGCATCATGAAATTGGTGATGGAGGATGGTTGATGATGATGACGGCGACGAATCCCCCTCTCCGGAGCCCCGAACGGACTCCAGACCAGCCCTCCCGAGAGGTTTTAGGGCTTGTGGTGGCTCCGTATCGTAAAACACAATGAAACTTCCTCTCTGATTTTTTCTCTTCGCGAAACAGAATATATGGAGTTGGAGTTGAGGTCGGTGGAGCATCAGGGGGCCCATGAGATAGGGGGGCGCGCCCAGGGGGAGGAGGTGCGCCCCCCACCCTCGTGGACAGGGTGTGGGCCCCCTGACCTTGATTCTTTTGCCAATATTTTTTATACTTTCCAAAAGTTATCTCTGTGGATTTGCAGGTCATTCCGAGAACTTTTGTTTCTGCACAAAAATAACACCATGACAGTTCTACTGAAAACAGCGTCAGTCCGGGTTAGTTCCATTCAAATCATGCAAGTTAGAGTCCAAAACAAGGGCAAAAGTGTTTGGAAAAGTGGATACTGTGGAGACATATCAGCTCCCCCAAGCTTAAACCTTTGCTTGTCCTCAAGCAATTCAGTTGACAAACTGAAGGTGATAAAGAAAAACTTTTACAAACTCTATTTGCTCTTGTTGTTGTAAATATGTAAAGCTAACATTCAAGTTTTCAGCAAAGATTATGAACTAACCATATTCACAATAACACTTAGGTCTCATATTTACTCATATTAATGGCATAATCAGCTAGCGAGCAATAATAATAAAACTCGGATGGCAACACTTTCTCAAAACAATCATAATATGATATAACAAGATGGTATCTCGCTAGCCCTTTCTAAGACCGCAAAACATAAATGCAGAGCACCTTTAAAGATCAAGGACTGACTAAACATTGTAATTCATGGTAAAAGATATCCAGTCAAGTCATACCCGATATAAACTAATAGTATTGCATGCAAATGACAGTGTGCTCTCCGACGGGTGCTTTTTAATAAGAGGGTGATGACTTAATATAAAAGCAAATAGATAGGCCCTTCGCAGAGGGAAGCAGGGATTTGTAGAGGTGCCAGAGCTCGATTTTGAAATAGAGAATTAAATAACATTTTGAGCGGTATACTTTCACTGTCAACATAACAACTATGAGATCTCGATATCTTCCATGCTACATACATTATAGGCGGTTCCCAAACAGAATGGTAAAGTTTATACTCCCCCACCACCAACAAGCATCAATCCATGGCTTGCTCGAAACAACGAGTGCCTCCAACCAACAACAATCCTGGGGGAGTTTTGTTTAATTATTTTGATTTGCTTTGATCTTTTTATCATGGGACTGGGCATCCCGGTTACCAACCATTTTCTCGTGAATGAGGAGAGGAGTCCACTCCTCTTGAGAATAACCCACCTAGCATGGAAGATACAAACATCCCTAGTTGATACATGAGCTGCTCGAGCATACAAAACAGGATTTCATTTGAAGGTTTGGAGTTTGGCACATACAAATTTACTTGGAACGGTAGGTAAATACCGCATATAGGAAGGTACGGTGGACTCATATGGAATAAATTTGGGGTTCATGGAGTTTGGATGCACAAGCAGTATTCCCTCTTAGTGCAAGTGAAGGCTAGCAAAAGACTGGGAAGCGACCAACTGAGAGAGAGACAACAGTCATGAACATGCATTAAAATTAATCAACACCGAGTGCAAGCATGAGTAGGATATAATCCACCATGAACATAAATATCGTGAAGGCTATGTTGTTTTTTGTTTCAACTACATGCGTGAACATGTGCCAAGTCGAGTCACTCAATTCATTTAAAGGAGGATACCACCCTATCATACCACATTACAACCATTTTAATAGCATGTTGGCACGCAAGGTAAACCATTATAAGCTCCTAGCTAAGTAAGAATGACATAAGCAACTATAATCTCTAATTGTCATTGCAAACATGTTTATTCATAATAGGCTGGATCAGGAACAATGAACTCATCATATTTACAAAAACAGGAGAGGTCGAGTTCATATCAGCTTCTCTCATCCCAATCATTTCATCATATATCATCATTATTGTCTTTCACTTGCACAACCGAACGGTGTGTATAATAATAATAATGCACGTGCATTGGACTAAGCTGGAATCTGCAAGCATTCAACTGAAGAGAGAAGACAAGGTAATATGGGCTCTTGGTTAAATCAACAATCATGCATATAAGAGCCACTAAACATTTTCATTATGGTCTTCTACTCTTGACCCCCAAAGGAAAGAAAAGAAATAAAACTATTTACACGGGAAAGCTCCCAACAAGCAAAAGAAGAACGAGAAATCTTTTTGGGTTTTTCATTTAATTATTACTACTACAGGCATGGAAATTAAACTAACTATTTTTTTGGTTTTTCTTAAGGTTTATCAAACACACAAGAAGAAAATTAGAAAAAGAAATTAAACTAGCATAGATAGTACAATGAAAGAGTATGGTGTCTGTTTTGAAGAAGGATATATGGTGGGTTTAATGCACCGGCGAAAGTTGAGTGGTACTAAAGAGGCTAGCAATAGTGGAAGGGCGAGAGTGCGTATAATGCATGGACTCAACATTAGTCATAAAGAACTCACATACTTATTGCAAATATATATTAGTTATTGAAACAAAGTACTACACGCCTACTCCTAGGAGAAGGGTTGGTAGGAGTTAACCATCGCGCGATCCTGACCTCCACACAAAGGATGGCAATCAAAAAATAAATCATGCTCCGGCTTCATCACATAACGGTTCACCTTAGGTGCATGCTGGGAATCACAAACTTTAACACAAGTATTTCTATACCAATCCACAATTACTCACTAGCATGACTCTAATATCACCATCTTTATATCTCAAAACAAATGCAAGGAAGTAAACTTCTCTTATATTCAATGCACTCTATATGAAAGTTTTTATTATATCCCTCTTGGATGCCCATCATATTAGGACTAAATTCATAACCTAAGCAAATTACCACGCTGTTTAAAACTCTCAAAATAATATAAGTGAAGCATGAGAGTTCATCAATTTCTATAAAATAAAGCCACCGTCGTGCTCTAAAAAGATATTAATAAATAATATAAGTGAAGTACTAGAGCAAAAACTGCCCAACTCAAAAGATATAAGTGAAGCACATAGAGTATTCTAATAAAATCATGATTAATGCGTGTCCCTCTCAAAAGGTCTGTACAGCAAGTATGATTGTGGCAAACTAAAAAGCAAAGACTCATATCATACAAGACGCTCCAAGCAAAACACATATCATGTGGTGAATAAAAATATAGCCTCAAGTAAATTTACCGATGGATTGAAGACGAAAGAGGGGATGCCATCCAGGGCATCCCCAAGCTTAGATGCTTGGTTGTCCTTGAATATTAACTTGGAGTTCCCTGGTCATCACCAAGCTTAGGCTCTTCCCACTCCTCATTCCGTTGTCCATCAAATCTTTACCCAAAACTTGAAAACTTCACAACACAAAACTCAACTGAAAACTCATAAGCTCTGTTAGTATAAGTAAAGCAAATCACCACTTAGGTACTATTGTGAAATCATTCTAAATTTAACATGGTATTATATCTACTGTATTCCAACTTCTCCATGGTTCATACCCCCGATACTACCCATAGATTCATCAAAATAAGCAAAGAACACAATAAAAACATAATCTGCCTAAAACAGAACAGTCTGTATTAATCAGGAAACTTCGTATACTTCTATAACTCCAAAATTCTCAAAACTTAGGACAATCTAGGCAATTTGTATATCAATCTTGTGTAAAAAATTGAGAACCAGATCACGTTCCTGTGAATTATCAAAATTATTTTACTTGACGCAAAAGTTTCTATTTTTCATCAAAATCAAATCAACTATCTTCCAAATCATCCCAAAGGTCTTACTTGGCACAGACACTAATTTAAAACACGAAAACACCTCTAACCAGAGGCTAGAAGATATATTTATTGGAAAACAGGAACAAAAAGGTAGAAACAAAAATAAAATTGGGTTGCCTCCCAACAAGCGCTATTGTTTAACGCCCCTAGCTAGGCAAATTGCAATGATCTAGGTATTGTCATCTTTGGTATTTAATTCCTTAACCAAATCTCCAAAAACTTATGTTAGCAAATATTTCTTTTTTTTTTCTATCCTTCCTAATAGGTGAACTTAATTCATGGAAAGGACTTTCATTAGTGATTTTAACATTCATAAACCCATAATCCGGATCGTCAACATAAATATCATCATATAATATATGTATCTCATTTTTAATGGGTTCTTTAGTCATCTCCTCCATCCAATCATCATTATATCCTAAATAAATTCCCTGAGTTACCCAATCAAATTTATCATAAGTATCAAGGTAAAGGGCTTGAGTAATTTTTTTGTAAGGGACTCTTCTCCTAAGATTGTTACTATAGGCATGATACTCTCTAGATTCCAAGCTACACAAAGTCTCTTTATCGTGGAGAATCTCTTCAATTGGAGGATTTCCAATATTTTTAATGTAGAAAGCAAAATTTTTGCCTAGCTTGTTGTATGATGAAATCAAACTCTCGCATAAGAATAATGGTTGCAATCTTTTTAGCCTTAGGATGGAGTATATTGGGAAGTTCATAAAATATCTTTTGTGGACGGGATGAATGTGCACAAATCTTCTCTCTAGTCTAGCAACAAGCATAATAATAGCATCCGCATAGCAATTTGTATCAAGAAGAATATATCCCTTATTAATTAACATAACTCCCATGCAATCAAAGAATTCCTGAATAACACTCTTCCCAATAATATTACCGTCACCCACATGAAAAGTTTTTGCCTTCAGATTAGAGAGAGTTTTGGTTTCACGATCTAAAGAACAAGATCCAAATTTTTCCTCAAGATTATTAGCAAGATCCTCAGAATTTTCAATGATAGCCTCCCCATATTCAGACATGGCACTAAGCAACCAGTCTAGAACACGAGTGCCACTTCTTGAGCTAGCGGTTGTTTTTCCCTTGAAGACAAAAGGGTGATGCAGTGCTATGTGTTGAGATTTGCGTTGGTTTTCCTTGAAGAGGAAAGGGTGATGCAGCAGAGTAGCGTAAGTATTTCCCTCAGTTTTTGAGAACCAAGGTATCAATCCTGTAGGAGGCTCCTCAAAAGTCCCACGCAACTACACAAACAAACAAAGAACTCGCAACCAACGCAATAAAGGGGTTGTCAATCCCTTCACGGCCACTTGCGAAAGTGAGATCTGACAGAGATAGTATGATAAGATAAATATATTTTTGGTATTTTATAATATAGATGCAAAAAGTAAAGATGCAAATAAAAGTAGATTGGAAGCAAATATGATAAGAGATAGACCCAGGGGCCATAGGTTTCACTAGAGGCTTCTCTCGAGATAGCATAAGTATTACGGTGGGTGAACAAATTACTGTTGAGCAATTGATAGAAAAGCGAATAATTATGAGATTATCTAGGCATGATCATGTATATAGGCATCACATCCGCAACAAGTAGACCGACTCCTTCCTGCATCTACTACTATTACTCCACACATCGACCGACTCCTGCCTGCATCTAGAGTATTAAGTTCACAAAGAACAGAGTAACGCATTAAGCAAGATGACATGATGTAGAGGGACAAACTCAAGCAATATGATATAAACTCCATCTTTTTATCCTTGATGGAAACAATACAATACGTGCCTTGCAACCCTTTCTGTCAATGGGTAAGGACACCGCAAGATTGAACCCAAAGCTAAGCACTTCTCCCATGGCAAGAAAGATCAATCTAGTAGGCCAAACCAAACTGATAATTCAAAGAGACTTTCAAAGATAACTCAATCATACATAAAAGAATTCAGAGAAGATTCAAATACTATTCATAGATAAACTTGATCATAAACCCACAATTCATCGGATCTCGACAAACACACCGCAAAAAGAGATTACATCAAATAGATCTCCACAAGAGAGGGGGAGAACATTATATTGAGATCCAAAAAGAGAGAATAAGCCATCTAGCTAATAACTATGGACCCGTAGGTCTGTGGTAAACTACTCACAACTCATCGGAAGGGCTATGGTGTTGATGTAGAAGCCCTCCATGTTCGATTCCCCCTCCGGCAGAGTGCCAGCGAAGGCTCCAAGATGAGATCTCGCGGATACAGAAGGTTACGGTGGTGGAAATTGTGTTTCGGGTGCTCCCTGGATGTTTTCGGGGTACGTAGGCTTATATAGGAGGAAGAAGTACGTCGGTGGACGCCCGAGGGGCCCACAAGACAGGGGGCGCACCCTATAGGGGGGGGGCACCCTCCTATCTCGTGGAGGCCTCGGCTGCTTCTTGACTTGCACTCCAAGTCCTCTGGATCACGTTCATTCCAAAAATCACGCTCACGAAGGTTTCATTCCGTTTGGACTCCGTTTGATATTACTTTTCTTCGAAATACTGAAATAGGCAAAAAACAGCAATAATAGGTTAGTCCCAAAAATGATATAAATGTGTAAAATAAAGCCCATAGACATCCAAAACAGGTAATATAATAGCATGGAACAATAAAAAAATTATAGATACGTTGGAGACGTATCAAGCATCCCCAAGCTTAATTCCTGCTCGTCCTCGAGTAGGTAAATGATAAAAACAGAATTTTTGATGTGGAATGCTACCTAGCATAATTCTTAATGTAATTTTCTTTATTGTGGCATGAATGTTTAGATCCAAATGATTCAAGATAAAAGCTTATAAAACATAAAGATAATAATGCTTCAAAGCATACTAACAAACAATCATGTCCTATCAAAATAGCATAGCCAAAGAAAGCTTATCCCTACAAAATCATATAGTTAGGCCATGCTTCATTTTCATTACACAAAATACTCCCATCATGTATAACCCCGATGACGAGCCGAGCAATTGGTTCATACTTTTTAACGCGCTTCAGTTTTTTTTTCAACTCTTACGCAATACATGAGCGCAAGCCATGGACATAGCACTATGGTGGTCTATTGTGGTGGTTGTGAGGACAAAAAGAGGGAGAATATAGTCTAACATCAACTAGGCGTATCAACGAGCTATGGAGATGCCCATCAATAGATATCAATGTGAGTGAGTAGGGATTGCCATGCAACGGATGCCCTAGAGCTATAAATGTATGAAAGCTCAACAAGAGAAACTAAGTGGGTGTGCATCCAACTTGCTTGCTCACGAAGACCTAGGGCATTTTGAGGAAGCCCATCATTGGAATATACAAGCCAAGTTCTATAATGAAAAATTCCCACTAGTATATGGAAGTGACAACATAGGAGACTCTCTATCATGAAGATCATGGTGCTATTCTTTTGAAGCACAAGTGTGGAAAAAGAGATAGTAGCAATTGTCCGTTCTCTCTTTTTCTCTCATTTTATTTTCTTCTTCTTCTTTTTTTTCTTTTTTCTTCTTTTTGGTGGGCTTCTTTGGCCTCTTTTATTTTTATAAAGTCTGAAGTCTCATCCCAACTTGTGGGGGAATCATAGTCTTCATCATCCTTTCCTCACTGGGACAATGCTCTAACAATGAAGATCATCACACTTTTATTGATTTACAACTCAAAAATTACAACTCAAAGCTAGAACAAGATATGACTCTATATGAATGCCTCCGGCGGTGTACCGGGATATGTAATGAATCAAGAGCGACATGTATGAAAATTATGAAGGTGGCCTTGCCACAAATATGATGTCAACTACATGATCATGCAAAGAGCAACATGACAATGATGAAATGTGTCATAATAAAAGGAATGGTGGAAAGTTGCATGGCAATATATCTCGGAATGGCTATGGAAATGCCATGATAGGTAGGTATGGTGGCTGTTTTGAGGAAGGTAAATAATGGGTACATGCTACCGCCGAAAGTTGCGCGGCATAATAGAGGCTAGCAAGGTGGAAGGATGAGTGTGTGTATATCCATAGACTCACATTAGTCATAAAGAACTCATATACTTATTACAAAAATCTACTTAGCCCTCGAAGAAAAGTACTACTACGCATGCCCCTAGAGGGATAGATTGGTAGGAAAAGACCATCGCTCATCCCCGACTGCCACTCATATGGAAGACAATCAAAAGAGCACCTCATGCAACAAATTTGTCACACAGCTTTTACTATACGTGCATGCTACGGGACTTGCCAACTTCAACAAAAGTATTTATCAATTTCATAATTATCCACTAGCATGACCCTAACATTACTACCTTTATATCTCAAAACAATTATCAAGCATCAAATTGATCCTAGTGTTTAATGCACTTTCTATGATAGTTTTAATTATACCCAACTTGGATGCTCATCATTGTAGGACCAAATTTGTAACCATAGCAAATACCATGCTGTTCTAAAAGACTCTCAAAATAATATAAGTGAAGCATGGAGACTAGAAATTTCTTCAAAATTAATCCACCGCCATGCTCTAAAAGATATAAGTGAAGCACTAGAGCAAAAACTATCAAGCTCAAAAGATATAAGCGAAAAGCACATAGCATATTCTAATAAATTTCAATCAAGTAGGCTTATCCCAAAAGGTGTGTACAGCAAGGATGATTGTGGTAAACTAAAAATCAAAGACTAATATAATACACGACGCTCCAAGCAAAACACATATCATGTGGCGAATAAAAATATAGCTCCAAGTAAAGTTACCAATGAACAAAGACGAAAGAGGGGATGCCTTCCCGGGGCATCCCCAAGCTTAGGCTTTTGGCTATAATTGAATATCTTGGGGTGCCTTGGGCATCCCCAAGCTTAGGCTCTTGCCACTCTTTATTTCATAGTCCATAAAAGCTTTACCCAAAACTTGAAAACTTCACAACACAAAACTCAACAGGAAATCTTATAAGCTCCGTTAGTGAAAGAAAACAAAACCACCACATAAGGTACTGTAATGAACTCATTATTTATTTATTTTGGTGTTAAACCTACTGTATTCCAACTTCTCTATGGTTTATAAACTATTTTACTAGCCATAGATGCATCAAAATAAGCAAACAACACACGAAAAACAGAATCTGTCAAAAACAGAACAGTCTGTAGCAATCTGTAACTAACGCAACGTTCTGGAACTCTAAAAATTCTACTAAAATAGGACATACTGGACAATTTGTTTATTGATCAGAAGCAAAAATAATTAATGCAAAAACACGTTTCTGTGATTTATTGAATTGTTTCTAGCGAGCGCAAAGTTTCTGTTTTTCAGCAGAATCAAATCAACTATCATCATAGTTTATCCTATAGGTTCTACCTGGCACAAAAGATAAAAACGCCTCTAAACAGAAAGTAAAAGCAAAATTTATTACTAAACAGGAACAAAAACAAAAAACACAAAGAAAATTGGGTTGCCTCCCAACTAGCGCTATTGTTTAACGCCCCTAGCTAGGCATAAAAGCGAAGATAGATCTAAGTAGTGCCATCTTTGGCACTTGATTCATAAGTAGCCCGCATGATAGATTCATAAGGTAATTTGACTTTCTTTCTTGGAAAGTGCTCCATGCCTTTCTTTAATGTAAATTGGAACCTAATATTCCCTTCCTTCATATCAATAATCGCGCCAATCGTTCTAAGGAAAGGTCTACCAAGAATAATAGGGCAAGAAAGATTACAATCTATATCAAGAACGATAAAATCCACGGGACCAAATTTCTATTGCAACAATGAGAACATCATTGATCCTTCCCATTGGCTTTTTAATGGTGGAATCCGCAAGGTGCAAATTTAAAGAGCAATCATCAAGATCATGGAAACGTAGAATATCACATAAAGTTTTCGGAATCGTGGAAACACTAGCACCCAAATCACACAAAGCAAAACACTCATGATCTTTAATTCTAATCTTTATAGTAGGTTCCCACTCATCATTAAGTTTTCTAGGTATAGAAACTTCCAAATTAAGTTTTTCATCATAAGATTGCAACAAGGCATCAACGATATGTTTGGTAAAAGCTTTATTTTGACTATAAGCATGAGGAGAATTAACAACGGATTGCAACAAGGAAATACAACCTTCTAAAGAACAATTATCATAATCAAATTCCTTGAAATCCGAGATAGTGGGTTCAATACTATTTAAAGTCATGACCTCTCCAATCCCACTTTTACCAAATTTAGCACCAAGATCTAAAAACTCCGAATTATTGGGACGCCTTCTAGGTAAAGTTGACTCATCATCAGTCCCATAATTATCAAGATTCATATTGCAAAACATAGATCTAATAGGAGACGCATCAATAACTTTAAGATCTTCATCGTTATTTTCATGTAAACTAGAAGAACACACCTTTATAAAGCTATCTTTTTTAGCACACAATCTAGCGGTTCTTTCCTTACACTCATCAATGGAAATTCTCATTGCTTTGAGAGACTCATTGATATCATGCTTAGGAGAAGAAGATCTATTTTTAATAGAATCAACATCGAGCGAAAGTCTATCAACGTTCCTAGCCAAATCATCAACTTTGAGCAATTTTTCTTCAAGCAAAGCATTAAAATTCTTTTGAGAAATCATAAATTCTTTAAAACTATTCTCAAAATTAGAGGGCATCTTATTAAAATTACCATAAGAATTATTGTAGGAATTTCCATAATTATTAGAGGAATTACTAGGGAACGGTCTAGCATTAAAGTTTCCTCTACAAGCATTGTTTCCAAAACTATTCCTACCAACAAAATTCACATCCATAGATTCATTATTACTCTCAATCAAAGTAGACAAAGGCATATCATTGGGATCAAGAGGAATATTTTTAGTAGCAAACAACTTCATAAGTTCATCCATCTTTCCACTCAAAACATTGATTTCTTCTATAGCATGCACTTTTTACTAGGAGATCTTTCGGTGTGCCATTGAGAATAATTAGCCATAATATTATCAAGAAGTTTGGAGCATCTCCTAACGTGATTTCTATAAACGTGCCTCCCGCGGCCGAATCTAAGAGATTTCTAGAAGCAAAGTTCAAACCAGCATAAATTTTTTGTATGATCATCCATAAATTCAAACCATGAGTAGGGCAATTGCGAATCATCAATTTCATTCTTTCCCAAGATTGGGCAACATGCTCATGATCAAGTTGTTTAAAATTCATAATATCATTCCTAAGAGTGATAATCTTAGCGGGAGGAAAATACTTAGAGATAAAAGCATCTTTGCACTTGTTCCAAGAATCAATACTATTTTTAGGCAAAGACGAAAACCAAACTTTAGCACGATCTCTAAGTGAAAACGGAAATAACTTAAATTTAACAATATTGTTATCCGTATCTTTCTTCTTTTGCATATCACACCAATCAACAAAATTGTTTAGATGAGTAGCGGCATCTTCACTAGGAAGGCCGGCGAATTGATCTTTCATAACAAGATTCAGCAAAGCAGTATTGATTTCACTAGACTCAACATCGTTAAGAGGAGAAATTGGAGTACTAAGGAAATCATTATTATTGGTATTCGAGAAATCACACAATTTGGTATTATCTTGCGCCATGGCAACAAGTAATCCGACACACAAGCAAACAAAAAAGGCAAGCGAAAAGAGAGAAGAGATTGGGAAAGAGAGGGCGAATAAAACGGCAAGGGTGAAGTGGGGGATAGGAAAACGAGAGGCAAATGGCAAATAATGTAAATGCAAGGGAGATGAGTTTGTCATGGGTACCTGGTATGTCTTGACTTGAGCGAAGACCTCCCCGACAATGGCGCCAGAAACCCTTCTTGCTACGTCTTGAGCTTGCGTTGGTTTTCCTTGAAGAGGAAAGGGTGATGCAACAGAGTAGCGTAAGTATTTCCCTTAGTTTTTGAGAACCAAGGTATCTATCCGGTAGGAGGCTCCTCAAAAGTCCCACGCACCTACACAAACAAACAAAGAACTCGTAACCAACGCAATAAAGGGGTTGTCAATCCCTTCACGGCCACTTGCGAAAGTGAGATCTGATAGAGATAGTATGATAAGATATATTTTTTTAGTATTTTATAATATAGATGCAAAAAGTAAAGATGCAAATAAAAGTAGATTGGAAGCAAATATGATAAGAGATAGACCCGGGGGCCATAGGTTTCACCAGAGGCTTCTCGTGAGATAGCATAATTATTATGCTGGGTGAACAAATTACTGTCGAGCAATTGATAGAAAAGAGAATAATTATGAGATTATCTAGGCATGATCATGTATATATGCATCACGTCCGCAACAAGTAGACCGACTCCTGCCTGCATCTACTACTATTACTCCACACATCGACCGACTCCTGCCTGCATCTAGAGTATTAAGTTCACAAAGAACAGAGTAACACATTAAGCAAGATGACATGATGTAGAGGGATAAACTCAAGCAATATGATATAAACCCCATCTTTTTATCCTCGATGCCAACAATACAATACGTGCCTTGCAACCCTTTCTGTCACTGGGTAAGGACACCGCAAGATTGAACCCAAAGCTAAGCACTTCTACCATGGCAAGAAAGATCAATCTAGTAGGCCAAACCAAATTGATAATTCGAAGATACTTGCAAAGATAACTCAATCATACATAAAAGAATTCAGACAAGATTCAAATATTATTCATAGATAAACTTGATCATAAACCCACAATTCATTGGATCTTGACAAACACACCGCAAAAAGAGATTACATCAAATAGATCTCCACAAGAGAGGGGGAGAACATTGTATTGAGATCCAAAAAGAGAGAAGAAGCCATCTAGCTAATAACTATGGACCCGTAGGTGTATGATAAACAACTCACGACTCATCGGAAGTGCTATGGTGTTGATGTAGAAGCCCTCCATGGTCGATTCCCCCTCCGGCAGAGTGCCGGTGAAGGCTCCAAGATGAGATCTCGCGGATACAGAAGGTTACGGTGGTGGAAATTGTGTTTCAGGTGCTCCCTGGATGTTTTTGGGGTACGTAGGCTTATATAGGAGGAAGAAGTACGTCGGTGGACGCCCGAGGGGCCCACGAGACAGGGGGGCGCGCCCTATAAGGGGGGCACCCTCCTATCTCGTGGAGGCCTCGGCTATTTCTTGACTTGCACTCCAAGTGCTCTGGATCATGTTCATTCCAAAAATCACGCTCCCGAAGGTTTCATTCCGGTTGGACTCCATTTGATATTACTTTTCTTCGAAATACTGAAATAGGCAAAGACAACAGCAATACGGGCTGGGCCTCCGGTTAGTAGGGTAGTCCCAAAAATGATATAAATGTGTAAAATAAAGCCCACAGACATCAAAAACAGGTAATATAATAGCATGGAACAATAAAAAATTATAGATACATTGGAGACGTATCATGCAACAAAGTAGAGATAAGTGTTTCCCTCAGTTTGAGAACCAAGGTATCAATCCAATAGGAGGTACAAGCAAGTCTCCAATCTATGCACCTGCACAAACAATCAAACACTTGCACCCAACGTGATAAAGGGGTTGTCAATCCCTTCAGGTCACTTGCAAGGATGAGATCTGACAGAGGTAGATATAAAAGATTACTAGAACATAAAACAAAATAAAAGCAAATAAAACTCAGTGAGGTATTTTTGGGTTTTTGGTTTTATAGATCTGGAAATATATGATGGAAAGTAGACCCGGGGGCCATAGGTTTCACTAGAGGCTTCTCTCTTGAAAGAAAACATACGGTGGGTAAACAAATTACTGCCAAGCAATTGATAGAAAAGTGCAAAGTAATGATGATATCCAAGGCAATCATTATGAATATGGGCACCAGGTCCGTGTCAAGTAGACCGAAACGATTCTGCATCTGCTACTATTACTCCACACATCGACCACTATCCAGCATGCATCTAGAGTATTAAGTTCATAAGAACGAGTAACGCTTTAAGTAAGATAAAATGGTGTACAGGGATAAACTCAAGCAATATGATGTAAATCCCATCTTTTTATCCTTGATGGCAACAATACAATACGTGCCTCGCTACCCCTTCTGTCACTGGGTGAGGACACCACAAGATTGTGAAGGAAATATGCCCTAGAGGCAGTAATAAAGTTGTTATTTTAAATTTCCTATTTCATGATAAAACTTTATTATTCATTCTAGAATTGTATTAACTGGAAACTTGATACATGTGTGGATACATAGAAAAAATACCATGTCCCTAGTAAGCCCCTACTAGACTAGCTCATTGATCAAAGATGGTTAAGTTTCCTAACCATAGACATATGTTGTCATTTGATAAACGGGATCACATCATTATGAGAATGATGTGATGGACAAGACTCATTCATTAGCTTTGCATTATGATCATTCAGTTTTATTTCTATTGCTTTCTTCATGTCAAATACATATTCCTTCGACTATGAGATTGTGTAACTCCCAGATATCGGAGGAATGCCTTGTGTGCTATCAAATGTCACAATGTAACTAGGTGATTATAAAGATGCTCTACAGGTATCTCCGAAGGTGTTTGTTGGGTTGGCATAGATTGAGATTAGGATTTGTCACTACGAGTATTAGAGAGGTACCTTTGGGCCCTCTCGGAATACACATCATAAGAAGCCTTGCAAGAAAAGTGACTAATGAGTTAGTTGCAGGATGATATATTATGGAATTAGTAAAGAGACTTGCCAGTAACGAGATTGAACTAGGTATAGAGATACCGACGATCGAATCTCGGGCAAGTAACATACCGATGGACAAATGGAATTACGTATGTTGTCATAGCGGTTCGACCGATAAAGTTCTTCGTAGAATATTTAGGAAACAATATGGGCATCCAGGTTCCGTTATTGACCAGAGAGGTATCTCGGTCATGTATACATAGTTCTCGAACCCGTAGGGTCCGCACGCTTAACGTTCGTTGACGATATAGTATTATATGAGTTATGTGATTTGGTGACCAAATGTTGTTGTCCTGGATGAGATCACGGACATGACGAGGAGTCTTGAAATGGTCGATAAGTAAAGATTGATATATAGGACGATGGTATTCGGACACCAGAAGTGTTTCAGAGGGTACCAGGTACTTATCGGGTCACCGGAAAGGAGTTTCGGGCACACCTGGCAAAGATATGGGCCTAATGGGCCAAAGGGGGAACATGCCAGCCCCTGGTGCCCCCCTTATTTGGACAGCAGGCCCTAAGGGAAGGAACAGGGGGAGGGCTATCCCCTCCTGCCTTTCCCTCTCATGGGAGAAAGGGAAGGGGTCACCCTCCCCTGCATTCCCTCCGCAGCTATATAAGGCAGGGAGGGGGCGCGGCTTGGGAGAGACTCCAAGTAGGATTCCTCCTACTTGGGCGCCTCCTTTGGCTTCTACTCCCTCCCACCAATATATATGTGGGAGTGGGGCGCCTAGCACACAAGAGACAATTGTCTAGCCATGTGTGGCGCCCCCCTCCATCGTTTACACCATCGGTCATATTTTTGTAGTGCTTAGGCGAAGCCCTGCAGAGATAACTTCACCATCACCGTCACCACACCGTCGTGCTGACAAAACTCATCTACTACCTCGACGTCTTGCTGGATCAAGAAGGCGAGCAACATCACCGAGCTGAATGTGTATAGAACGTGGAGGTGATGTGCGTTTGGTACTTGATCAGTTGAAGCGCGAATAAGTTCGACTACATCAACCGCATTGTGAAACGCTTATGCTTACGGTCTACAAGGGTACGTAGACACACTCTCCCCCTCTTATTGCTATGCATCTCCTAGATAGATCTTGCATGAGCGTGGGATTTTTTTTTGAAATTGCATGCTACATTACCCAACAGATTGAACCGAAAACTAAGCACCTCTCCAATTGCAAGAAAAACCAATCTAGTTGGCCAAACCAAACCGATAATTCGAAGATAAATTCAAAGATTCTAAATCATGCATATAAGAATTCACATGAGATTCAAATTATATTCATATATAGTCTGATCATAAATCCACAATTCATCGGATCTCGACAAACACACCGCAAAAGAATATTACACCGGATAGATCTTCAAGAACATCAAGGAGAACATTATGTTGAAGATCAAAGAGAGAGAAGAAGACATTTAGATACTACCTATGGACCCGTAGGTCTGTGGTAAACTACTCACGCTTCATCGGAAGGGCAATAGGGTTGAAGTAGAAGCCCTCCATGATCGAATCCCCTCCGGCAGGGTGCCAAAAAAGGTACCAAGATGGGATCTCACGAGGTCAGAGGCTTACGGCGGCCGAAAAGTATTTTGGTGGACGCTTCTGGTGGTTTGGAAATATTTCTGAATTTATAGTCAAAGATTAGGTTTGGAGGACTCCTATGGGACCCACAAGCTAGCCCCCCCCCTAGAGCACGCCCCTGAGGCTTGTCGTCGCCTCGGGACTCCTCTGACTTCATCTCGAAGTCCTACGGGTGTCTTCTGGTCCAAGAAAAATCATCGTTAACGTTTTGAAGGAAATATGCCCTAGAGGCAATAATAAAGTTGTTATTTTATATTTACTTATTCGTGATAAATGTTTATTATTCATGCTAGAATTGTATTAACCGAAAACTTGATACATGTGTGGATACATAAACAAAATAACGTGTCCCTAGTATGCCTCTACTAGATTAGCTCGTTGATCAAAAGATGGTTAAGTTTCCTAGCCATGGACATGAGTTGTCATTTGATAACGGGATCACATCATTAGTAGAATGATGTGATGGACAAGACCCATCCATTAGCTTAGCATAATGATCATTCAGTTTTATTGCTACTGCTTTCTTCGTGTCAAATATATATTCCTTCGACTATGAGATTATGCAACTCCCGGACACCGGAGGAATGCCTTGTGTGCTATCAAACATCACAATGTAATTGGGTGATTATAAAGATGCTCTACAGGTATCTCCGAAGGTGTTTGTTTGGTTGGCATAGATCGAGATTAGGACTTGTCACTTCGAGTATCGGAGATGTATCTCTGGGCCCTCTCGGTAATGCACATCATATGAAGCCTTGCAAGCAATGTGACTAATGAGTTTGTCACGGGATGATGCACTACGAGACGAGTAAAGAGACTTGCCGGTAACGATATTGAACTAGGTATAGAGATACCGACAAATGAATCTCAGGCAAGTAACATACCGATGACAAAGGGAATAACTATATTGACATTGCGGTTCGACCGATAAAGATCATCGTAGAATATGTGGGAACCAATATGAGCATCCAGGTTCTGCTATTGGTTATTGACCGGAGAGGTGTCTTGGTCATGTCTACATAGTTCTCGAACCCGTAGGTCTGCACGCTTAACGTTCGATGATGATTGGCATTACATGAGTTTTGTGTTTTAGAGACCGAAGGTTGTTCGGAGCCCCGAATGAGATCACAGACATGACGAGGAGTCTCAAAATGGTCGAGAAATAAAGATTGATATATTCGAAGGTTACATTCAAACACCGGAATGGTTTTGTAAATTTTGGATAAGTTTCGGAGTACCGGGAGGTTACCGGAACCCCCCGGGAAAGTTAATGGGCCACATGGGCCTTAGTGGAAAAGAGAGGGACGACCATAGGAGGTGGCGCCCCACCCTTGCCAATCCGAATTGGACAAGGGGTGGGGGCGGCTCCCCCCTTTCCCTCTCCTACTCCCTCTCCGTTTCCCCCTTTGCTACTCCGGAAAAAAGGAAAAGGGGGGGGGGGGGGGGCGAATCCTACTAGGAGTGGAGTCCTAGTAGGACTCCCCACATGGCGCGCCCCTTGGTGGTCGGCCTCCTCCTCCCCTCCTTTATATAGAGGGGCAAGGGGCAACCCAAAGGCACAACATTGTCTTAGCCGTGTGCGGTGCCCCCCTCCGTCGTTTACTCCTCCGATAGTATCATCGTAGTGCTTAGGCGAAGCCCTACACGGACACATCACCAACACCGTCATCACACCGTCGTACTAACGGAACTCATCGACTCCATTGACACTCTGCTAGATCAAGAGATCGAGAGACGTCATCGAGCTGAGCGTGTGCAGAACTCGGAGGTGTTGTACGTTCGGTACTTGATCGATTGATTCGAGAAGACGTTCGACTATATCAACCGCATTAAGTTAACGCTCCCGCTTTCGGTCTTCAAGGGTACGTGGACACACTCTCCCCTCTCGTTTCTGTGCATCTCCTAGATAGATCTTGCGTGAGCGTAGGATTTTTTTTGAAATTGCATGCTACATTTCCCAACAGTGGCATCCAAGCCCGGTCTATGCGTAGATGATATGCACGAGTAGAACACAAAGAGTTGTGGACGGTGATTATCGTACTACTTACCACCAATGTCTTACTTTGATTTGATGGTATTGTTGGACGAAGCGGCCCAGACCAACCTTACATGACCGCGTCCATGAGACCGGTTCCACCGACAGACATGCAACTAGTTTTGGATAAATGTGGCTGGCAGGTGTGTGTTTCTCCAAGTTTATTGAATCAAATTTGACTGCAGCCGGTCCTTGAGAAGGTTAAAACAGCAAACTTGATAAATCACCGTTGTGGTTTTTGTGCCATATTAGGTTTGTACGGTTCATGCTACTAGCCTGTAGCAGCAACGTAAAACTTGCAACAAACAAAGTAGAGGACGTCTAACTTGTGTTTGCAGGGCATGTTGTGATGTGATATGGTCAAGAGATGATGTGATATAAAGATTGTTGTATGAGATGATCATGTTTTGTAGAAGTTATCGCAACTGGCAGGAGCCATATGGTGTCGCTTTATTGTATGAAATACAAGCGCTATGTAATTGCTTTACTTTATCCCTAAGCGGTAATGATAGTCGTAGAAGCAATGGTTAGCGAGATGACCACGACGCTACGATGGAGATCAAGGTGTCAAGCCGGTGACAATGGAGATCATGACGTTGCTTCAGTGATGGAGATCATGAGAACAAGATGATGATGTCCATATCATGTCACATATTTTGATTGCATGTGATGTTTATCTTTTATGCATCTTATTTTGCTTAGTACGGCGGCAGCGTTATAAGATGATCCCTTACTAAATTTCAAGGTATAAATGTTCTCCTCGAGTATGCACCATTGCGAAAGTTCTTCGTGCTGAGACACCATGTGATGATCGGTTGTGATAGGCTCTACGTTCAAATACAATGGTTGCAAGCCAGATTTGCACACGCAGAATACTCGGGTTAAACTTGATGAGCCTAGCATATACATATATGGCCTCGGAACACTGGAGACCGAAAGGTCGAACGTGAATCATATAGTAGATATGATCAACATAGTGATGTTCTCCATTGAAGACTACTACATCTCACGTGATGATTGGACATGGTTTAGTTGATTTGGACCGCGTATCATTTAGATAACTAGAGGGATGTCTATCTAAGTGGGAGTTCTTAAGTAATATGATTAATTGAACTTAATTTATCATGAACTTAGTCCTGATAGTTTTTGCATATCTATGTTGTAGATCAATGGCCCGTGCTACCGTTCCTTTGAATTTTAATGCGTTCCTAGAGAAAGCTAAGTTAAAACATGATGGCAGCAATTATACGGACTGGGTCCGTAACTTGAGGGTTATTCTCATTGCTGCACAGAAGAATTATGTCCTTGATGCACCACTCGGTGTAGCACCTGCCCTAGCAATTGCAGACATTGTGAATGCCTGGCAGTCGCGTGTTCATGACTACTTGTTAGTTCAGTGTGCCATGCTTTACGGCTTAGAATCGGGACTTCAAATACGTTTTGAACGTCATGGACCATATGAACTACAATATGCAAGGGATGAATAAGACTATTCCAGAGCTCTTCGCAATGCTAAAGGCCGCAGAGGTAGAAATCAAGAAGGAGCATTAAGTGTTGATGGTTAATAAGACCACTAGTTTCAAGAAAAAGGGCGAGGGTAAAAAGAAGGGGAACATCAAAAAATACTGACAAGCAAGTTGTCACTCCAGGGAAGAAACCCAAGCCTGAAACTAAGTGCTTCTACTGCAAAGGGACTGGTCACTAGAAGCGGAACTGCCCCAAGTATTTGGCAGATAAGAAGGATGGCAAGGTGAACACAGGTATATTTGATATACATGTTATTGATGTGTACCTTACTAACTCTTGTAGTAGTGCATGGGTATTTGATACCAGTTCGATTGCTCATATTTGGAACTCGAAGTAGGGACTACATATTAAACGAAGATTGGCTAAGGACGAGGTGATGATGCGCATCGGAAATGGTTCCAAGGTTGATGTGATCGCCATCGGCATGCTACCTCTACATCTACCTTCGAGATTAGTTTGAGACGTGAATAATTGTTATTTGGTGCCAGTGTTGAGCATGAACATTATATTTTGATCTTGTTTAGTGCGAGATGGTTATTCATTTAAATCAAAGAATAATGGTTGTTCTATTTATATGAGTAAGATCTTTTATGGCAATGCACCCTTGAAGAGTGGTCTATTTCTGTTGAATCTTGATCGTGATGATACACATATTCATAATATTGATGCCAAAAGATGCAAAGTTGATAATGATAGCGCAACTTATTTGTGGCACTGCCGTTTGGGTCATATCGGTGTAAAGCGCATGAAGAAACTCCATAAAGATGGACTTTTGGAATCACTTGATTATGAATCATTTGATACTTGCGAACCGTGCCTTATGGGCAAGATGACTAAAAATCCATTCTCCAAAACAATGGAACGAGCTACTAACTTGTTGGAAATAATACATCACGATGTGTGTGGTCCAATGAGTATTGATGCTTGTGGCGGGTTTTGTTATTTTCTAACCTTCACACATGATTTGAGCAGATATGGGTATATCTACTTAATGAAACAGAAGTCTGAAACATTTGAAAAGTTCAAAGAATTTCATAGTGAAGTGGAGAATCATTGTAACAAGAAAATAAAGTTTCTATGATCTGATCGTGGAGGAGAATATTTGAGTTATGAGTTTGGGCTTCATTTAAAATAATGTGGAATAGTTTCACAGCTCACGCACCTGGAACACCACAGTGTAATGGTGTGTCCGAACATTGTAATCACACTTTATTGGATATGGTGTGATCTATGATGTCTCTTACCAATTTATCACTATTGTTTTGGGGTTATGCATTAGAGACAGCTACATTCACTCGAAACATAGCACCGTCAATGTCCGTTGAGATGACACCGTATGAAATGTGGTTTGGTAGCAAACCTAAGTTGTCGTTTCTTAAAGTTTGGGGATGCGATGCTTATGTCAAAAGGCTTCAACCTGATAAGCTCGAACCCAAATCGGAGAAATTTGTCTTCATAGGATACCCTAAGGCAACAATTGGGTACACATTCTACCACAAGTCCGAAGGCAAGATTTTTGTTGCTAAGAACGAAACCTTTCTAGAGAAGGAGTTTCTCTCAAAAGAAGTAAGTGGGAGGAAAGTAGAACTTGATGAGATAATTGTACCTACTCTCAATTTGGAAGGTAGTTCATCCGAGAAATCTGTTCCCGTGATGCCTACACCAATTGGTGAGGAAGCTAATGATAGAGATCATGAAACTTCAGATCAAGTTGCTACAGAACCTCGTAGGTCTGGCAGAGCACGATCCGCACCAAAGTGGTACAATAATCCTATTTTGGAGGTCATGTTACTTGGCCATGAAATCTGAGATAGGATCCATGTATGAGAACAAAGTGTGGACTTTGGTGGATCTGCCCAGTGATTGCCGACCAATAGAAAATAAATGGATCTTCAAGAAGAAGACTGGTGCTGACGGTAATGTTACTGTCTATAAAGCTCGACTTGTTGCAAAGGGTTTTCGACAAGTTCAAGGAGTTGACTACAATGAGACGTTCTCACCCGTACCGGTGCTTAAGTTTATCTGAATCATGTTAGCAATTGCCACATTTCATGATTATGAAATCTGGCAAATGGATGTCAAAAATGCATTCCTTAATGGATTTCTTAAAGAGTAGTTGTATATGATGCAACCAGAAGGTTTTGTCGATCATAAAGGTGCTAACAAAGTGTGGAAGCTCCAGCAATCCATTTATGTACTGGTGCAAGCATCTCGGAGTTGGAATATACGCTCTGATGAGGTGATCAAAGCATATGGTTTTATACAGACATTTGGAGAAGCCTGTATTTACAAGAAAGTGAGTGGGAGCTCTATAGCATTTCTAATATTATATGTCGATGACATATTGTTGATTGGAAATGATGTAGAATTTCTGGATAGCATAAAAGGATACTTGAATAAGAGTTTTTCAATGAAAGTCCTCGGTGAAGCTGCTTATATATTGGGCATCAAGATCTATAGAGATAGATCAAGACGCTTAAATAGGAATTTCACAAAGAACATACCTTGATCAAGTTTTGAAGAATTTCAACATGGATCGGTCAAAGAAAGGGTTCTTGCCTGTGTTACAACGTGTGAAGTTGAGTCAGACTCAATGCCCAATCACTGCAGAAGATAGAGAGAAAATGAAAGTCATTCCCTATGCTTCAGCCATAGGTTCTATCATGTATGCTATGCTATGTACCAGACCTGATGTGTGCCTTGCTATAAGTTTAGCAAGGAGGTACGAAAGTAATCTAGGAGTGGATCACTGGACAGCGGTCAAGAACATCCTGGAGTACCTGAAAAGGACTAAGGATATGTTTCTCGTTTATGGAGGTGACAACGAGCTTGTCGTAAATGGTTACATTGATGCTAGCTTTGACATTGATCCGGATGACTCTAAGTCACAATACAGATACATATTTTTATCAAATGGTGGAGCTGTCAGTTGGTGCAGTTCCAAGCAGAGCATCATGGCGGGATCTACGTGTGAAGCAGAGTACATAGCTGCTTTAGAAGCAGCAAATGAAGGAGTCTGGATGAAGGAGTTAATATCCGATCTAGGTGTAATACCTAGTGCATCGGGTCCAATGAAAATATTTTGTGACAATGCTGGAGCAATTGCCTTGGAGAAGGAATCCGGATTGCACAAGAAGACCAAACACATCAAGAGACGCTTCAACTCCATCCGAGATTTGGTCAAGGAGGGATACATAGAGATTTGCAAAATACATACGGATCTGAATGTTGCAGACCCGTTGACTAAGCCTCTTCCACGATCAAAACATGATCAGCACCATGACTCCATGGGTGTTATATTCTTTACAATGTAATCTAGATTATTGACTCTAGTGCAAGTGGGAGACTGAAGGAAATATGCCCTAGAGGCAATAATAAAGTTTTTATTTGATATTTCCTTATTCATGATAATTTTTTATTATTCATGCTAGAATTGTATTAACCAGAAACTTGATACATGTGTGGATACATAGACAAAACAACGCGTCCCTAGTATGCCTCTACTAGACTACCTCATTGATCAAAAGATGGTTAAGTTTCCTAGCCATGGACATGAGTTGTCATTTGATAATGGGATCACATCATTAGTAGAATGATGTGATGGACAAGACCCATCCGTTAGCTTAGCATAATGATCATTTAGTTTTATTGCTACTGCTTTCTTCGTGTCAAAAATGTATTCCTCCGACTATGAGATTATGCAACTCCCGGATACCAGATGAATGCCTTATGTGCTATCAAACGTCAAAACGTAACTGGGTGATTATAAAGATGCTCTACAGGTATCTCCGAATGTGTTTGTTGGGTTGTGATGTCTGCTAGAACTACGTCAGTATTTCCCCAAAGATGAAGGGATGATGCAGTATAGCGATGGTAGGTATTTCCCTCAGTGATGAGACTAAGGTTATCGAACCAGTAGTAGAACCTCCTCACACCACGTAAACATCACCTGCACACAAATAACAAATACTCTCAACCCGACGTGTTAAAGGGGTTGTCAATCCCTTTCGGGTATGGCGCCTCAAGATAGGCAAATAACGTGAGGTAAAAGTGGTAGATAGGATAAATGGATCACGAAACAAATAAATTGCAGCAAGGTATTTTTGTATTTTTGGTTTAATAGATCTGAAAATAAATGCAAAGGAAAATAGATCGTAGAGGCAAAATTGATGAAAGGAGACCCGGGGGCCGTAGGTTTCACTAGTGGCTTCTCTCAAAACAATAGCAAACGGTGGGAAAACAATTACTGTTCGGCAATTGATAGAACTTCAAATAATCATGATGATATCCAGGGAATGATCATTATATAGGCATCACGTCCAAGATTAGTAGACCGACTCCTGCCTACATCTACTACTATTACTCCACACATTGACCACTATCCAGCATGCATCTAGTGTATTAAGTTCATGGAAAAATGGAGTAATGCAATAAGAATGATCAAATTATGTAGACAAGATCCGTTTATCAATTGCGTAGATATAGATCCTATCTTGTTATCCTTAGTAGCAACGATTCATACGTGTCGGTTCCCCTTCTGTCACTGGGATCAAGTACCGTAAGATCGAACCCACTACAAAGCACCTCTTCCCATTGCAAGATAAATAGATCAAGTTGGCCAAAAAAGCAAAATATCAAAGAAGAAATATGAGGCTATAAGAAATCATGCATATAAGAGATCAAAGAAGACTCAAATAACTTTCATGGCTAAAAACATAGATCTGATCATAAACTCAAAGTTCATCGAATCCCAACAAACACACCGCAAAATAGACTTACATCATATGGATCTCCAAGAGACCATTGTATTGATAATCAAGAGAGAGAGAGAGAGAGAGAGAGAGAGAGAGAGGAATCCATCTAGCTACTAACTATGGACCCGTAGGTCTACAAAGAACTACTCACGCATCATCGGAGAGGCACCAATGACAGTGGTGAACCCCTCCATGACAGTCTCTAGATTGGATCTGGTGGTTCTGGACTCTGCGGCGGCTGGAATTGATTTTCGTTGACTCCCCTAGGGTTTCTAGAATATTTGGGTATTTATAGAGCAAAGAGGCTATTCAGGGGGCAACCGAGGTGGGCAGAACCCACCAGGGCGCGCCTGGGCCTCCTGGCACGCCCTGGTGGGCGATGCTCCCCTAGAGCCACCCCCAAGTGCTTCCTTGGCCCACTGGATGTCTTTTGGCCCAAAAAATCCTCCAAGAGTTTCATTGCAGGACTCCGTTTGATGTTGATTTCCTGCGATGTAAAAAACATGCAGAAAACAATAACTAACACTGGGCACTATTTCAATAGGTTAGTACCAAAAATGATATAAAATGACTATAAAATGATTGTAAAACATCCAAGAATGATAATATAACAGCATGGAACAATAAAAAATTATAGATACGTTGGAGACGTATCAGGTTGGCATAGATCGAGATTAGGATTTGTCACTCTGAGTATCAGAGACGTATCTCTGGGCCCTCTCGGTAATGCACATCATATGAAGCTTGCAAGCAATGTGACTAATGAGTAGGTCACAGGATGATGTACTACGGAATGAGT
Source organism: Triticum timopheevii (assembly GCA_963921465.1). Classification (NCBI taxonomy): domain Eukaryota; kingdom Viridiplantae; phylum Streptophyta; class Magnoliopsida; order Poales; family Poaceae; genus Triticum; species Triticum timopheevii. Next base: position 488,215,085 of record OY997270.1, on the reverse strand, counting down.
AAAGAGACTTGCCGGTAACTAGATTGAACTAGGTATAGAGATACCAACGATCGAATCTCGCACAAATAACATACCGATGACAAGGGGAATAACTGTATTGACATTGCGGTTCGACCGATAAAGATCTTTGTAGAATATGTGGTAACCAATATGAGCATCCAGGTTCTGCTATTGGTTATCGACCGGAGAGGTGTCTCGGTCATGTCTACATAGTTCTTGAACCTGTAGGGTCCGCACGCTTGATGTTCGATGATGATTGGTATTATATGAGTTATGTGTTTTGGTGACTGAAGGTTGTTCGGAGTCTCGGATGAGATCACGGAAATGCGAGGAGTCTTGAAATGGCCGAGAGGTAAAGATTGATATATTGTAAGGTTAGATTCAGACACCAGAATGGTTTCGGGAAGTTTCGGATAAGTTTCTGAGTACCGGGAGGTTACCGAAACCCCCTGGGAAAGTTAATGGGCCTTAGTGGAAAAGAGAGGGTCGTCCATAGGAGGTGCCCCCCTTGCCAATACGAATTGGATAAGGGGTGGGGGCAGATCCCCCCTTTCCCTCTCCTACTCCCTCTCCCTTTCCCCTTTGCTACTCCGGAAAAAATGAAAAAAGGGGGCGAATCCTACTAGGAGTGGGGTCCTAGTAGGACTCCCCCCCATGGCACGCCCCTTGGTGGTCGGCCTTCCCCTCCCCTCCTTTATATACGAGGGCAGGGGGGCACCCCAGGGGCACAACATTGTCTTAGCCGTGTGTAGTGCCCCACTAGTAGGAAACGGAACTTTATTACCAGTTCGTAAGGGCCTTTAGTGTCGGTTGTGCAACCGGCACTAACGGGTGGGGACTAAAGCCCCCCCCTTTAGTCCCGGTTTAGCACGAACCGCCACTAAAGGATCACCACGTGGCACGAGCCCGCGCCTGGGGCTGGGAGACCTTTAGTACCGGTTGGTAACACCAACCGGTACTAAAGGTTTAGGGGGTGAGGGAGTCTTGGATTAGGGGGTGTCCGGATGGCCGGACTATGACCTTTGGCTGGACTCTCGGACTATGAAGATACAAGATTGAAGACTTCGTCCCGTGTCCGGATTGGACTTTCCTTGGCGTGGAAGGCAAGCTCGGCGATTCGATATGAAGATCTCCTCCCATTTGTAACCGACTCTGGGTAACCCTAGCCCTCTCGGGTGTCTATATAAACCGGAGGGTTTTAGTCCGTAGGACGAACAACAATCATACCATAGGCTAGCTTCTAGGGTTTAGCCTCTCTGATCTGGTGGTAGATCAACTCTTGTACTACCCATATCATCAATATTAACCAAGCAGGAGTAGGGTTTTACCTCCATCGAGAGGGCCCGAACCTGGGTAAAAACATCGTGTCCCTTGTCTCCTGTTACCATCCTCCTAGACGCACAGTTCGGGACCCCCTACCCAAGATCCGCCGGTTTTGACACCGACATTGGTGCTTTCATTGAGAGTTCCTCTGTGTCGTCACCTTTAGGCCCGATGGCTCCTTCGATCATCAACCACGACGCGGTCCAGGGTGAGACTTTTCTCCCCGGACAGATCTTCGTGTTTGGCGGCTTCGCACTGCGGGCCAATTCGCTTGGCCATCTGGAGCAGATCAAAAGCTATGCCCCTGGCTGTCAGGTCAGATTTGGAAGCTTAAACTACACGGCCGACACCCGCGGGGACTTGATCTCCGACGGATTTGAGCCATGGCCAAGCACGCCGCACTATCACTATGGGTATGATCTAGCTCTGCCGCCGGACAGTGCCCAGAGCGCCGCTCAGGTGTCCGCTCCGACCCTTAGCTCGGAGCCGACCACGCCAGTCGGGGACAGACGGTTGGACGCCGCCCCAGGAGGCGTAATTTCCACGGGGATCGAGCTGGATACCGGCCTAGTCCTTTGTGAGGCCTATGACTCCAAGGTGCCGGACTCCTTTCCGGACTCCGAATCTCCCGCACCCCTTCTGATCGAACCCGATTGGGATCCGATCGTGGAGTTCACCACCGCGGACATCTTTCAGCACTCACCCTTTGGCGACATCCTGAATTCACTAAAGTCTCTCTCTTTGTCAGGAGAGCCCTAGCCGGACTATGGTCAGCGAGGTTGGGATGCAGATGACAAAGAAATTCGAACCCCGCCCACCACCCACTTCATAGCCACTGTCGACGATTTAACCGACATGCTCGACTATGACTCCGAAGACATCGACGGTATGGACGCCGATGAAGGAGACAATTGAGAACCAGCGCCTATGGAGCACCGGACAATCACCTCATCACACGATGTATACATGGTGGACACCTAAAAAAAGCAACGACGAGGATCAAAAGGGAGCAACCAGGGATCGTTCCCTCGAAAAACAATCAAAGAGGCAGCATAAGCGCTGCGCCAAGCCCCACCTCAATAGAGACCCAGCCATAGAGTAGGGCGAATCAACGGAAGACGAACATGCCATCGAGCAACTGTCCAAACAGGGCGGACAAACCGAACAATCCGTCCCCGGCAAAGATAATAGTCCGGACGACCTCACGCCGGAAAAGTCGCTGGAGCACCAGAACCTCCACCAAAGGCTCGTTGCCACTGCGCCTAGCCTGAAAAAGCAGAAGTGGAAGCTCAAAACAGCGGAAGATGCACTCAGAATCAGATGGGGCAAAGTAATCAACACCACACATAAGTAGGGCAACAGTCATCACACAAAGAGCTATCTGAAGCGGAAATTACTACCGGAATTTGATGAAGAGGCCTTAGAGCCCCCACAGTAAAAAAACAAGGAAGCCACCAGGCCGGATAGATGATCCCACGATCGACCTCAAGCGACAAAGGGCGCCGCACTCAATACGGCACGTAACCCGCCCAAGGAAGAGCATCAAAAAACCTGTCCAACCAGATCCATCTACGGGCCAAGAAAGCAAGCTCCAGTGAGCACCGCAATGCAAAAAATATCCGAACATCGCAGCACACCTACGTACAGGGGCACCGCACATCCCCTATGTTTCACCGATGAGGTGCTGGATCATGAATTTCCAGCGGGGTTCAAGCCCGTAAACATAGAAGCATACGACAGAACAACAGACCCTGGAGTTTGGATCGAGGATTATATCCTCCACATACACATGGCCAGAGGAGGTGACCTTCACGCCATAAAATACTTACCCCTTAAGCTCAAAAGGCCAGCCCGGCATTGGCTTAAAAGCCTTCCCGAAAACACCATAGGAAGTTGGGAAGAGCTCGAGGATGCTTTCCGGGCAAATTTTCAAGGGACCTATGTCCGACCTCCAGATGCAGACGATCTGAGTCATATAACTCAACAACCCGGAGAGTCAGCCCGAAAACTCTAGAACAAATTTCTTACTAAAAAGAATCAGATAGTCGACTGCCCGGACGCCGAAGCCCTAGCAGCTTTCAAACATAGCGTCCGAGACGAATGGCTCGACAGACACCTCGGCCAAGAAAAGCCAAGAACAATGGCCGCATTAACAAGCCTCATGATCCGCTTTTGCGCAGGAGAAGATAGCTGGTTGGTGAGAAGCAGCACCAGGTACCCGAGTACATCCGAACTCAGAGATGGAAACGGGAAACCGCGCCGTAACAAAGAACAGTGCCGAATCAAAGATAACAGCCCGATGAGCACGACAGTCAACGCCGGATTCAAAATCTCTCGGCAAAATCAGAAAAAGTCGCCCCCCAAACATGACAGGGACGAGCTATCTAACCTCAACAAAATCTTGGACAAAATATGTCAAATCCACAGTATTCCCGGGAGACCTGCAAACCACACCCACAGAGATTGTTGGGTCTTCAAGCAGTCCGGCAAACTCAACGCCGAACACGAGGGGCTCGACACACCAAACGAAGATGACGACGCACCCCACAAGCAGAACACCGGAGAACAAAAGAAGTTCCCACAAGAAGTCAAAATAGTAAATTCACTTCAGGTGACAAAAGGGAAAAACAGAACGGTGCCTACGAAGATGCGCGCCATACGGCCTGCCCCACAGGAGCACCGCCACTGGTTGTTACAACCAATCACCTTCGATCATCAGGATAACTCCAGAGGTATCCGGAATGCAGGCTGGACTGCTTTGGTCTTGGATCCGGTTATTGACGGACTCCAATTTACACAAGTCCTAATGGACGGCGGCAGTGACCTAAACCTGTTATATCAGGACACAGTCCGCAAACTGGGGGTAAACCCAGCAATAATTCGCCACGGCAACACTTCCTTTCAAGGAGTCACGCCGGGCCCAGATACCCAGAGTATGGGTTCCCTTTCGTTAGAAGTCATGTTCGGCTCACCCGACAACTTCCAAAGCGAAAAGCTAACCTTCCACATCACCCCATTCATAAGTCGCCATCAAGCGCTACTGGACGTGAAGCTTTCGCCCGCTTTAACGCAATACCGCATTATGCATCCCTTACACTTAAAATGCCTAGTCCACAAGGCATCATCTCATTAAAGGGAAATATCAATCGATCCCCAAAATACGAATAATGGTGCGGCCGCCTTGACAGCCGCACACTAATCCAGCTTTACTACCCCGGACACGGCTCGACGAGTCCGGCGTAAACATACAAAGGCTTAATAGCCGCATAACCCTGTACAAGGGGCTCCGCGTGTTCACACCAGGAGACAATACGGCTTAATTGTACTCATGTCTCTATATTATCTTTTGTTTATTTTAATTTCTCGCACGATTATTTTTCACTAAGTTCCTCTCTTTCGCAGACGAACACCGTGCTACGCCCGTCCAGGATACGGCACAATGGAGACGCAGGCGCAGACGTGCAGTAGGGACCCGTTTTAAGGATTCTTTTCAGATTAAGACCCTGCGTAAACCTTTTTTATTGTCTCTTGTTGATAACATCCCCTGGTTTTTGCTATAACCGAGGAGGAGGCTGGCGTCTTGGCATGTGGCCACGCCAGAATTTTGCGCGTTCCTGGGCACCAGGGGCTTCTTACCAAGGGCTTTTGTTCGGCCCATTTTCATAAAGACTGAATACTTTAGGGAGTGTTCGGCGTCGCGAGTTTGGCCTTATATGCATCAGCTCCGAATCATGTCTTTGGTCAAATGTTGGGTTTGCCCGGCTCCTGTGTTTTGCTGCCTTACGTTCCGCTCTATCGGCTAAGGCGGCACCAGGAGAACTACTGCGATTGTGCCCCGGTTCGGCCAGGCGAGCACCTCAGTAGAGAAAGCCGAAAACTGACTGTCATGATATAGCGAGAGACTGGTCAACCACTCGATGACTTTCGGAATCTTTAGGATTCCTCCGCATTAACGAAGGGCCGCTTCCTGGTCAGGCACACACGCGCCCCGAATTCGGGTGAGCGCGGTGCCCCTAGGGGCTATTCAGTAGCCCCACTGTCAAACTCCTATGGCTAAGTGAAAGTGATAAAGCATTATAGTCCGGTTGCCTAGTTCGCTGCGCTATCACCTCCTTTATAGGACCAAGACGTTGGATTAAGTGTGAAAAGGTGCCTTTTTCATGAACACCCCCACATTATATGCGTGGGGGCTGAAGCCAACGACTGCCATCTTTCAGGTTATATACACATATACATTAACGGCCGCATAGGAGGCATTATAATTCTTGCAAGCACAACTATAAAAAGCTTTTATATTCTATCAAAATATTTGTTTTACAATAGCATATGCTATTCGAACACTACATCCTTCGAGCACTGCGCTTCTATTAAACGAGCGCCCTGCAGAACTTCCTCAAAGTAGTGCTTGGCAGGTACTCGGCTTTCGTCCGAATCCCGGGATGCAACAACACTGGCCTTCATATCCGCCCAGTATGTTTTGACATGGGCAAGAGCCATCTGTGCACCCTCTATGCACGCCGACCTCTTCATTGCATCAACATGCGACACCGAACCAAGGAACTGCTGCACCAAGCTAAAATAACTCTTCGGCTCTGGCTCTTCCAGCCACAGACGACTCGCAACATACCTCATGGCGAGTCCGGATAACCTGTTCAGCTCCGCCCAGGCGGCCAAACGGTCGGATATCGAAAGTGGGTGTTCTGGATTGTGGAACTGCGACCAAAAGAGTTCTTCCAATTCATGGTCACCTCGACCCCGGAAGTGTTTGGTCGCGTCTGCCGCACTCGCTGCCAAATCCAGATAAGTGTTTTCCGCACTCCACTGCCGGTCTAACAGAGCATACTTAGGATCCCCGAACTTCATCCGCAACATATAGGGCTTTCCAGCCGTGATATCTCCGGCCTGACGTAGCTCCTCCTTCATAGCTCTCATTGCAGAGCAAGTATCCTTTGCCTCGGCAGTGATCTTTTCAAGGTCCTTCTGAGCCGCCCTATCTTCTTGTTCAAGAAATTTACAGCGGTCGGCAGCATCCTTCAATTTTATAGCCATCTCGGCTATTGCTTTCTTGCTCTGGCAGTGAGCAGCCTATTCGGCTTTTAGCTCTTCAGCCGCCTAACGGCAGCCGCATCACTTTTCCTAGCTTGCTCCTTGGCTCGGGCAAGTTCCGCCCGAAGGTTCTCCACGGCAGCAACACCATCTACATCAAGCACATATCTTATAAGGCACGAGCATCGAACTCCTCTTCTCAGATGTCTTTGGAATATACCTTGTGCCTCATCTAGCCTCTTATTCACAAGCGCGATGTCGGTGTCCGCTACGTCAAGTTGCCGCTTTAGCTCGACATATTCATCAGTCCGGCTAGCCACCGAACGCCTCGCCACCTTCATAAAAACGGTGATATATTATACCTGGGGTTATGATCCTCTGTGCCGTCACTTTTGACGACACACAGAGTCTCAGGGGCTACTATTTATACAGGGCGCATTTTATATATGCGGCTCTACCAAATGGTACACCTTTTCACGAACCTCAAAGCCTGTCAGTAAACTCCAGGCGGCCTCGTACAATCCGCTTTCCGCAGATGAAATCCTTCCAATCATCGTGTTCATCAACATATGGTGTTCTTCTGAGATGGACACTCGCCCGAGCAGATCCTTCAGCCCCTCCGACCGCGCACCAGAGGGTGCCGGACTAGCCTGACGACCTTTTTCAGGGTCTGGACTTGGAAAAACCCTCCGAGACGACACCTCGGGGTCGCCTGCCTTGTAAGACGGTGCAGCTAGGGGAGGCATTTCACTCTCCATCATCTCCGGACGAAGATCCCCTGAAGATGAGCTCTGCTGAGAAGGGTTGAGATCCGAACTACAAGGTAATATTTCGGTTATCTTCCTCAGAAATAAAATAGGGATGTCACTTATTTTGGAACCCTCTCTTTACTTACGGCTCGGGGGAGAGCTGATCCCCTTGGGGGTGCAATGCGGGCAGGGCATTCTCCGGCACCGGATCCTCTGGCGAAGATTTCTTCCCCCGTTTTGAGGCCATCCACTCCAGGTCTTCAGTCCTTTTCTTTCCCGGGTTGGGGGAATTCTCGATTCCTCCCTTCCTGACAGCCTCCTTCGTGGAGGCGGTAGCTCCTTGGTTCCCCTCTTCGCCTTCTGTCAAAAGCACAATCTCTATCTTCTTGGTTAACATGGGATCCGGTGCGGTCTCAGGCAGGGGGGCTGGATACCTGATAAGCTTTGCCTTCGCTATCCACTCCTGTTCAAAGGATAGCTCTATTAAGGTCAATTTTATGATAAAAATATGGATGGCGTGTCCAAATACGGGGCTACTTACTTGAGCATCCGGGCGATTGCAGCTCAGACCTACGTCCTCGGACAAGTCCGGACACCTTGCTTGTGATCCGAAGAACAATTTGTACATCTCCTCGGGCGTTGTGCCCATAAAATGTTGGAGGACTCGCGGTCCCTCCGGATTAAATTCCCACAGGCGGAGAGGGCGACATTTGCAGGGTAGCATGTGGCGAATCAGCATAACTTGCGCCACTACGGTCAAGTTAATATCTCTTTCTAGGAGATCCCAAATGTGGTCCTGCAACAAGGGCACATCTTTAAACGACCCCCAGATAAGCCCTTCATTGACCCATGACGCTAGCCGTGGCGGGGGACCCGAGCGAAAAGCAGGTGGCGCCACCCATGTGGTGCCCCTGGGGGCTGTGATGTAAAACCAGTCCTATTGCCATAAGCTGAACTCCTCTTGGAAAGAGCCCTCGGGCCATGGAGTGTTGGCCATCTTGCTTATGATAGCTCCTCCGCACTCAGCGTGCTGCCCCTCGATCATCTTCGGTTCCACCTTGAAGGTTCTAAGCCATAATCCGAAGTGAGGAGTAATATGGAGGAAGGCCTCACACACGACAATGAACGATGAGATTTGGAGGATGGACTCCGAAGCTAAGTCGTGAAATTCCAGCCCGTAATAAAACATAAGCCCCCTCACAAAGGGATCAATCGGGAAGCCTAGCCCCCGAAGGATGTGAGATGTGAACACCATGCTCTCACCGGGCTGGGGAGTGGGGATGGCCTGCCCTTGAGCAGGCAGCCTATGCGAGATTTTGCCGGTTAGATACCTGGCATCTCTCAGCTTTCACACGTCTTCTTCCGTAACAGAGGAAGGCATCCACCGGCCTTGAAGGTTGGAGCCGGACATCATCGAAGGTCCGAAGTGCTTAAAACTGGAGCTTTGGGTGTTGGAACTCGAGGCGAGGGGCGGATTCGATTGAATTGAAAAGAAAGGAGGCGAGCCTTGGTCTCTTTATAAAAAGGTTGAATACCAAGAGCCCTCCCCGTAACCGTTTGGGACTCGCTTTCAATTAGGGAGTCATACCAAAGGGCCAGTTGGGTTACTCACGCTCGTATTGATGAGAATCCCGAAATAAGGGGGCACGATCTCTGCTTTGACAAGATATGCCAAGGAAACCGCCTCGTTAAATGCGCTGAGGTGGAACAGTAAAACGATTCGAATAAAGGCTTGGCCGTGGTGTGATGTCACGCTGCAGAATACGTCTGCAGATTAGATTTGTGCAGATATTATTCTCTCTACGGTGGTATGTGGAGCTTACTTTGCATAGCCGGACACTATCCTTGTGTTCAACATCTTCTATGAAGTATTCGGAGGAGGAACCCGCCTTGCAATGCCGAAGACAATTTGCGCGCCGGACTCGTCTGTGACGTCCCTGATTCAATCGTACACTAATCATACACGCAAACGTGTACGATCAAGATCATGCACTCACGGGAAGATATCACAACACAACTCTAATGCAAAATAAGTCATACAAGCATCATAATACAAGCCAGGGGCCTCGAGGGCTCGAATACAAGTGCTCGATCATAGACGAGTCAACGGAAGCAACAATATCTGAGTACAGACATAAGTTAAACAAGTTTGCCTTAAGAAGGCTAGCACAAACTGGGATACAGATCGAAAGAGGCGCAGGCCTCCTGCCTGGGATCCTCCTAACTACTCCTGGTCGTCGTCAGCGGGCTGCACGTAGTAGTAGGCACCTCCGGTGTAGTAGGAGTCGTCGTCGACGGTGGCGTCTGGCTCCTGGGCTCTGACATCTGGTTGCGACAACCAGGTAGAAGGGAAAGGGGAAAAAGGGGGAGAAAAGCAACCGGGAGTACTCATCCAAAGTACTCGCAAGCAAGGAGCTACACTACATATGCATGGGTATATGTGTAAAGGGCCATATCAGTGGACTGAACTACAGAATGCCAGATTAAGAGGGGGATAACTAATCCTGTCGAAGACTACGCTTCTGGAAGCCTCCGTCTTGCAGCATGTAGAAGAGAGTAGACTGAAGTCCTCCAAGTAGCATCGCATAGCATAATCCTACTCGGCAATCCTCTCCTTGTTGCCCTGTTAGAGAGCGATCACCGGGTTGTATTTGGCACTTGGAAGGGTGTGTTTTATTAAGTATCCGGTTCTAGTTGTCATAAGGTCAAGGTACAGCTCCAAGCCGTCCTGTTACCGAAGATCACGACTATTTGAATAGATTAACTTCCCTGCAGGGGTGCACCACATAACCCAACACGCTCGATCCCATTTGGCTGGACACACTTTCCTGGGTCATGCCCAGCCTCAGAAGATCAACACGTCGCAGCCCCACCTAGTCCTAACAGAGAGGTCAGCACGCCGGTCTAACTCCTATGGCGCAGGGGTCTGGGCCCATTGCCCATTGCACACCTGCATGTTGCGTGGGCGGCCGAAAGCAGAACTAGCCCCCTTAATACAAGAGCAGGCTTACGTTCCAATCCGGCGCGCGCCGTTCAGTCGCTGACATCTAGAAGGCTTCGGCTGATACCATGACGTCGAGTGCCCATATCTTTCCCACGTAGTTGGTTAGTGCGTGTAGGCCAGTGGCCACACTCAGATCAAATACCAAGATCTTGTTAAGCGTGTTATTATGAAGCAACCGCGAACGCCGACCAGGGCCAGGCCCACCTCTCGCCTAGGTGGTCTCAACCTGCCCTGTCGCTCCGCCACATAGTAACAGTCGGGGGCCGTCGGAAACCCAGGCCCACCTCTACCGGGATGGAGCCACATGTCCTTTCAGCCCCCTTATCCGAATCACTTGCGGGTACTCAACGAGCTGACCCGACATTAGTCACCATCTGTATTATGTATATATGTATAGTATATACCCGCGATCACCTCTCGAGTGATCACGGCCCAATAGTATAGCAAGGCAGACTGACAAGAATTTAGGGCCAATGATGATAAACTAGCATCCTATACTAAGCATTTAGGATTGCGGGTAAGGTATCAATGACTGTAGCAACAATGACATGCTATGCATCAGAATAGGATTAACGGAAAGCAGTAACATGCTACACTACTCTAATGCAAGCAGTATAGAGAAGAATAGGCGATATCTCGTGATCAAGGGGGGGGGGGGCTTGCCTGGTTGCTCTGGCAAGGAGGGGTCGTCAACTCCGCAGTCGAACTGGGTAGTCGTCGGCAGTCTCGGGGTTTACCGGAAAGAAGTAACGGAGGGGGAACACAATAAATAACTGAGCAATCAAAGTATCACAAAGCATAGCATGGTAATACGCGGTGCTAGAGGTGACCTAACACAGTAGGAGGTGATACTAGTGAAGGGGGGGAACATCCGGGAAAGTATCCCCGGTGTTTCACATTTTCAAACATATGAACTGGGGGGGAAAGTTGCGTGTTCGCTATGCTAGGGATGTGGGGTGGACAAACGGGTTGCGTATCCAGATTCGCCTCGTCGTTTTGAGCAACTTTCATGTACAAAGTATTTTCATCCAGGTTACGGATTATTTTATATTAATTTTTAAAGATTTAATTCATTTTTAGAAATTTAATTATTTAATTCTAACATTATCCAGAATAGTGCACGCTGATGTCATCATGACGTCAGCATGACATCATCAGTCAACAGAGGTGTTGACTGGTCAACTGACGTGTGGGTCCCAGTTGTCATTGACTAACTAAACAGAATTAATTAGTTTTAACTAGTGATTAGGTTAATCTAAACAGTATTAACTTAATTAATTAATTAATTAATTAATTAACATTTATATTTCTTCTTCTTATTAATTAATTTTTTTACTCTTTAAAAGAAACGTTCTAAGGGGCGTGGGCCCCATTCTTCATAGACATAGAGGGCCCTAGCGGGTTAGCGGGCAGGGGCGTGCGGGTGGCTGGCGTCGCCCATCTGAGGCCGAGCCCAACCGGGGGGGGAACAAGGCAAGGCCGCGGCCGGAGCGGGACTGAGCGGGCGTGGCTGGCGTGGGCGACGACCGGCGACTACGTATGGCAGCGGCGAAGGGAGGGAGTGGAGCGGGGGCCAACGCCTCGGAGGCGGGTGCAGATGGTCGCGGTGGCTGACGGGGTGGCCGCGGGCGTTCCTGAGCAGAGGGGACGAGTGAATGGAGCCCCAGGGGCGCCGGGCCCGGGCGGCGCCGCGGGGCAGCAGCAGGTCGGCGGGGAGCAGCTGGGGTGAGCGGGCTCGTGGCCGACGAGGGCTCGCGATGCGCGCGCGGGGTGAAGGCGCAGCTTTGGCGCGACAGGACTCCAATGCGGCCCGTGTGGGCACGAGCGGCCGCAGCAGCAAAGGGAAGGGGCGGCGGCTAGAGCCAGCAGGCCAGGGAAGGCCCCCGGGATGCGGGGCTGCACGTCTCGGCGCGGCAAGGGACGCAGCCAAGGGCGGGAGCACGACGACGTGTGTCGGTGACAATGGCGAACGAGCTAGGGGAGGGGATGCCGGAGCACGGGGCGAGGGAGAGAGAGGAGGGGTGCAGAGGCCGTGGCCTCACCGGAGTCATAGGGTCTGGGCAGCGGTGGTCGAGGGGGGTGACGGGGACGGCGTCGGCGGAGCGGGTGCATGCCGGTGGGGAAGGGCGCCGGCGAGGTAGAGGAGGCAGGCCGGCGAGATGGCGCGGCCTCCGGGCGGCTGCGTCCTGGCGCGGGGCGGCGAGGTCGTCGCGGCGATGGGCGATGGGATCGGGGGTTTGCCCCGATCCAAATCCAGTCGAGGGAGTGGGGGGGAGAGTGGGTGAGTGGGGCGACTAGGTAGACGGCTAGTGTTTCGGGGGGGGGGGGGGGGTTAAGGAGAGGAAGTGGGCCGGCTGGGCCTTTGCCCAGTTGGGCCGGTGCCCCGGGGGGCCTTTCTCTCATCATCTTTTCTGTTTGTTTTCTGTTTTGTAGTTTCTTTTCCTTTTATTTGTCTTCTTTTTTGTTTTAAATCATTTTAAATTATCTAGGCATTTTATAAAAATGTGTTTGCTTTATGATAATTACCCAGGCATTTAACTGCACACCCCGAACATTTTAGTTTAATATTTTGAAAACTTTGTCGTTTGACATTAATTTGAATTTGAATTTGAAACGTTTTCGAATCAACCCGAGATTAACTACAGTGACTGAGGTGACATGGCACCATTAACATGAGATTATTGTAGCATGATTATCCGGGCGTCACAATTCTCCTCCACTACAAGAAATCTCGTCCCGAGTTTTAGGAGCGGTTATAAGGGGGGGAGAGATCTGGTTACGAAATTCTAAATATTCTTCTCGGTCATAGTTGCTCTTCTCGAAGAGGTCGATCCATTACGTTGATGTCTTCAGTCCTCTGCTTCAGGTCATCATGAAGAAGTTTGTCGAGAGCAAAGTAAGAAGGTACCGTGAGAAGTTTCAAACCGATAGGCAAGCGTTCGATGCCTTATCAGAAGGTGAAAGGGGTTCTGAGCAACGAGAATAAGTATTGCGTATGATACCCGAATAGATCACTTGGCAGGTGGCCCGTGAGTTACATAAGAAGTCAAGCGCAGGAATAACTTTGGAAACCGGGGGTGTATAGGAGAGTAAAGTTTCGATCCTGTGGAACTGTGGGTTATGGGCCCACCATGTGGGTTAAAAGTATTAAGGGCGGAGACGTCTTGCGTGATCATGCAAGCAAGGTATGTCTGAGGATAGCCTATCAGTTATGTCGGCATCAACATCAGTACCAAGGGCGAGGGACGAAGAGAACCATTATCCTGCTCGTTGAACGAGGCGGACCAGTAGGCAAAGTTCTCGTCCATCGGTAGTTACCGAAATGTCATCAAAAAAAAGTAACAGGGTCTCACTGGCAGAGTTGTACACTGAGGTGTTTACATAAGAAGTGAATTATTACTGCTTAGGCTATATAGATCACAAGAAAGGTCAAACAAACCAGTGGAAAGGAAAATGTGATCATCAGGTTAAATAGAACAATGGAAAGGAAAAATGTGTTTAAACACATATTTCAGGGGTATGTCCTTCCCAAAGTCAAGCAGACGATGATATCCAAGACAGGATATAAGGTAGAAAACCCTTTAGATAAGAGACGAGAAATTTCATGACATTACCCATACAACGGTGTTTGGGTAATTTCAACAAGAAACATTTAGTATGGTGCTTCAAATGTTCTTATTGAAAATCGGAGTACCATAGACATGCTTCGAGATAGCAATGCCATGTTATTCAAGCAAAGGTCAAACTTTGGATACACAAAGGATTCATCGGAAACAACGTATAGGATAAGTCATACAATTTCCTCATGGAAGAATGGATAACCTTGCTGAAAAAGAATCTATAACAATTGGGCCTCCGGCCAGGTGTGCTAGGCACGACATCACCTTACCGGGTCACATAAAGACCATTGTTATAACTCTTGGAAATATGTTCCAACCATCATATCTGACCGAGATTCAGATCTGATTGGTGTCAGGATACCTCAAACTCACGACGCTCGAGGAGAAAAGGTGCGACACAAATTGACGAGATGACATCGAAGATTCTCGGGAAATGAACTATGGAAGCGAGTTCCGAAACAAGAGTTCATCATTAAATCAAGAAGAGGATGAGGAGGTGACTGATGGACTCAGCGATAATTCATCGAGGTATCCAAAAGATGGATCTCCACAATTATGTGGATAAGGAGATAACATTGGTCATATCAAATGATATAAGGAAGTAAGCTCGAGGAAAACATACACAATTAAACATTGGTTGAAAGGTGCGCCCAAAATATGGTTGGGTTGCACGACCAATGTCAGAATGGTGATTCAATAATTAATAGTCTAAGAATGAATGACCGACCATTAACTTCGAAGCAATAGGGTTGCTAGAAGTGCAAAATCCGAACAACACCGCTCACCTATTGGTACACCGGTTGGAATCAACATGAGGACCAAGAAAGAATGGTGATGGTGAGAAGTATCACTATACCAAGAATTCTTAAGAGGTGGAGTAATCCTCACGACATTCTTGACATAAAAGATGGTAACACTCCAAGTTAAAGAAGAATAAATGCTGGATAGCAAGGAACTCAAGGTATAACACAAAACACGAACAAGTTTGTGTTGGAGGGAAGGCAATAAAGTGGCCGATGATAACACAACTCATCGAGGGCAAGGATGGTATTTCCCATGAAGAATTCAATAGATATTTTGGAAGAGCCTCAAAATATTGATGATGATCATGACACATTTGTCAAGAGAATTCATGAATATGTAATCAATCGGCGATGACATCAAGTCAAAGGAATGATGAAGCGAAAGGTTATTGGAACCACGAGTACGACACAAACTCGAAATCAAGCTTGCTGTTCAAGGTGAAATGATATGACAAGGAAAATCGACGCAAGCTTAGCTCATCGTCGAAAGTGGTGCTCCGAGAATAAGGACCAGGTAGCACCGTTAAAATCATCACGACAATCATATAGCCAAACAAGCTATGAGTGCGGTGATCGGGTACAAACTCGTATGCAAGGAAGATTACTAAGAGTTGTTGAACCACAGCGCGAACTCGGTTCAGTTATCGGTGTCTTTGAGTATTTAATAACTTGAAGCCCATGCAAAATTGGAATCCGTGAGAATGTAGTACTTGATGAAGAACTCGTAAGAAGTTATGCAGTTCCATGATAATCTCGAGATACCAGGGGGTGATACTCGATGACAGATCAAAGTAGAGGTTGGACTGGGGTATTGCTCTGCACAAGACAAGTGCTTAAACTTGCACAAGAAATGGTAAGTAAAGGAGAACGTGGTCGGGACCACGATTGCAAAAAGGCATGATCCCAGATATAAGATGAACTAATACCAAGGGAATAATTAATGTAAGAGAAGCTTTAATGATAAGATCTACATCACGTCCATGGGCATGAACACAAAGTTCAAGGTCGACTCCCACTTCTTCAATGCATAACCTTTCATTCACTGCTCTATTAAAGTGATTTGAGTGCGAAGACCTACTTGGTGAATTACCAGAGGAGTAGGAACCTTGAAAAACTTTCGGGTTCACACCGATTAAGAAAGGCATAGGTTCAACCCATCGGGGCATCTTAGAAACATATACCACAAGCTTCGAGAGTAATTATCACCAGCTCGAAAGCAGAGCATGGTTGGTCAATCAGAGGATAGGATTTACCAATGGAGAAAGAACTTCCAAAGTGATTGAATGTGGAGGACGCTATCGGATAAAACCCAACAAAGGATCCAGTGGTCCTCAAGGGATCTGATGTGAGCATCGGTACTCAACCAGAGGAAGAAACAATGCAAGGAGATATGATTATAGAAACTACTGACTAATTCCAAGCTCAAATGGAAAGGAAATATGATTTCCAAATCAAAGGATCGGAAGCAAACGCTCTGACCAAGGATGGATAAATTGAGTAGGCTTAGGGGTACAAGCGATGGCAATTTGATTGGTCGAGAACCAACTCCTATTCAAATGACATCTGAGATGGAAAGATGAATTCTAGGATTCGACTGAGGAATGCGAGCATCCTCAACCTATTGAATCAACGGACTTAAAATGATAAAGACAAGGGATGCCTATAAGATAACGAGACTTATGGGATTAACCATAATGCAAGCAAGCAAGAATTTCAAGAGCAATAGGCTGCTGAGGATTTCTAGAAAATCGAATGGTATTTCAAGGACTTATGTGAAACACATGAACGGGTAGGGATGAGCGGATACTCGGCAAGTGCGAGGAATTATACCTAGGGGTATTTATGTGGCTAGTAACTGCAAGGCAATAGGCACAAAGTATTCTCGGAATATCTGATGTATTTCAGGGTATCTTGTAATAACAAGAACAATTGAAAGTGAAGCTATGGACAACAAGTGTATGTAGTTATCCATAAAGAATTATCGGTTGTAGGGATCACAATGGCCAAGGGCACAAGGGTCTCGGAAAAGCATCAGAGAGTGTCTTCAGAATCTTCTGGTGCAGCAGGCGATCATCTGGCCCGAAGGGGCTCTCCGGGAGGAAGTATTTTCGAGAACCTAAAGTTAGATTTTAGCAAAATCATTTAACCTAAATGGAAGAGAGTTCAGAGTCCCAGAGTAAAGGTCGAGGAATAAAAGATCCTACTACCACCCAATGGCGACGTGGGCTGTAAGCCGCACAGCCATGTTAGTAAAAGTTTTTTATTTCAATGACTAGACTCGACTTCGGCCAAGGAGTTGGAAAGGGGCATTCATTCAGGCAGTCGGCTTTGATACCAACTTGTGACGCCCCTGATTCAATCATACACTAATCATACACGCAAACGTGTACGATCAAGATCAGGGACTCACGGGAAGATATCACAACACAACTCTAATGCAAAATAAGTCATACAAGCATCATAATACAAGCCAGGGGCCTCGAGGGCTCGAATACAAGTGCTCGATCATAGATGAGTCAGCGGAAGCAACAATATCTGAGTACAGACATAAGTTAAACAAGTTTGCCTTAAGAAGGCTAGCACAAACTGGGATACAGATCGAAAGAGGCGCAGGCCTCCTACCTGGGATCCTCCTAACTACTCCTGGTCGTCGTCAGCGGGCTGCACGTAGTAGTAGGCACCTCCGGTGTAGTAGGAGTCGTCGTCGATGGTGGCGTCTGGCTCCTGGGCTCTGACATCTGGTTGCGACAACCAGGTAGAAGGGAAAGGGGAAAAAGGGGGAGAAAAGCAACCGTGAGTACTCATCCAAAGTACTCGCAAGCAAGGAGCTACACTACATATGCATGGGTATATGTGTAAAGGGCCATATCAGTGGACTGAACTGCAGAATGCCAGAATAAGAGGGGGATAACTAATCCTGTCGAAGACTACGCTTCCGGCAGCCTCCGTCTTGCAGCATGTAGAAGAGAGTAGACTGAAGTCCTCCAAGTAGCATCTCCAAGTAGCATCGCATAGCATAATCCTACCCGGCGATCCTTTCCTCGTCGCCCTGTTAGAGAGCGATCACCGGGTTGTATCTGGCACTTGGAAGGGTGTGTTTTATTAAGTATCCGGTTCTAGTTGTCATCAGGTCAAGGTACAACTCCAAGCCGTCCTGTTACTGAAGATCACGACTATTCGAATAGATTAACTTCCCTACAGGGGTGCACCACATAACCCAACACGCTCGATCCCATTTGGCCAGACACACTTTCCTGGGTCATGCCCGGCCTCGGAAGATCAACACGTCGCAGCCCCACCTAGTCCTAACAGAGAGGTCAGCACGCCGATCTAACTCCTATGGCGTAGGGGTCTGGGCCCATCGCCCACTGCACACCTTCATGTTGCGTGGGCGGCCGAAAGCAGAAATAGCCCCCTTAATACAAGAGCAGGCTTACGTTCCAATCCGATGCGCGCCGCTCAGTCGCTGACGTCTAGAAGGCTTCGGCTGATACCACGACGTCAAGTGCCCATATCTTTCCCACGTAGTTGGTTAGTGCGTATAGGCCAGTGGCCACACTCAGATCAAATACCAAGATCTCGTTAAGTGTGTTATTATGAAGCAACCGCGAACGCCGACCAGGGCCAGGCCCACCTCTCGCCTAGGTGGTCTCAACCTGCCCTGTCGCTCCGCCACATAGTAATAGTCGGGGGCCGTTGGGAACCCAGGCCCACCTCTACCGGGATGGAGCCACCTGTCCTTTCAGCCCCCTTATCCGAATCATTTGCGGGTACTCAACGAGCTGACCCGACTTTAGTCACCATCTGTAGTATGTATATATGTATAGTATATACCCGTGATCACCTCCCGAGTGATCACGGCCCAATAGTATAGCAAGGCAGACTGACAAGAATGTAGGGCCAATGATGATAAACTAGCATCCCATACTAAGCATTTAGGATTGCGGGTAAGGTATCAATGACTGTAGCAACAATGACAGGCTATGCATCAGAATAGGATTAATGGAAAGCAATAACATGCTACACTACTCTAATGCAAGCAGTATAGAGAAGAATAGGCGATATCTGGTGATCAAGGGGGGGCGCTTGCCTGGTTGCTCTGGCAAGGAGGGGTCGTCAACTCTGCAGTCGAACTAGGTAGTCGTCGGCAGTCTCGGGGTTTACCGGAAAGAAGTAACGGAGGGGAAACACAATAAATAACTGAGCAATCAAAGTATCACAAAGCGTAGCATGGTAATACGCGGTGCTAGAGGTGACCTAATGCAGTAGGAGGTGATACCAGTGAAGGGGGGGGGGGGACATCCGGGAAAGTACCCCCGGTGTTTCACGTTTTCAGACAGATGAACCGGAGAGGGAAAGTTGTGTGTTCGCTATGCTAGGGATGTGGGGTGGACAAACAGGTTGCGTATCCGGATTCGCCTCGTCGTTTTGAGCAACTTTCATGTACAAAGTATTTTCATCCAGGTTACGGATTATTTTATATTAATTTTTAAAGATTTAATTCATTTTTAGAATTTATTTCATTATTTAATTCTACCATTATCCAGAATAGTGCATGCTGACATCATCATGACGTCAGCATGACATCATCAGTCAACAGAGGTGTTGACTGGTCAACTGACATGTGGGTCCCAGCTGTCATTGACTAACTAAACAAAATTAATTAGTTTCAACTAGTGATTAGGTTAATCTAAACAGTATTAATTAATTAATTAATTAATTAATTAATTAATTAATTAACATTTATATTTCTTCTTATTATTAATTAATTTTTTTACTCTTTAAAAGAAACGTTCTAAGGGGCGTGGGCCCTATTCGTCATAGACACAGAGGGCCCTAGCGGGTTAGAGGGCAGGGGCGTGCGGGTGGCTGGCGTCGCCCGTGGTGAGGCCGAGCCCAACCGGGGGGGGGGGGGGGACAAGGCAAGGCCGCGGCCGGAGCGGGACTGAGCGGGCGTGGCCGGCGTGGGCGACGACCGGCGACTGCGTATGGCAGCGGCGAAGGGAGGGAGTGGAGCGGGGGCCAACGCCTCGGAGGCGGGTGCAGATGGTTGCGGTGGCCGACGGGGTGGCCGGGGGCGTTCCTGAGCAGAGGGGGCGAGTGAATGGAGCCCTAGGGGCGCCGGGCCTGGGCGGCGCCGCGGGGCAGCAGCAGGTCGGCGGGGAGCAGTTGGGGTGAGCGGGCTCGTGGCCGACGAGGGCTCGCGAGGCACGCGCGGGGTGCAGGCGCAGCTTTGGCGCGACAGGATTGCAACGCGGCCCGTGTGGGCACGAGCGACCGCAGCAGCAAAGGGAAGGGGCGGCGGCTAGAGCCAGCAGGCCAGGGAAGGCCCGCGGGATGCGGGGCTGCATGTCTCGGCGCGGCAAGGGACGCGGCCAAGGACGGGAGCGCGACGACGAGCGTCGGTGACAATGGCGAACGAGCTAGGGGAGGGGAGGCCGGAGCACGGGGCGAGGGAGAGAGAGGAGGGGCGCAGAGGCCGTGGCCTCACCGGAGTCGTAGGGTCTAGGCAGCGGTGGTCGAGGGGGGTGACGGGACGGCGTTGGTGGAGCGGGTGCAGGCCGGTGGGGAAGGGCGCCGGCGAGGTAGAGGAGGCGGGCCGGCGAGATGGCGCGGGTTCCGGGTGGCGGCGTCATGGCGCGGGTCGGCGAGGTCGTCGCGGCGATGGGCGATGGGATCAGGGGTTTGCCCCGATCCAGATCCAGTCGAGGGAGTGGGGGGAAGAGTGGGTGAGTGGGGCGACTAGGTAGACGGCTAGGGTTTCGTGCGGGGGGGGGGGGGGGGGGTTAAGGAGAGGAAGTGGGCCGGCTAGGCCTTTGCCCAGTTGGGCCGGTGCCCCGGGGGGCCTTTCTCTCATCATCTTTTCTGTTTGTTTTCTGTTTTGTAGTTTCTTTTCCTTTTATTTGTCTTCTTTTCTATTTTAAATCATTTTAAATTATCTAGGCATTTTATAAAAATGTGTTTGCTTTATTATAATTACCCAGGCATTTAACTGCACACCCCGAACATTTTAGTTTAATACTTTGAAAACTTGGTCGTTTGACATTAATTTGAATTTGAATTTGAAACGTTTTTGAATCAACCCGAGATTAACTACAGTGACTGAGGTGACATGGCACCATTAACATGAAATTATTGTAGCATGATTATCCGGGCGTCACATCGTCGTCATTGAAGCCTGGTTCAGGGGCTACTGAGGGAGTCCTAGATTAGGGGGTGTCCGGATGGGCGGACTATGACCTTTGGCCGGACTCCCAGACTATGAAGATACAAGATTGAAGACTTCGTCCCGTGTCCGGATAGGACTTTCCTTGGCATGGAAGGCAAGCTCGGCGATTCGATATGAAGATCTCCTCCCATTTGTAACCGACTCTGGGTAACCCTAGCCCTCTCTGGTATCTATATAAACGGGAGAGTTTTAGTCCGTAGGACGAACAACAATCATACCATAGGCTAGCTTCTAGGGTTTAGCCTCTCTGATCTCGTGGTAGATCAACTCTTGTACTACCCATATCATCAATATTAATCAAGCAGGAGTAGGGTTTTTCCTCCATCGAGAGGGCCCGAACCTGGGTAAAAATATCGTGTCCCTTGTCTCCTGTTACCATCCGCCTAGACGCGCAGTTCGGGACCCCCTACCCGAGATCCGCCGGTTTTGACACCGACAGGGGGGTTTTGGGTTTATGATTTGTTTTTCCTTTAATTTTGTGTTTTCCATTTAATTATTTTTCATTTGCTGGTATATTATGATACTACATATTGTACACATTATGCATATATATAAATAGAATTTCTCATAGAACCGATCATACACACACACACACACACACACACACACACACACACACACACACACACATATATATATATATATATCGAATGTGTCGCACCAACATTCACACATACACATGCATATATATATAATTTGGTATATATAATTTCTCCTACATGGAGGCATTACTGCGGTGGTAACGGGTAATGGAATTGTCCTTTGAGATCTATGACCTGGTCGAGCAAAAATCTCGATATTTCTTCTTGAATTGCTCGTACGCGATCTGCTGGTAGGAGCTTTTCGCTCACGTCCTTAAACTTTAAAGAAAAAGATCAAATATGCATGTATTAGTTGTGTGTATATATATGAGATATTGATAATGATGTAAAAATTGATCAAGGATATTAACTAATGGTATATTGAAACTAGAAATAAAGAGATGGTAGCTAGCTAGTACTACTTAATTAATTATACCTTGGGTCGATACCATTACAACTTTTCTTTCCATGGACCTGGAACCTCTTTCCTGAACTTTTGCCAAGCCCTGCCCATCGGCAAAGAAAATGAATAAAGGAGTTATTAATTAGTTGATATCAGGAAATGATGAACTAAAGAGGCTAACATATAGTTAGATAATGATTGAAATTACCTGTTAACTATCCCCACTACTGCAGGATGCTGCTAACGCGACACTACAATCAGAGTCCCTTCAAGAAACTATGTGCGATGCAATAATCGCAAACGGTGGTGTCAGAGAACCGTCTAAAATGTGCAAAACATTTGTGATGGCGGCTGCATCAAACACGGTTCATATTTTAGTTGCGTGTGAGATGCAAGGCATACGGTTCAGTTCAATTAACTGTTTGCGATGAGGAGGAACAAAAGAAACGGGCTGCCAGATGAAGGCGTGTGCGGTACATAGCATACGGTTCACTCGGATGAACTGTTTGTGATTAGGCAACACGAAGTTCAAGGTGTGTGTGCGATATACAACATGCGGTTCACTCAGATGAACTGTTTAAGTTGAGACAAGTGAACATAAACGGTTCAATATAACAAGATGTGTGTGATACGCGACAAACATGTCTGTAATCAGAAATGTGTGCGAAGACCGATAATAGCACAGACGATTGCTTCTAATAAGACGTATGTGGTATGATCTGTCTACACAACATGTATTGGCCATTGGGGGACGGGCGGTCATCCGGATACACCGTAAGGATGCGAAGAGGCATCCTATATCATCAAGGACTAGTTGTTCCACCATTAGCTCATCTAAGAGAACTCTCAAGTTAAGTGTGCTCAGGCTGGAGCAACCATCAGATGGGTGACTGGATTGGAAGTTGCGTTGATGCTAAATTAACTGATAGGATGGGTCATATCGGTCAAATGACCTAAATGACCCATTCCCTCAGCTAATTTAACCTCAAGGTCCTTGTTTTTTTAACATATGTTAAAGAAGGTCTACTGCATTACTTTTTGACAATGTGCATACGTGGCATACATTTGATCCATCCGACCTGTTTGTGATGGAATAAGCCGTGTGTGTTGTGGGCAAACGCTTGCTAGTGTACAACCATTTGCAATTGATGAATTCATCACAGACGGGTTCCCTAGTGTGGTTCGTGTCCATCTCATCATTATCTACTTCTTGTGCTAGCTCAATGTTCCTTTATATTGTAAGTTTCCATTAATTGATGGCGTTCTATGAACATGCCACCATTTCCCGCCATTTCCTCACCTGTTTCCCACCACCCAGCGATATTGCACATAAACCTAGGCGCGGCGCGACACACGGAGGCAACAAACGCAGCCCGGTGCACATCCACCTTTTCCAAGCATGCCAACGCACCAAAGCGCCGCCTCTGCCATCAACCTCATCGACGAGGAAAACCAGAAGGCGCCACGGCCTGTCGAGGCCGCTGCGCTCCCGGCAATGCGATGGACGACGTCGTGATGCGCGTCATCGCTAGGGTTGAGTGGACCTTTGGTGCATGGAGCTTCAGCACCGCAGATCAAGATAGGCATGTCAGCACCGAGAGGCTGCACCTCGCCGCACAACATGATCGATGGCATGCCGCAGAGCAAGCTAGGCGCGTCTGTGCCGATAGGCTGTGGCTCACCGCACGGCGAGAGCGTTGGAGCACCACAAAGCGAGAGGCATGGTGTGCCGACAGCAAGAGCGGATCCATTGGCACTTCTCTGTTGTCGACAGGGCATCGCAGTTGGGTACGCATCCCGTCAGTACCCCCGTTCCTCGCCAGGAGTGGGCACAGGCCCTCTGCGCCATACTTGCACGAGAGGTCGACCGCGCCGTTCACCTTGTCCGCGACCCACTCGTTGCCAATGCGTTGGTCGGTAGGTTTGACCGCCTCCTTGGCCCAGGTGTCCACCTGGGCGCAGTAGAGGAACATGGTCGTCACATCCTTGAGGTAGTGATCTCCGATGAAATAGCCAACTTGGAGCTCGAGATCGCGCTCTAGATGTACCGCGAGCGTGTTGACTGCTTGGACGAACGCCTGCACGAGTTCAGGCAGAGCCAAGAGCTACCGTAGGCAAGGGCTGCTAGTCATGGCCACATGGACGCGTTTTATTTTGTTGAGTCATTCCGATGTGGATAGCTATGTATTCACATCAATCATACTATTGCTCTGATTCAATCTGTACTCTGTTTTCCGTTCTTATATGTTCTGTTTCAATGTGTGTTTATACGTTTTTCATTCTATATATATGTGGATGATAACAGATAGATTCAAATTAGTATACAAAAACAGATAGAAAATGGAATTCACAATATATATAATATTAATTGTTCATTAGTTCATCACAGAATATATATAATATCATCACATATACGTGATGACACTTAACTACTAGGTACAATGCATAAAATTGAAAACGAACAATACTAAAACTAATAATCACTCCTAGCGCCAGTATTCCGGCAACCCCTCGCCAACATCTCCCTGGTGCGCGGCGTCTTCCCAGAGCGGAGACAATACTCCACCTCCTCCGCCTCGCGGCACTTGACGTGCCGATCTGCCTCTTGCAGGCGGACACGTGTGAACGATCTTGCCATTTTGTTGGGTGCCCACCGGAGCTCCTCGTTGGTGGCACGCTGGAGCTTATCGACCCAGCTCCATCCAGCGACGAGGCGCTTAGAGCCTTTGGCCTTCCTTGCAAAGTACCCGTCTTCGTACACCTCCTCCGCATGACGACGTGCCTGCCCCCAAAGCTCCACTGCCTCCTTTTTCCAGGCGGCATCACGGGCTTCACATGCCGCCTAGTACCTGGCATCCTCCTCCACCATCTCCTTCTTGAAAGCCACTTGCCTAGCTTTCTCAGCCGGCGGCAGCAACTTCCAAAGACAAAGATCGTACTGGCCCCAAAACCAATCCAAAGTTGGGGGGTCCAGCGCAACCTCGTCTGGAGGCGCGTAGGTGTCCTCGTCGCTGCTAGTCGAGTGAGCATCCTCGGGGGGTGGCGACTCCTCATCGGCACGTGGGAAGACCAGCGGTGCCATGGCAGAGATTTGAGAGAGATAGAGAGAGAGAGAGGGCGAGAAAGGGGAGGATCTAGATGAGAATGCAGGTGGAATAAAATGAGCAAGGTAGTATTTCTTGGCGGCCGGAATCTAGATCGACAAGAACAGTACACATGTCGGTACCCGGAATTTACGAGTATTGTAGTGTGAATTACAGACGATCCCCATAGCAAAATCCGTACGTGAACATAATAGCTGACGGTTCCTAATGCAGAACCGTGTCTGATTAATAAAGCCCACCACTCACCTTCCAAACCTCGAGGCGGGAAATAGAGTGCTAATCGTGTGGGGCTGGTTGTCTTGACAGACTTTACATTTTCTTTTTTGAACACCAGTTATTTACATCGTCTGATGAATTATTAACTTGCAAACAAGTACACAAATATGATTTTTCAAACTGTTATGGTTAGTCGTTGCATGTAGATGTACTTCAAATCTTAATTACGGTCATTAAATGGCTAAAAAATTACTAAATGTCTTGAAAAGGTCAAATGACCCCTGAAATTTTCCAAATTTTGACATGACAGTTGTATTAGTGCATGTTACACGTAGAAAAAAAATTGAAGGCCGTAAGAGGAAGCTATCAGCCGTTCGTCATCAAACATGCATTTTTTCCTTCTCGGAACCATGAGCCTTCTAGTGAGTTGCTCCGGTTTGTGAGGGGTGTGTCCAAACTTTTGTCAAACATAACAATTTTTGTACCACATCATCTTGGTGGCATGACATTACATCAAGCAAGGTTTCATGTTTTTCGGATCATTTTTTAATTTTTTGGTATAAAAATGCCATGGCACTCCATGCATGTACATGTGTCCATGCCGTGAGACCAATATGTTTGAAAATTCCTTCTACTTACTCCACATGGAATTAACTTGCACACAAGTACACAAATATGATTTCCAAACCGTTATGGTTAGCCATTGCATGTACATCTAGTTCAAATTTAAATTACGGTCATTAAATGGATAGGAAATCACTTAAATGTCTTCAAAAGGTCAAATGACCCTTGAAATTTTCAAAAATTTCACATGACAGTTTGTATCAGTGCACATTACACGTAGAAATTTTTTAAAGGCCGTAAAAGGAAGCTATCTGCCGTTCATCATCAAACATGCATTGTCCCCCTCAGAACCACGGGCCTTCTAGTGAGTTGCTCTGGTTTGTGAGGGGTGTGTGTCCAAACTTTCGTCAAGCAAGCCAATTTTTGTACCACATCATCTTGGTGGCATGAAATTACATCAAGCAATGTTTCATGTTTTTCTGATCCTTTTTTATTTTTTGGAATAACAATGCCATGGCACTCCATGCATGTACATGTGTCCATGCCGTGAGACCAATATGTTTGAAAATACCTTCTAATTTACTGCACACGGAATTAACTCACACACAAGTACACAAATATGAGTTTTAAACCGTTACGGTTAGCCGTTGCATGTACATCTAGTTCAAATTAGAATTATGATCATTAAATGGCTAGAAAATCACTTAAATGTCTTCAAAAGGTCAAATGACCCCTGAAATTTTCCAAATTTTCACATGACAGTTTGTATCAGTG
Source organism: Triticum timopheevii (assembly GCA_963921465.1). NCBI lineage: Eukaryota > Viridiplantae > Streptophyta > Magnoliopsida > Poales > Poaceae > Triticum > Triticum timopheevii. The sequence goes on along the minus strand of OY997270.1, from coordinate 488,188,669 downwards.
CACATTACACGTAAAAAAAATTTGAAGGCCGTAAGAGGAAGCTATATGTCGTTCGTCATCATACATGCATTGTTCCCTCTCGGAACCACGAGCATTCTAGTGAGTTGCTCCGGTTTGTGACGGGTGTGTGTCCAAACTTGCGTCAAACAGACCAATTTTTGAACGACATCATCTTGGTGGCATGACATTACATCAAGCAAGGTTTCATGTTTTCCTGATCATTTTTATTTTTTTGGAATTAAAATGCCATGACACTCCATGCATGTACATGTGTACATGCCGTGAGACCAATATGTTTGAAAATTCCTTCTAATTTACTGCACATGGAATTAACTCGCACACAAGTACACAAATATGATTTTTCAAACCATTATGGTTAGCCGTTGCATGTACATCTAGTTCAAATTAAAATTATGGTCATTAAATGGCTAGGAAATCATTTCAATGTCTTCAAAAGGTCAAATGACCCCTAAAATTTTCCAAATCTTCACATGACAGTTTGTATCAGTGCACATTACACGTAGAAAAAATTTGAAGGCCGTAAGAGGAAGCTATTTGTCATTCATCATCAAACATGCATTGTTCCCTCTCAGAACCATGAGCCTTTTAGTGAGTTGCTCCGTTTTGTGAGGGGTGTGTGTCCAAACTTTCGTCAAACGGGCCAATTTTTGTACCACATCATCTTGGTGGCATGACATTACATCAAGCAAAGTTTCATGTTTTTCTGATCATTTTTTAATATTTTGGAATTAAAATGCCATGGCACTCCATGCATGTGTCCATGCCGTGAGACCAATATGTTAAAAAATTTCTTCTAATTTACTCCACATGGAATTAACTCACACACAAGTACACAAACATGGTTTTTTGAACTGTTATGGTTAGCCGTTGCATGTACATCTAGTTCAAATTTGAATTATAGTCATTAAATGGCTAGAAAATCACTTAAATATGTTCAAAAGGTCAAATGACCCCTGAAATTTTCCAAATTTTTATATGACAGTTAGTATCAGTGCACATTACACGTAAAAACATTTTGAAGGCCGTAAGATGAAGCTATCTGTTGTTTGTCAGCAAACATGCATTGTTCCCTCTTGGAACCACGAGCCTTCTAGTGAGTTGCTCCGGTTTGTGAGGGGTGTGAGGGAGTCCCGGACTAGGGGGTGTCCGGATAGCCGAACTACCATCATCGGCCGGACTCCAAGACTATGAAGATACAAGATTGAAGACTTCGTCCCGTGTCCGGATGGGACTTTCCTTGGCGTGGAAGGCAAGCTTGGCGATACGGATATGTAGATCTCCTACCATTGTAACCGACTCTATGTAACCCTAGCCCTCTCCGGTGTCTATATAAACCGGATGGCTTTAGTCCATAGGACGAACAACAATCATACCATAGGCTAGCTTCTAGGGTTTAGCCTCCTTGATCTCGTGGTAGATCTACTCTTGTAACCCACATCATCAATATTAATCAAGCAGGACGTAGGGTTTTACCTCCATCAAGAGGGCCCGAACCTGGGTAAAAACATCGTGTCCCTCGTCTCCTGTTACCATCCGCCTAGACGCACAGTTCGGGACCCCCTACCCGAGATCCGCCGGTTTTGACACCGACACTGGTGCTTTCACTGAGAGTTCCTCCGTGTCATCACCGATAGGCTCGATGGCTTCTTCGATCATCAATGACGATGCAGTCCAGGGTGAGACCTTCCTCCCCGGACAGATCTTCGTATTCGGCGGCTTCGCACTGTGGGCCAATTCGCTTGGCCAGCTGGAGCAGATCGAAGGCTACGCCCCTGGCCGTCAGGTCAGATTTGGAAGTTTGAACTTCACGGCTGACATCCGCGGGAACTTGATCCTCGACGGATTCGAGCCACAGCCGAGCGTGCCGTATTGTCGCGATGGGCATGATTTAGCTCTGCAGCCGGACAGTACCCTGGAGGCCGCACTCGAACCCGCTCCGATCTTCGACTCGGAGCCGGCTGCGCAGACCAAGGTTGGATGGCTAGACACCACCTCGGGGGCTGCAACCTCTACGGCGATAGAGCCGAACACCGATCCTGTCCCCCATGAAGCTCGTGACTCCGAGGTGCCGGACTCCTTGCCGGACTCCGGACCTCCCGCGCCCCCTCCAGTCGAATCCGATTGGGCGCCGATCATGGATTTCACCGCGGCGGACATCTTTCAACACTCACCTTTTGGCGACATCTTGAGTTCGCTAAAGTACCTCTCGTTATCAGGAGAGGCCTGGCCGGACTGCCACCAGGACGGTTGGGATGCGGACGACGAAGAAATTCAGAGCCCACCCACCACCCACTTGGTAGCCACTGTCGACGATCTAACCGACATGCTAGATTACGACTCTGAGGACATCGACGGTATGGACGACGATGCCGGAGACGACCAAGAACTAGCGCCCATCGGGCACTGGAAAGCCACCTCTTCATACGACATATACATGGTGGATATCCCAAAGGATGGGAACGGCGAAGGAATAGCGGAGGATGACCCCTCCAAGAAACAGCCCAAGCGCCGGCGTCAGCGGCGCCGCTCTAAATCCTGCCATAGCAAGAATGAAGATTCCGGCACCGGAGACAATAATACACCAGATAGTGCCGAAGACAACCCACTCCAGCAAGATCCAACACAGGAGGAGGGGGACACCAGCCCTCATGAGAGCGCGGCCGAAGAAGAGGTAGAGGACTATATGCCTCCCTCCGGAGACGAGGCAAGCCTCGACGACGACGAATTCGTCGTGCCTGAGGATCCCGTCGAACGGGAGCGTTTCAAACGCAGGCTTACGGCCACGGCAAACAGCCTCAAGAAAAAGCAGCAGCAGCTTAGAGCTGATCAAAATCTGCTAGCCGATAGATGGACCGAAGTCCTTGCGGCCGAAGAGCATGAACTCGAACGCCCCTCCAAAAGCTACCCCAAACGTAAGCTGCTCCCCCGATTAGAGGTGTAGGCATATGATCCCGCTTCACCAGGAGACAATACGGCTGATCGACCACCCCGTGGTCGCGACAGAGAGGCCTCAAGGCCCTTCACTAGACCCGTACCCCGGCATCGCTCGAAAAGCACAAGGCCACAGGGGAACACTCCGGACCTGCGAGACATATTGGAGGATAATGCAAGACAATCAAGATCGATCTCTGGATCATGTGGGAGCCCCACGATACGTGACGATCACCTTCACCCCGGACACAGTAAGTCCGGCCGGGCCAAACACAACAGACAAAGCTCTTTTGAGCTCCGTCGCGATATCGCCCAGTACAGAGGCGCCGCACACCCACTGTGCTTCACAGACGAGGTAATGGATCATCAAATCCCAGAAGGGTTTAAACCCGTCAATATTGAATCTTATGATGGCACAACAGACCCCGCGGTCTGGATCGAGGACTATCTCCTCCACATCCACATGGCCCGCGGAGACGATCTCCACGCCATCAAATATCTCCCACTCAAACTTAAAGGACCAGCCCGGCACTGGCTTAACAGCTTGCCAACAGAGTCAATCAGGAGTTGGGAGGACCTGAAAGCCGCATTCCTCGATAACTTCCAAGGCACGTACGTGCGACCACCAGATGCAGATGACCTAAGCCACATAATTCAGCAGCCAGACGAATCGGCCAGACAATTCTGGACACGGTTCTTAACCAAGAAAAACCAAATCGTCGACTGTCCGGATGCCGAGGCCCTCGCGGCCTTCAAGCATAACATCCGCGATGAGTGGCTTGCCCGGCACCTGGGACAGGAAAAGCAAAAATCCATGGCAGCCCTTACATCACTCATGACCCGCTTCTGTGCGAGTGAGGACAGCTGGCTAGCACGCAGCAACAACCTCAACAAAAATTCTGGTAGTCCGGATATCAAGGACCATAGTGGCAGGTCGCGTCGCAACAAAAACAAACTCCGCATTAACGACAATAACAGTGAGGACACAGTAGTCAATGCCGGATTCAGAGGCTCTAAACCCGGTCAACGGAAAAAGCCATTCAAAAGAACAACTCAGGGTCCGTCCAATTTGGACCGAATTCTCGACCGCTTGTGCCAGATACATGGCACCCCTGAAAAGCCAGCTAACCACACCAATAGGGACTGTTGGGTGTTCAAGCAGGCAGGCAAGTTAATTGCCGAAAACAGCGACAAGGGGCTAAATAGCGACGACGAGGAAGAGACCCGACCACCGACCAATAGAGGACAGAAGGGTTTCCCCCCACAGGTGCAGACAGTGAACATGATATATGCCACGCACATACCCAAAAGGGAGCGGAAGCGTGCACTCAGGGATGTATACGCGATGGAGCCAGTTGCCCCGAAGTTCAATCCATGGTCCTCTTGCCCGATCACCTTCGACCGAAGGGACCACCCCACCAGCATTCGCCATGGTGGGTTCGCCGCATTGGTTCTAGACCCAATCATTGATGGATTTCATCTTACCAGAGTCCTGATGGACGGCGGCAGCAGCCTAAACCTGCTTTATCAGGACACGGTGCGCAAAATGGGCATAGACCCCTCAAGGATTAAACCTACCAAGACGACCTTTAAAGGCGTCATACCAGGTGTAGAAGCCAATTGTACAGGCTCAGTTACACTGGAAGTGGTCTTCGGATCCCCGGATAACTTCCGAAGCGAGGAGTTAATCTTCGACATAGTCCCGTTCCGCAGCAGCTATCATGCCTTGCTCGGACGTACCGCGTTCGCAAAGTTCAACGCGGTGCCGCACTACGCGTACCTCAAGCTCAAGATGCCAGGCCCTAGAGGAGTCATCACGGTCAACGGAAACACTGAACGCTCCCTCCGAACGGAGGAACATACAGCGGCTCTCGCGGCAGAAGTACAAAGCAACCTTTTAAGGCAATTCTCGAGTCCGGCTGCCAAGCGGCCGGACACAGCTAAGCTTGCCCGGAGTAACCTACAACACGACCACCTGGCACGTTCCGAGCACGCGTAGCAGTGCGGCCCCAACCCCAGCCCCTGTAAAACATTAAGACAGACCCTTCGCGTACTCCATTACGCTCTGAAGATACCATGGGCATGGGGCAAGGGGCTCGACCACGATAAGCCCAGACTGCGGCTTAACCGCACCAGGGGCTCTTAAGTGTGTCGTTTCTTTTTCTTTTCCTTTTATTTTTTACCTACAGGACCCCGTTCATCAGAGGCCCTGTCCGGTAGCAGACATGCCGAACCCACGATGCAACAGCCAGGGAAGGAGAAAGGCTACAACAAAAATCCAGGTGGTCTCCATCATGAGCATTAAATCTGTTTTATGCATTATTCCATAGCCTACCCCTGGAGGGGGACATGTTAAACAGTCCCATCCATTGCTTACCGCACCACTTGTATCGTCCTGCACTTACAACCGTTTTTATTGAGTAAAGCAATGCAGCACATTTTTGCTTCTAATTGCATTTCTTTCTTACACATATGTTCATCTATGACATGTTGCATCCATACTTTTTGGTATGGCTAAATACACTAGGAGCTTATGTTTCCCGCGTTATGGTGTGATAAGTCCGAGCACTTTCACAAGTGCGGCACCCCGAACTTATAGCATTATATGCATCGGCTCCGAATCATGTTCTTGGGTCAATAGTTGGGTTTGCCCGGCTCCCATGTTTTGGTACCTTACGTTCCGTTTTATCGGCTAAGGTAGCACTGGGAGAACCACTGCGATTGCGCCCCAGTTGAGCTGGGTTAACGCCTCAGTGGAGAAAGCTAAAACTGACCGTCATGATGAGGCGAGAGCTGGTCGCTGTTCGAGAGGTTCTTTGCGAGTCCCTAAAGACTTATGCCACTTCGAGCGATGAGCCGGATTCTGTCCGGCCAAGGCATGGATAGCACCCAAATTCGGCCTTCCGAAAACTAGGGGCTTCGCCGAAATTTAAAATTATAGAATTCTATGGCTAAGTGAGAGTGTTCAAGCATTATAAGTCCGGTTGCCTTGTTCGTTGTGTTGAGCGCCTCCCTAGATGGACCCAAAAATGGGAACAAGAGCGCTCGAGTTTATCCCGAACACCCCAGCACTCGTGGCATGGGGGCTGAAGCCGACGACTTGCCATCTCTCAGATTTGATAAACAGCCGCACAGAAGGTAATATTTTAAATTAACAAGCGTTGCTTAGCGCATATGAACCAAGTTTTCAGCGCACAGGATAACAAAATGCGAGTCTACTCAAATATTACATCTTTGGAGCACTCACCCGCAATAGTGCGGGCGCCCTTCAGCACATTCCTATAATACATCTCGGGCGTGCGATGCTCCTTGCCCTCTGGTGGGGGGTCCGTCACAAGCTTCTGGGCATCCATCTTGCCCTAGTGCACCTTTGCGCGGGCAAGTGCCCGACGCGCACCCTCGATACAGGCGGAGTGCTTGATAACTTCAACCCACGGGCACGCGTCCACCAGCCGCTGCACCAGGCCGAAGTAGCTCCTAGGCATAGCCTCCTTAGGCCACAGCCGAACTATGAGGCCCTTCATGGCCTGTTCGGCCGCCTTGTGGAGCTCGACCAGCTGCTTCAGCTGGTCGCTAAGGGGCACCGGATGTCCGGCCTCAGCATACTGAGACCAGAAGACCTTCTCTGTTGAGCTCCCCTCCTCGGCCCGGTAGAATGCGGCAGCATCGGACACGCTGCGGGGAAGATCTGTGAACGCTCCTGGAGAGCTCCGAATTCGGGTAAGCGACAGGTAATTAACACTCACATGCTTACTTTGCATGAAAAATGCCTTACCCGCTGCTATTTTCTTCACCGCCTCTATCTCCTAGAGGGCCTTGTAGGCTTCGGCCTTAGCAGCTTTGGCACTCTCAAGAGCCGTTGCAAGCTCAGACTCTCGAGTCTTCGAGTCACGCTCCAGGCTCTCGTGTTTCTTCACGAGATCCTGGAGCTCTTGCTGTACCTCCGCCACCCGCGCCTCCTGTTTCTCTCGCTCGGTGCGCTCCGCAGCCGCATTGCATTCGGCCACGGCCACCGCCTCTTTCAGGGTCGCCACCTTGTTCGTGGCCCCTGCAATACCCCAGTTATCCTTGTCATTTTTCTTGCAACCAAATCCTTTTCTGTAAGGTACAATTTTCATAAGGTATTACTCACCTTCTTTTTCCTCGAGCGGCTTCTTGGCATGGCCGAGCTCGTTCTCGGACCGCTCGAGGTTTTCCTTTAAAGTTTTGACCTCCGCAGTTAGTGCGGCAGAGGTCAGCACCACAGCCTGCAATCCCATATTGACATATTTTCATGACTCCTGCGTCTATCTTTTTAAAGATCCTCAGTCCGGCTTTTCTTTCCGAACACCGAACCGAGCATCAGGGGCTACTGTCTATGTGGAACCATTTTACATCTATTGAAATTCTTACCTGAATGCCTATTAGAAGGCTGCTGCAGACTTCGGTCAGCCCGCTCTTGGCGAGCTGAACCTTCTGAATCACCGCACTCATAACAGTGCGGTGTTCCTCTTTGATGGAGGCGCCGTTGAGCGCCTCCAGCAAATTATCCGGCACCTCTCGTTGGACGGAGGCAGCCGGTGCCGAAGGGGTCGCCCGCCAGACTCCGGAGCCACTATGGGTTCCGGGACTGAGTCCGGTGCAAAGTCCGGGAGGTTGTCCTGCGACACCTCCGGGGCCCTCTCCTCCTGGTGAGTCCCTTCCTGGGATCCCACTTCGGCATCGTCCGCATCACGGGGGGTGGAGGCTGTCGAAAGAGAATCCATATCCGACGCCCCTAAGGACCCACTCGACGAAGTGGGAAGATCATCCTTAGGCGGACTGCAGGGTTGTATGCGGCATTAGAAAGACATAATGTGGCGGAAAACGAAAACCTTGAAGTTATTCGGGAGTCCGGATACTTACAATCTCGCCAGAGGCTTGGCCCTTGGAGGCCAGTCCTCGTCGTCGTCACTGGTGTTGGCGGAACAGTCCGGGGGAAGAGTTTTTCCCCTCTTGGACCCTTCGGCCTCCCTTGTTGGGGAGGCCTTCCTTTTCTTTCCTCCCCCCGCTCGGAGAGGATTTCTTCTTCTCCTCCTCGCCTTGGTGGGAGGAGTCGGCCTCGGATTCATCGTCCGATAGCACCTGAAAACGGGAACTCTTCCGAGTCCCCGTGGCCTTCTTCTTGGCCTTCTTCTCCGGCACCACGTGGGGTGCTGGAGCCAGCAGCCCCATTAGGCGGGCGTCAGCTGGGTCCTCTGGCAATGGGGCCGGACAGATAGCCTGTGCGGCCTTCTTCAGCCAGTCCTGTCAAAGGAAAGGGAGTTTAGATCCCGCATAGAGTCAAACTATGAATAACAAGCGTCCCGTAAAGGACAATATCACTTACCTCGTCAGCTGGATGCTGCGAGCTGAATCCGCGATCTTCGGTAGAGGATGCGGGAGCCTCGGCGCCCTTTAACAGCACCTTCCAGACCTCTTCGTACGTAGTGTCGAAGAGCCCATTCAAAGTCTGGTGCTGCGCCGGATCGAACTCCCACATGTTGAAGCCCCGTCGTTGGCACGGGAGAATCCGGCCGATGAGCATGACCTGGACTACATTGACAAGCTTGAGCTTCTTGTTCACCAGCTTCTGGATACAGGCTTGGAGTCCGGTCAGCTCCTCCGAATCCCCCCAGATCTGGCCACTCTCTTTCCAGGAGGTGAGCCGTGTAGGGATACCGGATCTCAATTCGAGGGCCGCTGCCCATTCGGGATCACGCGGCTCGGTGATGTAGAACCACCCCGATTGCCACCCCTTGATGGTTTCCAAAAAGGTGCCCTACAGCCACGTAACGTGGGACATCCTGCCCACCATGGCGCCTCCGCACTCTGCTTGGCTGCCCTTCACAACCTTCGGCTTGACACTGGAGGTCTTGAGCCACAAGCTGAAGTGGGGCTGGATGCAGAGGAAGGCCTCGCACACGATGATAAACGCCGAGATGTTGAGAATAAATTTGGGGCCAGATCATGGAAATCTAGGCCGTAGTAGAACATGAGCCCCCGGACAAAGGGATGAAGTGGGAAGCCCAGTCTGCGGAGGAAATGGGGAAGGAATACTACCCTCTCATGGGGCCTAGGGGTGGGGATGAGCTCTCCCTCGTCGGGGAGCCGATGCGCGATGTCGCCGGACAAGTATCCAGTGCTGCGCAGCTTCTGGATATGCCCCTCCATGACGGAGGAGGCCATCCACTTGCCTCCTGCTCCGGACATGTTTGGAGAAGGTTGAGGTGAGATGTGCGGGCTTGGGCACTAGAGCTCGAGTTCGCAGAGATGGATAAGCCAAGGAGGAAGAAGGCACAGGTAAAAAGGTTGGATCTTTATCCCCTTATATGGGCGGACAGAAACACGCGTCCCCACCGGCCTGGTAAAACTCTCTTATCTCCCAAGCGTCACAATCAATGGCGCGGTTGGGTTACCCACGTCCGTATTGATGGGAATCCCGGAATAAGGGGAACATGATCTCTGCTTCGACAAGACGTGCCAAGGAAACCGCCTCGCTAAACGCGCTGAGATGGAACAATAAAAATAATTTCAAGGCTTGGTAGTGGTGTGACGTTATGCCACAAAATACGTCAGCAGATTGAACTTGTGTAATATTATTCTCTCTATGGTTGTATGTGGAATTTATTTTGCAGAGCCGGACACTATCCTGGTGTTCACAATCTTCTATAAATTATTCGGAGGAGGAACCCGCCTTGCAATGCCGAAGACAATATGCGCGCCGGACTCATCGTCATTGAAGCCTGGTTCAGGGGCTACTGAGGGAGTCCCAGACTAGGGGGTGTCCGGATAGCCGAACAACCATCATCGGCCGGACTCCAAGACTATGAAGATACAAGATTGAAGACTTCGTTCTGTGTCCGGATGGGACTTTCCTTGGCATGGAAGGCAAGCTTGGCGATACGGATATGTAGATCTCCTACCATTGTAACCGACTCTGTGTAACCCTAGCTCTCTCCGGTGTCTATATAAACCGGATGGCTTTAGTCCATAGGACGAACAATAATCATACCATAGGCTAGCTTCTAGGGTTTAGCCTCCTTGATCTTGTGGTAGATCTACTCTTGTAACCCACATCATCAATATTAATCAAGCAGGACGTAGGGTTTTACCTCCATCAAGAGGGCCCGAACCTGGGTAAAAACATCGTGTCCCTCGTCTCCTGTTACCATCCGCCTAGACGCACAGTTCGGGACCCCTACCCGAGATCTGCCGGTTTTGACACCGACAGGGTGTGTGTCCAAACTTTCCTCAAATAGGCCAATTTTTGTACCACATCATCTTGGTGGTATGACATTACCTGAGGCAAGGTTTCATGTTTTTAATTTTTTGGAATTTAAATGCCATGGCACTCCATGCTTAATTGTGTCATAGCCGTTAGACTAATATGTTTGAAAATTCCTTCCAATTTACTGCACATGGAATTAAATTGCACACAAGTACATAAAATATGACTTTTCAAACCGTTTTGGTTAGCTGATGCATGTACATGTAGTTCAAAATTCAATTACGGTCATTAAATGGCTAGAAAATCACTTAAATGTCTTAAAAGGTCAAATGACCCCTGAAATTTTCCAAAATTTGACATGACAGTTGTATTAGTACTACAAATTTTCTCATACATTTAATACACCATGTGTTGCCACTTTACTCCAAATTCGTATTTCACAGCTAATAAACAATATCTATAACATCACACACAGTTGTTTTGTAGGAATCATTTGTGATGAAAAATTCTGGGTCTATTTAACTCTTCCTCCTTAAGCTTTGCCGGCTCGTCTTCTCTAGTGCCGGCAACCCCCGAATCCACAAATCCCGATCCCCATTCCCGCACCCCCTTCTTGCAAAGATGATGCCGTGGAAACGTTTCGTGAAGGCCTGTACGATGCCCCCCCCCCCCCCGAGCGTCGCCACCTGCGCAGAGAGCACAGCTGCCTACACCGAGAGTGTTGCCACATCCGCATTGAGCACGGCAGCTTCCGCCAGAGAGGGTGTCTACGGCAGCCGAGACGGCTGCAGCTGCTGCTGCGACGGCGACTGCAAACACCGAGAGCGCTTGAGCTGTCGTCCGTGCCGACGATGTCGCCCTGGCCCGAGTCGAGACCATCCACGCCAAGATATTCTAGACCACCTCGGAATCTAGCATACAACCCACGTCCAAAAAGGCGACGGTGGCCGTGGAGCACCTGCTTCCTCATGAGGTCGTCGAGCGGGAGCTGGAGATGCACGAGGCTGCGGAGATCGAGGAGTGCCGGGAGGAGGAGTTGCGTGTGGCCCAGGTCGAGGTAGAGAAGAGTCTATCCGTTAAGGAATCGGCGGTGGAGTACCAACGCGAGCTCTGGTGCAGCCACTACTACGAGTACTACAACCTTGAGGGCGGCGCCGACGATGAGGATGAGGACGAGGACGCAGCTGAATTCAGTAGGGGGGACGCAGAGTCCACCAACGGCGGGATGTCGCCAGGACAAGTCATCGACATCTCATCTCACACCGGCGATGCATAGGCTGGCGTGGTGGCAGATTTATTAAAATTATTAGTACTTAGGCTTTGTTTTTTATGCTGGTCTTTTGTTAGAGCAATGTTTCGGTGAACTGTCTCTATTTAATTACTAAAATTGCTTGATTCAGTAAGTCTGGTTTGTGTGCTGTATGTTGTTTTGCGTGCCCAAATTAGCAAGCGATGTTAAATTATGCAGTGACATACACGAGGAAATTTCCACCAAAAGTTCAATTATCAAACTCATCCCATGTGCGTCAAGCAGAAGAATCATTAGCGATGCACACTATCATTCAAATTGAATGGTGTCCGGCGGCACCGCGTGCGAAGTTTCCCTCCACACACTCCAAAAAAAACATCCGTGACAGTTTGGGCCGAACGAATTTTTTTCCTGTCATACATATGACACTTCTATGACGATAATTGTGACAAAACCCGGTATCATCATAGATGTGGTGGCTCCTACTTCTATGACAAAAAATCATGATAGAAAATGGGCTTTTCGTCCTAGGTGGGCCGGAGATGCAGCTGCATGACATTCTTTGGGCCGTCCATGACGGAAAAACCGTGGTAGAAGCGAGCGGGAGGAAAATTTCGGGGAGTTGCCAGTTACGGTGGGAGGTCGGGGGTCGAGCGATGCACGTTTCTCTCATACACGTACGTGCGTGTGTGCGAGGCATTGGCTCTAACTAAACCCGAGCGAGGCGTTGGGCTTTAATTGAACCCGAGCAGTTGCACTGCAGGCTACGCGTTACTGAACCCGAGCGATCGATCGATGGCTGTTAACTGAACCCGATGGAGCGATTCCTTCGCTACTGCTGCTAACTGAAGCCGATCGATTGGTTGAACAGTGAGCATTGCATGGGGGGGAGGGGGTTTGGATGAACAGTGAGCGGTGGCGTTGCGTCTGGATGAACAAGACCCCGTGGTGTGGAGGGCTGGATGAACAGTAGATGGTGGAGGGGTGGCCGTGGAGGGGTGGTTGAACAGGACCCCGTGGTGTGGAGGGTTGGATGAATAGTAGATGATGGAGGGCTGGATGAACAGTAGACGGTGGAGGGGTGGTTGAACAGTAGCCAGTGGAGTAGCGCACGGTGGAGGCTTGATGAACAAGAGCCCGTGAAGGCTGGAGGAGGTCGATGGTGGAGATGAACAGTATCCCGTGGAGTTCTGTTTTGCGGTACGCCACACTCCTCCCGATGAACAGGACCCCCGTTTCGACTGTAGCGCTCCAACACAAGTCCGTTTCATCCATTTTGCGGTACACCACACCCCTCCCGATCAACAGGACCCCCGTTTCGACCGTAGGAGGTCCGTTTCGTCCGTTTTGCGGTACGCCACACCCCTCCTGATCAACTGGACCCCCGTTTCGACCGTAGGAGGTCCGTTTCCTCCGTTTTGCCATACGCCACACCCCTCCCAATCAACAGGACCCCGTTCTGAACGTAGGAGGTCTGTTTCCTCCGTTGTGCAGTACGCCAGGCCTCGTTTCCATCGCCTGTTCCGTCCAAGCCCTCCTGATGAACATGACCACGCATTCTGTTCTGACCCAGCCAGTTGGCTCTCCATGAACACGACGACGACGCTATTTCTACGTTCCGACCCAGCCATGTACGTATGCACGAGTAGGCGTTCGAGACCCTGCCCGTATGTTCGTACGTGGCCGTATTTTCTTTCTTGCACCCTCGTCGCTGTACGTACGTGTACATGCTACGTGCGCGCCTGTACTACGACACGTGTGCGCCTCTACATCGACCAGTATGTACGTACACGTTCGCGACCAGAATGACAATGCTACGTACGCTTCGACCAGGTGGGTCCCGACTGTCAGGCACTTCCTTGCCTGCGAAGACGTAGCTGGTGGGTCCCAGCAGTCAGGGGGCGAATCGTTTTTTTTTGCCCGGACGCACTTCCTTGCGTGCAAAGATTTAGCTGGTGGGTCCCAGCAGTCACGGGGGCGAATCGTTTTTTTGCCTGGATGCACTTCCTTGCGTGAGAAGATGTAGCTGGTGGGTCCCAACAGTCAGCGGGGCGAATCGTTTTTTTTTCGGACGCACTTCCTTGCGTGCGAAGATGTAGCTGGTGGGTCCCAACAGACAGGGGGAATGTTTTTTCGTGAAATTCGGTGGCCCGTCTGGTGGGCCCCGCTGTCAGGTGGAGGAATATTTATTTTGCGCGTAATAAGGAGGCACTTCCTTGCTGCGGCCGTGGACCCAGCTGTCAGCCTCTTCACGTACAGTCCACGTCCGATGGAAGTCGTTCCTTGACCATGTTGACCACGCCGCGCCGAGAGTACCAGGGCGGTGGACGACGGCGAGGCCTAGGAAGGGGACGACGGGGAGCCGAGGAAGACGCGACATTGGAAGCCCGCGCAGAGAGGAGTACGAGGGTTCACTGGTTCGGCTGCGGTGTGAGGCTGCCGTCGCCGCAGGGCCTGGCCAACGGTGGGAATAGTAGGGGGCGGTGAGGCCTCCCCGGCAGCACAGCCGGCCACGGGAGGCAGGAGCATGCGACACGACCGGCGCTGCTTTGGGTGGCTGGAGCAAGAAGACCAGAGGTTGAAGAAGCACTACGACCGTTGGATGGACATCATATGGTCACTGGAGCTAGAATCGTTCATATTGACTAATGTTGACAAAGGCCTCCGTCCCAGTCAACTTAGTAGGCCCACAAGTCAGCCTCCCACCATGGTGGGTCCCAGCTAGCAAGGGGAGTATTCATTTTTTTGTGCGTAATAAGGAGGCACTTCCGGTGGGTCCGAGCTGACAACGCGGGGAACGTTTTTTTCGCAAAATACGCTGGCCCGTCCGGTGGGTCCCAGCAGTCAGGTGGGAAACGTTTTTTTAGCGAAATAAGGTGACCCGTCTGGTGGGTCCCTGCTGTCAGGTGGAGGAATAATTATTTTGCGCGTAATAAGGAGGCACTTCCTTGCGGCCGCCTGGACCCAGCTGCCAGCCTCTCCACATACAGTACTCTTTCGATGGAAGTTGGTCGTTAACCATGTTGACCACGCCGCGCTGAGAGCACCAGGGCGGTGGTCTGGATGACAATGAGGCCTAGGTAGGGAACGACACGGAGCCAGGGGAAGACGCAGTAATGGTAGCCCGCACGAAGAGGAGTACGAGGGTTCACTGGTTCGGCTGCGGCGTGAGCTGTCGTCGCCGCAGAATAACAGGGGGTGTGGGTGAGTAGAGAGATACCCTAGGCTAGCGGTGGGAGTAGTAGGGGGCGGTGAGGCCTCCGCGGCATCACAGCCGGCCACGAGAGGCAGGAGCACGCGGCACGACCGGCGCTGCTTTGGGCGGCTGGAGCAAGAAGACCAGAGGTTGAAGAAGCACTATGGCCGTTGGATGGACATCGTACGGTCACTGGAGCTAGAATCGTTCATATTGACTAAGTTGACAAAGCCCTCCGTCCCCGTCAACTAAGTTGGCCCGCAAGTCATCCTCCCACTATGGTGGGTCCCATCTAGCAGGGTGGGTATTCATTTTTTGTGCATAATAAGGAGGCACTTCCTTGCGAGCGAAGATATAGCTGGTGGGTCCGACATGTCAGCGGGGGGAACATTTTTTTCGCGAAATACAGAGGCCCTTCCGGTGGGTCCCAGCTGTCAAGTGGAGGAATCATTATTTTGCGCGTAAAGTCCACGGCCGATGGATGTGGTTCGTTGACCACGTTGACCAGGCCGCACCGAGAGCATGATGGCGGTGGACGACGGTGAGGCCTAGGAAGGGAACGACACGGAGCTGGGGAAGACTCAGCAATGGTTGCCCACACGGTGGGGAGTACGAGGGTTTACTCGTCCGGCTGCCGTCGCCGGAAAATAACAGGAGGTGTGGGTGAGTAGAGGAATGGCCTGGCCGGCAATGAAGTAGGGTGGGGCAGTGCCGCCTTTGCGGCAGCACAGCCGGCCACGGGAGGCGGGAGTTGGAAGTCCCACCAGAGGTGGTTTGGGCGGCTAGAGCAAGAAGATCAGATATTGAAGAAGAAGCATGGCCGTTGGATTAACATCCAACGGTCACTGCTGCTAGAATCGTTTGTGGACTAAGTTGACAAAGCCAAAGTACATGTCAACCTAGTAGACCCACAAGTTAGCCTCCAAATCTATCCCAAACAGCGTACAGCCCGAAATTTCTAGCCAGATTCAAATTAATTTTAAATCTAAATATACCTTAATTTAAATTCAATCAAATTTTACCCGCACAAAAACAATGAAATTTAAAATATCAAAATCTGAAAGAAAACAATATTTGGGAACTAATTGCCTATTTGCTGTATTTTTTTCAATTACAGCCCATTTATTATTACTTATAGCCCATTTCTTATTACTTTTAGCCCATTTTCTGGGCAAAATGCATCCCTCCTCGTCTTGAAAGATTTCCGGCCCATCAGGGCGTAGAAAAGCAAGTAGGCGTATGTTGGTTATTCTGCAAAAAACAAAATAGCTGGCTAGCCATTTTTCAGAAAGGAAAAAACAAACTGGGCTGGTCATGTGCTATGAAATAAAAGCCTGGGCTAGACGGGCCACGGGTCCCGCACAACCCAGTTGATACCCTTCTCCGTCCCGAACAAACAAAATTACTACGCATGCTGCTGGGTCCCTACTGTCATCCTCACCATGTACAATCATCTCCTTATTCCTCTCGGTTGTTGACCATGTTGACAACACCGGAGGGCGGCGCCGCAGCGAGCGAACCAAGACGGAGGATGATGGTGAGGCCTCGGACGGGAACGAACAGGTGCTGGGGAAGATCACAGCCAGCCGTGGGAGGCGGGAGCAGGCGGTCCCACTGGCACTGGTTTGGCTTTGGCGGCTCGAGGAAGAAGAGACTAAAGAAACGCGACAGACGTTGAATGTCAATCGAACGGTCAAGGTTGGCACAATCGTTTTTTGACTAAGCGGACACCAAGTAGCATACTTTTTATATATAGGAAGAAAGATGCGAGGAAAATGCATTCGTCTGCCGTCCTCCTCATAGGGAACGTTCGCCACATAAGTGACTATCACCCTTGGTTTTCAACCGAGAGGTCTTGGGTTGAGGAACTCTCAATTTTGTCCTCCTTCCTTCCTCGCAAAAAAAGGGAAAGAAAATCAAAGACTTGGGAAGGCGTACAGAACAAGCTATTGTACCTGTAAAGAGACGTTGCCGAGTTTTAGAAAAAAGAAAGACGTGCTCCTGTAGCTGGTTCGAATCCAAACCTAGACTATGACTATATATGGTGCTATGCTACTCTACAAGTAATGAAACTGACATATCCAACATTCGCTTCTCCTCTTCTCTACTTACTCTGCCTAGCATCAGAAGCTCTGGCCGCAGCAACCTTGTCCGTTGGCTGCTCGTCCACCTGCTCTTCAACAGGCAACAACCAGATATGCGCCAAGTCGCCACCCGTACCATCGCCTGTGGGTCTCATCACACCCCCGCCGGCACGCGCACAGTAGCCGATTGCTCATCGCAACCCGCTGCCATTGGTGTGGTTCCCCTGATGCAAGTCACGCAGAGTCATCCGTCGCGTCTCAACCACAATCCGCAACCCTGGCCGAGTCTTCTACAAATGCCTGAATCATGGGGTAATAATATGTTGTTCTACTGCTTTCAGTTGCTGATTTTTTAATAGTTTGGTTGATGATCTTCCAATTTGATTCGTGCAGAAAAGGGAAGACTTGTGTGATTTGTATTTCTGGGAAGTTGCTGATGTGGGGGAATGCAACTATGCTGATTATTTGGTTAGCCGAGGAATCCCAATACCAGCAGGTTGGGGTGTTGGACAAGTAACTAAAGGAATGGGAGAAGAGGAAGATGCAGAGCAGAAGGTTAAAGATATAGTTCCTCTGATCATGGCCAAGCAACAGCTGCTGAACGGCCTTGACAGCAATGAGGAGATGAAAGAGCTTGTGAAGATAATGTGCAAAATCGATGTGCTCTATAGGATGATTGTCTCTTTATTTGCAGTGTATGTAGCACTCATGATGTATTCAGAGGCTATGACATGAGCACTTTGCTGAAACTAGTAATGAATGAGACCTATGTAGCAGGCTAGGCGTAATGTTATGAACATCTAATGATTTCTATTAACGAAAATCAGGGGGTATCCCCTTTTGCTCATATAAATAAATAAATAGCAGAGGCCCTGTCGGGTCAGCTTTGTTCTCATTCGAAGACGTCAAGCAAATTGCAGTCCAACAGCAAACTATGTCATCAAATTCAAGTTTCGCAGCCAAATATTAGTACAACTAAACAACAATGTCATCATGTTTTAGTTGTCATACAATCACCAAACACAAATCAGCATACATAACAAGTGATGTTCTCACAGCAAAATACTAAACAACATGTTCATCAGGTTTCAGTTGTCATAGCAAACACAATTTCACATAGGAGATGAAAAACGTCTTCTGACAGGCAAATACGACAAAAGCAATGTAATCATCATCTGCAGCAGCAGCGTCAACATCTTCGCCATGTGTATCAATCTGAATCGTAATTCCCCACGGTGTCATCTTCTTCTTCGTCCTCAACGTCCTCGAACGTTGGCTTCTTCTTGATCAACTCTTGTATGTCCACATCACGACAGGTAATCTTTTTTCCAGCGTCATTGACGTGATGGTTCTCAAAGATATTAGGAACATCTGTGTTATCTTGTACATCAGGAGCAGTGTAAGCATCATCTTGTTGTGCAACTTCATTAAACGAATTCCTCTGCTCAAACCTTTGCAATACTCTCCAGTCATCGCTACGTGCAAATGTGTCTTCTAAGAAAAATATCTGTGTTGCTTGATTTTCCAAAATAAAAGGCTCGTTGGTCTGGTACGCCACCTTGACATTGATGGATTTGAAATAATCATCAGCTCTGGGTTTTGCGATCCTGGAAAATAGGTTATACCAACGACAGCACAATAGAACAACACACCGATGATCCTCGAAACTGGAGATGTTCTGCAACTGAACAATGTCTGTTATGTTAGCATACATTTCAGTTGTCTCTTGTCATACGTATCCGTGCTCATGATGGCATGTATTTGTGTCTTCCTGCCTTCGTCTCGTGTAAGGGTGTTGTAGCACACATCTCCAACAACGCAAGATTCACAATGTCTTACCCGAGTATCAGGACCCATTGCTAGTGAGTAAAGGGCATCATCAACTGCCTGCCCATCCTCCCGCATCTTCTTAACCTATGGTTAAAAATAGACAAGCTGATCATCTTATGTACTCATTAAATTAAAAAAATTGACAGTTCACTTCAAAAGCTTACATGGTTCTTGAACCATTTCGCAAATCCTGCCATGACCAGTTTGTCAATGTTTCTTGGATTTTGCGGCAGTAACTCCTCTTTGTAGATGCTGCACAACATAGTGATCGCGTCAAACATCTAAATATATAAGAATGTGCTGTGAGTTTAGTAGATTACGATGTATAAGCTGCAGTACTGCACTTACTTGATATGAGGTAGTATCTCAGGACAGTTATTCAACACATACCAAACCATTTTGTCCAAATCTTTAGGTTTGTCCTCTTGTCGACTCTTCCCTATAACTCGAACAGAATAATCTAAGACATTGAGCCCGGGATTGTCTTCACCCACCTCTTTGCTAAGCTGATCAGCTGTTTCAATGTATTTTGAGCAGAATGTCAACGCTTCTGTAGCAACGTAGGACTCTGCAATGGAACCCTCGGGTCTAGCTCTGTTCCTACCATAGCCCTTGAAAGTGCCTAGCCACCTTTCAATAGGGTACTGGACCTCTAAGTAGTGCCTCATCAGGTAGATGAACAGCCAAATGCACCATCACATCAAAGAAGGCTGGAGGATATATATTCTCAAGGTCGCATAGGATAGTTGGTATCTTGTCTCTAAGACGCTCCAAAGCATCTATCCCGATATTTCTACTGCAGAGTTCCCTGAAGAATTGTCCCAACTCTGCAACTGCTCTGTATAAGTCAGGGCGGCCCAATCCTCTAAGGATAACAGGTAAAACCCTTTGAAGTAGGATGTGGCAGTCATGAGTTTTCAACCCTTGTACCTTGTTTCGATCTGCACTGACTCTCCTTTCAGGGTTGGAAGCAAATCCATGTGGGAATCTCACATGTGACAGGACCTTGCAGAATTCTTTTCTTTTTACCTTGTCCAAGACGTACACAGCTAGTGCCATATCCCGTGGTTTACCTTCATCTTGCACCTGCAAATCCTTCCTGATACCAAGGTGTGTCAAATCAATCCTAGATTTTAAGGTATCTTCTTTCCTTCAATGTTAAGAAGTGTGCCGATAATGCTGTCACATATATTTTTCTCGATGTGCATCACATCAAGATTATGCTGCAGATCCAAATCTTTCCAATACTCCAAGTCCCACAAAGTGGACCTATGGGTAAACAATAATCTCTCTTCTACCGTGCCACGCTTCCTTTTCCCGCTACCATTAGTAGGATGGTTTCCTGGTGTAATATGCCTGACCTTCTCTAATTCCACTTGCAACTCATCGGCGGTGAGCCTCTTTGGTGCATCACGGTTTTCATGCTTTGCATTGAACACATGTCTTCGGTATTTTCTAGGATGCGGCTTGTCCTTGGCAAGGAAACGGTGGTGTCCAATGTAACAGATCTTGCTAAGTATTGCGTATGACAGCGGATTCCTGTAACAACGAGCACATGCATTATAACCATGTGTCATTCGCCCTGACATGGTGCCCAAAGCCGGATAATCATGGATGCACCAAATTACAACAACACGCAGAAAGAAATTAGCTGGTGGGCTGCTATATAGGTCTCGAGTGAGAACACCCTTCCATAGCTGTTGAAGTTCCTCCACAAGAGGCTCCATGAACAAATCAAAATCCTTTCCAGGACTTTTTGGACCTAGGATGAGCAAGTCCATCATGTAGTTTGATTCTTTCGTGCAGACATTTGGACGCATGTTGTAAGCGATAACATGCACTGGCCACATGCTATATGTGGTGCTCAGGTGGCCAAATGGGTTAAATCCATCTGAAGCTAAGCCAAGTCTAATGTTTCTCGGGTCAGCAGCAAACTCTTTGTGTTTATCATTGAAGATTTTCCACTCACTACCATGAGATGGATGGCTCATTACATTCTGATCTCTGTACTCCTGGTTCCTAGAATGCCACAGTACATCCTCTCTTGTTTCAGCATCATGAAACAACCTCTGCAATCTTGGTGTAACTAGAAAATGTCTCAGAACATTATGAGGAACCCTCTTCACAGCATCGCCATCTTTCCATCTTGATGATTTGCATTTCGGGCATTCACTTAAGTTGGCATAATCCTTACGGAACAGAACACAATTATTCTTACAAACATGGATCATATCATATCCAATTCCAACTGCACGAAGGAAATTCTTCATTTTACTGTAGGTGTGTGGCAGCTCAGACACATCTGGGAAAGATTTGCGGAAAGCAGCCAACATCGCATCGAATGATTTGTTGGTCATCTGCTCAGATGTCTTCACCTGAAGAAAGGTGACCATAGCTGAGAATACTGACAGCTTATTTCCTTGGTTGACAGCAACGTTGCATTGTTCCAACATGCGGGCCCACCATTTTTCTTCTACAGGTGAAAGTTCATGGAATGCACGAGCATTTCGTAGCATTGTTTCAATGTTGGTCAAACTCACTGGCTCCGCCACCACCACCTCCTCCTCCTCTTCCACCTGAGCATCAGGCAGATCAAGATGGTGATTTGTTGCTTCCATGTAGTCAATAACATTGACGTTCACAGCTTCACCATGATGAACCCACCTAGTATATGTGAGCGACATCCCATAAAAGTGTAGATGATTTTGCACAGTTGACTGGGGTTTGTAACTGAATTCATATAACTGCTACATGGGCAGAGCACGTGTGATTTCGGACTACCATACTTAGCTCTGATAAAGTTCATGAAGTTTTCAACCCCCTCGACATATGCAGCGGAGAATCTTCGAACAGAAGTTATCCAAGTATTGTCCATCTGTTAGACATACAAATTAGTTCTTCTACTAGATATTACAGGAAAAACATATATGCTTTTTTATGATGTCCAGAAAAAAATACCTAGGTCGATGTCTAAAGCTATGGCAAGATATTTGGACGAGCAGATCTAAGTAATGAAATATATGTAAAGCTAATTCAGCAAACAGATTTGAGTGCTAAATTATGGCAGGCTATTTCAGCAGTCAACGAGGCCGAGCACACAACCATCAAACTATCGAAGGCCATTGTAGCAACGAAGATCGAGTATAAAATGGTGTAGAGCTATTTCACCTAACAGATTGGATACTAGACCATGACAATCTACGTCACAATAAATATATGGCAGGATATTTTAGCAACTAATCGGCCTTGGCATGCCATCTCAGCAAACTACTTCGGCAAGGAAGCTTGACTGCAGAACAGGGCAAGGAAGATTCTTAAGCAGAGCATATTGACTGTAAACTACTTCGGCAAACAGTGAGATTAACAGCGTCTATCGGCTAACATTCAGCGCTACACCGACATGAATGGGGCCTCAGTCTAGAATGCACGTACCGTGGGAGAAGCTGATCGTCGTGCGTCTCCACATGAACGTCGCCAGCGGTGGCGGCGCTGACCGTCGTGCGCCTCCACAAGAACGTAGCCAGAGGTGGCGGTGCGGCTAGAGGACGGCAGTCTACGAGAGCGTACTGTGGGAGCGAGAGGATCACCATGCGTCCCCTCGACGAACCGCGGCGCCGACGTATCGGCGCGGCGGGGAGGGCGGCTTTGGCGGAGTGAATGGAATGGAGGGGGGACGGGGGGGAGGGGGGTTTGGGGAATATTTGGCCGAAGGGCGGTTGAATCGAATTTGGGGGGAATTTTTGTGTGTGGGGGGGGGGAGGATTTTCGCGCGGTGGGCGGGGGGAGTTCGGCGCATGGTCGGTTTCTCCAAGTGCAGTCCCACGTGTCAGTGAAGAGGCAAGCCAAAGCGCGTTCCGTTTGCGTGAGCCGTGTGCAGGACCGAACGTGTGTGGGGTGCAATGCAACCGCGACAGGAGTGCTGTGAGTGTACCTCCTTTTTTCCTTTTAAACTAGGTGCTTCGCCCCCTAAAAAATGTTGCTTTGCGCGATCCATCGATTCTACTACTAGTAATCCGGTAATCCTGACTAAAACGGCGCGGCCGGGTCTTTTCCCGCGCGATATGCTGGGAGGTTGGCTTAGTTGGGTTTTTTAGATTTGTCTCGGTTCAATAAAAAGCAGAGTTGGTGATGATGGTTTGCCTGTCATCCTGCAATATAGGCCGTCCAATCTATATCTAACGGATAGGAAGGAAACTATGACAATTTACCCGCACTCCTCTCCACATTTGCAGATAAGGCTTTCCCTCGTTCATCCTTTTCTCCCACAAGATCTTGATCTTCCGTGCAACACACGGGCATCTTGCTAGTACTCCTACAATATGTATATTATTGTGAAAGTTCACATACACCGGCCGAGATTAATGCAAACACGGGAGATTTTCATTACATTTCGAACTTTTATAGGACAGAAAAAAAGAAACCCGACCCTAAACCTATTCTACGGCGGCGACCGACGTCCTCCATCTGCGATCTCTATGTACGGGGGCAGGGTTCAAGACCCGTGAAGTGAAGGTGCGGTCTCCGGCGAGGAAGACTAGAACACGGGATATGGACCGACCAGTTGGCACACCATGCCCTGCCGCCTCCCATGCCCTACTCATCCTCGGAGGAGTCCCCGACCTCGGCGGTGTCGGACGTTGGACGGCGGCAAGTAGGACGCGTGGCTGACGGTGCTCCCGTCGTCGGCCGCCAGCGTGGCCACCGCTTGTGCGATCGCGTCCGCATCCAGCTACGCCGCTATTGCATCGCGAGAGGCGACTTGAGCGAGGGTGGCGACCTCGAGCTTCATCCCCAAAGACAAGCTCTCCCGCAGAGCGTTCGCACTTGCGGTCTTGGAGGATGTGGTGCCAGGTAGGAGGACGATGTGCTATGGTGTGGAGGTTAGCTAGGCGTTGCCGGTTTAAGTAGCGCATTCCGGTGAGGCCAAGCATCCGGGTGCATCATTAAGTCGCCGGAGTTGGTTCCTCAGGCACCGAGCCTCTTAACGACGACATACGAACGGACGGCATGAATGCGGGAAGCTGGCGTCGGATGGGAATGCACCGTGCGACGGCGCGAGGGACGAGGGCTTTGGTGTGCCAGGGTAGTCAGCTGCGGTCGTGGCAACATTGGAGATGCCCTTTGCTCAAAGGAGATCCCCGCATGTCATTGAAAAAGCAAGACGACCCGGCATGGTCTCAGGTCCAGAGGATTCAGTTGGCCACGCTACACCACTCCACGGACACGCTGCGGCGCCCCGTGCATCCTCGACGAGCCGGGTGTTGGGGTGTGTTTGGATTGTGGCCAAAGTGCACCTTACCAAAATTTTGGTCATGACCCAAAGATTGGTATTTGTTTGGATGGTTGCCATTTCTTTGGCATGCCAATGAACTCTAGCCAACTCTAGTTCATTTTTCTTGCCAATGTCGGCCAAATCATGGGCAACCAATACCTCAACCAAAATTTTGGCTACCGAATGCTTTGATGGGGCAACCTTGGGCACAAACCAAACATACCGTTGGTCGTGCGGCAACACTAACGCCACCCTCGGCACACTGAAACCGACCGTGTCTATCGACAATATGAGCGTGTCGCTCACCGTGGTCGCCGTGTCTAGAGGCGGTGCTGGAGCTGCGCCCAGTTGTTGGCCCCAACGACCCACATGAACGGTTGTCGGTGGCGAGGAGGTCGTGGGCCAGCTCCTCCATTGGACTAGTCTGCGCTATGTCGTCCCGACGGGTGTGCCCCACATGTCGGTTTCCCTGTTTTCCCGGCCATATTTGAGCGTCAGTCCTCCGCGTTGCGCATTAGGCCTTTCACTATGTAGGCCAAGCGAGACAACTTATTGTTTATTTGAGCTGTTCAAGTGTAATCATGTGGCGTTTGCTTATTTCTCATTCCTCTCCAACCCTCTTCTCCATCGATCATGTCGCCCTCCTGTCGAGTCCATCCTCCCGCATGCCTCATTTGAACATTCCGTCGAGTATCATTCGCATGTACCCACCCTAGTCCTCTTTCAATAGATCTCCGGACCCCGAGATGAAATCGAGAGGGAACGAGTGGGGGCACGTGATACCTAAGGCGGATTCAAAATTTTGAACCGGTGATCATAGCATCCGCAAATCATATATAAAGGGTATTCAATGTTCGTTTCATTTTTGAATGTACAATATACTCCCTCCTATCCTTTCTACTTTACATATAAGTTTTATGTGTAGTCAAAGTATCTCTACTATGATAAAAAAGGTATCAACATTCAACAATGCCCAATCAATATTGCTACATTCGTACGTACTCCTAGATTTATACTCGAGATGGTTTCCAATTTGACAATTGTCAAGATTAATAGTACTCCTTTCACATAGGTGAGTAAGTTATCTTAGGCTGTGCACCGTGACCAAGGAGGAGGGGAAAACGAGAGACATTAATGTTTATTTGCTAATTAATAGTATTGCATGCAATGAACTAACCACTGCATGTCATGTTTGATAGTCTCAGGTCATTAAAAGCATGCACACCCTCATCTCTTATTGGTTGATATGTCAAAAACAAGAAACGAGGTAGAAGTTAATGCACCGCGCCTACGTGTTTTGGGATTATTTGGTTTTCGTAAAATGACTTACACACCTAGACGGAGGGAGTACATGAGATGTATAATGTGAAAATTATATCATTGGAAACTCCTTTCAGATACGAAATTGACCGTATGCTTTGTGTAAGTTGCATGTCATATATTATTACTCTAACATTTTGTCAAAGTTAGCCTCGAAAAACGCATTAGACCCTGTATGCTTTGTGTAAGTTGCATGTCATATATTATTACTCTAACATTTGTGTTGGTGAAAGTAGTATAGTGGAAGTGGATCCTCTGACGTAGGTATCCCTGCCTTACCCTCCCTTTCGGTCACTTACTGGTGGACCCCATGCTTGCTAGGCCCCGCAAGTCAGTTACTCAATGGGTTCGGCCACGTCAGGGGATCCTCATCCGTAGTATACTCCCTCTGTTTTTATTTACTCCTCATAAAACGGAGGGAGTGGTGGTATAATAAATGATGCGGGTGGGGGAGGGGGAGGGACGTCGGTTTGCTCTCAACTGCGGTCCCACAAGCGAGCGAAAACGCAAGACAAAGCGCATTCCATTCGGTGAGTGACATGGAGGGTCCAGCATGTCGGGCTGCAACGCGAACGCGACAAGAGCGATGTACACTCAAAACCGATTGACTGGTCGTCACCGAACCACTATTCACACCAGAACCTTCGCTGCTCGGCCTGCGCCAGCCACTGCCCTAAAACCACACCAAATCTCTAGCCCCTTCCCCCACCTTTCGATCCCCTAGCCCGCATCAAGCGTCCCCTAGTTCGCCGGAAAGCCATGGTGCGCCGCAAGATCACTTACTACAAGATGCTGACGCCGGAGCGCTGCGCAGAAATCGCGGCGGCGGTCGGTGCCACAGACCTCTGTTCCCAAGCTCGCTTTGCGGCGGGCCAATCCCCGAGTTCTCTACAGCCAAGCTACGAGGAGGGTGAAGCCGATCCAATGTTCACTGCAGAGGTCGCAGCGCAGAAGGCCCTCGATGGGTATGAGACGATGGACGTCGACTTCGTGCCGGCGTCCGAGTCTCCCATGGTGCAGGTGGACCAGCGGTTCAACATGGCGATACTAAAGGAGGACCGGGAGGCAGAGGCTCAACTCGACGCGGAGCGCGCGCATGCCGCTGCCATTGAGGCTCTCCTGCAGGCGGAACCGGATGTCGTGGATGTGAACCGGGCGGCGAAGGCTCAACTTGAGGCGGAGCGCACGGATGCCGCTGCCATCGAGGCCCTCCTGCAAGCGGAACCGGACGTCCTGGACATGAACCGGGTGGCAGAGGCTCAACTTGACACAGAGCGCGCGGATGCCGCTCTCATAGACGCCCTCCTGTAGGCAGAACCGGAAGTCCTGGACTTGAACCGGGCGGCGGAGGCTTGACTCGACGCGGAGCGCGCGGATGCCGCTGCCATCGAGGCCCTCCTACAGGCGGAAACGGACGTCCTCGAGTTAAACCAGGTTGTGCTCTTGTCCGTGAAGAGCGCCCGCATGCTCCGCTTGGACGAGTAGCTGGAGGCCGAGGACAACCACGGTGCGGAGACACACGTCGGTAACGACGACTGGTTCGCGCCGGCAGCCAAAGATGACAAGGCCGTCTCTTTCCGCGAGTAGTGATAGTTTTTCTTTATGTTGTTGTTTTTATGGATCTTTTGCTGTGTAAAAACATACTATTTGTTATGCAAGTCACCTGACTTGGGTCAGTCTACCATTTCAGGCGGTTGGATGAATATCCTACGTCTCCTAACCCTTCTTTCCTTCTTCCTCACCTCTTCTTCTTCCCCAACAGACCACCGCACGGGCCGTACGGATACTCCCCAACATGAGGTTGGATAAACATACTCTATGAACAAAAAATATGTGTCAGCGATACGATGGCTGAGTTTGGTTTGTTCACATGCGACAGTATGTGTCAGTGAGGGTGTGTTCCCTTGGTTGGGTTTGCGGCATGCAGGAGCGACTGTGTGAGGGTGCGGTGCAACCGCGACGTGCAGGAGCGACCGTGTGAGGGTGCGGTGCGACCGCGACAGCCGTGCGCAAGTGTACCTCCTTCTCATTTTGAAACTTTAGGCAAGCTTGGCAAAAATGTGTGGCGAAGTTTGGCAATGCAAGGCCTAGACCCAAATAGGATAAGTACGTACGTACTAGGAGTACTAGTGTTAAAAAAGAAAGGTGGGGTTTTCCTTCGATACAAATCCTGGTTTCACGTGTCAATTAATGCGTATTTTTTTCTCGAAAGACCAAAGAGCTAACCATCTCACTCGTCATCGCTTGATTAATGCAGCGCAATGAAAACGAACCTTCTCACTTCCGCATGCATGCAGGGGATATTAATGTCCTTGGTTTCTAACCCCATCAATTTTGCCTCGATTAGTGTTAGTGGCCCTTTGCAAGTTGTAATTTTGATATACTGGCCTTGTGTACAAAAAAATGGAGGTAGTAACTATATTTGAATTCCTTGCCCATTGTGGTGACGTCGACGATTTTTTTTGTGGTTTGGCGAAGTGCATTCGACGGAGAATACCATTGAGGGAGACCACGGTAAGTCATTCGCATGTGCCGCCTGCAAGCCGAGACAACCGCCTTATTTGCATCCAGGATGTCCTTTACTAGTACTACTACTAGGAGTACTAGTGCGGTGAGATGGTTTCTCGAAGAAGACGATGGAGAAGCGGAGTCAGCAAAGAGTGAAATGATGGTTGCTTCGTCCGTGCTTTGTGATTTGACGCCTCACTGCTTTGTGATTTGTGATAGAAGGGACAGGGAAGTACACTATGTGCTCTATACTGTACTACATGCGTCCAAGCATGGGAGAAAGAGGAGAGACGTTGTATTTTTCTATTCCTTCAATCAATCAATCAGGGAGCTTCGGTTCCATCCTTTTGGCTTTGGCAACACCGTCCACAATGGCTCCAACGATGCCAAAAGCTATTTTCACATTTGGCTACACATTGTGGATGCCCTTAACCGTACCACTTGGTTTTGCTCCTGTGTGCTATCTATACAAATCTCAATTAAATTGATCTAAAAAATTATAGAATCAAATATTAGTAAAAAGGAGGCGATCTTGCCGCGTGGATGGCGGGGGAGGTTTCTTATTTTCGGAGGACGTTGTCCTGGCGGTTTGCTAACATGCGGTCCCACGTGTCAGTGCTTTACCATGCTGATCTGCGTCCCACATGAGGCAGAACAATGGCAGAAGCAACACGTGGTTAAGTTGAAGAAGATGAGGGAGAAGTGGATTTAGCAACGAGTGAAATGATGGTTGCTTCGTCCCTCCAACTTCTTCTTTTAGCATTATTACTTCGTCCCTCCAACTTAACTGCGGGAAAGGTGCAGCTTTGTTATTTGACGCCTCATTGCTCATTACTACGCCAGCGCCATGACTGGGGTGCTTCACCCCGGCTGCTCTGCACTGTATTCCGGTATGGCACGTGGACCCGGTAGCTTGATGTCCCACATGTTGGCGAAAGGGACTAGAAGATTTATGAAAGCGAGCACTCCACTCTTACGACGGAGGAGTAGACGACACGACAGCCCAGTGAACTGTCACTTGTACTGTATACTACTATAGTTTTGCTGTTTCGCATGATCCATCGATACAAACCCGATTAAAAAGGAAAGGGCAGGATTTTTCCCGCGCGGTAGATGATACTGGCCATACATTTCAAAGGCAATTTTAATGTATGCAAACTGAATAATTATAAGTAACAATATGATACCTAGTAAAATAAAAACACATATGCTTTATTGTGTTAGAGTGTAGTAGTAGTTATGTATTGCATAGTTGTTAGATGTAACATGCGAGAACGTGTAGAGATGTAGTTTTGGAGGGCCTACAGAGAGAAAAGCGTAATACGGTCATCGAACTTCTGAATAAGCTGATTACGATCACTATATACGTTTTGCGGTGATTATCCGGTCACTTGCTCATAGTTCAGCATCGAATTGCACTCTGTTGACCGACCAAATAGTCTGTGTGGCGCCATGTTGACTAGTTAAATTGACCATGTTCCTTATGGGTCCCACCTGTCAGTTCGCATAGGGAAAAGGTCAGATAAACACAAATTTACGCAGGTGCGACAAGGCTCCAACCCGTGCGCGGGAATCACCTGGTTGTGTATGTGTCTGTCAGGGCCTGATGTGTGTGCATGTACGTGTAGGTTGAGCACTTGAGCGTGAGAGTGTGTGTTGGTCATGTGGTGTTCTGGTGTGTGCATGCATGCGTGCGTGTGTGCATGTGAGTGTTGCGTGCATGCGTGGCTGCGTTTGTACGTGTGAGTGTTGCGTGCGTGCTTGGGTGCATGTGTTTGTGTGAGTGTTGCATGGATGGAGTTCATGTGCATGTGTGTGTGTGTATAATCACCACACCAGCTCCTGTGTGTTAAAACAGACGGCTCAGCATACCAATACAAGGCCACCTTGTCCGTTGTGCCCGCGGTCATGACTTCGAACCACCGTCAAAATATTTTTTTGTCGTTTGTTTTCATTCTTACTAGCAAGATGCCTGTGCATTGCATGTAACATCAAGATGCATTTGTATGACTTGTTTATCTTGTGAGAGAAAAAGATGAACGAGGCAAGGCCTTATTTGCAAATGTGGAGAGGTGTGTGGGTACCTTTTTACAAAATTGCCATAGTTTCTTTCCTATCCATCAGATATAAATCGGATAGCCTATATTGCAGGATGGCCGGCACATTATCATCACTAACTCTGTTTTTTATAAGAGTGTATTTAATATTTCATGTATTTTATAATAGTGTAGATGTAGAGTAGATACAAGTCGACAGGTGGGCACGATGGTAGTGAGATAATGTGATGCAACACTAGAGGTGCCACGTGGAGCGTTTAACTGGTCAACTAGTCATGTCATGAGCAAATACAAAGTTGTACGGTGAGCCCGTGACTGTATAATAACCACTAAACGTAAACGGTGACCGTAATGAGTGGATTATGGAGTCCAATGTATGTATCGTGCTTTCGCTTCAAATACAATGATCGTCATTGCATATATCGCGAGAGAAAGATGAAACACGCGTGAATTTTCTGGGGGCTTGCTTTTACAGGACCTCGAGATAGTTTTGTGTGCATACGTGAAAGGGGCGTACAGGGGGGGTATGCGATGGAGAGAGAGATGCTCTTCGTTTCTCTTTATTATGACTAACTTTGTATATAGTATAAAAATATACAAATTCACAGTGTGGAATAAATATCATTGTTGGCACCATGCAATGCAAATTAGCGTTCGTACTCCTCCATATAACTTTGTAATGTTGTATATATGTAGAAACTCTAAAATAATTTTTTTGCCACACTTTATTCAAAAGGAATGTTGTATGCGAAATAAACGTGAACAGACGGCTTTTTAGATCAATGGGGTACGTGATGTAACATGTGTGAATGTGTAGTTGATGCATTTGGCGGGGCCTAGAGAGGTATGTGTGTGTATTACATATTCGAGAGAGGCATGGATAGAGGGGCCAACGGGGGTGGGGGTGGGGAGATAACACGAGAAATGAGAGTGATCTAGAGAGATAGAGACGAATATGACATCACGACGAGAGATTCCATTCCCTTGAGTGTGTATATGCAAGGGGGGAGGGAATAGAGGCACCAGGAGAAATATTCTGTGTGTGTGGTGTTTGTGTTGGTATGTGTGGGTGTGAGAACATAATGAGACGTGGGGGCAGAGGGTGTGTCACCGCGTGAGGTCCGGTGGGTTGAGGTGAGGCCCTTCGTTCGGTTCCGTCATGCGCCATATTGGTCGGCCCGTGACGCATTTAGGAAGACCCATGGATGACTAGACATACAAGACAAAGATATCAGAATTGTGAAGGACTTTGTGTCCACTAACAAAGCCGTCTAGGATTTGTAACCCTAGGTTCTCGGACTAAGGTAACCCCTTTATCTCTGATATTACTATTCATCCAACCTAACTTTAAGGGGCATCCTACAGAATGCTCTACTAGAATCATACTCGTCGATTAGGAAGAGAGGTGTGAGATAATGCGTGAGAGACAGGCGTAAAGATAATGTGCGTATATGAGACACGTAGGCGGGTCCATGTATATAGAAAGGGTCGATGAGGATTGTGCGTGTGTATGTTTGCGAGAGGAAGAGTGCTTGTGATAAAGGTTAGTGAAAACAGTTGTAAATGGTTACGAGAGGGAGGGAGGGTTATATCTATAGCATGTGTGCGAGAAAGACATCTCGGGAGAGAGTGTGTGAGCATGTGTGAGAGACCACCGATGGAGAGTGAAACTACATGTAAAAGACTGCTCTACACATTGATTAAAGATATAAATTGTATCCAAATATTAGGATGGGATCATGATATTTGCAATTCGCGTTAGGAGCGGTCATTGATCCATCAGACATCTAGATTCTATCAAATTTCAGCATGTCTATGTTATTATTCTACACAATTGATCCACATAGTTAGTATTTTGAACTCCAGACAATGCATCGCTTTAGCAATCGAATATAAACGTGAGTATAGTTCATGTTGTGTGTGTAAAGCACATTATACATACGAAAGTTACACAATGGACATTTATAAATAGCTACCTATGAACTAGCATACATTTGAATTCAACCTAAGGTGGTTTAAAAAATCAAATTCAACATGAAGTCCATTCAATTATTTGAATTGATATCATGGCATTTGTAAACCATACCTAAACTATGGGGGTACCAATCTTTGCTCTGATTTTGTACATAATAGCATATGTTGTCGTGTACAAAATAGATTCAAATTTAGCTCCTCCATTCCAAAATAATCGTAGTTACAGGATTTTCAAGTGTCAAAATTTCAAAAGGAAGAGGATAATTTAATGAGGTTTTCAAACATACAAGGTCAAATATAATGTTGTCTATTTAGGTCAATCCTCATAGTTCAAGAGTACTCTAAACGTGAATGCTTGTGTTTCAAAATTTCGAACGAAGCGCCAAAAGAGCCTCTACTCGCCCGAAACCGCGTGAGACCAATGTTTGGTAGTACAAGGAAATTACTTTTCTAATAACTCTGACCCGTGAAACCTACCGGCCCGACATCCACAGTTCTAAACCGGGGTAGGTTTGTAGCTTCATCTAGATGCCATGCAACCGCCTCCGAAAAACATTCATACACAATGGCCGCCTAAGCACACATGCGCGCGCCCGCCCACTATTTGGGACACCTGGGATTACCATCCTACCCCCGACCCGCAGTAGGTCCGAAATTTAATAGGGGGGAAAAGTTTGTACTTTCCCCAAATTTCAAACAAGCGCGTCCCATCTTCTATTCAAAAAAGCCAAACACAAGCGCGTCCCAGACCGAAACATGGTTCCCCCCCACCCGTCCGATTCCCCTTTCGTACTCCGTGGGCGCCAAAACTACCTCTCCACCAGCCGCGAAACCCCGGTGTCCTCCGTCCGCCATCCCATCCCACCCATCAACCGCCGCCCTCCTCCATCACACCGGAGCTGATACCCCGACGTCGTCGTCCACCGCAACCTCAACCGCAACGCCCTCCATGGCTAGTAGTTGAAGTCGAGGCCGAGCCGTACGTACCCGAGCCAGTTCAACCACGCCGTCCTGCGCCTCACGCTGCCGCTCCAACTTCGCCACCCTCCACCGCACCAGAGTTGTTCCTGCTACGCCGTCCTTCGTCGCCTTGGATCTGCTTCCCCTCCGGCGACATACGGCCATGGCAACACAGTCAACAATTTGGCCATGGGTTCGTCCAAGCCTGCACCCTCCAGAACATCGGTTTCCCCGGTAAAAAGAACAAGATCAGCGCGACATGTGGAGGTGACCACACCGGCAACTGAAGAAGGTACTCCTCTTCCCTTATTCGTGCAAATCTTACGTCTCTGCTTGCACGGTATTCATCCCACAGAAGACACTAGTTGCCGCTTCTTCTTGATACTAGATGTTCCTAGTTACTCGCGATGCACAAAGTTTCTCCTCATATACTATTTCACCTTAGCTAGAGGTCCGTCGCCCCCCTGAATTTCAATTTCTGGCCAGTTGATTCCCAATTAATGGAAGCATTCCTCGGCGTAACAGGCGCTAGTACGACTATTACGCCGGGGAAGCAGCGCCTTGGTGTTTATCTTAGGGGCGTGTGAGCCTAGAGATACTGGCGCCCGAGCTGGAGTCGGCCGGGATTAAAGGGATGGCTTGGGGGCGCTGCCAAGCACGGCGGTGGTGTGAGGTCAATGGGAGGGCGGGGCGGCGGAGGCACAGGTCTGGGCCGGTGGTCGCTAGCGGTTCGAGAAAGATCGTCAACAGTGACGGTTCGAGAAAGATCGTCAAGAGTGACTGGCGGGAGGTAGACGAAGGCCATCTGCCCGTTCCTTATAGATCGGACGGTTCATTAAAAAAATTGAGTGACCTATTTATTTTCAGTCGACTGTTATCTTAGATATGACCACATGTGGTGGTGTGCTGGAGGAGTACCTGCATTTCCTGTGCTCATATATTACAAAATCATATGGAGTAGAATCTAATTTTGTTTGCCATGCAATGTTGTAGAGCTATCATATGTCTCCTGTCATTTATTTTTCAGCCACCTACTATCTGCTACTTTTACAGTGCACTAGTTCTGCACACACTTCATCCATACTCTCACTATTGTGTTTTTATGCAAGGGTATTTCAGAGTCTGCCGAAAGCCAAGCAAAAATGAAAAGATACAAGTTGTGCCAGCTTTCTACGCGGCTAGGCGCGGCACGTTGCAGCGCTTTAAAGGGTGCAGTGTCAGCAGATGGAGACGGTAAACGTTGCTCTGGAATTGATGACCTCGCTCACAATGAACCACCATCCCAGGTGCTTGCTTTAACTTCGCGGTGTCATATGTGGTTGCATGTTCCATATGGTGTCTAGCTTGTATTCGAAAGGCCGAAGTTGGTCTTTATTAAGATAAGTAAAGATATTTTTTACATGGACCACCATCCCATGAGCACCAGAAGACAAATAGCTAGTCATGACACTGGCCGAGCCAGTGACAAGCCCAGCAAAGACAGGCATCACCTGGAAGCCAACTAAAAAGCCGTGATGGTGGCGAAGAAGCCTGCCTCCCACCAGCCTCTCAGGTCCTAGATGATCATGTTCACCACTCCAGCTGGATGTCTAGCTTGTATGGCTTCCAATTTGGTTAAAGTGCATCTCCTTAGCTTACACATTATACCTTTGAATATGACATGCCTTTCTGTTTTTGGTACATACTAGTACATCTGTGTATTAACCATGTTCTTACATCAAACTAATGTTCTTGTGTATCCCTCATCAATCACTTATGACGAGGCAGGCAGGCAAGGGGACTACTCCTCATTTAAAGAATGCAGCGTCAGCCTCCCGACATGATTCTCAAGAAACATAAATGCTAGATGAAGATAGTGAACGTAGCTCTGTAGTTGATTATAGCATTTACCCTACACTAGCATCGCAGGTGCTTGCTCTAACTTGGCAGTGTGATATGTGGTTGCATGTTGCATATGGTGTCTAGATTGTAATTCTTCCAATCTGGTTAAACTACATGTGCTAGTCTGCTTAGCTTATACTCCTGTAAATGTGACATTATACCTGTTAATGTGACATGCCTTCCTATATTTAGTACATAGTACATCTGTCTATTAAGCATGTCCTTACATAAAACTAATTTTTTTGTATCCCGCATCAATGAATATGACGAGACACCTTTAGTATATGCAGTGAGATATTAGTTGCATCTTTCATATGATTTATAGCATGCGCTGCTTCTAATTTGTTGAAATTCCATTTATGATGGGACGCTTTTAACTTGGGAGAGTCATATTGGTTGCATCTTTCATGTGGTGTCTAGCTTGCATTGCTTCTTATTTGCTGGAATGGTTTCTGCTTAGTTTACACAAACAGTTGTGAACATGCCATGCCGTCCTGTTTTTCGTACATATTCCATCCTGGTATCATGTGTTTGCCTAACATCAAAGTAGTGATTGTCATTATCATGCATGAATGAGTTCTGAAGAGAGAATTTTATTGCTTTTCCTTGTCGGTTTTACTTGACAATTCAAAATCAATAAAGCGGAAGGAAGTTAGTAAGGCAGCAGATAAAGGTGCTCCTTCCAAACGGAGGGCCTCTATAGTTTTTACTCCTCCACACCCCCAAGTTGACTTCCAAGACAACACATGCATAGACACTCAACAAAGTTGTGTTTATGATGAGCATGTCTCCCCTAGTGCAGCATCATTGGTGCTCCCTCTAACTTGGCACTGTTATATGTGGTTGCATGTTATGTGTGATGTCTAGCTTGTATTGCTTCTAATTTTGTTGAATTCCATCTGCTTACTTTACACATTATACTTGAATAAGACACGTGTTCCTGTTTTTAGAACATACAATATCTGTCTATCACACCATGTTCTTACATCAAATTACTACTATTGTGTAACCTGCAACAATCACTTATCATAAGACACATTTGACTTCGGAGTGTGATATAGGTTACATCTCACATTCTTTTCTAGCTTGTACTACTAATTTGTTGAAATGGCACTTATGACGAGACAGTTTTAACTTGGTAGAGTGATATTCGTTGCATCTTTAATATGGTGTCTAGCTTTCATTGCTTCTAATTTGTTGAAATGCCTTCTCCTCAGTTTACACATCATAAGCTGTGAATATGCAATGTTGTGAATATGCAATGGCACTAATGACGATAGACCTCTAACATGGTAGTGTGATGTTGTTTGCATCTTGCATATGATTTATTTCTTGTACTGCTTCACATTTGTTTAAACGCCATTTATGCTGAGACACTGTTAACTTGGCAGAGAGATATTTGTAGCATCTTTCATATGGTGTCTACCTTCCATTGCATTGCTTCAATTTGGTGAAATGTCTTCTTCTTAGTTTACACATGATAGTTGTGGTTATCTCTTCCGTCTTGTTTTTCATACATATTACATCCTCCTATCATGTGGTTGTCTAACATCAAAGTTTAGTTCATCTGCATCACGCATCAATTTGTTCTGAAGACCTAAATTGTTATTCGTTTTTCTTGTCGGCTTGACTTAACATGGCACAGAGAAAGAGAAAGAAACACAGAATGGCAGGGAATGAGAAGCAGATGAATCCTGCAGATTCTGCTGGTACTGATGGTGCAATAGAAGCTGAAAGTCCAGCGGAAAATTCTACAAACACGGCATCCCATGCTACATGAGCTACAAAAAAGCCAAACAGAAACAAATAGCTGCCACCAAACAAGCAGAGACAGCCCTAGTTCTTGCAACACCTACCATAGTACTACCAGCTGCACGACATACTCATGCGTCAACTGAGCTAGCAGCATGTTCCCAAGCTCCCGTGCCACCTGACACTACTTCCCAAGCACTCTTAACACAAGACGAGTTGGCAATATCAGATGAACCTTGTGAGCTTCAACAACAAGAAGGTAGTTGCTGGAGTCAAGTTACAGTTGCATGCTTATTTATATGTAGTCTCACAGTTTGATGTACACTAACACTTCCTATGTTTGTTGTTGGACTAGCACCTAGGCGCAAGAGGAAACAAACATCAGGGATAATGCTCGATAGGTCAACTAAATCTAGAGGAGGAAGAATGGAGATCCATTTTGAGGCAGGTTTAAAAAGGCCACGTGATGCTACAGAGTCAGCCAAGTTAGTATCAGAGGCAGCGGTTGCCGTTAGGTGTCATGTATGTATCTTCCCAACATGGATTCAGTACAGGAATGACAAAGATGAAACCCAGTTCAACACCTTCCTCGACCATTTATCTGCAAGTATGGTTATGTATGGAAACTAGTAATATCGTCTTGCTCTGTCCCATACTTTCTAGGTTGCTGATAATGAGACTCCCATAATTTTCAACAGATGAGGTTGAAGTTGGATAGCCAAGATGATGCAACCAGACAAGCTTGCACCCATGTTTTCAAGTCTGCTCTTCGACAGTATCGATATAATTTGAGGAAAACTCACTTTGAAGGCAAGGCTAACAGTGAACTTTCCCAAACATCTCCAGTGCAAAATATATCGAATGAAGACTGGAGGGGCCTTGTTAAACACTGGTCTGATCAAAGTATTAGGTACATTATATATATGTGATCAGATCACATGTTGAAGTCCTATTGATGCATGTGCCACACAAATCTATCTTCTTGTAGGTGAACTGTTTAAAGAACAAGGCCAACCATACGAAAGTGAAATTCCAACAGACGAGAGGATCTCGTAGCTATATTGCACACTGCGAGGCTCTTGTAATTAGCTGCTGTTTCACTCTTTTTGCTGTACCATATTATCAGATCTATATTGACTTGTTCGGAATGCATAGGAAAGCCCGCAAGGACCAAAAAGTACCTGAACCAAATGCTGTGGAAATCTTCAAGGACTGTCACACCAGCAAGAAGAAGGGCATGACTACACCAGTCAAAGCCGATGTTGTAAGTCCTTAGTCCTCATGCCTTTTAACTACTACTTACTCTGACTTGTACCTTGAACTGCATGGTTTGCGGCCAATGTCTATTACTCTTTTCAATTTTATACACAATTGTCTTAGCGTATCATTGCACCTTACAAGGTTTAAAAGGGAGGAGTGATGTTCCTTTGATCTTCACCCGTAATCTAGTTTCGTGCTGGACTTGCCCACACAATGTTACAATTGCATGTTTGCCTGTTCTTAGTTGTTTTGTGATATGAATGATGTCATACTATGCTTACCGTATTATAAACTTCGTCTCTTTATCCTTAGACCTCAATACAATGTGAAGAAATAGACAATACATTAGCGATGGTACATGGTCATATGTTTGGTACCTGGTTTTATTATGTACTTTGCAATAAAATACAACTAATATTTTACATGGGTTCACCAGAATAAGTTCTGTATATAGACCAAAGCTATTTTGTTTGGTTTTGCTGCCTCCTTAATATCTTCTGTTCTGGTACTACTAATGTAAAACCTCAACTTTTCAGCGAGCTATGGAAAAAATGGTGGAACCGCCACCTTCTGAAGGTGGCAAGGCAACTATAACTGCAATGTCAGCTCTTACTGCAGTGGGTCAGTACCTGTCCACTAACAGTGCCAAAAGCACATTCCTGCGTAATACTGGGTTGGTTGTTAAGGCAATATCGTCCAAACTGCCTCATGATGAAGATATGCAAGCTCAAAGCAATGTTGTATCTGCGTTGTAGACACAAGTCCATTCCCTAATAGACGCCCTTTGTGAAACAAGGAGAAACATTGCTCAATGTCGTCAAGATATGCATGGTTTTGAAACCAGACTATCAGACATTTGCTATGTTGTCCAGGAGCCTAGGGGAAATGAAGGCGAGGGTTATGGTGCTCCACTGGACAATACAACATGAAAACGTAACAGTCAGGTCAAATGAACCGATCTTCTGAACTTCTGGTGGTGCATTTATCTGCTAGACTGTTAAGTTTTATGCCAACCTTACTTTTGTTATATAGTTGTAATTTGTTTTGGTGTG
This sequence comes from Triticum timopheevii, assembly GCA_963921465.1. Classification (NCBI taxonomy): domain Eukaryota; kingdom Viridiplantae; phylum Streptophyta; class Magnoliopsida; order Poales; family Poaceae; genus Triticum; species Triticum timopheevii. The sequence continues at coordinate 488,150,094 of OY997270.1, read as the reverse complement.
ATACAAAATTTATTCTTAACGTGTAGCCACCGGCTGAAGAAAACAGCAAGCCATTTTTGTATAGTGTAGGGTGTTCCCTATATTTGCACTGGTGGAGATCTTTGATGCCGAGTGGATGTAATCTATGCAATCGCCTTAATAGCCTAGCATTAGTTTCAGCCTTATTTATTTCCTAGTCTTCTTTTTCCCTGGTTTGCTAGTGGCCGCAACTACCCATGGGCCACATACGGGCCGTAGGATCCATGGGTCTCCTACGGGCCGTCGATAAATGGGCCTGTAATCGGTGGGCCTCACGCCGTCGATAAATGGGCCAGTAATCGGTGGGCCTTGGGCCGTCGGATAAATGGGTCTACATGGGCCGTAATCGGGCGTAATTGGTATCGGCCCAACACGGTTACGGGCCGTTAATAGGCCGTAGGACTGCAAAAGCTTAATTCTGTCACAGGCATAACGAGTCGTTAATGGGCCGGAATATAGGACGGGCTGGTCAGAAACGGGCCGACTCTTGCCATGGGCCGAATTTGGCCCATTAGAGTAACAGGCCAGTAACGGGCCGGCTCTTGCCATGGGCCAAATTTGGCCCATTTGTGGAACATGCCAGTAATGGGCCGACTCTTGCCATGGGCCCAATTTAGCCCATTAGGGGAGCAGGCCAGTAACATGCCGGAAGTAATCGAGGGCCGAAAAGGAGCCCAAGAACGTATGGGCCGTCAATAGGCCGAAAGCTAACACAGGCTCGAAATGGCCCATGTAAATCAAGGGCCGTTAACGGGTACAAAGAAAATTACTGTTCATTATGGGATAGAATCAAGGGCCTGTAAAGGGCCAAAAGATACGAAGGCCTCATATGGGCCGAAAGACGTCATGGGCCATACATGGGCCGAAAGTGAAATGGACTGGTGTTATATTCGACGGCCCACATGATGTTGTTGGGCCGATTTCCTTTAGTGCCTAATGGGCCGTGAGTTAACGGGCCGTAAAATGGGCTTTTTGCGAAGAGAACGTTAACAGTCTTTTCATGGGACAACCTGTTAACTTTTGACCAAGTCAAACGGGCTGGCTTTGTAAGCTAAATGGGCCAGTGGTGGGTCCTGGCACGTGTCGACATATCATAGGCGCCTATCTGACCCACTGACGAGCTGACACGTGTTTCGTCCGGCCAATAGGAATTTTACACATGGAAATTTCCCATTGGTCGGGGCTGTTAACGGGTTATCGGATCCAAAACCCGACCCGATAGCTTAACGGCGTTCCGTTACGGTGGATGCCACGTGTCAGTCACCCTTGACGAAAGCACTTCCGTGACGCATGATTTATCGTCATGGAAGTGGACACTTCCGTGATGATAATTTTGGTAATGTCATGGAACACTTCTACGACAGCACAGGTATGACTATCTTGATTCTGTCATAAAATCGTCATGGATGTACGTGCATGACAGAAAACGCGACCTACTGTGACAAACACGTATCATCACGGAAGTGTATTTTTTTTGTTGTGACATTTCGAAAATTTTGGCCTACCGCCGAAATATCTACCCTCCCCCTCTCCCGATCCCCTTTTCTCCCCGACCACAAGTCACATATACCCTGTTTCCCCCTTCCTTCCTAAGCTATAGCCACTTCCTTGCTTGCTTCCTCGCTCTCGCCGTCTCGCATCCTACTGCCGGGGTCGCCATGGTATTCTTCAAAGACCTCTCCAGCGGTTCCTCCTCCTCCTCCGACTCCTTCACCACCCGGGTATGCCTCTCTTCTCTCTCTCGGGCTATGACTTTGAATAAAGGATATTTACCCGACGGTCGATTTGAGTCATTTCTTCCTCTTGTAGTTCCCTAGGACCATCAGTTGCAACGAATGGAGTGGGGTGGCTGAAGATATGTCTGCTCGTTGTCACCATCAATCTCCATGCATGAAGCTAGTTGCGTTTGAATCTATGGACAGTGGGAGGAAGTTTCTGGCAGGTGCAGAGAAAGTTAGACCCTCTTTCATTGTTACAAATTATTTGTTAGATGTGATTCAGAAACTGTCATGGTCCCAACCCATTCATACCACACCTTCAACCAAACACATCCTAAGACAGTGTCACAGTTTGTACCTAGTATCTAAAATTGTTGCCATCTCATCAGCGGTGCCATTAGGAAATTATTTGGCACCGCTTCAGCAGTTTGTGGAGCGAACTTGTCCACACATCCGAGCAGCCAAGAACTAAAATATTGAATCTTTATGGCACGAAGGAACTGGGCGTCGAAGCAACTAGGTGCTCCGGAGTTCGGGTCCCTGATTTTTTTCCGCTGCATCGGCTCGCCAGTCCAGGGCACCGGTGCGAGATGTAGCAATAGTTGTCTTTACACCGGTTTTGGCATACATAGTGGACACCTTAGTTCTATTAGTTCTATGTTACTAAATTTGTGCTTGTACACACCTGTTAGTATTAATTTGTTGTCATCTAAACACTATCGCTTTGCTATTGTAGTTATATTTACCTTCCGCTTAAAATGTTCAATTTGTTATTTATAGTACATGAGTAAGAACTTGTAGCATTGTTGTAGTTAATTATAGTTTCTGATGTTTCAGAATTTGGTTGTTGTGTCAGTAGCAATTAATTTGTTTGCACATTGATCTTTTTTAGAAGATAAGTCATAATTAACCCATTTCTTCAGTTTTTCAAAATAAGTATTGGTGATTATTTGTGTTGCTATAAACCCATTTTCCCTACAATTGTTACTGATCTAGTTTTAAATATTATAGGATGAACAGAAGTGTTCTTACTTGGATTGGATTGATCAAGAGTGACCACAGTCTTTGAAGATGTGCCTAGCAAAGCACTAGAGCATGTATCAGGAAGAGAACAGAGGTAGGATTAGAGATAGTGCTGTCAATGCTGTAGAATATTTGAAGATGCACGATAAAAAGAGGAAGGTGGAGAATGAGCTCGGATTTTTTAAATCAGACTTTGCTAAGATGGTGTTGGCGAAGGAGGAGGCATTTTCCCAGTTGGCCAGTGCAAAACATGTTCTTATTGAACTGAAAGTAGAGGTGGATAAGGCGAGCTTGGATGATCTCGATTAGGGAAATGAATATATTGTTCTAATATTGTTCTTATGAAGTAGAACTATCTATATGATGTACTATTCTGTTTTCCGGTAGCTATCGTACTATGATGTTAAAATATATCTATGAGCCTGATATGAAATTGGCAAACAGTTGTTCGATATGAAATGTGAATTTCTGTAATATTGGAAATATTAATTGTAAACTAATAAATCTGTGAAATGGGTGATGGAACTTTGCAAACGGTTCTAGAAGTAAAAGCGCTTGTGATGGATAGCCCAATGCCACATAGTTTTCTTCATCAAATCGTGTGTGATGTAGTTGATAAAAGCAAATGGTTAACCAAGGCAGAGCGTTTGTAGTAGTTACGCCTATCACACACGAGCCTATACATAAACCTATATGGGATGTACATACGAACAGAAATGTTTTCCCTAGATTGACTGTGTGGGATGTACATAAGAACGGAAACGTATTCCTTGGATTGACTGTGTGTGATATACATACCTACGGAAATGTTTTTCTGGGATTCACCATGTGGGATGTATATACGTACGGAAATGTTTTCTGGGATTAACCGTGTGGGATGTACATACCTACGGAAATGATTGGGTTTCCATGGGTCACCCGATCGCACACAAACTCATCTGGTGTCCTAGGAGGGCCTATCCCCGGTGATTTCTGGGTCTTGTGGGAAGGGCCCCCCTATCACCCACACTCACTTGGCGACGGTTCGAAATGTCGTTGCGGAAAGGGGTTTAAAAACGTTTGTATAGAACCAACGCATACTAGTGCCCCTTCACAATTTTGTACTACTTGGGTGGTTTAAGTAGCGAGTCCAGAACTTCAACTTCAGCATCTTCAACTGGAATGATTAACAAGATCTAGTGGAAACTACATGTGCACACGTTTGCATGTATAAAAATTAAGCGGGCATGTGCATAACACTCATCAACTACACTAAACCCTATACACTTATTAATTAACATCTAGCTAGTAAGCAAAAATAGAATTTTTAGTAAAAGACAGTGTGACTCACCCGAAGTGGTAATGAAGTAGTATATATCGATTGGTATGCACTTCAAGAACTCTAGGAAACTAGTCTCTGTATCTTCTAGATGGAATGGCTCTGATCATGTCTCTTGATTAACGGTATTTGGGTCAATGAACACAATGCCATAGCGTCCAACTTTTTTCATTTCATAGATCTTGATTCTGCATAATACCACAGAAAAGAATATAGTGAGGATAATTACATGTAATGATCAACGAGCACTACAGGTAGCTAGAGACTCAATTAAATTACAAAAATAAATCACTTACATAATAGCAACTGATGAGAGATTTGTCGAGTGCGTCTTGATTGAATAACTGAAATAGTTTTGAAAACTTGACATACAAAGCATTCACATGGTGGTAATGATCTTCCTTGACTTTCACCATTAGGGACTCTCGATTGTTAGTCTTGGTAGTTTTCATGTACCATTCATGCAATTCATACATTCTCGTTGAGAGATTCTTGACCTCCTCAGGCTTGACCAAAGGTTCGCCGCGGGCATATTTCCGTTTTACTTCCGCCTCTGTAATCAGTGGTGTGGGCTCGAGCTCTAGGAGTTGTTCCATAGTGACACCGGCCTCTTCAACCATCCTTCTATGAGGGTCGGTTGTTACTGGCAGATTGTAGCCGGTACTCACATGTGTTGATGGTACAATGAGCGGGGGGACCGATTGCACCGCCTGTTCTCCCAGTTGGGGAACAATTTTCCCACTTTTCATGGCAGCTGCTTGGCTCGAGCTCGAGCTCGACTCCTTCTTTTGGCGCTCATATGCCTTCCTAATTTGGCGCTCATAGTCTGAGTCAACGGGCTTGGGAGCTGGTGGTTTAGCCATACGAATAAAGTGCTCAATAGCATGCTTAGGCACTTTCTCCTTTGGCGGTGGTGGCGGTTTCGGTCCAAAATGGGCGTCCAATTGTCTCCTGACTTCGGCTGCGTTTTCCTCTTCGCTCATCTCGTAAGGCCTCTGCGGAAGAGGTGTGGGGCTTGGACCATATTGAAATCTCTTGCCTCCTGTACGTGTACCGCCAGCCGCCATAGTTGCGCGGCTCTCTTCCGCTGTTGCTTAGGCGGCGGAGCCTGATGAGGCGGCAGAGACAGCTTATGTTGTGCCTGACTTGGAGGAGCACCCCTGGACTAACGCGGTTCCAGATGACTTGGAGGAGGAGGAGTGGGCTCATGCGGTGCCGAACTTGGAGGAGGAGGAGTGGCCTCATGCGTTGGCGGACTTGGAGGAGCAGGAGTCTGCAGAGGCGGTGGCTGACTTGGAGGATCTGGAGTCGACTATTGATGCGGTGGTGGACTTGGAGGAGGAGCCAGCTGATGCGGTGTTTGTGGCCTTGGAAAGATGATGCAATCCTTTCTCCATAGAACGATACAATGTAATGCCTCTCCAGTGTGCACTCATCGTCACCTCCAGGAATGTCAAGCTATAGCCCCCTATATTCTGCCACCACTTCATCAACCGCGACATGAGCATAGCCAGCTGGAATCGGATTGCAATGGAAGGTTGCTTCATGTTTTCTTTTTGAAAAAAACCTAACTTTATTCATTTTAAATAAGTAGTACATCGTTTGTGAGGAGTGTTACAATTTCATTTAAAGGTTCCTCAAACCAATCAGAAGTCGAAGAAAATCTAGCTAATCTAGCAAGCTCGTGAGCAAGTTTATTTGCTTCTCTATTACAATGCTCAAAACTAGTAGCAACTAAATCATAGGCATAGTGAAAACAATCGTCGAAGATTGCTGCCGCCGCACTCAACCACTGCCGTCCATCATGCATAGTATCAATCACCTCCAGGTTATCCGAGTTGATAATGATGCGATTACATCCCGCTCTTTGCGCCATTGTTATACCAAATTTGAGAGCTAAGGCTTCCGCCATCAACGCATCAGCACAATAGTCTATCTTCCCATTCCCTCCAGCAATAAACCTTCCTCTATCGTCTCAGGACCGCCCCCATCGTGCCCCTAAGCAGTTCGTAGTCAAAAGAAGCATCAACATTAAGTTTCACGAAACCTTTAGGGGGACAAGACCAAACCCCCTTTTTCATAGAAGCCTTGGGGGATAACGCATTGATGAAGTTTGCGGTAAGGGCTAGAACCCCCATTGATATCTGAAGTGCATTTTGAGTTTTCTCCTTATGCACCAACTTCCGTCTTTCCCACCATAGATACCATGCTAGTATAGCAATCATCTCACGCACATTGTGGTAACTCATTATTCGCAAATTTTGGCCTGGGAGCGGTAATAAGTACTCCAGCACCGCCTCTCCAGCTCGATCAATCTCGCAAGCTTTATCAATAATATCATCCATCCCCAGTCTTTTCCAGATTTTTTTACTTTACTACAATGGACAAGCAAATTCTTTGTATCTTCTAAACCCTCAGAGCAAGTGGGGCATATGGTCTGGACCTTCATATGTCTATTAGCGAGCGTAACCCGGCATGGGAGTGTTCCATGTAGTGTGCGCCATATTTTTTTTTTACTTTTTCCGGGCAAGATAACTTCCAAATCTTACTCAAAGTAGGATTAATTGTGGTTCGCCCCATCCCATTAGAGTGTTTTAATTTGTCCCCATACTAGTGGTCCCACTCCATAGAATAAGCTGACCGAACTGAGAACATACCATTTTTCGTATAAATCCAAGCAATGAAATCTTGCATATTATGTTGCGGGATTGGAATTGATAGAATCCTTTGAACATCAATTGGCCACATAGTTTTTCTAATCAAGTCCTCGTCCTAACTGTTGGAAACAGGGTCAATGAGATCACCTAGCTTTGTTAACAGGTCCCCCCCCCTTAGGCGTGACAATTTTCCTAGTGGTGTGGTTTGGTATCCAGGCATCTTCCCACATATTGATATTATGTCCATTACTCACTCGCTAGATGTAACCACGTTTCAAAGTGTTTGTGCCTGCCATAATACTCTGCCAAGTAAAAGAGGAGCCTTTCCTTAACTTAGCATTTAGCGAATCACCGCCAGGGTAATAGTTTGCACTTGGGATAGAATCACACAGGGAATTATGATTATCCAGAAGACGCCATGCCTGTTTGGCGAGCAATACTAAGTTGAAACAATGAATATCACGGAATCCCATCCCTCCTTGATTTTTAGGTACGCATATTTTCCACCAGGACATCCAGTGCATCCTCTTCTGATTCTCCTCGTCTCCCCACCAGAAATGCACTATCGCGTCAATGATTCCTTTACAATTTTTTTAGGAATTTTAAAGACCGATATTGCATAGGTGGGTATGTCTTGGATCACAGCCTTGAGCAGGATCTCCTTTCCCCCGGCAGACAATTATTTCTCCTTCCAGCCGCTAATTTTCTTAATAATTCGCTCAATCAGAAATTGGAAACAATCTATTTTATCTATTCCCACATTTGCTGGCAAGAACAAGTATTTATCTCTAAGGGCCTCTATCATTATATTTAGATTTGTACACATTTTTTCTCTTATCTCCACCTTCGTGTTAGGTCTAAAGAAAATATTGGATTTTTCAGCGCTTACCAATTGTCCTGATGCCTCACGGTATAGATCTAGCACTGCTTTCAGAGCTTCTGCACTTTGTTGGTTGGCTTTCATCAGGATCAAAGAATCGTCTGCAAAGAGAATATTTGTGATAGGTGGGGCATCTCTACATACTCTTACACCTGAGATCTTACCATTTTCCTCCGCATGTGTAAGAAGGGCATTCAACCCCTCAGTGCACAATAGGAAAAGGTATGGAGACAACGGTTCTCCCTGTCTCAAGCTCCTTGTAGGCTTGAAACTCTCGCTCTCCTCTGCTTTAATCCTAACTCTATATTCCACTGTTGAGACACATTGCATAATAAAATTCACCCAATATTGACGGAAACCCAATCTCAACATAATCTCTTTTAAGAAAGGCCACTCAACTCTCTCATAAGCTTTGTGCATATCAAGTTTTATAGCGCACAAGCCTTCTCTACCTTCTCTTTTATTTTTGATTGTGTGGAAGCATTCATAGGCCACTAAAATATTATCCGTTATCAGTCTACCAGGCACGAAGGCCCTTTGGGTTGGCATAATAATATCTGGCAGGATTACCTTCAAACAAGAAGCCACCATTTTTGCAATTACTTTGTATACGACATTACATAAGCTGATCAGCCTAAATTGGGTTACCTTTTCCAGTGACTTAACCTTTGGAATCATCACAATTGCAGTGTCATTCCAGCCAACTAGGATAGTGCATGTGTTGATTGCTTGCAAAACCTCTTATATTAGATCGTCCCCCAGCATGGGCCAAAATCTTTTATAGAAAATAGCATGAAGTCCATCTGGCCCTACGCTTTTAGGTTCCTAATGTCGAACAACGCCTTACGGACATCTTCAGCAGTATAAGGGGCAAGCAGAGCATTGTTCATTTTAGTAGAAACTCTTCTACGAACAAGGGATAAGACCTCTTGATTTGGATAGTGAACTTCCGAAGTGAAAAGTTTTGAAAAATAATCAGTGATGTGATCCTTCAGCTCCTTATCTTCTCTCCAAATTCCCGAGTCATCTAATAGCTTCCTTATATTATTTCTTCTTTTCCTGGTTGTGGCTGCATTGTGGAAGAATGACGTATTACGGTCCCCGCGCATCAACCAATTTGCACGACCTCTTTGTAGCCAGAAGATTTCCTCTTGGTCCAAAAGGTTCTCAATTACCACAACTATCTCCTTCTGTCGGCACTAGGAATCTATACTCATTGGACCGCACCTCAGCTTCTCTAATTCTTTCTTTAATTTATTAATTCTCTTCTTAGGTCCCTTAAGAGTTTTATGATCCCAATTATTTAAATGAGCATGGACGGCTCTCGCTCAATCGGCCAGCGAAGGGTCAATACACGCTAACTTAGCTTTTTCCCAAGATGTCTTGACGATTTCATTCACAGTGTCTTCTTTTAGCCATCTAGCTTCAAATTGTTTTACACGTCCCGTTGGTCGTCTGAAAATATTATCATCCAGATAGTCCATGTCCAGGACTAGCGGGCAATGGTCAGAATGAATATGTTCTGCATTAATCAGCACTGCACGAGGAAATTTATGAGCCCACCGTACATTGCACACTGTGCGATCAAGACGCTCTCGAATATCACCTCTCCTCCAAGTAAAAGGATCGCCGATGTAACCTAAATCCTCCAGCTCACAGTCAATGAGGCATTCACGGAACTCCCTCACATACTATTTGGTATCATATTACCGCCCTCTTTTTTCGATGAATATAAAATTTCATTACAATCCCCCAAAATTACCCAAGGATGGTCCCCTTTACTATGCAAATTGCGAATGTCCTCCCAGGATAAGTTGTGTTCATTCCAGTTCGGGTGACCATAAAAGCCCGTGAATCGCCATTGTACAAAATTTTCATTCATAAACAGAACATCAATAAAATAAGGTGATACATAGTTCAACTCGATTCTATTCAACTTATGATAGAACATAACAAGACCACCGGCCCGACCATCACTCTCCACTACAAACATGGAATCAAAATTTAAAACACGACGTAGCTCATCGGCTTTACATTTATTGAAATGAGACTCGGAAAGAAAAACTAAATCTTCCCTTATTCGCCCCTGTAGGTCGAGGAGCTCGCGAACTGCCATGTTGGAGAGCATGCCACGGCAGTTCCACCCTAAGATTTTCATTTGGCCCGGCAGACCTCCTCCTCGGAGGCCGCCGATGTGCCATTCTCATCTTTCTCTTTCCCTACCAACTCCACACCTTGCGGAGTATATTCTTCCTCCTTCTCATCTATCTCCTTTGCTACGTGCGTAACACCCCCACTCCTTGTCCTGGATTACCTCAACTCTACCAGTACACACCCATTTGAATGAGGCGGTTACATCGCCATATAACATATGCTCATAGTTGTCCATCTCTTTCTCAAAAGAGAACTCTAAGTCACTACCCGCCGGATAGACCCCAAAATAAAATCCCTTTTTTCCCTAATACTTTCTTGCGAGCATCCTCAGCTCTGTTCTCTCCGCCTTTCTTTTTCTCTCTCTTTTTTGAGTTTCCCTTCGTATGGTTTTTTCCTGCACTAAATTTAAAACATAGGGCATTATTCTCTGGGTCACCACCTGCCGTACCCATTCTTGCAACAACAGTAGTTGTTAATGCCTCCAGCACACCCGGCTGGAAAAGCAAACCATCTGCATTAGGCCCATGAGTTGGGACTGGACTGGGCATTCCCAGCGCTTGAAATAACTTGGGCTTCGGACCCCCCCCCCCCCCAAGGAGAGACTGGTCCAGGCCAGTAGTATAGCGCACCTGACCCTCCTAGTCGTGCGCTCCTCCATGGTGCGGATCCACTAGAGGCACTTTGCCCTGCCCGTCTCGCTCGCCAGAAACAGCTGGCGTACCTGCCTGGACCTCCCGACCAAGTGATGCGCCAGCCGGAGCAGACGGCATGAGCCCCTGATCCCGGCCCTCCTGGCTCAGTGTCAACTTGACGGATGAGGCGGCCCCTTTGTCCGAGATCGTGAGTCCTCTCACGGCAGTGCCCACCTTGACGACGTCCATGGGCTTGGCAGTGGTGTTGTTGACTGTGCCTGAAGAAGAATTTTTTTCGTTGCGAGGGAAGTTCTCGAAGAGGAGACCCCTCTTACTAGCACCTTGCCTCTTCCAATAGGGTTCTACACTCAGATTTCTAGGATAACAAACTACCCTCTTATCACAAGGGATTTTACAAAACCTCTCATAAATGTGGCCAACAATGCCATAACACTCACAATACAGGGGAAGCTTTCCATACTATACATCATACTTAAAAACCTTAGAACTACCTAGAGGTGTAAACTCTACAGAACTCTTTAGAGGTTCATGCAGTAATATCTTTAGAGGTTGCTTCATTGTATAAGCAATGCCGTCCGCCACCTTGATGGATATGTTCTTCACTAATGTATGTAGCTCACAATTAGTGTTCTCAATGATGTCATCCACAGGGTATGTATCCAGCAGTGCCTCATGGCCCGGTGAGGAACCCATGCTGCTTCTCGGCATGGATGGGACGGTGCTATCCAATACTGGATTCGCTAGCTCCTGCCGCTGCAGAGAACCCCTTCCCTAGCTGGTGATTTCGTCGATCTGCCGCTGCTGCCGCTGCAATAGGAGTGCCAACTCCGCGTGCAAAAGTTCTAGGCCTTTAAGGCGTTCTGCTTCCCGCTTCCTCTGCTCCTCCTCCAGCTTCCTCTTCTACTCCTCCTCCATCTTCCTTCTGGCAGGACTTCTGTAGTCGGCGTTCCAGTCTGAAAACCCCTCATACCACGGAACAACGCCTACGCCTCGTGTTCTTCTCGGGTGTTCAGGATTTCCCAGGGCGTGCATAAGCTCGTCGTTTTCTCTGTTGGGCGTGAACACCCCCGTTCGAGCCTCTTCTATTGCAACAAGTATTTTGTCCTCGACTCCTTTAAGACTTGCCTTCTTCAAAACTTGGCCTGTCTTTGGGTCTAACACCCCCCATGCATATAGAACCAAGTCCTGCACCTGGGGGCCAGCTCAATGTAATTGGACTAACCCCTGTAGCCTGCATCTCTTCCTCAGCCTTATCTCACTTAGGCCGGGCCACCGCGTAGCCACCTGCCCCCAGCCTATGGAACTGCTCCTTTTTTGCGGCATTGATCGTGTTTATTCTCGACCATTCCTTAGCTAGCTCTGATTCCTTGAATTTCATGAAAGCTGGCCAGTGATCTCTTTGCTTCTCCAGTGTTCTCGTGAACTCTGGAGTCTTCTTTCCTCCTTTGACGTACATGGCCCATACCGTTTTCTTGTGGTTATTGAATGAAACTGCCATCTTCCTAAGAGCAGCGTTCTTGACTTTCTCCACATCTTCAGCTGTGAAATCATCTGGTAGCGTGAAATGTGACATGCGAGCTTCCCAAAGCAGTTTTTGGATCTCTCGTCAACAAAAGTAAGACTTGGACGTGGCTTTGCTGCCTTTTTCCATTCTTGAATGGAGATCAGGAGTTGGTCCTTCACAAGAACTCTGCACTGAAGAATGAACTTGCCTGCATTCTTCTTAGGCTCAACCAATTCTCCATTATATTTGATGGCATCGATGTTGTACTTTATGCCTTCCTTCAACTTTTTGGCCAGACCTCGCACTGTCCTGCTCCCTGCAGATGATTTGCTCGATCTGGAGGGATGAAAGAAGAATGATTGATTCATTAATATATATATACACAAAATCATTTAAAAACACATGATGATCACTAGATGCATGCTTCTATAAACATGTACCTCGCTGGTATTTGCTATTTCAAGATCATCATCATAGTTCTGGACTTCATCAATTCGGTCATCTCGATCGAATATCATATCACCCTCCCCAGTATATTTTAGATATTGTGAGCCATCATCTTCTTCATTCAGATCATCTGGCCGGCTCGGAGAGCGTATGAGAGCGAACATAGCCTATTCTCCTTCGTCTCTACTGGTATTATCCATCATAGCTTTTATTTAACTAATCCAGAAGAAATATAAAACAATTTAGTATGCATCTCAAATAATAGTAGATAATGGATATGCATCTCGAATAATAGTAGATAATATATATGCATCTCGAAAGAAAAAACTGAATCATAGTAGATAATTAATATGCATGATCGAATATAATCTCAAATACATCATCGTCTCGAATATTATGGAATAATATATATAATGTTGAATACATCGTCTCGAATACTATCGAATTATCTAGTTCACCTGTGGTTCCTAAGGCGTGGGCGGTGGACACCCAAAGAGAAGGAACCACCACAGGATCATAACTCGGGTCAGATCTCCGAAGAACCTGTCAGGTATTGGAGAACCTGACGTCCATAGCAGCCATGTAGTGACGGGCGTGCTCATCTTCCTCCCTGACATGGCGACGTACCACCTCTGGCGGGGCGGCTCCCTCCGCACCAAAAGTGGCCCATGTGAACACCACCAAAGGAGCTCTGGGTCGATGACAGGACCCGGGGCCGGGTTCCTCACCAAGCGGCGCGCCCCTGAAGGTAGCACCTCCCAGTGCCAGCCTGGCGGAGCCCAGTCCCGGACATGGCTCCTCTGAAGCAGGACGTCATCGTGAACGGGTCGACGGCGAGGATGCGGGCCGGGCATCGTTGACGCAGAGAACAAATATTATATGTAAATGTAACATTTTCAATGTTTGGATTGTGATTTAGCTAATTCATCTAACTAAAACTAACATTTCTAAAATTTCTATATAACTAACATTTATATAACTAAAAACAGAAAAAATTTCTAACATTTCTATAAGTAACATTTCTATAACTAAAAACATAAAAATTACTATCATTTCTATAACTAAAAAATAGAAAAAAATTTCTAACATTTCTACATATAACTAACATTTCTATAAACATTTCTATAACTAAAATTTCTAACATTTCTATTTCTAACATTTATAACAGAAAAGTTATTGTGTGTGTGTGTGTGTGGCCATGGCGGGGCGCAGGAGCTCACAGCAGCGACGGGGGCGGCCACAGGGGGCAGCGACGGGCCGGGGCGGCGAAGGGGACGGCGACGGGCGGCGGCGACGGGGATGGCGACGGGGATGGCGCGGCGACGGGCGGCGACGACGGGGATGGCGACGGGCTGCGACGAGGGCGGGGGCAGTGATGGGGGGCAGCGACGGGGTTGGCGATCGACGACGGTGGGCAGCGTCGACGAGAAGGCAGAGGAAGAGAACGAAACTGAAGAAATTTTGAAGTGCTGCTTATATAGACCCCTCCCCCCTTTAATACCAGTGGAGCCACCAACCGGTACTGAAGGGCTGTTTTGGCCAGGCGAAGTGGTGGGAAGCGCACCCCCTTTAGTACCGGGTCGTGGCTCCAACCGGTACGAAAGACCCCCCTTTAGTACCGGTTGGAGCCATGACCCGATACTAAAGGGGTGCACTAGCACAGGTGCGGTGTGGGCAAGTTTAGTCCCACCTCGCTTCCCGAGGGGCGCCCGCACCTGTTTAAAACCCCCGGCGCGGCTCCTCTCTCGAACTCCTCTCTGCCGCTCTGCCCGGTGGGCCTACTGGACGTTGCGGGCCTGCTGTTGGGGAACGCGGTAATTTCAAAAATTTCATACGATCACACAAGATCTATCTAGGTGATGCATATCAACGAGACAGGAGAGTGTGTCCATGTACCCTCATAGACCGAAAGCGGAAGCGTTTCAATAACACGGTTGATGTAGTCGAACTTCTTCGTGATCCAACCGATCAAGTACCAAACGTACGGCACCTCCGCGTTCAACACACATTCAGCTCGATGATGTCCCTCATGCTCTTGATCTAGTTGAGGACAAGCGTGAGTTCCGTTAGCAGGAAGACATGGCGACGGTGACAATGATGCTACCGGCGCAGGGTTTCGCCTAAGCACTACGATGGTATGATCGAGGTGTGTAACTATGGAGGGGGGACCACACACGGCTAAGAGAAACTTGTGTGTCTCTGGGTTGCCCCCTGCCCCCGTATATAAAGGAGGGAGGGAGAGAGGCCGGCCCCCTAAGGGCACGCCCAATGTATGGAGTCCTACTAGGACTTCCAACTCCTAGTAGGAATCCTTTCCCTTTTAGGAGTAGGAGAGAAGGAAGGAGATAGGGAGTAGGAAAGGGCAAGGGGGGCACCACCCCCTTCCCCTAGTCCAAGTCGGACCCATTGGGGGGGCACCTCCCCCTTGGCATGCCTCCTCTATTTCCCGTATGGCCCAATAAGGCCCATTACTTCTCCCGGTGAATTCCCGTAGCTCCCCGGTACTCTGAAAAATACCTCAATCACTCGGGACCTTTACGATGTCCGAATATAGCCTTCCAATATATCAATCTTTACGTCTCGACCATTTCGAGACTCCTCCTCATGTCCGTGATCTCATCCGGGACTCCGAACAAACATCGATCATCAAAACATATAACTCATAATACAAATTGTCATCGAACGTTAAGCGTGCGGACCCTACGGGTTCGAGAACTATGTAGACATGATCGAGACACATTTCTGATCAATAACCAATAGCGGAACCTGGATGCTCACATTGGCTCCTACATATTCTACAAAGATCTTTATTGGTCAAATAGCATCACAACATACGTTGTTCCCTTTGTCATCGGTATGTTACTTGCCCGAGATTTGATCATCGGTATCATCATACCTAGTTTAATCTCGTTACCGGCAAGTCTCTTTACTCGTTCCGTAATACTTCATCCTGCAACTAACTCACTAGTCACAATGCTTTCAAGGCTTATAGTGAAGAGTATTACCGAGAGGGCCCAGAGATACCTCTCCGAAACACGGAGTGACAAATCCTAATCTCGATATATGCCAACTCAACAAACACCTTTGGAGACACCTATAGAGCACCTTTATAATCACCCATTTACATTGTGACGTTTGGTAGCACACAAAGTGTTCCTCCGGTATTCAGGAGTTGCATAATCTCATAGTCTGAGGAACATGTATAAGTCATGAAGAGAGCAATAGCAATGAAACTCTAACAATCATAATGCTAAGCTAACGGATGGGTCATGTCCATCACATCATTCTCCTAATGATGTGATCTCGTTCATCAAATGACAACACATGTCTATGATTAGGAAACATAACCATCTTTGATTAACGAGCTAGTCAAGTAGAGGCATACTAGGGACACTATGTTTTGTCTATGTATTCACACATGTACTAAGTTTCTGGTTAATACAATTCTAGTATGAATAATAAACATTTATCATGAAATAAGGAAATAAAAAAAACTTTATTGTTGCCTCTAGGGCATATTTCCTTCACCTGCATCCTGGCCCAACTACAGGGTGGGTTTCTAGTCATATGCAGGCCACTGCGGCCCAGTAGGCGGGCTTTTTTTAATTTAGTTTTTTTTTCTGCTTTATTTTTTTTTATTTATTTCTGAGTTGTTTTTTGTTGTATTTAGAGTTTTTTTTGTGAATATTTTTGTTTTAGGTACAAAAAATTACAAACTTTTTGTTAGTGTCAGTAGTTTTCTAATTTGAATAGTTTAAATAAGAATTATTTGAAATTTGTATGAATCACTAGTTTGGGAATAACTTTACTTTAAAAATAGATTTTCCAGTGATTCTTTTTTCTTATGTTTAATATTAGTGTGTTTTATCATTATATTCAATTTGGTAATACATAGGTTATTTAAAAAATGAAATGCCTTTGTAATAGATGAATGTTCGTCCAAAACCCTGATACTTCGAAAGAGATTGTCCATTTTGTACACGAAGTGGATCCACTTTTTGCCGTAACCCTCTCTACTTTTTTGCACATGTTATGCGGGTGAAATGATGATACCATGCCAACCTTTAACCTTTTCAGAGTTCATTTGTAGTGCTTTTCAATTTTAGGATCATTAGCTCAAAAAAGATCAAAAATGGATGAAAAATAGCAAATGATGTCAAAAAGAGTTTAAAGTTGATGATGTGGCTTTGAATGGTGCATACTGAACGCACAAATAGTATGTAGTTGTAATAAGTTAAAAAAAATGAATTGCCTTTGTAATAGATGAGTTTTCAATTTCAGGGTCATTTAGCTCAAAAAAAACAGTAAATGAGCTAAAAATTAGCAAATGAAGTCAGAAAGGTACACGTTTATCCGAAGCACAAAAGTACACGTTTCAAATGCAAAACACACAAGCACCCTAACTATTGCAAAGATTCCCTACTGTCTTTGGGTGTGAAACTTTTTCTTCGCGTGTGTCCCTTTGCACCATAACCATGGACAATCTTCATCATTTAACTAGATGCTCGGGTCAATATTCACTATGAAGGGAGAAATTTCATGAAACTTTTCATAATCTTCTGACATGTCTGTCTTGTCATCCACTTCCATGATGTTTCTTTTCCCTGAAAGAACTATGTGGCGCTTTGGCTCATCGTATGATGTATTCGCTTCCTTATCTTTTCTTTTTCTCGGCTTGGTAGACATGTCCTTCACATAGAAAACTGGCACCACATCATTGGCTAGGACGAATGGTTCATCTGCGTACGCAAGATTGTTGAGATCCACTGTTGTCATTTCGTACTGCAGGTCTTCCTTTACGCCGCCTCCTGTCATATTGACCCATTTGCATCGAAACAAAGGGACCTTCAAATCAGGTCCATAGTCAAGTTCACATATCTCCTCTATGTAACCATAATATGTGTCCTTTCCCCTACTGGTTGCTGCATCAAGGCGGACACCACTGATTTGGTTGGTGCTATTTTTATCTTGGGCGATCGTGTAAAATGTATTCCCATTTATCTCATACCCTTTGAAAGTCATTATATTCGAAGATGGTAACTGGGACAGCAAGTATAGGTCATCTTCAATATCGGCATCATGCATGGCACGTGTCTGCAACCAGCCGGCGAAAGTTCTCGTTTGTTCACGTGTAATCCAGTCTTCAGACTGCTCCGGGTATTTGGAGCTTAGAACATTGTTGTGTTCCTCCATATACGGAGCCACCAAGGCGGAATTTTGTGGAACTATCTAGTGTGCTTCAGTGAGAGAATGCCCGTCCATACATATTATTTGATCCGGTCCTAGCGTTCCATTTCCACCCAGTCTACCCTTATGCCGCGATTAAGGAACACCAATCGGCTTAAGGTTAGGAATAAAGTCAACACAAAACTCAATGACCTCCTAATTTTCATGGCCCTTGGAGATGCTTCCTTCTGGTCTAGCACGGTTATGAACATATTTCTTCAAGACTCCCATGAACCTCTCAAAGGGTAACATATTGTGTAGAAATAAAGGACCCAGAACGGCAATCTCTTCGCATAGGTGAACTAGGACGTGCGTCATGATATTGAATAAGGATGGTGGGAACACCAACTCGAAACTGACAAGACATTGCACCAAATCATTCTCCAACCTTGGTAAGATTTCTGGATCGATTATCTTCTGAGAGATTGCATTGAGGAATGCACACAGCTTCACAATGGCTAATCGAACATTTTCCGGTAGAAGCCTACTCAATGCAACCAGAAGCAGTTGCGTCATAATCACATGGTAGTCATGAGACTTTAGGTTCTAAAAATTTTTCTCTGCCATATTTATTATTCCCTTTATATTCGATGAGAAGCCAGACGGTACCTTCATACTGAGCAGGCATTCAAAGAAGATTTCCTTCTCTTCTTTGGTAAGAGCGTAGCTAGCATGACCCTGATGTATGACGTCCTTTCCGTGCATACGTTGCTGGTCCTCCCATGCCTCCGGTGTATCTTTTGTCTTCCCATACACGCCTAAGAAGCCAAGCAGGGTCACGCAAAGATTCTTCGTCACGTGCATCACGTCAATTGCAGAGCGGACCTCTAGGTCTTTCTAATAGGGCAAGTCCAAAAATATAGATTTCTTCTTCCACATGGGTGCGCGTCCGTCAGCGTCACTTGGAACAGATTGTCCGCCAGGACCCTTTCCAAAGATTACCTTCAAATCCTTGACCATACACTACAAAAAAATACACTTCCGTGATGATACGTGTTTGTCACAGTAGGTCGCGTTTTTTGTCATGCATGTACATCCATGACGATTTTATGACAGAATCAAGATAGTCATACCTGTGCTGTTGTAGAAGTGTTCCATGACATTACCAAAAATATCATCACAGAAGTGTCCACTTCCATGACGATAAATCGCGCGTCACAGAAGTGCTTTCGTCAAGGGTGACCGACACGTGGCATCCACCGTAACGGAACACCATTAAGCTATCGGGTCAGGTTTTGGATCCGATAACCCGTTAACAGCCACGACCAATGGGAAATTTCCACGTGTAAAATTCTTATTGGCCGGACGAAACACATGTCAGCTCGTCAGTGGGTCAAATAGGCGCCTATGATATGTTGACAAGTGCCACGGCCCACCACTGGCCCATTTAGCTTACAAAGCCGTCCCGTTTGACTTGGTCAAAAGTTAACGGGCTAGCCCATGAAAAGCCTGTTAACGGTCTCTTCGCAAATAGCCCATTTTACGGCCCGTTAACTCACGGCCCGTTAGGCCCTAAAGGAAATCGGCCCATTAATGTCATGTGGGCCGTCAAATATAACACTAGCCCATTTCACTTTCGGCCCATGTATGGCCCACGACGTCTTTCGACCCATATGAGGCCTTCGTATCTTTTGGCCCTTTACAGGCCCACGGTGATTCTAACCCATAATGAACAATAATTTTCTTTGTACCTGTTAACGGCCCGTGATTTACATGGGCCGTTTCCAGCCCGTGCTAGCTTTCGGTCTATTGATGGCCCATACGTTCTTGGGCTCCTTTTTGACCCTCGATTACTTCCGGCCTGTTATTGGCCTGTTCCCCTAATGGGCCAAATTCGGCCCATGGCAAGAGTCGGCCCGTTGCTGGCCTGTTACCCTAATGGGCCAAATTTGGCCCATGGCAAGAGTCGACCCGTTTTTGACCTATTCCCATAATGGGCCAAATTCGGCCCATGACAAGAGTCGGCCCGTTACTGTCCTGTTACCCTAATGGGCCAAATTCGTCCCATGGCAAGAGTCGGCCCGTTCTTGTCCTGTTAACCCGTTGCGCCGTTTCCATCCCGTCCTATATTCTGGCCCATTAACGACCCGTTATGCCTGTGACAGAATTAAGCCTTTGATGTCCTACGGCCCGTTACCGTCCTGGGCCGATACCAATTACGCCTGTTTATGACCCATGTAGACCCATTTATCCGACGGCCCGAGGCCCACCGATTGTACGGCCCAGTTGGAGGCCCATTTATCAACGGCCCATAGGAGACCCATGGATCCTACGGCCCGTAGGAGACCCATGGATCCTACGGCCGGTGTATGGCCCATGGTAGTTGCGGCCACTAGCAAACCAGGGAAAAAGAAGACTAGGAAATAAATAAGGCTGAAACAAATGCTAGGCTATTAAGGCGATTGCACAGATTACATCCACTCGGCATCAAAGATCGCCACCAGTGCAAATATAGGGAACACCCTACACTATACAAAAATGGCTTGCTGTTTTCTTCAGCCGGTGGCTGCACATTAAGAATAAATTTTGTATCGCGCCAAAACATATTACAACTATATAACAAAAGGAAGGTTGGCATAAAACTTAACTGTCTAGCAGATAAATGCACCACCAGAAGTTCAGAAGCTCAGTTCATTTGACCTGACTGTTACGTTTTCATGTTGTATTGTCCGATGGTGCACCATAACCCTCGCCTTCATTTCCCCTAGGCTCTTGAACAACATAGCAAATGTCTGATAGTCTTGTTTCAAAACCATGCATATCTTGATGACATCGAACAATGTCACTCCTTGTTTCACAAAGGGTCTCTGTTAGGGAATGGACTTGTGTCTGGAGCGCAGATACAACATTGCTTTGAGCTTGCATATCTTGATCATGAGGCAGTTTGGACGATATTGCCTTAACAACCAACCCAGTATTACGCAGGAACGTGCTTTTGGCACTGTTAGTGGACAGGTACCGACCCACTGCAGCAAGAGCTGACATTGCGGTTATAGTTGCCTCGCCACCTTCAGAAGGTGGCGGTTCCACCATTTTTTCCATAGCTCGCTGAAAATTTGAGGTTTTACATTAGTAGTACCAGAACAGAAGATATTAAGGAGGCAGCAAAACCAAACAAAATAGCTTTGGTCTATATACAGAACTTATTCTGGTGAACCCATGTAAAATATTAGTTGTATTTCATTGCAAAGTACATAATAAAACCAGGTTCCAAACATATGACCATGTACCATTGCTAATGTATTGTCTATTTCTTCACATCGTATTGAGGGCTAAGGATAAAGAGACGAAGTTTATAATACGGTAAGCATAGTATGACATCATTCATATCACAAAACAACTGAGAACATACAAACAGACAATTGTAACGTTGTGTGGGCAAGTCCAGCACAGAACTAGATTACGGGTCAAGATCAAAGGAACATCACTCCTCTCTTTTAAACCTTGTAAGGTGCAATGATACGCTAAGACAATTGTGTATAAAATTGAAAAGAGTAATAGACATTGGCTGCAAACCATGCAGTTCAAGGCACAAGTCAGAGTAAGTAGTAGTAAAAAGGCATTAGGATTAAGGACTTACAACAGCGGCTTTGACTGGTGTAGTCATGCCCTTCTTCTTGCTGGTGTGACAGTACTTTAAGATTTCCACAACATTTGGTTCAGGTACTTTTTGGTCCTTGCGGGCTTTCCTCTGCATTTTGAGCAAGTCAATATAGATCTGATAATATGGTACAGCGAAAATAGTGAAATAGCAGCTAATTACAAGAGCCTCACGGTGTGCAATATAGCTACAAGATCCTGTCGTCTGTTGGAATTTCACTTTCGTACGGTTGGCCTTGTTCTTTGAACAGTTCACCTACAAGAAGATAGATTTGTGTGGCACATGCGTAAATAGGACTTCAACATGTGATCTGATCACATATATATAATGTACCTGATACTTCGGATCAGACCAGTGTTTAACAAGGCCCCTCCAGTCTTCATCCGATATATTTTCCACTTGAGATGTTTGGGAAAGTTCAGTGTTAGACTTGCCTTCAAAGTGAGTTTTCCTCAAGTTATAATGATACTGTCGTAGAGCAAGACAATATTACTAGTTTCCATACATAACCATACTTACAGATAAATGTTCGAGGAAGGTGTGGAACTAGGTTTTGTCTTTGTAATTCTTGTACTGAATCCATGTTGGGAGGATACGTACATGACACCTCACGGCAACCGCTGCCTCTGATACTAACTTGGCTGACTCTGTAGCATCACGTGGCCTTTTTAAACCTGCCTCAAAATAGATCTCCATTCTTCCTCCTCTAGATTTAGTTAACCTATCGAGCAATATCCCCGATGTTTGTTTCCTCTTGTGCCTAGGTGCTAATCCAACAATGAACATAGAAGTGTTAGTGTACATCAAACTGTGAGACTACATATAAAGAAGCATGCACCTGTAACTTGACTCTAGCAACTACCTTCTTGCTGTTGAAGCTCACAAGGTTCATCTGATATTGCCAACTCGTCTTGTGTCAAGAGTGCTTGGGAAGTAGTGTCAAGTGGTAAGGGAGCTTGGGAACGTGCTGCTAGCTCAGTTGACGCACGAGTAAGTCGTGCAGATGGTAGTACTGTGGTAGGTGTTGCAAGAACTAGGTTTGTCTCTGCTTTTTTGGTGGCAGCTATTTGTTTCTGTTTGGCTCTTTTTTTTGCAGCTCGTGTAGCATTGTATGGCATGTTTCTAAAATTTTCAACCAGACTTTGACCTTCTATTTCACCATCAGTACCACCAGAATCTGCAGGATTCATCCGCTTCTCATTCCCTGCCATTCTGTGTTTCCTCCTCTTTCTTTGTGCCATGTTAAGTCAAGCCGACAAGAAAAATGAATAACAATTTAGTTCTTCAGAACAAATTGATGCATGATGCAGATGAACTGAACTTTGATTTTAGACAACCACATGATAGGAGGATGTAATATGTATGAAAAACAGGACAGAAGAGATAACCAGAACTATGATGTGTAAACTAAGAAGAAGACATTTCACCAAATTAGAAGCAATGCAATGGAAGGTAGACACCATATGAAAGATGCTACAAATATCGCTCTGCCAAGTTAACAGTGTCTCATCATAAATGGTGTTTAAGCAAATGTGAAGCAGTACAAGAAATAAATCATATGCAAGATGCAAACAACATCACACTACCATGTTAGAGGTCCCTCGTCATTAGTGCCATTGCATATTCACAGCATTGCATATTCACAGCTTATGATGTGTAAACTAAGGAGAAGGCATTTCAACAAATTAGAAGCAATGAAAGCTAGACACCATATGAAAGATGCAACGAATATCACTCTACCAAGTTAAAATTGTCTCGTCATAAGTGCCATTTCAACAAATTAGTAGTACAAGCTAGAAAAGAATGTGAGATGTAACCTATATCACACTCCGAAGTCAAACGTATCTTATGATAAGTGATTGTTGCAGGTTACACAACAGTAGTAATTTGATGTAAGAACATGGTGTGATAGACAGATATTGTATGTTCTAGAAATAGGAACACGTGTCTTATTCAAGTATAATGTGTAAAGTAAGCAGATGGAATTCAACAAAATTAGAAGCAATACAAGCTAGATATCACACATAACATGCAACCACATATAACAGTGCCAAGTTAGAGGGAGCACCAGTGATGCCGCACTAGGGGAGACGTGCTCATCATAAACACAGCTTTGTTGAGTGTCTATGCATGTGTTGTCTTGGAAATCATCTTGGGGTTGTGGAGGAGTAGAAACTGTAGAGGCCCTCCATTCGGAAGGAGCACCTTTATCCGCTGCCTTGCGAACTTCCTTCCGTTTTATTGATTTTGAATTGTCAAGTAAAACTGACAAGAAAAAGCAATAAAATTCTCTCTTCAGAACTCATTCATGCATGATACTGACAATCACTACTTTGATGTAAGGCAAACACATGATACCAGGATGGAATATGTACGAAAAACGGGACGGCATGGCATGTTCACAACTGTTTGTGTAAACTAAGCAGAAACCATTCCAGCAAATAAGAAGCAATGCAAGCTAGACACCACATGAAAGATGCAACCAATATGACTCTGCCAAGTTAAAAGTGTCCCATCATAAATGGAATTTCAACAAATTAGAAGCAGCGCATGCTATAGATCATATGAAAGATGCAACTAATATCGCACTACATATACAAAGGTGTCTCGTCATATTGATTGATGTGGGATACAAAAAAACCAATAGTTTTATGTAAGGACATGCTTAATAGACAGATGTACTACGTACTAAATACAGGAAGGCATGTCACATTAACAGGTATAATGTATAAGCTAAGCAGACTAGCACATGCAGTTTAACCAGATTGGAAGAATTACAATCTAGACACCATATGCAACATGCAACCACATATCACGCTGCCAAGTTAGAGCAGCACCTACGATGCTAGTGTAGGGGAAATGTTGTAATCAACTGCAGAGCTACGTTCACTATCTTCATCTAGCATTTCTGTTTCTTGAGAATCATGTCGGGAGGCTGATGGTGCATTCTTTAAATGAGGAGTAGTCCCCTTGCCTGCCTGCCTCGTCATAAGTGATTGATGAGGGATACACAAGAACATTAGTTTTATGTAAGAACATGGTTAATACACAGTTGTACTAGTATGTACCAAAAATAGAAAGGCATGTCATATTCAAAGGTATAATGTGTAAGCTAAGCAGATGCAATTTAACCAAATTGGAAGCAATACAAGCTAGACATCCGGCTGGAGTGGTGAGCATGATCATCTAGGACCTGAGAACCTGGTGGGCGGCGGGCTGCTTCGCCACAATCACAGCTTTTTAGGTTGCTTCCAGGTGATGCCTATCTTTGCTGGGCTTGTCACTGGCTCGGCCAGTGCCCTGACTAGCTATTTGTCTTCTGGTGCTCACGGGATGGTGGTTCATGTAAAAAAATATATTTCCTTATCAGACCGACTTCGGCCTTTCGAATACAAGCTAGACACCATATGGAACATGCAACCACATATGACACCGCGAAGTTAAAGCAAGCACTTGGGATGGTGGTTCATTGCGAACGAGGTCATCAACTCCAAAGCAACATTTACCGTCTCCATCTGCTGACACTGCACCCTTTATAGCGTTGTAACATGTCGTGCATACCCGCGAAGAAAGCTGGCGCGACTTCTCTCTTTTCTTTGCTACTTCTCTATCGGCAGACTCTGAAATACCCTTGCATAAAAACACAATAGTGAGAGTATGGGTGAAGTGTGTGCAGAACTAGTGCACTGTAAAAGCAGCAGATAGCAGGTGGCTGAAAAATAAATGACAGGAGACATATGGTAGCTCTACAACATTGCATGGCAAACAAAATTAGATTCTACTCCGTATGATTTTGTAATATATGAGCACAGGAAATGCAGGTACTCCTCCAGCACACCACCACATGTGGTCATATCTAAGATAACAGTCGACTGAAAATAAATAGGTCAGTCGATTCTTTTAATGAACCGTCTGATCTATAAGGAACGGGCAGATAGCCTTCATCTACCTCCCGCCAGTCACTGTTGACGATCTTTCTCGAACCGCCAGCAACCACCGGCCCAGACCCCTACCTCCGCCGCCCCGCCCTCCCCTCGACCTCACACCACCGCCGTGCTTGGCAACGCCCCCAGGCCATCCCTTTAATCCCGTCCGACCTCCATATCGGGCGTCAGTAGCTCTAGGCCGCACACATACCTAAGATAAACACGAAGGCGCTGCTTCCCTGGCGTAATAGGTGTACTAGCGCCTGTTACACCGGGGAATGCTTCCGTTAATTGGGAATCAACTGGCCAGAAATTGAAATTCAGGGGGGCGACAGACCTCTAGCTAAGGTGAAATAGTATATGAGGAGAAACCTTGTGCATCGCGAGTTACTAGGAACATCTAGTATCAAGAAGAAGCGGTCAACTAGTGTCTTCTGTGGGATGAATACCCTGCAAGCAGATACGTAAGATTTGCACGAATAAGGGAAGAGGAGTACCTTTTTCGGTTGCCGGTGTGGTCACCTCCACATGTCGCACCGATCTTCTTTTTACCGGGGAAACCGATGTTCTGGAGAGTGCAGGCTTGGACAAACCCATGGCCAAATTGTTGACTGTGTTGCCGTGGCCGTATGTCGGCGGAGGGGAAGCAGATCCGAGGCGGCGAAGGACGGTGTAGCAGGAACAGCTCCGTTGCGTGGAGTGTGGCGAAGTTGGAGCGGCAGCGGTGAGGCCCAGGACGGCGTGGTTGAACTGGCTTGGGTACGGACGGCTCGGCATCGGCTTCAACTACTAGCCATGGAGTGCGTTGCGGTTGAGGTTGCGGTGGACGACGACGTCGGGGTATCGGCTCCGGTGTGATGGAGGAGGGCGGCGATTGATGGGTGGGATGGGGTGGCGGACGGAGGATGCCGGGGTTTCGTGGCTGGTGGAGAGGTAGTTTTGGCGCCCATGGAGTACGAATGGGGAATCAGACCGGTGGGGAGGAACCATGTTTCGGTCTGGGACGCGCTTGTTTTTGGCTTTTTTGAAAAGAAGATGGGACGCGCTTGTTTGAAATTTGGGGAAAGTACAAACTTTGCCCTCCTCTTAAATTTCGGACCTACTGCGGGTCGGGGGTAGGATGGTAACCAGGTGTCCCAAATAGTGGGCGGGAGCAATTTCGGCCGCGCGCATGTGTGCTTAGGCGGCCATTGTGTATGAATGTTTTTCGGAGGCGGTTGTGTGGCGTCTAGATGAAGCTATAAACCTACCCCGGTTTAGACCTTTGGACGTCGGGCCGGTAGGTTTCACGGGTCGGAGTTATTAGAAAAGTAATTTGCTTGTACTACCAAACATTGGTCTCACGCGGTTTCGGGCGAGTAGAGGCTCTTTTGGCGCTTCATTCAAAATTTTGAAACACAAGCATTCACGTTTAGTGTACTCTTGAACTATGAGGATTGACCTAAATAGACAACGTTATATTTGACCATGTATGTTTGAAAACCTCATTAAATTATCCGCTTCTTTTTGAAATTTTGACACTTTAAAATCCTATAACTATGATTATTTTGGAATGAAGGAGCTAAATTTGAATCTATTTTGTACACGACTACATATGCTATTATGTACAAAATCAGAGCAAAGATTGGTGCCCCCATAATTTAGGTATGGTTTACAAATGCCATGATATCAAATTCAAATAATTGAATGGACTTCATGTTGAATTCGATTTTTTTAAGCCACCTTAAGTTGAATTCAAATGTATGCTAGTTCATAGGTAGCTATTTATAATGTTCATTGTGTAACTTTCGTACGTATAATGTGCTTTACACACACAACATGAACTATACTCACGTTTATATTCGATTGCTAAAGCGATGCATTGTCTGCAGTTCAAAATACTAACTATGTGGATCAATTGTGTCGAATAATAACATAGACATGCTCAAATTCGATAGAATCTAGATGTCTGATGGATCAATGACCCCTCCTTATGCGAATTGCAAATATCATGATCCCATCCTAATATTTGGATACAATTTATATCTTTATTCAATGTATACAGCAGTCTTTTACGTGTAGTTTCACTCTCCATCGGTGGTCTCTCACAGATGCTCACACACTCTCTCCCGAGGTGTCTTTCTCGCACACATGCTCTAGATATTACCCTCCCTCCCTCTTGTAACCATTTACAACTGTTTTCACTAACCTTTATCACAAGCACTCTTCCTCTCGCAAACATACACATGCACAATACACATCGACCCTTTCTATATAAATGGACCTGCCTACATGTCTCATGTATGCACATTATCTTTAGGCCTATCTCTCACGCATTGTCTCACACCTCTCTTCCTAATCGACGAGTGTGATTCTAGCAGAGCATTCTATAGGATGCCCCTTAAAGTTAGGTTGGATGAATAATAATATCAGATATAAAGGGGTTACCATAGTCCCAGAACCTAGGGTTACAAATCCTAGCCGGCTTTGTCAGTGGACACAGAGTCCTTCACAATTCTGCTATCTTTGTCTTGTACGACTAGTCATCCATGGGTCTTCCTAAATGCGTCACAGGCCGACCAATGTGGCACAGGATGGAACTGAACGAAGGGCCTCACCTCAACCCACCGGACCTCACGCGGTGACACACCCTCTGCCCCCTCATCTCATTATGTTCTCACACCCACACATACCAACACAAACACCACACACACAGAATATTTCTCCTGGTGCCTCTATTCCCTCCCCCCTTGCATATACACGCTCAAGGGAATGGAATCTCTCATCGTGACGTCATATTCGTCTCTCTCTCTCTAGACCACTCTCATTTCTCGTGTTATCTCCCCACCCCCCACCCCCGTTGGCCCCTCTATCCATGCCTCTCTCGAATATGTAATACACACACATACCTCTCTAGGCCCCGCCAAATGCATCAACTACACATTCACACATGTTACATCACGTACCCCATTGATCTAAAAAGCCCTCTGTTCACGTTTAGTTCGCATACAACATTCCTTTTGAATAAAGTGTGGCCAAAAAATTATTTTAGAGTTTCTACATATATACAACATTACAAAGTTATATGGAGGAGTACGAACGCTAATTTGCATTGCATGGTGCCCACAATGATATTTATTCCGCACTGTGAATTTGTATATTATTATACTATATACAAAGTTAGTCATAATAAAGAGAAACGAAGAGCATCTCTCTCTCCATCGCATACCCCCCCTGTACGCCCCTTTCACGTATGCACAGAAAACTATCTCCACATCCTCTAAAAGTAAGCCCCCAGAAAATTCACACATGTTTCATCTTTCTCTCGCGATATATGCAATGACGATCATTGTATTTGAAGTAAAAGCACGATACATACATTGGACTTCAGAATCCACGCGTTACGGTCACCATTTACGTTTAGTCGTTATTATACAGTCACGGGCTCACCGTACAACTATGTATTTGCTCATGACATGACTAGTTGACCAGTTAAACGCTCCACGTGGCACCTCTAGTGTTGCATCACATTATCTCACTACCATCGTGCCCACATGTCGACTTTATCTGCTCTACATCTACACTCTTATAAAATACATAAAATACACTCTTATAAAAAACAGAGTTGGTGATGATGGTGTGCCTGCCATCCTGCAATATAGGTCGTCCGATTTATATATGATGGATTGGAAAGAAACTATGGCAATTTTGCAAAAAGGTACCCACACACCTCTCCACATTTGCAAATAAAGCCTTCCCTCGTTCAACCTTTTCTCTCACAAGATAAACAAGTCATACAAATGCATCTTGATGTTACGTGCAACGCACGGGCATCTTGCTAGTAAGAATGAAAACAAACGACAAAAAAATATTTGGGCGGTGGTTCAAAGTCATGACCGTGGGCACAGCGGACAAGGTGGCCTTGTATTGGTATGCCGAGCCATCTGTTTTAACACACAGGAGCTGGTGTGGTGATTATACACACACGCACGCATGCACACAAACTGCATCCACGCAACACTCACACAAACACATGCACCCACGCACGCACGCAACACTCACACATACACACGCAGCCACGCACGCACACAACTCACACACACACGCACGCATGCATGCACACACCAGTACACCACACGACCAACACACACTCTCACGCTCAAGTGCTCAACCTACTCGTGCATGCGCACACATCAGGCCCTAACAGAACATACACAACCAGGCGATTCCCGCGCACGGGTTGGAGCCTTGTCGCGCCTGTGTAAATTTGTGTTTATCTGAACTTTTCCCTATGCGAACTGATAGGTGGGACCCACAAGGAACGTGGTCAATTTAACTAGTCAACATGGCGCCACGCAGACTATTTAGCCGGTCAACAGAGTGCAATCCGATGCTGAACCATGAGCAAGTGACCATATAATCACCGTATAATCAGCTTATTCTGAAGTCCGGTGACCGTATTACACTTTTCTCTCTATAGGCCCTCCAAAACTACATCTCTACACGTTCTCGCATGTTGCAGCACTACTACTACACTCTAACACAATAAATCATATGTGTTTTTAGTTTTACTAGATATCATATTGTTACTTATAATTATTCAATTTGCATACATTAAAATTGCCTTTGAAATGTATGGCCAGTATCATCTACCGCGCGGGAAAAATCCCGCCCTTTCCTGTTTAATTGGGTTTGCATCGATGGATCGTGCGAAACAGCAAAACTATAGTATTATACAGTACAAGTGACAGTTCACTAGGTCGTCGTGTCGTCTACTCCTCTGTCGTAAGAGTGGAGCACTCGCTTTCATAAATCTTCTAGTCTCTTTTGCCGACATGTGGGACATCAAGCTAACGGGTCCACATGCCATACCGGAATACAGTGCAGAGCAGCCGGGGTGAAGCACCCCAATCATGGCGTCGGCGTAGTAATGAGCAATGAGGCATCAAATCACAAAGCTGCACCTTTCCCGTAGTTAAGTTGCAGGGACAAAGTAATAATGCTAAAAAGAAGTTGGAGGGACGAAGCAACCATCATTTCACTCGTTGCTAAATCCTCTTCTCCCTCATCTTCTTCAACTTAATCACGTGTTGCTTCTGCCGTTGTGGGACGCGGATCGGCTTGGTAAAGCACTGACATGAGGGACCGCATGTTAGCAAACCTCCAGGACAACGTCCTCCAAAAATAAGAAACCTCCCTCGCCATCCGCGCGGCAAAATCACCTCCTTTTTACTAATCTTGATTCTATAATTTTTTAGATCAATATAATTGAGATTTGTATAGATAGCACACAGGAGCAAAACCAAGTGGTACGGTTAAGGGCATCCACAATGTGTAGCCAAATGTGAAAATAGCTTTTGGCATCGTGGGAACCATTGTGGACGGTGTTGCCAAAGCCAAAGAGATGGAACCGAAGCTCCCTGATTGATTGATTGAAGGAATAGAAAAATGCAACATCTCTCCTCTTTCTCCCATGCTTGGACGCATGTAGTACAGTATAGAGCACAGAGTCTACTCTCCTGTCCCTTCTATCACAAATCACAAAGCAGTGAGGCATCAAATCACAAAAGCATAGACGAAGCAACCATCATTTCACTCTTCGCTGACTTCGCTTCTCCATCGTCTTCTTCGAGAAACAATCTCCCCGCACTAGTACTCCTAGTAGTACTAGTCCTTTGGTTCAACGGACTTCCTGGATGCAAATAAGGCGGTTGTCTCGGCTTGCAGGCGGCACTTGCGAACGACTTACCGTGGTCTCCCTCAATGGTGTTCTCCGTCGAACGCACTTCGCCAAACCACAAAAAAAAAGATATCATCGACGTCACCGGAATGGGGAAGGAAGTCAAATATAGTTACTACCTCCATTTTTTTGTACACAAGGCCAGTAATATCAAAATTACAATTTGCAAAGGGCCACTAATACTAATCGAGGCAAAATTGATGGGGTTAGCAACCAAGGACATTAATATCCCCTGCATGCATGCGGAAGTGAGAGGGTTGGTTTGCATGGCGCTGTAATAATAAAGCGATGAGGAGTGAGATGGTTAGCTCTTTGGTCTTTGGATAAAAAATACGCATTAATGGACACGTGAAACGAGGATTTGTATCGATTAAATCCCGCGAAGGAAAACCCAGCCTTTCTTTTTTAACACTATTACTCCAAGTACGTACGTACTTATCCTGTTTGGGTCTAGGCCTTGAATTGCCAAACTTCGCCACACATTTTTGCCAAGCTTGCCTAAAGTTTTCAAAATGAGAAGGAGGTACACTTGCGCACGGCTGTCGTGGTCGCAACGCACCCTCACACGGTCGCTCCTGCACGCCGCGGTCGCACCGCACCCTCAGACAGTCGCTCCTGCACGCTGTAACCCAAAGGGAACGCACCCTCACTGACACGTGCTGTCACATGTGAACAAACCAAACTCAGCCATCCTATCGCTGACACATAATTTTCGTTCATAGAGTATGTTTATCCAACCGCATGTTGGGGAGTATCCGTACAGCCCGTGCAGTGGTCTGTTGGGGAAGAAAAAGAGGTGAGGAAGAAGGAAAGAAGGGTTAGGAGACGTAGGATATTCATCCAACCGCCTGAAATGGTAGACTAACCCAAGTCAGGCGACTTGCATAACAAATATATGTTTGTACACAGCAAAAGATCCATAAAAACAACAACATAAAGGAAAACTATCACTGCTCGCGGAAAGAGATGGCCTCGTCGTCTTTGGCTGCCGACGCGAACTAGCCGTAGCTGTCGACGTGTGTCTCCGCACCGTGGTTGTCCTCGGCCTCTAGCTACTTGTTCAATTGGAGCGTGCAGGCGCTCTGCACGGACGAGAGCACAGCCCGGTTCAAGTCGAGGACGTCCGGTCCTGCTTGCAGGAGGGCCTGGATGGCAGCGGCATCCGCGCGCTCTGCGTCAAGTTGAGCCTCCGCCGCCCGGTTCAAGTCCAGGACGTCCGGTTCCGCTTGTAGGAGGGCGTCGATGAGAGCGGCATCCGCGCGCTCTGCGTTGAGTCAAGCCTCTGCCGCCCGATTCAAGTCCAGGATGTCCGGTTCCGCCTGCAGGAGGGCCTCGATGGCAGCGGCATCCAGGCGCTCCGCCTCAAGTTGAGGCTCCGCCACCCGGTTCACATCCACGACATCCGGTTCCGCCTGCAGGAGAGCCTCGATGGCAGCGGCATGCGCGCTTCGTGTCGAGTTGAGCCTCCGCCTCCCGGTCCTCCTTTAGTATCACCATGTTGAACCGCTGGTCCGCCTGCACCATGGGGGACTCGGACGCCGGCACAAAGTCGATGTCCATCATCTCATACCCATCGGGGGCCTTCTGCGCCGCGACCTCCGCCATGAACACTGGATCGGCTTCCTCCTCCTCGTAGCTTGGCTCCAGAGAACTCGGGGATTGGCCCGCCGCAAAGCGAGCTTGGGAACGGAGGTCTGTGGTGCCGGCCGCCGCCGCGATTTCTGCGCGGCGCCCCGGCGTCAGCATCTTGTAGTAAGTGATCTTGCGGCGCACCATGACTTTACGGCGACCTAGGGGACGCTTGATGTGGGCTAGGGGATCGAAAGGTGGGGGAATGGGCTGGAGATTTGGTGTGGTTTTAGGGCAGTGGCTGGTGTAGGCCGAGCAGCGAAGGTTCTGGTGTGAATAGTAGTTCTGGTGACAGCCGGTCAATCGGTTTTGACTGTACATCGCTCTTGTCGCGTTCGCATTGCAGCCTGGCACGCTGGACCCTCCACATCGCTCACCGAATGGAATGCGCTTCGTCTTGTGTTTCGCTCGCTTGTGGGACCGTAGTTGATAGCAAACCGACGTCCGTTCCCCTCCCCCGCTCGCGTCATTTATTATACTACCACTCCCTCCATTTTATGCGGAGTAAATAAAAACAGAGGGAGTATACTACGGATGAGGATCCCCTGACGTGGCCGAACCCATTGAGTAACTGACATGCGGGGCCTAGCAAGAATGGGGTCCACCAGTAAGTGACCGAAAGGGAGGGTAAGGCAGGGATACCTATGTCAGAGGAACCACTTCCACTACTAGTCCCTCCTTCCATTTACTATACAGGGCCTAATGCGTTTTTCGAGGCTAACTTTGACCAAATGTTAGAGTAATAATATATGACATGCAACTTACGCAAAGCATACGGTCAAATTCATATGTGAAAGGAGTTTCCAATGATATAATTTTCACATTATACATCTCATGTACTATTAATCTTGTCAATAGTCAAATTGGAAACCATCTCGAGTACAAATCTAGGAGTACATACGAATCTAACAATATTGATTGGGCATTGTTGAATGTTGATACCTTCTTGATCAAAGTAGAGATACTTTGACTACACATAAAACCTATATGAACACTAGAAAGGATAGGAGGGAGTATATTGTATGTTCAAAAACGAAACAAACATTGAATACCCTTTATATATGATTTGCGGATGCTATGATCACCGGTTCAAAATTTTGAATCCGCCTTAGGTATCACGTGCCCCCACTCATTCCCTCTTGGTTTCATCTCGGGGTCCAGAGATCTATTGAAAGAGGACTAGGGTGGGTACATGCGAATGATACTCGGCGGAATGTTCAAATGAGGCATGCGGGAGGATGGAGTCGACTGGAGGGCCACATGATCGATGGAGAAGAGGGTTGGAGAGGAATGAGAAATAAGCAAATGCCACATGATTATACTTGAACGGCTCAAATAAACAATAAGTTGTCTCCCTTGGCCTACATAGTGAAAGGCCTAATGCGCAACGCGGAGCACTTTCGCTTGAATATGGCCGGGAAAACAGGGAAACCGACATGTGGGGCACACCCGCCGGGACGACGTAGCACAGACTAGTCCAATGGAGGAGCTGGCCCACGACCTCCTCGCTGCTGACAACCGTTTATGTGGGTCATTGGGGCCAACAACAGGGCGCGGCTCTAGCACTGCCTCTGGACATGGTGACCGCGGTGAGCAACACGCTCATATTGTTGCTAGACATGGTACGGTTTCAGTGTGCCGAGGGTGGCGTTAGTGCTGTGGCACGACAAACAGTATGTTTGGTTTGTGCCCAAGGTTGCCCCATCAAAGCATTGAGTAGCCAAAATTTTGGTTGAGGTATTGGTTGCCCATGATTTGGCCGACATTGGCAAGAAAAATGAACTATAGTTGGCTAGAGTTCATTGCATGCCAAAAAATGGCAACCATCCAAACAAAGACCAATCTTTGGGTCATGACCAAAATTTTGGTTGAGGTATTGGTTGCCCATGATTTGACCGACATTGGCAAGAAAAATGAACTAGAGTTGGCTAGAGTTCATTGGCATGCCAAAAAATGGCAACCATCCAAACAAAGACCAATCTTCGGGTCATGACCAAAATTTTGGTAAGGTGCACTTTGGCCACAATCCAAACACACCCCAACACCCGGCTCGTTGAGGATGCACAGGGCGCCGCGACGCATCCTCGGAGTGGTGTAGCGCGGCCAACTGCATCCTCTGGACCTGAGACCATGCCGGGTCGTCTTGCTTTTTCGAAAATATGCGGGGATCGCATGTGAGCAAATGGCATCTCCAATGTTGCCACGACCGCAGCTGACTACCCTGGCACACCAAAACCCTCGTCCCTCGCATCGTCACGCGGTGCGTTCCCAGCCGGCGCCGGCTGCCCGCATTCATGTCATCCGTTTGTATGTCGTCGTTAAGAGGCTCGGTGCCCGAGGAACCAACTCCGACGACTTAATGACGTACCCGGGCGCTTGGCCTCACCGGAATGCGCTACTTAAAGCGGCAACGCCCAGCTAACCTCCAAACCATAGCGCATCGTCCACCTACCTGGCACCACATCTGGCATGATCGCAAGTGTGAATGCTCTGCAGGAGAGCTTGTCTTCGGGGATGAAGCTCGAGGTCGCCGCCCTCACTCAAGTTGACTCTCGCGACGCAATAGCGGCGTAGTCGGACGCGGACGCGGCCGCACAAGCGGCGGCCACGCTGGCGGCCGATGACAGGAGCACCGTCAGCCACGCATCCTACTTGCCACCATCCAACGTCCGGCACCGTCGACGTCGGGGACTCCTCCGAGGATGAGTAGGGCATGGGAGGCGGCAGGGCATGGTGTGCCAATTGGCCGGTCTGTATCCCGTGTTCTACTATTCCTCGTCGGAGACCGCACCTTAACTTCACGGGTCTTGCACCCCGCCCCTGTACATAGAGATCGCAGATGGAGGACGTCGGTCGCTGCCGTAGAATAGGTTTAGGGTCGGGTTTCTTTTATTTTTCTGTCCTATAAAAGTTCGAAATGTAATGAAAATCTTCCGTGTTTGCATTAATATCGGCCAGTGTATATGAACTTTCACAATAATATACATATTGTAGGAGTACTAGCAAGACGCCCGTGCGTTGCACGGAAGATCAAGATCTTGTGGGAGAAAAGGATGAATGAGGGAAAGCCTTATCTGCAAATGTGGATAGGAGTGTGGGTAAATTGTCATAGTTTCCTTCCTATCCATTAGATATAGATCGGACGTCCTATATTGCAGGATGAGAGGCACACCATCATCACCAACTCTGCTTTTTATTGAACCGAGACAAATCTAACATGCGAAGTAAAATAAACACATAGGGTCTATACATACACAAATTATCTTAGGCACTCCAATAGTACGTCCACTACACATTCATGCATTTCACATCTTTCTACATCTACGGGAACCTACGAAAGGGTTAAGGTAAATTGCCTCTCTCTCTCTCCTCCCCTGATTTTCATGGTGGTGGGCCCGTCCCTCCCCCCAATCTACAATCAACAGCTCACACATTCCACATTATGTTAATTACGTAACTGGGATTACGTAGGTGTAGCATTACTCGTCCTAAAAAAACCAACTAAGCCAACCTCCCATCATATCGTGCAGGAAAAGACCCGGTCGCGCCATTTTAGTTGGGATTACCGGATTACTAGTAGTAGTACCGATGGATCGCGCGAAGCAAAAAAAAATTGAGCGGGCATTGCACCCCTGTCGCGGTCGCATTGCACCCCACACACGTTCGGTCCTGCACATGGCTCACGCAAACGTAACGCGCTTCAGCTTGCCTCTTCACTGACACGTGGGACTGCACTTGGAGAAGCCGACTGTCGGTGTCAAAACCGGCGGATCTCGGGTAGGGGGTCCCGAACTGTGCGTCTAGGCGGATGGTAACAGGAGACAAGGGACACTATGTTTTACCCAGGTTCGGGCCCTCTTGATGGAGGTAAAACCCTACGTCCTGCTTGATTGATATTGATATAGTAGATGTTTACAAGAGTGGATCTACCACGAGATCAAGGAGGCTAAACCCTAGAAGCTAGCCTATGGTATGATTGTAATGGTTGTTGTTGTTGTCCTATGGACTAGAGCCATCCGGTTTATATAGACACCGGAGAGGGCTAGGGTTACATAGAGTCGGTTACAATGGTAGGAGATCTACATATCCATATCGCCAAGCTTGCCTTCCACGCCAAGGAAAGTCCCATCCGGACACGGGACGAAGTCTTCAATCTTGTATCTTCATAGTCTTGGAGTCCGGTCGATGATGATAGTATGGCCGATGATAGTTCGGCTGATGATGGTAGTCCGGCTATCCGGACACCCCCTAATCCAGGACTCCCTCAGTAGCCCCTGAACCAGGCTTCAATGACGATAAGTCCGGTGCGTATATTGCTTGGCATTGCAAGGCGGGTTCCTCCTCCGAATGATAGAAGATTGTGAACACCAGGATAGTGTCCGGCTCTGCAAAATAAATTCCACATTCCACCGTAGAGAGAATAATATATACACAACTTCAATCTGCTGACGTTTTTTGTGGCATGACGTCACGCCACTACCAAGCCATTACTTGAATTGTTTTTTACTCTACCACCTCAGCGCATTTAGCGAAGCGGTTTCCTTGGCACGTCTTGTCGAAGCAGAGATCGTGTTCCCTCTTAATCCGGGATTCTCATCAATACGGACGTGGGTAACCCAACCACGCCCATCGCCACGCCCCCTCTATCGAAGGCGAGTCCCAAATGGTCACGGAGATGGCTCTTGGTATTCTCCCTCTTTATAACGGGACCAAAGCTCATTTCTTTTCTTCAATCCTCCATCGAATCATTTCCCCACTCCAAGTTCCAGCACCTAGAGCTCCAGATTCGAGCGCTTCGGACCTTCAACGATATCTGGTTCCGACCTCCAGGGCCGGTGGATGCCCTCCTCCGTCACGGAGGAGGACGTGCTAAAGCTGCGGGAGGCCAAGTACCTGGCTTATGAGATTTCGCACAGGTTGCCTGCCGAAGGGCAGGCCATCCCCATCCCCAAGCCCGGCGAGTATGTCGTTTTTGTATCCCACCTCCGTCGGGGTTTAGGCTTCCCGATGGATCCTTTTGTGAGAGGGCTCATGTTCTACTATGGGTTGGAATTCCACGATTTGGCTCCGGAGTCCATCCTCCATATTTCCGCATTTATTGTTGTCTGCTAAGCCTTCCTCCGCGTCACCCCTCACTTCGGCCTGTGGCTGAAGACCTTCAATGTGGCGCCGAAGATGATCGGGGGGCGTCAAGCGGAGTGCAGCGGGGCGGCCATAAGTAGGAGGGCCGATGCCCCGTGGCCCGCTGGCTCCTTCCAAGAGGAGCTCGGCCCGTGGCAGCAAGAGTGGTTCTATATTACCGTTCCGAGGGGCCGCAGACAAAAGCCGCCGCCCTTATTCCGCCCGGGACCTCCACGACGGTTGATGTCGTGGGTCAACCAAGGGCTCAACTGGGGGCCGTCAAAGGACGTGCCCCTACTGCAGGGCCGGATTCGAGATCTCCAAACGAGGGAGGTTGATATGGTGGTGGTAATGCAGGTTATGCTGATTAGGCGTCTCCCGCCCTGCAAACGCCGCCCTCTCCGGCTGTGGGAGTTCAATCCGGAGGGCCCACGGATTCTTCAACACTTCATGGGTATGACACCCCTAGAGATGTACAAATTATTCTTCGGATCGCAAGAGGCACGTCCGGAATTGACCGAGGATGCTGGCCTAAGTTGCAATCGCCCGGATACTCAAGTAAGTAGTTCCAAGTCCGGACATACCATTTGTTTGCCTTTTGATGATTCGCCTTATGACCAACTTCCTTCTAAACAGGAGTGGATAGCGGAAGCAAAATTGATATGGTGTCCGGCCCCCCTCCCTGAGACCGCGCCGGATTCCGTGCTGGTCCGGATGCTGGAGGTTGCGCCTCCAGAGGAAGGCGAAGGGGAGCAAGAAGGAGGCTCTTGAAAGAGGAGGGATCAAGAATTCCTCCCTCCAAGGGGAGAAGAGGACTGCCTCCGAGGACCCGGGGGCAAAAGCCCCTAAACGGGGGAAGAAATCTTCGCCAGAGGGTCCTGCGTCCGGGGAGGCCCCGGCCGCACAATCTCCCTTAAAGAGTCAGCCCTCCAACGAGCCATAAATAGAAAGAAAGGAGTTTTATAATAAGGGACATCCCTATTTGTGCTTCTGAGGATAACTAAAGTTTTTACCTTGTAGTTCGGATCTCCGTCCTTCGCAAATGAGCTCGTCTTCGGGGGACCTTCGTCCGGAGATGATGGAGAGCGAGACGCCTCCGTCTGGGGCGCCGTCGGATAGGGCGGACGAGCCTGAAGTGTCGTCACGGAGGGAGCCCCTGAGTTTGGCAAAGCTGGATAGTTTGGCGCCAATTGGTGTACGGCTGAAGGATCTGCTTGAGAAGGCGTCTACCTCAGAAGATCGCCACGCATTGATGATCATGGTGATTGAAAGGATTTCGTCCGCGGAAGGCGGGTTGCATAATGCCGTCAGGAGTTTGCTGGCAGGGTTTGAGGTACGTAAAAATGATACACCTTTTAACAGTTTTGCATATAGAATGCGCCCTGTATAGATAGTAGCCCCTGAGACTCGGTAGGTTGTCGAAATCGACAGCATGCCGAGGATCAAAATCGTAGGTTAAAATTTCCGCCGTGCTGATGCAGGTGGCGGGTTGTCCGGGGGCCAGCCGGACTGATGGAGTTGCTGAACTAAAGCGGCAACTCGCTGTTGCGGATGCGGACATCACGCTGGTTAACATGCAACTTGATGAGTCGCAAGCTAAGTGTTTCTGTGCGGTCACTTGGTAAGGGGGCCGAAGCCAGTTCCTTACAACATGTGCGTGAAATGCAGATAGTGCCGCTGCTGTGGAGAGCCTTCGGGCCGAACTTGCTCAAGCCAAGGAGTAGGCCAGAAGGAGTAATGCGGCAGCCTTGAGGGCGGCCGAGGAGTTAGCGGCAGAAAGGGCCGCACACTGCCGGAGCAGGGAAGAGATGGCCGAAATGGCCGTGAAGTTAAAAGATGGTACCGACTGCGGGGCAAGAAGACCTGGAGAAGGCCACCGCCGAAGCCAAGGATGCCCGCTCTGCAATGCGGGCTATAAAGGAAGAGTTGCGCCAGGCCGGAGAAATTGTAGCTGGCAAGCCTTTTCTGCTGCACCGAAGGTT
Organism: Triticum timopheevii; assembly: GCA_963921465.1. NCBI lineage: Eukaryota > Viridiplantae > Streptophyta > Magnoliopsida > Poales > Poaceae > Triticum > Triticum timopheevii. Next base: position 488,110,518 of record OY997270.1, on the reverse strand, counting down.
CACGGATCCAAAGTATGCTCAGTTGGGCCAACTGTGGGGCCCAGAGGACCCTTATATGGACTTAGCAACGAGTGCGGCGGATGCCGTTGTGTATTTTCGAAGCCAGAAGGATCACAAGACCGAAGAGCTGTTTTGGTCTCAATTCCATAGTCCGGAGCGTTCACTTCCGCTGACCGACCGTTTGGCCGAGTGGGCTGAGCTAAATAGGTTGTCCGGGCTTGCTATGAAGGATATAGTGACCCATGTCCGGCCGGATAGGCCCGGCCGAAGAGTTACTTTGGCTTATTGCAGCAATTTCTTGGGGCGGTGCCGCATATCAAGGCGATGAAGCGGTCGGCCTGCATAGAGGGTGCGCGGATGGCACTCGCTCGTGTGAAGACACATTGGACAGAGATGGATGCCACCGTTGTTGCGACCCTGGGTTCGGATGATGACCGGTTACCCCCGAGCACTATTTTGGCAAAGTGTTGTGTGGTGCTCGTGTAATAGAGTCGCAGTGCTCAAAAAATGTTATGTTCGAATGAACATTTTTATGATGTAAAACAATATTTATGATGTAAGCGCCTTTTATACTTGTGCGTTCAAGTGATAGAATATCTCCTATGCAGCCGTTCATGTATACGTGTGTATAACCTGAAAGATGGCAGTCGTCGGCTTCAGCCCCCACGCACAAGGTGCGGGGGTGTTCGCAAAAAGTAGCGCGTTTTCACACTTAATCCGACATCTCGGTCCTGTAAAGGAGGTGGTAGCGTAGCAAACGAGGCAACCGGACAATAATTCTTTATCACTTTCACTTAGCCATGGAGTTCGAGGGTGGGGCTACGACATAGCCCCTGGGGGCACCGCGCTCTCCGAATTTGGGGCGCATATGTGCCTGACCGGGAAACGGCCCTTCGTCAAAGCGGAGGAATTCTAAACATTCCCATGGTCGATCGAGTGGTTGACCAGTCTCTCGCTGTATCATGACAGTCAGTTTTCGGCTTTCTCTACTGAGGTGCTCGCCCAGCCGAACTGGGGCACAATCACAGTAGTTCTCCTGGTGCCGCGTTAGCCGATGATACGGAACGTAAGGCAGCAAAACACAGGAGCCGGGCAAACCCAACATTTGACCAAAGACATGATTCGGAGCTGATGCATATAAGGCCTAACTCGAGATGCCGAACACTCCCGAAGGTGTTCGGTCTTTACAATAGCGGGCAAAATAATGCCCTAAGCCCCTTGTGTCCAGGTACGGGCAAGTTCTTCTGGCACGGCCGATGCCAAAATGCCAGTCTCCACTCTGGTTATAATGAGAAACCAGGGGATTATAGAAACAAGAGACAGTAAGAAAGGTTTACGTAGGGTCTTAGTCTGAAAAGAGTCCTTGCAACGGGTCCCTACTGCACGTCTGCGCCTGTGTCTCCGTTGTGCCGTATCCTGGACGGGTGTGCATGCTGTTCATCTGTAAAAAGAGAGGAACTTAGTTTGAAAAGAAATCGTGCAAGAAAGTGCATAAAAATTGAAATATAGATTAATAAAGCTGAGCCTATGCTAGCTCATCATGGCTTATATGTACAAACCCTTGTGAAGGGGTGTGTGGCTAGGTAGCCCCTAGCTTATTTATTCCGGACTCGTCCAGCCGTGTCCGGGGTCTCAAGCGACCTTTTAATGAAATGATGCCACATGGACCGGGCATTTTAAGCGTAAGAGACGCGTAATGTGGTATTGCATTGAAGTGGACGAAAGCTTCCCATCCTAGTGGTGCTTGATAGCTACTTTTAAATGGGGCGACATGAAAGGTTAGCTTTTCTTGTCTGAAGTTGTCAGGTGACCCAAACACAACTTCTAGTAATAATGAAATTGTGCACCTGGCATAAGGGCCTGGCGCCACTCCTTTGAAGGAAGTGCGGCTATGCCGAATTGTAGTAGGGTCTATCCCAACTTGCGGATTGTGTCCGGATATAGCAAGTTTAAGTCACTGCCGCCGTCCATAAAAACCTGCGTGAATTGCATTCCGTCTATTATGGGATCCTATATCAGGGCAGTCTATCCTACGTTCCGGATACTTCTAGACTAATCCAGATGGTCGAAAGTGATTGGTTTTGACATCCCATCTCGGTGTTCCGCTGGGGTGGACCGTGCGACACTTGTCTTAGCGAGTGCCGCGTTGGTTTTCCGTACTATCACACGAAGTGAGTTTACTGTTTTGACTTCTTGTGGGGAAGTCTTTTGACTTCTGGTGCTCTGCTGGTGGGGTTCGCCATCGTCCTCGCTTGGCGCATCGAGCCCCTTGTGTCCGGCATTGAGTCTGCCGGACTATTTAAAAACCCAACAATTTCGGTTGGTATGGTTTGCAGGCCTTCCGGAGGTACTGTGGATTTGACATATCCGATCTAAAATTTTGTTTAAACTTGACAGCTCATCGCTATTGTCCTTAAGAGGCAGTCTTTTATTGTTTGGCCGCGAGCTTTTGAATCCGGCGTTGACCGTCGTGCCCTTTGGGCTTTTTTCTTTATTCCGACGCTGATCTTTCCTGCGTCGTGATTTTCCGTTTCCATCTCTGATCTCGGATGTACTCGGGTCGCCGGTGCTGCATCTTGCTAGCCAGCTGTCTTCTCCTGCGCAAAAGCGCGTCATGAGGCTTGTTAGCGCGGCCATTGTTCTTGGCTTCTCTTGGCCGAGGTGTATGGCGAGCCATTCGTCTCAGACGTTGTGTTTAAAAGCTGCTAAGGCTTCCGCGTGCGGACAGTCGACTATTTGGTTCTTTTTGGTAAGGAACCTGTTCCAGAATTTGCGCGCTGACTCCCCGGGCTGTTGGGTTATATGACTCAAATTGTCTGCATCCGGAGGGCGGACATAAGTCCCTTGAAAATTTGCTCTAAACGCGTCCTCATGCTCTTCCCAACTTCCAACAGTGTTTTCTGGGAGGCTTTTGAGCCAATGCCGAGCTGGCCCTTTGAGCTTGAGGGGTAGGTATTTTATGGCATTGAGATCATCTCCTCTAGCCATGTGTATGTGTAGTATGTAATCTTCTATCCAGACTCCTAGGTCTGTTGTGCTGTCGTATGCCTCTATGTTTATGGGTTTGAACCCTGCTGGAAATTCATGATCCAACACCTCATCGGTAAAACATAGCGGGTGTGCGGCGCCCCTGTATTTGGGTGTGCTGTTGTCTTCGAACACTTGTCGTGTTGTGTTACTTCCTGGGGCCCTCCTTTTTGGCCCGTAGATGGACCTAGTTGGGCCGTCCGTTTTCCCAGGATCATAAGTCGGCTTGTGTGCGGCGCCGCTTGTCGCTTTTGGCCTGTCATCCGGCTGACTATCCGGCCAGGCGGCCTCTTTATTTTTTGACTGTGAGGGCTCTATGGCTTCCTTGTCAAATTCTGGCAGCAGCTTGCGCTTCGGGTAGCTCTTTGTTTGATGGCCATTGCCATATTTGTCTGCGGTCTTGAGTATTTTGCTCCACTTCATTCTGAGTATGTCTTCCGCTGTTTTGAGCTTCTGTTTTTCCTTCTTCAAACTTCTTGCAGTGGCGACGAGTCTTTTGTGAAGGTTCTTATGCTCCGGTGGTGTGTCCGGACTGTTGATTGCTCCGTGAAGGGGTTGATTATCCGGTTTGTCCTGTTCAGATGGTTGCTTGGTTGTATGTTCGTCGTCTGCTGGTTTGCCCTGCTCTATCGCTGGGTCATTAGGAATGCTGCTTCAATCGAGGCGGGACTTAGGGCGGCGTTTACATCGCCGTTTTGGTTGTTTATCGACGGGATTATCCTCTGCCGCATCCCGTTGTTCCTCGGTATCGATTCCCCTTGGGGTGTCCACCATATGTATGTCATGTGACGAGGTGGCCTTCCAGTGCCCTGAAGGCGCTAGATCGTCTCCAGCATCGTCGTCCATACTGTTGATGTCTTCGGAGTCATAGTTTAGCACGTCGGTTAGATCGTCGACGGTGGCTACGAAGTGGGTGGTGGGTGGGATCTGAATTTCTTCATTGTCCGCGTCCCGACCATCCTGGCCGTAGTTCGGCCAGGGCTCTCCGGATAGTGAGAGATGCTTCAGCGAATTTAAGATATCCCCGAAGGGTGAGTGCTGAAAGGTGTCCGCAGTGGTGAATTCCATGATCGACGCCCAATCGGATTTGACTGGCAGGGGCGCAGGAGGTTCGAAGTCCGGAAGAGAGTCCGGCACCTCGGAGTCATGAGCTTTATGCGGGACAAGGTAAGTGCTCGGCTCCATCACCGTAGAAGTTGCAGATCCCAAGGCGGTGTCCAGCCATCCGTCCTCGATCTGAGCGATCGGCTCCGGACTATGGGTCGGAGCAGATTTGTGTGCGGCCTCCAAGGTGCTGTCCGGCGGCAGAGTTAGGTCGTGCCCATCGTGACAGCGCGGCACGCTCGGCTGTGGCTCAGATCCATCGAAGATCAAATCCCCGCGGATATCGGCCGTGAAGTTTAGGCTTCCAAACCTGACCTGACAGCCAGGGGTGTAGCTTTCGATCTGCTCCAGATGGCCAAGTGAGTTGGCCCGCAGTGTGAAGCCGCCGAATACGAAGACCTATCCGGGGAGAAAAATCTCACCCAGGACTGCGTCGTTGTCGATTGAAGAGGCCATCAAGCCTATCGGTGACGACACAGAGGAACTCTCAATGAAAGCACCAATGTCGGTGTCAAAACCGGCGGATCTCGGGTAGGGGGTCCCAAACTGTGCGTCTAGGCGGATGGTAACAGGAGATAAGGGACACGATGTTTTACCCAGGTTCGGGCCCTCTTGATGGAGGTAAAACCCTACGTCCTGCTTGATTGATATTGATATAGTAGATGTTTACAAGAGTGGATCTACCACGAGATCAAGGAGGCTAAACCCTAGAAGCTAGCCTATGGTATGATTGTAATGGTTGTTGTTGTTGTCCAACGGACTAGAGCCATCCGGTTTATATAGACACCGGAGAGGGCTAGGGTTACATAGAGTCGGTTACAATGGTAGGAGATCTACATATCCGTATTGCCAAGCTTGCCTTCCACGCCAAGGAAAGTCCCATCCGGACACGGGACGAAGTCTTCAATCTTGTATCTTCATAGTCTTGGAGTCCGATCGATGATGATAGTCCGGCCGATGATAGTTCGGTTGATGATGGTAGTCCGGCTATCCGGACATCCCCTAATCCAGGACTCCCTCACCGACCATGTGCCAAACTACCCCCGCCCACCGCGCGAAAATCCTCCCCTTCCCACACAAAAATTCCCCCCAAATCTGATTCAACCGCCCTTCGGCCAACTAGCAAATAATATTCCCCAAACCCCCCTTCCCCCCCCCCCCCCGCCCCTCTCCACTCCATTCGCTCCGCCGAAGCCGCCCTCCCCGGCGCGCCAATACGTCGGTGCCGCGGTTCGTCGAGGGGACGCATGGTGATCCTCTCGCTCCCACAGTACGCTCGTAGACTGCCGTCCTCTAGCCGCGCCGCCACCTCTAGCTACGTTCTTGTGGAGGCGCACAGCGGTCAGCGCCGCCACTGCTGGCGACGTTCCTGTGGAGACGCACGGCGGTCAGCTTCTCCCACGGTACGCGCATTCTAGACTGAGGCCCCGTTCATGTCGCTGTAGCGCTGAATGTTAGCTGATAGACGCTGTTAATCTCACTGTTTGCCGAAGTAGTTTACTGTCAATATGCTCTGCTTAAGAAGCTTCCTTGCCCTGTTCTGCACTCAATCTGCTTAGCTGAGATGGCATGCCAAGGCCGATTAGTTGCTAAAATATCCTGCCATATATTTATTGTGACGTAGATTGCCATGGTCTAGTAGCCAATCTGTTAGGTGAAATAGCTCTACACCGTTTTATACTCAATCTTTGTTGCTGTGATGGCCTTCGATAGTTCGATGGCTGTGTGCTCGGCCTCATTGACTGCTGAAATAGCCTGCCATAATTTAGCACTCAAATCTGTTTGTTGAATTAGCTTCACATATATTTCGTTACTTAGATCTGCTCGTCCAAATATCTTGCCATAGCTTTAGACATCGACCTAGGTATTTTTTTCTGGACTTCATAAAAAAGCATATATGTTTTTCCTGTAATATCTAGTAGAAGAACTAATTTGTATGTCTAACAGATGGACATGACTTGGATAACTTCTGCTCGAAGATTCTTCGCTACATATGTCGAGGGGGTTCAAAACTTTATAAACTTTATCAGAGATGAGTACGGTGGTCTGAAATTAGATGTGCTCTGCCTGTGTAGCAGTTGTATGAATTCAGTTACAAGACCCCAGTCAACTGTGCAAAATCATCTACACTTGTATGGGATGTCGGTCACATATACTAGGTGGGTTCATCATGGTGAAGCTGTGAACATCAATGTTATTGACTACATGGAAGCAGCAGATCACCATCTTGATCTGCCTGATGCTCAGGTGGAAGAGGAGGAGGAGGTGGTGGTGGCGGAGCCAGTGAGTTTGACCAACATTGAAACAATGCTACGAAATGCTCGTGCATTCCATGAACTTTCACCTGTAGAAGAAAAATGGTGGGCCCGCATGTTGGAACAATGCAACGTTGCTGTCACCCCAGGAAATAAGCTATCAGTATTCTCAGCTATTGTCACCTTTCTTCAGGTGAAGACATCTGAGCGGATGACCAACAAATCATTCGATGCGATGTTGGCTGCTTTCTGCAAATCTTTCCCAGATGCGTCTGAGCTGCCACACACCTACAATAAAATGAAGAATTTCCTTCGTGCTGTTGGAATTGGATATGATATGGTCCATGTTTGTAAGAATAATTGTGTTTTGTTCCGAAAGGATTATGCCAACTTAAGTGAATGCCCGAAATGCAAATCATCAAGATGGAAAGATGGCGATGTTGTGAAGAGGATTCCTCATAATGTTCTGAGACATTTTCCAATTACACCAAGATTGCAGAGGTTGTTTCATGATGCTGAAACAAGAGAGGATGTATTGTGGCATTCTAGGAACCAGGAGTACAGAGATCAGAATGTAATGAGCCATCCATCTCATGGTAGTGAGTGGAAAAGCTTCAATGATAAACACAAAAAGTTTGCTGCTGACCCGAGAAACATTAGACTTGGCTTAGCTTCAGATGGATTTAACCCATTTGGCCACCAGAGCGCCACATATAGCATTTGGCCAGTGCTTGTTATCCCTTACAACATGCCTCCAAATGTCTGCACCAAAGAATCAAACTACATGATGGCCTTGCTCATCCCAGGTCCAAAAAGTCCTGGAAAGGATTTTTATTTGTTCATGGAGCCTCTTCTGGAGGAACTTCAACAGCTATGGAAGGGTGTTGTCACTCTAGACATATATAGCATCCCACCAGCTGATTTCTTTCTGCGTGTTGTTATAATTTGGTGCATCCATGATTATCCGACTTTGGGCACTATGTCAGGCGAACGACACATGGTTACAATGCATGTGTTCGCTGTGACAGGAATCCGCTGTCATACGCAATACTTAGCAAGATCTGTTACATTGGACACCACCGTTTCCTTGCCAAGGACAAGCCACATCCTAGAAAATACCGAAGACATGTGTTCAATGCAAAGCATGAAAACCGTGATGTGCCAAAGAGGCTTGCCGCCGATGAGTTGCAAGTGGAATTAAAGAAGGTCAGGCATATTACACCAGAAACCATCCTGGTAATGGTAGCGGGAAAACGAAGCATGGCAGGGCAGAAGAGAGATTATTGTTTACCCGCAAGTCCACTTTGTGGGACTTGGAGTATTGGAAAGATTTGAATCTGCGGCATAATCTTCATGTGATGCACGTAGAGAAAAGTATATGTGACAGCATTATCGCACACTTCTTAATATTGAAGGCAAGACGAAAGATACCTTAAAATCTAGGATTGATTTGACACACCTGGGTATCAAAAAGGATTTGCAAGTGCAAGATGAAGGTAAACCACGGGATATGGCACCAGCTGTGTACGTCTTGGACAAGGTAAAAAGAAAACAATTCTGCGAGGTCCTATCACGTGTGAGATTCTCACATGGATTTGCTTCCAACCCTGAAAGGAGAGTTAGTGCAGATGGAAACAAGGTACAAGGTTTGAAAACTCATGACTGCCACGTCCTACTTCAAAGGGTTTTACTTGTTATCCTTAGAGGATTGGGCCGCCCTGACTTATACAGAGCAGTTGCAGAGTTGGGACAATTCTTCAAGGAACTCTGTAGTAGAAATATCAGGATAGATGCTTTGGAGCGTCTTAGAGACAAGATACCAACTATCCTATGCGACCTTAAGAAGATATATCCTCCAGCCTTCTTTGATGTGATGGTGCATTTGGCTGTTCATCTACCTGATGAGGACCTACTTAGAGGTCCAGTACAGTATGGTTGGATGTACCCTATTAAAAGGCGGCTAGGCACTTTCAAGGGCTATGTTAGGAACAGAGCTAGACTCGAGGGTTCCATTGCAGAGGCCTACATTGCTACTGAAGCGTTGACATTCTGCTCAAAATACATTGAAACAGCTGATCAGCTTAGCAAAGAGGTGGGTGAAGACAATCCTGGGCTCAATGTTTTTGATTATTCTGTTCGAGTTACAGGGAAGAGTCAACAAGAGGACAAACCTAAAGATTTGGACAAAATGGTCTTAGAGACAAGATTACTTGCAGCACATTCTTATATTTTTAGATGTTTGATGCGATCACTATGTTGTGCAGCATCTACAAAGAGGAGTTACTGCCGCAAAATCCAAGAAACATTGACAAACTGGTTATGGCAGGATTTGCGAAATGGTTCAAGAACCATGTAAGCTTTTGAAGTGCACTATCAGTTTTTTTTTAATATATTGAGTACATAAGATGATCAGCTTGTCTATTTTTTAACCATAGGTTAAGAAGATGCGGGAGGATGGGCAGGCAGTTGATGATGCCCTTTACTCACTAACAGTGGGTCCTGATACTCGGGTAAGACATTATGAATCTTGCGTTGTTGGAGATGTGCGCTACAACACCCTTGCACGAGACGGAGGTAGAAAGACACAAAACAGTGCCATCATGAGCATGGATACCTATGACAAAGAGACAACTGAAATGTATGCTAACATAACAGACATTGTTCAGTTGTAGTATATCTCCAGTTTCGAGGATCATCGGTGTGTGGTTCTGTTGTGCTATCGTTGGTATAACCTGTTTTCCAAGATCGCAAAACCCAGAGCTGATGATTATTTCAAATCCATCAATGTCAAGGCGGCGTACCAAACCAACGAGCCTTTTATTTTGGCAAATCAAGCAACACAGATATTTTTCTTGGAAGACACATTTGCACGTAGCGATGACTGGAGAGTATTGCAAAGGTTTGAGCAGAGGAATTCGTTTAATGAAGTTGCACAACAAGATGATGCTTACACTACTCCTGATGTACAAGATAACAGAGATGTTCCTAATATCTTTGAGAACCATCACGTCAATGACGCCGGCGAAAAGATTGCCTATCGTGCTGTGGACATACAAGAGTTGATCAATAAGAAGCCAACGTTCGAGGACGTTGAGGACGAAGAAGAAGATGACACGGTGGGGAATTACGATTCAGACTAATACACATGGCGAAGATGTTGACGCTACTGCTACGGATGATGATTACATTGATTTTGTCGTATTTGCCTGTCAGAAGACGTTTTTTATCTACTATGTGAAATTGTGTTTGCTAATAGGGTTGGACTAACGAGCAGCTCGGCTCGTTAAGCTCGTACTCGTTAAGCTCGTGCTCGTTAAGGTTCGGCTCGTTAAGCTCGTTAAGATTAACGAGCAGAAAACCCTGCTCGGCTCGGCTCGTTTGAAGCTCATTAAGCTCGTGAGCGCTCATTAATAGATTATAATGTGTTATGATAAACATGATGAATGTGTAGGTATGGTTTTCAAGATGAAATATGGTGACTACAAAAAGAAATAAAGTAGTTTGTTGCCTCATATGTCGATTAGATTAAATAGATGGGCCGAGGTGCTACAAAAATTTTGTCATGTAATATGAAAATATGTGTTGGGTTGTTACTAACGAGCTTAACGAGCTACTCGTGGAACTCGTTAGCTCGCTCGTTAAGCTTAACAAGCTAAAATCAATGATTGGCTTTGTTCATTTAGAAGCGAGCTACGAGCTTAACGAGCCGAACTATCGAGCGCTCATTAAGCTCGCGATCTACGAGCTTTTGGTCCAGCCCTATTTGCTATGACAACTGAAACCTGATGAACATGTTGTTTAGTATTTTGCTGTGAGAATCACTTGTTATGTATGCTGATTTGTGTTTGGTGATTGTATGACAACTAAAACATGATGACATTGTTGTTTAGTTGTACTCATATTTGTCTATGAAACTTGAATTTGATGACGTAGTTTGCTGTTGGACTGCAATTTGCTCGACGTCTTCGAATGAGAACAAAGCTGACCCGACAGGGCCTCTGCTATTTATTTATTTATGAGCAAAAGGGGATACCCCCTGATTTCCGTTAATAGAATCATTAGATGTTCACAACACTACGCCCAGCCTGCTACACATGTTTCATTCATTACTAGTTTCAGCAAAGTGCTCATGTCGTAGCCACTGAATACATCACGAGTGCTACATACACTGCAAATAAAGAGACAATCATCCTACAGAGCACATCAATTTTGCCCATTATCTTCACAAGCTCTTTCATCTCCTCATTGTTGTCAAGGCCGTTCAGCAGCTGTTGCTTGGCCATGATCAGAGGAACTGCATCTTTAACCTTCTGCTCTGCATCTTCCACTTCTGTCGTTCCTTCAGTTACTTGTCCAACACCCCAACCTGCTGGTATTGGGATTCCTCGGCTAACCAAATAATCAGCGTAGTTGCATTCCCCCACATCGGCAACTTCCCAAAAACACAAATCACACGAATCTTCCCTTTTCTGCACGAATCAAATTGGAAGATCATCAACCAAACTATTAAAAAAATCAGTAACGGAAAGCAGTAGAACAACACTTAAACATATTATTACCCCATGATTCGGGCATTTGTAGAAGACTTGGCCAGGGTTGAGGATTGTGGTTGAGACGCGACAGATGACTCTGTGTGATTTGCAGCCGTGGCACCACACCAACGGCAGCGGGTTGCGATGAGCAATCGGCTACGATGCGCGTGCCGGCGGGGGTGTGATGAGACCCACAGGCGATGGTACGGGTGAAGACTTGGCGCATATCTGGTTGTTGCCTGCTGAAGAGCAGGTGGACGAGCAGCCAGTGGACATGGTTGCTACGGCCAAAGCTTCTGATGCTAGGCAGAGTAAGTAGAGAAGAGGAGAAGCAAACGTTGGATATGTCAATTTCATTACTTGCAGAGTAGCATAGCACCATATATAGTCATAGTCTAGGTTTGGATTCGAACCAGCTACAGGAGCACGTCTCTCTTTTTCTAAAACTTGGCAATGTCTCTTTACTGGTACACTAGCTTGTTCTGTACGCCTTCCCAAGTCTTTGATTTTCTTTCCCTTTTTTGCAAGGAAGGAAGGAGGACAAAATTGAGAGTTCCTGGGACTTGAAACCAAGACCTCTCGGTTGAAAACCAAGGGTGCTAGTCACTTATGTGGCGAACATTCCCTGTGAGGAGGACGGCAGACAAACGCATTTTCCTCGCAGTTTTCTTCCTATATATAAAAAAGTATTCTACTTGGTGTCCGCTTAGTCAACAAACGATTGTGCCAACCTTGACCGTTGGATTGACATTCAACATATGTCGTGTTTCTTCAGCCTCTTCTTCCTCGAGCCGCCAAAGCCAAACCAGCGCCGGCAGGACCGCCTGCTCCCGCATCCCACGGCTGGTTGTGCTCCTGTTCGTTCTCGTCCGAGGCCTCACCATCGTCCTCCACCTTGGTTCGCTCGCCGTGGCGCCGCCCTCCGGTGTTATCAACATGGTCAACAACCGAGAGGAATAAGGAGATGACTATACATGGTGAGGATGACAGTAGGGACCCAGTAGGGCGCGCAGTAATTTTGTTTTTTCGGGACGGAGAAGGGTATCAACTGGGTTGTGCGGGATCCGTGGCCCATCTAGCCAAGGCTTTTATTTCATATGTTTAGCACATGACCAGCCCAGTTTATTTTTTTCCATTCTGAAAAATGGCTAGCCAACTATTTTGTTTTTTGCAGAATAACCAACATAGGCCTACTTGCTTTTCTACGCCCTGCTGGGCCAGAAATCTTTCAAGACGAGGAGAGATGCATTTTGCCCAGAAAATGGGCTATAAGTAATAAGAAATAGGCTATAAGTAATAAGAGATGGGCTATAAGTAATAATAAATGGGCTGTAAAATGAAAAAATACAGCAAACAGGCAATTAGTTCCAAAATATTGTTTTCTTTTGGATTTTGATATTTTAAATTTCATTGTTTTTGTGCGAGTAAAATTTCATTGAATTTAAATTAAGGTATATTTAGATTTAAAATTAATTTGAAACTGGCTAGAAATTTTGGGTTGTATGCTGTTTGGGACAGATTTGGAGGCTGACTTGTGGGTCTACTAGGTTGACGTGTACTTTGGCTTTGTCAACTTAGTCCACAAACGATTCTAGCAGCAGTGACTATTGGATGTTAATCCAACGGCCGTGCTGCTTCTTCAATATCTGATCTTCTTGCTCCATCCGCCCAAACCAGCTCCGGTGGGACTGCCTGCTCCCACCTCCCGTGGCCGGCTGTGCTGCCGCATAGGCCGCACCGCCCCACCCTACTTCATTGCTGGCCAGGCCATTCCTCTACTCACCCACACCTCCTATTATTTTCCAGCGATGGTAGCCGGACCAGTAAACCCTCGTACTCCTCACCGCATGGGCAACCATTGTGGAGTCTTCCTTGGCTCCGTGTCGTTCCCTTCCTAGGCCTCGCCGTCATCCACCGCCATGGTGCTCTCGGCGCGGCCTGGTCAACATGGTCAACGAACGACATCCATCAGCCGTGGACTGTACGTGGAGAGGCTGACAGCTGGGTCCACGGCCGCACACAAGGAAATGCCTCCTTATTACGCGCAAAATAATGATTCCTCCACCTGACAGCTGGGACCCACCAGAAGGGCCTCTGTATTTCGCGAAAAAAATGTTCCCCTCGCTGACATGTCGAACCCACCAGCTATATCTTCGCACGCAAGGAAGTGCCTCCTTATTACGCACAAAAAAATGAATACCCCCCTGCTAGCTGGGACCCACCATAGTGGGAGGATGACTTGTGGGCCAACTAAGTTGACGGGGACGGAGCGCTTTGTCAACTTAGTCAATATGAACGATTCTAGCTCCAGTGACCGTAGGATGTCCATCCAACGGTCATAGTGCTTCTTCAACCTCTGGTCTTCTTGCTCCAGCTGCCCAAAGCAGCGCCAGTCGTGCCGCATGCTCCTGCCTCCTGTGGCCGGCTGTGCTGCCGTGGAGGCCTCACCGCCCCTACTATTCCCACCGCTGGCACTACAAAAAAAATACACTTCCGTGATGATACATGTTTGTGACAGTAGGTCGCGTTTTCTGTCATGCATGTACATCCATGACAAATTTATGACAGAATCAAGATAGTCATACCTGTGCTGCCGTAGAAGTGTTCCATCACATTACCAAAATTATCATCACGGAAGTGTCCACTTCCATGGCGATAAATCGCGCGTCACAGAAGTGCTTTCGTCAAGGGTGACCGATATGTGGCATCCACCGTAACGAAATGCCGTTAAGCTATCGGGTCGGATTTTGGATCCGATAACCCGTTAACAGCCATGACCAATGCCGATTTTCCACATGTAAAATTCTCATTGGCTGACGGATCCACGCGCCAGCTCCGCGTTGGCACAGGTGTCACTCATCCAACGGTCGAGATGACCTATGATATGTTGACACGTGGACCGGCCCAAAAGTGGCCCACAAAGTTTAAATGGGCCGGCCCAACCAAAGGCCCATAAGATTTAGCAGGACATAATGGGCTAGCCCAGCTAAAGACCCACAAAATTTAGCGGAGCATAATGGGTCGGCCCAGCTAAAGGCCCACATGAATTTGCAAACCATAATGGGCCGGCCCAGCTAAAGGCCCACAAGATTTTGCGGACCACAATGGGTCGGCCCAGCTAAAGACCCACAAGATTCTGCAAACCTTAATGGGCCGGCCCAGCTAAAGGCCCAACATTCTCTGTCAAATAGGCCAGTCAACGGCCTGCCCTAAACTTGTCATCAATGCGGCCCAAGGTCACTTCTGGCCTATTAACTATCTGCTAAGTAATTGGGCCGTATTACGGCCTGGTGTATTTCCGGCCTGTTAAAGGTACGGCTTCATTTGGACCCATTTACAGCCATCAAAACTTTCGGCCCATAAACGACCGTAAAGGATTTGAGTCATATTCAGCCATGTCTGACATTCGGCCTGTTAAAGGCCCACTATAGATTTGGGACACTTTCGGCCTGTTGTTATTTTTGTCCTGTTAACGCCGGACGTAAACCATGGGCCATATGTGGCCCAACGTCATATCGGGCCCATTATTGGCCCATATAAAAATGGCGATAATCTAGCCCCACCGAAGTTCTGGACCGTTAAAGGCCCGTGTATTAGGTCGGCGCATTTACGGCCCGCCCGAATTTCGGCCTGTCAAAGATCCGCATCGTAAATGGGCCACCATTTCGGCCTGCTAAGTCCATTGGGTTATTTGGCACAATCAGGGCCCAATCTCACTTTCGGTCTATTAAAGGCCCATGTTCTTTATGGGCTCGAGATATTTACACCTGTAAAAGGCCTAAATTTACTGAGGGCCCAAATTATGTTTGGGACTGTTAAAGGCCCACTATGGGCACAGGCTTACCAGAAAAATATGAAAGCTTATGCTGATTTAGGCCCGGATATTTTTAGTGGGCTACATGCCAATTTCGGCCCGTAATCATTTTTAGCCCAATTGGAATGGGCCCGACGAATGTTGGCATGTTGGGCTCCTACGAAGCTTTCGGCCGAATACATTACTATGATAAACCTACACTATACAAAAATAGCGTCGTAATTACTACAGCTTGTGGCAGCATCATAAATGTTGTATCACAACAAAATAAATTCCAACAATACAACAAAAGGCCTGTTGGCATAAAGTTTACAGTCCTTCCAGATAAAAGCACCATTAGATGTATAGAAGCACAGATCATTTGACCTGAGTGCTAATGTTTCAGGCTATAGAATCTGATGGAGCAGCACGATCTCCACCTTTTTCCGCCATTGCTCTTGAACAACGAAGCAAATGTCTGATAGTCTGGTTTCAAAACCACTCATATCTTGATGACATTTCTCAACCACTATTCTTGTTTCCGAAACAACGTCCATTAGGGATTGGACTTGTGTCTGGAGCACAGATATATCACTCTGTCTAGCAAGAAGATTTTGTTCAGAAGGCGATTTGGACAAGGTTACCTTGACAACCAACCCAAAATTACGCAGGAAGGTGCTTTTTGCACTGTTAGTGGAGAGATACTGATGCACTGCAGCAAGAGGTGACATTGTGCCTGTCGTAGCCTCGTCACCTTCAGGTGGTTGTGGTTGTTCAATCATTTGTTCCATAGCTTCCTGAAAGTTTGAACTTGTAGATTAGTGTACCAGATAATTTACTAATGAGACAAAAACAAAGTAGGTAAAATGTTTATACATAACTTATTTTGGTGAACTACTGTAATACATTAGCATGTATTGTAGTGCCAACTACATAATAAAATCACTTTCGGAACATATGTCCATGTAGCATGCCTACTGTATTGTCTATTTCCTCACATTCGTTGACATCTAAGGATAAAGAGACATGGTTTAAAGTAGGATGAACATAGTATGACATCATTCATATCATGGGCAAACAGATATAAAACAAACGGGCTATTTTATCATTGTGTGCGCACGTGAACATAACAACTAGAATACAGATCAAGACCAAAAGAATATCCTTCATCTCTTTTAAACCATGTAAGGTGAAATGATACGTTAAGACAACTGTGTATAAAAGTGAACAGAGTAACTGACATTGGCTGCAAACCAAGTAGTTAAATGAACACATCACAGTACCAATCAGTTCAAGGCAGGAGGAGTAAGGACTTACAACAGCGGCTTGAACTAGTGTGATCATGCCCTTCATCTTGCTGGTGTGGCAATCCTTGAAGATTTGCACTACATTCGGTTCAGGTTCTTTTTGGTCCGCACGGGCTTTCCTCTGTATTTGGAACAAGTCAATATAGATACGATAATATGGCACACCAAAAAGAAGGAAGTAGCAGCTATTTACAAGAGCCTCTAGTGTGCAATATAGCTACGAGATCCTGTTGTCTGTTGGAATTTCACTTTAGAACGGTTGGTTTTGTTCTTCAAACAGTTAGCCTAGAACAAGATACACTTGTAAGGCACATACATAAATACAAGTTCAATATGTGGTCTGATCAAATACATATAGCCTACCTGATACTTTGGATCAGACCAGTGTTTAACGAGGGTTGTCCAGTCTTCATCTGTAATATATTCCACTAGAGATGTTTGGGAGATTTCATTGTTAGCCTTGCCTTCAAAGTATAATTTTCTAAGGTGGTACCGATATTGTCGCAGAGCAGACTGAAAAACATGAGTGCATGTGTTTAGTTCATCATCTTTCAGATCCAACTTGAACCTCATCTGTTGAAAAAAGAATGTGAGTCTTATTAGGAGGAAGTTAGAAAGTATGGGACAGAGCAAGACAATATTACTAATTGCGATGAATAACATTACTTACGGATAAATAGTCAAGGAAGGTGTTAAACTGGGTATTGTATTTCTCATTCCTGTACTGGATCCACGTTCGGAGGATACATGCATGACACCTAACGGCAATGGCTGCCTCTGATACTAACTTGGCTGACTCTGTAGCATCACGTGGCCTTTTTAAACCTGCCTCAAAATGGATCTCCATTCTTCCTCCTTTAGATTTTGTTAATCTGTCAAGCATTATCCCTAATGTCTGTTTCCGCTTGCGCCGTGGTGCTAGTTCAACAACGAATATGGAAAGTGTTACTGTACATCAAACTATGAGAGTACATATAAAGGAGCATGCAACTGCAACTTGACTCGGTCAGGTACCGTCTTGGTGTCGATGCTCATGAGGTTCATCTGATCTTGCCAAGTCATGTTGTGTCAGCAGTGCTTCAGAAGTAGTGTTAGGTGTGAAGGCATCTTGGGAACTGGCCAGTTCCGGAGCAAACGAACGAGTAACTGGTTGAGATGCTCGTACAATTGAACCGGATGCTGCAGCTGGTGGAGCAGGTGATACTGTGTTTGTAGATTTAGCCGGTGGACTTGGACCTTCTACTACACTATAAGTACCAGCAGAATCTCGACGGCAGATCCTTTTCCGTTTCACCCGACGAGTAACAGCACTCCCTACTATATTATTTTCCTTTCTCTTTTTTGACTTTGCCATGTCAAGCTGTACCCACAACACAAAAGAATAAAATCACTCTTCAGAACTCATTGATGCATGATACAGACAAGCAATACTTTGATCTAAGACAACCGTATGAGGATGGAATATGTAAGAAAAACAGGACAGCATGACATATTCACAGCTATGATGTGCAAACTAAGCAGAAGGATTTTAAAGAAAATAGAAGTAATGCAAGCTAGACACCATATGAAAGATGCAACCAATATTACTCTGCCAAGTTAAAAGTGTCTTGTCATAAGTAGCAATTCGAAAAATTAGAAGCAGTACAACATAGAAATCAATGCAAGATGCAACCACTATCAAACTGCCATGTTAAAAGCGTCCAATCATGAGTGACTGATGCGGGATACACAACAGCAGTACTTTGATGTAAGAACATGGTATGATAGATAGATGTAGTTTATTCTAGACACAGAAAGCCATGTCATATGCACATGTATAACGTATAAACTCGGCAGGTGCAATTGAATCAAAATAGAAGAAATACAGGCTAGACAACATAGGCAACATGAAACCAATTATCACACTGTCAACTTAGAGCAAGCACCTTCTATGCTGGAGTACGGGAGATGAACTCATCATGTAGACTCAGGACTTCAACTTCATTAGCAGTAGAAGTGGCAAATCTAGAGAGTCTCTGTTTGCGTCGCTGTGGAGGACCACCAACATCCCCTAACTTACTCTTTTCCTTCCTATTTTCTAATATTTCCTTATGAAGTCAAAACCACAAGAAGATCAATAAAATTAGCTCTGCATAACTAGTTCATGCATGATACAGACAAACACTACTTTGATGTAAGGCAGGCGCAGGATAGGAGGATGGAATATATGCAAAAAAAGACAGCGTTTCATATTCACACGTATGATAGGAGGATGGAATATGTATGAAAAAACAGTAAGCTGAAGGCATTTCAACAAAATTAGAAGAAATGAAAGCTAGGCACCATATGAATACACAACCAATATCACTCTATCAGGTAAAAAGTGTCTCGTCGTAAGTGCCATTTCAAGAAATTAGAAGCAGTACAAGCTAGAAGACAATGCAAGATGCAACCTACATCACATTCCCAAGTTAAATGTGTCTTACGGGTAAGTGATCATTGCAGGTATAAGTTGTAAGGTACGTAGATGCAATTCAACATAATCAGAAGCAATACAAACTAGACATCATACGGAAAACGCAACCACATATAACAGTTCCAAGTAAGAGCAAGCACCTGTGATGGTGGAGTAGGGGAGATGTGCTCATCATGTACACGTATGTTCTAGAAACAGGAACACGTGTCATATTCACAGGCATTATGTGTAAAGTAAGCAGATGCAATTCAAGTTAGAAGAAATACAAGCTAGACATCATACGCAACATGCAACCACATATAATAGTGCCAAGTTAGAGAAAGCACCTGTGATGGTGGAGTAGGGGAGATGTGCTCATCATCTACACAGCTACGTTGACAGTCTAGCCTTGTGTTGTCTTGCGAATCTTGTTGGGAGGATGGCGGAGTAGAATCTGTAGAGAACCTCCATTTCAGTTGCTCAGAAGGACCACCATCATCCAATGCCTTGCCAATTTCCTTCAGCTTTATTGATTCTGCATTGTGAGGTCATACCGACAAGAAAAAGGAATATCATTCGCTCTTCAGAACTCATTCATGCATGATACTGACAAACACTACTCTGATGAAATGCAAAGTCATGATACGAGGATGGAATATGTATGAAAAAATGGACGGCTTGACATATTCACATATATGACGTGGTAACTAAGCAGAAGGCACTTAAACAAATTAGAAACACTACAAGACACCATATGGAAGGTGCAATCAATATCACTCTGCAAAGTTAAAACTGTCTCGTCATAGGTGGCGTTCATCAAACTAGAAGCAATACATGCTAGAAATCATATTCAAGACGCAAACCAATATCACACTGCCAACTTAAAGGTGTCCCATCATAAGTGACTGATGCAGGATACACAAGAAGAGTAGATTCATGTAAGAACATGGTGTGATAGACAGATATAGTATGTACCAAAAACAGGAAAGTGTGTCATATGCACATGTATCATGTGTAAGCTAAGCATATGCAGTTTACACTAATTAGGAGCAATACGAGCTAGACACCATATGCAACATGCAACCAGATATCACACTGCCAAGTTAGAGCAAGCACCTTGGATGGTGGAGTAGGGGAGCGGAGACTTGGACCTTGTAATGCACTATCAGTACAATAAGAATCGGTACAGATGCTCCGTTTACGTTGCTGCAGAGGACCACCATCATCTCCTTCCTTAATATTTTCCTTCCTCTTTCTTGATTTTGCCTTGTCAAGTCAAACCCACAAGAAAAAGGAATAAAGTTTGCTCTTCAGAACACATTGATGCATGATACTGACAAACACTACTTTCATGTAAGGCAGCCGCATGATAGGAGGATGGAATATGTATGAAAAATAGGACGGTGTGACATATTGACATGTATGATGTATAAAGTGTAAACTAAGCACAAGGTGCTTGAACTTGTTAGAATCGATGCAAGCTGGAAACCATATGAAAGATGAAACCAATATCACTCTGCTAAATTAAAAGGGTGCCCTAACAAATGTATTTGACCAAATTAGAAGCAATACATGGCAACACGCTAGAAATAATATGCAATATGCAATGAATAAAGGTGACTCATCGTAAGTGATTGATGCGGGATACAGAAGAGAGGTAGTTTCATGTAAGAACAAGGTTAACACATAGATGTAGTGTGTAGCAAAAATACGAAGGCATGCCATATTCACAGGTATAGTGTGTAAACTAAGCAGATGCAATTTACCCTAATTAGAAGCATTACAAGCTAGACACCGTATGCAACATGCAACCACATATCCCACTGCGAAGTTAGAGCAAGCACTTGTGATGGTGGTGTAGGGGAAGTGCAGTCTTTAGGTACAGAGCTACGTTCAATATCTTCATTTAGGCTTGCTATTTCTTGAGAACCATGTGGAGAGGATGAAATTGCATTCTTTATAAGAGTATTGCGACTCATATTAACCCATGCGCGTGACTGTCTCATCATAAGCGATAGATGCAGGATACACAAGAACAGTAGTTTGATGTAAGAACATGGTGTGATAGGTAGATGTAGTATGTACCAAAAACAGGAAGGCGTGTCATATTCACATGTATGATGTGTAAGCTAAGGAGAAGCAATTTAACAAATTAGGAGCATTGATGAGGGATACACAAGAAACGTAGTTTGATGTAAGAACATCGTTAATAGAAAGATGTAGTATGTACCAAAAACAGGAAGGCATGTCATATTCACAGGTATAATGTGTTAACTAAGAAGATGCAATTTACCCTAATTAGAAGCATTACAAGGTAGACACCATATGCAACATGCAACCACATATCACACTGCCAAGTAAGAGCAAGCACCTGTGATGGTGGTGTGGGGGAATTGCGGTGATCAACTAGGGAACTACGTTGACTATCTTCATTTAGCCTTGCTGTTTCTTGAGAATCATGTGGGGAGGATGACATTGCACTCTTTAAACGACTAAGGCGTCTCACAGTAACCCACCCGGGTGACTGTCTCATCATAACTGATTGACGAGGGATACAAAAGAGCATTAGTTTGATGTACGAACATCGTTAATAGACATATGTAGTATGTATCAAAAACAGGAAGGCATGTTGAGGGAGTCCTGGATTAGGGGGTGTCCGGATGGCCGGACTAAGACCTTTGGCCGGACTCCTGGACTATGAAGATACAAGATTGAAGACTCCGTCTAGTGTCCGGATGGGACTTTCCTTGGCGTGGAAGGCAAGCTTGGCGATATGATATGAAGATCTCCTCCCATTGTAACCGACTCTGTGTAACCCTAGCCCTCTCCGATGTCTATATAAACTGGAGGGTTTTAGTCCATAGGACGAACAACAATCATACCATAGGCTAGCTTCTAGGGTTTAGCCACTCTGATCTCGTGGTAGATCTACTCTTGTACTACCCATATCATCAATATTAATCAAGCAGGAGTAGGGTTTTACCTCCATCGAGAGGGCCCGAACCTGGGTAAAAACATCGTGTCCCTTGTCTCCTGTTACCATCCGCCTAGACCCACAGTTCGGCACCCCCTACCCGAGATCTGCCGGTTTTGACACCGACATTGGTGCTTTCATTGAGAGTTCCGCTATGTCGTCAGGAAGGATGCCGCATCCCGTCTTTAAAGACGGCGTCGTTGCTAAAGGAGCTTTGGCTGTCGGCCAAACTCTCCGGCTAGGCGGGTTTTTGATGACCGCATGTCCGGCCGCTGCGCCGACGATGACCTCTCGGGCCATCGAAAGCAATCTTCACATCAACTCGGAGCTTGCCTAGCAGTTAGATCCGATGGAGCTCCTCTCCCTGAACGAGCTCTTGGATCGCATCGCGGCCCTGGGAGTCGCTATAGATTACGGCCAGATTGGGCTCAAACCCGATCAGAGAGACATCGACTCTCCCCAGGTCACCCATCACGTCGAAGTGGTGAAAGAACAATGCGGCGAGCCTTCGCCCGCCCTAAGGACTAGATGTGTCCGAATTCCCGATCCCTCCAAGCCGGACACCCGCGGAGGGGAGCATGTCGCCCAAACCCTGAACCTAAAGTTAGGCAGCAGGCCTGATTCATTGAATAATGTCCAAGAAAGCAAGCTTCCGAATTCGGAAACTGCTTGGCCCCTGAATCTTACATCAGGCAAGGTTCCGGATTTAATTCCACCCGCCCACCCAACTATGCGGGATTTATCCCTAATACGGCAAGAGCCCGGAGAAACAGTACACCACTACTGGGCCAGATTCCTCCTGGTTATGAACAGGATAAAGGACTGCCGCGAGAAAGAAGCAATTTCACTCTTTTGTAACAACTGCACGGACATCGGAATCCTCAACGCCATAAAACGCCGTGAAATTACATGATTCGCCGACTTGACATCCATAGTACGAAAGTATTGTGTGACTGAAAGCGTTCGGAAAACTGAAGATACATTCTGGGACAATCCGGCCCCGAATACAACACGAGTCCGAAACAAAAGGGCGCATTATCGCCAGGCATCTGAGCCAAACATCAAAAAACAAAAACCCTCTACAGGGTACGGGACCGTACTGGAAGGATGGCTCAATGGACCCTGTAAAATTCATAATTTAGGGGAAGCCACACCAACGCACAGCCTTAGAGCATGTTAGATACTACGGCAGGTGGCCCGAAGTGGCGAGGAGCTTTTAACTCCAGCACCCGAAGAATACCTCCCCAGTACGGTGTCGACAGTCTTTGAGACCTTCACATCAAACAATGCAAGGAAACGAACGCTCCGCAACCTTGCCGAAGTCTACCAAGTAGCAACAATAAACCCATGGAGTGACACGGCTATCACCTTTAATGCCAGTGACGAACCAAAATTTCGGACAGCCCGAGCACCAGCCGCACTGGTCCTCAGTCCGATAGTGGACGGCTTCCGACTTACAAAGGTACTCATGGACGGCGGCAGCGGACTCAACCTCATCTACGAGGAAACCCTGCGAAAAATGGAAATTGACTGGAGCCGCATTGAGCGAAGCAACACAACTTTTAGAGGAATAATTCCAAGCCGGGAAGCGTGTTGTTCAGGAAAAATCACACTGGATGTGGTGTTCGGCACGCCGGATAATTACAGATCCGAGGAGGTCACGTTTCAAGTGGCCCCGTTTAGCAGCGGATACCACGCTCTGCTAGGGCGAGAGGCATTTACAATGTTCCAAGCCATACCGCATTACGGGTACATGAAGCTCAAAATGCCCAGACCTAATGGAATCATCACTCTCGCAAGTGATCCGGACATAGCGCTCCGCGCTGAAAACAAGACAGCCGCACTGGCCCTGGAGGCATTATCCGAGGCCCTAGCGGTCGAGGAACTAACTGCGTTGCACTCTACGGTGGACAGGGATGATGTGATACTAGACAAGAGATCCAAGTCCACCTCTTTCAAACCAGCAGACGAAATAGTCAAATTCCAAGTCCATCCCACGGACCCTACAAAAACGGCCTCCATCGGGCATAACTAAAACCCGATGTAGACGCCGCACTCAGAGACTTCCTGCGAGAAAATTGGGACATTTTCGCCTGGCGCCCCTCAGATATGCCAGGAATCCCACGCAAGCTGGCTGAGCACAGCATGAACATCCTAAAAGGGTTTAAACCCATCAAGCAGACTCTACGTCCTTTTTTGAACCCAAGAGACAAGCCATGGGAGAGGAGCTAGCAAAACTACTGGAAGCCGGATTCATCAGAGACATAAAACATCCGGACTGGCTAGCAAACCTGGTGATGGTACCAAAGAAGGACAAATCTTGGCGCCTATGTGTCGATTTCAAAGACCTAAACAAGGCCTGTCCAAAGGACCCTTTCCCACTCCCTCGAATTGATCAAATCATCGACGCCACCGCAGGACACGACTCATTGTGTTTCCTCGATGCATACTCTGGCTACCACCAAATCAAGATGGAAGAGTCAGACCAAGCCGCAACGGCATTCATCACCCCATACGGCCCATTCTGCTTCAACACGATGCCCTTCGGGCTCAAAAACGCCGGCGCAACATATCAGCGCATGATTCAGACATGTCTGGCCAACCAGATCGGCAAAACAGTTGAAGCATACGTAGATGACGTGGTCGTCAAAACAAAACACGTCGATACTCTAGTAGACAACTTGAGGCTCACGTTCGACAATCTCCAAACATATGACATTAAGCTCAACCCAGAAAAATGCATTTTCGGTGTACCAGCCGGAAAGCTCTTGGGCTTCATTGTATCTGGTTGAGGAATTGAAGCAAACCCAGCCAAGATCCGAGATCTGCCACAATTGGATACCCCAAAGGACCTCAAACAAATACAAAAATTGACAGGATGCACGGCGGCTCTAGGCCGCTTTATCTCCCGCTTAGGAGAAAAGGCATTACCCCTCTATCGCCTCCTGCGATGCACCGACCACTTCGAGTGGACGGATGCCGCCACGGCCGGACTCGAAGAAATAAAAGCCATACTGGCAACAAATCTGGTCTTGGCCGCGCCCAACACGGGCGAACCAATGCTATTATACATCACGACAACCCATCAAGTTGTAAGCGCGGTGCTCGTCGTCGAACGAGAAGCGGACGGACACAATTCCCCCTCCAAAAACCAGTGTACTACGTGTCCACTGTACTAAGTCCATGCAAGTCACGGTACCCGCATTATCAAAAGATAGCGTACGCGGTGTTCATGGCATCCAGGAAGCTGCGACACTACTTTCAAGAGTGCTCCATAACAGTGGCATCCGAAGTACCCCTTAATGATATTATAAACAACCGCGACGCAACGGGCCGGATTGCCAAATGGGCCATCGAGCTCCTCCCGTTCGACATAACTTACAAGCCAAGGCGAGCTATTAAGTCGCAGGTTTTGGCCGACTTCATTGCCGATTGGACTGAAGCCGAACTCCCTAAAGAGTACGGCGCATACTCCAACTGGATCATGCACTTCGACAGCTCCAAAATGTTGGCTGGCCTGCGGGCTGGCGTCGTTCTGACGTCCCCAACCAGAGACACAATCCAATACGTACTTCAGATATTGTACACGGATTCCAACAACGCAGCCGAATACGAGGCCCTTTTACATGGCCGCCGGATGGCAGTCTCCATGGGCATTCAGTGCCTAGAGGTCCGCAGGGATTCAAACCTCGCAATATCCCAAATAAATGGAGACTTCGACGCCAAGGATCCGAAAATGGCAGCTTACCGCAACGCCATCTTAAGGATGTCATCTCGGTTTGAGGGGCTTGAATTTCATCACATAGCTCGGGAAAATAACCAAGCAGCAGACGTGTTGGCACGCATTGGCGCCAAGCGCGAGGCCGTCCCTCCCAACATCTTCCTAGAAAGGCTGTTCAAGCCATCCGTATCATGGGAAGGAGAATCCGAAAACAATAGCCCGGACACAACTACACTGCCCCTCACCGAACATTCTGACACAGTTGGGGGCTCCGCCAACGAAACAACGCCGTCAGCCCACGCAATAATGGCAGTCATTACCCCTTGGAAAGAACCATTCCTAGCCTACCTAACTAGGCAGGAACTTCCTGAGGACCAAAACGAGGCCCGCTGCATAGTGTGGCGATCTAAAGCCTACAAAGTACACGAGGGAGAGCTTTACAAGAAAAGCACAACCGGGGTCCTTCAAAGGTGTATCTCCGAAGAGGAAGGGCGAGACCTTTTGGCTGAAATGCATGCCGGACTCGGCGGGCACCACGCCGCAGCCCGGGCCCTTGTAAGCAAGGTCTTCTGTACCGGATTTTATTGGCCAACGGCCCGGGCAGACGCTCAGGACTTAGTGCAACGATGTGTTGGTTGCCAGTTATTCGCCAACCAAAGCCACATGCCGCCTACCGCCCTACAAACTATACCAATTACCTGGCCTTTTGCGGTCTGGGGGCTTGACATGGTCGGACCCTCAAAGGAGGAACCCACAAGTAAAAATATCTACTGGTCATGGTGGACAAATTCACCAAATGGATAGAAGCCAAGCCTGTAAAGACGGCCAAATCCGGACCAGTGATAGACTTCATATCCGGGGTCGTACACCGTTACGGCATCCCCCACAGCATCATAACCGACAACGGCACAAACTTCACGGCCGATGAAGTCAAACTTTGGTGCAAAAACATGGGCATCAAGCTCGACTATGCTTCAGTCTATCACCTCAAACTAACGATCAAGTCAAACGGGCCAACATTCTCACTATGAGCGGCATCAAACCCAGACTAGTGCGATCCCTCAAGGAATCTAACACGCACTGGGTAGAGGAGCTTGACTCTGTACTCTGGGGGCTGCGGACCACGCCGAATCGCACTACCGGATTCACACCATTTTTTATGGTATACGGCGCAGAGGTAGTACTGCCATGCGACATAATCCATGACTCACCTCGAGTGCGCATGTACGAAGAAATAGAAGCTGAGCTCGATCGGCAGGACAGCTTGGACGCATTGGAAGAGGAGCGCGACATGGCAAAAGCTCGTTCCGCATTCTATCAATAGCAGGCTCGAAGATACCAAAGCAAAGAAGTACAGGCCAAAACCTATAACGTTGGCGAACTAGTTCTACGCCTGCCGGACAAGAAAAAGGATAAATTAAAGCCCAAATGGGAGGGGCCCTTCATAATCGACCAAGTACTGACCAGCGGAGCGTACCGTCTGCGAAACGCATCGGATAACCGACTCGAGCCGAACCCATGGAACGCAGCACACCTACGAAGATTCTACACCTAGCGCCGGACTCCGTGTTCGTTTCCTTCCTCTGTCCCTTTGTTTTCTTTTTTATTTTTATTTTTTATTGGCAGTCCGAGATTTTGTTCCTTCTCCCTACCCTTTTTTCTTCTCCCAAGCCCTTAGGGGCTTGCCTGTGCATTGTTCGCACATACCCGACGCGCTACCCACGCTCATAATACCTGGGGGCTTCTTTACCAAGAAGTTTATATAAAACGGGCCTCATGCCCAAGACATGTGTGATGCTTCCGAGTGAACCTTTTATACACCATTATATACACGATATGACTTAAGTTTTGGCCAAGCTGGGTTGCCTGGCTCCTGTGCTTACCCCTACATCCCCATTCGTTCGGCTAGGTGGTAAACGGAGCACCTCTGTGATTGTTACTGCCGGGTTAGCCGGATGTGTACCTCAGACTGGGTGAAGCCGAAAGCTAGCATTCTTAAGGGAATATTCGGTCGGTGAACTAAAAGATGATCTTTCGTATTTAGTCATTTGCCCCCAGATGCTTTTCTGCTCTTTCTGGCAGTTCGGACATGCACTTTAGGGCATGCCTCCCAGGGAACCCTAACGGAACTATTCTCCCTGGAAGATGTTTCTTACTAACCATGTAATATAACATAACTAGTTGGGCACTTCTCTGCTAAAGCACTTATGACCCCTACGCCTTGTCTCCATGCATGCCCCGGTTCTTACATAATCGAGAGGGTATTCGGACACACTCCGGACTATAGGGTCTAGAGGTCGAAGTGAAAAGGTCCGCAATGACAAACGATCTACAATCCGGCTAGAAGGCATTTTTTATGTCATTTTAAATTACAGAGTCAATCCAACTCGGCATATTCTTCTTCAATACCATCCAACAGGCGGTCTAATTTACAGTCCTGTTGGGAATACTTTGCAGCCAGCTCCACCTGGCCATATGCTAAGCTGACTGGGATCTCCTTTCCGTCCGGACCTATAGGGCCTACCTCGGCCATGTGGTTTGGGTCAGCCTTCGTGTACCGAGTCTTCACCATGGCCCAGGCCTCCCTGGCACCTTGACGGCAAGCCGATATCTTCCACAACCGGAAGCACTGTCGCACTCCCTCCAGCTTCTTTGTAAGCTCCTCAAGGCCTTCGGGCACGGAGAGGGATGGCCACATAGCCTGGATGACGCTTTGCATTGCCTGTTGAACTCGTTCGTGTAGTTGCAACAGCTCGGGAAGAAGGTCTCCCGTTGAACCGGGCATTTCCTCCGCAGGACGACCCGTCAGCAGACCTACAGACATAGCTCTGTCAATCGACTTCCTCGCCGAATTCTTTTTTCGAAGATTCATTCAAGCACTTACTAAAAATGCCGCGTCGAAGTCGCCGATTCTCCTTCACGGCAGAAGACAGCTGAATACGAACATCTTTCAGTTCCTCGCCCAGCTGGGTATTGGCGTCTTGAAGCTTGTTCTTCTCTTGCCTCACCCTCGTCAGCACGCTCTCGCCAGCCTTTAGTTGGCGTAGGAGTTGTTGCTTGTCCGTATTTACTCCGGCCTCATCTGCATTATTATCGTTAGGGTTGCACACCTGCCGCATTTCAAAACGGAATTATCTTTCGAAGCATATATTACCTGCGGGCGTCCCCTTGACATTTTCTGAAGTGGCCAATGCAGCCCCGAGCTGGGCCTTGCACTCTTCGAGCTCCTGGGACAATTGCGTATTCTTCTTTGTAAGACACTGCATAGCACATGGTCCTTCAAATAGTTAACTTCACTGTTTCAAGTCTCGGGGGCTACTGACATATATAACCTTCAATTCTACTCACCTGTATGTCTTTCACATACTGCTCCGTGGCTCTGGCTAGACCATTTTGAGCAGCACGGAGGTACACATCTCCTGTATTAAAGGCGTCCAACGCCTCTAGGGAAAACACGCATCACGAAGAACAGTCCGGCGACGCCTGTGGTTCAGGGCACTCTCCACCTCTGAATTGGTGGCAGATAGTCCGTCGGCGTCCTCTGTCGGAGGAGCGCCCGAGGCGCGCCCCGTGTCCGCCTCCGCTTCCGGACCCGGCCTCGAACCTTGGCCGGCGGACATAGTCCGGCGGGCTCTCTTCTTTCTAAGAAAATCATGAGCATTAGTAAGACTCAAGGGCATAAACCCTAGGCGTTAAATTCGCACGCCGTACCGTTGCGCCGGAATCTCGATCTGGTCCGCACTTCTTTTTGGCCCGCCTGGCTTCAGCGGCCCTTGTTGGCTGCCCACCGTGGGCTCGGCCTTCCGCCTCAAGGATTTACCCTGCAAAACGCTATTAGTTTATGGCATGCAAGATAAAGCATGAGAATACTGGGACTTCGGTCTTAGTTACCTTGGAGGCTGGAAGTAGTCCGGGATAGTCGGCCGTGATGGCCACTAAGGAGTTATCCTTGCTCAATTGATGAAATACTCCATCAATTAACTCCACACATAATTCCGGATCTTCTTGGGAGTCTGGATCGAGGGACCGTTCCGGGTCCTCGGATTGTGGAGCAGGGCTGTTTATTTCCTTCACAGCCTGGCGCAGCTCCTGCGTTTAAACATTACTAGACTAAGTACTCAACTACGGGAATTTTAAAAGCGGATAGGCAAGTGAAAGCGTCCGCTCACCCAACTAGGTGGATTGTACATGGAGAATCCGCCTTCCGGATTGACATGGAGGAATTCTTCCTCTTCCCCCTTGTACAAAGCGGATAAGATTCTCGTTAAAGTGGCGGCCGAATCTGGCCCCTTGCGATCGCACCGGGTAGCGTCATCCTCCCCGTTGAAATCCCACATGGGGTGGCCTCTGTATTGAAGCGGCTGCACCCCTTGCATAATGCATATGGCCATGACCTTGATCATGGTCAGTCCGGAATGAGCCAACAACCTTATCCGGCTCATCAGGTACAGGACGCCCCTGTCAGCTTCCCTCTGAGGGTTCCGCGGGCGCCAACTCAGGCGCTTCTTCAACGGGGCATTATTGAACTCGGGGAGGCCGATCCGTACAGGGTCCGGCAGGGGGACGTCATCTATATAAAACCACTCCGAGGGCCAGTCTTCGGACGCCCTCTTTGGGGTACCGGATAGATATCCGGTCCCGGTGATGCGCCATAGTTCGGCTCCGCCCACCTGATAAATAGACCCCTCCTGAGAACGGGGCACAAGGCAAAACAACCTATTCCACAGCGTGAAATGGGCCTCAACACCCAAGAACAGCTCGCAGAGGGCCACGAAGCCCGCGATGTGCAAAATGGAGGCGGGCTTGAGGTTATGTAGCTGGAGGCCGTAGAACTCCAGCAACCCTTGGAGGAACGGATGAATTGGAAATCCTAGTCCTCTCATCAAATAAGGGACTAACATACCCGCTCTCCTTGAGAGGGATTGGGGACGCCCTCCGCCTTCTCTCTGCCGCTATAGGCAGCAATCCTGGCTCGAACTGGGACCATATATGCTGGGGGAGAAGCCCCTTGGACTGAAGCACTACTAACTTGCTATGCGGGACGAAACACCGCCCCCAATCTCCGGGCTGAGGGCTAGAGGGGCGAGAGGAGGAGCGGCACCGACTGGCCATGATGGAATGGATCTCTGTCAGAGGCGCTCTGATGAAGACTCGCGGAGGGAAGATGGTGCGAATTGGATCTAAATCCCCGTCTCTTTTATGGGCGGCTCATAAATGCAACCGGGGGGGTAAGTGAAAAGAAAATCCCCTGGCTTTTCGCATTCGTTTGACGCATTCAAGACGCAAACCAATATCACACTGCCAACTTAAAGGTGTCCTATCATAAGTGACAAATGCAGGATACACAAGAAGAGTAGTTTCATGTAAGAACATGGTGTGATAGACAGATATAGTATGTACCAAAAACAGGAAAGTGTGTCATATTCACATGTATCATGTGTAAGCTAAGCATATGCAGTTTACACTAATTAGGAGCAATACGAGCTAGACACCATATGCAACATGCAACCAGATATCACACTGCCAAGTTAGAGCAAGCACCTTGGATGGTGGAGTAGGGGAGCGGAGACTTGGACCTTGTAATGCACTATCAGTACAATAAGAATCGGTACAGATGCTCCGTTTACGTTGCTGCAAAGGACCACCATCATCGCCTTCCTTACTCTTTTCCTTCCTCTTTCTTGATTTTGCCTTGTCAAGTCAAACCCACAAGAAAAAGGAATAAAGTTTGCTCTTCAGAACACATTGATGCATGATACTGACAAACACTACTTTCATGTAAGGCAGCCGCATGATAGGAGGATGGAATATGTATGAAAAACAGGACGGTGTGACATATTGACATGTATGATGTATAAAGTGTAAACTAAGTACAAGGTGCTTGAACTTGTTAGAATCGATGCAAGCTGGAAACCATATGAAAGATGAAACCAATATCACTCTGCCAAATTAAAAGGGTGCCCTAACAAATGTATTTAACCAAATTAGAAGCAATACATGGCAACATGCTAGAAATAATATGCAATATGCAACGAATAAGGGTGACTCATCGTAAGTGATTGATGCAGGATATAGAAGAGAGGTAGTTTCATGTAAGAACAAGGTTAACACATAGATGTAGTGTGTACCAAAAATAGGAAGGCATGCCATATTCACAGGTATAGTGTGTAAACTAAGCAGATGCAATTTACCCTAATTAGAAGCATTACAAGCTAGACACCGTATGCAACATGCAACCACATATCCCACTGCGAAGTTAGAGCAAGCACTTGTGATGGTGGTGTGGGGGAAGTGCGGTCTTTAGGTACAGAGCTACGTTCAATATCTTCATTTAGGCTTGCTGTTTCTTGAGAATCATGTGGAGAGGATGAAATTGCATTCTTTATAAGAGTATTGCGTCTCATATTAACCCATGCGCGTGACTGTCTCATCATAAGCGATAGATGCAGGATACACAAGAACAGTAGTTTGATGTAAGAACATGGTGTGATAGGCAGATGTAGTATGTACCAAAAACAGGAAGGCGTGTCATATTCACATGTATGATGTGTAAGCTAAGGAGAAGCAATTTAACAAATTAGGAGCATTGATGAGGGATACACAAGAAACGTAGTTTGATGTAAGAACATCGTTAATAGAAAGATGTAGTATGTACCAAAAACAGGAAGGCATGTCATATTCACAGGTATAATGTGTTAACTAAGAAGATGCAATTTACCCTAATTAGAAGCATTACAAGGTAGACACCATATGCAACATGCAACCACATATCACACTGCCAAGTAAGAGCAAGCACCTGCGATGGTGGTGTGGGGGAATTGCGGTGATCAACTAGGGAACTACGTTGACTATCTTCATTTAGCCTTGCTGTTTCTTGAGAATCATGTGGGGAGGATGACATTGCACTCTTTAAACGACTAAGGCGTCTCACAGTAACCCACCCGGGTGACTGTCTCATCATAACTGATTGACGAGGGATACAAAAGAGCATTAGTTTGATGTACGAACATGGTTAATAGACATATGTAGTATGTATCAAAAACAGGAAGGAATGTTGAGGGAGTCCTGGATTAGGGGGTGTCCGGATGGCCGGACTAAGACCTTTGGCCGGACTCCTGGACTATGAAGATACAAGATTGAAGACTCCGTCCCGTGTCCGGATGGGACTTTCCTTGGCGTGGAAGGCAAGCTTGGCGATACGATATGAAGATCTCCTCCCATTGTAACCGACTCTGTGTAACCCTAGACCTCTCCGGTGTGTATATAAACTGGAGAGTTTTAGTCCATAGGACGAACAACAATCATACCATAGGCTAGCTTCTAGGGTTTAGCCACTCTGATCTCGTGGTAGATCTACTCTTGTACTACCCATATCATCAATATTAATCAAGCAGGAGTAGGGT
Organism: Triticum timopheevii; assembly: GCA_963921465.1. Classification (NCBI taxonomy): domain Eukaryota; kingdom Viridiplantae; phylum Streptophyta; class Magnoliopsida; order Poales; family Poaceae; genus Triticum; species Triticum timopheevii. The sequence continues at coordinate 488,077,968 of OY997270.1, read as the reverse complement.
TTTACCTCCATCGAGAGGGCCCGAACCTGGGTAAAAACATCGTGTCCCTTGTCTCATGTTACCATCCGCCTAGACGCACAGTTCAGGACCCCCTACCCGAGATCCGCCGGTTTTGACACCGACACATGTCATTATCAAAGGTATAATGTGTAAAGTAAGCAGATGCAATTTAACCAAATTGGAAGCAATACAAGCTAGACACCATATGCAACATGCAACCACATTTGACAGCGCGAAGTTAAAGCAAGCACCTGGGTTGGTTGTGTGTGGCAATTGAGATCATCAACTGCAGAGCTACGTTTACTGTCTCCAACTGCTGACACTGCACCCATTAGAGCGCTGAAATGCTTAGTGCTTATCTTCGAATTACACTGGAGAGACTTCTATCTTTTCTTTTCTGCATTCATCAACACTGCGTCAGAGTCTGAAATACCCATGCATAAAAAAACAATAGTGTGAGTATGGGTGAAGTGTGTGCACAATTAGTACAGTGTAAAGGTAGCAGATAGCAGGTCGGTGAGAAATAAATGACGGGAGACATATGATAGCTCTACAACATGCACGGCACACTACATTACTACAGGATTCTATGAAAATAACAGTCGACTGAAAGCAAATAGGTCAGTCCATTTTTTCTGCACTGTCCGATGTACAAAGAACGGGCAGATCGCCTTCATCTACCTCCAGCTAGTCAGTGTTGACGATCTTCCTCAAAACGCCAGCGACCATTGTACCAGTATTCCTCCCCTGCCTACGCCCTCCCCTCGACCTCACCGCACCGCCGTGGTTGGCACCGCCCCTCGGCCATCCATTCAAGCCCCGCCGACCTCCAGATCAGGCGCAAGCAGCTCCTGCGCCCCACGCCCCTATGATAGACACCGATGCGCCGCTTCCCTGGGGAACAGGCGGACTAGGTGCTCCGCGCGCCTAAGCGGGTGCTGCTTATTTTAATTGCGGTTCGACTGACCCTGAATTGAAATCTAGCAAAGGTGAAATAGTAAAAGGGAGGAAACCTTGTGCATTTAGTATCACGAAGAAGATGCAGTAAGAAGCGCTCAACTAGTTTCTTTCATGGGATGAATATGGTGTGAGCGGAGACATAAGATTTGCATGAATAAGGGAAGAGGAGTACCTCTTTCTGCTGGCAGTGTTGTGTCCTCCTTCTGTTTTTCCGATGATCTTCTTGTTGTTCGCCGGAAACCAGAAGTTGTGGAGGACGGTACAGCCTTGGAAGGACCCATGACCAAGTTGTTGAGTGTGGTGTGGTGGCCGTCCTTCGGCGGCGGGGAAGCAGATCCGAGGCGGCGAAACACGGCGTAGCGGGAACAGCTTCGGTGCGGTGGACGGTTGCGATAGTGGAGCCGCAGCAGTGAGGCGCAGGATGGCGTGGTCGGAGTGGTTCTAGTACAGCGCACGTCTACTTCGGCATCGTGGAGGCAGCTCTGCCTCGGCTTCAGCTGCTAAGTCCTTGAGGGTGTTGCGGTTGCGGTTGCGTTGGACGACAACGTCAGGGTACCGGCTCCGGCGTGATGGAGGAGGGCGGCGGTGGATTGGCCGCTATGGGGTGGAGGACGGAGGATGCTGGGGTTTTGCGGCTGGTGGAGAGGGCGTTTTCGCGCCCACGGAGTATGAATGGGGAAACGGAGGGAGGCAGGGAACTAAGGGGGAACAATGTTTCAGATTGAGAGGCGCTTGTTTGAAATTTGGGGAAAGTTACAAACTTTGCCCCCATCTAAAATTTCGGACATATTGCGAGTTGGGGGTAGGACAGTCATGTCAGGTGTCCCAAATGTGAGCGGGATAGATTTCGGCCGAGCGCATGGGTGTTTAGGCGCCCACGGCGTATGAATGCTTCTCGGAGGCGGCTAAGATTGGCGTCTTGGTGAAGTTACAAACCTACCCCGGTTTAGACCTTTGGACATCGGGCCGATAGGCTACACAGGCCAGAGTCAGGACAGTAATTTCCTACCATCAAACATTAGTCTCGTGCGGTTTCGGGTGACAAGAGGCCTATTTGGCGCTTCGTTCAATATTTGGGAGCAGAAGCATTAACGTTTTCGATTCTCTTGAATTGAACTTTCAGGATTTGTCAAACTTCACAAATCTTTACTCTTGAAAATCCTAAAGCTACGATTATTTTGGAATGGAGGGGGTACATTTGAATATACATTGTACACGAGTATATATTAAAAAATATGCAACTTACCTCAGTTCATGCATGGTTCCAGATATAATCTCCTTGGTTGCAAAAAATAAAAAGTTAGATATGCGTATGAATATATATAGCATGTTCAAACTCACAAGAAAGATTGATGCCCCCTTTTACATCTGATTTACAAATGCCATTATCTCTGGTTCAAATAGATGAATGCACTTCCTATTAATTCGAATCTTCGAAATCTCCTTTATGTTGAATTCGACATGTATTCTATTTTGTAGCTAGCAATTTTGAATGTATCCATGCAAGTGACAAATGTATAAAGTGCTTCACACTAACAACATGGAGTGCACTAATTAATGTTTATATATGAATTGCAAAAGCATCCATTGCATGTATTTCAAACCGCTCTCACTCTATGGATCGATAATATGAAATAAACACATGCACATGCTAGAATTCAATAGATTATGGGTGTCTGATAGACCGATTTTCGTCCATACGCAATTTGCAAAATTCATGATCTCATCCAAAAATAATAATGCCATTTATATTTAAATTTAATGCGTAGAACCGCCGTTTACACGTAGATGCACTATGCCTCGCCCCGTTCTCACAAACGCGTTATATATCTCTCTATCTAACGCATAAGTGCGCACACTTTATATGCATTGGCATTTCTCTTGCACACATGCTCACAATCTCTCTCAGGGTGTCGAGGTGTGTCACGCACATGCTCTCTCTGTTTCTCTCTCTCTCTCTCTCTTTCTGACTACTATGTACCACTCTTTTCACTAATCTCAGTTTGAAAACACTATTTCTCTCGCATGCATATACACACACGCACGGTCTCTACTAGCCCTCTATACGCACATATATGTGCCTACGTGTCTCCCGCACGCACATTATCTTTAGGCCTCTCTCGCACACATTGCCCCCCCCCCCCCCCCGACACACCTCTCTCTTAGTAGTTGGCAGATATGATTTCATCATATCATTCGGAAGGATATCCAGGCTGGATGGTAATATGAGGCAAAGTTTTACCCTAGTTCGGATCGGACCCTTGTAGTTGAAGAAAGAGCCTACTCCTGTTACTGTATATTAGTGATAGGGGTGTGTACAAAGTACACGTGAATACCAGGCATTGTGTGTGTATACTATCGACGAACTAGCCCCCAAACTTGTATAACATACTAAGGGCCTAGGGTTACAAATCATATATAGTCGGCTTATCACCAGTGGGGATAGAGTCCTCCACGACGCTGGTAGCTTCGTGTTGTACGCCGAGTCCTCCACATGGGTCTTCGTATAACACGTCTCGGTCCAACCTATATGTGGCGCAGGATGGAACCGACCCATGAGTCTTCATGTTGACCCACCACAACTAGAAATGATGTGCCCACCACACTACACACGCAATCGGCCACTAAGAAAATAAGCATATACAATAGTACAACGGTATCTAGCTCACGATACGTCTCCATATTTTGTTGATGACATTGACGGACTTTGCATTTGATGCGTGCTCCGTATTTTGTAGACGACACTTACGGTCATTGTATTTGAAGCGAAAGCATGATATGGTCACTGGACTTCAGAATAATCTCATCACGGTCACCACATACATTTTGTCGTGCTAACCAACATGTGGTTGGATGGTTAGGAGGACAGTGGTTTCTCGAGCCCGCCAAGGTTAAAGTCCCGATGCTCGCATTTATCTTGTGTTAATTTCAGTATTTTCCGGCGATGCACGTTCAGTGGGAGGAGACGTTCCACTCAACTACGAGGCACCTATGGTGACTTCCTAAAATCTGAAGATCATATATGCTAGCCCACTCTCTCGAAGGTGCTCATAGGGGTAGGGTTCGCGTGTGTGCTCTTATAGAGGTGAGTGCTTGCGCGTATATATGAGCCCTTGCGCCTGTATCGTGTTAAACAAATACATGTAATGATTATACAGTCAATGGCTCACCCGTACAACTCCGTACTTTGTTGATGACACAGTCAATTGACCAGTCAAACGTTCCACGCGGCGCAACTAGTGTTGCACTATCGGGGCGCGTAACCATGGGGCCCACCTGTCATCCCGTATATTAAAGAAAGAAATGGTAGTTTGAGTCTGTACTGTGTTAATAAAATAGGAGTACATTTTAGGGTGATCATACGGTCACTGGCTCACCATACAGCTCCGTAATTTGTTGATAACACGATCAATTGACCAGTCAAACGGTCCACATTCAGCAGCGCACATTACCATAGGGCCCACCCATCAGCGCGCATATGAAGGACAGAAATGGTAATAAATTAGTGGTAGGTGGGTATTGAAAGTCGTGAGACCTCTGGTTGGGGGCGTTCATTGGGCGGTGGGGTGGGGATCGCCGGAGAAAAAGCTCGGCGCGGGGGGGGGGGGCTGCTAGAGGGATGGCCAGTGCGGTGGCGGACCAGCGGTGGGGAGTGGTTTCGGGGAGGGCGGGCCGGCCGCGGGCGGCGGGGGCTGGCGGCTCGGGGGGTGGAGTTTGATGATAAACTGGAGGCCCTTGATTTCGTATCCAACGGCTGGAAAATCTAATGACCAGAGATGAAAAAGTCAGTCGACTGACGTGTAGCCTCACCCCGCACGTACACATGCACGCACGCAAGACACGCACGCATGCAGGCGTGCAACACTGACACGTACACATAACGTACACATGCACGCACGCAAGACACGCACGCATGCAGGCGTGCAACACTGACACGTACACACGCACGCATGCTGGCGTGCAACACTAACACATACACATGCACTCACGAACACACGCACGTATGCACCCATGCATGCAACACTGAAACGTACCCATGCACGCACGCAACACTCGCACCCTGCATGCACACAGAACACGACGCAAGACACACGCTCAACCTATACGTGCATGCACCCTTTGTTAAGGACATGGATTGTTACGGGTATTAATCAATCTTATCTGTGATAAGCTGAACATTGATGTTTGCAATGGTCTTTATGAATCACAACGTATCGAACGGGCTATCAACATAGTAGGCTATCTACATGAAAAAGATGACGTCACACTCAATGAACAATCAGCGGTTTATGAAATGCCCGCTTCTGACCGCCCTGGCCCATCAAAGGTTCCTTTGTAGTGCGCTGCCTGCGTTAGGTCACTGACATGCAGGCCATGCACCCAAAGAGCCCACACATCAGTGGAAGAACGGCGCGGTGTCCTAGGTCAGAGTCGAGGGCGCCACTCGCTGCACGCCCGGCTGAACACGCCTCTGTGCCGCATTCAAATGCCTCCATGAAACCCGCCCGTGTGGAAGCCGAGAAACCCACTCTGGACACACGTCCGTTCATGACCGGGTCGGCGTTAAACGCAACGCCGGCCGAGCTCCTCCCGTTCGCCGTCTATTTAATCTCCTATTTAAACGAGGCCAAACGCCGGCCAAGAATCGCACGCCTTCGCCGCTCCTCTATCTCCTCCACCATTTTGTCCACTCTTACAATGGCTTACGAAGAGTAGTTATTCCGCATCCAAGCCGGCTGGGTAGCCCACTGGATACGAGCTATGCAGCTCGCTAATCCACCTCCCTCCCCTCTCCCAACGGAGCCAGTTGCCGCCCCAAGCCGGCGCGCGCTTCAGCAACTCCCCGCTCCAGGCCAGCTCGACTTGGAGCAGCGCACGGGCGTCATTGCTGCCATCCACGCCGCCTCCTCGTACCGCGTCTCCCATTTCTGTGGCCGAGACTCCCATGCCGGCAGCCACGCAATGCAAGCAGCGACAAAAGCCGGGTGCGCGGAGAGCAACGAGTCAGTGGCCAGCGCCTCCGCGTCCGCCGCCATCATCGAGGAGAAGTAGAACACGGGAGGCCGCCGCTGCTTGGGTCCCATGAAGGTCACCGCAGAGGCGACGCTGGCGTACACAGCAGGTGTCTTGCCGGATCCTTTTGTTGCGAGGACCTTCATCGACCCTACATGGGCTCCACGGAAGAGGGGAATGTTAGGATGAACTCGAGCCGGTGCCGGCCATGGCGAAGTAGTGGCCAGTGATGAACTCGAACCGGTGTCGGCCACCATCATCTTCGGCACCAGCCAATGATATCAGTTGGGCAATGGGGAAGCGAGCCATCCTTTGTGCTGAAGCATATACCTCCGGGGCTCCCGGCAGTCCAGTGATCATGCTACCGGACATGAGGAACACAAATCGATCGACGGGCGACCATTTAGGCCAGGTATTATATACCTGTGATGTCTAGAACTAGCACCGCCTAGTTCATTTGAATGTAATGAAATCTGTCATGTTTGTATGAAAATCCGGTATTTTATATGATTTCCGTCGTTGGTTATATGAAATATCAGTTTGTCTACGTTTTTGCGTGAATTTCGTCCGGTTGGATGTCGTAATTTGCGGGTCGCCGGTCGATCTGCGGGCGGCTCGGGCGGCGTTGTGGGACAAAAAAACATAGCTCGTGCGAGCTCGTCTCCAACATGCGCGCTGGAGGATGCATGACAGCATGAGCACCCGAGCCATTCCTCGTTCATCGGTGGCAAAGGCACCGGTGGACAAAAAGGTCGCCAATATATTGGCTACCCCGGGCAAGATCCAAACAGCCCCTCCCAATAGATTCAATTCCCTCGTTTGTCGTGGAATTTTGCCATGTGTTGTTTTCATGGACTAGCAAGATGCCCGTGCATTGCACGGAACATCAAGATGCATTTTTTTACAAACTCCCGCATTCATGCAAGGGATAATTAATGTCCTCCTTTGCTAGTACCTAGAGGCAAACACCATTAATATTCCATCGATTAGTGTTAGTGGCCTTGTATATCTACAAATTGTAATTTTGATAGTGGCCCCTTGTATATAAAAATGGAGGGATAAAGATGAGAGATAAGGTGAGGAGGAGTGGGGCGTGGTGGTGACTGGTGGTCGGACTGGGCGGAGGCATGGGGATGGACGGCGCATTATGTCTAGGTTTGTATCTCTCTCACACACACACTACGTAGGTGGGGGACGTGCACGAAGAGAAGAGGTGCACGCACGGCGCATGTACTCCCATCTCTTTCCCAACCACACCCACGCGGGTACACGGTGGAGCTCATTTCTGTATGAAAAAGGCAGCCCACGTGTTAATTTGGCACGTGTACTGGTTGTCCACTTGGTGGAGGGAGGATCGTCTACCACGGGTGAACAAACAAATTGTGACTTGACGTGCTATGTTAAAAAAAGAGACAAACCATGTGGGGCCTACCTTAGGGGCAAGGCTCTATACACTAGAGTACTTTTGATGTGTCCCGTCAACTCGCAGAACGAGGAGAAGCTTGCTTAGTATGTCGTCTCCCCCGCCCACGGGCGTGGTGGCTCGCAGGATGAGGCGAAGGTTGCTTATGAGTAGTAGTAGTATTCCTACTACTGTACGCCTTACGCCCGCTCCCTCGCCCACGCGCGCGGTCGCTCGCAGCACGAGGAGAAAATTTTACTCCCTCCGTCTAGGTGAGTAAGTCATCTTAGGTTGTGCACCGTGACCAAGGAGGAGGAGAAAACGAGAGAACTTAATGTTCATTTGCTAATTAATAGCATTGCATGCAATGAACTAACCACTGCATGTCGTGTTTGGTAGTCTCAAGTCATTAAAAGCATGCACACCCCACATCTCTTATTGGTTGATATGTCAAGAAACAAGAACGAGGTAGAATTTAATGCATCGCGCCTAAGTGTTTGGGGATTATTTAGTTTTCGTAAGACGACCACACACCTAGACGGAGGGAGTACTACTCCCTCCGTTTACTCCTCGTCCCTACTACGTACCTTGGTTAGTACTCCCTCCATTTACTTATACAAGGCCACTATAAAAAAATACATTTTGCATCTATACAAGGCCACAAATAGTAATCAAGACAAAAGTTACTACTCCCTCCTTTCTAGTTTATGGCTCAATTTCAAAATCTCTCCAACCAAGGTAGACGGTGAGTGGTTGAATTAATTTCGTAGTTTGCACAAGTAATTAGTACGCTCGTTTTTCTCAAGAAGTTATGTTTACCGAGGCATTAATTAGAACGAATGCATGAATGACCACTAAATTTCCATGAACTTGTACATTCATTGGTTAGTTTCCTCTTGACACTGCTTGCGTTGGGTGATCTAACGCACCTCGAAATCCAACATGTAATGGTACTACTACTAGTATAGTAGAATTGAGACTTACCAAATGGAAAAACGATTGTTTTTTAGATGAGCCCTATAAACCCTAGTGGGTACGTACTCCGTAAAAACAGATTTTTCCAAAACTAAGTCGCTCCCTTTCATGAGTTCTGTAGTATACTTCTCCGTCAACGCTCCCTTTCATGAATTATGTACTTCCTGTCACCGACATGTGGGACATATAGCAACCGGGTCGACGTGTCAAGCACCAAATAACAGTGCAGAACAGCAGGGGGGACGCACCCCACTCGTACCGGCCCAGTAGTAGTAATGAGCAATGAGACGTCAAATCACAATGCCGCACCTTCCCAGACGGACGAAGCAAACATTATTTCACACTTCGGTTCGCCATCATCTCAAACCACGTAGTATTGCTTCTGCCTCAAGAGGGACACGCGCATCGCCTTGGTACATCATGACACGTGGGACCGCATGACAGGCCATTCTCCCCCGCCGATCGCTCGGTAAAATCACCTCATTTTCACTATACTTCCTCCATATCGGTTTACTACATGGCATGCACGTCGTTCTAGGTTGAGAATTTAACTGGCTATATATGTGATGAACAGTACTCCAGCCTTTTAAAAAATGTATACTTTTGTACAGTAGTACTATCGATGGATTGCACCGTGGAGCAAAAATTGAAATTTAAAAAAATGTGGTACATATAGAGAGCGCTCGTCGCCAAATTATGCATATAGTACTATTAAAAAAGCTAGTACGTGCTTAATTGGGGTGCTAAATTCTATTAAAGAAATACTAGTAGTATGTATCATACTGAGGAGTTAAAGTAACGAGAAGAAACATAATATAGTTCTGCTGGGGCTCGGCACAACACACCCCTCAAATTCAACTAAGCACACCTGAAATTAAACTACGCAACTAATCCGATAGACATTGCATTAGAACCACCATGAGCAACGATACTGACACCTTACTCACTCAGAGGAGTCCTCGTCCATGTCCTTGACTTCGTCCTTGTCTCTCTTCCTCTTGGCCGATACTTCTTTGCTTGAACCGCACACTTGGCTCTTGCTCTTCATCCAACCCTTGTAGATATTGAAACAAAGGTAGCCTTCCATTGCAGCATAGTTGATGTGGTCTATATCTAGTACATTCCGCTGCCATGCATAACGATGAAATGTGTAATGAGGTTTCTCCAATTTACTATACGAAGGATGAACCATGGCTCCTGCCAGGGTCAGCATTCAAGGCTGACGAGAGGACACCAGCTGATTCTGCTGGAGGTCGAAGGTGTTGCCTACAACGAGGCCTATCCGACCCAGGACTTCATTGTCGTTACCAAAGTCTACAGTAACGAATTTGACTAGGTTGCTCTCGAGGTAGTCCTTAAAATCCAGGCATTCAACGTCGGCATGGCATATGTGGTAGACCAAGCATAAGTCATGCATGCAAACCTGGATCACGACAGGCTTCTTCCTCCCTTTGTCCTTTAGATCCTTCTCTCGTCCCAGGACTGTGGTGTACTCAACATCTAGCCCAGCGACCCGCTCATCATCTGAGTCTTCGAACATGCGTCTGAAGCAAGAAAGGCATCCTTTCACTGTCGCGGAAGAACGGGTGTAGATAACGTCGAACTCATTGCCGGTGATGGTTCTAACCTTGTACTCACCGCCGATCGTGAAGATTTGGGACGCCATGGATTTGGGAGCAGGGTTAGGATTAGTGGAACTGCCGTAATGTGAATGGACGACACTAGGAGGGAACCGCCATAGTATTGAAGGACGTGCGGGGACGAGTAGGAGCGAACTGCCAGCGTGCGAACGGCAGGGTAGTGGCTTTCCATTCTTCCATGATACGGGCTTCCGAGAGCCCTTGGATCTGAGATCGAACGGTTGCATGGCGTGATTCTAGACCTATGGGTGAATATCCTATCCTGGACGGTTATTCTACAAATTTTCAGCAACTTAGCATGCCACCGTTTGATCTCAGATCCAAGGGCTGCCAGCAGCCCGTATCATGGTCGCGCCTACCACGACCGTCGCGTCGCTCGCACGGTCGCGCCGTTGGAGATTTAACACGGTGCGTTAGGCTATCTGATGTTGGCATGTCATACATAGTCATCACTTAGTCACTCATACTACAACAAGGTTGGCTATAAGGTTGGCTATAAGTGTATTTATTTTTTTTACTCCTCTCTATCTCTTTCTTCGTACTCCCTCCGTCCCATAATATAAGAACGTTTTTTACACTAGGACACAAGGAGTACTAGTATTTATTGCATTTGCCAAGGAGTGACCTCTTCCAATGAAATGGTGTTGCTAAGTTTGCTTCATTTAATTAGCTATAGACTCAAAATTGTCTTTTCACCTAGGTACACGCGCTTAGCACCATTTCTTCCTTGGGTCACCAAACTTGCCACATCAAACTTTATGCCGATGTGGCAAACTTAGCACCTGTAGGAGTAAGTAAGTACTACTCCCTCCGTCCCAAAATAAGTGACTCAAAACTTACTCAACTTTTTACTAACATTAGTACAAAGTTGAGTCATTTTTGAGTCACTTATTTTAGGACGGAGGGAGTACAATAGTGGGCTATAAGCCCGCTTTACATGGCATTTTTGCATGTGTGGAGGAAAGAGGCAAGGAAAAAGTGGAGAAGTGGGCTCTCATGCAAGAGCCAGCCTCAACTACATGGTGGAGCATTGGGAGAGGCACCAGTATGGAGGTGGTCAGGAATCGGGAGACTCATGCCGGTCGTAGCGCCATAGTTAAAATGATAATGGCAAGTCAAATCATGGGGCCACACCTGTCCAGCAATAGCTCGCTGTCAAATCACACAGCCCTACGTTTGCAGCAGCCTACTCCCTCGTCTTCTCGCATCTCTGTCGAACCGACTAGGCGGAACTGCCCCGCCTACCGCGCAGGAAAAGCCCCGCCCTCAATTTTTAAATACAACTACATCCGCTTAAGAATCCAATGATATAGTTGTACTTTTTGTGACATACTAGTAACTCATATTTAGTTAGTCAAATGGATGACCTAGAACTACCTGCATGCCCTATAAACCGAGACGCCTAAAAATAAAAAACTAAGACGGAGAGGGTAGTTCAGCATGTATCTTTTTATATCAATATAGTCGGGATTCACCAAGGAGCAAAACCAAGTGGTAGGCTGCTCCTATCGTGTTGGCGTAGCAACTCAAGCAGGGTCAGTCCGCACACGAAATGGCGACACAATTAACAGGACCCCTTTGGCCGACATGTGGCTCATCCACCGTCTTTTTCCACGTGCAATTCCTCAAATTACAGTTCGGAGCAGCGGTTGGAACTGGAGGCACCCCGGTCGTAGCGTCGTAGTAGTAGAAAATGAGCGACGAGGGGTCAAATCAGAAAGCCCCACCTTTCTCGCATTAAGCTAGACGGACGAAGCAACCATCATTTCACTCTAGGGCCCGCATTAAGCTAGACGGACAAAGCAACCATCATTTCACTCTAGGGCGCAACAGCATAAAGAAAAGAGAAAACAATGATGCGTGCGGCAGCTACCTAGGGCACCCTAGGATAGGGGTCTCCACTACATATCCTTTTTTTTGAAAGCACCTCCACTACAAATCGGCTTCTCCCTCGTCCTCTTGAAGAAAACTGATGATGAGTGTGGTGGTAGGGTTTTTAGGAGTACTACGGCGTGGGGGGCCATGTTGTAGTAAACGGGTTTGAGTCGACGCATGTGTGGACCACTTGGTTTTACGGGAACGAGGCAGCATTTTGGGTTCGGGGATCAGTGGAGATATAGTACGTACAAAAAATTGTGGACGTAGGTTCGAGCGAAAGGCAATGATGCATTGAATGCATGACATTTTGAAACCAAATTATGAATAAATACACACTATAGCATGTAAAGCTTTGAGTCATATATGCATGATGTAGATGTTCGTTTAGTTCTTATAGTTCATCTCATTCAAAATCAATTAGTTTTATAAAAATGTTAACATTCATGGGGTTGTGCATTGTAAAGCATAAAGTAAAAAACAAATAATGGCAATTCATTTAGTTAAAAACAATTATGATACATAAGATTCTAGAACAAAGGAGAAGTGCTTGTGTTTTGAGGTTTGTGCATTATGCTTAAGTTCAACCAGGGAGTCTTCTAAATTGTACATGTGGAAGATCTGGTGGAATGTTGATGATATCCAACGGCCAGTAGTGCTTGGATTCGCCATCTCTGCACTGTCGGATTAGCTTCATCCAGCGACCATCTTTCAAAGTTATTGGCACACTATATAGTTCTTGTGCCATAGTTGCATGTTTTGGAAAAAAGCTACTAGTGGGTTGTACTATCTATTTAGGAATAGAAGATGTATACATGGAAGTTGTAGGGAAAGAGATGATATGGAGCATCTCAATTCCTATGAGTAGGGATTGGAAAAGAGATGTCATTTGGTTCACATCATAGGAACTTTTATATTGAATCTAGAGATGACATGTATCTCAATTCCTATGAGGAGGGATTAGAAAAGATATGTAATTTGGTTCAGATCATAGGAACTTTTCTATTGAATATACACTAATGTTTATTTTCCTTTGAAATTAAGGGAGTATATGAATCCATTCATTTGAACCAAGTGGCTCTAAAGCTATAGAAATGATATCATGTTTATTTCCTTTGAAATGTGGAGTATATGAATATATTCCTATGAACCAATTGGCTCTAAAGGAAAAAATCCTATAAAAATCATATCATATAGAGTTCCTATGATATTCCTCGACACCAAAGGATGGTTGAAATTGATGCGGGTGATACGATGGTCTTAATTTGTAGACTCCTCCCCCATCTTTATAGTTACCTCTCGAAGATGAATGAAATGATATATACAGGGTATTCTACATGTGCAAATTGGTACACGAAAACTCGGTAAAAGTTTGCGAGGTTTGAATTTTCAATAAAGCTATATGCACTACATTTCGGAACGGAGGGAGCATACGACAGTTGCTAACACTCACGTGGAAGATTTGCGTGTAGGAGGAGTGTCTGTTCTGTTAAATGACATGGCAAAACTGACACTATCGGATGCCGATCTAACAGTTCTTACGGCGTTCGTCGGGAAAAGGCTTGTGGCGAATGTTTGCCGGATAATGATTTATAGACACATGCATTGCATTGATACGTGCCCTCCTCCCTCTCACGCACACGCACCCTCACGAGTCACGACTCTCCCGAGTCCTCTCACAGATTCGCACGTCGCACCCACCGTCTATCTGCAGGTAGACATCACGCACATATGTGCTCTTCACACCCTACCCTCAGAACTTCTAAAAAAACAAAAGACGTCGCGCACATTTTATTTTATGTCACACGTCACACACTTATACTATTACTCTTGCGGCGAACGTTCTTTGGCCATAGAATATTGTACTCTCACGAAGAGAAGCGGTGCACGCACGTACTAGTTCTCTCACACCCACTCACTGGTACATGTAGGAGCGCATTTTTTTGAAGCTGGTACAACAAAATCACTCCACTATATATATAAGCAGGAGCCTTAGCGCTTGCTTTACTAGGGTTCCTCTCATTCACTCTCTCATGCTCTCCAGATCTAAGCAAGACATAGGTGGCCACACTCTCTCGTAGCTCACGGCTGGTCACAAATCCGGCCGGACAAGCTCGACCAGGGCAGGGGTGTAGGTGCATCATTCACGCTGTCGTCGGCGGCGAGGGAGGAGACCAACGGCTGCCCGCGCGTCCCGATCGGCGGCCGTGCCGTTTTCTTCGAGAGAGTGCCGGCTCGGGAGTGCCTCCGACCCCTTCTTCCTCCCTACGGTATTGTGGCCAAGATGCAGCCTCCCGACGCCGTCTTTGCCACATGCCGACGACCCTCAGGTATATATTCCTTCGAAACCTGCCTTGCTCTACTGTCCCAGCTCCCTTCATGTGGATCTTTTTCTACTTTCGTCCGCTGTTCCAAAGCCACCTAGACTTTTACTATTATTAGAGGTAAAGCTAGTTCATACAGTCGACTCTGAGAGTTGGTTCAAACAGGGAAGAAAGTGGGAAAGCTGTAGCATGAATCTAGGACTTGGTTCTAAGAGGAAACGGGGGAAATTAGTAGATACTGGCTACCCAACCGGTCTCTTGGTTGAAAAGACGAAGAAAACATGTGGATGGCAAAGGGTGGGGGGAAGTGGACCTATCTCTTGGTTGAAAAAGGAAAGAAAGTGACGGGTGTTGGGGGACAACGCAAATGAGAATGAGCAGGTCTAGATTTCCTATGCTCACATAGGAAAATGTCACCGAGGAGATAAAAATTGGGACAAATGCAGACATGCTGCCTGAGTGTTTGCCGTTCTCGGCAGCCACATCTGCCTCACCACTTTATGCCCCTGCTGTCCCTACGCTCATATCGCTACCGTTAATGTAAAATCACATGAAGCATTAAGCAATGCCACCTAATGTCACTATAAGTAATGGTCTAGTGCCGTCGATAAATTGAAGCAATGCCACCACCATGTTATGAAGTGCTTCCGTCTTGCTTTATTTCCCATGAATTGTGTTTTTGCAGTTACACTTAACTCTCACACTGCTAACATTGCTTCATCCCAGTGGAACTACACAAATTTGATTGCACATTTACTGAACATGTGCTACTCTCATGACAGTAATACTAATGCTAATGTTATGCATGTTAATCTAGTGGCATTCTTGATGTGATGTGATGCTACTTACTTAAGGACTCTTCATACTGTCAATCTAGTGCCAATTATAACACAATAGATGTTGTTGTTAATCATACGCCACTACAAATATCTGTCACTGTTTAAATAACCGTATTTCGTATTTGCGCAAACAGGGATGTCTGTATCCATATCGTTTCGGGGTGTCTGTCTCCATATCGTTTCTATCCGCGCAATCAAAAGCACACACCTCAATTTTAGTACAACTGCGCAAAATGAGATGGCTATCCCTCGTTGCCGTCGTCTAACCTCCAGTCTTCAA
This sequence comes from Triticum timopheevii, assembly GCA_963921465.1. Classification (NCBI taxonomy): domain Eukaryota; kingdom Viridiplantae; phylum Streptophyta; class Magnoliopsida; order Poales; family Poaceae; genus Triticum; species Triticum timopheevii. The sequence continues at coordinate 488,062,660 of OY997270.1, read as the reverse complement.
GGTATTCCTACATTGTTAGTAACTAAGGTAGAATGACCAACGCAATCTAAAAGAAGCTAATTCGTATGTTTTACTTCCTGATTGCAGTGCAGGGACGAGCAAAAAAAACTGCATCCTAGTCTGGAATGCACTTTCCTCTAGTTCTTGCACGGACCAAGGACTAGCTGGCATGGCTACACGGCAGTTTTTTGGACAGGTGCACGGACAAGAGGCATTGTGGTCTGCTTATTTCTGCAAAAGACGGTGCTTAAATTTAGTGGAATGCACAAGCATTTCAAATGGTCAGTACACTACATGGTGCAGTTCAGCATTCCAGCTGAGACCACAATTATAATTGGTTATTCTGGAATGAGAGAACCTAACCCTGGATGGTGGCAACAAGAAAAAACCAGAGTAAACTCCAGGAAATTTAAGCGTGCCGAGAGGCCCTTTGCTCAGAGAAGCCTTGCTTGTTTTTTCCTGATTTGTCAACCTTCTCACAACTTTGTCTTTTGCTATGAACTAGTATATGTTTGTTATGTTCTATGAATCATTGAGATGTATAAAATTGCTTAACTTATGCTTTTCAAGTTTTTTTATGAAGACGAGTTTAATGTGAGTGTTCCACATGAGCGCTGGACTAGCGTGTGAACATTTGCAATTTATTACATTGTGGCATCAATTAACTGCATGAACCACTGTAACAAGATACATAGTTGCTTATATGTCAGATAGCAGATTGTTGATTGTTAGCTGGTTGATAGCCTAGTGTTGAAGCAAGCTGAGCCAATGTGTCGTGTTTTGCACAACTGCTTACAAGTGGGGTAGCACCAAAAGTGTTTACAAGTACTTATGTATACGTCGGTCCACAGTTCTCGAACGAGTGCTCTATTTCATCAAAACACACACTGCTCGTATGATAAACCGTGACAACTTATGTCTTACCATGCCATATTCATGAAAAAACTAGTGAGGACGCATCTGTTTCGTCAACAATTACGATGGTTCTCCCATAATTCACGGGCACACAAAAGTAGCAGCAGTTCCCATAGACGGATTCAAACAGAGTACTAGCCCCAGAGGGGTCGATAACAGGCAAGGTTCGGATAATTAGACACAATCCAAACTACTATTAAACACTAGCTGGGGCAACTATTTCATGCCTCGATCTAATTTGGGCTGGACACAAGATGGACCTTGCCATGAACATCATCGAGGACGTCCCGCAGCAGCTCAATCCTATGAACCTTCATGAAGACAACCTTGTGGCCTTGCCACTGATAAACTTGTTTGTGGAGGCATGCCATGTCATCTTCCTGCGTAAGCTTGACAAGAACAGTATGCCTCACAAACGAAGGAGTAGCTTTGAACTTCTTGTGCTTCAGTACACCCTGGACAACACGCCTGACAACAGTGAGGTTGGAATACAACTCTTCATTGGTATAACCGCAAATGACTTCCAGGATCCAACAGCCTAAGAACTCTGTTTTCCCAGTGCGTATATTCAGGTCATCCCCCTCATAGCGAGTGACATGTACAACCACACAATCCTTGTCTATATCAGGGTTCTAATTGAAACAGAAACAAATTCTGAATTACTTTTTAGTATAAGAAACACAAGTTATTTAAACCACTATGTATAGCATGGCATCGAAGATAATAAAATTTTGCATTATTAATCACCACATACTTAGATGAAAAACCACAATCGAGATCGGCAAAGAAGAAAATCACCTTGGGCAGCTCAGCAGGGGGGACACATCCTCGAAGGGGGAAAACTGCTCCTGCAGTGCCACAGGGGCTGTAACCTCAAACGGGGCGTTGACCATCTCAGTAGTGGCCGTGAGCATATCTGGGGTCGGCTCGGTGGCTGCCTCCATCTTCTTGGAGCTCTCTGTCTCGTGGGGATCAGCCTCCCGCATCTGCTCCAATATCGGCAGATCTTTGCCTGGTTCTCCTTGGTCCATCATGAAACTGATGAATACTAGGAGACCACTGAAAGGAAAACACAATCGTAATGACAATGAAACAAAAAAGAGAGTGAGGATCGGTTACTGCTTTGCAAAAGTTCTTTTTTTCTCTGAACAAAAATATACCAACATCACGGATCCGCTTTCCTTCCCTTCTTTGGGAGAGAAGAACAGTGGTAGATGCGAGTGTTCCCTTTCTTGGAGACGGTGAGGGAGAAGGGGATTCAGCAAAGAGTGAAATGATGGTTGCTTCGTCCGTCAAACTTAGACTGCGGGGGGGGGGGGGGTTGTGATACGACGGCTTGTTACTGCCGCGCTACGACCGGGGTTACTCTCCACCTACATACTGCCTTCTAATTTGGTGGATGGCATTTGGGCCCGCACGCTGCATGGCCCGCATGTCGGTGAACAAAAGTATAATGGCATTCAGTTGAGGGAGACATTTCAATGACCTAGGAGGAGCCAGAAGTGGTAGAGTGTCTCCACTGTACTAGTAGTAATTGTTTTTCTGGGTAGCTGTAGAGTGTCTCCACTGTACTAGTAGTAATTGTTTCTCTGGGCCCAAGACAAAACAGCCCATCCACACTAGTAAATAGTAAAATCAATTCAAAAGCCATATATTTACTGAATGAGAGGCACTACCCACACCCAGCACACCGCCCCCCAAAAAAACCTGGGTGCTCTTCTTCCTCCTCGCTCCCACCCACCTCACGTCAGCTCGCTTCACTCGTACCCCCAAATTCCTCACGTCACTCCTACAAAAAACCCCAACTCTCCTTCTTCCTCACTACTACAGAAAAGACCTCAGCTCCCCTTCTTCTTCACTCGCACTACAACTAGGCTCGCCATTCGTTACTCTGCTCAAATCCGTGAGCGCGACACGATGCCCTCGAGGAAAATGGAGTCAGCTGACCCCAGTGTCAAGAAGATGAGGCTCCCATCAGCGGCGACGCCTATTGTAGATCCTGCACCCGGCAGCACGGGGAGAAGCGGCGACCCCGCCCCCACCGGATCCCGGGAACCCGTAGAATCTCGGGTGGACCGCATCAGCGATCTCCCAGACGCCGTCCTTGGGGAGATCATCTCGCTTCTCCCCACCAAGGATTGCTACCGCACCCAAGTCCTCTCAATTCGGCGGCACCCTCTATGGCGCGTCGTGTCCCTTAATCTCGACTATCGTCAGCTATCTCTCTTCAATGATTTTGAAATCCCCAGAGCCATCATCTCCTCCCACCAGGGCTCCGTTCAAAGCCTCTGCATCCCGTCATGCTACCTGAGCAAGCATATCATGCCCTGCATGGTGGACGCCTGGCTGAAATCCCCTGAATTCACAGAACTCCAGCTGCTTGAGTTCTACTATTCCCCTAGAAATCACATAGCACATACCGAACGCCATGAACTTGTGCTCTCAGCACCGATGTCCATCTCGCGGTTTTCCTCCTCTCTCCACTCCGCCACCTTTGCACTGTGCTACCTACCAGACAATCTATTACTAAACCTTTGACTCCCATTTCTCAAGAAACTTTCACTTGTGCAGGTCCGTATATCGAAGGCCTCATTGCACAGCATCATCCACTCTAGTTGCCCTGCCCTGGAGTGCTTGGTGCTTGTTTTCACAGTTAGAATCAGTTGTCTCCAAATAAAGTCGCCTAACCTTGTAAGAATTGGAATTTATTTTGACGAAAGGCAGCTCATCATCCAAGATGCCCCTTCACTTGAAAGGTTGATCCTTGATTCTAGTTATTCATCGTTGCAAATAACCGTCCTCTCTGCGCCTAAACTAGAGACCTTGGGTGTAATACATGATCTCTGTGCTCATTTCAATATGGTGTTTGGCTCCACAGTTCTTCAGGTACTTTATATTATCATCTACACTTGTAACCATAAGCTGCATTTTAAATTTATGCCCATAAGTTATATATCATCTTGGACTACACATTTTGTACTAATATTATGTTCTATGCTCAATGATGAGTTTCTCCATGGATGGCCTATCAATGGTGTTGGATTCTGTCAAGATCTTATATATCCAAATGATTAGTTTTGATCTGAACAAGATTATTGGCTTGCTGCAATGCTTTCCATGTCTGGAGAAGTTGTATAAAAAGGTGATAATTTCACACGCACATTGGAAGCCCGCATATAGTGTACTAGAATTAACCGTTCAGTTGTTGCTCTTTCGACACTCTTTTTTTAGACCTTAACTGTTTTTAATCTTCATGTCTATTTAGGCAATAGGACGGGGTAAGAAAGTTATAACCAATCGGTGGATTCGTAACCATCGGGATTTTCTCACTTCTCATGAGATTCGATTGAAGACAGTAACGCTAGAATGATAGGTAGCCAACCGTGCAAACACTAGATTTGTCACATTCTTCCTGCTGAATGCGAGGTTACTATTGTTCATCAGGCTTAAGTTTATCAGCAGCATGGTTTTGACGGATGGGTATGTCAAAGAGCAAAAAAAGGAGTTTCAGGTGGGCAAAAGAGCATCTGAACGTGTCGGGCTTCTATTTACAACTTATTGTGCTCATAATCCAGTAAATTTTATGACCCAGGATGTTCATTCTATGGACCTGACCGATCCATTTGACTGTGACTGCCGAAAACAGTGCTGGAGTTAGATGTTGTTGCCCTTTTCAACCTAGGTTTTTTTGTAAACGTGATGAACAATTAACCCTCGTGCTTTTGTACAGTTTGTAAGCTGGAGTTAGATGTTCCTGCCCTTTTCAACTCGGTTGTGACCATCATATTTTCTTTGAAACAAGGCATGGCTTGCCATTCATTTAATTTAGAGTGAAATATTGTAACAAATCCCAACCAAGGGACATAACATCACTCTCGCCGGCTGCTTGAGCTCACTGTGCATTACAGAAGCCAAGTGATTAGCCCCCACCAGCACCCACAAACTTATTTCGAACTAGCACATCAAATGGGCTGTAAATTTTCATAGGAAAGGCTGCATGACTATGAAAGATTTGGATTCTGACATTTGGGACCCGCGAGGAAATAGCCTAGCCAGTCAACAAACGATTCTACCTACCAGCCGTTGGATTGACATCCAACATCTGTCGTGTATCTTCTATCTCTTGTCTTCTTCCTCCAGCCGCCCAAACCGAACCACCCTGTCGGCTCCTCCTGCTCCCGCATCCCATGGCTGGTTGCGCCTCCGCCGCCCTACCATACGTACCCTCCAACGTTGGCCAGTCCCTCCCTCTATTCCCCCACATGTCCTGTTATTCTCCGGCGATGTCAGCCCCAACACGCACCCGCACCCAAACCAGTCAACCCTCGTACTCCCCTTCGCCTGCGACTGGATCGGCGCATCTTCCACGGCTCCTGTTCGTTCCGTCCGAGGCCTCGCCGTCGCCCTCCGCCTTGCGGCCTTGGTTCGCTCGCCGTGCACGGTGCGCCGCCCTCTTGTGTTGTCAACGTTGTCAACAACCAAGAGGAACAAGGAGATGATTGTATGTGGAGAGGATGACAGTAGGGACCCACCAGCGTCATGGCAGTACGCAAGCAAGTGCCTCTGTATTACAAGCCCAAAAATATGGTTCCTCCTAATGGTTGGACATATGGGGCTCACGCCATTGTCAACGTAGTCAATAAACGAGAGAATTACACTACGAGTGGCTGACACCAGGGACCCAGCAAGTCGTGCAGTTTTTTTTGAGGAACAAGCAGTTGTTATTTATACTAGTTTTAGCGACGGATCAGGGTAACAATGAGGCTGTGCGAGGGCCGTGGCCCGTCTAGCCAGGGTTTTATTTATGTTTACCACATCATGAGCCCAGTTGTGTTTTTTTCTTGCTGAAAATGGCTAGCCCAGTTCTATTTTTTTTAAGAAATACCCAAACAAGGCCTACTTGCTTTGTCGGCCCTGCTGGGCTGCAAATCTTTCAAGACGAGCAGAGTTTCATTCGGTTTGCCCAGAAATGGGTTGTACATTTTTTAAACACATCAAACCGGGAATTAGTTTCAATTTTTTTCATTACAAGATTTTAAATTCCATTGATTTTTATGCGTGGACAATTATTTGGATTTTATATTTATATAAATTATTTTTCAAAATAGTTTGAATGTGAATCGATATTTCTGGATTAAAAACAGTTGACCGCACCAAAATATGCAAAATTTCGTATACTTTTTAACCGTGACCACAATATGGGGTGTAATGCTAACAAAAAGAAGATGGGCTCCAAAAAGATTCTTAATAATTAGCAAATGGGATGTACATTATTAGAAATAATGGCAGATGGGTTGTCTGCTGTTTTCCACAGATTTGAGGCTGACTTGTGCGCCTACTACAGGTTGACGCATATGCTTTCATGAAAAAAAGGTTGACGCACACGCAACGCCCTATCAACTTAGTCAACACACGAGAGCAGTGACTGTTGGATGTCCATCCAACGGCTGTCGTGCTTCTTCAATCTTTGCTCTTCATGCTCCAGCCGCTCAAACAAGTGCCGGCGGGACTTCCTGCTCCCTCCTCCCCACGGCCGGCTGTGCCGCCGCGCAGGCCTCACCACCCCCACAGTACTCCCATCGCGGGCCTAGCCATCCCTCTACTGACCCACACCTGCTATTATTCTTCGGCAATGGCAGTCAAACCAGTAAACCCTCGTACAGTCATACTCCTCTTTCTCGGCTCCGCGTCGTCCCCTTCCTAGGCCTCACCGACGTCCACCGCCTTGGTGCTCTTGGCGCGGCGTGGTCAATGTGGTCAACGACATTCCATCGGAAGAGTACTGTACATGGAGAGGCTGACAGCTGGGTCCACGGCCACAGCCCAGTTTTTTTGTGATTTGCCAAGTAAGTCGCTTTGTCAGGCCTGTTGGGCTGCAAATCTTTCAAGACGAGGAGAGCTTGCATTCGGCTGGCCGAGAAAATGGCCCATCAGTAATGAGAAATGGGCTGTACATTTTTAAAACACATCAAACCGGCAATTAGTTTCAAATATCTTTTTTTTCATTTCGAGATTTTAAATTACATTAATTTTTATGCGTGGAGAATTTGTTGGATTTTATATTGATATACATTTATTTTTAAAATCAGTTTGAATGTGAGTCGAAATTTCGGGATTAAAAACAGTTTGGACTGCACCGAAATATGCAAAATTTCGTATACTTTTTTAACCTTGGCCACAATATGGGCTGTAATGCTAACAAAATAATATGGGCTCCAAAAAAACCTTAAATATTAGCAAATGGGCTGTAAATTATTAGAAATAATGGCAGATGGGATGTATGTTGTTTTCCACAGATTTGAGGCTTTCCTAAAAAGAAGGTTGACGCACAAGCAGTGACTGTTGGATGTCCATCCAACGGCCGTCGTGCTTCAATCTCTGCTCTTCCTGCTCCAGCCGCTCAAACAAGCGCCGGCGGGACTGCCTGCTCCCTCCTCCCCGCGGTCGGCTGTGCTGCCGCGCAGGCCTCACCGCCCCCACCGTACTCCCATCGCTGGCCTAGACATCCCTCTACTGACCCACACCTGTTGTTATTCTCTGGTGATGGCAAACGAACCAGTAAACCCTCATACAGTCATACTCCTCTCCGCGTGGGCATCCACTGCCGCGTCTTCCCCGGCTCTGCGTCATCCCCTTCCTAGGCGTCGCCGTCGTCCACCGCCCTGGTGCTCTCGGCGCGGCGTGGTCAATGTGGTCAACGACCAACTTCCATCGGAAGAGTACTGTACGTGGAGAGGCTGACAGCTGGGTCCACGGCGGCCGCAAGGAAGTGCCTCCTTATTACATGCAAAATAATTATTCCTCCACCTGACAGCGGGGACCCACCGGACGGGCCACCGTATTTCGCAAAAAAAATGTTTCCCCCCTGACTGCTGGGACCTATCAGCTACACCTTCGCACGCAAGGAAGTGCGTCCGGGCAGAAAAAACAACAAAATGATTCGCCAGCTGACTACTGGGACCCACCAGCTACACCTTCGCACGCAAGGAAGTGCGTCCGGGCAAAAAAACGATTCGCCCCCCTGACTGCTGGGACCCACCAGCTACATCTTCGCACGCAAGGAATTGCCTGACAGTCGAGACCCACCTGGTCGAAGCGTACGTAGCATTGTCATTCTGGTCGCGAACGTGTACGTACATACTGGTGGATGTAGAGGCGCGCTTGTGTTGTAGTAGAGGCGCGCACATGTCATAGTAGAGGCGCGCACGTAGCATGTACACGTACGTACAGCGGCCAGGGTGCAAGAAAGAAAATACAGCCACGTATGTGTACATACAGGCGGGGTCTCAAATGCCTACTCGCGCATATATACGTACGGCCAGGGCTCGTGTGCATTGGTTGGGTCGGAACGAAGAAACAGCGTCATCGTCGTGTCCATGGGGAGCCAACCGGCTGGGTCGGAACGGAATGCGTCGTCGTGTTCATCGGGAGGGCTTGGACGGAATAGGCGATGGAAACGAGGCCTGGCGTACCGTAGAACAGAGGAAACGGCCTTGTGTTCGACCGGCCACGCTCGAAATGGGATCCTGTTCATCGGGAGGGGTCTAGCGTACAACAAAATGGAGGAAACGGACCTCCTATGGTCGAAACGGGGGTCCTGTTGATCGGGAGGGGTGTGGCGTACCGCAAAACGGACAAAACGGACCTCCTACGATCGAAACGGGGGTCCTGTTGATCGGGAGGGGTGTGGCGTACCGCAAAACGGACAAAACGGACCTCCTACAGTCGAAACGGGGGTCTTGTTGATCGGGAGGGGTGTGGCGTACCGCAAAACGGACGAAACAGACTTGTGTTGGAGCGCTACGGTCGAAACGAGGGTCCTGTTCATCGGGAGGGGTGTGGCGTACCGCAAAACGGGACTCCATGGGATAGTGTTCATCTCCACCGTCGACCTCATCCAGCCTCCACGGGCTACCGTTCATCCACCGTCGACCTCCTCCAGCCTCCACGTGCGACTGTTCATCCACGAGCTCCTGTTCATCCAGCCTCCACCGCGCGCTACTCCATCGGCTACTGTTCAACCACCCCTCTCCACAGGCTCCTGTTCAACCACCCCTCCACGGGCTACTGTTCATCCACCCCTCCACCGTCTACTGTTCATCCAACCCTCCACGGGGCCGTCCTGTTCATCCAGCCCTCCACACCATGGGGTCCTGTTCATCCAGAGGCAACGCCATGGGTCCTGTTCATCCACTCCCACCGCTCAATGTTCATCCAACCCCCCCTCCCCCCCCCCCGGCAATGCTCATTGTTCATCCAGAGAGGCAGCATCGACCGGCTTCAGTTAGCAGCAGTAGCGAAGGAATCGATCGCTCGGGTTCAGTAACGCGTAGCCTGCAGTGCAATCGCTCAGGTTCAGTTAGAGCCCAACTCCTTGCTCGGGTTCAGTTAGAGCCAACGCCTCGCACACACGTGTGTACGTGTACGAGAGAAAAGTGCATCGCTCGGCCCCCGACCTCCCACCGTAACCGGGAACTCCTCGAAATTCCCCCTCCCACTTCTACCACGGTTTTTTCCGTCATGGACGGCCCAAAGAATGTCATGCAGCTACATCTCCGGCCTGCCCGGGATGAAAAGCCCATTTTCTGTCATGATTGTTTGTCATAGAAGTAGGAGCCCACCACATCTATGATGATACCGGGTTTTGTCACAATTATTGTCATAGAAGTGTCATATGTATGACAGAAAAAAAAATCGTTCGGCCCAAAATGTCATGGATGTGTCTTTTTTGTAGTGTGGGCAGGCCCTGCGGCGACGGCAGCCTCACACCGTAGCCGAACCAGTGAACCTTCGTACTCCTCTCTGCGCGGGCGTCCACTGCCGCATCTTCCCCGGCTCCGCGTCGTCCCCTTCCTAGGCCTCGCCGTCGTCCACCGCCGTGGTTCTCTCGGCGCGGCCTGGTCAACGTGGTCAAGGAACGACTTCCATCAGACGTGGACTGTATGTGGAGAGGCTGACAGCTGGGTCCACGGCCGCAGCAAGGAAGTGCCTCCTTATTACACGGAAAATAATGATTCCTCCACCTGACAGCTGGGACCCACCGGATGGACCACTGTATTTCGTGAAAAAAACGTTTCCCCCTGACTGCTGGGACCCACCAGCTACATCTTCGCACGCAAGGAAGTGCATCCGGGAAAAAAAACGATTCGCCCCCCTTACTGCTGGGACCCACTAGCTACATCTTTGCACGCAAGGAAGTGCGTCTAGGCAAAAAAAAATGATTCGCCCCCCTGACTGCTGGGATCCACCAGCTACATCTTCGCACGCAAGGAAGTGCATTCGGGCAAAAAAACAATTCGCCCCCTGACTGCTGGGACCCACCAGCTACATCTTCGCACGCAAGGAAATGCGTCCGGGAAAAAAATGATTCGCCCCCCTGACTGCTGGGACCCACCAGCTACATCTTCGCATGCAAGAAGTGCCTGACAATCGGGACCCACATGGTCGAAGCGTACGTACCGTTATCATTCTGGTCGCGAACGTGTACGTATATATATACTGGTCGATGTAGAGGCACGCACGTAGCATGTACACGCACGTACAATGGCCAGGGTGCAAGAAAGAAAATACGCCCATGTATGTGTACGTACAGGCGGGGTCTCGAATGCCTACTCGCGCATACGTACGGCCAGGGCTCATGTACATGGTTGGGTCGGAACAGACAAACAGCGTCGTCGTCGTCTTCATGGGGGGCAACCGGAATGTGTCGTGTTCATGGGGAGGCAACGGAATGCGTCGTGTTCTTCGGGAGGCAACGGAACGCGTCGGAGCCAACCGGCTGGGTCGGAATAGAATGCATCGTCGTGTTCATCGGGAGGGCTTGGACGGAACAGGCGATGGAAACAAGGCCTGGCGTACCGCAAAACGGAGGAAACGGCCTTGTGTTCGACCGGCCACGTTCGAAACAGGATCCTGTTCATCGAGAGGGGTCTGGCATACCGCAAAACGGAGGAAACCGACCTCCTACGGTCGAAACGGGGGTCCTGTTGATTGGGAGGGGTGTGGCGTACCGCAAAACGGACGAAACGGACTTGTGTTGGAGCGCTACGATCGAAAAGGGGGTCCTGTTGATCGGGAGCGGTGTGGCGTACCGCAAAACGGGACTCCACGGGATACTGTTCATCTCCACCGTCGACCTCCTCCAGCCTCCACGGGCTACTGTTCATCCACCGTCAACCTCCTCTAGCCTCCACCTGCGACTGTTCATCCACGGGCTCCTGTTCATCCAGCCCCCACTGCGCGCTACTCCACTGGCTACTGTTCAACCACCCCTCTCCACGGGCTCCTGTTCAACCACCCCTCCACGGGCTACTGTTCATCCATCCCTCCACTGTCTACTGTTCATCTAGCCCTCCACGGGGTCATCCTGTTCATCCAGCCCTCCACGGGGTCCTGTTCATCCAGCCCCAACCGGCTCGATCGGTCAGGGTCCTGTTCATCCAGAGGCAACACCACGGGTCATGTTCATCCACTCCCACCGCTCACTGTTCATCCACCCCCCCCCCCCCCCCACAATGCTCACTATTCATCCAGAGAGGCAGCATCGATCGGCTTCAGCTAGCAGCAGTAGTGAAGGAATTGCTCGATCCGGTTTAGTTAACAGCCATCGATCGATCGCTCGGGTTCAGTAACGCGTAGCCTGCAGTGCAATCGCTCGGGTTCAGTCAGAGCCCAACGCCTCGCCCGGGTTCAGTTAGAGCCAACGCCTCGCACACACGCGCGTACGTATACGAGAGAAATGCGCATCGCTCGGCCCCCAACCACCCACCGTAACCGGAACTCCCCGAAATTTTCCTCGCCCTGGCTTCTACCACGGTTTTTCCGTCATGGACGGCCCAAAGAATGTCATGCAGCTGCGTCTCCGGCCCGCCCAGGACGAAAAGCCCATTTTCTGTCATGATTTTTTGTCATAGAAGTAGGAGCCCACCACATCTATGATGATACTGGGTTTTGTCACAATTATCGTCATAGAAGTGTCATAAGTATGACAGAAAAAAGTTTCGTTCGGCCCAAAATGTCACGGATGTGTCTTTTTTTTGTAGTGATATCATGTACATCATCACCGGTACGATGGCGAGGCTTCGTCCGGTGATCTGCCTCACCTTTGAAAACTTTCTTTCTTACGGGATGCCTGCTCAGAAGAAATCGACGATGTCCCAGGTACACATTCTTCTTACAATTATCCAAATATATACTATCGATATCATCCAAACAGTACCTAAGGCCAATCATTGATGGTCACAAACAACAATGCATGTAGGTCAAATTCTTCTTGTTTGTGCTCATCCCACACACGTACACCTTTTTCATTCCACAGTTGTAAGAGTTCTTCAACTAATGGCCTTAGGTACACATAAATGTCGTTGCCAGGTTGCTTAGGCCCTTGGATGAGCACTGGCATCATAATGAACTTCTGCTTCATGCACAACCAAGGAGGAAGGTTATACATACATAGAGTCACAGGCCAGGTGCTATGGTTGCTCATCTACTCCCCAAAAGGATTAATGCCATTTGCTCTTAGAACAAACCATACGTTCCTTGCGTCACCTGCAAAGTCCTCCCAGTACTTTCTATCGATTTTTCTCCACTGCAACCCGTCAGCGGGTACTCTCAACTTCCCGTCTTTCTTACAGTCTTCTCTGTGCCATCGCATCGACTTGGTATGCTCTTTGATTTGGAATAAACGTTTCAACTGTGGTATTATAGGAGCATACCACATCACCTTGGCAGGAATCTTCTTCCTGGGGTGCTCGCCCTCGACATCACCAGGGTCATCGCGGCTGATCTTGTAGCGCAATGCACCGCATACCGGGCACGCATTCAAATCCTTGTACTCACCGCGGTAGAGGATGCAGTCATTAGGGCATGCATGTATCTTTTGCACCTCTAATCGTAGAGGGTAGATAGCCTTCTTTGCTTCATACATACTCTCAGGTAATTCGTTGTCCTTTGGAAGCATCTTCTTTAACATTATCAGCAACTTCCCAAATCCCTTGTCAGATACACCATTCTCTGCCTTCCATTGCAGCAATTCCAGTGTGGTGCCCAGCTTTTTCTTGTCAGCTTCGCAATTCGGGTACAACAATTTCTTGTGATCCTCTAACATGCACTACAACTTCTTCTTCTCCTTTTCACTTGTGCAGTTTCTCTTTGCATCGGCAATGGCCCGACCTAGATCATCAGCAGGCTCATATGATGCCTCTTCTTCAGCTTCTTCCCGCATTGCCGGATCAGCTTCTTCCCCCATTGTTGTACCATCATATTCAGGGAACCCATGGCTAGGATAGTTGTCGTCGTCCTCTTCTTCTTCATTGTCTTCCATCATAACCCCTCTTTCTCCGTGCTTGGTCCAAACATTATAGTGGGGCATGAAACCGGACTCAAACAGGTGGACGTGAATGGTTCTTGACTGAGAGTAATTCAAAGCATTCTTACAGTTAGCACATAGACAAGGCATAAAACCATCCGCCTGCTTGTTTGCCTCAGCCGCAAGCCGAAAAGTATGCACACCATTAATGAACTGGGGAGAGCATCGGTTATTGTACATCCATTGTCGGATCATCTTCATTTACACAGCACCGAAAAGACCAAATTAATACAAGTTCATACATAAAGTTTATATAACACTTATTCCCATAAAATAACATACACATAACTCTCTAGCTGAAGCATTTAAATGCAACAAAAAATGCGATCAAGATCACAACTAAGGTAACAATTGATCCAATAGCATAATGATACCAAGCCTCACTATTGATGGCATATTTTCTAATCTTTCTAATCTTCAAGCTCATTTTCTCCATCTTGATCTTGTGACCATCGACAAAATCGACAACATGCAACTCCAATTCCATCTTCTCCCCCTCAATTCTTTTCAATTTTTCTTTCAAATACTCATTTTCTTTTTCAACTAAATTTAAGCTCTCGACAATAGGGTCGTTTGGAATTTCCGGTTCACATACCTCCTAGATAAAAATATCTATGTCAACTTGATGGGCATAATTTATCATAAACATGAAATGCAACAAATAGTTATAAAAGAAAATATACCACATCTGAATCATAACCTGGACGAGGGCCGACGGGGACAGATATCAAAACTATGGCACTATGTATAACAAACAACGTACGGGTAAGATAATTATACAAGTAACTATATATCTAAATAACACAAACATGATTTTTTTTCTCTTATATTAAAAGGATAAGAACAAGAGGCTCACCACAAGGTGGTGCCGGCAATGGGACGGTGTGGGCGATCGACGGTGGTTAGGACGGAGATGGGAAGGCACTAAGTAAACCACACCTACATATGCAAACTAAGAGTTATTTTGACCTCATATTGCATATAAATCAAATAAACTACAACATATAATTCCTCCCAAACTAAAAACCCACAAATCACTATACTTATAGAGCATTGCAAGAGTTAATGTAGCAATGAGAGATGAAAGGACAAAGTTGCCAACCTTTGTGATCACTTGGATGGACGGGGTGCCTTCAAATGTTGGAAAATTTTGGCAAAAATGGAGGTGGGAGCTCGAGCAAGAGGGGAAGAAAACAGAGAATATGGGAAAAACAAAGGGCTTTGGCTCGGGCTTGAAGAAGCACTATATATAGTGATATTTGTAGTCCCGTTCGGTTACACGAACCGGGACTAAAGGTGAACTTCTAGTCCCGGTTCATGGCATGAACCGGTACTATAGGTCATGGTGGGGCCGCAGCCTGACACAAGCCTGCCACCACCTCTTTAGTACCGGTTCGTGGCACGAACCGGTACTAAAGGTTCACCACAAACCAGTACTAATGAGAGCTGCCCACCTAGCCGTTGGAACCGACACTACCGGTTCTATTACAAAGCGGGACTAAAGAGTTGAACATTAGGCCCTTTTTCTAGTAGTGCCCCCCTCCACCGTTTACTCCTCCGATAGTATCATCGTAGTGCTTAGGCAAGGCCCTACGTGGATCACATCACCAATACCATCATCACGCCGTCGTGCTGACGGAACTCATCGACTCCATCGACACTCTGCTGGATCAAGAGGCCGAGGGACGTCATCGAGCTGAATGTGTGCATAACTCGGAGGTGTCGTACGTTCGGTATTTGATCGGTTGATTCGAGAAGAAGTTCGACTACATCAAGCACGTTAAGTTAACGCTTCTGCTTTCGGCCTACGAGGGTACGTGGACACACTCTCCCCTCTCGTTGCTATGCATCTCCTAGATAGATCTTGCGTGAGCGTAGGAATTTTTTTGAAATTGCATGCTATGTTTCCCAACAAGTTTTATTCCGTTTGGACTCTGTTTGATATTCCTTTCTGAAAAAGTAAAAAACAAGGAAAAACAGCAACTGGCACTGGGCACTAGGTTAATAGGTTAATATGTTGGTTCCAAAAAATGATATAAAATAGCATATTAATGCATATAAAACATCCAAAACTGATAATATAATAGGATGGAACAATAAAAAATTATATGTACGTTGGAGACGTATTAACGAGCAACCAAAAGGCAAATGAAAAGATGAACGAAACAAGGGCGAATAAAAAGGCAAATGTATTTTTATTTTTTTAAAATGTTTTAGAAGTGGGGGAGAGAAAAACGAGAGGCAAATGGCAAATAATGTAATGCAAGAGATGAGAGTTTATGATGGGTACTTGGTAGGCTTGATGTAGAATCTCCCCGGCAATGGCGCCAGAAATTCTTCCTACTACTTCTTCAGCTTGCGTTGGTTTTTCCTTGAAGAAGAAAGGATGATGCAGCAAAGTAGAGATAAGTATTTCCCTCAGTTTGAGAACCAAGGTATCAATCCAGTAGGAGGTACAAGTAAGTCTCCAATCTATGAAGCTACACAAACAATCAAACACTTGCACCCAACGCTAAAAGGGGGTTTTCAATTCCTTCACGATCACTTGCAAGGATGAGATCTGACAAATATAGATATAATTACTAAAACATAAAACAAAATAAAAGCAAATAAATCTCAGCGAGGTATTTTTGGTTCTTTTATTTATAGATCTAAAAATATATGATGGAAAACAGACACGGGGGCCATAGATTTCACTAGAGGGTTCTCTCTTGAAAAAAGCATATGGTGGGTAAACAAATTACTGTTGAGCAATTGATAGAAAAGCGCAAAGTTATGACGATATCTAAGGCAATGATCACGAATATAGGCATCACGTCCGTGATAAGTAGACTGACTCCTGCCTGCATCTACTACTATTACTCCACACATCGACCGCTATCCAACATGCATCTAGAGTATTAAGTCATAAGAACAGAGTAACGCTTTAAGTAAGATGACATGATGTAGAGGGATAAACTCATGTAATATGATGTAAACCCCATCATTTTATCCTTGATGGCAACAATACAATGCATGCCTCGTTGCCCCTACTATGTCACTAGGTGAGGACACCGCAAGATTGAAGCCAAGACTAAGCACATCTCCCATTGTAAGGAAAACCAATCTAGTTGGCCAAACCAAATCGATAGTTCGAAGAGAAATACAAAGATATCAAATCATGCATATAAGAATTCAGAGGAGACTCAAATAATATTCATAGATAATCTGATCATAAATCCATAATTCATCGGATCTCGACAAACACATCACAAAAAAGTATTACATCGGATAGAACTCCAAGAACATCGAGAAGAACTTTGTATTGAAGATCAGAGAGAGAGAGAGAGAGAGAGAGAGAGACAGAGAAAGAAAGAGAAAGCCATCTAGCTACTAGCTATGGATCCGTAGGTCTCTGGCAAACTACTCACGCATCATCGGTAGGGCGATAGGGTTGATGTAGAGGCCCTCCGTGATTGAATCCCCCTCTGGCAGCTCGCCGGAAAAGGTCCCAAGATGGGATCTCACGAGGTTAGAGGCTTGCGGCGGCGAAAAAGTATTTTGGTGAACGCTTCTGGTGCTTTGGAAATATTTGTGAATTTATAGAGCAAGAATTAGGGTTAGGAGACCTCCGAGGGGGCCACAAGCCCTCAGCCCCCCCCCCCCTCCCAGGGGCGCGCCCCCTAGCTTGTGGCTTCCTCGGGAAGCTCCTAGCCCCCTCTCCGAGTCCTACGGGTGTCTTCTGGTCCAAGAAAAATCATCGCGAAAGTTTTATTCTGTTTGGACTCCGTTTGATATTCCTTTCTGAAAAAGCCAAAAACAAGGAAAAACAGTAACTTGCACTAGGCACTAGGTCAATAGGTTAGTCCCAAAAAAGATATAAAATAGTATATTAATGCATATAAAACATTCAAAACAGATAATATAATAGCATGGAACAATCAAAAATTATAGATACGTTGGAGACGTATCAAGCATCTTGAGCCGCATGCAGTAGCCATGGATGGTGGAGTCATCCTGATGGCACCCGAAGAACTCTTGCTGCAAGAAAACGAGGCGCTGAAGTTTGTTGTCGGTGAAGAGCGTGTTGATCTTGTTCCACACGGCGCAAGCATCGTCGTCCTCGGCGATGACCGTGTGGAAGATGTCCTTCAAGACGGTTTGGTAGAACCATCGTATGAGAGTGTCCTCGATGGCGACCACTCCGGGTTGCCCTTCATGTACTCGTCGTCGATGGAGCCATCGAGGTCTTTCACGCGTAGTACAAGGAGCTGGAGGAGTCGAGGCGTACAGGAACACGGGCCTCGATGTTGAGATCACGGATGGCGGCGGCGGAGGGTACGGGACCGGCAAAGGGTTGGAGCTGTTGGTCATGGCGGATCCCGGGGAGTCCATGACGGGGCGGCGGCTTAGGTTCTAGTGACGGCGGCTGCGGGTGGAGAGGAGGTGCGGTGCGGCTAGGGCTAGGCGGCGCGGCAGGGGAGGTGCGACGCGGCTAGGAGGTAGGTTGGGGGCGAAAGCGGGAGGTGGGTGGTGGCGCGACACGAGGCGGCAGCGGCGTCGGTTGGGAGGGACACGGTGGCGGCGTGGTGTGGCGGCAGCGGCGGCGATGGAGATAGCAGCGGCGGCTTAGGGTTAGGGTAGGATCCAGAGGTATGATACCATGAGAAGGTTAGTTTTCATGCACCATATTAATCAACCAACAAAGAGTGAGAGGGTTGTCTTGTTGTGCGTTGAAGAGAAAAATGCACATTAATTAACACGTCAAGCGAGGAGAAAAGACTAGCTTGTAACATTGGCCTAAGTAGGCATTAATTTCTGCCTTGGTACCTGTAATATGGGTTTGTGGCCTTGTATGCAAAAATGGAGGGAGTAGTACTGATCAGGTGCATATGCACGTATATATAGTGTACAATATAGGCCTCAACCTCTAGTATACAAAGACTAGAGGTGGGCGAGGATATACAATATACATGCAAAATCATATGTTCAACAAAAAGCAAATGACAGAATTTTGGGATCGACCCGCCGAAGGAAGTGGCCCATGCATGATAGGAGTATGATGCAGCGAAAAAGATAGCCACCAGCCTGTTGCTAGCAACTCCGTCCTGTTGCGGGTACTCGATCTCTGCAGCGCAGCATCTGAACTGAAAGCTAGCTAGAGCTGGTGTCTATATATACCAGCGTTGAGATCCATCCTCCCAAATGATGCCAGCCTCGTGGCTACTACCTCTTTCTGGGAGTTAGCTTGTAGCTCGCTCACCATTCAGGAAAAAGCTTTCAGCTAGAACCAGGACATGGAGGAGAAGAAGGATAGACCCAAGCTTTGGAGGCTGCGCCGTGCCGTGAGGCAGCAGCACGGGAAGCTGTACATCATCAGGAAATGCATCGCCATGCTCATCTGCGGCAGTCCCAAGTGTGTATGCTCCTTCACTAGTTTAATTATGTTGCCCCCACCGAATATTGTTTTTGGAGGCCGAGCTCCATGGAGCTCGGTTTTGAAAAATTCGAATTTCGTTGTCGCTGTATTTGTGCCTCCAACTGATTATATGTAGGCATGGCACCGTACCTCTTTTAACAGGACATATTAAGTACTGTAAGATACTCCCTCCGTTTCATAATATAAGAACATTTTTTACACTACACTAATGTCTTCTTATATTATCGGACGGAGGGGGTATATTTTAGTTAATGCTGCTAGGAACATCCCCTATGTGCAGCCATGCAGGCATATATGGGAACAGATGATACGACAAACAATCGATGGCGTACGGCCTTTGTTTTTCCTCCCCTTTTTTTAGAAACACCGACATTGATGCTCATGAACACGCACATACACTCACCCTAAATACAATTCTATATACCGGGAATGCAGCTTTTTTGTTTCTTAAAAGTCTGTATCGGTTCACAAGCTAGTTTTGACTAATCCAACTCATTTACACCCAAGGAAGTCATTTCTAAGGCTGGAAGTAACTTTTGATTCTGCTCATCGGCGCGCTGAACTGTGAACCTTAATTCCAAATAAACTTGTGATTGTGACTTTCGATCTGTTAGCACGCCAGTGTCGTGACCTTCACAATAAAATAGGTATAGGTCCAACACATGCATGAATGGTGGACTGGAAGTGCAATTGTCCCACTAATTATCAAACCAATATAATGGCTGGTGCTCCAAACATAGCATAAGATCATAACACTATCCTCGACCTCTCAAGATTAGTTGAACGTGCAATAGTTAATTAACTAGGATCTTTTCATTCAAGTAAGAGTGTGCATAGATATTGGATTTTTCTCACTAGCTTAAGGTTTTGAGCGAACTGATTGGTGCATAAAGCTTGACAATTGACATGATATCAGGGCAAGACTTCCTGAATTCAAGAACAAGTAGAAAATTTTAAGAAAAAATAATTCCAGTCTAACAATCCATGTCTGAGGATGAAAGAGGTAAATAAATTTCTATATCTTTGCTGAGATCAATCCTGGTTTGTAACGTCATCACATCCTAAAATTAACCGGAAGCAGATGTACCCATAGCGATTCGGGGTTACGGTGTTGATCTTTAGCATGGCAACTGATCGAGATGGTAAGGGGGCATATAATTGTTGGGAAGATAGCCTTTCCATAACACACATGTCGTCCTGATATGGTAATCTAAACATGGTATATAATGGGTTACTCTATTATTAGTGTTAGTTCTTATCTATAGCACCCAATGTTTGCACTCCACCAAAATTATATGGTACTAGTTATTTTAACACTAGATGCCGCGTTGAAACTCACAGTTCATGAATCAAGGAGGTGCACGGGTGCACTGCGAGGTACTTTTGTCATATACTAATAATTCACCACGTGCAATGTTCATAAAGCTTCCAATCGTCTCATCTCTTCAGTCATTGGCGCATGCAATATGTTTAGAGAGAACATTAAACAAATGATTGATTAATTCTCTTCTCAGTGAGCATGGACTTATCTAGCTCTCTCTTAAATATATAATTATGAGGTCATTTGTGTGAACCCGGTTTGTTTACGAGTCATTGAATCCAATTGGGTTGAGACCGTTTGAATTGTTCAATTGCCCTTGCTCTATATCCCGAAAAAAATTATACTCCCCTGGATTCAAAATATTTTTTAATGTATTAAATTTATTTTTTGAATCAGAGGGAGTAAAATATATTTGCATCTTTGATTTTGTTAGGGCAATGTTTTGATCAGTAATGACATTATTAGAATGTAACTTTTGTGATGCAACATAATAACATGGTTTGCAAAAACGTCTTATATTGTGGGACGGAGGGAGTAGTTTGAAATATGAATCTGGTTACATTAACTTATACACATAAATATATACTTCCTACTTCACATAATGTAGTGCACATTGGTCTGCGGAAAAGTCAAGCTTTCACTTTTTTTTTGAAACATGGAGTTCACAAAATATTGGAAATACTATATAAAAATATATTCCATGTGAATTTAATGATGTTGATTTGGTATGCTAGATGTTTATAAATCTCTCTACAAATTTTGTCAAAATTGACAAAATTTGACTTTGACAAATTATAATAAGCACTATGTTTTGAGATGAGGGGATATTAGACAGAGTAATTGTTTGTCAAAGACTTGTCCTAACTAACCCGTATATGTAATGTATTCTAAAAGGTTGCAGTACTTTGCCGACTGAGGTCCATGTTCTTTGTGGGAGAACCAGGGAACAGATAGAGAAAGAAGATAAGCAATCGAAGTGATAGCAACGAAAGTGAGAGGTGACAACGTATAGTGGTACCAGGGTAATGAGCAAATAACATAGTCACTAACTAGCGACAAAGAAAGAACTGTATCCCTGCAAAAAAAAAAGAACTGTATGGTAGTAAAAGCTAGCTGCATATGAAGTGCTAGCTACACTTGACAGCAGACCAATCATATCATAGGAATAAATAGCTGAGTTGACAGGAACAATAACCCGATCAATCACGTGGAAACTCATCTGGCCTAACAAATGATGTAAAGGTTACGGATGGGGCAAAAGAAAACTTATTATGTGGAGCTACACATGTTGTGCAATTGCCACTGCATGATGCATGCAAACTTTAATACTCGTACTCCCTCCGTTCCAAATTACACGTCGTGGTTTTAGTTCAAATTTAAACTAAAATCACGACGAGTAATTTTTAACGGAGGGAGTATTATTGATCATATTCTTCCTTGTGTGAGTTGCAGGTCAGGTCGGGGTGAAGAAGACAGAGAGTGAAGACTAGCTAGCCACCCTCCTGGTGGTCGAACACTCGAACCTGTTTCTCGGTTGTTGGGTATAGTAGAAACTCCGGTGTTACATATTTGCAGGAGTTGTGGAAGAAGAGCTAGCACGACCACAAGATAAAATTAATTAATCCGGCCTGATATAATGTCCCCCTTCACTTAAGACCTCTCCCATGCAATACCACCTAAGTAGAAAAGATGATGTGGTGTATTTGCATTCCGATCAAGGATAAGACAGAAGACTCAAGTATGATAGCACATCAAACAAGAAATGTTGGTAGATTTTATCCACAACTTTGTATTGGGGTTCTACAAATAAATAAATGAAGCGATGATATGATACTATTGTATGATATGTGGATGTACTAACTAAAGTAGTATCATGCAATATGATACAGGATACTATGTATTGTGAGTGGCCCAAAACGTGCATGCATATATAATTTTGAGGAAAAAGAGTAAATCAAATACTTATAAACATCCTTGTGAAGTTGTGATGAAGGCCGAGGAGCTTGGTGAAGGCTCAGCGATGCCACGGCGTCGTGATGCGCTGTTCATCCAAGTGAATGAAGCTTGTCTGGTTGGTGCAAGTCAGGACCTCGCCCATCTGATACACGAGCGCCAATGGTCGGCAGCCATGAAAACTGCCAAACACTCCTTCTCATGCGTTGAGAGGCCCTAGCTGCGCGGTCCCTGTGCCCGACTGAGATCATGGCTCCGACCCCTTTCTCGATTGTGTTGGTCTCGAGGACACGAGTCTTCTCATGGGAACTTTTTTCGAATCTAAAAAAATCTGTACGCATACCTTTTTTTTAGTCAAATCTATACGAATACCTTCTCGAAAAAACTAAAGGTGTTCAGCCCATGACAAAACAGTTGGGGCTTCTCTCGATTAGGCCCATCTACCAGGCCCGTAAAAGCAATGCAGTCATCTCTTCTCTCTGCTCGTTGTTGAACGGGCGCCCAAGCAGACGAGGGCTCGCAATACCGGAGACGGCGCGAAACCGCAGGCGGCGGCGAGGGGGAGGAGACGCGTGGTCGCGTGGAGGCCCACCTGATCGACGGCCGCTCGCAACGGCGGTGCGCCGAATCACCTCGCCGGCCATCTGAACTTCCTCGACTGCACCATCGACGCCCGCTCCTCCGTCCGCTAGAAGAGCCTCCAGGTATCTGCTCTGACCTGCCCGTCAGGTGCTTGTGTTTATTACTGTATGTCCCCATAGCATCCTAGCTCGAGCAGCCACCTAGTGATCACCTGACCACTCACTGGCTGAGCGCGAGAGCCCTTGATCTCGCGCTTGCTTGGCTTCCTTGGCTTCGTTGTACGGGGTACTATGATATGCAAGAAGGTGGACTAGCAGTACTATGATATGCAAGAAAACCGACCGATTCGACAGGTTTTTCCCGGTTCGGTGGTGGGATGGTTTGTGGAGCGGAAGAAACCGCCAGGGTCTCTCGGGTGAGAGCCGAGTACAGGTTTTTCTAACCACCTAGACTACGACGGATCGTGGTGATGTTTGCTTTATGATATAAAGCGGGGGCAACCCTTTTTCGGTTAAACCGCCAGGGTCGCCGGTTCCCTTTTTCTTCTGGCAGTCTGGTCCGGTTATTTAATCTATGATCTGCACGCGATGATAAAATAGCCTAACAATGGGCTTGTGTGGAAATCACTGGTACCAAGTGTTTTGCTTATATACCCATATATCATCATGTTATTACTTCCTTTGCATGAATCATTCCATGACTTACTTTCTTAGGTTACGTCTGTTTTAACTGTTTGTTGCTTCTCGTGCCACTCCCAGGTTAGCGCGCAGATTGCTTGGCAGTAAGAATTATGTGTTGAGGCAGATTGCTGCCAAAAGTATCGGTCAGTACTCGGTGGATTGGTTGGGGCTGTGCCAACAATGGATGCTTGTTGAACGTGAACGCCATGTTTGCTGAAGGCTAAACGTCTTCCTGTGCACACATTGAGTATATATGCACGTACATGAGCATTCAAGTGACCGCAACACCCATAACTTCCGCTGCCATGGCCAACAACTTCGCTTCTTCAGTTAACAAACCCATTACCGAGACCTCCTCGAGATGCCTGACAGAGTCCATCACCACCGCCCACAACTTTGAGGTGACTAGCTACTCTCTGCTCCAGGGTATGAGTGCGGGCAAGTTCATTAGCTCGAGCACATTCAACGTCGGCGGCTACGGCTGGAACATCAGAATATATCCTGATGGATGGAAGGAGGATACAGGTGCCTACATGTCGGCCTTCTTGTGTTTCTGCAGTGGGACTACAGATGCAAAGGTGAAGTTCACTTTTAGTTTATTGGAGAAAGATAGAAAAGTTAATAAGCTAGAGAGCTCGACATTAACCTTAAGCCAGTAGGTGGTACTTGGGGCTGGGAAAAGTTTATTGAGAACTCCAAGCTTAAGGAACTGCTATCCCGCAATGACGACCGCTTCACAATCAGATGTGTTTTGACGGTCTTGAAAGAGCCTCGCATAGAAGATAGCACAGTCATAGTCCCAGTTCCGCAGTCAGATCTGCAAATGCACTTTGCAAACATGTTGAAGGATGGAGAAGGCATGGATGTGACATTCAGTGTCCGTGATCAACTCTTCAATGCACACAGATGCGTGTTAGCTGCGCGATCGTCTGTCTTCAAGGCCGAGCTCTTTGGTCAAATGAAAGAAACCACCATGAAACACGTCAAGATTGATGACATGGAGCCTTCCATCTTTGAGGCACTTCTTCACTTCATATACACTGATACTCTGCCAAGCAACTGTGATGTTGATCAGAATGTGGCATTGCAGCACTTGTTGGTTGCTGCAGATCGGTATGGACTGGACAGGCTAAAGGCTATTTGTGAAGGGAAACTATGCCAGAGAATCGATGTGCAGACAGTTGCAACCACCCTTGCTTTAGCGGAGCAGCACGGCACGTTGCAACTCAAGAATGCTTGTCTCAGATACCTTTCTTCACAGGGCGTGCTTCAAGCTGTCAAGGAGACTGATGGATTCAAGCACCTCACAACAAGCTGTCCATCAATTATGGTGGACATTTTAGGCACAGTCGCCCCACCTTAAGGGCTTGTTCGGTTAGGCGGGGTTTGAAGAGGTTTCAAAGGGGATTAAATCTCTTGCAAGTCTAAATCCCCCTCAAACCTCTCCAGTCCCCTTCAATCCCTTTGGTGAGGGGATTAATCGAACAGGGCCTAAGTAATGTGGGCACTCTGGCTGAGAATTTGGTCCAAAATGTGAAGATCTAGTAGTACTATATCGGGTTTAATTTTATCATGTGTCCAGTGTATCCACTGTAAGACGGAACTTCTCTTTGGGGATGTGTGCTATGTGGTCTGACTTATTGGCACTGAAAATTCTATACTAATTAGTTTTCTTGACTGTAACAATGACTTATTGGCACTGAAAATTCTACTCCCTCTGTCCCATAATATAAGAGCGTTATTGACACTACGCTAGTGTAAAAAATGCTCTTATATTATGGGATGGAGCGAGTACCAATTGATTTTTCTTGACTGTAAACTGTGGCAGGCCTTAGGCCAGCCTGAACTGCTGAACACTTGTCAAAAACAGTTACAAGGTGCACAGAACCACAAGAGGCTAACTAATTTGCTAGCCTGGTGTGATACTTCTACATAGAGAAAAGCCAGATGTTGATGTCATTAAGCGTGTTACAATGTGTTGTTGGTGTGGCGAAGTCATTTGAACATCTATCTGATTACCATGCTGATGTGTGACTGTCACCCAAAGGTGAGGTCCAAACAGCAGCTCTGTTTGTGTTCTTCAATTTCCTTTCTATCAGGTGCTCTTGCAGTGTGTGCTCCATCCCGATTCCGTAGGTTTGGCGACCCCTTCCATTGTGTTTGACAGATGATGCTTACTCATGGATGCCGTTTTCCCCGTGTTTCCGGCTTCAACGCTAGTTGTTTTTTGCTTTTGCTTATCTTTGGAAGATTTTATGTGTTTCATGTTTGCACTTGGTGTTTGCCGGTGTGGTTCTCTAGTGTTGTTGTTCTTCTTCGCCTGAATAAATGGGCATGCGATGTCTGCATGTTTCTTACTATCAATTACAGTTACTTTTTTTAGAGAACTTTGCCGCACTTTATTCAACAACGTGGTTCACATGAATTGTTACAGAATCGTGTGGCTCAACTAACCACACATGTCTATCAAGACCCAAAGATAAAGAAAATTTAACTAGGTTATCAGCTTCGAAATTCCTTCTTTTAGATTCATTGATGAACTGGCAGGCCTCAAAATCTCCTTTCTGGAAAACATAGGAGGGCGACATGCAACGGTGATCCGGGAGCTGAATTAATTACTGTTGCTTTTTTAGGAGAATTAAAAAAATGAGGATCTTTTCGGGGAATTTTTTTTTGTGCCGAGCAGCTCAGTGGGCCGTCAAAGGCGGCCTGTGAGACCCATCTACACGGCCCACTGCAGCAAGCACGTTACTGGAGTAGCCCACCATCAACCAGCCCAACAAACCCTCTCTCTTCCCCTGTTCCTGATGAGTCAAACACCCGAGCTGGCGGGAGCTCCTATACGGCGCTGCAGGCGCCCGTTCGCGCTCCTGGCGCCTGCAGCGCCCCGCGCTGGGCCGGCCCACGAACAAGCAGCAGCAGCAAAAAATCCTAGTGAAAACGTTAGTCGTGTCAGGGATTCGAACTCACGCCGCTGCATCCTGCACGCGCTTCGCTAACCACTACAGCCACCCCATAATACTGACAACTGGCACTAAGTACAATTACAGCCGCGCTGGTCTAAAAGTTAGAAGTTGCAGGATTAAAATAAAGTTCACGAAATTGTTTAAAAATTAAATGGTTCAGATATTAAAAAGAATGCTCACGAAAATTGAAAAAAGTTGACTAGTTCAAGAAAAAGTTCATAAATTTGAAAAGGTCCACTAATTTCAGAAAAGTTAACGAATTTAGAAAAGTTCACGAGTTTGAAAAAAGTTCACGGATCAAAAACGTTCACAAAATTCAATATAGTTCAAGAAAATTGAAAAACGTTCATCGATATTCATAAAAGTTCACGAGTTTGAAAAAAGTTCACGGATCAAAAAAGTTCATGAAATTCAATATAGTTCAAGAAAATTGAGAAAAGTTCATCGATATTCATAAAAGTTCACGAGTTTGAAAAAAGTTCACGAATCGAAAAAGTTCATGAAATTCAATATAGTTCAAGAAAATTGAGAAAAGTTCATCGATTTTCAAAAAAGTTCTTGAATTTTGAAAAAGTTAATTGATTTAGATAAAAAGTTCATCTGATTTTGAAAAGAGTTCATTGTCGATAAAAGTTCATCGAATTAGAAAAGAGTTTATCAAATTTGAAAATAATTTCAATGATTTCGAAAAAAATTAATCGAATTGAAAGAAAACGTTCATGTAAATCTGGTGAATATTTCTCACATAATTTTAGAAATTAAAAAGGAAGAAGAAAAAGAAAAATGACAGGAAAAGAACCGAAAAAGGAAACAAAAGGAAGACGAAACAACATAACTGAAAGAATATCAATGATTTCACATAGGTCTAGCGGGTCGGGTGGTTGTTGCGTGTTGGATGGAACCACAGCTTCACGGGTTCGAATCCTGCAGTGTCTTTAACACAGACCTCTGAAAACTAGTTGGGCCGGCCCAGTTCGAGGCGCTGCAGGCGCCCGTTTGCAAAATACACGCCTGCAGCGCCAAATAGGAAATCCCCGAGCTGGCCGCGTCGACGCATTACCGGATGGCGCGAAGCCGCGAAACTCAAGGCGGCGGCGACGGCGACTGCGGCCTGTGGTACCGTGGAGCTGGCCTCGTCGACGTCCGTCCGGGTGAACCGCGCCCACGGCATGGCCGGCGACCTCTCCTTCGTCCTCTGGAAGCGCCACTAGGTCAGTTTCTGCCTGCCTGCTTCACTCCTTGCACGCCAGGTGCTTGTGTTTATTCCCATCCGTTCATAGCTGGAATAGCAACCTAGTGACCATTGACTGATCGAGCGCCGACGGCCCCCCATGCTTGCTCGGCTCCCTGAAGGGAAACATTGTTACCTAAACCTGTCCCTCGTATCATTTTAGTGTTACTAAGACACAAAATCAAGTTAGCATTTCAGTGCATCAGCTCACTGTATGCATGCTGTGCGAGCCATGCTGAGTTCAGCACATCGGCATAGCCACGCTGATCCCGACTCGTAGGCATACTAGACGCTGGATGACGTCACGTTCCCATGGTCGTGGTATCTCCAGATTACCCAAATATAAGAATGTCTGTAACTGCTATTGCAATGTCGCTCTATCTGAAAACAGAGCGTTCAGTTATGCCAGGTTTGGGGGTTCTGTGCATCAGATAGTTGTGCTGAGCTTTTGCGCAGAACTGTTGGTGGTGACCTACTAACCATGATTTTTCTTCTTCTAGCTTTGGTTTTGAGTTTTTGCAAAGAAAACGATGCTAGCTTTGGTTTTTGTTTACATTTTAGTGGTACTATCGGCTTTATTCATTCATTTTAGTGGTACTATCGGCTTTATTCATAAATTCTACTATTATCTGGTGAAATACAAATAACGGTACCAGGTTTCATACATATATGTCAGGTCGCCCCTCATCCACAGCTGCGAGCTTCAGAATTGAGCTGGATGCCCTTCAGTGCACAAGTCTCCTGAACACGATGAGCTTGCCATGGTCTGTCGTCTGTTCCAGCAGCAACATTCATACGTTTTTGTCCACTACTCCAGTGCAGCAGCAGCAGCACAACAAAAATAATTGAGGTACCATACGCGTGACGATTTTAAATACCTTTGTTAATATCACATCGATTAACTGAGGTATATACTTACAAGTTTTATGTTATTTCATACGATACAGAACGCATGATATTTGTGCACAGAATGCATGCTATATCGTGCACCAGAACGCATGCTATATCGTGCCCACAACGCATCTGGTACCAATGGACTCAGACCAAGGAACAACTTATCTATATATAAATGAAGCCATCGCCATGTCCATTGCACCTTACAGCATCCATGTACACACTAGCTAGTGATAATAATGTCACTCATCTCCACAGCACTTGTGCTACTTGTTCCCCTAGGCCTTTACTTGTACCTGCTGCGGTCTAGTCGTAGAAGATCAAATAACCCAGCAGAAGCAGTGCTCCCCACAAAATTGCCAATACTAGGCATGCTCCCTTCTCTCTTGGCCAACATGTACAACTTCCATGAGTACAGCTCTATGGTCCTCGCCGGATCAGGCCTCAACTTCAATGGGGACGGCCCACCTGGAGCCGGGATGCGATTCTTCATCACCTGCGACCCTGCCAACATCCAGCACATCTTCACGACCAACTACCACAACTTCCCCAAGGGCGCGGAATTCGCCGCCATCTTCGACATCATGGCTGGTGGCCTCTTCACTATCGACGGCGAGCTGTGCCGTCGGCGGCGCGTGAAATTTGCGGGCGTGGTCAGCAGCCCGTGGTTTACTGATCGTGTGGCAGCCCATTGCTGTGACAAGGTGAAGGACCACCTCCTCCCATTGCTTGCTCGCATGGCGACTACCGGCACTTCGTTCGACATGCAAGAGTTAATGGTGAGGTTAATGTTTGACATGACCGCCATGGCAGTCTTTGGCGTGGACCCTGGCTTCCTGTCCTCGGACATGCCTCCCATTGATGCCTCCACTGCCATGGACACAGTCATGGAGGTGGGATTTCTCCGGCACACCATGCCAGCCTCTTTGTGGAAGGCAATGAGGTGGCTAAATATTGGTCCTGAGAGAAAGCTCCTCGAAGCGAAGAAAGTGCTCCACAGGTTTGTTGTGGATACGATGGAGAGGAGGAAGAGGAACGGAGAAAATGTTGGCCACAATGAGAATGAAGAGGTTGTAGGTGATATTTTATCTTCCTACATCAATGACCCGGACTTCGCTGATGATGACTTGCTCCGTGCGACACTCATTAACTTCATGATCGCTGGGAGGGACACAATTGGCACGACCCTGCCATGGATATTCTACAACCTTGCCCAGAATCCTAACATCGTGTCAATCATCCGTAAGGAACTCTCACCTATTGCATCGCACAAAGCAGCCAACGGTATGGGTGCAATGGTCTTTGAGCCGGAGGACACCAAATCTCTCGTGTATCTGAGAGCCACCTTGTACGAGACTCTCAGGCTATATCCACCAGCGCATACGGAGCGCAAGACAGTGGTTACTGATGATATCATGCCAAGTGGCCATGAGGTGCACGCCGGTGATGCCATCTTTATCTCTCTCTACTCCATGGGAAGAATGGAGAGCTTGTGGGGTAAAGACTGCCTCGACTTCAACCCAAACAGATGGCTCTTGGAAGACAACAACAAGCTCAAGAACGTACCTTCTCACAAGTTCCTGGCCTTCAACTCGGGCCCGAGGGTTTGCATGGGCAAGGAAATTGCGGTTATCCAGATGAAGACCATCGTCGCCACAGTCATGTGGAACTTTGATGTGGAGCTGGTGGAAGGTCAGAGCATCCAGCCCAAGCTGTCTTGTTTACTGCAGATGAAATATGGGCTCATAGTGAAGCTGAAGAAACGAGAAGCGTAACACTATGCTCTCGTGTCTTAAAGTGTGTGTGTGTGTACGCGCGCGTGCGTGCGTGCATGTGCGCGCGTGTGTGTGCGCGTGTGTGTGCGTGTGTGTGCGCGTGCTTTTATGTGAGACAACTTTATTCACGTCAACAAGTGGATTTTTTTAAATGATTACCTGAGAAATCAATTATGGCTCGGGCAGTGCAAATGTTCTCAGAAACCATGTACCGAAACATCATGATAAATAATGTAAGATTACCCAAGGCAATGATCGGAAAATTAAGCAATTCAGTACATATATTTGTGGTAGTGAATAGATATGTGCATGGCCAAAACGATGCCCTCCTTTTCGAAAAAATATATTTGTTGTAGCACGCTGAACTGTTTGTTTTTCTTGCCGAGAGTACATAGGCGTATGTTTTCTAGACACCGATATCTGGGGAATGTTCCCTGGGAGCGTTTTCCCAGCGAACACTCAAAATGTCATGTGATTTCGAATAAAGTTGCCATGGCAACTTTACATAAATTGCCATGATCGGAAGGGAAAACGGTCATATGTAGCGCAAAAAAATGTCAGCGATTTAAAAGAAAAAATATTACCATCCGTGTGATCTCGATCAGAAGGCTACGAGGTCGTTCCCTGGACCTCCCTCCTAGGGAATGTTCCCCAGTTATCATTTCTCCTTCTTTTTCTAACTCATGCCCCTCTCCATATTTTTATTATTATTTAACTTTTCTCTTAAATATATGTTTATTTAATCCTAAAATACTTTTATTATATATACACACACACACATCATCTATCAATTTGCAAATCTCAAGCACCAAATGCAATTGACAACTCCACGAGGATGCTTTGGTGTCATACATAAGGAGTTTTTATTTCCTTTTACTATACTAGTTAACCGATCGTGTCAGCTAACACCAGTCCCTAGAACGACCGCACTGCAAAATGTGGATTTTTAATCAAGCGCTTCTGACGAAATAAGCTTGGCATCTATTGGTTTTTCCGGACTCTCTGTGTGCAAAGGTGATGAAAGCTAAATATTATCCTCATGGGCACCTTATTGATACGGTATCTGATGTAGGATAGAATCCTAGGGGCCGATCTTTCACGTTTGGAGAGGAATCCTACCAAGAACACAAAGAACACGAGAGGAAACGAGGGGAACACGAGGAAAACACAAAAGAAAACACTCAACCAACGAGATCCCGTCACACATATGCTAGATCCAAGAAACACAAAGAGATACACAGTCCGAATCCAACAAAGGACGATACAAGTGGCAGTAGTTCATCTCCGAGAGGAGGTCTTGAATCCGCGAGGGATCTTCCCGTAAAGGGGTCTTGAATCCAGGTGGATCTTCTTCGAAGAGGCCGCGGTCTCTCACGAGGAGGAGATCCGTATGGATGAGCAAAGCTCTATCTCAAATAGCTAATCCTTTGCTAACCCTAACTAGGAGGAGGGGTGGTCTATTTATAGTCTAAGCCATGAAGGGGTAAGTGGGAAAGGGTTACATGGGCTTCGGCACGAGTCTTTGCTCGCAGGCAGGCCGAAGTTTCGGGCGGGGCCGGAAGTTCCGGGTAGGTTCTGGCCGGGTTCCGGGCTATCCAGAGAGTTGGCGCGCTCGGAGCTGGTCTGGACTCCAGGGGCCGGAGGTTTCGGGCAGGCCGAAAGGTCCGGGGGCCGGAAGTTCCGGGCTTTCCAGAAGCTTGTCCCTGCTTCTTCTTCCTTCTCCTCTTCCATGCTTGGCCTTGGTCCTTGGATCCTCCATGGTCGTCTCGGATGTACCTGAGTATATGCAAGGTCCATGCATGAGGTAGTAGCCATGTCTCACATGTGGAAAGTGACGGTTCGAAAAGGAGTGAGTTCACCTTGTGCCCAATGGCGTATGGTCGAGGTCTCATCGTATGTCCTCTTGGGGCTTGGGGAGTAGCCGAAGTGTACATGGGGATGATCGTAGGATGCTCTGCATCATCTGCCCCCCCCCCCCCCCCCCCGGGGAAAGATCCGACCTCAGATCGTGATCCTCATCACCATGGAAACGGTTGTCATGGACGGACTTGTAGTTGGACGAAGTGGAAGACATGGCGCAATCCAAGTACTCCAAGGTGTCACCGGAGTGATAGACATGCAAAAAAAGCAAACACAAGCGACACTCGGAAATACAATGGTTAGCGCACACAAAGTGTCCATTAAGTAAGTATGAGTCCGTTCGGCAAGATTGTTCATGACAAAGCGCATGAAGCTTATCAAGGTGGTATAGATTGATATGCAAAGCATTCATGGGGTAATTAGCATGGTGCACAAAGCGACAAATTCTACCATTGTGCAAAATGATGTCATAGAGAGACGGTTCATCAATAGCATGAATATGGCAATGGATGCTCAATATGTGTATGGTATCATGCAATTGATGGTGGGCAATATGATCATGATGTATGAATATGCCATCAAGGTAGATCACAACAAATTTGCTAAGGAAATGCACAAGCTCATATATCATGGATGACATGGAAATAGATGCAACAAGACAAGCATAATGTGAGTCAATCCATGCATACGGTGAAAACTTGTGGTGAGTATGAAATGTCCATCGAGCATGACATTTATGAGCACAATCAACAAATATGGAGGTGTTGGTGTACCAATGCTCGATGTCGTGGCATGAGTGGAGTTCCGAAGGTGCATCCAATAAGTGCGAGCGCTCCTCAATGTGAAGGTCCATAGAGCCAATCTTCAATGTCGGTCCTCCCTCCAATAGATGTATCATGTAGACAAGGAGAAGGAAACAACAATGAAAGAATGACCCATCCAATATGCGTAATTGAGGATGGCTCAAAGGGAAGGAGGTCACCTTTAGGAGTTTCTCAAGGATGATGGAGTTGCACATCTTGTATGCCTTCACATAACCAATATGTCTCATGACGGTAATGCCTTGTGAATCCTTCAAAACGAAAGAACATGGCAAACACTCAAAAAACAAGAGGTTAGTGGAAATGCAAAACACATCATTCGTGTGGTGAGATACCCAACAAGTGTATGCATCATGCTCAACATAAGAAAGGACAAGGGATCATTTCATAGTATGGAGGCATATGATGCGAGAACAACCAAATACATTAGGCTCAATCAAACAAGCATGCATCACAAGTAAGGTGTCAAAGTCTCCAAGATCAATAAGCATAGTATGGTTGCACTCAATACAAGTGGATATGAAAGAGGCAACTAATGGACACAAGAGACAATGATCAAGACAAATCAAGTGGGAGGCATGAACATATATGTCACCAACCCAAGAAAGTGAGTAAGAGTGGAACATGGGTGATGCAACATAGCAAGCAATCATAGCGATCAAGTCAAGCAAGCTAGTAGTGCGAAGATGCAACATACTAGAGGGAATCATGGCAAGCATGTCATGTGTGCAAATAGTGGGCATGAATAATGGACATGACAATCACAAGCATGGAAGTAAGATATGAGAAAAATATCATCAATGTATTGGCGAGAGGCCATATGTAAATACCAATGGGACATCATGACTCTCCCAACACAACAAGCATCAATAGCATGGGGCACAAAGAAATCATGGAAAAAGCAACAAGGATCTCCACCAAGCATGCAAATACACATAGAAGTAGCATAATGGTGAATCATGGGTAGATGCAAGCAAGGGTCACAATTGCATGGCAAAATCATGTAAAGAGGCATAACATGCAAAGTGAACAGGATGGTATGGGCATAAGGTGACAAGTGGTAAATAGCCCATAGCCGTGTGAGAGTCAGGTACAATAGAAGTGCTTAGTTGTTACCTTTGGAGCAAGAGAAGCACCATCACATATGTTACCTTTGGAGCACCGCTCATCTGTTGTAGGTGAGGTGTTGAAGATCCACTCGTTGTCATCTTCATCTTGATGGAACCATGTGGGGGTGCATCATCGTCCACCATGGCCATCGGTTTTCCCATTGGAGGGATGGACTCGTCGAGGGTAGGCATGTCGTCATGTAGGAGACCTAGCACCAAAGAAGAAAACACACTAGGAGTAGAGGTTAAGTCGTTAGAAATCATAGTGGCCTCACATGCCATCTCAACTACCTCACTCACTAAGTGTTGTGGCTCACTCACTCCCTTAAGGATGCTTCAACTCATATGGTTGGTGGAGTCACTCAAATGGCTCTCATCCTCACATATGATGTGTGGCATGCTCTCATGTGTGGGGCTAGTGGTGGTCACACTCATCCTCTCATAGGAAATGCTCTCAATGTCATATATAGTTGTCACACCCACGATGCGGCTATATCTCCCACGTGTCGAAGCACGACTTAGAGACATAACCGCATGGTGGTTTTGTCACAAGAAGGGTCATCTTCACACAATCCCATGTAATGTACAAGAATGGGATAAAGAGAGTTGGCTTACAATCGGCACTTCACACAATACATAAATTAAGATCATACATCATTCAAAGTACACTCATAGACCGGCTACGGTCAAGTTCAAATGAAAAGAAGACAACCCCAAATGCTAGATCCCCGATCGCCCCGACTGGGCTCCTCTACTGATCATCTGGAAACGATACATAGTAACGACCAAGGGCCTCATCAAATTCCCACTTCAGCTCAGTTGCGACATCTGCGCCAGTATCCTCGGCACCTGCATCTGTTTTGGTAGAATCTGTGAGCCACGGGGACTCAGCAATCTCACACCCGCGAGATCAAGACTATTTAAGCTCATAGGTAGGAAAGGTGTAATATGGTGGAGCTGCGGCAAGCACTAAGCAAATATGGTGGCTAACATACGCAAGTGAGAGCGAGAAGAGAAGCAACGCGTCGGTCGAGAAGCTAGAAGTGATCAAGAAGTGATCCTGAAACTACTTACGTCAAGCATAACACAAACCGTGTTCACTTCCCGGACTCCGCCGAGAAGAGACCATCACGGCTACACACTCGGTTGATGCATTTTAAGGAGGTCAAGTGTCAAGTTATCTACAACCGGACATTAACAAATTCCCATCTGCCTCATAACCGCGGGCACAGCTTTCGAAAGAATATATACCCTGCAGGGGTGTCCCAACTTAGCCCATCACAAGCTCTCACAGTCAACGAAGGAATAGACCTTCTCCCGGGAAGACCCGATCAGTCTCGGAATCCCGGTTCGCAAAACATTTCGACAATGGTAAAACAAGTCCAGCAAGACCACCGGACTGTGCTGGCAAATCCCGATAGGAGCTGCACATATCTCGTTCTCAGGGCACAAACGGATGAGCAGTCCGTACAACTAAAACCAGCCCTCAAGTTTCCCCGAGGTGGCGCTGCAAAGGGCTCTAGTTTGGACCAACACTCAGAGGAGCACTGGCCCGGGGGGGTAATAAAGATGACCCTTGGGCTCGCGAAAACCCAAGGGAAAGGGCTTAGGTGGCAAATGGTAAAACCAAAGTTGGGCCTTGCTGGAGGAGTTTTATTCAAAGCGAACTATTAAGGGGGTCCCATAAATCACCCCACCGTGTAAGGAACGCAAAATCAAGGAACATAACACCGGTATACGGAACTAGGGTGGCAAGAGTGGAACAAGTCACTAGGCATAAGGCCGAGCCTTCCACCCTTTACCAAATATATAAGGTGCATTAATTTAAACAGGAGATATTGTGATATCCCAAAGTAACAATGTTCCGACCAGGAACAAACTTCACCTTCACCTGCAACTAACAATGCTATAAGAGGGGCTGAGCAAAAGCGGTGACATAGCCAATCAACGGTTGCTAGGACAGGATGATTAGAGGTTTATCATGGAAATAGGTAGGCATGGTAAACAATGGCAGGTAGAGCTAACATAGCAATAGAGCGAGTACTAGCAAGCAGAGTTAGAAGTGATATCGAAGGTAAGGTCATCTTGCCTGCAAGGTTCTCAGAGTTGTCGAAGGCTGGATCCTTGTAAGCGTACTCAACAGGTTCCTCGTAAGCGTTCTCGTCTCCCGGCTCTACCCAAAGCAAGAACACAAGCAAAGGAACCACAATAAATCACGGTGCAATGCACAAGCAACATGATGCAATACATGTCATGCTATGCGAGATGTGATATGCAAAGCATATGCGTGCTTCGGAAGGAAAGATGAAGAACAAGGCATCAACTTGGCAACCCAAGTATGCCGCTGGAAAGATGAGATGATTTCGGTTGGAATCGATATAGAGATCACCGGATTCGGGTGCACGGTTTGCAAATGACAAGCACGACAAGATATGATGCAAACAACAACATGGCCACTTGGATGCAAAGTATGAGCAAGCTATAGCACCCAAACATATGAACAGAATGCATAGCAGTGATGTACAAGAGATGCTCTACGAAACATGAACACTGAGCTCAATCTATAAACCACTAGAGCATGACTAAAATAGCATGGCAATAATGCAAAAAGATAACAGTATCTACAGAGTTAGTGGAAATACTAGACGTAGCAAAAACAGATTCATCATGGCACCTCTACAGGCTTGATCAACTCACTACCAGGCATGTCATGGCATGGATCAAGTACTAGCATGAAGTAGACATGAAAATGAAGCTATCCTTGTGCAAAACAACTTCATAGCATGCTTGAAATAAACCACACAAAAATGACAAGACAACATCATGATGTAAAATGACAAGTCCATGAACTTGCTCAAATGCAGAAACTAATGCCACCACTGGATTGGTGGGATTTTTTTACCCCAAAAACATATATAATATGTTGGGGTTTCTGTAGAAAATCATACACAAGTGCATTAAGTTAAAACCTGCCTAAAATGGCTATTGACAGAATTGGCAGTATTCCAGAAATGAAATGTCCAGATTTGGATTTGCCTGAAATGGAAAGAGAGGACTTTCCAGAAATGGAAAGCGCGGGGTAATAGAACAAAATACAAAAAAAAAGAGGGAGATGTGTGCGTGTTTGTATGACAGTGGGTCAATGCGGGTGTGTGTATGACAGTGGGGTCGAGACGTCAGTGCCCCAAGAGAAATTAAAAGGCCGAAGATAAAAATGTGGAGGCTGAGATTCGAACCCTGCACTCCTGGGTGAAACAGCAAGACCACAACCACTACGCTGCTGCTTCTGTTGTTACAAGAAGCGGTCGCTGGGCTACTTGTCCTAACGATAGGCGGGGGCTGCTGGTGCGAGAACGGCGCTGCTGCCAGCGAACACGACGGCGACCACCCGAGCAGAGGGTCACCGGCGGGGGGTGCGGAATTCGAAGGCGGGGCCAGGCGTGCACGCGGAGCGGCTGTGGAAGGCGCGTGCTTGCGGTGCCCGAGCACGAGCTCGTGCTTGCCTCGGGCGCAGTACAGAACGTCGAGCGAGCGAGCGACGCGAGCAGGCAGGGTGCGCGCGCGGGTGCAGATGCAAGCGGGGCTACGGGCGCGGCGAGCGAGCGAGAGCGAGCATGTGGGAACAGGGAAGAAAGCGTGTGCACGTGCAGCAGCAAAACATGCGCAACTAAAAACTACAGAGATCGTCAGAGCACCGAGAGTACGGGAAAGATGAATCGAAGCAGCGCCTACGGTGATCTATTGACGACAGGAAGGAGCCGGGAGGAAGTTGGGTATACCTCCTTACCCAAGGACAAGAATACGGCGACGGAGTCGAGCCTGCGGCAACGCGGACGAGCTCTGAACCTGGCGGGGCTGCTGTCCGCGAAGCAGGGGAGGATGAGGACGACGGGGAGGTAGCCGAACTTGGCGATCCCAGGCGAGGAAGAGGACGGCGGGGACGTAGTCAACGTCGTGGAGGAAGACGTACGATGTTGGCGAGGCGGAGGTGGCCGAAGTGCACGCCCGCGACGGCTATCCCGAGCTCGAGCCAAAGCTCGGTCGGTTCATGGTGGGCAGGGCGACGGCGAGGCGCGGCTCGGCTTACCTGGCGGCGGCGAGGGAAGGAGAGGAGGAGGATCGGTTGAGGGGAGACCCTAGGGCACCGGGGACAACTTTATAGGGGTCTATGGAGCTTCTCGGGCCGTCAAATCAACGAGGTTGTCGACGTGGACATGCTGGATGCGCGCCGTACAGGAGGTTGACGACGCCTCTGTACGTGTGGGCTGGATGGGCTGCTGGGCTGCGCCTGGCTGTGCTGCTCTGTTGGGCTGCAGGTGAGGGGAAGGCCCAGGTAAGGAGAGGAAAGTCCCCCTTCTCATTTCCTTCCAGTTTCTGATTATTTAAATAACCAGCTGAAGAAACGAAAAAGGCCAGTGGACTAGGAGAGGCATTTGGAAATTATGAAAATATTCCCAAGCTCCTGGGATTATCCACTATTTGAATAAATTGCATTGGGCTTTTTTAGAGGTATAAAAATAAAACAAGTTTGAATAAAATTCAAACTTGGGTCATTTTTGAACCTGACCAAAACAACTTCAAATAAGGTGATATTTGGCAGAGAGGTAAATGACATGAAGCAAGATTTATAGGGAGAATATGAACATTTAAGGAGAAGGTAAAAGGTGCACTTGCAAAAAGAAAGAAAGGAAAGGAAGGAGAATTGGTGATGATGCAAGATTTATGCATTGAACATGCAACAACATAACATGTATGAGATCACAACATGCACATGATGAGGATGGAATGCAAAATGACAAGAGGCACAAATGCAATATGGTAAGATGAGCATGACAATGAAAAGAGTAAACCACATAACCAAACAAGATGAGGCCAAACATGATAAAACCCACAAGAAATGGATGAAGGTCAAGTTGATATATTGCCAAATTGGGACATGTTACAACTGGGGTGTTACAACACTCCACCACTACAAGAGGATCTCGTCCCGAGATCTAGGACTGAAAGAACTCCGGATATTCGGAACGGAGGTGATCCTCGCGCTCCCAGGTGGCTTCTCGGTCGGAATGGTGTGACCACTTCACTTTCAGGAATTTGATTGACTTGTTGCGAGTCTTGCGCTCGGTTTCTTCAAGAATAGCAACGGGGTGCTCATGATAAGAGAGATCTTCTTGGAGGTCGATTTCTTCGAAGTTGATAGTGCGCTCAGGAGTCTTGAAGCACTTGCGAAGCTGTGACACGTGAAACACATCGTGCACGTTTGCAAAGTTGGATGGAAGCTCAAGTTGATAGGCGAGGTCGCCTCTTTTGCCAATGATCTTGAAAGGACCCACGTATCTAGGGGCAAGCTTCCCTTTGATACTGAAGCGACGAGTGCCTTTCATTGGAGAGACGCGGAGATAGACATGGTCTTCGATTTCAAAAGCCAAGTCACGGTGCTTGCTATCATAGTAACTCTTTTGGCGCGATTGCGCGGCTTTGAGATTCTCACGAATGACTTTGCACATTTCTTCGGCTTCTGTGATCAAGTCGTTGCCAAGAAGTTGGCGTTCACCTGTCTCAGACCAGTTGAGAGGAGTACGGCACTTTCTGCCATAGAGAATTTCGAATGGGGCCTTGCCCGAACTCGCTTGGAAGCTGTTGTTGTAGGAGAACTCAGCATATGGAAGACAATCTTCCCACTTCATACCGAAAGAGATGACACAAGCCCTGAGCATATCTTCAAGAATTTGATTGACTCGCTCGACTTGGCCACTTGTTTAAGGATGGAAAGCTGTGTTGAAACGAATGTTGGAACCCATGGCCGTCTGAAAAGAGTCCCAGAACTTGGAAGTGAAGATGCTTCCACGATCTGAAGATATCAATTGTGGAATGCCGTGCAAGGAGACAATTCTGGAGGTGTATAGCTCTGCCAGCTGAGCTGATGTGATAGATTCTTTGATAGGGAAAAAATGAGCCACTTTG
This sequence comes from Triticum timopheevii, assembly GCA_963921465.1. Taxonomy (NCBI): domain Eukaryota; kingdom Viridiplantae; phylum Streptophyta; class Magnoliopsida; order Poales; family Poaceae; genus Triticum; species Triticum timopheevii. Next base: position 488,022,803 of record OY997270.1, on the reverse strand, counting down.
GTAAGCTTGTCAATGACAACGAAGATAGCATCATTTCCCCGCTTGGACTTAGGAAAACCAGTCACGAAGTCCATCTCGATATGGTCAAACTTCCATTCCGGAATAGCAAGAGGTTGGAGGAGACCATCTGGTCTTTGGTGTTCTGCTTTCACTCTTCTGCGGACATCACATTCATTCACGAATTGAGCAATTTCTCGCTTCATACGAGTCCACCAATATGACTGCTTGAGGTCATGGTACATCTTTGTACTTCCAGGATGAATGGATAGGAGGGAATTGTGTGCCTCATTCATGATGATTTTTCTCAAATCACCTTTTGGAACCACAATGCGATCCTCGAAGAAAAGAGTATCTTTGTCATCCAAGCGATAGCACTTGTATTTAGGAATGCCCTTGTCAATACCACGTTTCACCTTCTTCACCATGGTATCCAGGAGTTGTGCCTCACGAATTTGATCTTCCAAAGTAGGAGAGACTATGAGGTTGGCAAGAAAGCCTTGAGGAACAACTTAAAGATTCAGCTTGCGGAAGGCTTCACAAAGATCCAGTTGAAACGGCTTGAGAATTAGACTGTTGCAATAAGCCTTTCTGCTCAGAGCATCTGCAATCACATTCGCCTTGCCAGGAGTATATTCAATACTTGGATTGTACTCTTGAATCATTTCGACCCATCGAGTTTGCCTGAGGTTTAGGTTTGGTTGAGTGAATATATACTTGAGGCTCTTGTGATCGGTGAAAATGTCCACTTGCCTTCCCAATAAGAGATGTCTCCATGTGATCAATGCATGGACAACTGCCGCCAACTCAAGATCGTGAGTGGGGTAGTTCTTTTCGTTGGGCTTCAACTGACGAGAGGTATAGGCCACAACTTTTTTCTCTTGCATCAACACAGCACCGAGACCTTGAAGGGAAGCATCACAGAATACTTCGAATGGCTTGGATTCATCAGGAGGAGTCAAAACAGGAGCTGTGACTAGCTTCTCTTTGAGGGTGTTGAAAGCGACGTCACACTCAGGCGTCCAGACATACTTGACATGCTTCTGGAGGAGGTTGGAAAGAGGCTTTGCAATCTTAGAGAAGTTCTCAACGAATCTTCGGCAATAGCTTGCAAGACCAAGAAAACTGCGGAGCTGCTTGAAATTCTGAGGAGGTTCCCAATTCACAACTGCAGAAACCTTCGCCGGATTAACAACAATTCCCTTGGCGGAGATGATATGACCAAGATAAAGAACTTCATCAAGCCAGAACTCACATTTGGAAAACTTCGCATAGAATTGATGCTCTCTGAGCTTGTCGAGCACCAATCGCAAATGTTTGGCATGATCCTGCTTATTCTTGGAGAAGACCAAAATATCATCGAGATACACCAGAACAAATTCATTGGTGTAGGGGTTGAAGATAAAGTTCATCATGCGAGAGAACGTTGGAGGAGCATTAACAAGGCCGAAAGACATGACAGTATATTCATAAGAACCATAGCTTGTTCTGAATGCTGTCTTGGGAATATCTTGTTCACGAATGCGAATCTGATGATACCCCATACGAAGGTCAAGCTTGGAGAAGACTTTAGCCCCTTTGAGTTGCTCGAAAAGCTCATTGATGTTGGGAAGTGGATACTTGTTCTTGATTGTCTTCTTGTTCAATGGACGGTAATCGACACAAAGTCGGTCCGTGCCATCCTTCTTCTGGACAAAAAGAACTCCACAACCCCATGGGGAAGAACTCGGTCTGATCAAACCCAGACGCTCTTGTTCATCGAGCTGCTTCTTCAATTCCTTCAGCTCCTTGGGTCCAAGCTTGTAAGGACGCTTGCAAACGGGTTCTGTTCCAGGCTCAAGATCAATAACGAACTCGACTGGCCGATGAGGAGGCATGCCCGGAAGCTCTTCTGGAAAGACATCTTGATACTCACAAACGACTGGAATTTGAGAAATAGCATCCAGCTCGCCCTTCTCATTGAGAGAAAACAACCGAATGGTTTCATCACAAGCAGCATAGATGATAACATCCTCTGAAGGGTGTGTCAATTGAATTTGCCTGGCAGCACAATCAAGCTGAGCCTTGTGCTTAGAAAGCCAGTCCATCCCAAGAATTAGATCAATATCAGAGTCACCAAGAACCACTGGAGAAGACAGAAATTTATAGTCGCCCATCTTGATTGTGGTATCCGGAACCACCAAACTGGAGCTCAACCGTTTACCCGGAGAAACGACATCCATGGGTTTACCCAAATGTGACGAAGAGAATTCATGCTTGGCAAAAAACGGTCTTGACATGAAACAATGCGATGCACCAGTATCAAATAAGACTTTTGCAGGAATATCATTAACAGGAAGATTACCCATTATCACATCTGAAGAATCCTCTGCCTGAGCTGCATTCATCATGTTCACCTTTGCAGACTTTGGATTATGCTTGACCACTGCATTGCTTGAAGATCTCACAGGAGGAGGAGGAGGAAGGCGCCTTTGATTTAAGCATTTGTTCGCGTAGTGACCTTTCTGCTGGCACTTGTTGCAAGTCACTTCTGAGAGCGGACGATGATAAGGAGCATTTAACTTTGAAGCTTGAGGCTGAGACTTGTTCTGATAGCTTGGGTTGGGTGGGTGGGAAGATCCACGAGCACCTGAGTTCTTCTGTTGGTAAGGCTGACGAAACGGAGGAGGAGGAAGATAAAACTTTTGCCTCTTAGCTGCCACTTGTGAGGAAGAAGAAGATTGCACTGCATCTCTGATTCTCTTCTTAGAAGCCTCACACTTGAGCTGAGCACCTTCTTGCTTGAGTGCCATATTGTAGAATTGATCAAACTGAGTAAGCTCAACAAGAACGAGAGCTAACTGCAGATCCTCTCTAAGGCCACCTCTGAACTGATAGATCATACTTTTCTCATTAGGAACATCCTGCTTAGCGAAGCGAGCAAGTTTCTGAAACTGCTTGTTGTATTCATACACTGACATGTTGCCTTGCTTGAGATTGCGGAACTCCTCTCGCTTGCTCTCAACAACACTGCTAGGAATATGGTGAGCTTCAAAGTCCTGACAGAAATCAGTCCAAGTAATCACTCGACCACCTCTGGAATCCTTGTATTGCTGGAACCAATCAGCTGCTTGATCCTTGAGCTGAAAAGAAGCGAACTTGACATAGTCCTCAGGCCTGACATTGCTGCATTCAAAATGCTTGTTGATATCCACGAGCCAATCATCGGCGTCTGTGGCCTCGACACAGTAGCTGAAAGACTTCGGCTGATTTGCCAGGAACTGGTTGAGGGTAGGAAATAGAGGCTGATGATTGAACTGCCCTTGACCTCGATTCCCTTGGTTGACTTGGCCTTGGTTGCGCTCTTGCATGAGCTGAATCATCATCTGAGCATGGGCGTTAGAGGCTGCCATCAAAGCTTGCCATGCCTCCGGAGGCGGAGGTGGAGGTGGAGGGTTCGCCTGACTCCCATCATTGCGATCCGGATTCAGACGCGTTGGCGGAGCCATCCTGAAGAGGTTGACATCCGTTAGCATCTTGATAGACAGATAGACAAGTTGAATCAACGGATAGAAATTGCAACATATAGTCTTCACAATAAACATTCGAACAAAGATGAACGAATGAATTCCAAAGCAAACATCACACGTCCATTAAGGTGAGAAGCCACTTGAATAGAGATTGATGAATGAAATAAACAAGGTACAACTGGAACAAATAAGTGGTAAGGATTACCCAATCACAAACCAAATATCTGCGGGAAGAAATGCTAGAGCTACTTGAATCCCACCTATAAACTCCCGAAACTTTCTGGTTATGCAATCAGGTGTTGGGGATACAGGGGAAGCAATATATCTCACCCAAACTAACAATCCCTACATCCAGCTGTATCCATCCGTCAACACATAACCAAGAAACCTTCGGAAATCGTGTACCTCAACCTTCGAAAAGCATCCGTTATACGAGTTATGGCAATACTCCCGAGCTCGCCCCAGTACTGGGTTATCGGGGTTATCTCACCAACAACTGCATAAAAGAGATTTTCGATGTCGGCAAAACTCAGGTATTCCAGAACTGCAACGATAAGATTGTGATGACAACACCTCGGAGCTCAACTCCCCGGGACACTACCACAACCCCTAAATGTCAGGAGGCACCAAGAACAATGTTCTCGTCACAAAATCATCGGAACAATTCCAAGATACCCGCGTGATCCTAAAAAAAAATTTAGTGAAAATTTGAGAAGAGGAAAGTCAAAACATCTACGTCAGGAGACCTCACCAGAGCGACGAAGGGACTGAGGAGTAAAAAGAATCCTACTCTCCGATATATATAATCCTAAGACTCAAAACATTTTTGTTCTAGACTCAACATCGCCAGCAAACAATCAAACAAGGGGCTCCTAAGTCGGGGATGGCTCTGATTACCAACTTGTCACACCCATGATGCGGCTATATCTCCCACGTGTCGAAGCACGACTTAGAGGCATAACCGCATGGTGGTTTTGTCGCAAGAAGGGTCATCTTCACACAATCCCATGTAATGAACAAGAATGGGATAAAGAGAGTTGGCTTACAATCGCCACTTCACACAATACATAAATTAAGATCATACATCATTCAAAGTACACTCATAGACCGGCTACGGTCAAGTTCAAATGAAAAGAAGACAACCCCAAATGCTAGATCCCCGATCGCCCCGACTGGGCTCCTCTACTGATCATCTGGAAACGATACATAGTAACGACCAAGGGCCTCATCAAATTCCCACTTCAGCTCAGTTGCGACATCTGCGCCAGTATCCTCGGCACCTGCATCTGTTTTGGTAGAATCTGTGAGCCACGGGGACTCAGCAATCTCACACCCGCGAGATCAAGACTATTTAAGCTCATAGGTAGGAAAGGTGTAATATGGTGGAGCTGCGGCAAGCACTAAGCAAATATGGTGGCTAACATACGCAAGTGAGAGCGAGAAGAGAAGCAACGCGTCGGTCGAGAAGCTAGAAGTGATCAAGAAGTGATCCTGAAACTACTTACGTCAAGCATAACACAAACCGTGTTCACTTCCCGGACTCCGCCGAGAAGAGACCATCACGGCTACACACTCGGTTGATGCATTTTAAGGAGGTCAAGTGTCAAGTTATCTACAACCGGACATTAACAAATTCCCATCTGCCTCATAACCGCGGGCACAGCTTTCGAAAGAATATATACCCTGCAGGGGTGTCCCAACTTAGCCCATCACAAGCTCTCACAGTCAACGAAGGAATAGACCTTCTCCCGGGAAGACCCGATCAGTCTCGGAATCCCGGTTCGCAAAACATTTCGACAATGGTAAAACAAGTCCAGCAAGACCACCGGACTGTGCTGGCAAATCCCGATAGGAGCTGCACATATCTCGTTCTCAGGGCACAAACGGATGAGCAGTCCGTACAACTAAAACCAGCCCTCAAGTTTCCCCGAGGTGGCGCTGCAAAGGGCTCTAGTTTGGACCAACACTCAGAGGAGCACTGGCCCGGGGGGGGTAATAAAGATGACCCTTGGGCTCGCGAAAACCCAAGGGAAAGGGCTTAGGTGGCAAATGGTAAAACCAAAGTTGGGCCTTGCTGGAGGAGTTTTATTCAAAGCGAACTATTAAGGGGGTCCCATAAATCACCCCACCGTGTAAGGAACGCAAAATCAAGGAACATAACACCGGTATACGGAACTAGGGTGGCAAGAGTGGAACAAGTCACTAGGCATAAGGCTGAGCCTTCCACCCTTTACCAAATATATAAGGTGCATTAATTTAAACAGGAGATATTGTGATATCCCAAAGTAACAATGTTCCGACCAGGAACAAACTTCACCTTCACCTGCAACTAACAATGCTATAAGAGGGGCTGAGCAAAAGCGGTGACATAGCCAATCAACGGTTGCTAGGACAGGATGATTAGAGGTTTATCATGGAAATAGGTAGGCATGGTAAACAATGGCAGGTAGAGCTAACATAGCAATAGAGCGAGTACTAGCAAGCAGAGTTAGAAGTGATATCGAAGGTAAGGTCATCTTGCCTGCAAGGTTCTCAGAGTTGTCGAAGGCTGGATCCTTGTAAGCGTACTCAACAGGTTCCTCGTAAGCGTTCTCGTCTCCCGGCTCTACCCAAAGCAAGAACACAAGCAAAGGAACCACAATAAATCACGGTGCAATGCACAAGCAACATGATGCAATACATGTCATGCTATGCGAGATGTGATATGCAAAGCATATGCGTGCTTCGGAAGGAAAGATGAAGAACAAGGCATCAACTTGGCAACCCAAGTATGCCGCTGGAAAGATGAGATGATTTCGGTTGGAATCGATATAGAGATCACCGGATTCGGGTGCACGGTTTGCAAATGACAAGCACGACAAGATATGATGCAAACAACAACATGGCCACTTGGATGCAAAGTATGAGCAAGCTATAGCACCCAAACATATGAACAGAATGCATAGCAGTGATGTACAAGAGATGCTCTACGAAACATGAACACTGAGCTCAATCTATAAACCACTAGAGCATGACTAAAATAGCATGGCAATAATGCAAAAAGATAACAGTATCTACAGAGTTAGTGGAAATACTAGACGTAGCAAAAACAGATTCATCATGGCACCTCTACAGGCTTGATCAACTCACTACCAGGCATGTCATGGCATGGATCAAGTACTAGCATGAAGTAGACATGAAAATGAAGCTATCCTTGTGCAAAACAACTTCATAGCATGCTTGAAATAAACCACACAAAAATGACAAGACAACATCATGATGTAAAATGACAAGTCCATGAACTTGCTCAAATGCAGAAACTAATGCCACCACTGGATTGGTGGGATTTTTCTACCCCAAAAACATATATAATATGTTGGGGTTTCTGTAGAAAATCATACACAAGTGCATTAAGTTAAAACCTGCCTAAAATGGCTATTGACAGAATTGGCAGTATTCCAGAAATGAAATGTCCAGATTTGGATTTGCCTGAAATGGAAAGAGAGGACTTTCCAGAAATGGAAAGCGTGGGGTAATAGAACAAAATACAAAAAAAAAGAGGGAGATGTGTGCGTGTTTGTATGACAGTGGGTCAATGCGGGTGTGTGTATGACAGTGGGGCCGAGACGTCAGTGCCCCAAGAGAAATTAAAAGGCCGAAGATAAAAATGTGGAGGCTGAGATTTGAACCCTGCACTCCTGGGTGAAACAGCAAGACCACAACCGCTACGCTGCTGCTTCTGTTGTTACAAGAAGCGGTCGCTGGGCTACTTGTCCTAACGATAGGCGGGGGCTGCTGGTGCGAGAACGGCGCTGCTGCCAGCGAACACGACGGCGACCACCCGAGCAGAGGGTCACCGGCGGGGGGTGCGGAATTCGAAGGCGGGGCCAGGCGTGCACGCGGAGCGGCTGTGGAAGGCGCGTGCTTGCGGTGCCCGAGCACGAGCTCGTGCTTGCCTTGGGCGCAGTACAGAACGTCGAGCGAGCGAGCGACGCGAGCAGGCAGGGTGCGCGCGCGGGTGCAGATGCAAGCGGGGCTACGGGCGCGGAGAGCGAGCGAGCGCGAGCATGTGGGAACAGGGAAGAGAGCGTGTGCACGTGCAGCAGCAAAACATGCGCAACTAAAAACTACAGAGATCGTCGGAGCACCGAGAGTACGGGAAAGATTGAATCGAAGCAGCGCCTACGGTGATCTATTGACGACAGGAAGGAGCAGGGAGGAAGTTGGGTATAACTCCTTACCCAAGGACAAGAATACGGCGACGGAGTCGAGCCTGCGGCGACGCGGACGAGCTCTGAACCTGGCAGGGCTGCTGTCCGCGAAGCAGGGGAGGACGAGGATGATGTGGAGGTAGCCGAACTTGGCGATCCCAGGCGAGGAAGAGGACGGCGGGGACGTAGTCGATGTCGTGGAGGAAGACGTACGACGTTGGCGAGGCGGAGGTGGCCGGAGTGCACGCCCGCGACGGCTATCCCGAGCTCGAGCCGAAGCTCGGGCGGTTCATGGTGGGTAGGGCGACGGCGAGGCGCGGCTCGGCTTACCTGGCGGCGGCGAGGGAAGGAGAGGAGGGGGATCGGTTGAGGGGAGACCCTAGGGCACCGGGGACAACTTTATAGGGGTCTATGGAGCTTCTCGGGCCGTCAAATCAACGAGGTTGTCGACGTGGACATGCTGGATGCGCGCCGTACAGGAGGTTGACGACGCCTCTGTACGTGTGGGCTGGATGGGCTGCTGGGCTGCGCCTGGCTGTGCTGCTCTGTTGGGCTGCAGGTGAGGGGAAGGCCCAGGTAAGGAGAGGAAAGTCCCCCTTCTCATTTCCTTCCAGTTTCTGATTATTTAAATAACCAGCTGAAGAAACGAAAAAGGCCAGTGGACTAGGAGAGGCATTTGGAAATTATGAAAATATTCCCAAGCTCCTGGGATTATCCACTATTTGAATAAATTGCATTGGGCTTTTTTAGAGGTATAAAAATAAAACAAGTTTGAATAAAATTCAAACTTGGGTCATTTTTGAACCTGACCAAAACAACTTCAAATAAGGTGATATTTGGCAGAGAGGTAAATGACATGGAGCAAGATTTATAGGGAGAATATGAACATTTAAGGAGAAGGTAAAAGGTGCACTTGCAAAAAGAAAGAAAGGAAAGGAAGGAGAATTGGTGATGATGCAAGATTTATGCATTGAACATGCAACAACATAACATGTATGAGATCACAACATGCACATGATGAGGATGGAATGCAAAATGACAAGAGGCACAAATGCAATATGGTAAGGTGAGCATAACAATGAAAAGAGTAAACCGCATAACCAAACAAGATGAGGCCAAACATGATAAAACCCACAAGAAATGGATGAAGGTCAAGTTGATATATTGCCAAATTGGGACATGTTACAACTGGGGTGTTACAATAGTGGAGTCACTCATGTCACTCATGTGGTGGTGGCTCTCCTCACATGGCACTTGGGGCATCTTGACATATGTGGTTGTCGGAGAGATGTAGGTGCAAATGTCTCCATGTGCAGTCGCGTAGCTTGACTTGGAGTATGAGTCCAATGTGGGCGCCGTCTTCATGTTGTTGAAGAGGTTCGTGCTCATCGCCGTGGTCGAAGGGGATGGCCCTTGCTCGACCGTCTTGTCGTCGTCTTGTTGTAGGAGGCCCATATGATGTGGCACCTCGTAGCTCGTCTCCATGACCGAAGGGAATTTCCCATGCTTGGCCATCTTCTTTGAGGGGCTTCTGAAGATGGAAGTGTCGCCCTCGCTCATAGGTAGTCGCCTTGGACTTGATGAAGTTGATGTAGGCGTACACATGGGAAGTAGGTGAAGATGCCGTACGTCGAAAGGCAAAGATGCCTTGATAGCACTTGGCGAAGATGCCAAAGTGGTTATTGTAGCCGTAGCGCCGTCTTGGTGGTGGTCGTCTCGCGGTCTTCTTTTGTGCTCTTGAAGCTTGGCCTTGGCGTGAAGTAGGGCTTCTTGGGACTTGTACATTTGCGCTTGTGGAGCATCTTCATGATGATGATGTCGTTGTCGTACTTGAGCTCGTAGTAGATATCGTTCGTCGTCGTGCACATGATGCTTGGAGGTGACTTGCCCTTCATGACGATGTGGATCACGAACGTGATGGTGGTCTCCATGGAGATGTGGACGTGGATGGCTTGCGCTTGTATCATGTTTGCGCTCCGAAGACTTGTGACTTGAACGTCGCCGCCTTGAGGATGACGAACGGGAAGTAGACTTGGTCAAGGCTCGAATCTCCTCCATCCTTGCATCTTGCTCCTCCTTTTGTGCGGAAAGCTTATTGTCGATGTAGTCCCTTTTCCTTGCTTCGGAGTGTTGTATGTCGATGGCGAAGTTGTCGATGCGCTCTCGCAATCTTGATTGTGCGCCTTGCATTTGTCATTGTAGATCGAAGATTGACGCTTTGGTGATGTAGTTGTTCATGTCATCGTTGTTGCGGAAGACCGGAGATGAAATGCCTTGCCTATCCATCACAAGACTCGAGAAAATATGAGTGGAAGAAAGGAGAGAACTATACCAAATGTACCTTGACCGATGTTGAAAATGGATCAATGATCACTCAATGATGTAACAAGGAAATAGCACAATTGGTACCAATTCTCGTCAATTTCTCACACATACACAAATAAGGCTTATGGTGGAGCTCGGTGAGGATAGTGGCACAAAAATTTGATGCAAAATGTTAGCAAGAGTCAATAATGTTGAAAAAGATTCACAAATTCGCAAGTGAAACAAGTAGACCAATAGCAATATGTGGCACACAAAAACGCACACACGGATAGATAAATGGGGTCGTGCAACCAAGGAATGAGCACAAAATGTGGAATCCACGGAAAACGCTCGTGTTGCACAATTCAAGAGAGACGCTAGCACAATTGCTCTATAGGCGGATATGACACTTGTGCACAACCTATAAGATGCAAAATGGATAAACTTTCTATCCCAAGTATGCTATATATGTATGGTTCCCGGTGTTTGATCCAAGATGATCGGATATGACAATCTTATGCAATGTGGTATGATGCTATGGCTATTGCTTACAAGATTCTTTGCTCTCTCTTTTTCTTTGCTTAAAAGCTTATTCTTTCCTTTTTTATGGCCACTTTTGCACAATGCACAAACCAAGATAGCAATTGTATATATGCGGGAACAAACTTGTGACACAAGATATACTATGATGGCAAGATGATACCAATGTGATATGGTATGTATGCAATGGATGGTGTACACCACTAATGTGCACAAGTAACGTTGCCGGCAATACTCAAATGGCTAGTCTCGATAGGCAAGTGATGCAAAATAGGCTAGGGGTTATCAATTCAATGGCAAGGGAATATACAATGGAGGGATACCAAGATACCAAGATGATATGGAGGTTACCGTCCGTGGTGATGATGAGTGGCGGTGTTCTTGATGTAGAAACCAAGATGATGGAGACTCGTCCCTAAGTAGCCGAAACACCTTAGGAAACGGAAAAATCGTGAACTCAAAATCTCCAAAGGCAAATGTCAAATGGTGGTAGCGGAAAGCGGTGGTAGTGTGCACTTGGCAATGCGGAAGTGGAATGATGGGCTATACACATGTCGGAGTTTAAGTTGTCGTCCCTAAGTAGCTGAAACACCTTAGGAGACACAAGCCACAACTCAAACAAGCTCAAACAAAATTGGGTTAAGTTGGGGTGGTGGAAGTGTATGGTGGGCAAGCCTATGCGGAAGTTATGGTGGTGGTTGATGAAGAAGCAACCGTCCCAAAGTAGTCGAAACACCTTAGGAGACCCGAGTCACTACTCAAACAACCTCAAATGCTATAGGGATCAAAATGGTGTAGGTTGCGAAAGTCGGTGGTGGCAATGCGGATGATATGGTGGAAGGCCTAGACAAAGATGCCAAAGTTCCAAAAATTTGATGGATCAAAAGGTGGTAAAACCAATGTGAGGACCTCGGGCACGTAGATAGCTTCAAAACGAGCCAAAGAACACTCAAATCGGAGTTCAGAGCAAAAAGTTATGATGAAAACGGTGAAGAAGGTTGATGCTGAAATTTCGGGGAAAGTTTCTGGTTAGGCCGGAAGTTTCGGGGTTAGGGTCATAAGTTCCGGGCTCCGGAAGTTCTGGGGGTCGTGGAAAAAGTCTCGGGTGAGCCGGGGATTTTGGGTAAACTCTCTGTTTAGCTCGGAAGTTCCGGGGTAAGGACGAAAGTTTCGAGGAAGTCCAGAAGTTCCGGGGGTCGTGGAATTTCTTCTGGGACGAACCCTAAATTCCAGATCTGAGAACGTGGGCGGGAAAACTCGATTTTTAGGGTCAAAATTGGGGAGATTTCGTGGATGGAAATGGGGGAACAGATGGGGAATGCTAGATCCACTCATAACACAGCGAATCCATGGATCAAAATCAACAGAACATCATCCAAACCAACAAATCACAAAAAAAATGGGGGGCTATTTTTGGTGGGTATTTTCGAATTTAGGACGAAATCAACAAAATCAAGCTAGAAAACAAAGGGTAGGGGCTCCAAAAACATGATCAACGTGGCTCATGATACCAAGATGATGTAGGGTAGAACCCTAGAGGCTGATCTTTCACGTTTGGAGAGGAACCCTACCAAGAACACAAAGAACACGAGAGAGGAAACGAGGGGAACACGAGGAAAACACAAGAGAAAACACTCAACCAATGAGATCCGGTCACACATATGCTAGATCCAAGAAACACAAAGAGATACACGGTCCGAATCCAACAAAGGACGATAAAGTGGCGGTAGTTCATCTCTGAGAGGAGGTCTTGAATCCACGAGGGATCTTCCCGTAAAGGGGTCTTGAATCCAGGTGGATCTTCTCCGAAGAGGCCGCGATCTCTCACGAGGAGGAGATCCGTATGGATGAGCAAAGCTCTATCTCAAATGAGCTAATCCTTTGCTAACCCTAACTAGGAGGAAGGGTGGTCTACTTATAGTCTAAGCCACGAAGGGGTAAGTGGGAAAGGGTTACATGGGCTTCAGCTCGAGTCTTTGCACGCAGGCAGGCCGGAAGTTCTGGGCGGGGCCGGAAGTTCCGGGCAGGTTCCGACCGGGTTCCGGGCTATCCAGAGAGTTGGCGCGCTCGGGGCTGGTCTGGACTCCGGGGATCGGAGGTTCCGGGCAGGCCAGAAGGTCCGAGGGTCAGAAGTTTCGGGCAGAGGCCGGAAGTTCTGGGCTTTCCAGAAGCTTGTCCCTGCTTCTTCTTCCTTCTCCTCTTCCATGCTTGGCCTTGGTCCTTGGATCCTCCATGGTCGCCTCGGTTGTACCTGAGTATATGCAAGGTCCATGCATGAGGTAGTAGCCATGTCTCACATGTGGAAAGTGACGGTTCGAAGAGGAGTGAGTTCACCTTGTGCCCAATGGCGTATGGTCGAGGTCTCATCGTATGTCCTCTTGGGGCTTGGGGAGTAGTCGAAGTGTACATGGGGATGATCGTAGGATGCTCCGCATCAGTATCCCCTCAAGCTACATCCCTTACTTGGCAAGGAATTATGCATGGCCTCGAATTGCTAAAAGAAGGCATTATTTGGAGAGTGGTCGATGATACTAGTATAAATATTTGGAGGGATAATTGGATCCCTAGGGAATCTGTCTACAAATTTGCGGAAAAAAGAACAGAACTAGGATCAAATGGGTGTCCGAGTTATTTTTGAGTGGATCTAGGATTTGGGATGAGAACGTGATAAGGCATCTGTTTTATATTCATGATGCAGAGTAGATCCTAAAGCTGTGTATTCTTCGAGTGGGTGAGGGAGATATTATTGCTTGGCACCACGAGAAAAGTGGCTTGTTCTCGGTGAAGAGTGCGTATAGACTGGCTCTGAATCTTAAGGAACCGAGGATTAATTCTGGCAATTCCAGTGATGCCATAAATGGGGATAGGAGGCTCTGGAATATTATTTGGAATGCTAATGTCCCCCAGAAACTTAGAATTTTTGCCTGGAGAGCTGCTTCTAATAGTTTGGCGGTTCAACTCAATAGGGTTAAACATCATCAAGCTACTCTAGGTACATGCTCAATATGTGGTATTGACGATGAATGTATTTTTCACGCGTTGGTGGTTTGTCACAAGGCACGTGCGTTCCGTATGGCATTGAAGGAAGTGTGGAAATTATCGGTGGAGAAGACCTTCAAATATTCTGGACCGGACTGGTTCCTTATTTTATTGGACCAGTTAACTTCTCTTGTACGCGAGCAAACTATATTCATGTTCTGGAGAGCTTGGCACTTGAGGAATGATTTGATCTTTGGTAGGGGAATGGAATCCATCTCAGCTTTGGTGAGTTTTATCGAAAATTATTGGGCATCTTTCTCGTCTTGTCATGCTAAAATGCAGGTGGAGATATGCAGTAAAGGGAAGCAAGTGGAGCTCGAACTTCAGCCAACCAATAACGTTGAGAGGAAGGTTACTCCTTGGAGGCCACCCACCCCAGACTTCTACAAGATTAATGTCGACGCAAGTTTTGTGGAGGCCATTGAAGCTGCGAGCGTGGGGGTGGTTGTTAGAATTAACCCGAGGCGCTCCGTTGATCTACCGAGGACCAAGCAATCACACGAGGCACGACACCGATATTTGTTAATGAGGTTCACCGTTATGGCTACATCCCCGGAGCATGACTATGGGCGCTCCTCCCCATGACACCGTCACAATACCGCACCCCGGCCGCCCGGGCGCCAGCACACGCCACCGGCTCCCCCGCGTACCTGTGCTATTATGTTGGCATAGGTTACATCGTGTGTCTACCCCTGCTATATATGAGAGGCCTAGGATACAAGTGTCCTACTAGGACACGACTCTATATCCTATCTAAACATAATACTACTCAGAGTCCAACTGTAACATACCTTGTACAATAATATTCGACACAAGTCTAACAGTGATTGTTAGAAATCACTGTGGACAAGTGATCCTTTCCTCCTGGGATTATATTGGTGCTTGCTATAGCATCGAGGAAGCAGAACTTAGAGCGTCCCTGTGCGGCCTATATATTGGTATGACTCTAGACATGCCCGTCATTTTAGAAACTGATTGTTCCTTCGTGGCCTCCGTTTTTAAAAGAGATTATGTGGACAGATCATCCCTTGTTGATCTAAAGAAGGAAGCTTTAGATGTCTCAAAGTTGTTGGTGAATTTATGGATTTCTAAGATCAACAGGAGGGCTAATATGGTGGCTCATGAGATTGCAAAGTTAAGTTTTGATAATAGATCTGATGGTTTTATTTTTCATTCCGTTTCGCCCTGCGTGGCAAAGTTTGTTATGAATGATTGTACAAACATTTTAAGTTAATTAATACATGATGGGGTTTTTCAAAAAAAAAGTGACTTATGTCAGCCTTTTATCTAAAATGAAAAAATGCAAAATGTGACTTGTGTCAGCCTTTTGCAAAATGTGACTTGTGTCAGCTAACACCGGTCCCTAGAACGACAAAGGTCAGATTTAGCGGTGATTGATGCAGTCCATGGGACTAATACAGATGTTCAACATGGCACACCTTTATCACGAGCAATTTTCTTTAAGGGCTCGCGGTATGCGTCGGTCGGCTGATCTTTGGAAAAGATCGGCTGGGTCACGAGCCATTCGATGCCTATGATGCCCACCGTGCGATCGTCCCTACCTCTGTCCATCTCGCGTTGCAACACAACCTGTACCGGAAGTCCCATTGCAACACGACCCATGTTGCAAACCTCATTGCAACATGATCCATGTTGAAAAGCATCCCTCGGCAGATCTGTGAGTCCCCCCGCGATGGTTCACGATTCACAACAGCGTCGGCTAGCAACACTTTTTCGTCGTCCCCACGACATGTCTTGTAGCGGCCACTTGCAATGGATGTCGACGACCACGCACCGCTCGCAGCAGTAGCGGTTGCAACATCATCGACATGCAACACTGAGCACCGGCAGTTGGGCTCCCTCGCATCGGCCAGTCCTTGTAGCGCTGGCGAACCTTCCTGCAACATTGGTGGGATCGTTGTTGCACTCGTCTCGTGCTTGACAATTATTCAGCACGCACCCCCGACTCGGCGAGTGGTATGGCTCCCCAGCCTGCACCACAGCAGGTCGCAGCATCACCTCACGCTTCACAACAGCGACTCTGCCGCCATGAGCCCGCCACTGGCAACATCCTCGCCACTCATCGTTGCGCCACGCAGTTGGCGGCACATTAGCGACCTCTCGCAGTGGTACCCCCTTGCAGCATCGCCATGGCTTTGCAACGACGGCTCTGGCCGTACTTGCAACGCAACGGTGGGAGCGGGGGTGCTCGCAATAGTAGTGGTGGTCCTGCCAGTAGCAATGGTGATGGTGCTTCAATGGTGGATCTGTCATGTTTGACATTGTCTTTCCCGTGTTTTCTGTTGTTTGCTTTTGCTTATCTTTGGAAGATCTGTCATGTTTGCATGTGGTGTTTGTCCATGTGGTTCTCTAGTGTTTTTGTTCTTCGCCTGAATAAAAAGGCATGCAATGTCTGCATGCTTCTTACTTCTATTTTAGCATTTTGAGGCATTTTGTCATTTCGTGCGATAGTTTTTTCTTCTTTTTTTGAGAAATTGAGTGATAGTCATACCTTTTTTTTTGAGGGGTTGATAGTCATACCTTTGACGAGCAGCTCAGTGGGCCGTCAAAGGCGGCCTGCAGGCCCATCCGAGCAGCAGCCCAACAACCCTTTGAACTGATGAGTCAATCAGCCCAACAACCCTCTCTCTTCCCCCCGATGAGTCAAACACCCGAGCATCAGAACCGGATGCCCCGGCGCGCCAGCCGGATGGCGCGAAACTCAAGGCGGCGGCGGCGGCTTGTGGTACCGTGCAGCTGGCCTCATCGACGTATGGCCGAGTAAACTGCGCCCACGGCATGGCCGGCGACCTCTCCTTCGTCCATTGGAAGTGCCACCAGGTCAGCTTCTGCCCGCCTGCTTGCACGCCAGGTGCTTGTGTTTATTCCCATCCGTTTCTAGCTGGAGTAGCAACCCAGTGACCATTGACTGACCGAGCGCGGACGCCCCCTCACGCTTGCGCGGCTCCGCTGTGTTTTGCGGGTACTCTGTCCGTGCTCCCTCAATGCAAACATTGTTAACCCAAACCTGCCCTTTGTTTTAGTGTTACTTTTTACACACAAAATCAAGTTAGTGTGCGTGTGTGTGTGAGCTCGCCGTATGTATGTGTGAGCGAACCATGCCGGGTTTAATTAGCGCCTCAGCATTGCCATGCTGATCCCGACTCGTAGGCGTAGTGGACGCTGGATGACGGTGCATTCCCATGGTAGGGATGGCTGGAGTAGATTGGATTGTGATCCTTTTCCTTGGCATTTTCTGTTGAATTAAAGTTGACCAAGTTGTGTTTTTGGGTATGGGGTTGTGATCCGAGAAGAAGAAGAGAAGAGGTAGGGTGGTATTGGTAACTAGTAAGAGCTGCATCCACCCTTGCCTGCCTTCAACATATTGTGGGAATGGGATTCACGTAAGAGTTTAAGCAACAGTCCAGCTGTGTTTTTGTCCAAAGCATGTAAAATCTGACCAAGCCCTGCCCAGCGCGCCTACTTTCAATCGGTATGCACATGTGAAAAACATAGAAAACTAGGTCATTCGATGCAAATCAAGTTAAGACGTGCTTCTGTAAATACAGCTAGAGCGTTGCTGCCTAGGTACATGAGCCATATTCGATGCAACTAGGTCATTCGATGCAAATCAAGTTAAGACCTGTGGGGAGTTACTGACCTATGTCTGGCTCCTTCTGTCCAACATGGGGATGGAGACCTTGCCAGAGAGACTGCTGAGGACGGAGCTTCGAAGCGGACAAGGAAATGCCTGCTCTGCTCCATTGACTTCCCAGGTCAGCACCACCACGGGAGAAGACATTGTTTGACAAACGATGCTTACATATGGAGTCGATTTCTCCCCTGTATTTCCATCTTAATCGGTGCTTATTTGCTTTATCTGTGGAAGATTTGCCATTATGTTTCACTGTGATGTATGTATGTTTCCTAGTGTCTGTAAGTCTGAATAAGCTTGAGACGTGAGAGCCACGCAATGTCTGTACTTTTCTCTTTTGTTCCTTTTTTGTGGGGATACATTTCTTGTTACAATGTGTGTAAGGATGGTGTGGGGCATTTGATTGCCCTGTTGATATATTACTGCCCAAATATAAGAATGTCTGTAACTACTATTGCAATGTCGCTCTAACTGAAAACAGAGTGTTCAGTGATGCCATGTTTGGGGATTCTCTGCATCAGATAGTTGTGCTGAGCTTTTGCGCAGAACTGTTGACAGTCACCTACTGACCATGATATTTTTTTTCTTCTTCTGTAAACTGTAATAGATGCATAATTGGTGGTGACTTGCAGGCTAGCGTATATCCTGGCCTATGGTAAGTGCTCAGGTATGCATGTACATGCATTTTGTGCATCTGTTGGGCCTAAAAGATAGCCTGAACACAAATTTTGCTTGTATATTTTCAGTTTACAGATGGCTGGATCTGCTCCTCGATCTAGCAGGATGGACGTAGCTACCTACTTGATTCAAATCATTACTTTGCTTCCTCTGCCAGAGCCTGGGGTTGAAGTTGGGATTCTGCATCTGGTTAGTCGATCGGACCAACATCTATTTTTAGTTTTGAGTTTTTTGCAAAGGAAACAATGCTAGCTTTGTTTTTTGTCTGCATTTTAGTGGAACCATCGGCTTTTTTCATTCATTCAATCTGCTATTGTCTGTTGAAATACAAATAATGGTATCAGGTTTCATACATATATGTCAGGTCGGCCCTCAATCACAGGCAAGGGATGGCCATGGTTTTTCCGCTTCAGAGTTGAGCTGGATGCCCGCCCAGTGCACGAGTCTCCTGAACACGATGAGCATGCCGTGGTCTGTCGTCTGTTCCAGCAGCAACGTTCATACATTGTTGTCCACTACTCCAGTGCAGCAGCAGCCCGAAAATAATGGAGGTACCATACGCATGACGATTTTTAAATACCTTGTTCATATCGCATCGATTAATTGAGGTATATACTTATAAGTTTTATACTATTTCATGACGATACAGAACGCATGATATTCGTGCACAGAACGCATGCTATATCGTGCACCAAAACGTATGTGTAGTGACCCGCAAAAAAAAATTGTGCAGTGGCCACTGCTAGTATTGTACCAATGGACTCAGAGGGAACAACTTGTCTATATATAAATGAAGCCATCGCCATGTCCATTGCATTTGCACCTTACATCCAAGTAAGTAGTCCTCCCCACACCGCACTAGCGATAATAATGTCACTCATCTCCACAGCACTTGTGCTACTTGTTCCCCTAGGTCTTTACTTGTACATGTGGTCTTGTACTCGTAGTAGATCAAATGACCCAGCAGCAGCAGTGCCCCCCACAAAATGGCCAATACTAGGCATGCTCCCTGGTCTCGTGGCCAACATCTACGACTTCCATGAGTACAGCTATGCGCTCCTCGCCGGATCAGGCCTCAACTTCAATGGGGACGGCCCGCCTGGGGCCGGGATGCGGTTCTTCATCACCTGCGACCCTGCCAACATCCAGCACATCTTCACGACCAACTACTCCAACTTCCCCAAGGGCGCCGAATTCGCCGCCATATTCGACATCATGGCTGGTGGCTTCTTCACCATCGATGGCGAGCTGTGGCGCTTGCGCCGCATGAAGTTCGTGGGCGTGATCAGCAGCCCACGGTTTGCTGACCGTGTGGCAGTTCATTGCCATGACAAGGTGAAGAACCACCTCCTCCCGTTGCTTGCCCTCATGGCGAGCACCAGCACTTCGTTCGACATGCAAGAAGTAATGGCGAGGTTAATGTTTGACATCACCGCCATGACAGTCTTTGGCGTTGACCCTGGCTTCCTGTCCTTGGACATGCCTCCGATTGACGCCTCCCTTGCCATGGACACGGTCATGGAGGTGGGATTTCTCCGACACACCATGCCGGCCTCTTTGTGGAAGACATTGAGGTGGCTAAATATTGGTCCCGAGAGAAGGCTCCACGAAGCGAACAGAGTGCTCCGCAGGTTTGTCGTGGATACGATGGAGAGGAGGAAGACCAACGGAGGCCAAGATGAGGATGAAGAGGTTGTGGGGGATATTCTATCTCTCTACATCAATGACCCAGACTACGCTGACGGTGACTTGCTCTGTGGGACACTCATTAGCTTCATGCTCGCTGGGAGGGACACAATCGGCACAACTCTGCCATGGATATTCTACAGCCTCGCCCAGAACCCTAATGTCGTGTCAATCATCCGTAATGAACTCTCACCTATTGCATCGCACAAAGTAGCCCGCGGCATGGGTGCCACAGTCATCTTTGAGCCGGAGGAGACCAAATCTCTGGTCTATCTGAGAGCCACCTTGTACGAGACTCTCAGGCTATACCCACCAGCGCATATGGAGCGCAAGACGGTGGTTGCCGATGATACCATGCCAAGTGGACATGAGGTGTACGCCGGCGATGCCATCTACATCTCTCTCTACTCCATGGGAAGAATGGAGAGCTTGTGGGGTAAAGACTGCCTTGACTTTAACCCAAACAGATGGCTCTTGGAGGATGGCAACAAGATCAAGTACGTGCCATCTAACAAGTTCCTGGCCTTCAACTCGGGCCCAAGGATGTGCCCAGGCAAGGAAATCGCAGTCGTGCAGATGAAGACCATCATTGCCGCAGTCGTGTGGAACTTTGACCTGGAGCTGGTGGAAAGCCAGAGCATCCAACCGAAGCTATCTTGTTTACTGCAGATGAAAAATGGGCTCATGATGAAGCTGAAGAAACGAGAAGCGTAGCACAAACTAAACTTTCTTTTGTTGACCAGGGTTTGGGATTTCCCAGCATGTGTGCCACAATTGTCTTAGAATGCGTGTGTGGTGTATGTGTGTGTGTCCATATACATATTTTCTCTTTCATGTCGGACAACTTTGTTCACGGCAACGGGTGGATTTTTTATGAATAATTGCCTGAGAAATCAGCTATGGCTTGGATGGTGCAAATGTTCTCAGAAATCATGTAGAAAAACAAATTACCGGAACATCGTGATAATAATGTAAGATTATCCAAGGGAATGACTGAAAAATTAAGGAATTCAGTACATATAATTTTGGTAGTGAATGGGTGTGTGCATCATATGATGCAGAGGCCGAGACGATACCTCCTTTCTGATAAAAAAAACGACATTTGTTGTAGCAAGCTGAACTGTTTGTTTTTCTTGCTGAGCACACAGGCGTATATTTTTCATCATATGCCTCTCTCCATGTATTTTTTTAGTACTATAGTTTTTCTTTTAATTATATACTGTATTTGTTTACTCTGAAAATACTTTTATTATCTATAGCATCAATCCATTTGCAGATCTCGAGCACCAAATGCAGATGACAATTGCATGAGAAGTTTTTTGTTTAATCTTTTGCTGTACTAGTTAATTGCCTGCGTGTTGTCTTTACTTTTTTTTTTTTTTTTGGCTATACCAGCTTCCCTCGCCAATTCCTAGTCCGTTGGGTGAAGTAGCTTCTGGCTGGAATCGATCGGCCATGCCGGAAGCCTACTGAGAGCGTGTTTGGCCTGTTTACCTGATGGGATTCTTTGCCCACGATAAGGAAGCTGTGCATCTTGATTTTCTTCAATTGCATTGATCAAATTTGGTCCATGAGGCCCTGCAACTCATCCTTTGCCATTACAGAGCTGATTCTTAGGTATGTGAAGAAAGGGTGGGAAGATCAAATCAAGGACCCCGGCAGTTACTGGAAGTTCTATGATTGCGGGGGGTAGCAGCTTAAGGAGGCCAAGATCTGGGTTGCAGCTTAAGGAGGCCATTCGATGAGTGTTCTTCTCTGGCACACCACCATGGATTTCTGCTTCTACTACATGGGCGCAACAGCAGATCACCGATGTACCGCTGCTCGGTGTATTCACGATGCCTCTCGTGAAGGCCATGGGTGTGCTGCCTGGTGTGGAAGATCTCCTCACCGCGGTAGATCCTCAAGGATGACAAGACAGTCCATGGAAGGTGATTGAGGGCGTGTGGGTGGAGATGCTCTGCTTCTCCTCGGCCAGTAGCAGTAGGTGACGAGGGTACCTACACGCCAAGAGTTTGGGCACCACGGAGGGGAGCTGCGCACATATATTTGGCTCCTGTCGCTCATGGGGATGGAAACCTTGCCCGAGAGGCTGCGGAGGACGGAGCTTTCGAGTGGACAAGGAAATGCCGGCGCCGCTCCATCAACTTCCCAGGCCAGCACTGCGAAGCCGTTTTTTGAAAATTCATGTTTCTCTACTCTGCATTTGCTTATTTGTGGAAGCTTTTTGTACTTCATACATTGTGGTGTTCCATTTGTCGCTGTTCCAAGTTGGGAGATATTATACCAATGTGTCTGTATTACCAGTCCACCGTTCGACTCTGATCTGATCTGATCTGCTGCTGCACAATTGTGTTCATGTCTACAGCTCGCGCTGTTTTTCTACATGGGATGTGAAGGAAGACTCGGGCCGACAGTATTCAGATGCCAAGAACTCATTAGGTGTATACCAATCAACATATCACCAGTTCTTGTGTGATTACAAAGAAAACAAATCACAGCTAGGAGTATTTAACAGCAACCAGCTGAAATTCAAGAATTGTCCTGAATCAGAGTTCAGGACTTGAGGTTATATTTTGGACTGAAGCATGCGCCTATCCAAGCACGCACCGTAAGTTGCAGTGCAGTACATGCATATCTGAGCACGTCATAGTTTGCAACGAATTCCAGCCCGCGGGCTACTCTAGTTGATGCATCTAACGTCGATTTACAACGATGGCAAACAATCATGACTACTTGCACGGTGCACGGCCACTGGACGCGAGCAAAACCAATGGTGAATCGTCGGTAGCCCATGCCATTACTGCACACAGGGAAGGCACAACGATGCATCGTCAGGAGTAACATCGTCCAGCCAAAAATACTGCCTTGACTCTGGCCAGGAACACCATGCCTCGCCTAGGCAACACACGGTTAGTCAGCCCGCTATCATTGCTGGTTTTGCTGCCTCTGCTGGGAGAAGTTCGGGTTTGGCATCTGATTCTGCAGCTGGTTTTGCATCTGGTTTTGCATCTGGTTCTGCATTTGGTTTTGCTGCTGGTTCTGAAGGCCCACCATGCCCTGCTGCTGCAAGCTCTGACCACCTCCTTGCATGTTCCCATATAGCCCTTGCTGCTGCTGTTGTTGCTGCTGCTGCTGCTGCTGCTGTTGCTGCTGCTGCTGCATTTGCATTCCCATCATGCTCGTGGTATTTGCGCCTCCCATACCGTACACTGCAGCAAGCGATAAAGGACAATTACTTGCTCAGAAAGTATATTTAAAATTAAACTGCGCTAGGGACGGTCAAGGAGGATTTCATCGCAAACTAAAATGACACAGAAACGACACAAAGCGCACAGTTATGAATCATGTGAATAAAAGCTTTTCACCTGCACAGAAGAAAACCAAACATATCTGCAATAGCAGTGCATAAAAAACCAGCGCATCAAACTTTTCCTCGAGACAACCGTTTTTGTAAATACATGCTGAATTATGCCCCAAATTTAACTGAAGAATAGTTAATTAATGTATGTTTTCTTCTGAACTGTAACTACATCACACCAGCTATTTTTCCTAGCAGTAGTCCAATGTGCAAATCTTGTGTGTTCAGCTTCAGCGCCAACCATGCCAGGCATGACACAAGTACACTATATTCTGGATTACGCATTTCCTTAATTTATTAATAATGACGAAAGCCTAAAAGAGGATGAACGGTACATACTTTGGTCGGTCATCATTTGATGACTCCTCTGAGGATGCCCACCAGTCAAACCAAACTGCTGAACAATCATAAGAAAACAACATTAGATTTATAAATGCAAGAAAGGAAGTATATGTGCAAAGAATAAGTCACAGCAGATAAAAATGGAGAATT
This sequence comes from Triticum timopheevii, assembly GCA_963921465.1. NCBI lineage: Eukaryota > Viridiplantae > Streptophyta > Magnoliopsida > Poales > Poaceae > Triticum > Triticum timopheevii. Next base: position 487,999,352 of record OY997270.1, on the reverse strand, counting down.
ATAAATGCAGTGCACTACTGTGTTTCAACAAAAACATCCGCAACCAATGTGACTTGGTGATAACAGACAAGAAAGGCATTTACCTGCATTTGCGGCATCATCGACTGTGACTGCATTGTTTGCATAGTCCCAGGTATGTTTGCCATCTAAAATGCACACAAAAAAGGCAGTTCAATCAGCACAGGAATATGTTCAAAATATCCAGAAGAAAACCTGACAACTGAACAAACTCGAATCTTTCTTCATGAGCTCATGAATGTACATGAGTAGGTCCATAGAGTATAATTATCCTTCTCGAACAACAACCTTATAATTTTTGCATGCCTTAATAAAAAGAAAGGTGTTATCTAACCATTTGTGAGTTTGAAGATGCCTGCGCAGCAGTAAACATTGCACTGTTTGCAGCTCCAGTGAACTGGCCCAAATGGCTCCTCAACTGATTTCCTTGGTTCAGTTGGCTCTGAGACATGCCTGGCTGCATGCGTGCAGCCTGCATCTGCCTATTCTGAAACTGTGACAAGGCTTGTGCTTGGCTGTACTGCATCTGCTGTTGGCCAGTGACCTACAACAGGTTTTCAACAGCAAGTTATGAGCTTTGTGAAACTAAAAACTATTATATTTCCATGTCTAGAAAATATAGAAGTGGTCAATGGTAAAATTGCCTGTACTTTTTGTTGAGCTTGTCCCTGTAGATCTTGTAACTGAGGAACCGAGCTCTACAAGAAAATCGTAGATTTAGTGAGCACCGAAAATTGTAGATTTAGTGAGCACCAAAAAGTACCATGTTGGGATAAATAGTGTAGAATTTTTGCAAGACAGCACTACAAAATCATAAGAAATACGCTCAGGAAACCGATAACATTGTTGCCAATGCCACAAGCGCAACAAAGCCTCTTTAAAACTGAAAAGGAAAGTTTTCTTACCAAAAAGAAAGTTTTCTTACCTGTGCTAGCATCCCAGCAGCTGATGGCCTCAGCTGCTGCTGCTGTTGCTGAGATGCTTGCATCAGCTTTTGCCTCTGCTGCTGTGGTGTCAGATGTTGCTGTGGCGAAGGGGTATTCATCATATTGGTGCCTGACCTAGGGGAGTTAGCATATGGCATTGGAGGAGTAGACACATTTTCAAAATTAGGGGTTCCGGCAGTTCCAGGCGATGGAGCAGATCTGCCAAGTAATTGTCCTCCAGATGCCTGCATGAAGCATTAACACATCCGATGACTAAGATAAAAGGATCAAACGTTTCATTGAATTCAGGCTAGTGATTGCTATCATCAATCCTCAAATAAAAACAACAGAAGGTACTCAAACCAACACTTAATACAGTTCACAATAACAGGGACTGACATCATATGACCAACCAGTAAACAGGAAAACAACACCTCGCGGGGAACATTAATGGCATGCAACAAAAAAGGAATTATGAGCAATCAGATGGATTCCAATTTCAATATGTACACGACTTCTATGAGTGCTAATACTGATGCTACACAAACCTGCATTGGATTTCCCGGGGCGTTGACATTATTAGGTGAAAATGCTGGTGTATTTTTGGGATAGGCGCCTGCAAATATAAATAGCTGTTAGATGCTGATACTGGAGTGTTTTCTGACACACGCTTTAAACGCAAAAGGTTATGATGCACTTGATGTCAGCTAACCATGGCATAAAAAATCCTAATAGAGCATGACAAAATGTGGAAATATCACACGATCTAATCTTACCAGAATTATCACCAAAATTATGAGCCCCGTCTCCAGTAGCAAGTACTTCCATTAGATGGCTAGGAAGAGATGAATGCATCTGCCTTTGGTCTCCCGATACCCGCAATCCTGAGAATCAGGCTATTTCAGCATTGAGGGTCCATAACACAAATAGGAGACGTACATGAGTTATTTAATTTAGAAGTCCAAAAAGCATCAATGTGTTCTCACCTTCACCATAATTTACTGCCGCTCTAAGTAGATTTTCCTGCTCCTGTATCTTTGCAGCTTGTGCCTTATCCAACATAGGACCAAGATTTGCCCCCTGACGGGTTCCTAGACCATGAGTCTTACGGCACTCAGCAATTACTCTCTCAGCAGTTTCACACGCATTCGCAATCATGTCTATCCGAGCCTGAAAAGCAGCAAATCAAATTTTATTTATCAGACAACCAACAGATCAATCAATAACAGTGTGATACAGGTTTGCATTTTCCGCATCAAGCACCTTTAACTTTTCTATTTGAGAAGGCACGGGCAGATTCGTTATGCCAGACAACAACTGTTCCCTCTTTGTAGTTTCCTCGACTTCCATCTCCGGCAAGAGCTTTGACGACAGCATTACAGGCAGTACTGCAATACACACGCAGGTCAAGCAGGAAACATGATGTGATACTAGTAGCAAACGAAGAATAATCGTATGCATTGACAAAAGCAACATGGGACCACTAAATTGCAGCACATCACAACAATCTAGAGAAATCCTGAGACAGCATTTTGGTAGTTGATTTGCTACTGATTCCCTACCACACTTATCTATCCCTGAAAAAACAATTAGAACAGCAACACCTGTCTATGAAACTGGACAGGGTTCTTCGTATCAGATGGGTTATTTTCACACCTAATTGAAATTGAAATCTCTGAATCCATTCAACCGAAACATCATCCGTGCTCATAGGCCATCATGATCCCAGAACATTTAATTGAAAAAAATATTTAAAAAATTCAGAGGAGCTCACTCACTTGCAGCGTTCTCGGCGTTGACGTTCCTGGGGTACACGACGAAACCCTTGTTCACCTTCTTGATGTCCTCGACGATGTTGAAGAGCTCCATGCTCACCATGGAGAACTGCCCGAGCACGTCCTGCCTGCCAGCCGCCATACCATACCAGTCAGCAACCAATCAATCGCGCAGCAGTAGCATAACTATCGCACACAGGCCGGAGGATCCACCGAAACCCTAGGTCGGGGATTCACTCCGGGCGGCGGCGGCGGCGGCGGCGAGCAATGGAGGGAGGGGAGGGATTGGGTGAGCCCGTACCACTTGGGGGAGGCGCTGGGGTTGACGCGGCCGATGGCGTCGAAGTCCTCGAGGATGCGGGAGATGGCCTTGTAGAGCCCCACCGCGCGCGCCCGCATGCCCTCCAGGTTCAGCAGGATGTGCACCTCCGCGTTGAGCCGCTCCGCCCGGGGAGGCGCGGGCTGCTGCTGCTGCCCTCCCGCCGCGGCGCCCGGAGCCGCCGCCGCGTCCATCGCCGGAGCTGGGGCTGGCGGTGGGCGGAGGAGGAGGGGTGAGGGGAGGTTGAATCGGGGGGTGTTCGGATCGCCGGCGTCTGACAAATGGGGCCGGTCCACTCGAACAGCACTCAGCGGTCAGTTCCTCCTGCCATAAAGAGCCCCCCTCCCTCCCCGCACTGTCTAAAAATATGTTTTCTTCAAGGTTGAAAATAACGAGTTTTGAACTCTCAGATGAACTGAAAGATACATGATTTTTCTACGTAATATAAATATAACAGTTGGTGATACCGAGACTCCCTCCCTTCAAAAATATAGACGTATTTTAGTTTTAGATATGCATTTCTCAAACAAGTACTTTTGGATCAAGGGAGTATAAAGTAATATGAATTTTTTAGCTCGACCGCAAATATTTTTTGTAGAGCTCTCCAAGTACATGCCCGGCTAAGTACATGCGCCCTCACAGCATCCTCTCATGAAGGGTTTTATGTCATCGGGTCGTTACAGGGACCAATCTCCGCATTCGGTTTGGACTAGCGGGTGATTATTTTTATTGTGGCATCTTTGTTCGGTTTATACTCGCCCTTCTCACGTTGGATCCAAAAGGCATATGTTCTTCACACTGGGGGTAAACATGCCCTTCTTTCTTACTTTGCCCTAAATCATTATCCTCGGCTTCTTTGAAGTTCTCATGCCGCCACTATTATCGTCATTCCACGGATTCATCGGACGAGGCTAGGGCGCAAATTTTACGCATGCCCTATCCTTCTACAAAGCTTCTTCTCAAGCTGAGTGGACTTCATACACGTCCTCTTTGTCTTCCTTCTCACGCACCGACTTCTTCTCCTCACACACCCAAATCATTAATGATGGGAGAAATCATTGTCACCTTCATCGCCAACAAGATCTCTTCAAGCACTATGCCTTGCTCTACTTTCCTCTGTGACAAACTTCGGATCGACGAACCATTATTCATTTATGGTAACCTCTCGCACACCTTCTTAAACTAACTGAACGTAGTACCCTTCCTCTTCATCTCCTTTCAAACATCTCCCTTTGCCACCTTTCGGGTCCCCAACTCACACAGGTGTCTGCCTCCAACCTTTGCTCTTACTCAGTGACTTCTTCTCACATGGTTGATGGTGTGTGCCTCGGCCATTAGGTTGGGATGTCACACCAAATTAGTAAGGATGGGAGAAACTTCACGTGAACCCTTGTCATCTTCATATTCCCTCTCCCTTCCCACTACTAACTAATCACCCCAAGGTGGTTCGCTCCATACGCATTACTGTGGAACGGTCATAAGAACATCTCCTGTGGATCCCTCCCCCCACCCCACCCCCCATTTTTTTTCTTTTATGGTTTAGGGTGATTGGGGTCAAAAAATGTGCTCCAAGAGATCCCCTTTCCCCCAAAACTTTTTGGTGATCACTAAAAACACCCCAACTCACCGTACCCTTCGTAGAGGGAGAGATGCAACTTCTCCTATACTCCCATCCACGTTGGCGGGAGCAAAGAGGCTGGGTTTTTCACCACCTCGTGTCCCCCGAACATGCAACCTCCTGCTTCGACTGGTGTGCAGCCTCATTGCCAATGAGTACCACACCACCATCGGGCCCGCAAAATCGCGCCGCCGCCAGGTTTAGCCACTGCTCCTCCCTCGACACTGGTGTAGGTCGGAGTTCACCTCCGAGACAACTAGAGGGCATGATGCCAAAAAGGTGCTCAACAAAATTCCTCACCTATTTTTTATGCAATGAGCAAAGTTCGTTGACAATGTAATGGTTCGTACATACTTTTTGCAAATGAGTTTGCTTTCTAAGTTGTTTTTCAACAACTCATCATAGGATGATGACGACGATTTTGAGATGAAAATGATGGTGTATGCGGATATGATGTCAAATAAGAGGATGAAGCATCGTGGCTCGGTGCCCGGGCATGTGGTAGTTCACCGGAATAAGTAAGTCGAGCGTGATAAGCTTATGTAGGGTTATTTTGGAGAGAATCCAATGTTTGGCCATAAAATTGTTTGGGAAGGTTACAAATGTTGAGGGGTTTGTTCATGTCGTGGGAGCTCATTGTATGTACTTCATGCAGAAAAGGGATGCAGCTGGTCAACTTGGTCATAATGCTTTGAAGAAGGTTGTGTCATCAGTGTGCATGCTTGCATATGTTTGTCGAGCTGATTCTGTTTATGACTGGATTGAAATTGTTGAGATAGCGGTTATTAAAAGTTTGAAGAAATTCGTGAATGTTGTCGTTGATATCTTTGGAGAGAGATATCTCCACCACCAAATGAAGCTGACACCGCAAGGCTTCTGCAAATGGGTGCATCAAATGGTTTTCTTGGTATGTGTGGAAACATCAAACACCGAGTCGTGCATTGAAGGTGGAAAAATAGCCATGCAGCATGGCATGGGCAATTCAAAGGCCATTGCAAAGTTTGAAGGTGTGGCATCAAATGATCTATGGATCGGACATTCATATTTTGGTTCTCACAATTACCTCATTGTCTTTGCAAAGAGACTATTTGCTAGCTATCGAGAAATCACATCCGAACTTTGAAGTAAATGGCCTCAAGCTGAATTTCATAAATGATGAATGATGCGTGTTTGAGACAAAATTATACTAGTATGAGTTATTGTGATGATGCTAAAATGGATATGTCTATGTCTGTATTCGCAAGTGTTGAAGAAACATGAAAAGTCAGGGCATTTTCAACGCAGGACGCTTAGACAGACGCCAGGATTAGTTTCCCAGCGATTTCCCGGCTGATTAGCGGTTGGACCATCAAATCCCAGCGCCAAGCGTGGCATCGGTGCAAAGGCTGGCATCCGACGCTTGACCCTTTTCTTGGCTGCACCAAGCGCCCCTTTTGCTAAATTTGCCTGTGGGAGTTAGAGTCTGCCATTGGAGCTAAGGCCTTGTTTGTTTCATAAGTCCTAGGACTTTTTTAAGTCCCAACTTATAAGTCATAAGTCCCTACCTGTTTGTTTACAGGGACTTATAAGTCCCGTGTCCCTACCTATTTGTTTACAGGGACTTACAAGTCCATGTTGCACCGCTGCAACGAGGCTCAGGAGAGGGCCTGTCCGGCGATTGGAGGCACCGTTGCAACGAATCGAGGCAGAACGAACCGAGGCAGGGCGGCGACGGGGCGGCGAACCGAGGCGGGGCGGCGACGGGGCGAGAGGCGGGGCGGCGGCGGGGCGGCGAACCGAGGCGGGGCGGCGACGAGGCGAGAGGCGGGGCGGCGACGGGGCGGCGAACCGAGGCGGGGCGGCGACGGGGCGAGAGGCGGGGCGGCGACGGGGCGGCGAACCGAGGCGGGGCGGCGACGGGGCGAGAGGCGGGGCGGCGAACCGAGGCGAGAGGCGGGGCGGCGACGGGGCGGCGAACCGAGGCGGGGCGGCGACGGGGCGAGAGGCGGGGCGGCGACGGGGCGGCGAACCGAGGCGGGGCGGCGACGGGGCGAGAGGCGGGGCGGCGACGGGGCGAGAGGCGGGGCAGCGACGGGGCGTGCGGGGAACGAGCCTGGAGCGAATAAGGCCCTGATTGGTTCATAAGTCCTACAACTTTTTTTAGTCCCAACTTATAAGTCCAAGTCCCTAAAAAGTCCCTACCTATTTGGTTCCTGGGACTTATAAGTCTCTATAAGACCATATTACAACTATAAGTCCCTATAAGTCCCTCCTTGAGAGTCTTATTTCATAAGTCCCAAATGCCAACTTTAAGTCCCTATAAGTCCCTCCTGTTTGGTTTAGATGGGACTTATAGGGACTTTTTTAAGTCCCTAGATCAATAAGTCCCTGGAAACAACACCCTCTAAGTCCCAATAAGTTCCTTCCTGAGAGTCTTATTTGATAAGTCCCAAATCACCACAATAAGTCCCTTGTGTTTGGTTTAGGTGGGACTTATAGGGACTTTTTTAAGTCCCTAAACCAATAAGTCCCTGAAAACAAAACCCCCTAAGACGCTTAAACATTTTTTATTTATAATATTTATTTATTTCCCTTTGTAAGCGTATACGTAACACTTGTCATGTGCTTTATGTAAATAGCAACATGGAGCATTATTAGCGGATCATTAGGAGGGAGGGGCTCCCCTTGAAAATCAGGGGGGGCGAAAAGATTATAGATAGGCAGGTTACGTAAGTCATAGTAGCAGCGTATGTAGATTATCGATTGGACATGCCCTAGCGAGAGTTTTATTTGTTTCCCACGCTCTTTGGGGAACATATTTTTCGATCTCATAGAAATTAACATTTCACTATACACCATCGCAAAAAAAGAAACATTTCACTGCACACCTATCATTAAATAATACAAAAATGTTGACAATTGCAGTTTGATCAAGTGTAAATCTGGTCTCATTGTTTGCAGAGTTGCGCCCACTTGATAATCCTAGCCAATATGATCGGTTGAGCCAATTGCTACGTTGTACAGGTGCTGCATGTATTGATAAATCTACGGTTGATTTACATCCGCAGCTCTTCGAAGAAGTCTTCGTCGTCGTCGTCGTCCAGCGGTGGTGGAGGAGGGGCGGTGGCAGCGCGGCGGGCGGCGACGGCGGGGTCGACCTCCACCTCGGCCAGGCCGTCCTGGAACGCCCTGGCCATGTTCTCGAAGTGGTTCCTCGCCACGGTCGTCAGGCTCGACAGCTTGGGCCTGAACTCCAGGTACTTGTCGGTGACCGCGCCGCGTACGCCGGCCGCCTCGGCGACGAGGGCCGTCCGGTCCTTCTCGGCGCACTCGTGCAGGCGCTCCAGCGACTTGTCGGCCTGGGCCTGCAGGTCCTCGAACAGGTCGCGCTTGGCCGGGTCGTCCAGGTAGTAACCGAAGGCGTACGTCCACCGCAGCATCCGCCGGCACTCGGCCACCTGCCGGTACGCCTCCTCCAGGAAGTCGAGCTCCGTCTCCACCACCCCGAAGGCGGCGGCCACGGCCCCCCTCTGCGCGCCGTCCTTGCCGAGCGCCGCCGTGTCCTCCAGCGCCTTTTGCCGGGACCGCTCGTGCGCGCCCCAGCGCTCGTAGTAGTGCAGGTACCGGTCGACCGACGCCTTGGCCTGCGCCCGCCGGCGCTCCTCCTCCGTGTACTTGCCCTCCGCCCTGGCGGCGTTGTAGGTGTTGCAGTTGTAGTTGCCGCCGTCGTGCTTGCCCCAGGGGCCCAGGCAGAGCCAGCAGAACTGGTGCTTGCAGGGCGGCGAGCACGTCATGTGCATGCACCCCTGGTTCTTCTCGATGGGGCGGCGGCACTCCGGGCAGTGCTTCGTGTTGGCCAGGACCCACTGCGCCGTCTCCGAGTCGGAGCGGTTCTTCTCCAGCCACTCCCGCACCGTGTCGCACGCGACCGGGCGGTGCGCCTCCTCGCCGCAGGCGAGGCAGAAGCCGTGCCCGCACGCGCACCACGCGTCCAGCTGCACCGTGCACTTCTCGCCGTCGAACTCCACGGCCCGGTCGCACCCGGGCGCCGGGCACCACCGGATCCTCTTGCTCTCCTCCACGTACGAGCGGACAAGGAACTCGCCGTACCGTTTCGCGTCGTCGGCGTCGGCCACCTCGTCGACCAGGTCGCGGACCACGGCGGCGGAGCAGGCCATGTCCGGGCACCGGATCGACAGGCAGCGCGCGCCGTCCCCGACGGCGGCGCGCACGTAGCCGCTCCAGCACCCGCGGCAGTAGAAGTGGGCGCACCCGGCGGACCGCATCTCGCCGGGGGCGTGCGCGTCGAAGCAGATGTAGCAGGTGAGGGGCGCGTCGTTGACGGCCACGGAGACGGCGTCGCCGTCCGCGGGCAGGCCGACGGCGTCGCGGACCTTGTGCTCGTCCGAGAACCAGCGCTCCCACACGCCCTGGGCGCTCCACTTGAAGTGGCGGAGCACGGCGGCCGCGAGGGCCGGCGGGAGGGCGATCAGGTCGGCCACCCGCGCCGTGTGCTCCTCCTGCCGCGCGCGCACCTCGTCCATGGTGAGCACGGCGTACTGCGTCGCCGTGAACCTCATCTCGTCCAGGACGCCGCCTTCCTCATCCACCTCCTCCAGCCCCTCCTCCTCGTCCCCGTCGTATTCATCGTACATGCCATCGTCGTCGCCGTCGCTGTCGCCGTACAAGCAATCATCAGCGTCAGCGTCAGCGTTATCATCGGCGCCGGCGTCATTGTCGCTTTCGTTGGAGGCGGTCCGGAAGCTCATCCGGTCGTCGTCGGCGGCGGCCTCCTCCGCCTCCTCGGGGCTGCTGTAGTACTCCTCCTCGTTGTCGCTCGTCAACGCCATGGCTGCCCTAGTAGCTAGCTAGCTAACCTGGCGACCGATCGATCGATCGATCTTGTGCACACGTAGCTAGCTAGGTAGGTACTGCTGGTGGTATTGGTATGAGGGTTTGGGCCGATGGCCAAGCTCTTATAGATGCTGTATGGCGGCCATGGGGGCCGAGTCTGGCTAGGGTTCTGCTCTGTATTCTGAAGAGCAGATCATAGTCGGATCCTGGCAGCTAGGAGCAAACGTGCGCTCCGCGTCTCCGGGGGAAAGGAGACACGTGTCTGTGTTTGTTACCACCTGAAACCTTTTTTTTTTGCTTGTTTAATTTCTCTTAATTTATTTATATGCCCGGTGCATCATTTTGTTGCGAAAATCACAGCGGTTTTATTTACTCTTTGTCTTGTGTCCAGTTGCGTTGAACCGGACGAGCTTGTTCACTGTTTTTAACGAAATTCACAAACTTTAAAAAAGGAACACACATTTAATTTCAGAGCTCACGCATTATGATTTTTGAACACAGTCCAGACGTAGTAGACGCCAATACGTACGCACATACACTAACCCCTATGGATGCAAACATGCACAACCTATACATATGAGCACCTTCGAGGGGCACATCATCTTGAGATTGACGAAGTCGCCTTAGACGCCTTCATAGTCGACAGAAACATCTACTTCCACGGAACGCACATCAACGAAAGTCTGAGTAAATTCAGAAAAATGCAAGCATCGATGTCAAGTCTGTGACTTGAATCCTGATGGCCTGAAGATACACTATCCTCCTAACCATCCATCTACATGTTAGTTCTCAGAGCTCGCACATTATATTCACTTGCGGAAATATTTAATGTTCATACAAGCGCCTTCTGGCGGCAAACCTAACCAAACATGGCCGCCTGGTACTAAGGAAATTGCATAGCGTGTCGAGGAATGGGCTTCATTATTATGCATTCTCCTCACATGGCGGAGTTCTACGCATGCAAACTCTGCCGCCTCAGAGCTGACTATCTGCCCATGGCCTCCGCAGGAACCCTTTGCAGCATAATGTCAGCTACCAGGGCCAGTGCTTCCCAACATGCAAGTATCTCAAGGACTAGGGTCATCGGTGTCGAGACAACGGGTAATGGTCGTGTTCATTGCGCGCCATCGCAGCGATGCCTTCTACTTTGTCACCGCGGCATTCACATTAATCTTCACATATCCCGCGTGAGGCGGAATCCAACTTTGATGCACTGTTGTAGTGCAAGCGTGGGAAGTAGCCTTCACCTGCTTGGTAGATCCATACGAGACTTCCTCTTGTCTCATCCCCTAACCCTAGGCGGCTAGGTAACTTTCCCTTCCAGATTTCACCGACGAGACTGTGAATTCGCCTCCTATTTGCCTGCTACTCCGGTGGCCGGTGGCGGAGAGGAGAATCCCGATGCCTCCACTCCTGTTAGTAGTTTAGGTTAGGGTTTTTAGTCCTCGCGGTTGCGGCGCTTGGACGGATCGCGGCACTTCTTCTTCGAGTTTGTCTTTCGGTCTTCGATCCTTGTCGAGTTCGTCCGTTTGGACATAGTCGTTGAAACTCTGGTGTAGATTCATGCCATCTCCTTGTGGTGGTGATGTTAGGATTTCTCGTCATGTGACGAGATTTGGTGTCAGTTGCTTCAGATCTATGCAACAACGATGACGACAGCAGTTCCAGGGCACTGGTCCTTAGGGGCACGTGCACGGAAACTTCCCGGCTGTCATCGACAAGGTCATGCAGCTCCGATAGGGGAGCGGCGACAGCAGCGCATTGACGGCTCGTTCTGGCCGTGGTAGTGGTCATTCGGTGGTCTCGAAATCTCGATGTAATGTCTGAGATGCTTTGTACGTCCGATGAACTTTTATAGTAGATTAAAAAAATATAGACGGAGTAATCACTGTATTTTTCCATTGGAGGAGGGCACACGCCTCTCCCGACACTCCTCACAACCATGCACCAAAGAAGCACATGCCCTGCGGAGCCACCTAGCCGACTGCCTCCTAAGGAGGAGTGTCCCACCGCCGGTGGTGACGACAATAGGAGGTAGTGGTGCTAGTGGATGGGTGGGGCATCTTTCCGCTTATCACCGCCATAGCCATTGAGGAGCCGTCAAACTCGTGCCATGGATTGCCGTTGCCACTGAGTCATCCATGCCTGGCCCATCCAACCGCCTATGCGCTGAAAATCACCGGGCACGCGAGGTGTCGTAGCCAACATACAACCATTGGGCATGTGATCTAGTGTGTGTTCTATTCTTAAGTATTTCCTCTGTGCCAAAATATGACTCTGTTTTTACCGTGTGTTGAAAACAAATAGTTCTCCTAATCATCGTCAGAAGACCTGAAATAAATTTTAAAAAAAGGGACATTTACATTTATGCCCCTAATTTGCGCCCACTCTCAGATTTATCCCTAAATTTTTGATGTGCTCAAATTTGCCCCTAAAAAGCATATTAAGTCGCAGGAATGCCCTTCCATTGTTTGACCAAAACTTTGAAAATTCATAACAAATTCATACGAAGTCAGAAAAATGCAAATAAGATATCCAAATGTTCATACAAACATCACCTATACGCGCATGTCATTTACGTTCTTCACCTACATGTGCATTTATTTGCGTTCACCCTAAATTGTTTTTAATGTTATAAACCCTAAAAAGCTTTAAAGAGTGCTTTTGTCATGAACGTAAATGACATGTGCATATAGGTGTTGTTTTTATGAGCATTTTCATATCTTATTTTGCATTCTTATAAGTTCATATGAATTTGTTATGAATTTTCAAAGTTTTGGTCAAACAACTTTGACCAGATGGAAGGGCATTCCTGTGACTTAAAATGCTTTTTAGGGGCAAATTTGAGCACATCAAAAAGTTAGGGATGAATTTGAGTAGTGGGTTCGAGTTAGGGGCACAAATGTAAATGTCCCTTAAAAAAATGTGAGCATTAGTGTCAAGTTAAGGAATAAATACTGGTGAGCTAGGATACCACTATCCTCTTAAACATCCAACCAGAGGTTGGTTGATTACCAGAATATGTGTGTGGCTTTAGATTGAATTTCCAAACAGATGCCAAGACTCTATTGAATAATGGAAAATAAACAAATAGTTTCTTTAGGAACAAAAACAATAGGGCAACCAAAAGTACTTAAAAGTTATATACCATATTTACTGCGTCTCATACGCTGGTTTGATCAAAAGAGAATAACATGCGCCTGGGTCTCAACATAATAATCATTTTTTGGGATCAAACATAATAATCATATTAATAAGCATTTGTTAGAGAAACAAGTCCTCCCTCCGTCCCAAAATAAGTGTCTTAACCTAAGACACTTATTTTGGGACGGAGGGAGTAGAATATCTTTTTCGCGAATACGCTACGACGAGCGATCATTGCATTGATAGGGGAGATTAGAACATACAGAGTGGCATCGTGGTCACGTACACTATAAGACGTGCACACGATACAAAGCGAGCATGAGATGGGTTGCTCAGCCCAGACAGCCTAGGCTACATTACAGGGATTATACTTTGACTCCTGCATAGGCCCAGGAGCGGGCCTCGTCTTTGATCGCCATCAGGAGGGAGACGGTGGAGGGCGCAGTTTTGTCGAAGATGGCCGCATTACAATGGCGCCAGATGGACCAGACTGTAAGGGCCGCAATAGTAGAAAGCCCACGTCGTTGCACCATGGCAACAGAGTGACGGAGGGAGTAGAATATCATCAGCTACACATTCACGCCGTAGAACTTCCGATATGATTGTGAAACAAAAAATATTTTGGGACGGAGGGAGTAGAATATCATCAGCTACACATTCACGCCGTAGAACTTCTGATATGATTGTGAAACAAAAAATATTTTGGGACGGAGGGAGTAGAATATCATCAGCTACACATTCACGCCGTAGAACTTCCGATATGATTGTGAAACAAAAGTTAGGCTTACAATCATACACGTCGACCAATCAAGGCAAAAAGGTTACCATGGATTCCAGATCCTACAAAAATCCTCAAAGAAATGTTCAACCCAATTCAATCATAAGGCACTGGGTGCAAGCAATGTACAGTAAATATCTTGTGTGGTTACAGCTTGTAATAACAGATGCAAGAGAAAAGTTGACATGCATCCAGCACTTGCACAGTATGGTAAAAATCCATGGTGTTTTGCTACCTCATCCACCTATTCACATCTGTAACAAATGTAACAATGCGGGTGTTGGGGGGAAATCCTGTAACTTCTGCGATATACCCTATCATACAATTTTCCTCAGGTGTTGCAACAATAAAACCTCAGAGTGGCAACATCCACGTCAATAACCCAAAAAAAGCCAATTATTATGGACTAAAAAATTACAATACACCAGCTTGCTCTCCCTCCCTAATGTCCACCGAGAGCGCAGCCAGGCGTTTGTGTATAGCTCCGCCGAAAATTGCTGGAACGTCGGATTCGATGTTCAGCGGCTTGGCCCTATTGCTCAGCAGTTTGGCCCTCCTGTGCTGAACTCTCCGACTTGCTCTGCTCGCCTTCTGCTGCGGAATCGCTTTCATTGTCAGGGAAAACCTCTGGCTGAAGCGTTGGCGCGACCTTGTTGACTTGAAGCCATGTTGCTTCCCACAACGTGTTCTCCTCGCTGGCGCTTGTCTTTGACAGTACACCATTTGCTTTCATCACCAGTAGTATGTTCTTGAGTAGCTCAGGGATTGCCTCATGTAGCTTCTCAGTCCTCCCTCTCAGTTTCACTTTCATGAACTTCTCTATCATGTCGAGGACTTCCAACCACAGCTTGCTGAAACTGCTCTGTGCAGACAAGTCTTTAAGTGACTGCAAGAACACCTTGCACAACAGTTTCACGGCATGCAGGAGGGACACCTCCATATTTCTGAAATCCTTTGGTGAGTAACTCTGAGCAATCTCCAACAACTCGTCAAGCAACTGGAAGATAATATCAAAGGACATCAACCATGCAGAAGAGGAAACTGATATTCCATCAACTACTAAGCATCTGTGCAAACATAACAGCGCATGGTTCCTCACTTCCTCCCTCTGATCCGTGCACACCTTCCTCAATGCCTGCACTAGCCGCAGCCACATCTCAGCGATTCCTTCCAATATCCTGTCTGCTTCGCCACCAGCTTCCTTGACCTCACGTGACCAGCGTGTAAGGCAATTTACTGAGTCAGCCATTAGGTTCAAGGCATGGACAGATCTCTCTGCAGACCCAAGCCGAGATTCTGCAAACTGCCTTGAGGCCTCCACAGAAACGATAAAGTTGGCAGGTGAGAGGTGTGCTCCATCAGACATGATGAAAACCAGAGCTTCAAAGCCAGCATCAGAAGCATCAGGATGGCGAGCAGTGACGCAGAGTAAGGAAATTATAGTCCGCCAGCCCATCTGAGATTTGATATGGGTTGCATTGGCCTTCACAAGTCGTGTGACCTCCAACGTGATGTTCTCACAGTAGGCATCAGCTACACGAGCATCAAGTTTCAAAATCAGCTGCAGTGACCTCAGTAAGTCATCTACCAGATTCTCCTTGTAAGGAAGCAACCTCTGGCAGATGTGCAGGAGCCCGAACACAGCCTTCTCCACCAGATTGCAAGGCATCACTGTGGACTGAACAATATGGGTTATGTGCTCGTAAACACCCTGCCACAAAAGCACAATCCTGTCTCTGTTGTTTAATGTGACAGTAATTAGGAGCTCTAAGCAGAACACTGCCGTG
The DNA here is from genome assembly GCA_963921465.1 of Triticum timopheevii. Taxonomy (NCBI): domain Eukaryota; kingdom Viridiplantae; phylum Streptophyta; class Magnoliopsida; order Poales; family Poaceae; genus Triticum; species Triticum timopheevii. The sequence continues at coordinate 487,984,154 of OY997270.1, read as the reverse complement.
CCTTCATCATCAAGCGAGCTGGTTATCCTCTGAGGTCGGCCTGCTGCCTGAATGAGGGCTCTTGCTAGATTTGAGAGTGAGTCAGCTTGTAAGAATTTACTCTCGGTGAAGATGGTACCTATTTGGCATTTCTTTACGGTCTCCAAAGCATTCCTCTGAGCTGCCAGTTGCTCCTCAGTTGGCTGGGACCTTGGTTCTTCAGCATCTAAGTTCAGTAGTTGGCTAAACCTCCCCATCAGCCCATATGGCTTTTTAGGGGTGTTGATTGGTAAGGCTTGAGGTGCAACTGCATATGAACCAAGCTTGCTAGGCAATGAATCTGAAGACGACTCCTGATCGTCACCTGTATCGCCAGTGAGGCGACCCGGAAGAAGGCCTATTTTGTGCAACCTTAAAATGCAATCTACTATATTCCTCCACCCGCTCCGTATATGATCACCATAAGTAGTTGCAATTGTGAAGACCGCCTCTGTTGCCATTCTAGCCTTGGTATCCACCCCAAAAGCTATTACAGGGTCATCAGCATAAGAACTGTTCAACAAAGTGGTGAACTTACATAGAGCCACAACAAGATCATTCAATACATCATCAAGATGATAGAATGCAGCCAGCTTTGCTACAGATAGAAAACCATCAATGCATCCTGTAAGAATCTCCTCATGCTCAACATTATCAAAAACCACGGAGATAGCAGCAACTGATGGTCCAGCCATGATAGGGAACATGTCATTATCAAGAAAAGGGTAGGAGTCACAAGCAATGTACACTGATGTCCTCTTTGACTTCCACATCAGATCGACCCAGCGGCTATAAGACATCTCAGAGCATCCAGCTCCTTGCTCGGGAATGGTTTTGATCTCATTCCGGCATATAGAATAAAACAGCTCCGACAAGAACTCCCTCGGAAGATCATTCCCACCATTGATACGGCGATTGTTCCTGATAAAGTCTTCTTCAGTCATCTTCTTCTTAACCCTTACATTGTGTTGATCGGTGTTGAGCATAATTACTGAATACGACAGCACCAGAGCGGCATCCCTATTAACAAACATGTGTGGTGACTGTTCATAATACCTCTCAGAGAAGGCCTCCAGAATCCGCTGTATCTTTTGTGACTCACCAGGCAGCCGGAAAGTTTCCAAGAAGAGCCTTAGGGCAGCGTCCAAGTTCATATCCTCGAAGTCAAAGGTTTTAGCAAATTCATGAAGTACCAGAATAGAGAACTCATCATGATTCCCAAGGTATTCCCCAAGAAGGTTCTTGTCCAATCCAGGTGTGTACCGAAAGAACAGAGCAACACTTCGTGGATCAAGTTTTTCAGGCAATAGGTGGACACCTTGCAGGTACTCAAAGCCCTTCTTTTTGTCCCTATTGAAATGCTCAACACCAACCATTAGCTTTCTCTTGATGCTTTTTTGCTGGTGAACGAATCTAACCCATTCATCAGGATCATTACTGCCCTCGCACTTCAACTGCCAAAAGGGAAAATATTCACTTATTTCTGGCACTGTCTGCCCATGATGCTGATGTGCATGATCAGTCCTCTCTGCTATCGCCTGAATGACAGCAACCAAACCATCCAATGCAAGAACATTCAATGCAGACAATGGACTGTTTACAGGGAATGCACTTCTAGACAGAAGATTAGCTAGGTCTTCAAAAACATTCGAACACTGTAGATCACAGTCCATGTTTGCATACATCTCAGCCATAAACTCTTTCTGCCGACAGAAATCCACTAGAGCCTCCAGGGCGACTTCCTGCTGCTGATAACTAGCTCCATATCTACCCTGGGCTAATCTTAGGATCACACACGAGAAGAAAGCCTCAATTTGCAGCTTAAGTTCCTGTCGTAAATGGTAGAAGAGAGTAAAAACAGTGCTGCACACTGTCGACAGAATCAAGGGGCTCATTGACAAGCCAAACTGCATTAGATTGTGGAACAGTTCATCCTGTACAAAAGCCAGCAACTTTGGGTGCCTGTAGATGGATGAAGCTGACAACTCAATGGCAGAATTTATCAACCCCAGAGCAAAGAGGGGCACGTCCTCATCATAATCAATACCATTCATCCTTTGGCTCACATCCATGTCTTCGGCTATGTTCAAGAGGGAGCACAAGAACTGTAATATCTCCACCATGCAAGGAACCCCGAGCGACTCCATCATGTCCTTGTCTTGAACGGCACCAAATCCACCTCCGACCTCATCCCCGGAGCTATTCAAACAAACATAATCACTCTTCCCATTCTCTAGCTCCTCAGCGCCCGAATCTTGGTTCTTGCTAATCTGTGGAACAAACGAACCGCCACATTAATACACCAAACTTGGTATTACCACCAGAATGCATTTTGTTCCAAACTAGCATGATACATAGTGTACAGGTAGGTACTCGAGGCAAGTAAAAATGGAGTCGGTTTCCATGTGCACACGGTCAAATTGCTAGAATGACAGCATTTAGAAAACTAAGACTCCAATTAACCCTCCATACAAATACACACACACATGAATAAGTATAGGTACTTCAGTACACAAACCTAAAAGAGCACTGCAAGTTAAACTATCACAGTACTGAGTAAAAAAAGGAACAGAGCAGCATTGTCTCCATGATCATGTGTGCAAGCAATATAAAAATGTAATTGGTGGGCTGAAGACCCTGAGAGGCAATTCCACCTGCTCGTTCACGATGGCGGTGGGTTCAATGTCAGCAAGGCGGGCGAAGACACAGCGGATGACCTCCTGCATGGTCTGCCTGGAGACGCGCTGCAGGAGCTCCCCCTTGGTGCCGGCCTGCTGCACGACGCGGAAGCAGGTGGTGACGATGGCGCAGACGTGGCGGTTGGAGAGCGCGGGGGCGGCGCGGCCGCGCACGCAGGCGAGCAGCACCTGCAGGACCCGGGCGAGGACGGCCTCCTCGGAGGCCGGGTCGGTGACCTCGAAGCGGCAGCCCGTGACGGCCTCCACGACGGCGCCCATGGCCTCGGCGGCGCCCCCGCCGGGCGCGACGAGGTCGAGGGACAGGAGCTTGTGCAGGGAGGAGAGCGCGGAGCCGGTGATGGGCGCGCCGGTCTCGTCGGAGCGCACGACGTCGAGGAAGGGGCGGAGGCAGAGGAGCGGGTCGGCCTCGGGCCAGCGGGTCCCCCACCCGGCGGCGCGGCGGCGGAGCGACTTGAGCCCCGCGATGAGGGGGTGGTCGAGGTGCTCCTCCTCGGCGCCGCCGCCGTCGTCCCCACCGTAGCGCACGCCCGCCCAGCGCACGTTGCGGCGCATGACGGCCAGCACGGTGGCCACCTCCGACGCCACCACGCACGCCATCGCCACGCCCGACGACGGCGACGCCGACGACGCTGCCCTGAGGCCGCCCATGGAGGCGGGCGGGCGGCGGTCCGGTGCGAGCGCGCGGGCGGCTACGAGCGCATCCGGGGGCCGGGTTGGGATCTGATCTGGGCGGGGTGAGATCTGGCTGCTGGCGGGTTTGGTCTTCGGGGCGGGGGGCTGGATCTGAGAGAGACCAAAGCTCAACTCCTAGTACTACCACCCAATGAGTTTGGTGGGTTTTTGCCTTTGTTTGGTTTGAAATTTTGAACTTTATAAAATATTCTCTGCTTCATGTTCGGGGTAGGCCATCCCTTTTTCATGAAATTACGTCGAATCAAAAAGACCTTCCGAATTGATTCTAGTAGCTCGGCGGCGTACGTCTACTACGACTACGAGAAGAAGGTTTAGCGCGAACATCATATGTGTCGAGATTGTCATTGATTGCCCCAGAGTCTTTACCATTCCACTGTAGATCGAGTTATGTATGTGACTGAATGTGTTAAAATTTGTAGTTTGTCGTGGGATAGGATTTGAATCACTGTTTGACTCGATATTTAGCTTAACCATAGAAGAATACAACGAGCTCTCCTTTAATATATCGTTGTTTGGTTATATAGTTATCAAAAATCATTGCGGCGAAGGTGTTTTTCCACCATATAGCGATAGCCTAGGTTGCGGCTTATTTGGATACCGATAATTGGCTCTTGACATCATGGACGGCCATTTTTAGTTCATGCAAGTTGGATGGTCAAATACCAAATTTCAGGTTTCTTGTACTTATGTAGAATGAGCTGCAAAAATGGATCGAGATTTCATGGATAAACAAAGTTTCAATGCTACTTGAAAAACAGTACTTTTTATAGATTTCATGATATTATAATAGCATGAAACAATCAAAAGTATACAATGGTATAGAGGTATAGACATACATAACCCCTTCATACGTCTCGAATGTATGTATAATTTTTGATTGTTTCATGCTATTATAATATCACTTTTGAATACTTTTTATAGCATTTTTGGGACTAACCTATCAATTTACTGCCCGCAACTAGTTGTTGTTTTCTGCATGTTTTTTTATTTTTCAGAAAATCCATATCTACGAAGGTCAAAAAACTCTAATGATTTAATACAATTATTTCGCGTCATGAAGATTCCAGAAAGTGTTGGGACCTGCTGAGGGGCCAGCCAAGGGCCCCACGCAGCCAGGCAACACGACCAGAGGCTGACCCGCACCACTAGGTTGTGTGGACCCCCTGTGCACCGTCTTTCGTCCATTCTTTCACCTATAAATTTCATAAGTCGAGAAACCCTCTGTATCATCTTCCTCCAATTTTTCTGCCGCCGCAAATTCCTGTTTCAAGGAGATCCAATCTAGAGGCCTGTTGAGACACCTTGTCGAAGGGGGAATCCATCACAGGAGGACTCTTCGTCAACCTTGTTGCCTCCATGACCATGTGTGAGTAGTCCCTTTAGGACCTTAGTGTTCATAGCAGTAGCTAGATGACATTTTCTCTCCCTTGTGATCAAATACAAAGTTTCCATGAGCTACTCACATGATCGGGATCCATATGATGTAATCGGTTGTGTGTTTGTTGGGATATGATGAATTGCCACTTTATAATCAGATTGTTCATTGAATTTTATTGAATCACCTGGTCGCCCTTTGTTAAGTCCACCTCGGGATGTTGTTTTATTTGCAAGTAGGGAATTGATATAAACTCAATAGGAACCGGCGCGGGGCCTCAATAGTGACCGAAGGTGTATGTTGTGTGATATCATTTCCTGCATACCAAATCCTCCACCTGATCAAGAAAGAAGCAAGGTTCTGCAAATCTAGCAGTTTATCAAGAAAGCGTAATAACCAATCTGGCTCACTGTCATGCAGGTCAACAGGGTGATGGTGTCCTGGAATAGAGGGTGCTAACCACGTCGACCCCATCATAGTGGGTCGGGCTGAGGACCCTTGGATCGCCAACATATCGGCCAAGACTGCCATGCCCCAAGGCATGCTCAAGATGGAGTCTTCCGAAGACTTGGCACATACTCCAAGACATATTTGAATCTTTGGCATGTTTATCCCTAGATGTAACCGACCACATGTAACCCTAGGAACCCCAGTCCCTATATAAGCCGAGGGGTTCTAGTTCTTAGGATAGAGAATCATACATCCGCATACGATCTCGAGGTAGATCATCATGTACTTTGTACTCCGACACAATCAATACAACAGAAGCAGGACATAGAGTTTTACCTTCTCGAGAGGATACGAACCTGGGTAAACATCATCTCCCTTGTTCATCATGTTACCGTATAGTTAAAATCACCAGTTCGGGACCCCCTATCCGAGAGCTGCCGGATTCAACCCCGACATTGGGGTTGGTAGCGCTCAATGCTCCTGCATAGCCTCCCATAGCGCCGCTGCATGAGGACATGTGACAGGAGCTGAAGGAAATATGCCCTAGAGGCAATAATAAAGTTGTTATTTTATATTTCCTTATTCATGATAAATTTTTATTATTCATGCTAGAATTGTATTAACAGGAAACTTGATACATGTGTGAATACATAGACAAAACATTGTGTCCCTAGTATGCCTCTACTAGACTAGCTTGTTGATTAAAGATGGTTAAGTTTCCTAGCCATGGACATGAGTTGTCATTTGATAAACGGGATCACATCATTAGTGGAATGATGTGATGGACAAGACCCATCCGTTAGCTTAGCATAATGATCGTTCAGTTTTATTGCTACTGCTTTCTTCGTGTCAAATACATATTCCTCCGACTATGAGATTATGCAACTCCCAGACACCGGAGGAATGCCTTGTGTGCTATCAAACGTCACAACGTAACCGGGTGATTATAAAGATGCTCTACATGTATCTTCGAAGGTGTTTGTTGGGTTGGCATAGATCGAGATTAGGATTTGTCACTCCGAGTATTGGGGAGGTATCTTTGGGCCCTCTTGGTAATGCACATCATATGAAGCCTTGTAAGCAATGTGACTAATTAGTTAGTTACGGGATGATGCACTATGGAACGAATAAAGAGACTTGCCAGTAACGATATTGAACTAGGTATAAAGATACCGACGATCGAATCTCGGGCAAGTAACATACCGATGACAAAGAGAATAACTATGTTGACATTGCGGTTCGACCGATAAAGATCTTCGTAGAATATGTGGGAACCAATATGAGCATCTAGGTTCCGCTATTGGTTATTGACCAGAGAGGTGTCTCGGTCATGTCTACATAGTTCTCGAACCCGTAGGGTCGCACGCTTAATGTTCGTGACCATAGGCTTTATATGATTTAAGTGTTTTGGTGATCGAAGGTTGTTCAGAGTCCCGGATGAGATCACGGACATGACGAGGAGTCTCGAAATGGTCGAGAGGTAAAGATTGATATATTGGAAGGTTATATATGGACACCGGTATGGTTCCGAAGAGGTTCGAGGATTTTTCGGAGTACCGGGAGGTTACTGGACCCCCCCCCCCGGAAAAGTTAATGGGCCTCATGGGCCATAGTGGAGAGGAGAGGGCAGGCCATGGGAGGTGGCGCATGCCCCCCCAAGCCAATCTGAATTGGACAAGGGGTGGGGGTGCAGCCCCCCTTTCCTTCTCCCTCTCCACCTCTTTCCCCTTCCCCCTCTCCGTAAAAAGGAAAAATAGAGGGGGGGCTGAATCCTACTAGGAGTGGAGTCCTAGTAGGACCCCCCCCCCTCTTTGGCGCGCCCTTGTGGACAGCCTCCTCCCCTCCTCCTTTATATACGGGGGTGGGGGCACCCCAAAGCAGAACAATTGTTTAGCCGTGTGTTTTTTGCCCCCCCCTTCACCGTTTACTCTTCCGGTCATATTGTCGTAGTGCTTAGGCGAAGCCCTGCGCGGATCACTTCACCAAAAACCGTCACCATGTCGTCGTGCTGACGGAACTCATCGAATCCTTCGTGCCTCTATTGGATCAAGAGTTTGAGGGACGTCATCGAGCTGAATGTGTGCAGAACTCAGAGGTGTCATACGTTCGGTACTTGATCGGTTGATTTGAGAAGACGTTCGACTACATCAACCGCGTTAAGTTAACGCTTCCACTTTCGGTCTACGAGTGTACGTGGACACACTCTCCCCTCTCGTTGCTATGCATCTCCTAGATAGATCTTGCGTGAGCGTAGGAAATTTTTTGAAATTGCATGCTACGTTTCCCAACAAGAGCATGGTGCATGTCTTCCTTTTCATGGCCACACAACAAGAAAAAAAATCTCCTTTTGTGGAGTGTGCATGCGTTCATACCTTTCCACCAGATTGCAAGTTTACATGTCATATCATGATGAACATCTGTAAGGGCATATTTATCCCTTAGTAGTTTTGGTGATTGATGACAATGCTTTTCCGGACTAATCGTGTGCATTGAGCATTTCAGATATATCATGTCTAAACACAAGACAATTTTGTGCCCCTCAAAGACTATTGAAGACAACGTTTCTCTTTGTTTCTTTTCGGTGGATTTGAGTCGTAGGAAAGTCGTACTATTAAGAGGGGGTCCGCCTTGGAAAGGTTTGGGTGGAATCAACACGTACATGACTGTCCCTTTTTGCACCACCTTTCCTTTGGCTCTTTGGAGCACCTCCGTCTCTCTGTGTCTCTGCAAAATGAAGGACTCCTAGTGTTGCTGAACTGAGGCAGGCGGTAGTACTACTCTCCGGAGCGGTACTACCGCATGCCCTTGCGGTAGTACCGACCCCCAGCACGGTAGTACCGTGGCCTCAGGCCAGGCGCAGCTGCTTGAGCGGTAGTAGGGGCGGATGTAATTTTTTACATCCGCGCCCTACGCGGTAGTACCGCTCCATGGGCGCAGTAGTACCGTGAGCTCTGGCCAGGCACAACAGCATGAGCGGAAGTAGGGGCGGATGTAATTTTTTTAACATCCACGCCCTACACGGTAGTACCGCTCCAGGCTTGCAGTAATACCATGTCGGATTTTTGCACAGATCAAAACTCAATGGAAGTAGTCAAGATGTATTTTTATATGTCTATGCCTTCTCATCCTAGACTATTCCTGCCTTGCGGTAGTACCACAAAGGGGCACGGTAGTACCGCGCCAGCGGTTCTACCGCTCTCTGCCTCTGCGCTACAGGTCTGGTCTAGCCCCTGCCTCGCCAGCGGTAGTACCGCAGTGCCATGCGGTAGTACCGTAGGCCCTTGCGGTAATATCGCATGTCTGATGTGGTAGTACCGCTCTTCGCAGGCTGGTTGGTGGATAACGGTTGGATTTGTTCACTACAAAAAAATACACTTCGGTGATGATACATGTTTGTCACAGTAGGTCGCGTTTTCTGTCATGCATGTACATTCATGACAATTTTATGACAGAATCAAGATAGTCATACCTGTGCAGTCGTAGAAGTGTTCCATGACATTACCAAAATTATCATCACGGAAGTGTCTACTTCCATGATGATAAATCACGCGTCACAGAAGTGCTTTCGTCAAGGGTGGCCGACACGTGGCATCCACCGTAACGGAACGCTATTAAGCTACCGGATCGGGTTTTGGATCTGATAACCCATTAACAACCCCGACCAATGGGGATTTTCCACGTGTAAAATCATCATTGGCTGGAGGAAACACGTGTCAGCTCATCGCTGGGACAGATGTCATCCACTCATTGGATAGAAGGCGCCTATGATACGTCGACACGTGGCACGGCCCAACAGAGGCCCATTTCTGTGAAAAGGCCAGCCTGTTTGACTTGGTCAAAAGGTGGCGGCCCGGCCCATGGAAAGCCTGTTAATGGCATGTTCACATATAGCCCATTTATAGCCCGCTAACCCAAGGCCCGTTACGCCCTATTCAAATTAGGCCCAGTAGCGTCATCTGGGCCATCCAATATGATTCCAGCCCGTTTTCACTTCTGGCCTATGTATGGCCCATGACGTCTTTCGGCCCATATGAGGCCCTATGTAACTCTTGGCCTATTAACGGCCCGTGGTGAAACTGGCCCGTAATGAACAGTGTACCACTTTACATCCATTAACGGCTCGTGGTGAAATTGGCCCGTAAAGAACAGTGTATCACTTTACACCCATTAACGGCCCATTATTCCGTTGGGCCGTTTTCAGCCCATGTTATCTTTCGGCCTTCTCAGAGCCCATTTATTCTTGGGCTCATTTCCAGCATTCGTTTACTTACGGCCCGTTACTGTCATTTTCTGCTTGTGGGCCAAATTCAGCCCGTGGTTACAGTCGGCCTGTTTGTGGTCCATTAATACGTTGGGCTATTTTCATAGCGTCATCAAATACGGCCTATTAATGATGGCCCGTTATGGTCGGCCCATGAACGGACGATTCCAACTCTAGCCCGTTTACGGCCAGAATGCGGTCTGTTTGGCCCATGTTTGGCCAATCGATCATACGGCCCGTATAAGGCCCATTGATGATATGGCCCGTAGAAGGCCCATTGTTTCTATGGCCCGTAGAAGGCCCACTGTTTCTACGGCCCGTAGAAGGCCCACTATTTCTACGGCCCGTAGAAGGCCCACTGTTTTTACGGCCCGTAGAAGGCCCATTGTTTCTATGGCTCGTAGGAGGCCCAGTGTCACTACAGTAAATATTAGCCCATAGTTATTGTGGCCTAGTTTTAAAAAATAGGTTATTGAAGCCACTAGCAAACCGCGGAAAAAGAACTGCAGTGACTACAAGCAAACAAATAAACAAGACAAAAAGGAAATAAATAAGCAAGCAACTTACACTAGGCTATCACGGCTATTACACATATTACATCCACTCGACATCAAAGTTCGCCACCAGTGCAAATATAGGGAACATAGCAGCATATAAACACCGCAGCAAAACAAGTCCAGAACTGAAACCACTTCAGAAGAGCTCAAGAAACAATATCCTGGGTACCCATAATGCTGGCAAGATGCTTAGCAAGCTTATTAACTTTCTCTTGTTTGGCGCTTAAGTCCTCCAGCACTTACTGTTGCACCAGAAAGTATGCATCTGAATTCTGCAGGGACTTCCTCAGTCCTTCGGCTTCCTGTGCTCTTTAATGTATACAGTAAGCAATGCAAGGCATCATATGCATGATATTACCAACATCAACATGCCAAGTTAGAGCAAAGACCTCATGGGGTAAATAGGAGTGGTCTTCTCCTTCTGAATCCCCCTCAGAACAGTTTTCTTCCTCTTGATTATGATCCGAAATGGGTGGAGGGGGGGGGGGGCTGCCTTTGCGCCCACCATGGAACGACGTCTGCATGAAATTTTATTGCCACACAAGGCTCGTCTCTTTTGCTCTACATGATCAGTTCCATTGTGTATAATAACTGGCATGCATAGGAATAAAACATAGTGAGATTATGTAAGGAGTGCATGCACAAATCCAGAGTGATGGTAGCAAACTGTGGATAGACCCAAAACCAATGATAGCAGGCAGATAATAGCTTTAGTTAAAAAATACAGATAATGGCTCCTTTAATGTTTGTTTGCACCCAACATGAAACTCATACTAGACACCGGAGATTAACCAGATAGTAGACAGATAGTACTGATTGCTGCCCCAATATGTACCCCACAACCATTTAAAAACTCAAGTTTCAGCATTAGTTTGGACCTGACTCAGAGTCTAATAGGTGAACACGATGATAATGTAGCATGTCATCATATTAAGCGACCCATAACGTAAGCAGACACGGGAGAGTGCGACCTCTCTTGCGGACCGGTGTAGTCCTCAAGGTCATCTGCTCAGTTGATGATGGTAATGCAGTTGTCGTGGCTGCCGGCGGCGGGGAAGAAGATCTGAGGCAGCGAAAGACAGTCTAGAGAGCGGATCCCTGCTGTGGTGAACCCTTCCGTCGTTGGAGCAGCTGAGCTGGGGTGGAACACAGCGCCGCAGGAGTAGGACAAACCACACAAGGTTTTCTTTGACACATATCTGTAACAGAAGTAATTGAGTAAGGGATTGTTTGATTTTGAGGATTCTAACAATGCATGGATAGGAAATAGACAGGAATAGGATAGGAATGCACGTGCAAAACAAAGAATTTAAAAACACAGGATTTCTGCCAATCTGGGTGTTTGATTCACAACAATTGGAAGATCACAGGAAGCAAAAAAGCATGGTGAGATTAAGTCAAACCACAAGAAAATGTACGATTATAATGCTATCATGCTACTATATCTTAGTCTCGTGCTTGATGAATAGGAATATGAAAAGGAGGAGAAGTGGAAATTAGAATTCCTATGGTTTTTCTTTCAAGGAGACACTAAAGGAACAAATCCTACAGTTTTCCTTTGCTCCATTCCTTTGCACCAAATTCATGAAAAGTAGTACCATAGGAAACTTTCCAATTCCTATGTTTTTCATCCACTTTTCCTTTCAAGCACTGGCGATTCTAGTAGGCAGGCTTGAGCAAGGAAAATCCTACACTAAAAAAATGTTTTTGTGCTACTTCTATTACTTTGGACCCAGGCCACTGCCATACTAGCTCAACTCTCAGGCCCATCGACAAATGCACAACTCAAACGCGCAGAGATAAATAATGATGGCGTTCAAGAGAGTCCATCACGGATAGCTAAGTTGCCTCGTACCTCACTACTTGTCATATAGTAGGATAAAATAATCGTATTTCCCGTTACTACGAGTGCTCAGTGGACAATATATATAACATGTAGAGTAAAAAAGAGATGCAACAAGTGTACAACCTCTTTGGCGAAGCCATGTCGATCTCAGCGTGATTGGGTTGGCCGGTGGGGATGCTCCGTCTGACTTGGCTGTCGGAGGAGGGGAAGAAGATCTTAGGCGTCTGGAGATGGAGCCCGAGGTACTGCTTCGCTATGATGGAGGGTTTCGTCGTTGGAGCAGCTCCGGTGAGTTGTACGACGCCGAGGCTGAAGCAGGACAAGAGAGACAACGAACAACGTTAACCTGATAGGAATTCTAATAACATCTCCAATACATGACGTAAAATACATAACCACAAAGTGCTAGATGTAAAATACATCAGCCGCTCATCTCTGAACTTAACTGTTGAAACTGAACTTAACTGTCGAAACTGAACTTAACTGTCGAAACTGAATTTTGCTGTCGAAACTGAATTTTGCCGTCGAAACTGAACGCACTAGTAAGGTGAGGCTACATGTCGGTCGACTGACTTTTTCATCTCTGGTCAGTCGATTTTGCAGCCGTTGGATACGAAATCAAGGGCCTGCGGTTCATCTTCAACCTCCAACCCCCTGAGCCGCCAGCCACCACCGGCCAAACAGCAGCCCCCCCCATCGCCCGCGGCCGGCGGTGCGCTGCCCCGCCCGCCCCGAAAACACTCCCCACCGCCAGTCCACCGCCGCCCCGGCCATCCCTCTAGCCCCCCCCGTGCCGAGCTTTTTCTCCGGTGATCCCCATGCCACCGCCCCACCAACGCCCCGCCACCGCCGGCGACCACCGCCCCCACCCTGAACCTAAGATATATAGTGGGGTACCTCTCCGGCGAGCCCCCCTCCTTGCTTCGGCTGGTTCTTCCTTCACCCCGGCGAGCCCCCCCCTGAAAATCGACTGACCCAAAAGTCGATTCAGTCAACTGAAGTGTAGCTAAATCGGAGCAGCATCGCAAGCAAGAGCAAGAGCAGCAGCACGAGCAAGAGCAATAGCAAGAGCAAACTAGGCAGGGGACCGAGAGCAAGAGCAGAGCAGCAGCGCGAGTGAGAGCTAAAGTAGCAGCAGCTCCTACTGATGTGGACGTCGCCGCCGAGGGAGCGACGCCGTGGAGGAAGTGGCCGGCGACGCTGCCATGGATGGAGCCGCGCCGTGTCGGCTCGGGACCGAGCGCCGGCAACACCATGAGATCGAATCAAGAAGAAAATGCGGCGATTAGTGTACAACCTCTTTCTTGGCGCCGATTAGGCCGCAACTTCATCCGAGAAAACAGTGATGATGATGCTCTTCCGGTGGTGCAGGTGAAGACGGCGGTGTGGGAATGGAGGTGGCGCGAAAGACGAGGGGAACGTCGGGGAAGCTCCTTGGAGGTGGAGGACGGGGTGGCTGAACCGGCGGGACGATGAGATCGATGACGGATCCTCATCTGGTACGGTGGATGAGGGACGTCGAGGTGTTGCTGTGGACGACGTCGTCGGGGAAGAGACTCCGGCTGGGTGGCGGACGGAGCAGGGTGTGGGGTTACGTTGCGGGTTTTCGCGGCCTCGGTGTACGAATGGGTGGGCGGATGGGATGGCAGTGGGGAACCATGGCTTAGGGACGCGCTTGTCCGAAATGTGGGGTAAGTTACGAAAGTACCCCCACCGATTTGAGGCGCTTCTTTCGGTTCATGGGTACCACGGGTATTTCACGTGTCGGGATTTCACAGGAGGTGGGAGTTTTCGTGCGCGTTGTAATTTCGGAATAGCAAGGCGCGGGTTGAGATGGAGGGAGTTGTCGGAGCACGACGAGACAAAGATATATGTTAAATATTTCGGGCTAACAAGGCGCGGGTTGAAGATGCGGGAGTTTCGCAGCACGATAGACAAAGACGCTAGCTTGAATTTTCGGCATAACAAGGCGCTGCTTGAAATTTCGGAAGAACAAGCTTAACGTGTACCCAAAAAAAAAGACAATTTGCACCTCAACACGCACAACACACACACAAACACCATTTAGACTAGAGTAAGGTACATGTACATTGCACGCATGAGATTTGGCAACCAAATTATGAATAAATAACACATTATAGCATGTAAGCTTTGAGTCATATATGCATGATGTAGATGTTCATTTAATTCTTATAGTTCATTTCATTCAAAATCATCTAGTTTTTATAATAAGAAAGCTAATGTATTTTAAGATTCATGGAATTGTGTGTTGTAAGACATAAAGTAAAAACAAATAATGGCAAATCATGTAGAAAAACATTTGGGCAATTCTGATACGGAAGATTCTAGAACAAATAAGAAGTGCTTGTGTTTTGATGTTTGTGCATTATGTTGGGGAACGTTGCATAAAATAAAAAAATTCCTACGTTCACCAAGATCAATCTATGAGTTCATCTAGCAATGAGAGAGAGAGAGATGCATCTACATACCCTTGTAGATCGCGTGCGGAAGCGTTCAAGAGAACGGGGTTGAGGGAGTCGTACTCGTCGTGATCCAAATCACCGGAGATCCTAGCGCCGAACGGACGGCACCTACACGTTCAACACACGTACGGTCAGCGTGACGTCTCCTCCTTCTTGATCCAGCAAGGGGGGAGGAGAGGTTGATGAAGATCCAGCAGCACGACGGCGTGGTGGTGGATGCAGCAGGGTTCCGGCAGAGCTTCGCCGAGCTTCTGCGAGAGGGAGAGGTGTAGCAGGGGAGAGGGAGGCGTCAAGACTTCAGGGGTGCGGCTACCCTCCCTCCCCCTCCTTTATATAGGCCCCCGGGGGGGGGGGGGGGCGGCCCTGGAGATTGGACCTCCCAAGGGGGGCGGCGGCCAGGGGGGTGGAGTGCCCCCCAAGGCAAGTGGAGGTGCCCCCCCACCCTAGGGTTTCCAACCCTAGGCGCAGGGGGGCCCAAGGGGGGGGGGGTGCACCAGCCCACCAGGGGCTGGTCCCCTCCCCACTTCAGCCCACGGGGCCCTCCGGGATAGGTAGCCCCACCCGGTGGACCCCCGGGACCCTTCCGGTGGTCCCAGTACAATACCGGTGGACCCCGAAACTTTCCCGATGGCCGAAACATCACTTCCTATATATAATTCTTTACCTCCGGACCCTTCCGGAACTCCTCGTGACGTCCGGGATCTCATCCAGGACTCCAAACAACTTTCAGTTTGCTGCATACTCATATTCATACAACCCTAGCGTCACCGAACCTTAAGTGTGTAGACCCTACGGGTTCGGGAGACATGTAGACATGACCGAGATGGCTCTCCGGTCAATAACCAACAGCGGGATCTGGATACCCATGTTGGCTCCCACATGCTCCTCGATGATCTCATTAGATGAACCTTGATGTCGAGGATTTAAGCAACCCCGTATTCAATTCCCTTTGTCAATCGGTACGTTACTTGCCCGAGATTCGATCGTCTGTATCCCAATACCTCGTTCAATCTCGTTACCGGCAAGTCACTTTACTCATACCGTAATGCATGATCCCGTGACCAGACACTTGGTCACTTTGAGCTCATTATGATGATGCATTACCGAGTGGGCCCAGAGATACCTCTCCGTCGTACGGAGTGACAAATCCCAGTCTCGATCCGTGTCAACCCAACAGACACTTTCGGAGATACCTGTAGTGCACCTTTATAGTCACCCAGTTACGTTGTGACATTTGGTACACCCAACGCACTCCTACGGTATCCGGGAGTTACACGATCTCATGGTCTAAGGAAAAGATACTTGACATTTGGAAAAGCTCTAGCAAAACGAACTACACGATCTTGTGCTATGCTTAGGATTGGGTCTTGTCCATCACATCATTCTCCTAATGACATGATCCCGTTATCAACGACATCCAATGTCCATAGTCAGGAAACCATGACTATCTGTTGATCAACGAGCTAGTCAACTAGAGGCTCACTAGGGACATGTTGTGGTCTATGTATTCACACGTGTATTACGATTTCTGGATAATACAATTATAGCATGAATAAAAGACAATTATCACGAACAAGGAAATATAATAATTATCCTTTTATTATTGCCTCTAGGGCATATTTCCAACAGTCTCGCACTTGCACTAGAGTCAATAATCTAGTTACATTGTGATGAATCGAACACCCATAGAGTTCTGGTGTTGATCATGTTTTGCTCGCAGAAGAGGTTTAGTCAACGGATCTGCGACATTCAGATCCGTATGTACTTTGCAAATATCTATGTCTCCATCTTGAACATTTTCACGGATGGAGTTGAAACGACGCTTGATGTGCCTGGTCTTCTTGTGAAACCTGGGCTCCTTGGCAAGGGCAATAGCTCCAGTGTTGTCACAGAAGAGAGTGATCGGCCCCGACGCATTGGGTATGACTCCTAGGTCGGTGATGAGCTCCTTCATGCATATTGCTTCATGCGCTGCCTCCGAGGCTGCCATGTACTCCGCTTCACATGTAGATCCCGCCACGATGCTCTGCTTGCAACTGCACCAGCTTACTGCTCCACGATTCAACATATACACGTATCCGGTTTGTGACTTTGAGTCATCCAGATCTGTGTCGAAGCTAGCATCGACGTAACCCTTTACGACGAGCTCTTCGTCACCTCCATAAACGAGAAACATGTCCTTTGTCCTTTTCAGGTACTTCAGGATATTCTTGACCGCTGTCCAGTGTTCCTTGCCGGGATTACTTTGGTACCTTCCTACCAAACTTACGGCAATGTTTACATCAGGTCTGCTACACATCATGGCATACATAATAGATCCTATGGCTGAGGCATAGGGGATGACACTCATCTCTTCTTTATCTTTTGCCGTGGTCGGGCATTGAGCCGAGCTCAATCTCACACCTTGCAATACAGGCAAGAACCCTTTCTTGGACTGATCCATTTTGAACTTCTTCAAAATCTTATCAAGGTATGTGCTTTGTGAAAGACCTATGAGGCGTCTCGATCTATCCCTATAGATCTTGATGCCTAATATGTAAGCAGCTTCTCCAAGGTCCTTCATTGAAAAACACTTATTCAAGTAGGCCTTAATGCTGTCCAAAAGTTCTATATCATTTCCCATCAAAAGTATGTCATCTACATATAATATGAGAAATGCTACAAAGCTCCCACTCACTTTCTTGTAAACGCAGGCTTCTCCATAAGTCTGCATAAACCCAAACGCTTTGATCATCTCATCAAAGCGAATGTTCCAACTCCGAGATGCTTGCACCAGCCCATAAATGGATCGCTGGAGCTTGCATACCTTGTTAGCATTCCTAGGATCGACAAAACCCTCCGGCTGCATCATATACGGTTCTTCCTTAAGATAGCCGTTAAGGAATGCCGTTTTGACGTCCATCTGCCATATCTCATAATCATAGTATGCGGCAATTGCTAACATGATTCGGACGGACTTCAGCTTTGCTACGGGAGAGAAAGTCTCATCGTAGTCAACCCCTTGAACTTGCCGATAACCCTTAGCGACAAGTCGAGCTTTATAGATGGTAACATTACCATCCGCGTCCGTCTTCTTCTTAAAGATCCATTTGTTTTCTATCGCTCGCCGATCATCGGGCAAGTCTGTCAAAGTCCATACTTTGTTTTCGTACATGGATTCTATCTCGGATTGCATGGCTTCAAGCCATTTGTTGGAATCTGGGCCCGCCATCGCTTCTTCATAGTTCGAAGGTTCACCGTTGTCTAACAACATGATTTCCAGGACAGGGTTCCCATACCACTCTGCTGTGGAACATGTCCTTGTGGACCTACGAAGTTCAGTAGAAACTTGATCCGAAGTACCTTGATCATCATCATTAATTTCCTCTCCAGTCGGTGTAGGCACCACAGGAACATTTTCCTGAGCTGCACTACTTTCCGGTTCAAGAGGTAGTACTTCATCGAGTTCTACTTTCCTCCCACTTACTCCTTTCGAGAGAAACTCTTTTTCCAGAAAGGATCCGTTCTTGGCAACAAAGATCTTGCGTTTGGATCTAAGGTAGAAGGTATACCCAATGGTTTCCTTGGGGTATCCTACAAAGAGGCATTTTTCCAACTTGGGTTCGAGCTTTTCAGGTTGAAGTTTCTTGACATAAGCATCGCATCCCCAAACTTTTAGAAACGACAGCTTAGGTTTCTTCCCAAACCATAATTCATACGGTGTCGTCTCAACAGATTTAGATGGTGCCCTATTTAAAGTGAATGTAGCTATCTCTAGAGCGTATCCCCAAAATGATAGCGGTAAATCGGTAAGAGACATCATAGATCGCACCATATCCAATAGAGTGCGATTACAACGTTCGGACACACCATTACGCTGAGGTGTTCCAGGTGGCGTGAGTTGTGAAACGATTCCACATTTTCTTAAGTGCGTACCAAATTCGTGACTTAAATATTCTCCTCCATGATCTGATCATAAGAATTTTATCTTTCGGTCACATTGATTCTCTACTTCACTCTGAAATTCCTTGAACTTTTCAAAGGTCTCAGACTTGTGTTTCGTCAAGTAGACATACCCATATCTACTTAAGTCATCAGTGAGAGTGGGAACATAACGATATCCTCCGCGAGCCTCAACGCTCATTGGACCACACACATCAGTATGTATGATTTCCAATAAGTTGGTTGCTCGCTCCATTGTTCCGGAGAACGGAGTCTTGGTCATTTTGCCCATGAGGCATGGTTCGCATGTGTCAAATGATTCATAATCGAGTGACTCTAAAAGTCCATCAGCATGGAGCTTCTTCATGCGCTTGACACCAATGTGACCAAGGCGGCAGTGCCACAAGTATGTTGGACTATCGTTATCAACTTTACATCTTTTGGTATTCACACTATGAATATATGTAACATTACGTTCGAGATTCATTAAGAATAAACCATTGACCATCGGGGCATGACCAGAAAACATATCTCTCATATAAATAGAACAACCATTATTCTCGGATTTAAATGAGTAGCCATCTCGCATTAAACGAGATCCAGATACAATGTTCATGCTCAAACTTGGCACTAAATAACAATTATTGAGGTTTAAAACTAATCTCGTAGGTAAATGTAGAGGTAGCGTGCCGACGGTGATCACATCGACCTTGGAACCATTCCCGACGCGCATCATCACCTCGTCCTTCGCCAGTCTTCGATTATTCCACAGCTCCTGCCGTGAGTTACAAATGTGAGAAATGGCACCGGTATCAAATACCCAGGAGTTACTACGAGTACTGGTAAGGTACACATCAATTACATGTATATCAAATATACCTTTAGTGTTGCCGGCCTTCTTGTCCGCTAAGTATTTGGGGCAGTTTCACTTCCAGTGACCCTTCCCTTTGCAATAAAAGCACTCAGTCTCAGGCTTGGGTCCATTCTTTGACTTCTTCCTGGCAACTGGCTTACCGGGCGCGGCAACATCTTTGCCGTCCTTCTTGAAGTTCTTCTTACCCTTGCCCTTCTTGAACTTGGTGGTTTTATTGACCACCAATACTTGATGTTCTTTCCTGATTTCTACCTCTGCTGACTTCAGCATTGAAAATACTTCAAGAATAGTTTTCACCATCCCCTGCATATTGTAGTTCATCACAAAGCTCTTGTAGCTCGGTGGGAGCGACTGAAGGATTCTGTCGATGACCACCTCGTCCGGGAGGTTAATGTCCAGCTGGGACAGGCGGTTGTGCAACCCAGACATTTTGAGTATGTGCTCACAGATAGAACTGTTTTCCTCCATCTTACAACTATTGAACTTGTCGGAGACTTCATATCTCTCGACTCGGGCATGAGCTTGGAAAATAATTTTCAGCTCCTCGAACATCTCATATGCTCCGTGTTGCTCAAAACGCTTTTGGAGCCCCGGTTCTAAGCTGTAAAGCATGCCGCACTGAACGAGGGAGTAATCATCAGCACGTGACTGCCAAGCGTTCATAACATCTTGGTTCTCTGGGATGGGTGCTTCACCTAGCGGTCCTTCTAGGACATATGCTTTCTTGGCAGCTATGAGGATGATCCTCAGGTTCCGGACCCAGTCCGTATAGTTGCTACCATCATCTTTCAGCTTGGTTTTCTCTAGGAACGCGTTGAAGTTCATGTTGACATGAGCGTTGGCCATTTGATCTACAAGACATATTTTGCAAAGATTTTAGACTAAGTTCATGATAATTAAGTTCATCTAATCAAATTATTTAATGAACTCCCACTTAGATTTGACATCCTCTAGTCATCTAAGTGTTACATGATCTGAGTCGACTAGGCCGTGTCCGATCATCACGTGAGACGGACTAGTCATCATCGGTGAACATCTCCATGTTGATCGTATCTTCCATACGACTCATGTTTGACCTTTCGGTCTCTGTGTTCCGAGGCCATGTCTGTACATGCTAGGCTCGTCAAGTTAACCCTAAGTGTTTTTGCATGTGTAAAACTGTCTTACACCTGTTGTATGTGAACGTAAGGATCTATCACACCCGATCATCACGTGGTGCTTCGAAACGACGAACTTTAGCAACGGTGCACAGTTAGGGGGAACACTTTCTTGAAATTATTATAAGGGATCATCTTATTTACTACCGTCGTCCTAAGTAAACAAGATGCATAAACATAATAAACATCACATGCAATTATATAAGAGTGACATGATATGGCCAATATCATATAGCTCCTTTGATCTCCATCTTCGGGGATCCATGATCATCTTCGTCACCGGCATGACACCATGATCTCCATCATCATGATCTCCATCATCGTGTCTCCATGAAGTTGCTCGCCAACTATTACTTCTACTACTATGGCTAACGGTTTAGCAATAAAGTAAAGTAATTACATGGCATTAAATCACTGACACGCAGGTCATACAATAATTAAGACAACTCCTATGGCTCCTGCCGGTTGTCATACTCATCGACATGAAAGTCATGATTCCTATTACAAGAACATGATCTCATACATCACAATATATCATTCATCATTCATCACAACTTTTTGGCCATATCACATCACATAGCAATTGCTGCAAAAACAAGTTAGACGTCCTCTAATTGTTGTTGCATCTTTTACGTGGCTGCAATTGGGTTCTAGCAAGAACGTTTTCTTACCTACGAATAACCACAACGTGATTTTGTCAACTTCTATTTACCCTTCATAAGGACCCTTTTCATCGAATCCGCTCCAACTAAAGTGGGAGAGACAGACACCCGCTAGCCACCTTATGCAACTAGTGCATGTCAGTCGGTGGAACCTGTCTCACGTAAGCGTACGTGTAAGGTCGGTCCGGGCCGCTTCATCCCACAATACCGCTGAAGCAAAATAAGACTAGTAGTGGCAAGCAAGTTGACAAGATCTACGCCCACAACAGATTTGTGTTCTACTCGTGCAATAGAGAACTACGCATAGACCTAGCTCATGATGCCACTGTTGGGGAACGTTGCATAAAATAAAAAATTTCCTACGTTCACCAAGATCAATCTAGGAGTTCATCTAGCAACGAGAGAGAGAGAGAGATGCATCTACATACCCTTGTAGATCGCGTGCGGAATCGTTTAAGAGAACGGGGTTGAGGGAGTCGTACTCGTCGTGATCCAAATCACCGGAGATCCTAGCGCCGAACGGACGGCACCTCCGCATTCAACACACCTACGGTTAGCGTGACGTCTCCTCCTTCTTGATCCAGCAAGGGTGGAGGAGAGGTTGATGAAGATCCAGCAGCACGACGGCGTGGTGGTGGATGCAGCAGGGTTCCGACAGAGCTTCGCCGAGCTTCTGCGAGAGGGAGAGGTGTAGCAGGGGAGAGGGAGGCGCCAAGACTTCAGGGGTGCGGCTGCCCTCCCTCCCCCCTCCTTTATATAGGCCCCCTGGGGGGGCGCCGGACCTGGAGATTGGATCTCCCAAGGGGGGGCGGCGGCCAGGGGGGTGGAGTGCCCCCAAGGCAAGTGGAGGCGCCCCCCACCCTAGGGTTTCCAACCCTAGGCGCAGGGGGGCCCAAGGGGGGGGGGTGCACCAGCCCACCAGGGGCTGGTCCCCTCCCCACTTCAGCCCACGGGGCCCTCCGGGATAGGTGGCCCCACCCGGTGGACCCCCGGGACCCTTCCGGTGGTCCCGGTACAATACCGGTGGACCCCGAAACTTTCCCGGTGGCCGAAACAGCACTTCCTATATATAATTCTTTACCTCCGGACCCTTCCGGAACTCCTCGTGACGTTCGGGATCTCATCCGGGACTCCGAACAACTTTCGGTTTGCTGCATACTCATATTCATACAACCCTAGTGTCACCGAACCTTAAGTGTGTAGACCCTACGGGTTCGGGAGACATGTAGACATGACCGAGACGGCTCTCCGGTCAATAACCAACAGCGGGATCTGGATACCATGTTGGCTCCCACATGCTCCTCGATGATCTGATCGGATGAACCACGATGTCGAGGATTTAAGCAACCCCGTATTCAATTCCCTTTGTCAATTGGTACGTTACTTGCCCGAGATTCGATCGTCGGTATCCCAATACCCCGTTCAATCTCGTTACCGTCAAGTCACTTTACTCGTACCATAATGCATGATCCCGTGACCAGACACTTGGTCACTTTGAGATCATTATGATGATGCATTACCGAGTGGGCCCAGAGATACCTCTCCGTCATACCGAGTGACAAATCCCAGTCTCGATCCGTGTCAACCCAACAGACACTTTCGGAGATACCTGTAGTGCACCTTTATAGTCACCCAGTTACGTTGTGACGTTTGGTACACCCAAAGCACTCCTACGGTATCCGGGAGTTACACGATCTCATGGTCTAAGGAAAAGATACTTGACATTTGGAAAAGCTCTAGCAAAGCGAACTACACGATCTTGTGCTATGCTTAGGATTGGGTCTTGTCCATCACATCATTCTCCTAATGACGTGATCCCTTTATCAACGACATCCAATGTCCATAGTCAGGAAACCATGACTATCTGTTGATCAACGAGCTAGTCAACTAGAGGCTCACTAGGGACATGTTATGGTCTATGTATTCACACGTGTATTACGATTTCCAGATAATACAATTATGGCATGAATAAAAGACAATTATCACGAACAAGGAAATATAATAATAATCCTTTTATTATTGCCTCTAGGGCATATTTCCAACACATTATGCTTAAGTTCAACCATGGAGTCTTCTAGATTATACATGTGGCGAAATCTGGTGGAATTTAGATGATATCCAACGGCCAATAGTGCTCAAATTTGCCATCTTTGGACCATCGGATTTGCCTCATCCAACGACCATCTTTCAAAGTTAAAGTTACCCACACACTATATAAAAAACATAAAATATTATATATATATATAGGGGTATAGAGATAGACATGTGATGCAAAAGCCGCGCATCATCTCCAATTAGAATAGTGTGTCCATGCACGGATGCGACATGGCCAAATGATGTCTACCATCGGTATCTCAAATTCAAATCAGTCTGACCTTGTTCAATGTGTATACATTACAACATGCTCGTTTCGAAACCACACCGCGAAAATCTCCATTATATTCATGCATGCATGGGTTTCAAACATCAGGATCTCTGATTGAAATATTTGAATTCAACTTTACATTGATTATGACCTCACCTAGTCTTTTACACCCACACAGTCGTCTTCTCTTTATAATTGTACCACTAACTTTCTCTCATGCATGCATGCACACACACTACCAGTCGGCATTATCCATCGCACACATGCAATCTTTTTCTTCGGGTCGGTCTCCCATGAAGGCACACACCCACACACACCCCCCTCTCCATCATATCGGGCATTCTTTATCTCATACACGTGCATGCGCAACGATTGATGTTCCTCTATGTATGTGTGTATATAGCTAGGTCTTTCATAGTTTTCCACACAAACCGATCAATCGATATATCCAGTGAGGTCTCACCCTCTTTCCCACGTCCACATCGATCAATCTATACCTATCTATATAGGATTAACATATATAGCTAATACACCCACGTTAATTATATATCCAACATCCCCCTCTCATCATCCATGCCTTCCGCTTCATCTCTCAGACGCGTGCACGATGGCGAAGACAAGGGGCGGTAAGGGCCCTGCCCTCCCTAACATCACTATATATCGAGGCTAATATGAATGTGATCATTAGACAATTGCTGCTAAAAATGGTTTAAGTTCATGAATTGACCATCCTCGTAAAGGATTAGCAATGCTTGGCCCCCTAGCTCATTTATTTTTCATGGCTCCGCCACTGCATGCAACAGCGCACGTTCTCGCCCCCTCTCTCTAAATATCGATCTCGCACTTGTGCATTCCTTCATAGTCTCCCTCCACTCGGCCCCTCGCACCATCTTCTAGCCCCCCACTAGATTTTGCCACATGTACAATCTAGCAGACTCCATGGTTGAACTTAAGCATAATGCACAAACCTCAAAACAACAGTGGTTCTCTTTTGTTCTAGAATCTTTCGTATCATAACTGCCCAAACTTTTTTTCTAGTTGAATTGCCATTATTTGTTTTTACTTTATGCTTTACAACGCACAATTCCATGAATCATAAAATAGATTAAGGGCTTCTTTGATTCAAAGGATTCTCAAAGGAATTTTGGAGGATTCTAATCATTAGGAATTTTTCCTATCTTGGTTGTTTGATTCGTAGGATTGTAAACCATAGGAAATTTTCCATATGATTCATTTGCACTAGATTTCATAGGAAACATCCCATCCACTCAAACCTCTTTGAAAGAATTCTGCATTTTTTCTATGCACAATGCAAAACACTCATACAATCCTGTAGGATTCAAGACGACATTCCACTATAATCCCATGTTTTTCCTATTCCTGCGTTCTTAGCTTTTTTTATAAAAACTAATTGATTTTGAATGAGATGAGCTATAAGAATTAAATGAAGGGCTACATCAGGCATATATGACTCAGAGCTTACATGCTATAGTGTGGTATTTATTCATAATTTGGTTGCGAAATCTGATGCGTGCAATGCACGTGTACCTTACTTGTACTTCGAGTATGTGCAAAACAGGTAAATTAGAATACCAATGGCACGCTACACAATGTCTCTCTTATAGTTCATGAAGCCACGTGGCACATGTGGAGGCGTTGTCGCGACCTCCTTGCGTGGATTGATCACAGTGACGTGCTGCTGGTTCCAGAAGAATGTACTCATCCTCCCTGAGCCATACTGGCGGTACATGCACGAAGCGAAGATGTGCATGCATGCCATGCACGCACTCATTCCCTCGCACGCACACGCGGGTACACGGGCGGACGCAATTTTGTACCAAGATCCACCCCATGTGATAATTTGACGCGTGTAAAGTCGTTCACTTCATTGATGGTCAATTAATACAGCGCATGCAAATTGAGTGGATGTGAGGGCGGAAGAAAGACATTATTACTCCACTGCGCGCATGCGAGTAGTTAAATCATGGGTTGCTAGTAGTACTTCCATTGGTCTCCTTCGTATTTTGTGCCAATTTTTCACAGTAACATAATATTTACGCATTTGAGCAGTGTAGTACTTGAAATTTATGTTCCGCTAAACTCATCGAGAGCCGTTTCGGCCCTCGAAACCAAAACCATCAATTAATCTTTACCTTGTTCCCATCACATTCGAAAGCTTGCTCACACCTACTAGTACGTACCAAACCTGAACGTGTTCCCACTATGCAGGTATTAGTACTAGTGCCAGTACTTAGGTCATAAAAAGGGGAACTACCTAACCGAAAATTACTCTACCTTTCCTCCTCATAAGTGCATCTTCTTCGTCTGTCGTTGCCATGGCCGGTGAGCAGAGCTCTAGGTCGAGAACTACTCGTAACAAGGGAGCGGCAACCAAGGCTACGGAAAAAAAGAGGGCTCGCCGCCACGCAGAGACCTCGAAAGATCACTCACGGGAAGGCGATGGCTCCCAGGAGCGCCCTAGCCGCGGAGGCGAACATGCCGAGCCGGCGGAGCTGGAGTCGTTATCCCTCGACGGCATGCCCGATCAGCTCAATAAGCACCTCAATAAGCAGAAGGAGTTCATCCAAGGCTTGATGGAGTTGCTAAAGGAGAGCCTCGACGACATGCCCGCTGAGCTCAATAAGCAGGGGGAGTTGTCCGCCGGTTGGTGATGCTATTGAGGAAGAGCATTGCCTCAGAGAAGAAGGCGACCGGCGAAATCCTGTGACTTCAGGAGGACAAGGCGAAGCTCTGCCACGAGATCGACCTGTTGAAGGAGAAGAACGCCGGCTGGAAGAAGCTGCATGAGAATAGTAGTTCCTCGATGAAGATGCTGTAGGCCCTCGTCATGGAACAGAAGGAGGAGTTGGCAAAGCTCCGCATCGAGCACCCGGCTGCTGTCAAGGTACGTAATGCAGCCGTGGAACAGATGATGAAGGCTTGCGTCGAGAAATCCTATGTCATGGATAGAATGAAGAAGATGGCGGAGGAGACGCGCAAGGAGATGGAGGTCGTGGAGGCGATGAAGAAGCAGTTACGACTCCGTGGTGAATCAGATCATTTGGGGTGATAATCTTCCTTCTTCTTTTGCTCCTGTGTTTCATCTTTTGCTTCGGGTGTTTCGCCGCAGGTGTCACGTTCTCTGCGAGGCATGAATAGAACAATGCTTTTTTTGAGGGAATGGATAGAACAATGCTAACAATTAGATGACTAGAAAAGTAGATCATTTTTATCGCTATATGGCACTGGGCTGCCGTGTTTCGTGCTCCTCCGCCGCAGTACTACTCCAGTGGAAAACTTGGGTATACCACACGGTTCTTTGCTCCTCCTCAGGTCGTCGACGCATTTATACGAGCAGTCAAATCACAAGGCCCCGCCTTCCAGTAGTAATGAGCCGTCAAATCACAAAGGCCATCGCCTCTCGTGAAACCGACCAAGCTAGACTGCCCCGCCCTCTAGCCTTTTAAAAAATGTATACTTTTGTACAGCAGTATTATCGATGGATTGCGCCATGGAGCAAAACTTGAAATTAAAAAAAGGTGGTACATATAGAGAGCGCTCGTCGCCAAATTATGCATATAGTACTATTAAAAAGGCTAGTCACAATAATGGTGTCCAGCACAACCCACCCCTCAAATAAAGTGCCGGCGTGGAGCAACTCGCCACTCCTCATCGAGCTGAACTGGAGCGGTGAGTTGCTGAACCACGCGCCTGCTTGGGGCCGCAACTGGCTCCGTCGGGCCAAGCGAGGTTGGTGAAGCACCGAGCGGCCTCGCCCGTATCCGGAGGGCTCGGCGGGTAAGGGAGTCCTGGATTAGGGGGTATCCGGACAGCCGGACTATATACTTTGGCCGGACTGTTGGACTATGAAGATACAAGATTGAAGACTTTGTCCCATATCCGGATGGGACTCTCCTTTGTGTGGAAGGCAAGCTTGGCGATTCATATGTTAGATCTCCTTCTCTGTAAACCGACTATGTGTAACCCTAGCCTCCTCCGGTGTCTATATAAACCGGAGGGTTTAGTCCATAGGACAACAACAATCATAATCATAGGCTAGCTCCTAGGGTTTAGCCTCTACGATCTCATGGTAGATCAACTCTTGTAATACTCATATCATCAAGATCAATCAAGCAGGAACTATGTATTACCTCCATCGAGAGGGCCCGAACCTGGGTAAAACATCGTGTCCCCTGCCTCCTATTACCATTAGCCTTAGACGCACAGTTCGGGACCCCCTACCCGAGATCCGCCGATTTTGACACCGACATTGGTGCTTTCATTGAGAGTTCCTCTGTGTCGTCGCTGCAAGGCTCGATTGCTCCTCCAATCATCAACAACAATGTGGCCCGGGGTGAGATTTTTCTTCCCGGACAGATCTTCGTGTTCGGCGGCTTCGCACTGCAGGCCAATTCGCTTGGCCATCTGGAGCAGATCGACAGCTACGCCCCTGGCCATCAGGTCAGATTCGGAAACTTGAATTACACGACCGATATCGCGGAGACTTGATCTTCGATGGATTCGAGCCTACGCCAGGAGCGCCAGACGGTCACGACGAGCGCGACTTAAATCTGCTGTCGGACAGTACCCGGGATATCGCACCTGCAGTAGCTCTGGACCTAAATTCGGGGCGGATCGCGTCGCCCGAGGATGGATGGATGGACCCCACCATGGAGGCCGCATACTCATCGGCGGTAGATCCGAACACAGGCTCCACCTGTTAGGAAGTCTGTGTCACCGGACCCCCGGACTTGTGTCCGACTGTAGGTTCCAGTTCGTATGCATCCGGGCCCATCGAATCCGATTGGGCTCCGGTAATGGAGTTCACTGCCGCGGATATCTTTCAGCACTCGCCCTTCGGCGACGTGCTGAATTCTTTAAGGTATCTCTCTTTGTCAGGAAACTCTTGGCCGAACTATGTCCGGCTCGAGTGGGAAGCAGGCGACGAAGAAATTCGTTACCCACCCACCACCCACTTCATTGCCACAGTCGATGATTTGACCGATGTGCTTGACTTCGACTCCGAAGACATCGCGGTGTGGACGACGATGCAGGAGAAGAACAGGAACCACCGCCCATAGGGCACTGGACAGCCACCTCCTCGTATGATATATACATGGTGGACACTCCCAAAGAAAACAATGGCGATGAGGTAATAGAGGATAACACCTTAGGGAAGAAATCAAAGCATGGGCATCATCGACGCTGCTCTAAGCCCCGCCACAGCAATACCGGCACAGGAAACAAAAACAATTCGGATGGTGCCGAAGATGAATACAATCCCGACCAGCCTGCCTTCGAGCAGGCCGAACAGGAAGACGGGCAAGTTAGCCCAGATGAACAGGCAACAGACGGATACTTGGAGGATGACAACTATATGCCTCCCTCCGAGGACGAGATGAGCCTCGGCGACGATGAATTCGGCGTGCCCGAGGATCCTGTAGAGCAGGAGAGCTTCAAGAGCCGGCCTATAGCCACTACAAGAAGCCTGAAAAAGAAGCAGCAATAGCTCCAAGCTGATCAAGATCTGCTCACAGACAGATGGACTGAGGTCCTGGCAGCCGAGGAATACGGACTCGAGCGCCCCGCCAAAGGTTACCCAAAGCACAAGTTGCTACCCCAACTCGGGGAGGAGGTCCTAGAGCCTACATTACCTACACAAGACGAGGCTGACCGGCCACCTCGTGGCTGAGATAAAACGGCGTACCAGCCCGAATACCAGCCCGCACCCCCACGCCAATACACTACAGCCCAGGGCAATACGCAGGACCTGCGAGATATATTGGAAAACAAAGCAGGACAGCCAAGATCGATCTACGGATCATGGGGGCGCGCCCCAGCACATGACGATGACCATCATGCCGGATACATTAACAACAAGTCCAGCCGGGCCGAACATAACAGACCAGACTTACTCGAATTGCATAGTAACATAGCCCAGCATAGAGGCGCCACACACCCCCTCTGCTTCACGGATGAAGTAATGGATCACGAATTCCCAGAAGGGTTTAAACCCATAAACATCGAACCATACGATGGCACAACAGACCCCACGGTATGGACCAAAGATTTCCTTCTCCACATTCACATGGCCCGCGGTGATGATCTACATGCCATCAAGTATCTTCCCCTTAAACTCAAAGGACCGGCCTGACACTGGCTGAATAGCCTGCCGGCAAATTCCATCGGCAGTTGGGAAAACCTGGAGGACGTGTTCCTCGACAACTTCCAAGGCACTTACGTGCGACCACCGGATGCTGATGACTTGAGTCACATTACCCAATAGCCCAGAGAGTCAGCCAGGAAATTCTGGACTCGGTTCTTAACTAAAAAGAACCAAATTGTCGACTATCCAGACGCCGAAGCCTTGGCGGCCTTTAAGCATAATATCCGCGACAAGTGGCTCGCTCGACATCTCGGCCAAGAAAAACCGAAGTCCATGGCGGCCCTTACGACACTCATGACCCGCTTTTGCGTGGGCGAGGACAGCTGGCTGGGTAGCAGTAGCACCACGCCAAGAAACTCCGGCACTTCAGATGTTCGCGACAGTAACGGTAAGGTGTGGCTCAACAGACATAAGTGTCGGAACAATGATGACAACTCTGAAGGCACGACAGTCAACGCTAGATTCAATGGCTCAAAACCCGGTCAGCGGAAAAAGCCGTTCAAAAGAAACAATCCGGGATCGTCCAGTCTGGACTGCATACTCGACCGCTCGTGCCAAATTCATGACACCCCTGATAAGCCAGCCAACCACACTAACATGGATTGTTGGGTGTTCAAACATGCCAGCAAGATAAATGCCGAAAACAAAGACAAGGGGCTACATAGAGCTGATGACGAGGAACCCCAGTGTCCGAACACTGGGGGACAAAAGAAATTTCCTCCTCAGGTGAAAACGGTAAACATGATCTATGCCACCCACATTCCCAAACGGGAACGAAAGCGTGCACTAAGGGACGTCTATGCGATGGAGCCAGTCGCCCCAAAGTTCAACCCATGGTCATCCTGTCCGATCACTTTTGATCGTAGGGACCACCCTACCAGCATCCATCACGGCAGTTCAGCCGCATTGGTCCTTGACCCAATCATCGACGGATTCCACCTCACACGAGTCCTTATGGACGGTGGCAGTAGCCTGAACCTGCTTTATCAGGACACAGTGCGCAAAATGGGCATCGATCCTTCGAGGATCAAACCCACCAAAACCACCTTCAAAGGTGTAATTCCAGGTGTGGAGGCCCGTTGTACGGGCTCAATAACACTGGAAGTGGTCTTCGGATCCCCGGATAATTTCCGAAGCGAGGAGTTAATCTTCGATATCGTCCTTTTCCGTAGTGGCTATCATGCACTGCTTGGACGAACCGCATTCGCTCGATTCAATGCGGTACCACACTATGCATACCTCAAGCTCAAGATGCCAGGACCTCGCAGGGTTATAACAGTCAATGGAAACACAGACCGCTCTCTCCGTATGGAAGAGCACACTACGGCCCTCCGGCAGAAGTACAAAGCAGCCTTCTCCGGTAGACCGCCAATTCGGCGATGACAACCCCGGACACCGTCAAGCGAGTCCAGAGTACTTTGCAATAGGATGGTCAAGCACACCAAGAGCGCGACTAGCAATCCGGCCTTCGCCCTAGCCCCACTCAGGCAGCATTTGCGCCGCGCGTACACAATTACGCACTCAAAATACCAAGGGCATAGGCGGAGGCGCAATGACAAGGCGGTCCACAGTGCGGTTCAACCGCCACGAGACCCGCATACCTTTATAACCTTATTTCTCTTTCAGGACCCTACTTTCGGGCAGCCCTGACGGTGTCCTGGACTAGGGGGTACTCACCACGTCATCTCCCGATCTGTTAGATTGGGCCGAGGACCCCCATGGCTGTATACTCATGGGCCAGTCCGGACAGCTACCGCATACAAGGAATATTCCGCAAGACTTGGCGATCAAGACAAGGACTCCTCCCCCACCGGCGTATTCGGCTAGGACTCTTGTTATCCTAGGGCTCTGGTGCATTATATAAACCGAGGCCAGGCTAGTCAATAGAGATATACACCAATCATACCATAGGCTAGCTTCTACGGTTTAGCCTCTCTGATCTCGTGGTAGATCAACTCTTGTACTACCCATATCATCAATATTAATCAAGCAGGAGTAGAGTTTTACCTCCATCGAGAGGGCCCGAACCTGGGTAAAAACATCATGTCCCTTGTCTCCTGTTACCATCCGCCTAGACGCACAGTTCGGGACCCCCTACCCGAGATTCGCCGGTTTTGACACCGATATTGGTGCTTTCATTGAGAGTTCCGCTGTGTGTTCGGCAAAAGGTCGATGGCTCACCTGCAGATTAACTGCGACTTCGGCATCTTCGTCACCAGCTCGACTGGTTACCTTAGTTCGACCAAGGACTGCGCCCTACCTCCGATCATCATGTTTGGATGAGGGCCTTCATCAACATCAGCTCCGATCTCTATCAAGATCATGGAGGATTCATCCAGGGAGCCCGGGGGCTCAACGTCAACATTGCCCTCGGGCGACCGTGCTATTTTTGTGGACAGCAAACTTGTATCCGCCGTCACTGCCTCCTGGAGTGTCGGTTTGACAATTGCTTTGGTGGAATAGTGTGGAATTACGTCTACAACAGCCACACTAAATTTCGTCGAGTTCCAATGGAGGAATCTCCGACAATCTACGATATACCGGAGCCCTGTCAAATCTGGACGAGAATCTGGACGAGTTTAGGGAGTGGTGTCCAGCTTCTAGCTCGGACCTCCTTGGGAAGACCCAACCGTTGATTGACTGCGGAATTCCTATATCTACTACCCCTCAAAATTTCAGCTCGATCCGACCATCCAAACTCCGGGAACCTTCCGATTAGTGCATCACTTTTCGGATCTGTCTTCTGCGCGAAAACAAATCCGACCCGAGTTCGTCCTTTTTACGAACGTGATTTCAGACATCCTTTTTGAAAGAAGTTTTGTATGGGGTATTTGTTTTGTTCCCAAACACATCCCAGTAACCTTAAAATCTTTTGAACATGATCTTCAACATCATGCTGGTGTCAAACCAGTCCGGCAATATTGCTCCATGGCTGCCGACCTGCGCTAGACACGTCGCCACTTTGTTGAGCCGCACTCAACTTCTTCGGATCATCATCTCGGCAAGCCTAACAAGAGTCCGGCATCGCGAAGGATAAATCATCACCAACATCGCCACCCCACGGATTACACGAAGCAGGCACACCTTCATCGCCGCATGGTCACTTCATCAAGCCGGCATCGACCACGTCATGACCTGCATCGGCAGGACCGCACTGTTGCTTTTTCAAGCTGGTGTCCATCACGCCGACCTACTTCGACTCATCGGCTGACACCGAGGCTTCATCATGTTAGCGGGACCGGGGGCTTCATCATCTCTTCATCAACCTACTCCGGAGACTTCGGCGTCGCTAGCCGACTAGCTCCGCCACGTTAGCTGGACCGAGGGCTTTGCCTCGACGAGCCAACCTTTGCCAGCATCGCCATGCCGTTGCTTTATCACCCATCAGGCGATAGGTGTGCGGATCGAGTCCCAATTTTGGGAATCACCTTTCTTCGGATTGCTACAACAAATAAGCCAGGTGCTATTAATCCTAGTATTTTTTGCTTGTTTGGGTTCATTTTTCCCAACGAATTATTACTCTGGTTTGTCCATCATATGTACGCAGGTCTATCAAATGGTGGCCGCATTAACGACGGTCCCGTGGTGGTTCGGTCAGTTTCCGTACATAGTCCGGCGAACGCCGCATCCGGAACTCGAACCGACCTGTGAATTAAGGTCTTGCCATGCCTTTACCGCATCACGCCGCCGCCCTGCATCGACATTGGCTTCGGCGCCATGCCATATTTCTTTTATTACTCACTTTGCATAAATTATTTGTTATGCAATGATTTTTTATTATTATTACTATTATCTCCGGTTTGCACTATTTTTTGAGCATAGGAAAATGATCCAGCCGGACTATATCCTTTGGCGTCACCTCGGCTGGACGGGGGGCTTCGTCAACACTTCATTACCCCATGCCGGGGACTTCGGCACCACCCAGCCGTCCTGCATTGCCTGTTCTATGTCACCACTTCGGAGTGCTGAGCTCTTTGCTCCGCCACCTCGGGACCGGCTTGGGGGATGGAACCTTGTCCTGTATCAAGCTCGGACCACGTCATCAATATCGAACACATTAACCAGCTAAGTCGCTTTCATGCTCAAAGCTTTAATTTTTCACTTGTGTTCGGCTCGACCAAGCATTATACTTTTTTGGAAAAAAGTTGCTTGTAAAAATTTCCTTGTCCAAACTTTGTTTGTGACGCGCAAATCAAATACCCCGTTTACTTGGGGGCTTCCTTCATGAAGCTTTTTCCTCTTGCATATGATTATACTTGTACGACTTCGTTCCTTGTTCGTGTATTACGCCACAATATGCACCATATTGACTTAAGAGATTTGCAAGCTGGGTTGCCTGGCTCCTGTGCTTACCCCTACGTTCCCGATTGTTTGGCTAGGGAGTGAAGGGAGCACCTCTGCGATTGTCACGGTCGGGTCACCCGAGCCGGACCTCAGACTGGGTGAAGCCAAAAGCTAGCACTCTTATTGTTTTCAATCATGGTCGGCACACAACGGAACTCATGAGTACAAAAAATCTATTGCACAAGTCTCATAATAACAATGAGCACCAAAGAAAGGTATCGGTGGGGGTACTATTTTCTTCAAAGATGCTTCTTACACTTTGCAGTAATATAGCATAAGTTCCCTGAGCGCGCTTTGTCTGTTACAGCCTTATGGCCTAATTGCCTGGTTATTGGAAACACCGTCGATATTCTCGACAGATGGAGTACATAACACTTTTCGGTCCTTGACCGAAGAGGGAGAAGCCGACGGTCGGTTAAGACGCGTTTAAAGTTCGGTTGAACATAGATATGATATAAGTACTTCGGTACATGCAATCATTCTTTTACCCAAGTCACTTGGGGGCTCTTATGTTTATTTGAGCCGTTTTATAATAAGTGTTTTTCTTCTTAGTTGTTGCAAAGTTATTATTATTATTTATCACTCCTTTTTTCGACACAAGTGTGCGGTCACTAACCGGGGAGCCTAATTTCTCTCTCAAAGCCGCTAGAGTTTAGTTTGCTAAACTAGCCTAGTAAGAAGTACTCCGCCTTCGGGATAGGAGGTTGAAGCCGTAGGCTGACCCGCTTGAAGTTTTGAGATAGGTTGTGTCATGTTAAAGCACGACAGAAGCACCTTTTTTTTTCTTCTAAAGTCCATTTTTCGGATTGGCACCGAACACTTGATCTAGTTTGGACATTAACCTTTTGAATAAGTTTTTTGGCTTTTCGAGCCCATGGCACTTTTAAACTATTGGTGTGTTTTCAGCACAAGTCTCGCAGTGCAACGTCGGACACCTTTAGAGATTCGGCAAAAACATTCTCGGATATTGCTATATATACATCGGTTTCGAATTGTGTCTTCGGTCAATATTTGGATTGCCCGGCTCCTGCGCTTGCCTCCTACGTTCCGCTTTGTTCGGCTAGGTGTGCAAAGGGAGAACCATTGCGATTGTGCTTCCAGCTCACATGGTTAAGCACCTCAGTGGAGAAAGCCAAAAACTGACTGTCACAATAAGCGTAAACTGGTCAGCGCTCTGATGACGGTGTTAAACGACGGGCCACTCATAACAGTGGCCGAAGTGTTTACGGCTTGACGTCAACTGTCGCCGAATACTACCGGGGGCTATTACCTGGCCTCCCAAACTAAATCCTCGATATTTTGCTCTTACATTGGAGCTGAGGTTTCATGATCATGCTTAGCATGACAACCCAAAGAAAGGAACCGATAGCAGGACTATTTTCTTTGGAAGACATTTCTTCTGTTAAACAGTAATATAACATATCTCTCTATGTACCTTTGTTTATAAAACCGTATGGCCAGATTGCCTTGTTTGTTGTAAATCTTTGCCCTCATAAAGGCTTTATAAAGTAGGACAAACACTGCTTGGTTATTGGCCGAGGAGGTGGAAGCCGATGGTCGGTCAACAAAGTTTTGTACAATGCGGATCCAAGCATTAATGACGTAAAGTACTTGGATACATAGATTCATTACACATAATTTGTGATTTTACTATGGATATCGATCCTTAATTCGGCCACCCGTGCCCGCATTAAGGCTTGGGGGCTACTGGGCTTCGGGCTTATTCTTTACAAATATTAAAGGGGCACATCGATCTCCTGATCTGGTGTTGCCACCCGACCTGTGTCTTGGGGGCTACTGCATTGCCTGTTCTATGTAGAAAATTTTAAGTGCAATACAGTTTCCGAGGCGATTTTGATCCTCAGGTTGGTCGGCCGCACCCAACCTAAGTCTTGAGGACTGAGCACGCCGCTTTTTGTGTCCCGAAGTATTCTGCCAAGCTAGGACTTGATCCTCAGGCCGATTTTGCAAATCAACCTGAGTCTCAGCAGTTACTGGGATTAGCGGTCTTATGTCATCCTTCAGGTGCATCTAGGGTTTTAGACCGATACACACCTTGAGGGCTACTGGCTATATATCTCGTCAGAGAATAAATTGCATCAATAAAAAACATTGACCAAATATCAGCCCATGACCAAGGTGCTTAACCACCTCGAAAGCAGTTCGGCATATAGCTCGGAAGCAAGTGGCTGGCTCCTTAAAGGGCATTCCCGGCATTAAGCTTGGCTAAACTCCTTCAACTTTTTTGAACCCAGATGATCTATGACATCTTGGATATAGTCCGGCGTTGGAGCTCGGATACTGTCCGGCATTGGAGCTTGGACACAGTCCGGCGTTAGAGCGTGGATACATTCCGGTGTTGGAGCTCGAAAGCAGTCCGGCATTGGTGCTTGGCTGCAAAAGATACCTCGAATACAATCCGGCGTTGGAGCTCGGATGCAAGAGGACACTGCCGCCCGGGAACAACTTCAAACCCGAGGTGTGGCATAAAAACAACAAGGCATTGATAAAGGCCGAAAACTTAAAGGGGCTCCTCGGATACCCGACGTGTAAACTTCTCGAATGCATTTCGGCGATCCTCAAGATCGAAGATGAGAAGATTTGTTGAACCAGTTTTCAAGACCGACGACTGAAGATGAAGAATGGTTCGGAAGAATCAAGGAGCGTCCCTAAACTTGAAGACCGGTTCAGGGGGCTACTGACGGTGTCCTGGACTAGGGGGTACTCACCACGTCATCTCCCGATCTGTTAGATTGGGCCGAGGACCCCCATGGCCGTATACTCAGGGGCCAGTCCGGACAGCTACCGCATACAAGGAAGATTCTGCAAGACTTGGCGATCAAGACAAGGACTCCTCCCCCACCGGCGTATTCGGCTAGGACTCTTGTTATCCTAGGCCTCTGGTGCATTATATAAACCAAGGCCATGCTAGTTGATAGAGATATACAACAATCATACCATAGGCTAGCTTCTAGGGTTTAGCCTCTCTGATCTCGTGGTAGATCAACTCTTGTACTACCCATATCATCAATATTAATCAAGCAGGAGTAGGGTTTTACCTCCATCGAGAGGGCCCGAACCTGGGTAAAAACATCGTGTCCCTTGTCTCCTGTTACCATCTGCCTAGACGCACAGTTTGGGACCCCCTACCCGAGATCCGCCGGTTTTGACACCGACAAGCGCCTTTAGAGAACCTGATCATCGGACTCATCATAGGAGGGAAAACCAAG
Organism: Triticum timopheevii; assembly: GCA_963921465.1. Taxonomy (NCBI): domain Eukaryota; kingdom Viridiplantae; phylum Streptophyta; class Magnoliopsida; order Poales; family Poaceae; genus Triticum; species Triticum timopheevii. The sequence continues at coordinate 487,947,053 of OY997270.1, read as the reverse complement.
GAGGCAAGAGGCTTTGCATACAAAGGGAATACCCAGGTCGTCTCTGTTAATGATCGTTATACCTAGTTTACGTACCCGCATGCGGCCCGCCCTTGGATAGGACATGTCAAATAGTCCTATTTGTTTCTGCTTAACGCATTAATGGTACCCATATGCTTTGACGTATTATTCAAATAACAAAGGGAAACAATATACATCGTCAGCTTATTATTTCTATCTTCATGTTCTCGCTTGAATGTTTATATTGCATCCATACACTTTGGTACGTTCAGTTTGCCAGGGGCTTCTAATGGCGCCCCATAATACGACAAGATAAGCCCGAACACTTTCGACAGTGCGGCACCCCGAACTTATAGCATTATATGCATCAACTCCGAATCATGTCTTGGGTCAATAGTGGGGTTTGCTCGGCTCCCTTTTTTTGGTACCTTATGTTCCATTATATCGGCTAAGGTAGCGCAGGGAGAACTACTACGATTGTGTCCCGGTTCTTTCGGACGAGCACCTCAGTAGAGAAAGCCGAAAACTGACTGTCATGATGCGGCGAGAGCTGGTCGCTGTTTGAGAGGTCCTAAATCCTTAAAGATTTTTTCATCTTCAAGCGAGGAATCGGCCTTGTCCGATTTAGGCGTGTATAGCGCCCCAATTCAGCTTTCCGAATACTAGGGGCTTCGTCGAAATTTAAAATTGTAGACTTCTATGGCTAAGTGAGAGTTATAAAGCCGCATAGTCTGATTGCCTTGTTCACTGCGCTAAACACCTCCTTAATGGACCAAAAAATTGGATAAAGAGCATTTGGGTTTTCCACGAACACCCTAGTACTAGTTACGTGGGGTCGGAAGCTGACGACTGGCCTACTTTCAGAATTTTATAAACAGCCGCACAGAAGGTCATATTTTAAATCAACAAAGCGCCATATAGCGCAAACAAACTCGTTTTCATATTACAAAGACGACATGAGTACATTCACTCAAAGATTATGTCCTTGGTACATTCATCGGCCATGAGGCGAGCGCCTTTCATAACGCCATCATAATATTTCTCGGGGTAGCGATGCGCCTTACCCTCTGGCGGTCCATCCTTCACCAGCTTCTCTGCATCCAGTTTGGCCCAATGCATCTTCGCACAGGCAAAGGCCCGGCGGGCACCCTCAATGCAGACAGATTGCTTGATAACTTTAAGCCGCGGACATGCATTTACCATCCGCTTTATAAAGCCAAAGTAGCTGTCGGGCAGGGGCTCACCAGGCCACATCCGGACTATGAGGCCCTTCATGGCCAGTTCGGCCGCCCTGTGGAGTTTGACCAATTGCTTCAGTTGGTCACACAGAGGCATTGGGTGTTCGGCTCCAGTATACTGGGACCAGAACAACTTCTCCATCGAGCTCCCCTCTTCGGCATTGTAGAACTCCATGGCATCTGATATGCTGCATGGCAGATCTGTGAATGCCCCTGGAGAGCTCCGAATGCGGGTAAGTAAAAGAAATGTCTACTCCACATGCTTGCTTTGCATAATGAATGCCTTACCCGCCACTATCTTCTTGGCCGCTTGGATTTCCTGGAGGGCCTTTTGGGATTCGGCCTTGGCATCTTTCGCGCTCTGGAGGGCCTTTGCAAGCTCAGACTCTTGCGTCTTGAAGTCACACTCCAAGGACTCGAACTTCTTGCCGAACTCCTGGAGCTCTTGCTGTACCTCGCCCACCCGAGCATCTTGCTTTTCATGCTCTATGTGCTCCGCGTCCGCCTTGTCTTCGGCCTCGGATAGCGCTTTCTTCAGGGCAGCCACTTCGGTCATGGCCCCTATTAAAAAATCATGACGCTTTTTGTTAACGTCACCATTTTTTTCTCCTCTAAATAACACATGGACGGGGTATCACTTACCTTTGTTCTCTTCGAGCTGCCTCTTCGTGAGGCTAAGCTCCTCTCCGATCTGCTTTAGGTCTCACGTGAGTCTGGCGACCTTGGCAGTGCGGGCGGCAGCGCTCAGCTGCAACACCTGCTTATTCACATAGACATTTGTTGTCAGACTCCTGTGGATTAAAAGTTGACCCTCCGTTTGGTTCTTCTTTCCGAACACCAAACAGATTATCAGGGGCTACTATCTATTGGGTGATAATTTCTCACACTTTTCTATTACTTACCTCAAAGCCTGTTAGTAGGCTGGTGCAGGCTTCGGTCAATCCACTCTTGGCAGACCGAACCTTTTCAATCACCGTAATCATAAGAGTACGATGCTCTTCATCAATGGAAGCGCCGCGAAGCACTTCCAGAAAATTATCCGATGCCTCCGGCGGGACGGAGGTCATCGGCACGGCCGACTCGCCCTCCTTAGCAAGGGGCTGCCTAGCTGAATCCGGAACCTTTGGAGGTTCCTGTGCAGTGTCCGGCTGGGAGCCCAACTTGCTGTGGCTCTCGTCAGCATAGTCTATGGGGATCTTACCCCCCATGTGCCCGGCGTCTGGAGTTTCGCCCTGGGGCATCTCCAGAACCGTCACCCCCTGTTCCGGTATCCTTTGGGACAACACCTCCGTGTCATCCGCATGCCGAGGGGAGGTGGCCGTCGGGAGCGGATTCATCGCCGAATCACTCAGAGACCCATCCGAAGAGGTTACCTCGAGATGGGACCTGGCCGGGCTGCGTATACGAGTTCAGTGTTATAACAAACTATGAGGTTAAGTCGCACGAAGGGTATTACAGAGTGCGGATACTTACGATCTCGCCAGGGGCTTGCCCCTGGGCAGCCACTCCTCCTCGTTGTAGGCGGCCGTGGTGGAGTGATCCAGAAGGGACGCCTTTCCCTTCTTCGGCGTCCTAGCCTCCCCTTGTGGGGCGACTTTTCTTTTCTTCTCCTTCCCAATGCGGGGAGGGGGAATTTCTTCATGTTTCCCCCCGTCTCCATGGGGGAAATCTGCCTCGCCGTCCTCGGACGATGAGTCTATTACGGCCTTTCACCGGAGACCCTTCCTGGTCCCCGTGGCCGCTTTATTGGAACCTTCGGCCTCCCCGGACGGGGCAACCTTCTTCTTCTTCTTCTTCTCCTCCCCTTCATGGGAGGAGCGCGCCTCATCGTCTTCGGACGAGGCGTCCAGTGCAACCTTGCACTAGAGACCCTTCCTGGTCCCCGTGGCCTTCTTTTCGGCCTTCTTCTCCGGCACCTTATAAGGCGCCGGGACTAGCATCTCCGTCAGGAGTGCGGTTGCTGGATCTTCCGGCAGCGGAGCCGGGCAGTTGATCCGCTCCGCCGTCGTCACGTAATCCTGTTTGACAAGCATGGTGACCTAAAATATTCCCACGAATATGCTGGGAAAGGTACATCTAGTAATATTCAGAGAACTTACTGGATTGGCGAGCCGCGTGGCACTGAGCCCGTGGTCCTCGGAGGTGGAAGGAGGAACTTCGGTGGCCTTGAACAGCACCTTCTAGACGTCCTTATGCATCATGCCGAAAAGCTCTCGCAGTGTCTGGTGCTCGGCCGGATCGAACTCCCATAGAGTGAATGCCCGTCTTTGACACGGGAGGATCCGGGGGACGAGCATGACCTGGACCACGTTGACACGCTTGATCTTCTTCTCTGTCATGTTTTTGATGAAGTTCTGCAGTCCGGTCAGCTCCGCGGGTTCACCCCAGGCCAGACCCTTCTTTTCCCAGGAGGTGAGACGCATGGGGATTCTGGATTGGAATTCGGGGGCCGCCGCCCAATTGGTGTCACGCGGCTCGGTGATATATAACCACCCCGATTGCCACCCTTTCACGGTCTCCACGAAGGAGCCGCCAAGCCAGGTGACGTTGGGCATTTTGCCCACCATGGCACCTCCGCACTCCGCTTGCTGGCCGCTCACGATCTTTGGCTTCACGCAGAAGATTTGTAACCACATGCCGAAGTGGGGTTTGATGCGGAGGAAGGCCTCGCACACGATGATAAACACCAAGATGTTGAGGACGAAACTTGGGGCTGGATCATGAAAATCTAGCCCATAATAAAACATGAGCCCGCGGACGAACGGGTGAAGTGGAAAACCTAGTCCGCGGACGAAATGAGAGAGAAATACTACTCTCTCCCGAGACTTTGGAGTAGGGGTGATCTATCCCTCTGCCGGAAGCCTATGCGCGACGTTTGCGGCCAGGTATCCGGCCGCGCGAAGCTTGGTAATGTCCTCCTCCACCATCCACTTGCCTCCCGCTTCGGAGATACTGCGAATGGTCCTATGGAGAAGGTGAGAACTTGGGCGTGTTGGAAATATGCCCTAGAGGAAATAATAAAATGATTATTATTATATTTCCTTGTTTATGATAATTGTCTATTATTCATGCTATAATTGTATTAACCGGAAACAGCGATACATGTGTGAATACATAGACTACAACATGTCCCTAGTGAGCCTCTAGTTGACTAGCTCGTTGATCAACAGATGGTCATGGTTTCTTGACTATGGGCATTGGATGTCATTGATGATGAGATCACATCATTAGGAGAATGATGTGGTGGACAAGACCCAAACCTAAGCATAGCACAAGATCGTGTAGTTCGTTTGCTAAAGCTTTTCTAATGTCAAGTATCAGTTCCTTAGACCATGAGATTGTGTAACTCCCGAATACCGTAGGAGTGCTTTCGGTGTGCCAAACGTCACAACGTAACGGGGTGACTATAAAGGTGCACTACAGGTATCTCTGAAAGTGTCTGTTGGGTTGGCACGAATCGAGACTGGAATTTGTCACTCCGTATGACGAAGAGGTATCTCTGGTCCCACTCGGTAATGCATCATCATAATGAGCTCAATGTGACTAAGTGGTTAGTCACGGTATCATGCGTTATGTAACGAGTAAAGTGACTTGCCGGTAACGAGATTGAATGAGGTATTGGGATACCGACGATCGGATCTCGGGCAAGTAACGTACCGATTGACAAAGGGAATTGTATATGGGATTACTTGAATCCTCGACATCGTGGTTCGTCCGATGAGATCATTGTGGAACATGTGGGAGCCAACATGGGTATCCAGATCCAGCTGTTGGTTATTGGCCGGAGAGCTGTCTCGGTCATGTCTGCGTGATTCCCGAACCCGTAGGGTCTACACACTTAAAGTTCGATGACGCTAGGGTTATTAGGAAGACTTGTATGTGATTACCGAATGTTGTTCGGAGTCCCGGATGAGATCTCGGATGTCATGAGGAGTTCTGGAATGGTCCGGAGGTGAAGATTTATATATGGGAAGTTGTCATACGGTCACCGGAAAAGTTCGGGCGCATACCGGTATTGTACCGGGGCCACCGGAGGGGTTCCGAGGGTCCACCGGGAGGGGCCACCTCTCTCGGAGGGCCTCATGGGCCGTAGTGGGAAGGGAACGAGCCCTTGGAGGGCTGGGTGCATCCCCCCTTGGGCCCATGCGCCTAGGGTTGGGGGGGGGACCCTACAGGGGGCGCCCCCTTGCTTGGGGGGCAAGCCCCCTCCCCTTGGCCGCCGCCCCCCTCTAGATCTCATCTAGAGGGGGCCGGCCCCCTTCCCTCTCCTCCTATAAATAGAGGGGCGAGGGGAGGGCTGCAGCACCACATCCAAGGCGCAGCCCCTCCCCTCCCCAACACCTCTCCTCCTCCATAAGAGCTTGGCGAAGCCCTGCCGGAGTACTGCCTCTCCATCACCACCACGCCGTCGTGCTGCTGTTGGAGCTCTCTTCCTCAACCTCTCCCTCCTCCTTGCTGGATCAAGGTGCGGGAGACGTCACCAGGCTGCATGTGTGTTGAACGCGGAGGTGCCGTTGTTTGGTGCTAAGATCGGAGTCCACCGCGATCTGAATCGCTTCGAGTACGACTCCCTCATCCGCGTTCTTGTAACGCGTCCGTCTCGCGGTCTTCAAGGGTATGAAGATGCACTCCTCTCTCTCTCGTTGCTTGTTACTCCATAGATTGATCTTGGTGATGCGTAGAAATTTTTTATTTTCTGCAACGATCTCCAACAGTGGCATCATGAGCTAGGTCCATGCGTAGTTTCTATGCACGAGTAGAACACAATTTTGTTGTGGGCGTAGATTTTGTCAATTTACTTGCCACTACTAGTCTTATCTTGTTTCGGTGGCATCGTGGGATGAAGCGGCCTGAACCGACCTTACACGTACGCTTACGTGAGACAGGTTCCACCGACTAACATGTACTAGTTGCATAAGGTGGCTAGCGGGTGTCTGTCTCTCCAACCTTAGTCGGATCGGATTCGATGAAAAGGGTCCTTATGAAGGGTAAATAGAAATTGGCATATCACGTTGTGGTTTTGACATAGGTAAGAAATGTTCTTGCTAGAACCCTATTGCAGCCACGTAAAAACATGCAACAACAATTAGAGGACGTCTAACTTGTTTTTGCAGCATATGCCTTGTGATGTGATATGGACAAAAAGGATGTGATGATTGAAATATATGTGATGTATGAGATTGATCATGTTCTTGTAATAGGAATCACGACTTGCATGTCGATGAGTATGACAACCGGCAAGAGCCATAGGAGTTGTCTTTATTTATCGTATGACCTGCGTGTCACTGAATAACGCCATGTAATTACTTTACTTCATTGCTAAACCGTTAGCCATAGTAGTAGAAGTAATAGTTGGTGAGACAACTTCATGGAGACACGATGATGGAGATCATGGTGTCACGCCGGTGACGACGATGATCAAGGCGCCCCGAAGATGGAGATCAAAAGGAGCAAAATGATATTGGCCATATCATGTCACTATTTGATTGCATGTGATGTTTATCATGTTTTTTCATCTTATTTGCTTAGAACGACAGTAGTAAATAAGATGATCCCTCATAATAATTTCAAGAAAGTGTTCCCCCTAACTGTGCACCGTTGCGAAAGTTCGTTGTTTCGAAGCACCACGTGATGATCGGGTGTGATAGATTCTAACATTCACATACAACGTGTGTAAGACAGATTTACACATGCAAAAACACTTAGGTTGACTTGACGAGCCTAGCATGTACAGACATGGCCTCGGAACACAAGAGACCGAAAGGTCGAACATGAGTCATATAGAAGATATGATCAACATGAAGATGTTCACCGATGATGACTAGTCCGTCTTACGTGATGATCGGACACGGCCTAGTTGACTTGGATCATGGATCACTTAGATGACTAGAGGGATGTCTATCTGAGTGGGAGTTCATTAAATAATTTGATTAGATGAACTTAATTATCATGAACTTAGTCTAAAACTTTTGCAATATGTCTTGTAGATCAAATGGCCCACGCTAATGTTGCCCTCAACTTCAACGCGTTCCTAGAGAAAACCAAGCTGAAAGACGATGGCAGCAACTATACGGACTGGGTCCGGAACTTGAGGATTATCCTCATAGCTGCCAAAAGAGCATATGTCCTAGATGCACCGCTAGGTGAAGCACCCGTTTTCCCAGCAACTCAAGACGTTATGAATGCCTGGCAGTCGCGTAGTGATGATTACTCCCTGGTTCAGTGCGGCATGCTTTACAGCTTAGAACCGGGGCTCCAAAAGCGTTTTGAGCAGCACGGAGCATATGAGATGTTCCAAGAGCTGAAAATGGTTTTCCAAGCTCATGCCCGGGTTGAGAGATATGAAGTCTCCGACAAGTTCTACAATTGTAAGATGGAGGTGAATAGTTCTGTCAGTGAGGACATACTCAAAATGTCTGGGTTGCACAACCGCTTGTCTCAGCTGGGAGTTAACCTCCCGGATGACGTGGTCATTGACAGAATCCTTCAGTCGCTCCCGCCTAGCTACAAGAGCTTTGTGATGAACTACAATATGTAGGGGATGGTGAAAACTATTCCTGAGGTATTTTTCAATGCTGAAATCAGCGGAGGTAGAAATCAAAAAGGAACATCAAGTGTTGATGGTCAATAAAACCACTAGTTTCAAGAAAGGCAAGGCTAAGAAGAACTTCAAGAAGGACGACAAGGGAGTTGCCGCGCCCGGTAAGCCAGTTGCCGGGAAAAAGCCAAAGCACGGACCCAAACCTGAGACTGAGTGCTTTTATTGCAAGGGGAATGGTCACTGGAAGCGGAACTGCCCCAAGTACTTAGCGGATAAGAAGGCCGGCAACACCAAAGGTGTATGTGATATACATGTACCAGTACTCGTAGTAGCTCCCGAGTATTTGATACCGGTGCGATTGCTCATATTTGTAACTCAAAACAGGAGCTGCGGAATAAGCGGAGACTGGCGAAGGACGAGGTGACGATGCGCGTCGGGAATGGTTCCAAGGTCGATGTGATCGCCGTCGGCATGCTACCTCTACATTTACCTACAGGATTAGTTTTAAACCTCAATAATTGTTATTTAGTGCCAGCTTTGAGCATGAACATTGTATCTGGATCTCGTTTAATACGAGGTGGCTACTCATTTAAATCCGAGAATAATGGTTGTTCTATTTATATGAGAGATATGTTTTATGGTCATGCCCCGCTGGTCAATGGTTTATTCTTAATGAATCTCGAACGTGGTGTTACCCATATTCATAGTGTGAATACCAAAAGATGTAAGATTGATAATGATAGTCCCACATATCTGTAGCACTGCCGCCTTGGTCACATTGGTGTCAAATGCATGAAGAAGCTCCATACAGATGGACTTTTGGAGTCTCTTGATTTCGAATCATTTGACACGTGCGAACCATGCCTCATGGGAAAAATGACCAAGATCTGTTCTCCGGAACAATGGAGCGAGCAACCAACTTATTGGAAATTATACATACTGATGTGTGCGGTCCAATGAGCGTTGAGGCTCGCGGTGGCTATCATTATGTTCTCACCCTCACTGATGACTTAAGTAGATATGGGTATGTCTACTTGATGAAACACAAGTCTGAGACCTTTGAAAAGTTCAAGGAATTTCAGAATGAGGTAGAGAATCAACGTGACAGAAAAATAAAGTTCTTACAATCAGATTGTGGGGGAGAATATTTAAGTCACGATTTTGGTATGCACTTAAGGAAATGTGGAATCATTTCACAACTCACGCCGCCTGGAACACCTCAGCGTAACGGTGTGTCCGAACGTCATAATCGCACTCTATTGGATATGGTGTGGTCTATGATGTCTCTTGCCGATTTACCGCTATCATTTTGGGGATACGCTTTAGAGACAGCTACATTCACTTTAAATAGGGCATCGTCTAAATCCGTTGAGACGACACCGTATGAATTATGGTTTGGAAAGAAACCTAAGCTCTCGTTTCTAAAAGTTTGGGGATGTGATGCTTATGTCAAGAAACTTCAACCTAAAAAGCTCGAACCCAAGTCGGAAAAACGCGTCTTCATAGGATACCCTAAGGAAACAATTGGGTATACCTTCTACTTCAGATCCGAAGGCAAGATCTTTGTTGCCAAGAATGGGTCCTTTCTGGAGAAAGAGTTTCTCTCGAAAGAAGTAAGTGGGAGGAAGGTGGAACTTGATGAAGCACTACCTCTTGAACCGGTAAGTAGCGTAGCGCAGGAAGATGTTCTGTGGTGCCTGCACCGACTAGAGAGAAAGTTAATGATGATGATCAAGGTACTTCGGATCAAGTTACTACTGAACTTCGTAGGTCCACAAGGACACGTTCCACACCAAAATGGTATGGCAACCCTGTCCTAGAAATCATGTTGTTAGACAACGGTGAACCTTCGAACTATGAAGAAGCGATGGCGGGCCCAGATTCCAACAAATGGCTTGAAGCCATGCAATCCGAGATAGGATCCATGTATGAAAACAAAGTATGGAGTTTGACAGACTTGCCCGATGATCGGCGAGTGATAGAAAACAAATGGATCTTTAAGAAGAAGAAGGACGTGGATGGTAATGTTACCATCTATAAGGCTCGACTTGTCGCTAAGGGTTATCGACAAGTTCAAGGGGTTGACTATGATGAGACTTTCTCTCCCGTAGCGAAGATGAAGTCCGTCCGAATCATGTTAGCAATTGCCGCATACTATGATTATGAGATATGGCAAATGGACGTCAAAACAGCATTCCTTAATGGCTATCTTAAGGAAGAGTTGTATATGATGCAGCCGGAAGGTTTTGTCGATCCTAAGAATGCTAACAAGGTATGCAAGCTCCAGCGATCCATTTATGGGATGGTGCAAGCATCTCGAAGTTGGAACATTCGCTTTGATGAAATGATCAAAGCGTTTGGGTTTATGCAGACTTATGGAGAAGCATGCGTTTACAAGAAAGTGAGTGGGAGCTCTGTAGCATTTCTCATATTATATGTGGATGACATACTTTTGATGGGAAATGATATAGAACTTTTGGACAGCATAAAGGCCTACTTGCACAAGTGTTTTTCAATGAAGGACGTTGGAGAAGTTGCTTATATATTAGGCATCAAGATCTATAGAGATATATCGAGACGCCTCATAGGTCTTTCACAAAGCACATACCTTGACAAGATATTGAAGAAGTTCAATATGGATCAGTCCAAGAAGGGGTTCTTGCCTATGTTGCAAGGTGTGAAATTGAGCTCGGCTCAATCCCCGACCACGGCAGAAGATAAAGAAAATATGAGTGTCATCCCCTATGCCTCGGCTATAGGGTCTATTATGTATGCCATTCTGTGTACCAGACCTGATGTAAACCTTGCCGTAAGTTTGGTTGCAAGACACCAAAGTAATCCCGGCATGGAACACTGGACAACGGTCAAGAATATCCTGAAGTACCTGAAAAGGACTAAGGATATGTTTCTCGTTTATGGAGGTGATGAAGAGCTCGTCGTAAAGGGTTACGTCGATGCTAGCTTCAACACAGATCTGGATGACTCCAAGTCACAAACCGGATACGTGTATATTTTGAATGGTGGGGCAGTAAGCTGGTGCAGCAGCAAGCAAAGCATCGTGGTGGGATCTATATGTGAAGCGGAGTACATGGCAGCCTCGGAGGTAGCGCATGAAGCAATCTGGATGAAGGAGTTCATCACTGACCTAGGAGTTATTCCAAATGCGTCGGGGCCGATCACTCTCTTTTGTGACAACACTGGAGCTATTGCCCTTGCCAAGGAGCCCATGTTTCACAAGAAGACCAGGCACATCAAGCGTCGCTTCAACTCCGTTCGTGAAAATGTTCAAGATGGAGACATAGATATTTGCAAAGTGCACATGGATCTGAATGTCACAGATCCGTTGACTAAACCTCTTCCGCGAGCAAAACATGATCAACACCAGAACTCTATGGGTGTTCGATTCATCATAGTGTAACTAGATTATTGACTCTAGTGCAAGTGGGAGGCTGTTGGAAATATGCCCTAGAGGCAATAATAAAATGATTATTATTATATTTCCTTGTTCATGATAATTGTCTATTAATCATGCTATAATTGTATTAACCGGAAACAGTGATACATGTGTGAATACACAGACCACAACATGTCCCTAGTGAGCCTCTAGTTGACTAGCTCGTTGATCAACAGATGGTCATGGTTTCCTGACTATGGGCATTGGATGTCATTGACGATGAGATCACATCATTAGGAGAATGATGTGATGGACAAGACCCAATCCTAAGCATAGCACAAGATCGTGTAGTTCGTTTGCTAAAGCTTTTCTAATGTCAAGTATCAGTTCCTTAGACCATGAGATTGTGTAACTCCCGAATACCGTAGGAGTGCTTTGGGTGTGCCAAACGTCACAACGTAACCGGGTGACTATAAAGGTACACTACAGGTATCTTCGAAAGTGTCTGTTGGGTTGGCACGAATCGAGACTGGAATTTGTCACTCCGTATGACGGAGAGGTATCTCTAGGCCCACTCGGTAATGCATCATCATAATAAGCTCAATGTAACTAAGTGATTAGCCATGGGATCATGCATTATGTAACGAGTAGAGTGACTTGCCGGTAACGAGATTGAACGAGGTATTGGGATACCGACGATCGGATCTTGGGCAAGTAACGTACCGATTAACAAAGGGAATTGTATACGGGATTACTTGAATCATCGACATCGTGGTTCGTCCGATGAGATCATCATGGAACATGTGGTATCCAACATGGGTATCCAGATCCCGCTGTTGGTTATTGGCCGAAGAGCTGTCTCGGTCATGTCTACGTGATTCCCGAACCTGTAGGGTCTACACACTTAAGGTTCGATGACGCTAGGGTTATTAGGAAGACTTGTATGTGATTACCGAATGTTTTTCGGAGTCTCGGATGAGATCCCGGACGTCACGAGGAGTTCCGGAATGGTCCGGAGGTGAAGATTTATATATGGGAAGTTGTCATACGGTCACCGAAAAAGTTCGGGGGCATACCGGTATTGTACCGGGGCCACCGGAGGGGTTCCGGGGGTCCACTGGGAGGGGCCACCTCTCTTGGAGGGCCTCATGGGCCGTAGTGGGAAGGGAACCAGCCCTTGGAGGGCTGAGCGCATCCCCCCCTTGGGCCCATGCGCCTAGGGTTGGGGGGGAAACCCTAAAGGGGGCACCCGCTTGCTTGGGGGGCAATCCCCCTCCCCTTGGCCGCGCCCCCCTTCTAGATATCATCTAGAGGGGGCCGCCCCCCTTCCCCCTGCTCCTATAAATAGAGGGGCGAGGGGAGGGCTGCAGCACCACATCCAAGGCGCAGCCCCTCCCTCCCCAACACCTCTCCTCCTCCGTAAGAGCTTGGCGAAGCCCTGCCGGAGTATTGCCTCTCCATCACCACCATGCCATCGTGCTGCTATTGGAGCTCTCTTCCTCAACCTATCCCTCCTCCTTGCTGGATCAAGGCGCGGGAGACGTCACCGGGCTGCACGTGTGTTGAACACGGAGGTGCCGTTGTTCGGCGCTAAGATCAGAGTCCACCGTGATCTGAATCGCTTCGAGTACGACTCCCTCATCCGCGTTCTTGTAACGCTTCTGTCTCGCGGTCTTCAAGGGTATGAAGATGCACTCCTCTCTCTCTTGTTGCTAGTTACTCCATAGATTGATCTTGGTGATGTGTAGAATTTTTTTATTTTTTGCAACAATCTCCAACAGGGCGCTGGGGCTCGAGAGTGCGAGGATGGATGAGCAAAGGAGGAAGAAGGCGTGGGTAAGAATGGGGGATCCTTGTCTCTTTATAGAGGTGGCGAAAACTGTGCGCCTCCCCGCTTACCCGTTAAAATCGCTTATTTTCCAAGAACCACGTTAAATGGCACGGTTGGGTTACTCGTACCCGTATTAATTAGAATCCCGTGATAAGGGGACACGATCTCTGCTTCGACAAGACGTGCCAAGGAAACCGCCTCGCAATATGTGCGGTGGCTGGTTGTGGAAAAACCGTTCAAATGATGACTTGGCCATGGTGTGATGTCACGTTATCTAAAGTTATTAGTAGATTGTATTTGTGGAATATTGTTCTCTCTATGGTGGTATGTGAAATTCATCTTGCAGAGCTGGACATGGTTTAAGTGTTCGAGATTTACTTTGGAGTATTCGGAGATGGAACCTGCCTTGCAATGCCGAAGACAAACTGCGCACCGGACTCCTCGTCATTGAAGCCTGGTTCAGGGGCTACTGAGGGAGTCCTGGATTAGGGGGTATCCGGACAGCCGGACTATATACTTTGGCCGGACTGTTGGACTATCAAGATACAAGATTGAAGACTTCGTCCCGTGTCCGGATGGGACTCTCCTTTGCGTGGAAGGCAAGCTTGGCGATTTGGATGTTAGATCTCCTTCTTTGTAAACCGACTATGTGTAACCCTAGCCTCCTTCGGTGTCTATATAAACCGGAGGGTTTAGTCCATAGGACAACAACAATCATAATCATAGGCTAGCTCCTAGGGTTTAGCCTCTACGATTTCGTGGTAGATCAACTCTTGTAATACTCATATCATCAAGATCAATCAAGCAGGAAGTAGGGTATTACCTCCATCGAGAGGGCCGAACCTGGGTAAAACATCGTGTTCCCTGCCTCCTATTACCATTAGCCTGGGACGCACAGTTCGGGACCCCCTACCCGAGATCCGCCGGTTTTGACACCGACAGCGGGCCACCCAGCCGGGTAATATGCCGGAGAACGGCTCATCGGAAGGCATCAGAAGAGTGGAGAAAATGGTGAAGGAGGAGATGGGGGAGCAGCGGAGGGGTGCGATTCTTGCCCGCTGTCTGTCTGGCCTCGTGTAAATAGAGGGAGGACGGTAGGAACTTGGCCGACGTCTGGCCCCATTTAAACTGAGGGCGGACGTGAGGAGCTCGGCCGGTGTTGCGTTTAATTCCAGCCTGCTCATGAACGGACATGTGGCCGGAGTAGGATTCTTGGTTTGCATGCGGGTTTAATGGAGGGGTTTAATGGAGGCGCTGGGCGTGCAGCGGGCGGCGCAGTACTATTCGATTTGACAGCAGTAATGAGCCGTCAAATCACAAAGGCCCTCGCCTCTCGTGAAATCGACCGAGCTAGACTGCCCCGCCCTCTAGCCTTTTAAAAATGTATATACTCCACTTTTGTACAGTAGTATATCGATGGATTGTGCCATGGAGCAAAACTTGAAATTTAAAAAAGGGTGGTATATAGAGAGCGCTCGTCGCCAAATTATGCATATAGTACTATTAAAAAGGCTTGTCATAATAATGGTGTCCAACATAAGTGCACAACCCACCCCTCAAATAAAACAAAGCACCCTGGAGTTCTTTGACAAAACTAAGCACCCTAAAATTCTTTGACAACTAAACTGCTGGCTATATGATGTTGGCCCTATATATTGTACGTATATAATGTGAAGAAACGAGTGGTAGTACTATACCAACTAAAATATGAAATGTAAGAAATACTAGTATGTACGTACTGAAGAGTTAAAGTAATGAGAAGAAACATAACATAGTTCTGCTGGGGGCTCAGCACAACACACCCTCAAATTAAATTAAGCACACCTGAAATTAAACTTTGCAACTATTCAAATAGACACTGCATTAGAACCACCATGAGCAACGACACTGCCACCTTACTCGGAGTCCTCGTCCACGTCCTCGACTTTGTCCTTGTCCCTCTTCCTCTTGGCTGATACTTCTTTGCTTGAACCGCACACTTGGCTGTTGCTCTTAATCCAACCCTTGTAGATATTGAAACAAAGGTAGCCATCCATTGCAGCATAGTGGATGTGGTCTATATCTAGCACATTCCGCTGCCATGCATAACGATGAAACGTGTATGGAGGTTTCTCCAGTTTACAGTATGAAGGATGAACCATGGCTCCTGCCAGGGTCAGCATTGAAGGCTGACGAGAGGACACCAGCCGATTCTTCTAGAGGTCGAAGGTGTTGCCTACAACGAGGCCTATCCGACCCAGGAATTCTTTGTCGTTACCAAAGTCTACAGTAACGAATTTGACTAGGTTGCTCTTGAGGAAGTCCTTAAAATCCAGGCACTCAACGTCAGCATGGCATATGTGGTAGGCCAAGCATAAGTCATGCACGCAAACCTGGATCACGGAGGGCTTCTTCCTCTCTTCGTCCTTTAGATCCTTCTCTCGTCCCAGGACTGTGGTGTACTCAACATCTAGCCCAGCGACCCACTCATCATCTGAGTCTTTGAACATGCGTCTGAAGTGAGAAAGGCATCCTTTCATCGTCGCGGAAGAACAGGTGTAGATGACGTTGGACTCATCACCGGTGATGGTTCTAACCTTGTACTCACCGCCGATCGTGGAGATTTGGGACGCCATGGATTTGGGAGGAGGGTTAGGATTAGTGGAACTGCCGTAATGTGAATGGACGGGACGACTAGGAGCAAACCACCGTAGTATTAAAGGACGTGCGGGGACGAGTAGGAGCGAACTGCCAGCGTGCGAACGGCAGGGTAGTGGCTTTCCATTCTCCCATGATACGGGCTTCCGAGAGCCCTTGGATCTGAGATCGAACGGTGACATGGCGTGATTCTAGACCTATGGGTGAATATCCTATCCTGGAGGGTTATTCTACAAATTTTCAGCAACTTAGCATGCGACCATTTGATCTCAGATCCAAGGGCTGCCAGCAGCCCGTATCATAGTCGCGCCTACCACGACCGTTGCGTCGCTCGCGCGGTCACGCCCTTGGAGATTTAACACGGTACGTTAGGCTATATGATGTTGACATTTCATACATAGTCATCACTTAGTCAATCATACTACAACAAGGTTGGCTATAAGGTTGGCTATAAGTGTATTTTTTTACTTCTCTCTATCTCTTTCTTCGTACTCCCTCCGTCCCATGATATAAGAACGTTTTTGACACTAGTGTAGTGCCAAAAACGTTCTTATATTATGGGACACAGGGAGTACTAGTATTTATTGCATTTGCCAAGGAGTGACCTCTTCCAATGAAATGGTGTTGCTAAGTTTGCTTCATTTAATTAGCTATAGATTCAAAATTGTCTTTTCACCTAGGTACACGCGCTTAGCACCGTTTCTTCCTTGGGTCACCAAACTAGCCTCTCTCTTCTTGATTAACTTGCTACATCAGACTTTATGCCTATGTGGCAAGCTTAGCACTTGTAGGAGCAAGTAAGGCTGCTTGTAATGGGAGTAGTATCATGCATGCCAACTATGCAATCTTGATGAGGTGACGTCGAATTAAATGAAGAAAAGAGAGAGTTGAGTATCATAATATGATACTGTAGTATCATATTAAATGACGTGCTACTATGTGTCATGGATGACAATAAATAAACTATCCTATGATACCAACACATGATACTATGCATTACAGATGTAGTATCATACAGACGTATCATATGCATGATACTAGTATATGATACTCTCCATTACGACCAACCTAAGTACAATAGTGCGCTTTACATGGCATTTTTGCATATGTGGAGGAAAGAGAGGCAAGGAAAAAGTGGAGAAGTGGGCTCTCATGCAAGAGCTAGCCTCTACTACATGGTCGAGCATTGGGAGAGGCACCTGTATGGAGGTGGTCAGGAATCGGGAGACTCACGCCGGTCGTAGCGCCGCAGTTAAAATGATAATGGCAAGTCAAATTACGGGGCCCCACCTGTCTAGCAGTAACTCGCTGTCAAATCACACAACCCTATGTTTGCAGCAGCCTACTCCCTCGTCTTCTCGCGTCTCTGTCGAATAGACTAGGCGGAACTGCCCCGCCGCCTACCGCGCTGGAAAAGCCCAGCCCTCGACTTTTAAATAGTATACATGATGACCCACAAGTATAGGGGATCTATCGTAGTCCTTTCGATAAGTAATAGTGTCGAACCCAACGAGGAGCAGAAGGAAATGATAAGCAGTTTTCAGTAAGGTTTTCTCTGCAAGCACTGAAATAGTAGGTGATAGATAGTTTTGTGATAGATAGATAGTAACGAGCAAAAGTAAATAAAGTAAATAAGGTGTAGCAAGGTGGCCCAATCCTTTATGTAGCAAAGGATAAGCCTGGACAAATTCTAATAATAATGAAGGAGCTCTCGAGGACACATGAATTATCGTCAAGCTAGTTTCATCACGTTCATATGATTCGCGTTCGATACTTTGATAATTTGATATGTGGGTAGACCGACACTTGGGTACTGCCCTAACTTGGACAAGCATCCCACTTATGATTAACCCCTATTGCAAGTGTCTGCAACTACAAAAAGGAGTATTAAGGTAAACCTAACCACAACATTAAACATATGGGTCCATATGAACCCCTAACGAAGCAACTCATAAACTAGGGTTTAAGCTTCTATCACTCTAGCAACCCATCATCTACTTATTACTTCCCCATGCCTTCGTCTAGGCCCAAATAATGGTGAAGTGTCATGTAGTCGATGTTCATATAACACCACTAGAGGAGAGACAACATACATCTCATCAAAATATCAAACGAATACCAAATTCACATGACTACTAATAGCAAGACTTCACCCATGTCCTCAGGAACTAAAGTAACTACTCACAAAGCATAAGCATGTTCATAATCAGAGGTGTAATAATATGCATTAAGGATCTGAACATATAATCTTCCACCAAGTAAACCAATAAGTATCAACTACAAGGAGTAATCAACACTACTAGCAGCCCACAGGTACCAATTTGTGGTTTTGGATACAAGATTGGATACAAGAGATGAACTAGGGTTTGAGAGGAGATGGTGCTGGTGAAGATGTTGATGGAGATTGACCCCCTCCCGATGAGAGGATCGTTGGTGATGACATTGGTGATGATTTCCCCCTTCCGGAGGGAAGTGTCCCCGGCAGAACAGCTCCGCAAGAGCCCTAGATTGATGCCGCCAAGGTTCCGCCTCGTGGCGGCGGAGTTTCGTCCCGTAAGCTTGCCCATGAATTTTTCCAGGACAAAACCCTTCATATAGCAGAAGATGGTCGCCGGAAGCCCACCAGGGGGCCCAGGAGATAGGGGGGAGCGCCCTATAGGGGGGGGCGCCCCCTGTCTCCTGGATAGGGTGTGGGCCCCCTGGCCTATTTCTTTTGCTCATAATTCCTTAATAAATCCAAAAAGTGGTTTCATTGAGTTTCAGGACTTTTGGAGTTGTGCAGAATAGGTTCCAACGTTTGCTCCTTTTTCAGCCAGAATTCCAGCTGCCGGCATTCCCCCTCTTCATGGTAAACCTTGTAAAATAAGAGAGAATAGCCATAAGTATTGAGATATAATGTGTAATAACATCCCATAAGGCAATAAATATTGATATAAAAGCATGATGCAAAATGGACGTATCAACTCCCCCAAGCTTAGACCTCGCTTGTCCTCAAGCGGAAACCGAGATCGAGAAATATGTCCACATGTTTAGAGATAGAGGTGTCAATAAAAATAAAATACGGACATGAGGGCATCATGATCATTCTAATAACAGCAGCATATATATATATATATGTATATTTTGTCATAGGGTTTCCTATGTTCAAGTAATAAGCAATTCACAATGTCAAGTATGGTTCATAAACTTCATTGGGAACTAACAAACTATAATCTCAGTCATTGAAGCAATTGCAATTTATCGTAACATCAAAAAGAGTCAATAATAGAGCTTTTCAGCAAGATCACATACTCAACTATCTCGTAGTCCCCCATAATTGTTAACACTCACTCAATACTTGTGGTTATAGAGTTTCAGCCGGACACTGAGAAAGATAGGGGCTTATTATGTTGCCTCCCAACATAGTCACCTTTAGGTGATGTCAACAATAATAGCCTATGCCAACTTACATTCAATTTGATTTATGTATCATGACCTTTCAAACACAAGGAGCTTGCCAAAGGATAAAATGAAAAAGTGGAAGGGTGAGGATCACCTTGACTCAAGCATAAAGTAAAAACATAAAGTAAAAGATAGGCCCTTCGCAGAGGGAAGCAGAGGTTGTCATGCGCTTTTAGGGTTGGATACACAAAATCTTAATGCAAAAGAACGTCACTTTGTATTGCCCCTTGTATGTGGACCTTTATTATGCACTCTGTCGCTTTTATTACTTCCACAACAAGTTCGTACAAAGCTTATTTTCTCTGCATTAATAAGTCATGCATATTTAGAGAGCAATTTTTATTGCTTGCACCGATGACAACTTACTTGAAGGATCTTACTCAATCCATAGGTAGGTATGGTGGAATCTCATGGCAAAAATGGGTTTAAGGGAGTTTGGAAGCACAAGTAGTATCTCTACTTGGTGCAAGGAGTTTTGGCTAGCATGAGGGGGAAAGGCAAGCTCAACATGTTCAGAAGGTCAATGACAATATACTTTAACTGAGATGTCGGAAAACATAAACCATTACGTTGTCTTCCTTGTCCAACATCAATTCTTTTAGCATGTCATACTTAATGAGTGCTTCACAATCATAAAAGATGTCCAAGATAATATATCTATATGTGAACCCCTCTTTCCTTATCACTTCCTATTAATTGCAACGATGACCAAGGCTATGTTCATCAACTCTCAACAATTTTTATGCCTCATACTTTCTATGTGTGAAGTTATCACTATCCATAAGATCAATATGAACTCTTTTGTTCTTTCTACTTTCTCAGGATCATAGCAACATAGCAAAGCCCTTGACTCAACACTAATCTTTATTATAGATAGCACACAGACTCGCTTACAAAAAGAGATCACAACGAAAACTCAAAACTACTTGATATCAAAACTTTGAACTAAAAGATCAAGATACTACTAAAAGGATCGAACTAAATAAAGCGGTAAAGATAGGAGTGTGATGGTGATACGATACCGGGGCACCTCCCCCAAGCTTGGCAGTTGCCGAGGGGGGTGCCCATACCCATGTGATTATTTATCCTTCTTCACGGTTGGTGTTGTAATCTTCTTGGCGATGATAACCTTCAGGATACGGTTCTCCTCCTCGAGCTTATTAATTTGTCGTTTGAGGTCCAAAATTGCTTTATGGAGCTTGCCCATAACGGCCAAAGCTCCTTTTACCCAAGGATGCTGCATAGCTTCTGGAGAACACATGAAACTCTTTTTCATATTTTCATAAGAAAGAAATCTGGAGTTGGAAGGGATAACCGAAGCAGGGACAACTAGGCTAGGTAGTTCCCCCATAATGAAATCTGCTTGGAGACGAGAGGTAACTTCTTGATCTTCCTCCATGGCATCTATCCTTTTCAAATCAGCCTCCATCTCATCCTCCGTTGATTGTCCAAAGTGATAGGCATCATCGTTCGCTCCTGGACCTGGCGTTGGGTGAGACACTCGGCTCTCCCCAACTGATTCCTAAGAAGACATCTTGCTTAATTCTGCAACAAGAATAGCTCGAAACGAAAACAGAGGATAATTGCGTGATACGATGGTCAAAACCTTCGGGAGTATATATAATGATTTTTTACCGACCAAAATACGTAACATACAAGAAAACGGAGTCCGGGAGGCACACGAGGTGCCCACGAGACAAGGGGCGTGCCCTACAAGGGGGGGCTCCCTCCTCTCTTGTGGGAGCCTCGTGTCCCTTTCGGACTACTTGTTTCTTCCTAAAATTCTTAAATAATCCAAAACTGATGAAAATTGCCATTAGAGTTGTTTTGGAGTCGGTATACTTACCATACCACGTACCTATGCCTTTTTGGAGTCTGGAACATTCTGGAAAGTGTCTCTTATGTAATCATCTGGGGTTATGGTTTCAATAATATTAGTTTCAACATTGATAGGGTTACCTGAAATATAATGCTTGATTCTTTGACCATTAACCACCCTAGGATTTGTGCCTTCAAAGTTGTTAATTTTTATAGCACCGGAACGGTAGACCTCCTCGATAATGTAGGGACCTTCCCATTTTGAGAGAAGTTTTCCTGCAAAAAATCTTAAACGAGAGTTGAATAATAACACATAATCTCCTACGTTAAACTCACGCTTTTGTATCCTTTTATCATGCCAGCATTTGACTTTTTCTTTGAAGAGCTTGGCATTCTCATAAGCTTGGGCTCTCCATTCATCAAGTGAGCTAATATCAAACAACCTCTTCTCATCGGCAAGTTTGAAGTCATAATTTAGCTCTTTAATAGGCCAATATGCTTTATGTTCAAGTTCAAGAGGTAAATGACATGCTTTTCCATAAACCATCTTATATGGATACATACCCATAGGATTTTTGTATGCAGTTCTATAGGCCCATAATGCATCATCAAGTTTTTTGGACCAATTCTTTCTAGATCTATTCATAGTCTTTTGCAAAATTAATTTGAGCTCTCTATTGCTCAACTCTACTTGACCACTAGACTGCGGGTGATAAGGAGATGCAATTCTATGATTGACATCATATTTAGCAAGCATCTTACGGAAAGCACCATGAATAAAGTGTGAACCACCATCAGTCATAAGATATCTAGGGACTCCAAACCTCGGAAAAATAACTTCTTTAAGCATTTTAATAGAAGTGTTATGATCAACACTACTAGTTGGAATAGCTTCTACCCACTTAGCAACGTAATCAACAGCAACTAAAATATGTGTATAACCATTCGAAGCAGGAAAAGGTCCCATATAATCAAAGCCCCAAACATCAAACAGTTCAATAACAAGAGAATAATTCATAGGCATTTCTTGACGTCTACAAATGTTACCTATTCTTTGGCATTCATCACAGGATACGACAAACTTACGAGCATCTTTGAAAAGAGTAGGCCAATAAAAACCAGATTGTAGTACCTTGTGTGCAGTTCTATCGCTAGTGTGGTGTCCTCCATACGATTCAGAGTGACACTTGCGTAGGATTTGTTCCTGTTCATGCTCAGGCACACAATGTCTAATAATACCATCTACTCCTTCTTTATAAAGGTGGGGATCATCCCAGAAGTAATGTCTTAAATCATAGAAGAACTTTTTCTTTTGCCGGTATGTGAAACTAGGCGGTATATATTTAGCAATAATGTAATTAGCATAGTCAGCATACCAAGGAGCAGTATGAGAAGCATTGACAACTGCTAGTTGTTCATCAGGAAAACTATCATTAATAGGTAGTGGGTCATCAAGAACATTCTCTAACCTAGACAAGTTGTCTGCAACGGGGTTCTCAGCTCCCTTTCTATCAATAATATGCAAGTCAAATTCTTGGAGCAAGAGAACCCATCTAATGAGTCTAGGCTTAGCATCTTTCTTTTCCATAAGATATTTAATAGCAGCATGATCAGTGTGAATAGTAACTTTGGAATCAACAATATAAGGTCTAAACTTATCACATGCAAACACAACTGCTAATAGTTCTTTTTCAGTGGTAGCATAATTTCTCTGGGCAGTATCAAGAGTCTTACTAGCATAATGGATAACATTCAATTTCTTATCAACTCTTTGCCCTAAGACAACACCTACAACATAATGACTAGCATCACACATAATTTCAAAAGGTAAATTCCAATCAGGTGGCTGAACAATAGGTGCTGTGATCAAAGCTTTCTTAAGTGTTTCAAATGCGTCTACACAATCATCATCAAAGACAAAAGGAATATCTTTTTGCAATAAATTAGTCAGAGGCCTAGAGATTTTAGAAAAGTCCTTAATGAACCTCCTATAAAAACTGGCATGACCAAGGAAACTTCTTATACCTTTTATGTCCTTGGGGCATGGCATCTTTTCAATAGCATCAACTTTGGCTTTATCAACTTCAATACCCCTCTCAGAGATCTTGTGCCCCAATACAATGCCTTCATTAACCATAAGGTGACATTTTTCCCAATTCAGGACGAGACTAGTGTCTTCGCATCTCTGCAAAACTCGATCAAGGTTGCTCAAACAATCATCAAAAGATGATCCATAGACGGAGAAGTCACCCATGAACACCTCACAAATCTTTTCACAAAAATCAGAAAATATAGCCATCATGCATCTTTGAAAGGTAGCAGGTGCATTACATAAACCAAATGGCATACGTCTATAAGCAAAAGTACCAAAAGGGCAGGTAAAAGTAGTTTTAGATTGATCCCCCGCTGACACAGGTATTTGAGAGAAACCAGAATAACCATCTAGAAAGCAAAAATGTGTGTGTTTGGATAGCCTTTCTAGCATTTGATCAATAAAAGGTAAAGGTTAATGATCTTTCTTAGTAGCTTTGTTTAACTTACGGAAATCAATTACCATCCTATAGCCTGTAATAATTCTTTGCGGGATCAATTCATCTTTATCATTAGGAACAACGGTAATACCTCCATTTTTAGGTACACAATGGACATGGCTTACCCATTCACTATCAGCAACGGGATAAATAATACTTGCCTTAAGGAGTTTTAGTATCTCCTTTCTCACCACTTCCTTCATTTTGGGATTTAATCGTCTTTGAGGATCTCTAACAGGTTTGGCATCTTTCTCCACTGAAATTTTATGTTGACATAATGTGGGACTAATGCCCTTAAGATCATCCAGAGTATATCCAATAGCAGCTCGGTGCTTCTTCAGAGTTTTAAATAATCTTTCTTCTTCTTTCTCTGAAAGGTTAGCACTAATAATAACAGGATATATTTCTTTTTCATCAAGATAAGCATACTTGAGATTATTAGGTAAGGGTTTGAGTTCAAACACGGGATCACCCTTGGGTGGAGGGGGATTCCCAAGAATTTCAACGGGAAGATTATGTTTTAGCATAGGTTCTTGTTTGAGGAACACTTCATCTATTTCTTCCCTTTCCTTCATAAACATATCATTTTCATGGTCTAGCAAATATTGTTCTAACGGATCAGTTGGAGGAACAACAATGGAAGTAAGACCAATAATCTCATCCTTACTAGATGATTCCTTTTCACGATGTTGTCTACTAAACTTAGCGAAATTAAACTCATGAGGCATACCATCTAAGCCAACAGTGACAATATTCTTTTCACAATCAATCTTAGCACTAGCAGTATGCAAGAAAGGTCTACCAAATAATGGGACAAAAATCATCTTGTGGGGAACCGAGAACAAGAAAATCATCAGGGTATTTAATCTTTCCACACAAGACTTCAACATCTCTAACTATCCCAATAGGTTTAATGGTGTCTCTATTAGCAAGCTTAATTGTAACATCAATGTCTTCTAATTCAACAGGTGCAATATCGTGCATAATTTCTTTATAAAGGTCATAAGGTATCGCATTAGCACTAGCACCCATATCACATAAGCCATAATAACAATGATCTCCTATTTTAACAGAAATAACAGGCGTGCCTATAACAGGTCTACGTGTCTTAGTATCGGGTCTAGCAATATTAGCAGTTTCACCCACGAAAGAAATAACATGCCCATCTAAGTCTTCATCCAAGAGATCTTTAATCATAGCAATACTAGGTTCAACATTAATTTGCTTAGGAGGTGTATAAGTCCTAGTATTACTCTTACGAACAACAGTCGAAGCTTTAACATGATCTTTTATCCTAACAGGAAAAGGAGGTTTTTCAACATAAGTAGTAGGAATAATAGGATCACTATATGTAATAGTCTTTTCTTCGACTGTAATAGGTGCAACGACTTTCACTTCAACAAGCGGATTATATTTAAACCACTTCTCTTTAGGGAGATCAACGTGATCAACAAAAGTTTCACAAAAAGTAGCTACTATCTCAGAGTCAAGTCCATACTTAGAGCTAAATCCACGAAAAGCATCGGTATCCATAAAAGATTTAACACAATCAAACTTAGGTGTCATACCTGACTCCTTACCATTGTCGGAACCTCAATCTTCAGAGTTGCATTTAATTCTTTCCAATAGGTCCCATTTGAAATCAATAGTCTTTAGCATATAGGAACCAACACAGGAAGTATCGAGGAAGTTGCGATTATCAAGAGAAAGCCGAGCATAAAAATTCTGAATAATCATTCCCCGAGAGAGCTCATGATTGGGGCATGAATATAACATTGACTTAAGCCTCCCCCAAGCTTGAGAGATGCTTTCTCCTTCGCGAGGCTAGAAATTATATATGTAATTACGATCATGATGAACAGGATGCATAGGATAGAACTTCTGGTGAAATTCCAATTTCAATCGCTTATAATTCCAAGATCTCGTGTCATCACATAGCCTATACCATGTCATTGCATCTCCCTTCAAAGATAAAGGGAAGACCTTCCTTTTGACAACATCATCAGGAATACCTGCAAGCTTAAATAATCCACAAACTTCATCCACAAAGATAAGGTGTAAGTCGGGATGCAAAGTTCCGTCTCCTGCAAAAGGATTAGCTAGCAGTTTTTCTATCATACCTGAAGGAATCTCAAAGTGAATATTTTCATAAAGTTCAGTAGGTTGAGGAGCATCTCTTTGCTCCTCTGGTTGGGGTGAAGATACCCCAAACAAGCCACTCAAAGGATTAGTTTCCATAGTGACAAGTAACAGAAAATTTCAGCACACTAAATAAATGTTTCCTTACCAAGTTCCACTCACCAAGAGCGCTACGCTCCCCGGCAACGACGCCAGAAAAGAGTCTTGATGACCCACAAGTATAGGGGATCTATTGTAGTCCTTTCGATAAGTAAGAGTGTCGAATCCAACGAGGAGCAAAAGGAAATGATAAGCGGTTTTCAGTAAGGTTTTCTCTGCAAGCGCTGAAATAGTAGGTGATAGATAGTTTTGTGATAAGATAAATAGTAACGAGCAAAAGTAAATAAAGTAAATAAGGTGCAGCAAGGTGGCCCAATCCTTTATGTAGCAAAGGATAAGCCTGGACAAATTCTAATAATAATGAAGGAGCTCCCGAGGACAAATTGGGAATTATCGTCAAGCTAGTTTCATCACGTTCATATGATTCGCGTTCGGTACTTTGATAATTTGATATGTGGGTAGACCGAGACTTGGGTACTGCCCTAACTTGGACATGCATCCCACTTATGATTAACCCCTATTGCAAGCGTCCGCAACTACAAAAAGGAGTATTAAGGTAAACCTAACCACAACATTAAACATATGGGTCCATATGAACCCCTAACGAAGCAACTCATAAACTAGGGTTTAAGCTTCTATCACTCTAGCAACCCATCATCTACTTATTACTTCCCCATGCCTTCCTCTAGGCCCAAATAATGGTGAAGTGTCATGTAGTCGACGTTCACATAACACCACTAGAGGAGAGACAACATACATCTCATCAAAATATTGAACGAATACCAAATTCACATGACTACTAATAGCAAGACTTTACCCATGTCCTCAGGAACTAAAGTAACTACTCACAAAGCATAAGCATGTTCATAATCAGAGGTGTAATAATATGCATTAAGGATCTGAACATATAATCTTCCACCAAGTAAACCAATAAGTATCAACTACAAGGAGTAATCAACACTACTAGCAACCCACAGGTACCAATTTGTGGTTTTGGATACAAGATTGGATACAAGAGATGAACTAGGGTTTGAGAGAAGATGGTGCTGGTGAAGATGTTGATGGAGATTGACCCCCTCCCGATGAGAGGATCGTTGGTGATGACGTTGGTGATGATTTCCCCCTTCCGGAGGGAAGTATCCCCGGCAGAACAGCTCTGCCAGAGCCCTAGATTGATTCCGCCAAGGTTCCGCCTCGTGGCGGCGGAGTTTCGTCCCGTAAGCTTGCCCATGAATTTTTCCAGGACAAAACCCTTCATATAGCAGAAGATGGTCGCCGGAAGCCCACCAGGGGGCCCAAGAGATAGGGGGGGGGGCGCCCCTGGCTCTTTGACAGGGTGTGGGCCCCCTGGCCTATTTCTTTTGCTCATAATTCCTTAATAAATCCAAAAAGTGGTTTCGTGGAGTTTCAGGACTTTTGGAGTTGTGCAGAATAGGTTTCCAATGTTTGCTCCTTTTTCAGCCAGAATTCCAGCTGCCGGCATTCCCCCTCTTCATGGTAAACCTTGTAAAATAAGAGAGAATAGCCATAAGTATTGAGATATAATGTGTAATAACAGCACATAATGCAATAAATATTGATATAAAAGCATGATGCAAAATGGACGTATCAATACAGTATACTAATTTTGTATCCATGGATTGCGCCATGGAGCAAAGCCTCTAGAAAACGGCGGTACACATGTACGGAGTATGCAACACGCCCGTTGCGTTTGCGTCGCACTACAGACGGTCGGTCGGTCTGGCACGCTGCTCTCCGAATGGAACGCGCGTCATATTGCGTTTGCACACACATGTGGGACGACAATTTAGAACCGACCATAGGCACACTCCCCGGCCCCGTAAGTCGGGTGACTTAATAGAAGAGGGAGACGAGCGATAGTACTAGAGAAGTGTTGTACTACATTGGTGCCTGGACGATCCCTGCAAGACACGTAAGATCAATTTGTCCATGCATGTTACCAGACTCTAGCAGAGACGCCTGGATTGGCTATCGTCTACATATCGTGCAGGCTGTGTTGTACATGGCTGTAGTTGTGGTGAGAAATTTAAAAAAAGGTTTCTTGTCATCTCGCAAAATTAGGTGTCATGTTCTTCGGATCACTGCGAGGGTTAAACAGCGACAACTGAGTTGGGCTAGTCATTGGGGGCACAGCACGAAGACTACTCGGCTGCCATCTAGGTCAAGCCGGCTATGTTAATTAGGACATCTATCGACGGACCCCTTTTCTTCGAGTTTATCTTTAATTTGAGCTTTGTTCCTCATCTAGTTTGTCCGTCGGGATTCATGTTGTCTCCTTTGGGCAGTGATGTTATGATTTCTTGTCATGTGGCATTTTTTTGTGTTATATGTTATAATCCAGCGCTTCAGATCAAAATGACGACAACTGCGCCTCCGGGCCACGTGCATGAAGACTTCTCGACAGTCATTGACGAGGTCAAGCCGGCTTCGGTAGACAAAAGAAAACTAGTACTACTCCACTATATAGGGAGGAGCCTCCGCGCTTGCTTGCTAGTGTTGCTCTCTTCACACTGTCTCGGCCTCTCCAGATCTAAACACAACAGTGGTGGCCACACACTCTCTCTCTCTGCTCACCGCTGGTCATAGATCCAGCCGGATCCTCTCTGCCGGGGAAGGTGAGAAGGTGCAACGTTCACGCGGTCGTCCTCAGCGACAGCTCTTACCCACTGCTGGGCGCGTCCCGATCAACCTGCCTTGCCGTTCTCTCCCAAGCACCACTAGCGAGGGAGGGCCTCCGACCCCTTCTTCCTCGCTGCCGTAGTGTGGGAAGATCCAGCCTCCCGCCACCCACCTAGCGACTTCCCGGTGACCATCAGGTATAACTTCCTTTGAAACCGGCCTTGCTCTACTTCCCGAGCTCCTGACGTCGCTGCATTTGTATCTTTTACTATTTCTCAGGCCCCCTCGTAGATAGGATCGATCGACTGTTCAAAAACCACCTATTTTTTTTTACGTTTAAGAGGTTAAACTAGTTCATGCACTCGAATCTAGTACTACTTGGTTCAAACAAGGAAGAAAGGGGGTGGGGGTGGGGGAGGATTTGTTACCTGAATCTAGGACTTGGTCAAAAGAGGAAATAATGGGGGCGAAAAGTAGCAGAGACTGGCTATCCAACTGGTCTCTAGGTCTAATAGGGAAATAAAGGGAAACGCAATACAAACTCAATATAAACCCGAGCTATTGGTTGAAAAAGGAAAGAAAGTGGGGACTGGGGGACAAGTCAACAGAGTAAGTCCAGCGCTAGATTTGCTAGCCTCACACAGTATAAGGTGGCTATACCGAACTAAAATGGGACCAACCCAGATATCCTGTTCTGATGTTTGTAGCCCCAAGCCACTCATGTAATGCCACTGGTAAAATGTAGCAGTCGCACTGTTAAAAGTAAGGACACGTTAAACCAATGTTGTTTTCAATGCAATGCCTCCAGTAATATGAATCAATGGCACTTTTTTACATGTCCTGCTAAATTTCCCATTAAGATAAGTTGGTTCTTTTTGTTAGAAATGCAACTGTCATGGTCCGCCTACTCTCCCGTGCCCAAAGTAATGTCGTATTTAACGGTTGTCATAGTTAATCCTAATGCCCACACTAATATCTGGCAATGCCACTGCTTTAGAAATTGCTATTGTCCTTGTAGGATTGCCATTCAGATAAGGAGCATGCTTCTTTTCATTTGATGCATGTTTCATCACTTGTTAGTCACCCTCCTTTCCACCTTTTTTGTGCAAACAGAGATATACATTTCACGCTCGATCTTAGTTGAACTGCACAAATGATATCCAAATTATAGTTGAGCATTCCAGGAGCTTCACAACCAACCTTGATGTTGCTCAATTTTATTGCAACTAATGAAGAAGAAGCTCTGTGGGTTTCGTTTTCTGATGGAAATGGAACCGGGGCTGGAGCCCTTTTCTTAATTTTTTTTGAAGAAGAAGCTGCTAGCTCACGGGACATTGCTTCATTTTAGGTGAACTGCACCAAAAGGTCCCATGAATTGAATCATCCATGTTGGTGACTGAAAGAGCTAGCTTCAGAACCCCAGTCTAAGCACCCCCGGCCTCCATCCTTGC
The DNA here is from genome assembly GCA_963921465.1 of Triticum timopheevii. Classification (NCBI taxonomy): domain Eukaryota; kingdom Viridiplantae; phylum Streptophyta; class Magnoliopsida; order Poales; family Poaceae; genus Triticum; species Triticum timopheevii. Next base: position 487,917,293 of record OY997270.1, on the reverse strand, counting down.
AACGCACGGTACACCTCGTTTGCCACCTGCTCGACCCTAGTGTCACTGATAAAATGAAGTAATAATACAGTTAAAATAGAGCGAGTGTCATCTCTATCATTTCATTTCCAATGTAGATAAAGAAAGTGCTTCTCTTTGTTAATGTATGTTTCATCAACTAGTCCCATTGTTAATGTTTAAGCGTTTCTGCAAACTGGGGTGCTTAATTTTAGTTGATATGTACAAAAATAGATATTTGAATGTCTCAAGGCGCCTCCTTGTACTATCGATGTACACTGATGTTCATCACTGGCAGAAGGTGTATGTGGGAGACTTGGGACGATGTCCAGTATGAGGCGTCGCAGGGCCCATCTCGCCCTCGCAGCATGGCATACTATGATACTATCGCAATATTTTCTTCTATTTATTTTGTGTGTTTCATCAACTAGTGCCACTATAATGTAATCACGATTTTTCATTATCTGTGCAAACAGGGTTATTCAGCTGCATTTTGGTGGAACTGCACAAATGTATGTATGGAACCAGCATATATGCAGAGTGTGAGGTGTGCCAAGTAAAAATTAACGACACCAACCATGCTGCATGCACGCATTGGCATCCACCACCACCAGTGGAATGTGTGGCGCTCTCTGTGGACGGATCTTTCTCGGTAGCAAATCCTCTAACCAAATACTAGTAGCTTATATTGGTAGCTTTCTAGGGAGTACTCTTTTCTGAAAGAAGCACCAATCTATTTTTCTTTATTTGTACACTGTGTCAGAACTTTGACCCAAAGGTCCTGAGCTATTTTAGGGCGATTGGCGTAGTACTCGGAGACTGATTGTAAGCATGATTTTCATTAGCTGGCACACTGATTGTAAGCATGAGCAGGTGGAAGATTAGGTTAGTGCGAAGCTTACTTTAAACCGTACCGCCGCTGTTGAAACGAGGCGAGCGTCGAGGGAACCATGGAGAACGGCGGGGAAGCGACGTCGCGCCATCCGGCCTCCTCTTGTGGTGGGAGAACGAATACTCCTGTGGCTCCGGCTGACTCTGCACCCTCACAAACGACACACCATACTCGATCGATTCGTTATCCTCTGGGTGCTCGATCTTTAACCTGTACGCCCACCACCTCCGCTTGACTGTCGCCTTAGGAGAATCTGTCCGCTCCATCGCCCAGAGGAGATACTCGATGAACTCAGAGTACTGTGGCGTGACTGCCGCCGAGGAGTACATGTACATCGCCGCCCTCATCGCCGCTGTCTCTCTCTTTCGCATACATTGCCACATGGCCCGCACCATCCTCGAAATCTCCCACTCATTGTCAAACCAACTATGGATCTCCTTCAATCTGGCTAACTTTGCCTGGTCGCCACCGGCGATCTGCCTGATTCGCTGCTGCATCCTCTCCATAGATGTCCTTCTGAGTGGTCCGATGCTAGCTTTGGAAGATGGCAGGAGAGACGATGGTATTGCAATAGAGAAGAGGGAGAGGCGATACGGTGGTTTTTGAATGGAGATGATGGAGAGGAGAGGAGGTGGTTTTGCAATGGAGAAGATCAGAAGAGGGAGAGGCGAGACGGTGGTTTTGGAATGGAGATGAGCGAGAGGAGAGGAGGTGGTTTTGCAATGGAGAAGATCAGAAGAGGGAGAGGCCGGACGGTGGTGTTGGAATGGAGATGATAGAGAGGAGAAGAGGTGGTTTTGCAATGGAGAAGATTAGGAGAGGGAGAGGCGAGACGGTGGTTTTGGAATGGAGATGATGGAGAGGAGAAGAGGTAGTTTTGCAATGGAGAAGAGGGAGAGGAGCGTGCGAAAGCGATTTAGGATTGGACGAGAGGGCCGGCATGCCGTGACTGGATCAAAATCAAAATCAATTTACCCTTCAATTAAGAAAGTGACCCCAAATTAACCAGTCTCCCTTTTATTCTGGGTCATAATTGACAATGATTTTCGCACATAAAATATATGTTATACGTTGCAAAAATAATATAATTTGGAAGTACATTCAGATACGAACCAAACGATACAATTTTTGGTGACATGCATTCACATTTTGCTTGTCAAATACAGTACGTGGTCAAACTTTGACCCAAAATATGCAAAACAACAAAAAATACTTCCAAGACCAGCGCCGCTCTTCCGCTCTTCTCCTCTTAATCCAGCGCCACTCCTCTCCTCTTCCATTTCAAAACCACTGCCCCTCCTCTCATGTTCCAGTCCAAAACCAGCGTTGCTCCTCTCCCATTCTAATCCAAAACCAGCGCTGCTCCTCTCCTCTTCCATTCCAAAACCACCGCCGGCGAGTGAAGATGATGTGGAGAAGTAGATCGATGGAGGAGTACAACCGATACGCGAGGATCGTAGATGGCGACCCTGTGAAGCTAGCTAGGATGTTGGAGATACAGTCTTGGTTTGACAACAAGGACCAACTAGCGGCGACGGCGACATCCATGGCCAAATATCTGCAACAGAGCGAAAAGGCGGCGATACTCCCGGAGGGAGTCGCGCTGGAGTACATAGAGCTGCTCCTCTGGGCCATGGAGCAAACAGATTCACCGAATCTGATCGTGAGGGAGCGGTGGTGGGAGTATCGATCCCAGATGGAGCATCCACCAGAGATTGAAGGATCGAGCATCTACAGGGTGTCGTTTGTGAGGGTGTCCTGCCAGAGCGAGCCGATGGAGTCTTCATCGACCGAACCCAACTGCAAGAGGAGAAAAGCAGTTGGCCCGATGACGCTTCCCCACCATCGTCTCCCTCGCCGTTCACATTGTCTCACGGGGCGGCTGTTTGCCGCCAAGGAATAGGAGGGGACTTCCCCCCCCCCCCAACCCAATAGTCGGGCAGGTTGTGAATTGTCAGGAGGAGCTTAGGGTTGTCAGTATTTATAGGTTGTGAATTGTGTTTTGTGTTGTGTATTTTGAGAGTACTTTCAGATATGAATGTCTTTTGAATTTCAGATTTGCAGTATTGAACATATGAAGTATTTTATGAATTCTAGAGATCTATTTTTAGCACATAAAAAATGTAGTTTCATAGGAGTATAAAAGTGCAGACAATGTGATTCTTAGAGAAGAAACTGCAAGTTTCAGTTTCAGATAAGAAACTGCAAGTTCAGTTTCAGATAAGAAACTGCAACTTTCAGAGGCAGAGCATTTATATTAACACTGCCTTTTCAAATAGGGTTAACATCATGTTGGAAGTTTTATTCATGGTCGAAAATGGAACTACCAGCCAATTAACATCATGCTAATCAACATTCATGCATAGCACATCTTCATATGATGCACAGTCAAAATGCCCACACAATGTTGAGTGTGCGAAACACAGAGAAAATGAGGGATGAAGTTTTGGCAAGTGTTGGACGTGGTTTTGGGCTGCCCTGTCTAGGCTTTTATTTTTAACATGCGCAGCCCACGACCTCGGATGGGAGGTTTATAGGCCTGTTTGTATTTTCTTGAGGGCCGTCATGTATCAACCGGCCTATGGACCTCCCATTCGAGGTTTTATTTTTCCTAAATATCGGCAGCCCAATTTATGTATTTTTTGAAGAAAACACAGAGGTCTGTTCTGTTTTTCTATATAAGAATAGGAACGCCAGGTCCTACTTATGTTTCCCTTATAACTATATTATATATATTTAAATTATTTTATATTTTATTATATATTATTTTTATTGTAGTCATATATTTAACAAATACTTACATATGTAAGAAAACAATATCCCACATCTTATTAACTTATAAAAATAATTTCTTAACAATAAAATCATGGATTGTTTTGGCACGAAAATCCTAGTGATGGTGTACAAAAGCTTGGTAAGATTTAAGGACGAATGTAATAATATCACTTATTATTTAAATATATTTATAACAAAATGCTCAGCCCCTTTTTATTTTTTGATAACATTGCTGGCCCAACCCAACATTGTAATTAGAATCAGCCCAGCAAAATCGTGTATTTCGAGAAAGTGCAAATGGCCTGTAATTTTTTAGGAAATAAAATAAATGGGCCGGAAGGATGCTACATAATTTGTTCACCCAACCCAGCTAATGGCTGTAATTCAAAAATAATAATATCAAATTGACTGTAAATTCTACCACGCAAAAAAAAGACTGTAAATTCTGAAAAAATGGGTTGAATACGTGCCACATTTTTGGAGGCTGAAATGTGGGCCAATAGGTCGAAGCCAACGCAAGTCGTTGTCGATTTAGTCAACAAATGATTCTGACATGTTAGCTGTTGGATTTACATCCAACGACCGACATCCATCTTCAATCTCTCGTCTTCTTCCTCCAGCACCGCCGGGACCACCTCCCGCCTCCTGTTGCTAGCAGCTCTGCTTAGCACGCTTCGCTATGAAGCGCTACTCCACCGTTGGCCATGCCATCCCTCCATCCCTCCACACCTCCTGTTCTTCTCCACGAAAAAACATGGCCCCGCTGATAGGTCGGACCCACCAGCTATCTTCGCACGCAAGGAAGTGCCTCCTTATTACGCACAAAAAAATGAATACTCCCCCTGCCAGCTGGAACCCAGCATAGTGGGAGGCTGACCAAGTTGACGGGGACGGAGGGCTTTGTCAACTTAGTCAATACGAATGATTCTAGCTCCTGTTACCGTATGATGTTCATCCAACGGCCGAAGTGCTTCTTCAACCTCTGGTCTTCTTGCTCCAGCCGCCCAAACCAGCGCCGGTCGTGTCGCGTGCTCCTGCCTCCCGTGGCCGGCTGTGATGCCGCGGAGGCCTCACCGCCCCCTACTACTCCCACCGCTGGCCAAGCCATCCCTCTACTCACCCACACCCCCTATTATTCTACGGCGACAGCAGCCTCACATTGCAGCCGAACCAGTGAACCCTCGTACTCCTCTTCGCGTGGGCATCCACTGCTGCATCTTCCCGGCTCCGAGTCGTCCCCTTCCTAAGCCTTGCTGTCGTCCACCGCCGTGGTGCTCTTGGCGCGGCGTGGTCAACGTGGTCAAGGAACGACTTCCATCGGACGTGGACTGTACGTGGAGAGGCTGACAGCTGGGTCCACGGCCGCAGCAAGGAAGTGCCTCCTTATTATGCGGAAAATAATGATTCCTCCACCTGACAGCAGGGACCCACCAGACGGGCCACCGTATTTCGTGAAAAAAACATTTCCCCTTGACTGCTGGGACCCACCAGCTACATCTTCGCACGCAAGGAAGTGCGTTTGGGCAAAAAAAAATATGATTCGCCCCCCTGACTGCTGGGACCCACCAGCTACATCTTCGCCTGCAAGGAAGTGCGTCCGGGCAAAAAAAATGATTCGCCCCCCTGACTGTTGGGACCCACCAGCTACATCTTCGCACGCAAGGAAGTGCATCCGAGCAAAAAAAAATGATTCGCCCCCCTGACTGATGGGACCCACCAGCTACATCTTCGCATGCAAGGAAGTGCCTGACAGTCGGGACCCACCTGGTCGAAGCATACGTAGCGTTGTCATTCTGGTCGCGAACGTGTACGTACATACTAGTCGATGTAGAGGCGCGCACGTGTCGTAGTAGAGGCACGCACATGTCGTAGTAGAGGCGTGCATGTAGCATGTACACGTACGTACAACGGCCAGGGTGCAAGAAAGAAAATACGGCCACATACTTACATACGGCGGGGTCTCGAACGCCTACTCGCACATACGTACGGCCAGGGCTCGTGTACATGGTTGGGTCAGAACGGAGAAACATCGTCGTCGTCATGTTCATGGGGAGGCAACGGAATGCGTCGTGTTCATGGGGAGGCAACGGAATGCGTCATGTTCACGGGGAGGCAACGGAATGCATCGTGTTCATCGGGAGGCAACGGAACGCGTGGGAGCCAACCGGCTGGGTCGGAACGGAATGTGTGGTCGTGTTCATCGGGAGGGCTTGGATGGAACAGGCGATGGAAATGAGGCCTGGCATACCGCAGAACGAAGGAAACGGCCTTGTGTTCGACCGGCCACGTTCGAAACGGGATCATGTTCATCGGGAGGGGTCTGACGTACCGCAAAACAGATGAAATAGACCTTCTACGGTCGAAGCGGGGGTCCTGTTGATCGGGAGGGGTGTGGCGTACCGCAAAATGGACGAAATGGACCTCCTACGGTCGAAACAGGGGTCCTGTTGATCGGGAAGGGTGTGGCGTACCGCAAAACCGATGAAACAGACTTGTGTTGGAGTGCTACGGTCGAAACAGGGGTCCTGTTCATCGGGAGGGGTGTGGCGTACCGCAAAATGGGACTCCACGGGATACTGTTCGTCTCCACCGTCGACCTCCTCCAGCCTCCACGGGCTCCTGTTCATACAGCCTCCACCGCGCGCTACTCCACCGGCTACTGTTCAACCGCCCCTCCACGGGCACCCCTCCACCGTCTACTGTTCATCCAGCCCTCCACATCACGGGGTCCTGTTCATCCAGAGGCAACGCCACCGCTCACTGTTCATCCAACCCTCCCGCAACACTCACTATTCATCCAGAGAGGCAGCATCGATCGGCTTCAGTTAGCAGCAGTAGCAAAGGAATCGCTCGATTGGATTCAGTTAACAGCCATCGATCGATCGCTCGGGTTCAGTAACGCGTAGCCTGCAGTGCAATCGCTTGGGTTCAGTTAGAGCCCAATGCCTCGCTCGGGTTCAATTAGAGCCAACGCCTCGCACACACGCGCATACGTGTACGAGAGAAACGCGCATCGCTCGGCTCCCGACCGCCTACTGTAACCGGGAACTCCCCGAAATTTTCCTCGCCCTCGCTTCTACCACGGTTTTTTTCGTCATGGACGGCCCAAAGAATGTCATGCAGCTGCGCCTCCGGCCCGCCCAGGACAAAAAGCCCATTTTCTGTCATGATTTTTTGTCATAGAAGTAGGAGCCCACCACATCTATGATGATACCGGGTTTTTTCACAATTATCGTCATAGAAGTGTCATATGTATGACAGAAAAAAAATTCGTTCGGCCCAAAATGTCATGGATGTGTCTTTTTTTTTGTAGTGGTTCTTTCACAATATAAGGGGAGTCTTCTTCTCCGAGTTGACTACCTCTTCCATCTCTAAGCTCCATTGATGCTCTAAGCTCCATTTTCGCCCGATGTCTCTCCCTAGCCAATCAAACTTGTTGATTCTCTAGGGATTGGTTGAGAAGGCCTCGATCTACACTTCCACCAAGAGAAATTTGATTCCCCCCACTAGTCCCTTGCGGATCTTGTTACTCTTGGGTGTTTGAGCACCCTATACGGTTGAGGTCACCGCGGAGCCATAGTCCATTGTGGTGAAGCTTCGTGGTGTCGTTGGGAGCCTCCAATTAAGTTGTGGAGATTGCCCCAACCTTATTTGTAAAGGTTCGGTCGCCGCCTCCAAGGGCACCAATAGTGGAATCATGGCATATTGCATTGTGTGAGGGTGTGAGGAGAATACGGTGGCCCTAGTGGCTTCTTGGGAGCATTGTGCCTCCACACCGCTCCAACGGAGACGTACTTCCCCTCAAAGGGAAGGAACTTTGGTAACACATCCTCGTCTCCATCGGTTCCACTCTTGGTTATCTCTTACCTTTACTTGTGCAAGCTATATTGTGTTATATCCTTTGCTTGCTTGTGTGCTTATTGTTGTTGCATCATATAGGTTGCTCACCTAGTTGCATATATAGACAACCTACTTTGATGCGAAGTTTAATTTGGTAAAGAAAAGCTAAAAATTGTTAGTTGCCTATTCACCCCCCTCTAGTCAACTATATCGATCCTTTCAATTGGTATCAGAGCCTCTTCTCTTAATTAAGGACTTTACCATCCCGAGAGTATGGTTGAAACCATAGATGGTGAGGAGGAGCACCCCGGTGGGAATCCTTCTTCGTCTACGGTCGATGGGGGATCCCCGGTCTCATGTGAGGAATTCAATGTGGCTTTGGACACATTGAAAACCTCCATGACGACCGAGGTCAAAGGCATGTTCAAAGACTTCCTTGATGGTCTTAAATTATCCACCGCACCCTTGGAAGTGGCTGCTCCCACTAACAAGGTGGTGAATGCTAACTCCGATAAGGGGGAAGCTTCTAGTGATAAAGTTCCTTTATCTAGTGGTAGAAATGGTAGCGGCATCTTTGCCCATGTTGAACCTCCTCTTACTTATGGAGGACCGATTCCCTCCACGCATTTAAATCATGCGAGTTCTCCTCCTAAGATTGTAAAGAATGAGGATTTTGACTCTTGGGTCTATCGCTTTAAATGTCATTAAAACCATGTTAATACTAATCTTTGGAGAATTATTGAGCAAGGTTTCTATCTGCATGACCCAAGCAACTTTACCCCGAGAGAAGCCGCAGATCATCAATTCAATGAGAATGCCCTCTTCACCATCCAAGACGCAATTCCATCCGAAGACATTGCTCATCTCCGTCCGTTCAGCGTGGCCAAGGAAGCATGGCACCATGTTGTTTTTGTTTACAAGGGAAGCGCTAGCATTCAACTCTCCAACTATGAAGTGGTGCAAGATGAAGCCGATGAGTTTGCAATGAATGAATATGAAGAACCTTGTGAGCTTTACCGGATTAACCACTCTTGTGGTCTCTCTCAGAGATCATGGGAGCAAGGATACAGATGATAATTGGATCAAGCGCAAATTCCTCAAGGCCATGATGCCTTACCACAAGGCTATGTCCTCTGTCATCCGTCAAAGGCTAGACTTCCACACCTTGTCCTTAAGTGAAGTGTTGGATGAGTTTGTGGCAATGAGGATCTTGGACAAGACCGCCGACAATGCGGTGTTGCATTCTCAAAGAGCAAAGAAGCCCAACCTTGCCTTGAAGGCCAAGGCTTGTGTAGAAGAAGAAGAGGATGAAGAGGAAGACGAGGAGAGCAACCCTAAAGATACGAAATATGATTATCATGAGCACATGGCTCTTGCTTCAAGGCAATTTTGGAGCAAGAAGAACTCAAGGCCAAATTTCAACAAGAACAACTCAAGTGGCTTCAAGGGCAAGCAATGTGTGAGAACATGTTACAATTGTGGAAATGTGAGCCATTTTGTTGCGGAGTGCCCTTACGAGAAGCGGGAAGACAATGGTGGCAAGCTCATCCGAAAAGACAAAGCCAAGTCCTTTCCCAACAAGAAAAACTTCACCAAGAAGACTTCGACCAAAGGGTTGGTGGCACAAGAAGAATACAATGATGATGATGATGATGATGAAGATGTTGAAGACATGGCCACGACCTCCATTTCCATTGCCACAACTCCATGGGTGTCTCTCTTCGATTCACCCAACGAGAACATCATCGCCAAGTGCCTCATGGCCAAAGCTACCAACAAGGTAACCCCCAACATCAAAACTACCATCATTATTAATCCTTCCTTGACAGATTGCATTGATGAAAGTGAGGGGTCTAATGAGGAAGTAAATGAATTTGAGTATTTTATGAGTAAGCTCAAGGGCAAATCCAAGAAGCACTTTGTTACTCTCTTGGAACAACCTGGTGAAGCCAATGACATGATCGAGGCTCATGAAGAAACCATCTCTAAGATGGAAGGTCATAATCGTGACTATGCCGATGAGATATCGGATCTCTCTAATGCGCTTGAGGAAGAATGTGTTCATCATTTGGCTCTTGAGGAGTCACACAACAATGACCATGCTAAATTAAAGAAAGATCTTGATCATGCTCTTGTTGTATCTCGTGTGCTCGATTCTGAGAAGGCTAAACTTGGGGTTGACCATGCTAGACTCAAAGAGGAGTTTGATATACTTGACAATTCTCACAAAGTCTTGAAGGGTGCTCATGCTAGCCTCAAGGAGTCTCATGATCAACTCCAAGTGAAGCTAACCAAGGAGAAAGCCACTTTTCCTCATATGGTCTTAATTTATAATGCAAATGCTACTAACCCATGTTGTGTGCATGTGCATATTGTGGAGGAGAATGCCAAGTTGAAGGAGGAAATTGAGAAAGGCCTTGTGTCTTGCATACAAGGTGAGAAGAATCTCAATGACCTTTTGAGCAATCAAAAGGAGGTTGTGGCCAAGGAGGGAGTTGGGTTCGCACCCAAGTCCAAGAACAAGAAGAAGAATGACAAGACCAAACAACCTCCTCCTCTCAAGCAAAATTTTGTGAAGGAGGGAGAGGGTTCTTCTAAGGAGAAGAAGAACAATGTGAAGGGTGGTGATGTCAAAAGGGGCAATGCCACCCCTTCCAACAAAGCCAGCGACTTTAACCCTTCTTATGTGTTGTGTCGTGCTAGTGATGGATATGTTTATGCTAAATTTGTTGGTTCTCCTTATGAGTACATTGAATGGTCTATTTGGGTTCCTAAGACCCTTGTTACTAACATGAAAGGGCCCATTACAAAATGGGTACCTAAAACCAAGTATTGATCTCTTGTAGGTGTTTGCTTCCGGTGGGGGATCATGGTTGCTCAATAGTGAAGCCACAAATCATATGACCGGAAGCAAGGAATTGGTGGTGGACATGCACAAGATCCCATCTATGCCCACCAATGTTGAGTGGGGTGATGCATCATCTTCTAAGGTATTGGGTCTTGGAAAGGTTGTCATTTCTCATGATCTCACGATCGAGAAAGTCATGCTTGTTGAGTCCCTTGCATACAATTTACTTTCCATTCGTCAACTTGCACTCATGGGTTTTGCCACATTCTTTGATATTGATATTGTGGCCCTCCCATGGAGCAAGACTCTTAAAGTAGCCTTTGTTGGGCATGTCGAGAATGGTATTTATGTGATTAACTTTTCGGATTGACACACTAAGACCGCGACATGCCTAATGGCTAAAGTTGATGTGGGGTGGCTTTGGCATCGCTGTTTAGCCCATGTCAATATGATATCTTTGCAAAGTCTTCTCAAGGGGGACCATGTCCGTGGACTAACAAATGTTAGTTTTGCCAAAGATCGTGCTTGCAGTGCTTGTATCGACGGAAAGTTACATGAGAAGGTTCACCCTCCCACGACTATCATCTACTCGAAGTAACCCTTGGAGCTCCTTCACATGGATCTCTTTGGGCTTCCATCCTTTTATAGTCTTGGTGGTAGAAAGTATTACTTGGTGATTGTCGATGATTACTCGAGGTACACTTGGGTATATTTCTTCAAGAGGAAGAGTGAAACTCAACAAACTGTCATCGACTTTGCAAATGAAGCTCAATGTCAACACGATGCTAAGATCTTGACAATAGGAAGTGACAACGGCACCGAGTTCAAGAACTACACCTTGGATGAGTTTCTTAGTTATGAGGGGATCAAGCATTAATATTCCGCACCGTACACCCCTCAACAAAATGGTGTTGCAGAGAGGAAGAATCAGACGTTGATGGATGCGGCAAGGACCATGATGGCGGAGTTCAAGTCTCCTTGCAACTTTTGGGTCGAAGCCATCAACACCGCGTGTCACGCATCCAATCGGCTCTATCTCCGCAAAGTCTTGAACAAGACTCCATATGAAATTCTCACTGGTAACAAGCCCAACCTCAAGTACTTCTGGGTGTTCGGTTGTAAGTGTTTCATTCTCAAGAAAGGTGTTCGTTTGTCTAAATTTGAGGCTAGAGCTCATGAGGGCATATTTGTTGGTTATGCTACAAACTCTCATGCTTACCGTGTCCTCAACAAGTCCACGGGACTCATTGAGGAGACGTGTAACGTGGAGTTTGACGAGAATAATGGCTCCCAAGTGGAGCAAAGTGGTACTTGTGATGTAGGTGATGAAATTCCTCCCCAAGCCATAAGAAGAATGGGTATTGGTCATATCCTATCCATTAAGGAACCCCTTGTTGCCGAAGGAGAAGGACAATGCTCCACTCAAGTGGAGCCATCACTGACCCAAGACCCACACGCTTCCGAAGAACAAAGTGAAGGCCCTCAACCACGTGAACAAGATCAAGGGCAAGATCAACCTCAAGATGGTGGTGAGCCACCAAGTGATACCCAAGGTCGAGTTCTCCCTTCCGAGCAAGTTCAAGATCAAGAGAAAGCTCAAGATCAAGAAAAAGCTCAAAACAGCGCTCAAGATGGTCAAGTTTCCGCTCCTCTTTTCAAACGCGAGGAGGAATTAGAGCATCATGCCGCTAAGATTGCATCCAAGCTCACAACCAAAGGTCATCACATGGAGAATGTGGTTGGAAGCCTAAGAAAGGGGGTAAGCACTCGTAGACAATTAGCAAACTATTGCGAACATCATGTGTTTGTTTCTTGTGTCGAACCCCAAAAGGTGTATGAGGCGCTCGAGGATCCGGATTGGCTCAATGCCATGCATGAAGAACTCAACAACTTCGAGCATAACCAAGTGTGGAGATTGGTGCCAAGGCCAACGGGGAATCATAATGTCATTGGAACCAAGTGGATATTCAAGAACAAGCAAGATGCTCATGGGATCATTGTTTGCAACAAGGCTCGTTTGGTGGCACAAGGCTACTCCCAAGTCGAGGGTATCGACTACGGTAAAACCTTTGCCCCCGTTGCTCGCCTTGAATCTATTCATTTGTTCATTGCTTATGCTTCTCATCATAATTTCAAGTTGCAACAAATGGATGTGAATAGTGCTTTTCTTAATGGTCCTATTAATGAGTTGGTGTATGTCAAACAACCCCCGGGGTTCGAGGATCCCTATTTCCCCGATCATGTGTACCAACTCGACAAGGCACTCTATGGCCTTAAACAAGGCCCACGTGCGTGGTATGAGCATCTTACCGAGTTGGTGCAAGATCGTGGGTTTGAAATTGGGAAAATCGACCCCACTCTATTTACTAAGAAGGTCAAAGGGGAGTTGTTTGTATGCCAACTATATGTTGATGATATTATCTTTGGTTCCCCTAACAAAGCTTTCAATGAGGAATTTGCCGCTCTCATGACCTCAAAGTTCAAGATGTCTATGATGGGAGAGTTGAAGTTCTTTCTCGGGTTCGAAATCAAGCAAAGAAGAAAAGGAACCTTCATCAACCAAGCCAAATACACTCAAGACATGCTCAAGAGATTCAAGCTAAGTGATGTCAAGCCGACTTCCACTCCAATGTCTGTCAAATGCCAACTTGACATAGATCCAATGGTAAAGCGGTGGATCAAAAGGTATATCGCTCCATGATTGGCTCCTTGCTTTACCTTTGTGCATTTAGACCGGATATCATGTTGAGTGTGGGAATTTGTGCACGGTTTCAAGCCGCACCTAAGGAAAGCCACTTTGTGGCGGTCAAGCGAATCTTTCGATATTTGGCTCATACCCCAAACTTTGGCTTATGGTACCCAAGAGGAGCCAACTTCGATCTTTTGGGCTATTCAGACTCAGATTGGGCGGGAGACAAAGTGAATAGGAAGTCCACCTTCGGAGGGTGCCAATTTCTTGGTTGCTCTTTGGTGAGTTGGTGTTCTAAGAAGCAAAGTTGTGTATCTCTCTCGTCCACCGAAGCGGAGTATGTGCCTGCCGGTAGTTGTTGTGCTCAACTTCTATGGATGAGGCAAACTTTGAAGGATTACGGTGTCACTTGTGACGAAGTGCCTCTTTGGTGTGACAATGAAAGTGCCATCAAGATATCTCTCAACCCGGTGCAACACTTCAAGACGAAGCATATTGAGATTCGGTATCACTTCATCCGGGATCACATTAGGCGAGGAAGATCAAGCTCAAGTATGTCAACACTCATGATAACCTCGTAGATATTTTCACGAAGCCCTTGGATGAAGCAAGATTTCGCGAGTTAAGGCATGAGCTAAATATCACTGATTCGAGCAATGTAGCTTGAACCCTTGCACACCCCACCATACTCAACTTGATATCTTGTTTAGGTGTAGGCATGGACATAGGGGGAGTGTTGTTCTCTCAATGAACTCTCCCTCCCCTCATTATGCATAAATTGATCAACTCTTTCACATTAGCCATTTTGATGGTACTTGTGCTTCAAAGATGAGTTTTGGGCATGGGCCCAAGGATAATTCTTCGCGTACATAGGTGGCTCCGGCCACCGCCCTCTCTTCTTGAGAGTTCTTTTTGTTTCGTGTGTTGGTATTTGTTGTCTTTTGCCTTCTTTTGAGCCGTGGTAGTCTTTGTGTTGCCTCACATGCTAGCTTTTTGGTGTGTCCGTTTGCGTGAAGGTTGCGTTCCAAAGGCTGTTTTCCTCTCTTGTTTGCGAAACTTGCATTTTCTTGGGTCTATGATACTACCGTGGATTGCCACGGTACTACGCAGGAGCTACGCAGGATACTACCGCAATCAGCACAGCAGTAATTTTTTACTGCCGCTGGTCGAGCGGTACTTCCGCCCAACGTGCGGTATTTCCGTCCCGGAGGTACTACTGCAATGACCCGCGGTACTACTGTGCAGTTGATACGTCCATTTTGCATCATGCTTTTATATCGATATTTATTGCATTATGGGCTGTTATTACACATTTGTCACAATACTTATGGCTATTTTCTCTTATTTTACAAGGTTTAACATGAAGAGGGAGAATGCCGGCAGCTGGGATTCTGAGCTGGAAAAGGAGCAAATATTGGAGACCTATTCTGCACAGCTCCAAAAGTCCTGAAACTCCACGAAAGTCATTTTTGGAATTAATGATAAATATTCAGCAGAAGAAATACCTGAGGGGGCCATCCACCGTCCACGAGGGTGGGGGGTGCACCCTACCCCCCTGGGCACGCCCCCCTGCCTCATGGGCCACCTGGTAGCCCTCTGGTGCCCATCTTCTGCTATATGAAGTCTCTTACCCTGGAAAAAAATCATAAGCAAGCTTACGGGACGAAACTCCGCCGCCACAAGGAGGAACCTTGGCGGAACCAATCTAGGGCTCCGGCGGAGCTGTTCCGCCAGGGAAACTTCCCTTCGGGAGGGGGAAATCATCACCATCGTCATCACCAACGATCCTCTCATCGGGAGGGGGTCAATCTCCATCAACATCTTCACCAGCACCATCTCGTCTCAAATCCTAGTTCATCTCTTGTATCCAATCTTTGTACCAAAACCTCAGATTGGTACCTGTGGATTGCTAGTAGTGTTGATTACTCCTTGTAGTTGATGCTAGTTGGTTTATTCGCTGGAAGATCATATGTTCAGATCCTTAATGCATATTTATACCCCTCTGATTATGAACATGAATATGCTTTGTGAGTAGTTACATTTGTTCCTGAGGACATGGGTGAAGTCTTGCTATTAGTAGTCATGTGAATTTGGTATTCGTTTGATATTTTGATGAGATGTATGTTGTCTCTCCTCTAGTGGTGTTATGTGAACGCCGACTACATGACACTTCACCATTGTTTGGGCCTAGAGGAAGGCATTGGGAAGTAATAAGTAGATGATGGGTTGCTAGAGTGACAGAAGCTTAAACCCTAGTTTATGCGTTGCTTTGTAAGGGGCTGATTTGCATCCACATGTTTCATGCTATGGTTAGGTTTACCTTAATACTTCTTTTGTAGTTGAAGATGCTTGCAATAGGGGTTAATCATAAGTGGGATGCTTGTCCAAGAAAGGGCAGTACCCAAGCACCGGTCCACCCACATATAAAATTATCAAAGTAACGAACGCGAATCATATGAGCGTGATAAAAACTAGCTTGATGATAATTTCCATGTGTCCTCGGGAGCGCTTTTCTCATAATAAGAACTTGTCCAGGCTTGTCCTTTGCTACAAAAAGGATTGGGCCACCTTGCTGCACCTTATTTACTTTCATTGCTTGTTACCCATTACAAATTATCTTATCAGAAAACTATGTGTTACCTATAATTTCAATGCTTGCAGAGAATACCTTACTAAAAACCGCTTGTCATTTCCTTCTGCTCCTTGTTGGGTTCGACACTCTTACTTATCAAAAGGACTACGATAGATCCCCTACACTTGTGGGTCATTGTCGGTGTCAAAACCGGCGGATCTCGGGTAGGTGGTCCCGAACTGTGCGTCTAAGGCTAATGGTAACAAGAGGCTGGGGACACGATGTTTACCCAGGTTCGGGCCCTCTCGATGGAGGTAATACCCTACTTCCTGCTTGATTGATCTTGATGATATGAGTATTACAAGAGTTGATCTACTACGAGATCATAGAGGCTAAACCCTAGATGCTAGCCTACGATTATGATTGTTGTTGTCCTATGGACTAAACCCTCCGGTTTATATAGACAACGGAGGGGGCTAGGGTTACACAAAGTCGATTACAGAGAAGGAGATCTACACATCCGAATTTCCAAGCTTGCCTTCCACACAAAGGAGAGTCCCATCTGGACACGAGACGAAGTCTTCAATCTTGTATCTTCATAGTCCAACAGTCCGACCAAAGTATATAGTCCGGCTGTCCGGATACCCCCTAATCCAGGACTCCCTCAGTAGCCCCTGAACCAGGCTTCAATGACGATGAGTCCGACGTGCAGATTGTCTTCAGCATTGCAAGGAGGGTTCTTCCTCAGAATACTCCATAGAAGATTTTGAACATGAGAATCGTGTCCGGCTCTGCAAAACAAATTCCACATACCACCATAGAGAGAATAGTATTCCACAAGTCTAATCTGCTGACAACTTTTTTGAAGAGTGACATCACGCCACGGCCCGGCCATTATTCGAACCGTTTTTCATAACCAGCCACTGCACATATTGCGAGGCGGTTTTATTGGCACGTCTTGTCGAAGCAGAGATCGTGTCCCCTTATTGCGAGATTCTCATCAGTACGGGCGTGGGTAACCCAACCACGTTTGTTAATATGACTCCTTGATTTTAGGCAAGCTCCAAACGGTCATGCGGGGGGCGCTTGATATTGACCCCCTTTATTAAGGGGCCAAGGTGTCACGTCCAATATGCGACCCTATCCAAAAGGAACTCGAAGGTCCCACCAAGGATAGACCCACATATTGGAACGCTTTTGCAAGGTGGATATCATTACATCAACATTACATAATAGATGGGGATACATACAAGAGGCATACAATGCCACATGAATACAACCTCACAATACATCAGAGCATCATCCAACTACGGATGAAAGACAAACAAAAACTCAAACGACATCCACCCTGCTAGCCCAGGCTGCCGACCTGGAACCTATCCCCTGATCGAAGAAGAAGCAGAAGAAGAACTCCAACACAAGCAAACATCGCTCTCGCGTCATGATCATCGTACAACCTGTACCTACAACTGTTGTTGTAGTAATCTATGAGCCTCTATGAGTCAAGACTAGCAAAGCTTAAAGGGAAAGGAAGGGGTAAAGTGGTGAGGCTGCATCAGCGACTAAGCATATATGGTGGCTAACATATGCAAATAAGAGCGAGAAGAGAGCAAAAGGAACGGTCGTCAACTAGTAATGATCAATAAGTGATCCTGAACTCCTACTTACGTCAAACATAACCCAGAAACTGTGTTCACTTTCCGGACTCCGCCGAAAAGAGACCATCACGGCTACACACATGGTTGATGCGTTTTAATTCGGATCTGGTGTCAAGTTATCTACAACCGGACATTAACAAATTCCCATCTGCCTATAACCGCAGGCACGACTTTCGAAAGATTATACCCTGCAGGGGTGTCCCAACTTAGCCCATGATAAGCTCTCGCGATCAACGAAGGATATACCTTCTCCCAGTAAGACCCAATCAGACTCGGAATCCCGGTTTACAAGACATTTCGACAATGGTAAAACAAGACCAGCAAAGCCGCCCGCTGTGCCAACAAATCCCGATAGAGCTGCACATATCTCGTTCTTAGGGCACACCGGATGAGCAAGACGTCGGGTTGGCATAGACCCTGGTTGCCCAGGGGGCGCCAGACATCTCTCAGTTTGGACCAACACTTAGACAAGCACTGGCCCGGGGGGGGGGGAGGTAAAAATAAGATGACCCTCGAGAGCGCGACCCCCAAGGGAAAAAGGGCTAGGTGAGGCAAATGGTAAAACCAAGGTTGGGCCTTGCTGGAGGAGTTTTATTCAAAGCGAACTATCAAGGGGGTCCCATAAATCACTCAACCGCGTAAGGAACGCAAAATTCGGGAACATAACACCGATATGACGGAAACTAGGGCGGCAAGAGTGGAACAAAACACCAGGCATAAGGCCGAGTCTTCCACCCTTTACCAAGTATATAGATGCATTAATAATATAAGAGATATTGTGATATCCCAACCAAAATCCTGTCCACCATGGAGCAATCTTCAACTTCACCTGCAACTAGCAACGGTATAAGAGGGCTGAGCAAAAGCGGTAACCTAGCCAAACAACGGTTTGCATAGGAAAGGTATCAAAGGTTAGAGGTTCATGGCAATTTGGGCGGCTTGATGAGCAAAAGATAGGTAACGCAGCATAGCGATAGAACGAAGCAACTAGCATAGCAATGATAGTAGTGAGATCCAGGGTAGCGGCCATCTTTCCTGAAATCCCGCAAGGAAGAAGAACGAGTCCACGAAGAAAACGAACGGATGAAGCCACGAAGACGAACCAAGCGTAGACGAACGAATCCTCATGATCGCAACGAAACAGGAACTATCGAAAAGAAGCACACAACATGGTAAACACACCACACATGAACATGACATGATGCACAAACAAGCATGATGCATGACAAAGCTACATGAAGCTACTCATGGCAAGAGATGATGCATACAAGAGCAACACATCAAAGCAAGTTTAAATGAGGCCGAGAACAACATATAACATTTCCGGTAAGTCCTCATATGCAAATTTCGAAGTAGGTCCAGATCTGAATAAACATTATGTTCTAGTTGTTAAACAGCAAGTTAAGATGCACCAAGATGATCTACACGAGATTCTAGTCAAGTTACATATAAAGTTCATTTGGTTCGAAGTTACGGCCTAGAAGATATGAGCAAAGCAAGTTAAACATGGCATTGATGCAAAATGCATACAAACATGAAGCAAACACCTCAAAACAAGGATGCAACATGATAATATGAAGCTACACACAAAAACAAGCAAGTTTCATATAGAGCACACTCAAAACGGCGCAACGGTTCAACACACACACGCTATACAAGTTATAGCAACAATCTGTCCAAAACAGCAACTAGGCATATTGCAAGCATCAAAACAATAATCTTCAGCATCTCAACATGAAAACAAAAGACATGGGCATGATATACAGGTAAAGCATTACAAAACATGAACACTGAGCTATCTCCGGAAATCACTAGAACATGCTCAAACACACATGGCAAGATTGCAAATGATAACAGTTCAGACTTTGCAGAAAAGAATATCAGGTTGCAATGTTTAGAGCTATCAAACAACATGCTACAGGAACTTATCATGGCAAACAAAGGTATGGCATGATACTACTAATTGCATAGAACAAAAGTCCTTTATGACCATGAGCCAAAAAGGATCAGAAAATATGATGGCACCCTTGTAAACATAGGAAGTTATAAAATAGATTCATACATGGCAGGAACAACGATAACTAGGCATGTAGATGAGCTTGTACCACTCACCACAGAGCAATACATGGCATGGCAAGGCAATCAACAGTAAGAAGACATGTTTATGAAACAAACCAAGGCAAGAACAAGTTCATATCATGCAAGGATCAACTACAACAACCTTGGCAAAATTGAATAACATGTAAACAATCTGTCAGGAAATATTTTGGAGCAAAAGTAGAGCACGAAAATGACATGCTAGACTACTCCATAATTGCAACTAAGGGCAGGTATGGATAGAGCATAACCATATGTTCAAAATATCCTTACTGAAGTATCTCAAAATATGCATGGATCTCTCTGTAGCATCATGTTTACATGGCATCACAATAACAGCAGAACAGGGACTAAAATCAGCAATATCACGAAGCCTAGTTTGCATGCTTGTGCTAGTGACCACACTGATGACAAAAATACATGGTAAGCACCTCTATAAAGAAGACATGGCATAGTTCAAAACACATGTAGACATCAATCTCATAGGATGCACACATCAATCATGGCAAAAATGACAAAAGAGCATGTTATAACAGATTCAGCAGATTAACATCATGAAGCACTCTTGCAACGATGATTCAGGCATCAAGATGAGCTCAAATGAATATGATGCAATGGAATGAAACGAAGTACTCGTTGAGGCGAACAATTTGACATATTACACGCACAAAACGGAGCTACTGATGCAGAGATACGATGCGATGAACATGGCATGATAATGTCAAAATATTTCGGGACTTAGGCAAAATCTGGAGGTCAACCTTCGTTTTGGATCTGGAT
Organism: Triticum timopheevii; assembly: GCA_963921465.1. Lineage (NCBI taxonomy): Eukaryota > Viridiplantae > Streptophyta > Magnoliopsida > Poales > Poaceae > Triticum > Triticum timopheevii. The sequence goes on along the minus strand of OY997270.1, from coordinate 487,897,145 downwards.
CTGGGGGCTGCGGGCACGCGAACCGAGGTTCACCGGATCCTTGCTGGAGTTGGAGAGGACGACGGAGATGAGGCCGGAGAGGAGGGGGATCGCCGGAGGTCGGGGACGGAGGGGCCGGGCTGACCGGGCTGACCGGGCCGGATCCGGCGCGGCGGCGGCGGAGGAAGGCGGCGCCAGGCGCGGACGCGCGAGGCGGCGGCGGCACTCCGCGGCGGAGGCGGGCGCCTGCGGGCGAAGGGCGACGGCGGCCGGCCGGCGGCGGGGAGGAGAGAGAGAGGCCGGCGGGACACGCGGCGGCGTCTAATTGGGTTGGCGGCGGAGGCGGACATGTCTGGCGGGGTCCGGACGTGTCCGGCTGCGGGATGAGGACGAAGCTAGGGTTTCGGGGGGATTTGATCCGTGAATTTCGGGGGGAGGGGGCTATTTATAGATTCTGGGAGCTAGGAGAGTCCAAATGAGGAGCAGTTTTCGGCCACACGATCGTGATCGAACGACCGAGAGCATAGAGGGGGTTAGGATGGGTTTTGGGCCAGTTTGGAAGGGGTGTTGGGCTGCAACAAAAGAGGGCTTTTACGGTTACCCGGTTAACCGTTGGAGTATCAAACGACCTCCAAATGGCACGAAACTTGACAGCCGGTCTACCGGTGGCGTACCAAGGCCGCTTGGCAAACCTCGGGCCATTCCGAGAAAGTTTAACACCCACTCACGAAAAGAGAGAAGAGGGGGACGCCGGAGGACATAGGAGTGCCGGATTACAAAACGGCAACGGGGAAAATGCTCGGATGCATGAGACGAACACGTATGCAAAATGAGATGCACATGATGACATGACAAAATGCAACACGCAAGAAAATGACATGGCAATGAAGGTGAATAACTGGCAGACACCTGGCGCATCGAATCCAGGGCGTTACACAAGGTCTTATCTTTTTGCACCCGCGCTCGATCCTCCCCTTCCCCCACCTTGAGTTCCAGCACCCAAGGCTCAGGCTCAGGCTCAAGCGCTTCGGACCTTCAATCATGTCTGGATCCAACCTTCAAGGCTGGTGGATGCCCTCCTCTGTCACAGAGGAGGACATCAAGAAGCTTAGGGAGGTCAGGTACCTGACCGCTGACATCCTGCATAGGCTGCCTGCCCAAGGGCAGGTCATCCCCACTCCGAAACCCAACGAGAGCATTGTATTTGTTTCCCACTTACTCCGAGGGCTAGGATTTAGTCTGGATCCCTTTGTTAGAGGGCTCATGTTCTATTATGGGCTAGATTTCCATGATCTAGCTCCGGATTCCATCCTTCACATCTCGTCGTTTATCGTCGTGTGTGAAGCCTTCCTCCACGTCACCCCACACTTCGGTATGTGGCTTAAGACCTTCAATGTGAAGCCAAAGATGATTAACGGGCGATATGCGGAGTGCGGAGGTGCTATAATAAGCAAAGGCATCAATGCCCCATGGACCAAGGGCAGGGACGGAGCCAGAAATTTGGTATAGGGGGGGCGAGTTCCACACTTGAGCTCTACTAGAGTAATGAGCTATATAGGAAAATTGGGCACACCATGCTATAACTAATTGATTCCAACTCCAATTTTTTATGTCGATCAATCCTCGATTATTCATGTTAGACAACAAAAATTAGAGATTTTAGATGAGGTTAATTAATAATGAGACTGAACGTACCATAGAGGTCGAAAGGACAGCGTGCATCATGTACGTGAACAAATTGTGTCGTGCTTCCCCTAATCCCCTACATGTTGGTTAATGACAAATGATTGATTGAGGGTCTCAATGCTTGGACTGTTAGACTCAAGTGCGTTGGCAAATGTTTTCCATTGTTCTCTTCTCCTAATCACCTCATATCTACACACGCACATTTGGATAATCAAGTATTTCCTAGTAATTACTTTCAACTATTTGTAGTAGTTTTTACTGGCACAAGCGGCACAGATTTGAACAAATTGAAAATTAAGAGATGAACTAAAGGAGTAAGGATTAATTGTGCACCTATGCAACCGTGGTGGATCTCGTTTAGTCCTCTTCTGGTTTCTGATTGGAAACTGCAGCAAATTCACCCTGGCGGCGATAGGAGGAGACTCAAGCGGAGTACAGGTAGAAAGATCTCGTGTTGTTGCCGCTCATCTGTGCGCCCGGTCTGCCGGCAAGGTGGCAACGCGTCCGTGGATCGGCGTCTGCTTGCTGCATCTTGCATGTCTCGGGCGGCCCCTTCCCTTCCGCCCTTCTCAATGGCGATGTGATGGAGAGATCCGATCAGGATCAGCAGAAAGCACTTGCAGCTGCAGGTGTCGGTTTAGATCATAGAAGCGGCATAGAGGTTAGCGATACATGCGTGACTACTTTTTTTTGAGAAACCATGTGCGTGACTACTTGGTAGTCCAAGTGTCCAACTACAGCGATGGGCTGCATTTTTCTTTCCTTGATTTTGTGTTTTGCCTGAAATATGATTGGGCTGTACATGGGCTGAGCCGTTGAGGCTTAACGTTAATTGCAAAGCCTGAAAGGCATAGGGGGGGCGATGCACGTTCGAGACAGTTACGGAAGCAAAAATATCAGCGCTTAACTCATCCCCATCAACGTACGGCACGAACGTTAGGGGGGTCTCGCCCCCCCTCGTCCCTCCCATGAATTCGTCCCTGACCAAGGGTTCCTTCCCGGAGGTGTCCGACTTATGGCAACAGGAGTGGTTCTATATCACAGCTCCCCGAGGCACAAAGTGGGCGGCTGCCCCTGCCTTCCGCTCGGACCCTCCGCCTCAACTGGCATCATGGGTCAACAAGGGACTGGACTGGGGGCCTACTAATGACGTACCGACATTGCAAAGCCGCATTCGGAATCTTCTTAAGAGGGATATCAACCTCGTCTAAATAATTCAAGTAATGCTAGTTCACCGGATCCTGCCGTGCAAACGTCGACCTCTCCGGATGTGGGAGTTCAACCCAGAGGGACCGCGAACCATTCAACACTTCTTTGGTGTGACGCTCGAAGGGATGTATAAGTTATTATTCAGATCATGAATAAAGTGTCCGAACACCATCGAGGATGCGGGCCTGAACTGCAATCGTCCGGATACCCAAGTAACTCCGCAACCGAACACGCTGTTTATGTTTATCATAACATTATTCTGAAAACTGCCCTTGGCCAGGACTGGCTAAGAAAGGCGGAGAGGATTAGGTGTTCGGCCGATCTTCCTGAAGGCTCGTCGGATGCTTGAGCGCGCACCATATTAGGTGCCGTCAGGAGAGGATGAGAAGAGGGATAGAGAAGCCAAAAGCGGGCTTCATACATTGTACATCCAGACCGGGGGAATTGATGCCTCCAAGAAGGAGGATGATTGGGGAGGTGAATCTGAAACCCCCTCCCCCCACGGGAAGAAAAGGGCTGCCTCCGAAAACTTGGAAGCAGAGGCTTCTAAACAAAGGAAGAAACCTTTGCCAAGGGCCCTGTGCCGGAGGGCGTCCTTACCGTGCAGCGCCCGCAAGAGGGCCAGCCCTCCACCGAGCCATAAGTGAAAAAGCACTTTAGTAGATATATCCTGTTTTAACTCTGAGTATAATAATCGAGACCTAAATTTTGCAGTCCAGCTTGTAGCTCTTCTCAACAGAGCTCGTCGTCGGGGGATCTTCTTCCGGAGATGATGGGGAGCGAAACGCATCCCCTTGCCTCCCCGCCCCATGGGGCGGGCGACCCCGAAGTGTCGTCATGGAGGATTTCTCCTGATCCGCCAAGGCCAGGAGTTAATACTTCGGCTACCCGAAGTCCGGAGTATTCGTCTCCCAAAGAGAGCAGTAGGAAGAGTCCGGGGTTGTACGGCACGCCGCCGGACATACTGGCGAATCTTCTGGAGCAAGCGGCTATCCTAGAGGCGCATCGCACCCTAATGGGTACGGTATTTGAGAGGATTTCGTTCGCCAAAAGTAGATTGGATGAAGCTTTTAATTATGAGCCTGCTTAAAGGCTTTGAGGTACATAAAATAATATGCATATTTTCAGCTGTACCGCACATGCTAGGTGTGCTCTGTGTAGATAGTAGCCCCTGAGACTCTGGTTGCCATCGAAAGGTGGCAAGCAGAGGATCGTAATCCCAGGTAATGACCGCACAACTTTTGTGTACATGTGGCTAAGGGTCCGGCGGCTGACCGGACTGCTGATTTTGCTGAACTAAAGCGGCAGCTCGACGTGGCGGATGCTGACATTGCGCTTGTGAACAAGCGGCTTGACGAGACCTAGGGTATGTATTTTTGGCTTTATCAGCAAATATTAAGAGGAGCATGATGCTAGTATCTATAATATGCTATTACTGCAAATGGAGTTGCTGCCGTGGAGACCCTTAGGGTGGACCTTGCCCTAGCCAAGGAGCGAGCCAGGAGAAGTGATGCAGCTGCCCTAAAGGCGGCCGAGGAGTTGAGAGCCGAACAGGCTGCTCATCGCCAAAGTGAGGAAAAAATAGCCAAGATGGCTGTTGAGCTTAAGGATGCCACCGACCATTATGAGCTCCTTAAAAGGGAAAATCAAGCGAAAGCGGCTGACCTGAATAAGGCCTTGGAAGTAGCTAAGGAGACTCGCTCTAAGATCAGAGCGGCAAAGGAGGAGCTTCATCAAGCCGGAGATATCACGGCTGGGAAGCCCTTTCTGTTGCGGACGATGTTAGGAGATCCGAAGTATGCCCCTATGGATCAATTATGGAGTGCTGAGGACGCATACCTGGACTTGGCCAAGAGTGCTGCTGATGCAACTCAATATTTCAAGGACCAGAAAGATCAAGAGGCAGAACGGTTGTTCTGGTCATACTTCAGTGCTCCAAAGTGTCCGCTGTTATTGAATGAACAAATGGCCGAGTGGGCCGAGCTCCATAGGTTATCCGGGCTTGCCATGAGGTCTATCGTGGATTATCTTTGGCTGAAGGGACCAAGGCCGGACAGTTACTTTGGTTTAGTGCAATAATTCCTTGGTGCTGTTTCGCATATCAATGATGTGAAGAGGTCAGCGTGCGTAGAGGGTGTGCAGATGGCTCTTGCCCATGTCAAGACATACTGGGCAGTTATGGAGGCCACTGCTATTGCGACCCGGGGTCCGGCGGGAGGCCAGGACCCGGGCGAGCACTATTTTGCAGAAGTCCTAGAAGGTGCCCGCTTAATAGAGGCGCAGTGCTTGAAGAGTATCATGTTTGAATGACATGTATCTGAGTTGTAAAAACAATGCGATATTGATTATAAAGGCTGTGTTTATACTTTTGCCTGGAAGTATTATGGTGCCTCCTGTGCGGCCATTTATGTATGTATGTATATAACCTGAAAGTTAGCAGTTGTCGGCTTCCGCTCCCACGCATATAATGCGGGGGTGTTCAAAAAACGCGTAATCACAGTTGATCCAACGTCTTGGTCCATTAAGGAGGTGATAGCGCAGTGAACCAGGCAATCGGACTATATAGCTTTAACACTTTCACTTAGCCATAGGAGTTTGACGGTGGGGCTACTATATAGCCCCTCGTACATTCGCGTTCATCCGAATACGGTGCGCGTACATACGTGACCGGGAAACCGGTCCTTCGTTAATGTGGAGGAATCACGAAGATTCCGCTGAGTCATCGAGTGGTTGACCAGTCTCTCGTTTTATCATGACAGTCAGTTTTCGGCTTTCCATACTGAGGTGCTCATCCAGATGAACCAGGGCACAATCGCAGTAGTTCTCCTAGTGCCGCCTTAGCCGATAGAGTGGAACGTAAGGCAGCAAAACACGGGAGCCGGGCAAACCCAACATTTGACCAAAGACAATGATTCGGAGCCGATGCATATAAGGCCAAACTCGCGACGCCAAACACTCCCTAAGGTATTCGGACTTTATGACATATACTGGGCAGAGTAGCGCCCTCGATAATGAGCCCTGTGTTTCCAGATACATGCATTAATCTGGCGTGACAAAATGTCACGGACGCCAGTATCCCTTTCCATTAAGTGCCCGAAGGGTATGAAGCAATAGGAGGTAGTAAAAAAGGTTTACGCAGGGTCTTAATCTAAAAAGAAACCTTTGAGCGGGGCCCTGCTGCACGTCTGTGCCTTTATCTCCGTTGTGCCGTATTCTGGAAGGGTGTAGCACGATGATCATCTTTGAGCGGGGCCCTGCTGCACGTCTGTGCCTTTATCTCCGTTGTGCCGTATTCTGGGTGTAGCACGATGATCATCTGTAAAAAGAAAAAACCTTGGTGAAAAAGTTCGTGCAAAGAGGTGGTTTAATCTAAACAAACCATGAAAATGCCTTATGTTATTATATTAATAGGGTCGAGCCGAACTATAGGCTTCTTGTTGTGAGCAGCCCCTAGCGCCACCTATGGGGGTATATCTATGAACCCAAACTTAGGTTCATCTGAGGTGTTACACCTGGTGGGGCGCCGGACTCATCTAACCGTGTCCATGGTCCCGACGACCAATTCTGGTTGGAGGGGTCGCTCAGTGTTCGGCTGCTAGAGCGGCCACGTATTCTTCCACATGTAAGGAGCGCTCAGTATTTCCGCCAACTGTAATGACGCCAATTGGAAAGGGCATCTCAAGTTTAAGATAGGCGTAGTGCGACACTACGTTAAAATGAGCGAAGGTTGTTCTCCCAAGTAGTGCATGATAGCCGCTTCAGAATGGAGCGATGTCGAAGATTAGTTCTTTGCTTCTGAAGTTGTTGGGAGAACCAAATACAGCCTCTAGTATTAGAGAGCCCGTGCAGCGGGCCTCGACGCCTGGTATCACTCCTTTAAAGGTAGTATTACTTTGGCTGATTCTTGATGGGTCTATTCCCATTTTGCGGACAGTTTCCTGATATATCAGGTTAAGGCCACTGCCGCCGTCAATGAGGACTCGAGTGAGATGGTATCCATCAATGACTGGGTGGAGCACTAAGGCAGCCGATCCTCCATGTCGGATACTAGTCGGATGATCCCTGCGATTAAAAGGTGATCGAGCAGGCCGACCAAGGATTGTATTTGGGCGCAACGGGTTCTGCAGCGTATACGTATCGGAGTGCGTGTTTGCGCCTTCTCTTTGGAATGTGAGTTACGTATATCATATTCACTGTTTTGACTGCTGGTGGGAATTTTTTATGTCCCCCAGTATTTGGCTGGCGGGGCTCATCCTCGTCTACACTTGGCGTCTCCCTCCCCTTGTGTTTGGCATTTAGCTTGCCGGCCTGCTTAAAAACCCAACACTCTCTGTGGGTGTGGTTTGCAGGTTTTTCGAGGGTGCCATGAATCTGACATAACTTGTCTAGAATTTTATTTAGGCTGGACGGTCCATCTCTAATGCCTTTGAATGGCTTCTTCCATTGACCAGGTCGAGAGCCCCTGAATCCAACATTGACCGTCATGTTATCTGGACTGTATTCATTGTTTTGATGCTTGTTTTTATTGCATCGCGGCTTCCCATTGCCATCCCTAACTTCGGATGTGCCTGGGTCGCTGGTGCTGCTACGGGCCAACCAGCTGTCCTCGCTCGCGCAAAAGCGGGTAATAAGGCTTGTAAGGGCTGCCATTGTCCTCGGGTTTTCTTGGCTGAGGTGTCTGGCGAGCCATTCGTCTCAGATACTATGCTTCAAAGCCGCCAAGGCCTCGGCATCCGGACAATTGACAATTTGATTCTTCTTAGTAAGAAATCTATTCCAAAGTTTTGGGCTGACTCTCCGGGCTATTGAATTATGTGACTTATCATCTGCATCCAGAGGTTGGACATAGGTCCCTTGAAAATTGGCCCTGAAAGCATCCTCAAGTTCCTCCCAACTTCCAATGGAGTTTTCGGGGAGGCTTTTCAACCAATGCCGAGCTGGTCCTTTTAACTTGAGGGGCAGGTATTTAATGGCGTGGAGATCGTCTCCGCGAGCCATGTGGATATGGAGGATAAAGTCCTCAATCCAGACACCAGGGTCTGTCGTTCCATCGTATGCCTCTATATTTACGGGCTTAAATCCATCTGGAAATTCATGATCCAGCACCTTGATGTCTACTACACAACCTTCTTCTTGTAGACGTTGTTGGGCCTGCAAGTGCACAGGTTTGTAGGACAGTAGAAAATTTCCCTCAAGTGGATGACCTAAGGTTTATCAATCCGTAGGAGGCATAGGATGAAGATGGTCTCTCTCAAACAACCCTGCAACCAAATAACAAAGAGTCTCTTGTGTCCCCAACACACCCAATACAATGGTAATTTGTATAGGTGCACTAGTTCGGTGAAGAGATGGTGATACAAGTGCAATATGGATGGTAGATAAAGGTATTTGTAATCTGAAATTGTAAAAACAGCAAGGTAACAAGTGGTAGAAGTGAGCGTAATTGGTATTGCAATGATAGGAAACAAGGCCTAGGGTTCATACTTTCACTAATGCAAGTTCTCCCAACAATAATAACATAGATAGATCATATAACAATCCATCAACATGCAACAAAGAGTCACTCCAAAGACACTAATAGCGGAGGACGAACGAGGAGATTATGGTAGGGTACGAAACCACCTCAAAGTTATTCTTTCGGATCAATCTATTCAAGAGTTCGTACTAGAATAACACCTTAAGACACAAATCAACCAAAACCCTAATGTCACCTAGATACTCCATTGTCACCTCAAGTATCCATGGGCATGATTATACGATATGCATCACACAATCTCAGATTCATCTATTCAACCAACACAAAGTACTTCAAAGAGTGCCCCAAAGTTTCTACCGGAGAGTCAAGAACGCGTGCCAACCCCTATGCATAGGTTCATGGGCGGAACCCGCAAGTTGGTCACCAAAACATACATCAAGAGGCACATGATATCCCATTGTCACCACAGATAAGCACGGCAAGACATACATCAAGTGTTCTCATAAAAGACTCAATCCTATAAGATAACTTCAAAGGGGAAAACTCAATTCATCACAAGAGAGTAGAGGGGGAGAAACATCATAAGATCCAACTACAATAGCAAAGCTCGGGATACATCAAGATCATGCCATAGAGGGAACACGAGAGAGAACACGAGAGAGAGAGATCAAACACATAGCTACTGGTACATACCCTCAGCCTCGAGGGTGAACTACTCCCTCCTCGTCATGGAGAGCACCGGGATGATGAAGATGGCCACCGGTGATGGGTTCCCCCTCCGGCAGGGTGCCGGAATGGGCTCCCGAGAGGTTTTTGGTGGCTACAGAGGCTTGCGGCGGCAGAACTCCCGATCTATCTTGATATCCGATGGTTTTAGGGTACGTAGGTTTATATAGGCGAAAGAAGTCGGTCGGGGGGGGGGGGGGGGTGCTCGAGGGGTCCATGAGACATGGGGCCGCGTCCTGTACAGGGGGCGCGCCCCCTATCTCCTGGGCTCCTTGAGGATCTTATGACTTGATCTCCAAGCCTCTAGGATGATATTCTTCCAAAAAATCACGATGCCGAAGGTTTCATTCCGTTTGGACTCCGTTTGATATTCATTTTCTTCGAAATACTAAAACAGGCAATAAAACAGCAATATGGGCTGGGCCTCCGGTTAATAGGTTAGTCCCAAAAGTCATTTAAAAGTGTATAATAAAGCCCATAATCATTCAGAACAGATAACAAAATAGCATGAATGCTTCATAAATTATAGATACGTTGGAGACGTATCAGCATCCCCAAGCTTAATTCCTACTCGTCCTCGAGTAGGTAAATGATAAATAAAGAATTTATGAAGTGTGAATGCTAGCAGGTGCACAAGTTTGAGCAATGATAATTTCAATCACCTTTTCTAGCATGATAATATGTCATAACAGTAGTTCTTCTCATAAAACTTTTCACGAATTAGTAACAAGCAATTCACATGTTAAAGCATAGACCATAAACCTTCTTGAAAACTAGCAAACTTCATTCTTAGTCATCAAACAATTGCAATTCATCTTACTTTCAGGAAGAGTCTATGTCAGAGCTTTGATTTAGCAAACTTCACATACTCAACTATCATATAGTCTTCTACAATTGCTAACACTCATGCAATACTTGTGGTTATGAAGTTTTAATCAGACACAAAGAAAGATTGGGGATTATAATGTTGCCTCCAAACGTATTCACCTTTGGGTGATGTCAACAATAATAGTTCATGCTAACGTACATCCAATTGGATATATATATCAGGATCACCCTAACACAAAGTGCTTGCCAAAGGATAAAATGAAAAAGGGGTGAAGATCACCTTGACTCTTGCATAAAGTAAAAGACATAAAGTAAAAGATAGGCCCTTCACAGAGGGAAGCAGAGGTTGTCATGCGCTTTTAAGGTTGGATACACAAAATCTTAATGCGAAAGAACGTCACTTTATATTGCCCCTTGTATATGGACCTGTATTATGCAGTCTGTCACTTTTATTGCTTCCATAACAAGTTCGTACAAAGCTTATTTTCTGCACACTAATAAGTCATGCATATTTAGAGAGCAATTTTTATTGCTTGAACTGATGACAACTTACTTGAAGGATCTTACTCAATCCATAGGTAGATATGGTGGACTCCCATGGCAAAACTGGGTTTAAGGATATTTGGAAGCACAAGTAGTATCTCTACTTTGTGCTAGGAATTTTGGCTAGCATGAGGGGGAAAGGCAAGCTCAACATGTTTGAATGATCCATGACAATATACTTTAACTGAGATGCGAGAAAACATAACCCATTACATTGTCTTCCTTGTCCAACATCAACTCTTTAGCATGTCATACTTAATGAGTTCTCAAAATTATAAAAGATGTCTGTGATAATATATTTATATGGTAAATCTCTCTTCCTTCAATATTCTTTCATGAATTGTTCAAATGACCAATACAATGCTTGCTAACCGTCAATAAATTTACAACCTCTACTTCTTAGATGTGAAGTCATTACTCCCCATGGGATAAGCAAAAGAGACATATATAATTTCAGATTTATGACAATCAACTCATTCAACCATTTACTCATAGGATATAAGTGAAGCACATGAGTAAATGACAAACTACTCCAAAAAGATATAAGTGAAGATCAATGAGTAGCAAAATAATTATGTAGCTATATGAAGACTCTCTCTCATAAAGAATTTCAGATCTTGGTATTGTATTCAAGCAGCAAGCAAAGCAAAACAAAATGACATTGCAAGGATAGCACAACTCATGTGAAGAAGCAAAAACTTAGGCTCAACCGATACTAACCAATAGTTGTTGAAGAAGAAAGGTGGGATGCCTACCGGGGCATCCCCAAGCTTAGATAATTGAGACTTCTTGAAATATTATCTTGGGGTGCCTTGGGCATCCCCAAGCTTGAGCTTTTGTGTCTCCTTAATTCCTCTCATATCATGGTTTCTCTTTTTATCAAAAGCTTCATTCACAACAAACTCAACAAGAACTCATGAGATAGGTTAGTATAAACCAATGCAAAACCTTATCATTTTATACTGTAACAAATCACTAAAATTATTATTCAAAATTTCATACTAAATGCCTCTACATAATTAATACTCCTATCCTCAAATAGAATCATTAAACAAGCAAACATATGCAAACAATGCAACCATAACAGCAATCTGCCAAAACAGTACAGTCTGTAAAGAATGCAAGAGTATCCATACTTCCCTAACTCCAAAAATTCTAAGAAAAATACTACGCTGTAAAAGTTTTATCAGAGCTCATCATGCAAAAAGATTCAACATTATATCACTCTCTGAATTTTCTAGGGAATTTTTGCAACAGCGGTAAACTTTCTGTTTTCAAACAGCAACATGTATACTAGCAAAACAAGCATGGTAAAGGCTATCCTTGACATTTTTATTGAAAATAAAGATGCAAAACATTATTATAAATAACAGCAAACAAATACTAACAATATAAAAATGATGCTCCAAGCAAAACACATATCATGTGGCAAATAAAAATATAGCTCGAAGTAAAGTTACCGATGAACGAAGACGAAAGAGGGGATGCCATCCGGGGCATCCCCAAGCTTAGGCTCTTGGTTGTCCTTGAATATTACCTTGGGGTGCCTTGGAAATCCCCAAGCTTAGGCTCTTGCCACTCCTTATTCCATAGTCCATCGAATCTTTTACCCAAAACTTGAAAACTTCAACCACACCAAACTCAAAACAAAACTCGTAAGCTCCGTTAGTATAAGAAAATAAATCCACCACTTAGGTACTGTAATGAACTCATTCTAAATTCATATTGGTGTAATACCTACTGTATTCCAACTTATCTATGGTTCATACCCTCCGATACTACTCATAGATTTATCAAAATAAGCAAACAACACATAGAAAATAGAATCTGTCAAAAACAGAACAGTCTGTAGTAATCTGTATCAAACGTATACTTCTGGACCTCAACAAATTCTAAAATAAACTTCCGGACATGAGGAATTTGTCTATTAATCATCTGCAAAAAGAATCAACCTAAAATCACTCTTCTGTAAAAAATGGCAGCTATTCTTGTGAGCGCTAAAGTTTCTGTTTTTTACAGCAAGATCATAAAGACTTCACCCAAGTCTTCCCAAAGGTCCTACTTGGCACTTTATTGAAACAAAAGATATAAAACATTATTACTACAGTATCATAAATAACAGTAAGGGTAACTATTGGGTTGTCTCCCAACAAGCGCTTTTCTTTAATGCCTTTCTAGCTAGGCATGATGATGACAATGATGCTCACATAAAAGATAAGAATTGAAACATAAAGGGAGCATCATGAAGAATATGACTAGCACATTTAACTCTAACCCACTTCCTATGCATAGGGATTTTGTGAGCAAACAACTTATGGGAACAATAATCAACTAGCATAGGAAGGTAAAACAAGCATAACTTCAAGAATTGAAGCACATAGAGAGGAAACTTGACATTATTGCAACTCCTACAAGCATATGTTCCTCCCTCATAATAATTTTCAGTAGCATCATGAATGAATTCAACAATATAACCAGCACCTAAAGCATTCTTTTTATGATCTACTAGCATATAAGATTTACTACTCTCCACATAAGCAAAATTCTTCTCATGAATAATAGTGGGAGCAAACTCAACAAAATAATTATCATGTGAGGCATAATCCAATTAAAAACTAAAATCATGATGACAAGTTTCATGGTTATCATTATTCCTAATAGCATACAAGTCATCACAATAATCATCATAGATAGCAACTTAGTTTTCATAATCAATTGGGATCTCTTCCGAAATAGTGGACTCATCACTAAATAAAGTTGACACTCTTCCAAATTCACTTTCATATTCATCACAATAATATTCAATATCCTCCAAAATAATGGGATCAATACTACCTAAAGTTGACACTCTTCCAAACCCACCTTCATCAATATAATCATCATAAATAGGAGGCATGCTATCATCATAGTAAATATTCTCATCAAAACTTGGGGGACAAAAAATATCGTATTCATCAAACATAGCTTCCCCAAGCTTGTGGCTTTGCATAACATTAGCATCATGGATATTCAAGAAATTCATACTAACAACATTGCAATCATGCTCATCATTCAAAGGTTTATTACCAAGCATTTTAATGCATTCTTCTTCTAGCACTTGAGCACAATTTTCCTTTCCATCAAACTCACGAAAGATATTAAAAAGACAAAGCATACGAGACAAACTTAACTCCATTTTTTTGTAGTTTTCTTTTATAAACTAAACTAGTGCTAAAACAAGAAACAAAAAGATTCCATTGCAAGAGCTAAATATATACCTTAAAGCACTCACCTCCCCGGCAACGGCGCCAGAAAAGAGCTTGATGTGTACTACACAACCTTCTTCTTGTAGACGTTGTTGGGCCTGCAAGTGCATAGGTTTGTAGGACAGTAGCAAATTTCCCTCAAGTGGATGACCTAAGGTTTATCAATCCGTAGGAGGCGTAGGATGAAGATGGTCTCTCTCAAACAACCCTGCAACCAAATAACAAAGAGTCTCTTGTGTCCCCAACACACCCAATACAATGGTAATTTGTATAGGTGCACTAGTTCGGCGAAGACATGGTGATACAAGTGCAATATGGATGGTATATAAAGGTATTTGTAATCTGAAATTGTAAAAACAGCAAGGTAACAAGTGGTAAAAGTGAGCGTAAACGGTATTGCAATGATAGGAAACAAGGCCTAGGGTTCATACTTTCACTAGTGCAAGTTCTCTCAACAATAATAACATAGATAGATCATATAACAATCCCTCAACATGCTACAAAGAGTCACTCTAAATATACTAATAGCAGAGAATGAACGAGGAGATTATGGTAGGGTACGAAACCACCTCAAAGTTATTCTTTCGTATCAATCTATTCAAGAGTTCGTACTAGAATAACACCTTAAGACACAAATCAACCAAAACCCTAATGTCACTTAGATACTCCATTGTCACCTCAAGTATCCATGGGCATGATTATACGATATGCATCACACAATTTTAGATTCATCTATTCAACCAACACAAAGTACTTCAAAGAGTGCCCCAAAGTTTCTATCGGAGAGTCAAGAACGTGTGCCAACCCCTATGCATAGGTTCATGGGCGGAACCCGCAAGTTGGTCACCAAAACATACATCAAGAGGCACATGATATCCCATTGTCACCACAGATAAGGACGGCAAGACATACATCAAGTGTTCTCATAAAAGACTCAATCCGATAAGATAACTTCAAAGGGGAAAACTCAATTCATCACAAGAGAGTAGAGGGGGAGAAACATCATAAGATCCAACTACAATAGCAAAGCTCGGGATACATCAAGATCGTGCCATAGAGGGAACACGAGAGAGAACACGAGAGAGAACACGAGAGAGAGAGAGAGAGAGATCAAACACATAGCTACTGGTACATGCCCTCAGCCTCGAGGGTGCATTACAAAATAAATACACTTCCGTGATGATACGTATTTGTCACAGTAGGTCGCATTTTTTGTCATGCATGTACATCCATGATGATTTTATGACAGAATCAAGATAGTCATACCTGTGCTGTCGTAGAAGTGTTCCATGACATTACCAAAATTATCATCACGGAAGTGTCCACTTCCATGATGATAAATCACGCGTCACAGAAGTGCTTTCGTCAAGGGTGACCGACACGTGGCATCCACCGTAACGGAACGTTGTTAAGCTATCGGGTCGGGTTTTGGATCCGATAACCCGTTAACAGCCCCGACCAATGGGGATTTTCCACGTGTAAAATCATCATTGGCTGGAGGAAACACGTGTTGGCTCACCGTTGGGACAGATGCCATCCACTCATTGGACTGAAGGCGCCTATGATACGTCGACACGTGGCACGGCCCAACAGAGGCCCATTCCTGTGAAAAGGCCGGCCCGTTTGACATGGTCAAAAGGTGGCGGGCCGGCCCATGTAAAGCTTGCTAACGGCATGTTCGCATATAGCCCATTTACAACCCGCTAACCCCAGGCCCGTTATGCCCTATCCGAATTAGGCCCAGTAGCATCATTTGGGCCAACCAATATGATTCCAGCCCGTTTTCACTTCTAGCCCATGTATGGCCCATGACGGCTTTTGGCCCATATGAGACCCTATGTAACTCTTGGCCTATTAACGACCCGTGGTGAAACTGGCCCGTAATGAACAGTGTATTACTTTACACACATTAACGACCCATGGTGAAACTGGCCCATAATGAACAATGTATCACTTTATACCCATTAAGGGCCCGTTATTCCGTTGGGCCATTTCCAGCCCATGTTATCTTTCGGCCTACTCAGAGCCCATTTATTCTTGGGCTCATTTCCAGCATTCGTTTACTTACGACCCGTTACTATCATTTTCTGCTTATGGGCCAAATTTAGCCCATGGTTACAGTTGGCCCGTTTGTGGTCCGTTAACACGTTGGGCCGTTTTCACTGCGTCATGAAATACGGCCTATTAACAATGGCCCATTATGGTCGGCCCATGAACGGACGATTCCAACTCTAGCCCGTTTACGGCCATAATGCGGCCTGTTATTGGCCCATGTTTGGCCAATCGATCATACTGCCCGTATAAGGCCCATTGATGGTACGACCCGTAGAAGGCCCATTGTTTGTACGGCCCGTAGAAGGCCCATTGTTTCTACTGCCCGTAGAAGGCCCACTGTTTATATGGCCCATAGGAGGCCCAGTGTCACTACAGTAAATATTAGCCCATGGTTATTGTGGCCTAGTTTTAAAAAATAGGATATTGCAGCCACTAGCAAACTGCGGAAAAAGAACTGCAATGACTACAAGCAAACAAATAAACAAGACAACAAGGAAATAAATAAGCAAGCAACTTACGCTAGGCTATCATGGCTATCACACATATTACATCCACTGGGCATCAAAGTTTGCCACGAGTGCAAATAAACGCGCCGACAAAAGAATATACAAAACTAAGAGCACTTCAGAAGGCACTAGGCCTGGCCAGGTCGCCCCCCCCCCAAACAGCTGAAGAAGCTGAGTAGACCTCAGTTGTGTCAACGATAGATGCATCAACACTAGATTTAAGGCATGATGGTGCGCACGGCAGTCCTCTGACATCTTCATTGCATCTTTGACTTCAAGTCGGAGCTGAGCTGAAGCAAGCCTTTCTGCTTTAAGTTGAGACTGAAGAAGTCGAATTGATTGTGGCAGCGACTGCACAGAGGTTGTCTCACACCTGCTGGTGAGTAGCTTCAACTCACTGTCTTCATCAAGACAGGGCCTTGGGGTCATCTCGTTGTCCTCAAGATGGTTTGGCTCACTATCTTCCCTAAAGTTCTGCCTGGCGTAAGAGATACAACTCTGAAAGAGAAACAAGGAGACATGTAACAGGTTTCACAATTATATAAGCAAATAAATGGATCTGTTCTGCATAAGGAACATGTTTTTACAACTACAATTTGAAACTGGTAGTTGTTGCAAACATCCAATCAGATGTAAATAGCAAAGCAAACAGCAGTGGAGGCAATGATGCCTATGCAAATCTATACTAGAACAAAGTTTGAAGGCTTGAGAAGGATGAACTTACATTACATGTTAACACGGGCTGGACAAAGCCCTTCTCCATGTTGATGGAAGGATAATTCAATAAAGCTTCAATGGGACATTCACATTTGTACCCCTAACTCGAACCCACTACTCAAATTTACCCCTAACTTTTTGATGTGCTCAAATTTGCCCCTAAAAAGCATTTTAAGTCACATGAATGCCCTTCCAGCTAGTCAAAGTTGTTTTACCAAAACTTTGAAAATTCATAACAAATTCATATGAACTTAGAAGAATGCAAAATAAGATATCAAAATGCTCATAAAAACAACACCTATATGCACGTGTCATTTACGTTCATGAGAAAAAGCACTCTTTAAAGCTTTTTAGGGTTTATAACATTAAAAACAATTTAGGGTGAATTCAAATAAATGCACATGTAGGTGAGGAACGTAAATGACATGCGCATATAGGTGACGTTTTTATGAACATTTTGATATCTTATTTGCATTTTTCCAACTTCGTATGAATTTGTTATGAATTTCAAAGTTTTGATCAAACAACTTTGACCAGATGGAAGGGCATTCCTGTGACTTAAAATGCTTTTTAGGGAAAACTTGAGCACATAAAAAATTTAGGGGTAAATCTGAGAGTGGGCGCAAATTAGGGGCATAAATGTAAATGTCCCTTCAATAAATTCCCCAAAGAAAATTCTTTATAAGCGTTGCCATTATTCTACATTTTGCAAAGAGTAAATATAGATCAAATAATATTGGAAGAAACAGAGGATAATGAAGCTCAGGTGCAGACTGATGATACATAATCAAATAGCAATTAATTAAGTACAGCGTTACAAGGCAAAAGGGAGAGAGGTACTGACAAGAGCAATGCAGAGCCCATTATTGTTTTGAGATCCTATGATCCTTTGAGCAAGGAGATTCATCTGAAATTAGTTTTCATACAAGAGAGAAGGTAAGGCACAAGCAGAAATTTAGGAGTTCAAATTTTGAATTGATATCATTGACAGTACCTGGCGCTGGGCTCCCAGCAGTTCTAATAGGGGTTTGGCCACTGGAGTAGGGGTAAAGTGTGGTACAGTTGGGCCTATGTTTTCTGTGGTTGCTGATCTATCTGATTTAACAGGTACCACTACCTTTTCCAAATACCTAGTTTGTACTCCTTGAGGATCTGCGCTCACCCTCTTCCTTTTGGACATCTATCACAAAAGAACAACATTTGACTGGAAAAACATAGTGTGACGATACATGTAATAGGTACAGAAAATGGAAAGTTATGGCATATACTCATATATGATGCTTAAACTAAGCAGATGGTGTAACAAAGTAGAAGAAATGCAAGAGGTCAGATGCAAAATAAGTGCAACCAATACAACTTTGCAAAGTTAGAGCAAGCACCTTGATGGGTGGATAAGATAGGCCATCCTCCACCATGCCAAGTTTGTCAGCCAGTGGATCGTTCCGCAATATTCCTCTCGTGCGCCCATTCTCATATTCATTTTGATAATGTTCAATATCTGACATGCATGAAAACATAAAAACAAGTGAGATTTTCTTTGTAATGCAGAAGTGATTCTAATCCAATACTGCCTCCCTGTAAACCCCTTTGTGCTATCTATGCAATTCTTTTAAAAGATGCCATGCATGCTGTAATTTGTTGTGTGCATTAATATAATGTGGCCTACTCAAAATATGAGAGCTCGAGAAGTGATGACACTTCGCAGATGATAGCTTCAACATATAGTAAAGAAGAACAAGTCGACCTGACCTGACAGATTCAAAATATACTAAGGGAGAACAACTCGACCTGACCAGTCGACCGCAAGAGAAGAGTATCATCTTAAAGAAGAGCAGAAGAGCAGAAGAGCAAGCAGATTGAAGATATTACAGGTGTTTCAATACAATGTCGGTTGGCCACCCATGATGAACCAGAGTGCACAAAGAAATACTATTCTTTCTGGTCTCTACATATGTGGCTCACATGCATTTCGAAACTAAAGTAGGAACATTTAGCTAACCAATTAAACATCTCTCAGTTTTACTAGTATTAGCAATAATATCAGATATGAATTTGTACAACTAAGCTTGTTTAGCTCGATGGGTGGAGCAGTGCTATTACGTCACGAACCACGTAGGCTGATTGTGGTCATCATAAAATGGGGAAAACATAAGCATGATCAGTACAGTGTTGACCATGGTAGTGGGATGGCAGATCTAAAGCTGCAAACCACGCAAAGGGTAGTTAGAAACCGATGTTTGCTTTGAAATAACAACTAAGATTTGGTATGGACAAGAAAGTACGGTCAACAAGTGACAAAGAAATGCAATTATGCTGTCTCTCTATATGTCGTGACATGCATTTGGAAACTCAAGTGGGACCTTTAGCTAACCAATGAAATGTGTCGGTTAACTAATATCAGTATCATATCACAATCATGTTTGAACAACTAAGCTTTCGAATTCTGAGTGTTGTGTTATTTAGCTTGAAGGGTGGAGTAATGCTAGTATGACAGAAAGCACCTACGGAGATCATAGTAGAGTAGATAAAAGGGGAAAACCCTAAGCATCAAGAGAAAAATCAGGAAAGTGGAACTAGCTGGACCAGTGGGTGGCGCACATGCTTTTCGAAACGAATATAGGAACATTAGGTGACCAATTAAACATTCTCTGTTTTAGTGATATGAGCATCATATTAGATTCGTATTTCAACACGTAAGCTTTAGGTTGAGGTCTTGAGGAGCAGTTCTAGCACGACACGAAGCACCTACGATGATGGTAGTGAATATAAAGGGGGGAAACCATAAGCTTTACGAGTATAGTGCCCATACCATGGCGGATCTGAAGGTGCAAACCAGACAAAGCTACTTCGCAACCAATGTTTGCTTTCAGCTAGCTACTACGATTTGGTATGGACAAGAAAAGTACAGTAAACAAATTATGATCTATTTTCCGGGTGAGATCAATAACTTAAGCACATATGGAAGAGTACCACCTCTCTTGCGACGCCGTGTAGGCCTATGCTGATACGTTAAGGGTGCTGTGGATGTGATGGCTGTCAGCGGCGGGTAAGAAGACTTTAGACGGCAGACGGCCGGGTCGGGGGATATATCCTGTTGTTGTGGATGAGGCAGTCGTAGCAGCGGCAACGACAAGGTGGACGACGGTGCCGATGAAACGAGAGGATGCGATGAAAGGATCCTGGTCCAGCGCCGTGGATGAGAGACGTCCATCTCTTGTAGTGGACGACGGGGTAGGGGTAGCAGCTCCGGCAAGGTGGAGGATGGGGTGGCGGACGGAGGAGGCTGGCCGCAATGCGGATGTTGTCGTGCCGCCGACGGTGTATGAATGGGGAAATGGAGGGAGGTGGGGGCGATCTCAAACTTTGGGACGCGCTTCTCTGAAATGGGGGAAAGTTACGAACTTATCCCCCGTTTAAAATTTCAGACATCGCGTCGGTTGGGGATAGGATGGTAATCTCGCATCTCCCAAATATTTGCCGGTAACTATTTCGGGCGAGGAGAGGGTGTTTTGCCGCCCACGGTTGGCACCCACGGTGTATGAACGGGGCTGATAGGTAGGGCGGTTGTGTCACGTCTGATGGAAGTTACACATCTGCCCCTATTTAAATTATTAGCCTACATCAATTTCGGATGAGGAGAGTTTGTTTTGCCGCCCACCGTGTATGAATGGGGAAATGGAGGAAGAGACACATGTCTTTCAGATGAGCTTGAATCAAATGTGTTTTGCCGCCCACGTTTGGCGCCCACTATGTCTGAATGGGCTCAGAGGCCGTCGTGTCACGTCTGATTGAAGTTACTAGTCTACCCCTATCGATAGCAGTGTAAATCCGGTCGATAAGGATGTCAAGTGTCAGGGGTAGACAGTAATTTCCATCTTGCAAACACTTGCTTCGCGCAGCCCACAAATTATAGTGGGTGTTTAGCCGCTTCGTTCAAAACTTGGGAGAATTAGCATTCACGTTTGCCCTGGGACCTGGCAATCTAAATTCAAATCCAGTTTGTATTCGATTACGAATATCCACAGATAATTATACGTTTTATTATTTATTTCTTCAAAATCACAACAAAGATTTATTCCACCTTTATATATGATTATGATTTAGAAATACTGTGATCTTCGAATTCAGTAGGTTGGATACACTCTGATTCAAACAATTATTTCATCCAATACAATATGCTCACACGAAAAATAGTTCACCTTATGTCAATCATACAAGTACTGAGGATTATCTCGCCTAAAAAATTTGGATCATTACAACACATGGACAACATGGAATTCTGGACAACATAGGGGTTCTTGCAACATAATCCATTCCGAGACATGACACAACATGCACGTACAATAATCTAATGACAATTTCAACCGGTATCTAAAGAAGAACCGGGATTACCTTGGGCTTCAGATAGCAGAAACAGCAGGACCTCCTCCGTCTTCAAATGCAACATTCTTACTTCCTCCAATTCTTGGGTTGCTTGCATAATGCGTGCCGCTAATTTCATAATTTCCAGCCTCAAGATAAAGATTACCTCATTCATGGCAGCCACACCATCTCTTTCTGCCTCTAGTAGAGCCTCAAGCACTATAATATCTGTGCTCAGACTGCTCTCCGGTGGTGTTGCCTCTGAACTGCTACCATCTGGTAACATGGATGGTGCACTGCTTCCACAAATAGGTTCTAGAGTTGTACATTGTGTCCTAGTGTGAACGGCATCCTGAAAGGTTTCCGCTGGACATAAGTAAGAGATACTTATCGTATGATCCAGGCAGTAAGCTTACATGGTAAACGACGGATGAATTATTGCCGAGCATGGCAAACTATATTTAAATGGTTCGAAGTAGCATCAGCCGAAAACAAATTAAAATGGTAAGATGAAAGTTGAAAGGGAGTGTACAACCGCTATATTTAAGTTGCCAAGGCATCTAAGAAGTTGAAATAATCTGAGAAAGCACTTAACAGTGTGGCCTCATATAAACTACGAAGACAGACTTGTGATTAAGTCGAGAGGAAAAGTTAACGACTCAAATGAAATAGGCATGCATTTCTTTATGATAGTACAGCAGGCATTGCTCACATATTGGCCAACTCAGGTATAATGTAACAACAAACAAGCATTTGAATCAAGCAATACAACAAAGTAGACAACTGAACTATTTGTAATTCGGTAGGACTACACGTTGAGGGCACAAGCCAAGAAAGTATCCCACTCGCATTACATTTAACATGTACTAAAACACACTGGCTTACCATATGTTGCTGTGAAGCCTAGCTGCTGTTGCAATGTTCTTTGAAGATATCGTCAGCATCCCGTGGTTGCAAATCTAGTTGTTGTAGTTTATTCTGCACCATCTATTTAGGTAAAATTAATTTTAATCGCACGCACTGGTCCGAATTGATCATCAATGGTTCATCTAAACTAATGAAAGAAGGGTGTGTCCATACACGACAATACATCTGCTTCCCTCTATTTTTATGCTTGTTCGAGGTGCCAGCACCAAAAGAACAAATATTTTGCTTGATGGGGTTGGCAGCTCCATAATTAATAGAAGCATCAAATTAGTCATGCAACTTGGGAAGATCAAGAACACACAAACAAGTAATGAACAGAGGCTCGGAGCAGTGATGTAATAGCTAGCATCAGAAAATGTAGGGTAAAACAAACAAAAAGCAGCGGAACCACATGCTAGTTTGCTGATGTGTAATTAAGCATAGAGAACATTAAGCAGTCTGATGGAACCAACAGGTGGCATCAGAACAAAACTAAAGCATATTAACTATATGTGCACTGGTATGTAATTTAACACATGTAACATGTTCACTGCCAGAAGTATGGCCCAACAGGTGCAAGAAGAATAACACGTCTCATGAAAAACTGAATGATGCCCTGAAGAAATTCAAAGGTGCGGTGCTTATGCTAGGAAAGTGAACGTAGGCACCGGCCATTGGATAATAGTACCTGATTCTCGGCGGCGTATGGGTATCATTGTCATACTTGATAGCTAAGGATCGTCGATGGTGCTCGTGTTGCGGTTGAGTTTGGGCCGGCTGTCACCGTCGCTGAAGCTGCTCCGGTGCTACGGTTGCGGCACCTGTCGACATACAAGAAAGCTCATCTGTGGTAAGTGAACAGTTGCATGATAAGGAGAAAAACCGAAGGAGTACAAATCAAAATAACCTGATGAGGCTGCGGCGTCGGTAAAGCAGGGTCGGTGGAGTTGAATATGGCGTCTGTGGAGCGGGTCTAGTGCAGTGGACGAAGGCTTCGGCGGGCGCATTGTATAGTGCTTACGGTGAGGCGGATCTGTTGCGTCGGACGAGGGCTTGTATGAAGGGCCAGCGAAGGGGCAGACGAGGGAGTCAGTGAAGGGCCTACGCTGTGGTGGAGGGCGCCGGTTAAGCAGATCCGGTGCGGTGGACCATGATGGCGGTCAAGGAGATATGGAACAGTGGACAAGCCAGTCACTGAAGCGGCTCCGGTGAAGTGGTGAGTTGGCGGTTGGGGGTTCCAAGGTGCGGAAGGTAGATCCGACGGGGTGTGAGGTCCACCACTGTGGCACAGGACTAGATTCGGCGGCTTGCCGTGGTTGGGGGGGTCGGGGAGGGGAAGGGGAGGGGTTCTGGGGAAGAATGTTGGGGGCAAAGAGGGGAAAACAATGGAGTTACCAAAGCAGCCCTTTTCCGTTCATGTGGCAGGGGTAAAACAGGAATATCGTAGGGCTAAACTTTCGGGCGCGTGATATTTCGATGTGAGCGGGAAGTTTGAAAGCTTTTGGCGCCTAAAATTATAAGTATTCTGCTCTCGTACGGCCGACTATGATATCATGGCCGACAATTTGTTTGTTTTGCACGCAAAAAAATGTGCAAGTTTTGAAAATCAATGTCTCCAACTCGAAACTTAGATTGTCCATTCAATTCAAATATGGATCATTGAGCTACTACAAGCAAATACCATCATACGGTCCAATTCAAATGAAATTCCAAATGTGTTTATCCTAAATATGATGACAAAAGCAAAAATGTGTATGTGTATGAATAAAGTGGATGATTATAAAGTTTGAACATGCCCGTATGTGTATATCTCTAGGTTTGATATATGAATTTGAAATCACGAAATCCCGGCTTAAAAAATGTACCTTCGTTTAAATGAATTACAAAAGCTAATGATGGAGTCGAATTCCAAAATTCCAATCTTAGGTTTGTAATTCTGGTACATCAAGGTATATCACGCATGTTCAAAAGTATCGTTATCTCATAGTACAAACTGTGAAACAAATGGATCAACCATGAGTGCACAATATCTCAATTACCTGACACCTCACTCTTTATCTGAAGTCAACCCGCCCCCCCCCACCACCACCACACACACACACATAGAGAGAAGTCGTTCTCTCCCCCAAACACCAACACACGAGCACATTAACACCCCTCTCTCTTGTAAAGTCCGGACCCCAACATAGGTCTCTATCACTTTGTCTCTTGGGCATGCACACATCTCTTCCCTCACTCTCTAGGTCTCCCGCTATCTCTCTTACCCAAGAACACGCACTATGTAGAGTGTATATTTCCCATACACATAAAACGTCGCCCCAAACGTCTATCTCCCTAGTTATGTGGTTCTCGTGCACTCACCTCACACACCACCCCCACTGCAAACAAGCACACTTTGTCTCCTTGTGCACCACTCTCCTCTTTCTATCTCTCCCACATGCGGACCCACCCCAGCTCCTTCCCTGCATACATATATGTTGTGACTCCTTGCATAGCTCCCTAATGTATAATCGTTCTTGATTTCGCACATTATTCTCTACACCATCTATTCTAGATCTCTCATGAAGTCCCTATCACACACACAATGACTCGCTTCCCTTGCGTCTCCATTCATAGGCCAATTTCGGACAACATCAACATTGTCTCCCTATCTATACGCCATTTATGGACACAAATGACCCCTTTCGCCCCCACTCTTCCTCTCTCTCTCTCTGTCTCTCTCTCTCTCTCCGTCGCTAGCTCTCTCTTTCTCTCGCTCTCACACCCCTCTCCCACACACACACTCAATGTCTCTTAAAAATAGTCTGCTCCCCCAGCCCGCACCCATGCTATCCCGCTACTACACATGTCACACCATTACCTCTTCCCTTATACTAGGTTTACATCATTAGTGGTCTCTCTACTCCACGTACACTCTCTCCCTCTCACACACAAACGCGTGCACAAACAAACACAAACACGCACAAACACCCATTTATCTGGATCCACATCTCTCCCCATGACCGCATGTGTATCTCACACACTCACTCTCTAATTATGTATATGTGCCTCCACGTTACACAACACAAAGCCCCATGTACATGTCTCTCTCTATCCTCCACACACATAGACACAAAGAGTATGTTATCATTACCTCAGTCTCTAACATATCACACACGCACACTGTCTCTCTCTCTCACACACAAACACGCTCATCAAGGGTTTCCCCATGAATAACTTACCGTCTATTCGTCAACAGTCGTGGCAGTACGGCGAACACGAGACGTGAAAAAGAATAAATCTACACGTGCTTAGACCACCTAGTATGACTACTAGGACTAGAGCAAGCCAAAAAACGCGCCGCCGTCACCCCCTCCTTGTCGGCGATGGGAAAATCTTTGTTTTACACAGTCGAGAAGTCATTGTGCTAAGGCCCCACATGCCGAGGCATTGAATAGAATGTAGATGCTAGTTTACGGAAGCAAGTATCGATAATACGTTTGTATCTCCATACTTATATTTCTTCTCTTATAAAAAACCGAGGTGGTGATGATGGTACGTGTGCCATCTTGCAACATAGATCGTCCGATCTATATCTGACGGATGGAAATTAAACTAAAAGATACCCGCACCCCTCTCCACATTTGCAGACAAGTCCTTCCCTCGTTCATCCCTATCTCCAACAAACCTCATTGTTGAGCAATTAAGAAAGGAAGCCTCTGGAACAAACTGGCCTGGTGGCTGCTGTCGGCGTCGTCAATCCCCATGCTTCCGCTCAGTCTGACCACCAACCACCACCACACCCCACTCCTCTTCACCTTATCTCATATTTCTCGAGATATCATTAGTTTTTACACATGGGATTACTCCCGCAAGGGTCAATCACAACAAGTGTTTTATAAAAAAAATGCATCTTGATGTTCCGTGCAATGCACAGATCTTGCTAGTACTCCTACACAAGACTAAGTTGGTGATGCTGGTGTGTCTGTCATCCGTCGTTTCTGACCATTAGATCTACATCTAATGATTGTGAGGTAAGTTGTTGCCTTTTCTCACCAACATCCCACTTGTCTACCAATTTGCAGAAAAACCCATAATTAGTATCTTAAAACCAACCACATCCCTCCCTGACCTCACCAAAGCAGCCCAAGGAATATATTCTAATTGAAACATATGTGTATCAAAATTAGAGTGTTTTGTACCAGGTTTGTGAATAAGTATTATTCTAATTATGATTCGTTGCAACGGACATGAACATTGCTAGTATTTACAACCATGCATTTTTTTCCTAGTATTCCATAGTTTCGAGTTTTCCATCAAGATATTAGTCACTCATGGTTGTTATTTACATTCAATCATGTACACATATGCACTATGTAACTAGCCTTGCTTATTGGCTTCCAAAGCTTAAATTTCACTCCTACTTACAATATGTAGAGTATTTAACAAAAAACTACCACTTTCAACCAGCCTTATTCCCCCTCAAATCATTATTTTTCCTGAACATTACTTCAAACAGTACTGATGCGTGTTCGTCGGTGGCGCCGGTGATGAGCGAGTTGGTCGCCGCTCCGCCGGACGGGCCGGACGCCGCGCTGGCCTCCGCACGGGTTGGCAGGCTGGCCCGAGCGTGACTCACGAGCGAGCAAGCCGCCGCGCTGGCCTTCGCTCGAGCCAGGTGGCTGGCCTGAGCGCGGCGCGCGCGAGCAAGGCGTCGCGCTGCCGTGCCAATCTAGCTAGCAAACCTTGCAGACAAGCAGCTGGACAGAGCTATCTTGGCTAGCTAGCGGCCGCGAGCGCCGGACGGAGCTGGCATCCGGGCTGCCGCAACATGGGCTCCGCACTGCTGGCGGTTTTGAGCTCGCCTTCTGCCGGCGGCAGTAGCTGCGTCCCATGGCCGAGGATGATTAGGTGGACGGGCCGGAGGTAGGAGGTCACTCGAGGATTTTTGTTGGTAAGAGCATGTACAATGGTTGATAAGGTAGTCTTATCTTAAGTCTGCCATGTATGCAAGTGGTAGTAGTTTCTTAGCATTTTAGTGATTTCTTGCATTATTAGGGGTTTCTTGTAAGGAACAATGTACGTACTACTAGTGACAAAAGGCAATTCTAGGTTGAGTTGTACTCCAACGAGTACTACTAGTGGTCGTGGGAGTGTATACCTCGTTTTGTGGGTTCGATCCCGGCCGAACGCACGACGGCCTTTAAAAAAAATAGTACTACTACACTTTGCTTTGAGCCATATTTTACACGGGTAGTTTGAGTTTTGAAGTCGAACGGACGTGCGGCCCCACAATCTGGGTGCACTGGACAGCCTAGCCACGTGAATGGGTTTTCCTTCCCAGCATCCCGTGGCTCCCGTGCTCGCCCTAGCCGCACCTCGCTTGCAGCTTCCTCATCAGCTAGTAGCATATTTAAACTAGCGCCTCCCAATTAAGCCCGAGGAGCCGGAAAAGCCTGGCGGGGCATTGGGAATTGTGCAATATGGCTCCATACGTAAAGTGCTCTACTACTACTCTGTAGCTTGTGGCGTTGCACGTATGGACTTCACTCCATTATCGGCTCTTCTATAAAAGAAATTCCTCTTGACATGTTTTTTTAAACGAAGGCAAAAGCTTTGCCTCATCTCATTGATAAAGAAGGAACTACTACTAACAAAGTTCGACGAGATCCATTACACCTCCACAAATGGAAGCGAAAGCCTAGTCTCGCTGTATCAAATAACTCAAATGTTCTGCCCCCGCAGTAACCGTCGCTGATAAACAGGCTGCTAGTGTGTGCGTGAGAGGAGCGGCTGAGTAGGCCAGCTACTCCTACGTGAGAGGAGCGGCTGAATATAGCACCAAGAGTACCCACTAGGCCACTACGCAGGTATACTTCCCCTGCATTGATAGTATAGATGGTTCTAGAGAACAGTAGTACCCTCCACTTCCAACTGTAGCTCCTTGGCCCTGAGATTCAAGAGTTCAAAACTGGTGCACTATACTAGACTATACTAGAAGTACAGTACATCGCACTACTAGTTGAGAAAAGTAGTACTGGTACTGCTACAGTACGAGTACGTACTCCTCCTTCACATAATGTAAGACATTTTTTAACACTAGTTGGCGTGTATAAAAAATGGCAAAAACATACCCAAAATTTCTTAATCCACGCCAAAAACTACTACCTAGTGCCAAAAATTTCTTACTAATGCTATTATTTACAGTATAATGCAATCCCATAACGTTCCATAATGCTAGTACTAGTAGTAAATAATAGCCTCACCCCTTCGCTGAGGAACGATCTACAGTTGGAAGGGACGAGGCCCTGCAGTTACTACACTCTTATCTCCTCCTCGCTAGTTCCCCTCCCCCCGAAGAGAAGGCAGTTCATCGCTGCTCCCATGGATTCGCCAGGCGGTTCTCCTCCTCGTCGGGGCTGGGATACCTTGGACGACGATCCTCTGGGAGAAATTGCACGCCGCTCCGACGTCCTCACCGCCGCAAGACTCGGTGCTTCCTGCACAAACTTTTTCAAGATGCTGCTTAAACAGGCTTGGGAAAAGGCCATGCTTGTTACTCTTCCATGCATCCTCGAGGAGAAGGTTCTTCTATGGGACAATCCTTCGAACAGTCCACCGCTCCATGGCCATTGTTGCACGTTGACTCCGCTAGAGTTGCCGACGTTGAGAGGTAGTCGGATTTTGTCCGATGAGCAGGTCAGTAATGGAGTTTTATCATGTAGTACTTAGTTATTTCATTTCCATCCCGTAATTTCTCCGCTACCCACCGTATTATATATAGGTCTAGGTTGGTGCCAACAAAGATTGGCTTGCATACCTCCGGCCGGATACCACCATCATTTTGCACAACATCCACAGCAGTGCGGCTGTTCCAGTAGACCCCTTCTCCACCATTGGGATCGGCCTTCCGGACTGGCTGGGCTTGAATACGTATGATGATGCCTACATGAGATTTAAGAAGATAGCAATTGCGGACCCGTCGACAAAGCGACGTGGCTACGACGATTACTATCTCATCGTGGTGTTCAACATAAGGATTGCCATCAATGCAAGACGCAGTAACGGCAGAGGCTGGCGCATGTTGGCGACGGCAGATTTGTACCCCTACACGTTCGAAGACGCCGTGCGCCATCTAGGCCGCATCTTTGCGGTGACAAGCCAGGGGACTTGTTTCATCTGGTTGCCATCCTACGGTATGGGAGATTACAAACGGAATGCACAAACCATCATTTGCATCCCTAACGGTACTCCATTATTTTGCAGGGACCAGTCATCCCCGATCAAAATAAGATCGCCGATCCTGGATGTGCATTTGCATCCGCGATTCGGTCTAACCTGGAACCTTGTTGCTGACTTTGGCATATTGGGATCAACTATCTTAGCAGTCGTTACCCATGGTACCACTGATGTGCAACATGGTCACACAATCTACCATGATCGGACCGTCACCACCTACCCAGGTATTCCATTTTTTTAACCTCTCGCATTCTCTTTCATTGTTGTACTAGTAGTATACTTAGTACTACCTCCGTCCTGGTTTATAGGTCCCCTTTGTAGTTTGTGTCAAATTTTGACTAAAGATTTAACTAACAAAATTTTAATGCATGTCAAGAAAAATTATCTCATTGGATTCGTATTTGAACATAGTTTTCAAAAATATAATGTTTGGTGACATGCGTGAACATTTTGTTAGTTTAATCTATGGTCAAAATTTGGCACGAAACACAATGGGGACCAATAAATCCGGATGGAGGTAGTAGTACTAGTAGGAGTACTTTTTATCTTGGAGGACGCGTATAGCTAGCTAGGCCCTTGAAGACCTGAACCCACTAGCTGCCACCATTTATGTTTTTCCATGTCTTACTATCTCATCCATGTAGCCAAGAGTGGCTATATATAATAAGCCGATTATTTTACTTCCTCTATACCGGAGTAGTACTATTTGCTGCACAGTATTACTGACCGCCATATTTGAGCACAACATTATTATGCATGGACCTTGACTATGTACGTCACCATGTGTCCAGATCTGGGATGCCGCGTGTACCAGATGAACGGCACCGAGTTCGACCCCCGTGATGCTACGTGGGTGCCGAGGAACACTCTTGGAGAGTAATCGCTTTTCATCGGGGATAGCTACCCCATTGTGAAGCGGATGCCACCTTCCGTGCACGATACGGAAGGCCTGTCGTTCATGAAGCATGGTTGTGTCTTCATTGCGCACCGCCGGATGAACGACATGCTGGGACATGCTATCCCTGATTTATGCCGCTTCAACTTGGATGAGTCTCCATCATGTGGAACCGGACTAGAAAGCTGCGACAATGATTCCCGTTGCCCACCGCTATTGATCGTGTCATCCATGAAGAACACCTGGGACTGGAACCTGGAGGAGGACATGCATGTAGCCCATCTGTAACATGTAAGTGGAGTACGGTAATTGTGAACGGTAGCGCTGTGAATATATGTAGACTAGTCGTGCACAAATTTATCACATGAATTGGAGATGAACTTGTGTGGCATACTGGCATTTGTCCTTTAGAATTTATTACTAGTAAATGTGTTATGTGTACGTGCAACTTGTGTGGTTGTTGCATGGGCTCCAACATGCTCTTTGAGAAAAAAAGGTGGCACAGCTTTGGATATATGTGACGTGGCGGCATCATACAGTAGCATCGTTCGCTATAGTTGTAGCACACTCCTACTAGGACGACAACTCCTATAAATGCTTGCGCTTGGCTCTTTGCCTCTTCGAGAGGTTCAACAGTTCGTACTCATGTGAACCTTGCACTTGGCTCTTCGCCTCTTCGGAAGGTCCAACAATGATGACACTACAGTACAATATGCTTCTGGCAATCTGACACCGATTGAAGTGCTGAACGTCCACCGCTAGGGCAAGGGCGAGGGCGAGGGAGAGGGTGAGGGAGGGAGTGGGAGAGGGCACTGTAGTCAAAACCCTCTCCTCGTCCTGTGAACCACCGTGCGCGTGGGCGAGGGAGAGGCGTAGTAAGCAAGCTTCTCCTCGTTTGGCGAGTTGACGGGACACATCAAAGGAGTACTAGTACTAGTACTGTAGTAGTCCATACTTCGTCCTTTCCGATTAATATGGCTTAATTTGAAACGAGAAAAATACACTGGCGGTCAATGTATGTAACAATACGCTCTTTACAGTCACTATATATAGTTTTGCGGCGATTATACGATCACTAGCTCATCGTAGAGCACCTTATTGCACCCTACTGACCGGCCACATAGTCGACGTGGCACTTTGTTGACTGGTTAAATTGTCACTTGGTTTCTGGGTCCCACCTGTCAGTTGGCAGAGCCAAGAAATCAGTTAAACAAAACTTTACGCAGGCGCGACACGGGTCCAACCCTTGCGCGCGAACCACCCTGGCTGTGTATGTGAGTGCATGCACGTGTCCTCCCTCGGTCTTCCAACAAAGAGTGTACATCGGCTACAAAACAAAGAGTGTGGTACATAATGTACATCTACACTTCCAATGCATTTAGCCTTTAATCTAAATCGATATTGATTGACTAATGCACCAACTTGTGCTGTAGGTATAGGCTACATGTCTATCCTTAATTACAGCATGCAACGGCCTTCATTTAATCTTCTTATCTCAATGGTCGCATGCACACATAAGTCTGCTACTTTTGGGCGTTAATTATGCCCTGGTCAATGTGTAAATCTCTAAATGTACAGTCTTTCACGAACGTAGGGTGTAGGTTGAGCACTTGAGCGTGAGTTGTGTGTGTTGTGTCGTGTGCTGTGTGCCGCGTGGGTGCGTGAGTGTTGCGTGCGTCCATGTGTACGTGTGAGTGTTGCATGTTGCATGCATGCATGCATGCATGGGGCCTACTCCCTGCCATTGACATGTTCATATTTCAAGCTTCCTCTGTTCCCTTCATATGGTGATACTCCCTCTGTTCCCCAATAGTACGGAGTAAAAGCCTCCCTCTGTTCCCAAATACGGAGTATTTGTCTTTCTACAGATTTCAACAAGTGACTAGGTACAGAGCAAAATGAGTGAAGTGAGCGTAGAGGCATAGGGATACTGTAGAAAGGATGTCCTCGCAATCCATTATTCCCCATCTCGGTCAGAGAGAACTATTCAACTATTCTTCACAGTGAAGTGACAATACACGCTGCAGCAGATGGGACACGTAATTAATATGCTGAACCAGCATGTTGTTGTTACTAAATCAGCCTTACCCAGTACTGCCATCATGTTTGCCAGTAGAGCACGCTTCTGCAAATACGCCTACGCACCTCTGTCCTCCATTAACTGACATATGGGCCCTCTTGTGGTAGACCCACATGTCATCGGTGTAACTATTTACACTCCGAAGGACGGTATATCCTAGTAGTAGTACTAGTAGAATTGAGATTTAATGCGCTTTCTTCCCCATCTTCCACTCTTCTTCCTCCTCTCTTCTTCTTCCTCCTCTCTTCCCCATCGTCGGCCGCACACCATTTACCCCCGCTCACTACTCGCTTGCCCGCGCCATCTTCCTTGGTAGCTCACGCGTACCATATCCCCCCGCTCACTACTCGGCCACACAAGGAGAAGCTTCTTCGCTCACCCGCCCGAATCCACTTCCCCGCTGGCTCGCAGGCACCAAAACCCCAATGGCAGAACCGACTGACACGCAGAGCCGCGATTGGAATTCCCTCCCCGATGTTCTCTTGGAGCAGATCTGTAGTCGTATGGACCTACTCAGCACCATCCGTCTGGCCGCATGCTCGGTGTCTTTGTACCGTCTACTCGTCTGCAACCGGCCGGCTCTTTTCAAGACACCCTACTTGCTGATACCCGATCCTCACAGGTGGCCCAGGAACCGACTTGACGATCCTATGGAGGTTGCTGTGGTGCCCCTCGACATGCTACCACTACCCGTCCACCTGTCCTTCATGCGCGGCCACTACTGGGCGGTCATGAAGGCCAACTGGATCGTCCTCATCCACCACACCGGTAGTCCGTGGCGTCTCGTGGATATCTACACCCAGCAAGAGATCACCCTTCCATCGTTGGATACCGCCGACATCGAACCTCGCGGCCCGCTGGACACTCCTGCCTACTACGCATGAGACGCGTCAAGCTTTTGGCTCGATCTCTGTTTGCAGAAAGTTGTAATCTGCGAAGTGCCCACACCATCAGAAGACTACATGGATTACAAGCTCATTGCCTTGTTCAACATGGGATTAGTCTATCTGGAATCCGGTCGCCATACATGGTTATGGGTCATCATCAATCCTGTTGAGGCAACATTTCTGTCTGATGCTATAGTGCACGATGGCATCGTTTACGCGGTCGACGCACAAATTGGCTGCCTATACTGGTGGAATCTATCATTGTGTAATTGTTCTATCTCATCTCATCTTTACCTTATGAATACGTCTGCCTGTTCATTTGTTACAAATTTAGAATGCATAGCATGTTTATAACCACATCATTGCTATGTGTTCCTCTCATTTCCTAGATTTTTATGACCACGCATGTTATTGTTAGAGTTGATATGAGAACAATTGGCATCTAATGATTCTTAGAATACATATTATGAGCATAACATCATGATTGCTATATGTTACTCTCGTTTATAAGATTTTTATAACAACACATGTTATTGCTTAGAGTTGATATGAGAACAGTAGTAGTAAGTGCTATGGTAGAATATGAGTAGGCGCTGTCATAGCTGTTTTCCTCTCATTGTTATATGATGTTTGAACCATGACATGTTGCTAGAATATGAAAGCCATTGGCTTATTTTTTTAACTTGGGGTATGATTATGACCACGGCATTGCAATTCTCTGTCTATGATATGTGTCACTATTATAATGATCTTAATTCCACACATACTCTGAACATGATTGTTTATTTTTTTCCTTTTGGTCTCCAATTTGAATTGTTGCAGCAGACGCAAATGCGCTGGCCTTCATGATTCCAGGACCTGGAATCATACCAGCCGATGGGTGGTGGTTTATCGCTCGTTCAGCTGACGGCGGTCATTTGATGCTCATTCGCACGTACCAAATTGACCAAACCATTACATCAAACCACATGCAGTTCAATGCGTGGGGCGTTCGTGACATTGATGGCTATGGCTGCTTCGTGTTCGAGAAAGATCCCAGCTCCGTTGGGCCGGGCGTATTCAACTGGAGGCGGGTTTACAGCCTCGGCAACCACTCCTTCTTCCTCGGGCTCAATTATCCGATCATCCAACCAATCATCAATCATATCACCGACGATGATTACTGTGCTATGCAACTTCCATTCGCGAGGGGGGGGGGGGGCTGTGTTTACACATCATACCATGGGTTTCATGAATCACCATATCCAGAGATTCGTCGACACAGCTTGTTGCCAGGTAATATTCAGTGTGTGAAAGGCATCAAGCTTCCATGCGATGGATGGCTTTTGCAAACCCGACATGTAGCGATGTGGTTCATGCCAACAGCAAATATGCACAACTTGATTCATGCTGATATCTAGACTGAGCCATGTATTCTGCTGCTGTAGCATGACCCTCTTTTGTTGGATATTATGTATTGTTGTTAGTTTGAAGCACTCCTCTGGTTTGAAGGATAGATACCTTCTTGGGATCAAGTGCATCCTAACTCACCTGCATAGGATGTACTGATAATGATGATGGAGATGCTGTGCAGAAGCCATACATATATATCAGTTAGGCTTCAAGTGCGTACTTGTTAGTTAAACCTATGTATAAATTGTGACACTAAATACGACTAGTAAGTAGTATAGTAGCAGTACTAGTATACGTCGGTCAAATTATTCATCATGTCCACACATTGAATTGACGTGACAACACGCTGCGCTTGAGGTGACACAAGAATCCCTGCGGCGTGTTCGGGTATTCTGGACTTCAGATTTGGAGTACCACTTATCTGTCGAAATCTTTCATCATTCACTTAAAATAGTCAATTGATCATACATTGAGTACCATATAACTAGAATTACCGATGCAAGTCGAAGAAGGATTGGCCTGTGCTGCCGGCTGGCGTCAAGTTCGATCCTACGGATCAGGAGCTGATCAAGCACCTTGAGGCCAAAGTGAGTGCTGACAGCGCGAGATTTCAGTCTCTCATCGATTTGTTACTACCAACCATTGACAGCAAGCACAACATATGCTACACCCAACCTGAGAAACTTCCAGGTAAGACACTGATCGGCCGTCTACTTGCACAAACATATTCCTTTGTTTATAGCTCTATTTTTCTTTTTAGACGCGGACCTGGTGAAGCAATTACAATTTGACAATTAATAAAAAGTGAAACAAGTGACTGCAACATGCCAAAGATGTTATGAAAATGCCAACTACGTACACTAAAACCTGTATTCCACAATACTGCAGGTATCACACTGAGTGGCCTAAGGAAGAATTTTTCCAGCGCAATTCCAGGGCGTTCAAAAGGGGCACGTGGACGCGTCGCAAGATACAGTCGGAGTGCGGCATGCACGCGATGTGGCACAAGACCGGCAATACCTTGCAGGTGATAGTCAATGGCCGGCAAACGGGCAGCAAAAAAGGTTCTGGTGCTGCACACCAACAAGAACTTCGACCAGCAAAGGACCAACTGCGTGATGCACCAGTAACACCTCGTGGACCTGGAGCAAGAGAAGGAGCGGGAACTGGTCCTCTGCAAGATTTTCTACTAGACAAACACTAGGGACAGGAGTAAAAAGATTATAAGTTAGTTAGGTATTGGTAGTTGTACTACCTTGTCGTCCGCAAGTTGGTATTGTTGTTAACGATCTTTTGGTACGAACTTGCATTTGCTTCCAACCATCATGCCGAGGGTCAGCGTGGATATAAAGCTGAATCATTTGTTTCGAAACGAATTTTCAGGCACCTGATTTTTATTTGATGGGTAGCATAAGCACCCGCCGTTTGAATTCCCAGTTCTCCAATTTTTTCGAAACAAGTGCATGCACTTATTATCACGATAAAAAACAATATCCGTGCTGCATCCCAGTTATCAGTTTGTACTTGCAGAATTCTCTCGTTTATTGAGCACGTATATTGTTTTTTCAGGTCGAGCAAGTTTCAACTGGGCTGCAGACTGCCCAGGGTTGATTTTGTTTTTAACAGGCCCAGCCCATGACGACAACGGGGCAAAAAGATCCAGCAGGTATCTACTGGCCTCTGGACCGCCAACGTTAGTTATATTTTGTCTTACAACATCCGCAGGCAGTTTTATTTTACTGAATCAAACACACAGCCCAGTTCTATTTTCCTCTTGAAACGCATGTCCTACATCCGTTTTCTAGTCTCTACCTATAGTTTTACTAGTTCATATAGACGTATCATTATATTGAAAACACATGAAATTCCCTTTTCATATTTACATCCTTATTTTTGTTGTTTTTTCCCACCCAGCACTGATTTTTTTACCACTGGTTTTCCCTTAAACCAACTCAATTGTCCCACGTCTTATTTGCTCACAAAAACAAAACGATTTTTTTGGCAAATCAATAAGTTCTTAAAAAAATGTTTATCATTTCGGGATTACAACAGTTCGGACTCCACCGAAATATGCAAAATAAGGTTGAACTTTTTGACCGTGGTCCTGGGCAGAAAATGGGCTGTAATAAATTACTTAAGAATTAGCAAATGGGCTGCAAATTATAAAAAATAGCAAATGGGCTTTATGTTGTCTGCCATAGATTTGGAGGCTGACTTGTGGGCCTACCAAGTTCATGCGTACACAAGGTTTCGCAAAAAAGAAACTTAGTCAACAATGGACTCTACCAGCGTCAGACCGTTAGATGTCAATCTAACGGCAATCATGCTTCTTCAGTCTCTGATCTTCCTGCCCCAACCGCCCAAACCAGCACCGTTGGAACCGCCTGCTCCCGCCTCCCGTGGCCGGCAGTGCTGCCGGGCAGGCCTCACGCCCCATCATACTCGCATCCCTGGCCTGTCTATCCCTCTACTCACCCACACCTCCTATTATTTTCCAGCGACGGCAGCCGAACCAGTCAGCCCTCGTACTCTCCACCGCGTGGGCAGCCACTGCCGTGTCTTCCCCGACTCCATGTCGTTCCCTTTGTAGGCCTCGCCGTCATCCATCGCCCTGGTGCTCTCGGCGCGGCGTGGTCAACGATATCCATCCAATGGCCATAGTGCTTCTTCAACCTCTGGTCTTCTTGCCCCAGCCGCCCAAAGCAGCGCCGGTCGTGCCGCATGCTCCTGCCTCCCGTGGCCGACTGTGCTGCAGCAGAGGCCTCACCGTCTCCATACTACCCCCACCGCTGGCCAGGCCATCCCTCCACTCACCCACTCCCCCTGTTATTCTGCGGTGACGGCAGCCTCACACCGCAGCTGAACCAGTGAACCCCCGTGCTCCTCTCCGCGTGGGCATCCACTGCCGTGTCTTCCTCGGCTCTGTGTCGTCCCCTTCCTAGGCCTCGCTGTCGTCCACTGCTGTGGTGCTCTCGGCACGGCGTGGTCAATCTGGTCAACGACCGACTTCCATCGGAAGAGTACTGTACGTGGAGAGGCTGACAGCTGGGTCCAAGGCCACTGCCCAGTTTTTTTGTGATTTGCCATGTAAGTCACTTTGTCAGGCCTGTTGGGCTGCAAATCTTTCAAGACGAGGAGAGCTTCATTCGGCTGGCCGAGAAAATGGCCTATCAGTAATGAGAAATGGATGTACATTTTTAAAACACATCAAACTGGCAATTAGTTTCAAATATCTTTTTTTTCATTTTGAGATTTTTAATTACATTAATTTTTATGCGTGGAGAATTTGTTGGATTTTATATTGATATAAATTTATTTTTAAAATCAATTTGAACGTGAGTTGAAATTTCGGGATTAAAAACAGTTCGGACCGCATCAAAATATGCAAAATTTCGTCTAATATTTTAACCGTGGCCACAATATGGGCTGTAACGCTAACAAAAAGAATATGGGCTCCAAAAAAACCTTAAGAATTAGCAAATGGGCTGTAAATTACTAGAAATAATGGCAGATGGGTTGTATGCTGTTTTCCACAGATTTGAGGCTTTCCTAAAAAAAAGGTTGACGCACAAGCAGTGACTGTTGGATGTCCATCGAATGGCCGTCGTGCTTCTTCAATCTCTGCTCTTCCTGCTCCAGCCTCTCAAACAAGCGCCGGCGGTACTGCCTGCTCCCTCCTCCCCGCGGTCATCTGTGCTGTGCGCAGGCCTCACCGCCCCATCGTACTCCCATCGCTGGCCTAGCCATCCCTCTACTCACCCACACCTGCTTTTCTCCGGCGACGGCAGACGAACCAGTAAACCCTCGTACAGTCGTACTCCCCTCCGCGTGGGAAACAACTGCCGAGTCTTCCCTACCTCCATGTCGTTCCCTTCCTACGCCTCGCCGTCGTCCACCGCCCTGGTGCTCTCGGCGCGGCCTGGCCAACATGGTCAACGACCGACATGCATCTGAAGTGGACTGTACGTGGAGAGGCCGACAGCTGGGTCCACGGCCGCACGCAAGGAAATGCGTCCTTATTACGCGCAAAATAATGATTCCTCCACCTGACATCAGGGACCCACCAAAAGGGCCTCTGTATTTTGTGAAAAAAATGTTACCACCGCTGACAGCTCGGACCCACCAGCTATATCTTCGCACGCAAGGAAGCAAAAAAATGAATACTCCCCCTGTTAGCTGGGACCTAGTATAGTGGCAGGCTGACTTGTGGGCCTACTAAGTTGACGGGTACGGAGGGCTTTGTCAACTTAGTCAATATGCACGATTCTAGCTCCAGTGATCGTACGATGTCCATCCAACGGTCATAGTGCTTCTTCAACCTCTGGTCTTCTTGCTCCAGCCGCCCAAACCAGCGCTGGTCGTGCCTCGTGCTCCTGCCTCCCGTGGCCGGCTGCGATGCGGCAGAGGCCTCACCGCCCCCTACTACTCCCACCGCTGGCCAGGCCATCCCTCTACTCACCCACACCCCCTGTTATTCTGCAGCGACAGCAGCCTCACACCGCAGCGAACCAGTGAACCCTCGTACTCCTCTACGCATGGGCATCCACTACTGCGTCTTCCCCGGCTCCGCGTCGTCCCTTTCCTAGGCCTCGTCATCGTCCACCGCCCTGGTGCTCTCGGCGCGGCGTGGTCAATGTGGTCAAGGAATGGCTTCCATCGGACGTGGACTGTACGTGGAGAGGCTGACAGCTAGGTCCACGGCCGCAGCAAGGAAGTGCCTCCTTATTACGCGCAAAATAATTATTCCTCCACCTGACAGCGGGGACCCACCAGACGGGCCACCGTATTTCACGAAAAAACATTTCCCCCTGACTGCTGGGACCCACCAGCTACATCTTCGCATGCAAGGAAGTGCGTACGGGCAAAAAAAACGATTCGCCCCCCTGACTGCTGGGACCCACCAGCTACATCTTCGCAGGCAAGGAAGTGCTTCACAGTCGGGACCCACCTGGTCGAAGCGTACGTAGGGTTGTCATTCTGGTCGCGAACATGTACGTACATAATGGTCGTTGTAGAGGCGCGCACGTGTCATAGTAGAGGCGTGCACGTGTCGTAGTAGAGGCGTGCACGTAGCATGTACACGTACGTACAGTGGTGAGGGTGCAAGAAACAAAATACGGCCATGTACGTACATACGGGCAGGGTGTCGAACGCCTACTCGCGCATACGTACATGGCTGGGTCAGAACAGAGAAACAACGTCATC
Organism: Triticum timopheevii; assembly: GCA_963921465.1. NCBI lineage: Eukaryota > Viridiplantae > Streptophyta > Magnoliopsida > Poales > Poaceae > Triticum > Triticum timopheevii. Next base: position 487,857,230 of record OY997270.1, on the reverse strand, counting down.
GTCGTGTTCATGGAGAGCCAACCGGATGGGTCGGAACGAAATGCGTGGTCGTGTTCATCGGGAGGGCTTGGACAGAACAGGCGATGGAAATGAGGCCTGGCGTACCGCACAACGGAGGAAACGGACCTCCTACGTTCGGAACGGGGTCCTGTTGATCGGGAGGGGTGTGGCGTACCGCACAACGGAGGAAACGGACCTCCTATGGTCGAAACGGGGATCCTGTTGATTAGGAGGGGTGTGGCGTACCGCAAAACGGAGGAAACAGACCTCCTACGGTCGAAACGGGGGTCCTGTTGATCGGGAGGGGTGTGGCGTACCGCAAAATGGAGGAAACGGACCTCCTATGGTCGAAACGGGGGTCCTGTTGATCGGGAGGGGTGTGGCGTACCGCAAAACGGGACTCCACGGGATACTGTTCATCTCCACCGTCGACCTCCTCCAGCCTCCACGGGCTACCGTCGACCTCCTCTAGCCTCCACGGGCTCCTGTTCATCCAGCCTCCACCGCGCGCTACTGAAAGTGCAACTATCCCTAGGTGGTTTTGGTAATTCATAACAACATATAGCTCATTGAGCTAATACTATTCCAAGACAAATATTTCAGGAAAGCTCAATGAGTGGCATGGCATGGATGATGAAAGTGGATCCCTCAAAATATTAAGGACAAAAGGATTGGCTCAAGCTCAAAAGCTCAAGACTCTACATTTTATATTTTAGTGATCCAAGATCACATTGAGTCTATAGGAAAAGCCAATACTATCAAGGAGGGATGAGGTGTTGCTTAATGAGCTTCTTGCTTCAAGTGCTTAGTGATATGCTCCAGAAACCCTCAACTACTTTCTCATATCCACATATGACCTAAACCCAAAGTCAAAATCGGTCCCACCGATTCTTTCTATCCGGCGCCACCGAGTACAGATGTCATAGCAACTGCCATAAACCCTAGGCAAATCGTTCTCACCGATAGGGATCTTGGTCTCACCGAGATGGGATTGTAATCTCTCGGTTTCCCTTCGTAACGTTTCGGTCTAACCGAAGTGAGTGATCGCTCCCACCGAGATTGCAATGTAAACTCTCTGTTTCCCTTTCGTAACATTTCGGTCTCACCGAAAAGAGCGAATCGGTCCCACCGAGTTTACCTGACCAACTCTCTGGTTAGCTAATTACCAAAATCAGTCTCACCAAGTTTGTGTAATCGGCCTCACCGAGATTACGTTACGACCTAACCCTAACCATATCGGTCCTACCGAGTTGCATGTCGGTCCCACCGAAATCACTAACGGTCACTAGGTTTACTGAATCGGTCCGACCGAGTTTGTTGATTCGGTCCCACCGAGATTGGTAAATTGTGTGTAACGGTTAGATTTTGTGTGGAGGCTATATATACCCCTCCACCTCCTCTTCATTCATTGAGAGAGCCATCAGAAAAAACCTACACTTCCAACTTACCATTTCTAAGAGAGAACTACCTACTCATGTGTTGAGACCAAGATATTCCATTCCTACCATATGAATCTTGATCTCTAGCCTTCCCCAAGTTGCTTTCCACTCAAATCTTCTTTCCACCAGATCCAAATCCTATGAGAGAGAGTTGAGTGTTGGGGAGACTATCATTTGGAGTACAAGAGCAAGGAGTTCATCATCAACGCACCATTTGTTATTTCTTGGAGAGTGGTGTCTCCTAGATTGGCTAGGTGTCACTTGGGAGCCTCCGACAAGATTGTGGAGTTGAACCAAGGAGTTTGTAAGGGCAAGGAGATCGCCTACTTCGTGAAGATCTACCGCTAGTGAGGCAAGTCCTTCATGGGCGACGGCCATGGTGGGATAGACAAGGTTGCTTCTTCGTGGACCCTTCTTGGGTGGAGCCCTCCGTGGACTCGCGCAACCATTACCCTTCGTGGGTTCAAGTCTCCATCAACGTGGATGTACGATAGCACCACCTATTGGAACCACGGCTCAAAAATCACCGTGTCTCCAATTGTGTTTGAATTCTCCAAACCCTTCCCTTTACATTCTTGCAAGTTGCATGCTTTAATTTCCGCTGCTCATATACTCTTTGCATGATTGCTTGAATTGTGTGAAGATTGCTTGACTTGTGCAAAGATAGCTAAAATCTGCCAAAGACTAAAATTGGGAAAAGGCATAATTTTTAATTGGTCAAGTAGTCTAATCACCCCCCTTCTAGACATACTTCAAAGTCCTACAAGTGGTATCAGAGCTTTGGTCTCCATTTGCTTTGATTTCCATAGCTTTTGGTGGTCATAGCCTTGGTTTCACAACCTAGGAGAGTATGGCATCTAGCGAGTGAAATTATCACCGTAGAGGTCCTTACTTTGATGGCACTAATTTTGCTAGTTGGAAGCATAAGACGAAAATGCATATTCTCGGACATAACCCTGCCGTTTGGGCTATTGTGTGAATTGACTTGCAAGGTGAATTCTTCGATGGGAGGGAACCAAACCGTGAAGCTAGTGCGTATGAATTGAAGATGTTGCAATACAACGCTCAAGCTTGTGATATCCTCTTCAACGGATTATGCCCTGAAGAATTCAACAAAATCAGCCGTCTTGAGAATGCAAAGGAAAATTGGGATACTTTGATTGATATGCATGAAGGTACCGACTCCGTCAAGGAATCCAAGTTGGATGTGCTCCAAAGTCAGCTTGACAAGTTCAAAATGAAGGATGGTGAAGGTGTCGCTGAAATGTACTCTAGGCTTGGTCTTATCACAAATGAGATTGCTGGCTTAGGAAGTGAAGAGATGACCGACAGATTCATCATCAAGAAAATCCTAAGAGCATTGGATGGAAAGTATGATACTGTGTGACATTGATTCAAATGATGCCCAATTACAAGAATCTCAAGCCAACGGAAGTCATTGGTAGAATCGTTGCTCATGAGACGTCACTCAAGGATAAAGAGGAACTTCACAACAAGTCAAGTGGTGCTTACAAAGCCTCATGTGAAGCTCCTACATCATCAAGTGATAAACAAACCTTCAATGAAGAATTGAGCTTAATGGTGAAGAATTTCAACAAATTCTACAAGAGTAGAAGCAAAGAAGGAAGCTCTAAGTCAAGGTCCTACAATGACAAAAGATCTTCCAGTCGAGAGCGCAATTGCTACAATTGTGGGAGACCCGGACACTATTCCAATGAGTGTACGGCACCCTACAAGAGAAGAGGATATTCTCCCAAGAGAAGAAGTAGAAGAGAAGAATCACCACCAAGAGAGAGAGGGAGTAGAGATGATTGTTATGAATGAAGAACATCTCGGAGAAGCAAGGATTCGGAAAGGAAGGACAAGTCATCAAAGAGCTATACAAAACAAAAACATCAAGCTCATGTTGGTGAATGGGTATCTGGTTCCGACTCTGAACATCACTCTGAGAGAAGCTATCACTCCGACTCCGAACATACTCAATATGAAGGTGTTGCTGGTCTAGCACTTGTGTCGACCAACTCCTATGACATATTTGATTCACAAAATGAAGGAATTGGAAGATGCTTCATGGCTAAAGGCCCCAAGGTAACTCATCCGAGTATGTTGATTTCAATAGTGATGAAGATGACTTGTTAGGTGATGATGATTTACTTATTGACAACTCTAGTGATGAATACTATGATGAAATGTCAATTAATCATGCTAAACAAGATAAAATGAATGACAATGATAAGGAGAAGATTGAGATTTTAACTAAAGAACTAAACACTCTTAAGTTAGCTCATGAAACTATCTTAGGGGATCAACGAGAACTTTTGAGAACTCATGAGAAGTTACGCTTTGAAAAGCTCAATCTTGAGCAAGAGCATGAGTTCTTAAAGGCAATCAATGATGATCTTCGCAAGAAAAGTTCTTCTTACATTGCCAAGCGTTTACTCTTATCTACTTACATGCCTCAAGTCAAGTCTAGTAACAAGAACAAGAAAGATTCTTCCTCTAGTAGTAGTAACAATAATAATGCTAAATCCAATATTGTTGCTTCTAGTAGTTCTCTTGATTCCACTAATGATTCTCTTAGCCAAGTTACACTTGAGCAAGAAAATAGCTTATTGAAGGGAATTATAGAGAAAGGTGTTTACAAAAGCCTTGCCGGGAGTAAGCAATTCGAGGAAATTGTACGCAAGCAAGGAAGGCACCGGAAGAATCAAGGTGTTGGTTTCGAACGAAAGTTCAATGCCAATGGAGTTGAGTGGGAAGAAGATCAATACCCCAAGACGAAGTTTGTTCCTCAACAAGAGAAGTATGATCCTACTTCCTTCAAGGGAACACAAGCACAAGATGATCTTCCACCACAAGACCACAAGAACAAAGGCAAGGACAAGCTTCAAGAGAAGATTGATGCATTTGAAGAAGCACCTAAGGCCTTGGTCAAGTGGGTTCCCAAGACTACATCAAGTTCTACTTCATCAAGTATGACTACAACTCCAAGGATTCTCATCAAGATGATGTGGATCCCGAAGAAGAAGAACTAGAGAGTTCTTGAGGGTGACTCAGCCAACATTCTTCACTCATATCATTATGGCAAGGACAAGTGAAATCAACTTCCATATCTTGCACTAGTTCAAGGAGTCACAAACCCTCATGTTGGTAAGGCAAGGGACAAGGTAACCTAATGCTTTCATGGACATTATCTTGTGTGTGCATCACTCTATGTCTATGGATATACTTGTTTGTTCCTTGTGGGACTAACCCATGTAGGTATTGAAAGTGCAACTCACTCCAAAGGATTGCTCCAAATGATCTACATCAACATTAAGCATCCACATCTTCAACACCTACATGAAGTCATCATCGACAAAACCCAAGGTCAGTTCATCCCTCTAAGGGGGGATCTCACATCTAGGGGGAGCTTAACTCTAAGAATTGAGTCAAAGCAACTCTAATGATGTGAACCCATCAATGCATTATGTAAAAGTGGTAACCCCACTTGAGCTTAAACGATGAGTATGACCTATGATCAAATGTTCTCATTTGACTCCTAAGTCAATATACTCATATATAGATGACCTAGTCATCGCCAATTGTTTGATAGATGCTAGAATTGGTTGTGCATGCTTTGCCACATATTTCATTTGCCATCTTATTGTGTGAGCATGTTGGTTGCATATTTAACTCATTCGAGGACATCCACTTGTTGCTTTGATTGATTGGTTTCTTTTTATTTTGCCAAGTGGATGGACAAGAATGCCTAAGAACCTTCTCTAGCTATCTATGATTTTCTTGTCTCAAACTCTATTCATGCTACCTCACAAAATTTGATCAAGTCAGATTCGAACCACTCTGTGTGAGGAGCACTCGGAGTCCCCGATTCGTCATAGACTTAAACTTCCAAAACTTCTTTGTGCGTTTTGCTCTGACCGATTCTTCCATTTCGGTCATACCGAGATCACTAAGTCGATCTAGGTTTTCAATCTCGGTGCAACCGATTCAAATTTTTCGGTCTCACCGAGTTGCTGTAACTGTCAATAGTTATGCATCTCGGTGCCACCGAGTTGTTCAACTCGGTCACACCGACAGTGTCGGGCTATATATACACACGGGCAAAATTTTGGAAAACTTTCTCCAAACCTCTCGCCCGCGCATAGCTCGCTCTGCCTTCTAGGTCTCCGGATCATCGACTTCGTCGCCAACCGCCTCATGTCACTGGTTTCCGCCGCCGTCAACAGAATTCATCCCCGCTGTTGCCGCCGTAGCGAGTTCATCACCGAATTAGGGTATGAACTCGATCACAGTGCTATCCTCGTCTGATTCTCAGCACATTGTGTACATTATGATTCTTGCCACGATTGAAACACATCTATCCGGTCAAAACAATCCATAGAATAGATGCGATTTGAAAATTTAGGGTTAGGTTTCCGCCGAAACCATCTCGGACCCACCGAGTTGAAAAACTGGGTCCCACCGATTCGGCTAACGCCATTGCGCTAGTAACTCTCGGTCTGACCGAGAATTGCTCATCAATGTGACCGATTTTAGGACTCAGTGAAACCCTAGCAGTCTCGGTGCCACCGGACTGTGACTCGTTCTGACCGAGATCACTAGTTTAGGTTCCAAAACTGCTTCGGTATCACCGAGTTTGAAAATTGGTTGATCCGAAATGCTTTCTATGGAAAACTAAAACTAAGTTTTTGAATCATTCTTTTGCAAAAATCTCTGCATTTTGTGATGCTCAGCCATTCTATCTCATCTATAACTATTCACAGGGTCAGTAGTCAGAGTTCTCAACATGTCAGACCAAAGTGACAGCCAGAACAGGGAAGAAGAGTAGATTCACATGAGTGAGGGCACTAGTCCCTCCAGTTCCTTAGATGAAGGCAGTAGAAGCACTCCTAGCAATTTGCCGAAAGCAGCCACAAGAGCCAGAAGGAAGAGAACCTCAGACTCAGAGGATGAGGACTATGTGGCAGCTGAAGATGAGGCTACTTCCAAGAAAGTAGTGCTCAAAAAGTAGTATGGCTCAGCTAAGACCACAAAGCCTGGACTAAATAGGAAGGTCCCTGCCAAGAGGACACCTATGCTGAAGGTCAGAGGATCAACACAAGAACTAGAGAAACCTGATCCCAAGGAGCCAGTTGCAGAAGGAAAGAAGAGAAAGGAAAGGGTCAGAAAGACCATGGCCAGAGTTGTTGGACAACCTTCCATGATGGAAGAGGAGGAGGAAGAAGAGGTTGTTGCACCAGCACCCAAGGCACAGAAGCTGATGGGTGATGCCATAAAGTCAGGGGCTGCATCATCAAAGCTCAAAGAAGCACCCAAAGCTGCCTCCAAGGCGAAATCTGCACCTAAGAGGAATAGCAGGAGTATACCAGCTGCTGAGGAGAACAAGGCCCCAGTGCCTAAAGTTGCTGCTGAGGAAGATGATGAAGGACAAGTCCTAAGGAAGCTCAAACCCAAGATTCTAGACCACAACAATGCTCATCCAGTGGCTAAGAATATGAAGCTGAGGAAGGATGCAGGGCTCAGGCAATGGATATTGTCTGATCCATACGCAATCAGGAGAAGAACGGCTGTAGATTGCAGGTTCCACACTAAGGAACAACAAGATTTCTATGAGACTGTGTTGTTGGATAAGAAGCCCATAGTCTGTGACATGAGGTGGGTAGACTGGAAATTCATAAAGGAAAATGAGGATCACTACCCAGGAGTATATGACAACTTTAAGGCTTATGGAGTTGATGAGTTTGTTGGACAGAAGTTCACAAACTGGAATGATGAGCTAGTTATGCAATTCTACTCCACAACTCATTTTTAACCTGATGGCAGAATTGTATGGATGTCTGAAGGTACAAGGTACCAATCAACTATGGAGTAATGGGACAATCTGATTAATACCCCAGAGGAGAAGGAAGATGACTTGGATGTCTACTCCAAGAAGAAGAAGGATCACAATTCCATGTCCCATATGTACAAGGAGATCCCAGACAAGGCCCTTGAAACTTTCAAGTTTGGGTCTGTCCACTTTCTTCTGTCAGGGCTGCCAACAATCAACTGGATTCTTAGGCACACTCTTTTGCCCAAGTCAGGTGACCACAACATGATCAAAGGGCATGCAATTAATATGCTTCACATTTTTGATGTGCCACAGAGATTCAAGGTCATGAGCCTCATAGTTGAGACTACCAAGAGGACAGCAGCAGACCAAAAGAGAAGTTGTGGGTATGCCCCACAAATCCAGGAGCTGATCAACTCAAAGATGGGCACAGGCAAATATCTGTTGGATAAGGAACACTTTGTTCTCTATCCAGATCTTGAGGACAATCAAGTTGTCATGAATGAGAATGAACCATCATCAGTGCAAGCTCAAGAGAAGAAGGAGAAGGCTGCCAAGATGCCAACTCTAGAGGAGGCATCTGAATACTTTTTGAAGAGCAAACAGGACCAACTTGGTTACTTGATAGCATCAACTCTGAGGATTGAGAAGGGGTTGGCCACCCTAACTCAAAACCAGGAGAGCCTGGAAAGAATCATGGAACAAAAATTCTATGATTTAGATGTCAAAGTAACTAAGATTCAGTCAGTTGTGGAGCAGCTACAAGATGACATGCAGGAGAGGAAGGGCAGGACAACTACTGATGCATTTTCCAGAGTGCCTCGAGCTCAGAGATCAGCTGCAGAGCCAGTGACAGGCACCAGAGCCACTTCATCTGCACCAGCTACAGCTCCAGTGCAACCAGCTCCAGCACCAACTCCTTCAGCTCCATCCACATCAACTGAAGTCTTCGTCCAAGGAGCCATCTCTACACCACCAACTGAAAACCAAGCCTGAGAGACAATATAGTACTATGCATTTTCTAGGAACTTTTTGGTAACTTGTTGCCAAAGGGGGAGAAAAATGTATAGATCATAGGCTTTGAGAGAGAGAGTTTGCTTTTGTTCTCTCTTGTCTTCTTGGTTGAACTTTATTTGCTTTTGCTTGCTTGAGATACTATGCTATTATCTGTGAGACATTGATGATCATGTGCTTGATTATAAGCTACACATATGCTTGTTAATTGATATTATCTTATTTATCCTTATATGATCATTCACTTTGCTTGGTGATGAGTGCATGTATTCAATCTTTATTATTTTGAGCGCTCCACCAAGATGTATGTGACATGGAAGAGTAACCCATCTGCCTAATTCCTTGTGCATTTGCAGTCCAAAGAAAATCTTAAACTATGCACAAATTTAGGGGGAGCTCTTGCTTATCACATACTTCTCAAAGCGACGATGTTTTTCAATCCTATTATCATTTGTCGAAGCTTTGATCTATATGTTGTCATCAATCACAAAAAAGGGGGAGATTGAAAGTGCAACTATCCCTAGGTGGTTTTGGTAATTCATAACAACACATAGCTCATTGAGCTAATACTATTCCAAGACAAATATTTCAGGAAAGCTCAATGAATGGCATGGCGTGGATGATGAAAGTGGATCCCTCAAAATATTAAAGACAAAAGGATTGGCTCAAGCTCAAAATCTCAAGACTCTACATTTTATATTTTAGTGATCCAAGATCACATTGAGTCTATAGGAAAAGCCAATACTATCAAGGAGGTATGAGGTGTTGCTTAATGAGCTTCTTGCTTCAAGTGCTTAGTGATATGCTCCAAAAACCCTCAACTACTTTCTCATATCCACATATGACCTAAACCCAAAGTCAAAATCGGTCCCACCGATTCTTTCTATCCGGCGCCACCGAGTACAGATGTCATAGCCACTGCCACAAACCCTAGGCAAATCGGTCTCACCGATAGGGATCTCGGTCTCACCAAGATGGGATTGTAATCTCTCTGTTTCCCTTCATAACGTTTTGGTCTAACCGAAGTGAGCGATCGGTCCCATCGAGATTGCAATGTAAACTCTCTGTTTCCCTTTCGTAACATTTCGATCTCACCGAAAAGAGCGAATCGGTCCCACCGAGTTTACCTGACCAACTCTCTGGTTAGCTAATTACCAAAATCAGTCTCACCGAGTTTGTGTAATCGGTCTCACCGAGATTACGTTATGCCCTAACCCTAACCATATCGGTCCTACCGATTTGCATGTCGGTCCCACCGAAATCACTAACGGTCACTAGGTTTACTGAATCGGTCCGACCGAGTTTGTTGATTCGGTCCCACCGAGATTGGTAAATTGTGTGTAACGGTTAGATTTTGTGTGGAGGCTATATATACCCCTCCACCTCCTCTTCATTCGTTGAGAGAGCCATCAGAAAAAACCTACACTTCCAACTTACCATTTCTGAGAGAGAACTACCTACTCATGTGTTGAGGCCAAGATATTCCATTCCTACAATATGAATCTTGGTCTCTAGCCTTCCCCAAGTTGCTTTCCACTGAAATCTTCTTTCCACCGGATCCAAATCCTATGAAAGAGAGTTGAGCGTTGGGGAGACTATCATTTGAAGCACATGAGCAAGGAGTTCATCATCAACGCACCATTTGTTACTTCTTGGAGAGTGGTGTCTCCTAGATTGGCTAGGTGTCACTTGGGAGCCTCCGACAAGATTGTGGAGTTGAACCAAGGAGTTTGTAAGGGCAAGGAGATCGCCTACTTCGTGAAGATCTACCGCTAGTCCTTCGTGGGTGACGGCCATGGTGGGATAGACAAGGTTGCTTCTTCATGGACCCTTCTTGGGTGGAGCCCTCCGTGGACTCGCGCAACCGTTACCCTTCGTGGATTGAAGTCTCCATCAACGTGGATGTACGATAGCACCACCTATTGGAACCACGGCTCAAAAATTACCGTGTCTCCAATTGCGTTTGAATTCTCCAAACCCTTCCCTTTACATTCTTGCAAGTTGCATGCTTTAATTTCCGCTGCTCATTTACTCTTTGCATGCTTGCTTGAATTGTGTGAAGATTGCTTGACTTGTGCAAAGATACCTAAAATCTACCAAAGACTAAAATTGGGAGAAGGCATAATTTTTAATTGTTCAAGTAGTCTAATCACCCCCCTCTAGACATACTTCAAGGTCCTACAGCTACTCCACCGGCTACTGTTCAACCACCCCTCCACCGTCTACTATTCATCCACCCCTCCATCGTCTACTATTCATCCAGCCCTCCACACCACGGGGTCCTGTTCAACCACCCCTCCACGGCCACCCCTCCACCGTCTACTGTTCATCTAGCCCTCCACACCACGGGGTCCTGTTCATCCAGAGGCAACGCCACCGCTCACTGTTCATCCACCCCCCCCCCCCCCCCCCGCAACGCTTACTGTTCATCTGATAGATCGGCTTCAGTTAGCAGAAGTAGCGAAGGAATCGCTCCATCGGGTTTAGTTAACAGCCATCGATCGATCGCTCGGGTTCAGTAACGCGTAGCCTGTAGTGCAATCGCTCGGGTTCAGTTAGAGCCCAACGCCTCGCTCGGGTTCAGTTAGAGCCAACGCCTCGCACATGTATGAGAGAAACGCGCATCGCTCGGCCCCCGACCTCCCACCATAACCGGCAACTCCCAGAAATTTTCCTCCCCCTCCCTTCTACCACGGTTTTTTCCGTCATGGACGGCCCAAAGAATGTCATGCAGCTGCGTCTCTGGCCCGCCCAGGACGAAAAGACCATTTTCTGTCATGATTTTTTGTCATAGAAGTAGGAGCCCACCACATCTATGATGATACCGGGTTTTGTCACAATTATCGTCATAGAAGTGTCATATGTATGACAGAAAAAAATTCATTCGGCCCAAAATGTCACGTATGTGTCTTTTTTTGTAGTGGTGAACTACTCCCTCCTCGTCATGGAGAGCGCCGGGATGATGAAGATGGCCACCGGTGATGGGTTCCCCCTCCGGTAGGGTGCCGGAACGGGCTCCCGAGAGGTTTTTGGTGGCTACAGAGGCTTGCGGCGGCGGAACTCCCGATCTATCTTGATATCCGATGGTTTTAGGGTACGTAGGCTTATATAGGCGAAAGAAGTCGGTCGGGGGGTGCTCGAGGGGTCCACGAGACAGGGGGCCGCGCCCTGTAGGGGGGGCACGCCCCCTATCTCCTGGGCTCCTCAAGGATCTTCTGACTTGATCTCCAAGCCTCCAGGATGATATTCTTCCAAAAAATCACGATGCCGAAGGTTTCATTCCGTTTGGACTCCGTTTGATATTCCTTTTCTTCGAAATACTAAAACAGGCAATAAAACAGCAATATGGGCTGGGCCTCCGATTAATAGGTTAGTCACAAAAGTCATATAAAAGTGTATAATAAAGCCCATAATCATTCAAAACAGATAATAAAATAGCATGAATGCTTCATAAATTATAGATACGTTGGAGACGTATCACACCTCATCGGTGAAGCACAGGGGGTGCGCGGTACCCCTGTATTTGGATGTGTCATGGCGTGCTATGTTGATTCCGAGCTGGTATTCCATCGGTACGATCATTTTGGTGGCCATGATCCTACATCGGGGCACATTTTCTAGATCCAAAGATGGACCTGGCTACACTGGCTTTTTTGTCTAGGAGCTCACATAGATCGTGTGCTGACTTGTGTGCGGCATCAGTAGCCACTCTGTCGCGGCCACGGGGTGGTCGGTCCGGGTGATCGGCTGTATTGTTTGTCGGCGGAATGGGCACTATGGCCTCATCAGCGAATTCGGGCAGTAGCTTGCGCTTTGGGCAGCTCTTTGTGTGGCGATTATCTCCATATTTTTCTTCATTGTCAAGCACTTTGTTCCATTTGCGGTTGAGCGTATCCTGCGCGTCTTTAAGCCTTTGCTTATGCTTCTTCAAGCTCCTCGCCGTGGAAATAAGCCTTCGATGGAGGTTCTCTTGTTCCAAGTGTTTTTCCGGGATGATGAATGTGTCATCGTCCGGACTGTTCTCTTCTCTGGAGACAGGTTGCTGAATTTTACCCTCAGGATCAGCGTCGTCTGACATCGGCTCCGGACTGTGTTCATCATCCCCTGGCTCATCCTACTCCATCACTGGGTCCATGGGGTCATTCTTTCCATTGGAGTCGACCGGGGTGTTATTCTTTCTTGTGTTGTTTTTACTCTGGCTAGATTTAGAGCGGCGCCTACGGCGTCGCTTTGGTGGCTTATCGAGGGGTTTATCCTTTGTTGTGTCCTCACCATCGCCTTCTTTTGGCGTGTCCACCATATATATATTATATGATGAGGTGGCAGTCCAGCGCCCGGTGGGTGGTGGTTCCTGTTCTTCTCCTGCATCGCCATAAGTACCATCAATGTCTTCGGAGTCAAAATCCAACGTGTCGGTTAAGTCGTCGACAGTGGCTATTAAGTGGGTGGTGGGTGGGGAACGAATTTCTTCGTCGTCCGCTTCCCACTCGAGCCGGACATAGTTTGGCCAAGAGTCTCCTTACAAAGAGAGAGACCTTAATGAGTTTAGCACGTCGCCCAAGGGCCAGTGCTGAAAGATATCCGCGGAGGTGAACTCCATGATCAGTGCCCAATCAAATTCGATAGGCACGGGCGTACGTGGTTTGGATCTTGTAGCCGGAGACAAGTCCGAGGGTCCGATGGTACCGACCTCACAGGAGGTGGAATGAGTGTTCGGCTCCAAGGCCGATGGGTGTGCAGCCTCCGTGGCGGGTCCATCCACCCGTCCTCGGATTGCACAATCTGCTCCGGATTGTTTCCCGGGGCAGCCGCAGGCACGATCCCCCGAATACTGTCTGATGGCAGATCTAAGTCATGCTCGTCGGGACTGTTCGGCGAACCTGACATGGGCTCGAATCCGTCGAAGGTCATGTCTCCGCGGACGTCGGCAGTGTAGTTTAGGTTTCCAAACCTGACCTGGTGGCCAGGGGCGTAGCTGTCGATCTGCTCCAGATGGCCAAGCGAATTGGCCCGCAGTGCGAAGCCGCCAAATACGAAGATCTGTCCGGAAGGAAAATCGCCCCTTGGAATGCGTCATTGAAGATGATTGAAGGAGCCATCAAGCCTTATCGCGACGACACAGTGGAACTCTCAATGAAAGCACCAATGTGGGTGTCAAAACCGGCGGATCTCGGGTAGGGGGTCCGGAACTATGCGTCTAAGGCTAATGGTAACATGAGGCTGGGGACACGATGTTTACCCAGGTTCGGGCCCTCTCGATGGAGGTAATACCCTACTTCATGCTTGATTGATCTTGATGATATGAGTATTACAAGAGTTGATCTACCACGAGATCGTAGAGGCTAAACCCTAGAAGGTAGCCTATGATTATGATTGTTCTAGTCCTACGGACTAAACCCTCCGATTTATATAGACACCGGAGGGGGCTAGGGTTACACAGAGTCAGTTACATAGAAGGAGATCTACACATCCGAATCGCCAAGCTTGCCTTCCATGCAAAGGAGAGTCCCATCCGGACATGGGACGAAGTCTTCAATCTTGTATCTTCATAGTCCAATAGTCCGGCCAAAGTATATAGTCCGAATGTCTGGATACCCCCTAATCCAGGACTCCCTCAATCATCAAGACTCTTTTCTGGCGCCGTTGCCGGGGAGTGAAGCGCCTTTGGTAAGTGGAACTTGGTGAGGAAACATTTATATAGTGTGCTGAAATTTGATGTTACTTGTTACAATGGAAACTAATCCTTTGAGGGGCTTGTTTGGGGTATCTTCACCCCGACCAGCAGAGAAAAGAGTTGCTCCTCAACCTACTGAACCTACTGAAAATGTTTACTTTGAAATTCCTTCGGGTATGGTAGAGAAACTGCTAGCTAATCCCTTTGCAGGAGATGGAACATTACATCCCGATTTACACCTTATCTATGTGGATGAAGTTTGTGGATTATTTAAGCTTTTAGGTATGCCCGATGATGATATTAAGAAGATGGTCTTCCCTTTATCTTTGAAGGGAGACACATTGACATGGTATAGGCTATGTGATGATATGGGATCCTGGGACTATAAACGATTGAAATTGGAATTTCACCAGAAGTTTTATCCTATGCATTTTGTTCATCGTGATTGGAATTATATATATAATTTTTGGCCTCGCGAAGGAGAAAGTATCGCTCAAGCTTGGGGGAGGCTTAATTCAATGTTATATTCATGCCCCAATCATGAGCTCTCAAGAGAAATGATTATTCAAAACTTTTATGCTCGGCTTTCTCTCAACAATCGCACCATGCTTGATACTTCTTGTGTTGGTTCTTATATGATGAACACTATTGAATTCAAGTGGGATTTATTGGAAAGAATTAAACGCAACTCTGAAGATTGGGATTCGACGATGGTAAGGAGTCAGGTATGACACCTAAGTTTGATTGTCTTAAATCTTTTATGGATACCGATGCTTTTCGTGGATTTAATTAGCACTAAATATGGTCTTGACTCTGAGATAGTAGCTTCTTTCTATGAATCATTTGCTACTCATGTTGATCTCCCTAAGGAGAAGTGGTTTAAATATAATCCTCCCATTGAAGTAAAAGTAGTTGCACCTATTACCGTTGAAGAAAAGACTATCCCTTATAATGATCCTATTGTTCCTACTACCTATATCGAGAAACCACCTTTTCCTGTTAGGATAAAGGATCATGCTAAAGCTTCAATTGTTGTTCGTAAGAGTAATACTAAAACATATACACCTCCTGAGCAAATTAAAGTTGAACCTAGTATTGCTATGGTTAAAGATCTCTTGGCTGATAATATTGATGGGCATGTTATTTACTTCTGTGATGAAGCTGCTAGAATTGCTAGACCTGATACTAAGAATAAACATAGACCTGTTGTAGGCATGCCTGTTATTTATGTTAAAATAGGAGATCATTGTTATCATGGCTTATGTGATATGGGTGCTAGTGCTAGTGCTAGTGCAATACCTCATTCCTTATACAAAGAAATTATGCATGATATTGCACCTGGTGAGATAGAAGAAATTGATGTTACAATTAAGCTTGCCAATAGAGATACCATTTCACTAGTTGGGATTGTTAGAGATGTTGAAGTCCTATGTGGGAAAGTTAAATATCCTGATGATTTTCTTTTTCTTGGTTCCCCACAAGATAGCTTTTGTCCCATCATATTTGGTAGACCGTTCTTGAATACTGTTAATGCTAAGATTGATTGCGAATAGGATGTTGTTACTATTGGGTTAGGGGATATGTCTCATGAGTTTAATTTTGCTAAATTTCGTAGACAACCCCTTGATAAAGAATTGCCTAGTAAGAATGAAATTATCGGTCTTGCTTCTATTGTCGTGCCTCCTACTGATCCGTTAGAACAATATTTGCTAGACCATGAAAAATGATATGTTTATGAATGACAGAAGGGAAATACATGAAGTATTCTTTAAACAGGGACCTATTTTGAAACACAACTTGCCTGTTGAAATCCTAGGGGATCCTCCTCCACCCAAGGGTGATCCCGTGTTTATCAAACTTAGGTGTCATATCTTGAATATTATTACCTTATAATCCTAGGGCTTAAACCATTACCTGATACTCTTAAATATGCTTATCTTGATGGAAAGAAGATATATCCTGTTATTATTAGTGCAAACCCTTCAGAGCAAGAAGACGAAAGATTATTGAAAACTCTGAAGAAGCACCGTGCTGCTATTGGATATACTCTTGATGATCTTGAGGGCATTAGTCCCACTCTATGCAAACACAAAATAAAATTGGAGGAAGATGCCAAACCAGTTGTTGATCACCAACAACGGTTAAATCCTAAGATGAAAGAAGTGGTAAGAAAGGAAATACTAAAGCTCCTTGAGGCAGGTATAATTTATCCCGTTGCTGATAGTAAGTGGGTAAGTCTTGTCCATTGTGTCCCCAAGAAGGGAGGTACTACTGTTGTTCCTAATGATAAAGATGAATTGATCCTGCAAAGAATTATTACAGGTTATAGGATGGTAATTGATTTCCACAAATTAAATAAAGCTACTAAAAAAGATCATTACCCTTTACCTTTTATTTATCAAATGCTAGAAAGACTATCCAAACATACACATTTTTTCTTTCTAGATGGTTACTCAGGTTTCTCTCAAATACCTGTGTCAGTTGAGGATCAAGAAAAGACCACTTTTACTTGCCCTTTCGGTACTTTCACTTATAGACGTATGCCTTTTGGTTTATGAAATGCACCTGCTACCTTTCAAAGATGCATGATGGCTATATTCTCTGACTTTTGTGAAAAGATTTGTGAGGTATTCATGGATGATTTCTCCATTTATGGATCCTCTTTTGATGATTGCTTGAGCAACCTTGATCGAGTTTTGCAGAGATGTGAAGATACTAGTCTCATTTTGAATTGGGAGAAGTGCCACTTTATGGTTAATGAAGGCATTGTCTTGGGGCATAAAATTTCTAAAAAAGGTATTGAAGTTGATAAGGCTAAGATTGATGTTATTGAAAAAATGTCGTGTCCCAAGGACATTAAAGGTATAAGAAGTTTCCTTGGTCATGCCGATTTTTATAGGAGGTTCAGTAAGGACTTTTCTAAAATTTCTAGGCCTCTGACTAATCTATTGCAAAAAGATATTCCTTTTGTCTCTGATGATGATTGTGTAGAAGCATTTGAAATACTTAAGAAAGCTTTGATTTCTGCACCTATTGTTCATCCACCTGATTGGAACTTACCGTTTGAAATTATATGTGATGCTAGCGATTATGATGTAGGTGTTGTTCTAGAACAAAGAGTTGATAAGAAACTAAATATTATTCAATATGCTAGTAAAACTCTAGATAGTGCTCAGAGAAATTATGCTGCTACTGAAAAAGAATTCTTAGCAGTTGTATTTGCTTGTGATAAGTTCAGACCTTATATTGTTTATTCTAAAGTAACTGTTCACACTGATCATGCTGTTATTAAATATCTTATGGAAAAGAAAGATGTTAAACCTAGACTTATTAGATGGGTTCTCTTGCTCCAAGAATTTGATTTGCATATTATTGATAGAAAGGGAGTTGAGAACCCCATTGCAGACAACTTGTCTAGGTTAAAGAATGTTCTTGATGCCCCACTACCTATTAATGATAGCTTTCCTGATGAACAATTAGATGTCATAAATGCTTCTCGTACTGCTCCATGGTATGCTGATTATGCTAATTACATTGTTGCTAAATTTATACCACCTAGTTTCACATACCAGCAAAAGAAAAAGTTCTTCTATGATTTAAGACATTACTTCTGGGATGACCCACACCTTTATAAAGAAGGAGTAGATGGTGTTATTAGACGTTGTGTACCTGAGCATGAACAGGAACAGATCCTACGCAAGTGTCACTCCGAGGCATATGGAGGACACCACGCTGGAGATAGAACTGCACATAAGGTACTGCAATCCGGTTTTATTGGCCTACTCTCTTCAAAGATGCCCGTAAGTTTGTCTTATCTTGCGATGAATGTCAAAGAATTGGTAATATTAGTAGACGTCAAGAAATGCCTATGAATTATTTTCTTGTTATTGAACCATTTGATGTTTGGGGCTTTGATTATATGGGACCGTTTCCTGCCTCTAATGGGTATACACATATTTTAGTTGTTGTTGATTACATTACTAAGTGGGTAGAAGCTATTCCAACTAGTAGTGCTGATCATAACACCTCTATTAAGATGCTTAAAGAAGTTATTTTTCCGAGGTTTGGAGTCCCTAGATACTTGATGACTGATGGTGGTTCACATTTTATTCATGGCGCTTTCCGTAAAATGCTTGCTAAGTATGATGTTAATCATAGAATTGCATCTCCATATCACCCACAGTCTAGTGGTCAAGTAGAATTGAGTAACAGAGATCTTAAATTAATATTGCAAAAGACTGTTAATAGATCTAGAAAGAATTGGTCCAAGAAACTTGATGTTGCATTATGGGCTTATAGAACTGCATATAAGAATCCTATGGGTATGTCTCCATATAAAATGGTTTATGGAAAAGCATGTCACTTAACTCTCGAACTTGAACAAAAGGCATATTGGGCCATTAAAGAGCTCAACTATGATATCAAACTTGCTGGTGAGAAGAGATTATTTTATATTAGCTCACTAGATGAATGGAGAACCCAAGCCTACGAGAATGCCAAGCTGTTTAAAGAAAAAGTTAAAAGATGGCATGACAAAAGGATACAAAAGCGTGAATTTAACGTAGGTGATTATGTTTTGCTTTTCAACTCTCGTTTAAGATTTTTTGCAGGAAACCTTCTCTCTAAATGGGAAGGCCCTTACGTTATCGAGGAGGTATATCGTTCCGGTGCCATAAAAATCAACAACTTCGAAGGCACAAATCCGAAGGTGATGAACGGTCAAAGAATCAAACATTATATCTAAATAATCCTATAAATGCTAAAACTAATATTATTGAAACCGTAACCCCGGAGGAATACATAAGGGACACTTTCCACTACATTTCATACTCCGAAAAGGAATAGGTATGTGGTACAGTAAGTAAACCGACTCCAAAACAATTCTAATAGCAATTTTTCTCCGTTTTGGAATATTTAAGAAAATAGGAAAATAAGAAGTAGTCCGGGAAGGACACGAGGCTTCCACGAGGGTGGAGGACGCACCCTACCCACCTGGGCTCGCCCCCTGCCTCGTGGGCACCTCGTGTGCTCTCCGGACTCCGTTTTCTTGCACGATACTTCTTTTGGTTGGTAAAAAATCATTATATAATATTCCGAAGGTTTTGACCATCGTATCACGTAAAAATCCTCTGTTTTTGTTTTGAGCTGTTTTGTCGTAGATTTAAAGCAAGATGTCTTCTCAAGAGTCAGTCGGGGAGAGTCGGGTGTCTCACTCGACGCCAGGTCCAGGAGCAAACAACGATGCTTATCACTTTGGGCCATCAACGGGGGATGAGATGGAGGCTGACTTGAAAAGGATAGATGCTATGGAGGAGGATCAAGAAGTTACCTCTCGGTTTCAAGCCGGATTCATGATGGGGGAACTACAGAGCTCAGCCATCCCAGACTCGGTCATCCCTTCCAATGTTAAATTTCTTTCTTATGAAAATATGAAAAAGAGTGTCACTTGTTCTTGATACGTCTCCAACGTATCTATAATTTTTGATTGCTCCATGCTACTTTATCTACTGTTTTGGACTATATTGGGCTTTATTTACCACTTTTATATTATTTTTGGGACTAACCTATTAACCGGAGGCCCAGCCCAGAATTGTTGTTTTTGCCTATTTCAGTATTTCGAAGAAACAAAATATCAAACGGAGTCCAAACCGACTAAAACCTTCGGGAACATGATTTTCTCACCAAACATGATCCAAGAGACTTGGACCCTACTCCAAGGAACAAAAGAGGCGGTCACGAGGGTGGGGGGCGCCCCCCCCTAGGGCGCGCCCCCCTACCTCGTGGGCCCCCTGTTGCTCCACCGACGTACCCCTTCCTCCTATATATACCTACATACCCCGACAGATCAAATACGGAGCCAAAAACCTAATTCCACCGCCGCAACTTTCTGTATCCGCGAGATCCCATCTTGGGGCCTGTTCTGGAGCTCCGCCGGAGAGGGCATCTACCATGGAGGGCTTCTACATCAACACCATAGCCTCTCTGATGAAGTGTGAGTAGTTTACTTTAGACCTTCGGGTCTATAGCTAGTATCTAGATGGCTTCTTATATCTTTTTGGATCTCAATACAATGTTCTCCCCCTCTCTTGTGGAGATCTATTCGATGTAATCTTCTTTTTTGCGGTGTGTTTGTTGAGACCGATGAATTGTGGGTTTATGATCCAGCTTATCTATGAATAATATTTGAATCTTCTCTGAATTCTTTTATGTATGATTGAGTTATCTTTGCAAGTCTCTTTGAATTATCCATTTGGTTTGGCCAACTAGATTGGTAGTTCTTGCAATGGGAGAAGTGTTTAGCTTTGGGTTCAATCTTGCGGTGTCCTTTCCTAGTGACAGCAGGGGCAGCAAGGCACGTATTGTATTGTTGCCATCGAGGATAACAAGATGGGGTTTTTATCATATTGCATGAATTTATCCCTCTACATCATGTCATCTTGCTTAAGGAATTACTCTGTTTTTAACTTAATACTCTAGATGCATGCTGGATAGCGGTCGATGAGTGGAGTAATAGTAGTAGATGCAGAATCGTTTCGATCTACTTGTCTCGGACGTGATGCCTATACACATGATCATACCTAGATATACTCATAATTATGCTCAATTCTGTCAATTGCTCAACAGTAATTTGTTCACCCACCGTAGAATACTTATGCTCTTGAGAGAAGCCACTAGTGAAACCTATGGCCCCCTGGTCTATTCTCATCATATCAATCTCCATTACTTTATTACTTGCTTTGTTTTTACTTTGTCTTTTACTTTTCACTTTGCATCTCTATATCAAAAATACCAAAAATATTATTTATCATCTCTATCAGATCTCACCCTTGTAAGTGACCGTGAAGGGATTGACAACCCCTAATCGCGTTGGTTGCGAGTAGCTATCATTTTGTGTAGGTACGAGGGACTTGAACGTGATCTCCTACTGGATTGAGACCTTGGTTCTCAAAAACTGAGGGAAATACTTACGCTACTTTACTGCATCATCCTCTCCTCTTCGGGGAAATCCAACGCAGTGCTCAAGAGGTAGCAAGAAGAATTTCTGGCGCCATTGCTGGGGAGTTTGCACAAAAGTCAACCATACCAAGTACCCATCACAATCCCTATCTCTCGCATTACATTATTTGCCTCACGTTTTCCTCTTCCCCCCTTCACCCTTGCCGTTTTATTCGCCCTCTCTTTCCCAATCTCCTTCTCTCTTTCCCTTTCGCCTTTTTCTCGTTACCTTTTTGTTTGCCCATGTGTTTGCTCCTTTGCCTTGTCGCTATGGCTAGTTCCTTCTCCGCTCCTATGTCCCCCGATTTTGAAGTTCTTCACTTCAAGCAAAGGCAAGGAGAAAGTTTGAAAGATGCTTGGTATAGGATGATGGAATCTTATCGCAATTGCACCCTAGAAGTGAACTTTAGAATTCTTCTTCGCAATTTTTATGTTGGGCTAAACATGACGCATAGACAACTCTTGGACTGCCTTGCCAAGGGAAACTTTATTGAAATTGGTCCTATTATTGCGCATGAAATTATAGAGGGGATAGTGGGAGCACTACCTCAAAAGGGAGGACCACATCCTACCCAAGAAGAAACCCAAGTGTTTGGAAAGATTTGCGAAGTAACAAAAAATTTACAAAAATCTCTTGTGCCTAAGAATTTGAAAATTACTAGAAAGAAAGAAATTTCTAAAAAAGATAGATGCCTCATTGAAGAATTGCCTACCAAAGATGGCAAAACCTAGATCTATCCTTGCTTTTATGCCTAGCTAGGGGCGTTAAACGATAGCGCTTGTTGGGAGGCAACCCAATTTTATTTTTTGTTCTTTGTTTTTGTTCCTGTTTAGTGCTAAATTTTGTTTCTACTTTCTGTTTAGATGTGTTTTTATCTTTTAATTAGTGTTTGTGCCAAGTAGAACCTATAGGATAAGCTATGATGACAGTTGATTTGATTCTGCTGAAAAACAGAAACTTTGTGCTCACGAGAAAAAATTCAATAAATCACAGAAACGTGCTTTTGCATTGATTCTTTTTGCTGCTGATCAATAAACAAATTTTCCAGTACGTCCTAATTTGGTAGAAGTTTTAGAGTTCCAGAAGTTTGCGTTAGTTACAGATTGCTACAGACTGTTCTGTTTTTGACAGATTCTGTTTTTCATGTGTTGTTTGCTTATTTGAATGCATCTATGGCTAATAAATTAGTTTATAAAACATAAGTAAGTTGGAATACAGTAGGTTTAACACCAATATAAATAAATAATGAGTTCATTACAGTAACTTAAAGTAGTCTTTTGTTTTCTTTCAATAACGGAGCTCACGAGATTTCTATTGAGTTTTGTGTTGTGAAGTTTTCAAGTTTTGGATGAATTCTTTTGATGGATTATGGAACAAAGAGTGGCAAGAACCTAAGCTTGGGGATGCCCATGGAACCCCCAAGATAATCCAAGGACACCCAAAAATCAAAGCTTGGGGATGCCCCGTAAGGCATCCCCTCTTTCGTCTACTTCCATCGGTAATTTACTTGGAGCTATATTTTTATTCACCACGTGTTATGTGTTTTACTTGGAGCGTCTTGTATTATTTGCGTCTTTGCTTGTTAGTTTACCACATTCATCCTTGCTGTACACACCTTTTGAGAGAGCCATACATGATTTGGAATTTGCTAGAATACTCTTAGTGCTTCACTTATATCTTTTGAGCTTGATAGTTTTGCTCATAGCGCTTCACTTATATCTTTTGAGCTTGATAGTTTTGCTCATAGTGCTTCATTTATATCTTTTGAGCTTGATAGTTTTGCTCATAGTGCTTCACTTATATCTTTTGAGATTGATAGTTTTGCTCATAGTGCTTCACTTATACCTTTTGAGCGTGATAATTTTTGCTCTAGTGCTTCACTTATATCTTTTAGAGCACGATGGTGGATTTGTTTTAAAGAAACTATTGATATCTCATGCTTCACTTAGATTATTTTGAGAGTCGTTAATAGCATGGTAATTTGCTTAAAGATAATATACGTGGTATTCAAGATATGTGAAACTTTCTTTTGAGTGTGTTGAATACTAAGATAAGTTTGATGTTTGATAATTGTTTTGAGATATGGAGGTGATAATATCAAAGCAATGCTAGTTGGGGTGATTATGAATTTAAAGAATGCTTGTGTTGAAGTTTGTGATTCCCGTAGCATGCACGTATGGTGAACCGCTTTGTGATGAAGTCGGAGCACAATTTTATTTATTGATTGTCTTCCTTATGAGTGGCAGTCGGGGACGAGCGATGGTATTTTCCTACCAATCTATCCCCCTAGGAGCATGCATGTAATGCTTTGGTTTTTGATGACTTCTAAATTTTTGCAACAAGTGCATGAGTTCTTTTGATTAATGTTGAGTCCATGGATTATACGCACTCTCACCCTTCCACCATTGCTAGACTCTCTAATACCACGCACTTTTCGCCGGTATCATACACCCACCATATACCTTCCTCAAAACAGCCACCATACCTACCTATCATGGCATTTCCATAGCCATTCCGAGATATATTGCCATGCAACTTTCCACCCTTCCGTTCATATGACACACATTACTTTTGTCATATTGCTTTTTGCATGAACATGTAGTTGACATTGTATTTGTGGCAAGGCCACCTTCATAATTTTCATACATGTCGCTCTTGATTCATTGCATATCCCGGTACACCGCCGGAGGCATTCATATAGAGTCATATTTTGTTCTAAGTATCAAGTTGTAATTGATGAGTTGTAAGAAAAATAAAAGTGTGATGATCATCATTATTAGAGCATTGTCCCAGTGAGGAAAGGATGATGGAGACTATGATTCCCCCATAAGTCGGGATGAGACTCCGGACAAAATAAAAAAAGAGTGGCCATAAAAAAGGAAAGGCCCAATAAAAAAATATGAGAGAAAAAGAGAGAAGGGACAATGCTACTATCCTTTTACCACACTTGTACTTCAAAGTAGCACCACGATCTTCATGATAGAGAGTCTCATATGTTGTCACTTTCATATACTAGTGGGAATTTTTCATTATAGAACTAGGCTTGTATATTCCAATGATGGGCTTCCTCAAAAGTGCCCTAGGTCTTCGTGAGCAAGCAAGTTGGATGCACACCCACTTAGTTTCTTTTGTTGAGCTTTCATATACTTATAGCTCTAGTGCATCCGTTGCATGGCAATCCCTACTCACTCACATCGATATCTATTGATGGGCATCTCCATAGCCCGTTGATACGCCTAGTTGATGTGAGACTATCTTCTCCTTTTTGTCTTCTCCACAACCACCATTCTATTCCACCTATAGTGCTATGTCCATGGCTCACGCTCATGTATTACGTGAAAGTTGAAAAAGTTTGAGATTATTAAAGTATGAAACAATTGCTTGGCTCGTCATCGGGGTTGTGCATGATTAAATACTTTGTGTGATGAAATAGAGCTTAGCCAGACTATATGATTTTGTAGGGATAACTTTCTTTTGGCCAAGTTATTTTGAGAAGACATGATTACTTTGATTAGTATGCTTGAAGTATTATTGCTTTTATGTCAATATGAACTTTTGTCTTGAATCTTTCGAATCTGAATATTCATGCCACAATTAAGAAGATTTACATTGAAATTATGCCGAAGTATCACTCCGCATCAAAAATTCTTTTTTATCATTTACCTACTCGAGGACGAGCACGAATTAATATTGGGGATGCTTGATACGTCTCCAATGTATCTATAATTTTTGATTGCTCCATGCTACTTTATCTACTGCTTTGGACTATATTGGGCTTTATTTACCACTTTTATATTATTTTTGGGACTAACCTATTAACCAGAGGCCCAGCCCAGAATTGCTGTTTTTGCCTATTTTAGTATTTCGAAGAAACAGAATATCAAACAGAGTCCAAATGGAATAAAACCTTTGGGAACGTGATTTTCTCACCGAACGTGATCCAGGAGACTTGGACCCTACTCCAAGGAACAAAAGAGGCGGTCACAAGGGTGGTAGCGCCCCCTGCCTCGTGGGCCCCCTGTTGCTCCACCGACATACTCCTTCCTCCTATATATACCTACGTACCCCCGACAGATCAAATACGGAGCCAAAAACCTAATTCCACCGCCGCAACTTTCTGTATCCGCGAGATCCCATCTTGGGGCCTGTTCTGGAGCTCCGCCGGAGAGGGCATCTACAACGGCGGGCTTCTACATCAACACCATAGCCTCTCCGATGAACTGTGGGTAGTTTACTTCAGACCTTCGGGTCCATAGCTAGTAGCTAGATGGATTCTTCTCTCTTTTTGGATCTCAATACAATGTTACCCCCCTCTCTTGTGGAGATCTATTCGATGTAATCTTCTTTTTTGCGGTGTGTTTGTTGAGACCGATGAATTGTGGGTTTATGATCCAGCTTATCTATGAATAATATTTGAATCTTCTCTGAATTCTTTTATGTATGATTGAGTTATCTTTGCAAGTCTCTTCGAATTAACCATTTGGTTTGGCCAACTAGATTGGTAGTTCTTACAATGGGAGAAGTGTTTAGCTTTGGGTTCAATCTTGAGGTGTCCTTTCCCAGTGACAGCAGGGGCAGCAAGGCACGTATTGTATTGTTGCCATCGAGGATAACAAGATGGGGTTTTTATCAAATTGCATGAATTTATCCCTCTACATCATGTCATCTTGCTTAAGGCGTTACTCTGTTTTTAACTTAATACTCTAGACGCATGCTGGATAGCGGTCGATGAGTGGAGTAATAGTAGTAGATGCAGAATCGTTTCGATCTACTTGTCTCGGACGTGATGCCTATACACATGATCATACCTAGATATACTCATAATTATGCTCAATTCTGTCAATTGCTCAACAATAATTTGTTCACCCACCGTAGAATACTTATGCTCTTGAGAGAAGCCACTAGTGAAACCTATGGCCCTCGGGTCTATTCTCATCATATCAATCTCCATTACTTTATTACTTGCTTTGTTTTTACTTTGCCTTTTACTTTTCACTTTGCATCTCCATATCAAAAATACCAAAAATATTATTTATCATCTCTATATGATCTCACCCTCGTAAGTGACCGTGAAGGGATTGACAACCCCTAATCGCATTGGTTGCGAGTAGCTATCGTTTTGTGTAGGTACGAGTGTCGGATTTAGGGTTCCGGCAGACCCTTGAGGTTTGAACACTGGGGTGCACGTGGAAGTTTCGCCTTCTACCTACCTGTTCCTCACCGAATCGCTAGGATCTAAACTACACGAGGAACAACACAAGAGACACAGGATTTATACTGGTTCAGGCCACCATTGTGGTGTAATACCCTACTCCAGTGTGTGGTGTGGTGGATTGCCTCTTCGGCTGATGATGAACAATACAAGGAAGAACAGCCTCGCGAGGGTCTGTTCTAGTGGTCTCTCTCTTTTTGCCGGCCGGATGGGTCGATCCCTCTACCCTGTGGGTGGCTAGTCCTATTTATAGGAGAAGGCCCTGGGCCTCTTCCCAAATATTGAGCGGGAAGGGCGCCAACAATTGGCCAATTTGAAGGGGAACATCTAGTACACTTATCCTGACTAAAGTTGGTCCTCGCCTTTCAAAGGCTCTGGTGGTGACGCCGACTTGGGCTCCACGGTGACCTCCATCCTGCCGTTGGACTGGTCTTGGTCTTGTTGCACCGAAATGGATGCCTTTGCTTGATGCTCTCGCCTGCGCTTGCTTCCCTTGCACCAAAGAGGAAAGAAGGACACTGCGCGGGCTGGCGCCCTTGGTCGTCATGGCTTGCATCATGGGCACCTCGTGAGGTACCCCGCCTTGAACTCTCCGCCTCCTCGTGAGCCAGCCTGACGAGGTCGTGCCTGAGGAAGCTCTTGTCGTCCACCCCGCGAGGCTTGGCCCCTCGCGAGGATCATGAGCTTGTGCTGATGAAGATGGGCCATGCTGGGCCCCCTTTGAGCCACGCCGCAGGCCGCAGGCAGGCAAGTCTGGGGACCCCCGTTCCCAGAACGCCGATAATAGCCCCCGGGCCCATGGCGCGCCCGGACTTGGCCGAGCAGAGAGGCGAAAGGGCAAGTGCGAAGCGTCACGGGCCCTAACAGCCTGCGGCCTTGGGCGCCTCGTGGCGGTTGATTGGACGTGGGTGTCTCCGCTCCCCCACGACGCATCGGCAACTGCACGAACTGACAAGTCCCTGCATGCAAAAACGGGTTATGATTACCTGCGATCGTGGAAGCCGACGGTTGGCCTCCTCCAGCTATAAGTATGGAACGGCGCGAGCCATTCCAGTTCATATTCCTCTGCTATTCCTCCTCCTCTTCATCTTCACCATTGCCCCACCTTGCCGAAATGGCTCCGATCCGCCGGTTCTCCCCAGAGGAGAAGGGAAAGGCCCCCCGAGAGGGTCCTGACCCGCTCCCACCGAAGAAGTGGTTGGTCCTCTGCCACCGAGATGAGGGTGCACGGCAGGAGGTGTCCAAGCCTTGGTGCGAGTGACCGCCGCCAGGGTTTCCACTGCCCTTGTATTCCCACCTTGAAGGCCCTGCAGGAGCTGACGCAGAGCGCCATGGACGACGCCGCCGTTGGCGCCGGCGGGTCACAGCGGTGCGTGTTATTCCTCCTGGAATCCATCCCGAGGGCTCCTCCCGCGAGTTTGTGCTCCACGCCGCCATGCCTCCTCGATCTTGGATTCGCCTCCCTCCTTCCTTCGCCTTTGAGATCCCATCGAGGGGGCCTTTCAGGCTCCAGCTGCAGCACGCCGACTGCCAGGCCCCCGCGACCGATGTGGATGTCGAGGTCGTCGCTCCAGGTAAGGTCTTCATGACCCATGGCTGGGACGAGATCGCCCGGGTTTATGGGACGAGGGGCGCCCTCGTGATCCACCTAGAGTTCGATGGAACTTCCGTGATGCTCTTCAAGGTCTTCGACGAAGAAGGGCGCCGGCTGGAGTGCTGCCCCAGAGGCAGCGGCCGGAGCTCCAGAGCGGCGAGGACTAGGCCTGCCGCTCGCCCTTCCAGCAGCTCCTCCGGTGGCAGCGGATGCCTTGAAGGGTCCAGCGACTCCGCCGAGCCCTTCGCGACTCCGGAGACAAGCGGCGACAGTTATGAGCCCCCGAGCCTACACCGCTCTCGGAGCAGGACGGGCTCGTTAGGCCACCGTCGCCTCTGATCTGGATGAGGTTGGAGCCGGTGCCCGGCGGCCCACTGTTGATGATGGCGTCCACCGCGATGGTTCCTGTAGCTAGGACACCTTAGGATACGTGTCTTTTGTCCCTGCGAGGAACCTGGAACACACCCCGTGGAGGCTTGTAAGGTGTTTGTAATCCCTTTTGTTAATATGATCCTCATCATGAAGCAGTGCGAGATGTTGATTCCGTCTTAGCTTAGTTTCTTCCTTTCGAGCCTTACGAGGGCTTTGTGCTCTGTGCCGACAGGTCCCGGTCCCAAGGCGGCTTCAGCTGTCACTGGTATGCCAGGTCGCGATGCCGTGGTCAAGGCCAGGAGGTGAGCGGCCCGGGGTCCAGTAAGAGCCCCTGAGTCGCGATGCTCAGGAGGTCCCCTTTGGCTCTCAAGCAGTCATCGTTCGGTGAGAAAGGAATGCGACGTTGCTAACACGGGATCACATTAGATGCCGTGACGGTGCAGCGATAGCTAGTGTTTACGGAGGGTGACTTATCTCGAGAGTCGGGAGCTGCTTCCTGGTGCGGCACTAGATCCACGCATTATCAGACGAGGGGTTGCCTGGTGAGGGCCCTGCGTGCCTCTTCCTCCTCGCCCTTGCTCCCCTGTCTGCTCTACGTCCTCGGGTCCTGGCTCTCAAGCGGGTCTCAGCTGTCACTGGTATGCCAGGTTGTGATGTTGTGGACAAGGCCATAGGGTGAGGGCTGGAGAGCCAGTAGGAGCCCTGAGTCGCGATGCTTAGGCACCCCCCCCTTTAACATGCAAGCGGTTTGCACGGACGAGAGTGAAGAGGACAGCGTGGGGGCCTCGCCCGGCGCTCACCCTTGGAGGGATCCTGCAGGTCCACCACAAAAAGAGCGAAAGTCCGCTATGACAAGCGGCGGTCAGCCGTTAGTTGCTTTGGAGAGGCGACGAGGCACTAAAGGCCTAACGAGGTGTATGAGGGCACCCGCGAGCCAGCGCGGGACTCGCGGGGCCCTACCCCAAGGAGGGTTGCGCCTGGCACTGGGCCTTATCTTGGAGTGTGTTCCTGCAAATTTGGCTAGATGCCGGTGCTCTACGTCCTCGGGTCCTGGCTCTCGGGCTGGTCTCAGCCGTCGCTGGCAAGCCGGGGCACGATGCCGTGGGCAAACCAGAGGGTGAGGGCCGGAGAGCCGGTAGGAGCCCTGAGTCGCGATGCTCAGGCACCCCCCCTTTAACGCGCAAGCTAGGTTAGATGTCGAAACTCTGCATCCTCGGGTCCCGGCTCTCGGGCTGGTCTCAGCCGTCGCTGGTATGCCGGGGCGCGATGCCGTGGGCAGACCAGAGAGTGAGGGCCGGAGAGCCGGTAGGATCCCTGAGTCGCGATGCTCAGGCACCCCCCCCCCTTTAACGCGCAAGCTGAGTTAGATGGCGAAACTCTACGTCCTTGGGTCCCAGCTCTCGGGCTGGTCTCAGCCATCGCTGGTATGCCAGGGCACGATGCCGTGGGCACACCAGAGGGCGAGGGCCGGAGAGCCGGTAGGAGCCCTGAGTCGCGATGCTCAGGCACCCCCCTTTAACGCGCAAGCTGAGGTAGATGTCGAAACTCTACGTCCTCGGGTCCCGGCTCTCGGGCTGGTCTTAGCCGTCGCTGGTATGCCAAGGCGCGATGCCGTGGGCAGACCAGAGGGTGAGTCCGGAGAGCCGGTAGGAGCCATGAGTCGCGATGCTCAGGCACCCCCCCTTTAACGCGCAAGCTTGCGACATCCTGGAAGAAGAAAGGACCATGAACCTGCACCAAATAACAAGCATGACGGGTCAAAAACACGGCCCTAAGATAAATGCAAGAGGGGTACATGCCACTGGGTCTGACCCGAGCGGCTTGGGGATAATGCAGCCCGAGGGGCGCCCCCAGCGGAGTGAGCTAAGAACATGAAATAAAAGAGATACATGCCACAGGGACAGACCCACGCGGCCTGGGAATAATGCAGCCCTGGGGGCGCTCCCAGCTGGAAATGAAACTAGAAAGATGTCACCTGATGATGCTGAAGATGAAGGGGTGTTGATGCAGCAGACTCGGTGGGCTGCAGAGGCAGATCCTCACGAGCCCCCAGGCCCTGGGGCCTCGGGAGGCTCCGGAGGCGCTGGTGGCTCCTCGCGGACCGTCTCCATCTCCACTAGGGCTGCGGAACGCCTGACCTCTTGAGCCTCCAGGATGGCCCTCATGATGCGCTGGTACGCAGCAGCCGCGTTCGGCAAGCCGTAAGGCATGCGAACATAACTGTGGGGCGGGCCCTCGCAGCGTCCCACTCGCGAAGGCCAGAGGCGCTCCTGAGACGCGGCTTGGTTGAGCCCTGGTATGTCGATGCAGACGCGCAGCCCACCATCCTCGCCTGGATGGGGGGCCGCAGCGGGTAAGCGGCGGCTGCCTCTCATGACCCTTGACTCCTGTAGCTCCTGAATGGCCTTGCTGAGGAACTCCTGAGGGTTTGGCCCTCCTTGCCTTGCTCCTTCTTGATGGAAACGTGCTTCGAAGCACGCCTCCACGTGGTTCCCAAGCGCCTCCCTCGTGACCTTGGCAAGGTCGACGGCCCTCCAGGGGAGAGCCCCCGAGCCCTGCCTGAGGAGGGCGCCGGGCGTGCTTCCCTATGCGATGGCAGGAGGTTCCCCCTGAGCAGGCGCGGGCCCAGAGGGACCTGCCTCCTGAGGGGTCGGGCCGGTCGATGTCTTCTTCCTCTTGGGGGCGGCCTCGGGAAGCCTCCTGCTTCCGCGATCCGGGTCTTCCAGTGATGCGGCCTGAAAGGCTCTCTCCAGGGAGCAGATTGCGTCTCTCTCTTTGCAGGGCATCTTGAGGACGTTGTAGTCGTGGTGAGTTACGGCCATGAACTTGGCCAGCGCTGGGTACCCAAGGATGGCATTGTACGGCAAGCGAATGTGGGCAACGTCGAAGTCGATGAGCTCGGTGCGGTAGTTGTCGCGTGCCCCGAAGGTGATAGGGAGGCGGACCTGCCCAATCGGGGCCGTGGAGCCGTCGGTGACTCCGGAGAAAGGCTTGGTGGGTTGAAGCTGACTGTAGGGTACTTGGAGATTGTTGAATGTTTCCATGGACAGGACATTGAGCCCTGCCCCGCCATCGATGAGGGTCTTGGTGACTAGCACGTTGCTGATGATTGGGGAACAAACCATCGGGAGGACTCCGGCTGTGGCCACGCACTTGAGATGATCCGCTGAGCTGAACGTGATGGCGCACGCCAACCACCTGAGGGGGCACGTGGCCTCGAGCTTGGGGAGGACTGCATTCACTTCGCGGGTGAACTGCTTGAAGATGCGCTGAGAGGCTGGGGCTTGAGCCCCACCAAGGATGCAGGCGATCACACGTGGTTCCTGGAAGCCCCCAGCCCCTTCGTCCTGATGATGGTCCTCATTTCTCCTTGGCTGTGGCGGTAGCGGAGGGAGGCCTGCGTTACCTTGCGAGCGATCCTCGCGAGGCTGATCCCTCCAGCCTCCCTCGCGAGGCAGGTCCTGCCAGCGATCCTCGCGAGGTTGGTCACGCCACCCTTGACGTGGGCCGCGGTCTTCCCAGCGTCCTGTGTTCCTTCCACCTCCTTGTCCGTTGCCCCGGTCGTTGCGGTCGGGACGCCGGCCAGTCCGTCCTTCGCGCACGGCCCTGAGCTCTTGGCATTCATTGGTGTTGTGGGTGTGGAGGTCGTGGTACACGCAGTACCGACTGCCCTTGGAGGATTCGGGCTGATCTCTGCCCCGCTTGGTGTCTGGTTCTACCGTGAGCATGGCAGCCCCCTTGCGCTTCACGTCCTTGGCCTTGGGCTTCTTCTCTTCAGGGTCTGCGGCAGGCAATTCGAGGAGGGAGAGACGCCCTTCCTCAGCCCTGGCGCACTTGGTCGCCAGGTTGAACAGCTCCAAGGAAGTGCACAGATCTTCATGCATTGCAAGCTCCTCCTTCATTTTGACGTCACGCACGCTGTTAGAGAAGGCTGAGATGATGGCCTCCTCGGTCACCTTGGGAATCTTGAGGCGCGCGTTGTTGAAGCGCTGGATGTACTTCTGCAAGGTTTCCCCCGGTTGTTGCTTGATGCGGCGCATGTCGCTCACGGCGGGTGGACGGTCGCGTGTACCCTGGAAATTGGCGATGAAGCGGGTGCGCATCTCATCCCAGGAGGAGATCGTGCCTGGGGCCAGGTTCAGAAGCCAGTGCGGGCCCCGTCCTTGAGAGCCATGGGAAACCAGTTCGCCATGACCTTCTCGTCTCCGTTGGCAGCCTCGATGCCCAGCTCGTAGAGCTGGAGGAACTCTGCAGGGTCTGCCGTGCCGTCATAGCGAGGAGGCAGGTCTGGCTTGAACTTGCCGAGCCACGTGACGGTGCGTAGCTCGGTGGTGAAGGCGCGGCAGCCCGCTGTGGCCACAAGAGGCCTTTGAGGATGAAGGGCTCGGTCTTGCGGGTCCTCGTGCGCCGCAGCTGGGTGCAGCGCGGGGTCTTGACGTGCTGGAGCAGGAGCGTGGTCGGGACGAGCCGGAGCAGGGAGCGCTCGGGCAGCTTCTCGAGGGCGAGGGACCTCTTGGCAGCTCTGCTCCTGCCGCGCTGGTTCCTGACGGGGCGGGTTCCGCCCAGGGGCCACACGCCTTGGAGCCAGGGCGCCTTCTTGAGGGGGAGGCGACAGAGGCGCCCCAGGAGCTTCATTGCCCGCGCATGGCGGGGTGCGGTGCAGCGAGAAAGATGGCGCGGGGGAGCCCCAAGCGGCGCGGACGAGTTCAGCGACTCGGTCGAGCCAATCTACGTAGACGTCGTCGACGGGGCGGTAGCGCAAGAGCTCGTTTGCTGCGATGAGCGCAGCTCGAGCCTCCATGGCCGCGCGGGGCGCGCGGGATGAGGAACCAGTGGGGGTGAGCGAGGGCGTAGCGGTGCGGCCGTCTCGCCTCATGGACGGGTGCTGGGACGATGCTTGCTGCTCGTTCCCTGCCGGGCCGGTGGCGGCATTGACGGCAGGCGACGGGGAACGACGAGGGCGCCCGCCGACGGGAGCCGTCTGGGCGACACAGGAGGCGAGGGCGTCTCGGCGCTCGGCGCGAACCCGGCGTGTGTCAGACATGGCCGCGACGGTCGAAGAAGAGCAGGGCGACGGAAGACGAATTCCGGAGCACCCCTACCTGGCGCGCCAAATGTTGGATTTAGGGTTCCGGCAGACCCTTGAGGTTCAAACACTGGGGTGCGCGCGGAAGTTTCGCCTTCTACCTACCTGTTCCTCACCGAATCGCTAGGATCTAAACTACGAGAGGAACAACACAAGAGACACAGGATTTATACTGGTTCAGGCCACCATTGTGGTGTAATACCCTACTCCAGTGTGTGGTGTGGTGGATTGCCTCTTGGGCTGATGATGAACAATACAAGGAAGAACAGCCTCGCGAGGGTCTGTTCTTGTGGTCTCTCTCTTTTTGCCGGCCGGATGGGTCGATCCCTCTACCCTGTGGGTGGCTAGTCCTATTTATAGGCGAACGCCCTGGGCCTCTTCCCAAATATTGAGCGGGAAGGGCGCCAACAATTGGCCAATTTGAAGGGGAACATCTAGTACACTTATCCTGACTAAAGTTGGTCCTCACCTATCAAAGGCTCTGGTAGTGACGCCAACTTGGCCTC
Organism: Triticum timopheevii; assembly: GCA_963921465.1. NCBI lineage: Eukaryota > Viridiplantae > Streptophyta > Magnoliopsida > Poales > Poaceae > Triticum > Triticum timopheevii. The sequence goes on along the minus strand of OY997270.1, from coordinate 487,823,503 downwards.
CACGGTGACCTCTATCCTGCCGTTGGACTGGTCTTGGTCTTGTTGCACTGAAATGGATGCCTTTGCTTGATGCTCTCGCCTGCGCTTGCTCCTCTTGCACCAAAGAGGAAAGAAGGACACTGCGCGGGCTGGTGCCCGGCTGGCGCCCTTGGTCGTCATGGCTTGCATCATGGGCACTTCGCGAGGTACCCTGCCTTGAACTCTCCGCCTCCTCGTGAGCCAGCTTGGCGAGGCCGTTCCTGAGGAAGCTCTTGTCGTCCGCCCCGCGAGGCTTGGCCCCTCGCGAGGGTCTTGAGCTTGTGCTGATGAAGATGGGTCGTGCTGGGCCCCCTTTGAGCCACGCCGCAGGCCGTAGGCAGGCAAGTCTGGGGACCCCCGTTCCCAGAACACCGACAACGAGGGACTTGAACGTGATCTCCTACTAGATTGATACATTGGTTCTCAATAACTAAGGGAAATATTTACGCTACTTTACTGCATCATCCTCTCCTCTTCGGGGAAATCCAACGCAGTGCTCAAGAGGTAGCAGTTCTCCAGCAGCTTTGCAACATCCTTGCGTGAAAGGAGCTTTAGCCGTCACGGGAAAGCTCCGCAAGGAAAATATGGACCTCAAGCAACAAGTCAATAAGCTCGAGGAGGAGAATCGTATCCTGAGTGGCATCATCGACAAGAAGATCACATCACCAACTCTTAAGAAGGAGACATAATCACATGGGTATGGGCACTCCCCTTGGCAACTGCTAAGCTTGGAGGAGGTGCCCCGGTATCGTATCACCATCACACTCCTATCTTTACCGTTTTACTTAGTTCGATCCTTTTGGTAATATCTTGATCTAGTAGAATAAAGTTTGGTATGAATTAGTTTTGAGTTTTTCTTTGTGATCCCTCTATGTAATCGAGTCCGTGAGCTATATACAATAAAGATTAAGTCAAGGGATTTGCTGTCTTACTATGATCTTATGTGCATAAAAGAATAAAAAGAAATAAAAGATATCATATTGATCTTATGGATAGTAATGACTTCACTTATAGAGAATATGATGATTAAAAGTTGTTGAGAGTTGGCAAACATAGTTTTGGTCATTATTGCAATTAATAGGAAGTAATAAAGAAAGAGAGATTCACACATATAAATACACTACCTTGGACATCTTTTATGATTGTGGGAACTCATTAAAGTATGACATGCTAAAGAGTTGATGTTTGACAAGGAAGACAACGTAATGGGCTATGTTTTCTCACATCTTAGTTAAAGTATATTATCATGGATCATTCAAACATGTTGAGCTTGCCTTTCCCCCTCATGCTAGCTAAATTCCTTGCACCAAGTAGAGATACTACTTGTGCTTCCAAATATCCTTAAACCCAGTTTTTCCATGAGAGTCCACGATACCTACCTATGGATTGAGTAAGATCCTTCAAGTAAGTTGTCATGTTGCATGCAATAAAAATTGCTCTCTAAATATGTATGACTTATTAGTGCGGAGAAAATAAGCTTTATACGATCGTGTGATATGGAAGTAATAAAAGCGACAGACTGCGTAATAAAGGTTCATATCACGAGTGGCAATATAAAGTGACGTTCTTTTGCATTAAGATTTCATGCATCCAACCAAAAAGCACATGACAACCTCTGCTTACCTCTGCGAAGGGCCTATCTTTTACTTTATGTCTTTTACATTATGCAAGAGTCAAGGTGATCATCACCTTTCCCTTTTTCATTTTATCCTTTGGCAAGCACCTCATGTTGGAAAGATCCTGATATATATATATATATATATATATATATATATATATATATATATATATATATATATATATATATATATATATATATATATATATATATATATATATATATCCAATTGGATGTAAGTTAGCACGAACTATTATTGTTGACATTACCCTTGAGGTAAAAGGTTGGGAGGCAATACAATAAGCCCCTATCTTTCTCTGTGTCCGATTAAAATTCTAGAACCATAAATATTCTATGAGTGTTAGCAATTGTGAAAGACTAAATGATAGTTGAGTATGTGGACTTGCTGAAAAGCTCTATCATTGACTCTTTCCCATGTTATGATAAATTGCAATTATTTCAATGACTAAGATTATAGTTTGTTAGTTCTCAATGAAGTTTCTAAATCATACTTGACATTGTGAATAGATTGTTACTTGAGCATAAGAAATCATATGACAATATATATGTATATATATATGCCCTCATGTCCGTATTTTATTTTATTGACACCTCTGTCTCTAAACATGTGGACATATTTTTCGATATCGGCTTCCACTTGAGGACAAGCGAGGTCTAAGCTTGGGGGAATTGATATGTCCATTTTGCATCATGCTTTTATATCGATATGTATTGCATTATGGGCTGTTATTACACGTTATGTCACAATAATTATGGCTATTTTCTCTTATTTTACAAGGTTTAACATGAAGAGGGAGAATGCCGGCAGCTGGGATTCTGATCTGGAAAAGGAACAAATATTGGAGACCTATTCTGCACAGCTCCAAAAGTCCTGAAACTCCACAAAAGTCATTTTTGGAATTAATGATAAATATTCAGCGGAAGAAATACCTGAGGGGGGGCCACCCATCGTCCACGAGGGTGGGGGGGCGTGCCCTACCCCCTGGGTGCGCCCCCTGCCTCGTGGGACACCTGGAAGCCCTCTGGTGCCCATCTTCTGCTATATGAAGTATCTTACCCTAGAAAAAATCATAAGCAAGCTTACGGGACGAAACTCCGCCGCCGCGAGGCGGAACCTTGGTGGAACCAATCTAGGGCTCCGGCGGAGCTGTTCTGCCGGGGAAACTTCCCTCGAGGAGGGGGAAATCATCACCATTGTCATCACCAATGATCCTCTCATCGGGAGGGGGTCAATCTCCATCAACATCTTCACCAGCACCATCTCCTCTCAAATCCTAGTTCATCTCTTGTATCCAATATTTGTACCAAAACCTCAGATTGGTACCTGTGGGTTGCTAGTAGTGTTGATTACTCCTTGTAGTTGATGCTAGTTGGTTTATTCGCTGGAAGATCATATGTTTAGATCCTTAATGCATATTTATACCCCTCTGATTATGAACATGAATATGCTTTGTGAGTAGTTACGTTTGTTCCTGAGGACATGGGTGAAGTCTTGCTATTAGTAGTCATGTGAATTTGGTATTCGTTTGATATTTTGATGAGATGTATGTTGTCTCTCCTCTAGTGGTGTTATGTGAATGTCGACTACATGACACTTCACCATTGTTTGGGCCTATAGGAAGGCATTGGGAAGTAATAAGTAGATGATGGGTTGATAGAGTCACTACAAAAAAATACACTTCCGTGATGATACGTGTTTGTCATAGTAGGTCGCGTTTTCTGTCATGCATGTACATCCATGACGATTTTATGACAGAATCAAGATAGTCATACCTGTGCTGTCGTAGAAGTGTTCCATGACATTACCAAAATTATTATCACGGAAGTGTCCACTTCCATGACGATAAATCACGCATCACATAAGTGCTTTCATCAAGGGTGACCGACACGTGGGATCCACCATAACGGAACGCTGTTAAGCTATCGGGTCGGGTTTTGGATCCGATAACCCGTTAACAGCCCCGACCAATGGGGATTTTCCACGTGTAAAATCATCATTGGCTGGAGGAAACACGTCTCGGCTCATCGCTGGGACAGATGCCATCCACTCATTGGAGAGAAGGCGCCTATGATACGTCGACACGTGGCACGGCCCAACAGAGGCCCATTCCTATGAAAAGGCTGGCCCGTTTGACTTGGTCAAAAGGTGGCGGGCCGGCCCATGGAAAGCCTGTTAACGGCCTATTCCCATATAGCCCATTTACAGCCCGCTAACCCAAGGCCCGTTACGCCCTATTCGAATTAGGCCTGATAGCGTCATCTGGGCCATCCAATATGATTCCAGCCCGTTTTCACTTCTGGCCCATGTATGGCCCATGACATCTTTCGGCCCATATGAGGCCCTATGTAACTCTTGGCCTATTAACGGCCCGTGGTGAAACAGGCCCGTAATGAATAGTGTATCACTTTACACCCATTAATGGCCCGTGGTGAAACTGGCCCGTAAAGAACAGTGTATCACTTTATACCCATTAACGGCCCGTTATTCCGTTGGGCCGTTTCCAGCCGATGTTATCTTTCGGCCTTCTCAGAACCCATTTATTCTTGGGCTCATTTTTAGCATTCGTTTACTTACGGCTCGTTACTATCATTTTCTGCTTGTGGGCCAAATTCAGCCCGTGGTTACAGTCGACCCATTTGTGGTCCGTTAATACATTGGGCCGTTTTCAAAGCGTCTTCAAATACGGCCTATTAATGATGGCCCGTTATGGTCGGCCCATGAACGGGCGATTTCAACTCTAGCCCGTTTACGGCCAGAATGCGGTCTGTTTGGCCCATGTTTGGCCAATCGATCATACGGCCCGTATAAGGCCCATTGATGATATGGCCCACAGAAGGCCCGTTGTTTCTACGGCCCATAGAAGGCCCATTGTTTCTACGGCCCGTAGAAGGCCCACTGTTTCTACGGCCGTAGAAGGCCCACTGCTTATACGGCCCGTAGAAGGCCCACTGTTTCTACAGCCCGTAGGAGGCCCAGTCACTACAGTAAATATTAGCCCATGGTTATTGTGGCCTAGTTTTAAAAAATAGGTTATTGCAGCCACTAGCAAACCACAGAAAAAAGAACTGCACTGACTACAAGCAAACAAATAAACAAGACAACAAGTAAATAAATAAGCAAGCAACTTACACTAGGCTATCATGGCTATTACACATATTACATCCACTGGGCATCAAAGTTCGCCACCAGTACAAATATAGGGAACACAGCAGCATATAAACGCCGCAGCAAAACAAGTCCAGAACTGAAACCACTTCAGAAGAGCTCAAGAAACAATATCTTGGGTACCCATAATGCTGGCAAGATGCTTAGCAAGCTTATTAACTTTCTCTTGTTTGGCGCTTAAGTCCTCCAGCGCTTGCTGTTGCACCAGAAAGTATGCATCTGAATTCTGCAGGGACTTCCTCAGTCCTTCGGCTTCCTGTCGCATAACATCTGATCGATGTTTTTCAACTTGAAGTTGAGACTCAAGAAGCCGAACTAATTTAGGCAACGAGTTCGAAGAGCTGGTGCCAGCAGTGGTAGCCAGTAACTCGAACACTACATCAAGACAGGACTTTGGGGTTGTCTCGATGTCTTCAATATAGTTTTTATCAGCTTTCTTGGAGAACAACAGGGATGTCTCAATATCTTGAACCTTATCTGCATTACTTCCTTTACCATTTCATAACAGGGTACTCTTCGCCAATATTTTATCCGCGTTCTAAAAGAGAAACAAACAAACACATCTCAGGTTTACAATGTAGTATATGAAACTCATTTTGGTAAACCAGTTCAGTAGTAAGGTGGACAGGTTAACAGCATGAAACAAACATATATCTATGTAGTATGGTCACTGTATGGTCTATATCATTCTAGTTTATGTTGCCAAATCAAGATAGATACAATTTGAATCATATCTATTTAAGACAAAGCAGCATAGACAAAATATAAGTGTGGGAAACTACACATCAATAACAACACTTGTAATGTGCATGGCATGAGAACATAACTATTTATTCAATTGAAACTGAAATCAACATAGAGCAAGTTACAACAGTAACCAGCCAAACACGTTGAAGAAACAGGTTTAAAACATACCTGTTGCGCCATTGGAGTTTCAATTGCATCCTTCAAATTTGAAATTAGTTGGTATCAGTAAATACAGTGATGCAAGAGCAAAGTAGTATGAACCATAGCTACGGAACCTGACCTGAGAACAATTATTCTTCTGCTTTAAGCGTTGACTTCAGGTTCGGACTGGTGGTCCTCGTGATTTGGGCACTGCAGTTGCCTTACTAACTGCTCGTGTTTGGGTGCTCTGTGGTGGAGATGGTGCTGTGTCAACGGGAACTGGGTGTCTATCTGCTGGGGTTAGGGTTAGAAGGGGTGTAGCTGGTTCTCTGTCCAACTGGGTAGGGGTACAATCTGCATGAGTGTGGGTTATGTGTGGTGGGGCTGGTTCTTGGGCAAGTACAACCGTGCTTCTATCCGCATCGATAGGTAGCACGATCTTTTCTGAAGACCGTGTTTTTACTCCCATAGATACTGTCATCACTCCCTCCAATTGAAATGGCTGATAAACAAGAAAAGTAATTGAATGTACAGACATTGTAAGATAGACAGGTGCAATGGATAGTAGGGAAGAAAACAGGGCATGAAATAATTCACATTTATGTTGTCTAAGCAAACACAATAGCATGACATAATTTCACATATATGATGGCTAATTAAACAGGATAGCATGACACAATTTCACATGTATGATGGCTAACTAAACAGGATAGAATGACATGCTTCAAAATATGATGACTATGTAAACATGATGACATGATATAACTATACATGTGTCTATTAAAGTGGTTGGCATGCCATAAATCACAAACATGCCGTCGATGGAAACATGATGGCATGATATAATTCACGGATAGAATGACATAATTTAAAATATGATGACTATGTAAACAGGATGAGATGATATAACTATATTATGTCTTTATAAAATGGGTTGGCATGCCATAATTCAGATACATGTTGTCTATGTAAACATCATGGCATGACATAATTCAAATATATGATTTATATACTAAGGAAGTGAGCAGAGGGCAATCGCATATATGATGTGTCATCTAAGGAGATGGCATTCAATATTGTGTATATGATGTAAAAACTAAGCATTGCAATACAACATATGCATTATATGAGTAATATAACCCTGCCAAGTTTGAGCATACAGCTCAGGGGGATAATAGGACTGGTCATCTGCCTCTGAATCCTCCTCTGAAGAGCTATCTGTAACCAGCAAGATATCTGCTTCAGCAGGTAGCATTGTCTGCTCTGAAGACCTTGTTTTCACTCCAGATTTCTCCATCACCAATTCAAATGGTTGATGCACAGGAAGAGCAGTTGAATATACAAACATTGTCGGCAAAAGCAATGAGAAATACAAAAAAAGGACGGCTTGATATAATTCACATATATGACGCTTGCCTAAACAGCATGGCATTGCATAATTCACATACATAATGCCTTGCAACAAGATAACATTGCATAATTAACATATATAATGTCTTGCAACAAGATGGCATTGCATAATTCACATATATGGTAATTAGGCACTAAACAGGTGGCATTCACACAAAGCATGTGTAAACTAAGCAAATGACATAGCAATGCAAGATACCATACACACGATATGAGCAACATAACCCTGCCAAGTTAGGGCATGCACCTCGGGGGGGGGGGATATGACTGGTCATCTGTCTCTGAATCCTCCTCTAAGGAGCTATAGGTAACCAGCAAGACATGCACTTCGTCAGATAACATTGTCTGCTCTGAAGACCTTGTTTCCACTCCAGATTTTTCCACGACCGTGCCGAATGGCTGATGCACAGGAAGAGTAATTGAATGTTCTAAAATTGTTGACAAATTTTACACGTAATAAAAAAATGATGGCATGATATAGTTCACATATAAGATGACTGGCTAACCAGGGTGGCATTGCAAAATTCACATATATCATGCCTGGCTAGACAAGATGGCATTACATGATTCACATATACGATAAAGGAACTAAACAGATGGCATTGACACAAAGCATGTCTAAACTAAGCATATGACATCTTTAATGTATACAGTAAGCAATGCAAGGCACCATATGCATGATATTACCAACTTTAGCATGCCAAGTTAGAGAAAAGACCTCATGGGGTAAATAGGAGTGGTATTCTCCTTCTGAATCCCCCTCAGAACAGTTATCTTCCTCTTGATTATGATCCGAAATGGGTGAAGGGGGGCTGCCTTTGCGCCCACCATGGAACGACGTCCGCATGAAATTTTATTGCCACACAAGGCTCGTCTCTTTTGCTCTACATGATCAGTTCCATTGTGTACAATAACTGGCGTGCATAGGAATAAAACATAGTGAGGTTATGTAAGGAGTGCATGCACAAATCCAGAGTGATGGTAGCAAACTTTGGATAGACCCAAAACCAATGACAGCAGGCAGATAATAGCTTTAGTTAAAAATACATATAATAGGCACCGGAGATTAACCAGATAGTAGACAGGTAGTACTGATTGTTGCCCCAATATGTACCCCACAACCATTTAAAAACTCAAGTTTCAGCATTAGTTTGGACCTGACTCGGAGTCTAATAGGTGAACACGACGATAATGTAGCATGTCATCATATTAAGTGAAGCAGACACGGAAGAGTGCGACCTCTCTTGCGGACCCGTGTAGTCCTCAAGGTTGTCTGCTCAGTTGATGATGGTAATGCAGTTGTCGTGGCTGCCGGCGGCGGGGAAGAAGATCTGAGGCGGCAAAAGACAGTCTGGAGAGCGGATCCCTGCTGTGGTGAACACTTCCGTCGTTGGAGCAGCTGAGCTGGGGTGGAACACAACGCCGCAGGAGCAGGACAAACCACACAAGGTTTTCTTTGACACATATCTCTAACAGAAGTAATTGAGTAAGGGCTTGTTTGAATTTGAGGATTCTAACAATGCAGGGATAGGAAATAGACAGGAATAGGATAGGAATGCATGTGCAAAACAGAGAATTTAAAAACACAGGATTTCTGCCAATCTGGGTGTTTGATTCACAACAATTGGAAGATCACAGGATGCGAAAAAGCATGGTGAGATTAAGTCAAACCACAAGAAAATGTACGGTTATAATGCTATTATGCTACTATCTCTTAGTCTTGTTCTTGATGAATAGGAATATGAAAAGGAGGAGAAGTGGAAATTAGAATTCCTACGGGTTTTTTTTTCTAGGAGACACTAAAGGAACAAATCCTACAGTTTTCCTTTGCTCCATTCCTTTGCACCAAATTCATGAAAAGTAGTACCATAGGAAACTTTCCAATTCCTATGTTTTTCATTCACTTTTCCTTTCAAGCACTGGCGATTCTAGTAGGCAGGCTTGAGCAAGGAAAATCCTACACTAAAAAAATGTTTTTGTGCTACTTCTATTACTTTGGACCCAGGCCACTGCCATACTAGCTCAACTCCCAGGCCCATCGACAAATGCTCAGCTCAAACGCGCAGAGATAAATAATGATGGCGTTCAAGAGAGTCCATCACGGATAGCTAAGTTGCCTGGTACCTCACTGCTTGTCATATAGTAGGATAAAATAATCATATTTCCCATTACTACGAGTGCTCAGTGGACAATATATATATAACATTTAGAGTAAAAAAGAGATGCAACAAGTGTACAACCTCTTTGGCGAAGCCATGTCGATCTCAGCGTGATTGGGTTGGCCGGTGAGGATGCTCCGGCTGACTTGGCTGTCGGAGGAGGGGAAGAAGATCTTAGGCGTCTGGAGATGGAGCCCGAGGTACTGCTCCGCTGTGATGGAGGGTTTCCTTGTTGGAGCAGCTCCGGTGAGTTGTACGACGTCGAGGCAGAAGCAGGACAAGAGAGACAACAAACAACGTTAACCTGAGTGGAATTCCAATAGCATCTCCAATACATGACGTAATATACATAACCATAAAGTGCTAGATGTAAAATACATCAGCCGCTCATCTCTGAACTTAACTAGTCTAAACTGAACTTAACTGTCGAAACTGAACTTAACTGTCGGAACTGAATTTTGCTGTCGAAACTGAATTTTGCTGTCGAAACTGAATGCACTAGCAAGATGAGGCTACACGTCGGTCGACTGACTTTTTCATCTCTGGTCAGTCGATTTTGCAGCCGTTGGATACGAATTCAAGGGCCTGCGGTTCATCTTCAACCTCCACCCCCTGAGCCGCCAGCCACCACCGGCCAAACAGCAGCCTCCCGCCACCCGCGGCTGGAGGTGCGCTGCCCCGCCCGCCCCAAAAACACTCCCCACCGCCAGTCCGCCGCCGCCCCGGCCATCCCTCTAGGCCCCCCCATGCCGAGCTTTTTCTCCGGTGATCCCCACGCCACCGCCCCGCCAACGCTCCGCCACCGCCGGCAACCGCCGCCCCCATCCTGAACCCTAAGATAGATAGTGGGGTACCTCTCCGACAAGCCCCCCTTCCCGTTGTGGCTGGTTCTTCCTTCACCCTGGTGAGCCCCCCCCCCCCCCCTGAAAATCGACTGACCCAAAAGTCGATTCAGTCGACTGAAGTGTAGCTAAATCGGAGCAGCATCGCAAGCAAGAGCAAGAGCGGGAGCAGCAGCGCGAGCAAGAGCAATAGCAAGAGCAGACCAGGCAGGGGACCGAGAGCAAGAGCAGAGCAGCAGCGCGAGCGAGAGCTAAAGCAGTAGCAGCTCCTACTGATGTGGACGTCGCCGCCAAGGGAGCGACACCGTGGAGGAAGTGGCCGGCGATGCCGCCGTGGATGGAGTCGCGCCGTGTCGGCTCGGGACCGAGCGCCGACAGCACCGTGAGATCAAATCAAGAAGAAAATGTGGCGATTAGTGTACAACCTCTTTGGTGGCGCCGATTAGGCCGCAGCTTCATCCGAGGAAACGGTGATGATGATGCTCTTCCGGTGGTGCAAGTGAAGACGGCGGTGTGGGAATGGAGGTGGCATGAAAGACGAGGGGAACATCGGGGTAGCTCCTTGGAGGTGGAGGATGGGGTGGCTGAACCGGCGGGACCACGAGATCAACGACGGATCCTCATCCGGTACGGTGGATGAGGGACATCGAGGTGTTGCTATGGACGACGTCATCGAGGAAGAGGCTCCAACTGGGTGGCGGATGGAGCAGGGTGTGGGGTTTCGTCATGGGTTTTCTTTACACCGACTGTGTATGAATGGGTGGGCGGATGGGATGGCAGTGGGGAACCATGGCTTAGAGATGCGCTTGTCCGAAATGTGGGGTAAGTTATGAAAGTACCCCCACCGATTTGAGGCAGTTCTTTCGGTTCAGCGGTACCACGGGCATTTCGCGTGTCGGGATTTCACAGGAGGTGGGAGTTTTCATGCGTGTTGTAATTTCAGAATAGCAAGGCGCGGGTTGAGATGGAGGGAGTTGTCGGAGCACAACGAGACAAAGATATATCTTAAATATTTTGGGCTAACAAGGCGCGGGTTGAAGAGGCGGGAGTTTCGCAGCACGATAGACAGAGACAGTAGCTTGAATTTTCGGCATAACAAGGCGCGGCTTGAATTTTCGGAAGAACAAGCTTAACATGTACCCAAAAAAAGATAATTTGCACCTCAACACGCACAACACACACACACAAACACCATTTAGACTAGAGTAAGGTACACGTGCATGGCACGCATGACATTTGGCAACCAAATTATGAATAAATACCACATTATAGCATACAAGCTTTGAGTCCTATATGCATGATGTAGATGTTCATTTAATTCTTATAGTTCATTTGATTCAAAATCTTCTAGTTTTTATAAGAAAGCTAATCTATTTTAAGATTCATGGAATTATGTGTTGTAAGACATAAAGTAAAAACAAATAATGGCAAATCATGTAGAAAAACATTTGGGCAATTCTGATATGGAAGATTCTAGAACAAATAAGAAGTGCTTGTGTTTTGATGTTTGTGCATTATTCTTAAGTTCAACCATGGAGTCTTTTAGATTATACATGTGGCAAACTCTGGTGGAATCTAGATGATATCCAACGGCCAGTAGTGCTCAAATTTGCCATCTTTGGACCATCGGATTCGCCTCATCCAACGACCATCTTTCAAAGTTAAAGTTACCCGCACACAATATAAAAAATATAAAATATTATACATATATAGGGGTATAGATATAGATATGTGATGTGAAAGCCGCCCATCATCTCCAACTAGAATAGTGTGTCCATGCACGGATGCGACGTGGCCAAATGATGTCTGCCATCAGTATCTCAAATTCAAATCAGTTTGACCTTGTTCAATGTGTATACATTACAACATGCTCGTTTCCAAACCACACCGCACAGATCTCTGTTATATTCATGCATGCATGGGTTTCAAAGATCAGGATCTCTTATTCAAATATTTCAATTCAACTTTACATTGATTATGACCTCACCTATTATTTTACACCCACACAGTAGTCTTCTCTTTATAATTGTACCACTAACTTTCTCTCATGCACGCATGCACACACACTACCAGTCGGCATTATCCATCGCACGCATGCAATCTTTTTCTTCAGGTCGGTCTCCCATGAAGGTACACACCCACCCACATCCCCCTCTCCATCATACCGGGCATTCTTTATCTCTCACGCGTGCATGCACAAGGATCGATGTTCCTCTATGTATGTGTGTATATATCTAGGTCTTTCATAGTTTTCCACACAAACCGATCAATCGATATATCCAGTGAGGTCTCACCCTCTTTCCCACGTCCACATCGATCAATCTATACCTCTCTATATAGGATTAACATATACAGCTAATACACCCACATTAATTATATATCCAACGTCCCCCTCTCATCATCCATGCCTTCCGCTTCATCTCTCAGACGCGTGCACAATGGCGAAGACAGGGGGCAGTAAGGGCCCTGCCGCCCCCCCCCCCTAACATCACTATATATCAAGGCTATATGAATGTGATCATTAGACAATTGCTGCTAAAAATGGTTTAAGTTCATTAATTGACCCTCCTCATAAAGGATTAGCAATGCTTGGCCCCCTAGCTCATTTATTTTTCATGGCTCCGCCACTGCGTGCAACAGCGCACGTGTTCGCCCCCTCTCTCTAAGTATCGATCTCGCACTTGTGCATTCCTTCATAGTCTTCCTCCACTCGGCCCCTCGCACCATCTTCTAGCCCCCCACCGGATTTTGCCACATGTACAATCTAGCAGACTCCATGGTTGAACTTAAGCATAATGCACAAATCTCAAAACAACAGTGGTTATCATAACTGCCCAAACTTTTTTTCTAGTTGAATTGCCATTATTTGTTTTTACTTTATGCTTTACAACACACAATTCCACGAATCATAAAATAGATTAAGGGCTTCTTTGATTCAAAGGATTCTCAAAGGAATTTTGGAGGATTCTAATCATTAGGAATTTTTCCTATCTTGGTTGTTTGATTCGTAGGATTGTAAACCATAGGAATTTTTCCATATGATTCATTTGCACTAGATTTCATAGGAAACATCCCATCCACTCAAACCTCTTTGAAAGAATTCTGCGTTTTTTCTATGCACAATCAAACACTCGTACAATCCTGTAGGATTCAAGACGACATTCCACTATAATCCCATGTTTTTCCTATTCCCGCGTTCTTAGCTTTTTTATAAAAACTAATTGATTTTGAATGAGATGAATTATAAGAATTAAATGAAGGGCTACATCAGGCATATATGACTCAGAGCTTACATGCTATAGTGTGGTATTTATTCATAATTTGGTTGCAAAATCTGATGCGTGCAATGCACGTGTACCTTACTAGTACTTCGAGTATGTGCAAAACACGTAAATTAGAATACCAATGGCACGCTACACAGTGTCTCTCTTACAGTTCATGAAGCCATGTGGCACATGTGGAGGCGCTGTCGCGACATCCTTGCGTGGATTGATCACAGTGACGTGCTGCTGGTTCCAGAAGAATTTACTTGTCCTCCCTGAGCCATACTGGCGGTACATGCATGAAGCGAAGATGTGCACCCACGCCACGCACGCACTCATTCCTTCGCACGCACACGCGGTTACACGGGCGGACGCAATTTTGTACCAAGATCCACCCCATGTGATATGTGATAATTTGACGCGTGTAAGGTCGTTCACTTTATTGATGGTCAACTAATACAGCGCATGCAAATTGAGTGGACGTGAGGGCGGAAGAAAGAAATTATTACTCCACTACGCGCATGCGAGTAGTTAAATCGTGGGTTGCTAGTAGTATTTCCATTGGTCTCCTTCGTATTTTGTGCCAATTTTTGACAGTAACATAATATTTACGCATTTGAGCAGTGTAGTACTTGAAATTTATGTTCCGCTAAACTCATCGGGAGCCGTTTCGGGCCTCAAAACCAAACCATCAATTAATCTTTACCTTGTTCCCATCACATTCGAAATCCTGCTCACACCTACTAGTACGTACCAAACCTGAACATTTTCCCATTATGTAGGTATTAGTACTAGTGCTAGTACTTAGTTTATAAAAAGGGGAACTACCTAACCGAAAATTACTCTACCTTTCCTCCTCATAAGTGCATCTTCTTCGCCCGTCGTTGCCATGGCCGGTGAGCAGAGCCCTAGGTCGAGAACTACTCGTAACAAGGGAGCGCCAACCAAGTCTGCGGAAAGAAAAGAGGGCTTGCCGCCACGCAGAGACCTTGAAAGATCTCTCACGGGAAGGCGATGGCTCCCAGGAGCGCCCTAGCCGCGGAGGCGAACATGCCGAGCCGGCGGAGCTGGAGTCGTTATCCCTTGACGGCATGCCCGATCAGCTCAAGAAGCACCTCAATAAGCAGAAGGAGTGCATCCAAGGCTTGATGGAGTTGCTGAAGGAGAGCCTCGACGACATGCCCGCTGAGCTCAGTCAGCAGGGGGAGTTGACCGCTAGCTTGGTGATGCTGTTGAAGAAGAGCATTGCCTCGGAGAAGAAGGCAAGCGGCGAAATCCTGCGACTTCAGGAGGACAAGGCGAAGCTCTGCCACGAGATCGACCTATTGAAGGAGAAGAACGCCGGCTGGAAGAAGCTGCATGAGAATAGTAGTTCCTCGATGAAGATGTTGCAGGCCCTCGTCATGGAACAGAAGCAGGAGTTGGTGAAGCTCCGCATCGAGCACCCGGCTGCTGTCAAGGTACGTAATGCGGCCGTGGAACAGATGATGAAGGCTCGCGTCGAGAAATCCCGCGTCATGGACAGAATGAAGAAGATGACGGAGGAGACGCGCAAGGAAATGGAGGTCGTGGAGGCGATGAAGAAGTAGTTACGACTCCGCAGCGAATTAGATCATTTGGGGTGATAATCTTCCTTCTTCTTTTGCTCCCGTGTTTCATCTTTTGCTTCGGGTGTTTCACCGCACGTGTCATGTTCTCTGTGAGGCATGAATAGAACAATGTTTTTTTAGGGAATGAATAGAATAATGCTAACAATGGCCCTGTTTGGATACTCTAACTCAGCTAGAGGTTAGAGTTAGATTCTAACCCTGAACTAACTCTAACCAAAGAGGTGTTTGGATGGCAGGGTTAGATGGAGCACGGATACGGCGAGGCGCCTTCACGGGCGGTGTGAGAGGGAGGGAGGGAGAGGACGAGAAGCTTCGAGGAAGTGGGGAAGGATATGCTGCAGGAAGAGCGAGAGAAAAATGTGTTTTTAATGGCCCTGAGAAGAACTAACCCAAATAAGCACCTCTTGGGTGGGTTAGATTTTTTGGATGAGTTAGATGCATCTAACCCAAACTAACCCTCCTGTTTGGATACTTTTGGGTTAGTTGAATCCAAACTAACCCAAACTAACTCTAACCCATGGATCCAAATAGGGCCAATGAGATGACTAGCAAATTAGATCATTTTTATCGCCATATGGCACTGGGCTGCCGTGTTCCGTGCTCCTCTGTCGTAGTACTACTCCAGTGGAAAACTTGAGTATACCGCACGGTTCTTTGCTCCTCCTCGATCAGGTCGTCGGCGCATTTATACGAGCAGTCAAATCACAAGGCCCCACCTTCCAGTAGTAATGAGCCGTCAAATCACAAAGGCCCTTGCCTCTCGTGAAACTGACCAAGCTAGACTGCCCCGCCATCTAGCCTTTTAAAAAATGTATACTTTTGTACAACAGTAGTATCGATGGATTGCGCCATTGAGCAAAACTTGAAATTAAAAAAAAGTGGTACATATAGAGAGCGCTCGTCGCCAAATTATGCATATAGTACTATTAAAAAGGCTAGTCACAATAATGGTGTCCAGCACAACCCACCCCTCAAATAAAACTAAGCACCCTGGAATTCTTTGACAAAACTAAGCACCCTGAAATTCTTTGACAACTAAACTGCTGGCTATATGATGTTGGCCATATATATTGTACGTATATAATGTGAAAAACCAGTGGTAGTACAATACCAACTAAAAGATGGAATGTAAGAAATACTAGTATGTACGTACTGAAGAGTTAAAGTAACAAGAAGAAACATAACATAGTTCTGCTGGGGGCTCAGCACAACACACCCCTCAAATTAAATTAAGCACACCTGAAATTAAACTTTGCAACTATTCCGGTAGACACTGCATTAGAACCACCATGAGCAATGACACTGCCACCTTACTCGGAGTCCTTGTCCACGTCCTCGACTTCGTCCTTGTCCCTCTTCCTCTTGGCCGATACTTCTTTGCTTGAACCGCACACTTGGTTGTTGCTCTTCATCCAACCCTTGTAGATATTGAAGCAAAGGTAGCCATCCATTGCAGCGTAGTGGATCTGGTCTATATCTAGTACATTCCGCTGCCATGCATGATGATGAAACGTGTATGGAGGTTTCTCCAGTTTACCGTATGAAGGATGAACCATGGCTCCTGCCAGGGTCAGCATTGAAGGCTAACGAGAGGACACCAGCCGATTCTTATGGAGGTCGAAGGTGTTGCCTACAACGAGGCCTATCCGACGCATGACTTCTTTGTCGTTACCAAAGTCTACAGTAACGAATTTTACTAGGTTGCTCTCGAGGAAGTCCTTAAAATCCTGGCACTCAACGTCGGCATGGCATATGTGGTAGACCAAGCATAAGTCATGCACGCAAACCTGGATCACAGCGGGCTTCTTCCTCTCTTCGTCCTTTAGATCCTTCTCTCGTCCCAGGACTGTGGTGTACTCAACATCTAGCCCAGCGACCCACTCATCATCTGAGTCTTCGAACATGCATCTGAAGCGAGAAAAGCATCCTTTCACCGTCGCGGAAGAACGGGTGTAGATGACGTCGAACTCATCACCGGTGATGGTTCTAACCTTGTACTCACCGCCGATCGTGGAGATTTGGGATGCCATGGATTTGGGAGCTGGGTTAGGATTAGTGGAACTACCATAATGCAAATGGACGGGACGACTAGGAGCAAATCGCCGTAGTATTAAAGGACGTGCAGGGACGAGTAGGAGCAAACTACCAGCGTGCGAACGGCAGGGTAGTGGCTTTCCATTCTCCCATGATACGGGCTTCCGAGAGCCCTTGGATCTGAGATCGAACGGTTGCATGGCGTGATTCTAGACCTATGGGTGAATATCCTATCCTGGAGGGTTATTCTGCAAATTTTTAGCAACTTAGCATGCGACCGTTTGATCTCAGATCCAAGGGCTGCCAGGAGCCCATATCATGGTCGCGCCTACCACGACCGTCACGTCGCTCGCGCGGTCACGCCGTTGGAGATTTAACATGGTGCGTTAGGCTATCTGATGTTGGCATGTCATACATAGTCATCACTTAGTCACTCATACGACAACAAGGTTGGCTATAAGTGTATTTATTTATTTTACTTCTCTCTATCTCTTTCTTCGTACTCCCTCCGCCCATAATATAAGAACGTTTTTTACACTAGTGTAGTGCCAAAAACGTTCTTATATTATGGGACACAGGGAGTACTAGTATTTATTGCATTTGCCAAGGAGTGACCTCTTCCAATGAAATGGTGTTGCTAAGTTTGCTTCATTTAATTAGCTATAGACTCAAAATTGTCTTTTCACCTAGGTACACGCGCTTAGCACCATTTCTTCCTTGGGTCAAACTTGCCACATCAAACTTTATGCCGATGTAGTGACTACTCGGCTGCCATCTAGGTCAAGCCGGCTATGTTAATTAGGACATCTATCGACGGACCCCTTTTCTATGAGTTTATCTTTAATTTGAGCTTTGTTCCTCGTCTAGTTTGTCCGTCAGGATTCATGTTGTCTCCTTTGGGCAGTGAGGTTATGATTTCTTGTCATGTGGCATTTTTTCGTGTTATATGTGATAATCTGGCGCTTCAGATCAAAATGACGACAACTGCGCCTCCGGGCCACATGCATGAAGACTTCTCGACAGTCATTGACGTGGTCAAGCCGGCTCTGGTAGACAAAAGAAAACTAGTACTACTCCACTATATAGGCAGGAGCCTCCGCGCTTGCTTGCTAGTGTTGCTCTCTTCACACTGGCTCAGCCTCTCCAGATCTAAACACGACAGCGGTGGCCACACTCTCTGTCTTTCTCTGCTCACCGCTGGTCACAGATCCAGCCGGATCCTCTCCGTCGGGGAAGGTGAGAAGGTGCAACATTCACGCGGTCGTCCTCGGCGACGGCTCTTACCCACTGTTGGGCGCGTCCCGATCAGCCTGCCTTGCCGTTCTCTCCCAAGCACCACTGGCGAGGGAGGGCCTCTGACCCCTTCTTCCTCGCTGTCGTAGTGTGGGCAGATCCGGCCTCCCACCGCCCACCTAGCGACATCCCGGCGACCATCAGGTATAACTTCCTTCAAAACCGGCCCTTCTCTACTTCCCGAGCTCCTGACGTCGCTGCATTTGTATCTTTTACTATTTCTCGGGCCCCCTCGTAGATAGGATCGATCGGCTGTTCGAAAACCACCTAATTTTTTTACGTTTAAGAGGTAAAACTAGTTCATGCACTCGAATCTAGTACTACTTGGTTCAAACAAGGAAGAAAGGGGGTGGGGTGGGGGAGGATTTGTTACCTGAATCTAGGACTTGGTCAAAAGAGGAAATAATGGGGGCGAAAAGTAGCAGAGAGTGGCTATCCAACTGGTCTCCAGGTCTAATAGGGAAATAAAGGGAAACGTAGTACAAACTCAATATAAACCTGATCTATTGGTTGAAAAGGGAAAGAAAGTAGGGACTGGGGGACAAGTCAACAGAGTAAGTCCAGCATTGGATTTGCTAGCCTCACACAGTATAAGGTGGCTATACCGAACAAAAATGGGACCAACCCAGATATCCTGTTCTGATGTTTGTTGCCCCGAGCCACTCTTATGTAATGCCACTGGTAAAATGTAGCAGTCGCACTGTTAAAAGTAAGGACACGCTAAACCAATGTTGTTTTCAATGTAATGCCTCCAGTAATATGAATCAATGGCACTTCCTTACATGTCCTGCTAAAATTTCCCATTAAGATAAGTTTTGGTTCTTTTCATTAGAAATGCAACTGTCCTGGTCCGCCTAATCTCCCGTGCCCAAAGTAATGTCGTATTTAACGGTTGTCATAGTTAATCCTAATGCCCACACTAATATCTAGCAATGCCACTACTTTAGAAATTGCTACTGTGCTTGTAGGATTGCCATTCAGATAAGGAACATGCTTCTCTTCATTTTGATGCATGTTTCATCACTTGTTAGTCACCCTCCTTTCTACCTTTTCTGTGCAAACAGATATATACATTTCACGCTCGATCTTAGTAGAACTGCACAAATGATATCCAAATTATAGTAGAGCATTCCAGGAGCTTCACAACCAACCTTGATGTTGCTCAATTTTATTGCAACTAATGAAGAAGAAGCTCTGTGGGTTTCATTTTCTGATGGAAATGGAACCGGGGCTGGAGCCCTTTTCTTAAAAAAATTGAAGAAGAAGTTGCTAGCTCACGGGACATTGCTTCATTTTAGGTGAACTACACCAAAAGGTCCCATGAACTGAATCATCCATGTTGGTGACTGAAAGAGCTAGCTTCAGCATCCCAGTCTAAGCACCCCCGGCCTCCATCCTTGCAACGCACGGTACACCTTGTTTGCCACCTGCTCGACCCTAGTGTCACTGATAAAATGAACTAATAATATAGTTAAAATAGAGCGAGTGTCATCTCTATCATTTCATTTCCAATGTAGATAAAGAAAGTGCTTCTCTTTGTTAATGTATGTTTCATCAACTAGTCCCATTGTTAATGTTTAAGCGTTTTTGCAAACTGGGGTGCTTAATTTTAGTTGATATGTACAAAAAATAGAGATTTGAATATCTCAAGGCGCCTCCTTGTACTACCGCTATACACAGATGTTCATCACTGGCAGAAGGTGTATCTGGGAGACATGGGACGATGTCCAGTATGAGGCCTACCCTTATGAGGCGTCGCAGGGCCCATCTCGCCCTCGCAGCATGGCATACTATGATACTATTGCAATATTTTCTTCTATTTATTTTGTGTGTTTCATAAACTAGTGCCACTATAATGTAATCACGCTTTTTCATTATCTGTGCAAACAGGTTTATTCAACTGCATTTTGGTGGAACTGCACAAATGTACGTATGGAACCAGCATATATGCAGAGTGCGAGGTGTGCCAAGTAAAAATTACCGACACCAACCATGCTGCATGCACGCATTGGCATCCACCACCACCAGTGGGATGTGTGGCGCTCTCCGTGGATGGATCTTTCTCAGCAGCAAATCCTCTAACCAAATACTAGTAGCTTATATTGGCAGTTTTCTAGGGAGTACTCTTTTTTGAAAGAAGCACCAATCTATTTTTCTTTATTTGTACACTGTTTCAAAACTTTGACTCAAAGGTCCAGACCTATTTAAGGGTGATTGGCGTAGTACTCGGAGACTAATTGTAAGCATGATTTTAATAAGCTGTCACACTGATTGTGTCGGTGTACAAAAGTAGGGGCTCTACTTTTGACCCCTTTAATTGTGCACGGACAGTCAGAGCCTCCTGCCACGGTCACACACGGACACGGCAGGAAAGGGAAGCCGGAGAGAAGCCGAAGCCACAAGGACAAATGAAGCAACAACAAGGATCAAGAACACAAAGATCAGATAGGCGTAGCAAGTTCCCCCGGCAAGGACCCTTGCCGGGGCAGCCCAAGCAGGGTCCTTGCCGGGTAGCTCGCCCACGCCAACCAAGCGAGCCACCCTTGAGCCCACCAACGCTAAACAGATGCATTGGAACAAGGCTCGGGAGGCACCTCCGTGGTGGCATGCAGATCTTTGTGAAGACATAGAATGCTCGAGATCAAAAGAGGATAGGAAGGCAACCATCCTCACCGAAGAAACCCACAGGACCCCGGGCAAGATCCTTGCCGGGGAAGCCAGCGCGCCACGGCAAGGCCCTTGCCGGGCCACCCGGCAAGACCCTTGCTGGGTCACCCGACAAAGACCTTGCCAAGTGCACCAGCAAGCCACTGCCAGACCCGCACCAGCCAAGTCCTCACTGTTGTTCGCACGCAGCTGCCAACCCAACCAACTGGGCAGGCACCTGCGTGGCAGCATGCAATCCTTCGTGGAGGCTCCACCACCGCGCCACCTCAGTTGCCTGCCTGCCTATGTGGCACCGCATGCGTCGCTGGCCAGGGCACGTGTCGAAGCAAGGGGGCGGCGACGGACGGGACGGGCCTCGCCCCCGTCCCCGATAAAGCGAAGGGACACCTAAGCCTTGCATTAAATGCATCTTGTCCTGTAATACTAGCGATAACCTCGCAATGTTGTAGCACTTTCCACCTCCTGTGTTCCACTGTGGCAGCCCCTTTCGCCTATAAAAGGAGGCCCATGGCACACAGAGAGGGGATTCGGCTCTTTTGAACCCCACAGGACCCAGAGCTAGTTTGAGAGCTCAAGAACACTAATATAACCACCAAAGCAGGATCGTAGGGTTTTACGCATCTTTGCGGCTCGAACCTGGGTAAATGTCCTCATGATCCCCGCGCCCCGCAACCGTAGAAGGGATTCCAGTGATCCCATAGGTGTCGTTTCCCACCAACATCTTTGGCGCGCCAGGTAGGGGGCAGCGCTATTGTGAGAATCTGGCCTAGCGTCGACCTAGTTGTTCCCATTGCCACGGCTCCTGCGGACGAGGCGACCAAGAAGGCCACGCCGCCCGCGGCACGAAGGACGCCGAGGCGGTGACGAGAGAGCTAAGTCATGTTGAATTTTGAGCTTGTCTCCTTAAATATAAGGTTGTTGTCCTCGATGGTTCGGCCTTTGTATGCAAATCCTCTACGCAGAGGGGCCCTCCTGCAATCGGCAACGCCCTTGTTCCATTTCGAGTCCGCTCAACAGTTCAAGCGGCCGCGTCGAGAGCGGCAGAGTAACCTTTCGCCATCGGCAACACTCTCGGTTCTGACTCGAGTCAAGCTCGACAGGTCAAGCGGCCGCGCCAAGGGTGGTAAGGTGCTTCGTCCGGCGACAAGCACACCCGGCAGGCTAATGCGGATCCGTCCTCAAAGTGCCGCCCTGGGTTTATGTGCCAGCAAGCTTACCTAGTTGACGTGGGGTGGACATACAAAGGAAAACCGAACAGGAAAACAACATGCATAGTTTCAGGAGCATCATAGAGTTATATTACACAAATTGCCGCCGCGGTTCTAACTAAAGATAGCTTTGTCTTGGTCATGAACCCGCAGCGACGACGGAGAACGGGATGCCTAGTCCCGGTGCTGGCCCTCCACCCTCTTGATTTTGTCGATGCGGCTGAGGATGGGCTGGACATGCTCATTGAGCGCCGCGGTGTCGACACCCTCCGGCAAGCTCTTCAGCACAGCTCCAAAGTCGAGGTCGGGGTGCCAGTGTGCGATCTTGGTGAGCACCCTAGTCATGGTCCCCCGGCAGAGTATCCGGGATTCCTCGGCCAGGGATGCCGCCCGGTTGGAGGGAAGCCACTCCAGCGCGCCGACGAACTTCTCGAAGTGTATGGTCAGGTTGGTGTTGGGGCTTAGGCTCGCTTCTGGGGCGTACCGCATCTCTGGCATCCCCATGATGGCCAGCTGGTCGGCGACCGAGTTGGTGACGGTGGCAAGGCGCCCGAGCCAGCGCTTCTCGCCCGCCTTGTAATCCTTGAGGTTGGCGGTCTCGTTCCTCAGCAACTGCTTCTCGGTCTCCAGCTCCCTTGTCAAGAGTCCCTCCCGGGTCAAGGCCCCTGACAGCATCTCCTCGAGCTCTCCCAGCTTCAGCTTGAGATCTTTGATGGAGGTGTTGGCTTCAGAGAGCTCTCCAGACTTGCTGATGATCTCGCCCTGCGCCACTATCAGGGTGCCGTTGAGCGTATGCTTCTCCTGGGCCAGCTTTAGAGCTTGCTCCTCCAGCTCCTTCACCTTGCCTGCGTGGGCCTGAGCCAGGGTGTTGAGTGCCTACTGATGCCTCCGCTCCAGCTCTTGGGTCCGCTGTAGGACAAGCTTGTCCACCTCCTCGTCCTTGCCGCGGAGCGTGGCGGCAAGCTTCTCCTCACGCACGGCAAGGTCCTCCTCCTGGGTCTCCAGGGCGGCCTCGTGCTGGGACCGGACGGCTGCGGCTTCATCGGCCAGCCTCTTTGCCGTCTCCTGGGCCTTCTCAATGTCGGCCAGCTTCAGGGCGAGATCCACCTCACGGTTGACCAGCTCACCCTGGGCGGCCTTCAGCTCGTCCCGAGCCTGGCGGAACCAGTCCTGCGCCTCGGTGATGCGCCCCCCAAAGTCCTCCTCCATCTTCTCCACCACCGCCGCCCTAGACTTGGCCTTGTCCAGGCGATCGCATTGGAGCGCCTGGAGCTTCTAGAAGCTGGCGCCCATGGCTTGGAGCAACTGCTCCTCCCGGGAGGTGGCGCCACCAACGCCCGGCTCATCAACAACCTCGAGACCGGCGGTGACAAGCGCCTCCTCGTCAAACGCCTCTCCCTCGAAGGGAGCCCTGGTCCTCGACGCGCCAAGAAGGTGGACGAAGAGGTCGTCGCTGACCCTCAGGTACCTGCGAGAGCTCGAAGCATCAGAGGAGTAGGGCAGGTCGCCAAATGCCCCCTCCTCGGCAGTGGCCTTACCGGCTCCCTCGGCAGGCCCCTTGCCGGGCTCTTGGGCGGGCTCTCTGGGGCATTCTCGGCGGCACCCCTGGTGTTTTCCTCGACAGCAATCTTCTCCGCCTCCGCCGTGGCCTCCGCAGCGACGTCCTTGATGGTGGTGTCAACGTCCTCTGGGGAGGGGCCTAGACACCAAGAAAGAGACGGGGTGAGGCCAAGATCAAAAGCCGGTGAGGAAAAGAGGAAAATAAGAATGCGAACAGAAGAGAAGGGCGAGTAGCCTACCCGCGCTGGGCCGAGGGGCGGAAGCCCCTTCTCCGCCAAGGTCCGGCATCGAGGCAAAGCCGCCGGCGCCCGCATTCTCCTCCCCCTCCTCCGGGTGCATGGCCTTGATGCTTGGTGTCCTTGCCGAGGACGCCCCTTGGGGCAGTGTAGTCGATGAGGGCGGCACGATTGGAGAAGCCCTCTGTGGATCCCTTTGGTGCTGCTCCTCTCCTGCATCCACGGCACGGTTAACACTGGAGCATCGACCATGACGCACGTTGGTAGAGGGCGGATGGTGGACTTACGCTGGGGGCTAGGCTGGGGGCTGCTGTCCGGGCTGCTCGACACCACCAGTGGCATACTGGAGGTGCCTGCCGGGGGCTGGCCACTCGCCGAAGTCCTGGCCCTCTTTATCCTCTGGGCCAGCGTCTCCACATCCCTGCGAGATGAAGGCAAGTAAGAAACGCCATCGGGGAGGAGTGTAAGGAATGAGGGAGGAAAAGCAAGGGCTTACTCTTCATTCTCTTCCTCCTCCTCCTCCTCCTCCACTGCTTTCCTCTTCCGCTCCGGGCTGAGAGGCCCGAGCTCTCTCTCCGGGCTGAGAGGCCCGAAGTCGAACAAGTCACCCCTGATCCCTGCGCTAATGTTTGCCGGCGAGGGGGGAGGCGATGGCGCCCGGGCGCGCTTGGACGACGAAGAAGCAGGTGTCCTCTTCTTCGATGACACGGCTTTCGCCGTTTTCTTAATCGTCACCGCCCTTGTCTGGCGCACGGACGCCTCCTGAGCTGGATGCAGCTGCACGGCCTGGTCGGAGCGGACCGGCTCGCCGGAGGTGGCCCGCTGCAGGACCCGCCTTTTCCCGGTAATCAGGGGATCGGCGGTCGCGGTCCTCTCCTCCTCGTCCTCCGACGACAACGACCCGTCGGTAGCGTCCTCAACGAGGGGAGCCCCGGTGTCGGTGCCGCTGGCCTCCCCAGCGGCTGCAGCCCACCGGGCGAGCTCCCTCTCCTCCGCCTCCGCCGCGGCCTTGTCCACCACTCTACTGGCACTGCCAGCCGCCTTGGCGAGCTTTGCCTCCTCCTCGGGAAGCCTCGCTTCCTCCACCCTGGCGGCAATATAATCCAGCTCCTCCGAGGAGGTGTCCTAGATGAGCCGCCGCTCGTCGGTGATGTATATCTCGTGCAGGGTGTCGAAAAACTCCTGCACCGCGAGCTCGTCCGTATCGACCCAGTTCGGGTCGAGGCCCTGCGCATTGAAGAGCGGCATCATGGCAATGATCTCGTTCCGGCGAGAGTTGTTGCTTAGCGGGACCACTCCCGCCGGTAGCTTGAAAACAGGCTCCTTGTCGACCTTGCCGGCCTTCGCAACGGCCCTGGCAAGCTTGCCGGACCGCTCGACCTCGCCCACGTCATCGACCTCGAGCTAGAAGATTCGCTGGCAAAGGTGGGCGTGCCGCAGCACCGTCAGGTTGTTGTCGAGGCCGGGACGGAGCCTCATGATGTCAGCGGCGTTCACGTAGAGCCAGGCCGGCCTCCCCTTGTTGTGCAGAGGGGCAATCCGGTGGCAGATGAAATCCGCCCCAATCATCTCAATGGTGAGCCCGGCCTGGGTGAGCCGGAGAATCCTGGTGGTGGCGATCATGAGCTTCACGTCGTCGGCGTCGACGTCGCCCCAATCGCTGCCATGGACCGGTGGCTTCTGGAGAACCACGCAGAATGCTGGCGGGTCCTTCTCCTCAATCCAGCACCACCGGCCCTGCCATTCCTCCCACCTCTCCTTCGTGGACCCTTCTGGGTACGCCCCCTTGGCCCTCGGGATCCAGGCGACGCAGCCAACAATGGCGCCCCCTTTCTGGATCCGAGGGGAGAAATAATGACGGAAGAGCACTGTGCTGGGATGCATCCCGACGAACACCTCACAGAGATGGGCGAAGAGGGCCATGCACGCCACGGCATTCGGAGTAAAATCCAAGAAGTGGAAGCCGTAGGTGTGCATGATGTCCTTGAAGAAATCAGAGAAGGGGGGACAGAGCCCACAGGAGAAATAATCGACGAAGAAGGGGTACCGATGCGGAGAGGGCCCGGCACTGGCGGGGACAACGGTCGTGGCCGGATGCCGCGTGTTCTCTCCCCCCGTCTTCACGCCCCACAAACACGTGAACATCTCCCGGAGCTCGGGCACGTCGACCGTCGATGGGAAGTAGGCGGACTGCGCCTACCGCCCCACCAGCTCGCTTTTCGGCTGCTCCGACACGCCGGCATCCTTCGCCGCTCCCTTGCTCTTGGTGGTCTTAGGCACCATGGCGGATGCGGGAGGCAAAATGGCAGAGGATGGAGGAAGCACAGCGGCGATGGGTGAAAGCAGAGAGGCTGGAGAATAAGGGGCAGCGGTTCTGAGATTGGAGGAAGGCGCATGGAAGGGGTAAAGTGAGGAGCGCACTCGCGGTTATTCCTTTTTATCTAGAAGGCGCGGGCCGCCTCCTTTCCCATTAACTACGATGTGACGCATGCGTGCGGGCGCTGTCCCATGCATGCCTCCCACGTCATGCGCGCGCACAACCCCCACGTCGCGCGTTCAACACGGGTCATGGGGAAGCGCAGCGGACGAAACAGTGGCCGCGGTAAAAATCCGCCCCAACTGCCCGTGCACCGTTCTGGGCCTGGCCCAACAACGTGTTGCGCCTATGTGTGGCCCAGGCCCAGGGCTCCTGTCGGTGTACAAAAGTAGGGGCTCTACTTTTGACCCCTTTACTTGTGCACGGACAGTCAGAGCCTCCCGCCACAGTCACCCACGGACACGGTAGGAAAGGGAAGCCGGAGAGAAGCCGAAGCCACAAGGAAAAACGAAGCAACAACAAGGATCAAGGCCACAAAGATCAGATAGGCGTAGCAAGTTCCCCCGGCAAGGACCCTTGCCAGGGCAGCCCCAGCAAGGCCCTTGCTGGGGCAGCTCGCCCACGCCAACCAAGCGAACCACCCTTGAGCCCACCAACGCTAAACAGATGCATTGGAACAAGGCTCGGGAGGCACCTTCGTGGTGGCATGCATATCTTTGTGAAGACATAGAATGCTCAAGATCAAAAGAGGATAGGAAGGCAACCATCCTCACCGAAGAAACCCATAGGACCCCCGGCAAGATCCTTGCCGGGGAAGCCAGCGCGCCACGGCAAGGCCCTTGTCGGGCCACCCGGCAAGAACCTTGTCGGGTCACCCAACAAGGCCCTCGCCAAGTGCACCAGCAAGGCCACTGCCAGGCCCGCACCAGCCAAGTCCTCACCGCCGTTCGCACGCAGCTGCCAACCCAACCAGCTGGGCAGGCACCTACGTGGCAGCATGCAATCCTTCGTGGAGGCTCCACCATCGCGCCACCTCAGCTGCATGCCTGCCTACGTGGCACCGCATGCGTCACTGGCCAGGGCACATGTCGAAGCAAGGGGGGCGGCGACGGACGGGACGGGCCTCGCCCCCGTCCCCGATAAAGCGAAGGGACACCTAAGCCTCGCATTAAATGCGTCTTGTCCTGTAATACTAGCGATAACCTCACAATGCTGTAGCACTTTCCACCTCCTGTGTGCCACTATGGTAGCCCCTTTCGCCTATAAAAGGAGGCCCATGGCACACAGAGAGGGGATTCGGCTCTTTTGAACCCCACAGCACCCAGAGCTAGTTCGAGAGCTCAAGAACACTAATATAACCACCAAAGCAGGATCATAGGGTTTTACGCATCTTTGCGGCCTGAACCTGGGTAAATCCCTCTGTGTCGTCTGCTAGTCTTGCTTTCCTCACGATCCCCGCGCCCTGCAACCGTAGAAGGGATTCCAGTGATCCCATAGGTGTCGTTTCCCACTGACAAATTGTAAGCATGAGCAGGTGGAAGATTAGGTTAGTGCGAAGCTTACCTTAAACCCTACCGCCGCTGTTGAAACGAGGCGAGCATCGAGGGAACCGTGGAGAACAGCGGGGAAGCGACGTCGCGCCATCCAGCCTCCTCTTGCGGTGGCAGAACGAATATTCCTGTGGCTCCGACTGGCTCTGCACCCTCACGAATGGCACACCATACTTGATCGATTCGCTATCCTCTGGGTGCTCGACCTTCGACCTGTATGCCCACCACCTCCGCCTGACTGTCGACTCGGGCGAATCTGTCTGCACCATCGCCCAGAGGAGATACTCGATGAACTCAGAGGACTGCGGCGTGACTGCCACCGAGGAGTACATGTACATCGCTGTCGTCTCGCTCTTTCACATACATTGCCACATGGCCTGCATCATCCTCGAAATCTCCCACTCATTGTCAAACCAACTAAGGATCTCCTTCGACCTGGCTAACTTTGCCTAGTCGCCGCCGGTGATCTACCTGATTCGCTGCTGCATCCTCTCCATAGATGTCCTTTTGAGTGGTCTGGTGCTAGCTTTGGAAGATGGGAGGAGAGACGGTGGTCTTGCAATAGAGAAGAGGAAGAGGCGAGACGGTGGTTTTGGAATGGAGATGATGGAGAGGAGAGGAGGTGGTTTTGCAATGGAGAAGATCAAAAGAGGGAGAGGCGAGACGGTGGTTTTGGAATGGAGATGATGGAGATGAGAGGAGGTGGTTTTGCAATGGAGAAGATCAGAAGAGGGAGAGGCGAGACGGTGGTTTTGGAATGGAGATGATGGAGAGGAGAGGAGGTGGTTTTGCAATGGAGAAGATCAGAAGAGCGAGAGGCGAGACGGTGGTTTTGGAATGGAGATGATGGAGAGGAGAGGAGGTGGTTTTGCAATGGAGAATATCAGAAGAGGGAGAGGCGAGACAGCGGTTTCGGAATGGAGGTGATGGAGAGGAGAGGAGGTGGTTTTGCAATGGAGAAGAGGGAGAGGAGCATGCGGCAGCGATTTAGGATTGGACGAGAAGGCCGGCGCGCTATGACTGGATCAAAATCAAAATCAATTTACCCTTCAATTAAGAAAGCGACCCCACATTAACTAGTCTCCCTTTTATTCTGGGTCATAATTGACCATGATTTACGCACATAAAATATATGTTATACGTTGCAAAAATAATATAATTTGAAAGTACATTGAGATACGAACCAAACGATACAAGTTTTGGTGACATGCATTCACATTTTGCGTGTCAAATACAATACATGGTCAAACTTTGACCCAAAATACGCAAAACAACAACAAAATACTTCCAAGACCAGCGCCGCTCTTCAAGCCATTTGTTGGAATCCGGACCCACCATCGCTTCTTCATAGTTCGAAGGTTCACCGTTGTCTAACAACATGATTTCCAGGACAGGGTTGCCATACCACTCTGGTGCGGAACGCGTCCTTGTGGACCTACGAAGTTCAGTAGTAACTTGACCCAAAGTTTCATGATCATCATCATTAACTTCCTCTCTAGTCGGTGCAGGCACCACAGAAACATCATCTTGAGCTGCACTACTCTCCGGTTCAAGAGGCAGTACTTCATCAAGTTCTACTTTCCTCCCACTTACTTCTTTTGAGAGAAACTCTTTCTCCAGAAAGGATCTGTTCTTGGCAACAAAGATCTTGCCTTCAGATCTGAGGTAGAAGGTATACCCAATGGTTTCCTTAGGGTATCCTATGAAGACACATTTTTCCAACTTGGGTTCGAGCTTTTCAGGTTGAAGTTTCTTGACATAAGCATCGCATACCCAAACTTTTAGAAACGACGGCTTAGGTTTCTTCCCAAACCATAATTCATACGGTGTCGTCTCAATGGATTTAGACAGTGCCCTATTTAAAGTGAATGTGGCTGTCTCTAAAGCATAACCCCAAAATGATAGCGGTAAATCGGTAAGAGACATCATAGATCGCACCATTTCCAATAGAGTGCGATTATGATGTTCAGACACACCATTACACTGAGGTGTTCCAGGCGGCGTGAGTCGTGAAACAATTCCACATTTCCTTAAGTGCGTACCAAACTCGTGACTCAAATATTCTCCTCCATGATCTGATCGTAAGAACTTTATTTTCCTATCACGTTGATTCTCCACCTCACTCTGAAATTCCTTGAACTTTTCAAAGGTCTCAGACTTGTGTTTCATTAAGTAGACATACCCATATCTACTTAAGTCATCAGTGAGGGTGAGAACATAACGATAGCCACGGCGAGCTTCAACGCTCATTGGACCGCACACATTAGTATGTATGATTTCCAACAAGCTGGTTGCTCGCTCCATTGTTCCGGAGAACGGAGTCTTGGTCATTTTGCCCATGAGGCATGGTTCGCATGTGTCAAATGATTCATAATCAAGAGACTCCAAAAGTCCATCTGCACGGAGTTTCTTCATGCGTTTGACACCAATGTGACCAAGGCGGGAGTGCCACAAGTATGTGGGACTATCATTATCAACCTTACATCTTTTGGCATTCACACTATGAATATGTGTAACATCACGCTCGAGATTCAATAAAAATAAACCATTGACCAGCAGGGCGTGACCATAAAACATATTTCTCATATAAATAGAACAACCATTATTCTCGAATTTAAATGAGTAGCCATCTTGCATTAAACGAGATCCAGATACAATGTTCATGCTCAAAGCTGGCGTTGAATAACAATTATTGAGGTTTAAAACTAATCCTGTAGGTAAATGTAGAGGTAGCGTGCCGATGGCGATCACATCGACCTTGGAAGCATTCCCGACGTGCATCGTCACCTCGTCCTTTGCTAGTCTCCGCTTATTCCATAGCTCATGTTTTGTGTTATAAATATGAGCAGCCGCACCGGTATCAAATACCCAGGAGCTACTACGAGCGCTGGTAAGGTACACATCAACAACATGTATATCACATATACCTTTGGCATTGCCGGCCTTCTTATCCGCTAAGTACTTGGGGCAGTTCTGTTTCCAGTGACCATTTCCCTTGCAATAAAAGCATCGAGTCTCAGGCTTGGGTCCATTCTTTGGCTTCTTCCCGGCAACTGATTTACCGGGCGCGGCAACTCCCTTGTCGTCCTTCTTGAAGTTCTTCTTACCCTTGCCTTTCTTGAAACTAGTGGTCTTATTCACCATCAACATTTGATGTTCCTTTTTGATTTCCACCTCCGCTGATTTCAGCATTGAATATAACTCAGGAATGGACTTCTCCATCCCTTGCATATTGTAGTTCATCACAAAGCTCTTGTAGCTTGGTGGAAGCGACTGGAGGATCCTGTTAATGACTGAGTCATCTGGAAGATTAACTCCTAGCTAAGACAAGCGGTTGTGCAACCCAGACATTTTGAGTATATGCTCCCTGACAGAACTGTTTTCCTCCATCTTACAACTGTAGAACTTGTCGAAGACTTCATATCTCTCGACCCAGGCATGAGCTTCGAAAACCATTGTTAGCTCTTGGAACATCTCATATGCTTTGTGCTGCTCAAAACGCTTTTGGAGTCCCAGTTCTAAGCTGTAAAGCATGCCGCACTGAACGAGGGAGTAATCATCACTACGCGACTGCAAGGCATTCATAACGTCTTGAGTTGCAGGGAAAATGGGTGAGTCACCTAGCGGTGCTTCAAGGACATATGCTTTCTTGGCAGCTATGAGGATGATCCTCAAGTTTCGGATCCAGTCCATATAGTTGCTACCATCGTATTTCAGCTTTGTTTTCTCTAGGAACATGTTGAAGTTGAGGGCAACATTAGCGTGGGCCATTTGATCTACAAGACATAATGTAAAGATATTTTAGACTATGTTCATGATAATTAAGTTCATCTAATCAAATTATTTAATGAACTCCCACTTAGATAGACATCCCTCTAGTCATCTAAGTGTTACATGATCCGAATCGACTAGGCCATGTCTGATCATCATGTGAGACGGACTAGTCATCAACAGTGAACATCTCCATGTTGATCGTATCTACTATACGACTCATGTTCGACCTTTCGGTCTCTTGTGTTCCGAGGCCATGTCTGTGCATGCTAGGCTCATCAAGTCAACCTAAGTGTTTCGCATGTGTAAATCTGGCTTACACCCGTTGTATGCGAATGTTAGAATCTATCACACCCGATCATCACGTGGTGCTTCGAAACAATGAACCTTCGCAACGGTGCATGTTACCTCCTGAGCATGTGTTGGGTTTTCCCTTAAAGAGGAAAGGGTGATGCAGCAAAGTAGCATAAGTATTTCCCTCAGTTTTTAAGAACCAAGGTATCAATCCAGTAGGAGGCTCCACGCAAGTCCCTCGTACCTACACAAAAAAACAAGAACCTCGCAACCAACGCGATAAAGGGGTTGTCAATCCATTCACGGCCAGTTGAAAAGTGAGATCTGATAGAGATAATAAGATAAATATTTTTGGTATTTTCATGATATAGATTGAAAAGTAAAGAATGAAAAATAAAGTAGATCGGAAACTTATTTGATGGAAAATAGACCTGGGGGCCATAGGTTTCACTAGTGGCTTCTCTCAAGATAGCATAAGTATTACGGTGGGTGAACAAATTACTGTCGAGCAATTGATAGAAAAGTGCATAGTTATGAGAATATCAAGGCATGACCATGTATATAGGCATCACGTCCGCAACAAGTAGACCGACTCATGCCTGCATCTACTACTATTACTCCACACATCAACCGCTATCCAGCATGCATCTAGAGTATTAAGTTCATAAGAACATAGTAATGCATTAAGCAAGATGACATGATGTAGAGGGATAAACTCAAGCAATATGATATAAACCCCATCTTTTTATCCTCAATGGCAACAATACAATACGTGCCTTGCTGCCCTTGTTGTCACAGGGAAAAGACACCGCAAGATTGAACCCAAAGCTAAGCACTTCTCCCATTGCAAGAAAGATCAATCTAGTAGGCCAAACCAAACTGATAATTCGAAGAGACTTGCAAAGATAACCAATCATACATAAAAGAATCCAGAGGAGATTCAAATACTTCTCATAGATAAACTTGATCATAAACCCACAATTCATCGAAACTTGACAAACTCACTGCAAAAAGAGTTACATCGAATAGATCTCCAAGAAGATCGAGGAGAACTTTGTATTGAGATTCAAAGAGAGAGAAGAAGCCATCTAGCTAATAACTATGGACCCGAAGGTCTGAGGTAAACTACTCACAACTCATCGGAGAGGCCTTGGCGCTGATGTAGAAGCCCTCCGTGATCGATTCCCCCTCCGGCGGAGCGCCGGAAAAGGCTCCAAGATGGGATCTCACGGGTACAGAAGGTTGCGACAGTGGAAATAGTGTTTCATGTTGCTCCTAGATGTTTTCGGGGTACATAGATATATATATATATATATATATATATAGGCAAAAGAAGTCGGTCAGGGGAGCCACGAGGGGCCCACGAGGCAGGCCCCCCCTAGGGCGCGCCGTCCACCCTCGTGGCCGCCTCGGCTGCTTCTTGACGTCCACTCCAAGTCTCCTGGATTGCATTTGTTCCAAAAAGATCGCTCCCGAAGGTTTCATTCTGTTTGGACTCCGTTTGATATTCCTTTTCTTCGAAATACTAAAATAGGCAAAAAAAACAGCAATTTGGGTTGGGCCACCGGTTAGTAGGTTAGTCCCAAAAATGATATAAAAGTGTATAGTAAAGCCCATAAACATCCAAAACGGGTAATATAATAGCATGGAACAATCAAAAATTATAGATACGTTGGAGACATATCAAGCATCCCCAAGTTTAATTCCTGCTCGTCCTCGAGTAGGTAAATGATAAAAACAGAATTTTTGATGTGGAATGCTACCTAGCATATTTATCAATGTAATTTTCTTTATTGTGGCATGAGTGTTTAGATCCAAATGATTCAAAATAATAGTCCATATTGACATAAGAATAGTAATACTTCAAGCATACTAACAAGTAATCATGTCTTATCAAAATAACATAGCCAAAGAAAGCTTATCCCTACAAAATCATATAGTTAGGCTATGCTTCATTTTCATCACACAAAATACTCCCATCATGCACAACCCGGGTTTCAGCCAAGCAATTGGTTCATACTTTTTAACGCGCTTCAGCTTTTTTAACTCTCACGCAATAAATGAGCGTAAGCCATGGATATAGCACTATGGGTGGAATAGAATATAATGATGGAGGTTGTGTGGAGAAGACAAAAAAGGAGAAAGTCTCACATTGACGAGGCTAATCAACGGGCTATGGAGATGCCCATTAATTGATGTCAACATGAGGAGTAGGGATTGCCATGCAACGGATGCACTAGAGCTATAAATGTATGAAAGCTCAACAAAAGAAACTAAGTGGGTGTGCATCCAACTCGCTTGCTCACGAAAACCTAGGGCATTTTGAGGAAGCCCACCATTGGAATATACAAGCCAAGTTCTATAATGCAAAATTCCCACTAGTATATGAAAGTGACAACATAAGAGACTCTCTATCATGAAGATCATGGTGCTACTTTGAAGCACAAGTGTGGAAAAAGGATAGTAACATTGTCCCTTCTCTCTTTTTCTCTCATTTATTTATTTATTTATTATTTTGGTGGGATTCTTTGGCCTCTTTTATTTTTATTTGGGCTTCTTTGGCCTCTTTTATTTCTCATAAAGTTCGAAGTATCATCCCGACTTGTGGGGGAATCATAGTCTCCATCATCCTTTCCTCACTTGGGACAATGCTCTAATAATGAAGATCATCACACTTTTATTGATCTACAACTCAACAATTACAACTCAATACTTAGAACAAAATATGACTCTATGTGAATGCCTCCGGCGGTGTACCGGGATATGCAATGAATCAAGAGTGACATGTATGATAGAATTACGAAAGTGGCCTTCCCACAAATACGATGCCAACTACATGATCATGCAAAAGCAATATGACAATGATGGAGCGTGTCATAATAAATGGAACGGTGGAAAGTTGCATGGCAATATATCTCGGAATGGCTATGGAAATGCCATAATAGGTAGGTATGGTGGCTGTTTTGAGGAAGATATAAGGAGGTTTCTGTGTGATAGAGCGTATCGTATCACGGGGTTTGGATGCACCGGCGAAGTTTGCACCAACTCTCAAGGTGAGAAAGGGCAATGCACGGTACCGTATAGGCTAGCAATGATGGAAGGGTAAGAGTGTGTATAATCCATGGACTCACATTAGTCATAAAGAACTCATCTACTTATTGCAAAAGTTTATTAGCCCTCGAAGCAAAGTACTACTACGCATGCTCCTAGGGGAAGGGTTGGTAGGAGTTAACCATCACGCGATCCCGACCTCCACACATAAGGAAGGCAATCAAAAAAGCACCCTATGCAACAAATTTGTTACACAACTTTTACCATATGTGCAAGCTATGGGGCTTGCCAACTTTAACACAAGTATTTCTCAATTTCATAATTACCCAACTAGCATGACTCTAACATTACTACCTTTATATCTCAAAACAATTATCAAGCATCAAATTGATCATAGTGTTTAATGCACTCTATATGATAGTTTTTATTATACGCAACTTGGATGCTCATCATATTAGGACAAATTTTATAACCAAAGAAAATACCATGCTGTTCTAAAAAACTATCAAAATAATATAAGTGAAGCATAAGAGATCAATAATTTCTACAAAATAAAACCACCGCCATGCTCTAAAAGATATAAGTGAAGCACATAGAGCAAAATTATCTAGCTCAAAAGATATAAGTGAAGCACATAGAGTATTCTAATAAATTCTGAATCATGTGTGTCTCTCCCAAAAGGTGTGTACAGCAAGGATGATTGTGGTAAAGTAAAAATCAAAGACTCATATCATACAAGACGCTCCAAGCAAAACACATATCATTTGGTGAATAAAAATATAGCCCCAAGTAAAGTTACCGATAGACGAAGACGAAAGAGGGGATGCCTTCTGGGGCATCCCCAAGCTTAGGATTTTGGTTGTCCTTGAATATCTTGGGGTGCCATGGGCATCCCCAAGCTTAGGCTCTTGTCACTCCTTATTCCATAATCCATCAAATCTTTACCCAAAACTTGAAAACTTCACAACACAAAACTCAACAGGAAATCTCATGAGCTCCGTTTGTGCAAGAAAGAAAAACCACCACTTAAGGTACTGTAATGAACTCATTATTTATTTATATTGGTGTTAAACCTACTGTATTCCAACTTCTCTATGGTTCATACCCCCCCCCCCCCCGATACTAGCCATAGATTCATCAAAATAAGCAAACAACACACAAAAAACAGAATCTGTCAAAAACAGAACAGTATGTAGCAATCTGTAACTTTCGAATACTTATGGAACTCTAAAAATCCTAACAAAATAGGAAGTCCTAGGAAATTTGTCGATTGATCTACTGCAAAATGAATCAACTCAAAAGCACGTTTCTGTGATTTATTAGAATTTGTCTCGTGAGCACAAAAGTTTCTATTTTTCAGCAAGATCAAGTTAAGTTTCACCCAAGATGATCCTATAGGTTCTACTTGGCACAAAAACTAATTAAAACATGAAACCACATCTAAACAGAGGCTAGATGAACTATTTATTACTAAACAGTAACAAAAAGCAAGGAACAAAAATAAAATTGGGTTGCCTCCCAAAAAGCGCTATCGTTTAACACCCCTAGCTAGGCATTGAGATTTCGATGATGCTCACATGAAAGACAAGAATTGAAGCGCGAAGAGAGCAACATGAAACACGTGACAAACACATCTAAGTCTAACCTATTTCCTATGCATAGGCATATTATAGGCAAACAAATTATTATAGCAAGCAAAAAGTAGCATAAGCAAGGAAGCGGAAAGAAACAAAAGCAATCTCAACATAACGAGAGGTAATTTAGTAACATGAAAATTTCTACAATCATATTTTCCTCTCTCATAATAATTACATGTGGGATCATAAGAAAATTCAACAAAATAGCTATCACATAAAATATTTTCAACATGATCCACATACATGCGAAGTTGACACTCTTCCAAAATAGTGGGATTAATATTAACTAAAGTCATGACCTCTCCAAACCCACTTTTATCAAAAATACCATAAGATTGAACATTCTCCAAATATGTGGGATCTAGAGTTGACACTCTTCCAAACCCACTTTCAATAATATTGCAAACATTATTATCAACCTCAAATTTATCATGGGGCTTAAATAAATTTTCAAGATCATAAGAAGAATCACCCCAATCATGATCAAAGCAACAAGTAGTAGACATAGCAAAACTAGCATCCCTAAGTTTAGGGTTTTGCTTATTATTAGCACAATTGACATTAAGAGAATTTATAATAACATCATTGCAATCATGCTTTTCATCAAAGGAATTATCAAGTATGGGTGCAATAGCAATAATCTCATGCTTAACATAAGGAACTATAGAAAATTCATCTCCATAAATATTGGCATCATGGTCACAAGAATAGCAAGCATCATGTTCATCAAGGGATATTTCAATCAAATCATCGGAATCATTATCTATAGATTCATGCATATCATTATTTTCTTCCAAAGCAACCGTCATTCTCTCAATAAATTCTTTGACATGGACATTATGAGCATAGTTTTCATAGCAATATTTAAGTATGTCAAAAATTTAGATTCATAGAGAGTAATATCATACTTTTCAATCAAAGAAGCTGTCGAATTTCGGGATCCGGCATACCCTCTAGATTCGAACACTGGGGTGCCCACGGAGATTTCGCCCACTACCTACATGCACCTCACCGCCTCGCTAGGATCTAAGAAATCAAAGGAACAACACAAGAGACACAAGGTTTATATTGGTTCAGGCCACCATTGTGGTGTAATACCCTACTCCAGTGTGTGATGTGGTGGATTGCCTCTTGGGCTGATGATGAACAATACAAGGGAGAACAGCCTCGCGAGGGTCTGTTCTCGGCTGATGCGATGAACTACTAGGGGGAGTTCAGTCGCCCTTTCTACTGGCTTCCAGATGATGATCCGATGCCTCTACCTTGTGGGTGGCTAGTCTTATTTATAGGCAAAGGCCATGGGCCTCTTCCCAAATATTGAGCGGGAAGGGCGCCAACAATTGGCCATTTTGAAGGGGAACATCTAGTACACTTATCCTAACTAAAGTTGGTCCTCGCCTGCCAAAGGCTCTGGTGGTGACGCCTTCCTGGGCTCCACGATGACTTCCTTCCTGCCGTTGCGACGGTCTTGGTCTTGTTGCACCGAAATGGACGCCTTTGCTAGATGCTCTCGCCTGCGCTTGCTCCCTTTGCACCAAAGAGGAAAGGAGGACACTGCGCATGTTGGCGCCCACCTGGCGCCCTTGGTCGTCATGGCTTGCGTCATGGGCACCTCGTGAGGTTCCCCGCCTTGATCTCTCCGCCTCCTCGCGAGCCAGCCTGACGAGGCCATGCCTGAGGAAGCTTCCTATCGTCCACCCCGCGAGGCTTGGCCCCTTGCGAGGGTCTTGAGCTCGTGCTGATGAAGATGGGTCATGCTGGGCCGCCCCTCGAGCCATGCCGCAGCCCGCAGGCAGGCAAGTCTGGGGACCCCCGTTCCCAGAACGCCGATAGTAGCCCCCGGGCCCAAGGTGCGCCCAGACTTGGCTGAGCAGAGAAGCGAAGGGGCAAGTGTGAAGCGCCGCGGGCCCTAACAGCCTGCGGCCTTGGGCGCCGCGTGGAGGTTGATTGGACGTGGTCGGCTCCGGTCCCCCACGACGCCTCGACAACTGTGCGAACTGACAAATCCCTGCATGCAAAGTGGGTCATGATTACCTGTGATCGTGGAGGCCAGCGGTTGGCCTCCTCTAGCTATAAGTACAGGACTGTGCCTGCCCTTCCGGTCCATCCCCTCTTGCTTCTCTTTCTTCTTCATGGCTCCGCCGAAGAGGTTCTCGGCCGCGGAAAAAGGGAAGGCCCGCCAGGCGGGGCCTGACCCTCCCCTGCGCAAGCGCGGTCGAGGCCGTCCCCGCAAACACCCTGCGACTCCCACGGCGGCTCCTCGCGGCCGTGGAGGTGATTCCCCACGTGATGACAGGCGGCAGG
The DNA here is from genome assembly GCA_963921465.1 of Triticum timopheevii. Lineage (NCBI taxonomy): Eukaryota > Viridiplantae > Streptophyta > Magnoliopsida > Poales > Poaceae > Triticum > Triticum timopheevii. Next base: position 487,784,586 of record OY997270.1, on the reverse strand, counting down.
CCATCGTTGGGGGGCTCGCTATGGCCGCGCGACCCCCTAGGCCTCGCTCCCACTCGGCAGAGATTCTGCCGGAGTTTGTTGTGTGGTCGGCGGAACCGGCCAGCACACGGCTCCAACTTCCTTGCTCCCTCCTAGGTGAGCTTCCGGCTGGCGCCCCGGGCGGCCTCTGGCTTCAGGCGGACGGTTGCTGCAGCCGACCCTCCTGGGCTTCGCTGGAGGTCTCTGCAGCCGGGAGCCTGGCCCTGACCCGCGGCTGGCAAACGTTTGCCCACGCGCGTGGTCTGAGCTGGCGGTGCACCCTGCACTTCAAATTCGACGGCAATGCCACCCTCTACGTGAGGGTGTTCGAGGAAGATGGTCGCCGCGCTGGGTGCTGCCCTAAGAACGACGACCGCAGCCGTGGATCCAGCCCCAGCGATCATGAAGACGACAGCGCACGCATGTTCGGCGGCGCTCGCAGCTCATCGAGCTTCGACGGCTCTTCTTCGGGCAGCGGATCCTCCAGCGATGGCCGCGATCAGCCTCCACGCCGCCGCGCCCGCCTGGAGGGAGGTAGCGGGTCCGCCCGCCATCGCGCCTCGGTGAAGCGCGAGATGGAGTCCTCCTGAGCTCCGGAGGCAGTTCGAGTCTCCGCCGCGAGTTGGTGTTGGGCGAGCCGCGCCTGTTTTTTTCTCTTTTTTTCCTACGCAAAATACAGTAGTGTAGGGCCCCGTGAGGGTGTGCTTGGACTATTGCTGTTAATTATCATACTGCTTCCGCTATTCCGGTATTGTGCCTTTGTGCCACGCGCCTGCGCTCAGAAATTACTTAGCTCGGGGGAGAGGCCGGTCGTGACCTTTGCTTCCCAAGGCCGAGGCCCCGTCGAACGCTTCGAGTCCTGCGAGGGTTAGTCTGAAGAGGTAGCTCCCGGCCTCAGCTACGGAGGCGAACGACCCAGGTCCTGTGTTCGTGTTGCGATGCCCGTGGGGCACGGACCGGAGGGGTCCTCCTGTAGTGGACCCGGGTAGGGAAGCCTCGAACGATAAGGGCGGAAAACACTTGCGAGGGTGCCCAAGTTGCTCCCTCATGAGACTTGCGCGAGAGAAATCGGGGCAGGAGAGCGAAAAAGGCAAAGAGTCACAAGCCAAAGACGACAAAAACTTCAATAAAACCTTGAATGGGGATGAACAAGCCAACTGCAGAAAGCAAATGAGAAAAGCCGCGTCCAGCACCTAATCTAGTCTTTGACGTCTTCTCACCAACGCAGAGCTAAGTGCTACCACTGGGCGTGGGAGGGAGCCCCAGGGCCTGAGGCCGGCGCTCCTGAGACTCCGGGGCGTGTACAACCCCAACTCATTATTACGTGAGAGTGTCACGGGCGGCGAGCTTCACAGGCACTGGCCTTCTTCATAGGCTCCGGGCCTTTCTCGGGAAGGTAAACTTCACAGGCGTTTGCCTTCTTCACAGGCACTGGGCCTTTTCCAAAATGCGACAGCTTCACAGGCATTCGCCTTCTTCACAGGCTCTGGGTCTTTTCCAAAATGCGACAGCTTCACAGGCGTTCGCCTTCTTCACAGGCTCTGGGCCTTTTTCAAAACGCGACAGCTTCACAGGCGTTCGCCTTCTTCACAGGCTCTGGGCCTTTTCAAGGGTAAAATCTCCGGAGGTGCTGGATGTTCAACGCGTTCTGGACGGGTACCCCCTCCTGAGTCTCCAAGCGAGCGGAGCCGGGCCTGGAAACATGAAAAACCTTGAACAGGCCCTCCCACATGGGAGAGAGCTTATGCAGTCCCTCCCTGGAGAGAACCCGCCTGAGCACGAGGTCCCCTACCTCGAGAGTTCTGGGGCGGATGTTGCGGCAGTGGTATCGCCGCAGCGCTTGTTGGTATCTTGCTGCTCGGAGCGCAGCTTCCCGACGACGCTCCTCCCCCAGCATGAGGTCCGTCCCCCGCATGGCATCCTGTTGTGCCTCGTCGAACGCCAGGACCCATGTGGAATGACGTCTGACCTCGTGAGGGAGGACCGCTTCAGCTCCATAGACCAGGAAGAATGGGGTCTCGCCAGTTGGCTTGGTCGCGGTCGTGCGGATGGACCACAACACGGCCTGAAACTCGTCGTACCAACCTCGGCCGCAGGCCTCCAACTTCTTCTTGAATGTCCTGGTCTTGAGGCCTCTCAGGACCTCCGCGTTGGCTCGCTCGGCCTGACCGTTGCTCCGGGGGTGCGCCACTGAAGCGTAGCATATCTGCGTTCCAAGGTGCACAGTATGTTTTAAAGAGGTTACTGGTGAACTGCGAACCATTGTCGGTGATGATGCGGTTCGGCACCCCGAACCGGCTCACGATGCCCTTGATGAACTTGACCGCAGAACCTGCGGGGATGGTGCAGATGGCTTCCACTTCATCCCACTTAGTGAACTTGTCCACGGCGACGTAGAGGTAGCGATAGCCCCCTGGCGCCCGAGGAAATGGGCCCAGGATATCCAGCCCCCAGACTATGAATGGCCATGAGAGGGGTATAGTTTGCAGACCTCCAGCCGGCTGATGGATCTGCTTGGCATGGAATTGGCAGGCCTCGCAAGCCTTCACCAGTTCGACGGCATCATTGGGCGCAGTGGGCCAATAGAATGCACTACAGAACGCCTTGCCAACAAGGGTCCGCGATGATGAATGATGCCCACAGTCTCCACCATGTATATCCGCCAGCAGTTCCTTCCCTTGCTCCCTGGAGATGCAGCGCAGGGACACATCATTCGGCCGCCTCCGGTAGAGCTCTCCATCCTTGATGCAGTATGCTGTGGCCTGCCGCGCCACGCGCTCCGCTTCCTCCTCCTTCTCTAGCAAGGTCCCTTGCGTCAGATAGCTCCGGAGCTCCGTGATCCAGCACCCCTCCTGAGGCTCCATCGTCAAGAGCAGACGCGCCCCTGAGGCCGGGCCATAGGCTGGGGCTCCCGAGGCTGGCGGCTGGGGGAGCTCCTCCTGAGGCTGCACTGCGCTTGATAGTGATGGTGTGGCCGAGGGCTTGAAGAGCCGCTCTTCGAAGACGCCAGGCTCCTGAGGTAGCCATCTGGATGCTCGTTTGACAATGTCGTCAGCCTCCTGATTGGGGCCACGGGGCACATGCTGCAACTCTAGCCCCCAGAACTGCTTCTCCATCCTGCGGACCTCCGCAAGGTAGTCTTCCATGTGCTCATCCCTCGGCTCGTATACTTTGTTGGAGAAGTTGACAAGGAGTTGTGAATCGCCCTTGATGGTAAGGCGCTTCACTCCTAGGGCGGCCGTGGCCTCCAGGCCTGCTATCAGGCCTTCATATTCTGCTATGTTGTTGGAGACCTTTTCTCCGTGCTGGAAACAGAGCTGCGCGGTGTAGTAGAGCTTGTCTTGAGTAGGAGATATAAGCACCGCACCAGCCCCCACGCCGTGCCTGGAGAACGCCCCGTCGAAGTACATGACCCAACCGTCCGGCGCCTCGCTTCCCGGGGAGAGGGATCGATCCTCATCAGCCTTGAGGCCCGACGCCTCCGTCCACTCTGCCATGAAATCTGCCAAGGCGGCCCCCTTGATGACTCTGGTTGTGCTGAATTCGAGCTGAAACGCTTGCAGTTCAATGTTCCACTCAGCGACTCTTCCAGCCGAGTTAGGGCTCCTGAGCACCCTTTCCAAAGGGTACGCTGAGACAACCTTGATGGGGTGGCCCTGAAAATAATGCTGCAGCTTGCGCGAGGCCACCAATAGCGCGAGGAGAAGTTTCCGAGGCATGGGGTACCACGCCCTTGCGTCCCGCAACACTGTGCTGATGAAGTACACAGGATGTTCAACGAGGTTGGGAATGCTAGTGTCGATGGCGCCCTCCGGAGACCGTGGCGCCTCCGGAGACAGGGGAGCCCCCGGCGGCTGATCCTTCTTGGATGTGGCAGTGGTCTCTGTGGGTCTTCCTTGTTCATGCTTCGCCTCGACCCGGGCAGGTGTCGTGGCTTTGTTCCGACGCTCCTCCCTAACTGCCACCAGGGCTGCGCTGGCGGAGTAGGGAGTGGCTACAAGGTAGAGCACCAGGGGTTCCTGAGGGTGCGGGGCCACCATTACTGGAGGGCTAGTTAGGTACCTCTTGAGATCTTGGAACGCCTTGTCGGCCTCTTCAGTCCATTCAAAGGGTCCCTTTTTCTTCATCAGCTGGAAGAAAGGCAGCGCTCGCTCCCCCAACTTGGAGATGAAGCGTCCTAGTGCTGTCACGCGCCCAGTGAGCTTCTGCATTTCTCTGAGGGTCTTTGGCGGGCTCATGTCCTCGACCACCTTGACCTTTTCGGGGTTAGCCTCGATGCCTCAGTGGGACACAAGGAAGCCCAAGAGCTTGCCTGAGGGGACCCCAAACACACACTTCTCTGGGTTGAGCCGCAGGCTCACAGCGTTGAGGCTTGTGAAGGTTTCCTCCAGGTCTTGTATCAGGGTCTTGGCCTCGCGAGACTTCACCACAATATCATCGACGTAGGCATCAACGTTCTTCCCGAGCTGCGGGCCCAAGGTGATGTGCATCAGCCGCTGAAAGGTCGCCCCCACATTGCGCAGCCCGAACGGCATGCATGTGTAGCAGTACACCCCACACGGGGTTAGAAAAGCCGTTTTCTCCACATCTTCTACCGCCATCTTGATCTGGTGATACCCAGAGAAGGCATCCAAGAAACATAACAGGTCACACTCGGCGGTGGAGTCGATGATCTGATCGATGCGGGGGAGCGGAAACGGATCTTGCGGGCAAACTTTGTTGAGGTTGGTGAAGTCGACACACATTCATTCCTTCCCCCTTTCTTTGGCACGACGACTGGGTTGGCCAACCACTCCGGGTATCGGACCTCGCGGATGACCCTTGCAGCTTCCAACTTGCGGGTCTCTTGGACGATGAAAGCCTGCTTTTCCGTGGACTGCCGCCTTGCTTTCTGCTTCACGGGGCGGACATTGGGGCACACGTTGAGGTGGTGCTCGATTACGCCTCTAGGGATCCCCGCCAGCTGATCAGGCTCCCATGCGAATACCTTCTTGTTCGCGCACAGGAACTTGACCAGGGCCTCTTCCTGCTCGGGCTCGAGGTTGGCACCTATGGTGAAGGTGGCGTCAGTGGATCCGTCCTCGTCAACCAGCATCTGCTTGGTTTCTGCATTGTCTTGGGTGAACAACTGCTTCTTCTTGGCCGGTGCAGCCCCCTTGGGTTCAGGGGCATCCGAGTCGGCAGGTTGCGCCGACGCTGCCGCCTTAAAGGCGAGCTTGAGCGCTTGCAACGCATCCCCGGTGTCTCCGCACACGGTGAGGACACCGCTGCTCCCGGGCATTTTCATGAGGTTGTACGCCGGGTGAGTCGCGGCCATGAATCGGGCCAGCGTCGGGTAGCCGAGGATGGCGTTGTATGGGAGGCCGATGGGAGAGATGTCGAAGTCGATTAGCTCCGTGCGGAAGTTGTCGTAGGTGCCGAAGGTTACCGGGAGACGGATCTGCCCCAGGGAGCTGGAGGACCCACCCCCGACGCCCAAGAAGGGCTGGCTGGGCCGAAGCTGCTCTGGTGGTATGTGGAGGAGGCTGAAGGCTTCAATCGAGAGCACGCTGAGGCCCGAGCCGCCGTCGATGAGAGTCCTGGTGATGGCCACCTGGCAGATGGTGGGGGTGCACAGCATCGGGAGCGCGCCCGAGCAGGTTAAGTTGGGGGGTGGTCCTCCGAGCTGAAGGCCAGATCAGCCTTGGGCATCGACCGACCTGCGAACGAATGGCTGCGACGAAGGTGGCGCCTACGAGCCGCCCAGGAGGGCTGCGACGACCGGGGGCGCCGGCGCAACGTGTTGGGTGAGGAAGAGGTTGCGCAGCTCTTCCCATGGGGCCACGGAATCTGCCGGTAACTTGTCCGGCCACCGCACCTGTCGCAAGGCTGGGGCCAAGGCTCAGAGCCCCCTGGCCCCCGCGCTAGCTCTAACGACCGGAGCGGGCGGCGCGCCGCTCATTGCAGGGCGAGTCGCGGTGTCGGCGGAGAGCGAGTCGGCGGAAGGAAAAGCTACGACGCACCCCTACCTGGCGCGCCAAATGTCGGATTTTGGGTTCCGGCAGACCCTCTAGATTCGAACACTGGGGTGCGCACGGAGATTTCGCCCACTACCTACCTGCACCTCACTGCCTCGATAGGATCTAAGCAATCAAAGGAACAACACAAGAGACACAGGGTTTATACTGGTTCAGGCCACCATTGTGGTGTAATACCCTACTCCAGTGTGTGATGTGGTGGATTGCCTCTTGGGATGATGATGAACAATACAAGGGAGAACAGCCTTGCGAGGGTTTGTTCTCGGCTGGTGCGATGAACTACTAGGGGGAGTTCAGTCGCCCTTTCTATTGGCTTCCAGATGATGATCCAATGCCTCTACCTTGTGGGTGGCTAGTCTTATTTATAGGCAAAGGCCCTGGGCCTCTTCCCAAATATTGAGCGGGAAGGGCGCCAACAATTGGCCATTTTGAAGGGGAACATCTAGTACACTTATCCTGGCTAAAGTTGGTCCTCGCCTGCCAAAGGCTCTGGTTGTGACGCCTTCCTGGGCTCCACGATGACTTCCTTCCTGCCGTTGCGACGGTCTTGGTCTTGTTGCACCGAAATGGACGCCTTTGCTAGATGCTCTCGCCTGCGCTTGCTCCCTTTGCACCAAAGAGGAAAGGAGGACACTGCGCGGGTTGGCACCCGCCTGGCGCCCTTGGTTGTCATGGCTTGCGTCATGGGCACCTCGTGAGGTGCCCCGCCTTGATCTCTCCGCCTCCTCGCGAGCCAGCCTGACGAGGCCGTGCCTTAGGAAGCTTCCTGTCGTCCACACCACGAGGGTCTTGAGCTCGTGCTGATGAAGATGGACCGTGCTGGGCCGCCCCTCGAGCCACCCCGCAGGCCGTAGGCAGGCAAGTCTGGGGACCCCCGTTCCCAGAACACCGACAGAAGCAACTTCATAAGCACCCTTAAAAGCAACAAATTCTTCAATTTGTTCGATATCATAGTAACTATAAACACCCTTAGCATAAGAAGATAAGATTTCATTTTCATTAAACTTGCATAGGTAGGGAAGGTGTTTTTTAGTGTTCTTAGAGCAACAAGTAAAATCATAAATTTCACAAATATTCCAAGCATAACATAGCAATCTGTTTATTTGATCCCATAAGAGTCTCCCTTTTTCAGACAAACGGTGATGCACAAAATGAGCATGCTCATCTAAAGATTTCCCATCAACTAGGCTAGTTGGGGTTTCAGCACAAGCGCATAAGGATCAAAGATGATCCAAGTAGAACATTTTAAGTGGATCCATATCAATAGATTTTTAGCAAGCAAAGATGCAAGCACATAGAAGGCACATGGAGACACAAGCAAACATAAGATCGAACGAAAGAGGGGCGAAGAAAAGGAAAAAGTGAAGTGGGGAGAGGAAAACGAGAGGAAAATGGCAAATAATGTAAATGCGAGGAAGAAGAGTTTGTGATGGGTACTTGGTATGTCTTGACTTAAGCAAAGACCTCCCCGGCAACGGCGCCAGAAATCCTTCTTGCTACCTCTTGAGCATGCGTTGGGTTTTCCCTTGAAGAGGAAAGGGTGATGCAGCAAACTAGCATAAGTATTTCCCTCAGTTTTTGAGAACCAAGGTATCAATCCAGTAGGAGGCTCCACGCAAGTCCCTCGTACCTACACAAACAAACAAGAACCTCACAACCAACAAGATAAAGGGGTTGTCAATCCCTTCACGGCCACTTGCGAAAGTAAGATCTGATAGAGATAATAAGATAAGATAAATATTTTTGGTATTTTTATGATATAGATTGAAAAGTAAAGAATGAAAAATAAAGTAGATCGGAAACTTATATGATGGAAAATAGACCCGGGGGCCATAGGTTTCACTAGTGGCTTCTCTCAAGATAGCATAAGTATTACGGTGGGTGAACAAATTATTGTCGAGCAATTGATAGAAAAGTGCATAGTTATGAGAATATCTAGGCATGATCATGTATATAGGCGTCACGTCCGCAACAAGTAGACCGACTCCTGCCTGCATCTACTACTATTACTCCACACATCGACCGCTATCCAGCATGCATCTAGAGTATTAAGTTCATAAGAACAGAGTAACACATTAAGCAAGATGACATGATGTAGAGGGATAAACTCAAGCAATATGATATAAACCCCATCTTTTTATCCTCGATGGCAACAATACAATACGTGCCTTGCTGCCCCTGCTGTCACTGGGAAAGGACACCGCAAGATTGAACCCAAAGCTAAGCACTTCTCCCATTGCAAGAAAGATCAATCTAGTAGGCCAAACCAAACTGATAATTCGAAGAGACTTGCAAATATAACAATCATACATAAAAGAATTCAGAGGAGATTCAAATACTTCTCATAGGTAAACTTGATCATAAACCCACAATTCATCGGATCTCGACAAACACACCGCAAAAAGTTACATCGAATAGATCTCCAAGAAGATCAAGGAGAACTTTGTATTGAGATTCAAAGAGAGAGAAGAAGCCATCTAGCTAATAACTATGGACCCGAAGGTCTGTGGTAAACTACTCACAACTCATCAGAGAGGCCTTGGCAATGATGTAGAAGCCCTCCGTGATCGATTCCCCTCCAGCGGAGCGCCGGAAAAGGCTCCAAGATGGCATCTCACAGGTACAGAAGGTTGCGGAGGTGGAAATAGTGTTTCGTGTTACTCCTGGATGTTTTCGGGGTACATAGATATATATAGGCAAAAGAAGTCGGTCAGGGGAGCCACGAGGGGCCCATGAGGCAGGGGGCGCCCCCCTAGGGTGCGTCGTCCACCCCCGTGGCCGCCTCGGCTGCTTCTTGACGTCCACTCCAAGTCTCCTGGATTGCCTTTGTTCCAAAAAGATCGCTCCCGAAGGTTTCATTCCGTTTGGACTCTGTTTGATATTCCTTTTCTTCGAAATACTGAAATAGGCAAAAAAACAACAATATGGGCGAGGCCTCCGTTTAGTAGGTTAGTCCCAAACAAAATATAAAAGTGTATAGTAAAGCCCATAAACATCCAAAACAGGTAATATAATAGCATGGAACAATAAAAAATTATAGATACGTTGGAGACGTATTAGTGCACAGTTAGGGGGAACACCTTTCTTGAAATTTTAGTGAGGGATCATCTTATTTATGATACCGTTGTTCTAAGCAAATAAGATGTAAACATGACAAACATCACATGCAAATCATAAAGTGACATGATATGGCCAATATCATCTTGCGCCTTTGATCTCCACCTTCGAGGCGCGGCATGATCACCTTCGTCACCGGCATGACACCATGATTTCCATCATCGTGTCTTCATGAAGTTGTCTCGCCAACTATTACTTCTACTACTATGGCTAACGGTTAGCAATAAAGTAAAGTAATTACATGGCGTTTTCTTTGACATGCGGGTCATACAATAAATTAAGACAACTCCTATGGCTCCCGCCGGTTGTCATACTCATCGACATGCAAGTCGTGATTCCTATTACAAGAACATGATCAATCTCATACATCTCATATATCATTCATCACATCCTTTTGGCCACATCACATAGCATACCCTGCAAAAACAAGTTAGACATCCTCTAATTGTTATTGCATGTTTTACGTGGTTGCTATGGGTTTCTAGCAAGAAAGTTTCTTACTTATGCAAAAGCCACAACAATGATATGCCAATTGCTATTTACCTTTCATAAGGACCCTTTTCATTGAATCCGATCCGACTAAAGAGGGAGAGACAGACACCCGGTAGCCACCTTATGCATCAAGTGCATGGTAGTTGGTGGAACCTGTCTCACGTAAGCGTACGTGTAAGGTCGGTCTGGGCCACTTCATCCCACAATGCCGCTGAATCAAGATAAGACTAGTAACCGTAAGCAAATTGAACAAATCATCACCCACAACTACTTGTGTTCTACTCATGCATAGAATCTACGCATAGACCTAGCTTTGATACCACTATTGGGCAACGTAGTAATAATTCAAAAAATTTCCTATGTGTCACTAAAATAAATCTAGGAGATACTAGCAATGAGAAAGAGAGGGAGTGCATCTTCATACCCTTGAAGATCGCTAAGCGGAAGCGTTACAAGAACGCGGTCGATGGAGTCGTACTCGCGACGATTCAAATCGTGGAAGATCCGATCTAGCGCCAAATGGACGGAGCCTCCGCGTTCAACACACGTACAGCCCGGGGACGTCTCCTCCTTCCTGATCCAGCAAGGGGAGAGGAGAAGTTAAGGGAGAGCTCCGGCAGCACGACGGCGTGGTGGTGGAGCTTGCGGTTTTCCTCCAAGGCTTCGCCAAGCTCTATGGACGAGGAGGAGGTGTTGGAGCAGGGAGGGGCTGCACCAGGGGAAGGGTGTGGTAGCCCTCCGGCCCCCACTATTTATAGGGGAAGGGGAGAGGGGGTCGGTCCCCCTAAATCCCATCTACAAGGGGGCGGCGGCCAAGGGGGGGACTTTCCCCCAAGTTTGGTGGGGGGTGCCCCCACCCCTACGGTTTCCAACCCTAGGCGCCTTGGGCCCTTGGGGGGCTCACCAGCCCACTAGGGGGCTGGTTCCCACCCTTGTTCAGCCCATTAAGTCCCCCGGGGCAGGTGGCCACACCCGATGGACACCGGGACACTTTTCGGTGGTCCCGGCACAATACCGATAACCCCCGAAACCATTCCGGTGACTGAAACTGGACTTTGCATATATAAATCTTTACCTCCAGACCATTCCGGAACTCCTCGTGGCGTCCGGGATCTCATACGGGACTTCGAACAACCTTCGGCAACCACATACAATTTCCCATAACAACTCTAGCATCACCGAACCTTAAGTGTGTAGACCCTACGGGTTCGGGAACCATGCAGACATGACCGAGACATTTCTCCAGCCAATAACCAATAGCGGGATCTGGATACCCATGTTGGCTCCCACATGTTCCACGATGATCTCATTGGATGAACCACGATGTCTAGGATTCAATCAATCCCGTATAGAATTCCCTTTTTCCACCGGTATGTTACTTGCCTGAGATTTGATCGTCGGTATCCCCATACCTTGTTCAATATCGTTACCGGCAAGTCTCTTTACTCATTCCATAAAGCATGATCCCATGACTAACTCCTTAGTCACATTGAGCTCATTGTGATGATGCATTACCGAGTGGGCCCAGAGATACCTCTCCATCATACAGAGTGACAAATCCTAGTCTCGATTCGTGCCAACCCAACAGACACTTTCGGAGATACCTGTAGTGCACCTTTATAGCCACCCAGTTACGTTGTGACGTTTGGTACACCCAAAGCATTCCTACGGTATCCGGGAGTTGCACAATCTCATGGTCTAAGGAGATGATACTTGACATTAGAAAAGCTCTTAGCAAACGAACTACACGATCTTGTGCTATGCTTAGGATTGGGTCTTGTCCATCACATCATTCTCCTAATGATGTGATCCCGTTATCAATGACATCCAATGTTCATGGTCAGGAAAACACAGCCATCTATTGATCAACGAGCTAGTCAACTAGAGGCTTACTAGGGACATATTACGGTCTATGTATTCACTCATGTATTACGGTTTCCGGTTAATACAATTATAGCATGAATAACAGACAATTATCATGAACAAGGAAATATAATAATAACCATTTTATTATTGCCTCTATGGCATATTTCCAACAACCGCCCCCCAGCACGGTAGTACCGTAGGTACTCACGGTAGTACTGCTCCTTGGGAGCGGTAGTACCGTGGCCTCGGGCCAGGCGCAGCTTGATACGTCTCCGTCGTATCTATAATTTTTGATTGTTCCATGCCAATATTATTCAACTTTCATATAGTTTTGGCAACTTTTTATACTATTTTTGGGACTAACATATTGATCCAGTGCCCAGTGTGTTGCAAATATGCCCTAGAGGCAGTAATAAAATGGTTATTATTATATTTCCTTGTTCATGATAATTGTCTATTATTCAGGCTATAATTGTATTAACTGGAAAATGTAATACATGTGTGAATACATAGACCACAACATGTCCCTAGTGAGCCTCTAGTTGACTAGCTCGTTGATCAATAGATGGTTATGGTTTCCTGACCATGGACATTGGATGTCATTGATAACGGGATCACATCATTAGTAGAATGATGTGATGGACAAGACCCAATCCTAAGCATAGCACAAGATCATGTAGTTCGTTTGCTAAGAGCTTTTCTAATGTCAAGTATCATTTCCTTAGACCAAGAGATTGTGCAACTCCCATATACCGTAGGAATGCTTTGGGTGTACCAAACATCACAACGTAACTGGGTGGCTATAAAGGTGCACTACAGGTATCTCCGAAAGTGTCTGTTGGGTTGGCACGAATTGAGACTGGGATTTGTCACTCCGTATGACGGAGAGGTATCTCTCGGCCCACTTGGTAATGCACCATCATAATGAGATCAATGTGACTAAGTAGTTAGTCACGGGATCATGCATTACGGAACGAGTAAAGTGACTTGCCGATAACGAGATTGAACGAGGTATTGGGATACCGACAATCGAATCTCGGGCAAGTAACGTACCGATTGACAAAGGGAATTGTATACGGGATTGATTGAATCCCCGACATCGTGGTTCATCCGATGAGATCATCGTGGAACATGTGGGAGCCAACATGGGTATCCAGATCCCGTTGTTGGTTATTGGCCGGAGAGCTGTCTCGGTCATGTATGCATGATTCCCGAACCCGTAGGGTCTACACACTTAAGGTTCGGTGACGCTAGAGTTGTTATGGTAATTAGTGTGCACTTACCGAATGTTGTTCGGAGTCCCGGATGAGATCCGGGATGTCACGAGGAGTTCCGTAATGGTCCGAAGGTAAAGATTTATATATGGGAAGTCCTATTTTGGCCACCGGAAAATGTTCGGGATTTTTCGGTATTGTACCGGGAAGGTTCTAGAAGTTTCCGAAGTGGGGCCTGATACATCTCCGTCGTATCTTTTGATTGTTCCATGCCAATATTCTACAACTTTTATATACTTTTGGCAACTTTTTATACTATTTTTGGGACTAACATATTGATCCAGTGCCCAGTGTCAGTTCCTGTTTGTTGCATGTTTTATGTTTCGCAGAAAACCCATATCAAACGGAATAAAAACATACGGAGATTTTTTTTTGGAATATTTATGAATTTTGGGAAGAAGGATCAATGCGAGACGATGCCCGAGGGGGCCAAGAGGCAGGGGGTGCGCCCTAGGGGGTCAGGCGCGCCCTGGGCCCTCGTGGCCACCCCATAAGGCTGTTGGTGCCCTTCTTTCGCCGCAAGAAAGCCAATATCTAGATAGAAATCGTGTCCAAAGGGCAACCCAATCGGAGTTACAGATCTCCGGGAATTTAAGAAACGGTGAAAGGGTAGAATCAGGAACGTAGAAACACAAAGAGACAGAGAGACAGATCCAATCTCAGAGGGGCTCTCGCCCCTCCCACGCCATGGAGACCATGGACCAGAGGGGAAACCCTTCTCCCATCTAGGGAGGAGGTCAAGGAAGAAGAAGAAGAAGAAGAAGGGGGGCTCTCTCCCCCTAGCTTCCTGTAGTGCCGGAGCACTGCCGGGGGCCATCATCATCACCGTGATCTACACCAACAACTTCACAACCCTCATCACCAACTCTCCCCCCCCCCCCTCTATCAGCGGTGTAACCTCTCTTTTACCTGCTGTAATCTCTACTTAAACATGGTGCTCAATGCTATATATTATTTCCTAATGATGTATTGCTATCTTATGATGTTTGAGTAGATCCGTTTTGTCCTATGGGTTAATTGATGATCGTGATTGGTTTGAGTTGCATGTTTTATTATTGGTGTTGTCCTATTGTGCCCTCCATGTCGCGCAAGCGTGAGGGATTCCTGCTGTAGGGTGTTGCAATATGTTCATGATTCGCTTATAGTGGGTTGCTTGAGTGACAGAAGCATCAACCCGAGTAAGGGGGTTGTGGCATATGGGATAAAGGGGACTTGATGCTTTAATGCTATGGTTGGGTTTTACCTTAATGACCTTTAGTAGTTGCGGATTCTTGCTAGAGTTCCAATCATAAGTGCATATGATCCAAGAAGAGAAAGTATGTTAGCTTATGCATCTCCCTCAAATAAAATTGCAATAGTGATTACCAGTCTAGTTATCGATTGCCTAGGGACAATTAACTTTCTCGTGACAACAAGCTCTCTACTAAAACTAACTTAGTTGTGTCTTCATCTAAACAGCCCCTACTTTTTATTTATGTGCTCTTTATTATCTTGCAAACCTATCCAACAACACCTACAAAGTCCTTCTAGTTTCATACTTGTTCTAGGTAAAGTGAACGTTAAGCGTACGTAGAGTTGTATCGGTGGTCGATAGAACTTGAGGGAATATTTTTTCTACCTTTAGCTCCTCATTGGGTTCGACACTCTTACTTATCAAAATAGGCAACAATTGATCCCCTATACTTGTGGGTTATCAAGACCTTTTTCTGGCGCCGTTGCCGGGGAGTCATAGCGTGGGGTGAATATTCTCGTGTGTGCTTGTTTGCTTTATCACTAAGTAATTTTTATTTGCTGTTCTAAGTTGTTCTCTATCTTTATTATGGATATGGAACATGAAATACCAAAAAAATTAGGTGTACTTGCTACTCATGGAGATGGGGAACCTCCTAAAACCCTCGATGCTCATTATGTGAAAGAAATTATGTACTACTTTGATAATCCTGAGAAAACCCCATTCAATTATGTTATGGGAGACACGTTGGATCAACGTGAATACTTTAGGGATTATCGCTTGACACAAAAAGGGAAACTATTATGGGATCAAATTTATATGTTGTATTGGTATGCTAGGCAACTATGCTTGAAATATGATTATACTTGTTGCTCTAGTATGAAGGCTCCACACCTTCCCTTTTCATGAAAATTTAATGATGATAAAACATTGGCTTCTTATGCTAATGGTATCTATGATTACTATGATGTGGAACAAATAGAAGAATTCGTTGCTTTTATGGGTGCTTATGAGATTAAATCTTTGTTTAAAGAGTTTGAAGATTTTGATGATTCAGTTTATAGACCTGAAAATTTTGCTATACTTAAATATTGTTATGAGAATTATGAATACAATTCCTATATTGATGCATTTATTGAGAAAGTCTCGTTGTCCAAGAAGAGACTAATATTTTGCAGGAGTCTATGGAAGAAGAAATTTAAGAAACTGTGAGCTCATTGGATGAAAAAGATGATGAGGAGAGTGAAGAACAAAAGGAGGAAGAGAGGATTAGCTACCCGTGCCCACCTTCTAATGAGAGTAACTCTTCAACTCATACATTGTTTGATTTCCCTTCATGCTTACCGAAGGATGAATGCTATGATGATTGTTATGATCCCATTGATTCTCTTGAAATATCCCTTTTTGATGATGCTTGCTATGCTTGTGGCCAACATGCCAATATGAATTATGCGTATGGAGATGAACTTGCTATAGTTCCTTATGTTAAACATGAAATTGTTGCTATTGCACCCACACATGATAGTCCTATTATCTTTTTGAATTCTCCCAACTACACTATATCGGAGAAGTTTGTGCTTATTAAGGATTATATTGATGGGTTACCTTTTACTACTACACATGATGATTTTGATAGATATGATATGCATGTGCTTGCTGCTCCTACTTGCAATTATTATGGAGAGGAAATATATCTCCGCCTCTTTATGTTTCCAACACGATAGAATTGCAAGAAACTGCTTATACTATGCATTGGCCTTTACTTGGTGTGCATGAATTGTTCTTTTATGACATGCCGATGCATAGGAAGAGAGTTAGACTTCATCATTGCTTGATATATGTTACTTTCTGCTCACTACTAAATCATAAATCATTGTTAATTAAAATTGGCTTTGATATACCTTGGGATCCGGGTGGATCCATTGCTTGAGCACTTTACGCCTAGCTTAATGGCTTTAAAGAAAGCGCTACCAGGGAGACAACCTGGAAGTTTTAGAGATTCATTTATTTCTGTTGAGTGCTTTCATATAGTCTATAAACAAAAAAATAAAGAGGGGAACCCAAAACTTTTCAAAAAGGAAAGTGAAAGTGAGAAAGACAAGCATTGTTGAAGTGGGGGAGCTCCTTGAACTTTATTCATGCTCACGGAAACTTTGTGAATCTTAATTACAGAAACTTTTCATCAAAAATATTTATCCCCTTGTACAATTCCATTGTATTATAAAATAATGTGCCAAGGTTTGCCTTTCGGATGTTTACAATGCTTGTTGGTTTGTATGATGCAGGATAGAAACTTTGGCTGTAGTGCGTGATTTTACAATTTTTACTGGAACGTCAAATAGTTCTGGTTCTTTTTGACCTATCTTTATATAAAAAAAAAATATTTCTTTATTTTGGTAGAATATTTGGGGTACCATAGGTATGGTGAATGTTCAGATTGCTACAGGCTATTCTGTTTTTGACAGATTCTGTTTTTGATGCATAGTTTGCTTGTTTTGGTGAAACTGTCAATTTCTATCAGCGGATTAAGCCATGGAAAAGTTATATTACAGTGGACACAATGCAAAAAAAATATGGATTGGTTTGTAACAGTACTTAGAGTAGTGATTTGCTTTATTATACTAACGGATCTTACAGAGTTTTCTGTTGAAGTTTTGTGTGGATGTAGTGTTTGATCGAGGAGGTCTCGATATGAGGAAAAGGAAGAGAGGAAAGAGGTCAAGCTTGGGTATTCCCAAGGCAGCCCAAGTAAATATTCAAGGACACTCAAGCGTCTAAGCTTGGGGATGCCCCGGAAGGCATCCCCTCTTTCTTCAACAAGTATCGGAATGTTTTCGGATTCGTTTCGTTCATGCGATATGTGCAAGTCTTGGAGCGTCTTTTGCATTTAGTTTTCACTTTTCTTTTATGAACCATGCTGGTATGTTATTTATATAATTCTCTTTGCATCTCACTTAAATCTTTTGAGTATGGCTTTATAGAATGCTTCATGTGCTTCACTTATATCTTTTGAAGTTTGGATTGCATGTTTCTCTTCACATAGAAAACCGCCATTTTTGTACAATGCTCTTTTGCTTCACTTATATTTGTTAGAGCATGGGCATATCTTTTATAGAAAGAATTAAACTCTCTTGCTTCACTTATATCTATTTAGAAAGATGACAGGAATTGGTCATTCACATGGTTAGTCATAAAATCCTACATGAACTTGTAGATCGCTGATTATGATATGTTTGATTCCTTGCAATAGTTTTGCGATATAAAAATGGTCATATTAGAGTCATGCTAGTGGGTAGTTGTGGATTGTAGAAATACTTGTGTTGAAGTTTGTGATTCCCGTAGCATGCACGTATGGTGAACCGTTGTGTAACGAAGTTGGAGCATGAGGTATTTATTGATTGTCTTCCTTATGAGTGGCGGTCGAGGATGAGCGATGGTCTTTTCCTACCAATCTATCCCCCTAGGAGCATGCGCCTAGTACTTTGTTTCAATGACTAATAGATTTTTGCAATAAGTATGTGAGTTCTTTATGACTAATGTTGAGTCCATGGATAATACGCACTCTCACCCTTCCATCATTGCTAGCCTCTTCGGTACCATGCATTGCCCTTTCTCACCTCGAGAGTTGGTGCAAACTTCGTCGCTACATCCAAACCCCGTGATACGATATGCTCTATCACACATAAGCATCCTTATATCTTCCTCAAAACAGCCACCATACCTACCTATCATGGCATTTCCATAGCCATTCTGAGATATATTACCATGAAACCACCATCATCATCATATACATGACTTGAGCATTCATTGTCATATTGCCTTGCATGACCGTAGGATATCTAGCATGATTTTTTCATGGCTTGTCCGTTTTTTGATATCTTTGCTATGCTAGATCATTGCACATCCCGCTACACCGCCGGAGGCATTCATATAGAGTCATATTTTTGTTCTAGTATCGAGTTGTAATATTGAGTTGTAAGTAAATAAAAGTGTGATGATCATCATTATTAGAGCATTGCCCCAGTGAGGAAAGGATGATGGAGACTATGATTCCCCCACAAGTCGGGATGAGACTCTGGACTTTAAAAAAAGAGGCCAAAGAAGCCTAAATAAAAAAAGGGGACCAAAGAAGCCTACAAAAAAAGAGAGAAAACAAAAAAATGAGAGAAAAAGAGAGAAGGGGCAATGATACTATCCTTTTACCACACTTGTGCTTCAGAGTAGCACCATGTTCTTCATATAGAGAGTCTCCTATATTGTCACTTTCATATACTAGTGGGAATTTTCATTATAGAACTTGGCTTATATATTCCGACGATGGGCTTACTCAAATGCCCTAGGTATTCATGAGCAAGCAAGTTGGATGCACACCCACTTACTTTTAGTTTGAGCTTTCATACACTTATAGCTCTTAGTTCATCCGTTGCATGCCAATCCCTACTCCTCGCATTGACATCAATTGATGGGCATCTCCATAGCCAGTTGATTAGCTGCGTCGATGTGAGACTTTCTCCCTTTTTGTCTTCCCCACACAACCTCCACCATCATACTCTAGTTCACCTATAGTTCTATATCCATGGCTCACGCTCATGTATTGCGTGAAAGTTGAAAAGGTTTGAGAATGTCAAAAGTATGAAACAATTGCTTGGCTTGTCATCGGGGTTGTGCATGATTTGAATATTTTGTGTGATGAAGATGGAGCATAGCCAGACTATATGATTTTGTAGGGATAACTTTCTTTGGCCATGTTGTTTTGAAAAGACATGCTTTCTTTATTAGTACTCTCGAAGTATTATTGTTCTTATGTCAAATGATAGACTATTGCTTTGAATCACTCGTGTCTTAATATTCATGCCATGATTAGACACATGATCAAGATTATGCTAGGTAGCATTCCACATCAAAAATTATCTTTTTATCATTTACCTACTCGAGGACGAGCAGGAATTAAGCTTGGGGATGCTGATACGTCTCTGTCGTATCTATAATTTTTTATTGTTCCATGCCAATATTCTACAACTTTCATATACTTTTGGCAACTTTTTATACTATTTTTGGGACTAACATATTGATCCAGTGCCCAATGCCAGTTCCTGTTTGTTGCATGTTTTTTGTTTCACAGAAAACCCATATCAAACGGAGTCCAAATGGAATAAAACGGACGGAGATTGTTTTTTGGAATATTTATGAATTTTGGGAAGAAGAATCAATGTGAGACAATGCCCGCGGGGCCCCGAGGCAGGGGGAGTGCCCTGGGCCATCGTGGCCACCCCGTAAGGCGGTTGGTGCCCTTCTTCTGCCGCAATAAAGCCAATACCTGGATGGAAATCGTGTCCAAAGGGCAACCCAATCGGAGTTACGGATCTCGGGGAATTTAAGAAACGGTGAAAGGGTAGAATCAGGAACGCAGAAACAGAGAGAGACAGAGAGACAGATCCAATCTCGGAGGGGCTCTCGCCCCTCCCATGCCATGGAGACCATGGACTAGAGGGGAAACCCTTATCCCATCTAGGGAGGAGGTCAAGGAAGAAGAAGAAGAAGGGGGGCTCTCTCCCCCTTGCTTCCGGTGGCACCGGAGTGCTGCCGGGGCCATCATCATCACCGCGATCTACACCAACAACTTCACCGCCCTCATCACCAACTCTCCCCCCCTCTATGCAGCGGTGTAACCTCTCTTTTACCCGCTGTAATCTCTACTTAAACATGGTGCTCAACTCTGTATATTATTTTCCAATGATGTATGGCTATCTTATGATGTTTGAGTAGATCTGTTTTGTCCTATGGGTTAATTGATGATCATGATTGGTTTGAGTTGCATGTTTTATTATTGGTGTTGTCCTATTGTGCCCTCTGTGTCGCGCAAGCGTGAGGGATTCCCGCTGTAGGGTGTTGTAATATGTTCATGATTAGCTTATAGTGGGTTGCTTGAGTGACTGAAGCATCAACCCGAGTAAGGGGGTTGTGGCGTATGGGATAAAGGGGACTTGATGCTTTAATGCTATGGTTGGGTTTTACCTTAATGACCTTTAGTAGTTGCGGATTCTTGCTAGAGTTTCAATCATAAGTGCATATGATCCAAGAAGATAAAGTATGTTAGCTTATGCATCTCCCTCAAATAAAATTGCAATAGTGATTACCAGTCTAGTTATCGATTGCCTAGGGACAATTAACTTTCTCGTGACAACAAGCTCTCTACTAAAACTAACTTAGTTGTGTCTTCATCTAAACAGCCCCTAATTTTTATTTATGTGCTCTTTATTATCTTGCAAACTTATCCAACAACACCTACAAAGTCCTTGTAGTTTCATACTTGTTCTAGGTAAAGCGAATGTTAAGCATACGTAGAGTTGTATCGGTGGTCGATAGAACTTGAGGGAATATTTGTTCTACCTTTAGCTCCTTGTTGGGTTCGACACTCTTACTTATCGAAAGAGGCTACAATTGATCCCCTATACTTGTGGGTTATCAGGGCCCACCTGCATGGGGGGACCCACATGAACGTGGATAGTGGGGGCAAGGCCCCACACCCCTGGTCAAGGCGCACCAAGATCCCCCCTTAGAAGGAATAAGATCATATCCCGAA
The DNA here is from genome assembly GCA_963921465.1 of Triticum timopheevii. Taxonomy (NCBI): domain Eukaryota; kingdom Viridiplantae; phylum Streptophyta; class Magnoliopsida; order Poales; family Poaceae; genus Triticum; species Triticum timopheevii. The sequence continues at coordinate 487,763,988 of OY997270.1, read as the reverse complement.
GGGATAAGATCAAGATCCCTAAAAAGGAGGGATAACAATCGATGGGGAAGGGAAATGATGGGATTTCTTTCCTCCCACCTTTGCCAACGCCCCAATGGACTTGGAGGGCAAGAAACTAGCCCCCTCCACCCCTATATATAGTGGGGATGCGCATGGGAACTGCACCCCTTTGCCCCTGGCGCAGCCCCCCTCTCCAACTCCACCTCCTCCTTAGTAGTGCTTGGTGAAGCCCTGCCGGAGAACTGCAAGCTCCACCACCACGCCATCATGCTGCCGGAACTCTCCCTCAACTTCTCCTCTCCCCTTGCTGGATCAAGAAGGAGGAGACGTCCCCGATTGTATGTGTTTTGAACGCGGAGGCGCCGTCCATTTGGCGTTAGATTGGATCTTCCGCAATTTGAATCGCCGCGAGTACGACTCCCTCATCCGCATTCTAGTGACGCTTCCGCTTAGCAATCTTCAAAGGTATGAAGATGCTCATCCTCTCCCTCTCTTGTTGCTAAAATCTCCATAGATTGATCTTGGTGATGTGTAGAAAATTTTGAATTATTGCTACGTTCACCAACAGTGGCATCATGAGCTAGGTCTATGCGTAGATTCTATGCACGAGTAGAACACAAGTAGTTGTGGGCGTTGGTTTGTTCAATTTGCTTACCGTTACTAGTCCTATCTTGGTTCGGTGGTATTGTGGGATGAAGCGGCTCGGACCAACCTTACACGTACGCTTACGTGAGACAGGTTCCACCGACTAACATGCACTTGTTGCATAAGGTGGCTAGCGGGTGTCTATCTCTCCCACTTTAGTCTGATTGGATTCGATGAAAAGGGTCCTTATGAAGGGTAAATAGCAATTAGCATATCATCGTTGTGGCTTTTGCGTAGGTAAGAAACGTTCTTACTAGAAACCCATAGCAGCCATGTAAAACATGCAACAACAATTAGAGGACGTCTAACTTGTTTTTGCAGGGTATGCTATGTGATGTGATATGGCTAAAAGGATGTGATGAATTATATATGATATGTATGAGATTGATCATGTTCTTGTAATAGGAATCGCGACTTGCATGTTGATGAGTATGACAACCGGCAGGAGCCATAGGAGTTGTCTTAATTTATTGTATGACCTGCGTGTCATTGAAAATGCCATGTAATTACTTTACTTTATTGCTAACTGTTAGCCATAGTAGTAGAAGTAATAGTTGGCGAGATAACTTCATGAAGACACGATGATGGAGATCATGATGATGGAGATCATGGTGTCATGCCGGTGACGAAGGTGATCATGCCGCGCCTCGAAGATGGAGATCAAAGGCGCAAGATGATATTGGCCATATCATGTCACTTTATGATTTGCATGTGATGTTTGTCATGTTTACATCTTATTTGCTTAGAATGACGGTAGCATAAATTAGATGATCCCTCACTAAAATTTCAAGAAAGTGTTCCCCTAACTGCGCACCGTTGCGAAAGTTCGTTGTTTCGAAGCATCACATGATGATCGGGTGTGATAGATTCTAATGTTCACATACAATGGGTGTAAGCCAGATTTACACATGCAAAATACTTAGGTTGACTTGACGAGCCTAGCATGTACAGACATGGCCTCGGAACACAAGAGACCAAAAGGTCAAACATGAGTCGTATAGTGGATACGATCAACATGAAGATGTTCACCGATGATGACTAGTCCGTCTCACGTGATGATCGGACACGGCCTAGTTGACTCGGATCATATATCACTTAGATGACTAGAGGGATGTCTGTCTGAGTGGGAGTTCATTAAATAATTGGGTCTTTTACATCTGTGTCCCTAACTCGAACCCACTACTCATATTTGCCCCTAATTCCAAAGCATGCTCAAATTTACCCCTCTACCGTTAGTTCACCTTATAAAAATGCCCTTCCATTCCGTCACCGTCCAGTCAAAGGGCTTTGACCGTCTACGGGGCGTTTATTGGACATTTTGCCCCTGCCTCCATGTATCACTTACATGTGGGACCCGCTCAAGAAAAAATAAAAAATAAAAAACTCTTTCTCTCACCTCCTCTCTCTAACACACTTACATGTGGCCCCCTCACGGTGTCTCTCTCACCTCCCACCTCTCTTCCCCTACCTCACGACCTCTCTCACACACTTCCGGTGAGCGCCGGCTGCCCAAGGACCGTGCGCCGCCGCCGCTAGCTCCCCACGCGCCGCACCCCTTCCTCCACACCTCCCCCTCTCCCTCCCTCCCCCCTCCCTCTCCCTCCCTTCCTGTGCAGAGCGCCACCGTCACCGCTGCCTTCATCTCCGCACGACCAACGGCAACCCCAAGCGCCACCACCTCGCCAGGAAGCTTGTACGAGATGCCCTCGCCCTCCCAGCTTACGAATTCGACTAGAGAAACTCAGGAGCGAGTGCCACAATGCATCTTCCCCGCCTCCGATCTCGAATAGCCGCCGCCGATTCGACGCCATTGAAGCTCCCTGGCCGACCCCTTAAATTCCCCGAGCATCCTGAGGTACCTCGAAAGATGTGAGCGTCCTCTACAAAAGGCCTCGTGACCTCCGGTCGTCTTCCCCGCGAGCTCCGAGCACTGCCATGGCCGTCGTCGTTGAAGTACACACTTCAGTCTTCCTCGAGCCCCAGCAGCATCGCCATCATGCCCCTATCATCTCCTTAGTCTCGCACATCCTGTTAGCCTCTCCCTCTTGCACAGTAGCTCGCCCGCTTGTGCCGCCCAGAGTCGCCGCAGGAACAGTCTTTGCCATCAGCTCCGGCGACCATATGGTCTTAAGACACCATATGTGGACACGGTCGAGCCAAGGCTATCGTGTGGTTCCCTCAGTCGGCCTCCCCGAAGCCTCCCGGCGTGCCTCCGCCGCGAGATTTGGTCGCCGCCGGGAACCCTCGAAGGAATTAGTTTAGGTGCACATTAGTTTAATTTAATATAAACGAGAATATTCAGCATAGGAATTGACGAGAAAATAATTGAACAATGACATGTGGGCCCTATACAGAGTTTGACCGGTCCATATCTAGTTTTATTTTTATTTTTATTAGTTGGGACCCACGTGTAAGTGAGAGATAGAGGGGTGAGAGAAAGCATTTTTTTCTTTTTCTTTTTTCTTTGAGTGGGTCCCACATGTAAGTGACACACGGAGGCAAGGGCAAAATGTCCAGAAAACGTCTGGTAGACGGTCAAAGGCCTTTGACCTAATGGAAACGGCACAGAAGGACATTTCTATAAGGTCACCTAACGGCGAAGGGGCAAATTTGAGCAGGCTTCAAAACTAGGGGCAAATCTGATTAGGTGGTTCGAGTTAGGGACAGAAATGCAAATGGCCCCAAATAATTTGATTAGATGAACTTAATTATCATGAACTTAGTCAAAAAGGTCTTCGCAAATTATGTCATAGCTTGCGCTATAGTTCTACTATTTTAGATATGTTCCTAGAGAAAATTTTAGTTGAAAGTTGACAGTAGGAATTATGCGGACTGGGTCCGTAAACTGAGGATTGTCCTCATTTGCTGCATAGAAGTACTATGTCCTTAATGCACCGCTCGGTGTGCTGAACCTCGAGCGTTGTCTATGGTTGCTGCAAACATCTGACATACACGTTTTGATGACTACGTGATAGTTCAATGTGTGATGTTAAACGGTTTAGAATTGAGGCATCGAAGACATTTTTGAAACGTCGCAGAACATATGAGATGTTCCAAGGGCTAAAACTGGAATTTCAGGCTCGTGCCCACGTCAAGAGGTGAGAGACCTCTGACAAGTTTCTTAGCCTGCAAACTAAGAGAGAAAAGCTCAATTGTTGAGCATGTGCTCAGATTGTCTGAGTACTACAATCGCTTGAATCGAGTGGGAGTTAATCTTCCAGATGAGATAGTGATGGTTCTCCAAAGTCACTGCCACCAAGCTACTAGAGCTTCATGATGAACTATAACATATCAGGGATAGATATGATGATCCTTGAGTTATTCGCGATGTTTGACACCGTGAAAGTAGAAATCAAGTAGGAGCATCAATTGTTGATGGTTTGTAAAACCACTAATTTCAAGAAGGGCAAGGGCAAGAAGGGATACTTCATGAAACGGCAAATCAGTTGCTGCTCTAGTGAAGAAACCCAAGGTTGAACCCAAACCCGAGACTAAGTGCTTCTGTAATGAGGGGAACGGTCACTGAAGCAGAACTACCCTAGATACTTGGTAGATGAGAAGGCTGGCAAGGTCGAGAGAAATATATTGGATATACATTGTATTAATGTGTACTTTACTAGTTCTCCTAGTAGCACCAGGGTATTAGATACCGGTTCGGTTGCTAAGAGTTAATAACTCAAAATAAAAGGCTACGGAATAAACGGAGACTAGCTAAAGGCGAGGTGACGATATGTGTTGGAAGTATTTCCAAGGTTGATGTTATCAAACATCACACGCTCCCTCTACCATCGGGATTGGTGTTAAACCTAAATAATTGTTATTTGGTGTTTGTGTTGAGCATAGACATGGTTGGATTATGTTTATCGCAATACGGTTATTCATTTAAGGAGAATAATGGTTAATCTATTTATTTGAATAATAACTTCAATGGTATTGCACCTAAAATGAATGGTTTATTGAATCTCGATCATAGTGATACACATGTTCATGCCAAAAGATATAATATAGTAAAGATAGTACCACCTACTTGTGGCACTGCCATTTGAGTCATATTGGTATAAAATGCATGAAGAAGCTCCATGTTGATGGATCTTTGGACTCACTCGTTTTTTTGAAAAGTTTGAGACATGAGAACCATGTCTATTGGTATATACACATGAAGAAACTCCACGCAGCTGGATCATTTGGACTCACTTGATTTTGAATCACTTGAGACATGCAAATCATACCACATGGGCAAGATGGCTGAAAAGCCTCGTTTTCAGTGAGCTGGAATAAGAAAGCAACTTATTGGAAGTAATACATTTTGATGTGTGCAATCCAATGAGTGCTGAGGCACGAAGTGGATATCATTATGCTCTTACTTCACAAACAATTTGAGTAGATGCTGAGTATATTTACTTGATGAAACACAAGTCTGAATTATTGAAAGGTTCAAGTAATTTCAGAGTGAAGTTCAAGATCATCGTGACAAGAGGATAAAATGTCTATGATATGATCATAGAGATGAATATCTGAGTTATGAGTTTGGTATACAATTAAGACATTGTGGAAATTGTTTCACAACTAATACCTCCTGGAACACCATAGTGTGATGGTGTGTCCGAACATCATAGATGCACCCTATTGGATATGGGGCATACCATGATGTCTCTTATCGAATTACCACTATCGTTTATGGGTTAGGCATTAGAGACAACCACATTCACTTTAAATAGGGCACCATGTAATTCCGTTGAGATGACACCGTATGAACTATGGTTTAGAGAAACCTAAGCTGACATTTCTTAAAAGTTTGGGGCTGCGACGCTTATGTAAAAACTTTTAGCCTGGTAAGCTCGAACCCAAAGCGGATAAATGCATCTTCATAGGACACCCAATACATATGGGTGTACCTCCTATCTCAGATCCGGAAGCATGAGTGATTGTTTCTAGAAACGGGTCCTTTCTCGAGGAAAAGTTTCTCTTGAAAGAATTGAGTGGGAGGATGGTGGAGACTTGACGAGGTTATTGAACCATCACTTTAACCAGTGTGTAGCAGGGCACAGGAAGTTGTTCCTGTGGCGCCTACACCAGTTGAAGTGGAAGCTGATGATAGTGATCATGAAGCGTCCAATCAAGTCACTACCAAACCTCGTAGGTCGACAAGGACGCGTGCTACTTCGGAGTGGTACGGTAATCCTGTCTTGGAGGTCATGTTGCTAGACAACAATGAACCTACGAGCTACGGAGAAGCGACGGTGGGCCTGGATTTGGATGAATGGCTCGAGGCCATAAAATCCGAGAGAGGATCCATGTATGTGTAGACTTTGGAAGAACTACTTGATGGTCGTAAGGTTGTTGGGTACAGATGGATTTTAAAAGGGAACACAGACAATGATGGTATGTGTCACCATTAAGAAAGCTCGACTTGTCGCTAAGATGTTTTCTGACAAGTTCAAGGAGTTGACTACGATGAGACTTTCTCACTCGTAGCGATGCTAAGAGTCTATTGGAATTATATTAGTAGTTACTACATTATTTATGAAATCTTGCAGATAGGATGTCAAAACATTGTTTCCTCGATGATTTTCTTGAGGAAAGGTTGTATGTGATACAACCAGAAGGTTTTGTCAATCCTAAAAGATGCTAACAAGTGTGCAAAGCACCAGCAATCCTTCTAAGGACTGGAGCAAGCATCTCGGAGTTGGAATATACGCTTTGATGAGATGATCAAATATTTTGGGTTTATACAAAGTTAATGAAAAACTTGTATTTCCAAAGAATGAGTGGGAGCACTACAGAATTTATGATGAGCATATGTTGTTGACAAATTGTTGATCGGAAATGATGTAGAATTTTTGGAAAGCATATAGGGTTGTTTTTCAATGAAAAACCTGGATTAAGCTACTTGAACACTGAGCATCAAGATCTATAAGGATAGATCAAAATTGCTTAATAGTACTTTGAAATGAATACATACCGTGACAAGATTTTGAAGGAGTTCAAAATAGATCATCAAAGAAGGAGTTCTTGGCTGTGTTATAAGGTGTGAGTATTGAGTAAGACTCAAGACCTGACCACGACAGAAGAGAGAGAGAAAGGACGAAGGTCGTCCCCTATGCTTTAGACGTAGGCTCTACAGTATGCTATGCTGTGTACCGCACCTGAAGTGTGCCTTGCCATGAGTCAGTCAAGGGGTACAAGAGTGATCCAGGAATGGATCACAGGACAGTGGTCAAAGTTATCCTTAGTAACTAGTGGACTAAGGAATTTTCTCGATTATGGAGGTGGTAAAAGAGTTCGCCGTAAAGGGTTACATCGATGCAAACTTTGATACTAATCTGGATGACTATGAGTAGTAAACCGGATTCATATAGTAGAACAGTTATTTGGAATAGCTCCAAATAGCGTGTGGTAGCTGCATCTACAAGATGACATAGAGATTTGTAAAGCACACACGGATCTAAAAGGTTCAGACCCGTTGACTAATAACCTCTCTCACAAGCGAGATATGATCAAACCCCATGGGTGTTGGTTTCATTACAATCACATAGTGATGTGAACTAGATTATTGACTCTAGTGCAAGTGGGAAACTGTTGGAAATATGCCCAAGAGGCAATAATAAAATGGTTATTATTATATTTCCTTGTTCATGATAATTGTCTATTGTTCATGTTATAATTTTATTAACTAGAAACCGTAATACATGTGTAAATACATAGACCACAACATGTCCCTAGTGAGCAATAGTTGACTAACTCGTTGATCAATAGATGGTTATGGTTTCCGGACCATGAAAATTGGATGTCATTGATAACTGGATCACATCATTAGGAGAATGATGTGATGGACAAGACCCAATCCTAAGCATAGCACAAGATCGTGTAGTTCGTTTGCTAAGAGCTTTTCTAATGTCAAGTATCATTTCCTTAGGCCATGAGATTGTGCAACTCCCAGATACCGTAGGAATGCTTTGGGTGTACCAAACGTCACAACGTAACTAGGTGGCTATAAAGGTGCACTACAGGTATCTCCGAAAGTGCCTGTTGGGTTAGCACGAATCGAGACTAGGATTTGTCACTCGTATGACGGAGAGGTATCTCTGGGCCCACTCGGCAAATGCATCATCATAATGAGCTCAATGTGACTAAGTAGTTAGTCGCGGGATCATGCATTATGGAACGAGTAAAGTGACTTGTCGGTAACGAGATTGAACGAGGTATTGGGATACCGACGATCGAATCTCGGGCAAGTAACGTACCGACTGACAAAGGGAATTGTATACGGGATTGATTGAATCCCCGACATCGTGGTTCATCCGATGAGATCATCATGGAACATGTGCAAGCCAACATGGGCATCCAGATCCCGCTGTTGGTTATTGGCCAGAGAGCTGTCTAGGTCATGCCTGCATGATTCCCGAACCCGTAGGGTCTACAACACTTAAGGTTCGGTGACGCTAGAGTTATTATGGGAATTAGTGTGCAGTTACTGAATGTTGTTCGGAGTCCCGGATGAGATCCCGGACGTCACGAGGAGTCACGGAATGGTCCGGAGGTAAAGATTTATATATGGGAAGTCCTACTTTGGCCACCGGAAAATGTTCGGGATTTTTCGGTATTGTACCGGCACTACAACAAAACAACCGCGTAAGGTCGTTTTTTATGGGACGCTATTTATATTCGTCTCTATGCCCAGGACACCGGCAAGCTAAAGACGCTTCCTGAGACATTTACAAAAGCACCCAGTCTTATTTTTAGAATAATGCATTTATATAATGAATTTATATAATTAACTTAGGGGCGATTTTTGAGATGATTAGTTACGCCTGAGAAATATCTGGTGCTGGCAAATTCATCATTTTACCGCTTAAATACTTCCCGTGGCTTTTCGGATTTTATTTTGCTAGCATACTCCATATAATCCTCCCATGCCCCGTCTTTCCAGTTTCCACCTTCCAAAAAATTCCCAATCTGCGCCGCCACCAAAGCCTATCCCCCGCGACAGTTCTTGTCCTGGCTCTGCCCTCCGGCGCCAACTCCACCCTCGGCCGGCGACTTCCCGTTCTCCTATGTCGCCATCCTCGCCAGTGGGAGCCCCGTCGGTCGCGTCCTCACCGTTGGCACACCGCGCCCCTCCAAACTCTCATCGCTACATCGTTATGCAAGATGGGATCCGCCATGTCAAGAAGGTGCTCCCTCGAATCCCATCTCCTCTACAGTTTTTGAATTAAATCAATCAACGCAGCTTCTTAGTTGACACATCCCACGCCTCTGTCTCGATTTGTTGGTTCTCAACTGAATTTCAAAATTTGGACCGACCAGTATCAATCACATAACTGATCCCCGATCCTGATGGATCAGATCTCATGAAGTAAATCTCGTTGGTGGTGTGGCCTGCAGCTTGACAAAATATCTATTTTGCATCTCACTCTGCAACTTACTCCATCAGATCTAATTTCGTTTGTTCCTTTTTAGGGGGAGAAGGAGCGAATATATTAATCAGGTGCAGGATCGAATGACTGGCCATTAAGTAGACTGCATTTACTCTCTATGGAAGAGTTCCAGTTTAATTTGCAATTCCAACATGATTCATACGTTCATTTGAAGATGCAGCCGATACCACTACCTTGCAGCCATAGATTGATTCCTTCATGCGCTGGCAGGCTAGATGTTCAAGGAGGTAGCGGAGGTGCAGCCGTGTGTCCATCCTCTCCCATGGAAGGTGCGTGGTACAGTGGTACCCCATGATCCTCCTTTCAATTTATTTTTTTATTGTCAATTTGTGTTTGCCCCCAAACATTTTTTCCTTCTTCAATGAGTACAACTCCTATGAGCGATTGGTCAGAGCTCTAATTTTGGGTGTTGGTGAGTTCACCTTGTTATATATCAGAATGAATGATGGGATTCATGCTTTTGTACATATCACAGAGGATCTAGTACAAGAATATTAATACTTCTACATATTATACCTCACCTTCTGTACAATTGTCCACTTGTTTTATGCTACATCCAATGGTGGGACGTTTATTTTGTTACCATGGCACGTGAGAGTATAATATACTTCTGATATCTCCGAGAGTGTATATAAAGACTATAGATTTGGTAGTCTTTATAATTCTGTCCAATTTATGTGATCTATAACCATGGTGATCAAAGTTTCTCTGTGTTACCTTTATACACGACAACAGATTATAGTTCTGTCAATTTTATGTGGGCTATAACCAAACAAAACATTGTTATTTCTTTCTGACAGGAGTTTAGCTGGTCATTTTTATGCAGATTGTAATAATATCAAACTGATGCGGGCTTTAACCAAATGACATACAGTATTTTTTCTCTGTCCGCACATTAACTGGTCATTTTTATACAGATTATAATACTGTCAAATCGATGTGGGCTATAACGAAACATCACTGTGATTTCTTTCTGTCAGCACAACAGCTACTAAGTTTTGTATTGCATTGACACTATCACAAGAGACAATGTTTTCTTACTGTTTGCAGATATTCGAGGATTTAACATTATGGAAATGTTCAGCAGGTGATCTTTTGTAAGTGAAAAGAATACATTTTTATAAGAGCAATCAATGTGGGACCAATACAAGGTGTGTGATTTATCCATGTTCCAACCTTTTCTGCTAACAAAGATGGTTTAGAACAATGTAGTCGTCATCTGTTTGACAGATAAGCTGGATTATCTCTAGATCAGCCGGCTCAAACTAAATTCGTTGTGTCAGCCCCCTAGTGTAGAGTTTCTATTGGACCGAAGATTACTAGTGTCGACAAGCATAACCAGTCAATCCTAAGAAATCTTAGTTCTATAGAGAATCAACAAATAAATTATAAGTATTCTTTTTGAAATCAATGTATATTTCTTATTTAAAATTATGTAGATCTGCTTCTCTATATTTCCCTTCACCTTTTCTGGTGCTAATGTGCTTTTATTGCAGGATTTAGAGGACAAAACTAATTATATGGACAGATTATAACAGGTTTTATATCGGAAATACTCTTGAAACGTGCAAGGGAAATCTTCACATTTTTCTAGAAGCCATATCCATAAAAGCTGTGAAAGCCGTCAAGCTGATGTACCAAACTAGCTATAGAATTTTTAGATAGATTTCGACAGAGAATTTCCATTTATTTTCCAATTGGTTTTAACTTTCAGATAGTCAGAATTAGAATTAGAAGTTTAGTTTCTAGTGACATACACATTATTGTATAAATGTACAGTTCACTTGTAAAGTATCAATACCCTTTGTAATAAAAATATTTGTAATGGCTTGCACATTGCTTCTTATTTTGTGGCTGTGATTATGAGAAACCTTTTCAGTTAATTATGAGAATATGATGATTGGAATGCAACGATGATGTTGAATAATGCCTACGTAACTATATTATTTGATGACTTGCATGTGCAGCAGGGCATGATAAAACAATCCAATTCAAAATGATGAAATACAACAATGTACGACGTCATACGGGCATGTCTAGCAGAAGGTATATATTTATTTAGACACGCTTTTGAGCGCCCCTATATAGCGTCTCATGTCATGTAGACACGCCATCAAGCGTGTCTAACTCTTTGAGACGGTCTGTGTGGAGACGCTCGAAGGACGCTTTACTAAAACGACTCTACAATTGCCTAGAGATGAAATACCACGTCAATAGCTATGTAATTTGACGTCTCTACTGGCAGGTTTTGTTGTAGTGCGGGAAGGTTCTAGAAGGTGCCGAAGTGGGGCCCATCTGCATGGGGGGGGCCCACATGAACGTGGGTAGTGGGGGCAAGTCCCCACACCCCTGGTCAAGGCGCACCAAGATCCCCCCTTAGAAGGAATTAGATCATATCCCGAAGGGATAAGATCAAGATCCCTAAGAAGGGGGGATAACAATCGGTGGGGAAGGGAAATGATGGGATTTCTTTCCTCCCACCTTTGCCAACGCCCCAATGGACTTGGAGGGCAAGAAACCAGCCCCCTCCACCCCTATATATAGTGGGGAGGTGCATGGGAGCTGCACCTCTTTGCCCCTGGCGCAGCCCTCCCCCTCTCCAACTCCACCTCCTCCTCAGTAGTGCTTGGCGAAGACCTGCCGCAGAACTGCAAGCTCCACCACCACGCCGTCGTGCTGTCGGAGCTCTCCCTCAACTTCTCCTCTCCCCTTGCTGGATCAAGAAGGAGCAGACGTCCCCGGGCTGTACGTGTGTTGAACGCGGAGGCGCCCTCCGTTCGGCGTTAGATCGGATCTTCCGTGATTTGAATCATCGCGAGTACGACTCCCTCATCCGCGTTCTAGTGACTCTTCCGCTTAACGATCTTCAAAGGTATGAAGATGCTCATCCTCTCCCTCTCTTGTTGCTAGAATCTCCATAGATTGATCTTGGTGATGCGTAGAAAATTTTGAATTATTGCTACATTCCCCAACACAGTGCCAGTTCCTATTTGTTGCATGTTTTATGTTTCGCAGAAACCCCATATCAAACGGAGTCCAAATGGGATAAAAACGGACGGAGAATATTTTTGGAATATTTATGATTTTTGGGAAGAAAAATCAACGCGAGACGGTGCCCGAGGGGGCCACGAGGCAGGGGGCGCCCCTGGCCCTCGTGGGCACCGCGTAAGGCGGTTGATGCTCTTCTTTTGCCGCAAGAAAGCTAATTTTCGGAGAAAAATGTTGGCGAAGGTTTCAATCAAATTGGAGTTACGGATCTCCGGATATATAAAAACGGTGAAAGGGCAGAATCAAGAACGCAGAAACAGAGAGAGACAGAGAGACAGATCCAATCTCGGAGGGGCTCTCGCCCCTCCTACGCCATGGAGACCATGGACCAGAGGGGAAACCCTTCTCCCATCTAGGGAGAAGGTCAAGGAAGAAGAAGAAGGGGGCTCTCTCCCCCTCGCTTCCGGTGGCGCCGGAAAGCCGCCGGGCCATCATCATCACCGCGATCTACACCAACACCGCCGTCATCTACACCAACATCTCCATCACCTTCCCCCATCTATATTCAGTTGTCCACTCTCCCGCAACCCGTTGTACCCTCTACATGAACATGGTGATTTATGCTTCATATTATTATCCAATGATGTGTTCCCATCCTATGATGTCCGAGTAGATTTTCGTTGTCCTATCGGTAATTGGTGAATTGCTATGATTGGTTTAATTTGCTTGTGGTTATGTTTCTGTCCTATGGTGCTCTCCGTGTCATGCAAGCGTGAGGGATCCCCGCTGTAGGGTTTGCAATATGTTTATGGTTTGCTTATTGTCTGTGTTGTGAGTGACTGAAACACAAACACGGATAAGTGGGTCATGGCGTATGGGAATAAAGAGGACTTGATACTTTAATGCTATGGTTGGGTTTTACCTTAATGATCTTTAGTAGTTGCAGATGCTTGCTAGAGTTCCAATCATAAGTGCATATGATCCAAGAAGAGAAAGTATGTTAGCTTATGCCTCTCCCACATAAAACTTGTTGTTGGTCTAGTAAAGTAGTCAATTGCTTAGGGACAATTCCGCAACTCCTACCACCACTTTTCCACAGTCGCTATATTAACTTTATTGCTTCTTTATCTAAACAGCCCCTAGTTTATATTTACGTGCTCTTTATATTCTTGCAAACCTATCCAACAACACCTACAAAGTACTTCTAGTTTCATACTTGTTCTAAGTAAAGCGAACGTTAAGCCTGTGTAGAGTTGTATCGGTGGTCGATAGAACTTGAGGGAATATTTGTTCTGCCTTTAGATCCTCGTTGGGTTTGACAATTTACTTATCAAAAGAGGCTACAATTGATCCCCTATACTTTGGGTTATCAAGACCTTTTCCTGGCGCCGTTGGCGGGGAGTCATAACGTGGGGTGAATATTCTCGGGTGTGCTTGTTTGCTTTATCACTAATTAATTTTTATTTGATGTTCTTAGTTGTTTTCTATCTTTAGTTATGGGTAGGAAACGCAAAATACAAAAAAAATAGTTGTACCTACTACACCAATGGTTGAAGAACCACTCAAAATCTATCACACTCCTGAAGCTTTTTACTTGGATCATCTTCGATCCCTATGTGCTCGTGCTGAAACCCCAACTAGCTTAGTTGAGGGCAAATCTTTAGATGAGCATGTTTGTTATGTGCGACACCGCTTATCTCAAAAAGGAAAAGTTTTACTGGATCAAATTCATCGTTTGCAATGCTATCCTTGGAATTTATGTGAAATATATGATTTTACTTGTTCTGAAAGCCCTAAGAAACACCTCCCCTATCAATGTGAGTTTAGTGATAATGGAATGGTATCTTCGTATGCTAAGGGTGTTTATAATTACTATGATGTTCAACAAATTGAAGAATTTGTTGCTTTTAAGGGTGCTTATGAAATTGCTTGTTTGATTGAAAAGTATGATGCTACTCTTTACAAATTTGAAAAATTTGCCGTACTTCAATATTGTTATGACAATTATGCTTCTAATGCCTATGTTAAACCATATATTGAGGACTCCTCCGCTTTCCAAGAAGAGACTAATATTTTGCAGGAGTCCATGGAAGAAGAAATTGATGAAACTGTGAGCTCATTGGATGAAAAAGATGATGAGGAGAGCGAAGAACAAAAGGAGGAAGAGCGGATTAGCTACCCGTGCCCACCTTCTAATGAGAGTAACCCTTCAACTCATACATTGTTTAATTTCCCTTCGTGCTTACCGAAGGATGATTGCTATGATAATTGCTATGATCCCTTTAATTCTTTTGAAATATCCCTTTTTGATGATGCTTGTGGCCAAGATGCCAATATGAATTATGCTTATGGAGATGAACTTGCTATAGTTCCTTATGTTAAACATGAAATTGTTGCTATTGCACCCATGCATGATAGTCCTATTATCTTTTTGAATTCTCCCTACTACACTATATTGGAGAAGTTTGCTCTTATTAAGGATTATGTTGATGGGCTGCATTTTGCCGTTGCACATGATGATTTTGATAGATGTAATATGCATGTGCTTGCTGCTCCTACTTGCAATTATTATGAGAGAGGAACTATATCTCCACCTCTCTATGTTTCCAATATGATAAAATTGCAAGAAACTTCTTATAATATGCATTGGCCTTTATTTGGTGTGCATGAATTGTTCTTTTATGACATGCCGATGCATAGGAAGAGAGTTAGACTTTGTTGTTGCATGATATATGTTACTTTGTGCTCACTACTAAATCACAAATCATTGTTAATTAAAATTGGCTTTGATATACTTTGGGATCCGGGTGGATTCATTACTTGAGCACTATATGCCTAGCTTAATGGCTTTAAAGAAAGCGCTGCCAGGGAGACAACCCGGAAGTTTTAGAGAGTCATTTATTTCTGTTGAGTGCTTTTATATAGTCTAAAAACAAAAAAATAAAGAGGGGAACCCAAAACTTTTCAAAAAGGAAAGTGAAAGGGAGAGAGACAAGCATTGTTGAAGTGGGAGAGCTCCTTGAACTTTTTTCATGCTCACGGAAACTTTTTGAATCTTAATTATAGAAACTTTTCATCAAAAATAATTATCCCCTTGTACAATTCCATTGTATTATAAAAATAATGTGCCAAGGTTTGCCTTTAGGATGTTTACAATGCTTGTTGGTTTGTGCGGTGCAGGACAGAAACTTTGGTTGTAGTGCATGATTTTACATTTTTTTACTGGAACGTCAAACGGTTATGAATATTTTTGCACTGTATTTCCATACAAATTGTCTATTTTTCCTAATTTTGGCAGAATTTTTGGGGTACCATAAGTATGGTGAATGTTCAGATTGCTACAGATTGTTCTATTTTTGACAGATTCTGTTTTTGATGCATAGTTTGCTTGTTTTGATGAAACTATCAATTTCTATCAGTGGATTAAGCCATGGAAAAGTTATATTACATTAGACACAATGAAAAAATAAAATATGAATTAGTTTGCAACAGTACTTAGAGTAGTGATTTGCTTTATTATACTAACGGATCTTAGCGAGTTTGTTGTTGAAGTTTTGTGTGGATGAAGTGTTCGAAGATCGAGGAGGTATCGATATGAGGAAAAGGAGGAGAGGCAAGAGCTCAAGCTTGGGAATGCCAAGGCACCCCAAGTAAATATTCAAGGAGACTCAAGCGTCTAAGCTTGGGGATGCCCCGGAAGGCATCCCCTCTTTCTTTCACAAGTATCGGTATGTTTTCGGATTCGTTTCATACATCTGATATGTGCAAATCTTGGAGCGTCTTTTGCATTTAGTTTTCACTTTTATTTTATGCACCATGCTGGTATGAGAAAGTCCTTGGTTGATTTATAGAATGCTCTTTTCACTTCACTTAAATCTTTTGAGTATGGCTTTATAGAATGCTTCATGTGCTTCACTTGTATCATTTGAAGTCCGGATTGCCTGTTTCTCTTCACATAGAAAACCGCCATTTGTAGAATGCTCTTTTGCTTCACTTATATTTGCTGGAGCATGGGCATATCTTTTGTAGAAAGAATTAAACTCTCTTGCTTCACTTATATCTATTTAGAGAGATGACATGAATTGGTCATTCATATGGTTAGTCATAAAATCCTACATAAAGTTGTAGATCACTGAATATGATATGTTTGATTCGTTGCAATAGTATTGCAATATAGAGATGATAATATGTGGGATGTACTAGTAAATGGTTGTGTTTAGTAAGGATATTGGTGTTAAGGTTTGTGATTACCGAAGCATGCACATATGGTCTCCTAACTATGTAACCAAATTGGCGCGCATTGTATTTTAATTGTTTATCTTTGCGTGAAGGTCGGGGACGCGCGATGGTTAACTCCTACCAACCTCACCCGTAGGAGCATGCGTAGTAGTACTTTGCTTCAAGGGCTAATAAACTTTTGCAATAAGTATATGAGTTCTTTATGACTAATATGAGTCCATGGATTATACGCACTCTCACCCTGCCATCATTGCTAGCCTCTTCGGTACCGTGCATTGCCCTTTCTCACCTCGAGAGTTGGTGCAAACTTCGCCGGTGCATCCAAACCCGTGATATGATACGCTCTATCACACATAAGCCTCCTTATATCTTCCTCAAAACAGCTACCATACCTACCTATCATGGCATTTCCGTAGCCATTCCGAGATGTATTGCCATGCAACTTCCATCATCATCATATACATGACTTGAGAATTCATTGTCATATTGCTTTGCATGATCGTAAGATAGCTAGCATGATGTTTTCATGTCTTGTCCATTTTTTGATATCTTTGTAATGCTAGATCATTGCACATCCTGGTACACCGCCGGAGGCATTCATATAGAGTCATATTTTTGTTCTAGTATCGAGTTCTAATATTGAGTTGTAAGTAAATAAAAGTGTGATGATCATCATTATTAGAGCATTGCCCCAGTGAGGAAAGGATGATGGAGACTATGAATCCCCACAAGTCGGGATGAGTCTCCGGACTTTATGAAAAATAAAAGAGGCCAAAGAAGCCCAAATAAAAAAAGAGGCCAAAGAAGCCCACCAAAAAAATAAAAAGAATAAAAAAAGAGAAAATACAAAAATGAGAGAAAAAGAGAGAAGGGGCAATGTTACTATCCTTTTACCACACTTGTGCTTCAGAGTAGCACCATGTTCTTCATATAGAGAGTCTCTTGAGTTATCACTTTCATATACTAGTGGGAATTTTCATTATAGAACTTGGCTTGTATATTCCGATGATGGGCTTCCTCAAATGCCCGAGGTCTTCATGAGCAAGCAAGTTGGATGCACACCCACTTAGTTTTCAGTTTGAGCTTTCATACACTTATAGCTCTAGTGCATCCGTTGCATTTTAATCTCTACTCCTCGCATTGACATCAATTGATGTGCATCTCCATAGCCCGTTGATTAGTCGCGTCGATGTGAGACTTTCTCCCTTTTTGTCTTCTCCACACAACATCCACCATCATACTCTATTCCACCTATAGTGCTATATCCATGGCTTGCGCCCATGTATTGCGTGAAGGTTGAAAAAGCTGAAGCGCGTTAAAAAGTATGAATGAATTGCTTGGCTGACACCGGGATAGGCATGAGGGGTACCTTGTGTTAAGAAAAGGAAACATAAAAGACTATACGATTTTGTAGGGATAACGTTCTGTAAGCATTGATATTTTGAAAGGCATGATTGTTTGTTGGGATGCCTGACTATTATTGTTTTTATGTCAAATGATAGACTATTGCTTCGAATCACTCGTGTCTTAATATTCATGCCATGTTCAGATTACATGATCAAGATTATGCTAGGTAGCATTCCACATCAAAAATTATCTTTTTTATCATTTACCTACTCGAGGACGAGCAGGAATTAAGCTTGGGGATGCTGATACGTCTCCGTCGTATCTAGAATTTTTGATTGTTCCATGCCAATATTATTCAACTTTCATATACTTTTGGCAACTTTTATACTATTTTTGGGACTAACATATTGATCCAGTGCCCAATTCCTATTTGTTGCATGTTTTATGTTTCGCAGAAACCCCATATCAAACGGAGTCCAAACGGGATAAAAACGGATGGAGAATATTTTCGGAATATTTATGATTTTCGGGAAGAAAAATCAACGCGAGACGGTGCCCGAGGGGGCCACGAGGCAGGTGGGCACGCCCCTGACCCTCGTGGGCACCCCGTAAAGCGGTTGATGCTCTTCTTTTGCCGCAAGAAAGCTAATTTTCGGGGGGAAATCTTGGCAAAGGTTTCAATCCAATCGGGGTTACGGATCTCCGGATATATAAGAAACGGTGAAAGTACAAAATCAAGAACGCATAAACAGAGAGAGCCAGAGAGACAGATCCAATCTCGGAGGGGCTCTCGCCCCTCCTATGCCATGGAGACCATGGACCAGAGGGGAAACCCTTCTCCCATCTGGGGAGAAGGTTAAGGAAGAAGAAGAAGAAGAAGGGGGCTCTCTCCCCCTCGCTTCCGGTGGCGCCGAAACGCCGCTGGGGGCCATCATCATCACCGTGATCTACACCAACACCGTCGTCATCTTCACCAACATCTCCATCACCTTCCCCCATCTATATTCAGCAGTCCACTCTCCCGCAACCCGATGTACCCTCTACTTGAACATGGTTCTTTATGCTTCATATTATTATCCAATGATGTGTTACCATCCTATGATGTCTGAGTAGATTTTCGTTGTCCTATCAGTAATTGGTGAATTTCTATGATTGGTTTAATTTGCTTGTGGTTATGTTGCTATCCTATGGTGCTCTCCGTGTCGTGCAAGCGTGAGGATCCCTACTGTAGGGTTTGCAATATGTTTATGGTTTGCTTATTGTCTGTGTTGCATGAGTGACTGAAACGCAAACATGGATAAGTGGGTCATGGCGTATGGGAATAAAGAGGACTTGATACTTTAATGCTATGGTTGGGTTTTAGCTTAATGATCTTTAGTAGTTGCGGATGCTTGCTAGAGTCCCAATCATAAGTGCATATGATCCAAGAAGAGAAAGTATGTTAGCTTATGCCTCTCCCACATAAAACTTGCTATCGGTCTAGTAAAGTAGTCAATTGTGTAGGGTCAATTCCGCAACTCCTACCACCACTTTTCCACACTCGCTATACTAACTTTATTACTTCTTTATCTAAACAGCCCCTAATTTATATTTACGTGCTCTTTGTATTCTTGCAAACCTATCCAACAACACCTACAAAGTACTTCTAGTTTCATACTTGTTCTAGGTAAAGCAAACGTTAAGCGTGCGTATAGTTGTATCGGTGGTCGATAGAACTTGAGGGAATATTTGTTCTGCCTTTAGCTCCTCTTGGGTTCAACACTCTTACTTATCGAAAGAGGCTACAATTGATCCCCTATACTTGTAGGTTATCACAGCTGCTTGAGTGGTAGTAGGGGAGGATGTAATTTTTTACATCTGCGCCCTACGCGGTAGTACTGCTCCATGGGCGCGGTAGTACCATGAGCTCTGGCCAGGCACAGCAGCATGAGCGGAAATAGGGCGGATGTAATTTTTTTTTTACATTCGCGTCCTACATGGTAGTACCGCTCCAGGCTTGCGGTAGTACCGTGTCGGATTTTTGCATAGATCAAAACTCAGCAAAAGTAGTCACAGATGTATT
This sequence comes from Triticum timopheevii, assembly GCA_963921465.1. Classification (NCBI taxonomy): domain Eukaryota; kingdom Viridiplantae; phylum Streptophyta; class Magnoliopsida; order Poales; family Poaceae; genus Triticum; species Triticum timopheevii. Next base: position 487,744,269 of record OY997270.1, on the reverse strand, counting down.
TTTATATGTCCGTGCCTTCTCAGCCTAGACTATTCCTGCCTTGCGGCGGTACCACAAGGGGGCGCAGTAGTACCGCGCCAACGGTTCTACCGCTCTCTGCCTTTGCGCTACAGGTCTAGTCTAGCCCCTTCCTCGCCAGCGGTAGTACTGCAGTGCCATGCGGTAGTACCGTAGGCCCTTGCGGTAGTACCGTATGTCTGGTGCGGTAGTACCACTCTTCGCGGGCTGAGTTGGTGGATAACGGTTGAATTTGTTCTTTCACTATATAAGGGGGGTCTTCTTCTCTGAGTTGACTACCTCTTCCATCTCTAAGCTCCGTTGATGCTCTAAGCTCCATTTTCACCCAATATCTCTCCCTAGCCAATCAAACTTGTTGATTCTCTAGGGATTGGTTGAGAAGGCCTCGATCTACACTTCCACCAAGAGAAATTTGATTCCCCCTACTAACCCCTTGCGGATCTTGTTACTCTTGGGTGTTTGAGCACCCTAGACAGTTGAGGTCACCGCGGAGCCATAGTCCATTGTGGTGAAGCTTCGTGGTGTCATTGGGAGCCTCCAATTAAGTTGTGGAGATTGCCCCAACCTTGTTTGTAAAGGTTCGGTCGCCGCCTTCAAGGGCACCAATAGTGGAATCACGGCATCTCGCATTGTGTGAGGGCGTGAGGAGAATACGGTGGCCCTAGTGGCTTCTTGGGGAGCATTGTGCCTCCACACCGCTCCAACATAGACGTACTTCCCCTCAAAGGGAAGGAACTTCGGTAACACATCCTCGTCTCCATCGGTTTCACTCTTGGTTATCTCTTACCTTTACTTGTGCAAGCTATATTGTGTTATATCCTTTGCTTGCTTGTGTGCTTATTGTTGTTGCATCATATAGGTTGCTCACCTAGTTGCATATCCAGACAACCTACTTTGATGCAAATTTTAATTTGGTAAAGAAAAGCTAAAAATTGTTAGTTGCCCCCCTCTAGTCAACTATATCGATCCTTTCAACACCCATAAAGAATTTTAAAGTCGTTGTACTACTAACATGCATTGCCTCACGTACGTGACTCAGGCAGCCGCCTCCTCCGCAACTAGGGTTTCTCTGCCTCCCACCGGCGGGTCATGGGAGCACGGTGGATCTTGTCTCTTCCCGGTGGGAGGGCTCCGTTTTTACATGTGTCTTTGAGATTTTGTAGGGTTTGTGTCCAACTCAGGAAGGAGAGACGGCGCGGCTCCCTGAAGATGGAATAAGGTTCTCCCCGCATAGCCCCTGTTTCGGTGATGCGTTTAGCATTATCGATGTGCATGTGGATGTGTGTCTCCGGCGGATCTGTCCTTGGTGGATATGTTCTTCGTTCGTCTACGCTCGTGTGTTTTCAGGTTGTATCCTTCTGATCTACGCTACTCTTCATCGGCGGCGGTTGCTGTTCTGGTGCGCTGGTCCTGTGGGGCCTTAGCACGACGACTTCTCGACTGTCTACTACAACAAGTTTTGCCTGGCTCCAGTGATGGAGGGGCGATGACGGCGGCGCGCCTTCGGCTCGCTTCAGTGCTTGTAGTCGTCACTAGGTGGTCTAGGGATTTGAATGTAATTTTTATTATTTCTGGTGTTCATTGTAGCGCCATGATTGAAGATGAATAGATTGGATGTTTTCACGCAAAAAAACATACATAAAGAATTTCAAGAACAACTACAACGCTCCAAGAGGTAATGACTCTCGATATTAATACAATCTTATTTTGGAATTATTCGCCCAAACATTGTGGCAAATACCTTGTAGGTAAAGATGTGTCAGATATATTAGTTCATATGAACATACTTGTGGGTATAAATCGTGCCTCGCTAAATAGTGTTCAAAGGAAATTATGCCATTGAGGTTAGAAGGTAAAAAATATAAGACCCCCTCCCCTCGAAAGAAAGTCAATCTTCATGTGCATTTTCTTGTTTTGTATATAGTGCATGTAAATTTGGCATACTGCTATATAAATTGGTGGGAAAAAAGGGTCTCCTTACCTAGAGTTGTATTCAGATAAATGAAGCATAATATATAGTTGTATCCAGTATCATAAAAGAAGTCATAACAGTCCGAGAGGGACGTTTTGGCACCCGGGAGCATATGCTCCTGATTTTATAATGAATTTTAAATGTATTTTGAACTGTCACAAAAATTCAATAAAAAGTTTCACGCATACATATCAACATTCTACATGCTAAGAAAGTCGTTTTACGAAAAAATGACAACTTTTGTGTTCATGTGAAAAAGACAAAATTCGATGCTAAAAAGAGCTTATCACGAGACGCTTTATTGTCTTTTTCACACAGACCACAAAAAAGTTAGTACTTCACGAAACTTGGCGTCAGCACATACAATGTCGAGTACACGCTAATTTGTTGTTCAGAATATTTTAACATTTTGAAATGTTTTTTGCCAGTGGCAGGAGCATATACTCCCATGTGCCAAAGTGAATTGCCATAATAGTCCTAGGTACAAAGTGTTGTCCGCCAGTCGTTTTTTCTCTAGGATATATCATCTCTAACAACCAAGCTTTAGCCAACGTAAACAAAAGTGACAATTACGATTCGAACCCCTAGTTAGGTCACACCCATTTGATTTGCCCCTAAATTCAAAAAACCCTCATTTTTGACCGTGCCTTTGAAAACTTCATAACCAGTTCAAATTAATTCAGAAAAATGCAAATAAGATATCAAAATGTTCATAAAAAACAACACCTAGATGTGCATGTCATTTGCATTGATGACAAAAGTGTTCGAAAGTCGCCATCTCAGCTCAAGCTCATATAATCTCAGCATGAAGAATAAATTCTAAAACATTGACTTTTTAAATGAAGTTTTTTTGTGGTAAACACTCGCAAAGGTTTTGATTGCTTGCAAAGTTTTCTCTGGAAATGACATGTGTGGAGCAAAAACACAAAATTAGCACTCATTTTGTTTTCTTGCCATGATACCCAAAAATGTTTTTCCATGATGGAACTTTGCAAAAACAATTTATATTTTTTATATTTTTGCATTTTACTGTTCACCTAAGCTCATATAGGCTCGAGTTGAGATATTCCGCATTAACAACACTTTCGTCATGAATGCAAATGGCATGCACATATAGTTGGTCTTTTTCTAAACCTTTTGATACCTCATTTGCATTTTCTGAGTTAATATGAATTGGTTATAAAGTTTTCAAAGTGACAGTCAAACGGTCAAAGGACAAAATCATAAGAAGAGCAAATGAGCTTGGGCAGAAATGAGGATTTTCTGAATTCAGGGACAAGTAAAATGGATGTGACCCAACTAGGGGCTCGAGTGCAATTGTCCCAAAAAAAGCATTATCACTACTACAAAACAAGTTACACCAATAAAATTTCACCAATTTGTTGGTGGAGATGAAGTCATGAAGAGGTCGTGCATGTTGAGGCCAAGCATGAAATGGGTGCCAATTAAAAAATGCATGATTTTTTTTAAAAAAGAAAGAAAAGAGATTTTTTTTGCATCAGATACGCATTGTAAAAAAACGCATGAAATGGAAGAACAATGCCTCGAACATTTGAACATGATGCGCTCTGAGCGGCTTAGTGGGCCTTGACCCTAAATTGCCTCGCCATGGCGGGCTTGGACACGGTCGTGGGGCTGTTGTGGATACGCTCAAAATTTGCTCAAACAATAAAAAGATATGCTAAAAGAAAGGGAGGCTGGTGTGGATTGACGGATGATGGAGGCATGGAGGGGAATATCCTACTCGCCGCTGTGACGCCCGGATAATTAGGCTACAGTAATCTCACGCTAATGGTGCCACATCACCACGGTTACTGTTGTTAACCTTGCGATGATTCGAAACCGTTTTAAAATTCAAATTCAAATTAATGTCAATAATAAAAGTTTTCAAAAATTAAAATAAAAATGTTCGGTTTGTACTAAATATTACATAGATAATTATGGTGTAGAAGACATAGTTTTATAAAATGCATAAATATTTTAAATTGAATTAAAACAAAAGAGAATATAAATAAAAGAAAGAAAATACAAAAGAGACAAACAAACAAACAAAAAGGAAAAGGAACCCCCCATCTGGGCCTCGGCCCAGCAGGCCGACGGACCGCCAGGCCGGCCCACCCCGGTCCCCCTTATCCCCCCACGCGACCAAACCCTAAACCGCTACCACCCCCACTCCCCTCGTTCCCCCACTCTCTCTCGCTCGATTCCCTCCCCATCTTCCTCGCGCCGCCACACACTCAGCGGCGAGGGCCCTCGTGCCCGAACCCCCCTCGCAACCTCTCCTCTCCAGTGCTCCCCCGCGGCTCTCCGGTGCTCCTCAGGCGGGACGCAGCTGCCGTTCGTCGGCGAGGCAACCACCGCGCCGTTGGTCTTCTTCTCCGCTCGTTCTGGATCGGGCATGACCCCGTCGACGCCACGACGTCATCGCCGTCCCCGGTCGCCGGAGCCGCCCCTCGTCTACCTCCACCTCGTCGGACGCCTTCCCCGACCTCCTCCCCGCCGGCGCCATCGCGCCTCAGCGCCAAACTCACCTACAACGGGGGTGAGAACTCCATCCCCCTGCTTCCCTCTCCCCATCGTCCTGCACGTCCATCGCCACGCTCAGCGCGCTGGCCGCCCCTGTTCCCCTGTCTCGCCCATCGTTTCGTGCTTCCGCTGCCGCTGCTCGCCCGTCCACAGGGCTGCTGTTGTGCCTGGACGTCGCGCTTCGCCGCACGCCCCCTGTGCACTCCGCCGGCGCCGCCGCGCCCCTTCCCCCGCTCGCTCCATGCCCCGTGTCCGCCCCGCCCAGCGCCCGCTGGCCGCCGGCCACCCGCCGACCAGGCTCCGGCCACAGCCTCGCCCACAGTCGTGGGTGCATGTGCGTGTGTGTGGCTGGTTGTGCCCCTGACCACCGGGGCCCAGCCTCTGGATAAGAACGAAAAAACAAATGAACAAAAATAAGTGTTAATTAAAATATTTAGTATGTTAATTAATTAGTTAATTAAGTAATTAGCATAATATAACCCAGTGACAGATGGGCCTCACTGTTAATTAAGCAAGTTTTCCTAAACTAATAGAGTTATGAGTCAATGACAGTGGAACCCACATGTCAGGTTGACCAGGTCAACGGTCAATGCTGACTGGGCTGTTGACCTTGACTGGCCCCACCAGTCAGTCTCTGCTGACTGGGCAGTTGACCAAGTCAACGGGGCCTACTGGTCAGCCACACAAGTCCATCTCTGGGTACACTTCTGTGTACCCATAGCAATTTAACATTTAATTTTTGAATTAAAATAATTTAGGAAATGATTAAAACCTTAGAAAAATCATATAGAATAAACCGTAGCTCGGATGGAAAAACTTTGTACATGAAAGTTGCTCAGAACGACGAGACGAATCCAGATATGCAGCCCGTTCATCCGCCACGCGTCCCTAGCATAGTGAACCTGCAACATTTCACCTCCGGTTCATCTGTCCGAAAACGTGAAACACCGGGGATACTTTCCCGGATGTTTCCCCCCTTCACCGGTATCACCTCTTACTGCGTTAGGGCACACCTGGCACCGTTACTTGTTATGTCATGCATCGTTATGCATCTGTTTGCATTGTATTCATTGTTTCTTCCCCCTCTTCTCTCCGGTAGACTACGGGACCGACGCTGCTGCTGCCCAGTTCGACTACGGGGTTGACGACCCCTCCTTCTTGCCAGAGCAACCAGGCAAGCCCCCCCCCCCCTTGATCACCAGATACCGCCTATTCTTCTCTATACTGCTTGCATTAGAGTAGTGTAGCATGTTACTGTTCGGTTACTCCTATTCTGTTGCATAGCCTGTCATTGTTGCTACAGTCATTGATACCTTACCCGCAATCCTAAATGCTTAGTATAGGATGCTAGTTTATCATCATTGGCCCTACATTCTTGTTAGTCTGCCTTGCTATACTATTGGGCCGTGATCACTCGGGAGGTGATCACGGGTATATACTATACATACACACATACTATACAGATGGTGACTAAAGTCGGGTCAGCTCGTTGAGTACCCGCAAGTGATTCCGATGTGGAGGCCGGAAGGACAGGTGGCTCCATCCCGGTAGAGGTGGGCCTGGGTTCCCGACGGCCCCCGACTGTTACTTTGTGGCGGAGCGACAGGGCAGGTTGAGACCACCTAGGCGAGAGGTGGGCCTGGCCCTAGTCGGCGTCCGCGGTTACTTCATAATAACACGCTTAACGAGATCTTGGTATTTGATCTGAGTCTGGCCATTGGCCTATACGCACTAACCAACTACGCGGGAAAGATATGGGCACTCGACGTCGTGGTATCAGCCGAAGCCTTCTTGACGTCAGCGACTGAGCGGCGCGCGCCGGGTTGGACTGCGTTAATGCAACTTCCTTTGTAATGGAGGTTGCTAGGTCTGCTCACTGGCCGCGTACGCAACGTGCAGGTGTGCAATGGGCGATGGGCCCAGACCCCTGCGCGCATAGGATTTAGACCGGCGTGCTGACCTCTCTGTTGTGCCTAGGTGGGGCTGCGACGTGTTGATCTTCCGAGGCCGGGCATGACCCAGGAAAGTGTGTCCGGCCAAATGGGATCGAGCATTTGGGTTATGTGGTGCACCCCTGCAGGGAAGTTTATCTATTCGAATAGCCGTGTCCCTCGGTAAAAGGACGACCCGGAGTTGTACCTTGACCTTATGACAACTAGAACCAGATACTTAGTAAAACACACCCAGACAAGTTCCACAGACAACCCGGTGATCGCTTTTCCACGGGGCGACGAGGGGAGGATCGCCGGGTAGGATTATGCTATGCGATGCTACTTGGAGGACTTCAATCTACTCTCTTCTACATGCTGCAAGACGGAGGCTGCCAGAAGTGTAGTCTTCGATAGGACTAGCTATCCCCCTCTTATTCTGGCATTCTGCAGTTCAGTCCACTGATATGGCCTCCTTACACATATACCCATGCATATGTAGTGTAGTTCCTTGCTTGCGAGTACTTTGGATGAGTACTCGCGGTTGCTTTTCTCCCTCTTTTCCCCTTTCCCTTCTACCTGGTTGTCGCAACCAGATGCCGGAGCCCAGGAGCCAGACGCCACCGTCGACGACGACTCCTACTACACTGGAGGTGCCTACTACTACGTGCAGGCCGATGACGACGACCAGGAGTAGTTTAGGAGGATCCCAGGCAGGAGGCCTGCACCTCTTTCGATCTGTATCCTAGTTTGTGCTAGTCATCTTATGACAACTTGTTTAACTTATGTCTGTACTCAGATATTGTTGCTTCCGCTGACTCGTCTATGATCGAGCACTTGTATTCGAGCCCTCGAGGCCCCTGGCTTGTATTATGATGCTTGTATGACTTATTTTATTTTTAGAGTTGTGTTGTGATATCTTCCCGTGAGTCCCTGATCTTGATCGTACACGTTTGCGTGTATGATTAGTGTACGATTGAATGGGAGGCGTCAAAAGTTGGTATCAGAGCCGACTGCCTGTAGGAATCCCCCTTCCACACTCCTTGCCCGAAGTTGAGTTTAGACATTGCAAAACTTTTTACTAACATGGCTGTGCGGCCCATGGGCCCACGTCGCCATTGGGTGGTGTTAGGATCTTTACTCCTCGTCTATACTCTGGGACTCTGATCTCTTTTCTATTCGGGTTAAATGATTTTACTAAATCTGACTTTAGGTTCTTGGAACTACTTTCCTTCCGGAGAGCCCCTTTAGGTTCTCGGAACTACTTTCCTCGGGATTTTTCAAAATTGTTCTCCATTTCAAAATTTGTTCTCAAGATTCAAAAAATGTTCGTGCTTTAAAAAATATTCCGCACTTCCAAATTTGTTCTCAAGATTCAAGAATCATTCGTGCTTTAAAAAATTGTTCTCAAATTCCAAAAATGTTCATGTTTTCGTAAAATGTTTGGGAAATTTAAAATTTGTTCGTTTTCATAGAATTTGTTCGGATTTTTTGAAAAAAAGTACGTTCAAAAAATTACTCAAATTTTGGAAAAAAAAGTTGGGATTTTGTCAAAAAGTGTTTGCAATTTTAAAAATGTTCAGAATTTAGGACTTTCAAAAACAAATCTGTTTTAAATGTTCACTACTTTATTTTTTGTTTTTGAAATTTGTAAATAAGTGTGAGTTGTTAAATCTTGTATCGTATTTTTGAAACAGTGCTCGTTTTTAAAAATAATTAACAATTTCGAAGGAATGTTTGAAAAAAATATATAAAAAAGTTGTCCATATTCTTCGTTGGTATTAGTTCTTATACTAGGACGCTTCACATTTTAGCCCCAGCAGTTGATAGGTCAACTGGTTAGCTCGTCTCCTACGCAACATGGAGGTCTAGAGTTCGAATCCTGGCAGGACTGGACTGCAGGTGCATTTGTTTTTTGTTAAACAAAACATAGCAGCGCTACTGAACAAGGAAACAGACACGCTCGCTGTATTGGGCCGGCCCATTCTCACGTGGATGGTTGAAAATCTCACGTGGCTTGTCCCACTCTACACTAGTGTTTTTTTACAGGGAAACCTTAGAGAGCTTTATTCAACAAACGTGCTCGCTGAGCAGTCATCCAGAAGGCAGGACTGGACTGCAGTTGCATTTGTTTTTTGTTAAACAAAACATAGCAGCGCTACTGAACAAGGAAACAGACACGCTCGCTGTATTGGGCCGGCCCATTCTCACGTGGATGGTTGAAAATCTCACGTGGCTTGTCCCACTCTACACTAGTGTTTTTTTACAGGGAAACCTTAGAGAGCTTTATTCAACAAACGTGCTCGCTGAGCAGTCATCCAGAAGGCTGCTGATCAGGAACGGTGGAGTAGAGTCTAACCAGCTCTCAGTCACAGAAAGCGTACAAGCACGCTTCGCACACAGATGTGCATTTGTTTTTTGTTAAACAAAACATAGCAGCGCTACTGAACAAGGAAACAGACACGCTCGCTGTATTGGGCCGGCCCATTCTCACGTGGATGGTTGAAAATCTCACGTGGCTTGTCCCACTCTACACTAGTGTTTTTTTTACAAGGAAACCTTAGAGAGCTTTATTCAACAAACGTGCTCGCTGAGCAGTCAGCCAGAAGGCTGCTGATCAGGAACGATGGAGTAGAGTCTAACCAGCTCTCAGTCACAGAAAGCGTACAAGCACGCTTCGCACACAGATGTGCTGGACCGTTCGCTGATCTCATTACATGTTGAACAGTAAAAGAAGTAAAACGAAAAGCTAGCTCTCCTATTTCATCTAGGATAGGTGCTATCACCGAGCGATCGGTGTAGCGAGAGTTCCAGAGGTTTACTACCTGTAGACAGTCGGTCTCCATGATCACATGCGTGTAGCCTCGTAGTGTTGCAAGTAATACTCCTTCCTTGAGCGCTAGAGCCTCCGCGATGAGAGAATCTGTCACCCCCGGGATCGGCTTGCACCATGCACCCTTGAAGCCCGATATCGAACGAGTGACGCCGCCCGCCCCTGCGTTGCCATCATCGAGATGTGTAGCAGCATCTGTGTTGATTTTCATATATCCATCGTCGGGCGGCCGCCATCCAAAACCTGACAACATAGAGACTTGCTGCTTCGGTAGCTCAAGTAGAGCTAGATCCTCGCGTATCCGTCTTACTGAAAAGACAGGATCAATACCATCCCGTTCGTGTGTTAGCCGATTTCGGGATGTCCAAATTGCCCACATCACCATGACTAGGATCGCTCTTTCCTTCTCAGAAAAACGTTGATCATATAAAATGTCCTTGCGCCATGTGTGTGGGTGCAGCCTTGGCAGATTGATATCGAAGAGCAGCCGGGTTTCCTCCCAGAACCGGCGCGCATGTGAGCAGAGCATAAGTGCATGCTCCAGATCTTCTTCTCTTGCCAAACAAACCTTGCAGGTACTAATCTGCTTCATGTGGCGACGTTTGAGAGTGCACTCGTCCGGTAAGAGCCCTCTCATCACACGCCACCAAAACACCTTGACCTTAGGGACTACTTTGAGTTTCCAAATGGCATTCCACACATGTTGTTGATCCACTGAAGTGCCGGTAACTTGCCCCTCATCTAGAGCCTGTCGCTCTTTTTGATTCACGAGAGCACGATACGCCGATTTAACAGAGTAAATGCCTGTCTTCTCAAAGGCCCATGCATAGATGTCTTCACCCCCTCCGTGCCGCAACGGAATGTTCAGAATGGCTGCGGCATCCGGCGCGATGAAGATCTCTCGAACCTGCTCTGTCCACCATGTCCAGCTCAGTGGGTCTATCAGTTCACTCCCGGTTTCCACCATGGTGTTAGTTGGACGGAACAGAGGAGACATCTTAATGGTGGAAGGAATCCATTTATCCTCCCATATTGATATGGACGATCCGTCGCCTACTCGTTTCACCAGACCGGCCTGCAATGCTTCACGGCCCGCCACAATTGCCCGCCATGTGGCAGATGAGGACTTGGGAACCGAAGCATGTAGGAAATCTGTGTCTGGGAAATATCTTCCTTTCATCACCTTGGCACATAGGGAGTTCGGGTTCATCATAAACCGCCATCCATGCTTCCCTAGTAAAGCCAAGTTAAACATACGGAGATCGCGGAAGCCCATACCGCCCTTGCACTTGGGCGTGGCCAGATCGTCCCAGGCAATCCAGTGCAAGGATCGCTTGTCTAGGGAGCTTCCCCACCAGAATTTCACCATGCTGGACGTGAGGCCTTTGCACACCTTCTTTGTCAGAAGGAAACAGCTCATGCTGAAAGTAGGAATCGCCTGAACAATAGACTTGATTAATGCTTCCCGGCCGGCGCATGCAAACAAACGTTCGGACCAGCCTTGCATTTTTCCTCTAGCTCGATCGCCCAAATGTTCAAATGTTCCACTGTTGATTTTGCCAACGGCTGTAGGTAGGCCAAGGTATCGCTCTGAGAACGCTTCCACTTGGACACCTAGCAATTGCTTCAAAGTTTGCCTGAGATCTGTGGGGGTGTTCGGACTGAAATAAATAGCACTCTTACTTCTGTTTACGCATTGTCCGGAAGCATCACCATAGATCCGAAGAATCTGATTAAGTCTTGTTGCACTTTCCATGTTCGCCTTGATAAAGATAAGGCTATCGTCGGCGAACAAGAGATGGTTCACCCATGGGGCTCTGAAGTTTACTCGAATACCTGTGTCAACATAGTTGCCATAGTTCTTCAAGAGAGACGAGAAGCCCTCGGCACAAAGGAGAAACAAATATGGAGATATCGAACATCCTTGCCGAAGTCCTCTGAATGGGGAAAAGTATGGTAGCAGCTCTCCGTTCACCCGGACTGCAAAGCGAACGGAAGTGACGCACTTCATAATCAACCTCACCAGATTGACACTGAACCCAAGTTTCAATAGGATTAACTCCAAGAAATGCCATTCCACCCTGTCATAGGCTTTCATCATGTCAAGTTTGACTGCACAGGCGAAAATTTTCCCTTTCTTTCGCCTCTTCATCGTATGAACACTTTCAAAAGCCACCAGGACATTGTCAGTAATCAAACGGTCGGGGATGAAAGCACTTTGTTCTTCACTAATAATATCATCCATGCACATGCGCAAGCGGTTGGCGATCACCTTGACAGCCACTTTGTATAAAACAGGGCAAAGTGCGATGGGACGATACTGTGAAATATTTTGGGGGTGACGTACCTTTGGAATCAAAGTGATCGATGTATCATTTATGCCCGTGGGTAGTTCACCACCATTAAGAAAATCCAGCACCGCCTTGGTTACGTCTTCTCCGAGAAGCTCCCAATGGCGTTGGAAAAAACCCGCTGTGAACCCGTCTACTCTCGGCGCCTTGGATGGAGCCATTTGGAACAAAGCCTGGCGCACTTTGGGTGGTTCGAACGGTTTGCATAGCAGATCGTTCATACTCTGCACTAGTTCACTAAATAGATATACCATGTGATATAATATACGTATGTGTTAGTGTCTTTCTTTTTATTCCATAGCAACGGGCGACTACCATGCTACTGTAAAGTTAGTACAAAGTTGAGTTATTTATTTGGGACAATTGATTTTATGCCCCTAGTTGTGTCCCACTCGACAGGATTGCCCCTAATTTTCAAAAGTCAGCGGTTCTGTCCAACCCACTTTCGTGGTCTTGTGCTTTTGCCCTTTGACCGTTTAACCGTCACTTTGAAACTTCATAACTAATTCAAACTAAATCAGAAAAATGCAAATAAGATACCAAAATGTTTAGAAAAATATCACATGTATGTCAATGTCACTTGCATTCATGACAAAAGTGTTGGTAAGTGCCCATCCGATTTTTAGCTCTTATCACACCACCATGAACAATAAAATCTTCAAAAGTTCAAAAAAATCCAAAAAAAATGGTGTCAAAGAATGACAAATGTTTTCAGTGCTTGCCAAGTTTCATCAGGGAATGACATTTGTGGAAGTCATGATCATGACTTCCACAAATGTCATTCCCTGATGAAACTTGGCAAGCACTGAAAACATTTGTCATTCTTTGACACCATTTTTTTTGGATTTTTTTGAACTTTTGAAGATTTTACTATTCATGGTCGTGTGATAAGAGTAAAACTTGGAAGGGCACTTACCAACACTTTTGTCATGAATGCAAGTGACATTGACATATAGGTGATGTTTTTACGAACATTTTGGTATCTTATTTGCATTTTTCTGATTTAGTATGAATTAGTTATGGAGTTTTCAAAGTGACGGTCAAATGGTCAAAGGGCAAAAGCACAAGACGACCAAAGTGGGTTGGACAGAACCGCTGGCTTTTGGAAATTAGGGGCAATCCTATCGAGTGAGACACAACTAGGGGCATAAAACCAAATATCCCTATTTATTTTGAAACGGAGGGAGTAGCTTGTAAAGTGCCCTGCTAAAACCGCCGGAGAAGTGCCTTGCAGTCATCCTCCACCAAGTTCATTTTTCTCAAGCAAGACATGGAAAGATTTTCCTGAAGTCCAAAATAAATAAATAAATAAGTGTATTCACAGGGATGAGAGTGCGTCCATGAGCTGAGCGTCTGCGACTATACCATTTTTTTCTAAGAAAATAAAATTGTCAAAACTTTTCAGTTTTTTTTTCGAAATCTGAAATCCTCAAAAATCCGAGAGAAAGTTAAGGGAAGCGGAAAGAAAATAGTATGGAAAATTAGGTGGGGCCGCTATTTTTTATGTTGCTAGAATGTGCAGTTGCACATATGTGTGATAACCAACCCGCGATTAGATGTTAGGAGAACAGCGATATCCCAGTCTGCCCATCGGGGACCAAACCTCATATTTGACGCTTGGGTGTCTGAGAGAGATGAAATATTCTTTCGGTGAGAAGCGAAGTACCCATACCAAAGCGTCTATAATGACTTTGTCAATCTCAAAACCTGTCGGACCAGGTCTCTAGAAGAAAACGATCATGGAGTAGAATTGTTTTGTGTGTGCGTTCTTGGGTCTTGGTGAGTGTCTGCACGCGCGTCACTTCATAGGTCTCACTGCCGCGCGCACATACTCATACTCGTTTTGCACCACCACTAATTTAAAGATTAAACAAAAGAAAAAAAGTTATGAAGAATAAAGAAGACACCCACGTGCGTGGCGTGTGTGTCGTGTATGGTGGAACGCGCGCGCGCGCACATGCCCTGGTCGACACGGTCGAGACGGACAAGATCCGTCCATCCCCGCGGACCTGACGAACGACGGATTCATGCATGCATGCATGCAACGACGCCTCAATAATGCGACCGAGGCGCACGCACACAAGGACAAGGTGCACGCCGCAGAGCAGAGCGTGGGTAGTTGTAGATAGATGGATAGATCGCGTCCGTGCGTGTGGCCGGCCATGCAGACGGCCGGAAGTTATTGTGCTGCAACGACGCACCACAAAACCAGAAAAACACATGCCACAAGTTTTCCCGTAAAAAAAAGACCACATGCCACGAGTTATTAAAAAAATCCCAAGATAATCGAGTAGTACAGGAACATGAGATGTATTCTGGAAAAGAATGCCCCATTTCGTGACTCAGGATCGGAGCTGGTGGCGGGCTGCTGTGTCGGAAGCGAAGGAGAATGACCACCGCCTCGTCGTCGTGGTGTCAACTCTACGCCTACCTCACCTCAAGCAGGGTAACTTCCCCGCAAAAAAAAAAGGGCAAAAAAGCAGGGGGGGTACTCAACGTGCGTGCGGACACCGTCAATGCCACCAGCTCCAGATCGCATGTTTTGATCAGAATCACGCACACGCACAGCCGAGCCGCCAACGTGTGGAATCAGGCCCCGAGCGTCCGTGACAAAAGAAAAGTAGGAGTATATCGTTTTGTTTGCGGAACAAGTAGTATATCGTTGACCTTGGTTGAACAAAAAAGGCGCCGCTGAACCATTCGTCCGTCAGATTTCCTGCTGCGACTGACAGCAGTAGTTTTTTCATTTTCGACAGGGACTGTGAGACAAACTGGTCGGTGGACATAGAAGTTGGGCGACCCTATCCCCTTCGGCTCGCCCGCGCGGTAGTCGTGCCGCCCGCTCCCTCCTTCGCTTCCCCTGACATCCTCCCTCGCCCCTCCCGTCGGCTAGGGCTCTTCTGCCCCCCTTGCATGGAGGCCGCGGCTAGCCGGCAGGGGTGCCAAGCTTGGCGTGGGGGCACGACGGCGGGGTAGTTCTGCCGCGGTTGTAAGAAGTTTTCCTGGTGGGGCATTCGGACGGCGACCGTGACGACATATCGGGCTACATGCAGCGACGAAGAACGTGTGTTGCGTGCGGCACGGGGCGACAACTGCGCCCGTTTATCTGGTGGTGGAGATTGTCAGCGGTGGTGGCACGACTGGCCTCGGCTTGGCTGCAGGTGCGAGCAGTGGGGGCCTTGGGTGGAGACGGCAGCTGGTGGCGCCGCTGGCAGCCGTGTGTCGACGGGCGACGCGGGGTGGTGGTGATATCTCTTCCCTTGGTTTAAGTCGACGACGCGCACCAGCTGCACCCCGCGACGGCGGTGGTTCCGACCCAAGGATCGCCTTTGGGGGCGGACCAGATCTGCGCCCAAGGCGGGTCGGGGCTCTCTCCCCGAGTAGGTGAGGTGTCTCTTCCCGTGGGCATGGTGGTCGGTGGCGGTGTTGCTCGAGGTCCCCAGAGCGGTGATGGAGCGGCACAACCGTCGTGGTTGGGTTGCAGTGTGATCCGGATCGTTGGTGTCTTCGACGAGCAACACATATCGGGTTTGTGGTGGTGGATGATGTCTGGCAGCGCGCAGGTACGGGGGCTCGTGGAGTCGACCCAAACTCGGTGGTTGATGTCGGGTTAGGAATGGGAAGATGTGTCTTTCACTCCTTATCCCGTGTTTTGATGGCTGTGGCGTGGATGGTTGGCGGTGTCTATGGGCATGGACGCGCAGGACGGCGACCCCGAATGGTGATCCGCATGTTTGGCTCTCCGGAAGGCATCATGGCGGCGGCGATGGCTATGTCTCTTGATCGTCTGCGGCAAGGGGGTGTACGGACGGGTGTCTCGGGCTCGTTCTCTGTCACAGACAGTCGCTCTAGTCTTGAGGGGCGTTGTTGTGTGTGTTTTCTCTCCCTGTCAAGGTTTCGAGCGAAGACCTTTGCCTGTCTCAGACTTGAAAACCGTGACGCGTTGCGCCTTTTCGCCTTTCTGAGGATGTCGTCGTGGAGTTTTACAGTGTCCTAGGGTGTGTCATGGCGCATATGTTTTATCTTTGATAATGTAGCCGCATGTGTTGTGTTTTGATTGTCCGGTTTCTCAGAATTTGCTTTGTAAGAAGGTTTATTACTCGTCATTATGTATCTTTTTTAAACACAGTACATACGTAAGCGCTGGTTTATACACGCATACACTCACCCGTGCGAACGTCTGTGGCAGAAGAAAAAGAGCGTGTCAACGCAGCCAGAAAAAAATTCCACGGTGAAGAAGGCGACGCTGAACCGTTAATCCGTGGACCGCGGGTAGGTGGCCTCGCCTTCATCAAACAGAAGGAAAATAAAAAAGCACCGTCGAGGTAGGTGGAACTTTCGAGCGCCCGGTCCGAACCTGCGGCCGGCCGCAGCCGCGCGTGTCACCGCGCCGCACCGCAAACCAGACCGGAGCCAGACCGGGTCGCACCGCCACCAACTCCCCACCCCGTTCCCTTACCCTTTCCGAGCTCAATAAAAACTCGACCCGTTTTGACGCGACAACAAACACGAATCGCCTACATCCATCCACCAGCGGTACTCCCACACGCACGCGCTAGGCCCGCCCGCCCGCCCGCCCGCCTCGATCCCATCGACCCCAGCGCGCGCGCGCCGCCGCCATGGACTCTGCCGCCGCGGGGATGAGGGACTCGGCGCTCGACCTGCTGGCGGCGCTGCTCGCGGGCCGGGCCCCGGCGGCGGCCGACGACGGGGACCAGAACCGCCGCCTGCTCGCGCTGCTCGCCACCTCCCTCGCCGTGCTCGTCGGCTGCGGCGTCGCGCTCCTCTTCCGCCGCTCCTCCTCCGCCGCGCCCCTGGCCCGCCAGGCCGTCGCGGCCAAGCCCCTCGCCGCGAAGAAGGACCAGGAGCCCGACCCCGACGACGGCCGCCAGCGGGTCGCCCTCTTCTTCGGCACGCAGACCGGCACCGCCGAGGGATTCGCCAAGGTACGCGCGCGCTCCTCCTCCCACTCCCGCTCGTCTGTCTGTCTTGTGCAAGGTGCCTAATAAGCTCTCCCTGCTATGCTCCCGCCAGGCGCTCGCGGAGGAGGCCAAGGCGCGCTACGACAAGGCCGTCTTCAAGGTGCTCGATCTGGTACGAACCTCGCCGCGACGCTGCTTCTTCTTAAACCTCCTCCTCCTCCCCTCCCCTCGGCTCATACGATTGATTTGTCGGGATACAGGATGATTACGCCGCCGAGGACGAGGAGTACGAGGAGAAGCTCAAGAAGGAGAACATCGCATTCTTCTTCCTGGCGACGTAAGGACCACCAATTTCCATCTGCAGCTCTTACTGACTTCGTTACAACACCAGTGGATTGCTTGCTTAAATTACTCTACACATGTTAAGCAAGGAACTCATGAATATTTATTTGTTCCAGACAGTTGCTAATCAAACCAGCACTTACAAAAGCTGGGGCCAACCCCTTTTGTCTAATAATCTAAAAAGCTAAATTGCTAATGGGTGTCGTTGTCGCTGTTGTAGGTATGGGGATGGTGAGCCAACCGACAATGCCGCCAGATTCTACAAATGGTTCTCTGAGGTCCGTTTGATTACAGAAGACCTAGTAGTTTCTTGGGGTGCAGCTCTCAACGTGCTTTTCTTGTGGTTGGTATTCATGGCTGCTTGCTTTGTTTGGTCGGACTACAGGGGAACGAAAGGGGTGAGTGGTTGAGCAACCTCAAGTTCGGGGTGTTTGCTCTTGGGAATAGGCAGTACGAGCATTTCAACAAGGTCTGCCCCCCTGCCCTCTAAATCCATCTGATGCATATATGCACTCTTACATTTTAACTTACTCTCTTCTTTTGCTTTCAAATGAAGGTCGGAAAGGAGGTTGATCAGCTCCTCGCTGAACAAGGTAAACAAATAACAGAATGAGTGACCAATTCAATTTATCGTAGCTCAGTTCACCTACATTTCAATATTATGACACACTGTTCTTTCAAGAAATTATATAACTACTAGATAGGCCTGTAATGGTTTTGCCATGTATAATTAGTTTTGAGTTAGATGTTGTGAAACATCTGCAACATGACTCCATCATTACATAATTTTTCCCTAGTTTTGTTGTCCCCTTTGTCATCTGCTAGTGGTTAACTTTTGTCCATGATGTTTCTGCAGGTGGAAAGCGCATAGTTCCTGTTGGCCTTGGAGATGATGATCAATGCATTGAGGATGACTTCAATGCCTGGTATGTATGGCGATGAGCTTAACCTTGATCTGAACTTGCGAAATCAGGACAGTTGGTAGCCTTCCATTTTACCGGCATGTGCATGGTGGTCCTGTTTCTGCACATATCTTGATCTCAACTTTAGACCTTGAGAGTCTTACGAATCAAATGCTAACGGTTTGTTTATTTGACTACAGGAAGGAACTGCTGTGGCCAGAATTGGACAAACTGCTCCGCGTCGAAGATAATTCTTCAGCAGCACAATCTCCTTACATGGCCGCTATTCCGCAATATAGAATCGTGCTTACTAAACCAGAGGATGGCACACATATCAACAAGTCTTTCAGTCTTAGCAATGGTCATGTCATCTATGACAGTCAACATCCTTGCAGGTATGCCCTTCTTGCTTTTATGTGACTAGGCCCATTTTTATTTTACTATGAGCGAACTCTTTACCACACTTCTTTTCCAGGGCAAATGTGGCTGTGCGACGGGAGCTTCACACACCAGCTTCTGACCGGTCCTGCATTCATTTGGAGTTTGATATTGCAGGAACTAGCCTCACGTAAGCATATTGTAGCTCTGTCAGTTTTTGAGAATAGGAGGTAATAACCAGTTTATGTGATTGGTCTTTAGTCGGCTGATTATTCCTCATTTTCATTCCAGATATGAGACTGGAGATCATGTTGGTGTGTACGCAGAAAATTCAGTTGAGACTGTAGAGGAGGCAGAAAAGCTATTAGATTATTCACCAGATACTTATTTCTCAATTTATGCTGACCAAGAGGATGGCACTCCACTTTTTGGGGGCTCATTGCCACCTCCTTTCCCATCTCCCTGTACCGTGAGGGTTGCACTTGCCAGATATGCCGATCTGTTGAATTCACCTAAAAAGGTGAATATTTTTTTCCGTGTATTTGTTCTCTGGCTGCATCATATGTTTGTATTCATAAAATTTTCTGATGGGTTTCTGCAGAGTGTTTTACTTGCCTTGGCTGCTCATGCATCTGATCCCAAAGAGGCCGAGCGGCTCAGACATCTAGCATCTCCTGCTGGAAAGGTTGGTTTGTAATCTAGGATAAATTCATACTCTCCAATAATGGTGTCATCTTTCTCACATGAATTTCATTGGTCAGAAGGAATATTCTCAGTGGATAATCGCTAGTCAAAGAAGTCTCTTAGAAGTTATTTCGGAGTTTCCATCGGCGAAACCTCCGCTTGGAGTCTTCTTTGCAGCTATTGCTCCTCGCCTTCAGCCGAGATACTACTCAATATCTTCCTCACCAAGGTATCTCGTCTTTGAAATAATTCCCTATGATACATAAACAAATTGATTAGTCAGTCAAGATTCATGATATCATATCGTTGCAGAATGGCACCTACAAGAATTCATGTAACATGTTCACTAGTTCATGGGCAAACCCCAACTGGAAGGATCCATAAAGGAGTTTGTTCTACTTGGATGAAGGTACACTCCTGTCTCTTCATGGTCACAGGGCAGAACTTTGTTTCTATAATATAGTTACAAGCATGGAAACCTTTTTACCTTTGGCAAGATAATTGAAGTTGTCCCTATTGCTCACTTATATGTTTGGACTCAACCCCCATTTGCTCAATCTATCCTGAACATGTCGAGGCAACTTCCATTTTTAAACTTGAGAACTCCTTAAATAACACATGTTTAATGATGTTGGACTGAAATTTCTAGTTCAGTCTGCTGGCCTTGCTTTGTATGTTTAAGTGAACGACTAATCATCTTCTATTAATCATTCTCAACATTTTGAATGTGTGCTTCCCCTGTGTGGCTGCAGTGGCGGAGACAGGGGGGCGCCAGCCAGGGCCCTGGCCCCCCCAACATCTGTGATTTAGGCCTAATATATGAATAGTAGCACTGTAGCAGTGATTTTTTTTGCTAAAATGGGTGTTTTTGATGGATTGGCCCACCCCAACAAGGTTGAACAATACTCGGCCCTCCTCATCCTATTTTTCTGGCCCTGCCACTGTGTGGCTGTGTAAATTAATTAAATGGATGATGATACCATAGAGCTCATTTGGTTCAGTGACGTAACCTGCCAGTGACCATCTTGTCAAATATAGGTGGCCACACAAACATTTGTACTTTGAGTTTGAGATGTGAGTGCAATTAAAATAATAATAATGATTTGTATGTACTATGTAGCCAAGTATTTTTGTAAAAACCATTTGAAATATTTGCCAGTGACCATCTTTTCATTTTGCAAACATTTTATTCTGATGACCCTACATGGCTGAACACAGAATTCAACTCCCTCGGAAGAGAGCAAAGAATGCAGTTGGGCTCCAATTTTCGTGAGGCAGTCAAACTTCAAATTGCCTGCTGATCCTACAGTGCCTATTATAATGGTGGGCCCTGGGACTGGCCTTGCACCTTTCAGGGGCTTCTTACAGGTTTGTTTTGTCCCCTTGTTTCTCCCAGTGTTCTTAAAGCTTTTCACTCTTTAGTGTGTTAATTTGTGTATCCTATCCATTTGGCATTGGCAGGAAAGATTAGCTTTAAAAGAGACCGGGGTGGAACTGGGCCGTGCCATCCTGTTCTTCGGGTGCAGAAACCGCCAGATGGTATGACCTCTATTATTCAGCTTCATCTACAGTTATTGTAAGAAACTGTCATGATTTGTGAGCTGCACCAGCATGCATGTCATCTATAATTCATATCCTATTTCAGATTCTTACATATATCTTCCCAATTGCTACGCTTCTTAGCTCCTTGTCGCCTGTCCGAAAACTTTTCTGCATTTGCATTTTGCATCTAGTAAAGGATCTCATGGCTGATAAAAAACACTTGTATAACTTATGCGAAAACTGTCTGATTTACATTTTATTTCTCCAGGACTTCATATACGAGGACGAGCTGAACAACTTTGCTGAATCGGGAGCCCTCTCCGAGTTAGTCGTCGCCTTTTCTCGTGAGGGTCCTACAAAAGAGTACGTCCAACACAAAATGGCAGAGAAGGTAACCTGATTGATGACTCACTGTTTATTCATGTCCTGTCGTTGATTAGGTGCAATTAATCCCTTGTTTTCCTCGCTTAACAATGCACGTGCAAACAATCTTTGCAGGCTGCAGAGCTGTGGAGCATCGTTTCCCAGGGCGGCTATGTGTACGTCTGCGGCGACGCCAAGGGCATGGCAAGGGACGTGCACCGCGCGCTGCACACCATAGTTCAGGAGCAGGTGACGCAACACACATCCATTTTGGTCTCTAGAAGAGTTCCTTTTGGTTTCCCTGAACTCACCAGTCGTTTGCTTTTCATTGCAGGGCTCTCTGGACAGCTCCAAGACGGAGGGCTATGTGAAAAACCTTCAGACGGAAGGGAGATACCTGAGAGACGTCTGGTAACAATTGCAGAAACGAACGAACGATTCAACACCACTTAGAAAATCTAGCGAAATGATCGACCGAACATGAGAAATGCGGCTCTGATTTCGAATATGATTGGCGCCGTTTTTTCAGGTCTGTATGGAGCAATGCATATATAGTAGTTGTAGTAGTGGGATTTTTTGTTGTTGTATAGGAAACTCCAGCTAGTTACTGCTGTAGTATTATTTTTGGAGCAGAGGATGACGATTCATCGATTGTTTGTGATGTCTGGAACTGAAGCTAAATAAAGGTGCCCATTCGCATGTCAGCTAATTTTCGCATGTCAGCTAATTTAATCAGTTTTGTAGCAACAGCTGTATCTGTATGCATACGTGCCTCCTTAATTTAATCAGGAAAATGGACTAGAGTTGGCAAAAGGAGTGCTGGCACACTAAAAAATTAGCAACTATCCAAAAAAAACAATTTTGTCACGACTAAAAGTCTGGTAGGGTCCACTTTGGACACAGTCCAAACACCCTTATTAGAGCATCTCTTCCAGATCTTGTATAACCTTGCCCAGGCATATATGCCGGCTACGGGACAAAAATGAGTTGCCCTCATAGTTGCCTGTCCAATAAATGAGTTGCCCCCATAGTTGCCTGTCCAGGGTTGGCTTGCAATTCAGACAAAAGAATGGGTAGGGCCCAGTTGCCTATCCAGAGTGGATTTGCAATTGGGACAAAAAATGCAGCCCTCAGTTGCATGTCGGGGATGGAGAAGGGACAAAAGGGCTGAGCACCCGTTCCCTGCCGATGGTGGACTTGCAACTAGGAAAAGAACGTGGGTCCGGGCCAAGTTGTGTATCGAGGATGGACTGTCGACTTGGAAAAAAAGCGAGCTCCTCGTTGCATGTTAGGGTTGAATTGCAACTGGGACAAAAAAGATTGTGCCCTTAGTTGCGTGTAGAGATTGAACTTACAAATGCGAGAAAAATGGTTACGCCCAGTTGCATATTGAAGGCAAACTTGCAACTGGACAATAAAATTTACATGTTTGGACTGAAGTTGCATCTACGACAAAAAGGTGGCTGGCCTCAATAACGTGTCAGAATGGACTTGCAAATACGACAAAAAAAGGGTCGAGCTCAGTTAGGTATTGAGAATGACGGTGGGATCATAAAGAAGCTTGACTATTTTTACTCTACACAGACATAAAACACAGCCCATAACAACAACAACAACAATAGTTTGACACAACTCATGGTGACGCAAAAAACAATGGTAATGCTATAAAACTGATGTCAGATTTTTAAGCATAGCAAATCGAACAATTTTACAACAAATTTAGTTGGTGTGAGATGGGAAATTTAGTTTACGAGCACGCAATTTCCTGACAAAAAAAACAAACAGATCTGGATTTGACATGCTTGCTACTAAACTTGCCATACTCGGCAAACACAAACTTTCATAAAAGACGTTCGATTTGCCATGATAAAATAAACCTGACATCAGATATGCAATGGAGTCCAAAAACAAACGGCTCGAGACAATGCCGAAAAGGGTTGACTTCCAGCTCGAGACAACACAGTATATACTTCAGAAAGAAAAACACAGTTCATAGGGGTAACAGAGACACATACATATATATTTTTAGCAAAAGAGCAAAAACAGGCTCGGTCATAGCAAACAACACATGCAGCGACACAGGGAAAAACAGGCCCGGCCAATGACAAAGTGCCCGCCTGATCAAACAGATTGCACGAATTTTACAGCAGCCAGATTGTGCGGTGGATAACTTACATGAGACATAGCTAATTCTCATCTAGAGGTGAGAATAAGCAAATTTGTTGTTTTACATATAGGTACAGGCATATAGAGCGATTTTGAGAATATTTCATATTACATTTCCTTCTTGCACTAGATAAACGGATTGTTACAAGCATACATAAAGTGAATATAAAATTTGTATAGTAACTGAAGACTTACCAACAAATTTAGTTGCATAGCAACTGAAGACTTTCACATACGTAGACGGTAGACGTCGACAGACCCATTAACCGGTGGCGGATGCTAGGCGCCGGCGGACCGGCGCTAGATTCGGCCGGTCAACCCGCAGCCATCGGATCACGCATCTGTTTACGGTTGAGATCTTCCTCCTTGTCCACTCACTCCGCGCCTTCCTCCCACTCCGCGAAAAAGGAAAAAAACTGCTGCATCTTCCTCGCGTGGTTCGTTGGGCAAGCCCCCGTGGCCATGGCTCTCCTTCCCTAGCTGAGAAAATTGGTCGCCGGTGTACTACCACCGCCCTGCCCGCGCGCGCGCCTCCTACCACCGTCCCGCTCGCGGCCCTCCCACAACTGCCCCTACCCACAGTCCTCCCACCACCGCCCCTGCTTGCAGCACCGTCTCAGCACGGCACTCCGCCATTCACAGCCGCACTGCGCCGCCGTTGTAACACGATGCAGCATAAAAGGTGGAGGGTAGGAAGTACGACATATCCACCTTTGTGCTAGATTCAACGATTGTAGCAAAAAAACTTGCGGGTTGCAGCTTCTGTAGACAATGGTTCCATCATCTGCCGCATTGGGTAGCGACATCGCCGAAGGCCGGTTCCAGCAAATTTCTGTCGCTCATGGTCATGACATCGCCGGATGCCGGTTCCAGCAAATTTCTATCACCGTAGCAATAAAAAACGTTGCAGGTCGCAGCAAAAAAGAGTTGTCCATCATAGATCCTAGACAAACAAAAAAACAGTCGCCGTTCCAGCAAAATTCACTGCCCTTTCCAGCAAAAATCACCACTGGTTCCAGCATCGTCGTCCTGGTTCCAGCAACACCCTCGTCAAAGCCTGCCACATCCCCGGCCTGGGGTTCCAGCACCACGCGCTGCCGGTTCTAACATCGCCGCTGCCTGGACTTGCATTTTTTTTTTGGCCGGTTCCAGCACATCACGGCACCACCGTCGTCGACGTAGCAAAAACGGTTGCCAGTTGCAGCTTTTCTTTTGCCGGTTCTAGCAGCCGGCGTAGCCGATGGCAGCACCAGAGCTCGCGCTTCCAGCGGTGGTTGGTGCTTGCAGCAAAAAACGGTGGGAAAGGGTCGACATCGACGGTCCTGCAGAACAGCGGCAGCGTCGTTTGTGCGTTGACGCTGATGGGAGAAGGGGAAGCGAGAGGTAGGAGATGGAATTAATTGTGGATGAAGCGCAGTACCAGGAGAGGATAACGAACGTGTGAAGGAGAAAAGGCGGTTCCGTGTCTTTCCAAAGTGGGCCACCCACCCTTACGTGTCGTAGTGTGATTAGCGGGAAGCATGTGCGCGTGGACGCAGCGAGCCGGCGCTGTAGGTGCTGGTCACAGGAGAAGGCCGCATTCTGGCCGACGACGGCGGCCAGCGGACGCCGCGAGGGCGTCTTGGGGCGGGGGCCGCGGCTGCTGGTCACACCGTCGTGGTGCTGCGCCTTGCTCTCCATTGACCGGGCTAGAGTGAGCTTGAGAAGAAGGACAAGAAGAAGAAAAAGAAGGCACGAAGGATGGACGACATATGCATGGAACGCACGAATATAAATACCCGACGGAGAAGGTTCTGGTCGACGGCCGATCGGAGGTATCATGGGGATTTGCTTTCGGAAGTACGGCGATACAACGATGACTGGAGCTAATGGCCACTTGCTAGCTAGGACTAGTCTCTAACAAGATCAGAACCTAGCTAGCGTTGGACACAAGACCAGCTGCAAACCACCTAGAATCTGATCGATGGAAGTTTCTAGTAGTGAGATACTGACGACCTAACTTTCTCTCGATTCATGAGGGTATGGTATGAAGAGTGGCGTTTTTGCACATGGTAGCGCGCGCTCCTGGTTTTTAAATGTGTTTTAAACATATTTTGAAATGTTAAAAAATTTCAAACAAAAACTTGACGCGTACATCTCGATATTGTACATACTTACAAAGTCGTTTCGTGAAAAACCGACAACTTATGTGTCGCATGTGAAAAAGACAAAATCCGATGTTAAAAAATGCTTTTCACAAGACATCCGTTTATCTTTTTTACACAAGCCACAAAAAATGCCGGGTTTCTCTAAAACTTGACGTGCACACATATAATGTCGAGATCTCTGCGCGAAAGTTTTGTTTGGAATTTTTTCGCACTTTGAAATATTTTTTTCACATGCAGGAGCGCGTGCAGCGTGCTCCCGGGAGCGCCAACGGATTTCCGGTATGGTTTGTGCATACTTGCACGAGGATGAAAGCTCTCTCAATCAACTGAGGTCTCCAATTTGAGATTTGGTCTATGATTTTGATTTGGACAACGCGTCGTGCTTTGTGGAGTGATAGGTGGAAGTTTCTAGTACCGAGATACTAACAACCTAACTTTATCTCGATCGATGAGGGTATGGTTTGTGCATACTTTAAAGGTACCCAACAGTTTGTCAGTGCTTTGTCGACCCATATTTAAACATGCATGCTTGCACCATTTCTAGAAGCATCCAGAACCGACATCGGGACGATTACGGACGCAAGTCTGCTTACAGAATATAACTTACTATCTTAATTAGGAAGTAGTCAAAATACATCGCTGTCATGAGGCCTTCGCACGTGATTCACAATTAAATGAGCAGAAATACAATGAAATATTATGCGGCGAGCATTGGAGAATCTTAAGCAATCATGGTATGTCCTTCCAAAGACACAACATTTCGAATGTTGAAATGTATGATAATAGACATTCGTAAGTTGACTGCAGAAGGTTATGGATCAGGTAGAAGGACAAGGTCTATCATCACTTTGGAATTATAGTTTGTTCACTCTCTTCTTCTTTGATGTAGAATTGGAAGAACTTTGTTGGGAGGAGAAACTGAAAACAAGATCATAATTTTGAGTTGGAGTCACATATCCGCATTTTTTATTTGTGCCTTCTATAAGTGTTGGACTCACATGAAATGATGAAAGTAATAGTGTGTTTCTGTACTTTTTTTAGATCCCACATGTCGATAGAAGTACACTTGTTTTTATCTATGTATCTTGTAAGATTGCTAGTCCCACGTGTGGATATGGGTGCATTTATTTATTGATGAAGAGTTTTGCCACCATATGTGAGCTAACCACCAACTCTAATCTTTATAAGCAGTAAGAAATATAAGTTGATGTGGCATCATCTGACTAAAAATTAGGAGGGCTCAAGGGATCAGTGAAAAGAGGACATGTACGTCTATATATTATATTCGTGGCCAAAATCTATATTTTGACCCGCAATGACGGGTAAGCACGAAATGACCCATGCCTGAAATTATGTCATCATCTGGTCCATTTTGCTACCACTTAACAAGGGTAGAGGAGCAACGGCCATAGCCGACAATGGTAGCCCTTGGTCCATGCTCGGTCGGCGAGTGCTGACCATGTCTGTGGTAGACTTTTGCCAAGTCTGCATGGTCAGCGACCGTCAACCGAAGCATGTACCAGGGCTACCGCTGTTGTTTATGGTGATACCTTGTCTGCCCTAGCCTTATGTTGTTTGGCAGTAGCGAAAATGATCATATCTTGAAATAGTTTCAGGCTTGGGTCGTTTCGTATTTCACGAGAATATAGTGTATTTTGCCCTACTCCATGGTAATGGTTGACATGCAACATGAAGGTGCAGCCACTTGCCTCTTTGGGTGGTTACTGTGGCCGGGCTCAGAATAGAATCTAAGGGCGTGTTTGGTTACCTTTCCGGTGAAGCCTGGCCCGTGGAGTCTGGCTCAATGGAGCCTGGTTGAGGAAAAACATGGATTTTTTTTTTTGACATCTGCACATTGTTTGGTCGCCCGCATCTAGGCCTCTTGCATTAGGGGAGCAATTTTGGCATAGCGTTTGGTGTCTTATATTGGCTCGGATCATGCAACTACATGGTGTTTGGTTGTATACACGTGATTTTATTAAGAGCTAACACTTACACTTAACACACACTGTTACAGTGTGCCTCGTGACTGCGGTGGACGGTGACCGCGGCGCCCTGTCCGACAAGACAAGCACAGAGTCTCCGGCAAGCGTTCATGCCGACGTCGCGGCAAACTAGTTGCTAGCTTCGTCGCCGCAGAGAAAGTCCGTGCTGAGGAGCGCTGAGGCAGAGGACGACGGTGGAGAAATGCAGTGTGTGTTGAACCACAGTGACTGCGGTGGACAGTGGCCGTGGCCACGCGTCTTACAGGACACGCACGGAGTTGTGGACGAGCGAACCCGTCGGCGGCGCGGCAAACTAGTTGCTAGCGTGTCGCCGCAGAGAAAATCCGCACGAAGTTAGAGGACAATGGAGGAGAAATGCAGTGCGCGTGCCATGACAGCGTCAGCGCAGTAGGACGTGAGAGAGGAGGCCGAGATGAACGCCGCCGGAAACGACTTCAGTGTATTAGGATGCGGGCAAGGATGTCAAGAGGAACTGCGTCGGCGTCAAGAGGGACGAATAGGAGGGCTCTGAGGCAGATGGCGGAGGAGAGACATACAATGTGGACGAACATGTAGATCTTCTCGTTTACGATTGTCGAAATAGAAAACTTGCAACACGAATGTCGTGTGGAACTGCGAGATGAAGCTACTGGTCAATGAAAATTTCAAACCATCGACCGTGCGCGATGAATTTGACAACATTTGTCCAAAATATCCCAATAATGAACACAAAATTGAGCATTTACGGTCGACGAAAAGCGATAGCAAAAATGGAACCATAACATCGATGTGCATCATTTTTGTGTAGCGCTTATCTTGAATCAAAGTACCGTTGTGTAGATTAGAAGAGACAAGGAAGAAAGAAGATTAATGGAGGTAGAAGAAGATAGCACGTACACGCTGTGTAGTAGCTCGCATCCCTCCAGCCTTTTCTCGTGCAAGGGGGCCCATCATGTGTGCTTGCTGTGGCTCACCTTAGCCTAGCTCCCTTGAAACTGCCGATCTGAACGTTTCCAGCGTGATAGGTCAAGTGGTGCTTTACGTTTCCTGCTATGTATGACCAACAATAAATGCAGTCAAAGAAACATACCAAAATCTTCATGCACGGCTTAATTAAGGTATATACAGCCTACCAAACATGTCTCAAAGGCTACCGCCAACAGCGTCGACGGTAGACTTTTGCTAAGTCTGCATGGCCAATGACCATGACTGAGCATGGACCGAGGGCTACCGCCGTTGATTATGACGGTAGCTTGCCTACTTTAGCCACATGTTATTTGACAGTAGTGAAAGGATCACATCTTAAAATGGTTTCACGGGCGGGTCATTTTGCATTTCGTGCTACACTCATCATTTTCGAGGTTAAAAGGGTGTTTTTGGTCGTAGTCTATAGTTTTAGCATTTTTGGTCCGGAACTTAGCAACCTGGTTAGATGATTCATGCGTGCCTGGCTTGCTTCCAAGTTGTGAACTGTGAACTGACTGATGTGACTGGCGTGCGTGCATGCTTTGCATGCTCCTCCACGTGTGAAAATCCCGTGCCCGCGAAAAAAAAGGCTACCAAATTTCGGTATTACGCATGCATGCACACGTTTCGGCGCTTTTCTCAAGCAGGGTACATTTCTGGTCCATGGCATGCTTGCATTTTCTCTTCGCAGTCTCGCTCACTCAACGGTTTTGGCCAGCCAACACGATGGTTCCAGAGAGAGGGTACATAGGCGTGGTTTGCTGGCGCTCTGTCAACCACTAAACTAGCTAGAGGTTCAAAAAAAAAAACCCACTAAACTAGCTAGCTTGGTTGTCATCTTGTTACTAGCCACATACGTATTATTTTCCGGAACAGGCACAGGCATGGATCACATATGCATGCATGTTTTAGGGTTGGCGGGGAAAACCAGCTCGAGCCATCGTGGCATCACCGTGGTGTGCCCTCCGGAAAAAAATTCATCACGAGTCGGCCGTTGATCAGAACCTTCTAGACCCATCCCTTTGCATGGATAGCAAGGCACAGTGCGTGATCCAGCAGCATCGGCTTTCGCCCCGGGACGTCGCTGCTGGCAGGCGTCCTTTTCGTGCAGCTACTTTGACCGTAGGTTCTTCAGCGTGCAGGCCACCAGAAAGCACATAGGCTCCAGCGCAGCCGCGGGGCCCCTCCTCCGGCTGGCTTGTCTAAGCATGTGTTACCTTACATTTTTCTTCTTGAAAGAATGTACAATCGTAAATGCTTGCATGCACGCACATATACTCACACTATGACTATACATGCACATCCTATATACCCACCTACCGACAGGGATCTTGATGGTAGGATTGCACTACACTGACATGAATAAGTTGCCTACCGTCAGGGCCGTAGGCTGCTATATGCTATAGCCATCGACCCCGGCGGTAGGAAAATGGCCAGATCCTAATTTTTTTCCTCATTAGGGTCTGGCTCAACTTTTACAAGAGAGTCAAAACACAAAATTTGGCAACTGCTGTCCTCAGATCCGATTTCCACAGGGCAAAGGATTGGCGTCATCGTCGAAGCCTCCGTCGTAGCCGCGTTTGTCTCACTAGCGAGTGAAGCCAAAACAGTCGCAACTGTATATGTCGACCAACACAGGTACTCCCTCCGTCCGGAAATACTTGTAGGAAAAATGCATAAAAATGGATGTATCTAGAATTAAAATACGTCTAGCTATATCAATTCCTCCGACAATTATTTCCGAACGGAGGGAGCATGAGCTCTCTTCACAACCGAATTGTAATGCTTACTGCCGCAGCGACACAAAACTGCATGGTCCAGCCCAAACAAAATCTTTACTTGCCGTGTGTAGTTGCGCTTGTTGTCGCCGTAGGTGTAGTGGTTGTTGCTGAAAGCGGAGAAAGTACCGGCGAAGTATAGGTGGAGGGTGTGGTACGAATCAAAATCCTCGATGAAGCTGCGTCAGATGTTCCGCCCAGGGCAGCCGGGGTATCTGCCGCTTGCATGGACGGTATATCCTCCAGCGCACTGGACACGACGACCTCTGACGGAAGCATGATAGGCGAAAAATTCGAATGCATGCAGACCGGGGAATTGGCTCTCAATATACTCTCTACAGCTCCTTATTGGTGTAGCCCACCGCTGTCACGGCGGTAATCCAACGGTCATGAAAACTATCACCGGGTTGGTATGAAGTTGGCTGGTATGGTGGAGGACCTGTCGCCATCGGTAGCAGCAAAGGAATTGTGATAGGAAATGGGAGGTTCGACGATCAGAGTAGTGGAGTTGGAGTTTAAAAGAGATAGCACATGTGTTTGGAGTTTCTTAGACCCTATGGATAAATGCATCGGGTTGTCTACCCGGTCCCGATTAGAATGAATCGGCCGACATGCAAGTGTCCTTCAACCGCTCCCACCCATGTTGTGTTGTGTTGTTGTCGTGTTAACCATCTAGAAATTAGGGTTTGTCTAGAAACTCAGTCGACTTAGGTCTAAGTCGCATGACGTCATCGTATAAAAATCAATTACATGTGACTCTGTTCCTTGTTCTGTGTTACGTACAGACCACATGGGCTTTTGTTTAGCTGGAGACCACATGGGCTTTTGTTCGGTTATGTTGTACTCATCCATCGTTGTGTGTTGTTTTTTTATTTAGCCACCTAATACACGTATTGCTACACAGTGTAATGGAGCTCCGATTTTGTCGCTAGCTTCGCTCATGTTCCGCTCCTTGCCTTATTGTCATCTTGTTACACCTTTTCTTTTTTTATTTATAAAATATATTTTATATTTAAAAAAGGGAAGATTTTTTAATGTAATAAAGAAATAAAAAAACAAAAATAAAGAAGAAGACAATTAATTTAGTTGGGTGAAAACAAAGGATATACAACTATGTGCGGTCAACTAGCATGCAAATGGATATCAATATTATTTTGGAAGGGAAAAGATAAATTACCCAGTTGTTGTTGCATTAAGCGCCATGCAATTGCAGTCGGATTGCAACAGTTGTAGTTGCATGTCTACCGGTGGGCCTGCAACTGGCTGACAACCCCCTACCAATCCAGTTGCAGCTGTGTTGTACATCATGCAGTTGCAGTCGGCTTTCAACACTTGCAATTGCAACTCTATTGATGGACATGCAACTGACTGACAACCCCTATCAACCCACCTGAAGTCGGGTTGTAACACTTGCAGTTGCATGTCTCCTAGTAGAGATGCAACTAGCCGACGAAGCCCCATACCAGCACAGTTGCAACCACGTTGGGGGCTATGCAGTTATAGTCAGGTTGCAACACTTGCAGTTGCATGTGTAGCGAAGGACATGCAACTAGCCAACAACCCCCAGAAAAGCACAGTTGCATCCGCGTTGGGCGCCATGCAGTTGCAGCCGGGTTGCAACACTTGCAGTTGCATGTCTAGCAAAGGACATGCAACTAGCCGACAAGACCATAAAAGCATAGTTGCATCTGCGTTGGGGGCCATGCAGTTGTAGCCGGGTTGCAACACTTGAAGTTGCATGTCTACCAGTGGACATGCAACTAGCCGACAAGCCCAATTGCAGCCACGTTGGGGGGCATGCAGTTGCAGCCGCGTTGTAACACTTGCAGTTGTATGTCTAGTGGTGGACAACAAACTAACCGACAACCCCCTACAAACCTAGTTGCATTCACGTTGGGGGCCATGTAGTTGCAGTCGGGTTTTAACACTTGCAGTTGCATGTCCACTGATGAACATTAAACTAGCCGACAATCCCCTACAAGCCCAATTGCAACCGCATTGGGGAGCATCCAGATGAAAAAAAGGCAACAATGTACTAGGCCATCAACAGAACACACATGTCAACCACGCACAAAACTTGATGCCCAAAATCCATAGCTACCAAAACGAATGAGACCTAACTAATTCTCTATTGATAGAGAAAATGACAAATAAACAATAGGCCAAGGAAAAAAAAGAAAACTATCTGAACGAAGAAAACAAAAAATGAAATTTGAAGAAAAGAAAAAAGAAAATCAATAAATGAAATGAAAATAAAAAGAGAAAATAAAATAAAAATAAAAATAAGGGAAAACAAACACCTGATGACTCAAAATCCCCCATAAAAAACGGATAGAGGGGACAAAAAGGCTCTACTACAAAAATAACCGGGATGCAACACAAGAAGCCTACACCCCTACCCCACCCGTGTTAAAAATGAGAGAAGACAACTTGTGATGTGCACCGTTTGCGCGACGCAACTAAGTGTCACGTGAACAAATCCATGAATCGCAACGTGTTTTTGTCAGATGACGAAGGTCGTGAATGGGACATAATTATTTTCAGAAAACTAGAATAGTATGCAACAGAAAAACTAAAAACTAAAATAAAGAAACAAGGAAAAAAATATTATGAGAAAAGATGAAGAAAAAACTATAAAAGAAAAAGGGACAAACATATGAATTGGGGAAAATGCAACATAAAATGCAAAATAACTAGGCAAAAAAAAACTAACAAAAAATGGAGACAAATAGAAATAGTAAAATAAATAATTGGCTTGCTTGGTTTCGAAACATATGGAGATGCAGCCATGTGACCAGATGGCAGATGCCAAACCCACCACGTATACCTGCACCATCCACAAGAAAAGAAAGAAGGAAGAAACACTAAAAGAGGCGGGCTGTATCCCTACAGGGCCTATTTGACAAGAAATAAACATCATGCAACGTTTTTGAAGCACCTGGTGATCCAACGACAGGGGAGAGTCGACTGAGACTTTGTAAAAAATCACACAACCATAGAAATTAATCTACGGTGCATATCGGCGGGTGTAGTCCGAACAGAACGTTCGAGTTGCGATTGGTTAGTTGGTCTCTTCAAATATTTAATTTGACTCCTATTTTATGTTCGGACAGTTTGCTTACCTTCCGGACCAGTCAGCGCCACACGGCTCACACCCGCGAATAAGTAATTTTACCGGAGCTGGGATGTACCGGTGTTGGATCCACTGTCCATCGGTTTCATCAAGATCTATGCAGTCTGACCCGGTATAACACAATAATTCATTCCAGCAACTATACTTCGTAATACGGTCTGACACAAAACAGTGACTAGCAGCTTTTTACAGAAGAGAGAGAGTTAGAATTGGGAGACGGACGCTGCATGCATTCTTTCTCCATACAAATGACATGTACTTAATTTCATCCTTCAATTTTGAATGATTGATATCTGTTAAATGAAACGTACATTTTTGAAACTTTTTATATATTTGGAATCGTGGTGACGAGATCTTTAGAACAAGATCAATCTTGGATATATTTGAAATACTTTTTATTTTATATATTTCAGTTATCTTTGAAATGACTTTCACAAAACATAAAATTGTTTCACTTTGAAAAGATATTTCATATATTTGAAATAATCAGTTTCACACACGCAACAATCTATTTCACATAGCCGAAATAACCAGTTTCACATATTAAAAAAATGGACCTAAATTGTTGCATAAAACTCACTTGACTCATTTCAGAATATAAATTCATTCATTTCAAAAAACTTATTTCAATCCTTAAGATACCAATTCCACATGTTTTGCCAAAAAAAAACTTGATTTCGGTTATTTTGATTTACTGATTTCAACTATTTCAAAAAGCATATTTCAATTATTTCCAAAAACAATTTCACTCACTTCATAAAACATATTTTGCTCATTTCAAAATAGTTTTGAAATAATCAGTTTCACATGTTTGAAATAACTACTTTCAAAATTTTGAAATAACTAGTTTCACGTATTTGACACCGAAAAAATGTGGCATGTGTATTTAAAAGGATTTCACTCATCTTAAAAATTTGGTTCCATTTATTTCAGAAAACTCATTTCACTTACATAATTAGATTTCACTCAATTTAGAGAAACACATTACACTCACTCAATTGTAATACTCTGTTTCACTCGTTTCAAGAAACTGATTTCACTCATTTCAAAAGATAGATTTCACACATTTCACTAGTTTCAGAAAACAAATTACACTCATTTACAAAAGATATATTTGTAACTATTTATTTCAGTAAGATATGTATTGGAAAATATGAAATTACTTCCCTGAAATATATTTCAATGTGGTGTTGCAAGTTGTGAAATTAGTTTTTGTCAAAATATATGAAATTACTTCTCTGAAATAAATGAAACTGCTATAGCATATATTTGTAACTTATTTCGTTCATTACCAAAATGTTTTGAAATAATCAGTTTGACATGTTTGAACAAACTAGTTTCAGAAAACTGATTTCACTTATTTCAAAAAATAATTTCACTAGTTTCAAAATCAATTCCGGTTATTTCAAATAAGTAAATTTGAAATAAGTGAAATTTACATTTTGATATGATTGAAATAGAAAAAATTAAACTTGTTTAAATATATTCAAAATTGGTCTTGTTCTACAGATCACATGTTCAGGAATTTGAATATATATAAAATTTCAATAATAGAATATTAGTGTTAGAGATATTGTCCATCTAAAATTTTAAACAAACATAAAATGGATGGATTTGTGTGTGAGAGAGAGGAGAGATTCTGCATGCATACATGCGTACTGTTCGTGTTAAAAGGTACTACACCATTCTGACACTGACTAGACTAAAATCAGAAATCTAAAATTTTAAACAAACATAAAATGGATGGATTTGTGTGTGAGAGAGAGGAGAGATTCTGCATGCATACATGCGTACTGTTCGTGTTAAAAGGTACTACACCATTCTGACACTGACTAGACTAAAATCAGAAATACAAGGGATTTTTTGCATTGAATACTTTCATATACACATGCACATATGGTTCTGCAACTTTAGATGTGGCAGCACCTCATTGGTGGGAAGATCTCCGGTAGCTCCCGGCTCCGGTAAAAAACACTTTGCGCTCACACCCGCTGGGAGGACGCAACGTCAAGGGCCGAGCAGGACACCCACTCCAAGCACGGATACATGAAGCCCCTACGCATCTGGGTAGATCAGCCATGCTCGAACTGGCACATGGGCAGAGCATACCTTGATGCCCCTTCCTATTAACCACCTGCGACTGCGATGCTACAGCTACGGACAGTTTTTCACGGATTCAAGGCTACGGACGGGATTGTTGTTACCTGGTTGGGTGGAGAGGGGCCCCACCCCTGGATTTCAGGGTGTAGGAGTGAATTAAGAGATGCCACATACATATGTAAGATTGTTTTCGTAAGCCCCGTCCGTAAGTCTATCATTTTCGATTAACCACTGTCGTTTAGGGTGCCGCTCAACAACATACCTTGAAGAGGTGTCCTGATCATTTTGCCTATAGTTCATTTGAGTACCGTTTTATGTTTCATGTAGTTATCTCTTGCAGGTTGGCGTATGTGGTTGTACGTTCTCGTTGATCGGGTTCTCCAGTGGCCCGTGAATCTTCTGGTCGGTTCACTTGGCTTCTTCTGCGCGTGTGCTTTTGGGCGGTGGTGCACGGCTCTAATGGTTCAGCTCATTTGCCAATGACCATCGTTGTCTATTATTGGTAAATATACATGGCAATAACAAACGCAATACGAATATAATCACTTGCAGGCAATTCAACGAAACATCCTTCAAATGAGCTCACAATCATTTGTAAGCAGTTAAGAGGAAAAATGATGTAACATGCCCGGTACCCGGATATAGTAATCAAGCAGAACCAAGCAAGACACGGCAGGCCCACACGGACCAGGCCGGGCAGAGCGGCAAAAATGACAAATTTGATCTACGAATGAAAAAAATTCATAAAATGAACTGTGCTTGAAAAAATTTCACTCCGCTAACCCTTTCGTGTGGCGCCCGACAGCTAGGCGTCACACTACGCTATGTAGCGCCTGACTGACGGGCGCTATACATCTGGCTAGCGTCGCACTCCGAAATACCTAAAAATTGTTAAGTCAGTGTGCAACGCCCAAGAGTTAGGCGCTACACTATATAGTGTAACGCCTATACATTAGGCGCTGCACTATTTACATTGCCCGTACCGCGCTTTAGTTTTCTGTACCGTGCAGAGACAGGTCTGCCACTGCTACGGGATGCTCATCAGCAGCCTGGCTTGGCTTTTGTCAGTGACAGTACATGCATGCTCTACTGCTAGCTGCTATAGTATGCTAGCCGGCTAGGCTGGATGAGGTTTACTTTATCATTTTCTTGTTTCTCCAGTAGATGTCTGCTC
Source organism: Triticum timopheevii (assembly GCA_963921465.1). Taxonomy (NCBI): domain Eukaryota; kingdom Viridiplantae; phylum Streptophyta; class Magnoliopsida; order Poales; family Poaceae; genus Triticum; species Triticum timopheevii. The sequence continues at coordinate 487,708,059 of OY997270.1, read as the reverse complement.
CTCTCCCACGTACGGCGCTACAACATCTTTCTTGGGTTTCATCAACTCTTGGATGTTTCTGCCCTCTCCTTACTACTACTGGCATTTGCTACGTAATCTGATTCTAATTCATCTATCTATGTTACACACTCTGCATCACTGGTACATGCAAGTAGTGCAGCGCCCATGGTCTAGGCGCTACACTGCCCATGGTCTAGGCGCTACACTATACAATGTAGCGTCTAGATCTTAGGCGTTGCACACCGACTTAGCAATTTTTAGGTATTCCGGAGTGCGACGCTAGCCAGATGTGTAGCGCCTGTCAGTCAGGCGCTACACAGTGTAGTGTGACGCCTAACTGTCGGGCGCCACACGAAAGGGTCAGCGAAGTGAAATTTTTTCAAGCACAGTTCATTTTATGAATTCTTTTTGTTCACAGGTCAAATTTGTCGTTTTTGCCGGGCAGAGCTCGCCAGCGAATGAGTGCAAAGAATAGTTCCGGCCAAGGCATCTGAGAGGCAAACCCCTCCCCTCCGACGATGCTACCTGGGTGATGGAATTTCACTGCCCTTTAGGTCAAACAACTGGACACGTACGAGTTGTTCTCGGCGACTTACCCACATGGTGGGACTTCGTTGCTAGTGGGTCGAACTGCCGGAACTTCTTCTCTTCGCTGCAATTGATTTTTAAGCCACCTAAATTTTCGGTCATATTTGTTGCTTTTCTTCTAGATCTCTTCAAATAGTTCAATTGACTTTCATCCTAAGTTTTATATAGTTTGCATAACTTACAAGTTGAAATTGGTCTCTGCGCAAATTGACGCGACGGGTCATCTAGTTATACATACTTCCTAAAAAGAATCTATTTGTGTACTGCATAGCATGGCGCCTTTTATTGGAACTCATCTCCTTAGCTTCTTGTTATCCACACGGTTCCTAAAATTAAAGAACTCATGTACGTACTGCCTAGCATGGCGCCTTTTGTTGGAACTCTCTTCGATCGGATCAATGTACGTAGCATGGTGCCTTTTGGCGGAACTCACTTTAGCTTCTTCTTAGGCACAAAGTTCCTAAAAGAGGACCCCTTGCAAGTACCGTGCTCGTTCTGCGCTATTCGTTCTGCTAAAGCCAGAAACTACACAAAACCGGAACCACAGCCAAACAAGGTCTTAACAAACATTGGAGTCTTCTGTTTGAACTATCCATATCTAGCTCCCTCTTGAGGGAAAAGGGGTTCATCCGTAGTTTGTTAGCATCACCGGCCTAATTCCTTTGTGTAAGACCCATAGACCTACGTGGCTATAGTGTGCACCTTTTGTTTTTGTGAAGGGCTATAGCGTATTAGCGTGCACATTGACTTGTATACGTCAGATTCCGAAACGTGTCTCAAACTTCTCGAGGTCTGTTCGGGTCATATGGAGTGAAAAAAGGCGAAACCAGAAGGGAATAGGAAAATCCGCGTATGAGCTCAGGCTCGGCTGCACCTGATGAACAGTAAATTCAAACTAACTAGCAATTAAATTCAAAACAACCTAAAAAAGAATTGCATACAAGATGCTCGGGTGCATGAAGTGCGTGTAATGGTGTTTGGACATTTGAGGAGCTCGTAGCAAAATAACATAATCTGGTCTACACAGTACACTTTTCAAAGTTTCTGTCAAACCCCATTTTTTGCCACAAGTTCTCATATGTCTAAACACCACGTAATTTTGCATGCACCCGAGCATCTTGCGTTCCAAAAAAAAATATTTATCTGAATTTTGTTACTATTCATTTTGAATTTGTTGTTCATCACCTGGTGCAGTTGAGCCTGGGCTCCGAATCGCCATGTCCGTAGTAGTAGCTAGTCATGCATGAATATAAGCACGAAACATATTAAGATTACAAAAAAGGTCATTTATGTGAAAAGCAGAGATTAAGAGTGCCATAATCGAGAAAAATAAACGCTGAAGTTGTTGCTGAAAATCATGGAAAGTAGAGATCGGTCCCATCTTGCACTTATTCTAGTAAAGAGAGGACGAGAAAATATCAGGTGATACCATGTCTTAGGTGCTCCCATGATACGAGCTTCTGGTCCGTTGGATCTCAGATGCAACGGCTCCCAGGAGGTTCTGAAAGGCTGACGTACTTGTTCGCGATTTTTGGACTTCAAAAGAACTTTTTTGCAAAATGTTGAAAGCCTTCCGAGAGCCGTTGGATCTCAGATCCAACGGCTCCTAGGAGCTCGTATCATGGGAGCATCTAAGGCTCTGTATCACCTGATACCTACCCAAGAGAGGACATGTCAACTAGCGGTTATATTGTGGTTACACACCTCACTTGACCACTTGTAAACAATCATTCATGCATGCATGCCAACTATAGTGCACGCGTACGCGGAAAGGTGACACGAAAAAAATACCTCCGCCTCCTCCTCCTTCGGCTACACGGGGGGCGATACCCTCTGTGTTGCCGCCGCTTTCCTTCAACCTTCCCTTTGTCTCACCGCCGACTGAGGAGCCACCAGCGAAGCCCAGACAGGCACCATGGACGGCGGCAGCGGGACGGCTCTCTAGAGTCTTCCCTCAGCAGTAGATTGTGGGTTGCGAGGCACTGAATCCTGGCTTCAATGGTAGCAGCGGGGCTAGGTGGCTATTGGAGGGGCTTGGGTCGCGGCTCCTAGAGTGTGGGCGACGGCATCTCCACGTTTTGGCGATGCAGTTGGCCATGCAGGCGCGCTTGTGGCGGCAACGGCCAGGGACGGTGAGGGGCGATAATTAAATTGCATAAACAAAGCCTTCATTAGAACAACTCTTCCAAATCAACTTCTTTGATTCGAACTTCAACAATCTTTTGTATTGAAACAAAAATAAATCATACTTTTCTACTTTATTTGTGTGGGTTGCCTCTCATGAAGCGCTTGTTTTCGGTCAGTTAACTCGACCGTAGTGATGATCATGTAGGTGCAAATACACCGAGACCATAGCTTCTAGCACTGACAACAATGCCTTCTCTGATGTAGGTCTTTAATTTCATTTTACTAGGGAAATTTCTAACAAAAGGATCTTTAGCAGGTTGAAAGTGCAACTATCCCTAGGTGGTTTTGGTAATTCCTAACAACATATAGCTCATTGGGCTAATGCTATTTCAAGATAAATATTTCAGGAAAGCTCAATGATTGGCATGGCATGGATGAGAAAAATGGACCCCTCAAAATACTAAGGACAAAAGGATTGGCTCAAGCTCAAAGTACAAGACTCTACATTTTCCATTTTAGTGATCCAAGATCACATTGAGTCTATAGGAAAAGCCAATACTATCAAGGAGGGATGAGGTGTTGCTTAATGAGGTTCTTGCTCAAAATGCTTAGTGATATGCTCCAAAGCCCTCAACTACTTTTTCACATCCACATATGTCCCAAACAAAAAGTCATCTCGGCCCCACCGATTCTTTCTATCCGGCGCCACCGAGTTCACTTGACATAGCCATTGCCACAAACCCTAGTCTTTTCGGTCTCACCGATAGGGATCTCGGTCTCACCGAGATGGGATTGTAATCTCTATATTTTCCTTTGTGACGTTTCGGTCAAAACCGAGATGAGCGATCGGTCCCACCAAGACTGCAATGCAGACTCTCTGTTTCCTTTCGTAACGTTTCGGTCTAACCGAGATGAGCGAATCGGTCCCACCGAGTTTGCCTGACCAACTCTCTGGTTAGCTTATTACCAAAATCGGTCCCACCGAGTTTGTGTAATCGGTCTCACCGAGATTACGTTATGCCCTAACCCTAACCACATCGGTCCCACCGAGTTGACATGTCGGTCCCACCGAAAATCCTAACGGTCACATTATTTGCTAAATCATTCCGATCGAGTTTCAGGATTCGGTCCCACCGAGATTGGTAAGTTGTGTGTAACGGTTAGATTTTGTGTGGAGGCTATATATACCCCTCCACCCAGTCTTCATTCGTGGAGAGAGCCATCAGAACATGCCTACACTTCTAACATACATTTTCTGAGAGAGAACCACCTACACTTGTGTTGAGGTCAAGATATTCCATTCCTACCATATGAATCTTGATCTTTAGCCTTCCCCAAGTTGCTTTCCACTCAAATCTTCTTTCCACCAAATCCAAATCCCGTGAGAGAGAGTTGAGTGTTGGGGAGACTATCATTTGAAGCACAAGAGCAAGGAGTTCATCAACAACACACCATTTGTTACTTCTTGGAGAGTGATGTCTCCTAGATTGGCTAGGTGTCACTTGGGAGCCTCCGACAAGATTGTGGAGTTGAACCAAGGAGTTTGTAAGGGCAAGGAGATCGCCTACTTCGTGAAGATCTACCCTAGTGAGGCAAGTCCTTCATGGGCGACGGCCATGGTGGGATAGACAAGGTTGCTTCTTTGTGGACCCTTCGTGGGTGGAGCCCTCCGTGGACTCGTGCAGCCGTTACCCTTTGTGGGTTGAAGTCTCCATCAACGTGGATGTACGATAGCACCACCTATCGGAACCACGACAAAAATATCCGTGTCTCCAATTGCGTTTGCCTCCTCAAACTCCTCCCCTTTACCTTCATATGCAATTGTTTTACATTCCGCTGCTATACTCTTAGAATTGCATGTGTAGGTTGATTGCTTGACTTGTGCTAAGTTGCTAAAATCTGCCAAGAACTAAAATTGGGAAAAGGCAAGTTTTTTATTTGGTTAAGTAGTCTAATCACCCCCCTCTAGACATACTTTCGATCCTACACAGGTAAGTCAAACCTAACATTCCCCTCAAACACATTTATCACATCTTTATGGTCCTTACAAAAGGTCTAGCGAGAATTATAGGAGCAATATGATCTTCAGGCATATCAACTACCACAAGATCAATCATGACAAGACAATCATTTATTTGAACTATAACTCCATGCTTAATTCCTACTACTTGAGTGAAAGTAGAATTGTCCATATTCAACCCAATCTTAGTAGTAGCATAAGGACCTAGATTGAGACTACCATAAACAGACTTAGGGATAGTGGAAACATAAAGCATTGAAATTATTTAAATCAATCTCAATTTCTATAGTAGGCTCAAAAGCATCTTCTTGCTTAACTACCAACTTTCTGTATAGCTTCTTTCTTTCATTATCAAGGTCACGTACTTTGGCTGCAACGTGATCAACAAATACATTATATTCCTCATTATTAGATACCTCAGGCAGTGGGTACTTCATTGATATCATCTTTACAAAGTCTGCAACTATATAATTATATTCTGGCACATGGCTTTTATCAAGCTCTTCTGCCTTCTCTTCATTGCTTCTTACCATCTTGACACCTTACCTGCAAACTTAGCTAGGATCAATGTTTTCCTCTCTGCAATTTTAGCCACTTGTGCTTCCATATTTTTGGATCTTCCATCTATCATTTGCACATCATTCGTTAGTCCAACAATCTTAACGATCAAATGGCCAAGTAAGTTATCATGGTTCTTCAAATATTTTTGAAGTGTTCATTCTGCCAAGCATGACTAGCAATAATTTTTTAGAGTATCTTCAAGAGTATTTCTATGCTATTGACATTACCAGCTCCATTAAAATTATTAGATATTCCACTATTATGTCGTGACCCAACACATAGCAATACACATCATATGTACGTAGAACATGCAAGTATGTGTTGGTACAACATGACATTGATACATCTCCGTCATATCTACTTTTCCAAACACTTTTGCCCTTGTTTTGGACTCTAACTTGCATGATTTGAATGGAACTAAGCCGGACTGACGCTGTTTTCAGCAGAACTGCCATGATGTTAATTTTGTGCAGAAATAAAAGTTCTTGGAATGACCTGAAAATCCACGGAGCAACTTTTCAGAATTAATAAAAAATACTGGGGCCCACACCCTGTCCACGAGGGTGGGGGCCGCCCCCTCCCCTAGGGCGTGCCCCCCTGCCTCGTGGGCCCCCTGGACGTCCACCGACCTCAACTCCAACTCCATATATTTGCTTTCGCGGAGAAAAAAACCAGAGAGAAAGACTCATCACGTTTTACGATACGGAGCCGCCGTCAAGCCCTAATCTCTCCCGGGAGGGCTGATCTGGAGTCCGTTCGGGGCTCTGGGGAGGGGGATTCATCATCGTCGTCATCATCAACCATCCTCCATCACCAATTTCATGATGCTCACCGCCGTGCGTGAGTAATTCCATCGTAGGCTTGCTGGACGGTGATGGGTTGGATGAGATTTACCATGTAATCAAGTTAGTTTTGTTAGGGTTTGATCCCTAGTATCCACTATGTTCTGAGATTGATGTTGCTATGACTTTTCTATGCTTAATGCTTGTCACTAGGGCCCAAGTGCCATGATTTCAGATCTGAACCTATTATGTTTTCATGAATATATGTGAGTTCTTGATCCTATCTTGCAAGTCTATAGTCACCTATTTTGTGTTATGATCCGACAACCCCGAAGTGAAAATAATCGGGATACTTCTTGGTGATGACCGTAGTTTGAGGAGTTCATGTATTCACTATGTGTTAGTGCTTTGGTCTGGGACTCTATTAAAAGGAGGACTTAATATCCCTTAGTTTCCATTAGGACCCCGCTGCCACGGGAGGGTAGGACAAAAGATGTCATGCAAGTTCTTTTCCATAAACATGTATAACTATATTCGGAATACATGCCTACATTACATTGATGAATTGAAGCTAGTTATGTGTCACCCTATGTTATAACTATTACATGAGGAATCACATCTGACATAATTATCCATCACTGATCCAATGCCTACGAGCTTTTCACATATTGTGCTTTGCTTATTTACTTTACCGTTGCTACTGTTACAATTACTATAAAACTACTACTGTTACCTTTGCCACTGTTACCGTTACTACCATACTACTTTGCTACTAAATACTTTGTTGCAGATACTAAGTTATCCAGGTGTGGTTGAATTGACAACTCAATTGCTAATACTTGAGAATATTCTTTGGCTCCCCTTGTGTCGAATCAATAAATTTGGGTTGAATACTCTACCCTCGAAAACTGTTGTGATCCCCTATACTTGTGGGTTATCAGACATCACAACATAACTCTACGACACAAGGTATTTTGTTTAAGAGGCCCTGAAGAGCCATACACAACATGATATTACAAACTTGGGTTTCATGACCCAACATACAAAGTCATACAAGCAATAAGTGGAAGCATAAACCTGTCTAAGTACAGATAGCTGAATAGAAAGAAGACTAGGAAGTCTGTCTATCAAAAAGACCCTCCATAGAAGCCAAACCTCTGCCTGGGATTCCCAAGCTAATCGTCGAAGCCCACGTGGAACTACTAGTGGGACTGAAGTCTCCTTTTCTCAAGTTTGAAAATAATTAATGGGTATTCATAATCATAGAAGATGTCCAAGATAATATATTTGCATGTGAAATTTCTCTTCCTTATAGTAATCATTCATGAATTGTTTGTATGACCAATATTGTGATTGTCAAGCTTCAAAATATTTCACTTTCTAAACCCGATGTGAAGCTACTAGTAGGTGTGATACAAGCATATGAAGCACATATAATTTCAACTTTATGATATTCAATTCATTCAACAATTTACTCTTAGGATATAAGTGAAGCATGATAGTAAATGACAAACTACTTCAAAAAGTTATAAGTGAAGGTCAAACGATTAGTTAAGTAAATGGGTTGCCATTTGAGGACTCTCTCTCATTTAAAAACTTTCGACCTAAGTATTTTATTAAAACATTAAGAAAAACAAACTAAAATGACATTCCAAGAATAACACACATCATGTGAAGAAGCAAAAACTTAAGCCCAACCGAGGCTAACCGATAATTGTTAATGAGGAAAGGTGGGATGCCTACCGGCGCATCCCCAAGCTTAGCTTCTTGAGACTTCTTGAAATATTATCTTGGGATGCCTTGGACATCCCCAAGCTTGAGCTCTTATGTCTTCTTCATTCCTCTCATATCATGGTTTCCCTAATTCTTAAGAAACTTCATCCACACAAAACTCAACAAGAACTCGTAAGATACGTTAGTATAAATCAACTCAAAACCTTCACTAAAATTATAATTTAACATTGCATACTAAATTCCTCTTCATATTTAATACTTCTATCCTCAAATAGAAACATTAAACAAGCAAACATATGCAAACAATGCAATCATAACAGCAATCTGTCTAAACATGACAGTTTGTAAAGGATGAAGAAGGATCGATACTTATTTAACTTAAAAATTCTGAAAAACCACACTATAGAAACTTTATCATAGCTTATTGTGCAAAAAATTCAACATCTATCACATTCTGACTTTTCTAGAGAATTCAGGCAAGAACAGAAAACTTTCTGTTTTGAAACAACAATTCATATACTTGCAAACTAAACATAGTGAAGGCTATCCTTGAAACTTTCATTGAAATAAAAGACACAAAACATTATTCTAAATAACATAAAGCATATCCTAATAAAATAAAATGATGCTCCAATCAAAACACATATCATGTGACAAATAAAAATATAGCCCCAAGTAAGGTTACCGATAATGTTGTAGATGAAAGAGGGGATGCCTTCTCGAGGTGCCTTGGGCATCCCCAAGCTTAGGTTCTTGTCACTCCTTATTCTCTTGATATTGATATCTCACCCAAAACATGAAAACTTCAATCACACAAAACTTAACGGAACTTCGTGAGATATGTTAGTATGATAAACAACAAACCATGCACTTGGGTACTATCAAAGACAAGATTCACAACTTTTTCCACATAATGCCTATTGTCGATGTCAAAACCGGCAGATCTCGGGTAGGGGGCCCAAGCTATGCGTCTAAGGATCAACGGTAACAGGTGACCAGGGAACACAATGTTTACCCAGGTTCGGGCCCTCTTTAAGGAGGTAAAACCCTACTCCTGCTTGATTATATTCGACGAGTATGAAGATTACAAGAGTTGATCTACCTCGAGATCGTGATGGCTAAACCCTAGATGTCTAGCCTATGAGTATTCCGATGATGGTAATGAAGATAGCCTCTATGGACTAACCCCTCCAGTTTATATACACACTGGAGGGGCCTAGGGTTTGTACAAGGTCGGTTCACAAGGGAAGGAAACACTCGGACTCTAATCTTGCTGCTTACGTATGGAGAAGTCCCATCCGAACACGGAGAATAATCTTCAACTTGATCTTGTACGGCCCATACTCCTGAGCCGGACACATAAGGACCCCCGAATCCAGGACTCCCTCAGTAACCCCCAAACTTGCCTTCAATGATGATGTAGTATGCGGATATAGGTCTTTCGGCTTTGCAAGGCGGGTTCTCCGCCATACTCCGGCTTGACGATATTCCGGCATCGGCTTCCGTGTCCAGTCTTTATGATTCCTTCCTACCGTCGCCTCGATTTCCATTCGTATTAAGCGAATGCGAACAGTCCGTTACCTTTATATTTTAATACTTTTAGTAGGCACATCCGGCGCCTATATAACGAGGGTAGATCTCCGAAATGCCATCTCACATCGCCCCAAGAGCAACAGAGCAAACCACGAAAAAAGCTCAAACCATGGCTAGTGTCCCTGGCTCCTCCTCGCGTCCTCATGGCCCTCAAGAGGGGGATTGCCAAAGTTGTTCTGTATCCCATTTTTAGCTCAATTGTCTCCAGACGCAAGGATGTCTTCCCCCCACAGATCTAGTCTTCATACGGGCAGGATTAACTTCTATGGGCGATGATGCATTGGCAGAGAATTTCCCCAATCCCAGCCAAGGAAAGATGGTGTGCTTCATCTCGTTCCTTCTGAGGGGGGTGATTCCCGATCCACCCCTATCGGTGGGAAACGGCACCTATGGGATCACAAGAATCCCTACTGCGGTTGCGGGGCGCGGGGTCGTGAGGAGAGCAGGACTAGCAGTCAGCACAAGCACGCGGGTCATTTACCCAGGTTCGGGCCGCAAGGATGCGTAATACCCTAGTCCTGCTTTGATGTGTATCTATGTGTTCTTGGAGTTCTTGAGCGAGCTACACTGAACGTAACTTGTCCCAGGGTCCGAATCCTTCTCCTAGATGCCTTGGGCCTCCTTTTATAGGCAAGGGGATCGCCACAGTGGCACACAGGAGGTGGCATCGGGGTACTATGGTTAAGTCTATCGCTAGCCATTATGGGACAAGACACATTTAATGCACCTCTGACGTGTCCCCTTTGCTTTACTACCGCTTTGCCCTGCCTTGACACGCGCCTGGGCCAGCGGGGCGGTCGGAGCCATGTAGGCTGGCAAGCTGCTGAGGTGGTGCGGTGGTAGGGCCTTCACGAAGGTTTGCATAACACCACGTAGGCATGCGTTGAGTTGGCCGAGGAGCCTCACATTGACACGCAAGCGCCTGCCCAGTGCTACGTCTTGAGCTTGCGTTGGTTTTCCTTGAAGAGGAAAGGGTGATGCAACATAGTAGCGTAAGTATTTCCCTCAGTTTTTGAGAACCAAGGTATCAATCCAGTAGGAGGCTCCTCAAAAGTCCCACGCACCTACACAAACAAACAAGAACCTCGCAACCAACGCGATAAAGGGGTTGTCAATCCCTTCACGGTAACTTGCGAAAGTGAGATCTGATAGAGATAATAAGATAAGATAAGATAAATATTTTTTGGTATTTTTATGATATAGATTGGAAAGTAAAAGATGCAAATAAAAGTAGATTGAAAACTTATATAATAAAAGATAGACCCGGGGGCCATAGGTTTCACTAGTGGCTTCTCTCAAGATAGCATAAGTATTACGGTGGGTGAACAAATTACTGACGAGCAATTGATAGAAAAGTGCATAGTTATGAGATTATTTAGGCATGATCATGTATATAGGCATCACGTCTGTGACAAGTAGATCGAAACGATTCTGCATCTACTACTATTACTCCACACATCGACTTACTCCTACCTGCATCTAGAGTATTAAGTTCATAAGAACAGAGTAATGCATTAAGAAAGATGACATGATGTAGAGGGATAAGCTCATGCAATATGATATAAACCCCATCTTTTTATCCTCGATGGTAACAATACAATATGTGCCTTGCTGCCCCTGCTGTCACTGGGAAAGGACACCGCAAGATTGAACCCAAATCTAAGCACTTCTCCCATTGCAAGAAAGATCAATCTAGTAGGCCAAACCAAACTGATAATTCGAAGAGACTTGCAAAGATAACTTAATCACACGTAAAAGAATTCAAAGGAGATTCAAATATTTCTCATAGATAAACTTGATCATAAACCCACAATTCATCAGATCTCGACGAACACACCGCAAAAAGAGTTACATCGAATAGATCTCCAAGAAGATCGAGGAGAACTTTGTATTGAGATTCAAAGAGAGAGAAGAAGCCATCTAGCTAATAACTATGGACCCGAAGGTCTGTGGTAAACTACTCACGACTCATCGGAGAGGCCTTGGAGATGATGTAGAGGCCCTCCGTGGTGGATTCCCCCTCTAGCAGAGCGCCGACGATGGCTCCAAGATGGGATCTCACGGATACAGAAGGTTGCGGCGGTGGAATTAGGTTTTCGTGGCCGCTTCTGATGTTTTTAGGGTACGGGTGTATATATAGGAGGAAGAAGTACATCGATTGACGATCAAGGGGCCCACGAGGGTGGGGCGCGCCCACCCCCAGGGGGCGCGCCGGGCACCCTCGTGGCCGCCTGGTTTGTTGCTTGACGTCCACTCCAAGTCTCCTGGTTGGCATTTGTTCCAAAAAGATTGTTCCCGAAGGTTTCATCTCGTTTGGACTCCGTTCTATATTCCTTTTCTTCGAAACACTGAAATAGGCAAAAAAACAGCAATTTGGACTGGGCATAATAGCATGGAACAATCAAAAATTAAAAATCCAAAACAGGTAATATAATAGCATGGAACAATCAAAAATTATAGATACGTTGGAGATGTATCAAGCATCCCCAAGCTTAATTCCTGCTCGTCCTCGAGTAGGTAAATGATAAAAACAAAATTTTTGATATGGAATGCTACCTAGCATAATTCTTAATGTAATTCTCTTTATTGTGGCATGAATGTTCATATCCAAATGATTCAAAATAAAAGTTTATATTCACATAAGAAATAGTAATACTTCAAGCATACTAACAAAGCAATCATGTCTTCTCAAAATAACATGGCATTAGAAGGTTCATCCTTACAAAATCATATAGTTTGGTTATGCTCCATCTTCGTCACACAAGAATGCTCTTATCTTGCACACCCCCGATGACAAGCCAAGCAATTGTTTCATACTTTGGCAATCTCAAACGTTTTTCAACTTTCAAGTAATACATGAGCGTGAGCCATGGATATAGCACTATGGGTGGAATAGAATATGATGATGGAGGTTGTGTCGAGAAGACAAAAAAGGAGAAAGTCTCATATTGACGAGGATAATCAACGGGCTATGGAAATGCCCATCAATTGATGTCAACATGAGGAGTAGGGATTGCCATGCAACAGATGCACTAGAGCTATAAATGTATGAAAGCTCAACAAAAGAAACTAAGTGGGTGTGCATCCAACTTGCTTGCTCATGAAGACCCAGGGAATTTTGAGGAAGCCCATCGTTGGAATATACAAGCCAAGTTCTATAATGAAAAATTCCCACTAGTAAATGAAAGTGATATACAACTCATGATAAGGGACAATGCTCTAATAATGATGATCATCACACTTTGTCGGGGAAACTGATCCGCGAACACCCATGGGGACCGGCGGACCGAGCCCCTTTCGGTTCGGAGGGGGGCGGAGGTCGCACAAAGAGCAGATCGAGGCAGAGCACACAAGCAGTTTACCCAGTTTCGGAGCTCTCCGGAGAGATAATACTGCTACTGCTGCATCTAGGTGTATATTGAGTTCTTGCTCGGGAGCGATCCGCGCTACCTAACCGAGCGTGAGAATGTTTCTGGTGTTTCGAATGAGCCGAACCCTTTCTACGTTGCGCATGGGCCTCCTTTTATACGCTCAAGGGGTCACCGACAGGTGGCAACATAGACAGAAAGGGTAAAAATGGAAAAAGAATGCGGTAGGTACAGCTACCGCTACTGTGGACACAGTGTATCCTACCTAACTCTGACGGCAGGGGACAAGGGCATTGAATGCCTGTCTGAGTCGCCTAAACAGTGCAAAAAGTGACCGTTAGGAGCGCCACCGTTTGCCACGATGGCCTCCTCTTCATCTCCGCTTGCCACCGCGTATCCCTGGCTGCACAGGCTCCCGCCACGCGCCCCTGAGAAAGCCTCAGGGCGACACGCGGGCGGATGCGCTGGAGCGCGGGTATAGAGTGGCAGCTGGCCCCTGGCAAGTACCTTGTCGGGGTCGTCGTCTTGTCGCGTCCGGAAGCTTGTCGCTCGCCGGACCTTGCCGAGACGCACGGTGCGTCGCGGCAAGTTTCTTGAGGTGCCGTGGTTGGCCTTCCCGGCAAGCTCCTCTTGCCGGGGCCTTGTCTCTTCCCGGCAAGCTCCTCTTGCCGGGGCCTTGTCTTCTCATCTTGAATACTTTGTTCTTGAATGGCTCCAAAGGAACCAACGGAGGACCCTGGCGGTCGCCCGACAAGCCTTGCCGCGGGGTGCTGCCACTGCCCGTGCACAAGTTCGGGATACTAGGGTACCCCTACTCTAGTACACCGACAGGAGCCCCCGGGCCTGGGCCACACACGGTGCCGAGCGCTGTTGGGCCAGGCCCAAAACAGGGCACGGGCACGCGCGGGCCTGGGTTATGCCGAATCTGACTCCGTATCCACCGCGCCCCCCCGTAACGGCACGCATCAATCGCGGTGTCGTGGGAGAGATCGTGGGTGGTTCTTTATTCAGAAAAAGCGCAACGTTCGCCTCCTCCTCTTTATAAGTAGGGGAAACAGGGGCAGTTCCCCCACCTTCGCCATTTGCTGCTGCAATCTCAGAAATCTCCACCGCTCCCCTCCGCTTCCAAAGTCGAAAGAGAGCAGTGCTCCGCTCCCGTCGCCGCCGCCACCACCAGCGCCGTCGATCTCCCCCACCGCCTCCGCCATGGCTCCGAAAGCCGGGAAGGGGAAGGCCGCGAAGACTGCGGCCGCGAAGGCTGTGAAGTCGACCGAAGCGCAGCGGCTTGAGGCACTGCGGAAGGAGCGGGCCACTCCCCCCCCCCGAGCTCTCCGCAAAGGAGCTGAGGGAGTGGTACTATCTCTTCTGGTCGACGGAGACGCGAGCGCATCTGCGCACGAAGGTACTCTCCGCCGTCGCCTCGCAAGAAGCTCCAGTTGGCGGGTACCCTTTCTTTGCCTTGTTCTTCTACTGCGGGCTCTGCCTGCCCTTCTCTGATTTCTTCTGCGATATCATGAACACCTACGGGTTTCACCTCCTTGATTTCACCCCCAACGCCGTTCTGACCATGGCAGTTTTCGCCCATCTATGCGAAAACTTTGTCGGAGTCCACCCCAACGTAGCCCTCTTCCTCCACTTCTTTATGCCTCGTGTCGAGAGAGGGGAAACTCTTGCCGGTGGGATCGCCTGGATCTCGCGAGCCGGCAAGAAGGAGACCTATCTGGAGGGAGAGCTCCGCAGCAAGTGGGATGAGTGGAGAGCAGATTGGTGCTGGGTTGTAGAGGAGAACCCGCAGCCGTTCACCGCCCTGCGCCAAACCCCAGCAGTGCGTGGCAATGATTGGAGCGCCCTGTCCGCGGACGACGACAAGCTGAAGATCGCCACCACTCGGATCTTGCGTCTCAGGCTTGCCGGGCTGACTATAGGCGCTGTCGGCGTAGATTTCCTTCGCCGCCGCATCGCCCCTCTGCAGGCGAGGGGGAGACTCGCCTGGGAATTTGGAGGCCCGACAGATATCATGAGGCTGCGCCCGGGCCTCAATTTCAATTTCACCGTCCTAGAGTTGGACGGGATACTCAAGGAGATATTCAAGCACGACCCACAGCATCCCGAGTGGTTCAGGTTGCCGGCAGGCGTCGTTCCTCTGTGCAACAACTCCTCGCGCGACCGCATCTGCGCGATGATGCCGTTGTGCGATTCGCATGGGATCATTCCAACTTGGCAAGAACCTGCCGACGACATCGTGCGGCAGTTCTTCGACGGCCTAGTGGAAGTGGCGGTCAATGCTGACGAAAAGAAGCTCCTCACCCGCGACACCACCGATCAAGAGATGGAACGCATCGCCACCAGGGCGGAAGAGGCGGCGGCAGCCGCAGCCGCGGGTGAATTCGGGTTCACAGTGGAGGAAGCAGACGCAGCATTGGCGACGAGCCTTGCCGAACGGGAGTGGCCCGAAGATGAAGGAGAGCTCGCCGCGCCCGACACCGAGTCGAGCGAGCCCGCCGAGGGTGCGAGCGGTCCGCCATCTCCGAGGAGCTTGCCGTGAGAAGGGCCTGCAGCGCAGCCCCCAGCGCAGCCAAGAAGGCGCCTCCGCAGGGCCGGGGACGCAGCAGGGTGGCAAGTGGGCCAACAGCCGCAGCGCCGCGCGACGCGCTCCGCCGCGACAAGCACGGTTGCCGGGGGAGCGCCTCCCGCCGCGGTGGCAACTGGAGCGGGGTCGTCTCGGGCTAACGCCGCAGTCCCCGCCAAGCGGCCAAGGGATCCCACCCCTCCACCTCGCCACGCCGGAGGTGGGCCGAACTTCGACCTCTCCGCGCTCAGCTCCGACGAGGAGGAAGAAGAAGAGTAAGATTCCCTTGTTGTTCTTGTAGTTCTTCAATTTCCTATTCTTGTCTTGCATCTGATCTGATCCACTCTGGACTCTCCCTTTTCAGGACTCTAGCCCAGAGGGCGGCGAAGAGGGCCAAGGCTTCGGTGGTTATCATCGAGGACGAGCCCACTGCGACGGCAGGAGGCGCACCCGAGACCACCTTGCCGGATCCGGCCACTACTCCGCAGAGCAGCCCCCAGTGTAAGTACATGGTTTACTTTCTGCTTCTGGGCGCGCGCGGTCGCTCTTTTCCTTTGTTGACATCTGATCGCTGGTTTGTTTGTGCAGGAGCAGAACAACTTCATCAGGAGGGCGTGGTGATCTCCTCCGACTCGTCGTCTGCTTCGACTACGCCGCCAAGGGCGGACTCCCCGGCAAGGGAGCGTTCTCCGGCAAGGGAGAAATCTGCGGCAAGGGAGGAGTCTCCGGCAAGGGAGGAGTCTCCGGCAAGGGACAGCACCAACGATCCCCCGGTGGTGGAGCCCATGACAGCGGATCCCAGCACAGGTAGTCTTTCTTGCCCGAAACTTTCCTTGTGTTCTTCTGCTGATTTTTTCTTTTTCGAATGCTTGTTTGACTTCTCCTTCTTCTCCGGCCTTCAGATCCGCCCTCCACGGAGCCGATGGAGACCGAGGCCACCGGTGCGGAGGACGCGCGTGGCGACACTGGCGACGCCACCGCCACCGAAGAAGAGGCCGGCGCTGATGATCCCGCCGACGACGAGGCTGCCAAGGCTGCTGGCGCAGGAGCTGGCGGGGGATCTGGCGATCGTACTGACGGCCTGGAGGCCGCAGGAGCGCCTGGCGCTACACCAACCGCCGATCCCTCCGCTTCTGCCGCAGCGCCAGGCTCTGAGGAGCCCCAGTCCGGCGCCTATCTGAAGGCCGGCGAGGGCATTTTCATCAAGCTTCCCTGGGCGTCGAGCTCCAGGGCGCCGGTTGAAGGAGAGACACTTGACGGGGAGGTACTCGCCTCCGCTGGGCTAAGGCTGGTTGATGCGCCAAGCGGCAGCAGCGGCGAGCCCAAAGAGGAGCAACTGCTCCGAAAGCTAGTGTCGCTCTACCGCGCCCGACAAGCCAAGGTGGCGTCCCGGGAGGCGCTTGTCGCGCAGGCGGGAGCAGATATTGAGAAGCGCGCGGAGGAGCTCCGGGAACGCAACCAGGAAGCTCTCCGGGCCATTGCAGAGGAGCGGGCGCAGCTCGCGGAAGTGCGGAAGGCGTTCATCCTCGAGAAAGCTGAAGCCGAAGAGCAATAGCGGCTTGCCGCCGAGGGACTGTCTGCGCGGGAAAGTGAGCTGGCGCAGCGGAAAGTCAACCTCGACAGCCACGAGGAGGAGCTCGCCGCGCGCGAGGAAAAATTTGGCAGGGCCCTTAAGGAAGCGAAGGATGCGGCCGCCGCTGCCGAGGCCGCCAAGAAAGAGTTGGAAGTAAAGGTGGCGCAGCTGGAGGCCGATCTGAGGGCGGGCGACGAAGTGCTTGCTGCGCTCAAGCTTGAGTGCGAGAAGGACGCCCTTGCCCACGGTGAGCTGCAGGGCCAACTCGCCGAGAAGGGTAAGGAGCTGAGCGCCGCCAAGGACTCCAACACTGATCTGGAGCTGAAGCTGGCCACCTTGACGGAGACGCTGGACGGCGCCAAGAAACGGGAGGCGGACTTGAAGAAGGATATCAAGGCCAACGAGGCGCTGTTGGCGAGGGCCGCCGAAACCCAGAATCTCCTCAGAGATACTGTGGAGCTCTGGACGGAGGGCCTCGTGAACATTGCTGCAGTCATCGAAGAGGAGCTGGTGCAACTGGGGGTGGAGGGCCTCGGGTACTCCTCCGACGAGAACCTCCAACCTAGCGTCAAGCTCACTCTGTTCTTCAAAGGCGTGGCGACGGCCCTCCAGCAACTCCGAGAAAGGATCCCGAAGCAGCTGGCCGACGAGTCGCGCACGATTTGTGCCGGAGTTCTGGAGAAGGTGCTGGTGAAGGTGGCTTTCCGCAACCCAGGCCTCAACCTCACCAATGTCCTCAAGAGGCTGCCGACGGACGCTGATCTTGACGCACTCAAGGCCCTCGTCGCACCCATTGTGGACAGGGTGAACGAGGTCAAAAGGGTTGATGGCGGTCGCGTAGATTAGGCCGTCCGTTTTCTTCTTTTTCTTGCCGCTGCCGGTCATGTCATGGGAACACCTTATTAGAGGCGCGACAAGTTACTTTTGTAATATAACTCTATCTTAGGTAATGATTGCTGTGTTACTTCCTTTACTCGACTCTTGGCTGTGTATGTTTCTGTCCTACGCTTTCTAGGGAAACTTGCCGGCGCAGGCACCCTTGCCGCGAGCGCCGAGTGCGGAACTTCAGCAGCCTGCTGGCGGGGCAGCTACCGAAAAGCAACCTTGTCGCAACTAGTCGCAGCTCACTTAAGTTGTTGAGCGGACTCGAAACAAAGTAAGGGCGCAACTAGCTACGAGTCGGTTCCTCTGCGCACAGGTTTTCCATACAAAGCTCGGTCGTTCAAGGAAAATAACTCAAAGAACTTAAAAACTGATTGCTCAAACTTTGGCAACTTAGCTTTTCTGTCGTTTGCTCCCCGGCAGGGCGAAAACTTTCTTGAACAGCCCGGTCCACACCATTATCTTCTCCTTCCCCCCCGACAAACCTTGTGGGTGAGGGAACCTTCTTCCTTTTGAGGAAGAGACAGAAAAAGAAAGTAATGATATGGAGCCTTACGGCTCGTTATCGCTTACAAAAGGCAAGTGCTGCACGAGATGTCAGATAGCACATGCGAAAAAAAAGAGAATGCATGAAATTGACAAGATGTGCGAAGCACATGAGCTTTATTTACGCACGGGGTCTGCGCCCGGCTTTGTACAAAGGATTACATGCAACAGCGGCAAGACTTGTACAAAAGGTGGTTGCCGGAAAAGCTCCCGGCAACCGCGCCCTATGGGTAAAACTTACGAAGATGTTCAATGTTCCAGGAGTTGCTCACCGGAATGCCATCTTCGGTCTCAAGGCGGACAGCGCCGGGCCTAGTGACTCGTTTCACCCGATAAGGGCCTTCCCACTTTGGCGTCAACTTGTTGGAATTCTTGGCGGACTGAACTCGCCGAAGAACAAGGTCGCCTTCCTCGAAACTTCTGGCCTTAACTTTGCGGCTATGGTAGCAACGCAAAGCTTGCTGGTAGCAAGCGGCTCGCAGAACAGCCTGAAGACGGTCTTCCTCAGGGAGCAGCGCGTCATCTTGTCGCAGCTGCTCTTGCTCAAGCTCATCATAAGCGAGCACTTGAGGCGACCCGTATACGAGTTCCGGTGGGAGAACTGCCTCTGCTCCATAGACTAGAGCAAAAGGTGTCTGGCCAGTGGCTCGATTTGGCGTCGTTCTGATCGACCAAAGAACCACCGGCAGCTCCTCGATCCAGTTTCTTCCGCACTTGTGCAGCCTGTCGAAAGTTCTGGTCTTGAGGCCTCGCAGCACTTCAACATTTGCCCTCTCCGCTTGACCGTTGCTTCTCGGATGAGCAACAGAAGCGAAGCAGGCCTTGGCGCCAAGATCTTGGACATACTGCATGAAGGTGCGACTCGTAAATTGCGTGCCGTTGTCGGTGATGATCCTGTTAGGGATCCCGAAACGACAAACAATCGACCTGAAGAACTTGACTGCTGACTGTGCTGTCACCTTCCTCACTGGTTCCACTTCCAGCCACTTTGTGAACTTGTCGATGGCGACGTACAAGAACTCAAAGTCCCCGACAGCTCGGGGAAAGGGGCCGAGGATGTCGAGCCCCCATACCGAAAATGGCCAGGATAAAGGGATCGTCTGGAGAGCTTGAGCTGGCTGGTGTATCTGCTTGGAATGGAACTGGCACGCTTCACACTTGGTTACTTGTGCAGTTGCATCCTGGAGGGCTGTCGGCCAGAAGAAACCTTGTCGGAACGCTTTGCCGGCAAGTGCTCTTGCGCCAATGTGGTGACCACATATGCCTCCATGTATCTCTGCCAACAGCTGCTGTCCATCTTCCCGGTGAATACACTTCAATTTCACACCGTTGAGTCTTATTCTGTACAGTGTGTTGTCGACAAACTTGTACATACTTGACTGCCGGGCTACTCTTTCCGCTTCTTCTAGCTCTTCGGGAAGTTCTCCTGTCTGAAGGAAACGGACAATCTGCTGTGCCCATGCTAGAGCTTGCGGCTCGACAGCAAGGACTAAAGGCATATTTGCCGCTGCGGGAACATCCCCTTCTACGGCAAGAACCTGCGGCTCAGCCGGAGCATGATGTTCCCCGACAAGCTTGCCGGAGCGAAACTTGTCGGGAGTGTCTGCTTCAACAGAACAAACCATAAGGTTCGCCGGAGCAGACTGCTCCTCAGCGCTCTTGGTGTTGATCTTGGGGACCTTCTTATCGCCAGGGACAGAAATGACACTTATCGGGCGTGGCATCTTGAGCATGTTGTATGCAAAATGAGAGGCTGCCATGAATTTGGCGAGCACAGGACGGCCAAGTATTCCATTGTAGGGTAATGGAAAATCGGCAACGTCAAAAGTGACCCTCTCAGTTCTGAAGTTCAGCTCGCTGCCAAATGTCACCGGCAGCGTGATCTTTCCCTTTGGCTTGCTCCTTCCCGGGTTGATTCCTTGGAATGTGCCGGTCTCTTCGAGCTCGCTGTCAGGGATCTGGAGTTTCTGGAGGACCGCGGAGGAGATCAGGTTCAAGCTGGCCCCGCCGTCAACTAGCATCTTTGTGACTTTGAGGTTGCGGATAGTTGGGGAAACCAACATCGGCAAGCACCCGACCGCAGTTATGCGATCGGGGTGGTCCTCAATATCAAAGATGATAGGCGTGCCGGACCATTTCAGGGGCTTGCGTGACTCCACGGATGGTTCTGCTGCATTCACTTTGCGCATCCACTGCTTGAGTTGGCGGTGCGAAGTATGTAGAGAAGCACCACCATGAACGCACAGGACCTCTGTGGCTTTCTGAAACTCCTGCTCGTCGGCCTCGTCATCATCCATATCTTCTTCGTCGTCGTCGTCTTCATCCTTGTCGCGGCCGCGGGGAGGTCTGTCTCCTTGCCGCTGCTTGGTCTTGCCGCGGCGTCCTCCCCGGCCGGGGCGTTTCTTGCCGGCTCCTCCAGCACCTTCCTGGGCCTTCTCCTTGTCGCGTCGCTCGTACTCAGCTTTCTGCTGCTCAACAAGTTGCTCGACTTTCTTGCAGCTCTGGAGGTCATGGCCCTTGGTGCGGTGGATCTTGCAATACTGCTTGCCAGAGCTGTCCTGCTTGTCGGTGGCTGCCACAGCCTGTGCCTCCTTGCCGGAGCCACCAGTCTTAGCTTCCTTGGCGCCACCTCCATTGCCGGCCTGCTCGACAGCTAGAACTTCCTTGCCCTTCTTCCTTTTGTTGTTCCGCCGCCGGCCTTTCCTTGCCGGGGCGGCATCCCCACTGTCAGATTCTCCTGCTACTGTATCCTCTCCGGGGAGCCTCCTCCCCTCTTCAGCACGTGCACACTTGTCGGCCAGGGCATAAAGCTCGCTGACGTCTCTGATCTTGCACATCGCCATCTCCTCCATCATCCTGCGGTTTTGCACGTTCTGATGAAACGCACTGATGACCGCGGCAGGGTGGACGTCTGGGATGTTGTGCTGTACACGGCTGAATCTCTGAATGTACTTGCGCAGGGACTCTCCTTCCTTCTGGGCGAGCAGATGAAGGTCGCTCTCTTGGCCATGTGGCTTGTGGCCGCCCGTAAAGGCGCCGACAAACTGATGGCATAGATCTGCCCAAGAGGAGATGGAGTTTTCCGGCAAGTGCATGAGCCAAGATCTGACGTTGGGCTTAAGCACCAGCGGGAAGTAGTTGGGAAGGATCTTGTCGTCTCGTCCCCCGGCAGCCTGCACTGCGATGGTGTAGATGCTGAGGAACTTCGACGGATGCGACTTGCCGTCGTACTTCTCCGGTACATCTGGCTTGAAGTTCTTCTTGCTGGGCCATTGGACTTGCCGCAGCTCATGGGTGAATGCAGGGCAACCTACCGCGTACGGCAAGTCGCCTGGTTCCCCTAGCGCATGCATGTCGACAGAAGGCCCAGCACGCTGGTCAGATTGACGCCGCGCTTCTCTTCGGCGCTCGATGCGGGTTCGAGCGTCCTCTTGCTGTCGTTCGTGCAAAACTTGGCGCTGATCTCGACGAGCTCGCGGGTCCAACGACGCGGTGGAGCCGCTGTCGGGGTGGATCCGGCGAGTCGGCGATCTTGTCCTTCGTGGTGGAGAGTGCATGGAAGTTGCACCCCCATCGGTCTTGTCACCATCGGCTCGCGTCCGGCAGTCTTGCCGCGGCAGCGAGGTGCTTGGTTGCCGTGCGGTGTCACCGTTGGCAAAGCCAATGAGACTCTAAATGGTGGCCCTCCATTCGTCGGTCTTGTCCACCATCGGAGGGTAATCTAGAAGCAGTTGAGCCCGCGCCAAGGCTTCCGCTGGAGTGGTGGGCGGCAGAGGTGAACGGTGCGAGGAGCGGGATATGCTCGGACTTCCAACTATGTTAGAAGGAGCATTATCCCGCCCAGGCGACCGTATCTCGCTCGGGCCAGCATGCTGGCGTGCACGCTGGTCTTGGACGCCACGGGATCCACCAGCTTGCTCTTGGCCCAACGAGCGCATGCCACTGCGAATGCCATGACGCTGTTGGTCCCGCGCCTCTTGGGATGGACGCGGTGCGCGTATGGACGCCGAGGTCTGCGCGGCCTTGTCCTTGGACTTGGCGGCGCTGTGAGCACCCTCGTCGACGCTCGTTCTTCCGCCCGCGTCTACCCCACCGCCCGCTTGCTCCGGTGGTGGTGGGATCGACGCAGACGGAACCGCTGCCTCCGAAGCCTTCTTCTTCGGTGGCATGTCGATGAAGTCGATGAAGATCTAGCTCGTGTACACGCCGGATCGGGTTCGCACGAACTTGACGCCCCCTACCTGGCGCGCCAAAGATGTCGGGGAAACTGATCCGCGAACACCTATGGGGACCGGCGGACTGAGCCCCTTTCGGTTCGGAGGGGGGCGGAGGTCGCACAAAGAGCAGATCGAGGCAGAGCACACGAGCAGTTTACCCAGCTTCGGAGCTCTCCGGAGAGATAATACTCCTACTGCTGCATCTAGGTGTATATTGAGTTCTTGCTCGGGAGCGATCCGCGCTACCTAACCGAGCGTGAGAATGTTTCTGGTGTTTCGAATGAGCCGAACCCTTTCTACGTTGCGCATGGGCCTCCTTTTATATGCTCAAGGGGTCACCGACAGGTGGCAATGTAGACAGAAAGGGTAAAAATGGAAAAAGAATGCGGTAGGTACAGCTACCGCTACTGTGGACACAGTGTATCCTACCTAACTCTGACGGCAGGGGACAAGGGCATTGAATGCCCGTCTGAGTCGCCTAAACAGTGCAAAAAGTGACCGTTAGGAGCGCCACCATTTGCCACGATGGCCTCCTCTTCATCTCCGCTTGCCACCGCGTACCCCTGGCTGCACAGGCTCCCGCCACGCGCCCCTGAGAAAGCCTCAGGGCGACACGCGGGCGGATGCGCTGGAGCGCGGGTATAGAGTGGCAGCTAGCCCCCGGCAAGTACCTTGTCGGGGTCGTCGTCTTGTCGCGTCCGGAAGCTTGTCGCTCGCCGGACCTTGCCGAGACGCGCGGTGCGTCGCGGCAAGTTTCTTGAGGTGCCGTGGTTGGCCTTCCCGGCAAGCTCCTCTTGCCGGGGCCTTGTCTTCTCATCTTGAATACTTTGTTCTTGAATGGCTCCAAAGGAACCAACGGAGGACCCTGGCGGTCGCCCGGCAAGCCTTGCCGCGGGGTGCTGCCACTGCCCGTGCACAAGTTCGGGATACTAGGGTACCCCTACTCCAGTACACCGACACACTTCTATTTATATACAACTCATGAGTTACGACTCAAAACTAGAACAAGATATGACTCTATATGAATGCCTCCGGTGGTGTACCGGGATGGGCAATGATGAAAAAGTGACATGTATAAATTTATGAAGGCGGCTTTGCTACAATACGATGTCAACTACATGATCATGCAAGGCAATATGATAATGATGATGCGTGTCATGATGAATGGAACGGTGGAAAGTTGCATGGCAATATATCTCGGAATGGCTATGGAAATGCCATAATAGGTAGGTATGGTGGCTGTTTTGAGGAAGATATAAGGAGGTTTATGTGTGATAGAGCGTATCATATCACGGGTTTGGATGCACCGGCGAAGTTTGCACCAACTCTCAAGGTGAGAAAGGGCAATGCAGGGCACCGAAGAGGCTAGCAATGATGGAAAGGTAAGAGTGCGTATAATCCATGGACTCAAAATTAGTCATAAAGAACTCATATACTTATTGCAAAAATCTACAAGCCATCAAAAACCAAGAACTACGCACATGCTCCTAGGGGGATAGATTGGTAGGAAAATACCATCGCTTGCCCCGACCGCCACTCATAAGGATGACAATCTAAGAACACCTCATATTTCAAATTTGTTACACAACGGTTACCATACGTGCATGCTACGGGACTTGCCAACTTCAACACAAGTATTCTTTAAATTCACAATTACCCAACTAGCATGACTCTAATATTACCACCTCCATATCTCAAAACAATTATCAAGTATCAAATTGATCATAGCATCCAATTCACTTCCTATGATAGTTTTTATTATACCCAACTTCGATGCCCATCATTCTAGGAGCAATTTTATAATCATAGCAAATACCATGCTGTTATAAAAGACTCTCAAAATAATATAAATGAAGCATGAGAGATCAACAATTTCTACAAAATCAAGCCACCGCCGTGCTCTAAAAGATATAAGTGAAGTACTAGAGCAAAAACTATCTAACTCAAAAGATATAAGTGAAGCACATAGAGTGTTCTAATAAATTCCAAATCATGTGGTTATCTCCCAAAAGGTGTGTACAGCAAGGATGATTGTGGAAATCTAAAAAGCAAAGACTAATATCATACAAGACGCTCCAAGCAAAACACATATCATGTGGCAAATAAAAATATAGCTCCAAGTAAAGTTACCGATAGACGAAGACGAAAGAGGGGATGCCTTCCGGGGCATCCCCAAGCTTAGGCTTTTGGTTATCCTTGAATATCTTGGGGTGCCATGGGCATCCCCAAGCTTAGTCTCTTGCCACTCCTTATTCCATAGTCCATCAAATCTTTACCCAAAACTTGAAAACTTCACAACACAAAACTCAACAGGAAATCTCATAAGCTCCGTTAGTGCAAGAAAGAAAAACCACCACATAAGGTACTGTAATGAACTCATTATTTATTTATATTGGTGTTAAACCTACTTTATTCCAAGTTCTCTATGGTTCATACCCCTCGATACTGGCCATAGATACATCAAAATAAGCAAACAACACACGAAAAACAGAATTTGTCAAAAACAGAACAGTCTGTAGCAATCTATAACTTTCGAATACTTTTGGAACTCTAAAAATCCTACCAAAATAGGAAGCCCTAGGAAATTTGTCTATTGATCTACATCAAAAATAATCAACGCAAAATCATGTTTCTGTAATTTATTGATTTTTTTTCTCGTGAGCGCAAAGTTTCTGTTTTTCAGCAGAATCAAATTAACTATTACCACAGGTTATCCTATAGGGTTTACTTGGCACAAAAATTAATTAAAACAAGAAAACACATCTAAACAGAATCTAGATGAAATATTTATTACTAAACAGAAGCAAAATGCAAGAAACAAAAATAAAATTGGGTTGCCTCCCAACAAGCGCTATCGTTTAACGCCCCTAGCTAGGCATAAAAGCGAGAATAGATCTAAGAAATGCCATCTTTGGCATTTGATTCATAAGTAGCTCGCATGATAGATTCATAAGGTAATTTAAATTTATATCTTGGAAAGTGTTCATGCCTTTACTTAAAGAAAATTGGATTCTAATATTTCCTTCCTTCATATCAATAATTGCACCAATCGTTCTAAGGAAAGGTCTACCAAGAATAATAGGACATGAAAGATTGCAATCTATATCAAGAACGATAAAATCTGCGGGCACATAATTCCTATTTGCAATAATAAGAACGTCGTTGATCATTCCCAAAGGTTTCTTAATGGTGGAATCCGCAAGGTGCAAATTTAAAGAGCAATCATCAAAATCATGGAAACCTAGCACATCACATAAAGTTTTCGGAATCGTGGAAACACTAGCACCCAAATCACATAAAGCATAGCATTCATGATTTTTAATTTTAATTTTTATAGTAGGTTACCACTCATCATAAAGTTTTCTAGGTATAGAAACTTCCAATTCAAGTTTTTCCTCATAAGATTGCATCAAAACATCAACATTATGTTTGGTAAAAGCTTTATTTTGACAATAAGCATGAGGAGAATTCAACACGGATTGCAACAAGGAAATACAATCTATTAAAGAACAATTATCATAATTAAATTCCTTGAAATCCACAATAGTGGGTTCAATGCTATTTGAAGTATTGACCTCTCTAATCCCACTTTTACCAATTTTAGCATCACGATCTAGAAACTCTGAATTATTGGGATGCCTTTTAACTAAAGTTGACTAATCTCCAGTCCCATTATTATCAAGATTCATATTGCTAAACAAAGATTTAATAGGGGACACATCAATAGCTTTTAGATCTTCATCATTATTATCATGGAGACTAGAAGAACACGCTTTTACAAAGCAATCTGTCTTTGCACTCATCAATGGAAATTCTCATGGCTTTGAGAGGCTCATTGATATCATGCTTAGGTGGAATAGATCTAAGTTTCAAAGAATCAACATCAAGAGAGAGCCTATCAACGTTCCTAGCCAATTCATCAACTTTAAGCAGTTTTTCTTCAAGCAAAGCATTAAAATTCTTTTGAGAGATCATAAATTCTTCAACACTATTTTAAAAAGCAGAGGGCATCTTATTAAAATTTCCATAAGAGTTGTTGTATGAATTTCCATAATTATTAGAGGAATTATTAGGAAACGGTCTAGGATTAAAGTTTCCTCTATAAGCATTGTTACCAAAATTATTCCTACCAACAAAATTCACATCCATAGATTCATTATTATTCTCAATCAAAGTAGACAAAGGCATATCATTGGGATCAATAGGAGCACTCTTAGTAGCAAACAATTTCATAAGTTCATCCATGTTTCCACTCAAAACATTAATTTCTTCTATAGCATGCACTTTCTTACTAGTAGATCTTTCGGTGTGCCATTGAGAATAATTAGCCATGATGTTATCTAGGAGTTTTAGTAGCTTCTCCTAAAGTAATTTCCATAAAATTGCCTCCCGCGGCCGAATCTAGAAGATTTCTAGAAGCAAAATTCAATCCAGCATAGAAATTTTGTATGATCATCCATAAATTCAAACCATGAGTAGGGCAATTGCGAATCATTAATTTCATTCTTTCCCAAGATTGGGCAAAATGCTCAAGATCAAGTTGTTTAAAATTCATAATATCATTTCTAAGAGAGATGATCTTAGCGGGAGGAAAATACTTAGAGATAAAAGAATCTTGGCATTTATTCCATGAATCAATACTATTTTTAGGCAAAGCCGAAAACCAAGTTTTAGCATGATCTCTAAGTGAAAACGGAAATAACTTCAATTTAACAATATCATTATCCACATCTTTCTTCTTTTGCATATCACATAAATCAACAAAGTTGTTTAGATGAGTAGTGGCATCTTCACTAGGAAGGCCGGAGAATTGGTCTTTCATAACAAGATTCAGCAAAGCATCATTGATTTCACAAGATTCAACTCATTAAGAGAAGCAATCGGAGTGCTAAGGAAATCATTATTATTGGTATTGGAAAAGTCACACAATTTGGTATTATCTTGCGCCATAGTGACAAGCAATCCAACACACAAGCACACACAAAAAGGCAAGCGAGAGAGAGGGAAGAAGATTGGGAAAGAGAGGGCAAATAAAACGGCAAGGGTGAAGTGGGGGAGAGGAAAACGAGAGGCAAATGGCAAATAATGTAATGCGAGGGAGATGAGTTTGTGATGGGTACTTGGTATGTCTTGACTTGAGCGAAGACCTCCCCGGCAACGGCGCCAGAAATCCTTCTTGCTACGTCTTGAGCTTGCGTTGGTTTTCCTTGAAGAGGAAAGGGTGATGCAGCACAGTAGCGTAAGTATTTCCCTCAGTTTTTGAGAACTAAGGTATCAATCCAGTAGGAGGCTCCTCAAAAGTCCCATGCACCTACACAAACAAACAAGAACCTCGCAACCAATGCGATAAAGGGGTTGTCAATCCCTTCACAGTAACTTGCCAAAGTGAGATCTGATAGAGACAATAAGATAAGATAAATATTTTTTGGTATTTTTATGATATAGAATGGAAAGTAAAAGATGCAAATAAAAGTAGATTGAAAACTTATATAATAAAACATAGACCCGGGGGCCATAGGTTTCACTAGTGGCTTCTATGAAGATAGCATAAGTATTACAGTGGGTGAACAAATTACTGACGAGCAATTGATAGAAAAGTGCATAGTTATGAGATTATCTAGGCATGATCATGTATATAGGCATCACGTCCGTGACAAGTAGATCGAAACGATTTTTCATCTACTACTATTACTCCACACATCGACCAACTCCTGCCGGCATCTAGAGTATTAAGTTCATAAGAACATAGTAACGCATTAAGAAAGATGACATGATGTAGAGGGATAAAATCATGCAATATGATATAAACCCCATATTTTTATCCTCGATGGCAACAATACAATACATGCCTTGCTGCCCCTGCTGTCACTGGGAAAGGACACCGCAAGATTGAACCCAAAGCTAAGCACTTCTCCCATTGCAAGAAAGATCAATCTAGTAGGCCAAACCAAACTGATAATTCAAAGAGACTTGCAAAGATAACTTAATCACACATAAAAGAATTCAGAGGATATTCAAATATTTCTCATAGATAAACTTGATCATAAACCCACAATTCATCGGATATCGACAAACACACCGCAAAAAGAGTTACATCGAATAGATCTCCAAGAAGATCGAGGAGAACTTTGTATTGAGATTCAAAGAGAGAGACGAAGCCATCTAGCTAATAACTATGGACCCGAAGGTCTGTGGTAAACTACTCACAACTCATCGGAGAGGCCTTGGAGATGATGTAGAGGCCCTCCATGGTGGATTCCCCCTACGACAGAGCGCCAGCGACAGCTCCAAGAAGGGATCTCGCGGATACAGAAGGTTGCGGCGGTGGAATTAGGTTTTCGTGGTCGCTTCTGATGTTTTCAGGGTACGGGTGTATATATAGGAGGAAGTACGTCGGTTGACGATTGAGGGGCCCATGAGGGTGGGGGGCGCGCCGGGCACCCTCGTGGCCACCTTGCTAGTTGCTTGACGTCCACTCCAAGTCTCCTAGTTGGCATTTGTTCCAAAAAGATCGTTCCTGAAGGTTTCATCCCGTTTGGACTCCGTTTGATATTCCTTTTCTTCGAAACACTGAAATAGGCAAAAAAAAATAGCAATTCAGACAGGGCCTCCGGTTAGTAGGTTAGTCCCAAAAATGATATAAAAGTGTAGAGTAAAGCCCATTAACATCCAAAACAGGTAATATAATAGCATGGAACAATCAAAAATTATAGATACGTTGGAGACGTATCACCCAGCTGGTGGGCTGGCAGCTGCATGGGAGCGGCTGTGACCTCGCGGACATCCTCGGCAATGGCCTTGCTAGGGGCCCCAGCAAGGGTCTTGCCGTGGCGCCGCGGTCGTCCCCGGCAAGGATCTTGCCGGGGGTCTTGTTGGTTTCCTCGGCAAGGATCTCGCCGAGGTTCATCGTCTTCTATTCGTCCTCTGATTTGGAGTGTTTCTCGTCTTCACAAAGATCTGCATGCCACCAAGGAGGCGCCTCCCGAGCCCAGGTCCCAATGTGGTTGGTGGTGTTGAAAAACTGGGGCTCGAGGGTGGCGCGCTTTGTTGGCGTCGGGTAAGCTGCCCCGGCAAGGTCCTTGCAAGGGCCGTGGAAGCCGCCCCGGCAAGGGTCTTGCCAGGGGAGTCCACCTTGCCCTCTTGTTCTTTGCGTCTCTGTCTCGACATTGCTTTGGCCGTCTTGTGGCTCTGATTTCCTGTCTCTGCTCTGCTTAAGTGTGGTCGTGGGCGCGGCTCTGACTGCCCGTGCACAAATAATGGGTACAAAGGTGTGCCCCTACTTCAGTACACCGACAGGAGCCCCCGGACCCAGGCCACACATAAGCGTGACACGTTGTTGGGTCAGGCCCAGAATGGTGCGCGGGCAGGCGGGGCGGTTTTTCGGCAGTAAATTTTCGTCCGCTGCGCTTTCCCACGACCCGCATTGAATGCGTGACGTGGGGGTTGCGCGCGCGGGTGATCGAAGCATGCTTGCGTCATCTACGGCGAACGGTAAAGAGGCGGCTTGCGTGTCTCTTCGAGACCGCGGGGCTGCTGCTCATTTACTCTCCTTACCTGGGAATCGTCGCTCCACGCACCCCATTACGCCCGTCCCTCGCGCCACGTACGCCGCATGCACGGCGCAGGGTGAATGACAGGCGCGCAGAATACGGGAAGACGTGCGCGCATGGGTTGATACCCACGCGCCTTCAATTGGGCGGGGAGGGCAATCGACGACCTCGCCCGCTGCCACCTTAATGAGCCGGGTTGGCTGAAAGGGGTGGCCGAGCCCCGACCCCGTTCCTTTGTAAGGAGGGGAGTGGGAGGGATGGCGCCTCTCAGTCCTTCACCATCCGCCTCTCCCCATCCCTGCTCCTTCCTCCCTTCTGCCATGGCGAGAGGGCGCACTGATGCTTCATCGGTGGCGGCAAGGTCTTTGCTCGACAACGCGTCACTCCTCCCCAAGAGCCCGTGGCGGCGCAGCCAGCCGTGAGAGGAAGGGGAAGGGGGCGATGCCGAGGCCGCCGCGGTGCTCGGGGAAGAGGAGGACGGGACGGCGCATTGGCCTCGCCTCCCCCAGCAGTCCTTCCCCCAATGGAGGGCCACGTCGGGGACAACCCTTACGAGTTCTTCATCAGGCTGCGCCGGCCGGCACGCCATCGTCTTCGTCTCCCGACCCGGTTCGCTCAGGAGATAGAGCTGGACCTGCCGCAGGTGCTGAGTCTGCACATGAGGGGCTGTGGGAACAGCGGCACAAGGGCCGACGTCGACTTTCTAGCCTGTCGAAGTAATGGGCCACGGGTAGGCTAACCCAAGCCCCAGAACCTTTCAAGACATCGGGGCAGGCTGCGCCCCTCATGCCGAGTCCCAGGCGCGACTCCAAGATAAGCCGAGTCCCAGGCGCGACTCCAAGATAAGCCGAGTCCCAGGCGTGACTCCAAGTTAAGCCGACTCACGGCCAGCGACTTCCGGAGAAGCCGACTATAGGGAGTCGGCCCGCGACTCCATCCGTCTCCTACCTTCGCCACGATAGGCGGGGCGGGGTACGGTCACAGCGTGGCCGTCACCCCCTGCTTACGAGGAGCTGGCATGGCTACAATGCGCCATATCGCTGGAGATCTCCATCGAGGCGCGACACTGTTGCCATGCCTGCCCTGACCTCAGCCTCAGTGGGCGGCGCACTGTACCCACGGCGGCCTATCTGTACGACCCAGAGACGGCAAGACCCACCCGTCAGCGGGAGCACAGAAGACGGCGAGAGCGCCCCAAAGACGGACCCGTGGAAGTCGGCTCCCTGGAGTCGGCCGACCCCTCCCATGGGCCCCACACGCCATTAACCAGACAAGACGGGGAATGGCGACAGTGATCGTCCGTCAGGCGGCGGCACTGTTGCCACGACCCCATGACCAAGCCTGCGTCATTAGAAGCACGGCTACAGTACCGGACCTGTCGGCGGGGCCCGCCAGTCAGCGGGCCCCAGCAGTCAGCGGAGAAGACGGCGGCCTGAGAGACAGATGGCTGGGACCCGCGCCCAGCCGGATTACCATTGTACCCCCAGGGGGTAGACCTATATAAACCCCCCGGGGCACCCATGCAAAGGGTTCGAATCCATTAGCACTAGACCATAGCAGATAGGAAGGAGAGAGCTAGCCTTGCCTTCTCCTACCTCCAGAATACAGCTCGAGGAGCAACCTTGTGCTCACTTTGCCTTAGTGATCATGCAGAGACCCCGCAGAGCAGCAGTAGGGGTGTTGTCTCCCCGGAGAGCCCCGAAGCTGGGTAAGATCCGCCGGCGTGCATGTCTTCGCCTCATTCCGTTTCCTGGCACCGGCGACGTTCTACTCGCTCCCACCATGATAAGCCATCCTTTGGCATATGTTGCACCCAACCCTCGACATTTGGCGCCCACTGTGGTGCGAGGTGCACCGTCGTCCGGAGACTTGCTCTGGACGGGAACCCTTTTCCTCCCCAGCGAGCGTAGCCAGCCCAGCACGCCCGATGGCGCTTGCCCCGACGCGCTGCAAGGCATCGATGACGCCTGCGCAGCGAGCTGCCTCGCCGATCTTCTTGGCGAGGTTTGCATCTCCGACGAGCCTGCATCCGACGCAGGCACGGGCGGCCCCGAAAGCCTCCTTGCAGGCCTCCTCGACCAACTCCACGTCGCCGGCGAGCCTGCCGTGGACTTGGAGTCCGTAGGCTCCACCGACCCGATGCTGGTCGACTCCGACAGCGTGTCGCTCGACACGTTCCCAGCCAATGTGGTGGTCTACCGCGAGCCGCTCCCTCACGAGGAGAGCGGCGGAAGCGCCGTCACGGAGGTGCTCGTCATCAGTCATGGCGAGCACTCCGGTGAGGGAGCTCATG
This sequence comes from Triticum timopheevii, assembly GCA_963921465.1. Lineage (NCBI taxonomy): Eukaryota > Viridiplantae > Streptophyta > Magnoliopsida > Poales > Poaceae > Triticum > Triticum timopheevii. The sequence continues at coordinate 487,675,656 of OY997270.1, read as the reverse complement.
ACCCACTCGACGCGGCTCTACGAGACCTGACCGCGCCCATTCTGGAGGACGCTGATGCCGAGACGCTGGAGGCACGCCGCCTTCAGCTCGTCGAAGGCGCGAAGAAGCTGGCAAGCATGAGGCGCTTGTCAGAAGCCTACCAGCGTGAGATGGATCACGCTGTGGGCGGCTCGCCGGCCCCAACTGGGCCTAGCCACCTAGGCGCGGTCCAACAACGTGGCGTGGCCATCGCCAACCTATTCGGGGATGATAGCTCCATGTACGCTACGCCTGCGGAGAACATCCGTGCTGCCCAGGCGGCGGCGGACGAGCTAGACAACTTCGAAGGTGAAGAGCGCCGCCTGATGACCGAGCGGGTCTAGCGGCTCCTCAAAGCGGCTGCCGCGCAGAACGAAGCCGGCTGCCGCACAGAGGCCCCACAGCGACCGAACGACGACCTGCCTCCCCACTGAGATCAAGGTGCGACGTCTCGGACGCCGGCTGGCGGTGGCCGCGGAAGAAAAGAGAAGGATCCGGCTGTCAGCCACAGTCGGACTCGCATCACCATCGAGCGCGACCAAGACGGCCGGCCAAGAGCAGTGGAACGGTAGGGCGACTATCTGCCTCCCCCACCATGAAGAGAAAGGCGAGTCTCCCCGCCACCTGTTGAGCATCCGACTCTCGGCGACCGCCTTGGCCGCCGAGAGGGAATCGGAGAGAACGACGCCCGCCACCGGATCGACCGACTCCACCGATCCCTCGCGCTGGAAGAAGAAGACGAGCTGGGTCCTCCCTGTTTCGGACCCCGCATTCGAGACGAGCCCTTTCCCAAAGGGTTCACGCTCCCCCGAGACACGCCCAAGTACACCGGCTCCGTGAAGCCGGAAGATTGGCTAGTTGACTACTCCACATGCGTCAACATAGCGAACGGCAATAAGCGTGTTGCCGTGAAGTACATTCCACTCATGCTCCAGGGCACGGCCCGGACGTGGTTGAACAGTCTGAAGCCCCGCAGCATCAACAGCTGGGTTGACTTCACCGAGGCCTTCATCCGCAACTTCACGAGCACATACAAGCGACCCCAAGCCGCGCCAGCTTCCCTTGTGCGTGCAAGGTCCCGACGAGTCAACTCGCGACTACCTCACTCGTTGGGGCGAGCTTTGGAACTCCTGCGAGGGCGTGCACGAGGTGCAGGCTATTGAGTACTTCACCGCCGGGTGCAGAGAAGGCACCCTCCTCAAGCACAAGCTCCTATGCGACAAGCTGGAGACCCTCGACGAGCTGCTGGTCATAGCAGACAAGTATGCCACGGCCGACTCCTCCATGGAGAGGGAGATTCAAGTTAGTGTGACTAGCAAGGTGACCCCTCAAGCTCCCAGAACCCCGGCTGGAGACGCCAGTCGGCGACAGCAACAGAATGATCACAAGCGCAAGGCCCCGCAGTCGGCTTCCAGCAGCCGATAGGTTGCGACAGTTGAAGACCAACAGCCAGAGGGCAGCCTCCGGCGAAGCGACAGAAAGGCGGCAAGTCCAACTGGTTGCCGGCCTTCTCTTACGAGCAGACTCTAGATGGTCCCTGCAAGTTCCGCAGCGGCGCGAAGCCGTCAAACCATACCACCCGGAAATGCCACTGGCTCACTAGAATCGCCAAGGGAGACGACCCCCTTCCTCCCCCGCCTGCTGGGCCGCCGCCGCCCCAGCAGCCGGCTGCCAGGCCAGTCGGCGCCGTACAAGATGAGTATCTAGAAGAGCACGGAGCCTATGTAGTGTTCACCAGTGTAGCTGACGATCGACGCAGCAGACGGCTGCAGCAGCAAGAAGTAAATGCAATAGCATCAGATACTCCAGAGTTTATGCATTGGTCCGAGAGGCCTATCAGTTGGAGCAGAGCTGATCACCCAGAGGTGATGCCGAATCCGGGCTCCTACGCCTTGGTTTTAAGCGCCACCTTGGCCAGAGATAGGCGGGCCGCTCGCTTTTCGCGAGTATTGATAGACGGAGGCAGTAGCATCAACATCCTGTACAAGGATACCATGGAGAAATTAGGAATCAAGCGAAGACAGCTCCAGAGCAGCCGAATTGTGTTCCACGGCATTGTACCTGGCCTTTCCTGCTCACCAATCGGCATAGATGTCCTCTTCAGAGACAAAGATCATTTCCGCCGAGAGCCAGTTTGGTTTGAAGTGGTGGACCTCGAAAGCCCATCCAAGCGTTGCTTGGCCCACCTACTTTGGCCAAGTTCATGGCGGTACCCCACTACGCCTACCTCAAGATGAAGATGCTGAGTTCTAAAGGGATTCTGACCGTAGCCGGCGACTACCGGAAGTCGTCCGCTTGCGCGGCTGAGAGCAGTCGACTGGCCAAGTCCCTGGTGATCGCAGCTGAGAGGCGGCTCCTTGATCGGGTTGTGGCGATGGCCGGCAAGCAGCGAGAGATGTCGCCCGACCCCAAGGAGTCGGAAGCTGAGGGCTCGTTCAAGCCAGCTAAAGAAACAAAGAGGATACCTTTGGACCCAGAACACCCAGAGAGGCACGCTGTTATAGGTGCAAACCTAGACAGCAAATAGGAAGGCGAGTTCGTCGATTTCCTCCATGAGAATCGAGAGATCTTCGCATGGTCCCCTAAATACATGCCAGGTGTACCGACGGAATTCGCCGAGCACAAGTTACATGTCCGATCTGATGTAAAACCCGTCAGGCAGCCCTTGTGCCGCCTGTCAGAAGAAAAGAGAAGAGTTGTTGGGGAAGAGATAGCCCGACTCCAAGCGACCGGCTTCATTATGGAGGTGTTTTTTCCAGAATGGTTGGCAAACCTGGTCCTAGTGTTGAAGAAGAACAAGCAGTGGCGGATGTGTATTGACTACACAAGCCTCAACAAAGCTTGCCCCAAAGACCCATTTGCTCTGCCAAGAATTGATCAGGTGATAGACTCCACAGCCGGATGCGAGCTGTTGAGCTTCTTAGATGCCTATTCAGGATATCACCAGATCAAGCTGAACCGGCAGACAGACTGAAGACTGCATTCATCAGGCCGTTTGGAGCCTTCTGCTACCTGACCATGATGTTCGGCTTGAGGAATGACGGCGCCACCTTTCAGCGTTGCATGCAGAAATGCCTCCTCAAGAAACTTGGCTGAAACGCCCACGTCTACGTAGACGATGTGGTATTGAAGACAGAAAAGCATGGAACACTGTTGGAAGACCTCAAGGAAACCTTTGAGAACCTGCGCCGATTCTAGATCAAGCTCAACCCTGAGAAGTGCGTCTTCGGAGTACCAACCGGCCAGCTCCTTGGCTTCCTGGTCTCCGAACATGGCATAGAGTGCAACCCTGTAAAGATCAAAGCCATCGAGAGGATGGAAGTCCCCCGCTGACTGCTAGATGTGCAGAAGTTCACCGGCTGCTTGGCGTCCATTAGCCGATTCATCAGTCGGTTGGGCGAGAAGGCTCTCCCTTTGTACCAACTGATGAAGAAGACCACCTTTTTCGAGTGGAACCACAAGGCAGACGAAGCATTTCTCCAGTTGAAGAAGATGTTGACTACTCCCCCTGTGCTGGCGGCTCCGACTCCTAAAGAGCCTATGCTCCTGTACATTGCCGCCACCAGCCGGGTAGTCAGCATAGTCATCATAGTCGAACGCAAGGAGGAAGGCAAGGCGCTCCCTGTCCAGAGACCGGTGTATTACCTGAGCGAGGTACTGTCGACCTCCAAGCAGAACTACCCTCACTACCAGAAGATGTGCTATGGCGTGCACTTTGCCGCCAAGAAGTTGAAGCCTTACTTTCAAGAGCATCCAATCACTGTGGTCTGCACAGCTCCACTAGCCAAGATTATTGGAAGCCGAGATGCTTCGGGCCGAGTGGCCAAATGGGCCATAGATTTGGCTCCCTACACCATCTACTACCAGCCCCGCACCGCCATCAAGTCACAAGCACTGACCGACTTCCTTGTCGACTGGGCCGAGACCCAGTACCTGCCACCAGCGCCCGACTGCACTCATTGGCGGATGCATTTCGATGGCTCCAAGATGCGCACCGGCTTGGGAGCCGGCGTCGTCCTCACCTCCCTTAAAGGCGACAAGCTCAAGTATGCACTGCAAATCCACTTCACCGCCTCCAACAATGTCGCCGAATACGAGGCACTCATTCACGGGCTCCGGCTTGCCAAAGAACTCGGCATCCGCCGGATCCTGTGCTATGGCGACTCCGATTTGGTAGTCTAGCAGTCGTCTGGCGACTGGGATGCCAAAGATGCAAGCATGGCGAGCTACCACTTCCTGGTGTAGCAACTCAATGGATATTTTGAGGGTTGCGAATTCCTTCACGTGCCAAGAAATGACAACGACCAAGCAGACGCCCTGGCACGAGTCGGCTCCACCCGCCAAGCGATACCATCCGGCGTCGCCCTTCAGCGCCTCCTCAAGCCGTCTATCAAGCCTTCACCAGAATCAGACTCCATCTTTGTGCCGGCTCCCCCCGAAGAAGTCGGATCCGACTCAAGAGCACCAGCAGACGGCACGAGAATTCTTACGGACGGCTCCAAGAATACCGCAGTCGAAGCCGGCCCGGGGACTGCGACAGTCAGCCCGAAGACTCCAGAGCTCGGCCCGGGGACTGCGCCAGTCGGCCCGGGGACTTCTCCAATCCAGCAAGCGGCCGCGAATTCCAGCCCGCCGCCTCCCAGCCCAGCCGCCCTTGTCCAAGTCGCAATAGTGGAAATTGAAGAAATAGCAGCACCCTCATGGGCCCAGCCCATCCTCAAGTTCCTAGTAAACAGAGAGCTGCCAGCTGATGAAATCTTGGCTCGGCAAATGCAACACCAAGCGGCAGCCTACACTATAGTCAACAGAGAGCTGGTCAGGCGCAGCATCACTGCTGTCTACCAACGCTGCGTCGAGGCAGAACAAGGCCAAGCAATTCTCAGAGACATCCACGAAGGCGAGTGCGGCCACCACGCAGTTTCAAGAGCACTCGTCGCCAAAGCCTTTCGGCACGGTTTCTTCTGGCCGACTGCCCTAGAAGAGGCCAAGGAATTAGTCCAAAAATGCAAAGGGTGCCAGATGTTCCGTTCCAAGCCGCTTCAGCCGGCTTCCACACTCAAGACCATCCCCATCGCCTGGCCCTTTGCGGTTTGGGGCCTGGATATGGTGGGACCACTCAAGACGGCACGAGGCGGCCTAACTCATCGACTTGTCGCGGTGGACAAGTTCGCCCAGTGGATAGAAGTAAAACCCATCAAGAAATTAAATGGTCCAACTGCAGTGACTTTCATCGCCGACATCATGACTCGGTACGGTATCCCACACAGCATCATCACCGACAATGGCACAAATTTTGCCAAAGGCGCCTTGGCCCGTTTCTGCGCGACGCAGGGCATCTGACTGGACTTAGCGTCCGTTGCCCATCCGCAGTCAAACGGCCAGGTGGAGCGAGCAAACGGCCTCATCCTATCCGGCATCAAGCCTCGAGTGGTCGAACCACTGGAGCGTTCGGCCAGCTGTTGGCTTGAGGAGCTGCCAGCCGTCCTCTAGAGTCCGCGCACGACTCCAAACAAGTCAACTGGCTTCACGCCTTTCTTCCTCGTCTACGGTGCTGAAGCCGTCATCCCAACGGACATAGAGTTCGACTCCCCGCGAGTCACCATGTACATCAAGGAGGAAGCAGAAGAAGCACATCAAGACATCGTCGATCTGCTGGAGGAGGGCCGGCTGTTGGCACTCAACCGGTCCAGCATCTACCAGCAGAGCCTGCACCGATACTACAACAGGAAGGTCAGACCGAGATCTTTCCAAGGGGGCGACCTTGTGCTACGACTAATCCAGCGGACAGCCGACCAGCACAAGCTGTCGGAACCTTGGGTAGGCCCCTTCATTATCAGCAAAGTGCTGGGCAACGACTCCTACTACTTGATCGACGCTCAGAAGCCCCGAGCATGCAAGAGAGACGACTCCGGCAAAGAGTCGAAACGGCCATGGAATGCAAATCTCCTCCGAAGATTTTACAGTTGATGCAGTATGTACCATGCTACCCCTTTGTATTAAAGAACCAAGACTTTGGGCCCCCCGAGACAAGCTCGGGGACTGCCCCTTTTTGTTATCTATATGATAAGAATTATGCCTTCGAGTATGCTACTCCTTGCTACGCTGCTTGGCGCCGGGTTCGACTAGTCGGCCCGGGGACTCGCCGTCTTGCGCTATGAAATGCTTCCTGAAGTCGGACAAGTAGTGTGCGGTGCCTAAGCCGTCTCCTGCCAGAAGCCGCAGCTCGCAAAGCGATTGTTTGGCGGGCAGGAGTAAGGATGAATGGGCGCTCACACGAAAAATGGCTAAGGACCTAAAGCATTAACATAGCTTAAGCCGGCTTCCAGCCCCCTCTCACAAAACCGACTCGTGAGTAGTCAGCTTGCCGCTTTCTATCCAACTTGTTAAAAAGACTCCAATGAATGGCAAGTACTTGCCTTCCCCAAAATAGCCAGACATTTGATCCAGCGGCAGTCTGCGGAGCGGTTGTTCGGCTGACAAGGCGGCAACTAGGGGAAGGCGGCAAAGGAAAAAACCAAAGGAGCAATGAGCAAGGAAAGATAGAATTCGGATTGATATTTACATAACATAGGCCCTTGGCCGAATCTTCAAATAGAAGTTCAAAATACACCCCGCGGGTGGAATTGTGCAAATTAACAAGTTCTTCAAAGACTTTTTAGAGCAGATAAAATAAAAGCCAGAGGGCAGCCTAGGGAGCGGCAGACGGGTTCGGAGGATCGGAGGAGACGACGGTGTCAGGCACCGGGGCGGCCGGCTGGGTAGTCTCGGCTCGATCGTCACCAGCGGCAGCCGGCCCGGTCGGACGCGGCTCGTTGCTGGAGGCGCGGTCGAGCTGAGGCTGGTCGCCCGCTCCGTCTTCTGGCGCCTCCGTATCGCCTTTGTCCTCCGCCTCGCCTTCCTCCTCGGTGCTGGAGCCAATCACCTCCATCGAGTCCTCGTCGTAGTCCGGGTTCATCCCGAACCACTCCGGCGGCACCTCCTCGCCGTCCGCAGCCCGCTCAGGGACGAAGACACTGGTATCTGTGTAGTCGGCAATCGCCGCCGCGCGCTCGACGAGGGCGCTCTCCACAGCCACCAGCTCTGCCTGGGCCTCGGACCAGAACGCGGCCAGCCGGTCCAGGTCCAACCCCGGATACCATGCCTTGACGAATTCCAAGGCCTGGCGCGCTCCGGCCTGGGCCGAGGAACCCTTCCAAGCCTCAAGACGGCCAGCTGCGACCTCCAGCCAGTCGGCAGTCCGACTGGCAGTGCACAGAGTCGGCATGTCTGGCCACAGAGCGGCAACCGCCTCGGCGCCGGCACGCTGAAGCCAGCGCATCAACCGATGTGCCAGACGAAGACGGGCCTCGATGCTCAAAAGCTGCTCGTCGATGGTCAGGGGGGTGTTAGCGGCGATCTCCGTGCCGTTTGCCCTCCGTGCCTCGTGGTCAGCCTCGATGGCCTGTGTGACTGCCTGCGAGTGGCCAGGGAAGAAGTTTGCCAAGACAAAAAAGAAGCAAGTCAAAAAATCAGAAGTCAGCCTGACCTATAGTCGGAAGCTCAAAGAAAGAGAGAAAAGAAAAGAAACTCACCGTCGACGATGTCCTCGATCTCATGGAAGCCGGAGGTCAGCAGCGCCTCCTTGTCAATCCAGGAGGAGCGCTCGCTTTCGAATTTGGCCAGGAGAGCAGCCTCCTTCTTCTCGGCCTCGTCTTGCGCCTTCTTGAGCAGCTTCTTCTGCTCGGCCAGCTGCGCAGCCAGCAGGTCACGCTCTGCGGCAAGCTTGCTGCACTCCTCCCCCTTGACGCGCAAGGCGGTGTTGACTTCGCCCAGCTGCTCCTGAAGACTGGCATTGGCCCCTAAAGAACGAAAGAAAGAGACATTAAGTCGTCAGCAAAGAAGGTCGCCGGGAAGATCCGGCCCGACTGCTCAGCTGTCGGCCGGAATCTCGAGGACTACAGCCCGCGGGTGCGCCAGCGCGCCCCCGTGAAGAAGAAGAAGAACAAAGAAGGTCGCTGGGAAGATCCGGCCCGACTGCTCAGCAGTCGGCCCGAATCTCGGGGACAACAGCCCGCGGGTGCGCCAGCGCGCCCCCGCGAAGAAGAAGAAGAACTCACTCCAGCTCTCCGTCAAGTCGGCAGTCTGCTTGCCCAACTCCTCAACATTGTGGTTGAAGGCAGTGGCGCGGAGGTTGTGATACTCCTGTAATAAACATTTCATACAAAGATAAATACTTGGAACTCGCCAGAGGGAGTTCCGAACTGCCTACTCAGCAGCCGGCCCGAAACTCGGGGACTACACTTAGTGGGTGCGCTGGCGCGCCCCCATAGAGAAGAACAAGAAAAATAAGAATCAAAAAGGAAAGCATACTCGGACGGCCATTCGTGATGCCAGATGCGCCCTGGTGCAGTTCTGGAGGGCGTCACCCTCAGCTCGCAGCTTCGCTTGGACGTCCAGAAGCGCCTGGTTCAGCGGACCCGTGCCGCCTCCGCGCACCCACGCAACGGGCGCGGCGCTCGTCGCCTCGGCGTCTAGGATGGCCCAGCTGGCGGCACCTACCTCCAAGGGCCGCGGCGCCGAAGTCGCCTTCTCAAGGCGGCGGCGCGCTGGCGAGGCGACTTAAAGGAGCAGCGTCGCCACAGCCTCGTCTTCAGTCGGCGGCACCGGCGGGCCCGCCGGCTGTTTTCCACGCGGGCCCCTAGACGACGGCGGAGGCGGCGGTGGCGGTACGAGCGTATCCGACATGGAGGCCTCGCCGCTTTCCTTCTCCGCGATGGGGTTCTCGGCGTCGGCTTCTCCAGTCTGCCCCATGAACTCCTAAGGCGGCAGTGCGGAGGACAGCGGGAGGACGTGCAACGCCGATTGGCGACGGGCGGCCTCCTCAGCTCGCCGTCTTGCGACAATGGCGGCTTCGGCCTCTTCCAGCTTCTTCTGGGCGGAGGCCTCCGCCTTCTCCGCCTCCGCCTTCTCCAGGCGGTTGGCCTCCTCCTCGTCGCGCTTCTCCCGCGCGTTTCGCTCCGTCGCCTCCCGGAGATCGGCGGAGGGGTCAACCCACCGTGTGTTGGCGGACGTCTCTGCCGACCCCATGACGGAGGGGGCGGCGACCCTCTCAAGGGTAAGGGGAGCCCTGAAGCAAAAAGGAAATGTAAAAGAAAAACTCGGACAAGATTCACCAAAGGAAAATAAGATAAAGGCGGAAACACTTACGCAGAAACTAGCGGCGGCCTCTTCACTTCCTTGCAGAAGCGGTTGGCCTTCGCGACCGCCTCCTCCTGGTTGGTCGCGACGGCCGCCCCGTTGAACTTCTTCGGCTTGCCGCCGAGCGAGCTCGGCCCGGCATGGCTCCTCTTCACGCCGCCTTGACCGGCCAAGCCGCCGGAGGAACTCGCACCCGGCTGGCCGACTCTTGGCTGGTGGCGCGAGACGACTTCCCCTTCGGCGTTGTTTTCAAGCCAGTCGGCGAAGGTGGCTGAGGGCCTAAGGCCACTTCCCGCTCCTCCCCCTCCGCCTTCGGCGTCGGCCTCCATCACCGCCGCCCCCAAGTCGGGGTTGTTGACGTCGCTCTTCACTCGGTCGGGGACGAACTCACGGGGCGGTCTCGCGACGCCGGCTGTAGGCTGAATAAGGGGGTTCTGACTCGAAGAAACCAAAAGGATCAGAAGTCGGATTCGGCTACAAAGAAAACAAAGCGATAAGAGATGTGACTTACCACCGGAGGGGGGTTGGCGCGCGAGTACGGCTCCTTGCCGAACTGCCAGTCCGCCGCGAGCTCGCAGTTCGCGATGTGGTTCACCATGTTTGCCACTTCTGTGTGGGGCATCTCCCTGGTGCACATCTGACTCGAGTCCCGGTGGTCGCTCATCTGACTGATTAGATGAGGCCGGCCTTGGAGAGGGAGGACTCGGCGCGCCATGAAGGCGGCCAGCAAGTTGGCCCCAACCAGGCCCTCCGACTGCGTCAGAACTCGGAGTCGCGCTACGGCGGCGGCTCCGGCGGGAGTCAGCGTCTTCACTCGGTGGGACCAGCTGGGGAGCCTCCCAGCCGGTGCGCCTGCTTCGTAAGGCGGCAGATTGACCCAGTCGCCGTCTGGGGCGACGTTCTTCACGTAAAAATATGACCGCTGCCACATCTTCACCGACTTGATCAGCGGGATGGAGGGAAACTGATTGTCGGCTGTCGATCGCCACATCGCGATGAAGGCGCCGCACTGGGCCGGCACGCCGGCGACGTGCGTGCCGAGCTTGGATTGGAAGAATTCTCCCCACAGCTCGATGGTGGGGAGAACGCCGAGGAAACCTTCGCACAGGGTGGCGAAGGCAGCCAGCAGCACCACCGTGTTCGGGGTGAGGTGGTGCGGCTGGAGCCCGTGGAACTCCAAGAAGGAATGAAAGAAGCCGCTCGCCGGCAGCCCCAGGCCGCGCATGAGGTGCGAGCGGAAAATGACCCGCTCGCCCTCCTCCAGCACTGGTGATATCTCCCTCGCCGGCGCGGCGCGGGCTCGCACGAGGTTTACACCGGGGAGGCGGCGCGTCTTGCGGAGAAACTCGATGAGGTCGTCGTCCACCTCGGAGCCGTCCCACACGCCGGAGCGCACGGCAGAAGCTGTGGCGGCGGAGGAAGAGCTCATTGCTGCTGGCGCGGTGTGGTTTGGCACGACGACGGCAAGAAGGAGGAAAGGAGGCAAGAGGAGGCGGGGGAGCAGGGAAGATGGGCGCGCGTGCTTCGCCGCTCCACTCCCCTTCCTACTTATAGCCTCATAGGCTGAGAAGCTGATGAGGCGGGCGTGGGATTAACTACGCACGGGACCCCACGCCCCCCCCCCATGATTGACCCCACGAAGTTACTGCACGCAGTAACAACGTGGGAAACCCAACCGTCCGCACGGCCGCAACGGATCCGTTCGCGTGCCGAGGCGCGGTAGTGGCGGGCCCTGCCTGATGGCCTGTCCCGTCGCGCGCATGGGTAGGAAGACTGTCCTCACCGCATGGCGCCGCGCGACAGGTCCGCGGCGGGCGTCCGCGGGGAAGCGTATCAGGCAGGCCGCCTGGTTTCCCACCGCGAATTTCGAACTCACTACGGGGCAAGGCGCCCCCCTGCGAATCCGACTCCAGGTAGTCATCCTGAAGGAAGACGGCAAGCAAAGCCCAAATTCCACCACCAGTAGAATGAAACTGTTGAGGCCCCACGACGTATCACCCTCGAAGCCTCACCAGCTTCGGGGACTACTGTCGGAGTAATGGGCCACGGGTAGGCTAACCCGAGCCCTAGAACCTTTCAAGACATCGGGGCAGGCTGCGCCCCTCAAGCCGAGTCCCAGGCGCGACTCCAAGATAAGCCGAGTCCCAGGCGCGACTCCAAGATAAGCCGAGTCCCAGGCGCGACTCCAAGATAAGCCGACTCACGGCCGGCGACTTCCGAAAAAGCCGGCTATAGAGAGTCGGCCCATGACTCCATCCGTCTCCTACCTTTGCCACGATAGGCGGGGCGGGGTACGGTCACAGCATGGCCGTCACCCCCTGCTTACGAGGAGCTGGCATGGCTATAGTGCGCCATATCACTAGAGATCTCCATCGAGGCGCGACACTGTACCCACGGCGGCCTATCTGTACGACCCAGAGACGGCAGGACCCACCCATCAGCGGGAGCACAGAAGACGGCGAGAGCGCCCCAAAGACGGACCCGTGGGAGTCGGCTCCCTGGAATCGGCCGACCCCACCCACGGGCCCCACACGCCATTAACCAGACAAGACGGGGAATGGCGACAGTGATTGTCCGTCAGGCGGCGGCACTGTTGCCACGACCCCATGACCAAGCCTACGTCATTAGAAGCACGGCTACAGTACCAGACCTGTCAGCGGGGCCCGCCAGTCGGCGGGCCCCAGCAGTCGGCGGAGAAGACGGCGGCCTGAGAGACAAACGGCTGGGACCCGTGCCCAGCCGGATTACCATTGTACCCCCGGGGGTAGGCCTATATAAACCCCCCGGGGCACCCATGCAAAGGGTTCGAATCCATTAGCACTAGACCATAGCAGATAGGAAGGAGAGAGCTAGCCCTGCCTTCTCCTACCTCCAGAATACAGCTCGAGGAGCAACCTTGTACTCACTTTGCCTTAGTGATCATGCAGAGACCCCGCAGAGCAGCAGTAGGGGTGTTATCTCCCCGGAGAGCCCCGAAGCTGGGTAAGATCCACCGGCGTGCATGTCTTCGCCTCATTCCGTTTCCTGGCACCAATGGTGTTCTACTCGCTCCCACCATGATAAGCCATCCTTTGGCATATGTCGCACCCAACCCCTGACACAGCCCCTCACGTCATGTATCTTCGCCGCGGGTGGAAGACCTTCGTGCGCATCCATAGCCTAACGCCGGGCTCATTCTCTACTTCAAGCTGATGGAGAACGGCCTACTCTCCATCAAGGTCTTTGGAGACCTTGGCACTCGCCTAAAGTGCTACGTGCAGAGCTCCTCCGATGACGAAGATTCTTCCTCAAGCGGGAGTGACAAGGAAGACAGCAACAGCGATAGTGGGGGCGCCAAGCGGGAGGATGACGGGTCCGACTACATGCCGGGCCCGCCGTCCCCGGGCAGCGACGGTAGCTATAGCATTTGCATCTAGCCCCCTCTCCCGATGGGGCCAGCTCCTTGAACTTCTCGGGGTCGTCTCCTTGGGCAGCTGGCATAGGGAGGACGAAGAAGGCAAAGAAGGCGGGTGGTGGGTCATCAAGTCGGAGTATGATGGCACCGACGCCTTCATAGCGTATTGCCGGCCCGTTGCCTCGTCTTCCGGCTCTTCCCTTGGGACCATCACCAGCCCCCTTCCGGACGGCCACCAGGATGTCCTCTTGGTGTGTTCTGCTGCTCATACCTCGCCTAGACGTTTCTTCCCCCCCCCCCCTGCTATCTTGTTATGCTTCCTGAGGAGAGGGACAAGAAAGGGATTACGGGCATCTTATCTTTTTAAACTTGTAAGCCCACGGGCCTTAGTTGCATTTAAAACTTGTAATCCCCTCGCTCATGTTTACATTCCATATGACTTGTACTTGTATGGGACGTATTAATGAACAAGGGTGCTTGTCGGGTCCTCTGCATGTGAGCCATGCCCATACCAAGGAACAAGTCCTTGTTATTTTGTATATAAACACAGTCACCCGGCAACAGGCCTTGCCGCTCCCTTACTTCATTCAGCTGCACTCATGTTTTCGGCGGAGGCAGGGGTGAAGTAGGGTTAAGCCCTTCGTCCGCTTCCTGGCCGCCGCAGCTACAACCATATTCTGACCCAAGAGGTGATTCCTTTGGGTACAGGAAAAAGGGAGCATGGTAGCTTAGAAACGAGGTGAGGCTTCATATGCCCCTGGTTTCATACAGAAATGTAAGACAGGGGACGAAAACTAATCTGGATCTGCAGCCCCCGGCGCCTCTGGCTTGCCGCGGGTGGACCGTTGTGTCTTCAGAGTGCCAGTGTATTCTCTTCCTTCCACGTAGCTTGGCGGAAACATTCACGTATCCTGCAAACCACAGAGGATGGATAGGAACAAAGAGACACAAACTAGACCTCTATGCTAGGGGTTAGTCGCCGCTAAGCACTATCAACTCTAACCGAGGGAGAGACTCAATCTAGCATGCATGCTATAACTTAGGGCACCAGCACTTCGTTTATTTATGCTCAGGGTTTGCGCCTGGCTTTGTACAGAGGGTTACATGCCTTTTCGGCAAGGTTTGTACAAAAGGTGGCTTGCCGGGGGGCCCGGCAGCCACGCCTTCAGGGTAAAACTTGCGAGGATGCTTGATGTTCCAGGAGTTGCTCACTGGGATGGCATCTTCGGTCTCCAGGCGGACTGCGCCAGGCCTGGTGACTCGTGCTACCCGATAAGGGCATTCCCACTTTGGAACCAACTTGTTGGAATTCTTGGACGACTGAACATGCCGAAGAACAAGGTCGCCTTCCTCAAAGCTTCGGGCATGAACCTTGCGGCTATGGTAGCGGCGCAAGGCTTGCTAGTAGCATGCTGCTCTCATAGCATCCCGAAGACGATCTTCCTCAAGGAGCATCGCGTCATCTTGCTGCAATTGCTCTTGCTCAAGCTCATCATAAGCGAGCACTCGAGGTGACCCGTATATGAGTTCCGCGGGGAGAACTGCCTCCGCCCCGTAGACTAGGGCAAAGGGTGTCTGGCCAGTGGCTTGATTTGGCATTGTTCTGATCGACCAAAGAACTGTCGGTAACTCATCAATCCAGCGCCTTCCACTCTTGTACAGCCTGTCAAAAGTCTTCGTTCTTAAACCTCGCATAACTTCAGCATTTGCTCTCTCTGCTTGTCCGTTTCTTCGTGGGTGTGCCATGGAAGCAAAACAAACCTTGCTGCTGAGATCCTCGATGTACTGCATGAAGGCGTGGCTTGTGAACTATGTGTCGTTGTCGGTGATGATCCTGTTGGGTACACCAAAACGGCAAACAAGCCCCTTGAAGAACTTGATGGCTGACTACACTGTCACCTTCCTCACTGCTTCTACCTCAGGCCACTTCATGAACTTGTCGATTGCGACGTACAAGTACTCCAAGCCCCCGACAGCGCGAGGGAAAGGGTGCAATATGTTGAGCCCCCAGACCGAGAAGGGCCAGGAGAGAGGGATGGTTTGAACGGCTTGGGCTGGCTGATGAAGCTTCTTCGAATGGAACTGGCACGCTTCACACTTGGTTACTAGTGTCGTCACATCCTCGAGGACAGTGGGCCAGAAGAAACCTTGCCGGAAAGCCTTGCTGGTAAGGGCCCTTGATACTATGTGGGAACCACATATGCCTCCATGTATTTCTGCCAACAGCTCCAGTTCTTCCTCCCAGGGGATGCACCTCAATTTCACCCCATTCGGTCTTTTTTTGTACAGAACATCATTGACGAACTAGTACAGAGCAGACCGGCGGGCTACTATCTCTGCTTCTCCCTGTTCCTCAGGAAGTTCCCCGGTCTGGAGGAATTGTATGATGTGATGTGCCCATGCCAGAGCCTGTGGCTCGACGGCAAGGACTAAAGGCATCTCTTCTGTCGCGGAAGCAGCCGTCTCTACGGCCATGGCCCGAGGTCCTGCCGGAGTCGGTTGCCTCACGACAGGATCGGCATCCACAGCAACATCTTTGCCGGTGGCTCCGGGGAGCTAGGTGGGGAAGTACTTGCCGGGGCATATCCTCCTCCGCTTGCTCTGCTCGGTCGATGATTCCACGGATGGTCGAGTTAGCCGAAGCACAAAAGTACCTGGTTCCACTGGTAGCTTGAGGGCAGCGTGCTTTGATAGGTAGTCGGCGATGTTGTTCTCCACCCGGGGGACATGCTCTGCCTGTATACCATCAAAGTGCTCCTCCAGTCTCCTCACTTCATCCTCGTAAGCCTCCATCAACGGGCTCTGATAGTCCTTGTTGTTCTGCCTGACGACGAGCTGCGAATCGCACCTGACAATGAGCTTCTTGACCCTGAGGTCTGCCACGATCCTGAGACCGACAAGCAATCCCTCGTACTCAGCAGTGTTGTTTGTCGACATCTCCCTGGGAAAGTGCATTTGGATCACGTACTTGAGGTGCTCTCCAGTGGGTGCGACGAGCAGCACACCAGCACCAGAGCACCAGCACCGACGCCTTGTAGCGAAAAAGCCCCATCGAAGTACATGATCCAGTTGCGACTCGTTTCCTTGCCGAGGAGAGTGGCCTCCTGGATCTCTTGGTCGGGCGCCGAGGTCCATTCAACAACTAACTCCGCCAAGACTCTGCTCTGAATTGTCGAGGTGCTTTCGAACTTCAAACCAAAACTTGACAGCTCCAAGGCCCATTCCACAATCCTTCCCGTTGCATCTGGGTTATGTAGTATCTGTTGCAATGGAAGGCGGGTGACAACGGTGATCTCGTGTGCCTGGAAGTAATGATGCAGCTTCCTCGAGGCCATAAGAAGGCTGAAGAGCAATTTCTGCACGGCGGAGTACCTCGACCTAGCCCCCTGCAAGAGGGAGCTGACAAAGTAAACCAGGTGCTGCACCATCTTCTTCTTCTACACCACTTCACCTAGTCGCACAGGCCCTGTCGCACCAGTGTTAGTCCTTGCAGGGGGCTCAGTCTTGCCGGGACCAAGCCCTGCCGGTGAGGGTCCTGGCTTGCCACCCATAGACTCTGCCGCTATTGCCTCCTCTTCTTCAACCTCCCTCTGCGCCACCAGCGCGGTGCTAACCACTTGATTCGTTGCCGCTAGGTACAGCAGCAACGATTCTTGTGGTTTAGGCGCAACCAACACTGGGGTAGAGTAGAGGTATTTCTTCAGATCCTGCAGCGCTGCCTCGGCCTCCGGGGTCCACTCCATTGGGCCCGCCTTCTTTAAGATCTTAAAAAAGGGAAGGGCATGCTCAGCGGACTTGGAGATGGATCTGCTCATGGCGGCAATGCAGCTAGTGAGCTGACGCACGTCCTTAATCCGCTTAGGTGCCTCAATCTGCTCGATGGCCTTGGTCTTGTCTGGGTTTGCCTCAATCCCACGTTGCGACACAAAGAACCTGAGAAGCTTGCCGGATGGCACGCTGAAGACACACTTCTCAGGGTTTAGCTTGAGATTGATCTTGCGCAGGTTTGCAAACGTTTCCTCCAGATCTTGCACAAGTGATTCTTTGTCCTTGGTTTTGACCACTATGTCATCCATATAGGCTTCCATATTTCTATGGAGCTGGGGCTCAAAACCAATTTGGACTGCTCTTGCAAAAGTCGAGCCAGCACTCTTCAATCCGAAAGGCATCCGTAGAAAACAATACGTACCACATGGGGTGATGAATGTTGTCTTCTCTTCTTCTTCTCTTGTCATGAAGGTCTGGTGGTATCCTGAGTAAGCGTCGAGGAAGGACAAGAGGTCACATCCGACCGTGGAGTCAACAATATGGTCAATGCGCGGCAACGGGAAAGGGTCTTTTGGACAAGCCTTATTGATATCTGTGTAATCAATACACAACCTCCACTTCCCATTCGCCTTGCGCACTACTATCGGATTGGGCAACCACGTTGGGTGGAGCACCCCTCTTACCAAACCTGCCACTTCCAACTTTCTATTTTCCTCCGTAATGAACTCATGCCTCTCCAGAGCTTGCTTCCTGACCTTCTGCTTGACGGGCCGTGCGTGAGGACAGACAACAAGATGGTGCTCAATCACTTCCCTGGGAACACCGGGGATGTCAGATGCTTGCCATGCAAACACATCGACATTCGCCCGCAGGAAAGCGACGAGCTCGCCTTCCTATTTGCCGTCGAGGGTGGAGCTTATGGTGAAAGCTCCTCCTGTGCCGTCCTCCTTGGTAGACACCCTTTTGGTCTCTGGCGGTGCAGCTCTGGATTTCTTGCTCTTGCCGGTGGAGCTCTCTGGCACGTCCTCGACGGGAGAACAACACTCCGAAGAGGTGCGCTTACCGGAGTGGGTGCGAGAGGTCTCGCCGGTTGTCTTCCCTCCTGGAGCTTCAGTGGCAGGAGCAAGTACCTTAGCGGCAGTTGCTGCAACTGCCTGTCGGTAAAGTTGATCGGCGCAGATCAACACATCTTTCTTATTGAAGGGGACGGTGATGATGGTCATCGGTCCTGGCATCTTCAGCATGTTGTAGGCATAATGTGATGCCGCCATGAACTTGGCTAGCGTCGGGCGGCCGAGGATCCCATTGTAGGGCAAGGGGATCTCGGCCACATCGAAGACAATCCTCTCCATCCGGTAATTCAACTCACTCCCAAATGTCACTGGCAGCGTGACCTTTCCCTTTGGCTGGCTTCTTCCTGGGTTGACCCCATGAAACGTTCCCGTTTCTTTGAGATATCCCTTAGGAATCTGCAGCCTGTTGATCACGACAGGCAAGATCAAGTTCAGACCGGCCCCGCCGTCAACTAGCATCTTTGTCACTTTGAGGTTTCATATTGTTGGGGAAACCAACAACGGCAAGCACCCGACCACTGTTGTGCGATCAGGGTGGTCCTCGGCATCAAAGATGATAGGCGTGCTGGACCACTTTAGTGGCTTCCGAGCGTCGACCAATGGCTCCACTGCCGCAATCTCACGCGCCCACTGCTTGAGCTGGCGGTGTGAGGCGGGCAGCGAGGCACCACCGTCCACGCACATGGCCTCTGTTGCCTTCTGGAACTCATGGTCGCCGGACTCGTCATCCTCGTCACGATCAACATCTTCCTGCTTCTTGTCGCAGCCCCGGGCGGGCCTCTCCTGCTGGTTATCCTTGCCGCGGCGGCCTTCCTGACCGCTGCGCCTCTTGCCGGATCCTCCGGCACCATCTTGGCCCTTCTCCTTGTCCCGCCGCTCATATTCGGCTTTCTGCTTCTCAGCGTGCAGCTCAACTTGTCGGCAGTTCTAGGGGTCGTGGCCCTTGGTGCGGTGGATCTTGCAATACTACTTGTCAGAGCCCCCTGGCTTGTCGGCAGCTGCCAAGGCCCGGCAAGCGACACACCCGACAACCTCCTTGCCTGGGTCACTTTCCTTGGCCTTTTTGGCAGTGCCGGTGTCATCGGATCCCTCGACGGCAAGCACAGCCTTGCCCTTGCGCTTCCTGTTTTCTTTACCGTGGTGGCATCATCGTCTTTTGTGGAGTCGGTTTCCGCACTAGCGTCTTCGGTGAGGTACTTCCTCCCTTCTTCAGCCCGAGTGCACCTGTCGGCCAGAACATAGAGTTCGGCCACATCTTTGACCTTGTTCATCGCCAGCTCTTCACGCATCTTGTGGTTGCGCATGTTCTGGTGGAACGCGCTGATCACGGCGACGGGATGAACGTCTGGGATGTTGTACTGCACTCGGCTGAACCTCTGGATGTAGTTGCGCAGGTTTTCTCCTTCCTTCTGGGGGATGATATGCAGATCGCTTGCCTGGCCGTGAGCTTGATGGCCTCCAGTGAAGGCGCCAACAAACTCATGACATAGATCCGACCAAGAAGAAATGGAGTCCGCTGGCAAGTGCATCAACCATGACATGACAATGGGCTTAAGTGCCAACGGGAAATAGTTGGCAAGTACCTTGTCGTCACGGGCTCTGGCTGCTTGCATCGCAATGGTGTAGATGCTAAGGAACTCCGACGGGTGAGTTTTGCTGTTGTACTTCTCGCCAACGTCGGGTCTGAACATGCCGTGGGATGGCCATTGGAACTGCCACAGCTCACGGGTAAATGCCGGACAACCCACCTTGTAGGGTAGGCCGCCATAGCCCCCCGGTGCCAGGTGGTCTATCACGGGCCCCACCCGCCTGTCTAACTGGTGGCATGCATCACGCTGGTGCTCGATGGTAGTTCGACCGTCTTCGAGGGTTTGTTCCTGAAGAACTTGGCGCTGGTCGTGGCGGGTCTGTGGATTGTACGACGCTATGGAAATATTATCACATGCGTCATCACGACGGACCGAAGCTCGCAGTGGTTGGCGTGGAGGAGGAGAGTGCACCGTGGCTGCATCACCTCCGGCCCTTCCTCCACTGTGATGTGAGGGCTCGGCGGGGCGCCGTCCACGGCTCGTCCCGATTGGCGATGCCGACGAGACTCTGGACGGTGGCTCTCCACTCGTCGAGCTTCTCTGCAGCAGGAGGAAAGTCGAGGAGCAGCTGCGCGTGCGCCAGAGCTTCTGTTGGCGTAGGTGGCGGTGAAAGCTGCATGGATCGTGACGTGCTCTGACCTGTAACTATGTTAGAGGGAGCTCTATCACGGTCCTGCAATCGTACGCCATTTTCGCCAGCGCTCCGGTGTGCATGTTGGCCTTCTTCGTCCCGCGAATGATACACACGGCTCTTTCCATGGCGGTGCCCAAGGTCACCAACGTGGCGACGTTGCTCGTCACGCACAACTTGAGAGGAGCGCGCCATGGGCGCCGGCATAGGTGTCTTGGAGGGCGTCACGTCGCCAACCGATGGCACGGTGACGCCCCTGGAGGGCCCCGCGCCACCTGCGAGGGGCCCAACTCCATCTTTGGGTGCGGCGATGTCCAGATTAGCCGATCGCCGTCGTCGTCATCTTCTTGGGAGCCATGACAATGAAGAACTGCTAAACTAAATGCTAGACCAGATTCTCACAACTGCGCTCCCCTACCTGGCGCACCAAAGATGTCGGTGGGAAACAACACCTATGGGATCACAAGAATCCCTACTATGGTTGCGGGGCATGGGGTCGTGAGGAGAGCGGGACTAGCAGTCAGCACAAGCACGCGGAAGGTTTACCCAGGTTCGGGCCACAAGGATGCGTAATACCCTACTCCTGCTTTTATGTGTATATTTGTGTTCTTGGAGTTCTTGAGCGAGCTACACTGAGCGTAACTTGTCCCAGGGTTCGAATCCTTCTCCTGGATGCCTTAGGCCTCCTTTTATAGGCAAGGGGATCACCACAGTGGTACACAGGAGGTGGCATCGGGGTACTATGATTAAGTCTATCGCTAGCCATTATGGGACAAGATGCATTTAATGCACCTCTGATGTGTCCCCTTTGCTTTACTGCCGCTTCGCCCTACCTTGACACACGCCTGGGCTAGCGGGGCAGTCGGCGCCATGTAGGCTAGTAGGCTGCTGAGGTGGTGCGGTGGTAAGGCCTTCACGAAGGTGTGCATGCCACCACGTAGGCATGCACTGAGTTGGCCGAGGAGCCTCACGTTGACACGCAAGCGCCTGCCCAATTGGTGGGCTGGCAGCTGCATGGGCGCGGCTGTGACCTCACGGACGTCCTCGGCAAGGGCCTTGCTAGGGGCCCCGGCAAGGGTCTTGCCGTGGCGCCGCGGTCGTCCCCGGCAAGGATCTTGCCGGGGGTCTTGTGGGTTTCCTCGGCAAGGATCTCGCTGAGGTTCGTCGTCTTCTATTCCTCCTCTGATTTGGAGTGTTTCTCATCTTCACAAAGATCTGCATGCCACCATGGAGGCGCCTCCGGAGGCTAGGTCCCAACGTGGTTGGTGGTGTTGGAAAAACCAGGGTTCGAGGGTGGCACGCTCTGCTGGCGTCGGGTAAGCTACCCCGGCAAGGTCCTTGCCGGGGCCGTGGAGGCCGCCCTGGCAAGGGTCTTGCCGGGGGAGTCTAGCTCGCCCCCTTGTTCTTTGCGTCTCTGTCTCGGCGTTGCTTTGGCCGTCTTGTGGCTTTGATTTCCTATCTCTGCCCTGCTTAAGTGTGGCCATGGGCGCGGCTCTGACTGCCCGTGCACAAATAAGGGGTACAAAGGTGCGCCCCTACTTTAGTACACCGACAACCCCTTCCTCAGGGTCTACTGGAATATTACGGGATCCAACTGCACAACCTCACACCAGGTTCCGTTTTGCATATTTCTGGTTTTGTCGCCCATTGCGAATTACTTTTAGGCTGTGAGGCTCATTTTGAACTATGGAAAAAGTTCTTCTGCCTCATCCCCCGCCACCAGGGCGGAGGGTCAATATTTGAGGTGGGCGGTGTCGAAGTATGGGGCATAGTCGAATCCAGTTACCCAGTCAGGAATCCGAAGAGGGGGTCCAACGAATGGTCTTCGGAATGGTTCTACATTGAGGATGTTCCCCTTCCGGACCCTTTTCGGCGCAGGCTTCCCGAATTCTCCAGCGCTTCTTTGAAGAAGCTATTCAGCTGGTGCCCCAAGTCCCCCAGACAAGAGGATAGTGCGGAAGTGATGAGATTGGTCAGCAAGGTTAGATTGTTAACCCATTCCGGACTCTCCATCATTGAAGTCATGGCTATTGCGATAAAGCGATGTATCCAGCCTCTTCAGTCCAGAGTGGGTCCTTTATGGAACTACAACAGGGAGGACGACGCATCTCGCTATACGCGGAAGGGTCCGGATAACCAAGCTGCATTGGCTGCTATGCTTATGGACCTTTATAAGGGAGACGAAGAAAACTTCACCCGTCTACATTTTCGGGACGGTTTCTCCATGTACAAGCCCTTTGATTAGATAAGTTTAGTCATTCAGCACCTTTTTTACCATTGGGGTGCATTAAATGAATACTGTGGTTGCTTCAAAACAGTCATGGAGGAAGGTAGTCGAGAACATCTATTGCCCTCCTCCCCAACCAGAAGACCACGCACGTCATGAAGACCCCGGATTCCATGAGGATCCAGATATATTTGTGGAATTTGAAGATGGAGTCTATTACCAGGCGAGCCTTGACGGCTCAGAAGTAGCCATCATGGCCGATTACCCTGATCTCTCCATATTGGGCCGTATTTCACAGCATCGGCGCTCAGTGAACCGTACCCAAGGTCGGGCAACACGAAGAAGGACGGCACCCTCAAGGGGTGGTCGTGCAAAGCGAAAGGAGGCCGGGAGCACCACTGAGCCCGCTCCATCACCAAAAAGGTATATTCCTTATTTCATACTTCGGCGTAAAGCCGAATTATCATCTTCATCCTCCCTTTATTATCTCAGGAGAGGTATACAGTGAACCGTGCCAAAGATCCCAGCAAGCCAAGTCGCAGCCAATGCGATGCCGAATTTGTTAACTAGGACGAGGGTGCACACGGGGGTGGCGCCATCTCATCCGCCTCAGGAAGATTCGGATGGGATGTCCGTCACTAACTCCGAGGTGGAGAGCGCGATGAATCACCATCACGTCAAGGAAATCCTGCGTGCCCCGGTCTTTTTAGAAGAAGAGTTTACCGCTCTCAACGCCGTGGGCGCGTGTATCCGAGCTGCCCGGGATGGACTTACAGGTGTTTCTCGCCTGTTCTCAAAGGATATCCAGGAGAAAAATTTATGCAAATCTTATATACAGATACCAGTATCCCCCGAGACTTAAAGCGGTAGGCACTAACCGATCTGAGGATCGTTTATGACCGCAGGTTCTCAAGGAGAAGAATAGGGCGTTGTCTCAGGAGCTCGAGACAAGCCGGACACAGCTAAATGCTGCTGTCACATAGCTTGAAGAAATGAAGAGTGCCCCAATGACTGGGAGAAAGATAAAAAAACTAGAAGAGGAAATGAAGAAGTAGGCCGAAGAGATAAAGAGCTTAAAGGCTCAACTCTTGGAGGTGCAACAGGGAAACCAAAAGCTGAAGGGCGGCATATTCGGTATGACTTTTGAACCATCCGAAGTATTGATATTATCATATAATACGGAATGTTGTAGTTTCTTTTATACAGGCATGTTGACCGGCCGCCACAAGGAGGAAGTGTCTGGGCTTCAAAGCGACGTTCTAAAAGAACTGTCAAAGCTGCACGAGCGTGCCCGGAAGGCCATGAAGAATATGGCCAAAGCTTTATGGCCATCTGATGCCCCTCTAGAAAGCATGGAAGGGTTGGCAGACCTGTTCAAGGGTGCTCGGCGTTGCTTCGAGCTGTGGAAGACGTCCGCATGTCGTGTAGGTGCACGAGAGGCATGAGCCATGGTGAAGACACGCTACACCGGACTCAATCCGAATCATATGGCCCGAGTTGGACCTCAAGGACCCGACGGGAAGGAAATTCCTGTAAGCTTGGTATATGACCAAGTAACGATAGCGGCAAAATATTCGCAACAAGATTGTAAGCTGGATAGCCTATTAGATGGCGTAGATAGAGAGTAGGTGTTTGATTCTATGTATCAATGTACTTTATGACCGAACTTATCTCCTGCCGAACTTATAAAAGTTTTGTCATCACAGATCTTCAGCTTCCACCTCCGAACCAAGAAGTTGGAGTGTTTCCATATACTGAGTTTAACTAAGAAACGTTTACTATCTTCAGAAACCAGGCAATCCGGTCATATTACTCGAATAGACAAAACATGTTCGAGGATTTATGATATATTACTATTTAACGTAAGAAACATCTTCCAAGAAAAATAGTTCCATTAGGGGTTCCTTTCCTTGGATTAGCATGCTAAATGATGCACGCCTAGGCTCATATCTGAAGTACAGGCAGCCAATTCCGTAGTTGTTCCAACAAATAGTCTATTGTATACGTGCCGACCAATTATTCCCTTAAGAATGCTAGCTTTCAGCTTCACCTGTCTAAGGTACAGGTCCGGATAACCCGGTTGTAACAATCACAGAGATACTCCCTTTATACCCTAGCCGAACAATCGGGAATGTAAGGTATAAACACAGAAGCAAGGCAACCCAGCTTGGCAAAAACTTAAGTCATAGAGGTGCATAAAATGGCAGAAGCAACAATCATCATGGACAAAGGAAGCTTATAAGCTTTCAATAAAATGCTTCGTTTAAAGAAGCCCCCATGTATGGTGGGGTGTATACATTTAAAGATGTGTACCCCGAATAATGCGGTTGATCCGAACATACATTTGAGAAGAAAAGGAAAAAAATAGAAAAGGGAGAGAAAAAGGAAAAAAACTAGTTAAAATGAAACCTAAGGAGGCCAAACTATGCGTAGAATCTTCGAAGTCGGGCAGTGTTCCATGGGTTCGGCTCAAGGCGGTTATCTGCTGCATTGCGAAGGCGATAGGCTCCTCCAATAAGGACTTCATCTATGACGAAGGGGCCCTCCCATTTGGGTTTGAGCTTGTCCTTTTTCTTTTTCGGGAGGTGTAAAACAAGCTCTCCAACATTGTATGTCTTAGCCCGCACTTCTCTGCTTTGGTAATGTCTGGCCTATTGTTGATAAAATGCGGAACGGGCTTTAGCAACATCGTGCTCCTCTTCGAGTCTGTCTAGGTCATCCTGCCATCCAGTTTGGCTTCTCTCTCTTCGTACATGCGCACTCTAGGTGAGTCATGAATAATGTCGCAGGGCAATACGGCCTCTGCGCCATACACCATAAAGAAGGGTGTGTATCCAGTCGTTCGATTGGGCGTGGTCGGGAGTCCCCATAGTACGAAATCGAGTTCCTCAACCCAGTGCTTGTCTAATTCTCGTAAAGAGCGCACTAGTCTAGGCTTAATTCCACTCATGATCACACCATTGGCCCTTTTTGACTTGGCCGTTTGTTTGAGGGTGGTATACAGATGCATAGTCGAGTTTAATGCCCAACTTAGCGCACCAAGTTTTCACCTCATTAGCTGTGAAGTTGGAGCCACTATCAGTGATGATACTGTGTGGGACACTGTAATGATGGACTACGCCGGATATAAAGTCAATCACTGGCCCTGCCTCAACTGTTTTTACCGGTTTGGCCTCTATCCACTTAGTGAATTTATCTACCATTACCAGCAAGTATTTCTTTTTGTGGCTTCCCCCTTTAAGAGGTCCAACCATATCAAGCCCCCAGACCGCGAAGGGCCAAGTAATGGGCATTGTTCTTAATGTGGTGCGAGGCATGTGGCTTTGATTGGTGAAAAGCTATCTGCAACATTGGACAAGGGCTTGAGTGTCTCCTCGAGCCGTAGGCCAGAAAAAACATGTCTTAAATGCCTTTCTTACAAGGGCTCGAGTTGCGGTGTGATGACCACCGAGACCAGCATGTATTTCTGCCAAGAGTTGCCTTCCCTCCTCTTCGGAGATACACCTTTGAAGGACTCTAGTAGTACTTTTTTTGTACAATTCACCCTCATGCACTTTGGAGGCTTTAGAGCGCCGAACTATGCACCGAGCTTCATTTTGATCGTCGGGAAGCTCTTGCCTATTAAGGTAGGCCAGGAAGGTTCGGTCCAAGGAGCGATAACCGCCATGATCTCATGAGGAGAGGGTGTTATCTCGATATCCAGACCCCCGATGGTGTCTGCATTGTGTTGGGCAGCTGGGTGTGATCAGGTTCATATTGCCTTCTCCGCTCTCACCCTGGCACATTGCGGATGGCTTAAAGAGCCTTTCCACAAATGTGTTAGGTGGCACAGGGTTGCGCTTAGCGCCAATACGAGCGAGGATGTCGGATGCCTGATTACTTTCTCGAGCAACGTGATGAAACTCAAGTCCTTCGAACCGAGCTGATATTTTTAATATGGTGTTTTGATATGCCGCCATTTTTGGGTCCTTTGCGTCGAACTCTCCATTGACCTGGGATATTGCGAGGTTGGAATCACCGCGCACCTCCAAGCGTTGTATACCCATGGAGACAACCATGCGAAGACCATGTAGCAGCGCCTCATATTCGGCTGCATTGTTGGAATCTGTATACATAATTTGTAGTACATAGCGGACTGTGTCACCAATAGGGGATGTTAGTATGACGCCAGCCCCCAGTCCGGCCAGCATTTTAGAGCCGTCAAAGTACATAATCCAACTGGATTATGAGCTATACTATTTAGGGAGTTCGGCTTTCGTTCATTCAGCGACAAAGTCGGCCAACACCTGGAATTTAATAGCCCGACGTGGCTTGTATACTATTTCGAATGGTAAAAAGCTCGATGGCCCATTTGGCTATGCGGCCAGTGGCGTCCCTGTTATTGATAATGTCATTGAGTGGTACTTCAGATGCCACTATGATCGAACACTCTTGAAAGTAGTGTCGCAATTTACGGGATGCCATGAAGATGGTGTAGGCTATCTTCTGATAGTGGGGGTATCGGGATTTGCAAGGTGTAAGGACCTCCGATACATGATACACTGGTTTTTGGGTGGGGAATTTATGTCCCTCTTCCCCTCGTTTGACGACGAGCACAGCACTAACTACTTGGTTAGTTGCCGAAATATATAATAACATAGGCTCTCCAACACTTGGTGCAGCCAGGATTGGGTTGCTTGTGAGAAGGGCTTTGATTTCTTCCAATCCGGTTGTGGCAGCATCCGTCCATTTGAAGTTGTCAGTGCATCGTAATAGCTTGTAGAGTGGTAATGCTTTTTCTCCCAATTTGGAGATAAAATAGCTTAAGGCCGTGATGCACCCAGCTAGTTTCTGGACTTGCTTTAGGTCTATTGGTATGGCCAATTGTGACAAAGCTCGGATCTTGGCTGGGTTTGCCTCAATTCCTCTATGGGAAACAATGAACCCTAGCAGATTTTCGGCTGGTACTCCGAAGACACTTTTCCGGATTGAGTCGTATGTCGTATGTCCGGAGGTTGTCGAAGGTGAGGCGGAGATCGTCCACCAGTGTTTCGATGCGTTTTGTCTTAATGACCACGTCGTCCACGTATGCTTCAACTATTTTGCTGATTTGTTTTTTCAAGAAAGTTTGAATCATACGCTGGTAGGTAGCCCCAGCGTTTTTGAGCCCGAAGGCATAGTATTGAAGCAGAAGGGACCGTAAGGTGTGATGAAAGCGATTGCGGACTAGTCGGATTCCTTCATCTTCATCTGATGGTATTCGGAATAGGCATCGAGGAAACACAAAGAATCGTTCCCTACCATGGCGTCAATGATTTGGTCGATGTGAGGCAATGGGAAGGGATCCTTAGGGCAAGCCTTGTTGAGGTCCTTGAAATCGACGCACGGGCGCCAGGATTTGTCCTTCTTTGGTACCATAACCAAGTTGGCTAACCAATCTGGATGTTTAATTTACCTAATAAACCCAGCCTCTAGCAATTTGGCTAGCTCTTCTCCCATGGCTTGACGCTTGGGTTCGGAGAATCGCCATAATGTCTGCTTCACGGGTTTGAATAACTTGATTATATTGAGACTGTGTTCGGCCAGTCTGCGTGGGATGCCGGGCATGTCTGAAGGGTGCCAGGCAAAAATATCCCAATTCTCTCGTAGGAATGTGTGTAGGGAGGCATCCACTACCAGATCCAGCTGTGCTCCGATAGATGTTGTATTGTTAGGGTCTGTCGGGTGCACTTAGAATTTGACTATTTCCTTAGCTGGCTTTGAAAGATCTGGATTTGGATCTCTTATCGAGAATCACATCATCCCTATCCACCGTGGCCTGTAGGGTGGTTAATTCCTCTGCCGCTAGGGCTTGGGATAGCGCCTCGAGGGCGAAGGATGCCGTTTTGTTTTCGGCACGAAGGGCTTTGTCTGGTTCGCTCAAAATTGTGATGATTCCGTTAGGTCCGGGCATTTTGAGCTTCATATACCCGTAATGGAGTATAGCTTGGTAGCGTGAGAAAGCGTCCCGGCCGAGGATGGCATGATACCCACTATTGAAGGGGACCACATGAAAGAGCAACTCTTCGGATCTCTAGTTTTCGGGCGTGCCGAATACCACATGCAGTATAATTCTCCCAGAGCATTGTGCTTCTCTACTGGGGATAATGCCTCGAAAGGTGGTATTGCTTTGCTCGATGTGTGATCTGTCCATCTGCATTTTATCGAGCGTGTCCTCATAGATGAGGTTAAGCCTACTGCTGTCGTCCATGAGCACTTTGGTAAACCGAAACCCATCCATAATGGGGTTTGGTACTAGGGCAGCGGGTGCTCGGACTGACTGAGCCTTTGGTTCATCTTCGGCCGTAAAGGTTATTGCCATGTCGTTCCATGGGCTTGTGGTAACTTGGTGGACTTTGGCGAGGTTGCGGAGCGCCCGTTTGCACCGATTGTTCAAAGAGGAAGTCTCGAAGACCGTGAGGACGCTAAAGTTGTCCCTCTCCGGAGAGTATTTCTCTAGAGTGGTGGTGAGGATGGCCTCTCCACTTTTTGCTACTTGTTGTAGTACCAAGCATGCTCGAAGGCTATGGGTTGGGACTATGCGCAGAGTGGCGTGTATCGGGCAGGGCTTGTCCAAGAGTTCATCAAGAACGGACATGTGTCCCGTGAAGGGTTTATTTTTCCTGCCCATAGACTGGTGGTCAGGTGACCCACCAGGATGTATCCGTTTAGTCCGGGCCTCACACTGCTTAAAGGCAGCAGGCTCCAGTTGAGTTTTCTGGGCCGTCCATGTGCTTTCCATCGCACAGTACTTTTGTACTACCTATGATAGTTCCATAAAGCTCTGTATGAAATACCGAAACTACATCGTCGTCCGGGTAGTCTTTGATCCTGTTTTTGACAAGCAGGAATCTGGCCCAAAAGTGGTGGACCGTTTCCTGAGGCTGCTGTCGCACATACATCAGGTCGTATATATGTGGAGGACCTGAGTTGCTTGGAGAATATAGGTTATGTTGGGTGGGTGGTTTAAATTTTAGATCTAGTCCCACATCTGTATCCGGAGTTTGAAAGGTCTTCGGGGCGACCGGTTTGGGTCCGGGGAGGACCAAGGGCTCCTGCAATCCTATGCTTCAGCCAGAGTCCGGAGGGCGTGAGGTCCCGTATGAAGGGAGAGTATCCGGCTCAAGGGATTCAAAGATCCGAACATACTTGGTCTTCAATATAGGGAGGGAAGTGTCTTTGGCCGGTTCCTCAACGACCGCTACGAGGTGGGTGATCGGTGGGTGATTAATTTCCCTCTGGTCAGGCTTGAGCCTGACCAGATCATAGTCCGTTGAGACCCCCAGGGCTGCGATGCGGTCCATCAGTTCATTTTAAGACGAGACATCCGCCGGATCCCACCTTTCAGAGTAGTTTGGGCCGATGCAAAGACGGTGTTCGGCGGCCGTAAGGGGTATTGCGGGCTCAACGGCCACACAAGCTCCTACGGTGAAACCGCCGAACTGGAGGGTCTGCCCAGAAGCCGGGCACCTTCTAGAAGTGATATTGTTGTTGATGACTAGGCGAGCCATAGATCACTTTTTTAGACAGCACGACAGAGCTCTCAATGAAAGCACCAATGTCAGTGTCAAAACCGGCAGATGTCGGGTAGGGGGGCACAAGCTGTGCATCTAAGGATCAATGGTAACAGGGGACCAGGGGCACAGTGTTCACCCAGGTTTGGGCCCTATTTAAGGAGGTAAAACCCTACTCTTGCTTTATTATATTCGACGAGTATGAATATTACAAGAGTTGATCTACCTCGAGATCATGATGGCAAAACCCAAGATGTCTAGCCTATGAGTATTCCGATGATGGTAATGAAGATAGCCTCTATGGACTAATCCCTCCAGTTTATATACACATTGGAGGGGCCTAGGGTTTGTACAAGGTCGGTTCACAAGGGAAGGAAACATCCGGACTCTAATCTTGCCGCTTACGTATGGAGAAGTCCCATCCGGACACGAAGAATAATCTTCAACTTGATCTTGTACGGCCCATCCACCGCGGCCCATACTCCTGGGCCGGACACATAAGGACCCCCGAATCCGGGGCTCCCTCACCTATTGTACCTTATCATTTCCACAATTTATATCACTTAATATAACCAATGGAAACACTAAAACAAGCAAACTATGCATTGAAAATAGAATCTGTCAAAAACAGAACAACATGTAATGATCTGAACAATGACCATACTTCTGCAACTCTAACAATTCTAAAAAATTAGGACAACATAGGGAATTTATATGTAAATCATCTTTAAAAAATTAGAGCAAAAGCATGTTTCTTTGAATTTACAAAATTCCAGAACTGGGCATGATGATTTCAATGATGCTCGCATAAAAGATAAGAATTGAAACATAAAGAGAGCATCATGAATCACATGACAAGCACATTTAAGCCTTACCCACTTCATATGCATAGGGATTTTGTGAGCAAACGATTTATGGGAACAAGAATCAACTAGCATAGGAAGGCAAAACAAGTGCAACTTAAAAACTTTCAACATAAAGAGAGGAAACTTGATGTTGTTGAAATATATATGAGCATATATTCCCCTCTCATAATATAACTATCACATAAAGCATTCTTTTCATGATTCACAAGCATAGAAATTTTATTACTCTCCACATAAGAAAATTTATTCTCGTGAATAGTAGTGGGAGCAAACTCAAGAAAATAACTATCATGTGATACTTGATTGGCATAGTCAAATTGAAAATTAAGGTCATGACGACAAGATTCATGGTTATCATTGTTCTTTATAGCATACATGTCATCACAATAATCATCATAGATAGCAACTTTGTTATCAAAACAAATTGAAACCTCTTCCAAATCATCATTAAATAATGTCCTCACCTCTCCAAATCCACTCTCATAATTATTACAAAAAGATTCAACACCCTCCAAAATAGTGGGATCATTACTTCCTAGAGTTGATACTCTTTCAAACCCGCTTTAATCAATATAATCATCATAAATAGGAGGCATGCTTTCATCATAATAAACTTTCTCATCAAAACATGGGGGACTAAATATCATCTTCATCAAACATAGCATCCCAAGCTTACGGCTATGCATATGAATAGCATCATGGATATTCAAAGAATTCATGCTAGCAACATTGCAACCATGCTCATCATTCAGAGATTTTATGCCAAACATTTTACTGAATTCTTCTTCTATCAATTGAGCACAATTTTACTTTTCATCATTTTCAAGAAAGACATGATAAAGACGAATAATATGAGGCCACCTCAAATCCATTTTTTTGTAGTTTTCTTTTACAAACCAAACTAGTGATAAAACAAGAAACTAAAAGATTCAATTGCAAGATCTAAAGATATACCTTCAAGCACTCACCTACCCGGCAACGGCACTATAAAAGAGCTTGATGTCTACTACACAACTTTATTCTTATAGACTCGTGTTGGGCCTCCAAGCGTAGAGTTTTGTAGGGCAGTAGCAATTTTCCATCAAGTGGTTGACCCATGGTTTATCAACCTGTCGGAGGCGTAGGATGAAGATGCTCTCTCCCAAACAACCCTGCAACCAAATAATAAAGAGTCTCTTGTGTCCCCAACACACCAAATAGAATGGTAAATCATATAGGTACACTAGTTTGGCGAAGAGATGGTGATACAAGTGTTGTAATGATAGTAGATATTGAATTTTGTAATAGTAACAATAAAAAACAGCAAGGTAACGAGTAACAAAAGTGAGCACAAACGGCATTGTAATGCTTAGAAGCAAGGCCTAGGGTTCATACTTTTGCTAGTACAATCTCTCAACAATGATAATATAATTGGATCATATAACAATCTCTAAATGTGCGATGAAGAATCACTCCAAAGTTATTATCTAGCGGAGAACATAAGACGAAATTGTATGTAGGGTACGTAACCACCTCAAAGTTATCCTTTCCGATCGATCTATCGAGCTATCCCTGTAAGTGTAACAAACAGCCCAAGAGTTCGTACTAAAATAAAATCATATGATACACGTCAACCAACTCTAATGTCACCTAGATACTCCAATTTCGCCACGAGTATCCGTGAGTTGATTATGAGATATGCATCAAACAATTTTAGATTCATAACACTCCTTGGTATGCTGATATGCTAATTATATTATTGCTAAATATGTACCACCTAGCTTCACATACCAACAAAAGAAAAAAATTCTTGTATGATTTAAGACATTACTTTTGGGATGACCCGCATCTTTATAAAGAGGGACTAGATGATATTATTAGAAGTTGTGTACCGGAGCATGAACAAGAACAAATCCTATGGAAATGTCATTCCAAAGCCTATGGAGTACATCATGCAGGAGATAGAACTACTCACAAGGTATTGCAATCTGGTTTTTATTGGCCTACTCTTTTCAAGGATGCCCGTAAGTTTGTCTTGTCTTGTGATGAATGTCAAAGAATTGGTAATATCGGTAAGTGTCAAGGAATGCCTATGAATTATTCACTTGTTATTGAACCATTTGATGTTTGGGGTTTTGATTATATGGGACCTTTCCCTTCCTCTAATGCGTACACACATTTTTTTGGTTGCTTTTGATTATGTTACTAAGTGGGTATAAGCTTTGATCACAACACTTCCATTAAAATTCATAAAGAAGTTATTCTCCCAAGGTTTGGAGTCCCTAGATATTTAATGACTAATGATGGTTCACATTTTATCCATGGTGCTTTGCATAAAATGCTTGCTAAATATGATGTTAACCATAGAATTGCATCACCCTATCATCATCAATCCAGTGGTCAAGTAGAACTTAGCAATAAATAAATAAAACTAATACTATAAAAACTGTCAATAGGTCCCGAAAGAATTGGTCTAAGAAATTAGATGATGCACTTTCAGCTTACAGAATAGCTTATAAAAATCCTATGGGTATGTCTCCATACAAAATAGTATATGGAAAAGCTTGTCATTTGCCTCTTGAGTTAGAACATAAAATATATTGGGCAATTAAAGAACTCAATTATGACTTCAAACTTGCCAGTGAAAAGAGGTTTTTTAAATTAGCTCACTAGATGAATGGAGAACCCAAGCTTATGAAAATGCCAAACTATTCAAAGAAAAAGTTAAAAGATGGCATGACAAAAGAATCCAAAAGCGGGAATACAAAGTTGGAGAATATGTTTTTTGTACAACTCTCGTTTTAGATTTTTTGCAGGAAAATTTCTTTCCAAATGGGAAGGACCATATTTTATCAAAGAGGATTATCGCTCTGGAGCTATCACGATTAATAATGCTGAAGGAACTAACCCGAAGGTGACCAATGGACAAAGAATTAAACATTATATCTCAGGTACGCCTATTAATGTTGAAAGCAATATTATCCAAACCATGACACTGAAGGAACACATAAAAGTAACCTTCCAGAACACTCCAGAATCCTGAAAAAGAGGAGGTACGTGATATGATAAGTAAACAGACTCCGAAAAATCCGCAAAAATATTTACTATCAGTTTTGAAATGTTAGAAAAAATAGAAAAATAAGAAACAACCAGGAAGGCAACTGAGGTGGGCACGATACACAAGGCACGCCTGCCCTCTCTGGCGCGCCCTGGTGGTTGTGCCCCCCTAGGGCACCTTCCCGACTCCGTTTTCCTTCCATATTCTTATTTCCTAGGATAAAAAAATCTGTATATATACTCCCAAACGATTTGACCACCGCATCGCAGAAAAATCCTCTATTCTTGTTTCGTGTTGTTTTCCTGTGAGATCTAGGTCGCCATGGCTCCACCAAGCTCCTCCAAGGACAAGCTCCTCGAAAAGGTCATCAACTCGTACTTGTCGGAGGTGATGAAGCACCCTCAAGCCATTGAGATGCGTGAGGGGGTACTCCACATCCGGGATGTTCAGGGGCCCAAGAGGACGGGGAGCGTGGAGGCCAGGCTCAAGGCGGTGGAACAAGACATCTTCAAGTGCCAAGGGATGGTGGAGCATGGACTTAGCGCTAATCACTCCATGATCACAGAATTCATCCGTGACCACATGGTGGATAGCCGGTCCATGAAGGGCATCGTCTTCTATGAGCAAATCAATTTTCTGCAAAGTAAAATCTATCACTACGGCAGGAGGCTGCTAACGCAACATACGACCAGAGACCCTTTGACGAAACTGTGTGTGATGCATTAATTGCAAACGGTGATGTAAAAAAGTCAAAAATATGCAAAACATTTGCGATGAAGGATACATCAAACACGGCTCAAATTTTAGTTGCGTGTGCGATGCGGGGCATACGGTTCAGTTCAATGAACTGTTTGTGATGAGGCAGAACAAAATAAACGAGCAGCCAGATGAAGGCGTGTGCGATATACGGCATACAGTTCAGTCGGATAAACTGTTTGTGATGAGGCGGAACAACAAAAATGTGCAGCCATATGAAGGTGTGTGCGATATACAGCATACAGTTTACTTGGATGAACTTTTTGCTTTGAGCCAAGAGAACAGAAACGGATCAACTTAACAAGATGTGTGTGATGCGCGATAAACAGGTCTGTAATCAAAAATGTGTGGGAAGACCGATAACAACACAAAGGATTCCTGTTAACAAGCCATGTGTTTTGTGAGCAAACGATTGCTGGTATACAATTGTCAGTGATTGATGAAATCATCACTGACGGGTTCCATTATTTAGTCCATGTGCGATGTGATTTGCTCTGTCTATAGAACATCAACATATATACTTGAAAAGATAGCATTGCATAACCAAATTAAGCATACAATTACACAAGTGACTACATACATAACATTTTCACACATCGAAGTAAGCAATTGCATGCATACTAAACTAGGAGAAACGAGGATCTAATCATCTACTTGTGACGACGCTTGCCATTGCTTTGCTTCCGGCTAGATCCCTGGCCGTTTGGGGGAAGGAGGCACTTCCTCATGTCAACGATCCGCTTGTACATCTCGTAGCTCGTGTACGCCTCCTTGGACGCATACACGACGTGAGCTTTGTCGAGTTTCTCCATCCAGGCCCGAGTGCCAGGCACACTTGTCCTTGTTGCGGGAATCCTGCATGTCTCTGTAGTAGGGATCAATGATAGCCTCAGCGAGGTGAACCAGTGAGTCATTCTCATGCTCGTTGCTGCCCCGGATCTTGTATTGGCCCTGGATGTCAACAAGATTCTGGCAGGCGATGCCCGAATTCTTGAGCACCTTTACATCACTGGTGATGTCCACCATAGCGAACATGTAGTGGGGGCTATTGACCAACCTAGCGAAACGCTCGCAAGGCCTTGTGGTCAGGCAGTAGCGGTAGACGACGACGTGATTGCGCATGCATATCTAGGTGACGACGACCTTGGGATGAGACCCGGCACGAGCGCGGTTGTACTCGAGGTCGAACCTGACCACCTTGTACTTCTCCTCAACAAGCAACAGCTCCATGATGTGGATGGAGTGCTCCACCCAGGCCAGGTTGTTAGTCTACACCACCGAGAGCTGCGTGAACTTTCTGTAGGTGTCCACCACGGCATGCATGGTGAACTGCTGCTCGTCGTCGGCAGCCGCTCAAAGCGCCATTGGAGCCGCACAGGATACCCTCTAAGAGTTTGTCATGGTGGGTGTGCTTCTTGCAATGGTGCGGCGTGATCGAAAGGTTGAAGAGACATAAGGGTTAAATGGTCACTGTAATAAATGGGGGTCGGCCGGCCTGTAATCATCTTATCGTCACGCCTTGTCACCGCGTTCATAGTGGAGGATTCAAGTGCACGCTTGACAACACCACAAACATTTTGTTTGACCATGCATGGGCTCGAAGAGGCGCCAAATGTATCATCGGTGAGCCTGTTCCCGCGCTATCGCGCAGTTTACTGCGCAAGCTTCTGTCCGGCTAGTTTGGTCACGCGTCACCTAGAAGAGGGACAAATTATGGGCGTTTATTGGCAAAAGGCTTTGTAAAAACGAAGTGTGTGGAATGACTTCGGTCATAAGTTTATCGTGGATGATGAGGTCAAAATTACACAGAAGGATAATGATGGACACTCGAGTGCGATAACTAATTTTGCGCTCTACATGGCACACGGTTGAAGAAACCAACTGTGTGCAATAATGTCGAATATCACAATCAAGTTAGCTATACAGATCTTGTGCTATGAGATTGACAAGGTAAAAAGATTCAAGAATGGTTAATAAAATCTAAGTCCATTGCATATTAATGTCAAAATAGTGCTACCAATATACGAGTCTCATACGATGTCATTTCAACGATTGCACCACAAAAACTCAAAATATTACAAAGTTTAAATTCCAGAGTTATATGGTTCAATTTCAAAGATTACAAGGTTCAAACTGATATTAAAAATGAAATTCAGCTCGTCAGCAAGGTTCAAACTGGTATTAAGGACCAAAGTAACACAGTGGTGGATATTTTAATTTTACCTAGCCGTTAGTAGCGACAAACGAGAAGGCGCTATCAGTTCTGAACACGCCTCACGTCCAAGCGTCTCTGGTCTGTTTCTATACACGCCTAGCAAAACCCGCGGCCGCCGTCAAAAATGACGCCGTATTAGTAGGCGTTTCTAAGATTGTGGTTAAACGCTAAACTATCAGGCGTGCCTTCCGGTTGGCCGCGTTTGACGGCTGTCACACTGGCGAATGGCGCCGCTGCGTGCAAGTGAAGCGCCTTCCGCTACGGCGCGAATGGGGTCATGCGACGCAGTAAGTTTTTTGGGATTAGTGGGCGAAATAAGGACGTCCAGTGTCATTTAGTAAAAACTAGCAAACATGTCCGTGCGTTGCAACGGGAGACAAAAAAGTTACACGCAAGTCAAATAAGTATGACTCAATACCTCAAATTATGAGCGTCCTTTATTTTCACACGGTGGCTCACCATGTTTTCACTTATCTTTCTCCCCACCCTCGTTGATGATGTATGCGATGTCCATGTGATCGCAATGCATTCGACGTGGTAAATCCCAAGGCAATGAGCTTGCCACTGCATGGCACACTTGTCATTGTGCCGCGCAAGAGAATGTTTAAAACTTTAAAAACAAATTTCATGGACCACAAACTACTCCTAGCGCCTAGACATAAAAAGAATTTCCAAAAACTATCCAAATCCTAGACATGAAAGACTTTTGGAGCGACGAACATTTTTTCTAATCGGCAAACATTTGTTTTAAAATTTTGGGCATTTCTTAAATGCATGAACATTTGTTTTGTTCAGACGAACATTTTTTAAATGCATGAATAGTTTTCGAATTCATGAACATTTGTTTTGTTCAGATGAACAATTTTTGAAAAGCATGCATAGTTTTTGAATTCATGAACAGTTTTTGAGTTACAAAACCTTTTTTGTATCAATGAACTTTTTTTATAAATGGGGAACAAATTTTGGAAAATTGTGTTTTTTTATAATTTGTGAACAGTTTTCTAAATCACCAAAAAAATAAAAACTGCGGAAAATTTATGATTTCTTGGACATTTTATGAATTTATAAACATTCTATGATTTCTTGAATATTTTTCTCAAAACTCACAACCTTTTGTAATTGAAAATCACAAATTAATTTAAAGAAGGAAAAAAACAGAAATATGGAAAGAAAAGAAAAACGAAATGAAAAAAAAATAGGGGCACCCGGGTCTGCGTGGTGGAACAGTGAGTCTTCAACCACTGAGCTGCTAGTGCGTCCGTGATATATGTGGGGTACTATGTTTATAAACGACCATGCGAGACGATGACTTTGAAAAAAGAACGAATCGTTTTCTTGACTTACGAGTGGCATGGCGGGTAATTTATAGCAACTTTGAGGGTATTTGTTTTGATGGACGACAGAAACCCAATTCTCTTTATTATTACTAGTACAAATGCCCGTGCGTTGCACCGGGCAAAGAAAAAAAGAACAACCTACTTCACGTGCCATTATGCGTCATTTTTTATATCCAATTTAAATAAACATCAATCATAAGGTTACACTGATTATTACTTTTTTAGCAAGTTTGGACATGAAGCCAACTTGGCGTTCTTCTGATGGAAAAGTAGTTTTGCATGGAATAGTTTGTCCATCGGTTTTATTTTTTACTTTTTGGGAAAATGCAAAAAAATCCTTATTTTTAATAAAAATTCACAAAAAATTAGAACACTTTTAAGGAAAGTTAATATTCCTTTGAAGATTTTTTTAACAGATGTCTATTTTGAAAAGGAAAGATTGAATTTTTTTGTACATTTTTAAATGAAAATATTTTTAGAAAAAGTCGAACATTTTTGGGAATTTTGAACCTTTTTAAAAAAAGTGTAAACA
Source organism: Triticum timopheevii (assembly GCA_963921465.1). Classification (NCBI taxonomy): domain Eukaryota; kingdom Viridiplantae; phylum Streptophyta; class Magnoliopsida; order Poales; family Poaceae; genus Triticum; species Triticum timopheevii. Next base: position 487,637,504 of record OY997270.1, on the reverse strand, counting down.
TATGTAAAACTGTGATCATTTTAAACTATTTTACTATGTTGAATTTTTCTAGAGATAGTTGGTTGTTTGCTTGTGTAGAGTTTATCTTTTTTCTTAAAAATATTGCAAGTGAACATGCCCGTCCACTGTAACTGGAAAAGAAAATACCACATGCCTTTAACCCAATAACGACATCCCACACATATGGATCTATACGGCGCTGGCGTGGACGAGCGGAAAGCCCCGTTGTATTTGATACAACCTCCGACTCGACCAGTTCACATTGCATCACGGAAATGAAACCTCACAGCTGCACGCCCTAAATAAATGAATTAACCTGGGAACCAAACAACGGCCTCAACCAAAAGCATGGGTAAAGAAATGAACTGAATGACATGAAAAACTATGTCTTAATATATAATTTATATGCATAGAAAGATGCATATAATAAAAATAATTAGTTACATCTAATGTGAATCTTAGTGACAGTTTAAGCAAAAACGATCACCATTGTTTAGTCACTTGTACTTTGAAAACACACTATCTTACCAGACAAAGGGCACAGATTATCCATGATGAAAGTGTCATTAACTTATTATGACAGGAAAATGCACAAAGAAAACAGAAGCATATTTTCCAAAACTTCACACTAATTTTAGTATTTTTACGCAATTGAATTACTCAGCATACAATTATTTACCTCTCGGTTAAATTGAGAGCATCCAATGAAATTTGAGGGAGAAAAAGGAACATATGCGACCCAGTGACAGTCTGCTCGCTTGACCTCTTCATAGAATTTACTATTGTGGTTATAAATAGTTGCAAATTTGTTACCAATATAATCTAGCAGTTTTTATGAAAACTCTATGAAGGCAAACTACCAACAATACATTTAACTCTAGAAGAAAACTGGCAAAATTTGAGGAACAAGACAAAAGGTCGATCTTGGTGGCAATACTCCTAAAGTGGCATATACTCTCGACTTTGTTTGTACTGAACATTCAGACTATGAAACCTGAAAAGTAATACAATCCAAAAAAGAATAATGATGCTGAAATTACAATCTAGATAAAGCATACTGGTTACATGAGCAACAATAAGAACAAGCCTGCCACCTTGAGGATTCCCATGTCTCAACAGTAATACATATAAATGGATCACTCTCATGTAAAAAATAAACAAAATAAATTTGATCTCACAATCCTTGTGTCCGGACATCAGGAAAGGAAGCTAAACAATGGTGAGATCGAATATATAAACTCAACATAGAAAGCATCATTTGTTTTAATCAGCAAATATCCGACTGATGATTGGAAATTTCTGCAAGCCTATTTGTTTTTACCAATTAGTGTGATGTGCAAGATCAATCAGCTAAAACTCACAGCCGGGGGCCTCCCTGACCAGCTTTCCAGCAAGCTCTGCGTCTTCCGCATCCTGGACGCGCGGCTGGGCGGGGCAGTGCTCGGTCGCGGGCACTAATAGGGCAGCAGCACTCGCGCTGCACGACCTAATTTCCAGTGTGAACAATGTGCAAAAAGATCAAACCTCCTCTCCTATGATGGCAGAAAAATAGCAGCAACTTCATCTTCATATAGCCGAGAGAAAGATAAAAAATCTGTTGTAAAACACAATTGAATGTGCAATGTAGCTTACGACAGGACTTGTACTGCTTTTATGTTTAGTTTCAGCATATCCAGACCATATATCCTATAGTGTCCGATCATGATTACGAGAAATAAAAAAAATCTGAATAAAGAGAGCATCTGGCCAAGCGTAAGAAACTCCTGAAAAGTTGAAACTACAATAAAGCTCTTAATTAGTAGGCCGTCCAATTGCCCGTAAACATATGTACAACACACAATTCATTTAATGCACTATTGTAATAGAAAATCTAATAACAACCTATTTCCCCTGTTGCTACTGCCATATTGCTACCACCTACATAGACATGGCTAAGGTCCCAGTTGTCACAAAGTTGATGGGCGTACACAGTAATGCAGTATAGATGAGGCTAGGGAAAGAAAAAAGTGATCCACCATGGAGAAGGACACATTCTACTGTACGAAGTTATATTTTGCTCCAAACAGTGTGTCAGTTCACATGAACTCAAGCTTATATGTGGTAAATTCCGATTGATAAACAAAATAGATATCTTTCAACAGTTAAGTAAGCATATAAATTCCAATATCATAGAAAGAGAAGTAAATATAAGAAAACTTGTGAGCAAAAAAACCATGAAACTATATTCAAATTCATGCTTGAATATTTACTCTCAGAAAACCGTAAAATTGCGTACATATAATTTTGTACCGGCAGACCCCTAATTTTACAAAATTTAACCTACACCTACATCCCAAGTCCTGTTTCCAATCCTAATAAATGGCTGCCACACACTGATCAATGCTCATAGCGGTTGGCAAACCATTTTATAGAAACCAGATCCACCAGAATTCTGGAAATCTTGTTAAGTAGTAGGATTTCTGACATTAGTAGGTTTTGGAGAATGCCATTGCCATTTAATCAAGGCTAGAATTTGAAGCTTGATTGAAGAACATATCAGAAATGAACATTTTTTTGCAGGGTATAGAAGAAATGAACAATACTAAGTAAATAGCTCAACAACTCGTTTGCTGGTAAGTATCCAGATTTTGATATTAACAAAATCTAAACCCCAAGCCCAGTGATACTGACAGCAGAGTAAGAAATCTTTAGGGAGAAAGGTGAATTGGCTACTTGAAAGTGGCGGAGGTGATGTTTCCTGTTCCTGTGCTCCAGCATCTCCAGATCCACACAACCCCGAAGAGAATGCCCCTGCCGGCCATCCCGCCTCCCCTCCCGAACAACATAAAGTTCAATAAAGTAACTCAATCACAGAAAGTTCTTTCTCATACATGAGTATATATAATTGGTGCCATGCATGAAGATGTTGAGAATGATAACGATGTACTAAACCGTAACCGCTTCAGTAAATAGCAATGTCTCACATAGTTCAGATTTGTAAAAAGAAAATAACATAATCTCTTGGTGTGCATAATGGAATATAGATGCACAACTACCCAAAAAGTGTGTATGAGGAAGGAGATGTGATGTCAGCTCTGATTGCCATGGTTCAATCACTCCAACACACAAAAAATGGTGTGGATGTCGTCTCCGGCAACAAGGTTATTTCTTCTTCTCCCTTCTTACCTTCTCACTCCCTCTATTATGACTCAAGTGAGCAAACTCACCAGGAGCTGGTGGTGTCGAAAATTCAGAGAAGTGCTTGAGGGGTCCCAGGAGCACGGCAACGAGCACCTTCTGGTGGCCTGTGGCCCCGTCAACACCAATCAGTTGCAAATAAGAAGTAATTTCGACAACATGACTTATCTGCAAAATAAAATACAATGCAGTAGTCATAATAGTCCTACAGTGAAAGATAAATGAGGAAACTGACTTTGATTTCCTGCCATAATCTACTTACAGTGGCTCCAGATCGACAAACAAGACCCTTGAAACGTGTTCAATACATCCATTGCAACCCGACCCAACACAGCTATCACTACAAAAAAGGATGGCACAACTTAGGATTGGGCAATATAAAGCAGGACTTTATCGTTGGTACGAGCCAAGCCACATGTTAGTATGAAATATCGGGAAGATTGTTTCAGAAAGGTAAAAATAATACTGTCCGATTTAAGCAAGGTGCACTATCAATTCATAAACAGTGCCCAGATGCCTACTAAAATTAAATCGAATCAACAAATCATCTAGCAAAAAACCTTGAACATTACACCTTTTAATCATTCACCAATTCAATTATGAAAAAACAAATCATCAATAGATGATATGAAATCGTAACAGTATGCTGCTTTTGGACTATAGTTTCTGCAACTGATGAAGCAAGTGAAAAGGATACCCAACACTCCACAGGGCAAGGCACATCTTGTTCCCTATTTCAGCTTTTGGACTAACACCACAGAGAGAGACCCGTCGTTCATGGCAAGAACTGTCCTGGCAAGGATTGAAAAGATTCAAGGCCCTACAATGGCGATGGATCCCAGTGCTAGCTAAATATGCCTTCTAATCTACTGAATGCCTGAATGCAATGCCCTAATCACGGAGCGACGACTTTTGAATGTGATGCACTAATCTCACAACTCCTCGTGTGGAGGCGGCAGATTATCCTACCACGCCGCCACCGACGTCCGAGCTCTATGCGAACTTGTGGGATCCTGGGGATGAGCTCACAGGATAGTACAACACATATGCATACGCGCAGCAGTAAAAGAAGTTCTCCCTTTGAAACATCGCAGAACAGCTGGTCGAGCCGCTGTTGACCGCCGAGCTCTCCTTCCACGCTGCCGCAGATCAGTCGGTCGTCCCGCCATTGTTGACCGAGCTCTCCATTCGTGCCACTGCAGAGCAGCCTTCCACATCGCCGCGACAAGCTCTCCATCTAACCCACCACATAACTTTGCCTTGTACTCTAAGAATAGAATAGTTAGCAAATCAATTGGTTGCCAAGAAATAAACAAGCGATTGTCTTTTGTATATAACATTCTGTTGTTCAATGAAAATGGCTATACATTGTGGAATTACTCCACTCAAAATACTGGAATGCCCAAACTGAAGACCTAGACACCTAATAATTATTGTTCTTCACAAGTTTCAGGTCAAGACAACTTGACGTTCTTGTAGCTTTGACATTGTTGTTCAAATAATCTTTTTGTAATAAGCATGCATTTACAGTTGCATATATTATTATGAAACCAAAATGTCCAAGGATACAAAAAAACCAAGCAGTCATGCTGCCAATACAGAAATATCACCGCGTCTCAACGACCATAAACTGGACCCATGAACTTGACCAGCTATTGACTCTACTAAAGCACGAATTCACCAACTAACAGACTCTTGATTTCTTGAATCCCGGTAAGTTAGTTAGTCCAACAGGTGATTATGAAACATATGTACAGAAGCATAAGGCCATCAATTATTGTTGTCCATATACTAAGAAGAAACGATCTGATAAAATAGGTATCCAACCAAAGAAGTACTGTAATTGTAATAAAAGAATCGGAAATAAGACAGCGACCTTAGTTTTGCTTCTCTATCATATCAGCTCCGCCATGGGTGAGGTTCTTGCACTAGTGCCACCGCTCAGGCCCTCTGCAGCTTTCTATCTTCATCATCTTGACCCTGAAAATTTTGAAGGACTTCAGAAAATGAAGAGTTCAGTTCCGAATTGCCGGAAAGGCTCTAGCACAGATCATGCTTGGGTGTTAATATTCAGCGACCCGAGACAGCAAGGAGAACACGTTGATGATGAGGTGAACGCTGACGGTAACAAGAGATTCCTGTAGGCGTGAAGCCTGTAGCGGACTCGCGCGAGGCGGGCGATGAGGGTGCAGAGGTGGTCAATCTCGGCGTCGAAGTGGCGGAACTGACGGAGCTCCATCTAGACCTCGGCCTTCTCCTTCTGCAGGCGCCGCATCATGGCCGTGGCCTTGCTGGCGGCGCTGGCCGCGGCAAGGCGCTCCTCCTCCATCTCGCCCCACAGCGCCCGCGGTCTCCTCCTCCGCCTCCACCCTCGCCGCTCCTCTTCCTCCCCGTCTCCACCCCCAGCCCTCTTCCTCCCCATCCCGCCCCGCCCTTCTCCCTCCCCGCAGACTCCTCCTCTGTCTTCACTCTCGACGCTCCTGTTCCTCCCTGTCCCCGCTCCGCCCCTCTCCCTCCCGACGGTCTCCTCCTCCGCATCCACCCCTCTTCATCCCCATCCCCACACCCGCCCCTCTTCCTCCCCATCCCCGCCCCCGCCCCTCTCCCTCCCCGCGGACTCCTCCTCCGCCTCCATCCTCGCTGCCCCTCTTCCTCCCCGTCACCCGCCCTCTCCCTCCCCGTCGCCACGCCCGCCCCTCTTCAGGGAGTGCCGCCACCGAACCGCCACGGACGGCGAGGAGCCGCATGGGCGTCGGGGGAGTCGGGACGCAGCCGTGGTCGTCATCCACTTAAACAGAGGACTGCGGGTTGAATACCCAAAACCTTAGGGACGTTTTTGCAAAAAGGCCGACGACGTACGACAGAAACCCAATTTGCTTTATTATTAGGTAAAGAAAAAAAAAGGTAGAGATAGAGATAATACGCCCAACGGTTGGTTTTATATCTGCATCTCAGATTGCAGGGGCGGACGCACGTTGAAGGTTGCCCCCACTTGATTTTTACGTTAGCTTATACCCGTCTTGCCTATGCTTTGTTTGCCCTCACTCAGCCCAATACTTTGCCCCGCTCGGACTGATATTTTCTTTATTTTTTAAAGCCCATATACTCTAAACTCTGTAGTAATAGCCCATAATCAATCAAGAAATATTGCTCGAAAATCTGGCTACGGCCCACCAGGCCACCACTAAGTGCTAGCATGCATAATTACGGTATGGTTGCTGATTGCATAACTTGATCCGATCGCTGCGGCCACGAACACACCTGAAGGCGGACGCCGTTACCTCGCCGCCCAGGTAATCGATTACCGCGAAGTCGCCGGCTTGCCACCAGCAATCAGTGACTTGCCGTCGCCCGCCCGCCGCGGCCTTGCACGACGACACCGCAGCATGGCTCCGTCAGAAATTCCACAATTTCGTCTTGCTAATTGGATCAAGGTGAGCCTTCATCTAGGGTTTTTTCCTTCAATTTTTTTGCCCGGTTACAGTTTTTGTGTTACAAACTATGTTAATCTCATCAACAATTTACCTATGTTATTAGGTCTGTTCAAATACACCTTTTGTAGTCTGTAAATTTTAGTATGCAACTATCTATCTACTTGGATGCTTGCCTTGTTTGTTTTATTCAATATGGATGCTTGCCTTGTTGATTCATCAATACGGTCATACATTCTTGCCCCCTCTCAAGTTTTTTCCTGGGTCCGCCCCTGTCAGATTGTCAGGGGTTTACGGCGGCGTCAGGAGATAGTATGTGGGAGGCCACATCTTGTCGAACCCAGATCTGGCAATGGCATGGCAACCAAGTTAAACGGACAAGCGCTGCGCTGGTTCATTCAGTGGGCTCACTGCTCTATATATTACCGGCCGGGGCGCTAGTCCACGCTTCACACCGCCCCGCGCCTCCTTCTCCACACACTCCCGCCCGCGCGCACCATATTCGACGTGCCGGCTCCGGCCATCGACCATGGAGGGCGAGGCGCCGCAGTCGCACCAGCTGCTGCTGCACGGCGTCAGACTCGAACTCCGCCTCAACCCCATCACGCAACAGCACGACGGCCGGCTCCCGGCGTCCCCCTCTACGGCTGCAGTCGCCGCGGAGCACCAGCACGGCGGCGGGCGGGAGACCTTCTCCTGCAACTACTGCCACCGCAAGTTCTTGAGCTCGCAGGCGCTCGGCGGCCACCAGAACGCCCACAAGCTCGAGCGCACCCTCGCCAGGCGCAGCCGCTACGCCGACGCCACGCCTTCCTCCCCGGCCGTCGCCCACCGCTGGCTCCACGGCGGCGGGGAGCTCTGGGGCTACGCTACTTCACCCGCGGCGAGCATGGGCGGCTGGGCTGGCACTCGCAGCACCACGACGGCCGGCGGGGAGGCCACGGCGGAGAATGAGATAGACTTGTCGCTCAAGCTCTGAGCACCGCCACGGCCGGCGGGGAGGCGGTGGAGTTCATATATTCGAGCGGCACTACCTGCATGTGCCCAGCGTGTCAACAAGTACCACTACTACTAGTGTTCTTAATTGTTGCAAGCACCCGGTGATTAATTAACTACTGGGATTATAGCTACCTACCTAGTGCAATGGATTGTTTCAGCTCATCAATTAATTATATATGTGTACGCTAAATTGGATTGTTCAATAACAAAAATGCTACTCCCTCCGTTCACTTTTGTAAGTCATTTCAGACAAAACTTAAAATAGGTTGTTTTGCATATTGTCTAAAATATCTTCAAAGTATTATAAAAGTGAACAGAGGGAGTAGCTTATACACGCGTGTAACCTGTTGCCTCGGACGTGTTTGGTTCAGGGAGGGTAACGCAAACGTGATCGTAATGAGGTTACGCCGGCACTGCGAACGAAATGAGCAAAATCCATAACGTGTTTGGTTCAGCTCTAAAATAGACTGTAACCAAATTAATAAACCATCGTAGGAGTACCAACTTCAGATCTGCAGTAACTCCAGGAAACAAATCCAAAATTCGAAAATAAAACAAAAGAAGAAATCAATGGGCACAAGAACACGAACTGCATCTGCCTCACATCGACGGATCCCCGCCAGAGCCAGAGCCGCCACCAAAGCTTCCTGCATCAACATCGATCGAGGATGGCGACGATTATGAGGAGATCTGCAGTCGACGCATCTACTCGTGCTCGTGCGGCCGGCCTCACCTCGTCGAGGGCTGCCACAGGCGCGGGCGTTGGTGCTGCTGCAACTGCAAGGCGGCTCCGCGGCGGAGCAAACTTCTCGCTGTGGCGTGGCGAGCGGTATCGTTATCCAATTACGGTGGGGTGTGGGCGGAACCGGGAGTAGCTTCTTTAGCACTGCATGCAAAATATCAAACTGTTTCTTTTTGCTTGGACACTATCTGCTATGCGTGAGGTCCGCTTGTCTTGCATTTCTTGGAAGTTGCTTGCTTAGCTGAACGACGGCCATTTTCTCGCCAGTGAACTTCTAACGGCAAAGACATTGCTTTGCTGTCTTTGCCGCCGTGTAACTGCTAGCTCCCTGCCTATTACAACACCCTACCTAGCCTAACTGCTACACAGATCAAATATCCACCATGATCTGACTGGATGTCTACCCAACCCATACCCTCACACATCCTTAGATATTGATGCCACAAGCGCTCTTTTAAACAAAAATCGCACACTTCTTTTAAAAATATATATTCTCACTTTCCCCTTGATTATCTAGCGGATTTTTTCGGTCTCGCTATTTGGGTCCTCCGATGACAAGGAAATAAGGATTTCTAAATCATCACCGTCGCCCCCGCGTCGCCCCCGTCTTGGGTGACTCAGGCGGCCCCTCAAACCCTAGCCACCAGGGTCACCACCACCTCCCTTCCTTCTCTCCGTTGCTGCCGGAGGATGCCGACGGGCTAAGCCCGGCAACCGACGGCGGTGGCGGGGGTTCTTCTCCCTGGCTCGCGTAGGAGGGGATGGGGCAGGATCTCCTAGCGCGAAACAGCGGGACGTGATCTGATTCATGGCGGCGCGATGTTGTGCTCCAGGCGGTAGCCTTGGCTGGAGGCGTGGCTGCCTGGTGGCAGGCCACCGCCGGTGTTGTGTAGGTTTGGGTAGCGGCTAGATCGGGTCGGGTGCATGTATGGGTCTCCTGGCCCCTTGGCCTGGATCCTGGGGTGGCGGCCCTGGAAGGTGGCGGCAGGTGAAGCTCGGGCGACCCACGGTAGCATGGCGTGGTGATGTCCTTGACCAAGGCATAACTCCACCGACAATCTGGTGGCCTTGGTTCCGGATTAGATCAGATCTATGACAGTGACGAGCATGTGCAGGGCCCTTCCCGATGGCTCTTACGGTTTGGCGAGGTGGGGTGGCAGCCATCCCCCCGAACTCAAGTGATAGCACACGCAGGTAGTGACCGACGTGCCAGGGCTGCCATGGTGGCAGTGCTGCTATGGGTGGTCGCCGGATCTGAGAGGCCTGATCTTGGGCTTTGAAGGTGGTCTGGCCGATGCACAAGATGTGGGATGGATGCTCGTGGGACAAGATACGGTGAAAACCTTGTCTACGGCCAGTGGCCGGAGCAGACGATGGTGACACCCTTGGCGGTGTCCTTCTTGGATGCATCATCGAGGTGAAGTTTCCGTCTCCTTCCGCTAACTCCGGGGGAAACCCTTGAACAGTCGATCAGATGATGGCTGCACTCAAGTGTCGTCCCCCCCCCCCCCCCCCCCCCCCGCGCGGGGGCGTCATTCTTAGAGGTGTGCATTGGCTTGAGGGACCAGTGGACGGTTCCAGCAGTGGAGAGCGGCGTTCGATGTGAAATATCGTGGACATTGCCTAGAGGGGGTGAATAGGGGCTTTAAAATAATATGGTTTAGGCTTGAACAAATATGGAATAAAACTATTGTTTAATTTGTCAAGCACAAAAACTAAAACAACTAGGCTCACCTATGCGCACCAACAACTTATGCTAAGATAAACAACTATGTGATAGCAAGATATATAACAAGAACAATATGGCTATCACAAAGTAAAGTGCATAAGTAAAGGGCTCGGGTAAGAGATAACTGAGGCATGCGGAGACGACGATCTATCCCAAAGTTCACACCCTTGCGGATGCTAATCTCTGTTTGGAGCGGTGTGTAGGCACAATGCTCCCTAAAATGCCACTAGGGCCACGTAATCTCCTCACACCCTCGCACAATGCAAGATGTCGTGAACCCACTAAGGGACCCTTGAGGGCGGTCACCGAACCCGTACAACAGGTAACCCTTGGGACGGTCACCGGTACCCGTACACTTTGGCAACCCTTGGGGGCGGTCACCGGAACCCGTATAAATTACTCGGGGCAATCTCCACAACTTAACTGGAGATCCTGAAGCTTGTCCCGGAGCTTTCCACCACAATGATTGAGCTCCGCGACACCAACCGTCTAGGGCACCAAAGCACCCAAGAGGAACAAGCTCTAGGGTGCCCAAACACCCAAGAATAATAAGCTTCTCACCTTCACTTCCACGTATCACCGTGAAGAACTCAAACCTATGCACCAAATGCAATGGCAAGGGCACACGGAGTGCCCAAGTCCTTCTCTCCCAAATCCTACCACAACAACTGATGCTATGGAGGAAAACGAGCGGAACAATGAAGAAGAGAACACAAAGAACTCCAAGGTCTAGATCCAATGGGTTCCCCTCACATAGAGGAGAAAGTGATTGGTGGAAATGTAGATCCAGTTCTCCTCTCTCTTTTTCCTTCGAGAACTAGCAAGAATCATTAGAGGGATTGAGAGATAACAAGCTCGAATAAGTTCAACAATGGGGGCAAAACACGAGCTCAAGGGATAAGAACCATTGGGGAAGGAGACCCCCTTAAATAGGCCCTCCCAAATCCAACAGTTATGCCCATAGCCCGCACATAAGCGGTACTACCGCTCTGGAGAGCGATACTACCGCTTGGACGGTAGTACCCACAGAGCAGTGCAATGGAGAGGAAGCATGAGGCGGTAGTGCCGCCGGAGCGGTACTATCGCTGCGGTATGGTGCACCCACTTTCGCCCTACTATCGCCGAGAGCGTGACAGATCCAGAAGCAACTGCATAAGTGGAAGGGGAGCGATAATGGGTTGGCAGTACTACCGCTTATGAGCGGTACTACCGCTTGTACTACCGTTCTACTGTCGCGCAACTCGACACAAAAAGTCAAGTCCCCAAAAGTAGTGGTAGTAGCCACGGTACTGGACAGAGGAAGTACCGCTTATAAGCGATACTACCGCGGGGGTGCCACAAAGAAGCCCAAGCAAAACAGATGGATGCAGGAAAACCAAAACTGCCATAACTTCTGCAAATGAGCTCCGAATAGAACAAACTCTAGCTTGTTGGATGGGTGACGACAAGAAAAATGCATAATGATATATAGGTGTGAAACCTCCATCCATGAAGAACCGACAAAAACTCCAACATCAAAAACATCATAGAAGATGCATATGAATTCCGTTTTCGATGAACTCGAGCTTGTCATGAAGATGACCAAAAGCTCAAAAAATCACACAGACAAAAACCAAACAAGAACCAAGAAAGATGATGTACGGATGCAATGGTTTAAGCTCTCTACGAACGATACGATCAAGCTACTCAGTTGAGAGCCCCCCCTTCATAGTACGGCAATCGATCCTATAAATCGGTCTCCAAACTACCACCATGAGACCGGTAAAATAGAAAACCTATCAAGAGAAAACCTTTGCCTTGCACAAAGTCCACTTGAGCTAGATGATGATGATCTTGACTCTCTCAAGTTGGACCATCTTTCTTGATTGCGTTGGCTTGATGAAGACTATTAGATTGCTCCCCCATACACCACTATGGGTGAGCCACGCTTCGGCACATCTTCACAAGTCCACTATCACCACAATGGATGGCAAGCTTCAAGCATGTGATCTCTCTGTGATGCTCCTCTTGAACTTGCACAGCGCAACCTAACCCCACATAGAACTCTCACGTAGACCACAGATTAGTACATAAAGCGTAATGGTAATACTTACCATACCTTGATCCCCTCGATACATCTTGTACGCTTTGTGTGTTGATCAACTTGATTCACTCTTTGACTTAGTCATGATGAACCTTCTAAAAAAACGATAATACAGCGGTTTGATCTGCACATCCATTGAAATTGGTTTGCAAGTGCAAAGGGGGCAAGAAGTTTGAAGCGTGCAACTAACACTGTTTTTATGGGTTACCCTGCAAAGTCGGTGTTGGTCTTAAGGGCTAGAATCCTCTTTGAGTTTGTGTGTTTGGGTGGAACCGTCAGAGCTCCGTCATAGATTCCTATCGTTTCCTTTGAACGGTGGTGTTAGGGTTATTTGTCGTGCGTGTGCGACGACGAGATCTGACATGACTGTAACTCTAGGACATTGATCCTTAGGGGCACGTGTATGAAGACTGCCCGACTATCAACCACAAGGTGAGGCCTGCTCACCTTGTATAATTTTGTGATCATGCATGACAAGTACTCCCTCTGTAAACAAATATTTCCTATGTAAACAGTCATCTTGAGATCGACAAGACCATGGTGTGGTGCATGTTCGTGTGGTGGGCCATGCTTTGAAATGTGGCAGTAGATCCTCCAGCTGAACAATCCCTCCTAACCAAACAGCTTCTAGCTTTCCCATGGCTGAAAGTTCACAGCAATTTTCTCACAGCTCACAACAGCTTTCTCATAGCTCACAACAGCTTTTTCAGAATCTTTAGCTCAACCAAACACAGCCTAAGCCATGTGAGCAACACGAACTAACACAGAGAATGGGATTATCCGAAGTGCTCATCCCCAATTCTCTCCTTCACACCCCCAATATGCATCTACTTCTCATCCCCTTTTCCTCCAATTTGCATCGAGTTGTACAACGACCTTAGATCAGATTTCATTAGTCGCATCGTCCAATCAGCGCCCATCTATGTGATATACCTACAAATCGGAACCATAATTTGGTGTCGAAGTCATCAAAATCATCGAGAAAGTTTCATTGCGACTGGTTTGTAATCACTTCAGATAAATCCACAGATCTGCATCTCTTAGGATAAATTTGAAGAGCGTCTTCAAAGCCATCCTACAGTGTGGACACCACGACGATGTGGCTCAGCAGGCAGCCAAACGTCCCTTGACGGAGGCGGCGGCAGCAGCCGCCATGCTGAAGCGCAGCTGCATTGGCCTTGGAGACCATGTAACCGAATAAGAATACATCTCATCAAAAAAAAAAGTGCCAGCTCCCAATTTACGCGTAGAATAGAACACTTCTCTTTCCACTCCCTGCTGTTATTACACAGCTAACTTTTCCATCTCATCTACTAATTGTTACACATATAACAAGAATAAAAAAAGATACAACAATCTCTCCAAACAAAACTGAGATCACAAATCGCAACTAGATGTAATTCCTTCCTGGCTCCGGCATGTGACTCTTGGCAAAACGGCAGAACATCATCATCATCATGAAAAACCCCGTCAAGATTGGCACCTAAAACTGCATGCTCCTTGAAGGCACCGTCATCAATCACAGTAAAGCCTAATCACCGAGTCGGCGCCAGCAGTGAATAACCACGGTTGTCTTGGGTGGAATTTGCAATCCAAAACTCCTGCACAGCACCAAAACCATAACCTATAGTTACAACATTTGCATAAAGCATAGCTTTGTGTGGTTGGCTATGCATATTGCTAGATAATTGTTGTTATAAACAAAATAACTTTTGGAATGCAGATAAATGCATATTTCCTTCTATGAGTACAAATTTGATCCTGCCCAAACCTTGAATCTGCAATTATGCGTCCTTAGGGGCCCATATGCCCAAAAAGACTGCTTGGTTCAATTGACCGAATCTAACTTTCTTCCTTACGAATAATTTCAATTTGACAAGACACATGCTACAACATTACATACTCAATATTACACTAGTCTGTCCCTGATTCTAAAAAAACTCCAAGCACCAAATAGACCATCAAAAGCAAGTACAGCTATAAGCAATTTAGTGTAATTTGTAATAAGTGGTCAGATATGAGAACATAGCACATCAAACATACTTCAGTTCAAACTGGCACCAGATGGATCAAGGAAACTACAATGTATTAATGTGAGGTTCAATGCAAAGCATATATGACTTGCATTCTTCCAGTGAAAAACACAAGAATGTAACTGAGTTTAGCCACTGCCATATAACTGCTTTGATGAAAGTTAAAATGTCTACCGAGTGCAAATAAGAAGAATCTACAAGCGGAAGATGTAAAATAATGTGAATTATAAAAACCACATGATGTATCACAATATACCTCTTCTATCTGAACTCAAATGGCCACGAAGAATCTCCAGTGGCACAATAAGTGGGTTCTGGTTGAGATCAGCATAGACCATCCCATGGAACACATGAGCTGTACAATCCTCCGATGACGAGGCAAAAAGAGGGTATCTCCGGTGGAAAGTAACACTGGTTATATCCTTCGAGTGGTTCCTGAAATAAAGAAAATAAATACAAAATATAAACTCATACAGAACAGTATAACTAGTGGGTACTGTTCAAAAAAGAACACTGTATGTAATGAGATTTTTAGAAACAAGACAATAACTTAGAACCAGAAGACAATAACTAGAACCGGAAAAAGCATGAAGTTGTTTTTACAGTAAAGACCATTCAAACATGGGCACCGGAAGACTAAGCAGCAGAAATCATTGACATTTAATAGATAACACTTTTGCGCATAGCGGCACTGTCAAGAAGGAAAAGTTCGGCCATGAGTTTGAAGACTGGCGTGTAAAGGAGTGATCTGTGGCCGCAGTAGATAGCAAAGCATGTGGTATGTAGTGTCGTTTGATTAATCAACGGCCACATCAGATAGCAAAGCATGTTGTACGTATTGTACATTCAAGTATTTAGTGATTGGTACATAAAACAATTTGTATTAAGGTCCATAACAAACATTAAGTTGGCTGAACTAAATTTGAACAAGGAAAAGATAAAATAATAGCAATCAACTGCCTAAAACATTAGCCTTGCTGTACGTATTATATAAAAACTGAAAACAAAATACAGAAACAATGAGACTAAAGGTAAGAGAAGTCATACTTTAACATCTTGTACGGTCTCGTAGACAGATCAGTATCAAACCAGCACATTTTACCATCTTTACTTCCCACAATAACATTATCACCTGCATGAAAGAATTGCAATGCCATTAATAAGGCAATCCAACAAACAGTATTGCACTACAATTAGTTCTAACAACTAGTTTACAGCTTAGATGCAAAGGCAATATGAACCAGCCCAAGATTCATCAACTGGTAAATTAGTAAACAGTTGGTTTTATACGTACCACCAGGATGGATGGAGATAGACGAAATTTCCCGGAGACCTGACTCCAGCTTTTTCACTACCTCTGCCTTTTGGAGATCATAAACCTGAACAAACTTCTTAGTGGCAACAAAGAACATCTTTTGAGTTGGATGGAATACTGCTGCAACAGGGAGTCCCGGCAATTTACGGAAAGGATGGTGAGAATGCTTCTTGGAGAGCTGATGCAACAGTACAGCCCTTGATTCACGTACAAAGGAATTAAGGTAGACAAACGGATGAATAGATAATCAAAATTTGAAGAATCTGTGTACACACTATGGCGGCGGGGATGCATATCTAGTAACTATGAACTGAAAGAGTGACCCAATAAAGAAAGAAAAGCACACAGCTCTGTAACAAAGAAAGAAAAGACAACTTTGCTGGGGCACACACTATAGAACCGTCACAAATGATTATCATGATATAGTTAGAATGTTGCATGGCAGCTACAAGATTGAAACTAGAGAAAAATATTTTAGAACATATTCGTTATTGTGCTCATGCATCACTAATAAAATAAACAAAGCAAAGAGGATATCAGTTGGCACAACTGTCGTGAAATAGTCTCCCTTTGAATGCCACTCCACAGTAGATGCAGCCTGAACAATAAAACAGGAGTAAACATGCGAACAAAAAGCCACACATTTAGGAGAATGATAAGTAACCCTCAAGTAATTATACCCTATGATGAATCAATGTGATTCCGTCAAATTTGTCATTCTTCACCCACCTCACAGCTGGTTTCTTATCACCTGCAATATAATTAAATATTTATGAATACAGTGAACAACGCAGGTGGAAGAATTGTTTGGGTTACAACTATTACCATCATCTTCAGGGGTTGGTTCCTCGACATGGAGGAGCTGCTTTGTCCTCACTTGAGTTTCCTCATCCCCCACCTCAGCGTTAAGAAGCAGAAGATCACGGCCACTGCACAAAATAAGATGAATGGTGACAATGTGTAACGCCAGAAAATGAAGTATACTTGTGAATGGCGAAGGCATACACAATAGCAGCCAGAATGGGCCTCTCAGGTGAAGGATTCCACGAAATATGATGAACATCAGCACCAACATTGAAAACCTTAAGACAGCGACCAGTTTCAACCTCCCAAACACGAATTGTTCCATCAGATGAACCTTCAGCAAAGAAGAACTGTAATATAAGAAAATGCCATGCTCAAGTTGATGAGATCAATTCATGCAGCAAAGGAGCCTTTTCACCGAATTTTCTTGTCCAATTCCTCATCCTTCTACAAATATAAGACCCTCCTCTTTTTGGAATCTTGAGATTAGGTCAATAATATTTGGCATTACAGCACTATCATTTACTACTTTTGTATATCATGCATACTAATAAAGTTGGTTACACCAAAAGTGTTAAGGGCCCTCTATGAAATGGTCTGACCAAACATCAGAGTTCAAAGCAAATTAACTAATCACATTGAGTTCATTACCATTTGAACCATCAGAACATTATCATATATATTCAGGAAGAACTAGAAAATAAATATCTAAAGTCTATACCTGATGCTATCCACTGCCCTGTTGCTTCAACTGACAGCGATGTCACTGGACCACCATGGCCCTTGAACTCAAGGTAACAAGTTCGTGGATATGGCCTCAGATCCTTCTTACTGGGTAACTTTGGCTTGAGCGACTCGGGATCAATGTTTATCTGTGGGATTGTCAAATAATCATCATGCATTGAAAACAACATCACGATAATAGAAGATAAACTGGAATCCAGGCAATAAAGGCACATATATAGTTATGAAAAGAAGATATATCCTCCACTTACACGCTTCTTGCGAGTTCTAGGACATAGATAAAGATCTAGGCACCGATCAAATCCTTCCCTAAGTGCCTTCTCGTAGGCAGGTACACTTCTAAGAGATTCAAATCTGCATAATCAACGGCACAAAATAAAGGGGTCACATAACAAAATTTCCCCAGACCAATAGGGCCATGCAAAAGAAAAATCATAATGACAATGTGAAAGAAATTATACCGCCGTGGGATGAATTTCGGCCTGTCCTCCTCATACATAAGCTGGTAGTTATCTATCTCCTCTTGTGTGGGAATATATTCAACAGAAGGATTATACGACTCTTCATGACCTGAATAGAAGAAATTAATGGCATCATGAATGAATAGAACATCAACTACGGAACAGAAATGCCCATTCCAAGACTGTTTCAATCCATTTCAATAGAATGGGAGGTCATCCGGTCAAATTAATTGCTGAAAAACTTTTCAGGTAAGACAGGCTTGCAAAATGATGGCATGCCAGTACCTGGCAAATTTGGTTTAGGTGCAGGGATGTAGCTCAAGCCTTGCCGCTTATTGTCTGCTGTATCAGTGTCATCTCCCCACAAGAGATAATAGTTTGGCTCATCCTTTGGCTTGTCAAACTTGATCCATCCTTTACGAATGGCTCTAACGAGTTTAACAACCTTCCAAAAAGAACAATGGGGTAAAATATAAAGTAAATGGCAATGCCAAGTAATTATAAGTTATAGATGGCAGGAAAGAAACATGATAGCACAAATACAATCCCAAAGCAGTTCAGAAAGAAACTAACAAATAAGCACTGTGGCAATTGAGACTATTTGACCAGTACTAACAGCACATAATCTCTATAATTCTTACCCAGCGAGAAAGCATATACAACAAGAATCCGAACTTCTGAAACAGTTTCAGAAATACATAACAAATTAGCTGTATGGCTACTGAGTCTGTTTATGGAGTACTAAGATCACATGGTCTTATTCAATGGTTGCCCACAAAATTCTAGGTAACCGGACAACAGTGGAAGTTAAACTAACATCAGTAATCCTTTGCTGCAACATGCAATAACTTAGTACAGCGAAATCTGAAAATCTAATCTAAACAGTAAACAATCCAAGGCAGACAGCAAAAACATGAGAACTAGAAACACATCATAATCATGTACTGAACTATTAAAGCAGGCACCCATGACCTGCCCAACAATCATCAGTTCGTTGTGGCACATTTCTTAGACCATTCTATATAAAATACATTTCAATGGGGTATTTCTTTTCTTAAGCAAGATACTTCAGATCTCAAACGAACAGATTAACAAACCATCCCTGCAGTTTAATGTATCTTAAAACAAATTGAAGAGCATGTAGATTTTATGAAAAGCTCTAACATAACATAAAAGAGGAGGAAACTGAGGATATACCTTCTTTTGCTCCCACTTTGAGGGAACAAATCGCCTCTTTGGTTCGGGAGCGTTAGAAAGTGGATGGCCTTTATCAGCATATTCAAACCAATCAACATAATCCTACAAGAAAAGTTCACTCAGTCCACGTTGAGCATTATAGTTATGTGTATGGAAAATGAAAGGAAACCGTAAACTGTAAAAGAATTAACTTCAATGATCAGCGTAATCAAACCAGTCAACATAATGCTAAGAGAAATTTACTCGGTCCGCGTTGAACATTATAGTTATATGTAGAGAGAATGGATAGAAACCATGAATTGTAAAAGAATAATTTCAATTTGCATGCATGTACATAATCACCGCTGACATGTCAACTACAGCTTAAATTATTACTCGTAAAGGTAAGTAAAAATTATGTCCATAAAGAACAAGAATTATGCATGACACTTAGTAAATGCCAACATGGAATTCACTATTAAATGTTTATCATATAGATACACAACAACAGTGACTGGCAAACAATAACCACTAAGCAGGCCAACTGGGTCATTTTTACAGAGTAGTTACAAAAGGAGCACTTCAAATAAATGTACGATGATTCTGGCGGTTACACTTACTGGATAAGGATCAACATTGGCGTGTGGAGTCTTCCCCTTCATCAGTCTACTAATTATCTTAGCTTCTTCCTTGGTAATCTTCACCTCCTCGCCATTATAGTCATCCCAAAGCTTTCTCCTATACTTGGCAAGAGGTGAGGATGGGGCATTTAATCAGTAAGGTAACCCAGACCCACCTAACTTAGCATCAGACAATATATGAACGAATGTAAGGGATGAAAAACAATTTAACTCCATATCGTGCAAGACTGCAGGGATACTAGGCAAGGCTTTCTCATATCAGCTGAGTATGCAAACTCTAAAATCAGAGTTGGGCATAGGATAGCTAGTTCTGGAGTATGACAGACTGGAGTGAGATGATAAAAGGCACTCCTACTGAAGCTAAAAGATAACCGTTTGCTCAGCCCCTGTTTTCTTAGCTGCAAGTTGCAGCATACGGATAACTAATCCCATCCTCAAGTTCTCATTGAGGGTAGACCCCGCGACCCTATATAGCAGCCAATCGAGTTGGAGCCTCGTACCAGTCACCATCGTTATCTTTGCTGCTGAGGAAGCTGTCGATTTTGCCATCCCTGTCCCGCTTCTTGATCTTCCTCCCGGAGATGTCGTACCCGATGTGCTCCTCGTCCTTGTACCACTTAAGCGGCACGTCACCGACGGTGTTCCGCGGCGCAACCTGCAGCACAACAATGCCAATTGATAATAACCTTGGGAGTCCGTCCCCCAGGTACGCAACTAAAATGGCCATGAAGCAGCTAAATCACCTCGTCCTCAGAGGAGTCGCTCTCTTCCGCCACGGCGTCATCCTCCTCCTCCAGGCCGTCGGAGTCGGCGTCAGAGCCCTCGCCGCTGTCCTCGAAGGACAGCGAGGCCTGCGGCGGCAGCCCGGACAACCATCAGCGCCAATCCGACTGATAATAAGAAGAAGAAAATCGATGGGGCGAGGAGGAGGGTGGGGCGGACCTCGTCATCGTCTTCGTCCTCGGACCAGGCGCTGTCGCTCCACGGCGAGTCGTCGGGGGAGAGGTCGGCGGCGTCGTCTCCGCCGGGGGAGAGCGCGGCCTTGTCTTCTCCGTCGGCGCGCCCCATTCAGGACGGCGAGAGGCTCGGGGTTTGGGCGGCGCGGTGGTGGAGGGAGGAGGCCGCCGCCTGGGCTGCTAGGGTTTTAGGAGGGGACGGATGGAGGGGAAAGAGTGTTCCTTCGCTTCGCTTTGCTCCTCGCGGTGTCGGATGGATGCAAGAAGAAAGCCCATGCCAAGGGCCGGGCCGGCCCAGCTCCCATCATCATCGTGGTCTCGCGCCGGCCCAACGGACGAAACCTAAATTTTTCCTATCCCTCAAAGAAAAAAAAAACTAAATCTGCTAATGTTTTCCGGGCAAATCCTATTTGACGCCCGCAGGCGTCAAAAGGAGGAGCCTTCGCTGAAGCAAGTCGCCACTTGGGCCGGCCCACGTACGGATTTCGTTCGCTGTTGTTTTCCCTGTTTCTTGCGGGTTTTTTTTTAATTTCTTCTATGGTTTTTTTGCTTCCAGTTTTTCACGGTTTTTGGCCGGTTATCAATTGTTTTATTACGTTTTTTTATTTTTCTGTTTTGATTCCTTTTTGTCCTTTCATTTTATTTTTTTTACATTTCCTTTTTTATTTTATGTTTCTCTTCTTCTTCTCATTTTGTGTATTTGTATAAAAAGTTCACCGCGTGTTACAAAAATCTTCAATATATTAAGAAAATGCTCATCGTATATTATGACATTGTGTATTACAAAAATTGTTCATCTTGCACTGTAAAATTGTTCATTGTGTATTACAAAAATGTTCATTGTATATTATTAAATTGTTCCACGTATATTAGTAAATGTTCATTATGTATTACAAAAATGTTCATTGTGTATTATTAAATTGTTCAACGTATATTAGGAAATGTTCATTGTGTATTACAAAAATGTTCATTGTATATTATGAAATTGTTCAACGTATATTTAGAAAATGTTCATTGTGTATTTAAGTTTTGTTCATCGTATATTAAAAAATTGTTTAGCGTATACCCATAAAATTTCCATTTTAGTATTTTAAATTTGTTCAGTATTTTTTTACAAAAACGTTCACTGTATTTTAAAATTTCTTCAACGTATATAATAAAAATGTTGAACGTTTTTTAGGATTTGCCCCTGTACATTCTATTTAAGGTTGGCGCTGCACATAAAACTGTCGTGGTAGCTAGCTCGGCTGGTTTGCATCACTGGATTCGAGCATTAGGTCGTTGGTTCGATCCCACGCATACGCTTTTTTTCTTTTTTCGTTTCTTCGCTCACAGCGAGATGATTGGGCTGATACTTGTAGGTTAACGAGTCTTCTATGGGCTTTCATAGAGACCTACTATTAAAGGGAATAGGTATTCTTGGTTAGGGTGTCTAAAAAAGGTATTATTGGTTAGGTTTAGTCCTTTTAGTTGATTTTGTTTGGTTTGAGCAGCGAGATGATTGGGCTGATACTTGTAGGTTAACGAGTCTTCTATGGGCTTTCATAGAGACCTACTGTTAAAGGGAATAGGTATTCTTGGTTAGGGTGTCTAAAAAAGGTATTTTTGGTTAGGTTTAGTCCTTTTCGTTGATTTTGTTTGGTTTGAGCGCACGCTAATGTTTTACGTACGATTTACTCTACACAAGCTAAGCCATCTGGGTCAGGTACTTGCATGTTGATGGGCCTTCTATGGGCTTTCATAGAGACTGCGAAAAAAATAATTGGGTCAAAATAAATTAGTATTGTGGGAATTGATCTGAGGACCTCCTGTCTGGCTCTTCGATATAACAACCAACGAGCTACGGGACATTATGCTTGCACAAAACATCAAATTTTCCCGTTGCAACGCACGGGCATATGTGCTAATTTTTCCTACGGAATGTGGCGCGCAAATTCTCGAAAGATTAAGATTTTACTAGCACATATGTTCGTGCGTTGCAACGGGAAAAATTAATATTTTGTGCAAGCATAATGTTCCACAGCACCGTATTCACTATGAAGAACGTGCTGCAACGAAGCATCCTTCTACAAAATGAACACAAAAAAATATGATGCAATTTAGCTTGTTCATATTTTCTTTGCCGGGCATAATCTCCCACTGACTCCATTTGGGCATAATCTTCCACTGGGTCCATTTAAAGTATAATCCTTTCTTTAGTTACCATGACGTCCTTACCCGTTTTAGTCGGAAACTAAATCTTTCCTTTTCTAATTTAGTAGCCCTAACACGTTGAAGCCTATAGATCCTTCCTTTTAACTATTCTACTTTTTTCCCTTAAATCTTTTCTTTAATTAGCCTCATCTATTTGAATATTCTATTTAATAAGACCATAATCTTTCTTTTAGTTATTCTACCGGTTTACCCATAATCCTTTCTTTAATTAGCCACGTTCGTTTAAATATTTTATTTAAGCCCACAATCCTTCCTTTAATTAGCTCATTCGCTTAATTAGCCAGCCCTAAACATGAGACTGCCACTCCTATATTTAGAGCGAGTTGGGATTAGTAAATGTGAATGGTACATAGGTCGTTGGTTGTTACATCGAAGAGCCAGACAGGAGGTCCTGTGTATAATTCCCACAATGTTGATTTATTTTGACCCAATTATTTTTCGTGCAGCCAGACATGAGGTCATGTGTAAAATTCCCATAATGTTGATTTATTTTGACCCAATTATTTTTCGCAGTCTCTATGAAAGCCCATAAAAGTCCTATCAACATACAAGTACCTCGTCCAGATCGCTTAGCGTGTGTACAAGCCAACAGTGTGAAACTTTAGCGTGCACTCAAACCAAACGGAAAGGACTAAACCAAACCAAGAATACCTATTTCCTTTAATAGTAGGTATAGATATAGATTATATGGACTAGCTGAATGCTCCTGCGTTGCCACAAAATACAGAAAGTGAGTAAACGAAGATTAAAATTCAAAAGGTGCGTTAAATATGATGGCGTGTGGTTTTCTATTCACAAACTAATTCTATTTCCCAATCCTTTCCTCCTTGGTCATCACTATATCACCTTAATCACCCTCTCCTTGCAAAACAAATTTAATACAACATCTTAACCACCCTCTCGATGATACAGTAAATTGAATTGGTGGAGGAAACTTTACATATTTACAAAATTTCAGAGGATGGAACATCTCAAAGAAAGCTAGCTTGATCTTTTTTTATTATTCATCAAGTTGTCCTTCACTCTTGCCTCCTCCTGCAGAACTCTCACCTAGGGTTTCCCTGCCTCTCATCGGCCCCACCGTCTGTCCGTTTCGTCTCCTATGGTCCTTGTATCATGAAGACTCGGTGGATCCCGGCCCTTGATGGTGGGAGGGCTCCGTTTTTATGTGTTTTTTGAGTTTTATTAGGGTTTGTGCCATGCTCAAGAAGACGAGGCGGCGGCGGCTTCTTGAAGTTGGAATAAGATCCTCCCCGCCTAGCCCCCATCCTGGTGATGTTTAAGCGTTTTTGGAAGGCGTGTGGAGGTTTGTCTCCGACGGATCTCGTGGGATCCGGTCGGCGTTTGTCTTGGTGGATCCGACTGGATCCGATCTTCGTTCATCTACGTCTATGTGTGTGCAGTTTGGATCCTTCTAATCTATGCTTCTCTTCATCGCCGGCGGTTGCTGTTCTGGTGCGCTGGTCCTATGTGACGGCATGTGGTTTTCTACTCATACAACGACAAACTAATTCTATTTCCCACACTTTTCCTCCTCGGTCATCACTATATCGCCCTAATCACCCTCTCCTTGCAAAGAAACAAAACAAATCAGCATCTTCACCACCCTCTCGATGATGTAATAAATTGAGCTGATGGAGGAAACTTTACAAATTTACAATATTTCATAGGATGGAACAAATCAAAGAAAGCTAGCTTGATCTTTTTGCTTATTCATCAAGTTGTCCTTAGCGAGATTCTATTTCCACAAAAGAACACAAGAGGTTTGTCCATTAAATAGAGTAATTGTTGAAATAATTAGTGAGAGTATGGGAATTTACAGGTTAATCTCTACTATCTAAAAATACGTTCAATTTTGTCTCCCATATTACGTAGTCTGATCACTTCGTCTGTCCCTCCCACCCTTCCATCGATTTTCATATGCTCCTGGTTTACTGTTTAAAACAGTTTTCATCTAGCCAGACAAACCCAATCAATATTTTTCAATACAATCAATTCACATATGGCAATCAACATCTTATCTAGTAATGCATAACACAATTAATTCATCACCTCAATAATTGACGGTAATCTCATCTATTTTTTCCTATCCAAAAAGAATGTACGAAAAAATCATCCCTTGTTAACTCCGCCCCAAATGTTCTTCCTCTGATCGTTCCCTATGCCTCGTCTCGCTCAACCCATCTCCTCGGTCCTCTATTCGCTCCTCCCAATCGCTAACAGCCTAACCCTCCCCCTCACCTCACTTGACTCGATCCGGTGCCTCCTTGTTGAGGTGTCCAGCTACGGGGTTGAAGCGCTACAAGATCCTCATCTTCCCGAGCGACCTCTCCCGTGTATCCGTGGCAAACTCCGTATTGAGAAGGCCATAAATGGCGCGACTCTCCGGCATGAGCCACTCCATAACTTGCTTTTGCCGTCGGTCATGGAACCTCATCCCGTGGTGATGCGCCGGGTGGCCCAGGATTTTAATTGAAACTAATACAATTGAGAGGAACACACTAGTGGATCTAGCAATCAACATGGGGAAGGGAAGTAATTCATGGAGATTCGAATTTCAAATGAAAAACTATGGTTGGAGTCGACCTACTCCACCCATCCACACCCTCAAGGTGAGTCACTAGTGCATTATGTTCCTAGCCTATCTTATTCCTTTAGTTCCAAGTCGAAGTGATCGACGGAGGGAACTACTTATAGTTACAAGGTTCGGCAAACTCAACTCTTGTAAGCCAACTGGGCTCTTTTCGTTCTCTCTTGGGTCGGGCCTTGTCTTGGTTGATAGCATCTTCTGGGCTGGGTGTAGACATGCTGACATGACAGGGGCAAGCAGCTTGGGTTGTGCCGCGAGCTGGGCCTCTGACGAACATGAATGTATCCAATAGGCATGGGGCCCCATGGGTAAAGGGAGTTTTCGACGAACATGGTTGTTCCAAAGGTGGATGAGCGTGTCCATGGATGGATGTGCTGAGTAACAAGGGGGCAGTGAGTTGGGCCCCCCAAAATGTTGTTGTTACCGGTAGGATGGTGCGCGCCGAGCAGAGGTATTGGGACTGGCATCGAGGGGCACGTCGGCGGCGTTTTTGGCAAGCAACCAGGGCGGACCACACCGGACGGGTGGCTGCTAGAGTAATGGGTGCTCTATAGGTCAAAGAACACTAGCTACAGAATGAGCATGGTTTTTCAAGGGCAAGCTCTGGTGGACCTCCTATCTATACCTCTCACAGCAGATTCCCTTCCCTTGGGATCTCAACCATGCTCTGCTACCCATCGTGATGTGCATAACATGTGAATAGTAATTTGTGCATGCTTATTGTAGAAGCAGTACCTCCGTCCCACCTGTTGTCTCCACATTCTCTCTCTCTCTCTCAAGAAGTTGCATGTTGTCTCTTCTTCCTTCCCTCTTCAACCTCTAGACTTCTGCTCTCTCTCCTCCCAATTTATGCTCTCTTTCCCCTCCCCATTTCTGCTCTCTCTGTACTTCTCACATGCCATGAAGCAGGAATCCTGGATGGAACCTCTACTTGTGTTGTGTGGGGTAGCTCTTCACATGTGACGAATGGTAATTGCCCACTAACTGCCACCAAGCCTGAGCCACAAGGTTAATAGTGACAGAAGATTCTAAAGATGGGGCTGGTCAACGTGTGGTAATGACATTGGAGCAGTCCACTACTAGGGAAAACCCTAGCAGTAGCGCGGGTTTAATGCCTATCAGTAGCACGGGGAACTGCGCTACTAGTAAGGCGCTACAGCTAAAGGTTAGCAGTAGCGTGGGTTAGACCATGCTACTGCTATATCGACTTAGTAGTAGCACTTTCTACAATGAGCGCTACTGGTAATTAGTAGTAGCGCTTCTCCCAGCACGCGCTACTACTATTATTCCGTATTTTACTATTTCATGTTGTATTCATACACACCTTTATACAAGTTTCCATACCGCAGCAACTTAGAGATTGTTTTTACATCATAATGAGTTATTACGTCACTGGGAGAAAGAACCGTGGACTAGTTTCAAGTGGATGGACATCCACTTGAAACTAATCTGCGGTTCTTTCATCCAATGATATAATAAATATCATCATCATCATCATCATCATATCATTAACAACTTATCATCATAATACATCATTGTCATATAACACCTCCTCATGATCATCATTTACATCAATGAGACATCACATAGCAAGTTGGTCACTAGTCATAATCACAACTACTCCTCATCATCAACTCTCATAAACATATTGTACCTCATAACCTACTACATTCTCTTAGGACCTACTATATTCTCTTAGGTAAAATAGCATAAAACAAGATAGCCCCTGACTCTCTATTATGGAGAATGGAGATTATCCTGTCTCCAATTCTTGCCTTTCGCACAATGTTGCTTCCAAGAGCCTCCTTACGACTATCCATACATTTTTTCCATTCTTTGATTATCATGTGTTCACCGGTTCTACAAATCCGGTATGGACAGGTGAGATTCGTAGGACGACCTGGCTTTATGTTCAAAACATCAAGGCGACCATTCTGATACATCAAATGAGGCACACAATCCGTCGGGATTTTCTGTTGAAAAACAAAGTAATAACTTTATAGTTAGCAATGTAGTTCAGTTTTAGAAGTATGCAAAAGATGCACGGATGTCGTAATAGTAAAAAATCTTATCAGGGCATCTCCAAGGAAGTTATCATGGTTCAACACGTGCACTAGTGGCACGTATTGACCATAATATGGAGGAATTTGATAATAGGCATTGTAATTCTCAAGTTCAGTACAATATACGACCAGATGCTTTTTCTCCTGATAAGTTAACTCAGAGCCATCGGTGTAGTAGGTTCTGTCTACCATCTTCCGCACATTCTTTGAAGAATGAAAATAAGCTATCAATGAAAATAAGCTGTCAACTATTTTAAAATAAGCAATATAAATTAGTTAATAACTATGTTTGAGAAACTCACATAGCGGTAGAATTGGAAGCGTATCAAGAAGGACCCAAATGTCCAAATTGTCCACCTCGATGTCAGGATCACCAAGATCCATGGTGACAAACATACCCTCTTGAAAATTATACATCTTGCAAAGTGCTTCCCAACCCGGGCAACCAAAATGGGATACGCTCTCAGAATTGTATAGATTTACCTCAAAATCCATACCATGATGGGTCCTTAGGTTAATTTTCTTTGTTTCATTCCTCTCATGATCTTCAAAACCCATCTCTCCAAGACATAGCGTCTTGCATGGCATGGGATAAGCTAGTCGAATTGTAAAAGACGAAAATTACACGTTGAAGTAGTAGAAGTCGAGCTTAATTACGAAAAAAACACTTTGTGTCGTAGCTTATCGTATGACAATCGAAGGCCTCCTCGAGCTTAATGCTGAAGCACCGACCTTCTACCAAGTGAGGCCTGTCGTAGAAACCCCGGTTGTCGCAGCACCAGGAGCACTCCCCGGGACCTTCTTCGTCCGACGACATTTCCTATGTTCATAATTGAAAGATTAAACTTGTACAATTAAATATATGTACTACAAAAACTAAATTAGATCATTGTTATTCATCATGGGTTGACTATCGGTTTGTCGAGTCTTTTCTTGAAAACTCTCAGCTCACGTGGTGTATATATTCGACCGTCGGTTGGGATTCTTCGTCCTCTCATATTGGTGGAGACTCTCCCTCACTGATTCCTCTCTGACATTTGCGACCGTCGGTGATGGTCATTACTCCTCCTTCCCCTAGTGCATAACAAAGGTCTAGCACAAGGAGAAGAAGGAGAAACGACCCCCACGACAATAGTTGGGATTCTTCGGCTCGACAGACTTAAAGTCAACCCGAAATATCGTTTAATTATCTTTCTAGAAAATCCAGGCCGCTCGATATTTCCTACATATTCTAGCACAAGTCATGCCAAAATTCACGGAAAATTCCGGCATAACCTTTGCTAGAAAAGGACATATCGAGCGCCTGAAATTTTCCAGAACAGAAATTAATCAACACTCCGGCAAAACATAGGCCATTCGGAGGTGTAACATGCAAACATGACCAGCCACTTGGGCAACCACATATCCTATTTGAGCAACACAAGATATACATGTTTTTATCTACATCATATCTTATAGGACTCATATTGACATGGAGATTTGGCTGGTCTCACCTTGAGGTCGGAGAGGGTCGGTGACGGGGATGACGACGGGGATGATGGAGGGGCTCCTTGATTTCTGCAAAAACAAAAACCCTATAAGTTATCACTAATACATCCCAAATAGTATCATACATATAACATCACTAATACAACTAAAACCATAGCGAACGATGGGTATCGACGACGAGGATGCCGGATAGGCATCGTCGATGTCGATGCGGGAATAATTGCTTAAACTAAAAAAATAACAACAAATGTGATATGTTCAACTAGTTCTATTAATCCAACTAGTTCTTACTAAAAATAAACTTACTATAAATAAAAATAAACTAGTTCTTTCTAAAAATAAACTAGTTCAACTAGTTATATTATTTTGTTACTAAGGGAGTACCTCGGTGGGAGTAGGAGGAACGGAGGGAGTACCTCGGTGGAGGAGCAGCGCGGCGGCGGCGGACGACGGGTTCGGCGCGGGCGAGAGTGAGTCAGAGGGAGAGTGAGTGAGAGGGTCGGGCGCATGATGAGGATAAGGTAAGTAAGTAGTAGCGTGTTTCCGAGATACGCGCTACTGCTATGGAACGTAGCAGTAGCGTTGGCTGCATATACGCGCTACTGCTAAGTGGGGCTAGCCAACTGCGCACAGTACAAACATAGCAGCAGCGCGTTTTCCTAGCACGCGCTACTGCTAAAGTGGTAGCAGTAGCGCGGTTTATTTTAAAACGCTACTACTAAGTAGCAGTAGCGCCCTGTTTTGCCCAGCGCTACTGCTGAGATGTTGTGTATAAGGTTTTCCCTAGTAGTGGTCAGATGTGGGCTCGTGGTGCTCCAAGTTGCACATACCATGACGCAGAATAGATGGTCATGATAGCAAGTACAATTGAGCTCGGCCTACAATACAACTTTCCACTACATAAATCAAAATATGGTAAAGCTGGACGATTAGATGCTTTGAGACTCAGTTTGCCATATATCATGCACGGAAGGGTGTCTCCAGTTTGGGTCCATGCGACTCGGTCATACAGGATTATTTTCCATACATTTCATACCAAACAGTTTTCTGTATTTCCTGATTGCACAAACCAGGAGGCGAGAAGTGGAGAAGTACCAAATTATGGTCTAAAGTGTTGTTGTTTCATGATGTAATACAACATGCAGGACTCGGTAGACACCCTATAGTTTACATGGTCGGATAGCCTCCCGGTGATTCTCAACAATTTACATGTCTTTTCTATCAATGCAACAAAGATTAGTTGCCATACATAGTTCCTTCAACATCCCCTTTGCTTCTTCTATCAAACAGTTTTGGAAATGATGTCTCCAGTTCTCTTCATGAAATATCTACCTCACATTAGAGTTGGGCTCTTTTAGGGCGACCAACACATGTGTTCTCTAATAAGGTAATGCCAATTATGTGTATTTCGAGCTGTTGAAAGTGAAGTTTGACAAATTGTCTTCAACAAAGTGCATTTTCCCCTTTCAGGATTTCTAGTACTTGTGTATCCTATAGTCCGATTCAACAATTATTCCTTGTCTACTTTACTTCACCATTTTCCAAATACTTGAGTTGGAGACATCCTTTACTTCTCAAAGGTATCTACTCAAGATTCGTTTGTACAAGCCCAATCCATAATATTCTGAATAATGTGGCAGCTAGTTTTCAGTCTTCCAGTATAAGGAGGGATGAATAAATTGATGTTTAGAGCCGAAACAGGTAGAAGACTATTGTCTAGCTTGCATGTTTGTGGAACTTATGTTGCTCTTGATCTAGCTATGATCTACATTTTGAGCCTTCAAAGACTATTGTGGAATTTAAGGTGATTCGATGTATAACTGTATATGTATGCTGTTGAGTTATGCTTTTAATTTGTTTTAGTTAAGACTAGTAGTGCCCGTGCGTTGCCACATGCTCTTGCAATATTTTACCAGAGTTACATGTTAAATTTCACACATACAAACAATATAACACAAACACAATTATTTAATAACTGAAGTCCATTATTGCAATGTAATTGCATAACATAAAAGAAAAATTAACGACATGTCCATGTAACAAAATGAGTGATGTTCCAATTGAACATCTATTACAAAACTATTAATATCTAGATGATGCGCTTAAAAAATTCTTTCACAATATCAGGAAAGTTTCCTCTAGCTTCATTCCCACGATGTTTTAGCAAGTATAATAAAAAAATGCTTCCTCAATTCATACCCATCCTGCAGAAACAACACATGTAGTTAGTATGACAATTTCACGCCGAAGGTCTTAAAACACATTACACACAATACTCACCGTGCAAATCGGCTTCACCAATTCTTTATCGTTCCACCAGAGCATAAAATGAAAAATAAAATAGCCAGACACATTACTGCAAAATTTTAAATTAATAATATAAAAAATAGTGATAACAAAAGTAAATATTCTTGTTATGAATTCATTACCCGTCTACACTCGTTGGAACACCGAATGGAAATAAACGCTGCCATTTAGATATATCATAATTCCAACCAGGCATCTTTATTTCGAGTGCTTCTTTGAAATCCCTTGCAAAACTTTTTAATTTCAGTGAATGCCTCAAGTTTTTATCCTCTGACGATTGTGATGTTTGAATAGGATCCATGATATATAGACGACGTGCCTCTTTGTCGATGACGTACAAGATGTATCGGCCGATGGATGCATAGGGAAGATAAATCTACAATTGGAGCTATTAGAAACAACAACAAATCATGATAACAATGGACAAAATTCCTTATTTACCTTATTGCAAGATGAGATGTTGTTTTCCATCCTAGGCCAGCTATCAAATAATGTTGCCAACATCTGGATAGTTTCCTTCTCACAAAACTTCTGACCTCGTGTTGACTCTAGCATCATGGACTAAGTAAAAGAAGAAATATTGTTTCAACATGTTGATACTAACGGCACATAGAATTAAGAGTTACGATAACTTACACAAAATCGTAGATCCATGTAGTGTATAGGAGGGTCTGTGAACAATACTCTGTCGTCACATGCCAGCATACGCACGACGGTGTTGAAGCAATCATTGTCCATAGACTGCTCCATCTTAAGTATGCACTGAAGTTTCTTAAGACTTAAGCTCATTGGATCGGGTGTGCAGCTCCGGACCCATACCTTCCTGTAATTTGGATGGTAAGAAGAACAGTAATATACATCCGCACATTAAATATTGATACATGATACTTACTCCAAACACCCGGCATCATCGATCGACATGATGTACTTGCAGAGGTCGGCAAGTATTTGACGTTGGTCCGTGGGGATGATAGTGATTGGGGCAGGATGTTTGTCTTCGACTATGTCAGAAGGATTATCCAAGATCTCGAGATTAGAATTAGCTAAAGTTTCTTCATTGACAGGTTGATGGTATATGGGACATCCTTTTAGCTTATTAAGCTCTGAATCGAGCAAAATGACTGCTAATTTTTGACAAAAATATTTCATATCCTCCTACAAAATTTTATACAAAAAAATTATATAATATTTTCAGATAAAATAACGAGATAATGTATAAAAATGAAATACTTGGGTGAACTGGTCTGACAGTCCATGTGATGTCCAATATTCCATATAATTTAGCATAAACAATCCACATGATATGCTATAATATTATAAAATAATGCTTTAGAATATCACACAGATGAATCAAATAAACAACCCATTTTAACAATTGCTTACCCATCGGTTTGTATTGCCTCCTGAACTTGCTCTTTAACCGTCCATTTTGTAACATTGAGATCAGGCCACTTATCACCTCTGATAAACTCCGGACTCTGCTATGCAAGTTTCAACCATTTCTCGAGCCCCCGTAACTATCATATGAGAAATGTTAGGGATGAAGTCAAACAAAACAAATGTTAAGATGAGTAAAACAATAGATAGTTACCGTAGTAGTAAGGTCATTGTGTTTGACATTCTCACCAAGTGAGTCCAATACTTGGATCTCTCGTTTTTTGGTATTGGCGACTGCTAGATAACAATGGTAGCCCAGCATGTTAATCGGAATGAATAACTGGTGTAAATATCATACAAATCACAATCACAACTAGATATAATTATTAATAAATCATTAGACATATGAACTAAACAAAAACAATCTATAATTATATGCATGGATAACAAGACAAAAACTAACCATATCTTGCTGTAGATAAGTATTAACATGACACACGATGCGACGATATTTTGATGGGTCGATGTCTCTTTCATCGTCTTATTTTATCTGGCCAGATACAAACGTGCTAATAATGTGTACCTTTTCACCCACTCTGTCTTGTAGATTGTCGTGAGCAAGCATTCAATATATGTAAGCATTTATCACCTGTAAACAATATTTAGAATATATTTATATTTTATGATATTATATATTGTTCATATTATTGATTACAAAGTTTGTGCAATTGGTCTTACACCGTCATGTAAGAACATATCATTTTTTATAAGGCATTTCAAATCGTCGGTTGCTAACAAGGCATCTCCAATGTCCATGAACTGGGTATTCTTGGGGGCAGACTTTATTGATTCGATGACTGTAATATCTCTAGGGGTACAAACATAGTCTAACAAATTCATAAAAAGTGAGACAACTTAGTAACAAAAAAATGAGCCAAATTAGTTGAATACAAAAGGCAAGATCACAAAAATAAGATCGATAATAATATAAACATATACCTTGTGGGATAACATGCAAATTAACATCCTTTTTTGGTTTGTTATGAGATATAACCTCTTCGACATTATTATATTGTGAATAGCCGGCCCCTTCCATTGACATTGCATCTGAAACCTCCATGGATTCTTTCTGTGCATCTCCAAAGTCCATATCCATGTCTCCTATATTCTGATAAAACAAGAATATAAATAGACCATTCATATTATCATCTATAATATACATACAGAGTAATGTTAGCTATATGCACCTCTTCTTGTGGTGTTTTAGTGCGGACTGTTATCGTTACATCAGTGCGTATGTCAGAACCCATCACTTTATATCTATGCTGAAATATAAATAGGATTTTTTATGCATCATAAAATGTGAAACTAACACAACTATTTTATCTATGATAAAAAATACTTTTGATTATATTAGAAAAATATGCAGTTCAAATCATTTTACTAATACAACAATTCAAGGAAACAACAAACTATAATGTTCATATATAAGTAAGTGCTCATCTAAAATTGCTTAAATGAATTTAAATTAATTACATATGCTATTGAAATTTGAGAAACAAAAAAAATGATAACTAACCAACATTAACCAAGTATATGTGTTTTTTCTATATTTTTGATCCCATTAGTTTATGTGATAAGAATAATCACAGCCCGGCCAGGTTAACATGCGCTAAGCAAAATACGGGAGCCTTCGCTGAAGGCAGGGGGCGACTGGGCCGGACCATTTGGTTGTAACAAGCTCCAGCCGTGTAGAAAACTGGCTAAAAACTAACAACATGTAATAAATCTTAAAAAAATCTAAGGAACTATTGTAACCCGCAAAAAAAATCTTGCGTAGCAACCTATTAAGTATCAAACTTATTTTGAAGAAACTCAATAAATGCATAGTGATGATAAATATTGTAATATAAGTTGAACACATTTTTAAGTTAGTTTTCAAGTTTTGTAATATACACTTAACCAATTTCAAAAACATAGTTGAAAAATTTATAATAAATGTTGAATACTTTTTATATATTCACTTAACATTTTATAATAAATGATGTACAATTTTGTAATGGATGATGAACTATTGTAAAAAACCATGAACATTTCCTTAATACCGTTGAACACTTTTGTGACATGCAATGAACTATGTATATTATAATAAAAACGAAACAATATAAATAAAGAATAAAAAAGTATAGGAAAAAATATAAACAGAAAATAAACAGAGAAAAGGGAAAAGAAAATAAACAAAAAACACAGTGAATATTTATTTGTGTAATATAAGTTGAACAATTTTTTAATATATATTTCAATTTTTTGTAATATACACTTAACAAATTTAAAAAACACAGTGATTATTTATTCACTTAACATTTTATAATAAATGTTGAACAATTTTTTAATGGACGATGAACTTTTCAAAAAAACATGAACATTTCCTTAATACCGTTGAACACTTTTGTGACTTGCATTGAACTATGTATATTATAATAAAAAAGAAACATTATAAATAAAGAATAAAAAAGTATAGGGAAAAAATATAAACATAAAAAAGGAAATAAAGAGAGAAAGGAAAAGAAAATAATCAAAAAAACACAATGATTATATATTTTTGTAATATAAGATGAATAATTTTTTAATACATATTTGGAAATTTTGTAATATACAGTTAACAAATTTAAAAAACACAGTGATTATATATTCATTGAACATTTTATAATAAATGTTGAACAATTTTGTAATAGATGATGAACTGTTCAAAAAAAACCATGAACATTTCGTTAATACTATTGAACACTTTTGTGCCATGCAATGAACTCTATATATTATAATAAAAACAAAACAATATAACTAAAGAATAAAAAATTATAGGAAATAAAATATAAACAGAAACCAAAAAAAATAAAGAGAAAAAGGAAAAGAAAAAAGACAAAAAAAGCCAGGCCCGCCACGACAGGCCTGTTGCGCGGCCCGCCACCACGGCCCACCTGGCACGCAAGCCGCTAGGGCTGCAGCAGCTAAAGCGACGCGGCGTCGCCCGTTCCCCTCCCCCCGCCGCATTCTACCTAACCTACCTTATCCTCTCGTCTCGCTCACTCTCTCATCTCCTCTCGTCTCACTCACACAAACCCTCGCCCTTTCCCCTCCCCCCGCCGCATCGCCGCTCGCGTCGACGAGCAGGATGCCCCACTCTCCCGCCCGCCGGCCACCGCATCGGTCTCCTGCATCGATTGGCCTTGGGGCTGCCTGCTATGGGCTGCGCGACCGAGCGGGACGGACGGGGTGCGCTTCCTGGAGCACCTGCGGGTGATGGATGCGGTCTCGTTTCGGTCGGATCCGCGGCGGCGCTACTCTCCGGCGATGTCGCAGCTCGATCCATAGCGACGCGTCCCTACCTGCAATGGCACAACTCCGGTAAGCTACTACCCATGCCAATCAAATCCATTCAACGCGGGCTGCTCAAATCCGCCACCTCCTCGTCTTCTTAGCCACTGAACTACTTCTCTGTTCTCTCTGTGCCGCGGCGCCATGAGCAAACCTCACATGCACGGCGAGGACGACGACTGCTTGCCGATGCCGCCGCCCTCGGCAAGGAGGGATGACATGCACAAGCACTTGGCACAGATCCGCGGCGGCGCTCCTCTCTGGCGATGTCGCAGGTGGATCCGAGGCGACGTGTCCCGATCTGCAACGCCACAGCTCTGGTACGCCACTCCCCATGGCAGATCCGCCCCCTCCTAGTCTTCTTCGAATGTTTCTAGCGTGCTGATGTGGTTCTCTGTTCTTTCTGTGGCGCGGGGCCGCGACCAAACCTCGCATGCACGGCGAGGACGACGACTGCTTGCCGACACCGCCGCCCTCGGCGAGGAGGGATGACATGCACAAGCACTCAGCATGTTGTGCGCCGACCGACGCACCGCGGGGACACAACCACCTCAACCAACGGCGCGTCTGACCACCCGTCGACATCCCCACCGCTCCAGCCAGTCGGCCACAAGACATCGCTCCGTGCCCGCCTCATGGTGCTGCACCCCTCGACATCAACTCCCTCTCAGCAACAGCTAGCTCGCACGGATCCTGCTAATCTGATGGTAAGCAAATGAATCGTTAAGCTGTGGCAGCATCTCTGCATCCTTAGCTCTCATTTGTAGGGTTTGTGCAGATGTTGCACTGAATATTGAGCATTTTAGTTTCCATATGTTTGTGTAGATGCTTGCTAGATGTTTGCTAGTGTTTGTGCAGATGTTTGCTAGGGTTTGTGGAGATGTTTGCTAGAACATTGAGCATCTTTATAGGGTTTGTGTAGATGTTTGCTACAACTTTGAGCATTTTTGTTTCAATATGTTGCATTTTTACTCAATGATTAAATGGGGTACCCATTTGGATCTTCTTTACAGTAGCTGCACTGCTTATTTTTGAATTTTGTTTGCAGTAGGGATAGTTGTATCTAAAAACCGATAGTATGTATACCTCGATGATGATAATAAGATAGACCTAAACCTCAATGATCATTGCATGACACCCGTGCTTAGGTTTAGAATGTTTGTAAATTAGCTAGTCAAGTTTTATTATCCCGATGAATCAGTGTCGCTACCAACAGGTTTAACCGATGGATGTTGGTATTTAGATCTTGCTGTGTGGACCAGGACGATGTCTATGGAGGTGTCTTCAGGATCGGTGGTGCATCAGAAAATTTGACATGAAGAACCTGTGCAGGACGCAGTAAACGATTCAGATCTGGGCTTTTTTCCATCCCTCTGTAGTTCACCTTATGCTGCTTCTCATTGAATTTTTCATTTTTACATTAGTTCCTATATGGCTGCAGGCAACCTTGAGAATGGAAGGTAGCTAGCTCAGTCTGGTGCTGAGGGCAACGTCCGGCTCGCTACCGAGGTCATCCGCACATAGGCTCCGCGGAACATCAGGAGCAACACTGGCACCTATTGCCCTGCTGTAGTGATGCAGGCCAGAGCGAGCTGGGATGCATGTGGCGATGAGAGGATGTATATGTCAGCTCCTTCACCTTCAACACGTCGATTATATGTGAGGGCTTCCTTTTCTTTTTCCTTTTCCCATTTTACTTTTTATTATCCATGTGGATAAAGATTTTAGGTTGTGTCCTCTATTTTCTTTTAATGCTCAGGCATGTCCTCTTGCAATTCAAGATTATCCATATTGACAGCTCCTATTTTTTATGTGGGTGCTTTACTCTTCATGTTTTGATGCCTATGCATTTTACTAAAAATGTAGTACTTACATACAAAAATACTTCCTGGGAAAGTAACCGTAGCAAAACTAAAATTATTCTACCTATTTTTATGTGTGCTTTATTTTTAATTTCTAGCAGTGTGTAATTGTTGTTTGTGAATTTTAGGATTGAATTAAACTAAACCCAAACAGAATAGCTCGTGGTTTTAATTTTCTAGCACCGTATAATTCAGTGACTGTTATCTTTCAATGCAAGCTTGCCTGTAATTTTATTAGCAATTATTATGTATGTGTTTTTGTTTTTTTTGTTTTTGATGATGTCACTTTTAGTTAGTAGCATAATATGCAGTAACCATACCATGGTTAACTTTCTAGAGTTTGGACTACTGCATTTACTATTATACAGGCCTTCACAAATAAATATGAGCTCTTAACTATTCCACTCAATCATATATTTCATATACTCTCTTGAATGACATTCTATTTCTCCTCCTCTTGGGTTTAGTATTGTTTTCCGCATACCTCATGGAAATAAATATGAGTTATTATTACTTCTTCCACTCGACCATGTTCATCTAAATCTACTCGCCAGTTGAATGAAATCATGTTTCTTCTCAATGAAGGCCTTGCTTGTGTGTAACTGCTATAGTATTGAGGGGCTGTTCTCTTTCAATGCAAGCTTGCCTGTGATTTTATTAGCACTTATTATGTATGTGAATTTGTTTTTTGTTTTTGATGACGTCACTTTTAGTTAAGTGAATGCTGCCATTTTTTATGTGTGCAATTTAGGTGTTTCCTAGCAACAAGTATTAATGTCAAAGTTACATTCTTTCTGTCAAATTGGCAACTTTAGATAGCCAATGTTATACAATTGTATTGTTGATGCGTTCTATTCTTAGGTTAAGCTATATTTTTAATGCCATCTCACAATTTGTATGTGATTTCTTTTGCCCTAAAGTTTATAACATCTGACCGCCGTCGTGGAACGCCTCCCGCTGCAGTAGCTGGCAACATCGACCGTCTCAGCATCTGCTACCTCTTCAGGTGATGGTAAGCCCCTCCAATCCTATTTTGTTTTGTTGCGTGAATAAAGGTCTGTTTTGATGACTACCAAATACAGCCTTACCAATATATTGGTCAAGCCCATGAGTTTTGGAACTTGTTTGGATTGAAACCAAATTTGTACCATGAGTAAGATGAGTAAGATGAACACACCAAGCAAGTTTTTTTTTGTGGTCATACATTAGTAAGATGAGTCTTCCTCTCTAGCAGCTTCTGTTTAATCTCTTGGAACAAGAAAACAAAACTTGATCTATCCTGCTTTTAACTTGTCAACATACAAATGGCCTCCAAACAATCAGTTTAAATTTGAAGAGGCAGATTGCTCCATTGCATAGATAGTGTGATTATTTCAGACAGTGCACAAAGTTTAGTTTCTAATGCATCTATGCATGTTAGTAGGTGACAGCATGCAGCGAGCACTATATATCATTTGTTTCATTCCTCCTAATATTTAAAAACATAATTTATTTTATTTGTTCAGGCAAGCTAACATACAGGGAGTGCTGGCAACAGAACTCTGAATCAATCGATCAACTGACTAACATCAATGTGAAACAAGCAGTGGCATGTATATCTGCTCTCTTAACTCACTCAATTAGGAATTGTCTGAATTAGTACATGGGCTGAATTTCACACAAATGGTACTTTATTAGTGCATGGAGTTGATGCATTGTTCTATTGTTTACAGTAGATATGGTACAGTTTATTGAATTTTCTATGCGGTTTAAATGGTTGCAGTTATGAACTGCTATGAGGTGTGCTCAGTTTGACATTTCTTAGCATAGTGGTTGATAGTGGATGTTTGGCTTTTTATCTGTAGATGCAACTATTGTGGGAACTGGATCATGTTTTTAGTTTATGACCTAAGTGACTACTAATTTAATTAAGGTAGTTATGGACAATTAGTTCACAAATAGTAAATTGAGTTGATCCAGTGTTTATTAGGGATATTTGTAGATATGTTGGCATATGATCCAGTGCAAAAACTGTTAGTTCGATTGCTTAGAATAATTACTTGATGGAATTATTTGCATCTAACGTGTTGCACACATACATAAGGCAGAACAAGCATACTTGTAAACTACTATTAATTTCTATTTGTGAGATTTCATTAAAAAACTATTGCTTGCCTATGCAAATTTAGGCAGTGAACTATGGTCATACCTTAAGAAGTTAGATGTATGCCACACTTGCGATGTCCAGTTGTAGCCCACCTAATAGGACTGCTTGATTAGATCTACAACAATCAATTGTATTGCCTATGATCTTTTTATAAGCTGTCACTTTATCCAATGGTGTTTATTTCTTGGAATTTGATGGTATACATAACCAAACATGATCCTAATCTAATAACTGTTACCCTTTTACAGAAGAAAAAGATCCAGAAATTTTCATATCTAGAGGAACTCGCCTTCTTGATGCTCCTTGATTACAGAAGGTACTCCTCGTGAATTTGTCCTCCAACTCTGGGTATTTTTATCCTTTCCTATCTGTGATGGGCGAAGGGAGAGTAAGGAGGGGGATGACAGATGGCAGAGGAGGTTAACATATATAGCTAGGCCATACAGAGGAAGGCTGGGTAGGAGATCATGGCATATTCCAGTTCTACCATATATATTTATGTATGGTGCAGATATCTTTCCTTTTTTCATCAAAAGCACACCTCTTAAATAATATATTTATGTATGGTGCAGATATCTTTCCTTTCATCAAAAGCACACCTCTTGAATAATTAGAAAATATGTCAGAAATCAGAACTTACTAAATAATTAAATTGTTGTATTAATTAAATAAACAACCTATCATTGATTGCATGCCACTAAGTTACTGATTACTTTTTATGAGGTATAAAGTTTTCCATTATAAAACCGAAATATCTTACCTGTCTATTTAAATATTTATTTAATTTTTATTTTTGTTCAGTTTGAAGATGGAAACATGAACTTTCCATAATATTTATGTGTATTTAATGAGTTAAACATGTAATATAAATCAAGTTAAACTAACAGCCAAATAATTTTAAATGTTTTGCTTCTGAAATATGGCAATTAACAGCCTTCTGATTTACTTGTTTGCACAATCAAAACACATAAGCACCTAATGCATCATCGACCTTTTGCAAGGTCGACATCGACTGATTATGAGCGGCCATAGGTCACAGGGGGGGTGTGTGGAAATGTTGCAACCCATCTGTGACAGAGCAGACTCCAGCGACTTTTGCCCAGCTAGGTACATCCTCTATACGACTACATGGTAGCAACTTGAAGAAAATTATCCCCTTTTTTGCTTCAATTACCTGATATCCTCCTCGCTGATGTATCGAGGCGCCGTGACCGGGCCTCACAGGCAGGGCCAGGGTGAAGAGGTATCCCCGACGGCTAA
This sequence comes from Triticum timopheevii, assembly GCA_963921465.1. Taxonomy (NCBI): domain Eukaryota; kingdom Viridiplantae; phylum Streptophyta; class Magnoliopsida; order Poales; family Poaceae; genus Triticum; species Triticum timopheevii. The sequence goes on along the minus strand of OY997270.1, from coordinate 487,596,531 downwards.
GACACGGCCATGGTGGTGCAGCCTGTGATGAGACCTCCACAGACTCGAGCAACTTTGCCCAGACAGGTACATCCTCTACACAACTACACGGTAGCATCTTGAACAAAATTTGTCTTGATTAGTATAGTACCTAAGTAGTAGTACGTTAAAGTACTCCCAATTTTATGTCGACCAATCACTGCACCGGACATGCAAGCCTGGGATTATATATGTGTGGGGGTCTGTTATACTGTGAGTTTTCTTACATATGTTAAGCTTGATTATATTTGCACAAACTGTGTAAGACAAACAGGCTGTACTTGATTTATTATTTTTTCTTTGAGGCGCAAACAAAATGCATCTTTGTCTTGGTTGGTGAGGGAGTCCTGGACTAGGGGGTGTCCGGATAGCCGAACTATCATCATCGGCCGGACTCCAAGACTATGAAGATACAAGATTGAAGACTTCATCCCGTGTCCGGATGGGACTTTCCTTGGCGTGGAAGGCAAGCTTGGCGATACGGATATGTAGATCTCCTACCATTGTAACCGACTTTGTGTAACCCTAGCCCTCTCCGGTGTCTATATAAACCGGATGGTTTTAGTCCGTAGGACAACAACAATAACAACAATCATACCATAGGCTAGCTTCTAGGGTTTAGCCTCCTTGATCTCGTGGTAGATCTACTCTTGTAATACCCCCATCATCAATATCAATCAAGCAGGACGTAGGGTTTTACCTCCATCAAGAGGGCCCGAACTTGGGTAAAACATCGTGTCCCTTGTCTCCTGTTACCATCCGCCTAGACGCACAGTTCGGGACCCTCTACCCGAGATCCGCCGGTTTTGACACCGACATTGGTGCTTTCATTGAGAGTTCCTCTGTGTCGTCACCTATAGGCTCGATGGCTCCTTCGATCATCAACAACGACGCGGTCCAGGGTGAGACTTTTCTCCCCAGACAGATCTTCATATTCGGCGGCTTCGCACTGCGGGCCAATTCGTTTGGCCATCTGGAGCAGATCGAAAGCTACGCCCCTGGCCGTCAGGTCAGATTTGGAAGTCTTAACTTCACGACTGACACCCGCGGAGACTTGATCTTCAATGGATTCGAGCCACAGCCGAGCGCGCCGCACTGTCACAATGGGCATGATTTAGCTCTGCTGCCGGACAGTGCCCTGGAGGCCGCACACGAGTCCGCTCCGATCCTCGATTCGGAGCCGGCTGTGCAAATCGAGGACGGGTGGTTAGACACCGCCTCGAGGGCTGCAACCTCTACGGCGATAGAGCCGAATACCGACTTTGTCCCTTCTGAAGCTCGTGACTCCAAGGTGCCGGACTCCTTGCCGGACTCAGAACCTCCCGCGCCCCCTCCAATCGAACCCGATTGGGCGCCGATTATGGAGTTCACCGCTGCGGACATCTTTCAGCACTCACCTTTCGGCGACATCTTGAGTTCGCTAAAGTATCTCTCGTTATCAGGAGAGCCCTGGCCGGACTGCGGATAGGACGGTTGGGATGTGGACGACAAAGAAATTCAAGACCCACCCATCACCCACTTAGTAGCCGCTGTCGACGATCTAACCAACATGCTAGACTTCGACTCCGAAGACATCGACGGTATGGACAACGATGCCGGAGACGACCAAGAACCAGCGCCTACTGGGCGCTGGAAAGCCACCTCGTCATACGACATATACATGGTGGATATCCCAAAGGATGGGAACAGCGAAGGAACAATGGAGGAAGACCCCTCCAAGAAACAGCCCAAGCGCCGGCGTCAGCGACGCCGCTCTAAATCCCGCCACAGCAAGAATGGCAATTCCGGCACCAGAGACAATAATACCCCAGATAGTGCCAAAGACAACCCCCTCCAGCAAGATTCAGCGCAGGAGGACGGAGATGCCAGCCCTCACGAGAGAGCCGCGGACGAAGAGGTAGAGGACGATAATTACATGCCTCCCTCCAGAGACGAGGCAAGCCTCGACGACGACGAATTTGTCGTGCCTGAGGATCCCGTCGAAACAAGAGCGTTTTAAACGCAGGCTTATGGCCACGACAAACAGCCTCAAGAAAAAGCAGCAACAGCTTAGAGCTGATCAGGATCTGCTAGCCGACAGATGGACTGAAGTCCTTGCGGCTGAAGAGCATGAGCTCGAACACCCCTCCAAAAGCTACCCCAAACGCAAGTTGCTCCCCCGATTAGAGGAGGAGGCATATGAACCTGCATCACCAAAGCATAATACGGCTGACCGGCCACCTCGTGGCCGCGACAGAGAGGCCTCTAGGCCCTCCACTAGAACCGTACCCCGGCATCGCTCGAAAAGCACAAGGCCACAGGGGAATGCTCCAGACTTGCGAGATATATTGGAGGATAAGGCAAGACAATCAAGATCGATCTACGGATCGCGTGGGCACCCCATGATACGTGACGACAACCGTCGCGCCGGACACAGTAAGTCCGGCCGGGCCGAGCACAATAGACAAAGCTCGTTGGAGCTTCGTCGCGATATAGCCCAATACAGAGGCACCGCACACCCACTATGCTTCACAGATGAAGTAATGGATCATCAAATCCCCGAAGGGTTTAAACCCGTGAATATTGAATCCCATGATGGCACAACAGACCCCGCGGTTTGGATCAAAGACTATCTCCTTCATATTCACATGGCCCGCGGTGACGATCTTCACGCCATCAAATACCTCCCACTCAAGCTTAAAGGACCAGCTCAGCGTTGGCTTAACAGCTTGCCAGCAGAATCAATTGGATGTTGGGAGGACCTGGAAGCCACATTCCTTGATAACTTCCAGGGCACGTATGTGCGACCACCAGACGCTAACGACCTAAGCCACATAATTCAGCAGCCAGATGAATCGGCCAGACAATTCTGGACACGGTTCTTAACTAAGAAAAATCAAATCATCGACTGTCTGGATGCGGAGGCCCTCGCGGCCTTCAAACATAGCATCCGCGATGAGTGGCTTGCCCGGCACCTGGGATAGGAAAAGCCGAAATCCATGGCAGCCCTCACATCACTCATGACCCGCTTTTGCGCGGGAGAGGACAGCTGGCTAGCCCACAACAACAACCTCAGCAAAAATTCTGGCAGTCCGGATACCAAGGACCGCAATGGCAGGTCGCGTCGCAACAAGAACAAATGCCGCATTAACGGCGACAATAATGAGGATACAGCAGTCAACGCCGGATTCAGAGGCTCCAAACCCGGTCAGCGGAAGAAGCCATTCAAAAGAACTACTACGGGTCCGTCCAATTTGGACCGAATACTCGATCGCTCGTGCCAGATACACGGCACCCCCGAAAAGCCAGCCAACCACACCAACAGGGATTGTTGGGTATTCAAGCAGGTAGGCAAGCTAATTGCCGAAAACAATGGCAAGGGGCTGCATAGCGATGACGAAGAAGAGACCCGACCGCCGAACAATAGAGGACAGAAGGGTTTTCCCCCACAAGTGCGGACGGTGAATATGATATACGCAACCCACATACCCAAGAGGGAGCGGAAGCGTGCACTCAGGGACGTATACGCGATGGAGCCAGTCGCCCCGAAGTTCAACCCATGGTCCTCCTGCCCGATCACTTTTGATCGAAGGGACCACCCCACCAGCATCCGCCACGGTGGATTCGCCGAATTGGTTTTAGACCCAATCGTCGATGGATTTTACCTCACCAGAGTCCTGATGGACGGCGGCAGCAGCCTGAACCTGCTTTATCAGGACACAGTGCGCAAAATGGGCATAGATCCCTCAAGGATTAAACCCACAAAAACGACCTTCAAAGTCATGATACCAGGTGTAGAGGCCAATTGTACGGGCTCAGTCACACTAGAAGTGGTCTTCAGATCCCCGGATAACTTCCAAAGCGAGGAGTTAATCTTCGACATAGTTCCGTTCCGCAGCGGCTATCATGCTCTGCTCGGACGAACCCTGTTTGCAAAGTTCAACACGGTGCCGCACTATGCATACCTCAAGCTCAAGATGCCAGGCCCTCGAGGAGTCATCACGGTCAACGGAAACACCGAACGCTCCCTCCGAACGGAGGAACATACAACGGCTCTCGCGGCAGAAGTACAATGCAGCCTCTTAAGGCAATTCTTGAGTCCGGCCGTTAAGCGACCGGACACGGCTAAACGCGCCCGGAGTAACCTACAACAAGACCACCTGGCACTTTCCGAGCACGCGTAGCAATGCGGCACCAACCCCAGCACTCGCAAGATCACAAGACTGGTCCTTCGCGTACATCATTACGCCCTGGAGATACCATGGGCATAGGGGAAGGGGCACGACCACGACAGGCCCAGAATGCGGCTCAACCACATCAGGGGCTCCCAAGTGTGTCATTTCTTTTTTTTCTTTTTCTTTCTCACCAACAGGACTCCGTTCACCAGAGGCCCTGCCCGGCAGTAGACCAGCCGAACTCACGATGCAACGGCCAGGGAAGCAGAAAGGCTACGATGAATATCCAGGTGGTCTCCATTATGAGCACTAAATCTATTTTATACACCATTCCACAGCCTACCCCTGGAGGGAGACACGTTTAATAGTCCCATCCCTTGCTTACCGCACTATTTGTATCGTCCTGCATTCATGGCAGTATTTCTTGAATAAACAATGCATCACTTTTTTGCTTTTAATTGCATTTCTTTCTAACACATATGGTCATTTATGACATGCCGCATCCGTACACTTTGGTATGGCTAAATACACAAGGGGCTTAAGTTCCCCACATTATGGTGTGATAAGTCCGAACACTTTCACAAGTGCGGCACCCCGAACTTATGACATTATATGCATCGGCTCCGAATCATGTCTTGGGTCAATAGTTGGGTTTGCCCGGCTCCCATGTTTTGGTACCTTACGTTCCGTTCTATCGGCTAAGGTAGCAATGGGAGAACCACTGCGATTGCGCCCCGGTTGAGCTGGGCGAGCGCCTCAGTGGAGAAAGCTAAAACTGACCGACATGATGAGGCGAGAGCCGGTCGCTGTTCGAGAGATTTTTTCGAGTCCCTAAAGACTTATGCCGCTTAGAGCGAGGAACCGGCTTTGTCCAGCCCAGGCGTGGATAGCGCCCCGAACTCGGCCTTCCGATCACTAGGGGCTTCGCCGAAATTTAAAATTATAGAATTCTATGGCTAAGTGAGAGTGTTCAAGCATTATAAGTCCGGTTGCCTAGTTCGTTGTGTTGAGCGCCTCCCTAGATGGACCCAAATATGGGAACAAGAGTGCTCAAATTTATCCCGAACACCCCAGCACTCGTGGCATGGGGGCTGAAGCCGACGACTTGCCATCTCTCTGATTTGATAAACAGCCGCACAGAAGGTAATATTTTAAATCAACAAGTGTTGCTTAGCGCATATGAACAAAGTTTTCAGCGCACAGGATAACAAAATGCGAGTCTACTCAAATATTACATTATTGGAGCACTCACCCGCAATAGTGCGGGCACCCTTCAGGACACTCTTGTAATACATCTCGGGCGTGTGATACTGTCACGTACCTAGCCTTGCTATGCACTTGGACTATCTTGGTTGCTCCATCATGTTTAAACTTCATTTAAACTTGAAATGGGGATGTCCAAAACCCTAGCACCAAATGGAATTCAAATAGGTTCAACCTAAAAATATTTTCAATGAACCTGAAATGCCCTTCATAAATGTTCATCATTTTTGTTTTGGTCCAGAACCTCTGCCAAAAATGGTGCACACTTTTCTAGGACACTATGGGTTATTGAATTAAATCATACAGTATTTGTACTTGGACATTTAAATGCTATAAATTATTTTAAATGTCCAAATAATCATGAACTGAAATGATGGCTGTTGGAAATATTCCAAACAGTGCTCTCAAGCAGTTACATGATTTTTGAATAGGTTCTGGTATTTTTAATAAAGCCAAACATCTGCAGAAAAATAGAAAACAGAAAATAAAAGAGAGAGAGAGAGAAGGACTACTTGGCGCTCACCTGGCAGCCCACTTACCTGGCCTTCTACTGTAGCAGCCCAGCCCACCACCGCAGCCATCCCTGTCGTCTTCCTCCTCGGACAGTAGGACGCAGGCGCGTGGCCGGAGCGCGCGGGCACACGCCCAGGCCACCTCCTGCCTCTCTGCCTGTCTCCCCGTCGCCCTGAGGATGCCACCCACCCCCTCGGGTCCTCTCACTTCTTTCCCCGTGCTCATCCCCTCCCCTGTTCTCTCTCGCACGCAGCCACCGAACGCCATCGCCGCCGCGCTCGCTGCCACCGCTGCCACCGGCCACCCCACGCCTCGCCTACGCGCCAAGAAGCTCCGCCTCGTCCCCCTCTTCCTCCTCGACGAGCCACGCATCGCCGGAAGAAGTGGAGCCTCGCCATCGAGCTCGACCCCGCCGCCTCTGCACCGAGATCGCCGACGACCGTACGCCGTCCTCGACGCCTCCCCGAGCTCGCTAAGACCGTCTTCGACCCCGCTGTGAGCTCACGGACTGATTCCCCCTCCTTCCCTGCTCGCGCTCATGCTCTAGCTCCGTTCCCCACCTCTGCCGAAACTTGCCCCCGCCGCGAATGTCGCCCTCGTCGTTACGGTGGGCCAATGCCGCATATGAGAACCTGGTCGAGTTCCTGCTGCCCCGCAGCCTCTGCCCGTGCTCTTCGTTTGCTCTAAATCGAACTGCAGCCCCGCGCCCGTGCTAGCCCGAATTCCGGCTGCCGCCACGAGCTCGACTCCGGCGAGCTCGCTCCACCCCAGCTCCTACCTCTTGGTCTAACAGACGCGCGCGAGCCCCAGCTACGCATAGGATCAAACCGTGGTCGATTTGGTCGACCGTGGGCGATTTCCGAAGCCTCTGCCGTCTCTGTCGTTGCCGGCGATGAGCCGTGGACCAGGTCCGGCGGGTTTGACCCCGCTGACCAGGTTTTGACCTTCCCCGTGTGTCACTGACGCGTGGCCCACCCCTTGACATTTTTAGTTAGTATTAGTTTAACACTAATTAACCTAGGTTAGTTAGCTGATTAGTCGCTGACTAGTGGGCCCCGGCCCCACAAACAGTTTAGTTAGAATTAACTTAAGGCTAATTAACTTAGTTAATTAGTTGTGCCACTGACCAGTGGACCCCGCTGGTCAGGTTTGACCTGGACCTGGCTTCGTTGACCTGCTGACGTCACAGTGACGTCATGCTGACGCAATAAGTCATTTTCTGGATTTGTTTTATTTCTAAATAACCAGGAAAATCCAGAAAATGATTTAAACTTCAAAAATTCATAGAAATTTAACCGTAACTCCAAATAAAACAAATTATATATGAAAAATGATCAGAAAAATCCAATCTATCCATCTGTACCATTTTCATGCATGTTAGAACAACTTATAGTTGCTTTTTAGCACAAATCATATTAAAGGCATTTAAATAACCACATGTGGAGTTTGAATTTGAATCTTTGATTCAAACCAACTTCATTTAATCTGGTTTTAGTTGCATTAGCACAAACCACAGCATATTGCCATGTCACATTCATGCATCATATTGTTGCATTGCATTGATTGTGTTTCTTTCTCTGTTTGTCGGTGTTGTTCCCCCTCGGTAGACGTTGTACCGACGTTGTGATCGTTGACACTGATGAAGACTCAATGCTATCTTCAGAAGTGCCAGGCAAGCAAAACCCCCTTGTTCATTCTGATACAATCCCACTCTCTTGCTCCTGCTCTCTTTTACTGCATTAGGACAACAACGATTCATCTGTTACTTGCTGCGGTAGCTGAACCCCTTTATCCTCTGCATGACCTGTCATTGCCACAGTAAATAGATGAAACCCACTAGCATGAGTAGGAGTTGTTTGAGCCCTGTTGTGCCTACTCATTCATGCTTGTTTGTCATGCCTGCTACTGCTTAGAGTTGAGTCCGGTCTGATTCATCGGGGATGAATCAGAGGTGTGTAAACATGTCCTACTGTGTGTGAGCTAAGTGTGTGAACACGATTTGGTAAAGGTAGCGGTGAGAGGCCATGTAGGAGTACATGGTGGGTTGTCTCATTGCAGCCGTCCTCAGGAACTGCGTTTTGTGTTTGTGATCCATGAACAGCTACTACCACTCATTGGGATCCTTAATTGACCCTCTTGGCTTCTTAATCACCCTTGTTCTCTGTCCAGGAGTTGCAACTAGTTTCTGGTGTTTGTAGGTAGTGTTAGTAGTCTACCAAGTGGCACCCGGTACAAGTGGGCTTGGGATAGACTAGGCACAGTGGCCCGGTGTACCAAGTGGCACCCGGATGGTGGACTTGGGAACCCTGCACACATCGTTTGGGGCCGTGAGCGACACCCCGGCCAGATCTCCTTGCGGATGGAACCTGAATAGGCGATAAACCTGGACGAGAGACTTGAGTGTTTAGGTAGGCCGTGGCCGACTCCCTCGCCAGGCTTCCGCTTGAAGGTTGCCGAGATACATGACGTGTACATGGCGGTAAGTGGTGAGAGCGTGTGTGAAGAAGTACACCCCTCAAGGGTTAATATGATCTATTCGAATAGCCGTGTCCACGGTAAAGGACTTCTGGGTTGCCTGTACAGTTCATAGACAAGTGAAAGTGGATACTTTAAAATACGCAAGATAAGTGTGAGTGCTATGGATGGCGTTCTCGTAGGGAGACGGGAGCGGATCCATAGTGGTGTATTGATATGGTGAATATGTGGACTCGTGTGCGCCACCTCAAAAGAGTTACTTGCAGTCGTAGTTCAGGATAGCCACCGAGTCAAAGCTGGCTTGCTGCAGTTAAACTCCACCACCCCCTTTGTTGATAATGATGCATATGTAGATAGTTCTGACGTAAGTCTTGCTGGGTACATTTGTACTCACGTTTGCCTATTTTACGTTTTTGCAGAGAGACTTCAGTCTCGCTAGTAGTTCCGCGTGGACTCCGACGTTTAGCTTGTTACCTCAGCTACGATCTTGTGCCCTCGGCAGGATCTGGTAGATAGTCAGGCTTCTCAGCCTTTTTCATTTATAGATGTCTGTACTCAGACATGTTAAGCTTCCGCTTGTGCTTTGACTTCTATGCTCTGAATGTTGGGTCATGAGACCCATGATTGTAATATCTCGCTCCTCGGAGCCTATTGAATAAAATACTTGAGTTGTAGAGTCATGTTGTGATGCCATGTTGTATTTGCACATATCGAGCATATTGTGTGTATGTTATTGAAATGCTTGGTATGTGTGGGATCTGACAACCTAGTTGTTTATCCTTGGTAGCCTCTCTTACCGGGAAATGTCTCCTAGTGCTTCCACTGAGCCATGGTAGCTTGCTACTGCTCCAGAACAGTTAGGCTGGCCGGCATGTGTCCTTCTTCGTTCCTGTGTCTGTCCCTTCGGGGAAATGTCACGCAATGAATACCGGAGTCCTGTTAGCCCGCTACAGCCCGGTTCACCGGAGTCCTGCTAGCCCAGTGCTATAGCCTGGATTCACTCGCTGATGACCGACACGTTCGATGCTGGGTCATGGATGCCTATCCCTGTAAGTTTGTGCCACCTTGGATTTACGACTAGCCATGTCAGCCCGGGCTCCTTATCATATGGATGCTAGCGACACTATCATATACGTGTGCCAAAAGGCGTAAATGGTCCCGGGCAAGGGTAAGGCGACACCCGTGGGGATACCATGCGTGAGGCCGCAAAGTGATATGAGGTGTTACATGCTAGATTGATGTGGCATTGAGTCGGGGTCCTGACAGCTTTGGTATCAGAGGTTGACTGCCTGTAGGATTACCAAGCCAAACTGGTCGAAGTTGAGTCTAGAAATTCTTTATTTATATAAGGGAATTGATTGTGGGATGGAACGTAAGGCTCTTTTTACTCCTTATACCTTATGCCCTTCTGCTCCGAGTCATCTTATCCTTCCTACGGGGTTAAGGAACTAGGCTTTCTCTTTTGTCTATCAGGATCGCGTGTTACTAATCTGTAGACCTATAGGATTGTTGGATTTAAGCCTCTGTTCAGTTCCTACTACTTCCGTATATTGACAGTTGGTCTCGGAACCTTGCTTTTATGATGATCGAGTGGTTATGCCACCATTTTTGTAGCATGTCTCCAATCTTTCGAGCATTTACATCCATTATGCTGTCCGAGTCATTCTAGGTTTCTATATAGTCTGATGCACTTGCAAATCCTTTCCCTCTGGTTTTGATGTTCCTTTGGGCCAGGTTAATCACACTAATTGCTGAGTTGAGGTATTCTATTGCCTCGACATATATGTTGGAGTTATTATTATGACCCTAGTTGTCTAGAGTATCATCTAGTAATCTAGCCATGTTTCGCGGTTCCAGTGTGATCATTCTGGCCATCATTCTCGAAAGCATCCCGTGATGCAATTTAGTTAGTAGGTATTCTATTCCTGGGTTTTGAACCCGAGATTCACCCTACTTACTTCATGTTGATAGTGTTTGCTCGTTCCTTTAGGTTATTAGTAACCTTTGCATTAGCCCTCAAGGTCCATGGTATTCCCTTCTTCCAAATACTATGAACCACTTATGGCAGAAGTTTGTTGGATCAAAAGATCACAACAGGAGCGCTCTCGATGGGTTCTCCATTCTATATTGCGACTCTGCCAGTTCAACCTTTCTGCATGGGTTATGCGGAAGAAATATGTTGAACTCATTCGACATGCTAATCCATGCATCCACAACTCAGAAAATCGTATGTTCCTTTGAGTTGTCCCCCTTAGTCGTCTTCTGACCCTCGTCTATCAATTGATAGTCAAGAGTAGTTGTGCACTCGAGCTCATTGATGCTTATTACTCTTGTGGTTCGTCAAGCCATTCTATTCGGAATGACTAGGAGAAACAAACTCCGGTACCTCATCCACATCCAGGATTGAGTCAAAGTAGTTGTACCTCGCAGATCAAAATGCAATCCAGCTTCTGGTCTGTTCTACCTTGAGGTATTACCATCTTTATATCAGGAATGTCATGGGAATTGCACACCATCCTATGAACTCTTGATACAGTGATACTTCTCGCACTCATTATTCGTTTCTCGGTCCCCGTGTTGTTATAACCGGAACGCCGACAAGTGAATCGTGATGTGTGAAATCTATACTTCTAGCAACTCCGTTGCTTGGTAGTTAATGGACAATAATCTCATTCATAGTGTGTTGGTTATTGAATCATCATCCTAAGGTTGATTGTGCTACCTAGTCCTTATTTCCGGTGCACTCTCCGATCAATGAGTTAGGATTGAGTCAATCCCTCGCTCTATTGATCATATCGTCTTGCCCTGAAAAGCAAGATTGTTCTCGAGCTTAGTAACATGTCGGTGGTTCGTGATATTCCGGATATCTTCCTGGAAGTATCACCAGGTCGTCCCCTGATCGTTATGATGAGCTCGTGACCAAGTTGGTTTCTGGTAAACCATTCTTCTCCAAGAATCTGTGTTGGATACCCTAAACTAGTTGGTTAAGCTAAATGACAACTTGGAGAGTTGGAAGATAAAAGCTTGTCCGACTCAGTTCATTCCAAAGGGATATCTTTGTGCGTGCGTGTTGAAGAAAGATGGTATCTTCATTGATTGACCCTCGTGTTCAGTTAATGGACCTGTCATCTTAACCAATCTTTGATTTGAGCATGGGCTATCCTCAAATCAAATCTGAACCAACGATAATCGTAGTGTTGTCTTACTCGTGGTTGATCCCTCGAGCATACACCATTACATCGTTTGGTCTGACCAATGCTATCACCTTGTTCACATAATTATGGAATTCCATTTATATGGTCATCCCGATGACTTGTTGTTGAGCCCATCAGCAACATTTTATCTTCTCCATGATTTGTGTTGAACATCCAGCTAGTATTGGAAACTTTATAAGCATTATCTTCATGTCATGTTCATGAAGCATATGCTTGGATGAAAAGAAGTGACTTCCTCTAATTCATGTGCATTTGATGCAAGTTGCCGCCGTGAATTCGAGGAGGCATGTTTTTTTACCTCCCATGTAATCATCCCAAGTCAGTTATGCACGTGCTAAGTATTCCGTGGTCTGTTAGACTGATCATCTTCATTCCATATGAATTCCCTAGCACACCAAGCCACTAACTGATTTGTTCTAGGAAAAGGAATTCCTTCATAAGAGCTAATCCGGACTTATGCAAGGACTTCGATATCCCTCGTTGATGGTTCCCCACCTGAACTCGGTAGTGTTTTATTATAAGACTACTATGTGGTCATGCTTGTCTGAGACAGCGTGTTCACATGTGTGTAGCAGAACCAGCTCATGTTTTGGAGCTTGCTATCGTAGTTCATTTCCCGAGAATCTCGCAACGCCATCTCATCGGTTTGTGTTGCAAACTTTCACATTTCTTTCTAGACTCGATGAGTCTGGAATATTCTGATACCAACCAGATCTGAATCTCAGGCAGATATGATGGTTGGAACTGTTTCAAGAACCATAATATTGGTCTCTCTGTAACTGGTAAAGTGGATGTCGTGGCTAACACACCCAACCGGAAGACCTATTATTGTGGTATCTTGATTGACAAAGTTGGTCACATCCCCATAAGGATCTCGCAGGATCTACCTCCGTAGTTATTCCTTATGGATTTTTGTGCTTCTGAAATCCGACCTTTACTTGATGGTCATATTGATGCTTTTAAGCATTGACCGTGGTACCTAGTACATCAAGGAGAACATTAGAAGCGGAGTGCTAAATGTCTCTCGGTCGATCATCCAGATTTTGTTTCCTTGGCATTGCTAGGGTGAAATCTGAGAAAGTGTTGTCTTCCTTTCCATCTGCATCCTCCATCGTTATTCATCATGGTAGTATGTTGTTGTATTAACATTCTTTTCATAGATGTTGGTAGAACTATGATGATTATGGAATTGCTCAAGTTCTTGAGAGCACGCACAAGCAAAATCACCCCTTGTGTTGTCTTCAACAAGGTAATCCACATTATCCATTCTAGTCTGGGCATGCCATTCCAACGAACTCTTTCAAATGATCGTTTGAGAATCTCCTAAGGCTGGTATAGTGAGTTTCAATGATCTCTGAATCAAAGGTAATTCTTTTTGCCACTTAAGGGGGATATTTCTACTAGTCACCTTTCCTAAGGTGCCCCGTTATGGGATCATGGCAACTATTTTCCTCGCTACTTTGAAACCCTCGTCAAATTGTTTCTTCCGCCCTTCCTGATGTGTGTTTTGCCTCTCAGCTCAAGGGATGTTTCTATGTCTCATCCTGTGAGTTGATTTTGTGATCATTAGGATGATCCATCCTTGTAGAGTGTCCCTGTCCTCGTGTTGGATGAAGATCTCGAAAGCAAAGACGTCAAGATCAATATGAAGCAATAAATCAACATCTTTGAGAAGGACAGTTGGATCGTGAAGATCGTGTTAGCTTTGTGTCCCCTCTGTCTTCTTACCTCACGTCTTGAATCTCGGGTCGAGATTCTTGTTTAGTGGGGGAGAGTTGTCACGTCCCTAGCCTTGCTATGCACTTGGACTATCTTGGTTGCTGCATCATGTTTAAACTTCATTTAAACTTGAAATGGGGATGTCCAAAACCCTAGCACCAAATGGAATTCAAATAGGTTCAACCTAAAAATATTTTCAATGAACCTGAAATGCCCTTCATAAATGTTCATCATTTTTGTTTTGGTCCAGAACCTCTGCCAAAAATGGTGCACACTTTTCTAGGACACTATGGGTTATTGAATTAAATCATACATTATTTGTACTTGGACATTTAAATGCTATAAATTATTTTAAATGTCCAAATAATCATGAACTGAAATGATGGCTGTTGGAAATATTCCAAACAGTGCTCTCAAGTAGTTACATGCTTTTTGAATAGGTTCTGGTATTTTTAATAAAGCCAAACATCTGCAGAAAAATAGAAAACAGAAAATAAAAGAGAGAGAGAGAGAGAGAGAAGGACTACCTGGCGCTCACCTGGCAGCCCACTTACCTGGCCTTCTACTGTAGCAGCCCAGCCCACCACCGCAGCCATCCCTGTCGTCTTCCTCCTCGGACAGTAGGACGCAGGCGCGTGGCCGGAGCGCGCGGGCACACGCCCAGGCCACCTCCTGCCTCTCTGCCTGTCTCCCCGTCGCCCTGAGGATGCCACCCACCCCCCGGGTCCTCTCACTTCTTTCCCCGTGCTCATCCCCTCCCCTGTTCTCTCTCGCACGCAGCCACCGAACGCCATCGCCGCCACGCTCGCTGCCACCGCTGCCACCGGCCACCCCACGCCTCGCCTACGCGCCAAGAAGCTCCGCCTCGTCCCCCTCTTCCTCCTCGACGAGCCACGCATCGCCGGAAGAAGTGGAGCCTCGCCATCGAGCTCGACCCCGCCGCCTCTGCACCGAGATCGCCGGTGACCGTACGCCGTCCTCGACGCCTCCCCGAGCTCGCTAAGACCGTCTTCGACCCCGCTGTGAGCTCACGGACTGATTCCCCCTCCTTCCCTGCTCGCGCTCATGCTCTAGCTCCGTTCCCCACCTCCGTCGAAACTTGTCGCCGCCGCGAATGTCGCCGTCGTCGTTACGGTGGGCCAATGCCGCATATGAGCACCTGGTCGAGTTCCTGCTGCCCCGTAGCCTCTGCCCGTGCTCTTCGTTTGCTCTAAATCGAACTGCAGCCCCGCGCCCGTGCTAGCCCGAATTCCGGCTGCCGCCACGAGCTCGACTCCGGCGAGCTCGCTCCACCCCAGCTCCTACCTCTTGGTCTAACAGATGCGCGCGAGCCCCAGCTACGCATAGGATCAAACCGCGGTCGATTTGGTCGACCGTGGGCGATTTCCGAAGCCTCTGCCGTCCCTGTCGTTGCCGGCGACGAGCCGTGGACCAGGTCCGGCGGGTTTGACCCCGCTGACCAGGTTTTGACCTTCCCCGTGTGTCACTGACGCGTGGGCCACCCCCTGACATTTTTAGTTAGTATTAGTTTAACACTAATTTACCTAGGTTAGTTAGCTGATTAGTCGCTGACTAGTGGGCCCCGGCCCACAAACAGTTTAGTTAGAATTAACTTAAGGCTAATTAACTTAGTTAATTAGTTGTGCCACTGACCAGTGGACCCCGCTGGTCAGGTTTGACCTGGACCTGGCTTCGTTGACCTGTTGATGTCACAGTGACATCATGCTGACGCAATAAGTCATTTTCTGGATTTGTTTTATTTTAAATAACCAGGAAAATCCAGAAAATGATTTAAACTTCAAAAATTCATAGAAATTTAACCGTAACTCCAAATAAAACAAATTATATATGAAAAATGACCAGAAAAATCCAATCTATCCATCTGTACCATTTTCATGCATGTTAGAACAACTTATAGTTGCTGTTTAGCACAAATCATATTAAAGGCATTTAAATAACCACATGTGGAGTTTGAATTTGAATCTTGGATTCAAACCAACTTCATTTAATCTGGTTTTAGTTGCATTAGCACAAACCACAGCATATTGCCATGTCACATTCATGCATCATATTGTTGCATTGCATTGATTGTGTTTCTTTCTCTGTTTGTCAGTGTTGTTCCCCCTCGGTAGACGCTGTACCGACGTTGTGATCGTTGACACTGATGAAGACTCAATGCTATCTTCAGAAGTGCCAGGCAAGCAAAACCCCCTTGTTCATTCTGATACAATCCCACTCTCTCGCTCCTGCTCTCTTTTACTGCATTAGGACAACAACGATTCATCTGTTACTTGCTGCGGTAGCTGAACCCCTTTATCCTCTGCATGACCTGTCATTGCCACAGTAAATAGATGAAACCCACTAGCATGAGTAGGAGTTGTTTGAGCCCTATTGTGCCTACTCATTCATGCTTGTTTGTCATGCCTGCTACTGCTTAGAGTTGAGTCTGGTCTGATTCATCGGGGATGAATCGGAGGTGTGTAAACATGTCCTACTATGTGTGAGCTAAGTGTGTGAACACGATTTGGTAAAGGTAGCGGTGAGAGGCCATGTAGGAGTACATGGTGGGTTGTCTCATTGCAGCCGTCCTCAGGAACTGAGTTCTGTGTTTGTGATCCATGAACAGCTACTACCACTCATTGGGATCCTTAATTGACCCTCTCGGCTTCTTAATCACCCTTGTTCTCTGTCCAGGAGTTGCAACTAGTTTCTGGTGTTTGTAGGTAGTGTTAGTAGTCTACCAAGTGGCACCCGGTACAGGTGGGCTTGGGACAGACTAGGCACAGTGGCCCGGTGTACCAAGTGGCACCCGGATGGTGGACTTGGGAACCCTGCACACATCGTTTGAGGCCGTGAGCGACACCCCGTCCGGATCTCCTTGCGGATGGAACCCGAATAGGCGATAAACCTGGACGAGAGACTTGAGTGTTTAGGTAGGCCGTGGCCGACTCCCTCGCCAGGCTTCCGCTTGAAGGTTGCCGAGATACATGACGTGTACATGGCGGTAAGTGGCAAGAGCGTGTGTGAAGAAGTACACCCCTGCAGGGTTAATATGATCTATTCGAATAGCCGTGTCCGTGGTAAAGGACTTCTGGGTTGCCTGTACAGTTCATAGACAAGTGAAAGTGGATACTTTAAAATACGCAAGATAAGTGTGAGTGCTATGGATGGCGTTCTCGTAGGGAGACGGGAGTGGATCCATAGTGGTGTATTGATATGGTGAATATGTGGACTCGTGTGCGCCACCTCAAAAGAGTTACTTGCAGTCGTAGTTCAGGATAGCCACCGAGTCAAAGCTAGCTTGCTGCAGTTAAACTCCACCACCCCCTTTGTTGATAATGATGCATATGTAGATAGTTCTGATGTAAGTCTTGCTGGGTACATTTGTACTCACGTTTGCCTATTTTACGTTTTTGCAGAGAAACTTCAGTCTCGCTAGTAGTTCCGCGTGGACTCCGACGTTTAGCTTGTTACCTCAGCTACAATCTTGTGCCCTCGGCAGGATCTGGTAGATAGTTAGGCTTCTCAGCCTTTTTCATTTATAGATGTCTGTTCTCAGACATGTTAAGCTTCCGCTTGTGCTTTGACTTGTATGCTCTGAATGTTGGGTCATGAGACCCATGATTGTAATATCTCGCTCCTCGGAGCCTATTGAATAAAATACTTGAGTCGTAGAGTCATGTTGTGATGCCATGTTTTATTTGCACATATCGAGCATATTGTGTGTATTTTATTGAAATGCTTGGTATGTGTGGGATCTGACAACCTAGTTGTTTATCCTTAGTAGCCTCTCTTACCGGGAAATTTCTCCTAGTGCTTCCACTGAGCCATGGTAGCTTGCTACTGCTCCGGAACACTTAGGCTGGCCGGCATGTGTCCTTCTTCGTTCCTGTGTCTGTCCCTTCGGGGAAATGTCACACGATGAATACCGGAGTCCTGTTAGCCCGCTACAGCCCGGTTCACCGGAGTCCTGCTAGCCCAGTGCTACAGCCTGGATTCACTCGCTGCTGACCGACACGTTCGATGCTGGGTCATGGATGCCTGTCCCTGTAAGTTTGTGCCACCTTGGATTTACGACTAGCCATGTCAGCTCGGGCTCCTTATCATATGGATGCTAGCGACACTATCATATACGTGTGCCAAAAGGCGCAAATGGTCCCGGGCAAGGGTAAGGCGACACCCGTGGGGATACCGTGCGTGAGGCCGCAAAGTGATATGAGGTATTACATGCTAGATCGATGTGGCATTGAGTCAGGGTCCTGACAGATACTCCTTGCCCGGCGGTGGCACATCCGTCACAAGCTTCTCAGCATCCATCTTGCCCCAGTGCACCTTAGCACGGGCAAGGGCCCGACGGGCACCTTCAATATAGGCAGATCACTTGATGACCTCAACCCATGGACAAGCATCCACCAGCCGCCGCACCAGGCCGAAGTAGCTCCCAGGCATGGCCTCATCGGGCCAAAGCCGAACTATGAGGCCCTTCATGGCCTGTTCGGCCACCTTGTGGAGCTCGACCAGCTGCTTTAGCTGGTCGCTAAGGGGCACTGGATGTCCGGCCTCAGCATACTGAGACCAGAAGACCTTCTCCGTCGAGCTCCCCTCCTCGGCCCTGTAGAAAGCGGCAGCATCGGACACGCTGCGGGGCAGATCTGTGAACACTCCTGGTGAGCTCCGAATTCGGGTAAGTAACAGGTAATTCACATTCACATGCTGGCTTTGCATGAAAAATGCCTTACCCGCCGCTATTTTCTTCAATGCCTCGATCTCCTGAAGGGCCTTGTGGGCTTCGGCCTTAGAGGCTTTGGCATTCTCAAGAGCCGACGCAAGCTCGGACTCTCGAGTCTTCGAGTCACGCTCCAAACCCTCATGCTTTTCCATGAGAGCCTGGAGCTCTTGCTGTACCTCCGCCACCCGCGCCTCATGCTTCTCTCGCCCAGCACGCTCCACGGCCGCATTACGTTCGGCCGCGGACACCGCCTCCTTCAAGGTCGCCACCTTGTTCGTGGCCCCTGAAGTACCCACGTTATCCTTGTCATTTATATTGCAACCAAATCCTTTTCTATAAGGTACAACTTTAATAAGGTGTTACTCACCTTCCTTGTCCTCGAGCTGCTTCTTGGCACAGCCGAGCTTGTTCTCGGACCGCTCGAGGCTTTGCTTCAAAGCATTGACCTCCGCAGTTAGTGCGGTAGAGGTCAGCAGCGCAGCCTGCAATCCCATATTGACATATTTATTAAGACTCCTGCGTATATATTTTTAGATCCTCAGTCCGGCTTTTCTTTCCGAACACCGAACCGAGCATCAGGGGCTACTGTCTATGCGGTACTATTTTACATATATTAATATTCTTACCTCAAAGCCTGATAGAAGGCTGCTGCAGGCTTCGGTCAGCTCGCTTTTGGCGAGCTGGACCTTCTGAATCACCGCACTCATGACAGTGTGGTGCTCCTCCTCGATGGAAGCGCCGTTGAGTGCCTCCAGCAAGTTATCCGGCGCCTCCGGTTGGACGGAGGCCGCCGGCGCCACGGTCTTGCCCTTCTTACAAAGGGGCCGCCCGCCCGACTCTGGAACCACTGCAGGTTCCGGTGCGGAGTCCGGCACGAAGTCCGGGAGGTCGCCCTATGGCACCTCCGGGTCCTCCTCCTCCGGGTGAGTCCCTCTCTGTGATCCCACCTCGGCGTTGTCAGCGTCACGGGGAGAGGAGGCGGTTGGAAGTGAAGTACTATTCACATCCGATGAACCCAAGGACCCGCTCGACGAAGCGGGAAGATCGTCCTTGGGCGGACTGCAGGGTTGTATGCGGCGTTAGAAAGACACCAAGTGGCAAAAAGAAAAATCATGAAGTCATTCGGGAGTCCGGATACTTACGATCTCGCCAGAGGCTTGGCCCTTGGAGGCCAATCCTCCTCGTCGTCACCGGCGTTGGCGGAACAGTCCGGGGGAAGAGTCCTTCCCTTCTTGGACCCTTCGGCCTCCCTCGGTGGGGAGGCCTTCCTTTTCTTCCCTCCCCCCGCTGGGGTAGGGGCCTTTTTCTTCTCCTCCTCGTCCTCGGGGGAGGAGTCCGCCTCGGAGTCATCGGACACCTGAAAACGGGAACTCTTTCGAGTGCCCGTGGCCTCCTTCTTGGCCTTCTTCTCCGGCACCACATGGGGTGCCGGAATCAGCAGCGCCGCTAAACAGGCATCCACTGGATCTTCTGGCAAGGGGGCCGGACAGTTAGTCTGCTCAGCCTTCTTCAGCCAGTCCTGTCAAAGGAGAGGGAGTTTAGATCCCGCATAGAGTCAAACTATGAAAAACAAGTGTCCCGTAAAGGGTAGAATCACTTACCTTGCTAGCCTAGCGCTGCGAGCGGAATCCGCGGTCTTCGGTAGCGGATGCGGGAGCCTCGACACCCTTGAACAGCACCTTCCAGGCATCTTCGTACCTTGTGTCGAAGAGCCCGCTCAGGGTTTGGTGCTGGGCCGGATCGAACTCCCACAACTTGAAGGCCCGTTGTTGGCACGGGAGAATCCGGCGGATGAGCATGACCTGGACTATGTTGACAAGCTTGAGTTTCTTGTTCACCAGCTTTTGGATGCAGGCTTGGAGTCCGGTCAGCTCCTTCGAATTGCCCCAAGTCAGATCGCTCTCTTTCCAAGAGGTGAGCCGTGTGGGGATGCCAGATCTGAATTCGGGGGCCACTGCCCATTTAGGGTCACGCGGCTCGGTGACGTAGAACCACCCCGATTGCCACCCCTTGATGGTTTCCACGAAGGCGCCCTCGAGCCAAGTAATGTTGGGTATCTTACCCACCATGGCGCCTCCGCATTCCGCTTGGCTGCCCTTTACAACCTTCGGCTTGACATTGAAGGTCTTGAGCCACAAGCCGAAGTGGGGCTGGATGCAGAGGAAGGCCTCGCACACGACGATAAACGCCGAGATGTTGAGGATAAAATTCGGGGCCAGATCATGGAAATCCAGGCCGTAGTAGAACATGAGCCCCCGGACAAAGGGGTGAAGTGGGAATCCCAGTCCGCGGAGGAAATGGGTAAGGAATACTACCCTCTCATGGGGTCTGGGGGTGGGGATGGGCTGCCCCTCGTCGGGGAGCCGGTGCGCGATGTCGCTGGATAGATATCCGGTGCCGCGCAGCTTCTTGATGTGCCCCTCCGTAACGGAGGAGGCCATCCACTTGCCTCCCGCTCCGGACATAGTTGGAGGAGGTTGAGGTGAGATGTGTGAACTTGGGCGCTGGAGCTCGAGTGCACGGAGATGGATAAGCAAAGGAGGAAGAAGGCGTAGGTAAAAAGGTGGATCCTTATCCCCTTATATATGGGCGGACGAAACTATGCGTCCCCACCGGCCTGGTAAAACTCACTTTTCTCCCAAGCGCCGCAATCAATGGCGCGGTTGGGTTACCCACGTCCATATTGATGAGAATCCCAGAATAAGGGGAACATGATCTCTGCTTCGACAAGACGTGCCAAGGAAACTACTTCGCTAAATGCGCTGAGGTGGTATAATAAAGACGATTCAAGTAAAGGCTTGGTTGTGGTGTGATGTCACGCCACGAAATACGTTAGCAGATTGAACTTGTGTAAATATTATTCTCTCTATGGTGGAATGTGGAATTTATTTTGCAGAGACGGACACTATCCTGGTGTTCACAATCTTCTACAAACTATTCAGAGAAGGAACCCGCCTTGCAATGCCGAAGACAATATGCGCACCGGACTCGTCGTCATTGAAGCCTGGTTCAGGGGCTACTGAGGGAGTCCTAGACTAGGGGGTGTCTGGATAGCCGAACTATCATCATCGGCCGGACTCCAAGACTATGAAGATACAAGATTGAAGACTTCGTCCCGTGTCCAGATGGGACTTTCCTTGGCGTGGAAGGCAAGCTTGGCGATACGGATATGTAGATCTCCTACCATTGTAACCGACTCTGTGTAACCCTAGCCCTCTCCGGTGTCTATATAAACCGGATGGTTTTAGTCCGTAGGACAACAACAATAACAACAATCATACCATAGGCTAGCTTCTAGGGTTTAGCCTCCTTGATCTCGTGGTAGATCTACTCTTGTAATACCCACATCATCAATATCAATCAAGCAGGACGTAGGGTTTTACCTCCATCAAGAGGGCCCAAACCTGGGTAAAACATCGTGTCCCTTGTCTCCTGTTACCATCCGCTTAGACGCACAGTTCGGGACCCCCTACCCGAGATCCGCCGGTTTTGACACCGACAGTTGGCTAGGATCCAATTAGCTAAACCAATTTACATATATAAAACAGTATAAGGCTAGCCTGTTTAGTAATAAGAGCCATAGAGATTATGGTCTTCTCGTGGGAAACAGTGATGCTGTTGGCGACAAGAAGTAAGAGGGTGTAAAGAGAGGGAGAGAAACAACCCCCAATCCACACACACATCCTGCTCCTTCTATGGATCCTCTCCTCCAGCAGAAATGATCCCTCCTCTGCAGCAGATCCTCATCCTCTCCAGTAGCTCATCCTCCTCCTCTTCAGTACAACAGCAACCAGCAACACCAAGGAGCCAACACCTCTGCCTCCCCCTTCTCACCCACAATCCTATGCTATGTTTCTTCATTGTTAAGTTGTTCATTGCTTTGCTGTTTTCAGTTGTTAATTGCTTCCTGCTTTGATGGTAGCTCACTGATTTGTGCTAGCTGCTTTGCTGGTTGCCCACTACCTCTCTTATAGTGGTTAGTGGATGCCTGGATGGTTAGGATATTACTGTTGGGGATAAGAGAAAGTGCACAAAGTTTGGTTCCTATATGGGCTCTACAACCAGCAGCAAGTGCAAAATGTGTAGTGTGTATGCCTAGTTGCCTACCAATTTCTACTTCATTATGCTGCTTAGAACTATCTAAGGCGTCCGCCTTGCCTTATGACTTGATGATTTTCTCATGAAATATTAATATTGCTAAGCTAAAAATGGTATATTAATATTTGTACAATGGCGTTAAGCAAAATTATAAGTTAAAATGTATTTGGCTATTGAATATCAGTCTTTTTTTAAATTTTATTTCTTGTGAATATACTTTTGTGTAGTGTTGGCTAATTGATTTCCCTGTACAAATGTCTGTTTTCAGTGTAAATGTGTTCCTTGATCAACTAAACTTGGTGATTGTACAATCAGGGGGAGCCTTGAAGCCTTCTCATGTAAGAGTATGCTCAACTAAATTTTGATAAGTGAGTCCATTAAATCATTCTAATAGGGTCAAGTTACAAATTATTTTGCAGGCAAAGCATGCAGGAAATGGAAAATGGATTTCACTAAAACTTGAACATGATATGTACATACTTCGCATCACCATATGGTTTACAACAACTGCATTACTTTTAGTGCTGATGTTGATTGTTCTTCGTATATAGTGATAGTTATATATAGTTCGTATTGCCAAATATATAGTTCGTGGTTTCATTGGATGCCTTGAGCTTGCCAGCCAAGCAGGGAAGTAGTTTTAGGCAGGAATTATTCTTCTTGTGGGAAACAGTAATGCTGTTGGCGCCAAGAAGTAAGAGGGGTGAAAGAGAGGGAGAGAAAAGCCCCCAATCCACACACACATCGTCCTCCATCTCTGGATCCTCTCCTCCAACACATCTGCTCCCTCATCTGCAGCAGATCCTCATCGCCTCCTATCAAGGAGCTCCTCATCCTCCTCCTCTCCAGTAGCTCATCCTCCTCATCTTCAGTACAACACCAACCAGCAATAGCAAGGAGCCAACACCTCTGCCTCCCCCTTCCCCCCACCATCCTCTGCTAAGTTTCTTCCATGTTAAGTTGTTCAATGCTTGTTTTTTAGGCCCTGTTCATTGCTTTTGTGTTGCTGGTTGCTCACAGCTTTGTTCTAGCTGCTTTGCTGGTTGCTCACTGCATCTCTTATAGTGGTTAGTCGATGCCTGGATGATTAGACTATTACCGTTGGGGAGAATAGAAAGTGCATAGAGGATGAACCTATATGGGCTCTACAACCAGCAGTAAGTGCAAGATGTGTAGTGTGATGCCTAGTTGCCTACCAAATTCTACTTCATTCTACTGCTTAGAACTATCTAAGGTGCCCGCCTTGCCTTATGCCTTACTGAAGCACCCAACAAGCGCCTTGCCTCGCCTTACCGACTTAAAAACAATGCATGGCTTTACTGTACTCATTGACGTGATATTTCAAGTCATAGTTCACATAACTTGAATGGAGTTATACGATACAAGGAATTATAGGGTCCGTCGCAAAACCGACGTTTAATATATCCAACACACCAAAAAGTATTTAAACCTATATATTTATATCCGCATGCATCTGTCCATCTTCAGTTGCTTAAAACACTCAAGGCCGCTCTAATCTCTGGCGGGATGTTTGCAGCTGCTTCATTGTCTTTGACCATTAGCATCTGGACCGTAACTTGGTGTGTGAGCTGTATTGGATCCTAGGAAAGGTGGAAAACTCAATCATTTAATAAATTGTGTGCATAATAATTGTTGGGGAACGTAGCAGAAATTCAAAATTTTCTACGCAACACCAAGATCAATCTATGGAGTAATCTAGCAACGAGGGGAAGGGGAGTGCATCTACATACCCTTGTAGATCGCTAAGCGGAAGCGTTCAAGTGAACGGGGTTGATGCAGTCGTACTCGTTGTGATCCAAATCACCAATGATCCCAGCGCCGAACGGACGGCACCTCCGCGTTCAACACACATGCAGCCCGGTGACGTCTCCCATGCCTTGATCCAGCAAGGAGAGAGGGAGAGTGTCGGTGTCAAAACCGGCGGATCTCGGGTAGGGGGTCCCGAACTGTGCGTCTAGGCGGATGGTAACAGGAGACAAGGGACACGATGTTTTACCCAGGTTCGGGCCCTCTTGATGGAGGTAAAACCCTACATCCTGCTTGATTGATATTGATATTGTGGATGTTTACAAGAGTGGATCTACCACGAGATGAAGGAGGCTAAACCCTAGAAGCTAGCCTATGGTATGATTGTAAGGGTTGTTGTTCCGTCCTATGGACTAAAGCCATCCGGTTTATATAGACACCGGAGAGGGCTAGGGTTACATAGAGTCGGTTACAATGGTAGGAGATCTACATATCCGTATCGCCAAGCTTGCCTTCCACGCCAAGGAAAGTCCCATCCGGACATGGGACGAAGTCTTCAATCTTGGATCTTCATAGTCTTGGAGTCCGGTCGACGATGATAGTCCGGCCAATGATAGTTCGGCCGATGATGGTAGTCCGGCTATCCGGACACCCCCTAATCTAGGACTCCCTCAGTAGCCCCTGAACCAGGCTTCAATGACGATGAGTCCGGCGCGCATATTGTTCGGCATTGCAAGGCGGGTTCCTCCTCCGAATAATTCGTAGAAGATTGTGAACACCAGGATAGTGTCCGGCTCTGCAAAATAAATTCCACATTCCACCGTAGAGAGAATAATATATACACAAGTTCAATCTTCTGATGTTTTTTTGCGGCATGACGTCACACCACTACCAAGCCATTACTTGAATCGTTTTTTATCTTACCACCTCAGCGTATTTAGCGAAGCGGTTTCCTTGGCACGTCTTGTCGAAGCAGAGATCATGTTCCCCCTTAATCCGGGATTCTCATCAATACGGACGTGGGTAACCCAACCGCGCCATTGATGGTGGCACTTGGGAGATAAGCGAGTTTTACCAGGCTGGTGGGGACGCATAGTCTTCGTCCGCCTATATATAAGGGATAATGATTCACCTTTTCACCTACGCCTTCTTCCTCCTTTGCTTATCCATCTCCGCGCACTCGAGCTCCAGCGCCCAAGCCCGCACATCTCGTCTCAACCTTCCCCAGCCATGTCTGGAGCAGGAGGCAAGTGGATGACCTCCTCCGTTACGGAGGAGCACATCGAAAGACTGCGCAGCGCCGGCTATCTGTCCGGCGATATCGCGCACCGGCTGCCCGACGAGGGGCAGCTCATCCCCACCCCCAGGCCCCATGAGAGGGTAGTGTTTCTTCCCCACTTCCTCCGCGGACTGGGCTTCCCATTGCATCCCTTTGTCCGGGGGCTCATGTTCTACTACGGCCTGGATTTCCATGATCTGGCGCCGAACTTCATCCTCAACATCTCGGCGTTTATCGTCGTGTGCGAGGCCTTCCTCTGCATCCAGCCCCACTTTGGCTTGTGGCTCAAGACCTTCAATGTCAAGCCGAAGGTAGTGAAGGGCACTCAAGCGGAGTGCGGAGGCGCCATGTTGGGCAAGATGCCCAACGTCCTTTGGTTCGAAGGGGCCTTCGTGGAATCCGTCAAGGGGTGGCAATCGGGGTGGTTCTATATCACCGAGCCGCGCGACCCTACGTGGGCGGCGGCCCCCGAGTTCAGATCTGGTATCCCTACGCAGCTCACTCCTGGAAAAAGAAGGGCTTGCTATGGGGTAGTTTGGAGGAGGTGACGGGACTCCAAGCCTGTATCCAAAAGCTGGTGAAGAAGCTCAGGCTGGTTAACGTGGTCCAAGTCATGCTCGTCCGCCGGATTCTCCCATGCCAAGAGCGGGCATTCAATCTGTGGGAGTTTGATCCGGAATAGCACCAGGCGTTGAGCGGGCTCTTCGACACGACGTACGAAAGCGCCTGGAGGGTGCTGTTTAAGGGCGCTGAAGCCCCCGCATCCGCGACTGAAGATCGCGGATTTCGCTCGCTGCACCAAGCTGACGAGGTAAGTGATTCTACCCCTTTACAGGACACTTGCTTTTCATAGTTTGACTCTATGCGGGTTTTAATTTCCCCTTTTCCTTTGACAGGACTGGATGAAGAAGGCGGAGCAGATCGTCTGCCCGGTTCCCATGCCAGAAAACCCAGTAGACGCCCGTCTAGCGAGGCTGCTGGTTCCGGCACCGCACGTGGTGCCGGAGAAGAAGGCCAAGAAGGAGGCCACGGGTACTCGAAAGAGTTCCTGTTTTTAGGTGTTCGACGACTCCGAGGCAGACTCCTCCCCCGAAAACGAGGAGGAGAAAGAGGACTCTCTCCCAGAGGAGGGAGAGAGGAAGAGGAAGGCTTCCCCAACAGGGAAGGCCGAAGGGTCCAAGTGGGGAAGGACTATTCCCCCGGACAGCTCTGCCAACATCAACGTTGGTGAGGAAGAATGGCCTTCAAGGGCCAGGCCTCCGGCGAGATCGTAAGTATCTGGATTCCTGAATGATTTATAATTTCTTTTGATGTCACGTAGCGTCCTTCTAATGCCGCATACTGCCTATAGTACGGCCGATGATGATCTCCCCGCTTCATCGAGCGGGTCGTTGGCTCCGTCGGATGTGGACTCCATCCCGACCGCCTCCACCCCTCGCGACGCCGAGGATGCCGAGGTGGGATCCCAAGAAGGGACCCATCAGGGGGAGGCTCCGGAGGCGCCTCAAGGCGGCCTCTCGGACTTTGCGCCGGACTCCACGTCGGAACCCGCAGTGGTTCCGGAGTCCGGCCGGCTGCCCCTTCGCAAGAAGGGCAAGACCGTGACGCCGGCGGCTTCCGTCCAACCGGAGGCGCCGGACTACTTGCTGGAAGCGCTCAAAGGAGCTTCCATCGAGGAAGAACACCGCACTATTATGAGTGCGGTGATTCAGAAGGTTCAGCTCGCCAAGAGCGGGCTGACCGAAGCCTGCAGTAGCCTTCTATCAGGCTTTGAGGTAAGAAGTTTAAAAATATGCAATGTAATACCGCATAGACAGTAGCCCCTGATGCTCGGTTCGGTGTTCGGAAAGAAAAGCCGGACTGAGGATCTAAAAAGATATACGCAGGGTTGCTAAAAAGTTATGTCAATATGGGTTGCAGGCTGCGCTGCTGACCTCTGCCGCACTGACTGCGGAGGTCGGTGCTTTGAAGCAGGAGCTCGAGCGGTCCGAGCAAGAGCTCGGCCGTGCCAAGAAGCAGCTCCAGGACAAAGAAGGTGAGTAACACCACTTTGAACTTGTACCTTACAGAAAAGGATTTAGGTTGCGACAAAAAATAACAAGGATAACATGGGTACTGCAGGGGCCACGAGCGAGGTGGCAACCCTGAAGGAGGCCGTGTCTGCGGCCGAATGCAATGCGGCCGCGGAATGGGTTGAGCGAGAAAAGCAGGAGGCGCGGGTGGCGGCGGTTCGGCAAGAGCTCCAGGCTCTCATGGAAAAGCATGAGAGTTTGGAGCGCGACTCAAAGACTCGAGAGTCCGAGCTTGCCTCGGCTCTCGAAAGTGCCAAAGCCTCCAAGGCCGAGGCCCATAAGTCCCTTCAGGAGATTGAGTCGGTGAAGAAGATAGCAGCGAGTAAGGCATTTTTCATGCAAAGCAAGCATGTGAATGTAAATTACGTGTTACTTACCCGAATTCGGAGCTCTCCAGGGGCGTTTGCAGATCTGCCTCGCAGCGTGTCTGATGCCGCCGCATTCTACCGAACTGAGGAGGGGAGCTCAACGGAGAAGGTCTTCTGGTCTCAGTATGCTGAGGCCGGCCATCCGGTGCCCCCTAGCGACCAGCTGAAGCAGCTGGTCGAGCTCCACAAGGTAGCCGAGCAGGCCATGAAGGGCCTCATAGTCTAGCTGTGGCATGGAGAGGCCATGCCTGGGAGCTACTTCGGCCTCGTGCGGCGGTTGGTGGAAGCGTGCCCCTGGGTGGAGGTTATCAAGCGCTCCGCTTGTATTGAAGGTGCTCGTTGGGCCCTTACCCGCGCAAAGGTGCATTGGGGAAAGCTGGATGCGGAGAAGCTAATCACTGACGCGCCACCAGCAGGCAAGGAATATCGTACGCCCGAGATGTATTATAAGACTGTCCTGAAGGGTGCCCGCAAGATTGCGGATGAGTGCCCCAGGGATGTAATTATTGAGTAAATTTGCAATGCGTTATCCTGTGCGCTGAAAACTTTGTTCATATGCGCTAAGCAACGCTTGTTAATTTAAAATATTACCTTCTGTGCGTCCGTTTATTAAATCTGAGAGATGGCAAGTCGTTGGCTTCAGCCCCCATGCCACTAGTGCTGGGGTGTTCGGGATAAACTTGAGCACTCTTGTTCCCATTGTTGGGTCCATCTAGGGAGGCGCTCAACACAACGAACAAGGCAACCGGACTTATAGTGCTTGAACACTCTCACCTAGCCATAGAATTCTATAATTTTAAATTTCGGCGAAGCCCCTAGTATTTGGAAGACCGAATACGGGGCGCTATCCACGCCTTCGTCGGATATTATCCGGTACTTCGCTCGAAGCCGCGTAGGTCGTTAAGGACCCGAAAAAACCTCTCGAACAGCGACCAGTCTCTCGCCTTATCATGACAGTCAGTTTTAGCTTTCTACACTGAGGCGTTAACCCGGCTCAACCGGGGCGCAATCGCAGTGGTTCTCCCAGTGCTACCTTAGCCGATAGAATGGAACGTAAGGTGCCAAACATGGGAGCCGGGCAAACCCAACTATTGACCCAAGACATGATTCGGAGCCGATTCATATAATGCTATAAGTTCGGGGTGCCGCACTTGTGAAAGTGTTCGGACTTTATCACACCATAATGCGGGGAACATAAGCCCCTGGTGTATTCGGCCGTACCAAGATATACGGATGCAACATGTCGTAAATGAACACACACACACACACACACACACACACACACACACATATATAAAGTAATGCAATTATGGGCAAAAAGTGCTGCATTATTGATTCAAGAAGATCTGCTATGAGTGCGGAATGATACAAATAGTGCGGAAAGCAGGGGATTGGACGAATTAAAGACGTCTCCCTCCAGGGGTAGGCCACGGAATGGTGTATTTAACAAATGTAATGCTCGTAATGGAGACCACCTGAGTGTTCGTCGCAGCCTTTGTCCCTCCCTGGCTGTTGCATCATGAGTTCGGCGGGTTCGCTGCCGGACAGAGTCCTGTAAAAAAACAGAAAAATAAAAGAAGAGAGCGACACACTTGGGAGCCCCTGGTGTGGTCGAACCGCACTCTGGGTTTGTTGTGGTCGTGCCCCTTCCCCTAGACCCATGGTATCTCCAGGGCGTAATTATGTACGCAGAGATTTTGTCTTGCAATTGTGCGAGGGCTGGGGTTGGGGCCGCATTGCTACGCGTGCTCGGAACGTGCCAGGTGGTCTTGGTTGATGTTGCTCCGGGCGCGTTTGGTCGTGTCCGGTCGTTTAACGGCCGGACTCGAAAATTGCCTTAAAAGGCTGCTCTGTACTTCTGCCGCGAGAGCCACTGTATGTTCCTCTGCGATGACTCCGCGAGGGCCTGGCATCTTGAGCTTAAGGTATGCATAATGCGGCACCGCATTGAATTTTGTGAACGCGGTTCGTCCGAGCAGAGCGTGATAGCCACTGCGGAACGGGACTATGTCGAAGATTAACTCCTCGCTTCGGAAATTATCCGGGGATCCGAAGACCACTTCCAGTGTGACTGAGCCTGTGCAACTGGCCTCAACACCTGGTATGACGCCTTTGAAGGTCGTCTTTGTAGGTTTAATCCTTGAAGGGTCTATGCCCATCTTGCGCACTGTATCCTGATAAAGCAGGTTTAGGCTACTGCCGCCATCCATCAGGACTCTCGTGAGGTGAAATCCGTCGATGATTGGGTCTAAAACCAATGCGACGAATCCGCCATGGCGGATACTGGTCGGATGGTCTCTTCGATCGAAAGTGATCGGGCAAGAGGACCATGGGTTGAATTTTGGGGCGACTGGCTCCATCACGTATATGTCCCTTAGTGCATGCTTCCGCTCCCTCTTGGGTATATGCGTTGCGTATATCATATTTACCGTCCGAACTTGAGGGGGGAATCCCTTCTGTCCTCTGTTGTTCGGCGGCCGGGTCTCTTCCTCGTCATTGCTGTATAGCCCCTTGTCATTGTTTTCGGCAATTAATTTGCCCGCCTGCTTGAATACCCAACAATCTCTGTTGGTGTGGTTAGCTGGCTTTTCGGGGGTTCCATGTATTTGACAAGAGCGGTCGAGTATTTGGTCCAAATTGGACGGGCCCGGAGTAGTTCTTTTAAATGGCTTCTTCCGTTGACCGGGTTTGGAGCCTTGGAATCCGGCGTTGACTGCCGTATCCTCATTGCTGTCGCCGTTAATGCGGCGTTTGTTTTTGTTTCGATGCAACCTGCCATTGCGGTCCTTGGTATCCGGACTGCCAGCATTTTTGCTGAGGTTGTTGCTGCGAGCTAGCCAGCTATCCTCTCCCGCACAGAAGCGGGTCATGAGTGATGTGAGGGCTGCCATGGATTTCGGCTTTTCCTGTCCTAGGTGCCGGGCCAGCCACTCGTCGCGGATGTTATGTTTGAAGGCAGCGAGGGCCTCTGCATCCGGATAGTCGACGATTTGATTTTTCTTTGTTAAGAACCGTGTCCAGAATTGCCTGGCCGATTCGTCTGGCTTCTGGATTATGTGGCTTAGGTCATCTGCGTCCGGTGGTCGCACATACGTGCCCTGGAAGTTGTCGAGGAATGCGGCTTCCAGGTCTTCCCAGCACCCAATTGACTCTGCGGGCAGGCTGTTGAGCCAATGCCGAGCTGGTCCTTTAAGCTTGAGCGGGAGATATTTGATGGCGTGAAGATCGTCGCCGCGGGCCATATGTATATGAAGGAGATAATCCTCAATCCAAACCGCGGGGTCTGTTGTGCCATCGTAGGATTCGATGTTAATGGGTTTAAACCCTTCAGGGATTTGATGATCCATTACTTCGTCAGTGAAGCAGAGCAATATCGCGACGTAGCTCAAGAGAGCGTTGTCTGCTGTGTTCGGCCCGGCCGGAGTAGTTATATCCGGCGTGACGGTATTCGTCGTGGGTTTTAGGGCGCCCACGTGATCCATAGATAGATCTGGATTGTCTTGCCTTGTCCTCCAATATGTCCCGCAAGTCCGGCGCGTTCCCTCGTGGCTTCGCGCTTTTTGAGCGGTGCTGGGGTACGGTTTTGGTGGAGGGCTTACATGCCTCTCTGTCGCGGCCACGAGGTGGTCGGTCTGCCGTATTGTGCGCTGCTGATGCCGGTTTGTATGCTTCCTCCTCTAGTCGGGGGAGCAACTTGCGTTTTGGGTAGCTTTTGGAGGGGCGTTCGAGTTCATACTCTTCGGCCGCGAGGACCTCGGTCCATCTGTCGGCCAGCAGGTCTTGATCAGCTTGAAGCTCTTGCTGCTTTTTCTTTAGACTATTTGCCGTGGCCATTAGCCTGCGTCTGAAACGCTCTTGTTCGACGGGATCCTTAGGCACGACGAATTCGTCGTCGTCGAGGCTTGCCTCGTCTCCGGAGGGAGGTATGTAATTATCATCCTCGACCTCTTCATCTGCCGTCCTCTCGTGAGGGCTCGCTTCTGCCTCCTCCTGCGCTGAATCTTGCTGGAGGGGGTTATCTTTGGCACTTTCTGGGGTGTTATTATCTCCTGTGCTGGAATCTCCATTCTTGCTGTGGCGGGATTTAGAGCGGTGCCGCTGACGTCGGCGCTTGGGCTGTTTCTTTAAGGAATCGGCCTCCGCTGCTTCTTCGCCGTCCCCATCTTTTGGGGTGTCCACCATGTATATGTCGTATGATGAGGTGGTTTTCCAGTGTCCTGTAGGCGCTGGTTCTTGATAGTCTCCGGCATCGGCGTCCATACCGTCGATGTCTTCAGAGTCGTAGTCGAGTATGTCGGTTAGATCGTCGACAGTGGCTACGAAGTGGGTGGTGGGTGGGCTCTGAATTTCTTCGTCGTCCGCGTCCCAACCATCCTGGCCGTAATCCAGCCAGGGCTCTCCGGATAGCGAGAGATGCTTCAGTGAATTTAAGATGTCGCCGAAGGGTGAGTGCTGAAAGATGTCCGCAGCGGTGAACTCCATGATCGGCGCCCAATCGGATTCGATTGGCAGGGGCGCGGGAGGTTTGGAGTCCGGCACCTCGGAGTCATGAGCTTTATGCGGGACGAGGTCAGTGTTCGGCTCCATCGCCGTGGAAGTTGCAGCTCCCGAGGCGGTGTCCAGCCACCTGTCCTCGATCTGCGCGATCGGCTCCGGACTATTGGCCGGAGCGGATTCGTGTGCGGCCTCCAAGGTACTGTCCGGCGGCAGAGTTAGGTCGTGCCCATTGTGACAGTGCGGCACGCTTGGCTGTGGCTCGGATCCATCGAAGATCAAGTCCCCGCGGATATCGGCCGTGAAGTTTAGGCTTCCAAACCTGACCTGACGACCAGGGGCGCAGCTTTCGATCTGCTCCAGATGGCCAAACGAATTGGCCCGCAGTGCGAAGCCGCCGAATACGAAGATCTGTCCGGGGAGAAAAGTCTCATCCAGGACTGCGTCGTTGTTGATTGAAGAGGCCATCAAGCCTATCGGTGACGACACAGAGGAACTCTCAATGAAAGCACCAATGTCGGTGTCAAAACCGGCGGATCTCGGGTAGGGGGTCCCGAACTGTGCGTCTAGGCGGATGGTAACAGGAGACAAGGGACATGATGTTTTACCCAGGTTCGGGCCCTCTTGATGGAGGTAAAACCCTACGTCCTGCTTGATTGATATTGATATTGTGGATGTTTACAAGAGTGGATCTACCACGAGATCAAGGAGGCTAAACCCTATAAGCTAGCCTATGGTATGATTGTAAGGGTTGTTGTTCCGTCCTACGGACTAAAGCCATCCGGTTTATATAGACACCGGAGAGGGCTAGGGTTACATAGAGTCGGTTACAATGGTAGGAGATCTACATATCCGTATCGCCAAGCTTGCCTTCCACGCCAAGGAAAGTCCCATCCGGACACGAGACGAAGTCTTCAATCTTGTATCTTCATAGTCCTGGAGTCCGGTCGACGATGATAGTCCGGCCGATGATAGTTCGGCCGATGATGGTAGTCCAGCTATCCGGACACCCCCTAATCCAGGACTCCCTCAGAGAGGTTGGGGAAGACTCCGTCCAGCAGCAGCATGACGGCGTGGTGGTGGTGGAGGAGCGTGGCAATCCTGCAGGGCTTCGCCAAGCACCACGGGAGAGGAGGAGGACTTGGGAGAGGGGGAGGACTGCGCCAGAACTTGGGTGCGGCCGCCCTCCCACCCCCCACATATATATAGGGACAAGGGAGAGGCGGGCCGGCCCCCTCAGATCCAATCTGAGGAGGGGGCGGCGGCCAGGGGGGTTGCCTTGCCCCCCAAGGCAAGGGGCGCCCCCTTTTAGGGTTCCTCCAAACCCTAGGTGCCTTGGGCCCTGGTGGGGGGCGCACCAGCCCACCTGGGGCTGGTCCCCTACCACACTTGGCCCACGCAGCCCTCTGGGGCCGGTGGCCCCACCTGGTGGACCCCCGGGACCCTCCCGGTGGTCCCGATACATTACCGATAGCACCCGAAACTTTTCCGGTGACCAAAACATGACTTCCCATATATAAATCTTTACCTTCGGACCATTCCGGAACTCCTCATGACATCCGGGATCTCATTCGGGACTCCGAAAAACATTCGGTAACCACATACAAACTTCCTTTATAACCCTAGCATCATCGAACCTTAAGTGTGTAGACCCTACGGGTTTGGGAGACACGTAGACATGACCGAGACAACTCTCCGGCCAATAACCAACAACGGAGTCTGGATACCCATGTTGGCTCCCACATGTTCCACGATGATCTCATTGGATGAACCACGATGTCAAGGATTCAATCAATCCCGTATTCAATTCCCTTTGTCTACCGGTATAGTACTTGCCCGAGATTCGATCATCGGTATCCCGATACCTTGTTCAATCTCATTACCGGCAAGTCTCTTTACTCGTTCCGTAACACATCATCCCATGATCAACCCCTTGGTCACATTGTGCACATTTTGATGATGTCCTACTGAGTGGGCCCAGAGATACCTCTCCGTCACACGGAGTGACAAATCCCAGTCTCGATTCGTGCCAACCCAATAGACACTTTCGGAGATACCCGTAGTGCACCTTTATAGCCACCCAGTTACGTTGTGACGTTTGGTACACCCAAAGCATTCCTACGGTATCCGGGATTTGCACAATCTCATGGTCTAAGGAAATGATACTTGACATTAGAAAAGCTATAGCATACGAACTACACGATCTTTGTGCTAGGCTTAGGATTGGGTCCTGTCCATCACATCATTCTCCTAATGATGTGATCCCGTTATCAACGACATCCAATGTCCATGGTCAGGAAACCATAACCATCTATTGATCAACGAGCTAGTCAACTAGAGGCTTACTAGGGACATGGTGTTGTCTATGTATCCACACATGTATCTGAGTTTCCTATCAATACAATTATAGCATGGATTATAAACGATTATCATGAACAAGGAAATATAGTAATAATAACTAATTTATTATTGCCTCTAGGGCATATTTCCAACAGTCTCCCACTTGCACTAGAGTCAATAATCTAGTTCACATCGCCATGTGATTAACACTCACAGGTCACATCGCCATGTGACCAACATCCAAAGAGTTTACTAGTGTCACTAAACTAGTTCACATCATCATGTGCTTAAGACTCAATGAGTTCTGGGGTTTGATCATGTTTTGCTTGTGAGAGAGGTTTTAGTCAACGAGTCTGCAACATTCAGATCCGTATGTACTTCGCAAATCTCTAGGTCATATTGTAAATGCTGCTTCCATGCTCCACTTGGAGCTATTCCAAATGGCTGCTCCACTATACGTATCCAGTTTGCTACTCAGAGTCATTCGAATAGGTGTTAAAGCTTGCATCGACGTAACCCTTTACGCCGAACTCTTTATCACCTCCATAATCGAGAAACATGTCCTTATTACTCCAAGGACAATTTTGACCGCTATTTGGTGATCCACTCCTTGATCACCTTTGTACCCTCTTGCCAGACATGTGGCAAGGCACACATCAGGTGCGGTACACAGCATAGCATGCTATGGAGCCTACGTCTAAGCATAGGGGACGACCTTCGTCCTTTCTCTCTATTCTGCCGTGGTCGAGCTTTAAGTCTTAACTTCATACCTTACAACTCAGGCAAGAACTCCTTCTTTGACTGATCCATCTTGAACACCTTCAAGATCATGTCAAGGTATGTGCTCATTTGAAAGTACCATTAAGCGTTTTTGATCTATCCTCATAGATCTTGATGCTCAATGTTCAAGAAGCTTAATCCAGGTTTTCTATTGAAAAACACTTTTCAAACAACCCTATATGCTTTCCAGAAACTCTACAAAATTTCTGATCAACAATATGTTAGCAACATATACTCATCAGAAATTCTATAGTGCTCCCACTCACTTCTTTGGAAATACAAGTTTCTCATAAACTTTGTATAAACCCAAAATCTTTGATCATCTCATCAAAGCGCACATTCCAACTCGGAGATGCTTACTCCAGTCCTTAGAAGGATTGCTGGAGCTTTGCATATTTGTTAGCGTCTTTCAGGATTGTCAAAACCTTCTAGTTGTATCACATACAACCTTTCCTCAAGAAAAACGTTGAGGAAACAATGTTTTGACATCCTATCTGCAAGATTTCATAAATAATGTAGTAACTGCTAATATAATTCCAACAGACTCTTAGCATCGCTACGAGTGAGAAAGTCTCATCGTAGTCAACTCCTTGAACTTGTCGGAAAATATCTTAACGACAAGTCGAGCTTTCTTAATGGTGACACTTACCATCATTGTCCGTCTTCCTTCTAAAATCCATCTGTACTCAACAGCTTATGACCATCGGGTATTTCTGCCAAAGTCTACACTTTGTTTTCATACATGGATCCTCTCTCCGATTTTATGGCCTCGAGCCATTTGTTGGAATCCGGGCCCACCATCGCTTCTCCATAGATCGTAGGTTCATTGTTGTATAGCAACATGACCTCCAAGACAGGATTACCGTACCACTCTAAAGCAGTACGCGTCCTTGTCATCCTACGAGGTTCGGCAGTGACTTGATCCGAGGCTTCATGATCACTATCATCAGCTTCCACTTCAATTGGTGTAGGTGCCACAGGAACAACTTCCCGTGCCCTGCTACACACTAGTTGTAGTGATGGTTCAATAACCATATCAAGTCTCCACCATCCTCCCACTCAACTTTCCGAGACAAACTTTTCCTCGAGAAAGGACCCAATTCAAGAAATAATCCCTATTGCTTTCGGATCTGAATTAGGAGGTATACCCAACTGTTTTGGGTGTCCTATGAAGATGCATTTTATCCGCTTTGGGTTCGAGCTTATCAACCTGAAACCTTTTCACATAAGCGTCGCAGCCCCAAACTTTTAAGAAACGACAACTTAGGTTTCTCCAAACCATAGTTCAAACGGTGTCGTCTCAACAGAATTATGTGGTGCCCTATTAAAGTGCGTGAAGTTGTCTCCAATGCCTAACCCATGAACGA
This sequence comes from Triticum timopheevii, assembly GCA_963921465.1. NCBI lineage: Eukaryota > Viridiplantae > Streptophyta > Magnoliopsida > Poales > Poaceae > Triticum > Triticum timopheevii. The sequence goes on along the minus strand of OY997270.1, from coordinate 487,559,880 downwards.
TAGTGGTAATACGATAAGAGACATCATGGTACACACCATATCCAATAGGGTGCAACTATGATGTTCAGACACACCATCACACTATGGTGTTCCAGGCGGTATTAATTGTGAAACAATTTCCACAATGTCTTAATTGCGTGCCAAAGCTCGTAACTCAGATACTCATCTCTATGATCATATCATAGACATTTTATCCTCTTGTCACGATGATCTTCAACTTCATTCTGAAATTACTTGAACCATTCAATAATTCAGACTTGTGTTTCATCAAGTAAATATACTCAGTATCTACTCAAATCATCCGTGAAGTAAGAACATAACGATATCCACTGCGTGCCTCAGCACTCATTGGACTGCACACATCAAAATGTATTACTTCCAACAAGTTGCTTTCTTGTTCCATTTTACTGAAAACGAGGCTTTCAGTCATCTTGCCCATGTGGTATAATTTGCATGTCTCAAGTGATTCAAAATCAAGTGAGTCCAAACGGTCCATTTGCATGGAGTTTCTTCATGCATATACACCAATAAACATGGTTTGCATGTCTCAAACTTTTCAAAAAATGAGTGAGTCCAAAGATCCATCAACATGGAGCTTCTTCATGCGTTTTATACCAATATGACTTACATGGCAGTGCCACAAGTAGGTGGTACTATCATTACTATCTTATATCTTTTGGCATGAACATGTGTATCACTACGATCGAGATTCAATAAACCATTCATTTTAGGTGCAAGACCATTGAAGGTATTATTCAAATGAACAGAGTAACCATTATTCTCCTTAAATGAATAACCGTATTGCGATAGACATAATCCAATCATGTCTATGCTCAACGCAAACACCAAATAACAATTATTTATGTTCAACACCAATCTCGATGGTAGAGGGAGCGTGCGATGCTTGATCACATCAAGCTTGGAAAAACTTCCAACACATATCGCCAACTCACCTTTAGCTAGTCTCCGTTTACTCCACAGCCTTTTATTTCGAGTTACTAACACTTAGCAACCGAACCGGTATCTAATACCCTGGTGCTACTAGGAGTACTAGTAAAGTACACATTAACATAATATATATCCAATATACTTCTATCGACCTTGCCAGCCTTCTCATCTACCAAGTATCTAGGGTAATTCTGCTCCAGTGGCTGTTCCCCTTATTACAGAAGCACTTAGTCTCGGGTTTGGGTTCAACCTTGGGTTTCTTCACCAGAGCAGCAGCTGATTTGCCATTTCATGAAGTATCCCTTCTTGCCCTTGCCCTTCTTGAAACTAGTGGTTTCACCAACCATCAACAATTGCTGCTCCTTCTTGATTTCTACTTTCGCGGTGTCAAACATTGCGAATATCTCAAGGATCATCATATCTATCCCTGATATGTTATAGTTCATCATGAAGCTCTAGTAGCTTGGTGGCAATGACTTTGGAAAAACATCACTATCTCATCTGGAAGATTAACTCCCACTCGATTCAAGTGATTGTGGTACTCAGACAATCTGAGCACAAGCTCAATGATTGAGCTTTTCTCCCTTAGTTTGTAGGCTAAGAGACTCGTCAGAGGTCTTATACCTCTTGACATGGGCACGAGCCTGATATCCCAATTTCAGCCCTCGAAACATCTAATATGTTCCGCGACGTTTTGGAATCGTCTTTGGTGCCTCAACTCTAAACCGTTTAACTAAACTATCACGTATTTATCAAAATGTGTATGTCAGATGTTTGCAACATCCACAAACGACGTTCGAGGTTCAGCACACTGAGCGGTGCATTAAGGACATAAGCCTTCTACGAAGCAACGAGGACAATCCTCAGTTTACATACCTAGTCCGCATAATCGCTACTATCAACTTTTAACTAAATTTTCTCTAGGAACATATCTAAAACAATAGAACTAAAGCGCGAGCTACGACATAATTTGCAAAGACCTTTTGACTATGTTCAGGATAATTGAGTTCTTCTTATGAACTCCCACTCACATAGACATCCCTCTAGTCATCTAAGTGATTACATGATCCGAGTCAACTAGGCCGTGTCCGATCATCACGTGAGACGGACTAGTCATCATCGGTGAACATCTTCATGTTGATCGTATCTACCATACGACTCATGCTCGACCTTTCGGTCTCTTGTGTTCCGAGGCCATGTTTGTACATGCTAGGCTCGTCAAGTCAACCTAAGTGTTTCACGTGTGTAAATATGGCTTACACCCATTGTATGTGAATGTTAGAATCTATCACACCCGATCATCACGTGGTGCTTCGAAACAATGAACTTTCGCAACGGTGCACAGTTAGGGGGAACACTTTCTTGAAATTTTAATGATGGATCATCTTATTTACTACTGTCGTTCTAAGAAAATAAGATGCATAAACATGATAAACATCACATGCAATCAAATAGTGACATGATATGGCCAATATCATATTGCTCCTTTGATCTCCATCTTCGGGGCTCCATGATCATCATCGTCACCGGCATGACACCATGATCTCCATCATCATGATCTCCATCATCGTGTCTCCATGAAGTTGTCTCGCCAACTATTACTTATACTACTATGGCTAACAGCTTAGCAATAAAGTAAAGTAATTACAAGGCGTTGTTCAATGACATGCAGGTCATACAATAAATTAAGACAACTGCTATGGCTCCTGCCGGTTGTCATACTCATCGACATGCAAGTCGTGATTCCTATTATAAGAACATGATCAATCTCATACATCACATATCATTCATCACATTCTTTTGGCCATATCACATCACATAGCATACCCTGCAAAAACAAGTTAGACGTCCTCTAATTGTTGTTTGCATGTTTTATGTGGCTGCTATGGGTTTCTAGCAAGAACGTTTCTTACCTACACAAAACCACAACGTGATATGTCAATTGCTATTTACCCTTCATAAGGACCCTTTTCATCGAATCTGATCCGACTAAAGTGGGAGATACTGGCATCCGCTAGCCACCTTATGCAACAAGTGCATGTCAGTCGGTGGAACCTGTCTCACGTAAGTGTACGTGTAAGGTCGGTCCAGGCCGCTTCATCCCACAATACCGTCAAAACAAGATTGGACTAGTAACGGTAAGCATATTGAACAAAATCAACGCCCACAACAACTTGTGTTCTACTCGTGCATAGAAACTACGCATAGACCTAGCTCATGATGCCACTGTTGGGGAACGTAGCAGAAATTCAAAATTTTCTACGCAACACCAAGATCAATCTATGGAGTAATCTAGCAACGAGGGGAAGGGTAGTGCATCTACATACCCTTGTGGATCGCTAAGCGGAAGCGTTCAAGTGAACGGGGTTGATGGAGTCGTACTCGTCGTGATCCAAATCACCGATGATCCTAGCGCCGAACAGACGGCACCTCCGTGTTCAACACACATGCAACCCAGTGACGTCTCCCATGCCTTGATCCAGCAAGGAGAGAGGAAGAGGTTGGGTAAGACTCCGTCCAGCAGCAGCACGGCGGCATGGTGGTGGTGGAGGAGCGTGGCAATCCTGCAGGGCTTCGCCAAGCACCGCGGGAGAGGAGGAGGACTTGGGAGAGGGGTAGGGCTGCACCAGAACTTGGGTGCGGCTGCCCTCCCACCCCCCACATATATATAGGGACAAGGGAGAGGGGGGCCGGCCCCCTCAGATCCAATCTGAGGAGGGGGCGGCGGCCAGGGGGGTTGCCTTGCCCCCCAAGGCAAGGGGGGCGCCCCCTTTTAGGGTTCCTCCAAACCCTAGGTGCCTTGGGCCCTGGTGGAGGGGCGGAACAGCCCAACTAGGGCTGGTCCCCTCCCACACTTGTCCCACGCAGCCCTCTGGGGCCGGTGGCCCCACCTGGTGGACCCCCGGGACCCTCCCGGTGGTCTCGGTACGTTACCGATAGCACCCGAAACTTTTCCGGTGACCAAAACAGGACTTCCCATATATAAATCTTTACCTCCGGACCATTTCGGAACTCCTCATGACATCCGGGATCTCATCCGGGACTCCTAACAACATTTGGTAACCACATACAAACTTCCTTTATAACCCTAGCGTCATCGAACCTTAAGTGTGTAGACCCTACGGGTTCGGGAGACACGTAGACATGACCGAGACAACTCTCCGGCCAATAACCAACAGCGGGATCTGGATAGCCATGTTGGCTCCCACATGTTCCACGATGATCTCATCGGATGAACCACAATGTCAAGGATTTAATCAATCCCGTATTCAATTCCCTTTGTCTACCGGTATAGTACTTGCCCGAGATTCGATCGTCGGTATCCCTATACCTTGTTCAATCTCGTTACCGGCAAGTCTCTTTACTTGTTCCGTAACACATCATCGCGTGATCAACCCCTTGGTCACATTGTGCACATTTTGATGATGTCCTACCGAGTGGGCCCAGAGATACCTCTCCATCACACGGAGTGACAAATCCCAGTCTCGATTCGTGCCAACCCAACAGACACTTTCGGACATACCCGTAGTGCACCTTTATGGCCACCCAGTTATGTTGTGACGTTTGGTACACCCAAAGCATTCCTACGGTATCCGGGAGTTGCACAATGTCATGGTCTAAGGAAATGATACTTCACATTAGAAAAGCTATAGCATACGAACTACACGATCTTTGTGCTAGGCTTAGGATTGGGTCCTGTCCATCACATCATTCTCCTAATGATGTGATCCCATTATCAACGACATCCAATGTCCATGGTCAGGAAACCGTAACCATATATTGATCAACGAGCTAGTCAACTAGAGGCTTACTAGGGACATGGTGTTGTCTATGTATCCACACATGTATCTGAGTTTCCTATCAATGCAATTATAGCATGGATAATAAACGATTATCATGAACAAGGAAATATAGTAATAATAACTAATTTATTATTGCCTCTAGGGCATATTTCCAACAATAATTAGCACACATCAACTCATCATATATGTACTCATGCTAGTGTTCATCCAGCCCATGCTACGCAAACGACCAATTTGGTGGGCCATCTCCTGTAGGACAAATAAGCCAGAGTATTTGCTGCGACACCAAAAATATTTATTAATTAAAACGGTATGCATCTTATGTATGCGATCAATTTAGTAGATTACCTACAACCAGCAGAGTAAGTGGTATCCTGTCCCCAATCCATGATATGGGTATTCCAACCAGGGATCCTTGTCTGCAACACATTGTTGAATTCTTCCTTCAGCAATGAAATTTCCTTCCTCATCAATATGTTATGAGTGCTATCTTCAGGATCAAACGTGTTGAAGGATGGATCCATAACGACTACCCTCCTCCTCAGCCGGTTGACTACAAGTAACCCGTACAAGGAATCCGAAAGTTTCAACGGTAGTAGATACTACAGCATCAGGACACATGTCAATTGCTGTTATAATAAGTATAACTAACTTTAAGAACGAGCGTCTCTTACAATTATAGAGTTGAACACATCATATTTAGGAAGAGGCTGGACCACAACATAGTTAACCAGCATCGTGATGTGCTGTCCTTGCATCATCCAGGAGTACCTTAGGGCCTGTGACTGAGCATGAAACTGTATGTCGAAATAATGTTTGCTTCCAACCCAGTTGGTGCCTGCGGTCCTCTCTACTTCAACACTCGCAAGCTTACGAACAACAAGGTTGAAGCATTCGGGATGAAGTGGTACATGAAAAAAATGGTGTCCTGGATCATTCGGAGGCTGATTTCGATCGGGTACGGCCGGGCGCTTCTTATCCATATTGAGCTGCAAAATAAAATGCACAACAACATATAGCAAAAGACATCAATGGTCTTCTTCTAGATTAACTTTCTCTATACTAACCTATAAACAGAAATCATGGTTAGATTGCATGACATTGCACGAGGTTATTGTCCTCACCTAGATATAAATGCACGTATCAAATCTAGAACCTGAATCCATGGCCTTTGCATGACATTGTTCATGTACAAGGATTGAACTAAAAAACGTATACACATACCTATGGATGTTTTAGGTTTGCCAGTCTAGCTATCTTAGTTTGCTCTGTACCAGAATGTTCCAACATGATTTTTATATACCACAAGAATGTGTATAAGACAACTTACTTTAATGTTTCTTGGTCTCGAACGGCCATGATAAAGTCAAGTATGTATTGGAGTGCATCTTCCACGGCATACATAGGTGGGGGCAGAAGATCCATGGGCGCATGCACATCCTCCTGGGGCCGGGGAACATCATCCTGGGGTGCGGGCGCACCCTCTTGGGGTGCGTGTGTAGCGTTCGCACTCATCGCCTCCATGGGATAGAAGACTCGTTCTTGATCGGAATTTGCTGATGGGATATATGTGAACTTGGGTGGGTGGTGAAATAGGACACAGATGGAGTTTATATCATTTTGTTACCGTGACATCTCATTGTTTGGAGAGTTAATATTGCCTTCCAAAAGATGAACATCGTTTAGCTAAAGACGATATTAATTTCCTTGTAGAAATTATTTCCAATTGTGTTAGGATCAGATCTTGCTCCAAATATTAGAAAATATCTTCCCAATCAAATTATATTCAGCCATCAAACCCTTTATTAGCTACATATATATAATCCATAGGCAACTGACAATGCGCTTCAACGGTTTATATATATATTTTCAATGGTTCAACACCTATATCACATAATATAACCTTAATTCAATTAGGCAACTAATGCCCACTGCCTTTACATGCCTCGTTCCTAATTCTGGTCTTTGGTATATCTCCCTGGAGTTATAAAATATGTTTTTGCTAAAGCACATTTAGATGTGATTTTAGTAGCATTGCACATCTAAAGAACATGTCTTTGATTGTGAATGAAGATTGCTGTGGCTACCCTTTTTTTTATGTTTGAGTGTCTCATATTAATATGGAATAACTAAGACAAGTCTAGTTATGCCCCAGACATACACATAGGACGCCTTCTTGAAAGAAATAACATGATTTATCAATAAAAAACAACAGTAGTAAAATACATTATCCAGATTGCCAAAAGGATAATTATCAATTCGATCCCTATCAAAACTGTAGTAGCCATTTATTTGCGACATTTGAATATGCAATAGTACACAGCCAGTCGTCCTAAATCCTCAAGGCCGCTCTAGTTTCAGCTGTGATACTTCTAGCTTCCATTGTTCCTAGCTTGAACAACACCATTGACGTATGCAAGTGTTTCATCAAGTGTCGTGAGGCTGGCTTCATGGATATCTACGATAAAAAACAGTGTTATATAGTAGTGACATAGTATCAAAGTCAAAAAACAATGACAGTAAATCTAAAATAGAATGCAACCCCTACCTTGTACATGATGATGATCATCATAAATGCTAGGATAGAAAATGAATGTGCTCTCCCTCATAGTTTGCAAGCAACGGTGCCTCCGATTTACCTGTACGTAAGTAACAACAATCTTCTCGAAGAGATTGTCAGTGCATTGCAAATGGCAGAAGTAACGACCAACGTGTTCTTCCCGTACACGTAAGAAAATCATCTGCCGTCTACAAATAAATATAAATGTGAGTCTATCATTGCAGCAATAAAATTACAAAAATAAGCATATGAAAATCTCAAATTATAAATGGCGCTTACTGAAAGTTCATGAGGCCAATCACAAGGGAAGGGACGCGGTGCCTATATATTGAATCCCACTTATATTCTATCTGACCAACGTAGGCAAGGATAGCAACCACATCTGCAATTTTGAAATCACAATTAGACTCTAAGATGTAGGGAGTAATATGCATTCGCAAATAAAAAGATGATGCACCAGTGATTGTTCTGTCCCGTAGCTCGAATATTTCTCCAAACTGTGGGAAGCACGTTGGGAAAATTATCGACGTTATCTGCTGTGCCGACAAACAAACCTCGGTCGTACCACTTAGTGTGGTGACAAAGTCCATGGCCAGGTACCAGAAATGTCACCAGGCATTTCTTTGGGGTTGAACCCGACGCGACTGAAATCATAGGTACTACCGGTTTGTAGCATGTTGTTGAAACGGATTGCCTGGCTATTGTACGCAATCGCTTCCATCTTTGTTCCCTAATATATTTTTATGAATCATAACAACAATGAGCAAAAAAATGCTTATCAATATTGTATTCTGAAAATGCGACCTATAAAGTAGATGATTAATGCATTACATGACGATCTAGTAGTATGGATTGAAGGTACAAGTTTCCCATGGCATTCTCTTTGATGTGAGCCTTCCACATGACCTTATCTTGAATTATCCAGCAATTCTGATATATGTGCTCCATTTGGACGCGATGAAAATTCAAGTTCCTGTAAGTAGAATAATAATAAAAGGATGAGGTAAAATTATTTTGCAAGGGAAGCATAACTTGAATCAGACAAATAACATAACATTCATGTTTTTATTATTTATTTTCTTCTACATTTTCTTATTCTTTTTCTCCTTCATAATATTATCTACTCCTTCCCAGTACAAGTTTTCCACCACCCTCAATTGCACATCTAGATATTTGTTTAGGAGTTGCACCTACCTTGATTGTGTTCTATTTGGACGGACTGATTGGCAGCCATGGAAAAATTTGTATATCCTACGGGGTTTGATTTATGCAATATAATATTTCGCTCCTCCGAAAAAACAATTATGTATTTCAGACTCACTGTCCAATATGTTTTAACAAATATATATATACAAGATGAACAAGCCGAGCCTATTACTATGTTCATCTAGTTTTCGCAAACAAGTTTTAATCGCCAAGCCTATTACTATGTTCTAGTGTATGCCATGTGCTCCATCTTTTAAGATAAAGACCATAGTGGCAAAACATTATCTAGTGATGGCAAATAGACGTACAAATAAAGACTTATATCTTGCTTGTTCATCGGAGGGGTTATCGGTTGACTGATGCGAGGAACTGGCGGTGACGCCATCACCCTCTTAGAGGTGATCGATCCGTATGAGATTACCATGGTCGCTGTGGAGGAAAAAATGGTGACTTCTCCTGTATAGCAAGATGGAGTCAAATATGGTGCAGCGGGGCCTTTTTATATAAGCATAGTGGGCAGCGGGAAAACGAAATTTATTTGAAAATTTGTTTTTGGCAGGCTAGCTGCCCGTGGGTGACATATCTATATTCAGATCTTTAATAATAGGCAACCTAATAATAATGATTTATTAATAAAGGAAACATACATCTCAAAATCAGTCGATGATCAACCGAATTGATTGACATCATATTTAATTAAAGGGAAATTGTGATTTGTGATCACTTGCCTATGAAAACGTAACTGAATTATCAACTGCGCGTATAATATCAATTAGTTGCCTATGAAATATTGACTTTCTTTTTTATGGATATTTCCTAACCATTCTGACCATCACATTAAGTTATTTATTTCATCCCTTGTATAATCTGTTATTTTCAGTTACCTGGGTTATATCTTTAATTATGTTATAGGTAATTGCCTTGCGCAAAAAATTATAATAGACACTTTTAGTATTTTCACAAAAATCATGTCTAACACATCATTTTAAGATCCTCATGTATATCAAACAATATAGTTGGACTACAAATAATTCAATCCAACACATATTTGCAAAAGATAATAGTGTTTATTATTTTTCATCAAAACAAACTGTATAAAACACATACGTACATATGAGAAACATTTGTACAACAACTAAATATAGTAGTAGTAGTAGTATAAGTACATGCTCCCGTATCTAGCACACAACATAATTTTGTCTATCTATGCGTATGCATTAGCAGCAACTGTATTAGACACATGCCCCCGTCTGACTATGCATTACCAGAAGAAACACATCAGCGGCATCACTCGATCACGAAAAAATAATCGTTCTATATCTATCTCTCTCTCTCTCAACGCCTGCGGCCTGGTTCATCTTCCGAAATCATGCACAACTCACGAGTGGGTAAAACTGCTCTAGCCCTTGCGCCTTTCTTAAACACACACACACTCTCTCCCATACGGAGCAGCACAAGCCAGAAAGCACAAGCCAGCATTAATGGTCCACGAACCCAAGGAGACCACACTGGTAACAAGGTGACCATTGGAGGTAGCAAGAGCATAACACGAATCTATGGACATAAAATGGGAGAGGGAACCTTATGCCTCTATTAGGCAGTAGAGATAGAGTTAAATATTTTGCTGGGATAAATAAAAGATAACTGAAAATTACATGTCATCAAACATAAGTAAGAGACACCAAGCAAATTAATAACACTTCATTTATTGAGTCCGAACGATTACATTGACAAATGCTCATAAGGAGCACTGTAACAACAAACATAGTAAGAAATATAAATAACAATGTAGAAATCCTCATGCTTGGTCTTTAGATGGTGGTGGTGGCTTCTTGTCGCATGCTTGGATATGCTTCACGACGACCTCTGTCAATCGATTCATCTGGTTAATCAAAGTCTGAACCAACATGCTAGTATGCTGTTGTGCTTGCAGAAAATTGCCCTAGGTCTTCATGATCAAGCAAGTATGATGCACACCCACTTAGTTTCTTTTTGAGCTTTCATACACTTACAGCTCTAGTGCAACCGTTGCATGGCAATCCCTACTCACCCACATTGATATCTATTGATGGGCATATCCATAGCCCGTTGATACACCTAGTTGATGTGATGCTATCTTCCTTCATTTTGTCTTCTCCACAACCACCATTCTATTCCACCTATAGTTCTATGTACATGCTCACGCTCATGTATTGCGTGGAAGTTGAAAAAGTTTGAGAATACTAAAGTATGAAACAATTGCTTGGCTGAAACCGGGGTTGTGCATGATTTAAATATTTTGTGTGATGAAGATAGAAAATAGCCAGACTATATGATTTTGTAGGGATAGCTTTCTTTGGCCATGTTATTTTGAGAAGACATGATTGCTTTGTTAGTATGCTTGAAGTATTAATGTGTTTATGTCAATATTAAACTTTTGTTTTGAATCTTATGGATCTGAATATTCTTGCCACAATAGAGAAGATTACATTGGTAAATATGTTAGGTAGCATTCCACATCAAAAATTATGTTTTTATCATTTACCTACTCGAGGACGAGCAGGAATTAAGCTTGGGGATGCTTGATACGTCTCCAACGTATCTATAATTTTTGATTGTTCCATGCTATTATATTATCCATCTTGGATGTTTTATATGCATTTATATGCTATTTTATATGATTTTTGGGACTAACCTATTAACCTAGAGCCCAGTGCCAGTTTCTATTTTTCCTTGTTTTTGAGTTTTACATTAAAGGAATACCAAACGGAGTCCAATTGGCATGCCAATTTATGATGATTTTTTATGGACCAAAAGAAGCCCCCGAAGTAAAAGAGTTGGACCAGAAGAGTCCCGAGCCATCCACGAGGGTGGAGGGTGCGCCCTACCCCCTGGGAGCGCCCTCCTGCCTCGTGGATGACCCGGAGACCCCCCTGACGTGAGACCGACGCCAAAAATTCCTATAAATACAGAAACCCCCGAAAGAAACCTAGATCTGGAGTTCCATCGCCGCAAGCCTCTGTAGCCACGAAAAAGCAATCGGGACCTTGTTTCGGCACCCTGCCAGAGGGGGCTCCATCACCGGTGGCCATCTTCATCATCCTGGCGCTCTCCATGACGAGGAGGGAGTAGTTCACCCTCGGGGTTGAGGGTATGTACCAGTAGGTATGTGTTTGATCTCTCTCTTTCTCGTGTTCTTGAGGTGGCACGATCTTGATGTACCGTGAGCTTTGCTATTATAGTTGGATCTTATGATGTTTCTCCCCCTCTACTCTCATGTAATGGATTGAGTTCTCCCTTTGAAGTTATCTTATCGGATTGAGTCTTTAAGGATTTGAGAACACTTGATGTATGTCTTGTGTGGGATACCTGTGGTGACAATGGGGTATTCTATTGATTCACTTGATGTATGTTTTGGTGATCAACTTGCGGGTTCCATGACCTTGGGAATCTATTCATAGGGGTTGGCACACGTTTTCGGCTTGACTCTTCGGTAGAAACTTTGGGGGCACTCTTTGAAGCTCTTTGTGTTGGTTTGAATAGATGAATCTGAGATTGTGTGATGCATATCATATAATCATACCCGCGGATACTTGAGGTCACATTGGAGTATCTAGGTGACATTAGGGTTTTGGTTGGTTTGTGTCTTAAGGTGTTATTTTACTACGAACTCTAGGGCTGTTTGTGACACTTATAGCAATAGCCCAACAGATTGATCGAAAAGAATAACTTTGAGGTGGTTTCGTACTCTATAATAATCTCTTCGTTTGTTCTTCGCTGTTAGTGACTCTGGAGTGACTCTTTGTTGCACGTTGAGGGATTGTTATATGATCCAATTATGTTATTATTGTTGAGAGAACTTGCACTAGTGAAAGTATGAACCCTAGGCCTTGTTTCGAAGCATTGCAATACCGTTTGTGCTCACTTTTATCATTAGTTACCTTGCTGTTTTTATAATTTCAGATTACAAAAACCTATATCTACCATCCATATTGCACTTGTATCACCATCTCTTCGCCGAACTGGTGCACCTATACAATTTACCATTGTATTGTGTGTGTTGGGGACACAAGAGACTCTTTGTTATTTGGTTGCAGGATTGTTTGAGAGAGACCATCTTCATCCTATGCCTCCCACAGATTGATAAACCTTAGGTCATCCACTTGAGGGAAATTTGCTAATGTCCTACAAATCTCTACACTTGGAGGCCCAACAACGTCTACAAGAAGAAGGTTGCTAGTAGACATCAATAAACAACTACAAGAATCAAAAAATGTATTGACAAGAAGCGATGGTGCAAACTTAGATTTTCATTCTTGGTTCCTTCCCTCTCTGCCAGGCCACACGTGCTTGATTTGCTTGCGACTCCCGGAGGAACATAGATGAATGGGTAACATTCTTGTTCCCGGCAGTGACCGATACATGCCAGATGTGTCTGGCGAGTAGCGGGGTAGGGTGCCGGGCCCTTCCGTCCCTCTATTCCTTCCCCCTTTTCTCTTAGAAATAGCCAGGTGACCACCGTCACGCGGATCGTATCCATGCAGACGGCCTTGCCGTAGCACGTTGGACAAGGCATCATCAATGGATTCATTCTTGCGCCTCGCTCAGGATTCCCCGAAATAGAGTGAATACTGGACCGACCATCGCGCAGAAATCATTGACATTGGTGACGCCAGAGCCAAAACGGCTCGACTATTGGCAAAGGGGAAGGGACGAAAACGAGAGGGGCCTTGGGATCGTGTGAATTGCCTTCTTCGCTCAGGCGACGCCCGAACAGCGGGCATGTGCATGCCGCTAAGGGGGCGTGTCGTCGTTCCGCATCGATCTCCGCCGTGATTGTAGCTATGACAGGATATAGAGATGAAGTAAAGCGGGCATGGAGGTGGCTCCGCTTGGTCTTTGTATCTTCATAGGCGTTGCGGACACCAAAGGCTTCGAGCGAGCTACAGTAGGCAGGGCACGCTGCCCACGCCCTCTGGTTTGCGTCAGCAATCCCCCTGCCTAGCGCGCCAAAGATGTCGTAGGAAACCACAACCACCTATGGGACCAAGCGGCCCCTTGCTAGTTCGGCACGGGGGGACGTCGCGTTGTACAAAGAGCAGAGGAGTGTGGGGGTAGCGCGACGGGGATCACACGGGCAATTTTACCCAGGTTCGGGCCGCCGTGAGGTGTAAAACCCTACTCCTTCTTTGGTGGATTGATGATGGAAGAGTGGTGTAGGAGCATAGTACACTTGCCCGACATACATTTGGAATGCATTAAAACATTCATTTGAGTAGTAGGTTGCATGCATTATACACGTAGCGAAATATTTTAATTGAACATAACATGAATTCAAAGTTTTGAATGACATTTGTAGTGCGAATTGATTTGGTACAGTACACGGGACTAGACTCTCTTGTGTGCTGCGAATTGACATTTTTTTATTTTTTCATCGACGGAAGTGCGAACTGATTTGGTACAGTGCATGTTAGGCTTGCCTGGAAATTTCAAACCGCGCCTTGTTAGCCCGAAATATTTAAGATATATCTTTGTCTCGTTGTGCTCCGACAACTCCCTCCATCTCAACCCGCGCCTTGCTACTCCAAAATTACAACGCGCGCGGAAACTCCCACCTCCTGTGAAATCCCGACACGTGAAATGCCCGTGATACCCCTGAACCGAAAGAACCGCCTCTAATCGGTGGGGTACTTTCGTAACTTACCCCACATTTCGGACAAGCGCGTCCCTAAGCCAAGATTCCCCACTCCCATCCCATCCGCCCACCCATTCGTACCCCGAGGCCGCGAGAACCCGCGAAGCCCCACACCCTCCTCCGTCCGCCACCTAGCCGGAGCCTCTTCCCCAACGACGTCATCCACGTAACACCTCGACGTCCGTCATCCACCTTACTGCATGAGGATCCGTCGTCGATCTCGTCATCCCGCCGGTTCAGCCACCCCATTCTCCACCTCCAAGGACCTGACCCGATATTTCCCTCATCTTTTGCGCCACCTCCATTCCCACACCACCGTCTTCACCTGCACCACCGGAAGAGCAACATCATCACTGTTTCCTTGGATGAAGATATGGCCCAATCGGCGCCACCAAAGAGGTTTTACACTAATCGCCGCATTTTCGTCTTGATTCGATCTCACGGTGCTGCCGGCGCTCGGTCCCGAGCCGACATGGCGCGGCTCCATCCACGGCGGCATCGCCCGCCACTTCCTCCATGGTGTCACTCCCTCGGCGGCGACGTCCACATCAGTAGGAGCTGCTCCTGCTTTAGCTCTCGCTCGCGCGGCTTGATACGTCTCCAACGTATCTATAATTTTTGATTGTTCCATGCCATTATATTACCCCTTTTGGATGTTTATGGGCTTTATTTTACATATTTATATCATTTTTGGGACTAACCTACTAACTGGAGGCCCAGCCCATATTGCTATTTTTTTTGCCTATTTCAGTATTTCGAAGAACAGGAATATCAAACGGAGTCCAAACGGAATGAAACCTTCGGGAGCGTTATTTTTGGAACAAATCTGATCCGGAGAGCTTGGAGTGCAAGTCAAGAAGTCTCCGAGGGCCCCACGAGATAGGAGCCCCCCCTGTAGGGCGCGCCCCTGTCTCGTGGGCCCCTCGAGCGGCCACCGACGTACTTCTTCCTCCTATATATACCTACTGTACACACCCTTTGGGAGAAGCCTATTTGATTAGAATTTTCTTTGGGAGAAGCCTATTTGATTAGAATTTTCTAGAATATTCTATGTGCTTCACTTATATCTTTTGAGCTTGATAGTTTTTGCTCTAGTGCTTCACTTATATCTTTTAGAGCACGGTGGTGTCTTAATTTTGAAGAAATTGCTAGTCTCTCATGCTTCACTTATATTATTTTTAGAGTCTTTTAGAACAGCATGGTATTTTCTATTATCATAAAGTTGGTCCTAGAATGATGAGCATCCAAGTTGGGTATAATAAAAACTATCATAGGAAGTGAATTGGATGCTATGATCAACTTGATACTTGATAATTGTTTTGAGATATGGAGGTAGTGATATTAAAGTCATGCTAGTTGGGTGATTATGAATTCAAAGAATGCTTGCGTTGAAGTTAGCAAGTCCCGTAGCATGCACGTATGGTTAAAGTTGTGTAACAAATTTGAAACATGAAGTGTACTTGGCTTGTGCATCCTTATGAGTGGCGGTCGGGGACGAGCGATGGTCTTTTCCTACCAATCTATCCCCCTAGGAGCATGCGCATAGTACTTGATTTTTGATGACTTCTAAATTTTTGCAATAAGTATATGAGTTCTTTTGACTAATGTTGAGTCCATGGATTATACACACTTTTACCTTTCCGCCTTTGCTAGCCTCTTCGATACCGTGCATTTCCCTTTCTCACCTTGAGAGTTGGTGCAAACTTCGCCGGTGCATCCAAACCCCGTGATACGATACGCTCTATCACACATAAACCTCCTTATATCTTCCTCAAAACAGCCACCATACCTACCTATTATGGCATTTCCATAGCCATTCCGAGATATATTGCCATGCAACTTTCCACCATTTCGTTCTTCATTATCATGACATACTTTACTTTTGTCATATTGCCATTGCATGATCATGTAGTTGACATCGTATTTGTGGCAAAGCCATCATGCATTATTTTTCATACATGTCACTCTTGATTCATTGCACCATCCCGGTACACCACCGGAGGCATTCATATAGAGTCATATCTTGTTCTAGTTTCGAGTTGTAATTCTTATGTTGTAATCAATAGAAGTGTGATGATCATCATTATTAGAACATTGCCCAAAGAAAAAAAAAGAAAGGCCCAAAATAAAAAAAATAAAAAAAGAAAAGAAAAAAGAAATAAATAAATAAAAAGGGCAATGTTACTATCTCTTTTTCCACACTTGTGCTTCAAAGTAGCACCTTGTTCTTCATGTAGTGAGTCTCATATTTTGTGCTTCAAAGTAGC
The DNA here is from genome assembly GCA_963921465.1 of Triticum timopheevii. NCBI lineage: Eukaryota > Viridiplantae > Streptophyta > Magnoliopsida > Poales > Poaceae > Triticum > Triticum timopheevii. The sequence goes on along the minus strand of OY997270.1, from coordinate 487,543,422 downwards.
ACCTTGTTTTTCATGTAGTGAGTCTCATAAGTTGTCTTTTTCATACTAGTGGGAATTTTTCATTATAGAATTTGTGTATATTCCTATGATGGGCTTCCTCAAATGCCCTAGGTCTTCATGAGCAAGCAAGTTGGGTGCACACCCACTAGTTTTCCTTTGTTGAGCATTTGTAGCTCTAGTGCAGCCGTTGCATGGCAATCCCTACTCCTGACGTTGACATCAATTGATGGGCATCTCCATAGCCCGTTGATTATCCTCGTCAATGTGAGACTTTCTCCTTTTTTGTCTTCTCCACACAATCCCCATCATCATATTCTATTCCACCCATAGTGCTATATCCATGGCTCACGCTCATGTATTGCGTGAAGGTTTAAAAAGTTTGAGATTATTTAAGTATGAAACAATTGCTTGGCTTGTCATCGGGGGTATAGAAGTTGGGAACATCTTTGTGTGACGAAAATGAAGCATAACCTAACTATATGATTTTGTAGGGATGAACTTTCTTTTGCCATGTTATTTCGAGAAGACATGATTACTTTGATTAGTATGCTTGAAGTGTTACTATTTCTTATGTCAATATGAACTTTTATTTTGTATTCATTTGGATCTGAACATTCATACCACAATGAAGAAAATTACATTATGAATTATGCTAGGTAGCATGCTAGGATGAGCAGGAATAAAGCTTGGGGATGCTTGATACGTCTCCAACGTATCTATAATTTTTGATTGTTCCATGCTATTATATTACCCCTTTTGGATGTTTATGGGCTTTATTTTACATATTTATATCATTTTTGGGACTAACCAACTAACCGGAGACCCAGCCCATATTGCTGTTTTTTTTGCCTATTTTAGTATTTCGAAGAAAAGGAATATCAAACGGAGTCCAAACGGAATGAAACCTTCGGGAGCGTTATTTTTGGAACAAATCTGATCTGGAGAGCTAATTGGAGTGCAAGTCAAGAAGTCTCCGAGGGCCCCACGAGGTAGGAGGGCGCGCCCCCTGTCTCGTGGTCCCCTCGGGCGGCCACCGACGTACTTCTTCCTCCTATATATACCTACGGACCCCGAAAACATCCAGGACCACCACGAAACACAATTTCCACCGCCGTAACCTTCTGTATCCGCGAGATCTCATCTTGGAGCCTTCACCGACACTCTGCCGGAGGGGGAATCGACCATGGAGGGCTTCTACATCAACACCATAGCCCCTCCGATGAGTTGTGAGTAGTTTACCACAGACCTATGGATCCATAGTTATTAGCTAGATGGCTTCTTCTCTCTGTTTGGATCTCAATACAATGTTCTCCCCCTCTCTTGTGGAGACCTATTCGATGTAATCTCTTTTTGCGGTGTGTTTGTTGAGATCCGATGAATTGTGGGTTTATGATCAAGTTTATCTATGAATAATATTTGAATCTTCTCTGAAATATTTTATGTATGATTGAGTTATCTTTGCAAGTCTCTTCGAATTATCAGTTTGGTTTGGCCTACTAGATTGATATTTCTTGCCATGGGAGAAGTGCTTAGCTTTGGGTTCAATCTTGCGGTGTTCTTACCCAGTGACAGAAAGGGTTGCCAGACACGTATTGTATTGTTGCCATCGAGGATAACAAGATGGGGTTTATATCATATTGCATGAGTTTATCCCTCTACATCATGTCATCTTGCTTAAAGCGTTACTCTGTTCTTATGAACTTAATACTCTAGATGCAGGCAGGAGTCGGTCGATGTGTGGAGTAATAGTAGTAGATGCAGGCAGGAGTCGGTCTACTTGTTATGGACGTGATGCCTATATACATGATCATGCCTAGATAATCTCATAACTATGCGCTTTTCTATCAATTGCTCGACAGTAATTTGTTCACCCACCGTAATACTTATGCTATCTCGAGAGGAGCCTCTAGTGAAACCTATGGCCCCCGGGTCTATCTCTTGTCATATTTGCTTTCAATCTATCTTTATTTGCATCTTTACTTTTTGCATCTATATTACAAAATACCAAAAATATATTATTATCTCTCTATCAGATCTCACTTTCGCAAGAGGCCGTGAAGGGATTGACAACCCCTTTATCGCGTTGGTTGCGAGTTCTCAGTTTGTTTGTGTAGGTGCGTGGGAGTTTTGAGGAGCCTCCTACTGGATTGATACCTTGGTTCTCAAAACTGAGGGAAATACTTACGCTACACTTGCTGCATCACCCTCTCCTCTTCGGGGAAAACCAACGCAAGCTCAAGACGTAGCAAGAAGGATTTCTGGCGCCGTTGCCGGGGAGGTCTTCGCTCAAGTCAAGACATACCAAGTACCCATCACAAACCCATCTCCCTCGCATTTACATTATTTGCCTCTCGTTTTCCTCTCCCCCATTTCACCCTTGCCGTTTTATTCGCCCTCTCTTTCCCAATCTCCTCCTCTCTTTTCGCTTGCCTTTTTCCGTTACCCGTGTGTTTGCTCGTTTGCTCCGTCTTCATGGCTAGTTCCTTGTCCGCTCCTATGTCTCCCGAGTTTGAAGTTCTTCACTTCAAGCAAAGGCAAGGAGAAAACTTAAAAGATTCTTGGTATAGGACGATGGAATCTTATCGCAAGTGCACCCTTGAGGTGAACTTTAGAATTCTTCTTTGCAAATTTTTATGTTGGGTTAAACATGACGCATAGACAACTCTTGGATTGCATTGCCAAGGGAAATTTTATCGAAATTGATCCCAGTATTGCGCATGAAATTATAGTGGGAATAGTGGGAATACTACCTCAAAAGGGAGGATCTCATCCTACCCAAGAAGAAACGCAAGTATTTGGAAAGATTTGCGAAGTAACAAATTTTTTACAAAAATCTCTTGAGCCTCTTAAAAGTGTTAGCGGAAATCTTCACCGCATGAATATGTTGATCACTCTTTGCAATAAGCGACTGGATTCTTTAGATATAAAAATTTCAGAGTATGAAGTGAAGCGGAAAGAACCTCCCGGATTCGAGCATGACTCCGCTAAAAAACTGAAAATTAAAGATGGCACTAGTTAGATCTATCTTCGCTTTTATGCCTAGCTAGGGGCGTTAAACGATAGCGCTAGTTGGGAGGCAACCCAATTTTTCTTTATGTTTTTTTGTTTTTGCTCCTGTTTAGGAATAAATCTTGCATCTACTCTCTCTTTAGATGTGTTTTTATCTTTTAATTAGTGTTTGTGCCAAATAGAACCTATAGGATAACCTATGATGATAGTTGATTTGATTCTGCTGAAAAAACAGAAACTTTGCACGCATGAATATAATTTTGTTAAATCACAGGAACGTGATTTTGCGTTGATTCTTTTTTGCTTCTGTTCCATAGACAAATTTTCCAGGACTTCCTATTTTGGTAGGATTTTTAGAGTTTCAGAAGTTTGCGTTACTTACAGATTGCTACAGACTGTTCTGTTTTTGACAGATTCTGTTTTTCGTGTGTTGTTTGCTTATTTCAATGCATCTATGGCGAGTAATTCAGTCTATGAACCACAAAGAAGTTGGAATACAGTAGGTTTAACACCAAAATAAGTAAATAATGAGTTCATTGCAGTACCTTATGTGGTGGTTTTGTTTTCTTTCACTAACGGAGCTTATAAGATTTCCTGTTGAGTTTTGTGTTGTGAAGTTTTCAAGTTTTGGGTAAACCTTTTATGGACTATGGAATAAAGGGTGGCAAGAGACTAAGATTGGGGATGTCCATGGCACCCCAAGATATTCAAGAACAGCCAAAAGCCTAAGCTTGGGGATGCCCCAGGAAGGCATCCCCTCTTTCGTCTTCGTTCATTGGTAACTTTACTTGGAGCTATATTTTTATTCGCCACATGATATGTGTTTTGCTTGGAGCGTCGTGTATTATATTAGTCTTTGCTTTTTAGTTTACCACAATCATCCTTGCTGTACACACCCTTTGGGAGAAGCCTATTTGATTAGAATTTTCTAGAATATTCTATGTGCTTCACTTATATCTTTTGAGCTTGATAGTTTTTGCTCTAGTGCTTCACTTATATCTTTTAGAGCACGGTGGTGTCTTAATTTTGAAGAAATTGCTAGTCTCTCATGCTTCACTTATATTATTTTTAGAGTCTTTTAGAACAGCATGGTATTTTCTATTATCATAAAGTTGGTCCTAGAATGATGAGCATCCAAGTTGGGTATAATAAAAACTATCATAGGAAGTGAATTGGATGCTATGATCAACTTGATACTTGATAATTGTTTTGAGATATGGAGGTAGTGATATTAAAGTCATGCTAGTTGGGTGATTATGAATTCAAAGAATGCTTGTGTTGAAGTTAGCAAGTCCCGTAGCATGCACGTATGGTTAAAGTTGTGTAACAAATTTGAAACATGAAGTGTACTTGGCTTGTGCATCCTTATGAGTGGCGGTCGTGGACGAGCGATGGTCTTTTCCTACAAATCTATCCCCCTAGGAGCATGCGCATAGTACTTGATTTTTGATGACTTCTAAATTTTTGCAATAAGTATATGAGTTCTTTTGACTAATGTTGAGTCCATGGATTATACACACTTTTACCTTTCCGCCTTTGCTAGCCTCTTCGATACCGTGCATTTCCCTTTCTCACCTTGAGAGTTGGTGCAAACTTCGCCGGTGCATCCAAACCCCGTGATACGATACGCTCTATCACACATAAACCTCCTTATATCTTCCTCAAAACAGCCACCATACCTACCTATTATGGCATTTCCATAGCCATTCCGAGATATATTGCCATGCAACTTTCCACCATTCCGTTCTTCATTATCATGACATACTTTACTTTTGTCATATTGCCATTGCATGATCATGTAGTTGACATCGTATTTGTGGCAAAGTCATCATGCATTATTTTTCATACATGTCACTCTTGATTCATTGCACCATCCCGGTACACCACCGGAGGCATTCATATAGAGTCATATCTTGTTCTAGTTTCGAGTTGTAATTCTTATGTTGTAATCAATAGAAGTGTGATGATCATCATTATTAGAACATTGCCCAAAGAAAAAAAAAGAAAGGCCAAAAAAAAAGAAAGGCCCAAAATAAAAAAAAATAAAAAAAGAAAAGAAAAAAGAAAGAAATAAATAAAAAGGGCAATGTTACTATCTCTTTTTCCACACTTGTGCTTCAAAGTAGCACCTTGTTCTTCATGTAGTGAGTCTCATATTTTGTGCTTCAAAGTAGCACCTTGTTTTTCATGTAGTGAGTCTCATAAGTTGTCTTTTTCATACTAGTGGGAATTTTTCATTATAGAATTTATGTATATTCCTACGATGGGCTTCCTCAAATGCCCTAGGTCTTCATGAGCAAGCAAGTTGGGTGCACACCCACTAGTTTTCCTTTGTTGAGCATTTGTAGCTCTAGTGCAGCCGTTGCATGGCAATCCCTACTCCTGACGTTGACATCAATTGATGGGCATCTCCATAGCCCGTTGATTATCCTCGTCAATGTGAGACTTTCTCCTTTTTTGTCTTCTCCACACAATCCCCATCATCATATTCTATTCCACCCATAGTGCTATATCCATGGCTCACGCTCATGTATTGCGTGAAGGTTTAAAAAGTTTGAGATTATTTAAGTATGAAACAATTGCTTGGCTTGTCATCGGGGGTATAGAAGTTGGGAACATCTTTGTGTGACGAAAATGAAGCATAACCTAACTATATGATTTTGTAGGGATGAACTTTCTTTTGCCATGTTATTTCGAGAAGACATGATTACTTTGATTAGTATGCTTGAAGTGTTACTATTTCTTATGTCAATATGAACTTTTATTTTGTATTCATTTGGATCTGAACATTCATACCACAATGAAGAAAATTACATTATGAATTATGCTAGGTAGCATGCTAGGATGAGCAGGAATAAAGCTTGAGGATGCTTGATACGTCTCCAACGTATCTATAATTTTTGATTGTTCCATGCTATTATATTACCCCTTTTGGATGTTTATGGGCTTTATTTTACATATTTATATCATTTTTGGGACTAACCAACTAACCGGAGACCCAGCCCATATTGCTGTTTTTTTTGCCTATTTTAGTATTTCGAAGAAAAGGAATATCAAACGGAGTCCAAACGGAATGAAACCTTCGGGAGCGTTATTTTTGGAACAAATCTGATCCGGAGAGCTAATTGGAGTGCAAGTCAAGAAGTATCCGAGGGCCCCACGAGGTAGGAGGGCGCGCCCCCTGTCTCGTGGTCCCCTCGGGCGGCCACCGACGTACTTCTTCCTCCTATATATACCTACGGACCCCGAAAACATCCAGGACCACCACGAAACACAATTTCCACCGCCGTAACCTTCTGTATCCGCGAGATCTCATCTTGGAGCCTTCACCGACACTCTGCCGGAGGGGGAATCGACCATGGAGGGCTTCTACATCAACACCATAGCCCCTCCGATGAGTTGTGAGTAGTTTACCATAGACCTATGGATCCATAGTTATTAGCTAGATGGCTTCTTCTCTCTTTTTGGATCTCAATACAATGTTCTCCCCCTCTCTTGTGGAGACCTATTCGATGTAATCTCTTTTTGCGGTGTGTTTGTTGAGATCCGATGAATTGTGGGTTTATGATCAAGTTTATCTATGAATAATATTTGAATCTTCTCTGAAATCTTTTATGTATGATTGAGTTATCTTTGCAAGTCTCTTCGAATTATCAGTTTGGTTTGGCCTACTAGATTGATATTTCTTGCCATGGGAGAAGTGCTTAGCTTTGGGTTCAATCTTGCGGTGTTCTTACCCAGTGACAGAAAGGGTTGCCAGACACGTATTGTATTGTTTCCATCGAGGATAACAAGATGGGGTTTATATCATATTGCATGAGTTTATCCCTCTACATCATGTCATCTTGCTTAAAGCGTTACTCTGTTCTTATGAACTTAATACTCTAGATGCAAGCAGGAGTCGGTCGATGTGTGGAGTAATAGTAGTAGATGCAGGCAGGAGTCGGTCTACTTGTTATGGACGTGATGCCTATATACATGATCATGCCTAGATAATCTCATAACTATGCGCTTTTCTATCAATTGCTCGACAGTAATTTGTTCACCCACCGTAATACTTATGCTATCTCGAGAGAAGCCTCTAGTGAAACCTATGGCCCCCGGGTCTATCTCTTATCATATTTGCTTTCAATCTATATTTGCATCTTTACTTTTTGCATCTATATTACAAAATACCAAAAATATATTATTATCTCTCTATTAGATCTTACTTTTGCAAGAGGCCGCGAAGGGATTGACAACCCCTTTATCGTGTTGGTTGTGAGTTCTCAGTTTGTTTGTGTAGGTGCGTGGTACTTTTGAGGAGCCTCCTACTGGATTGATACCTTGGTTCTCAAAACTGAGGGAAATACTTACGCTACACTTGCTGCATCACCCTCTCATCTTCGGGGAAAACCAATGCAAGCTCAAGACGTAGCACTGCTCTGCTCTTGCTCCCGGTCCCCTTCCTAGTCTACTCTTGCTCTTGCTCGCACTGCTGCTCTCACTCTTGCTCTTGCTTGCGATGTTGCTCCCATTTAGCTATACTTCAGTCGACTAAATTGACTTTTGGGTCAATCGATTTTCAGGGGTGGGGGGGGGGGGGGGGGGGGCTCACCGGAGTTAAGGACGAACAGGCCGCAGCAGGGAGGGAGGCTCGCCGTAGAGGTACCCCACTATCTTAGGGTTCAGAGTGGGGGCGGTGGTCGGTGGTGGTGGTCGGTGGCGTGGGGATCACCGGAGAAAAAGCTCGGCATGGGGGGGGGGGCTAGAGGGATGGCCAGGGCGGCAACGGACCAGCGGTGGGGGCTGGTTTCAGGGCAGGAGGGACGGCATACTGCCAGCCGCGGGTGGCGAGGGCGGCTATTTGGCCGGTGGTGGCTGGCGGCTCAGGGGAAGAAGGTTGAAGATGAACTACATGCCCTTGATTTCTTATCCAACGGCTAGAAAATCGGTTGACTAGAGATGAAAAAGTCAGTCGACTGACGTGTAGCCTCACCTTATGCTGCTACATGACCAGCTACCCCGGCTCTCGCACGTGTTGTTGTTGTTGCTGCTACTGCTTTTCTACTACTATTGCATTCAGTTTCGACAGTACAATTCAGTTTCGACAACAAAATTCAGTTTCGTCAGTTAAGTTCAGTTTCTACAATTAAACTAAGTTTCGAAAGTTAAGTTTGGAGATGAGCGGCTGATGTATTTTACATCTAGCACTTTGTGGTTATGTATTTTACGTCATCTATTGGAGATGCTATTAGAATTCCGCTCAGGTTAACGTTGTCACTCTTGTCCTGCTTCAGCCTCGGCGTTGTACAACTCACAGGAGCTGCTCCAACAACAAAACCCTCCATCATACCGGAGCAGTACCCCGGGCTCCATCTCCAGACGCCTAATATCTTCTTCCCCTCCTCCGACAGCCAAGTCATCCAAAGCATCCTCACCGACCAACCCAATCATGCTGAGATCGACATGGCTTCGCCAAAGAGGTTTTACACTTATTGCATCTCTTTTTTACTCTACATGTTATATATATTGTCCACTGAGCACACATAGTAACGTGAAATACGATTGTTTTATTCTACTATATGACAAGCAGTGAGGTACCAGGAAACTTAGATATTCGTGATGGAATCTCTTGAACGCCATCATTATTTATCTCTGCGCATTTGAGCTATGCATTTGTCGATGGGCCTGGGAGTTGAGCTAGTAGGGCAGTGGCATGGGTCCAAAGTAATAGAAGTAGCACAATTTATTTTAGTGTAGGCTTTTCCTTGCTCAAGCCTGCCTACTAGAATCACCAGTGCTTGAAAGGAAAAGTGAAGGAAAACATAGGAATTGGAAATTTTCCTATGGTACTACTATTCTTGAATTTGGTTCAAAGGAATGAAGCAAAGGAAAACTGTAGGATTTGTTCCTTTAGTGTCTCCTTGAAAGAAAAACCGTAGGAATTTTAATTTCCACTTGTCCTCCTTTTCAAATTCCTATTCATGAAGCACAAGACTAAGAGACGTACATTTTCTTGTGGTTTGACTTAATCTCACCATGCTTCTTTGCATCCTGTGATCTTCCAATTCTTGTGAATCAAACACCCAGATTGGCAGAAATCCTATGTTTTTAAATTCTCTATTTTGCACATGCATTCCATCCTATTCCTGTCTATTTCCTATCTCTGCATTGTTAGAATCCTCAAATGCAAACAAACACTTACACAATTACTTTTGTTACAAATATGTGTCAAAGAAAACCTTGTGTGGTTTGTCCTGCTCTTACTGCGCTATGTTCCACCACAGTTCAAATGCTCCAACGACGGAAGGGCTCACCACAGCAGGGATCCGCTCTCCAGACTGTCCTTCGCCACCTCAGATCTTCTTCCTCACTGCCGGCAGCCACGACAACTGCATTACCATCATCAACTGAGCAGATGACCTTGAGGACTACACGGGTCCACAAGACAGGTCACACTCTTCCGTGTCTGCTTATGTTATGCATCGCTTAATATGATGACATGCTACTTTATCATCGTGTTCACCTATTAGACTCCAAGTCAGGTCCAAAATAATGTTGAAACTTGAGTTTTTAAATGGTTGTGGGGTACATATTGGGGCAGCAATCAGTACTATTGGTCTACTATCTGGTTAATCTCGGGTGTCTACTATGAGTTTCATGTTGGGTGCAAACACACATTAAAGGAGCCATTATCTGTATTTTTTAACTAAAGCTATTATCTACCTGCTATCATTGGTTTTGGGTCTATCCACAGTTTGCTACCATCACTCTGGATTTGTGCATGCACTCCTTACATAATCTCACTATGTTTTATTCCTATGCATGTCAGTTATTGTACACAATGGAACTCAACATGTGGAGCAAAAGAGATGAGCCTTGCGTGGCAATAAAATTTCATGCAAACAACGCTCCATGGTGGGCGCAAAGGCAGCTCCCCTCCACCCATTTCAGATTGTAATCAAGAGGAAGATAATTGTTCTGAGGGGGATTCAGAAGGAGAAGACCACTCCTATTTACCCCTTGAGGTCTTCGCTCTAACTTGGCATGCTGATGTTTGTAATATCATGCATATGGTGCCTTGCATTGCTTACTGTATATATCAAATATGTAATCTGCTTAGTTTAGACATGCTTTGTGTCAATGCCATCTGTTTAGTTTCTTTATCGTATATGTGAATCATGCAATGCCATCTTGTTTAGCCAGGCATCTTATATGTGAATTTTGCAATGCCACCCTGGTTAGCCAGTCATCCTATATGTGAATTATATCATCCCATCATTTTTTATTAGTGTTAAATTTGTCAACAATTTGAGTACATTCAATTACTCTTCCTATTCATCAGCCATTCGACACGGTCATGAAAAATCTGGAGTGGAAACAAGGTCTTCCGAGCAGACAATGTTATCTGACGAAGCGCATGTCTTGCTGGTTACGGATAACTCCACAGAGGAGGATTCAGAGACATATGACCAGTCCTATTCCCCCCCCCCCAGGTGCATGCTCTAACTTGGCTGGGTTATGTTGCTCATATCATGCATATGGTATCTGACATTCCTATGTCATTTGCTTAGTTTAGACATGCTTTGTGTGAATGCCACCTGTTTAGTGTCTAATTACCATATATGTGAATTATGCAATGCCATCTTGTTGCAAGACATTATATATCTGAATTATGCAATGCTATCTTGTTGCAAGGCATTATATATGTGAATTATGCAATGCCATGCTATTTAGCCAAGTGTCATATATGTGAATTATATCATGTCGTCCTTTTTTGTATTTCTCATTGCATTTGTCGACAGTGTTTGTATATTCAACTACTCTTCCTATGCCTCAGCCATTTGAATTGGTGATGGAGAATTCTGGAGTGAAAACAAGGTCTTCAGAGTAGACAATGATACCTACTGAAGCAGATATCTTGCTGGTTATAGATAGCTCTTCAGAGGAGGATTTAGATGCAGATGACCAGTCCTATTATCCCCCCTGAGGTGTATGCTCAAACTTGGAAGGGTTATATTACTCATATCATGCATATGTTGTATTGCAATGCTTAGTTTTTACATCATATACACAATATTGAATGCCATCTCCTTAGTTGACACATCATATATGCGATTGCCCTCTGCTCACTTGCTTAGTATATAAATCATATATTTGATTATATCATGCCATGATGTTAGACATCATGTATCTGAATTATGGCATGCCAACCCATTTTCTAAAGACAAAATATAGTTATATCATCTCATCCTGTTTACATAGTCATCATATTTTGAATTATGTCATTCTATCCGTGAATTATATCATGCCATCATGTTTTCATGGATGACATGTTTGTGATTTATGGCATGCCAACCACTTTAATAGACACATCGTATAGTTACATCATGTCATCCTGTTTACATAGTCATCATATTTTGAAGTATGTCATTCTATCCTGTTTAGTTAGTCATCATACATGTGAAATTGTGTCATGCTATCCTGTTTAATTAGCCATCATATATGTGAAATTATGTCATGCTATTCTGTTTGGTTAGACAACATAAATGTGAACTATTTCATGCCCTGTTTTCTTCCCTACTATCCATTGCACCTGTCTATCTTACAATGTCTGTACATTCAATTACTTTACTTGTTTATCAGCCATTTCAATTGGAGGGGGTGATGGCAATATCTGTGGGAGTAAAAACACGGTCTTCAGAAAAGATCGTGCTACTTGTCGATGCAGATAGAACCACGGTTGTACTTGCCCAAGAACCAACCCCACCACACATAACCCAGACTCACGCAGATTGTACCCCTACCTAGTTGGACAGAGAACCAGCTACACCCCTTCTAACCCCAACCCCAGTAGATAATAACCTAGTTCCAGTTGACACAACACCGTCTCCACCACAGAGCACCCAAACACGAGCAGTTAGTAGGGCAACTGCAGTGCCCAAAGCACGAGGACCACCACTCTGAACCCCAAGTCAATGCTTAAAGCATAAGAAGAATCGTTCTCAGGTCAGGTTCCGTAGCTATCGTTCATACTACTTTGCTCTTGCATCACTGCATTTACTCATACCAACTAATTTCAAATTTGAAGGATGCAATTGAAACTCCAATGGCGCAATAGGTATGTTTTAAACCTGTTTCTTTAACGTGTTGGCTGTTGTAACTTTCTATATGTTGATTTCAGTTTCAATTGAATAAACAGTTATGTTCTCATGCCATGCACATTACAAGTGTTGTTATTGCTATGTAGTTTCCCACACTTATATTCTGTCTATGCTACTTTGTCTTAAATAGATATGATTCAAACTATATCTATCTTGATTTGGCAACATACACTAGAATGATATAGACCATACAGTGACCATACTACATAGATATATGTTTGTTTCATGTTGTTATCCTGTCCACCTTACTACTGAACCGATTTACCAAAATGAGTTTCATATACTACATTGTAAACCTGTGATGTGTTTGTTTGTTTCTCTTTTAGAACGCGAATAAAATATTGGAGAAGAGTACCCCGTTATGCAATGGTAAAGGAAGTAATGTGCTACCTCTTGAGCATGCATTGGTTTTTCCCTTGAAGAGGAAAGGGTGATGCAGCAAAGTAGCATAAGTATTTCCCTCGGTTTTTTTAGAAGCAAGGTATCGATCCAGTAGGAGGCTCCACGCAAGTCCCTCGTACCTACCCAAACAAACAAGAACCTCACAACCAATGCGATAAAGGGGTTGTCAATCCCTTCACGGCCACTTGCAAAAATGAGATCTGATAGAGATAATATGATAAGATAAATATTTTTGGTATTTTTATGATATAAATAGAAAAATAAAGATTGCAAAATAAAGTAGATCGGAAACTTATATGATGGAAAATAGACCCGGGGGCCATAGGTTTCACTAGTGGCTTCTCTCAAGATAGCATAAGTATTACGGTGGGTGAACAAATTACTGTTGAGCAATTGATCGAAAAGTGGATAGTTATGAGAATATCTAGGCATGATCATGTATATAGGCATCACGTCCGCAACAAGTAGACAGACTCCTACCTGCATCTACTACTATTACTCCACACATCGACCGCTATCTAGCATGCATGTAGGGTATTGAGTTTCATAAGAACAGAGTAACGCATTAAGCAAGATGACATGATGTAGAGGGATAAACTAAAGCAATATGATATAAACCCCATCTTTTTATCCTCGATGGCAACAATACAATACCTGCCTCGCTGCCCCTGCTGTCATTGGGAAAGGACACCGCAAGATTGAACCCAAAGCTAAGCACTTCTCCCATTGCAAGAAAGATCAATCTAGTAGGCCAAACCAAACTGATAATTCAAAGAGACTTGCAAAGATAACCTTGATCATAAACCCACAATTCATCGGATCTCGACAAACACACCGCAAAAAGAGTTACATCGAATAGATCTCCAAGAAGATCGAGGGGAACTTTGTATTGAGATGCAAAGAGAGAGAAGAAGCCATCTAGCTAATAACTATGGACCCGAAGGTCTGTGGTAAACTACTCACCACTCATTGGAGAGGCCTTGGCGATGATGTAGAGGCCCTCCATGATCGACTCCCCCTCCGGCGGAGCGCCGGAAAAGGCTCCAAGATGGGATCTCATGGGTACAGAAGGTTGCAGCGGTGGAAAAAGTGTTTTGTGGTCCTCCTGGATGTTTTCGGGGTACGTAGATATATATAGGCGAAGGAAGTCGGTCAGGGGAGCCACGAGGGGCCCACGAGGCAGGGGCGCCCCCCCAGGGCGCGCCGGCCACCCTCGTGGCCTCCTCGGCTGCTTCTTGACGTCCACTCCAAGTCTCCTGGATCGCGTTTGTTCCAAAAAGATCGCTCCCGAAGGTATCATTCTGTTTGGACTCCGTTTGATATTCCTTTCCTTCAATATACTAAAATAGTAAAAAAACAGCAATTTGGGCTGGGCCTCCGGTTAGCAGGTTAGTCCCAAAAAACGATATAAAAGTGTATAGTAAAGCCCATAAACATACAAAACGGGTAATATAATAGCATGGAACAATAAAAAAATTATATATACATTGGAGACGTATCAAGCATCCCCAAGCTTAATTCATGCTCGTCCTCGAGTAGGTAAATGATAAAAACATAATTTTTGACCTGGAATGCTACCTAGCATATTTCTCAATGTAATTTTATTTATTGTGGCATGAATGTTCAAATACAAATTTCAAAATAATAGTTCATACTGACCTAAGACTAGTAATACTTCAAGCGTACTAACAAGTAATCATGTCTTATCAAAATAACATAGCCAAAGAAAGCTTATCCCTACAAAATCATATAGTTAGGCTATGCTTCATTTTCATCACACAAAATACTCCCATCATACACAACCCCGGTTTCAGCCAAGCAATTGGTTCATACTTTTTCATGCGCTTCAGCTTTTTTAACTCTCACACAATACATGAGTGTAAGCCATGGATATAGCACTATGGGTGAAATAGAATATAATGATGGAGGTTGTGTGGAGGAGACAAAAAGGAGAAAGTCTCACATTGACGAGGCTAATCAACGGGCTATGGAGATGCCCATCAATTGTTTTCAACATGAGGAGTAGGGATTGCCATGCAATGGATGTACTAGAGCTATAAATGTATGAAAGATCAACAAAATAAACTAAGTGGGCGTGCATCCAACTCGCTTGCTCACGAAGACCTAGGGAATTTTGAGGAAGACCATCATATATACAAGCCAAGTTCTATAATGAAAAATTCCCACTAGTATATGAAAGGGACAACATAAAAGACTCTCTATCATGAAGATCATGGTGCTACTTTGAAGCACAAGTGTGGAAAAAGGATAGTAACATTGTCCCTTCTCTCTTTTTCTCTCATTTTTTTATTTTGATGGGCTTCTTTGGCCTCTTTTTTTGGGCTTCTTTGGCCTCTTTTATTTTTCATAAAGTCCGAAGTCTCATCCCAACTTGTGGGGGAATCATAGTCTCCATCATCCTTTCCTCACTTGTGACAATGCTCTAATAATGAAGATCATCACACTTTTATTGATTTACAACTCAACAATTACAACTCAATACTTAGAACAAAATATGACTCTATGTGAATGCCTCCGGCAATGAATCAAGAGTGACATGTATGAAAATTATGAAGGTAGCCTTGCCACAAATACGGTGTCAACTACATGATCATGCAAAAGCAATATGACAATGATGGAGCGTGTCATAATAAATGGAACGGTGGAAAGTTGCATGGCAATATATTTCGGAATGGCTATGGAAATGCCAGAATAGGTAGGTATGCTGGCTGTTTTGAGGAAGATATAAGGAGGTTTATGTGTGATAGAGCATATCGTATCACAGGGTTTGGATGCACCGGTGAAGTTTGCACCAACTCTCAAGGTGAGAAAGGGCAATGCATGGTACCGTAGAGGCTAGCAATAATGGAAGGGTAAGAGTGTGTATAATCCATGGACTCATATTAGTCATAAAGAACTCATATACTTATTGCAAAAGTCTATTAGCCCTCGAAGCAAAGTACTAATACGCATGCTCCTAGGGGAAGGGTTGGTAGGAGTTAACCATCGCATGATCCCAACCTCCACACATAAGGAATGCAATCAAAAGAGCACCCCATGCAATAAATTTGTTACACAACTTTTACCATACGTGCATGCTACGAGACTTGCCAACTTTAACACAAGTATTTCTCAATTTCATAATTACCCAACTAGCATGACTCTAACATCACCACCCTTATATCTCAAAACAATTATCAAGCATTAAATTGATCATAGTGTTTAATGCACTCTATATGATAGTTTTTATTATACCCAACTTGGATGCTCATCATATTAGGACAAATTTTATTAAGAAAATACCATGCTGTTCTAGAAGACTCGCAAAATAATATAAGTGAACCATGAGAGATCAATAATTTCTACAAAATAAAACCACCGCCGTGCTCTAAAAGATATAAGTGAAGCACACAGAGCAGAACTGTCTAGCTCAAAAGATATAAGTGAAGCACATAGAGTATTCTAATAAATTTCGAATCACGTGTGTCTCTCCCAAAAGGTGTGTATAGCAAGGATGATTGTGGTAAACTAAAAAGCAAAGAATCATATCATACAATATGCTCCAAGCAAAACACATATCATGTGGTGAATAAAAATATAGCCCCAAGTAAAGTTACCGATAGACGAAGACGAAAGAGGGGATGCCTTCTGGGGCATCCCCAAGCTTAGGCTTTTGGTTGTCCTCGAATATCTTGGGGTGCCATGGGCATCCCCAAGCTTAGGCTCCTGCCACTCCTTATTCCATAATCCATCAAATCTTTACCCAAAACTTGAAAACTTCACAACACAAAACTCAACAGGAAATCTCATGAGCTCCGTTAGTGCAAGAAAGAAAAACCACCACTTAAGGTACTGTAATGAACTCATTATTTATTTATATTGGTGTTAAACCTACTGTATTCCAACTTCTCTATGATCAATACCCCCTGATACTAGCCATAGATTCATTAAAATAAGCAAACAACACACGAAAAACATAATCTGTCAAAAACAGAACAGTGTGTAGCAACCTGTAACTTTCGAATACTTCTGGAACTCTAAACATCCTACCACAATAGGACGTCCTAGGCAATTTGTCACCTACTGCAAAAAGAATCAACTCAAAATAACGTTTTTGTGATTTATTAGAATTTTTCTCGTGAGCGCAAATGTTTCTGTTTTTCAGCAAGATCAAGTTAACTTTCACCCAAGATGATCCTATAGGTTCTACTTGGCACAAATACTAATTAAAACATAAAACCACATCTAAACAGAGGCTAGATTAATTATGTATTACTAAACGGGAACAAAAAGCAAGGAACAAAAATAAAATTGGGTTGCCTCCCAACAAGCGCTATCGTTTATGCCCCTAGCTAGGCATAAAAGCGAGAATAGATCTAAGTATTGCCATCTTTGGTATTCAATTCATAAGTGGCCCTCATAATAGATTCATAAGGTAATTTGATTTTCTTTCTAGGAAAGTGTTCCATGCCTTTCCTTAATGTAAATTGGAATCTAATATTTCCTTCCTTCATATCAATAATTGCACCAATCGTTCTAAGGAAAGGTCTACCAAGAATAATAGGACATGAAAGATTGCAATCTATATCAAGAATGATAAAATCTATGGGCACATAATTCCTATTTGCAACTATAAGAACATCACTAATCCTTCCCATAGGTTTCTTAATAGTGGAATCCGCAAGGTGCAAGTTTAAAGAGCAATCATCAAAATCATGGAAACCTAGCACATCACATAAACTTTTCGGAATTGTGGAAACACTAGCATCCAAATCACACAAAGCATAGAATTCATGATCTTTATTTTTAATTTTAATAGTAGGTTCCCACTCATCATAAAGTTTTCTAGGGACAGAAACTTCTAATTCAAGTTTTTCTTCATAAGATTGCATCAAAGCATCAACGATATGTTTAGTAAAAGCTTTATTTTGGCTATAAGCATGAGGAGAATTCAACACGGATTGCAACAAGGAAATACAATCTATTAAAGAACAATTATCATAATTAAATTCCTTGAAATCCGAAATAGTGGGTTCATTGCTATGTAAAGTTTTGACATCTTCAATCCCACTTTTACCAATTTTAGCATCAAGATCTAAAAACTCTGAATCATTGGAACACCTTTTAACTAAAGTTGAGTCATCTCCAGTCCCATCATTATCAAGATTCATATTGTAAAACAAAGATTTAACAGGAGACACATCAATCACTTTTAGATCTTCATCATTATTATTTTTCTAACCCTTCTGGTTTGGTGGCCATCTTATTAACTAAGATGGCACGCTTATCAGAAATTTGGGCAATTGATTTTTCAAGTTGAGCAAACCGAGAATTCAAAACATAAAATTCCTTAGACATATCATCAAGCTCTTTATTCATGTATTCCATAAAGCTTTTTTGTTCTTTAAGCTCATTTCTAAAGAAATTGTTATGCTCAAATTGTAAGGCCATAAAGCTTCTAATATTGATTTCGATCTCTTCCAACCTTCTAAGATGAAGATCGACGTTTTTAGGCAAAGCCATAAGGGCAAACAAGCGCACAAGAGACAAGCAAAAAAGAGGCGAATGAAAAAGAGAGGGCGAATAAAGCGGCAAGGGTGAAGTGGGGGAAAGGAAAACGAGAGGCAAATGGCAAATAATGTAATGCGAGGGAGATGAGTTTGTGATGGGTACTTGGTATGCCTTGACTTGAGTGAAGACCTCCCCGGCAATGGCGCCAGAAATCCTTCTTGCTGCCTCTTGAGCATGGGTTGGTTTTTCCCTTGAAGAGAAAAGGGTGATGCAGAAAAGTAGCATAAGTATTTCCCTTAGTTTTAATAACCAAGGTATTAATCCAGTAGGAGGCTCCATGCAAGTCCCTCGTACCTACAAACAAACAAGAACCTCACAACCAACGCGATAAAGGGGTTGTCAATCCCTTCACGGCCACTTGCAAAAGTGAGATCTGATAGAGATAATACGCTAAGATAAATCTTTTTGGTATTTTTATGATATAGATAGAAAAGTAAAGATTGCAAAATAAAGTAGATCTGAAACTTATATGATGGAAAATAGACCCGGGGGCCATAGGTTTCACTAGTGGCTTCTCTCAAGATAGCATAAGTATTATGGTGGGTGAACAAATTACTGTCGAGCAATTGATAGAAAAGTGCATAGTTATGAGAATATCTAGGCATGATCATGTATATAGGCATCACTTCCGCAACAAGTAGACCGACTCCTGACTGCATCTACTACTATTACTCCACACATCGACCTCTATCCCACATGCATGTAGAATATTAAGTTCATAAGAACAGAGTAACACATTAAGCAAGATGACATGATGTAGAGGGATAAACTCAAGATGACATGATGTAGAGGGATAATCCCCATCTTTTTATCCTTGAAGGCAACAATACAATATGTGCCTTGATGCCCCTGCTGTCATTGGGAAAGGACACCGCAAGATTGAACCCAACGCTAAGCACTTCTCCCATTGCAAGAAAGATCAATCTAGTAGGCCAAACCAAATTGATAATTCGAAGGGACTTGCAAAGATAACCAATCATACATAAAATAATTCAGAGGAGATTCAAATATTTCTCATAGATAAACTTGATCATAAACCCACAATTCATCGGATCTCGATAAACACACCGCAAAAAGAGTTATATCGAATAGATCTCCAAGAAGATCAAGGAGAACTTTGTATTGAGATTCAAAGAGAGAGAAGAAGCCATCTACCTAATAAATATGGACCCGAAGGACTGTGGTAAACTACTCACAACTCATCAGAGAGGCCTTGGCGTTGATGTAGATTCCCTCCGTGATCGATTCCCCTCCGACGGAGCGCCGGATAAGGCTCCAAGATGGGATCTCATGGGTACAAAAGGTTGCGGCGGTGGAAAAATTGTTTTGTGGTGCTCCTGGATGTTTTCGGGGTATGTAGATATATATATGCAAAGGAAGTTGGTCAGGGGAGCCATGAGGGGCCCACGAGGCAGGGGGCGCCCCCCCTAGGGCGCGCCGGCCACCCTCGTGGCTTCTTGACATCCACTCCAAGCCTCCTGGATTGCGTTTGTTCCAAAAATATCGCTCCCGAAGGTTTCATTCCATTTGGACTCTATTTGATATTCCTTTCCTTCGATATACTGAAATAGGCAAAAAAACAGCATTTGGGCTGGGCCTCCGGTTAGTAGGTTAGTCCCAAAAAATGATATAAAAGTGTATAGTAAAGCCCATAAACATCCAAAACGGGTAATATAATAGCATGGAACAATAAAAAATTATACATACATTGGAGACGTATCATAATGCAAATAAGGTTCAAGATAGCAAGACATCCCTGTTGGTCTCCAAGAAAGCTGATAAAAACTATATTGAAGACACAGAGAGAACCCCAAAGTCATGTCTTGATCTAGTGTTCGAGTTACTCGCTACTACTGCTGGCACCAACTCTTCGAACTCGCTACCTGAATCAGTTCGGCTTCTTGAGTCACAACTTCAAGTTGAAAGACACCGATCAGATTTTATGCGACAGGAAGTCGAAGGACCAAGGAGGTCCCTGCAGAATTCAGATGCATCTTTTCGGTGCAACAACAAGTGTTGGAGGGTTTAAGTGCCAAACAAGAGAAAGTTAATAAGCTTGCTAAGCATTTTGGCCATCATTATGGGTACCCAGGATATTGTTTCTTGAGCCCTTCTAATGTGGTTTCAGTTCTAGACTTGTTTTGCTGCAGCGTTTATTTGCACTGGTCGCCAACTTTGACAACCACTGTATATGATATGCTGCTTTGTTTCCTATATTTGCACTGGTGGCTAACTTTGATGCCCCACTACTAGGGAAAAGCTTATAGGCAGACGCTTACTAGTAGCGCGGGTTTATAACCCTCGCTACTGCTACTTACTAGTAGTGCGGGTTTTTACCCCCCGCTACTACTAAGTTGATAGTAGTAGCGCGGGTTTATAACCCTCGCTACTACTAAGTGGTCTCTACCGTGCCCCCCAGGGACATGCCATAGTAGTAGCGAGGGGTATAAAACCGCGCTACTACTATCAACTTAATAGTAGCACAGGTTTATACCCATCGCTACTAGTAAGTACAAGCTAGGTGAAATCCCCATATCCTCGGCCGAATCCCTCCTTTCTCCCTCACTCCCCCTCCCTCCATAGGCTCTCCCATGGTGCTGCACACCTCCTCCTCCATGACTCCCAACGAGTTCACCTCCTCGCATCGTGTGCCTCCTCCTCCATGGCGCCAAAAGAGGGAGGTCGCCTCGCGCCGCCGGCATCCTGGAGCTCCCGGTCTTACCCGCATCTCCAAGCCACCATGTCGGACCACCTCACCACCGGCGATGAGCCCCGGTGCGCCCTCCATCTCATTCCTTTCTTCCTTGTTTATCTTTTTCCCTTTCCATGTCCCTCCGATTTTACTCACCTCCCATGCCCATGCCTGCGCAGGTCGTCGACATGGCCGACGAGGAGCTCTCTACCTTGGCCGTGAAGAGGACCCTCACACCGTCGTCTTTCTCTCCTCTGCACTGGATCTGGTCCCTCTACAACAACCATCGCTAGATCTGGTCTCCGATGCCCGTCCGGACCTCCGGCGAACCTTGTCGTCGCTAGATCGAACCGTTGACACCATTGACAGCACGCACGGGGTCAATTTTTTTTGGTTTTGAAATTAATAGTAGTAGCGCGGGTCACGGAAATGCGTTACAGATAGTTAGTAGTAGCGCGTGTCGAACCCGCGCTACTTCTAACACACGTACTAGTAGCGCGGGATGCACCACGCTACTGCTACTAGTTAGTTGTAGCGCTGTAGTAGTGGCGCAAGCACCCGCGCTACTACTAGCTTTTAACCCGCGCTACGACTAGGCTTTTTCCTAGTAGTGCCCAGTGGATGTAATATGTGTAATAGCAGTGATAGCCTAGCATAAGTTGTTTGCTTATTTATTTCCTTATTTTCTCGTTTATTTGTTTACTCATAGTCAGTGCAGTTCTTTTTCCGCGGTTTGCTAGTGGACGCAATAACCTATTTTAAAAAACTAGGCCACAATAACAATGGGCTACATATTTACTGTAGTTACCATGGGCCTCCTACGGGCCGTAAAAACAATGGGCCTTCTAAGGGACATAGAAACAATGGGCCTTCTATGGGGCGTAGAAACAATGGGCCTTCTACAGGCCGTAGACACAATGGGCCTTCTACGGGTCGTATCATCAATGGGCATTCTACGGGCCATATGATCGATTGGCCAAACATGGGACAATAACAGACCGCATTATGGCCGTAAACGGGCTGGAGTTGGAATCGTCCGTTCATGGGCCGACCATAATGGGCCATCGTTAATCTGCCGTATTTGATGACGCTATGAAAATGGCCCAACGTATTAATGGGCCACAAACATGCCGACTTTAACCACGGGCTGAATTTGGCCCACAAGCAGAAAATGACAGTAACGGGCCATAAGTTAACAAATGCTGGAAATGAGCCCAAGAATAAATGGGCCCTAAGAAGGCCGAAAGATAACATGGGCTGGAAACGGCCCAATGGGATAATGGGCTATTAATGGGTATAAAGTGATACACTGTTCATTACAGGCCAGTTTCACCACAGGCCGTTAATGGGCCAAGAGTTACAAAGGGCCTCATATGGGTCAAAAGACATCATGGGCCATACATGGGCCGGAAGTTAAAACAGGCTGGAATCCTATTGGACGGCCCAGATGATGCTACTAGGCCTAATTTGGATAGGTCGTAACGGGCCCTGGGTTAGCGGGCTGTAAACGGGCTATATCTATATGCGAACAGGCCATTAACAGGCTTTCCGTGGGCCGGCCCGCCACCTTTTGACCAAGTCAAACAAGCTGGTCTTTTCACAGGAATGGGCCTCCATTGGGCCGTGCCACATGTCGACGTATCATAGGCGCCTTCGGTCCATTGAGTGGATGATATTCGTCCCAATGGTGAGCCGACATGTGTTTCCTCCAGCCAATGATGATTTTACATGTGGAAAATCCCCATTGGTCGGGTTTGTTAATGGGTTATCGGATCAAAAACCAGACCCAATAGCTTAACAGCGAGCCATTACGGTGGATGCCACATGTCGGTCACCATTGACGAAAGCACTTCTACGACGCGCGATTTATCATCATGGAAGTGGACACTTCCGTGATGATAATTCTGGTAATGTCATGGAACACTTCTACGACAGCACTTGTATGACTATCTTGATCCTGTCATAAAATCATCATGGATGTACATGCATGACAGAAAACGTGACCTACTATGACAAACACGTATCATCACAGAAGTGTGTTTTTTTGTAGTGCATTACTTTTTGGACGACCCGCATCTTTATAAAGCAGGAGTAGACGATATTATTAGGCATTGTGTACCTGAACATGAATAGGAACAAATCCTATGGAAATGTCACTATGAAACTTATGGAGGGCATCATGTGGGAGATAGAACTGCTCAAAAGTAATTGCAATCTGGATTTTATTGGCCTAATCTCTTCAAGAATGCACGTAAGTTCTTTTATCTTGTGATGAATGTCAAAGAATTGCTAATACCAGTAAGCGTAAATGCCTATAAATTATTCACTTGCTGTTGAACCATTTGATGTTCGGGGTTTTGATTATATGGGACCTTTTCCTTCCTCTAATGGGTATACTCATATTTTGTTTGCTTTTGATTATGTTACTAAGTGGGTAGAAGTTGTTACAACTAGTGTCGCGGGAAACCACAACCACCTATGGGACCAAGCGGCCCCTTGCTGGTTTGGCAGGGGGTGTCATGTTGCACAAAGAGCAGAGGAGCGTGGGGGTAGCGCGGTAGGGATCACACAAGCAATTTTACCCAAGTTCAGGCCGCCGTAAGGCGTAAAACCCTACTCCTGCTTTGGTGGACTTATGGTGGAAGAGTGGTGTGGAAGCATAGTACACTTGCCCGGTAGGATTGGCAGCGGCTATGCACGTATGGGCGTCGAACTCTCTAGCCTGACGAGCTGAACAAACTGAACCAAACCGAACCCCTTCTACGGTTGCCATGGGCCTCCTTTTGTAGGTTAGGGGGTCACCATAATGGCAAATCAGTCATTAGACACCGATAAGATAGAAAACAGTGCTATCATACCTAACTCTGCAGGCTGACAGGGCGCATTAAGTGCACCGCTCAATGTTGCATCATTGCTCGCCTGGCAAGCCTTCTCAGGCTTTTTCTGCCAGCTCCACGCCTGCTTGTTCAATACATCGAAGGACGGGTGTCATCGGTAGGTTCTCCTGTAGAAAGGGGTTGCCATGTGGCGAGTGGTTGCCACTTAAACACTTTGCAGCTTGACACCGCACAGATCCACAACATGGGCCGTGGGGGTGTGGTTGATGAGGTGTTCCTGGCCTCTTTGAGTCCCGGCAGGTCCTACCGGGATGCCTTGGTTGTTTTGTTCTGGGGGTGGCTCTTCCCTTGCCAGGTCTGTTGCTTGGCAAGGGAGGCTTTTCTCTTGGTGATATCTGGCTTCTCTGGCTTGACCTTGGTCCTCTTGTTACTCAAGCTAGTCCTTTGAAAATCTTGATCTCTTGTCCTCTGGCATGGCCTGATGCCAGCCGTGCATAAGTTAGGGAAAAGTATACACCCCTGTCTTTTTTCCCTGACATAAGCCTCCGAGCCTGAGCCATACATGTCGGTGCGGCACGTTGGGTTAGGCCCCAAACAATCCACGGACATGTGGCAGGGAAGGGCTGCATATGCCGATTCGCCGTGGCGACCAGTCAATCCAACATCCACTTTGCGCAATTACTGTGCATCATGGGGTCGTGGGCTTGTTGCAGTTAATGGTAAAATGGTAACTTTCTAAAGCGTCATGCCTGCACTCTGCACTCCCCCTAAAAACCAGGGAAAAGTGGAGTGGCACGGTTTACCTTTCGCTCGCTTCACCCTCCCATCATCTTCCTTTGGAAGCCAAGCGACCATTCATCCCTTCTTCTCCTTATGTCCACCACCGCCTCTCTTGCCAACCCCTTTCTCCTCTCGCTCCTGCATCTTCGCTGCAAAAATGGGGAAGAAGCCCGCAGAGAAAGGGAAGCAGGCAGCCGCGGCGAAGGAAGTGGCCGCCGAGGGGAGTAAGAGGGTGGCAGAGCTGAACAAGAGGCGGAGGGAGGACATCGTCTTTCTTCCGTCGACCTTTAGCGGCCCAGTTCTTCAGGCGAGGTATGGATTTCTGTGGGGAAGGACTATCCCAAAAGGGCATGGAGCGCCCATAGTGTATGCGGTTGGGCAGGAAGATCCGCCAGACTCATATTGATTCTTCTGTGCTTACTTCATCTGTGGCCTCTATCCCCCTACTATGATTTCTTCAAGGCGATCATGACCATCTATGGGTTCCATCTCCTATACTTCATGCCAAATGCAATGGCGACCATGGCCATCTTTCCGCATTTGTGCAAGAACTTTGTTGGGGTTTTCCCCAATGTGGATCTGTTTCGACATTATTTCGTCCCGCGGGTGGAAAACAAGGGCCACCACTCCGGGAACATTAGCTGGATGCCGTGGTCAGCGAGGAAGCTCTGGGATTACATCTCTGGGAGGCAGCGGGAGAGGTGGGATGAGCGGAGAGGGGACTAGTGCTGGATCCAGGATAAGGAAGTCCCCGAGTTCTGCGAAGCACCGATGGCGTGTGTCGAGCGCGGCAAGGAATGGAGCACTCTTGGCCTTGCTGAAGATAGGCTTCGCCCGACAATCAACAGGATTACCCGTTTGAAGACTGTCGGGCTAACTATTGAGAATGTGGGGTCTGATTTCCTCCTCCGCCACATTTCACCGCTACAAGAGAGGGACATGCCTACCTAGTTGTACGGTGATGCTGCAGACATGATGAGGTTGCTCTCAGGATTGGCCAATAACTTGTCAGTCTATGGCCATGCCTGGTTGTGCGACAAGTTGTTTGGTCGCTTTGATCTGTTCAAACTCCCGGCAACCATGATCCCTCTGAATATCAATTCACCTTGGGATCTGATACTGAAGTGGATGCCGGACTACAACGATCATGGGGTAGCAATTGATTGGCAGCTGCCTTCCTTTGATGAAGAGCTCCAATGGTCGAGTACCTCTGTGGAAAGGGCCACCATGGTTGAGGGTGTGATGTATAAACGCGCCTCCTCTGTGGAGGTAGCATATATTCTGAGGAGGGTCGAGCAGGCTAGGGAGGCTCGCCTTGCTATGATGGCAAAGGCTGCGAAGGCCGGGAAGGGCAAGAGGAAAGCTGAAGAAAGCTCTCCTATCGGCGGTAGAGAGGCGCAAGTCACCAAAGGGGTTGCCAGGGAAGAGCTTACCAGAGACGACCTTGCCGGGCTTGATGCCTTGGCCATGGTGGCAATGAAACTTCAGGAGGAGGAAGTTGGCGAGGTGGCAGGGCCCGAGGAAGAGGAGTGGCTGGCGGCTTAACCTCAAGCCGCCAAGCCAGATCTAGTGTAGCTCTAACACCCCGGATGTAACTTTCCATATTTGTAACTCCAACTCTTGCCATTTTTGGATATGTGTTATGATATTCCCTCTGTGGTTGGGTTTTGTCTTTCGTTTTGCATTTTTGTTCATGTCATGCATTTCATACCATGTCATCATGTGCATCTCATTTGCATACGTGTTCGTCTCATGCATCCGAGCATTTTCCCCGTTGTCCGTTTGCAATTCGACACACCCACATGCACCGGCGCACCCCTCTTATCTCTTTTCGTGAGTGGGTGTTAAACGCTCTCGGAATGGATTGAGGTTTCCCAAGTGGCCTTGGTACACCACCGGTAGACCACCTGTCAAGTTTCGTTCCATTTGGAGGTTGTCTGATCCTCCAACGGTTAACCAGGTAACCACAAAGGCCTTTTGTGTGTTGCAGCCCAACACCCCTCCAAAACAGCCCAATAACCCATCTAAACCCCCTCCATGCTCTCGGTTGTTCGATCACGATCGTGTGGGTGAAAACCGCTCCTCATTTGGAGTCTCCTAGCTCCCTCTACCTATAAATATGTGATCCTCCCCGAAATCCCGCAGTCCAAAACCCTAGCCCCGCTCCCTCTCCGCCGCCGGACACGTCTGGTCCACGCCGGAGAGGATCTGCCACCGCCCGGGGCCGGAGGGCGCCACGTGGCCCCGGCTACCACGCCTCCCCGAGCCCATCGCCACCCCGCGCCTCCGCGCGCCTCCCGCGGCTCGGCCCGTCGCCCGAGCGCTCGCCGCTCCTCCGCCGGCCGCCGCCCGACTCCGCCGCCCGCTCCCTGCTGGCGCTCCCTTGCCTCCACTCGCCGGCGGCCTCGGACCACAGCGCCGCCCCACGCCGCCTCCGCCGCGCCCTGTCCCGCGCCGCCGTCCTCGCCGCCCGGCCGCCGGATCCAGCGAGTCCCCATCACTCCGGCCATATCCCTCCTCTCCAACTCCGGTGAGCTCCCCGGTCATCCTCAAACCGCGTGCTCCAGATCTGGATCCAGATCCAAGGTTGACCCCGAAAATTCCACCAAGTTCCTTTTTCTGTCATATTTTGGTGCCCCTTTGAGCCGTCATAACTCCATGACCGTAGCTCTGTTTCATGCGCATGATATGCCAAAATGTTCATCATGAGATGCTCTTCATTTTGTTCTAGTGTGCCATGCTTGTTTGAGTTCATCTTGAGGCCTAAATCATCGTTGCAATAGTGCTATATGATGTTAACTACTGTCTGTTATCAGAACTTGGTGATTTGTCTTTTTCATTGCATTTTTTGTGTGCATCCTATGAGCATAAGCTCTACATGTGTTTTGGTATATGTCATGCCATCTTTACAGAGGTGCTTTCCATGCATTTTTGTGATCTATGTGGTGACTAGCACAAGCATGCAAACTAGGCTTCTTGATGTTGCTGATTTCAGTCCCTGTTCTGCTGTTATTTTGATGCCATGTAAACTTGATGCTACAGAGAGATCCATGCTTATTTTGAGATACTTCATTAAGGATGTTTTGAACATATGGTTATGCTCTATCCATCCATGCCCCTGCTTGCAATTATGGAGTATACCAGCATGTCATTTTCTTGCTCTACTTTTGCTGTAAAATGTTCCTGGCAGTATGTTAACATGTTAATCAAATTTGCCATGGTTGTTACTAGTGATCCATGCATGCTATGAACTTGTTCTTGCCATGATTAGTTTCATAAAAATGTCTTCTTGCTGATGATATGCTTATCTTTTCATGCAATGACTTGTGGTGACTGAATCGAGCTCGCAAAGATGCCTTCATAATTCTGTTAATGCCATGCTCTGTCTTTCTGCGAAGTCTGAATCTGTTAACGAAACTTGCTATGTTTACATGGGTGCCATCATATCTTCTGATCCTTTTTGGCTCATGGTCAGTAAGGGACTTTTGTTCTATGCATTTAGTAGTATCATTCCATGCCATAATTTTCTATGATGCCTCTAAGTCGTGCCTCAACACGTGAGAGATATAGCCACATCGTGGGCGTTACAAGTTGGTAATCAGAGCCATCCCCGACTTAGGAGCCCCCTGCTTGATCGAATCGCTGACATTGTTGAGTCTAGAACAAAAATGTTTTGAGTCTTAGGATTATATATATCGGAGAGTAGGATTCTTTTTACTCCTCAGTCCCTTTCGTCGCTCTGGTGAGGTCTCCTCACGTAGAAGTTTTGAATCTTCTTTCCTCAAATTGCACTAATTTTTTTTAGGATCACGTGGGTATCTCGGAATCGTTCTGATGGTTTTGTGATGAGAACATTGTTCTTGGTGCCTCCTGACATTTAGGGGTTGTGGCAGTGTCCCGGGGAGTTGAGCTCTGAGGTGTTGTCGTCACAATTTTATCGTTGCAGTTCTGGAATACCTGAGTTTTGCCGACATCAAAAATCTCTTTTATGCAGTTGTTGGTGAGATAACCTTGACGTCACCCAGTACTGGGGAGTTTGGGAGTATTGCCATAACTCGTATAACGGATGCTTTTCGAAGGTTGAGGTACACGATTCCGAAGGTTTCTTGGTTATGTGTTGACGGATGGATACAGCTGGATGTAGGGATTGTTAGTTTGGGTGAGATATATTGCTTCCCCTGTATCGCCAACACCTGATTGCATAACCAGAAATTTTCGGGAGTTTATAGGTGGGATTCAAGTAGCTCTAGCATTTCTTCCCGCAGATATTTGGTTTGTGATTGGGTAATCCTTACCAGTTATTTGTTCCAATCATACCTTGTTTTTTTCTTTCATCAATCTTTTATCAAGTGGCTTCTCACCTTAATGGAGGTGTGATGTTAGCTTTGGAATTCATTCGTTCATCCTTGTTCGAATGTTTTTTGTGAACACTATATGTTGCAATTTCTAGCCTTTGATTCTACTTATCTATCATGTCAATGGTGGTTCTAACGGATGTCATCTTCCTCAGGATGGCTCCGCCAACTCACAACAACCAGGATCGGGGTGACGAAGTCAATCGAACCAACCACCTCCGCCACCTCCTCCGCCTCCAGAGGCATGGCAAGCTGTCGTGGCGGCCACCAACGCCAGTACCCAGATGCTTTTGCAAATCTTGCAAGATCGCAACCAAGGCCAA
Organism: Triticum timopheevii; assembly: GCA_963921465.1. Classification (NCBI taxonomy): domain Eukaryota; kingdom Viridiplantae; phylum Streptophyta; class Magnoliopsida; order Poales; family Poaceae; genus Triticum; species Triticum timopheevii. The sequence continues at coordinate 487,514,307 of OY997270.1, read as the reverse complement.
GGCAACCAAGGGAATCAAGGTCAAGGGAAGTTCAACCATCAGCCTCAGTTTCCTACTCTCAACCAGTTCCTTGCAAATCAGCCGAAGTCTTTCAGCTACTGTGCCGAGGCCACAGACGCCGATGATTGGCTCATGGATATCAACAAGCATTTTGAATGTAGCAATGTCAGGCCTGAGGACTACGTCAAGTTCGCTTCTTTTCAGCTCAAGGACCAAGCAGCTGATTGGTTCCAGTAATACAAAGATTCTAGAGGAGGTAGAGTGATTACTTGGACTGACTTCTGTCGGGACTTTAAAGCTCACCGTGTTGTTGAGAGCAAGCATGAGGAGTTCTACAATCTCAAGCAAGACAACATGTCTATGTACGAATACAACAAACAGTTTCAGAAACTTGCTCGCTTCGCTAAACAAGACGTTCCTGATCAGAAGAGTATGATTTATCAATTCAGAGGTGGCCTCAGAGAGGATCTGCAGTTAGATCTCATTCTTATTGAGCCTACTCAGTTCGATCAATTCTACAACATGGCCCTCAAGCAAGAAGGTGCTCAGCTCAAGTGTGAGGCTTCTAAGAAGAGAATCAGGGATGCAGTTCAGTCTTATTCTTCCTCACAAGTGGCAGCTAAGCAGCAGAAATTCTACCTTCCCCCTCCTCCGTTTCGTCAGCCTTACCAGCAGAAGAACTCAGGTGGTCGTGGATCTTCCCACCAACCCACCCAGGCTATCAGAACAAGTCAAATTCTCAAGCTCCAAGGTCAAATGCTCCTTATCATCGTCCGCTCTCAGTGGGTGACTTGTAACAAGTGCCAGCAGAAAGGTCACTACGCGAACAAGTGCTTCAACCAAAGGCGCCTTCCGCCTCCTCCTCCTGTGAGATCTTCAAGCAATGCAGTGGTCAAGCATAATTCCAAGTCTGCAAAGGTGAACATGATGAATGCAGCGCAAGCGGAGGAATCTACTGATGTGATAATGGGTAATCTCTCAGTTAATGATATTCCTGCAGAAGTTTTATTTGATACTGGCGCATCGCATAGTTTCATCTCAAGACCTTTTACATCTAAGCATGAGATGGTTTTTTCAAGATTTGCCTAGACCATTATCAGTTGTCTCTCCTGGTAAATTCATGAACGCAAGCTCCATGGTTCTGGATGTCTCTATCCAGATGGGAAACTATAAATTTCTGTCTTCTCCAATTGTTCTTGGCGACTCTGATATTGATCTAATTCTCGGGATGGACTGGCTTTCTAAGCACAAAGCTCAACTTGATTGTGCTGCCAGAGAGATTCAACTGACACACTCTTCTGAGGATGTGATCATCTATGCCACTCGTGACGAGACCATTCGGTTATTCTCTCTCAATGAGAAGGGCGAGTTAAATGCAATTTCTCAGATTCCAGTCATTTGTGAGTACCAAGATGTCTTTCCAGAAGAGCTTCCGGGTATGCCTCCGCACCAACCAATTGAATTCATTATCGATCTTGAGCCTGGCATTGAATCCGTTTGCAAGCGTCCTTACAAGCTTGGACCTAAATACCTGAAGGAATTGAACAAACAGCTCGATGAACAAGAGCGTCTGGGTTTGATCAGACCGAGTTCATCTCCATGGGGTTGTGGAGTTCTCTTTGTCCAGAAGAAGGATGGCACGGACCGACTGTGCGTCGATTACCGTCCATTGAACAAGAAGACAATCAAGAACAAGTATCCACTTCCCAACATCAACGAGCTATTAGAGCAACTCAAAGGTGCTAAAGTATTCTCCAAGCTTGACCTTCCTATGGGTTATCATCAGATTCGCATTCGCGAACAAGATATTCCCAAGACAGCATTCAGAACAAGCTTTGGTTCTTATGAATATACTGTCATGTCTTTCGGCCTTGTCAATGCTCCTCCAACGTTCTCTCGAATGATGAACTTCATCTTCAACCCCTACACCAATGAATTCGTCTTGGTGTATCTCGATGATATCTTGGTCTTCTCTAAGAATAAGAAGGATCATGCCAAACATTTGCGATTGGTGCCCGACAAGCTCAGAGAGTATCAATTCTATGCGAAGTTTTCCAAATGTGAGTTCTGGCTTGATGAAGTTCTTTACCTTGGTCACATCATCTTCGCCAAGGGCATTGCTATTAATCTTGAGAAGGTGTCTGCAATTTTGAATTGGGAACCTCCTCAGAATGTCAAGCAGCTCTGCAGTTTTCTTGGTCTTGCAAGCTATTGCCGAAGATTCGTTGAGAATTTCTCTAAGATTGCAAAGCCTCTTTCCAACCTACTCCAGAAGCATGTCAAGTATGTCTGGACGCTTGAGTGTGATGTTGCTTTCAACACCCTCAAAGAGAAGCTAGTCTCAGTTCCTGTCTTGACTCCTCCTGATGAATCCAAACCATTCGAAGTTTTCTGTGATGCTTCTCTTCAAGGTCTCGGTGCTGTGTTAATGCAAGAGAAGAAAGTTGTGGCCTATACCTCTCGTCAGTTGAATCCCAACGAAAAGAACTACCCCACTCACAATCTTGAGTTGGCGGCAGTTGTCCATGCATTAATAACATGGAGACATCTCTTGTTGGGAAGGAAAGTGGACATTTTCACCGATCACAAGAGCCTCAAGTATATCTTCACTCAACCCAACCTCAACCTCAGGCAAACTCGATGGGTCGAAATGATTCAAGAGTACAATCCAAGCATTGAATATACTCCTGGCAAGGCGAATGTGATTGCAGATGCTTTGAGCAGAAAGGCTTATTGCAACAGCTTAATTCTCAAGCCCTTCCAACCGGACCTTTGTGAAGCTTTCCGCAAGCTGAATCTCCAAGTTGTTCCTCAAGGCTTTCTTGCCAACCTCCTAGTCTCTCCTACTTTGGAAGATCAAATTTGTGAGGCACAACTCCTGGATACCATGGTGAAGAAGGTGAAACGTGGTATTGCCAAGGGCCTCTCCAAATACAAGTGCTATCGCTTGGATGACAAAGATACTCTATTCTTCGAGGATCGAATTGTGGTTCCTAAAGGCGATTTAAGGAAAGTCATTATGAACGAGGCACACAATTCCCTTCTATCCATTCATCCTGGAAGTACGAAGATGTACCATGACCTCAAGCAGTCGTATTGGTGGACTCGAATGAAGCAAGAAATTGCTCAATTCGTGAATGAATTTGACGTCTGCAGAAGGGTGAAAGCAGAACACCAACGACCAGCTGGTCTCCTCCAACCTCTTGCTATTCCAGAATGGAAGTTTGACCATATCGAGATGGACTTTGTGACTGGATTTCCAAAGTCCAAGCGTGGGAATGATGCTATTTTCGTTGTCATTGACAATCTTACTAAAGTGGCTCATTTCCTTCCTATCAAAGAATCCATCTCAGCAGCTCAGCTGGCAGAGCTATACACCTCTAGAATTGTCTCCTTGCATGGTATTCCGCAATTGATCTCTTCAGACCGCGGAAGCATTTTCACCTCTAAGTTCTAGGAATCCTTTCAGAAGGCCATGGGCACCAACAATCGCTTCAGCACAGCTATCCATCCTCAAACTAGTGGCCAAGTCGAGCGTGTCAATCAAATCCTTGAAGATATGCTCAGGGCTTGTGTCATCTCTTTCGGTATGAAGTGGGAAGATTGTCTTCCATATGCCGAGTTCTCCTACAACAACAGCTTCCAAGCGAGTTCGAGCAAGGCCCCATTAGAAATCCTATATGGCAAAAAGTGCCGTACTCCTCTCAATTGGTCCGAGACTGGTGAACGCCAACTTCTTGGCAACGACTTGATCACAGAAGCTGAAGAAATGTGTAAAGTCATCCATGAAAATCTCAAAGCCACGCAATCGCGCCAGAAGAGCTATTATGATGACAAGCACCGTGATGTGGCTCTTGAAATTGGAGACCATGTCTACCTCCGCGTCTCTCCAATGAAAGGCACTCATCGCTTCGGTATCAAAGGGAAGCTTGCCCCTAGATACGTGGGTCCTTTCAAGATCATTGGCAAAAGAGGCGACCTCACCTATCAACTTGAGCTTCCCTCCAACTTCGCGAATGTGCATGATGTGTTTCACGTGTCACAGCTTCGCAAATGCTTCAAGACTCCTGAGCGCACTATCAACTTCGAAGAGATTGACCTCCAAGAAGATCTGTCTTATCATGAGCACCCCGTTGCTATTATTGAAGAGACTGAGCGCAAGACTCGCAACAAGTCAATCAAATTCCTGAAAGTGAAGTGGCCACACCATTCCGACCGAGAAGCCACCTGGGAGTGCGAGGATCACCTCCGTTCCGAATATCTGGAGTTCTTTCGGTCCTAGATCTCGGGACGAGATCCTCTTGTAGTGGTGGAGTGTTGTAACACCTCGGATGTAACTTTCCATATTTGTAACTCCAACTCTTGCCATTTTCAGCTATGTGTTATGATATTCCCTCCGTGGTTGGGTTTTTGTCTTTTATTTTGCATTTTTGTTCATGTCATGCATTTCATACCATGTCATCATGTGCATCTCATTTGCATACGTGTTCGTCTCACGCATCCGAGCATTTTCCCCGTTGTCCGTTTGGCAATCCGACACTCCCACATGCACCGGCGCACCCCTCTTGTCTCTTTTCGTGAGCGGGTGTTAAACGCTCTCGGAATGGACCGAGGTTTGCCAAGTGGCCTTGGTACACCACCTGTAGACCACCTGTCAAGTTTCGTTCCATTCGGAGGTCGTTTGATGCTCCAACGGTTAACCAGGTAACCACAAAGGCCTTTTGTGTGTTGCAGCCCAACAACCCTCCAAAACAGCCCAATAACCCATCTAAACCCCCTCCATGCTCTCGGTTGTTCGATCACGACCGTGTGGGCGAAAACCGCTCCTCATTTGGAGTCTCCTACCTCCCTCTACCTATAAATATGTGATCCTCCCCGAAATCCCGCAGTCCAAAACCCTAGCCCCGCTCGCTCTCCGCCGCCGGACACGTCCGGTCCACGCCGGACAGGATCCGCCGCCGCCCGTAGCCAACCAGAGGGCGCCATGTGGCCCCGGCCACCGCGCGCCTCCGCCGGCCTGCCAGGCCCGTGCGGGCCCCTCCCCGAGCCCATCGCCGGCCCGCACCTCCGCGCGCCTCCCACGGCTCGGCCCGCCGCCCGAGCGCTCGCTGCTCCTGTAACGCCCTCGATGCGGCTATATCTCCCATGTGTCGAAGCACGACTTAGAGGCATAACTGCATTGAAAGCAATGTCGCACGTGAGGTAATCTTCACACAACCCATGTAATACATAAGGGAAAGAGATACATAGTTGGCTTACAGTCGCCACTTCACACAATACATAAATAAACATCCATCATTCATATTACACTCAAGGTCCGACTACAGAACCAAAATAAAAGAAGACTACCCCAAATGCTACACAGATCCCCGATCGTCCCGACTGGGCACCTCTACTGATCATCTGGAAACGATACATAGTAACAACCAAGGGCCTCATCAAATTCCCACTTGAGCTCGGTTGCGCCATCTGCGCTGGTATCCTCGGCACCTGCATCTGTTTTGGTAGAATCTGTGAGCCACGGGGACTCAGCAATCTCACACCCGCGAGATCAACACTATTTAAGCTCAAAGGTAGGAAAAGGGCAATATGGTGGAGCTGCGGCAAGCACTAAGCATATATGGTGGCTAACATACGCAAGTGAGAGCGAGAAGAGAAGCAGCGCATCGGTCGAGAAGCTAGAAGCGGTCAAGAAGTGATCCTGAAACTACTTACGTCAAGCATAACTCAAACCGTGTTCACTTCCCGGACTCCGCCGAGAAGAGACCATCACAGCTACACACGCGGTTGATGCATTTTAATGAAGTCAAGTGTCAAGTTATCTACAACCGGACATTAACAAATTCCCATCTGCCTCATAACCGCGGGCACGGCTTTAGAAAGATTATATACCCTGCAGGGGTGTCCCAACTTAGCCCATCATAAGCTCTCACGGTCAACGAAGGATAAACCTTCTCCCGGGAAGACCCGATCAGTCTCGGAATCCCGGTTCGCAAGACATTTCGACAATGGTAAAACAAGACCAGCAAGACCACCCGACTGTGCCGACAAATCCCGATAGGAGCTACACATATCTCGTTCTCAGGGCACACCGGATGAGACAGGCTACGAGTAAAACTAACCCTCAAGTTTCCCCGAGGTGGCCCCGCAGGCGGCTCAGTTCGGACCAACACTCGAAGGAGCACTGGCCCCCGGGGGGGGGGGGGGGGGGGCTAAAATAAAGATGACCCTCGGGCTCGCCAAAACCCAAGGGAAAAAGGGTATAGGTGGCAAATGGTAAAACCAAGTTTGGGCCTTGCTGGAGGAGTTTTATTCAAAGCAAACTGTCAAGGGGGTCCCATAAATCACCCAACCGCGTAAGGAACGCAAAATCAAGGAACATAACACCGGTATGACGGAAACTAGGGCGGCAAGAGTGGAACAAGTCACCAGGCATAAGGCCGAGCCTTCCACCCTTTACCAAATATATAAGGTGCATTAATTAAACAGGAGATATTGTGATATCCCAAAATATCCATGTTCTGACCAGGAACAAACTTCATCTTCACCTGCAACTAGCAACGCTATAAGAGGGGCTAAGCAAAAGCGGTGACATAGCCAAACAACGGTTTGCTAGGACAGGGTGGTTAGAGGTTTGACATGGCAATAGGTAGGCATGATAAACAATGGCAGGTAGGGCTAACATAGAGAAAGAGCGAGCACTGGCAAAGCAAAGATAGAAGTGATATCAAAGGTATGGTCATCTTGTCTGCAAAGTTCTCAAAGTTGTCGAAGGCTTGATCCTCGTTAGCGTACTCAACAGGTTCCTCGTTCACGTACTCATCTCCCGGCTCTACCCAAAGCAAGAACACAAGCAAAGGAACCACAATAAATCACGGTGCAATGCACAAGCAACAAGATGCAATACATGCCATGATATGCGAGATGTGATATGCAATGCATATGCGTGCTCCGGAAGGGAAATGATGAACAAGGCATCAACTTGGCAAACCAAGTATGCCGCTGGAAAGATGAGATGATTTCGGTTGAAATCGATATGAAGATCACCGGAAACGGATGCATGGTTTGCAAATGGCAAGCAAAACATTAAGGGCACAAATCTGCGATTAACAGCATGATGCTACTTAGCATGCAACAAGAAACTATGCTACAGCACCCCAACATACAAATAAAGCATATGGCAGTGATCTACAGGAGATTCTTAACAAAAGAGGAACACTGAGCTACGGCTAAATCACATCATAACAGGTCCAAACAAGCATGGTGAAAGTGCAAAAAATATCAGGCTGGACACGGCATAAACAGCATCAGGAAGCAATGTTCAGAGCAAGTTATCAACATGCTACAGGAACTTATAATAGCAAAAGAAGGCATGGAATGAATCTACTCAAAGCATATATCAAAAGTCCCTTACTGACCATAAGCCAAAAAGGACCAGAAGAAATGATGGCATGCATGTAAACATAGCAAGTTTCGTTAACAAATTCAGCAAACTGAGCATGGCATTGACAGATTTACGAAGGCACCTTCGTGAGATCGACGCACTCACTACAGAGCACCTCATGATAAACTATGCATACATCCATCAAGAAGACATGGCATAGAAGCTATCCATGGCAAGAACAACATTATAGCATACACGGATCATCTACAACAACCTCGTAAAAATTGAATATCATGTAAACAATCTGCCAGGAAACATTTTGTAGCAAAAGTAGAGCACGAAAATGACATGCTAGACTACTCCATAATTTCAAACAAGGGCATGATTGGATAGAGCATAACCATATGTTCAAAACACCCTTACTGAAGTATCTCTAAATATGCATGGATCTCTCTGTAGCAACATGTTTACATGGCATCACAATAACAGCAGAACAGGGACTAAAATCAACAATATCACGAAGCCTAGTTTGCATGCTTGTGCTAGTCACCACATAGATCACAAAAATACATGGCATACATCCCTGTGAAGCTGGCATGGCATAGATCAAAACATATGTAGGGCTCAAGTTCATAAGGTGCACACATTAATCATGGCAAAAATGACAAAAGTGCAAGTTCTGTTATGAAACAGAAACTAACATCACATAGCCCTCTTCCAACAGCATTTCGGGCATCAAGATGAGCTCAAATGTAAATGATGCAATAGAATGAAATGATGTACTCTTCGAGATGAACAATTTGACATATGACACGCACGAAACGGAGCTACGGATGCGAAGATGTGATGCGATGAACATGCAATAATTTTAACACAGAAATAGGACTTCGTGAAAAAAACGAGGGGGGAGAAGAAGTCAACCGAGCAGATCGGATCTGGATCTGGTCGGATCGCGGCTCAGACGCCGAGGTTCGTCGCTGGAGCGGGCGGCGACGACGGCCGGAGTAGGAGGGGACGAGGCCGGGGACGAGGAGGTCCGGCGGAGGGCGGCCTGCGACGGCGCCGGAGCGGCGGAGCGCGCGGCTCCGGCCGGGGGCTCGCGGGGCGCAGGTGCGCGGCGGGCGGCGGCGGCGGCGGGGGAGATGGCCGGCGGTGGAGTCCGTTTACGGCGGCGGAGGGCGCGGGAGGCGCGGGCGGAGGCGCGGGCCGCGGGGGCCGGGGACGGGCCTCGCGGGCCTGGCGCGGCCGGCGGCGAAGTGGGGCGCGGCCCACCACGTGGCGCGGCCTGATTCGTCTGGCGGTGCGGGCGGACGTGTCCGGCCGTCCGGATTTCGTCCGGCGGCGCGAGGGGAGCGGGGAGACTAGGGTTTCATCCAGATTTCGGGGAGTGCACATATTTATAGGTAGAGGGAGCTAGGAGTGTCCAAATGAGGTGCGGTTTTCGCCCACACGATCGTGATCCGATGACGGAGAGCATGGAAGTGACTTAGATGGGTTATTGGGCTGTTTTGGAGGGGTGTTGGGCTGCAACCTAAAAGAGGCCTTTGTGAGAGTGCGGTTAACCGTTGGAGTACCAAACGAGCTCCAAATGACCCAAAACTTGACAGGTGGTCTACCGGTGGTGTACCAAGGCCACTTGGCAAGGCTCGGTCCATTCCGAGAATGTTCAACACCCGCACACGAAAAGATACAAGAGGGGTGCGCCGGTGCACGTGGGAGTGTCGGATTGCAAAACGGACAACGGGGAAAATGCTCGGATGCATGAGACGAACACGTATGTAAAATGAAATGCACATGATGACATGATATGATATGCATGACATGAACAAAATGCAAAACGAAAGACAAAACCCAACCACGGAGGGAATATCATAGCACGTAGCCGAAAATGGCAAGAGTTGGAGTTACAAGATGGAAAGTTACATCCGGGGTGTTACAACACTCCACCACTACAAGAGGATCTCGTCCCGAGATCTAGGACTGAAAGAACTCCGGTTATTCGGAACGGAGGTGATCCTCGTGCTCCCAGGTGGCTTCTCGGTCGGAATGGTGTGACCACTTCACTTTCAGGAATTTGATTGACTTGTTGCGAGTCTTGCGCTCGGTTTCTTCAAGAATAGCAACGGGGTGCTCATGATAAGAGAGATCTTCTTGGAGGTCAATTTCTTCAAAGTTGATAGTGCGCTCAGGAGTCTTGAAGCACTTGCGGAGTTGTGACACGTGAAACACATCGTGCACGTTTGCAAAGTTGGATGGAAGCTCAAGTTGATAGGCGAGATCGCCTCTTTTGCCAATGATCTTGAAAGGACCCACGTATCTAGGGGCAAGCTTCCCTTTGATACCGAAGCGACGAGTGCCTTTCATTGGAGAGACGCGGAGGTAGACATGGTCTCCGATTTCAAAAGCCAGATCACGGTGCTTGCTATCATAGTAACTCTTCTGGCGCGATTGCGCGGCTTTGAGATTCTCACGAATGACTTTGCACATTTCTTCGACTTCTGTGATCAAGTCGTTGCCAAGAAGTTGGCGTTCACCTGTCTCAGACCAGTTGAGAGGAGTATGGCACTTTCTGCCATAGAGAATTTCGAATGGGGCCTTGCCCGAACTCGCTTGGAAGCTGTTGTTGTAGGAGAACTCGGCATAAGGAAGACAATCTTCCCACTTCATGCCAAAGGAAATGACACAAGCCCTGAGCATATCTTCAAGGATTTGATTGACTCGCTCGACTTGGCCACTTGTTTGAGGATGGAAAGCTGTGCTGAAACGAATGTTGGAGCCCATGGCCTTCTGAAAGGAGTCTCAGAACTTAGAAGTGAAGATGCTTCCATGATCTGAAGATATCAATTGTGGAATGTCGTGCAAGGAGACAATTCTGGAGGTGTATAGCTCTGCCAACTGAGCTGCTGTGATAGATTCTTTGATAGGAAGAAAATGAGCCACTTTAGTAAGCTTATCAATGACAATGAAGATAGCATCATTTCCACACTTGGACTTTGGAAAACCAGTCACCACATTCATTCATGAATTGAGCAATTTCTCGCTTCATTCGAGTCCACCAATATGACTGCTTGAGGTCATGGTACATCTTTGTACTTCCAGGATGAATGGATAGGAGGGAATTGTGTGCCTCATTCATGATGACTTTTCTTAGATCGCCTTTGGGAACCACAATTTGATCCTCGAAGAAAAGAGTATCTATGTCATCCAAGCGATAGCACTTGTATTTGGAAATGCCCTTGTCAATACCACGTTTCACCTTCTTCACCATGGTATCCAGGAGTTGTGCCTCACGAATTTGATCTTCCAAAGTAGGAGAGACTATGAGGTTGGCAAGAAAGCCTTGAGGAACAACTTGAAGATTCATCTTGCGGAAAGCTTCACAAAGATCCGGTTGAAATGGCTTGAGAATTAGACTGTTGCAATAAGCCTTTCTGCTCAGAGCATCTGCAATCACATTCGCCTTGCCAGGAGTATATTCAATACTTGAATTGTACTCTTGAATCATTTCGACCCATCGAGTTTGCCTGAGGTTGAGGTTTGGTTGAGTGAATATATACTTGAGGCTCTTGTGATCGGTGAAAATGTCCACTTGCCTTCCCAATAAGAGATGTCTCCATGTTATCAATGCATGGACAACTGCCGCCAACTCAAGATCGTGAGTGGGGTAGTTCTTTTCGTTGGGCTTCAACTGGCGAGAGGTATAAGCCACAACTTTCTTCTCTTGCATTAACACAACACCGAGACCTTGAAGAGAAGCATCGCAGAACACTTCGAATGGCTTGGATTCATCAGGAGGAGTCAAGACAGGAGCTGTGACTAGCTTCTCTTTGAGGGTGTTGAAAGAGACGTCACACTCAGGCGTCCAGACATACTTGAAATGCTTCTGGAGGAGATTGGAAAGAGGCTTTGCAATCTTAGAGAAGTTCTCAACGAATCTTCGGCAATAGCTTGCAAGACCAAGAAAACTGTGGAGCTGTTTGACATTCTGAGGAGGTTCCCAATTCACAACTGCATACACCTTCACCGGATTAACAGCAATTCCCTTGGCGGAGATGATATGACCAAGATAAAGAACTTCATCAAGCCAGAACTCACATTTGGAAAACTTCGCATAGAATTGATGCTCTCTGAGCTTGTCGAGCACCAATCGCAAATGTTTGGCATGATCCTTCTTATTCTTAGAGAAGACCAAGATATCATCGAGATACACCAAGACGAATTCATTGGTGTAGGGGTTGAAGATGAAGTTCATCATTCGAGAGAACGTTGGAGGAGCATTGACAAGGCCGAAAGCCATGACAGTATATTCATAAGAACCAAAGCTTGTTCTGAATGCTGTCTTGGGAATATCTTGTTCGCGAATGCGAATCTGATGATAACCCATAGGAAGGTCAAGCTTGGAGAATACTTTAGCACCTTTGAGTTGCTCTAATAGCTCGTTGATGTTGGGAAGTGGATACTTGTTCTTGATTGTCTTCTTGTTCAATGGACGGTAATCGACGCACAGTCGGTCCGTGCCATCCTTCTTCTGGACAAAGAGAACTCCACAACCCCATGGAGATGAACTCGGTCTGATCAAACCCAGACGCTCTTGTTCATCGAGCTGTTTGTTCAATTCCTTCAGGTATTTAGGTCCAAGCTTGTAAGGACGCTTGCAAACGGATTCAATGCCAGGCTCAAGATCGATAATGAATTCAATTGGTTGGTGCGGAGGCATACCCGGAAGCTCTTCTGGAAAGACATCTTGGTACTCACAAATGACTGGAATCTGAGAAATTGCATTTAACTCGCCCTTCTCATTGAGAGAGAACAACCGAATGGTTTCATCACGAGCGGCATAGATGATAACATCCTCAGAAGGGTGTGTCAATTGAATTTGTCTGGCAGCACAATCAAGCTGAGCCTTGTGCTGAGAAAGCCAGTCCATCCCAAGAATTAGATCAATATCAGAGTCGCCAAGAACAATTGGAGAAGACAGAAATCTATAGTCGCCCATCTTGATACCGACATTTGGAACCAATAAGGTAGATCTCAAACGCTTAGCCGGAGAAATAACTTGCATAGCTTTAGGTAACTCCTCTGTGTCAAAATTGTGCTTCGATGCAAAAGGATATGACATGAAAGAATGCGATGCACCGGTATAAAATAAGACTTTTGCAGGAATATCATTAACAGGAAGATTACCCATTATCACATCTGAAGAATCCTCTGCCTGAGCTGCATTCATCATGTTCACCTTAGCAGACTTTGGATTACGCTTGACCACTGCATTGCTTGAAGATCTCACAGGAGGAGGAGGAGGAAGGCGCCTTTGATTGACACACTTGTTCGCATAGTGACCTTTCTGCTGGCACTTGTTGCAAGTCACTTCTGAGAGCGGACAGTGATAAGGAGCATTTGACCTTGGATCTTGAGGCTGAGACTTGTTCTGATAGCCTGGGTTGGGTGGGTGGGAAGATCCACGAGCACCTGAGTTCTTCTGTTGGTAAGGCTGACGAAACGGAGGAGGAAGGTAGAACTTTTGTTGCTTAGCTGCCACTTGAGAGGAAGAAGAAGACTGAACTGCATCCCTGATTCTCTTCTTAGATGCCTCACACTTGAGCTGAGCACCTTCTTGCTTGAGTGCCATATTGTAGAATTGATCAAACTGAGTAGGCTCAACAAGAACGAGAGCTAACTGCAGATCCTCTCTAAGGCCACCTCTGAATTGATAGATCATACTCTTTTCATTAGGAACGTCTTGTTTAGCGAAGCGAGCAAGTTTCTGAAACTGCTTGTTGTATTCGTACAATGACATGTTGCCTTGCTTGAGATTGCGGAACTCCTCACGCTTGCTCTCAATAACACTGGTAGGAATATGGTGAGCTTTAAAGTCCCGACAGAAATCAGTCCAGGTAATCACTCGACCTCCTCTGGAATCCTTGTATTGCTGGAACCAATCAGCTGCTTGATCCTTGAGCTGAAAAGAAGCGAACTTAACATAGTCCTCAGGCCTGACATTGCTGCATTCAAAATGCTTGTTGATATCCACGAGCCAATCATCGGCGTCTGTGGCCTCGGCACAGTAGCTGAAAGACTTCGGCTGATTTGCAAGGAATTGGTTGAGGGTAGGAAACTGAGGCTGATGATTGAACTGCCCTTGACCTTGATTTCCTTGGTTGCCTTGGCCTTGGTTGCTCTCTTGCATGAGCTGAATCATCATCTGGGCATGGGCGTTAGAGGCTGCCATTAAGGCTTGCCATGCCTCCGGAGGCGGAGGTGGAGGTGGAGGGTTCGCCTGACTCCCATCATTGCGTTCCGGATTCTGACACATTGGCGGAGCCATCCTGAAGAGGGTGACATCCGTTAGCATCTTGATAGACAGATAGACAAGTTGAATCAACGGATAGAAATTGCAACATATAGTCTTCACAATAAACATTCGAACAAGGATGAACGAATGAATTCCAAAGTAAACATCACGTCCATTAAGGTGAGAAGCCACTTGATAAGATATTGATGATAGAAAAATAAAAGACAAGGTACGGATGGAACAAATAAGTGGTAAGGATTACCCAATCACAAACCAAATATCTGCGGGAAGAAATGCTAGAGCTACTTGAATCCCACCTATAAACTCCCGAAACTTTCCGGTTATGCAATCAGGTGTTGGGGATACAGGGGAAGCAGTATATCTCACCCAAACTAACAATCCCTACATCCAGCTGTATCCATCCTTCAACACATAACCAAGAAACCTTCGGAAATCGTGTACCTCAACCTTCGAAAAGCATCCATTATACGAGTCATGCCAATACTCCCGAGCTCGCCCCAGTACTGGGTTATCGGGGTTATCTCACCAACAACTGTACAAAAGAGATTTTTGATGTCGGCAAAACTTAGGTATTCCAGAACTGCAACGATAAAATTGTGACGACAACACCTCGGAGCTCAACTCCCCGGGACACTGCCACAATCCCTAAATGTCAGGAGGCACCAAGAACAATGTTCTCGTCACAAAACCATCGGAACGATTCCAAGATACCCGCGTGATCCTAAAATTTTTTTAGTGAAATTTGAGAAGAGGAAAGTCAAAACATCTACGTCAGGAGACCTCACCAGAGCGACGAAGGGACTGAGGAGTAAAAAGAATCCTACTCTCCGATATATATAATCCTAAGACTCAAAACATTTTTGTTCTAGACTCAACAATGCCAGCAAACAATCAAGCAGGGGGCTCCTAAGTCGGGGACGGCTCTGATTACCAACTTGTAACGCCCTCGATGCGGCTATACCTCCCACGTGTCGAAGCATGACTTAAGTGCATAACCGCATTGAAAGCAATGTCGCAAGTGAGGTAATCTTCACACAACCCATGTAATACATAAGGGAAAGAGATACATAGTTGGCTTACAGTCGCCACTTCACACAATACATAAATAAACATCCATCATTCAGATTACACTCAAGGTCCGACTACGGAACCAAAATAAAAGAAGACTACCCCAAATGCTACACAGATCCCCGATCGTCCCGACTGGGCACCTCTACTGATCATTCTGAAACGATACATAGTAACGACCAAGGGCCTCATCAAATTCCCACTTGAGCTCGGTTGCGCCATCTGCGCTGGTATCCTCGGCACCTGCATCTATTTTGGTAGAATCTATGAGCCACGGGGACTCAGCAATCTCACACCCGCGAGATCAAGACTATTTAAGCTCAAAGGTAGGAAAAGGGCAATATGGTGGAGCTGTGGCAAGCACTAAGCATATATGGTGGCTAACATACGCAAGTGAGAGCGAGAAGAGAAGCAGCGCATCGGTCGAGAAGCTAGAAGCGATCAAGAAGTGATCCTGAAACTACTTACGTCAAGCATAACTCAAACCGTGTTCACTTCCCGGACTCCGCCGAGAAGAGACCATCACGACTACACACGCGGTTGATGCATTTTAATGAAGTCAAGTGTCAAGTTATCTACAACCGGACATTAACAAATTCCCATCTGCCTCATAACCGTGGGAACGGCTTTCGAAAGATTATATACCCTGCAGGGGTGTCCCAACTTAGCCCATCATAAGCTCTCACGGTCAACGAAGGATAAACCTTCTCCCGGGAAGACCCGATCAGTCTCGGAATCCCAGTTCGCAAGACATTTCGACAATGGTAAAACAAGACCAGCAAGACCACCCGACTATGCCGACAAATCCCGATAGGAGCTGCACATATCTCGTTCTCAGGGCACACCAGATGAGACAGGCTACGAGTAAAACCAACCCTCAAGTTTCCCTGAGGTGGCCCTGCAGGCGGCTCAGTTCGGACCAACACTCGAAGGAGCACTGGCCCGGGGGGGGGGGGGGGGGGGGCTAAAATAAAGATGACCCTCGGGCTCGCGAAAACCCAAGGGAAAAAGGGTATGGTAATCTTGTCTGCAAAGTTCTCAGAGTTGTCGAAGGCTTGATCCTCGTTAGCATACTCAACAAGTTCCTCATTCACGTACTCGTCTCCCGGCTCTACCCAAAGCAAGAACACAAGCAAAGGAACCACAATAAATCACGGTGCAATGCACAAGCAACAAGATGCAATACATGCCATGATATGCGAGATGTGATATGCAATGCATATGCGTGCTCCAGAAGGGAAATGATGAACAAGGCATCAACTCGGCAAACCAAGTATGCCGCTGGAAAGATGAGATGATTTCGGTTGAAATCGATATGAAGATCACCGGAAACGGATGCATGGTTTGCAAACGGCAAGCAAAACAATAAGGGCACAAATCTGCGATTAACAGCACGATGCTACTTAGCATGTAACAAGAAAGTACGCTACAGCACCCCAACATACAAACAAAGCATATGGCAGTGATCTACAGGAGATGCTTAACAAAAGAGGAACACTGATCTACGGCTAAATCACATCATAACAGGTCCAAACAAGCATGGTGAAAGTGCAAAAAATATCAGGCTGGACATGGCATAAAGAGCATCAGGAAGCAATGTTCAGAGAAAGTTATCAACATGCTACAGGAACTTACAATAGAAAAACAAGGCATGGCATGAATCTACTCAAAGCATATATCAAAAGTCCCTTATTGACCATAAGCCAAAAAGGACCAGAAGAAATGATGGCATGCATGTAAACATAGCAAGTTTCGTTAACAGATTCAGCAAACTGAGCATGGCATTGACAGATTTACGAAGGCACCTCCGTGAGCTCGATGCACTCACTACAGAGCACCTCATGATAAACTAAGCATACATCCATCAAGAAGACATGGCATAGAAGCTATCCATGGCAAGAACAACATTATAGCATACACGGATCATCTACAACAACCTCGTAAAAATTGAATATCATGTAAACAATTTGCCAGGAAACATTTTGTAGCAAAAGTAGAGCACGAAAATGACATGCTCGACTACTCCATAATTTCAAACAAGGGCATTAATGGATAGAGCATAACCATATGTTCAAAACACCCTTACTGAAGTATCTCTAAATATGCATGGATCTCTCTGTAGCAACATGTTTACATGGCATCACAATAACAGCAGAACAGAGACTAAAATCAGCAATATCACAAAGCCTAGTTTGCATGCTTGTGCTAGTCACAACATAGATCACAAAAATACATGGCATACACCCCTGTAAAGCTGGCATGGCATAGATAAAAACATATGTAGGGCTCAAGTTTATAAGGTGCACACATTAATCATGGCAAAAATGACAAAAGTGCAATTTCTGTTATGAAACAGAAACTAACATCACACAGCCCTCTTCCAACAGCATTTCGGGCATCAAGATGAGCTCAAATGTAAATGATGCAATGGAATGGAATGATGTACTCTTCGAGATGAACAATTTGACATATTACACGCACAAAACGGAGGTACGGATGCGAAGATGTGATGCGATGAACATGCAACAATTTTAACACAGAAATAGGACTTAGTGAAAAAAACGAGGGGGGAGAAGAAGTCAACCGAGCAGATCGGATCTGGATCTGGCTGGATAGCGGCTCGGACGCCGAGGTTCGTCGCCGGAGCGGGCGGCGATGACGGCCGGAGTAGGAGGGGACGAGGCCGGGGACGAGGAGTTCCGGCGGCGGGCGGCCGGCGACGGCGCCGGAGCGGCGGAGCGCGCGGCTCCGGCCGGGGGCTCGCGGGGCGCGGGCGCGTGGCGGGCGGCGGCGGAGGGCGCGGGAGGCGCGGTCGGAGGCGCGGGCCGCGGGGGCCGGGGACGGGCCTCGCGGGCCTGGCGCGGCGGACGGCGAAGTGGGGCGCGGCCCGCCACGTGGCGCGGCCTGATTCGTCCGGCGGCGCGGGCGGGCGTGTCCGGCCGTCCGGATTTCGTCCGGCGGCGCGAGGGGAGCGGGGAGACTAGGGTTTCGTCCGGATTTCGGGGGAGTGCACATATTTATAGGTAGAGGGAGCTAGGAGTGTCCAAATGAGGTGCTGTTTTCGCCCACACGATCGTGATCCGACGACGGAGAGCATGGAAGTGACTTAGATGGGTTACTAGGCTGTTTTGGAGGGGTGTTGGGCTGCAACCTAAAAGAGGCCTTTGCGAGAGTGCGGTTAACCGTTGGAGTACCAAACTAGCTCCAAATGACCCGAAACTTGACAGGTGGTCTACCGGTGGTGTACCAAGGCCACTTGGCAAGGCTCGGTCCATTCCGAGAACGTTCAACACCCGCACACGAAAAGATACAAGAGGGGTGCGCCGGTGCATGTGGGAGTGTCGGATTGCGAAACGGACAACGGGGAAAATGCTCGGATGCATGAGACGAACACGTATGCAAAATGAAATGCACATGATGACATGATATGATATGCATGAAATGAACAAAATGCAAAACGAAAGACAAAACCCAACCACGGAGGGAATATCATAGCACGTAGCCGAAAATGGCAAGAGTTGGAGTTACAAGATGGAAAGTTACATCCGGGGTGTTACAGCTCCTCCGCCGGCCGCCGATCGACTCCGCCGCCCGCTCCCCGCCGGCGCTCCCTTGCCGCCACTCGCTGGCGGCCTCGGACCACAGCGCCACCCCGCGCCGCCTCCGCTGCGCCCTGTCCTGCACCGTCGTCCTCGCCGCCCGGCCACCGGAACCAGCGAGTCCCCATCACTCCGGCCATCTCCCTCCTCTCCAACTTCGGCGAGCTCCCCGGTCATCCTCGAACCACACGCTCTAGATCTGGATCCAGATCCAAGGTTGACCCCGAAAATTCTACCAAGTCCCTTTTTCTGTCATATTTTGGTGCCCCTTTGACCTGTCATAACTCCATGACCGTAGCTTCATTTCATGCGCATGATATGCAAAAATGTTCATCATGAGATGCTCTTCATTTTGTTCCATCGTGCCATGCTTGTTTGAGTTCATCTTGATGCCTAAATCATCGTTGCAAGAGTGCTATATGATGCTAACTGCTGTCTATTATCAGAACTTTGTGATTTGTCTTTTTCATTGCATTTTGTGTGTGCATCCTATGAGCATGAGCTCTACATGTGTTTTCATTTATGTCATGCCATCTTTACAGAGGTGCTTGCCATTCATTTTTGTGATCTATGTGGTGACTAGCACAAGCATGCAAACTAGGCTTCGTGATGTTGCTGATTTCAGTCCCCGGTCTGCTGTTATTTTGATGCCATGTAAACTTGATGCTACAGAGAGATCCATACTTATTTTGAGATACTTCAGCAAGGATGTTTTGAACATATGGTTATTCTCTATCCATCCATGCCCCTTTTTGCAATTATGGAGTAATCCAGCATGTCATTTTCTTGCTCTACTTTTGTTATAAAATGTTCCTGGCAGTATGTTAACATGTTGATCAAATTTGCCATGGTTGTTACTAGTGATCCATGCATGCTATGAACTTGTTCTTACCATGGTTAGCTTCATAAACATGTCTTCTTGCTGATGCTATGCTTATCTTGTCATGAAATGACTTGTGGTGAGTGAATCAAGCTCGCAAAGATGCCTTCATATTTCTGTTAATGCCATGCTCTGTTTTTCTGTCAAGTCTGAATCTGTTAACGAAACTTGCTATGTTTACATGGGTGCCATCATATCTTCTGACGCTTGTTGGCTGATGGTCAGTAAGGGACTTTTGTTCTATGCATTTAGTAGTATCATTCCATGCCATACTTTTCTATGATATGTTCCTGTAGCATGACATTTGCTTGCCCTAAACATTGCTTCCTGATGCTGTTTCTACCATGTTAGCATTTTCACCAAGTCTGTGATGCTGTTATCTTTTGCACTTTTGCCATGCTTGTTTGAACCTGTTATTGTGTGATTTAGCCATAGCTCAGTGTTCATCTTTTGTCAAGCATCTCCTGTATATCACTACCATATGCTTTGTTGCTATGTTGGAGTGCAGTAGCTTAGTTTCTTGTTGCATGCTAAGTAGCATCGTGCTATTAATTGCAGATTTGTGTCATTCTTGTTTTGCTTGCCATTTGCAAACATGCATCCGTTTACGGTGATCTTTATATCAATTTCAATCGAAATCACCTCATCTTTCCAGCGGCATACTTGGTTTGCCAAGTTGATGCCTTTATCATTCTTTCCCTTCTGGAGCACGCTTATGCTTTGCATATCATGTCTTGCATATCATGCCATGTATTGCATCTTGTTGCTTGTGCATTGCACCGTGATTGATTGTTGTTCCGTTGCTTGTGTTCTTGCCTTGGGTAGAGCCGGGAGACGAGTATGTGAAGGAGGAACTTGTTGAGTACGCTAACAAGGATCAAGCTTTTGACAACTCTGAGAACATTGCAGACAAGATTACCATACCCTCGATATCACTTCTATCTTTGCTTTGCTAGTTGTTCGCTCTATTGCTATGTTTGCGCTATCTACCACTTGCTTATCATGCCTCCCATATTGCCATGTCAAGCCTCTAACCATCCTTTCCTAGCAAACCGTTGTTTGGCTATGTCACCGCTTTTGCTCAGCCCATCTTATAACGTTGCTAGTTGCAGGTGAAGATGAAGTTTGTTCCTTGTTGGAACATGGTTATTTTGGGATATCACAATATCTCTTGTTTAATTAATGCAACTATACACTTGGTAAAGGGTGGAAGGCTCGGCCTTATGCCTGGTGTTTTGTTCCACTCTTGCCGCCCTAGTTTCCGTCATACCGGTGTTATGTTCCTTGATTTTGCGTTCCTTACGCGGTTGGGTGATTTATGGGACCCCCTTGACAGTTTGCTGAATAAAACTCCTCCAGCAAGGCCCAAACTTGGTTTTACCATTTGCCACCTAAGCCTTTTTCCCTTGGGTTTTCGCGAGCCCGAGGGTCATATTTATTTACCCCCCCGGGCCAGTGCTCCTCCGAGTGCTGGTCCAACCTGAGCGATGTCTGGCGCCCCCTGGGCAACCAGGGTCTATGCCAACCCAACGTCTGGCTCATCCGGTGTGCCCTGAGAACGAGATATGTGCAGCTCCTATCGGGATTTGCTAGCACTTCGGGCGGCTTTGCTGGTCTTGTTTTACCATTGTCGAAATGTCTTGTAAACCGGGATTCCGAGACTGATCGGGTCTTCCTGGGAGAAGGAATATCCTTCGTTGACCATGAGAGCTTGTGATGGGCTAAGTTGGGACACCCCTGCAGGGTATTATCTTTCAAAAGACGTGAATTTGTTAACGTCCGGTTGTAGAGAACTTGACACTTGACTTAATTAAAATGCATCAACCGCGTGTGTCGCCATGATGGTCTCTTTTGGCCGGAGTCCGGGAAGTGAACACGGTTTGGGTTATGCATGAACGTAAGTAGTTTCAGGATCACTTCTTGATCACTTCTAGCTTCTGGACCGATGTGTTGCTTGTCTTCTCGCTCTTACTTGCGTGTGTTTAGCCACCATATATGCTTGGTGCTTGTTGTAGCTCCACCACCTTACCCCTTTCCTACCCATGAGCTTAAATAGTCTTGATCTCGCGGGTGTGAGATTGCTGAGTCCTCGTGGCTCACAGATTCTACCAAAACAGTTGCAGGTGCCGAGGATACCAGTGCAAGTGACGCAACCGAGCTCAAGTGGGAGTTTGATGAGGACCTTGGTCGTTACTACGTTTCGTTTCCTGATAATCAGTAGCGGAGCCCAGTTGGGACGATCAGGGATCTAGCATTTGGGGTTATCTTCTTTTCATTTGGATTTGACCGTAGTCGGTCTATGAGTGTATTTGGAATGATGTATGAATTAATTTATGTGTTGTGTCAAGTGGCGATTGTAAGCCAACTCTCTTTATCCCATTCTTGTTCATTACATGGGATTGTGTGAAGATGACCCTTCTTGCGACAAACCTACAATGCGGTTATGCCTCTAAGTCGTGCCTCGACACGTGAGATATATAGCCGCATCGTGGGCGTTACAGTAGCGCCCCCATAGGCGTTCCATGAGTTGCGGGACAGCAGCCCCAATCCTGTGCCGGTCGCCAAGAGGGTGAAGAAGACTACCACCAAGGCCACCAACATGGAAGTGGTGCTTCACCAGTCTCCTTATCTTGCCAGAACCAGGACCTCTTCCGCTGGGCAAGCGACTATCATGGGAGATGGTTCCGGCTCCAGCTCGGGCTTGAGTTCTTCACAAAGCTCGTCTCCATCCGAGCCCTCGGCGCCATTCTAGGCGCCGAAGCTGTCGGAGAGCTCTGCCCCCCCCCCCCGCCACCCCCAAAGAGGAGAAGGGAGCCTTCAACTCCCGTGGAGTTCAACTTGAACTCCATGGTCATTAAAGAAGAGTAAGAACGATTCTTCTTTTCATAGACAGCTTCGATCTGCTTGATTATCCTTGTTGGCCAACCTCTTATTTTGCTGCCGTTGCTAGGGAAGTGGAGGAGGACATGGAGGCCCTCATCTATCGCCCCTGAAAGAAACTCCGACGCCTCGATTCACTGAAGATCACGGAGAGCTCTATCTTGGCGAAGGGCGACGCGGAGGAGGCTGTGTTGGGCCTGCAGTCCAGTCCACGACCCGGAAGCGGGGACTTGGTTATCCCTCCAGCTGGTGGTAGTGAGCTGACACAAGGCGAGCCCCACCCGGAGGGGCATGTCTCCTCTGCCGACTGAAATGTAGATCCCTCGACAGAGCCCTCCATGGGTGAAACTACACATTGAGTTGCTGGGGCCACCATAGCAGGCGGTGAAGCGCAGAGCCTGGCGATGGGTACTTCCGGGGAAACTGAAGTCCCTACCCGACAGGCTTCTCCAGGTACTTATGTCCTTCTTCTTCTTTCTTCTTTTTTTACTCCTTCTGGTTTCTTCCTTGCCTCAAACTTATGCTTCTTTCTTGTCCTCTGTTCTCCTCACCCGCAGACCACCAAGTCGAAGAGCCAGAACCATTGGAGGTGGCAGTTGACATAGGTAAGGCTTCCGTGGAAGAGGCTATCGGGATTGCTACCGTAAAGGGACAGGGCGTTGCCACTGGTGATGCCGAGGATTCCGTGGCGGTAGTGGAGCATTCTTCAGAGGATGCCCAGGATTCCGTGGCGGTAGTGGAGCATTCTTCAGAGGATGCCCCGGAAAAGGGGGTGGTGGTTGAGGTCAAAATTCCCCTCTAGACCATGGATCCACTCCCTTCCCCTAGGGTCATTACAAACACTCCGCCTCCCCCTCCAACACTCTGGCCATGGTGTTGTCTCCATCTAGGACTAGAACCTCTGACTCATCCGTGCTGACAAGCGCTGAGCTCGACGAAGAACTTCAATGCCTCTTGGCGCCGTTGTACCAAGAAGTTGGGGAGGCCGACGACTCGATTGCCATCGTAATGGACTTGTCCTTCTTGGAGTCCATGGCGACAAGCGTGAGGGAGATGCAGGACCGACACAATCAGAACTGGCAGGCGCTCAAGGAGCAGCGCGAGTCCACCGGCGAGATGAACCAGAAACTCCAAGACAAATGCCTGGAGCTGTGTGAGTGGCATGACAAGCAGTTCAAGGTGCTCCCGAGGCAGCAAGAGGCGCTCCTGATGACGTGGAAATATGTCATGGCCCGCGAGGCGTGCCTGGCTGACTCCAAGGCATCCCTGGATGCTAGAGAGCAGGAGATTTACCTCCGGGAGGAGAAACTCGAAGCCACTCTTCGCGCCAAGGATGACGAGCTGGAAGCCCTTGTGCTCCAACGCACTAAGGATCTGGAGGTCAAGCACGGAGCAGCCCTAGATGCGGTTGCTGCTGACTCTGCTGCCCAACTGAAGAAGTTCATCGATGATCTGGCTGTTGCATCTGCCACCAAGACTAACCTTGACTAGCATGTGGCTAAGCTGACGGAAGATCTTGTCCAGTATGCCAAGGAGATGGAAGCTCTCAAAGAGGAAGCACGGAAGGCGGAAGATCTATTAGCCGACGTGCAGTAGCAACTCTCCTCCAAGGCTCAGAGTCTTGATGCCGCCAACAGCCCCATTGCTGACATGAAGCCCAAAATCAGGTCCTTGGAGAGTGCGGCAGAGTCCTCAGAATCCCATCAAAAGCTGTTGTCCAAGGATCTGGATACTGCCACGCGTCTCCGGAAAGAAGCAGAAGCCAAACTGGAGAATCAATCCGAGCAAGTCAATCTCTAGATCAAGAGCTTGACCAATATCGCCAAGCGCCTTACTGCCCAGGCTGCGGGGATGGGTATGGATGGCCTAGCTTTCTCGCTCAGCCAACACGAAGTCCCAAGCACCAAGTTGGGAGTCTTCTTCAATGAGATGATCCAGAAGCTAAAGACGCACGAAGAAGGGAGGGCCGAGCACTTCGCAACCAATCCCGGAACCATGCCCGCAATGCCCTCTTAATGGTTCTGAGTAACATCGCTTGCCGCCACCCGTACCTCGATCTTGATGATGGATTCAGGAAGCCGCCAACAGGTGTTGATGTCGCGACTGCCAAGGAGAAAGCCACCTCCCGAGCCGCCAGGGCCCTCCTTATCAAAGCTGCTTCGCCCGGCCGCCAGGCTAAGTAACGGGTCACTGTCGCTCCTACGTTGCTCTGTAATAAGACATGAAGTTCATTTTGTGTTTAGGCACTATATCTCTTGCATCCGCATGAAACCATCACTCTCTGTTGAATCTTTAAATGCACATTTATCCCTTTGAGATTTTTATGCTTGCATTCGCACGATCAATTCCTATATCTGTTTTGAATGATTGTCGGTACCATATTGCCGCAATTGTCGTAAGGGTCTGGCCCTTAATAGTCATCTTAGCATGGATGCGTCTCGGCAGTTTTTTCCTAGGCAACTCTCGATGCAGCCTCTCGTCCCGCGAGCATGGCTCGGGATAGGACGATGGTGTGATCAAAGAAACTAACCAAGGTTCCATCACATTAAGGTTGTCACAGTACGAACGCTCGCTAAAGCCAAAGGGTAAATGATACGTCTCCAATGCATCTATAATTTTTGATTGTTCCATGCTATTATATTATCCATCTTGGATGTTTTATAGGCATTTATATGCTATTTTATATGATTTTTGGGACTAACCTATTAACCTAGAGCTCAGTGCCAGTTTCTGTTTTTTCCTTGTTTTTGAGTTTCGTAGAAAAGGAATATCAAATAGAGTCTAATTGACCTGAAACTCAACGGAGATTTTTTTTGCTAAATATAAAAAATACTGGAACAAAGAGTTACCGGACAGGAGTCCCGGGGCCACCACGAGGGTGGAGAGTGCGACCCCCCTAGGGCGCGCCCCCTGCCTCATGGACTCCCTGTGGGGCCCCCTAACTTGTTCTCGAAGCCAACCTCTTCTATAAATACAGAAACCCCCGAAAAGAAACATAGATCGGGAGTTCCGCCGCCGCAAGCCTCTGTAGCCATGAAAAACCAATCGGGGCCCTGTTCCGGCACCCTGTCGGAGGGGGAATCATCACCGGTGGCCATCTTCATCATCCCGGTGCTCTCCATGACGAGGAGGGAGTAGTTCACCCTCGGGGCTGAGGGTATGTACCAGTAGCTATGTGTTTGATCTCTCTCTCTCTCTCGTGTTCTTGATTCGACACGATCTTGATGTATCGCAAGCTTTGCTATTATAATTGGATCATATGATGTTTCTCCCCCTCTACTCTCTTGTAATGGATTGAGTTTTCCCTTTGAAGTTATCTTAACGAATTGATTCTTTAAGGATTTGAGAACACTTGATGTATGTCTTGCGTAGGATATGCGTGGTGACAATGGGGTATTCTATTGATTCACTTGATGTATGTTTTGGTTATCAACTAGCGGGTTCCGTGATCTTGAGAATCTATGCATAGGGGTTGGCACATGTTTTCGCCTTGATTTTCCAGTAGAAACTTTGGGGCACTCTATGAGTTCTTTGTGTTGGTTTGAATATATGAATCTGAGATTGTGAGATGCATATCGTATAATCATACCCACGGATACTTGAGGTGACAATGGAGTATCTAGGTGACATTAGGGTTTTGGTTGATGTGTGACTTAAGGTGTAATTTTACTACGAACTCTAGGGTTGTTTGTGACACTTATAGGAATAGCCTAATGGATTGATTGGAAAGAATAACTTTGAGGTGGTTTCTACCCTACAATAATCTCTTCGTTTGTTCTCCACTATTAGTGACTTTGGAGTTAATCTTTGTTGCATGTTGAGGGATTGTTATATGATCTAATTATGTTATTATTGTTGAGAGAACTTGCACTAGTGAAATTATGAACCCTAGGCCTTGTTTGGAAGCATTGCAATACCATTTTGGCTCACTTTTATCACCTGCTACCTTGTTGTTTTATAATTTCAGATTACAAATACCCATATCTACCATCCATTTTGCACTTGTATCACCATCTCTTCGCCGAACTAGTGCACCTATACAATTTACCATTGTATTGGGTGTTTTGGGGACACAAGAGACTCTTTGTTATTTGGTTGCAGGGTTGTTTGAGATAGACCATCTTCATCCTACGCCTCCCACGGATTGATAAACCTTAGGTCATCCACTTGAGGGAAATTTCCTACTGCCCTACAAACCTCTGCACTTGGAGGCCCAACAACATCTACAAGAAGGAGGTGGCGTAGTAGACATCCAACTCTTTTCTGGCACCGTTCCCAGGGAGGTTAGTGCTCGAAGGTATATCTTTAGATCATGCAATCGAATCTTTTAGTTTCTTGTTTTATCACTAGTTTAGTCTATAAAAGAAAACTACAAAAAATGGAAGTTAGATTGCCACATATGCTTCATCTTTTTAATATCTCTCGTAAAAATGATGGAAAGGAAAATTGTGCTCAATTGTTAGAAGAAGAAGTATATAAAATGTTTGGAACTAAATATTTGAATGATGAGCACGATTGCAATGTTGTTAGTGTCAATTCTTTGAATATCCATGATGCTAATGATATGCAAAGCCACAAGCTTGGGGATGCTATGTTTGATGAAGATGATATTTTTTGTCCCCCAAGTTTTGATGAGGAAATTTATTTTGATGAAAGCATGCCTCCTATTTATGATGATTATATTGATGAAAGTGGATTTGGAGAGGTCGTGACTTTATTTAGTAATGAATCCACTATTTCAAAAGAGGTTCCAATGGATTATGAGAACAAAGTTGCTATCTATGATGATTGTTGTGATGACATGTATGCTATAAAGAATAATGATAACCATGAAACCTGTCATCTTGATTTTAATTCTCAATTTGATTATGCCTCACATGGTAGTTATTTTGTTGAATTTGCTCCCACTACTATTCATGAGAAGAAATTTGCTTATGTGGAGAGTAATAAAAATTCTATGCTTGTGCATCATGAAAATAGTGCTTTATGTGATGGTTATATTGTTCAATTCATTCATGGTGCTACTGAAAATTATTATGAGGGAGGAATATATGCTTGTAGGAATTGCAATAATATCAAGTTTCCTCTCTATGTGTCGAAAATCTTGAAGTTATGCTTGTTTTGCATTCCTATGCTAGTTGATTCTTGCTCCCATAAGTTTTTCTTTCACAAAATCCCTATGAATAGGAAGTGGGTTAGGCTTAAATGTGCTAGTCATATTCTTCATGATGCTCTCTTTGTGTTTCAATTCTTATCTTTTATGTGAGCATCATAGAAATCATCATGCCTAGCTAAAAAGGCATTAAAGAAAAGCGCTTGTTGGGAGACAACCCAATGTTTACCCTTACTGTTTTTGTGTTTTCACATGATTAATATACTGTATTAATCATGTTTAATAGCTTTTGTTTCAATAAAGTGCCAAGTAAGACCTTTGGGATAGCTTACGGTAATAGTTGTGTTGATCCTGCTGAAAATCAGAAACTTTTGCGCCCAGTAAATTAGTTTTAATAATTCACAGAAACGTGATTTTGATATGATTCTTTTTGCTATGGATTGGTAAACAAATTTCTCAGGGTTTCCTAATTTGGATGGATTTTTTGAGTTACAAAAGTATTTGAGAGTTACAGATTACTATAGACTGTTCTGTTTTTGACAGATTCTGTTTTCTATATGTTGTTTGCTTATTTTGATGAATCTATGAGTAGTATCGGAGGGTATGAACCATGGAGAAGTTGGAATACAGTAGATATAACACCAATATGAATTTATAATGAGTTCACAAAAGTACCTAAGTGGTAATTTATTTTCTTATACTAACGGAGCTTACGAGTTTTCTGTTGAGTTTTGTGTTGTGAAGTTTTCAAGTTTTGGGTAAAGATTCAATATACTATGGAATAAGGAGTAGCAAGAGACTAAGTTTAGGGATGCCGAAGGCACCCCAAGTCAATATTAAAGGACAACCAAGAGCCTAAGCTTGGGGATGCCCTGGATGGCATCCCCTCTTTCATCTTCGTTCATTGGTAACTTTACTTGGAGCTATATTTTTGTTCACCACTTGATATGTGTTTTGCTTGGAGCGTCATTTTTGTTTATGTTTTTTTCTTGATGCTTGAATAATATCCCAAGATCCGAAATTATTAAATGTTAGAAAGTGTTCACATAGTTACATAATTTTTGGACTACTCATTGATCTTCACTTATATCTTTTGGAGTAATTTGTCATTTGCTCTAGTGCTTCACTTATATCTTTTAGAGCACCGCTGTAGTTTTATTTTGAAGAAATTAATGAACTCTAATGCTTCACTTATATTATTTTGAGAGTCTTAAACAACATGGTAATTTTCTTGGGTTATGAATTTAGTCCTAATATGATAGGCATCCAAGAAGGATATAATAAAAACTTTCATATAAAGTGCATTGAATACTATGAGAAGTTTGATTCCTTATGATTGTTTTGAAGTATGAGGATGGTGATATTAGACTCATGCTAGTGAGTAATTGTGGATTGGTAGAAATACTTGTCTTGAGGTTTGTGATTCCCAAAGCATGCATGTATGGTGAACCGTTATGTGATGAAGTCGGAGCATGATTTATTTATTGATTGTCATCCTTTATGTGGAGGTCAGGACCGCGCGATGGTTAACTCCTACCAACCCTTCCCCTAGGACACTACAAAAAAAAAGACACATCCGTGACATTTTGGGCCAAACGAAAAAAAATTCTATCATACTTATGACACTTCTATGACGATAATTGTGACAAAACCCGGTATCATCATAGATGTGGTGGGCTCCTACTTCTATGACAAAAAATCATGACAGAAAATGGGCTTTTTGTCCTTGCGGGCCGGAGACGTAGCTGCATGACATTTGTTGGCCATCCATGATGGAAAAAACCATGGTAGAAGCGAGGGCGAGGAAAATATAGGGGTGTTCCCGGTTACGGTGGGTGGTCGGGGCCGAGAGATGCACGGAGGTTTGTGCGTTTCTCTCGTACACGCACACACGTGGGTGTGAGGCATTGGGCTCTAACTGAACCCGAGTGAGGCGTTCGCCTACTAAACCTGAGCGATTGCACTGCAGGCTACATGTTACTGAACCCGAGCGATCGATCGATGGCTGTTAACTGAACCCGGTCGAGTGATTCCTTCGCTACTGCTGCTAAGTGAAGCCGATCGATGTTGCCTCTGGATGAACAGTGAGTGTTGTTGCGGGGTTTGGATGAACAGATCCTAGTGGGGGTTGGATGAATAGGACGCCGTGGTGTTGCCGCTGGATGAACATGACCCTGATTGATCGAGCCGGTTGGGCGTGGATGAACATGACCCTGATCGATCGAGCCGGTTGGGCGTGGATGAACAGGACCCCGTGGAGGGCTAGATGAACAGGACCCCGTGAAGGGAAGGTTGAATAGCAGCCAGTGGAGGGCTGGTTGAACAGTAGCCGGTGCAGGGCTGGATGAACAGTAGCTCGTGGAGGGGTGGTTGAACAGGACACCGTGGCGAGGGCTGGTTGAACAGTAGCCGGTGGAGTAGCACGCGGTGGAGGATGGATGAACAGGAGCCCGTGGATGAATAGTCGTAGGTGGAGGCTGGAGGAGGTCAACGGCGGAGATGAACAGTACCCCGTGGAGGCTGGAGGAGATCGACGGTGGAGATGAACAATACCCCGTGGAGTCCCGTTTTGCGGTACGCCACAACCCTCCTGATGAAGAGGACCCCCGTTTCGACCGTAGCGCTCCAACACAAGTCCGTTTCCTCCGTTTTGCGGTACGCCACACCCCTTCTGATCAACAGGACGCCGTTTCGACCATAGGAGGTCCAACAGAAGTCTGTTTCCTTCATTTTACGGTACGCTAGACCCCTCCCGATGAACAGGATCCTGTTTCGACCGTGGCCGGTCGAACACTAGGCCGTTTCCTCCGTTCTGCGGTATGCCATGCCTCGTTTCCATTGGCTGTTCCGTCCAAGCCCTCCCAATGAACACGACGGCGCATTCCGTTCTGACCCAGCCGGTTGGCTCTCCATGAACACGACGACGATGCAGTTCCTGCATTCCGACCCAACCATGTACACGAGACCTGGCCGTACGTATGCGCGAGTAGGCGTTCGAGACCCCGCCCTTATGTACGTACGTGGCCGTATTTTCTTTCTTGCACCCTAGCCGCTGTACGTACGTGTACATGCTATGTGTGCGCCTCTACTACGACACGTGCCCATCCTTACATGGCCACGGTTAATTGCTGCAGCCTGCAGATAGACCGATCGTATGTACGTAAACGTTCGCGACCAGAATGACAACGCTACGTACGCTTCGACCAGGTGGGTCCTGACTGTCAGGCACTTGCATGCGAAGATGTAGCTGGTGGGTCCTAGCAGTCAGGGGGCGAATCCTTTTTTTGCCCATAATATGGACGCACTTCCTTGCGTGCAAAGATGTAGCTGGTGGGTCCCAGCAGTTAGGGGTGAAACTTTTTTTTTGCAAAATACAGTGGCCCGTTCGGTGGGTCCCTGCTGTCAGCTGGTGGAATAATTATTTTGCGCGTAATAAGAGCCAATTCCTTGCGGCTGTCGTGGACCTAGGTGTCAGCCTCTCCACATATAGTACTCTTCCGATGGAAGTCGTTCCTTGACCATGTTAACCACGCCACGCCAAGAGCACCAGGGCGGTGGACGACAACGAGGCCTAGGAAGGGGACGATGCGGAGCCAAGGAAGAAGCAACAGTGGATGCCCACGCAGAGAGGAGTATGACAGTTCACTGGTTCGGCTGCGATGTGAGGCTGCCGTCGCCGCAGAATAACATGGGGTGTAGGTGAGTAGAGGGATGTCCTGGCCAGCGGTGGGAGTAGTAGGGGGCGGTGAGGCCTCCGCGGCATCACATCAGGCCATGAGAGGCAGGAGCACGCGGCACGACTGGCGCTGGTTTGGGCGGCTGGAGCAAGAAGACCAGAGGTTGAAGAAGCACTACGGCTATTGGATGGACATCGTACGGTCACTGGAGCTAGAATCGTTCATATTGACTAAGTTGACAAAGCCCTCCATCCCCGTCAACTTAGTTGGCTGACAAGTTAGCCTCCCACTATGGTGGGTCCAAGCTAGCAGGGGGTATTCATTTTTTGTGCGTAATAAGGAGGCACTTCCTTGTGTGCGAAGATATAGCTGGTGGTCCGATCTGTCAGCGGGGGACCATTTTTTCGCGAAATACAAAGGCCCTTTCGGTGGGTTCCAGCTGTCAGGTGGAGGAATCATTATTTTGCACATAATAAGGAGGCATTTCCTTGTGTGCGGCCGTGGACCCAGCTTTCAGCCTCTCCACGCACAATCTACTTCCGATGGTGTTGTTCGTTGACCACGTTAACCACTCTGTGCCGAGCGCATCCAAGGTGGTGGACGATGGCGAGGCCCCGAACAGCAACGAGCCAGAGATGGGAAGACGTGACAGTAGAGTCGCAGACAGAGAGGTTTACGAGGGTTAACTGGTTCTGGTGCGGTGTGGTTTGGCAGATAGTGGATAAGAACAGGAGCTGTGGAGGGGTGGAGGGATGGCCTGGCCACCAGTGGAGTAGCACTTCACAGCGAAGCATGCTAAGCAGAGCTGCTAGCAGCAGGAGGTGGGAGAAGGTGGTCCCGACGGTGCTCGAGGAAGAAGATGAGAGATTGAAGATGGATGCTGGTCGTTGGATGTAAATCCAACGGCTAACAATGTCAGAATCATTTGTTGACTAAGTTGATAACGACTTGCATTGGCTTCGACCTATTGGCCCACATTTCAGCCTCCAAAAATGTGGCACATATTCAACCCATTTTTTTTCCAGAATTTACAGTCTTTTTTTGCGGTGTAGAATTTACAGTCAATTTGATCTCTCTTTTTTAGAATTACAGTCCATTAGCTGGGCTAGGTGAACAAATTATGTAGCATCCATGCGGCCCATTTATATTTTTCCTAAAAAAATACAGGCAATTTGCACTTTCTCGAAATACACGATTTTGTTGGGCTGATTCTAATTATAATGTTGGGTTTGACGCAGCAATGTTATCAAAAAATAAACAGGGGCTGAGCTTTTTTATAAATATATTTAAATAATAAGTGATTTATTATTCCATTGGTCCTTAAATCTTACCAAGCTTTTGTACACAATCACCAGGATTTTTGTTGCCAAAAAAATCCAGGATTTTATTGTTCAGAAATTATTTTTATAAATTAATAAGATGCGGGGTATTGTTTTGTTACATATGTAAGTATCCGTTAAATATATGATGACAATAACAATAATATATAATGACCTATAAAATAATTTAAATATATATAATATAGTTAGAAGAGAAACATAAGTTGGACCAGGCGCTCCTATTCTTATATAGAAAAATAGAACAGACCTCTGCGTTTTCTTCAAAAAAATACATAAATTGGGTTGCCGATGTTCAAATAAAACCTCAGATGAGAGGTCCATAGGCCGGTCGATACATGACGGCCCTCAAGAAAATATAAACCGGCATGTCGTGCGCTGCACATGTTAAAAAAGAAATCCTAGACGGGGTAGCCCAAAACCCAGCTGATACTTGCTGGCCCGGTGATAATAAATGATACCTGCCAGCTCCCCGGCTTCGTTGTGAATTTATCTCCTATAGTAACTATGGTGAAGCACCTAAAAAATGTAACTATGTTGATAAACCCTTGGTCCCCAACGTCAGTATAGCATTACGAGGAAGTATTTTTTCGATGAGGCACTTGCTTGCATACGGCCATAGACCTGGTGGGTCCCGACTGTCCGCCTCTCCACGTACAGTCCTCTCCAGATTCCTCTTGTTTGTTCAACATGTTCACAACATTAGACAGCGGTGCTGCAGCGAGCACACAAAGGTGCAGGAGGAGATCCGACCACCTGAGGAAGTGCCTTATTAGTAACGAAACGACTGAACTAGCCTAGTGGCCAAGTGACACTACTCGCCAGTTGTTCTGCCCGGGTTCGATTCCACCTGATGCAGGGAAAATATATCTCCAAATTTTTTGCCTCTGCCTTTATTGACATGTGGGTCCCATTTGTCATCTACGCACACCACGTCAAACACTTGCCAAAACTTCGTTCCTCGTTTTCTCTATTTTTCACGCACTCGACATTGTGTGGGCATTTTGAAAATAGCATATATTTTTGACTGTGCATCATATGAAGATGTGCTATGCATAAATGTTGATCAGCATGATGTTAACTGGCTGGTAATTCCATTTTCGACCATGAATAAAACTTCCAACATGATTTAACACTGTTTGAAAAGACCGTGTTAATATAAATGCTCTGCCTCTGAAAGTTGCAGTTTCTTATCTGAAACTGAGACTTGCAGTTTCTTCTCTGAGAATCACATTGTCTGCACTTTTATACTCCTATGAAACTACATTTTTAAGTGCTAAAAATAGATCCCTAGAATTCATAAAATACTTCATATGCTTAATACTGCAAATCTAAAATTCAAAAGACATTCATATCTGAAAGTACTCTCAAAATACACAAGACAAAACACAATTCACAACTTGCAAATACTGACAACCCTAAGCTCCTCCTGACAATTCACAACCTGCCCAACTATTGGGATGGGGGGGGGAGTCCCCTCCTATTCCTCGACGGCAGACAGCTGCCCCGTGAGACGATGTGAACAGCAAGGGAGAGGATGGCGGGAAGCATCATCGAGCCAACTGCTTTTCTCCTCTTGCAGTTGGGTTCGGTCGACGAAGACTCCACCGGCTCGCTCTGGCATGATAGCCTCACAAACGGCACCCTGTAGATGCTCGATCCTTCAATCTCTGGTGGATGCTCCATCTGGGATTGATACTCCCACCACCGCTCCCTCACGATCGGATTCGGTGAATTTGTTTGCTCCATGGCCCAGAGGAGCAGCTCTATGTACTGCCGCACGACTCCCTCCGGGAGTATCGCCGCCTTTTCGCTCTGTTGCAGATATTTGGCCATGGATGTCGCCGTCACCGCTAGTTGGTCCTTGTTGTCAAACCAAGACTGTATCTCCAACATCCTAGCTAGCTTCACAGGGTCGCCGTCCGCGATCCTCACGTATCGGTTGTACTCCTCCATCGATCTACTTCTCCACAACACTTTCACTTGCCGGTGGTGGTTTTTGAATGGAAGAGGAGAGGAGCAATGCTAGTTTTGGATTAGAACGGGAGAGGAGCGACGCTGATTTTGGATTGGAACAGGAGAGGAGGGGCGGTGGTTTTGAAATGGAAGAGTAGAGGAGCGGTGCTGGATTTAGATTGGAACAGGAGAGGAGCGGCGGTGGTTTAAGAGAAGAGCAGAAGAGCAGCGCTGGTCTTGGAAGTATTTTTTTGTTTTGTGTATTTTGGGTCAGACCACGTACTGTATGTGACAAGCAAGATGTGAATGCATGTCACCAAAAATTGTATCGTTTGGTTCGTATCTAAATGTACTTTCAAATTATATTATTTTTGCAACGTATAATATATATTTTATTTGCAAAAATCATGGTCAATTATGACCCATAATAAAAGGGAGACTAGTTAATGTGGGGTCACTTTCTTAATTGAAGGGTAAATTGATTTTGATTTTGATCCAGTCACAGCGTCCGGCCCTCTCGTCCAATCCTAAATTGCTGCCGCATGCTCCTCTCCCTCTTCTCCATTGCAAAACCACCTCCTCTCCTCTCCATCATATCCATTCCAAAACCACCATCTCGCCTCTCCCTCTTCTCCATTGCAAAGCCACCTCCTCTCCTCTCCATCATCTCCATTCCAAAACAACCGACTCGCCGCTCCCTCTTCTCCATTGCAAAACCACCTCCTCTCCTCTCCATCATCTCCATTCCAAAACCACCGTCTCACCTCTCCCCCTTCTCTATTGCAAGACCATCATCTATCCTCCCATCTTCCAAAGCTAGCACCGGACCACTCAGAAGGACATCTATGGAGAGGATGTAGCAGCGAATCAGGCAGATCGTCGACGGCGACTAGGCAAAGTTAGCCAGGTTGAAGGAGATCCTTACTTGGTTTGACAATGTGTGGGAGATTTCGAGGACGGTGAGGGCCATGTGGCAATGTATGCGAAAGAGCGAGATGGCAGCGATGAGGGCGGCGATGTACTCCTCCATGGCAGTCATGCCGCAGTCCTTCAAGTTCATCGAGTATCTCCTCTGGGTGATGGAGCAGACAGATTCGCTCGAGGCAAAAGTCAGGCGGAGGTGGTGGGCGTACAGGTCGAAGGTTGAGCACCTAGAGGATAATGAATTGATCGAGTACGGTGTGCCGTTCGTGAGGGTGCAGAGCCAGCCGGGGCCACAGGAGTATTCGTTCTCCCACCATAAGAGGAGGCCAGATGGCGCGACGTTGCTTCCCCGATGTTCTCCATGGTTCCCTCGACGCTTGCCTCATTTCAATGGCGGCGGTAGGGTTTAAGGTAAGCTTCACACTAACCTAATATTCCATCTGCTCATGCTTACAATCAGTGTGACAGCTAATCAAAATCATGCTTACAATCAGTCTCCGATTACTATGCCAATCACCCGAAAATAGCTCCGGACGTTTGGGTCAAAGTTGTGACACTGTGTACAAATAAAGAAAAATAGATTGGTGCTTCTTTCAGAAAAGAGTACTCCCTAGAAAACTGCCAATATAAGGTACTAGTATTTGGTTAGAGTGCCCAGAAAGATCCGTCCACAGAGAGCGCCACACAACCCACTGGTGGTGGTGGATGCCAATGCGTGCATGGAGCATGGTTGGTGTCGGTAATTTTTACTTGGCACACCTCGCACTCTGCATATATGCCGGTTCCATGCATACATTTGTGCAGTTCCATGAAAATGCAGCCGAATAACCCTGTTTGCATAGATAATGAAAAAGTGTGATTACATTATAGTGGCACTAGTTGATGAAACATACACTAATAAATAGAAGAAAATATTGCGATAGTATCATAGTATGCCATGTTGTGAGGGCGAGATGGGCCCTGCGATGCCTCATACGGTACGCCTCATACCTTCTGCCAATGATGAACATCAGTGTACATCGGTAGTACAAGGAGGGGCGTTGAGACATTCAAATCTCTATTTTTGTGCATACCAACTAAAATTAAGCACCCCAGTTTGCAGAAACGCTTAAACATTAACAATGGGACTAGTTGATGAAACATACATTAACAAAGAGAAGCACTTTCTTTATCTACATTGGAAATGAAATGATAAAGAGGACACTCGCTCTATTTTAACTGTATTATTACTTCATTTTATCAGTGACACTAGGGTCGAGCAGGTGGCAAACGAGGTGTATCGTGCATCGCAAGGATGGAGGCCGGGGGTGCTTAGACTGGGATGCTGAAGCTGGCTCTTTCAGTCCCTATCTTCCCCCTGATGTTTCTGTGGTAGCATTTGGGTTGTAATCCAAACTTGGTCGAGCTGGTGCTGCGTCCCCCTACTTGCCTAGCTTATGTGGCGAACTTGTCTCCTGCTAGTACTCAGTCCGTTGTAGTAGTAGTTGAATAATTGCCCGTTTACACTAAGATGTTGTCAGATAATGGTTCTCTATGGTTGGGTTTATTTAATAAAATCAGAGGGAACCCCCTCTTTCGATATATAAAAAAACAGTGGCACTAGCAGTGCCAAAACAGTGCCTCAAAGTAATAGTGCCATTAGATTAAGGTGCAAAATAATAACATTACTGCTTTATCATGGTAGTGCCAAAACAGTAGCACAAGTGCATGATCAACATGCAGGATCTTTGGCAAAGGGTCAGACGAAAAAGGAACATACCTCATGATGGGAACCATATCTGCAGTCAATGCCATCGTAGAAGGGATGCCACCAGTCACCAACGTGGATGATTCAATTCATGGGACTTTTTGGTGCAGTTCACCTAAAATGAAGCAATGTCCCATGAGCTAGCAGTTTCTTCTTTTTTTTAAGAAAAGGGCTCCAGCCCCGGTTCCATTTCCATCAGAAAACGAAACCCACAGAGCTTCTTCTTCATTAGTTGCAATAAAATTGAGAAACATCAAGGTTGGTCGTGAAGCTCCTGGAATGTTCAACTATAATTTGCATATCATTTGTGCTTCTTCAACTAAGATCAAGCGTGAAATGTATATCTCTGTTTGCACAAAAAAGGTGGAAAGGAGGGTGACTAACAAGTGATGAAACATGCATCAAATGAAAATAAGCATGTTCCTTATCTGAATGGCAATTCTACAAGGACAGTAGCAATTTCTAAAGCAGCAGCATTGCTAGATATTAGTGTGGGCATTAGGATTAACTATGACAACACTTAAATACGAAATACTTTAATGGTGCCATTGCTTCATTTTACCAGCAACATTACATTAATAGCTGCTAAAGAGTCGGTAATTGGGCACGGGAGAGTAAGCGGACTAGGACAGTTGAATTTCTAATGAAAATAAGCAACTTATCTTAATGGGAAATTTAGCAGGACATGGAAAAAAGTGCCATCAATTCATATTACTGGAGGCATTACATTGAAAACAACATTGGTTTAACGTGTCCTTACTTTTAACAGTGTGACTGCTACATTTTACCAGTGGCATTACATAAGAGTGGCTCGGGGCAACAAACATCAGAACAGGATATCTGGGTTGGTCCCATTTTTATTCGGTATAGCCACCTTATACTGTGTGAGGCTAGCAAATCTAGTGCTAGACATACTCTGTTGACTTGTCCCACAGTCCCCACTTTCTTTCCTTTTTCAACCAATAGATTGGGTTTATACTAAGTTTGTACTGCGTTTCCCTTTATTTCCCTATTAGACCTAGAGACCAGTTGGATAGCCAGTCTTTGCTACTTTTCGCCCCCATTATTTCCCCTTTCGACCAAGTCCTAGATTCAGGTAACAAATCTTCCCCCACCCCCACCCCCTTTCTTCCTTGTTTGAACCAAGTAGTACTAGATTCGAGTGCATGAACTAATTTTACCTCTTCATAGTAAAAAATTAGGTGGTTTTCGAACAGCCAATCGATCCTATCTACGAGGGCCCCTGAGAAATAGTAAAAGATACAAATGTAGCAATGTCAGGAGCTCGGGAAGTACAGCAAGGCCGGTTTCAAAGTAAGTTATACTGAGGGTCACCGGGATGTCGCTAGGTGGGCGGCGGGAGGCCGGATCTGCCCACACTATGGCAGCATGGAAGAAGGGGTAGGAGGCCCTACCTCGCCAGCGATTCTTGGGAGAGAACTCCAAGGCACGCTGATTGGGATGCGCCAGCAGTGGGTAAGAGCCGTCATCGAGGACGACCGCGTGAACGGTGCACCTTCTCACCTTCCCCGGCGGAGAGGATCCGGCTGGATCTGTGACCAGCGGTGAGAAGAGAGAGAGTGTGTGGCCACCGCTATCGTGTTTAGGTCTGGAGAGGACGAGACAATGTGAAGAGAGCAACACTAGCAAGCAAGCGCAGAGGCTCCTGCCTATATAGTGGAGTACTAGTTTTCTTTTGTCTACCGGAGCCAGCTTGACCTCGTCAATGACTGTCGAGAAGTCTTCATGTGTGTGCCCTAGAGGCGTAGGTGTCG
This sequence comes from Triticum timopheevii, assembly GCA_963921465.1. NCBI lineage: Eukaryota > Viridiplantae > Streptophyta > Magnoliopsida > Poales > Poaceae > Triticum > Triticum timopheevii. The sequence continues at coordinate 487,475,654 of OY997270.1, read as the reverse complement.
TCATTTTGATCTGAAGCACCGGATTATAACATATAACACGAAAAAATGCCACATGACAAGAAATCATAACCTCACTGCCCAAATGAGACAAGATGAACCCTGTCGTACAAACTAGATGAGGATCAAAGCTCAAATTAAATATAAACTCGTAGGAAAGTGGTCCGTCGATAGATGTCCTAATTAACATAGCTGGTTTGACCTAGCACTACAAAAAAAATACACTTCCATGATGATACGTGTTTGTCACAGTAGGTCGGTTTTTTTTGTCATGCATGTACATCCATGACGATTTTATGACAGAATCAAAATAGTCATACCTGTGCTGTCGTAGAAGTGTTCCATGACATTACCAAAATTATCATCACAGAAGTGTCCACTTCCATGACGATAAATCGCGCGTCACAGAAGTGCTTTCGTCAAGGGTGACCGACACATTGCATCCACCATAACGGAATGCCATTAAGCTATCGGGTCAGGTTTTGGATCCAATAACCCGTTAACAGCCCCGACCAATGGGGATTTTCCACGTGTAAAATCATCATTGGCTGGAGGAAACACGTGTCGGCTCATCGTTGGGACAGATGTCATCCACTCATTGGACAGAAGTCACCTATGATACATCGACATGTGGCACGGCCCAACAGAGGCCCATTCCTGTGAAAAGGCCGGCCCGTTTGACTTGGTCAAAAGGTGGCGAGTCGGCCCATGGAAAGCCTGTTAATGGCCTGTTCGCATATAGCCCATTTACAGACCGCTAACCCAAGGCCCGTTACACCCTATCGGAATTAGGCCCAGTAGCGTCATCTGGGCCATCCAATATGATTCCAGCCCGTTTTCACTTCTGGCCCATGTATGGCCCATGACGTCTTTCGGCCAATATGAGGCCCTATGTAACTCTTGGCCTATTAACGGCCCGTGGTGAAACTGGCCCGTAATGAATAGTGTATCACTTTACACACATTAACGGCCTGTGGTGAAACTGGCCCGTAATGAACAGTGTATCACTTTATACCCATTAACGGCCCGTTATTCCGTTGGGCCGTTTCCAGCCCATGTTATCTTTCGGACTTCTCAGAGCCCATTTATTCTTGGGTTCATTTCCAGCATTCGTTTACTTATGACCCGTTACTGTCATTTTCTGCTTGTGGGCCAAATTCAGCCCGTGGTTACAGTCTGCCCGTTTGTGGTCCGTTAATACGTTGGACCGTTTTCATAGCGTCGTCAAATATGGCCTATTAACGATGGCCCATTATGGTCGGCCCATGAACGGAAGATTCCAAATTTAGCTCGTTTACGGCCATAATGCGGCCTATTATTGGCCCATGTTTAGCCAATCGATCATACGGCTTGTATAAGGCCCATTGATGATATGGCCCGTAGAAGGCCCATTGTTTCTACGGCCCGTAGAAGGCCCATTGTTTCTACGGCCCGTAGAAGGCCTATTGTTTTTACAGCCCATAGAAGGCCCACTGTTTCTACGGCCCGTAGGAGGCCCAGTGTCACTACTGTAAATATTAGCCCATGGTTATTGTGGCCTAGTTTTAAAAAGTAGGTTATTGCAGCCACTAGCAAACCGCGGAAAAAGAACTGCACTGACTACAAGAAAACAAATAAACAAGACAACAAGGAAATAAATAAGCAAGCAACGTATGCTAAGCTATCACGGCTATTACACATACTACATCCACTGGGCATCAAAGTTCGCCACTAGTGCAAATATAGGGAACAAAGCAGCATATAAACGCTGCAGCAAAACAAGTCCAGAACTGAAACCACTTCAGAAGAGTTCAAGAAACAATATCCTGGGTACCCATAATGCTGGCAAGATGCTTAGCAAGCTTATTAACTTTCTCTTGTTTGGCACTTAAATCCTCCAGCGCTTGCTGTTGCACAAGAAAGTATGCATCTGAATTCTGCAGGGACTTCCTCAGTCCTTCGGCTTCTTTCCGCATCACAGCTGACTAATGCCTTTTTTCTTGTAGCTGAGACTGAAGAAGCCGAAGTGATTCAGGCAGCGAGTTCGAAGAGCTTGTGCCAGCGGTACTGGACAGTAACTCGAACACTACATCAACACAGGACTGTGGGGTTTTCTCACTGCCTACAAGATCGTTTTTATCACCTTTCTTAGAGACCAACAGGGTTGTCTCACTATCTTGAACCTTATCTGCATTACTTTCTCTATCATTGCATAGTGGGGTGCTCTTCTCCAATATTCTGTTTGCATACTACAAGAGAAACAAGCAGACACATCACATGTTTAGCTTGTAGTATACGAAACTCAGTTTGGTAAACCGGTTCAGTAGTAAGGTGGACAGGATAACAACATGAAACAAACATATATCTATGTACCATGGTCATTGTATTGTCCATATCATTCTAGTTTATGTTCCCTAATCAAGATAGAGACACAGTTCAACTCATATATTTTTAAGACACAATAGCATACACAGAATATAAGTGTGAGAAACTACACAGCATTGGCATCACTTCTAATGTGCATCACTTGAGAACATAACTGTTTATACAACTTAAACTGAAATCAACATAGAGCAAGAAGTTAGAACAACAATCCAGTTAAAGAAATAGGTTTAAAACATACCTATTGCGCCATTGGAGTTTCAATTGGATCCTTCAAATTTGAAAGTAGTTGGTATGAGTAAATACAATGATGCAATAGCAAAGGAGTATGAACCATAGCTACGGAATCTGACCTGAGAACAGTTGCTCTTCTGCATTAAGCGTGGAGTTTGGGTTAGCTGTGGTGGTTTTCGTTCTTTCGACACCGCAGTAGCTTTACAAACTGCTCGTGTGGGGGTACTCTTTGGGGGACATGGTGCTTTGTCAACTATAAGTGGGTTGCTATCCGCTGGGGTTGCGGTTAGATGGGTTGTAGCTGGTTCTCTGCCCAACGGTGTAAGTGTGCAATCTGGAAGAGTCTCGATTATGTGTGGTGGGGCTAGTTTGTGGGCCAGTACAACCATGATTCTATCTGCATCGACGGGTAGCACTGTCTTTTGTGAAGAACGGGTTTTTGCTCCCTTAGATACTGCCATCACCCCCTCCAATTCAAATGGCTGATAAACAAGAAAAGAAATTGAACGTACAGACATTGTATGATAGACAGATGTGGTAATTCACATATATGTTGTCTAACCAAACAGGACAACATGACACAATTTCACATAGATGCCTAACTAAACAGGATAGCATGACACAGTTTCAGATATATGATGGATAACTTAACAGGATATAATGGCATAATTCAACATATGATGAGTACCTAAACAGGATGACATGACAAAACTATATGATGTCTTTCTAAAATAGGTTGGGATGAAATAATTCACATACATGTTGTCTAAGTATACATGATGGCATGATATAATTGACATAATTGTTTCATATACTAAGCAGCTGGCACTCGCATGTATGATCTCTAAACTAAGCAGATAGAATTCAATATTGTGCATATGATGTCTAAACTAAGCAATGCAAGACACCATATGCATCATATGAGAAATATAAACATTGCAACATAGAGCATACACCTCAGGTGGGATATAGGACTGGTCATCTGTCTCTAAATCCTCCTCTGAGGAGCTCCCTGTAACCATCGAGATATATGCTTCAACAGGTACCATTGCCTGCTCTGAAGACCTTGTTTTCACTCCAGTTTTTTTCATAACCGGCTCAAATGGGTGATACACATGAAGAGTAGTTCAATATACACAGATTATCGACAAATGGAATACGTAATGAAAAAAATATGGCATGAGATAATTCACATATATGATGCCTGGCTCCATGGTGGTGCATAATTCACATATATGATAACTGGCTGAAAAACATAGCATTGCATAATTCACATATCTGATATAGAAAGCAAACAGGAGGCATTCACACAAAGCATGTCTAATCTAAGCAGATGGCATGGCAATGCAAGACACCATATGCATGATATGAGCAATATAACCCAGCCAAGTTAAAGCATGCACCTCGGGGGGCGGGGGGGGATACGACTGGTCATCTCTCTCTGAGGAGCTATCTGTAACCAGCAAGAAATCTACATCGACAGGTAGCACTGACTGCTCAGAAGACCTTGTTTTCACTCCAGATTTTCCCATGACTGACTCAAATGGCTGATGCACAGGAAGAGTAGATGAATGTATAAACATTGTTGACAAATGGAATACATTATGGAAAAAATATGGCACAATACAATTCACATATACGATGACTGGCTAAAGAGGATGGCATTGCAGGATTCACGTATATGATGCCTGGCTAAAGAAGATGGCATTGCATAATTCCCATATTCTCCCTCCGTTCCTAAATATTTGTCTTTTTAGAGATTTCAAATGGACTACCACATACGGATGTATATAGACATATTTTAGAGTGTAGATTCACTCATTTTGTTCCGTATGTAGTCACTTGTTGAAATCTCTATAAAGACAAATATTTAGGAATGGTGGGAGTATGATATAGAAACCAAATAGGTGGCATTCACACAAAGCAAATCTAAACTAAGCTGATGACATATAAGATGTATAATGTAAGCAATGCAAGGCGCCATATGCATGATATGACCAACATCAGCATGCCAGGTTAGAGAAAACACATCAAGTGGTAAACAGGTGTGGTCGGCTCCTTCTGAATCTCCATCTAAATAGTTATCTTCCTCTGGAATACAATATGGAAATGCAGGAGGGGGGGGGGGGCACTTCGCCCACCATGGAGCGGGTCTGCATGACATTATATTCGCACGCAACGGTCTTCTCTTTTTCTCTACATGTTCAGTACGATTGTGTACAATATCTTACATGCATAATAAAAAATAGTTAGATTTTGTAAGGCCTAAGGGGTGCATGCAAAAATCAAGACTGATGGTAGCAAACGAGTGGATGGATCCAAAACTAATGATAGCAGGTAGATTATAGCTTTAGTTTAAAAAGATAGACAATGGATCATCTATTGTTTGTTGCCCACCCAACATGAACCAGATAGAAGACCCCAGATGAACCAGATAGTAGACAGATACTATTCGTTACTGGCTCGATATGAGACCCATGGGCAATTCAAAACTCAAGATTGAACGATAAAGTAGCAGGTAATAATAACTGATGTATAACGTAAGCAAACACGAAAGACTGCGACCTCTCTTCCGGAACTATGTAGTCCTCAGGTTCATCTGCTCAGTCGATGATGGTAATGCTGTTGGCGTGGCTTCCGGCAATGGGGAAGATGATCTGAGGCGGCAAAAGAAAGTCTACACAGTGAACGCTTCTGTCGATGGTGCACCTCAGGTGGGGTGGATGACGGCACGGCAGGAGTAGGACATAACACACAGAGTTTTCTTTAACGCCTATCTGAAAATGAAGTAAATCTGTAAGGGCTCCTTAGAATTGGAGGATTCTATAAACATAGGGACATGAAAAACACAGGAATAGCATAGGAATGCATGTGCAAAGCAGAGCATTTGGAAACATAGGATTTCAGTCAACCTGGGTGTTTGGCTCACATGAATTGGAGGAACAGAGGAATGGACAAACAAAGTGATGTGACAAGTGTACAACCTCTTTGTCATAGCCTTGTGGACCTCAGCATCATTGGGTTGGACGTGGAGGATGGTGATGATGCTGGTGTGACTGTCGGAGGCGGGGAAGAAGATCCGAGGCCTCTAGAAACGGCATCGAGGGTACTGCTCCGCTGTGATGGATGGTTCCGTTGTTGGAGCAGCTCTGCTAAGGTGTACGGCGACGAGGCTGAAGCATGACAAGACATACAATGTTAATCTGAAGTGGGACCCTAATATCATCTACGATAGATGATGTAAAATACATCACCAAAAAGTGCTAGATGTAAAACGCATCAGCCGCGCCATGGCCGCTCTGACAGATGCTGTAAGTATTGTTCACTCTGAACTTAACTGAAGAAAATGAACTTCACAGTCGAAACTGAATTTTACTATCAAAACTGATTGAACTAGTAACAGAGCATTACAATAGATGTTTAGGGCGTTCGAGCACTAGTAGCAGAGAAGCAGTGATCTAAATCAGCAGACGCTCGAGCAGGGAATGCACTAGCAGAGAGCAAGTCGTGCAGTAGCACCGCGAGCGAGTGCTAAAGCAGCAACTCCTAGCTGCCGTAGGTCATGCAGCAGCAGTAGTAGTGCAAGCGAGAGCAAGAGTAGAGCAGCAACACGAACGAAAGCAGGAGCAGTGCAGCAGCGTGACCGACAGCAAGAATAGAGCTGCAGCGCGAGCAAGAGCCGGAGCAGCTGCAGCTAGTGCTGTTGGGGAAGTCGCCGCTGAGGAAGCAACAACATGGGGGAGAGACGCCGTGGATGATGTGGCCGGTGACGGCACCGTTGATGGGGACCTGCCATATCTGCTCGGTCTCGAGCACCGGCAGCCCCGTGAGGTCGAATAGAAGATAAAATGCAGCGGTGAGTGCAGAACCTCCTTGGTGGTGCCGACTTGGCCTCGGCTTCATCGGAGGAATTGGTGAGGGTGCTATGGTTCCGGTGGGGCAGGTCAAGACGGCGCTGTGGGGATTGAGGTGGCGCGATAGACGAGGCGAACATCGGGGCAGCTCCATGGAGGTGGAGGATGGGGCGGCTGATCCGGCGGGACGATGAGATCGACAACGGATCCTCATCCGGTGCGGTGGATGAGGGACGTCGAGCTGTTGCGGTGGACGACGTAGTCGGGGAAGAGTCTCCGGCTGGGCGGCGGTCGGGAGGCGGACAGAGGAGCGTGGGGTTTTGGTTTTGGCGGCCTCGGTATATGAATGGGGGGGGGCGAAGGGGGAGGGGGAGCCAAGCATAGGGACGCGCTTGTCCGAAATGTAGGGTAAGTTACCAGCATACCCCCACCGGTTTTGACACCGCGACGTGCAGCTTCATTTCCGGCTGAGGGGTAGAAGGGGGATTTTGCGTGTCTGTGCTGCGGGAGCGATTTTGGATGAGGAGGGAGTTCTCGTGCACGTCCAAATTTCGGGATAACAAGGCGCGGCGCGGGTTGAAGAAGCGGGAGTTTCAAAGCAGGTGAGACAAAAGATACTCGATCTTGAAAATTTTGGGATAACAAGGTGTGGATTCCTTGTTCGACAGAACAAACTTAACGTGTAAAAAAACAATTCATACAAGACACAAGAGAGTCATGTCCCCTTTTACTATATTGCTATAGATGCCATTGAAAAAACTACAAGAAATATGTAAAAAAAATCGGGAGAACAAGATTACCCTGCACAGTACAAAATCGATTCGCACTTCCCTCAATAACAACAAAAAACAAATCAATTCCCACCAAAGAAAGAGTAATGTCCCTTTTTATATGATTACAGATGCCATGATCTCAAATTTCAATTTTTGAATCCACGTTATGTTGAATTCGAATATATCGTTAGGTGACCTTGCGGTTTATAATTGATGTAGTCATACATTTTGATCTTCCATCATATATGAACATTTTACTCCACCATGTGAACATATATATTGTCGTCTACCATATGGACTAAATTTGAATCAATTTTCCTTATTTGAATACGATTATTGTCAAGTTATACAATAATTTAAATATTATCTTGATAACAAAAAACATGCATATAGCAGTAATCATATTTCACTATGAACTACATGTACCATATGCTCTCCAATTCAAATATTTGTATCCATTTTATGTTGAATTCAAATCATAGTACATTATTGGTCTAGGTAGCGAGATGTTCAGGATAATCTAAACCCTGTTTTCATATGTATAATTTTTGGCTGAATTGGGACAAGTTTTGGTATAAGATTCTTGCAAAACCAGAGATTCTCTCAACAAGCCTCGTGGTTCCGAGAGGGAACGTGTCACCTTTGTGTGCGAAACGATATACGCTGCCTTCCCCCGATTTTCTTTACAGAGGCAACATAGAACTATATGAGTGCCCTGCTAAATTTTGGAATTATTTCGGGTTCGTTTGTCCTTTTTATACATTAATTGAGTTTCTGGACTTTTAAAGTGCATAATCTAAATATGAATTGCATGGACATGCTCCGGTGCACCAAAGTTGGTAGAAAAATCACATGTGTGTCCTTGGTTGAATTTCTAGGTCCCATGGAAGAAATGAGAATGAAATTCAAACATCTGGGCATGGTGACTCGACCGAGAACATCGAGAAACTTAGATTTTAAATTCATGTAAATCCAAAACTCTTCTGGAAATCAAGAAACTTGGCATGCTGTTATGTCATGACACTAACATGTTGTGGTAAAAAATTGGGCCGATTTGGAAGCTCGTGGTTCTAAGAGGGAATGTGCCACCATTGAGTGTGAAACGATATACGCTGCCCCCACCCTTGAGTTTCTTAACATAGGCAACATAGAACTACATGAGTGCCCTGTTAAATTTTGGAATTATTCCGGGTTCGTTTGTCGTTTTTATACATTAATTGTGTTTCTGGTCATTTAATGTGCTTAAGTCAAATTTGAACTACAAGCACATGCTCTCGTGCACCAAAGTTGGTTGAAAAATCACATTTGTGTCCTCAGGTGAATTTCTAGGTCCCATGCAAGAAATGAGAATAAAATTCAAACATCTGGGCATCGTGGCTCGGCCGAGAACATTCAGAAACTTGGTTTTTAAATTCTTGTAAATCCAAAACACGTCCGAAAATCATGAAACTTGGCGTGGGTGTCATGTCATGGTACTACCATGCTGTGGTAAAAGAATTGGCCGAATAGGAACATATTTTGCTATAAGCTTCTTGCAAACCGAAGCTTCTCTCAGGAAGGCTCGTGGTTCTGAGAGGGAACGTGCCACCTTTGAGTGTGAAACGATATACGTTGTCCCCCTTGAGTTTATATACAAAGGCAACATAGAACTACATGAGTGCCCTGTAAAATTTTAGAAATCATTCCGGCTTCGTTTGGCCTTTTTTACACATTAATTGAGTTTTTGGTCATTTAATGTGCATAATTCAAATTTGAACTACATGCACATGCTCCCGTGCACCAAAGTTGGTTGAAAAATCACATTTGTGTCCTCGGGTGAACTTCTAGGTCCCATGCAAAAATGAGAAGAAAATTCAAACATCTGGGCATCGTGGCTCGGTCGAGAACATTGAGAAACTTGGTTTTAAAATCATGATACTTGGCATGGTGTCATGTCATGGTAGTACCATGCCGTGGTAAAAAAATTTGCGAATAGGAACAAATTTGGGTATAAGCTTCTTGCAAATCGGAGCTTCTCTCAAGAAGGCTCATGGTTCTGAGAGGGAACGTGTCACCTTTGTGTGCATAGTTCAAATTTTAAATAAAAGCACATGTTCCAGTGCAACAAAGTTGGTTGAAAAATCACATGTGTGTCCTCGGGTAAATTTCTAGGTTCCATGCAAGAAATGGGAATGAAATTCAAAATTCTGGGTGTCGTGGCTGGGCTGGAAACATTGAGAAACTTAGTTTTTTAATTCCTGTAAATCCAAAACATGCATGAAAATAATGAAACTTGGCTTGGTGCCATGTCTGATTTGCGAAGGCGCACACATTAACAATCAACAAAGTCATTTTGGAACAAGTGCTGTCACGTTACAATCGGAAACACAAGTATTATTGAAACCGTGGGCATTCTATTTACTACCATTTACATGCCGCCACGTGTCCCCATTTTTTATTAGCTAGGAGGCGACATGCAGGGTAGCTATTTGAGTACGAGAGGCGTGCGATCAGACCCCTGTGTGTGCTTATCGGGAGAAAAAAGAAAATTTGAAAGCACAGATCTTGATGTAAGATCCGACGGACCTATATAGCATCTACTGCGACTTATAGCAAGACTTATGAATATATAAGGACGATTAATTGTCTTACATAATTAGAAAGATAACTAAAAAAGCCACATGCAGCTACACCCGAAATACACAAGGGCAAAATAAGAAAGAAGACAAGGATCTAGCTCACTGATCTCTACATTCTTGATGCGTTGCTGCAGGCCGCGGGAACTAGTCTCTGCGGCAAGCGGCGATGAGCTCTTTCGTGTCCTCAAGACGATGCTTGAGAACATCCACGGATTCCTCCACCAGCCTTTGGCGTTTGATGCAGAGCATGTCATTCTCGTCCATAAGTTTCTTGACGATGACGCTGGTCCTCTTCAACAAGGCACTGGTCTCCTCATGCTAGCCTGCACTTCGGACGATCTTCGCCCTCAGCAGGTCGCGCTCGGCCCGGAGCCTCTCATTTCCCTCCCTTAGTTGCCGGATGATGTCAGTAGCCTATTCAAATGAGGCTTTCATGTCGTCCTGCAACCTCGCCCAGCCGGAGATCTGATCCATCTGGCTATGGACGATCGCATGAATGCGCCTGTAACAGTCGTCGCCTGCCCACGAGAAATTTTCCCAGGCCGCCGCGGCGCGGTGGGACATGTCTGCTGCATTCGCGGTGCGGCGGGACATCTTTGCTGCTTCCGCGGCGCGGCCGAACCAGTCTGCTGCATAGACAGTGCGGCGGGACCTCTGTGCTACTACTTCCATGCGGCGGGACATGTCGGCTGCTTTCGCAGCGAGGCAGGACATCTCTCGTGCTTCTGCATCCATACTCGCCTCTCCCTGGTGGCAATCTCTCGACCCAGAACTCACGCTGGCCATGGCAGACGCAAGGGAAGGATGCTGAATGACTTGTTTGTTTTTGTGGATGAGGAGTTGAGGAGGAATGTGCAGTCATCTTGGCATACTAGTATTTATAACCGAGTACTAATACGCTCCTATGTGGGAAATCGTTTAGGTTGTGATTGGTGTGAACAGGTTTGCAATTCAATATAGCATGGAGTAATTTGGAATGTGACGAGACGCAAGCTCAAAATTTATTGACGGTTCTAGTTTCGAAGTGCGGCAGTATTCCCGAATGGCGTTACGTGGGCACGTGTTCTCGGCCGTGGTGTGGTAGTTCTTTTTCTACTGCTGTGTACGTGCAATAACTGGCACCATCATATACATATCTTATGGTTAATGGGGCGTTCGATAGGAATAGCCACGTGGCGAGCTATAGGCTAGTCTTTTTTTAGACGCATTAAACCTATGTCTCGGTACTTCTCGCACGCACCATCGTGCCACCCACAAAAACTTGTACTCTGAGTTTAGTACATTATACAGGAAGAGAAGAGGTGCACGCACGCACTTGTCCTCTCACACACGCGTCTGTTTTTTCTCGAAAAGGAGGATGATGACCCCCGGCTTCTGCATCTGGGAGACACACACGCATCTATAGCTACGAATTGTAGTTTTCTCAACCATCCGACTGGCTCTATCATGGATGCACCTATATACTAAAATATGTCTAGATATATCTATATTTTGACAAATGGAAGGCATGTATTGTGGAACGGAGGGAGTGCTTGTCATCAAAATGGATAAAAAGGGACGTACCTAAAACTAAAATACGTCTACATACATCTCCTTTTATCTAGTACTTCTTACCCAAAGGAACTTTATATCCAACAGACACAAAATATCCGTTCGACTGTTGGAAATTACTGATCTGATGTCGAAGTAATTGCTGCATCGCCACCAAAACCCACCATTTCTTAAGCTAAAGTAGACCAAGGTAATCCCTATATTAGCATATTACTAAGATAAACAGAAGGCACTGTAGAAACATTTAGGACGTGAGCTTGTCAATCTGAATGTGGAGGGACACCAGCTTAGCCCTGGCCAGCAGCTTGGGCGGAACTATGAAGAAGGTCAGCTCCTACACGTCGACGTCGCCGGGATCCTTGCTGCTTGTCACCTCCATTTCCACCTTGACAGCGTCGGTCGTGCCTTTGGGCTCCCCCGGCAGGCCGTTCGCCCACAGCTTGGCCACATAGCGTGATAGTGGGGACGCCCCCGCTCTGATGCAGACCACCGACACGGCGATAGGCGTGCTAATGTCGAGCATGCCGCCGACCAAGAAAAAGGCGCCGCCGTCCTCCTCCGTGAACAGCAAGAGTCGTGGCTCCGACAGTGGCACTTGCAGCTGGAGCACCTTGCCGTACTGGATCCTATGCACGGGCATGGGATGCGCGTTGCTGATGTGGTGGTAGAGCGCCGGCGGCGGGCCTTCGTAGCCGCAGACGGGCACGGGGCATTTGCAGGGCGCGAGGGGACACACGCTCTGGTGATCGGTGAGCTTGTGGTAAGTGACGTAGAGCCCACAGCTTTCGGGCGGGCACTCCACCCTCAGTGACGAAACAACAGCGTCCACCGCCGTGCTCCGCACGTCGAAGCCACCGCTGCGCTCGCACTTCTAGCACTGCCGCTGGTTCCCGGGGCGCTCGACGCGGCAGTCCGCGCAGGCCAGGTGCCCTCGGACGGTGTCCTGGACTAGGGGGTACTCACCACATTGTCTCCCAGTCAGTTAGATTGGGACGAGGACCCCCGTGGCCGTATACTCATGGGCCAGTTCGGACGGCTGCCGCATACAAGGAAGATTCTACAAGACATGATGATCAAGACAAGGACTCCTTCCCACCGGCGTATTCAGCTAGGACTCTTGTTATCCTAGGCCTCTGGCACATTATATAAACCGAGGCCAGGCTAGTCGATAGATTATCAGGACATTACTCATCATACCTCTAGGGTTTAGACCACAACATATGATCTCAGGGTAGATCAACTCTTGTAACCCCTATACTCATTAAAGTCAATCAAGCAGCATGTAGGGTATTATCTCATCAAGAGAGCCCGAAGCTGGGTAAAATCTCGTGTTCATGTTACCATCGATCCTAAGACACACAGCTTGGGACCCCCTACCCAAGATCTGCCGGTTTTGACACCGACAATGGTGCTTTCATTGAGAGTTCCACTGTGTGATCGGCAAAAGGATCAATGGCTCGACTGCAGGTCAACTACGACGTCGACTTCTTTGTCACCAGCTCGACTGGTCACCTTGGCTTGACCGAGGACTACGCGCTACCTCCGGTCGTAATGTTCGGATGAGGGCCTTCATCAACATCAACTCAGATCTCTATCAAGATCATGAAGGAGTCATCCATGGAGCTCAGGGGCTCAACGTCAACATTGCCCTCGGGCGACCGTGCTGTTTTTCTAGACAGAAAACTCGTATCCGCTGCCACCGCCTCCTCGAGTGTCGCCTAAACGACTGCTTTGGTGGAATTATGTGGAATTAAGTCTACAACATCCCTACAAAAATTCCGTCGAGTTCCGATGGAGGAATCTCCGGCAGTCTCCGATATACCGGAGCCGGTTGAATCCGGACGAGTTTGGAGCGTGGTGTCCAGCATCTAGCTCGGACGTCTTTTGGAAGATCCAACCGTTGATCGGCTGCAAAATTCCTATATCTACCACGTATCAAAAATTCAGCTCGATCCGACCGTCCAAACTCCGGGAACCTTCCGATTAGTGCATCACTTTTTGGATCTGTTTTCGGCGCGAGAACGAATCCGACCAGAGTTCATCTTCTTTATGGATGGGATTTCGGACATCCATTTTGAAGGAACTTTTTGTATGGGGTATTGTGTTTTATTCTCAAACACATCCCATTAATATTAAATGTATTTTTGCAATACGATCTTCACCACCGCGCCGGTTCAAACCGGCTCGACAACATCACTCCACGGCGGCCGACCTGCACTAGACACGTCGTCGCTTTGTTGAGCCGAGCTCAACTTCTTCGGATCATCATCTCGGTCAGCCAAACAATAGTTCGGCATCGCGAAGGATAAATCGTCACCAACATTGCCGCTACACGGATTACATGGAGCGGGCACACCGGCATCGCCGCATGGTTAATTAATCAAGCCAGCATTGACTACGTCACAAGTGACGACCTGGGTCGGCATGGACACATTGTTGCCTCTTCGAGCCAATATCCGTCATGCCGAACTACTTCAACACCTCGGCTGACGTGGCAGCTGCAACAACTCCTCACCAGCCTGCTCCGTCACCTCGGCTAGATCGGGGACTTGGCTATTTCTTCATCAACATACTCCGGTGACTTCGGCGTCACCATCCGACCAGCTTCGTCACGTTAGCTGGACCGGAGGCTTTGTCTCGACAAGCCAACCTTTGCCGGCATCACGCCGTTGCTTTATCGCCCATCAGGCAATGGGTGTGCGGATCGATTCCCAATTTTGGGAGTCGCTTTTCTTCGGACTACTACAACAAATAAACCAGGTGCTATTAATCCTAACAATTTTTCCTTGTTGGGCTTATTTTTCTTAAAGTATTATTACTCTAGTTTGTTCCATCATCTGTACACAGGTCTATCAAATGGCGGCCACAATAAAAAAATGGCCGCGTGGTGGTTCGGCCAGTTTCCGTACATAGTTCGGCGAACGCCGCATCCGAGACTCAGACCACCCTGCAAATTCAGGCTTTGTCACGCCTTCACTGCGTCCCGTCGACGCCCTACATCGACATTGGCTTCGGCGCCAGGCCACATCTCTTTAAATAAACTATTTTTGCGTAAAGCAACTATTCAAGGACTACATATATATCTTTATTATTTCCTGGACCGCACTGTTTTATGTGTGCAGGTAATCGCTTTTGACCTCGTTACGTGGTCACTACTCCGGAATGCCGAACTCCTTGCTCGGACACATCGGTCCTAGGGGCTGGGACCTCAGCCATGCCGAGGACTGCGAACCTCTTCGGTTCAATGGGCGTCTTCATCCCGCCACAAGCCCGAATCGCGTCATCAACACCGAGCACATTAACCAGCTAAGTTGCTTTCATGCTCAAAAACTTTGAGTTTTAAATTTTGTTCGGTTCGAACAAGCATTATACTTTTTGGCACAAAGTTGTTTGTGACAAAGTTCCTTGTCAAAACATTGTTTGTGACGCACATATTCAAATACCCTGTTTATTTGGGGGCACCCTTGATGGAGCATTTCCTCTTGCATATGATTATACTTGTCCGGCTTCATTCCTTGTTCGTGTATTACGCCACAATATGCACCATGTTGACTTCAGCGACTTGCAAGCTGGGTTGCCTGGCTCCTGTGCTTACCCCTACGTTCCCGATTGTTTGGCTAGGTAGTAAAGGGAGCACCTCTGTGATTGTCACGATCGGTTCATCCGAGCCGGACCTCAGACTGGGTGAAGCTGAAAGCTAGCACTCTTACTGTTTTCAACAATGGTCGGCACACAATGGAACTCATGAGTACAAAAAATCTATTACACAAGTCTCATAATAATAATGAGCAACCAAAGAAAGGTATCAGTGGGGGTACTATTTTCTTTGAAGATGCTTCTTACACTTCGTTAGTAATATAGCATAAGTTCCCTAAGCGCGCTTTGTCTGTTACATCCTTATGGCCTGATTGCCTGGTTATCGGAAACACCGTTGATATTCTCCACAGGTGGAGTACATAACACTCTTTGGTCCTTGATCGAAGAGGGAGAAGCCGACAGTCGGTTAAGACACGTTCAAAGTTCGAGTGAACACAGATATGATATAAGTACTTCGGTATGCACAATCATTATAACATAAAATTCTTTTACCCAAGTCACTCGGGGGCTCTTAAATTTATGTGAGCTGTTTTATAATAAGTGTTCTTCTTCTTAGTCGTTGCAAAGTCTTTTTTCTATCACTCCTTTTTTCGATGCGAGTGTGCGGTCAATAGCCGGGGAGCCTAATTTCTCTCTCAAAGCAGCTAAAGTTTGCTAAACTGGCCTATCGAGAAGTACTCCGCCTTTGGGATAGGAGGTTGAAGCCGTAGGCTGACCCGCTTGAAGTCTTGAGATAGGATGTGTCATGTTAAAGAACGACATAAGCACAATTTTCTTTTCTTTTTCCCAGACCAATTTTCTGATTGGCACCGAACAATTGATCTAGTTCGGACGTCGAGTTTTTCCTGACGTTTTTTGGTTTTCCAATCCCGCGGCACTTTTCAACTATTTGTGTGTTTTCCACATAAGTCTCGTCGTGCAGCGCCGGACACCTTTAGAGATTCGGCAAAAACATTCTCGGATGTTGCTATATATGCATCGGTTTCAAATTGTGTCTTCGGTCAATAGTTGGGTTGCCCGGCTCCTGTTCTTGCCTCCTATGTTCTGCTTTGTTTGGCTAGGTGTGCAACGGGAGAATCACTGCGATTGTGCTTCCAGCTTGCATGGTTAAGCACCTCAGTGGAGAAAGCCGAAAACTGACTGTCACAATAAGCGCAAACTGGTCAGCGATCCGATGACCGTGTTAAATGATGGGCCGTTCATAACATTGGCCGAAGTGTTTACAGCTTGACCTCAGCTGGAGCCGAACACTACCGGGGGCTCGTAGCTAGCTTCCCCAGTTTAAAGCTCCTATGACTAAGTGAAAGTTATAAAGCCAAGATATCTGATTGCCTTGTTTCCGCTAACACAACCTCCTCCGGGCACCGAGACGTCGGCTAAGGGTTGTCTGGTTATTAGAGAAACACCCTGCGTAGTATCTACAAGGGGGTAGAAGCCGACGATGGGCCACTTTCAACTGATAAACAGTCGCAATGGAGTCAAAATAAGTATATATCATTAGCATTTGTATTCATTATACAAGCGTTGCCTTCCGTAATTATCGTTATAAAGCCATAAATATGCATCAATTTGACTTAAGATTTTGGCCAAGCTGGGTTGCTTGGCTCCTGTGCTTACCCCTACGTTCTCGATTGTTCGGCTAGGCGGTAAAGGGAGCACCTCTGTGATTGTTACTACCGGGTCATCCGAGTTAGTACCTCAGACTGGGTGAAGCCGAAAGCTAGCAATCTTAAAGGATCACATTGGTCGGCAACGACGGAAGTTAAAATTTTGGTTCATTAATACCATAGAGTTCGGGAAACTTTCCCCGAACTAAGTTGAGGCTTCATGATCATGCTTAGCATGACTACCCAAAGAAAGGAACCGATAGCGGGACTAGTTTCTTTGGAAGATGTTCTTACATTAGAAAGTAATATAACATATATCTTCGCGTACCTTTGTTTATAAAACTGTATGGCCGGATTGCCTTCTTTTCCATAAATCTTCGCCCTTATAGCGGCTTCATAAAGTAGGAAAACACTCCTCATCTACTGGCCGAAGATGTTGAAGCCGATGGTTGGTCAACAAAGTTTTGTACAATGCGGATCCGAGCATTAATGATGTCAAGTACTTGGATACATAGAGTCATTACACATAATTTGTGATTATACTATGGATATCGATCCTTAGTTCGGCCACCCGTGCCCACATTAAGGCTCGGGGGCTACTGGGCTTCGGGCTTATTATTTACAGATATTAAAAGGGCACATCGATCCCCTGATCTCGTGTTGCCACCTGACCAGTGTCTCAGGGGCTACTGCATTGCCTATTCAATGCAAAAAATTCAAAGTGCTCAGTATTCGGCTTAACCGAACTATGCGCAAATGTGTCTTCGGACAACAATAGGTACCATATGGACCTATCTAGCGTCAAGCTAATATAGTGCGGCAACTTGTCAAGACCCTCTCTCAAGGGCCCATTCGCCGATCACTATTATCTCTAATATATTACACTGCGTTTCTATTCCTATGTATGCTGCCGATCTAGGAGTTGATCCTCAGGCCGATTTCGCGCATCGACCTGAGTCGCAGGGGCTACTAGGATCAGCAGTTTCATGTTTTCCTTCAGGTGCATCTCAGGTTTTAGACCGACACACACACCTTCAGGGCTACTAGCTATATATCTCGGCAGAGAATAATTTGCACCAATCAAAAAATCAGCCTGCAGGCAGTTTCATGTTTTCCTTCAGGTGCATCTCAGGTTTTAGACCGACACACACACCTTGAGGGCTACTAGCTATATATCTTGGCAGAGAATAATTTGCACCAATCAAAAAATCAGCCTGCAGTCAGGGGTGGTGCACCACCTCGGAAGCAGTCCGGCATAAAGCTCGGGCGCCAGTGGCTGGCTCCATAGAGGGCATTTCTGGCATTAAGCACGGCTAAACTCCTTCAACTTTTTAGAACCAAGGTGCTCTATGACACCTCGGATACAGTCCGGCTTTGGAGCTTGGATATAGTCCGGCGTTGGAGCTCGGATATAGCCGGTGTTGGTGCTCAGCTGCAAAAGATACCTCGAAGATAGTCCGGTGTTGGAGATCGGATGCAAGAGGACACTGCCGCCCGGGAACAACTTCAAACCCAAGGTGTGGCATAAAAATAATAGGGCATTGATAAAGGCCGATAACTTAAAGGGGCTCCTCGGATGCCCGACGTGTAAACTCTTCGGATTTACTTCAGCGATCCTCAAGATCGAAGATAAGAAGATTTGTTGAACCAGTTTTCAAGACCGACGACCGAAGATGAAGAACAGTTCGGAAGAATCGAGGAGTGTCCCCAACTTGAAGACCAGTTCAGGGGGCTACTGACGATGTCCTGGACTAGGGGGTACTCACCACGTCGTCTCCCAATCAGTTAGATTGGGCCGAGGACCCCCGTGGCTGTATACTCATGGGCCCGTTCGGACGGCTGCCGCATTCAAGGAAGATTCTACAAGACTTGGTGATCAAGACAAGGACTCTTCCCCACTGGCGTATTCGGCTGACTCTTGTTATCCTAGGCCTCTGGTACATTATATAAACCGAGGCCAGGCTAGTCGATAGATTATCAGGACATTACTCATCATACCTCTAGGGTTTAGACCATAACATATGATCTCAGGGTAGATCAACTCTTGTAACCCCTATACTCATTAAAGTCAATCAAGCAGCATGTAGGGTATTATCTCATCAAGACAGCCCGAAGCTGGGTAAAATCCCATGTTCATGTTACCATCGATCCTAAGACGCACAGCTTGGGACCCCCTACTCGAGATCTGGCAGTTTTGACACCGACACCCTCCCTTGCACTGCAAAAATCAATCGAACAACACATCAATCAAGAAACCTGCACCTTGGTCAATCAGCCGAATGGACGAGGTGTATTCGAACCTCATACACTAGAGGCGTTAAGGGGCGAAGGCACAAGGGGCAGTGGAGCACGGTGAGGTCCATCGAGACCTTAGTGAGCTCCATCGTCGGTTCCTGTTCCGTCTACATGATCTCGCCCTCCTCGTGCACAAGCATCTCTCGCTTGGGCCGGGGCATTACAAAGCTTTACCGTCACATATTTTATACTCTGCGCATAACTCTCCTCCCGCATACCAAGGAAGGCAGTAGTTTGAGTTTTCTGGACAAATTTGCCCCTGTGCATGAGTAAGCTGCATAAATATTGACAGTAAATGCACATGCAATGGTTGGCTGGTCCTCCTTCCTTTTCGCTTGAGTTGGCTTCCCCAGGCGGTCAAGCCGCATCCGGTGCTGCATGCGTTTGCCTGTAGCCATTTTCTGCTTTGGAAACTGGCGCGATTAATGGGGGCAGAACTAATCGAGCGGGGCACAGATGGAAACCAACGCGGACGCGCAGACTAATCTGAGAAAAACAAGAAAAATTTATACGCAAAGTAAAAGGAATCGGAGGGAGTACTACTTCAAGGTGCATTAAATCAACACATGCAAGTATCAAAAGGAGAGTCCCTTCATGCATGCATGTGTTGTAATTAATGCATTAGTAACCGCAAATTATTGAAATATATCGAGTGCACTGCTTTGATGTCTCATGTCAACTCGTACATCATTGAGAAGTTTGATTATCCTCTCCCTCGCGGACTTAACTGCACCTGCCTTTGGCTGTATGACAGGTTGGCCACCCACCTCTCGGGCCCACATGTCATACACGCAAAGGCAGGAGCGTCCCTCCCTCGCCCATGAGCGTGGTGGCTGGCAAGACTAGGAGAAGCTTTCATTACACGCTTTCCCTCCCGCACGCGGTGGACATGCAGCAGTTCAATCGGTGTCTGATGGCCAGAAGCGTACTGTAGTACTCCTCCAATGCAGTAGTACTCCATCATTGTTCGATTCCCCGAAGAGCCGAAGAGCCAAGCGCAGCCCGGACGCTCGTGTGGCAGTTTCATGTGTAGACTAGTCTAGGATAGCGTGTACCGTGCCTGTAAGCTTAAAATCGTTCGGGGTGGCTCCATGCTATGTGGCCGTCTTGAAGTTTAAAAAAATTAAAATAGTCTTCTGGCCCTACCTGTCACCCTAGTGATTGTAGTTTGCACGCTCATCTGGTCAAGATAGGAATATATATATATATATATATATATATATATATATATATATATATATATATATATATATATATATATATATATTCGAAAAGGGGAGACTCCCCGGCCTCTGCATCAGAACGATGCATACGGCCACATATATTTAATTTGTGGTGGGTAAACGTTAGAGGTTGCAACAAATATATTGTACACTATGGGTCTTTCAGCCAAGTTTAGAGGCAAGCATATGGGGCAAGTGCTATGATGTGTCGCGTCAACTCGTACAGCGAGGACAAGCTTTATTTTACTACACGCCTTCTCCCTCGCCCATGCGCGCGGTTGCTCGCAAACGAGGACAGGCTTTTGCTTAGTAGTACTTCTATAACAAGCTATCCATCCCGCTTGCGGTGGACGGACATGCAACAGTGGATTCGACACTGTAGAAGCAGTAGTAGTAACATCATTGTTCGTCTTCTCGAAGAGGCGAAGAGCCAAGCACAAACCGAACGTTGCATGAGACAAAATTGCTATGTGAGCCCACTATTGTACTAGTACGTACAACTACTTGCTAGTATAGCCCTGTAAACCAGAAAAGAGTATTTGCCCTTCTAGAGATTTCAACAAGTGACTCAACTACACCGAGACGGAGTACATATGGAGCAAAATGAGTGAATCTACACCGTAAATAAATACGTACTAGTTCTATCATTTTCCTCTTCGAGGTGCACAATATTGAGTATACTGACTAGTCTCTTTTTGACATGCATTTACATTTTTTTGACACAGTACAGACGCAAGCTCTCATATACATGCGCATACACTCACCCCTATAAATGCACACACGCACGACACTATCATCTTGAAATTTACGAAGTCACCATAGGCACCTCGTCGTCGATGGGTCTAGGTGCTTGAATGCCAAGGAGGGAGAGGGTAGTGGTTCCCAGACATTGAACGGTCAATGATGCATCCTCAATTACATGCAGAGAGAATTAATTGGAGAAGCAGAATAGAGCCAGCACGATGTGAATGCAACAGAATTTGGACCCTCATATAATAAAGGCGGCCCACCACTCCAATCCATCTACTCCCAAGTCTCTGCGCAACCCTGCTTACTCCAATCTAAGACCAAGTGACCAGAAGCCACAAGCACCTATGGAGGCGATGGACGCGAGCGACAGTCGGCTGTGCCAAATCATCCAAGGCGCCGGCCTGCGGCCCCACACCATGCAGCGTTTCCAGATGGTGCTGGCGACCGCAGGCATATCGTAGCCCTCGCCGACGCCGGCTTCGCCTCTCACATGGATGATATGATGGTCAACTCCATCCGCAAATTCACCGCCGTCAAGAAGCGCGTGGACGACCTTGCCGTACTGCTCCAGCCCGCGCTCCCAGGCTTCTCATTGCCTGCCAACCTAATCGGCCTCCATGGTGACGAACTCTTTCAAGCCCGGTGGCCCTGCAGGTTCCGGAGGTCGCAATGAAGAATGTGCACCTCGAGGCCGCACTCGCCGCGCAGCGCCTCGTCATGTAAGAAACCGTCGATCTGTAGATCCACGTCTACGAGGAAATCGTCTACATAGGCCACTACAAGGCAAGCAAGGACAGTAAGACGTTGGCCTTCTTCCAGCGGCTGGAATCTTTGTTCGCCATTGTTTAGAAGCACGTCGACCTGGCCACGAAAGCTGCTGCTACTTAGGCGCCGTTCGGTGGGCCAGTGCCCTATGTTGAGGAGGTGGACGTCGTCGATGGATGCATCTCTTCATCTTGCCTCGTGTAACCAGCACTGCATCGCCTCGTGGCCTTAATGTTTTATTAGTATAGTACTCCCTCCGTTCCCAAATATAAGTCTTTCTAAAGATTCCAGCAAGTGACTAATACATACGGAGCAAAATGAGTGAATCTACACTCTAAACTATGTCTACATACATCTGTATGTTGTATTCCATTTGAAATAGTATCTAAAAAGGCTTATATTTATGAACGGAGGGAGTATATGGCATTTTTATTCCAGTCGTAGCGTTTTCACTGTGAGGTGGGGCCGCAGTTGAGCAAACCCACCCCACCCACCGGGCGTCGGCCGAGTTTAGAATTAGAAGAGAGAAACGAGGGAGGAGAGCTAGCTGTAGCACGGGCGCTGTTGTCAGATGGGACTCGTGTTTATAGAATAGGAGTACTGAGTACTCGTGCCTCTTTTTTTGAGGGAAAAATTAGTCGTATGTCTAGTACCACTAGTTGGGTGCGTGCGACCTATAGCTGTCATCACTTTAGGTCTCCTTTTCGAACCGCGGCTATGCTTCACAGTACATATTTTTTCACGCATTTATCCTCCTATATGTACTCCTAGGCTATTTCCACGTGCTCCCATTTGCCGACATGTGGGACATAGAGCATCTGGGTCGTAGTGCATGCATGACTCAGAGCATATGCCAGGGTACTTTACATTTCAGACCTCACGAATTACATGCAAACCCCCCGCAGAAGAATAAATAAATGAATGAGTTACTACATGAAACCGGATTATTTTGAAATCGGAGCACGTTCATTAAATTTTGGACATAACACGTTTATAAAAAATGACCAGACCTAAAGCAGTCTAAGGGCCTCTTTGATTTTTCCCACAAAAAAGGGCCTCTTTGATTCGCAGGATTCTGAAAACACAGGAATGGGGAAAGTATGATGGCGATGAGCCGAGACGAGGAGAACTCTAACTCAGTTAGAGGTTAGAGTTAGATTCTAACCCTGAACTAACTGTAAACCAAAGAGGTGTATGGATGGCAGGGTTAGATTGACAATAAATGCTCTATCTCAATCATTTGACTACTTTGGACCCTATTTCCTGCCGGATTTGGAGGGTGCTTGGATACGTTTTAGTTCCATGACTAAAAGTAGTGGGACTAAAACTTGCTATCCTCACCCATGCTTGGATCCAAATACTAAAGAGACTAAAATCAAGTTAATGAGCATTTATTATCCTCCAAACCCTCCTATCCAGAACTCGCCTGTGTTAAAGGAGAGGAGTTAAATAAGGAGAGAGAGGACTAATCCACATTTTAGTAGGGGTACCCCTGACTAAATTTTTTTAGTCTCAAGACTAGTTTTAGCCCTGTTTAGTCAGGGGTGCTTGAAAGTTTAGTCTCTTAAAGAGACTATTTTTAGTCAGACTAAAATAAGTCCCTTGGATCCAAGAACCCTCTTGGTGTGGCCGGCTCTTCTGTGGCCTCCTCCCGCTCACAATTGACATAAACGAACCATCTATACAAATCAAGCATGCAAAACATGATAATTTTTACTTTGTCCATACAAATGAGATATCCCACTTAAATATACAAGTCGTCAATCAAGCTTCACGAAATAAAAAAACACTTCATGAAACAATGAATGAGCTAAATCATCATAGAAGTCATTCACGATAGGGAGGGAGCCCGGAGCCCCTCACGCACCAAGGGAGGAGCCCGCTATCGTCGCTCTGGAGGAAGGCTCTATAGAGCCCAAGCCCCGGGAACCCCTCCTACGTTGGCCCTTGCGAGTTGAGGTCGACACTGGCATGGGTAGCAGGACCGCTTACCGCCGACTGGGAACTAAATCTTTGGGCCTCTAGAAATAATGCAAGCCTGTAACTAAAATACCTAGAAAGGTGAACTGAATCTTTGGGCCTCTAGAAATAATGCAAGACTGAAACTGAAATACCTAGAAAGGTGAACTGAATCTTTGGGCCTCTAGAAATAATGCAAGCCTGAAAGTGAAATACCTAGAAAGGTGAACTGAATCTTTGGGCCTCTAGAAATAATACAAGCCTGAAACTGAAATACCTAGAAATGTGAACTGAATCTTTGGGCCTCTATAAATAATGCAAGCCTGAAGTTGAAATAGAAAGGTGAACTCAATCTTTGGGCCTCTAGAAATAATGCAAGCATGAAATTGAAATACCTAGAAAGGTGACCTGAAACTTTGGGCCTATAGAAAGATTTATTACCTCCTCAAGCAGCATCAAACAATTCCATGCGTGCATCACAGATCTATACCAAGTTTGATCAGGATCTACTTTTCCAAATTAGAATTAGTGCTAGAGCAAGCAAGATCAAAGATAAGGATGCGAGATAGAGAAGGAACGCACAAACTCACCCCTCTCGCGATCTCCCTGGTAGATGTGCCACCGCCGCGCACGACAAAGGGAGAAAAATGACTGGTGAAGGGGGAGCGGGGCGACCTTCGAAGGCCGGAGGGAGAGGGCGGCCGGAGTAGGGCGGCGGAGGCTGGAAGGAGAGGGAGGCCGGAGGAGAGAGGGCGAGCGACGCTTGGGCGGGCGGCCCTATGGGGAACAGAGAAGAGTCATGCGAGAGGGGGGGGAGCGATCTGGTGCGAGCAGGGGAGATTTTTTAGTTCTCTTTTAGTGGGCCCGAGGATAACTAACCCAATTAGAACCTCTCCACCGGGCTAGTTTTTTTAGCTGGGTTAGAGCAAACTAGCTCAAACTAACCCCTCTTGTTTCGATAATTTGAGGCCATTTCAACCCAAACTAGCTCTATCTCAGGGATCCAAACAAAGAGGAGTGTCACTGTACATGCTACAGTGTGGACCGTAGCACATTGTTTTTTATGGACATATCACCACATTGTTTTCTACTACTGGTTCACTGGGCTACCGTGGTTCGCACTGCTGGTTCACTAGGCTGCCGTGGTTCGCACTCCTCCGACCTGAGTAGTACTCCCTCTGTTCCTAAATATAAGTCTTCGTAGATATTTCACTGTGGACCACATACGGATGTATATAGATGCATTTTATGTGTAGATTCACTCATTTTTCTCTGTATGTGGTCCATAGTGAAATCTCTCCAAAGACTTATATTTAGGAATGGAGGGAGTAGTATAGTACTAGTATATACCACATCATTCTTTGCTCCTTCTTACTACTTCGACATGTGGGAGAGCCAGCATCCGGGTCGACGTGTCATGCACCAGATTAGAACGCGGAACGGAAGGGGGGCATCACCCCGGCCGGAGCGCCAGTAATTCATGACTATAGTGAGTGGTCATATCACAAGTCTTTCCAGCAGTAACGCACCGTCAAATCGCACAACCCCACTCGCTCACCATCCTTGCCTCTCTATCAAACCGCCTACCCAAAAACTGCCGCACATACTGCCCGGGAAAAGCCCCGCCCTCAACTTTTAACTACGCGAAAATAGTTCGAGCTTGTTCGTTCTATCTAAATACAGTACTTACTGTATGTTTATTCACCCGTGGGTTTGTTCAATGAATGGAGGGGCGGGGAGCACAAGTGAACAATACTGTAGTACTACTAGCAGTAAGTAGGAGTCGTACAGTTGTCACCTTAAATAGAGATTTTCTTTTCTTTAATGCCACGTACACTTGAAACACTTGTTGTGGAGAGAAAAAAGATAATCACTCCACTATATATGGACGCAGGGGCCTGAGCGCTTGCTTTACTAGGGTTGCTCTCTTCATTGTCTCATCCTCTCCAGATATAAACAAGACAGCGGTAGCGACATTTTCTCTCTGCTCACCGCTGGTCACAGATCCGGCTGGATCCCTTCGGCCGGTGTGTGTAGAGGACTAAAAGGTGCATCGTTCACGCGGTCATCGCCGAAACCCATAGCTGCCGGAGGGGCCCGATCCTTTGCCCGTGCCGTTCTCTCCGACACAGCGCCGACTCAGGAGGTCCTCCGACCCTTCTTCCTCCCTGCCATATTATCCGCAGATTCAACCTGCCGCCGCCGACATCCCGGCGACCCTCAGGTATAAGTTCTTCAAAAGCATCCTTGCTCTACTGCCCCAGCTCCCCACGTGTCTGCATGTGCATCTTTTTCTACTCCCATCAGCTCTTCCAAAGCCACCTAAATTTTTAGTATTATTAGAGGTAAAGCTACTTCATGCATTCGAATCTAGGGCTTTGTTCAAACAACGAAGAAAGGGGGGAAAGTTGTAGCATGAATCTAGGACTTGATTCAAAGAGGAAATAATATGGTGAAAGTAGTAGAGATTGCATACCCAACTGGTCTCTTGGTTGAAAAGGGAAATAATGGGAAAACACAGTACAAACTTGTAACGCCCCGGATACAACTTTCCATATTCGTAACTCCAACTCTTGCCTTTTCCGGAGATGCAATATGATATTTCCTTCGTGGTTGGTTTTTTTGTCGTTTGTTTTTCATTTTGTTCGTGTCATGCATTTCATCTCATGGCATCATGTGCATTGCATCCGCATGTTTTCATAAAACCTGTAGTCGTTCGCAGTTGCCCTTTTCTCTCTTTGCCTCCATTGTCATTTTGTCAGGCCCCTTGTCCTCGTTGACCTCCTCGGACCGCTTTTCCTTCGTTGGTCGTTCCAGTCCAACCGAGTTTCATTCCCCTCTTATTTGTCTGCCTACGCAACCTCTCTGCACAACCACCGACCCCCTCTTCCGTGCGTCCGAAAAACTTGCCCGAACCCGACCCGCTCTGTCGTTACCGTTGGTTCCGGATCATCCCCAAATATCCCGAAAGTATCTTCGGTTTATTATTTGATCCCTCTTAACCTTTGTATCTTGACCGTCCGATGCAAATCAGAATGTCCAAACCTAGACTCACTTTGCTATATATAGATCACCCCTAACCTAACCTAGACACACCACCTAATTTCTAGGGATCCTCCCCGCCGCCGCCGCACTCAAATCCCACCTTGGGATCCTCCCAGATCCATTCCCCTCCAACCAACGCCCGAGGCCGTGCCTCCTCTTCCCTCCTCTGCTCCATCCCCATGGATCGTGAGCATCGAGCGCCTCCCAGTCGCCCTTCCCATCTGCCGCCGGCATCCGAACCTTTAGCTAGCAAGATGAGCTCCTCCGCTGCTTCTTCCCCACGCGCACGAAGCCACCTCTCCTCCCCTCGATCCCCTTGGATCGTGAAGCTGCCGAGGCCCCGAGCAGGAGCGCTCGACCTTGTTCCCCTCGTCGCGAGCCAAGGAAAGGAGCTCCCTGACGCCTCCCACTTCATGCCGTCCACGCCATCCACTTGTAGCAGCAAGCTCGAGGCCCTCCTCCCGCTCGTCTCCGACACCGGCAGCCGTGGTGCTCCCCTCTCCGTCGCGTCGCCAACCTCTCCGGCCAGGCCGTCCCGGCTCCCCTGCCTCCTTCCTCTCCCTTCTCCGTTTTCTCTCTCGCCTCACATCTCTCTGTCTGTCTATTTTCGAACAGGAGTTCGCCTGGCCCCGTTCGCCTCCGCGCTAGTCCGTCAGGCAAGCTGCACCTCTCTTCCAAGCCGCCGTCTTCGTCCAGATCCGGTGACCTTCGCCACCAGTCCGTCGAGGCCGGTCCTCCCCGCCGCCCTCTCGTCCAAGTCCCTCGCCTCGCCGCCCCTTCGCCTCGCTCGCCGGAGCTCTTCTCCAGGCGCCGCCCGCAGCTCTGCTTCGAGCAAAGGACGAGCGCCTCGAGCCCGCTCACCCGTGTTGACCGCGGCCACTCCAGCGCCTGGGCCAGCGGCCTCCAAGGCCCAGCTCCTACCTCCACCAACGGGCCGAAGCCCATGGGTGAGCTGCCTCCCCAGTTCCTGTTTGGCCCGTGTTCAGATTCGGCCCGAGTCATTTTTTTCCATCTGGACGATTTTAGCAATTATTCAATGTTTACAAGTTTTGCAGAAAAGTCCCTCATGTCCATGCATTTAATAACTCACAAATCATGCATCATATGTAAAAACATTATATATGAAAAATGCTTAGTTTTTCATCTAGTTTCATAATATCCCACTTTCATCCATGTTTGAAATGTTTAAAATTGTTGTTTGTAATAATTTGCACAAATGCCATGTTAAAATGATTTATTTCATAACTAAATAACCGTAGCTCCGGATTTAATATACTTTATATGTAAATGGGGTGGAAAAATGCCTAGTTTAACATTTGCACTTAATTTTCCTGTTTAACAACTCTAAAATATGGTTTAGGGCAGAACAGTACCAAATTCATTATTTGCATATGGGGATTTTCCGGAATTGTTGTTTGTTGCTTCCGGCCTCATTTAAACTTGCCTGGATAGGTAGTTTCATCATGCTTCACCTCTTGCCATGTTTAACAACATTTAATATTGTTGTGTACCTAAACAAGAGCGAACTAAATACTTGCATGTGGTGTTTCGTCAATATGCAACTTGTTGCATATTGAGCTCCACTTAACTTGTAGTATTGTTTGTTGCACTTTGCCATGCCATGCCTCATTAAACCGGTCATGCATCATATTTGTTTGTGCATCATGCCATGATTATGCTTGTGTGTTTACCATGTTGTTTGCTTCTTTCCGGGTTGCCTTCGGTTTCGTTCCGGAGTTGTGAGGATTCGTTCGACTACTCCCGTTCGTCTTCTTCATGGACTCGTTCTTTTTCCTAGCGGGATTTCAGGCAAGATGACCGCTACCCTGAATCTCACTACTATCATTGCTATGCTAGTTGCTTCATTCTATCTCTATGTTGCGCTACCTATCCCTTGTTCTATCAAGCCTCCCAAATTGCCATGTCAGCCTCTAACCTTTTTCACCCTTCCCAGCAAACCGTTGTTTGGCTATGTTACCGCTTTGCTCAGCCCCTCTTATAGTGTTGTTAGTTGCAGGTGAAGTTGAAGTTTGCTCCATGATGGACAGGATTATGTTGGGATATCACAATATCTCTTATATTATTAATGCATCTATATATTTGGTAAAGGGTGGAAGACTCGGCCTTATGCCTGCTGTTTTGTTCCACTCTTGCCGCCCCAGTTTCCATCATACCGGTGTTATGTTCCTGGATTTTGCATTCCTTACGCGGTTGGGTGATTTATGGGACCCCCTTGATAGTTCGCTTTGAATAAAACTCCTCCAGCAAGGCCCAACCTTGGTTTTACCATTTGCCTCACCTAGCCCTTTTTCCCTTTGGTTTCCGGAGCCCGAGGGTCATCTTTATTTTACCCCCCAGGGCCAGTGCTCCTTCGAGTGTTGGTCCAACCTGAGCGATGTCTGGCGCCCCCTAGGCAACCAGGGTCTATGCCAACCCGTAGTCTTGCTCATCCGGTGTGCCCTGAGAACGAGATATGTGCAGCTCCTATCGGGATTTGTCGGCACATCGGGCGGCTTTGCTGGTCTTGTTTTACCATTGTCGAAATGTCTTGTAAACCGGGATTCCGAGACTGATCGGGTCTTCCTGGGAGAAGGTATATCCTTCGTTGATCACGAGAGCTTATCATGGGCTAAGTTGGGACACCCCTGCAGGGTATAAACTTCCGAGAGCCGTGCCCGCGGTTATGTGGTAGATGGGAATTTGTTAATGTCCGGTTGTAGCTAACTTGACACCAGATCCGAACTAAAAGGCATCAACCGCGTGTCTAGCCGTGATGGTCTCTTTTCGGCGGAGTGCGGGAAGTGAACACGGTTTCTGTGTTATGATTGACGTAAGTAGGTGTTCAAGATCACCTCTTGATCATTGCTAGCTTCACGACCGTTCTGCTTGCTCTCTTCTCGCTCTTATTTGCGTATGTTAGCCACCATACTTGCTTAGTCGCTGCTGCAACCTCACCACTTTACCCCTTCCTTTCCCATTAAGCTTTGCTAGTCTTGATACCCTTGGTAATGGGATTGCTGAGTCCTCGTGGCTCACAGATTACTACAACAACAGTTGCAGGTACAGGTTATGCGATGATCATGACGCGAGAGCGATGCTTGCTTGTTTTGGAGTTCTTCTTATGCTTCTTCTTCGATCAGGGGATAGGTTCCCGGTCGGCAGCCTGGGCTAGCAGGGTGGATGTCGTTTGAGTTTCTGTTTGTGTTTCATCCGTAGTCAGATGGTGCCCTTATGTATGATGTATTGATGTATTCTTGCGGCAATTGTATGCCTTTTGTATGTATCCCCATCTATTTATGTAATGTTGATGTAATGATATCCACCTTGCAAAAGCGTTTCAATATGCGGGTCTATCCTTGGTGGTACATTCGAGTTCCTCTTGGATAGGGTCGCATATTTGGCGTGACAAGTTGGTATCAGAGCCTCGACCGACCATAGGAGCCCCCTTGATTGTTGGCCGTTGTTGAGTCTAGAAGAAAACTATTTTGTGTCTTAGGATTATATATATATCGGAGAGTAGGATTCTTTTTACTCCTCAGCCCCCTTCGTCACTCTGGTAGGACTCCAGACATAGATGTTTTGTCTTTCCTCTCCTCAAATTTCACTAAAAAAATTTAGGATCACACGGATATCTTGGGATCGTTCCGATATTCTTGTGACGAGAACATTGTTCTTGGTGCCTCCTGACATTTAGGGGTTGTGGCAGTGTCCCGGGGAGTTGAGCTCCGAGGTGTTGTCGTCATAATTTTATCGTTGCAGTTCTGGAATACCTGAGTTTTGCCGACATCGAAAATCTCTTTTATGCAGTTGTTGGTGAGATAACCTCAACGTCACCCAGTACTGGGGAGTTTGGGAGTATTGCCATAACTTGTATAACGGATGCTTTTCGAAGGTTGAGGTACACGATTTTCGGAGTTTTCTTGGTTATGTGTTGACGGATGGATACAACTGGATGTAGGGATTGTTAGTTTGGGTGAGATATATTGCTTCCCCTGTATCCCCAACACCAGATTGCATAACCAGAAAGTTTCAGGAGTTTATAGGTGGGAATTCAAGTAGCTCCTAGAATATCTTTCCGACAGATGCATGATATGGGATTGGGTAAATCTCTATCATATGTATTTGTTCCGGCTTATTCTGCAAGCCAATCCTTTGTTTTGTTTTATTTGTGGTATTTGAGTTGCTTCAATGTCAACTGTTGATTCCATACCTTTCAAGCGATGTTCTCATATTTCTATGGGAGTACTAATCCTTTTGATCATCGAGATTGTCATGTCAACTCTTTTCCAACCGGTGTGCTTCTCTTCAAGTGGATCCGATCATTTTCAACATCTGCAAGATCAATTCTAAGTTTTCTCAACGGTATCCATTCCATCTCCCCAATTTGCCTTTGTTTTCCCGCCCTCCCACCCTTTTTCTTAAAGGACTTAGATTTCTTAATCATGTATCCTTTTATTTGTGGGAAGTTTCTCCATTCTTTTCCCGTCAATGTTCTTATCCGGTGATTTCCCATGAAGATGCTCAACTGTTTCAAGTTCATCATCCTTCGTTGTTGTTTCTTCTCCGGCGGATCCAATTTCAAGCTTTCGGTGTTGATCTTATCCCTTTTCCTTGTTTCTAATGCTTTCTCGTGCCGATGCACCTCTTAATCATTCACTTCCTCCTATTCATTTGTTCTGGAGTGCTGAAGATATCTCACAAGACTTGTGTTTCCATTCTCAATCCATTCAAGATATTTTGAGGTTGTTATCTCATTCAAGCCATTTAATTCAACCGGTGCAACCTCTCTTTAAAATTGTTCAACGGTGTTTTATTTTGAGTGGGCCCTAACCCACAGGTCTTTTTCCAGGATCTTACCTGACTCTTCTAATTCTTTTCGGAGTTATTCTCAAATTCATTGCAAAGTTTGACGTAAGAATGAATTTTCATCAGTCAGATGTCTTCTTCAAGATCGCTTTCAAATTCTTTTGATCGTTGGTTCAACCTTTCTATTCTTCATCCCGGAGTGTCTCAACAATTTTGGTGGTTCTCGTCATCATTCTCAGCATTTGAAGACCAAGGAAGAGATTTCTCCTAAAATCTTGGTCCATTCTCTTGAAGATTCATGGTTCTAGCTTCATGCTATCCTCATAATTGTTTTAATTATGACAATTCTTTTCTTACCATCCGGAGCATTTCATGAGTTGTTTCCATTTCTTTCCTACGAAGGCCATCATGTCATAATTCTTCATTCTCAACGTGTAGCTATCATTCTCCAAATCTTACCGGTGCATCATTCAAATATCCTCTAATCAGTTCATGTTCTCTTCGTTCTCATGTATCTAAATTCTGGCAAGTATCTTTATTCGTTTTCTAATTCTTTCCGGTGAATTGTGCCCTTGCTACTCTCTTTTGCAATTTTTACGGTGGTTTGTTCAAGACTCCTATTCCTATGTTCTCATATCGATTTATTCGTTGTTTCAATCCTCCCGGTGATTCGTCGAAGACTTCTTCAAGTTTGCGCTATATCTCTCTTAATCCTTTCAACGAGAATAAGTAGTATGCCAAATCTGTTGCTTGTCATCAATTTAAATTGATGAAGGATACGCATAACGTAATTCTTATTTTTGTTTCATCCAAGTGATCTAGTTTTTTTCTTTCCAGAGTTGTTCATCATGTCACATTTCTCGGTTCGAGATGCTCCATCTTTTCTTTTCTGGAGTTCCAAGTTTTCCGCATAATCTCGTCGCGAAGCTCCATCTAAATCATCGCAAGGCTTCACCTTGTGTTTTCAACTTCTCTTTCTTTTTATCATCCTTTTATTACCGGAGTTCTTCATGGAGGCTCTACATGATGGTTCATCAAGGATTCCTTTCATTCTTGTTTTGTTCTTCAAGATTTTTTCTCGAAGTTAAGATCCGCCAAGCTATACTCTAAAATAAACATGGTGCCCAACACATGTTTTGTTTTCTGAGGAGTTCAAGCATTCTTCATCGTGCATCCCGAAGTGCAATTCTTTCTACCTTTTGAGGTGGTCTTATGTCATTCTTGACAATTTCCTTCATGTTTCATGATTCATATGTTGTCAAGAATGAGGTATTTTAAATCCATTAATCTCCTTGTTGGAGTTATCTTGGGTTATATTTCACCTAAAGCCTTCTGAGGGAGTCCTGGATTAGGGGGTGTCCGGATAGCCAGACTACCATCATCGGCCGGACTATCATCGGCCGGACTATCATCATCGACCGGACTCCAAGACTATGAAGATACAAGATTGAAGACTTCGTTCCGTGTCCGGATGGGACTTTCCTTGGCGTGGAAGGCGAGCTTGGCGATACGGATATGTAGATCTCCTACCATTGTAACCGACTCTATGTAACCCTAGCCCTCTCCGGTGTCTATATAAACCGGATGGCTTTAGTCCGTAGGACAGAACAACAACCCTTACAATCATACCATAGGCTAGCTTCTAGGGTTTAGCCTCCTTGATCTCGTGGTAGATCCACTCTTGTAACATCCACAATATCAATATCAATCAAGCAGGACGTAGGGTTTTACCTCCATCAAGAGGGCCCGAACCTGGGTAAAACATCGTGTCCCTTGTCTCCTGTTACCATCCGCCTAGACGCACAGTTCGGGACCCCCTACCCGAGATCCGCCGGTTTTGACGCCGACATTGGTGCTTTCATTGAGAGTTCCTCTGTGTCGTCATCGATAGGCTTGATGGCCTCTTCAATCAACAACGACGCGGTCCTGGGTGAGACTTTTCTCCCCGGATAGATCTTCGTATTCGGCGGCTTCGCACTGCGGGCCAATTCGTTTGGCCATCTGGAGCAGATCGAATGCTACGCCCCTGGCCGTCAGGTCAGGTTTGGAAGCCTAAACTTCACGGTCGATATCCGCGGGGACTTGATCTTCGATGGATCCGAGCCACAGCCAAGCGTGCCGCACTGTCACGATGGGCACGACCTAACTCTGCCGCCAGACAGTACCTTGGAGGCCGCACACGAATCCGCTCCGGTCAATAGTCCGGAGCCGATCGCGCAGATCGAGGACGGGTGGCTCGACACTGCCTCGGGAGCTGCAACTTCCACGGTGATGGAGCCGAACACTGACCTTGTCCTGCATAAAGCTGATGACTCCGAGGTGCCGGACTCCCTGCCGGACTCCAAACCTCCTGCGCCCCTGCCGATCGAATCCAATTGGGCGCCGATCATGGAGTTCACCGCTGCGGACATCTTTCAGCACTCACCCTTCGGCGACATCTTAAATTCGCTGAAGCATCTCTCGCTATCCGGAGAGCCCTGGCTGGACTGCGTCCAGGATGGTTGGGACGCGGACGACGAAGAAATTCAGAGCCCACCCACCACCCACTTCGTAGCCACTGTCGACAATCTAACCGACGTGCTAAACTACGACTCCGAAGACATTGACGGTATGGACGACGATGCCGGAGACGATCAAGAACCAGCGCCTACAGGGCACTGGAAGGCCACCTCGACACATGACACATATATGGTGGACACCCCAAAAGGAAGCGATAACGAGGAACAACGGGAGGCGGCAAAGGATAATCCCGCCGATAAACAACCAAAACGGCGACGTAGACGCCGCCCTAAGTCCCGCCTCGATCAAAGCAGCATTCTTAACGACCCAGCGATAGAGCAGGGCAAACCAGTGGACGACGAACATGCAACCAAGCAACCGTCCGAACAGGACGAACCGGATAATCAGCCCCTTCCCGGAGCAACCAACAGTCCGGACAACCTCACACCGAACACACCACCGGAGCATAAGAACCTTCACAAAAGACTCGTCGCCACCGCAAGAAGTTTGGAGAAGGAAAAACGGAAGCTCAAAACAGCGGAAGACATACTCAGAATGAAGTGGAGCAAAGTACTCAAGACCGCAGGCAAGTATGGCAATGGCCATCAAACAAAGGGCTACCCGAAGCGCAAGCTGCTGCCAGAATTTGACGAGGAAGCCATAGAGCCCTCACAATCAAAAAATAAAGAGGCCGCCTGGCCGGATAGACAGCCAGATGACAGGCCAAAAGCGGCAAACGGCGCCGCACACAAGCCTACTTATGATCCTGGGAAAATAGACGGCCCAACCAGGTCCATCTATGGGCCAAAAAAGAGGGCCCCAGGAAGTAACACAACACGACAAGTGTTCAAAGACAGCGGCACACCCAAATACAGGGGTGCCGCACACCCACTATGTTTCACTGATGAGGTGCTGGATCATGAATTTCCAGCAGGGTTCAAACCCATAAACATAGAGGCATACGACGGCACAACAGACCGCGGAGTCTGGATAGAAGATTACATACTACACATTCACATGGCTAGAGGAGATGATCTCCACGCCATAAAATATCTACCCCTTAAGCTCAAAGGGCCAGCTCGGCATTGGCTCAAAAGCCTCCCAGAAAACACTGTTGGAAGTTGGGAAGAGCTTGAGGACACGTTTAGAGCAAATTTTCAAGGGACTTATGTCCGCCCTCCGGATGTAGACGATCTAAGTCATATAACTCAACAGCCCAGAGAGTCAGCGCGCAAATTCTGGAACAGGTTCCTTACCGAAAAGAACAAAATAGTCGACTGTCCAGACACGGAAGCCTTAGCAGCTTTTAAACACAACGTCCGAGATGAATGGCTCGCCAGACACCTCGGCCAAGAGAAGCCAAGAACAATGGCCGTGCTAACAAGCCTCATGACGCGCTTTTGCGCAGGAGAAGACAGCTGGCTAGCAAGATGCAGCACCAGCGACCCGAGTACATCCGAGATCAGAGATGGAAACAGAAAATCACGGCGCAAGAAAGATCAGCACCGGAATAAAGAAAAAAGCCCAAAGAGCACGGCGGTCAACGCCGGATTCAAAAGCTCACGGCTGAACAATAAAACACTGCCTCTTAAGGACAACAGTGACGAGCTATCCAACTTAAACAAAATTTTAGATCGGATATGTCAAATCCACAGTACCTCCGGAAGGCCTGCAAACCATACCAATCGAAATTGTTGGGTCTTTAAACAGTCCGGCAAACTCAACGCCGAACACAAGGGGCTCGGTACGCCAAGCGAGGACGATGACGAACCCCACCAGCAGAGCATCGGAAGTCAGAAGACTTTCCCACAAGAAGTCAAAACAGTAAACTCACTTCATGTGATAGTGTGGAAATACAACACGGCACTCGCTAAGACAAGTGTCGCACGGTCCACCCCAGCGGAACACCGAGATTGGATGTCAAAACCAATCACTTTCGACCATCTGGATTATTCCAGAAGTATCCGGAACGCAGGATGGACTGCTCTGATATTGGATCCCATAATAGACGGACTGTGATTTACGCAAGTTCTGATGGACGGCGGCAGTGACTTAAACCTGCTATATCCGGACACAATCCGCGAGTTGGGGATAGACCCTACTACAATTCGACATAGCCGCACTTCCTTCAAAGGAGTGGCGCCAGGCCCTTACGCCAGGTGCACAGGTTCATTATTACTAGAAGTTGTGTTCGGGTCACCTGACAACTTCCGACGAGAAAAGCTAACCTTTCATGTCGCCCCATTCAAAAGTTGCTATCAAGCACTACTGGGACGTGAAGCTTTCGTCCGCTTTAACGCAATACCACACTACGCGTCTCTTACGCTCAAAATGCCCGGTCCACGTGGCATCATTTCATTAAAAGGTCGGCTAAGCCCCCGGACACGGCTGGACGAGTCCGGAATAAATAAGCTAGGGGCTACCTAGCCGCACACCCCTTTACAAGGGTTTGTGTATATAAGCTATAATGAGCTAGCATAGGCTCAGCTTTCTACATTTATATTTCAATTTTTTATGTACTTTTTTGCACGATTTCTTTTCAAACTAAGTTCCTCTCTTTTTACAGATGAACAACGTGCACACCCGTCCAGGATACGGCACAACAGAGACACAGGCGCAGACGTGCAGTAGGGACCCGTTTCAAGGATTCTTTTCAGACTAAGACCCTACGTAAACCTTTCTTACTGTCTCTTGTTGCTATAATCCCCTGGTTTCTCATTATAACCAGAGTGGAGGCTGGCGTTTTGGCATCGGCCGCGCCAGAGGAACCTGCCCGTACCTAGACACAAGGGGCTTAGGGCATTATTCTGCCCGCTATTGTAAAAGACCGAACACCTTCGGGAGTGTTCGGCGTCTCGAGTTAGGCCTTATATGCATCAGCTCCGAATCATGTCTTTGGTCAAATGTTGGGTTTGCCCGGCTCCTGTGTTTTGCTGCCTTACGTTCCGTATCATCGGCTAACGCAGCACCAGGAGAACTACTGCGATTGTGCCCCAGTTCGGCTGGGCGAGCACCTCAGTAGAGAAAGCCGAAAACTGACTGTCATGATATAGTGAGAGACTGGTCAACCACTCGATCGACCAAGGGAATGTTTAGAATTCCTCCGTTTTGACGAAGCGCCATTTCCCGGTCAGGTACATACGTGCCCCAAATTCGGAGAGCGCGGTGCCCCTAGGGGCTATGTCGTAGCCCCACCCTCGAACTCCATGGCTAAGTGAAAGTGATAAAGCATTATAGTCCGGTTGCCTCGTTTGCTACGCTACCACCTCCTTTACAGGACCGAGACGTCGGATTAAGTGTGAAAACACGCTATTTTTTGCGAACACCCCCGCACCTTGTGCATGGGGGCTGAAGCCAACGACTGCCATCTTTCAAGTTATACACACGTATACATGAACGGCCGCATAGGAGATATTCCATTACTTGAACGCACAAGTATAAAAGGTGCTTACATCATAAATATTGTTTTACAACATAAAAATGTTCATTTGAACGTAACATTTTTTGAGCACTGCGACTCTATTACACGAGCACCACGCAGCACTTCGCCAAAATAGTGCTCGGCGGGTAACCGGCTATCATCCGAACCCGGAGTCGCAACAGCGGTGGCATCCATCTCTGTCCAATGTGTCTTCACACGGGCGAGTGCCATCCGCGCACCCTCTATGCAGGCCGACCACTTCATCGCCTTGATATGCGGCACCGCCCCAAGAAATTGCTGCAATAAGCCAAAGTAACTCTTCGGCTTGGGCCTATCCGGCCTGACATGGGTCACGATATCCGTCATGGCAAGCCCGGACAACCTATTTAGCTCAGCCCACTCGGCCAAACGGTCGGTCAGCGGAAGTGAACGCTCCGGACTATGGAATTGAGACCAAAACAGCTCTTCCGTCTTGTGATCCTTCTGGCTTCGAAAATGCACAACGGCATCCGCCGCACTCGCTGCTAAGTCCATATAAGGGTCCTCTGGACCCCACAGTTGGCCCAGCTGAGCATACTTTGGATCCGTAAACCTTCGGCGCAGTAGAAAAGGCTTGCCAGCTACAATGTCTCCGGCCTGGCGCAGCTCTTCCTTTATAGCCCGCATTGCAGAGCGGGCATCCTTGGTTTCGGCGGTGGCCTTCCCCAGGTCTTCTTGCCCCGCTAGGCGCTCCTTCCCAAGAGTCTCATTGCGGTCGGTAGCATCTTTTAACTTCACGGCCATTTCGGCCATCTCTTCCCTGCTTCGGCAGTGTGCGGCCCTTTCAGCCGCTAACTCTTCGGCCGCCCTCGAGGCCGCCGCATTACTCCTTCTGGCCTGCTCCTTGGCTTGAGCAAGTTCGGCCCGAAGGCTCTCCACAGCAGCGGCACTATCTGCATTTCACAGACATGTTGTAAGGAGCTGGCTTCGGCTCCCTTACCAAGTGACCGCACAGAAACACTTACCTTGCGACTCATCAAGTCGCCTGTTGACCAGCGTGATGTCCGCATCCGCAACGGTGAGTTGTCGCTTTAGTTCAGCAACTTCATCAGTCCGGCTGGCCCCCGGACGACCCACCACGTACATAGGCACGGCGAAAATTTAAACCTGCAATTTTGATCCTCGGCACGCTGTCGCTTTCGACAACCTACCGAGTCTCAGGGGCTACTATCTATACAGGGTGCATTCTATATGCAAAACTGCCAAAAGGTGTGTCATTTTTACGTACCTCAAACCCCGCCAGCAAACTCCTGACGGCATTATGCAATCCGCCTTCGGCGGACGAAATCCTTTCAATCACCACGCTCATCAATGCGTGGTGATCTTCTGAGATAGACGCCTTCTCAAGCAGATCCTTCAGCCGTACACCAATTGGCGCCGAACTATCCGGCTTTGCCAAACCCGGGGGCTCCCTCCGTGACGACACTTCAGGCTCGTCCGCCCTATCCGACGGTGCCCCGGACAGAGGCGTCTCGCTCTCCACCATATCCGGACGAAGGTCCCCCGAAGATGAGCTCATTTGCGAAGGACGGAGATCCAAACTACAAGGTAAAAACTTTAGTTATCCTCAGATGCACGAATAGGGATGTCCCTTATTATAAAAATCCTTCCTTTCTACTTATGGCTCGTTGGAGGGCTGATCCTTTAAGGGAGATTGTGCGGCCGGGGCCTCCCCGGACGCAGGACCCTCTTGCGAAGATTTCTTCCCCCGCTTAGGGGCTTTAGCCCCCGGGTCCTCGGAGGCAGTCCTCTTCTCCCCTTGGAGGGAGGGATTCTCGACCCCCCCCCCCCTCTTTCAAGAGCCTCCTTAGGCGAGGCAGTAGCTTTTCCACTTTCCCCTTCGCCTTCCTGTGGAGGCGCAACCTCCAGCATCCGGACCAGCATGGAATTCGGCACGGTCTCGGGGAGGGGGGCCGGACACCATATCAATTTTGCTTCCGCTATCCAGTCCTGTTTAGAAGGAAATTGGTCATAAGGCGAATCATCGAAAGGCAAACAAACGGTATGTCCGGACTTGGAACTACTTACTTGAGTATCCGGGCGATTGCAGCTTAGGCCAGCATCCTCGGTCAATTCCGGACGCGCGTCTTGCGATCCGAAGAATAATTTGTACATCTCCAGGGGTGTCATACCCATGAAGTGTTGAAGAATCCATGGGCCTTCCGGATTAAACTCCCATAGTCGGAGAGGACGGCGTTTGCAGGGCAAGTAACGCCTGATCAGCATAACCTGCATCACCACAACCAGATCGATCTTCCTCGCCTGGAGATCTCGAATGTGGCCCTACAGTAGGGGCACGTCCTTTGACGGCCCCCAGTTGAGCCCTTGGTTGACCCACGACATCAACCGTCGTGGAGGTCCCGGGCGGAATAAGGGCGGCGGCTTCTGTCTGCTGCCCCTCGGAACGGTGATATAGAACCACTCTTGCTGCCACAGGCCGAGCTCCTCTTGGAAGGAGCCCGCGGGCCACGGGGCATCAGCCCTCCTACTTATGGCCGCCCCGCCGCACTCCGCTTGACGCCCCCCGATCATCTTCGGCGCCACATTGAAGGTCTTCAGCCACAGGCCGAAGTGTGGGGTGACGCGGAGGAAGGCCTCGCAGACGACAATAAATGCGGAGATATGGAGGATGGACTCCGGAGCCAAGTCGTGGAATTCCAGCCCATAGTAAAACATGAGCCCTCTCACAAAAGGATCCATCGGGAAGCCTAAACCCCGACGGAGGTGGGGTACAAAGACGACATACTCGCCGGGCTCGGGGGTGGGGAGGGCCTGCCCTTCGGCGGGCAACCTGTGCGAAATCTCGTAAGCCAGGTACTTGGCCTCCCGCAGCTTTAGCACGTCCTCCTTCGTGACGGAGGAGGGAATCCACCGGCCCTAGAGGTCGGAACCGGATATCGTTGAAGGTCCGAAGCGCTCGAATCTGGAGCTCTAGGTGTTGGAACTTGGGGCAGGGAGAGGATTCGATGGAGGATTGAAGAAAAGAAACGAGCCTTGGTCCCATTATAAAGAGGGAGAATACCGAGAGCCGTCTCCATGACCGTTCCGGACCCGCCTTCGATAGAGGGGGCGTGGCGACGGGCGCGGTTGGGTTACCCACATCCGTATTGATGAGAATCCCGGATTAAGGGGGAACACGATCTCTGCTTCGACAAGACGTGCCAAGGAAACCGCTTCGCTAAATGCGCTGAGGTGGTAAAGTAAAAAACGATTCAAGTAATGGCTTGGTAGTGGTGTGACGTCATGCCGCAAAAACGTCAGCAGATTGAACTTGTGTATATATTATTCTCTCTACGGTGGAATGTGGAATTAATTTTGCAGAGCCGGACACTATCCTGGTCTTCACAATCTTCTACGAATTATTCGGAGGAGGAACCCGCCTTGCAATGCCGAACAATATGCGTGCCGGACTCATCGTCATTGAATCCTGGTTCAGGGGCTACTGAGGGAGTCCTGGATTAGGGGGTGTCCGGATAGCCGGACTACCGTCATCGGCCGGACTATCATCATCGACCGGACTCCAAGACTATGAAGATACAAGATTGAAGACTTCGCCCCGTGTCCGGATGGGACTTTCCTTGGCGTGGAAGGCAAGCTTGGAGATACGGATATGTAGATCTCCTACCATTGTAACTGACTCTATGTAACCCTAGCCCTCTTCGGTGTCTATATAAACCAGATGGCTTTAGTCCGTAGGACAGAACAACAACCCTTACAATCATACCATAGGCTAGCTTCTAGGGTTTAGCCTCCTTGATCTCGTGGTAGATCCACTCTTGTAACATCCACAATATCAATATCAATCAAGCAGGACGTAGGGTTTTACCTCCATCAAGAGGGCCCGAACCTGGGTAAAACATCGTGTCCCTTGTCTCCTGTTACCATCCGCCTAGACGCACAGTTCGGGACCCCCTACCCGAGATCCGCCGGTTTTGACACCGACACCTTCCCTAAGGAATGTTGCTATTTGTGGTGCTTATCAATGATCCGAATTTTCACCTATCCTCTCGGCGAAAGAAGTTTTCATCTCGTCTTTGATCTCAAACAAGCAATTGTTTTTCGTTAG
Source organism: Triticum timopheevii (assembly GCA_963921465.1). Lineage (NCBI taxonomy): Eukaryota > Viridiplantae > Streptophyta > Magnoliopsida > Poales > Poaceae > Triticum > Triticum timopheevii. Next base: position 487,434,194 of record OY997270.1, on the reverse strand, counting down.
TGGCAGAATTTCACCTCAAGTGTTGTGATGTTTTCTATAAGCCCACTACAAGCTTATTCGTTTCGTTGTTGGTTTTCCAACAACCCCATTGTAACCTTTTTGGAAGGGTGCTTTCCTAGCTCATTTGTGGCAGAAGTTGGCATTTTCTTCTCCATCCTTTTATTCCGATGATCTATCTTCTATTTCTTCTTTCGGAGGCATGGTGATGTTGCTCTCTTCACCGATCATCTTGAATTGTTAGGATCGTGTTCTTTTCTTGCTTATCCATTTAACCGGAGTGTTGTGTCATCTCTCAAGTGCTTTTCATCTTATCAAGTTTTCCTTCTACTTTCAGTCGGAGTGCTGTCCAGATTATATCAATCTTATTCCTTCTCTATCTAGTTTTAACCGGAGTGGTTTCAATATCTATCTTATCACTAAACCTCTTGGTTCTCGTCGCATCCCTTGTTCCTCTTTTCTAACAAAGTGTTCTCAACTTTGTTCATCTTCGTTGTTTTCTTTCTTTCATTTTGCTCAACCTCTCAAGGTTCATGGTTTCACTCATTTGTCGAAGAAGCAACTTAGTTTTACCTATTCTCTTCCTCTTCCGTTTCTCTTCGGTGCCATCCTAGATCTCGGGACGAGATCCTCTCGTAGTGGTGGAGTGCTGTAATGCCCCGGATACAACTTTCCATATTCGTAACTCCAACTCTTGCCTTTTCCGGAGATGCAATATGATATTTCCTTCGTGCTTGGTTTTTTTGTCGTTTGTTTTGCATTTTGTTCGTGTCATGCATTTCATCTCATGGCATCATGTGGATTGCATCCGCATGTTTTCATAAAACCTGTAGTCGTTCGCAGTTGCCCTTTTCTCTCTTTGCCTCCGTTGTCATTTTGTCAGGCCCCTTGTCCTCGTTGACCTCCTCGGACCGCTTTGCCTTCGTTGGTCGTTCCAGTCCAACCGAGTTTCGTTCCCCTCTTATTTGTCTGCCTACGCAACCTCTCTGCACAACCACCGACCCCCTCTTCCGTGCGTCCAAAAAACTTGCCTGAACCCGACCCGCTCTGTCGTTACCGTTGGTTCCGGATCATCCCCAAATATCCCAAAAGTATCTTCGGTTTATTATTTGATCCCTCTTAACCTTTGTATCTTGACCGTCCGATGCAAATCAGAAGGTCCAAACCTAGACTCACTTTGCTATATATAGATCACCCCTAACCTAACCTAGATACACCACCTAATTTCTAGGGATCCTCCCCGCCGCCGCCACACTCAAATCCCACCTTGGGATCCTCCCAGATCCATTCCTCTCCAACCAACGCCCGAGGCTGTGCCTCCTCTTCCCTCCTCTGCTCCATCCCCATGGATCGTGTGCATCGAGCGCCTCCTAGTCGCCCTTCCCATCTGCCGCCGACGTCCGAACCTTTAACTAGCAAGATGAGCTCCTCCGCTGCTTCTTTCCCACGCGCACGAAGCCACCTCTGCTCCCCTCGATCCCCTTGGATCGTGACGCTGCCCGAGGCCCCGAGCAGGAGCGCTCGACCTTGTTCCCCTCGTCGCGAGCCAAGGAAAGGAGCTCCCTGCCGCCTCCCACTTCATGCCGTCCATGCCATCCACTTGTAGCAGCAAGCTCGAGGCCCTCCTCCCGCTCGTCTCCGACACCGGCAGCCGTGGTGCTCCCCTCTCCGTCGCGTCGCCAACCTCTCCGGCCAGGCCGTCCCGGCTCCCCTGCCTCCTTCCTCTCCCTTCTCCGTTTTCTCTCTCGCCTCACATCTCTCTGTCTGTCTATTTTCGAACAGGAGTTCGCCTGGCCCCGTTCGCCTCCGCGCTAGTCTGTCAGGCAAGCCGCACCTCTCTTCCAAGCCGCCGTCTTCGTCCAGATCTGGTGACCTCCGCCACTAGTCCGTCGAGGCCGGTCCTCCCCGCCGCCCTCTCGTCCAAGTCCCTCGCGTCACCGCCCCTTCGCCTCGCTCGCCGGAGCTCTGCTCCAGGCGCCGCCTGCAGCTCTGCTTTGAGCAGAGGACGAGCGCCTCGAGCCCGCTCGCCCGCGTTGACCGCGGCCACTCCAGCGCCTGGGCCAGCGGCCTCCAAGGCCCAGCTCCTGCCTCCACCAACGGGCCGAAGCCCATGGGTGAGCTGCCTCCCCTGTTCCTGTTTGGCCCGTGTTCAGATTCGGCCCGAGTCATTTTTTTTCCATCTGGACGATTTTAGCAATTATTCAATGTTTACCAGTTTTGCAGAAAAGTCCCTCATGTCCATGCATTTAATAACTCACAAATGATGCATCATATGTAAAAACATTATATATGAAAAATGCTTAGTTTTTCATCTAGTTTCATAATATCCCACTTTCATCCATGTTTGAAATGTTTAAAATTGTTGTTTGTAATAATTTGCACAAATGTCATGTTAAAATGATTTATTTCATAACTAAATAACCGTAGCTCCGGATTTAATATACTTTATATGTAAATGGGGTGGAAAAATGCCTAGTTTAACATGTTGCACTTAATTTTCCTGTTTAACAACTCTAAAATATGGTTTAGTGCAGAACAGTACCAAATTCATTATTTGCATATGGGGATTTTCCGGAATTGTTGTTTGTTGCTTCCGGCCTCATTTAAACTTGCCTAGATAGGTAGTTTCATCATGCTTCACCTCTTGCCATGTTTAACAACATTTAATATTGTTGTGTACCTAAACGAGAGTGAACTAAATACTTGCATGTGGTGTTTTGTCAATATGCAACTCGTTGCATATTGAGCTGCACTTAACTTGTAGTATTGTTGGTTGCACTTTGCCATGCCATCCCTCATTAAACCGGTCATGCATCATATTTGTTTGTGCATCATGCCATGATTATGCTTGTGTGTTTAGCATGTTGTTTGCTTCTTTCCGGGTTGCCTTCGGTTTCGTTCTGGAGTTGTGAGGATTCGTTCGACTACTCTCGTTCGTCTTCTTCATGGACTCGTTCTTTTTCCTAGCGGGATTTCAGGCAAGATGACCGCTACCCTGAATCTCACTACTATCATTGCTATGCTAGTTGCTTCATTCTATCGCTATGTTGCGCTACCTATCCCTTGTTCTATCAAGCCTCCCAAATTGCCATGTCAACCTCTAACCTTTTTCACCCTTCCTAGCAAACCATTGTTTGGCTATGTTACCGCTTTGTTCAGCCCCTCTTATAGTGTTGTTAGTTGCAGGTGAAGTTGCAGTTTGCTCCATGATGGACAGGATTATGTTGGGATATCACAATATCTCTTATATAATTAATGCATCTATATATTTGGTAAAGGGTGGAAGACTCGGCCTTATGCCTGGTGTTCTGTTCCACTCTTGCCGCCCTAGTTTCCGTCATACCGGTGTTATGTTCCCGGATTTTGCATTCCTTACGTGGTTGGGTGATTTATGGGACCCCCTTGACAGTTCACTTTGAATAAAACTCCTCCAGCAAGGCCCAACCTTGGTTTTACCATTTGCCTCACCTAGCCCTTTTTCCCTTGGGTTTCCGGAGCCCGAGGGTCATCTTTATTTTACCCCCGGGCCAGTGCTCCTTCGAGTGTTGGTCCAACCTGAGCGATGTCCGGCGCCCCCTGGGCAACCAGGGTCTATGCCAACCTGTCGTCTTGCTCATCCGGTGTGCCCTGAGAACGAGATATGTGCAGCTCCTATCGGGATTTGTCAGCACATCGGGCGGCTTTGCTGGTCTTGTTTTACCATTGTCGAAATGTCTTATAAACCGGGATTCCGAGACTGATCGGGTCTTCCTGGGAGAAGGTATATCCTTCGTTGATCGCGAGAGCTTATCATTGGCTAAGTTGGGACGCCCCTGCAGGGTATAAACTTTCGAGAGCCGTGCCCGCGGTTATGTGGCAGATGGGAATTTGTTAATGTCCGGTTGTAGATAACTTGACACCAGATCCGAACTAAGAGGCATCAACCGCGTGTGTAGCTGTGATGGTCTCTTTTCGGCGGAGTGCGGGAAGTGAACACGGTTTCTGTGTTATAATTGACGTAAGTAGGTGTTCAGGATCACCTCTTGATCATTGCTAGCTTCACGACCGTTCCGCTTGCTCTCTTCTCGCTCTTATTTGCGTATGTTAGCCACCATACTTGCTTAGTCGCTGCTGCAACCTCACCACTTTACCCCTTCCTTTCCCATTAAGCTTTGCTAGTATTGATACCCATGGTAATGGGATTGCTGAGTCCTCGTGGCTCACAGATTACTACAACAACAGTTGCAGGTACAGGTTATGCGATGATCATGACGCGAGAGCGATGCTTGCTTGTGTTGGAGTTCTTCTTCTGCTTCTTCTTCGATCAAGGGATAGGTTCCAGGTCGGCAGCCTGGGCGAGCAGGGTGGATGTCGTTTGAGTTTCTGTTTGTGTTTCATCCGTAGTCGGATGGTGCCCTTATGTATGATGTATTGATGTATTCTTGCGGCAATTGTATGCCTTTTGTATGTATCCCCATCTATTTATGTAATGTTGATGTAATGATATCCACCTTGCAAAAGCGTTTCAATATGCGGGTCTATCCTTGGTGGTACATTCGAGTTCCTCTTGGATAGGGTCGCATATTGGGCATGACAAAACTGGATAAGGAACAGATCTATTATTGGTTGAAAAAAGGATAGAAAGTGGCGGCTGGTGGACAAGTCAATAGAGTATGTCTAGGATTAGATTTGCTGCCATCACATAGTAACAGGTCTCCAGGATTCGATTTGCTGCCCTCACATAGTAAAAGGTCTCAGGATTAGATTTGCTGCCCTCACATAGTAAAAGGTCTCAGGATTAGATTTGCTGCCCTCACATAGTAAAAAGTCTCTAGGATTAGATTTGCTGCCCTCACATAGTAAAAGGTCTCCAGGATTAGATTTGCTGCCCTCACATAGTACAAGGTCTCCAAGATTAGGTTTGCTGCCCTCACATAGCATGAACAAACTCGGCATCACCACTTTATGCCTCGTTGTAGGTACATTGTGCTGATGCGTCCACTGTCGCATGTCCTTATACCAACCTTTTGCTGTTGTTAATGTAAGGGCGCATGTAAAATGAAGCGATCACACTGTTACCTTAGGGACATGTCTAACCAGTGTTATTGTTAATCTAATGCCTCCAGTGATAAGATGCAATTAAACTGTGTTACAAATGGCACTCCTGCTGTTTTCCCCAGTATGATAAGTAAGTTGCTCCTTTACGCTGCTGAGTGTCCTGGTGTCCCCACGGTCCCATGCCCTTAAACCAACTCTTTAGCTGCTGTTGATTTACTGTGTCTAGTAAACAAGCAATGCTACCATTAAAGTAATCTCATATTTGAGGAATCTCATTGTTGATCGCAATGCTTCTGGTAACATGAAGCATTGCTGACATTTTGGAACAGAGGGAGTACAACACTTCTCTAGTACTATCGCTCGTCTCTCTCTTCTATTAACTCACCCGACTTGCGGGGCCGAGGAGTATGCCTATGGTCGGTTCTCAATTGCGGTCCCACATGTGTGTGCAAACGCAATATGACGCGCATACCGTTCAGAGAGCGGCGTGCCAGACCAACTGACCGTCTGGGGTGCGACGGGAACACGACGGGCGTGCTGTATACTCCATACATGTGTACCGCCGTTTTCTTGAGGCTTTGCTCCATGGCGCAATCCATGGATACAAAATTAGTATACTGTACTATTTAAAAGTCGAGGGCGGGGCTTTTCCTGCGCGGTAGGCGGGGCAGTTCCGCCTAGTCGGTTCGACAGAGACGCGAGAAGATGAGGGAGTAGGCTGCTGCAAACGTATGGCTGTGTGATTTGACAGCAAGTTACTGCTGGACAGGTGGGGCCCCGTGATTTGACTTGCCATTATCATTTTAATTGTGGCGCTACGACCGGCGTGAGTCTCCAGATTCCTGACCACCTCCATACAGGTGCCTCTCCCAATGCTCCATCATGTAGAGGATGGCACTTGCATGAGAGCCCACTCCTCCACTTTTTCCTTGCCGCTTTCCTCCAAATATGCAAAAATGCCATGTAAAGTGGGCTTATAGCCCACTATTGTACTTACTTGCTCCTACAGGTGCTAAGCTTGTCACATAGGCATAAAGTCTGATGTGGCAAATTAATTAAGAAGAGAGAGACTAGTTTGGTGACCCAAGGAAGAAATGGTGCTAAGCGCGTGTACCTAGGTGAAAAGACAATTTTGAGTCTATAGCTAATTAAATGAAGCAAACTTAGAAACAAAAAAGTAAGCACATATGTATTGGGGACTTGATTGCTAAGCCATTTAATGCCCTTAGCACCTCTCTAAGCACCATTTCACTAGAAGCGGTCACTCTTTGGCAAATGCAATAAATACTATGAAGAAAGAGATAGAGAGAAGTAAAAAAATACTCTTGTAGCCAACCTTAGGCTAGTCATAGTGGGAGTAACATAGGTAGTAACATGCATTCCACATAAGAAAAAAATATGATGTGGCGAGTAATTAAAGAAGAGAGAGACAAATAGAGTAACATAATATGTTACCATCACATAGCGGTTCTCAATGCAAAATGAGTCTACAAAGTTATAAATGAGGTGATGCATGACACTACACATATGATACTACCCACTATAGAGGTAGTAACATAGACTAGTAACATATGCATGCTACTAGTCTATGTTACTCCCCACTATGACCAGCCTTATAGCTAACCTTGTTGTAGTATGAGTGACTAAGTGATGACTATGTATGACATGCCAACATCAGATAACCTAACGCACCGTGTTAAATCTCCAAGGGCGCGACTGCGCGAGCGAGGCGACGGTCGTGGTAGGCGCGACCATGATACGGGCTGCTGGGAGCCCTTGGATCTGAGATCGAATGGTCGCATGCTAAGTTGCTAAAAATTTACAGAATAACCCTCCAGGATAGGATATTCACCCATAGGTCTAGAATCACACCATGTAACTGTTCGATCTCAGATCCAAGGGCTCTCAGAAGCCCGTATCATGGGAGAATGGAAAGCTTCGTACAACCTGTAATTTTCCCGATGCTTGACATGACATCGAAAGCCATTTAATTGGGCGTCGAGTAGACATGACATCTAATTGGGCCCCCATAGTACTGTGCATGGATCCATTTCTCCACTAGGCAAGCCACTACCCTGCCTTTTGCATGCCCCACTCAGCATTTTTACAATCGAAAAACCGTTGGCAGTTCTCTCCTACTCATCCCCGGATGCCCTTTAACATTATGGCAGTTCTCTCCTAGTCGTCCCGTCCTTCCACATTACGACAGTTCCACTAATCCTAACCTCCTCCTCCGAAATCCATGGCGTCCCAAATCTCCATGATTGGTGGTGAGTACAAGGTTAGAACCATCACGGGCGATGAGTTCGACATCATCTACACCCGTTCTTCTGCGACGGTGAAAGGATGCCTTGCTCGCTTCAGACGCATGTTCGTAAACTCAAATGATGAGTAGATCGCTGGGCTAGATGTTGAGTACACCATAGTCCTGGGACAAGAGAAGGATCTAAAGGAGGAAGAGAAGAAGCCCGCTGTCGGTGTCAAAACCGGCGGATCTCGGGTAGGGGGTCCCGATCTGTGTGTCTTAGGCTGATGGTAATAGGAAGCGAGGGACACAATGTTTACCAAGGTTCGGGCCCTCTCGATGGAGGTAAAACCCTACTTCCTGCTTGATTAATATTGAAGATATGAGTAGTACAAGAGTAGATCTACCACGAGATCGTAGAGGCTAAACCCTAAGAGCTAGCCTATGATGGTATGATTGTAATCGTGATCGGCCTTCTAAGGACCATCCTCTCCGGTTTATATAGACACTGGAGAGGGCTAGGGTTTACATGGAGTCGGTTACAAGGAAGGAAATATAATATCCGGATCGCCAAGCTTGTCTTCCACGCAAAGGAGAGTCCCATCCGGACACGGGCCGAAGTCTTGAGTCTTGTATCTTCATGCTTCAATAGTCCGGATGATGTATATTATCCGGCTGTCCGGATACCCCATAATCCAGGACTCCCTCAGTAGCCCTGAACCAGGCTTCAATGTTGATGAGTCCGGTGTGCAGTATTGTCTTCGGCATTGCAAGGCGGGTTCCTTCTCCGAATACTCCAAGGTTATTATGAACACGTAGACCATGTCCGGATCTGCAAAATGATCTTCACATACCACCATAGAGAGAATGATACTTCAGCTGGCAACTTTTAGACGACGCGATATGCCATTATAGCCCGGTCATTATTCGAACCGTTAGTGGGGAAGCGCACCGCTTTCGTCGCCTTTATAAAGGGATAAGAGTTCCCCATTCTTACCCACGCCTTCTTCCTCCTCTGCCCACTCTTGCCTCCCCGAGCTCCAGCGCCCTAGTCCAAGTCTTCTCCGCACAGCTAAGCATGTCCGGAATAGGAGGCAAATGGGTGGCTTCCACCGAGAAGGATAAGAACATCGCAAGTCTTCGGGCGGCCGGATACTTGGCCGCAGACATAGCGCACCGGCTACCAGATGACGGGCAGGTCATTCCAACTCCAGGACCCCACGAGAGGGTCGTGTTTCTGGCCCACTTCGTCCGAGGACTGGGGTTTCCGCTCCACCCCTTCGTCCGCGGGCTCATGTTCTACTACGGGCTAGATTTCCATGATCTAACCCCGAACTTCGTCCTCAACATCTCGGCGTTCATCGTCGTATGCGAGGCTTTCCTCCGCATCAAGCCTCATTTCGGCTTGTGGCTGCAAACCTTCTGCGTGAAGCCGAAGATTGTAAGCGGCCAGCAAGCGGAATGCAGAGGAGCCATGGTGGGAAAAATGCCTAACGTCACCTGGCTTGACGGCTCCTTTGCAGAAACCGTGAAGGGGTGGCAATCGGGGTGGTTCTACATCACCGATCCACGCGATGCCAACTAGGTGGCAGCCCCTGAGTTCCGATCTGGATCCCCTATGCGGCTCACCTCCTGGGAACAGAAGGGCCTGCTACGGGGAGAATCTATAGAGCTGACCGGACTCACCACCTGCATCAAGGGCATGAAGGACAAGAACATCAAGCTTGTCAACGTGATCTAGGTCATGCTCATTTGCCGAATTCTGCCGTGCCAAAGGCGGGCATTGAATCTGTGGGAGTTCGTCCCGGCCGAACACCAGACGCTTCAGAGGCTTTACGACATGAAGCACAAAAACGCATGGAAGGCGTTGTTCAAGACGTCTGAAGTACCTCCTCCCATATCCGAGGACCGTGGGCTCCATGCCGCACGGCGTCCTATTCAAGTGAGTTCTCAGGCCGCCACCGGATTCGGTTTTTCCCAATACATTCATGGGGGAGCCTTAAGTAATTGTGTATATTTGCGCAGGATTATGTGGAGGCAGCGGAGCGGATTGACTGTCCGGCTCCGCTGCCAGAAAGCCCAGCTAATCATCTTCTGACGAAGATGCTGGTCCCGGCGCCCTATAAGGGGTCGGAGAAGAAGGCTGATAAGAAGGCCCCGGGGACCCGAAAGGGTCTCCGGCGTAAGGTTGCGCAAGCCTCGTCCGAAGAGAACGAGGCGCACTCCTCCCCCAAAGGGGAAGAAGAAGAGGAGGAGGCCGCCCCATCCGGAGAGGATGAGGGGCCTGAGAGGGCAGATCAGGGGACCAGGAGAGGCCCCCGGTGCAAGGCGGTCATACCCTTGTCGTCCGATGACGACGAGGCAGATTCCTCCCGCGGAAGTGGGGGAAAACAAGAAGAAACTCCACCTCCCTGTACTGGGGGAGAGAAAGAGGAAGGCCACCCCGGTGGGGGAGACTGGGACGTCCAAGAAGGGAAAGGTGTCCCTTCCGGACTACTCCGCCACCACCGCCGATAGCGAGGAAGGGTGGCTGCCAGGAAGAAGCCTTCAGTGCGATCGTAAGTATCCGCACTCCGTCATAATTTTGCTTCACAATTTTGTTATAATGCCGAACTTGTATGCAGTCCGGCCAGGGGCCATCCCGGGGTATCGTCTTCGGACGGGTCCTTTAGTGAGTCAGCAATGAACTCGCTCCCGACGGCCACTTCTCCTCGGCCTGCGGATGACACGGAGGTGTTGTCCCAAAGGTTCCTAGAGATGGGGGAGGTGGCCCTGGAGGCGCCTCAAGGTGGCATTCTAGACGTCGGACTTGCGGGGTTCAAGATCCCCGCAGATCATGTTGATGAGAGCCACGGTAAGCCGGACTCTCAGCCGAACACTGTTCCGGAGCCTTCAATGGTTCCGGACTCAGGCGGGCAGCCCCTCATTAGGGAGGGAGGGCCGTCTGTATCGAGGACTTCCGTTGTGCCCAAGGCGCCGGATTGTCTGCTGGAAACGCTTCGCGGCGCTTCCCTAGCTGTAGAGCACCGTACTCTTATGAGTGCGGTGATTCAGAAGGTTTCCTCCGCCAAGAGCGTACTAACCGAAGCCTGCACCAGCCTCTTGACGGGCTTTGAGGTAAGTAAAAATGTGTGAAATTACCACCCGATAGGTAGTAGCCCCTGATACTCTGTTTGGTGTTCAGAAGTTAAACCAGACGGAGGGTTAATTATAATCCGCAGCAGTCTAACAGTAAGTTTGAATGTGAATAAACAGACTGTGCTACTGGCCGCTGATGTCTGTACGGCCGAAATCGTCGGCCTGAAGCAGGACTTGGAGCGGGCACAGGGAGAGCTCGGCCTCACGAGGAGGTAGCTCGAGGATAGCAAAGGTGAATAATTCCCCTCTCTCATATAGTACAAAGAAAATTGATTATTCTAACGACGAGGCGTCGTGATTTTGGTTACAGAGGCCACCACCGAAGTGTCGTCTCTCAAGAAAGCACTATCCAAGGCTGAACACAAGGCGGCCTTGGAATGCAAGGAGCGCAAAAAACAGGAGGCCCGAGTGGGCGAAGTACAAGAAGAACTCCAGGAGCTCGGGAAAAAGTTCGAGTCCATGGAGCATGAGCTGAAAGCAAAAGAGGCCGAGCTTGCGAAGGCCCTTACAAGTATAAAAGACGCCAAGGCCGAAGCCGAGAGGGCACAACAGGAAATCCATGAGGCCAAAAAGATAGCGGCGGGTAAGAAATTCTTTATGCAAAGCAAACATGTGGAGGAGGCGTTTCTTTTACTTACACGAGTCCGGAGCTCTCCAGGGGCATTCACAGATCTGCCATGCAGCATATCAGGCGCCGCAGAGTCCTACCGTGCTCAGGAGGGGAGCTCAACGGAGAAGCTGTTATGGTCCCAGTATGCTGGGGCCGAACACCCAACGTCTCTGAGTGACCAACTGAAGCAGTTGGTCAAACTCCACAGGGCGGCCGAAGTGGATGAAGGATTTCATAGTCCGGATGTGGCCTGGTGAGCCCCTGCCCACCAGCTACTTCGTCCTGATCAAGCGGATGGTGAATGCCTGTTCGCGCCTGGAAGTCATCAAGCGATCCGTTTGCATTGAGGGTGCCCGCCGGGCCCTTGCCCGTGCGAAGGTGCATTGGGGCAAGATGGGTGCGGAGAAGCTGGTGAAGGACGGGCCGCCAGAGGGCAAGCCGCATCGCGTTCCCGAGAAGTATTATGATGGCGTTTTGAAGGGTGCTCGTCTCATGGCCAAAGAATGTACCATGGACACACTTCTGTCATGTTTGTAATTTAAAGACGAAGTTACTTGCGCTAAGTAGCGCTTTTGTTATTTAAAATATTACCTTCTCTGCGGCTGTTTTTCAAATTCTAAAAGTAGGCCAGTCGTCGGCTTCCGCCCCATGTAACTAGTACTGGGGTGTTCGTGGATAACCCGGACACTCTTTATCCAAATGTTTGGTCCCTTAAGGAGGTGTCCGGTGCAGCGAACAAGGCAATCGGACTATGCAGCTTTATAACCTTCACTTAGCCATAGAAGTCTACAATTTTAAATTTCGGCGAAGCCCCTAGAATCTAGAAGGCCGAATTGGGGCGCTATACACGCCTAGATCGGACGAATCCAATTTATCGCCTGAAGCGGAAAAATCTTTAAGGATTTTAAGACCTCTCAAACATCAACCAACTCTCCCCACATCATGCCGGTTAGTTTTCGGCTTTCTCTACTGAGGTGCTCGTCCGGCTGAACCAGGGTACAATCGCAGTAGTTCTCCCTGCGCTACCTTAGCAGATATAACAGAACATAAGGCACCAAAACAAGGGAGCCGGGCTATCCCAACTATAGACCCAAGACATGATTCGGAGCTGATGCATATAATGCTATAAGTTCGGGGTGCCGCACTGTTGAAAGTGTTCGGACTTGTCGTGCCGTATTATGGGGCGCCATAAGAAGCCCCTGGCAAATTCCCCGTACCAAAGTGTACAGATGCAATATTAAATAGACATTTGTGAAAAATGCTCAAAGAAAAATAATAAGCTAACGCTGTATATGATCTCCCATTGATGAATAATACGTTTAGGCGTATGTTTAAAATGAATGCATTAAGCAGAGATAAAGATGATAATTTGACATATCATATCCAGAGGCAGGCTACGTACAGATAGATAAAGCAGGTAAAACGATCGCAAATAGATTCCACCTGGGTATTCCCTTCTGTGTGCACAGCCTGTTGCCTCCTTGGTTCTTTCTCCTATGTAAGTCCGACAATCCGGCTCTTCTGAAGAAGCTACACTAAAGCAATGTCCTTAAAGGTAAATGGAAAGGTTATGAAGCAATACCGTACTGCTGACTGAGCCACTGCCACGCCTCCGCCTGTGCCCATGGTATTTTGAGTGCGTAGTTGTGTACGCGCGACATGAACGCTGTTTTGATGGGATTTGAGCGGAGGCTGGACTGCTAGTCATGCTCTTGGCGTGCCTACTAATCCTGTTGCGGGGTGTTCCGCCCTCACTTGACGGAGCTTGAGGTTGTCATCGCCGAATTGGTGGTTTGCCGGAGGAGGCCGCATTGTACTTCTGCCGTAAGGGCTGCAGTGTGCTCTTCTATACGGAGAGAGTAGTCCATATTTCTGTTGACTGTTATGACCCCGCGTGGGCCTGGCATCTTGAGCTTGAGGTATGCATAGTGTGGTACCGCATTGAATCTAGCGAATGCGGTTCGTCCGAGAAGTGCGTGGTAACCATTGCGGAAAGGGACGCTATCGAAGATTAGCTCTTCGCTTCAGAAGTTATTCGGAGATCCGAAGACCACCTCCAATGTTATAGAGCCCGTACAACGGGCCTCTACTCCAGGAATTACACCTTTAAAGGTGGTTTTGGTGGGCTTAATCCTTGAAGGATCGATGCCCATTTTGCACACTGTGTCCTGGTAAAGCAGGTTCAGGCTGCTGCCGCCGTCCATAAGGACTAGCGTGAGGTGGAATCCGTCGATGATTGGGTCTAAGACCAATGCGGCCGAGCCGCCATGACGGATGCTAGTAGGATGATCCCTACGATCAAAGGTGATCGGACAAGCTGACCGGCTCCATCGCATAGACGTCCCGTAGTGCTCGCTTCCATTCCCGCTTGGGGATGTGGGTGGCGTAGATCGTGTTGACCATTTTCACCTGGGGGGAATTTCTTCTGTCCCCCCATGTTCGGATGTCGGGGCTCCTCGTCATCGTTGCTATGCAGCCCCTTGTCCTTGTTTTGGGCGTTTATCTTGTCGTCCTGTTTAAATACCCAGCAGTCTCTATTGGTGTGGTTGGCTGGCTTGTCCAGGGTGCCATGAATTTGGCACGAGCGCTCCAGTATACGGTCTAGACTGGACGGTCCCTGATTATTTCTCTTGAATGGCTTCTTCCGCTGACCGGATTTGGATCCGCTGAATCCGGCATTGACCGCCGTGTCTTCAGTGCTGTCGCCGTTGTTCCGTCTCTTGTGTTTGTTGCGCCTTAGTTTTCCGTTATTGTCCCGGACATCTGACATGCCAGAATGTGGTGTAGTGCTGCTGCAAGCCAACCAACTGTCCTCGCCCACGCAAAAGCGGGTCATTAGTGTTGTGAGAGCTGCCATAGACTTGGGTTTCTCCTGGCCGAGGTGTCAGGCGAGCCACTCGTCACGGATATTATGCTTGAAGGCCGCCAGGGCTTCGGCATCCAGATAGTCGACTATTTGGTTCTTTTTAGTTAGGAACCGAGTCCAGAATTTCCTGGCTAATTCTCTGGGCTGTTGAGTAATGTGGCTCAAGTCATCGGCATCCGTAGGTCGCACATAAGTGACTTGGAAGTTGTCAAGAAATGCGTCTTCCAGGTTTTGCCAACTGCCAATGGAATTTGCGGGCAGGCTGTTAAGCCAATGCCTAGCAGGTCCTTTGAGCTTAAGGGGAAGATACTTGATGGCATGTAGATCATCTCCGCGGGCCATGTGAATGTGGAGAAGGAAGTCTTCAATCCATACTGCGGGGTCTGTTGTGCCATCATATGATTCGATGTTTACTGGTTTAAACCCTTCTGGGAATTCATGATCCATTACTTCATTGGTGAAGCAGAGGGGGTGTGCGGCGCCTCTGTGCCGGGCTATGTCGCAACGCAGTTCGGCTGTGTCTGACTGGATATATTCGGCCCGGCCGGATTTGCTGGTGTATCCGGTATGACGGTCATCGTCATATGTTGCAGCGCTCCCCCGTGATCCATAGATCGATCTTGGTTGTCCTGCGGTGTTATCCAGTTTATCGCGTAGGTCCTGAGTATTGCCCCGGGCCGTAGTAAACTGGCGCGGGGGTGCGGGCTGGTATTCGGGCTGATATGCCATTTTATCCCGGCCTCGAGGCGGACGGTCAGCCGTGTGGCGCTCGAGTCCATATTCCTTGGCTGCCAGGACTTCTGTCCATCTATCTCTGAGCAGGTCTTGATTAGCTTGGAGCTGCTGGTGCTTCTTCTTTAGGCTTCTCGCAGTGGCAATAAGCCGGCGCTTGAAGCGCTCCTACTCCGCGGGGTCCTCGGGCACGCCGAACTCGTCGTCGCTGAGGTTAATCTCGTCTTCGGAGGGGGGCATGTAGTTGTCCTCCTCCTGATACCCGTCAGTCGCATGTTCATCTGGGCTGTCATGCCCATCTTCCTGTTCGGCCTGCTCAAAGGCGGGCTGTTCGGGGTTGTATTCATCATCGGCATCGTCTGGATTGTTTTCTTCTCCGGTGCCGGTATTACCTTGGCGGAGCTTAGAACGGCGTGGGCGACGCCCATGCTTCGCTTTCTTCTTGGAGGAGTTATCCTCCATTGCCTCATCGCCATTGGTTTCTTTCAGAGTGTCCACCATGTATATATCGTAGGAAGAGGTGGCTGTCCACCGCTGAGGGAGTCCCG
The DNA here is from genome assembly GCA_963921465.1 of Triticum timopheevii. Lineage (NCBI taxonomy): Eukaryota > Viridiplantae > Streptophyta > Magnoliopsida > Poales > Poaceae > Triticum > Triticum timopheevii. Next base: position 487,419,021 of record OY997270.1, on the reverse strand, counting down.
GATTAGGGGGTGTCCGGATAGCCAAACTATCATCATCGGCCAGACTCCAAGACTATGAAGATAGAAGATTGAAGACTTCATCCCGTGTCCGGATGGGACTTCCCTTGGCATGGAAGGCAAGCTTGGCGATACGGATATGTAGATCTCCTACCATTGTAACTGACTCTGTGTAACCCTAGCCCTCTCCGGTGTCTATATAAACCGGATGGTTTTAGTCCGCAGGACATAACATCAATCATACCATAGGCTAGCTTCTAGGGTTTAGCCTCCTTGATCTCGTGGTAGATCTACTCTTGTAATACCCACATCATCAATATTAATCAAGCAGGACGTAGGGTTTTACCTCCATCAAGAGGGCCCGAACCTGGGTAAAACATCGTGTCCCTTGTCTCCTGTTACCATCCGCCTAGAGGCACAGTTCGGGACCTCCTACCCAAGATCCGCCGGTTTTGACACCGACATTGATGCTTTCATTGAGAGTTCCTCTGTGCCGTCGCAATCAGGAAGGATGCCTCTTCGCGTCTTTAAAGAGGGTACCATTGCCAAAGGAGCTTTGGTCGCCAGTCAAGCTATCCGGCTAGGTGGTTTTCTTATGACCGCCTGTTCGGCCACCGCTTCGACGATGACCTCTCGGGTCATCAAAAGCGATCTTCGCATCAACTCGGAATTCGCTGAGCAGCTGGATTCGATGGAGCTCTCTTCCGTAAACGAGCTCTCGGATCGCATCGCCGCCCTGGGAGTCGCTACAGACTACGACCAGATTGGGCTTAAAACCGATCTGAGAGAAATTAATTCTCCCCAGGCTACCCACCATGTTGTTGTGGTAGAAGAACAACGCGGTGACTCTTCTTCTATGTTAAAAACCAGCTATGTCCAGATTCCCAATCCCTCCATGCCGGATTCTCGCGGAGGGACGGACGTCAATCGAGTATTGAACCTAAAGTCAGACAGCGGACTAGATTCATTGGACGACCTCCAGCAATCCAAGCTTCCAAATCTAGAAACTACTCGGCCTTTGAGCCACAGATTGGGCGGGGTTCCGAATTTAGTTCCACCCGCCCACCCAAACACAAGCGATCTATCTCAAATACGGCAAGAGCCCAATTAAACAGTATATCATTACTGGGCCAGATTCCTCCTGGTTATGGACATGATAAAGGACTGCCATGAGGAAAGCGCAATCTCTATTTTCTGCAACAATTGCACGGACAAGGGAATCATGAACGCCATAAGTCGTCGCGAGGTCACGCGCTTCGCCGACCTGGCGGCCATAGTATGAAAATACTGTGCGATGGAGAGTGCCTGGAAAACCGAAACTAGATTTTGGGATAGTCCGGCCCTGAACACAACCCTACTCCGGAATAAAAGGGTGCACCATGCTCAAGCACCTGGGTCAAAAACCAAAAAGCAAAAACACCCTAAAGGGTACGGAACCGTACTGGAGCGATGGCTCAGCGGACCCTGCAAAATCCATAAAACAGAGGGCGACACTCCAACACATAGCCTTCGAGCATGTTGGATACTACGGCAGGTGGCCAAAAGTGGCGAATGGCTTTTTGCCCCGGAGAACTAGCCCAACAGTACCAGTACAGTATTAACAGTCTTCGAGACTTTCGCATCAAATAATGTGCGGAAACGAACAATCCGCAGCCTCGCCGAAGTCTACCAAGTAGCAACAACAAATCCATGGAGTGACACGGCTATCACCTTCAATGCCAACAACGAACCTAAATTCCGAACAGCCCAAGCACCAGCCGCATTGGTCCTCAGTCCAATAGTGGACGGCTTTCTTCTTACCAAGGTACTCATGGATGGCGGCAGCGGATTAAACCTCATCTACGAGGAAACCCTCCAAAAAATGGAAATAGACTGGAGCCGCATTGAGCGAAGCAGCACAACCTTTAGAGGAATAATCCCTAGTCGGGAAGTACGCTACATAGGAAAAATCACACTAGATGTGGTGTTCGGCTCGCCGGACAACTACAGGTCCGAGGAAGTCACATTCCAAGTGGCCCCGTTCAGCAGCGGATATCACGCTCTATTAGAGCGAGAGGCATTCACAATTTTCCAAGCCGTACCCCATTACGGGTACATGAAGCTCAAAATGCCCAGGCCCAATGGAATCATCACTCTGGTCAGTGATCCAGACATAGCACTCCGCGCTGAAATAAGACAGCCGCACTAGCCCTAGAGGCACTATCCGAAGCCCTAGCAGCAGAAGAACTTACTGCACTACGCTCCACGGTGAATAGGGACGATGTGATACTCGATAAGAGATCTAAGTCCACCTCTTTTAAACCAGCAGACGAAATAGTCAAATTCCAGGTCCATCCAACGGACCCCACAAAGACGGCCTCCATTGGGGCACAATTAAACCCTGATGTAGAAGCCGCACTACGAGAATTCCTTCGGGAAAATTGGGACATATTTTCCTGGCACCCTTCAGATATGCCAGGAATCCCACGCAGGCTGGCAGAGCACAGCCTAAACATACTAAAAGGATTCAAGCAAGTCAAACAGGCTCTTCAACGATTTTCCGAACCCAAAAGATAGGCAATGGGAGAGGATCTAGCCAAACTATTAGAAGCCGGATTCATCAGAGATATAAAACATCCGGACTGGCTAGCGAACCTGGTAATGGTACCAAAAAAGGACAAATCCTAGCGCTTTTGTGTGGATTTTAAAGACCTTAATAAGGCATGTCCAAAGGATCCTTTCCCCCTCCCCCGCATCGACCAAATCATCGATGCTACCGCGGGGCACGATTCATTGTGTTTCCTCGACGCATACTCCGGATACCATCAAATCAAGATGGTGGAAATAGACCAGGCCGCAACGACATTCATTACTCCATACGGACCATTCTGCTTCAACACAATGCCCTTCGGACTTAAAAACGCCGGTGCAACATATCAGTGCATGATTTAGACATGTCTGGCTACCCAGATCGGCAAAACAGTGGAGGCATACGTAGACGATGTGGTCGTTAAGACCAAACACGTCGAAACTCTAGTAGACGATTTGAGGCTCACATTCGACAACCTCCGAGCATATGACATTAAGCTCAACCGGGAAAAATGCATTTTCGGCGTACCAGCCGGAAAGCTCTTGGGCTTCATTGTATCCGGTAGAGGAATTGAAGCAAACCCAGCCAAGATCCGAGCTCTGTCACAACTGGATATCCCAAAAGACCTCAAACAAATACAAAAACTGACTAGATGCGTGGCGGCTCTAAGCCGCTTCATCTCCCGTTTGGGAGAAAAGGCATTGCCTCTCCACCGCCTCCTCCGGTGCACCGAACACTTCGAGTGGACGGATGCTGCCACGGCCGGACTCGAAGAAATAAAGGCCATATTAGCAACAAATCCGGTCCTGGCCGCGCCCAACCTAGGCGAACCAATGTTATTATATATCGTGGCAACACATCGAGTTGTCAGCGCAGCGCTCGTCGTCGAACGAGAAGCAGAAGGACACAAATTCCCTCTTCAAAAACCAGTGTACTATGTATCCACTATCTTAACCCCATGCATGTCCCGGTATCCACATTATCAAAAGATAGCGTACGCGGTGTTCATGGCATCCCGGAAGCTGCGACACTACTTTCAAGAGTGCTCGATAACAGTGGCCTCCGAAGTACCTCTCAACGACATTATAAACAACCGTGACGCGATGGGCAGGATTGCAAAATGGGCCATTGAGCTCTTACCATTTGACATAACCTACAAACCAAGGCGAGCTATAAAGTCGCAAGTTTTGGCTGACTTCATCGCCGAATGGACCGAAGCCGAACTCCCTAAAGAGTACGGCGCATACTCCAATTGGATCATGCATTTCGACGGCTCCAAAATGTTGGCCGGCTTGGGGGCTGGCGTCGTACTGATGTCCCCAACCGGAGGCACAGTCCAATACGTACTTCAGATAATGTACACGGACTCCAACAATGTAGCCGAATACAAGGCACTTCTACATGGTCTCCGGATGGCAATCTCCATGGGTATTCAACGCCTAGAGATGCGCGGGGATTCAAACCTCGCAATATCCCAAGTAAATGGAGACTTTGACGCCAAGGATCTGAAAATGGCAGCCTATCGTAACGCCGTCTTAAAAATGTCATCTCAGTTCGAAGGACTCGGATTCCACCATGTAGACCGGGATAATAACTAGGCAGCCGACGTGATTGGTGCGCATCGGCGCAAAACGCGACGCCGTCCCTCCAAACATCTTCCTGGAGCGGCTCTTTAAACCATCTGTACTATGCGAAGAGGAGTCCGGAAATAGCAACCCGGAACCAACCACGCCACCCAACACGGAACATTCTGACACAATTGGTGGCTCAGCCAATGAAATAACACCCTCAACCCACGAAATAATGGCAGTAATTGCCCCGTGAACGGAACCATTCCTAGCCTACTTAACTAGGCAGGAACTCCCCGAAGACCAAAATGAGGCCCGCTGCATAGTTCAGCGATCTAAAGCCTACAAGGTCCATGAGGGAGAACTTTATAAGAAAAGCACAACCGGAGTCCTTCAAAGGTGCATCTCCAAAGAGGAAGGGCGAAATCTCCTGGTTGATATTCACGCCGGACTCGGCGGCCACCACGCTGCAGCCCGGGCCCTTGTAGGCAAGGCCTTCCATACAGGATTTTATTGGCCGACTGCCCGGGCAGATGCTCATGACTTAGTCCAACGATGCGTCGGTTGCCAGCTCTTTTCTAATCAAAGCCACATGCCACCCACCGCCCTCAAAACTGTACCCATCACCTGGCTGTTCGCGGTCTGGGGGCTTGACATGGTTGGACCCCTTAAAGGGGGAACCCACAAGAAAAAATACCTATTGGTCATGGTGGACAAATTCACCAAATGGATAGAGGCCAAGCCAGTTAAAACGGCCGAATCCGGACCCGTGATAGACTTCATATCCGGGGTAGTACACCGTTATGGTGTCCCCCACAGCATCATCACTGATAACGGCACGAATTTCACGGCCGATGAGGTTAAACTCTGGTGCAAAAACATGGGCATCAGGCTCGACTACGCTTCAGTCTATCACCCCCAAACTAACGGTCAAGTCGAACGAGCAAATGGTCTAATCATGAGCGGCATCAAACCCAGATTAGTACGGTCCCTCACGGAATCTAACACGCACAGGGTAGAGGAGCTCGACTCCGTACTCTGGGGGCTGTGGACCACGCCGAACCGCACTACCGGATTCACACCATTTTTTATGGTGTACGGCGCAGAGGCAGTTTTGCCCTGCGATATAATTCATGACTCACCTCGCGTGCGCATGTACGAAGAAAGAGAAGCCAAGTTGGATCGGCAGGACAGTTTGGACGCCTTAGAGGAGGAGCGGGACGTGGCAAAAGCTCGTTCCGCATTCTATCAGCAGTTGGCTCGAAGATATCAAAGCAGGGAAGTACGGGCCAAAACTTACAATGTTGGCGAACTTGTTCTATGCCTGCCGGACAAGAAAAAGGACAAACTTAAGCCCAAATGGGAAGGTCCCTTCATCATCAACCAAGTCCTGACCGGTGGAGCATACCGTCTATGTAACGCATCTGACAACCGACTCGAGCCGAACCCATGGAACGCAGCCCGTCTCCGAAGATTCTACGCCTAGCGCCGGACTCAGAGTTCGTCTCCCTCCTCCGTCCACCTTTTATATTTTCGCTGTCTCTTGTTCCCCTCCTTCTTCCCCCTTTTTTTTAGTAAAAGCCTTTGACGGGCTGATCTGCGCATTGTTCGCACACACTTGATGTGCTACTCGCACTCATTATACCTGGGGGCTTCTTTAACAGAAGCTTATTTATACGGGCTTCATGCCCAACACATGTGTCATACTTCCGCATGTACCTTTTATTCACCATTATATGCATCGATATGACTTAAGTTTTGGCCAAGCTGGGTTGCCTGGCTCCTGTGCTTACCCCTACGTTCCCGATTGTTCGGCTAGGAGGTAAAGGGAGCACCTCTGCGATTGTTACTGCCGGGTCAGTCGGATGTGTACCTCAGACTGGGTGAAGCCGAAAGCTAGCGTTCTTAAGGGAATATTTGGTAGGTGACTTGAAAGATGATTTATTACTTATTTCTTTATCTGCCCCCAGATGCTTTTTGTGCTCTCTTCGCAGTACGGACATGCACCTTAGGGCATGCCTCCCAGGGAAAGGAACCCCTAACGGAACTATTCTCCCTGGAAGATGTTTCTTACTAACCATGTAATATAACATAACTAGTTGGGCACTTGTCTGATAAAGCACTAATGACCCCTATGCCTGGTCTCCATGCATGCCCCGGTTTTTATAACCGTTAGGGTATTCGGACACACTCCAGACTGTTGGGTCCCGAGGTTGAAGCAAAAAAGGTCCGCCAAGACAAACGATCTACAATCCGGCTAGAAGGCATTTTACATGTCATTTTAAAATTACATCGTCAAATCGACTGATTAAACTCCTCTTCAATCCCATCTAACAGGCTGTCTAGTTTACAGTCCCATTGGGAATATTTCGCGGCCAACTCTACTTGGCCGTAGATTAAGATCACAGGGATCTCCTTCCCATCGGGCCCCGCAGGTCCGACCTCGGCCATGTGGTTTGGATCAGCCTTCGTGTACCGCGTCTTCACCATGGCCCAGGCCTCTCTGGCGCCTTGACGGCAGGCCAATATCTTCCACAGACGGAAGCGCTGCCGTACTCCCTGAAGCTTGTCAGCAAGCCCTCCAAGACCCTCGGGTAGGGAGACGAACAACCATAAGGCCTGGACGACGCCGCTCATCGCCTGCCGAATACGTTCGTGCAGTTGCAGCAGCTCGGGAAGAAGGTCACCTGTGGAAGCAGGCATTTCCTCCGCCGGACGACCCGTGAGCACACCTACAGACACATTTGTGTCAATCGACTTCCTTGCCAAACTCTTCTTTTCAAAATAGTTTGCTCAAGCACTTACTGTAAATGCCGCGACGAAGCCGCCGATTCTCCTTTACGGAGTCAGACAGCTGGACCCGAACATCTTTTAGTTCTTCGCCCAGCTGGGTGTTGGCATCTTGGAGTTTGTTCCTCTCCTGCTGCACCCTCATAAGCACCTTCTCGCCGGCCCTCAGCTGGCGTAGCAGATGTTGCTTGTCCGGTTCCAGTCCGGCACCCTCTGCAATTTAATTGTCAGACTTACGCACACGCCGCACTTCATAAACTACTTATCTTTTCGAAGTATGTATTACCAGAGGGGGTCTCTGTGGCTCCCCCTGCGGCGGCTAGTGCGGCCTCAAGTTGGGCCTTGCACTCTTGAAGCTCTTGGGACAGACAGGTATTCTTCTCCGTAAGATCCTGCATAAACAAATGATCCTTAAATCAGTTATTCTAACTATTTTAAGTCTCGGGGGCTACTGGCATATATAACTATTAAAATTCCTCACCCGTATGTCTTTCACATACTGCTCCGTGGCTCTGGTTAGACCATCTCGAGCGGCACGGAGGTGCGTGTCTCCCGCATTAAAGGCATTCAGTGCCTCTGGAGAGAAACACATGTCACGAAGAACCGTCCGGCGGCGCCTATGATTCATGGCGCTCTCCACCTCTGACCTGGTGGCGGACAGCCTGTCGGCATCCTCTGTTGGAGGAGCATCCGGCTCATGCCTTGTGTTCGCCTCCCCTTCCGGACCACGCGTTGGAGCATGGCTGGCGGAAGCTTGATTGGCAACCTCTCCGGACACTGTCCGGCGAGCACTCTTTCTACTAGAAAAATCATGAGCGTTAATATACCTCCTAGGGATCTTTCCCTTAAAAAGGGCGGTGCTCCATACCGTTGCGGCGACATTTCAATTCGCGCTGCACTCCTCTTCCGCCTGCTGGGCCGAACTGACCCTTGTTGGTCAGCCGCCGCGGGTTTGGCTTCCCGCCTTAAAGGCGCCTCCTGCGAAGCACCGTTGGTACCCGGTGGTCAGAAATAAGCATGGACCAAGTAATGGTGTCAGGACTCCGGTCGTAGTCACCTGGGAAGCCGGAGATAAACCGGGGTAGTCAGCCGTAATGGCGACTAGAGCATTGTCCATGCTAAGTTGGTGGAACACCCCGTCAATCAGCTCCACCTTTATGTCCGGATCCTCTTTGGAGGCCGGATCAAGGGATCGTCCTGGATCCTCAGGCTGTGGAGTCAGGCTTTGTATGCCCTCCACGTCCCGGCGCAGCTCCTGCGTCAAAATCACAAAGTGAGACACTTGACTTTGGGAATATGGATCGGATAGATAAACGTCCGATTACCCAGCTCCGAGGGTTTTTCATGGAGAATCCATTCAATGGACTCGCGCGGAGGAAGTCCTCCTTCTCCCCCTTGTACAAGCCGGACAGGATCTTCACCAGATCGGCGGCCGATCCCGGCCCATTGCGGCCATGACGGGTGGCATCATCCTCCCCGTTGAAATCCCACATGGGGTGGCCCCTATATTGGAGTGGCTGCACCCCTCGCATAATGCACATGGCCATGACTCCAATCATGGTCAATCCGGAGTGGGCCAGTAAACTTATCCGGCCCATCAGATATTGGACGCTCCCATCATCTTCCCATTGAGGGCTCCGCGGGCGCCAACTCAGGCGTTTCTTCAAGGGAGCGTTGCTGAACTCTGGGAGGCTGATCCGAACTGGATCCGGCAGTGGGGCGTCTTCCATATAAAACCATTGCGAAGGCCAGTCTTCGGACGCCTTCTTCGGGGTTCCGGATAGATATCCGGTCCCGGCAATGCACCATATTTCGGCTCTGCCCACTTGATATATTGACCCTCGTGAGAGCGGGGTACGAGACAAAATAATCTCTTCCATAGCGCAAACAGGGGCTCGATGCCTAGGAACAGCTCGCAAAGAGCTACAAAGCCCGCGATGTGCAAAATAGAGGCAGGTGTAAGGTGGTGAAGCTGGAGTCCACAGAACTCCAGGAGCCCCCAGAGAAACGGATGTATGGGAAATCCGAGTCCCCTTATTAGATAAGGGACGAAGCATACGTGCTCTCTTCTAGAGGGATTGGGGATGCTCTCTGCCTGCTTTCCACCCTTGTAGGTGGCCAGTCCGGCTCGAACCGGAACCATGAAGGCCGGGGGAAGATATCCCTCTACTTGGAGCGCCACTAGCTCGCTATGCGGAACTGAACATCCCCTCCAATTTCCTGGCTGAGGGCTGAGGGCGCGAGAGGAGGAGCTGCATCGACTATCCATGATGGAATGGATTTTTGTCAGAGGCGCTTCGATGAGTACTTGCGGAAGGAGGATGGTGTGAGTTGGATCTAGATCCTCGCCTCTGTTATAGGCAGCTCATTCGCGCGGGTAGGGGGTAAAACGCAAAAATACCCTAGCTTTTCGCATTCATACGACACGTGGAAGAGGGCCATTATTGGATGTGGAAGCCAAGGAGCGCAACAATTATAAGGAAGCCGAACACTATTCGGCAGGCACATGGAATTTGAAGGAGAACCCGCCTTGCAACGCCAAAAAGACAATATACGTGCCGGACTCGTCGTCATTGAAGCCTGGTTCGGGGGCTACTGAGGGAGTCCTGGATTAGGGGGTGTCTGGATAGCCGAACTATCATCATCGGCCGGACTCCAAGACTATGAAGATAGAAGATTGAAGACTTCGTCCCGTGTCCGGATGGGACTTTCCTTGGCGTGGAAGGAAAGCTTGGCGATACGGATATTTAGATCTCCTACCATTGTAATCGACTCTGTGTAACCCTAGCCCTCTCCTGTGTCTATATAAACCGGATGGTTTTAGTCCGCAGGACATAACAACAATCATACCATAGGCTAGCTTCTAGGGTTTAGCCTCCTTGATCTCGTGGTAGATCTACTCTTGTAATACCCACATCATCAATATCAATCAAGCAGGACGTAGGGTTTTACCTCCATCAAGAGGGCCCGAACTTGGGTAAAACGTCGTGTCCCTTGTCTCCTGTTACCATCCGCCTAGACGCACAGTTCGGGACCCCCTACCCGAGACCCGCCGGTTTTGACACCGACAACCGCCCTGTGAGTGGTGGCTCCTGTACGTCTTCGGCATCGTCATCCATGCCGTCGATGTCTTCGAAGTCGAAGTCCAGCACGTCGGTTAAATCATCGATCGTGGCAATCAAGTGGGTGGTGGGTGGGGAGCAAATTCCTTCGTCGCCTGCTTCCCACTCAAGACGGACATAGTTCGGCCCGGAGTCTCCTGACAGAGAGAGACTTTAATGAATTCAGCATGTCGCCAAAGGGCGAGTGTTGAAAGATGTCTGCAGCGGTAAACTCCTCACCGGAGCCCAACCTGGCTTGGCTGGTTCGAGGGTGTGCGGACCGGAACCAACGACCGGATACGAGTCTGGGGGTCCGGGGTTACAGGCCTCCATAGAGGTGAGACCTGTGTTCAGCTCCAACGTCGATGAGTATGCGGCCTACGGGGCGGGGTCTACCCCTCCGTTCTTGGGCAACGCAATTTGTTCCGGATTTAGATCCAGGGCTATTGCGGGGATGACGTTCCGAGCATTGTCCGACAGCAGGTCTAGGCCGTGCTCGTCGTGACTGTCCGGCGCCCCCGGCGCAGGGCCGAATCCGTCGAAGATCAAGTCTCCGTGAATATCCGCCGTGTAGTTCAAGTTTCCTAACCTGATCTGGTGGCCAGGGGTGTAGCTGTCGATCTGCTCCAGATGGCCAAGCGAATTGGCCCGCAATGCGAAGCCGCCAAACACAAAGATCTGTCCCGGGAGAAAAGTCTCACCCTGGACTGTGTGGTTGATGATTTAAGACGCCATCAAGCCTTGAAGCTACGGCACAGAGGAACTCTCAGTGAAAGCACCAATGTCGGTGTCAAAACCGGCGGATCTCGGGTAGGGGGTCTCGATCTGTGCGTCTTAGGCTGATGGTAATAGGAAGCGAGGGACACAATGTTTACCCAGGTTTGGGCCCTCTCGATGGAGGTAAAACCCTACTTCCTACTTGACTAATATTAAAGATATGAGTAGTACAAGAGTAGATCTACCACAAGATCGTAGAGGCTAAACCCTAAGAGCTATCCTATGATGGTACGATTGTAATTGTGATCGGCCTTCTAAGGACCATCCTCTCCGGTTTATATAGACACTGGAGAGGGCTAGGGTTTACATGGAGTCGGTTACAAGGAAGGAAATATAATATCCAGATCACCAAGCTTGTCTTCCACGCCAAGGAGAGTCCCATTCGGACACGGGCCGAAGTCTTGAGTCTTGTATCTTCACGCTTCGATAGTCTGGACGATGTATATAGTCCGGCTGTCCGGATACCCCCTAATCCTGGACTCCCTCACCCGCTGTGATCCAGGTTTGCATGCATGACTTATGTAACGCCCCGAGACCGAGACTTCCATATTTTTCGTGATCACCGTGTGTTTCTTTTGTGCTTGCTCTTTTATTTTTTTGCATTGCATCATGTCATCATGCCATCATGTCATTAATCTTTGCATCTCAACTCATCTAAATAAAATTGCATAGATCGTTGATCTATTTAAATCGAGGGATTCACATGGTGATTTCTCTTTATAACGTATCCTCTCGATATTTAGGGAGATATTATAAAATATTCCATTGTTTTGGAATCACCTATGAACCCACTTGCACATTAAATCCCTTGGCCTTTTCTTCTTCAAGTTTTGACTCTCTAACCGTGCCAATAATTCTTTTACCATTTTCCGGAGTTCCACCAAAAATCCGAACATTTTTGGACCTTCCTTTTATCAAGTCCTAGTTCAAACCCATTTGAATTAAATTCAAATGAGTTAGAATTTACATCTTTCATTCATGCCTTTTTTTTCTATTTTCTCGAAACAAGCATATTTATGCGAGTCCGGGAAAATAATCCCCATGCCCAAAATTCTATTTCTACCTTCCTTTCTTCTCCTTTTCTTCCTAGATTTATTTTCTATTTTTGGGAAATAAAGAAGTAGGGAGAGAGAGAGAACCAGGCTTTTTCTCCAGCTCCACCCGCATGGGCCAAGGCTCCCCCGCCGGACTCTTAGGCCCGGCCAACCTCGCCGGCCCAGCCAGCCCACCTAACCCCCCTAACCCTAGCTCTAACCGATCTAGCCCCCACGCAGCTCTGCTCGATCCCTTCTCCTCCCCTCGTTCCTCCTCCAGCGCCGCAGCGCACACACATCGCTCAAACCCTGCGCCCGATCCCTTCGCCGCCTCCACCCTGAGACCCCCACGCCCGACCACCTCCTTGCCACCCTTGGTGCCGCGCCACCAGGACCTCCGCCGTTCGCCTCCTGCAGCCCGAGCGCCTCGACTCAGCGTGGCCCCGCCATGGATGCCGCCATGGACGCCGAGCTCCCCCCCTGCAGCCATCCTCGTCGCTCCCTCCTCCTCATTCCTGCCGTCTTCGGTGCCGCTGCCTCGCCCGAGCTCCCCGCTCGACCAGGAGCTCGTCAACTCTGGCGCGTGCCCCAGCCTCCTCTGCGCCCCGTCGACCCGCGCCCGTCCGCCTCGGAGCCGGCTTCCTCCCGAATCTGCTCCGCCTCTGGCCCTGGACGCCTCTGCTCCATCGCCGGATGGCTGCTTCTCCGCGCGCCTCTGTTCGTCGTCGTTGTCACCACGAGCCTGGAGACCGCTTCCTGCCGCTGACCACCACCATCGCCTCCTTGCTGGCATCCCGAGGCACTTGTGTTGTTTTGTGTTGGACCGTCAAGGCCGGCAAGATCGACTACTTGGACGCCAAGACCACACCAAGACCGCCAAGCATCATCTCCGGGAGTTTTTCCCCAAGTACCACTACAGTCGTCATCCACCAAGTACCCCTTCGGATATGCCAAGTTCGACTACATGATGCGTCAAGTACCTCTACCGTCGACCCCGTGGGCGTCAAGTTCGTCTCTGAAACATGAACCACTACTGTCGACCCGAACATCTACGAACTGTGTACAACTACCGTCGCCGTGTACGACTACTTCCACTACCGTCGCGAGAACAACTACTTCCACTACATCGCGAGAACGTCTACTTCCCTCTAAGAAACTCGACACGCTCCAAAATTCATGCACGCTTCGAAGGTATAATCCCGAGATGACCCCCCGTGGACCAAGTGCATGTGTTGTATGAGATGCTCGTGTTTGCACCGTGTCCGAATTGTCATTGCAAGTTCCTCCTCATTTGCCATGCCACCATCCCGTGGGAACCCGGAATCCGGGATCACCCCACCATCTTGCATGACTCGCTCACGTCACACTTCCTTTTGCACCGGTACCTCCATGAGTTATCGGGACTGGAATGTTGCCATGGCACCATTTCCGTTTCACCGCCGTGGCACCTTTTTCCTTCCGCCATGGCGACAAATGCTTCATAACATGCTCATGTCAACATTTTCATAAAAATTGCATAAAACTTGTGCATGTCATCTGCATCATGATAACAACATTTAAATGCTTAAAATTGTGTTTGCATTAAACTACTAAAAGACATGTGGGGTTTTACCGGAATTGTTGTTTGTTGTTCCGGCCTCATTTAAACTTGCCTAAATAGTTAGTTTAATTATGCTTCACCTTTTGACATGTTTAATACCATTTAGTATTGTTGTGCTCCTAAACGAGAGAGGACTAAATAATTGTTGTGGTGTTCCGTCAATATGCAACTTGTTGCATATTGAGCTCCACTTAACTTGTAGTATTGTTTGTTGCACTTTGCCATGCCATGCCTCATTAAACCGGACATGCATCCTACTTGATTGTGCATCATGCCATGTTTGTGTGATGGTTGTTTACCATGTTGTTTGCTTCTTTCCGGTTTGTTTCTCTCGTTAGCTTCGGTTTCGTTTCGGAGTTGTGAGGATTCGTTCGACTACGTCCGTTTGTCTTCTTCATGGACTCGTTCTTCTTCCTTGCGGGATTTCAGGCAAGATGACCATTACCCTCGATATCACTTCTGTCTTTGCTTGCTAGTTGCTTCGTTCTATCGCTATCCCGCGCTACCTATCACTTGTTTACAATGCCTCCCAAATTGCCATGTCAGCCTCTAATCTTTTCACCCTTCCTAGCAAACCGTTGTTTGGCTATGTTACCGTTTTTGCTCAGCCCATCTTATAGCGTTGTTAGTTGCAGGTGAAGTTGAAGATTGCTCCATGATGGACATGATTATGTTGGGATATCACAATATCTCTTATTTAATTAATGCATCTATATACTTGGTAAAGGGCGGAGGACTCGGCCTTATGCCTGGTGTTTTGTTGCACTCTTGCCGCCCTAGTTTCCGTCATACCGGTGTTATGTTCCCAGATTTTGCGTTCCTTACACGGTTGGGTGATTTATGGGACCCCCTTGACAGCTCGCTTTGAATAAAAGTCCTCCAGCAAGGCCCAACCTTGGTTTTACCATTTGCCTACCTAAGCCTTTTTCCCTTGGGTTCTGCAGACTCAAGGGTCATCTTTATTTTAACCCCCCCCCCCCCGGGCCAGTGCTCCTTCGAGTGTTGGTCCGAAATGAGCAACCTGCGGGGCCACCTCGGGGCAACTTGAGGGCTGGTTTTACTCGTAGCTTGACTTATCCGGTGTGCCCTGAGAACGAGGTACGTGCTACTCCTATTGGGATTTGTCGGCACATCGGGCGGCTTTGCTGGTCTTGTTTTACCATTGTCGGAATGTCTTGCGAACTGGGATTCCGAGGCTGATCGGGTCTTCCCGGGAGAAGGTATATCCTTCGTTGACCGTGAGAGCTTGTGATGGGCTAAGTTGGGACACCCCTGCAGGGTTTAAACTTTCAAAAGCCGTGCCCGCAGTTATGAGGCAGATGGGAATTTGTTAATGTCCGGTTGTGGATAACTTGACACCAGATTCGATTTAAAACACATTAACCGCGTGTGTAGCCATGATGGTCTCTTTTCGGCGGAGTCCGGGAAGTGAACACGGTTTTTGGGTTATGTTTGACGTAAGTAGGAGCTCAGGATCACCTCTTGATCATTGCTAGCTTCACGACCGTTCCGTTGCTTCTCTTCTCGCTCTTATTTGCGTATGTTAGCCACCATATTTGCTTAGTGCTTGCTGCAAGTCCACCTCATTACCACTTCCTACCCATAAGCTTAAATAGTCTTGATCTCGCGGGTTTTGAGATTGCTGAGTCCTCGTGACTCACCAGATACTATCACCACAGTTGCAGGTGCCGATGATACCAGTGCAGGTGATGCAACCGAGCTCAGATGGGAGCTCAATGAAGATCTTGGTCATTGCTATGTTTCGTTTCATGTTGATCAGTAGTGGAGCCCAGTTGGGACGATCGGGGATCTAGCAGTTGGGTTATCTTCTTTTCTTTTGGCTTCGTCCATAGTCGGACTATATGTGTGTACTCTGAATGATGTATGATTTATTATATGTTCATTGTGTGAAGTGGAGATTGTAAGCCAACTCTTTATCCCATTCTTGT
The DNA here is from genome assembly GCA_963921465.1 of Triticum timopheevii. Taxonomy (NCBI): domain Eukaryota; kingdom Viridiplantae; phylum Streptophyta; class Magnoliopsida; order Poales; family Poaceae; genus Triticum; species Triticum timopheevii. The sequence goes on along the minus strand of OY997270.1, from coordinate 487,403,636 downwards.
TCATTACATGGGATTGTGTGAAGATGACCCTTCTTGCGACAAAACCACCATGCGGTTATGCCTCTAAGTCGTGCTTCGACACGTGGGAGATATAGCCGCATCGTGGGTGTTACAAGTTGGTAATCAGAGCCATCCCCGACTTAGGAGCCCCCTGCTTGATTATTTGCTGGCGTTGTTGAGTCTAGAAAAAGAAATGTTTTGAGTCTTAGGATTATATATATCGGAGAGTAGGATTCTTTTTACTCCTCGGTCCCTTCGTCGCTCTAGTGAGGTCTCCTGACGTAGATGTTTTGACTTTCCTCTCCTCAAATTTCACTAATTTTTTTAGGATCACGCATGTATCTTGGAATCGTTCCGATATTCTTATGACGAGAACATTGTTCTTGGTGCCTCCTGACATTTAGGGGTTGTGGCAGTGTCCCGGGAGTTGAGCTTCGAGGTGTTGTCATCATAATTTTATCGTTGCAGTTCTGGAATACCTGAGTTTTGCCGACATCGAAAATCTCTTTTATGCAGTTGTTGGTGAGATAACCTCGACGTCACCCAGTACTGGGGAGTTCGGGAGTATTGCCATAGCTTGTATAACGGATGCTTTTCGAAGGTTGAGGTACACGATTTCCGAAGGTTTCTTGGTTATGTGTTGACGGATGGATACAGCTTGGATGTAGGGATTGTTAGTTTTGGGTGAGATATATATTGCTTCCCCTGTATCCCCAACACCAGATTGCATAACCAGAAAGTTTCGGGAGTTTTATAGGTGGGAATTCAAGTAGCTCCTAGAATATCTTTTCGACCGATGCATGATATGAGATTGGGGTTCGACTTCTAGTGGTCCGCCTTTCCACGGTCGTTTTTACAGTGGTCTCGTTGTGTCTTAAAGAACCCTTGGCTATGCTGGTTCGGGAACGCTTCATATGTCATGTGCACTGCCTTGTACATGATGGTGCTGTACACTCGAGCCCATGTGGGCCCCACCACGAAAACTTCGGACGAAATATCTATCATATGTTTGTTCCGGCTTATTCTGCAATCCAAATCCTTGTTTTGTTTTGTTGTGGTATTCGAGTTGCTTCAAAGTCAAATGTTGAATCCATACCTTTCATAAACGGTGTTCTCATATTGCTATGTGAATACTAATCCTTCTTGATCATCGAGGTCATCATGTTAATTCTTTTCCAACCGGTGCGATTCTCTTCGAACTGATCCCATCATTCTCCCCATCCGCAAGATCAACTCTAAGTTTCCCCACCGGTGTTTGTTTCATCCGTCCCAAGTTGTCTTTGTTTTCCCGCCCTCCCACCCTTTTCTTCAAGGACTCATATATTTTAATCAAGTATCCACTTATTCATGTGAAGTCACCTCACCCTTTTCAATCAATGTTCTGATCTAGTGATCCCTCATGAAGATGCTCACGAGCTTCAAGTTTATCATTCTTCGTTCTCTTTTCTTCTCTGGTGGATTCAATTCGAGCTTTGTCGATCATATCCTTTCCTCATTTCAAACGTTTTCTCATACCGGTGCACCTCATAATTGTTCACCTCTCTCTATTCTTATTCGGAGTGCTCAAGATATCTCGGAAGATTCGTGTTTCCATTCTCAATCAGTTCAAGCTATTTGGAGATTATTATCTCATTCATGTCATTTTATTGAACTGGTGCAATCTCTCTTCAAAATGGTTCAATGGTGTTTCTTTTTAGTGGGCCCATAACCCACAGGTCTTTTTCCAGGATCTTACCTGACTCTTCTAATTACCAGGAGCCATTCGCAAATTCATTTCCAAGTTTGACGTAAGAATGAATCTCATCAGTCAGATGTTTTCCAAGATCGATTTCAAATTATTTTTCATTGTTGGCTCAACCTCTGTGTTTTTCATTCTCCCGGAGCTTCTCAACAATTCATGGTGGTTCTCATCATCATTCTCAGCATGTGAAGACCGAAGAAGAGTTCCTCTTAAATCCTTACCCGTTCTTCCAGAGATTCATGGTTCTAGCTTGATGTCATCCTTTCTTAATTGGTTTTGATTGTGAGAATTCTTTTCACCCATCTGGAGCAATTCAGGAGTCTTTTTAGTTTGATTCTCTGGAACCAATCATCTCAGAATTACTCATTTTCAGCCTTCAGCTCTTGTTCTCCAAATCTCACCGGTGGATAGTTCAAGTATACTCTCTAGTTAGTTCATGATCTCTTCTCTCTCATTTATCTAAGTCCCCTCAAGTATCTTCATTCGTTTTCCAATTCTTCTTGGTGAATTGTGCCTTTGCTACATTCATTTTCAATTCTTACGGTGGTTCGTTCAAGATTTCTCTTCCTTCGTGATCGTATCAATTCATTCGTTCTTTTGTTATTTCAATCCTACCGGTGGTTGTTGAAGACCTTCCTCAAGTTGGCACTATATCTCTCTTAATTATTTCTACGAGAATAAGTAGTATGCCAAATCCATTGCTTGTCATCAATTTAAATTGGTGAAGGATAGGCATGACATAATTCTTATTCTTGTTTCATCCAAGCGATCTAGTTTCTTCTTTCCAGAGTTGTTCATCATGTACATTTCTTGGTTCTAAGATGTTCATCTTTTCTTTCCAAAGTTCCAAGTTCTCTCGGTTATATCATCGCGAAGCTCCTTCTAAATCACCGCAAGGCTTCACCTTGTGTTTTCAACTTCTCTTTCTTTCTATCATTCTTTTATTACTGGAGTTCTTCATGGAGGCTCTACATGGTGGTTCGTCAAGGATTCTTTTCATTCTTCAATTGTACTTCAAGATTTCTCTCGAAGCTAAGATCCGCCAAGCTATACTCAAAAATAAACATGGTGCAATCATTCTTCATCTTGCATTCCGAAGTGCAATTTTCTCTATCTTATCTTTTGAGGTGGTGTTATATCATTCTTGACAATTTTCATTCATGTTTCGCAATTCACATGTTGTCAAGAATGAGGTATTTTAAATCCATTAATCCCTTCATTGGAGTTATCTTGGTATAGATTTCACCTAAAGCCTTCCCTAAGGAATGTTGCTATTGTGGTGTTTATCAACGATCCAAGTTATATCTCTATCATCTTGGTGAAGCAGTTTTCATCTCTTCATTGATCTCAAGCAAGCAATTGATTTTCATAGTGGCAGAACTTCACCTCATAATTTTGAGATGTTTTCCATAAGTCCACTACAAGCTTATTCGTTTCGTTGTTGGTTTTCCAACAACTCCGCTCTAACCTTCTTGCAAGGATGTTTTCCAAATTCAGTTCTGGTAGAAGTTATCATTTTCTTCTCCATTCTGTTATTCCAATGATCTATATTCTATTCTTTCTTCCGAAGGCATTGTAATGTTGCTCTCTTCACTCATCATCCGAATTATGAGGATCATGTTTTTTCGTGCTTATCCATTTAATCGGAGTGTCATGTCCTCTTTCCAAGTTCTTCCCGTTTGGTCAAGTTTTGCTTCTCTTTTCTACCGGAGTGCTGCCTGAATTCTTTCGTTCTCATTCCTTGTTTATCTCGTTTCTACCAGAGTGGTCTCAATTCTTTCTTGTCCATTGTACTCGTCATTCATAGCTTTGGAACCTCCAAGGTTCACATGGTGTTCCTTGTTTCTATTTTCTACCGCAGTGCTCTCAATTGTGTTCAACTCTGTTATCTTCTTTCTTACAGCTTTTCAACCTCTCAAAGTTCTTTGCTTTCACTTATTTGTCGAAGAAGCAACTTAGTTTTACATCTTCTCTTCCTCTTCCGTTCCTCTCCGGTGCCATGCTAGATCTCGGGACGAGATCCTCTTGTAGTGGTGGAGTGTTGTAACGCCCCGAGACCGACGCTCCAGAAGACTTCCATATTTTTCGTGATCACCGTCTGTTTCTTTTGTGCTTGCTCTTTTATTTTTTTGCATTGCATCATGTCATCATGCCATCATGTCATTAATCTTTGCATCTCAACTCATCTAAATAAAATTGCATAGATCGTTGATCTATTTAAATCGAGGGATTCACATGGTGATTTCTCTTTATAACGTATCCTCACGATATTTAGGGAGATATTATAAAATATTCCATTGTTTTGGAATCACCCATGAACCCACTTGCATATTAAATCCCTTGGCCTTTTCTTCTTCAAGTTTTGACTCTCTAACCGTGCCAATAATTCTTTTACCATTTTCCGGAGCTCCACCAAAAATCCGAACATTTTTGGACCTTCCTTTTATCAAGTCCTAGTTCAAACCCATTTGAATTAAATTCAAATGAGTTTGAATTTACATCTTTCATTCATGCCTTTTTTCTGTTTTCTCGAAACAAGCATATTTATGCGAGTCCGGGAAAATAATCCCCATGCCCAAAATTCTATTTCTACCTTCCTTTCTTCTCCTTTTCTTCCTAGATTTATTTTCTATTTTTGGGAAATAAAGAAGTAGGGAGAGAGAGAGAGAACTAGGCTTTTTCTCCAGCTCCACCCGTATGGGCCAAGGCTCCCCCGCCGGACTCTTAGGCACGGCCAACCTAGCCGGCCCAGCCAGCCCACCTAACCCCCCTAACCCTAGCTCTAACCGATCCAGCCCCCACGCAGCTCTGCTCGATCCCTTCTCCTCCCCTCGTTCCTCCTCCAGCGCCGCAGCGCACACGCATTGCTCAAACCCTGCGCCCGATCCCTTCACCGCCTCCACCCTGAGACCCCCACGCCCGACCACCTCCTCGCCGCCCTTGGTGCCGCGCCCCCAGGACCTCCGCCGTTCGCCTCCTGCAGCCCGAGCGCCTCGACTCAGCGCGGCCCCGCCATGGATGCCGCCATGGACGCCGAGCTCCCCCCGCAGCCATCCTCGTCGCTCCCTCCTCCTCATTCCTGCCGTCTTCGATGCCGCTGCCTCGCTCGAGCTCCCCGCTCGACCAGGAGCTCGTCAACTCCGGCGCGTGCCCCAGCCTCCTCTGCGCCCTGTCGACCCGCGCCCGTCCACCTCAGGGCTGGCCTCAACCGCCTCCTCCCGAATCTGCTCCGCCTCTGGCCATGGACGCCTCTGCTCAATCGCCGGATGGCTGCTTCTCTGCGCGCCTTTGTTCATCGTCATTGTCACCACGAGCCTGGTGACCGCTTCCTGCCACTGACCACCACCATCGCCTCCTTGCTGGCATCCCGAGGCACTTGTGTTGTTTTGTGTTGGACCGTCAAGGCCGGCAAGATCGACTACTTGGACGCCAAGACCACACCAGGACCGCCAAGCATCGTCTCCAGGAGTTTTTCCCCAAGTACCACTACGGTCGTCATCCGCCAAGTACCCCTTCGGATATGCCAAGTTCGACTACATGATGCATCAAGTACCTCTACCGTCGACCGCGTGGGCGTCAAGTTCCTCTCTGAAACATGAACCACTACTGTCGACCCGAACATCTACGAACCGTGTACAACTACCATCGCCATGTATGACTACTTCCACTACCGTCGCGAGAACAACTACTTCCACTACATCGCGAGAACGTCTACTTCCCTCTACGAAACTCGACCCGCTCCGAAATGCACGCACGCTTCGAAGGTATAATCCCGAGATGACCGCCCGTGGACCGAGTGCATGTGTCGTATGAGATGCTCGTGTTTGCACCGTGTCCGAATTGTCATTGCAAGTTCCTCCTTGTTTGCCATGCCACCGTCCCGTGGGAACCCGGAATCTGGGATCATCCCACCATCTTGCATGACTCGCTCACATCACACTTCCTTTTGCACCGGTACCTCCATGAGTTATCGGGACCGGAATGTTGCCGTGGCACCATTTTCGTTTCACCGCCGTGGCACCTTTTTCCTTCCGCCATGGCGACAAATGCTTCATAACATGCTCATGTCAACATTTTCATAAAAATTGCATAAAACTTGTGCATGTCATCCGCATCATGATAACAACATTTAAATGCTTAAAATTATGTTTGCATTAAACTACTAAAAGACATATGGGGTTTTACCGGAATTGTTGTTTATTGTTCCGGCCTCTTTTAAACTTGCCTAAATAGTTAGTTTAATTATGCTTCACCTTTTGACATGTTTAATAACATTTAATATTGTTTTGTTCCTAAACGAGAGAGAACTAAATAATTTTTGTGGTGTTCCGTCAATATGCAACTCATTGCATATTGAGCTCCACTTAACTTGTAGTATTATTTGTTGCAGTTTGCCATGCCATGCCTCATTAAACCGGACATGCATCCTACTTGATTGTGCTTCATGCCATGTTTATTTGATGGTTGTTTACCATGTTGTTTGCTTCTTTCCGGTTTGTTTCTCTCGTTAGCTTCGGTTTCGTTTCGGAGTTGTGAGGATTCGTTCGACTACGTCCGTTTGTCTTCTTCATGGACTCGTTCTTCTTCCTTGCGGGATTTCAGGCAAGATGACCATTACCCTCGATATCACTTCTATCTTTGCTTGCTAGTTGCTTCGTTCTATCGCTATCCTGTGCTACCTATCACTTGTTTACCATGCCTCCCAAATTGCCATGTCAGCCTCTAATCTTTTCACCCTTCCTAGCAAACCGTTGTTTGGCTATGTTACTGTTTTTGCTCAGCCCATCTTATAGCGTTGTTAGTTGCAGGTGAAGTTGAAGATTGCTCCATGATGGACATGATTATGTTGGGATATCACAATATCTCTTATTTAATTAATGCATCTATATACTTGGTAAAGGCTGGAAGACTCGGCCTTATGCCTGGTGTTTTGTTGCACTCTTGCCGCCCTAGTTTCCGTCATACCGGTGTTATGTTCCCAGATTTTGCGTTCCTTACACGGTTGGGTGATTTATGGGACCCCCTTGACAGTTCGCTTTGAATAAAACTCCTCCAGCAAGGCCCAACCTTGGTTTTACCATTTGCCTACCTAAGCCTTTTTCCCTTGGGTTCTGCAGACTCAAGGGTCATCTTTATTTTAACTCCCCCCCGGGCCAGTGCTCCTTCGAGTGTTGGTCCGAAATGAGCAGCCTGCGGGGCCACCTCGGGGCAACTTGAGGGCTGGTTTTACTCGTAGCTTGACTTATCCGGTGTGCCCTAAGAACGAGGTACGTGCGACTCCTATCGGGATTTTTCGCCACATCGGGCGGCTTTGCTGGTCTTGTTTCACCATTGTCGAAATGTCTTGTGAACCGGGATTCTGAGGCTGATCGGGTCTTCCCGGGAGAAGGTATATCCTTCGTTGACCGTGAGAGCTTGTGATGGGCTAAGTTGGGACACCCCTGCAGGGTTTAAACTTTTGAAAGCCATGCCCGCAGTTATGAGGCAGATGGGAATTTGTTAATGTCCGGTTGTAGATAACTTGACACCAGATTCGATTTAAAATGCATCAACCGCGTGTGTAGCCGTGATGGTCTCTTTTCGGCGGAGTCCGAGAAGTGAACACGGTTTTTGGGTTATGTTTGACGTAAGTAGGAGTTCAGGGTCACCTCTTGATCATTGCTAGCTTCACGACCGTTCCGTTGCTTCTCTTCTCGCTCTTATTTGCGTATGCTAGCCACCATATTTGCTTAGTGCTTGCTGCAAGTCCACCTCATTACCACTTCCTACCCATAAGCTTAAATAGTCTTGATCTCGCGGGTTTTGAGATTGCTGAGTCCTCGTGACTCACCAGATACTATCACCACAGTTGCAGGTGCCGATGATACCAGTGCAGGTGATGCAACCGAGCTCAGATGGGAGCTCAACGAAGATCTTGCTCATTGCTATGTTCTGTTTCATGTTGATCAGTAGTGGAGCCCAGTTGGGACGATCGGGGATCTAGCAGTTGGGTTATCTTCTTTTCTTTTGGCTTCGTCCGTAGTCGGACTATATGTGTGTACTCTGAATGATGTATGATTTATTATATGTTCATTGTGTGAAGTGGCGATTGTAAGCCAACTCTTTATCCCATTCTTGTTCATTACATGGGATTGTGTGAAGATGACCATTGTTGCGACAAAACCACCATGCTGTTATGCCTCTAAGTCGTGCTTCGACACGTGGGAGATATAGCCGCATCCTGGGTGTTACAACTTATGCTTGGTCTACCACATGTACCATGCCGACGTTGAGTGCTAGGATTTTAAGAACTTCCTCATTGACGGCCTAGTCAAATTCGTTACTGTAGAATTTACGAACGACAAAAGAGTCCTGGTTTGGATAGGCCTCGTTGTAGGCAACCCATTCGACCTCCAGAAGAATCAGCTGCTGCCCTCCCATGATCAGCCTTCAATGTTGACCCTGGCAGGAGCCATGGTTCATCCTTCGTACGGTAAACTGGATAAACCTCCAGACACGTTTCATCGTCATGCATGGCAGTGGAATGTACTAGATATAAACCACATCGAGTACGCTGCAATGGATGGCTACCTTTCTTTCAATATCTACAAGGGTTGGATGAAGAGAAAGAGCCAAGTGTGCGGTTCAAGCAAAGAAGTATCAACCAAGAGGAAGAGGGACACGGACGAAGTTGAAGACGTGGACGAGGACTCCGAGTAAGGTGTCAGTGTTGTTGCTCATGGTGGTTATAATGCAGTGTCTACCGGATTAGTTGCTTAGTTTAATTTTAGGTGTGCTTGGTTTAATTTGAGGGGTGTGTTGTGCTAAGCCCCCAGTAGAACTATGTTATGTTTGTTCTCGTTATATTTCTTACATTTCATCTTTTAGTTTGTATAGTACTGCATACAATATATATGGCCAACATCATATAGCCAGCAGTTTAGTTGTCATAGAATTTCAGGGTGCTTAGTTTTGTCAAAGAATTCCAGGGTGCTTAGTTTTATTTGAGGGGTGTGTTGTGCTAGACACCATTATTGTGACTCAAACCTCTTTCGCCATGTTATAATGACATAAATACCGATGGACCAACATGCCAGCTCTCCCTCTATCTCACTACCATAAAATAAAGTGTGGGGCCTACTTGATCCCAACAGCGTTCTTATTTTCCTATAAAATTATTTGCTTGGTTACTCCTGACAAGCAGGGCCACACTTATCATTGTGAGAATCAGCTTATTTTTGTCATGTAACATGGCCAATGGGTTTGATGTGAAAATAACAATGTCTAATGGCATTTTTTAGCAAACATCTAACTTAATGATGGCATTTTTTAGATATCTAATTGCATTTTTGAGCAGGCATCTCATGGATCAATGGTATTTTCGAGTAGTTGTAACTTCTAATGGCAAAACTGAGTAGTGATACACAACTACTGGCATAAATAATAAGAACCCAATAATTAAGTAGGTATGCTAATTTCTTTATTTCATTAATAGTACTATATGCATAATTTGGCGACGAGCACTCTCTATATGTACCTCCTTTTTTCTTTAACTTCATCTTGTTAGTTTTGCTCCATGACGCAATCCATCGATAGTACTACTGTACAAAAGTATACATTTTTTAAAAGGCTAGAGGGCGGGGCAGCCTAGCTTGGTCATTTTCACGAGAGGCGTGGGCCTTTGTGATTTGACGGCTCATTACTGCTGGAAGGCGGAGCCTTGTGATTTGACTGCTCGTATAAATGTGCCGACGACCTGAGGAGGAGCAAAGAACCGTGTGGTATACTCAAGTTTTCCACTGGAGTAGTACTACGACGGAGGAGCATGAAACACGGCAGCCCAGTGCCATATTTGCGATAAAAAATGATCTAATTTGCTAGTCATCTCATTGTTAGCATTGTTCTATTCATGCGTCGCAAAGAACGTGACACGTGCGGCGAAACACCCGAAGCAAAAGAAGAAATACAGGAGCAAAATAAGAAGGAAGATTATCACCCCAGATGATCTAATTTGCCGTGGAGTCGTAGCTGCTTCTTCATTGCCTCCACGGCCTCCATCTCCTTACGCGTCTCCTCCGCCATCTTCTTCATTCTGTCCATGATACGGGATTTCTCGACGCGAGCCATCATCATCTATTCCACGTATGCATTATGTACCTTGACAGAAGCTGGGTGCTCAATGTGGAGCTTCGCCAACTCCTCCTTCTGTTCCATGACGAGGGCCTGCAACATCTTCATCGAGGAACTACTATTCTAATGCAGCTTCTTCCAGCCGACATTCTTCTCCTTCAGTAGGTCGAGCTCATGGTAGAGCTTTGCCTTGTCCTCCTGAAGTTGGAGAATTTCGCCGGTCGCCTTCTTGTTCGAGGCAGTGCTCTTCTTCAGCAGCATCACCAAGCCGGTGGTCAACTCCCCCTACTTATTGAGCTCAGTGGGCATGTCGACGAGGCTCTCCTTCAGCAGCTCCACCAAGCCGTGAATGAACTCCTTCTGCTTATTGAGGTGCTTATTGAGCTGATCGGGCATGCCATCGAGGGATAACGACTCCAGCACCGCCATCTCGACATGTTCGCCTCCGCGGCTAGGGCGCTCCTGGGAGCCATCGCCTGCCCGTGAGAGATCTTTCGAGGTCACTGCGTGGCGGCGAGCCCTCTTTTTTCCGTAGCCTTGCTTGTCACTCCCTTGTTACGAGTAGTTCTCGACCTAGAGGTCTGCACACCGGCCATGGCAAGGACAGACGAAGAAGGACTTATGAGGAGGAAAGGTAGAGTAATTTTCGGTTAGGTAGTTCCCCTTTTTATAACCTAAGTACTAGCACTAGTACTAATACCTGCATAGTGGGAACACGTTCAGGTTTGTTACGTACTAGTAGGTGTGAGCAGGCTTGCACTTAATTGTAGCACTAGTACTTTCGAATGTCATGGAACAAGGTAAACATTAAATGATGGTTTTGGTTTCGAGGCCCGAAACCGCTCCCGATGAGTTTAGTCGAACATAAATTTCAAGTAGACTACACCACTCAAATGCGTAAATATTTTGTTACTATCAAAAATTGGCACAAAATACGAAGGAGACCAATGGAAGTACTACTAGCAACCCATGATTTAACTACTCGCATGCGCGCAGTGGAGTAGTAATGTCTTTCTTTCGCCCTCATGTCCACTCAATTTGCATGTGTTGTATTAATTGACCATCAATGAAGTGAAGGACTTTACACGCGTTAAATTATCACATGGGGTGGATCTTGGTACAAAATTGCATCCGCCCGTGTACCCGTGTGTGCATGCTAGGGAATGAGTGCGTGCGTGGCATGCGTGCACATCTTTGCTTCGTGCATGTACCGCCAGTGTGGCTCAGAGAGGACGAGTTCATTCTTCTGGAACAAGCAACACATCACTGTGATCCATCCACACAAGGAGGTCGCAACAACGCCTCCACATGTGCCACATGGCTTCATGAACTCTAAGATAGACACTGTGTAGCGCGCCATTGGAATTCTAATTTACGTGTTTTGCACATACTCGAAGTACTAGTAAGGTACACATGCATTGCACGCATCAGATTTTGCAACCAAATTATGAACAAATACCACACTATAGCATGTAAGCTCCGAGTCATATAAGCCCGATGTAGACCTTCGTTTAATTCTTATGGTTCATCTGATTCAAAATCAATTAGTTTTTATAAAAAAGCTAGGGCCTCTTTGATTCCTAGGATTTCCAAAACGTGGGAATAGGAAAAACATGGGATTAGAGTGGAATGTCGTCTTGAATCCTACATGATTGTATGAGTGTTTGATTGTGCATAGAAATAACACAGAATTCTTTCAAAGTGGTTTGAGTGGATGGGATGTTTCCTATGAAATCTAGTGCAAATGAATCATATGGAAAAATCCTATGGTTTACAATCCTACGAATCAAACAACCAAGATAGGAAAAATTCCAAAGATTAGAATCCTCCAAAATTCCTTTGAGAATCCTTTGAATCAAAGAAGCCCTTAATATATTTTATGATTCACGGAATTGTGCGTTGTAAAGCATAAAGTAAAAAAATAATGGCAATTCAACTATAAAAAAGTTTGGACAGTTATGATACGGAAGATTCTAGAACAAAGGAGAACCATTGTTGTTTTGAGGTTTGTGCATTATGCTTAAGTTCAACCATTGAGTCTGCTAGATTGTACATGTGGGAAAATCCGGTGGGGGGCTAGAAGATGATGCGAGGGGCTGAGTAGAGGGAGACTATGAAGGAGTGCACAAGTGCGAGATCGATATTTAGAGAGAGGGGGCGAGAACGTGCGCTGTTGCGTGCAGTGGCGGAGCCATGAAAAATAAATGAGCTAGGGGGCCAAGAATTGCTAATCCTTTACGAGGAGGGCCAATTCATCAACTTAAACCATTATTATCAGCAATTGTGTAATGATCACATTCATATTAGCCTCGATATATAGTGATGTTAGGGGGGCAAGGCCCTTGCTGCCCCCTGTCTTCTCCATTGTGTGCACGTCTGAGAGATGAAGCGGAAGGCATGGATGATGAGAGGGGGACGTTGGATATGTAATTAATGTAGGTGTATTATCTATATATGTAATCCTATATGGAGAGGTATAGATTGATCGATGTGGACGTGGGAAAGAGGGTGAGACCTCACTAGATATATAGATTGATCGATTTGTGTGGAAAACTATGAAAGACCTAGCTATATACGCACACACATAGAGGAACATCGATCATTGCGGATGCACGTGAGAGATAAAGAATGCCCGATATGATGGAGAGGGGGGGTGTTTGCGTGCCTACATGGGAGACCGACCTGAAGAAAAAGATTGCATGTGTGCGATGGATAATGCCGACTGGTAGTGTGTGTGCATGCATGCACGAGAGAAAGTTAGTGGTACAATTATAGAGAGAAGACGACTGTGTGGTTGTAAAAGACTAAGTGAGGTCATAATCAATGTAAAGTTGAATTCAAATATTTGAATAAGAGTTCATGATGTTTGAAACCCATGCATGCATGAATATAATGGAGATCTGCACGGTGTGGTTTGGAAACGAGCATGTTGTAACGTATACACATTGAACAAGGTCAGACTGATTTGAATTTGAGATACCAATGGCAGACATCGTTTGGCCACATTGCATCCATGCATGGACACAGTATTCTAATTGGAGATGATGGGTGGCTTTCGCATAACATACCTATATCTATACCCCTATATATAGTATATTTTTTATTTTTTATATAGTGTGCAGATAACTTTAACTTTGAAAGATGGTCGTTGGATGAGGCCAATCAGATGGTGCAGAGATGTCAAATTTGAGCACTACTGGCCATTGGATATCATTTAGATTCCACCAGATTTTGCCACATGTACAATCTAGAAGAATCCATGGTTGAACTTAAGCATAATGCACAAATCTCAAAACACAAGCACTTCTTCTTTGTTCTAGAATCTTCTGTATCAGAATCTCCCAAATGTTTTTCTACGTGATTTGCCATTATTTGTTTTTACTTTATGGCTTACAACGCACAATTCCATGAATCTTAAAATAGATTAGCTTTCTTATAAAGACTAGATGATATTGAATGAAATGAACTATAAGAATTAAACGAACATCTACATCATGCATATATGACTCAAAGCTTACATGCTATAATATGGTATTTATTCATAATTTGGTTGCCAAATCACATGCGTGCAATGCACGTGTACTTACTAGTCTAAATGGTGTTTGTGTGTGTATGTTATGCGTGTTAAACACATTGTACATAGTATATCATACATGGTTTAGATTCCTAACATCTAGCTAGAGCATACATGTACTATAATTTGAATTCAACACAAAATGGATACATATATTTGAATTTGAGATCGTATATGTACATGTAGTTCGTATTTATATAGGAATTTACTTCTCCTATATTCATGTCATGTGTTGTGAAGATAATATTTAGATGGTTGTATAATTAACCCGAGTACAATCCCATTCAATCAGGGAAAATGTACTCAAATTTAGTCCATATGCTAGATAACACACATTGTTTTTTCATTGTTGAGGGAAGTGCAAATTGTTTTGGTACTGTACACATTATGTTTGTTGTCCTGATTGTTTTAGTTTTTTTGTTGTATTTGAATGCATTTCTAGTAATATAGTAAATTGGGACATGGCTCTCTCTAGTGATGAGGTGCGAATTGTCTTTTTTGGGGTACACGTTAAGCTTGTTCTCCAGAAATTTCAAGCCGCGCCTTGTTATGCCGAAATTTCAAGCTAGCGTCTCTGTCTATCATGCTGCAAAACTCCCGTCTCTTCAACCCGTGCCTTGTTAGCCTGAAATATTTAAGATATATATTTGTCTTGTTGTGTTCCGACAACTCCCTCCATCTCAACCCTCGCCTTGTTATTACAAAAATACAACACGCACGAAAACTCCCACCTCCTGTGAATCCCCGACACGTGAAATGCCCGTGATACCCCTGAACCGAAAGAACCACCTCAAATCAGTGGGGGTACTTTCGTAACTTACCCCACATTTTGGAAAAAGTGCATCCCTAAGCCATGGTTCTCCACTCCCGTCCCATCCGCCCACCCATTCGTACACCGAGGCCGCGAAAACCCTCGAAGCCCCGCACCCTCCTCCGTCCGCCACACAGCCGGAGCCTCTTCCATGATGACGTCATCCACGGCAACACCTCGACGTCCCTCATCCACCGTATCGAATGAGGATTCATCGTCGATCTCGTCGTCCCGCTAGTTCAGCCACCCCGTCCTCCACCTCCAAGGAGCTGCCCCGACATTTCCCTCATCTTTTGCGCCACCTCCATTCCCACACCGTCGTCTTCACCTGCACCACCGGAAGAGCATCATCATCACCATTTCCTCGGATGAACTTGCGGCCTAATCGGTGCCACCAAAGAGGTTGTACACTTATCGCTGCATTTTCTCCTTGATTCGATCTGATGGTGCTACTGGGGCTCGGTCCCGAGCCAACATGGCACGGCTCCATCCAGGCGGCGTCACCGGCCACTTCCTCCACGGCGTCGCTCCCTTGGCGGCAATGTCCACATCAGTAGGAGCTGCTGCTGCTTTAGCTCTTGCTCGCGCTGCTTCTCTGCTCTTACTCTTAGTCCCCTGCCTAGTCTGCTCTTGCTATTGCACTTGCTCTTGCTCTTGCTCGCGCTGCTACTCCGATTTAGCTACACTTCAGTCGACTGAATCGACTTTTGGGTCAGTCGATTTTCAGGGTGCACTACAAGAAATCTATTAATCCATGACAGTTTCAATCCGTCACAGGACTGTGAAAAACCATCATGGATGGGCATGCATGAGGACTCTAAATCCGTCATGTATATCGCGTCATAATTGACAACATGGCCTTCATGACGGATTTTTCACTGTCACCGACTTGCCCTAGGCCCATCCAGGCCCGGACCTTTGTGACGGACCTTTCCGTCATGAATATACATGACATGGCAGCTGATGTGTCATCATGGTCAATCTGACTTGGCAGCCCAATAATACAGCCCATTTATCTTTCTTCAAATATTTAGGCCCATGTAGTTCATTGTTTATTGGGCCTTGAACCATTTTTTATTATTTTAACACGTTCTACTCTTCAGCCCAGGTTGCCCAATATTTGATCCACGCAAATATGTAAAGAATTTCCATTTAGCAAAGCAACACAATAATATAGTGTACAAATACGAATTGACAACTACAAAATTCAGATCGCCATAACAGATTACAGTTACATATCACAATCAGACTGGACATTTAGGTACATATAATCTGTGTTTTTCCCTTCCATCCCAAGTGGAGTTACCCTTCTAAACTAAACTCAAGTGTAATATCTTCTGTTCTACCTCAATTACCTGCAAAAGAATAGCAATAAACAAATTATGAGAACTATTAGCATGAGGAATAAATTATGGGAAATATTCATCCAAACATTTAGACAGGAACAAGGAACAATATACAGCAACATCGCATTTTTCAGTCAACATGCCTATTTTAGCAGCAAGCAAACAAGAATTTTGGCATGCAAAAAGAATACATATGAACGTCTTAGTATCGCACAGAAAGAAATCAAATATGAATATTAGCAGTGAGATGGTTGCTGGAATATCTATCCTGGCAGATTAGAGCACAAGTCAGTTGATATATGTGTCTAGAACAAATCTTTAGTGGGACACTTGAAAGAAATGTCCTATTGAAACAAAGAACATGAAATGATTAAACATGTAGGAGTACATTTCAGTCAAAATGTTCTCCTTAAAAGGCCAACAACTAAATGAACACAGAGGTAAAAAGTAGTATCAGGAGCAACTCTACTGACGATGTAGTGAAAGGAAAAGTATTGGTTCAAATAAACACAAATAATGGTCTAAAAGATTTCTGGTTCCCAGGTTAGTCAACTACCTCACTGGCAGAGCCTATTCACTTTTGGCTAAAAGTTGTTGATTGGTTGCTTAACTGAATGTAACTCAATCATGTGCATGGTATGGGAATTCTCATAGGAAATCTTCTGTTGTACAATACCCTTCATGGTGTCAGTACATCTGCTGTAAATTAAACTCCACCTCTAAGACTAAGAGGCGCCGCGCACATTCAGAATCTCAAACTGAATTCTGCACTATGAGGTTGATACCTTTTGAGTTCCTTGGCTCAACTTTTGTGATCTCTATCATTGTTTGTAGCTTTGTTAGAGATGTGTTGCCAGTTGTGTCTGGAGTCACTGTATAAATAACACTCATTACTTTCTAGACAAATAATTCAGTTTATTCATAGTTGGTGGCCTGGATCGGATTTAGTGCTTCCCTGTCCAGCTCACCGCAGACCAGAGCGCAGCCCCAAATCTGCTTCCTCTAGCAAGTTTGTTATAAAAAAGTGCATGCAACTTTAGTACACACCCAGGTTAGACATAATGTTTTTGATTTGTAAAAAAGGGCAAATCTCCAAGCAATATCGAACAACGTTGGACTAAGGAGTACAGGTTCATAGATGTGAAGCATTTGGTTACTGGAACCTGACTACTGGTCTGTTTTATTTTGTTACTTAATTAGCGTGATCAGCGGACATAACACATTCTTTTGTTTTTCATGATCGTAGAAGCTTAATACTTGAGCTATCTAGAAAAAACAATAAAACTACTTGCGAATCCAGTGTATCTATACCAACATATAGGTTAATAGATGTGAAAACTAATAGAACCTGACTATTGGTCCCTTTTATTTTTGTTACTTAATTAGGTTGAGCAGGTGCAGGACACCTTTTGTTTCATGATTGCGGAAGCTTAAGTACTTGAGCTATCTTCTAGAAAAAAACACACTAAAACTACTTGTGCATCTCTATCAAGATAAATCATTACTACATATATATATTTGCCATATTGTGCACCATTGTATGAATTGTTTCATAAAACAAAGTAGAAATTAACACAGGAAACATCTGACACTAAGCCATCCTGGTGCATAACACAAAATCAGGGGCCTCTATCTATCTGTCAATAGATGGGTCAGATTTCATTGGCTTCTATCTACTGGCCAATTCAGAAACGAATTGTGCCATTAAACAAAGTAGAAATAGACACAGGAACATCTGATGCTAAGCCATCTTGGTGCATAACACAAAACCAGGGGCTTCTTCTGGCCAATACATAGTTGGGTCAGATTTCAGGGGCTTCTATCTACTGGCCAATTCAGAAACAATGAACTAAACAAGAGCAATTAGAAGTGGCAGCAATCAGAAACGTAAACTGAATCACAGGCTTCTATCAACTGATTATATTTAGGGGATGCATACCTCTGCTCAAGCACGTTCGTGCCGCAGATGTTGTTCCTCCGGTGAACTCAGCGGAGGCGACATTGTACAGGTTGACGGATGTTCTTCTTCAGCCAGCAAACTCGGTGGAGCTCAATGGAGATTTTGGTCAAGGGACATAACCTGATAGAGATTCCGGTTGAGGCTCCTTCCTTCTTATGGCGGCCAAGTCTCTCCATGGCTTTCTGTTGGAGAAGGACACGGGCTCTAACTTTGATCCAAATCCAACTTCAATCCAAATCAGAGAGCGGAGGTTGGGGATTGAGGAGGCTACGGGTGGCGCCGGAGAAGATTAAGGCTGGATGGCGAGGGGAAGGAGAAAAGGGCGGTGGATGGTGGCCGGAGAAGAAGATTGTCCGCCACCGCCGGCGGCGCCATTATAGATCGAGGAGAGCACGCATCAGAGAAGGACCCGTGCGTTTTCCCGATTAGCCACTTTTAAAAGGGCGACCGTCCTTGGTCATGGGCAGCGGATAGGCGACAACGTACGTCCATCTCGCCAACCTCAAACACCTTCGTCATGACCACCGCGCCCATGATGACGAGCACGGGGCTGACCTTGATGCGGATGCGGGAGCGCTGCTACCGCCGCTTGTTCCCATCACGGATCTGAGAAGGCTGCATAGGGGGAGAGGGTGGGGGCGGCGAAAGAGCGATAGAGGGTGGGAGACGGAGGTGGAGTGGAAGATGGTTGGGACGGCGGTGCGGTAGATCGTGAGGATAGCAGCCCCGCGTGGAGGGAGCGGAGAGGGAGAGGAGGAGGCGGCTGTGGGTGGAGGTGGATTAGGGTTGGATCTGAATCGGGAGCATAGAGGGAGAGGAGGTGGCGGCTGTGGGTGGAGAGGGATTAGGGTTTCCGTGGTTGGGGAGAGGCGCGAGGCCGTGGCCTCTTGCACTGTGGGCTGTCGAGTTAAATGGGGGTTGGCTCCAAAAAAATTAACTCCCCGCGTCGATGACTTGAACGTTTTCTCCACGGCGCGCTTTCTGTTTAAGACTTTGCCGCGTAAATGACTTGAATGTTTTTACCTCGGCGCGCTTTGCTTCAGACCGTTGCATACTTCGGTGTCTTTGCCCTTGGATGCCTGGTACTAGGCCTGATTCATGTTTTTTTTCGGGTTGGCCCCGCGTGTTTGTATGCTACACAAGTATATTCATTCAGTTTGGAGTCATCTAAATTCATTAGCATCCTTGTTTTTTTACGGTATTGAAAATTCAAATTACAATGTAACTCATATGACTATGCCACATCAGCAGGAGCAATTCGTGAAGGTCTGGATGGTGTATAAAGGGGGAAAAGGTAGGCCGGCTTGGCCCGGTTGGTCTATCTGTGACAGTTTTCGTGACGGTACCTCCGCGTCCGTCATTAAGGGACTACCATTTTTGGGCCCAAACACATCTTGCTCGTCGGTGACGGTTTCCATGACGGATTTTCAGAACGTCACCAGGAATCCATCACAGATTAACAGGTTTCTTGTAGTGGTGTGTGTGTGTGTGGGGGGGGGGGGGGGGGCTCACCCGAGTTAAGGAAGAACCACCCGCAGTGGGGAGGGGGGCTTGCCGGAGAGGTACCCCACTATCTATCTTAGGGTTCAGGGAGTGGGTGGTGCTCGCCGGCGGTGGTGGGGCGGTGGCGTGGGGATCGCCGGAGAAAAAGCTTTGCACGGGGGGCCTAGAGGGATGGCCAGGGCAGCGGCGGACCGGTGGTGGGGAGTGTTTTCGGGGTGGGCGGGGTGGCGCACTGCTGGCCGCGGGCGGTGGGGGGCGGTTGTTTGGCCGGTGGTGGCTGGCGGCATAGGGGGTGGAGGTTGAAGATGAACTGCAGGCCCTTGATTTCGTATCCAACGGCTGCAAAATTGACTGACCAGAGATGAAAAAGTCAGTCGACTGACGTGTAGCCTCACCTCTAGTGCGTTCAGTTTCGGTAGTAAAATTCAGTTTCTACAGTTAAATTTAGTTTCGACAGTTAAATTCAATTTTGACTGTTAAGTTCAGAGATGAGCGGCTGATGTATTTTACATCTAGCACTTTGTGGTTATGTATTTTACGTCATCTATTAGAGATGCTATTAGAATTCCACTCAGGTTAATGTTGTCTCTCTTGTCCTGCTTCAGCCTCGGCGTCGTACAACTCACCGGAGCTGCTCCAATGACGAAACCCTCCATCACAGTGGAGCAGTACCTCGGGCTCCATCTCCAGACACCTAAGATCTTCATTCCCTCCTCCGACAGCCAAGTCAGCTGGAGCATCCTCACCGGCCAACCCAATCACGTTGAGATCGACATGGCTTTGCCAAAGAAGTTGTGCACTTGTTGCATCTCTTTTTTACTCTACATGTTATATATATTGTCCACTGAGCACACGTAGTAATCACTACAGGAATCAGCTACTTTGCCATCTGCCACGGCGGACGGCAAAGGCATGGATGGCGGACGGCAAAGGTCTTTGCCGTCCGCCGCGGACGGCAAAAGTGGACGGCAAAGTACGAGACGGCTAAGAGCTACGTTGCCGTCTGCTTCGGGCGGCTGACGGCAAAGGAGCCTTTGCCATCAGTAGCCGACGGCAAAGAATACAGACGGCAATAAATGCGCTGTTACTCCGTTAGGTGGTTAACGGCGAGCCTTTGCCGTCAGCCGCCCACGGCAAACTTCGTAAGGGCTTTGCCGTCAGCCACTGTAGGCAAACTGACCAGATTGGTCAGCCTCCCAGGAAGCACAGTTGCCTGCCACGTGGCCTCTTTGCTGTCCGCTGCTGATGGCAAAGATCCCTTTGCCGTCGGTGGCAGACGGCAAAGAGCCTGCATATTGGCTTTTTTTCCCTGTTTTTTTAAATCCAACAATTTTCACAGCAAATATATATGACATATATAGATATATTTCACAGGGCTATTTAACAGCACATAAGTTTCATCGTACATACATATATAGCAAGTTGCACATACACATAAGTTGCAACCATTAAGAAGTTGCACATACATATTACAATGCAAAGTTTCATCAAGATAGCAAGTTCCATCGTAGCAAGCTAGAAGAATACTAGAAGAGAATGAAATAAAAAACAAGCACTCCATCATAGCAAGCTAGCTTCCGAGAAGTGAATGAAATCTGCAAAATGGCAAATAAGAAAGTTAGGAAAAGGTGACTAGAAGAAGAAGACTAGAAGAAGAAGCACGCCATCGTTTGTGAGGTAACTTAGGTGAAATGGATCGCTTATGAGCTAACTTAGGTAAAATGCATCATTTTAGAGCTAACGTAGGTAAAATGGATCGTTTATGAGCTAACTAAGCTAATTATGCCATTTTTTTACATAAGTAAGGTAAGTACATGTCATTATTGAGCAAACCTAGTTAACTAAGCATATTATAACTAACTTAGGTCATTTTGGAGGAAACAAAGCGAAGTGTTGATCGTTTTAGAGCTAACTTAGGTAAAATGGTTGGTTTTGGAGGTCAGTAAGCTTATTAAATCATTTTGCAGGAAAAGAAGCTAGCTCTAGGTCATTAAGGTATGCATATTGGATGAAATAAAGCTAAGTCTAGGTCTTTATGCATTTGTTAAGCAAAAAACTAGAGAAACTTACCTTGATCAGGGAGGTGTGGGAGAGGGCTAGCTCATGCGAGTAGCTGGAGAAGGATTGTGTGATGCTTGTGTGGAGTTACGCTGCACCAAAGATCATTTCCAATGTTTCGTTAGCATGATGACACTCAAATGTTAAGACTAGCAAGTAATGTCCATTCAAATTAAACTCACCGTGGTCTCAGGAGCAATCTCTGGATCAATGGCTATGGAGCCACGGGACCTCCCGCCACTAGATATCATCACCTGCTCTGGATTGTAGGGAATCTTGCTCGGGTTAAACGCCTCCCCTTTCCTCGCCTTCCCCTTGACTTGCTTGTAAGAGGCAGTGTGGGCCATGGCATACAGGTCGTACCCCTCTGGCACCTTATCCGTCTTATTGTAGCATGCCCGAAAGAGAGAAACAAAGTAAATTAGTAATTAAAGGGCTCAAGCTAGCATGATGAATGAGTTGCATTAATCATGAAGCAAACCACATACCCAATTCCGCCCGAAGTGATATAAGCTGGAGCTACCTTGATGGTGTGGCACACCTTCAATTTGGGCACATTTGTCCTTGGCCTCAGTCGGCTCCCCTTCCATCTTTCAACACCTGCCATGACAAAGAGTAAACGAAATTAGTACAACATAAAAAAATACCAACATGAATAATAATATGTATATCACTTAAGTGTATCATCATCAAGTACAACATAAAAAAATTGAATACCTGACACTACTAATAATCTCGATCAGTATCATCAATAAATGCATAATCATCATCATCACTATAATCAATGACGGGCTCATAGGGTTCAGTGGCATCAACATGTGGAAGGCCACCTTTACGTAATCGGTCAAGCATTGAGAGGTCGTCCGCAGCAATAACCTCTTCTTGTTCCGGCTCTTCTTGTTCCTCCTCTGGGGTGATGTGGGATTCACTGTCGCTGTCTACTTCAATGTTTTGGGGTGAAGTATACCGGTTCTTGAAACGCTTTTTGGAAAGACGTGTCTCTTGGAAGAATTCTCCTTCATATGTGTCTGGGTTAATGTGAGGTTCATAATCCTCTTCCTTTGGGGGAGATAGTCTAGCACGTGGCGGCACTTCATAAACGACATCCCAACCTTTCAGATCTGGATTAGTTTGGCAGGCCCAGGGTAGATAGAATACTTGGGTCGCCTGTTGAGCCGTAATATAGACATCAGGCACATCTAAATGGGTGCTTTGGTTCGTTTCAACTAGCCCTATATGTTCATGAGTCCTTCTAGTCTCCTTCGGCTGAAACCAATAACATTTGAAGACTATGGCATTCGGTGGGTTTTCACCATAGAATAGAAGTTCATAAATTGCTTCAACTCTCCCATAATACTCGGTACCTCCTTTGCCGATAGCAGATACACAACAATTTGTAGACTTTCGGTCGGCCATAGATAGCTCTTTGCCATAGGTACGAAAACAATACCCGTTGATGTCGTATTTGTCAAATGAACGGACCTTATAGTCAAAACCATTAGCGACTTGTCTCAATTCGGCGTCCATAGACTCTGAATTAGCCTACAAGTTTAATATGAAAGGATTGTTGCATTATGCAAAAATTAGCGAATGAAATGAAATTGTCTAATAGAATTTACCGTTTGTTTGAACCAAGAGATGAAACCGGGATAGCCGCCTCCTTGCTTTGCGAGAAGCTCATACTCTTCGACGGAATCCTTTTGGATCACCGCTCCATACGAGAATAGGGCGACGTATCGACTGTATGAAATATCCAGGAATAAGAGCAGTTCAAAGGAAATAGAAGTTGCGAAACAATGTACCGAGAACTTACTCGATGTACGGCCGCACTTCTATCAGGTTGTTGAAGATATACAACAAAATGGTCCGCCATTCTTTGTTATCCAAAGATACTGGATTTGAAACACTGGCTGGTGCGAGATTCCCTTTGAATAGGCTGAGGTTGGATCCACCCTTTTTAGGCTCGTCAGCATTGTACTGAGGCTTTGGATTATGCAAATGACGATTTTTGGTTTCGTAGTGTGCTGTCACGAAGTTTGCCGCCTCCTCAGTGATGAATGCCTCAGCCATAGACGCTTCAATTCTACGTTTATTTTTACATTTTTCTCGAAGCGCCTTCTACATCCTCTCAGTTGGGTAGCACCAACGATTTTGCATGGGCCCCCCCAATCTTGCCTCGGTCGGGAGATGCAAAATCAAATCCTGCATTGGATTAAAGAAGCCCGGTGGAAAGGTCTTCTCTAACTTGCAGATCAACTCTGGTGCCAACTCTTCCATTTCTTCTAGCACGCCAGGCGATAGTTCTTTCGCACAAAGAACACGGAAGAAATAGCTGAGTTCTGCCAGTACTAGCCATTCATCCTCAGGGATGAAGCCACGCAACATCACCGGCATTACCCGCTCAATCCATATGTGCCAATCATGACTCTTGAGACCAAATATCTTCAATTTATCAAGACTCGCTCCCCTCTTTAGATTCGCTGCATACCCATCGGGAAGCATCAACTGCATTTCCACCCACAAGATAGTTTCCCTCATAGCTGGCCTTCCAAGATTGAACCATGCCTTTGGCTTCGTCCAGTTCTGCTTTCCTTTCGGTTCTTTCATGTTCTGTAATGGCCTATCACATAGCGCCTCCAGATCGACTCTAGCCTTAGTATTATCCTTTGACTTCCCATCTATGCCGAACAATGTACCAAAAAGTGCCTTGGCGATATTCTTCTCAGTGTGCATCACGTCAATGTTGTGTGGGCAAAGGAGGTCTTTGAAGTAAGGCAGATCCCATAAGCATGTTTTGTGAGTCTAGGCATGCTTAGAATTACACCCCTTGAAGTACCCTGGACGCTCTGTATCTGGCTCGAGAGCGTTTAACTGATCCAGGGTCTGTTGGCCTGTCAACACAAGTTGTGCAGAGATTTTTACAACTCTACCTCTGATGAAGTTCTTCTTGTCTTTCCTGAACTTATGGCGAGGATCCAGGAACTGTATATGCATGTCGAAGCAAGAAAACTTGCGACCGGCCTGAAGCCAACGAAACTCAAGAGCTCCCTTGCATGCGGGGCACGGGAACCTTCCATGCACACACCAGCCAACGAATAGCGCATACGCCGGCAAGTCATGCATCGAGTACATGTACCAGACACGCATTATGAAGTTTCATTTGCTATAGGCGTTGTATGTCTTGAACCCATTATCCTAGGCTTCTTGCAATTCGTCCTTAAGCGGCTGCATGTACACATTCATATTTTTCCCCGGATAGTTGGGCCCTGGAATTATCAACGTCAGGAAAATGTTCTTTCTTTGCATAATCTGTCCGGGGGGGGGGGGGGGGGGGGGAGATTGAGTGGAAAGACAAATACGGGCCAACAACTGTATTGGTCTGCCGTCATACCAAACACACTGAACTCATCGGTGCTGATACCAACTCGAGGATGCCTCGGATCTGCCGCTTTGTCAGCATGTAATTCATCAAACTTTTTCTATGCAACACCATCCGATGTGTGTACCATCATCAGATTCCCATCTGCATCTAGTTCGGTTCTTTTACCTGTTTTGTGCCATGTCATCTGTCTGGCCTTCTCTTCGACCATGAAAAGACGTTGAAGTCTTGGTACGATTGGCATATACCGAAGAACACTAACAAGGATTTTGGTCCGTGTCTTCTCACCCATACCGTTGTCTACCACAATATACCTGGAAGACTTGCAAATGGGACAATAGTTCAAGTCCGCATAGTCAAGCCTAAATAAGGCACATCCTTTCTCACAAGCATGTATCTTCTCATAGGGCATCTTCAGTGCACGGAGGATTTTTTCCGACTAGTACAGGTTTGCAGGCATTACATGGCCTTTGGGTAGAAAGCGTCCAAATACTGTCATAATTGCGTCATAGCATTCTCTGCCCAAGTTGAACTGAGCCTTCAAAGCCATTACTTGTGAGATGGCATCCAACTGACCAAGCTCAGTGTGCTCGTGGAGCGGACGTTTTGAAGACTCCAACATTTCATTGAAGGCCTTTGCAGATTCCTCCATCTCCTCGTCCGAATCCCGAGCATCATCATAGTCTTGCACCATGTTTTCCATCCCGGTACCATGCTCGTCGGTGCGACGATGATCCACCTCAGCTCGGTCACGTTGGGCAGACTCACCATGAAATGTCCACACCGTATAATTGGGCGTAAAACCATTCTTCTGCAGGTGTTTACCCATTTCAGCCTCTGTCCTCTTTTCCCAATTGCCGCATTGGAAACAGGGGCACCAAGTTTTCCTCTGGCCATTTGCAAACGCGGCTTGCACAAACCCCTTGGTTTTTGTGAACCATTCAGCGCTCCATTTGTTCTGACCAGTGTGACCGGTATACATCCACCCACGATCACTCATCTTGACTTTCAGAGCTACTGGACACACAACAATTATATATATATATAATTCACCATGTATATATTCATCAGTTGATCTACTTTGTCAATTTTATTACGTCCATGCAACCTACACTCTAATAGGTAATGATAGGTCCTAATCCCACCCGAGTATGTGTAGATTGGGTTCATTTTCCCATGCTATGCTCCGGATCCGACGCAAAATTTCGGCAGCACCTCCTCGCTGTTCTCCTGATACACGTCTCTGCAATAAACAGAGAGGATGTGTACCCGGAGAACAACAGGGGAGGCACTGACGAAATTTATGCGTCGGATCCGGAGCAAAGCATATCGGAAAACGAACCCAATCTACACATACTCGGGCTGTCCATGGATAGTGTTGGACAATTCGAAAGAATCAAGGTTATAAATATGCAAATGCGTGCATATTTATAACTATGACGCTTTCGAACGGGAGACACATATTGGTTACGCATACTGATGATTCAAGACACATATATAGCTAGCTATCAAGTTTCATCGGCACGAACACCGGAACAGAGCAAATAATTAATGGGGAAGGAGGACATGTCATTTGTGCTCACCCACGAACGAAGGGGTAGAGCTCGTCAAAAGCACGGCGAGGTCGTCGAACACCAAACCTCGCAGCGGTGAAACAACTGCACATTTAAATCAACCCGATCAACACAATTATATATGATGTTTTTCATAACAAAATCGAAAAATATATGACCTAACTAATAATTCACAAATATAAGACCCTATCGGCCTCGGGGGGTCGGGTGTCGGGGTGTCTGGGTGTCGTGTCGGGGTCGGGGTGTGGTGTCGGGGTCGGGGGGTCGGGGTCAGGGGTCAGGGGGTCGGGGTGTCGGGGTCGGAGTGTCGGGGTCAGGGGGTCAGGGGGTCGGGGTGTTTCCTTCTATCCTTCTTCTTCTTTGTTTCTCTTCTTCTTCTTCTTCTTTCCTTTCTTCTTCTTCTTCTTTCATCTTTTTTCTACTTTTTTACTTCTTTTCGTTTCTTCTTTTCTTCTTCTTCTACTTCTTCTACTTCTTTTCTTCTTCTTGTTTTTTCATCTTTCTACTAATTCTACTTCTTCTACTTCTTCTAATTCTCTTCTAACACTAACACTAACACAATCTAGCACTAACAATTAAACAGCAAAAAACTGAAAAAAACAGAAAAAAAAAGTAGTAGTCCCTCACCGGAGCAATGTGACGGTCGGCGAGGGGGCACGGGCGGCGGGGGCGGCGCCGGGCGGCGGGTGCGGCGCCGGGCGGCGGGTGGTGGGGCGACGGGTGTCGGCGGGTGGGGTGGGGGGAGGAGGGGTGGTGGGGCGACAGGCCAAGGGTGCGAGGGCGGGGGCGGCGCCGGGCGGCGGGGGGCGGGGGCGGTGCCGGGCGGCGGGTGGCGGAGGGGTGGTGGGGCGACGGGGCGTCGGCGGGTGGGGTGGGGGCAGAGGGGGGGTGGCGCGACGGGCCAAGGGTGTGGGGGCGGGGGCAGCGCCGGGCGGCGGGGGCGGCGGTGGATCTAGCTAGGGCGGGGCATCGGGGAGGAGAGAGGAAGAGAAGGGAGAGTAACGAGCGGGGGGTGGCGTCCGTTAGTTACTCGGCTCTTTGCCGTCCGCCAGTCTTTGCCGTCCGCTGTTATCTCTCTTTGCTGTCTGCTAGCGGACGTCAAAGAGGTTGGGGTGTTAAGTTTTTTTTAAACGGGCGGGTGGGTGGGGGCCACCTCCCTCTTTGCCGTCAGCTGGCGGACGGCAACGAAATGGCGCATGGCAAAGAGCTTCTTTGTCGTCTGCCGTTTCTTTGCCGTCTGCTTTTCGGTAGTTGATGGCAAAGAGCTTCTTTGCGATCTGGCAGATGGCAAAGTAGCTGATTCCAGTAGTGAATGCAAAATACGATTATTTTATCCTACTATATGACGAGCAGTGAGGTAGGAGGTAACTTAGCTATCAGTGATGGACTCTCTTGAACACCATCATTATTTATCTCTGCGTGTTTGAGCTGTGCATTTGTCGATAGGCCTGGGAGTTGAGCTAGTAGGGTAGTGGCCTTGGTCCAAAGTAATAGAAGTAGCACAAAAACATTTTTTTAGTGTAGGCTTTTCCTTACTCAAGACTGCCTACTAGAGTCGCGAGTGCTTGAAAGGAAAAGTGAATGAACAACATAGGAATTGGAAAGTTTCCTATGGTACTACTATTCATGAATTTGGTTCAAAGGAACGGAGCAAAGGAAAACTGTTGGATTGTTCCTTTTAGTGTCTCCTTGAAAGAAAAACTGTAGGAATTTTAATTTCCACTTGTCCTCCTTTTCAAATTCCTATTCATGAAGCACAAGACAAAGAGATATTAGCATAATAGCATTATAACCGTACATTTTCTTGTGGTTTGACTTAATCTCACCATGCTTCTTTGCATCCTGTAATATTCCAATTCTTCAGAATCAAACACCTAGATTGGCAGATATCCTGTGTTTTTAAATTCTCTGTCTTGCACGTGCATTCCTATCCTATTCCTGTCTATTTCCTATCCCTGCATTGTTGGAATCCCCAAATTCAAACAAGCCCTTACACAATTACTTATGTTACATATATGTGTCAAAGAAAACCTTGTGTGCTTTGTCCTGCTCCTGCGGTACTGTGTTCCACCCCAGCCAGCTGCTCCAACGATGGAAGGGTTCACCACAGTAGGGATCCGCTCTCTAGACTGTCTTTCGTCGCCTCAGATCTTCTTCCCCACCACCGACAGCCACGACAACTGCATTACCATCATCAACTGAGCAGATGACATTGAGGACTACACGGTTCTGCAAGAGAGGTCACCCTCTTCCGTGTCTGCTTATGTTATGCATCGCTTAATATGATGACATGCTACTTTATCGTCGTGTTCACCTATTAGACTCTGAGTCAGGTCCAAACTAATGCCGAAACTTGATTTTTTAAATGGTTGTGGGGTACATATTGGGGCAGCAATTAGTACTATCTGTCTACTATCTGGTTAATCTCGGGTGTCTACTATGAGTTTCATGTTGGGTGCAAACCAACATTAAAGGAGCCATTATCTATATTTTTTAACTAAAGCTATTATCTGCCTGCTATCATTGGTTTTGGGTCTATCCACAGTTTGCTACTATCACTTTGGATTTGTGCATGCACTCCTTACATAATCCCACTATGTTTTGTTCCTATGCATGTAAGTTATTGTACACAATGGAACTGAACATGTAGAGCAAAAGAGACGAGCCTTAAATGGCAATGAAATTTCATGTAGACGTCGCTCCATGCTGGGCGCAAAGGCAGCCCCCTCCGCCCATTTCGTATCATAATCAAGAGGAAGATAACTGTTCTGAGGGGATTCAGAAGGAGAAGACCACTCCTATTAACCCCATGAGGTCTTCGCTCTAACTTGGCATGCTGGTGTTGGTAATATCATGCATATGGTGCATTGCATTGCTTACTGTATACATCAAAGATGTCATCTGCTTAGTTTAGACATGCTTTTTGTCGATGCCATCTCTTTAGTTTCTTTTACCGTATATGTGAATCATGCAATGCCATCTTGTTTACCCAGGCATCATATATGTGAATTTTGCAATGCCACCCTGGTTAGCCACTCATCTTATATATGAATTATATCATGCCATCATTTTTTATTACGTGTTAAATTTGTCAACAATTTTAGGACATTCAATTACTCTTCCTGTGCATCAACCATTCAGCACGATCATGGAAAATCTGGAGTGGAAACAAGGTCTTCAGAGCAGACAATGCTATCTAACGAAGCACATGTCTTGCTGGTTACGGATAGCTCCTCACAGGAGGATTCATAGATAGATGACCAGTCCTATTCCCCCCCAAGGTGCATGCTCTAACTTGGTAGGGTTATGTTGCTCATATCGTGCATATGGTATCTTGCATTGCTATGTCATAAGCTTAGTTTAGACATGCTTTGTGTGAATGCCACCTGTTTAGTTTCTAATTACCATGTATGTGAATTATGCAATGCCATCTTGTTGCAAGATATCATATATGTAAATTATGTAATGCTATCTTGTTGCAAGGTATTATATATGTGAATTATGCAATGCCATGCTGTTTAGCCGAGCGTCATATATGTGAATTATATCATGCCGTCCTTTTTTTGTATTTCTCATTGCTTCTGTCGACAATGTTTGTATATTCAATTGCCCTTCCTGTGCATCAGCCATTTGAATTGGTGATGGAGAAATATGGAGTGAAAACAAGGTCTTCAGAGCAGACAATGCTACCTGCTAAAGCAGATATCTTGTTGGTTACAGATAACTCTTCAGAGGAGGATTCAGAGGCAGATGACCAGTCCTATTATCCCCCTGAGGTGTATGCTCAAACTTGGCAGGGTTATATTACTCATATCATGCATATGTTCTATTGCAATGCTTAGTTTTTACATCATATACACAATATTGAATGCCATCTCCTTAGTTGACACATCATATATGTGATTGCCTTCTGCTCACTTCCTTAGTATATAAATCATATATTTGAATTATATCATGCCATGATGTTTACATAGACAGCATGTATCTGAATTATGGCATGCCAACCCATTTTCTAAAGACATAATATAGTTATATCATCTCATCCTGTTTACATAGTCATCATATTTTGAATTATGTCATTCTATCCCTGAATTATATCATGCCATCATGTTTCCATCGATGGCATGTTTGTGATTTATGGCATGCCAACCACTTTAATAGACACATCATATAGTTATATCATGTCATCCTGTTTAAATAGTCATCATATTTTGAAGTATGTCATTATATCCTGTTTAGTTAGCCATCATACATGTGAAATTGTGTCATGATATCCTGTTTAATTATCCATCATATATGTGAAATTATGTCATGCTATTCTATTTGGTTAGACAACATAAATGTGAATTATTTCATGCCCTGTTTTCTTCCCTACTATCCATTGCACCTGTCAATCTTACAATGTCTGTACATTCAATTACTTTTCTTGTTTACCAGCCATTTCAATTGGAGGGGGTGATGGCAGTATCTGTGGGAGTAAAAATGCGGTCTTCAAAAAAGATCATGCTACCTGTTGATGCAGATAGAACCACGGTTGTACTTGCCCAAGAACCAGCCCCACCACACATAAACCAGACTCACGCAGATTGTACCCCTACTCAGTTGGACAGAGAACCAGCTACACCCCTTCTAACCCCAACCCCAGCAGATAGTAACCCAATTCCCGTTGACATAGCACCATCTCCACCATAGAGCACCCAAACACGAGCAATTAGTAAGGCAACTGCAGTGCCCAAAGGACGAGGACCACCACTCCGAACCCCAAGTCAACGCTTAAAGCAGAAAAAACATTGTTCTCAAGTCAGGTTCTGTAGCTATGGTTCATACTACTTTGCTCTTCCATCATTGTATTTACTCATAACAACTAATTTCAAATTTGAAGGATGCAATTGAAACTCCAATAGCGCAACATGTATGTTTTAAACATGTTTCTTTAACGTGTTTGTTGTTATAACTTGCTCTATGTTGATTTCAGTTTCAATTGAATAAATAGTTATGTTCTCATGCCATGCACATTACAAGTGTTGTTATTGTTGTGTAGTTTCCCACACTTATATTCTGTCTATGCTACTTTGTCTTGAATAGATATGATTGTACCCCTCGACCACAACGCCTCGTCGGCTTCAGGGACTACTGTCGGAGTAATGGGCCATGGGTAGCCTCAACCAGGGCCCAGAATTTATCAAGACTTTGGGCCAGCTCCGCCTAGCTGGACACCAAGCTGAAGCACTGCCCTCTGGGGGTCGGCTGGGTCGACGGCCGGCTACCAGAGGGCGGCCAACCCCAGCCTACGGCGCTAAGAGTGGCCGGCTCTAGCCCGCCGGCCTCCAGAGAGGGTGGCATCAGGCAGGCGGCCACCTCGCAGCCCAGGTACAACCGAGCCCCCATTAAGAGTACAAGCTAGAGCATGGCTGCAGTGAAGCACGTCGCCCCCGACGCCCGGGACATGCATGGCTATAGTACTCCGTACAGGCGGAGATCTCCGCACGGCGGGGCACTGTGCGATGTCTCCCCTGATGTTGCTCCAAGAAGGCGGAACCCTGTTCCCCATGACGGCCTGTCGGTACGGCCTGCCGGCCACGGACCCTACCAGGCAGTGACACCACAGAAGACGGCGGACGCCCAGTCAGTCGGGCTTGGGAAGGGCCGGCCTCCAGCAGGCGGCCGTCCCTTACCCCGAGGCAAGCATGCCATTAACCTGATGAGACCGGGTGTGGCTATAGTAACCTCCCGCCAGCCGGCGGGACTGTAGCCACGATAAGATGACCAAGCCCTCGTCATAGACGGCACGGCTACAGTAAGCAGCCATTAACCAACCTGCGTGGCCCACTAGGCGGCGGGCCCCAGTAGTCGGCAGAGAAGCCGAAGGCTGGAGACGCTGACAGACGGGCCTCAAAAGCCGGCATGATTACAATTGTACCCCTGGGGGTAGGCCTATATAAGCCCCCCAGGCCACAGATGCAAAGGGTTGCAACCCTGATAGAACTAGCCAGTTACCTAGGGCAGGG
Organism: Triticum timopheevii; assembly: GCA_963921465.1. NCBI lineage: Eukaryota > Viridiplantae > Streptophyta > Magnoliopsida > Poales > Poaceae > Triticum > Triticum timopheevii. The sequence continues at coordinate 487,371,573 of OY997270.1, read as the reverse complement.
AAGAGCTAGCCTTGCCTTCTCCTACCTCTAGACACAGCTCAAGGAGCAACTTGTATCACTAGTGCCATAGTGATCATGCGGAGACCCCGCAGAGCAGGAGTAGGGGTATTATCTCCACGGAGAGCCCCCAACCTGGGTAAAGTTCGCCGGCGTACGTGTCTACGCCTTATCCCGCTTCCAGGCACCGGTGACGTTCTACTCGCTCCCACCATGATAAGCCATCCTTTGGCATATGTCGCACCCAACCCCTGACATTTGGCGCCCACCGTGGGGCGAGGTGCACCATCTCCCAGAGATCTGCTCTGGACGGGAACCCTGTTCCTTCCTGGCGAGCAAAGCCAGCCCAGCAAGCCTGACGGCGTCAGCCTCGGCGAGATCAACCTCTCCGACGAGCCGGCCTCTGAGGTGGGCACTAGCTGCCCCGAGAGCTACCTCGTCAGCCTCCTCGACCAGCTCCATGTTACCAGCGATCCTGCTGTGGACCTGGAGTCTATCGGCTCCACCGATCCGATGATCGTCGACTCCGACAGAACATCGCTCGACACGTTCCCCACCAACATGGTGGTCTATGACGAGCCACCTCCTCGCGAGCACAGCAGCGGGAGCATCATCACGGAGGTACTCGTCATCAACAATGGAGAGCACTCGGACGAGCATGCTCAAGACCCCCTCGATACGACTCTGCGCGACCTAACGGCGCCCATTCCCGAGGGCGCAGACGCTGAGGTGCTGAAGGCACACCGCAACCAGCTTCTCGAAAACGCTGGCCGCCTGGCCAGCATGCGCCGGCTCTCGGACGCCTACCGACGCGAGATGGATCGAGCCGTTGGCGGCACGCCGGCTCCTGAGGGGCCTAGCCGCCTCGGGACGGTTCGGCAACGTGGCGCGACTGTCACCAGTATGTTCGGGGCGGAGCGCCCCGTCTATGCCATGCCTGCAGAGAACATCCGGGCCGCCCAGGCGGTGACGGATGAGCTAGAAAAATACAACGGCGATGAGTGCCACCACATGATGGCACGAGTCCAGCAGCTCCTAGACGCGGCCGCCGCGCAACACGAGGCCGGCTGCCGCGCTGAAGTTCCAGCCCAATGAAACAATGAGCCGCCTCCTCGCCAAGATCATGGGGCGACATTCCGGACGCCGACTGGTGGCGCCCGCGGAGGAAAAGGCAACGAGCGGGCTGGCAGCCGCTGCCGGACGCGCCTCTCCATCGAGCGAGACAAGGACGGTCGCCCTCATGCGGTGGAGCGGCGAGGCGACCTACCGCCTCCTCCGCCTCGTGGAGCGAGGCACCCTACTCCGCCTCCCATCACGCACCCGACACTCGGTGACCGCCTTGGCCGCCGAGAGGGAGTCAGAGAGAACGACGCCCACCATCGGATCGATCGCCTCAATCGAACCTTGGCGCTAGAAGAAGCAGACACACTGGGTCCGCCCTGTTTCGGCCCCTGGATCCGAGATGAGCCCTTCCCCAAAGGGTTCACTCTCCCGCAAGATACGCCCAAATACACCGGCTCCGTGAAGCCAGAGGACTGGTTGGTCGACTACTCCACGGCCGTCAGCATAGCAAACGGCAACAAGCGTGTTGCTTTGAAATACGTCCCTCTCATGCTTCAGGGGACGGCCCGGACGTGGCTCCACAGTCTGAAGCCCCGCAACATCAACAGCCGGGTGGATTTCACCGAGGCCTTCATCCGCAACTTCACCAGCACGTACAAGCGACCTCCCAAGCCACGACAGCTCTCCTTGTGCGTCCAAGGGCCCAGCAAATCGACTCGCGACTATCTCACGCGCTGGGCCGAGTTGCTTAACTCCTGCAAGGGCGTGCATGAGGTGCAGGCCATCGAGTACTTCACCGCCGGGTGCCGAGAGGGCACCCTCCTCAAGCACCGGCTTCTCTGCGACGAGCCCGCGACTCTCGACGAACTGTTGATCATCGCCGACAAGCACTCCATGGCCGAATCCTCCATGAAGGCGGAGATCTTCGTCAATGCATCCGGCAAGGTAGCACCTCAGGCTCCTCGGACTCCGGCTGGTGAGACCAGTCGGAGACTGCCCCCAAGCAACAACAAGCGGAAGGCCACCCAGCCGGCTTCCAACAGCCGAGAGGTGGCGACGGTCAAGGATCAGCAGCCGGAGGGGCAGCCAGCGCCCAAGCATCAAAAGGGCGGCAAGCCCAACTGGCTGCCCACCTTCTCGTACAAGCAGACCCTCGATGTGCCTTGCAAGTTTCACAGTGGCGCGAAGCCGTCCAACCACACCACTCGGAAGTGTCACTGGCTCACCAGGATCGCTAAGGGAGATGGCCTCCTACCTCCTCCGCCTGTCGGCCCGCCGCCTCCTCTACCCCAGCAGCCGGCGGCCCGGCCAGTCGGCGCCATTCAAGATGAGTATCCTGCAGAGCATGGGGCCTATGTCGTGTTCAATAGTGTGGCCGATGATAGGCGCAGCAGACGGCAACAACAACAAGAGGTGCATGCGCTAGCCTCAAGCACCCCGGAGTTCATGCACTGGTCCGAGAAGCCCATCAGCTGGAGCAGGGCCGACCATCCGGAAGTAATGCCTTCCCCCGATTCCTACGCCTTAGTCCTAGATGCAACCCTCGCAACAAAAAGGCGGGCAGCTCGTTTCTCCAGGGTCTTGATAGATGGCGGCAGCAGCATAAACATCCTGTACCGCGACACAATGGAGAAGTTGGGAATCAAGAAGAGGCAGCTCCTCCCTAGTCGCACTGTATTCCATGGCATAGTCCGTGGGCTTTCCTGCTCACCAATTGGCAAGACCCAGATTGATGTCCTCTTTGGAGACAAGAATCATTTCCGCCGAGAGCCAGTTTGGTTTGAGGTGGTGGACCTAGAGATCCCTTACCATGCACTGCTTGGCAACCTGCCCTGGCCAAGTTCATGGCGGTCCCCCACTATGCCTACCTCAAGATGAAGATGCCGAGTACCAAGGGAATCCTAAATGTAGTCGGAGACTACAAGAAGTCGGCCGCCTGCACCGCAGACAGTAGTCGGTTGGCCGAGTCCCTCGTGATTGCAGCCGAGAAGCGGCTCCTAGCTGGGTGGTGGCAATGGCCGGCAAGAAGCCGGAAATGTCACCCGCCCCCAAGGAGTCGGACGTAGAGGGCTCGTTCAAGCCGGCAAAATAAACAAAGAAGATACCCTTGGACCCAGAGCACCCGGAGAGGCATGCTGTCGTAGGTGCAAACCTGGACAGCAAATAGGAAAGTGAGCTCATCGATTTCCTCCGTGAGAGTCGGAACATCTTTGCATGGTCTCCCAAAGACATGTCGGGTGTTCCGACGGATCTCGCCGAGCACAAACTACATGTCCAACCTGACGTCAAGCCGGTCAGGCAGCCCTTGTGCCGCCTGTCGGAAGAGAAGAGAAGAGTTGTTGGAGAAGAGATAGCCCGACTTCTGGCAGCTGGATTCATCATGGAAGTATTCTTTCCAGAATGGCTAGCCAACCCAGTCCTAGTGTTGAAGAAGAACAAGCAGTGGCGCATGTGTATTGACTATACCAGCCTCAACAAGGCCTGCCCCAAAGATCTGTTTGCCTTACCGAGGATTGATCAAGTGATAGACTCCACAGCCGGATGCGAGCTGTTGAGTTTCTTGGATGCATATTCGGGCTACCACCAGATAAAGCTGAACCCGGCCGATAGGCTGAAGACCGCCTTCATCACGCCATTTGGAGCCTTCTGTTACCTGACCATGACGTTCGGCTTGCGGAATGCCGGTGCCACCTTTCAACGTTGCATGCAGAAGTGTCTCCTCAAACAGCTTGGCAGAAATGCCCATGTCTACCTAGATGATGTGGTGGTGAAGACGGAGAAGCACGACACGCTGCTAGAAGACCTCAAGGAAACCTTTGAAAACCTGCGCCGATTCCAGATCAAGCGAAACCCGGAGAAATGCGTCTTTGGAGTACCAGCCGGCCAGCTTCTTGGCTTCCTGGTCTTAGAGCGCGGCATAGAATGCAACCCTGTGAAGATCAAGGCAATTGAGAGGATGGAGGTGCCCACCCGACTGCTGGATGTGCAGAAATTCATCGGTTGCTTGGTGTCGATCAGCCGTTTCATCAGCCGGCTGGGCGAGAAGGCTCTTCCCTTCTACCAACTCATGAAGAAGACCACTTTTTTTGAGTGGAACGACAAGGCGGACGAAGCATTTCTCCAACTCAAGAAGATGTTGGCGACCCCACCTATCCTGGCGGCTCCGACTGAGAAGGATCCCATGCTCCTCTACATCGCAGCCACCAGTCGGGTTGTCAGCGTAGTCATGGTGGTAGAGCGCAAGGAGGAGGACAGAGCATTGCCGGTCCAGAGACCGGTGTATTACTTGAGAGAAGTACTGTCCGCCTCCAAGCAAAACTACCCGCATTACCAGAAGATGTGCTACGGCGTGCACTTTGCCGCCAAGAAGCTGAAGCCTTACTTTCAAGAGCACCCCATAACCGTCGTATGCACAGCTCCGCTTGCCGAGATCATTGGAAGCCGAGACACCTCCGGCCGAGTGGCCAAGTGGGCTATTGATCTGCCCCCTACACCATCTACTACCAGCCGCGCACCGCCATGAAGTCACAAGTGCTGGCCGAATTCCTCGTCGACTGGGCCGAGACCCAGTATTTCCCGCCTGCACCAGACTCTACCCATTGGCGGATGCATTTTGATGGTTCAAAAATGCGCACCGGTTTGGGAGCCGGCGTCGTCCTCACCTCTCCCAAAGGCGACAAGCTTAAATATGTGCTGCAAGTCCACTTCGCCGCCTCCAACAACGTAGCCGAGTACAAGGCACTCATACACGGGCTCCGGCTTGCCAAGGAACTCGGCATTCGCCGGATCCTCTGCTATGGTGACTCCAACTTGGTGATCCAGCAGTCGTCAGGAGACTGGGACGCCAAGGACGCAAAAATGGCGAGCTACCGCTTCCTCGTGCAGCAACTCAGTGGATACTTCAACGGGTGCGAGTTCCTCCATGTGCCAAGAAACGACAACGAGCAAGCAGATGCCTTGGCATGGATTGGCTCCACCCGACAAGCGATACCAGCTGGCGTAGCCCTACGCCGCCTTCTCAAGCCATCTGTCAAGCTGTCTCCTGATTCAGACTCCATCTTTGTGCCGGCCCCTCCCGAAGAAGTCGGGTCCGACTTGAGAGTCCCAGAGGCCGGCACGGGGATTTCGGCAGGCGGCCCGGGGACTGCTGCAGCCGCACCCAGCTCGAGGACTCCAGAGCCCGGCCCGAGGACTTCAGCAGTCGGCCCGGGGACTTCTTCAGCATAGTAGACGGAAGCAGCTGCCAACCCGCCGCCTCCCAGCCCAACCACCCTCATACAAGTTGCAGTTGTGGCAGTCGAAGAAATTGCGCAACCATCTTGGGCTCAGCCAATCCTCAAGTTCCTAGTGAATAAAGAGCTGCTGACTGATGAGATCTCGGCCCGACAAGTGCAAAGGCGAGCAACAGCCTACACCATAGTCAACAAGAGCTAGTGCGACGAAGTGTCGCCGGGGTTTATCAGCGCTGCGTGGAGCCGGACCAAGGCCAAGCAATACTCAGGGATATCCACCAAGGCGAGTGGGGCCACCATGTGGCTTCAAGATCACTTGTGTCCAAGGCTTTCCATCATGGATTCTTTTGGCCGACTGCTCTAGAAGAAGCCAAACAACTAGTGCAGAAGTGTCAAGGGTGCTAGAGATTCCGCTCCAAGCCACATTTGTCGGCTTCTGCACTCAAGACCATTCCCATAGCCTGGCCCTTCGCTGTTTGGGGGCTGGATATGGTAGGACCATTCAAGACGGCCCGTGGTGGCATGACTCATTTGCTTGTCGCTGTGGACAAGTTCACCAAGTGGATAGAAGCAAAACCAATCAAGTAGCTGAATGGGCCGACTGCCGTGACCTTCATCGCCGACATCACCACGTGATACGGCATACCACATAGCATCATCACTGACAACAGCACCAACTTCGCCAAGGGAGCCTTGGCTCATTTCTGCGCAACACAGGGCATCCGCCTAGACTTAGCGTCCGTTGCCCACCCGCAGTCAAATGGCCAAGTTGAGCGTGCAAACAGCCTCATTCTGTCCGGCCTCAAGCCCCGACTGGTCGAGCCTCTGGAGCGTTCGGCCGGCTGCTGGCTCGACGAGCTGCCGGCCGTCCTCTGGAGCTTGCACACAACTCCGAAAAAGTCAACCGGCTTCACGCCTTTCTTCCTCGTCTACGGTGCCGAAGCCGTCATCCCAACAGACATCAAGTTCGACTCCCCAAGAGTCACTATGTACACCGAGGCAGATGCCAAGGAGGCATGATAAGACGGCTTCGACTTGCTGGAGGAAGGCCGGGTGTTGGCACTCAGCCGGTCGGCCATCTACCAGTAGAGTCTGCGCTGATACTACAACCGCAAGGTGAAGCCAAGAGCCTTCCTAGAGGGAGACCTTGTGCTCCGGCTGATCCAGCGAACAGCCGGACAACACAAGCTCTCGGCACCTTGGGAAGGCCCTTTCATCATCAGCAAGGTGCTGGGCAACGATTCCTACTATCTGATCGATGCCCAGAAGCCTAGAGCATGCAAGAGAGATGATTCAGGCAAAGCGACAAAGAGGCCATGGAACGCAAACCTCCTCCGAAGGTTTTACAGTTGAAGCAGTATGTATCACGCTACCTTTTGTACTATGTATAAAGACTCTGGGTCCCCTGAGAAGAACTCGGGGACTACCCTATTTTATCTATATGATAAGTGCTATGCCTATAAGTATGTGTAGCTTTATTTTTTCTCCTGACACCGGGTTCGACCAGTCGGCCCGGAGGCTCGCCGCCTTCTGCTATATGCCGCCTCCTGTAGCCGGACAAGTAGTGTGTCGGCACCAAAGCTTCCTTTGTCAAAAGCCACAGCTCACAGAGCGACTGTATGGAGGACAGGGGTTGCAAAATGGTGGCCCGCACGAAAAACGACTAAGGAAGAAACGCATATAGTGGAAGCCGGCATCACGCCTAGTCGTCCGGCTGCCGAGCAGGTGGTCGGCCGGCTTCTTCTTTTATTGCCAACACTCCGAATGGCTAAGTACTAGCCCCTCCACAAACAGCTAAGTACTCAACCCAGTCGCAGTCCGCAGAGCGGTTGCTTGGCTGGCAAAGAGGATAGCCAAGGGAGGGCGGCAAAGGAAAAAACCAAGGAGCAAAAGGCAAGAAAAGTTAGAAGACGGCACAACAAGCATAAACAAGTGATAGAATATTTACATGGATAAAGGCCTTCTGGCCGGCATTCAAACAAAGTTCGAACATACACCCCGCGGGTGGAATTGCAAAATTTAACCAAGATTGTCCATGATTCTAGCAAACAGGGGAAAAAAGAAAATCCTAAGGAGCAGCAGAAGGCTCCGGCTGGGCGGTGCCGGTTGGCACGGCATAAGGCTCCGGCTGGACGCTGGGGTCGGCTGTACCGCCTGACACGGCAGGTGGCTCCGTCTGGGCAGAAGAGTCGCCAGTAGCAGTCGGGATGGTGGAGGACTGGAGGACGGAGTCGGTGGCATCCGTCGGAGGAACGGGTGGCTGGTCGATCCACGCCTGGCCGTCTCTAGTAGCAGTCGGCGCCTTGGTGCGCGGCTCGTTGCTTGAGGCCCGGTCAGGCTGGGGCTGACCGTCCGCCCCGACCTCCGGTAGGTCGACATCGCTCTCCTCCTCCTCCTCCTCCTCCCCGTCTTCCACTTCATCGCTGGAGTCGATGACTTCAGTTGAATCTTCGCTGTCCTCCGGGTTCAGCCCGAGCCACTGCTGCGGCGACTCACCGCCTTCCTCGACCACCTCTGGAATGAAGATCCTGGTGTCGGTGAAGTCGGCGATCACCGCTGCCCTGCTGACAAGATCGGCTTCCACCGCCACCAGCTCCTCCTGCGCCAACAGCCGGAATGTGGCTAGCTGGGATAGCTCCAGTTTGGTATACCACGCCTTGGCGAACTCCAAGGCGCGATGCGCTCCTGCCCGGGCTGCAGAGCCCTTCCACACTTCCAGGCGGCCGGCCGCCACCTCCAGCCAGTTAGCAGTCCGACTTGGGGTGCACGGAACTGGCAAACCTGGCCAGAGGGCGGAGACCTCCTGAGCCCCGATGCGCTGGAGACGGCGCATCATTCGATGAGCAGGCCGAAGGCGGGCCTGAATGCTGAGGATCTGTTCGCCAAGAGTCTGGGGAGCATCAGCGGCGATCTGCGCGCCCTCCGCCCTCCGCTCCTTGCGCTGGGCCTCGATCATCTGGATTGCGGCAACAGAGTGGCCCGGGAATAAGTCTGTTTGGATAGAGGGAGAGAAAGGCCGAAGTTATAAGCAAGGGACCGGCCTCGATATGGGCCGACAGTTCAAAACAAGAAACCAAGAGAACAAAGCTTACCATCGACCAAGTCTTCAAAACTGCTGAAGCAGGCCGTCATCTGGGTTTCCTTGTTAGCCCAGGTGGAGCGCTCAACCTCAAAGTCGGCGAGAAGGTCGGCCTCCTTCGTCTTCACCTCCAACTGGGCCGCCTTGAGGGCCTGCGCCTGTTCGGCAAGCCGAGTGACCAGGCGGTCTCGCTCCTCGACCAGCTTGCCGCACTCCGCCTCCTTGCTCGCAGGGCAGTATTGGCTTCGCCCAGCTGCTGCTGCAAGGCGTTGGCCTCTGAAGAAAGAAAGAGAAGGAAGAACATTATTCAAAAAACAAAGAAGGATGCAGCTAGCCGGGGAGATTCAGCCCGACTGCTCAGCAGTCGGCCTGAACCTCGGGGACTACACCCCGCTGGTGCACTGACACGCCCCCACAGAATAAAGGAATAGAATCTTACTCCGGCTCTCAGACAGATGGCCGGTCTACATCTCCAGCTCCTGGACCCTAGAGTTGTAGGCAGTCGCGCGAGGTTGTGGTAGTCCTACAGAAGGGACACCAGACGAAGTCAGCAGTCGACGTTTGCAAGATAAAGTTCTAGCCCGCCTGCTCAGCAGCTGGCCCGAAACTTGGGGACTACACCCAGTGGGTGCGCTTGCGTGCCCCCACGAGAGAAGCAAGAAGATCAACCAAAGAAGAAAGCCGAAGATAACTTACATGGATGGCGGCTCGCAAGGCCAAGAAGGCCTCGTTGCACCGCCTAAGGGCTTCGGCTTTCGCCCGGAGTTTGGCCTGGATGTCGAGGGATGCCTGATTCAGGGCGCCCATCCCGCCCCCGCATATCCAGCCAATCGGCACGGCGCTGGTTGCCTCAGAGTCGGGGACCGACGAGCTTGTGGCCCCGACCTCCTGCGGTCGCGGGGCTGAGGCCGCCTTCTCAAGACGGTGGTGCACGGGTGTGCGGACCTTAGTAATCAGGTCCGTCACCACCACGTCCCTGGCTGGTGGCATCGGCGGCCCGGCCGGCTGCTTGGCCCGCGTCTCACCCATAGGCGGCGGCGGCACGATGACGTCCGGCATGACCACATCGCTGCGCTCCCTCTCCATGACCGGCTGCTCATCACTGGCTCCTCCGGCCGTCGCCTCAAACTCCGGCGGAGGCGGCGTGGTGTTCAAAGGCGCCACAAGCAGCGGCTCCTGACGGCGTGCAGTCTCCGCGAGCCGCTCCCTCTCCGCGGCTTCGGCCTCCGCCTGCGCCAACCTCCTTGCCGCAGACACTGCGGCCTTGTCTGCCTCCGCCTTCGCCAGGCGGTCGGCCTCTTCCTCACGCGCCTCCTGCGCGTTCCTTTTCGTCGCCTCCCGGAGGTCGGCGGCTGGGTCAATCCGTCGGCTGGTGGAGGAGGTCGCTGACGGCCTGATGACCGAGGCGTCTCCCGACCCCTCGAGAGTTAGCGGGGCTCTGGGATAAGAAGACAAGTCAGAAAGCTTTTTTAGGCCGAATCAGCAAAGAAGTAGAATACATGGAAAGAATACTTATGCCGACACCATAACCGGCACCTTCGGCTGCCTCTGGTACTTGGCCGCCTTGGCCGCGGCTTCCTGCCGCCTGGTCGCCGCGGCCGGGTTCTTGGAATTCTTGGGCGCACTGCCAAAGAGGGCAGCGCCTTGCTTAAGCTTGCGCTTGCCGCCACAGGCGGGTGGCCCAGAAGAGGGGCCAGCGCAGGTGTTGGCAGTGCTCCGGGCGGGGCACGACTCGTCTTCGTCATCATCATCGTCAGGCCAAGTCTCCACGCCGCCGCCCTCCTCGGAGCCTCCTGCTTCACCGCTGCCGCCAGTTGCGTCGTCCGCCAGGGCGGCTGCCCCCAAGTCGGGGTCATCCATGTCGCTCACCGCCCTGTCCGGCAGGTAGTCGCCGCCCGGCCCCACGACGGCGGCCGTCGCCTCGGACATATAAATCTGCGCTCTAGAGCGGAGTCGCGTCATGATGAAAGCAAGACCAAAAGACAGATCTAAAGGAAGAAATAGAGGGACTTACGGTAGGCTGCGGATTGTGGCGGGAGTACGGCCGCTTCCCGTACCGCCGGTCTTCCTCCGACACCTTGAGGTCAGAGATCTCATTCACCATCCGTGCAACCTCGGCAGGCGGCATCTCTTTCGTGCATAGCCGGCACGGGTCGCGGTGCCCGCCCATCCGAAAGATCGGATGAGGGCGGCTCTAGAGCGGGAGGATCCGGCGCTCAACGAGGGCAACGAGGAGGTCGGAGGCCACGAGGCCCTCCAACTCTTGGAGTACTCGGAGCCGGCTGATGGCAGCCACCGCATCCGCCGACACCGGCTTCGGTTTGTACCCCAGTTGGGCCGAAGCCTGGTATGGGTCTCGGCCTCGTAGGGCGGCAGGTTGAGGAAGTCGGCAGTCGGATCTACGTTCTTGACGTAGAAGTAGGACTGCTGCCACATCTTCACCGACTAGGCCAGCTTGATGACGGGGAAGGTGTTTCTCTTCGCCAGCCAGCGCACGGCGATGTAGCCGCCACACTCGGCTGCCGTGTCCTTGGAGGAGGTGCCAAGTTTCCTGTAGAAGAACGCTCCCCACAACTCGATCGTGGGGAGGACGCCCATGTCGCCCTCGCACGCCGTGACCAAGGCGGAGAGCAGGGTCACGGTGTTGGGCGTCAGATGATGAGGTTGGAGGTGGTTGAAGTCGAGGAAACGAGCGGAAGAAGCCGCTCGCCGGGAGGCCGAAGCCACGGAGGAAGTGCGAGTGGAAAACGACCCGCTCGTTCCCCCACGGTGCCGGCGAGATCTCCGTCTCCGGCGGCACCCGCGCCTTGACGAATGCTGTGTTGGGCATCCGGCGTGTGTTGTGGAGGAAAGTGATGTGGTCCTCAATGACCGTCGAGCCGTCCTAGTCGCCGCCCTTCTCACGCGCCATGGCTACGGGCGGAGCTGCGAGAGGGGAGAGAGCACAACGGCGATGGCGGCAGCACTACGGCCGGCAAGGAGCAGTGACAACAACTATGGTGAAGGGTGCGAGAGGAGGAAGAGGAAGTGGGAGGGGGCGCGCGTGCCCCGCCGCACCCCTCCCTCCCCCTACTTATAGCCCTCGGGATATGAAGCCGAGGGGACAAGGCGTGGGACGTGGGATTAACTGCACCCACGCCCCCACGTCCCCACGTTCTCCGCGCAGACTTACTGCACCGTGAATAACCGCGGGAATCGCAATCGCCTGCCTCGGCACAGCGGATCTACCTGCGTGTAGAGGCCCGATAGTGGCGGGCCGGTCCCACTGTCACGTCCCATCGGGAGCGTGGGATGGTAGGCTGGCCGGGCTCTCGGGCGCTTCGCGGCGCCCCTACAGCAGGCGGCGGCCTGAGGAAGCTTAGCAGGCACGCCACCTACCTTCCCGCCGAGGAGTTCGAAATCAACCAACCACCCGCCAAGACAGAGCTGGCTTCAGCAATCGGCTGGCTGCAAGGCGGACTGATGCTCTCCCGAAGCTCGGCCGGAGGAGGGAAGCCGCTGAGACTTCGCGGCCCCTCGACCACAACGCCTCACCCGCTTCGGGGACTACTGTCAGAGTAATTGGCCATGGGTAGCCTCACCCCGGGCCAAGGATTTATCAAGACTTTGGGCCAGTTCGCCTAGCTGGACCCCAAGCTGAAGCCCCACCCTCTCGGGGGGCGGCTGGCTCGACGGCCGGCTACCAGAGGGCGGCCAACCCCAGCCTACAGCGCTATGAGTGGCCGGCTCCAGCCCGCCGGCCTCCAGAGAGGGTGGCATCGGGCAAGCGGCCACCTTGCAGCCTCGGTACAACCGAGCCCCCATCGAGATTACAAGCTAGAGCATGGCTATAGTGAAGCACGTCGCCCCCGATGCCCGGGACATGCATGGCTATAGTGCTCCATACAGGCAGAGATCTCCGCACGGCGGGGCACTGTGCAATGTCTCCCCTGACGTCACTCCAAGCAGGCGGAACCCTGTTCCCCATGATGGCTTGTCGGTACGGCCTGCCGGCCGCGGGCCCTACCGGGCAGTGACACCACAGAAGACGCGGACCCCAGTCAGTCGGGCTTGGGAAGCACTAGTAGAAAAAGGGTCAAACGTGAAGCACATTAGTGCCGGTTTGTATTAGAGCCGGCACAAATGTATACATTAGTGCTGGTTCAAACGGCTAGCCGGGCCGCTCTCATTAGTACCGGTTCATGGCTAACCTTTAGCACTGCTTCGTGCCACGAACCGGTACTAATGAGGGTGGTAGCAGGATGTTGTCAGTCTGGGCCCCCTCTAGCACCTTTAGTACCGGTTCGTGCCACGAACCGGTACTATAGGTCCTCCTGCATATAAACCCTTCGTCCAGCTCGCTCTGTTCTCCCCCCTTTCCCCTCTCCTCTCCTCTCTGTTCTTCCTCTTCTCCCCTCGAGCTCATCACACATTTTGCCCAAAATTTGTCAAGATTTGAAGGCCCCCATCCATTCAATTGATCACAAAGGTTAGCAACTTTGTCCTTTCATCTCTCATTGCTAGATTAGCTCTTGCAATGCTTTATATAGTTATTAATTTGTGAGTTTAGTAATTTGAGAGGAAATATATATATATGTGCTAGTATTTGATTTATATGCAATTTGAGGTCAAAATAACACTTAGTTTGCCTTCTAAATCTCCGTCATAACCACCGTCGGTCGCCCGCACCGTCCCGTCGCCGGCACCACCTTGTGGTGAGCCTCTTGTTCATGAAATTTTATATAAAAAATTGATGTTTGTGTGATTTGGATATATAGTTACTCGTATAATAATTATCTTACCCGTATGTTGTTTGTTATACATAGTGCCATGGTTTTGATATCCGTCCCCGTCGGCCCTCGTCCTTGTTATGATTCGGATGTGGTATATTCTCTTTTGAAACTATTTGTTGCATTTCGTATTTATGACAAATTATGCCCATCAAGTTGACATAGATATTTTTATCTAGGAGGTATGTGAACCGGAAATTCCAACCGACCCTATTGTCGAGAGGTTAAATTTAGTTGAAAGAGAAAATGAGTACTTGAAAGAAAAATTGAAAAGAATTGAGGGGGAGAAGATGGAATTGGAGTTGCATGTTGCCGATGTCGTCGATGATCACAAGATCAAGATGGAGAAAATGCGCTTGAAGATTAGAAAGATTAGAAAATATGCCATCGATAGTGAGGCTTGGTATCATTATGCTGTTGGATCAATTGTTACCTTAGTTGCGATCTTGATCGCATTTGTTGTTGCATTTAAATGCTTTAGCTAGAGAGTTATTTGTTTGTTGCATTTAAGTGTTGTATGAACTTTATGTATGAACTTGTATTAATTTGGTCTATTCGGTGTTGTGTAATGAAGATGAGCCGGCAATGGATGTACGATGACCGATGCTCTCCCCAGTTCATTGAGGGCGTGCATACTTTTCTGCTTGCGGCTGAGGCAAACAAGCGGGCGGATGGTTTTATGCCTTGTCCATGTGCTGGCTGTAAGAATGGTCGCAATTACTCTACGTCAAGAACCATTCACGTCCACCTGTTTGAGTCCGGTTTCATGCCCCACTATAATGTTTGGACCAAGCACGGAGAAAGAGGGGTTATGATGGAAGACAATGAAGAAGAAGAGGACGACGACAGCTATCCTGGCCATGGGTTCCCTGAATACGATGATACAACAATGGGGGCAGAAGCTGAGCCGGTAATGCGGGAAGAATCTGAAAAAGAGGCATCAGATGAGCCCATTGATGATCTAGGTCGGGCCATTGCCGATGCAAAGAGAAACTGCGCAAGTGATTTGGAGAAGAAGAAGTTGCAGCGCATGTTAGAGGATCACAAAAAATTGTTGTACCCGAATTGCGTAGGTGACAAGAAAAAGCTGGGCACCACACTGGAATTGCTGCAATGGAAGGCAGAGAATGGTGTATCTGACAAGGGATTTGGAAAGTTGCGGGTAATGATAAAGAATATGCTTCCAAAGGACAACGAATTGCTCGAGAGTACGTACGAAGCAAAGAAGGCTGTCTGCCCTCTAGGGTTAGAGGTGCAGAAGATACATGCATGCCCTAATGATTGCATCCTCTACCGCGATGAGTACAAGGATTTGAACGCTTGCCCTGTATGTGGTGCATTGCGCTATAAGATCAGCCGCGATGAGCATGGTGATGTCGAGGGCGAGCGCCTCAGGAAGAAGATTCCTGCCAAGGTGATGTGGTATTCTCCTATAATACCACGGTTGAAACATTTGTTCCAAAACAAAGAGCATGCCAAGGCAATGCGATGGCACAGAGAAGACCGTAAGAAAGACGGAAAGTTGAGAGTACCTGCTGATGGGTCGTAGTGGAGAAAAATCGAAAGAAAGTACGGGAAGGAGTTTGCAGATGACGCAAGGAGCGTATGGTTTGGTCTAAGCGCAGATGGAATTAATCCTTTTGGGGAGCAGAGCAGCAACCATAGCACCTGGCCTGTGACTCTATGTTTGTATAACCTTCCTCCTTGGTTGTGCATGAAGCGGAAGTTCATTATGATGCCAGTGCTCATCCAAGGCCCTAAGCAACCCGGCAACGACATTGATGTGTACCTAAGGCCATTAGTTGAAGAAATCTTACAACTGTGGAATGGAACAGGTGTACGTGCGTGGGATGAGCACATGGGGGAAGAATTTGACCTAAAGGCGTTGCTGTTCGTGACCATCAATGATTGGCCAGCTCTCAGTAACCTATCAGGATAGACAAACAAGGGATACCGCGGATGCACGCACTGTTTGGATGATACCGATAGTATATATTTGAATAGTTGTAAGAAGAATGTGTACCTGGGACATCGTCGATTTCTTCCGAGCAGGCATCCCGTAAGAAAGAAAGGCAAGCATTTCAAAGGTGAGGCGGATCACCGGACGAAGCCTCGCTACCGTACTGGTGCTGATGTACATGATATGGTCAAGGATTTGAAGGTGATATTTGGAAAGGGTCCTGGCGGACAACCTGTTCCGAAGGACGCTGACGGACGCGCACCCATGTGGAAGAAGAAATCTATATTTTGGGACCTGCCATATTGGAAAGACCTAGAGGTCCGCTCCGCAATCAACGTGATGCACGTGACGAAGAATATTTGTGTGACCCTGCTTGGCTTCTTGGGCGTGTATGGGAAGACAAAAGATACACCTGAGGCACGGGAGGACCAGCAATGTATGCACGGAGAAGACGGCATACATCAGGGTCATGCAAGCTACGCTCTTACCAAAGAAGAGAAGGGAATCTTCTTTGAATGCCTGCTCAGTATTAAGGTACCGTCTGGCTTCTTGTCGAATATAAAGGGAATAATAAACATAGCAGAGAAAAAGTTCCAGAACCTAAAGTCTCATGACTGCCACGTGATTATGACGCAACTACTTCCGGTTGCATTGAGGGGTCTTCTACCGGAAAACGTTCGATTAGCCATTGTGAAGCTATGTGCATTTCTCAATGCAATCTTTCAGAAGGTAATCGATCCAGAAATCATACCAAGGTTACAGAATGATTTGGTGCAATGTCTTGTCAGTTTCGAGTTGGTGTTCCCACCATCCTTCTTCAACATCATGACGCACGTCCTAGTTCACCTATGCGAAGAGATTAACGTTTTGGGTCCTGTATTTCTACACAATATGTTCCCCTTTGAGAGGTTCATGGGAGTCTTAAAGAAATATGTTCATAACCGTGCTAGGCCAGAAGGAAGCATCTCCAAGGGCCATCAAAATGAGGAGGTCATTGAGTTTTGTATTGACTTTATTCCTGACCTTAAGCCGATTGGTGTTCCTGAATCGCGGCATAAGGGCAGACTGGATGGAAAAGGCACGCTAGGAGGGGAACAAATAATATGTATAGACGGACATTCTCTCACTGAAGCACACTACGCAGTTCTACAGAATTCTGCCTTGGTGGCTCCGTATATGGATGAACACAAGAATTTGCTACTCTCCAAACACCCGGAGCGGTCTGATGACTGGATTACACGTGAACAAACCAGGAGTTTCGCCAGCTGGTTGCAGACACGTACCATGCATGACACCTCTATTGAAGATGACCTGTACTTGCTGTCCCAGTTACCATCTTCGAATATAATGACTTTCAAAGGGTACGAGATAAATGGTAATACATTTTACACGATCGCCCAAGATAAGAAGAGCACCAACCAAAACAGTGGTGTCCGCTTTGATGCAGAAACCAAGACGGGAAAGGAAACATCTTATGGTTATATACAGGACATATGGGAACTTGACTATCGACGTGGTTTAAAGGTCCCTTTGTTTCGGTGCAAATGGGTCAATATGACACGAGGCGGGGTAACGGAAGACCCGCAGTACGGATTGACAACAGTGGATCTCAACAATCTTGCGTATGCAGACGAACCAGTCGTCCTAGCCAATGATGTGGCACAGGTTTTCTATGTGAAGGACATGTCTACCAAGCCAAGAAAAAGAAAAGATAAGGAAATGAATGCATCGTACGATGAGCCAAAGCGGCACATAGTTCTTTCTGGGAAGAGAAACATCATGAGAATGGATGACAAGACAGACAAGTCAGAAGATTATGAAAAGTTTGATGAAATTGCTCCATTCACAGTGAATATTGACACGAGCATCTCGTTAAATGATGAAGATTTTCCATGGTTACGGCGCAAAGGGACACACGCGAAGAAAAAGTTTCACACCCAAAGATCTGGGATGTGATCGGCTTCACTATCATCACTTTCTTCTGTGTTTCACACCCAGAGGGGAATCTCTGTAATATTTAGGGTAGTTATGTGTTTTGGCATTTGAAACGCGAAGAAATTTTATGTGCAAACAAATTCTTTCATGCCTTTACTGATTTTCAAAGTTAAGTTATTCACAAACTAGTGATTCACACTAATTTCAAATAATTCAAAATTTAAATTATTCAAATTTGAAAACTACGGGCACTAATAGAAAGTTTGCCATTTTTTGTACCTAAAGCAAAAATATTCACAAAGAAACTCTAAATACACAAAAAAACAACACAAAAATAAATAAAGCAAAAAAAAGCTCGCCTACTAGGCCATAGCGGCCTGCATATGACTAGAAACCCAACCTGTTTTTAGGCCAGGATGCAGGCCCGCAAAGGCCAAGTGGGCCCACAGGGCAGCAAAGAACACGTAGGCCCAGTAGGCCTGCTTTGGAGAGGAGCTCGAGAGAGCGACCGCACGGGGGTTTATAAACCAGTGCGGTCGCCCCTCGGCTAGCGAGGTGGGACTAAACTTGCCGCACCGCACCTGCACCAGCGCACCACCTTTAGTACCGGGTCGTGGCACAAACCGGTACTAAAGGGGGGCCTTTAGTACCGGTTTGTGCCACAACCCGGTACTAAAGGGGGTCGCTTCCCGCCGCTTAGCCTGGCCAAAATAGGCCTTTAGTACCGGTTGGTGGCTCCAACCGGTACTAAAGGTGCCTTCTATATATACAAGACTTACGAAAATTTCAGTTTCCCTCTGTGTGTTCCTCTGTTCTGTCGTCTCCGTCGCCGTCGCCGCCGCCCTCGATCGTCTCCGTCGCCGCTCGTCTCCGTCACCGCCCCCATCCCCGTCGCCGCCCCCGTCCCCGTCGCCGCCCCCGTCCCCGTCGCTGCCCTCGTCTCCGTCGCCGCCCCGGGCCCGTCCCCGTCGCGCCGTCCCCGTCCCCGTCGTGCCGTCCCCGCCGTCGCCGCCCCGGCCGTCGCCTCACCATCGCCTCGCCTCGCCGTCGCCTCGCCGTCGCCGTCGCCCGCTGTGAGCCCTCCGGCCCCGAGCCCGTACACACACACACACACAAGCATGTTTAATTAGTTTAGATAATTAGTCTTTAATTAGTTTATATTATTTATATTATTATTTTGTATGTTTAATTAGTTTAGATAATTAGTGTTTAATTAGTACACACACGTATTTTGTATGTTTAATTAGTTTAGATTATTTAGATTATTATTTTTTCACTATTATATATGTATGAATGCATGTTAGATGGATATAATTAGTGTTTAATTAGTATGGAAATTTTTTATATAATGTTGTTTTTCAGTTTTTTAATGGATGTATGGAAGTTGTGTTTTCTGTTTTTAGTGTTAGATGCTTAATTAGTATGAAATAGTATATATATTTTTGACATATGCAATGATAGCATAATTAGTGTTATATAGAAATGTTAGAAATTTTAGTTATCAAAATCCAATCATTAAAAAAATGTTACTTTTTGCGGGCATATAGCTAGTATTTGTTCTCGATGATGCCCGGCCCGCATCCTCGCCGTCGACCCGTCCACGATGACGTCCAGCCGACCCATGTCCGGGACTGGGCTCCGCCGGGCTGGCACTAGGAGGTGCTGCCTGGAGGGGCACGCCGCTTGATGAGGAACCCGGCCCCGGGTCCCGTCGTCGACCCTGATCTCGTTTGGTGGCGTTCGCTGGGCCAGTTTCAGTGCGGAGGGACCTGGTCCCGCTGGAGGTGGTACGTCGACGTGTCAGGGAGGTGGACGAGCACGTCCATCGCTACATAGTTGCGTTAGAGGGCGGCAGGTTCTCCAATACCTGGCAGTATCTTCGGGGATCTCACTTCAGATATGATCCTGTGAGGGTTCCTTCTCTTTGGGTGTCCACCGCCCGCGCCGCAGGAACCGCGAGTGTCCTAGATTCTTCTGTAGTATTCGATCTTTAATTAGCTACCTAGCCAGTGATGTACTATTCAATATTATATATTATTTGAGACGATGTATTCAAGATTATATCTATTATTCTAGACGATGTATTCGAGATTATATCTATTATTCGAGACGATGTAATTTGAATACTAAATTGTTTTATATTTATTTTGGATTAGTTAAATAAAAGCTATGGCAGACAATACCGACAGAGAGGGAGAACAGACCATGTTCGATATGATACGCGGGCCAGATGATGATCAGAATAAAGAAGATTATGACGGCTCCGAATTTCTAAACAACACCGGAGAGGGTGATATGATATTCGATCGCGACGACCGAATTGATGAAGTCATGAACTACAGTTATGACGATGACGAAGAACATGTTGATCCTGAAAAAACAAAGACCGGCAAGGTATATATATTTATATAAGCAGGTATCTGGTGATCATCACATGTTTTAAATGACTTGCAGATATATTAATGAATCGATCTTTGTTCTTTCAGCCATCCGGATCGAGCAAATCTTCAGGCAAAAGGATGAAATGAGGCCCGAACAAAAAGTTGAAGGAGGGCGTAAAGTACAATATCGAGGCAGTCAAACCTAATGGCGAACCATTAGCACCTAAGAAGATTGCGGACAAGTTCGTTCGTCAGTGCGGAGTTCTTGTGAAGGACCAACTCTCGATCTCCCTTCAAGAATGGAGAGAGCCAGCAAAAGACAAAAGACAAAAAGACAAAGAGGACGCTGCTCCACGTCCAGATGTTACTTTTGTTGACAAGAATAAAAAAGATCTGCTTTGGGATACTCTCATGGAACATTTCACCCTACCAGATCATTTCACAGAAGCAGATGTGCAGAAAGTCAAGGATGCTGCTCTTAGGAAGATGGCGGTTGCATTCAAGAACGACAAGAATCGTGAATGGGACAAGTACGTCAAGGGAGGAAGGAAGACTCCAGTATTCGAGGGAACACTAGAGAACCAACGTGCTCATTGGGACGATTTTGTGAAATTCAAGGATTCGGAATTAGCTAAGGAACGGTCGAGAATAAAAAAGAAGAATGCCGAAAAAAAGGATAAGTTCCATAAGCTGGGGCCAGGTGGCTATGCGGTGGCAATGCCTAAGTGGGATAAGTCTGAGAAAGAGATGGAGGATGCAGGTGTCACTCCGGTTACTAAGAGCTGGCCCCCCAGGTGCAGGACTTGGTTCTATGCGCATGGGGGGAGTTGGACCCGAAGACAGGCAATGTTTCGACGAAGGCAAGTCTGAAGGGAGCCGACGATGCGATACTTGTTGCAATAGAAGAGGCACGATCGGGGGTGTTCTAGCCCAACAGAGAGAACGACAAGCTTACGCGTGCCCTGGGAAATCCTGAACACCCGGGAAGAACACGAGGCATGGGCGCTATTCCATGGTATGAGGGGTTTTCAGACTGGAACAACGACTACAGTACCTGTGCGAGAAAGAAGATTGCGGAGGAGAAGAAGAGGAAGATGGAGGAGGAGCAGAGGAAGCGGGAGTATGAACGCCTTCAAGGCCTAGAAGCAAGTCAAGCGGAATTGGCAGTCAAATTCCAGCGGCAGCAGGAGCAGATCGACTCACTTACCCAGCAAAGGGGGTCTCAGCAGCTGCAGCAGCTAGCGGATGATCCAGCATTGGATAGCACCGGCCCATCCATGCCGAGAAGCAGCGTGGGTTCGGCCACCCAGGACGACGCAATGCTGGGTAGATACCCTGTGGATGACATCACGGAGAACACTAACTGTGAGCTACACGTCAAAATGAAGAACATATCCATGAAGGTGGCGGACGCCGTTGCTTTTGCAAATCCCCCCGAGGCAACCTTCCATTGCAACCCGATTCCAGCAGGCTATGCTCGTGTCCTGGTTGATGAGGTGGTGGACCCACCATATTCGGAGCTATAGCTTGACATTCCTGGAGGTGACGGCGAGCGCTTTCTCGGAGAGGCCAAACATCGTATCATCCTATGGAAAAAGGATTGCATCATCTTTCGAAGGCCACCGACACCGCGTCAGCCGACTCCTCGTCGAAGTCCGCCACCGAGTCAGCAGTCTCCCGCTCCTGCAAGTCAACCAAGTCCGGCAAAGTGTCAAGCCACTCCTCCTCCAAGTCCGGCAAAGTATCAGGCCACTCCTCCTCCTCCAAGTCCGCCACAGTGTTAGACGTCCACTCCTCCTCCAAGTCTGGCACAACCTCAGCCCACTCCTCCTCGTCCAACTCAGCCCCGTCAACCGTCTCCGCCGCCTCAGCAATTGAAGAACAGACACCCCGCAGCTATGGTGCGTAGCGGTACGAGTTGAGGTAGTACTAGAAGTACAGGCGGAGGCAAGCAATATAAATATGGTCCAAGCCTCACGCCTCTTCCGCAGAGGGCTTATGACAGGTCCGAGGAGGAAATCGCAGCCATATCGAAGGCCGAGGTGGAAGCCCATTTTGCACCGAAACCGCAACGTCCGCCAAGGGGGAAAGTGCCTAAGGAAACGATTGACCACTTCATTCGTATGGCTCAACCACCAGCTCCCAAGCCTGTTGACACAGACTATGAGCGCCACATCAGGAAGTTAAATCGAGCACGTCTACAAAAGGAGGCGAGCACGTCTACATCGTGATCGAGCAAACAAGAAGCAGCTGACAAAAAATGCGGGAAAACCATTCCCCAGCTAGGAGAACAGGCGGCGCAATCGATCCCCTCGCTTGTTGTGCCAACAACACGTGACAGTACGCACACCCAATATTATTGTGGGCAAACAGTGCACGTTCCTGAGGTGGGCAATGTGGTAATAACGGAGGAGCATATAATGCAGGCTGAAGTTCTCAACATCACTGTTGGACAACTCCTCGAGATCGAGCCCATGCCTGTGCTTAGAGAGGATGAAATAAAACGGAAATATGTCTGAGGCCAACCTTTGGTCGCGCCAGACAACGTCAAGAACCTCCCAACGAGAATGTATGAATTGCATCAATGGTACATGAACATTACCAACATTTCAGATTGATTTTCCCTCATGGTGAATGTCAAGGAGGAGCATTACTTCCATGAGAAAGCTCTGTCCATTGAGTATTCTGAACTGTTTTAGTTATACAATCAAGATGCACTTGACAAATCTATCGTCAGTTGCTATTGTCTGTAAGTGATTTCTTTCTGTAATTTAAGTCTCAAGCTAGCTGTAGTGATCCTTTTGATCAATCATTACCTATAATTATCCTCACTATATTCTTTTCTATGGTATTATGCAGGATGAAGATGTATGAAATGAGAAAAGGTGGACACTTTGGCATTGGGTTCATTGACCCAAACACCGTTAATGAATACACATGGCTAATGGATCCACGTCAGCAAAAGGACGTAGAGGACAACATGCTAGAGTTCTTGAAGCGCCTCAAATACAATGAAGATATACTACTTCCTTACAACTTCCAGTGAGTCACACTGTCTTGTACTACAAATTCTCTGTTTTTGCCTACTAGCTAGCTATATGTTTTTGCTTACATATGCCCGCTTAATTAAGACATGCAAACGTGTGTGCATGCAGATTTCACTGGGTCTTGTGTATCACTAAAGTTGACGACAGAACAGTTGAAATACTGGACTCACTACTCAAAGCAAAAACTGACTACAACATCTTGTTTGGGATAGTCAACAGGGAATTTAATTCAATCATTATTAACTATATATCTCGGCCTATTTAGTTCGTCATTTCATGATATGAACTATTTAATAACCCCTTTATTCATTTTCTTTGTCGGCGGGGCAGGGCTTGGGCAAGGTTCATCAAGGTCACGAAAGGCGAATGGAAACCAAAGCTTAAATGGTTTCGATCCAAGGTAACTAATTAAGTAGTACTAGCTAGCTAGCTAGCTGCCATCTCTTTAATTATCATGCTTGATTAATTATTATCTGATCAAATTCCATTCTCTTAAAGGCCCTGAAGCAGGCGCAAGGGACTGATCTGTGTGCATTCTACGTTTGCGAGAACATTCGCATGATGGCGTCTGAAAGGAGCAGATCTCAAAGACAGGAATGGGTACGCTTGTCAGAACACTATTCACAATTTTTACGCCATTATCGATATCTAGTCACAGAAACTAATACACATGTATATTGATCTCCTTCTTAACAGTTCAAAGAGGTGCAGGAGAAGCTCCTAGAAATGGAGCGCGTAGAAGCACTTCAAGAGGAAATAACAGGATTTTTGCTCGACCAGGTCATAAATCCGAAGGGAGAATACTATTACCCGCTACTGCCCCCATAAATCCATGTAGTATCGTAAAATACCAGCAAATGAAAAAGAATTAAAATGGAAACACAAAATTAAATGAAAAAGAAATCATAAAACTAAAACCCCCAAACCTTATAGTACCGGTTGGTCTTACCAACCGGTACTAAAGGGCTCCAGGCCCTCGGAGCTGGCTCGTGCCACGTGGTTGCCCTTTAGCACCGGTTCGTGCTGAATCGATACTAAAGGGGGGTGGCCTTTAGTGACCACACTTTAGTGCCGGTTATGTAACCGGCACTAAAGGGCCTTACGAACCGGTGCTATTGCCCGGTTTTGAACTAGTGGGCCGTCCCTTACCCCGAGGCAGGCATGCCATTAACCTGATGAGTCCAGGTGTGGCTACAGTAACCTCCCACCAACCGGCGGGACTGTAGCCACGATAACATGACCAAGCCCTCGTCATAGACATAGAGCCCAGTGCTGATACGTCTCCAATGTATCTATAATTTATGAAGTATTCATGCTATTATATTACCCATCTATGGTGTTTTATATGCATTTATATATCATTTTATATGATTTTTGGGACTAACCTATTGACATAGAGCCCAGTGCCAGTTTCTGTTTTCTCCTTGTTTTTGTATTTTACAGAAAAGGGATACCAAACGGAGTCCAAATGACGTGCCAATTTTTGAGGATTTTTTATGGACCAAAAGAAGACCACGGAGCATCGGAGTTGGGCCAGAAGAGCTCCGGGCTGCCCACGAGAGTGGGGGGCGCCCCCCTCCTAGGGGCGCCCTCCTATCTCGTGGACGGCTCGGAGACCCCCTGACGTGAAACCAATGCCAATAATTCCAATAAGTACTCAAACTTTCGGGAATTAACCTAGATCGGAAGTTCCGCCGCCGCAAGCCTAGCCATGAGAAATCAATCTAGGCCCTCTCTGGCACCCTGCCGGAGGGGGCCATCATCACCGGAGGCCATGGAGGAGGATCTCGGAGGGGCCATAATCTCCATGAAGGCCAAGGACCAGAGGGGGAAAGCCATGGAGGAGGAAGTACAAGGGGGAGAAACTCTCCTCCTCTCTCTTGGTGGCACCGGAGTGCCATCAGGAGGGAAATCATCGCCGCGGTGATCGTCTTCATCAACATCACCATCATCATCACCATCCTCATCTCTTTTACGTGGTCCACTCTCCCGCACCCCGCTGTAATCCCTACTTGAACATGGTGCTTTATGCTACATATTATGATCCAATGATGTGTTGCCATCTTATGATGTTTTGAGTAGATATCTTTTGTCCTTGAGTTGATTGATGATATAGATTGGTACGAGTTGTATGTTTTATTTTGGTGCTGTCCTATGGTGCCCTCCGTGTCGCGCAAGCGTGAGGGATTCCCGCTGTAGGGTGTTGCAATACGTTCATGATTCACTTATAGTGGGTTGCTAGAGTGACAGAAGCTTAAACCCGAGTAAGGGGGTTGTTGCGTATGGGATAAAAGGGGACTTGATGCTTTAATTCTATGGTTGGGTTTTACCTTAATGAATATTTTAGTATTTGCGGATGCTTGCTAGAGTTTCCAATCATAAGAGCATATGGTACAAGTAGGAAAAGTATGCTAGTTTATGCCTCTCCCGCATATGAAATTGGAATGATGACTATCGATCTTGTTAACAATTCCTTAGGACAATTACGCACAACGATCCACCATTATTCCACACTCGCTAATTATATTATTTAGTATTATATTCTAACTTTATGATAACAGCACCTAATTTTATGTTTTAGCTCTCCGATTTCATACAAAGTTATCCTCTTCATACCCACAACACAGTTTTATTTCTTGTTTCTAGTTGGAAGCAAACGTTCGGTGCACGTAGAGTCGTATCAGTGGCAGATAGGGCTTGAGAGAATATTGATCTTACCTTTAGATCCTTGTGGGTTCGACACTCCATACTTATCACTTCCACCTTTGGGAATTGCTACGATGATTCCCTGCACTTGGGGATTATCAAGCTCTTTTCTCGCGCCGTTGCCGGGGAGCAATAGCGTGGGGTTGATATTTTCGTGTGTGCTTGTTTGCTTTATTCACTTAGTAGATTTTCTTTTTCCTTTTTGTTGCTTTTTAGTTGTGGGTGAAACATACAAAAAATTCAAAAAGAATGAAAATACCAAAAAGGAATTGCTTGCCTGTCATGCCTAAAAAAGTTTTTCAAAAATAGAAGTGATTGGGAAGTTATGCATTGAAGAAGTGAGGGTCGACCTTGAGCACTTGTGTTCATGCTCACGGAAACAATGTAGAATTTTTTCATGGAAGTTTCTCTATAAATAATTATCCCCTTGTATATATCCATTGTATTATAAAATTAATGTGCCAAGCTTTGGTTTTAGCATGATAAGATTGCTTGCTTACTATGTGCAGAACAAAAATAGAAACTTTGTCTATAGTGCATGAATTTACATTTTTTACTTGAAAGTCAAATGGGTCTGAAACTTTTTTCACATTACTTATGTACAAATTTTTCAAATTTTAAAATTTATTTCACAATTTTTGGAGTTACATAAGTTTACTAAACTTCCAGATTACTACAGACTGTCCTGATCTTAATAGATTCTGCTTTTCGTGTGTTGTTTGCTTATTTTGATGTATCTATGGCTAGTATCGGTGGGTATGAACCATAGAGAAGTTAGAATACATTAGGTTTAACACCAATATAAACAAATAATGAGTTAATTACAGTACCTTAAAGTGGTAGTTTGCTTTATTACACTAACGGATCTCACAAAGTTTTTGTTTAAGTTTTTGTGAATGAAGTGTTTGAAGAACGAGGAGTTACCAATGTGAGAAGAATAAAGAGAGACAAGAGTTCAATCTTGGGGATTCCCAAGGCACCCCAAGTAAATATTTCAAAAGGATACTCAAGCATCTAAGCTTGGGGATGCCCCGGTGGCATCCCATCTTTCTTCTTCGGCAAATATTGGTATACCTCGGTTATTGTTTTGTTCACATGACTTGTGTCCTTTGTGTTTGTATTTTCCTTTAATATTAATGCTAGTATGATATAGCTCTTCATTGATTTATAGAATACTTCATGTGCTTCACTTATATCTTTTAAGTATGATCCTATAGAATTGCTCTTTGTGCTTCACTTAAATCGTTTGAAGTATGGCTTTATAGAATACCTTGTGCACTTCACTTATATATTTTGATCTTGGATATTGGTTAGTCTATATTGATTGTAGAATGCTCCAAGAACTTCACTTATATCTTTTGGAGTATGAATAATACTATAATTTAAAGTGGGTTTGGAAGAGTGTTAACTTTAGGAATTAGCGATCCCACTATCTTGGAGGGTGTTGAATCTCTGTACGATATTTATGAAAGTGGATATGGAAGAGTGTCAACTTTAGTTAGTATTCCACTATTTCGGAAGAGGTTCCATTTGAGTATGAGAACAAAGTTGTTATCCTTGTTGCTACTAAAAATTATTATGAGGGTGGAATATGTGCTTGTAGGAGTTGCAATAGTATCAAGTTTCCTCTCTCTGTGCTTAAAGTTTTGAAGTTATACTGGTTTTGCCTTCCTATGCTAGTTGACTTTTGTTCCTATAAATTGTGTGCTCACAAAATCCCTAGGCATAGGAATTGAGTTAGATTTAAATGTGCTAGTCATATTCTTCATGATGCTCTCTTTGTGTTTCAAATCTTTTCTTTTATGCGAGCATCATTGAAATCATCTTGCCTAGCTAAAAGGCATTAAAGAAAAGCGCTTGTTGGGAGACAACCCAATATTTATACTTACTGTTTTTGTGAGTCTACATGATTAAGCTACTGTATTAATCATGTTTTATAGCTTTTGTTTCAATGAAGTGCCAAGTAAGACCTTTGGGAAGACTTGGGTGAAAGTTAATGTGATCTTGCTGTAAAAAACAGAAACTTTGCGCTCACGAGATTAGCTGTCATTTTTTTTACAAAAGAGTTCTTTTGAGTTGATTCTTTTTGAATAAGATTAATAGAAAAATTCCTCACGTCCACCAATTTATTTCATAATTTTTGGAGTAGCATAAGTATGGTTATTGTTCAGATCATTACAGACTATTCTGTTTCTGACAGATTCTGTTTTCATTGCATAGTTTGCTTGTTTTCTAGTTTCTATGGCTTATATTTATCAATATAAATTGTAGAAATGATATGGTACAGTATGCATTATGTGAAAACAATTATGAACCTTGTCTTTTACAGTACCAAAGTGCATGGTTTACTCTTTATCATACTAACCTATCTCACGAAGTTCCATTAAGTTTTGTGTGAATGAAGTTTTCAAGTTTTGGGTGAGATATCAATATGAGGAGAATAAGGAGTAGAAAGACCCTAAGCTTGGGGATGCCCAAGGCACCCCAAGGTAATATTCAAGGAAGACTCAAGCACCTAAGCTTGGGGATACTCCGGAAGGCATCTCCTCTTTCGTCTTCAAAACTATCGGTACATCTTACTCGGAGCTATATTTTTATTCGTCACATGATATGTGTTTTGCTTGGAGCGTATTTTCAATTTTCCTTGCTGTTTGAATAAAATCATTGGATCTGAAATATTGAATAAAAAGGAATCCTCCCATGGTTAGACAATTATTTGACTACTCAGTGTCTTTCACTCATATCTTTTGGAGTAGTTTGTAATTTACCCTTGCGCTTCATGTATATCCTATTAGTAAATGGGGGAATGAATTGAATGTCATAAATCTGAACTTTTATATGTTTTATTTGCTTATAACATGGTTAGTGATGACTTCACACATAGAAAGTATGAGGCATAAAAGTTGTTGAGAGTTAGCAAACGTAGTTTTGGTCATCGTTGCAATTAATAGGAAGTAATAAGGAAAGAGAGGTTGACATACAAATATATTATCATGGACATATTTTATGATTGTGAAGCACTCATTATGTATGACATGCTAAAAGAGTTGACGTTGGACAAGGAAGACAACGTAATGGTTTATGTTTTCCGACATCTCAGTTAAAGTATATTGTCATTGACCTTCCAAAAACGTTGAGCTTGCCTTTCCCCCTCATGCTAGCCAAAAATTCCTAGCACCAAGTAGAGATACTACTTGTGCTTCCAAATATCCTTAAACCCAGTTTTGCCATGAGAGTCCACCATATCTACCTATGGATTGAGTAAGATCCTTCAAGTAACACTACAAGAAATATGTCAACTAGTGACCTTCTGTCAGTGACCCTGGAAGAATTGGTGATAGATCTATGACCATTTCAGACCAATTGGTCAAAAGCTGTTCGGGGGCTCCAAACCCTAAACACGAAATGGTCATAAAGCAGATAGCACTGGTCCGCTGCCTTATTTCTAGCTGATCACGACCAATACAGATGGTCATAACCTTGTAAATTGTGGTGGGTTGCTACGACTGGGCGCCACCTCATCAGTTTTGCCTATGTGTCATGTCCATGTGGCAATTTAGGCCCCAGGTTGTGAAGCAACCTATATTTCTGTCATTCCCAAAATTCCCAAAAAAATCTCATAAATTCTTTGGGTCATATCTTCGTCAAATATATAAAAAATCTTCCTTGCCTAGTTCAAAAATAACTCAACAATATTCATTTTCCTATTCTGTTCAGAGCAATAGTTTGTGAAGGAAGTACCACTTTGGCATGTCCAAATAGTATCCATTTTCTACGGTGCTTTCCTATGCCCAAATAACCATCCTCCACCAAATGCTAGCTCAATCCATTCATTATTTTGAGCCCAACTTCAACATTCATATTTATGTCCAGTGTGGTACTTTGCAAAGCAAGTACCACCTAGGCTCCTCCTTTTGAGCTAAAAAGTTGTGAAGACGGTCTTCTTAGTAACTGATCATCCTCAGCCAAAACTCACGCCCATTAGCCATGTACATTTATCGTACCGCTAATCAAACACTTGGCTGCTAATTCATGTTTGAGCATCGATCGGTCTCCTCGTGAGAATCTTATGTTGTAATTTTCTTCCTAGCACCTACCTGGGGTGGTGCCCAACCCACTAGACATGCCTAGGCCACCCAAAACACATGGCAACGCCACGGTCACGCGGTGACCACGCGGCGGGCATGAGAGTTTACGCGCTCTAGAGTTGGGGCCCTCGGCCACTGCCAAAACCTCAACGCATCGCCACCAAACCATGTATTTATGATTAAATAGGTACTAATGTAACTAGAAATGATTTTTTGAAAAAATAAATAGCAAACTATGAGGCAGCTGCAGTTCAAATTTGACCCGCTTCTAGCTGAATCGGCGGAAATTTGTCTTTTTCACGAGATGTGGATCAAAACATTTTACACCCAACCATTTTGTCAATTGTCCATTAAATATGTCGTAGTATTTTATAAAATTGATTTCGTCCAATTTTGCAACAATTATTTAGGAGGTCCTTCCCAAAAAAACCTCCTTTTGGGCACTCGAAAAATGGAAAATGGTTTTTTCGTCCAAAGAAAATGAAAACTTCCTTAGGCAACATTGTTTGCCATTCCAATATGCACCTTTGTGCACAATATGAGATCATTTGAACAAACTATGCCATGAATGTGGCCATAAGATTGATCATTTGGCTTGAAAGCCATTGATCTCCACACGTGATAGCTCGTTTTTTAGAACACTTTTTTAAAATAATTGTCGTATTACAAGTTTGTTATTTTTCCTGGGAACTTGGCCACATATAATGACATAATGCGAAGGTTTCCCAATTTTTTGATTTTTTTTTGAATTTTTTATGCCCGTTTCAAAATGCGGTCAAAACGGCGGGAATGACCGTTCCTAGCTAGTGGTTGAATCTTGGAATTTTTTTGGTGTTTCTATGATTAAATAGATACTTATGTACCTAGAAATGATTTTTGGAAAAAATAAAGAGCAAACTACAAGGCAGCTACAGTTCAAATTTGACCCGCTTCCAACTAAATCGGTGAAAATTTGTCTTTTTCACCAGAGGTGGATCAAAACTTTTTACACCCAACCATTTGGTCAATTGTGCATTAAATATGGCCTAGTATTTTAGAAAAATGATTTGGTCCAATTATACAACAGTTATTTGGGAGGTCCTTCACAAAAGAACCTGCTTTTGGGCACTCGAAAAATGGAAAATGGTTTTTTCGTCCAAAGAAAATGAAAAGTTCCTTAGGCAACTTTGTTTGCCATTCCAATATGCACCTTTGTGCACAATATGAAATAATTTGAGTAAACTATGCCATGAATGTGGCCATAAGATTGATCATTTGGCTTGAAAGCCATTGATCTCCACACGTGATAGCTCGTTTTTTAGAACACTTTTTTAAAATAATTGTCGTATTACAAGTTTGTTATTTTTCTGGGAACTTGGCCACATAAAATGACACATTGCGAAGGTTTCCCAATTTTTTGGTTTTTTTTGAATTTTTTATGCCTGTTTCAAAATGTGGTCAAAACGACAGGAATGACCGTTCCTAGCTAGTGGTTGAATCTTGGAATTTTTTTGATGTTTATCTGATTAAATAGGTCCTTATCTAACTAGAAATGATTTTTTGAAAAAATAAATAGCAAACTATGAGGCAGCTGCAGTTCAAATTTGACCCGCTTCCAACTGAATCGGCAGAAATTTGTCCTTTTCATGAGAGGTGGATCAAAACTTTTTACACCCAACCATTTTGTCAATTGTGCATTAAATATGTTCTAGTATTTTAGAAAATCGATTTGGTCCAATTTTGCAACAATTATTTGGGAGGTCCTTCGCAAAAAAACCTCCTTTTGGGCACTCGAAAAATGGAAAATGGTTTTTTCGTCCAAAGAAAATGAAAAATTCCTTAGGCAACATTGTTTGTCATTCCAATATGCACCTTTGTGCACAATATGAGATCATTTGAACAAACTATGCTATGAATGTGGCCATAAGATTGATCATTTGGGTTGAAAGCCATGAATCTTCACGCATGATAGCTCATTTCTGAGAACACTTTTTTAAAAGAATTGCTGTATTACAAGTTTATTATTTTTCCTGGTAACTTGATCACATATAATGACACTATGCGAAGGTTTTCCAATTTTTTGATTTTTTTTAAAAAATTATGCCCGTTTCAAGATGCGGCCAAAACGGCGGGAATGACCGTTCCTAGCTAGTGGTTGAATCTTGGAATTTTGTTGGTGTTTCTATGATTAAATAGATACTTATGTACCTAGGAATGATTTTTGGAAAAAAATAAAGAGCAAACTACAAGGTAGCTACAGTTCAAATTTGACCCGCTTCCAACTAAATCGGTGAAAATTTGTCTTTTTTACCAGAGGTGGATCAAAACTTTTTACACCCAACCATTTGGTCAATAGTGCATTAAATATGGCCTAGTATTTTAGAAAAATGATTTGGTCCAATTATACAACAATTATTTGGGAGGTCCTTCACAAAAGAACCTCCTTTTGGGCACTCGAAAAATGGAAAATGGTTTTTTCGTCCAAAGAAAATGAAAACTTCCTTAGGCAACTTTGTTTGCCATTCCAATATGCACCTTTGTGCACAATATGAAATCATTTGAATAAACTATGCCATGAATGTGGCCATAAGATTGATCATTTGGCTTGAAAGCCATTGATCTCCACACGTGATAGCTCATTTTTTAGAACACTTTTTTAAAATAATTGTCGTATTACAATTTTGTTATTTTTTCTGGGAACTTGGCCACATAAAATGACACATTGCGAAGGTTTCCAATTTTTTGTTTTTTTTTGAATTTTTTATGCCCGTTTCAAAATGTGGTCAAAACGAGAGGAATGACCGTTCCTAGCTAGTGGTTGAATCTTGGAATTTTTTTGATGTTTATCTGATTAAATAGGTCCTTATGTAACTAGAAATGATTTTTTGAAAAAATAAATAGCAAACTATGAGGCAGCTGCAGTTCAAATTTGACCCGCTTCCAACTGAATCGGCAGAAATTTGTCTTTTTCACGAGAGGTGGATCAAAACTTTTTACACCCAACCATTTTGTCAATTGTGCATTAAATATGTTCTAGTATTTTAGAAAATTGATTTGGTCCACTTTTGCAACAATTATTTGGGAGGTCCTTCGCAAAAAAACCTCCTTTTGGGCACTCGAAAAATGGAAAATGGTTTTTTCGTCCAAAGAAAATGAAAACTTCCTTAGGCAACATTGTTTGTCATTCCAATATGCACCTTTGTGCACAATATGAGATCATTTGAACAAACTATGCCATGAATGTGGCCATAAGATTGATCATTTGGGTTGAAAGCCATGAATCTTCACGCATGATAGCTCATTTCTGAGAACACTTTTTTAAAAGAATTGCTGTATTACAAGTTTATTATTTTTCCTGGTAACTTGATCACATATAATGACACTATGCGAAGGTTTTCCAATTTTTTGATTTTTTTAAAAAAAATTATGCCCGTTTCAAGATGCGGCCAAAACGGCGGGAATGACCTTTCCTAGCTAGTGGTTTAATCTTGGAATTTTTTTGGTGTTTCTATGATTAAATAGATACTTATGTACCTAGAAATGATTTTTGAAAAAAATAAAGAGCAAACTACGAGGTAGCTACAGTTCAAATTTGACCCGCTTCCAACTGAATCGGCGAAAATTTGTCTTTTTCACGAGAGGTGGATCAAAACTTTTTACACCCAACCATTTGGTCAATTGTGCATTAAATATGTCCTAGTATTCTAGAAAATTGGTTTGGTACAATTTTGCAACAAATATATGGTAGGTCCTTCATAAAAAAACTCATTTTGGGCACTCGAAAAATGAAAAATGAAATTTTCGTTATTCGAGGGGATGTCATCGGTGCTGCGTTGAAGCTTTTTCATGCTCGATGCTGTCGTGACATATTGATGTGATCAAATGATCACCAATGTGCAGATCTGGCGGCTGCTAATAGATGATTTCTAGACAAAACCATCTGGTAGCGTCTATTGTTAATCGATTACGACCAATTTAGAAGGTCATAACGTCATCAAAGCCTGGACTTCATTCTGATTGGTCTACGGGCATGTCATGCAGATCAAGCATCGGAGACCGTCGGATACTGCCAGATCCAACGGCCCACACCCCCACCCTGTCACCCACCCACCGCGAGCTACCCTAAAAAACAAACAAAAAAAGAACAAACCCACCGCGCAGCGAACCCTAGCCCCCGCACACCACTCCTCGTCCTTTCCAGATTGCAGCCGCCACCTCCTCCTTTCCAGATCGCCGCCTCCACCTCCCTCCGGCCAAGCTCCCCGCCGTCCATGGCCTCCCCTATGCCCTCCCCCACGCCCTCCTCCTCTCTCCCACCCCCTTCCCTCACCCGAGCCCTTTTCCCCCGCGAGCCCTCTCTCTCTCCCTCTCGTGACTCCTCTACTCCACCCGATTTCGGCGAGTTGAGGCGGCTCTCACCGGCGCGCAGCTCTTTCTTACCCTCCCATCAGATTCGTCTCTCGCACCCTCTAGTGCAAGCCCGCAACCTCACCCGTGGCTAGGGTTTCTCCCCCTGTCCATTTCTCTGGAGGTAGGGCATGGCGCGCGCGGGCCAAGCGCCGGCGACGAGGGTGCCGGATCCGGGGTGGGGCCCCCTTCTCCTCACGCTGCATAAGCCGGCCTCCTCCTACTCGAGGAGGAGGAGCAGGTGCAGGTGGGGCGCACCTAGCCCCCAAGGTCGCCGCCGTCGAGGGCTTCTATGACCTGGATCCCGACCTCCATGGCGCCGTCTTCCAGCAACTCAAGGTCAAGGTGCTCTCCCTTCTCTGTTTGATTCGATCCGGCAGCCGTGGATGTGGATGTGGGTTCCTCACGCCTCTCAGTCTGCCCTGTTCATGATGTGCTATAGGTCAAGTCCACTCACGCGATGTGTCCGTCCATGGAGAGGAGCAGCAGCAGCTCAAGGTCGATTTTTCCCTCCACTCCTCTCTCATTTTGAAATCCTAGGCTGGGTTGGGTTACCTCATGTGCTTACTCGCTTCCCTGTTTGCTTGCTTGCTGCTGCTATTATTCATGGCCGTCCAGATTAGCTAGCATGCTTAGGCTGGTATATGGAAGGTTGTTTGGATCATGATCTTGATGGTCGGGTTCGACGGCCGGCTCGCCAGGGCGACGTCGTGCGTCTTCATGGCCTCACGTGCGGCCTCCGAGGGCGAGGCCACGACGATGGAGACCTTGCCGAGCTTGAGGTACATGAGCGGCGCGTCCAGTCGGCGCGCGAGGTCGGCCATGACGCGGTGCGCGAGCGGGCTGCTCGTGAGGTGGTGCAGGCTGCCGATGACCAGCTGCCGCCACGGGCCAGGCGGCAGATACACGGCGCCGCCACGCTTCCTGCTCAGCTTGAGGAGCAGGAGCGGGAGGAGTAGAGCCAGGAGGAGGCAGAGGTAGTAATAACTAGCTTGCTCCATTGTGGGCAGTGTGAGTGTGTGTGATCATGGCGCGTCAAGCAGGTCTTATATTGACAGAGGCGGGTTACTTTCTTGAGCGGCGAGCATGCAGCGACGCGCATGAACAAACAAATTTCTGTAGCTTTCAGCGTGCATCACACACTCAGCTTAGCCAAGCGTTTGCCGATGCGAACATGGTAGGGGTCGGGGTGACCGATACAAGATGCCTCTTTGGCGTTGCACGCTGGCATTTCATAAGTAGTAGTATGGTCTGTAAGTACTCGTGACTGACAGTAACACGCAATGTTTTCGAGTCGACGAGTCGACGGGTCGCTCGGGGGGAGTGACTCTAGACTAGTCGTGACTAGTCTAGACTCACGGTCGACGAGTCGACATGGCGACGAGTCGACGTGAGTTAAGCAGTAGGTAGTAGGGCAGTAGGTAGTAGGTACATTAAATAAATGCAACCAAATTCAAATGCAAGGAAATAAGTTCAACACTTCAAGTCTACAACACCAAAACATGAATGGCAGATTAAAATGCAAGGAAATAAGTTCAACACTTCAAATCTTCAAGCAATCAAGCCTCAAGCTCCATGTCTTCAAGCTGAAAATCAGTGTCTTCATCATCTGGTGATTCAGCATCGTCTTCATCGCTGCTCTCCATGTCTTTGTCACATTCGGCCTCTTCTAATTCAGCCCTCAACTCTTCATCATGCACAACCAGCCTTGTTCTTGCATTGTTCCGAGTGTAGGTGATATAAGGGCCTACGGGTCGTGCAACAGGCTCGCTAGGATCACCATGAGCTCTCCTAGGATAGTTGCGGCCTACTAGAGAAGTTGACGCACCCATGGCTTCATCAACCTAAGACCAAAGTAGTGGTGTTTCACCGTCCATGACTTGAGCTTGATCTTCATGTACCATTTCAGCATTGATATCAACCCATTCATTATCCATGGAGCTCAGGGGCTCAACGTCAACATTGCCCTCAGGCAACCGTGCTGTTTTTCTGGATAGCAAACTTGTATCCGCCGCCACCGCCTCCTCGAGTGTCACTTAAACGATTACTTCGGTGGAATTATGCGGAATGAAGTCTACAACAACCCTGCAAAAATTTCGTTGAGTTCCGATGGAGGAATCTCCGGCAATCTCCGATATACCGGAGCCCTGTTGAATCTGGACGAGAATCCGGACGAGTTTAGGGCGTGGTATCAAGCATCTAGCTCGGATGTCCTTTGGAGGATCCAACCGTTGGTTTGCTACGGAATTCCCATATCTACCACTTGCCAAAAATTCAGCTCGATCCGACTGTCCAAACTCCGGGAAACTTCCGATTAGTGCATCACTTTTTGGATCTGTTTTCTGCGCGAGAACGAATCCGACCCGAATTCATCTTCTTTATGAACGGGATGTCGGACATCCTTTTTAAAGGAAGTTTTCGTATGGGGTGTTGTGTTTTATTCTCAAACACATCCCAGTAGTATTAAAAGTATTCTAGGAATACGAACTTCATCGTCGCGCCGGTGTCAAACCAGCCCGACAACATCACTCCACGGCGGCCGACCTGCGTTAGACATGTCGTCGCTTTGTTGAGCCGAGCTCAATTTCTTCGGATCATCATCTCGGCCAGCCGAACAATAGTTCGGCATCGCGAAGGATAAATCATCACCGACATCGCTGCCCCACGGATTACACGGAGCGGGCACACCTGCATCACCACACGGTCACTTCATCAAGCCGGCATCGACCACGTCACGACCTGCATCGCTGGACCAGGGGCTTCATCATCTCTTCATCAACCTACTCCGGAGACTTTGGCGTCGCTGGCCGACCAGCTCCGTCACCTTAGCTGGACCGAGGGCTTTGCCTCGGCAAGCCAACCTTTGCCAGCATCGCCATGCTGTTGCTTTATCGCCCATCAGGCGATAGGTGTGCGGAGCGAGTCCCAATTTTGGGAATCACCTTTCTTCGGATTGCTACAACAAATAAGCCAGGTGCTATTAATCCTAGTATTTTTTTGCTTGTTAGGGTTCATTTTTTCCAAATGGTTTGTCCGTCATATGTACGCAGGTCTATCAAATGGTGGCCGCATTAACGACGGTTGCATGGTGGTTCGGTCAGTTTCCGTACATAGTCCGGCGATCGCCGCATTCGGAACTCGAACCGACCTGTGAATTCAGGCCTTGCCATGCCTTTACCGCATCACGCCGCCGTCCTGCATCGACATTGACTTTGGCGCCAGGCCATATTTCTTTTATTACTCACTTTGCATAAATTATTTGTTATGCAACAATTTTTTTTATTTTATTATTATTATAACTATTATCTCTGGTTTGCACTATTTTTTGTGCACAGGAAAATGATCCAGCCGGACTATATCCTTTGGCGTCACCTCGGCTGGATGGGGGGCTTCGTCAACACTTCATTACCCCATGCCGGGACTTCGGCATCACCCTACCGTCCTGCATTGACCGTGCTATGTCACCACTTTGGAGTGCCGAGCTCTTTGCTCCGCCACCTCGGGACCGGCTCGGGGATGGAACCTTGTCCTGCATCAAGCTCGGACCGCGTCATCAATACCGAACACATTAACCAGCTAAGTTGTCTTCATGCTCAAAGTTTTAAATTTTTAACTTGTGTTCGGCTCGGCCAAGCATTATACTTTTTTGGAAAAAAGCTGCTTGTAAAAATTTTCTTGTCCAAACTTTGTTTGTGACGCGCAAATTCAAATACCCCGTTTACTTGGGGGCTTCCTTCATGAAGCTTTTTCCTCTTGCATATGGTTATACTTGTACGGCTTCGTTCCTTGTTCGTGTATTACGCCACAATATGCACCATATTGACTTAAGCGATTTGCAAGTTGGGTTGCCTGGCTCCTCTGCTTACCCCTACGTTCCCGATTGTTCGGCTAGGGAGTAAAGGGAGCACCTCTGCGATTGTCACGATCGGGTCACCCGAGCCGGACCTCAGACTGGGTGAAGCCAAAAGCTAGCGCTCTTATTGTTTTCAATCATGGTTGGCACACAACGGATCTCACGAGTACAAAAAATCTATTGCACAAGTCTCATAATAACAATGAGCACCGAAGAAAGGTATCGGTGGGGGTACTATTTTCTTCGAAGATGCTTCTTACTCTTTGCAGTAATATAGCATAAGTTCCCTGAGCGCGCTTTGTCTGTTACAGCCTTATGGCCTAATTGCCTGGTTATTGGAAACACCGTTGATATTTGCGACAGATGGAGTACATAACACTTTTTGGTCCTTGACCGAAGAGGGAGAAGCCGACGGTCGGTTAAGACGCGTTTAAAGTTCAGTTGAACAGAGATATGATATAAGTACTTCGGTACATGCAATCATTCTTTTACCCAAGTCACTTGGGGGATCTTAAATTTATATGAGCCATTTATGATAAGTGTTTTTCTTCTTAGTCGTTGCAAATATTATTATTTATCACTCCTTTTTTCGACACAAGTGTGCAAGCCGGGGAGCCTAATTTCTCTCTCAAATCCGCTAGGGTTTAGTTTGCTAAATTGGACTAGTAAGAAGTACTCTGCCTTCGGGATAGGAGGTTGAAGCCGTAGACTGACCCGCTTGAAGTTTTGAGATAGGATGTGTCATGTGAAAGCACGGCAGAAGCACCTTTTTTTTCTAAAGTCCAATTTTCGGTTTGGCACCGAACACTTGATGTAGTTCGGACATTAACCTTTTGAATAAGTTTTTTGGCTTTTCGAGCCCATGGAACTTTTAAACTATTTGTGTGTTTTCAGCACAAGTCTCGCAGTGCAACTCCGGACAACTTTAGAGATTCGGCA
This sequence comes from Triticum timopheevii, assembly GCA_963921465.1. NCBI lineage: Eukaryota > Viridiplantae > Streptophyta > Magnoliopsida > Poales > Poaceae > Triticum > Triticum timopheevii. The sequence goes on along the minus strand of OY997270.1, from coordinate 487,333,139 downwards.
AAAACATTCTCGGATATTGCTATATATGCATCGGTTTCGAATTGTGTCTTCGGTCAATAGTTGGGTTGCCCGGCTCCTGCGCTTGCCTCCTATGTTCCGCTTTGTTCGGATAGGTGTGCAAAGGGAGAACCACTGCAATTGTGCTTCCAGCTCACATGGTTAAGCACCTCAGTGGAGAAAGCCGAAAACTGACTGTCACAATAAGCTTAAACTGGTCGGCGATCCGATGACGGCATTAAACGACGGGCCATTCATAACAATGGCCGAAGTGTTTACGGCTTGACCTCGACTGTCGCTGAACACTACCAGGGGCTATTAACTGGCCTCCCAAACTAAATCCTCGATATTTTGCTCTTACATTGGAGCTGAGGTTTCATGATCATGCTTAGCATGACACCCCAAAGAAAGGAACCAATAGCGGGACTATTTTCTTTGGAAGACATTTCTTCTATTAAACAGTAATATAACATGTCTCTCCACGTACCTTTGTTTATAAAACCGTATGGCTAGGTTGCCTTGTTTGTTGTAAATCTTTGCCCTCATAAAGGCTTTATAAAGTAGGACAAACACTCCTCGGCTATTGGCCGAGGAGGTGGAAGCCGATGGTCGGTCAACAAAGTTTTGTACAATGCGGATCCGAGCATTAATGACGTTAAGTACTTGGATACATAGAGTCATTACACATAATTTGTGATTTTACTATGGATATCGATCCTTAATTCGGCCTCCCGTGCCCGCATTAAGGCTCGGGGGCTACTGGGCTTCAGGCTTATTATTTACAAATATTAAAGGGGCACATCGATCCCCTGATCTGGTGTTGCCACCCGACCAGTGTCTCGGGGGCTACTGCATTGCCTGTTCTATGCAGAAAATTTTATGTGCAATACAGTTTCCGAGGAGATTTTGATCCTCAGGTTGGTCGGCCGCACCCAACCTGAGTCTCGAGGACTAAGCACGCCGCTTTTTGTGTCTCGAAGTATTCTGCCAAGCTAGGACTTGATCCTCAGACCGATTTTGCAAATCAGCCTGAGTCTCAGTGGCTACGGGGATCAGCGGTCTTATGTCATCCTTCATATGCATCTCAGGTTTTAGATCGATACCCACCTTGAGGGCTACTGGGCAGAGAATAAATTGCACCAATCAAAAATATTGACAAAAATCGGCCCACATTCGGGGAGGTGCACCACCTCGGAAGCAGTCCGGCATAAAGCTTGGGCGCTAGTGGCTGGCTCCATAGAGGGCATTTCTGGCATTAAGCTCGGCTAAACTCCTTCAAACTTCTTTGGACCAAGGTGATTTACGACACCTCAGATACAGTCCGGCGTTGGAGCTCGGATACATAGTCCGGCGTTGGAGCTCGGATACAGTCCGGCGTTGGAGCTCGGATACATAGTCCAGCGTTGGAGCTCGCATACAGTCCGGCGTTGGAGCTCGGATACATAGTCCAATGTTGGAGCTCAGATACATTCCGGCGTTAGAGCCAGGAAGCAGTCCGGCATTGGTGCTCGGCTGCAAGAGATACCTTGAATGCAGTCCGGCGTTAGAGCTCGGACGCAAGAGGACACTGCCTCCCGGGAACAACTCCGAATCCGAGGTGTGGCATAAAAATAACAAGGCATTGATAAAGGCGGGAAACTTAAAGGGGATCCTCGGATACCCGACGTGTAAACTCGTCGAATGCATTTCGGCGATCCTCAAGATAGAAGATGAGAAGATTTGTTGAACTAGTTTTCAAGACCGGCAACCGAAGATGAAGAACAGTTCGGAAGAATCGAGGAGCGTCCCTAACTTGAGGACCGGTTCAGGGGGCTACTGATGGTGTCCTGGACTAGGGGGTACTCAACGCGTTGTCTCCCGATCAGTTGGATTGGGCCGAGGACCCCCATGGCCGTATACTCATGGGCCAGTCCGGAAAGCTCCCGCATACAAGGAAGAATCCACAAGACTTGGCGATCAAGACAAGGACTCCTCCCCCACCGGCGTATTCGGCTAGGACTCTTGTTATCCTAGGCCTCCGGTGCATTATATAAACCGGGGCCAAGCTAGTCGATAGATATATACAACAACAATCATACCATAGGCTAGCTTCTAGTGTTTAGCCTCTCTGATCTCGTGGTAGATCAACTCTTGTACTACCCATATCATCAGTATTAATCAAGCAGGAGTAGGGTTTTACCTCCATTGAGAGGGCCCAAACCTGGGTAAACATTGTGTCCCTTGCCTCCTGTTACCATTGATCCTAAGACTCACTGCTTGGGACCCCCTACCTGAGATCCGCCGGTTTTGACACCGACACGGGTCGTAAATAAACGAATGCTGGAAATGAGCCCAAGAATAAATGGGCCCTAAGAAGGCCGAAAGTTAACATGGGCTAGAAATGGCCAAACAGAATAATGGGTCGTTAATGGGTATAAAGTGATACACTATTCATTATGGGGCAGTTTCACCACGTGCCGTTAATTTGTATAAAGTGATACACTGTTCATTACGGGCCAGTTTCACCACAGGTCGTTTAATGGTCCAAGAGTTACAAAGGGCCTCATATGGGCCGAAAGACGTCATGGGCTATACATGGGCCGGAAGTTAAAATGGGCTGGAATCATATTGGACGGCCCAGATGACGCTACTGGGCATAATTCGGATAGGTCGTAACAGGCCCTGGGTTAGCGGGCTGTAAATGGGCTATTGCGAACAGGCCGTTAACAGGCTTTCTGTGGGCCGGCCCGCCACCTTTTGACCAAGTCAAACGGGCAGGCCTTTTCACAGGAATGGACCTCTGTTGGGTCGTGCCATGTGTCGACGTATCATAGGCGCCTTCGGTCCAATGAGTGGATGACATCTGTCCCAAAGGTGAGCCGGCACGTGTTTCCTCCAGCCAATGATGATTTTACACGTAGAAAATCCCCATTGGTCGGGGCTGTTAACGGGTTATCGGACCCGATAGCTTAACGGCGTTCTATTACGGTGGATGCCACATGTCGGTCACCCTTGACAAAAGCATTTCTATGACGCGCGATTTATCATCATGGAAGTGGACACTTCCGTGATGATAATTTTGGTAATGTCATGGAACACTTCTACGACAGCACATGTATGACTATCTTGATTCTGTCAAAAAATCATCATGGATGTACATGCATGATAGAAAACGTGACCTACTGTGACAAACACGTATCATCATGGAAGTGTATTTTTTGTAGTGGGTTCATGCACGTAGTGCTTGGTTTCGATGACTAGTAGATTTTTGCAGTAAGTATGTGAGTTCTATATGACTAATGTTGAGCCCATGGATTATAACCACTCTCACCCTTCCACCATTGCTAGATTCTCTTGTGTCGTGCAACTTTACCGGTACTATACACCCACCATATTCCTTCCTCAAAACAGCCACCATACCTACCTATTATGGCATTTCCATAGCCATTTCGAGATATATTGCCATGCAACTTTCCACCGTTCCATTTATTATGCCACGTTTCATCATTGTCATATTGCTTTGCATGATCATGTAGTTGACATCGTATTTGTGCCAAATCCACCGTTCATAATTCTTTCATGCATGTCACTCTTGAATCATTGCACATCCCGATACACCACCGGAGGCATTCACATAGAGTCATATTTTGTTCCAAGCATTCAGTTGTAATTCTTGAGTTGTAAGTAAATAAAAGTGTGATGATCTTCATTATTAGAGCATTGTCCCATGTGAGGAAATAATGATGGAGAGTATGATTCCCCCACAAGTCGGGATGAGACTCCGGACAAAAAAAAAGAGGCCAAAAAAATAGAAGGCCAAAAAAATTAAAAAATAAAAAAAATATGAGAGCAAAATAGAGAAGGGGCAATGCTACTATCCTTTTACCACACTCGTGCTTCAAAGTAGCACCATGATCTTCATGATAGAGAGTCTCCTATGTTGTCACTTTCATATACTAGTGGGAATTTTTCATTATAAAACTTGGCTTGTATATTCCAATGATGGGCTTCCTCAAAAATGCCCTAGGTCTTCGTGAGCAAGCAAGTTGGATGCACACCCACTTAGTTTCTTTTTGAGCTTTCATACACTTATAGCTCTAGTGCATCTGTTGCATGGCAATCCCTACTCAGTCACATTGATATGTATCGATGGACATCTCCATAGCTCGTTGATACACCTAGTTGATGTGAGACTATCTTCTCCTTTATGTCTTCTCCACAACCACCATTCTGTTCCACCTATATGTTATATCCATGGCTCACGCTCATGTATTGCTTGAAAGTTGAAAAACTTTGAGAATACTAAAGTATGAAACAATTGCTTGGCTGAAACCGGGGTTGTGCATGATTTAAATATTTTGTGTGATGAAGATAGAGCATAGCCAGACTATATGATTTTGTAGGGATAAGCTTTCTTTGGTCATGTTATTTTGAGAAGACATGATTGCTTTATTAATATGCTTGAAGTATTATTGTTTTCAAGTCAATATTAAACTTCTATTTTGAATCTTATGGATCTGAATAATCTTGCCACAATAGAGAAGATTACATTGATAAATATGTTAGGTAGCATTCCACATCAAAAATTCTGTTTTTATCACTTACCTACTCGAGGACGAGCAGGAATTAAGCTTGGGGATGCTTGATACATCTCCAACGTATCTATAATTTTTTATTGTTCCATGCTATTATATTATCCATCTTGGATGGTTTATATGCTATTTTATATGATTTTTGGGACTAACCTATTAACCTGGAGCCCAGTCCCAGTTTCTGTTTTTCCTTGTTTTTGAGCTTCGCAGAAAAGGAATATCAAACGGAGTCCAATTCACCTGAAACTCAACGGAGATTTTTTTGGAAGACATAAAAAATACAGGAACAAAGAGTTACAGGAGGGGAGTCCCGGGGCCACCACGAGGGTGGAGGGCGTGCCCCCTGCCTCGTAGACTCCCTATGGGCCCCTGACTTGTTCTCGATGCCAACCTCTTCTATAAATACAGAAACCCCTGAAAAGAAACCTAGATTGGGAGTTCCGCTGCCGCAAGCCTCTGTAGACACGAAAAACCTATCGGGACCCTGTTTCGGCACCCTGCCGGAGGGGCGAATCATCACCGGTGGCCATCTTCATCATACCGGCGCTCTCCATGACGAGGAGGGAGTAGTTCACCCTCGGGGCTGAGGGTATGTACCAGTATCTATGTATTTGATCTCTCTCTCTCTCTCTCATGTTCTTGATTCAGCACGATCTCGATGTATCGCGAGCTTTGCTATTATAATTCGATCATATGATGTTTCTCCCCTTCTACTCTCTTGTAATGGATTGAGTTTTTCCTTTGAAGTTATCTTATCGGATTGAGTCTTTAAGGATTTGAGAAAACTTGATGTATGTTTTGTGTGGGATACCCATGGTGACAATGGAGTATTCTATTGATTCACTTGATGTATGTTGGTGATCAACTTGTGGGTTCCATGACCTTTAGAATCTATGCATAGGGGTTGGCACATGTTTTCGTCTTGAATTTCTGGTAGAAACTTTGGGGCACTCTATGAGTTCTTTGTGTTGGTTTGAATAGATGAATCCGAGATTGTGTGATGCATATCATATAATCATACCCACGAAACTTGAGGTGACATTGGAGTATCTAGGTGACATTAGGGTTTTGGTTGATGTGTGTCTTAAGGTGTTTTTTGCTTACGAACTCTACGGATGTTTGTGACACTTATAGGAATAGACCAATGGATTGATCGGAAAGAATAACTTTGATGTGGTTTCGTATCCTACAATAATCTCTTCGTTTGTTCTCCGCTATGAGTGACTTCGGAGTGACTCTTTGTTGCATGTTGAGGGATTGCTATATGATCGAATTATGTTATTATTGTTGAGAGAACTTGCACTAGTGAAAGTATGAACCCTATGCCTTGTTTGGAAGCATTGCAATACCGTTTTCGCTCACTTTTATCACTTGCTACCTTGCTGTTTTATAATTTCATATTACAAATACCCATATCTACCATACATATTGCACTTGTATCACCATCTCTTCGCCGAACTAGTGCACCTATACAATTTACTATTGTATTGGGTGTGTTGGGGACACAAGAGACTCTTTGTTATTTGGTTGCAGGGTTGTTTGAGAGAGACCATCTTCATCCAACGCCTCCCACGGATTGATAAACCTTAGGTCATCCACTTGAGGGAAATTTGCTACTGTCCTACAAACCTCTGCACTTGGAGGCCCAACAACGTCTACAAGAAGAAGGTTGTGTAGTAGACATTAGTAAACAACTACAAGAATCAAAAAAATGTATAGACAAGAAGTGATGGCACAAACTTAGCTTTTAATTCTTGGTTCCTTCCCTATTTGCCGGGCCACGCGTGCTCGGTTTGCTTGCGACTCCCAGAGGAACATAGCTGAATGGGTAACTTCCTTGTTCCCGGCAGCGACCGATACACGCAAGATGTGTCTGGCAGGTAGTGGGGTATGGTGCTGGGCCCTTACATCCCTTTGTTCCTTCCCCCATTTTTCTCTTTGAAACAGCCAGGTGGCCGCCGTCGCGCGGATCGTATCAACGCGAACGGCCTTGCCGTAGCACGTTGGCTGAGGCATCATCAATGGATTCATTCTTGTGCCTCGTTCGGGATTCCCTGAAATAAGGTGAATATTGGACCGAGCATCACGGGTAAATCATCCACATTGGTGATGCCAGAGCCAAAACGGCTCGACTACTGGCGAAGAGGAAGGGACGGAAAAGAGAGGGGCCTTGGGCTCGCGCGCATTGCCTTCTTCGCTCGGACGACACCCGAACAGAAGGCACGTGCGTGCCGCTGAGGGGGCGTGTCGTTGTTCTACATCGATCTCCGCCCTGACTGCAGCTATGGCGGGATACGGAGATGAAGTAAAGCAGGCATGGAGGTGGCTCCGCTTTATCTTTGTATCTTCATAGGCATTGCGGATGCCAAAGGCTTCGAGCGAGCTATGGTAGGCAAGGCACGCTACCCATGCCCTTTGGTTTGCGCCAGCAATCCCCCTACCTGGTGCGCCAAAGTGTCGCAGGAAACCACGGCCACCTATGGGAACAAGCGGCCCCTTGCTGGTTCGGCAGGAGGGATGTCGCGTTGCACAAAGAGCAGAGGAGTGTGGGGGTAGCGCGACAGGTATCACACGGGCAATTTTACCCAGGTTCGGGCCGCCGTGAGGTGTAAAACCCTACTCCTGCTTTGTTGGATTGATGGTGGAAGAGTGATGTAGGAGCATAGTACCCTTGCCCTACAGGGGTGGCAGTGGCTACGTGTGTATGGGCGTATAACTCTCCAGCCTCACATGCCAAACGAACCAAACCGAACCCCGTCTACGGTTGCCATGGGCCTCCTTTTATAGGTTAAGGGGTCACCACAATGGCAAATCAGTCATTAGACACTGATAAGATAGCAAAGAGTGCTATCATACCTAACTCTGCGGGCTGACAGGGCACATTAAATGTGTCGCTCAATGTTGCATCGTTGCTCGCCCGGCAAGCCTTGTTGGGCTTATTCTGCCAGCTCCACGTCTGCTTGTTCAACACATCGAAGGACGGGCGTCATCTGTAGGTTCTCCTATAGAAAGGTACTGCCATATGATGAGTGGTTGCCACTTAATCACTTTGCAGCTTGACACCACACTGATCCACGATGTGGGTCGTGGGGGAGTGGTTGATGAGGTGTTCCTGGCCTCCGTGAGTCCTGACAGGCCCTGCTGGATGCCTTGGTTGCTTTCTTCCGGGGGTGGCTCTGCCCTTGACAGGTTTATTGTCCAACAAGGGAGGCTTTTCTCCTGGTGGTATCTGGCTTCTCTGGCTTGACCTTAGTCCTCTTGTTCTCCAAGCTGGTCCTTTGGAAATCTTGATCTCTTGTCCTCTGGCATGGCCTGATACCGTCCATGCACAAGTCAGGGAAAAATATACACCCCTGTCTATTTTCCCCGACAACTAGTAGTGTTGATCATAACACTTCCATTAAAATGCTTAAAGAAGTTATTTTCCCACAGTTTGGAGTCCCTAGATGTTTAATGACTGATGGTGGTTCACATTTTATTCATGGTGCTTTCCATAATATGCTTGCTAAATATCATGTTAACCATAGAATTTCATCACCTTATCATCCTCAATATAGTGGTCATGTTGAACTTAGCAATAGAGAAATAAAACTGATATTAAAAAAACTGTTAATAGGTCCCGAAAGAATTGGTCTAAGAAATTGGATGATGTACTTTGGGCCTATAGAACAACATATAAAATTCCTATGGGTATGTCTCCCTATCAAATGGTTTATGGAAAAGCTTGTCACTTACCTCTTGAGTTAAAACATAAAGCATATTTGGCAATTAAATAACTTAATTATGATTTCAAACTTGCTGGTGAAAAGAGGTCGTTTGATATTAGCTCACTAGATGAATGGAGAACCCAAGCTTATGAAAATGAAAAATTATTTAAAGAAAAAGTTAAAAGATGGCATGACAAAAGAATCCAAAAGCGGGAATTCAAAGTGGGACAATATGTCCTCTTGTACAACTCTAGTTTCAGATTCTTTGCAGGAAAACTTCTCTCTAAATGGGAAGGACCATATATCATCGAGGAGGTTTATTGTTCTAGAGCTATCAAGATTGATAATGCCGAAGGTACCAATCCGAAGGTAGTCAATCGACAAAGAATTAAGCACTATATCTCAAGAATGCCTATTAATGTTGAAAGCAATATTATCCAAACCATGACACCGGAGGAACACATAAAAGAAACCTTACAGAACACTCCAGAATCCTAAAAGGAGGAGGTATGTGCTACGGTAAGTAAACGGACTCTGGAAAATCCGTAAAAATATTTTTTGTCAGTTTTGAAATATTACAAAAATTAGGAAAATAAGAAACAACTACGAAGGCAACCGAGGAGGACACAAGACACTAGGGCGCGCCTGCCTTGCCTGGCGCGCCCATGTGGGATGTGCCACCTCGGGAACCTTCCAGACTCTATTTTCCTCTCGTTTACTTGTTTCCCAAGATAAAAAATCTTTATATACCCCACGAATGTATTGACCATCGTATCATGGAGAAAAATTTTGTTCTTCTTTTGTGCTATTTTTATGGCAGATCTGAAAATATGTCATCCCAAGATTCGGAGGAAGAGAGCCCTATTTCTTAACAGCCTCTGGACCCAAATATCTTCAAGAAGACTTTCCCTATATATGGGTCACAGATGAGGATGATGAAAACGAACCTATCCCTCCTCGTTTCCTACATGAAAGCAAGGAAGATTTATGCAAGAAGATATTAAGACTCGAGCTGGAGAATGAGGATCTAAGGGAGAACAACTTTAGCCTCCGACACAAGCTGGAAAAACTCACCACTCCACCACCACCAACATCATCATCTTCCCCACTAATGGAGACTTGATTTCATGGTATGGGCACTCCCCTTGGCTTGTGCCAACCTTGGGGGAGGTGCCTCAGTATCGTATCACCACCACTATCTTTGCCTTTACCTATTTTAGTTCGATCTTTAGTTATCCTATATAAATTAGTTAAATAAAGTTTAGCAATAATCTCCTTTTGAGTGCTTGCTTAGTGATCTATCTATCTATGTAATCGTGTGCAAGATATAATAAAGTTTAGTTAGAGTTTTTGTTTCCTTACTTCCTTGTTGCAATCAAATAAAAATAAATAAATGAGAAAAAGTCATATGCTAATCTTATGGTGAGTAATGACATCACATAAGGAAAATTATAAGTGGTAAAATTTGCTGGAGATTGAAAAACATAGCATTTGTCAATGATGCAACTCATGAAAGAATTAATATGGGAAGAGAAGATTCACATGCAAATATGATATCTTGGACATCTTTTATGATTTTGAGCCCCCATTAAATATTATATGTCAAAATTGTTGACGTTGGACAAGGAATACAATGTCATGATTTATGTTTGTTCATATCCACATAGAAGTTAGATTGTTATAGATCCTTCAACATGTGGTGCTTGCTCAATATCTTTGCTAGCTAAAACTTCCGCACTAAGTAGAGATACTACTTATGCATCCAAAAACCCCTAAACCCAAATTCTTATTTGAGAGTCCACTGTACCTACCTATGGGTTGAGTAAGATCCTTCAAGTAAGTTGTCATCGGTGCAATAAGGCAATAAAAATTGCTTCTAGATGTGTTAGATCATTTAGTGTAAGATAAAATTGAGCGTTGTACAAACTTTTGATAGAAAACTAATAAAAGTGACAGACTGGATAATAAAGGTTACTATCTTAAGGGACAATATAACGTGATGTTCTTTTGCATTAAGGGATTTGGCATACAGACAAAAAGAGCATGGCAACCTCTACTTCCCTCTCGATGGGCCTATCTTTTACTTTTATGTATTTACTTTTATGCAAGAGTCAAAGTATTCTTCCCCATTCCTTTTCATTTTCTATTTTAGAAAGCATCATGTGGTGAGGAAAGATCTAAGCACATATATCAAGTTGAGTATGAGTGAGCATGAGTTATTATTGTTGACATCACCCTCGAGGTGAATACGTTGGGAGGTGAAACTATAAGCCGCTATCTTTCTATGTGTCCGGTTGAAACTTTTTGCTCATGGGTATGCTGTGAGTGTTAGCAATCATAGAAGAATAAATGATGGCTGAGTATGTGGACTTGCCAAAAGGCTCTGATATGTGACCCTTCCTGAAAATATGATGAATTGTAGTTGCAAAGTTGACTGAGAACATAGTTTGTTAGTTTTCAATAAAGTATATGCTTTATACTTCAATGTTGTGATGAATTGATACTTGTTCATGAGAAGTTATATGATAAAAGTTGTGTAATAAAGTTTTATGTTAAAGTTCTTTGCTGTTATAATAATAATAATCATGATTCTTCTATGTCTGTATTTTGTTTTTATCGACACCTCTCTCTCTCTCTCTCTAAGCATGTGGGCAGGTTTTTCGATATCGGTTTTTCACTTGAGGACAAGTGAGGTCTAAGCTTGGGGGACTTGATACGTCCATTTTGCATCATGATTTACTACTATTATTTATAATGTTTTTATGCATAATAATTCTTTATGGAGTAATTCTAATATCTTTTATCTCATAATATTCAAGATTCAGACAAAGAGGGAGAATGCCGACAACTGGAATTTTGGACCTGAAAAAGCTACGTCAGAGTTACCTATTCTGCACATCTCCAAATGAGCTAAAACTTCACGGAGAATTATTTTGGAATATTTAGGAAATAATGGAGCAAATAACTACTAGAGGGGGGCTACCTGGTGAGCACAACACACCAGGGCATGCCAGGCCCCCAGGCCTGCCCTGGTGGGATGTACACTGCCCAGCCCACCTCCGATGCCGATCTTCTGGTATATAGGTCATTTTGATCTAGAAAAGAAAATCAGGGAAGGACTTTCGGGATGAAGAGCCACCGTCTCGAGGTGGAACTTGGCAGGTGCACTTTTGCCCTTCGGTGGAGCGATTCCGCCGGGGGAACTTCCCTCCCGGCGGGGAAAATTAAAGCCATCGTCATCGCCAACAACCCTCTCATCTTGGGTAGGGCAATCTCCATCAATATCTTCAACAACACCATATCCTCTCAAACCCTAGTTCATCTCTTATGTTCAATCTTTGTACCAGAACCTCAGATTGATATCTGTGGGTGACTAGTAGTGTTGGTTACATCTTGTAGTTGATTACTATATGGTTTATTGGTGGAAGATTATATGTTCAGATCCATTACGCTATTTAATACCCCTCTGATCTTGAGCATGATTATCATTTGGGAGTAGTTACTTCTGTTCTTGAGGTCGCGGGAGAAGTCATGTAGAATGTAATCATGTGAACTTGATATGTGTTTGATATTTTGATTATATGTATGTTGTGATTCCCTTATTGGTGTCATGTGAATGTCGACTACATGGCACTTCACCATATTTGGGCCTAAGGGAATACTTTGTGGAGTAGTTATTAGATGATGGGTTGCCAGAGTGACAGAAGCTTAAACCCTAGTTTATGCGCTATTTCGTAAGGGAACGATTTGGATCCAAAAGTTTAATGCTATGGTTAGATTTTATCTTAATACTTTTCTCGTAGTTGTGGATGCTTGCGAGGGGGTTAATCATAAGTAGCAGGTTTGTTCAAGTAAGAACAACACCTAAGCACCGGTTCACCCACAAATCAATTTATCAAAGTAGCAAACATGAATCAAGCAAATATGATGAAAGTGGCATGGTGAAATTCCCGTGTACCCTCAAGAGCGCTTTGCTTATTATAAGTGACCATTTTGGCCTATCCTTTGCCACAAAAGGACTGGTCTAAAAATTTAAGTGCTTTAAGAAAATACCTTGCTGAAAACCACTTGTCATTTCCTTCTGCTCCTTGTTGGGTTCGACACTCTTACTTGTCAAAAAGACTATGATTGATCCCCTATACTTGTGGGTCAGCAGCCGCAAGACGGTATGGGGAAGATCGCAGGAGCAGTTCAAAGATAGGAACTCGGTGGCAGGAGGAAGAGGATGTTCTGGTGTGTCTCTCTTAATAGGAGCGACCTCTCTTTTATAGGCACAACAGAAGCAGGCGAACAGGCAGCGACAAGAGGTGAAATGGGGAAAGGGAGAGGAAGTGAAATAGCTAGCAGCCGAAGGGATGTGCCGTTCACATTTAGTGTCCACTATAGCAAAAACATTTCAACTTTCGTGTGACCTTTTGTATACCAGTCATGCGTGGCAAAAATTTAGACATTGGCTTGGCTCATTCCTGCAACCTACGACGCATCGTGACGAGGCGTGGCGTGGCGAGGCGGGTGTCAGAGGAGGAGCATGCGTGAATGTCCCTCTTGTTCTCATGCTCCTACATGTGGGGAAACAACATTCCTTATAAGGAGGTCCAACTCCCACCAAACTAGCAATGTAGGACTAAACTTTGGTTCCACTTCTTGCTTTGCACAAATGGGATGCATGGGACTCAAGGATTTATTAGGAATTTTGAAACTGCTATTGGCTGGCCCAAAATAGAAAAAACTCCAGCAATCCCACACCAGATCCCAGAGGCACACAAAATTTGACATTCATTCCAAAACAATATTTTATATACCGGTACTAAAATGGTGACTATTTAGTTGAACTTCCACCTAAAACTCTATGCTACACTAGTAAGCAACTTGAACAGTGGACTGAGCCTTGAACTGCAAGTTTTCTGCAAATCTAGCTTCACACAAAGCCTTGACCGATACTAGTCTACCGTGGGTCTTCCCCGCGGGTGGAGGTTATGCGTCATACTCTGAGACCTTTCATGAGTTTACTAGAGAACGCCCTACTCTCAACGATTCCGATGTTTAACAATCAGACTCATGTAGGTGTGTTCTCCAAAAGATGTTCTATAGGACACCAGCTCTACTTCAGTGAGCCAGTTAGAACACATTAAGATATACATCAACCTGCCATGAAGATTAGGAGAGTATTGCATCTTCACGGAGTGGTATTGTTAATAGTAAGGATACTCTCCTCTCTATTGGCCAACAACTTGTCTTCCACATCTAATTCACAGGATCTCTGATCACATAGACTAGGTTACCACTATGAACAACTCATATTGTGGGTCTCATACCCATCTCCTTTGATGCATTATCTATCACATTACATGATAGAACCTTAGTAAAAGGATCTACTAGATTTTTAGACGTTTGGGTATAATCCAATGCAATAACTTTGGAGCTTTGCATTCTTCTATCAGAATTTAACCTTCTCTAAACATGTCTTGATGACTTCATGTTATCCTTTGAGCTGCTCACTTTCGTGATCACAGTCTGATTGTCGTAGTTCATAAGGATACCCGGTATAGGTTTCTCAACAACATATGAGTCATTGAAGAGCCGACGAAGCCAATCTGCTTCGACCGTAGCTGTATCTAGTGTTGTGAGCGATTCTTCCATTGTTGACCTCGTTAAGATGGTCTGCTTGCAAGACTTGCAAGAAACAGCGCCACCTCCATGAGTGAATACATATCCACTCATGGCCTTTATCTATTCAGCATCTGAGATCCAGTTTGAGTCACTATACACTTCAAGCACCTTTGGATACCCAGTATAGTGAATTCCAAATTCATTGTGCTTTTCAAATAACGCACAACTCTCTCTAGAGCCTTCCGATGCACATCTCCTGGTATTGAGACAAATCGGCTGAGTTTGCTAACAGCAAAAGAGATGTCAGGTCTTGTAGCACTGGCTAAGTACATAAGTGTGCCAATAATCTGAGAATATTTCAATTGATCTCTAGGAATTCTTTGATTCTTTCGAAGCAACACGCTAGCATCATATGGTGTTGGAGAGGGCTTGCAGTCACTGTAGACAAAGCGACTCAGGATCTTTTCCACATTGTGAGGTTGAAGCAATGTAATCCCACCATCATCATCTCTCAACAGCTCGATGTTCAGAATAACATCAGCCAGTCATATATCCTCAATCTCAAAACAATGAGATACAAATCCTTGACCTCCTTAATAACATTCAAATTTGTTCCGAAAATTAGTGTGTCATCAACATACAAGCAATGAATAACTCCCTTGCCTCCACCATGGCGATAGTACACACATTTCTCAGCTTTGTTTACAACATAGCCTGTAGCTGTTAAAGTTCTTTCAAACTTCTTATCCATTGCTTGGGTGCTTGCTTAAGTCCATATAAAGACTTTGGCAACTTGCACACTTTTCCTTCGTGACCATCTACTACAAACCCATCTAGTTGTTCCATGTAAATTTCCTCATCTAACTCTCCATTTAGGAAAGTAGTCTTTGTTGGAAATATGCCCTAGAGGCAATAATAAAAGTGTTATTATTATATTTCTTTGTTCATGATAATAGTCTTTTATTCATGCTATAACTGTATTATCTGGAAATCGTAATACACGTGTGAATACATAGACCACAATATGTCCCTAGTAAGCCTCTAGTTGACTGGCTCGTTGTGATCAACAGATAGTCATGGTTTCCTGGCTATGGACATTGGATGTCGTTGATAACGGGATCACATCATTAGGAGAATGATGTGATGGACAAGACCCAATCCTAAGCATGGCACAGAGATCGTGTAGTTCGTATGCTAAAGCTTTTCTAATGTCAAGTATCTTTTCCTTAGACCATGAGATTGTGCAACTCCCAGATACCGTAGGAATGCTTTGGGTGTACCAAACGTCACAACGTAACTGGGTGGCTATAAAGGTGCATTACAGGTATCTCCGAAAGTGTCTGTTGGGTTGGCACGAATCGAGACTGGGATTTGTCACTCTGTGTAAACGGAGAGGTATCTCTGGGCCCACTCGGTAGGACATCATCAGAATGTGCACAATGTGACCAAGGGGTTGATCACGGGATGATGTGTTACGGAACGAGTAAAGAGACTTGCCGGTAACGAGATTGAACAAGTTATCGGTATACCGACGATCGAATCTCGGACAAGTAAAATACCGCTAGACAAAGGGAATTGTATACGGGATCGATTGAGTCCTTGACATGGTGGTTCATCCGATGAGATCATCGTGGAACATGTGGGAGCCAACATGGGTATCCAGATCCCGCCGTTGGTTATTGACCGGAGAACGTCTTGGTCATGTCTACATGTCTCCCGAACCCGTAGGGTCTACACACTTAAGGTTCGATGACGCTAGGGTTATAAATGAAGTTTGTATGTGGTTACCGAATGTTGTTCGGAGTCCCGGATGAGATCCCGGACGTCATGAGGAGTTCCGGAATGGTCCGGAGGTAAAGATTTGTATATGGGAAGTCCTGTTGTGGTCACCGGAAAAGTTTTGGGGGTTATTGGTAACGTACCGGGACCACCGGGAGGGTCCCGGGGGTCGACCAAGTGGGGCCACAAGCCCCGGAGGCTTGCATGGGCCAAGAGTGGTGAGGGACCAGCCCCTGAGTGGGCTGGTGCGCCTCCCACAAGGCCCAAGGGGCAGCTAGGAGAAAAAAGGGGGGAAACCCTAGGCTTAGATGGGCCTAAGGCCCACCCTAGGGTGCGCCTCCCTCTCTCCCCCTCTTGGCCGCCTCCCCTTTCCCATCTAGGGCTGCCACCCCCCCTAGGGGTGGGAACCCTAGAGGGGGCGCACCCTCCTCCCTCTCCCCTATATATAGTGAGGCCTAGGGCTGCCCATAACACGCGATTCGATCTCTCGTTGGTGCAGCCCTGCGTCTCTTCTTCCTCCTCTTCTGTGGTGCTTGGCGAAGCCCTGCAGGATAGCCACGCTCCTCCACCACCACCACGCCGTTGTGCTGCTGCTGGATGGAGTCTTCCTCAACCTCCCTCTCTCCTTGCTGGATCAAGGCATGGGAGACGTCACCGGGCTGTACGTGTGTTGAACGCGGAGGTGCCGTCCGTTCGGCACTTGGTCATCGGTGATTTGGATCACTACGAGTACGACTCCATCAACCCCGTTCACTTGAACGCTTCCGCTTAGCGATCTACAAGGGTATGTAGATGCACTCTCCTTCCCCTCGTTGCTGGTTTCTCCATAGATAGATCTTGGTGACACGTAGGAAAAGTTTGAATTTCTGCTACGTTCCCCAACAGTGGCATCATGAGCTAGGTCTATTGCGTAGATTCTTTGCACGAGTAGAACACAAAGTAGTTGTGGGCGTTGATTTTGTTCAATATGCTTACTGTTACTAGTCCAATCTTGTTTCGACGGTATTGTGGGATGAAGTGGCCCGGACCGACCTTACACGTACTCTTACGTGAGACAGGTTCCACCGATTGACATGCACTTGGTGCATAAGGTGGCTAGCGGGTGCCAGTCTCTCCCACTTTAGTCAGAATGGATTCGATGAAAAGGGTCCTTATGAAGGGTAAATAGAAATTGACATATCACGTTGTGGTTTTGCCTAGGTAAGAAACGTTCTTGCTAGAAACCCATAGCAGCCACGTAAAACATGCAAACAACAATTAGAGGACGTCTAACTTGTTTTTGCAGGGTATGCTATGTGATGTGATATGGCCAAGAAGAATGTGATGAATGATATGTGATGTATGAGATTGATCATGTTCTTGTAATAGGAATCACGACTTGCATGTCGATGAGTATGACAACCGGCAGGAGCCATAGGAGTTGTCTTAATTTATTGTATGACCTGCGTGTCATTGAACAACGCCATGTAATTACTTTACTTTATTGCTAACCGGTAGCCATAGTAGTAGAAGTAATAAGTTGGCGAGACGACTTCATGGAGACACGATGATGGAGATCATGGTGTCATGCTGGTGACGATGATGATCATGGAGCCCCGAAGATGGAGATCAAAAGAAGCAAAAATGATATTGGCCATATCATGTCACTATTTGATTGCATGTGATGTTTATCATGTTTATGCATCTTGTTTACTTAGAACGACGGTAGTAAATAAGATGATCCCTTACAACAATTTCAAGAAGTGTTCTCCCCTAACTGTGCACCGTTGCTACAGTTCGTCGCTTCTAAGAACCACGTGATGATCGGGTGTGATGGATTCTTACGTTCACATACAACGGGTGTAAGACAGATTTACACACACGAAAACACTTAGGGTTAACTTGACGAGCCTAGCATGTACAGACATGGCCTCGAAACACAGAGACCGAAAGGTCGAGCATGAGTCGTATAGTAGATACGATCAACATGAAGATGTTCACCGATGATGACTAGTCCGTCTCACGTGATGATCGGACACGGCCTAGTTGACTCGGATCATGTAATCACTTAGATGACCAGAGGGATGTCTATCTGAGTGGGAGTTCATAAGATGAACTTAATTATCCTGAACATAGTCAAAAGATCTTTGCAAATTATGTCGTAAGCTCACGCTTTAGTTCCACTGTTTAGATATGTTCCTAGAGAAAATATAGTTGAAAGTTGACAGTAGCGATTATGCGGACAGTAGAAAGCTTATGTCCTTAATGCACCGCTCAGTGTGCTGAACCCCAAACATCGTTTGTGGATGTTGTGAACATCAGACATACACGTTTTGATAACTACGTGATAGTTCAGTTAAACGGTTTAGAGTTGAGGCACCAAAGACGTTTTCGAAACGTCGCGGAACATATGAGATGTTTTGAGGGCTGAAATTGAGATTTCAGGCTCGTGCCCACGTCAAGAGGTATGAGACCTCCGACGATTTTCTTAGCCTGCAAACTAACGGAGAAAAGCTCAATCGTTGAGCTTGTGCTCAGATTGTCTGAGTGCAACAATCACTTGAATTGAGTGGGAGTTAATCTTACAGATGAGATAGTGATGTTTCTCCAAAGTCATTACCACCAAGCTGCTAGAGCTTCGTGATGAACTATGATATATCAGGGACATATATGATGATCCTTGAGATATTCGCGATGTTTGACACCGCGAAAGTAGAAATCAAGAAGGAGCATCAATTGTTGATGGTTGGTGAAACCACTAGTTTCAAGAAGGGCAAGGGAACAAAGGGATACTTCATGAAACGGCAAATCAGCTGCTGCTCTAGTGAAGAAACCCAAGGTTGAACCCAAACCCGAGACTAAGTGCTCCTGTAATAAGGGGAACAACCACTGGAGCAGAATTACCCTAGATACTTGGTAGATGAGAAGGCTGGAAAGGTCGATAGAAGTATATTGGATATACATTGTGTTAATGTGTACTTTACTAGTACTCCTAGTAGCACCAGGGTATTAGATACCGGTTCGGTTGCTAAGTGTTAGTAACTCGAAATAAAAGCTACGGAATAAACGGAGACTAGCTAAAGGTGAGCTGACGATATGTGTTGGAAGTGTTTCCAATGTTGATATGATCAAGCATCGCACGCTCCCTCTACCATCGAGATTGGTGTTTGCATTGAGCATAGACATGATTGGATTATGTCTATCGCAATACGGTTATTCATTTAAGGAGAATAATGGTTACTCTGTTTATTTGAATAATATCTTCAATGGTCTTGCACCTAAAATGAATGGTTTATTGAATCTCGATCGTAGTGATACACATGTTCATGCCAAAATATAGTAATGATAGTACCACCTACTTGTGGCACTGCCACGTAAGTCATATTGGTATAAAACGCATGAAGAAGCTCCATGTTGATGGATCTTTGGGCTCACTCGTTTTTTGAAAAGTTTGAGACATGCGAACCATGTCTATTGGTGTATATGCATGAAGAAACTCCATGCAAATGGACCGTTTGAACTCACTTGATCTTGAATCACTTGAGACATGCAAATCATACCACATGGGCAAGATGACTGAAATCCTCGGTTTCAGTAAAATGGAACTAGAAAGCAACTTGTTGGAAGAAATACATTTTGATGTGTGCAATCCAGTGAGTGCTGAGGCATGTAGTGGATATCGTTATGTTGTTACTTCACAGATGATTTGAGTAGATGTTGAGTATATTTACTTGATGAATCACGAGTCTGAATTATTGAAAGGTTCAAGTAATTTCAGGGTGAAGTTGAAAGATCGTCGTGACAAGAGGATAAAAGATCTATGATATGATCATAGAGATGAATATCTGAATTACGAGTTTGGCACAGAATTAAGACATTATGGAAATTGTTTCACAACTGATACAGCCTGGAACACCATAGTGTGATGGTGCGTCCGAACATCATAACTGCACCCTATTGGATATGATGCATACCATGATGTTTCTTATCGAATTACCACTATCGTTCATGGGTTAGGCATTAGAGACACCCGCACTCACTTTAATAGGGTACCACGTAATTCCGTTGAGATGACACCGTGAGAACTATGGTTTAGAGAAACCTAAGCTGTCATTTCTTAAAAGTTTGGGGCTGCGACGCTTATGTGAAAAAAGTTTCAGGTTGATAAGCTCGAACCCAAAGCCGATAAAATGCATCTTCATAGGACACCCAAAACAGTTGTGTATACCTCCTAATTCAGATCCGAAAGCAGTGTGTAGCAGGGCACAGGATGGTGAGTGGGAGGATGGTGAAGACTTGACGAGGTTATTGAACCATCACTTCAACCAGTGTGTAGCAGGGCACAGGAAGTTGTTCCCGTGGCACCTACACCAATTGAAGTGGTAGCTTATGATAGTGATCATGAAGCTTCAGATCAAGTCACTACCGAACCTCGTAGGATGACAAGGACGCGTACTACTTCGGAGTGGTACGGTGATCCTGTCTTGAAGGTCATGTTCCTAGACAACAATGAACCTACGAGCTATGGAGAAGCGATGGTGGGCCCAAATTCCGACAAATGTTTAGAAGACTTGAAATCCGAGATAGGATCCATGTATCAGAACAGAGCATGGACTTTGGTGGACTTGCCCGATGATCGGCAAGCCATTGAGATAAATGGATCTTTAAGAAGAAGACAGACGTGGATGGTAATGTCACCATCTATGAAGCTCGACTTGTGACGAAGAGTTTTTTTTTCTTCACAAGTTCAAGGAGTTGACTACGATGAGATTTTCTCATCCATAGCGATGCTTAAGTCCGTCGGATTCATGTTAGCATTAGCTGCATTTATGAAATCTGGCAGGTGGATGTCAAAGCGAGTTTCCTTACCAGTTTTCGTAAGGAAAGGTTGTATGTGATACAATCAGAAAGGTTTTGTCGATCCTAAGGATGCTAAAAGGTATGCTAGCTCCAGCGATCCTTCCAAGGACTGGAGTAAGCATCTCGGAGTTGGAATGTGCACTTTGATAAGATGATCAAAGATTTTAGGTTTATACAAAGTTTATGAGAAACTTGTATTTCCAAAGAAGTGAGTGGGAGCACTATAGAATTTCTGATGAGTATATTGATGATCAGAAATGATGTAGAATTTCTAGAAAGCATATAGGGTTATATGAAAGGTGTCTTTCAATAGAAAACCTAGATTAAGCTGCTTGAACATTGAACATCAAGATCTATGAGGATAGATCAAAAACGCTTAATGGTACTTTCAAATGAGCATATACCTTGACATGATCTTGAAGGTGTTCAAGATGGATCAGTCAAAGAAGGAGTTCTTGCCTGAGATGTAAGGTATGAAGTTAAGACTTAAAGCTCGACCACGGCAGAAAAGAGAAAGGATGAAGGTCGTCCCCTATGCTATAGACGTAGGCTCTACAGTATGCTATGCTGTGTACCGCACCTGATGTGTGCCTTGCCACATGTCTGGCAAGAGGGTACAAAGGTGATCAAGGAGTAGATCACCAGATAGCGGTCAAAATTGTCCTTGGAGTAATAAGGACATGTTTCTCGATTATGGAGGTGATAAAGAGTTCGGCGTAAAGGGTTACGTTGATGCAAGCTTTAACACCTATCCGAATGACTCTGAGTAGCAAACCGGATACGTATAGTGGATCAACAATTTGGAATAGCTCCAAGTGGAGCGTGGAAGCAGCATTTACAATATGACCTAGAGATTTGCGAAGTACATACGGATCTGAATGTTGCAGACCCGTTGACTAAAACCTCTCTCACAAGCAGAACATGATCAAACCCCAGATCTCATTGAGTCTTAATCACATGATGATGTGAACTAGTTTAGTGACACTAGTAAACTCTTTGGATGTTGGTCACATGGTGATGTGACCTGTCAGTGTTAATCACATGGTGATGTGAACTAGATTATTGACTCTAGTGCAAGTGGGAGACTGTTGGAAATATGCCCTAGAGGCAATAATAAAAGTGTTATTATTATATTTCTTTGTTCATGATAATAGTCTTTTATTCATGCTATAACTGTATTATCCGGAAATCGTAATACACGTGTGAATACATAGACCACAATATGTCCCTAGTAAGCCTCTAGTTGACTGGCTCGTTGTGATCAACAGATAGTCATGGTTTCCTGGCTATGGACATTGGATGTCGTTGATAACGGGATCACATCATTAGGAGAATGATGTGATGGACAAGACCCAATACTAAGCATGGCACAGAGATCGTGTAGTTCGTATGCTAAAGCTTTTCTAGTGTCAAGTATCTTTTCCTTAGACCATGAGATTGTGCAACTCCCGGATACCGTAGGAATGCTTTGGGTGTACCAAACGTTACAACGTAACTGGGTGGCTATAAAGGTGCATTACAGGTATCTCCGAAAGTGTCTGTTGGGTTGGCACGAATCGAGACTGGGATTTGTCACTCTGTGTAAACGGAGAGGTATCTCTGGGCCCACTCGGTAGGACATCATTAGAATGTGCACAATGTGACCAAGGGGTTGATCACGGGATGATGTGTTACGGAACGAGTAAAGAGACTTGCCGGTAACGAGATTGAACAAGGTATCGGTATACCGACGATCGAATCTCGGACAAGTAAAATACCGCTAGACAAAGGGAATTGTATACGGGATCGATTGAGTCCTTGACATCGTGGTTCATCCGATGAGATCATCGTGGAACATGTGGGAGCCAACATGGGTATCCAGATCCCGCTGTTGGTTATTGACCGGAGAACGTCTCGGTCATGTCTACATGTCTCCCGAACCCGTAGGGTCTACACACTTAAGGTTCAATGACGCTAGGGTTATAAAGGAAGTTTGTATGTGGTTACCGAATGTTGTTCGGAGTCCCGGATGAGATCCCGGACGTCATGAGGAGTTCCGGAATGGTCCGGAGGTAAAGATTTGTATATGGGAAGTCCTGTTTTGGTCACCGGAAAAGTTTCGGGGGTTATCGGTAACGTACCGGGACCACCGGGAGGGTCCCGGGGGTCCACCAAGTGGGGCCACAAGCCCCGGAGGCTTGCATGGGCCAAGAGTGGTGAGGGACCAGCCCCTGAGTGGGCTGGTGTGCCTCCCACAAGGCCCAAGGGGCAGCTAGGAGAAAAAAAGGGGGAAACCCTAGGCTTAGATGGGCCTAAGGCCCACCCTAGGGGGCGCCTCCCTCTCTCCCCCTCTTGGCCGCCTCCCCTTTCCCATCTAGGGCTGCCGCCCCCCCTAGGGGTGGGAACCCTAGAGGGGGCGCACCCTCCTCCCTCTCCCCTATATATAGTGAGGCCTAGGGCTGCCCATAACACGCGATTCGATCTCTCGTTGGTGCAGCCCTGCGTCTCTTCTTCCTCCTCTTCTGTGGTGCTTGGCGAAGCCCTGCAGGATAGCCACGCTCCTCCACCACCACCACGCCGTTGTGCTGCTGCTGGATGGAGTCTTCCTCAACCTCTCCCTCTCTCCTTGCTGGATCAAGGCATGGGAGACGTCACAGGGCTGTACGTGTGTTGAACGCGGAGGTGCCGTCCGTTCGGCACTTGGTCATCGGTGATTTGGATCACTACGAGTACGACTCCATCAACCCCGTTCACTTGAACGCTTCTGCTTAGCGATCTACAAGGGTATGTAGATGCACTCTCCTTCCCCTCGTTGCTGGTTTCTCCATAGATAGATCTTGGTGACACGTAGGAAAATTTTGAATTTCTGCTACGTTCCCCAACAGTCTTAACATCCATTTGAAGAACAAAAAGACCATGTGAGGCAGCTAGTGAAAGTAGTGCTCGAATAGTGGTCAGTCGAGCCACAGGTGAGTAAGTATCAAAGAAGTGTTCACCTTCCTTTTGGGTATAACCCTAGGCCACGAGCCATGCCTTGTACTTCTCAATTGTTCCATCAGGCCTAAAATTTTTCTTGAATACCCATTTGCACCCTATAGGTTTGCACCCATATGGACGATCAGTTATCTCCAAAGTTTCATTTGCCAAGATGGAATCCATCTCACTATAGCCTGCTTCCTTCCAGTAGTCAGCAGCTTCCGATGCATAGGCCTCTGAAATAGAACTAGGTGTGTCATCTATGAGATACACAAGAAAATCATCACCAAAGGACTTTGCAGTCCTCTGTCTCTTGCACCTAGTACAAACTTGATTGTTCTCCTCCACAGGATTTCAAAGTGTTCCATTGAAATGGTAGGTTTGGTAATTGTAACTTATTCTTGATCGAGGAACTAGGCATCTTCTGATTTGATGAGCTCGCCATATCCTTCATGGGAAAGATATCTTCAAAGAAAGTTGCATCACTCGACTCCATGATTGTACCGACATGCATGTCAGATACCTCAGATTTTACAACCAAGAATCTATAGCCAATGCTATGAAAAGCATATCCCATGAAAACACAATCCAAAGTTTTTGGTCCCAGCTTGCACTTCTTTGGAATTGGCACATTGACTTTCGCCAAACACCCCAGGTTTATATAAAAGACAGCTTTAACCTTTTCTTCTCCGATTCCTCGAATGGAGTTATCTCTTTGTTCTTTGTGGGAACTCGGTTTAGGACATGACATGCAGTCAATATCACCTCCCCCTACCATTCCTTGGAGAGACCCGATGTGTCTAACATGGCGTTAACCAAATCAGTTAGAGTATGGTTCTTTCTTTCGGCTACCCCATTTTACTGAGGTGAAATGGGAGGCGTCCTCTCATGGATTATACCATGTTTCGCACAATAGGAATCAAATTCATTTGATAAATACTCTCCACCACGATCGGACCTAAGCCTCTTGATCTTTCGATCAAGTTGGTTTTCCACTTCAGCTTTATAGATCTTGGAATAGTTCAAAGCCTCATTCTTAGATTTCAGAAGATAAACATGGAAGTATCTAGTGGAGTCATCAATTAACATCATAAAATACTTCTTTACACCTTTTGTCAAAACACCATTCACAAATATATGAATGTATGAGCTCTAGTGGTGCAGGATTTCTTGTTTCTGCTATCGTGTGAGACTTACGAGCTGGCTTAGCTTGCACACAAACTTTACACTTAGATCCCTTGATAGTGGTGAAACTAGGGATTAAGTTCAATTTGGCTAGTCGCGACATGCAACCAAAATTAACATGACAAAGAAGTGAATGCCACACATTTGATCCACTATTGTTGCAAACATGATTAACAATGTTATTGCAAACATCTCATAAGGATAAATGAAACAGGCCCCCTGAATCATAGCCTTTACCAACAAAAGTTCCATACTTGGATATTACCAATTAATCGACTCAAAGAGAAGCTTGTATCCATCTCTACACAGAAGAGATCCGCTAACAAGATTTTTATCGACGGAGGGGACATAATGCATGTTCTTCAGCCGCATGATGTTCCCCGAAGTAAACTTCAGATAGACTGTGCCAACACCACGAACATAAGCACTTGAACCATTGCCCATCAACACAGTGGAAGTCCCTGCAGTCTGATAAGATAAAAACATGGAAATATCACTGCATACATGCACATTAGCACCCGTGTCAATCAACCAATCAAGAAAATAACATACTGAAAGAATAGTGGGAATTATACCATACCCAAAATCCTTCATGTCAGTGTCACCATTGACAACATTAGCGTTCTTGCCGCCTTTCCCAAGATGACACTTGTCATAATAATTAAGGCAACTAGGAGCCCAACGGCCATGATCTCCGCACACATGACAAGCACCTTTCTTCTCGTCATTCTTCTTCTTGAAGTTGGTTTGTTGTATAGCCTTTTCGTCCCATCAAACTTTGCTTTACCATCAAACTTGCCCTTGTTCTTAAACTTGTGGGTTGGAAGTTTTTCTTCTGTACTAGATTGGCACTAGATGCTCCCTCAATACCTCGAGCACATCTGTCTTTTGCCCTCGCCTTTTCTTCCAAACCAAGAGTACCAATGAGATCTGGAACAGAAAACTCCTGCCTCTTATGCTTTAGTAAGGTAGAAAAGTTCCTCCATGAGGGAGGAAACTTAGTGATGATACCTTCGGTAACAAACTTGTCCGGTAACATACAGTTGAAGTGCTCAAGTTCTCTAGCAAACGAGTGTATCTCCTAAGCTTGCGCAACCATGGAGCGCTCATCAGTAATCCTATAGTCATAGAATTGCTTGCTACTTCTTGAGCTTGTGTTGATTTTTTCCTTGAAGAGGAAAGGGTGATGTAGCAAAGTTGATATAAGTATTCCCCTAAGTTGAGAACCAAGGTATCAATCCAGTAGGAGGCACAAGCAAGTCTCCAATCTATGCACCTGCACAAACACAACAAACACTTGCACACAACGCGAAAAGGGGGTTGTCAATCCCTTCTCGGCCATGAACAAGAGTGAGATCTAATAGAGTGATATAAAACAAATAAAAGTAAATAAAACTTAGCAAGGAATTTTTGTGTTTTTGGTTTTATAGATATGAAAATATATGATGGAAAATAGACCCGGGGGCCATAGGTTTCAGTAGAGGCTTCTCTCTTGAAAGAAAACATACAGTGGGTAAACAAATTTCTATCAAGAAATTGATAGAAAAGCGCAAAGTTATGACGATATCTAAGGCAATGATCATGAATATAGGCATCACGTCCGTAACAAGTAGACTGACTCCTGCCTGCATCTAGAATTAAGTTCGTAAGAACAGAGTAACGCTTTAAGCAAGATGACACGATGTAGAGGGATCTCACGGGAACAGAGACTTGCGGCGGTGGAAAAGTATTTTCATGGATGCCTCTAGGGTTTGTGGAATATTTGGATATACATAGAAGTCACAGGCGGTGCAAGGGACTCCCAAGGGGCCCACAAGCCCAGGGGACGCCCCATAGGGTGCGCCCCTATGGCTTGTTGTCACCTCATGGGTCTTCTGACTTCATCTCCAAGTCCCGTAGGTGTCTTCTGGTCCAAGAAAAATCATCGCGAAAGTTTTATTCCATTTGGACTCTGTTTGATATTCCTTTCTGAAAAAGCCAAAAACAGGGAAAAACAACAACTGGCATTTGGCACTAGGTTAGTAGGTTAGTCCGAAATATAATATAAAATAGCATATTAATGCATATAAAACATCCAAAGTTGGTAATATAATAGCATGGTACAATAAAAAAATTATAGTTATGTTGGAGACGTATCAAGCATCCCCAAGCTTAATTCTTGCTCGTCCTCAAGTAGGTAAATGATTAAAACAGAATTTTGGATGTGGAATGCTACCCAACATATTTAGCAATGTAATCTCTTTTATTTGGCATGAATATTCAGATCCATATGATTCAAAACAAAAGTTCAATATTGACATAAAAACAATCATACTTCAAGCATACTAGAAAGCAAAACCATGAAACTTCAAAAATAACATGGCTAAAGAAAGTTATCCCTACAAGATCATATAGTCTTGTTATGCTCCCTCTTCTTAACATAAAGTATAACTCATGTACCACCCTGGTGTCAGCCAAGCAATTGTTTCGTACTTTTTAATGCGCTTCAGCTTTTTCAACTCTTCACGCAATATATGAGCGTGAGCCATGGACATAGCACTATAGGTGGAATAGAAGATGGTAGTAGACAAAAGAAGGGAGAAAGTCTCACATCAACTAGGCAAATCAATGGAGTATGGAGATGTCCATCAACTGATATCACTGTTAGTGAGTAGGGATTGCCATGTAACGGATGCACTAGAGCTATAAGTGTATGAAGGCTCAAAAGAAAACTAAGTGGGTGTGCATCAACTTGCTTGCTCATGAAGACCTATGGCATTTGAGGAAGCCCATTGTTGGAATATACAAGCCAAGTTCTATAACAAAATTTTTCCACTAGCAATATATGAAAATGTCAAAATAGGAGACTCTCTATCATGAAGAATATGGTGCTACTTTGAAGCACAAGTCTAGAAAAGGATAGTAACATTGTCCCTTCTATCTTTTTTCTCTCATTTTTTCTTTCTTCTTTTTTTGGACACTCCTGTTTTTTTGGGAGACTCTTTTGTCCTCTCTCTTTTCTCTTTTTTTCATAACCTCGCATGGGACAATGTTCTAATAATGATGATCATCACACTTTTATTTACTTATAACTCAAGGTAAACTCAAACTCATAATGACGGAACGGTGGAGTTACATGGAAATATATCGCGGAATGGCTAGGAAAATGCCATAATAGGTAGGTATGGTGGCTGTTTTGAGGAAGGGTATAAGGTGCGTTTAATGCACCCATGAAAGTTGCATGGTACTAGAGTGGATAGCAGAGATGGAAGGGTGAGAGTGCGTATAATCCATGGACTCAATATTAGTCATAAAGAACTCACATACTTATTGCAAAAAAAATATTAGCCCTCTAAGCAAAGTAATACTACGCATGCTTCTAGGGGAGAGGTTGGTAGGAGTTAACCATTGCGCGCTCCCGACTTTCACACAAAGGAAGGAAATCAAGAATAAATTGTGCTCCAACTTCATCACATAACTAGAAGACCATACATGCATGCTACGGGAATCACAAACCTAACACAAGTATTTCCTTAATTCCACAATTCACCGTAGCATAACTCTAATATCACCATCTTCATATCTCAAAACAATTGTAAGGAATCAAACTTCTCATATATTCAATGCTCTTTATGAAAGTTTTTACTATATCCCCCTTGGATGCCTATCATAATAGGACTAAATTCATAACCCAAGAAAATTACCATAATGTTTACATACTCTCAAAATAATATACGTGAAGGATGAGAGTTCATCAATTTCTTCAAAATAACATCACCTCCGTGCTCAAAAACATATAAGTGAAGCACTAGAGCAACTACCCTAGCTCAAAGGATATAAGTGAAGCACAAAGAATATTCTAATAAATTCATGATTAGTGTGTGTCCCTCTCAGAAGGTGTGTACAGGAAGGATGATTGTGGAAAACTAAAAATCAAAGAATCAAATCATACAAGATGCTCCAAGCAAAACTCATATCATGTGGTGAATAAAAATATAGCCTCATGTAAATTTACCGATGGATTGAAGACGAAAGAGGGGATGCCATCCGGGGCATCCCCAAGCTTCGACGCTTCCTTGTCCTTGAATATTACCTTCGGTTGCCTTGGGTATCCCCAAGCTTAGGATCTTGCCACTCCTTATTCCATAGTCCATCAAATCTTTACCCAAAACTTGAAAACTTCACAACACAAAACTCAACAGAAAACTCGTGAGATCCGTTAGTATAATAAAGCAAACCACCACCTTTAGGTACCATTGTGAGCTCATTCTAATTTTATATTTGTTTGATATATACTATATTCCAACTTCTCCATGGTTCATACCCCCCGATACTACCCATAGATCCATCAAAATAAGTAAACAACACAATGAAAACAAAATCTGTCTAAAATAGAACAGTCTGTAGTAATCAGGAAACTTCGCATACTTCTGTAACTCCAATTTTTTTGAAACATTAGGAAAATGTGCGCAATTTGTATATCAATCTTATGTAAAAAATTCAGAACCAGATCACGTCCCTATGAATTATAAAAATTATTTTACTGGATGTAAAAGTTTCTATTTTCAGCAAAATAAAATCAACAATCTTCCAAACTATCCCAAAGGTCTTACTTGGCAAAAGCACTAAATTAAAACATGAAAACACATCTAAACAAAGGCTAGATGATATATTTTTCATAAAACAAAAAAGAAAAATACTGGGTTGTCTCCCAACAAGCGCTTTTCTTTAAAGCCTCTTAGCTAGGCATTGATAATTTAAATTATGCTCACATAAAAGAGAAGAATTGAAGCACAAAAAGAGCATCATAAAACATGTGACAAACACATCCATGTCTAACATACTTACAATGAATAGGCATTTTATAAGCAAACAAATTATCATGGCAAGAAAACACTAGCATATGCAAGGAAGAAGAAAGAGACGATAGCAATCTCAACATGAAGAGAGGTAATTTACTAACATGGAAATTTCCACAACCATATTTTCATCTCACATAATAACTACATGTAGGATCATATTGAAATTCAAAAATATAGCTATCACATAAATTATTCTCTACATGATCCACATGCATGCAAACTCAACACTCTTCCAAAATAGTGGGATTATCATTAACTAAAGTCATGACCTTTCCAAATCCACTTTTGTCAAAAATTTCATATGATTGAATATTCTCCAAATATGTGGGATCTAAAGTTGACACTCTTCCAAACCCACTTCCAATATTATTGCAAACATTATTATCAATCTTATATTCATCATGTGGCTTAAATAAATTTTCAGGATCATAAGAAGAATCACCCCAATCATGATCATTGCAACAAGTGGTGGACATAGAAAAACTAGCATCCCCACGCTTAAGATTTGCATATCATTGACACATTTGACCTTAATAGAATTTATAATAATTCATTCAAGGAGCTATCGTGAATCACATTATAAATTTCTTCTTTTAACACTTCATCACAATTTTCAGATTCATGAATTGCAAAGCCTCATAAAGATAATCTAGTGCACTCAACTCATCATCAATTGGTTCATCATTATTGTATCTTTTAAAAAGATTAGCAAGTGGATGAGGATCCATAAACCTATTATTCTGTTTTCCAATAAATACACTTTTATTGCAAGCAAATGTTTAAACAAACCAAGTAAGACATTAAGGCAAACGAAAAGAAGGCAAACATTTTTGTGTTTTTCTGAAAACATTTTAGAAGTGGAGGAAGAGAAAAAGAGAGGCAAATAGCAAATAATGTAATGCAATAGATGAGAGTTTATGATGGGTACTTGGTAGCCTTGATGTCTAACCTCCCCGGCAACGGCGCCGAAAATTTCCTGCTACTTCTTGAGCTTGCGTTGATTTTTCCCTTGAAGAGGAAAGGGTGGTGCAGCAAAGTAGAGATAAGTATTTCCCTCAATTGAGAACGAAGGTATCAATCCAGTAGGAGGCACAAGCAAGTCTCAATTCTATGCACCTGCACAAACTAACAAACACTTGCACACAACGCGAAAAAGGGGTTGTCAATCCCTTCACGGTCACGGACAAGAATGAGATCTAATAGCGAGATATAAAATAAATAAAAGTAAATAAAACTCAGTGAGGTATTTTTGTGTTTTTGGTTTTATAGATCTGAAAATATATGATGGAAATAGACCCCAGGGGCCATAGGTTTCACTAGAGGCTTCTCTCTTGAAAGAAAACATATGATGGGTAAACACATTACCGTCGAGCAATTGATAGAAAATCGCAAGGTTATGACGATATCTAAGGCAATGATCATGAATATAGGCATCACGTCTGTGACAAGTAGTATGACTCCTGCCTGCATCTACTACTATTACTCCACACATCGACTGCTATCCAGCATGCATTTAGAGTATTAAGTTTATAAGAACAGAGTAACAATTTAAGAAAGATGACATGATGTAGAGGGATAAACTAAAGCAATATGATGTTAACCCCATCTTTTTATCCTTGATGGAAACAATACAATACATGCCTTGCTGCCTCTATTATGTCACTAGGTGAGGACACCACAAGATTGAACCCAAAACTAAGCACCTCTCCCGCTGCAAGAAAAACCAATCTAGTTGGCCAAACCAAACCGATAATTCGAAGAGAAATACAAAGATATCGAATCATACATATAAGAATTCAGAGAAGACTCAGATAATATCCATAGATAATCTAATCATAAATCCACAATTCATCGGATCTTGACAAACGCATCGCAAAAGAAGATTGCATCGAGTATATCTCTACGAACATCAAGGAGAACATTGTATTGAAGATCAAAGAGAGAGATGAAGCCGTCTAGCTACTATCTGTGGACCCGTAGGCCTGCGGTAAACTACTCACGCATCATCGATAAGGCAAGAGGATTGATGTAGAGACCCTCTGTGATTGAATCCCCCTCCGGCGGAGTACCGGTAAAGGCCCCAAGATGGGATCTCACGGGAACAGAGACCTTCAATGGTGGAAAAGTATTTATGTGGATGCCTCTAGGGTTTGTGGAATATTTGGATATTTATAGAAGTCAGAGGCGGTGCAGGGGACTCCCGAGTGGCCCACAAGCCTAGGGGGAGCCCCCCTAGGGCATGCCCCTACGGCTTGTCCTTGCCTCGTGGGTCTTCAGACTTCATCTCAAAGTCTCGTAGGTGTCTTCTAGTCCGAGAAAAATCATCGCAAAAGTTTTATTCCGTTTGGACTTCGTTTCATATTCCTTTATGAAAAAGCAAAAAACAAGGAAAAAACAGCAACTAGCACTAGGCACTAGGTTAGTAGGTTAGTCCCAAAAATAATATAAAATAGCATATTAGTGCATATAAAACATCCAAAGTTGATAATATAATAGCATGGAACAATAAAAAAATAGATATGTTGGAGACGTGTCATTGCTCCATGATGTACCACTCAGTGCCGGTATCCAAGAGCCCAAACTTAGCCTCGAGTGCATCCCACATATCTTTTTCCATTGTCAATTAACGCATACGCATCTACTATGTTCTCACCAAGAACACTCAAGAGATCATCCTTAAACAAGGTATCCATTTTCTGAAAAGCGTGTTCCTATTGAGCATCATAATCTCCTTTAGTTTTGCTAAGAGTGGCATCATAGCAACTCATGGTATGAAACCATAAGACTACTCTCATGCGCCACCTCTTATAGTGGATACCCTCAAACATAGGAGGTCTCATGGAAGCGGCAAAACCACTCAGGGTAAATTGCCTATAATAAGGTTTTTGGATTGTTGGAAATATGAGCAATTTACCGAATGATTTTATTAACAGAAATACTAGATAAAACATGACTATTATAGCAGGGATAAAACAAGTCATGCAGTCTGACAGGGGGAAGGTAAATGGCATCTTCATATATGAACTAGAACAGAACATATCTAGAGTAGACAGTAGAGCAACAAACAATGGCAGAACCTCAAATAGAAAGAGTATGAGAACGTACGGAACAACGACAGAAGCACTGGTCTTGGGGTCAACGTCCTCGCCGGCCATGTCATTGAAGAGGTTTTTGTCACATCCCTAGCTTCTGGTATTGCACTAGGCTAGCTTCATGTGTGCATCATGTTTAAATTTTATTTAACTTGAAATGGGGATGACAAACCCTAGCACCAAATGAAATGCAATTAGGATCAAAATAAAAATATTTTCCATGAACCCAGAATGCCCTTCAGAAAAGTTCATCATTTTTGGATTGGTTTAAAACCTCTGCCAAAAATGGTGCACATATTTCTAGGTCCATTTTGGATTTTTGAATTAATTCATAAAGTATTTGACTTTGGGCATTTAAATGCTATAAATAATTTAAATGCTCAAATAACCATGAACTGAAATGATGGCTGTTGGAAATATTCCAAACAGTGCTCTCAAGCAGTTACATGATTTCTGAATAGGTTCTGGTATTTTTAATAAAACCCAACATTTACAGAAAAATAGAAAAACAAACTAAATGAAACAAGAGAGAGAGAGAGAGAGAGAGAGAGGACTAACCTGGGCTTTCTTACCTGGCACTCATCGAAGCCATCTGGACGACCCAACACTGTTGGCCAGCCCATAGGGGCATGCCCGTCTTCTTCCTTCAGCCAGTAGGCAGAGGAGAGGCGTGGCGCGCGCGCGTGGGGCTTCGGCCACCTCCTGCTTCGCCGTGTCGCGCTCTCCGTCAACCCAATCCCGCGCCTGGAGACGCCTCGAAGCCCCTCTCGCCTCTCCCTCACTTGCTGCACTCTCCCCCCTCCTCTGTTCCTCTCCTCACAGCACACCCGGGCACGGCCGTCGCCGCCGCTCCCCGCACGCGCAGCCACCGCATCCCCCTCGTCCCCCTTGGCATGCCCACGAGCTTCTTCTCGACGCCGCGCATCCTCGAGAAGAAGAACCGAAGCCCGGACGGGCTGCCTCCCCGTCAATGCCGCCGTCTTCAACCTCGGGCACCCGCGCTTGCCACCGGTCGATTCGGCGCCACCAGGAGCTCCCCGAGCCTCCCGTGATTTTCTTCAAGATCGCTGTGAGCTCGCCATCGTTTCCCCTCTTCTCCCCCTCGCGTTCGCATGCTCTAGCTCAGTTCCCCACCTCCACCGAAGCTCCGGCCGCCGCTATCCGCGCCGCCGCCGTCGCAACAGGCCATCCCTGACGGCCCCACGGCCTTCCCTAGACGCGCGGGCCTGGGCTTCCTCCTGGTGCCCTCGCCCACCATCCCCGTGGCCTACCGTGCGGACTCCGCCATGACTTGAGGTCACCGGCGACTAATCACCGGCAGTGCTAACATGGACACGTCATTAGTGGCTAATTGACCCACTAACTAACCCCCTGGCTCGCTAACATGGGGCCCCACTACCTAACTAACCAGCTAACAAAATTAGTTTAAGTTTTATCTAAACACAGTGGCCCCACGCGTCAGCTTTGACCAAGCTGACGTGGCCGTTGACTGGCCCCACACGTCAGCGACACTAACCAGCCCCGTGACACTAACCAGCCCCGTGACACTGACCAGTGGGACCCAGGGTCAGGTTTGACCCAGGGAAGCCCTTTGACCCTGCTGACATCATGCTTAGTCAATGTCGGCACAGTATTTATTTTCTGGAATTAAAATAAATCAGAAATGATT
This sequence comes from Triticum timopheevii, assembly GCA_963921465.1. NCBI lineage: Eukaryota > Viridiplantae > Streptophyta > Magnoliopsida > Poales > Poaceae > Triticum > Triticum timopheevii. The sequence goes on along the minus strand of OY997270.1, from coordinate 487,298,894 downwards.
TATAAATTTCAGAAAATGCCCAAAACTTCTAAAATCCATAGAAAATCAACCGTAACTCCAAATGAAATAATTTATATATGAAAAATGATCAGAAAAATCCAATCTATCCATCTGTACCATTTTCATGCATGTTAGAACAACTTATGTCTACTGTTTAGGACAATTCAACTAAATGGCATTTAAGAAATCACATATGGAGTTTGAATTTGAACCTAGGGTTCAAACCAACTCCATTTAATTTGCTGCTAGTTACATTAGCTCAAACCACAACATATTGACATGTCATGATCATGCATCATATTGAGCATTGCATTGATTGTGTTTCCTTCTGTGATGCCGGTATTTGTCCCCTCTCGATAGACGTGGTTTCGACGATGAGATCGATGACACTGATGAAGAGCTATATTATCTTCGGAAGTGCCAGGCAAGCAAAACCCCCTTGTTCATTCCGATACAATCCCACTCTCTCGCTCCTGCTCTCTTTTACTGCATTAGGACAACAACGATTCAACTGTTACTTGCTGCGGTAGCTGAACCCCTTTATCCTTTGCATGACCTGTCATTCCACAGTAAATAGATGAAACCCACTAGCATGAGTAGGAGTTGTTTGAGCCCTGTTGTGCCTACTCATTCATGCTTGTTTGTCATGCCTGCTACTGCTTAGAGTTGAGTCAGGTCTGATTCATCGGGGGGGTGAATCAGAGGTGTGTGAACATGTCCTACTGTGTGTGAGCTAAGTGTGTGAACACGATTTGGTAAAGGTAGCGGTGAGAGGCCATGTAGGAGTACATGGTGGGTTGTCTCATTGCAGCCGTCCTCAGGAACTGAGTTCTGTGTTTGTGATCCATGATTCAGCTACTACCACGCATTGGGCCCGAAACCAATGGACCCTCTCGGCTTCTTAATCACCCTTGTCCAGTGTCCAGGAGTTGCAAGTAGTTTCTGGTGTTTGTAGTATGCTGGAGGCCGTGGGCAGCGCTGACTAGAGGGGTGGGCTGTGATGCGGTAGGCACGTGGCCGGGTATACCGGGTGCCCGTTTGGTGTCTCGGAACCCTATTCACATCGTTTGGGGCTGTGAGCGAAACCCCAGCCGGATCTCCTCATGGATGGAACCCGAATAGGCGATAAACCTGGACTAGAGACTTGAGTGTTTAGGTAGGCCGTGGCCGACACCCTTGTTGGGCTTCTGCTTGAAGGTTGCCGAGTACATGTCGTGTAAACGGCGGTAAGTGGTGAGAGCGTGTGTGAAGAAGTACACCCCTGCAGGGTTAACATCATCTATTCGAATAGCCGTGTCCGCGGAAAAGGACTTCTGGGTCGCCATTACAGTTCATAGACAAGTGAAAGTGGATACTTTAAAATGCGCAAGACAAGCGTGAGTGCTATGGATGGCGTTCTCGCAGGGAGACGGGAGCAGATCCATAGTGGTGTATTGATATGGTGAATATGTGGACTCGTGTGCGCCACCTCAAAAGAGTTACTTGCAGTCGTAGTTCAGGATAGCCACCGAGTCAAAGCTGGCTTGCTGCAGTTAAACCCCACCATCCCCTTTGTTGATAATGATGCATATGTAGATAGTTCTGATGTAAGTCTTGCTGGGTACATTTGTACTCACGTTTGCCTATTTTATGTTTTTGCAGAGAGACGTCAGTCTCGCTAGTAGTTCCACGTGGACTTCGACGTTTAGCTTGTTACCTCAGCTACGATCTTGTGCCCTCGGCAGGATCTAGTAGATAGTCAGGCTTCTCAGCCTTTTTCATTTATAGATGTCTGTACTCAGACATCATAGCTTCCGCTTGTGTTTTGACTTGTATGCTCTGAATGTTGGGTCATGAGACCTATGTTTGTAATATCTCGCTCCCCGGAGCCTATTGAATAAAATACACGAGTCGTAGAGTCATGTTGTGATGCCATGTTGTATTTGCACATATCGAGCATATTGTGTGTATGATATTAAAATGCTTGGTATGTGTGGGATCTAACTATCTAGTTGTTTATCCTTACTAGCCCCTCTTACCGGGAAATGTCTCCTAGTGTTTCCACCGAATGGTAGCTTGCTACTGCTCCGGAACACTTAGGCTGGCCGGCATGTGTCCTTCTTCGTTCCTGTGTCTGTCCCTTTGGGGAAATGTCATGCAATGAATACCGGAGTCCTGTTAGCCTGCTACAGCCCGGTTCACCGGAGTCCTGCTAGCCTAGTGCTACAGCATGGATTCACTCGCTGATGACCGACATGTTCGATGCTGGGTCATGGATGCCTGTCCCTGTAAGTTTGTGCCACTTTGGGTTTACGACTAGCCATGTCAGCCCGAGCTCCTTATCATATGGATGCTAGCGACACTATCATGTACATGTGCCAAAAGGCGCAAACGGTCCCAGGAAAAAGGTAAGGCGACACCCGTGGGAATACCGTGCGTGAGGCCACAAAGTGATATGAGGTGTTACATGCTAGATCGATGTGGCATTGAGTCGGGGTCCTGACAGTTTTCTACATCGGGGAAGAATTCATCGTTGGGGAAGTGGTCGTCGGTGTCTGGATCATCCGTGATGAACCAGTTAGTAGTCGCGCAAAACGCTTCCCAAAAACCTTATCACCCTTCTCCTGTACATGACTCAAAGAGGTGGGGTTTCGGAGCCCGATTGTCCCGACATGCAGTGCATGCCGCGTGCCGGGATGGGGAAGATCGAAGGAGCAGCTTAGAGATTGGAACTCGGTGGCGAGAGGAAGAGGATGTTCTGTTGTGTGTCTCTCTCAAGAGGAGCGACCTCTGTTTTATAGGCATGAAAGAAGCAGGCGAATGGGCAGCAATGGGTAGTGAAAGGGAGAGAGGGAGACAAAGTGAAACAGCCAGCAGCCGAAGGGATGCGCCGCTCACATTCAGTGTCTACTATAGCAAAAATCTTTTCAACTTCCATGTGACCTTTTGTATACCAGTCATGTGTGGCAAAAATTTAGACATCGGCTTGGCTCATTCCTGCAATCCACATCACATTGTGGCGTGGCAAGGCGTGGTGTGGTGAGGCGGGCAGTGGAGGAGGAGCGCGTGTGAATGTCCCTCTTGTTCTCATGCTCGTACATGTGGGGAAACAACTTCCGTTATAAAGAGGTCCAACTCCCACCAAACTAACAATCTTGGACTAAACTTTGGTTCCACATCTTTCCTTGCACGAATGGGCTGTGTGGGCCTCTAGGATTTATTATGAATTCTAAAACTGCTATTGGGCTAGCCCAAAATAGAAAAAAAATCCAACACTTGCCGCCATATTTCCATATTTGATATTTGCAACGAAAGCATGTTATGGACTCAACATGTGAATTTGAGATCATGCACAGCCTTTTGCAATTCACGTCTAAATGGGAGTGCACCCTATGTTTGTGTTTGTCAAACACATTATACGTATCAAACCTAGACAGTGTACATTCCAAATACCTAGCACAGTATAGGTTCATATTCGTATTCAGATAGGAAATGTATTCAAATTTAGTTTCTATTGTAGATGGTAGTCTATACATTTTGAATGCACTACAATATTAATTTGAGTAGGATCATAAAATTGAATTACACACTTAACTAATCACCTAGCAAGAGACTCACGTATATTTGAATTCAACATAACATGAACCAAAGGATGATGTCATTAGTAATTCATATAAACGGGACATCACTCGCTCATGTGCCGCGAATTTAGTTGGTACCATAGACGTCAATGCTTCTTCTCCTCAAACATCCACCCATGCCTTGTTATCCCAAATTTTTAATGCGCGCCAAAACACAATCCTCTTCCTTCTCGCGCCCAAAGGTTTGGAACACACAAAATCCCCATCCGATCCCTCACCTATAAATACTGACTTGATGTCCTAAAGCCAAAACGGGGGTAGATTTGTAACTTCCCGAAATTTTTGAAAAGTGCATCCAATGGGAGGGGCGGCGATGTCTTTTGGATGCAGAGCACCAAAATACTCTCTCCACCAGTCACGAAACCATAGCCTCGTCTATCGGCCACCCCACGGCGCCCGACCCACCAAGAAGCTCACAAGATCCCTCATCAATGGTAGGAAAAAGCTTGCTGGTGAGTATTTTTTTATACTCATTCAACGATTATTTAAAGATAATCTCGGATATTCCAAGAAAATCACTCCAATCTTATCACAAATGACTAATAAATGCAAAAAAAATTGCAAATCCCTTTGTTTAATTCATTTTTGCAAGAAGTGGGCCATTAAAGGGAATGAAATGAAGCTATACACGTAAATATGAAGTGTGGAGATCAAGCCAAGCCAACTAGACATGCCACAGGGGATCCAGAGAAGAAGATGAAGTCTAGTATGAGCAAAAGCACTTGTACCGGCTCCGTGACTTTATCCCTGGTATAAGGCTGGATGCCCCATTCACATCAGAACAACCCAAAAAAACCCGAAGAGAGCAGAAGAATCGCCAGGATCACCATCGCTGCCAATTTGCGATATGTAGTCTGCTAAATTGAAACCTTTAACAAATGAGGGAGTCCTGGACTAGGGGGTGTCCGGATAGCCGGACTATCATCATCGGCCGGACTCCAAGACTATGAAGATACATGATTGAAGACTTTGTCCCGTGTCCGGATGGGACTTTCCTTGGCATGGAAGGCAAGCTTGGCGATACGGATATGTAGATCTCCTACCATTGTAACCGACTCTGTGTAACCCTAGCCCTCTCCGATGTCTATATAAACCGGAGGGTTTTAGTCCGTAGGACAACAACCATTACAACAATCATACCATAGGCTAGCTTCTAGGGTTTAGCCTCCTTGATCTCGTGGTAGATCCACTCTTGTACTACCCATATCATCAATATTAATCAAGCAGGACGTTGGGTTTTACCTCCATCAAGAGGGCCCGAACCTGGGTAAAACATCATGTCCCTTGTCTCCTGTTACCATCCGCCTAGACGCACAGTTCGGGACACCCTACCCGAGATCCGCCGGTTTTGACACCGACATTGGTGCTTTCATTGAGAGTTCCTCTGTGCCATCACCAATAGGCTTGATGGCTTCTTCAATCAATAACAACGCAGTCCAGGGTGAGACTTTTCTCCCCGGACAGATCTTCATGTTCGGCGACTTTGCACTGCGGGCCAATTCGCTTGGCCATCTGGAGCAGATCGAAAGCTACGCCCCTGGCCGTCAGGCCAGGTTTGGAAGCCTAAACTTCACGACTGACATCCGCGGAGACTTGATCTTCGATGGATTCGAGCCACAACCAAGCGCACTGCACTATCACGGTGGACATGATTTGGCTCTGCTACCGGATAGTGCCCTGGAGGCCGCACACGAGTCCGCTCCGACCCATAGTTCGGAGCCGACCGCGCAGATCGAGAACAGGTGGCTGAACACCGCCTCGGGGGCTGCCATCTCTACGGCGATGGAGCCGAACACTGACCTTGTCCCTTGCAAAGCTCGTGACTCCGAGGCGCCGGACTCCTTGCCAGACTCCGAACCTCCTGCGCGCCTGCCAATCAAATCCGATTGGGCGCCAATCATGGGGTTCACCGCTGCGGACATCTCTCAGCACTCGCCCTTTGGCGACATCCTGAATTCGCTAAAGTCTCTCTCTTTATCAGGAGAGCCTTGGCCGGACCACGGTCAGGACGGTTGGGATGCGGACGACGAAGAAATTCAAAGCCCTCCCACCACCCACTTTGTAGCCACTGTCGACGACCTAACCGACATGCTAGACTACGACTCCGAAGACATCGACGGTATGGACGACGATGCCAGAGACGATCAAGAACCAGCACCTACGGGGCATTGGAAGGCCACCTCCTCATATGACATATACATGGTGGACACCCCAAAGGATGGAGACGACGAAGAAGCAACGGAGGCAGATTCCTCTAAGAAACAGCCCAAGCACCGACGTTAGCGGCGCCGCTCTAAATCCCGCCACAGCAAGAATGGAGATTCCGGCACCGGAGATAATAACACCCCAGAGAGTGCCGAAGAAAACCCCCTCCAGCAAGATTCAGCGCAGGAGGACGGAGAAGCCAGCCCTCAAGAGAGGGCGGCAGATGAGGAGATTGAGGATGACAACTACATGCCTCCCTCGGAGACGAGGCAAGCCTCAACGACGACAAATTTGTCGTGCCCAAGGATCCCGTCGAACAAGAGCGTTTTAAACGCAGGCTAATGGCCACGACAAACAGCCTAAAGAAAAAGCAGCAACAGCTTCAAGCTGATCAAGACCTGCTGGCCGACAGATGGACCGAGGTCCTCGCGGCCGAAGAGCATGAACTTGAACGCCCCTCCAAAGGCTACCCAAAACGCAAGTTGCTCCCCCGATTAGAGGAGGAGGCATACGAACCTTCATCAGCAGCGCATAATACGGTTGACCGACCACCTCGTGGCCGCGACAGAGAGGCATCTAGACCCTCCACCAGAATCGTACCCCGGCACCGCTCGAAAAGCGCGAAGCCAGGGGAGAATGCGCCGGACTTGCGAAACATATTGGAGGACAAGGCAAAACAATCAAGATCTATCTACAGATCACGCGGGCGCCCCACGATCCACGACGATTATCGTCGCGCCGGACACAGCAACTCCGGCCGGGCCGAACACAGTAGACACAGCTCTCCTGAGCTACGTCGTGATATTGCCCAGTATAGAGGCGCCGCACACCCACAATGCTTCACAGATGAAGTAATGGATCATCAAATCCCCGAAGGGTTTAAACCCGTAAACATTGAATCTTACGATGGCACAACAGACTCCACGGTTTGGATCGAAGATTATCTCCTTCATATCCACATGGCCCGCGGTGACGATCTACACGCCATCAAGTATCTCCCACTCAAGCTTAAAGGACCTGCTCGACATTGGCTTAACAGATTGCCAGCAGGGTCAATTGGGTGTTGGGAGGACCTGGAAGCCGCATTCCTCGACAACTTCCAGGGCACATATGTGCGACCACCAGACGCCGATGACCTAAGCCACATAATTCAGTAGCCAGACGAATCGGCAAGACAATTCTGGACACGGTTCTTAACAAAAAAAATCAAATCATCGACTGTCCGGATGCAGAGGCCCTCGCAGCCTTCAAACATAACATCCGCGATGAGTGGCTGGCCCGGCACCTAGGACAGGAAAAGCCGAAATCCATGGAATCTCTCACATCACTCATGACCCGCTTTTGTGCGGGGGAGGACAGCTGGCTAGCCCGCAGTAACAACCTCCGTAAAAATTCTGGCAGTTCGGACTACAAGGACCGCAATGGCAGGTCGCGTCGCAACAAAGACAAACGCCGCGTTAACGGCAATAACACTGAAGATACGACAGTCAACGCCGGATTCAGAGGCTCAAAACCCGGTCAGCGGAAAAAGCCATTTAAAAGAACTACTCCGGGTCCTTCCAATTTGGACCGAATACTCGACCGCTCTTGCCAGATACATGGCACCCCCGAAAAGCCAGCTAATGACACCAACAGGGATTGTTGGGTATTCAAGCAGGCAGGCAAGTTAATTGCCGAACACAATGACAAGTGGCCGCATAGCGATGACGAGGAAGAGACCCGGCCGCCGAACAGTAGAGGACAGAAGGGGTTCCCCCCACAAGTGCGGACGGTAAACATGATATACGCAACCCACATATCCAAGAGGGAGCGCAAGCGTGCACTTAGGGACGTATATGCAATGGAGCCAGTTGCCCCGAAGTTCAATCCATGGTCCTCTTGCCCGATCACTTTCGATCGAAGGGACCACCCCACCAGTATCCGCCACGGCGGGTTCGCCCCATTGGTCTTAGACCCAATCGTCGATGGATTTCACCTCACTAGAGTCCTGATGGACGGCGGCAGCAGCCTGAACCTACTTTATCAGGATACAGTGCACAAGATGGGCATAGACCCCTCAAGGATTAAACCTACAAAGACGACCTTCAAAGGCGTCATACCAGGTGAAGAGGCCAATTGTACAGGCTCAGTCACACTGGAAGTGGTCTTCGGATCCCCGGATAACTTCCGAAGCGAGGAGTTAATCTTCGACATAGTCTCGTTCTGCAGTGGCTATCATGCCCTGCTCGGACGAACCGCGTTTGCAAAGTTCAACGCGGTGCCACATTATGCATACCTCAAGCTCAAGATGACAGGCCCTCGCGGAGTCATCACGGTCAACGGAAACACTGAACGCTCCCTCCAAACGGAGGAACATACAGTGGCTCTCGCGGCAGAAGTAGAGAGCAGCCTCTTAAGGCAACTTTCGAGTCCGGCTGTTAAACAACCGAACACGGCCAAACGCGCCCGGAGAAACATACATCAAGACCACCTGGCACGTTCCGAGCATAAGTAGCAGTGCGGCCCCAACCCCAGCCCTTGCATGATTGCAAGACCAGCTCTCCGCGTACATCATCACGCTCTGGAGATACCATGGGCATCGGGTGAGGGGCTCGACCACGACAAGCCCAGAGTGCGGCTCAACCACACCAGGGGCTCCCAAGTGTGTCATTCTTTTTCTTTTCCTTTTTATTTTTTTTCCATAGGACTCCGTTCGTCAGAGACCCTGTCCGGCGGCGAATCTGCCAAACTCATGATGCAACAGCCAGGGAAGAACGAAGGCTACGACGAACAATCAGGTGGTCTCCATTACGAGCATTAACTCTGTTAAATACACCATTCCGCAGCCTACCCCTGGAGGGGGACATGTCTAATAGTCCAATCCCTTGCCTACCGCACTATTTGTATCGTTCTGCACTCATGGGAGAATTCCTTGAATGAACAATGCATCACTTTTTGCTTATAATTGCATTAGTTTTTTACATATATGTTCATTTATTGCATCCGTACACTTTGGTACGGCCGAATACACCAGGGGCTTATGCTCCCCGCATTATGGTGTGACAAGTCCGAACACTTTCACAAGTGTGGCACCCCAAACTTATAGCATTATATGAATCGGCTCCGAATCATGTCTTGGGTCAATAGTTGGGTTTGCCCGGCTCCCATGTTTTGGTCCCTTATGTTCCGTTATATCGGCTAAGGTAGCACTGGGAGAACCACTGCGATTGCGCCCCAGTTGAGCTGGGTTAACGCCTCAGTGGAGAAAGCTAAAACTGACCGTCATGATAAGGCGAGAGCTGGTCGCTGTTCGAGAGGTTTTTTCGAGTCCCTAAAGACTTATGCCGCTTAGAGCGATGAGCCGACTAACAGTCCGGCCCAGGCGTGGATAGCGCCCCAAATTCGGCCTTCCGAACACTAGGGGCTTCGCCGAAATTTAAAATTATAGAATTCTATGGCTAAGTGAGAGTGTTCAAGCATTATAAGTCCGGTTGCCTAGTTCGTTGTGTTGAGCGCCTCCCTAGATGGACCCAAATATGGGAACAAGAGTGCTCAAATTTATCCCGAACACCCCAGCACTCGTGGCATGGGGGCTGAAGCCGATGACTTGCCATCTCTCAGATTTGATAAACGGCCAAACAGAAGGTAATATTTTAAATAAACAAGCGTTAGTTAGCGCATATGAACAAAGTTTTCAAGCGCACAGGATAACACATTGCGAGTCTACTCCAATATTACATCTTTGGGGCACTCGTTCGCAATCTTGTGGGCACCCTTCAGGACACTCTTATAGTACATTTCGGGCGTACGATACTCCTTGCCCGCCGGCGGCGCGTCTGTCAGAAGCCTCTCAGCATCCAGCCTGCCCCAGTGCACCTTTGCATGGGCAAGGGCCCGACGGGCACCTTCGATGCAGGCGGAGCGCTTGATGACTTCCACCCAAGGGCACGCATCCACTAGCTGCCGCACGAGGCCGAAGTAGCTCCCAGGCATGGCCTCTTCAGGCCACAGCCGGACTATGAGGCCCTTCATGGCCTGCTCGGCTACCTTGTGGAGCTCGACCAGCTGCTTCAGCTGGTCGCTAAGGGGCACCGGATGTCCGGCCTTAGCATACTGAGACCAGAAGACCTTCTCCGTTGAGCTCCCCTCCTCGGCCCGGTAAAATGCGGCGGCATCGGACACGTTGCGAGGCAGATCTGCAAACGCTCCTGGAGAGCTCCGAATCAGGGTAAGTAACAGGTAATTCACAATCACATGCTTGCTTTGCATGAAAAATGCCTTACCCGCTGCTATTTTCTTCACCGCCTCAATCTCCCGGAGGGCCTTATGGGCCTCGGCCTTCGCGGCTTTGGAACTCTCAAGAGCCGAGGCAAGCTCGGACTCTCGAGTCTTCGAGTCGCGCTCCAAACTCTCATGCTTTTCCATGAGAGCCTGGAGCTCTTGCCGCACCTCCGCCACTCGCACCTCCTGTCTCTCTCGCTCCGCTCGTTCCGTGGCCGCATTACGTTCGGCCGCGGACACGGCCTCCTTCAGGGTCGCCACCTCGTTCGTGGCCCCTGCAGTGCCCACGTTATCCTTGTTATTTCTATTGCAACCAAAATCCTTTTCTATAAGGTACAAATTTAATTCGGTGTTACTCACCTTCTTTGTCCTCGAGCTGCCTCTTGGCAAGGCCGAGCTCGTTCTCGGTCTGCTCGAGGTTCTGCTTCAAAGCACTGACCTCCGCAGTCAGTGCGGTAGAGGTCAGCAGCGCAGCCTGCAATCCCATATTGACATAATTTTTAGAACTCCTGCATATATCTTTTTAGATCCTCAGTCCGGCTTTTCTTTTCGAACACCGAACCGAGCATCAGGGGCTACTGTCTATGCGGTATTACATTACATATTTAAAAAAAACTTCTTACCTCAAAGCCTGATAGAAGGCTGCTGCAGGCCTCGATCAGCCCACTATTGGCGAGCTGAACCTTCTGAATCACCGCACTCATGATAGTGCGGTGCTCTTCCTCGAAGGAAGCGCCGTTGAGCGCCTCCAACAATGAATCCGGCACCTCCGGTTGGACGGAGGCCGCCAGTGCCACGGTCTTGCCCTTCTTACGAAGGGGCCGCCTGCCGGACTCCGGAACCACTGCGGGTTCTGGGGTGGAGTCCGGAGCGAAGTCCGGGAGGCTGCCTTGTGGCACCTCCGGAGCCTTACCCTCCTGGCGGCTGCCCTCCTGGGACCCCACCTCGGCGTCCTCAGCGTCACGAGCAGTGGAGGCGGTCGGAATGGAATCCACATCCGACGGAGCCAAGGACCCGCTCGAAGAGGCGGGAAGATCATCCTCGGCCGGACTACAGGTTGTATGCGGCATTAGAAGGACACTGTGTGGCGAAAAAGAGAAATTATAAATCATGCCGGAATCTGGATACTTACGATCTTGCCTGGGGCTTGGCCCTTGAGGGCCACCCCTCATCGCCTTCGTTGGCATTGGCAGAGCTGTCCGGAGGAAGGGTCCTTCCCCTCTTGGACCCTTCGGCCTCCCCCATTAGGGAAGCCTTCCTCTTCCTCTCTCCCCCCTCCTGGGGAGAGCCCCCTCTCTTCTCCTCGTCCTCGGGGGCGGAATCTGCCTCGGAGTCGTCGGACACCTGAAAACGGGAACTCTTTCGAGTACCCGTGGCCTCCTTCTTTGCCTTCTTCTCCGGCACCACATGTGGTGCCGGAACCAGTAGCCCCGCTAGACGGGCGTCTACTGGGTCTTCTGGCATGGGAGCCGGACAGATAATCTGCTCGGCCTCCTTCATCCAGCCCTGTCAAAGGAAAAGGGGAGATTAGATCCCGCATAGAGTCGAACTATTGAAAACAGGTGTCCCGTAAAGGGTAGAATTACTTACCTCGTCAGCTGGACGCTGCGAGCGAAATCCGCGATCTTCAGTAGCGGATGCGGGAGCTTCGGCGCCCTTGAACAGCACCTTCCAGGCAGCTTCGTACGTCATGTCGAAGAGCCCGCTCAGGGTCTGGTGCTGTGCCGGATCAAACTCCCACAGATTGAAAGCCCGTTGTTGGCAGGGGAGAATCCGGCGAACGAGCATGACCTGGATCACGTTGACAAGCTTAAGCTTCTTGTTCACCAGGGTCTGAAGGCAGGACTGGAGTCCTGTCAGCTCCCCCGAACTAGCCCATAGCAAGCCCTTCTCTTTCCAGGAGGTGAGCTGCACGGGGATACCAGATCTGAACTCGGGGACCACCGCCCATTTAGGGTCGCGCGGCTCGGTGATGTAGAACCACCCCGATTGCCACCCTTTGACAGACTCCACGAAGGCACCCTCGAACCAGAGGACGTTGGGCATTTTGCCCGCCATGGCGCCTCTGCACTCTGCTTGGACGCCCTTCACCACCTTCGGCTTGACATTGAAGGTCTTTAACCACAAGCCAAAGTGGGGCTGGATGCAGAGGAAAGCCTCGCACACGACGATAAACACCGAGATGTTGAGGATGAAGTTTGGCGCCAGATCGTGGAAGTCCAGGCCGTAATAGTATATGAGCCCCCGGACAAAGGGATGAAGTGGGAAACCCAGTCCGCGGAGGAAGTGGGGAAGGAATACGACCCTCTCATGGGGCCTGGGGGTGGGGATGAGCTGCCCCTTGTCGGGCAGCCGGTGCGCGATGTCGCGGGACAAGTATCCAGCGCCGCGTAGCCTCTCGATGTGTCCCTCCGTAACGGAGGAGGCCATCCATTTGCCTCCCGCTCTGGACATGGCTGGAGAAGGTTGAGACGAGATGTGCGAACTTGGGCGCTGGAGCTCGAGTGCGCGGAGATGGATAAGCAAAAGGAGGAAGAAGGCGTAGGTAAAGAGGGTTGATCCTTATCCCCTTATATATGGGCGGACGGAGGCCATTCGTCCCCACCAGCCTGGTAGAACTCGCTTATCCCCCAGGCGCCGCAATCAATGGCGCGGTTGGGTTACCCACGTCTATATTGATGGGAATCCCGGAATAAGGGGAACACGATCTCTGCTTCAACAAGACGTGCCAAGGAAACCGCTTCGCTAAACGCGCTGAGGTGGTATAATAATAACAATTGAAGTAAAGGCTTGGTGGTGGTGTGACATCATGCCACAAAAGACGTCAGCAGATTGAACCTGTGTGTGTATTATTCTCTCTACGGTGGAATGTGGAATTTATTTTGAAGAGCCGGACACTATCCAGGTGTTCACAATCTTCTATGGATTATTCGGAGAAGGAACCCGCCTTGCAATGCCGAACAATATGCGCGTCGAACTCATCGTCATTGAAGCCTGGTTCAGGGGCTACTGAGGGAGTCCTGGACTAGGGGGTGTCCGGATAGCCGGACTATCATCATCAGCCGGACTCCAAGACTATGAAGATACAAGATTGAAGACTTCGTCCCGTGTCCGGATGGGACTTTCCTTGGGATGGAAGGCAAGCTTGGCGATACAGATATGTAGATCTCCTACCATTGTAACCGACTCTGTGTAACCCTAGCCCTCTCCAGTGTCTATTTAAACCGGAGGGTTTTAGTCCGTAGGACAACAACCATTACAACAATCATACCATAGGCTAGCTTCTAGGGTTTAGTCTCCTTGATCTCGTGGTAGATCCACTCTTGTACTACCCATATCATCAATATTAATCAAGCAGGACGTAGGGTTTTACCTCCATCAAGAGGGCCCGAACCTGGGTAAAACATCGTGTCCCTTGTCTCCTGTTACCATCCGCCTAGACGCACATTTCGGGACCCCCTACCCGAGATCCGCCGGTTTTGACACCAACAACAAGGATGATAGATTTCTTGAATATCTGTCTATTAGCACCAATTCCCATGGGTTCGATACTAGGGTCACCATTGGGGAAAAAGTAGGGTCTATCTGCATCCAAAATGGATCTGAAGTAATCAATCCCTTTTCTAGCATCATTGCCGGGGAAGTATCTTTGTTACCATATCCAGCACTACAGGAATCAGCTACTTTGCCATCAGCCACGGCTGACGGCAAAGGCATGGATGGCAGATGGCAAAGGTCTTTGCCGTTGGCCGCGGACAGCAAAAGTGGACGGCAAGATACATTGCCGTCCGCTTCGGGCGGCTGATGACAAAGGGTCCTTTGCCATCAGCTGCCGATGGCAAAGAATTCTGACGGCAATAAATGCACTGTTACTCCGTTAGGTGGTTAACGGCAAGCCTTTGCCGTCGGCCGCTGACGGCAAACTTTTTTTCTCTTTGCCGTCAGCCACTATAGGCAAACTGACCAAATAGGTTAGCCTCCCAGGAAGCACAGTTGCCTGCCACGTAGCCTCTTTGCCGTCGGCTACTGATGGCAAAGAGCCCTTTGCTGTCGGTGGCAGACGGCAAAGAGCCTGCATAATGGCTTTTTTCCCCTGTTTTTTTTAAATCCAACAATTTTCACAGAAAATATATATGACATATATAGATATATTTCATAGGGCTATTTAACAACACATAAGTTTCATCGTACATACATATATAGTTCCAACCACTCATACGTAGCAAGTTGCACATACACATAAGTTGCAACCATTAGGAAGTTGCACATACATATTACAATGCAAAGTTTCATCAAGATAGCAAGTTCCATCGTAGCAAGCTAGAAGAATACTAGAAGAGAATGAAATAAAAAACAAGCACTCCATCATAGCAAGCTATCTTCTGAGAAGTGAATGAAGTCTGCAAAGTGGCAAATAAGAAAGTTAGGAAAAGGTGACTAGAAGAAGAAGACTAGAAGAAGAAGCACGCCATCGTTTGTGAGGTAACTTAGGTGAAATGGATCGTTTATGAGCTAACTTAGGTAAAATGCATCATTTTAGAGCTAATGTAGGTAAAATGGATCGTTTATGAGCTAACTAAGCTAATTATGCCATTTTTTACATAAGTAAGGTAAGTACATGTCATTATTGAGCAAACCTAGTTAACTAAGCATATTATAACTAACTTAGGTCATTTTGGAGGAAGCAAAGCTAAGTATAGATCGTTTTAGAGCTAACTTAGGTAAAATGGCTGGTTTTGGAGGTCAGTAAGCTTATTAAGTCATTTTGCAGGAAAAGAAGCTAACTCTAGGTCATTAAGGTAAGCATATTGGATGAAATAAAGCTAAGTCTAGGTATTTATGCATTCGTTAAGCAAAAAACTAGAGAAACTTACCTTGATCATGGAGGTGTGGGAGCGGGTTGGCTCATGCCAGTAGCTGGAGAAGGATCGTGTGATGCTTGTGTGGAGTAACGCTGCACCAAAGATCATTTCCAATGTTTCGTTAGCATGATGACACTCAAATGTTAAGACTAGCAAGTAACGTCCATTCAAATTAAACTCACCGTGGTCTCAGGAGCAATCTCTGGATCAATGGCTATGGAGCCACGGGACCTCCCGCCACTAGATATCATCACCTGCTCTGGATTGTAGGGGATCTGTCTTGGGTTAAACTCCTCCCCTTTCCTCGCCTTCCCCTTGACTTGCTTGTAAGAGGCAGTGTGGGCCATGGCATACAGGTCGTACCCCTCTGGCACCTTATCCGTCTTATTGTAGCATGCCTGAAAGAGAGAAACAAAGTAAATTAGTAATTAAAGGGCTCAAGCTAGCATGATGAATGAATTGCATTAATCATGAAGCAAACCACATTACCCAATTCCGCCCGAACTGATATAAGCTGGAGCTACCTTGATGGTGTGGCACACCTTCAATTTGGGCACGTTTGTCCTTAGCCTCAGTCGGCTCCCCTTCCATCTTTAAACACCTGCCATGACAAAGAGTAAACGAAATTAGCACAACATAAAAAAATACCGACATGAATAATAATATGTATATCACTTAAGTGTATCATCATCAAGTACAACATAAAAAAATTGAATACCTGACACTACTAATAATCTCGATTAGTATCATCAATAAATGCATAATCATCATCATCACTATAATCAATGATGGGCTCATAGGGTTCAGTGGCATCAACATGTGGAAGGCCACCTTTACGTAATTGGTCAAGCATTGAGAGGTCGTCCACAGCAGTAACCTCTTCTTGTTCCGGCTCTTCTTGTTCCTCCTCTAGGGTGATGTGGGATTCACTGTCGCTGTCTACTTCAATGTTTTGGGGTGAAGTATACCGGTTCTTGAAACGCTTTTTGGAAAGACGTGTCTCTTGGAAGAATTCTCCTTCATATGTGTCTGGGTTAATGTGAGGTTCATAATCCTCTTCCTTTGGGGGAGATAGTCTAGCACGTGGCGGCACTTCATAAACGACATCCCAACCTTTCAGATTTGGATTAGTTTGGCAGGCCCAGGGTAGATAGAATACTTGGGTCGCCTGTTGAGCCATAATATAGACATCAGGAACATCTAAATGGGTGCTTTGGTTGATTTCAACTAGCCCTATATGTTCATGAGTCCTTCTAGTCTCCTTCGGCTGAAACCAATAACATTTGAAGACTACGACATTCGGTGGGTTTTCACCATAGAATAGAAGTTCATAAATTGCTTCAACTCTCCCATAATACTCGGTACCTCCTTCGCCAATAGCAGATACACAACAATTTGTAGACTTTTGGTCGGCCATAGATAGCTCTTTGCTATAGGTACAAAAATGATACCCGTTGATGTCGTATTTGTCAAATGAACGGACCTTATAGTCAAAACCATTAGCGACTTGTCTCAATTCGGCGTCCATAGACTCTGAATTAGCCTACAAGTTTAATATGAAAGGATTGTTGCATTACGCACAAATTAGCGAATGAAATGAAATTGTCTAATAGAATTTACCGTTTGTTTGAACCAAGAGATGAAACCGGAATAGCCGCCTCCTTGCTTTGCGAGAAGCTCATATTCTTCGACGGAATCCTTTTGGATCACTGCTCCATATGAGAATAGGGCGACGTATCGACTGTATGAAATATCCAGGAATAAGAGCAGTTCAAAGGAAATAGAAGTTGCAAAACAATGTACCGAGAACTTACTCGATGTACGGCCGCACTTCTATCAGGTTGTTGAAGATATACAACGAAATGGTCCGCAATTCTTCGTTATCCAAAGATACTGGATTTGAAACACTGGCTGGTGCGAGATTGCCTTTGAATAGGCTGAGGTTGGATCCACCCTTTTTAGGCTCGTCAGCATTTTACCGAGGCTTCGGATTATGCAAATGACGATTTTTGGTTTCGTAGTGTGCTGTCACGAAGTTTGCCGCCTCCTCAGTGATGAATGCCTCAGCCATAGACGCTTCAATTCTACGTTTAGTTTTACATTTTTCTCGAAGCGTCTTATGCATCCTCTCAGTTGGGTAGCACCAACGATTTTGCACGGGCCCCCCAATCTTGCCTCGGTCGGGAGATGCAAAATCAAATGCTGCATTGGATTAAAGAAGCCCGGTGGAAAGATCTTCTCTAACTTGCAGATCAACTCTGGCGCCAACTCTTCCATTTCTTCTAGCACGCCAGGCGATAGTTCTTTCGCACAAAGAACACGGAAGAAATAGCTGAGTTCTGCCAGTACTAGCCATTCATCCTCAGGGATGAAGCCACACAACATCACCGGCATTACCCGCTCAATCCATATGTGCCAATCATGACTCTTGAGACCAAATATCTTCAATTTATCAAGACTCGCTCCCCTCTTTAGATTCACTGCATACCCATCGGGGAACATCAACTGCATTTTCACCCACAAGATAATTTCCCTCATTGCTGGCCTTCCAAGATTGAACCATGCCTTTGGCTTCGTCCAGTTCTGCTTTCCTTTCGGTTCTTTCATGTTTTGTAACGGCCTATCACATAGCGCCTCCAGATCGACTCTAGCCTTAGTATTATCCTTTGACTTCCCATCTATGCCGAACAATGTACCAAAAAGTGCCTCGGCGATATTCTTCTCAGTGTGCATCACGTCGATGTTGTGTGGGCAAAGGAGGTCTTTGAAGTAAGGCAGATCCCATAAGCATGTTTTGTGAGTCCAGGCATGCTGAGAATTATACCCCTTGAAGTACCCCGGACGCTCTGGATCTGGCTCGAGAGCGTTTAACTGATCCAAGGTCTGTTGGCCTATCAACGCAGGTGGTGCAGAGTTTTTTACAACTCTACCTCTGATGAAGTTCTTCTTGTCTTTCCTGGACATATGGTGAGGATCCAGGAACTGTCTATGCATGCCGAAGCAAGAAAACTTGCGACCGGCCTGAAGCCAATGAAACTCAAGAGCTCCCTTGCATGTGGGGCACGGGAACCTTCCATGCACACACCAGCCAACGAATAGTGCATACGCCGGCAAGTCATGCGTCGAGTACATGTACCAGACATGGATTATGAATTTTCGGTTGCTATAGGCGTCGTATGTCTTGAACCCATTATCCTAGGCTTCTTGCAATTCGTCCTTAAGCGGCTGCATGTACACATTCATATTTTTTCCCTGGATAGTTGGGCCCTGGAATTATCAACGTCAGGAAAATGTTATTTCTTTGCATAGTCTGTCCGGGGGGGAGATTGAGTGGAAAGACAAATACGGGCCAACAACTGTATTGGGCTGCTGAGGGAGTCCTAGACTAGGGGTGTCCGGATAGCCGAACTATCATCATTGGCCGGACTCCAAGACTATGAAGATACAAGATTGAAGACTTCGTCCCGTGTCCGGATGGGACTTTCCTTGGAGTGGAAGGCAAGCTTGGCGATACGGATATGTAGATCTCCTACCATTGTAACCGACTCCATGTAACCCTAGCCCTCTCCAGTGTCTATATAAACCGGATGGTTTTAGTCCGTAGGATAACAACAATAACAACAATCATACCATAGGCTAGATTCTAGGGTTTAGCCTCCTTGATCTCGTGGTAGATCTACTCTTGTAACACCCACATCATCAATATCAATCAAGCAGGATGTAGGGTTTTACCTCCATCAAGAGGGCCCGAACCTGGGTAAAACACCGTGTCCCTTGTCTCATGTTACCATCCGCCTAGACACACAGTTCGGGACCCCCTACCCGAGATCCGCCGGTTTTGACACTGACATTGGTGCTTTCATTGAGAGTTCCTCTGTGTCATCACCGATAGGCTCGATGGCTCCTTCGATCATCAACAATGACGCGGTCCAGGGCGAGACTTTTCTCCCCGGACAGATCTTCGTATTCGGCGGCTTTGAACTGCGGGCCAATTCAGTTGGCCATCTGGAGCAGACCGAAAGCTACGCCCCTGGCCGTTAGGTCAGATTTGGAAGTCTTAACTTCACGGCTGACATCCGCGGAGACTTGATCTTCAAGGGATTCGAGCCACAGCCGAGCGCGCCGCACTGTCACGATGGGCATGATTTAGCTCTGCTACCGGACAGTGCCCTGGAGGCCGCACACGAATCTGCTCTGACCCTCGATTCGGAGCCGGTTGTGCATATCGAGGACGGGTGGATAGACACCGCCTCGGGGGCTGCAACCTCTACGGCGATAGACCCAAATACTGACTTTGTCCATTTTGAAGCTCGTGACTCCAAGGTGCCGGACTCCTTGCCGGACTCCAAACCTCCCACGCCCCCTTCAATCGAATCTGATTGGGCGTCGATCATGGAGTTCACCGCCACAGACATCTTTCAACACTCACCTTTTGGAGACATTCTGAGCTCGCTAAAATATCTCTCGTTATCAGGAGAGCCCTGGTCGGACTGCGGTCAGGACGGTTGGGATGCGGACGATGAAGAAATTCAAGACCCACCCACCACCCACTTAGTAGCCGCTGTCGACGATCTAACCGACATGCTAGACTTCGACTCCGAAGACATCGACGGTATGGACGACGATGCCGGAGACGACCAAGAACCAGCGCCTACTGGGCACTGGAAAGCCACCTCGTCATACGACATATACATGGTGGATATCCCAAAGGATGGGAATGGCGAAGGAACAACGAAGGAAGACCCCTCCAAGAAACAGCCCAAGCGCCGGCATCAGCGGCGCCGCTCTAAATCCCGCCACAACAAGAATGGTGATTCCGGCACCGGAGATAATAATACCCCAGACCGTGCCGAAGACAACCCCCTCCAGCAAGATTCAGCACAGGAGGACGGAGATGCCAGCCCTCACAAGAGGGCGGCAGACGAAGAGGTAGAGGAAGATAGTTACATACCTCCCTCTGGAGACGAGGCAAGCCTCGACGACGACGAATTTGTCGTGCCTGAGGATCCTGTCGAACAAGAGCATTTTAAACGCAGGCTTATGGCCCCGGCAAACAGCCTCAAGAAAAAGCAACAACAGCTTAGAGCTGATCAGGATCTGCTAGCCGACAGATGGACGGAAGTCCTGGCGGCCGAAGAGCATGAGCTCGACGCCCCTCCAAAAGCTACCCCAAACGCAAGTTTCTCCCCCGATTAGAGGAGGAGGCATATAAACCTGCATCACAGAGCACAATACGGCTGACCGGCCACCTCGTGGCTGCGACAGAGAGGCCTCTAGGCCCTTCACTAGAACGGTACCCCGGCATCGCTCGAACAACACAAGGCCACAGGGGAATGCTCCGGACTTGCGAGATATATTGGAGGATAAGGCAAGACAATCAAGATCGATCTACGGATCGCATGGGCGCCCCATGATACGTGACGACAACCGTCGCGCCGGACACAGTAAGTCCGGCCGGGCCGAACACAATAGACAAAGCTCGTTGGAGCTTCGTCGCAATATAGCCCAATACAGAGGCGCCGCACACCCACTATGCTTCACAGACGAAGTAATGGATCATCAAATCCCCGACGGGTTTAAACCCATGAATATCGAATCCTATGATGGCACAACAGACCCCGCGGTTTGGATCAAAGACTATCTCCTTCATATCCACATGGCCCGCGGTGACGATCTTCACGCCATCAAATACCTCCCACTCAAGCTTAAAGGACCAGCTCGGCATTGGCTTAACAGCTTGCCAGCAGAATCAATTGGATGTTGGGCGGACCTGGAAGCCGCATTCCTTGGTAACTTCCAGGGCACGTATGTGCGACCACCAGACGCTGACGACCTAAGCCACATAATTCAGCAGCTAGACGAATCAGCCAGACAATTCTGGACACGGTTCTTAACTAAGAAAAATCAAATCGTCGACTGTCGAGATGCAGAGGCCCTCGCATCCTTCAAACATAACATCCGCGACGAGTGGCTTGCCCGGCACCTGGGACAGGAAAAGCCGAAATCCATGGCAGCCCTCACATCACTCATGACCCGCTTTTGCGCGGGAGAGGATAGCTGGCTAGCTCGCAGCAACAACCTCAGCAAAAATTTTGGCAGTCCGGATACCAAGGATCGCAATGGCAGGTCGCGTCGCAACAAGAATAAACGCCGCATTAACGGCGACAATAATGAGGATACGGCAGTCAACGCCGGATTCAGAGGCTCGAAACCCGGTCAGCGGAAGAAGCCATTCAAAAGAACTACTACGGGTCCTTCCAATTTGGACCGAATACTCGATCGCTCGTGCCAGATACACGGCACCCCCGAAAAGCCAGCCAACCACACCAATAGGGACTGTTGGGTATTCAAGTAGGCAGGCAAGCTAATTGCCGAAAACAATGACAATGGGCTACATAGCGATGACGAAGAAGAGACCCGACAGAAGGGTTTTCCCCCACAAGTGCGGACGGTGAATATGATATACGCAACCCACACACCCAAGAGGGAGCGGAAGCATGCACTCAGGGACGTATATGCGATGGAGCCAGTCGCCCCGAAGTTCAACCCATGGTCCTCCTGCCCGATCAATTTTGATCGAAGGGACCACCCCACCAGCATCCGCCACGGCGGATTCGCCGCATTGGTTTTAGACCCAATCGTCGATGGATTTCACCTCACCAGAGTCCTGATGGACGGCGGCAGCAGCCTGATCCTGCTTTATCAGGACACAGTGCACAAGATGGGCATAGACCCCTCAAGGATTAAACCCAGAAAGACGACCTTCAAAGGCATCATACCAGGTGTAGAGGCCAATTGTACGGGCTCAGTCACACTGGAAGTGGTCTTCGGATCCCCGGATAACTTCCGAAGCGAGGAGTTAATCTTTGACATAGTTCCGTTCCGCAGCGGCTATCATGCTCTACTCGGACGGACCGCGTTTGAAAAATTCAACGCGGTGCCGCACTATGCATACCTCAAGCTCAATATGCCAGGCCCTCGAGGAGTCATCACGGTCAACGGAAACACCGAACGCTCCCTCTGAACGGAGGAACATACAGCGTCTCTCGCGGCAGAAGTAGAATGCAGCCTCTTAAGGCAATTCTCGAGTCCGGCCATTAAGCGACCGGACACGGCCAAACGCGCCCGAAGTAACCTACAACAAGACCACATGGCGCGTTCCGAGCACGCGTAGCAATGCGGCCCCAACCCCAGCCATCGCAAGATTGCAAGACTGGTCCTTCGCGTACATCATTACGCTCTGGAGATACCATGGGCATAGGGGAAGGGGCACGACCACGACAGGCCCAGAATGCGGCTCAACCACATCAGGGGCTCCCAAGTGTGTCATTTCTTTTTTTTTCCTTTTTTTTTCTTACCCACAGGACTCCGTTCACTAGAGGCCTTGTCCGGCAGTAGACCGGTCGAACTCATGATGCAACAGCCAGGGAAGGAGAAAGGCTGCGACGAATATCCAGGTGGTCTCCCTTACGAGCATTAAATCTGTTTTATACACCACTCCGCAACCTACCCCTGGAGGGAGACATATTTAATAGTCCCATCCCTTGCTTATCGCACTATTTGTATCGTTCTGCATTCATAGCAGTACTTCTTGAATAAAACAATGCAGCACCTTTTTGCTTATAATTGCATTTCTTTCTTATAAATATGTTCATCTGCGACATGTTGCATTCGTACACTTTGGTACGGCTAAAAACACCAAGGGCTTATGTTCCCCACATCATGGTGTGATAAGTCCGAACACTTTCACAAGTGCGGCACCCCGAACTTATAGCATTATATGCATCAGCTCCGAATCATGTCTTGGGTCAATAGTTGGGTTTGCCCGGCTCCCATGTTTTGGTACCTTACATTCCGTTGTATCGGCTAAGGTAGCACTGGGAGAACCACTGCGATTGCGCCCTAGTTGAGCTGGGCTAACGCCTCAGTGGAGAAAGCTAAAACTGACCATCATGATGAGGCGAGAGCCGGTCGCTGTTCGAGAGGTTTTTTCGAGTCCCTAAAGACTTATGCCGCTTAGAGCGAGGAACCGGCTTTGTCCGGCCCAGGCGTGGATAGCGCCCCGAATTCGGCCTTCCGAACACTAGGGGCATTGCCGAAATTTAAAACTATAGAATTCTATGGCTAAAATTTATCCCGAACACCCTAGCACTCGTGGCATGGGGGCTGAAGCCGACGACTTGCCATCTCTCAAATTTAATAAACAGCAGCACAGAAGGTAATATTTTAAATCAACAAGCATTGCCTAGCGCATATGAACAAAGTTTTCTGCGCACAGGATAACAAAATGTGAGTCTACTCAAATATTACATTATTGGAGCACTCACCCGCAATAGTGCGGGCACCCTTCAGGACACTCTTGTAATACATCTCGGGCGTGCGATACTCCTTGCCCGGCGGTGGCGCGTCCGTCACAAGCTTCTCAACATCCATCTTGCCCCAGTGCACCTTAGCACGGGCAAGGGCCCGACGGGCACCTTCAATACAGGCGGATCGCTTGATGACCTCAACCCATGGACACGCATCCACTAGCCGCCGCACCAGGCCGAAGTAGCTCCCAGGAATGGCCTCATTGGGCCACAGCCGAACTATGAGGCCCTTCATGGCCTGTTCGGCCACCTTGTGGAGCTCGACCAGCTGCTTCAGCTGTTCGCTAAGGGGAACCGGATGTCCGGCCTCAGCATACTGAGACCAGAAGACCTTCTCCGCCGAGCTCCCCTCCTCGGCCCTGTAGAAAGTGGCAGCATCGGACATGCTGCGGGGTAGATCTGCGAACGCTCCTGGAGAGCTCCGAATTCGGGTAAGTAACACATAATCCACATCCACATGCTTGCTTTGCATGAAAAATGCCTTACCCGATGCTATTTTCGTCAACGCCTCAATTTCCTGGAGGGCCTTGTAGGCCTCGGCCTTAGCGGCTTTGGCACTCTCAAGAGTCGATGCAAGCTAGGACTCTCGAGTCTTCGAGTCACGCTCCAAACTCTCATGTTTTTCCACGAGAGCCTGGAGCTCTTGTCGTACCTTCGCCACCCGCGCCTCCTGCTTCTTTCGCTCGGTGCGCTCCGCGGCCGCATTACGTTCGGCCACGGACACCGCCTCTTTCAGGGTCGCCACCTCATTTGTGGCCCCTGCAATACCCACGTTATCCCTGTCATTCTTTTTGCAACCAAATCCTTTTCTATAAGGTACAACTTTAATAAGGTGCTACTCACCTTCTTTGTCCTCGAGCTGCTTCTTGGCACGGCCGAGCTCGTTCTCAGACGGTTCGAGGTTTTGCTTCAAATCATTGACCTCCGCAGTCAGTGCGGCCGAGGTCAGCAGCGTAGCCTGCAATCCCATACCGACATATTTTTCATTACTCCTACGTGTATCTTTTTAGATCCTCAGTCCGGCTTTTCTTTCCGAACACCGAACCGAGCATCAGGGGCTACTGTCTATGCGGTACTATTTTATATATATTAATATTCTTACCTCAAAGCCTGATAGAAGGCTATTGCAGGCTTCGGTCAGCCCGCTTTTGGCGAGCTGGACCTTCTGAATCACCGCACTCATGACAGTGCGGTGTTCCTCCTTGATGGAAGCGCCGTTGAGCGCCTCCAGCAAGTTATCCGGTGCCTTCGGTTGGACGGAGGCCGCAGGCGCCACGATCTTCCCCTTCTTACGAAGGCTGCCGGACTCCGAAACCACTTCAGGTTCCGGTGCAGAGTCCGGCACGAAGTCTGGGAGGTCGCCCTGTGCCACCTCCGGTTCCTCCTCCTCCGGATGGGTCCCTCTCTGGGATCCCACCTCAACGTTGTCAGCGTCGCGGGGAGAGGAGGCGGTTGGAAGTGAAGTGTTGTTCACATCCGACAAGCCCAAGGACCCGCTCGACGAAGCGGGAAGATCGTCCTTGGGCGGACTGCAGGGTTGTATACGGCATTAGAAAGACACCAAGTGGCAAAAAGAAAAATCATGAAGTCATTCGGGAGTCCGGATACTTACGATCTCGCTAGGGGCTTGGCCCTTGGAGGCCAATCCTCGTCGTCGTCACCTGTGTTGGCGGAACAGTCCGGGGGAAGAGTCCTTCTCTTCTTGGACCCTTCGGCCTCCCTAGCTGGGGAGGCCTTCCTTTTCTTCCCTTCCCCCGCTGGGGGAGAGACCTTTTTCTTCTCCTCCTTGTCCTCGAAGGAGGAGTCCGCCTCGGAGTCATCAGACACCTGAAAATGGGAACTCTTTCGAGTACCCGTGGCCTCCTTCTTGGCCTTCTTCTCTGGCACCACATGGGGTGCCGGAACCAGCAGCCCCGCTAGATGGGTATCCACTGGGTCTTCTGGCAAGGGGGCCGGACAGTTAGTCTGCTCGGCCTTCTTCAGCCAGTCCTGTCAAAGGAAAGGGAGTTTAGATCCCACATAGAGTCAAACTATGGAAAACAAGTGTCCCGTACAGGGTAAAATCATTTACCTCGTCAGCCTGACGCTGCGAGCGAAATTCGTGATCTTCGGTAGCGGATGCGGGAGCCTCGGCGCCCTTAAAAAGCACCTTTCAGGCATCTTCGTACCTAGTGTCGAAGAGCCCGCTCAAGGTTCAGTGCTAAGCCAGATCGAACTCCCACAATTTAAAGGCCCGTTGTTGGCACGGGAGGATCCGGCGGATGAGCATGACCTGGACTATGTTGACAAGCTTGAGCTTCTTGTCCACCAGCTTCTGGATACAGGCTTGGAGTCCGGTCAGCTCCTCCGAATTGCCCCAAGTCAGGCCACTCTCCTTCCAAGAGGTGAGCCGTGTGGGGATGCCAGATCTGAATTCGGGGGCCGCTGCCCATTTAGGGTCACGCGGCTCGGTGATGTAGAACCACCCCGATTGCCACCCCTTGATGGTTTCCACGAAGGCGCCCTCGAGCCAAGTAACGTTGGGTATCTTGCCCACCATGGTGCCTCCGCATTCCGCTTGATTCCCCTTCACGACCTTCGGCTTGACATTGAAGATCTTGAGCCACAAGCCGAAGTGGGGCTGGATGCAGAGGAAAGCCTCGCACACGACGATAAACGCCGAGATGTTGAGGATGAAATTCGGGGCCAGATCATGGAAATCCAGGCCGTAGTAGAACATGAGCCCCCAGACAAAGGGGTGAAGTGGGAAGCCCAGTCCGCGGAGGAAATGGGGAAGGAATACCACCCTCTCATGGGGCCTGGGGGTGGGGATGAGCTGCCCCTTGTCGGGGAGCCGGTGCGCGATGTCGCTGGACAGGTATCCGGCGCCGCGCAGCCTCTCGATGTGCCCCTCCGTAACGGAGGAGGCCATCCACTTGCCTCCCGCTCCGGACATGGCTGGAGAAGATCGAGGTGAGATGTGCGGACTTGGGCGCTGGAGCTCGAGTGCGCGGAGATGGATAAGCAAAGGAGGAAGAAGGCGTAGGTAAAAAGGTGGATCCTTATCCCCTTATATATGGGCGGACGAAACTATGCGTCCCCACCGGCCTGGTAAAACTCGCTTTTCTCCCAAGCGCCGCAATCAATGGCGCGGTTGGGTTACCCACGTCCGTATTGATGAGAATCCCGGAATAAGGGGAACACGGTCTCTGCTTCGACAAGACGTGCCAAGGAAACCGCTTCGCTAAATGCGCTGAGGCGGTATAATAAAAACGATTCAAGTAAAGGCTTGGTTGTGGTGTGATGTCACGCCACGAAATACGTCAGCAGATTGAACTTGTGTAAATATTATTCTCTCTATGGTGGAATGTGGAATTTATTTTGCAGAGCCGGACACTATCCTGGTGTTCACAATCTTCTACAAATTATTCGGAGAAGGAACCTCCCTTGCAATGCCGAAGACAATATGCGCGCCGGACTCGTCGTCATTGAAGCCTGGTTCAAGGGCTACTGAGGGAGTCCTGGACTAGGGGGTGTCCGGATAGCCGAACTATCATCATCGGCCGGACTCCAAGACTATGAAGATACAAGATTGAAGACTTCGTCCCATGTCCGGATGGGACTTTCCTTGGCGTGGAAGGCAAGCTTGGCGATACGGATATGTAGATCTCCTACCATTGTAACCGACTCCATGTAACCCTAGCCCTCTCCGGTTTTCTATATAAACCGGATGGTTTTAGTACGTAGGATAACAACAATAACAACAATCATACCATAGGCTAGCTTCTAGGGTTTAGCCTCCTTGATCTCGTGGTAGATCTACTCTTGTAACACCCACATCATCAATATCAATCAAGCAGGACGTAGGGTTTTACCTCCATCAAGAGGGCCCGAACCTGGGTAAAACATCGTGTCCCTTGTCTCCTGTTACCATCCGCCTAGACGCACAGTTCGGGACACCCTACCCGAGATCCGCCGGTTTTGACACCGACAGCTGCCGTCATACCAAACACACTGAACCCATCGGTGCTGATGCCGACTCGAGGATGCCTCGGATTTGCCGCTTTGTCAGCATGTAATTCATCAAACTTTTTCCACGCAACACCATCCGATGTGTGTACCACCATTAGATTCCTATCTGCATCTAGTTCGGTTCTTTTGCCTGTTTTGTGCCATGTCATCTGTCTGGCCGTCTCTTCGACCATGAAAAGACATTGAAGTCTTGGTACGATTGGCATATACCGAAGAACACTAACAGGGATTTTGGTCTGTGTCTTCTCACCCATACCGTTGTCTATCACAATATACCTGGAACACTTGCAAATGGGACAATAGTTCAAGTCCGCATAGTCAAGCCTAAATAAGGCACATCCTTTCTCACAGGCATGTATCTTCTCATAGGGCATCTTTAGTGCACGAAGGATTTTGTCCGAATGGTACAGGTTTGCAGGCATTACATGGCCTTTTGGTAGAAAGCGTCCAAATACTGTCATAATTGCGTCATAGCATTCTCTGCCCAAGTTGAACAGAGCCTTCAAAGCCATTACTTGTGAGATGGCATCCAACTGACAAAGCTCAGTGTGCTCGTGGAGCGGACGTTTTGAAGACTCCAACATTTCATTGAAGGCCTTTGCAGATTCCTCCATCTCCTCGTCCGAATCCCGAGCATCATCATAGTCTTGCACCATGTTTTCCATCCCGGTACCATGCTCGTCGGTGCGACGATGATCCACCTCAGCTTGGTTACGTTGGGAAGACTCACCATGAAATGTCCACACCGTATAATCGGGCGTAAAACCATTCTTCTGCAGGTGTTTACCCATTTCAGCCTCTGTCCTCTTTTCCCAATTGCCGCATCGGAAACAGGGGCACCAAGTTTTCCTCTGGCCATTTGCAAATGCGGCTTGCACAAACCCCTTGGTTTTTGTGAACCATTCAGCTCCATTTGTTCTGACAAGTGTGACCGGTATACATCCACGCACGATCACTCATATTGACTTTTAGAGCTACTGGACACACAACAATTATATATATAATTCACCATGTATATATTCATCAGTTGATCTACTTTGTCAATTTTATTACGTCCATGCAACCTACACCCTAATAGGTAATGATAGGTCCTAATCCCACCCGAGTATGTGTAGATTGGGTTCATTTTCCCAAGCTATGCTCTGGATCTGACGCAAAATTTCAGCAGCACCTCCCCACTGTTCTCCTGATACACGTCTCTGCAATAAACAGAGAGGATGTGTACCCGGAGAACAACAGGGGAGGCACTGACAAAATTTATGCGTCGGATCTGGAGCAAAGCATATGGGAAAACAAACCCAATCTACACATACTCGGGCTGTCCATGGATAGCGTTGGACAATTCGAAAGAATCAAGGTTATAAATATGCAAATGCATGCATATTTATAACTATGACGCTTTCGAACGGGAGACATATATTGGTTACGCATACTGATGATTCAAGACACATATATAGCTAGCTATCAAATTTCATGTCATTTGTGCAAATTATTAATGGGAGAGAAGGACATGTCATTTGTGCTCACCCACGAACGAAGGGGCAGAGCTCATCAAACGCACGGCGAGGTCGTCGAACACCAAACCTTGCAGCGATGAAACAACTGCACATTTAAATCTACCCGATCAACACAATTATATATGATGTTTTTCATAAAAAAATCAAAAAATATATGAGCTAACTAATAATTCACAAATATATGACCCCATCGGCCTCTGGAAGGCCAAAGAGCCCCTTTTCGGGAGGTTTCAGGGGTCGGGGTGTCATGTCGGTGTCGGGATGCTGCTTCGGGGTCGGGGTGTCGTCTCGGGGTCGGGGTGTGGTGTCGTGGTCTGGGTGTCGGGGTGTGGTGTTGGGGTTGGGGTGTCGGGGTCACGGTGTCGGGGTCAGGTGTCGGGGTGTGGTGTCGGGGTCGGGGTGTCGGGGTCAGTGGTCGGGGTGTTTCCTTCTATCCTTCTTCTTCTTTCCTTCTCTTCTTCTTCTTTTTTCTTCTTCTTTCCTTTCTTCTTCTTCTTCTATCCTTCTTCTTCTTTCCTTTCTTCTTCTTCTTTCCTTTCTTCTTCTTTCCTTTCTTCTTCTTCTTCTTTTTTCATCTTTTTTCTACTTCTTTTACTTCTTTTCTTTTCTTCTATTCTTCTTCTTCTACTTCTTCTACTTCTTTTCTTCTTCTTCTTTTTCATCTTTTTTCTACTTCTTTTCTTTTCTTCTTTTTCATCTTTTTTCCACTTCTTCTTCTTTTCTTCTACATATTATTTTTTCTAACACTAACACTAAATTTTCTTCTTTTCTAACACTAAATCTAACACTAACACTAACACTAAGAAATAAACAGCAAAAAAAGAAAAATAGAAAAAAATACTCACCGGAGCAGGGGGGCGACGCTGGCGCCGGGGTGGTGGGTGGCTGGGGGGCGGCGGGGCTCCGGGGCAGTGGGACGGCCGAGCGGCGGGGGCGGGGGCGGCGCCGGGCGGTAGGGGCGGGGGCAGCGTCGGGCGGCGGGACGATGGGGGCGGGGGCGAGAGCGGCGCTGGGCGG
This sequence comes from Triticum timopheevii, assembly GCA_963921465.1. Lineage (NCBI taxonomy): Eukaryota > Viridiplantae > Streptophyta > Magnoliopsida > Poales > Poaceae > Triticum > Triticum timopheevii. Next base: position 487,269,033 of record OY997270.1, on the reverse strand, counting down.
CGGGACAGTGGGGCGTCGGCGTGTGGGTGAAGGGGTGGTGGCGGGGGCGGCGCCGGGCGGCGATGGTGGGGCGGCGCCGGGCGGCGATGGCGGGGGCGGCGCAGGGCGGCGGGGCATCGGGGCATCGGCGGGTGGGGGAGGGGGTGGTGGCGGCGGCGGCGCCGGGCGGCGGGGGGCGGTGGCTGGGGCGGCGCAGGGCGGCGAGCGCGGGGGCGGCGCCGGGCGGCGGGGGCGGGAGCGGCGCGGTGGGTGGACGATGTGGGCGTCGGGGAGGAGGGAGGGAGAAGAGAGAGTAACGGGCGGGGGAGGGGGCTCGACTGTTAGTTAGGTTAGTTAGGTTAGCCTTTGCCGTCCGCCTCACCTTTGCCATCCGCTTTTGTTCATCTTTGTCGTCTGCTGCGGACGGCAAAGAGGGGGACGTTAAGTTTTTTCGTTAGTGGGTGCCACCTCCCTCTTTGCCGTCAGCCTGGCTGACGGCAAAGAAATGGCCGATGGCAAAGACCTTCTTTGTCGTCTGCCATTTGTTTGCCGTCTGCTTCTTGGTAGCTGATGGCAAAGACCTTCTTTGACGTCCGCTAGCTGACGGCAAAGAGATGGCAGACGGCAAATTCCCTGATTCCAGTAGTACAGGTAACTAGAGGTATCTTAGTTTTAGTTTGGTTTTTGTCTTTAGTTTATTTTTCTCGTAGGTGTGAAAAATCAAAAAATTATCACAACCAAGAAATTTGGGGAGTTTGCAACTCCCGATGAAAACTGTATGTATGTACCTATGACTTTATTTGAGGTTGCAACCAAGCAGTTTGTGATCCAATCTCACATTATCATGATGGTTCACAAAATCAATTCAGAGGTTCTTCTTCTAAAGATGCCTATATGCACTTACATAGTTTCACATAATTATGTGATATGGCATGTATAAAGGATTATGAACCTGACGTATTTAAATTGCGTCTATTTCCTTTCTCCTTGACATGAAGACCCTAAGGAGTGGCTTCTAGCCTTGCCTACAGGAACCGTCACCACTCGGAACAATTTTTGTAGCATGTTTATGACAAAGTTGTGTCCACCTGCAAAAACTATTGCAATTACATTCCAATATCACTGGTTTTAAGCAGGAAGACCATGAGCAACTAGCTCTTTCTTGGGATAGAATGGAAGAGGCAATTGGAAATTGTTCAAATCATGGGATGGAGGGATGATTAATCCTTCATTTTATTTTATGCTTCTCTTAACCCCATGTGCAAAACTATGTTGATACGGCTTCAGGTGGAACCATCATGGGAAGACTAATGAATAAAGCAAAGAAGTTGCTTGATGATAGGTGCTACTTCTTGAGCTTGCGTAGATTTTTTCCTTCAAGAGGAAAAAGGTGATGCAACAAAGTAGAGATAAGTATTTCCCTCAGTTAAGAACCAATGTATCAATTCAGTAGGAAGCACAAGAAAGTCTCCAATATATGCACCTGCAAAAACTAACAAACACTTCCACTCAACGCAAAAAAGGGGTTGTCAATCCCTTCATGGTCACATGCAAGAGTGAGATCTAATAGAGATAGATATAAAAGATAAATAAAAGTAAATAAAACCAGCGAGGTATTCTTGTGTAGTTGGTTTTATAGATCTGAAAATACATGATGGAAAATAGACACGGGGCCATAGGTTTCACTAGAGGCTTCTCTCTTGAATAAAGCATACGATGGGTAAACAAATTACTTTTGAGAAATTGCTAGAAAAGTGCATAGTTATGACAATATCTAAGGCAATGCTCATGAATATAGGCATCACGTCCGTGACAAGTAGACCGAAATGATTCTACATCTACTACTATTACTCCACACATCGACTGAGTGTTGCCTGCATCTAGAGTATTAAGTTCAAGAGAACAGAGTAACACATTAAGCAAGATGCATGATGTTGAGGGATGAACTCAAGCAATATGGTATAAACCCCATCTTTTTACCCTTAATGGCAACAATACAATACGTGTGATGACCCACAAGTATAAGGGATCTATCATAGTCCTTTCGATAAGTAGGAGTGTCGAACCCAACGAGGAGCAGAAGAAAATGACAAGCGGTTTTCAGTAAGGTATTTTCTGCAAGCACTGAAATTATCGTTAACAGATAGTTTTGTGATAAGGTAATTCGAAACGAGTAACAAGTAACAAAAATAACTAAGGTGCAGCAAGGTGGCCCACTCCTTTTTGTAGCAAAGGACAAACTTGGACAAATTCTTGTATAAACCAAAGTGCTCCCAAGGACACATGGGAATTATCGTCAAGCTAGTTTTCATCATGCTCATATGATTCGTGTTCTTTACTTTGATAATATGGTATGTGGGTGGACCGGTGCTTGGGTACTACCCTTCCTTGGACAAGAATCCCACTTATGATTAACCCCTCTCGCAAGCATCCGCAACTACGAAAGAAGAATTAAGGTAAAACTAACCATAGCATGAAACTTATGGATCCAAATCAGCCCCTTACGAAGCAACGCATAAACTAGGGTTTAAGCTTCTGTCACTCTAGCAACCCACCATCTACTTATTACATCCCAATGCATTCCCCTAGGCCAAAACAACGGTGAAGTGTCATGTAGTCGACATTCACATAACACCACTAGAGGAAAGACAACATACATCTTATCAAAATATCAAACGAATACCAAATTCACATGACTACTTATAACAGGACTTCTCCCATGTCCTCAGGAACAAATGTAACTACTCACAAATCATGTTCATGTTCATAGTCAGAGGGATATTAATATGCATTAAGGATCTAAACATATGACCTTCCACCGAATAAACCAACTAGCATCAACTACAAGGAGTAATCAACACTACTAGCAACCAACAAGTACCAATCTGAGGTTTTGAGACAAAGATCAGATACAAGATATGAACTAGGGTTTGAGAGGAGACGGTGCTGGTGAAAATGTTGATGGAGATTGACCCCCTCTAGATGAGAGGATCGATGGTGATGACGGTTGAGGGAGTCCAGGATTAGGAGGTATCCGGACAGCCGGACTATATACTTTGGCCGGACTGTTGGACTATGAAGATACAAGATTGGAGACTTCGTCCCATGTCCGGATGGGACTCTCCTTTGCGTGGAAGGCAATCTTGGCGATTCAGATATGTGGATCTCCTTCTCTGTAACCGACTTTGCATAACCCTAACCCCGTCCGGTGTCTATATAAACCGGAGGGTTTAGTCCATAGGACAAGAACAGTCATAATCATAGGCTGGCTTGTAGGGTTTAGCCTCTACGATCTCGTGGTAGATCAACTCTTGTAATACTCATATCATCAAGATCAATCAAGCAGGAAGTAGGGTATTACCTCCATCAAGAGGGCCCGAACCTGGGAAAACATCGTGTCCCCAGCCTCCTGTTACCATTAGCTTTAGACGCACAGTCCGGGACCCCATACCCGAGATCCGCCGGTTTTGATACCGACACTGGTGCTTTCATTGAGAGTTCCACTATGTCGTCGCAACAAGGCTTGATGGCTCCTTCAATCATCTTCAACAACGCAGTCCAAGGGGAGGTTTTTCCTCCCGAACAGATCTTCGTATTCGGCGGCTTCACACTGCGGCCCAACTCGCTTGGCCACCTGGAGCAGATCAACAACTACGCCCCTGGCCACCAGGTCAGGTTCGGGAATCTAAACTACACTGCCGACATCCGCGGAGACTTGATCTTCAGCGGATTCAAGCCCACGCTAGGTGCGCCGGACAGTCCCGATGAGCATGACCTAGATCTTCCATTAGACAGTACTCGGGTTATCGCGCCTGCGGCTGCTCCGGGAAACAATCTGGAGCAGACTGTGATCCGAGGACGGGTGGATGGACCCCACCACGGAGGAAGCACACTCATCAACCTTGGAGCCGAACACTCCTCCCACCTCTTATGAGGTCGGTACCCTCGGACCCTTGGACTCGTCTCCGGCTACAGGATCCGAACCGCGTGCGCCCGTGCCTATCGAATCCGATTGGGCACCGGTCATGGAGTTCACCTCCGCAGATGTCTTTCAGCACTCGCCCTTGGGGGACGTGCTAAACTCATTAAGGTCTCTCCCTTTGTCAGGAGACTCTTGGATGAACTACGTCTGGCTCGAGTGGGAAGCGGACGATGAAGAAATTGGGCACCCACCCACCACCCACTTAATAGCCACTGTCGATGACCTAACCGACGTGCTCGCCATCGACTCCGAAGACATCGATGGTATGGACGACGATGTAGGAGACGAACAGGAACCACCGCCTATCGGGCGCTGGACAGCCACCTCATCATGTGACATATATATGGTGGACACCCCCAAAGCAAGCGATGGCGATGAGAAGACGGAGTATAAACCCCCGGAGAAGCAATCTAGGCACCGGCGCCATAGACGCCGCTCCAAGCCCCGCCATGGCAAAAATAATGATACCGGCACAATAGATGACAATAGTCCGGATGGTGCCGAAGACGAAAACAATCCTGCTGAGCCAGGCTTCGAGCAGGCCGAGCAGGAAGAGGGGCAAACTAGCCCTAAGGAGCAGGCAACAGATGGAGAATCAGAGGATGATAATTACATGCCTCTCTCCGAAGACGACGTGAGCCTTGGCGACGACGAATTCATCGTGCCTGAGGATCCCGTAGAGCAGGAGCGCTTCAAGCGATGGCTTATGGCCACTGCAAAAAGCCTGAAGAAAAAGCAGCGACAGCTTCAAGCTGATCAACATCTGCTAAATAATAGATGGACCGAGGTCCTGGCTGCCGAGGAATATGGACTCAAGCGCCCTAACAAAAGTTACCCAAAGCGCAGGTTGCTACCTGAACTCAAAGAGGAGGCATTAAAGCCCACACTACCAGCGCATTATGCGGCTGACCGGCCACCACATGGCCGAGACAAAGCGGTGTGCAAGCCCAAAGTCCAGACCGCACCCCGTTGCCAAACAAACAAAAATGCGCAGGTCGGGGGCCACACGAAAGATCTGCAAGATGTATTGGAAAACAAAGTAGGACAGTCAAGATCGATCTACGGATCACGGAGGCGTGCCACAATGTGCGACGATGACCGACGCGCCGGATACACTAAACAAAAGTCCAGCCGGGCTGAATACAACCGACCAGAATCATTCGAGCTGCATCGCGACGTAGCCCGGCATAGAGGCACCGCACACCCCCTATGCTTCACTGACGAAGTAATGGATCATGAATTCCTAGAAGGGTTTAAACCCGTAAACATTGAATCTTACGATGGTACTACAGACCCCGCGGTATGGATAGAAGATTTCTTCCTACACATTCATATGGCTCGCGGAGACGATCTACACGCCATCAAGTACCTCCCGCAAGAACTCAAGGGACCAGCTCGCCATTGGCTGAATAGCTTGCCGGCAAACTCCATCGGGAGTTGGGAGAACCTGGCAGACGCATTCCTTGACAAGTTTCAGGGCACTTATGTGCGACCACCGGATGTTGATGAGCTAAGTCACATAATACAACGGCCCGGAGAGTCAGCCAGGAAATTTTGGACACGGTTCTTGATTAAAAAGAACCAAATTGTCGACTGTCCGGATGCCGAAGCCCTAGCGGCCTTTAAGCATAACATCCGCGGCGAGTGGCTTGCCCGACATCTTGGCCAGGAAAAGCCAAAGTCCATGGCAGCCCTCACAACACTCATGACCTGCTTCTGTGTGGGCGAGGATAGATGGTTGGCTCGTAGCAACAACACAGCAAGAAACCCAGGCACACCAAAATCCAGGGATAGCAACGACAAACCACGGCGCAACAAATATAAGCGTCACAAAAATGGCGATAACGCCGAAGACACGGCAGTCAATGCCGGATTCAGTGGCTCCAAGTCCGGTCAACGGAAGAAGCCATTCAACAAAAACAATTCAGATCCGTCTAGTTTAGATTGCATACTTGACCGTCCATGCCAAATCCACGGCACCCCAGGAACACCAGCCAATCATACCAACAGAGAATGCTGGGTCATCAGACTAGCCGGTAGGTCAAGTGCCGAAAACAAGGGGAAGGGGTCTCAAAGCGATGATGACGAGAAGGAGCCTCGATCACCAAAAACGGGAGGACAGAAGAAATTCCCTTCCCAGGTGAAAACGATGAATATGATACACGCAACTCATATCCCCAAGCAGGAGCATGAACCAAGGGACGCTGAGGGAGTCCTGGATTAGGGGGTGTCTGGATGGCCGGACTATGACCTTTGGCCGGACTCCCGGACTATGAAGATACAAGACTGAAGACTTCGTCCCGTGTCCGAATAGGGACTTTCCTTGGCGTGGAAGGCAAGCTTGGCGATACGATATGAAGATCTCCTCCCGTTGTAACCGACTCTGTGTAACCCTAGCCCTCTCCGGTGTCTATATAAACCGGAGAGTTTTAGTCCATAGGACGAACAACAATCGTACCATAGGCTAGATTCTAAGGTTTAGCCTCTCTGATCTCGTGGTAGATCAACTCTTGTACTACCCATATCATCAATATTAATCAAGCAGGAGTAGGGCTTTACCTCCACCAAGAGGGCCCGAACCTGGGTAAAAACATCGTGTCCCTTGTCTCCTGTTACCATCCGCCTAGACGCACAGTTCGGGACCCCCTACCCGAGATCCGCCGGTTTTGACACCGACATTGGTGCTTTCATTGAGAGTTCCTCTATGTCGTCACCCACAGGAAGGATGCCGCACCCCGTCTTTAAAGACGGCGCTGTTGCTAAAGGAGCTTTGGCTGTCGGCCAAACTCTCCGGCTAGGCAGGTTTTTGATGACCGCCTGTTCGGCCGCCGCGCCGGCGATGACCTCTCGGGTCATCGAAAGCAATCTCCAGATCATCTCGGAACTCGCCGAGCAGTTAGATCCGATGGAGATCTCTTCCCCAAACGATCTCTTGGATCGCATCGCCGCCCTGGGAGTCGCTACAGATTACGGCCAGATTGGGCTTAAACCCGATCAGAGAGAGATCGACTCTCCCCAGGTCACCCACCACGTTGAAGTGGTGGAAGAACAATGCGGCGAATCTTCGCCCATCCTAAGGACCAGATGTGTCCGGATTCCCGACCCCTCCAAGCCGGATATCCGCGGAGGGGAGGATGTCACCCAAGCCCTGAACCTGAAGTCAGGTAGCAGGCCTGATTCATTGAATAACGTCCAAGAAAACAAGCTTCCAAATTCGGAAATTTCTTGGCCCCTGAATCTTCGATCGCTCGAGGTTCCGGATTTAAATCCACCCGCCCACCCAACTATAAGGGATCTATACCAAATATGGCAAGAGCCCGGGGAAACAGTACACCACTACTGGGCCATATTCCTCCTGGTTATAAACAGGATAAAGGACTGTCGTGAGAAGGATGCAATTACATTCTTCTGTAACAACTGCACGGACATCGGAATCCTCGACGCCATAAGTCGTCGCGAAATTACACGCTTCGCCGACTTGACATCCATAGTACAAAAGTACTGTGCGACAGAAAGCATTCAGAAAACCGAAACGAAATTCTGGGACAATCCGGCCCTGAATACAATCCCAGTACGAAACAAAAGAGCGCATTATCGCCATGCACTTAAGCCAAATAGCAAAAAACAAAAACCCTCTATAGGGTATGGGACCGTACTGGAGGGATGGCTCAATGGACCCTGTAAAATCCATAGTTCAGGGGAAGTCGCACAACCTCACAGCCTTAGAGCATGTTGGATACTCCGGCAGGTGGCCAGGAGTGGCGAGGAGCTTCTAACTCCAGAATCCGCAGAGCACCACCCCAGAAACGCCAGTGCTGTGTCAACAGTCTTCGAGACTATCGCATCGAACAATGCGAGGAAGCGAACGCTCCGCAGCCTTGCCGAAGTCTACCAGGTAGCAACAATAAATCCATGGAGTGACACGGCTATTACTTTTAACGCCAGTGACGAACCTAAATTCCGGCCAGCCCGAGCACCAGCTGCATTGGTCCTCAATCCGATAGTGGACGACTTCCATCTTACAAAGGTACTCATGGACGGCGGCAGTGGATTGAACCTGATCTATAAGGAAACACTACGAAAAATGGAAATAGACTGGAGCCGCATTGAGCGAAGAAACACAACCTTTAGAGGAATAATCCCCAGCCGGGAAGCATGCTGTTCAGGGAAAATCACACTGGACGTGGTGTTCGGCACGCTGGATAATTACAGATCCGAGGAGGTCACATTTCAAGTGGCACCATTCAGCAGCGGATACCACACTCTGTTAGGGCGAGAAGCATTCACAATTTTTCAAGCTATACCCCATTACGGGTACATGAAGCTCAAAATGCCCGGACCCAACGGAATCATCACTCTTGCTAGTGATCTGGACACAGCGCTCCGCGCCGAAAACAAGACAGCCGCACTGGCCCTCGAGGCATTATCCGAAGCCCTGGCGGCTGAGGAACTAACTGTGTTGCGCTCCACGGTGGACAGGGACGACGTGATACTCGACAAAAGATCCAAGTGCACCTCCTTCAAGCTGGCAGACGAAATAGTCAAGTTCAAAGTCCATCCAATGGACACCACAAAAACGGCCTCCATCGGGGCACAACTAAAACCTGATGTAGACGCTGCACTCAGAGAATTCCTATGAGAAAATTGGGACATTTTTGCCTGGCACCCTTCAGACATGCCAGGAATCCCACGCAGGCTGGCCGAGCACAGCCTGAACATCCTAAAAGGGTTCAAGCCCGTTAAGTAGACTCTTCGGCGTTTCTCCGAACCCAAGAGACAAGCCATGGGAGAGGAGCTAGCAAAATTACTGGAAGCCAGATTCATCAGAGATATAAAACATCCGGACTGGCTAGCAAACCTGGTGATGGTACCAAAGAAGGAGAAACCTGGCGCCTATGTGTCGATTTCAAAGACCTAAATAAAGCCTGCCCAAAGGATCCCTTCCCCCTCCCCCAAATTGATCAAATCATCGATGCCACTGTAGGACACGATTCATTGTGTTTCCTCGATGCATACTCTGGCTACCACCAAATCAAGATGGCAGAGTCAGACCAAGCCACAACGGCATTCATCACCCCATACGGCCCATTCTGGTTCAACACGATGCCCTTCGGGCTCAAAAACGCCGGCGCAACATATCAGTGCATGATTCAGACATGTCTGGCCAACCAGATCGGCAAAATAGTTGAAGCATACGTAGATGACGTGGTCATCAAATCCAAGCATGTCGAAACTCTAGTAGACGACTTGAGGCTCACGTTCGACAATCTCCGAGCATATGACATTAAGCTCAACCCAGAAAAATGCGTTTTCGGCGTGCCAGCCAGAAAGCTCTTAGGCTTCATTGTATCCAGTAGAGGAATTGAGGCAAACCCAGCCAAGATCCGAGCTCTGTCGCAATTGGATATCCCAAAAGACCTCAATCAAATACAAAAATTGACCAGATGCGTGGTGGCTCTATGCCGCTTTATCTCCCGCTTAGGAGAAAAGGCATTACCCCTTTATCGCCTCCTGCGGCTTACCGAACACTTTGAGTGGACGGATGCCGCCACGGCCGGACTCGAAGAAATCAAAGCCATACTAGCAACAAATTCGGTCCTAGCTGCGCCCAACATGGGCGAACCAATGCTACTATACATCGCGGCAACCCATCAAGCTGTAAGCGTGGTGCTCATCGTCGAACGAGAAACGGACGGACACAAGTTTCCTCTCCAAAAACCAGTTTACTACGTGTCCACTGTCCTAACCCCATGCAAGTTACGGTACCCGCATTATCAAAAGATAGCATACACGGTGTTCATGGCATCCCGGAAGCTGCGACACTATTTCCAAGAGTGTTCAATAACAGTGGCATCCGAAGTACCTCTTAATGATATTATAAACAACCGCGACGCAACGAGCCGGATTGCCAAATGGGCCATTGAGCTCCTCCCGTTTGATATAACTTACAAGCCATGGTGAGCTATCAAATCGCAGGTTTTGGCCGACTTCATCACCGAATGGACCGAAGCCGAGCTCCCTAAAGAGTATGGCGCATATTCCAACTGGATCATGCACTTCGACGGCTCCAAAATGTTGGCTGGCCTGGGGGCTGGCGTTGTTCTGACGTCCCCTACAGGAGATACAGTCTAATACGTACTCCAGCTAATGTACACGGACTCCAACAACATAGCCGAATACGAGGCCCTTCTACATGGTCTCCGGATGGCAGTCTCCATGGGCATTCAACGCCTAGAGGTACATGGGGATTCAAACCTCGAGGTATCCCAAATAAATGGAGACTTTGACGCTAAAGATCTGAAAATGGCAGCTTATCGCAACGCCGTCTTAAAGATGTCAGCCCGGTTTGAGGGGCTCGAATTTCACCATATAGCCTGGGAGAACAACCAGGCAGCAGACGTGTTGGCACGCATCGGCGCAAAGCGTGATGCCGTCCCTCCCAACATCTTCCTAGAGAGGCTTTTCAAGCCATCCGTAACATGGGAGGGAGAGTCCAGAAACAACAGCTCGGACACAACCACACTAACCCTCACCCAACATTCTGACACAGTTGGTGGCTGTGCCAACGAAACAACACCGTCAGCCCACACAATAATGGCAGTCATTGCCCCGTGGACAGAACCATTCCTAGCCTACCTAACTAGGCAGGAACTTCTCGAGGACCAAAACGAGGCCCGCTGCATAGTGCGGCGATCTAAAGCCTACAAAGTCCACGAGGGAGAGCTTTATAAGAAGAGCACAAACGGAGTCCTTCAAAGGTGTATCTCCGAAGAAGAAGGGTGAAATCTTCTGGCTAAAATTCATGCCAGACTAGGCGGGCACCACGTCGCAGCCCGGGCCCTTGTAAGCAAGGCCTTCCGTACCGGATTTTATTGGCCGACGGCCTGGGCAGACGCTCAGGACTTAGTGCAGCGATGCGTCGGTTGCCAATTATTCGCTAATCAAAGCCACATGCCGCCTACCGCCCTACAAACCATACCCATCACCTGGCCTTTTGCGGTCTGGGGGCTTCACATGGTTGGACTCCTTAAAGGAGGAACCCACAAGAAAAAATATCTACTGGTCATGGTGGACAAATTCACCAAATGGATAGAGGCCAAGCCTGTAAAGACGGCCGAATCCGGACCGGTGATAGACTTCATATCCGGGGTTGTACACCGTTACGGCGTCCCCCACAGCATCATAACTGACAATGGCGCAAACTTCACGGCCGACGAACTTAAACTCTGGTGCAAAAACATGGGCATCAAGCTCGACTACGCTTCAGTCTATCACCCACAAACTAACGGTCAAGTCGAGCGATCCAATGGTCTCATCATGAGCGGCATCAAACCCAGACTAGTGCGATCCCTCAAGGAATCTAACACACACTGGGTAGAGGAGCTTGACTCTGTACTCTGGGGGCTGCGGACCATGCCGAATCGCACTACCGGATTCACACCATTTTTTATGGTATACGGCACAGAGGCAGTCCTTCCCTGCGACATAATTCATGACTCACCTCGCGTGCGCATGTATGAAGAAAGAGAAGCCGAGCTCGATCGACAGGACATCTTGGACGCATTGGAGGAGGAGCGCGATGTGGCAAAAGCCCGTTCCGCATTCTATCAACAGCAGGCTCGAAGATATCAAAGCAGAGAAGTAAGGGCCAAAACTTATAACGTTGGCGAACTAGTCCTACGCCTGCCGGACAAGAAAAAGGACAAACTAAAGCCCAAATGGGAGGGTTCCTTCATAATCGACCAAGTACTGACTGGTGGAGCATACCGTCTGCGAAACGCATCGGACAACTGACTCGAGCCGAACCCATGGAACGCAACACGCCTACGAAGATTCTACGCCTAGCGCCGGACTCCATGTTTGTCTCCTTCCTGTGTCCCCTTTTTTATTTTTTCACATTAGCTGTCTGGCATTTCTCTCCTTCTCCCTACCCCTTTTATTTCTCTTCTCCCAAGCCCTTAGGGGCTTGCTTGCGCATTGTTCGCACATACTTGACGCGCCACCCGCGCTCATCATACCTGGGGGCTTCTTCATCAGAAGTTTATATAAACAGGCCTCATGCCCAAAACATGTGTGACACTTCCGCATGAACCTTTTATACACCATTATATGCATCGATATGACTTAAGTTTTGGCCAAGCTGGGTTGCCTGGCTCCTGTGCTTACCCCTACGTTCCCGTTCGTTCGTCTAGGTGGTAAAGGGAGCACCTCTGCGATTGTTACTGCCGGGTCAGCCGGATGTGTACCTCAGACTGGGTGAAGCCGAAAGCTAGCGTTCTTAAGGGAATATTCAGTCGGTGAACTAAAAGATGATTTTTCTTGTTTATTTATCTGCTCCTAGATGCTTTTCTGCTCTTTTTAGCAGTTCGGACATGCACTTTAGGGCAATGCCTCCCAGGAAAAGGAACCCCTAACGGAACTATTCTCCCTGGAAGGTGTTTCTTACTAACCATGTAATAGAACATAACTAGTTGGGCACTTGTCTGCTAAAGCAATTATGACCCCTGCGCCTTGTCTCCATGCATGCCCCGGTTCTTACATAATCGAGAGGGTATTCGGACACACTCTGGACTATAGGGTCCAGAGGTCAAAGAGAAAAGGTCCACAATGACAAACGATCTACAATCCGGCTAGAAGGCATTTTTCATGTCATTTTAAATTACAGAGTCAATCCGACTCGGTATATTCTTCTTCAATACCATCCAACAGGCGGTCTAATTTACAGTCCTGTTGAGAATACTTTGTAGCCAGCTCTACCTAGCCATATACTAAACTGACAGGGATCTCCTTTCCGTCAGGACCCATAGGGCCGACTTCGGCCATGTGGTTCGGGTCAGCCTTTGTGTACCGAGTCTTCACCATGGCCCAGGCCTCCCTGGCACCTTGACGACAGGCCGATATCTTCCACAACCGGAAGCGCTATCGCACTCCCTCTAGCTTCTTTGCAAGCTCCCCAAGGCCTTCGGGCGTGGAGAGGGATGGCCACATAGCCTGGACGACGCCCTGCATTGCCTGCCAAACTCGTTCGTTGCAACAGCTCGGGAAGAAGGTCCCCCATTGAACCGGGCATTTCCTCCGCAGGACGACCTATCAGCAGACCTACAGACATAGCTCTATCAATCGACTTCCTCGCCAATTTTTTTCGAGAATCCGTTCAAGCACTTACTAAAAATGCCGCATCGAAGTCGCCGATTCTCCTTTACGGAAGCAGACAGCTGAATACGAACATCGTTTAGTTCCTCGCCCAGCTGGCTATTGGCGTCTTGAAGTTTATTCTTCTCTTGCCTCACCCTTGTCAGCACGCTCTCGCCAGCCTTTAGTTGGCGTAGGAGTTGTTGCTTGTCCGGATTTACTCCGGCCCCATCTGCACTGTTATCGTCAGAATTGCACACATGCCGCACTTTACAACGGAATTATTTTTCGGAGCATATATTACCCGAGGGGGGTCCCCTTGGCAATAGCTGAAGCGGCCAGTGCGGCCTCGAGATGGGCCTTGCACTCTCCCAGCTCCTGAGATAGTTGTGTGTTCTTCTTTGTAAGACCCTGCATAACATATGATCCTTAAAACAGTTATCTTAACTATTTCAAGTCTCGGGGGCTACTGACATATATAACCATCAGATTTACTCACCCGTATGTCTTTTACATACTGCTCTGTGGCTCTGGCTAGACCATTTTGAGCGGCACGGAGGTACGCATCTCCTGTATTAAAGGCGTTCAATGCCTCTAGGGAAAAACATGCGTCCTGAAGAACAGTCCGGCGATGCCTGTGGTTCATGGCACTCTCCACCTCTGAATTGGTGGCAGATAGCCCGTCTGCATCCTCTGTCGGAGGAACGCCCGACGCGCGCCCCGTGTCCGCCTCCGCTTCCGGACCCGGCCTTGAAGCTGGCTGGTGGATATAGTCCGGCGGACTCTCTTCTTCCTAAGGAGAGCATGAGCGTTAGCATGACTTGAGGGCATAAACCCTAGGCGTTAAATTCGCACGCCGTACCGTTCCACCGGAGTCTTGATCTGGTCCGCACTTCTTTTTGGCCCGCCTGGCTGCAGCGGCCCTTGTTGGCTGCCCACTGCGGGCCCGGCACTCCGCCTCAAGGATTTCCCCTGCAAAACGAAACACTATTGGTTTACAGCATTCAAAATAAGGCATGGATGGATCCCCTTCAAAGTACAGGGACTTCGGTCTCGGTTACCTTTGAGGCTGGAAGTAGTCCGGGATAATCGGCCGTAATGGCCACTAAGGTATTGTCCTTACTCAATTGATGAAACACCCCATCAATTGACTCCACACATAAGTCCGGGTCCTCTTGGGAATCCGGATCGAGGGACCGTTCTGGGTCCTCGGGCTGTGGGGGAGGGCTGTTGATCTCCTTCACTGTCTGGCGTAGCTCCTACGTTAACATCGCCAGACTAAGTACTCAATTATGAGAATTTTGAAAGTGGGTAGATAATTGAAAGTGTTCGCTTACCCAGCTCGGAGGGTTATACATGGAGAATCCGCCCCGTGGGTTGACACGGATGAATTCCTCTTCTTCTCCCTTGTACAAAGTGGATAAGATCTTCGTTAGAGTGGCGGCCGAATCTGGTCCCTTGCGACCGCACCGGGTGGCGTCGTCCTCCCCGTTGAAATCCCACATGGGGTGGCCTCTGTACTGAAGCGTCTGCACCCCCCGCGTAATGCAAGTGTCCATGACCTCGATCATGGTCAATCCGGAATGAGCCAACAATCTTATCCGGCTCATCAGGTAAAGGACGTCCCTATCAGTTTCCCTTTGAGGATTCCGTGGGCGCCAGCTCAGGCGTTTCTTTAACGGAGCGTTGTTAAACTCAGGGAGGTCGATCCGCACAGGGTCCAGCAGGGGGACATCATCCATATAAAACCATTCCGAAGGCCAGTCTTCGGACGCCTTCTTAGGGGTACCGGATAGGTATCCGGTCCCGGCGATGCGCCATAGTTCGGCTCTGCCCACTTGATAAATTGACCCCTCCTGAGAGCGGTGCACAAGGCAGAACAACCTCTTCCACAATGCAAAATGGGCCTCGACGCCCAAGAATAGCTCATAGAGGGCCACAAAGCCTGCAACGTGCAGTATGGAGGCATGTGTGAGGTTGTGTAGCTGGAGGCCGTAGAACTCCAGTAGACCTCGGAGAAACGGATGAATTGGAAATCCGAGTCCCCTTATTAAATAAGGTACTAGGCACACCCGCTCTCCTTGAGAGGGATTGGGGACGCTCTCCGCTTGCTCTCCGCCACCATAGGTGGCAATCTCGGATCGAACTGGGACCATATATGACGGGGGTAGTAGCCCTTTGGATTGAAGCACTACTAGCTTGCTATGCGGGACAGAGCATCTCTCCCAATCCCCAGGATTGGGGCTGGGAATGCGAGAAGAGGAGCCGCATCGGCTGTCCATGATGGAATGGATTTTCTGGTCAGAAGCGCTCCGATGAAAGCTTGCGAAGGGGAGATGGTGTGGTTCGGATCTAGATCCTCGTCTCTTTTTATATAGGCAGCTTATTTGAGCAGCTAGGGGAGAAAATGCAAAAATACCCTGGCTTTTCGCATTTGTTGGACACGTGGAAGATGGCCTTTATTGGACATGGAAGCCAAGGAGCACAGCATTTATCAGAAGCTGGACACTATTCTACAAGTATATGGAGCTGGAGAAGAACCCGCCTTGCAATGCCGAAGACAATTTGCACGCCGGACTCGTCGTCATTGAAGCCTGGTTCGGGGGCTACTGAGGGAGTCTTGGATTAGGGGGTGTCCGAATGGCCGGACTATGACCTTTGGCCGGACTCCCAGACTATGAAGATACAAGATTGAAGACTTCGTCCCGTGTCCGGATAGGGACTTTCCTTGGCATGGAAGGCAAGCTTGGTGATACGATATGAAGATCTCCTCCCGTTGTAACCGACTCTGTGTAACCCTAGCCCTCTCCGGTGTCTATATAAACCAGAGAGTTTTAGTCCATAGGACGAACCACAATCGTACCATAGGCTAGATTCTAGGGTTTAGCCTCTCTGATCTCGTGGTAGATCAACTCTTGTACTACCCATATCATCAATATTAATCAAGCAGGAGTAGGGTTTTACCTCCACCGAGAGGGCCCGAACCCGGGTAAAAACATTGTGTCCCTTGTCTCCTATTACCATCCGCCTAGACGCATAGTTCGGGACCCCCTACCCGAGATCCGCCGGTTTTGACACCGACAGACGCCCATGCAGTAAAGCCAGTCGCCCCAAAACTCAACCTATGGTCCTCTTGTCCGATCACCTTCGATCGAAGGGACCATCCTACTAGTATCTGTCATGGCAATTCAACCGCATTGGTCCTCGACCCCATCATCAACAGATTCCACCTCACACAAGTCATTATGGACGGTGGCAGCAGCCTGAACCTGCTCTATCAGGATACAGTGTGCAAAATGGGCATCAATCCCTCGAGGATCAAACCCACAAAAACCACCTTTAAAGGTGTCATACCAGGTGTAGAGGCCTGCTGTACGGACTCAATCACATTGGAAGTAATCTTCGGATCTCCGGACAATCACCATACCGAAGAGTTACTCTTCGGCATCGTCCCCTTTCATAGTGACTACAAGGACTTGCTCGGACGAACCATGTTCACTCGGTTCAACGCGGTGCCACATTATGCCTACCATATACTGAAGATGCCTGGTCCACGCGGCGTCATTACGGTTAAGAGCAGGGCCGAAGTCCTCGCTGCCGAAGAATACACCACTGCTTTCACAGCAAGAGCAATAAACGGCACCTCCCAATCGAACCTTAATTCGATGGCCAAGCTCACGCACCCCATAGAAGGAGTCCGAACTACCGCACGGCGGGATAGACTGGCCCGTCCGGAGCTTAATTAAAAATACTCTGGCAAAACTTAAAATACAAGCCAAATACTGCGGCTCAACCGCTTGGTGGCGAAAGACCATTTCTTGCATTTTTATCGCAGGTTCACCTTTGTAGGCCAGGACGAATGACATGGAAGCAGCGCGGTCACGTAAGGGAATCGACAGATACTCCGCTCTTTGATAATCCGAATGCATTCCAGATCCGCATACAACCTCCTCCCGCCTGGTCTTAGCAGGTTCTACAGTCATATTTCTTTTTTTAACACATTACTTGTACTCATACGCTTAGATGTGTTACTCAAATACAACATGTGAGTTTATATGATGCTAGTCTGCTGTTATTTCTTATTAAAACCTTCTTGTTGAAAGGCAGCTACTTATCGCGAGATGCCTTAGCATGCCAGGGGTTTCATCATACCCATATTATGGCAAAAAAGTCTGAGCACCATCATGGCAGTTCGGCAGCCCGAATTTATAACATTATATGCATCAGCTCTGAATCATGTCTTGGTTCAATAGTTGGGTTTGCCCGTCTCCTATGTTTTGGTACCTTACGTTCCACTATATTGGCTAAGGTAGCGCTAGGAGAACTACTGCGATTGTGTCCCGGTTCTTCCGGACGAGCACCTCAGTAGAGAAAGCCGAAAGCTGACTGTCATGATGCGGCGAGAGCAGGTCAGATATTCGAGAGGTTGTCAAATCTTTAAGGATTTCTTCCACATAATGTTATAACCAATGCAGAGTGCGAAGGATCGGTTTTCTTCCGATCAGGCGCTTATAGAGCCCCTCATGCGGTCTTCCGAACACCAGGGGCTGCGCCTACCATACTTTTAAATTTCTGTGGCTAAGTGAGAGTGATAAAGCCCTATAGTCTGATTGCCTGGTTCGCTGTGCTGAACACCTCCTTCAAGGACCCAAAACTGGGATAAAGAGTGCTCAGGTTTATCCCGAACACCCCCGTACTCACTGCATGGTGGGAGAAGCCGACGATTGGCCAACTCTCAGGATTAATATATAAAACGGCCACACAAGAGGAAAAACTTTCAAATGACAGGCAATAAATAATAGAAATGACCTTGTTCAAACATTACAACAGACAAACATGACCGTATTCATGGAAATATAATGTCCTTGGTGCATTCCTCCGCTGCAAAGCGGGCTCCTTTCAAGACACCTTCATAATACATTTCGGGCATACAGTGCTCCTTACCCTCCGGCGGTCCCTTGGTCATCAGCTTTTCTGCATCCATCTTCCCCCAATGCACTTTTGCACGGGCGAAGGCCATTCGCGCACCCTCCATACAAATCGACCACTTGATGACTTCGAGTCGAGGGCAGACACTCACAAGCCACTTCACGAGCCTGAAGTAATTGCTTGGAATAGGCTCGGCTGGCCATAGCCGGATAATTATGTCCTTCATGGCTAGTTCAGTCGCCTTATGCAGTCCGGTCAGTTGCTTCAGCTGATCGGAGAAAGGCACCGGATAATTCGGCGCCAGATACTGCATCCAGAAAAGCTTATCCGCAATATTTCTTCCTTCGGCTCAGTAGAATTGGGCGGCATCAGATATGCTACGCGGCAGCTCCGCAAACACCCCTGGGGAAATCAAGAATTAAAATTATCAAACTTGATCTCCTTCTTTAAAAATACATGCTTCATATATAAAAAGCCTTACCAGCCGCAATCTTCTTCGCTTCCTGGATTTCCTTCAGGGCACCCTGGGCTTCCCCCGGGAATCACTTGCGGCTTGGCAAGCCTAGGAGAGTTCCGATTCTTTCCCTGATAAACTCTGCTCCAAGGTCTCGCATTTCATCACGGCCTCTTGAAGCTTTGGCTCGGCCTCAATAACTCTAGCTTCGTGCTTCTCATGGAGAGCTTGCTCTGTGGCTGCCCTCTTCTCGGCTTCGACCACAACACTTTTAAGAGCCTCAATTTCCGATGTCGCCCCTAGAGCACATCATAAAAATATTTCTATCATGCACATCTCAACATCGATGAGCTTGATGTTCTTGTCTACCATATCTTGGACGCGCGTTTGGAGCACCGGTAGTTCGTCAGACGAGGCCCAGTCTAGGCCCTTCTTGGACCAGGACATGAGGCGCAGAGGGGCTCCGGATCTGAATCCCGAAGAAGCGGCCCAATCCTTGCCGCGTGGCTCAGTGATGTAAAACCACTGCTGCTGCCACTCCTTGACGGAATCGTTGAAAGTACCTATTGGCCATGTAACATTGGGCATCCTGCTCACCATGGCTCCTTCGCACTCAGCGTGCTCGCCGCTCACTACCTTGGGCTTCACGTTGAACACATTCAGCCATAAACCAAGGTGTGGCGTGATGTGGAGAAAGGCCTCACACACGACAATGAATGTCAAGATGTTGAGGAAGAAATTTGGGGATAGATCGTGAAAATCAATCCCGTAATAATACATGATGCCGTGAACGAATGGGTGAAGGGGAAACCCAAGCCCGCGGACAAAATGAGGGAGAAATACCACCCTCTCATGGGGCTCTGGAGTGGGGATGATCTGTCCCGCCGTCGGAAGGCGGTGGCCAATTCTCTTGGCCAGGTACCCAGCCCCACGAAGCCTTTTGATATCCTTCTCTCGGACGGTAGAGACCATCCACTTGCCTCCTGCTCAGGATCCGGACATGTTCGGAAAGCCTTTCGGGCGAGAGGACAGGCGCTTGGGCGCTAGGGCTCGAGCGAAAGGGAATGAATGAGCAAAGGAAGAAGAGGGCGTGGGTGAAAAAGGGAGTTCTTATCCCCTTATAAAGGCAGCAGGGATCCTGCGCCTCCCCACTTGCCCGATAAACTCGCTTATTCTCCAAATGCCATGATTGATGGCATGGTTGGGTTACCCACGCCCGTATTGATGAGAATCCCAAGATAAGGGGACACGATCTCTGCTTCGACAAGATGTGCCGATAAAACTACCTCGTGATATGTGCGGCGGAAGGTTGTGAAGGAATGGTTCGAATAATGTCGGGCCGTGGCATGATGTCATGCTATGAAAAGTTGTCAACAGATTAGATTTGTGGAATATTGTTCTCTCTACGGTGGCATGTGGAATTTGTTCTGCAGAGTCGGACATGATTCTCATGTGCAAAATCTTGTATGGAGTATTCGGAGGAGGAACCCGCCTTGCAATGTCGAAGACAATCTACGTGCCGGACTCATCGTCATTGAAGCCTGGTTCAGGGGCTAATGAGGGAGTCCTGGATTAGGGGGTATCCGGACAGCCGGACTATATACTTTGGCCGGACTGTTGGACTATGAAGATACAAGATTGGAGACTTCGTCCTGTGTCCGGATGGGACTCTCCTTTGCGTGGATGGAAAGCTTGGCGATTCGGATATGTAGATCTCCTTCTCTGTAACCGACTTTGTGTAACCCTGGCCCCTCTGGTGTCTATATAAACCAGAGGGTTTAGTCCATAGGACAAGAACAATCATAATCATAGGCTGGCTTCTAGGGTTTAGCCTCTACGATCTCGTGGTAGATCAACTCTTGTAATACTCATATCGTCAAGATCAATCAAGCAAGAAGTAGGGTATTACCTCCCTCGAGAGGGCCAAACCTGGGAAAACATCATGTCCCCAGCCTCCTATTACCATTAGCTTTAGACGCACAGTCCGGGACCCCCTACCCGAGATCCGCCGGTTTTGACACCGACAACGATGACGATGATTTCCCCCTCCCCCAGGGATGTTACCCCGGCAGAACAGCTCTGTCGGAGCCCTAGATTGGTTCCGCCAAGGTATCGCCTCGAGATAGTGGCGCTTTGTCCCGAAAACTTCCTTATGTTTTTTTCCACGACAAAAGACACCATAAAGCAGAAGATGGGCGTCGGGGGCTTGCCAGGTCGCCCACGAGGCAGGGGACGAGCCCAGGGGGTAGGGCGCACCCTCCACCCTCATGGACGGTAACAATCTATTCACAATGTAAAGTATGAATCAGAAATTTCATTGAAAACTAACAAACTATAATCTTAGTCATTGAAGCAATTGCAATTTATCATACATCAGAAAGAGTCAATATAAGAGCTTTTAAGGATGTCCACGTACTCAACTATCATTTAGTCTTTCACAATTGCTAACACTCATGCAATACTTATGGGTATGAAGTTCTGATCGGACATATAGAAAGATAGGGTGTCGGTGTCAAAACCGGCGGATCTCGGGTAGGGGATCCCGAACTGTGCGTCTAGGCGGATGGTAACAGGAGACAAGGGACACGATGTTTTTACCCAGGTTCGGGCCCTCTCGGTGGAGGTAAAACCCTACTCCTGCTTGATTAATATTGATGATATGGGTAGTACAAGAGTTGATCTACCATGAGATCAGAGACGCTAAACCCTAGAATCTAGCCTATGGTATGATTGTTGTTCGTCCTACGGACTAAAACTCTCCGGTTTATATAGACACCGGAGAGGGCTAGGGTTACACGGAGTCGGTTACAACGGGAGGAGATCTTCATATCGTATCACCAAGCTTGCCTTCCACGCCAAGGAAAGTCCCTATCCGGACACAGGACGAAGTCTTCAATCTTGTATCTTCATAGTCCGGGAGTCCGGCCAAAGGTCATAGTCCGGCCATCCGGATACCCCCTAATCCAGGACTCCCTCAGTAGCCCCCGAACCAGGCTTCAATGACGACGAGTCTGGCACGCAAATTGTCTTCGGCATTGCAAGGCGGGTTCTTCTCCAGCTCCATATACTTGTAGAATAGTGTTCGGCTTCTGATAAATGTTGCGCTCCTTGGCTTTCACGTCCAATAAAGGCCATCTTCCACGTGTCGAACGAATGCGAAAAGCCAGGGTATTTTTGCATTCCCCCCTAGCTGCTCAAATAAGCTGCCTATATAAAAAGAGACGAGGATCTAGATCCGAACCACACCATCTCCCCTTCGCAAGCTTTCATCGGAGCGCTTCTGACCAGAAAATCCATTCCATCATGGACAGCCGACACAGCTCCTCTTCTCGTGCTCCCAGCCCCAAGCCTGGGGATTGGGAGAGATGCTCCATACCGCATAGCAAGCTAGTGGTGCTTCAATCCAAAGGGCTACTACCCCCGGCATATATGGTCCCATGTGGGATTTCAACGGGGAGGACGACGCCACCCGATGCGGTCACAAGGGACCGGATTCGGCCGCCACTCTAACGAAGATCTTATCCACTTTGTACAAGGGAGAAGAAGAGGAATTGATCCGTGTCAACCCACGGGGCGGATTCTCCATGTATAACCCTCCGAGCTGGGTAAGCGAACACTTTCACTTATCTACCCGCTTTCGAAATTCTCATAATTGAGTACTTAGTCTGGCGATGTTAATGCAGGAGCTACGCCAGACGGTGAAGGAGATCAACAGCCCTCCCCCACAGCCCGAGGACCCAGAACGGTCCCTCGATCCGGATTCCCAAGAGGACCTGGACTTATGTGTGGAGTTAATTCATGGGGTGTTTCATCAATTGAGTAAGGACAACACCTTAGTGGCCATTACGGCCGATTATCCTGGACTACTTCCAGCCTCAAAGGTAACTGAGACCGAAGTCCCTGTACTTTGAAGGAGATCCATCCATGCCTTATTTTGAATGCTGTAAACCAATAGTGTTTTGTTTTGCAGGGGAAATCCTTGAGGCGGAGTGCCGGGCCCGCGGTGGGCAGCCAACAAAGGCCGCTGCAGCTAGGCGGGCCAAAAAGAAGTGCGGACCAGATCGAGACTCCGGTGCAATGGTACGGCGTGCGAATTTAACGCCTAAGGTTTATGCCCTCAAGTCATGCTAATGCTCATTCTCTCCTTAGGAAGAAGAGAGCCCGCCGGAATATATCCACTGGCCAAACTTCAAGGCCGGGTCCAGAAGCGGAGGCGGACACGGTGCACGCGTCGGGCGTTCCTCCGACAGAGGATGCACACGGGCTATCTGCCACCAATTCAGAGGTGGAGAGTGCCATGAACCACAGGCATCGTCGGACTGTTCTTCAGGACGCATGTTTTTCCCCAGAGGCATTGAACGCCTTTAATACGGGAGATGCGTACCTCCGTGCCGCTCAAAATGGTCTAGCCAGAGCCACAGAGCAGTATGTAAAAGACATACGGGTGAGTAAATCTGATGGTTATATATGTCAGTAGCCCCCGAGACTTGAAATAGTTAAGATAACTGTTTTAAGGATCATATGTTATGCAGGGTCTTACAAAGAAGAACACACAACTGTCTCAGGAGCTGGCAGAGTGCAAGGCCCAACTCGAGGCCGCACTGGCCGCTTCAGCTATTGCCAAGGGGACCCCCTCAGGTAATATATGCTCCGAAAAATAATTCTGTTGTAAAGTGCGGCATGTGTGCAATTCTGACGATAAGAGTGCAGATGGGGCCGGAGTAAATCTGGACAAGCAACAACTCCTACGCCAACTAAAGGCTGGCGAGAGCGTGCTGACAAGGGTGAGGCAAGAGAAGAACAAACTTCAAGACGCCAATACCCAGCTGGGCGAGGAACTAAACGATGTTCGTATTCAGCTGTCTGCTTCCGTAAAGGAGAATCGGCAACATCGACGCGGAATTTTTAGTAAGTGCCCGGTTCAACGGGGGACCTTCTTCCCGAGCTGTTGGAACTGCACGAACGAGTTCGGCAGGCAATGCAGGGCGTCGTCCAGGCTATGTGGCCATCCCTCTCCGCGCCCGAAGGCCTTGGGGAGCTTGCAAAGAAGCTGGAGGGAGTGCGGCAACACTTCTGGTTGTGGAAGATATCGGCCTGTCGTCAAGGTGCCAGGGAGGCCTGGACCATGGTGAAGACTCGGTACACGAAGGCTGACCCGAACCACATGGCCGAAGTTGGCCCTATGGGTCCTGACGGAAAGGAGATCCCTGTAAGTTTAGAATATGGCCAGGTAGAGCTGGTTGCAAAGTATTCTCAACAGGACTGTAAATTAGACCGCCTGTTGGGTGGTATTGAAGAAGAATATACCGAGTCGGATTGACTCTGTAATTTAAAATGACATGAAAAATGCCTTCTAGCCGGATTGTAGATCGTTTGTCCTTGCGGACCTTCTTGCTTCGACCTCCGGACCCTATAGTCCGGAGTGTGTCCGAATACCCTCTCGATTATGTAAGAACCGGGGCATGCATGGAGACAAGGCGTAGGGGTCATTATTGCCTTAGCACACAAGTGCCCAACTAGTTATGTTATATTACATGGTTAGTAAGAAACATCTTCTAGGGAGAATAGTTCCGTTAGGGGTTCCTTTCCCTGGGAGGCATGCCCTAAAGTGCATGTCCGAACTGCTAAAAAGAGTAGAAAAGCATCTGGGAGCAGATAAATAAACAAGAAAAATCATCTTTTAGTTCACCGACCGAATATTCCATTAAGAACGCTAGCTTTCGGCTTCACCCAGTCTGAGGTACACATCCGGCTGACCCGGCAGTAACAATCGCAGAGGTGCTCCCTTTACCACCTAGCCGAACGAACGGGAACGTAGGGGTAAGCACAGGAGCCAGGCAACCCAGCTTGGCCAAAACTTAAGTTATATCGATGCATATAATGGTGTATAAAAGGTTCATGCGGAAGTGTCACACGTGTTTTGGGCATGAGGCCCGTTTATATAAACTTCTGATAAAGAAGCCCCCAGGTATGATGAGCGCGGGTGGCGCGTCAAGTATGTGCGAACAATGTGCAAGCAAGCCCCTACGGGCTTGGGAGAAGAGAAAAGAAAAAAAGGTAGGGAGAAGGAGAGAAATGCCAGACAGCTAATGAAAAAAAAGGGGATAGAGGACGGAGACGAACATGGAGTCCGGCGCTAGGCGTAGAATCTTCGTAGGCGTGCTGCGTTCCATGGGTTCGGCTCGAGTCGGTTGTCCGATGTGTTTCGCAGACGATATGCTCCACCAGTCAGTACTTGGTCGATTATGAAGGGACCCTCCCATTTGGGCTTTAGTTTGTCCTTTTTCTTGTCCGGCAGGCGTAGGAGTAGTTCGCCAACGTTATAAGTTGGCCCGTACTTCTCTGCTTTGATATCTTCGAGCCTGCTGTTGATAGAATGTGGAACGGGCTTTTGCCACGTCGCGCTCCTCCTCCAATGCGTGCAAGCTGTCCTGCCGATCGAGCTCGGCTTCTCTTTCTACGTACATGCGCACGCGAGGTGAGTCATGAATTATGTCGCAGGGCAGGACTGCCTCTGCGCCGTATACCATAAAAAATGGTGTGAATCTGGTAGTGCGATTCAGCGTGGTCCGTAGCCCCCAGAGTACGGAGTCAAGCTCCTCTACCTAGTGCGTGTTAGATTCCTTGAGGGATCGCACTAGTCTGGGTTTGATGCCGCTCATGATGAGACCGTTGGCTCGCTCGACTTGACCGTTAGTTTGTGGGTGATAGACTGAAGCGTAGTCGAGCTTGATGCCCATGTTTTTGCACCAGAGTTTAACTTCGTCGGCCGTGAAGTTTGTGCCGTTGTCAGTTATGATGTTATGGGGGATGCCGTAACAGTGTACAACCCCGGATATGAAGTCTATCACCGGTCCGGATTCGGCCGTCTTTACAGGCTTGGCCTCTATCCATTTGGTGAATTTGTCCACCATGACCAGTAGATATTTTTTCTTGTGGGTTCCTCCTTTAAGGGGTCCAACCATGTCAAGCTCCCATACCGCAAAAGGCCAGGTGATGGGTATGGTTTGTAGGGCGGTAGGCGGCATGTGGCTTTGATTAGCGAATAATTGGAAACCGACGCGTCACTGCACTAAGTCCTGAGCGTCTGCCCGGGCCGTCGGCCAATAGAATCCGGTACGGAAGGCCTTGCTTACAAGGGCCCGGGCTGCGGCGTGGTGCCCGCCTAGTCCGGCATGAATTTCAGCCAGAAGATTTCGCCATTCTTCTTCGGAGATACACCTTTGAAGGACTCCGGTTGTGCTCTTCTTATAAAGCTCCCCCTCATGGACTTTGTAGGATTTCGATCGCCACACTATGCAGCGGGCCTCGTTTTGGTCCTCGGGAAGTTCCTGCCTAGTTAGGTAGGCTAGGAATGGTTCTGTCCACGGGGCAATGACTGCCATTATTGTGTGGGCTGACGGTGTTGTTTCGTTGGCAAAGCCACCAACTATGTCAGAATGTTCGGTGAGGGGTAGTGTGGTTGTGTCCAAGCTGTTGTTTCCGGACTCTCCCTCCCATGTTACGGATGGCTTGAAAAGCCTCTCTAGGAAGATGTTGGGAGGGACGGCATCGCGCTTTATGCCGATGCGTGCCAACATGTCTGCTGCCTGGTTGTTCTCCCGGGCTATATGGTGAAATTCGAGCCCCTCAAACCGGGCTGACATCTTTAAGACGGTGTTGCGATAAGCTGCCATTTTCGGATCTTTGCCAAAAGTCTCCATTTATTTGGGATACCGCGAGGCTTGAATCCCCATGGACCTCTAGGCGCTGAATGCCCATGGAGACTGCCATCCGGAGACCATGTAGAAGGGCCTCGTATTCGGCTGCGTTGTTGGAGTCCGTGTACATTATCTGGAGTACGTATTGGACTATATCTCCTATAGGGGACGTCAGAAAGACGCCAGCCCCCAGGCCAGCCAACATTTTGGAGCCGTCGAAGTGCATGATCCAGTTGGAATATGCATCGTACTGTTTAGGGAGCTCAGCTTCGGTCCATTCGGCAATGAAGTCAGCCAAAACCTGCGATTTGATAGCTCGTCGTGGCTTGTAAGTTATATCGAACGAGAGGAGCTCAATGGCCCATTTGGCAATCCGGCCTGTTGCGTCGCGGTTGTTTATAATATCATTAAGAGGTACTTCAGATGCCACTGTTATTGAACACTCTTGGAAATAGTGTCGTAGCTTCCGGGATGCCATGAACACCGCGTATGCTATCTTTTGATAATGCGGGTACCGTGACTTGCATGGGGTTAGGACAGTGGACACGTAGTAAACTGGTTTTTGGAGAGGAAACTTGTGTCCGTCCGTTTCTCGTTCGACGACGAGCACCGCTCTTACAACTAGATTGGTTGCCATGATGTACAATAGCATTGGTTCGCCCGTGTTGGGCGCGGCCAGAACCGGATTTGTTGCCAGTATAGCTTTGATTTCTTCGAGTCAGGCCGTGGCGGCATCCGTCCACTCGAAGTGTTTGGTGCACCGTAGGAGGCGATAAAGGGGTGATGCCTTTTCTCCTAAGCGGGAGATAAAGCGGCTTACACTACACCACAACCCTTGATTGGGGGCAATTAACTTCCGGGAGAAATACGTGAACAAGGGCAAAAGATCTGCCGGGACATTCATTACTGCCGGGAGAAGTACTTCGGGGCACAAAAACTGCCGACAGAACTTGTGGAACAGGCACACACACTGCCAGTAAAATACTAGGGCCCGTTTTCTGCCGGGCCAAGTAAACCCAGGCCCGTTTTCTGCCGGGAAGTGTCTTTAGCGCGAGATCAAAATTGTACCGGGCCTAAGCCCGCGCTAGCGATGGAAAAGGCGCGAGAGACTAAAATTTTGGCCCAAGACGCGCCCCAATCTCCCGAATCGACCCAATCCAAATTCGCCCCCAAATCTCGCCGTGCCCTACACCAAAACGCATCTGCCGCCGCCACAAGCACCGCACCTCCGCCTATGCCCCCAACCATCCCATCACCGTCGCCTCTCACCCACCGCACCCCCGCCCCCTCTCCCAACTACCCCACCGCCCCAGACCGCCCTCCGCTCCGTCCAATGCCGACGTCTCCCCAAGCACACCACAGCAGCGCCGCCAAGCACCGAACGGACACGGACCACCACCGGCGCTTATCACATTTCCAGCCTGACATGTAAATCTGTTACAACACAACACACTTTGTAGTTGCCTTTTTCATCAGAAGTTTTGATTGATGTTAATTGCTTTTTGCTCTGCACATTAGTGTCTCCTCTGTTTGGTAATGAGCACATCTATGATCCAAATTGCGAACTACATGACTTCATCCTCGCAATTTAATCATACAAAGTCGATCCTTGTACCTGCATTCAATCTTATTAGCTCTCTTGTCTTCCACCATAGTGCACATTCAAGGATTAAGGTTGAGTAACATGTGTAAGATAAGTTCTACAGCATATTGCAACTTGTAACTTCCATGATACAAAATTATTTGGTTCTCCCTGACAGTACACATTCAGTTAAATATATGCCAGAATTTTTTATTATTTGGAGTCTTGTGAATATGATCATTTTAGTGCGTTTTAACATATATATACTTTTAGTTGATTGCTTTCATGCCTCTGAAAATTAAGCGATTCCTTCCCTACATTTTATCTCATTGTTATCGGTGGAATCAGGGCATGATTTGCTATAATTTTTTAGTTATTGTTGTGCAACCAAAGCATCGGATTCTAAAAGGTAAAGAAAAATTCAATTCTATTTTGGTGTTTGCCGCTCATGTGCGTTAGTGTGTGTGCACCGAGCCAGGCCTTTGCAGCTGGATGCTCGGCGGAGCACACGCTGCCCTGTCCAGTGAGGATATTCCTGCGCTCGCACCGAGAGGCAAGTGTGGCCACTGCCACTTTCATGCATGTTCATTTTTCTACACGAGATCTTGTGATTGCCAGTGCAAACCATCTGTGTTGATGTTTTTTGCCCATCCTACTTCTAGACAGAATTGTGCATGAATGGTGCGTGAGCTTGTTAGAATTGTTTTGGATTTTTTTTCTCAATTTGCAATGAATCTGTTGATGTTTCAATCTAATCTTCCAATCATGTTCTTCGTCCTATTTTGATCCTTCAGTCACAAAGATCCTAAAATGAATTAAGTAGATAGATAGATAGAAACTAACTGTGCAGCTTTGCGGCCTCATTTGACATTGTGCAGGAAACAGAACTTTGCTATTAATTGTTGAACGAGACCATGAGCAATGCAGCCTCGACCATTACATGTTTGCCTGCGATTTTCAAACTGATGAATTTGGAGCAGAGACACTGATGATGTACACATACCAATCACCAGGTATTACAGATTTCCAACCAGCTGTATATGTAGTTGAACACTCTTTCTGGTATCTGAAACTACACGAACTCTAAAAAAATGAGTTAGATGTAGTCACAGACTTTGGAAAGAGGCCATCCCATTTTAGCGGATGGAAAATTATTTATGAGCTAACAATTGATGATATTTATAAACCTGTTTCACTATAAATAAGAAAATAATGCAAATCAAAAGATACTCAAGCCTGCATAGAGTCCATCGATATAGAAAAACCATTGTGGCTGTAACACCCAGTTACTCACCTAACAGAGTTTGATCCTGCTCACACTTATTCCAGCTTTCCGTTGCTTTTCTCAATTTGATCCATGCACGTAGAGAGAGGAGTTCGAAGGAGGAATTAAACACACGAAGAGAGAGGGGGGGTTAATAGAGAGGAATCTTCTGCAATCCATAGGGTAGGGCACAATGTGACTACCTCTACCTGGTGCAAACCCCTTTGCATCCTCCGTAGAGCAGAGCACAACCAACAGCTCTGTAGCGACACAATGCTTCTGTTACCCGTCCAAAAAGTAAACCCTTCTTCATCCTCGCCACATGGAGTGCAGGTCAGCGTCGCACCCCTTACTATTTTTCTTAGAACTGCAATCTCAATATGTTTATAGGAGTTTTGACATACCATGCTTTTGTGGGTCTGCTTGTGCACAAGCTCTACACCCTACAGACGAAGAAACAAAAATAATATCAATGTTGTAAGACTCGATCTACTTGTGGCACAGATTTTATAGAAACAGCTGGAAACTAGAATCAGGAACATGTATACTCGCTTTCAAGTTATCGTTTGAGCTTTGACCTAAGTCAGCAGAATTCTTTTTTGTAACATGGTTCTCATCTGTGAACACATGTTGTCTTCCTTTTATGCTAAGATTTTTTAAAACAAAACACATTAATTGACATGTGATTTGTTAGCTTTTTATAATGTTTTACTTCTCTGAAATCAATTATTGCAAAGATTCATTGCTAATGCTTTTAGTAGCTATATAAATCCAAGGTATTTCTTTAAATGACTATCTCATTACATCCAACAGCTTCTATAAGTTGTTTCTTACCTGTTCAGGTTGGCATCACACTGGAAGATCTTCTGGTCGACACGTAGTTGTACAAGTCAACTAGGATACATGGCGATTCTTCTGTTCATTATGACAACACAATCAAGTGGCGTGAGGCATGTGGCCCTCTTTGAATAATGTAGCTTCACATGATGGTGGCGAGTCTTCTATTCAGAACATCCCATGATTACGGCAATGGCATTCAACAAACGGCTGAGCAGAAATATACAAAAGTGTGAACATGCCATTGTTTCCTAGACATAGCTATAGTGATAAGTCAAGCTCATACTGTTAGTGTAGCTTAGTTTGAAGACATAACATCTTATTGTCTCATGTAAATTATGTTTACCAATGTAGCTGGTTGCTACTGAACACATCTATGGATGTTGAGATCTTGAATTTTTAGTCTGAATGTGTTTGAGGTCTGCCATTAAACCTTGTGTGAAATGATGTATGATGCCTGGGTGTATTGCGATTGGATATTAAATTGGGGATATGTTGCCCAGAACAGCCTAGATTGTTGTTGAAACAAATCATGATGGCCTATTATCTGCCGGGCAAACATATTTGTGCTGGCAGTAAAACTGCCAGCAAATACATGTGCTAGGGCAGAAAAACTGCCGGGAAAAGTAATCCCCGGCAGCTGTTCTCGTGGCGGTTCTATCTGCCGGGAGAACCATTGTCCCGGCAGTTTTTCTGCCCTTTAAAGAACCTTCTCCCAGCAGTTTCTCTGTCCTTACATTAGTGTTGTGGTGTAGTGTTAGAGCCGCCACGCATCCGGTCAATTTTTGTATTTGCTTGAGGTCTTTTGGGATATCCAATTGCGACAGAGCTCGGTTCTTGGCTGGGTTTGCCTCAATTCCTCTACCGGATACAATGAAGCCCAAGAGCTTTCCGGCTAACACGCCGAAAACGCATTTTTCTGGGTTGAGCTTAATGTCATATGCTCGGAGATTGTCGGACGTAAGCCTCAAGTAGTCTACTAGAGTTTCGACATGTTTGGATTTGATGACCACGTCATCTACGTATGCTTCAACTGTTTTGCCGATCTGGTTGGCCACACATGTCTGAATCATGCGTTGATATGTTGCGCCGGCGTTTTTGAGCCCGAAGGGCATCGTGTTGAAGCAGAATGAGCCGTATGGGGTGATGAATGCCGTTGCGGCTTGGTCTGACTTTGCCATCTTGTTTTGGTGGTAGCCAGAGTATGCATCGAGGAAACACAATGAATCGTGTCCTGCAGTGGCATCGATGATTTGATCAATTCGGGGGAGGGGGAAGGGATCCTTTGGGCACACTTTATTTAGGTCTTTGAAATCGACACATAGGCGCCAGGATTTGTCCTTCTTTGGTACCATCACCAGGTTTGCTAGCCAGTCCAGATGTTTTATATCTCTAATGAATCCGGCTTTCAGTAATTTTGCTAGCTCCTCTCCCATCACTTGTCTCTTGGGTCCGGAGAAACGCCGAAGAGTCTTCTTAACGGGCTTGAACCCTTTTAGGATGTTCAAGCTGTGCTCGGCCAGCCTGCGTGGGATTCCTGGCATGTCTGAAGGGTGCTAGGCAAAAATGTCCCAATTTTCTCATAGGAATTCTCTGAGTGCGGCGTCTACATCAGGTTTTAGTTGTGCCCCGATGGAGGCCATTTTTGTGGTGTCCGTTGGATGGACTTGGAACTTGACTATTTCGTCTACCGGCTTCAAGGAGGTGGACTTGGATCTTTTGTCGAGTATCACGTCGTCCCTGTCCACCGTGGAGCGCAACACAGTTAGTTCCGCAGCCACCAGGGCTTCGGATAATGCCTCGAGGGCCAGTGCGGCTGTCTTGTTTTCGGCCCGGAGCGCTGTGTCCGGATCACTAGAAAGAGTGATGATTCCGTTGGGTCCGGGCATTTTGAGCTTCATGTACCCGTAATTGGGTATAGCTTGAAAATTTGTGCATGCTTATCGCCCTAACAGAGCGTGGTATCCGCTGCTGAACGGGGCCACTTGAAATGTGACCTCCTCGGATCTGTAATTATCCGGCGTGCCGAACACCACGTCCAGTGTGATTTTCCCTGAACAACATGCTTCCCAGTTGGGGATTATTCCTCTAAAGGTTGTGTTGCTTCTCTCAATGCGGCTCCAGTCTTTTTCCATTTTTCACATTGTTTCCTCATAGATGAGGTTCAATCCGCTGCCGCCGTCCATGAGTACCTTTGTAAGCCGGAAGTCGTCCACTATCGGATTGAGGACCAATGCAGTTGGTGCTCGGGCTGGCCGGAATTTAGGTTCGTCACTGGCATTAAAAGTAATAGCCGTGTCACTCCATGGATTTATTGTTGCTACCTGGTAGACTTCGGCAAGGCTGCGGAGTGTTCGCTTCCTTGCATTGTTCGATGTGAAAGTCTCGAAGACTGTTGACACAGTACTGGCATTTCTAGGGTGGTGCTCTACGGATTCTGTAGTTAGAAGCTCCTCACCACTCTTGGCCACCTGCTGGAGTATCCAACATGCTCTAAGGCTGTGAGTTGGTGCGACTTCCCCTAAACTATGGATTTTACAGGGTCCATTGAGCCATCCCTCTAGTACGGTCCCATATCCTATAGAGGGTTTTTGTTTTTTGCTGTTTGGCTTAAGTGCCTGGCGATAATGCGCTCTTTTGTTTCAGACTGGCATTGTATTCAGGGCCGGATTATCCCAGAATTTCGTTTCAATTTTCCGAACGCTTTCTGTCGCACAGTACTTTTGTACTATGGATGTCAAGTCGGCGAAGCGTGTCATTTCGCGACGACTTATGGCGTTGAGGATTCCGATGTCCGTGTAGTAGTTACAGAAGAATGTAATTGCATCCTTCTCACGGCAGTCCTTTATCATGTTTATAACCAAGAGGAATCTGGCCCAGTAGTGGTGTACTGTTTCCCCGGGCTCTTGCCGTATTTGGGATAGATCCCTTGTAGTTGGGTGGGCGGGTGGATTTAAATTCGGAACCTCGCCCGATCTAAGATTCAGGGGCCAAGAAATTTCCGAATCTGGAAGCTTGTTTTCTTGGACGTTATTCAATGAATCAGGCCTGCTGCCTGACTTCAGGTTCAGGGCTTGGGCGACATCCTCCCCTCCGCGGATATCCGGCTTGGAGGGGTCGGGAATCCGGACACATCTGGTCGTTAGGATGGGCGAAGATTCGCCGCATTGTTCTTCCACCACTTCAACGTGGTGGGTGACCTGGGGAGAGTGGATCTCTCTCTAATCGGGTTTAAGCCCCATCTGGCCGTAATCTGTAGCGACTCCCAGGGAGGCGATGCGATCCAAGAGCTCGTTTAGGGAAGAGAGCTCCATCGGATCTAACCGCTCGGCGAGTTCCGAGCTGATTTGGAGATTGCTTTCGATGACCCGAGAGGTCATCGCCGGCACGGCGGCCGAACATGTGGTCATCAAAAACCTGCCTAGCCGGAGAGTTTGGCCGACAGCCAAAGCTCCTTTAGCTACAGCGCCGTCTTTAAAGACGGGGTGCGGCATCCTTCCTGTGGGTGACGACACAGAGGAACTCTCAATGAAAGCACCAATGTCGGTGTCAAAACCGGCGGATCTCGGGTAGGGGGTCCCGAACTATGCGTCTAGGCGGATGGTAACAGGAGACAAGGGACACGATGTTTTTACCCAGGTTCGGGCCCTCTCGGTGGAGGTAAAACCCTACTCCTGCTTGATTAATATTGATGATATGGGTAGTACAAGAGTTGATCTACCACGAGATCAGAGAGGCTAAACCCTAGAATCTAGCCTATGGTGTGATTGTTGTTCGTCCTACGGACTAAAACTCTCCGGTTTATATAGACACTGGAGAGGGCTAGGGTTACACAGAGTCGGTTACAACGGGAGGAGATCTTCATATCGTATCGCCAAGCTTGCCTTCCACGCCAAGGAAAGTCCCTATCCGGACATGGGACGAAGTCTTCAATCTTGTATCTTCATAGTCCGGGAGTCCGGCCATCCGGACACCCCCTAATCCAGGACTCCCTCATAGGGGCTTATAGTTTTGCCTCCCAACGTTTTACCTCAAGGGTAATGTCAACAATAATACTTTATGAAAACCTACATCCAATTGGATATATATATATATATATATATATATATATATATATATATATATATATATATATATCAGGATCTTTCCAACACATAGTGCTTGCCAAAGGATAAAGTGTAAAAAGGAAAGGTGAAGATCACCATGACTCTTGTATAAGGGTAGAAGGGGAAAATAAAAGATAGGCCCTTCGGAGAGGGAAGCAGAGGTTGTCATGCGCTTTTATGGTTGGATGCACAAAATCTTAATGCAAAAGAACGTCACTTTATATTGCCACTTGTGGTAAGGACCTTTATTATGTAGTCTGTCGCTTTTATTTCTTCCATATCACAAGCTCGTATAAAGCTTATTTTCTCCACACTAATAGATCATACATATTTAGAGAGCATTTTTTTTCTTTCTTGCACCGATGACAACTTACTTGAAGGATCTTACTCAATCCATAGGTAGGTATGGTGGATTCTCATGGCAAAACTGGGTTGAGGGATGTTTGGAAGCACAATTAGTATCTCTACTTGGTGCAAATAATTTGGCTAGCATGAGGGGGAAAGGCAAGCTCAACATGTTGGATGATCCATGACAATATAATTTATTCCGGATATAAGAAAACATAACTCATTACATTGTCTTCCGTGTCCAACCTCAACTTTTTAGCATTTCATATTTTAATGAGTGCTCACAATCATAAAGATGTCCAAGATAGTATATTTATATGTGAAAACCTCTCTTTCTTTATTACTTCCTATTAATTGTAACGATGACCAAAACTATGTTCGTCAACTCTCAACAACTTTTATTCCTCATACTCTTTATATGTGAAGTCATTACTTTCCATAAGGTCAATATGATCCTTCTTATATTTTTCATTATTTTTTATTCTTTTATTCCCTCAAGATCATAGCCAGATAGCAAAGCCCTCAACTCAAAACTAATATTTATTATATATAGCTCACAGACTCGATTACATAGATAGGGATCAACACAAAACTCAAAGGTAGATCGAATTAAAACTTTATTCTACTAGATCAAGATATAACCAAAAGGATCAAACTAAGAAAAACGGTAAAGATAGAAGTGTGATGGTGATACGATACTGGGGCACCTCCCCCAAGCTTGGCGGTTGCCAAGGGGAGTGCCCATACCCATGTGTTCATGTCTCTTTCTTCAGAGGTGGTGATGTAATATTCTTGGCGATAATGCCCCTTAGGATACGGTTCTCTTCCTCGAGCTTATTGACTTGCTGCTTAAGATCCATTATTTCCTTAAGGAGTTTATCCGTGACGGTTAAAGATCCTTTCACCCATGGATGTTGCATAGCTGCGGGAGAACAAGTAACACTCTTTTTCATATTTTCATAAGAAAGAAATCTTGCATTGGGAGGGATGACCGAATTTGGAATTGCTGATCTCTAAAGTTCCTCCATCATGAATCTGGCTTCGAGACGAGAGGTAACTCCTTGATCCTCCTCCATGGCATCTATCCTTTTCAAGTCGGCCTCCATCTATTCCTCCATTGATGGCCCTAAGTGGTCAGCATCGCTGTTTGCTCATGGCCCCAGTGTCGGATGAGATACCCGACTCTCCCCGGCTGACTCTTGAGAAGACATCTTGCTCTACATCTGCTGCAGAAACAGCTCAAAACAAAAACAGAGTATTTCATCGTGGTAAGGTGGTCAAAACCTTTGGGAGATTATATAATGAATTTTTGCCGACCAAAAGAAGTATTGTGCAAGAAAACGGAGTCCGAAGGGCACACGAGGTGTCCACGAGGCAGGGGGCGCGCCCAGGGGGAAGGGTGCGCCCTCCACCCTCTTGGATGCCTCGTCTCCCTTTCGGACTACTTATTTTCCTAATTTTTTAAATATTCCAAAACGGAGAAAAATTGCTATTAGAACTGCTTTGGAGTCGATTTACTTACCGTAACACATACCTATTCCTTTTCGGAGTCTGAAATGTTCTCGTAAGTGTCCCTTATGTACTCCTCCGGGGTTACGGTGTCAATAACATTGGTTTCAACATTTATGGGATTACCTGAGATATAATGTTTGATTCTTTGACCGTTCACCACCTTCGGATTTGTGCCTTTGGCGTTGTTGATTTTGATGGCAGCGGGACGATAGACCTCCTTGATAACGTAAGGACCTTCCCATTTAGAGAGAAGTTTTCCTGCAAAAAATCTTAAACAAGAGTTGTATAGCAAAACATAATCACCTACATTAAACTCACACTTTTGTATCCTTTTGTCATTCCACCTTTTAACTTTTTATTTAAACAGTTTGGCATTCACATAGGCATGGGTTCTCCATTCATCAAGTGAGCTAATGTCAAAAAGCCTCTTCTCACCAGCAAGTTTGAAATCATAATTGAGCTCTTTAATAGCCCAATATGCCTTATGTTCTAGTTCGAGAGGTAAGTGACATGCTTTTCCGTAAACCATTTTATACGGAAACATACCCATAGGATTTTTTTATGCAGTTCTATAGGCCCATAATGCATCATCAAGTTTCTTGGACCAATTCTTTCTAGATATATTAACAGTCTTTTGCAAGATCAATTTTATCTCTCTATTACTCAATTCTACTTGAACACTAGACTGGGGGTGGTATGGAGATGCAATTCTATGATTAACACCATACTTAGCAAGCATTTTATGAAAAGCACCATGAGTAAAATGTGAACCACCATCAGTCATTAAGTATCTAGGGACTCCAAACCTCGGAAAAATAACTTCTTTAAGAATCTTAATAGATGTGTTATGATCAGCACCACTAGTTGGAATAGCTTCTACCCACTTAGTAACATAATCAACAGCAACTAAAATATGTGTATACCCATTAGAGGAAGGAAAACGTCCCATATAATCAAAGCCCCAGACATCAAATGGTTCAATAATAAGTGAATAGTTCATAGGCATTTCTTGACGTCTACCAATATTACCATATCTTTGACATTCATCACAAGACAAGACAAACTTACGGGCATATTTGAAAAGAGTAGGCCAATAGAAACCGGATTGCAATACCATATGTGCAGTTCTATCTCCCGCGTGGTGTCCTCCATATGCCTCGGAGTGACACTTGCGTAGGATCTGTTCCTGTTCATGCTGAGGTACACAAGGTCTAATAACACCATCTACTCCTTCTTTATAAAGGTGTGGGTCATCCCAAAAGTAATGTCTTAAATCATAGGAAATGTTTTTCTTTTGCTAGTATGTGAAACTAGGTGGTATAAATTTAGCAACAATGTAATTAGCATAATCAGCATACCATGGAGCAGTGCGAGAATCATTTATGACAGCTAATTGTTCATCAAGAATGCTACTATCAATAGGTAGTGGGTCATCAAGAATATTCTCTAACCTAGACAAGTTATCTGCAACGGGGTTCTCAGCTCCCTTTCTATCAATAATATGCAAATCAAATTCTTGTAGCAAGAGAACCCATCTAATAAGTCTAGCTTTAGCATCTTTGTTTTCCATAAGGTATTTAATAGCAGCATGATCGGTGTGAACAGTTACTTTGAACTCAACAATATAAGGTCTGAACTTATCATAAGCAAATACAACTGCTAAAAATTCTTTTCCAATAGTAGCATAATTTCTCTGGGCACTGTCTAGAGTTTTACTAGCATATTGGATAACATTTAATTTCTTATCAACTCTTTGTCCTAGAACAACACCTATAGCATAATCACTAGCATCGCACATAATTTCAAATGGTAATTT
This sequence comes from Triticum timopheevii, assembly GCA_963921465.1. Lineage (NCBI taxonomy): Eukaryota > Viridiplantae > Streptophyta > Magnoliopsida > Poales > Poaceae > Triticum > Triticum timopheevii. The sequence continues at coordinate 487,231,392 of OY997270.1, read as the reverse complement.
CCAATCAGGTGGCTGAACAATAGGTGCAGAAATCAAGGCTTTATTAAGTATTTCAAATGCTTCTACACAATCGTCATCAAAGACAAAAGGAACATCTTTTTGTAAGAGATTAGTCAGAGGCCTAGAAATTTTTGAGAAATCTTTAATGAACCTCCTATAAAAAATGGCATGACCAAGGAAACTTCTTAAACCTTTGATGTCCTTAGGACATGACATCTTTTCAATAGCATCAACTTTAGCTTTATCAACTTCAGTACCTCTTTCAGAAATTTTATGCACCAAGACAATACCTTCATTAACCATAAAGTGGCACTTCTTCCAATTCAAGACAAGATTAGTTTCTTCACATCCCTGCAAGACTCGATCAAGGTTGCTTAAGCAATCATCAAAAGAAGTTCCATACACGGAGAAATCATCCATGAAAACCTCAACAATCTTTTCACAAAAGTCAGAGAATATAGCAAAGGTACCGAAAGGCATACGTCTATAAGCAAAGGTACCGAAAGGGCAAGTAAAAGTGGTCTTATAAAAAACAGATAATATAATAGCATGGAACAAATAGAAAGTATAGATACGTTGGAGACATATCAAGCATCCCCAAGCTTAATTCCTGCTCATCCTCGAGTAGGTAAATGATAAAAACAAATTTTCTTTATTATGGCATGAATGTTCAGATCCTTAAGATTCAAAACAAACGTTTAATATTGACATAAAAACAATAATACTTCAAGCATACTAATAAAGCAATCATGTCTTCTCAAAATAACATGGCAAAAGAAAGTTATCCCTACAAAATCATATAATATGGCTATGCTCCATCTTCATCACACAAAATATTTCATCATGCACAACCCTGATGTTAGTCAAGCAATTGTTTCATACTTTTCGTGTTCTCAAACATTTTCAACTTTCATACAATACATGAGCGTGAGCCGTGGGTATAGCACTATTGGTGGAATATAATATGGTGGTTGTGGAGAAGACAAAATGAAGGAGAGAGTCTGACATCAATGAGGAAAATTAATGGGTTATCAAGACGCCCATCAATTGATATCGATGGAAGTGAGTAGGGATTGCCATGCAACAGATACACTAGAGCTATAAGTATATGAAAGCTCAAAAAGAAACTAACTGGGTGTGCATCCAACTTGCTTGCTCATTATGACCAAGGGTAATTCGAGGAAGCCCATCATTGGAATATACAAGCCAAGTTCTATAATGAAAAAATCTCACTAGTATATGGAAGTGATAAAATAGGAGACTCTCTATCATGAAGATCATGGTGCTACTTTGAAGCACAAGTGTGGAAAAGGATATTAACAGTTTCCCTTCTCTCATTTTTCTCTTTTTTTGTTTGGGCTTCTTTGGCCTCTTTTATTTTTTATAATGTCCGGAGACACATCCCAACTTGTGAAGGAATCATAACTTCCATCATCCTTTCCTCACATGGGACAATGTTCTAATAATGATGATCATCACACTTTTATTTACTTACAACTCAAGAATTACAACTCGATGCTAGAACAAAGATATGACTTTATATGAATGCCTCACACATATGGGAACAATATGACAATGATGGTGCATGTCATAATAAATGGAACGGTGGAAGTTCCATGGCAATATATCTCAGAATGGCTATGGAAAAACCATAATAGGTAGGTATGGTGGCTGTTTTGAGGAAGAGTATCTGGTGGGTACAATGCACCAGAGAAAGTTGAGAAGTACTAGAGAGGCAAGCAATGGTGGAAGGGTGAGAGTGCGTATAATTCATGGACTCAACATTAGTCATAAAGAACTCACATACTTATGCAAAAAATTTATTAGCCATCTAAACAAAGTACTAATACGCATGCTCCTTGGGGAGAGGTGGGTAGGAGTTAACCATCGCGCCCTCCCAACCTCCACAGAAAGGATGACAATCAAATAATAAATCATGCTCCGACTTCATCACATAAAGGTTCACCGTATGTGCATGCTAGGGGAATCACAAACTTTAACACAAGTATTTATACCAATCCATAATTACTCCCTAAAATTACTCTAATATCACCATCTTTATATCTCAAAACAAATGCAAGGAATCAAACTTCACATATTATTCAATGCTCTTTGTACGAAAGTTTTTATTATATCCCTCTTGGATGCCCACCATATTAGGACTATCTTCATAATCTAAGCAAATTACCATGCTATTTAAGACTCTCAAAATAATATAAGTGAAGAATGAGAGTTCAACAATTTCTATAAATAAAACCACCGCCGTGCTCTGAAAAGATATAAGTGAAGCACTTGAGTAAACTACCTAGCTCAAAAGATATAAGTGAAGCACATAGTGTTGGGGAACGTAGTAATTTCAAAAAAAATCCTACGCACGGGCAAGATCATGGTGATGTATAGCAACGAGAGGGGGAGTGTATCTTCATACCCTTGAAGATCACTAAGCGGAAGCGTTTATCAACGCGGTTGATGTAGTCGTACGTCTTCACGATCCGACCGATCCAAGTACCGAATGCACGGCACCTCCGAGTTCTGCACACGTTCAGCTTGATGACGTCCTCGCCTTCTCGATCCAGCAAGACGGGCGAAGTAGTAGATGAGTTCCGGCAGCACGACGGCGTGGTGACGGTGTTGGTGAAGTACAATCTCCACAGGGCTTCGCCTAAGCACTACGGAAGCTATGACGGAGGATAAACTAGAGGGGACAGGGTTGCCGGCACACGGCTTGGTGTTTCTTGATGTGTCTTTGGTGCTAGCCCTGCCCCTCTATTTATATGTTGAGCCTTGGGGTCGAAACTTGGAGTAAAAGCCTCCACAAAGTCGGTTTCACCCGAAAGGCAAGAGTCCATCTCGGACTCCAGGGCCAGACGCCAGGGTTCCCGGCGTCTGGACCCAGACGCCAGGGACCCTGGCGTCTGGCCCCTAGACTCCGCAAAACTTCCTTTTGCGCTTTCTAAAAACCTTGTGGGCTTTGCCCTTTGGCCCAAATAACGTGTTCTCGTACCCAAACATTTCAGGAAACATCCGGAACCCCTTCCGGTGAATTCCGGAACCCTTCCGGAGATCAAACACTATTATCCCATATATCAAACTTTATCTCCGGACCATTCCGGAGTTCCTCGTCATGTCCATGATCTCATCCGGGACTCCGAACAACATTCAGTTACCAACATACATAACTAATATAATACTATATCGTCAATGAAACGTTAAGCGTGCGGACCCTACGGGTTCGAGAACTATGTAGACATGACCGAGACACGTTTCCGGTCAATAACCAATAGCGGGACCTGGATGCCCATATTGGCTCCCACATATTCTACGAAGATCTTTATCGGTCAAACCGCATAACAACATATGTTGTTCCCTTTGTCATCGGTATGTTACTTGCCCAAGATTCGATCGTCGGTATCTCAATACCTAGTTCAATCTCGTTACCGGCAAGTCTCTTTACTCGTTCCGTAATACATCATCTCACAACTAACTCATTAGTTGTAATGCTTGCAAGGCTTATAGTGATGTGCATTACCGAGAGGGCCCAGAGATACCTCTCCGACAATCGGAGTGACAAAACCTAATCTCGAAATACGCCAACCCAACATGTACCTTTGGAGACACCTGTAGTACTCCTTTATAATCACCCAGTTACGTTGTGACGTTTGGTAGCACCCAAAGTGTTCCTCCGGTAAAACGGAGTTGCATAATCTCATAGTTACAGGAACATGTATAAGTCATGAAGAAAGCAATAGCAACATACTAAACGATCAAGTGCTAGGCTAACGGAATGGGTCAAGTCAATCACATCATTCTCCTAATGATGTGATCCCGTTAATCAAATGACAACTCATGTCTATGGCTAGGAAACTTAACCATCTTTGATTCAACGAGCTAGTCAAGTAGAGGCATACTAGTGACACTATGTTTGTCTATGTATTCACACATGTATTATGTTTCCAGTTAATACAATTCTAGCATGAATAATAAACATTTATCATGATATAAGGAAATTAATAATAACTTTATTATTGCCTCTAGGGCATATTTCCTTCACATAGAGTATTCTAATAAATTCATGATTAATGTGTGTCCCTCTCAAAAGGTGTGTACATGAAGGATGATTGTGGCAAACTAAAAACAAAGACTCATATCATACAATACGCTCCAAGCAAAACACATATCATGTGGTGAATAAAAATATAGCTTCCAATAAATTTACCAATGGATTGAAGACGAAAGAGGGGATGCCATCTGGGGCATCCCCAAGCTTAGATGCTTGGTTGTCCTTGAATATTACCTTGGGTGCCTTGGGAATCCCCAAGCTTAGGCTCTTGCCACTCTTTATTCCATAGTCCTTCAAATCTTTACCCAAAACTTGAAAACTTCACAACAGAAAAATCAACAGAAAACTCATAAGATCCGATAGTATAATAAAGCAAATCACCACTTTTAGGTAATATTTTGAACTTATTATAAATTTATAAGGTGTTATTTCCACCGTATTCCAACTTCTCGATGGTTTATACCCCCCGATAGTACCCACGGATTCATCAAAATAAGCAAAGAACACGATAAAAAACAGAATCTGTCTAAAGCAGAACAGTCTAAAGCAATATGAAAACTTTGTATACTTCTGTAACTACAAACATTTTGTATATCAATCTTGTGTAAAAAATTCATATCAAAAGCACGCTTTTGTGATTTTTTAAAATTATGGAAACAAGCACAAAAGTTCTTTTTTCAGCAAGATGAAATCAACTATCACCACAGACCAGCCCAAAGGTCTTACTTGGCTCAAACACTAATTAAAACACATCTAAATAGAGGCTAGATGATATAATTATTGCAAAACAGAGGCAAAAAGGTAAAAACAGAAATAAAAATGGGTTGCCCACCAACAAGCGCTATTGTTTAACGCTCCTAGCTAGGCATATTGCAATAGATCTAGGTATTGTCATCTTCGGTATGCAACCCATAAGTAGCCCTCATAATAGATTCATATGGCAACTTAGTTTTCTTTCTTGGAGAGTGTTCCATGTACTTCCTTAATGGAAATTGAAATCTAATGTTTCCGTTTCCATATCAATAATTGCACCAATTGTTCTTAGGAAAGGTCTACCAAGAATAATAGGACATGTAGGTTTGCAATCTATATCAAGCACACTAAAATCTACGGGCACATAATTCCTATTTGCAACAATAAGAACATCATTAATCCTTCTCATAGGTTTCTTAATAGTGGAATCCGCTAGATGCAAATTCAAAGAACAATCATCAAAGTTGTGGAAATCGATCACATCACATAAAGTTTTCGGAATAGTGGAAACACTAGCACCCAAATCACACAAAGCATTGCCCTCGTAATCTTTAATCTTAATTTTTAAAGTAGGTTGCCGCTCATCATAAAGCTTTCTAGGGATAGGAACTTACAATTCAAGTTTTTCTTCAAATGATTTCATCATAGCATCAACGATGTGTTTAGTAAAAGCCTTATTTTGATTATAGCATGAGGTGAGTTACGCATGGATTGCAACAAGGAAATACAATCTATGAAAGAAAAATTATCATAATTAAAGTCTTTGAAATCCAAAATAGTGGGATCATCGCTACTTAAAGTTTTGACCTCTCCAACCCCACTTTTGTCAATTTTTTCATTAAGATCTTTAAACTCCAAATTATTTGGATGCCTTCTAGCTAAAGTTGACTCGTCTCCAGTCCCATCTTTATCAAGATTTATATTAGAAAACAAAGATTCAATAGGAGTCTAACCAATCACTTTAAGATCTTCATCGTTATTATCACAAGAAATAGAAGAACACGCTTTTACAAACCAATCTCGCTTAGCACGCATCCTAGCGGTTCTTTCTTTACTTTCATTCATAGAAATTCTAATAGATTTTGGAGATTCATTAGTAGCATGCTTGTGTGGCATACATCTCATCTTCAAAGAATCAATCTCAAGAGAAATCTTATCAATGTTTCTAGCCAAATCATCAATCTTAAGCATTTTTTCTTCTACCATAGCATTGAAAATAATTCGAGAATTTATAAAATATTTAATAACATTCTCAAGATCAGAGGGTATTTTATTATAATTTCCATAAGAATTGTTGTAGGAATTGCCATAATTATTAGAAGAATTACTAGGAAACGGCCTAGGATTAAAATTTCGTCTATAATCGTTATTACCAAAATTGTTCCTACCATAAAAATTCACATCCATAGATTCATTATTATTGTCAATCAAAGTAGACAAAGGCATATCATTAGGATCAATAGGAGCACTCCGACTAGCAATCAATTTCATAAGTTCATCCATCTTTCCACTCAAAGTATTAATTTCTTCAATTGCATGCACTTTTTTACTAGTGGAAGATCGTTCGGTATGCCATTGAGAGTAATTTGCCATAATATTATCTAGGAGTTTAGTAGCTTCTCCTAATGTAATTTCCATAAAAGTACCACCCACGGCGGAATCCAAAAGATTTCTAGATGCAAAATTCAATCCCACATAATTTTTTTGTATAATCATCCACAAACTTAAACCATGAGTAGGGCAATTTCTTATCATCAATTACGTCCTCTCCCAAGATTGTGCAACATGTTCATGATCAATTGCTTGAAATTCATTATATCATTCCTAAGGGAGATGATCTTAGCGGGAGGAAAATACTTGGAAATAAAAGCATCTTTACACTTACAAATGAATCAACACTATTTTTTAGGCAAAGATGAAAACCAAGTTTTAGCACGATCTCGTCTTGAGAACGAAAATATCTTCAATTAAATAATATCATTATCCACATATTTTTTCTTTTGCGTATCACGCAACTCAACGAAAATATTTAGATGGGATGTAGCATCTTCATTAGGACTACCAGAAAATTGTTCTTTCATAACGAGATTCAACCAAGCAACATTAAATTCATAAGATTCCGCACTAGTGGCGGGACAAATCGTAGTACTAATAAAATGATTATTATTAGTGTTGGAAAAATCACACGAGTCATCGTGACATAGCAAGCAATCTAGCACACAAGCAAACAAAAAAGCAAACGGAAAGACGAACGAAATAAGGGCGGATAAAAAGGAAATATTTTTGTGTTTTCCTGAAAATGTTTTAGAAGTGGGGGAGAGGAAAATGAGAGGCAAATGGAAAATAATGTAATGCAAGAGATGAGAGTTTATGATAGGTACTTGGTAGGCTTGATGTCGAACCTCCCCGGGAATGGTGCCAGAAATTCTTCCTGCTACTTCTTGAGCTTGCGTTAACTTTTCCCTTGAAGGGGAAAGGGTGATGCAGCAAAGTATCAATCCATTAGGAGGCACAATCAAGTCTCCAATATATGCACCTGCACAAACTAACAAACACTTGCACTCAACACGAAAAAGGGGTTGTTAATCCCTCACGGTCACTTGCAAGAGTGAGATCTAATAGAGATAGATATAAAAATAAATAAAAGTAAATAAAATCAGCGAGGTATTTTTTTGTTTTTGGTTTTATGGATCTAAAAATATATGATGGAAAAGAGACCCGGGGGCCATAGGTTTCGCTAGAGGCTTCTCTCTTGAATAAAGCATACGGTGGGTAAACAAATTATTGTTGAGCAATTGATAGAAAAGTGCATAGTTATGATGGTATCTAAGGCAATGAACATGGATATAGGCATCACGTCCGTGAACAAGTAGACCTAAATGATTCTGCATCTACTACTATTACTCCACACATCGATGGACTCCTTCATGCATCTAGAGTATTAAGTTCAAGCGAGCAGAGTAACAGATTAAGCAAGATGACATGATGTAGAGGGGTAAACTCAAGCAATATGATATAAACCCCATCGTTTTACCCGTAATGGCAACAATACAATACGGGCCTCGCTACCTGTCACGCCCAATATGCGACCCTATCCAAAAGGAACTCGATGGTCCCACCAAGGATAGACCCGCATATTGGAACGCTTTTGCAAGGTGGATATCATTACATAATAGATGTGGGTACATACATAAGGCATACCATGCCACACGAATACAACATCATCATACATACGATCAACATCCGACTACGGATGTAACACAAACAAAAACTCAAACGACATCCACCCTGCTAGCCCAGGCTGCCGACCTGGAACCTATCCCCTGATTGAAGAAACAGACGAAGAACTCAACGCAAGCAAGCATCGCTCTCGCGTCATGATCATCGGATAAACCTGTACCTGCAACTGTTGTTGTAGTAATCTGTGAGCCACGAGGACTCAGCAATCCCCTTACCATGGGTATCAAGACTAGCAAAGCTTAAAGGGAAAGGAAGGGGTAAAGTGGTGAGGCTGCAGCAGCGACTAAGCATGATATGGTGGCTAACATACGCAAATGAGAGCGAGAAGAGAAACAAAGGAACGGTCGTCAACTAGTAATGATCAAGAGGTGATCCTGAACACCTACTTACGTCAAACATAACCCAGAAACCGTGTTCACTTCCCGGACTCCGCCGAGAAGAGACCATCACGGCTACACACGCGGTTTATGTGTTTTATTTCGGATCTGGTGTCAAGTTGTCTACAACCGGACATTAACAAATTCCCATCTGCCTATAACCGCAGGCACGACTTTCGAAAGATTATACCCTGCAGGGGTGTCCCAACTTAGCCCATGATAAGCTCTCGCGATCAACGAAGGATAAACCTTCTCCCAGGAAGACCCGATCAGACTCGGAATCCCGGTTTACAAGACCTTTCGACAATGGTAAAACAAGACCAGCAAGACCGCCCGATGCGCCGACAATCCCGATAGGAGCTGCACATATCTCGTTCTCAGGGCAACACCGGATGAGACAGGCTACGAGTAAAACCAGACCTCGAGTTGCCCCGAGGGGGCCCCGCAGGCGGCTCGGTTCGGACCAACACTTAGACAAGCACTGGCCCGGGGGGGCTAAAATAAAGATGACCCTCAGGTTGGCCGACCCAAGGGAAAGGGTAGGTGGTGGTGAGGCAAAAGGTAAAACCAAGGTTGGGCCTTGCTGGAGGAGTTTTATTCAAAGTGAACTGTCAAGGGGGTCCCATAAATCACCCGACCGCGTAAGGAACGCAAAATCCGGGAACATAACACCGGTATGACGGAAACTAGGGCGGCAAGAGTGGAACAAAACACTAGGCAAAAGGCCGAGTCTTCCACCCTTTACCAAATATATAGATGCATTAATAATATAAGAGATATTGTGATATCCCAACCAAAATCCTGTCCACCATGGAGAAATCTTCAACTTCACCTACAACTAGCAACGCTATAAGAGGGCTGAGCAAAGCGGTAACATGGACAAGCAACGGTTTGCATAGGAAAGGTGTCAAAGCTTAGAGGTTCATGGCAATATGGGATGGCTCGATAAATAGGTGATAGGTAGCGCAGCATAGCGATAGAACGAAACAACTAGCATAGCAATGATAGTAGTGAGATCCAGGGTAGCAGTCATCTTGCCTGAAATCCCGCAAGGAAGAAGAACGAGTCCATGAAGAAGACGAACGGATGAAGCCGAACCAACTGTAGACGAACGAATCCTCACGATCGCAACGAAACAGGAACTATCAAAAAGAAGCACACAACAAGGTAAACACACCACACATAAACAAGGCATGATGCACAACAAGCATGATGCATGACAAGGCCAAATGAAGCTACTCATGGCAAGAGATGATGCAAACAAGAGCAACACATCAAGGCAAGTTTAAATGAGGCCGGAAACAACATATAACAATTCCGGTAAGTCCTCATATGCAAATTTCGAAGTTGGTCCAGATCTGAAAAAACCTTATGTTCAAGTTGTTAAACAGCAAGTTAAGATGCACAAAGATGAACTACATGAGATTCTAGTCAAGTTTCATATAAAGTTCATTTAGTTCGGAGCTACGGCCTAGAAGATATGAGCAAAACAAGTTAAACATGGCATTGATGCAAAATGCACCCAAACATCAAGCAAACACCTCAAAACAAGGATGCAACATGATAACATGAAGCTACATGCAAAATCAAGCAAGTTTCATATAGAGCACACTCAAACGGAGCAACGGTTCAACACACACCATATACAAGTCATAGCAACAATCTGTCCATAACAGCAAGTAGGCATATCGCAAGCATCAAAACAACATGCTACAGCACCTCAACATAATAACAAAAGGCATGGGCATGAAGTACAGGTAAAGCATAACAAAACATGAACACTGAGCTATCTCCAGAAATCACTAGAACATGCTCAAACACACGTGGAAAGATTGCAAGTAATAACAATTACAGACTTTAGCAGAAATTACATCAGGTTGCAATCTTCAGAGCTATCAAACAACATGTTACAGGAACTTATCATGGAAAACAAAGGCATGGCATGAATCTACTAAATACATAGAACAAAAGTCCCTTACTGACCAAGAGTCAAAAAGGATCAGAAGATATGATGGCACCCATGTAAACATGGCAAGTTATATGATAGATTCAAACATGGCAGGAGCAACAGTAAGTAGGCATGTAGATGAGCTTGTGCAACTTACTACAGAGCAACACATGGCATGGCAAGGCACCCAACAGTAAGAAGGCATGTTTATGAAGCTAAGCATGGCAAGAGAAAGTTCATAGGGCACATGGATCGCTAGGAAAACACATGGTAACAACTGAACTTAATGTTAACAGGCTGACAGAAACATTATTTAGCAACTTTGGAACAAGATATGAACAAGCTACAGCAAGCTATAAATGCAACCATGGGCATGTATGGTTAGAGCAAGACATGTAGAACAAAAGATATTTAGTGATCATCTCCAGATTATGCATAGAATGACTAGTAGAAGCAGGTTTACATAGCATCACGAAATAACAGATTCAGCCTAGCAAAACAGCAACAGCAAGTACACTACTTAACAAGCTCGATTCACTCACCACAAGTCATTGCATGACAAGATAAGCATAGCATCATCAAGAAAACATGTTTATGAAACAAACCAAGGCAAGAACAAGTCCATAGCATGCAAGGATCAACTATAGCAACCTTGGAAAAATTGTATATCATGTAAACAATCTGCCAGGAAACATTTTGAAGCACAAGTAGAGCACTCAAATGACATGCTAGACTACTCCATAATTGCAAAAAAGGGCATGAATAGGTAGAGCATAACCATATGTTCAAAACACCCTTACTGAAGTATCTCAAAATAAGCATGGATCTCTCTGTAGCAACAAGTTTACATGGCATCAAAATAACAGCAGAACAGGAACTGAAATCAGCAAGAGCAAGTACCCTACTTAGCAAGCTCGATGCACTCAGCACACAAATCACAAAAATACATGGATAGCACCTCTGGAAAGATGGCATGGCATAGATCACAACACATGTAGACATCAACCTCATAGGATGCACACATCAATCAAGACAAAAATGACAAATGAGCAAGTTATAACAGTTTCAGCAGATTAACAGCAACATGCACTCTTCCAACAGCATTTCTGGCATCAATATGAGCTCAAATAAAAATGATGCAATGGAATGAAATGATGTACTCGTCGAGGCGAACAATTTGACATATTACAAGCGAAAAATGGAGCTACGGATGCAGAGATATAGCAGGTCAAACATGGCATGAAAATGTCAGAAATCTGGGACTTGGAGGATTTTCTCACCCCGAGAAAAAGTCAACGGGCACGGGTACCGAGGCTCGCCGGAGGGAGGTCGCCGGGGCTGTCGGGGACTGGGCCGGGGAGGCGGATCCGGGGCTCCTCCGGCCGGATCTCGCCGGATCCGGTCCGGGTCGAGGCGGAGGGGCGACGGGGAGGCGACGGGGCGGCGCGGCCACCGGCGACGGGCGGCCGGACCGGGGCGGCGGAGCTCTTCTCGGCGGAGGTGACGGCGGCTGGGGGCGGAGCGGCGCGCCGGCGAGGCAGGGAGCGGCGGCGCGGGAGGCGCGGCCGAGCGGTGGGGCGCGGGGCAGGCGGCGCGGGCCGGTGCCGGGCGGCAGCGACCGGAGGACGGCGGCGGATGGCGGCGCCGGCGGGCGCGGGCGGCGGCGCGGGCTCCTCGGGCACGGGGCTGAACGGCGGCGGGGTCGCGGGCCTGCGCGGGCCAGCCACGGGCCCGGGCGGGCCGGCGGCGCGGGGCGGCGGCAGCTGCCACGTGGCGGCGCGGGAGTGGGCGTGGGCGGCGGCTGGACGTGTCGGGCGGCGGAGTGGACATGTCCGGCGCGCGGAGGGGGGATTTTTTTAGGGTTTGGACTGCGGGATTTCGTGGGAGGGGCTAATTTATAGGTAGAGGGAGCTAGGAGAGTCCAAATGAGGTGCGGTTTTCGCCCACACGATCGTGATCGAACGACCGAGAGCATGGAGGGGAGTTAGATGGGTTTTGGGCCACTTTGGAAGGGGTGTTGGGCTGCAACTCAAAGAGGGCTTTGTGGTTACCCAGTTAACCGTTGGAGTATCAAACGACCTCCAAATGGTACGAAACTTGACAGGCGGTCTACCGGTGCTATACCAAGGCCGCTTGGCAAACCTCGGGCCATTCCGAGAAAGTTTAACACCCACACAAGAGAAGAGGCAAAAAGGGGACGCCGGATGACATAGGAGTGCCGGATTGCAAAACGGACAACGGGGAAAAGGCTCGAATGCAAGAGATGAACACGTATGCAAAATGAAATGCACATGATGACATGATAAAATGCAACACGCAAGCAAATGACATGGCAACGATGGCGAATAACTGGCAGACACCTGGCGCATCGGATCCGGGGCGTTACAACACTCCTCCACTAACAAGAGATCTCGTCCCGAGATCTTAGGGCCAAGATGGAAGGGAAAAGGGAAGAGGTGAACAAGAACTGAAGAGAAGAAGCAAGGAATCACGAGCACTCGAGAAGAAGAGAGGAATGATGAGAAGGACGAGAATCAAAAACTCACGAAATCAGATACACTATGAAACAACTCGTTCTATCCGGAGTGGTTAGAATGAGAAAAGAAACGAATAAGACTAAAACGATTTAGGTAGCACTCCGGCTGAAACATGGAGGAATAGAACACGAACTAGAGAGGATGGAATGATACTTGATGAACTCTTGAAGAATGAATTAAATCATGACGAACCAACATGAAGAACTCCGGTAACAAAAGGATAATGAGATAGAATAAAGGATGAAAGAATAAGATGAGCCTTGCGATGATTTAGATGGAGGTTCCTACAAGATGGCCGAGGAAATTGAACTCCGGAAAAAGAAAAGATGAAAACACTTGGAATTAGAATTTATTCATCAAGAACAAACTCCGAAGGAAGGGATTAATCACTCGGATGAAATAAGAATAAGATTTATTGTATGCTTATCCATCATCAAATTAAATTGATGACAAGCAATGGATTTTGCCTACTACTTATTCTTCTTGAAAAGGATTGAGAAGTGACATGACGCAAACTTGAGAAGGTCTTCATGAATCACCGGTAGGTTGAAAAGAACGAATGAAGTAAAATGATAATCAAGGAAAAGAAACTTGAACGACCCACCGTAAGAATTCGGAAATGACTGACGAAAGAGAAAGAATCACCGAGAATAATTAGAAGAACAAATAAGCTCGAGGGGATTTAGATGCAAAAGAACAAAGAGATCATGAGATGATTAAAGAATACTTTAGTGAAGCACCGGGGTAAATAGAGAACGATAACTGGAATGATAGCCTCCGGTAAAAGAAACGAGAAAACAACTTCTAAAATACTCCGGATGGATGAAAAGAACTTCTAACAAACGTAATAATTCGCGAGGATAACATGAAGCTAGAACCACGAAACTTCGGGAGAACGGGCAAGATTGAGAGGAAAAACTCTTCTGCGACCTTCATATGACGACGAGAAACATCCCCAAAATTACTGAGGTACTCCGGGAGAATGAAAAGTGAAGAGGTTGAGCCAAGAATGAAATGATTTGAAATCGATCTTGGAAAGGCATGTGACTGATGGGATCCATTCTTACGTCACACTTAGAAAAGAATTTGAGAATAACTCCGGGAGAATCAGAAGAGTCAGGTAAGATCCTGGGAAAAGACCTGTGGGTTAGGGCCCACTGAATTGAACACCGTTGAAAAGGATGATGAACAGATAAATGAAGCACCGGAACAATTGAAATATTTGAATGAGGTGACAACCTCGAATCAATTCAAACACAGACGAATCTCCTGAGATGTCTTGAGCACTCCGAAAGGATAAAGTGGCGAGAGACGAACGAGCAGGGAAAACACTTGATCCGAGGAAAAGAATATGATCAATCCAAAAAAACTTGAATTGAATCCACCGGAGAGGAAAAAGAGATGGAGAATGACGAACGAGACGAGAATTCACCGGTTGAGATGATTGAGGGAAAACTGAAGAGGCTCCACACGAATGGAATTGATGGTCGGAAGAAACTCGAACTCTGGGAATAAGAGGGTGGGAGGGCGGGAAAACAAAGGCAACTTGAAGGGAAAAACGACGAATATCTTGATGAGAAAACACCGGTTGAAATCATTGAGGAAAGAAAGCAAAGACTTCGCACGAGTAGGATGGATACTTGATTACGGACTCCGGATTCGAGAAGGAGAAGGGAGGGCGGGTGGGAAAAAGAAGTCAACTGAGGATTGAACTCAAAGATGAAGAGACTCGAGTCAACTTGACGAGAAATGCACCGGATGAAAGAGCTGAGAACCAACGATCGAAAAACCAACTACGTGATCCTAAGGAAAATTTGAAAGGGAAGAGAAGTAATTCAAAACACCTACGTCAAGATTCCTTACCAGAGCGGAAGGGGCTGAGGAGTAAAAAGAATTCCTACTCTCCGATATAACTAGACTCCAAAAATAGTTTTCTTCTAGACTCAACAACGGCCAAACTACACGATCAATCAAGGGGGCTCCTAAGGTCGGTCGAGGCTCTGATACCAACTTGTCACGTCCAATATGCGACCCTATCCAAAAGGAACTCGATGGTCCCACCAAGGATAGACCCGCATATTGGAACGCTTTTGCAAGGTGGATATTATTACATCAACATTACATAATAGATGGGGGTACATACATAAGGCATACCATGCCACACGAATACAACATCATCATACATACGATCAACATCCGACTACGGATGTAACACAAACAGAAACTCAAACGACATCCACCCTGCTAGCCCAGGCTACCGACCTGGAACCTATCCCCTGATCGAAGAAACAGACGAAGAACTCAACGCAAGCAAGCATCGCTCTCGCGTCATGATCATCGGATAAAACTGTACCTGCAACTGTTGTTGTAGTAATCTGTGAGCCACGAGGACTCAGCAATCCCATTACCATGGGTATCAAGACTAGCAAAGCTTAAAGGGAAAGGAAGGGGTAAAGTGGTGAGGCTGCAGCAGCGACTAAGCATGATATGGTGGCTAACATACGCAAATGAGAGCGAGAAGAGAAACAAAGGAACGGTCGTCAACTAGTAATGATCAAGAGGTGATCCTGAACACCTACTTACGTCAAACATAACCCAGAAACCGTGTTCACTTCTCGGACTCCGCCGAGAAGAGACCATCATGGCTACACACGCGGTTGATGCGTTTTAATACGGATCTGGTGTCACGTTGTCTACAACCGGACATTAACAAATTCCCATCTGCCTATAACCGCAGGCATGGCTTTCAAAAGATTATACCCTGCAGGGGTGTCCCAACTTAGCTCATGATAAGCTCTCGCGATCAACGAAGGATTAACCTTCTCCCAGGAAGACCCGATCAGACTCGGAATCCCGGTTTACAAGACCTTTCGACAATGGTAAAACAAGACCAGCAAGACCACCCGATGCGCCGACAATCCCGATAGGAGCTGCACATATCTCGTTCTCAGGGCAACACCGGATGAGACAGGCTACGAGTAAAACCATACCTCGAGTTGCCCCGAGGGGGCCCCGCAGGCGGCTCGGTTCGGACCAACACTTAGACAAGCACTGGCCCGGGGGGGCTAAAATAAAGATGACCCTCGGGTTGGCCGACCCAAGGGAAAGGGTAGGTGGTGGTGAGGCAAAAGGTAAAACCAAGGTTGGGCCTTGCTGGAGGAGTTTTATTCAAAGCGAACTGTCAAGGGGGTCCCATAAATCACCCGACCGCGTAAGGAACGCAAAATCCGGGAACATAACACCGGTGTGACGGAAACTAGGGCGGCAAGAGTGGAACAAAACACTAGGCAAAAGGCCGAGTCTTCCACCCTTTACCAAATATATAGATGCATCAATAATATAAGAGATATTGTGATATCCCAACCAAAATCCTGTCCACCATGGAGAAATCTTCAACTTCACCTGCAACTAGCAACGCTATAAGAGGGCTGAGCAAAGCGGTAACATGGCCAAGCAACGGTTTGCATAGGAAAGGTGTCAAAGGTTAGAGGTTCATGGCAATATGGGATGGCTCGATAAACAGGTGATAGGTAGCGCAGCATAGCAATAGAACGAAACAACTAGCATAGCAATGATAGTAGTGAGATCCAGGGTAGCAGTCATCTTGCCTGAAATCCCGCAAGGAAGAAGAATGAGTCCATGAAGAAGACGAACGGATGAAGCTGAACCAACCATAGACGAACGAATCCTCACGATCGCAACGAAACAGGAACTATCGAAAAGAAGCACACAACAAGGTAAACACACCACACATAAACGAGGCATGATGCACAATAAGCATGATGCATGACAAGGCCAAATTAAGCTACTCATGGCAAGAGATGATGCAAACAAGAGCAACACATCAAGGCAAGTTTAAATGAGGCCGGGAACAACATATAACAATTCCGGTAAGTCCTCATATGCAAATTTCGAAGTTGGTCCAGATCTGAATAAACCTTATGTTCAAGTTGTTAAACAGCAAGTTGAGATGCACAAAGATGAACTACATGAGATTCTAGTCAAGTTTCATATAAAGTTCATTTAGTTCGGAGCTACGGCCTAGAAGATATGAGCAAAACAAGTTAAACATGGCATTGATGCAAAATGCACCCAAACATCAAGCAAACACCTCAAAACAAGGATGCAACATGAACATGAAGCTACATGCAAAATCAAGCAAGTTTCATATAGAGCACACTCAAACGGAGCAACGGTTCAACACACACCATATACAAGTCATAGCAACAATCTGTCCATAACAGCAGGTAGGCATATCGCAAGCATCAAAACAACATGCTACAGCACCTCAACATAATAACAAAAGGCATGGGCATAAAGTACAAGTAAAGCATAACAAAACATGAACACTGAGCTATCTCCAAAAATCACTAGAACATGCTCAAACACACATGAAAAGATTGCAAGTAATAACAATTACAGACTTTAGAAGAAATTACATCAGGTTGCAATGTTCAGAGCTATCAAACAACATGTTACAGGAACTTATCATGGAAAACAAAGGCATGGCATGAATCTACTAAATAAACAGAACAAAAGTCCCTTACTGACCAAGAGTCAAAAAGGATCAGAAGATATGATGGCACCCATGTAAACATGGCAAGTTATATGACAGATTCAAACATGGCAGGAGCAAGAGTAAGTAGGCATGTAGATGAGCTTGTGCAACTTACTACAGAGCAATACATGGCATGGCAAGGCACCCAATAGTAAGAAGGCATGTTTATGAAGCGAAGCATGGCAAGAGCAAGTTCATAGGGCACATGGATCGCTAGGAAAACACATGGTAACAACTGAACTTAATGTTAACAGGCTGACAGAAACATTATTTAGCAACTTTGGAGCAAGATATGAACAAGCTACAGCAAGCTATAAATTCAACCATGGGCATGTATGGTTAGAGCAAGACATGTAGAACAAAACATATTTAGTGATCATCTCCAGATTATGCATAGAATGACTAGTAGAAGCAGGTTTACATAGCATCACGAAATAACAGATTCAGCCTAGCAAAACAGCAACAGCAAGTACACTACTTAACAAGCTCGATTCGCTCACCACAAGTCATTGCATGACAAGATAATCATAGCATCATCAAGAAGACATGTTTATGAAACAAACCAAGGCAAGAACAAGTCCATAGCATGCAAGGATCAACTATAGAAACCTTGGAAAAATTGAATAACATGTAAACAATCTGCCAGGAAACATTTTGAAGCAAAAGTAGAGCACTCAAATGACATGCTAGACTACTCCATAATTGCAACAAAGGGCACGAATGGTAGAGCATAACCATATGTTCAAAACACCCTTACGGAAGTATCTCAAAATAAGCATGGATCTCTCTGTAGCAACAAGTTTACATGGCATCAAAATAAAAGCAGAACAGGAACTGAAATCAGCAACAGCAAGTACCCTACTTAGCAAGCTCTATGCACTCAGCACAAAAATCACAAAAATACATGGATAGCACCTCTGGAAATATGGCATGCCATACATCAAAACACATGTAGACATCAACCTCATAGGATGCACACATCAATCAAGACAAAAATGACAAACGAGCAAGTTATAACAGTTTCAGCAGATTAACAGCAACATGCACTCTTCCAACAGCATTTCTGGCATCAAGATGAGCTCAAATAAAAATGATGCAATGGAATGAAATGATGTACTCGTCGAGGCGAACAATTTGACATATTACACACGCAAAACGGAGCTACGGATGTAGAGATATAGCAGGTCAAACATGGCATGAAAATGCCAGAAATCTGGGACTTGGAGGATTTTCTCACCCCGAGAAAAAGTCAACGGGCACGGGTACCGAGGCTCGCCGGAGGGAGGTCGCCGGGGCTGTCGGGGACGGGGCCGGGGAGGCGGATCCGGGGCTCTCCGGCCGGATCTCGCCGGATCCGGTCCGGGTCGAGGCGGAGGGGCGACGGGGAGGCGACGGGGCGGCGCGGCCACCGGCGACGGGCGGCCGGACCGGGGCGGCGGAGCTCTTCTCGGCGAAGGCGACGGCGGCTGGGGGCGGAGCGGCGCGCCGGCGAGGCGAGGAGCGGCGGCGCGGGAGGCGCGGCCGAGCGGAGGGGCGCGGGGCAGGCGGCGCGGGCCGGTGCCGGGCGGCGGCGACCGGAGGACGGCGGCGGATGGCGGCGCCGGCGGGCGCGGGCGGCGGCGCGGGCTCCTCGGGCGCGGGGCCGAACGGCGGCGGGGTCACGGGCCTGCGCGGGCCAGCCACGGGCCCGGGCGGGCCGGCGGCGCGGGGCGGTGGCGGCTGCCACGTGGCGGCGTGGGAGTGTGCGTGGGCGGCGGCTGGACGTGTCCGGCGGTGGAGTGGACATGTTCGGCGCGTGGAGGGGGGATTTTTTTAGGGTTTAGACTGCGGGATTTCGTGGGAGGGGCTAATTTATAGGTAGAGGGAGCTAGGAGAGTCCAAATGAGGTGTGGTTTTCGCCCACACGATCGTGATCGAACGACCGAGAGCATGGAGGGGAGTTAGATGGCTTTTGGGCCATTTTGGAAGGGGTGTTGGGCTACAACTCAAAGAGGGCTTTGCGGTTACCCGGTTAACCGTTGGAGTATCAAACGACCTCCAAATGGCACGAAACTTGACAGGCGGTCTACCGGTGCTATACCAAGGCCGCTTGGCGAACCTCGGGCCATTCCGAGAAAGTTTAACACCCACACAAGAGAAGAGGCAAAAAGGGGACGCCGGATGACATAGGAGTGCCGGATTGCAAAACGGACAACGGGGAAAAGGCTCGGATGCAAGAGATGAACACGTATGCAAAATGAAATGCACATGATGACATGATAAAATGCAACACGCAAGCAAATGACATGGCAACGATGGCGAATAACTGGCAGACACCTGGCGCATCGGATCCGGGGCGTTACACTACCCCTACTATCTCACTAGGTGAGGACACCGCAAGATTGAACCCATCACAATGCACCTCTCCCATTGCAAGAAAAATCAATCTAGTTGGCCAAACCAAATTGATAGATCAGATAGAAATACAAAGCTATCAAATCATGCATATAAGAATTCAGGGGAGGCTCAAATAATATTCATAGATAATATGATCATAAATCCACAATTCATCAGATCTCAACAAACACACCGCAAAAAGAAGATTACATCGAATAGAACTCCAAGAACATCGAGGAGAACTTTGTATTGAAGATCAAAGAGAAAGAAGAAGCCATCTAGCTACTAGTTATGGACCCGTAGGTTTGTGGTAAACTACTCACAGATCATCGGTAGGGCGGCAAGGTTGATGTAGAGGCCCTCCGTGATCGAATCCCCCTCCGGCAGATCGCCAGAAAAGGCCCTAAGATGGGATCTCACGGGAACAGAGGCTTGCATCGGCGGAAAAGTATTTTTGTGGATGCTTTGGATGTTTGGGGAATATTTGAGAATGTATAGAGGTGGAACTAGGGTTAGAGGACCTCCATGGGGCCCACAAGCCTAGGGGCGCGCCCCCTGGGGCACGCCCTAGAGGCTTGTGGCCTCCGCGGGAATCCTCTGGCCCTCTCTCCAAGTCACGTAGGTGTCTTCTGGTCCAAGAAAAATCATCGTAAAGTTTTATTCCGTTTGGACTCTGTTTGATATTCCTTTTATGAAAAGTCAAAAAACAAGGGAAAACAGGAACTGGCACTGGGCACTCGGTTAATAAGTTAGTCCCAAAAATAATATAAAATAGCATATTAATGCATATGAAACATCCAAAACAGATAATATAATAGCATGGAACAATAAAAAATTATAGATACGTTGGAGACGTATCAATAGGCAATAGAACCATGTTCAATGGTAGGTCAAAAGATCAGTCACTAAAAAGCCTTACAATGCCATGTCAGTAGAAACACAAGAGATAGTAGACATCATGGAATTTACTGTTGGAACCTCATGTATGTAGAATGAGACCCTATTTGTTAGGAGTTTTGCTAACTGTATTAACTTGCTTGTGGGCAAATACACACATGCACCAATTTCTGCACCGTACAAACTAATGATGCACACTCTTACTAAGGCCAACATTAACAAGAAACTATTGGTAGTAATTTTATTTGTTTTAGTGTTCGTATTACACTCTTTGTTATTTAAATAGTCATCATACTATGCCACAATTGTGTTATTACAAAGACTCCCCATTAGTGTTCTATCTGATCAAATGTCGATATAATAAAATGAGAATTATTACCTATCCTAATACCGAGTTATGGTTGCTATACTTGAAGCGAGAAAAAGATGGGCACCTCATCGTGTATGGGTGTTAGGATTTACTCTACGAGTACAAAATGATAGTTGGCAACAGACTAATATTCATGATCCACCATGGGGTGATGAGGTCCTCCTCTTGATCACACCCATGCCTGCTCAATCTATTTAATCTGGAAAATTTGATGAAGAGCAGTTTTGTCCTACTGCCGTGCTTCTTGTTCATGCTCAACCATTCCTGCTCATGATGAGAGATACTTTTGGTAATGATGTGTTGATGTACCAAATGTTTGTTGTATGCCTGAAGTTTTAATGGTATATTATCTCTGTGATCATCTTTGCATGTATATGCTTTATTATAGAATTAATGTCCTTTCGTAGTTCAGTACAATGATAGCAAATAGGGAAAAGAATCAATGGATTTTGATAGGAGCATATCAACTCATAGCCCCTACAAATTTGGTTCAAAACTCTGCCATGGAAAAAAAATCAGAAATAATGTTTTGAACCCCACCACAACATTTTTATCCTTTCTCTAACCCGTCGAACATTTTCTGTGACACTAAAAGTCATCAAAAAATTCGAACATGCCTATTGACGGCCAAATGTGTCGCCTAAAATCAGGCTAGAACGTCACCAAAGTTGCCGAGAGCGCTACCCTGGAACGAAAACAACTGGTGACGATTCCCATCACAGAAAATTATATTAGGCAACTTTTTTCCCATCATGGAGATTTTCATCACAAACAATCACACATTTTGTAGTGCATCAATGGATCTATTTCATTGACCTTATCCAAAAGAACAAGCATAGAAAACTTCATGAGAAAGAAGTTACATCGACCAAGTGGGCATGCTATGCCACAATCACCACACTTGGCATAGGCAATAATTTCAATTTATTATGTGCTAATGTTGCTTGCAACAGTTTGTATTTTAGGACGTAAAAACCTATCGTCGGTTGACGCTTGAGTTTTTGAGCACCCTATCACATACAGACAGGCTTTCCAAGAGGACCAGATCACTTTATGACTCATGGACTGTAGCTTTGACATGTCCCTAATGGAGTGGTGCACGCTTGTTGGTTTCACCGAGAATGGCAGCCATGTCCATTACGCCAGCGACGTGCTACATCCATATCCAGTACATTCTTTTTATCAGATGAGTTTTCAAAGGCCATAGCATAGGGGTAGCTTCATTGAGTGTTCTAGTATACGATATTCTATTATCCTATCACTAACAACATTGTGGGCACGTGGAGGAGTATCTAAAGTCAATGAATAAAATATGTTCATCCTTGGGAAGGCCAGGAACACCGAGATCAACTACACGCCAAACTTAGGAGTGATCCTTTCACTTCACGTCGCCCACCATGCAAACCAAACGCATGGCGACATCACCTAAGGAGGAGTCATCACCGTTTTGGACAACTCCCCTGGCCTCAACCTATCATACTTGAACCCGTTGGGAGGTTACCGCCTTGTCAGTATTCATGTCATTCGTAGTGTCGAGATGGCAGTTTCTCATTTGGGCCATTACTATATCCGTACTCCTGGAGTGGAACATTTGTTACCCACTCTCATGACTAAATGCATCTCGAACGAGGAGTGAACTTTACATTATGTCGCATAGGAAGAGGATGAAGTTTTCGACCTTGACGCTCCTGAACTGGAAGAGGTGGATGAAGAAGAGATCGTACCGGAATTGACCCTTGCTTGTTTCTCTTTTGTTCGATCTGATGTACTCTGTCCCATTTATCGGTACAGTTAGATCGCTTACTTAGAAAAAAAATCAACCTACAATATTTTAACATCTTAGTTATATATTTGTTTCGAAATATAATTGGCCTTATATGTTCTCTAAAATACTTTTTAAAGCAACTACACATGGTTTAATCTCTAGACTTTTGCCAAATTTTATTTCTAGAGGTGTGATTGACTTGCAATATGCTGATGATACATTACTTTTCCTTGAAAATTCTTATGACAAGGCCATGAATTTTACGCAGATCTTGTCTTTTTTCAGGGATTATTTGGTATGAAAATTAACTTTCATAAAACTGGTATCCTTGATGAAGTCATGTACCTATGGTAGGGTCACGGACCTGTCCAAAGTACCCTCCCCAAGGTCATCTTCATAAGAAGCTACCTTCTAGTCGACCAAGAGGGATTCCACTCGACGGACTCGAAGACACTCGACCATGAAGATTCACTCGACCACCAAGAGATCAAGAGCCACTCTGCATCCAAACGGTCTGTAATTAAGTAGTCTTTATGGTCATGATGACACTTTATGTAAGGCGTTACTGGTAACGCCCATCTTTATGTACTTTAAACCCTGCATAACTGAGGGCCGGGGGGGGTCTGGCAGACATTATATAAGCCACCCCCCTCCTTAGTGTAAAGGGTTCGCACCCCTATAACTCATACGCACATAATCCAGTCGACTGCCTCCGGGCTCCGAGACGTAGGGCTGTTACTTCCTCCGAGAAGGGCCTGCACTCGTAAAACTCCTTGCGTATACAACTACTCCATAGCTACGATCTTGCCTCTCCATACCTACCCCCCATTCTACTGTCAGACTTAGAACCACGACAGTTGGCGCCCACCGTGGGGCAGGTGTCTTAGCGATTTTTGGAGAAGTTGCAATTGTTCCGATTGTTTTCATCATGGTTTCGGGTGGAGTTTTGGTCGAGGGCCACGAGATCCGTCTCAGCGCGCTCACCTTCATCGGCGACGACTCCGCTTGGCTCCAGGAGGCTCCACTCGACATCGACGCGCTCCCCATCCGCGTTGCGACGCATTTTCGGGCGTGTGTCCGTGGTGTTCTGCTGCGGCAACCGTCGGCTCCGTACCGGTCGACTCTCATGTCGTCCTCCCTCCCTATCTCCCGCCAGCGCAAGCGCTCTGGTCGGTCGAGGCTTCAGTGGTGGGTGAGGCACGCAGTAGCTCGCCAATCGGCCACCACCCAGGTCGCGGCAAATGAGCCCGACGAATCTCTCTACGGCCTGTTCGATCTGTCGGCTGGCTCCGTAGAGACTGCATCCGAGTGCGACAGCAGTGATCCAGTGGTGGAGGTCCTGATGGTCAACGGGCCTCGTAGCCCTCCCGGCTTCCCCCGCGACGACGGGGTGGACGGTGGAGGCGACCCCGCTCAGGCACATGAGGAATATCAGCCCGAACCACTTAATTCTCTGCAAAGGGAAGAACTTCGCGGCAGGAACATGGATGCCCTGCATACTCCTATCGCAGGAGAAACTCCTGAGGCTTGTGCCTTGGAAGAGGCGCGTTTGGCCAACTTGGCTGAGCGCACTCGACTGGAGAACCTCCGGCGAGCACTCGACGAGCGTGCGCGGAAACGAGTACCCGACTCCAGCCGACGTCAGCTCTTTCCGCAACCCACTCAGGTATATCGAACCCCGATTAAGAATTTAGCAGCTGCAGCCCGTATAGCAGAGTCAATTCAGCCCTCTTAGTCGGAGGCTGGAAGAGGTTTGATGCAGATCAGAGATTTGCTCCAGGCAGCAGGAGATCAGAATTCAGTTGTGTCACAGTCGCGCAACAGGATCCACAGTCAATCTGTCGCTGCGAATACTGTTTAGTCGGCTCACAGCCCAAGGTCACCTCCGAGGCGAGTGGGACGTGAAGGCCGGCAGGACCACTATGATGACCGATTTGATCGCGATGATAGGCGTTGAGTGCCCACTCCTCCACCGAGAGGTGGGTCTAACGCCCATCGGCAACAAGATGCTAGGCGTCAGCTCAGTGTTGGGCGGAGAGCTCCGGTCGACCCCAGAGAACCAGGCTTTGACGCGAGATCCATCATCGTGCAAGGTTTGGTCGATCGGAACAGAGCCCATAGAGGTGGCCATGACAGAGATGTGCCCACTAGCAGCCGAGTCCATGTTTCAGGTCCAGAATGCTTTAGCAGAGCCATCAGAGCCGCAGTGATACCCCCAACTTCAGGTTGGCGACTGGGGTAAGTAAGTTCGCCGGAGAGTCCAAGCCTGAAACTTGGCTCGAAGACTACCGAGTGGCGGTACAGATCGGAGGCGGTAATGATGAGGTGGCCATGAAGCATTTACCACTCATGCTAGAGGGTTCGGCCAGGGCGTGGTAGAATCAGTTAGCTCCTAGCAGCATTTACACTTGGGAAGATCTTTCCCGAGTGTTCGTCAGGACGTTCGAGGGAACTTGCAAGCGACCGGCCGAATTGACGGAGCTGCAAGTCTGCGTGCAAAAGTCGAGTGAAACATTGAGAGATTACATCCAGAGATGGATCACTTTGCATCATACCGTGGAGAATGTGTCGGACCATCAAGCGGTCCGCGCCTTCAAAGATGGTGTCAAGAACAGAGAGTTGAGCCTGAAGTTTGGTCGAACTGAAGATATGACCCTGAGTCGGATGATGGAAATCACCACAAAATACGCCAATGGTGAAGAACAGGACCGACTTCGGAGTGGCAAGTACAAGCCGAGTCAGTCGGAGAAAGGAAACTCCAGTCGAAAGCAGAAGCGGAAGGCCGAGCCAGCGGCTCCTGGAGAGGCTCTGGCCGTGACTCAAGGAAAGTTCAAAGGG
The DNA here is from genome assembly GCA_963921465.1 of Triticum timopheevii. NCBI lineage: Eukaryota > Viridiplantae > Streptophyta > Magnoliopsida > Poales > Poaceae > Triticum > Triticum timopheevii. The sequence goes on along the minus strand of OY997270.1, from coordinate 487,205,673 downwards.
AAACCCAAAGGATCTTGGAACCCCAAGAAGGTGAAAGATAAGGAAAGAAATGACGTGATGGATCTGCCGTGTCACATCCACGCGAAGAAAGACGAAGAGGGTAATTTCATCTACCCGAAACATACCACTCGCCAATGCCGGCTCCTAATCCAGCAGTTCCAAGGGAAGCAGCCCAAGGACAAAGAGAAGGAGTCGGACAAGGCTGAGGACAAGGAGGACAGTGATGGAGGGTACCCCCATGTCAATTCAATCCTGATGATTTTTGCTGATGTAGAGAGTAAGAGTCGACTGAAAGTGATCAACCGTGAGGTAAATATGGTCGCCCCGGTGACACCAAGCTATCTGAGATGGTCACAAACTCCCATTACGTTCGACCAGTCCGATCACCCTACTCACATTGCCACCCCTGGGAGGCAAGCGCTGGTGGTCGACCCAGTCGTCGAAGGCACTCGACTGACGAAGGTATTGATGGATGGCGGCAGCGGGTTGAATATACTGTATGCAGAGACGCTCAAGGGAATGGGCATTCCGATGTCCAGGCTCAGCTCCAGCAACATGAGCTTTCACGGAGTCATTCCTGGAAAGAAGGCTGAGTCACTCGGCCAAATAGCTCTGGATGTAGTATTCGGCGACTCGAAGCATTTCCGCAAAAGAGAAGCTGACATTTGAAGTAGTGGATTTTCAGAGTGCTTACCACGCTATTTTGGGGAGACCAGCTTACACACTGTTCATGGCTCGACCATGTTACGTGTACCTCAAACTGAAGATGCCCGGCCCCAAAGGCGTGATCACTATCACTGGCAATCGGAAGAAGGCAGAAGAGTGCTTTTAGAAAAGCTCGAAAATTGCCGATTCCCAGATAACAATGGTAGAGCTGGAAGGGTACAAGAAAAATGCAGATCCAAGTGAGTTGTTGCAGGCCAAGAAGCCTGCCACAGAATCAGCTTTCAGTCGTCTGGAGAGACAAAACCTATTCACATTCACCCGACCGGACCAAACGCAGCTCCGACCCATATTTCAACAACACTCGACTCTAAATAGGAAGAAGCGCTCATCCAGTTCCTCCGTGAGAACTAGGACATCTTTGCATGGAAGCCAGCTGACATGCCGGGTGTTCCCAGGGGGCTGGCTGAGCATCGCCTTAGAGTCGACTCAAAAGTGAAACCTATTAAAGAACATCTTCGACGGTCCGCCGTTCAGAAGAAAAAAGCCATTGGCGAGAAGGTGGCTCGACTCCTTGCAGCAGAGTTTATCCGAGAGATATACCACTCTGAGTGGCTCGCCAATGTCGTCATGGTTCCCAAGAAGGACAACTCACTCCGCATGTGCATCGATTTCAAACATATCAATCGGGCCTGCCCGAAAGATCATTTTCCCCTCCCTCGCATCGACCAAATTGTCGACTCGACTGCGGGGTGCGAGAGATTGTCTTTTTTAGACGCCTATTCCGGGTACCATCAGATCCATCTGTATGGTCCTGACGAGATCAAAACATCTTTCATCACTCCATTCGGGTGCTTCTGCTATATCACCATGCCATTCAGTCTCAAGAATGCCAGAGCCACATTCATGAGAATGATTCAAAAGTGTCTACTCACTCAAATCAGTCGGAATGTGGAAGCGTACATGGATGATATCGTGGTCAAGTCACGAAAGGGTTCCGACCTGTTGACTGACCTAGCTGAAACATTTGCCAATCTCAGGAGATACTATATCAAGCTTAATCCATCTAAGTGCACATTCGGAGTACCTGGCGGAAAGTTACTTGGTTTTCTCGTTTCAGAACGAGGAATCGATGCTAACCCAGAAAAAGTTGGCACCATACTCCGAATGAAATGCCCTGTGCGTGTGCACGATGTCCAGAAGCTTACTGGATGCTTGGCCGCGTTAAGTCGATTCATCTCTCGCCTCGGTGAAAAGGCGTTACCTCTTTACCAACTGATGAAGAAGGCAGACAAGTTCGAGTGGACTCCAGAAGCTTATGTAGCGTTTGCCGAGCTAAAAGCTCTGCTCTCCACCCAGCCGGTGCTTGCTGCTCCAATCAGCAAAGAGCCTCTGTTGCTTTACATTGCAGCCACAGGACAGGTCGTCAGTACAGTACTTACGGTCGAGCGGGAAGAGGAAGGTAAAACCTTCAAAGTTCAGCGCCCAGTGTATTATCTCTTTGAAGTCTTGACCCCATCGAAGCAAAGATATCCTCATTATCAGAAGCTCATATATGGGATCTACATGACCATGAAGAAGGTTGCTCATTATTTCTCTGATCATAACATTACAGTCGTCAGCGATGCACCATTGTCAGAGATTCTGCACAACAGAGATGCAACTGGTCGAGTGGCTAAATGGGCGATTGAACTTCTTCCCCTTGATATCAAATTTGAGGCAAAGAAAGCCATTAAGTCCCAGGCTATAATTGATTTCCTTGCCGAGTGGATTGAACAACAGCAGCCGACTCAAGTTCACTCGGAGCATTGGACCATGTTCTTTGATGGCTCTAAGATGTTAAATGGTTCTGGTGCTGGGGTGGTTTTGGTTTCCCCCCGAGGAGATAAGCTCAGATATGTGCTCCAGATCCACTTTGATTCCTCCAATAATGAAGCAGAATATGAAGCACTCTTGTATGGGTTGCGCATGGCCATTTCACTCGGCGTCCGTCGCCTTATGGTTTATGGCGACTCAGATTTGGTGGTCAATCAGGTGATGAAGGAGTGGGACGTTAGAAGCCCAGCCATGACTAGATACTGCAATGCAGTGAGGAAGCTCGAAAAGAAATTTGAAGGGTTAGAGCTCCATCACATACCCCGACTGAAGAATCAAGCGGCTGATGATTTGGTGAAGATAGGTTCCAAGAGAGAAGTCATTCCCAGTGATGTGTTCTTGGAGCATATCCATACTCCATCAGTCATAGAAGATCCTTTTACTAAAGAAGCTCCGCAGCCCAAGAGTATCACAGATCCGACTGAGGTTGAAGTTCCTACAGTGGTCGACCTGATCATGGAAGCCTTGGCAATCACTCCTGATTGGATAGTACCGTACATCACGTATATCTTGAGGAAAGAGCTCCCGGAGGACGAAGAAGAGGCTCGACAGATCGTCCGCCGATCTAAAGCCTTTACTGTGATAAGGGGACAGCTATTCAGAGAAAGCGCGACTGGAGTTGGTCAGAAATGCATAACGCTAGAGGAAGGTCGGATAATCCTTGATGACATCCACTCGGGGGCCTGTGGCCATCATGCATCCTCTCGGACCATCGTGGCCAAAGCATACCGAGCCAGATTTTACTGGCCAAGGGCGAATGAAATGGCAAAGGAGATAGTTGACAAGTGTGAGGGATGCCAATTCTACTCCAATATGTTACACAAACCCGCATCAGCTTTGAAGACCATACCACTCGTCTGGCCCTTCGCAGTATGGGGGTTGGATATGGTGGGGCCCTTGAGAACAGGCAGAAGCAGTTTCACACATGTGCTGGTAGCAGTCGACAAGTTCACCAAGTGGATCGAGGCTAAACCCATTAGAAACCTTGATGCCGGTACTGCTGTCAGCTTCATCAGAGAATTGATATTCAGATATGGAGTCCCACACAGCATCATCACTGACAACGGGTCAAACTTCGACTCGGAGGAATTCAGGGCGTTCTGCACGTCTCAGGGCACACGAGTCGACTATGCTTCAGTCGCCCATCCTCAGTCGAATGGACAAGCAGAGCGGGCCAATGGCTTGATTCTCAAAGGGTTGAAGCCCCGACTGATGCGTGATCTCAAGCATGCGGCTGGAGCATGGGTCGATGAACTTCCCTCAGTGCTTTGGGGGTTAAGGACCACGCCCAACCGGTCGACTGGAAGAACTTCGTTCTTCTTGGTCTACGGAGCTGAAGCAGTCTTGCCAAGTGACCTTCTCCACAATGCTCCTCGGGTCGAGCTCTACACCGAGGCTGCAGCAGAACAAGCACGGTAGGATGCAGTCGACCTTTTAGAGGAAGAAAGAGAGATGGCTCTGATCCGATCGACCATTTATCAACAAGACTTGCGTCGCTTCCACGCCAAAAACGTGAAGAGTCGAGCCTTCCAGGAAGGAGATTTGGTTCTCCGAGTGGATCAACAGAAACCACACAAGCTTGCTCCTTCTTGGGAAGGTCCCTTCATCGTCACCAGGGTCCTCCACCACGGAGCGTGTCGTCTTTACAACGTCAAGCACAACATCGATGAGCCCCGAGCTTGGAACGCGGAGCTTCTCCGCCCCTTCTACACTTAAGTATTCACTCGGATGAGTTGTAATAATAGTACTTCTGTAGTTTATTTATCAAAGACAAGAGCTTTATGATTTTCCCAGTAATTATCATTACTTTTGTCCACATAAAGCAATCCCCCAGTGGGTGGCTTGGCTGCGAATCTGATTCGCCTAAGTCTGTAAAAAAATCCTAACCGAGTGGTGAGCCAGCCTCCCACTCGAGGGCTTAGCTGCGAAATCCGTTTCGCCTAAGTTAAACAAAATCCTACCGAGTGGTAAGCCAGCCTTCCACTCGGAGGCTTAGCTGCAGTCCAAGTACTCGCCTAAGTTAAACAAAATCCTACCGAGTGGTAAGCCAGCCTTCCACTCGGAGGCTTAGCTGCAGTCCAAGTACTCGCCTAAGTTAAACAAAATCCTACCGAGTGGTAAGCCAGCCTTCCACTCGGAGGCTTAGCTGCAGTCCAAGTACTCGCCTAAGTTAAACAAAATCCTACTGAGTGGTAAGCCAGCCTTCCACTCGGAGGCTTAGCTGCAGTCCAAGTACTCGCCTAAGTTAAACAAAATCCTACCGAGTGGTAAGCTAGCCTTCCACTCGGAGGCTTAGCTGCAGTCCAAGTACTCGCCTAAGTTAAACAAAATCCTACCGAGTGGTAAGCCAGCCTTCCACTCGGAGGCTTAGCTGCAGTCCAAGTACTCGCCTAAGTTAAACAAAATCCTGCCGAGTGGTAAGCCAGCCTTCCACTCGGAGGCTTAGTTGCAGTCCAAGTACTCGCCTAAGTTAAACAAAATCCTACCGAGTGGTAAGCCAGCCTTCCACTCGGAGGCTTTGCTGCAGTCCAAGTACTCGCCTAAGTTAAACAAAATCCTACCGAGTGGTAAGCCAGCCTTCCACTCGGAGGCTTAGCTGCAGTCCAAGTACTCGCCTAAGTTAAACAAAATCCTACCGCGTGGTAAGCCAGCCTTCCACTCGGAGGCTTAGCTGCAGTCCAAGTACTCGTCTAAGTTAAACAAAATCCTACCGAGTGGTAAGCCGGCCTTCCACTCGGAGGCTTAGCTGCAGCATTGCGCTCGCCTAAGTTCAAATACAACATGCGCTCCACAAGGAGGACGAGGTGCAGGTCAACTGCTACCCTCTCCTTCCGAGCTACGCCACAAATACAACGTGCGCTCCGCAAGGAGGACGAGGTACAGGTCGACTGTTACTTCCTTGAAAATCCTACCGAGTGGAGAGCAAACCTCCCACTCGGGGGCTTAGCTGCAGCCCAGTGCTCGCCTAAGTTTTTGAAAATCCTACCGAGTGGAGAGCAGACCTCCCACTCGGGGGCTTAGCTGCAGCCCAGTGCTCGCCTAAGTTTTTGAGAATCCTACCGAGTGGAGAGCAGACCTCCCACTCGGAGGCTTAGCTGCAGCCCAGTGCTCGCCTAAGTTTTTGAAAATCCTACCGAGTGGAGAGCAGACCTCCCACTCGGGGGCTTAGCTGCAGCCGAGTGCTTGCCTAAGTTTTTGAAAATCCTACTGAGTGAAGAGCAGACCTCCCACTCGGGGGCTTAGCTGCAGCCCAGTGCTCGCATAAGTTTTTGAAAATCCTACCGAGTGAAGAGCATACCTCCCACTCGGGGGCTTAGCTGCAGCCCAGTGCTCGCATAAGTTTTTGAAAATCCTACCGAGTGAAGAGCAGACCTCCCACTCGGGGGCTTAGCTGCAGCCCAGTGCTCGCCTAAGTGTATTGGGGATCAAGTCGATTGCAATGAGCGCTTCGCTTTAGCCTGCAAAAGACACCTCAAACCAAATGCAAACATATTCAATGTCGAATCCAAGTTTGGATAATACCTAACGGAACCGAAAGTGCTCAGGCGCTAAGCCTGTTAAGGTTTGTCGGTTACAAAAGTCACTCGGCATACCGAGGCAAATTTAAAGTATCAAGCTCGGAAGTTTTTTACCCCTCCTGTGGAGGGCTGGAAGGCGCAACAAACTCATCCAGGTCGATTCCATCTGCAATCCGAGTGGCAGCAGCGATGAAGGTCTCCATGAAAGATCGAAAATCGTGCTTCTTGGTGTTAGCCACCCTCAGGGTCGCCAGCTTGTCCTCTCGTGCATCCTTGTAGTGAACGCGGACCAGAGATAGAGCAACATCTGCGCCACACCTGGCAGAGGACTTCTTCCACTCCTGCACTCGACCTAGGACCTCGTTCAGTCGAGTCATCGGAGACTCGAGGTCGTTCTGAAGCGTCTCTCTTGGCCAGAGTGTTGTGTCGATGCGAGAAGTTGCGACCTTCAGCCTTGCGAGGTAGTCGATGACAGCAGCAACGCGATATTCGAGCCGGAGCACGTTCATAGCAGCTTCATCTTTCACGGGAGAGTTGATGGGATCCAGGTTTATTTCCAGTCGACCAGTTTCCTCTTCAAAATTCTGGCAAAATTCTGCAAGCGCAATGACCGAGTCAAGACAACAGTCGAATGGAAAGATCACAGTTAAAGTGTCTGTTTGGTACAAAAGATTACCTTCAAGCATGAGGAATAGCTTTTTGGCGAGTCCGCCCAGATAAGCCTCCAGATCGTTCTTCTTTCCCGCCAACTCACTGGCCTTATCACTCAGGGCAATCTTATCGCTTTTCAGTCGACTGACCTCCTTGTTGGCAGCATCAAGAGCAGCTTTCAGATTGGTGTTTTCTTCTTCGAGCTTGGTGACTGAAGCCAGCTTCTCATTTGCGAGCTTGGTCTTCTCTAAAGTCGTTTTCTGTATCTCAGCCAAGTCAAGGTCTTTTTTCTTCAGGGCATCCCTCACTTTGTCTGCAAAGTTGCAGTGAGATCAGACTTTGAAACAAACGAGAGGCAAAGACAGTCGTCGAAGGCCTCACCAAACATACCTTTAGCTTCCTCCTTCGGCTTCGTTAAGTTCTCCTGGACCAGTTTCAGATCAAGCTCGAGCTGGATGTGTTTGTTCTCCAACTCAGTATAACGGGCCGCAAGGTCGTAGGATTTCTACGAAGAACCAATCAACAGATGTCAAAGACATTTCACTTCCGAGTGACTAAGGAAAAATCATAGCGTTTCTAAGACTACAGCCGAATACAAACATTCGACCATAGTCTCGGGGACTACACCCAGTGGGTGCACTCAGCATTCCCCCACTAGTTTTATCAGTAAGAGTTGACAAGTCGACCAACAAAAAAAACGAGAGGTGTCCTTCAGACTATAGTCGACTGCCAGCAGTCGACCACAGTCTCGGGGACTACACCCAGTGGGTGCACTCAGCGTGCCCCCACTGGTCTATGAGTCTATTCGACCTAGTCAAGTAAGGAAAAAACTTAAGACATAAAGACTATGGTCGACTGCCAGCAGTCCACCATAGCTTTGGGGACTACACCCAGTGGGTGCACTCAGCGTGCCCCCACTAATCCGGAATTTCAGTTGACACACCCAGTGGGTGTAGGACAAACTCTAGGAATTTCAGAAAGAAGGATTCTCAGATATCATATCCTAACAGAACAGGCGGTGACCGACTGACCTGAACGTTACTCTGAAGAGCTGAACTGGCGTCATAGGCTGCCTGGCTGGCTTCTCGGATTGCCTTCACTTGCTCCATCATAACCCCTGCCTGGCATATTGCTTCTTTAGCAGCACTAGTTTGGTCTTCTGGGACGTGGTGGGTTGAGAAAAGCGAGGGTTGAGCAGCACTCGACGATGAAGGGCGAGCACTCATCAACGGCACTGCAAAGGATACGGTGGGCCGAGTGACAGTGTCTCCCTCCACGATCAACGTCTCGGGTGCTGGCACGTCCGGAGTCGCCTCGCTAGCAGACGCTTTCCTGCTCCTCCTCTGCCTCAGTGGTTCCTCGTCATCGTCATCAGGAAGGTCAATAACGATGTTAGATGAAGCTGCGGAAAAGAATCAAAATTAGAGGCAAGAAGTCAATCGACTAAAGACAGAACTACAAGAGTCATACCAGGTTTTGAAGTAACGGCATCCTCCATCTTGTGGTCTTCAGCCCTGGACGAGGTATCAGAAGTAGCAGCACTGCAGGTCCATAAGTCAGTCGATTAGCTCATGAGTCGACCAAGAATAAGTTCATGAAACGGGAAAACCCAAGTTACACCATTACCCTGAGATTGTGGGGATCACCACCTTCATCTTCGGCAACACCTTCGCCGGCTTCGATGGTGCCACTCGAGATTGCTTCGGAGCTTTCTTAGTCGGCACCGTAGAAGTCGTCCGAGGGCGCTTAGTCGACTGCACGACGGTTGCGACCCCCTTACCACGCTCGGCTGCGGGATCATGGACAAGCTTCGAGCGTCTTTCCGAGCGGGGAGGCACAACTTCCTCCTCCTCCTCCTCCTCTTCTTCCTCACCAGAGTCATCGTCGTCAGCATCCGAATCCCACTCCTCCGGGCTTTCACCCCCACTTCCTTCCTCCTCCTCAGTCGGCGCTTGCGCTCCATTGGGCATCGAGTACAACTCAGTGGTGACCTGACAGACAACAAAACAAGACGAAGGTCAATCGACCAATTTGCAGCGAAGCAGAATGAATAAAGCAAGATTACAATTGGGGATAAATGGTCATACCGTGTCCGGTGTGTAGGAATGGTTGAGTGGTGGGATCCTCCTAGCCCCTCGTGGGTTGTCCTTATTCCCTGTGATTGCAGCCACCCACCTCTCCAGTGTGGTGTCGTCGACCGCTTCTGGATGAACCCGAGTGGTGTCTTCAGTACCACAGTACAGCCACATCGGATGACCTCGGTACTGAAGTGGTTGGATGCGCCGTCTAAGGAAGACCTCCAGAAGATCCATACCCGTCACTCCGTCTCGAACAAGCTGGACTACGCGCTCCATCAACATTCTTACTTGAGATTTCTCCTCAGGAAGCACCTTCAGAGAAGAGGGTTTGTTCACTCGGTCCATGGAGAACGGAGGGAGACCAGTCGACTGCCCAGGCGTCGACTCGTCTTGGCAGTAGAACCAGGTCGACTGCCACCCTCTGACCGACTCAGGAAGGGTCATGGCCGGGAAAGTGCTCTTACTCCTCATCTGAATCCCAAGACCCCCGCACATTTGGATAACCCTAGTCATGTCATCGTCCGGACTCGCCTTTTTCACCGTCTGTGAGCGACAGGTGAATATGTGCTTAAAGAGACCCCAGTGTGGTCGACAACCCAGGAAGTTCTCGCACATGGACACGAAAGCAACAAGATAGGCAATGGAATTGGGAGTGAAATGATGGAGTTGCGCCCCAAAGAAGTTCATAAACCCCCGGAAGAAAACACTCGGCGGCAGAGAGAATCCACGATCTACATGAGTGGCTAGGAGAACGCACTCACCCTCCTGCGGCTGCGGTTGCCACTCGGACCCCGGGAGCCTCACTGACCCGTGGGGGATCAGACCCTCGTTGGCTAGGTCATTGAGATCCGCCTCGGTGATGGTCGAGCGGATCCAATCCCCTTGAACCCAACCTTGTGGTAGGCGGGACCTTGACGAAGATCCGCCCCAACTGGGCGCTCTCCCCTTCGCTTTCCCCGTCGTCGTCGCCTTCTTCGCACGCTCCAAGGCCGCCGTCTTCTCCTTCACCATTGTCGCCGGCGAAGCACGCGAGGAGTGGATGGGTAGAGGCGAGAGCAGGCACAGCGTGCAGAGGTGAGGAGGGCGAAGAGAAGAATGAAAAGGCACTGTTCAAAAACCCTCGCCCGGCGCTTTATATAAAGTCGCTTCCGAGTGGCTGACAAGTAGGCCCGGGCGGCCCAGTCACATCCCGAAACAGTCGCGCAGGCGTGATACGTGGCGAAAAAGGTGGCGCGGGAATCGAGGCGTCCACGCCTTATCCCATCCGAGTACTGCGGTCCGCCCCGCTTCGCGCACTTCCCAAAATTCGGATCCCACAAAATCTGCTAACGGCAGATCAATCTGTCAGACGATAGATTTCCTGCGATCCGTCGCTCGGAAGTTCACTAAGTTCAAAAGTTTCACTCGACCGAAGAAAAGAATGGATCAAGGCGACTGAAAGAAAAGTTGCTTCCATCGTTACAAAAGATTATTGATCCAAGATAAGACATGTTCAGAACACAAAAACGGGTCGGAAATATTACCAACTCCTTCCTCACTCAAACCTCGATCCATTCGGGGGCTAATGATGAAGTCATGTACCTATGGTAGGGTCACAGACCTGTCCAAAGTACCCTCCCCAAGGTCATCTTCATAAGAAGCTACCTTCCAGTCGACCAAGAGGGATTCCACTCGACGGACTCGAAGACACTCGACCATGAAGACTCACTCGGCCACCAAGAGATCAAGAGCCACTTTGCATCCAAACGGTCTGTAATTAAGTAGTCTTTATGGTCATGATGACACTTTATGTAAGGCGTTACTGGTAACGCCCATCTTTATGTACTTTAAACCCTGCATAACTGAGGGACGGAGGGGTCAGGCAGACACTGTTGGGTAATGAGGTAATTTCAAAAAAATTCCTACGCACACGTAAGATCATGGTGATGGCATAGCAACGAGAGGGGAGAGTATTGTCTATGTACCCTCGTAGACCGTAAGCGGAAGCGTTATGACAACGCGGTTGATGTAGTCGTACGTCTTCACAATCCGACCGATCCAAGTACCGAACGTACGGCACCTCCGAGTCCAGCACACGTTCAGCTCGATGACGATCCCCGGGCTCCGATCCAGCAAAGCTTCGGGGATGAGTTCCGTCAGCACGATGGCATGGTGACGATGATGATGTTCTACCGGCGCAGGGCTTCGCCTAAACTCCACGACGATATGACCGAGGTGGAATATGGTGGAGGGGGGCACCGCACACGGCTAAGGAACGATTCGTAGATCAACTTGTGTCGTTGTCTAGAGGTGCCCCCCTGCCCCGTATATAAAGGAGCAAGGGGGGAGGGGGCGGCCGGCCTAGGAGGGGCGCGCCAAGGGGAGTCCTACTCCCACCGGGAGTAGGACTCCCTCCTTCCTTGTTGGAGTAGGAGAAGGGGGGAAAGAGGGGGAGAGGAGGAAGGAAAGGGGGGCCGCACCCCTTGTCCAATTCGGACTAGAGGGGGGCTGCGCGCCTCCTTCCTTTCGGCCTCTCTCCTCTATTTCCGTTTGGCCCAATAAGGCCCATATACTCCCCGGCGAATTCCCGTAACTCTCCGGTACTCCAAAAAATACCCGAATCACTCGGAACCTTTCCAAACTCCGAAAATAGTCGTCCAATATATCGATCTTTACGTCTCGACCATTTCGAGACTCCTCGTCATGTCCCCGATCTCATCCGGGACTTCGAACTCCTTCGGTACATCAAAACTCATAAACTCATAATAAAACTGTCATCGAAACCTTAAGTGTGCGGACCCTACGGGTTCGAGAACTATGTAGACATGACCTAGAACTATTCTTGGTCAATAACCAATAGTGGAACCTGGATGCCCATATTGGCTCCTACATATTCTACGAAGATCTTTATCGGTCAAACCGCATAACAACATACTTTGTTCCCTTTGTCATTGGTATGTTACTTGCCCGAGATTCGATCGTTGGTATCCAATACCTAGTTCAATCTCGTTACCGGCAAGTCTCTTTACTCGTTACGTAATGCATCATCCCGTAACTAACTCATTAGCTACATTGCTTGCAAGGCTTATAGTGATGTGCATTACCGAGAGGGCCCAGAGATACCTCTCCGACAATCGGAGTGACAAAACCTAATCTCGAAATACGCCAACCCAACATGTACCTTCGGAGACACCTGTAGTACTCCTTTATAATCACCCAGTTACGTTGTGACGTTTGGTAGCACCCAAAGTGTTCCTCCGGTAAACGGGAGTTGCATAATCTCATAGTTATAGGAACATGTATAAGTCATGAAGAAAGCAATAGCAACATACTAAACGATCAAGTGCTAGGCTAACGGAATGGGTCATGTCAATCACATCATTCTCCTAATGATGTGATCCCATTAATCAAATGACAACACATGTCTATGGTTAGGAAACATAACCATCTTTGATTAATGAGCTAGTCAAGTAGAGGCATACTAGTGACTATATGTTTGTCTATGTATTCACACATGTATCATGTTTCCGGTTAATACAATTCTAGCATGAATAATAAACATTTATCATGAAATAAAGAAATAAATAATAACTTTCTTATTGCCTCTAGGGCATATTTCCTTCAGTCTCCCACTTGCACTAGAGTCAATAATCTAGTTCACATTGCCATGTGATTTAACTCCAATATTCATATCTGTATATGATTAACACCCATAGTTCACATCGTCATGTGACCAACACCCAAAGGGTTTACTAGAGTCAATAATCTAGTTCACATAGCTATGTGATTAACACCTAAAGAGTACTAAGGTGTGATCATGTTTTGCTCGTGAGAGAAGCTTAGTCAACGGGTCTGTCACATTCAGAGCCATATGTATTTTGCAAAATATTCTATGTCCACAATGCTCTGCATGGAGCTACTCTAGCTAATTGCTCCCAATTTCAATATGTATCCAGATTAAGACTTAAAGTCATCTGGACCAGTGCCAAAATTTACATCGACGTAACCCTTTACGACGAACCTTTTTGTCACCTCCATAATCGAGAAATATATCCTTATTCCACTAAGGATAATTTTGACCAATGTCCAGTGATCTACTCTTAGATCAAAATTGTATTCCTTTGCAAAACTCAGAGCAAGGTATACAATATGTCTGGTTCACAACATAGCATACTTTATAGAACCTATGACTGAGGCATAGGGAATGACTTTTCATTCTCTTTCTAATTTCTGCCATGGTCGGGTCTTGAGTCTTACTCAACTTCACACCTTGCAACACAGGCAAGAACTCCTTCTTTGACTATTCCATTTTGAACTATTTCAAAAATTTATCAAGGTATGTACTCATTGAAAAATCTTATCAAGCGTCTTGATCTATCTATATAGATCTTGATGCTCAATGTGTAAGCAGCTTCACCGAGATCTTGCTTTGAAAAACTCTTATTCAAGTATCCTTTCATGCTATCCAGAATTTCCATATCATTTCCAATTAACAATATGTCATCCACATATAATTTTAGAAATGCTACCGAGCTCCCACTCACTTTCTTGTAAATACAGGCCTTTCCAAAAGTCTGTATAAAACCATATGCTTTGATCAACACATCAAAGCATATATTCCAACTCCGAGATGCTTGCACCAGTCCATTGATGGATCGCTGGAGCTTGCACATTTTGTTAGCACCTTTCGGATCGACAAAACCTTCTGGTTGTATCATATACAACTCTCCTTTAAGAAAACCATTAAGGAATGCAGTTTTGACATCCATTTGCCAGATTTCATAAAATGTGGCAATTGCTAACATGATTCAGATAGACTTAAGCATCGATACGAGTGAGAAAATCTAATCGTATTCAACATCTTGAACTTTGTCAAAAACCTTTTTCGACAAGTCTAGCTTTGTAGATAGTAACACTACTATCAGCGTCCGTCTTCCTCTTGAAGATCCATTTATTCTTAATGACTCACCGATCATCGGGCAAGTCAATCAAAGTCCATACTTTGTTTTCATACATGGATCTTATCTCAGATCTCATGGCCTCAAGCCATTTTGCGGAATCTGGGCTCACCATCGCTTCTTCATAGTTCGTAGGTTCGTCATGGTCTAGTAACATAACTTCCAGAATAGTATTACCGTACCACTCTGGTGCGGATCTTACTCTGGAAGACCTACGAGGTTCTATAGTAACTTAATCTGAAGTTTCATGATCATCATCATTAACTTCCTCACTAATTGGTGTAGTAGTCACAGGAACAGATTTCTGTGATGAACTACTTTCAAATAAGGGAGCAGGTATTACCTCATCAAGTTCTACTTTCCTCCCACTCACTTCTTTCGAGAGAAACTCCTTCTCTAGAAAGGATCCACTTTTAGCAACGAATATCTTGCCTTCGGATCTGTGATAGAAGGTGTACCCAACAGTTTCCTTTGGGAATTATATGAAGGCGCACTTCTCCAATTTGGGTTCGAGCTTATCAGGTTGAAAAACTTTTTCATATAAGCATCACAACTCCAAACTTTAAGAAACGACAACTTGGGTTTCTTGCTAAACCACAGTTCATATGGTGTCGTCTCAACGGATTTAGATGGTGCCCTTTTAACGTGAATGCAACTGTCTCTAATGCATAACCCCAAAACGATAGTGGTAAACTGATAACAGACATCATAGATCGCACCATATCTAGTAAAGTGCGGTTACGACGTTCGGACACACCATAACGTTGTGGTGTTCCAGGTGGCGTGAGCTGTGAAACTATTCCACATTGTTTTAATTGAAGACCAAACTCGTAACTCAAATATTCGTCTCCGCGATCAGATCGCAGAAACTTTATTTTCTTGTTATGATGATTTTTCCACTTCACTCTGAAATTCTTTGAACCTTTCAACTATTTCAGACTTATGTTTCATCAAAGATATACCCATATGTGCTCAAATCATCTTGTGAAGGTCAGAAAATAACGATACTTGCCACGAGCATCAACACTCATTGGATCGCATACATCGGTATGTATTGTTTCCAATAAGTCAGTAGCTTGTTCCATTGTTCCGGAGAACGGAGTTTTAGTCATCTTTCCCAAAAGGCACGGTTCGCAAGCATCAAATGATTCATAACCAAGTGATTCCGAAAATCCATCTTTATGGAGTTTCTTCATGCGCTTTACACCGATATGACCCAAACGGAAGTGCCACAAACAAGTTGCACTATCATTATTAACTTTGCATCTTTTGGCATCAATATTATGAATATGTGTATCACTACGATCAAGATCCAACAAAATATTTTCATTGGGTGTATGACCATTGAAGGTTTTATTCATGTAAACAGAACAATAATTATTCTTTGACTTTAAATGAATAACCGTATCACAATAAACATGATCAAATCATATTCATGTTCAACGCAAACGCCAAATAACATTTATTTAGATTTAACACTAATCCCGAAGGTATAGGGAGTGTGCGATGATGATCATATCAATCTTGGAACCACTTCCAATACACATCGTCACTTCACCCTCAACTAGTCTCTGTTTATTATGTAACTCCTGTTTCGAGTTACTAATCTTAGCAACCGAACAAGTATCAAAATACTCAGGGGCTACTATAAACACTAGTAAGGCACACATCAAACACCTGTATATCAAATATACCTGTGTTCACTTTGCCATCCTTCTTATCCACCAAATATTCAGGGCATTTCCGCTTCCAGTGACCATTTCCTTTGCAGTGTAAGCAATCAGTTTCAGGCTTTGGTCCAGCTATGGGCTTCTTCGCGGGAGTGACAACTTTCTTACCATTCTGCTTGAAGTTCCCTTTCTTTCCCTTTGCCCTTTTTCTTGAAACTAGTGGTCTTGTCAATCATCAACACTTGATGCTCTTTCTTGATTTCTACCTTCGTCGATTTCAGCATCATGAAGTGCTCGGGAATCGTTTTCGTCATCCCTTGCATTATAGTTCATCAAAAAGTTCTACTAACTTGGTGGTGGTGACTAGAGAATTCTGTCAATCACTATCTTATCTGGAAGATTAACTCCCACTTGATTCAAGCGATTGTAGTACCCAGACAATCTGAGCACATGCTCACTAGTTGAGCGATTCTCCTCCATCTTTTAGCTATAGAACTTGTTGGAGACTTCATATCTCTCAACTCGGGTATTTGCTTGAAATATTAACTTCAACTCCTGGAACATCTCATATGGTCCATGACGTTCAAAACGTCTTTGAAGTCCCGATTCTAAGCCATAAAGCATGGTGCACAAAACTATCAAGTAGTCATCATATTGAGCTAGCCAAATGTTCATAACGTCTGCATCTGCTCCTGCAATAGGTCTGTCATCTAGCGGTGCATTAAGGACATAATTCTTCTGTGCAGCAATGAGGATAAACCTCAGATCACGGATCCAATCCGCATCATTGCTACTAACATCTTTCAACACAATTTTCTCTAGGAACATATCAAAATAAACATATGAAAGCAACAACGCAAGCTATTGATCTACAACATAATTTGCAAAATACTACCAGGACTAAGTTCATGATAAATTTAAGTTCAATTAATCATATTACTTAAGAACTCCCACTTAGACAGACATCTCTCTAGTCATCTAAGTGATCACGTGATCCAAATCAACTAAACCATGTACGATCATCACGTGAGATGGAGTAGTTTTCAATGGTGAACATCACTATGTTGATCATATCTACTATATGATTCACGCTCGACCTTTTGGTCTCCGTGTTCCGAGGCCATATCTGTATATGCTAGGCTCGTCAAGTTTAACCTGAGTATTCCGCGTGTGCAACTGTTTTGCACCCGTTGTATTTGAACGTAGAGCCTATCACACCCGATCATCACGTGGTGTCTCAGCACGAAGAACTTTCGCAACAGTGCATACTCAGGGAGAACACTTCTTGATAATTAGTGAGAGATCATCTTAAAATGCTACCGTCAATCAAAGCAAGATAAGATGCATAAAGGATAAACATCACATGCAATCAATATAAGTGATATGATATGGCCATCATCATCTTGTGCTTGTGATCTCCATCTTCAAAGCACCATCGTGATCACCATCGTCACCGGCGCGACACCTTGATCTCCATCGTAGCATCGTTGTCGTTACGCCATCTATTGCTTCTATGACTATCACTACTGCTTAGTGATAAAGTAAAGCAATTACAGGGCGTTTGCATTTCATACAATAAAGCGACAACCATATGGCTCCTGCCAGTTGCCGATAACTTTGGTTACAAAACATGATCATCTCATACAATAAAATATAGCATCACGTCTTGACCATATCACATCACAACATGCCCTGCAAAAACAAGTTAGACATCCTCTACTTTGTTGTTGCAAATTTTGTGTGGCTGCTACGGGCTGAGCAAGAACCGTTCTTACCTACGCATCAAAACCACAACGATAGTTTGTCAAGTTAGTGCTGTTTTAACCTTTGCAAGGACCGGGCGTAGTCACACTCGATTCAGCTAAAGCGAGAGAGACAGACACCCACCAGCCACCTTTAAGCACGAGTGCTCGTAACGGTGAAACCAGTCTCGCGTAAGCGTACACGTAATGTCGGTCCGGGCCGCTTCATCTCACAATACCGTCGAACCAAAGTATGACATGCTGGTAAGCAGTATGACTTGTATCGCCCACAACTCACTTGTGTTCTACTCGTGCATATAACATCAACGCATAAAACCTAGGCTCTGATACCACTGTTGGGTAACGTAGTAATTTCAAAAAAATTCCTACGCACACGTAAGATCATGGTGATGGCATAGCAACGAGAGGGGAGAGTATTGTCTATGTACCCTCGTAGACCGTAAGCGGAATCGTTATGACAACGCGGTTGATGTAGTCGTACGTCTTCACGATCCGACCGATCCAAGTACCGAACGTACGGCACCTCCGAGTTCAGCACACGTTTAGCTCGATGACGATCCCCGGGCTCCGATCCAGCAAAGCTTCGGGGATGAGTTCCGTCAGCACGACGGCGTGGTGACGATGATGATGTTCTACCGGTGCAGGGCTTCGCCTAAACTCCACGATGATATGACCGAGGTGGAATATGGTGGAGGGGGCACCGCACACGGCTAAGGAACGATCCGTAGATCAACTTGTGTCGTTGTCTAGAGGTGCCCCCCTGCCCCCGTATATAAAGGAGCAAGGGGGAGGGGGCGGCCGGCCTAGGGGGGGCGCGCCAAGGGGAGTCCTATTCCCACCGGGAGTAGGACTCCCTCCTTCCTTGTTGGAGTAGGAGAAGGGGGGAAAGAGGGGGAGAGGAGGAAGGAAAGGGGGGCCGCACCCCTTGTCCAATTCGGACTAGAGGGGGGCTGCGCGCCTCCTTCCTTTCGGCCTCTCTCCTCTATTCCCGTATGGCCCAATAAGGCCCATATACTCCCCGGCGAATTCCCGTAACTCCCCGGTACTCCGAAAAATACCCGAATCACTCGGAACCTTTCCGAACTCCGAACATAGTCGTCCAATATATCGATCTTTACGTCTCGACCATTTCGAGACTCCTCGTCATGTCCCCGATCTCATCCGGGACTCCGAACTCCTTCGGTACATCAAAACTCATAAACTCATAATAAAACTATCATCGAAACCTTAAGCGTGCGGACCCTACGGGTTCGAGAACTATGCAGACATGACCTAGAACTATTCTTGGTCAATAACCAATAGCGGAACCTAGATGCCCATATTGGCTCCTACATATTCTACGAAGATCTTTATCGGTCAAACCGCATAACAACATACTTTGTTCCCTTTGTCATCGATTTGTTACTTGCCCGAGATTCAATCGTTGGTATCCAATACCTAGTTCAATCTCGTTACCGGCAAGTCTCTTTACTCATTACGTAATGCATCATCCCGTAACTAACTCATTAGCTACATTGCTTGCAAGGCTTATAGTGATGTGCATTGCCGAGAGGGCCCAGAGATACCTCTCCGACAATTGGAGTGACAAAACCTAATCTCGAAATACGCCAACCCAACATGTACCTTCGGAGACACCTGTAGTACTCCTTTATAATCACCCAGTTACGTTGTGACGTTTGGTAGCACCCAAAGTGTTCCTCCGGTAAACGGGAGTTGCATAATCTCATAGTTATAGGAACATGTATAAGTCATGAAGAAAGCAATAGCAACATACTAAACGATCAAGTGCTAGGCTAACGGAATGGATCATGTCAATCACATCATTCTCCTAATGATGTGATCCCATTAATCAAATGACAACACATGTCTATGGTTAGGAAACATAACCATCTTTGATTAATGAGCTAGTCAAGTAGAGGCATACTAGTGACTATATGTTTGTCTCTGTATTCACACATGTATCATGTTTCCGGTTAATACAATTCTAGCATGAATAATGAACATTTATCATGAAAGAAGGAAATAAATAATAACTTTCTTATTGCCTCTAGGGCATATTTCCTTCAGACACTATATAAGCCACCCCCCTCCTCAGTGTAAAGGGTTCGCACCCCTGTAACTCATACGCACATAATCCAGTCGACCGCCTCCGGGCTCCGAGACGTAGGGCTGTTACTTCCTCCGAGAAGGGCTTGAACTCGTAAAACTCCTTGCGTATACAACTACTCCATAGCTAGGATCTTGCCTCTCCATACCTACCCCCCATTCTACTATCAGACTTAGAACCACGACAATCCTTACCTTTAATATTTCTCATGAGGTGGCAAATTCTTTTGCACAATTTCCTGTTGTAGGATTGGCTCTTTTCCCCTCAAATATGTGGGTCTTGATCTACATTTTCACAAACTCTACAGGGAAGATCTTCAGCCTATAAGTAATAGGATAATTAATAATATTTCCGGCTAGATGGGTAAGACTTTGTCTTATGGGTAAGACTTTGTCTTATAAGGAATAGTCTTGCAAAGTGCAAGCCTGTTGATGATCCATCCTGATTGTTCTATTTGGAGATAACATTGATTCGAAACTTATTGCTTTGACTATGTGGTTACTAAAATTGGTTGGACCTTTTGTTTCTGAATGTCTTTATTCAAGTTAGTTGCTCTATGGCAATCATCCAAGGCTGATATTGTTCTTAACTTGGTTTGTGTTGCATCCTTATGGAGCTTATGGAATTTGCGTAATGAACTGTATATGTTTCCAGGGCGGGTTTGGAGAACCGCCAAATGCATTCTGTCCAAGCTAAGTGTGTACATCCATCAATGGAAGGTGCTTTGCTACAATGCTCAATTGGCATTGCTCCTTTGATGTCTTCTTTTGCTGGATCGACGTTGTGGGTAGCTACTCTGAATCGGATGGGACTAGTCCTTCATTTGGACGCAAGTGATGAAAAGCGGTGTCAGATACCGATCTCCAATACTAATTGGTTCCAGCAAGGTTGAGCCATGTAAACCCGTGTGCTCCCCTTATTCTTAGTTTCATGATAAAAACTTGTAATATAGAAAATGTTCTTGTGATAATAGTCGTTCAATTGATCTGTTTACTCTATCTTAGCTTGCTACCTTGGCTCTGTGTATGGATCTTCGAACAGTGTTTGTTTCAATCAATTGAATGGAACCGAAGGAAAACCTGCTTTATTTAAAAAAACACTGAAGATTGTTTGCTTTTTTTCATGATAATACGTGTCCCATTGATATCAAAAGGATCATAGTACAAGTCACGTACACACCAACCTGACAAAACAGAAAAGACAGTAGAACACAAGCCTTTGCACAAAGAAACAACAGCCTAGAAGGAAAATTACAATCAAGACCGAAGAATCCTCTGAGCTTGACACCAACGCCCATCACCTGCCTCTGGCACCACCAAAACAGACATCAAAAAAAAAATGATGGATCACCTCCTCACCCGAGCTCGATGCTGCTCCATCACTGGTATGCAGATTTGTGGACCTCTAAGGTGGCTCACCAAAGGCGAAACCATTGCCATTGAATGAATCAGCGAGTGACAACACCCTGGACATGCCATCGAACTTTAAGTTTGGCACCCCACACAACTGAGACATCGAAGGAGGAAACCATACTTGTCATCTATGAACCACGAGCCCAACACACGATCCACCCTTTTCCAAATGCCGCCGATGGAGACCACAATCTGCATCTGCACCTGGACTACCTCCCAAGCTCCCCGCCAGCGCCGGAAAACGCCGTCGCAACGGCGGGGCCCGAGGACATGGGACCACCATGAGGACACCGCTGCCGCCACGCCATCCTTCCGTGAACAGACGTTTCCAAATTCATCCCAACCGATCGCTTCGTCAACGAAGGATCTGAAGAATTTTTATTTAGCGCCGCCATCACCGTCGCTGAAGCCATGATGAATAGTCTAGAAATCTAGATTGCGGGGGCCTACTACGCAATCGAGCACTACGTAATCGCCTTTCTTCCTTCGGGTGGAACTAAAGATTGATTGATTGATAATTCGTGCTAGAACCGAGAAATCATTTAGTACAGTACGTCTTGCTTGTATTACACGATCGTTGGAATCCAGTATAGCACATCGACCGACTGGATCGATTGATGATGACGAATGAAGCTGCCAGATCGATTACGTCAACTTAATGTCGTCGTGACAGACATGAACCGTCGACGACGGGCCATATGAGATACGCAGAAATGACAGGACGCACGTACGTAGGCCCTGATGAAGTGAAGTGGTTGGTGATTACGCGAGCACCGACGAGCGATGCACGTACTAGCTCGGGCTGCTCGGCCGGTTTGCTCACTCACTTCCTCAGTCGTCACTGTACTGGCACTGCATCAGGTATGAGATATATCTACAGTAGCAGTAGCACGCACGCGTTGGCCAGCTCGGCTGCATACCTGCAGCTGACTACAGTACGTACCACGCACTCCTGCACATGGGTGTTCAGTCCAATGTGTGTTAGCTCGATTTGTCGCATGCATGTATCCATGGAGATACCGTCCGGTCGGCCGGCTAATATACTCTCCTAGTTACTACTCGTATTTTTTCTAGGAGTATTTTGTTTTCATTTCATGCAGTAGTGTATTTTTTTTTATCTCATGCAGTAGTACGTACTCCTTCATACTTTTGAAAGGTGTTTTATTTGCTCGGAGTTCCCATATGTTGACCGATAAAGCAAATCTAGGTTTTCCCTTTTCTTGCGATGGGCTGAGGGGGAACATGTCAAGTATGCGTCTGGGATCATGTTTTCTTAGGTTTATTCTAGATGTATAATGCAATTTCAGTAGTCATTTTTCATTTCAGTTGGAGAATGCAGTCAGATGTTTGGGGTACTATAAGTGATCAAGGGGTGGTAACTCATACTCCCTCAGTCAATATCTAGACAAATCTAGACAAAAAAATTTGGGACGGAGGGAGTAGTATTATAGGGGGGTATAATTCAAGACTCCGCAACAACAACAAAATGAAGAGCTGATTCACCGGCTTGGCCCGGCCTGGCCCGGGCGGTCGGAACATTGTTGGCTCGATCCACCGGGCTCGACCTCGACCTCGACCACTCCTCTTTATATACCGGCGCGCGCGGTCGATCGCTCAGACCACCGCCCCCACGACACTCCCTCTGCTTCTTCTTCTTCTTCATCCACACACACAGTTGCAACGCCCGCCCGCGCGCGCGCAGTACCTTCGACCCACGTGCCGGCCTTGCTTGCTCCGGCCATCGACCATGGAGGGCGAAGCGCCGCAGCCGCATCAGCTGCTGCTCCACGGCGTCAGCCTCGACCTCCGCCTCTACACGGCCACGCACGAGCAGCGCGGCGCCCGGCGGCCACCTACTCCCGTGGCCCTCGACCAGGCCGGCAAGGAGGCCTTCTCCTGCAACTACTGCCACCGCAAGTTCTTCAGCTCTCAGGCGCTCGGCGGCCACCAGAACGCCCACAAGCTCGAGCGCACCCTCGCCAAGCGCAGCCGCGACGCCGACGCCACCGCGGCGGCAACCGCCACGCCTTCCTCTCACTGGCTCGACGGCGGTGCCGGGGAGCTCTGGACGTACTCTGCTTCGGCCGCTGCCCCGGATTCCACGACGATGGCGCCCATCGTGGGCATGGGCTGGGCTGGTACTGGCAGCACCACAGCGGCCGGCGGGGAGTCGGCGCCGGAGATGGACTTGTCGCTCAAGCTCTGAGTCTGAGCACTACATTCCAGAGGCAATATCTATGTGCACGCACGCATGCGCCTAGCTCTCTAGCGTGTCAACAAATGGTGCTCAATTCATTGTTGCATGCACCTGGCGATTAATTAATTAATTATTCAGATTATATGCAGTCGATTGCTTCAGCTCATCGATCTATAATACACAGCCCTTTGAGTATGTTATCATGTCTAACCTTAATTAGATTACTGAATATATAATAAGATCACACAAGCTACATCTTAATTACATGCACATGCATGGTTGGGTTGTCTCATTTGTATCAATCAATCTAACCATGCAATAATACACTAAAAAAACAACTAGTCCGATATATACTCAGTGATCAAGCATATGTATGTGTACACATGTTAAAGACATTAACACTTCTCTCACAAAAAAAAACATTAACACTCCAGCCCAGTGCTACAACACCATACGTATATGTTCTCATGTGTACATGCATACATAGAAGCAGCTTACTTACCACTGCACCGGCAGTGAGTGAGTACGTGTCTGTCGTTGGGTGCATCAAAGCCGATCCTTTTTTGCTTGGGCGCGTCTCCTCTCCTAGATCCCCTTGCTTTGACGTGAGGTCCGGTTCTTGTCCATCGGGTGTCATTTCTTGGAAGTTGCTTGCTCGGCTGAACCACAGCCATTTTCTCACCCTAGTTAGCCCTAACGGCAAAGACATCATTGCTTCGCCGCCGTGTCACCGCACCTAGCCTTGCTACTACACAGATCAGATAACCACCATGATCTGACTAGACGTTCACTCACCCAACAACGCCCAACTTGTCAATACTTGAGTGGCAGATATGTGATCCACACATGTACGCATATGCCTGGAGCAATAGAAGGCCACAAGTTACTGTGTCTTTTGGAGGCAAGATTAACTGAGTTGTCAACCGTTTTCACGTGGTTCGCAAAAGTTGGTCTGCTATGACAGCGATGGTACGTACACCACACGACTAGCACTGGCTAAGTTAACCAGTTCTGATCGTCATGATGAGTACCATCATGTATGCCGAGATCAACGAAGACAATGGTGCAGTGAATTGGTGGGTCATGCTCCAAAATGAGCCAAGGGAAAGCGGTAGCTCCTCCTGCTGAACAACCCCTCGTAGTCCTAATCAAGCTAGCTAGCTGGCTTCTGGCTAGCATGTGACTAACACAAATTAAGGCACAAAATTAAAACGACATGGCACACTCAAACAAACCCTTCTCGCTTCTATTAATTTCGAGTATATGTATGGTCTCGAATAAAAACCCATATCCATATATCTGTCCTATATATGCATGCATGGTCTTCAATAAAAACCCATCTATATGTTTCACATATCTACGAGAATTAGCTAGCATATAGGGCATGATGTGCAGCATGGCGCCTTTTGTTTGAACCCTCCTTAACTTCTTCTCATATATTCCCGCAAAAAAAACTTCTCATATACGTAGTAGTTTCTTGAAATAATTTCCCTTTAGGTGTGCTGACAGTGATGTACCGTATGCCCCACTTGGCAGAAATTAGGGCAGGAGCTCTCTTTAGCTTCTTCTCCACGAAAAGAAATAATCATTTCTACATCACCCGTATGTACATTACGGGAATGGACTACCCCAGATTAGCATTTTATTTCCAAGAAGCTAACTGGCATATCGATCATTTTCTGCAAGTAGTTTGCAAAGTTGATATGCTACGACGGTGATAATTCACAACTAGCCAGCTAACTGATTGCGCTCATGAAAAGTACTATTATGCTGAGATGAAGGCAACTAATGAATGGTGCTCTCAACTAAGCTAAGGTACCATGTGACTAGGAAACACAAGAAAGGCAATATGGTACACTCAACTCATCGCTGTAGAGGAAGAATCCAAATTATCTGTACGTCTATCTACAAGATCTGGCCATCTATATATGTACGTCCACACATCTATGAGTAGTAGGACTACCCAATTAGCTAGCTAGTTACTCTGCTGCCTAGCTAATCTCCTCCAATGTTAGGTAGTCACATCACCCAAACTAACTAACCTAGCTAATTTAGCACTCAATGTACTCAATAGTTTCCTCCAATTAGCGTATACCTACCAAGGCAAGTTATGGATGTGTGCATCAATTGATGCAGAGGCCCGACTTTGTCCTTGAAAAAAGAAATGGCAGCTACTAAAGCACGGCAATGAGTGCCCAACTATATATAATTGCCTCAATTAGTTTCTTTGTTTGAGACGTCTATGCTGACATAATATGGCGTAATGTGCATGGCGCCTTCTATCAAAACTCTCTTTCATTTCTTTTTATAGTGTACTATACACTCCACTTTCAGGGTGCATATTGCTGACCGTGTAATATATACATACTCCCACCTGACTAAAATTAGAGCCAACTAGAATTGCAACCAAGTTTGGCCAAACAATACCACACATAATATGGTCAAGATTTCTATACGAACTCCGCTTAACTCCCTCTCCAAGAAAAGTCCTATCCCTTCCATACATTCTTAGAAGTTTTGGCCTAATTAATTTGTTTCCTTGAGATCATTGTCGAAGCTTGCTGGGGCTTGACAAACAGGGCTGTAATAAGCATGGCGCCTTTTGTTTGAGCTCTCTTTAACTTCCTCTTTTATACGTAGTTCCTAAGAAAAAGATTCCTTGTAGCGTGCTAGTAGCACAGATGCATCACCATTTTACTAAAGCTGGAGCGGAAAACAGGTACCATGCAACCAAGTTTGGCGAAACTGCTCAAGTTACTACTTGTTTTCAAAGTCTCTTTACTTCCTGTTGATAGAAAAACAATTCTTTGAAGAAGGCATACGGAGGTGGATGCTGGAAATAATCGAGATAAATACAAAAAGAGCATACAAATTGAATTAGTGACCATAAAACGCACCTACCGTAAAAGAACTTCTAAAGGTCGAAATCATGAAGGGAAAAGAACGTGGACGTGGGTGCATGTTGATGCTGGGGTGGACGTATAATCGTTGAACTTGTCCTTTAAAAAAAGGAATCATAATCGCCTCTATTAGGTTGCTTCTTTCAGATGTCTACGTTGACAAAATATGGTGTAATGTGCTTGCGCCTTCTGTCTGAACTCTCTTTAATTTCTTTTTATACATATACTCCACTTCAGGGTGCATTGCTGACAGTGTACTATACAGCTAACTAAAATTAGAGCCAACTAGAATTGCAACCGAGTTTGGCCAAACAATACCCCATATAATGTGGCCATGACGTCTATACGAACTCCGTTTAACTCCCTCTCGACGAAAAGTCCGCTTCCTCACATACATTCTTAGAAGTTTTGGCCTAATTAATTTGTTCCCTTGAGATCATTTGTGAAGCTTGCTGGGGCTTGGCAAACAGGGTTGCAATGGGCATGGCGCCTTTTGTTCGGACTCTCTTTAACTTCCTCTTTTATATTCCCTACGTGTTAAAATATAAGACGTTTTTTGACACTGTAGTAGTTCCTAAGGAAAAGATCCCTTGTAGCGTGCGAGTAGCATGTATGCATCATCACTTCACTAAAACCGGAGTGGAAAACCGGTACCATACAACCAAGTTTGGCGAACCCAGTCTAGTTATGACTTATTTTCGGACTCTCTTTACTCTCCCTCCTGATAGATAAAAAAGACAGTTCTTTGGAAAAAGGATATGGAGGTGGATGCTGGTACTGGTTGACCATACAAAATTACAAATTGAATTAGTGAGCATAAACGCACCTACGATAAAAGAACTCCTAAAGGTCGAAATCGTGAAGGGAAAAACTACAGATTCCTGCAGTTGAAAGCACCTCCTGGCATGCAGCTCCCTAGCAGATATATAGAGAGAAGATCAAGTTAGCAATAGTTGCAACTTGTGGGGCAGTGCAAGTGTGGTTCATGATGCACGTCACCTGACTTGTAAACAGACAAACATGGATGATGCATGCATGTGATGAGCTAGCTCACCGACGCTGCATTCATGCACAAGTACGGAGGGAAACACGTACCTTGTCGTTGCCGAACCGTCCGTTGATTTCTCTTTCACGCTCCGCGTCAGGAGATATCTGGGAGGCTCCGCCCTGTCTAGGCCAAATGGTTCTCCGTGGAATATTTTTGTTTTCTAGTCGCCTCGCAGATTCCAGAACCATACATATATCTGTCTATCTAGAAAAGGCAATGTTGCATATATATACTCCACGGCATGTGGCAAACCGAGAGAGAAATCTGAGAATTCAGCAGCACTGATTTTTGCCGAGAAAAGAAAAAGCTCTCTGTTTAGTTTTCTTTTCTTCATCGCCGCATTTTGGGTGCTAGCTTTTCTTTTAGTAGTATCTCGCAATTAGATGGAGGAGTTTTCTCATGAACCTCTACTCCCTTAGTTTCTAGATATAAGTCTTTCTAGGATTTCAATACAAACTAGTACATACAGATGTATATAGACATATTTTAGAGTGTAGATTCACTCATTTTACTTCATATGTAGTCCGTAGTAAAGTCTCTAAAAACGCTTATATTTAGGAACGAAGGAAGTACAAATTATGGTGTATTTCCACCAATACATTTTTGCATTTTTCGACAAGGTGGAACGTGTAGCGCCACTATATGCTAGAGTAACATTTTCTTCTTTTGCCTGGTCACGTCTACTCTAGCTAGCTAGCCTGGTTTCTTGGAAGTGCCTTGATCTGCCGCAAGAGAGCACATTTTGGTGCATAGCTAGCTACTCCCTCCGAGAAAACTTGTTCATCAAATGGATGTATCTAGCATCAAGTTAGTGCTAAATACATTTATTTGAGAGACAAATTTGCGACAAGCTTTTTTGGACGGAGGGAGTACTTACTTTAACCCCTAACGGCAAAAACATATCTTTGCCGCCCAGTTACAGTAGCTGCCTACCTATGCTATACTAAAATACCATTGACTAGACGTCCACCGACCTCACATCCGCATTTTAGCAAACTAGACGGAATTAATGCAAATCGGCCGATATTTATCAAATTTCAGATCGAAAATAGCACAAATTATCCACACATATCATGCAAATTAAGTCTAGTACAACAAGGTCTCAAATTCAACTAGATCCCAGATGACCAACAAGTTTTTCATGAATGTATCATGTCGTCCCACACATACTCCCCCCTTTAGCTTCATCCGATAGTGTATGCATGTAAATGGCCGTCCCTCTATCCTATGGTACACCACGGTAACGCGTGCAAGCTACATATAACTTGTAGACCAACATTGAGTGAATGAATCAATGAATAAGTCAAACAAGAGAAAGAAAACTTATGATCTCGTCCTCTGCCGTGTGCAATGGCCACCTTGCCTCGAGCTGACGAACCACGTCGCAGAACTTGGTGAAGTTGATCTGTATAGCGTGTCAGCGATACGACAACGACCTCACGTTGCGTGGTTGAATGATGTACATGTCGTAGGGCGCAATGTGCGTGAACTTTTTCATGCACTTTCTCCCATAAGGGCTCCCCTCTACTCTTGCCTACGAAATCCGTGGATACAGACAACCACGCATTGCACAACAACTCATCCTCCATCGTCGAGTAGCTGACTATCCTGCGTACTCTAAAAAATGACATAGTATTTTGGAAATAAGCTCAATGGCATTTGACGGAACACCTGCAGGGCGTGGTGTCTGCGGTGGAGGTCGTCGACAGGGGGCGGAGTGTACCTTGGTACAAATGGCTCCATGGTGGAAAACTCCGTCGTAATGGAGAGAGGGTGCGTCGTTGCTGGTTGCGGATGTCCAACAATGCCTCTGTGGCGGCCGGGGACGTACAACAGCGACGGCGGAGGTCGAGGGTGCGGATGCAAAGTAAGGGAAGAAGGGGAGGAGTGGAAGAAAATGGGACCGGGAGGGGGGTTTGGGTGGGCCGGTGGTGTTGGTATCCTACATTTCTCTCCAATTTGCGGGAGAAATCGCGTTCGGACCGTCCCGCGGACCAATACAGGTCCGCATTGGATGGCTTCCTTCGTCCGGACAGCTTGGAGATGCTCTAAGTACATAACGCATGAGTGGCAGAGCAGTGTGATTGAATACGAGTTTTTTTTAACATATAAGAGCCTTTGTCTTTCACATTGCCTAGGTAAGAGTAACGCTACAAACTGCTCGTAAGACCGCGTGGTCCGTACGTGTTTTGTCATCAAACGCTGACCTGTATCAGTCCGCCGACGGTTCAAACGTGTTTTTTTCTGCAAATTCGAAGTGTACTTCCAAGGAAATTTAACCGACACGTCAATACTTTTAATGTGGTTTGCAAAGCTGATAATTCTTCCATGACAACGATGGTATCAGCTAGTAGTGGCTAATCAGTTAAGTTGTGGCAATGACAAGTACTATCATGCATGTGGTCGACGAAGACAAATGGTGTAGCGCGTGTTGGTGGGCTATGCTCTAAACTAAGCTAAGGCATGCAGTAGCTCTTCCTGCTGAACAATCCATCCCAGTCCTAATTAAGCTAGCCTGTGACTAACAGAACCCAAGCAAAAGCGACATGTCACACTCAACTGTTAACTCTTCGGTTCTAGCAAGTGTCCAAATCAATATGTCTATCCATATGCAGGAGCTATGGAATAAAACCCTATCTATCTTCCCTGCAATTTTTTTTAAAAAAAACTATCTATCTGTGTTCACACATCTATAGGAGCAGCTAGTACACTTTAACCAGCCTGCAAGCTAATTTGCTCCATTATTAGTTAGGCATCCACGTCATCCAAAATAATCAAACTGGTTTAACCACCTAATGTACTCAACAGTCAATTTTCTATGATTAGCATAATTAACCTTCTCAATAATTGATGGACAACTATAACCAGGTAAATTACTTAATTTGTTTCCAAATAATCAACATGGCTCCATGTCTTAAGGACAACGTTCGAGGCGGCGGGCGCTCCTCCTTGTCAAATGGCGGCGCCTCCCTATCTGGCTACGCGCGCGAGGTTGAGAGGAAGGCTTGGCTATGGGGGCCGCATGCGCGCGTGTGTGTGTGCGCGCGCTGCTCGTGGTCGTGCACTCTCGCTGTTGTTGTGGTATGCCGGCGGCTGCTCCGCGTGTTGGTGCCATAGGTGGACCTCGAGCCGTTATGTTTGATGGTGGTGCAGGTCTGGTAGTCTTTGGTGGTGCGGTGGCTAACATCTGGTGGATCCTGCCATAGCTTACTCCGGCCCCGGTGGGCCTGGATCTATGTACTCCAGTGTCCATGGCTCAGTGGTGTGCCCTCCCATAGCTGCTCGGACCCAGTACTAGAAGTTGTGCCCTTTCCGACTTCCTTGGCTGCCTGAGTTTTGGCGGCTTTGTCCCCATAGGACCAGGTCTGCGTCTCTCCATATTATGGTTCACCGACATTGCCGGCTACCGTCGCATCCCGGGTGCTGGATCTATATGCCTCGCCGTCGCCTTTCCAACCCTAACCGCCACCCCTTTCCTCGCCTCTCATCCGTCAGATCCAGTACTCGCGTGCCCGGCGGCGGGCGTAGCTCCCATTCCGATAGTAGTAGTCCCAACTTGCTACATGTGCCTCGTATTTGGATCCTGGCTTTGGGATTGCTCAGACATAGGCCAGGGCAAAATCCCTACTTAGCTTGCTGATGCTGGCAGCGACTACACCTGCGTTTCAGTCCCCTTTTTGGGAGCGCTGACACGGCCTTTCTCCATGTCCCTCTTCGAGCACCGGGGGGAACCCATGTCCGGTACCTTGGATCGGATAGCGGCAACGTCACTGCGTTGTTCCCTTCATGAAGGTGCTGTCTTGGTTGCTCGTGGTGCTGGATTTTCAGATTTGGGACATCGTTTTGGTTCAGGCCGTTTCTCTGGGCTAGGGTAGTTTAGCGATATGATGTAGCTTTTGTTTGGCTGAGCATCCCATGTCTCTTTGCTCCGGGCACCATGTTTACGATGTCTTGTGGTTGTGCCATGTGATGTACCTTCCTTTGTTCTCATTTAAACTTCTTTTTTCAATGGAAAGATACACAAGCTTTGTGTATTCGTGAAAAAAAAAAAGATGATCATGTTAGTCCGCATTGCTTACGTCCAAGTCAAGCAGTGCAAGTGTGGCACACCTCACTTGATTTGTATACATGAGTAGCTTGCGGCTAGCAGAGAGTGGTTTGCAGGTAACATTGGATTTCCAGGCAATCTTAACTGAGAAATGGATCATTATCTTCGAGTGGCTTTGCTGCCATGACGGCGATGGTACACACCTAGCCTATGGTGGCTAATTGATTGCCACCATGAAAAGTACCATCATGCTGAGATAAACACAACTAAACAATAGTATGGTGTATGTGTATTCTTGATGGGCCATGATCTAAACTAAGCTAAGATATAATGCTAGCTCTCCTGCTGAACAACCCCAGTCCTAAGCTGGCTAGCATATTATGTGACTAACACAAACAAAACAAAAACTATGCGGCACACGCAACTCGTCCCTTCAGAGCAAGAGTCCAAATTTATCTGGCACCTCTATCTGCAAGATGTGGAACAAAAGCCTAGCCATCCATGTATGTTCACACATGTATGTACTCCAGTTGCAAGCTAATTTCCTCCAATGTTAGACAGACATGTCACCCAGGCTTAACCATGTAAGAATATGGCGTTTAGATACATCGTGATGTTATCGCGCGCACTACGTATGCACATGAACGTGTATATACATCATTGAAATCTCCCCCGCAAAAGAAAAATCATTGGAGTCTTTCTTTTTTGACGAAAAGCCTTCATGGCACACTTTACTAAACACGGAAAACAATTACGTCGTTCAAAATGTCTTGTAAAAGAAAGCTGGGACATCGATCGCATCGACTCGATCGATGAGGACGAATGAAGCTGGCTGGATGCAGATCGATCACCTACGTCAACAATGTCGTGACATCGACCGTGGATGGACATCTGAGATACGCAGAAATGACAGGACGTGCCTTATTCGCGGGCTCGGCCCGGCCCTGCCGGTCGGAGCATTGTCGGCTCGGCCCACACCCACCGGGCTCGCTCGACCACTGGTGCCTCCTCCTCTTTATATACCGGCGCGCCGCGCGCGCTCGCTCGCTAACACCACCGCTTCCTCTCCCCCTCTCCTCTTCCTCCTCCACACGCCGACGACACGCACTCCGGCCATCGATCGACCATGGAGATGGAGCGCGAGGCGCCGCAGTCGCACCAGCTGCTGCTGCACGGCGTCAGCCTCGACCTGCGCCTCGACACGGCGACGGCGACGGCCACGCACCAGCGGGGGCAGCGCGGCGCACGGCGCCCGGCATCCCCTCCCCCTGCTGCTCCCGCGGCCTTCGACAACGCCGGCAGGGAGGCCTTCGCCTGCAACTACTGCCACCGCAAGTTCTTGAGCTCGCAGGCGCTCGGCGGCCACCAGAACGCGCACAAGCTCGAGCGCACCCTCGCCAAGCGCAGCCGCGACGTCCCCTCCCCAGCCGTCGCCACCACGACTGCTTCCTCTTCCACGGCAGCCCACTGGCTCCACGCCGGCGGCGGGGAGCTCTGGGGTTACTCTGCTTCGGCCCCTGCTCCGGGCTCCGCGACGATGGCGCCACTGATGAGCATGGGCACGGGCTGGGCTGGCACTGGCAGCACCGCAGCGGCAGGCGGAGAGGCGGTGCCGGAGATGGACCTGTCGCTCAAGCTCTGACGAGCTAATTTAGCACTAGATTCCAGAGGCAGTATGTGGATGGATTGGTCTAGCTTGTCAACAAGTACTTACTAGTAATTGTAGTTGTTGCATGCATGCACCTGGCGATTGATTAACTATTCGAGTTATATGCAATTGATTGTTTCAGCTCACCGTGCGCGCCATTATGTGTAACCTTAACTAGATTACTGGATAACACAAAGCCCTCTGAATTTGCATGGTTTGTTGGTCTCATTTACATCAATAACCACTAATAGGACGGATGAACATTAAATTCAAGAAAATACCAGGAAAATTCAAAATAAAACTAGGATATTCAGATATCAAACATGGGTGCCCAATCTACTCCCATGCGGAGTTCTGCGAAAAAATGACATTCGTGGTATTCTCAGTAAAAAAGACAAAAAAAATCTATGTGCAAAGAAACTATTTGGGTGGATCATAGGTCGTACTGTATTATCTTCGTCACTGATACATTCCGTGGTATTTTTTCACGAAAATTCACATGGGGGTAGATTGGGCACCCATGTTTCATATCCCAAGATTCCTGATTTTTTTAAAAAAAAAATCCTGGTATTTTTTTGAATTTGATATTCATACAGGGAAGTGGAGCACCCAAGAGCTCCTGGGCATTTTGCCAATATGCTACTAGTACTACTTTATATACATGTGAAAGACATCACTTGAACACTCTCCAGCCCAGTGCTACTACACCACATATAGGTGTACATTTATGGAAGTAGCTTCTTCAGCACCGCACCCTGTGTAGTGTAGTGTAGTGTGTATGTGTATGTCAGTTACTTTGACGTGAGGTCCGCTTCTCGTCCATTAGGTTATTTCTTGGAAGTTGCTTGCTTGGCTGAACGACGGCCATTTTCTCACCAGTTAACCCCGAACGGCAAAGACATTGCTTTGCCGCCGTGTCACTGCTCCCCTGCCTATTACACCACCTAGCCTAGCTGCTACACACATATCCCCCATGATCTGACTAGACGTTTAGTCACCAAACGCCCAACTCGTCGAGGCTTCTAGCTTTCGCCTTAATCACCCAACGTATCTTTTCGGTCTCGCCTTAATCACCCATCTCTAAATCTCCGCCAGTGACATGGTTAATTTTTCTTTTTTTGAACCGGGCATAACCCCTTTCCATTACTTTGACATAACGGAAATACAACGACATGGTTAATTTGGTCTGCATGCATATAGGTCGAAGTTTTCTTGCAAAAAAAAGGGGTCGAAGTTTAGTTTGCCAAGCGCAAAATGAATGAGATCTTAGCTCTAAAGGTTGATCAGATGGCTATGACAGCGATGAAAGAACACAAATTATGACATTGGTGTTTTTTCTTTGGAGGCAAACATTGGATTTCCAAGCAAGATTGATTGGCTTGTCGATCGTTTCCATGTGGTTAATTTGCAAAGTTGGTCTGCTATGACAGCGATGGTACGTGCACGACTAGTACTGGCTAATTAATCATCCTGAGAAGTACTATCATGATTATATGCTGCGATCTACGAAGACAATTGTGTAGTGTGTGTGTGTTGGTGGGCCATGGTCCTGCTGAACAACCCCTCACAGTCCTAATCAAGCTAGCTAGCCTGGCTAGCATGTGACAAACAGAAAGCAACACATGAAAACGATATGGCACACACAAACCCTTCTGTTCTGGGCAAGACCCCAAAACTATCTGCCTCTACCTTAATTATATGCATGATCTATAATAAAAACCTGTCTGATATATTTATCTTTTCTTGCAGGAATCTAATTTATTTACCTATCAAAATTGACGACGCTTCCCCGGCTTAGCCTTTTTTTGTGTGGGAGTAGCATTATTATTTATTTATTTATTGCCGAAGCGGAAGTAGCATTGGCTTTTCAAGCAAGCTTTACTGACAAATCGATAATTATCTTCAAGTAGTTTGAGAAGTTGCTATGCTATGACGGCAATGGTACACAGCTTGCCTGTGGTGGCTAATTGATTGTGATAATGACAAGTACTATCATGCTGAGATGAAGACAACTAAGCAACAATACGGTTACGTGTATTCTTGGTGGGACATGCTCTAAACTAAGCTAAGATATACTGCTAGTCCTTCTGCTGAACAATCTCAGTCCTAAGATGGCTAGCATGTGACTAACAAAGACACAAGAAAGGCGATACGGCACGATCAACTCATCACTTCAGAGGAAGAGCCCAATTTTATCAGTAAGTCTATCAGCAATGTCTGGAAAAAAACATCTACCCATGTCACACATCTATGAGTAGTAGGAGTACCCAATTACTCCCTCTGTCTCATATTATAAGAGTGTTTTTACACTAGTGTAGTGTAAAAAAACTCTTATATTATGGTCGGAGGGCACTAGTATAAACAAACGTTCTTATATTATGGGATGGAGGGAGTATCTAGCTAGTTACTCTAGTAGCTAGCCAATCTCCTCCAATCTTAGGCAGGCGCATCACCCAAACTAACTAACTTGGCTAATTAAGCACTCAATGTACTCAATAATTCCCTCTGACTAGCGTATACCTACTAAGGCAAGTCATGGTTGTGTGCATCAATTGATGCAAACGCCTGACCTTTTCCTTCAAATAGAAAAAGGAAACCTAGCTAGCAAAGCACAATAATTAGTACCCACCTATATATAATTGGCTCAATTTGTTTGTTTGTTTCATACGTCTATGTTGACAAAATATGGTGGAATATGCATGGCACATTTTCTCCGAACTCTCTTTAAACTTCTCTTATACATATACTCCACTTAAAGGTGCATTGTTCACAGTTTCCTCTCGCCTTACTAAAATTAGAGCCAACTAGAAATCAACCCGATCTTGGCCAAACAATACCACATATAATGTGTGTCATCACTTCTATTCTTATGTATTTAACCCCCTCTCAATGAAGAGTCCGTTTCCTTCCATACATTCTTAGAAGTTTTGGTCTAATTAATTTGTTTCCCTGAGATCATTTGTGAGTCTTGCTAGGGCTTGACCAAACAGGGCTCTAAGAGCATCTCCAGCCGTTGGCCCCCCAGGGGGCGCCTAAAATCGCCGCCTGGGGGTGACCCGGCGCAAAAAGTGGGTCTGGGGGCGAGTTGGTCCCCAACCGCCGCCCCTGGGCCGGCCCCAAGCGTGAAAAAAAATTAGACAAACTTGGGCTGAAACACGTCACTTTTTGGCAAACATGGGCTTTTATATTCATTTGGGCTAAAACACGCCATTACATATAAAAACTAGTCAAAAAACTTGCTGAAGGCCGAGAAGTCGCCGTCGTCGCCGCCATCGTCGGCCTTCTCCTCCTTGACTCGGGCGCCCCTGCTGGACCCCTCCCCGGCTGGTGGCGGCGGCGGCGGCGCGTCGTCGTCGTCGTCGCAGTCGTCGATGATGACGACGCCGCCTTCGTCGCGGCCTCGGCGGCTGCACGAAGCTCTCTAGGGCGGCGCGCTGGCGCTCCCTCGCCATCTTCAGGGAGTCTTGGTGTGCCCATTCAAGGGCCGCGTCGTCGTCGAGCTCGACCTCGCCGTGCTCCGCCTTCACCGGTGCCAGCAGCCCCGGCTCTGTCTTCACCGGAGCCAGCCCCGGCTCCGTCTTCGGCTTGACGAAGCACGGGGGAGGAGCCGACGAGGAGGCGCGCCGGCCGCCCTCGCTAATGACGATGCCGGCGCTGCGTGTACGCCGGCCGAGCGGCGTCTCCGCCGCGGGCTCGGCCTTGACGCCGAGCAGCGATGGAGTGCCGGAGGAGTGGGAGGAAGAACGCGACGAGGAAGAGGAGGAGGAGGAGCCGAACCTCCTCGGCGCCCATTGCCCGTCGCGTCGGCGGTGCGTCGGGGCGGCCGTCCTCGCCGGGGGGTACGCCAACGGTGGGTTGTTGCCGCCCTCGAGGTGCGTCAGCACGCCGTCGAGGGTGCGGCTGGGGACGCCCTACCAGAGGTGGCGCCCCTCGCTGTTCTTGGTGCCGCCGACCACCGGCGCCCCTCACTGCGAGACCATATATAGCCGAGGGAGGGGAGGCGTCGGCGCCCGTCGGCGCGCCGCCCGTGAGAGGAATCGATGGAAAAGCTGACCGGCGGTAGCGTTGCCATTGATTCCCCGCGAGAAACCGAGGCGGGCGGTGCCGCTGACGCGGCTGCCCCACGACGCGGCTGCCATGCGGCGCTTTCGCGCCAAAAACGATTCGCCCGGCGCCCCCGAGCGCCCCCCAGCGCGCCGGGTTCGGGTTGGGTCCGCCGGCGCCAATTTCGACCCGAGCCGGCAAAAAATGGGCCCCTGGGGGCGCGACTGGACCGATTTTTTGCCGCCGATGACCGAAAAGTCGCCTGGGGGGCCTTGTTGGGGACGCGACTAGATATGCTCTAATAAGCATGGCGCCTTTTGTTCGAACTCCTTTTTAACTAACTAAAAAATCACATGTAGCGTGCTAGTGGGGCGTATGCAGCATCGCTTCACTAAAACCGGAGCGGAAAACCGGTACCATACAACCATGTTTGGTGAAACCGGGTCTAATTATAACTTCTACTCCAACTCTGTTTACATATATTCGACTCTCTCTCTCTCTCTCAAGTTAGCAGTACTTGCAAGTAGTGGGGCAGTCCAACTGTGGCACATGCACCTCACTTGACCTGTAGACAAACAAGCATGGATGGATGATGCATGTGATGAGCTAGCTCACCGACGCAAGCATGCACCCTATGGAGGAAACGTCGTCGCCTCACTTGATTGTAAACAAACAGTACGCATGCATGTGCTCGCCGAACCGTCCGTTGATTTCTCTTCCACACTCGGCAATCGGCAGGCGGCAGGCGGCGTCAGGAGATATCTTGGAGGCCCCGTCCTGTCTCACCAAATGGTTCTTCGTAGAGTATATTCATTTTCTAGCTGCCTCACAAATTCCAAAACCATACATATCTCCGTCTATCTAAAAAAAGGCCGTGTTCTTTTTTCTTGCACACACACAAAAAAAGCTATGTTCTATATATACACAAAACAACACAAAAAAGGTGGCTATGTTCTATATATACACAACATGGCAAACGGAGAGAGATACCAAGAAAAGAAAAGTTTCTATAATTTTCCCTTTTTCATCACAACATTTTTTCGGATGCTATCTTTTTTAGAATCACACAACTAAATGGAGGTGTTTTCACATGGACCTCTACAAATTCTTGCTGTATTTCCACAAATACATTTTTGCATTTTTGTAGTTGTTGCATGGGTGTGTCTTCTCTAACTAGCCAGCTGATTACTTCGATGTGACGTCCGGTTTCTTGGAAGTTGCTTGATCTATTTCAAGATAGCACCTTTTTTCCCTAGCTAGCTCCTCCCTCCCTCTCATATTAATTGTCGTTAAAACGGATGTATAGTTACTAACCCCTAATAATAAAAACATTGTTTTGCCACCCTGTAGCTGACTAGCTATACACATGTGGAGAGAGACCGAGTCTTTTATACATAATTAAAAGCCTTTGTCCATAAGTTAATTTCAGCGACCTGCAGCCTCGTAAGTTTAGCAAGTTCGACTTGGAAAAACTTCCGCTCCATGGGGTAATCCGGATGAAAATTTGTTAAATGGGCTAGTTGGTGTAAAACAAATAAAGGAGAAATACTCGAATAATTCTCTCGAAACTAACTGATACGTCCATAATTTTTATGTGGTTTGCAATGCTAATAGTTCTGCTATGACAACGATGGTATGCAAGCGGTAGTGGCTAATCAGTTAAGTTGTGACAATTACAAGTACTATCATGCCTGAAGTTGACGAAGACAATAATGGTGTAGTGTGTGTTAGTGGGCTATGCTCTAAACTAAGCTAAGGCATGCAGTAGCTCCTCCTGCTCAACAATCCCTCCCAGTCCTAGTTAAGTTTCCCTGGCTTAGCATGTGACTAACACAAACCCAGCAAAAGCGACATGTCACCCTCAACTGTCAACTCATTGATTCCCGGCAAGTGTCCATTATATCTGTCTATCCTTTTGCGGGAGCTTCGGAATAAAACTCTATCTATCTATGTTCACACACCTCTATGAGTAGCTAGTACACTTTAGCTAGCTAGCTAGCTAGCTAGCTTGCTAATTTGCTCCAATGTTAGCTAGGCAGCCGCGTCACCCGAACTAATCAAACCACTTAGCGTACTCAATAGTCATTTTTCTATACGATTGACGTAATTGGCCTTCTCTATAATTGATGGGCAATTATAACCGTTAAGTACTTACTTTGTTTCCTTATGATGTGGAGCCTTGATCAAATAGGGCTTGATGTGCATGTCGCCTTCTGTTTGGACTCTCTTTTAAGTTCTTCCATAATACTTTTCGTAGTTGCTTTAAAGATTGAGATCCTTTCTACGACTTCGATTCCAATTCTCTAACTTCCTCTCGATGAAAATTTTCCTTCGATGTGAATATTCATAGAACCCTCGGCCTAACTAACTAATTTGTCTCCTTAACTAAGATCATTTGTGTGGCCGGGGCTTAGACAAATAGCTAGGGCACCTATGAGCAAGGCGCCTTCTGCTGGAACTCTCTTTACTTTCTTCTTTCCTAAAAAAAAACAAAGTGCACCACCCACGCTTCCTTTAGCAAAGCTGGCAGGATGCGGGTGGATGACGACAACTAAACGTCGTGACATCAACGTGAATGTACATCCGAGATATGTGAAAATGACAGGACGTAGCTACTGCGGTACCTCGCGGGACTGGGCCGGGCCCCTGATGAACTGGTCCATGATTACGTGAGGACCAGGTGCCCCGCCCATGCACCCACGTCGTCCCAGATATCCCGTCTCCCCCATGCATCATTTTTGGCCAGCCGCAGTTTCTCGAGCTAGTACGTACATGTCATCTTGAGTTGATGTTCAGCCCAAAGCGTGCACCTTTGATCTGTCGCAGAGCATCATTCATGACTCAGACGCAACATGTACATACGTACGTACACACTTTGCAGTTTGCACTAGCACATGATGCATAGATGGTGAACATGTATATATCGGCCAAACGCATGATCAGCCGACAAGATATGTTGAACATTGACGATCCGCCACGTAGGGCACGTACGTACGCACGCACGCGACGCTCCTTTATTGTCTGCCGCTTTTCTTTTTCATGGCATTTTGATCTTTCAGATCCAGTTGTGTGTAGTAAGTATTTGTTTGCTTCTGATGCAATTATATATTTTTCCAAAAAAATAGAGAGAGAGAGAAAAAAGTTGCGCACTGCACTGCACTGGGAACTGGTTGATGCATGCCTACGCTGCACTGTACAGAGCCGTCCCAGTCCACCGGCCTCACTTCTCCTGTTTATATACCACCCGCGAGCGCGATCGCGATCGCTTGCTCAAACCACCGCCCCGGGCCACTGCTTCCTCCTTCCTGATCCACACACGCGGCCTTGCTAGCTCTCCGGCCGTCGACCATGGAGAGAGAGGCAGAGGCGCGCCGCCAGCTGCTGCTCCACGGCGTGAGCCTTGACCTGCGCCTCGGCACGGCCACGCACAAGCACGGCGGCGCGCGCGCGGCGTCCCCTGCCACTCCCGCGGCGCTCGACAACGCCGGCAGGGAGGCCTTCGCCTGCAACTACTGCCACCGCAAGTTCTTGAGCTCGCAGGCGCTCGGCGGCCACCAGAACGCGCACAAGCTCGAGCGCACCCTCGCCAAGCGCAGCCGCGACGTCCCCTCCTCTTCCACGGCCGCCCACAGCTGGCTCCACGCCCGCGGCGGGGAGCTCTGGGGGTACTCTGCTTCGGCCGCTGCTCCGGACTCCGCGACGATGGCGCCACTGATGGGCATGGGGATGGGCTGGGCTGGCACCGCAGCGGCCGCCGGGGAGGCGGTGCCGGAGATGGACCTGTCGCTCAAGCTCTGACGAGCTAATTTAGCCAGCACTAGATTCCAGAAGCAAATGTGCATGGACAATTGATACGTCTAGCCTGTCAACAAAGTGCCCCTAGATAGCACTGGTGCTTAATTAGTTGTTGCATGCATGCACCTGGCGATGAATTCATTATTCGGATTATAGCTATGCAGTTGATTGTTTCAGCTCACCGATCTCTATATATAGAGTACGTACTGGATTTCGGGATTAATGTGCCCCCCTTAATTTGGAGTTTGGATTATGTGTAACCTTAACTAGATTACTGGATAACAAATCACACAAGCCCCCAGAATTTACTATATCAATCGATCCATCTATCTAAGAAACAACTAATGCCACTATGTACTCCTACATGTTAAAGACATCACTTGCCCAGTGCTACTACACCACATATAGAAGTAGGTATAGCTTCTTTAGCACCGCAGTGTGTACGTGCCTTTCGTTACTTTGACGTGAGGTCCGCTTCTTGTCCATAGAGTTATTTCTTGGAAGTTGCGTGCTAAGTTTTACGACGGCCATTTTCACCAGCTAACCCCTGACGGCAAAGACATTGCTTTGCCGCCGTGTCACTGCTCCCTGCCTATTACAACACCTAGCCTAGCCTAGCTGCTACACAGATCAGATATCCCCCATGATCTGACTAGACATTTAGTCACCCAACACCCAACTCGTCAATACTTGAGAGCCAGATTTATATGCTTGGAGATCGATAGATACCGCTAGCTCTTTCTAAAAAGCCTCTACCTTTGGCATTAATAATCACCTAACGTATCTTAATTTTTTTGGCTTCGCAGTTTTTTATCGGCAGCGACCGTGAAATAACCATTTCTAAATCATCGCCGATGACATGCTTAACTTGATCCGCATGCATGCATATAGGATGAAGTTCTGTCTCCCAAGCGCGAAATGAATGAGAAGTTTGTTCTAAAGCTTTGATCTTATGGCTATGACAGCGATGAAAGTCCACAAATTACGACATTGGTGTTTTTTGTTTTGGAGACAAACATTGGATTTCCATGCAAGATTGATTGGCGTCTGTCGATCGTTTCAATGTGGTTAATTTGCAAAGTTGTTCTGCTATGACAGCGATGGTGCGTGCACGACTAGTACTGGCTAGTTAATCATCCTGAGAAGTATATCATGAATATATGCTGAGATCTGCGAAGACAATGGTGTAGTGTGAGTTGGTGGTGGTGGGCCATGCTCCAGAATGAGCTAAGGCAGGCACTATAGCTCCTGCTGAACAACCCCTCCCAGTCATAATCAAGCTTTGCCTGGTTAGCATGTGACTAACAGAAAGTAACACATGAAAACGACACACAAACCCTTCTGTTCTGAGCAAGACCCCAAATCTATCTGCCTACCTTAATTATATGTATGATTTAGAATAAAAATCTGTCTGATCTATTTATCTTTTTTTTTTGCACGGACTAACTTATTTACCTCAGAAATTGACAACACGTCCCGGATTAGCCTTTTTCTGACTGAGACCAAGTCTCGGTTGAGGTGACGTCGGCATAGCTGTGGTGCTACGATCGGCACTGTTGGATACTGCAAACGACGATGAAAAATGTTGCGACAGTACTGCAAG
The DNA here is from genome assembly GCA_963921465.1 of Triticum timopheevii. Lineage (NCBI taxonomy): Eukaryota > Viridiplantae > Streptophyta > Magnoliopsida > Poales > Poaceae > Triticum > Triticum timopheevii. The sequence goes on along the minus strand of OY997270.1, from coordinate 487,163,716 downwards.
CAAGGAATGCTACAACCATTAACGGAGGATGGTGCGACTGGTGAGATGGCGTGCGATAACCGACGAGGGACGACATGTGACAACCAGCAAGACAAATGCTGCAAGTGGTAAGAAGAAATGTTGCAAACAATGGGACAAAATGTTGCAAGGTCGACTGAGACTTGGTTAAATCTCAGTTAACTGACTTTTAGCAAACCTGTTTTTATTTATGTTTTGCCAAAACGGAAGTAGTATTGGCTTTTCAAGCAAGATTTGCCGACAAATCGATCATTATCTTGAAGTAGTTGGAGAAGTTGCTATGCTATGATAGCAATGGTACACAGCTAGCCTGCGATGAAGACAACTAAACAATCTTGTGGCTAACACAAACACAAGAAAGGCGATCGATACGGCACGCTCAACTCATCGCCTCAGGGGAAGAGCCCAAGTTTATCTGTAAGTGTATCAGCAACATCTGGAATAAACATCTAGCCATCTGTATATGTTCACACATCTACGAGTAGTAGGAGTACCCAATTAGCTAGCTAGTTACTCCAATATTTAGGCAGCCGCATCAACCAAACTAACTAACTCGCATAATTAAGCACTCCATGTACTCAATAATTCCCTCCTACTAGCATATATACCTACCAAGGCAAGTTATGATTGTGTGCATCGATTGATGTAGAGGCCTGAACTTTTCCTTTAAATAGAAAAGGAAGACCTAGGTAGCAAAGCACAATAATTAATACCCAACTATATATAATCGGCTCAATTAGTTTATTTTTTTCAGACACCTATGTTGAGAAAATATGGTGGAATGTGCATGGCGCATTTTCTCTGAACTCTCTTTAAACTTCCTCTTATACATATACTATGTGTACTCTCGCCTCACTAAAATTAGAGCCAACTAGAATTCCAACCGAGCTTGGCCAAACAATACCACATATAATGTGCGTCATGACTTCCATTCTTATCTATTTAACCCCCTCTCGGTGAAGAGTCCGATTCCTTCAATACATTCTTAGAAGTTTTGGTCTAATTATTTTGTTTCCTTGAGACCATTTGTGAAGCATGCTAGGGCTTGACCAAACGAGGCTCTAGGCGCCTTTTGTTCGAACTCCTTTTTAACTTCCTAAAAAAATCACATGTAAAAAATAAATTCTACGAAGGACCGTATGCATCATCACTTCAATAAAACCGGAGCGGAAAACCGGTAGCATACAACCAAGTTTGGTGAAACCGGTTCTAATTGTAACTTCTATACTCTATCTCTCTCTCTCTCAAAAGTTAAAGTTGGCCGTACTTGCAAGTACTGCTGGGGAAGTCCAACTGTGGCACATGCACGTCACTTGATTTGTAAACAGACAAAGCAAGGATGATGCATGCATGTGATGAGCTAGCTTACCGACGCATCCATGCTACGGAGGAAAGAGGGGAAACACTCGGCCCTCACCTGACTTGTAAACAAACAGTACGTGCATGTGCTCGCCGAACCGTCCGTTGATTTCTCTTCCATGCTCGGCAGTCGGCAGGCGGTGTCAGCAGATATGTTGGGGGGGCCCGTCCTGTCTTAGACTAAATGGTTCTTCGTAGAATTTATTTTTTTAGCCTCTCACAAATTTCAAAACCATACATGATACTCCCCCGTTTCTTTTTAGTCTGCATATTAGATTTGGTCAAAGTCAAACTTTGTTAATTTTAACTAAGTTTGTGAATAAAATTATCAAGATTCATAATATGAAATCCATATTGTAAGATGCATCATGAAATTAATTTTCATAACATATAGCGTTAGTATTGTAGATGTTGATATTTTTTTCTATAAAGTTGGTCAGAGTTTACAAAGCTGACTTTGACCAAATCTTATATGCAGACTAAAAAAAGAAAGGAGTACATATCTCTGTCTATCTAAAAAAGGCACTGTTGTACATGTACACTAAGTATTCCGGCTGCTTGCCTGCCATCGCCACCACCCGCTCTAGGAGCCGCTTCTCGGCTGCAATCACGAGGGACTCGGCCAGCCGGCTACTGTCCGCGACACAGGCGACCGACTTCTTGTAGTCTCCGACTACAGTTAGGATTCCCTTGATACTTGGCATCTTCATCTTGAGGTAGGCGTAGTGGGGGACCGCCATGAACTTGGCCAGGACAGGCCGGCCAAGCAGCGCATGGTAAGGGCTCTCTAGGTCCACCACCTCAAATCAAACTGGCTCTCGGCGGAAATGATTCTTGTCTCCAAAGAGGACATCGATCTGAGTCTTGCCGATTGGTGAGCAGGAAAGGCTAGGGACTATGCCATGGAATACAGTCCGACTGGGAAGGAGCTGCTTCTGTTTGATCTCCAGCTTCTCCATTGTGTCGCGGTACATGATGTTTATGCTGCTGCCGCCGTCTATCAAGACTCTGGAGAAGCGAGCCGCCCGCCTCTCCGTTGCAAGGGTTGCATCTAGGACTAAGGCATAGGAACCGGGGGACGACATCACTTCCGGGTGGTCTGCCCTGCTCCAACTGATGGGCTTTTCTGACCAGTGCATGAACTCTGGGGTGCTCGAGGCCACTGCATGCACCTCTTATTGTTGTTGCCGTTGCTGCGCCTATCATCGGCCACACTGGTGAACACGACATAGGCCCCGTGCTTTGCGGGATATTCATCTTGAATGGCACCGACTGGTCGGGCCGCCAGCTGCTGGGGCGGAGGAGGCGGCGGACCGGCAGGCGGAGGAGGTAAGAGGCCATCTCCCTTAGCAATCCTGGTGAGCCAGTGACACTTCCGAGTGGTATGATTGGACGGCTTCGCGCCACTGTGGAACTTGCAGGGGGCGTTAAGGGTCTGCTCGTACGAGAAGGCAGGCAGCCAATTGGGCTTGCCGCCCTTCTGATGCTTGGTCGTCGGCTATCCCTCTGGCTGCTGATCCTCGACTGTCGCCACCTGCCGGCTGTTGGAAGCCGGCTGGGTGGCCTTCCGCTTGTTGTCATTTGGGAGCTGTCTCCGACTGGTCTCACCAGCCGGAGTCCGGGGTGCTTGAGGGTCTACCTTGCCAGATGCATCGACTAAGATCCCCGCCTTCATGGAGGAGTCGGTCGTGGCGTGCTTGCCGGCGATGATCAGCAGCTCATCGAGGGTCTCGGGTTCGTCGCAGAGGAGTCGATGCTTGAGGAGGGTGCCTTCCCGACACCCAGCGGTGAAATACTCGATGGCCTGCACCTCGTGCACGCCCTCACAGGAGTTGCGCAGCTTGGTCCAGCGCGTGAGGTAGTCGCGAGTCGACTCTGTGGGCCCTTGGACGCACAAGGAGAGCTGTCGGGGCTTGGGAGCCCCCTTGTAGGTGCTGGTGAAGTTGCGGATTAAGACCTAAGTGAAATCAACCCAACTGTTGATGCTGCGGGGCTTCAGGCTATTGAGCCACGTCCGGCCAGTGCCTTGAAGCATGAGCGGGACGTATTTCACGGCAACGCGCTTGTTGCCGTTCGCTATACTGACGGCCGTGGAGTAATCGAGCAGCCAGTCCTCTGGCTTCACGGAGCCGGTGTACTTGGGTGTGTCTCGCGGGAGGGTGAACCCTTTGGGGAAGGGCTCATCTAGGATTCGGGGGCAGAAACAGGGCGGGCCCAGCGCATCTTCTTCTTCTAGCGCCAGGGATCGGTTGAGACGATCGATCTGATGGCGGGCATCGTTCTCTCCGACTCCCTCTCGGCGGCCAAGGCGGTCACCGAGTGTTGGATGCGTGACAGGAGGCGGAGTGGGGTATCTCGCTCCACGAGGCGGGGGAGGCGGCTGGTCGCCTCGGCGCTCTACTGCATGAGGGCGACCGTCCTCATCCTGCTCGATGGAGAGGCGCGTCCGGCTACGGCTGACAGCCGGCTCGTTGTTCTTTTCCTCCGCGAGCGCCACCGGTCGGCGTCCGGGATGTCGCCCCATGATCTTGGCATGGGGGCGGCTCGTTGTTTCATCGGGCCGGGGCTTCAGCGCGACAGGCAGCCTCGTGCTGCGCGACAGGCAGCCTCGTGCTGCGCGGCAGCCGCTGGACCCGCTCCATCATGTGGCGGCGCTCGTCGCTGTCATATTTGTCCAGCTCATCCGTCACCGCCTGGGCGGCCCGGATGTTCTCCGCAGGCATGGCGTAGACGGGGCGCTCTGCCCCGAACATGCTGGCGATGGTCGTGCCACGCTGCCGAACTGTGCCGAGGCGGCTAGGCCCCTCAGGAGCCGGCGTGCCGCCTACGGCCCGGTCCATCTCACGTCGGTAGGCGTCCGAAAGCCGGCGCATACTGGCCAGGCGGCCGGCACTATCGAGAAGCTGGAGGCGGCATGCCTCCAGCACCTCAGCGTCCGCGCCCTCGGGAATGGGCGCCGTGAGGTCGCGCAGAGCTGCGTCGAGGGGATCTCGAGCACGCTCATCCGAGTGCTCTCCACTGTTGATGACGAGCACCTCCGTGACGGTGCTCCCGCCACTGTGCTCGCGAGGAGGCGGCTCGTCATAGACCACCACGTTGGTGGGGAACGCGTCGAGCGACGCCGTGTCGGAGTCGACGATCATCGGGTCAGTGGAGCGGACGGACTCCAGGTCCGCAGCAGTCTCGCTGCTGACGTGGAGCTGGTCGAGGAGGCTGACGAGGCGGCTCTCAGGGCAGCTAGTGCCCGCATCGGAGGTCGGCTCATCAGAGAGGTCGATCTCGTCGACAAGGTCGGCGAGGCAGCTCGCCGTGCAGGCGATCTCCGCGCCGTGCAGCGCGTCAGAGCTGACGCTGTCGGGTGTGCTGGGCTGGCTTCGCTCACCAGGAAGGAACAGGGTTCCCGTCAAAAGCAGATCTCCGGGAGACGGTGCGCCTCGCCCCCACGGTAGGCGCCAAATGTCGGGGGTTGGTTACGACATATGCCAACGGATGGCTTATCATGGTGGGAGCGAGTAGAACGTCGCCGGTGCCTGGAAGCGGGATAAGGCGTAGACACGTACGCCGGCGAACTTTACCCGGGTTGGGGGCTCTCCGTGGAGATAATACCCCTACTCCTGCTCTGCGGGGTCTCCGCATGATCACTAAGGCACTAGTGCTACAAGTTGCTCCTTGAGCTATGTCTAGAGGTAGGAGAAGGCAAGGCTAGCTCTTCCCTGCCCTAGGTAACTAGCTAGTTCTGTCAGGGTTGGAACCCTTTGCATGGGTGGCCTGGGGGTTTATATAGGCCTACCCCCCAGGGGTACAATGGTAATCCGTTCGGGTGCTGGGCCCGGCTGTCAGTGTCTCCAGCCTCCGGCTTCTTCGCCGACCGTTGGGGCCTGCCGCCTGGTGGGCCCTGCTGGCTGGTTGGTGGCTGCTTACTGTAGCCGTATCATTGATGACGGGGGCTTGGTCATCTTAGTGTGGCTACAGTCCTGCCGCCTGGCGGGAGGCCACTATAGCCACACCTGGTCTTGTCAGCTTAATGGCATGCATGCCTCGGGGCGAGGGACGGCCGCCTGCTGGAGGCCGGCCCCTCCCGAATCTGCATGGTTGATCTTCCGCCGTCTTCTATGGGGTCGCTACCCAATAGGGACCGCCACCGGCAGGCCGTACCGACAGGCCATCGTGGGGAACAGGACTCCGCCTGCTCGGAGCGACGTTAGGGGAGACATGGCACAGTGCCCCGTCGTGTGGAGATCTCCGCTTGTACGGAGCACTGTAGCCACGCCTGTCCCGACGTGAGAGGCGACATGCTTTACTATAGCCATGCTCTGTCTTGTACTCTCGATGGGGGCTCGGCCGCACCGGAGTTGCAAGGTAACCGCCTACCTGATGCCGCCCTCCCTGGAGGCCGGCAACCAGGAGTCGGGCACCCGGAGCACCATAGTCTTTGGGTCTGCCGTCCTCTGGCAGCCGGCCGTTGAGCCAGCCGGCTCCCTGAGGGTGGAGCTTTAGCTCGGGGTCCAGCTAGGCGGAGCTGGCCCAAAGTCTTGATAAATCCAGGGACTTGGGTGAGCCTACCGGTCGCCCATTACTCCGACAGGTCATGCCAAAATTTTCCGTGATTTTCGGCATGACTTCTGTGCTACAAACTAGGAAATATCGAGTGCCCGAGATTTGCCACAACGGCAATGAATCAACATTCCTACAAAACATAAGGCTTTTTATGTCATTATTCATTTTATTAGGTTTAGAATTAATTGATTAGATTTAATCGTAGGAAACATGGTTAGCAACAATGAAGGACAGGGTTCTGGTGATTGCGATGTCTACGAGACGACAGACGCCTATTTGAACCTTCTCGACGAGCAACGATTGTTGCAGGGCCCACTTGTCACATCCGAGACTGAGACTGACATCGAGACCGGCGTCGAGACCGGCGCTAAGACTGAGACCGGCGCCGAGACCGGCACCGAGACTAGCGAAGCCGTTATAGAACCGAAACCGTAGAGGATGCAACACCCAAACAATCTCATCACTACTAGACTGGTGGTCATGGAAATGGACTACGGTAATTTTGAGCCAAAAGAGGCTCCGGAAGCACGCGCGTGCTACGGCAATCAAATAGGTTGCATCCTACGGACAACCACCACCATCAACGATGAGAAACTAAAGAAGATACTAGACATGGAGCACTCCCTCCTAACTAAGCTGCACCAGGTATTCTTGTTCCCGGGTCGGGCTAAAATCGAATATACTCACCCGTGGCAAGACCCTACCATGAAGGATAAACAAACGCGCCATGGGCAAGTTTGGCGGCGCGTTGTCCGCCTGGAAAGTAAGGGTGAAACATTGGATCATCGGCAAAAAGGAACCCTACTCTGAGATTGTAAAGGATAATCCGACAATTACGGAAGAGCAGTTTGAAATATTCAAGAAGGATTGTGTTGTCGAAGATGTCAAAGAAAAGTCAGAGTACATGAAGGGGCTCCAAGAGAGGAACGATGGGATGCCACCACCTCGGAAGTCGTGGTTACACGGGGAAGAGGCCCATATGGGCCAAGGAGGACGCGGAACGCAAAAGTCTGGGGATCCCAGACCCCTTGGCGGAGTTCAACATCCCGCAAAAGCGTGACGTCCCGGTACCTTTGGGACCCAGTCAACAAGGTTTTCGATACGGACGCGGTCACGAAGGAGTTCATGAGACTACTGGTAATTATTTATTTACCCCCTAATTTTAACTTCTGATCAATTCGACCGCACATTTAGTCACATTTGGAAATGATCCACGTTCCTTTTGCAGAAAGAGCAGCATAGGATTGTGGCCGAAAGCAACTCGCCGTATGAGGCATTGGCGAGGCCCAAGTGGGACATCCCATTCAACCAAGACTTGAACATATTGAAAGGACTCCTGGTGGACAATCGATCGTTGTATGGACACGTGCACGGCGTCGGAGACGGCGCCACATGGAAGAAGTACTACCGTGAGACCACGAAGGAGAGAAAGTAAAGATGGAGGTTAAATGAAGAAAACATCGACAAGAAGGTTGAGATTGTGGTCGAGAAGAAATCAGCAGAGACAGTCAAAGCAGCGGTAGCTGCCTCAAAAGAGGAGATGGCAGCTTCGTATAGTGTCTTGGTTCCGGCTATCGTTAGTTGGACCAAGCAAAATCCAGATAAAGATGCAGCAGACTTTCCCCTTTCCAACTTCTTCAGGAGCAGCTTGCTTAGCGCACCTGCTCCCGCAACCGCTATCAGTCTGTCCTCTGTCTCTGTCGTGCTTGGTGGGGCTTCATCTTTGGCTGAGCTCGACTCCCTCACGGTACCTGTCACACCGTCCCTCTTCAATATATGTATAATATCCCATTTTCGTTTCCTTTCAGATGTCTCACGTCGCAGACATGTCTTTGCAGGCCAACGTAACCCCGTGCACCATATTGTACACCATCGATGGCCAGAAGGTGGATGTGGGAAAGGCGACGATAGTGAAGCCGAAGGAACAATTGTTCCACAGCCGGCCAATCCCCCCCCCCCCCGACGTCTTCAAGGTTTCTGTGGCCAGTGTCGAACCGGGCCACGAGAATTTGGCTCCTCCGGTAGCACCAAGGGGAGATGACGACGAGACCCCGCGGCGACTTGGCGATTGCAAGCATTGGGTCCTGTTGTGGCCAAAGAGTTTGCTTCGTCTAGAGGTGGCCCGGAGCACACCCACGACCAAGCATCCTAAGCAAGGTATGAACACCAGCACCCCACCTACCCAATTAACGTTGCCTATCGTGCCTGGTGAGGAAGAGGCTCCATTAGTGGCTGATGACATCGCCGTCGTCGAAGAAGCAATGCATGATGCCATGGAAAAGGATGACGACACTCTACAATATCTCAATACCGGCGCCTATGACGATGGAGGATTGATGGCTCAGCAGCATGACTCAGGGTTTGAGCATGATGAGTTGATGCCTGAATTGCCAGAGGATGAATGTCTTAAGTCTCCAGATGCCACGTCAACCCAGCAACAACCAGTAGCAAAGAAGCATAGGAAGAGACCGAGGAAAGGCAAAGCTACTTCTATGAGCCAGCCGCCTCTGCAGCCTCGGGTTGAAGACCGTGTACCTATCAAAGGTGCGACGAAAGACCATATCCCCGGTGATCCGATCCTACCTAAGGCAGCGGTAGAGGCCATAGACGGCGATCTAAGGAGACTTCATGACGATGTGCTACTGAGAGAGAACGGCCTTATCTCCTCGAAAAATCCAGGATACCCGCTCTAAGTGGTTAACGTGCCACAGCAAAGTTTGTATGTCCACACATTCCCCGCAGAGAAGTTCTTCCTTCGATTCGATTACATCTTTGGCATGTTTCACGTGAAGAAGCTGGACCTTACGTTCGTCCGCCTTTATGCCTTGTACATGAACTACATCATTAGGCGCGAGCAGATAGCTCATACCTATGTCGCTGACTCGTACTTTATGCACGAGGGCTTCTTGATAGTCTGCCCAGCGCACCGTGAATACGCGAGGAACTACATTGCCAATTTCATGGTCCGCAATAAGGACAAGGACATGATTCTCCTACCTTATCATCACATGTAAGTCATCCGCGAATATCCTTCCATCGATTTAAATCATTCATTTGCACACGTGGAGGCTAATTTGATGGGTACTTATTTTGCGCGGCGACGGGCGCGCCGTCCTCATCATCCTCTACCCTGATTCTTCTATTCTCTTTACTTGGATTCATCGAAGAACATGAAGAAAAAGGATTACACCCACATCAAGTATGTTCTCAATAGTGCAATCTTAAGCTACAGCCAATGGGGTGGAGAGATCACGCTCAACAAGACAAAGAACTGTGTGCCCTGCTTCAACCATAAGATCGACTTCTACTACATCCAGCAACCGATAGATAGTCTCAATGATGGATTATATGTCCACCACCACATGCTGGAGTATAGGCGGGGTCACCAGAACCTTCGCCTGCCACCTACATCTGGCGATGTCGATATTCTGAAATGGGCAAAGAACTGTTGGGGAACGTTGCATGGGAAACAAAAAAATTCCTATGCTCACCAAGATCAATCTAGGAGATGACCATCTACGAGAGGAAAGATTGGATCTACATACCCTTGTAGATTGCTAAGCGGAAGCGTTAAGAAATGCAGATGATGTAGTCAAACGTCTTCGCGATCCAATCACGATCCGTCCCACGAACTCCGATCTAGTGCCGAACGGACGACACCTCCGCGTTTAACACACGTACGGCTTGATGATGCCTTCACCTCCTTGATCCAGCGAGCCATGGTGAGTAGTAGCCCGAGTCCTCTAGCAGCACGACGGCGTGGTGGCGGTGGTCGTGGAGGAATCTCAGCAGAGCTTCGCTAAGCACTACATAGAAGAATATGGCTATGAGGGAGAGGAGGAGCTGCACCGTGGCATGAATAGATCTGTATATGTGCGGCTGCCCTCTCTCCACCTATCTATATATAGGGGAAGGGAGGAGGAGGGGGCGCCCCTAGGTCCCATCTGGGGGCGGCGACCAACAAGGTGAAACCCTAGATGGGTTTTGGCCCCCCCCCCCCCCCACCCCTTAGGATACTTGCCCCCCAAGGCAAAGGGCTGGGCTGCCCGAGGGAGTTGCCCCACATCCTCTGGCAACGTGGGAAAGGGAGTTGGGGGCGCACAACCCCTTAGTGGGCTTGTTTCCCCCCTCCCCTTGGCCCATGAGGCCCCCCAAACGCTTGTCAGGTCCCCCCGAAACCCGTTTCGGTCATGCTGGCCATCACCCGGTACCCCTGGAACAATTCCAGACTCCAATACCCTTTGTTCAATATATCGATCTTCACCTTCGGACCACTCCGAAGTTCCTCTTCGTGTCCGGGATCTCATCCAGGACTTCGAACAATATTCAATAACCACCATAATTACTCAACTATACTTATATCATCACCAAACGTTAAGTGTGTAGACCCTGCGGGTTCGAGAACTATGCAGACATGATCGAGACACCTCTACGGTCAATACCAATAGCAGGACCTGGATGCCCATATCTCTTCCTACATATTCTATGAAGATCTTATCGGTCGAACCTCAATGTCAAGGATTCATACAATCCCGTATGTAGTTGCCTTTGTCTATCAGTATGTTACTTACCTGAGATACGATCGTAAGTATCTCCATACCTAGTTCAATCTCATTACCGGCAAATCTCTTTACTCATTCCAAATACAAGATCTCGTGGCTAACTCATTAGTCACATTGCTTGCAAGCTTCTTGTGATGTTCTATTACCGAGTGGGCCCTGAGATACCTCTCTGTCATACGGAGTGACAAATCCCAGTCTTGATCCATGCCAACCCAACAGACACCCTCGGAGATACATGTAGAGCACCTTTATAGTCACTCGGCTATGTTGTGACGTTTGGTACACACAAGGTACTCCTCCGGTGTTAGTGAGTTGCATGACCTCATGGTCATAGGAACATATACTTGACATAAAGAAAACGATAGCAATAAACTTGATACGATCATATGCTACATTGTAGTTTGGGTCTTGTCCATCACATCATTCTCCTAATGATGTGACCCTGTCATCAAATGACAACTCATGTCTATGGCTAGGAAACCATAGCCATCTTTGATCAACGAGCTAGTCTAGTAGAGGCTCACTAGGGACATGTTGTTGTCTATGTAGCCACACATGTATCTGCGTTTCCGATCAATACAATTCTAGCATGGATAATAAATGATTATCGTGAACAAGGAAATATGATAATAACCAATTTATTATTGCCTCTAAGGCATATTTCCAACAGTCTCCCACTTGCACTAGAGTCAATAATCTAGTTCACATTGCCATGTGATTAACACTCAAAGAGTTTACTAGAGTTAATAATCTAGTTCACATCACCATGTGATTAACACTCAATGAGTTCTGGGGTTTGATCATGTTATGCTTTTGAGAGAGGTTTTAGTCAACGGGTCTGCAAGATTCAGATCCATGTGTACTTTGCAAATCTCTATGTCATATTGTATAGATGCTACTACCACGCTCCACTTGGAGCTATTCCAAATGGCCGCTCCACTATACGTATTCGGTTTTCTACTCATAGTCATTCGGATTGGTGTTAAAGCTTGCATCGACGTAACCCTTTACGCTGAACTCTTTATCACCTCCATAACCGAGAAACATTTCCTTATTCCTCTAAGATAAATTTTGACCTCTTTCCAGTGATCCACTTCCTGGATCACTCGTGTACTGATATGTCCATTTTGCATCATGCTTTTATATCAATATTTAGTGCATTATGGGCTGTTATTACATATTATATATCAATACTTATGGCTATTCTCTCTTATTTTGTAAGGTTTACCATGAAGAGGGGGAATGCCGGCAGCTGGAATTCTGGCTGAAAAGGGAGCAAACATTGGAAACCTATTCTGCACTGCTCCAAAAGACCCGAGACTCCACAAAACTTATTTTTGGAATTAATAAGAATTATTGATCGGAAGAAACACCTCAGGGGCCCACACCCTATCCAGGAGGGTGGGGGGCGCGCCCACCCCTACTGGGCGCGCCCCCTGTCTCCTGGGCCCCCTGGTGGCCTCACGGTGTCCATCTTCTGCTATATGAAGGGTTTTATCTTGAAAAAATCATGGGCAAGCTTACGAGAGAAACTCCGCCGCCACGAGGCAGAACCTTGGGGAACCAATCTAGAGCTCCGGCAGAGCTGTTCTGCCAGGGACACTTCCCTCCGGGAGGGGGAAATCATCACCATCGCCATCACCAACAATCCTCTCATCGGGAGGGGGTCAATATCCATCAACATCTTCATCAGCACCATCTCCTCTCAAACCCTAGTTCATCTCTTGTATCCAATCTTGTATCCAAATCCACAAATTGGTACCTGTGGGTTGCTAGTAGTGTTGATTACTCCTTGTAGTTGATACTTATTGGTTTACTTGGTGGAAGATCATATGTTCAGATCCTTAATGCATATTATTACACCTCTGATTATGAACATGAATATGCTTTGTGAGTAGTTACGTTTGTTCCTGAGGACATGGGTGAAGTCTTGCTATTAGTAGTCATGTGAATTTGCTATTCGTTTGATATTTTGATAAGATGTATGTTGTTTTTCCTCTAGTGGTGTTATGTGAACGTCGACTACATGACACTTCACCATTATTTGGGCCTAGAGGAAGGCATTGGGAAGTAATAAGTAGATGATGGGTTGCTAGAGTGACAGAAGCTTAAACCCTAGTTTATGTGTTGCTTCGTTAGGGGCTGATTTCGATCCATATGTTTCATGCTATGGTTAGGTTTACCTTAATACTTTTGTTGTAGTTGCAGATGCTTGCAATAGGGGTTAATCATAAGTGGGATGCTTGTCCAAGTAGGGGCAGTACCCAAGCACCGGTCCACCCACATATCAAATTATCAAAGTAACGAACGCGAATCATATGAGTGTGATGAAATTAGCTTGACGATAATTCCCATGTGTGCTCGGGAGCGCTTTTCTCATTATAAGAAATTGTCCAGGCTTGTCCTTTTCTACAAAAAGGATTGGGCCACCTTGCTGCATCTTATTTACTTTTATTACTTGTTACTTGCTACAATTTATCTTATCACAAAACTATCTATTACCTACAATTTCAGTGCTTGCAGAGAAAACCTTACTGAAAACCGCTTATCATTTCCTTCTGCTCCTTGTTGGGTTCGACACTCTTACTTATCGAAAGGACTATGATAGATCCCCTACACTTGTGGGTCATCATGTACCCCCTTGCCAGACACGTGGCAAGGCACACATCAGGTGCGGTACACAGCATGGCATACCGTATAGAGCCTATGGCTAAGGCATAGGGGACGACGTTCATCCTTTGTCTTTCTTCTGCCATGGTCGAGCTTTGAGTGTTACTCAACTTCCCACCTTACAACTCAGGCAAGCACTCCTTCTTTGACTGATCCATTTTGAACTCCTTCAAAATCATGTCAAGGTATGTGCTCTGTGAAAGTCTTATCAGGCGTCGTTGATCTATCTCTACATATCTTGATGCCCAATATGTAAGCAGCTTTACCCATGTCTTCCTTTGAAAAAATCCTTTCAAACAACCCTTTATGCTTTCTAGAAATTCTGCATCATTTTCGATCAACAATATGTCATCCACATATACTTATCAGAAATGTTGTAGTGCTCCCACTCACTTTCTTGTAAATACAAGTTTCTTGCAAACTTTGTATAAACCCAAAAGCTTTGATCACCTCATCAAGCGTAGATTCCAACTCTGAGATGCTTGCTCTAGTCCATAGAAGGATCGATGGAGCTTGCATACCTTTTAGCTGTTAGAAATATGCCCTAGAGGCAATAATAAAAGGATTGTTATTATATTTCCTTGTTCATGATAATTGTCTTTTGTTCATGCTATAATTGTATTATCCGGAAATTGTAATACACGTGTGAATACATAGACCACAACATGTCCCTAGTGAGCCTATAGTTGACTAGATCGTTGATCAACAGATAGTCATGGTTTCCTGACTATGGACATTGGATGTCATTAATAACGGGATCACATCATTAGGAGAATGATGTGATGGACAAGACCTAATCCTAAGCATAGCACAAGATCGTGTAGTTCGTTTGCTAGAGCTTTTCCAATGTCAAGTATCTTTTCCTTAGACCATGAGATCGTGTAACTCCCGGATACCGTAGGAGTTCTTTGGGTGTACCAAACATCACAACGTAACTAGGTGACTATAAAGGTGCACTACAGGTATCTCCGAAAGTGTCTGTTGGGTTGACACGGATCGAGACTGGGATTTGTCACTCCGTATGACGGAGAGGTATCTCTGAGCCCACTCGGTAATGCATCATCATAATGAGCTCAAAGTGACCAAGTGTCTGGTCACGGGATCATGCATTACGGTACGAGTAAAGTGACTTGCCGGTAACGAGATTGAACGAGGTATTGGGATACCGACGATCGAATCTCAGGCAAGTAACGTACCGATTGACAAAGGGAATTGTATACGGGGTTGCTTAAATCCTCAACATCGTGGTTCATCCGATGAGATCATCGAGGAGCATGTGGGAGCCAGCATGGGTATCCAGATCCCGCTGTTGGTTATTGACCGGAGAGCCATCTCGGTCATGTCTACATGTCTCCCGAACCCGTAGGGTCTACACACTTAAGGTTCGGTGACGCTAGGGTTGTAAAGATATTAGTATGCAGCAAACCAAAAGTTGTTCGGCATTCCGGATGAGATTCCGGATGTCACGAGGAGTTCCGGAATGGTCCGGAGGTAAATAATTATATATGGGAAGTCGTTTTTCGGCCATCGGGAAAGTTTCGGGGGTTGCCGGTATTGTACCGAAACCACCGGAAGGGTCCCGGGGGTCCACCGGGTGGGGCCACCCATCCCGGAGGGCCCCATGGGCTTAAGTGGGAGGGGAACCAGCCCCTAGTGGGCTGGTGCGCCCCCCCTGGGCCCCCCTCTGGCCTAGGGTTGGGAACCCTAGGGAAGGGGGCGCCTCCACTTGCCATGGGGGGCAAGTCCCCCCCTTGGCCGCCGCCCCCCTAGGAGATCCCATCTCCTAGGGCCGGCACCCCCCTGGGGTCCCTATATAAAGAGGGGGGGTGGGAGGGCAGACGCACCCTGACATCTGGTGCCTCCCTACCCCCTTGCTACACCTCTTCCTCCCGTAGTCGCTTGGCGAAGCCCTGCCGGAACCCTGCTACATCCACCACCACGACGTTGTGCTGCTGGATCTTCATCAACCTCTCCTTCCCCCTTGCTGGATCAAGAAGGAGGAGACGTCATGCTGACCGTACATGTGTTGAACGCGGAGGTGCCGTCCGTTCGGCGCTAGGATCTCCGGTGATTTGGATCACGGCGAGTACGACTCCCTCAACCCCGTTCTCTTGAACGCTTCCGCTCACGATCTACAAGGGTATGTAGATGCACTCCTCTCTCTCGTTGCTAGATGAACTCATAGATTGATCTTGGTGAATGTAGGAATTTTTTTATTTTATGCAACGTTCCCCAACAGTGGCATCATGAGCTAGGTCTATGCGTAGTTCTCTATTGCACGAGTAGAACACAAATCTGTTGTGGGCGTAGATGTTGTCAACTTTCTTGCCACTACTAGTCTTATTTTGCTTCAGCGGTATTGTGGGATGAAGCATCCCGGACCGACCTTACACGTACGCTTACGTGAGACAGGTTCCACCGACTGACATGCACTAGTTGCATAAGGTGGCTAGCGGGTGTCTGTCTCTCCCACTTTAGTTGGAGCGGATTCGATGAAAAGGATCCTTATGAAGGGTAAATAGAAGTTGACAAATCACGTTGTGGTTATTCGTAGGTAAGAAAACGTTCTTGCTAGAACCCTATTGCAGCCACGTAAAAGATGCAACAACCATTAGAGGACGTCTAACTTGTTTTTGCAGCAATTGCTTTGTGATGTGATATGGCCAAAAGTTGTGATGGATGATGAATGATATATTGTGATGTATGAGATCATGTTCTTGTAATAGGAATCACGACTTGCATGTTGATGAGTATGACAACCGGCAGGAGCCATAGGAGTTGTCTAAATTATTGTATGACCTGCGTGTCAATGATTTAACGCCATGTAATTACTTTACTTTATTGCTAAACTGTTAGCCATAGTAGTAGAAGTAATAATTGGCGAGCAACTTCATGGAGACACGATGATGGAGATCATGATGATGGAGATCATGGTGTCATGCCGGTGACGAAGATGATCATGGAGCCCCGAAGATGGAGATCAAAGGAGCTATATGATATTAGCCATATCATGTCACTACTATATAATTGCATGTGATGTTTATTATGTTTATGCATCTTGTTTACTTAGAACGATAGTAGTAAATAAGATGATCCCTTATAATAATTTCAAGAAAGTGTTCCCCCTAACTATGCGTTGTTGCTAAAGTTCGTCGTTTCGAAGCACCACGTGATGATCGGGTGTGATAGATTCTTACGTTCACATACAACGGGTGTAAGACAGTTTTACACATGCAAAAACACTTAGGTTAACTTGACGAGCCTAGCATGTACAGACATGGCCTCGGAACACAGAGACCGAAAGGTCGAACATGAGTCGTATGGAAGATACGATCAACATGGAGATGTTCACTGACGATGACTAGTCCGTCTCACGTGATGATCGGACACGGCCTAGTCGACTCGGATCATGTAACACTTAGATGACTAGAGGGATGTCAAATCTGAGTGGGAGTTCATTAAATAATTTGATTAGATGAACTTAATTATCATGAAATTAGTCTAAAATCTTTGCAAAATATGTCTTGTAGATCAAATGGCCAACGCTCATGTCAACATGAACTTCAACGCGTTCCTAGAGAAAACCAAGCTGAAAGATGATGGCAGCAACTACACGGACTGGGTCCGGAACCTGAGGATCGTCCTCATAGCTGCCAAGAAAGCATATGTCCTAGAAGGACCGCTAGGTGAAGCACCCATCCCAGAGAACCAAGACGTTATGAACGCTTGGCAGTCACGTGCTGATGATTACTCCCTCGTTCAGTGCGGCATGCTTTACAGCTTAGAACCAGGGCTCCAAAAGCGTTTTGAGCAACACAGAGCATATGAGATGTTCGAGGAGCTGAAAATGGTTTTCCAAGCTCATGTCCGGGTCGAGAGATATGAAGTCTCCGACAAGTTCTATAGTTGTAAGATAGAGGAAAATAGTTCTGTCAGTGAGCACATACTCAAAATGTCTGGGTTGCACAACCGCCTGTCCCAGCTGGACATTAACCTCCCGGACGAGGCGGTCATTGACAGAATCCTTCAGTCGCTCCCACCGAGCTACAAGAGCTTTGTGATGAATTACAATATGCAGGGGATGGAGAAAACTATTCCTGAAGTATTTTCAATGCTGAAGTCAGCAGAGGTAGAAATCAAGAAAGAACATCAAGTGTTGATGGTGAATAAAACCACCAAGTTCAAGAAGGGCAAGGGTAAGAAGAACTTCAAGAAGGACGGCAAGGATGTTGCTGCGCCCGGTAAGCCAGTTGCCGGGAAGAAGTCAAAGAATGGACCCAAGCCTGAGACTGAGTGCTTTTATTGCAAAGGGAAGGGTCACTGGAAGCGGAACTGCCCCAAATACTTAGCGGACAAGAAGGCCGGCAACACTAAAGGTATATGTGATATACATGTAATTGATGTGTAACTTACCAGTACTCGTAGTAATTCCTGGGTATTTGATACCAGTGTCGTTGCTCATATTTGTAACTCACAGCAGGAGCTGCGGAATAAGCGGAGACTGGCGAAGGACGAGGTGACGATGCGCGTCGGGAATGGTTCCAAGGTCGATGTGATCGCCGTCGGCACGCTACCTCTACATTTACCTACGGGATTAGTTTTAAACCTCAATAATTGTTATTTAGTGCCAAGTTTGAGCATGAACATTGTATCTGGATCTCGTTTAATGCGAGATGGCTACTCATTTAAATCCAAGAATAATGGTTGTTCTATTTATATGAGAGATATGTTTTATGGTCATGTCCCGATGGTCAATGGTTTATTATTAATGAATCTCGAACGTAATGTTACACATATTCATAGTGTGAATACCAAAAGATGTAAAGTTGATAAAGATAGTCCCACATACTTGTGGCACTGCCGCCTTGGTCACATTGGTGTCAAGCGCATGAAGAAGCTCCATGCTGATGGACTTTTAGAGTCTCTCGATTATGAATCATTTGACACATGCGAACCATGCCTCATGCGCAAAATGACCAAGACTCCATTCTCCGGAACAATGGAGCGAGCAACCAACTTACTGGAAATCATCCATACTGATGTGTGTGGTCCAATGAGCGTTGAGGCTCGCGGAGGATATCGTTATGTTCTCACTCTTACTGATGACTTAAGTAGATATGGGTATGTCTACTTGATGAAACACAAGTCTGAGACCTTCGAAAAGTTCATGGAATTTCAGAATGAAGTAGAGAATCAACGTGACCGAAAGATAAAATTCTTACGATCAGATCATGGAGGAGAATATTTAAGTCACGAATTTGGTACGCACTTAAGAAAATATGGAATCATTTCACAACTCACGCCGCCTGGAACACCTCAGCATAACGGTGTGTCCGAACGTCGTAATCGCACTCTATTGGATATGGTGCGATCTATGATGTCTCTTACCGATTTACCGCTATCATTTTGGGGATACGCTCTAGAGACAGCTACATTCACTTTAAATAGGGCTCCGTCTAAATCCGTTGAGACGACACCGTATGAATTATGGTTTGGGAAGAAACCTAAGCTGTCATTTCTAAAAGTTTGGGGATGCGATGCTTATGTCAAGAAACTTCAACCTGAAAAGCTCAAACCCAAGTCGGAAAAATGCGTCTTCATAGGATACCCTAAGGAAACCATTGGGTATACCTTCTACCTTAGATCCGAAGGCAAGATCTTTGTTGCCAAGAATGGATCCTTTCTGGAAAAAGAGTTTCTCTCGAAAGGAGTAAGTGGGAGAAAAGTAGAACTCGATGAAGTACTACCTCTTGAACCGAAAAGTAGTGCAGCTCAGGAAAATGTTCCTATGGTGCCTACACCGACTGGAGAGGAAATTAATGATGATGGTCAAGGTACTTCGGATCAAGTTGCTACTGAACTTTGTAGGTCCACAAGGACACGTTCCACACCAGAGTGGTATGGCAACCCTGTCCTGGAAATCATGTTGTTAGACAACGTTGAACCTTCGAACTATGAAGAAGCGATGGCGGGCCCAGATTCCAACAAATGGCTTGAAGCCATGCAATCCGAGATAGAATCCATGTATGAAAACAAAGTATGGACTTTGACAGACTTGCCCGATGATCGGCGAGCGATAGAAAACAAATGGATCTTTAAGAAGAAGACGGACGCGGATGGTAATATTACCATCTATAAAGCTCGACTTGTCGCTAAGGGTTATCGGCAAGTTCAAGGGGTTGACTATGATGAGACTTTCTCTCCCGTAGCGAAGCTGAAGTCCGTCTGAATCATGTTAGCAATTGCCGCATACTATGATTATGAGATATGGTAGATGGACGTCAAAACGGCATTCCTTAACGGCTATCTTAAGGAAGAACTGTATATGATGCAGCCGGAGGGTTTTGTCGATCCTAAGAATGCTAACAAGGTATGCAAGCTCCAACGATCCATTTATGGGCTGGTGCAAGCATCTCGGAGTTGGAACATTCGCTTTGATAAGATGTGATCAAAGCGTTTGGGTTTATGCAGACTTATGGAGAAGCCTGCGTTTACAAGAAAGTGAGTGGGAGCTCTATAGCATTTCTCATATTATATGTAGATGACATACTTTTGACGGGAAATGATATAGAACTTTTGGACAGCATTAAGGCCTACTTGAATAAGTGTTTTTCAATGAAGGACCTTGGAGAAGCTGCTTACATATTAGGCATCAAGATCTATAGGGATAGATCGAGACGCCTCATAGGTCTTTCACAAAGCACATACCTTGATAAGATATTGAAGAAGTTCAAAATGGGTCAGTCCAAGAAAGGGTTCTTGCCTGTATTGCAAGGTGTGAGATTGAGCTCGGCTCAATGCCCGACCACGGCAAAAGATAAAGAAGAGATGAGTGTCATCCCCTATGCCTCAGCCATAGGATCTATTATGTATGCCATGCTGTGTACCAGACCTGATGTAAACCTTGCCTTAAGTTTGGTAGGAAGGTACCAAAGTAATCCCGGCAAGGAACACTGGACAGCGGTCAAGAATATACTGAAGTACCTGAAAAGGACAAAGGACATGTTTCTCGTTTATGGAGGTGACGAAGAGCTCGTCGTAAAGGGTTACGTCGACGCTAGCTTCGTCACAGATCTGGATGACTCTAAGTCACAAACCGGATACGTGTATATGTTGAATCGTGGAGCAGTAAGCTGGTGCAGTTACAAGCAGAGCATCATGGCGGGATCTACATGTGAAGCGGAGTACATGGCAGCCTCGGAGGCAGCACATGAAGCAATATGGATGAAGGAGTTCATCACCAACCTAGGAGCCATACCCAATGCGTCGGGGCCAATCACTCTCTTCTATGACAACACTGGAGCTATTGCCCTTGCCAAGGAGCCCAGGTTTCAAAAGAAGACCAGGCACATCAAGCGTCGTTTCAACTCCATCCGTGAAAATGTTCAAGATGGAGACATAGATATTTGCAAAGTACATACGGATCTGAATGTCGCAGATCCGTTGACTAAACCTCTTCCGCGAGCAAAACATGATCAACACCAGAACTCTATGGGTGTTCAATTCATCACAATGTAACTAGATTATTGACTCTAGTGCAAGTGGGAGACTGTTAGAAATATGCCCTAGAGGCAATAATAAAAGGATTATTATTATATTTCCTTGTTCATGATAATTGACTTCTATTCATGCTATAATTGTATTATCCGGAAATCGTAATACACGTGTGAATACATAGACCACAACATGTCCCTAGTGAGCCTCTAGTTGACTAGCTCGTTGATCAACAGATAGTCATGGTTTCCTGACTATGGACATTGGATGTCATTGATAACGGGATCACATCATTAGGAGAATGATGTGATGGACAAGACCCAATCCTAAGCATAGCACAAGATCGTGTAGTTCGTTTGCTAGAGCTTTTCCCATGTCAAGTATCTTTTCCTTAGACCATGAGATCGTGTAACTCCCGGATACCGTAGGAGTGCTTTGGGTGTACCAAACGTCACAACGTAACTGGGTGACTATAAAGGTGCACTACAGGTATCTCCGAAAGTGTCTGTTGGGTTAACACGGATCGAGACTGGATTTGTCACTCCGTATGATGAAGAGGTATCTCTGGGCCCACTTGGTAATGCATCATCATAATGAGCTCAAAGTGACCAAGTGTCTGGTCATGGGATCATGCATTACGGTACGAGTAAAGTGACTTGCCGGTAACGAGATTCAACGGGGTATTGGGATACCGACGATCGAATCTTGGGCAAGTAACGTACCGATTGACAAAGGGAATTGTATACGGGGTTGCTTAAATCCTTGACATCGTGGTTCATCCGATGAGATCATCGAGGAGCATGTGGGAGACAACATGGGTATCCAGATCCCGTTGTTGGTTATTGACCGGAGAGCCATCTCGGTCATGTCTACATGTCTCCCGAACCCGTAGGGTCTACACACTTAAGGTTCGGTGACGCTAGGGTTGTAAAGATATTAGTATGCAGCAAACCGAAAGTTGTTCAGAGTCCCGGATGAGATCCCGGACGTCACTAGGAGTTCCGGAATGGTCCGGAGGTAAAGAATTATATATGGGAAGTCGTTTTTCGGCCATCGGGAAAGTTTCGGGGGTTGCCGGTATTGTACCGGGACCACCGGAAGGGTCCCAGGGGTCCACCGGGTGGGGCCACCCATCCCGGAGGGCCCCATGGGCTGAAGTGGGAGGGGAACCAGCCCCTAGTGGGCCGGTGCGCCCCCCTGGGCCCCCCTCTACGCCTAGGGTTGGGAACCCTAAGGGAGGGGGCGCCTCCACTTGCCTTGGGGGGCAAGTCTCCCCCCTTGGCCGCCGCCCCCCCTAGGAGATCCCATCTCCTAGGGCCGGCGCCCCCCCTGGGGTCCCTATATAAAGAGGAGGGGTGGGAGGGCAGCCGCACCCTGACATCTGGCGCCTCCCTACCCCCTTGCTACACCTCTTCCTCCCGTAGTCGCTTGGCGAAGCCCTGCCGGAACCCTGCTGCATCCACCACCACGCTGTCGTGCTGCTGGATCTTCATCAACCTCTCCTTCCCCCTTGCTGGATCAAGAAGGAGGATACGTCATGCTAACCATACGTGTGTTGAATGCGGAGGTGTCGTCCGTTCGGCGCTAGGATCTCCGGTGATTTGGATCACGATGAGTAGGACTCCCTCAACCCCGTTCTCTTGAACGCTTCCGCTCGTGATCTACAAGGGTATGTAGATGCACTCCTCTCTCTCATTGCTAGATGAACTCATAGATTGAATGCGGAGGCAACGTTCCCCAACAGCATACCTTTTAGCATCTTTAGGATCGACAAAACCTTCTGCTTGTATCACATACAACCTTTCCTCATGGAAACCATCAAGGAAACTTTGTGTTGACATCCATCTGCGAGATTTCGCAATTGAAAAAAGCAACTGATAACATAATTCCATCAGACTTTAGCATCGCTATGAGTGAGAAAGTCTCATCATAGTCAACTCCTTGAACTTGTCGGAAACTCATTTGCGACAAGTTGAGCTTCATAAATGGTGAAATTACCATCAGTGTTTGTCTTCTTAAAGATCCATTTATTCTCAATGGCTTTCCAATCATCGGGCAAGTCCACCAAAGTCCATACTTTGTTCTCGTACATGGATCATATCTCGGATTTCATGGCTCATAGCCATTTGTTGGAATCCGGGCCCACCATCACTTCTCCATAGCTCGTAGGTTCAGCGTTGTCCAACAACATGACCTTTAAGACAGGGTTACCATACCACTCAGGAGAAGTATGTATCCTTGTCGACCTACGAGGTTCGATAGTAACTTGATCTAAAACTTTGTGATCACCGTCATTAGCTTCCTCTTCAACGGACGTAGGTTACATAGAAACATCTTTCTACGTTACGCTACTCTCTTGTTGAAGTAAAGGTTCAACAACCTCATCAAGTTCTATCTTCCTCCCACTCAATTCTTTCGAGAGAAACTCTTTCTCGAGAAAGGACCCGTTCTTAGCGACAAACACGTTGCCCTTGGATCTGAGATAGAAGGTATACCCAACTGTCTCCTTTGGGTATCCTATGAAGACGCATTTGTCTGCTTTGGGTTCGAGATTTTCCGGCTGAATCCTTTTGACATAAGCATCGCAGCCCCAAACCTTAAGAAACAACATCTTAGGTTTCTTCCCAAACCATAGTTCATATGGTGTCGTCAAAACGGACTTAGATGGTGCCCTGTTTAAAGTGAATGCAGCTGTCTCTAATGCATAACCCCAAAACGGTAGTGGTAGATTGGCAAGAGACATCATAAAACGCACCATATCCAATAAGGTATGACTACGATGTGGACACACCATTACGCTGTGGTGTTCCCACTGGCGTCAACTGTGAAACAATTCCACATTGTCTTAAGTGATTGCCAAATTCATAACTCAGATATTCTTCCCTTTAATCGGATCATAGGAATTTAATCTTCTTGTTACGGTGATTCTCAACTTCACTCTGAAATTGCTTGAACTTTTCAAATGTTTCAGACTTATGCTTCATTAAGTAAATATACCCATATCTACTCAAGTCATCGGTGAAGGTGAGAAAGTGACGATATCCACTGCATGCGTCAATGCTCATCGGATCACACACATCAGTATGTATGATTTGCAGCAAGTCGCTTGCCCACTCCATTGTTCCGGAAAACGGGGTCTTAGTCATTTTGCCCATGAGGCATGGTTCGCATGTGTCAAGCGATTCAAAATCGAGCGACTCCAAAAGTTCATCAGCATGGAGTTTCTTTATGCGTTTTACACCAATATGACCTAAGCGGCAGTGCCACAAGTATGTGGTACTATCATTATTAACCTTGCATCTTTTGGCATCAATAATATGAACATGTGTATAACTACGATCAAGATTCAATAAACCATTCACATTGGGTGCACGACCATAAAAGGTATTATTCATGCAAACAGAATAACCATTATTCTCTTACTTAAATGAATAATTGTATCGCAATAAACACAATCTAATCATGCTCATGCTCATGCTCATCGCAAACACCAAATAAGATTTATCTAGGTTCAACACTAATCCTGAAGGTAGAGGGAGGGTGCGATGGTGATCACATCAACCTTGGAAACACTTCCAACACACATCGTCACCTCGCCCTTGGCTAGTCTCTGTTCATTCCGTAGCTTTTGTTTCGAGTTACCAATATTAACAACTGAACCGGTATCCAATACCCAGGTGCTACTCAGAGTACTAGTAAGGTAAACATATCAAATATACTTTTGTTGAAGTTGCCAGCCTTCTTATCTACCAAGTATTTGGGGTAGTTCCGCTACCAGTGACCGTTCCCCTTACAATAGAAGCACTTAGTCTCAGGTTTTGGGTTCAACCTTGGGTTTCCTCACTAGAGTGGCAACTGGCTTGCCATTCATGAAGTTTCCCTTCTTTCCCTTGCCCTTCTTGAAACTAGTGGTCTTATTGACCATCAACACTTGATGCTCCTTCTTGATTTCTACTTTCAAGGCCTTAAGCACTGCGAACAGCTCCGAGGTCATCTCCATCCCTTGCATGTTATAGTTCATCACAAAGCTCTAGTAGCTTGGTGATAGTGACGGGAGAACTCTATCAATAACTATCTTATCTAGAAGATTAAATCCCACTTGATTCAAGCGATTGTAGCACCCAGGCATTCTGAGTACATGCTCACTGGCTGAGCTATTCTCATCCATCTTGTAGGCAAAGAACTTGTCAGAGGTTTCATACCTGTCAACATGGGCATGAGCCTGAAATACAATTTCAGCTCTTGGAACATCTCATATGTTCCATGGCATTCAAAACGTCTTTGGAGCCCTGATTCTAAGACGTAAAGCATGGCGCACTAAACTATCAAGTAGTCATCAGCATGTGTCTGCCAAATATTCACAACATCCACAAACGATGCTAGGGGGTTGGCACACCGAGCGGTGCATTAAGTACATAAGCCTTCTATGCAGCAGTGAGGACAATCCTTTGACTACGTCCCTAGTCCACATAATTGCTTACAATATCTTTCAACTTAGTCTTTCTCTAGGAACATATTAAAACAGGGAGCTACAATGCGAGCTATTGATCTACAACATAATTTGCAAAGATAGTTTAGACTATTGTTCATGATAAATGAGTTCAATTAATCATATTACCTAAGAACTCCCACTCAAATTGACATCCCTATGGTCGTCCGAGTGTAACATGATCCAAATTCACCAACCCAAGTCCGATCATCACGTGAGATGAGGTGGTTCCAATGGTGAACATCTCCATGTTGATCATATCTACTATATGACTCATGCTCGAGCTTTCGGTCTCTTGTGTTCCGAGGCCATGTCTGTACATGCTAGGCTCGTCAAGTTTAATCCAAGTGTTCCGCATGTGCAAAACTGGCGTGCACCTATTGTATGTGAACATAGAGTCTATCACACCCGATCATCACGTGGTGCTTCGAAACGATGAACTTTAGCAATGGTGCACACTTGGGGAGAACACAATTTTATCTTGAAATTTTAGTGAGGGATCACCTTATAATGCTACCGTCATCCTAAGCAAAATAAGATGCATAAAAGGATTAACATCACATGCAAATCATAAGTGACATGATATGGCCATCAACTTTGTGCTTTTGATCTCCATCTCCAGAGAACCGGCATGATCTCCATCGTCACCGGCATGACACCATGATCTCCATCATTGTGTCGCCATCGAGGTTGTCATGCCAACCATGCTTCTACTACTATTGCTACCGCTTAGCGATAAAGTAAAGCATTACATATCGTTTAATGATTGACACGCAGGTCATACAATAATTGAAGACAACCCTATGGCTCCTACCGGTTGCCGTATGCATCGACATGCAAGTCGATATAAACTATTACAAACATGATCATCTCATACATCAAATATATTTCATCATGTCTTTGGCCATATCATATCACAACATACTCTACAAAAACAAGTTAGACATCCTCTAATTGTTGTTGCATGTTTTACGTGGCTGCTATGGGTACCTAGCAAAAACGATTCTTACCTACGCAAAGCCACAAGGGTAATATGCAAATTTCTATTCAACCTTCTACAAGGACCGCCTTCGTCGAATCCGATTCAACTAAGGTGGGAGAGACAGACACCTGCCAGCCATCTTTATGCAATCTAGTTTCATGTCTATTGATGGAACAAGTCTCATGTACGTGGACATGTAAAGTTGGTCCAGGCCGCTTCATCCCACAATACCGCTGAACCAAAATAAACTAAGGAAGGAAGCAATCTGAATATCAACGCTCAGAAACTCCATTGTGTTCTACTCGTGATGTCATCTATGCATAAATCTGGCTCTAATACCACTATTGGGGAGCGTTGCATGGGAAACAAAAAATTTCCTACGCTCACCAAGATTAATCTAGGATATGACCGTCTATGAGAGGAGAGATTGGATCTACACACCCTTGTAGATCGCTAAACGGAAGCGTTAAGAAACACGGTTGATGTAGTCGAACGTCTTCGCGATCCAATCATGAACCATCCCGCGAACTCCGATCTAGTGCCAAACGGACGGCACCTCCGCATTCAACACACGTACGACTTGATGACGCCTTCACCTCCTCGATCCAGCGAGCGATGGTGAAGTAGTAGCCCGAGTCCTCCGGCAGCACGACGGTGTGGTGGCGTGGTGGTGGAGGAATCTCAGCTGAGCTTCGCTAAGCACTACGGAGAAGAAGATGGCTATGAGGGAGAGGAGGAGCAGCATCGTGGCATGAATAGATCTGTATATGTGCGGCTGCCCTCTCTCCACCTCTCTATATATAGGGGGGAAGGGAGGAGGAGGGGGCGCCCCTAGATCCCATTTAGGGGCGGTGGCCAACAAGGGGAAACCCTAGATGGGTTTGGCCCCTCCACCCCTTAGGACACTTGGCCCCCAAGGCAAAGGGGAGGCTGTCCTAGGGAGGCGCCCCACCTCCTCTGGCAACGTGGGAAAGGGAGTTGGGGGGTGTACAACCCCTTAGTGGGCTGGTTTGCCCCCTCCCCTTGGCCCATGAGGCCCTCCAACGCTTGCCGGGGCCCCCGAAACCCCTTCAGTCATGCTGGCCATCACCCGGTACCCCCGGAATAATTTCGGACTCCAATACCCTTCGTCCAATATAACACCTCCAGATCACTCTGGAGTTCCTCGCCACATCCGGGATCTCATCCGGGACTCCGAATAATATTCATTAACCAGCATAATGACTCAACTATACTTATATCATCACCAAACGTTAAGTGTGCAGACCCTGCGGGTTCGAGAACTATGCAGACATGACCGAGACACCTCTACGGTCAATAACCAATAGCGGGACCTGGATGCCCATATTGGTTCCTACATATTCTATGAAGATCTTATCTGTCGAACCTCAATGTCAAGGATTCAGACAATCCCGTATGTAGTTCCCTTTGTCTACCGGTATGTTACTTGCCCAAGATTCAATCATCGGTATCTCCATACCTAGTTCAATCTCATTACCGGCAAATCTCTTTACTCGTTCCGTAATACAAGATCTCATGTCTAACTCATTAGTCACATTGCTTGCAAGCTTCTTGTGATGTTGTATTACCGAGTGGGCCCTGAGATACCTCTCCGTCATACGGAGTGACAAATCCCAGTCTTGATCCATGCCAACCCAACAGACACCCTCGGAGATACCTATAGAGCACCTTTATAGTCACCCGGCTATGTTGTGACGTTTGGTACACACAAGGTACTCCTTCGGTGTCAATGAGTTGCATGACCTCATGGCCATAGGGACATATACTTGACATGCAGAAAACATAGCAATAAACTCGATACGATCATATGCTACATTGTAGTTTGGGTCTTTTCCATCACATCATTATCCTAATGATGTGACCCCATTATCAAATGACAACTCATGTCTATGGCTAGGAAACCATAGCCATCTTTGATCAATGAGCTAGTCTAGTAGAGTCTCACTAGGGACATGTTGTTGTCTATGTATCCACACATGTATCTGCGTTTTCGATCAATACAATTCTAGTATGGATAATAAACGATCATCATGAACAAGGAAATATGATAATAACCAATTTATTATTGCCTCTAGGGCATATTTCCAACAAGAACCTAGGAAATATCCCGGATCATGGACTTTGAGCTGAGTTCTATCACATCCAATGTGAACTTGCCCAAGTCATCATGAATGAGGTCGTCGAAAAGACAGGGATGTTCTACGAAGAAGTGCAAATGTCACGGGAAGACGTCTAAACATGCGTAGCCGCTCAGCGTATCGACATGAAGCCTTTCACTTTGCTCGGGGACTTCCTCCCTGATTTGGAAGGATGGCACAACATGTTGGAGTGATTGACGATACATGACAATGTGCCCATTTAGTCACTACTTTCTCTATGATGAAACTTTGAGTTATGCACGACGAAACTTTGTGATGTAATTAAACCGTCTCCCTCAACTAGCGAAGATCACTCTAGTTAGGGCATTTTCGGTACGATGAACTTTGTTGTTTATGCTTATGATATGTTGCTTCTATTTTTGCTAAACTATATCTCTTTCTGTTGCTCAACTATATATGCATGTGATGATGCAGGTACATAGATCATCGGGCGGTAGCCATGGAGGGTTCGATAGCAGAGCCGAAAAAAAGATAGTTATTTGAGGTTGACGCTAGCGCGAGAAAGGGATCGGAACCGGCGCCTTAAAAACTATTACATTATCGCGCTCTTGCTCATAGTGATCGCTATAGATGATGAAACATGTGTATATGATGACCATGCAGTTTCTTGTATTCTAGACATGTCACTTAACATGTATCGCTATATTGTGATTATGATGAGCGACATGATTTGTGTTGGATGATATGATGAGACTATTATGTGTATGATATGATGAGGATATTGCATTTTTTATGATATGATTAGAATACTATATAAAACCTATACAAAATACTGCAAATACGTACTAAAAAATATGTGAAAATATAGTAGTAGCGCGGTTTGGCAGGAAGCAATAGCATTTTTCAAAGGTGCTATAGCTACTTAGTAGTAGCGCGGGACAAAGAAACGCTACTACTAATGCACTTAGCAGTACCACTCTTCGGGAAAACGCTACTGCTAAGTAGGTATAGCAGTAGCGTGGGCCAAATGCGCTACTGCTAAGCATTAGCTGTAGCGCCTTATCAGTACCGCGGGTGCCCACGCTATTGATAGCCATTTTACCCGCGTACTGCTAGGCTTTTCCCTAGTAGTGTCACCTCCATCTGCCTGACGATGCCAGCGTCCACGACATCTTTCGGGCGTCCTCACCTCCTGGACTATGGGTGATGGTCGTACCTGTCGGTTCTGGATCGATCACTGGCTTGACAGCAAGTCCATTGCCGAGCTAGCACCGCACTTTGTTGCGCTTGTCCCCCGACGCTTCCGCACCAAACGGCTGGTTCACGATGGGCTCCACAATCGTGCTTGGATCCATCCTATCCATGGCGCGCTCGGCGTTGTGGCTACTATCGAATACATCCAACTCTGGAGGCGCCTCCTCCAAATCTCCCTTTCATCTGAGCCTGACTCTATACGACGAAGATGGACAACTAGTGGCTCCTACTCTGCCAAATCTTGCTACAAAGCTCTCTTCCATGGTTCCATTGCCGACCCTGAGTGGAGACTAACCTAGAAAAGTTGGGCCCCCACGGACGCTAGGCTATTCCTCTGGCTCGACAGGCAAGATCGTTGCTAGACAGCTGAGAGACTAGCCAAGCGAGGCTTAGCTCACCCACCATGATGTGTGCTCTTCGACCAGGAAGCCGAAGACATCCATCACCTGCTTGTGGATTGCCCCTTCTACAAGCAAGTTTGGTACCGCACCTTGTCTGGGTGCCGCTTCACCACTGCACGCCCTGATGTCCCCCCCCCCCCCACCCCCCTCTATGCTTGGTGGTGATCCGCTACCAACTCCGCGCCTCTCTCACTCGGGAAGGCACTGGCTTCGATCGTCCCCCTCATCACTTGGGCAATTTGGAAGCACCGCAACGCGTGTATCTTTGATCATAGGCAACCCTCCATCAATCTCATGTTCGCAGCGATTAAAGGGGCCGAGCATCCCCTCTCCGCTGCTCCCGAGAGCCTCTGACTTGCCCCTAGGCACACAAGTCGAAGGATCCCCCACCCTATACTTTCATCCTACCTATCAATGCATAGATACGCTTAGGCGTATTGGTGGAAAAAAAGATTTAGTTGTTCGTACTTCTTAACGTTGCCTGCTGCCGGCCGCTTTCCATGTCTAATCTGCCTTGTCTGATGTTTGTCTGTGCACCCAAAGTCCTCTGTGTATATCTTAGGGAGAGATGACTTGTCACCCAGAGAATGTTACCACGGAACAACGTGCTTTTCTCATTTCATTCTCCTTTCAGTAGATGGTAGGAATACACAAGAGAGCTTGGCCCGAGAACATGTGAAAAACGAAAGCACTGTATTTTTAAGAAATATACTACCATTGTCTTATATTAATTGTCGCTTAAACAGATGTATCTAGACGAAGATGTAGAAGTACGCGGAGTCGTAACTTGGGTGGACCTAGCTGAATGAGAATACACGTTCTTTCTCGGGCAGGCCGTGGCCCGGTTTTGCTTCAACTAAGATCGGGACATCCTATACGCCGCTCTTTGCGGCAAGTTGTCGCCCAATCGCACAGGGGGCAATCTCCTTGGGCCGGCCCATTGCGATGCGAAGGTAAAAAACGAAAAATGTTTCGCGTTTCGTGGGGTTCGCAGTGATTAAAGGGGCCGAGCATCCCCTCTCCGCTGCTCCCGAGAGCCTCTGACTTGCCCCTAGGCACACAAGTTGAAGGATCCCCCACCCTGTACTTTCATCCTACCTATCAATGCATAGATACGCTTAGGCGTATTGGTGGAAAAAACGATTTAGTTGTTCGTACTTCTTAACGTTGCCTGCTGCCGGCCGCTTTCCATGTCTAATCTGCCTTGTCTGATGTTTGTCTGTGCACCCAAAGTCCTCTGTGTATATCTTAGGGAGAGATGACTTGTCACCCAGAGAATGTTACCACGGAACAACGTGCTTTTCTCATTTCATTCTCCTTTCAGTAGATGGTAGGAATACACAAGAGAGCTTGGCCCGAGAACATGTGAAAAACGAAAGCACTGTATTTTTAAGAAATATACTATCATTGTCTTATATTAATTGTCGCTTAAACAGATGTATCTAGACGAAGATGTAGAAGTACGCGGAGTCGTAACTTGGGCGGACCTAGCTGAATGAGAATACACGTTCTTTCTCGGGCAAGCCGTGGCCCGGTTTTGCTTCAACTAAGATCGGGACATCCTATACGCCGCTCTTTGCGGCAAGTTGTCGCCCAATCGCACAGGGGGCAATCTCCTTGGGCCGGCCCATTGCGATGCGAAGGTAAAAAACGAAAAATGTTTCGCGTTTCGTGGGGTTCGAACCTGCGATGGCGAGCTGAAATGTCCTCGATCAAAGCCACTACGACAAGACTACACTTGCGCCAAATAAGCATCGTGAAACTAGAAGAAGTATCGAAGCATCAAAGTTAACTCGTGGAAAAATTATCACAATTTTTTTTTCAAATTTTCTGAAATCGGGAAATCATCTTGAAGTTCCTGCACTTTTCCCAGAAAACATGAACATTTTTTTAAATTTTGGACAAAATCTTGAAACACAAACAATTTTTTGACGAAAACAATTTTTGAGAGCACCAACAATTTAAAATAAACTTAATAAACATTAATTTTCAAGTTTATTTCTGATGACATTTTTTTGAAAACTTAATTTTTTTGGAATTGGTGAACAAAATTTTGAAATGGGGACAACTTTTTAAATTCAGAACAAGTTTTTTTAACTGAGAACAATTTTGAAAAGGAGAACATTTTTTATATACATGACCAAACAGTTGAAACGGAAACTTTTTTCTAATGCTAAGAACATTTTTTGGAAGTGCGAACATTTTTTATATGGGTGAACATTTTTCAGCTGCGTAAACTGAACATGATTTAAAACACTAAGAACATTTTTTGAAAAATTTGAAAAACAAGAACATTTTTTCATACATGAACAAAAATTTGAAAATAAGAACATTTTTTGAAATTTGTGAACAATTTTTTTTGGAATTGGTGAACAAAATTTTAAAATGGGGACAACTTTTTAAATTCAGAACAAATTTTCTTTAACTGAGAACAATTTTGAAAAGGTGAACATTTTTTATATACATGACCAAACAGTTGAAACGGAAAAAAAATTCTAGTGCTTCGAACATTTTTTGAAAGTGCGAACATTTTTTATATAGGTGAACATTTTTCAGCTGCGTGAACTGAACATGATTTAAAAAATAAGAACATTTGTTGAAAATTTTGAAAAACAAGAACATTTTTTAATACATGAACAAAAATTTAAAAAATAAGAACATTTTTTGAAATTTGTGAACATTTTTATACAGAATTTTTTTAAATCCATGCCATTAATTTTCAAATTTCTTAAAAATGAACAAAAATAATTTGAACAATTTTTGAAAAAACAGGAACATTTTCTGAAAATTCGGAACAAAAATTTTAAAGCAGGAACATTTTTTGAATTCACGAACAAATTTTGTGAAATGGGAACATTTTTTGATTTTTTGAACAAAATCTGAAAAACAGAGAAAAAAATTGAAATTCGGATTTTTTTTAAATAAACTTGAAAATAAAGAAAGGAAAAGAAAAAAGAAACTAAAAAAGAAAAAAGTAAAAGAAGAGAAATAGAAAAATGAAAAACGAAAAAGAAACTGAAAAAGAAAAAGCCGGTTCAGGAACCTTCTAGAAGGTTTCCAAAACCGGAAAAAACCGGTTGGAAACATCATAGAAGGTTCCAAAATAGGGGTCTGCTGTAACGCTAAACAGGCCGGCCCACTCGGTCGCTCCCTCGCACCTGCCGTGTGCGAAGCGTCGACTACTTGCCGCAATGAGCGGCAAGTAGGATTTTCCACTAAGATCAGCCACTAAAAGTAAGCCCTACGAACTCCCCAACTCCTATTTGGTGCCCTCAGCGTCGGTTATACACCGGCACACGCCCCTCTCACGTTCTGGCTCGGCCCATCTACTTTTTTCTCTTTACTTCAACCCTCAATAGATTCTAACTCTAAACCTCAGGTTCACTACCAACAACGATAACCATCTGACACCTCAGGTTCAACGTACTTTTCTCATTTCGTTTTTCTTTTCGTACGTAGTAGATGGTAGAAATACACACAAGAGCTTGACCCGACAACATGTGGAAAACGAAAGCATGACAAAAGCAAACGCAGAGTTCCTGCTCTTGGTGGATTTATGCAATCTGATGAACAGAAAAGGTAGTAAACAATAAAAAGAAAGTTAGAAAAAATTGGTGAGAAACATCCTTGAAAGTTTTATCTGCATGCATGTTTTGTGATGAAATGACATTCATGGCCCTCTGTGCAAATAAAATAGAATCAGTGCTCCAAAATACTTTCAATAAAATCATTTTTGGAGCATTGATTTAGTTTTCTTTTTTAAACAGACCGGTTTAATTTCCTCGGTCCAAAGCATAGGGAATATTTTTTTGGCGAAACTTTGCACTCAGGTAAAACATTGAACATTTTTCGTCACCTAATTTTTCTTATTTCTTTCAAATTTTGATGTTCATCTCAGGTGCTATGCACCCCTGAGCAAAAGAACACCTTCGAACAAAATTCCTGAACTCGCAAATCTGATCTGTCCCCGCCAAAACTTTTTTTAGAGAATCTGTCCCTGTAAATTGAGATGATGCTTTCTTTACCGAATAGTGGTGCTTGTTTAGGGCATCTCCACTTCTCCAGCCGCGCCCACAATAGGCCCTCCCAAGACGATTTTGCTGCGCCGGCGCCAAAAAAAGGCCCCAGGCGTGCCCAGAATCCCGTTTTTCTCTGGCCAAAACTGATGCCGGCGGACCCAGGCCGAACCTGGCACACTGGGGGGCGCTTGGGGAGCCGGCACAAGCGAAAATGGCGCGTGGGCCCGCCCTGGAGGCGACCCGAGGGCCTTTCCCGCCGTTTCTTGACGCTTTTCCCTCGCATCTCTCCCGCTCGCTCGCCTTCCTCCCGCCATTCTCTCCCTTTCTCCCGCCAAACCCCCTCCCGCTCGCCGCGAAGAAGTACGCCATGCCGCGCGCGGCGGCAACCGCGACTGGCGTCGTGGCCCAGCCGAAGCAGAGGAAGCCGAGGGCGCCGCCATGGAAGCCACCGGGCCTGTCGAATGCTGAGTGGAGGGTGGAAGTTCAGCGGCGCGAAGCAGTCACCGCCGACAGGCGGAACAGGGCCATAGCCAAGAAGGCCCGCGACAACGCGGCGCGCGCGACAGCGTCTTCCTCATCGGTCGACCAGGCGGGGATGAATCCACCCGTCGTCAGCCACGCCCAGTACGCGCCCTGGGGACAGCAAGGCGCCGGATCTCCATGGGGTTCATCGTCGCCCGGCTACGCCGACGGCGACGCGCACGGTGGGTTCAACCCAAACGTGACCTTCCCTCATGGTCATCCCGCTACGCGCACGCCCTCGCCCGCCTTCGTCGGCGTGCAGTACCCTTCATACAACTACTCGCCGCCCGCCGCCTACGCGTCCACACCGATGCCCCATCTCTACCATGGACCGCTACCCTTCTCGCACCTCGGCGACGTCGACGACACGGGAGCCGACATGGACGACACCGACATGGCTTTTCTGATGGGCGGGGCGGACATGCTCCAGAGCAACGACGAGAAGCTCAAGGCGTGGTACCTGGTGCAGCGCGGCCTCATCCTGAACGAGCTGCCGACGGCAACGCCGATGACGCCGACGACGCCCACGACCACACGGACGCCAAGCCCGAACGACGCCTCTACATCGCCACCCAGCAGTGCCGAAGCCGCGCCGACGCAGCCCAGCACCGAAGCAGCTCCGACACCGACGAGCCCACGCACGCCGACTCCGCCAACGCCTGGAGCCGACCCCGCCGAGTGAATCGTTGCGCACGCGAACTTGCGGCGGCGGCGTTCTGTTTTTTGTAACGCCAGACTACGTCTGATCGCCGGATTTGCGGCGTCTATTGAGAGCGGGAACGACCAAGTTTAAATTTCCCGCATCCTGGGGCCGGCGCGTGGGGGCGTGACTGGGAGCTAGGTCGCTCCCAGGGGCCGAACTAGCGCTGGCACGTCCCCAGGCCGCTCTATTTAGGCGCGCTGGGGGGGGGGGGGGGGCGAACGGCTGGAGATGCCCTTAGGACCCTGACCTGGGTGGGCTGAATGCCATGGAAATATGTTCTTATTTAGATAAGGAATGCCATGGCCCCCTAAAAAAAAAGGTAAGAATGGCATGGAAATAGGCATTTCATATTCGAGTTACATGCCATTCTATTAACTTGCTGAAGCCCGTGTACCATTTATTTCTTCAAACTCCAAAAAATGGAACATGCAAAAGCCTTCGAACTTGCGACCTCTGCGTTCAAAGGAAAGCATACCAACCACTAGTTTATCCACCCAGGGGTGGAATACTTGCTTTTTTGTTTTTCTTTCTTCAGTTGGTGGTTTTTACTCCGGACTTTTTATTCTTTTTTTCTTTTTCCTTTGTCTCTTCATTTTCTTTTTTCCTTAAACAAGTGTATTATTTTCAAATTCATGATTTTTTTAAATCTAACCTTTTCCCAAAATAGATGAAATTTTACTCAATTTTTATAATATGTTATTCAAAATTGATGAACTTTTTTCAAATTTGTGGACTTTAAAAAATCGGGAACTTTTTTCAAATTTGATGAACCTTTCTCAAATTGATATATTTTCTTAAAAATTTGATGAACTGTTTTCAAATTTAATGAACCTTTTTTTACAAATTTGATGTACTTTTTTCAAATAAATGATTTTTCCGGAGTTTATGAACTTTTTCCCGCAAAATCAATGAACATTTTTTTCAAAATTGATGAACTTTTCATCAAATTTGTGAACTTTTTTTTTGTAATTGATCAAGTTTTTAAAAATTTGAATGAATTTTTTTTCAAAAATCCGTTAACACTTTTGAATTCATGAGTTATTTTCGGATTTTATGATTTTTTTTTATGATTGTACTTGTTCAAAAATCAACAGTTGAACCAGTCAACCGTCACGAATAAATAAAGGAAAACAATTGTGTTTTATACGAGTTGCATGTTAAGAATCAAAACAAAAATCTAGCACATCAGGTGTGATGATTACTTAGTCAGTGTGTTCGTTCTTAAAACAGGTTCGAATTGTGGTATGCACAATTTTTTGGGGATTTAAGCGGTGAAAAAGATAACTAATATAGGGCCAGCCCACTAGGCGCTGCAACGCACGCCGGTTGGCTTGCGGCGCTAACAAACCTGAATAGACATCTCGTGAGTAGGCCGAGCTAGGATAAGAATTCTAATAAAAAAGAAGTATGAATTGATCCCAAAATCAGTACTTTACTACCTATGTCACGTGTCGCGCCACCTAGTACGATAGACTTTTTGCGGGAAAAGAGCAGGTTTTGCCCAGGGAAACCAAAGAAGAGCTATTTTCGCCCTGTTTAGTTAGCGGTGGATGAGCTGATTTCTTTTCACTCCTGTTGCAAAGATACGAAACAAAAGTAAAGTGTAGAACGCAATGTTTGAGCTCCAGGTTTTTACGATTCTTCCGATTGACTTCTCTTCTCTGCTCCTAGCTCCGAATGCCAGTATGTAGAGAAATGATGGAAAAGGTTGTGCTCTTTCATTTGAGAAACTTCCAACCAAAATAGGAACGTTAGAACAGAATATTCCATCTTTTTAGAATACATGAATTCAAGGGCCTTTCCCTCATACTTCATTTTAGGAAATTGGATTGCCATTAGCGCCTTCCGAGATCATACTCTGAGGAAGGTAAGATGTCTGGACCCCGTAGGGTGAGCCCGGATAAAAGCACAAATCCAAAAATAATAGGGTCGACGAGGAGTGACCGATCAAGGGAACGAACGAGGAAGAAACGCAACGCAGTAGAAACAGATAGCTGAGTAGAGAGTGCGACCCAA
Organism: Triticum timopheevii; assembly: GCA_963921465.1. NCBI lineage: Eukaryota > Viridiplantae > Streptophyta > Magnoliopsida > Poales > Poaceae > Triticum > Triticum timopheevii. The sequence goes on along the minus strand of OY997270.1, from coordinate 487,126,550 downwards.
GCATCCATAGCTTAGCGATTGTGTTCTTATTGATAAGGATTAGACAGATGTAGATAACCAAGAAATCTAAGCTGAACCAATAGAAATAGAGTATGGCAGAAGCGGTCATCCCGTGGGGAGAGACTCAAGAATATGATAATATGATGACTCTGCTGTGCTGCTTCCTGAAAAGAAAGATAGATGCTCATCTTCACACTGATAGCATCAGGCTCACTATGTACTTTGTCCAACCCACCTCGTAAGACATCTTCCCTCGGATAGCCAAGCGAAAGAGGAGGTCTCAGGCGTGTGGTGCTCCCATCGAAATATGTGTTGTGCTTACATGCCCACCCGGAAGTTGGGCTGAGCTCTAGACATATTTAAGCCCAGGTCATACAAAAAGATTGTGATAATGCATATATATCTTTCATTTCGTCTACAAATTAGGCAGTCCTAATACCGCGAGACCTATGGGTCATCCGTACTGATTCCTAATAGGAATCACCTATGGGCGACACACTAGCGGGCTGGCCACTTTAGCGGTAGTAGCTGCCGCTCGTATCGATCATTGTATGTTCAATTTGTCGGGTTTTTTCTTCTTCTTCTTTGGTTTTTTGTTTTCTTGTTGTATTTTTATTTGTTTACAGTTTTCTTTGTTTTTTTCATTTATACTTTGGACTTTTTGTTTTCCCACAGGGTTTCCTCAAGTTTTCTTTCTTTCTTTGTTTTTACACTGTTTTTTTGTCTCCTCATTGGCTTTCCTCAGGATTTCTTTCTTACTTCATTTTTACTCCAGTTTTCTTTCTTTTTTCATTGTTTTTTCCTTCATTCTTCAATATTCTTTTGTTCTTTCTTTGTCTTCTTTCAGTTTTTTCTTCATTTTCTTTCTTTCTTAATTTTCTTTTGTGTATCTGACAGTTTTATTGGTTTTTGTCAGTTTTTTCTTCTTTTGAACACATCTCTTCATTTTTCATACATATTGTACATTTTTTATATACATTAGGAACATTTGTTTACACATGTTTAACATTTTTCAAATACATGATAAATATTTTTTGATGTCTACGTTTTTCATACATGTTTTACATTTTTGTATACATATAAACATTTTTAAAATGTTTCACATTTTTCAAAAACATTTTTTGTAAGACCATGCTTTGATCTTTTTAACAAATACGTGTAAAATATATTTTTCAATACAATTGAACATTTCTTTTATGATAAACACATTTTTTCTGAACCATTGAAACTACTTTTTACTTTGTCCAATTTTTTTATATGTTCCAAACACATTTTTTGAAACTTGTCAAAAAAAAATTAATGAGACATACATTTTTCTGAACTCCACAAATATTGTTCTTACAATGTATAAACATTTTTCATAGACTTTTCTACTTTTTTATCAACATTGTACATTTTTCTTACATATAAAACATGTATTCTATACATGTTTAACATTTTTTAAATGCTAAATTAACACACACACACACACACACACACACACACACACACACACAAACACACACACACACACACACACACACACTCCACAAATATATATGAGATTGACTATTCATGGTGAGGGAAAGTTATTTTCACCACCCCTCTATTTTAACATCAATGCACCGTAATTTTACGTTCCGTAAATTTTCTCTTATTTCAAACATAAAAAAAGAATGTAAGAAAATATATATTCACCGTAAAAAATATTTTATGTCATGTAAAATTACAGACGTAAAATTATAGTGTAAAATATACATAAAATAAGATTTTTTGGTCTTATGACCTATATTTTCCTTTTCCTATGCCAAACTATACATAGTGAATCAATATGAATGTAACTATTTGTATTTCAAATGTAATTTATTTATGAAACGATCGTGAAATTACCTCGGGTGAAGAATAAATTATTTTGCCCCTTGGGTGATGAATAGCTTCACTGTATATCTAAGTGAAAATAAAGCAAAAAATTTCAATGAAAAATAAAACAACTATTTGTTTTTGAGAAAACAAGAAAGTAACTTGATATCAGCAAGCGAGCGGGGCTACTGGGTAGGCCCAATACGTCACTTGCCTAAAATTTGGGGCAACGTCTGCGGGTGCTCGCTTCTGGGCTGCGGCCCAGGTAGGTGTTTGTTAGCTTCCCAGCTGTTTACTGACTTGCCTAAAAAGTTCATCGACTTTGAAAAAAGTTCGTCGGATTTGATAAAAGTTCATCGAATTCGAAAAAAAATTCATCGAATTTTAAAAAAAGTTCATCAAATTTGGAAGAAGGTCATCGAATTCAAAAAAGTTCATCTAATATGGAAAAAGTTCATCAAATTCGAAAAAGATTTCATTGAATTTGAAAAAACTTCATCAAATTTGAAGAAATATTTCATTGAATTTGAAAAAACTTCATCAAATTTGAAGAAAAATTTCACGAATTTGAAAAAAGTTCGTCGAACACAGGAAGAAGAAAAATAAAAACGAAAAAAAAAGAAAAAACAAAAACAGAAAACAAAAAAAAAGAATTAAAGATAGAAAAGGATAAAACTAGCACGTTCAATTGCAGATGGCGGGGTGGTTAACGCAGTGTGCAGTTTAGCAGGACGTCTCCGGTTCGAATTACAGCACTAGCAGACCTTTTTTGCGTTTAAAAAAACAAAGAAAAAAGAGCAAGATGGGCCAGCCCACCGGAGAGGGGGGGGGGGGGGGGAGGGGGGGGGGGGGTATGCACCCGTTTGAGCGATGTACTGTAACGGGCGCAGAGGGCGCCGAATAGGAATTAGCGGGGCATAGCTCGTACCCCCCCCCCCCTCGCTCGCTGCTGTTAACATGGGCCGGTCCTGGGAAGCTCCTAGAACCTTCGATGAACCGTTTTTTTCCTTTTTCTGTTTTATTTTCGTTTTTTCTTTACTTATACATTTTTATTTTACTCTTTTTTCCAATTTCCGAAAATCTATTAATTTGTGATTTATTTTTTAAGTCGTTAACTGATTTTTGGAATGATTAACATTTTTTTGTAACCGTGAACACTTTTTATAACTCACGATTTTTTTTCGAAATTATAAACATTTTCTTAAATTTTTGAATATTTTTTAGAAATTTGTGAACATTCTCTTAAGTCATGAACATGTTTTGGAATTCATGAACATTTTTCCTAAATAATGAACATTTTGAAACTATAGACTAAAATTTCAAAATCTTGTACATTGTCATTGTTTTCCAAATTTGTGAACATTTTTTGAATTAGTGAACATTTCTTTTGAATCATGAATTTTTTTTTCAAATTCATGAACATTTTTTGAAATAGAAAAAGTTTTTAGAATCGGGACCATTTTTTCCAAATTCACGAATTTTATTTGAATTAGTGAACTTTTTTTTCAAATTCGTGAACATTTTTCAAATTAGCAAGAAGCTTTTTGAATCATGAACATTTTTTTAAATCCACAAACCTTTTTTGAACTAATGAACATTTTTTGAATCATGATTTTTTTTCAAAATCATGAACATCTTTTGAGTTTGTGGACATGTTTTACAAATTCGTGAACAATTTTTGAATTCCTGAGCATTTTTATCTAATCATGAATGCATTTCGAAATCATGATTGTTTTATTAAAATTAGCAACTTTTTTGAAATTTTAGAACTTTTTGATATCCCTAATTACTGAAAAAAAGGAAAAAAAGCAAGGCGGCGTCCCGGCCCGCACATGGTCCGGCCCAGCAGTGCGCGGGGGGGGGGGGGGGGGGGGGGGGGGGTGGTGGTGAGCGCACGCTTCTTCCGGAGCGCGTAGGTCGCCACATAGGCGCTCCCTAAAATAAAAGTTGTTTACTGACTTTGTTTTGCTATTTTTTTTGTTTTATTATGTTTCCATTGGATTCGTTCTGGTCTTTTCTTTTTTCTATTTTGGTGCCCTTTTCCTTTCGTTTTATTCTTTTATTTTATTTTTTGTGTTTATTTTCCCTCTTTTCTTTTTTTTTGTGTATTATGCAAAAAGTTTACCTCATGTTAGGAAATATTCATCGTATATTAAAAAAATCACAATATACTACAAAATGGTTTACCATAGATTATAAAAATGTTCATAATATATTTAAGTTTTTTAAAATATATTGCAAAACACTTCAATGTGTATTTCAAAATTGTTCAGCGTATTATTAAAACTTCAATGTATTTAAAAAAAGTTCATCCTATATTATAACAGTTCAGCGTGCATTATAAAATGTTCATCGAATATCAAGATTATGTTCAACATATACTACAAAAATGTTCAATGTATATTTAAAAATGGTCGCAATAAAAACCAACCGAAAAACAAGTTCGCTGGAACAGTTTTTTAACTTTTCGCTGTGTCCCAAATGGGCTGGCCAAGCTGCCTTGCGCCCGGTGTGAAGGCTCGTCAATTTGACGCTCGCAGGCATCCTATAGGACCTCTCCAAAAACAATATACGTTGCTTTTTCTTCGGGGCGGGGCGGGGCGGAGCGCGCGCGGGGGGGGGGGGGGGGGGGGGGGGGGATTTACACCGAGTACCTTAGACCTTGTGTCCTCGCACAATGGGCACGCTCAGACGGTGCGTGCTCAAGACTAGAGTTATGCAGATCAAAAAGTGACCACAGACACATCGTTTGCAACGGGAACGCCACCTCTGACTAAAAGAATAATCCGGAATAAGTAGATATCAAACGTCAGTCATGGGGTTTAATCATATGTGAGATGGTAACACTACTATCTTGCTAGTCATCCAACCACCCACAATGTAAATCACACTTCTATACTGTCACTCATGCCACTCATATTTTCTTAAATGTATTGAATGAAGCTTACTTAAAATAAACACACACCCTTATGGCCGTCTAGTGCTTTCCCTAACCTATGGATTAGCAAATAAAAACGCGGCCTCGTCATTTCCGTTGAGGTCAGTACATTCTTGTTGGCCGTACCATTTATCATACTGATTAGCCTGGAAGGGATGTGGACGTGCTTTACCATGCTTCTTGTTTCTCCTAAGCATCACGAGTCTTTGTGCTACCTCCCCCATATCTGGCCGGTCTTCTACATCTTCCTCGAGACATTCAATTGCTAGTTTCCCGATTTCTTCTACGACCAAGATATCTTCTTCAGTTACAATCTCCTTATCAAACATTGCCCTTCCACTCTTGTCTTTCACATAAACTTTGCGGAACTCCATGATGAGGCTACAATTTTCATCGTATACAATTTTTCTCCTGGTAATAAGTTCCAATAGAACGACTCCAAAGCTGTAAACATCACTCTTTTGTGTTAAGAGGCCGGTTTTGATGAAGACGGGATCTATGTAACCCATGCACCCAACCACAATCTTTGTGAAATATTCATCGACTTTAAGCATTTTTGATAATCCAAAGTCTGAGATCTTTGGTACTAACTCACCATCTAGAAGTATGTTGTCCGGTTTGACATCACCATGTCGTATGGATTGAGATGCGTACAAGTGCATGTATTTCAACCCCTCTGCAGATCCAATAGCAATATCCAAACGCAAGTCTATGGGAAGTTTTTGGTTTTCATTGAGATGGAGAATGTCTCCCAGACTCCCTTTAGCAGCAAACTCATACACTAGCATTGGAACATCCACCTCCAAGCAACAACCGTAGAGCTTGAGAATATTCTTGTGAATCATCTTCGATTGGATCAATACTTCCTTGGTAAATTCTTCCATTGTAGTTTCCTTCACCTGGATAAAGGATTTGACTGCTACCACCACCTCATCAGGAAGAGTTCCTTTGTAGACTTCACCGAACGCCCCTTTGCCAAGAAACTCTGAATGGTTATGTGTGATTTTATTTATTTCCTCCTTCGTGAAAATCTGTAAGGTTTCCACATTTTTCAGTATCAAGCCCCCATTCTTCTTGAAATATTCTCTCATTCTCTTCTTTTGCAGCATTAGGAGTGTCACAAGTAGGGCAATAGCCAGGAATGACAGACTCAAGATGGTACCTACAAAGATCATATATGCCGTCATTGTTGACCTTATAATTTTCATAGAAAGTTACGTGTTACTATTTTACAGTAGTTAATTAAAGACCATCCTCTAGAATAAGCGTGTATATATAGGCTAGGTTTTTCATCCGACAAAGGATGAATTTTATGGGCTCAAAGTAGAATATCGAGCGGATACAAACACAATGACCACTCGCCCGGCCTCTGTATAGTTAGGATGGATATAGTCAACACCAACGCACGCGCACGAAAAGCACGCCGGCAAATGGTAAAAATCTATGAACAAAGCTATGCATAAACGAAAAAAAAAAATGATCGGATCGATCGGCAAACTACAGTAATGACCGTATCCACACCAACCATCTCATGGCACCATATGAACGGCAAGGATCTTAAACAGCAACACCTTCGAAAAGGGAGCGATACGCAAGCGCCATCGTCATTGGATCCAACTACTAATAGCTAAAATCTAGGGTTTCATTCTAAAGAATCAGTCTAAGCATATCCGATAAATGCCTTCAGTAAGATACCAACATAAAAACATCGTCATTTGCTAGGTATTATAACCAACTCAGGTCAAACTTATGCTTTCGCTCTGAAGCTCGAGACAGGGTGCTCAAGTAGCACCACCATCAACGTCACCCATGTTTTGTTGCCATCACTTTTTGGTGATCCTAGCGGCTACATGCGATGAGCACCCGCCACAGCTGCACAATCATTACTCTGCATCAGGCCGTCATCCATAGTTTGTATCTCACTACCAAAGTAGACCACCAGATCTAGAGAGAGGAACCCTCAAGAAGACCTTTTGGTGACCACCATATTCCGTGAAGAGGCCACTGCCACATGCCGGAGTGTTCACCACAAGGACTAACAATGATAACAGAGCACACCATCACCGACTACCACCTCGCAGGAGAGAGCTCTGCCCAGGCTTACCAACCATAGGTCCAGCACAGCCGGAACTGGGGCACGAATGGCAGATCACCATCGCAGACGTATGCCCCGCGTGGAGAGCAGCCGCTGCTAGATTAGACACATACATCCGCTAGATTGGCGCAACGCCTCCCGACCGAAGAATTGAGCCCACCATAGCACGCCTGCCGTTGCGCCTCCCGACGGGAAGCCACTCATAGGCCCGTCCCATCCAGATTCTAGCAAAGCCTCCCCCATGGGTTCCACCTCCGCGTCATACAGAACGCGTCGCCCCGACGCAACCCTCTACAATGGCTTTCCCATGGGCACAAAAGCAACGGCGAGATAGGATGCATGGAGGGGACTTTTTTCGTGTTTTGACCCGTTGCGCAAAGTTTAGCCGGATCTGATCCCGGTTCAAAAATATTTCGGGATCTGACCCTTTTCCTACAGCCGGGGTGAATGGCTGTAGGGTTTAACTGCCTACCGCCGGAGTCCCTGACGATAGGACTTAGCTGTGCCGTCACCTCTGTTTGACATTAAAAATACCCTACCACCGAAGCTTTTAGCAATAGGCTGTGCAACCCAACGCAAATCTAGTAGTACTAGGACTATACTAGTACGCGGGTACGTGCACAGCACGTGCAAAGTTCAATTCGTGAAAGCAAATCTCCCACGCTGATTTTTTTTCTTCAAAAAGAAGTCCTTGAAAAGTCTAACAAATCAACAATTATGTTCTGTTTGTATGTAAAGTTATCATGACAGCTATCCTAGTTCACTAATCGAAATGTCCTAGTCACTTTTTTTCTTGGAAGAAAAATATTTTCCTGGTCGCAAAACTTGGTAACACATAAATGTTGACCATCTCGTATATTTGTGCAGTGTGATACTCTAATCATAAGATGACTTAACCATTGTACTACCATATATGTCGTATTCCGTAAAAACAAAATGCAATTTCAGGGACGGACAGGATGCAAAACTAGGCTAGTATAAAATCATGTGATGGCTTGGGACACATGGAAAGCTACCCGTACTTGACACACTCTAAAGAGAAGGATAGACATGGGAGTGCAGGACCAAAAGTCTGGCACTCTGGCGTGACTGCGGTTTGCTGCGCTGCAGGTCCATGGCTGGACGGCGTCCTTCTATCTACGTGGCCTGATCTTGCAGTGCAAAAAGGCGACGTCTTGCAATAAATAATTGAGGAGGACCTAGATTTCTCCAGAATGAACATGCAACTACATGGTGGACACTGTAGACGCGAATCCGCACTTTGGACCATAGGATTGACCCCATCGACAGCTGAAATTGCTTCCTAAGTCCATGTTTTAAATTTTCAAAACTGGTACACTATATAGTACTAGTACATATACACGTGCAATGCACGTCTTAATATAATAGAATTATTTTCATAAAGGGAAAAGAAGTGATAGATGTGCTAATAGATTCAAAGAAAAATAAATTATAGTGATGTATAAATGCCAGTGTTAGTTAAATATTGTAAAAGCAGGAAGTAGTATTCATGCCATAAAACTATACATTCATTTAAAAAGAACTGCACGTTGCTTCACTTTCTCCACATCCTCCCTTTTTCTTTTGAGAAATCTCCATCTGATGGTCATGTGGCAACACGGCCCATTGGGGCTAGTTATGGGCTTCTTTTTTTGGAAGCGGCACATGATTGTTCTAGAACACAGTAGGTGTAGCAGCAGTGTACTGTTCATGTGAATCCTGCTGATATTGGCCTTTGGATTTAAAAGATCAACGGTTATGATTGATGTTCTTAGTCCTACTCAAGACTCGTACACTATATAGTAGAATAGATATAATATAAATATAAATATAAATATAAATATAAATTAGTAGTATATGTTTGCTTATTCGGCCATCCTCCTGACATGAAGCACCCATGCGGCCATCCATCTGACATGAATCCATTCAGCAGCTGCTGCCACTATGCGTGTTTAGTCTTACGTTTGCAGCCTTATGTGCGTCTGTGCTTAGTCCCTTCTGTCCTATGCATGCATGCATCGATGTCTATCTCTTTAATAAAAATAGTACTAGTACTAGTACTAGCCTCCTGCTCACACGGTCATGAAAAGTCTGTGGCATTATCTACCGCCAGGCTCTTTGGCGGTAAGATTGTACCGCCTATCGACAAGGACCCTGGAGTAGGGTATTTCTTATGTTAAAAAAGCATGACGGCGTAGTTAAGTCCTACTGCCAAAGCCTTTAGCGGTAGACAATTATACCCTACCACCACATACTATGACGGTAGGAAAAATGATTAGATCCTGAAATAATTTTGAACAGAGGTCAGATCTGGCTAAACTTTGTAAAACGGGTCAAAACACGGAAAAATTCCACATGGAGGAGAGAGCACTGGTGGGTGTCGGCCTGGAGGCGCCCCCAAGTCGCCAAGAGCGATGCAGGGGCTGATCTAATTTTTTGGGCGTCTATGTGAATAGCGGCAACATCCAAGGCCGGGATCCATGGGACCGGGCACCTCCGACAGATGAGCAGCACATGAGAGGAGGACACTGGGACGAGGCCGGACTAGACCCGCGGCGGCGCCAACGAGACCTTAGTGCGGGAGGGGGGAGCTACGCTCTAGAGCACCTACCAGGCTACCACCATCGACCACCGTGAGGGGCATTACCGAGAAATTGGATCTTTTGCTCTACTTTTCCGGATAGGGCCGAATTTGCCGCCGGCGTGCCCAGGCCGAACCCGGTGCGCTGGGGGCGCCAGGGCAAACGTTTTGGCGCGAAAGCCGAGTGGGGCCGCCGAGTCAGCAACCAGCCGCGTTCGCCACCTTCATCGCCTCGGTTTTCCGTGGGGAATCAATGCCAAGGCCGCCGATCAGCCTTCCATTGATTCCTCACGGGCGACGCAGCGAAGGCACGCTGCCACACGCCCCTTCCCCTCTCACCACGCATTCACACGCCTGTCGCCGCTTCGCCGTCCACCCTCTGTTATAAAAGCCGTCTCCACCCCTCGCCGGTGGCCACACAGATCTCCCTCGCCGAAGCCTACTCTCTCGCCGGCGCCTCCCCCCTCTCTCCTATGTTCAACGATGATGGACGAGCGCTTCCCCGGTGATGGTGCGGCAGCGAACGGCTTCGGCCGCCGTACCCTCCACGAGTGGGAGGCCTACCTCCTCCAGGAGGCCAACTACCCGTCACCGCCGGACATGCGTGTCGGGCTCGTGGAGGCTCAGCGTAGGCGGCGGGACCGTCTCCCCGCCGCCTCCCGACGATAGCTGCCCCGCTGAGATCACGCGAGTCCGGGCCTCCCTGCCAAAGGAGGTGTGCGCGCGCCCAGAGTATGCCTTCACCAACCACGCCTTCTAGACGGACTACTTCCAGCGCCACCACTAGGAGCAGGTCGCCTCCACCAACAACACGCCTGTGTGGGGGTGCCACAACACCGACGTTCGACGACTGTGGTGGGTTGTGCCCGGGCGCACCCTGCACGCCGTACTGGAGCATCTCGAGGTTGGCAACCAGCCGCCGCTCGAGTACCCGACGCCTCCGGTGGTCCCGCTCACCCTCAGAAGAGGCAGCTCTTGGCTGCCGCGGTGCATGGCGGGCGCCTCATCTTCCTCCTCCTCCTCCCCGTGCTCCTCCGGTGCAGCGCCGCTCGCCGACGTCAAGTCTGAGCCTGTGGAGGCGCTAGAGCGTCGCCGCAACCTTGGCGGCGACATCGTTGTAAACAAGCCCCGCCAGTCTTCCCTTCCTCACCATCTTCGCCTGGTCAAGCCGAAGAGGGAGCCAGCAACGCCAGTCGTCGTCGTGAAGAAGGTGCACGAGGCCATGGCCGCCACCGATGAGACCACCCTCAAATGGGCGTGGGACGACTACCTCCGCGAGGAGATGGAACGTCAACGCCGCGCCCTAGAGGATATAGCCGCTTAGTGTCGCAGGCGCGACGAGGGCGGCGTCATCGTCCTCGACGATAGTGACGATGAGGCACCGCCGCCCACCCAGCCCGCCCGCCAAGGCGACCCAGGGCACGGCTGCAGCAAGAATGGCGGCAGCGGCGGCGACTACTACACGGCCTTCTACGGTCACCTAGACATGTAGAAGGCTCGGGATGGCGGCGGCGGCAGGCGGGCGGTGGCTTAGTTTTATGTTTTTTAGTTGTCTTTCAAATTGTGTACAAATTTCGCCGAGTTATGAATGAATTTCGCCTAAATTTCATCCAATTTTTTGCCGAAATTGTTTTTAAAAAAAGTCGTCTGAGGGCCTGCTTGGGGCTGCGAGTGGGGACACGACCGCCCCCAGGGCGATTTTTTCGCCGGCTCACTCTCAGGAGGCACTATTTCAGGCCCTGGGGGCGCCGAACGAGTGGAGATGCTCTAAGCCTAGTCATAGTGGGGAGTAACTTAGACTAGTGTCATGCATCTAAAACTAGTCTTTGTTACGACATTCATAATGCAAAGTAACATAGAAATAGTATAATAGATGATTTTGTATATTACATTGTAGACTCATTTTGCTTTGGGTAGCGTTATGTTACTCCAAACACTTCTCTCCTCATAAACTATATGCCACATAAGCAAACTTATGTTGGAATGCACTATATTACTAAGTCACTCCCATTATGACCAGCCTAAGCCTCCTCGCAATGAGGCGCAGGGCAGGGCACTACTCTCGATCTAGTTTTCCAAATCTGGTGGTCGTGGGCTCCTACGCCGTCGGGCCTAGTGCGGGTCTTCTGTGGTGTGGGGTGCTGGTGATGGCGGCCTGGCCAGTGGATTGAGGTTGCCGGGGCGCGACCATGGGTTTGGTGGTGGTGGCTTCTACCTAGGGGAGGTGTGTGTCTGGGCATGGCGGATCGAGGGATCCAGTCGCTAGATTTGAGCGGACCTCGACGTGGTATGCGGTGGTTGGTTGGTTGCGGTCGTTAGTCTACCGTGTGGGCTGTAGGTGGTCGAGACATCTCCGGGAGAAATCCTCTTCTTCGACACCAGCGACAATCTTTCCTGCAAGCGTCCTGGTGGAGGTGGGCTCTTCCCTCTCATAGCAGCCTTGGCTCCAGAGGGAAACCTCAAATTCTCTGGATTAGGTGACAGAGGCGTCCTTGCGTCTCTCTCCCCCTCGGGAGAATCGTCTTGGAGCCGGCTACGACGAGGAGACTGGTTGTTGTTTGTAGCTAGTTTGCGTGGTTTGTTGAGACCAAGGGTGTCGACGTCTGTTTGGCAACGATGATAGCGTCAAGATGAGTAGGCTCGAGGCTCGGGCTCTGTTAGTCTGCTCTTTCCGACGTGTCCGATGTGCTCTTCCGTGGTCTAGTTGGCTGTTGTAGACTCAGAGCTGCGGTGGATGGTGTCCAAGTGGTGACGATGACAAGCACTGGTGGCCGTCTGCGGAGGACTCGATCAGCGCAAGTCCTACATATTTCCCTTGCGATGACCGTCGTCAAAGTCGGAGTTGTCGTTTGTTGGCACGTGTGGCCAACTATTGGCATGTGCTGCCATGGTCTATGTGCATCTATTTGCAGGCTAGCTTCTTCAATGGGATTCTACGATGAAGTCGGAGTTGCTTCTTCAATGGGGTTATATGGGGGAAGTCGGAGTCACTTGTTTCATGTACTTTATGTTGGTTGATTTGGATTGGTCCAAATCGATAATTTAATTAAAAGAATAATTTTGCTAACCGCTCGCGTCTAATTTGTTCTATATGAACTGGCCAGAACGATAGTGGAAGATATATTTAAACATTGTACATATATTTTTATGATATATTTTGTTCAATATAGTTTCGAACGGAGGGAGCACGAAACAAGAAGAGTTTAGTTGTATATGTACGTACCTATGGCAACCTGTGCTGCAAGGGGGAACCTTGGAATGCAGGGAATACTTTTTGGGTCGTCGCTCTGATAACCTGGTCGACATCTGCATTTGTAATCTCCTGGTATGTTTTCGCAATTGCCGTCACAATGATACTTATCCGGAAAATCACATTCATTGATATCTGTATGTTGCACAAGAGTGGATTAAGGCACCATCAGTGTGTAGAGGCATCGGTGCCACTGAGGTGGGATATACTTATTGCCTCTAAGCTTGCAAAATGAAACGCAGTGTATAGATCTGAGGCTGCCTCTTAAATGAACCCTATCACTTCCATAGATTACCCTACCAGGGTTGGCCTAAACAGAGTAAAAAATAAAAAAGTACTCCCTCTGTAAACTAATATAAGAGCGTTTAGGTCGACCTAAACGCTCTTATATTAGTTTACAGAGAGAGACTGAACAAATTTTATCCTAAGAAAGATTCTCAAGTATTCTTTTTTTAAGTATGGTGAGCTCACATATGTTAGTTAATAGAAGTTTGCTGCTGGCCCAATGAATGATTATTTTGGAGTTTATCAATGGTGGGGTATACAACAGGATTATGCATCAATTGAGGCCTTTATACTGGAGCTCTTTGTTATTGTTTTTTCTACATTGTTCTTAATAGCGGGTAGGTTACATCAACCACCAAAATGTCCCTAAAAAACCTACCCAAATGGAAATCAAAACCTTTCATGGTTCAAAACATTGAATCTTAGAGGTGATGTACTCTAGTTTTTGTGTGTGTGTGTGTGTGTTAGAGGAAGCAAACTGCAATTTGCTCCCTCCTTAGCGACTTGATAAATTATGGTGCATAAATGTTCTCAAAAGTCAAGCTATGCAAATTTTGATCAATTTTTTGACAAAAATAATTTGTAAATACAGATATTTTGAAGGCAGGTTTAGAGGCAGCAAAATTTATAGACCGTGGATGCTCTTAGGACAGATACTCTGTATGAAGCTATCTGGCGGCCAGCACATATGACATGTATGCATGACAGTTAATAATATAAATTCGGTTCTTTGAATTAAACATAGTAATTTCTCGGTCAATTGGTGGTGGGGGTCTATCAAGATATTCTCAACATTTTATACTCTTTGTGTCTAGATAAGAGCGACGACTTAGAATTAGGTATTTTTTAAACAGTAGTATGAGAAATAACAACACCTACTACTACCTCCGTCCGGGTTTAGTGGTCTTCATTGTATTTCGTGCCAAATTTTAACCATAAATTAAACTAACAAAATGTTCACGCATGTCACAAAACATTATATTTTTGAAAACTATGTTCAAATACGAATTCAATGAAATAATTTTTCTTGACATGCATTAACATTTTGTTAGTTAAATCTTTAGTCAAAATTTGACACAAACTATAAAAGGGACCTACAAACCAGGACGGAGGTAGTAGTACGTAACTAAATTTGGACATGATACACATTTATAATTATGAAATATAATTTTATTGCGGGAAATTAAGAAATACTACTCTAGTTGTGATGACTAGTACTAGTAGTAGCACACTCACCAGTACATCCTTCGGGAAGGTAGGCATTGCCCTCGTAGCCATTGCCGCACTTGCAGGTGTAGCCAGTCCCATTGGTGGAGCTCATGACGCACACACCGAGAGAGCTCTTGCAGGCGTACTCCGCGGCTGTTGACTTGGCCCCGTCGGCATAGGATGCAGCGGGGATGCTCCCGTTGTCGCGGATAGCCCAGTCCAGCCACACCGGCACGGTCCAATCCACTACATCTCTGATCGGCTTTAATAGATCCGACCGCCGGAAGGTGTACTTGGTCTTGTCGACGAGGAAGGCGAAGTCGCATGGGCTGTAGTCAACCACCTTGGAGTGGTTCAGATCGTCGAACCTAAACAGACCGTCAGTGAGCCCCGGCGGGATGTCGACGTGGCAGCACCCGACGCCGGCGCACACGCCGTCCTGCATGCTCGCGGGGCCATTGCAGTAGGACATGCAGCCTGTGTGGAAGCCGTATAGGCTTGTCCAGGGGCCCCCGCTACCTGGCTCGGCGATGCGCCTGCTTGACGCCATGCCCATGGTCATGCACCCGAGGACGACGAACATGTTCCGCGTGTTGGAGATGCGGTACACGCCGTCGCCGTGCATCCCCCACAATCCGCCGTAGCTGGAGACGTGGGCGCCATCCTGGCGGGAGCTGTAGCACTGGAACCCGATGGGAAGCATTACCTGCAGCTCGGCGGTATCGATGGAGAGGTGCACGACCTTGATGGTCGTGTTGGCAAGAAGCGGCAGGACGGGGCTGCCGCCGCCGTCGTCGTTGCAGGTGATCTCGAAGCCCTCGCGGAAGCAGCCGGGGCCGATACCGAAGGGGTAGGGGATGTCGACGCCGCGGCAGCTCGCCTGACAGCTTGGCTTCAAGGTCTGACCGGCGATCGGGATGGTTGGCAACGCCGCTAGCAGCAGCGCTGGAAGCAAGAACGACAACGCCATTGACATTGATAGATGCGAGCTAATGGATACCAATCTTTACTTCTGCACTTAGTAGCTACAGTACCTCGACTACTTAACTACTCCAAGTTGCCATGTTGATCTACTAGTTTGGTGTCCAGCTAGTTAGACACATCACACGCCGAGACCTTTCCGAAGAGTTAGTTGCTAGAAAAAAAAAGGTGAGGGATATGTTATTATCTGTTGAGTGTTGACAACTACTCTAAACAATAATCTAATTTTTTGACAATTCACAACAATAATCTAATAACCACGTTCGCATATGAAGTGAGACCATTTCTCCAAAAGACTAGCAGCTAGCTTGCATCTATTCAACCAATAGCCTCATAAATCATAACACTACCGTCCAAATGTTCTATATTAATAATCAGCTAATTCAAATATAGTACTATCATTGGGGAATCAAAATGATCGCCTAAAGATGCTCAAATTAATTTAAGTTCTAAAGTCCTCTTAACAAGAATCACGACAGACAGATCGTAGATGTGGCATATACTGGATTACTGGTTAAGAGATAAAAGCATTCCAAAATTGTTGGCGATATGACTATTAGGTATGACCCGTCAGGAGGGGCCGGGTTATATCTATGGCAGGTTCATCTATATGAAGCCCATGAGGATATTGAAGATGACGGTTCATGAAGCAAGGGCCCAAGGCCCAAGGGGCGACTTAAGACCCATAGGGGCAAGGCAAGTTGATTTAGTCACCGAGCCGGACACGTTGTCTATGAGCCGGCCGGGACTCCGTGAGCCGCTGAGCGTCAACCTGTGTATATAAAGGGACGACCCGACGGCGGTTCAGGGCAAGAAACAAGAGATCGAAAGCCAGGTTAAGCGTATTCGCTCCCTGGTAATCGAGACATAAGCAATGCCACCTCAACTGGATTAGGCCTTTACCTTCACCGCAAGGGGCCGAACCAGTACAAACTCCCGTGTCCTTTGTCCCGTTTAACCCCTTTAAGCTAACCTAGTTGTGATGACTCCACGACTAAGTCCTCACACTAGGACATCTGTCGTGACTATTCCACAACAGTTGACGCCCACCGTGGGGCCTGCGCACGGTGGTTTCGAGTTCTCAAAAGGGCAGCTTCGAAGGGATCAAGGGATACGCTGTGGGCCGGATGACGAAGAGTCGTCGCGGCAAGCTCTACATCGACGATGCAGGCCGGGGCCCCGAGGCCGGCTCAATTGAGTACGGGTACCGGGTCCCCTTCGGCGGAATTCACGTCTTCATCGGCAAGATCGGTGAGCCGGGCCCTGAGCCGGACATATGTACCGCCATCATCGAGACGGCTCAGCGTGCACGACCCGCCCGAGCTCAGCCCGCCGTGAAACGTGCCTTCGTGGGATTCATCCACGGGGTGGAATTTGATGAAGGATCTATGTCTGGCGGTGAGACGACCATCTATTCTGACGATGAGTCGTCCACGGGCGAGACTACGTCATTGTATCAACTGCAAGACGGCGGGCTTGGGGGCTGTTCCGATGGCGACAGTATTCCGGACCCCTATGAGCCGCCGAACAGGGTCGCAATCTTCATGGCCGGTACACAGCCTGAGCAGAATTCTTCAACTGCAGCAGTGATACGTCTCCAACGTATCTACTTTTCCAAACACTTTTGCCCTTGTTTTGGACTCTAACTTGCATGATTTGAATAAAACTAACCCGGACTGACGCTGTTTTCAGTAGAATTACCATGATGTTTTTTCATGTGTAGAAAACAAAAGTTCTCGGAATATCCTGAAAATCCTCGGAGGCACTTTTTGGAAAATATAAAAAATACTAGAGAAAGAATCAAGACCAGGGGGCCCACACCCTGTCCACGAGGGTGGGGGGCATGCCCTCCCCCCTTGGGCGCGCCTCCCTGTCTCGTGGGCCCCCTGAGGCTCCGCCGACCTCAACTCCAACTCCATATATTCTGTCTCGCTGAGAAAAAAATCAGAGAGAAAGTTTCATCGCGTTTTACGATACGAACCCGCCGCCAAGCCCTAATCTCTCTCGGGAGGGCTGATCTGGAATCCGTTCGGGGCTCCGGAGAGGGGGATTCGTCGCCGTCGTCATCATCAACCATCCTGCATCACCAATTTCATGATGCTCACCGCCGTGCGTGAGTAATTCCATCGTAGGCTTGCTGGACGGTGATGGGTTGGATGAGATTTATCATGTAATCAAGTTAGTTTTGTTAGGTTTGATCCCTAGTATCCACTATGTTCTGAGATTGATGTTGCTATGACTTTGCTATGCTTAATGCTTGTCACTAGGGCCCGAGTGGCATGATTTCAGATATGAACCTATTATGTTTTCATGAATATATGTGTGTTCTTGATCCTATCTTGCAAGTCTATAGTCACCTATTATGTGTTATGATCCGACAACCCCGAAGTGACAATAATCGGGATACTTCTCGGTGATGACCGTAGTTTGAGGAGTTCATGTATTCACCATGTGTTAATGCTTTGGTCCGGTTCTCTATTAAAAGGAGGCCTTAATATCCCTTATTTTCCACTAGGACCCCGCTGCCACGGGAGGGTAGGACAAAATATGTCATGCAAGTTCTTTTCCATAAGCACGTATGACTATATTCGGAATACATGCCTACATTATATTGATGAATTGGAGCTAGTTCTGTGTCACCCTATGTTATAGCTATTACATGAGGAATCGCATCCGACATAATTATCCATCACTAATCCATTGCCTACGAGCTTTTCATATATTGTGCTTCACTTATTTACTTTTCTGTTGCTTCTGTTACAATCACTACAAAACCAAAAAATATTACTTTTGCCATCTTTATCTTTACCACTGTTACCATTACTATCATACTACTGTGCTACTAAATACCTTGCTGCAGATACTAAGTTATCCAGGTGTGGTTGAACTGACAACTCAACTGCTAATACTCAAGAATATTCTTTGGCTCCCCTTGTGTCGAATCAATAAATTTGGGTTGAATACTCTACCCTCGAAAGCTGTTGCGATCCCCTACACTTGTGGGTCATCAAGACTAATTTCTGGCGCCGTTGCTGGGGAGCATAGCTCTATTCTCTGAGTCACTTGAGATTTATATCTGTTGATTACTATGAAGAACTTGAAAGATGCTAAAACCAAGATCTATCCCTCAACTACGAGGGGAGGTAAGGAACTGCCATCTAGCTCTGCACTAGATTCTCCTTCTGTTATGAATAAGTTTGCGACACCTAAACCTACTACTGCTATGAATTCTGATATGTCGCATGTTATCGATGATGCCACTTCTACTTTGCATGATACTTATGATGAAACTACTTCTGTGCGTGATACTACTGTGCCATTAGGTGAATTTCTTGATGAACAACTTGCTAGGGCTAGAGAGAATGAAATTATTAAAGATGCTATTATTGATGATAGTGATGATGAAAGATCTCCGAATGATTATGAATTGCCTGTTGTTCCTGAGGGTTATGTTATGGATGAAGAAACTGCTAGAGATTTTCTTGCTTGCAATGATAGATCAGATCTTAAGAAATTGTTAGCTAAGCTGAAACAAAAAACTCTAAATGCTAGAATGAAACATGACCCCGCTTTTGCCACTTCACCTATCTTTGTTACTGATAAGGATTATGAATTCTTTGTTGATCTTGAGATTATTACTTTAGTTGAATCTGATCCTTTTTATGGCACTGAATCTGAAATTGTTGTGGCACATCTCACCAAGTTGAATGATATAGCCACCCTGTTTACTAATGATAAGACATCTCGCTATTATCACATACTTAAGATATTTCCGTTCTCATTAAAGGGTGATGCTAAGACTTGGTTTAATTCCTTGATCCTGGTTGTGTGCGTAGTCCCCAGGATATGATTTATTACTTCTCTACTAAATATTTTCCTGCTCATAAGAAACAAGCTGCCTTGCGGGAAATATATAACTATGTGCAAATCAAAGAAGAGAGTCTCCCACAAGCTTGGGGGAGGCTTCTCCAATTACTTAATGCTTTTCTTGATCATCCACTTAAGAAAAATGAAATACTTGATATCTTTTATAATGGACTAACCGATGTTTCCAAGGACTACTTGGATAGTTGTGCTGGTTGTGTTTTCAGGGAAAGAACAGTCGACGAAGCTGAGTTACTATTGAATAATATGTTGACTAATGAAAATAATTGGACTCTCCCTGAGCCAATTCCTGAGGCAATTCCTGAACTAATTGAGCCAACTCCTGAGCCTATTCCTAAACCCACTCCAGAGAAGAGAGGTGTTTTATTTCTCAGTCCTGAAGATATGCAAGAGGCAAAGAAATCAATGAAATAAAAAGGCATTATAGCTGAAGACTTTAAGAATTTACCACCTATTGAAGAAATGCATGGTCTTGATATACCGCCCGTTGAAGAACCACATTGTCTTAATAACCCGACACAGGTAGTAAAGGTAAATTCTCTCTATAGATATGATAAAGTTGAAATCCCCTCTACTAAATTTCATAGCCCTTGCTTAGATGAATTTGATGACTTTATGGCTAGGCAAGAAAGGTTTAATGCTTATGTTGGTAGAGAGTTAAAAAATAATGCTTTCGAGATAGGACGCGTGAGTGATAATATGGCTAGAGTTAAAGGTGAACTTAAACTCACTAGTAAACATGCTTCTATGATTGCTACTCAAGTTGAACAAGTACTTAAGGTTCAGAATGAATTGCTAGCTGGATTAAATAATAAACATGACTTTGCTGTTAGAGTGGCTACTAGAACGAGTAAAATGACTCAGGAACCTTTGTATCCTAAAGGCCACCCTAAGAGAATTGAACAAGATTCCCAGAACAATAATCTAGATGCTCCTAGTTCCTCTAAGAAGAAGAAAAAGAAAAATGATAGGACTTTGCAAACTTCTAGTGAACCTAATGTAGAAGCACTTGAGAATCCTAATAATACTTCTATCTCTGATGCTGAAACACAATCCGAAGATGAACATGAACCTGATGATAATGCTAATAATGATGTTCATGTAGATGCTCAACCTAGCAAAAATAATGAAATAGAAATTGAACCTACTATTGGTCTTGATAACCCACAATCAAGAAACCAACGTTATGATAAGAGAGATTTTGTTGCTAAGAAGCATGGTAAAGAAAGAGAACCATGGGTTCAAAAACCCATGCCCTTTCCTCCTAAACCATCCAAGACAAAGGATTATGAGGACTTTGAGCGTTTTTCTGAAATGATTAGACCTATTTTCTTACGCATGCGCTTAACTGATATGCTTAAAACAAACCCTTATGCTAAATATATGAAAGATATCATCACTAATAAGAGGAGAATACCTGAAGCTGAGATTTCCACCATGCTTGCCAACTATACCTTTAAGGGTGGAATACCTAAGAAACTTGGTGATCCCGGAGTACCCACTATACCTTGCTCTATTAAAAGAAATTATGTTAGAACTGCTTTATGTGATTTAGGAGCCGGTGTTAGTGTTATGCCTCTTTCCTTGTACCATAGACTTGAATTAAGTAAGTTGACACCCACCGAGATATCCTTGCAAATGGCTGATAAATCAACTGCTATACCTGTCAGCATTTGTGAGGACATGCCTGTTGTTGTTGCGAATGTTACTATTTTAACAGACTTCGTTATTCTTGATATTCCTGAGGATGATAGTATGTCTATTATCCTCGGTAGATCCTTTTTAAACACTGCAGGAGATGTTATTGATTGCAACAAAGGCAATGTCACCTTTCATGGTAATGAAAATGAGCATATGGTACATTTTTCGAGGAAACAACCTCAAGTTCACAACATAAATACTATTGAGAAAATTCCATCAATTATTATTGGAGGTTTCGAATTTCCTCTCCCTACTGTCAAGAAAAAGTATGATATTATTATTGTTGGGGATTTTCATATCCCCGTTGAGGTAACCTAGTGTCACTTTGGAATTTCTCCGGTTCTGTGTTATTCGGAATGAGTTTGTTAACAAGACTTGATCAACCTTGTTAGTGGATTCATTTTGATGATCATGAGATGGATGAAACTAGAAGGCACAACCTTCTGTACTTACTTTTTACTTTCTGTTATTTAAATTAAATAAAGCAAAAATAGTATTATCTGTCTGTTTTCTGAATTATCCGTGCAATAAAAAATATCCCGAAAATAAAAGTGCTCCAAATGCCCTGCAAATTTAGTATGATTTTTTTATGGAATATTTGAGGATTTTAGGCACTGAAAACACTGTAGGGGGGTTTGCCACCTGGCCACGAGAGTGGAGGGCGCGCCCATACCCCCTGGGAGCGCCCCCCTGTCTCACGGGCCCCTGGTGGATCCCCTCCACTTATGACAGCACCCACACACTTCATCTTCTACCCAAAAAATCCCCATCCAGCTCAAGCACGAGTTCTAGCTCATTTTGCTGCGATTTTCGATCTCCTTTCTCAAAGCTCCATTCACAAAACTAATTTGGGAGATTGTTGCTTGGTATGTGACTCCTCCATTGGTCCAATTAGTTTTTGTTCTAGTGCTTTATTCATTGCAAATCCTTGCTGTCTTGGTGACCCTGTTATTGAGCTTGCATGTTAAATTTATGAGGTTCCAAGTGATTCTAATGCATGATATAGGCTCTAGGCACTTGTAGGAGTAGTTGCTACCATTCTTGTTAAGTTTTCTTCACTTTTATTTTGAAGTTACTAAAATTTCAGAAATTTTTCAGAAAAGAATTATGTTTAGGAGAATGTATCAAGGTGGTTCCTTGGTAAAGAAAGGGCCCAAGATTGCTATGCATGAGCAAGATGTTGAATTACCGAGGGATGCGGATGTACGAGCTTGTGAGTGGCCATCCGACGATTTTATGGTCAAAGCATGCTTTAAGGAGGAATTTGACGCGTATGTGCATAATGCTGAGCTAGAGGACTTCTTACAAGATAAGTGTCCCCAGTACTATCAATTGACTGATTCCTTTGTGCGGAGGTTTAAATATAACTGTACGCGTAATTCTCCTAGTGTCTTATTTGATATTTATGATACATCTTATACCATGGACTTAGAGGATTTTATAACTACTTGCAAACTTCCGCAGTGGGGTAACATTAATGTCCCTCACAAATCTGAATTTAGAGATTTCCTTGCTAGTATTACTGTGGGAGAATCCAGGGACATAACACAAGCTACCATAGGGAGCATTCATTTTTCTGCTATACATTATTTCGCTCTCTTCATTGGTAGATGCATTAACGGTAAAGATGAAGCATGTCATATGTGTGTCCCTGATCTCTGTGTCCTCAAGAGTGTTGTGTTAGGTTATAAAGGTTATAACTTGGGGGCAATAGTTGCACGTAGGTTGCAGAATAATGGTAGAGCCGGAGATTTATTTGGAGGAATTTATGCAACCCGTGTGGCTAACTATCTTGGTATAGCCCCACGAGAGGGGGATATGATGATACCTCCTATTTATTTAGATTATGACGCTATGGTCAATCATCATTTCCTTAGGAGGAATGAACAATACCTCCATTATCGACTAATCTATAACAGACGCAACGTCGTCCAAGTTACTCTTCCTGCTCCTCTCCTTTTTGATTATCAGGCAAAAGGAAGACATGTTGTTACCAGGGAGGAAGCAGCTGAACACGAGGGGAGAGCGGAGGCAGCCCGCCAACATGCCGCAGCTCAGGAGGCATGCTGCATCTCAGTATGACCCCAACTATAACTACGGATATCAGCCAGGCTACCCTTGGCATTAGACCAACTTAGGCCAAAAGCCTAAGCTTGGGGGTGTACGTATTTCTCACCGACTTTACATTCATGTTCACACACTAGTCGTCGGTGCTCATACTCTTTCATTGTATTATCCATGCTAGTTTAATTTTCCTTTTTCTAAGTTTTCTTCTTGTGTGTTTGATAAACCTTAAGAAAAACCAAAAAATTAGTTAGTTTTAATTCCCATGCTTGTAGTAGAAATTAAAATGAAACCCCAAAAAGATTTCTCATTCTTCTTTTACTTGTTGGAAGCTTTCCCGTGGAAATAGTTTATTTTATCTTCTTTGGGGGTCGAGAAGACCATATTGAAAATGTTTAGTGGCTCCCTTATGCATGATTGTTTATTTAACTTAGAGCCCATATTACTTTGTCTTCTCTCTTGAGTTGAATGCTTGCAGATTCCAGCTTAGTCCAATGCACGTACGCTCTTATTATTATACACATCGTTCGGTCGTGCGGGTGAAAGGCAATAATGATGATATATGATGGACTGATTGAGATGAGAGAAGCTGGTATGAACTCGACCTCTCTTGTTTTTGTAAATATGACGAGTTCATCGTTCCCGATTCAGCCTATTATGAAGTAAACATATTTGCAATAACATTTAGAGATTATAGTTGCTTGTACCATGCTTGATTAGCTTTGAGTTATAATGGTTTACCTTGTGTGCCAACATGCTATTAGAATGATTATGATGTGGTATAATGGTGTGGTATCCTCCTTTGAATGAATTGAGTGACTCGACTTGGCACATGTTCACGCATGTAGTTGAAATAAAGTCAACATAGCCTTCACGATATTTTTGTTCATGGTGGATTATATCCTACTCATGTTTGTATTCGGTATAAATTAGTTTTAATGCATGTTTATGACTATTCTCGCTCTCTCAGTTGGTCGCTTCCCGGTCTTTTGCTAGCCTTCACCTGTACTAAGCGGGAATACTGCTTGTGCATCCAAACTCCTTAAACCCCAAAGTTGTTCCATATGAGTCCATCATACCTTCCTATATGCGGTATTTACCTGCCGTTCCAAGTAAATTTGTATGTGCCAAACTCTAGACCTTCAAATGAAATTCTGTTTTGTATGCTCGAGCAGCTCATGTTTCCACTAGGGCTGCCTATATCTTCCATGCTAGGTGGGTTATTCTCAAGAGGAGTGGACTCCGCTCCTCATTCACGTGAAGGGGCCGGTAACCGGGATGCCCAGTCCCATGATCCAAAAAGATCAAAGCAAATCAAAATAATTAAACAAAACTCCCCCAGGATTGTTGTTAGTTGGAGGCACTCGTTGTTTCGAGAAAGCCATGGATTGATGCTTGTTGGTGGTTGGGGGAGTATAAAATTTTACCATTCTATTTGGGAACTGCCTATAATGCATGTAGTATGGAAGATACAACCATCTCATAGTTGTTGTGTTGACAACGAAAGTATGCCGCTCAAAATGTTATTCAATCTCTATTTTAAAATCGAGCTCTGGCACCTCTACAAGTCCCTGCTTCCCTCTGCGAAGGGCCTATCTATTTATTTTTATGTTGAGTCATCACCTTCTTATTAAAAAGCACCCGCTAGAGAGCACACTATCATTTGCATTCATTATTATTGGTTTATATTGGGTATGACTTGACTAGATCTCTTTTACCATGAATTACAATGTTTAGTCAGTCCTTGATCTTTAAAGGTGCTATGCATTTATGTTTTGCGGTCCCAGAAAGGGCTAGCGAGATACCATTTTTTATATCATGTTATGATTGTTTTGAGAAAGTGTTGTCATTCGAGTTTTATTATTATCGCTCGCTAGCTGATTATGCCATTGATATGAGTAATTGTGAGACCTAAGTGTTATTGTGAGTATGGTTAGTTTATAATATTGTTGAAACCTGAATGATGGCTTTGCATATTTACAACAATAAGAGCAAATAGAGTTTGTAAAAGTTTTTCTTTATCACTTTCAGTTTATCAACTGAATTGCTTGAGGACAAGCAAAGGTTTAAGCTTGGGGGAGTTGATACGTCTCCAACGCGTCTACTTTTCCAAACACTTTTGCCCTTGTTTTGGACTCTAACTTGCATGATTTGAATAAAACTAACCCGGACTGACGCTGTTTTCAGCAGAATTACCATGTTGTTATTTCATGTGTAGAAAACAAAAGTTCTTGGAATATCCTGAAAATCCTCGGAGGCACTTTTTGGAAAATATAAAAAATACTGGAGAAAGAATCAAGACCAGGGGGCCCACACCCTGTCCACGAGGGTGGGAGCGCGCCCTCCCCCCTGGGCGCGCCCCCCTGTCTCGTGGGCCCCCTGAGGCTCCGCTGACCTCAACTCCAACTCCATATATTCCGTCTCGCGGAGAAAAAAATCAGAGAGAAAGTTTCATCGCATTTTACGATACGGAGCCGCCGCCAAGCCCTAATCTCTCTCGGGAGGGCTGATCTGGAGTCCGTTCGGGGCTCCCGAGAGGGGGATTCATCGTCGTCATCATCATCAACCATCCTCCATCACCAATTTCATGATGCTCACCGCCGTGCGTGAGTAATTCCATCGTAGGCTTGCTGGACGGTGATGGGTTGGATGAGATTTATCATGTAATCAAGTTAGTTTTGTTAGGGTTTGATCCCTAGTATCCACTATGTTCTGAGATTAATGTTGCTATGACTTTGCTATGCTTAATGCTTGTCACTAGGGCCCGAGTGCCATGATTTCAGATCTTAACCTATTATGTTTTCATCAATATATGTGTGTTCTTGATCCTATCTTGCAAGTCTATAGTCACCTATTATATGTTATGATCCGACAACCCCGAAGTGACAATAATCGGGATACTTCTCAGTGATGACCGTAGTTTGAGGAGTTCATGTATTCACCATGTGTTAATGCTTTGGTCCGGTTCTCTATTAAAAGGAGGCATTAATATCCCTTAGTTTCCACTAGGACCCCACTGCCACGGGAGGGTAGGACAAAAGATGTCATGCAAGTTCTTTTCCATAAGAACGTATGACTATATTTGGAATACATGCCTACATTATATTGATGAATTGGAGCTAGTTCTGTGTCACTCTATGTTATAGCTATTACATGAGGAATCGCATCCGACATAATTATCCATCACTGATCCATTGCCTACGAGCTTTTCATATACTATGCTTCGCTTATTTACTTTTCTGTTGCTTCTGTTACAATCACTACAAAACCCAAAAATATTACTTTTGCCATCTTTATCTTTACCACTGTTACCATTACTCTCATACTACTTTGCTACTAAATACCTTGCTGCAGATACTAAGTTATCCAGGTGTGGTTGAACTGACAACTCAACTGCTAATACTCAAGAATATTCTTTGGCTCCCCTTGTGTCGAATCAATAAATTTGGGTTGAATACTCTACCCTCGAAAGCTGTTGCGATCCCCTACACTTGTGGGTCATCAAGCAGTAATGATCTCCGGGTCAGCATCAGCGATGGCAGTTGGGGCAGGAGGCCCCGTGCGCCCGTCAGCTCAGGTTTTGACGGATTTGCTGGATAAGCCGATAGCCTTGTTAACAACAGAGGTTAGCCCGGTGATCAAGCTTAGCATAACGCAGAAATTGCAAAACTGCATGACGAGGTAGCGCTAGCCAAGGAAGACTTGGCGGCGGAGGACTCTAGGATGACGGTGGAGCGGGCTATTTTGGACGCTCAGGCACAACAAATTCAGGCTAGTTCCTTCCGGCTCTCATTGGATCAGAATGCTTCAAATGAAATCATGAGAAGGAGGCACCGGAGTCGTCTTCCACCAGTTTACGAGGCAAGGAGCCTCTTTTGCATGCCTGGAGCGGGACCAGTAACCAACCAGAGATAAACCAGGTCGGAGCGCCTAGGGCTGGAGCGTCGGCTCAACCGCGCACAACGGAGCCACCTCGTCTGAATAATACTCCGCCTCAGCATGTGCCTGAAGGAAATATGCCCTAGAGGCAATAATAAAGTTATCATTTATTTCCTCATATCATGATAAATGTTTATTATTCATGCTAGAATTGTATTAACCGGAAACATGATACATGTGTGAATACATAGACAAACATAAAGTCACTAGTATGCCTCTACTTGACTAGCTCATTAATCAAAGATGGTTATGTTTCCTAACCATAGACATGTGTTGTCATTTGATTAACGGGATCACATCATTAGGAGAATGATGTGATTGACATGACCCATTCTGTTAGCCTAGCACTTGATCGTTTAGTATGTTGCTATTGCTTTCTTCATGACTTATACAAAGTTCCTGCAACTATGAGATTGTGCAACTCACGTTTACCGGAAGAACACTTTGTGTGCTACCAAAAGTCACAACGTAACTGGGTGATTATAAAGGTGCTCTACAGGTGTTTCCGAAGGTGCATGTTGGGTTGGCATAATTCGAGATTAGGTTTTGTCACTCCGATTGTCGGAGAGGTATCTCTGGGCCCTCTCGGTAATACTCATCACCTAAGCCTTGCAAGCATTGTAACTAATGAGTTAGTTATAAGATGATGTGTTACAGAACGAGTAAAGAGACTTGCCGGTAACGAGATTGAACTAGGTATTGGATACCGACAATCAAATCTCGGGCAAGTAACATACCGATGACAAAGGGAACAACGTATGTTGTTATGCGGTTTGACCGATAAAGATCTTCGTAGAATATGTAGGAACCAATATGGGCATCCAGGTTCCGCTATTGGTTATTGACCGAGAATAGTTCTAGGTCATGTCTACATAGTTCTCGAACCCGTAGGGTCCACACGCTTAACGTTATGATGACAATTTTATTATGAGTTTACAAGTTTTGATGTACCGAAGTTTGTTTGGAGTCCCGGATGTGATCACGGACATGACGAGGAGTCTCGAAATGGTCGAGACATAAAGATTGATATATTGGACGACTATATTCGGACACCGGAAGTGTTCCGGGTGATTTCGGAGAAAACCGGAGTGCCGGAGGGTTATCGGAACCCCCCCGGAGAGTTAATGGGCCACATGGGCTTTTGTGGGAAGAGAGAGGGGCGGCTAGGAAGGGCCGCGCGCCCTCTCTCCCTCTGGTCCGAGTTGGACTAGGAGGGGGGGCGGCGCCCCCCTCTTTCCTTCCCCTCCTCTCCCCCTTCCTTCCCCTCCTAGTAGGAGTAGGAAAGGAGGAGTCCTACTCCTACTAGGAGGAGGACTCCTCCTCCTGGCGCGCCCAACAAGGGCCGGACGGCATCCCCCCTCCCTCCTTTATATACGGGGGCAGGGGGCACCCCAAAGACACACAAGTTGATCTACGGATCGTTCCTTAGCCGTGTGCAGTGCCCCCTCCACCATATTCCACCTCGGTCATATCGTCGCGGAGTTTAGGCGAAGCCCTGCACCGGTAGTACATCATCATCGTCACCACGCCGTCGTGCTGACGGAACTCTTCCCCGAAGCTTTGCTAGATCGGAGCCCATGGATCGTCATCGAGCTGAACGTGTGCTGAACTCGGAGGTGCCATACGTTCGGTGCT
This sequence comes from Triticum timopheevii, assembly GCA_963921465.1. Classification (NCBI taxonomy): domain Eukaryota; kingdom Viridiplantae; phylum Streptophyta; class Magnoliopsida; order Poales; family Poaceae; genus Triticum; species Triticum timopheevii. The sequence continues at coordinate 487,098,148 of OY997270.1, read as the reverse complement.
TGGATCGGTCGGATCGTGAAGACGTACGACTACATCAACCGCGTTGTCATAACGCTTCCGCTTACAGTCTACGAGGGTACGTGAACGAACACTCTCCCCTCTCGTTGCTATGCCATCGCCATGATCTTGCGTGTGCGTAGGAAAATTTTGAAATTACTACGTTCCCCATCAGTGGCATCCGAGCCTGGTTTTATGCGTAGATGTCATATGCACGAGTAGAACACAAGTGAGTTGTGGGCGATATAAGTCATACTGCTTAGCAGCATGTCATACTTTGGTTCGGCGGTATTGTGAGATGAAGCGGCCCGGACCGACATTACGCGTACGCTTACGCGAGACTGGTTTCACCGCTACGAGCACTCGTTGCTTAAAGGTGACCGGCGGGTGTCTGTCTCTCTCACATTAGCTGAATCGAGTGTGGCTACGCCCGGTCCTTGCGAAGGTTAAAACAGCACCAACTTGACAAACTATCGTTGTGGTTTTTGATGCGTAGGTAAGAACGATTCTTGCAGCCCGTAGCAACCACGTAAAACTTGCAACAACAAAGTAGAGGACGTCTAACTTGTTTTTGCAGGGCATGTTGTGATGTGATATGGTCAAGACGTGATGCTATATTTTATTGTATGAGATGATCATGTTTTGTAACCAAAGTTATCGGCAACTGGCAGGAGCCATATGGTTGTCGCTTTATTGTATGAAATGCAAACGCCCTGTAATTGCTTTACTTTATCACTAAGCGGTAGCGATAGTCGTAGAAGCAATAGTTGGCGAGACGACAACGATGCTACGATGAAGATCAAGGTTTCGCGCCGGTGACGATGGTGATCATGACGATGCTTCGGAGATGGAGATCACAAGCACAAGATGATGATGGCCATATCATATCACTTATATTGATTGCATGTGATGTTTATCCTTTATGCATCTTATCTTGCTTTGATTGACGGTAGCATTTTAAGATGATCTCTCACTAAAATTATCAAGATGTGTTCTCCCTGAGTATGCACCGTTGCCAAAGTTCGTCGTGCCCAGACACCACGTGATGATCGGGTGTGATAAGCTCTACGTCCATCTACAACGGGTGCAAGACAGTTTTGCACACGCGAAATACTCAGGTTAAACTTGACGAGCCTAGAATATACAGATATGGCCTCGGAACACGGAGACCTAAAGGTCGAGCGTGAATCATATAGTAGATATGATCAACATAGTGATGTTCACCATTGAAAACTACTCCATCTCACGTGATGATCGGTTATGGTTTAGTTGATTTGGATCACGCGATCACTTAGATGACTAGAGAGATGTCTATCTAAGTGGGAGTTCTTAAGTAATATGATTAATTGAACTTAAATTTATCATGAACTTAGTACCTGATAGTATTTTGCTTGTCTATGTTAGTTTGTAGATAGATGGCTCGTGCTGTTGTTCCGTTGAATTTTAATGCGTTCCTTGAGAAAGCAAAGTTGAAAGATGATGGTAGCAATTACACGGACTGGGTCCGTAACCTGAGGATTATCCTCATTGCTGCACAGAAAAGTTACGTCCTGGAAGCACCGCTGGGTGCCAGGCCTGCTGCTGATGCAACTGACGACGTTAAGAACGTCTGGCAGAGCAAAGCTGATGACTACTCTATAGTTCAGTGTGCCATGCTTTACGGCTTAGAACCGGGTCTTCAACGACGTTTTGAATGTCATGGAGCATATGAGATGTTCCAGGAGTTGAAGTTAATATTTCAAGCAAATGCCCGGATTGAGAGATATGAAGTCTCCAATAAGTTCTACAGCTGCAAGATGGAGGAGAATAGTTCTGTTAGTGAACATATACTCAAAATGTCTGGGTATAATAATCACTTGATTCAACTGGGAGTTAATCTTCCGGATGATAGCATCATTGACAGAATTCTCCAATCACTGCCACCAAGCTACAAGAGCTTTGTGATGAACTATAATATGCAAGGGATGAACAAGACTATTCCCGAGCTCTTCGCAATGCTAAAAGCTGCGGAGGTAGAAATCAAGAAGGAGCATCAAGTGTTGATGGTCAACAAGACCACTAGTTTCAAGAAAAAGGGCAAAGGGAAGAAGAAGGGGAACTTCAAGAAGGACAGCAAGCAAGTTGCTGCTCAAGAGAAGAAACCCAAGTCTGGACCTAAGACTGAAACTGAGTGCTTCTACTGCAAGCAGACTGGTCACTGGAAGCAGAACTGCCCCAAGTATTTGGCGGATAAGAAGGATGGCAAAGTGAACAAAGGTATATGTGATATACATGTTATTGATGTGTACCTAACTAGAGCTCGTAGTAGCACCTGGGTATTTGATACTGGTTCTGTTGCTAATATTTGCAACTCGAAATAGGGACTACGGAATAAGCGAGCACTGGCCAAGGACGAGGTGACGATGCGCGTGGGAAACGGTTCCAAAGTCGATGTGATCGCGGTCGGCACGCTACCTCTACATCTACCTTCAGGATTAGTTTTAGACCTGAATAATTGTTATTTGGTGTCAGCGTTGAGCATGAACATTATATCTGGATCTTGTTTGATGCGAGACGGTTATTCATTTAAATCAAAGAATAATGGTTGTTCTATTTATATGAGTAATATCTTTTATGGTCATGCACCCTTGAAGAGTGGTCTATTTTTATTAAATCTCGATAGTAGTGATACACATATTCATAGTGTTGAAACCAAAAGATGCAGAGTTAATAATGATAGTGCAACTTATTTGTGGCACTGCCGTTTGGGTCATATCGGTGTAAAGCGCATGAAGAAACTTCATACTGATGGACTTTTGGAATCACTTGATTATGAATCACTTGGTACTTGCGAACCGTGCCTTATGGGCAAGATGACTAAAACGCCGTTCTCCGGAACTATGGAGCGAGCAACTGATTTGTTGGAAATCATACATACTGATGTTTGTGGCCCAATGAATGTTGAGGCTCGCGGCGGGTATCGTTATTTTCTCACCTTCACTGATGATTTGAGCAGATATGGGTATATCTACTTGATGAAACACAAGTCTGAAACATTTGAAAAGTTCAAAGAATTTCAGAGTGAAGTGGAAAATCATCGTAACAAGAAAATAAAGTTTCTACGATCTGATCGTGGAGGAGAATATTTGAGTTATGAGTTTGGCCTACACTTGAAACAATGTGGAATAGTTTTGCAGCTCACGCCACCTGGAACACCACAATGAAATGGTGTGTTCGAACGTCGTAATCGTACTTTACTGGATATGGTACGATCTATGATGTCTCTTACTGATTTACCGCTGACGTTTTGGGGTTATGCTTTAGAGACGGCCGCATTCACGTTAAATAGGGCACCATCAAAATCCGTTGAGACGACGCCTTATGAACTGTGGTTTGGCAAGAAACCAAAGTTGTCGTTTCTTAAAGTTTGGGGCTGCGATGCTTATGTGAAGAAACTTCAACCAGATAAGCTCGAACCTAAATCAGAGAAATGTGTCTTCATAGGATACCCAAAAGAGACTATTGGGTACACCTTCTATCACAGATCCGAAGGCAAGACATTCGTTGCTAAGAATGGATCCTTTCTAAAGAAGGAGTTTCTCTCGAAAGAAGTGAGTGGGAGGAAAGTAGAACTTGATGAGATAACTATATCTACTCCCTTATTGGAAAGTAGTTCATCACGAGAACCGGTTCCTGTGACAACTACACCAATTAGTGAGGAAGCTAATGATAATGATCATGAAACTTTAGATCAAGTTTCTACTGAACCTCGTAGGTCTACCAGAGTAAGATCCGCACCAGAGTGGTACGGTAATCCTATTCTAAAAGTCATGTTACTTGACCATGATGAACCTACGAACTATGAGGAAGCGATGATGAGCCCGGATTCCGCAAAATGGCTAGAAGCCATGAAATCTGAGATGGGATCCATGTATGAAAACAAAGTATGGACTTTGGTTGACTTGCCCGATGATCGGCAAGCCATTGAAAATAAATGGATCTTTAAGAAGAAGACTGACGCTGATGGTAATATAACTGTCTATAAAGCTCGACTTGTTGCAAAAGGTTTTCGACAAGTTCAAGGGGTTGACTACGATGAGACTTTCTCACCCGTAGCGATGCCTAAGTCCGTCCGAATCATGTTAGCTATTGCTGCATTTCATGATTATGAAATTTGGCAAATGGATGTCAAGACTGCATTCTTGAATGGATTTCTAGAACAAGAGTTGTATATAATGCAGCCGGAAGGTTTTGTTGATCCAAAAGGTGCTGACAAAGTGTGCAAGCTCCAGCGTTCCATTTATGGACTGGTGCAAGCATCTCGGAGTTGGAATAAACGCTTTGATAGTGTGATCAAAGCATATGGTTTTATACAGACTTTTGGAGAAGCCTGTATTTACAAGAAAGTGAGTGGGAGCTCTGTAGCATTTCTAATTTTATATGTAGATGACATATTATTAATTGGAAATGATATAGAATTTCTGGATAGCATAAAAGGATACTTGAATAAAAGTTTTTCAATGAAAGACCTGGGTGAAGCTGCTTACATATTGGGCATCAAGATCTATAGAGATAGATCAAGACGCTTAATAGGACTTTCACAAAGCACATACCTTGATAAAATTTTGAAAAAGTTCAAAATGGATCAGGCAAAGAAAGGATTCTTGCCTGTGCTACAAGTTGTGAAGTTGAGTCAAACTCAATGCCCGACCACAGCAGAAGATAGAGAGAAAATAAAAAATGTTCCCTATGCTGCAGCCATAGGCTCTATCATGTATGCAATGCTGTGTACCAGACCTGACATATGCTTAGCAATAAGCTTGGCAGGAAGGTACCAAAGTAATCTAGGAGTGGATCACTGGACAACAGTCAAGAACATCCTGAAATACCTGAAAAGGACTAAGGATATGTTTCTCATATATGGAGGTGACAAAGAGCTAGTCGTAAACGGTTACGTCGATGCAAGCTTTGACACTGATCCGGACGATTCTAAATCGCAAACCGGATACGTGTTTTTATTAAACGGTGGAGCTGTAAGTTGGTGCAGTTCTAAACAAAGCATCGTAGTGGGATCTACATGTGAAGCGGAGTACATAGCTGCTTCGGAAGCAGCAAATGAAGGAGTCTGGATGAAGGAGTTCATTTCCGATCTAGGTGTCATACCTAGTGCATCGGGACCAATGAAGATCTTCTATGACAATACTGGTGCAATTGCCTTGGCAAAGGAATCCAGATTTCACAAGAGGACCAAGCACATCAAGAGACGCTTCAATTCCATTCGGGACCAAGTCCAAGTGGGAGACATAGAGATTTGCAAGATACATACGGATCTGAATGTTGCAGACCCGTTGACTAAGCCTCTCTCACGAGCAAAACATGATCAGCACCAAGACTCCATGGGTGTAAGAATCATTACTATGTAATCTAGATTATTGACTCTAGTGCAAGTGGGAGACTGAAGGAAATATGCCCTAGAGGCAATAATAAAGTTATTATTTATTTCCTCATATCATGATAAATGTTTATTATTCATGCTAGAATTGTATTAACCGGAAACATGATGCATGTGTGAATACATAGACAAACATAAAGTCACTAGTATGCCTCTACTTGACTAGCTCATTAATCAAAGATGGTTATGTTTCCTAACCATAGACATGTGTTGTCATCTGATTAACGGGATCACATCATTAGGAGAATGATGTGATTGACATGACCCATTCCGTTAGCCTAGCACTTGATCGTTTAGTATGTTGCTATTGCTTTCTTCATGACTTATACAAAGTTCCTGCAACTATGAGATTGTGCAACTCACGTTTACCGGAAGAACACTTTGTGTGCTACCAAACGTCACAACGCAACTGGGTGATTATAAAGGTGCTCTACAGGTGTTTCCGAAGGTGCATGTTGGGTTGGAATAATTCGAGATTAGGTTTTGTCACTCCAATTGTCGGAGAGGTATCTCTCGGCCCTCTCGGTAATACTCATCACCTAAGCCTTGCAAGCATTGTAACTAATGAGTTAGTTATAAGATGATGTGTTACAGAACGAGTAAAGAGACTTGCCGGTAACGAGATTGAACTAGGTATTGGATACCAACGATCAAATCTCGGGCAAGTAACATACCGATGACAAAGGGAACAACGTATGTTGTTATGCGGTTTGACCGATAAAGATCTTCGTCGAATATGTAGGAACCAATATGGGCATCCAGGTTCCGCTATTGGTTATTGACCGAGAATAGTTCTAGGTCATGTCTACATAGTTCTCGAACCTGTAGGGTCCGCACGCTTAACGTTATGATGACAGTTTTATTATGAGTTTACAAGTTTTGATGTACCGAAGTTTGTTCGGAGTCCCGGATGTGATCACGGACATGACGAGGAGTCTCAAAATGGTCGAGACATAAAGATTGATATATTGGACGACTATATTCGGACACCGGAAGTGTTCCGGGTGATTTCGGAGAAAACCGGAGTGCCGGAGGGTTATCGGAAACCCCCCCGGAGAGTTAATGGGCCACATGGGCTTTTGTGGGAAGAGAGAGGGGCGGCCAGGAAGGGCCGCGCGCCCCCTCTCCCTCTAGTCCGAATTGGACTAGGAGGGGGGGCGGCGCCCCCCTCTTTCCTTCCCCTCCTCTCCCCCTTCCTTCCCCTCCTAGTAGGAGTAGGAAAGGAGGAGTCCTACTCCTACTAGGAGGAGGACTCCTCCTCCTGGCGCGCCCAACAAGGGCCGGCTGGCCTCCCCCCTCCCTCCTTTATATACGAGGGCAGGGGGCACCCCAAAGACACACAAGTTGATCTACGGATCGTTCCTTAGCCGTGTGCGGTGCCCCCCTCCACCATATTCCACCTCGGTCATATCGTCGCGGAGTTTAGGCGAAGCCCTGCGCCGGTAGTACATCATAATTGTCACCACGCCGTCGTGCTGACGGAAATCTTCCCTGAAGCTTTGCTGGATCGGAGCCCGGGGATCGTCATCGAGCTGAACGTGTGCTGAACTCGGAGGTGCCGTACGTTCGGTGCTTGGATCGGTCGGATCGTGAAGACGTACGACTACATCAACCGCGTTGTCATAACGCTTCCGCTTACGGTCTACGAGGGTACGTGGACGAACACTCTCCCCTCTCGTTGCTATGCCATCACCATGATCTTGCATGTGCGTAGGAAAATTTTGAAATTACTACGTTCCCCATCAGTGCCAACACCACCGGGTCATTATTCCAACCCTTTGGATAATATGATCGCTGCGACGACACGATTGGCGGCTCTCCCAGTGGAAGGCGATTCTCCAGCGGCGGTTGAAACACGGAGGGCTAGGGAGCTTCTTCAAACAGCATTGGTACATCAGGAGGCGTATTGTCGGTGTCAAAACCGGTGGATCTCGGGTAGGGGGTCCCGAACTGTGCATCTAGGCAGATGGTAACAGGAGACAAGGGACACGATTGTTTACCCAGGTTCGGGCCCTCTTGATGGAGGTAAAACCCTATGTCCTGCTTGATTGATATTGATGATGTGGGTATTACAAGAGTAGATCTACCACGAGAGCAAGGAGGCTAAACCCTAGAAGCTAGCCTATGGTATGATTGTTGTTCGTCCTATGGACTAAAACCATCCGGTTTATATAGACACCGGAGAGGGCTAGGGTTACACAGAGTCGGTTACAATGGTAGGAGATCTACATATCCGTATTGCCAAGCTTGCCTTCCACGCCAAGGAAAGTCCCATCCGGACACGGGACAAAGTCTTCAATCTTGTATCTTCATAGTCTTGGAGTCCGGCCGATGATGATAGTTCGGCTATCCGGACACCCCCTAGTCCAGGACTCCCTCAGTAGCCGCTGAACCAGGCTTCAATGACGACGAGTCCGGCGCACATATAGTCTTCGGCATTGCAAGGCGGGTTCCTCCTCCGAATAATTTATAGAAGACTGTGAACACCAGAATAGTGTCCAGCTCTGCAAAATAAATTCCACATACCACCGTAGAGAGAATAATATTTACACAAGTTCAATCTGCTGACATATTTTGTGGCGTGACGTCACACCACTACCAAGCCTTTACTCGAATTATTTTTATTGTACCACCTCAGCGCGTTTAGCGAAGCGGTTTCCTTGGCACGTCTTGTCGAAGCAGAGATCGTGTTCCCCTTATTTCGGGATTCCCATCAATACGGACGTGGGTAACCCAACCGCGCCATTGATTGCGGCGCTTGGGAGATAAGCGAGTTTTATCAGGCTGGTGGGGACGTATGGTTTCGTCCGCCCATATAAGGGGATAAAGATCCAACCCTTTTACCTACGCCTTCTTCCTCCTTTGCTTATCCATCTCCGCGAACTCGAGCTCCAGCGCCCAAGTCCGCACATCTCACCTCAACCTTCTCCAACTATGTCCGGAGCGGGAGGCAAGTGGATGGCCTCCTCCGTTACGGAGGGGCACATCCAGAAGCTGCGTAGCGCTGGATATCTGTCCAGTGACATCGCGCACCGGCTCCCTGACGAGGGGGAGCTCATCCCCACCCCTAGGCCCCATGAGAGGGTAGTATTCCTTTCCCATTTCCTCCGCGGACTGGGCTTCCCACTCCATCCCTTTGTCCGGGTGCTCATGTTCTACTACGGCCTGGATTTCCATGATCTGGCCCCGAATTTCATCCTCAACATCTCGGCGTTTATCGTCGTGTGTGAGGCCTTCCTCTGCATCCAGCCCCACTTCGGCTTGTGGGTCAAGACCTTCAGTGTCAAGCCGAAGGTTGTGAAGGGCAGCCAAGCGGAGTGCGGAGGCGCCATGGTGGGCAAGATGCCCAATGTTACTTGGCTCGAAGGCACCTTCGTGGAAACCATTAAGGGGTGGCAATCGGGGTGGTTCTACATCACCGAGCCGCGTGACCCTGAATGGGCAGCGGCCCCCGAATTCAGATCTGGCATCCCCATACGGCTCACCTCCTGGAAAGAGAGTGGCTGGACATGGGGTGATTCGGAGGAGCTGACCGGACTTCAAGCCTGCATCCAAAAGCTAGTGAACAAGAAGCTCAAGCTTGTCAACGTAGTCCAGGTCATGCTCATCCGCCGGATTCTCCCGTGCCAACAACGGGACTTCAATATGTGGGAGTTCGATCCGGCGCAGCACCAGACTTTGAGTGGGCTCTTCGACACTACGTACAAAGAGGCCTGGAGGGTGCTGTTTAAGGGCGCCGAGGCTCTCGCATCCGCTACCGAAGATCGCGGATTCAGCTCGCAGCGTCCGGCTAGCGAGGTAAGCGATTTTGCCCTTTACGGGACACTTGTTTTCCATAGTTTGACTCTATGCGGGATCTAAACTCCCTCTCCTTTGACAGGACTGGCTGAAGAAGGCCGAGCAGACTATCTGTCCGGCCCCTTTGCCAGAAGACCCAGCGGACCCCCGCTTAACGGGGCTGCTGGCTCCGGCACCCCACGTGGTGCCAGAGAAGAAGGCCAAGAAGAAGGCCACGGGCACTCGAAAGAGTTCCCGTTTTTAGGTGTCATCGGATGATGACACCGAGGCGGACTCCTCCCACGAAGGCGAGGAGGAGAAGAAAGAGGCCTCTCCCCCAGCGGGGGGAGGGAAGAAAAGGAAGGCCTCCCCTACGAGGGAGGCCGAAGGGTCCAAGAAGGGAAGGACTCTTCCCCCGGACTGCTCTGCCAACACCGGCGACGACGATGAGGACTGGCCTCCAAGGGCCAAGCCCCTGGTGAGATCGTAAGTATCCGGACTCCCGAATAACTTCATGATTTTTCTTTTCGCCGCATGGTGTCTTTCTAATGCCACATACAACCCTGCAGTCCGCCCAAGGATGATCTTCCCGCTTCGTCGAGCGGGTCCTTGGGTGCGTCGGATATGGATTCCCTTCCGACCGCCTCCTCCCCCCGTGATGTGGACGATGCCGAGGTGGGATCCCAGGAAGGGACCCGCCAGGAGGAGGCCCCAGAGCTGCCGCAGGGCAACCTCCCGGACTTTGCACCGGACTCCGCACCAGAACCTGTAGAGGCTCCGGAGTCCGGCGGGCGGCCCCTTCGTAAGAAGGGCAAGACCGTGACGCCGGTGGCCTCCGTCCAACCGGAGGCGCCGGATAGCTTGCTGGAGGCGCTCAACGGTGCTTCCATCGAAGAGGAACACCGCACCATCATGAGTGCGGTGATTCAGAAGGTTCAGCTCGCCAAGAGCGGGCTGACCGAAGCCTGCAGCAGCCTTCTAACAGGTTTTGAGGTAAGAATTTTGATATATGTAAAATAGTACCGCATAGACAGTAGCCCCTGATGATCGGTTCGGTGTTCGGAAAGAAAAGCCGGACTGAGGATCTAAAAAGATATACGCAGGAGTCATAAAAAATATGTCAATATGGGATTGTAGGCTGTGCTGCTGACCTCTGCCGCACTGACTGCGGAGGTCAATACTTTGAAGCAAAGCCTCGAGCGGTCCGAGAACGAGCTCGGCCGTGCCAAGAAGCAGCTCGAGGACAAGGAAGGTGAGTAACACCTTATTAAAATTATACCTTACAGAAAAGGATTTGGTTGCAAGAAGAATGACAAGGATAACGTGGGTATTGCAGGGGCCACAAATGAGGTGGCGACCCTGAAGGAGGCGGTGTCCGCGGCCGAACGTAATGCGGCCACGGAGCGCACCGAGCGAGAGAAGCAGGAGGCGCGGGTGGCGAAGGTACAGCAAGAGCTCCAGGCTCTCGTGGAAAAACATGAGAGTTTGGAGTGCGACTCGAAGACTCGAGAGTCCGAGCTTGCATCGGCTCTTGAGAGTGCCAAAGCCGCTAAGGCCGAAGCCTACAAGGCCCTCCAGGAAATCGAGGCGTTGAAGAAAATAGCGGCGGGTAAGGCATTTTTCATGCAAAGTAAGCATGTGAGTGTGAATTACCTATCACTTACCCGAATTCGGAGCTCTCGAGGAGCATTCGTAGATCTGCCCTGCAGCGTGTCCGATGCTGCCGCTTTCTATAGGGCCGAGGAGGGGAGCTCGACGGAGAAGGTCTTCTGGTCTCAGTATGCTGAGGCCGGACATCCGGTGCCCCTTAGCGACCAGCTGAAGCAGCTGGTCGAGCTCCACAAGGTGGCCGAACAGGCCATGAAGGGCCTCATAGTTCGGCTGTGGCCCAAGGAGGCCATGCCTGGGAGCTACTTCGGCCTGGTGCGGCGGCTGGTGGATGCGTGTCCATGGGTTGAAGTCATCAAGCACTCCGCCTGTATTGAAGGTGCCCGTCGGGCCCTTGCCCGCGCAAAGGTGCAATGGGGTAAGATGGATGCTGAGAAGCTTGTGACAGACGCGCCACCGCCGGGCAAGGAGTATCGCACGCCCGAGATGTATTATAAGAGTGTCTTGAAGGGTGCCCGTATTATTGCAGGTGAGTGCTCCAAAGATGTAATATTTGGGTAGACTCGCATTTTGTTATCCTGTGCGTTGAAAACTTTGTTCATATGAGCTAAGCAACGCTTGTTAATTTAAAATATTACCTTCTGTGCGGCCGTTTATCAAATCTGAGAGATGGCAAGTCGTCGGCTTCGGCCCCCATGCCACGAGTGCTGGGGTGTTCGGGATAAATTTGAGCACTATTGTTCCCATTTTTGGGTCCATCTAGGGAGGCGCTCAACACAACGAACAAGGCAACCGGACTTATAGTGCTTGAACACTCTCACTTAGCCATAGAATTCTATAATTTTAAATTTTGGCGAAGCCCCTAGTGTTCGGAAGGCCGAATTTGGGGCGCTATCCACGCCTGGGCCGGACAAAGCCGGTTCCTCGCTCTAAGCGGCATAAGTCTTTAGGGACTCGAAAAAAACCTCTCGAACAGCGACCGGCTCTCGCCTCATCATGACGGTCAGTTTTAACTTTCTCCACTGAGGCGCTCGCCTAGCTCAACTGGGGCGCAATCGCAGTGGTTCTCCCAGTGCTACCTTAGCCGATACAACGGAACGTAAGGTACCAAAACATAGGAGCCGGGCAAACCCAACTATTGACCCAAGACATGATTCGGAGCCGATGCATATAATGCTATAAGTTTGGGGTGCCGCACTGAAGGTTCAAAATTGCGGATATCGGATATCGGGTGATATATCGGACGATATGTAGTAATATCGGAAATTAAAATTGGTCTATAATTTTCTATCTATGGTGTTATAATTGCCATCATTTTTAATAGAATATGGAGTAAATCATGGAGATAAAAATGAACACACATTATGCATGCCGAATCCACATATACGAAAAATCGATAAGTTCATACCGACGTAACCAAAACAGTAAGAAAAAAGCATACGATGAAAAAAAATAACTATCCAATTCAAGTGCATCACAAGTAGATAGTTCAAACGTATTTCAATTAAGTGCGTGTGGGCATAATAGTAAATATTGATCTAGTCGCTTCATTGTAGATTTTAGTCATCGTCAAGAAAATTGTCCTCATTCTCTCCATCATCACTTGAAGAATCATCCATCGACTGCATCGCTGTATCATCTTCCTCTTCACAGTCAGAAGACTCTTCTTCCGCCTCCATGGTGCGGGCTCTCTTTGACTTGCTTGATGAACCTTTGCTCAGTGCTCTCTTCTTCTCATTTACGCCAGCCTTAGCCAGTTCATCTTGTTCAACATCATAATCAGATGCATTTTCTCCTTCTCCATCTTGTTCTTCAACAATATTTTCTTGCTGCTGCCCTTCAACACTCACCTCCCCTTCAATCCACTCATTCGGTGGTTCATCATCAACAAACTTTACAGCTAATGGGTCTCTCTTCCTTTGAGCATACTTCCATTGAAGCCTTTTGTTAAACATGACATAGACAAGAGAATTCAATCTCTTTTGTGTTAATCTCGTCCTTTTCTTAGTATGGACCTACAATGAAGCGGCCATTAAGATCTAAAAAGAACAATATGCTACGTACATGAAAAGGTAATGCATGAAGGAAGTGATGTACGTACCCTCTCAAATGCACTCCAGTTCCTTTCACATGCAGATGAGCTACACGTCAAATTTAGAATCTTGATAGCCATCTTTCTTAATTCCTTTGCATCAGTGCCATGTGCTGCCCACCAATTTGCTGCAAATATAACCGAATTTAAGTTAGAAATTTTACAAGATAAATATTGTTGAAACCAGAGAGAGAGCTTTTACCTGGGGTGATAGTTGTAATTTTCCTTTGTCGAATAGCCATTGCAGAGCCAAAAGAATCAGTGCCATTAGTGTACATATTAAGCTGGGCAACAATCATATCCTGTAATTTGTCATTATCATGGTACACACGACCTGCGCACTGTACAACTGCTGCGACGAAAACCTCTTCCTCCAACTCTGCCTTGTTCTCATAATAAAAGAATGGATTCAAGTAGTATCCGGCTTTATGCAATGGAGTCTTGAGTTTGTCGTTCCACCTTTCATCAATAATATCCCAAATAAAACCATATTTCTTTGCATTTCCATCAAAACGAACAGCAATTTCCTTTTTTGCATTTTCAAGATCACCATAAAGGTAACCCATAGCAGGAACATCTCCATCCACCCTTCTAAGTACAAATGCTAGTGGCTCAAAATAGTTTATAAGTCACAAAATTGATGACCAAAAATCGTTGCCCATGACCAACTTAGCAATAACTTTTCCTGCCTTTTGCTTAGCAAACCTAGAGTCGCTCCACTTTGTTGATCCGAACATTTCTTTCCGTTCTTTTCTTTTGTCATATAGACTTTTCAAATTAAGGTAGCAAGTGGCAAAACGAGTAGTTCCAGCTCGAACTAAATCACGATCACCAGTAAAAGAATGCATCATAGACAACACTCTAGTGTGGTCATAAATGTAACATGTAATAGACTTTGCTTTCTTAATTGTATTCTGAATAGCAGGCTTCTTACCAATGTCCTCAAGCATTAGATCAATGGTATGTGCTGCACAAGGAGTCCAAAATATCTGAGGATATTTCTGTTTTAGTAACTTTGCTGCAGCCATGTTATTTGAAGCATTATCGGTCACTACTTGTAAAACCTTCTCTGGACCAATTTCATCTATGCATGAGTGTACCAAAGAGTAGATGTAATTAGCATCATGAACATCTGCGGAAGCATCTATAGCTCGGAGAAACCACACACCTCTAGCAGAATGAGCTACCAAGTTCATTAGGCTTCTTCCCCGTCGATCTGTCCACGCATCTATCAAAAGAGAGCATCCAGTCAACGACCATGCCTCCTTGTGCGCATTTGCATATTCATCTAGTGATCTGACTCAATTCTCCAACAAAGGAGTGCCAAGCTGATAAGGAGAAGGCTTCTTCAATCGTGGGCCATATTGTCCAATAGCTTCTATCATTAAATCAAATGAATCAAGGCGAACGACATTTAATGGAATTCCAGCTTGGTAAAACCAATCTGCAATGTATTCATGAGCTCTCTATTTCTCTTTCAACTTGTATGTTTCATTTAGTGTGGTTTGAGTGCTAGTCCGAGAATTCTTTCCTTTTCCACGAGCTTCTTCTGGTTTCTCACGATAACCATCAAGTGGTCCTTTAGTCAAAGACCTCTTTCGCACTAAAGTGGTTGATTGACCTTCCTCCTCCTCCTCCTCCTCCGCAATATGAACCTGACTTCTAAGTTTGTTCAACTCTTCTTCTTTATTGTTCTGCTGCCTCAAGGATTGTCTTCATCTTATCCCTAACATCTTGAGGAACTTGTGTGCATGGAGTAACCTGGCCTCTCAATGCAGCTAAATGTTGCTTCATCCTGGTGACTCCTCCACTGAAGATACTTTTACAGAAATTACATCCAACATTGTTCGGGTGCTGCTCACTTAGCGAAAATGCGTACTCCCAAGCTGAATCCTTTTTTTGCTTATTTTTGGCTGACACTGCTTTCTGTGCTGCTGATGAAGTCGCACTTGCTGACATGATGAGCTAAGAAATTACACAAAATATTCATGATTAGTTAGCCACTTAATAAGGCATAAACAAAAGAACTAGTGTACTAGACTGCTAGTACTAGACAAAACGAGTGTACTTGTACTAGACGCAAGAAGCAATTCAAGCAATGAGGCAACAAGGACTTGAGGACAGAATGCACATTCGTACTGTATGCTTAAACCTGAATGTACATTCGTACTGTTTGCTTAAACCTGAACTAGTGTACTGCGTGTCTCTCTCCCTCTCTCAAAAGTCAAAATTGAACAAGTGCTTTGTTTTTCCATTGCTTCGTGTGTGCGTGGTAGAAACTGAACTAGCTTGCATGTGTTCGTGTCCGCCGCCGGCGAGCGAGACAAGGGCCAGTGGCCATCACTACTTGCTTCAAGCTCTTGGGTTTGCAGCTTGCCAGAGAAGGTTGTACCGTTGCAGATGATGAACGCTGAAGGATCTAATGGCAAGGATGGAGTAGGCTTCCAGCCGGAGAGCAATGGAGAAGGCCGTGTAGTCACCCGTCCGCTGTCGCAGCCGGCGGCCCCCAGAGGAAGACGTTCAAGATCGCCGCCGCCGCCGCTGTGTACAAGTACAAGTACGCCCAGGAAAAGACCTAGGTCTATTAGTACTATGCAGGCTTGTGCACGTTTGTGGGCTGGGCTCATCCAGTTATTGTAAATTGGGCCCCTTTCACATATCGTTCGTATCAGTCTGACATTTATCAGCCCGATATTGCGGGCTGGCCAGTGATATTGCGGCCGCTAAGTTGAGAAACGCAATTTTCTAAACGATAACGTACCTTCATATCGGTGGGCAGTCAAAACCGGTATTGCGGCCGATATTGTGGCCGATACGATCGATATTTAAAAGCTTGGCCGCACTTGTGAAAGTGTTCGGACTTATCGCACCATGATGCGGGAAACATAAGCCCCTGGTGTATTTAGCCATACCAAAGTGTACGGATGCAACATGTCATAAATGAACGTATGTATAAGAAAGAAATGCAATTATAAGCAAAAAGGTGCTGCATTGTTTATTCAAGAAATACTGTTGTGAATGCAGAACGATACAAATGGTGCGATAAGCAAGGGATGGGACTATTAAACATGTCCCCCTCTAGGGGTAGGCTGCAGAATGGTGTATAAAATAGATTTAATGCTCGTAATGGAGACCACCTGGATATTCGTCGTAGCCTCCTCCTTCCCTGGCTGTTGCATCGTGAGTTCGGCAGGTCTACTGCCGGACAGGGCCTCTGATGAACGGAGTCCTGTGGGTAAAAAAAAGAAAAAGAGAAAAAAAGAACGACACACTTGAGAGCCCCTGGTGTGGTTAAGCCGCATTCTGGGCCTATCGTGGTCGTGCCCCTCCCCTATGCCCATGGTATCTCCAGAGCGTAATGATGTACGCGAAGGACTAGTCTTGCAATTTTGCAGGGGATGGGGTTGGGGCCGCATTGCTACGCGTGCTCGGAACGTGCCAGGTGGTCTTGTTGTAGGTTACTCCGGGCGCGTTTAGCCGTGTCCAGTCGCTTAACGGCCGGACTCGAGAATTGCCTTAAGAGGCTGCACTGTACTTCTGCCGCGAGAGCCGCTGTATGTTCCTCTGTTCGGAGAGAGCGTTCAGTGTTTCCGTTGACCGTGATGACTCCTCGAGGGCCTGGCATCTTGAGCTTGAGGTATGCGTAGTGCGGCACCGCGTTGAACTTTTCAAACGCGATACGTCCGAGCAGAGCATGATAGCCGCTGCGGAACGGAACTATGTTGAAGATTAACTCCTCGCTTCGGAAGTTATCCGGGGATCCGAAGACCATTTCCAGTGTAACTGAGCCTGTACAATTGGCCTCTACACCTGGTATGACGCCTTTAAAGGTCGTCTTTGTAGGTTTAATCCTTGAGGGGTCTATGCCCATTTTGCGCACTGTATCCTGATAAAGCAGGTTCAGGATGCTGCTGCCGTCCATCAGGACTCTGGTGAGGTGAAATCCATCGACGATTGAGTCTAAAACCAATGCGGCGAATCCGCCGTGGCGGATGCTGTTGGGGTGGTCCCTTCGATCAAAGGTGATCGGGCAGGAGGACCATGGGTTGAACTTCGGGGCGACTGGCTCCATCACGTATACATCCCTGAGTGCATGCTTCCGCTCCCTTTTGGGTATGTGGGTTGCGTATATCATGTTCACCGTCCGCACTTGTGGGGGGAAACCCTTCTGTCCTCTATTGTTCGGCGGTCGGGTCTCTTCCTGGTCATCGCTATGCAGCCCCTTGTCGTTGTTTTCGACAATTAGCTTGCCTGCCTGCTTGAATACCCCACAGTCCCTGTTGGTGTGGTTAGCTAGCTTTTCAGGGGTGCCGTGTATCTGGCACGAGCGATCGAGTATTCGGTCCAAATTGGACGGACCCAGAGTAGTTCTTTTGAATGGCTTTTTCCGCTGACCGGGTTTAGAGCCTCTGAATCCGGCATTGACTGCCGTATCGTCACTATTGTCCTTGTTGCGACGCGACCTGCCGTTGCGGTCCTCGATATCCGGACTGTCAGAATTTTTGCTGAGGTTGTTGCTACGGGCTAGCCAGCTGTCCTCTCCCGCGCAGAAGCGGGCCATGAGTGATGTGAGGGCTGCCATGGATTTCGGCTTTTCCTGTCCCAGGTGCCAGGCACGCCACTCGTCGCGGATGTTATGTTTGAAGGCCGTGAGGGCCCCCGCATCCGGACAGTCGATGATTTGATTTTTCTTAGTTAAGAACCGTGTCCAGAATTGTCTGGCCGATTCGTCTGGCTGCTGAATTATATGGCTTAGGTCGTCAGCGTCTGGTGGTCGCACATACGTGCCCTGGAAGTTATCAAGGAATGCGGCTTCCAGGTCCTCCCAACACCCAATTGATTCTGCTGGCAAGCTGTTAAGCCAATGCCGAGCTGGTCCTTTAAGCTTGAGTGGGAGGTATTTGATGGTGTGAAGATCATCACCACGGGCCATATGGATATGAAGGAGATAGTCTTCGATCCAAACCGCGGGGTCTTTTGTGCCATCATAAGATTCAATATTCACGGGTTTAAACCCTTTGGGGATTTGATGATCCATTACTTCATCTGTGAAGCATAGTGGGTGTGCGGCGCCTCTGTATTGGGCTATATCACGACGAAGCTCAAAAGAGCTTTGTCTACTGTGTTCGGCCCGGCCGGACTTGCTGTGTCTGGCGTGACGGTTGTCGTCACGTATCATGGGGCGCCCACGCGATCCATAGATCGATCTTGATTGTCTTTCCTTATCCTCCAATATATCTCGCAAGTCCAGAGCGTTCCCCTGTGGCCTTGTGCTTTTCGAGCGATGTCGGGGTACGGTTCTAGTGGAGGGCCTAGAGGCCTCTCTGTCGTGGCCACGGGGTGGTCGGTCAGCCATATTGTCCGCTGGTGATGCAGGTTCATATGCCTCCTCCTCTAATCGGGGGAGAAGCTTGCGTTTAGGGTAGCTTCTGGAGGGGCGTTCGAGCTCATGCTCTTCGGCCGCAAGGACTTCAGTCCATCTGTCGGCTAGCAGATCTTGATCAGCTCTAAGCTGTTGCTGCTTTTTCTTGAGGCTGTTTACCGTGGCCATAAGCCTGCGTTTAAAATGCTCTTGTTCGACGGGATCCTCAGGTACGACGAATTCGTCGTTGTCGAGGCTTGCCTCGTCTCCGGAGGGAGGCATGTAATCCTCTACCTCTTTGTCTGTCGCTCTCTCATGAGGGCTGGCGTCTCCGTCCTCCTGTGCTGAATCTTGCTGGAGGGGGTTGTCTTCGGTACTGTCTGGGGTGTTATTATCTCCGATGCCGGAATCTCCATTCTTGCTGTGGCGGGATTTAGAGCGGCGCCGCTGACGATGACGCTTGGGCTGTTTCTTGGAGGGGTCATCCTCCGCTGTTCCTTCGCCATTCCCATCCTTTGGGATATCCACCATGTATATGTCATATGATGAGGTGGCTTTCCAGTGCCCAGTAGGCGCTGGTTCTTGGTCGTCTCCGGCATCGTCGTCCATACCGTCGATGTCTTCGGAGTCGAAGTCTAACATGTCGGTTAAATCGTCGTCAGTGGCTACTAAGTGGGTGGTGGGTGGGCTTTGAATTTCTTCGTCGTCCGCATCCCAACCGTCCTGACCGCAGTCCGGCCAGGGCTCTCCTGATAACGAGAGATACTTTAGCGAACTCAAAATGTCGCCGAAAGGTGAGTGTTGAAAGATGTCCGCAGCGGTGAACTCCATGATCGGCGCCCAATCGGATTCGATTGGAGGGGGCGCGGGAGGTTCGGAGTCCGGCGAGGAGTCCGACGCCTCGGAGTCACGAGCTTCACGAGGGACAAGGTCAGTATTCGGCTCCATCGCCATAGAGGTTGCAGCCCCCGAGGCGGTGTCTAGCCACCCGTGCTCGATCTGCGCAGCTGGCTCCGAATTGAGGGTCGAAGCGGACTCGTGTGCGGCCTCCAGGGCACTGTCCGGCTGCAGAGCCCAATCATGCCCATCGTGATAGTGCGGCGCGCTCGGCTGTGGCTCAAACCCATCGAAGATCAAGTCTCCGCGGATGTCAGCCGTGAAGTTCAAACTTCCAAATCTGACCTGACGGCCAGGGGCGTAGCTTTCGATCTGCTCCAGATGGCCAAGCGAATTGGCCCGCAGTGCAAAGCCGCTGAATACGAAGATCTGTCCGGGGAGAAAGGTCTCACCCTGGACTACGTCGTTGTTGATGATCGAAGAAGCCATTGAGCCTATCGGTGACGACACAGAGGGACTCTCAATGAAAGCACCAATGTCGGTGTCAAAACCGGCGGATCTCGGGTAGGGGGTCCCGAACTGTGCGTCTAGGCGGATGGTAACAGGAGACAAGGGACACTATGTTTTACCCAGGTTCGGGCCCTCTTGATGGAGGTAAAACCCTACGTCCCACTTGATTGATATTGATGATGTGGGTATTACAAGAGTAGATCTACCACGAGATCAAGGAGGCTAAACCCTAGAAGCTAGCCTATGGTATGATTGTTGTTCGTCCTATGGACTAAAGCCATCCGGTTTATATAGACACCGGAGAGGGCTAGGGTTACACAGAGTCGGTTACAATGGTAGGAGATCTACATATCCATATTGCCAAGCTTGCCTTCCACGCCAAGGAAAGTCCCATCCGGACACGGGACGAAGTCTTCAATCTTGTATCTTCATAGTCTTGGAGTCCGGCCGATGATGATAGTTCGGCTATCCGGACACCCCCTAGTCCAGGACTCCCTCACATATTCTTACAATCGAGAGTGGATTCATTCGACCCCTCGCCCGAGCCGGAGTTATAGCAGACACATGGACTCACCAGCCATTTCAAGCAATGATCAACGCCGTAACCAGCCGCGTGGGCATGACCCGACGCGTGATGGGCCTCATTGTTTGGTCGATCAGGACATGGCACATCGAGAAGCTGAGCAGGCGGCTCAGCAGGCGGCTCATCAACATCTTCCAGTTTATCCAACAGCTTCGATGGAGGCAGGTGTGACCTCTAGAACTATGGGTATACCTTGTTTACTGCCGGCTCCGCGTAATGAGCGTCTGCCCAAGGATTTCAAAGGACCTCAAAAGGTGCCTAACTACACAACCGACTTACCCCCTGAGGCGTGGATTGAAATTTATGAGATGGCCATGGAACCGTTGGAGGTCAGCGATGCTGCGTGTGCCAAATACTTCACCATGATGCTGGATGAGATGGCCCGTACTTGGTTAAAAGGGCTCCCTGCCAATTCCATTGGATCATGGGATGAGTTAAAAACCTAGTTTATTCAGAACTTTAAAGATACGTGCAAATAGCCCATGTCCATTGTGGATTTGGATGCTTGCGCCCAAGAATAGGGCGAGTCAACGACCCATTGGGTGCGCCGGGTCAAGGCTATCCTACACTCATCGGATAACATCAATGCCGGCTCGGCAGTTCTAATGTTAGAGAAGAATTGCCGATTTTTACCGTTTTTTGATATATGTGGATGAAATTTGTGGATTATTTAAGCTTGAAGGTTTTCCCGGAGATGAAGCTAAGAAGAAGGTTTTCCCTTTATCTTTGAAGGGAAAAGCATTGACATGGTATAGGGTATGCGATGATATTGGATCTTGGAACTGGAACCATTTGAAATTGGAATTTCATCAGAAATTTTATCCTATGCATCTAGTTCATCGTGATCGGAATTATATATATAATTTTTGGCCTCGTGGAGGAGAAAGTATCGCTCTAGCTTGGGGGTGCCAACTGTCGTAGAATTTTCACGACAAATGTCCTAGTGTCAGGACTTAGTCGCGAGGCCAAGGCATCTATGTGGTAGCTTGAAAGGGGTTGATCGGGATGAGAGACGTGAGGCGGATCAACGCACAAGACAAGGATTTAGACAGCTTCGGGCCCTGGGAAACATCATCCAGTAATAGCCCTACATGTTGTTTGTGTCTAGGTCTCATTATGCTCATGAGTGAGTCGCCGCATAAACCGGCTCTCCTAATTATGTCTAGCCTTAGAGATTATCTCTTCCCTCTTGGGGTTCCCTTCCCCTCCTTATATAAGTTGAAGGGGCGGGTTACATGTGGAGTCTCAATAGGATTAGGACTAGTCTATTTTCAAGTACAAGCCGGATACAAGTCCAGGTCTTGATTCCGCATAAAGGAAATACTCCTCACGCCTTTCCTCTTAAGCCGGCCCACCATCACATGAACCGGCCTACTGGGCCTTGGGCCTTGTCTTCCTCTGAACCGCTTTCCGGGTCACCAATGAGTCGCAATGTTTAGGCAAGTTGCCCATAAACCGCCAGGTCCGCGCGAGTCGCCAGTGAGTCACCAAACTCCAGCCGGGTCATACATCCGGTGGATTACATCGTGGGTTATATCCCCGATAGTAAGGAAAGAGAACCATGGGTTCAAAAGACTATGCCCTTTCCACCTAAGTCTACTAAAAAGAAAGATGATGAAGAATTTGAACGCTTTGCTGAAATGATTTGGCCAGTCTTTTTGCGCACTCACTTGACTAATGTCCTAAAAATGCCTCCTTATGCAAAGTACATGAAATACATCATCACCAATAAGAGAAAAATACCGGAAGCTGAAATCTCCACTATGCTTGCTAATTATACTTTTAAAGATGGAGTACCTAAAAAACTTGGAGATCCGGGAATACCAACTAACCTTGCTCCATTAAAAGAAACTATGTGAAAACTGCTTTATGTGACTTAGGAGCTGGTGTTAGTGTTATGCCTTTCTCTTTATATAAAAGACTTGATTTGAATAAACTCACACCTACTGAAATATCTTTGCAAATGGCTGACAAATCAACTGCCATACCTATCGGTATTTGTGAGGATTTTCCCGTTATTGTTGCTAATATTACTATTTTGACTGACTATGTTATACTTGAGACGCCCGAGGACGACAACATGTCGATTATCCTTGGTAGACCCTTCTTGATACTGCAGAGGCTATTATTGATTGCAATAAAAGCAAGGCCACTTTTCATATCAATGGTAATGAGCATACAGTGCACTTTCCGAAGAAACAATTCCAAGTGAATGGTATTAATGTTATTGAAAAATCTCCGACAATCACTATTGGAAGTTTTCAGCTACCTCTACCTACTGTTAAAAATAAATATGAAATGCTTATTATTGGGGACATGCATATCCCCATTGAAGTAACTTAGTGATTCACGAAAGTTCTTCGGTTTCATGCTAATCGAAAGTGGTTGTTGAGGGAGTCCTGGATTAAGGGGTCCTCGGATAGCCGGACTATATACATTGGCCAGAATGTTGGGCTATGAATATACAAGATAGAAGACTTCATCCCGTGTCCGGGTGGGACTCTCCTTTGCGTGGAAGGCAAGCTTGGCGATTCAGATATGTAGATTCCCTTCTCTGTAACCGACTTGATGTAACCCTAGCCCCCTCCGGTTTCTATATAAACCGGAGGGATTAGTCGTAGGAGAAGAACAATCATAATCATAGGCTAGCTTCTAGGGTTAGCATCTACGATCTCATGGTAGATCAACTCTTGTAATACTCATATCATCAAGATCAATCAAGCAGGAAGTAGGGTATTACCTCCATAGAGAGGGCCTGAACCTGGGTAAACATCGTGTCCCCCGCCTCCTGTTACCATTAGCCTTAGACGCATAGTTCCGGACCCCCTACCCGAGATCCACCGGTTTTGACACCGACATTGGTGCTTTCATTGAGAGTTCCACCGTGTCGTCACCACAAGGCTTGATGGCTCCTTCAATCATCTACAGCGACTCGGTCCAGGGTGAGATCTTTCTCTCCGGACAGATCTTCGTATTCGGCGGCTTCGCACTGCGGGCCAACTCGCTCGGCCATCTGCAGCAGATCGACATATACGCCCCTGGCCATTAGGTCAGGTTTGGAAGCTTGAACTACACCGCTGACATCCGCGGAGACTTGGTCTTCGACAGATTCAAACCCATGACAGCCGCACCCTGTAGCTACGATGAACATGACTTAAATCTGTCATCAATCCATGCTCAGGAGATAGCGCCTGTAACTGTCCTGGCCCTAGATCCAGTGCAGGTCTTACCATCCAAGGACGGGAGGATGGACCCCGCCACGGAAGCCACAGACTCAACGGTGCTAGAGCCGAACACAGATCTGACCTCCAACGAGGCCTGTGTTGTCGGAACCTTGGACTTGTCTCTATCCATAGGCTCCGAACCGCGTGTATCCGCGCCCGTTGAATCTGACTGGGCGCCGATCTTGGAGTTCAGCTCCACTGACATCTTCCAACACTCGCCCTTGGGCGATGTGTTAAACTCATTGAAATCCCTCTCCTTGGCAGGGGATTCTTGGCCGAACTATGTCCAGCTTGAGTGGGATGCGGATGACGAAGAACTTCGTTACCCACCCACGACCCACTTGATAGCCACTGTCGACGACTTGACCGACATGATCGATTTCGACTCGGAAGACATCGACGGTATGGACGACGATGTGGGAGAGGAACAGGAACCACCGCCCATAGGGCACTGGACAACCACCTCGTCGTATGACATATACATGGTGAATACACCCAAAGAAGACAAAGGCGAGGACAAAAAGATCCAGTTGAGGATAAGCCTCCTGAGAAGCAGCCGAAGCGCCGACGTCAGCGGCGCCACTCTAAACCACGCCATGGTAAAAATAGTGATACCGGCACAAGAGACAATAGCACTCTGGACGATGCCAAAGACGAAGACAACCCCGCCCAGCCGAGTTTCGAACCAGCCGAATGGGAAGACGGGCGAGCCAGCCCTAATGAACAGGCCACGAATGAAGATTCGGAAGACAGCAATTACATTCCCCTCTTTGAGGATGAGGCGAGCCTCGGCGACAAAGAATTTACCGTGCCTGAGGATCCCGTCGAGAAGGAGCGCTTTAAGCGTCAGCTTATAGCCACTACAAAGAGCCCGAAGAAAAAACAGCAACAACTTCAAGCTGATCAAGATCTGCTAACTGATAGATGGACTGAGGTCCTAGCAGCCGAGGAATATGGACTCGAATGCCCAACCAAAAGTTACCCGAAGCGCAAGTTGTTACCTCAATTTGATGACGAGGCATTGGAGCCAGAACTACCAGCTGACCGACCGACCTGTGGCCGAGATAAAATGGAATCCCAGCCCGCACCACCTTGCCAAAAAAATAGAAACACAACAACTCAGGGATACACGCATGACCCACGGTACGACTTGGAGAACAAAGCAGGCCAGACCAGATCGATCTATGGATCGCGGGGGTGCACCCCGGTACACGACGACGACCACCACGCCAGATATAACAAGTACAAACCTGTCCGGGCCGAATACCGCAGACTAGCTCCATCT
The DNA here is from genome assembly GCA_963921465.1 of Triticum timopheevii. Classification (NCBI taxonomy): domain Eukaryota; kingdom Viridiplantae; phylum Streptophyta; class Magnoliopsida; order Poales; family Poaceae; genus Triticum; species Triticum timopheevii. Next base: position 487,073,442 of record OY997270.1, on the reverse strand, counting down.
GAGATGTGTCGCGACGTAGCTCGACACAGAGGTGCCGCACACCCCCTATGCTTCATTGATGAAGTAATGGAACATGAATTCCCATAAGGGTTTAAACCCGTAAACATCGAATCGTATGATGGGACAACAGATCCGGCGATATGGATCGAAGACTTCATTCTCCACATTCATATGGCCTGCGGTGATGATCTCCATGCCATCAAATATCCCCCACTAAAACTCAAGTGACCAGCTCGGCACTGGTTGAACAGTCTGCCCGAAAACTCTATTGGCAGTTGGGAGAACCTGGAAGACGCATTCCTTGACAACTTCCAAGGCACCTATGTCCGACCTCCGGATGTGGATGACTTAAGTCATATGACCCAACAGCCCGGAGAGTCAGCCAAGAAATTCTGGACTCAGTTCTTAACTAAAAAGAACCAGATTGTCGACTGTCCGAATGCCGAAGCCCTAGCGGCCTTTAAGCATAACATCCGTGACGAATGGCTTGCCCGACACCTCGGACAAGAGAAGAAGAAGTCCATGGCAGCCCTTACGACGCTTATGACCCGCTTTTGTGCGGGCGAGGATAGTTGGCTAGCTCGTAGCAACAACACCAAGCCCTGACACAACATACACAAGCGTCGAAGTAATGGCAACAATGCCGTAGACACGACAGCCAACGCCGGATTCAGTGGATCCAAGTCCGGTCAGCAGAAGAAGCCATTTAAGAGAAATAATCCGGGCACGTCCAGTTTGGACCGCATACTCGATCGTCCATGTCAAATCCACGGCACCCCCGACAAACTAGACAATCATATCAACAGAGAATGTTGGGTCTTTAAACTTGCTGGCAAGTTAAATGCCGAAAACAAGGAAAAGGGGTCCCAAAGCGATGACGACGAGGAGCCCCAGCCACCGAATATAGGGGGACAGAAGAATTTTCCTCCCCAAGTAAAAATGGTGAACATGATATACGCTACCCATATCCCCAGAAGGGAGCGGAAGCGCGCCCTAAGGGACGTCTACACGATGGATCCAGTCGCGCCAAAATACAACCCATGGTCCTCTTGTTCGATCACCATTGATCGAAGGGGCCATCCGACCAGTATCCGTCATGGCGGTTCAGTCGCACTGGTGCTCGACCCTATCATCAATGAATTCCACCTTACATGAGTCCTTATGGACGGTGGAAGCAGCATGAACCTGCTCTATCAGGATACAGTGCGTAAAATGGGTGTCAATCCCTCAAGGATCAAACCCACAAAAACCACCTTTAAAGGTGTCATACCAGGAGTGGAGGCCTGTTGCACGGGCTCAATCACACTAGAAGTGGTCTTCGGATCCCCGGATAATTTCTGAAGCGAAGAATTGATCTTTGATATCGTCCCTTTCTGTAGTGGCTATCACACACTGCTCCGACGAACCGCATTCGCTCGATTCAATGTGGTGCCGCACTCACTACAAAAAAAATACACTTCCATGATGATACGTGTTTGTCACAGTAGGTCGCATTTTTTGTCATGCACGTACCTCCATGATGATTTTATGACAGAATCAAGATAGTCATACCTGTGCTGTCGTAGAAGTGTTCCGTGACATTACCAAAATTATCATCACGGAAGTGTCCACTTCCATGACGATAAATCACGCGTCACAGAAGTGCTTTCATCAAGGGTGACCGACACATGGCATCCACCATAATGGAATGCCGTTAAGCTATCAGGTCCGGTTTTGGATCTGATAACCCGTTAACAGCCCTGACCAATGGGGATTTTCCACGTGTAAAATCATCATTGGCTGGAGGAAACACGTGTCGGCTCACCGTTGGGACAGATGTCATCCACTCATTGGACCGAAGGCACCTATGATACATTGACACATGGCACGACCCAACAGAGGCCCATTCCTGTGAAAAGGCCGGCCCGTTTGACTTGGTCAAAAGGTGGCGGGCCGGTCCATGGAAAGCCTGTTAACGACCTGTTCGCATATAGCCCATTTACAGCCCGCTAACCCAGGGCCCGTTATGACCTCTCCCAATTAGGCCCAGTAGCGTCATCTGGGCCGTCCAATATGATTCAGCCCGTTTTAACTTCCGACCCATGTGTGGCCTATGACTTCTTTCGGCCCATATGAGGCCCTTTGTAACTCTTGGCCCATTAATGGCCCGTTGTGAAACTGGCCCATAATGAACAGTGTATCACTTTATACCCATTAACGGCCCGTTATTCCGTTGGGCCATTTCCAGCCCAAGTTATCTTTCGGCCTTCTCAAGGCCCATTGGTTCTTGGGCTCATTTGCAGCATTCGGTTACATACGACCCGTTACTGTTATTTTCTGCTTATGGGCCAAATTCATCCCGTCGTTGCAGTTGGCCCGTTAATACGTTGGGCCGTTTTCATGTCAAAAAAACCCATTGGGCTGTTTTCATAGAGTTATCAAATACGGCCTATTAATGGCCCGTTATGGTCCACGAACAGTACGGCCCATGATTGGCGAAATGATGATACGCCCCGTAGAAGGCCCATGGATCGTACGACCCGTATGAGGCCCATGGATCGTATGACCCGTAGAAGGCCAGTGGATCTCATGGCCCGTAGAAGGCCCATGGACCCTACGGCCCGTAGAAGGCCCATGGACCCTACGGCCCGTAGAAAGCGCATGAATCCTAAGGCGCGTAGAAGGCCCATGAATCCTAAGGCCCGTATAGAAGGCTAATGGATCCTACGACCCGTATAGAAGGCCAATGGATCCTACGGCCGGAAGAAGGCCCATGGAACATACGGCCTGCAGGAGTCCCATGGTTACAACAGTTCGTGTGTTGCCATGATGATTTTGGCCTAGTTACCAAAAATAGGCTATTGTGGCCACTAGAAAAACACAGAAAAAGAACTGCAGTGAATACAAGCAAACAACTAAACAAGACAATAAGGAAATAAATAAGCAAGCAATTAATGCTAGCCTATTATCGCTATTACACATATAACATCCACTGGGCATCAAAGTTCATCACCAGTGCAAATATAGGGAACAAAGCAGCATATTACATACACTGGCCATCAAAATTGGCCACCAGTGCAAATAAACGCGGCAGCAAAACAAGAGGATAACTGAAACAACTTCAGAAGAGCTCAAGAAACGTTATCCTGGGTATCCACCATGCTAGAAATAAGCTTAGCAAGCTTATTAGCTTTGTCCTGTTTGGCGCTAAAATCCTCCAACGCTTGCTGTTGCACCAGAAAGTATGCATCTGAATGCTCCAGGGACTTACGCAGTCCTTCCGCTTCTTGTCGCAGCACAGCTGATCGATGTATTTTAGCTTGTAGTTGAGACTCAAGAAACCGAACTGATTCATACAGTGAGTTTGAATAGCTTGTGCAAGCGGTAGTGGTCAGTAACTCGAACACTAAACCAAGACAGGACTTTGGGGTTGTCTTGCTGTCTCCAAGATAGTCTTCCTTAGCTGTTTTATCAGCTTTATTGGAGACCAACAAGGATGTGTCACTATCCTGAACCTTATCTGCATTACTTCCTTTACCATTGCTTAATAAGGCACTCTTCCCCAATATTCTATCAGCATTCTAAAAGAAGAAACAAGCAGACACATAACAAGTTTAGCATGTGCTAGTATATGAAACTCATTTCGGTGAACCAGTTCATTAGTAAGGTGGACAAGATTAAACTACGAAGTCTTCTATTGCCAAGTACTAGTACATAATAAAAGTATCAAACAAACATATATCTATGTCCTATGGTCACTGCATTGTCTTGCCAAATCAAAATAGAGACACAGTTCAAGACAAAGCAGCAGTGAAAGAATACAAAGCGTGGGAAACTACACGGCACAACAAGATTTCAGATGGGTACCACGGGTCTACATGTACAACAACACTATTGGCTCTGTTGTGATGCTAGTAATGTGCATGATATGAAAGTCAACTGTATACACAATTGAAATTGAAATCAACAAAGCTATTGATAAGAGCAAACCTGTTAAAGAAACATGCGTAAACATACCTGCTGCGCCGTTGGAGTTTCGATTGGATCCTTCAATTTAAAAATAAGTTTGTATGAGTAAATACAGTGATACAAGAGCAAAGCAATCATAGTTAAAAAAAGGCGCGCCTAAGCGAGCGCTTAAGCGCGCCTAGGCTCTAGGCATTGGCAAAATGCATTGCGCATAACTACGCTTAATCTGTGCATAACTGCGCATAAGCATGCGCTTTGGTCAGTAAAGCGCAAGGCGGTGGCAAAATGCACAATTAACGCCTAGCGCTTTTTTGAACTATGATAGCAATGGAATCTTCAATTAGAACAGTTGTTCTTCAGGTTTAGGCACTTGTTCTACATGAACAGAGTATAGTAAGACGCAAGAATATAATACTTAAAAATAGAAAATGAGCTCATAGACCTTACCATATTCTTGGTTCGGGACCAGTACAGAACAAGGCGTTCCCAGTCATCGTCCAGTAAATGTGTCTTAGGAGAACGTAAGAGAATTTGATGAGTTTTTTGGCGGTGAAGTATGTTTTCTTCAGGTAATTCCGATACTGCCACCAAGCATTCTTGAAGATAGCAGAGGTATTAGCACAGGTTACCTCATCCTGAGTTTCCAAATCGGTCCTTCTCTATAGAGAAAAATGGGAAAATTTGCTGTATTATAACCATCATGGAGGTAGGATGTATGGGACGAAGCAAAGTAATTGTCATGAATAACATTACTTACACATAACTCTTGGACAAACACCTGCAATTGGCATTTTCCTTCATCTTCAGTATAATATTTCCAAGATGGAAAGATACGCACATACGATTTAACAACATCAAATGCGATAGATGCTAAACTACGACTAGCTGGTTGTGCTTCCTCCACAAGAATAGGCGTACTAACTGGTGGAGTTGGGGTTCGCCATGATAGTACTGGTCCTTTGGGCACTAGAGCTGCCTTACTAACTACTCTTGTTTGGGAGCTCTATGGTGGAGATGGTGTTGTGTCAACAGGAACTGGGTTACTATCGGCTAGGGTTGGGGTTAGATTGGGTGAAGCTGGTTCTCTGTCCATCGCAGTAGGGGTACAATCTGCAAGATTTTGGGTTATGTGTGATAGAATTGGTTCTTGTGCATGTACAACCTGGGTGCTATCTCCACCAAGAGGTAGTACTGTTTTATTTGAAGACCGTGTTTTTAGTCCGCTAGATACTGGCATCACTCGCTCCAATTCAAATGGCTGATAAACAGGAAACATAGTTGAATGTACAGACATTGCATGAGAGACAGATGCAATAGATAGTGTGGAAAAAAGAGGGCATGAAATAGTTGACATGTATATTGTTTAACTAAAACGGATAGCACGACATCATTTCACATATATGATGTCTATCTAAACTGGATAGCATAGCATAAAATAATTCAAAGATATGATGAATAACTAAACAGGATCGCATGACATAATTCACCTACATGTTATCTAAGTAATCAGGATCGCATCATTTAATTCACATATGTGATTTATATGCTAAACAGAGGGCATTCGATATGATGTCTGAACTAAGAACATGGTGTTGAATATTGTGTATATGATGTCTAAACTATGCAATGCAAGACACCATATGCATGATATGAGCAGTATAACTATGCCAAGTTAGAGCATACACATCGGTGGGGGAATAGTACTGGTTATCTGTCTCTGAATCCATCTCCGAGGAGCTATCGGGACCCAACAAGAGATCTGCTTCGATAGGTAGCACTGTCTGCTCTGAAGGCCTTGTTTTCACTCCAGATTTTTCCATCTCCCACCCAAATGACTGATTCACAGGAAGAGTAGTTTAATGTACAAACATTGTCGACAAATGGAAATGTAATGAAGAAAAGGATGGACAAGATATCATTCAAATATATGATGCCTGGTTAAACAGGATGGCATTGCACATTTCGCATATATTATGGTTGGTTAAAAGACATGAGACTACATAATTCCCATATATGATATAGAAACTAAACATGCGGCATTATAAAACATGTCTAAACTAAGCAGATGACATATATGATGTCAAAAGTAGGCATTGCAAGGCAACATATGCATGATATGACTAACATCATCATGCCAAGGTAGAGCAAACACCTTGGGGGGTAAATAGGAGTGGTCGGCGGCGTCTGAATCTGCCTCAGAACAGATACCTTCCTCTGGATTACAATCTGGAGAGGGGTGGGGAGGGTTTGCTATTGAACCCACCATGGAGCGATGTCTGCATGACATTTTATTGCCGCGCAAAACTCTTCTCTTTTTCTCTACATGTTCAGCATGACTGTGTACAATAGCTGACATGCATACGAAAAAAATATGGTGAAATTATGTAAAGAGAGCATGAAGAAATTTAGAATGATGGTAACAACCAGTGGATGGATCCAAAAATAATGATAGCAGGCTGATGATTGCTTTAATTTAATAAAAAGACAGATGATGATTTCTTTACTATTTGTTTCCCACCCAAGATGAACAACATAGGCATACCTTAGGTGGATCAGATATTAGATAGACATACTATTCATTGCTGCCTCGATATGTGCCCCACAACTAATTTAGAACTCAAGTTTAAACATTAATTTGGACCTGACTTTGGAGTCCAAGAGTTGAACAGGATGATAATGTAGCAGGTAATTTTAAGCAATGGATAACATAAGCAGAAACAAAAGAGTGTGACCTCTCTTGTGGACCCGTGTACTCCTCAGGTTCATCTGCTGAGTCGATGATGGTGATGCCGTTGCGGTGGGTACTGGTGACAGGGAATGAGATCTGAGGCGGCTGTCGGGGATATACTCCGCGGTATGACCCGGCCGGAAATATGACCCGGCCGGACTTGGCGGTTTACTTGAGAGACGGTTTACACTTGGCGATTCACTGGCGATCCGCCCTAACTAGACGGTTTACAAGCAACCTACCTGAACATTATGATTCACTGGTAACCCGGCGGGCGGGACAGACGGATGACAAGGCCCAAGGCCCAGAAGGCCGATTTATGCTAATGGCGGGCCGGTTTATGAGGAAAGCATAAGGAATATTATCCTACAGGGAGTTAAGACCCGGACTTGTATCCGGTTTGTATTAGAAGGTAGACTAGTCCTAATCCAAATAGGACTCCACATGTAACCCGCCCCTCTGACTTATATAAGGAGGGGCAGAGCTCCCCAAAGAGGGACAAGCAAGAAGAAATAATCTCCAGGGCTAGACACAAAGAGCCAGTTTACCGGCGACTCTCTCATGAGCATAATGGGACCTAGCCACAAACAACATGTAGGGTTGTTACCGGATGATGTTTCCCGGGGCCCGAAGCTGTCTAAATCTTTGTCTTGCGTGTTGCGTCTCTCGATTCCGATCAACCCCTTCAAGCTACTGCATAGATGCGTTGGCCTCACGACTAAGTTCTCACACCAGGACATCTGCCGTGACAATTCCACGACAGTTGGCGCCCACCGTGAGGCTGCGCACGGTGGTGTTGAGTTATTGAAGGGATCCCTCCTAGGAATCAAAATATTCGCAATTTTCCGGACAAGAAAGACTCAGCTCGGAAGGATCTGCATCAGCTTCAGCTTTACCAATCCAGATTTTACAAATGTGAAATTAAGGTGAGAGAAAGGATTTAAGATCAATAGAAGATTGGGGTTGCAGGTTCAGCATCGGCCACAACGCGTCGGGATGACCCGCCGAGTCCGAGACAAAGGTTTGTATGATGGAAAGTATCAGGGATCTATCAGTCATGGGTGGCACCGAGACGGACCACGAATCTCGGATGCGGCCGTGTTGTGCAATCTGCCACTATTTTTCGACGCTTCCATGTCTGTTTCAAGTCCCATTGCCATCTGCAAAGCACAGTTGCATCTTGATGTGGAAACGGAATTATTCTAGATATGCTATTCGCACAAAAGGAAACATCCACAACCGGAAGCAGATGGGGACACGAGTTCGGATTCCGCTATCAAACCGCCGTCGCTCCTCTGGTCTCCGCAATTGCGGCCGACTTCCGTCGCCACCGCCGAGTTGCTGCCGCGCCAGGGCGGCCGGCATCACCTCCGACGGTCCCTCTGTTTTCAATCCAACCACTTCCGGTTTCAACCCGGCGTCCCGGCCACTGCGCTTCTAAGCCGCCGCACCACGATTTTGAGCCACCACATCGAAACGTCAGCTCTGCTTCGTCACGCCGCGGTCGCCGTTAAGCTGGCCCCGCCGCGCTTCTACAACTCGCTGCTATCACGGACGCACCTCATCAACCTACCGGGGCGCCCTTGTTGCAGTTTCTGAGTCGCCAAAAAAAAAACGCCCCCTGAGTCACCGCCCTCGTCGGAGCGGACCCGCCTCTGAGCCAGCTGCTGCTGAGTCGCCGTTCGAGCTCGCCTCGTCCCTCGTCTCCTTGTGGGACTGCAAGCCACCGCCAAGCGGACTCCCCTGTGGCCTGCTGCTCGTCTCGGTCTTCGTGGCACCAGCAAGCCGCTGCCCAACCTGCCTGAGTCGCCTCCTCTTCTGCCTTGGCCCGTTTACAAGTCGCCGTCATCTTCGTCTTTGAGCCACCAGCCGACGTGGAAGCTACTGGCCGCCATTGAATCACCGGCCCCGAACTGCCTTCTCTGCCGATCTCCGCTTCAAGCCGCCCCGGCTGCGCTCCGTCCCTGTCACTTCCGAGTCGCCCTGGCTGCAGCACCGCCTCGCGTTGAGCTGCTGCTCCTGCTGACTCCATCGCCTCGGGGCTGTCTCTGCTTGATCCAGGCTGCCTGCTGCAGCTGCCGCGGTCTCTCCGCAAGCCGGCCTCGCAGTCGCGCTGGCCGGCGCTTTGGCTGCCTTATCAAGATTGCAATAGGTGTGTGTGTGCTCAGCTTCAGCATGTACTAATGCTCTTATTGTCACGACGAGCAGCCGGGTGGAGCGCCGTATGGAGGCACACGGCCACAAGATGTAATGGACTAATGGTTAATGGCTGGCCAGGCGCTTGTGGTCACGTTCTTCTCCGGCAGATTGACTTAGTCTTGTCTACTAATGTGTTGACGTGGTCATGACTCATGAGACAGATCAAGGGATACGGGGTATTCTCATCTAAGGGATTCCCTCCAGATTACTTATTAAACTACACACGTCAAGGCGTCCCGTGATGAAAGATACTGAATGGATACTGGATCTTTTTTAATTGGTGCGCCCGGACATCCGATGACCAGTCTGATGCACTGGCCAAGAAACGCATTATTCAAACGCCACTGCCGCGCGTTGAGTCGCTGGGCTGTGTGAACCCCGCCCCGGCCGTGCTAAGCCGCCAGGGCCGTACTAAGTCGCCGAACAGTTTTTTCAAGGACAGAAGAGAGTGGCTAAATTACGGTTGCTCGTCCGTCCATCGTCCAAGCAAATCAGGTGATATCCATCTAAATCTATTTTATCAGCGGATACTAAATTATTTAAGAGCAATTATTCTGGTCTGTGGTATTGTTTCGCAGGACCATTGTTCATTGCAAAGGTGTTGCAAAGGAGCATGCGCCAAGATTATTTTTGCACTAGCATTCGTCCATGCCACGCTGCTCGAGAGGCATATGTGTGCTATTTACCTTCTTTTTCAAGTACATATTAATTCGTCCGAGCAAAACTACTTTGCCCTGCTGTATTTTATATGCAGGAGAATTATTCATTACAAAGTGGCATTATACCGCGGATATGGAGGCATGCCAACATCATTTGGCACGGGTGGTCATCCTTACTCAATGGACTCCTGCACCGGCTTACAATGCCTTGGCCGACTCGCCCGTCCGCCTCGCGGCTGGTTCACGTGTCCGCGCCAGCTTACAACGCCGTGGCCGACTCGCTGTCCGCGCCATCTTACAAACGTCGCGGCCGACTCACCCGTCCGCATCGGTTTACCACGCCGCGACCGGTTCACCCGTGAGCGACTTCCACTTCACCTAGCGATCATCAATTTCATGGCGGATTATTTCCGGCCTGGCACATCAGGTGACATCTAAAATATATTTTATTGGTACAAATTATTTTTTGTCAAAAAGTAGTTTATCTTTGTCTTGGTCTGCAATATTGTTGATGCAGAACAATTGTTCACTACATCGAAACGACGTGGTTAACTTGCCGTCTGCGTCGGTTTACAACACCGCGGCCGGTTCATCTGTTTGAGCTACCTTTGATGTTGAGGTCATCTTTTCCGTCCGCCTCTCGCGGTCTGGACTACATCAACACATCGGGCCGCACCTGTCTGCGTGAGGTGTTTATTGAGTATAAAGCAAGTCACAACTTGGGTAGCCCGGTTTTCTTTCAAATTGGAGGCAAATTATCATCAACCGCCGTCTGCACTGGATGGATCAATCGGCAGACACGCAAGTCGCCGCCACTACAGTTTGGTTAATTTCAAATAGCCAGTTGGAAGGAACCATTTGCCGAGTTGCTGACACGGCTCATACGGATCATTTGTGACCCGTCACAGTCACTTCAACATTCTGCGGATTCACATCGCGCTATCAAAGCTAATGATATGCACTTTTGTTATGATCAAGCATGGAGAGTCTCAAGACAACTCCTTGAGTCGTCTTAAGACTCGGGGGCTACGATGACATGACTCAGCAAATCTTGCCAGTTTCAGCAAAGTCAAGAACCCCAGGACATTGGAAGGAAAGATAACCCAGACCCGGAGGCTACTGCCTTATTGGTGAAAATTTAAAAGCCGTCAGAAGAATTTTCCGGTTCAAAATGAAGAATGATGGTTTAAAATCTGGTTCAAGGGTAATTTGTTCCCCCCACAAAGTTCTGAAGCTCTCAAATCCGGTTTAAGAATTTGCGGTTCAAAAAGGATTAGTCTCTCGCAAGTTCAAGTTTAAAGGTCGCCAGAAAATTTCCGGCTGAAAATGAAGATTCTGGTTTAAGATCCGGTTCAAGGGAAAGATGTCTCCCATAAAGCTTCGAAGCTCTCAATATCCAGTTTAACATCCGGTTCAAGAATAAATATCTCTCGCAAAGTTTGAGTTCTCAGAAAAGTCAAAAGGTTGCCAAAGAGAACTTGCTGCCATGATGCGCGGTTCAAACATGGGTGTCATGCCTTATTGGCTTATCATATGGTTGATCACAGCTGTGCCTACCCTATTAATATGGCTATCAAGCCAATGTTATCATAAGAGTGCTGCTCTGGTTACTTCGGTAATCCGGCTATCAAGCCAATATTATCATAAGGGGCCAAAGAGAGTCTGCTGCACAACACAGCTCAAACATGGGTATCCCTTGAGCACAGCTCACAGTATCACTTAGGGGCTATGTTCGAACCATAGTCACACCTCTTGATAGGCATAAGGGCCACCAGGGAAATCATTTGGGGGCTTGGTCATATCCGAACCATAGCTACACCTCTTGATAGGCATAAGGCCACCAGGGAAATCACTTGGGGGCTATGGGTTCGAACCATAGTTACACCTCTTGATAGGCATAAGGGCACTAGGGAAATCACTTGGGGGCTTGGTCGTATCCGAACCATAACTACACCTCTTGATAGGCATGAGGCTAACAGGAAAATCACTTGGGGGCTCCGGTCATATCCGAACCATAGCTACACCTCTTGATCGGTACAATGCCACAATTATGACTACTTGGGGGCTCTGGTCATATCTGAACCATAGCCTAAACCCTCTTGGTCAAACATATACATCATTATATGTTGCATTATCATTACATCATCATAACATGTGTCATATGCACATGGATAGACCGGCATTTATTGACCCGACTTGACTTTCAACTATAAGTTGTTAGTACACAATCAATTATAAACCGGTGTTTGTTAACCCGACCTGTCTTTGACTATAAGTCACCAGGATGATCATCCGGTGTTTATTACAACCCGACACGGTTTTATTACAAACCAACAAATATGAGGGGAGTTATCATACTCAAGATTTGGGTTATCACCTTTACAACAAAAAGTTGGTAAACCAACGATGTGATTCAATGTCATAGGTATGATATATTTCATATTTGATTATCATTAAGTGCAACCTTGATTATAAACCCGGGTTATATGTGGGCATTATGACCCGTCCGGCGGTAAACCGCCAGGACACTTTAAACTTGTTGTATGCAGAAACAGGTTGAAAAAAGCATAATTATAAATCGCCGGCATTTATTAACCCGGCCTGGCTTTAAGACGATAAGTCGCCAGTATATGACGAGAAATTATCCGGTGTTTGTTAACCCGGCCTGGCTTTGGACTATAAGTCGCCAATATATATTTGGATTGCGCCATTGGAATCATGGGCTTATAAATCATTGGATTATATTATTCAAATTTTCAAATAGCCAACATGGCAGGATCTTATTATGGTTATCAATAACCATTATTTTGATTAAGGTTTTCAAAAGTCGCTTTAGCGCAATGCCTATCATATCATCAATGGATATGATTTATTCTATAATTGAAGGAATAGTCCCGAGTTGCTGCAGGCTTACAAACTGGCACTTTGGGGCTATATTATTCAAGTTGAGATTACATCAAATATGCAAGTCTCATGTTGCTGCAAGCATGCACCATGACACTTGGGGGCTAATGCAAAGTCGTTTTTTGCTCATCTTATTCAAGATCCGACTCATCACATTATAATGAGCCGGCCCTTGGGGGCTACCAATTGCTCCTATCAACAATTCAAGGTACAAAGATTTTTATCCATTATATTGAAAGGTCCATTGCTCAGTTAGTAGAGCACAAGGATCTTAACCTTGTGGACGTGGATTCAAGCCCCATGATAGGGGTTACATCATATGATGCTATTTTCATTGAAGTATATATCAAGTCCCAGCTCAATATTATCTCACTGAGCCGGCCCTTGGGGGCTACACATCACTGCTCAAATCTACATGATTATATTTACAAAGTCCCTGCTCATTATTGCATAATGACCCGGCCCTTGGGGGCTACACTGGTTGAAGTTTTTATGAGCATAAGGCAATTTCAAGTCCCAGGTTGACAACCCGGCACTTTGGGGCTACATATATGAAGTATTCAGTTTTTGCTAGTGACTGAGATGAACAACATGGATTTCATCAAAGTGGCAGTAATTATATGGAAACAAGTCTCAAATTGTCACTTTGTTCTGTTCAAGACTTGGGGGCTACAGGTAATATGGATATAAGGGAGAAATATCTTACGATTTTCAGTATGACCCGACATCACCAATCAATATGACCCGATGTCTGCAACAATCATGAACCGGTGTTGGCAACAATCATGAACCGGCGTTGGAAACAATCATGACCCGGAATTATCAGTTTTTGTAACCCGACAATTTTTGGAAATCATAGATCGGCAAGTTCTACATTTTCAAACCGACTGAATATCAGTCGAATATTTGAATACCAATATTTTTGTCAAATCAGAGCATTGAAGACCGATTCAAATGGATTCTTTGTTTACAAAATATCTTCTGCAAGCAAATTGATTATGAAGCTGGTCTATTGACTCGGATTTTCTAGAAGGAAGAAATGACAAGGATTTAAGGATGAATAGGTGCCGGTTTATAAGAATCTTTAACCCAGAGCACAAGCCACCAAGTTTGTTCTTGTGTTTGTTTTACAGGATTAGTTTAACATGGATGAATCCAAATTAAACTGGGGGCTAATGTTGGGGATATACCCCACGGTATGAACAGGCTGGAAATGACCCGCCCTAACCAGACTGTTTACAAGCAACCTACCTGAACATTATGATTCACTGGTAACCCAGCGGGCGGGACAGACGGATGACAAGGCCCAAGGCCCAGAAGGCCGGTTTATGCTAATGGCAGGCCGGTTTATGAGAAAGCATAAGGAATATTATCCTACAAGGAGTTAAGACCCGGACTTGTATCCGGTTTCTATTAGAAGGTAGACTAGTCCTAATCCAAATAGGACTCCACATGTAACCCGCCCCTCTGACTTATATAAGGAGGGGCAGGGCTCCCCAAAGAGGGACAAGCAACAAGAAATAATCTCTAGGGCTAGACACAAAGAGTCGGTTTATCGGCGACTCTCTCATGAGCATAATGAGACCTAGCCACAAACAACATGTAGGGTTGTTACCGGATGATGTTTCCCGGGGCCCGAAGCTGTCTAAATCTTTGTCTTGCGTGTTGCGTCTCTCGATTCCGATCAACCCCTTCAAGCTACTGCATAGATGCGTTGGCCTCAGGACTAAGTCCTCACACTAGGACATCTGCCGTGACAATTCCACGACAGCGGCGAAAGACGGTCAGGAGTCGTGATGTCTGTTTTGGTGGATGCTTCTGTCGATGGAGCAGCTCAGGTGAGGTGGACGATGTCATGGCAGGAGCAGGACAAACCACACAAAGTTCCCTTCGACACCTACCTGTCACTGAAGTAATTCTGTAAGGGCTCATTTGGCTTGCATGATTCTAAAAACACAAGGATAGGAAAAACACCAGAATAGGATAGGAATGCACATGGTAAACAGAGCATTTGTAAACACAAGATTTCTGTCAACTTGGGTGTTTGTTTTACAGGAATGGGAAGAGCAGAGGAATGCAAAGAAACATGGCCAAAATAAAGTGAAACCATATGAAAGCGTGTACAGTTAGAATGTTATTTTGCCACTAATGCACTTGGTCTTGTTTTCATGCTTAGGATTTTGAAAAGTAGGTCCAGGTAGATGTTTTGCTTCATTCCTTTCAACAAAATGCATGAATAATTGAATAGTAGAGTGCAATTGGAAAATTCCCTATTGCTATGTTTTTTCGTTGAACCAAAATAGCCCTAATAGATCGATGTGAATGTATAGTAATAAGTGATGCAACAAGTGTACAACCTCTTTGCCGTAGCCGTGTAGACCTCAGCATCATTCGGTTGGTCGCTAAAGCAATTGAGGCAGAGGTGGCTGTCAGAGGTGTGGAGGAAGATCTAAGGAATCTGTAGACAACATCCAGGGCACTGCTCTGTTGTGATGGATCGTTCTGTCGTTGGAGCAGCTCCGGTGAGCCGTAAGACGTCAAGGCTGAAGAAGCACAAGACAGACATCGTTAATCTCAAGTGGGATTCTAATAGCATCTCCAATAGATGATGTAAAATAGATGTAAAATTTACATCACCAAAAACCACCTGACTACAACAGATGAGGTAAAAACTGTTGACTCTGAACTTAACTGTCAAAACTGAAATTTACTGTGGAATCTGAATGCTACTGTCAAAAATGAACGCAATGGTAGCAGAGAGGCACTTGACATGTAGTTTAGGGAGGGCCTGCAGTTCATCTTCAATTTGCACCCCCCTGAGCCGCCAGCCACCACCGAATGAACCGCCGGCCCCAGCGCCACCTCACCGCCCCGAAACAACTCCCCACCACCACCCCAGCCAGCCCTCTAGCCCCCCCGCCCCCACCCTGAACCCTAAGATAGATAGTGGGGTACCTCTTCAGCGAGCCCCCATCCCCGCTGCGGGTGGTTCTTCCTTAACTCCGGTGAGCCCCCCCAACCCTTGAAAATCGGCTGACCCAAAAGTCGATTCAGTCGACTGAAGTGTGGCTAAATCGGAGGAGAGCAGCAGCACGAGCAAGGGGAGAGCAGCAGCAGCAGCTGCGCGAGCGAGCGATCGAGCGAGAGCCGGAGCAGCAGCAGCAGCGCGAGCGAGCAAGCGAGAGCCAGAGCAGCAGCAGCAGATCTGGCTGGTATGGATGCCGCCGCTGAAGGGGCCTCGCACTGGGGGAGAGCCGCCGTGGAGATGTCGCCCGCGGTGCTGGCTTCAAGTTAGCCGCTCCATGGGGGTGCGGGATGAAGCAGCATCGACGCCGGGAGGTCGAGTTAAGGAGAAGGTGTGATGCGATGAGTGTACAACCTCTTTGGTGGCGCCGAGTAGGCCTCGGCTTTGTCCGAGGAGTCGGTGAGGATGCTGCGGTTCCGGTGGAGCAGGTTAAGGCGGCGCTGTGGGGATGGAGCAGCCGCGATAGACGAGGCGATCGTCGGAGAAGATCCTTGGAGGTGGAGGACTGGGCGGCTGAACTGGAGGGACGTTGAGCTGTTGCGGTGGACGACGTCATCGGGGAAGAGGCTCCGCCTGGGCAGCAGTGAGGTGGCGGACAGAGGAGGGTGGGGTTTCGCAGCTGAACCATTAAGATGCATTAGCGATGGTAGTTTCATTTGTATTTGATGGAATGTTGTAACGAGATAATCTCGAGGCAAGACACATGAATCCTAAGTTGAAACCTTTTTTTTCCTGCGGGAACCAAAGTTGAAACCTTCATAGCATCACAGTACAATTTCATTAAAATTATGCGTACATATAAACAAATCCTGAAGGATTGATAGCAATGCCAGAAACAATTCAACTTCGTTTCACCGACATGTTGGACATCCTTCATCCGACTCCACCTGCCATGCATCAATATTGAGTGCACAACACAACTTCAGGGAAAGATTCACCCCGGTTGTTGCGCCGCAGTAGTAATGACTAGTGAGCAGTCAAATCACAGAGCCCCACCTTCGCCATAGTAAGTTGCTCGGACGAAGCAACCATCATTTCTCTGTTCCTTGAATCCCCTGGTACTCCCATATTCCCACAGTAATAAGTTGCTCGGGCGAATCAACCATCACTATATCCGCTCACGTGTGATGACCACAAGAGCTATCCATTCAGATTGCATGTTAAAAAAATAAAGGTCGATAACTAATGTGGCAAACTTTCAAAAAAACAAAAACTAATGCAACACCTCGGGTCAATGCGGCCAGATCGCATTTTGCACGAGAAATTGCACACCATGTTTTGTTGACATGTGGTCCTGTTCCAACATATCAGTGAGTCGACGGCGAGTCCTTTTCTACTACTAGTATTTCCGAATGGTCGTGTAGGCCGGGGTGCCTCTTCGTGTACCATGGCAAACTGGCAACTGTCGACCGACTGTTCGCCGAGGAATGGTTGAGTTGAAGTTCATCTCATTGCTTTTTTTTGCGGGTATTTCGTTGCTTGTTATTTGTTGTGTGATGAAAACTTTAGTATTTATAAAGTATCCTTGTTGTCGATATGGGTTGATGACCTGTTGTATGTAATAAAATGATATGCCTGTGATAAACTTACTAAATTTATGAATGGCTTTCGAGTCGCTTCTCTGAGTGAGTGGTGCGACGAGGCAAAAAATATTTTCCAAATACATAATTGTACGTGCATTGCAACAGGTTATCGGATGAGGCCAATCAACAATAGTAGTACACTATTTGTACTAGCTTCACATGCTTCGCACGTCGGGCGGGTGTTTTTACTGTAGCATTATGTTAATGTGTTCGCTGTACGTAACCAGCACCTCGAACCCTCGATACTAGTACTATATAGTAAGTAGTAGGAGTAGTAGGGTGGCATGGGCCAGAGAAAGCATTCACGTCCAGGAGTACAGCACACGCCACCACCACGACATCCATCTGACACCATATTATTTCTTGGAGTCCATGCTAGAGCAATCTCTTCAACCTCGTCGTTTCTCTAACTTCAGCCATCGCGCGGCGGGCGAGGTGGGGGTTTGCCGATAGTCGGTCCTCAACTGCGGTCCCACTTGTAAGGCCAACTCCAACGCACGACCCCAAACGGACCTCCGTTTTGCACGAAATCCAACGATAATTTTGACTAGAAAAGCTGGACTAAAGAAAACAAGAACCACAAGAATACATTTTACTACTCTAGAAGATATCCAACTTCCATAACTGCTCCTGTAAGTTGGATTAGTGCCTTCTCGATGCATTCATTGTTGATCTGTGGAGGCTCGATCTTGCGTGCTTCTTTCTTCTTCGAGTGTAAAGAAGTAGACGTTGCTTCCTCGCATCTAGTCTCATGTATAGCCTCTAGTAGGAGTATCAACAAGTGCACTAGTCTCATCTCGAGCCTCTATGCTAGCTAAAAGTGCTAGAACATCTACTAAATTGCGCTCTATCAATATATCGATGTACTCTTCTTCCCAATACCAAAACTTGCATCCATTCTACTCCCTCCATTCCACAATAGTACATGCCTTCTATTTGTCAAAATATAGATGTATCTAGACATGTTTTAGTATATAGGTACATCCATTTTTGGACAAATGGATGTCAAGTATTTTGGAATGCAGGGAGCACACAATAATGTTTTTAAGTTAGCACAACTAGTCTAATCCAAGAGCACAACCGAAGATTTGGTCGGGTTCTTCCTCCTTTTGGCGACACGTGCGACATCTAGCATCTAGGTCGTGTCATGCAAGAAAATAGAGTGGTAGTTGAAGCCAAGTGATGTGCATCTTGGGTTAAATTGTAAATAGAATCTTACTACTCTTGAGTAACTCCTAAAGCGGCCACCGAAGATCTTTATTGGATTTGTTTTTCATCACCAGCACGTCGAGGTGAAAGATGTGCAGGTTCAGTGGGTCCTCTTGCGTTTTCACTGACATGCGGGACCGCATGTGAGCAAACAGACGATGGGCTCCGTGCGTCCGTTGGCTGGCTGAGAAGAGAGATAGAGGAGGGCTGAGCACGAACTCCAGGAAATTTGTTCTACGTAACCAGCACCTTGATATTCGCGTGTGCAAGTTGACCAAAGCACCAAAGGGAAGGGGGTGATGGGGAATGGGGAGAATCTTAGTCCGCAAAAAGAAAATGATCGTGCTGTTTGGAAGCCTCTAGAGCGGGAGTATATTAAGATAAATGTTGATGCTAGTTTTGTGGAGAGCTTGAGATCTGCTAGCATTGGGGTTGTCGCTAGGAATCATCTGGGAGAAGTCCTGGTGTCTTCTTGGGATTTTATTCGAATGTGCTCCGGAGCGGAGGAGGCGGAACTTCGTGCGTGCCTCGCCGGGCTATACATTGGTATTTCTCTTCACAAACCAATTATCTTGGAAACTAACGGCTCCTTTACTGCATCTTTCCTAGTGAAAGAAACTGTTGACAGGTCTCCTTATGTGGATCTAAAAATGGAAGCGATCACCGCCTCCAAGTTTATTATTGATCTCAAGATTGTTAAGATTGATAGGCAGGCAAACAAGGCGGCGCCTGAGATAGCAAAATTTAGTTTTGATACCATGTCCGATGGTATTCTGTGTAATTCTGTTCCGCTCTGCGTGGCTAATTATGTAATGAACGATTGTAAGACTATTGTTATTTGATCAATATATGGGTGGAGTTTTTCAAAAAAAAAAAGATATTCGCGTGTGGTTGTTTCTAGAATAAAAAAAAGGAGGTACCCCTACTTATGTTACTCCCACTACGCCTAGCGTAAGGTTAGTAGGTGACCTTTGCACTTGGCTCTTCGCCTCTTCTGGAAGTCGATGGTTCTACAGTAGTACTTCTGGCAATCTGACACCAAATGAACTGCTGCACGTCCACCGCTTGCAAGCAAAAGTTCTCCTCGTGCTGTGAGCCACCGCGCACGCGTTGGCGAGGGAGAAGGTGTAATCAAGCTTCTCGTCGTTCTGCGAGTTGACAGGACACATCAAAGTTATTTAGTAGTACGTACTCTCTCCAGAAAAGGGCTGACCATGTCATTGCTACCATCCCGTGCTCTGTCGTTGAGTACGTGCACTATTCATGTACCATCGAGGAGAAAAAATATTGTGTAGGTGCCATTGAAGTGCACAACTCACTTACGCATTGCTTATCTGATTATCTCCATTTTCTTGCGTGACACGTGCACCTTGATGCTAGATGTCTCGCGTGTTGGGAAAAGGATGAACAAAGCTCACATAAAAGAAAATATTTGAAGAGCATAGATTCCCGACGATCGAGAAGGAGCAAGGAACCTCGCGGTGGAGCGTCTGCAAGGAACCTTGCGCGTTTTCCCCTATTTTTTGCCACCTGCCCACCTATAAACAAATAAAAGAACATGAACTTTTCGCTAACCACTAGAAACGGTACATCAGGATGCTAAGTTGAAGATGTTTTATACTCCCTCCGTTCCCAAATATAAGTCTTTTTAGAGATTTCAATAAGGGACTACATACAAAACAAAATGAGTGAATCTACACTCTAAAATATGTCTATATACATCCGTATGTTGTAGTCTATTTGAAATGGCTAGAAAGACTTATATTTAGGAACGGAGGGAGTAGTTTATATTGAATTATTTATAACCACGCAACAAGCCACGCATGTACAGGACGCATGCAGCCACGCATGTACACAAGCCAACGCACTAACTCCATCCGATCCAACTCATGCACATACGCGCATAACATGGAGCACATAACACACGTACACAACACGTGCATGCACACACGCTCGGCCGCAGAATGCACATGAATAACACATGCATGCGCACACACTCGGCTGCATGGAGGCGTGCGCCATCCACGGCGACGTCCGGTTCGTCGTGCTACGGCGAAGCTCGCCTGCAACGGCGCCTACGCATCTCTTGCAGCACCTCTTTGCCGTCATTGCTCAACTACTAGTTGGAGACGAAGACGACCGCAACCTCAGCCTTAGAGCTAGCACCGATGGAAAAATACGCACGCTGCACGCACACGAGCACGTATGGAGTGCCCACAACATGGTGGTGGTGCGTCCCCAGTCGCCTCTACTCCTTCTGCGCACGTTGTCTATCAAGGCGGCTGCATGCTAATAATGATGTGGGTGAGGTAAATTACGGGACACAAGGTGACGTACACCGTCAAGGTCGACGGTCAAGGGGTGCTAGTAAGTGCTTAGATGTGCTTAGAGCAAGTACAATAGAGTTGAGTCAGTGGGCTATAAGGAATAAACTAGTATATTTCTTCTTAGTTGGAGGAAAGAGAAGAGGAGAGAGAAGGTAAGCGGGCTCTTCGTGAAGAGCCAGCTCTAGCACGTGCTCCTAGGCACTTTGTGAGAATGAAAGGTGGGCCACATAATAAAAAAGTAGTACACTCTTTTGATCTACTATTGTACATGTTGACTATAAGATGGGCTGTAGATGACATGGCATTGGCTATAATATTAATCATGCTCTTAGATGAGGTGCTAAGTGCATTAAATGATTAGTAACTCAAGTCTTCAATGCATAGGTGCTTAATTTATTGGTGCCACATCATATTTTATGCCTACGTGGCATGCTTAGCAGCTATACATGCTGGAGCACTGGGAGAGGCCAAGGCTGGTCATAGTGGGGAGTAACTTATACTGTAACATATTACTATAAACCAGAAAGGAGGGAGTAGTCACAGAGACTAGTGTCATATTCAGAGTATGGGAGCACATGATATTCCCCCGTCCGGACTGATCCCAAGTTGGCTTCTCACCTTCTTGGCCCAACAAAAACCCCTCCCCACTCCCGCGCGCGCTTCCCGCCCGACGCCAGCTGAGCCCGCCGCTCCACATTGATGGCAAGTCAGGGCGACGTGACCTCTCACTACTTCCGCCGTTGAAGCGGCACACCGACCGAGGGCACCGCCCACTGCACGCCCGTCATTTCAGACTACACAATGGAGAGTAACTTTAGAGCAAGCACTACAATTAGATGACATAAGTAGGCTATAAGGATTTAGATATAGTATTTGTGCTTAGTTGAAGGAGAGAGAAGAGGAGAGAGAAGAGAAGCGGATTGTAAACATGTAGCCGGTTGTACTCCAACATACTTTGTGAGACAAAAGGTGGGGCCATTATTAATGATATAGTATTTATACTAAAGGGACTAACAGATGCCTTAATTACTCCATTTTGTTTCGAGATAAACCATGGTGGGGCTATTATTGACTTTTTTTTGAGCTATTATTGACTTGGACGTGGGGTTTGGGGGCTAAGGGCCTACTATTATACCCTAGCCACCGATGTATCATATGGTTTCACACCATTGCAGATCTTAGTGCCGCCACACAATTCCTCTCCAGCCCTCCTTCCGGCGTGCACCGCGAGAAGGGACAACAGTCCTCCGAACCCTACCTTTTGTGATCCTATACAGGAGAGGGGCGATCAGGTTTTTGGGGAGCACGCTCCTGTGACTGCTGCCAGCGATGACTTCCTCAATGACAGCCTTCTTCCCTGACCTCGGTAACCTCTTCATCAACGACATGAGTGAAAACATCAACCACATCGGTTCTGCTCCCGCTGTACAGTATGTGATTCTGTCCTCCTGGTTTAGTCCGCATCATTACTTTGATGTTTGCAATTGTCGTCATGATCTATTTACTGCTCATTCGGATTAAATCTCATACTAAATTGCTCATATATTCAACAATCCAATCCAAAAACCTGATTACAGGCAATTTACTCCGAGTGGTTTTGCTGCGCTTTTGAAGCCACCTACTTTTAAGGGGGTGCAATATAAAAGGTGGCGCACAATAGCAGTATGTTGGTTTTAGATCATGTACTGCTATGACACCACTAAGGGTAAGCCTGAGGGTGATCTTAATCCCACACAGCAGGAAGCTTTTCAGAACATGGATACCCTCTTCAAAGCCGCCCTATTGAGTGTTCTTGACGATTCCACCATGGATTCATATATGTCGTTTGACAGCGGCAAATACATGTGGGCTGCGCTCAAGGCCACGTTTGGGCCCTTGGGCGCTGGCAACGAGTTGTACGTCATGGAGCAATTCTATGACTACAAGATGACTGATGAGCGCTCTGTTGTTCAGCAGACTCATGAGATACAATCACTCTCTAAGGAACTTGAGTACTTTAAGTGTGTGTTGCCGGACAAATTTGTTGCTGGGACCATCATTGCGAAGCTTCCACCTTCGTGGAACAATTTTGCTACTTCTCTGAAAAACAAGAGACTTGAGTTTTCTGTTTTGGATCTCATTAGCACTCTTGATTTTGAGGAGAAGGCGAGAGCAAAAGACACACGTGCTCGGGTCGCTGAGGGAGCTTCTAGTGCCCACATGGTACACGAGAAGAACCTCCAGCCCAACCAGCCCCAAACAACAATAACAAATCTCAGGGGAAAGGCAAGTTTGATGCAAAGAACAAGCCGTCACATTCTACCAACTTCAAGAAGAATTCTCATAACGGGAAGGAATACAAACCTCAATTTTGGTAGCACCGCACAAAATTTATATGGCTGCATCTACCTGCTGCCAGCTAACCTCATGGTGCTCAGGTATTCCTACATTTGTAACTAGGTACAATGACCACCGCAAGATGAAATTAGCTTATTCGTACATTGACTTGCTGAATGCAGTGCGAAACGATCCTGTCATGTGTGGAGGAGCAAACAAGTAGTGCAGCCGAAGGTGGAAATCAACCAAGGACTTATGAGATTATATATAATCTTCCTCAGGCAGGTCAGTATCCCCTTCGTCCAGATGATCGTGTTTTGTCATGCCGAGCTATTGATATGTGCTACTGTTTTGCAATACCGTTTAAGTATAGCTATTATTTTCCTATCTTTTCAGATTCAGGACAATGAATATGATTTCAAGGGAACTACACAATATGGACTCATGTTGAGTCATCTCTATTGCCTCATGTGTTTGCTGCAAATGTGTCAACATCAATTGCAAGATGAGGCAGCTAGCTAGCTGTGGAGTTGCCAACATGCTCAAAGTGCTCGCAACATTGAGAAGAAACAAGCATGCCCAGGAAATTAATGCATGCGCAGGGAGGCCCTTTGCTTAGAGAAGCATCAACCATTTTTCTTTATCTCCACACCTTCTCACAACTTTGTATTGGTTATAGTATGGTGAATCATTGAGATGCATAGACATGCTGAACTTTTGTTCTTCTGAATGTTAGTATGCATACCGTATCTTCTGAAGCTTAGTTTAATGTGAGTGTCTGCATCCAGTACCGCATCCTCTAATTTGGTGGATGCACACAGAGAAAATAAATCTCCTTAATTTACTCCATAACCGCCCTATTAAATAGGCCTAGAACAAACTAGGCGCATGCAGTGGCCGGCGGGCACATGCATCCTGCATGCATGGCCAGTCAGCCAAGTCCATGCGCCAGCTCCAATGCAGCAACGCAAAAGAAGAGAGTGGTTCTTGGGAAAAAAGCGAGTAGTTAGTGCTTCCTCACTCGTCTAGAAAACCCCGCTCACCTTCTTCCTCACTCGTACAGAAAACGCATGCTCCTCTTCTTCCACTCCTACAGAAATCCCCAGCCCTCCTTCTTCCCCACTCGCACTGCCACTAGGCTCATCTCTGGCTACTCTGCTCAAACCCGTGAGCTTGGCGCGACACCCACAAGAAAAATGGAGTCGGCTGGCCCCAGTGCCAAGAAGATGAGGCTCGAGCCAGCGGTGACGCCGGTTGTAGATCCCGTACCCGGTAGCGCGGGGAGAAGCGGCGAGCCCCCCCCCCCCCCACCCGGATCTGAGGAACCGGTAGAATCTTTGGTGGACCGCATCAGCGATCTCCCGGACGTCATCCTTGAGGAGATCATCTTGCTTCTCCCCACCAAGGATTGCTGCGCACACAAGTCCTCTCAACTCGGTGGCGCCCTCTATGGCGCACCGCGCCCCTCAATCTCGACTGTCGTCAGATATCTGTCCTTCCTGAATTTGATCTCCTCAGAGCCAACGTCTCTTCTCACCAGCAGGGCCCCATTCAATGCCTCTGCATCCCGACACGCTACCTGCTGTCCATACCCGGCAAGGTGGACGCTTGGCTGACATCCCCTAAATCCAGAAAACTCCAGCAGTTTGAGTTGTACCATTACTACAAAAGTTTCATACCATGAACACACCAAGAATTCGTGCCCACACCACCATTTTCCATCTCGCGGTTTTCACCCTCTCTCCACACCACCACCTTCGCCCGGTGCCATCTACCAGATGATCTGGTACAAATGGTTCGACTCCCACTGCTAAAAAACTTTCGGTTGTGGTGGTTTATCTGTCGGAGGCCTCACTGCACAACATCATCCACTCCAGTTGCCCTGCCCTGGAGCGCTTGCTGATTGTTTTGGGAATAGAAATCGGTATTAGTTGTCTTCAAATAAAGTCGCCTCACCTTAAAAGCATTGGAATTTGTTTTAAAGGACATCAGCTCATCATCGAAGATGCCCCTTCACTTGAAAGGTTGCTCCTTCAAAATTGTTATACACCTTCACAAATAACTGTCGTCTCTGCGCCCAAACTGGAGACCTTGGGTGTAATTCGTGACCCGTTTAATAATCACAAGGAGTTGGTGTTTGGCTCCTCACTTTTTCAGGTACCGTATATTATCATCTACACATTTGTAATCATATGCTGCATTTTTCATTTGTGCACATAAGTTTTATATCATCTTGGAGTACACTTTGGGTACTAATATTATGTTATATGCTCAATGAAGAGTTCGTCCATTGATAGCCTATCAATGCTGCTGGATTCTGTCAAGATTATATATATCAGAATGTATAGTTTTGATCTGGACATAATTATTGGCTTGCTGCGATGCTTTCGATCTCTGGAGAATTTATACATAGAGGTGATAATTTCATGCACATTGAAAGCCCGTATATATTGTACAGTTGTTCAGCTGTCGTTCTTTCGACATACTCTTTTTTCAGACCTTAACTGTTTTCAATCTTCATGTCTACTTAGGAAGAACCACATGGAGAAATACATATAACCAATCGGTGGCGTAATAAGCACAATGATTTTCTCAGTTCTCATGACATTCATTTGAGGACAATAACGATGGGACGATATGCATCCAACCAGGCAAATAGAAGCTTTGTCACATTCTTCCTGTTGAATGCGAGGTTACTATTGTCCATGAGGCTTAATTTTTACAGCAAGAGATTTCTCACGGGCGGACATGTTGAACAGCAAAAAAAGAAGTTTCAGGTGGACAAATTGGCTTCTAAAACATGCTCGGCTTCTATTTACAACAAGTTGTAGTCATCCTGGAATAAATTTGTTTTGCACAGGATGTTGATTTTATGGATCAGACCGATCCATTTGTTTGTGACTGCAAAAAAGAGTGGTTGGGTTAGATGTTACTATCATGTTCAATCTGGGTTTTGTCTAAAAATTTGATGAACAATTAATCCTTGGGCTTTTTGTACCCATTGTATGCTTGAGTTGCATGTTGTTGCCCTCGTACTCCCCTCCACCTGCCACTACACTACCGCATCTTCCACGACTGCTATTCGTTCCCGTACGAGGCCTTGCCGTCATTCTCCGCCTTGGTTCGCTCGCTGTGCCCGCCACCATCTAGCGTTGTCAACATGGTCAACAACCAAGAGGAATCAGGAGATGACTGTACGTGGAGAGGCTGACAGTAGGGACCCACCAGAGTCATTGCATTTTGCAAGCAGGTGCCTCGTTATTACAAGCCAAAAAAATACTTCCTCCTAATTGTTTGACAACTAGGTCCCACGCCATTGTCAATGTAGTCAATAAACGAGAAAATTACACAATGAGCGGATACCACCAGGGACTCAGCAACTTGCCCAATTGTTTTTTAGTTTCAGAGATGGAGCTCAACTGCACGCTATGCGGGGGCTGTGGCCCGTCTAGCCCACGCTTACGCTTTTATTAAGCACATGAGGAGCCCAGTTGATATTTTTTTCTTTCTGAAATTGGCTAGCCCAGTTCTTTTTTTGGAGAATACCAAAACTAAGGCCTACTTGCTTTTCTCAGCCCTGCTGGGCTGCAAATCTTTCAAGACAAGGAGGGACGTAAGTTGTAAGAAATGGGCTTCCCCAGAAAATGGGCTATAAGTTGTAAGAAATGGGCTGTAAATTTTTAAACCAAAGCCAACCGGCAATTGCATTAAAATATCATTTTTTTAGGATTTCTCTACTCTCTACTCTTACTAGTATGTATGCACGTGCAATGCACGTTTTAACTTTATGGGGTGAGTTTTGGTAGGAAAAAACATAGACTTACTGATTGATTCAAAGCAAAAATTCTTGATTTATAGATGCTGAAATAAATTTATTTTAAAGAAAGTAAGAATTAATATATGCAATCCCCACAATTTGTTAATAAAGAATCCTGCAAAAAATGTTAATAAAGAAAAGAATTAAAAATGAATTTAACTTAACTTTATTTTTCTCCCTCAAAACCATTTTTTAGGCTCAACTCGTTGCCAACCTCAAGCTACAACATGTCTGGCCCAAAGAGGAATCAGTTTGGGCCACATCTCTTGAGAAGTATCAGGCGGTTCATTCTAGAACATGATGGATGTAACAACCATGCACTGTTAACTGCGAATCCCACTATTTTCAGCCGCTGGATCTAGGACATAAATGGTTAGGATTGATTGTCCGCTCCTATTCAAAACACGTACACTATATAGTAGTATAGATAGTATAGATTAAAACCAAAGCCAACTGGCAATTACATTAAAATATCATCTTTTCTCCCACAAGATAAACTACTCATACAAATGCATCTTCATGTTCCGTGCAACGAACGAGCATCTTGCTAGTTAAGATTCTAAATTTCATTCATTTGTTTTTGCGGAGAATTGTTTTTTGAATTTTATTTTGATATAATTTTTTGAAAATTATTTTTAACGTGACTCGAAATTTCATGATTAAAAGAGTTCGGACCCCACTAAAATATGCAAAATTTTGTTGAATTTTTTAGCAGTGCCCAGAATATATGGTCTATAATGCTAATAAAAAGAATATGGGCTTCAAATATCCTTAAGAATTAGCAAATGGGCTGTAAATTATTGAAAATAATGGCTAATGGGTTGTATGCTGTTTTCCATAGATTTGGAGGCTAACTTCTGGGCTTACTAGGTTGACGATGACGCTGTCCTAATATTTTTTGACGTGTACGCAAGGCTTTGTCAACTTAGTCAACACACAGCAGTGACTGTTGGATGTCCATCCAACGGCCGCCGTGCTTCTTCAATCTCTGATCTTCCTACTCTAGCCACCCAAACTAGCGCCGGCGTGACTGCCTGCTCCTTCCTCCCGTGGCTGGCTGTGCTGCCGCCAGGCCATCCCTCTAACCACCCACACATCTTGTTATTTTCCGGCGGACGTCAGCCTCACCCCGCAGCCTACCAGTCAGCGCTCGTACTCCCCTCAGCGTGGGCATCCGTGCGGTGGCTTCGCCGGCTCCAGGTGGTTCTCTTCCTGGGCCTCTCCCTCATCCACCGCGTTTGTGCTCTCGGAGCGGCGAGGTCAACATGGTCAACAAACAACAGCCATCGAAGGAGGCTGACAGTAGGGGCCCACACAGGGAAATGCCTCCTTATTACGCGCGAAATACTGATTCCTCCACCTGATAGTTGGGACCCACCGGAAGGGCCTCTGTATTTTGCAAAAAAACATTCCTCCCATGTTAGCTCGGACCCACCGGAAATGCCTTCTTATTACGCACAAAAAAAATGAATACTCCCCCTACTAGCTGGGACTCACTGCGACCTCTTGAGTACTGTGTTGGATTTCCCCGAAGAGGAGAGGATGATGCAGTAAAGTAGCGTAAGTATTTCTCTCAGTTTTTGAGAACCAAGGTATCAATCCAGTAGGAGATCACGCACAAGTCCCTCGTACCTACACAAAACGATAGCAACTCGCAACCAACGCTTAGGGGTTGTCAATCCCTTCACGGTCACTTACGAGAGTGAGATCTGATAGAGATAATATTTTTGGTATTTTTGATAGATAGATGCAAAGTAAAAAGTAAAAGGCAAAGTAAAAACAGAGCAAGTAAATAAAGTAATGGATATTGAAATGATAAGAATAGACCTGGGGGGCCATATGTTTCACTAGTGGCTTCTCTCAAGAGCATAAGTATTTTACGGTGGGTGAACAAATTACTGTTGAGCAATTGATAGAAAAGCGAATAATTATGAGATTATCTAGGTATGATCATGTATATAGGCATCACGTCCAAGACAAGTAGATCGAAAAGATTCTGCATCTACTACTATTACTCCACTCATCGACCGCTATCCAGCATGCATCTAGAGTATTAAGTAAAACAGAGTAACGCTTTAAGCAAGATGACATGATGTAGAGGGATAAATTCATGCAATATGTAAAAACCCCATCTTGTTATCCTCGATGGCAACAATACAATACGTGCCTTGCAACTCTTTCTGTCACTGAGTAAGGACACCACAAGATTGAACCCAAAGCTAAACACTTCTCCCATTGCAATAACTGCCAATCTAGTTGGCCAAACCAAACGGATAATTTGAAGAGACTTGCAAAGATAACTCAATCATACATAAAAGAATTCAGAGAAGAATCAATTATTGTTCATAGATAAGCTGGATCATAAACCCACAATTCATCGGTCTCAACAAACACATCGCAAAAAGAAGATTACATCGAATAGATCTCCACAAGAGAGGGGGAGAACATTGTATTGAGATCCAAAAAGAGAGAAGAAGCCATCTAGCTAATAACTATGGACCCGAAGGTCTGAAGTAAACTACTCACACTTCATCAGAGAGGCTATGGTGTTGATGTAGAAGCCCTCCATGGTAGATGCCCTCTCCGGCGGAGCTCCAGAACAGGCCCCAAGATGGGATCTCACGGATACAGAAGGTTGCGGCGGTGGAATTAGGTTTTTGTCTCCGTATCTGATCTGACGGGGGTACGTAGGTATATATAGGAGGAAGGAGTACATCAGTGGAGCTCCGAGGGGCCCACGAGGTAGGGGTCACGCCCAGGGGGGGGGGCGCCCTCCACCCTCGTGACCACCTCTGGCACTTCTTGGAGTAGGGTCCAAGTCTCCCGGATCACATTTGGTGAGAGAATCACGTTCCCGAAGGTTTTATTCCGTTTGGACTCCGTTTGATATTCTGTTTCTTCGAAATACTTAAATAGGCGAAAAACAACAATTTTGGGCTGGGCCTTCGGTTAATAGGTTAGTCCCAAAATAATATGAAAGTGGAAAATAAAGCCCAATATAGTCCAAAACAGTAAACAAAGTAGCATGGAGTAATCAAAAATTATAGATACGTTGGAGACGTATCAAGCATCCCCAGCTTAATTCCTGCTCGTCCTCAAGTAGGTAAATGATAAAAAAGAATTTTTGATGCGGAGTGATACTTTGGCATAATTTCAATGTAAATCTTCTTAATTGTGACATGAATATTCAGATCCGAAAGATTCAAGACAAAAGTTCATATTAACATAAAAGTAATAATACTTCAAGCATACTAATCAAAGCAATCATGTCTTCTCAAAATAGCATGGTTAAAGAAAGTTATCCCTACAAAATCATATAGTCTGGCTATGCTCTATCTTCATCACACAAAGTATTTAATCATGCACAACCCCGATGACGAGCCAAGCAATTGTTTCATACTTTAGTAATCTCAAAACTTTTTCAATTTTCACGCAATACATGAGCATGAGCCATGGACATAGCACTATAGGTGGAATAGAATGGTGGTTGTGGAGAAGACAAAAAGGAGAAGATAGTCTCACATCAACTAGGCGTATCAACGGGCTATGGAGATGCCCATCAATAAATATCAATGTGAGTGAGTAGGGATTGCCATGCAACGGATGCACTAGAGAAATAAGTATGTGAAAGCTCAACAAAAGAAACTAAGTGGGTGTGCATCCAACTTGCTTGCTCAAGAAGACCTAGGGCACTTTTGAGGAAGCCCATCATTGGAATGTACAAGCCAAGTTCTATAATGAAAAATTCCCACTAGTATATGAAAGTGATAACATATGAGACTCTCTATCATGAAGATCATGGTGCTTATTTTTGAAGCACAAGTGTGGAAAAAGAATAGTAGCATTGTCCCTTCTCTCTTTTTCTCTCTCTTTTTATTTTTTATTTGGCCTTTCTTTTTTTTCTTTTTTCTTTTTTTGGCCACTCCTTTTTTTATTTTTATTTTCTCATATAGTCCGGAGTCTCATCCCGACTTATGGGGGAATCATAGTCTTCATCATACTTTCCTCACTGGGACAATGCTCTAATAATGATGATCATCACACTTTTATTTTTCTTACAACTCGATACTTAGAACAAGATATGACTCTATACGAATGCCTCCGGCGGTGTACCGGGATATGCAATGAATCAAGAGCGACATGTATGAAAATTATGAAGGTGGCCTTGCCACAAATACAATGTCAACTACATGTTCATGCAAAAAGCAATATGACAAAAGTAATGTGTGTCATATGAACGGAACGGTGGAGAGTTGCATGGCAATATATCTCGGAATGGCTATGGAAATGCCATAATAGGTAGGTATGGTGGCTGTTTTGAGGAAGGTATATGGTGGGTGTATGATACGGGCGAAAAGTGCGCGGTATTAGAGAGGCTAGAAATGGCGGAAAGGTGAGAGTGCGTATAATCTATGGACTCAACATTAATCAAAAGAACTCATGCACTTGTTGCAAAAATTTAGAAGTCATCAAAAACCAAAGTATTAAACGCATACTCCTAGGGGGATAGATTGGTAGGAAAAGACCATCGCTCGTCCCCGACTTCCACTCATAACGAAGACAATCAATAAATAAAATTGTGCTCCGACTTCATCACAAGCGGTTCACCATACGTGCATGCTACGGGAATCACAAACTTCAACGCAAGCATTTTTTAAATTCATAATTACCCCTACTAGCATTGCTTTAATATTATCACCTCCATATCTCAAAACAATTATCAAGCATCAAACTTATCTTAGTATTCAACGCACTCAAAAGAAAGTTTCACAAATCTTGAATACCAAGTATATTAACTTTAAGCAAATTACCATGCTATTAACAACTCTCAAAGTAATCTAAGTGAAGCATGAGAGATCAATAGTTTCTTTAAAACAAATCCACCACCGTGCTCTTAAAGATCTAAGTGAAGCACTAGAGCAAAAATTATTACGCTCAAAAGATATAAGTGAAGCACTATGAGCAAAACTATCAAGCTCAAAAGATATAAGTGAAGCACATAGAGTATTCTAGAAAATTACAAATCAGGTATGGCTCTCTCAAAAGGTGTGTACAGGAAGGATGATTGTGGCAAACTAACAAGCAAAGACACAAATAATAAAGACGTCCCCAGCAAAAGACATATCATGTAGTGAATAAAAATATAGCTCCAAGTAAATTACCGATGGAAGTAAACGAAAGAGGGGATGCCTTCCTGGCCATCCCCAAGCTTTGACTTTTTTGTGTCCTTGGATTATATTGGGGGTGCCATGGGCATCCCCAAGCTTAGGCGCTTGCCACTCTTTGTTCCATAATCCATCAAAAGAATTCACCCAAAACTTGAAAACTTCACAACACAAAACTCAATAGAAATCTCGTGAGCTCCGTTAGTGAAAGAAAACAAAAGACTACTTCAAGTTACTGTAATGAACTCATTCTTTATTTATATTGGTGTTAAACCTACTGTATTCTAACTTCCTTATGGTTTATAAACTAATTTATTAGCCATAGATGCATTGAAATAAGCAAACAACACACGAAAAACAGAATCTGTCAAAAACAGAACAGTCTGTAGCAATCTGTAACTAACGCAAACTTCTGGAACTCTAAAAAATTCTACCAAAATATTAAGTACTGGAAAATTTGTTTATTGATCAGCAGCAAAAAGAATCAATGCAAAAGCACGTTCCTGTGATTTATTGATTTTTTTCTCGTGAGCGCAAATTTTCTGTTTTTCAGCAGAATCAAATCAACTATCATCATAGCTTATCCTATGGATTCTACTTGGCACAAACACTAATTAAAACATAAAACCACATCTAAACAGAAAGTAGAAACAAAATTTAACACTAAACAGGAACAAAAACAAAGAACACAAAATAAAATTGGGTTGCCTCCCAACAAGGGCTATCGTTTAACGCCCCTAGCTAGGCATTGAGATTTCAAGGATGCTCACATGAAAGGCAAGAATTGAAGCATAAAGGGAGCATCATAAAACATGTGATAAACACATCTAATTCTAACATACTTCCTATGCATAGGAATTTTATAAGCAAACGAATTATCATAGCAAGCTAAAATTAGCATATGCAAAGAAGTGGAAAGAAACAATAGCAATCTCAACATAACGAGAGGTAATTTTGTAACATGAAAATTTCTACAACCATATTTTCCTCTATCATAATAATTACATGTGGGATCATAAGAAAATTCAACAAAGTAGCTATCACATAAAATATTTTCAACACGATCCACATGCATGCAAAGTTGACACTCTTCCAAGATAGTGGGATTAACATTAACTAAAGTCATGACCTCTCCAAACCTACTTTTATCAAAAATATCATAAGATTGAACATATTACAAATATGTGAGATCTAAAGTTGACACTCTTCCAAACCCACTTTCAATATTATTGCAAAAACTATTATCAATCTCATATTCATCAAGGGGCTTAAATAAATTTTCAAGGTTATAAGAAGAATCACCCCAATCATGATCATTGAAACAAGTAGTAGACATAGCAAAACTAGCATCCCCAAGATTAGGGTTTTGCATATTATTAGCACAATTAACATCAAGAGAATTTATAGTAAAATCATTGCAATCGTGCTTTTTATTCAAAGATCTATCGTGAATTGCTTCATAAAGTACTTCATCACAATTTTTAGATTCACGAATTTCAAGCAAAACCTCATAAAGATAATCTAGTGCACTCAACTCACTAGCAATAGGTTCAACATAAATGGATCTCTTAAAGAGATTAGCAAGTGGATGAGGATCCATATATTTTTAGCAAGCGAAGATGCAAGCAAAAAAAGAAGGCACATGGAGACACAAACAAACAAAAAGGCAAGCGAAAGAGAGAGGAGATTGGGAAAGAGAGGGCGAATAAAACGGCAAGGGTGAAGTGGGGGAGAGGAAAACGAGAGGCAAATAATGTAATGCGAGAGATAGGGATTCTGATGGGTACTTGGTATGGTTGACTTTTGCGCGAACTCCTTGGCAACGGCGCCAGAAATTCTTCTTGCTACCTCTTGAGCACTGCGTTGGATTTCCCCAAAGAGGAGAGGATGATGTAGTAAAGTAGCGTAAGCATTTCCCTCAGTTTTTGAGAACCAAGGTATCAATCCAGTAGGAGATCACGCACAAGTCCCTCGTACCTACACAAAACGATATCAACTCGCAACCAACGCTTAGGGGTTCTCAATCCCTTCACGGTCACTTACGAGAGTGAGATCTGATAGAGATAATATTTTTGGTATTTTTGATAGATAGATGCAAAGTAAAAAGTAAAAGGCAAAGTAAAAACAAAGCAAGTAAATAAAGTAATGGAGATTGATATGATAAGAATAGACCCGGGGGCCATACGTTTCACTAGTGGCTTCTCTCAAGAGCATAAGTATTTTATGGTGGGTCAACAAATTACTATTGAGCAATTGATAGAAAAGCGAATAATTATGAGATTATCTAGGTATGATCATGTATATAGGCATCACGTCCAAGACAAGTAGATCGAAACGATTCTGCATCTACTACTATTAGTCCACTCATCGGCCGCTATCCAGCATGCATCTAGAGTATTAAGTAAAACAGAGTAACACTTTAAGAAAGATGACATGATGTAGAGGGATAAATTCATGCAATATGATAAAAACCCCATCTTGTTGTCCTCGATGGCAACAATACAATACGTGCCTTGCAACTCTTTCTGTCACTGAGTAAGGACACCACAAGATTGAAACCAAAGCTAAACACTTCTCCCATTGCAAGAACTACCAATCTAGTTGGCCAAACCAAACGGATAATTCGAAGAGACTTGCAAAGATAACTCAATCATACATAAAAGAATTCAGAGAAGAATCAAATATTGTTCATAGATAAGCTGTATCATAAACCCACAATTCAGCGGTCACAACAAACACACCGCAAAAAGAAGATTACATCGAATAGATCTCCACAAGAGAGGGGGAGAACATTGTATTGAGATCCAAAAAGAGAGAAGAAGCCATCTAGCTAATAACTATGGACCCGAAGGTCTGAAGTAAACTACTCACACTTCATCGGAGAGGCTATGGTGTTGATGTAGAAGCCCTCCGTGCTTGATGCCCTCTCCTGCGAAGCTCCGGAACAGGCCCCAAGATGGGATCTCGCGGATACAGAAGGTTGCGGCGGTGGAATTAGGTTTTTGGCTCCGTATCTGATCTGACGGGGGTATGCAGGTATATATAGGAGGAAGGAGTACGTCGGTGGAGCTCCGAGGGGCCCACGAGGTAGGAGGGCGCGTCCAGGGGGCGCCCTCCACCCTCGTGACCGCCTCTGGCACTTCTTGGAGTAGGGTCCAAGTCTCCTGGATCACGTTCGGTGAGAAAATCACATTCCCGAAGGTTTTATTCCGTTTGGACTCTGTTTGATACTGAAATAGGCAAAAAATAGCAATTCTGGGCTGGGCCTCCAGTTAATAGGTTAGTCCCAAAAATGATATGAAAGTGGAAAATAAAGCCCAATATAGTCCAAAACAGTAGACAAAGTAGCATGGAGTAATCAAAAATTATAGATACGTTGGAGATGTATCACTCACCTTGGTGGGAGGCTGACTTGTGGGCCTACTAAGTTGACGGGGATGGAGGGCTTTGTCAACTTAGTCAATATGAACGATTCTAGCTCCAGTGATCGTATGATGTCCATCCAACGGCCGTAGTGCTTCTTCAACCTCTGGTATTCGTGCTCCAGCAGCCCAAAGCAGCGCTGGTCGTGCCGCATGCTCCTGCCTCCCGTGGCTGGCTGTGATGCCGCGGAGGCCTCACCGCCCCTACTACTCCCACCGCTGGCCAGGCCATCCCTCTACTCACCCACACCCCCTATTATTCTGCGGCGACGGCAGCCTCACACCGCAGCCGAACCAGTGAACCCTCATACCCCTCTTCGCATGGGCATCCACTGTTGCATCTTCCCCGGCTCCGCGTCGTCCCCGTCCTAGGCCTCGTCGTCGTCCACCGCCGTGGTGCTCTCAGTGCAGCATGGTCAATGTGGTCAAGGACCGATTTCCATCGGAAGAATACCGTACGTGGAGAGGCTGACAGCTGGGTCCACGACAGCCGCAAGGAAGTACCTCCTTATTACGCACAAAATAATTATTCCTCGACCTGACAGCGGGGACCCACCGGATGGGCCACCGTATTTCACGAAAAAATGATTCGCCCCCTGACTGCTGGGACCCACCCGCTACATCTTCGCACGCAAGGAAGTGTGTCCGGGAAAAAAACGATTCGCCCCCCTGACTGCTGGGACCCACCATCTACATCTTCGCACGCAAGGAAGTGCCTGACAGTCGGGACCCACCTGGTCGAAGCTTGCTTAGCGTTGTCATTCTGGTCACGAACGTTTACGTACATATTGGTGGATGTAGAGGCGCGCACGTGTCATAGTAGAGGCGCACGTGTAGCATGTACACATACGTACAACGACCAAGGTGCAAGAAAGAAAATACGGCCATGTACGTACATACGGGCGGGGTCTCGAACGCCTACTCGTGCATACGTACGGCCAGGGCTGATGTACATGGCTGGGTCGGAACAGGGAAACAACGTCATCATCGTGTTCATGGGGAGCCAACCGGCTGGATCGGAACAGAATGCGTCGTCGTGTTCATCAGGAGGGCTTGAACGGAACATGCAATGGAAACGAGGCCTGGCGTACCGCAGAACGGAGGAAACGGCCTTGTGTTCGACCGGCCACGTTTGAAACGTGATCCTGTTCATCGGGAGGGGTCTGGCATATCGCAAAACGGAGGAAACGGACCTCCTACGGTCGAAATGGGGGTCCTGTTGATCAGGAGGGGTGTGGCATACCGCAAAACGGACGAAACGGACTTGTGTTGGAGCGCTACAATCGAAACAGGGGTCATGTTCATCGGGAGGGGTGTGGCGTACCGCAAAACAGGACTCCACGGGATACTGTTCATCTCCACCGTTGACCTCCTCCAGCCTCCACGGGCTACTGTTCATCCACCGTCGACCTCCTCCAGCCTCCACCTGCAACTGTTCATCCACGGGCTCCTGTTCATCCAGCCTCCACCGCGCGCTACTCCACCGGCTACTGTTCAACCACCCCTCTCCACGGGCTCCTGTTCAACCACCCCTCCACGGGCTACTGTTCATCCACCCCTCCACCGTCTACTGTTCATCCAGCCCTCCACGGGGTCCTGTTCATCCACCCCAACCGGCTCGATCGATCGGGGTCCTGTTCATCCAAAGGCAACGCCATGGGTCCTGTTCATCCACTCCCACCGCTCACTGTTCAGCCACACCCCCCCCCCCCCCGCAACACTCACTGTTCATCCAACCCCCCTAGAACGCTCACTGTTCATCCAGAGGCAGCATCGATCGGCTTCAGTTAGCAGTAGTAGCAAAGGAATCGCTCAATCGCTCGGGTTCAGTAATGCGTAGCCTGCAGTGCAATCGCTCGGGTTCAGTTAGGCGACGGCTCGATCGGGTTCAGTTAGAGCCCAACGCCTCGCACACACGCGCGTACGTGTACGAGAGAAACGCGCATCGCTCGGCCCCCGACCACCCACCGTAACCGGGAACTCCCCGAAATTTTCCTCGCCCTCGCTTCTACCACGGTTTTTTCCGTCATGGACGGCCCAAAGAATGTCATGCAGCTGTGTCTTCGGCCCGCCCAGGATGAAAAGCCCATTTTCTGTCATGATTTTTTGTCATAGAAGTAGGATCCCACAACATCTATGATGATACCGGGTTTTGTCACAATTATCGTCATAGAAGTGTCATAAGTATGACAGAAAAAAATTCGTTCGGCCCAAAATGTCACGGATGTGTCTTTTTTTGTAGTGACTACGCCTACCTCAAGCTCAAGATGCCCGGCCCACACGGTGTCATAACAGTCAATGGAAACACGGAACACTCCCTCGTACTGAGGAAAACACCGCGGCCTTTGCAGCAGAAGTACAGAGTAGCCTTCTTAGGCAGAACCTCAATTCGGCAGTAAAGCCCCCGGACACCGTCAAGCGAGTCCGAACTACTCTGCAGCAGGACTGTCCAGCCCGTCTGGAGCTCAACTAGCAACTCGGCCTCCGTCCCAGCTCCAATCAAGCGACGACATTCAGGCCGCGCGTACATAATTACGCACTCAAAATACCATGGGCATAGGCGGAGGCACAGCTAGACCAGGGTTCACAATACGACTCAACCGCTCTTGAACCTGCATAATTTCACTATTCTGTTTTCTTTTCAGGTTTCTTTCTTTTGGCCTTGTTCCCGGACAACCCGATCATCGGACCTACCAAGGGACGTCTACACCAAGAAGGCAAAAGGCTCAAACGTGTAAGGGAATTCACACGTGGTCTCTGCTAACGATCGTTATACCTATCTTAAAACCTGCACGCTGCCCACCCTCGGTCATGGCATGTTAAATGGACTTATTGCTTATAGCACTATTTGTACAAGTACGCCTAGGCATACTGATCAAATTACCATGGAAAATAATTTGCGGCTCCATATCTGCAGCATCAGCTTATTACTTAATTTTTTTCCTTTCCTTTGTATACATTCTTTGCACCCGTATACTATGGTATGGTGATAACCCACAAGTGTAGGGGATCGCAACACCTTTCGAGGGTAGAGTATTCAACCCAAATTTATTGATTCGACACAAGGGGAGCCAAATAATATTCTTAAGTATTAGCAGTTGAGTTGTCAATTCAACCACACCTGGATAACCTAGTATCTGCAGCAAAGTATTTAGTAGCAAAATAGTATGATAGTAATGGTAACAGTGGTAAAGGCAAAGATAGTAATGATAGCAGTATTGTAGTGATTGTAACAGTAGCAACGTAAAAGTAAATAAGCGAAGCACAATATATGAAAAGCTCGTAGGCATTGGATCAGTGATGGATAATTATGTCGGATGCGATTCCTCATGTAATAGCTATAACATAGGGTGACACAGAACTAGCTCCAATTCATCAATGTAATGTAGGCATGTATTCTGAATATAGTCATACGTGCTTATGGAAAAGAACTTGCATGACATCTTTTGTCCTACCCTCCCGTGGCAGCGGGGTCCTAGTGGAAACTAAGGGATATTAAAGCCTCCTTTTAATAGAGTACCACACCAAAGCATTAACACATAGTGAATACATGAACTCCTCAAACTACGGTCATCACCGAGAAGTATCCCGATTATTGTCACTTTGGGGTTGTCGGATCATAACACATAATAGGTGACTATAGACTCGCAAGATAGGATCAAGAACACACATATATTCATGAAAACATAATAGGTTCAGATCTTAAATCATGGCACTCGGGCCCTAGTGACAAGCATTAAGCATAGCAAAGTCATAGCAACATCAATCTCAAAACATAGTGGACACTAGGGATCAAACCCTAACAAAACTAACTTAATTACATGGTAAATCTCATCCTACCCATCACCGTCCAGCAAGCCTATGATGGAATTACTCATGTACGGCGGTGAGCATCATGAAATTGGTGATGGAGGATGGTTAATGATGACGACGACGACGAATCCCCCTCTCCAGAGCCCCGAACGGACTCCAGATCAGCCCTCCCGAGAGAGATTAGGGCTTGGCGGCGGCTCTGTATCATAGAACGCGATGAAACTTCCTCTCTGATTTTTTTCCCCGCGAGACGGAATATATGGAGTTGGAGTTGAGGTTAGCGGAGCTGCAGGGGGCCCACGAGACAGGGGGGCATGCCCATAGGGTGTGGGTGCGCCCCCCACCCTCGTGGATAGGGTGTGGGCCCCCTGGTCTTCATCTTTTGCTAGTATTTTTTATATTTTCTGAAACTTATCTCCGAGGATTTTCAGGTCATTCCGAGAACTTTTGTTTTCCACACATAAAACAACATCATGGCAGTTCTGCTGAAAACAGCGTCAGTCCGGGTTAGTTTCATTCAAATCATGCAAGTTAGAGTCCAAAACAAGGGCAAAAGTGTTTGGAAAAGTAGATACGTTGGAGACGTATCAACTCCCCCAAGCTTAAACATTTGCTTGTCCTCAAGCAATTCAGTTGATAAACTAAAAGTGATAAAGAAAAATTTTTACAAACTGTATTTGCTCTTGTTGTTGTAAACATGCAAAGCCAGCATTCAGGTTTCAGCAAATATTATGAACTAACCATACTCACAATAACACCTCGGTCTCACAATTACTCATATCAATGGCATAATCAGCTAGCGAGCCATAATAATAAAACTCGGATGACAATACTTTCTCAAAACAATCATAACATGACATAACAAAATGGTATCTCGCTAGCCCTTTCTGAGACCGCAAAACATAAATGCAGAGCACCTTTAAAGATCAAGACTGACTAAACATTGTAATTCATGGTAAAAGAGATCCAGTCAAGTCATACCCAATATAAACCAATAGTAATGAATGCAAATGACAGTGTGCTCTCCAGCGGGTGCTTTTTAATAAGAAGGTGATGACTCAACATAAAAGTAAATAGATATGCCCTTCACAGAGGGAAGCAGGGATTTGTAGAGGTGCCAGAGCTCGATTTTAAAATAGAGATTCAATTACATTTTGAGCTGCATACTTTCGCTGTCAACGTAGCAACTATGAGATGGTTGTATCTTCCATACTACATGCATTATAGGCAGTTCCAAAACAGAATGGTAAAAGGTTATACTCCCCCACCACCAATAAGCATCAATCCATGGCTTGCTCGAAACAACGAGTGCCTCCAACTAACAATAGCCCTGGGGGAGTTTTGTTTAATTATATTGATTTGATTTGATCTTTTTGGATCATGGGACTGGGCATCCCGGTTACCGGCCCTTTCTCGTGAATGAGGAGCGGAGTCCACTCCTCTTGAGAATAACCCACCTGGCATGGAAGATATAGGTAGCCCTAGTTGAAACATGAGCTGCTCGAGCATACAAAACAGAATTTCATTTGAAGGTTTGGAGTTTGGCACATACAAATTTACTTGGAACGGCAGGTAGATACCGCATATAGGAAGGTATGGTGGACTCATATGGAATAACTTTGGGGTTTAAGGAGTTTGGATGCACAAGCAGTATTCCCGCTTAGTACAGGAGAAGGCTAGCAAAAGACTGGGAAGTGACCAACTAAGAGAGCGACAACAGTCATAAACATGCATTATGTAAGTGCATCTAGTGCCACCCCTAGTTGGTTTTGGAGTATTGACGACAAAGTTGGTTGAGGGACTAATGCGTTTGTGAGAATTGCAGGATAACACAGGTAGTGTCCCTCATTGATTCGGTTTACCTACCGGAGATGACCCCTAAAAATGTATGAAGACATTGACGACAATGGTGGTATGTGAAGATATTCACATTGAAGAGTATGACATGAGAAGACAATCAGTGAAGACTATGGAGCGCGAAAACTGTGTTGTTTTGTTGTTTCCTTTGCTTGTTTGTTGAGTCGTAGGAACCACCGTACTGTTAAGTGGGGTCCAAGTGAACAAAGTCAGAATGACTGAAGTGATGCTCAACCCAAATCCTATGTCTTTGAGCGAAGACAATGAGAGCAAATCTTATCCAGAGCTGGATGAGTCAGCTTTGCTTGTAGCCCAAGTAAAGTTGCCGTGTGTGTTTCAAATCTGACCGTTGGAACACGTGTCAGTTCCTTAGTGACCTAGGGTCATTTCGGACATATCAGGTCGGGTTGCCTTATGGCTATAAATAGCCCACCCCCTACACCATAAATTGGTGGCAGCTCAGAGTTAGTTTACGACTTTTGTCATTTGAGAGCAACCCACCTCGAAGCCTTTGAGAGAGAGAAATCCTTGCGAGGACAAAGCCCAAAACACCCAGAGCCAAAGAGTGTTAGGCATCACTGAAGTCTTTCTGTCTATGTGACCTGAAGACTTATTACACTTGAGGATTGTGTATCCTCCAGCCAGTTAGGCGTCGCGTTCTGAGCATCCAAGAGTCATTGTGGATCGCCGATGAACGAAGTTTGTGAAGGTTCGAAAGTCTACCTTGAAGACTTACCAGAGTGATTGGGCGAGGACTGTGTGTCCTTAGCTCAAGGGGAATAAGGTGAAGACGCGGTCTTCTGAGTTGAATCTCAGCCTCCCTAACCAGATGTACAGTTGTCTCAGCAACTGGAACTGGTCCAACAAATCCCGTGTCTTCAACAAGTGACTGGTTCTATCCTCTAACTCCCCTTACCTTAAGTTTGTCTTCGTGAAGTCATTGCCTATTTGTCATACCTATTTGACTTCATTGCTTGACTGCTATCGTTGATTGGCTTCATACTATCTTCCATCCTGATCCTTACTACCAAGCTGCTATTAGTCTTTGTACTTTCACATTATTGCATACTTGACTATGGCTTGCTTGTTGTAGTTTATCTTCTGCTGCATATCAATTAGGTCATTTCTATTGTTTGTCTTTGAAACTTCCACGTTTTGAAGACTTTGATAAAAATCGCCTATTCACCCCCCCTCTAGTCGATAACTAGCACTTTTAATTGGTATCAGAGCAAGGTACTCCCTTGTTCTGTGTGATTTGGTTTAACCACCTAGAGTTTAGCTATGTCGACTGCAGGATTGAGGAATGTATCTTGCCCCACCTTTGACGGTCATGAGTATCCTCGGTGGAAAGCCATGATGAAGAAGCGACTCATGGCTATGGATAGCGAACTGTGGACCGTCACTGAGATTGGTCTTACCGATCTATGCAAGATGGCAGAGGCCGATGACATTCGCAAGTACACTCTACTGAACCTCACTGCGAAGGATGTCATCTGCTCCTGTCTGTCCCGAAATCAGTTCAGGAACGTCATGCACCTCAATCATGCGAAGCTAATCTGGGACCGGCTTTCTGAGGTCTATGAAGGTCATCTTAATCGTCATGATCCTTGGCTTGATGACTACAAGGAGTCTCTTAAAGAGATGACCTTTCCACCTAAATCGTCTTCATCTTCACCATGCCTCATGGCAGGGGGTGCTAAGGTAACTGAATGCTACCTCTCTGAAACTAGTGATGATGAATCAGGTGATGAATTTGGCCCCAGCTATGTCGAACTTGCTTCCCTTGCCATTAAACAACAACGAGCCTTGGAAAAGGTTCAAAACATGCTTAGTAAGAGCGATGATATGTTGGGTGAAGAAATGGATCAGTCAAAAGCATTGGCTGAGAGTCTTCAGAGACTTCATTCCAAGTTTGACGCCCTTCAAAATCAACATAATGCTTCTTGTCTGATCACGAGAAGCTTTCTTATGAATGTCTTCAAAGAAAGCAAGATCTTGAAAAGATAAGAGTGGACTATGGAGATCTTTAGAAGGAGCGAGATTCATTACTTGCTCAACAAATCA
Organism: Triticum timopheevii; assembly: GCA_963921465.1. NCBI lineage: Eukaryota > Viridiplantae > Streptophyta > Magnoliopsida > Poales > Poaceae > Triticum > Triticum timopheevii. The sequence goes on along the minus strand of OY997270.1, from coordinate 487,030,406 downwards.
GCGTTACACAGGATGGATTTGAACCACCATGTCTAAAATGCATTGAGCATGATAACGCTACCTCTGTTGCTGAATGTTCCACTGCTGCTGCTGTTGCATTGTCTTCAACTACTGATGTGGAAACTAACCCCTCTACGGAGGATACCACTACTATTGCTGATGAAAATGCTAGGTTGAAGACATTGATTGAAACAGGGATGTATAAAAGTCTGAAAGGACATCAGACACTTTGCGATGTCCTCAAAAAGCAGATTCTGAACCGAAACCCTAGGAAAGAGGGTGTTGGGTTCGAGAGGAAAATGAATGCTGATGGTTCCTACTGGAAGCCTGAGCAGTATCCCAAAACCACATGGGTTGCTGCAAAGGAACCTTCAGTGGATCCATCCACCTTATCTGGCTTTACCTGTGCTAATCATATTATCATTGATGAATCCTTTGATGCAAACTATAAACTGTTCAAAAATCAGAATGGTGAAGTGTTTTCCAGATATATTGGTACTAACTTCATGAATGGACCACCTATGAAGAAGATCTGGGTTCCCAAAAGCTGTCTTGAGAATCTTCCAGTGAATGTCATCATAACACCACTAGGGAAGAAGACAAATCCCAGACCTATGGCGTCATATGGTCCAAAGGCTTCATACAGGACTCACCTGAGTCACCCTAACGCCAATGTTTTGCAGGGAAATCATACTCAGACTTATGACTATGAGCGTGTGTCCTCAAACCGCTATGTTCATAGAACTAAGAACTTTTCTGCTTATTCATATGAGTATCATTCATCTCCTGCAAGGCTATTTGTTAGGGCTTCAAAGCCAAAGTTCTCAGATGCTGCACTTAGACTCATTGCTTCTAAGCCACCCCTGAAGATGTGGGTGGTGAAGAAGAATTAACTCTCTTTTGCAGAATATGGTCTCCAGCCAACAATCAAAGGCATCCGATACTATTGCTGGGGACCTAAAACACATTAAGGGACGCATGATAAAATGACTTACTATGTATTTCACATATGAATTGCTTACTGTCATACTATGTGTTCTAACCTTGATCTAAGCTGTGATAATCCTTGTGTGCGTCAAATGCTTATGCTTCACAACATACCTTGTGAAGCCTATCCTCCTAAGTGCACTGTAGGGTATGACACTTCGTGCTTCAGAATGGATTATGGACAGCGGATGCACTAATCATATGACTGGTGATCGAAGTCTCCTCATGGACTCAACCTTACGTCCATCCGACAAGAGTCACATCACATTTGCTAACACTAGTAAAAGAAAGGTATTGGGTCTAGGTAGAGTTGCAATCTCAAAGGATCAACACATGGATAAAGTGATGCTTGTTGAATCCCTTGGGTTCAACTTAATGTCTGTCTCAATGCTTTGTGACTTGAACATGATTGTGCTATTCGGAAAATATCGTTGCCTTGTACTAATGGAATCTGACAAGTCTCTAGTCTTTGAAGGGTATCGAAAAGATGATCTATACATGGTAGATTTCTCAGCAGGTCCACAGCTTGCCGTATGTCTTCTTGCAAAAGCTTCAGACTGCTGGCTCTGGCATCAGAGGTTGGGGCATGCTGGCATGAGTAACTTACACTCTCTCGTCAAGAAGAAGCATGTCATAGGCATCGAGGGTTTCAAGTTCAAGAAAGATCATTTGTGTGGTGCCTGCGAAGCTGGAAAGATGACTAGGGCAAAGCACCCCTCGAAGACAATCATGACGACATCTCAACCCTTCGAGCTGTTACACATGGACTTATTTGGCCCTACTCACTACTCTACCCTCACAAAAACAGCTTGTCTCTATGGATTCGTCATTGTTAATGACTACTCAAGATATACATGGGTGCACATAATTCTCTACAAGACTGAAGTACAAGATGTCTTCAGACGCTTCGCCAATCGAGCCATGAACAATTATGGCGTCAAGATCAAGCATATCAGAAGTGATAACGGCACTGAATTCAAGAACACCGGGCTTGATCTTTATTTGGATACAATGGGAATCACTCATGAGTTTTCTGCTCCATACACACCGCAGCAAAATGGCATTGTAGATTGCAAGAACAGAACCCTCATTGAGATGGCTCGAACAATGCTCGACGAGTACAAGACGCCAAGAAAGTTCTGGCCTGAAGCTATTGATACAACATGTCACATCATCAACCATGTTTACATCCACAAGCTTCTGAGCAAAACATCCTATGTGCTCCTTACTGGCAAGAAGCCAAATGTCAGCTACTTCAGAGTCTTTGGTGCTAGGTGCTGGATCAAGGATCCCCATCACAAGTCAAAATTTGCACCTAAAGCTCACGAAGGCTTCATGCTCGGTTATGGAAAGGACTCGCACTCTTACAGATTCTTCAACCTCTATCACTACAAAATCGTTGAAACTGTGGACGTGCGATTTGATGAAACCAATGGTTCACAAAGAGAGCTCCTGCCAAGTACACTTGATGAAGCTCCGTCCAGCGAATCAATCAAGCTGATGGGAACAGGTGAAATCATGCCCTTTAAAGCACAGCCTGAAGAGGAACTTATCATTTCTGCACCAAACCAACCTGAAGACATTGCTCAGACCGAAGACAATCGTCCCAATGATGACAATGATCAGCAAGAGCAAGGTCTTCGTCCAGTTCATCCTCGTGTTGCTAATGAAGTACAAATTGAGAAGATAATTGATAGCATCAATGCGCCTGGTCCACTTAATTGCTCAAGAGCAACACAGTTAGCAAATTTCTGTGGGCATTTTTCATTTGTGTCAATATCAGAACCCAAGAAAGTTGCTGAAGCCTTTATGGAACCTGAATGGATTCAAGCCATGCAAGAAGAACTTCAACAGTTCAAGCTGAATAATGTTTGGGATCTTGTCAAGCGCCCTAACCCTCACAAGCATAATATTATTGGCACAAAATGGATATATCGAAACAAGCAAGATGAGCATGGTCATGTCATCAGAAACAAAGCACGTCTTGTGGCTCAAGGATACACTCAAGTTGAAGGAATTGACTTTGATGAAATATTTGCTCCTGTGGCTAGACTTGAAGCTATTCGCATACTGCTAGCCTATGCAAACCACCATAACATATTACTATATCAAATGGATGTGAAGAGTGCATTCCTCAATGGCAAAATTGAAGAAGAAGTGTACGTTGCTCAACCACCTGGCTTTGAAGATCCAAAACATCCTGATATGGTGTACAAGTTAAACAAAGCACTGTATGGCCTCAAACAAGCTCCTCGCGCCTGGTATGATATGATCAAAGACTTCCTGAAGAGCAAAGGCTTCAAACCTGGATCCCTCGATCCCACACTCTTCACGAAGACATATGATGGTGAACTATTTGTGTGCCAAATATATGTGGATGACATTATCTTCGGCTGCACCAACCAGAAGTATAGTGATGAGTTTGGATACATGATGCAAGAGCAATATCAGATGTCCATGATGGGTGAGCTGAAGTTCTTCCTTGGTCTTGAAATTCGTCAGCAAAGGAATGACATCTTCATATCTCAAGAAAAAATATCTCAAAGACTTTCTGAAGAAGTTTGGAATGCAAGATTGCAAAGGCTACACGACGCCAATGCCAGCCAAACACCTTCTTGGTCCCGACGACAACGGTAAAGAGTTCGATCAAAAGGTATACCGCTCCATGATTGGTTCCTTACTTTACCTATGTGCATCTAGGCCAGATATTATGATTAGTGTTTGCATGTGTGCTCGATTCCAAGCAGCACCAAAGGAATCACATCACTTAGCTATGAAGCGAATTCTTAGATATTTGGCTTACACCCCAACACTCGGATTATGGTATCCAAAGGGCTCAAGATTTGATCTGGTTGGATTCTCGGATGCTGATTATGCTGGAGACAAGGTTGATCGCAAGTCTACATCAGGCACATGTCACTTTCTGGGACGATCACTTGTCTGTTGGTCTTCAAACAAGCAAAACTGTGTATCACTCTCAACTGCTAAATTTGAATACATTGCTGCTGGATCTTGCTGCACTCAGCTTCTGTGGATGAAGAAAACTCCCAAGGACTATGGCATCAATCTGAAACAAGTACCTGTCTTCTGCGACAACGAAAGCACTATCAAGATTACCAACAATCCAGTCCAGCTCTTGAAGACAAAGCACATTGAAATTCGTCATCACTTTCTCAGAGATCATGTCATGAAGAAAGATATTGACATCATTCACGTCAACACTGAAGAGCAACTGGCAGATATCTTCACAAAGCCCTTGGATGAGAAAAGGTTTTGCAAGTTACGGTGTGAGCTAAATATCTTAGAATCCTCAAATGTCCTGTGATCAGGCACACATCCTAACACTTATGCATGTTGATGACTTAGATGTGCAACACACGAAGTAAAGTATATCTTCAATCAACGAAGACTTACATTGTGAGTGTGAATACATTAACGTGGAATTTGACTTCGGAGCGCCACGATAATTGTGCGCCATGTCTGGGTCTAATACTTCCTATATGGTGGGTAACGCCACATGCTTCTTGAACTGAGCCTTTTCATAGTCAATGCTTAAAGAGATTAGGGTCCGATCACATTCTAAATCTCTCTATGCTTACTATCTCAAAATCTATCTGTCCAAATCATATGCATTCTATTGAAACTATCGAATGTCTTCTCTGTATCCTTGTCAGCAGAAGACACAAAGACAAACATCAAGTCTTTTTAAATGATTCATCATTATTGTTGAAATCCGGAGAAGCCGGAACAACCATCCGACAAACTTGGCGGGCGTGGGAACGTGGGACAACTCTGAGTATGTTGCATGCTTGCCACGTGTCCCTCAGATGTGAACAGGCAGGGGCACCTGCGTAATTGCGCTATGCCGCACGCCTTCTTATAAATACGTGTCCCCTGCGGTCAAGAAAACCTTCTTCCACCTCTCCACCTCGTCAAAACCCTAGCGCCACCGCTAGCTCGCGACGACGCCGGCGACAAAGCACTTAGCTGCCGCGACTTCTCCGACGCTGTCCTCACGCCGGCCGCGGACATCGTCCTCTCCGCCGCCGCCGTAGATGTCCTCCGTCGCCAAGTTAGGGCACGGTGGATTGAACTTCTCGTCTCCTATTCATCCCATCTAGCAGTTCTTCGTGTGGTAAATATAACTCTATTTTTTTCCCATCTTTTTGATCCTCAATGATTCATCCTATTTACCAAAATTGGTTTCTGCCTATACAATGTTAGATCTATTCTGTCTGCATCTCATACTGCCTAGTATATTCACTTAAGCTTCATATCTAGTTAGATTCCTCACTTGTACTTATTCACGGATTCGTACAAATCTGGAACCAACTCTCAACATATAAGTGAATGTCTTCGCATCATGAGGTCAATGTCTTCAAACCGATTTATCTTCAAATCTTTTGAGAATGCATATGACCTCTTCCCCTTCCCTCGCATCTCTAATGCTATCACAGGTACATGTCCGTGGGAGAATACCTTGGTTCTCATAGTCTGCATTCGTTTGCAGAATTCCTACAACAACACATTAACTCTCCTGAAGCTAGTTCCTGTTTGACCAGCAAGCGAAAGCCCTTGAAGCTTTTGAACGTATTGAAGCCATTTAGTTTGAAGTTCATGGCTGCAGAGAAATCAGTAAGGAAGGGTGGCAGACAGCGTTGAGGGGGAACATCAAAAGATTTGCCTGATGACCTCGCAGAAATTTACAAGACAGATCCTGAAGAGGATTATAATCAGCGCAAGACCCGAATCCAATGGATTCGACGATATTGGGCTGAACAATGGTTCAAGTACAAGTTCGTGACCCAGGAATATGCTGAGAAGAATGCTATCAAAAGTCCTTGGGGTGATATTCTCTATCGAGGCCTTCCACCCAAGAACAGAGCTGAAGCTGTTGCACAGGATTTCTATCCTTGTATGGTCCGTGGACCTCAGCCTGAAAATGCCGACCCATCATCACTGCTCTGGTGTCGTGACGACAATCTCTTCAAGCGCAACTTCCAGCACGCAAAGGAATCGGCCAAGGAAAACAAGAAGTCATTGGGATTAGACTTCAACCCTGGTCCCTCTGCTCCCCGTGCTGACGGCTCACGTGATGCAGAACCCAATGTCATCAGCCCCTTTTCAAACCTTGATGGCCTCATCACATACATCTTGGTCCAAGGTGCCAGAGTAGATCATTTTGATAATGATGCTGATACTGATGAAGCCCCAACTCCTCCTCCAAGGCCGCATAAGCCAAACAAAACTAAGGCTTCACAATCAGCTGCACCTCCGAAAGCTTCACGTGTGAAGCCACTGGCCACTGCACCTCCTAAAGACAGTGTGCAGTCTGAAGATCTATCACGCATCTCCAAGAAGATGGAGAAGAAAAAGAAAATCGTCAAGAATACTGATCAGACATTGACTCCTGCTGCCATTCTGCGTGAAGAGCACTTTGATCTGTCCAGCGATGACGATCTTGCAGATGATGCTCTTGAGCAACTGATCAAGAGCAAGGAAGAAGCAGAGATCTTCAATAATTTTCCTCTCTTTGACGTGGCAATCATCCATAACTTCATTGATGAGTGGTTTGACACACCAAATCTCTGCTTTGATGATTTGCAACTTCCCATTGGCCTCAACGTCTCCTTCAATGGCGCTATTGCTTCTGAGCTAGCTATTGCTCAGCGCATCGTCAAACTGAAGCACAAGATTGACTATGAAAAGGCTCAGTTCAAGAAGCATGTGGCCATGCTCAGCGTGCAAGATGTCAAAAACTTCAAGATCATGCTGCACGAGCTCAAAGAAGCCTTTCACAAGAAGTGTGAAGAAGCTCGAGGCTCTCGAGAGCGCATGAAGAATCTGGCTGACAAGTGTGTGCTAGCCTACAATGAGGCTGAGAAGCGCAAGGCTCTTGGTCGTCCTGGCATCGACCCCAGGATGGCTGCAAAGAAGAAGAAGCTATCAACTGTCCAACCTGCACCTTCGAGGCAGGATGAACCTCGTATAGTCTTGCCAAGCAGCATGACTGCCTCGAAGCCAAAGGCCATGTCAACCGCTTCAGAATAGAAGAAGACGAGGGCTGCAGAGGCTGAAGCCAGAAAAAGGAAAACCTCAGAAGCCTCTGATGCTGCTCCCTCCAAAAAGAAGCGCAAGATCAAGAAGAGTCGGGCTGCTCCCACAGAGCCCTTAGTTGTTGAACCTATCTCAGCGGTTCTCCCTGCATCTGAACACCAAGAACGATGGATGATTGTTCATGAGCCTGCTTCCACAAAGGCTTATGAAGCTGAAGACATTCCAGTAGTTGATCCCATCGCTGCTGAAGACATTGGTCACAATGACAATGTTGAAGATGATGACGTTCTTCCTCAAATTGAGCACAACTTGGTATCATCGCCTGTTCTCACGAACAGCGAACTCATCAGCATTGGTCGTCCTCTGACATCAATTGCCCAGGATGCATCATGGGCTGATCGACCACAACAACAAGACTCCCCCAGTACTCCCCAACAACAACAAGTCACACCACCTGTGCAAGTTAAGAGGATGAGGCCCAGCCAACTCCATCTCCAAAGGCGTCGCCTGTATTACAAGGGCTTCGCAAAGGACCAAGGCCTCAAGCCCCTCTTCCGAGTGTTCCAGAAGGAGAAGAGCACCACCAATCTGTTGCACGCCAAGTGTTTCCAGATGCCACTCCAACTGTGAATATCTCCGTGTCTGAAGCCAAAGCTGCTGAAGACAATCCGGCTGCATCAGCCGATGACGAACAAGAAGAAGGACGTGTCCCTACTCCCCCTATTACTGAAGAAGTTGTTCCTGAAGTGAACGTGCTAGTGCCAGACCCTCCAGCTCATCAAGTGGAGGTTGAAAATCTTGAGGCTGCCCCCACCAACACAAATGAAGCCCATGACGTTGTCATGACTGAAGCTAGTGTGGAGCCTGCACCAACCAATATGCCAGAAGCCAATGCTCCAACTACTCCTGAAGCTTCTGTTGTGCAGCCCGAAGCCACTGTTATTGCCACTGCTCCTATTCCGCCACCAAGGCCCCATACAATTGAGCAAGCATACAGCCATGGCCAGCTAATCACGGTCAGATGGCCCATTCTGGTCCCTCCGCCTCATGTCTCTGGTCCTCAGTTTGATTATCACATTAAGCATAGGCCTCAGGTCCAGAAACCAAATCCAAGACTTCCAAGGTTCCCAGGTACTGCCACATCTACAGGGTCCTTCAATGCAAATGGCTTCAAAGGCCACAACACCTTCTTTGACAGCGCAAAGAACCCCTACACAAGGCCAAGAATATCATCTGATCGTTTCTGGAGTCATCAGCAGCGAAGCTATTACTCCTGCGTTCTGTATGATCAAGGGCGCATTTTCCCTCGTATGCGCCTCGACACTAAAGCCATTGCAGGATTGCCATGCTTAGAAGAAGCACTTGACTGCTTTTGTGATGCAGGTCTGCTCAGCTTTATGACAGACAAAGAACATTGGAATGAGGAACTTCTGCTTCAATTCTATGCTACCCTCCACATTCGCGGCTACAACAGGGATACAAAAACATGGGTTCTCGAGTGGATGACAGGAAATGTTCATCATGAAGCCAAAGCTCTTGACATCATTGAGCTTACAGGGTTATCCACTCCCGGAGAGCTGTACGAACCTGGTTGTCAACACCACCGCAATGCACTGGAAAGCATCTTCCATAAGCCAGAACCCAACATGAGCCAGATGTTGAGCATGATGAAGCCATTGCCACATGACGCTGAATACCCAAATGAGTTCTTTGTTGATGACCTTGAGTATCTGTCGCGCACAATATATCACATCATAAGGCGGACTCTATGGCCTATCAAAGGGCATTCATCAGCTGCAAAACTTGAAGGAGCCATGAAGACATTGATCTTTTACATCCTCAATGACATCAACTTCAATGCACAAGATTTCTTCCTCCGGCAACTGGCTGCATCTGGATCTGACCTTTTTGGTCTGAAATTCTATGCTCCATGGGTCATGCGCCTCATCAAGCTACACTCTGCTATCAACTATTAGCCCTCTGCTCGCAATCATGTGATCTTTCTACCAGAGGTTGATATGTCAGTTGAAGCCATATATCCTGAGCCTGCCAAGAAGCCTCTTTGTCTTCAAAATGCTGACCACCAAAGCTTCACTCAGCCTATGGAAGGAGTCCAAGCTGTAACTTGTGTCTATTTGATGGCTGGAAACACTCGTCTGCCTCATCGTGCACCAACTGAAGCTACTGAGAGCACAATTGATCAAAGGCCAAAGAAGCGCTCTCGGGTCCTAAATGACCGAGAACTTCTTGTGGCACTGCATCAGAAACAAGACAAGCATCACTTTTGGCTCAAACGACAGATACAAAGCCTCTTGGTGGATGTAAATCACATTCGAAATCTTGCCACCAAGAATGCATTTGTCACTCACGAAACCTGTCGGCGATCATGGAAGAGTTTGACATTGCTCAGTGCTGAAGCAGATCTTCAAGACGATGGCTTCACTGAAAGATTCAAGTTTGACTCCACTCCTCCACGGAATGCTGTCCTACGTCGAACTCCATCCCTTGAAGACTCTGACTATTCTTCCTCCGCGGAAACTGTGAATGCCAACGTGATCGATGATGAAGATGATGCTACTTCACCACCCCCTACTTCTGCACACATCTACACTGCACCAAGTTCATCTGCACCGCCAACCAACAACGACAACCCTGCTGCTTCACCTACTCCTCATGAGGACGAGTAGATGCTCTATGTCTTCACACCTTTTTGGTCATTACTGACAAAAGGGGGAGAAGCATATGAGTTTGATAGTCTTCAAGCGGTTTCATATGGGCGGTTGCTTTATATTTTGCCTAGTGGTTACAGCTCTTGCTTTTGATACATTTCGTTCGTTGAGTTGTAACACTTAAACTCGATGGTCGTCTGCTACTTTTTTGCTCTTTCATGTGCGATGATAACTTCCGCACTTAGATCATTCCGCACTTAGATCATTCTGCAGACGTCCATTTTCCATTATGCATGTCATTCTTTTAGTTATATCATTTCATGCATGATGAATTATCTTCATAAGTTGAAGAGGATCTCCACAAGTACAACCTGCCATGTGCATTTGCATTCCAAAAGCAAATTACTTATATGCACATCTTCAGGGGGAGCCCTTGCCACTTATGAAGACAATACCCTATCCTTTACAATTTCACATACTTCATTCCCGTTGAAAACTTCAACCAGTTTGTCATCAATCACCAAAAAGGGGGAGATTGTAAGTGCATCTAGTGCCAACCCTAGTTGGTTTTGGAGTATTGACGACAAAGTTGGTTGAGGGACTAATGCGTTTGTGAGAATTACAGGATAACGCAGGTAGTGTCCCTCATTGATTCTGTTTACCTACCGGAGATGACCCCTAAAAATGTATGAAGACATTGATGACAATGGTGGTATGTGAAGATACTCACATTGAAGACTATGACATGAGAAGACAATGAGTGAAGACTATGGAGCGCGAAGACTGTGTTGTTTTGTTGTTTCCTTTTCTTCTTTGTTGAGTCGTAGGAACCACCGTACTATTAAGTGGGGTCCAAGTGAACAAAGTCAGAATGACTGAAGCGATGCTCAACCCAAATCCTATGTCTTCGAGCGAAGACAATGAGAGCAAATCTTATCCAAAGCTGGATGAGTTAGCTTTTCTTGTAGCCCAAGTAAAGTTGCCATGTGTGTTTGAAATCTGACCGTTGGAACACGTGTCAGTTCCTTAGTGACCCAGGGTCATTTCAGACATATCAGGTTGGGTTGCCTTGTGGCTATAAATAGCCCACCCCCTACACCATAAATTGGTGGCTGCTCAGAGTTAGTTTATGGATTTTGTCATTTGAGAGCAACCCACCTCGAAGCCTTTGAGAGAGAGAAATCCTTGCGAGGACAAAGCCCAAAACACCCAGAGCCAAAGAGTGTTAGGCATCACTGAAATCTTTCTGTCTGTGTGACCTGAAGACTTATTACACCTAAGGACAGTGAATCCTCCAGCCGGTTAGGCCTCGCGTTCTGAGCATCCAAGGGCCATTGTGGATCGCCGGTGAACGAAGTCTGTGAAGGTTCAGAAGTCTACCTTGAATACTTACCAGAGTGATTGGGCAAGGACTGTGTGTCCTTAGCTCAAGGGGAATAAGGTGAAGACGCGGTCTTCTGAGTTGAATCTCAGCCTCCCTAACCAGATGTACAGTTGTCACAGCAACTGGAACTGGTCCAACAAATCATGTGTCTTCAACGAGTGACTGGTTCTATCCTCTAACTCCCCTTACCTTAAGTTTGTCTTCGTGAAGTCATTGCATGTTTGTCATACCTGTTTGACTTCATTGCTTGACTGCTATCGTTGATTGGCTTCATACTATCTTCCATCCTGATCCTTACTACCAAGCTGCTATTAGTCTTTGTACTTTCACATTATTGCATACTTGACTATGGCTTGCTTGTTGTAGTTTATCTTCCGCTGCATATCAATTAGGTCATTTCTATTGTTTGTCTTCGAAACTTCCACGTTTTGAAGACTTTGATAAAAATTGCCTATTCACCCCCCTCTAGTCGATAACTAGCACTTTCACATTAAAATTAATTCACATCAAGTACAAGCATGAGTAGGATATAATCCACCATGAACATAAATATCATGAAGGCTATGTTGATTTTGTCTCAACTACATGCATGAACATGTGCCAAGTCGAGTCACTCAAATCATTCAAAGGAGGATACCATCCCATCATACCACATTATAATCATTCTAATAGCATGTTGGCATGCAAGGTAAACCATTATAACTCATAGCTAATCAAGCATGGCATAAGCAACTATAATCTCTAAATGGCATTGCAAATATGTTTACTTCATAATATGCTGAATCAAGAACGATGAACTCATCATATTTACAAAAACAAGAGAGGTTGAGTTCATACCAGCTTTTCTCATCTCAATCAGTCCATCATACATCGTCATTATTGCCTTTCACTTTCACGACCGAACGATGTGTATAATAATAATAGTGCACGTGCATTGGACTAAGCTGGAATCTGCAAGCATTCAACTCAAGAGAGAAGACAAGGTAATACGAGCTCTAAGTTAAATAAGCAATCATGCATATAAGTGCCACTAAACATTTTCAATATGGTCTTCTACTCTTATCCCCCCAAAGGAAAGAAAAAAGAAAATAAAACTATTTACACGGGAAAGCTCCCAACAAGTAAAAGAAGAATGAGAAATCTTTTTGGGTTTTCATTTTAATTTCTACTACAAGCATGGAAATTAAACTAACTATTTTTTTTGTTTTTCTTAAGGTTTATCAAACACACAAGAAGAAAACTAGAAAAAGAAAATTAAACTAACATGGATAATACAATGAAAGAGTATGAGCACCGACAACTAGAATAGTGTGTGAACATGAATGTAAAGTCGGTGAGAAATACGTACTCCCCCAAGCTTAGGCCTTTGGCCTAAGTTGGTATAATGCCACGGACCGCGGCTACTCTCCCCGGTGTACTGAGGGGTGTAATCAGGATACCATTGGCTGGCCGTTTCCTCCGGATCCCACTGATAAGATGATGCACGTTAAGGTTTCGGTGAAGGTTCCGGCTTGGGCTCAAGCTCTGGAGTGGATGCTTGGCCTCGATGAGCATACACCGCTTCCGGCGTGACAAGATAATTATCTGCAGTCAAATCAAACAACAGAGGTGCAGGCAGAATAATAGTATCATTATGTTTCTTATTAAATCTCAAGTTATACAGGAGCATCTTATCATCATTATGAACAATAAACTCATGTGATACAATGCTCCTGTAATCTAAAATGTAAGGAGGCAATATTGTCTCCTCTTTCTCATAGTGCCTAATAGGTATCTCAAAATGTTTAGCAAGATGTGCAACATAGACACCTCCAAAGATGGGGCCTTTTGTACGATTCAGGTTTAGACGTTTAGCAATAACGACACCAAACAAGGCATGGAATAGAATAATAATATCTGGAACATTGAAGTTTCCACTATTTCCACGAACGATCAAGCATCTACTAGCAAATATGGCAAAGTAGCATAAAACAGGAAAGTGTATGCTAGAGATTCTCGCGTCGGAACCCTTCTTTGTATCCCCTACAATGATAGTGATAACAAAGCCATCCACATCCCTAGGATGTGGTTCCTCTAATTTTCCCTCAAAGGGTATCCTACATACCGCGCAAAAATCACGTAAAGACATTTCCCTGAATTCATCATATAAATGAAATGATACTGAAGGCAGTGACTTCTTAGGATAATAATAAAAGTTTTGCACGAAAGTATTGGTAAGTAAGAGATACTGATCGATCCGGTCGTGGACGAAATCGGTGAGGCTAGCATTTTCAATCAAAGAATAAAAGTCTTCATATATTCCGGCTTCTCTTAAGAAATCATCACAGGGCCATTCACACGGCTGTACTTCCGCTATGCGAGGAAGATTATACTTGGCCTTTTCCTTCTCTTTAGCTTGTTTTTCCTGGGAGCCTTGGCTAGAAGAGCCCCTCAAAAATCTCCTTAACATTTTCTGAGAATTTCTGAAATTTTAGTAACTTTAAAATAAAAGTGAATAAATCTAAACAAGATTGATAGCAACTACTCCTATAAGTGCCTAGAGCCTGTATCATGCATTAGAATTACTTGGGACCTCATAAATTTAACATGCAAGCTCAAGAACAGGGTCACCAAGGCAGCAAGGATTTGCAATGAATAAAGCACTAAAACAAAAACTAATTGGACCAATGGACGAGTCACATACCAAGCAACAATCTCCCAAAGCAGTTCTGTGAATGGAGATTTGAGCAAGAAGATCGAAAATCACAGCAAAATGAGCTAGAACTCGTGTTTGAGCTAGATGGGGATTCTTTTGGGAAGAAGATGGAGTGTGTGGGTAATGGCATAAGTGGAGGGGTCCACCAGGGGCCCACGAGACAGGGGGCGCGCCCAGAGGGTGTGGGCGCGCCCTCCACTCTTGTGGCATGGTGCTTGCCCCTCCTGCAGTGATTTTAGTGCCTAAAATCCTCAAATATTCCATAAAAAATCATACTAAATTTGCAGGGCATTTGGAGCACTTATATTTTCGGGATATTTTTTCATTGCACGGATAACTCAGAAAACAGAGAGATATTACTATTTTTGCTTTATTTGTTTTAAATAACAGAAAGTAAAAAGAGGGTACAGAAGATTGTGCCTTCTAGTTTCATCCTTCTCATGATCATCAAAATGAATCCACTAACAAGGTTGACCAAGTCTTGTTAACAAACTCATTCCGAATAACACGGAACTGGAGAAATTTCGAAGTGACACTAGGTTACCTCAACAGGGATATGTACATCCCCAACAATAAGAATATCATACTTTTTCTTGACAGTAGGGCGAGGAAATTCAAAACCTCCAATAATGATTGATGGAATTTTCTCAATAGAATTTATGCTGTGAACTTGAGGTTGTTTCCTCAGAAAATGTACCGTATGCTCATTTCCATTAACATGAAAGGTGACATTGCCTTTGTTGTAATCAATAACAGCACCTGCAGTGTTTAAAAAAGATCTACCAAGGATAATCGACATACTGTCGTCCTCGGGAATATCAAGAATGACGTAGTCTGTTAAGATAGTAACATTCGCAACAACAACAGACACGTCCTCACAAATGCCGATAGGTATAGCAGTTGATTTATCAGGCATTTGCAAGTATATCTCAGTGGGTGTCAACTTACTTAATTCAAGTCTACGGTACAAGGAAAGAGGCATAATCCTAACACCGGCTCCTAAATCACATAAAGCAGTTTTAACATAATTTCTTTTTATGAAGCATGGTATAGTGGGCACTCCGGGATCACCAAGTTTCTTAGGTATTCCATCCTTAAAGGTATAGTTAGCGAGCATGGTGGAAATCTCAGCTTTAGGTATTTTCCTCTTATTAGTGATGATATCTTTCATATATTTAGCATAAGGGTTTGTTTTAAGCATATCAGTTAAGCGCATGCGTAATAAAATAGGTCTAATCATTTCAGAAAAACGCTCAAAGTCCTCATCATCCTTTGTCTTGGATGGTTTAGGAGGAAAGGGCATGGGTTTCTGAACCCATGGTTCTCTTTCTCTACCATGCTTCCTAGCAACAAAATCTCTCTTATCATAACGTTGGTTTCTTGATTGCGGGTTATCAAGACGAACAGCGGGTTCAATTTCTATATCATTGTTATTACTAGGTTGAGAATCTACATGAACATCATTATTAACATTATCCTCAGGTTCATGTTCATCTCCTGATTGTGTTTTAGCATCAGAGATAGAAGTATTATTAGGATTCTCAGGTGTTTCTACATTAGGTTCACTAGAAGCATGCAAAGTACTATCTTTTTTATTTTTCTTCTTCTTAGAAGAACTAGGAGCATCTAGATTATTATTCTGAGAATCTTGTTCAATTCTCTTAGGGTGGCCTTCAGGATACAAAGGTTCCTCAGTCATTTTACTAGTTCTAGTAGCCACTCTAACAAAAAACTCATGTTTATTATTTAGTTCAACTAGCAATTCATTCTGAGCCCTAAGTACTTGTTCAGCTTGAGTGGCAACCATAGAAGCATGTTTACTAGTGAGTTTAAGTTCACCCTTAACTCTAGCCACATAATCACTCAAGCATCCTATCATATAAGCATTATTCTTTAATTGTCTACTAACATAATCATTGAAATTTGCTTGTCTATCCATAAAGTCATCAAATTCATCTAAGCATGGGCTATGAAATTTAGTAGACGGGATTTCAACTTTATCATATCTACAGAGAGAATTTACCTTTACTACCAGTGTCGGGTTATCAAGACAATGTGGTTCTTCAATAGGCAGTATATTAAGACCATGTATTTCTTCAATAGGAGGTAAATTCTTAACGTTTTCAGCTTTAATACATTTCTCTTTCATTGATTTATTTGCCTCTTGCATATCTTCAGGACTGAGAAATAGAACACCTATCTTCTTCGGAGTGGGTTTAGGAATAGGCTCAGGAGTTGGCTCAATTGGTTCAGGAATTGCCTCAGGAATTGACTCAGGAAGAGTCCAATTATTTTCATTTGCCAACATATTGTTCAATAATAATTCAGCTTGTTTCTTATGAGCAAGAAAATATTTCCCGCAAGACAGCTTGTTTCTTATGAGCAGTAAAATATTTAGCAGAGAAGTAATAAATCATATCCTGGGGACTATGCACACAACCATGATCAAGAGAATTAAACCATGTCTTAGCATCACCCTTTAATGAGAATGGAAATATCTTAAGGATATAATAATAGAGAGACTTGTCATCATTAGTAAACAGGGTGGCTATATCATTTAACTTGGTGAGATGTGCCACAACAGTTTCAGATTCAGTGCCATAGAAAGGATCGGATTAAACTAAAGTAATAATCTCAGGATCAACAGAGAATTCATAATCCTTATCAGTAACAAAGATAGGTGAAGTGGCAAAAGCAGGGTCATGTTTCATTCTAGCATTTAGAGTCTTTTGTTTCAGCTTAGCTAACAATTTCTTAAGATCTGATATATCATTGTGTGGCACCCCGGCTCAGAGAAACCGGAACGCCCCGTATTCCAGTCCAGAGATCGAGGAGAAGTCTTCTGGAATACAACATTGCTTAGCATAAAACAAACCAACTTTCTATTATTACATGAATATGAATACAAGGTCTCCGATATGACAATGAATAACATCGGCACGGTGACACTATGCCATCCTCAGTTGCTCTATGCAAGAAGCAGAACAACTCGAAGCAGCGGAATAACTCTAGCAGCGGAACAATGACGAAGGTGGTGAAACTCCACTCCGCAGGGACTCTGGCTGGAACACTTATCCTAGCTCGCAAACAAGGACTCCATGGCAAGCAAGCAATCAAATCCGGAATGATCTGCAAGCTGGCATGACACGCCAGGTCAGTACATTGAATGTACTTGCAAGCTCAAAATAAACATAAACATAATGACAAACAATATTAGGATATTTAACCATTTAAGCAACAATGCAACCATACATCCAACATA
Source organism: Triticum timopheevii (assembly GCA_963921465.1). Lineage (NCBI taxonomy): Eukaryota > Viridiplantae > Streptophyta > Magnoliopsida > Poales > Poaceae > Triticum > Triticum timopheevii. The sequence goes on along the minus strand of OY997270.1, from coordinate 487,013,352 downwards.
CTGTGATTATGCTCAACAGGTACTCATTCTCCTGACTGGCTTACCAGATGTGACCAATAAACATGATAATACCAAAAACACACTTGTGATCCTTACGACGATCACAACCCGACCAACTCGTGGCCTGTGATCCTTACGGCGATCACAACCCGACCAACTCGTGGCCCGTGATCCTTACGACGATCACAACCCGACCAACTCATGGCCAACTCAACACGATGGCCTCACTGCCATCCTTAGTGCAATTTAGTGTGCATATTTATTAAGTGTTGACCCATGGTGTACCCTACTTTCGAGTGTGTCCGTAACCGTGGATGTCAGTATCAAAACCGGCGGATCTCGGGTAGGGGGTCCCGATCTGTGCGTCTTAGGCTGATGGTAACAGGAAGCGAGGGACACAATGTTTATGCAGGTTCAGGCCCTCTCGATGGAGGTAAAACCCTACTTCCTGCTTGATTAATATTGAAGATATGTGGAATACAAGAGTAGATCTACCACGAGATCGTAGAGGCTAAACCCTAAGAGCTAGCCTATGATGGTATGATTGTAATTGTGATTGGCCTTCTAAGGACCATGTCTCCGGTTTATATAGACACCGGAGAGCTAGGGTTTACATGGAGTCGGTTACAAGGAATGAAACATAATATCCGGATCACCAAGCTTGTCTTCCATGCAAAGGAGAGTCCCATCCGGACACGAGCCGAAGTCTTGAGTCTTGTATCTTGACGCTTCTATAGTCCGGATGATGTATATAGTCCAGCTGTCCGGATACCCCCTTATCCAGGACTCCCTCAGTAGCCCTTGAACCAGGCTTCAATGACGATGAGTCCGGCGCGTAGTCTTGTTTTCAGCATTGCAAGCCGGGTTCCTCCTCCGAGTACTCCAAGGTGATTTTCGAACACGTAGGTTGTGTTCGGATCTGCAAGATGATCGTCACACACCCTTAGCATAAATCCGTTTTGCTGGCAGTCTTCGTACGTCGTGCCCTTGCAACGCGACCTGGTTCAACACGAACCAGCATTCCCTGCTCCACCTCGACTCGCGTTGCGAGGCGGTTTTATCGGCATGTCCTGCCAAAGCAGAGATCGTGTCCCTCTTAATACGGGATCTTTCATCAATATGGGCATATGCGACCCCACAGCGACTGTTGGTATAATTCCTTGTTTCTTTTTAGATAAGTCTCAAGCAGTCATGCTGAGGATTCTTGGTATTCATCCCTTTCATAAAGGGGTCGAGGCCTACTCCTCGTCTCCACCTCTCCTGCTCCTTCTCATACCTCGAGCTCCATCGCCCAAAGCCTAAGCTCCAACACCCCAGATCCTCCAGTATGTCCGGATCCGACGCAGCAGGCTGGTGGGTGGCCTCCTCAATTCAGGAGGAGGATATTGCGAAGCTTAGGGAGGTCGGATACCTGACTGCCGATATCCAGCACAGGCTTCCTGCTCCGGGGCAAGTCATCCCCACGCTGGAGCCCAATGAGAGCATCATGTTTACTCCTCACTTCCTCCGAGGCCTTGGCCTCACCCTCGACCCCTTTGTGAGGGGGCTTATGTTCTACTATCGCTTGGATTTCCATGATTTGGCTCCAGACGCCATCCTCCATATCTCGTCTTTCATTATTGTGTGCGAGGCTTTTCTCCACGTCAACCCACACTTCGGCTTATGGCTAAAGACCTTCAATGTGAAGCCGAAGATGATCGAGGGGCTACATGCGGAGTGCGGAGGCGCCATAATAAGCAGGAACATCGATGCCCCATGGCCAGAGGGTTCTTTTCTGGAAGTGTCCGACGTATGGCAACAGAGATGGTTCTATGTCACCGCTCCGGGAGGCACAAAGTGGGTAGCTGCCCCCGAGTTCCGCTCAGGCCCTCCATCACAGTTGGCGTCTTGGACCGATATGGGACGGAGTTATGGGCCTGCTGGCGATGTACCAGAACTGCAGAATCGCATCCGAGAGCTTATTAGGAGGGACATAAATCTTGTCAATATAATTCAAGTAATGCTAGTCCAGCGGATATTGCCGTGCAAACGTTGGCCTCTCCGTATGTGGGAGTTTAATCCAGAAGGTCCACGGACTATTAAGCACTTCTTCGGCCTGACGCTCGAAGGAATGTGTAAATTATTCTTCGGACCACAAGCAAAGTGTCCAAACACCATCGAGGATGCGGGCCTAAGCTGCAATCGCCTAGATGCCCGAGTAAGCAACCTTAAAGCCGGACACTTCATTTATATTTATCATGATTATTATTCTACACTCCCTCCGCGACCAGGAATGGCTCGACAAGGCGAAGAGAATCAGGTGTCCGGCGCCACTTCCTGAAGGCCCACCTAGTCCAACCATTGCAAAGATGCTGGACCGGGCACTCAGCAAAATCCCTTTAGAGAAAGGCGAAGGAAAGGGCAGTAAAGCTAAACTTCATGCGCTGCGCATCTAGATTGGGGAAATTGCTAACCCTCCTATGGAGGATAGTCGGGAAGGGGAGGTCAAAGCCTCCTTCCCACACGGCAAGAAGAAGGCCGCCTCCGAAGATTTGGAGGCGGAGACGCCCAAGCAAGGGAAGAAAACATCACCAAGCGGCTCTGCCGCGACGGGTGCCCTCACCACGTCATGCCCACCAATGGGCCAGCCCTCCACCGAGCCGTAAGTTATTCATCAATTCGAAGGTGTAGTGTTACTCCGAGATCCATAACCAGGACTTCGTCTTTTGTAGTCCGGCGAGCAGCTCTTCTCACCAGAGTTCGTCTTTAGGGGACCTTCGTCCGGAGATGATGGAGAGTGAGATTCCACCCAGCTCTCTGCCTCATGAAGCGGACACGGAGGCATCGTCACGGAGGAGTCTGGATCTGCCGAAGCCGGAGTCGAACACGTCAGCCGCCCTAAGCCCGGAGCGTTTGGCTCCTACGGGGGGCGATGGGAAGGGTCCGGCGCAGTTCAGTGTCCGACCGGACGTACTGACGGGCCGTCTGGAGCAAGCCGCGCTCTCGGAGGAGCACCACTCTTTAATGAGCATAGTGCTCACGAGGATTTCATCCACTACCAGCGGTTTGAATGAGGCATTTACAAGCCTGCTCAAAGGCTTTGAGGTATGTAAAAAATGCACAATTTTTTGGTTATGAGGCACGCGCTAGGTGTGCTCCCTATAGATAGTAGCCCCTGAGACTCTGGTTGCTCGCCATAGGCAGCAAACGGGGGATCATATACTGATGGCTGTGTCGTACCTGTGCGCAGGTATGCAAGGATCCGGCAGCCGATCCGTCTGTTGAAGTTGCCGAACTGAGGAGGCAAATCGGATCCATCGATGCCGATATCACGCTGGTGAATAAACGGCTTGAGGAGTCCCAGGGTATGTGCTTGGTTTTTATTATAATGTGTAGGAAAATGCCAAAGCAGCATAATATTAATGCAGTATGTGTGCACTGCAGATGGTGTTGCTGCCATGGAGGCCCTGAGGGCGGAACTTGCTCAAGCCAAGGAACAAGCTTGGTCTAGCAATGTGGCTGCCCTAAAGGCGGCTGAAGAGTTGAGAGCCGAACAGGCTGCTCGTCGCCGAAGCGAGGAAAAGATAGCCGAAATGGCTGAAGAGTTAAAAAATGCCGCCGACCGGTACGCACTCCTTGAAAAGGAGAATAAGGCTAGTTCGGCCGAGCTGGACAAGGCACGTAATGCCACCAAGGAGATGCGGACCGAGATCCGGAGTATGCGGGAGGAGCTCCAACGAGCTGACAAAATCGTGGCTGGGGGATCGTACTTACTGTGGACGAAGTTCTTGGATCCGAAGTATGCTCCCTTGGCGGGTCGCATGAGTCCTGCGGACTTGGCCAATAGTACAGCTGACGCTGTCAAGTTCTTCGAGGGTCAAGGCGATGAAGAAGTGGAGAAGCTTTTCTGGTCGCAGTTTAATGCTCCCACTCGCCCGCTGCCACTGAATGAGAAGGTGGCTGCTATGGCGGAGCTCCACAGGCTGTCCGGACTTGCAATGCGGTCTGTAATAGACCATCTTTGGCCGAAGGGGCCTAAGCCGGACAGCTACTTTGGTTTGGTGCAACAATTCCTTGGAGCCGTGTCCCGGATTGACGCCCTGAGAAGGTCGGCGTGCATAGAGGGTGTGCGGATGGCTTTAGCCCGCGTTAAAGCCTACTGGACGGATATAGAGGCCACTGTAATAGCAAGCCATGATCCGGCGGGAGGCTAACATCCGGCCGAGCACTACTAGGCGCAAGTCACAGAAGGTGCCCGCCTAATAGAGGCGCAGTGCTCAAAGAGTGTTTTATTCGAGTGATAAGTCGAATCATTGTAGAAAACAATGTTTAGTTTAATTATGAGGCTATGTATATACTTTTGCCCGGAAGTATGATTGTCCTCCCTTTGTGGCTATTCTTATATGTATAAGTAGTCTGAAAGATAGCAGTCGTTGGTTTCAGCCTCCTCGCGGACAATGTGGGGGTGTTGGCAAAAAAATATGCATAATCACACTTGATCCAACGTCTTGGCCCGTTAAGGAGGTGATCGCACGCCGAACTAGGAAATCGGAGTATATAGTTGTAACACTTTCGCTTAGCCATGGGAGTCTAATGGTGGGGCTACTATGTAGCCCCTGGTACCTCCACGTGCATCCGAATACGGGCGCGTGTGTACATGGCTGGAAAACGGCCCTTTGTTAAGGCGGAGGAATCTTTAGGGATTCCGGTGAGTCTTCGAGTGGTTGAACAGTCTCTTGCTGTATCATGACAATTAGTTTTCGGCTTTCTCTACTGAGGCACTCATCCGGAATAACCAGGGAACAATCGCAGTAGTTCTCCTTTGGCCTGCCTTAGCCAGATGGTAGCGGAACGTAAGGCGGCAAACCCAGGAGCCGGGCAAACCCAACATTTTGACCAAAGACATGATTCGGAGCTGATGCATATACGGCTAAACTTGTGACGCCGAACACTCCCGAGGGTATTCGTTCTTTTGTAAAAGAAGATAGGCTGACAAGAGCCTATTTTAAGCCCTTTATTTCTAGGTCCGTGCAATTTAGTCTGCCATGGCCAAATGCCAAAAATGGCAGTATCCTCTGTGGGTATAGAACCCATGGGATGGTTAAACAACAAGAGGCAGTAGAAAAGGCTTAGACAGGGGCTTAATCTAAAAAGAAACCTGTTGCACGGGGCCCTACTGCACACCTGCGCCTTTGTCTCTGTTGTGCCGTATCCTGGAAGGGTATCGCACGAACGTTGTCTGTAAAAAAGAAAAACTCGTAGGAGGGTGCAACGTAAGTATGCGATTAATAATAAGAGTGTAAGCTGTTGGCCTGCCAATAAGGTCGAGCCAAGCGTGGGGCTGTATTGAATATAGACAACTCCTGGTTTCCCTTATGGGATTACATATACAGTGCCCTGTTGGAATTTATCCGGGCTACCTGACTCGTCTAACAGTGTCTATGGTCGTGATGACCAATCATGTTTTCTAAAACTGGAGGCCGCTTATAGTCCGACCGCTAGGGCCGTCGCGTATTCCTCTGCGCGTGAAGGGCGCTTTATGATTCCGCTAATGGTGATGACGCCGTGGGGACCGGGCATCTTGAGTGTAAGGTGGCCATAGTGCGACAATGCATTGAAGCGGGCGAAGGCCGTTCTTCCTAGCAATGCATGATAACTTCTTTGGAAGGGTGCGACAGTGAAGAGCAGCTCTTCGCTTCTGGAGTTGCCTGGGGAGCCGAAGGTTACTTCCAGCACGACGGAGCCCCTGGCGCAGGCTGCAACGCCTGGTATCACCCCTTCAAAGGTGGTGTTGCTTTGTTTAATTCTGGATGGGTCTATCCCCATTCTGCGGACAGTGTCCTCGTATATTAAATTAAGACCACTGTCGCCGTCCATGAGGACACGGGTGAGACGGTATCCGTTGATTATTAGGTCAAGCACCAAGGCATGTGATCCTCCTCGCCGAATTGTAGTTCGGCCGTCCATGTGATCGAAAGAGATCGGACGAGACTTCCAGTAGTGAGACATGGGTACGACGGGCTCTACCTCGTGCACTTCTATGGGCGCGTGTTCATGCCCTCTCGTGGATGTGTGAGTCATGTGGATCATGTTTACTGTTTTAACCTCTGGCGGGAATTTTTTCTGTACCCCAGTGTTCGGCTGGTGAGGTTCATCCTCGTCTTCGCTTGGTGTGCCCCTCCCCTTGTGTTCGGCATTTAATTTGCTGGCCTTCTTGAAGACCCGACACTCTCTATGGGTGTGGTTCGCAGGTTTCTCTGGGGTGCCATGAATTTGGCATAGTCTATCCAGGACTCTGTTCAGACCGAACGGTCCATCTTTACTGCCTTCGAATGGCTTCTTTTGCTGATCAGGTTGAGAGCCCCTGAATCTGGCGTTGACCGTCGTGTTGTCCAGGCTCTCTTCCTTGTTTTGGCGTTTGTTTTTATTACGCCGTGGCTTCCCGTTGCCATCCCTTAGTTCGGATGTGCTGGGGTCGCTGGTGCCTTTATGGGCCAACCAGCTATCCTCACCCGCGCAAAAGCGGGTCATAAGGCTTGTTAAGGCTGCCATTGTCCTTGGCTTTTCTTGGCCGAGGTGTCGAGCGAGCCATTCATCACGGATGCTATGTTTCAAAGCGGATAAGGCTTTAGCGTCCGGACAGTCGACAATTTGTTTCTTCTTAGTGAGGAATCTGTTCCAAAGCTTGCGAGAGGACTCTCCGGGCTGTTGAATTATGTGACTTAGATCGTCTGCATCCGGAGGCCGAACATAAGTCCCTTGAAAATTGGCCCTGAAAGCGTCTTCGAGTTCCTCCCAACTCCCAATTGAGTTTTCAGGAGGCTTTTCAACCAGTGTCGAGCTGGTCCCTTCAACTTGAGGGGAAGGTATTTGATGGCGTGGAGGTCATCCCCACGAGTCATGTGAATATGCAGGATAAAATCCTTGATCCTGGCAATGAAGTGGGTGGTGGGTGGGCGCCGAATTCCTTCGTCGCCTGCTTCTCACTTGGGCCGGACATAGTTCGGCCCAGAGCATCCTGACAAAGAGAGAGACTTCAATGAGTTTAGCATGTCACCAAAGGGCGAGTGCTGAAAGATGTCCGCAGCGGTAAACTCCATTACTGGAGCCCAGCCCGGCTCGACTGGCTCGAGAGTGAGCAGACCAGGACCAACAACCGGATATGAGTCCGGGGGCCCAAGGTTACAGGCCTCCACAGAGGTGAGACCCGTGTTCGGCTCCACCGCTGATAAGTGTGCGGCCTGCGGGGCGGGGTCCAGCCCTCCGTCCGTAGGCAACGCAACCTGCCCTGGATTTAGATCCGGGGCTGCCTCGGGGAGAATGTCCCGGGCACTATTCGACAGCAGGTCTAGGCCGTGCTCATCGCGGCTGTCCGGCGCTCCTGGCGCAGGCCCGAATCCGTCGAAGATCAAATCTCCGCGGACATCTGCCGTGTAGTTCAAGTTTCCAAACCGGATCTAGCGGCCAGGGGCGAAGTTGTCGATCTGCTCCAATTGGCCAAGCGAATTGGCCCGCAGTGCGAAGCCGCCGAACACAAAGATCTCTCCGGGGAGAAGAGTCTTGCCCTGGACCGTGTCGTTGACAATTGAAGACGCCATCAAGCCTCAAAGCGACGACACAGAGGAACTCTCAATGAAAGCACCAATGCCGGTGTCAAAACCGGCGGATCTCGGGTAGGGAGTCCCGATCTATGCGTCTTAGGCTGATGGTAACAGGAAGCGAGGGACACAATGTTTACCCAGGTTTGGGCCCTCTCGATGGAAGTAAAACTCTACTTCCTGCTTGATTAATATTGAAGATATGTGGAATACAAGAGTAGATCTACCACGAGATTGTAGAGGCTAAACCCTAAGAGCTAGCCTATGATGGTATGATTGTAATTGTGATCGGCCTTCTAAGGACCATGCTCTCCGGTTTATATAGACACCGGAGAGCTAGGGTTTACATGGAGTCGGTTATAAGGAATGAAACATAATATCTGGATCACCAAGCTTGTCTTCCACGCAAAGGAGAGTCCCATCCGGACACGAGCCGAAGTCTTGAGTCTTCTATCTTGACGCTTCTATAGTCCGGATGATGTATATAGTCAGGCTGTCCGGATACCCCCTTATCCAGGACTCCCTCAGTGGACTCGGCTATCGATAGATTAAAAACACTTTGCAGAGGTTAGTACACTGTACCCACACTACGGAACCTATGGCCTCGCACTCCCATTCGGGTGGACCAACGGTGTTCCGACGAAACCATTTCATTGTGATGACACTCTCCCGGCCCTCCCGACTCAGACCCCAACGGGCTAGTCCTGGGTGGCCCTGTGTCTACCTCCAGACACCTCGACCACCGTCGTGGCCCGTCCCACTCTGGGACATGGATCCAAAAACTAACTTACAACGGGCTCACAAGGTTATGCTTGCTTACCAGCCAGGGTACAACATGCCCATAAGCTTCCCTAAATGGAGGCACCGATCAGAGGCACGACAATGAAATGCATTAAGGTCGTCCCATACCGGCAAATGTGGTTGCACTGGGAAAGACTTGTTTCAGCGGCACCATGACCCGGTCAACAACATAATTCAAGTTTAATTATTATTCAGGTTCAACTTAATGTTAATAAAAATAACCGGTGTCATAATGCCATACTATGCATCACTTAACATATGCATCACATAACCTTGCAAACCACTGAGCCAACCACGCTCCTACGGAGCCATTATCAACTCATGCTTCTACTCTGGTTAAGATCACACCTCACTTATAGCAGATTCATTTCTAGCAATCTCATTACTTTTCATCATGCAAAAATAATAATATAACTACTGATCAAACTTTATGACCATATCATTATCACTTGAAACTAAGTTCTCTTTAGCTTACCAACAATATTTACCTCAAACATTCTGTAGTTCAAGTATTTTTTACATGACAAGCATTTAACAGAACATAATAATTATATAACTAACTTAAATGCATAAATATTCATAAGTTCAAGTAGAAAAATCACAAATATTGGACTGGCACTATGAAAATGTCACTGTGGCTTGCCTGGGGATGAAGAAGGCACCGGGAAGAAGTGCGGTGAAGCCGCGGAAAGATTTGCCGGAAACAGTTCTCTCTCGGAGGGGCTGTTTACGCGCAAAGGCAAAAAAGACATTTCCAGTATGTCAAACCATAATGAAAATGATACTAACAGAAAGGGCTCGACAAAACGAAGAAGTGAGCGTTGGTTTCACCTCATTTGGAGCTACGGATAAAAAGATATGAGGGGTTGAAGTTCAGGGACTTTTCTACAAAAAATTCATCACAAATAAGTCCCTGAGTGGATAAGACAGAAGCGCAAAACAGAAACATGCTTTCGGTCAGCAAAAACGTATTCCGTGGAATACGTTTCCACTTATCCACGTCAGCATGGACTGGTCAACACGGGGCTGGCGGCTTAGAGGCTTACAGGTGGGGTCCACGCGCAGGGGATGGGGCCCACCTGGCCAGCTGACCAGGTCAATGCCCCTGTCTTCTTCTTCCTCATCCAGCTCCCGCACGGGACAAAGGAGGCAGGGGAGGGCGCGTCACCGGCGACGGGCCGCCTGGCTCCGGCCGTCTCCGGCGAGGGCGAAGCCATCGGCGGGCTCGGGAGACCACGCCGCTTCCATACAGAGAGGAGACACGCGCCGGGGAGAGCTAGGGCGGCCGCGTCTTGGGGGCAACAGAGGAGCGCCGGTGGTGGTTGATTGAGGGGTGGCGGCCATACGGGGCTCCGGCGAAAGGGTGGGGTGGTGGGGAGGTTCGCTGGGGCACGAGGAGGACTCAGGTGAGGTCAGTGGGTGGAGAAGGGGACCGGGGAGCTCGAATTTGAGCAGTGGCCGGCGGCGAGGCTTCGGTCAGGAGGGCGGCAAGAGCGCTCGTCGAGCTCGGGGAAGTTTCTGGGCGTAGCTAGAGGAGGGTGGAGAGGCCAGAGGTGAGCTCGGGAGGCTCGGGGGATGGCCTTTTATAGGCGGGGCGAGGGAAGCCGAGCTGGCACCATCGGCGACGCGTGTTCGGCGCCGCGGACGCGTGTGCTCAGGCATGGGCTCGGGGGAAGGCGACGACGACGCACAGTGAGGAGCTCACGGGGAGGAGGAGGCCAAAGGAGGGGCAGAGGAAGAGGTTGATCGCCATAAAAGCTCGGTCGGCCACATATCTCTCGTGGGCGCGCGGTGGTTTGCATTGGTGAGCTAGCTCCCGGAAGGGGAGAGGGGTCCCGGGGAACGGAGACAACGCGGGGAACACGCTGAACATCTTCACAAGCGTGGAGCCGACGAGAGGAGGAGGGGGTCCAACACAAATAGTGCTCTGGACGTGCGCATGGCATGCCAAAACGGTGGTCACCACCAGTGCTAGCATGTGGGGGAGGCAAAAAGTTGGAAATTGATGTCTAGAGGTAAGTCCTTCGAATGATGGTTTGAACTGAGGTGGTAACTAAGTGAAAGAGGCTTTGGTTAAAAAGTTAGTGAGCTCTGAAGTTTACTGCAGTAAACGTCACCAGCTCAATGTGGTCAACGGGGAATTGTTGGAGGCCAAACAAGATGTCTGGGATGTTTAGATATGGAGGGACTATGATCCTAAAGAGTTTGAGGGTAAAAGGATCAAGATTTACTGTAGTTGCTTCACAACTGCATACTTGGTCCAGAAATGAAGATCATGATGATGCACTCACATGGAGTGTCCAATTGAGCTCAAATTGGGCAAGTAAGGGTAATTTGGTCATATGAAAATGCTGTAAAAAGCTCATGCCAAATGGCTAAGCCAAAATGGCACTTGCTTCACAAACATCTCTGCTGACCAGAAATTTGAAATAATTTTGGTGGTCAAATAGCTCAATAAAATGATCCCAAAATGGGTGGAGAGATGTTTCAAGGGCATAAGAATGATCTGGTAATTTATCAGGATTTTTGAAGCAATATAAAATATACTTGCTTCACAACCTAAAAATATTGCCAGAATCAAAGATTTGCTCCTGTGATCACATAGATTATTGGATGGGGCTGCAAATGGGTGGAAGGGGTTAATATGAGCACAATAAGGAGTGTGCAAAAGTTCAACTCATTTGGGTACTCCTAACTAGTACTTCCTTCACAAAGCTTTCTGTTTGGCAGAAACTTTGAAAATTCACTGAGGAAGATTGGCTAGGCAAATAAATTTTAACTTGTGCATGAGGCAATTATTTGGACATATAAACATGACCAAAAAGGTCCGGAGTCAATAGTATAAATATAAAGGACACTTCCTTCACAAAGTGCCATTCAGGGCAGAATAGGAAATGGAATATTGGGGAATTATTTTTGAACATGGCAATGAAAAGTTTTGCCATATTTGATCGAGATATGACCCAAAGAATTTATGAGAATTATTTAGGAATTTTTGGAGTGATGGAAATATAGGTTGCTTCACAACCTAGGGCAATTTGAGTTATTCCTTTAATAGAAAAGGAACATTCCCAATAAAAGAAATATTGGGATTTGGGCTAGGATGGAAATGACAGGGTCGAGGGAAGGATTTGGGAATGGCAAGCCACTTTGGAAACAAATAAGAGGTCATCTTCTTCAGTTTCCATACCATAAAGCCACGGAAAAAGAAATCTCACGCAAAAACCTCGGAAAAACAAAAGAAAAAGAAAGGGCCAAAAATCAGGGTGTCACACATTGCAAGCAAGGAAATCTCTAGCAGTTTCTTCATCCATAACATAACCCTCAGGAACAACAGGCAATTCATAATTAGGAGGAGAACCTTCATCATCACTTTCATCAATAATTTCATTTTCAATAATTTCATTCTCCCTAGCCTTAGTAAGTTGTTCATCAAGAAATTCACCTAATGGCACAGTAGTATCAAGCATAGAAGTAGTTTCATCATAAGTATCATGCATAGCAGAAGTGGCATCATCAATAACATGCGACATATCAGAATTCATAGCAGTAGCAGGTTTAGGTGTCGCAAGCTTATTCATAACAGAAGGAGAATCTAGTGCAGAGCTAGATGGCAGTTCCTTACCTCCCCTCGTAGTTGAGGGATATATTTTAGTTCTTTGATCTTTCAAGTTCTTCATAGTGATCAGAAGATATAAATGCCAAATGATTCAGAGAATAGAGCTACGCTCCCTGGCAACGGCGCCAGAAAATAGTCTTGATAACCCACAAGTGTAGGGGATCGCAACAGCTTTCGAGGGTGGAGCATTCAACCCAAATTTATTGATTCGACACAAGGGGAGCCAAAGAATATTCTTAAGTATTAGCAGTTGAGTTGTCAATTCAACCACACCTAGATAACTTAGTATCTGCAACAAAGTATTTAGTAGCAAAATAGTATGATAGTAATGGTAACAGTGGAAAATGCAAAGATAGTAATGATAGCAGTATTGTAGTGATTGTAACAGTAGCAACGGAAAAGTAAATAAGCGAAGCACAATATATGAAAAGCTCATAGGCATTGGATCAGTGATGGATAAGTATGTCGGATGCGATTCCTCATGTAATAGCTATAACATAGGGTGACACAGAACTAACTCCAATTCATCAATGTAATGTAGGCATGTATTCTGAATATAGTCATACGTGCTTATGGAAAAGAACTTGCATGACATCTTTTGTCCTACCCTTCCGTGGCAGTGGGGTCCTAGCGGAAACTAAGGGATATTAAGGCCTCCTTTTAATAGAGAACCGTACCAAAGCATTAACACATAGTGAATACATGAACTCCTCAAACTACGGTCGTCACCGAGAAGTATCCCGATTATTGTCACTTTGGGATTGTCGGATCATAACACATAATAGGTGACTATAGACTTGCCAGATAGGATCAAGAACACACATATATTCATGAAAACATAATAGGTTCAGATCTATAATCATGGCACTCAGGCCCTAGTGACAAGCATTAAGCATAGCAAAGTCATAGCAACATCAATCTCAGAACATAGTGGATACTAGGGATCAAACCCTAACAAAACTAACTTGATTACATGGTAAATCTCATCCAACCCATCACCGTGCAGCAAGCCTACGATGGAATTACTCACGCACGGCGGTGAGCATCATGGAATTGGTGATGGAGGATGGTTAATGATGACGACAGCGACAGATCCCCCTCTCCGGTGCCCCAAATGGACCCCAGATCAGCCCTCCCGAGAGAGATTAGGGCTTGGCGGCAGCTCCGTATCGTAAAACGCGATGAAACTTCCTCTCTAATTTTTTTCTCCGCGAGACGGAATATATGGAGTTGGAGTTGAGGTCGGCGGAGCTGCAGGGGGCCCACGAGACAGGGGCGCGCGCCCAGAGGGGGTGAGCGCGCCCAAACCCTTGTGGACAGGGTGTGGGCCTCCTGGTCTTCATCTTTTTCTAGTATTTTTTATATTTTCTGAAACTTATCTCCAAGGATTTTCAGGTCATTCCGAGAACTTTTGTTTTCTACACATAAAACAACATCATGGCAGTTTTGCTGAAAATAGCGTCAGTCCGTGTTAGTTTCATTCAAATCATGCAAGTTAGAGTCCAAAACAAGGGCAAAAGTGTTTGGAAAAGTGGATACGTTGGAGACGTATCATACGGCTTAATTCGCCAGGGGCTTCATTACACCCCATAATATGGCAAAAAAGTCTGAACACCTTTTACAGTAGTTCGACACCCTGAATTGTAGCATTATATGCATCGGCTCCGAATCATGTCTTGGGTCAATAGTTGGGTTGCCCGGCTCCTGTGCTTGCTACCCTACATTCCGCTATATCGGCTAGGGTAGTAAAGGGAGAACTACTATGATTGTGTCCTGTTTATCCAGATGAGCACCTAAGTAGAGAAAGCCAAAAACTGACTGTCATGATGCGGCGAGAGCTAGTTAGCTGTTCGAGAGGTTCCAAATCTTTAGCGATTTATTCCACGTTATGTGATGAATCAGTTTTTATACGATTAAGCGTATATAGTGCCCCAAGTTTGTCTTGTCAAACTCCTATGGCTAAGTGGGAATGATAAAGCCGAATAGTCCGATTGCCTGGTTCGTTGCACTGAACACCTCCTTAAAGGACCAAAACCTTGGATAAAGAGTGTTTAGATTCATCCCGAACACCCTCGTACTACCTATGTGGGGGCAGAAGCCGACGACTAGCAATTCTTAGATTTATTAAAATGGCCGCACAGGAGGTGTAGTTTCAAACAAACTTTACACTACGTAAACTGAACTATTTTGTATTACAGGACAGGATGAAACATGAGTGTATTCATGGGAATATGATATCCTTAGCACATTGCTCCGCCACAAGGCGGGACCCCTCCATGAAACTATCATAATACAACTCGGGCCTGCGGTGCTCCTTGCCTTCAGGCGGTCCTTCGGTCATCAATTTAGTGGCGTCCATCTTCGCCCAGTGCGTCTTCACGCGGGCGAAGGCCATTCTTGCACCTTCAATGTAGATAGACCGTTTAATGGCATCAAGCCGAGGACATGCACTGACTAGCCGCTTCACGAGACCGAAGTAGCTGCTAGGAAAAGCTTCGGCAGGCCATAGCCAGATTATCAAATCCTTCATGACTAGTTCGGTCGTCCTATGCAGCTCAACCAGTTGCTTTAGCTGGTCGCTAACAGGCACTGGAGGTTCGGACGCAAGGTATTGCGACCAGAACAGCTTCTCCGTAGAGCTTCCCTCTTCGGCTTGATAGAATTCAGTAGCGTCTGACATGCAGCACGGAAGATCCGCAAACGCCCCTAGAGAGCTCCAAATCCGAGTCAGCAAAATAAACCTTTCCCTTACATATTTGCTCTGCATTATAAAAGCCTTACCCGCCGCGATCTTCTTGGCCGCCTGGATTTCCTGGAGGGCGCCCTGGGCTTCGGCTCGGACATCTTGTGCGCTCTGGCAGGCCTTTGCAAGTTCAGATTCTTGCTCCTTATAATCACGCTCCAGGGACTCGCATCTGTTGACGGTGTCCTAGAGCTCCTGCTAGATCTCCTTGACCCGGGCCTCATGCTTTTCGCATGCGGCGTGCTCCTTGGCCGCCTTGTCTTCGGCCCCAACCAGCGGCTTTTTGAGGGCCGTCACTTCGCTCATGGCCCCTAATAAATATAAATGACACTTTACAGTTAGAACAAAACATTTTCTATAGCCGAATTTTGTTGCAAATCACTACATACCTTCATTTTCTTTTAGCTGCTCCTTTACACGGCCGAGCTCTCCCTTGACCCGCTCCAGATTCTGCTTGAGTCCGGAGATTTCCACAGTATGAGCGGATGCAGCTAGCAGGGATGCCTGTTTGTTCACATATAAATTTTAAAATTAGTCTCCTGCGAAATTCATTTGATCCTCTATTCGGTTTCTCTTTCCGAACATTGGACAGAGCATCAGGGGCTACTACCTACACTGTGACATTCCTTTTAAAATTGCGCGACTTACCTCGAAGCTTGTTAGAAGGCACGTACACGCTTCGGTCAGTCCGCTTTCCGCGGACTGAATCCTCTCAATCACCACACCCATGAGGGTGCGATGTTCTTCCACGATGGAAGCACCTCGCAGCGCTTCCAGCAAATCGTCCGGCGCCTCTGGATGGATAGAGGCCGCTGGCGGAACAGGCACACCTCCTTCCTTCAAGGGTTGCTTGCCTGATTCTGAAGCCACATGGATCTCCGGAATGGTACTCGGCCCGGGGCCGGTGTGACACTCCAAAAATTTTGTGATTTTTGTTTTCAGAAAGAGCCTTGCTTGGTTTGAAGAAGGTCATTTAAACCCTTCTTAAAAACCCTCTTGCTAAGTTTGCCCTCTCAAAAATATTTTTTTTGGATTTAGTTTCTTTTAAAAAGAAAATCTTTTGTTTTTGGGCTTTCATTTGATTTTGATCCACTCTTGTTTACCATGTTTCTTATGGTAAAACTTCCCCAAAAACCCCTCCTCCCACCTTGGTGCAACCCAAACATTCTGTCCAAACTAATAAAATCCATTTTTGGATTTTATTCCAATTATTTCTCTTTCCAAAATAATTCTGTCTTTTCTTTTTGAGCCTAGGTGATTTGCAAAGCAAGTACCCTAATGCATTTGATATTTGACCTCAACTCAACACCTCTGGATAGTCCTTAGCACCCACAACCTAGAACCATCTTGATCCACTCTTCTTCTTTTCAAATATTTCAAATTTCACTCACTGCAAGTTTGGACCAGATTTGCCAAATTTGGTGAAATTCATATCTACACTTCTCCAAAAATTCCACCAAAATTCAGGCAACCTCTAGTTGCAATGAGAGACCACTCCACCAAAAATCAGCTCAAGGAAAAATCCCTAGATGCCAGAATCATTCCGTCGAACACTTGGCATGCACTGTTTCTGTTCATCTTCAGTTAAATTCAGACTTCAGTGTCGTTCTCCGTCAGAGTTTCAGTCACATGCCCACAGTGCACTTGGCACGTTGCTCACAGCCTGGCCTGCTTGTCCGGAGCTTCACACGCGTGCTTGGCGCGTTCCTGGCGTCGGTGGTGCCCTGGCCCGCCTGCGCCGGCGTGCTTTGCGGCGGCCGAACCACCGTAATGGCCGACAGGGGACAACACCGCGGCAGAACGCCGTTCGGCGCCGCCCAGTCCTTCTGGTAGCTTCGCGTGGCCATTTCCTTGCCAGCGCACACATGCAGTACCGTCGCCGTGGCCTGGCACGCGTAGAGCGCGTTCTCTGCCGCCGACGGGCCATGCTGTCATTCCGTCGAGGGCAGGCCGTAAACCTCCCTCCATTGCTGAGCTGGACCCCGAAGTGGCACCACTACTCCACCTAGGCGATGCTCAAGCCCCTAAGCCGACCGTTCTGCCACATCGCTGCCGTAATCAACCGCCGGACTTATCCGTTCACGGCAACCGCCTCGGGGCGGCTATAAATAGCACCCCCGAGCTTGCTCTCGCCCCCCGCACGACTCCACCACCTCTCTAGACCCCACCTAGCCACTTGGAGAGCCTCGAGGGGCCTTTCTTCTTCGACTCTGGCCACCTCCGTCCGCCTCGGGCTCCGGCAACGTTCTCTTCGGTGAGAACTCCTCCGCCGCCCTGCTCTTGCCCGTAGCCTCGTACCACCCCCCATAGGCTAACCCCCTCTTCAATTTGAACACCGCAGCTCCCTCTGGCGAGATCCACGACTGCCCGAACTGCCGTCCGCCGGAGCAAGGGCCGCCTTTGACACGGTGCTCGCCGGCGACCACCACCACCACCCACAGACGCGGAACGGTGCACTGATCTCGAAGGTAACCCCCGATCACCTTGCCTCGCCGTGGATCGCCGCCGGCAACCACCGCACCTTTCGGGCGCCGCCGCGCTCTGTTTTCCCCGTTTGAAATTTCAAACCTGACAGGTGGAGCCCGCCTGTCAGCCTCTCAGTCATTTCTTTTAAATGAAACGTTTTTCTGGATTTCCCGCAGAGCCCCCTGGAAACTTTTTGTTTCATTACAGATGGGTCCTTGGGCCAAAACTCTTATAACTTTTAAACAGAAAATGGTTTTTGATTGATTCCTTTTCTGTCATCTTTATTTTTCTGTCTAGTTTTTTGTAATATTTATTTGAAAAATACTTGCAACACTTTTCTGTACACTCACGGTATTTACGTTGCGTGCGTATTTTTCTTATACCGTAGATACCGGAGGAGGTGACGGAGCTGCAAACTTCACACAGTTAAACTCCGACTACTCCGAACCAGGCAAGCATGTTTGAACTCTTGATATGATGAGTGGTTGTTGCATGTTTGCATTTTAGTATAGTCATGGCATGTTTATGGACATTTCTTGAATGTTATATTTCATGCACATAAGTGGAAAGTAAGTTCCGGAAAGCAGTATGTTGTTGGATACATATTTGCATGGCCATGTGTTGGCATGAGGATGGGTAAGATGGCAGTGTTGTGACATGCCAGTCCTATGCCAGACTATTTGACTTCCGTGTCATCGTGAAACAAATCACATTTCCATTCATTCCTTCCTGTACTGTCACATGTTTTCCAAAGGAATATGGCATAGTAAGTTGCAAATTGTTTTCCTGGTACACACCAAATAGAGAGGCCGGGATGAGGGTTCCATGGCCCTGGGCATGGGTGTTTCCGGTTGGGACCGAGAGGGGGGCACCCCTTAGAGCGCGCGTATAGAAATTTGATCCCATGCTACTCGAGGTTGTGGCCTCCCCGTCTGAAAGTTTTTCTTGGACGTTGTCCAGGGTGATTCCTGGCATCGTGAGGTGAAATGGGTGTGTACTAGTTAAATGTGTTTCTACTGAAATACCGTAAACGGAACTAGTCCTTCGTGACTACGGAAATCCGTTGGTTGTGGTCAGTTCATACAAACTCTGCAGAGTCTCAAATTCTTGAAATCATCTTGTTCTTGATCAAGTACTATATTCATGTTATCTTGTCAGATATCAGTCTCAGTGACAAAACCCAGGTGGAATACATGTGTGATAAATCCGGTTAAAGATTATTCTTGCGGATGGACTAATCTTGTTATTTACATTTATTACAAGCCCTGTCTATGATGTCGCTCAGACGTCCGACGGTGGCATTCTTGTTATTTACATTTATTGTAAGCGCTGTCTGTGATGTCGCTCAGACGTCCGACGGTGGCATTCTTGCTAATTACATTCCTTTTGTAAGCCCTGTCTGTGACGTCGCTCAGATGTCCGACTGTGGCGTTTCTTTTATAAGCCCTGTCTGTGACGTCGCTCAGATGTCCGACTGTGGCATTTCTTTTATAAGCCCTGTCTGTGACGTCGCTCAGATGTCCGACTGTGGCGTTTCTTTTATAAGCCCTGTCTGTGACGTCGCTCAGATGTCCGACTGTGGCATTTCTTTTATATGCCCTGTCTGTGACGTCGCTCAGACGTCCGATTGTGGTATTTATTTTAAGCCCTTTATGTGGTGTCGCTTAGACGCCCGACTGCGGCATGTATTTTATTTATTTACCTTTCGAGGCGTCGCTCCAGACACCCGATCGGTTTTCACTTATTTATGTTATTTATCAAGTCCTGCAATATTATTGTTGTTGTATGAGCATCATTTTTATTCATGACGGATTCATGCATTCATTGATTATATCTTTTGTCCGAACTGTCTTGCGAGTACTTTCAAAGTACTCACCTGGCTTGTTGATTTGGCCAGATGTTGATGAAGGCGATCTCATGGATGAAGAGTTTGATAGCGAGTCCGACGCATAGAGGAGTCCCAGTCAGTCCCGTGCGATCCAGTTTGGTCATTGTACTATCCGCTTCCGCAACCCCAGAAATAAATTCATCGAGCCTCACCTCGACGCTCGATGAGCTGCCTATTAGGAGTCAAGTTATCCACCACTTTTTACCTCGAGCTAGTAGCATGCCACCACACCCCTGTGTTATAACCGCCCTTATGTAAGATAGTGGCGAGTTTGTCATAATTGTTGAGCAGCCTCAGCTCAACCCTGTAATATATTTAATGCTACTGGTCCTCTGTTCATCAAGTATTTGTCTACCAGTGAGGATGATTTTTCCTATACTGGGATTTAAAGATCGATTTTCTCAATATTTATTTATTGAAAAAGTCGGTCGTGACAGCCGGATTAAAAGTTTCCCCCACCGTCAGTCGCTACAGGGACTTGCTCCCTCATATGTTCGGCGGGCGAGGTTCTACCCTCCGGCACCACCAGGACGGCCTCTTGAGCCTCTCCCCGGCCCGGGATCCTTCGAGACAATGCCTCGGTGTTCACCGCGGCCTTGGGGGAGGAGTCTGTTGGAAGAGACCCCTGTCCATCGTCGACGGATCCAGCGATCCCTCTGAAGAGGAGGATAGCTCAACATTGAACCGAGCCGGGCTGCAAAGTGCATGACCCAATACGTTAAAAACAATATAGTGGAATAGCCGGATACATTATTGTGTTCGGATACTTACGATTTAGCCAGGGGCTTGACCCTGGGTTCCCATTCCAAGCAGCTATCGGTAGCCATCCTGGGACTGTCTAAAGGAGAAGTTTCCCCCTTCTTGGACGTCCTGGCCTCTGAATGAATGGAGGCCACCCTCTTCTTTCTCCCCCCTACAGGGGGGATGAATTTATTCTACCTCCTCCTCCTCTTCCCCGTCATCTTCGATGGTGGAGGAGTGATCCTCGACATCTTGGGACACTGTGTCCGAGGTGCCCTTACGAGGGAGACCATCTCTGGTCCCCCGGGCCTTCTTCTTGGCCTTCTTCTCCGGCACCTCGTAAGGTGCCGAAAAAAACATCTTCGTTAGAAGTGGGTTTTCTGGGCCTTCGGGCAGTGGAGCCGGACAGTCAATCCGCTCTGCTATCTCTATCCAGGCCTGAATAAATAAAGGAAGAAGCTTAGACTTTCGCCTCAAATATGCCTGTAAAAGGTGTAACGTGAAAAATATGTAAAAACTCACCGGATTAGCCTGACGTTTTGAGCTGAGCCCACGATCCTGGGTCGTGGGCGGTGGTGTCTCTCGGGCCTTGAAAAGTACTTTCCAAAAATCTTCGTGCATTGTGCCGAAGATCTCTTGCAACATCTGGTGCTGGGCCGGATCGAACTCCCACAAGTTGTGGGACCGGTATTGGCACGGATGAATCCAGCAAATGAGCATAACTTGTACTACGTTGACAAGCTTGATTTTCTTGTCTATCATGTTCCGGATGCATGTCTGGAGCCCGTACACCTCGTCCAAACAGCGCTAGGTCAGGCCCTTCTCTTGCCAGGAGGTGAGCCGCATAGGAACACCAGATCGGAATTCGAGGGCCACCGCCTAGTTGGCGTCACGCGGCTCGCTGATGTAGAACCACCCCAATTGCCATCATCCCATTACTGTCTCCACGAAGGAGCCTTCGGGCCAGGTAACATTGGGCATCTTTCTCACCATAGCGCCTCCGCACTCCGCTTGCTGACCGCTTACCACCTTTGGCTTCAGATTGGAAGTCTTCAGCCATAACCCAAAATGGGGTGGGATGCGAAGAAAGGCCTCACAGACGATGATAAATGCCGATATGTTGAGGATGGAGTTGGGGGCCAGATCATGGAAGTCCAGCCCGTAATAGTGCGTCAGTCCGCGAACAAATGGGTGGAGGGGAAATCCCAGCCCGTGGACAAAGTGAGAGACGAACAACACCCTTTCTTGGGGTTCTGGGGTAGGGACAATTTGTCCCTTGGCTGGAAGCCGATGGTTGACCTTCTTGGTTAAGTATCCATTCTCCCGGAGCTTTTTTATGTCCTTCTCCTTGACGGAGGAGGCCATCCACTTGCCTCCTGCTCTGGATCCGGACATGTTCGGAATGCTTTTTTGGGCGGAGAAGGCGAAAGCTTGGGCGCTAGAGCTCGAGAGTGAATGAGCAGAGGAAGGAGAAGGCGTGGGTGAAAGAGGGGAATCCTTATCCCTTTATAAAGGCAGAAGAAATCATGCGCCTCCCCACTCGCCCTAAAACTCGCTTATTCCCCAAGCGCCGTGCTTATGGCACGGTTGGGTTACCCACACCCGTATTGATGAGAATCCCGTAATAAGGAGACACGATCTCTGCTTCGACAAGACGTGCCAATAAAACCGCCTCGCGAAACATAGAGTAGCAGGTTGGAAAAAACGTTTCGAATAATGATCGGGCCGCAGCATGATGACACGCTATGGAGAAATTGTCAGCAGATTAGACTCGTGGAATATTGTACTCTCTATGGGGGTATGTGGAATTTGTTTTGCAGAGCCGGACACGATTCTTTTCTTCAAGATCTACTTTGCAGTATTCAGAGAAGGAACCCGCCTTGCAATGCCGAAGACAATCTGCACGCCGGACTCATCGTCATTGAAACCTGGTTCAGGGGCTACTGAGGGAGTCCTGGATTAAAGGGTCCTTGGACAGTCGGACTATATACATTGGCTGGACTGTTGGGCTATGAAGATACAAGATAGAAGACTTCGTCCCGTGTCCGGGTGGGACTCTCCTTTGCGTGGAAGGCAAGCTTGGTGATTCGGATATGTAGATTCCCTTCTCTATAACCAACCTGATGTACCCCTAGCCCCCTCCGATGTCTATATAAATCGGAGGGATTAGTACGTAGGAAAAGAACAATCATAATCATAGGCTAGCTTCTAGGGTTAGCCTCTACGATCTCGTGGTAGATCAACTCTTGTAATACTCATATCATCAAGATCAATCAAGCAGGAAGTAGGGTATTACCTCCAAAGAGAGGGCCCGAACCTGGGTAAACATTGTGTCCCCCGCCTCCTGTTACCATTAGCCTTAGATGCACAGTTCGGTACCCCCTACCCCAGATCTGCCGATTTTGACACCGACAATTGTTAATAATATTTGATCAACCTTATTAATGGATCATTTTTTAGAGGTATGAAGTTGATGAATTTAGTGAGCACTACCTTCTGTCCCTACCTTTTGTTTTCTGTTTTTCTTAATTAAATGAAATAAAGTGCCATGCTTTGTCCGTTTTCTGAGTTTTCCGTGCAATAGAAAAAATGACCAAAAAATAAAAGTTCTAGGAATGCTCCAAAAATTTAATATGATTTTTCTGAATATTTAAGAATTTCTGGTGCAAATAACACCGGAGGGGGGCACCTGGGCGCGCCAGGACTCCCAGGCGCGCCCTGGTGGGTTGTGGTCCCCACGTGGGCCCCTCACTTACTTCTTCTTCCCACATCACCACATTCCTCCAGAAAAAAATCACAAATGCTCTCTCTCTCTCTCTCTCGTGTTCTTCCTCCCTAAATCGTGGATTTTGATCTCTTTGCTCGAAGATCTATTTCCGAAACTATTTCAGGGAATTGTTGCTTGGTATGTAATTCCTCCATATGTCCAATTAGTTTTTGCTTTAGTGGTCTATATTTTGAATAATTAGCTACTCTTGGTGCTGCTATAGATGAGCTTGCATGTTGAATTCTTAGAGTTCTAAGTAGTTTGAATGCTTGCTATGGCCTCTATACATCCCTATGAGTAGTTGCTATCATTTTTGTAAAGTTTTGTTGAGACAAATTTTGTGGACTAAATATTTCAGAATTTTGCTTAGAAAAAGGATGAGTTTCTTTAGCAAGTTTGCTTCCAAAAAGAGCTCCAAGGGAGTTATTGGGGAGTCATCTGACAATGATCGTCATACCCGGAGATTGGCGGAGTTGCGGCCGTGCGAGTGACCGCATAATCCATTAATGGAAGGGGCTGGAATCCTTCAAGAGTTTACACAATATGCTGCTAATGCTGGCCTCACCGACTTCATTGCGGCTGAATGCGAACAATATCATCTCGTCACAAATTCCTTTGTCCAAAACTTTCATTTCCATTCTAGGAATAATCCCCCTGAGGTGTTGTTTAATTTATATGCTAAAAACCACCAGATACCACTTACTGAATTTTGTGACATATGCATGCTTCCTTCTGATGGTGACGTGGTAGAACCTAGGCATGTGGAGTTTGATGGTTTTTACCGTACTCTGACGGTTGGGGATGACAAGGTAGGTGCACTTAGCGCTCTAGACTTTGCTGTTTTATGCCGTGCACTTTATGGCGATAACACTTATAACTTGGGAGCTATTGTGGCACGTCGCCTTCACATAAACAGATCCAAGGGTGGGGGCATTTACGCTACTCGCTTGGTGACTCACTTTATTGTGTAGATACGCCAGCATGATAATCATTGCCCAAGGTTTACATAGATCGAGCAGCTATGGAAGACCAATAGTTTATTGCTGTTGATTACCCTGATATTCATATTCCTTGTAACTTAGTTTTTAGTGAGAAAACTCGTGATATTATTCCATTACCTGCACCTGCTTTGTTTGATTATGTTGCCAAGGGCGGATACAGGATTATGCCTGGGGACGTTATCGCTTACCAGAACAACCTGGTTGTGGCACAGGAGGAGCCTCAGCAGTGGGTCCCTCAGGTGCCCGCTCCCCAGCACTTCAACATAGGACCTCATGGCTTCTACGACTGGTGATTACTAAGTTAGGCCAAAAGCCTAAGCTTGGGGGAGTACGTATTCCCACCGATATTACATTCATGTTCACACATTTCATTACAGTTGTCAGTGTTCACACTTTTTCATTGTATTATCCATGTTAAATTTATTTTCTCACTTTCTTCTTGTGTGTTTGAAAAACTTTGAGAAAATCCAAAAATATATTCCTTGCTTCTTTTTGTTTTTTCTTCCTAGTTTAAATTTTTGTAGCACCAAAAAGAGAACCCAAAAAGATTTCCTTGTTCTTCTTTTACTTGTTGGGAGCTTTCCCGTGTAAATAGTTTTTCTCTTTTTTTCTTTTCCCTTTTTATTTGCTTGTTTACGAAAAACCAAAAACTCTAAAAATATTTTAGTGTGCTTCTCTGAATTTCTTTTCTTTTTATTGAGTCATACAGAGGAGAAGACCACGATGAAAATGTTGAGTGGCTCTCATTTGAATTATTGCTGAACTAACGAAGAGCCCATATTACCTTGTCTTCTCCTTTTGAATAAAATGTTTGCAGATTCCAGCTTAGTCCATGGCACTCTTGCACTATTATTATTTTCAAATCATTTGGTCGTGCAAGTGAAAGTCAATAATGATGATATTCGATGAACTGGTCGTGGCAGAGAGAAACGGGTATGAACTCGACTTGTTCTGTTTTTGTAAATATGTTTAACCTAGTATCCATGATTCAGCCTATTATGATCAAACATGTTTGCAATGACAATTAGAGATTATAGTTTCTCATGCCATGCATAAGTAGTTAGGAGTGGATAATGATTTATCTTGGATGTCAACATTGCGTTAAAACGATTGTGATGTGGTATGATGATATGGTATCCTCCTCTGAGTGTTTGAGTGGCTTGACTTGGCACATGTTCACGCATGTAGTTGAATCAAAACCAACTTATACTCTATGATACTAGATGACCTGTTGCGCCAATGGCGCGAAGGCCGAGTGCAAGCCAAGTATTGAAAGAGTGTACATTAAAATATTACTGCTTGAAAAGCACAGCTCATGACACTATATGCAGCAAGCAAGTGACAGGCATAAGCACAGGATTGTCATGGTTTGTTTTACATAAGATTCAAAATGATGCACTAAGTTATCTAGCAAAGAACTCTTGTGATCTACTTAGATTGGATAGACAGTCATGCAGAGGCCTTTGGACGTGCACTTGAAGGTGAAATCATTTTTTTCATCATGGCTGTTTCAAAAGCATACCACACAGCAGTCTAAGCAGCAAATAACCGACAGTTAAATGCACAAGATGGCCTTAGGGGATTGCATAAGATCCAAAAGGATGATAAATGTAGAAGTCTTGGTTGGCACCTATAGTAATGCTAAGTTATATAACAAGGGGCTCTTGCAACTTGCTTATATTGAGTAGACGATCAGGTGCAGTCCCTTGGAAGTGCATTTTAAAGCGAAAGCATATGCTTGCCCTTTGTTCATGCTAGATGACCTATTGCGCCCATGGCTCAAAGGGCGAGAGCAAACCAAGCTTTCATACCATGCAAATTGGAATATTTAGAGACTTGTCTTAAAATCCTTGTAGCATAAGGAAATAGATATTTAGGTATGATGTTCATAGATAGCGCTATATGTTACATTGGTGGTAGATCAGTTCATGGTAAGCAAAGCTACATAGACAGAGATGTAGCATATAAATAGCTTTGGTCACCCAGCTTATGGTAACTGAGATATGCAGTCATTTAGTTCAGGTGGTCGTCGCTTCTTGCGCCATTTGGCATAAAAATGACCTCATCATCTAAGCAACTCTTTATGGTGGCCACGTTTGGTGGTTGTCATTGGGCAAAGCAAAAATGTCTTCCATATCATCATCAAATCCCCAATAATACTTGTTTGTTTTATGTAGAATGTCCTTTGATTGTAAAGTTGTATCATTGAGGCGATCCACAACATACATTATCTGTGAGAGAATATGGTTGAGATCATTGTCTTCAAGCATTGATCATGTTGTGGACTTGGTATTTATGATGCAATAAAGTTCCTTTACTTCCGTGTGATTTCTCCTTAGACCATTGCACATGTTATTGCTCAGATAGTCTATTATTCCTTCTTTTTCTTTCAACTCGTGTTCCAGAACTTTTTTTTGAACCAATTGTAGCTTATCATAGTTGAACTCTTGTATCACTTTGTTGTAAGAGGTTTCCATGTATTTAAGAGGTTTGTTTGTCACGCGAACTTCACCCTCTTCCAGTTTTCCGTAGACATAAATGAATATTGATTTGTTTGCAAGTCCATTGTATACCTAGTACTCAGATGGATAAAACTGAATAGTTGCCTCGAGACCAATGGTCCTTGCCTTGTGTGTTGAGCAAACTGCGTTTGGAAGGCCAAGCTATAGTATCATAGCATCCAGAAGCAATTTTGATGGAATCTGATTTTTTTTCCCATCACAAGTTCACAACGGACTAATGACAGAGAGGACGATATTATGAGCATGTGTTTGAAGCTTTACAATGCATGATTGTATATGTGTCAGTATATCTATTAAATTTTTGTGACAAGAACATTGTTGATAAACAATTGTAATGGTAACTGAATGTGGTGTTCACACGTCCAGTCTCGAACTATTATGGTTTACTGTTGAGTCCCATGTAAAACCATGTGCACTTTAAAAATATTTGCAATTTTTCAGTAACTTTGTGTCTGAGCAACCATCTCAAACCTGAAGCGTTATGAGAATATTTGACTTCGTTAGTAGGAAAGTAGGTTTTATCAATGACTTTGGGTGCATATAATCCTCTACAAGACTGAAGTGCAGGATGTCTTCAGACGCTTTGGCAACCGTGCCATGACAAACTATGGCATCAAGATCAAGCACATCAGAAGCGACAACGGCACTGAGTTCAAGAACACTGGTCTCGATCTCTACCTGGATACCATGGGTATAGGGTACTAATTCAAACCCTTCAAGATGAAAAATGATGTATAATTCAAATTTGCTGCGCTAAATGGCATAGAGTCTCGTATAAAACCATTAATGCTTTGAAATTATTTGCATTTGCTAGTAAATTTAGATTTTAGCAAACACTTAGTGTGTCAATTGAAACCCTTGTAGATGAGAAGTTAAGATGATTTCTCTTTAAAAATGTATACTTGAGCATGCACAATTTGGATCGGTCATATTTGCAAACATGGGGTTGAAACAACGGTTTACATAACTAATACCTTGCATTTAGGATAACATACAATAAGATAGAGTCAAAGATATCATTCTTCCATAGGGATTCAATAACCTTCATTACATGAAAACGTAGAGCCTGTTATTGAGCAAGTTGATGATTTAGTTAATAAATGAATGCAAATCACAAAAGTTATTAAACATTAGTGACTGCATAACCTTATCGATGATGGGATAAGGATATGACGATAATGAAAGTACTCCTAGAGCAAGTATTGCAATAACCCATTTTATCATGTCAAACAAATGCAAATGCCTCTCGTTGTATCACTTAATCACATAGTTGCCTGGTTATAATTGAATGAGCGCATGCCTAGTCATCAAAATTTTATTATATGCTCAAATCTGATCCTAATTGAATGAGTGCATGCCTAGTCATCAAAATCCTTGTCATGACTATACGATTATCTCATGCATTTCATCCCTCCCCCACAGCTTCAATCCCAAAAATTCTGAAAGTAATTTTCCTACCTTGAATCAAGTGCGTTTCTTTAAATTTGAGAAAATGACGGAACTGTAATATATGTGTTTGGTGATGATTCAACTACTGGAATTTCATGAATATTTATATATGGGAGTTATATGTTATCTACAAACTCCATTAAAAATTTCATGCATTTCAGAATTTATCACTTACCTGCAGTTCAACCCAAAGTTGGGGCAGATTTTATTTCGAATTTGAACAGTAGCATCTATGGAATTTTCCAAGATATTTTTTCTAAAATTTTCAGCATTGAAACATTTAGATCATGCTAATCTTGAGAAGCTTATGAAGGAACAGAGGAGGAAGAGATGTTCCGGTCAATCTCATTTGCGTTTATTTTCTTTCAGCCCCTGCCTTTGACACTGACCAGTGGGTGAGTCCAGCAGCGCCATCTCGCAGGGACACCGGACACGCGGCCGGAAACACACTACCCCTTCCTCCTCACTTGATGTCCCAGAAAGGTGTGATAGGTCCCGGGTGTATTGACCCCCTGTTATCCTATCCGTTGATCCAAGGTGAGATTCGTGTCGTGGTCTTCTCTGTCACAGCAATTTGCAGTGGCAGCAGGGTTGTCCAGGCCATTTAACACCGCTAATATAGTAGACATGCACTAGGCCTGGGTGCTATCCCGACATGAGTGACAACCTGATAGCCAGGTCACTGTACTGGTCACATGTGAAGTAAGAGAGAGGAGAAAAGAGAGAAGAGAGAGAGTGTCATTTTTCCTGAATGTTAGACAGACAAGTAATGATAGTAGAGAAAAGAAAAGTGGGTAGAGAGCAGTTTTAAGAGAGAGAAAGTCGAGGGAAATAGCACCAGCCTCAGCTATTGTGTCGTGTGTTCCTATTAAATAATCATCATATTGTACACTCTTGATACACCTGGGACTGGGAAGGTAAACTTTTATGCTCATCATTGTCCTGATGTGCCCACGTGAACTCATACCAAGTGTAGTCCTGGTCAACTTTGTTGTCTACTATTGGAGTTACGGGCCGCATATGTCGATGGCTAGAAGCCCGAGACCGCGTGAGTGTCAGTAGAATCTCAAATCAACAGTGTCGCGGCTGCTAGAATTACTATTTGCGTTCTGCAAATCACGGGAGAGTGGCAGGCACTGGTCCAGATCTCGATATAACTCAAACTGATGTGAACGGTGTGATAGTGGGGTGTGTGTACACCCGGGAGTCAAAAATCCAATCTCCTTCATGTCCTCTTCTCTTGGATCCCCTCTCTCGTCTAGTTGTCGGGGGCACCACCACTCGCCCTTGCAACACCGGTCAAAGGAATCGGCGGGATTCACCAGCCCTCAGTCCGGATCGACATCCATGCCTCTGGCTCCGACATGCACGCCAGCTGGACGGTGCCGTGAATCGCCTCATTTTCTTGTGCGTTCTTGCTCCTAGGTAGTTCCCCTAGCTCCATTTTTGCTCATGTTGTCCCTTTAATGGTCATTCTGTGCCCCGGCTTGCAGGAACCTCTTGGACCGAGGCCGCCTTCCTCGGTTCCATTTGCCGCCGTCGGCCGCCGCGGTCGTCATCCTCACCGAACAGCTCCAGGGCCTGTGACGGGCTCCACTTTGTCCACATTTCCTATAGATCACGGATTCGAAACCGCGGGTCCCTCCTACTTCTTCCTTGACGCTGACCGCCATTGCCGCTGTCCAGAGCTCGTTGCTCTGCTATGTCTGACCTCGCCACTAGCAGTAGGGTGAGAAATTTCCCCTGCTATTGGTATTGTTTGCTACTTGCCAATGCCGATGCTTTGCTGCTGTCGCTGCATGCTGATGATGTTAGCCGTGACCTGCCTGTAGATGAGAGAAAGAGAGAGTGATTTGCTAGTGCAAGTATCTAATGAGCAAGATGCTAGTTGGTTTGATCTTTTCAGCAAACGCTATTGGAAAGGTAAAATGTTCTCTGATTATTTTTTCTACACCCTATCAAGCCAATGACGTGGTACAAAGGAATTAGTGAGAAAGTTTTGTGTGTTCACTTATCGTATAGATGCAAGTAGTTTAGGCAAAGCAACTTCCGTCTATCATCTATGACAAATAAAATGCATAGGAATAATAAAAAGAGTTACTATGGCTTTTATGCTCTCACATTTTCTTGATCAAAACTATCATCTCGGGGTTAGCCTAGAACTTCTCCTCACAAACTGTTGCTACCAAGCCATGTTCTTTACAGTCTGCAATGCTACGACTAATAATTTACCCAGGCTACATAATTCGGGTAGCAATTTCTAAGTATTCTTATCATACTCATTTGTGTCTGTGTCATAATTGATGATTATGATGAAATTTCTGTGACATGTGTCCTGATATGTTCCTTATATACTGTAGTTGTGAGTGTGGGAGTGACACTGTTTTTGTTTCAGTAACTTGCTGGCATAAATGTTGTCGTGTACTACTCCATGTCCATGTTATGTAGTACATATATTGCATCTAATGTTACATCGAGTGCTCTTGTTCAGTGATGCCAATGTTTTTGGTTAATTCAATGTTTGTAAAGCGTATTTTGGCAGTAATTTCCAATGCCTTTTGTGAGATGTATATATACTTCTCATAGGCACCATGATTGCATCTCCATTGATCGGAAAGCAAGGAATGAAGAGCCTTCTCATAACCAGATTTTCTGGAATGGTACTTCCTTTTCTACAGTAAACTGGGTGCTTGTGTTTCTTGATGTGGCATGACTTAGGAATTAATATTTTTTCTGTTTTGAAGGCGCGTCGATGTTACTCTTGTCATTGTCCTTCACCTGGAAGGCTTTAGCACCTTATTATGGCACTCTTGTTGTTGTTGGCACTGTCCTGTAAGTGGTTTACATTCACCTAATATGGCGTTCTCCTGGTTTTTCCACTAATTTGAGCTCATACTTCAAATCTTGATGGTAATTTTATGAGTGCGGTGTGAGCACACAACACCCACAAACCCATTTCAGAAATCTCCGTAAGCCAACTAAGCGCAGTGTGAGCACCCCACTTTAATATCTAACCCGCCTAAAATATATAACGAGTGTTTACTCCATCACACAATCCTTGTGTTCCGGCTTCTAATCTTCAAATCATACATCAGATGTAGCATCATCTATGACTTGGGTGTTCCTTTAGTAGTTGTAAACATCTAGATGCCAATACCTAAGGAAGTTAAGCCAGGGATTAGAAATCTAAGTTCAGTCACAGCCCATTGGGCCTGGTGGACTGGGAAAGTTTTCGACTGTACCTCATGTGTTCGCGATATTTAAAGGCTCACACCATCATCATTATGTTTAAATGGGTTCCCTGGTTCTTATCAAGGGTAGGTCCTAGTGCGGTAATCACCTGTGGCATGGTCGTTCCTCCAGAAACAATTATTTCTGTAGAGAGCTAATAGTAGAAACTTAAGATTAGAAATCTAGGTGATGTCGTAAGAGTGCTATTAAAAAGACCATCAAACTTAACAACCGCAAAAAGAGGCATTACCAAAATAAGCTTATACTAGATTGAGATGTTAAAAAAAACAGCGAACAAGAGGATAAGATGATATTTGAGTGATTTCTGGTAGAGAACCTAACAACAACAACAACAACAACATATAGTATTCACAAGTGTTCATAGGATTTAGCAGTTAAAGGAACCGATGTAAAAGACATCAAATTACCAGACAAATGTGCAAAAGCCCCATAACCTTGAAGTGTCTCTAGCTGGCCTTTTCAGGGCTTGCACAACAAATTTATGTACGAGAGACTGATTTAAACCAGCTTATATATAGACTATAGGTTAATCCTGATAAGCTAACTATTTAGATAAGCCCAGCTAGGCTACATTAGGCTTAATTTTTTTTGGTGAACCTTTACACTCTTTGAGATTTAAAGTGTTTAGTTGTCACAAATTACAACTAAAGGATAACACTTCCCTGAAAGTGAACTATTCCAAGAATGAGGTAACACAGAAAAAGAGCACACACAAGTATGGTATGAATCTTTGTGTAGCTAATAATGAAAATTATAAAATCAATCTTGAAACTTGAAAGCATATAAATGAGTAAATTATCCAGAATGAAGCATTCAAATGTTGTTGATGCCATGAATCCATCTATAGAAAGTTGTGCATAAACAAGTACCTGAAGAATCATGCTCGATATTATAAATCCAAATGCGTATTCACCAGCACAAGGATGGCTAATTATTGCGACTTCTTTAAATGCTGATGTATTTTGATATGTCAAATGAATAAAACACATTATAAGAATTTTTTATGGTTGGACAGAAAAATATTCCATCATTTGATTCTCTCTATTTATGCAGTCGTGCATGATACATTATGTGTCATAATGAATTGGTCCTGATTGTAAATTATTCTCTGATGAGCAGAATATGGCTTAAAAATTAGACAAGTGCAAAAAGCTACAAACAGCAGTACATCACATATGCAACCTTTTTTATGTATAAGCAACAAAAATGCTTATATCATATATCTCCAGTGGCGAAATATTACGCAACGGGTAACACAAAATTAGCATGGTAAAGTATATACATTTAGGGAGAACAGACCAATACCTGAGATGCAATGGGAATCGTCAATCAAGCTATTGTCATGGAAAATAAAACCATATATGTATTAATCTTCTAACTGGAGGTGGAATCAGCCAAGCTTCCCACCTTGACATAAGAGGTGTTTCACTATAAAATAAATCAAGGCAAGACCATAAATCAATCCACTAAAAGCTCATAACATCAGATTTTTTTTCAAGCAATCACAATTCAATAATATGAACCATGCACTTGTAATCATCATTCAGGTGGCAGAATATCAAATCGAAAGAAAAATGGAACAAGGATTCCGGGAATCGCAATGCCTCATAAGGAAGGCAGTAGTATGAGGAAGAGGACCTCACCTTAATGTTGAAGGTAGCAAGGCATCAAAACCAGAATGTAGAAGAGAGGATTGAAGAAAACTTGGTTAGACCAGTTGTCTGCATCCCTCTCAGATCCGAGTCTTGTAAACCATCTCGTTATCCGCATCCACTATGTCCCTCTTAGATCCGAGTCCTGTAAACAAAAATAAACTCCAACTAAGAGGGAGAACATGAGCTAATTGCAACCACGACAAAAAACAGAAGAAAACAATGTTTGAGAAGATTGGAAAGATAAATAATGTTTTCTCTCGGATGCCAACCACAATGGTAAGAATGGATTATGTAGACATCTCAACATGGCATCAGTTCAGATCACCCGTCTGCTTGTATGATTTTCATGGAGAAAGATTTTAAACCAAAAACTATCAATAAAGATCAAATCCTGTCAAAAAATTATCAACTCATTGAGAGGCCAAAACAGAGGACAGATAGCAAAAAATATATAGCTGAAAAAAGAAAAACGAATAACAAAATCATATGTTGTTGCGACAGATCCCTCAGTGATAACATAGATCTTATCAATGTATGAATCAGGCCACTGCTTTTTAACATCACAAATATTCAGCGGGATCCGCGAACGACAATATCCAATCCATAGGAAAGAAAAATCAAACAAAAACCATATGCAGTACCCTCAGCTCAGGTTCGCGGTTATTTGACATTGAGAATTTCGCAAAAATTGGATGAGTTGTCAGAAAATGGTTTCTAGGCAAATGCATCTCCATCAGACCACAACGATGTTTGCTGCTCGGAGCCCAACTCATATTTTCATCCAGGACACCAGAAGAGACACACAACCAAATAATAGTAGAGCAGAAGTGAAGGAAGAGGATCAAGGAACAAATAGAATACCAAATCGGTACACCAGGAACAACAAAAGATCGAATCGGTAGCCCTCGGGGATTATGAGAAAAAATGGCATAGAGAACACCAAAACCTATAATCTGGAGTTCTAGACATGAGGATGCATGCAAATTTGCATTAGGTGCATGTTTCACGGTCGACTCGATTACTTGTAGAGTCAAATCTTAGCATTTAGCATTGTTTTGCAAATTAGTATTGTCATACTGACTTTCATAGCCCGCTTTCAAATTCTTACTAATATAGCCACTTGCAAATTCTTCAAAGCAATTATTGTCTCGGTCTGGTTATATAGCCTGATATTGACCTTGTCTACACTGCGGCATCCCTCGTCGCTTCCATAGCCCGAGCACTTAGCCAGACGAAAACATCAAGAATCGAAGTATAGTGAGTGAAAAAACAAAGCAAAACGACAACACTAATAATTTTAGCATGAAAAGAAGCATCAACCAGATGAACTGCAGCTCCCATGCAAAGCAAGGCTTCTTTAGGATTTTCCCTGAGAGCATAAGACTTTGACACCACCACACAAGTTCTTAAGCCGTTGTAAATCAATCAGAAGGAAGAAGACAACACCATCATCTTCAACCTGTGAATGTAGTCATAAGTGAATTTCCTGGAACAGAATATGCCTCCATGTCTAATGACAAAAGCACACTATGAAGCGATGTGTTTAAACCATTTCTATATGATTAGAAATCTGTTGTGCAACTATATGATGCTATGATTTCATTTTTCAATTGAAACATTGCATCATCCTTTAGGTAGCTACAGCAGCAGCATATTGGGGTATAACTGTATAACTAATCTTATGATACTAACAAAGCGGACTGCAAAAGTATCAGACTTATTCACAAAACTACAAGCTCCTTTTCATACATTTTTTCACCTAACAAATCATCAATAGAGTACATGGTTTTAATTATTCAGGCAAAATGCTATAGATATCTTAAGAACAAATAATAATAATTTCTAAAAATGCATATTTTGAGCATAACGATTATGTGCTGCTTATTCACCTTGGCCGCCATGGCTTCCTGCTCCAAGCCCATGTAGACCCACATCCTCCATGGTTTGTTGTTCCAAAACTGAGCAGACCCTTCTTCAGGAGAGAAGAAAGGAGAAACAATGAACACATACACAGAGACGGGAGAAGAGAAAGGATAGAGACATGCTACCTTAACAAAGTTGCAGGAGGCAAGGATCATACTACAGACTGGTTGCCTTCTCAGTTCATGCCAACCTTGCTGAGGGGCATCGGCCTACTGCAGGAGCCTCCGGCCGCCAGCAAACACCCACGATCGGCCACCACGAACGGTGCGCACCTGAAGATGACCAAGGGCTGTCACTCGTGGCGCCGCTCCTGTCTTGACGGCCACCGCCGCCTGTCTAGGGCACCGCACTGCACAACATGCTCACCTACACTAGTCGTTAACCCGCATCGCTGGAGTCGACGCCAGCACTAGGTCTCCTCTTCTTCCAGATCCAGGTCGGCAGCTGCGACAGGTAGAGCTCCTCCCCATGTCTTCCTCACGGGATGGGCTCTCCTCCTCCCACATCTTCCTCTCTTGCTGGCATAGCGGGCTGGAGTATATGAGGATGCGGTGATGGTGCAGCTAGCCGGTGGCGTGTGGTGCGGGAGGCCATGGGAAGGAGGAAGAAGGCACCACCAGATGGGGAGGAATGCGGGTGGGGGGTAAGGAGGGGTTGCCGCCGGGTGGAAGGGAGGTGGTGTCGAGGGAGTGGAAGGACTCGATGAGGGCGTGATCTTTTTTGACCACTCGATCTAGGGCTTTTTCACCGGGAGTGTCATTGGTCATGGACCCAGTCGACGAGCCCTTCGCTGCCGTGTGGAACAATGATTATATGGGTCCATTGGCAGCCACCCAGCGAAGCAGCGCGAGGTGTAACCAAATCTAGCAATGAATAGTAAAAATCAACGGTGAAAAACGAGCGAGCGAGCTAATCGAGTGGCCAGTGATCACGCACGCGTGAAGGCCTCCAGAACGGCGGATACTCTAGGTGGCTTTATATGTTCCATTTATGTTCATGGTGTTCATGTCCTACTCATGCTAGTATCCAATATTACTTATGCATAATGCATGTTCATGACCGTTGTTGCTCTCTAGATGGCTGATTCTAACCTATTTCTAGCCTTCTCCTGTACTAATTGGGAATTCTGCTTGTACATCAAAAACCTGAAACCCAAGTCATTCCAAATGAGTCCACCATGCCTACCTATATGCGGTATTACCCTGCTGTCCTAAGTAAATTTGCATGTGCCTCCTCTAAAAACTTCAAATAAATATCATTTTTGTGTGCCTGGATTGTTCATACAGTGACATGAGGTAGTTGGTATTTTCCATGCTAAGAGGGTTATTCTCAGGTTGGGTGTTTATTCACTCACCATTGCACGAGAAAAGAGCGGTAATAGGGATTCCAAGTCCCAAATTGAAAACAAAACTTATCAATAATCAAATAAAAACCCCTATGGAGTAAAAACCTTTACTTTACTGTCGGTGGGAAATAACACCTATGGGATCACTGGAATCCCTTCTATAGTTGCGGGGCGCGGGATCATGAGAAGAGCGGGACTAGCAGACGACACAAATGGATTTACCCAGGTTCGGGGCGCAAAGATGCGTAAAACCCTACGATCCTACTTTGGTGGTTGTATTAGTGTTCTTGAGCTCTTGAACTAGCTCTGGGTGCTGCGGGGTTCAAAAGAGTCGAATCCCTTCTATGTTGCCATGGGCCTCCTTTTATAGGCGAAAGGGGTTGCCACAGTGGTACACAAGAGGTGGAAAGTGCTACAGCGTTGCGAGGTTATCGCTAGCATTACAGGACAAGACGCATTTAATGCGGGGCATAGGTGTCCCTTCGCTTTATTGGGGACGCGGGTGAGGCCGGTCCTGTCCGTCGTCGCCCCCCTCGCTTCGACACGCGCCCTGGCCAGCGACGCATGCGGTGCCACGTAGGCAGGCAGGCAGCTGAGGTGGCGCGATGGTGGAGCCTCCATGAAGGATTGCATGCTGCCACGCAGGTGCCTGCCCAGCTGGTTGGGTTGGCAGCTGCGTGCGAACGGCGGTGGGAACTTGGCTGGTGCAGGCCTGGCAGTGACCTTGCCGGGTGGCCTGTCAAGGGTCTTGCCGTGGGTCTTGTGGGTTTCTTCAGTGAGGATGGTTGCCTTCCTATCCTCTCTTGATCTTGAGCATTCTATGTCTTCACAAAGATCTGCATGCCACCACGGAGGTGCCTCCCGAGCCTCGTTCCAATGCATCTGTTTAGCGTTGGTGGGCTCAAGGGTGGCTCACTCAGTTGGCGTGGGCAAGCTGCCTCGGCAAGGGCCTTGCCGGGGCTGCTGAGGTTGCCCCGGCAAGGTTTCTTTCTGGGGGAACATGCAACACCTATCCAATCTTTGTGGCCTTGATTCTTGTTGTTGCTTCGCTCGTCCTTGTGGCTTCGGCTTCTCTCCGGCTTCCCTTTCCTGCCGTGTCTATGCGTGACCGTGGCGGGAGGCTCTGACTGTCCGTGCACAAGTAAAGGGGTCAAAAGCAGAGCCCCTACTTTTGTACACCGACAGGAGCCCCCAGGCCTGGGCCACACATAGGTGCCACACGTTGTTGGGCCAGGCCCAAAATGGTGCGCGGGCAGTTGGGGCGGATTTTTACCGCGGCCACTGTTCCGTCCGCTGCGCTTCCCCATGACCCGCGTTTGAATGCACGACGTGGGGGTAGTGTGCGCGCATGACGTGGGGATGCTGGCGTCACCTTGTGATGGACAGTAAAGAGGCGGCTTGCATGTCTCTTAGAGACCGCAGGGCCGCCTCCCGTTTACTGCCTTCGCTTGGGAACCATCGTTCCACGCATCCCATTGCGCCCACCCCTCGCGCCACGTTTGCTGCATGCAGAGTGAATGGCAGGTGCAGGGGGCGTGGGTAGTCGCACGCGTGTGGGTCGACTCCCGCGCGCCTTCAATGGAGCTGGAAGGGCGGTCGACGGCCCTGCTTGCTGTCACTTCAAGAGGCCGGAATGGCCGGGAGGGGGCGGCCGAGCCTCACCCCCGCCTCTTTATAAAGAGGGGAGCGAGAGGGATGGTGCCTCTCAGCCTTTCGCCATCTGCCTCTCCCAATTCCTGCTTCTGTTCTTCTTCTGCCATGGCGAGGGGGCACGACAATGCTTCATCGGTGGCAGCAAGGGTTTCAGCAAGACAGCGCATCACTCCTCCCCAAGAGCTCATAGTGGCGGAGCCGGCCGCTAGAGGAAGGGGGAGGGGGTGAGGTCGAGGCCGCCGTGGCGCCCGAGCGAGAGGAGGACGGGGCGGTAGATCTGCCTCACCCCTTCCAGCAGCCCTTCCTCCGATGGAGGGCCACGCTGGGGACAACCCCTGCGAATTCTTCGTCATGCTGCGCCATCCGCCGCATCGTCGCCTTCATCTTCCGACCCTGTTTGCATGGGAGATGGAGCTAGATCTGCCGCAGGCGCTGCGGCTACACATGAGGGGTTGTGGGAACAGTGGCACGTGGGTCGACGTCGAGTTCC
The DNA here is from genome assembly GCA_963921465.1 of Triticum timopheevii. Lineage (NCBI taxonomy): Eukaryota > Viridiplantae > Streptophyta > Magnoliopsida > Poales > Poaceae > Triticum > Triticum timopheevii. Next base: position 486,975,460 of record OY997270.1, on the reverse strand, counting down.
CCGCCCCTCACGTCATGTATCTTCACCGAGGGTGGAAGACCTTCGCTCGCCTCGACAGCTTACGGATGGGCTTGCTCTCCATTTCAAACTAATGGAGGGTGGCCTCCTATCTGTCAAGATCTTCGGGCACTTTGGGACCTGCGTGAGGTGCTGCGTAGAGAGCTCCTCCAACAATGAAGAGTCCTCCTCAAGCGAGAGTGGCGAGGAAGACAACGACAGCGCCGACGAGGGCAGCGGGCGACAGGATGACGGGTCCGACTAGGTGTTACGCGGACACCGACGCCTTCGTTGCGTGTTGGCGTCCTGCCGCCTCGTCTTCGAGCTCTGCCTCCAGCGCCGCCATCACCATTCAGCCTTTGGACGACCTCCGAGATGTCCTCTTGGTGTCTTCTGCCACCCGTAGCTCGCCTAGGTGCTCCTTTTGCCCTTCTGCTATCTTGTTCCATTTCCTGAGGAGAGGGACAAGAAAGGGATTACAGGCACCTTATATCCTTTTAGTCTTGTAAGCCTTCGGGCCTTTGTTAGCTTTGGAACTTATAATCCCCTTGTTCATGCTTTTCATTTCGTATGAACTGTACCTGTACGGTATGTTTTTTAATGAAAAAGGGATGTTTGCCGGGATTTTCGTTCGCGGGAAGAACCCACGGCAAGGGGTGAATCCTTGTCATCTTTCAAGACAAACGTTTGTTTTCGCCCGGCAACAGGCCTCGCCGTCTCCCCACCTCGCCTGACCTTTCTCACGCTCTTGGCGGAGGCAGGGATGAGGTGGGCTTAGGCCCCTCGTTCCCCTTCTCTGCTGCCGCGGCTACGACCAGATTCAGACCCAGGAGATAATCCTTGGGTGCCGAAAAGATGGAGCATGGTAGCTCAGAGGTAGGACGGGGTTTCACGCATCCCAGTTCCTAACGAAACACATGATAGGGGATAAAGGACTTATCTGGATCTGCAGCCCCCGGCGACCTTGGCTTGCCACGGAGAGATCCTCGCTCTTGCAGCCCCCAACAATTCTGGCTTGCCGGGGTCCGGGCGTCGGTCCATTCCTTTCCTTCCAGGATAGCTCGGCAAGAATACTTATGTGCCCTGCGAACCAAAGAAGACAGGTAAGAACAGAGACACACACTCTACCTCTAAGCTAGGGGTTAGCCGCCGCCAAGCACTATCAACCCTAACCAAGGAAGAGACTCAACCTAGCATGCATGCTATAACTCAGGGCGCCAGCACTTCGTTTATTTATGCTCAGGATCTGCACCTCGCTTCGTACAAAGGGTTATATGCCTTGCCGGCAAAGCTTCTACAAAAGGGTGGCTTGCTGGGAGGCCCGGCAGCCGCGCCTTATGGGTAAAACTTGCGAAGATGCTCAATGTTCCTGGAGTTGCTCATTGGGATGGCATCTTCGGTCTCCAGCCGGACCACGCCGGGCCTGGTGACTCGTGTCACCCGATAAGGGCCTTCCCACTTTGGCGTCAACTTGTTGGAATTCTTGGCCGACTGAACGTGCCGAAGAACAAGGTCGCCTTCCTCAAAGCTCTGGGCATGAACCTTGCGGCTATGGTAGCGGCACAAGGCTTGCTGGTAGCACGCTGCTCTCGCAGCTGCCCGGAGACGATCTTCCTCAAGGAGCACCGCGTCATCTTGGCGTAGCTGCTCTTTCTCAAGCTCATCATAAGCGAGCACTCGTGGTGACCCGTATATGAGTTCCATTGGGAGAACTGCTTCTGCCCCGTAAACCAGGGTAAAGGGTGTCTGGCCGGTGGCTCGATTTGGCGTTGTTCTGATCGACCAAAGAACCACCGGCAACTCCTCAATCTAGTGCCTTCCACTCTTCCGCAGCCTGTCAAAAGTCTTCGTCCTCAAGCCTCGCAGGACTTCAGCGTTTGCTCTCTCCGCTTGGCCGTTGCTTCGTGGATGCGCCACGGAAGCAAAACAGACCCTGTTGCCGAGATCCTCAATGTACTGCATGAAGGCGTGGCTTGTGAACTGTGTGCCCAAAGATGTTGGTGGGAAACGACACTTATGGGATCACTGGAATCCCTTCTACGGTTGTGGGGCACGGGATCGTGAGAAGAGCGGGACTAGCAGACGGCACAAAGGGATTTACCTAGGTTCGGGCCGCAAAGATGTGTAAAACCCTACGATCCTGCTTTGGTGGTTGTATTAGTGTTCTTGAGCTCTTGAACTAGCTCTGGGTGCTACGGGGTTCAAAAGAGCCGAATCCCTTCTCTATATGACATGGGCCTCCTTTTATAGGCGAAAGGGGTTGCCACAGTGGCACACAGGAGGTGGAAAGTACTACAGCGTTGCAAGGTTATCGCTATCATTACAGGACAAGACGCATTTAATGTGGGGCTTAGGTGTAACTTTGCTTTATTGGGGACGGGGGTGAGGCCCGTCCCATCCGTCGCTGCCCACCCCCCTTGCTTCGACATGCTTCCTGGCCAGTGACGCATGCAGTGCCACGTAGGCAGGCAGGTAGCTGAGGTGGCGCGGTGGTGGACCCTCCACAAAGGATTGCATGCTTCCACGCAGGTGCGTGCCCAGTTGGTTGGGTTGGCAGCTGCGTGCGAATGGCAGTGGGAACTTGGCTGGTGCGGGCCTGGCAGTGGCCTTGCCGGGTGGCCCGACAAGGGTCTTGCCGTGGTGTGCTGGCTTCCCCGGCAAGGATCTTGCCGGGGGTCCTGTCGGTTTCTTCGGTGAGGATGGTTGCCTTCCTATCCTCTCTTGATCTTGAGCATTCTATGTCTTCACAAAGATCTGCATGCCACCACGGAGGTGCCTCCTGAGCCTCGTTCCAATGCATCTGTTTAGCATTGGTGGGCTCAAGGGTGGCTCACTCGGTTGGCGTGGGCGAGCTGCCTCGGCAAGGGCCTTGCCGGGGCTGCTGAGGTTGCCCCGGCAAGGGTTCTTTCTAGGGGAACCTACAACGCCTATCCGATCTTTGTGGCCTTGATTCTTGTTGTTGCTTCGCTCGTCCTTGTGGCTTCGGCTTCTCTCCGGCTTCCCTTTCCTGCCGTGTTTGTGCGTGACCGTGGCGGGAGGCTCTGACTGTCCGTGCACAAGTAAAGGGGTCAAAAGCAGAGCCCCTACTTTTTTACACTGACATTTACCGCTTGGGAACCGCTACTTATTCGTTTAGCATGGAAGTATTGATAACTGATGGTCGCGAAGTAAACAAGAAGGGTGCATGTCTCAAAATTTCATTTACCTCTGTTTTAAAAACTTGAGCTCTGGCACCTCTAAATCACTGCTTCCCTCTGTGAAGGGACTATCTATTTACTTTTATGTTGTGTCATCACCTTCTCAAATAAGCGCCAGAACCTGAGAGCATTGTTGTCATGCCGATGCATTGTGTGTAGCTAATCTTGGGTGCATCATGAATGGATCTTTTCTACCATGAATTATAATGTTTAGTCGTTGCTTGAACTTAGGGTGTGCTCTACATTTATGTTTTGCCGTCTCAGAAAGCGCTAGCGAGATACCACTATTGTCATATTGTATCATGGTTGTTATAACAACGTGTTTTTGTTTGAGATGTCTTATTATTGCTCACTAGTTGATTATGTCATTGGTATGAGTTAATATAAGTTTTAATAGTTATTGTCGACATGGTTAGTTATAATCTTTGCTGAAAACCTCAGTGTTGTTTAAGATTATTTATGGAAACAAGAGAAAAAGAGTTTGTAAAAGTTTTTCTTTTTCACTTTCAGTTTATCAACTGAATTGCTTGAGGACAAGCAAAGGTTTAAGCTTGGGGGAGTTGATACGTCTCCGTCCTATCTACTTTTCCTAATGCTTTTCCTCTTGTTATGGACTCTAATTTGCATGATTTGAATGAAACTAACACGGACTGGCGCTGTTTTCAGCAGAACTACCATGATGTTGTTTTTGTGTAGAAATAAAAGTTCTCGGAATGGAACAAAACTTTGCGAGGAATTTTTATACAATAAAAGAGAATTTCTGGATCCAAGAACCACCGGAGGGGGCACCTGGGTGGGCACAACCCACCAGGGCACGCCACCCCCTCCAAGCACGCCCATGTGGGTTGTCCCCACCTGGTGGCCCCGTAGACCCTGAAACTGACGCTATAAAATCACATATTTCCAGAAAAGAATTATCGCGTTTCACGAGGCGGAGCCGCCGCTGTCTCCTGTTCTTCATCAGGAGCCAGATCTGGAGTCGGGATCCACTACAAAAAACAGACACATCTGTGACATTTTGGGCCGAACGAAAAAAAATTCTTTCATACTTATGACACTTCTATGACGATAATTATGACAAAACCCGGTATCATCATAGATGTGGTGGGATCCTACTTCTATGACAAAAAATCATGACAGAAAATGGGCTTTTTGTCCTGGGCGGGCCGAAGACGCGGCTGCATGACATTCTTTGGGCCGTCCATGACGGAGAAATCCGTGGTAGAAGCGAGGGCGAGGAAAATTTCGGCGAGTTCCCGGTTATGGTGGGTGGTCGGGGCCGAGCGATGCGCGTTTCTCTCATACACGTACGCGCGTATGTGTGCGAGGCGTTGGCCCTAACTGAACCCTAGCGAGGCGTTGGGCTCTAACTGAACCCGAGTGATTGCACTGCAGGCTACGCGTTACTGAACCCGAGCGATCGAGCGATTCCTTCGCTACTTCTGCTAACTGAAGCTGATCGATGCTGCCTCTGGATGAACAGTGAGTGTTGCAGGGGGGTTTGGATGAAAAATGAGCGTTGCGGGGGGGAGGGGGGTTGGATGAACAGTGAGCGGTGGGAGTGGATGAATAGGACCCGTGGCGTTGCCTCTGGATGAACAGGACCCCGATCGATCGAGCCGGTTGGGGCTGGATGAACAGGACCCCGTGGAGGGCTGGATGAATAGGACGACCCCATGGAGGGCTAGATGAACAGTAGACAGTGGAGGGGTGGATGAACAGTAGCCCGTGGAGGGGTGGTTAAACAGGAGCCCATGGAGAGGGGTGGTTGAACAGTAGCCGGTGGAGTAGCACGCAGTGGAGGCTGGATGAACAGGAGCCCGTGGATGAACAGTCGTAGGTGGAGGCTGGAGGAGGTCGACGGTGGATGAACAGTAGCCCGTAAAGGCTGGAGGAGGTCGACGCTGGAGATGAACAGTATCCCGTGGAATCCCGTTTTGCGGTACGCCACACACCTCCCAATGAACAGGACCCCCATTTCGACCGTAGCGCTCCAACACAAGTCCGTTTTGTCCATTTTGCGGTACGCCACACCCCTCCCGATCAACAGGACCCCCGTTTCGACTGTAGGATGTTCGTTTCCTCTATTTTGCGGTACGCCAGACCCCTCCCGATGAACAGGATCTCGTTTCGAACGTGGCCGGTCGAACACAAGGCCGTTTCCTCCGTTCTGCGGTATGCCAAGCCTCATTTCCATCGCCTGTTCCGTCCAAGCCCTCCCGATGAACACGACGACACATTCCGTTTCGACCCAGCCGGTTGGCTCCCCATGAACACGACGACGACGATGTTTCTCTGTTCCGACCCAGCCATGTACACGAGCCCTGGCCGTACGTATGCGCGAGTAGGTGTTCGAGACCCCGCCCGTATGTACGTACGTGGCCGTATTTTCTTTCTTGCACCGTGGCCATTGTACGTACGTGTACATGCTACGTGCGCGCCTATATATCGACCAGTATATATGTACGTACACGTTCGCGACCAGAATGACAACGCTACGTACGCTTCAACCAGCTGGGTCCCGACTGTCAGGCACTTCCTTACGTGCGAAGATGTAGCTGGTGGGTCCCAGCAGTCAGGGGGCGAATCTTTTTTTTCTTTTTGCCCGGACGCACTTCCATGTGTGCGAAGATGTAGCTGGTGGGTCCCAGCAGTTGGGGGGGGGGAATGTTTTTTCACGAAATACAGTGGCCCGTACGATGGGTCCCATCTGTAAGGTGGAGGAATCATTATTTTTCGCGTAATAAGGAGGCACTTCCTTGCTGCAGCCGTGAACCCAGCTGTCAGCCTCTCCATGTACAGTCCACATCTGATGGAAGTCGTTCCTTGACCATGTTGACCACGCCGCGCCAAGAGCACCACGGTGGTGGACGACGGCGAGGCCTAGGAAGGGGACGACGCAGAGCCGGGGAAGACGCGGCAGCGGAAGCTACTACGTCTTGAGCTTGCGTTGGTTTTCCTTGAAGAGGAAAGGGTGATGCAGCACAGTAGCATAAGTATTTCGCTCAGTTTTTGAGAACCAAGGTATCAATCCAGTAGGAGGCTCCTCACAAGTCCCACGAACCTACACAAACAAACAAAGAACTCGCAACCAACGCGATAGAGATAATATGATAAGTGAGATCTGATAGAGATAATATGATAAGGTAAATATATTTTTGGTATTTTATAATATAGATGCAAAAAGTAAAGATGCAAATAAAAGTAGATTGAAAGCTTATATGATAAAAGATAGACCCGGGTGCCATAGGTTTCACTATAGGCTTGTCTCGAGATAGCATAAGTTTGGTGGGTGAACAAACTACTGTCGAGCAATTGATAGAAAAGCGAATAATTATGAGATTATCTAGGCATGATCATGTATATAGGCATCACGTCCGTGACAAGTAGACCAACTCCTGCCTGCATCTACTACTATTACTCCACACATCAACCGCTATCCAGCATGCATCTAGAGTATTAAGTTCATAAGAACAGAGTAACGCATTAAGAAATATGACATGATGTAGAGGGATAAACTCAAGCAATATGATATAAACCCCATCTTTTTATCCTCGATGGCAACAATACAATACGTGCCTTGCAACCCTTTCTGTCACTGGGTAAGGACACCGCAAGATTGAACACAAAGCTAAGCACTTCTCCCATGGCAAGAAAGATCAATCCAGTAGGCCAAACCAAACCGATAATTCAAAGAGACTTGCAAAGGTAACTCGGTCATACATAAAAGAATTCAGAGAAGATTCAGATATTACTCATAGATAAACTTGATCATAAACCCACAATTCATCGGATCTCGACAAACACACCGCAAAAAGAGTTTACATCGAATAGATCTCCACAAGAGAGGGGGAGAACATTGTATTGAGATCCAAAAAGATAGAAGAAGCCATCTAGCTAATAACTATGGACCCGAAGGTCTATGGTAAACTACTCACAACTCATCGGAAGGGCTATGGTGTTGATGTAGAAGCCCTCCATGGTGGATTCCCCCTCCAGCAAAATGTCGGCGAGGGCTCCAAGATGGGATCTCGCGGATACAGAAGGTTACGGTGGCGGAAATATTTCTTCGGTCGCTCCTGGATGTTTTCAGGGTACGTAGCCTTATATAGGAGGAAGAAGTATGTTGGTGGCCGCTCGAGGGCCCCAGGAGACAGGGGGCGCGCCTAGGAGGGGTGGGCGCGCCCTCCTATCTCCTAGCCGCCTTGATTTCTCCTTGACTTGCACTCCAAGTCCTCCGGATCAGTTCGTTCCAAAAATCACGCTCCCGAAGGTTTCATTCCGTTTGGACTCCGTTTGATATTCCTTTTCTTCGAAATACTGAAATAGGCAAAAAAAAAAGCAATATGGGTTGGGCCTCAGGTTAGTAGGTTAGTCCCAAAAATGATATAAATGTGTAAAATAAAGCCCATAAACATCCAAAATAGGTAATATAATAGCATGGAACAATCAAAAATTATAGATACATTGGAGACGTATCAAGCATCCCCAAGCTTAATTCCTGCTCTCCTCGAGTAGGTAAATGATAAAAACAGAATTTTTGATGTGGATTGCTACCTTGCATAATTCTCAATGTAATTTTATTTATTGTGGCATGATTGTTCAGATCCAAAATGATTCAAGACAAAAGCTTATAAAACATAAAAATAATAATACTTCGAAGCATACTAACAAATAATCATGTCCTATCAAAATAGCATAGCCAAAGAAAGCTTATCCCTACAAAATCATATAGTTAGGCCATGTTTCATTTTCATTACACAAAATACTCCCATCATGTACAACCCCGATGATGAGCCGAGCAATTGGTTCATACTTTTTAACGTGCTTCAGCTTTTTTCAACTCTTACGCAATACATGAGCGCAAGCCATGGACATAGCACTATGGGGTATATGGTGGTGGTTGTAAGGACAAAAGGGAGAAGATAGTCTCACATCAACTAGGCATATCAACGGGCTATGGGGATGCCCATTAATAGATATCAATGTGAGTGAGTAGGGATTGCCATGCAAAGGATGGACTAGAGCTATAAATGTATGAAAGCTCAACAAAAGAAACTAAGTGGGTGTGCATCCAACTTGCTTGCTCACGAAGACCTAGGGCGTTTTGAGGAAGCCCGTCATTGGAATATACAAGCCAAGTTCTATAATGAAAAATTCCCACTAGTATATGGAAGTGACAACATAGGAGACTCTCTATCATGAAGATCATGGTGCTATTTTGAAGCACAAGTGTGGAAAAGAGATAGTATCAATTGTCCCTTCTCTCTTTTTCTCTCATTTTATTATTATTTTTCCTTTTTCTTTTTCTTTTCTTTCTTTTTTTTCCTTTTTCTCTTTTTTTCCTTTTTCTTTTTCTCTTTTTTTTTCTTTTTGGTGGGCTTCTTTGGCCTCTTTTATTTTTTAAAGTCCTAAGTCTCATCCCGACTTGTGGGGGAATCATAGTCTTCATCATCCTTACCTCACTGGGACAATGCTCTAATTATGAAGATCATCACACTTTTATTGATTTACAAATCAAGAACTACAACTCAAAGCTAGAACAAGATATGACTCTATATGAATGCCTCTGGCGGTGTACCGGGATATGCAATGAATCAAGAGAGACATGTATGAAAATTATGAAGGTGGCTTTGCCACAAATACGATGTCAACTACATGATCATGCAAAGAGCAATATGACAATGATGGGGTGTGTCATAATAAACGGAATGGTGGAAAGTTGCATGGCAATATATCTCGGAATGGCTATGGAAATGCCATAATAGGTAGGTATGGTGGCTGTTTTGAGGAAGGTAAATAATGGGTGCATGCAACCGGCGAAAGTTGCGTGGTAAAATAGAGGCTAGAAAAGTGGAAGGATGAGTGTGCGTATATCCATGGACGCACATTAGTCATAAAGAACTCATATACTTATTGCAAAAGTCTACTTAGCCCTCCAAGCAAAGTACTACTACGCATGCCCCTAGAGGGATAGATTGGTAGGAAAAGACCATCGCTCGTCCCCGACTGCCACTCATAAGGAAGACAATCAAAAGAGCACCTAATGCAACAAATTTGTCACACAAGTTTTACCATACGTGCATGCTACGGGACTTGCCAACTTCAACACAAGTATTTCTCAATTTCATAATTATCCACTAGCATGACTCTAACATTACTACCTTTATATCTCAAAATGATTATCACTCATCAAATTGATCCTAGTGTTTAATGCACTTTCTATGATAGTTTTTATTATACCCAACTTGGATGCTAATCATTCTAGGACCAAATTCATAACCATAGGAAATACCATGCTGTTCTAAGATACTCTCAAAATAATATAAGTGAAGCATGAGAGACTAGCAATTTCTTCAAAATTAATCCACCGCCGTGCTCTAAAAAAATATAAGTGAAGCACTAGAGCAAAAACTATCTAGCTCAAAAGATATAAGTGAAGCACATAGCATATTCTAATCAAGTGGGCTTCTCCCAAAAGGTGTGTACAGCAAGGATGATTGCGGTAAACTAAAAATCAAAGACTAATATAATACACGTCACTCCAAGCAAAACACATATCATGTGGCGAATAAAAATATAGCTCCAAGTAAAGTTTCCAATGAACGAAGACGAAAGAGGGGATGCCTTCCGGGGGCATCCCCAAGCTTAGGATTTTGGATATTCTTGAATATCTTGGGATGCCTTGGGCATCCCCAAGCTTAGGCTTTTTCCACTCTTTATTCCATAGTCCATCAAATCTTTACCCAAAACTTGAGAACTTCACAACACAAAACTCAACAGGAAATCTCATGAGCTCCGTTAGTGCAAGAAAGAAAAACCACCACATAAGGTACTGTAATGAACTCATTATTTATTTATATTGGTGTTAAACATACTGTATTGCAAGTTAACTATGGTTCATACCCTTACATACTAGCCATAGATGCATCAAAATAAGCAAACAACACACGAAAGGCAGAATCTGTCAAAAACAGAACAGTCTGTAGCAATATGTAACTAACGCAAACTTATGGAACCTCAAAAATCCTACCAAAATATTAAGTCCTAAACAATTTGTCTATTGATCAGCAGAAAAAATAATCAATTCAAAATCTCGTTTCTGTGATTTATTGAATTTTTTCTCGTGAGCGCAAAGTTTCTGTTTTTCAGCAGAATCAAATCAACTCATATCATAGGTTATCCTATAGGTTCTACTTGGCACAAATATAAATAAAACATGAAAACACATCTAAACAGAAATTAGATGCAAAATTTATTACTAAACAGGAACAAAAACAAAGAACACAAAGAAAATTGGGTTGCCTCCCAACTAGCGCTATCGTTTAACGCCCCTAGCTAGGCATAAAAGTGAAGATAGATCTAAGTAGTGCCATCTTTGGCACTTGATTCATAGGTAGCTCGCATGATAGATTCATAAGGTAATTTGAATTTCTTTCTTGGAAAGTGCTCCATGCCTTTCTTTAATGGAAATTGGAATCTAATATTCCCTTCCTTCATATCAATAATCGCACCAATCGTTCTAAGGAAAGGTCTACCAAGAATAATAGGGCAAGAAAGATTGCAATCTATATCAAGAACGATAAAATAAACCGGCACCAAATTTCTATTTGCAACAATTAGGACATCATTGATCCTTCCCATTGGATTTTTAATGGTGGAATCCGCATGGTGCAAATTTAAAGAGCAATCATTAAGATCATGGAAACCTAGAATATCACATAAAGTTTTCGGAATCGTGGAAACACTAGCACCCAAATCACACAAAGCAAAACACTCGTAATCTTTAATTTTAATCTTTATAGTAGGTTCCCATTCATCATTAAGTTTTCTAGGTATAGAAACTTCCAAATTAAGTTTTTCATCAAAATATTGCATTAAGGCATCAACAATATGCTTGGTAAAGGCTTTATTTTGACTATAAGCATGAGGAGAATTAAGAACGGATTGCAACAAGGAAATACAACTTTCTAAAGAACAATTATCATAATCAAATTCCTTGAAATCCAAGATAGTTGGTTCAATACTATTTAAAGTTTTGACCTCTCCAATTGCACTTTTACCAATTTTAGCATCAAGATCTAAAAACTCCAAATTATCGGAACATTTTTTAACAAAAGTTGATTCACTTCCAGTCCCATTATCATCAAGATTCATATTGCAAAACAAGGATCTAATAGGGGACACATCAATAACTTTAAGATCCTCATCATTATTTTCATGGAAACTAGAAGAACACGCTTTAACAAAGCAATCTTTCTTAGCACGCAATCTAGCGGTTCTTTCTTTGCACTCGTCAATGGAACTTCTCATAGCTTTGAGAGACTCACTGATATCATGTTTAGGAGCAGTAGATCTATGTTTCAAAGAATCAACATCAAGCGAAAGTCTATCAATGTTTCTAGCCAAATCATCAACTTTGAGCAATTTTTCTTCAAGCAAGGCATTAAAATTCTTTTGAGAGATCATAAATTCTTTAACACTATTTTCAAAATCAGAGGGCATCTTATTAAAGTTACCATAAGAATTATTGTAGGAATTTCCATAATTATTAGAGGAATTGCTAGGGAACGGTCTAGAAATTAAGTTTCCTCTATAAGCATTGTTTCCAAAATTATTCCTACCATCAAAATTTACATCCATAGATTCATTATTATTCTCAATCAAGGTAGATAAAGGCCTATCATTGGGATCAATAGAAGCACTCTTAGTAGCAAACAATCTCATAAGCTCATCAATCTTTCCACTCAAAACATTAATTTCTTCTATAGCATGCACTTTTTTACTAGTAGATCGTTCGGAGTGCCATTGAGAATAATTAGCCATAATATTATCAAGAAGTTTTGTAGCATCTCCTAAAGTGATTTCCATAAACATTATCAAGAAGTTTTGTAGCATCTCCTAAAGTGATTTCTAGAAGCAAAGTTTAATCCGGCATAAAATTTTTGTATGATCATCCATAAATTCAAACCATGAGTAGGGCAATTGCAAATCATTAATTTCATTCTTTCCCAAGATTGGGCAACATGCTCATGATCAAGTTGTTTAAAATTCATAATACCATTCCTAAGGGAGATGATCTTCGCGGGAGGAAAATAATTAGAGCTAAAAGCATCTTTGCACTTGTTCCAAGAATCAATACTATTTTTAGGCAAAGACGAAAACCAAATTTTAGCACGATCTCTAAGTGAAACCGGAAATAACTTCAATTTAACAATATCATTATCTGTATCTTTTTTCTTTTGCATCTCACACAAATCAACAAAGTTGTTTAGATGGGTAGCGACATCTTCACTAGGAAGGCCGGAGAATTGATCTTTCATAACAAGATTTAGCGAAGCAGCATTGATTTCACAAGACTCAACATCATTAAGAGTACTAAGGAAATCATTATTATTGGTATTGGGGAAATCACACAATTTGGTATTATCTTGCGCCATGGCAACAAGTAATCCAACACACAAGCAAACAGAAAAAGGCAAGCGAAAGAGAGAGAGATTGGGAAAGAGAGGGCAAATAAAATGACAAAGGTGAAGTGGGGGAGAGGAAAACGAGAGGAAAATGGCAAATAATGTAAATGCGAGGGAGATGAGTTTGTGATGGGTACTTGATATGTCTTGACTTGAGCGAAGACCTCCCCGCCAATGGCGCCAGAAATCCTTCTTGCTATGTCTTGAGCTTGCGTTGGTTTCCCTTGAAGAGGAAAGGGTGATGCAGCACAGCAGAATAAGTATTTCCCTTAGTTTTTGAGAACCAGGGTATCAATCCAGTAGGAGGCTCCTCAGAAGTCCCACGAACCTACACAAACAAACAAAGAACTCGCAACCAACGCGATAAAGGGGTTGTGAATCCCTTCACGGACACTTGCGAAAGTGAGATCTGATAGAGATAATATGATAAGGTAAATATATTTTTGGTATTTTATAATATAGATGCAAAAAGTAAAGATGCAAATAAAAGTAGATTGAAAGCTTATATGATAAAAGATAGATCCGGGTGTCATAGGTTTCACTAGAGGCTTCTCTTGAGATAGCATAAGTATTACGGTGGGTGAACAAATTACTATCGAGCAATTGATAGAAAAGCGAATAATTATGAGATTATCTAGGCATGATCATGTATATAGGCATCACGTCCGTGACAAGTAGACCGACTCCTGCCTGCATCTACTACTATTACTCCACACATCGACCGCTATCCAGCATGCATCTAGAGTATTAAGTTCATAAGAACAGAGTAACGCATTAAGAAAGATGACATGATGTAGAGGGATAAACTCAAGCAATATGATATAAACCCTGTCGGTGTCAAAACCGGCGGATCTCGGGTAGGGGGTCCCGAACTGTGCGTTTAGGTGGATGGTAATAGGAGACAAGGGACACGATGTTTTTACCCAGGTTTGGGCCCTCTCGGTGGAGGTAAAATCCTACTCCTGCTTGATTAATATTGATGATATGGGTAGTACAAGAGTAGATCTACCACGAGATCAGAGAGGCTAAACCCTAGAAGCTAGCCTATGGTATGATTGTTGTTCGTCCTACGGACTAAAACCCTCCGGTTTATATAGACACCGGAGAGGGCTAGGGTTACACAGAGTCGGTTACAACGGGAGGAGATCTACATATTCGTATTGCCAAGCTTGCCTTCCACGCCAAGAAAAGTACCATCCGGACACGGGACGAAGTCTTCAATCTTGTATCTTCATAGTCCAGGAGTCCGGTCAAAAGTTATAGTCCGGCTATCCGGACACCCCCTAATCCGGGATTCCCTCAGTAGCCCCCGAACCAGGCTTCAATGACAATGAGTCCGGCGCGCAGATTTGTCTTCGACATTGCAAGGCGGGTTCTTCCCCAAATTCCATATACCTGTTGAACAGTGTCCAGCTTTTGGTGAATGTTGTGCTCCTTCGCTTCTGCGCCCAATAATGGCCATCTTCCACGTGTCAAATGAATGCAAAAAGCAAGGGTGTTTTTTCATTTACCCCATAGCTGCGCAAATGAGCTGCCTATAAAAGAGACGGGGACTTAGATCTGAATCACACCATCTTCCCTTCGCGAGCATTCATCGGAGCGCATTCGACAGAGATCCATTCTATCATGGCCAGTCGACGCAGCTCCTCCTCTCGCCCCCCCAGCCCTCAGCCTGGAGATTGGGAGAGATGCTCCGTCCCGCACAGCGAGCTAGTGGCGCTCCAAGCCAAGGGGTTTCTCCCCCCAGCCTGCATGGTCCCGGTTCGAGCCGGGCTTGCCACCTATAATGGTGGAGAGCAAGCGGAGAGCATCCCCAATCCTTCCAAAGGAGAGCGGGTATGCCTTGTCCCTAATTTGATAAGGGGGCTCGGATTTCCAATTCATCTGTTTCTTCGGGGGCTCCTGGTGTTCTACGGCCTCCAGTTACACAATCTTACGCCTGCCTCCATATTGCATATCGTGGGCTTTGTAGCCCTTTGCGAGCTGTTTTTGGGCATTGAGGCTCATTTCGCGCTCTGGAAGAAGCTGTTCTGCCTTGTGACCCGTTCTCAGGAGGGGTCGATATATCAAGTGGGCGGAGCCGAACTATGGCGCATCGCCGGGACCGGATATCTATCCGGAATCCCAAAGAAGGCGTCCGAAGACTGGCCTTCAGAATGGTTTTATATAGAAGATGTCCCCCTACCGGACCCTGTTCGGATCGGCCTCCCTGAGTTCAATAATGCTCCTTTGAAGAAGCACCTAAGCTAGCGTCCACGGAGCCCTCAGAAGAAAAATGACAAGGACGTCCTTTACCAGATGAGCCGGATAAGGTTGTTAGCTCTTTCCGGACTGACCATGATCGAGGTCATGGCCATATGCTTTATGCGGGGGGTGCAGCCGCTTCAGTATAGAGGCCACCCCATGTGGGATTTCAACGGGGAGGACGACGCCACCCGGTGCAGCCGTAAGGGACCAGAATCGGCTGCCTCTCTAATAAAGATCTTGTCCGCTTTGTACAAGGGAGAAGAGGAGGAATTCCTCCGCGTCAACCCACGGGGCGGATTTTCTATGTACAATCCTCCAAGCTGGGTAAGCGGACATTTTCACTCGCCCATCCGTTTCATATTCCCATAGTTAAGTATTCAGTCTAGCAATTTCAACGCAGGAGCTACGCCAGGCTGTAAAGGAGATAAACAGCCCTCCTCCACAACCTGAGGACCCGGAACGGTCCTTCGACCCGGACTCCCAAGAGGATCCGGACTTATCTGTGGAGCTGATCGATGGGGTGTTTCATCAATTGAGCAAGAACAGCACCTTAGTGGCCATTATAGCCGATTATCCCGGACTACTTCCAGCCTCACAAGTTACCGAGACCGAAGTCCTAGTACTTTTAAGATGATCCACCCGTGCTTATTTTTGATCACCGTATACCAATGGTGTTTTTGCAGGGGAAGTCCTTGAGGAGGAGGGCCGAGCCTGTGGTGGCTAGCCAACAAGGGGCATCAAGGCCCAGCAGGCTGAAAAGAAGTGCGGTCCGGATTGAGACGCCGGCGCAACGTTATGGCGTGCCATTTTATTCCCAGGTTTTATTCCCTCAAGGTATACTAAAGCTCGTGCTCTCTTCAGGAAAAAGAGCGCTCGCCAGACTATATCCGGAGAGGTTGCCAATCGCGCCTCCACTGGCTAGGCTCCAAGGCCGGGTCCAGAAGCGGAGGCGAACACGAGGTGCGCACCGGGCGCTCCTCCGACAGAGGATGCGGACGGGCTGTCTGCCACCAATTCCGAGGTGGAGAGTGCCATGAACCACAGGCGTCACCGGACAGTTCTTCGTGACACTTGTTTCTCCGAAGAGGCATTGTATGCCTTCAATATGGGAGATGCGTACCTCTGTGCCGCTCAAATGGTCTAGCCAGATCCATAGAGCAGTATGTAAAAGACATACGGGTGAGAAAATTTGATGGTTATATATGTCAGTAGCCCCCGAGACTTGAAACAGTTAGAATAACTGATTTAAGGATCATTTATTATGCAGGATCTTACAGAAAAGAATACCCGACTGTCCCAGGAGCTCGAGGAATGCAAAGCCCAACTTGAGGCCGCACTAGCCGTGGTGGGGGAGACCAAGGAGACCCCCTCTGGTAATATATGCTTCGAAAGATAAGTATGTTGTGAAGTGCGGCATGTGTGCAAATCTGACAATAACATTGCAGATGGCGCCGGAGTGGATCCGGCCAAGCAACAACTCTTGCCCTAGTTAAAGGCCGATGAGAGCGTGCTTACGAGGGTGAGGCAAGAGAAGAATAATCTCCAAGATACCAACACCCAGCTGAGCGAGGAACTAAAGGATGTTCGTGCTCAGCTGTCGGACTCTGTAAAGGAGAATCGGCGGCTTCAACGTGGCATTTTTAGTAAGTGCTTGAACGAACTTTGAAAAAGAGTTCGCGAGGGAGTCGATTGACAGAGTTATGTATGTAGGTATGCTGACAGGTCGGCCTGCAGAAGAAATGCCCGGTTCTACGGGTGACCTTCTTCCCGAGCTCTTACAACTGCGCGAACGAGTTCGGCAGGTAATGCAAGGCGTCGTCCAGGCCTTGTGGCCATCCGTCTCCATGCCCGAAGGCCTTGGAGAGCTTGCAGAGAAGCTGAAGGGAGCGCGGCGGTGCTTCCGATTATGGAAGATATCGGCCTGCCGTCAAGGTGCCAGGGAGGCCTGGGCCATGGTGAAGACGCGGTACACGAAGGCTGACCAAAACCACTTGGCCGAGGTCGGACCTGTGGGGCCCGATGGGAAGGAGATCCCTGTGAGTTTAGTGTACGGCCAGGTAGAGCTGGCCGCCAAATATTCCCAACAGGACTGTAAACTAGACATCCTGTTGGATGGTATTGAAGAGGAATATACCCAGTCAAATTGACTGTGTAATTTAAGATGACATGTAAAATGCCTTCTAGCTGGATTGTAGATCGTTTGTCATGGAGGACCTTTTCGCTTCAACCTCGGGACCCGATAGTCTGGAGTGTGTCCGAATACCCTCTCGGTTATGTAAGAACCGGGGCATGCGTGGAGACCAGACGTAGGGATCATTAGTGCTTGAATAGACAAGTGCCCAACTAGTTATGTTATATTACATGGTTAGTAAGAAACATCTTCCAGGGAGAATAGTTCCGTTAGGGGTTCCTTTCCCTGGGAGGCATGCCCTAAAGTGCATGTCCGGACTGCGAAAAAAGCAGAAAAATCATCTTTTAGTTCACCGACCGAATATTCTCTTAAGAACGCTAGCTTTCGGCTTCACCCAGTCTGAGGTACACATCCAGCTGACCCGGCAGTAACAATCGCAGAGGTGCTCCCTTTACCACGTAGCCGAACAATCGGGAATGTAGGGGTAAGCACAGGAGCCAGGCAACCCATCTTGGCCAAAACTTAAGTCATATCGATGCATATAATGGTGAATAAAAGGTACATGCGGAAGTGTGACACATGTGTTGGGCATGAGGCCCGTATAAACAAGCTTCAGTTAAAGAAGCCCCCAGGTATAATGAGCGCGGATAGCGCGTCAATTGTGTGCGAACAAGGCACTAACGAGCCCTTAAAGGCTGTGAGAGAAAAGGAGGGAGAAGGAGAGAAATAGAAGACAGCTAATGTGTAAAAAAAAAAGACAGAGGAAGGAGACGAACACAGAGTCCGGCGCTAGGCGTAGAATCTTCGGAGACGGGCTGCGTTCCATGGGTTTGGCTCGAGTCGGTTATCTGATGCATCTCGCAGACGGTACACTCCACTAGTCAGGACTTGGTCAATAATGAAGGGACCTTCCCATTTGGGCTTGAGTTTGTCCTTTTTCTTGTCCGGCAGGTGTAGAACTAAGTCGCCAACACTGTATGTTTTGGCCCGTACTTCTCTGCTTTGATATCTTCGAGCCTGCTGTTGATAGAATGTTGAACGGGCTTTTGCCACGTCACGCTCCTCCTCCAAGGAGTCCAAACTGTCCTGCCGATCGAGTTTGGCTTCTCTTTCTCTATACATGCGCACATGAGCTGAGTCATGAATTATGTCGCAGGGCAGAACTGCCTCTGCGCCATATACCATAAAGAATGGTGTGAATCCGGTGGTGCGATTCGGCATGGTCCGCAGCCCCCAGAGTACGGAGTCGAGCTCCTCTACCCAGTGCGTGTTAGATTCCTTGAGGGACCGCACTAATCTGGGTTTGATGCCGCTCATGATTAGACCATTTGCTCTCTTGAATTGACCGTTAGTTTGCGGGTGATAGACTGAAGCGTAGTCGAGCTTGATGCCCATGTTTTTGCACCAGAGTTTGACCTTGTCGGCTGTAAAGTTCGTGCCGTTATCAGTGATGATGTTGTGGGGGACGCCGTAATGGTGTATGACCCCTGATATGAAGTCTATCACCGGTCCGGATTCGACCGTCTTAACAGGCTTGGCCTCTATCCATTTGGTGAATTTGTCCACCATGACCAGTAGGTATTTTTGCTTGTGGGTTCCTCCTTTAATGGGTCCAACCATGTCAAGCCCCCAGACCGCAAAGGGTCAGGTGATGGGTATAGTTTGGAGGGTGGTGGGTGGCATATGGCTTTGGTTAGCAAAGAGTTGGCAACCGACACATCGTTGGACTAAGTCCTGAGCATCTGCCCGGGCCGTCGGCCAATAAAATCCTATACGGAAGGCCTTGCTTACAAGGGCCCGGGATGCAGCGTGGTGCCCGCCGAGTCCGGCATGAATTTCAGCCAGAAGATTTCGCCCTTCCTCTTCGGAGATACACCTTTGAAGGACTCCGCTGGTGCTTTTCTTATAAAGCTCTCCTTCATAGACTTTATAGGCTTTAGATCACCGCACTATGCAGCATGCCTTGTTTTGGTCCTCAGGAAGTTCCTGCCTGGTTAGGTAGGCTAGGAATGGTTCTGTCCACGGGGAAAGGACAGCCACTATTACGTGGGCTGATGATGTTACTTCGTTGGCAGAGCCTCCTGTTGTGTCAGAATGTTCGGTGTCGGGCGGTGCGGCTGGGCCCGGGCTGTTATTTCCGGATTCCCCTTCCCATAATATGGATGGCTTGAATAGCCTCTCCAAGAAAATGTTGGGGGGTACTGCATCGCGCTTTGCGCCGATGCGTGCCAAGACGTCCGCTGCCTGATTGTTTTCTCGGGCTATATGGTGAAATTTGAGCCCCTCGAACCGAGCTGACATTTTTAGGTCGGCGTTGCGATAAGCTGCCATTTTCGGATCCTTGGCATCAAAGTCTCCATTTATTTGGGATATCGCGAGGTTCGAATCCCCACGCACCTCTAGGAGTTGGATTCCCATGGAGACTGCCATCCGGAGACCATGTAGAAGGGCCTCGTATTTGGCTGCGTTGTTGGAGTTCATATACATTATCTGGAGTACGTATTGAACTATATCTCCTATTGGGTACGTCAGGATGACGCCAGCCCCCAGACCAGCTAACATTTTGGAGCCGTCGAAGTGCATGATCCAGTTGGAATATGTGTTGTACTCTTTAGGGAGTTCGTCTTCATTCCATTCGGCGACGAAGTCGGCCAAAACTTGCGACTTAATAGCTCGCCGTGGCTTATAGGTTATGTCGAACGGGAGGAGCTCAATGGCCCATTTGGCAATCCGGCTCGTCGCGTCGCGGTTGTTTATAATATCGTTAAGAGGTACTTCGGAGGCTACTGTAATCGAACACTCTTGAAAGTAGTGTCGCAGCTTCCGAGATGCCATAAACACCGCGTACGCTATCTTTTGATAATGCGGGTACCGTGACTTGCATGGAGTGAGGATAGTGGACACATAGTAAACTGGTTTTTGAAGGGGGATTTGTGTCCATCCGTTTCTCGTTCGACGATGGGCACTGCGCTTACAACTTGATAAGTTGCTGCAATGTAAAATAGCATTGGTTCGCCGATGTTAGGCGCAGCCCGGACCGGGTTTGTTGCCAATATGGCTTTTATTTCTTCGAGTCCGGTTGTGGCGGCATCCGTCCACTCGAAGTGTTCGTGCGCCGGAGGAGGCGATAAAGGGGTAATGCCTTTTCTCCCAAGCGGGAGATAAAGCGGCTTAGAGCCGCCACGCAGCCAGTCAATTTTTGTATTTGTTTGAGGCCCTTTGGAATATCCAATTGTGATAGAGCTCGGATCTTGGCTGGGTTTGCTTCAATTCCTCTACCGGATACAATGAAGCCCAAGAGCTTTCCGGCCGGTACGCCGAAAACGCATTTTTCCGGGTTAAGCTTGATGTCATATGTTCAGAGGTTATCGAATGTGAGCCTCAAGTTGTCTACTAGAGTTTTGACATGCTTGGTTTTGACAACCACATCATCCACGTATGCTTCCACTGTTTTGCCGATCTGGTTTGCCAGACATGTCTGAATCATGCGCTGATATGTTGCGTCGGTGTTTTTGAGCCCGAAGGGCATTGTGTTGAAGCAGAATGGGCCATATGGGGTGATGAATGCCGTTGCGGCTTGGTCTGGCTCTACCATCTTAACTTGATGGTAGCCGGAGTATGCATCGAGGAAACACAATGAATCGTGTCCTGCGGTAGCGTCAATAATTTGATCGATGGGGGGAGGGGGAAGGGATCCTTTGGGCAAGCCTTGTTGAGGTCCTTGAAATCGACGCATAGGCGACAGGATTTGTCCTTCTTTGGTACCATCACCAGGTTTGCTAGCCAGTCCGGACGTTTTATATCTCTGATGAATGTGGCCTTCAGTAGTTTGGCTAGCTCCTCTCCCATGGCTTGTCTCTTAGGTTCGGAGAAACACCGAAGAGCCTGCTTGATAGGCTTGAATCCTTTTAGGATGTTTAGGCTATGCTTGGCCAGCCTGCGTGGGATTCCTGGCATGTCTGAAGGGTGCCAGGCAAAAATGTCCCAATTTTCACGTAGGAATTCTCGTAGTGCGGCGTCTACATCAGTGTTTAATTGCGCCCTGATGGAGGCCGTTTTTGTAGGGTCCGTTGGATGGACTTGGAATTTGACTATTTCGTCCGCCGGTTTAAAGGAGGTGGACTTGGATCTTTTATCGAGTATCACATCATCCCTGTTCACCGTGGAGCGCAGTGCAGTCAGCTCCACGGCCGCTAGGGCTTCAGATAGTGCCTCAAGGGCCAGTGCAGCTGTCTTATTTTTGGCGCGGAGTGCTATGTCCGGGTCACTAGCAAGAGTGATGATTCTGTTGGGTCCGGGCATTTTGAGCTTCATGTATCCGTAATGGGGTATAGCTTGAAAAATTGTGAATGCCTCTCGCCCTAATAGAGCGTGGTATCCGCTTCTGAACGGGTCCACTTGAAACGTGACTTCCTTGGACCTATAATTATCCAGCGTGCCGAACACCACATCCAGTGTGATTTTTCCTGTACAGCACGCTTCCCGGCTGGGGATTATTCCTCTAAAGGTTGTGTTGCTTCGCTCAATGCGGCTCCAGTCTATTTCCATTTTTGAAGGGTTTCCTCATAAATGAGGTTCAATCCGTTGCCACCGTCCATGAGTACCTTGGTAAGGCGAAAGCCGTCCACTATTGGACTGAGGACCAATGCGGCTGGTGCTCGGGTTGTTCGTAATTTAGGTTCATCACTGGTATTAAAGATAATAGTCGTGTCACTCCATGGGTTTATTGTGGCTACTTGGTAGACTTCGGCAAGGCTGCTGAGTGTTTGTTTCCGCATATTATTTGATGCGAAAGTGTTGAAGACTGTTAATATCGTACTGGTATCCCTGGGCTGGTGCTCTGTGAATTATGGAGTTAGAAGCTCCTCACCACTTCTGGCCACTTGCCGGAGTATCCAACATGCTCTAAGGCTATGAGTTGGTGTGGCGCCCTTTGTACTATGAATTTTACAGGGTCCATTGAGCCATCCCTCCAGTACGGTTCCATGCCCTATAGAGGGTTTTTGCTTTTTGGTGTTTAACCCAGGTGCCTGGTGATAATGCACCCTTTTATTTTGGACTGGGGTTGTATTCAGGGCCGGATTGACCCAAAATTTTATTTCGGTTTTCCAGGCGCTTTCCATCACACAGTACTTTCGTACTATGGATGCCAAGTCGGCGAAGCGTGTAATTTCACGGCGACTTATGGCGTTGAGGATTCCGTTGTCCGTGTAATTATTGCAGAAGAATGAAATTGCATCCTCCTCGCGGCAGTCCTCTATCCTGTTCATAACCAGGAGGAATCTGGCCCAGTAATGGTGTACTGTTTCTGCGGGCTCTTGCCGAATTTGGGATAGATCCCTTATATTTGGGTGGGCGGGTGGAATTAAATCTGGAACCTCTCCCAATCTGAGACTCAGGGGCCAAGGAGTTTCCGAACTTAGAAGCTTGGGTTCTTGGATGTTGTCCAATGAATCTAGCCCGCTGCCTGACTTTAGGTTCAGGGCTTGAGTGACGTCCTCCCCTCCGCCGGTATCCGTCTTGGAGGGATCGGGAATTCGGACATAACTAGTCCTTAAGATAGATGAAGGCTTGCCGTATTGTTCCTCCACCACTGCGACGTGGTGGGTGACCTGGGGAGAGTTAATCTCTCTCGGATCGGGTTTAAGCCCAATCTGATCATAGTCTGTAGCAACTCCCAGGGCAGCGATGCGATCCAAGAGCTCGTTTAAGGAAGAGAGCTCCATCGGATCTAACTGCTCGGTGAGTTCCGAGTTGATGTGAAGATTGCTTTCGATGACCCGAGAAGTCATCATCGGCGCGGCGGCCGAACAGGCGGTCATAAGAAAACCGCCTAGTCGGCGAGTTTGGCCGATAGCCAAAGCTCCTTTAGCAACAGCGCCGTCTTCAAAGACGGGATGAGGCATCCTTCCTGACGGCGACAGCACAGCGGAACTCTCAATGAAAGCACCAATGTCGGTGTCAAAACCGGCGGATCTCAGGTAGGGGGTCCCGAACTATGCGTCTAGGCGGATGGTAACAGGAGACAAGGGACACGATGTTTTTACCCAGGTTCGGGCCCTCTCGGTGGAGGTAAAACCCTACTCCTGCTTGATTAATATTGATGATATGGGTAGTACAAGAGTAGATCTACCACGAGATCAGAGAGGCTAAACCCTAGAAGCTAGCCTATGGTATGATTGTTGTTCGTCCTATGGACTAAAACCCTCTGGTTTATATAGACACCGAAGAGGGCTAGGGTTACACAGAGTCGGTTACAATGGGAGGAGATCTACATATTCGTATCGCCAAGCTTGCCTCCCACGCCAAGGAAAGTCCCATCCGGACACGGGACGAAGTCTTCAATCTTGTATCTACAATACGTGCCTTGCAACCCTTTCTGTCACTGGGTAAGGACATCGCAAGATTGAACCCAAAGCTAAGCACTTCTCCCATGGCAAGAAAGATCAATCTAGTAGGCCAAACAAAACCGATAATTCGAGGAGACTTGCAAAGATAACTCAATCATACATAAAAGAATTTAGAGAAGATTCAGATATTACTCATAGATAAACTTGATCATAAACCCACAATTCATCGGATCTCGACAAACACACCGCAAAAATAGTTTACATCGAATAGATCTCCACAAGAGACGGGGAGAACATTGTATTGAGATCCAAAAAGAGAGAAAAACCATCTAGCTAATAACTATAGACCCGAAGGTCTGTGGTAAACTACTCACAACTCATCAGAAGGGCTATGGTGTTGATGTAGAAGCCCTCTGTGGAGGATTCCCCCTCCAGAAGAACGCCGGCGACAGCTCCAAGATGGGATCTCGCGGATACAGAAGGTTACGGTGGTGTAAATATTTCTTCGGTGGCTCCCTGGATGTTTTTGGGCTACGTAGTCTTATATAGGAGGAAGAAGTACGTCGGTGGCTGCTTGAGGGGCCCAGGAGACAGGGGCGTGCCCAGTAGGGGTGGGCGCGCCCTCCTATCTCCTGGCCTCCTCGATTGCTTCTTGACTTGCACTCCAAGTCCTCCGGATCACGTTCGTTCCAAAAATCACGCTCCCGAAGGTTTCATTCCGTTTGGACTCCGTTTGATATTCCTTTTCTTCGAAATACTGAAATAGGCAAAAAAACAGCAATACGGGCTGGGCCTCCGGTTAGTAGGTTAGTCCCAAAAATGATATAAATGTGTAAAATAAAGCCCATAAACATCCAAAACAGGTAATATAATAGCATGGAACAATAAAAAATTATAGATACGTTGGAGACGTATCAGAAGCCCACGCGGAGAGGATTACGAGGGTTCACTGGTTCGGCTGCAGTGTGAGGCTGCCATCACCACAGAATAACAGGTGGTGTGTGTGAGTAGAGGGATGGCCTGGCCAGCGGTGGGAGTAGTACGGGGCGGTGAGGCCTCCACGGCCTCACAGCTAGACACGGGAGGCAGGAGCACGCGGCACAACCGGCGCTGGTTTGGGCGGCTGTAGCAAGAAGACCAGAGGTTGAAGAAGCACTACGACCGTTGGATGGAAATCGTATGGTCAGTGGAGCTAGAATCGTTCATATTGACTAAGTTGACAAAGTCCTCCGTCCCCGTCAACTTAGTTGGCCCACAAGTCATCCTCCCACTATGGTGGGTCCCAGCTAGCAGGGGGTATTCATTTCTTTTGTGCGTAATAAGGAGGCGCTTCCTTGCGTGTGAAGATATAGCTGGTGGGTCCGACCTGTCAGCGGGGGGACATTTTTTCGCGAAATACAGAGGCCCTTTCGATGGGTCCCAGCTGTTAGGTGGAGGAATCATTATTTTGCGCGTAATAAGGAGGCATTTCCTTGTGTGCGGCCATGGACCCAGCTGTGAGCCTCTCCACGTACAGTCCACGTCCGATGGATGTCGTTCGATGACCATGTTGACCAGGCCGCGCCGAGAGCACCATGGCGGTGGACGACGGCGAGGCCTAGGAAGGGAACGACACGGAGCCGGGGAAGACTCGGAAATGGTTGCCCGTGTGGTGGGGAGTACGATGGTTTACTGGTCCGGCTGCTGTCGCTGGAAAATAACAGGAGGTGTGGGTGAGTAGAGGAATGGCCTGGCCAGCAATGAAGTAGGGTGGGGCGGTGCGGCCTGTGCAGCAGCACAGCCGGCCACGGGAGGCGGGAGCAGGCAGTCCCACTGGCGCTGGTTTGGGCGGCTGGAGCAAGAAGATCAGATATTGAAGAAGCAGCATGGCCGTTGGATTAACATCCAACGGTCACTGCTGCTAGAATCGTTTGTGGACTAAGTTGACAAAGCCAAAGTACACGTCAACCTAGTATACCCAGAAGTAAGCCTCCAAATCTGTCTCAAACAACATACAACCCGAAATTTCTAGCCAGATTCAAATTAATTTTAAATCTAAATATACCTTAATTTAAATTAAATGAAATTTTACCCGCACAAAAACAATGAAATTTAAAATATCAAAATCCGAAAGAAAACAGTATTTTGGAACTAATTGCCTGTTTGCTGTATTTTTTCATTTTACAACCCATTTTTATTACTTATAGCCCATTTCTTATTACTTATAGCCCATTTTCTGGGCAAAATGCATCCCTCGTCATCTTGAAGGATTTCCGGCCCAGCAGGGTGTAGAAAAGCAAGTAGGCCTAAGTTGGTTGTTCTGCAAAAAACAAAATAGCTGGCTAGCTATTTTCAGAAAGGAAAAAAACAAACTAGGCTAGTCATGTGCTAAACATATGAAATAAAATCCTAGGCTAGACGGGCCACGGGTCCCACACAACCTAGTTGATACCCGTCTCCGTCCCGAAAAAAAAAGATTATTGTGCGCACTGCTGGGTCCCAACTGTCATCCTCACCATGTACAATCATCTCCTTATTCCTCTCGGTTGTTGACCATGTTAACAACACCGGAGGGCGGCGCCGCGGCGAGCGAACCAAGGCGGAGGATGATGGTGAGGCCTTGGACGGGAACGAACAGGAGACGGGGAAGATGCGCAGAGGTTTAGTGTGCGATGTGGTCACGATGCATGCACGGCAGCACAGCCAGCCGTGGGAGGCGGGAGCAGGCGGTCCCGCCGGCGCTGGTTTGGCTTTGGCGGCTCGAGGAAGAAGAGACTGAAGAAACACGACACACGTTGAATGTCAATCCAATGGTCAAGGTTGGCACAATCGTTTGTTGACTAAGCCAACACCAAGTAGCATACTTTTTTATATATAGGAAGAAAAGAAAAACTGGGCTCGTTGGCCTGATAACTTTCCTGAAACTGCGACCGTTCGATCTTGTGTCGCAACTAAAACTGCGAGGAAAATGCGTTTGTCTACTGTCCTCCTCCCAGGGAACGTTTGCCACATAAGTGACTAGCACCCTTGGTTTTCAACCAAGAGGTCTTGGGTTCGAGTCCCAGGAACTCTCAATTTTGTCCTCATTCCTTCCTTGCAAAAAAGGGAAAGAAAATCAAAGACTTGGGAAGGCATACAGAACAAGCTAGTGTACTAGTAAAGAGACGTTGCCAAGTTTTAGAAAAAAGAGAGACGTGCTCCTGTAGCTGGTTCGAATCCAAAGCTAGACTATGAATATATATGGTGCTATGCTACTCTGCAAGTAATGAACTGACATATCCAACATTCGCTTCTCCTCTTCTCTACTTACTCAGCCTAGCATCAGAAGCTTTGGCCGCAGCAACCATGTCCGTTGGCTGCTCGTCCACCTGCTCTTCAGCAGGTAACAACCAGATATGCGCCAAGTCGCCACCCGTACCATCGCCTGTGGGTCTCATCACACCCCCGCCGGCACGCGCACCGCAGCCGATTGCTCATCGCAACCCGCTGTCATTGGTATGGTGCCACTGCTGCAAATCATGCAGAGTCATCCGTCGCATCTCAACCACAATCCTCAACCCTGGCCGAGTCTTCTACAAATGCCCGAATCATGGGGTAATGATATGTTTAAGTGTTGTTCTGCTGCTTTCAGTTGCTGATTTTTTTAATAGTTTGGTTGATGATCTTCCAATTTGATACGTGCAGAAAAGGGAAGATTCGTGTGATTTGTATTTCTGGGAAGTTGCTGATGTGGGGGAATGCAACTACGCTGATTATTTGGTTAGCCGAGGAATCCCAATACCAGCAGGTTGGGGTATTGGACAAATAACTGAAGGAATGGCAGAAGAGGAAGATGCAGAGCAGAAGGTTAAAGATGCAGTTCCTCTGATCATGGCCAAGCAACAGCTGCTGAACGGCCTTGACAGCAATGGGGAGATGAAAGAGCTTGTGCAGATAATGGGAAAAATCAATGTGCTCTGTAGGATGATTTTCTCTTTATTTGCAGTGTATGTAGCACTCGTGATGTATTCAGTGGCTACGACATGAGCACTTTTCTGAAACTAGTAATGAATGAAACCTGTGTAGCAGGCTGGGTGTAGTATTGTGAACATCTAATGATTTCTATTAATGGAAATCAGGGGGTATCCCCTTTTGCTCATAAATAAATAAATAGCAGAGGCCCTATCGGGTCAGCTTTGTTCTCATTCGAAGACATCGAGCAAATTGCAGTCCAACAGCAAACTATGTCATCAAATTCAAGTTTCACAGCCAAATATGAGTACAACAAAACAACAATGTCATCATGTTTTAGTCATCATACAATCACCAAACACAAATCAGCATACATAACAAGTGATGTTCTCACAACAAAATACTAAACAACATGTTCATCAGGTTTCAGTTGTCATAGCAAACACAATTTCACATAGTAGATAAAAAACGTCTTCTGACAGGCAAATACGACAAAAGCAATGTAATCATCATCCGCAGCAGCAGCATCAACATCTTCGCCATGTGTATCAGTCTTGATCATAATTCCCCACGGTGTCATCTTCTTCTTCGTCCTCAACGTCCTCGAACGTTGGCTTCTTCTTGATCAACTCTTGTATGTCCACAGCACGACAGGCAATCTTTTCGCCGGCGTCATTGACGTGATGGTTCTTAAAGATATTAGGAACATCTGTGTTATCTTGTACATCAGGAGCAGTGTAAGCATCATCTTGTTGTGCAACTTCATTAAATGGATTCCTCTGCTCAAACCTTTGCAATACTCTCCAGTCATCGCTACGTGCAAATGTGTCTTCCAAGAAAAATATTTGTGTTGCTTGATTTGCCAAAATAAAAGGCTCGTTGGTATGGTACGCCGCCTTGACATTGATGATTTGAAATAATCATCAGCTCTGGGTTTTGCGATCCTGGAAAACAGGTTATACCAACGACAGCACAACAGAACCACACACCGATGATCCTCGAAACTGGAGATGTACTGCAACTGAACAATGTCTGTTATGTTAGCATACATTTCAGTTGTATCTTTGTCATATGTATCTGTGCTCATGATGGCACTGTTTTGTGTCTTCCTGCCTTCGTCTCATGCAAGTGTGTTGTAGCGCACATCTCCAACAATGCAAGATTCATAATGTCTTACCCAAGTATCAGGACCCATTGCTTGTGAGTAAAGGGAATCATCAACTGCCTGCCCATCCTCCCGCATCTTCTTATCCTATGGTTAGAAAATAGACAAGCTAATCATCTTATGTACTCAATATATTTAAAAAACTGACAGTGCAATTCAAAAGCTTACGTGGCTCTTGAACCATTTCGCAAATCCTGCCATAACCAGTTTGTCAATGTTTCTTGGATTTTGCGGCAATAACTCCTTTTTGTAGATGCTGCACAACATAGTGATCGCATCAAACATCTAAATATATAAGAATGTGCTGCAAGTTTAGTAGATTACGATGTATAAGCTGCACTACTGCACTTACTTGATATAAGGTAGTATCTCAGGACAGTTATTCAACACATACCAAACCATTTTGTCCAAATCTTTAGGTTTGTCCTCTTGTCGACTCTTCCCTGTAACTAGAACAGAATAATCAAAAACATTGAGCTCGGGATTGTCTTCACCCACCTCTTTGCTAAGCTGATCAGCTGTTTCAATGTATTTTGAGCAGAATGTCAACGCTTCTGTAGCAATGTAGGCCTCTGCAATGGAACCCTTGGGTCTAGCTCTGTTCCTAACATAGCCCTTGAAAGTGCCAAGCCGCCTTTCAATAGGGTACATCCAGCCATAATGTACTAGACCTCTATGTAGTGCCTCATCGGGTAGATGAACAACCAAATGCACCATCACATCAAAGAAGGTTGGAGGATATATCTTCTCAAGGTCGCATAGGATAGTTGGTATCTTGTCTCTAAGACGCTCCAAAGCATTTATCCTGATATTTCTACTGCAGAGTTCCCTGAAGAATTGTCCCAACTCTGGAACTGCTCTGTATAAGTCAGGGCGGCCCAATCCTCTAAGGATAACAGGTAAAACCCTTTGAAGTAGGACATGGCAGTCATGAGTTTACAACCCTTGTACCTTGTTTCCATCTGCATTGACTCTCCTTTCAGGGTTGGAAGCAAATCCATGTGGGAATCTCACACGTGACAGGACCTCGCAGAATTCTTTTCTTTTTACCTTGTCCAAGACGTACACAGCTGGTGCCATATCCCGTGGTTTACCTTCATCTTGCACCTGCAAATCCTGTCTGATACCCAGGTGTGTCAAATCAATCCTAGATTTTTAAGGTATCTTTCGTCTTGCCTTCAATATTAAGAAGTGTGCCGATAATTTTTTCACATATATTTTTCTCGATGTGCATCACATCAAGATTATGCCTCACATCCAAATCTTTCCAATACTCCAAGTCCCACAAAGTGGACCTGCGGGTAAACAATAATCTCTCTTCTTCCCTGCCACGCTTCCTTTTCCCGCTACCATTACCAGGATGGTTTCCTGGTGTAATATGTCTGACCTTCTCTAATTCCACTTGCAACTCATCGGCGGTGAGCCTCTTTGGCGCATCACAGTTTTCATGCTTTGCATTGAACACGTGTCTTCGGTATTTTCTAGGATGAGGCTTGTCCTTAGCAAGGAAACGGTAGTGTCCAATGTAACAGATCTTGCTAAGTATTGCGTATGACAGCGGATTCTTATCACAGCGAACACATGCATTGTAACCATGTGTCGTTCGCCCTGACATAGTGCCCAAAGCTGGATAATCATGGATGCACCAAATTATAACAGCACGCAGAAAGAAATTAGCTGCTGGGCTACTATATAGGTCTCGAGTGAGAACACCCCTCCATAGTTGTTGAAGTTCCTCCACAAGAGGCTCCATGAACAAATCAAAATCCTTCTCAGGACTTTTTGGACCTGGGATGAGCAAGGCCATCATGTAGTTTGATTCTTTGGTGCAGACATTTGGAGGCATGTTGTAAGGGATAACAAGCACTGGCCACATGCTATATGTGGCGCTCTGGTGGCCAAATGGGTTAAATCCATCTGAAGCTAAGCCAAGTGTAATGGTTCTCGGGTCAGTAGCAAACTTTTTGTGTTTATGATTGAAGCTTTTCCACTCACTGCCATGAGATGGATGGCTCATTACATTCTGATCTCTATACTCCTGGTTCCTAGAATGCCACAGTACATCCTCTCTTGTTTCAGCATCATGAAACAACCTCTGCAATCTTGGTATAATTGGAAAATGTCTCAGAACATTATGAGGAATCCTCTTCACAGCATCGCCATCTTTCCATCTTGATGATTTGCATTTCGGGCATGCACTTAAGTTGGCATAATCCTTTCGAAACAGAACACAATTATTTTTACAAACATGGATCATATCATATCCAATTCCAACTGCAGGAAGAAAATTCTTCATTTTACTGTAGGTGTGTGGCAGCTCAGACGCATCTGGGAAAGATTTGCGGAAAGCAGCCAACATCGCATCGAATGATTTGTTGGTCATCCGCTCAGATGTCTTCACCTGAAGAAAGGTGACCATAGCTGAGAATACTAATAGCTTATTTCCTGGGGTGACAGCCACGCTGCATTGTTCCAACATGCGGGCCCACCATTTTTATTCTGTAGGTGAAAGTTCACGGAATGCACGAGCATTTCGTAGCATTGTTTCAATGTTGGTCAAACTCGCTAGCTCTGCCACCACCACCTCTTCCTCCTCTTCCACCTCAGCATCAGGCAGATCAAGATGGTGATCTGCTGCTTCCACGTAGTCAATAACATTGACGTTCACAGTTTCACCATGATGAACCCACCTAGTATATGTGACCGACATCCCATACAAGTGTAGATGATTTTGCATAGTTGACTGGGGTCTTGTAACTGAATTCATACAACTGCTACACGGGCAGAGCACATCTGATTTTGGACCACCGTACTCATCTCTAATAAAGTTCATGAAGTTTTCAACCCCCTCGACATATGCAGCGGAGAATCTTCGAGCAGAAGTAATCCAAGTCATGTCCATCTGTTAGACATACAAATTAGTTCTTCTACTAGATATTACAGGAAAAACATATATGCTTTTATATGAAGTCCAGAAAAAAAAATACCTAGGTCGATGTCTAAAGCTATGGGAAGATATTTGGACGAGCAGATCTAAGTAACGAAATATCGGTAAAGCTAATTCAGCAAACAGATTTGAGTGCTAAATTATGGCAGGGTGTTTTAGTAGTCAATGAGGCCGAGCACATAGCCATCAAACTATCAAAGGCCATCGCAGCAACGAAGATCGAGTATAAAATGGTGTAGAGCTATTTCACCTAACAGATAGGCTACTAGACCATGGCAATCTACGTCACAATAAATATATGGCAGCATATTTTAGCAACTAAATGGCCTTTGCATGCCATCTCAACTAAGCAGATTGAGTCCAGAACAGGGCAAGGAAGCTTCTTAAGAAGAGCATATTGACTGTAAACTACTTCGGCAAACAGTGAGATTAATAGCGTCTATCAGCTAACATTCAGCGCTACACCGACATGAATGGGGCCTCAGTCTAGAATGCGCGTACCGTGGGAGAAGATGACCGCCGTGCATCTCCACACGAACATCGCCAGCGGTGGAGGTGCTGACCACCGTGCGCCTCCACAAGAACGTAGCCAGCGGCGCGGCTAGAGGACGGAAGTCTATGAGAGCGTACTGTTGGAGCGAGAAGATCGCCGTGCGTACCCTCTACGAACCGCGGGGCCGACGTATCGCCGCGGCGGGGAGGGCGGCTTTGGCGGAGTGAATGGAGTGGAGGGGGACGGGGGGGAGGGGGGTTTGGTGAATATTATTGGCTAGTTGGCCGAAGGGCGGTTGAATCGGATTTGGGGGGAATTTTTGGGTGGGGTGGGGGGGAGGATTTTTGCGCGGTGGGAGGGGGAGTTTGGCGTATGGTCGGTTTCTCCAAGTGCAGTCCCACATATCAGTGAAGAGGCAAGTTGAAGCGCGTTCCGTTTGCGCGAGCCGAGTGCAGGACCGAATGTGTGTGGGGTGCAATGCGACCGCGACAAGAGTGTGGTGAGTGTACCGCCTTTTTTCCTTTTAAACTAGGTGCTTCGCCCCCTCAAAAAAAACTTGTTGCTTCGCGCGATCCTTCAATACTACTACTAGTAATCCGGTAATCCCGACTAAAACGACGCGGTCGGGTCTTTTCCCGCGTGATATGCTGGGAGGTTGGCTTAGTTGGGTTTTTTAGGACGAGTAATGCTACACCTACGTAATCCCAGTTACGTAATTAACGTAATGTGAAACGTGTGAGGTGTTGATTGTACATTGGGGGAGGGAGGGGCCACCACCATGAAAATCAGGGGAGGAGAGAGAGAGGCAATTTACATGAACCCTTTCGTAGGTTCCCGTAGATGTAGAAAGATGTGAAATGCGTGAATGTGTAGTGGACGTACTATTGGAGTGCCAAGGATAAATTGTGTATGTATAGACCCTATGTGTTTATTTTACTTCACATGTTAGATTTGTCTCGGTTCAATAAAAAGCAGAGTTGGTGATGACGGTGTGCCTGTCATCCTGCAATATGGGTCGTCCGGTCTATATCTAACGGATAGGAAGGAAACTATGACAATTTACCCGCACTCCTTGTTCATCCTTTTCTCTCACAAGATCTTGATCTTCCGTGCAATGCACGGGCATCTTGCTAGTACTCCTACAATATACTATATTATTGTGAAAGTTAATATACACCGGCCGAGATTAATGCAAACACGGTAGATTTTCATTACATTTCGAACTTTTACAGGACAGAAAAATAAAAGAAACCCGAACCTAAACCTATTCTACTGTGGTGACCGACATCCTCCATTTGCAATCTCTATGTACGGGGGCAGGGTTCAAGACCCGTGAAGTGAAGGTGCGGTCTCTAGGGAGGAAGAGTAGAACACGAGACACGGACCGGCCAGTTGGCACACCAGGCCCTACCGCCTCCCATGCCCTACTCATCCTCGGAGGAGTCCCCGACCTCGGCGGTGCTGGATGTTGAACAGTGGCAAGTAGGATGTGTGGCTGACGGTGCTCTCATCGTCAGCCTCCAGCATCGCCATCGCTTGTGCGATCGCGTCCGCGTCCGGCTACACCGCTCTTGCGTCGCGAGAGGCGACTTGAGCGAGGGCGGCGACCTCGAGCTTCATCCCCGAAGACAAGCTCTCCTGCAGAGCATTTGCACTTGCGGTCATGGAGGATGTGGTGCCAGCTAGGAGGATGATGCGCTATGGTGTGGAGGTTAGCTGGGTGTTGCCGCTTTAAGTTGAGCATTCCGGTGAGGCCAAGCGTCCGGGTGCGTCATTAAGTCACCGGAGTTAGTTCCTCGGGCACCGACCCTCTTAACGACGACATACGAATGGACGGCATGAATGCGGGCAGCTGGCGCCGGCTGGGAACGCGCGACGGTGCGAGGGACAAGGGTTTTGGTGTGCCAGGGTAGTCAGTTGCGGCCGTGGCAACGTTGGAGATGCCCTTTCCTCACATGCGATCCCCGCATGTCATTGAAAAAGCAAGACGACCAGCACGGTCTCGGGTCCTGAGGATGCAGTTGGCCGCGCTACACCACTCCGTGGACGCGTAGCAGCGCCCCGTGCATCCTCGACGAGCCGGGTGTTGGGGTGTGCTTAGATTGTGGCCAAAGTGCACCTTACCAAAATTTCGGTCATGACCCAAAGATTGGTCTTTGTTTGGATGGTTGCCATTTTTTTGGCATGCCAATGAACTCTAGCCAACTATAGTTCATTTTTCTTGCCAATGTCAGCTAAATCATGGGCAACCAATACCTCAACCAAAATTTTGGCTACCCAATGCTTTGATGGGGCAACCTTGGGCACAAACCAAACATACTGTTGGTCGTGCCACAGCACTAATGCAACCCTCGGCACACTGAAACCGACCGTGTCTAGCGACGATATGAGCATGTCGCTCACCGCGATCGCCGTGTCTAGAGGCGGTGCTGGAGCTGCACCATGTTGTTGGCCCCAATGACCCACATGAATGGTTGTCGGTTGGCGAGGAGGTCGTGGGCTAGCTCCTCCATTGGACTAGTCTACGCTACGTCGTCCCGACGGGTGTGCCCCACATGTCGGTTTCCCAGTTTTCCCGGCCATATTCGAGCGTCAATGCTCCGTGTTGCGCATTAGGCCTTTCACTATGTAGGCCAAGCGAGAAAACTTGTTGTTTATTTGACTCGTTCAAGTATAATCATGTGGCGCTTGCTTATTTCTCATTCCTCTCCAACCCTTTTCTCCGTTGATCATGTCGCCCTCCGGTTGAGTCCATCCTCCTGCATGCCTCATTTGAACATTTCGTCGAGTATCATTCACATGTACCCACCCTAATCCTCTTTCAATCGATCTCCGGACCCTGAGATGAAATCGAGAGAGAATGAGTGGGGGCACGTGATACATAAGGCGGATTCAAAATTTTGAACCAGTGATCATAGCATCTGCAAATCATATATAAAGGGTATTCAATGTTCATTTTGTTTTTGAACGTGCAATATACTCCCTCCTATCCTTTCTAGTTTACATATAAGTTTTATGTGTAGTCAAAGTACCTCTACTTTCATCAAAAAAGTATCAACATTCAACAACGCCCAATCAATATTGTTAGATTCGTACGTACTCCTATATTTGTACTCGAGATGGTTTCCAATTTGTTTTCAACCACGTGAATGTGCTTGTTCTCGCGCATGCTCTTCCTACTAGGATTTCTCCAGGTATAGCCAGTCCAATAGTAACTTTTTTAAGCTCCCTGTCCAATAGTACACGTGGAGTACTGACAACATCTGTACTAGAGTATGTAGTGCTCATAGTAGTACTCCCTCCTTCCATTTATATAGGGCCTATGTGGAGGAGAGAGATGTGAAAAAGTAAGGGGAGTGAGCTCTCATGCAAGAGCCTAGCTATATATGCATTCCTAGTTAAATACAATAAATATGAAGAAAGAGATAGAGAGGAGATGGAAAAAAGTACTAATACAATAGCCAAACTTTTTTTTGCGGAAAATAGCCAACCTTATAGCCCACACTACCGTATGAGTGCATATAATAGATGATGGCTATAGATGACATGGCAGTCCCTCATAGCCATCGACTGGCTATATTATTAACCATGCTCTAATGCGTTTTTAAAACCGCATTTGACTATTGACAAGATTAATAGTACATGAGATGTATAATGTGAAAATTTATATCATTGGAAACTCCTTTCACATACGAATTTGATCGTATGCTTTGTGTAAGTTGCATGTCATATATTAATACTCTAACATTTGGTCAAAGTTAGCCTGGAAAAATGCATTAGGCCCTGCATAGTAAATGGAAGGAGGGAGTAGTAGTGGAAGTGGATCCTCTGACGTAGCTAACCCTGCCTTACCCTCCCTTTCGGTCACTTGCTGGCGGACCCCATGCTTGCTAGGCCCCGCATGTCAGTTACTCAATGGGTTCGGCCACATCAGAGGATCCTCATCCGTAGTATACTCCCTCTATTTTTATTTACTCCACACAAAACGGAGGGAGTGGTAGTATAATAAATGATGTGGGCGGGGAAGGACGAGGGACGTCGGTTTGCTCTCAACTGCGGTCCCACAAGCGAGCGAAAATGCAAGACGAAGCGCGTTCCATTCGGTGAGCGACGTGGAGGGTCCAGCGTGCCGGGCTGCAACGCGAATGTGACAAGAGCGATGTACAGTCAAAAACCGATTGACCGGTCATCACCGGAACCACTATTCAGGCCAGAACCTTTGCTGCTAGGCCTACACCAGCCACTGCCCTAAAACCACACCTAATCTCCAGCCCATTCCCCCACCTTTCGATCCCCTAGCCCGCATCAAGCGTCCCCTAGTTCGCTGGAAAGCCATGGTGCGCCACAAGATCACTTACTACAAGATGCTGACGCCGGACCGCCGCGCAGAAATTGCGGCGGTGGTCGGCCCCACAAACCTCCGTTCCCAAGCTCGCTTTGCTGCGGGCCAATCCCCGAGTTCTCTGGAACCAAGCTACGAGGAGGAGGAAGCCGATACAATGTTCATGGCGGATGTCGCGGTGCAGAAGGCCCCCGATGGGTATGAGACGATGGACGTCGACTTCGTGCCAGCGTCCGAGTCCCCCATGGTGCAGGTGGACCTGCGGTTCAACATGGCGATACTAAAGAAGGACCGGGAGGAAGAGGCTCAACTCGACGCGGAGCGCGTGCATGCCGCTACCATCGAGGCTCTCCTGCAGGAGGAACCGGATGTCGTGGATGTGAACCGGGCGGCGAAGGCTCAACTTGAGGCGTAGTGCGTGGATGTCGCTGCCATCGAGGCCCTCCTGCAGGAGGAACCGGACGTCCTGGACTTGAACCGGGCAGCAGAGGCTCGACTCGACGCGGAGCGCGCGGATGCCACTCTCATCGACGCCCTCCTGCAGGCGGAACCGGACGTCTTGGAGTTGAACCGGGCGACGGAGGCTTGACTCAATGCAGAGCGCGTGGATGCCGCTGCCATCGAGGCCCTCCTGCAGGCGGAACCAGACATCCTCAACTTGAACCAGGTTGTGCTCTCATGCAGAGCGCCCGCATGCTCCACGTGAACGAGTAGCTGGAGGCCGAGGACAACCATGGTTCGGAGACACACGTCGGCAGCTACGGCTGGTTCGTGCTGGCAGCCAAAGACGACGAGGCCGTCTCGTTCCGCGAGCAGTGATAGTTTTTCTTTATGTTGTTGTTTTTATGGATCTTTTGCTGTGTAAAAACATATATTTGTTATGCAAGTCGCCTGACTTGGGTCAGTCTACCATTTCAGGCGGTTGGATGAATATCCTATGTCTCCTAACCCTTCTTCCTCACCTCTTCTTCTTCCCCAACAGCCAATAGACCACCGCACGGGCTGTACGGATACACCCCAACATGCGGTTGGATAAACATACTCAATGAACGAAAATTATGTGTCAGCGGTAGGATGGCTGAGTTTGTTTTGTTGACATGTGACAGCACGTGTCAGTGAGGGTGCGCTCCCTTGGTTGGGTTTGCGGCATGCAGGAGCGACTGTGTGAGGGTGCGGTGCAACCGCGGTGTGCGGGAGGGACCGTGTGAGGGTGTGGTGCGACCGCGACAGCCGTGCACAAGTGTACCTCCTTCTCATTTTGAAAACTTTAGGCAAGCTTGCAAAAATGTGTGGCGAAGTATGGCAATGCAAGGCCTAGACCCAAACAGGACGTACTAGGAGTACTAGTGTCAAAAAAGAAAGGTGGGGTTTTCCTTTGCGGTATTTAATCGATACAAATCCTTGTTTTATGTGTCAATTAATCTATTTTTTTCTCCAAAGACCAAAGAGCTAACCATCTCACTCCTCATCGCTTAATTAATGCAACGCCATGCAAACCAACCTTCTCACTTCTGCATGCATGCAGGGGATATTAATGTCCTTGGTTGCTAGTACGAGGCAAACCCCATCAATTTTGCCTCGATTCGTGTTAGTGGCCTTTTGCAAATTGTAATTTTGATATTACTGGCCTTGTGTACAAAAAATGGAGGTAGTAACTATATTTGACTTACTTCCCCATTGCGGTGACGTCGACAATATCTCAAACGTTGTGGTTTGGCGAAGTGCGTTCGACGGAGAACACCATGAGGCCTTGAGGGAGACCACGGTAAGTCGTTCACAAGTGCCGCCTGCAAGCCGAGATAACTGCCTTATTTGCATCCAGGAAGTCCATTGAACCAAAGGACGCGTAAATGTACTAGTACTACTAGTACACAATAGCGTCGTCCGTCCAGCTTAGTGCAGTGAGATGGTTTCTCGAAGAAGACGATGGAGAAGCGGAGTCAGCAAATAGTGAAATGATGGTTGCTTCGTCCGTGCTTTTGTGATTTGATGGCTCACTGCTTTGGGATTTGTGATAGAAGGGACAGGGGAGTATACTATGTGCTCTATACTGTACTACATGCGTCCAAGCATGGGAGAAAGAGGAGAGACGTTGCATTTTTCTATTCCCTTCAATCAATCAAGCAGGGAGCTTTGGTTCCATCTTTTTGGCTTTGGCAACACTGTCCACAATGGTTCCCACGATGCCAAAAGCTATTTTTCACATTTGGCTACACATTGTGGATGCCCTTAATCGTACCACCTGGTTTTGCTCCTGTGTGCTATCTATACAAATCTCAATTATATTGATCTAAAAAATTATTGAATCAAGATTAGTAAAAAGGAGGTGATTTTGCCGCGCGGATGGCGGGGGAGATTTCTTATTTTTAGAGGATGTTGTCCTGGCAGTTTGCTAACATGCGGTCCCACGTGTCAATGCTTTACCAAGCCGATCCACGTCCCACATGAGGCAGAACAACGGTAGAAGCAACACGTGGTTAAGTTGAAGAAGATGAGGGAGAAGCGGATTCAGCAACGAGTGAAATGATGGTTGCTTCGTCCCTCCAACTTCTTTTATTAGCATTATTATTTCGTCCCTCCAACTTAACTGCGGGAAAGGTGCAGCTTTGTGATTTGACGCCTCATTGCTCATTACTATGCCGGCGCCATGACTGGGGTGCTTCACCCCGGCTGCTCTGCACTGTATTCCGGTATGGCACGTGGACCCGGTACCTCGATGTCCCACATGTCGGCGAAAGGGACTAGAAGATTTATGAAAGCAAGCGCTCCACTCTTACGACGGAGGAGTACACGACATGACGGCCCAGTGAACTGTCACTTGTATTGTATAGTACTATAGTTTTGCTGTTTCGCACGATCCATCGATACAAACCCGATTAAACAGGAAAGGGCGGGATTTTTCCGGCGCGGTAGATGATACTGGCCATACATTTCAAAGGCAATTTTAATGTATGCAAACTGAATAATTAAGTAACAATATGATATCTAGTAAAACTAAAAACACATATGATTTATTGTGTTAGAGTGTAGTAGTAGTGTTGTATTGCATAGTTGTTAGATGTAACATGCGAGAACGTGTAGAGATGTAGTTTTGGAGGGCCTACAGAGAGAAAAGCGTAATACGGTCACCAAACTTCAGAATAAGCTGATTACGGTCACTATATACGTTTTGCGGTGATTATACGATCACTTGCTCATGGTTCAGCATCGGATTGCACTCTGTTGACCGGCCAAATAGTCTGCGTGGCGCCATGTTGACAAGTTAAATTGACCACATTCCTTGTGGATCCTATCTGTCAGTTCGCATATGGAAAAGGTCAGATAAACACAAATTTATGCAGGCGCGACAAGACTCCAACCCGTGCGCGGGAATCACCTGGTTGTGTATGTGTCTGTCAGGGTCTGATGTGTGCGCATGCATGTGTAGGTTGAGTACTTGAGCGTGAGAGTGTGTGTTGGTAGTTTGGTGTACTGGTGTGTCTATGCATGCGTGTGTGTGTGCATGTGAATGTTGCGTGCGTGCGTGGCTGCGTGTGTACGTGAGTGTTGCGTGTGTGCGTGGGTGCATGTGTTTGTGTGAGTGTTGCCTGCATGTAGTTCGCGTGCATGCATGCGTGTGTATATAATCACAACACCAGCTCTTGTGTGTTATAACTTAAAATAGACGGCTTAGCATACCAATACAAGGCCACCTTGTCTGATGTGCCCACGATCATCACTTCAAACCACCGTCCAAATATTTTTTTGTCGTTTGTCTTCATTCTTACTAGCAAGATGCCCGTGCGTTGCACGTAACATCAAGATGCGTTAAAGTATATTAAGGCCGGGCGTTACTGGTAACGCCCTACATAAAGTGCCATCATGACCATTAAGACTACTTAATTACAGACCGTTTGGATACAGAGTAGATCCTGAATTCCTGATGGTCGAGTGAGTCTTCATGGTTGAGTGTCTTTAGGTTCGTCGAGTGTCTTCTAGCCGGTCGAGTGGAGTCTCTCTTGGTCGACTGGAAGGTAGCTTCGTGTAAGGATATCCTTGGGTATGGTATCCTGCATAGGTCCATGACCCTACCCTAGGTACATAACATCATCATTAGCCCCCGAATGGATCGAGGTTCGAGTGAGGAAGGAGTTGATGATTTTCTCCGACTCATTTCCTGTGCTTTGATTATGTCATATCTTGGATCGGCGATTTTTCTTTCGGCGCTGGCGTCAACTTTTGCTTCAGTCGCCTTGATCCATTCTTGTCTTCTGTCGAGTGAACTTTTTGAGCTTTAGTGAACTTCTGAGCGACGGATCGCAGGAAAGATATCGTCTGATAGATTGATCTGCTGTTAGCGGATTTTGCGGGATCTGAATTTTGGGAAGCGCGCGAAGTGGGGCGAACCGCGGTACTCGAAAGGGATAAGGCGTGGACGCCTCGATTTCCATGCCGCCTTTTTCGCCATGTATCGTGCGTGCGCGACTGTTTCGGGATGTGACAGGACTGTCCGGACCCACTCCTGAGCCACTCGGAAGCGTCCTTATATAAAGTGCCGGGCGAGGGTTTTTTGAACAGTGCCTTCCCATTCTTCTCTCTTCCCTCTTTGCCTCTGCCCACTGCGCCTGCTCTCGCCTCCGCCTATCCACTCCTCGCGCGCTTCACCGGCGACAATGGTGAAGGAGAAGACGATGGCCCTAGAGCGCGCGAAGAAGGCGACGGCGACGGGGAAAGAGAAGGGGAGACCGTCCAGTCGGGGCGGATCTTCGTCAAGGTCCCGCCTGCCGAAGGGTTGGGTCCAAGGGGATTGGATCCGCTCGACCATCACTGAGAAAGATCTCAATGACCTGGCCAATGAGGGACTGATCCCCCATGGGTCAGCGAGGCTTCCGGGGACCGAGTGTCAACCGCAGCCGCAGGAGGGTGAGTGCGTTCTCTTAGCCACTCACGTAGACCGTGGTTTTTCTCTCCCACTGAGTGTTTTCTTCCGGGGGTTTCTAAACTTCTTTGGGGCGCAACTCCACCATTTCACCCCCAATTCCATCGCCTATCTTGCTACCTTTGTGTCCATCTGCAAGAACTTCCTGGGTTGTCGACCACACTGGGGTCTCTTTAAGCACATATTCACCTGTCGCTCACAGACAGTGAAAAAGGCGAGTCTGGACGATGAGAGGACTAAGGTTATCCAAATGTGCGGTGGTCTTGGGATCCAGATGAGGAATAAGAGTACCTTCCCGGCCATGACCCTTCCTGAGTCGGTTAGAGAGTGGCAGTCGACTTGGTTCTACTGCCAAGACGAGTCGACGCCGGGGCAGTCGACTGGTCTCCCTCCATTTTCCATGGACCGAGTGGACAAACCCTCTTCTCTGAAAGTGCTTCCTGAGGAGAAAGTTCAGGTAAAAATGCTGATGGAGCGCGTAGTCCAACTCGTTAGAGAAGGAGTGACGGGTATGGATCTTCTGGAGGTCTTTCTTAGGCGGCGCATCCAACCACTTCAGTACCGAGGCCATCCGATGTGGCTGTATTGTGGGACCGAGGACACCACTTGGGTCCATCCAGAGGCGGGCGATGATGCCACACTTGAGAGGTGGGTGACCGCGATCACGGGGAATAAGGACAACCCACGAGGGGCCAGGAGGATCCCTCCACTCGACTGTACCTACACACCGGACACGGTATGGCCATTTATTTCCAATCGCAATCTTGCTTTATTCATTCTGCTTCGCTGTGAATTGGTTGAGTGATCTTTGTTTTGCTTTGTTGCCTGACAGGCCATCACGGAGTTATACTCGATGCCCAATGGAGCGCAGACGCCGACTGAAGAGGAGGAAGGAAGTGGGGGCGAAAGCCCGGAGGAGTGGGATTCGGATGCTGACGACGATGATGAGGCTGAAGACTCTGATGAGGAGGAAGAGGAGGAGGAGGAGGAGGAAGTTGCACTTCCCCGCTCGGAAAGACGCTCGAAGCTTGTCCACGATCCCGCGACTGAGCGTGGTAAGGGGGTCGCGACCGCTACCCAGTCGACCAAGCGCCCTCGGACTACTTCTCCGGCGCCGACTGAGAAGGCTCCGAAGCAATCTCGGGTGGCACCGTCAAAACCTACGAAGGTCTTGCCGAAGATGAAGATGGTGATCCCCACTATCTCAGGGTAATGGTAGTCTTGAGTTTTCCCCATTTCATGAACTTGTTCTTGGTCGACTCATGGGTCAATCGACTGACTTCCGGAACTACAGTGCTGCTACTTTTGATACTTCGGCCAGGGCTGAAGACCACGAGATGGAGGATGCTGCTACCTCAAAACCTGGTATGACTCCTGTGATGCCGTTTTCAGTCGACTGACTTATTGTCTCTAACTTTGATTCTTTCTGCAGCTTCATCTAACATTGTTATTGACCTTCCTGACGACAACGACGAAGAACCACCAAGGCAGAGGAGGAGCAAGAAAACGTCTGCTGGCAAGGCAACTCAGGATGTGCCAGCACCCGAGATGTTGGTCGTGGAGGGAGACAATGTCACTCGGCCTACCGTAACCTTTGCGGTGCCGTTGACGAGTGCTCATCCTTCGTCGTCGAGTGCTGCTCAACCCTCGCTTTTCTCCACCTACCCCGTTCCAGAAGACCAAGCTAGTGCTGCTAAAGAAGCAATACGCCAGGCGGGGGTCATGATGGAGCAAATGAAGGCAATACGAGAAGCCAGCCAGGCAGCCTATGACGCCAGTTCGGCTCTTCAGAGTAATGTTCAGGTCAGTCAGTCACTGCCTGTTCTGTTAGGATATGATATCTGAAAAAACTCTTCTTTCTCAAATTCTTAGAGTTTGTCCTACACCCACTGGGTGTGTCGATTGAAATTCCGGATTAGTGGGGCACGCTGAGTGCACCCACTGGGTGTAGTCCCCAAGGCTATGGTCGACTGCTGGCAGTCGACCATAGGCTTTAAGTTTTTTCCTTACTCGACTAGGTCGAATAGATTCATAGACCGGTGGGGGCACGCTGAGTGCACCCACTTAGTGTAGTCCCCGAGACTGT
Source organism: Triticum timopheevii (assembly GCA_963921465.1). NCBI lineage: Eukaryota > Viridiplantae > Streptophyta > Magnoliopsida > Poales > Poaceae > Triticum > Triticum timopheevii. The sequence continues at coordinate 486,932,187 of OY997270.1, read as the reverse complement.
GGTCGACTGCTAGCAGTCGACTATAGTCTGAAGAACATCTCTCCCCCCTTTTCTTTGTTGGTCGACTGGTCGACTCTAACTGATGAAACTAGTGGGGGCACGCTGAGTGCACTCACTGGGTGTAGTCCCCGAGACTATGGTCGGATGTTTGTATTCGGCCGTAGTCTTAGAAACACTATGATTTTTCCTTACTCACTCGAAAGTGAATTGTCTTTCATATCTGTCGATTGGTTCTTCGTAGAAATCCTGTGACCTTGCGGCTCGTTATACTGAGTTGGAGAACAAACACATTCAGCTCGAGCTCGATCTGAAACTGGCCCAAGAGAACTTAACGAAGGCGAAGGAGGAAGCTAAAGATATGCTTGGTGAGGCCTTTGACGACTGCCTTTGCCTCTTACTTGTTTACGAATCTAATCTCACTGTAACTTTGCAGACAAAGTGAGGGATGCCCTGAAGAAGCAAGAGCTTGACTTGGCTGAGATGCAAAAAACTGCTTTAGAGAAGACTAGGCTTGCGGATGAGAAGCTGGCTTCAATGACCAAGCTTGAAGAAGAAAACACCAATCTGAAAGCTGCTCTTGATGCTGCCAACCAGGAGGTCAGTCGACTGAAAAGTGACAAGACCACCCTGAATGACAAGGCCAGTGAGTTGAAGAGAAAGAAGAACGATCTAGAGGCTTATCTGGGTGGACTCGCCAAGAAGTTCTTCCTCATGCTTGAAGGTAATCCTTTGTATCAAACAAATATTTTAATTGTAACCTCTGACTGTTTGTCTTGACTCGGTGGTTGTGCTTGCAGAATTTTGTCAGAATTTTGAAGAGGAGACTGGTCGACTGGAAGTAAACCTGGACCCCATAAACTCTCCCGTGAAAGATGAAGTCGCCATGAATGTGCTCCGGCTTGAATCTCGTGTTGCTGCTGTCATCGACTATCTCGCAAGGCTAAAGGTTGCAACTTCTCGCATCGACACAACACTCTGGCCAAGAGAGACGCTCCAGAACGACCTCGAGTCCTTGATGACTCGACTGAACAAGGTCCCAAGTCGAGTGCAGGAGTGGAAGAAGTCTTCGGCCAGGTGCGGTGCGGATGTTGCTCTGTCTCTGGTCCGCGTTCACTGCAAGGATGCACGAGAGGACAAGCTGGTGGCTCTTAGGGTGGCTAACACCAAGAAGCACGATTTCAGATCTTTCATGGAGACCTTCATTACTGCTGCCACTCGGATTGCAGATGGGATTGATCTGGACGAGTTTGTTGCACCTTCCAGACCTCCACAGGAGGGGTAAAAAAAACTTCTGAGCTTGATACTTTAAATTTGCCTCGGTATGCCGAGTGAGTTTTGTAACCGACAAACCTTAACAGTCCTAGCACCTGAGCACTTTCGGTTCCGTTAGGTGTTATCCGAACTTGGATTCGACGTTGAATATGTTGAACAGGTGAATATGTTTGCATTTGGTTTGAGGTGTCTTTTGCAGGTTAAAGCGAAGCACTCATTGCAATCGACTTGTTCCCCAATACACTTAGGCGAGCACTGGGATGCAGCTAAGCCCCCGAGTGGGAGGTTTGCTCTCCGCTCGGTAGGATTTTAAATACTTAGGCGAGCACTGGGCTGCAGCTAAGCCCCCGAGTGGGAGGTCTGCTCTCCACTCGGTGGGATTTCAAATACTTAGGCGAGCACTGGGCTGCAGCTAAGCCTCTGAGTGGGAGGTTTGCTCTCCACTCAGTAGGATTTTAAATACTTAGCCGAGCACTAGGCTGCAACTAAGCCTCCGAGTGGGAGGTTTGCTCTCCACTCAGTAGGATTTTAAATACTTAGGCGAGCACTGGGCTGCAGCTAAGCCCCCGAGTGGGAGGTCTGCTCTCCACTCGGTAGGATTTCAGATACTTAGGCGAGCACTGGGCTGCAGCTAAGCCCCCGAGTGGGAGGTTCGCTCTCCACTCGGTAGGATTTTCAAGAAATTAGGCGAGCACTGGGCTGCAGCTAAGCCCCCGAGTGGGAGGTTTGCTCTCCACTCGGTAGGATTTTGTATCGGTGGCGTAGCTCGGAAGGAGAGGGTAGCAGTCGACCTGCACCTCGTCCTCCTTGCAGAGCGCACGTTGTATTTGTGGCGTAGCTCGGAAGGAGAGGGTAGCAGTCGACCTGCACCTCGTCTTCCTTGCAGAGCGCACGTTGTGCTTGTACTTAGGCGAGCGCAATGCTGCAGCTAAGCCTCCGAGTGGAAGGCTGGCTTACCACTCGACAGGATTTTGTTTATCTTAGGTGAGTACTTGGACTGCAGCTAAGCCTCCGAGTGGAAGGCTGGCTTACCACTCGACGGGATTTTGTTTATCTTAGGCGAGTACTTGGACTGCAGCTAAGCCTCCGAGTGGAAGGCCGGCTTACCACTCGACAGGATTTTGTTTATGTTAGGCGAGTACTTGGACTGCAGCTAAGCCTCCGAGTGGAAGGCTGGCTTACCACTCGACAGGATTTTGTTTATCTTAGGCGAAACGGATTTCGCAGCTAAGCCTTCGTGTGGGAGACTGGCTCACCACTCGGTTAGGATTTTTTTTACAGACTTGGGTGAATCGGATTCGTAGCCAAGCCACCCACTGGGGGATTGTTTTGAGTGGACAAAAGAAATAATGATTACTGGGAAAATTATAAAGCTCTTGTCTTTGATAAATAAACTACAGAAGTACTTTTATTACAACTTATCCGAGTGAATACTTAGGTGTAAAAGGGGCAGAGAAGCTCCACGTTCCAAGCTCGGGGCTCGTCAATCTGATGCTCGACATTGTAAAGACGGTATGCTCCATTGTGGAGAACCTTGGTGACGATGAAGGGACCTTCTCAAGAAGGAGCAAGCTTGTGTGGTTTCTGCTGATCCACTCGGAGAACTAAATCTCCTTCCTGGAAGGCTCGACTCTTCACGTTTTTGGCGTGGAAGCGACGCAAGTCTTGTTGGTAAATGGTCGATCTGATTAGAGCCATCTCCCTTTCTTCCTCTAAAAGGTCGACTGCATCCTGCCGTGCTTGTTCTGCTTCAGCTTCAGTGTAGAGCTCGACCCGGGGAGCATTGTGGAGAAGGTCACTCGGCAAGACTGCTTCAGCTCCGTAGACCAAGAAGAATGGAGTTCTTCCAGTCGACCGGTTGGGCGTGGTCCTTAACCCCCAAAGCACCGAGGGAAGTTCGTCGACCCATGCACCAGCCGCATGCTTAAGATCACGCATCAAACGGGGTTTCAACCCTTTGAGAATCAAACCATTGGCTCGTTCTGCCTGTCCATTCGACTGTGGGTGAGCAACTGAAGCATAGTCGACTCGCGTGCCTGGAGATGTGCAGAAAGCTCTAAAATCTTCGGAGTCAAAGTTTGACCCGTTGTCAGTGATGATGTTGTGCTGGACCCCATATCTGAATATCAATTCTCTGATGAAGCTGACAGCAGTACCAGCATCGAGGTTCTTGATGGGTTTAGCTTTGATCCACTTAGTGAACTTGTTGACTACTACCAACACATGGGTAAAACCGCTTCTGCCTGTTCTCAAAGGACCGACCATATCCAAACCCCACACTGCAAAGGGCCAGGCGAGTGGTATAGTCTTCAAAGCTGATGCGGGCTTGTGTGACATATTGGAGTAAAATTGACACCCCTCGCACTTGTCGACTATCTCCTTCGCCATTTCATTCACTCTTGGCCAATAAAATCCGGCTCGGTATGCTTTGGCCACGATGGTCCGAGAGGACGTATGATGGCCACAGGTCCCCGAGTGGATGTCATCGAGGATTATTCGACCTTCCTCCGGTGTTATGCATTTCTGACCAACTCCAGTCGCGCTTTCTCTGTACAACTGTCCCCTTATCACGGTAAAGGCCTTAGATCGGCGGACAATCTGTCGAGCCTCTTCTTCGTCCTCCGGGAGTTCTTTCCTCAAGATATACGGGATATATGGTACGGTCCAATCTGGAGTGACCACTAGAACTTCCATGATCAGGTCGACCACTGCTGGGACTTCAACCTCAGTCGGGTCCATAACACTCTTAGGTTGCGGAGCTTCATCGGTAAAAGGATCTTCTACGACTGACGGAGTGTGGATATGCTCCAAGAACACATCACTGGGGATGGCTTCTCTCTTGGATCCTACCTTCGCCAGATCGTCAGCTGCTTGATTTTTTAGTCGGGGTATGGTGGTGGAGCTCTAACCCTTCGAACTTCTTTTCGAGCTTCCTCACTGCATTGCAGTATCCAGTCATGGCTGGGCTTCTAACGTCCCACTCCTTCATCACCTGATTGACCACCAAATCTGAGTCGCCATAAACCATAAGGCGACGGACGCCGAGTGAAATGGCCATGCGCAACCCATACAAGAGTGCTTCATATTCTGCTTCATTGTTGGAGGAATCAAAGTGGATTTGGAGCACATATCTGAGTTTATCTCCTCGGGGGGAAACCAAAACAACCCCAGCACCAGAACCATTTAACATCTTAGAGCCATCAAAGAACATGGTCCAATGCTCCGAGTGAACTTGAGTCGGCTGCTGTTGCTCAATCCACTCGGCAAGGAAATCTGCTATAGCCTGGGATTTAATGGCTTTCTTTGCCTCAAATTTGACATCAAGGGGAAGGAGTTCAATCGCCCATTTAGCCACTCGACCAGTTGCATCTCTGTTATGCAGAATCTCTGACAATGGTGCGTGGCTGACGACTGTAATGTCGTGATCAGAGAAATAATGAGCAACCTTCTTCATGGTCATGTAGATCCCATACACAAGCTTCTGATAATGAGGATATCTTTGCTTCAATGGGGTCAAAACTTCAGAGAGATAATATACTGGGCGCTGAACTTTGAAGGCTTTCCCTTCTTCTTCCCGCTCGACCGTAAGTACAGTACTGACGACTTGTCCTATGGATGCAATATAAAGCAATAGAGGCTCTTTGCTGATTGGAGCAGCAAGCACCGGCTGGGTGCAGAGCAGAGTTTTTAACTCGGCAAACGCTGCATCAGCTTCTGGAGTCCACTCGAACTTGTCTGCCTTCTTCATCAGTCGGTAAAGGGGCAATGCCTTTTCATCGAGGCGAGAGATGAATCGACTTTAAGCGGCCAAGCATCCAGTAAGCTTCTGGATGTCATGCACACGCACAGGGCGTTTCATTCGGAGTATGGTGCCAACTTTCTCTGGGTTAGCATCGATTCCTCGTTCTGAAACGAGAAAACCAAGTAACTTTCCGCCAGGTACTCCGAATGTGCACTTCGATGGATTGAGCATGATATCATACCTTCTGAGATTGGCAAATGTTTCAGCTAGGTCAGTCAATAGGTTGGAACCCTTTCGCAACTTGACCACGATATCATCCATGTACACTTCCACATTCTGACTGATTTGAGTGAGTAAACACTTTTATATCATTCTCATGAACGTGGCTCCGACATTCTTGAGGCCGAATGGCATGGTGATATAGCAGAAGCACCCGAATGGAGTGATGAAAGCTGTTTTGATTTCGTCAGGTCCATACAGACGGATCTGATGGTACCCGGAATAAGCGTCTAAAAAAGACAATCTCTCACACCATGTGGTTGAGTCGACAATTTGGTCGATTCGAGGGAGAGGAAAATGATCTTTCGGGCAGGCCCGATTGATATGTTTGAAATCAATGCACATACGAAGTGAGTTGTCCTTCTTGGGAACCATGACGACATTGGCGAGCCACTCAGAGTGGTATATCTCTCGGATGAACTCTGCTGCAAGGAGTCGAGCCACCTCCTCGCCAATGGCTTTTTTCTTCTGAACAGCAGACCGTCGAAGATGTTCTTTAAGAGGTTTTGCTTTTGAGTTGACTCTAAGGCGATGCTCAGCCAGCTCCCTAGGAACACCCGGCATGTCAGCTGGCTTCCATGCAAAGATGTCCCAGTTCTCACGGAGGAACTGGATGAGCGCTTCTTCCTATTTAGAGTCGAGTGTTGTGGAAATATGGGTCGGAGCTGCATTGGGGTCAGTCGGGTGGATATGAACTGGCTTCTTCTCCCCGGACGACTGAAATGCTGACTCTGTGGCGGGCTTCTTGGCCCGCAGCAAATCACTCGGATCTGCATTCTTCTTGTATTCCTCCAGCTCTACCACTGTTATCTGGTCATCCGCAATCTTTGAGCCTTTCTGGAAACACTCTTCTGCTTTCTTCCGGCTGCCAGTGATGGTGATCACGCCTTTGGGGCCAGGCATCTTTAACTTGAGGTATACATAACATGGTCGAGCCATGAAGCGGGCATAGGCTGGTCTTCCCAAAATAGCGTGGTAGGCGCTTCGGAAATCCACGACTTCAAATGTCAGCTTCTCTTTGCGGAAATGCTTCGAGTCACCGAACACTACATCCAGAGCTATTTGGCCGAGTGACTCAGCCTTCTTTCCAGGGATGACTCCATTAAAACTCATGTTGCTGGAACTGAGCCTGGACATCGGAATGCCCATTCCCTTGAGCGTCTCTGCGTACAGTATATTTAATCCACTGCCGCCATCCATCAGTACCTTCGTTAGTCGAGTGCCTTCGACGACTGGGTCGACCACCAGCGCTTGCCTCCCAGGGGTGGCAATGTGAGTGGGGTGATCAGACTGGTCGAAAGTAATGGGAGTTTGTGACCATCTCAGATAGTTTGGTGTCGCCGGGGCGACCATATTGACCTCATGGTTGATCACTTTCAGTCGACTTTTGCTCTCTACATCAGCAAAAATCATCAGAGTGGAGTTGACATGAGGGTATTCTCCATCACTGTCCTCCTTGTCCTCAGCCTTGTCCGACTCCTTCTCTTTGTCCTTCATTTGTTTCCCTTGAAACTGCTGGATTAAGAGCCGGCACTGGCGAGTGGTATGCTTTGGGTAGATGAAGTTACCCTCTTCGTCTTTCTTCGTGTGGATATGACACGGTAGATCCATCATGTCATTACCTTCCTTATCTTTTACCTTCTTGGGGTTCCAAGATCCTTTGGGCTTCCCTTTGAATTTGCCCTGAGTCACGGCAAGAGCCTCTCCAGGAGCAGCTGGCTCGGCCTTCCGCTTTTGCTTCCGACTGGAGTTTCCTTTATCCGACTGACTCGGCTTGTACTTGCCACTCCGGAGTCGGTCCTCTTCTTCGCCATTGGCGTACTTGGTGGCTATTTCCATCATCCGACTCAGGGTCTATCTCCAGTTCGACCAAACTTCAGGCTCAACTCTCTGTTCTTGACGTCATCCTTGAAGGTGCAGAATGCTTGATGGTCTGACACATTCTCTACAGTGTGATGCAAAGTGATCCATCGCTGGATGTAATCTCTCAGTGTTTCACTCAACTTTTGTACGCAAACTTGCAGCTCTGTCAATCCAGCTGGTCGCTTGCAAGTTCCCTTGAACGTCCTGATGAACACTCGGGAAAGATCCTCCCAGGTGTAAATGCTGCTAGGAGCTAACTGACTCAACCACGCCCTGGCCGAACCCTCTAGCATAAGTGGCAAATGCTTCATTGCCACCTCATCATTACCGCCACCAATCTGAATAGCCACTCGGTAGTCTTCAAGCCAAGTTTCAGGCTTAGACTCTCCGGTGAACTTACTCACTCCAGTCGCCAACCTGAAGTTGGGGGGATCACTGCGGCTCTGATGGCTCTGCTAAAGCATTCTGGACCTAAAATGTGGACTCGGCTGCTTGTGGGCACATCGCTGTCATGGCCACCTCTATGAGCTCTGTTCCGGTCGACCAAACCTTGCACGATGATGGATCTCGTGTCAAAGCCTGGCTCTCTGGGGTCGACCGGAGCTCTCCGCCCAACACTGAGCTGGCGTCTGTCATCTTGCTGCCGATGGGCGTTAGACCCACTTCTCGGGGGAGGAGTGGGCACTCGACGCCTGTCATCACGATCAAATCGATCATCATAGGGGTCCCGCCGGCCTTCACGTCCCGCGCGCCTCGGAGGCGACCTTGGACTGTGAGCCGACTGAACAATATTCGCGGCGACGGATCGATTGTGAATCCTGTTGTGCAACTCTGACACAACTGAATTCTGATCTCCTGCCGCCCGGAGCAAATATCTGATCTGCATCAAGCCTCTTCCAGCCTCCGACTGAGAGGGCTTAATTGACTCCGCTATACGGGCTGCAGCTGCCAAATTCTAAATCGGGGTTCGATATACCTGAGTCGGTTGCGAAAAGAGCTGGCGTCGGCGGGAGTCGGGTACTCGCTGGCGCGCACGCTCGTCGAGTACTCGCTAGAGGTTCTCCAGTCGAGTGCGTTCAGCCAAATTGGCCAAACGCACCTCTTCCAGGGCACGAGCCTCAGGGGTTTCTCCTGCGATGGGAGTATGCAGGGCATCCATGTTCCGGCGGCGAAGTTCTTCCCTTTGCTGAGAAGTGAGTGGCTCAGGTTGATACTCTTCGTGGGCCTGAGCGGGGTCGCCCCGTCGTCCATCCCGTAGTCATGGGGGAAACCGGGAGGGCTACGAGGCCCGTTGACCATCAGGACCTCCGCCGCTGGATCACTGCTATCGCACTCGGATGCAGTCTCTATGGAGCCAGTCGATAGGTCGAACAGGCCGTAGAGAGATTCGTCGGGCTCAATTGCCGCGACTTGGGTGGTGGCCGATTGGCGAGCCACTGCGTGTCTCACCCATCGCTGGAGCCTCGACCGACCAGAGCGCTTGCGCTGGCGGGAGACAGGGAGGGAGGACGGTGCAGGAGTCGACCGGTATGGGGTCGACGGCCAAGCAGAGTCGTCGGCGATGAAAGCGAGCGCACCGAGACGGATCTCGCGACCCTCGACCAGAGCTCCGCCGGAAACCATGATGAAGGCAATCGGACAAATTGCAACTTCTCCAAAAAGTCGCTAAGACACCTGCCCCACGGTGGGCGCCAACTGTCGTGGTTCTAAGTCTGACAGTAGAATGGGGGGTAGGAATGGGGAGGCAAGATCCTAGCTATGGAGTAGTTGTACACACGAGTGTTTAACGAGTTCAGGCCCTTCTCTGGGGAAGTAAAATCCCTACGTCTCGGAGCCCGGAGGCGGTCGACTGGTTCATGTGTATATGAGTTACAAGGGTGCGAACCCTTCTACCAGTGGAGGGGGTGGCTTATATAGAGGACGCCAGGACCCCAGCCAACCCACGTAGCAGAGGGTTAAAGTATATTAAGGCTGGGCGTTACTGGTAACGCCCTACATAAAGTGCCATCATGACCATTAAGACTAGTTAATTACAGACCATTTGGATACAGAGTAGATCCTGAACTCCTGATGGTCGAGTGAGTCTTCATGGTCGAGTGTCTTTAGGTTCATCGAGTGTCTTCTAGCCGGTCGAGTGGAGTCTCTCTTGGTCGACTAGAAGGTAGCTTCGTCTAAGGATGTCCTTGGGTATGGTACCCTGGATAGGTCCATGACCCTACCCTAGGTACATAACATCATCAGGGAGGGCCTTATTTGCAAATGTGGAGAGGTGTGTGGGTACCTTTTTGCAAAATTGCCATAGTTTCTTTCCTATCGGTCAGATATAATGGTGACCGTAATGATCGTCATTGTATATATCGCGAGGGAAAGATGAAACATGTGTGAATGTGCTGGGGGCTTATTTTTAGAGGACCTGGAGATAGTTTGTGTGCATACGTGAAAGGGGCATATAGGGGGGTATGCGATGGAGAGAGAGATGCTCTTCGTTTCTCTTTATTATGACTAACTTTGTATATAGTATAAAATGTACAAATTCATAGTGCGGAATAAATATCATTGTGGGCACCATGCAATGCAAATTAGAGTTCGTACTCCTCCATATAACTCTGTAATGTTGTATATACATAGAAACTCTAAAATAATTTTTGGCCACATTTTATTCAAAAGGAATGTTGTATGCGAAATAAACATGAAGAAAGGGCTTTTTAGATCAATGGGGTACGTGATGTAACATGTGTGAATGTGTAGTTGATGCATTTGGCGGGGCCTAGAGAGGTATGTGTGTGTATTACGTATTCGAGAGAGGCATGGATAGAGGGGCCGACGGGGGGCGTGGGAGAGATAGCACGAGAAATGAGAGTGGTCTAGAGAGAGAGACGAATATGACGTCACGACGAGAGATTCCCTTCCCTTGAGTGTGTATATGCAAGGGGGGGGGGATAGAGGCACCAGGAGAAATTTTTTGTGTATGTGGTGTTTGTGTTGTTATGTGTGGGTGTGATAAGATAATGAGACGTGGGGGCAGAGGGTGTGTCACCGCATGAGGTCCAGTGGGTCGAGGTGAGGCACTTCGTTCGGTTCCGTCCTGCGCCACATTGGTCGGCCCGTGACGCATTTAGGAAGACCCATGGATGACTAGTCGTACAAGACAAAGATAGCATAATTGTGAAGTACTCTGTGTCCAGTGACAAAGCTGGCTAGGATTTGTAACCCTAGTTTCTCGAACTAAGGTAACCCCTTTATCTCCGATATTACTATTCATCCAACCTAACTTTAAGGGGCATCCTACAGAATGCTCTGCTAGAATCATACTCGTCGATTAGGAAGAGAGGTGTGAGATAATGCATGAGAGACAGGCCTAAAGATAATGTGCGTACATGAGACACATAGGCAGGTCCATGTATATAGAAATGGTCGATGGGGATTGTGCGTGTGTATGCTTGCGAGAGGAAGAGTGCTTGTGATAAAGGTTAGTGAAAACACTTGTAAATGGTTATGAGAGGGAGGGAGGGTTATATCTAGAGCATGTGTGCGAGAAAGATACCTCGGGAGAGAGTGTGTGAGCATGTGTGAGAGACCACCGATGGAGAGTGAAACTACACGTAAAAGACTATTGTACACATTGATTAAAGATATAAATTGTATCCAGATATTAGGATGGGATCATGATATTTGCAATTCGCGTAAGGAACGGTCATTGATCCATCAGACATCTAGATTCTATCGAATTTGAGCATGTCTATGTTATTATTCGACACAATTGATCCACATAGTTAGTATTTTGAACTCCAGACAATGCATCGCTTTAGCAATCGAATATAAACGTGAGAATAGTTCATGTTGTGTGTGTAAAGCACATTATACATATGAAAGTTACACAATGAACATTATAAATAGCTACCTATGAACTAACATACATTTGGATTCAACTTAAGGTGGTTTAAAAAATCGAATTAACATGAAGTCAATTCAATTATTTGAATTTGATATCATGGCATTTGTAAATCATACCTAAATTATGGGGGCACCAATCTTTGCTCTGATTTTGTACATAATAGCATATGTAGTCATGTACAAAATAGATTCAAATTTAGTTCCTCCATTCCAAAATAAGTGTAGTTATAGGATTTTCAAGTGTCAAAATTTCAAAAAGAAGCGGATAATTTAATGAGGTTTTCAAACATACAAGGTCAAATATAACGTTGTCTATTTAGGTCAATCCTCATAGTTCAAGAGTACTCTAAACGTGAATGCTTGTGTTTCAAAATTTCGAACGAAGCACCAAAAGAGCCTCTACTCGCCTGAAACCGCGTGAGACCAATGTTTGGTAGTACAAGGAAATTACTTTTCTAAGAACTCTGACCCGTGAAACCTACCGGCCCGACGTCCAAAGGTCTAAACCGGGGTAGGTTTGTAGCTTCATCTAGAGCCACGCAACCGCCTCCAAAATCGCTCCCGCCCGCAATGGCCACCTAAGCACACATGCGCGCGGCCGAAATCACTCCCGCCCACTATTTGGGACACCTGGGATTACCATCCTACCCCCGACCCGCAGTAGGTCTAAAATTTAAGACAGGAGCAAAGTTTGTACTTTCCCCAAATTTCAAACAAGCGCGTCCCATCTCATGTTCAAAAAAGCCAAAAACAAGAGGGTCCAAGACCGAAACATGGTTCTCCCCCGTCCACCGTCCCCCCCCCCCCCCCCCCCCCGCCCACCCGTCCGATTCCCCATTCGTACTCCGTGGGCGCCAAAACTACCTCTCCACCAGCCGCAAAACCCTGGCGTCCTCCGTCCGCCTCCCCATCCCACCCATCAACCGCCTACCCCCTCCATCACGCCGGAGCCGATACCCCGACATTGGCGTCCACCGCAACCTCAACCGCAACACCCTCCACGGCTAGTAGTTTAAGCCGAGGCCGAGCCGTCCATACCCGAGCCAGTTCAACCATGCTGCCCTACGCCTCACCGCTGCCGCTCCAACTTTGCCACCGTCCACCGCACTGGAGCTATTCCTGCTACACCGTCCTTCGCCGCCTCGGATTTTCTTCCCCTCCCCCGATATACAGCCACGGCAACACAGTCAACAATTTGGCCATGGGTTTGTCCAAGGAACCACGGCTCTCTAAAACATCGGTTCCCCCGGGAAAAACAAGAAGATCGTCGCGACATATCGACACCACACTGGCAACCGATATAGGTACTCCTCTTCCCTTATTCGTGCAAATCTTACGTGTCTGCTTGCACGGTATTCATCCCAGAGAAGACACTATTTGATCTCTTCTTCTTCATACTAGATGTTCCTAGTAACTCACGATGCACAAGGTTTCTCCACATATACTATTTCACCTTAGCTAGAGGTCCGTCGCCCCCCTGAATTTCAATTTCTGGCCAGTTGATTCCCAATTAACGGAAGCATTCCCCGGTGTAACAGGTGCTAGTACGCCCATTACACCGGGGAAGCAGCGCCTTGGTGTTTATCTTAGGGGCATGTGCGGCCTAGAGCTACTGGCGCCCGATCTAGAGACTGGAGGTCGGCCGGGATTAAAGGGATGGCCTGGGGGCACTGCCAAGCATGGCGGTGGTGTGAGGTCGAGGGAAGGGCGGGGCAGCGGAGGCACGGGTCTGGGCCGGTGGTCGCTGGCGGTTCAAGAAAGATCGTCAACAGTGACTAGCGGGAGGTAGATGAAGGCCATCTGCCCGTTCCTTATAGATTAGACGGTTCATTAAAAAATCGACTGACCTATTTATTTTCAGTCGACTATTATCTTAGATATGACCACATGTGGTGGTGTGCTGGAGGAGTACCTGCATTTCCTGTGCTCATATATTACAAAATCATACGGAGTAGAATCTAATTTTGTTTGCCATGCAATGTTGTAGAGCTATCACATGTCTCCTGTCATTTATATTTCAGCTATCTGCTACTTTTACAGTGCACTAGTTCTGCACACACTTCACCCATACTCTCACTATTGTGTTTTTATGCAAGGGTATTTCAGAGTCTGCCTCAAGGGAAGCAGAAAAGAAAAGAGAGAAGTTGCTCCATCTTGCTACGTGGGTAGGCATGGCACGTTACAACGCTATAAAGGATGAAGTGTCAGCAGATAGAGACGGTAAACGTAGCTCTGGAGTTGGTGACCTCGCTCGCAATGAACCACCATCCCCGGTGCTTGCTTTAACTTCACGGTGTCATATGTGGTTGCATGTTCCGTATGGTGTCTAGCTTGTATTCGAAAGGCCGAAGTCGGTCTTTATTAAGATAAGGAAATATATTTTTTACCTGAACCACCATCCTGTGAGCACCAGAAGACAAATAGCTAGTCAGGGCACTGGCCGAGCCAGTGACAAGCCCAGCAAAGACGGGCATCACCTGGAAGCCAACTAAAAAGCCGCGATGGTGGTGAAGCAGCCCGCCTCCCACCAGGCTCTCAGGTCCTAGATGATCATGCTCACCACTCTAGCCGGATGTCTAGCTTGTATTGCTTCCAATTCGGTTAAATTGCATCTGCTTAGTTTACACATTATACCTTTGAATATGACATGCCTTTCTGTTTTTGGTACATACTAGTACATCTGTGTATTAACCATGTTCTTACATCAAACTAATGTTCTTGTGTATCCCTCATCAGTCACTTATGATGAGCCAGTCAGGCAAGTGGACTAGTCCTCATTTAAAGAATGCAGCGTCAGCCTCCCAACATGATTCTCAAGAAACAGCAAGGCTAGATGAAGATAGTGAACGTAGCTCTATAGTTGCTTACCGCATTTCCCCTACACTAGCATTGCAGGTGCTTGATCTAACTTGGCAGCGTGATATGTGGTTGCATGTTACATATGGTGTCTAGATTGTAATTCTTCCAATCTAGTTAAACTGCATGTGCTAGTCTGCTTAGCTTATACATTATACCTGTTAATGTGACATGCCTTCCTGTATTTAGTGCATAGTACACTTGTCTATTAAGCATGTCCTTACATAAAACTATTGTTTTTTTTTGTATCCCGCATCAATCAATATGACGAGACACCATTAGTATATGCAGTGCAATATTAGTTGCATCTTTCATATGATTTATAGCATGCGCTGCTTCTAATTTGTTGAAATTCCATTTATGATGGGACGCTTTTAACTTGGCAGAGTCATATTGGTTGCATCTTTCATGTGGTGTCTAGCTTGCATTGCTTCTTATTTCTTGGAATGGTTTCTGCTTAGTTTACACAAACAGTTGTGAACATGCCATGTCGTCCTGTTTTTCGTACATATTCCATCCTGGTATCATGTGTTTGCCTTACATCAAAGTAGTGATTGTCAGTATCATGCATGAATGAGTTCTAAAGAGAGAATATTATTGCTTTTCCTTGTAGGTTTTACTTGACAATTCAAAATCAATAAAGTGGAAGGAAGTTAGCAAGGCAGCGGATAAAGGTGCTCCTTCCGAACGGAGGGCCTCTACAGTTTCTACTCCTCCACACCCCCAAGATGATTTCCAAGACAACACATGCATAGACACTCAACAAAGCTGTGTTTATGATGAGCACGTCTCCCCTAGTGCACCATGATACGTATCCAACGTATCTACTTTTCCAAACACTTTTGCCCTTGTTTTGGACTCTAACTTGCATGATTTGAATGAAACTAACCCAGACTGACGCTGTTTTTAGCAGAACTGTCATGATGTTGTTTTATGTGTAGAAAAGAAAAGTTCTCAGAATGTCCTGAAAATCCACGGAGGTACTTTTTGGAATTAATAAGAATTTCTGGGTGAAAGAAATACACCAGGAGGCCCAGGGCCTGTCCACTAGACAGGGAGGCACCCCCCTGTAGGGCGTGCCCCCTATCTCATGGGCCCCCTGGACCTCCACCGACCTCAACTCCAACTCCATATATTCCGTCTCGCGGAGAAAAAAATTAGAGAGAAAGTTTCATCGCGTTTTACGACACGGAGCCGCCGCCAAGCCCTAATCTCTCTCGGGAGGGCTGATCTGGAGTCCGTTCGGGGCTCCGGAGAGGGGGATTTGTCGCTGTCATCATCATCAACCATCCTCCATCACCAATTTCATGATGCTCACCGCCGTGAGTGACTAATTCCATCATAGGATTGCTGGACAGTGATGGGTTGGATGAGATTTACCATGTAATCAAGTTAGATTTGTTAGGGTTTGATCCCTAGTATCCACTATGTTCTGAGATTGATGTTGCTATGACTTTGATATGCTTAATGCTTGTCACTAGGGCCCGAGTGCCATGATTTCAGATCTGAACCTATTATGTTCTCATGAATATATGTGTGTTCTTGATCCTATCTTGCAAGTCTATAGACACCTATTATGTGTTATGATCCGACAACCCCGAAGTGACAATAATCGGGATACTTATCGGTGATGACCGTAGTTTGAGGAGTTCATGTATTCACTATGTGTTAATGCTTTCGTCTGGTTCTCTATTAAAAGGAGGCCTTAATATCCCTTAGTTTCCGCTAGGACCCCGCTGCCACGGGAGGGTAGGACAAAAGATGTCATGCAAGTTCTTTTGCATAAGCACGTATGACTATTTACGGAATACATGCCTACATTACATTGATGAACTGGAGCTAGTTCTGTGTCACTCTATGTCATAGCTATTACATGAGGAATCGCATCCGGCATAATTATCCATCACTGATCCATTGCCTATGAGCTTTTCACACATTGTTCTTCGCTTATTTACTTTTCCGTTGCTACTATTACAACTGCTACAAAAACCCAAAAACATTTACCTTTACCTTTTACTACTGTTACCATTACTATCATACTACTTTGCTACTAAATACCTTGCTGCAGATACTAAGTTATCCAGGTGGTTGAATTGATAAATCAACTGCTAATACTCAAGAATATTCTTTGGCTCCCCTTGTGTCGAATCAATAAATTTGGGTTGAATACTTTACCCTCAAAAGTTGTTGCGATTCCCTACACTTGTGGGTTATCTAGACAAATTTCTGGCGCCGTTGCCGGGGAGCATAGCTCTATTCTCTGAGTCACTTGGGATTTATATCTGTTGATCACTATGAAGAACTTGAAAGACGCTAAAACCAAGATTTTACCCTCAACTACGAGGGGAGGTAAGGAACTACCATCTAGCTCTGCACTAGATTCTCCTTCCGTTATTAGTAGGCTTGCGACACCTAAACCTACTACTTCTATGAATTCTGATATGTCGCATGTTATTGATGATGCCACTTCTGCTATGCATGATGAAACTACTTCTCTGCGTGATACTACTTTGCCATTAGGTGAATTTCTTGATGAACAACTTGCTAGAGTTAGGGGGAATGAAAATATTGAAGATGCTATTATTGATGATAGTGATGATGAAGGTTCTCCCAATGATTATGTATTGCCTGTTGTTCCTAAGGGTTATGTTATGAATGAAGAAGCTGCTAGGGAAATCTTTGCTTGCAATGATAGATATGATCTTAAGAAATAATTAGCCAAATGGAAGCAGCAGTCTCTTAATGCTAGAATGAAACCTGACCCTGCTTTCGCTACTTCACCTATCTGTGTTACTGATAAGGATTATGAATTCTCTGTTAATCCTGAGATTATTACTTTAGTTGAATCTGATCCTTTTTATGGCCTTGAATCTGAAACTGTTGTGGCACATCTTACCAAGTTGAATGATATAGCTACCCTGTTTACTCATGATGAGAAGTCTTGCTATTTTTATATCCTTGAGATATTTCTGTTCTCATTAAAGGGTGATGCTAAAACATGGAATAATTCTCTTGCTCCACGTTGTGTGTGTAGTCCCCAGGATATGATTTATTACTTCTCTGCTAAATATTCCCCTGCTCATAAGAAACAAGCTGCCTTGCGGGAAATATATAATTTTGTGCAAATCAAAAAAGAGAGTCTCCCACAAGCTTGGGGGAGGCTTCTCCGGTTACTTAATGCTTTGCCTGATCATCCACTTAAGAAAATGAAATACTTGATATCTTTTATAATGGACTAACCGATGCTTCCAAGGACTACTTGGATAGTTGTGATGGTTGTGTTTTCAGGGAAAGAACAGTCGACGAAGCTGAATTACTATTGAATAATATGTTGACTAATGAAAATAATTGGACTCTTCCTGAGACAATTCCTGAGGCAATTCCTGAACCAATTGAGCCAATTCCTGAGCCAATTCCTAAACCTACTCCGAAGAAGAGAGGTGTTTTATTTCTTAGTCCTGAAGATATGCAAGAGGCAAAGAAATCAATGAAAGAAAAGGTATTAAAGCTGAAGATGTTAAGAATTTACCTCCTATTGAAGAAATACATGGTCTTAATATACCGCCTGTTGAAGAACCCCATTGTCTTGATAACCCGACACAGGTAGTAAAGGTAAATTCTCTCTATAGATATGATAAAGATGAAATCCCATCTACTAAATTTCATAGCCCTTGCTTAGATGAATTTGATGATTCCATGAATAGACAAGCAAATTTCAATGATTACGTTGGTCGACAATTGAAGAATAATGCTTATATGATAGTACGCTTGAATGATTATGTATCTAGAGTTAAAGGTGAACTTAAACTTACTAGTAAACATGCTTCCACGATTGCTACTCAAGCTAAACAAGTACTTAAGGCTCAGAATGTATTGCTTGCTGAATTAAATAATAAAAATGACTTTGCTATTAGAGTGGCTACTAGAACTGGTAGAATGACTTGGGAACCTTTGTATCCTGAAGGCCACCCTAAAAGAATTGAACAAGATTCTCAGAATAATAATCTAGATGCTCCTAGTTCTTCTAAGAAGAAGAAAAAGAAGAATGATAAGACTTTGCAAACTTCTAGTGAACCTAATGTAGAAACACCTGAGAATCCTAATAATACTTCTATCTCTGATGCTGAAACACAATCCGGAGATGAACATGAACCTGATGATAATGCTAATAATGATGTTCATGTAGATGCTCAACCTAGTAATAACGATGATATTGAAATTGAACCTGCTGTTGATCTTGATAACCCACAATCCAGAAATCAACGTTATGATAAGAGAGATTTTGTTGCTAGGAAGCACAGTAAAGAAAGAGAACCATGGGTTCAGAAACCCACGACCTTTCCTCCTAAACCATCCAAGTCAAAGGATGATGAGGACTTTGAGCATTTTGCTGAAATGATTAGACCTATTTTCTTACGCATGCGCTTAACTGATATGCTTAAAACAAACCCTTATGCTAAATATATGAAAGATATCATCACTAATAAGAGGAAAATACCTGAAACTGAGATTTCCACCATGCTTGCCAACTACACCTTTAAGGGTGGAATACCTAAGAAACTTGGTGATCCCGGAGTACCCACTATACCTTGCTCTATTAAAAGAAATTATGTTAAAACTGCTTTATGCGATCTTGCGGCAGGTGTTAGTGTTATGCCTCTTTTCTTGTACCGTAGACTTGAATTAAATAAGTTGACACCTATTGAAATATCTTTGCAAATGGCTGACAAATCAACTGCTATACCTGTCGGCATTTGTGAGGGCGTGCCTGTTGTTGTTGCGAATGTTACTATCTTAACAGACTTCGTTATTCTTGATATTCCCGAGGATGATAGTATGTCTATTATTCTTGGTAGACCCTTTTTAAATACTACAGGAGCTGTTATTCATTTCAACAAAGGCAATGACACCTTTCATGTTAATGGTAATGAGCATACAGTACACTTTCTGAGGAAGCAAATCCAAGTTCATAGCATAAATACTATTGAGAAAGCTCCAACTATTATTTTTTGGAGGTTTTGAATTTCCTCTCCCTACTGTCAAGAAAAAGTATGATATTCTTATTGTTGGGGATTTTCATATCCCCATTGAGGTAACTTAGTGTCATTCGAAATTTCTCCGGTTCCGTGCTATTCGGAATGAGTTTGTTAACAAGACTTGATCAACCTTGTTAGTGGGTTCATTTTGATGATCATGAGATGGGTGAAACTAGAGGGCACAACCTTCTGTACTTTCTTTTTACTTTTTGTTATTTAGATTAAATAAAGCAAAAATAGTATTATCCGTCTGTTTTCTGAATTATCCGTGCATTAAAAAAATAGTCCGAAAATAAAAGTGCTCCAAATGCCCTGCAAATTTAGTATTATTTTTTCTGGAATATTTGAGGATTTTAGGCACTGAAATTACTGCAGGAGGGGCAAGCACCAGGCCACGAGAGAGGATGGTGCCCCCCCAGAGGGTGCACCCCCTGTCTCGTGGGCCCCTGGTGGCCCCCCTCCACTTATGCCAGCACCCACACACTCCACCTTTTACCCAAAAAAATCCCCATCCAGCTCAAGCCCGAGTTCTAGCTCGTTTTGTTGCGATTTTCGATCTCTTAGCTCAAAGCTCCATCACAAAACTGCTTTGGGAGATTGTTGCTTGGTATGTGACTCCTCCATTGGTCCAATTAGTTTTTGTTCTAGTGCTTTATTCATTGAAAATCCTTGTTGCCTTGGTAACCCTGTTCTTGAGCTTGCATGTTAAATTTATGAGGTTCCAAGTAATTCCAATGCATGATATAAGCTCTAGGCACTAGAAGGAGTAGTTGCTATCAATCTTGTTTAGTTTTATGCACTCTTATTTTGAAGTTACTAAAATTTCAGAATTATTTCAGAAAAAGAAATATGCTTAGGAGAATGTATCAAGGTGGTTCCTCAGTGAAGAAAGGGCCCAGGATTGCTATACATGAGCAAGATGTTGAATTGCCGAGGAACATGGATGTACGAGCTTGTGAATGGCCATCTGATGATTTTATGGTCAAAGCGGGCTTTAAGGAGGAATTTGACGCGTATGTGTGTAATGCTGAGCTGGAGGACTTCTTACAAGATAAGTGTCCTCAGTACTATCAATTGACTGATTCCTTTGTGCGGAGGTTTAAATATAACTATACGCGTAATTCTCCTAGTGTCCTATTTGATATTTATGATACATCTTATACCATGGACTTAGAGGATTTTACAACTGCTTGCAAACTCCCGCGGTGGGGTAATATTAATGATCCTCACAAATCTGAATTTAGAGATTTTCTTGCTAGTATTACTGTGGGAGAATCTAGGGGCATAGCACAAGCTACCATAGGGAGCATTCATTTTCCTGCTATACATTATTTTGCTCTCTTTATTGGTAGATGTATTAACGGTAAGGATGAAGCATGTCACATGTGTGTCCCTGATTTGAGTATCCTCAAGAGTGTTGTGTTAGGTTTTAAAGGTTATAACTTGGGGGCAATAGTTGCACGTAGGTTGCAGAATAATAGTAGAGAGGGAAATTTATTTGGAGGAATTTATGCAACCCGTGTGGCTAATTTTCTTGGTATAGCCCCACGAGAGGGAGATATGATAATACCTCCTGTTTATTTGGATAAAGAAGCTATGTTTAGTCATCATTTTCTTGAGAGGAATGAACAATTCCTCCATTATCGACTAATCTATGACAGACGCAACGTCGTCCCTGTTACTCTTCCAGCTCCCTACCTTTTTGATTATCAGGCAAAAGGAAGATATGTTGTCACCAGGGAGGAAGCAGCTGAATACAAGAGGGGAGTGGAGGCAGCTCGCCAACACGCTGCATCTCAGGAGGCGGTTGCCGCTGCATCTCAGTACAACCCCGGTTTCACTTATGGATATCAGCCAGGCGATCCTTGGTATTAGACCAACTTAGGCCAAAAGCCTAAGCTTGGGGGAGTACGTATTTCTCACCTACTTTACATTCATGTTCACACACTAGTCGTCGGTGCTCATACTCTTTCTTTGTATTATCCATGCTAGTTTAAATTTCTTTTTTCTAGTTTTCTTCTTGTGTGGTTGATAAACCTTGAGAAAAAACCAAAAAATTAGTTAGTTTAATTTCCATGCTTGTAGTAGAAATTAAAATGAAAACCCAAAAAGATTTTTCGTTCTTTTTTTTTACTTGTTGGGAGCTTTCCCGTGTAAATAGTTTTCTTTTCTTTTCTTTCTTTTAGGGGTCGAGAAGACCATATTGAAAATGCTTAGTGGCTCTCATATGCATGATCGTTTATTTAATTTAGAGCCCATATTACTTGTCTTCTCTTTTGAGTTGAATGCTTGCAGATTCCAGCTTAGTCCAATGCACGTGCACTCTTATTATTATACACATCGTTCGGTCATGCAAGTGAAAGGCAATAATGATGACATATGATGGACTTATTGGGATGAGAAAAGCTGGTTGAACTCGACCACTCTTGTTTTTGTAAATATGATGAGTTCATCGTTTCTGAGACAACTTATTATGAAGTAAACATATTTGCAATGACATTTAGAGATTACAGTTGCTTGTGCCATGCTTGATTAGCTATGAGTTATACTTATAATGGTTTACCTTGCATGCCAACATGCTATTAGAATGATTGTGGTGTGATATGATGGGATGGTATCCTCCTTTGAATGAATTGAGTGACTCGAATTGGCACATGTTCACGCATGTAGTTGAAACAAAATCAACATAGCCTTAACGATATTTATGTTCATGGTGGATTATATCCTACTCATGTTTGTACTCGGTGTGAATTAGTTTTAATGCATGTTTATGACTGTTGTCGCTCTCTCAGTTGGTCGCTTCCCAGTCTTTTGCTAGCCTTCACCTGTACTAAGCAGGAATACTGTTTGTGCATCCAAACTCCTTAAACCCCAAAGTTGTTCCATATGAGTCCACTATACCTTCCTATATGCGGTATTTACCTGCCGTTCCAAGTAAATTTGTATGTGCCAAACTCCAAACCTTCAAATGAAATTCTGTTTTGTATGCTCGTGCAGCTCATGTTGCAACTAGGGCTGCCTATATCTTCCATGCTAGGTGGGTTATTCTCACAAGGAGTGGACTCTGCTCCTCATTCACGAGAAAGGGCCGATAACGGGGATGCCCAGTCCCATGATCCAAAAAGGTCAAAGCAAATCAAAATAATTAAACAAAACTCCCCCAGGGCTGTTGTTTGTTGGAGGCACTCGTTGTTTCGAGCAAGCCATGGATTGATGCTTGTTGGTGGTTGGGCGAGTATAAACTTTTACCATTCTGCGTGGGAACTGCCTATAATGCATGTAGTATGGAAGATATGGCCATCTCATAGTTGTTGCGTTGACAGCGAAAGTATGCCGCTCAAAATGTTATTCAATCTCTATTTTAAAATCGAGCTCTAGCACCTCTACAAATCCCTGCTTCTCTCTGCGAAGGGCCTATCTATTTACTTTTATGTTGAGTCATCACCCTTCTTATTAAAAGCACCCGCTGGAGAGCACACTGTCATTTGCATTCATTACTATTGGTTTGTATTGGGTATGACTTGATTGGATCTCTTTTACCATGAATTACAATGTTTAGTCAGTCCTTGATCTTTAAAGGTGCTCTGCATTTATGTTTTGCGGTCTCAGAAAGGGCTAGCGAGATACCATTTTGTTATATCATGTTATGATTGTTTTGAGAAAGTGTTGTAATCTGAGTTTATTATTATGGCTCGCTAGCTGATTATGCTATTGATATGAGTAATTGTGAGACCCAAGTTTTATTGTGAGTATGGTTAGTTCATAATATTTGCTGAAACTTGAATGCTGGCTTTTCATGTTTACAACAACAAGAGAAAATAGAGTTTGTAAACGTTTTTCTTTATCACTTTCAATTTATCAACTGAATTGCTTGAGGACAAGCAAAGGTTTAAGCTTGGGGGAGTTGATACGTCTCCAACGTATCTACGTTTCCAAACACTTTTGCCCTTGTTTTGGACTCTAACTTGCATGATTTGAATGAAACTAACCCGGACTGACACTCTTTTCAGCAGAACTGCCATGATGTTGTTTTATGTGTAGAAAAGAAAAGTTCTCGGAATGTCCTGAAAGTCCACGGAGGCACTTTTTGGAATTAATAAGAATTTATGGGCGAAAGAAATACACCAGGGGGCCCAGGGCCTGTCCACGAGACAGGGGGCGCCCCCCCTGTAGGGCGCGCCCCCCTATCTCGTGGGCCCCCTGGACCTCCACCGACCTTGACTCCAACTCCATATATTCCGTCTCGCGGTGAAAAAATCAGAGAGAAAGTTTCATCGCGTTTTACGACACGGAGCCGCCGCCAAGCCCTAATCTCTCTCGGGAGGGCTGATCTGGAGCCCGTTCGGGGCTCCAGAGAGGGGGATTCGTCGCCGTCTTCATCATCAACTATCCTCCATCACCAATTTCATGATGCTCACCGCTGTGAGTGAGTAATTCCATCGTAGGCTTGCTGGACGGTGATGGGTTGGATGAGATTTACCATGTAATCAAGTTAGTTTTGTTAGGGTTTGATCCCTAGTATCCACTATGTTCTGAGATTGATGTTGCTATGACTTTGCTATGCTTAATGCTTGTCACTAGGGCCCGAGTGTCATGATTTCAGATCTGAACCTATTATGTTTTCATGAATATATGTGTGTTCTTGATCATATCTTGCAAGTCTATAGTCACCTATTATGTGTTATGATCCGACAACCCCGAAGTGACAATAATCGGGATACTTCTCGATGATGACCGTAGTTTGAGGAGTTCATGTATTCACTATGTGTTAATGCTTTGGTCCGATTCTCTATTAAAAGGAGGCCTTAATATCCCTTAGTTTCCGCTAGGACCCCGCTGCCACGGGAGGGTAGGACAAAAGATTTCATGCAAGTTCTTTTCCAAAAGCATGTATGACTATTTACGGAATACATGCCTACATTACATTGATGAACTGGAGCTAGTTCTGTGTCACTCTATGTCATAGCTATTACATGAGGAATCGCATCCGGCATAATTATCCATCACTGATCCATTGCCTACGAGCTTTTCACACATTGTTCTTCGCTTATTTACTTTTCCGTTGCTACTGTTACAACTGGTACAAAAACCCAAAAACATTTACCTTTACCTTTTACTACTGTTACCATTATTATCATACTACTTTGCTACTAAATACCTTGCTGCAGATACTAAGTTATCCAGGTGTGGTTGAATTGACAACTCAACTGCTAATACTCTAGAATATTCTTTGGCTCCCCTTGTGTCGAATCAATAAATTTGGGTTGAATACTTTACCCTCGAAAGTTGTTGCGATCCCCTACACTTGTGGGTTATCACACCATCACCGGTGCTCCCTCTAACTTGGCACTGTTATATGTGGTTGCATGTTATGTGTGATGTCTAGCTTGTATTGCTTCTAATTTTGTTGGATTCCATCTGCTTACTTTACACATTATACTTGAATAAGACACGTGTTCCTGTTTCTAGAACATACAATATCTGTCTATCATACCATGTTCTTACATCAAATTACTACTGTTGTGTAACCTGCAACAATCACTTATCATAAGACATGTTTGACTTCAGAGTGTGATATAGGTTACATCTCGCATTCTTTTCTAGCTTGTACTACTAATTTGTTGAAATGGCACTTATGACTAGACAGTTTAAATTGGTAGAGTGATATTCGTTGCATATTTCATATGGTGTCTAGCTTTCATTGCTTCTAATTTGTTGAAATGCCTTCTCCTTAGTTTACACATCATAAGCTGTGAATATGCAATGTTGTGAATATGCAATGGCACTAATGACGAGAGACCTCTAACATGGTAGTGTGATGTTGTTTGCATATTGCATATGATTTTTTCTTGTACTACTTCACATTTGTTTAAACGCCATTTATGATGAGACACTGTTAACTTGGCAGAGTGATATTTGTAGCATCTTTCTAATTTGGTGAAATGTCTTCTGCTTAGTTTACACATCATAGTTCTGGTTATCTCTTCTGTCCTGTTTTTCGTACATATTACATCCTCCTATCATGTGGTTGTCTAACATCAAAGTTTAGTTCGTCTGCATCACGCATCAATTTGTTCTAAAGAACTAAATTGTTATTCGTTTTTCTTGTCGGATTGACTTAACATGGTGCAGAGAAAGAGGAAGAAACACAGAATGGCAGGGAATGAGAAGCGGATGAATCCTGCAGATTCTGCTGGTACTGATGGTGCAATAGAAGGTCAAAGTACAGCGGAAAATTCTACAAACAGGGCATCCCATGCTACACGAGCTGCAAAAAAAGCCAAATAGAAACAAATAGCTACCACCAAACAAGCAGAGACAGCCCTAGTTCCTGCAACACCTTCCACAATACTACCAGCTGCACGAGTTACTCGTGCGTCAACTGAGCTAGCAGCACGTTCCCAAGCTCCCTTGCCACCTGACACTACTTCCCAAGCACTCTTGACACAAGACGAGTTGGCAATATCAGATGAACCTTGTGAGCTTCAATAGCAAGAAGGTAGTTGCTGGAGTCAAGTTACAGTTGCATGCTTCTTTATATGTAGCCTCACGGTTTGATGTACACTAACACTTCCTATGTTCGTCGTTGGACTAGCACCTAGGCGCAAGAGGAAACAAACATTAGGGATAATGCTCGATAGGATAACTAAATCTAGAGGAGGAAGAATGGAGGTCCGTTTTGAGGCAGGTTTAAAAAGGCCATGTGATGCTACAGAGTCAGCCAAGTTAGTATCAGAGGTAGCGGTTGTCGTTAGGTGTCATGTACATATCCTCCTGTCGGTATCAAAACCGGCGGTTCTCGGGTAGGGGGTCCCGAACTGTGCGTCTAGGCGGATGGTAACAGGAGACAAGGGACACGATGTTTTTACCCAGGTTCGGGCCCTCTCGATGGAGGTAAAACCCTACTCCTACTTGATTAATATTGATGATATGGGTAGTATAAGAGTTGATCTACCACGAGATTAGAGAGGCTAAACCCTAGAAGATAGCCTATGGTATGATTGTTGTTCGTCCTATGGACTAAAACTCTCCGGTTTATATAGACACCGGAGAGGGCTAGGGTTACACAGAGTCGGTTACAATGGGAGGAGATCTTCATATCGCATCGCCAAGCTTGCCTTCCACGCTAAGGAAAGTCCTATCCGGACACGGGACGAAGTCTTCAATCTTGTATCTTCATAGTCCGGGAGTCCGGCCAAAGGTCATAGTCCGGCCATCCGGACACCCCCTAATCCAGGACTCCCTCAGTAGCCCCCGAACCAGGCTTCAATGACGATGAGTCCGGCGCGCAAATTTGTCTTCGGCATTGCAAGGCGGGTTCTTCTCCAAATTCCATGTACCTGTTGAATAGTGTCCGGCTTCTAGTGCATGCTGTGCTCCTTGGCTTCTGTGCCCAATAATGACCATCTTCCACATGTCAAACGAATGCGAAAAGCTAGGGAGTTTTTTCATTTACCCCCCTAGCTGCGTAAATGAGCCGCCCATAAAAGAGACGGGGATTTAGATCCAATTCACACCATCTTCCCTCCGCGAGCATTCATCAGAGCGCATTCGACAGAGATCCATTCCATCATGGCCGATCGACGCAGCTCCTCCTCTCGCCCCTCCAGCCCTCGGCCCGGAGATTGGGAGCGGTGTTCCGTCCCGCACAGCGAGCTAGTAGTGCTCCAATCCAAGGGGCTCCTCCCCCCAGCATATATGGTCCCAGTTCGAGCCGGGCTTGCTACCTATAGTGGCGGAGAGCAGGCGGAGAGCGTCCCCAATCCCTCCAAGGGAGAGCGGGTATGCCTTGTCCCTTATTTAATAAGAGGGCTCGGATTTCCAATTCATCCGTTTCTCCAGGGGCTACTGGAGTTTTACGGCCTCCAGCTACACAACCTCACGCCTGCCTCCATACTACATATTGCGGGCTTCGTGGCTCTTTGCGAGCTGTTTTTGGGCATCGAGGCCCATTTCGCACTATGGAAGAAGTTGTTCTACCTCGTGCCCCGCTCTCAGGAGGGGTCGATTTATCAAGTGGGCGGAGCCGAACTATGGCGCATCACTGGGACCGGATATCTATCCGGAACCCCAAAGAAGGCGTCCGAGGAGTGGCCTTTAGAATGGTTTTATATAGATGACGTCCCCCTGCCGGACCATGTATGGATCGGCCTCCCTGAGTTCAATAATGCTCCCTTGAAGAAACGTCTGAGCTGGCGTCCACGGAGCCCTCAGAGGGAAACTAACAGGGACATCCTTTACCTGATGAGGCGGATAAGGTTGTTAGCTCATTCCGGACTGACCATGATCGAGGTCATGGCTACATGCATTATGCGGGGGGTGCAGCCGCTTCAGTACAGAGGCCACCCCATGTGGGATCCCAACGGGGAGGACGATGCCACCCGGTGCGGTCGCAAGGGGCCGGATGCGGCTGCCACTCTAACGAAGATCTTATTTGCTTTGTACAAGGGAGAAGAGGAGGAATTCCTCCATGTCAAACCCACGGGGCGGATTCTCTATGTACAATCCTCCAAGCTGGGTGAGCGAACACTTTCACTTGCCTATCCGTTTTCAAATTCCCATAGTTGAGTACTTAGTCTAGCAATTTTAACGCAGGAGCTATGCCAGACTATAAAGGAGATAAACAGCCCTCCTCCACAACCCGAGGACCCGGAACGGTCCCTCGACCCGGACTCCCAAGAGGACTCGGACTTATGCGTGGAGCTAATTGATGGGGTGTTTCACCAATTGAGTAAGGACAACACCTTAGTGGCCATTACGGCCGATTATCCCGGACTACTCCCAGCCTCAAAGGTAACCGAGACCGAAGTCCCAGTACTTTCAAGAGGATCCATCCGTGCTTATTTTTGAGCGCCGCATACCAATGGCGCTTTTTGCAGGGGAAGTCCTTGAGGCGGAGGGCCGAGCTCGAGGTGGCTGGTCAACAAGGGCCATCGAGGCCTAGCGGGCTAAAAAGAAGTGCGGACCGGATCGAGACACCGGCGCAACGGTATGGTGTGCAACTTTAATGCCCGGGGTTTATGCCCTCAAGGCATACTAACGCTCATGCTCTCTTCAGGAAGAAGAGCGCCTGCCAGACTATATCCACCGGCCAGGCTTCAAGGTCGGGTCCGGAATCAGAGGCGAACACGGGGCGCGCACCCGACATTCCTCCGACAGAGGACGCAGACGGGCCATCTGCCACCAATTCAGAGGTGCAGAGTGCCATGAACCACAGGCGTCGCCGGACTGTTCTTCGTGACGCATGTTTTTCCCAAGAGGCGTTGGACGCCTTTAATACGGGAGATGCGTACCTACGTGCCGCTCAAAATGGTCTAGCCAGAGCCACAGAGCAGTATGTAAAAGACATACGAGTGAGTAAATCTGATGGTTATATATGTCAGTAGCCCCCGAGACTTGAAACGGTTAAAATAACTGATTTAAGGATCATTTGTTATGCAGGATCTTACAAAAAAGAATACACAACTGTCCCAGGAGCTGGAAGAGTGCAAGGCCCAACTTGAGGCCGCACTAGCCACTACAGAGAATGCCAAGGGGGACCCCTCAGGTAATATATGCTTCGAAAGATAAGTATGTTGTGAAGTGCGGCATGTGTGCAATTCTGACAATAACAGTGCAGATAGGGTCGGAGTGGATCCGGACAAGCAACAACTCTTGCGCCAGTTAAAGGCCGGCGAGAGCGTGCTTACGAGGGTGAGGCAATAGAAGAACAAGCTTCAAGATGCCAATACCCAGCTGGGCGAGGAACTAAAGGATGTTCGTGCTCAGCTGTCGGATTTCGTAAAGGAGAATCGACGACTTCGACGTGGCATTTTTAGTAAGTTCTTGAATGAATCTTCGAAAAAGAGTTCGGCGAGGAAGTCGATTGACAGAGTTATGTCTGTAGATATGCTGACAAGTCGGCTTGCGGAGGAAATGCTCGGTTCTACGGGTGACCTTCTTCTCGAGCTATCCCAACTGCACGAACAAGTTCGGCAGGCAATGCAAGGCGTCGTCCAGGCTTTGTGGCCATCCCTCTCCATGCCCGAAGGCCTTGGAGAGCTTGCAGAGAAGCTGAAGGGAGCATGGCAACGCTTCCGATTATGGAAGATATCGGCCTGCCGTCAAGGCGGCAGGGAGGCCTGGGCCATGGTGAAGACGCGGTACACGAAGGCTGACCCAAACCACATGGCCGAGGTCGGCCCTGTGGGGCCCGACGGGAAGGAGATCCCTGTCAGTTTAGTGTACGGCCAGGTAGAGCTGGCCGTCAAGTATTCCCAACAGGACTGTAAATTAGACAGCCTATTGGATGGTATTGAAGAAGAATATACCCAGTCAAATTGACTATGTAATTTAAAATGACATGTAAAATGCCTTCTAGCCGGATTGTAGATCATTTGTCATTGCGGACCTTTTCGCTTCAACCTCTGGACCCGATAGTCCGGAGTGTGTCCGAATACCCTCTTGGTTATGTAAGAACCGGGGCATGCGTGGAGACCAGGCGTAGGGGTCATAAGTGCTTTAGCAGACAAGTGCCCAACTAGTTATGTTATATTACATGGTTAGTAAGAAACATCTTCCAGGGAGAATAGTTCCGTTAGGGGTTCCTTTCCCTAGGAGGCATGCCCTAAAGTGCATGTCCGGACTGCAAAAAAAGCAGAAAAGCATCTGGGGGCAGATTAATAAACAAGTGAAAAATCATCTTTTAGTTCACCGACCGAATATTCCCTTAAGAACGCTAGCTTTCGGCTTCACCCAGTCTGAGGTACACATCCGGCTGACCCGGCAGTAACAATCACAGAGGTGCTCCCTTTACCACCTAGCCAAACAATCGGGAACGTAGGGGTAAGCACAAGAGCCAGGCAACCCAGCTTGTCCAAAACTTAAGTCATATCGATGCATATAATGGTGAATAAAAGGTTCATGTGGAAGTGTCACACATGTATTGGGCATGAGGCCCGTGTATATAAGCTTCTGATAAAGAAGCCCCCAGGTATAGTGAGCGCGGGTGGCGCATCAATTATGTGCGAACAATGCGCAAGCGAGCCCTTAAAGGCTTGTAAGAAAAAGGGAGGGAGAAGGAGAGAAATAGAAGGCAGCTAATTAAAAAAAAGGGACAGAGGAAGGAGACGAACACAGAGTCCGGCGCTAGGCGTAGAATCTTCGTAGGTGTGTTGTGTTCCATGGGTTTGGCTCGAGTTGGTTATCCAATGCGTTTCGCAGACGGTACGCTCCACCAGTCAGGACTTGGTCGATTATGAAGGGACCCTCCCATTTGGGCTTGAGTTTGTCCTTTTTCTTGTCCGACAGGCGTAGAACTAGTTTGCCAACATTGTAAGTTTTGGCCCGTACTTCTCTGCTTTGATATCTTCGAGCCTGCTATTGATAGAATGCGGAACGGGGTTTTGCCACGTCACGCTCCTCCTCCAATGCGTCCAAGCTGTCCTGCCAATCGAGCTCGGCTTCTCTTTCTTCATACATGCGCACGCGAGGTGAGTCATGAATTATGTCGCAGGGCAGGACTACCTCTGCGCCGTATACCATAAAAAATGGTGTGAATCCGGTAGTGCAATTCGGCGTGGTCCGCAGCCCCCAGAGTACGGAGTCGAGCTCCTCTACCCAGTGCATGTTAGATTACGTGAGGGATCGCACTAATCTGGGTTTGATGCCGCTCATGATTAGACCATTGGCTCGCTCGACTTGACCGTTAGTTTGTGGGTGATAGACTGAAGCGTAATCGATCTTAATGCCCATGTTTTTGCACTAGAGTTTAACCTCATCGGCCGTAAAGTTTGTGTCGTTGTCCATGATGATGCTGTGGGGGACTCCGTAACGGTGTACCACCCCTGATATGAAGTCTATTACCGGTCCGGATTCGGCCGTCTTGACAGGCTTGGCCTCTATCCATTTGGTGAATTTGTCCACCATGACCAGTAGATATTTTTGCTTGTGGGTTCCCCCTTTAAGGGGTCCAACCATGTCAAGCCCCCAGACCGCAACAGGCCAGGTAATGGGTATAGTTTGGAGGGCGGTAGGTGGCATGTGGCTTTGATTAGCAAATAATTGGCAACTAACGCATCGCTGGACTAAGTCCTGAGCATCTGCCCGGGCCGTCGGCCAATAAAATCCAGTACGGAAGGCCTTGCTTACAAGGGACCGGGCTGCAGCGTGGTGCCCACCGAGTCCGGCATGAATTTCAGCCAGAAGGTTCCGCCCTTCCTCTTCGGAGATACACCGTTGAAGGACTCCGGTGGTGCTTTTCTTGTAAAGCTCTCCTTCGTGGACTTTATAGGCTTTAGATCGCCGTACTATGCAGCGTGCCTCATTTTGGTCCTCGGCAAGTTCCTGCCTAGTTAAGTAGGCTAAGAATGGTTCTGTCCACGGGGCAATTATTGCCATTATTACGTGGGCTGAGGGTGTTACCTCATTGGCGGACTCTTCCGTTGCGTCAGAATGTTCGGTTTCGGGTGGTGCGGCTAGGTCCGGATTGTAATTTCCAGATTCCCCTTCCCACTGTACAGATGGCTTGAATAGCTTTTCCAGGAAAATGTTGGGGGGGGGGACTGCATGCGCTTTCCACCGATGTGTGCCAAGACATCTGCTGCCTGATTGTTTTCTCGGGCAATATGGTGAAATTCGAGCCCTTCGAACCGAGCTGACATATTTAGGACGGCGTTGCGATAAGCTGCCATTTTCGGATCTTTGGCATCAAAGTCTCCGTTTATTTGAGATATCGCGAGGTTCGAATCCCCACGCACCTCTAAGCGTTGAATGCCCATGGAGACTGTCATCCGGAGTCCATGTAGAAGGGCCTCGTATTCGGCTGCATTGTTGGAGTCCGTGTACATTATCTGGAGTACATATTGGACTATATCTCCTGTTGGGGACGTCAGAACGACGCCAGCCCCCAGACCCGCCAGCATTTTGGAGCCGTCGAAGTGCATGATCCAGTTGGAATATCTGCCGTACTCTTTAGGGAGTTCGGCTTCAGTCCATTCAGCGACAAAGTCGGCCAAGGCTTGCGACTTGATGGCTCGCCATGGCTTATAGGTTATGTCGAACGGGAGGAGCTCAATGGCCCATTTGGCAATCTGGCCCATTGCATCGCGGTTGTTTATGATATCATTAAGAAGTACTTCGGAGGCTACTGTTATTGAACACTCTTGAAAGTAGTGTCGTAGCTTCTGGGATGCCATGAACACTGCGTATGCTATCTTTTGGTAATGCGGGTATCGGGACTTGCATGGAGTGAGGACAATGGACACGTAGTAGACTGGTTTCTGGACAAGGAATTTGTGTCCGTCCGTTTCTCGTTCGACGACGAGGACTGTGCTTACAACTTGGTGAGTTGCCGCGATGTATAACAACATTGGTTCGTCAGTGTTAGGTGCGGCCAGGACCGGGTTTGTTGCCAGTATGGCTTTTATTTCTTTGAGTCCGGCCGTGGCGGCATTCGTCCACTCGAAGTGTTCGATGCACTGGAGGAGGCGGTAAAGGGGTAATGCCTTTTCCCCCGAGCGGGAGATAAAGCGGCTTAGATCCGCCACGCATCCAGTCGATTTTTGTATTTGCTTGAGATCTTTTGGAATATCCAATTGTGACAGAGCTCGGATCTTGGCTGGGTTTGCTTCAATTCCTCTACCGGATACGATGAAGCCCAAGAGCTTTCCGGCTGGTACGCCGAAAACGCATTTTTCCGTGTTAAGCCTAATGTCATATGTTCGGAGGTTATCGAGCGTGAGCCTCAAGACGTCTATTAGAGTTTCGACATGCTTGGCTTTGACGACCACGTCATCCACGTATGCTTCAACCGTTTTGTCGATCTAGTTGGCCAAACATGTCTGAATCATGCGCTGATATGTAGCGTCGGCGTTTTTTAGCCCGAAGGGCATTGTGTTGAAGCAGAATGGGCCATATGGGGTGATGAATGTTGTTGCGGCTTGGTCTGACTCTGCCATCTTGATTTGGTGGTAGCCAGAGTATGCGTCAAGGAAACACAATGAATCATGTCCTGCGGTGGCGTCGATGATTTGATCAATGCGGGGGAAGGGGAAGGGATCCTTTGGACAGGCCTTATTTAGGTCTTTGAAAACGACGCATAGGCGCCAGGATTTGTCCTTCTTTGGTACCATCACCAAGTTTGCTAGCCAGTCCGGATGTTTTATATCTCTGATGAATCCGGCTTCCAGTAGTTTGGCTAGTTCCTCTCCCATGTCTTGTCTCTTAGGTTCGGAGAAACGCCGAAGAGCCTGCTTAATAGGCTTGAATCCTTTTAGGATGTTCAGGCTGTGCTCGGCCAGCCTGCGTGGGATTCCTTGCATGTTTGAAGGGTGCCAGGCAAAAATGTCCCAATTTTCGCGTAGGAATTCTCTTAGTGCGGCGTCTACATCAGGGTTTAGTTGTGCCCCGATGGAGGTCGTTTTTGTAGTGTCCGTTGGATGGACTTGGAACTTAACTATTTCGTCTGCCGGCTTGAAGGAGGTGGACTTGGATCTTTTGTCGAGTATCACGTCATCCCTTTCCACCGTGGAGCGCAATGCAGTTAGTTCCTTGGCCGCTAGGGCTTCGGATAATGCCTCGAGGGCCAGTGCGGCTGTCTTGTTTTCGGCGCGGAGCGCTATGTCCGGATCGCTAGCAAGAGTGATGATTCCGTTGGGTCCGGGCATTTTGAGCTTCATGTACACTCATGGATGGCTTGAAAATTGTGAATGCCTCTCGCCCTAAAAGAGCGTGGTATCCGCTGCTGAACGGGGCCACTTGAAATGTGACCTCCTCGGATCTGTAATTATCCGGCGTGCCGAACACCACATCCACTGTGATTTTTCCTGTACATCACACTTCCCAACTGGGGATTATTCCTCCAAAGGTTGTGTTGCTTCGCTCAATGCGGCTCAAGTCTATTTCCATTTTTCGTAGGGTTTCCTCATAGATGAGGTTCAATCTGCTGCCACCGTCCATGAGTACCTTGGTAAGCCGAAAGCCGTCCACTATCAGACTGAGGACCAGTGCGGCTGGTGCTCGGGCTGTCCGGAATTTAGGTTCGTCACTGGCATTAAAGGTAATAGCCGTGTCACTCCATGGGTTTATTGTCGCTACCTGGTAGACTTCGCTAAGGCTGCGGAGCGTTCGTTTCCTCGCATTGTTTGATGCAAAAGTCTCAAAGACTGTTGATACCGTACTGGCGTTCCTGGGGTGGTGCTCTGCAGATTCTGGAGTTAGAAGCTCCTCGCCACTTCTGGCCACCTGCCGGAGTATCCAACATGCTCTAAGGCTATGAGTTGGTGTGGCGCCCTCTGTACTATGAATTTTACAGGGTCCATTGAGCCATCCCTCCAGTACGGTTCCATACCCTATAGAGGGTTTTTGTTTTTTGTTGTTTGGCCCAGGTGCCTGGCGATAATGCGCCCTTTTGTTTCGGACTGAGATTGTATTCAAGGTCGGATTGTCCCAGAATTTTGTTTCGGTTTTTTGAACGCTTTCTGTCGCACAGTACTTTCGTACTATGGATGCCAAGTCGGCGAAGCATGTAATTTCACGGCGACTTATGGCGTTGAGGATTCCGATGTCCGTGCAGTTGTCGCAGAAGAATGAAATTGCATCCCCCTCGCGCCAGTCCTTTATCCTGTTCATAACCAGGAGAAATCTGGCCCAGTAATGGTGTACTATTTCTCTGGGCTCTTGCCGAATTTGGGATAGATCCCTTATATTTGGGTTGGTGGGTGGATTTAAATCCGGAACCTTGCCCGATCTAAGACTCAGGGGCCAAGAAATTTCCGAACTCGGAAGCTTGGGTTCTTGGACGTTATCCAATGAATCAGGCCCGCTGCCTGACTTTAGGTTCAGGGCTTGATGACGTCCTCCCCTCCGCGGATGTCCGGCTTGGAGGGATCAGGAATCCGGACACATCTGGTCCTTAGGATGGGTGAAGATTCGCCGCATTGTTCCTCCACCACTTCGACGTGGTGGGTGACCTGGGGAGAGTCAATCTCTCTCGGATCGGGTTTAAGCCCAATCTGATCGTAGTCTGTAGTGACTCCCAGGGAGGCAATGCGATCCAAGAGCTCGTTTAAGGAAGAGAGCTCCATCAGATCTAACTTCTCGGCAAGTTCCGAGTTGACGTGGAGATTGCTTTCGATGACCCAAGAAGTCATCTTCGGCGCGGCGGCCGAACATGCAGTCATTAAAAAACTGCCTAACCGGCGAGTTTGGCCGACAGCCAAAGCTCCTTTAGCAACAGCGCCGTCTTTAAAGACGGGGTGTGGCATCCTTCCTGGCGGTGACGACACAGAGTAACTCTCAATGAAAGCACCAATGTCGGTGTCAAAACTGGCGGATCTCGGGTACGGGGTCCCGAACTGTGCATCTAGGCGGATGGTAACAGGAGACAAGGGACACGATGTTTTTACCCAGGTTCGGGCCCTCTCGATGGAGGTAAAACCCTACTCCTGCTTGATTAATATTGATGATATGGGTAGTACAAGAGTTGATCTACCACGAGATCAGAGAGGCTAAACCCTAGAAGCAAGCCTATGGTATGATTGTTGTTCGTCCTATGGACTAAAACTCTCCGGTTTATATAGACACCGGAGAGGGCTAGGGTTACACAGAGTCGGTTACAATGGGAGGAGATCTTCATATCGCATCGCCAAGCTTGCCTTCCACACCAAGGAAAGTCCTATCCGGACACGGGACGAAGTCTTCAATCTTGTATCTTCATAGTCCGGGAGTCCAGCCAAAGGTCATAGTCCGGCCATCCGGACACCCCCTAATCCAGGACTCCCTCACCTCCCAACATGGATTCAGTACAGGAATGACAAATACGAAACCCAGTTCAACATCTTCCTCGACCATTTATCTGTAAGTATGGTTATGTATGGAAACTAGTAATATCGTCTTGCTCTGTCCCATACTTTCTAGGTTGCTGATAATGAGACTCCCATAATTTTCAATAGATGAGGTTCAAGTTGGATAGCCAAGATGATGCAACCAGACAAGATTGCACCCATGTTTTCAAGTCTGCTCTGCGACAGTATCAGTATAACTATAGGAAAACTCACTTTGAAGGCAAGGCTAACAGTGAACTTTCCCAAACATCTCCAGTGGAAATTATATTGGATGAAGACTGGAGGGGCCTTGTTAAACACTGGTCTGATCTGAAGTATCAGGTACATTATATATATGTGATCAAATCACATGTTAAAGTCCTATTTACGCATGTGCCACACAAATCTATCTTCTTGTAGGTGAACTGTTCAAAGAACAAGGCCAACCGTACGAAAGTGAAATTCCAACAGACGACAGGATCTCGTAGCTATATTGCACACTGCGAGGCTCTTGTAATTAGCTGTTGTTTCACTCTTTTTGCTGTACCATATTATCAGATCTATATTGACTTGTTCGAAATGCAGAGGAAAGCCCGCAAGGACCAAAAAGTACCTGAACCAAATGCTGTGGAAATCTTC
This sequence comes from Triticum timopheevii, assembly GCA_963921465.1. Classification (NCBI taxonomy): domain Eukaryota; kingdom Viridiplantae; phylum Streptophyta; class Magnoliopsida; order Poales; family Poaceae; genus Triticum; species Triticum timopheevii. The sequence goes on along the minus strand of OY997270.1, from coordinate 486,895,804 downwards.
AAGGACTGTCACACCAGCAATAAGAAGGGCATGACTACACCAGTCAAAGTCGCTGTTGTAAGTCCTTAATCCTCTTGCCTTTTAACTACTACTTACTCTGACTTATGCCTTGAACTGCATGGTTTGCGGCCAATGTCTATTACTCTTTTCAATTTTATACACAATTGTCTTAACGTATCATTGCACCTTACAAGGTTTAAAAGAGAGGAGTGATGTTCCTTTGATCTTAACCTGTAATCTAGTTCCGTGCTGGACTTGCCCACACAATATTACAATTGCATGTTTGTCTGTTCTCAATTGTTTTATGATATGAATAATGTCATACTATGCTTACCGTGTTATAAACTTCGTCTCTTTATCCTTAGCCATCAATACAATGTGAAGAAATAGACAATACATTAGCGATGGTACATGGTCATATGTTTGGAACCTGGTTTTATTATGTACTTTGCAATAAAATACAACTAATATTTTGCATGGGTTCACTAGAATAAGTTCTGAATATAGACCAAAGCTATTTTGTTTGGTTTTGCTGCCTCCTTAATATCTTCTGTTCTGGTACTAATGTAAAAACTCAACTTTTCAGCGAGCTATGGAAAAAATGGTGGAACCGCCACCTTCTAAAGGTGGCGAGGCAACTATAACCGCAATGTCAGCTCTTGCTGCAGTGGATCAGTACCTGTCCACTAACAGTGCCAAAAGCACGTTCCTGCGTAATACTGGGTTGGTTGTTAAGGCAATCTCGTCCAAACTGCCTCATGATCAAGATATGCAAGCTCAAAGCAATGGTGTATCTGCGCTCCAGACACAAGTCCATTCCCTAACAGAGACCCTTTGTGAAACAAGGAGAGACATTTTTCGATGTCGTCAAGATATGCATGGTTTTGAAACCAAACTATCAGATATTTGCTATGTTGTTTAGGATCCTAGGAGAAATGAAGGCGAGGGTTATGGTGCTCCATCGGACAATACGGCATGAAAATGTAACAGTCAGGTCAAATGAACTGAGCTTCTGAACTTCTGGTGGTGCATTTATCTGCTAGACTGTTAAGTTTTATGCCAACCTTCCTTTTGTTATATAGTTGTAATTTGTTTTGGTGCGATACAAAATTTGTTCTTAACGTGCAGCCACCGGCTGAAGAAAAATGCAAGCCATTTTTGTATAGTGTAGGGTGTTCCCTGAGGGGGTCCTGGATAAGGGGGTATCCGGACAGCCGGACTATATACATCATCCGGACTATAGAAGCGTCAAGATACAAGACTCAAGACTTCGGCTCGTGTCCGGATGGGACTCTCCTTGGCGTGGAAGACAAGCTTAGCAATCCGGATATTATGCTTCCTTCCTTGTAACTGACTCCATGTAAACCCTAGCTCTCCGTGTCTATATAAACCAGAGAGCATGGTCCTTAGAAGGCTGATCACAATTACAATCATACCATCATAGGCTAGCTCTTAGGGTTTAGCCTCTACGATCTCGTCGTAGATCTACTCTTGTATTCCACATATATTCAATATTAATAAAGTAGGAAGTAGGGTTTTACCTCCATCGAGAGGGCCCAAACCTGGGTAAACATTGTATCCTTGCTTCCTATTACCATCAGCCTAAGACGCACAGATCGGGACCCCCTACCCGAGATCCGCCGGTTTTGACACCGACATTGGTGATTTCATTGAGAGTTCCTCTGTGTCGTCGCTTCGAGGCTTGATGGCGTCTTCAATCATCAACAACATGGTCCAGGGTGAAACTTTTCTCCCCGGATAGATCTTTGTGTTCGGCAGCTTCGCACTGCGGGCCAATTCACTTGGCCGGTTGGAGCAGATCGAAAGCTTCGCCCCTGGCCACCAGATCAGGTTCGGAAACTTGAACTACACGGCGGATATCCGCGGAGACTTGATCTTTGACGGATTCGAGCCTGCGCCAGGAGCACCGGACAGCCACGACGAGCACGGCCTAGACCTGCTGTCGGACAGTGCCCAGGACATCATCCCTGAAGCAGCCTTGGATCTAAATCCAGGGCAGGTTGCGTTGCCTATGGACGGAGGGCTAGACCCTGCTCCGCAGGCCGCACACTTATCGGCGGTGGAGTCGAACACGGGTCCCACCGCTGTGGAGGCCTGTAATCTCGGACCCTCGGACTCATATCCGGTTGTTGGTCCTGGTCCGCTCACTCTCGAGCCAGCCGAGCCAGGTTGGGCTCCGGTAATGGAGTTTACCGTTGCGGACATCTTTCAGCACTCACCCTTTGGCGACATGCTGAAATCATTGAAGTCTCTCTCTTTGTTAGGGGACTCTGGGCCGAACTATGTCCGGCTGGAGTGGGAAGTAGGCGACGAAGGAATTCACTGCCCACCCACCACCCACTTTGTCACCACGATCGATGATTTAACCGACATGCTCGACTATGACTTTGAAGACATCGACGGTATGGATGACGATGCAGGAGACATACAGGAGCCACCGCTCACAGAGCGGTGGGAAGCCACCTCTTCATACGATATATATATATGGTGGACACTCCGAAAGAAATGAATGGTGACGAGGCAACGGAGGATAACCCCTCCAAGAAGAAAGCAAAGCATGGGCATCGCCAGCGCCACACCAAGCCCCGCCAAGGCAATACCGGCACCGGAGATGATAATAATCCGGACGGTGCCGATGATGAATACAACCCCGAACAGCCCGCCTTCGAACAGGCCGAACAGGAAGATGGGCATAACAGCCCAGATGAACAGGCGACGGACGGGTATCTAGAGGAGGACAACTACATGCCCCTCTCCGAAGACGAGATTAGCCTCGGCGACGACGAGTTTGGCGTACCCGAAGACCCCGCAGAGCAGGAGCGCTTCAAGCGCCGGCTTATTGCCACTGCGAGAAGCCTGAAGAAGAATCAGCAGCAGCTCCAAGCTAATCAAGATCTGCTCACAGACAGATGGACAGAAGTCCTGGAAGCCGAGGAATACGGACTCGAGCGCCCCACAGCTGACCGACCACCTCGAGGTCGGGACAAAATGGCATATCAGCCGAAATACCAGCCCGTACCCCCGCGCCGGTTTGCTATGGCCCGGGGCAATACTCAGGACATGCGTGATAAACTGGATAATGCCGTAGGACAACCAAGATCAATCTACGGATCACGGGGGCGCGCCAAAGCACATGACGATGACCGTCATACCGGATACACTAACAGAAAATCCGGCCAGGCCAAATACAACCAGTCAGACGCAGCCGGACTGCGCCGTGACATAGCCCGACATAGAGGCGCCGCACACCCCCTATGCTTCACTGATGAAGTGATGGATCACGAATTCCCAGAAGGGTTTAAACCCGTAAACATTGAATTATACGATGGCACCACAGACCCCGCGGTATGGATCGAGGATTTCCTTCTCCACATTCACATGGCCCGCGGAGATGATCTACATGCCATCAAGTATCTTCCCCTTAAGCTCAAAGGACCTGTCCGGCACTGGCTAAACAGCCTGCCCGCAAATTCCATTGGCAGTTGGGAAAACCTGGAAGACGCATTCCTTGACAACTTCTAGGGCACATATGTGCGACCTTCGGATGCCGATGACTCGAGCCAGATAACTCAACAGCCCGGAGAATCAGCGGACGAGTGGCTTGCCAGACACCTCGGCCAGGAGAAACCCAAGTCCATGGTCGCTCTTACGACACTAATGACCCGCTTTTGCACGGGCGAGGACAGCTGGTTTGCTCGTAGTAGCACTACACCACATTCTGGAACTTCAGATGTTCGGGACAATAATGGCAAGCCACGGCGCAACATACAAAAGTGACGGAACAACGGCGACAGCACCGAGGATACGGCGGTCAATGCCGGATTCAGCGCATCGAAATCCGGTCAGCGGAAGAAGCCATTCAAGCGCAACAATCAAGGACCGTCCAGTCTGGACCGTATACTGGAGCGCTCGTGCCAAATTCATGGCACCCCGGACAAGCCAGCCAACCACACCAACAGAGACTACTGGGTCTTTAAACAGGCCGGCAAAATAAACACCGAAAACAAGGACAAGGGGCTGCACAGCGACGATGACGATGAGCCCCGGCGTCCGAACATGGGGGGCCAGAAGAAATCCCCCCCCCCCAAGGTGAAAATGGTCAACATGATCTACGCCACCCACATCCCCAAGCGGGAACGGAAGCGAGCACTGCGGGACGTATATGCGATGGAGCCAGTCGTCCCCAAATTCAACCCATGGTCATCTTGTCCGATCACCTTTGATCGTAGGGATCATCCTACTAGCATTCGTCACGGTGGCTCAGCCACATTGGTTTTAGACCCAATTATAGATGGATTTCACCTCACAAGAGTCCTTATGGACGGAAGCAGTAGCCTGAACCAGCTTTATCAGGACACAGTGCGGAAGATGGGCATCGATCCTTCAAGGATCAAGCCCACCAAAACCACCTTTAAAGGTGTCATTCCTAGAGTAGAGGCCCGTTGCACGGGCTCTATAACATTGGAAGTAGTCTTCGGATCTCCGGATAATTTCTGAAGCGAAGAGCTAATCTTCGATATCGTCCCTTTCCATAGTGGTTACCATGCCCTGCTCGGACGAACCGCATTTGCTAGATTCAATGCGGTACCACACTATGCATACCTCAAGCTCAAGATGCCAGGCCCACGTGGGGTCATAACAGTCAACGGGAATATGGACTGCTCTCTCTGTACAGAAGAACATACTGCGGCCCTTGCGGCAAAAGTACAATGCAGCCTCCTCCGGCAAACCACCAATCCGACGACGAAATTTTCAAGCTCCGTCAAGCGAGGGTGGAACACCCCGCAGCAAGATCAGCAGGCACGACAAGAGCAGGACTAGCAGTCCGCCTCCGTGCCACGCGTACACAATTATGCACTCAAAATACCATGGGCACAGGCGGAGGTGTATCAGGGGCTCAGTCAACAGTACGGTATCACTTCATAACCTTTCCATTCACCTTTAAGGGCATTGCTTTAGTGCAGCCTCTCCAGAATAGCCGGATTGTCGGACTTACATAGGAGAGGAAACCCAGGAGGCAACAGGCTTTGGGCACAGCAGGAAACACCCAGGTGGAATCTATTTATGATCATTATTCCTGCTTTATCTATCTGTACATAGCCTGCCCCTGTATAGGATATGTCAAATCATCCTATTTTGTCTCCGCTTAATGCATACATTGTAAACATACGCTTAAACGTACTATTTATCAATGGGAGACCACATATAGCGTCAGCTTACTTATTTTTATTTGAGCATTTTTTATAAATGTCTATTTCATTTTGCATCCATACACTTTGGTATGTGTAGTTTGCGAGGGGATTCTTATGGTACCCCATAATATGGCAAGTCAAGTCCGAACACTTTCAACAATGCGGCACCCCGAACTTATAGCATTATATGCATCAGCTCCGAATCATGTCTTGGGTTACGGTTGGGATAGCCCGGCTCCCTTCCTTTGGTGCCTTACGTTCCGTTAATTCGGCTAAGGTACCGCAGGGAGAACTACTGCGATTGTGCCCTGGTTCTGCCGGACGAGCACCTCAGCAGAGAAAGCACAAAAATGTCTGACATGATGTGGCGAGAGACTGGTCGCTGTTCGAAGAGGTCTTAAAATCCTTAAATATTTTTCTGCTTTAGGCGTTAGTTCGGCTTTGTCCGATATAGGAGTGTATAGCGCCCCAATTCGGCCTTCCAGATTCTAGGGGCTTCGCCGAAATTTAAAATCATAGACTTCTATGGCTAAGTGAAAGTTATAAAGCCGTATAGTCTGATTGCCTAGTTCGCTGCCCTGGACACCTCCTTAAGGGACCAAACATTTGGATAAAGAGTGTCAGGGCTTTCCATGAACACCCCAGTACTAGTTACACGAGGGCGGAAGCCGACGACTGGCCTACTTTCAGAATTTGATAAACAGCTGCACAGAAGGTAATATTTTAAATTACCAAAGTGCTACATCATGCAAGTAACTTCGTCTTTAAATTACAAACATGACAGAAGTGAATTCATTCAAAAATTATGTCTTTGGTACATTCATCGGCCACGAGGCAAGCACCCTTCATAACGCCATCATAATACTTCTCGGGGACGTTATGCGGCTTGCCCTCCGGCGGCCCATCCTTCACCAGCTTCTCCGCATCCAGCTTGCCCCAATGCACCTTGGCGCGGGCAAGGGCACGGCGGGCACCCACAATGCAAACGGATCGCTTGATGACTTCCAGTCGCGGACAGGAATCCACCATCCGCTTGATCAGGCCGAAGTAGCTCGTGGGCAGAAGCTCGCCAGGCCACATCCGTACTATGAGATCTTTCATAGCCACTTCGGCCGCCTTGTGGAGTTCGACCAACTGCTTCAGTTGGTCACTGAGAGGCGTTGCATGTTCGGCCCCGGCATACTGGGACCAGAACAACTTCTTTGTTGAGCTACCCTCCTGGGCACGGTAGAACTCCGCGGCATCTGATACGCTGCGTGGCAGGTCTGCGAATGCCCCTGGAGAGCTCCAGACTCAAGTAAGTAAAAGAAACGCCTCCTCCACATGTTTGCTTTGCATAAAAAATTTCTTACCCGCCGCTATTTTCTTGGCCTCCTGGATCTCCTGCTGATTCCTCTCGGCTTCGCCTTGGCATCTTTTGTATTTATAAAGGCCTTCACAAGCTCGGCCTCCTTTGCTTTAAGCTCCCGCTCCGCAGACTCGAGCTTCTTGCTGAGCTCCTGGAGCTCTTCTTGTACCTCGCCCACTCGGGCCTCTTGCTTTTTGCGCTCCTTGAGTTCCAAGGCCGCTTTGTGTTCGGCCTCGGACAGGGCCTTCTTGAGAGACGCCACTTTGGTGGCAGCCTCTGTTACCACATCACGATGTCTCGTCGTTAGCATAATCAAATTTTATTTACTATTTATTATATGAGAGAGGGAAATCATTTACCTTTGTTCTCTTCGAGCTGCCTCCTGGCGAGGCCGAGCTCTCCCTGTGCCCGCTCTAAATCCTGCGTCAGGCCGGCGATTTCGGCCGTGCGAGCAGCAGTGGCCAGCAGCACAGCCTGTTTATTTACATTCACACTTATTGTTAGATTCCTGCGGATTATAATTGACCCTCCGTCTGGTTTTTCTTTCCGAACACCAAACAGAGTATCAGGGGCTACTACCTATCGGGTGGTGATTTTACACATTTTTTACTGCTTACCTCAAAGCCTGTTAGGAGGCTGGTGCAGGCTTCGGTTAGTCCGCTCTTGGCGGACGAAACCTTCTGAATCACCGCACTCATGAGAGTACGGTGCTATTCATCTAGGGAAGCGCCTCGAAGCGCTTCCAGCAGACAATCCGGCGCCTGGGGCGCAACGGAAGTCCTCATATAGACGGCCCTCCCTCCATAACGAGGGGCTGCCCGCCTAAGTCCGGAACCACTCAAGGCTCCGGAACAGTGTTCGGCTGAGAGCCCGGCTTGCCGTGGATCTCATCGACACGATCCGTGGGGACCTTGAACCCCGCGAGTCTGACGCCTAGGACGCTGCCTTGAGGCGCCTCCAGGGCCACCTCCGCCATCGTCGGGAGCCTTCAGGACAACACCTCCGTGTCGTCCGCAGGGTGACGAGACGTGGCCGTCGGGAGTGAGTTCATTACTGACTCACTCAAGGACCCGTCCGAAGACGACACTCCCGGATGGGCCCTGGCCGGACTATATACAAGTTCAGCATTATAAACAAAATTATGAAGTGAAAATTACGATTGAGTGCGGATACTTACGACCGCACAAGGGGCTTCTTCCTAGGCAGCCACCCTTCCTCGCTATTGGCGGCGGTGGCGGAGTAGTCCGGAAGGGATGCCTTTCCCTTCTTGGACGTCCCAGTCTCCTCCACCGGGGCGGCCTTCCTCTTCTTCCCTCCCCCTACACAAGGAGGTGGTGTTTCTCCTTGTTCCTCCCCGCCTCCATGGGAGGAATCTGCCTCATCGTCATTAGACGACAAGGGTTTGACGGCCTTACGCCGGAGGCCTCTCCTGGCCCCTTGGTTCGCCGTCTCAGGCCCCCCATCCTTTCCGGATGGGGCGGCCTCATCTTCTTCTTCTTCCCCTTCAGGGGAGGAGTGCGCCTCATCATCTTCGGATGAGGCTTGCGCAACCTTACTTCGGAGACCAACTTTAGTCAGGAAGGAAGTCATTGTGGAGCCCAAGCCAGCGTCACCACCAGAGCCTTTGACAGGCGAGGACCAACTTTAGTCAGGATAAGTGTACTAGATGTTCCCCTTCAAAATGGCCAATTGTTGGCGCCCTTCCCGCTCAATATTTGGGAAGAGGCCCAGGGCCTTTGCCTATAAATAGGACTAGCCACCCACAAGGTAGAAAAGGAGGATCATCATCAGGGAACCAGTAGGAAGAGCGACTGAACTCCCCTAGCAGTTCATCACACCAGCCAAGAACAGACCCTCGCGAGGTTGTTCTTCCTTGTATTGTTCATCATCAGCCCAAGAGGCAATCCATCACACCACAAACTAGAGTAGGGTATTACACCACAATGGTGGCCCAAACTAGTATAAACCATGTGTCTCTTGTGTTGTTCCTTTCATAGCTTAGATCCTAGCAAGGCGGCGAGGTGCAGGTAGGTAGAGGGCGAGATCTCCGCGTGCACCCCAGTGTTCGAACCTAGAGGGTCTGCTGGAACCCGAAATCCGACACGACCCTCTCGTGGGGTCCTGGAGTTAGAATGACATGCCCACCGTCTGGTAGCCGGTGCGCTATGTCTGCGGCCAAGTATCCGGCCACCTGAAGACTTGTGATGTCCTTCTCCTTCATGGTGGAAGCCACCCATTTGCCTCCTGCCCCGGACATGTTTAGCTGTGCGGAGGAGACTTGGACTAGGGCGTTGGAGCTCAGGGAGGCAAGAGTGGGCGGAGGAGGAAGAAGGTGTGTGTATGAATGAGGAACTCTTATCCCTTTATAGAGGCGAAGAAAGCAGTGCGCCTCCCCACTACCCTGTTGAGAATCGCTTACTTCCCAAGTGCCACGATTGATGGCACGGGGGGATTACCCATACCCGTATTGATGAGAATCCCGCGATAAGGGGACATGATCTTGCTTTGACAGGACGTGTCAAGGAAACCGCCTCGCAATACGTGTTGTGTCTGGTTGTGAAAAAACGGTTTGAGTAATGATCTGGCCCTAATGGCATGTCACGTCGTCTAAAAGTTGTCAGCTGGGGTATCATTCTCTCTACGGTGGTATGTGAAGATCATTTTGCAGATCCGGACACGGTCTACGTGTTCGATGGTAACCTTGGAGTATTCGGAAGGAGGAACGCGCCTTGCAATGCCGAAGGGAAGACTGCGCGCCGGACTCATCGTCATTGAAGCCTGGTTTAGGGGCTACTGAGGGAGTCCTGGATAAGGGGGTATCTAGACAGCCAAACTATATACATCGTCCGGACTATAGAAGCATCAAGATACAAGACTCAAAACTGTGGCTCATGTCCAGATGGGACTCTCCTTGGCGTGGAGGACAAGCTTGGCAATCCAGATATTATGTTTCCTTCCTTGTAATCGACTCCATGTAAACCCTGGCTCTCCGGTGTCTATATAAACCGGAGAGCATGGTCCTTAGAAGGCCAATCACAATTACATCATACCATCATAGGCTAGCTCTTAGGGTTTAGCCTCTATGATCTCGTGGTAGATCTACTCTTGTATTCCACATATCTTCAATATTAATCAAGCAGGAAGTAGGGTTTTACCTCCATCGAGAGGGCCCGAACCTGGGTAAACATTGTGTCCCTTGCTTCCTATTACCATCAGCCTAAGACGCACAGATCGGGACCCCCTACCCGAGATCTGCCGGTTTTGACACCGACATTCCCCATATTTGCACTGGTGGCGATCTTTGATGTCGAGTGGATGTAATCTGTGCAATTGCCTTAATAGCCTAGCGTTAGTTTCGGCCTTATTTATTTCCTAGTCTACTTTTTCCCTGGTTTGTTAGTGGCCGCAACAACCATGGGCCATATACGGGCCGTAGGATCCATGGGTCTCCTACGGGCCGTCAATAAATGGGCCTCCATCAGGGTCGTAGAATTGGTAGGCCTCAGGTCGTCGGATAAATGTGTCTACATGGGCTGTAAACGGGCGTAATTGGTATCGGCCCAGCACGGTAATGGGCCGTTAACAGACCAGAGGACAGCAAAGGTTTAATTCTGTCATAGGCATAACAAGTCGTTAATGGGCCAGAATATAGGACGGGCTAGAAACGGCGCAATGGGTTAACAGGCCAGAAACGGGCCGACTCTTGCCATGGGCCGAATTTGGCGCATTAGGGGAACATGCCAGTAACAGACCAGAAGTAATCGAGGGCCGGAAAGGAGCCCAAGAACGTATGGGCCATCAATAGGCTAAAAGCTAACATGGGCTGGAAACGGCGCAACGGGTTAACAGGCCAAAAACGGGCCGACTCTTGCCATGGACCTAATTTGGCCCATTAGGGAAACAAGCCAGTAACGGGCCGGAAGTAATCGCGGGCCGGAAAGGAGCCCAAGAATGTATGGGCCGTCAATAGGCCGAAAGCTAACATGGGTTGGAAATGGCCCATGCGAATCACGAGCCGTTAATGGGTACAAATAAAATTACTGTTCATTATGGGCTAGAGTCACCTGGGCCTCTAAAGGGCCTAAAGATACGAAGGCCTCATGTGGGTCGAAAGACATCATGGGCCATACTTGGGCCGAAAGTGAAATGGGCTGGTGTTATATTCAACGGCCCACATGACGTTGTTGGGCCAATCTTCGTTAGGGCCTAGCAGGTCGTGAGTTACCGGGCCGTAAAATGGGCTATTTGCAAAGAGACCGTTAACAGGCTTTTCATGGGCCAACCCGTTAACTTTTGACCAAGTCAAATGGACCGGCTTTGTAAGCTAAATGGGACAATGGTGGGCCGTGGCATGTGTCGACATATAATAGGCACCTATCTGACCCACTAACGAGCTGACACGTGTTTCGTCCGGCCAATAAGAATTTTACACGTTGAAATTTCCCATTGGTCCGGGCTGTTAACAGGTTATCGGATCCAAAACCTGACCTGATAGCTTAACGGTGCTCCGTTACGGTGGATGCCACGTGTCAGTCACTGAGGGAGTCCCGGATTAGGGGGTGTCCGGATGGACAGACTATGACCTTTGGCCGGACTCTCGGACTATGAAGATACAAGATTGAAGACTTCGTCCCGTGTCCGGATGGGACTTTCCTTGGCGTGGAAGGCAAGCTTGGCGATACGGATATGTAGATCTCCTCCCATTGTAACCGACTCTGTGTAACCCTAACCCTCTCTGGTGCCTATATAAACCGGAGGGTTTTAGTCCGTAGGACGAACAACAATCATACCATAGGCTAGCTTCTAGGGTTTAGCCTCTCTGATCTCGTGGTAGATCAACTCTTGTACTACCCATATCATCAATATTAATCAAGCAGGAGTAGGGTTGTACCTCCATCGAGAGGGCCCGAACCTGGGTAAATACATCGTGTCCCTTGTCTCCTGTTACCATCCTCCTAGACGCACAGTTCGGGACCCCCTACCAGAGATCCGCCGGTTTTGACACCGACATTGGTGCTTTCATTGAGAGTTCCTTTGTGTCGTCACCTTTAGGCCCGATGGCTTCTTCGATCATCAACCACGACACGGTCCAGGGTGAGACTTTTCTCCCCGGACAGATCTTCGTATTCGGCGGCTTTGCATTGCGGGCCAATTCACTTGGCCATCTGGAGCAGATCGAAAGCTACGCCCCTGGCCATCAGGTCAGATTTGGAAGTTTAAAGTACATGGCTGACATCCGCGGAGACTTGATCTTCGATGGATTCGAGCCACAGCCGAGCGCGCCGCACTGTCACGATGGGCATGATCTAGCTCTGCCGCCGGACAGTGCCCAGAGCGCCGCTCAGGTGCCCGCTCCGACCCTTAGCTCAGAGCCGACTGCGCCGGTCAAGGACGGGTGGCTAGACGCCGCCTCGGGGGGTGCAATTTCTACGGTGATCGAGCCGAACACCAATCTTGTCCTTCGCAGAGCTCGTGACTCCAAGGTGTTGGACTCCTTTCCGGACTCCGAATATTCCGCACCCCTTCCGATCGAACCCAATTGGGCTCCGATCATGGAGTCCACTGCCGCGGACATCTTTCAACACTCGCCCTTTGGTGACATCCTGAATTCACTAAAGTCTCTCTCTTTATCAGGAGAGCCCTGGCCGGACTATGGTCAGCAAGGTTGGGATGTGGACGACGAAGAAATTCGAAACCCACCCACCACCCACTTCGTAGTCACTGTCGACGATTTAACCGACATGCTCGACTTCGACTCCGAAGACATCGACGATATGGACGCCGATGAAGGAGACGACCATGAACCAGCGTCTATAGGGCACTGGAAAGCCACCTCGTCATACGACATATACATGGTGGATACCCCAAAAGAAGGGGATGGTGATGGAACAACGGAGGATGACCCCTCCAAGAAACAGCCTAAGCGCCGGCATCAGCGGCGCCACTCTAAATCCTGCCAAAGCAAAAACGGCGAGTCCGGCACCGGAGACAATAACACCGCGGACAGTGCCGAAGACAACCCCCTCCAGCAGGATTCAGCGCAGGAGGATGGAGAAGCCAGCCCTCATGAGAGAGCGGCAGACAGAGAGGTCGAGGACGATAATTACATGCCTCCCTCCGAAGACGAAGCAAGCCTCAACGACGACGAATTTGTCGTGCCTGACGACCCCGTCGAACAAGAGCGTTTCAAACGCAGGCTCATGGCCACGGCAAGTAGCCTCAATAGAAAATAGTAGCAGCTTAGAGCTGACCAAGACTTGCTAGCCGACAGATGGACAGAAGTCCTCGCTGCCGAAGAGTACAAACTCGAACGCCCCTCCAAGAGCTACCCAAAGCACAGGCTGCTACCCTAACTAGAGGAGGAAGCAACTAAACCTACATCACCAGCGTATGATGCGGCCGATCGGCCACCCCGTGGCCGCGACAGAGAGGCCTTTAGGCCCTCAACTCAAGCCGCAACCCGGTGCCGCTCAAAAAGAACCAAGGCACGGGGAAATGCACCAGACCTGTGAGACATATTGGAGGACAAGGCAAGGCAAACAAGATCGATCTACGGATCGCGTGGGCGCCCCAAGACACGTGACGATAACCGTCACGCTGGATATGGAAAATACGGCCAGGCCGAACACAACAGACAAAGCTCATCCGAGCTACATCGTGATATAGCCCAGTACAGAGGTGCCACACACCCACTATGCTTCACAGATGAAGTAATGGATCATCAAATCCCCGAGGGTTTTAAACCCGTAAACATCAAATCATACGATTGTCACATCCCTAGCTTCTGGCATTGCACTATGATAGTGTCATGTGTGCATCATGTCTAAATTTTTCTTAAACTTGAAATGGGGACTAACAAACCCCAACACCCCCTTTTGACATACTAGGTTCCAACAATTGGAATTTCAATGAACCCAAAATGCCCTTCATAAATGTTTACCATCTTTGGTCCTGGCTAAACCCTCTGCCAAAAATGGTTTCATATTTTTGGAGGCTATTCTGGATTTTTGCACCAAGCCATAAGTATTTGCATTTGGGCAATTTAAATCCTATAAATATTTTAAAATGCCCAAATAATCCTGAAGGTATTTTTAGGCTGTTGAGAATATTTTCAAATGTGCCTTTGAATATTTTCAGGTTTTTCCTAAATGGAATAGTATTTCTACTATTTCAAAACACAGAACAGAAACAAATAAAAAGTAAAACAGAAAGCAGAGAGAGGGTTTTACCTGGCGCTCACCTGGCCTGGCCCAGCACGGCCCAGCCCACTGGCATGTGCCAGTCGTCACCCACCTCTGCCAGTAGGCAGAAGAGGGACAGCGCACGGCGCGCGCGCGGGCGCCACTCCACCAGGCTGCCTGCCTGCGTCACCTGGCCACCACGACGCCTCGCGTCTTCTCCTCGGCGCTGCCTCGGCCCCCTGGTCACCACTCTCCCCTCCTATGCTCCCCCCCCCCCCTCGTCCTCTCCCCCTCATGCCCGAGCGAGTTCATCGCCGCCGTTCACCATAGCCGCGGCCACCGCCTCCCCCTCGACCCCTCGTCATGCCTGCGAGCTCTGGCTCGACGTCCCCGACCTTCTCGACGACCCACGAGGCCCCGGACGTGCTGCAATGCCGCCACCGATGCTTTTCCCCTCCTCGGCTGCCGGAGATCGACCTCGCCGCCCCGCTCAGCTCCGGCCTTCCCCGATCTCGCTGTCTGCACCGTTGCAACCGCCGTAAGCCTCTCCCTCGAACCCCCCTCTCTGTTGTCCCGTTTTCACGCCGTAGCTCCTAGTTCACTGACGACCGAAGCCCGCCACCACCATGGACGTTGAGCCACGCGCCCCCGAGCTTCGCTTGCTCGCCCTGGTGGCACAGACGTGCTCCTGGTGACCCGGCGACGCCGTCTATGCCCTTGGTTGAGCTCCTCGTGCTCCGCCACGCCGCGCCCGTGCAAACCCGTAGCTGCGCCACCGCCAAAACTCGTCGCCGGCGAAATTCCGGCAGCCCTACGACCCCCTGTCTGGCCCATTAGATGTGCCCGAGCAAGGGCTTCTCCCCGATGCTTTCTGCACGACAAACTGCGGCCCCTAGCGCTTTCCTGACGCATGTCTGCCGCGTCAAATGGTCGCCGGTGGCTGAACGCCGGCAGGCCGACATGGCAACATCGTTAACTGCTAATGACGGGGCTAACTAACTCCCTCTCTCACTGACTACTGGACCCCACGCCCTTAACTAACACCAGCTTAATTTCTGTTTAGTTTTATTTAATCACAGTGGCCCACGCGTCGGCGTTGACCTCGCTGACGTGGCCATTGACTGGCCCCACTTGTCTGTGACACTAACCAGACCCGAGTCACTGACCAATGGGCCCCACTGGTCAGGTTTGACCGGGTCAGCCGCAGTTGACCAGCTGACGTCACAGTGATGCAGAGCTGACACAATAAGTCATTTTCTGGATTTAATTTAATCCAGGAAAATCCAGAAAATTGCCTAAACTTCTAAAAATCATAGAAAATCAACCGTAACTCCAAATGAGGTAAATTATATATGAAAAATGATCAGAAAAATCCAATCTATCCATCTGTACCATTTTCATGCATGTTAGAACAACTTAAAGCTGCTGTATACAACAATTTGAATTAACGGCATTTGAAATGTCATATACGGAGTTTGAATTTGAATCTTGGATTCAAACCAACTCCATTTAATCTGCTGCTAGTTGCATTAGCCCAAAACACATTCTTATTGCCATGTCATAGCATGCATCATATTGTGCATTGCATTGATTGTGTTTCTTCTTTGTGTGTCGGTGCTTGTCCCCTCTCAGTAGACGTGTACCGACGATGTGATCGATGACACCGATGAAGAACTATACTATCTTCAGAAGTGCCAGGCAAGCAAAACCCCCTTGTTCATTCCGATACAAACCCACTCTCTCGCTCCTGCTCTCTTTTACTGCATTAGGACAACATCGATTCAACTGTTACTTGCTGCGGTAGTTGAACCCCTTTATCCTCTGCATGACCTGTCATTGCCACAGTAAATAGATGAAACCCACTAGTATGAGTAGGAGTTGTTTGAGCCCTGATGTGCCTACTCATTCATGCTTGTTTGTCATGCCTGCTATTGCTTAGAGTTGAGTCAGGTCTGATTCATTGGGGATGAATCAGAGGTGTGTGAACATGTCCTACTATGTGTGAGCTAAGTGTGTGAACACGATTTGGTAAAGGTATCGGTGAGAGGCCATGTAGGAGTACATGGTGGGTTGTCTCATTGAAGCCGTCCTCAGGAACTGAGTTCTGTGTTTGTGATCCATGATTCAGCTACTACCATGCATTGGGCCCTGAAATATGACCCCGCTCGACTTCTTATTCACCCTTGTCCTCTGTCCAGGAGTTGCAAGTAGTTTCTGGTGTTTGTAGTATGCTGGAGGCCGTGCACAGCGCTGACCGGAGGGGCGGGCTGTGATGCGGTAGGCACGTGGCCGGGTATACCGGGGGCCCGTTTAGTGTCACGGAACCCTATTCACATCGTTTGGGGCTGTGAGCGAAACCCCGGCCGGATCTCCTCATGGATGGAACCCGAATAGGCGATAAACCTGGACTAGAGACTTGAGTGTTTAGGTAGGTCGTGGTCTACACCCACGTCGGCTTTCGCTTGAAGTCTGCCGAGCACATGTCGTGTGCAGACGCTAAGTGGTGGAAACATGTATGAAGAAGTACACCCCTGCAGGGTTAACATCATCTATTCGAATAGCCGTGTCCGCGGTAATGGACTTCTGGGTTACTTATAACAGTTCATGGACAAGTGAAAGTGGATACTCTAAAATATGCAAGATAAGCGTGAGTGCTATGGATGGCGTTCTCGTAGGGAGACGGGAGCGGATCCATAGTGGTGTATTGGTTGGTGAATATGTGGACTCGTGTGCGCCACCTCCGAGGAGTTACTTGCAGTCGTAGTTCAGGATAGCCACCGAGTCAAAGCTGGCTTGCTGCAGTTAAACCCCACCATCCCCTTTGTTGATAATGATGCATATGTAGTTAGATCTGATGTAAGTCTTGCTGGGTACATTTGTACTCACGTTTGCCTATTTTATGTTTTTGCAGAGAGACTTCAGTCTCGTTAGTAGTTCCGCGTGGACTTCGATGTTTAGCTTGATACCTCAGCTACGATCTTGTGCCCTCGACAGGATCTGGTAGATAGTCAGGCTTCTTTGCCTTTTTCATTTGTAGATGTCTGTACTCAGACATGATAAGCTTCCGTTTGTGCTTGACTTGTATGCTCTGAATGTTGGGTCATGAGACCCATGTTTGTAATATCTCGCTTCTTGGAGCCTATTGAATAAAATACTTGAGTTGTAGAGTCATGTTGTGATGCCATGTTGTATTTGCACATATCGAGCATATTGTGTGTATGTTATTGAAATGCTTGGTATGTGTGGGATCTGACTATCTAGTTGTTTATCCTTAGTAGCCTCTCTTACCGGGAAATGTCTCCTAGTGCTTCCACTGAGCCATGGTAGCTTGCTACTGCTCCGGAACACTTAGGCTGGCCGGCATGTGTCCTTCTTCGTTCCTGTGTCTGTCCCTTCGGGGAAATGTCACGCGATGAATACCGGAGTCCTGTTAGCCCGCTACAGCCCGGTTCATCGGAGTCCTGCTAGCCCAGTGCTACAGCCTGGATTCACTCGCTGATGACCAACACGTTCGATGCTGGGTCATGGATGCCTGTCCCTGTAGGTTTGTGCCACTTTGGGTTTACGACTAGCCATGTCAGCCCGGGCTCGTTATCATATGGATGCTAGCGGCACTATCATATACGTGTGCCAAAAGGCGCAAACGGTCCCGGGCAAAGGTAAGGCGACACCCGTGGGAATACCGTGCGTGAGGCCGCAAAGTGATATGAGGTGTTACATGCTAGATCGATGTGGCATTGAGTCGGGGTCCTGACAGCTTTGGTATCAGAGCCTGACTGCCTGTAGGATTACCAAGCCAAACTGGTCGAAGTTGTGTCTAGAAATGCTTTAGTTATGTAAGGGAATTGATTGTGGGATGGAACGTAAGGCTCTTTTTACTCCTTATACCTCATGGCCTTCTGATCTGAGTCAACCTCTTCTCTTCTACGGGGATTAAGAACTAGGCCTTCTCATCTATCTATCAGGATGACGTGTTACTAATCCATAGACTTATAGGATTGATGGATTTAAGCCTTTGTTCAATTTCTTCTACTTCTGTATGTTGATAGTTGGTCTAGGAACCTTGATATTGTGATGTTAAGTGGTTATGCCACCATTTTCGCTGGATGTCTCAAATCTTTTTGAGCATTTACAGCCGTTATGCTGTCCGAGTCATCCCAGGTTTCTAAATAGTCTGATGCATTTGCAAATTCCTTTTACCGTTCTGAAGATCCTTTGTGCCAGATCAACCACCCTAACTAGTGTGTTGAGGTATTTCATTGCCTCAGCATTTATGTTGGAGCTATTACTATGACCCTAGGTGTCTAGAGTATCACCTAGTAATTAGCCATGCTTTGTGTTCCCAGTGTGATGATTCTGGCCATCATTCTTGAAAGCATCCCGTGATGCCACTTAGTAGTAGGTATTCTACTTCTGGGTTTTTGAACCCGATATTCACCCTACTCACTTCATGTTGATAGTGTTTGCTCGTTCCTTTAGGTTATTAGTAACCTTTGTGATAGTTCTCGAGGTTTGTGGTATATCGTTCTTCTAAATACCATGAACTACTTATGGCAGCAGTTCCTCGTTGAACCAAAAGATCACAACCAGAGTGCTCTCGATGAGTTCCCCATTCTATATTATGACTCTACCAATCCTACCTCTCTGCATGGGTTATCCGGAAGAAATATGTTGAATTTGTTCGACATCCTAATCCATGCATCCACAACTCAAGAAATCATATGTTCTTTTGAGTTGTCCCTCGTAGTTGTTCCCTCTGACCCTCGTCTATCAATTGATAGTCAAGAGTAGTTGTGCACTCGAGCTCATCGATGCCTATTATTCTTGTGTTCCGTCAAGCCATTCTATCCCAGAATGACTAGGAGAAATAAACTCCAGTACCTTTTCCATTTCCAGGATTGGGTCAAGCAGTTGTGTTCCGCAGATCAAGTTGTAACCCAGCTTTTGTTCTGTTCTACCTTGAAGTATTACCTTCTTTATGTCAGGATTGTCATGAGAATTGCACCACCTCTTATGAATTCTTGACGCAGTGATACTTCTCGCCATCATTTTCATTTCTCGCTTCCGTGTTGTTGCAACCGGAGTGCCGACAAGTGAATCGTGATGTGTGAACTCAATACTCCTAGCAACTCTGTTGCTTGGTAGTTAAAGGACAATAATTTCATTCTTAGCATGTTGGTTATTGAATCATCATTCTAAGATTGATCGTGCTACCTAGTCCATTCTCCTAGTTTACTCCTCGATCGATGAGTTAGGATTATTTCAAATCCTCGCTCTATTGATCATATCTCTTGCCCTGAAAAGCAAGGTTGTTCTCGAGCTTAGTAACATATCGGTGGTTCGTGATTTTCTGATTATCTTCTCGGAAGTATCACTAGGTCGTCACCTGACCGCTATGTTGAGTTCGTGATCAAGTTGGTTTATTCCTGTAAACCACCCTTTCTCCAAGAATCCGTGTTGGATACCCCTGAGCTAGTTGGTTAAGCTATACATTAACTTGGAGAGCTGGAAGATAAAAGCTTGTCCGACTTAATTCATGTTAAGGGATATTTTGTATGTATGTTGAAGAAAGATGATATCTTCACCGATTGGTCCTCGTGACCAGTTGTTGGACCTATTGTCTTGCTAAAACTTTGATTTGAGTGTGGGCTATCCTCAAATCAAATCAGAACCAACGATGTTCTTAATGTTGTCTTACTCGTGGTTGATTCCTCGAGCATACACCATTATATCCTTTGGTCTGACCAATACCATCACTTGTTGTCATAATTATGGAATTCCATTTTTATGGAAACCTGGATGAATTGTTGTTGAGACCATCGACAACCTCCTTGTCTTCTCCATAATTTTGTTGAACATTAAGCTAGTGTTGGAAACTTTTGAAAGCATTTGTTCATGCTAGCTCATGAAGCATATGCTCGGATGTAAGAAGTGACTTCCTCTAATTCATGTGCATTTGATGCAAGTCGCCGCCGTGAATCCGAGAAAGCAAGTTTTACTTCCTCTGGAACCATCCCAAGTCAGTTATGCATGTGCGAAGTATTCTATGGTCTGATGGACTGATCATCTTCATTCTATACGTATCCCTAGCACACCAAGCCACTGATTGATTTGTTCAAGGAGAAGGAGTTCCTTCTTAAGAGCAAGACTTATGCAAGGACTTCGATATCCTCGATGATGGTTCCCCCTCTGAACTCGGTAGTGTTTAGTTATAAGACTACTACTTGGTCATGCTTGCCTGAGGCAGCGTGTTCGCATGTTTGTAGCAGAACCGGCTCATGTTTTGGAGCTTGCTATCGTAGTTCATCCCCAAGAATCTCGCAACGTCATTTCGTCGATTTGTGTTGCAAACTTTCATTTTTCTTTCTAGACTTGATGAGTATGGACTATTCTAACACCAACCAGATCTGAATCTCAGGCAGATATGATGGTTGGAACGTGTCCCAAGAATTATAATATTGGTCTCTCTGTACCCGGTAACGTGGATGTCATGGCCAACACATCTAGCCGGAAGACCCATTATTGTAGGCTCTTGATTGAGAAAGTTGGCTACCTCCCCATAAGGATTTCGTGGGATTTACTCCCTAGTTGACCCTTATGGATTTTTGAGATCCTGAAGTCCGACCTTTTACTTGATGATTCTAGGTAACAAACCATTTTAATAAATGGGTTGCGCTAGCATATCAAGGAGAACATTAGAAGCAGAGTGCTAAATGTTTCTCGGTCGATCATCCAGATTTTG
The DNA here is from genome assembly GCA_963921465.1 of Triticum timopheevii. Lineage (NCBI taxonomy): Eukaryota > Viridiplantae > Streptophyta > Magnoliopsida > Poales > Poaceae > Triticum > Triticum timopheevii. Next base: position 486,875,320 of record OY997270.1, on the reverse strand, counting down.
TTTCCTTGGCTTCACTAAGGTGAAATCTGAGAAAATGTTATCTCCTTTTGCCTCTGCATCGTCCATCACCACTCATCATGGTAGTATGTTGTGTTGCCAGGATCCCTGACACGGATGTTGGTAAAACCTTGATGAATATGGAAATGCTCAAGTTCTTGAGAGCACGCACAAGTGCTAGGTGTTATCACCGGCATTAATTGCATAGTGCTCTCAGTTTCCTCGATTATGCTATAACTTTTCAAACAGTGGACTCACTCTCTACTGTTGAGCTTCTCCCCAATTACTAAAATCATCCCTTGTGTTGTTTTCAACAAGGTAATCCACATCATCCATTCTAATCCGGATATGCCATTCTACCGAACCCCTCTAAACGATCGCTCGAGAGTTACCTTAGGCTGGTATAAAGAGTTTCAATGATCTTTGAATCAAAGGTAATTCTTTTTGCTACTTAAGGTATTGATCCTATGAGTCAGCTTCCCTGAGGTGTCTCGATATGGTGTGTTGGAAACCTAACTCCTCGCCACGTTGACAACCGTTCACCACCTTCTTAAGCGTGAAATTGTTGCCTACCTAGTGAACCTTTGTCATCTGTTCCACTCCATCCCTTTGGATGTGTGCCTCACGTCTCAGCTCGAGATATGTTGCTATGTCTCATCTCGTGAGTTGATCTTGAGTCGTTCGATCTTCAAGAATATCGATCCTTCTAGAGTTTTCCCCTTCCTCTCGTTGTCATGATAGCTGGAGTTCTCAGAGCAAGACATCGAGACAAAGATGGTGATTGAATCAACGTTCTTATGAGATGCAACCTGGATGGTGCAGATTGTGTTAGTTTGCGTTCCCCCTTCATCTTACCCTACGCTTGAATCTCGGGACGAGATTCTTGTTTAGTGGGGGTGAGTTGTCACATCCCTAGCTTCTGGCATTGCACTATGATAGTGTCATGTGTGCATCATGTCTAAATTTTTCTTAAACTTGAAATGGGGAGTAACAAACCCCAACACCCCCTTTTGAAATACTAGGTTCCAACAATTGGAATTTCAATGAACCCAAAATGCCCTTCATAAATGTTTACCATCTTTGGTCCTGGCTAAACCCTCTGCCAAAAATGGTTTCATATTTTTGGAGGCTATTCTGGATTTTTGCACCAAGCCATAAGTATTTGCATTTGGGCAATTTAAATCCTATAAATATTCTAAAATACCCAAATAATCCTGAAGGTATTTTTAGGCTGTTGAGAATATTTTCAAATGTGCCTTTGAATATTTTCAGGTTTTTCCTAAATGGAATAGTATTTCTACTATTTCAAAACACAGAATAGAAACAAATAAAAAGTAAAACAGAAAGCAGAGAGAGAGGGTTTTACCTGGCGCTCACCTGGCCTGGCCCAGCACGGCCCAGCCCACTGGCCTGTGCCAGTCGTCACCCACCTCTGCCAGTAGGCAGAGGAGGGACAGCGCACGGCGCGCGCGCGGGCGCCACGCCACCAGGCTGCCTGCCTGCGTCACCTGGCCACCGCGACGCCTCGCGTCTTCTCCTTGGCGCTACCTCGGCCCCCTGGTCACCACTCTCCCCTCCTATGCTCCCCCCCCCCCCCTCGTCCTCTCCCCCTCATGACCGAGCGAGTTCGTCGCCGCCGTTCACCATAGCCGCGGCCACCGCCTCCCCCTCGACCCCTCGTCGTGCCTGCGAGCTCCGGCTCGACGTCCCCGACCTTCTCGACGACCCACGAGGCCCCGGACGCGCTGCAACGCCGCCACCGATGCTTTTCGCCTCCTCGGCTGCCGGAGATCGACCTCACCGCCCCGCTCAGCTCCGGCCTTCCCCGAGCTCGCTGTCTGCACCGTTGCAACCGCCGTAAGCCTCTCCCTCGAACCCCCCTCTCTGTTGTCCCGTTTTCACGCTGTAGCTCCTAGTTTACTGACGACCGAAGCCCGCCACCACCATGGACGTTGAGCCACGCGCCCCCGAGCTTCGCTTGCTCGCCCTGGTGGCACAGACGTGCTCCTGGTGACCCGGCGACGCCGTCTATGCCCTTGGTTGAGCTCCTCGTGCTCAGCCACGCCGCGCCCGTGCAAACTCGTAGCTGCGCCACCGCCAAAACTCGTCGCCGACGAAATTCCGGCAGCCCTGCGACCCCCTGTCTGGCCCATTGGATGTGCCCGAGCAAGGGCTTCTCCCCGATGCTTTCTGCACGACAAACCGCGGCCCCTAGCGCTTTCCCGATGCACGTCTGCCACGTCAAATGGTCGCCGGCGGCTGAACGCCGGCAGGCCGACATGGCAACGTCGTTAACTGCTAATGACGGGGCTAACTAACTCCCTCTCTCACTGACTATTGGGCCCCACGCCCTTAACTAACACCAGTTTAATTTCTGTTTAGTTTTATTTAATCACAGTGGCCCACGCGTCGGCGTTGACCTTGCTGACGTGGCCATTGACTGGCCCCACTTGTCTGTGACACTAACCAGCCCCGAGTCACTGACCAATGGGCCCCACTGGTCAGGTTTGACCGGGTCAGCCGCAGTTGACCAGCTGACATCACAGTGATGCAGAGCTGACGCAATAAGTCATTTTCTGGATTTAATTTAATTCAGGAAAATCCAGAAAGTTGCCTAAACTTCTAAAAATCATAGAAAATCAACCGTAACTCCAAATGAGGTAAATTATATATGAAAAATGATCAGAAAAATCCAATCTATCCATCTGTACCATTTTAATGCATGTTAGAACAACTTAAAGCTGCTGTATACAACAATTTGAATTAATGGCATTTGAAATGTCATATATGGAGTTTGAATTTGAATCATGGATTCAAACCAACTCCATTTAATCTGCTGCTAGTTGCATTAGCCCAAAACACATTCTTATTGCCATGTCATAGCATGCATCATATTGTGCATTGCATTGATTGTGTTTCTTCTTTGTGTGTCGGTGCTTGTCCCCTCTCAGTAGACGTGTACCAACGATGTGATCGATGACACCGATGAAAAACTATACTATCTTCAGAAGTGCCAGGCAAGCAAAACCCCCTTGTTCATTCTGATACAAACCCACTCTCTCACTCTTGCTCTCTTTTATTGCATTAGGACAACATCGATTCAACTGTTACTTGCTGCGGTAGTTGAACCTCTTTATCCTCTGCATGACCTGTCATTGCCACAGTAAATAGATGAAACCCACTAGCATGAGTAGGAGTTGTTTGAGCCCTGATGTGCCTACTCATTCATGCTTGTTTGTCATGCCTGCTATTGCTTAGAGTTGAGTCAGGTCTGATTCATTGGGGATGAATCGGAGGTGTGTGAACATGTCCTACTATGTGTGAGCTAAGTGTGTGAACACGATTTGGTAAAGGTATCGGTGAGAGGCCATGTAGGAGTACATGGTGGGTTGTCTCATTGAAGCCGTCCTCAGGAACTGAGTTCTGTGTTTGTGATCCATGATTCAGCTACTACCATGCATTGGGCCCTGAAATATGACCCCGCTCGACTTCTTATTCACCCTTGTCCTCTGTCCAGGAGTTGCAAGTAGTTTCTGGTGTTTGTAGTATGCTGGAGGCCGTGCGCAGCGCTGATCGGTGGGGTGGGCTGTGATGCGGTAGGCACGTGGCCGGGTATACCGGGCGCCCGTTTGGTCTCACGGAACCCTGTTAACATCGTTTGGGGCTGTGAGCGAAACCCCGGCCGGATCTCCTCATGGATGGAACCCGAATAGGCGATAAACCTGGACTAGAGACTTGAGTGTTTAGGTAGGTCGTGGTCTACACCCACGTCGGCTTTCGCTTGAAATCTGCCGAGCACATGTCGTGTGCAGACGCTAAGTGGTGGAAACATTTATGAAGAAGTACACCCCTGCAGGGTTAACATCATCTATTCGAATAGCCCTGTTCGTGGTAAAGGACTTCTGAGTTACTTATAACAGTTCATAGACAAGTGAAAGTGGATACTCTAAAATACGCAAGATAAGCGTGAGTGCTATGGATGGCGTTCTCGTAGGGAGACAGGAACGGATCCATAGTGGTGTATTGGTTGGTGAATATGTGGACTCGTGTGCGCCACCTCGGAGGAGTTACTTGCAGTCGTAGTTCAAGATAGCCACCGAGTCAAAGCCGGCTTGCTGCAGTTAAACCCCACCATCCCCTTTGTTGATAATGATGCATATGTAGTTAGATCTGATGTAAGTCTTGCTGGGTACATTTGTACTCACGTTTGCCTATTTTATGTTTTTGCAGAGAGACTTCGGTCTCGTTAGTAGTTCCGCATGGACTTCGACGTTTAGCTTGATACCTCAGCTACGATCTTGTGCCCTCGGTAGGATCTGGTAGATAGTCAGGCTTCTTAGCCTTTTTCATTTGTAGATGTCTGTACTCAGACATGATAAGCTTCCGTTTGTGCTTGACTTGTATGCTCTGAATGTTGGGTCGTGAGACCCATGTTTGTAATATCTTGCTCCTTGGAGCCTATTGAATAAAATACTTGAGTTGTAGAGTCGCGTTGTGATGCCATGTTGTATTTGCACATATCGAGCATATTGTGTGTATGTTATTGAAATGCTTGGTATGTGTGGGATCTGACTATCTAGTTGTTTATCCTTAGTAGCCTCTCTTACCGGGAAATGTCTCCTAGTGCTTCCACTGAGCCATGGTAGCTTGCTACTACTCCGGAACACTTAGGCTGGCCGGCATGTGTCCTTCTTCGTTCCTGTGTCTGTCCCTTCGGGGAAATGTCACGCGATGAATACCGGAGTCCTGTTAGCCCGCTACAGCCTGGTTCACCGGAGTCCCGCTAGCCCAGTGCTACAGCCTGGATTCACTCGCTGATGACCGACACGTTCGATGCTGGGTCATGGATGCCTGTCCCTATAGGTTTGTGCCACTTTGGGTTTACGACTAGCCATGTCAGCCCGGGCTCCTTATCATATGGATGCTAGCGACACTATCATATACGTGTGCCAAAAGGCGCAAACGGTCCCGGGCAAAGGTAAGGCAACACCCGTGGGAATACCGTGCGTGAGGCCGCAAAGTGATATGAGGTGTTACATGCTAGATCGATATGGCATTGAGTCGGGGTCCTGACAACGATGGCACAACAGATCCTATGGTATGGATCGAGGATTATCTCCTTCATATCCACATGGCCCGTGGTGATGATCTACACGCTATCAAATACCTCCCACTCAAGCTTAGAGGACCGGCTCCGCATTGGCTTAACAGCTTGCCAGCAGAGTCAATTGGTTGCTGGGAGGACCTGGAATCCACATTCCTTGACAATTTCCAGGGCACCTATGTGCGACCACCAGACGCCGATGACTTAAGCCACATAATTCAGCAGCCAGAGGAATCGGCCAGACAATTCTGGACACGGTTCCTAACCAAGAAAAATCAAATAGTCGACTGTCCAGACGCAGAGGCCCTCGTAGCCTTCAAGCATAACATCCGAGACGAATGGCTTGCCCGGCACCTAGGACAGGAAAAGCCGAAATCCATGGAAGCCCTCACGACACTCATGACCCGCTTTTGCACAGGAGAAGACAGCTGGCTAGCTCGTAGCAATAACATGACCAAGAGCCCTGGTAATTCGGATACCAAGGAAAACAATGGCAGGTCGTGTCGCAACAAGCACAAACGCCGCATTAACGGTGACAACACTGAGGATACGGTAGTTAATGCCGGATTCAGAGGCTCTAAACCCGGTCAGCGGAAAAATCCATTCAAAAGAAATACTCCGGGCCCGTCCAGTTTAGACCAGTTACTCGATCGCTCGTGCCAGATACACGGCACCCTCGAACAACCAGCCAATCACACCAACAGGGATTGTTGGGTGTTCAAGCAGGCAGGCAAGTTAAGTGCCGAAAACAGAGACAAGGGGCTGCATAGCGATGACGAGGAGGAGCCCCGGCCGCCGAGCAACAGAGGACAGAAGGGCTTTCCCCCACAAGTGCGGACGGTGAACATGGTATACGCAACCCACATCCCCAAAAGGGAACGGAAGCGTGCGCTCAGGGACGTATATGCGTTGGAGCCAGTCGCCCCAAAGTTCAACCCATGGTCCTCTTGCCCAATCACTTTTGATCGAAGGAACCACCCCACTAGCATTCGTCACGGCGGATTTGCCGCATTGGTCCTAGACCCAATCATTGACGGATTTCACCTCACTAGAGTCCTCATGGACGGCGGCAGCAGCCTGAACCTGCTTTATCAGGATACAGTGCGGAAAATGGGCATAGATCCCTCAAGGATTAAACCCACAAAGACGACCTTTAAAGGCGTCATACCAGGTGTAGAGGCTAGCTGTACAGGCTCAGTTACACTCGAAGTGGTCTTTGGATCCCCGGATAATTTCCGAAGCGAGGAGTTAATCTTCGACATAGTCCCGTTCCGCAGTGGCTATCACACCCTGCTCGGACGAACCGCATTTGCAAAGTTCAATGCGGTGCCACACTACGCATATCTCAAGCTCAAGATGCCAGGCCCTCGCGGAGTCATTATGGTCAATGGAAACACCGAACGCTCTCTCCAAACAGAGGAGCACATGGCGGCCCTCGCGGCGAAAGTACAAAGTAGCCTCTCAAGGCAATTCTCCAGTTCGGCTGTTAAGCGTCCGGACACCGTCAAGCGCGCCCGGAGTAGCCTACAACAATACCGCCTGGCACGTTCTGAGCTAGCATAGCAGTGCGGCCCCAACCCCAGCCCTCGTGAGATTGCGAAACCAGTACCACGCGTACATAATTACACTCTGGAAATACCATGGGCATAAGGGGAGGGGCACAACCACGGCATGCCTAGAATGCGGCTCAACCGCACTAGGGGCTCCCGATTTTTGTGATTTTTCTTTTTTTTTTACTTTCAGGACTCCACTATTCGGAAGACCTGTCCGGCAATACAATCGCCGAACACACGATGCAACAGCCAGGGAGACAGCAAGCCACGTTGAATGTCCAGGTGGTCTCTATAACGAGCTAAATACCTATCTTACTTAAAGTCTCGCAGCTTGCCCCTGGAGGGGGACATGTCAAATAATCCCATCTCTTGCCTGTCGCACTATTTGTATCGTTCTGCTTTCATAGCAGCCCTCTAATAAACAATACATAGCTCTTGTCTATTATTGCATTCATTTTTTTATGTACATATGTTCAGCTATGACATTATGCAACCGTACACTTTGGTACGGCCAATACACCAGGGGCTTAAGGTCCCTAAAATACGGTGTGAGAAGATCGAAGACTCTCATGAGTGCGGTGCCCCGAACTTATAGCATTATATGCATCGGCTCCGAATCATGTCTTGGGTCAATAGTAGGGTTTGCCCGGCTCCCATGTTTTGGTACCTTACGTTCCGCTATATCGGCTAAGGTAGCGCTGGGAGAACTACTGCGATTGTGCCCCAGTTGAGCTGGGTTAACACATCAGTAGAGAAAGCTAAAACTGACCGTCATGATAGGGCGAGAGCCGGTCGCTGTTCGCGAGGATTTTTGAGTCCTTAAAGACTTATGCCGCTTAGAGCGAGGAGCTGGCTTTGTCCGGCCTAGGCGTGGATAGCACCCCGAACTCGGTCTTCCGAATACTAGGGGCTTCACCGAAATTTAAAATTATAGAATTCTATGGCTAAGTGAGAGTGATAAAGCATTATAAGTCTGATTGTCTTGTTCGTTGTGCTGAGCGCCTCCCTCGACGGACCCAAGAATGGGAACAAGAGCGCTCAGGTTTATCCCGAACACCCTAGCACTCGTGGCATGGGGGTAGAAACCGACGACTTGCATCTCTCAGATTTAATAAATGGCCGCACAGAAGGTAATATTTTAAATTCAAAAAGCGTTGCTTAGCGCATATGAACAAGTTTTCAGTGCACAGGATAAACATGAGCGAGTTTACTCAAAAATTACATCTCTGGTACATTCATTCGCCACAAGGCGGGCACCCTTCAGGACGCCCTCATAATACATCTCGGGCCTGCGATGCTCCTTCCCCTCCGGTGGCCCTTCTGTCACCAGCTTCTCAGCATCCAGCTTTCCCCAGTGCACTTTAGCACGGGCAAAAGCCCTACAGGCGCCTTCGATGCATACGGAGCGCTTGCTGATTTCAAGCCGCGGACAGGCATCCACCAGCCGCCTCACCAGCCCGAAGTAGCTCTCAGGCAGGACCTCCCCAGGCCACAGTCGGCCTATAAGGCCCTTCATGGCCTGTTCGGCCACCTTATGGAGCTCGACCAGCTGCTTCAGCTGGTCGCTCAAGGGCACCAGGCGTCCGGCCTCAGCATACTGGGACTAGAACACCTTCTCCATCGAGCTCCCTTCTTCAGCTCGGTAGAATGCGGCGGCGGCGGACACACTGCGGGGCAGATCTGCGAATGCTCCTAGAGAGCTCTGGATTCAGGTAAGTAACACGTAATTCACTTTCACATGCTTGCTTTGCATAAAGAATGCCTTACCCGCCGCTATCTTTTTCATCGCCTCAATCTCCTGGAGGGATTTTTGGGCTTCGGCCTTGGCAGACTTGGCGCTTTCAAGTGCCGAGGCAAGCTCGGACTCTCGTGTCTTTGAGTCAAGCTCTAAACTCTCGTGTTTCTTCACGCGATCATCGAGATCTTGCCGCACCTCCGCCACTCGCGGCTCTTGTTTCTCTCGCTCGGTGCGCTCCATGGCCGCATTGTCTTCGGCCTTGGACAGTGCTTCCTTCAGGGTCGCCACCTCGGTTGTGGCCCCTGTAACACTCACGTTGGTCCTGTCATTATTTGCAACCAGGTATTTATATATATATATTTACATAAGGCACTACCTACCTTCCTTGTCCTCGAGCTACTTCTTGGCAAGGCCGACCTCGTTCTCGGACCGCTCGAGGCTCTGCTTCAATGCATCGACCTCTGCAGTCAGTGCGGCAGAGATCAGCAGCGCAGCCTGCATTCTGATATTGACATATTTCTGTTAGACTCCTGTGTATATCTTTTTCGGTCCTCAGTCCGGCTTTTCTTTCTGAACACCACACTGAGCATCAGGGGCTATTGTCTATGCGATAACATTTTTACATTTTTTAAAATACATACCTCAAAGCCTGTTAGAAGGCTGGCACAGGCTTTTGTCAGCCCGCTCTTGGCAGACTGAACCTTCTCGATCACCGCACTCATAACAGTACGGTGCTCCTCGTCGATGGAGGCGCCGTTAAGCACCTCCAGCAAATTGTCCGGCACCTCCGGTTGGACGGAGGCCGCCGGCGTCGTAGGCTTGCCCTTCTTGCGAAGGGGCCGCCTGCCGAACTCCGGAACCACTAAAGGTTCCGGTGCGGTGTCTGGCCTAGGGCCGGACTTAGATCCCTCCAGGGTTTTATCCCCTTCGGGCCTGGAGTCCGGGAGGTCGCCTTGCTGCGCCTCCAGGACCACCTCCTCCTGGCTCAGCCCCTTTCGGGACTCCGCCTCGGCTTCGTCCATAGGGCGGGGGGAGGAAGCCGTCGGGAGTGAAAGACTGTTCATATCCGACGAGTCCAGGGAGCCACTCGACGAATCGTCTAGCTAAGCCTTGGGCAGACTGCATGATTATATTCGGCGTCAGAAGGCACTGTGCAATAAAGGAATACCGTAAGTTATTCTGGTAACCGGATACTTATGATTTCGCTAGGGGCTTGGCCCTGGATGGCCACTCCTCTCCGCCGTCTTCAGCGTCGGAGGCGTAGTCCGGAAGAAGGGTCTTCCCCTTCTTGGACCCTCTGGCCTCCCCAGTTGGGGCGGCCTTCCTTTTCTTTCCTCCCCCTGTTGGAGGGGGAGAGGCTTCTTCTTCCTCCTCCTCGTCTTCGGAGGAGGAGTGCGCTTCGGGGTCGTCGGGCGATGAGTCCGACACCACCAGTCGCCGGGAGCTCCTTCGAGTTCCCGTGGCCTTCTTCTTGGTCTTCTTCTCCGGCACCATGTGGGGTGCCGGGACCAGCAGCTTCGTCAAGCGGGTGTCTGCTGGGTCTTCGGGCAAAGGAGCCGGACAGTCGAACTGTCCGTCCTTCTTCTGCCAGTCCTGTTAAAGGAATGGGAGTTTAGATCCCGCATAGAGTCAAACTATGAAAAACAAATACCATGTAATTGGTAAACTAAGCTTACCGCGCTGGCTTGGCGCTTCACGCAGAATATGCGATCCTCGGTAGTGGGAGGATGGACCTCGGAGCTCTTGAAAAGCACCTTCCAAGCATCTTTGTGCATTGTGTCGAAGAGCCTGGACAGAGATTGGTGCTGAGCCGGGTCGAATTCCCACAGATTAAAAGCCCGCCGTTGACACGGGAGGATCCGGCGGAAGAGCATGACCTGGACTACGTTGACGAGTTTAACCTTCTTGTCCATGAGGTTCTGGACGCAGGTTTGGAGTTCGGTCGCCTCTTCCGGATTACCCCACGACAGGCCCATCTCTTTCCATGAGGTGAGACGCGTGGGGATGCCAGATCGGAACTCGGGGGTCGCTGCCCATTCAGGGTCACGCGGCTCGGTGATGTAGAACCACCCCGATTGCCACCCTTTGATGGTTTCCACAAAGGATCCCTCGAGCCATGTGACGTTGGCCATCTTGCCCACCATGGCGCCTCCGCACTCCGCTTGTCGGCCGCCCACAACCTTCGGCTTGACATTGAAGGTCTTCAGCCATAAGCCGAAGTGGGGCTGGATGCGGAGGAAGACCTCACACACGACGATAAACGCCGAGATGTTGAGGATGAAGTTCGGGGCCAGATCGTGGAAATCCAGGCCATAGTAGAACATGAGCCCCTGGACAAATGGGTGAAGAGGAAAGCCCAGTCCATGGAGGAAATGGGGGAGAAACACAACCCTCTCATGGGGCCTGGGGGGGTGAGTTGCCCCTCATCTGGGAGCCGGTGCGCGATGTCGTTGGACAAGTATCCGGCTTTCCTCAGCTTCTTGATTTGCCCCTCCGTAACGGAGGAGGCCATCCACTTGCCTCCCGCTCCGGACATGATTGGAGAAGGTTGAGGTGGGAAGTGCGGACTTGGGCGCTGGAGCTCGAGTGCGTAGGAATAGATAAGCGAAGGAGGAGGAAGGCGTAGATGGAAAGGCTAGATTCTTATCCCCTTATATGGGCAGCCGAAACTATGTGCCCCCACCAGCCTAGTAAAACTCGCTTATCTCCTAAGCGTCGCGATTAATGGCACGGTTGGGTTACCCACGCCCGTATTGATGAGAATCCTGGAATAAGGGGACACGATCTCTGCTTTGACAAGACGTGCCAAGGAAACCGCCTCGCTAAACGCGCTGAGGTGGGACAGTAAAACAATTCGAATAAAGGCTTAGCCGCGGCATGATGTCACGCTGCGAAATACGTCAGCAGATTAGATTTGTACGAATATTATTCTCTCTATGGTGGTATGTGGAAATTATTTTGCAGAGCCGGACACTATCCTAGTGTTCAACATCTTCTATGAAGTATTCGGAGGAGGAACCCGCCTTGCAATGTCGAAGACAATTTGCGCGCCGGACTCGTCATCATTGAAGCCTGGTTCAGGGGATACTGAGGGAGTCCCGGATTAGGGGGTGTCCGGATGGCCGGACTATGACCTTTGGCCGGACTCTCGGACTATGAAGATACAAGATTGAAGACTTCGTCCCGTGTCCGGATGGGACTTTCCTTGGCATGGAAGGCAAGCTTGGCGATACGGATATGTAGATCTCCTCCCATTGTAACTGACTCTGTGTAACCCTAACCCTCTCTGGTGCCTATGTAAACCGGAGGGTTTTAGTCCGTAGGATGAACAACAACCATACCATAGGCTAGCTTCTAGGGTTTAGCCTCTCTGATCTCGTGGTAGATCAACTCTTGTACTACCCATATTAATCAAGCAGGAGTAGGGTTTTACCTCTATCTAGAGGGCCCGAACCTGGGTAAAAACATTGTGTCCCTTGTCTCCTGTTACCATCCGCCTAGACGCATAGTTCGGGACCCCCTACCCGAGATCCGACGGTTTTGACACCGACAGTCACCCTTGACGAAAGCACTTCTGTGACGCACGATTTATCGTCATGGAAGTGGACACTTCCGTGATGATAATTTTGGTAATGTCATGGAACACTTCTACGACAGCACAGGTATGACTATCTTGATTCTGTTGTAAAAATGTCATGGATGTACATGCATGACAGAAAATGCGACCTACTGTGACAAACACATATCATCATGGAAGTGTATTTTTTTGTAGTGATCTTTGATCTTCATCATCATCAACACTTTTCCATCGCCAATTCCATGATGCTCCCCACCGGGAGTGAGTAATTCCTTCGTAGGCTCGCTGGTCGGTGAGGAGTTGGATGAGATTCATCATGTAATCGAGTTAGTTTTGTTAGGGTCTGATCCCTAGTATCCATTATGTTCTGAGATTGATGTTGCTATGACTTTGACATGCTTAATGCTTGTCACTTTGGGCCGGGGTGCCATGATTTCATATATGAACCATTTATGTTATCACCATTATATCCGTGTTCTAGATCGGATCTTGCAAGTTATAGTCACCTACTACGTGTTATGATCCGGCAACCCCGGAGTGACAATAGTCGGGACAACTCCCGGTGATGACCGTAGTTTGAGGAGTTCATGTATTCACCGTGTGCTAATGCTTTGTTCTGGTACTCTATTAAAGGAGGCGTTAATATCTCTTAGTTTCCAATAGGACCCCGCTGCCACAGGAGGGTAGGACAAAAGATGTCATGCAAGTTCTTTCCATAAGCATGTATGACTATTTATGGAATACATGCCTACATTATATTTATGAACTGGAGCTAGTGTCGTATCGCCCTAGGTTATGACTGTCTCATGATGAATATCATCCAACAAATTACCGATCCAATGCCTACAATGTTCCCACATATTTCTCTTGCTAAGTGATACGTCTCCAACGTATCTATAATTTATGAAGTATTCATGCTATTATATTATATGTTTTCGATGATTAATGGGCTTTTTTATACACTTTTATATTATTTTTGGGACTAACCTATTAACTGGAGGCCCAGTCCAAATTGCTGTTTTTTTGCCTATTTCAGTGTTTCGCAGAAAAGGAATATCAAACGGAGTCCAAACGGAATGAAACCTTCGGGAGAGTGATTTTTGGAACAAACGTGATCCAGAGGACTTGGAGTGGACGTCAAGAAAGAAGCGAGGAGGCCACAAGGCAGGGAGGCGCGCCCCCACCCTCATGGGCCCCTCACAACTCCACCAACCTACTTATTCCTCCTATATATACCCATATACTCCGAAAACATCGAGGAGCACAATAGATCGGGAGTTCCGCCACCGCAAGCCTCTGTAGCCACCAAAAACCAATCAGGGCCCTGTTCCGGCACCCTGCCGGAGGGGGATCCCTCACCGGTGGCCATCTTCATCATCCCGGTGCTCTCCATGACGAGGAGGGAGTAGTTCACCCTTGGGGCTGAGGGTATGTACCAGTAGCTATGTGTTTGATCTCTCTCTCTCTCTCTCTCTCATGTTCTTGATTTGGCACGATCTTCGTTTGTTCTTTCTGATTTTGGAGTGACTCTTTGTTGCATGTTGAGGGATAGTTATATGATCCAGTTATGTTATTATTGTTGAGAGAACTTGCACTAGTGAAAGTATGAACCTTAGGCATTGTTTCCTAGCATTGCAATACCGTTTACGCTCACTTTTACCACTTTCTACCTTGCTGTTTTTATATTTTTCAAATTACAAAAACCAATATCTACCATCCATATTGCACTTGTATCACCATCTCTTCGCTGAATTAGTGTGGTGCACCTATACAATTTACCATTGTATTGGGTGTGTTGGGGACACAGGAGACTCTTTGTAATTTGGTTGCAGGGTTGTTTGAGAGAGACCATCTTCATCCTACGCCTCCCACGGATTGATAAACCTTAGGTCACCCACTTGAGGGAAATTTGCTACTGTTCTACAAAACTATGCACTTGGAGGCCCAACAACGTCTACAAGAAGAAGGTTGTGTAGTAGACATCACTAAGTTACTATCGCTACCGTTACTATTGATGTTGCTGCTACTATCAAAATTATAATATTACTGTGCTATTGATAACTTTGTTGCAGATAATTAATCTCCAGGTGTGGTTGAATTGACAACTCAGCTGCTAATACTTGCAAATATTCTTTGGCTCTCCTTGTGTTGGATTTATAAATTTGGGTTGAATACTCTACCCTCGAAAACTGTTGTGATCCCATATACTTGTGGGTTATCAGTATCCCATCATTGTATATTCATTCTTGCCATTACATTGTTAACCCCTAGCCCATTTTGCGTAACTTTCCTATCGATACTAGCCTTTGAGATTGCCGATAACATTACTTTTGCACATTAGTGATCATCAACCTACACCTTCCATTGCATTCATACCATATCATATTGGTATCACCTTGGTATCATAGTACCATCCCTTGTGTCCCAAGTGTTTCCACATATACACAATTGCTATCATGGATTGTGCATTTCGCATAGTGGCCAAAGAAAAGAAAAAATAATAAGCTTTTAAGTAAAAGAAAAAGAGTGAACAAAGAGCTTGTAAGCAATAGCCATAACATCGCCACATTGCATATCATATTACCATCATTGATAATCTCGGATCAACGTGTGCGAAACACCGGGAATCATATATACATAACATACTTGGGATATAAGTTGATACATTTTGCATCTCATAGTTTGTGCACAAGTGTCGTATCCACCTATTGAGCAATCGTGCTAGCGTCTGTCTAGAGTTGTGCAACATGAGCGTTTTCCGTGGATTCCACATTTTGTGCTCATTCCTTGGTTGCACGACCCCATTTATCTATCTGTGTGTGTGTGTGTGTGTGTGTGTTTCCGTGTGCCATTCATTGCTATTGGTCTACTTGTTTCATTTGTGAATTTTTGAATCACTTTCAACATTATTGACTCTTGCTAACAGTTGCATCACATTTTTGTGCCACTATCCTCACCAAGCTACTCCATAAGCCTTACTTGTGTAGGTGTGAGAATTGACAAGATCCGGTACCAACTGTGATATTTCCATAATACATTATTGAGCGATCATTGATCCACTTCAACATTGGATAAGGAACATTGGTCTAGTTCTTTCCTTTCTACCACTCACATTTGCTCGGGTCTTGTGATGGATAGGCAAAGCACACCTCCTTCGGTCTGCAACACCAACGACGAGTTTGGTGCCATGAAAAACAACTTGGACACCAAGATGGATGCTCAAATGGAGGAGATCAAAGCCCTCATCAAGTCCTACAAGAGATCTTCCTCAGCTTCGAGAAGACGCTCAAGTGCACATTCTTCCGAGCTACCATCTTCGGCAAGGTTAAATCGGCATCGCCACCATCATTGACAAGAATGTGAAGGTCAAGAGCTCAACACCAACCACCGCTCAACGACTTCACCATCTACCTTGGCATCTTGGCCAAGTGACTTCAAGGCATCGTCACCTTCGGATATACGACATATTCGCCAACAAGCACCTCAAGACTACGCTCAAGATAAGCTCCCCAAGCTCAAGTCCTCGACTTCCACAAGCTACTACGACCTCGACACCGACCACGAGCTTCCTTTCTATGGGACTCAAGACCCCGAGGAGTATCTTGAGTGGGAGCACAAGATGGATGACTACCTCAAGTTACATCAAGTCCCTCCCGAAGATCAAGTGAAGTGTGCCATAGGGAACTTCCACGACTACGCGTCGACATGGTGGCTTCACACTCCTTCGAAGACCTTCGACATGAGTTGGCCCAAGATGAAGAAATCTATGCGGCGAGAGTTTTTTCCTTCCACCTACACGGAACATCTTCTTTGCCAATTGGAGAACACCACCCAAGGAACCAAGTCCAACGATGAGTATTTCAAGAAGATGAAGAAAGCCTTGCAACGAGCCGGCATGGACGACCCCATTTCGATGAAGTTCCACTTCATGATGGGATTGAACAACAACATCCACAAGACTATCTTCCGTGAGAACTACATGTCCCTCGTCGACAACTACATTGGTGCTCTCAAGGTGGAAAAAGAATTCATGAAGGCCAAGGCTTCTTCACCCCAAGCTCACTTCGCGACGACCAAGCTCCGAAGCAATGAGCATGAGGGTAGTACCATCAAGATTTCCAAGCCCGGCGAGCTCCAAGACGATGCCCTCAAGTTCGACTTCATCGCCATCCATCTTTGTGGCATTTATGATGCCGAGTCTACTTCGACTCTTTTTCAAGAAGATGCAGTGATGACTACGACTATGGAGCCATTCATGGAACATGCTTTGGAGGCGAGCGACATGGTGACGAGCAAGTATGATGCTTCCATCTTTGGAGGCGAGAGTGATGATGTGCCATCTTCGTCCTTCATCCACGTAGACGGTGATGAGATGTTTGAGCACGGGATTTTCCCTTCAACCACGGCGACATATGATGATTACTTGAGTGACTTGTGCCACCATATTGAGAGTGAGAGTGAGTTCACCACTAGCCCCATATATGATGTGTTGCCCCAATTTCCATGTGAGCAGAGCCACAACCCCCACCACTTGAGTGAGATAAGTGACTCCACCATATGTGAGTTTGAGTGCACCTACTTTGAGGGAGTGAGTGAGCCAACACATAGAGCGAGTGAGATAGTTGATAGGTCATGTGAGGCCAGTTTCAACACTAACGACTTGACCTCTACCTCTATTGTGCCTTCTCATTTTCTTCTAGGTCACATATATGATGATGTGTCGATCATCGACGAGTTCATCCTTCCTTTGGACACAACGATGGCCATGGTGGAATATGATGCACCCCCACATGGTTCCATCAAGATGATGGTATTGACCACCATTTGGTCTTTCCCACCTACACCACATGAGTGGAATGAGAAAGGTAACAAAGGTGAAGGTGATGCTCTTGTCCCACTAGTGGACTATCTTGACATTGATAGCTTGCATGATGTTGATCCACATATTGACATGCTTCATGCTAGTATGATTTCCCCATGCGATGATTTACCCATTTATGATGAGTTTGATGATTGCCATGTGGAGTCTATTAGTTGTGATGCCATGTTGCATAGGATTTCTTGTGATAATTATCTCGATCACATCATGTTTGACAATCCGCCTGACTTGTCATATGCTATGGATGAGATCAACCATATGTTATATTTGCAATCTCTTCATAGTAACTATGCATATGCCATTAAAATAAACCCAATTTGCACATATGGCATAGATACAATCCCATGGTTATTGGCATTTGTTTCTCTTGTGATAATATTGATATGCTCCCTTTGCATCATTTCAAGCATATGCCATTCCATGACCACCTAGCTTCGGATATGCATTGTTTTGGATGTTGTCAATTTTCTCCATATGATGTTTTCGATATTGCTCATGAGGAGACCCCCATAGTTTCCTCATACATGTTAGGAGATTTTGATCAATCCCATCCATTGCATGATCCCAATAGTTATGTGCACAATATGCTCCCCATGAATGGAAATGATATTGATGTGCCATATAGTTGTATGCTCAATTTTCGTCCACATCATGTCATACATAACAACTATTCTTTCATGTTGGATGACATGTTCTTATACCATGCATCAAATTTATTTGAGCGATGCTTATCTTGTGCTAACTCCAACGTGCACATACACATCATGATGGATGATGTGTATATTTACCACACACAATTTCTTTCATTTGTGTCTCTTTTGTGTAGGCACACATGAATACTTGTCAGCCTCACAATCCCATGAGTTGACAAAATGAGTTCTAGAGAGCAACGATGCTTTGGGATCCTGTGGATTGTCTTTCCCACCACTCCCTTCCAAAGACTTCACGCAATTCTTCTACATGGCCCTCACATGGTTATGGCTTATTATCCATTACATATTCTATGCCCATCTTTCCATGTTCACTTTACATGATATGCTCATTCTTATGCCTTTGCCATGCATTTGTGACCCATGCTTTGCATTACACATGATGATTGATTCTACTACTTGTATGTGTATTTGCAAGTTTGGTGGAGATATTGCTTGTTCTTGCCATGCTTCCTTTGTGACTCGTACCTATGATGATACTTTGATCATGTTTCATTTTCATACTTGTGATATGTCATGTGCATTGCATATGCCTACTATTTGCTCACATGACATGATTGCCATTATTTGCTCTAGTGTGTTGCATCTTCGCTCCACTAGTTTGCACGACATGATTGATATGCTTGCTTATGTTGCATCACCCATGATTCATACTTGCTCATACCATGCGGTTGATGACAACCATTTCCATGCTTTGCACATGATTGCTATTGCTTCTTGTCATATATCTCTATATATTGTCTCTCTCATGCTAGATGATTTGCCATGTATTGAGTTCAACAATGCTTTTAGTCTTGCTAATGCGATTGCCCCCATAGCATTCTCGCATATATTTGGATATTTTGACATATTTCTGTGAAGCATGCTTGTCTTCCTTCTTTGCACCATATGCATCGTGCCATGAACATAAAGATTGTTGCATCATATTCTTCATACACTTGTACTTCTAATGGTTATGTGTAAGAGAAGAGAACCATCATGATTGATGATGTGTTTATCTACCATGCGCATATGTTCTTTGTTTTGTTGTGTGCATGTGTAGGATTCTTGGACTTCATGTCCACATGAGTTGACCATTCGAGCTCTTGAGAGCGAGCCACTTTCGACAAATGCACTTCTACAACACATTTGCTACCACTTCAGAATTGTGAAGATTGCACAAGGAAACGCCTTCAAGGTGACATCTTTCTTGAGCATGGATATTGTAGATCATACTACTTGTGTTGCTTGCACCATGAGACTTATTGGTCATCTTGGACTACTTGATTGCGCACATGTTAGAGATCTTGTTTTGACTTGTCATTTTCACATTCCATGCCTCATGACATATATACCTTGTGTGTTGCATCCAATTCTTGTATTACTTGCTACTATCATATGGTTGGTTGCACAATATCATTTCTTCACATATGCCATGTCCCATTGCTTGTCACATGATTGCACATATGCATTTTATGCTTGGATTGTCTTGCACTTGACCCATGTGTTTAGACATCTCATCTTCTTTGTTATTGTGAATGATTCTTATGCCTACCATAGACCTTTCATTGAGCAATTTGTGAATGCTTGCTATGAACTTGAGGTATATGATTCTTCTCTTGTCACGCATATTTGCATCACTACCTCACATTTACATGCTTGTCCCCATGATACCTTTGCTTGTGCTCAATTTATGGGCTTACATGCCATGTCACAATCCTTTGTCACACCATATGCTATGCTTGATAACGACACTAGTTGGGTGAATCACCTCTCAAATGCTTGGTTTTGCACTAATGCTAACCACATTTGTTTTTCCAAGTGTTTGTTGTCCTTATTCCTTTTGAAGGAATCACAAGACGACGTGACATTGGAGAGTTCCCATTTCGAGCTTCAAGATGACGAGTACTTGGTGAACGTCCACTTCTACATGGCAAATCCATCTCTTTACCATGGTGATTTGGTTTTTGATCCGAGGTCAGATCTTTCCCAAGGGGGGAGATGATGTGGAGCATCCTCCGGTCATCACCATGTCAAGAGTCCGTTTGGCAAGTGACGCGTCCGACCTCTATTTCACATACGTAAAGGTGAATCATCTCCATTACATGTGTTCACTTGACCCCTTCGAGGATGGTATACTGCTTGGCATTCCTCTCGTATGCATGCATAGGTATTGTCAGAGCTTCACGGGCGACGGGAAGGAGTGCAAGCGCCAAGGAACGCCTACACCATTCGCGAGGGAAGTGTGGAAGCAAAGACGGAAGAAGACGGAGTTGCGGAGTCTACAGGGACCGGACAACCGGAAGCCACCGGACGTCCGACACTCTATAGCGCCCGGACAGCCGGTGTCCACTGAACGTCCGACGCACCCTTGACTAGCCACTCAGGAAACAAGCAGCAGACCAAGTCTACAGTGCCCGGACAACCGCCGAACATCGGGCGTCCGACAACCTCCAGCGACCGGACGACCGACACCGTTCGGATATCCGGCGCCACTTGTCCAGAGCCAAAATGTCAAAAGTCCGAGGCCATCCATATGTCCGGACCCCCGCGAGCCACCGGACGACCGACATCCCTCGGACGTCTGACGCCTGCCAGTGCGCAGCCGGGCCTTTGGCCTTGTATCCCTCTCCCACTTACCCCTTCGTGGCTTAGACTATAAATAGACTTCCCTCTCCTCCTTTCTAGTTTTAGCAAATATGATAGCTCATTTGTATGTGAGCTTTGATCCTTATCCCGTCTACTCTTGAGAGAGAGAGACCACTCCCATGTAGTTTAAGACCTCCATGTGAGAAGATCCCTAGTGGATTCAAGACCCCATCTAGGGAAGATCCTCCAAGGATTCAAGACCTCCTTCATGGAGATGAACTAGTTACCTCTTGTATCTCCCTTTGTTGGATTTGGACCTTTGTATCTCTCTTTGTGTGTTTGGATCTGGCACATGTGTGATTGGATCAAGTCAATTTGAGTGTTTCCTCTTGTTTTTTCCCTTGTGTTCCTCGCGTGTTCTTCGTGTTCTTCGAGAATCCCCTTCCATTTCGTGAAAGATCAGCCACTAGGGTTCCACCCTACATCACATTGTGTTCCTCGTACCTTAGCTTGCCGATTTCATCAATTTAGGCATCAGTGTTGTGTGGAAGCTCCGGTGACCACTGGCAGCGACGAACGTTGTGCCTGCCTTGAGCTCCAGTGGGTTGTGGCTCCCTCGAGCGACGGTGGCGAAGGATGGGGATGGGTAAACGGTTTGGTAGGTAATCAATGAATGATGGGGGTAGGGGCTAGGGATTTTGGGAGAGAGAAATTTTCACAGCATCGTGTACAAATGTACTACACAACGTTTTTTGCAACAACAACAAAAACACATGCAAGTCCTCAATTTATTCTTTAATACGGTTATCAAGTGTATTTTAAGGACAAGTTCAGTGACCACCGATTAATTTCACTCCGCTATTGGCCTGCTGACACATACGTGGACACTCAATCAATCAAACAGTACATCATGTTAGCACAATACGGAGCCAAATGTATGTGGTGATCGTCAGTATACACTTGTATGACTTTCATGACCGTATTTTGGGAATTCCTAAGTCAAGTAACCGAAGTGAAATTTGGGAATGAGTTCGGTGACCTAATTTATATCTTCCTAAGCCCCCATGTGTGCAAATTAATGTCTAAAAAAAACCTTTTTTCACTCGAGCACCCGTCTGAGCAGCTGCATTGTATAAGGTTTTAGAGCCCGGCCTAGGAAATATGCGTTGTGTTTAAGCAATGAAACTTATAACATCTTCAGTATTATCCTAATAAAACAACTTTTGTATGACGTAATATTAGCAACTCAATGAAACCTCTTCAAGAAGAACTTAGGGTTCCTCCGCCTCCCGCCACCTCCGCCTCATCTTATGGAGGCGTGGTGGACCCCGGTCCTTGTCGGCGGGAGGGATCTTGCTTTGTTTCTCGGTGTTTTTGTGAGTTTGTTTAGGGTTTGTGTCATATTCGTAAGACAAGGCGGTGACGACTCCCTGAAGATGGAATTAGTTTCTCCTAGCATGGCCCCCCTTCTGGTGATGCATCCAGCATCATCGGAGGGTGACTGGAGGTGTGTCTTCAGCGGATCTCGTGGGATTCGGTCAGTGCTAGTCTTCGGTGGATCCGTTTGGATCCAGTCTTTGTTCGTCTTCGTTAGTGTGTCTACAGGTTGGATCATTTCGATCTATACTTTCTTTGTCGGCGACGGGTGTTATTCTTGTTCGCTGGACCTGCTTAGTATGACGATTTTTTGACTGTCTACTACATCACATTTAGCCCGACTCTTGTGAGGGAGGGGTGATGACGGCGGCATACCTTCGGATTGCTCCAATGCTTTTTGTAGTCATCACTACATGGTCTATGAATACGGATGTAATTTTCATTATTGTTGTATTCTTTATACTGTCATGGAATGATTGATAGATAGATCAGAAATTTTCTTATAAAGAAAGCTCACGTGAAATGTGTTTTCACCGACGTGGCAGCGGGGATTCGACACTGAAAAATGTTTAATCCGGCAAAAAACTTTGTTCCCGTCACGTAGCAGGAAAACGTGTCCCTTGGTTGGGAACGAAAATATATGTTCGCGTGAACGAGAACCATCGGATGCTCCAGAGGAAATTAAACTGTTAGCTAGCGCTTTGCTAACCAAAAAAAAACTGTTAGCTAGCGCTAATTCAGCTTTTTGCAGTTTGTAGACAGCGGCAGGAGGTTTTATGAATCTGCTATGATCAAATCCACTCCGCTGGTTTTAGCTAGGGTTACGGCCACCGGCCACGGGCGCTTCCAGAGGCTGGAGACGGCGCGCGCATGGCCGGAGACGACGCGTCGACGGGGGCGGAGGTGGACGCGGGGGGCTTCGAGTTCGCCTTCGACAACGAGGCCTTCTCCGACAGGGTCCTGCGTATAGAGATCGTCGGCAGCCACGACGCGCCCGCCTCCGGCTCCGGTGCCAGCCGCAAGCGCCGCCGCGAGGACGCCCAAGGTGTGTACGGGCACAGTACTATTAGCCACTAGCCGTGATTAGGATGTGGATTTATGAGGGATTTCCTGGCCCATTTTGGGGTTCCAGCTACATTTCTTTGTTTGTTTGATGAAAGGGAAAGGAGATGCAATATAGATAAGATCCTTTTTAGTTTTAGATTTAGATCTCTAGGTGCCACAGGATGCATTTTAGAGAGTAGATTCATCCATTTCGCTTCGTACGTAGTCTATACTGGAATCTCTAAAAAGACTTATATTTAGGAACGAATGGAGTAGTATATGTTGCCCATACGTCTAATTGCAGCAGTGGTGTTCAAACTACATCATACCACTATACAAGTTGAGAATAGCCGCTGGACAACTAAAAAGATTTCGAATAATTTGTATGTGATAGATCCGTACATTGCTGTTGAAGTACATACATACAGGTCATGCAAGGTGACCAGTTATTTTACAACTTCCCCAAGAAACATGTGTTGCTTGATGGCTAATATCAAATCTGCTAATAATTGTATCTTTAAATGAAAAAACAAAAGGCCCAGAACAAAAAGGCAAGAGCAAATTATTATCAAATGTTTCACTGACCCGTTGAGTGTATACTTGGAAGTTGGAACATGAAGTGATTGTTTCATGCTTATATGAGCAGGTGCGATCCTTCGTATATTTAGTGTAACAGCAAAATTTCTCTAGTAATTCTGTTTTGTGCCTTCCACCGTTCCACCCCCTGGTGTTCCATGCATGTCTCTCTGTGTTTATCTGCTTTGTTTTTTTGCAGGCGATGGTGGAGAAGATATTGACGACTCCTCCTGTACTCTTATGGCACTGATGGGTACACCAGTTTCACGAGTCAATACAATACATATTAGCTCGGCGATTCTTGCTGCACAAAGTCCTTTTTTTCTCAAGCTAATTCTGATGACCTGAAATGCATTTGTTCTATGATCAGTGAAATTAGCTTTCTGATAAGCTGTGTGCTTCTCAGCTTTTCTCAAATGGCATGAAAGAGTCTGACCAGAGACATGCAACAGTTACAATTGTTGATTCAGGTACAGTGTTCACTGTACTCTGATAATCTTCATCTTAGAACTGATGATTCCAGTTTCCTATTGTTATCATATTGTTGATTTATTTATTTATTGAATTAAAAGCATGATTACTTCTTGTAGAACTTAAAAGATGATTGCTTATGTTAGAGAGGGGGCTGTTTTGGAGTTCCTTGCCGCATTTTTTAATTTTGATGATAAATTTGTTACTCTCATTTTCCCCCACAGACCTTATCTGTGAAATGGATATTTTGTATTCTTTTATGCATTATAGTTTCTCCCAGCTGATTACCGAAAATCAACGGCCATAATTACATAACCATCTATGCATAAAAAATAGCTATCCCTTTTCTTTCTTTAACTGTTGCCAGTTTGAGATTTGTTGAACCGTTTCATTAGTCCTTATGCCTCCTTGCTTTCATTTCTTACTTGGAACAGAGGAAATGGCCTTCATTGAGCTTTTACGCTTTATGTATAGTGGAAAGTTGACACCAACAACCGAGCCCACTCTTCTGGTTGATATTTGATGGCTGCTGATAAATTTGAGGTTGTATCTTGCATGAAGCTTTGCGGTCAGCGGCTCATAGACCAGCCTATGACGCCAGAATCGGCAGTGAGGTGCCTAGATCTCCCACGTTCCATGTCAATGGCATCTGCCGTCAAAGAGGCAGCCAAGACATTCCTTGCTGAAAGGTACAAGGAATTCCTGTCGACAAAGTAAGTGATCCCCATTTGATTTTCAGATATACAGTATCTTTTATCCTTTTTGAGGAAACATGTGGACGTTGTTCTGACAAAATCATTATCTCAAGGCATGGTTTAATCTCATTTCAGGTTCCAAGATGAACTGATGAGGATCCCTCTCGCTGGGATTCTGGCCATCTTATCAAGGAATCGCCTCGGGATGGAATCTGAAGGACCCATCTACGACTTCCTGCTCAGGTGGGCCTGTTTGCAGTACCCAAATTCAGAAGAGAGACACCAGATCTTGAGCTCGCGGTTACTTCCACTGGTGCCACGAGCTCTCAGCATGACCGATGCCGTACTAATTGATCACCCTTCTTGTATAATCAACTTCACCATAAAGCGCGAGAAGTGCTTGGGGCTCTTCGTGTCAGGAGTTCTGCGTTCGCAGCCGTTCCATTGCGCGGGGCGTGGCTTCCTCCTCCTGGCAGACCGCAGGATGATAGAGCAAGTACCATTTTTTGGCGTCTCAATAAAGATGCTAGAAGAAGACAAGGAGGCAGTAAGCGGGGCAATAGATTATATCATCGGGTTTAAGACCAGACCATCACTCAAGTTCATCACCAAGCACTGTCGCGCCACCACCAGCAATATTAGGCGAGGTGTTGGATGCATGATTCCTTGGTCGAAGTTCATTGCTGACGACAGCCACTTCATTGACGGCAAAGTCCATCTGCGGGTTCAGGTGAAGATAACGCCGCAGCCATAGTGAAGATGCGCGCATTAGCCATGAGCTTTGTGTGCCTTGCTCAAGCCCCTCTTTGTTTTTGTGAGCGAGGAGAGAAGCCCTTGTTATTGTGAAACATGAAGAAACCTGAACTGGGGTGTTCCAGTATTTTGCTAGCATTTGTTCTCTCTTTGGTAACTGGATTCTACCATGCAAACATCTAGAATTTGTTGCTACCATCTCACGTACCGATGCTAAACTTTGAAGTGTCCGCATGTGTTTTGCACTTTTGCTATGCAGAGTGCACCGCTAGTGATTCTGTGGATTGTAATCCTCAGTGAATATTATGTGATCATCTGTTGATGATGACTATCTCTGGACATTTTAGTACTATTTTCCTAGCGGTTGATACGTTTTCTTTTCACATAATACAAAATTGTCAACTGTGATCACAAGTCTGTTGCTTTGATAATTAGGAATTTCAGTGTAGATGAATGTTCAAAACTTTATGTAATATCAGAAACCCGGGTGGCAAAAAATATAGCATGGAGAAAGCCAATCTTGCCATTCGTCGATGGTTATATCATGGGATTATCAGCCAACGCTTTGAAGATGTTTCAATAGTTATGGAGATGTTCAAACTTATAAGTTATAAGTAGACAAGAACAAACACTACACCATCTTTGGCCACGTACTCCTATTTGAGATCAATAGGCACCACAAAACACATGCATGTAGTACCGCCACTGCAAGACAATACAATTAATAATTAATGCTGACTAGTCGTTTACATGATACCATAATTCCAAAAGAAAAGATAATAAATTAATACTACAGGAGAAGGGAAAAGGCAAAAAAAAAAAAAGATATGCTGACTAGTCGTTTACATGATAATAAATACAGGAGAAGGGAAAAAAGGAAAAAAAAAGAAGAGGAGCACGCCCAGTGGGACTCGAACCCACAATCGCCTGATTAGAAGTCAGACGCCTTATCCATTAGGCCATGGGCGCTGCTATGCACAGTAAATAAAACCGACGCTAAAACCAGGCACTTGGAGCAACAGTAATTGCGTGGACTGGTCGACAATTGCCGGATGACCTCGCCTGGAACATACCACGTCAAGAAAACAGCCTGGCCAGAGAAACGAAGAAAGGCAAGAAACATGGCAACATCTACAGCTTGAGCTATATTTCCTTTTCACAAGTTGACACCAATCAATCAAGCTAAACCAACAAGTTCACAACATGGAAGATTGGCTCTTGACCCGAAATGCTAAAGGAAGAAGCAAACGGACACCAGGGGCTCCTTGATCAGACACTTTGGGGCCAATGGCTTACATCAAATTCCATTCCCAGTACGCGAAATCGGTAAACAATCAAAGTTTAGGTGTTTGCCGATGTTCTTCGGTGACGCCGGTGCCGGCTCCATTTTCGCGGCATGACACAACCAACCAGCAGCTATCATGGCGAGCACGAGTCGCTGGAGTCTGACAAGAAGATGAAATATCATCAAACTTGTTGGCAACTACAGAGTACAGACTGTCACATGAGTGTCCCCAATTCCACACGGCAAGGCGTTGGTTGGAATTGGATGGAGCTTGCCTACTCCATCAGCTATGGTATGTCCGAA
Organism: Triticum timopheevii; assembly: GCA_963921465.1. Lineage (NCBI taxonomy): Eukaryota > Viridiplantae > Streptophyta > Magnoliopsida > Poales > Poaceae > Triticum > Triticum timopheevii. Next base: position 486,848,690 of record OY997270.1, on the reverse strand, counting down.
AAGTTCCATCAACTATGCTGACTGCAAGTTCATAAGGAGATCTTGCAGCAGTTCCCACGACTACGACCGACAATGCGAGTATGTATGTGACCATATACCAAGGCAATGGAATTCCATGTCCATTGGTGTTTTGTTGGTGAAGAAAGGCAGATGCTCAGTGCTGTCCATGATGATCAGAAGAGGCCTACTGCAGACCAGACCATCATGAAGTATGTATGCATCCTCTCGACAGCAATGGATCTCTCCTGGCTGCCGGCCGGGGATCAGGACGCCGGGTTGGTGCTGGTCAGGAAAGACAGCCTCCTCCGAGCGACCTTGGACCTGTAGCACCAGGCGTCGAACGCCTCCGACAGGTCCGGGAACGCGGCGTGCTTCGACTGAAGCCACTCCGACAGCACTTCGGCCTGGGCGTTCGACGGCAGCGTCGTCACGATCGAGGTGATCGCCGACTCCAGCCCCTGCCAGACCTCGCCGTCCAGGCCGATCTTTGCTGCTGCTGCTGATGCTGATGCTGATGCAGCTTCGGCTTCAGTGCCTCCATCACCATTATTACCGCCGTCGTCGTCGTTGCTGCCACGGTCAGCTTCATCCACCAGATGCCTCGTTGTCCCGGCGAAGGCGATCCAGACGCTCACGGCGTGGCGCCCCTTCTCTGCCGGGAGCACGACGTTGCCGAACGCGACGGCCTCCAGCACCTTTGCGGATATCTCCACGACCTTCAGCCTGGTCTTCAGACATTCAGGCCCCGGGTGGCACTCCGCCGCCGCCGCCTCGACGGCCGCGACGACGGCCGACGATGCTTCCACCCAGTAGGCTGCGAGGCATTTCATCATCTCCAGCTTGCCCAGGACCTGGCAGACCCAGGCGATGTCGGAGACGAAGGAGTGCAGCGCCTGCTGAAGCTCGCCGGAGCAAGCGGCCTCCGTCTGCTTCGTCGGTGCGGAGCCCGTGAAATCGCTGAACCTGTTCAGTAGGCCCGTGACGCAGCCCTTCACCTGAGATTTGACGGCGTCGCTGCCGGCGTCGAAGGTGAGCAGCGGCGCGTCGTCGTCCTCGGTGAGCATGTACTCCAGCTGCTCCTGGGCGGCGGACTTGAGCTCCCGCGAGGCGGCCGACGGCGCGGCCGTCGCGTGGCGGAACGCGGAGAGGAAGATGGCGGTGGCGGGGCCCGGATCGGCGGGGCGGAGGCGCGCGAGGACGCGGGCGCGGTGGGCGCCGAGGCGCGGGGCGGCGGCGAGGATCTCCTCCTCGTCGGCCTCGTCCCAGGGGGCGCACTCGAGGTAGTCGGCGCAGGCGGCGGCGGTGCGGGCGCAGCCGAGGTGCGCGGCGGCCTCGAGCAGGGCGAGCGCGCCGCGGACGCCGAAGCGGGAGACGGGGTCGGCGGCGTAGAGGAGGCGGAGCGCCGTGACGTGGGAGCTGAGGTCGGCGTCGCGGCAGTGGACCTCGACGCAGTAGCGCGAGTCGAGGATCTGGCACGTCGGCCAGGCGTCGGAGAGGCGGTCGGCGAAGTAGGCGCTCCCGGCGGCGAGCACGCCGGAGTGGCAGTAGAGCCACTCGTCCCGGCCCGAGTCCGGCGTCCGCAGCCGCACCACCACGTCGCTCGTCGCCTTGTCGCCGATCTTGGGCCGCGCCGCCGCCCTCATCGCGCCTCCTGGTGGATTTGGGGACTGGACCGCTGGTAACTGAAGAAAAGAAGATATAACTGAAACCACAATCAGAAGTCAACTGCTGTATACTGTAATTTGTAGCTGCTGGTAACTGTATAATTCAGTGCTAGTTGGGGATCCAGCTTCAGATTCATTCAGAACTCAAGTTCATATTGTTACAGTGACATACACAAAGGGATGTGTGTTATACATTACTAGTAGGGTATATGGATGATCTATGGCACTGAAAACTCCAACATTTCTTCTTATGTACTGTACTAGATTTACAACAAAAACAACGATGTGTCGCACATCGGAGAGCGAGACGATGGCTTCAGTCGAAATGGTCGGCGGAGAAGTCGGGCTCGTCGGGCTTCTGCAGCCTGCGGATCATGGTGTCGTCGGCGCGGAACCTCCTGGACGCGGAGGCGAACTTGTGCATCTCGGCGGCGGTCCTCGAGGAGCCCTCCTGCTTGGGCTTATCGGCGGCCGGGTGCTCCTCGGACCACCACGAGTAGGACTCCCACCGGCTGAGGCTCTCCGACAGCTTCCTCCGCTGGTGCTGCCGCCACGCCGCCTGGATGAAGCAGGCGCCCCACGTCCTCCAGTGGTGGGAGTAGAACCGGAACGTGTGCTGGAGCTTCTTGCTGTGGAGCCGCCGGAACTGGTTCGCCACGAACTTGAGGTCCTCGGCGCGCAGCGCGAAGGCCTCCACCTCCGTCAGGCTCCGGACGGTCCTCGTGGAGAGCGGGAAGTGGATGTTGGTCTTGGGCAGCAGGGCCCAGGTGAGCAGCTCCTCGCCGGCGAACTCACCGGGGCGCAGGAGGATGGAGTTGAAGAAGTTGCTCCGGCCTCCGTTGGTCGTGGAGCTCTCCAGCTTGCCACGGATGATGAAGAGCATCTCGCTCACCGGATCGCCCTCGCGGGAAATGTACGTGCCCTCTGGGCATAGGAATGACACCAGACGCTCGCAGATGGCGTCCAGGAGCTGATCGTCCATCTCGGCGAAGAAAGGGACCTGCATTTCACAAAGAGAGATCAGAAACCGGCCAAGGAACAGAGACATTATTTGAACTGGTAGTGCAGGCAGTGGTGACACAGTGCCACACTGGATCAGCTACGAGAAGACAGAGCCCAGTACAAAATATGCTATCGAAACCTTTGAGAAACTAAAACAGTTTACTAGGTGAGCCATCGGATAGGGGTATAACTCCAACTTACACGTCGAACAAGATCCAAACAAAGATGGCGCTGTACATCCCGACGTATGTCAGCAGGCAAAGCTTGCAAGATGGATTCCTCTTCCACTCCACGCGTTGCAAGCCATTTAACTTGAACAAACCGCTGGACACGTTCCTGAAGGTCGGGTGGGAGCCGGTGATGTCTCATCCACTCCTCCATGTCCCGTTGCCTCAGCCTCCACTCTTCGAGCCTTTTGCTAACAGATTGCAAGTATGTCTAAAAGATGAAAAAGGTAAAGTAGGAGTCGAAGTGTGAATGGATTACAGAAGTAGCTTTATGTTATTTTAATCATTTCAAACTATTAAATGCATGGTCATACATCACATGCCTGATGAATCGGTTAATTGAACAATAGCACTACAGAAAATAGCACTGATGGTATTAATACTTACTCCACACCGCAAAACTTATAGAGTAACAAACTTGCTGACCTAATGTTCTTATAAAAAATATACTAGCAAGTTGTCAGATAGTGCAATAAGTATGATGCTTAGCTGATTCTCAAGGTACCTAAGTAATAAGAGCATAACAAATAAGAACCATCAATGTTGGTACACCCATTTCTAATTTAGAGCAGAGAAATCCATAATATTACCTGCATTTTGCCAATCAGCTGAGCAAAGAGTATGAGACTGATAGCACCAATTGCAATAGCAAATATGTTCTCAACAATAAATGCACTTGTTTGAAGAGGATTTCCGCTTGAACTGAAAAGGTGATAGCAAACACCTGATTAACTGTGCTCAAGACACATAAACGATGCAGGCATACACAGGGAAAGTACTCATGTAACAGAATGTAATGATGGATCACTACCTAAGTTGCAACAAGCCCCACCACAGACAATAGAAGTACTTCTCTTGGAATGAAGTTGAGACAGCGCCCTTACTCAATGCATTTCCAAACATTCCGTACTTAAAACCCAAATCTGGATCTTTGGCATTACAGTTTTGAAATATCTGTGTTTTACTTTGCCAATCATGATAGCTGTTCGAACCAGTATTCTCGCAACTTATAAACTCAATGTTACAAGACGTATTGCTCGACTCAGCAAGGCACTGCTGATTCCAACATGTAATCTGCCGTTCAATGGAGAGAAGATAGTATATTGCCCCAGTAATCTGCAGTGATGCACACAGGTCATAAGTGACACTGAAGTATTTATTGCACAAAAGTGAGCAAAGAAATGCAAGGCGATAGTGAGAGTCTTCTGCTTCTAGCTCACATGCATGTCTACCAGCAACAGTTTTGTTCTTCAGATTTAAAAAATAATAATGAATTCCAGGAAAACAAATACACATTAATTATTTTCTCTTTTGGCCTGTTCCGGTTACAAGATGAGGTATGGAAAAGTCCCCTTTTGGCCTATTCCGGTTACGAGACGAGGTATGAAAAAAACTAACGAACTTTTTTTTTACGATAAAAAACCCTAATGAATTGATATTTTATGTTCCATCTTGAGCAGAGGCTATTTCTACTTATCTTTCAGTTGTAAATAGAAGTATGCATCTCCCTACGAACATGAGCTGCAAATTTCCCTAGAACTTTATTCTGAGTAAGTGACTAGGAAATCATAACAAGGCTGAGGTGATGGTTGAGATGACCATACATGGCTTGCAAGCATGTAGAGCAGAAGATTGTATGCTGCTCCTCCCCAGGCTGACTTTGCAACTACTCCAGCAGCTTTGATGATTTGATTGCTTAAAGGTACAACGAGATACATTCTTAAGACATACTGAACCAAAATAATAAGAGCATATGTAGTGTTTTGGATGTTATAATCTGAGCGTTTTATCCCAGGCATGATTAACCAAACAGTAACCTGCAAAGAAAAGGACAAGATTCACATTTTATCACTGTAGATTTAACAATCAAGTAATAGATATTCAATATTTCAGAAAATTAGTCGTCAACCAATTTAGTTATACAGATAAACTTATTTTGCATAAACTTTGGCTGAAATAAGTTGGCAATTCTAGATTTCATAAATTCCTAACGGTTAGATAATATCTAAGTGTCGATTAACAGATGAAGTATGAAAAGGAAAAAGATCTGTGGAGTGTAAGTGGCAGTTAACAGATAAAATGTGACAACGGAAAATAAATCTTTTGGCTCTTCGCAGAGGAAACCTAGTCGGGCCCCCCTTTTAAAAGTCTCAATTTGCTGGCTAAAATCATGTGGTTACTGTGAAAATAAGAGGCACTGTCAAGATGTCTTCCTTTGGAAAGCCAATCAAAGGGAAAGAATCTAATAGGGCTCACCGTACACACAATGAAGCATATCAATCTTTGCCACGCAGATGATATCGAATCAATTTAAGTACAAAAGAATATGAGTATTACACTGAAACTGGACAGGTGCAATATACTTGAAGATAATTGCCATGAAATATACGACAAGTAGTGCAATAAGTGCACACTTCGAGCTATTTACCTGTGGAAGTGGTATGGCTGCAAGTATGTCTATACAGAGATCTGATCTGGCGTATCTTCTTTGAATCTTCTTTAGATCCACAACAAGCTCTCCCTTCCCAAGGACTCTGGACTTTGGGTCTACATATGCGGTATGGAACTTGATCGCAATGTTGAGCACATAAAACAAGTCAGCGAGTGTCCGCAGAACGGTCATAGTATTTCGCAATCTTTGGTCCTCGGCAACACATGAGAAAAGATTGGTTTTGTCCATGACTCTGACAAACGGCAGGTAGTAGAAGAAAGGGTCGATGAAGAGCGCGAAGAGACAGGCCACCAGGTACACCCTGTTCCATGTGAGCAGCACGCTGCTTCTGGGGTCCAGGATGCGGCTGTGCCACGGCACGTTGCCCTCGTTCATCAATTTGAGCTTCTCGAGGGTCTTTGGGTCTATCCTGTTGGCAGCGAACCTGTCGACCCGTCCGGCTTGAAACGGCATCTTGGATTGGTCTTGCCTCTCGTCGGGAAAGATCCTGCAGACAGAACAGCTTACTTGGAGAAGTGGTAAACTGTGACACGTCAAAATGGTGTACGAAATCACACTAGGCGCATGTCCGAGTGGATACTGAGAGCTCCTGCTAACAACAGGAGTCGTTCTCATCTGCATTCTCCTGGTAACTAGGCTGCATCAAAATGGCATCCTTAATTCCTCGGTGCACGGAAACCGGTAGATAAATGAGCTAAGCTGAGCCAAAAATATATCCTACTTCATTTTTGGTCCTTAATTTCTGGATGCGTAGAAATGAGTAGTAAACAAACATGCATATGCTTGAACACAAGGAATCAAAATGAGCTCTCATGTTTCTATTCCCAATTCCAAAACTATGACCACTCCCCAACATGCTGTGCGCCTTCTCAAGCCGAAGCAAACCAACACTCCGAAGCAGACGCCGAAGCTAAATCCCGCCAGCTCCAACTTACTCCGACCCAGACCATGGCCGAAAATCCTCCCCTCCCCGGCTCCCCCGAAGTCAACTACCTAATCCAAGCACGCGGCATCCCCGACTGTCCCGGCAGGGCCGTCCCTCCCCTCCCCATCACGAGCGGCGTCCCGGGGAGGCCCCGTGCCGCTAAATCCAGCCACCCACGAGCGCCTAGAGATCGCGGGCACGCACGCACCTGTTGGTCGTCCGCCGCTGCTGCATCTCCACCCCATCCTGGGCCCGGGACCCAAACATGGCGGCCGCCGCCGCTCCTCCTCCGAATCTCGCGCCTGGCCGAGCCAAGGCCGGTCAGGGGAGGGGGGAGCGGCGATGCTGCTGGCGCTGCTGCCGGCCGCGGATCGCCAGCATGCCAAGACGAGCTCGCGCGCGCGGGTCCGGCGATTCGGCGGAGAAAGGCCGCTCCCTTTGCAGTTGCTTCCTTTTATTTTTCTTTCTTTCCGGGAGAGGAGGGGTTGGACCGCGCGGACCAGACGACGGCTGCCCTGCCTGTTCGTTCCTGGGAGTGTCTGCACAAAGCTCGGGACACACGGGGTGCCTACACGGGCAACAGCCAATTACGCTGGCAGCTGGGGCCGGGTTTTGCGCCGAAAATGAGCATGGGCTGAAGGGGTAAACGATCGGTAAACCCGTCCCTTCTTCCGGCACACGGGAATGCATGTCTATTTACCTGCATTTTACCAATCAGCAGCTCGGAGCAAGCTAACATTCGTCGGTGCATCTTGATCTGAGCTCGCCAGCACGCACCGCCGGCTCGCCGTGTTAGCCCTCCCTATACATTCAGGTGCTCCGATGAACTTCAGCCACGACGAGGAAGCGAGCGATAAAGAGTTCATGAGAGGCGAACACAGGCATTGGAAGACGAATTGCACACGCAAAAATAAGTTTGGGAATCCAACTACTCGCTCTATTCCTGAATATAAGACGTTTTAGAGATTCTAAAACGGACTACATTTTTTGAGCATCAGTACAGACATAAGCGCTCATATACACGCGCATACACTCACCCCTATGAACGCACACACGCACACCCTATCCCTATGGGCACCTCTGAGAGACTGGGCCGGCATATCATCTTGAGATTTACGAAGCCACCATAGGCGCCTCGTTGTCGACGGGAACGTCTCCTCCCACTGAAAGCGGAGCAAAATTAGTGAACCACGCTTTAAAATACGTCTATAGATATCCGTATGTAGTCCATGTTGAAAACTCTAGAAAAGGGTTATATTTAGAAATGGGTGGAGTATTTAGGAAGGGTGCGGGGAGGGGAGAGGAGGAGGGTGTGCTACCAGTGCTTATTCAATTTCAACTTGTAAAGTAGTATATAGTAGTATATAATTATGGTTATACTAGAAATAGAAACATAAAGAAACATTTATAAAGAAAATGGGAAACCAAATTCAAGTTAACTAGGACAACAAATTATGAGTATAGAAACGAAAAGCAATAAGCCCCTCTTATTCACACGGTTTCGCGATTTCCGGACCAAGATGAAGATGGACAGAAAATATACTTTCTCTGTTCGAGATAAAGAAAGAGGGAGAGGACAAATATCAAGTCTACGCGATGTCATCGTCTCCATTACTATTCGGACAACTCTACAATAAACACATATGAATTGTAATTTTTCGTAAGGATTTGCTAAGTATGACATGTGTTCAAAGAGCAGTTTTTTGTCCCTAGAAGGGCTCACTACTGAACCAAAAGACCAAGTTGGCTCGGCTCGGTCTCACTCACCATCATGCATCACATCTCGTCATTATATACATTTTTGTATGGTGAGAGACTTCCATAAACTTCACTCTAGGTCAAAGAATGGTGATGAAAGACGAAGACAGTGTTAAAAAGACGAATTGCAGATGCAAAATTAAGTTTGGAAATTCAGTTACTTAGTCTTCATTTGATTATGTTCACCCCACCGGGATTCGATCAAAATCGCGCAATCCGCGTGGTTTCAACACGTCCACAGTTGGATCTCCGTCTCACCTATAAGCACGGGCTTATGGCTTGTCCAAACCCATTTCAAATCGATGAGTTTCACGTGGACTACACACGGCACTTGTCTGCGTGTAACGAAACTCACTTTTCCCATGCATTCTCGCTCCCTCTAAGAATTTAATAGTGTTTCACTTTAAAAAAAATCCTTTGTTCTCATTAGCACAAAGATGATCTGCCACTATTTAGCTAAAAGCTTAATGATTTGTCATTCTACTCTGTTATTTTATACCAAACATTTTTATTTTTTTATTTCTATTTTTCATCGAATCACAATGTACTTGCCTTTTTCTATTACTTAGAGCGCATAATTAATAACATAGTGATTTTCTTAATTTAGTATGTATTTTTAATTACTTTTTCTCAAAGAGGAGAAAACCCTGCAGTTCATTGTTTATATTTTTTAAAATTTGTCTTTATTATTAAATTTCTAGATAATACTCCTTAAATCTACCATTTGTTGAACGAAATCCTTTTATGAGAAACAAATTAAAGATGACCGAAGTGTAGTGTGTGTAGTTGAACGAGTTGCGCATAATCATGACTATAGTTAACACACAAAAATATTCATGCAACTTTAACCCTAGAAATGATCTAAAGTGACACATAAGTTGTACAATGTGTGGTCACTGAGTTGAATTTTTATTATAAAGGATGGATTTTATTGGCTCAAAAAGAGCATTAAGAGAATACAACTGAGTTGACAGTTGTTTTTAGAGAAAGTAGAACTAAATGATCACATAAAGAAGGAATATTGTGTATTGGTAGAGCTCCAATATACAAAGTAATAGACATCTACAAGGAAATAGACACTCCAATATATATCCATGTATCATATATGCTCTAAATATTTTAAAATGTTGTAGAGAGCTCTAAAGCGCTTGATTGAAGAAATATCGTGATAGTGGTTTCCAGTGCATGATCAGATATAAACAAGATAGAAATCTCTTCAATATACAAAGTGTTTCGTGAGAAGCTTATCAATGAATATTGGCATTGCTGGTTTTACTTGTGTTTTCGTGATCAAATGTGTGTTGCTTGGTCTTATGGTTCAGTAAAGAGCCTTGCTTGAACAGAAAGCTGCTCTTTAAACAATTACAATTCACATGTTTTTCTTTGAAAGGAAACCAGTAATTGCTGGCTCCTTCACTATGATAGGCAGGGAGCAATATTTACAATTGGCCAAGAGTGCCCACAATGATGAAAAGTCAGAGAAAATGGCAAAAAAGAGGGTCTCTCAAGGGTAGATTTCTCGAGAGGGACCCCAAATGGGCTCAACAGATAATTGGCTCCTCCTAATCCCTGAAGCTCCATTTCCCACGAGTTTATGCCCTATCCAAACCCATTTCAAATCATTGAGTTTCACATGGATTACACCTGGCACTTCTCTACGTGTAACGAAACTCACTCTTCCAATGAATTCTCGCTCTCTTTAAGAATTTGATAATATTTCACTTTAAAAATTTGCCTTTGTTCTCATTAACACATATGATTTGCCACTATTTAGCTAAAAGCTTAATGATTTTTCATTCTACCCGGTTATTTTATAGTACTAAACATGTTTTTTTCTTTTTTATTTCTATTTTTCATCCAATGTAGTTACATTTTTTCTATTACTTAGATAGCATAATTAATAACACAGTGATTTTCTCAATTTAGTATGCATTTAATTACTTTTTCTCAAAGAGAAGAAAACCCCGCGGTTCAATGCTTATATTTTTCTAAAATTTGTCTTTATTGCTAAGTTTCTAGATAATACTCCTTAAATTTACCATTTGTTGAACGAAATCCTTTTATGCGAAACAAAATAAAGATGGCCAAAGTGTAGCGTGTGTAGTTAAACGAGTTGCGGATAATCATGACTATAGTTAACACACAAAAATCATGCAACTTTAACTCTAGAAATGAAATAAATCTAAAGTGACACATACGTTGTACAATGTGCAGTCACTGAGTTGACATTCTTTTCATAAAGAATGGATTTTATTGGCTCAAGAAAAGCATTAAGAGAATACAACTGAGTTGACCGTTGTTTTTAGAGAAAGTAGAACTAAATTAATCATCGGATAAAGAAGGAATATCGTCTATTAATTGGTAGAGCTCCAATATACAAAGAAATAGACATCTACTAAGAAATAGACAATCCAATATATATCCATGCATCACGTATGCTCTAAACATTTTAAAATGTTGTAGAGTGCTCTAAAGCGCATGATTGAAGAAATATCGTAGTAGTGGTTTCCAGTGCATGATCAGATATAAACAAGAGAGATTTCGCAAAAAAAAGGTATAAACAAGAGAGAAATCTCTTCAATATATAAAGTGTTTCGTCAGAAGCTTATCGACGAATATTGGCATTGCTGGTTTTACTTGTGTTTCCGTGATCAACTGTGTCTTGCTTGGTCTTATGGTTCAGTAATGAGCCTTGCTTGGAACAAAAAGCTGCTCTTTAAACAATTACAATTTGTTGGGAATCGTTGCATGAAAAACAAAAAAAATCTACGCACACGCAATGACCTATCCATGGAGATGCATAGCAACGAGGGGGAGAATGTGCCTACGTACCCTCTAGACCGTAAGCGGAAGCGTTTCACAACGCGATTGATATAGTCAAACTTTCTTCGGGATCCACCGATCGAGTACCGAACGTACGACACCTCCGAGTTCTGCACACGTCAGCTTGGTGACATCCCTCGCTTTCTTGATCCAGCAAGACGTCGAGGTAATTGATGAGTTCCGTCAGCACAACATCGTGGTGACGGTGATGGTGAAGTGATCTCCGCAGGGCTTCGCCTAAGCACTACGAAAAATAACCGGGGGGGTAAACAATGGAGGGGGCACCGCACACGGCTAGGCAATTGTCTGGTGTGTGCTAGGGATGCCCCCCACATATATATAGGTGGGAGGGGGAGGGGAGAGGCCAGGAGGCGCCCCAAGTAGGACCCAAGTAGGACTGAATCCTACTTGGGCTCCTCCCAAGCCCCCCGCCATATATATCGGAGGGGGGATGGGAAGGAAGGGGGAATTCTATTCCCTTTCTTTCCTTTCCTTCTTCCCCTTTCCTTCTCCACCTTGGGCGACCCATATTGGGGGTGCACCAGCCCCTTGTGGCTGGTGTGTGTGTTTACCCTCTTGGCCCATAAGGCCCATATCTTTTCACGGGGGGTGCCTGGAACCCCTTCCGGTGACCGGATATGTACCTGGTACCCTGCGAAACACTTCCGGTGTCCGAATAGCATCGCCCTATATATCAATCTTTACCTCTCGATCATTTAGAGACTCCTTGTCATGTCCGTGATCTCATCCGGGACTCCGAACAACATTCGGTCACCAAATCACATAATCATATAATATTATATCGTCATCGAGACACCTCTCTGGTCAATAACCAATAGAGGAACCTAGATGCTCATATTGGCTCCTACATATTCTACGAAGATCTTTATCGGTCGAACTGTTATGACAACATATGTAATTCCCTTTGTCCATCGGTATGTTACTTGCCCGAGATTCGATCGTCGGTATCTTCATACCTAGTTCAATCTTGTTATCGGCAAGTCTCTTTACTCATTCTGTAATACATCATCTAGTGACTAACTCCTTAGTCGTTTGCTTGCAAGCTTATGATGTGTATTACCGAGAAGGCCCAGGGATACCTCTCCGATACTCGGAGAGACAAATCCTAATCTTGGTCTATGCCAACTCAACAGACACCTTCGGAGATACCTGTAGAGAATCTTTATAATCACCCAGTTACGTTGTGACGTTTGATAGCACACAAGGCATTCCTCCAGTATCCGGGAGTTGCATAATCTCATAGTCAAAGGAATATGTATTTGACATGAAGAAAGCAATAGCAATGAAACTGAACGATCATTATGCTAAGCTAATGGATGGGTCTTGTCCATCACATCATTCTCCTAATGATGTGATCCCGTTATCAAATGACAACTCATGTCCATGGTTAGGAAACCTTAACCATCTTTGATCAATGAGCTAGTCTAGTAGAGGCTTACTAGGGACACTATGTTTGTTTATGTATTCACACATGTATTAAGGTTTTCGATCATTACAATTCTAGCATGAATAATAAACCTTTATGGGGAGGGGGTGTTGGTTTGTTAGCTGATCTGTCTGGTTGATCGGCGGTATTGTTATTCGGTGGTATGGGCGCGATAGCCTCGTCGTCGAATTCGGGCAGCAGTTTGCGTTTAGGGTAGCTCTTTGTTTGGTGATTACCGCCGTATTTTTCCTCAGTGTCGAGCACTTCATTCCATCTATCATTGAGCGTATTCTGTGCGGCTTTAAGTCGTTGCTTCTGCCTCTTCAAGCTCCTCACGGTGGCGAAGTCTCTGGTCGAGGCGCTCTTGTTCCAATTGTTTTTCCGGGACGATGAATGCATCGTCATCCAGACTAATCTCCTCTTTGGAGACAGGTTGATAATTAGTGTCTTCGGCATCACTGTGATCAGATAGCGGCCCCGGACTGTGTTCGCCATCTCCTTGCTCGTCCTGCTCCATTGCTAGGTCTGCGGGGTCTTCATTGTCTCGGCGTCGTCCGGGGTGTTATTCTCTCTTGTGACACTATCGTTGTTTTTGCTATGGCAAGGTTTAGAGCGGCGCCGCTGACATCGGCGTTTCAGCTGCTTCTCAGGAGGCTTATCTTCAACTGGATCCCTTTTGTCTTCGCCATTGTTTTCTTTGGGTGTGTCCACCATGTATATATTGTATGAGGAGGTGGTTGTCCAGCACCCTGTGGGTGGTGGTTCTTGTTCTTCTCCCGCGTCATCATCCATACCGTCGATGTCTTCGAAGACGAAGTCAAGCATGTCGGTCAAGTCGTCGACATTGGCTATCAAGTGGGTGGTGGGTGGGTAATGAAGTTCTTCGCCGTCCGCTTCCCACTCGAGCAGGACATAGTTTGGCCAAGAATCTCCTGCCAAGGAGAGGGATTTTAACGAGTTTAACACGTCGCCTAAGGGTGAGTATTGGAAGTGTTGGGGAACGTAGCAGAAATTCAAAATTTTCTACGCATCACCAAGATCAATCTATGGAGATTCTAGCAACAAGAGAGAGGGGAGTGTATCTTCATACCCTTGAAGATCGTGATGCGGAAGCGTTACAAGAACGCGGTCGGTGGAGTCGTTCACAAAGCGATTCAGATCGCGGTCGAATCCGATCTAAGCACCGAAGAACGGTGCCTCCGCGTTCAACACACGTGCAGCCCGGTGACGTCTCCCGTGCCTTGATCCAGCAAGAAGAGAGGGAGAGGTTGGGGAATACTCTGTCCAGCAGCAGCACAACGGCGTGGTGGTCATGGAGGAGCGTGGCACTCTAGCAGGGCTTCGCCAAGCGCTATGAGAGACGAGGAGGGAGAGGGGTAGGACTGCGCCAGGAGAGATGGAAACTCATGTGTATGGCAGCCCCAAAAACCCCACTATTTATAGGAGGAGGGGAGGAGGGTGCGCCCCCTCTAGGGTTCCCACCCCTAGGGGGCGGCAGCCCTAGATGGGATAGAGGGGGGCAGCCAAGAGGGGGAGAGAGGGGGTGCGCCCTAGGGTGGGCCTTTAGGCCCATCTGCGCCTAGGGTTTCCCCTCTCCCCTCATAGCTGCGCCTTGGGCCTTGGTGGGAGGCGCACCAGCCCACTCTGGGGCTGGTCCCTTTCCACTCTAGGCCCATGCAAGCCTCCGGGGCTGTTGGCCCCTCCCGGTGGTCCCGGTACATTACCGGTGACCCCCGAAATACTTCCGGTGGCCAAAACCTCACTACCTATATATTATTCTTTACATCCGGACCATTCCGTAACTCCTCGTGACGTCCGGGATCTCATCCGGGACTCCAAACAACATTCGGTAACCACATACAAACTTCCCTTATAACCCTAGCGTCATCGAACCTTAAGTGTGTAGACCCTACAGGTTCGGGAATCATGCAGACATGACCGAGACAGCTCTCTGGCCAATAACCAACAACGGGATCTGGATACCCATGTTGGCTCCCACATGTTCCACGATGATCTCATTGGATGAACCACGATGTCAAGGATTCAAGCAATCCCGTATGCAATTACCTTTGTCAATCAATACGTTACTTGCGCGAGATTCGATCGTCGGTATCCCAATACCTCGTTCAATCTCGTTACCAGCAAGTCACTTTACTCGTTCCGTAATGCATGATCCCGTGACTAACTACTTAGTCACATTGAGCTCATTATGATGATGCATCACCGAGTGGGCCCAGAGATACCTCTCTGTCATACGGAGTGACAAATCCCAGTCTCGATTCGTGCCAACCCAACAGACACTTTCAGAGATACCTCTAGTGCACCTTTATATCCACCCAGTTACGTTGTGACGTTTGGTACACCCAAAGCATTCCTACGGTATCCGGGAGTTGCACAATCTCATGGTCTAAGGAAAATGATACTTGACATTAGAAAAAGCTCTTAGCAAACGAACTACACGATCTTGTGCTATGCTTAGGATTGGGTCTTGTCCATCACATCATTCTCCTAATGATGTGATCCCGTTATCAATGGCATCCAATGTCCATGGTCAGGAAACCATGACCATCTGTTGATCAACGAGCTAGTCAACTAGAGGCTCACTAGGGACATGTTGTGGTCTATGTATTCACACATGTATTGCGGTTTCCGGTCAATACAATTATAGCATGAACAATAGACAATTATCATGAACAAGGAAATACAATAATAACCATTTTATTATTGCCTCTAGGGCATATTTCCAACAGTATCCCACTTGCACTAGAGTCAATAATCTAGTTCACATCACTATGTGATTGTAACGAATCCAACACCCATTGGGTTTGATCATATCTCGCTTGTGAGAGAGGTTACTAGTCAACGGGTATGAATCTTTCAGATCCGTGTGTGCTTTACAAACCTCTATGTCATCTCCTAGATGCAGCTACCACGCTCTATTTGGAGCTATTCCAAATAACTGTTCTACTATAAGATTCCGGTTTACTACTCAGAATAATCCGGATTAGTGTCAAAGTTCGCATCGGCGTAACCCTTTATGACGAACTCTTTTACCACCTCCATAATCGAGAAAACTCCTTAGTCCACTAGTTACTAAGGATATGTTTGACCGTTGTCGTGTTATCCATTCCTAGATCATTTTTGTACCCCTTGACTGACTCATGGCAAGGCACACTTCAGGTGCGGTACACAGCATAGCATACTGTAGAGCCTATGTCTAAAGCATAGGGGACGACCTTCGTCCATTCTCTCTCTTCTACCGAGGTCATGTCTTGAGTCTTACTCAATACTCACACCTTATAATAAAGTCAAGAACTCCTTCTTTGCCGATCTATTTTGAACTCCTTCAAAATCTTGTCATGGTATGTATTTATTTGAAAGTAGTATTTGTTGGGGAACGTTGCAGAAAATTAAAATTTTTCCTACGGCTTCACCAAGATCCATCTATGAGTTCATCTAAGCAACGAGTCATGGGAGAGAGCTTGCATCTACATACCACTTGTAGATCGCGTGCGGAAGCTTGCAAGGTGATGATGGAGTCGTACTCGAACGTGATTCAGATCACCGATGCCAAGTGCTGAACGGACAGCACCTCCGTGTTCAACACACGTACGGGACGAGCGACGTCTCCTCCTTCTTGATCCAGCAAGGGGGAAGGAGAGGTTGAGGAAGACAGCTCCACCGGCAGCACGACGGCGTGGTGATGGTGGAGAAGCAGTACTCCGACAGGGCTTCGCCGAGCACACAACGAAGGAGGAGAGGTGTTGGGGAGGGAGAAGGAGGCAACCAAAGGCCAAGGACTCAAGGTATGAAGTCCCTCCTCTCCCCCACTATATATAGGAGGGCCAAGGGGGGGGTGGCCGGCCCTAGGAGATCCAATCTCCTAGGGGGGCGGCGGCCAAGGGGGGTTTCCCTCCCCCCCAAGGCACCTAGGAGGTGCCTTCCCCTCCTAGGACTCTTGCCCCCTTGAACCCTAGGCGCATGGGCCTAGGTGGGGCTGGTGCCCTTGGCCCATGCAAGCCAAGGCGCACCCCCTACAGCCCATGTGGCCCCCCGGGGCAGGTGGCCCCACCCGGTGGGCCCCCGGGACCCCTCCGGTGGTCCCGGTACAATACCGATAACCCCGAAACTTGTCCCGATGCCCGAAACAGGACTTCCCATATATAAATCTTTACCTCCGGACCATTCCGGAACTCCTCGTGACGTCCGGGATCTCATCCGGGACTCCGAACATCATTCGGTAGTCACATACTTGACTTCCTACTAACCCTAGCGTCACCGAACCTTAAGTGTGTAGACCCTACGGGTTCGGGAGACACGCAGACATGACCGAGACGACTCTCGGGCAATAACCAACAGCGGGGTCTGGATATCCATGTTGGCTCCCACATGCTCCTCGATGATTTCATCGGTTGAACCACGATGTCGAGGATTCGATCAAACCCTGTATACAATTCCCTTTGTCAATCGGTACGTTACTTGCCCGAGACTCGATCGTCGGTATCCCAATACCTTGTTCAGTCTCGTTACCCGGCAAGTCACTTTACTCGTACCGTAATGCATGATCCCGTGGCCAACACCTTGGTCACATTGAGCTCATTATGATGATGCATTACCGAGTGGGCCCAGAGATACCTCTCCGTTATACGGAGTGACAAATCCCAGTCTCGATCCGTGTCAACCCAACAGATACTTTCGGAGATACCTGTAATGCACCTTTATAGTCACCCAGTTACGTTGTGACGTTTGATACACCCAAGGCACTCCTACGGTAACCGGGAGTTACACGATCTCATGGTCGAAGGAATAGATACTTGACATTGGCAAAGCTTCTAGCAAACGAACTATACGATCTTTTATGCTATGCTTATGATTGGGTCTTGTCCATCACATCATTCTCCTAATGATGTGATCCCGTTATCAACGACATCCTATGTCCATAGTCAGGAAACCATGACTATCTATTGATCATAACGAGCTAGTCAACTAGAGGCTCACTAGGGACTCATTGGGTCTAAGTGTTCACACGTGTATTACGATTTCCGGATAATACAGTTATAGCATGAACAAAAGACAATTATCATGAACATTGAAATATAATAATCCTTTTATTATTGCCTCTAGGGCATATTTCCAACAGTCTCCCACTTGCACTAGAGTCACCAATCTAGTTACATTGTGATGAATCGAACACCCATAGAGTCCTGGTGTTGATCATGTTTTGCACGCGAGAGAGGTTTAGTCAACGGATCTGCGACATTCAGATCCGTGTGCACTTTGCAAATCTCTATGTCTCCATCTTGAACATTTTCACGGATGGAGTTGAAACGACGCTTGATGTGCCTGGTCTTCTTGTGAAACCTGGGCTCCTTGGCAAGGGCAATAGCTCCAGTGTTGTCACAGAAGAGTTTGATCGGCCCCGACGCATTGGGTATGACTCCTAGGTCGGTGATGAACTCCTTCATCCAAATCGCTTCATGCGCTGCCTCCGAGGCTGCCATGTACTCCGCTTCACATGTAGATCCCGCCACGACGCTCTGCTTGCAGCTGCACCAGCTTACTGCTCCACCATTCAACATATACACGTATCCGGTTTGTGACTTAGAGTCATCCAGATCTGAGTCGAAGCTAGCGTCGACGTAACCCTTTACGACGAGCTCTTCATCTCCTCCATAAACGAGAAACATGTCCTTTGTCCTTTTCAGGTACTTCAGGATATTCTTGACCGCTGTCCAGTGTTCCTTGCCGGGGTTACTTTGGTATCTTGCAACCAAACTTACGGCAAGGTTTACATCGGGTCTGGTACACAGCATGGCATACATAATAGATCCTATGGCTGAAGCATAGGGGATGACACTCATCTCTTCTTTATCTTTTGCCGTGGTCGGTGACTGAGCCAAGCTCAATCTCACACCTTGTAACATAGGCAAGAACCCCTTCTTGGACTGATCCATTTTGAACCTCTTCAAAATCTTATCAAGGTATGTGCTTTGTGAAAGACCTATGAGGCGTCTCGATCTATCTCTATAGATCTTGATGCCTAATATATAAGCAGCTTCTCCAAGGTCCTTCATTGAAAAACACTTGTTCAAGTAGGCCTTAATGCTGTCCAGGAGTTTCGTATCATTTCCCATCAAGAGTATGTCATCTACATATAATAGGAGAAATGCTACAGAGCTCCCACTCACTTTCTTGTAAACGCAGGCTTCTCCATAAGTCTGCGTAAACCCAAACGCTTTGATCATCTCATCAAAGCGAATGTTCCAACTCCGAGATGCTTGCACCAGTCCATAAATGGATCGCTGGAGCTTGCATACTTTGTTAGCGTTCTGAGGAACGACAAAACCTTCCGGCTGCATCATATACAGCTCTTCCTTAAGATGTCCATTAAGGAGTGCCGTTTTGACGTCCATCTGCCATATCTCATAATCATAGTATGCGGCAATTGCTAACATGATTCGGACGGACTTAAGCTTCGCCACGGGAGAGAATGTCTCGTCGTAGTCAATCCCTTGAACTTGTCGATAACCCTTAGCGACAAGTCGAGCTTTATAGATGGTAACATTACCATCCGCGTCCGTCTTCTTCTTAAAAATCCATTTATTTTCTATCGCTCGCCGATCATCGGGCAAGTCTGTCAAAGTCCATACTTTGTTTTCATACATGGATCCTATCTCGGATTTCATGGCCTCAAGCCATTTGTTGGAATCCGGGCCCGCCATTGCTTCTTCATAGTTCGAAGGTTCATTGTTGTCCAGCAACATGATTTCCATGACAGGGTTGCCGTACCACTCTGGTGCAGAACGTGTCCTTGTGGACCTTCGAAATTCAGTAGCAACTAGATCTGAAGTACCTTGATCATCATCAACATTTTCCTCTTCAGTTGGTGTGGGCATTACAGGAATGGTTTCCTGCGCTGCACCACTTTCCCGTTCGAGAGGTAGTACTTCATCGAGTTCTACTTTCCTCCCACTTACTTCTTTCGAGAGAAACTCTTTCTCCAGAAAGCATCCGTTCTTGGCAACAAAGATCTTGCCTTCGGATCTTAAGTAGAAGGTATACCCGACAGTTTCCTTAGGGTATCCTATGAATACGCATTTTTCCGACTTGGGTTCGAGCTTTTCAGGTTGAAGTTTCTTGACATAAGCATCGCATCCCCAAACTTTTAGAAACGACAGCTTAGGTTTCTTCCCAAACCATAATTCATACGGTGTCGTCTCAACGGATTTAGACGGTGCCCTATTTAAAGTGAATGTAGCTGTCTCTAGAGCGTATCCCCAAAATGATAGCGGTAAATCGGTAAGAGACATCATAGACCGCACCATATCCAATAGAGTGCGATTACGACGTTCGGACACACCGTTTCGCTGAGGTGTTCCAGGCGGCGTGAGTTGTGAAACGATTCCACATTTTCTTAAGTGTGTACCAAATTCGTGACTTAAGTATTCGCCCCCACGATCTGATCGTAGGAACTTTATCTTACGGTCATGTTGATTCTCTACCTCACTCTGAAATTCCTTGAACTTTTCAAAGGTCTCAGACTTGTGTTTCATTAAGTAGACATACCCATATCTACTCAAGTCGTCAGTGAGAGTGAGAACATAACGATATCCTCCGCGAGCCTCAACGCTCATTGGACCGCACACATCGGTATGTATGATTTCCAACAAGTTGGTTGCTCGCTCCATTGTTCCGGAGAACGGAGTCTTGGTCATTTTGCCTAAGAGGCAAGGTTCGCATGTGTCAAATGATTCATAATCAAGAGACTCTAAAAGTCCATCAGCATGGAGCTTCTTCATGCGCTTGACACCAATGTGACCAAGGCGGCAGTGCCACAAGTATGTGGGACTATCGTTATCAACTTTACATCTTTTGGCATCCACACTATGAACATGTGTAATATTACGCTCGAGATTCATCAAGAATAAACCATTGACCATCGGAGCATGACCATAAAACATATCTCTCATATAAATCGAACAACCATTATTCTCAGACTTAAATGAGTAGCCATCTCGTATTAAACGAGATCCAGATACAATGTTCATGCTCAAACTTGGCACTAAATAACAATTATTGAGGTTTAAAACTAATCCCGTAGGTAAATGTAGAGGCAGCGTGCCGACGGCGATCACATCGACCCTGGAGCCATTCCCGACGCGCATCGTCACCTCGTCCTTCGCCAGTCTCCGTTTATTCCGCAGCTCCTGCTGTGAGTTACATATGTGAGCAACGGCACCGGTATCAAATACCCAGGAGTTACTTCGAGTACTGGTAAGGTACACATCAATTACATGTATATCAAATATACCTTTGGTGTTGCCGGCCTTCTTATCCGCTAAGTATTTGGGGCAGTTCCGCTTCCAGTGCCCCTTCCCCTTGCAATAAAAGCACTCAGTCTCAGGCTTGGGTCCATTCTTTGACTTCTTCCCGGCAACAGGCTTACCGGGCGCGGCAACATCTTTGCCGTCCTTCTTGAAGTTCTTCTTACCCTTGCCCTTCTTGAACTTAGTGGTCTTATTGACCATCAACACTTGATGTTCTTTCTTGATTTCAGCCTCTGCTGACTTCAGCATCGAGAACACTTCAGGAATGGTCTTTACCATCCCCTGCATGTTGTAGTTCATCACAAAGCTCTTGTAGCTTGGTGGGAGCGACTGGAGGATTCTGTCAATGACCGCCTCATCTGGGAGGTTAATGTTCAACTGGGTCATACGTGCGTGCAACCCAGACATCTTCAGGATGTGTTCACTGACAGAACTGTTCTCCTCCATCTTACAACTGTAGAACTTGTCGGAGACATCATATCTCTCGACCCGGGCATGAGCTTGGAAAACTAGTTTCAGCTCTTCGAACATCTCATATGCTCCGTGATGCTCAAAACGCTTTTGGAGCCCCGGTTCTAAGCTGTAAAGCATGCCGCACTGAACGAGGGAGTAATCATCAGCACGAGTTTGCCAAGCGTTCATAACGTCTTGGTTCTCTGGGACGGGAGCGGCACCTAGCGGTCCTTCTAGGACATATTGCTTCCTGGCAGCTATGAGGATGATCCTCAGGTTTCGGACCCAGTCCGTATAGTTGCTGCCATCATCTTTCAGCTTGGTTTTCTCTAGGAACGCGTTGAAGTTCATGTTGACATGAGCGTTGGCCATTGATCTACAATACATATTTGCAAAGGTTTTAGACTAAGTTCATGATAATAAAGTTCTTAATCAAAATTATGAACTCCCACTTAGATTAGACATCCCTCTAGTCATCTAAGTGTTACACGATCCGAGTCGACTAGCCCGTGTCCGATCATCACGTGAGACGGACTAGTCATCGTCGGTGAACATCTTTATGTTGATCGTATCTTCCATACGACTCGTGTTCGACCTTTCGGTCTCCGTGTTCCGAGGCCATGTCTGCACATGCTAGGCTCGTCAAGTTAACCCTAAGTGTTTTCGCTGTGTAAAACTGTCTTACACCCGTTGTATGTGAACGTAAGGATCCATCACACCCGATCATCACGTGGTGCTTAGAAACGACGAACTGTAGCAACGGTGCACAGTTAGGGGAGAACACTTCTTGAAATTTTGTAAGGGATCATCTTATTTACTACCGTCGTCCTAAGTAAACAAGATGCATAATCATAATAAACATCACATGCAATTATATGGTTGTGACATGATATGGCCAATATCACCAAGCTCCATTGATCTCCATCTTCGGGGCTCCATGATCATCTTGTCACCGGCTTGACACCATGATCTCCATCATCATGATCTCCATCATCGTGTCTTCATGAAGTTGTCACGCCAACGACTACTTCTACTTCTATGACTAACGCGTTTAGTAATGAAGTAAAGTAGTTTACATGGCGTTCTTCAATGACACGCAGGTCATACAAAAAAATAAAGACAACTCCTATGGCTCCTGCCGGTTGTCATACTCATCGACATGCAAGTCGTGAATCCTATTACAAGAACATGATCTCATACATCACAATTCAACATTCATCACAACTTCTGGCCATATCACATCACATGATCAATCGCTGCAAAAACAAGTTAGACGTTCTCTAGTTGTTGTTGCATCTTTTACGTGGCTGCGATTGGGTTCTAGCAAGAACGTTTTCTTACCTACGAATCACCACAACGTGATTTTGTCAACTTCTATTTACCCTTCATAAGGGCCTTGTTCATCGATTCCGCTCCAACTAAAGTGGGAGAGACAGACACCCGCCAGCCACCTTATGCAACTAGTGCATGTCAGTCGGTGGAACCGGTCTCACGTAAGCGTACGTGTAAGGTTGGTCCGGGCCGCTTCATCCCACAATACCGTTGAGCAAGAAAAGACTAGTAGAGGCAAGTAAGATGACAAGATCAACGCCCACAACAAATTGTGTTCTACTCGTGCATTAGAGAACTACGCATAGACCTAGCTCATGATGCCACTGTTGGGGAACGTTGCAGAAAATTAAAATTTTTCCTACGGCTTCACCAAGATCCATCTATGAGTTCATCTAAGCAACGAGTCATGGGAGAGAGCTTGCATCTACATACCACTTGTAGATCGCGTGCGGAAGCTTGCAAGGTGATGATGGAGTCGTACTCGAACGTGATTCAGATCACCGATGCCAAGTGCTGAACGGACAGCACCTCCGTGTTCAACACACGTACGGGACGAGCGACGTCTCCTCCTTCTTGATCCAGCAAGGGGGAAGGAGAGGTTGAGGAAGACAGCTCCACCGGCAGCACGACGGCGTGGTGATGGTGGAGAAGCAGTACTCCGACAGGGCTTCGCCGAGCACACAACGAAGGAGGAGAGGTGTTGGGGAGGGAGAAGGAGGCAACCAAAGGCCAAGGACTCAAGGTATGAAGTCCCTCCTCTCCCCCACTATATATAGGAGGGCCAAGGGGGGGTGGCCGGCCCTAGGAGATCCAATCTCCTAGGGGGGCGGCGGCCAAGGGGGGTTTCCCTCCCCCCCAAGGCACCTAGGAGGTGCCTTCCCCTCCTAGGACTCTTGCCCCCTTGAACCCTAGGCGCATGGGCCTAGGTGGGGCTGGTGCCCTTGGCCCATGCAGGCCAAGGCGCACCCCCTACAGCCCATGTGGCCCCCCGGGGCAGGTGGCCCCACCCGGTGGGCCCCCGGGACCCCTCCGGTGGTCCCGGTACAATACCGATAACCCCGAAACTTGTCCCGATGCCCGAAACAGGACTTCCCATATATAAATCTTTACCTCCGGACCATTCCGGAACTCCTCGTGACGTCCGGGATCTCATCCGGGACTCCGAACATCATTCGGTAGTCACATACTTGACTTCCTACTAACCCTAGCGTCACCGAACCTTAAGTGTGTAGACCCTACGGGTTCGGGAGACACGCAGACATGACCGAGACGACTCTCGGGCAATAACCAACAGCGGGGTCTGGATATCCATGTTGGCTCCCACATGCTCCTCGATGATTTCATCGGTTGAACCACGATGTCGAGGATTCGATCAAACCCTGTATACAATTCCCTTTGTCAATCGGTACGTTACTTGCCCGAGACTCGATCGTCGGTATCCCAATACCTTGTTCAGTCTCGTTACCCGGCAAGTCACTTTACTCGTACCGTAATGCATGATCCCGTGGCCAACACCTTGGTCACATTGAGCTCATTATGATGATGCATTACCGAGTGGGCCCAGAGATACCTCTCCGTTATACGGAGTGACAAATCCCAGTCTCGATCCGTGTCAACCCAACAGATACTTTCGGAGATACCTGTAATGCACCTTTATAGTCACCCAGTTACGTTGTGACGTTTGATACACCCAAGGCACTCCTACGGTAACCGGGAGTTACACGATCTCATGGTCGAAGGAATAGATACTTGACATTGGCAAAGCTTCTAGCAAACGAACTATACGATCTTTTATGCTATGCTTATGATTGGGTCTTGTCCATCACATCATTCTCCTAATGATGTGATCCCGTTATCAACGACATCCTATGTCCATAGTCAGGAAACCATGACTATCTATTGATCATAACGAGCTAGTCAACTAGAGGCTCACTAGGGACTCATTGGGTCTAAGTGTTCACACGTGTATTACGATTTCCGGATAATACAGTTATAGCATGAACAAAAGACAATTATCATGAACATTGAAATATAATAATCCTTTTATTATTGCCTCTAGGGCATATTTCCAACAGTATTAAGCGTTTTTGATCTATCCTTATAGATCTTGATGCTCAATGTTCAAGTAGCTTAATCTAGGTTTTCCATTGGAAAACACTTTTCAAATACCCTATATGCTTTCTAGAAATTCTATATCATTTTTTATCAACAATACGTCAACAACATATACTCATCAGAAATTCTATAGTGCTCCCACTCACTTCTTTGGAAATACAAGTTTCTCATAAACTTTGTATAAATCCAAAATCTTTGATCATCTCATCAAAGCGTATATTCCAACTCCGAGATGCTTACTCCAGTCCTTAGAAGGATTGCTGGAGCTTTGCATACTTGTTAGCATCTTTTAGGATTGACAAAACCTTTTGGTTGTATCACATACAACCTTTCCTCAAGAATATCATCGAGGAAACAATGTTTTTGACATCCTATCTACAAGATTTCATAAACAATGCAGTAGCTGCTAATCTAATTCTAACAGACTCTTAGCATCGCTATGAGTGAGAAAGTCTCATCGTAGTCAACTCCTTGAACTTGTCGGAAAACATCTTAGCGACAAGTCGAGCTTTGTTAATGGTGACACTTACCATCATTGTCTATCTTCCCTTTTAAAATCCATCTGTACCCAACAGCCTTATGACCATTAAGTAGTTCTGCCAAAGTCTACACTTTGTTTTCATACATGGATCCCCTCTCAGATTTTATGGCCTCGAGCCATTCATCGAAATCCGGGCCCACCATCGCTTCTCCATAGCTCGTAGGTTCATTGTTGTCTAGCAACATGACCTCCAAGACAGGATTACCGTACCACTCCGAAGCAGTACGTGTCCTTGTCGACCTACAAGGTTCGGTAGTGACTTGATCCGAAGTTTCATGATCACTATCATCAGCTTCCACTTCAATTGGTGTAGGTGCCAACGGAACAACTTCATGTGCCCTACTACACACTGGTTGAAGTGATGGTTCAATAACCTCATCAAGTCTCCACCATCCTCCCACTCAATTCTTTCGAGAGAAACTTTTTCTCGAGAAAGGACCCGCTTCTAGAAACAATCACTTTTGCTTCCGGGTCTGAATTAGGAGGTATGCCCAACTGTTTTGGGTGTTCTATGAAGATGTATTTATCCGCTTTGGGTTCGAGCTTATTAGGATGAAACTTTTTTCACATAAGCGTCGCAGCCCCAAACTTTTAAGAAACGGCAACTTAGGTTTCTCTAAACCATAGTTCACACGGTGTCATCTCAATGGAATTATGTGGTGCCCTATTAAAGTGAATGTGGTTGTCTCTAATGCCTAATCCATAAACGATAGTGGTAATTCGACAAGAAACATCATGGTATGCTCCATATCCAATAGGGTGCATCTATGATGTTCAGACACACCATCACACTATGGTGTTCCAGGCGGTATTAGTTGTGAAACAATTTCCACAATGTCTTAATTGTGTACCAAACACGTAACTCAGATATTCATCTCTATGATCCTATCATAGCCATTTTATCCTCTTGTCACGATGATCTTCAACTTCACTCTAAAATTACTTGAACCTTTCAATAATTCAGACTTGTGTTTCATCAAGTAAATATACTCAGCATCTACTCAAATCATCTGTGAAGTAAGAACATAACGATATCCACTGCGTGCCTCAGCACTCATTGGACTGCACACATCAAAATGTATTACTTCCAACAAGCTGCTTTCTTGTTCCATCTTATTGAAAATGAGGCTTTTCAGTCATCTTGCCCATGTGGTATGATTTGCATGTCTCAAGTGATTTAGAATCAAGTGAGTCCAAACGATCCATCTGCATGGAGTTTCTTCATGCGCACATACCAATAGACATGGTCCGCATGTCTCAAACTTTTCAAAAACGAGTGAGTCCAAAGATCCATCAACATGGAGCTTCTTCATGCATTTTATACCAATATGACTCAAATGGCAGTGCCACAAGCAGGTGGTACTATCATTACTATCTTATATCTTTTGGCATGAATATGTGTATCACTACGATCGAGATTCAATAAACCATTCATTTTAGGTGCAAGACCATTGAAGGTATTATTCAAATAAACAAAGTAACCATTATTCTCCTTAAATGAATAACCGTATTGCGATAAACATAATCCAATCATGTCTATGCTCAACGCAAACACCAAATAACAATTATTTAGGTTTAACACCAATCTCGATGGTAGAGGGAGTATGCGATGCTTGATCACATCAACCTTGGAAACACTTCCAAACCATATCATCATCTCACCTTTAGCTAGTCTCTGTTTATTCCGTAGCCTTTTATTTCGAGTTACTAACACTTAGCAACTGAATCGGTATCTATTACCATGGTGCTACTATGAGTACTAGTAAAGTACACATCAATATAATGTATATCCAATATACTTCTGTCGACCTTGCCAGCCTTCTCATCTACCAAGTATCTAGGGTAGTTCTGCTTCAGTGACTGTTCCCCTCATTACATAAGCACTTAGTCTCGGGTTTGGGTTCAACCTTGGGTTTCTTCACTAGAGCAGCAACTGATTTGCCATTTCATGAAGTATCCCTTCTTGCCCTTTCCCTTCTTGAAACTAGTGGTTTCACTAACCATCACCAATTGATGCTCCTTCTTGATTTCTACTTTCGCGGTGTCAAACATCGCGAATATTTCAAGGATCATCATATCTATCCCTGATATGTTATAGTTCATCACGAAGCTCTAGTAGCTTGGTGGCAATGACTTTGGAGAAACATCACTATCTCATCTGGAAGATTAACTCCCACTCGATTCAAGTGATTCTTGTACCCAGACAATCTGAGTACAAGCTCAATGATTGAGCTTTTCTCCCTTAGTTTGTAGGCTAAGAAACTCGTTGGAGGTCTCATACCTCTTGACGTGGGCACGAACCTGAAACCCCAATTTCAGCCCTTGGAACATCTCATATGTTCCGCGACGTTTCAAAAACGTCTTCGGCGCCACAATTCTAAACCGTTTAACATTACTGAACTATCATGTAGTCATCAAAACATGTATGTCAGATGTTCACAACATCCACAGACGACGTTCGAGGTTCAGCACACCGAGCAGTGCATTAAGGACATAAGCCTTCTACGCAGCAATGAGGACAATCCTTAGTTTACGGACCCAGTCCGCATAATTGCTACTATCAACTTTCAACTAAATTTTCTCTAGGAACATATTTAAAGCAATAGAACTAAAGCGCGAGCTACGACATAATTTGCGAAGACCTTTTGACTATGTTCAGGATAATTAAGTTCATCTAATGAACTCCCACTCAGATAGACATCCCTCTAGTCATCTAAGTGATACATGATCCGAGTCAACTAGGCCGTGTCCGATCATCACGTGAGACAGACTAGTCATCATCGGTGAACATCTTCATGTTGATCGTATCTACTATACGACTCATGTTCGACCTTTCGGTCTCTTGTGTTCCGAGGCCATGTCTGTACATGCTAGGCTCGTCAAGTCAACCTAAGTGTTTCGCGTGTGTAAATCTGTCTTACACCCGTTGTATGCAAACGTTAGAATCTATCACACCCGATCATCATGTGGTGCTTCGAAACAACGATCTTTCGCAATGGTGCATAGCTAGGGGGAACACTTTCTTGAAATTATTATGAGGGATCATCTTATTTACTACCGTCGTTCTAAGCAAATAAGATGCATAAACATGATAAACATCACATGCAATCAAATAGTGACATGATATGGCCAATATCATTTTGCTCCTTTTGATCTCCATCTTCGGGGCTCCATGATCATCATCGTCACCGGCATGGCACCATGATCTCCATCATCGTATCTTCATGAAGTTGTCTCGCCAACTTATTACTTCTACTACTATAGCTAACAGTTTAGCAATGAAGTAAAGTAATCACATGGCGTTATTCAGTGACACGCAGGTCATACAATAAATAAAGACAACTCCTATGGCTCATGCCGGTTGTCATACTCATCGACATGCAAGTCGTGATTCCTATTACAAGAATATGATCAATCTCATACAACACATATATTTCATTCATCACATCCTTCTTGGCTGTATCACATCACACGTCATATGCTGCAAAAACAAGTTAGACGTCCTCTAATTGTTGTTGCAAGGTTTTTTACGTGGCTGCTATAGGTTTCTAGCAAGAACGTTTCTTACCTACGCCAAAAACCACAACGTGATATGCCAATTGCTATTTATCCTTCATAAGGACCCTTTTCATCGAAACCAATCCGACTAAAGTGGGATAGACTGGCACCCGCTAGCCACCTTATGCAACAAGTGCATGTCAGTCGGTGGAACCTGTCTCACGTAAGTGTACGTGCAAGGTCGGTCCGGGCCGCTTCATCCCACAATACCGTCGAAACAAGATATGACTAGTAACGGTAAGCATATTGAACAAAATCAACGTCCACAACAACTTGTGTTCTACTCGTGCATAGAATCTACACAATAGACCTAGCTCATGATGCCACTATTGGGGAACGTAGCAGAAATTCAAAATTTTCTACGCATCACCAAGATCAATCTATGGAGATTCTAGCAACAAGAGAGAGGCGAGTGTATCTATTGGTGAACGTTGCAGAAAATAAAAAAAATTCCTACGGTTTCACCAAGATCAATCTATGAGTTCATCTAGCAACGAGAGAGAGGAGTGCATCTACATACCCTTGTAGATCGAGCGGAAGCGTTCAAGAGAACGGGGTTGAGGGAGTCGTACTCGTCGTGATCCAAATCACCGGAGATCCTAGCGCCGAACGGACGGTACCTCCGCGTTCAACACACGTACGGTCAGGGAGACATCTCCTCCTTCTTGATCCAGCAAGGGGGGAGGAGAGGTTGATGAAGATCCAGCAGCACGACGGCGTGGTGGTGGATGCAGCAAGGGGATAGGGAGGCGCCAAGAGCATGGGTGCGGCTGCCCTCCCTCCCCCTCTTTATATAGGGCCCCTAGGGGGGGCCGACCCTAGGAGATGCAATCTCCTAGGGGGGGCGGCGGCCAAGGGGGTGGCTTGCCCCCCAATGCAAGTGGAGGCGCCCCCCACCCCTAGGGTTTCCAACCCTAGGCCCAGGGGGGCCCAAGGGGGGTGCACCAGCCCACCAGGGGCTGGTTCCCCTCCCACTTCAGCCCATGGGGCCCTCCGAGATAGATGGCCCCACCCGATGGACCCCCGGGACCCTTCCGGTGGTCCCGGTACAATACCTGTGACCCCCGAAACTTTCCTGATGGCCGAAACTTGACTTCCTATATATAATTCTTTACCTCCGAACCATTCCGGAACTCCTCGTCACGTCCGGGATCTCATCCAGGACTCCGAACAACTTTCGGGTTACTGCATACTCATATCTATACAACCCTAGCATCACCGAACCTTAAGTGTGTAGACCCTACGGGTTCGGGAGACATGCAGACATGACCGAGACCCTCTCTAGTCAATAACCAACAGCGGGATCTGGATACCCATGTTGGCTACCACATGCTCCTCGATGATCTCATCGGATGAACCACGATGTCAAGGATTGAATCAATCCCGTATATAATTCCCTTTGTCAATCGGTACGTTACTTGCCCGAGAGTCGATCGTCGGTATCCCAATACCTCGTTTAATCTCGTTACCGGCAAGTCACTTTACTCGTACCGTAATGCATGATCCCGTGACCAGACACTTGGTTACATTGAGCTCATTATGATGATGCATTACCGAGTGGGCCCAGAGATACCTCTCCATCATACGGAGTGACAAATCCCAGTCTCGATTCGTGCCAACCCAACAGACACTTTCGAAGATACCCGTAGTGCACCTTTATAGTCACCCAGTTTTGTTGTGACGTTTGGCACACCCAAAGTACTCCTACGGTATCCGGGAGTTGCACAATCTCATGGTCTAAGGAAATGATACTTGACATTTGGAAAAGCTCTAGCTAAACGAACTACACGATCTTTGAGCTATGCTTAGGATTGGGTCTTGTCCATCACATCATTCTCCTAATGATGTGATCCCGTTATCAATGACATCCAATGTCCATAATCAGGAAACCATGACTATCTGTTGATCAACGAGCTAGTCAACTAGAGGCTCACTAGGGACATGTTGTGGTCTATGTATTCATATGTGTATTACAATTTCCGGATAATACAATTATAGCATGAATAACAGACAATTATCATGAACAGAGAAATATAATAATAACTATTTTATTATTGCCTCTAGGGCATATTTCCAACAGTCTCCCACTTGCACTAGAGTTCAATAATCTAGTTACATTGTGATGAATCGAACACCCATGGAATTCTGGTGTTGATCATGTTTTGTCCTAGGGAGAGGTTTAGTCAATGGATCTGCCACATTTAGGTCCGTATGTACTTTACAAATATCTATGTCTCCATCTTGAACATTTTCACGAATGGAGTTGAAGCGACGCTTGATGTGCCTGGTCTTCTTGTGAAACCTGGGCTCCTTGGCAAGTGCAATAGCTCCAGTGTTGTCACAGAAGAGTTTGATCGGCCCCGACGCATTGGGTATGACTCCTAGGTCGGTGATGAACTCCTTCACCCAGATTGCTTCATGTGCTGCCTCCGAGGCTGCCATGTACTCCGCTTCACATGTAGATCCCGCCACGACGCTTTGCTTGCAACTGCACCAGCTTACTGCCCCACCATTCAAAATATACATGTATCCGGTTTATGACTTCGAGTCATCCAGATCTGTGTCGAAGCTAGCGTCGACGTAACCCTTTACGACGAGCTCTTCGTCACCTCCAAAAACGAGAAACATATCCTTAGTCCTTTTCAGGTACTTCAGGATATTCTTGACCGCTGTCCAGTGTTCCTTGCCGGGATTACTTTGGTACTTTCCTACCAAACTTACGGCAAGGCTTACATCAGGTCTGGTACACAGCATGGCATACATAATAGACCCTATGGCTGAGGCATAGGGGATGATACTCATCTCTTCTATATCTTCTACCGTGGTCGGGCATTGAGCCAAGCTCAATTTCACACCTTGCAATACAGGTAAGAACCCTTTCTTGGACTGATCCATATTGAACTTCTTCAATATCTTATCAAGGTATGTGCTTTGTGAAAGACCTATGAGGCGTCTCGATCTATCCCTATAGATCTTGATGCCTAATATGTAAGCAGCTTCTCCAAGGTCCTTCATTGAAAAACACTTATTCAAGTAGGCCTTAATGCTGTCCAGAAGTTCTATATCATTTCCCATCAAAAGTATGTCATCTACATATAATATGAGAAATGCTACAGAGCTCCCACTCACTTTCTTGTAAACGCAGGCTTCTCCATAAGTCTGCATAAACCCAAACGCTTTGATCATCTCATCAAAGCGAATGTTCCATCTCCAAGATGCTTGCACCAGCCCATAAATGGATCGCTGGAGCTTGCATACCTTGTTAGCATTCTTGGGATCGACAAAACCTTCCGGCTGCATCATATACAGTTCTTCCTTAAGATAACCGTTAAGGAATGCCGTTTTGACGTCCATCTGCCATATCTCATAATCATAGTATGCGGCAATTGCTAACATGATTCGGACGGACTTCAGCTTCGCTACGGGAGAGAAAGTCTCATCGTGTCAACCCCTTGAACTTGCCGATAACCCTTAGCGACAAGTCGAGCTTTATAGATGGTAACATTACCATCCGCGTCCGTTTTCTGCTTAAAGATCCATTTGTTTTCTATCGCTCGCCGATCATCGGGCAAGTCCATCAAAGTCCATACTTTGTTTTCATACATGGATTCTATCTCGGATTGCATGGCTTCAAGCCATTTGTTGGAATCTAGGCCCGCCATCGCTTCTTCATGGTTCAAAGGTTCACCGTTGTCTAACAACATGATTTCCAGGACAGGGTTGCCATACCACTCTGGTGTGGAACGTGTCCTTGTGGACCTACGAAGTTCAGTAGCAACTTGATCTGAAGTACCTTGATCATCATCATTAATTTCCTCTCCAGTCGGTGTAGGCACCATAGGAACATCTTCCTGAGCTGCGCTACTTACCGGTTCAAGAGGTAGTACTTCATCAAGTTCCACTTTCCTCCCACTTACTTCTCTCGAGAGAAACTCTTTCTCCAGAAAGGACCCGTTCTTGGCAACAAAGATCTTGCCTTCGGATCTAAGGTAGAAGGTATACCCAATGGTTTCCTTAGGGTATCCTATGAAGACGCATTTTTCCGACTTGGGTTCGAGCTTTTCAGGTTGAAGTTTCTTGACATAAGCATCGCATCCCCAAACTTTTAGAAACGACAGCTTAGGTTTCTTCCCAAACCATAATTCATACGGTGTTGTCTCAACGGATTTAGACAGTGCCCTATTTAAAGTGAATGTAGCTGTCTCCAGAGCGTATCCCCAAAAAGATAGCGGTAAATTGGTAAGAGACATCATAGATCGCACCATATCCAATAAAGTGCGATTACGACGTTCGGACACACCATTACGCTGAGGTGTTCCAGGCGGCGTGAGTTGTGAAACGATTCCACATTTCCTTAAGTGCGTACCAAATCCGTGACTTAAATATTCTCCTCCACGATCTGATCATAAGAACTTTATCTTTCGGTCACGTTGATTCTCTACCTCATTCTGAAATTCCTTGAACTTTTCAAAGCTCTCAGACTTGTGTTTCATCAGGTAGACATACCCATATCTACTTAAGTCATCAGTGAGAGTGAGAACATAATGATATCCTCCGCGAGCCTCAACGCTCATTGGACCGCACACATCAGTATGTATGATTTCCAATAAGTTGGTTGCTCGCTCCATTGTTCCGGAGAACGGAGTCTTGGTCATTTTGACCATGAGGCATGGTTCACATGTGTCAAATGATTCATAATCGAGAGACTCTAAAAGTCCATCAGCATGGAGCTTCTTCATGCGCTTGACACCAATGTGACCAAGGCGGCAGTGCCACAAGTATGTGGGACTATCGTTATCAACTTTACATCTTTTGGTATTCACACTATGAATATGTGTACCATCACGTTTGAGATTCATTAAGAATAAACCATTGACCATCGGGGCATGACCATAAAACATATCTCTCATATAAATAGAACAACCATTATTCTCGGATTTAAATGAGTAGCCATCTCATATTAAATGAGATCCAGATACAATGTTCATGCTCAAAGCTGGCACTAAATAACAATTATTGAGGTTTAAAACTAATCCCGTAGGTAAATGTAGAGGTAGCGTGCCGATGGCGATCACATCGACTCTAGAATCATTCCCGACGCGCATCGTCACCTTGTCCTTCGCCAGTCTCCGCTTATTCCGCAGCTCCTGCTTTGAGTTACAAATATGAGCAACGACACCGGTATCAAATAACCAGGAGCTACTACGAGCACTTGTAAGGTACACATCAATTACATGTATATCACATATACCTTTAGTGTTGCCGGCCTTCTTGTCCGCTAAGTATTTGGGGCAGTTCCGCTTCCAGTGACCCTTCCCTTGGCAATAAAAGCACTCAGTCTCTGGCTTGGGCCCATTCTTTGACTTCTTCCCGACAGCTGGCTTACCGGGCGCGGCAAATTCCTTGCCGTCCTTCTTGAAGTTCTTCTTACCCTTGCCTTTCTTGAACTTAGTGGTTTTATTCACCATCAACACTTGATGTTCCTTTTTGATCTCTACCTCTGCTGATTTCAGCATTGAATATACTTCAGGAATGGTCTTTTCCATCCCCTGCATATTGAAGTTCATCACAAAGCTCTTGTAGCTCAGTGGAAGCGATTGAAGGATTCTGTCAATAACCGCGTCATCCGGGAGATTAACTCCCAGCTGAGTCAAGCGGTTGTGCAACCCAGACATTTTGAGTATGTGCTCACTGACAGAACTATTTTCCTCCATCTTACAGCTGAAGAACTTGTCGGAGACTTCATATCTCTCGACCCGGGCATGAGCTTAGAAAACCATTTTCAGCTCTTCGAACATCTCATATGCTCCATGTTGCTCAAAACGCTTTTGGAGCCCCGGTTCTAAGTTGTAAAGCATGCCGCACTGAACGAGGGAGTAATCATCAGCACGAGACTGCCAAGTGTTCATGACGTCTTGGTTCTCTGGGATGGGAGCTTCACCTAGCGGTGCTTCTAAGACATAATCTTTCTTTGCAGCTATGAGGATGATCCTCAGGTTTCGGACCCAGTCCGTATAGTTGCTGCCATCATCTTTCAGCTTGGTTTTCTCTAGGAACGCGTTGAAGTTGAGGTGGACATGAGCGTTGGCCATTTGATCTACAAGACATATTTGCAAAGGTTTTTAGACTAAGTTCATGATAATTAAGTTCATCTAATCAAATTATTTAATGAACTCCCACTCAGATTAAACATCCCTCTAGTCATCTAAGTGATACATGATCCGAGTCGACTTGGCCGTGTCCGATCATCACGTGAGACGGACTAGTCATCATCGGTGAACATCTCCATGTTGATCGTATCTTCCATACGACTCATGTTCGACCTTTCGGTCTCTTGTGTTCCGAGGCCATGTCTGTACATGCTAGGCTCGTCAAGTTAACCTAAGTGTTTTGCATGTGTAAATCTGTCTTACACCCGTTGTATGTGAACGTTAGAATCTATCACACCCGATCATCACGTGGTGCTTCGAAACGACGAACTTTTGCAACGGTGCACAGTTAGGGGGAACACTTTCTTAAAATTATTATGAGGGATCATCTTATTTACTACCGTCGTTCTAAGTAAACAAGATGCATAAACATAATAAACATCACATGCAATTAAACAGTGACATGATATGGCCAATATCATATAGCTCATTTGATCTCCATCTTTGGGGCTCCATGATCATCTTCGTCACCGGCATGACACCATGATCTCCATCATCATGATCTCCATCATCGTGTCTCCATGAAGTTGCTCGCCAACTATTACTTCTACTACTATAGCTAACGGTTTAGCAATAAAGTAAAGTAATTACATGGCGTTAAATCATTGACACGCAGGTCATACAATAATTAAGACAACTCCTATGGCTCCTGCCGGTTGTCATACTCATCGACATGCAAGCCTTGATTCCTATTACAAGAACATGATCTCATACATCACATATATATCATTCATCATTCATCACAACCTTTTGGCCATATCACATCACAAATCATATGCTGCAAAAACAAGTTAGACGTCCTCTAATTGTTGTTGCATGTTTTACGTGGCTGCAATAGGGTTCTAGCAAGAACGTTTTATTACCTACGTAAAAGCCACTACGTGATTTGTCAACTTCTATTTACCCTTCATAAGGACCCTTTTCATCGAATCCGCTCCAACTTAAGTGGTAGAGACAGAGACCCGCTAGCCACCTTATGCAACTAGTGCATGTCAATCGGTGGAACCTGTCTCACGTAAGTGTACGTGTAAGGTCGGTCCGGGCCGCTTCATCCCACAATACCGCTGAAGCAAAATAAGACTAGTAGTGGCAAGAAAGTTGACAACATCTACGCCCACAACAAATTTGTGTTCTACTCGTGCAAAGAGAACTACGCATAGACCTAGCTCATGATGCCACTGTTGGTGAACGTTGCAGAAAATAAAAAAATTCCTATGGTTTCACCAAGATCAATCTATGAGTTCATCTAGCAACGAGAGAGAGGAGTGCATCTACATACCCTTGTAGATCGAGCGAAAGCGTTCAAGAGAACGGGGTTGAGGGAGTCGTACTCGTCGTGATCCAAATCACCGGAGATCCTAGCACCGAACGGACGGCACCTCCGCGTTCAACACACGTACGGTCAGGGAGACGTCTCCTCCTTCTTGATCCAGCAAGGGGGGAGGAGAGGTTGATGAAGATCCAGCAGCACGACGGCGTGGTGGTGGATGCAGCAGCGATCTCGGCAGGGCTTCGCCAAGCTTCTGCGAGAGGGAGAGGTGTAGCAAGGGGAGAGGGAGGCGCCAAGAGCATGGGTGCGGCTGCCCTCCCTCCCCCCTCTTTATATAGAGCCCCTAGGGGGGGGGGGGCGCCGGCCCTAGGAGATGCAATCTCCTAGGGGGGGCGGAGGCCAAGGGGGTGGCTTGCCCCCCAAGGCAAGTGGAGGCGCCCCCCACCCATAGAGTTTCAAACCCTAGGCGCAGGGGGCCCAAGGGGGGCGCACCAGCCCACCAGGGGCTGGTTCCCTCACAATTCAGCCCATGGGGCCCTCCGAGATAGGTGGCCCCACCCGGTGGACCCCCGGGACCCTTTCGGTGGTCCCGGTACAATACCGGTGACCCCCAAAACTTTCCCGATGGCCGAAACTTGACTTCCTATATATAATTCTTTACCTCTGGACCATTTCGGAACTCCTCGTGACGTCCGGGATCTCATCCGGGACTCCGAAAAAATTTCGGGTTACTGCATACTCATATCTATGCAACCCTAGCGTCACCGAACCTTAAGTGTGTAGACCCTACGGGTTCAGGAGACATGCAGACATGACCGAGACGCCTCTCCGTTCAATAACCAACAGCGGGATCTGGATACCCATGTTGGCTCCCACATGCTCCTCGATGATCTCATCAGATGAACCACGATGTCGAGGATTGAATCAACCCCGTATACAATTCCCTTTGTCAATCGGTACCTTACTTGCCCGAGACTCGACCGTCGGTATCCCAATACCTCGTTTAATCTCGTTACCGGCAAGTCACTTTACTCGTACCGTAATGCATGATCTCGTGACCAGACACTTGGTCACATTGAGCTCATTATGATGATGCATTACCGAGTGGGCCCAGCGATACCTCTCCGTCATATGGAGTGACAAATCCCAGTCTCAATTCGTGCCAACCCAAAAGACACTTTTGGAGATACCCGTAGTGCACCTTTATAGTCACCCAGTTACGTTGTGACGTTTGGCACACCCAAAGTACTCCTACAGTATCCGGGAGTTGCACAATCTCATGGTCTAAGGAAATGATACTTGACATTTGGAAAAGCTCTAGCTAAACGAACTACACGATCTTTGAGCTATGCTTAGGATTGGGTCTTGTCCATCACATCATTCTCCTAATGATGTGATCCCGTTATCAATGACATCCAATGTCCATAGTCAGGAAACCATGACTATCTGTTGATCAACAAGCTAGTCAACTAGAGGCTCACTAGGGACATGTTGTGGTCTATGTATTCACACGTGTATTATGATTTCCGGATAATACAATTATAGCATGAATAACAGACAATTATCATGAACAAAGAAATATAATAATAACCATTTTATTATTGCCTCTAGGGAATATTTCCAACAGTATCTTCATACCCTTGAAGATCGTGATGCGGAAGCGTTACAAGAACACGGTCGGTGGAGTCATTCACGAAGCGATTCAGATCGCGGTCAAATCCGTTCTAAGCACCGAAGAACGGTGCCTTCGCGTTCAACATACGTGCATCCCGGTGACGTCTCCCGTGCCTTGATCCAGCAAGAAGAGAGGGAGAGGTTGGGGAAGACTCCGTCCAGCAGCAACACATCGGCGTGGTGGTGATGGAGGAGCGTGGAACTCTAGCAGGGCTTCGCCAAGCGCTACGAGAGACGAGGAGGGAGATGGGTAGGGCTGCGCCAGGAGAGATGGAAACTCATGTGTATGGCAGCCCCAAAACCCCCACTATTTATAGGAGGAGGGGAGGAGGGTGCGCCTCCTGTAGAGTTCCCACCCCTAGGGGGGCGGCAGCCCTAGATGGGATAGAGGGGGGCGGCCAAGAGGGGGAGAGAGGGGGGTGCGCCATAGGGTGGGCCTTTAGGCCCATCTGCGCCTAGGGTTTCCCCTCTCCCCTCATAGCTGCGCCTTGGGCCTTGGTGGGAGGCGCACCAGCCCACTCTGGGGCTGGTCCCTTTCCACTCTAGGCCCATGCAAGCCTCCGGGGCTGGTGGCTCCTCCCGGTGGACCCCCGGAACCCTTTCAGTGGTCCCGGTACATTACCGGTGACCCCCGAAATACTTTCGGTGGCCAAAACCTCACTACATATATATTATTCTTTACCTCCGGACCATTCCAGAACTCCTCGTGACGTCCGGGATCTCATCCGGGACTCCAAAAAACATTCGGTAACTACATACAAACTTCCCTTATAACCCTAGCGTCATCGAACCTTAAGTGTGTAGACCCTACGGGTTCGGGAATCATGCAGACATGACCGAGACAGCTCTCTGGCCAATAACCAAAAACGGGATCTGGATACCCATGTTGGCTCCCACATGTTCCATGATGATCTCATCGGATGAACCACGATGTCAAGGATTCAAGTAATCCCGTATGCAATTCCCTTTGTCAATCGGTACGTTACTTGCCCAAGATTCGATCGTCGGTATCCCAATACCCCGTTCAATCTTGTTACCGGCAAGTCACTTTACTCGTTCCATAATGCATGATTCCGTGACTAACTACTTAGTCACATTGAGCTCATTATGATGATGCATCACCGAGTGGGCCCAGAGATACCTCACCGTCATACAGAGTGACAAATCCCAGTCTCGATTCATGTCAACCCAACAGACACTTTCGGAGATACCTATAGTGCACCTTTATAGCCACCCAGTTACGTTGTGACGTTTGGTACACCCAAAGCATTCCTATGATATCCGGGAGTTGCACAATCTCATGGTCTAAGGAAATGATACTTGACATTAGAAAAAGCTCTTAGCAAACGAACTACACGATCTTGTGCTATGCTTAGGATTGGGTCTTGTCCTTCACATCATTCTCCTAATGATGTGATCCCGTTATCAATGACATCCAATGTCCATGGTCAGGAAACCATGACCATCTGTTGATCAACGAGCTAGTCAACTAGAGGCTCACTGGGGACATGTTGTGGTCTATGTATTCACACATGTATTATGGTTTCCGGTCAATACAATTATAGCATGAACAATAGGCAATTATCATGAACAAGGAAATACAATAATAACCATTTTATTATTGCCTCTAGGGCGTATTTCCAACAGGAAGATGTCCGCGGAGCTGAACTCCAAGATCGGCGCCCAGTCAGGTTCGATGGGCGCGGATACACGCGGTTCGGAGCCTATGGCCAGAGACGAGTCTGAGGTTCCGATGACACAGGCCTCGCTAGAGGTTGGACCTGTGTTCGGCTCTAACGCCATTGAGTCTGCGGTTTCTGTGGCAGGGTTGAGCTTCCCGTCGTTGGGTGGCGCGCTGTACTATGGATCTAGGGTCAGTGCAGTTATAGGTGCTATCTCCCGAGCACAGTCCGATGACAGATTTAGGTCATGTTCATCATGGCGGCAGGGTGCGGCTATCATGGGCTCGAATCCGTCAAAGGTCAAGTCTCCGTGGATGTCGGCGATGTAGTTCAAGCTTCCAAACCTGACCTGATGGTCAGGGGCGTAGCTGTCGATCTGCTCCAGATGGCCAAGCGAGTTGGCCCGCAGTGTGAAGCCGCCAAATACGAAGATCTGTCCGGGGAGAAAAACCTCACCCTGGACTGCGTTGTTGTAGATGATTGAAGGAACCATCAAGCCCTATGACGATGACACAATGGAACTCTCAATGAAAGCACCAATGTCGATGTCAAAATCGGCGGATCTCAGGTAGAGGGTCCCGAACTGTGCGTCTAAGGCTAATGGTAACAGGAGGCGGGGGACACAATGTTTACCCATGTTCGGGCCCTCTCGATGGAGGTAATACCCTACTTCCTGCTTGATTGACCTTGATGATATGAGTATTACAAGAGTTGATCTACCACGAGATCATAGAGGCTAAACCTATGGTTATGATTGTTGTCGTCCTACGGACTAAACCCTCCGGTTTATATAGACACCGGAGGGGGCTAGGGTTACACAGAGTCGGTTACAGAGAAAGGAATCTTCATATCCGAATCGCCAAGATTGCCTT
This sequence comes from Triticum timopheevii, assembly GCA_963921465.1. Lineage (NCBI taxonomy): Eukaryota > Viridiplantae > Streptophyta > Magnoliopsida > Poales > Poaceae > Triticum > Triticum timopheevii. Next base: position 486,808,359 of record OY997270.1, on the reverse strand, counting down.
CCACGCAAAGGAGAGTCCCACCCGTACACGGGACGAAGTCTTCTATCTTGTATCTTCATAGCCCAACAGTCCGGCATATGCGTATAGTCCGGCTGTCCGACGACCCCTTAATCCAGGACTCCCTCACCCGCCGCCCTTCTCCTTCCTTTTCTCACTCGGTTTCTTCATGTTTGAGTGTGCGTCCATTCTCCCGCAGGTTCAAGCCACCATGGCCATGGCGCCCTGAGCCCTGCGATGAGCATATCCTGCCCATCTGCCCCGCCGACGGTTGCTAGTGCTTTCCCGACCTCCATCCCGACCGGATTCGGTCCAGCCCAGGTCTCCTATAGACGGATCCGTCGTCTCCGCCGCGCCCGCATACCCTGCGCCGATCCTGGCCTCCCCTGCGTCGCGCCACCACTCCCTTGTAGTGTTGACCTCGTCCACCGCCGCCTCGTGCCCTCTGGCCCAGCTCGCCCAAGTCGCCGGCCTCCCCGCCTTTCCGGTGGACCAACACGCGTCGGCGCTGGCGCGCTGCTGTCACTTGCCCGGCAGCAGAGAGAGCAAGAAAGGAGAGAGAGCGTGATTTTTCTATCTTGCTTTTTTTCTCTATGTGCTCGGGACCCACTTGTAAGTGTCATGTTTTTATCTCTGTTTTTTTACTAGAGTTGTAAAGAGGGGCAAAATTGTCCAGAAAAATGTTTGACTAATGGTCAAACCCCTTTGACCGGACGGAATTGAGATGGAAGGGCAAAAGCATAAGGGGGCCAAACGCACTTGGGCAAGACCAAGGGTTTTTCGAAATTAGGGGCAAACCAGCCGAGTGGGACGCAACTAAGGGCATAAAATCATTTATCCCCTAATTTGTTTCATCCGTTCTGTCGGGGATATACCCCGCGGTATGACCCGGCCAGATATGTGACCCGACTGGGACTTGGCGTTTCACCGGTAACCCGCCCGGAGACTGGCGACTCACTGGTCTGGCGACTCACTAATGATCCTAACGGCGGGTCAGATGGATGATAAGGCCCAAGGCCGAGTAGGCCGGCTCATGTTATCGTAGGCCGGCTTAAGAGGAAAGGCATAAGGAATATTCCCTTACAAAGGAAGCAAGACTAGGATTCCACTTGTAGTAAGATAGTCCTAATCCTAACTAGGACTCCATATGTAACCCGCACCTCTAACTTATATAAGGAGGGGCAGGGCACCCATGAGGGACAAGTTTAGACAGACAAATTAATAGCTCTCGAGATAGAGGTAGCGAAAGAGCACCCTTGTAATCGTGAGCATCATCATCATCAATATCAATGAAGCAGGATGTAGTCTTTTACCTCCACCGTGAGCGGCCGAACTTGGGTAAAACCTCGCGTCTCTCGATTCCGACCAACCCCGTTCAAGCTACTACTAGGACATGATAAGTCCTCACACTAGGACATCTGCCGTGACAAAACCACGACATGTTCCTCGGGGGTGGTGCCGATCTGAGTTAACCACATGTTCATGTTCCTGAGCTAAAGTATTGGGGCTTTTCGCGGGTACACTGGCAGATGGATTTATTTATTTATTTGCAAAAAGAGTGTTCGAAAAAGGAATCCCCGTCGCCTCCTTATATCTGAAAAGTTTGAAAACAAAATGACTTTTTGAAGCCATATACAGTACATGGAAAAAGGTAAGAGCATGGATGATGCACATTTTACATATATGGAGAAGGTAGCCCTGGATGATGCATACACAGTACACGAATGAATCATACCATCAACAGTCACACAAACGCCATACCACCTCAAGCATCCGGCTTCCGGCACTGAGAAAGAACCACAACATCTTACAATGGCTGTCAGTAAAACAGTTTCAGTAGGAATGCAAGTTGACAAATTTTCGGACTAGCAAACTACTCCTGATTGTAAAACTGCATCTTCTAACACCCTGCTGGAAAGGGGCACTGGTGCTTCCGTTATTGCGTTTCGATTTTTACGGCTACACTATGCCTTCACTCTCATGGTGAAGCTAAATCAATCGACATACATTTTCCGCACATGAATGGAGTGCGATACCGGCCTTCTGTTTAGAACTCGTGCGGCGCCAGGGGAGGAGAATCACAATTCACAGGTGTTTTGATTGGCCAGTCACCCTGAACCTGAAACCCATAAGCCAAATTGGTGAGAAGAGAACTGAAAACTAAATAGTAGTAGAAAACAAGATGAGTTACATGCAGTTCTCCTGCAAGATTTCAAAGAGAAAAAGAGTAAGGATGTCAGCAGACCGTACAAGATGGTGCTTTTCATAAGATAAAATGAAAATCCGTCTTGGAACTAAATAAGCACGCCTAAATTTTGAGAATGTATGCTAACAAAGTCGAAGCAACACCTAGTCGACTCCTGGCAGCAGGTTCATATCATCCAAGGATTAAGTTCCATAATTGTCCATTGACCCCCATAGCATAGTACCGTGAGACCTCGGATCCGTTTAATGAGGAGATTATATTTTGGCCCCTGCGTTACCACAGTACCTGAATTCCACTATACAGTCTTGCAATGGGACTAAACATTCAGAGCATGCATTATATGTCAACGACAATCAAGCCTTCTGCTGCCTACAAGTTAGAACATCCGATCCCGGTACCGTGTTTGCGTTTATGTCAGTAAACGATACTCAAAATACACCCTCTTCTAGCAGAGCATGTATGGCACTAGTTATACCAAGATTTTAGTTCTGACATGCGGTTTTTCACTTTGTTTTTGCCAATAAAATAACCCGAATGGAGTCTGTCATACATAGCAACACACGGGGACAACATTCAGCCCCAGCCAAATGGTAGAACAGCGCTGTAGAATGAGACGGTAGGTCTCGATAGGAAGGAAAGGCTTCAAAAGTTCAGCCGTTCCACAGAAATGTATTTCAGTTCAGTCAAGCTCAGAAAGTGTCTGAACCATCACAGTACTAGTACTACAGAATGAAAAGCTCCTTTAGTAGTACTCCCTCCGTTCGGAAATACTAGCTAGACGTATTTTTGTTATAGATGCATCTAATTTTATCCATCTATCCGACAAGTATTTCGGGACGGAGGGAGTATGTACATCTGAAGCAAAAACTAAAAGTGAATTCAGAGATCATCTTGTTCCTAGTAGTTACCATATTGGTGCAAGAATAACCTCATGCTGCAATTTCCCATTCTATCAGTGATGATTTTCCAGCAATAGATAGAAAAGGAGCTCCAAACATAGCATGGTTGCAGTAATTAACTGACAGCGATAGAGTGTAAGATGAAGCCGGAAATGCACTTCCACATATCCATATTTCACACCTTACACCATTTAGGAGGTTCTTAAAACACTGACTACTAGGAGAATCTTACTGGTAAGTTGGTTGTAGTAAGTTGGAACTAACCATTTTCGCCTTTCTTGGCAAGAGTATCCACTCCAGAGGAGCTGCCGCCATTCCTGCTGCCGACGCACTCCTTGAGCCGCTTGGCGAAGAGCCTGGCGATCTGCAGCTGCGTCTTGGCCATGATCTCCGTCCTCCTCAGCTCCATCTCGCCCCTCTTCACCTCGGCCTCGGCCCTCATCCGCTCCGTGTCCCGGTACACCTCCAGCCTGGCCCGCTCGATCTTCACGAACGAGCTCGCCAGCAGCTCGATGCTCCTCGCGACGTCCAGCTCCGGGCTCTTCCTCTTTCTCGGCGTGTCCACCTCCTCGGCGCCTTCGTCGTTCGCCTCCACCTCCACCTCCTTGCTCCGCGGAGAGCTCACATTTGCGGCGTCGCTGTCCGCCGCCTTGCTGCTCTCCTTGTGTGTGGCCTGATCGACGGTCTTCTCGGCCTTCACCGTTGCGGAGCCGTTGGCGTCTGCGTTCAGTAGCTCCAGGGGCGCCCCGGGCGGCCCTGCGGTGTCCGGCGGCTGCTGGAGGGCGGTGTCTGCTTCGGCGTCGACCTCCTGCTCTGCTTTCAGCGGTGCTCGCGGCTGGACGATGCCATCGTTACTCGGCTCCGGTTGCGCTTGCGGTTGGCCAGAGCAGCCCGCGGCCGGCCCCTTGAGCAGCCCGTCCATGCGGCCGAAGAAGCGCCACGACGGGCCACCGGAGGCGCTGGCCGCCCCGGCTACTCCGGCGCGCGTTGCGGCGGCCGACTCGGCCCGGTAGCGCTTCTTCATGGACTCGACCTTGTTCTTGCACTGGTTGGGGGTCTTGGCGGTGCCCCCGGCAGCGGCGGCGGGCTTGGAGGCGTGGTCGGAGGAGGAGCAGTGCGCGGAGACGTCGTGGGCGATGTCGACCCAGTCGCTCCACTTGAGCTTGGCCCGGTTGCGGAGCAGCCACTTGGCCTCGTAGGCCTCGAGCAGGCGCGAGATGCCGCTCTCGCTCCACTCGTCCCGCTTCGGCTGCTGCTGCGGCGTCGGCGCGGGCGGCGCCGCGTCGGGGAGGCCGTCCATCGAGGCCGCAGCAGAGCAGCTTAGGCAGGCAGGGGAACAGACCGTGTGACTCTGTCGGCAACAAGATCACGGTGGACTACTATCCCCCTCCGGGAAGAAGATCTGCCGCTTGAGGCCAAACCCGGTGCAGCAGCACCAGAGCTTTAATTCCGCTCGGGAAGAAGAAGAGCTTCACTCGATCCCTGAAGCTGGAAGCCTACCGCGTGAGCGATCAGGGGAAGATGGTGTGCCCCTGAAGCTGGGATCGGAAACGATGGCGCCTTTTCGTCCCCTTTTCCCAGGGGTGCCGAAAGAAGGGAATTTCGGGAGGAGCTAACTTCCCAGATGGAGCAGAAAGGGCAGGCCGGCGGTTATGATCGGGCAGCGGGTGCCGTGCCGCTGCCGGACGGACGAACAGCTGAATCCAAAGCAAGCGCTGTGTCACTCATAACCCCATGGCTAGCCGCGATCAAGGGGGAAGAGAAGCAAGAAAGCAAGCTTGGAGCGGTCAAAAGACAGCGGGGGAGCGTCGTGGAGAAGAGTCAAGGGCTAGGCCGCGGCGGCAGCGGCAGCAGGGCGAGGGGACTTGATTCGAGCTCGGAAAGAAAAGGGAGGGTGGCGGCCGGGGCCGGGGGGTGGGGCGGGGAAGGATCCCGCTCCGCTCCGTGGGGGAGGGGGAAAGTGGGGGAGAGAGGGGAGGGAGGACTCCGCCCGCCTGCCCGCGCGGCCACGGTTGCCAACTGCCGGCCGCGTGAGGTAGGCCCGCCACGGACAGCGAGTGAAGGCGGGAGTAGAGGCGCGCGTCGCGTCGGACCGCATTAGCCGACGGGAGCGGGGAGAGGAAGCGGGGGCGGGGGAGTGGGGCGTGACGCGCGCGCTGACCGGATCGGCGCGGCCCGGCCCGGCGGCAAAACAAAGCGGATGGATTGATTCGTCGCTGTCGCTGGCGCGTCCGGCGGGCGGGCGGGCGGTGACCCCAACCCCAGCCCCAACCGTGGTGGTTGGTTGCCTCTTCTTGCTGGGTGGGAGTGGGACTCCGCCCGCACTAGCGCTAGCCTTCCCACGCGCCGCGGTTGGTGGCGGACTGGCGTGCGTCTTCTTCCGCTCCCTTTTTCCCTCGCTGCTCCCGTCCCGCGGCTTGCTGGAGTGCTGTTCAACCAGTTGACTAGCTGAGCCAGCACCGGCAGCTCAGCTCGGGACAGCACCCAATCAGCTCCGGATGTCATGCGACTAAGAGCAACTCTAGCACAACCCGCAAAAGTCCCCGACCCGCAAAAAAATCACCAAAATGTAGACTGGCGGCGAAAATCCTGCCCAAACAGACACCGCAAACGAGGCTGGCCCGCAAAAAAATTTGAGGGTAGTGACAAAAACTCGGCCCGAACCCGCGTATCCCCCCTCCCCCCGCTGTCGGTGCCCTGCATACGGCGGGAGCGGTTGATGGGGGGGGGGGGGCATTTTAGCCCGCGCTTTTCCCCACCAACCACCTCCCCTCTCCCCCTCGCCCCGCCGCCCCGGCGCCGCCCGCATATGGATTCAGCCGACCGTCTGCCGGGCTAGGCCCTCGCGCAGAGGCTCTGTGGCTCGCCGTTGCCGTTATCCAGTGCGACGACTGCGCACGGACAGTGCTGCAGCTGACTTCGGGCACGCCAAAGCACCTTGGATGGGTGTTCTTCAAATGCGAAAACGATGGGGTACGTGTTGTTTTGCATTCGACTCATTTCGATAGCTCATTATGTTTGGTCATTTCGAACATCATCATGCGTGTAGGAAGATGGATGCTCATTTTGGTTTTGGGAAGGCGAATACATTGATTTATTGATAGAAAGAAAATTGGTAGACGTTCGTGCACTCCTTAGTGCAATCGAAGACAATGAAGCGCATGCATGCGCAACTAGAGGGGAAGCAACGTCTACTTCTTTAGAACCAAAGAAGAATAATGAAGAATGCAAGATCAAGAATCCGCAGATCAACAATGAGTGCATGGAGAAGATATTACTTCAACTAGTGGGAGCAGTTATAGAAGTTGGAAATCTTCTAAAATGCATACTTGTGGTTCTTGTTTTCTTTGGTCTTGCTTTTCTAGCAAAGATTTGGTGATGTCTTGCTACGTCTCCAACGTATCTATAATTTTTGATTGTTCCATGCTATTATATTATCTGTTTTGGATGTTTAATGGGCTTTATTATGCACTTTTATATTATTTTTAGGACTAACCTATTAACCGGAAGCCCAGTGCAAATTGCTGTTTTTTTTGCCTATTTCAGTGTTTTGCAGAAAAGGAATATCAAACGGAGTCCAAACGGAATGAAACCTTCGGGAGAATCGTTTTTGGAACAAACGCAATCCAGGAGACTTGGAGTGGGCGTCAAGGAAGCAACGAGGCGTCACGAGGCAGGGAGGCGTGCCCAGGGGGGTAGGCGCCCCCACCCACATGGGCCCCTCGTGGCTCCCCTGACCAACTTCTTTCGCATATATATATATATATATATATATATATATATATATATATATATATATATATATACTCATATACCTTGAAAACATCCGAGAGCACCACGAAACCCTATTTCCACCGCCATAGCCTTCTGTACCCGTGAGATCCCATCTTGGGGCCTTTTCCGGCGCTCCGCCGGGGGGGGGGGGGGGAACGATCACGGAGGGCTTCTACATCAACACCATAGCCTCTCCGATGAAGTGTGAGTAGTTGACCTTAGACCTTCGGGTCAATAGTTATTAGCTAGATGGCTTCTTCTCTCTCTTTGGATCTCAATACAAAGTTCTCCTCGACCTCCTTGGAGATCTATTCGATTTAATATTTTTTGCGGTGTGTTTGTCGAGATCCGATGAATTGTGGGTTTATGATCAAGATAATCTATGAACAATATTTGAATTTCCTCTGAATTCTTTTATGTATGATTTGTTATCTTTGCAAGTCTCTTCGAATTATAAGTTTGGTTTGGCCTACTAGATTGGTCTTTCTTGCAATGGGAGAAGTGCTTAGCTTTGGGTTCAATCTTGCGGTCCTTTCCGAGTGACAGCAGGGGCAACAAGGCACGTATTGTATTGTTGCCATCGAGGATAAAAAGATGGGGTTTATATCATATTGGTTGAGTTTATCCCTCTACATCATGTCATCTTTCCTAATGCGTTACTCTGTTCTTATGAACTTAATACTCTAGATGCATGTTGGATAGCGGTCGATGTGTGGAGTAATAATAGTAGATGCAGAATCGTTTCGATCTACTTGTCGCGGACGTGATGCCTATATACATGACCATGCCTAGATATTCTCATAACTATGCACTTTTCTATCAATTGCTCGAAAGTAATTTGTTCACCCACCGTAATACTTATGCTATCATGAGAGAAGTCACTAGTGAAACCTATGCCCCCGGGGTCTATTTTCCATCATATAAGTTTCTGATCTATTTTATCTTGCAATCTTTACTTTCCAATCTATATCATAATACCAAAAATATTTATCTTATTATCTCTATCAGATCTCACTTTTGCAAGTGGCCGTGAAGGGATTGACAACCCCTTTATCGCGGTGGTTGCAAGGTTCTTATTTGTTTGTGCAGGTACGAGGGATTTGAGTGTAGCCTACTACTGGATTGATACCTTGGTTCTCAAGAACCGAGGTAAGTACTTATGCTACTTTGCTGCATCACCCTTTCCTCTTCAAGGGAAAACCAACGCATGCTCAAGAGGTAGCAAGAAGGATTTCTGGCGCCATTGTCGGGGAGTCTACGCACAAGTCAAGACATACCAAGTACCCATCACAAACTCATATCCCTCGCATTACATTATTTGCCATTTGCCTCTCGTTTTCCTCTCCCCCACTTCACCCTTGCCGTTTTATTCGCCCTCTTTTTTCGTTCGCCTCTTTTTCGCTTGCCTCTTGTGTGCTTGTGTGTTGGATTGTTTGTCTCGATGGCTCAAGATAATACTAAATTATGTGATTTTTCCAATACCAACAACAATGATTTTCTTAGCACTCCGATTGCTCCTATTACCGATGCTGAATCTTGCGAAATTAATGTTGCTTTGTTGAATCTTGTCACGAAAGATCAATTCTCTGGCCTTCCTAGTGAAGATGCCACTATACATCTAAACAACTTTGTTGATTTGTGCGATATGCAAAAGAAGAAAGCTGTGGATAATGATATTGTTAAATTGAAGCTATTTCCGTTTTCACTTAGAGATCGTGCTAAAACTTGGTTTTCGTCTTTGCCTAAAAATAGTATTGATTCATGGAATAAGTGCAAAGATGCTTTTATCTCTAAGTATTTTCTTCCCGCTAAGTATTTTCCTCCCGCTAAAATCATCTCTCTTAGAAACAATATTATGAATTTTAAGCAACTTTATCATGAACATGTTGCACAAGTTTGGGAGAGAATGAAACTAATGATACGTAATTGCCCTACACATGGTCTGAATTTATGGATGATTATACAATTTTTTTATGCCGGATTGAATTTTGCTTCTAGAAATCTTTTAGATTCGGCCGCGGGAGGCACTATTATGGAAATCACTTTAGGAGAAGCTACTAAACTCCTAGATAATATTATGATTAATTATTCTCAATGGCACACCGAAAGATCTACTAGTAAAAAGGTTAATGCGGTAGAAGAGATTAATGTTTTGAGTGGAAAGACGGATGAACTTATGAAATTGTTTGCTAATAAGAGTGTTTCCTCTGATCCTAATGATATGCCTTTATCCACTTTTATTGAGAATCATAATGAATCTATGTATGTGAATTTTGTTAGTAGGAACAATTTTGGTAACAATGCTTATAAAGGAAACTTTAATCCTAGGTCGTTCCCTAGTAATTCCTCAATAATTATGGTAATTCCTACAACAATTCTTATGGAAATTTTAATAAGTTGCCCTCTGATTTTGAGATTAGTGTTAAAGAGTTTATGATTTCTCAAAAGAATTTCAATGCTTTGCTTGAACAAAAATTGCCTAAGATTGATGAGTTGGCTAGGAACGTGGATAGAATTTCTCTTGAAGTTGATTCTTTGAAACTTAGATCTATTCCACCTAAGCATGATACCAGTGAGTCTCTCAAAGCCATGAGAATTTCCATTGATGAGTGCAAAGAAAGAACCGCTAGGATACCTGCTAAAAAGGATTGCTTTGTGAAAGCATGTTCTTCTAGTTTTCATGATAATAAGGATGAAGATCTGAAAGTGATTGCTGTGTCTCCTATTAAATCTTTGTTTTCTAATATGAATCTTGATAAAGATGGGACTGGAGATGAGTCAACTTTAGTTAAAAGGCGTCCCAATGATTCAGAGTTTTTAAATCTTGATGCAAAAATTGGTAAAAGTGGGATTGAAGAGGTAAAAACTTTACATAGCAATGAACTCACTATTTTGGATTTCAAGGAATTTAATTACGATAATTGTTCTTTAATAGATTGTATTTCCTTGTTGCAATCTGTGTTAAATTCTCCTCGTGCTTATAGTCAAAATAAAGCTTTTATTAAACATATCATTGATGCTTTAATGCAATCTTATGAAGAAAAACTTGAATTAGAAGTTTCTATCCCTAGAAAACTTTATGATGAGTGGGAACATACTATTAAAATTAAAACTAAAGATCATGAATGCTATGCTTTGTGTGATTTGGGTGCTAGTGTTTCCACGATTCCAAAAACTTTGTGTGATGTGTTAGGTTTCCGTGAATTTGATGATTGCTCTTTAAACTTGCACCTTGCAGTTTTCACCATAAAAAAACCTATGGGAAGGATTAATGATATTCTTATTATTGAAAATAGGAATTATGTGCCCATAGATTTTTATTGTTCTTGATATAGATTGCAATCCTTCATGTCCTATTATTCTTGGTAGACCTTTCCTTAGAATGATTGGTGCAATTATTGATATGAAAGAAGGAAATATTAGATTCCAATTTCCATTAAGGAAAGGCATGGAACATTTTCCTAGGAAGAAAATCAAATTACCTTATGAATCTATTATGAGAGCCACCTATGAATTGAATACCAAAGATGGCAATACTTAGATCTATTCTCGCTTTTATGCCTAGCTAGGGGCGTTAAATGATAGCGCTTGTTGGGAGGCAACCCAATTTTATTTTTGTTCTTTGATTTTTGTTCCTGTTTAGTAATAAATAATTCATCTAGCCTCTGGTTAGATGTGGTTTTGTGTTTTAATTAGAGTTTGTGCCAAGTAAAACCTTTAGGATAACCTACGGTGATAATTAACTAGATCTTGCTGAAAAACAGAAACTTGTGCGCACACGAGAATAATTTTCATAAATCACAGAAACGTGATTTTCAGTTGATTATTTTTGCAGAGGATTAATAAAGAAATTACCTAGGACTTCCTAATTTGGTAGAATTGTTGGGGTTCCATAAGTATTCCAAAGTTACAGATTGCTACAAACTGTTCTGTTTTTGACAGATTCTGTTTTTCGTGTGTTGTTTGCTTATTTTGATGAATCTATGGCTACTACCGGGGGGTATGAACCACAGAGAAGTTGGAATACAGTAGGTTTAACACCAATATAAATAAAGAATGAGTTCATTACAGTACCTTAAAGTGGTGGTTTGTTTTCTTGCACTAACAGAGCTCATGAGATTTTCTGTTGAGTTTTGTGTTGTGAAGTTTTCAAGTTTTGGGTAAAGATTTGATGGAATATGGAATAAGGAGTGGCAAGAGCCTAAGCTTGGTGATGCCCAAGGCACCCCAATGTAAAATTCAAGGACAAACAAAAGCCTAAGCTTGGGGATGCCCCGGAAGGCATCCCCTCTTTCGTCTTCATCCATCGGTAACTTTACTTGAGGCTATATTTTTATTCACCACATGATATGTGTTTTGCTTGGAGTTTCTTGTATGATTTGAGTCTTTGCCTTTTAGTTTATCACAATCATCCTTGCTGTACACACCTTTTGGAGAGACACACATGAATCAGAATTTATTAGAATACTCTATGTGGTTCACTTATATCTGTTGAGCTAGATAATTTTGCTCTAGTGCTTCACTTATACCTTTTTAGAGCACGGTGGTGGTTTTATTTTGTAGAAATTATTGATCTCTCATGCTTCACTTATATTATTTTGAGAGTATTTTAGAACAGCATGGTAATTTGCTTTGGTTATAAAATTAGTCCTAATATGATGGGCATCCAAGATAGGTATAATAAAAACTATCATATAAAGTGCATTAAACACTATGATAATTTTGATACTTGATAATTGTTTTGAGATATAAAGGTGGTAATGTTAGAGTCATGCTAGTTGGGCAATTATGAAATTGAGAAATACTTGTGTTAAAGTTGGCAAGTCCCATAGCATGCACGTATGGTGAACGTTGTGTGACAAATTTGAAGCATGAGGTGTTCTTTGATTGCCTTCCTTATGAGTGGAGGTCGGGATCGCGTGATGGTTAACTCCTACCAACCCTTCCCCTAGGAGCATGTGTAGTAGTACTTTGCTTCAAGGTCTAATAAACTTTTGCAATAAGTATATGAGTTCTTTATGACTAATGTGAGTCCATGGATTATACGCACTCTTACACTTCCGCAATTTGCTAGCCTCTACGGTACCGTGCATTGCCCTTTCTCACCTTGAGAGTTGGTGCAAACTTCACTGGTGCATCCAAACCCCGTGATACGATACGCTCTATCACACATAAATCTCCTTATATCTTCCTCAAAACAGCCACCATACCTACCTATTATGGCATTTCCATAGCCATTCCGAGATATATTGCCATGCAACTTTCCACCGTTCCGTTTATTATGACACGCTCCACCATTGTCATATTGCTTTGCATGATCATGTAGTTGACATCGTATTTGTGGAAAAGCCACCTTTATAATTCTTTCATACATGTCGCTCTTGATTCATTGCATATCCCGGTACACCACCGGAGGCATTCACATAGAGTCATATTTTATCCTAAGTATTGAGTTGTAAATAAATAGAAGTGTGATGATTTCCATTATTAGAGCATTGTCCCATGTGAGGAAAGTATGATGGAAGCAATGATTCCCTCACAAGTTGGGATGAGTCTCCGGACTTTATGAAAAATAAAAGAGGCCAAAGAAGCCCAAATAAAAAAAAGAGGCCAAAGAAGCCCACCGAAAAAATAAAAAAATAAAAAAATATGAGAGAAAAAGAGAGAAGGGACGATGTTACTATCCTTTTTCCACACTTGTGCTTCAAAATAGCACCATGATATTCATGATAGAGAGTTTCTTATTTTGTCACTTTCATATACTAGTGGAAATTTTTCATTATAAAACTTGGCTTGCATATTCCAATGATGGGCTTCCTCAAAATGACCTAGGTCTTCGTGAGCAGGCAAGTTGGATGCACACCCACTTAGTTTCTTTTTGATGAGCTTTCATACATTTATAGCTCTAGTGCATCCGTTGCATGGCAATCCCTACTCCTCGTATTGACATCAATTGATGGGCATCTCCATATCCCGTTGATTAGCCGCGTCAATATGAGACTTTTTCCTTTTTTTGTTTTCTCACATAATTCCTATCATCATACTCTACTCCACCCATAGTGCTATGTCCATGGCTTACGCTCATGTATTGCGTGAGGGTTGAAAAGGCTGAAGCGCGTTAAAAAGTATGAACCAATTGCTTGGCTGAAACCGGGGTTGTGCATGATGGGAGCATTTTGTGTGACGAAAATGAAGCATGGCCAAACTATATGATTTTGTAGGGATAAGCTTTCTTTGGCTATGCTATTTTGATAAGACATAAACTGCTTGGTTAGCATGCTGGAAGTATTACTATTTTTATGTCAATATTAAACTTTTATCTTGAATCTTTTGGATCTGAACATTCATGCCACAATAAAGAGAATTACATTGAAAATTTTGTTAGGTAGCATTCCACATCAAAAATTCTGTTTTTATCATTTACCTACTCGAGGACGAGCAGGAATTAAGCTTGGGGATGCTTGATACGTCTCCAACGTATCTATAACTTTTGATTGTTCCATGCTATTATATTATCTGTTTTGGATGTTTAATGGCCTTTATTATGCACTTTTATATTATTTTTGGCACTATTTAAGAAATTGGCCGACTCAGCGATTTATCGGCCGATTTATCGCTTATCGTGTGCTGACCGCTAAGATAAGGCCTTATGATTGTTATTTATCGTTCGGACTGATTTATCGCTCTGACAGGCGATACATCGCTAGATTCCCGATTAATCGAGTTGGGCCCCTAATGTCAGAAAACCCAAAAAGGCTGAATTTTGGCTCCCTTGGGCCCTCTTCGGCGGCCTTCCCGCACAGCCGCAACCCACATTTGGGATTTCCCCCCGCTGAGTTAGGGTTTCAGCCTCCCAGTGTGCCGTGATGCTAGATCCACAAGCCGATGTCACGCTGCTCGCCGACGGCGGCCCTAGCTACCACCACTCGAGCTAGGCGCCCTCTGGATCCTCCTCTCCTCTTCCACGGGACCTCAACCACCAACGCGGCAGCACCATCTCCAACTCTCTACATCGCCATCGCGCCTCCTCTGCATCTCCCCATCACCAACGACCGGACCTGCTCCCCGTCGCCTTACCTTGCTATAGCAACACCGGAGCTGTGTCCCTCTTCCTGTACCAGCACCGGAGCTGCGCCACTCTTCCTCAAGAAGCACCGGGGCCACACATATTTTCTCCATCGCCGCCGGCTGGTGTTGCTCGGTGCCGCCACTCTTCCTTCAGAGCTGCAGAGCGGCTCCATCCTCTGCTTCCTACTACGACAAACGACAGCAGCTATATACACCATCCCTTCTACAACAGCAACACAACATCCTAGTATGGTTTCTTTGTTGCGCCGCTCTCCTCTTTTAAGTTCTAAAACTACAGCTGTTGTCATTTCTTCAGAAGATAAAAATGAGTGCCAGCTACTGTCATATCTCCAGTCAATAACTCTGGTTATAACTTGTAAGCACCGGCGGATGCTCGTGGAGGCTAAAGGGGATTGTGACCTCCCCTTCGAAAATTAAGCTAGCTAATGTCATTTCTTTAGTTAATACTTGCTTGCTATTGCCTACTATTGTACTTCATTAGATGGATTTGTCCACTATGTTCAATTGCAATGTAATTGTGTAGTACAATATTTTAGATTTGTTGTACATAATCATTATCATGTACAGGATACGTTTCCCTTCTATGTTGTTGCCCTTTTCTTTTCTGTACAGAATAAGAACCATCAATCATATACAGAATAAGTTGCCCTTTTATTAGTCTGATTCTCATACATGTTGTTGCCCTTTTTTTAGATGGCTGCTTCCAGTGCTTCTGAGGTTGCAAGTTCCAGACTGAAGAGAAACTCGGATGACATGGCATGGGAGTTTGCTATGCTGATTGATCCAGATGATCTGCAAAGAGTCAAGTGCAAGCTTTGTGGAAAAGTGATGTCGGGAGGGGTGACTAGGATGAAGCAACACATTGCTCAGATCAAAGGGTCTGTGACAAGTTGTATGCAAGCCACACTAGAACAACAAGCTCGGTGTAAGGATGCATATGAGGCGCCAAAGAAGAAGAAGAAGCACAAGCTACAGGAAGAAAATGAAGTAAGAGCCTTGGTGACCATAGAGGCCAATGAGGAAGATCAAGCAGAGCTTAATGAAGTTGGCAGCGCTGACCCAAAGAAGGGGCCTATGGATCAATATCTTGCTCCAATTGACCCGTCGATCCCATTGAACATGAAAAGGTTTCAACGGAATATAAATGATAGTGTTGATAAGGAGAGAAGCTATAGAGTAGGGCAATATTTGGCTAGATGGTTGTACAAGAAAAATGTACCCTTCAATGCTATCAACGATGATGACTTCAAACAATTTTGTGAGGCTCTTGGTCATTATGGTCCAAATTGGAGGCAACCTTCGCAATATATGATTCGTGAGAAGATGTTGTTGCAGGAGGTTGAAAGGACCAAAGATTTGTTGAAGCCACATGACATTGAGAGGGCAGATACGTGGTGCTCTATCATGACCGATGCTTGGACAGACAAGAAAATAAGGAGCATCATGAACTTGTGTGTGCATTGCAAGTTAGGAACAATCTTTCTTGGATCGAAAGAGGCATCGGCTAATGCACACACAAGTCAATACATCTTCAATTATGTAGATGAGTGCATTGTGAAAATTGGTACTAATCTCAACTTTTTAATTTGCTCTCATTGATTCCTTTTCAAGTTTTCATCATGTGGTGGTTGTATGCTGAATGTTGTGATTGTTTTGCAATGGTGTTTTGTAGGGGCTGATAATGTTGTTCAAGTAGTCACGGATAATGCATTAAACATTATGGAAGATAAGGGGATGTTGAAAATTAAAAGGCCCAAGATATTTTGGACCTCATGTGCAACTGTAAGTGCATCTAGTGCCCCTTAGTGATTTTGGTGTATTGAAGACTTATAGGTTAAGGGACTAATGTATTTATGAGTGTACACAGGTCTATAAGTCTATGAGGAGTTTGATATTTACAGAGAAAGTCGACCCCTAAAAATGTATATCTTCGACTGAAGATTTTGGTATTCCTGAAGACTTTCAT
The DNA here is from genome assembly GCA_963921465.1 of Triticum timopheevii. Lineage (NCBI taxonomy): Eukaryota > Viridiplantae > Streptophyta > Magnoliopsida > Poales > Poaceae > Triticum > Triticum timopheevii. The sequence continues at coordinate 486,792,428 of OY997270.1, read as the reverse complement.
GAAGACTTTGAAAGTGAAGAAATTGGCGTGTCCGTGAAGACTTGATATTCATGCGAGGAATATGAAGCTTGAAGCCTTTCGTTTTCATAGTTTTGTTTTTCTCTTTCTTGAGTCATAGGAAACACCGTACTTTTAAAGGGGGTTGAGGAAATACTAAGGAAAAATTTCCATGTGATGCTCAACTCAAAATCCTACACCTACCAATCCCTTCGAGTGAAGCCATTGGAAATCTCATACAGTTCAGTCAATTTCTTCAGTGACAGAGATGAAGTTCTTCTGGTCGCTGAGGAATTTGTTCTGACTGAGGAGTTAGGAATTCGCCAGTGCGGATTGCCTACACAGTGAGGAATATGATAGCCCTAAGGAATTTGAGAGTCAAATTTCCGACCGTTGCTGTGCTGCGCGCCAGCTGTCCCAAAATATCTTATCCACCTAACAGTCATATCATTGAAGGGCATTTATGTCTTATCATGTTGGGCTGATCCCTAGGCTATAAATAGCCGCCCCCTACAACCACTAGCTGGTTGGCTGCTCCGAGAGAAACTGACACTTGTCATTTGAGAGCAACCCATCCTCCGAGGACTTTGAGCGGAAATCATTGAGTGAGGAAAAACCCAAACCCAAACACCTACAAACCCCAAAGTGATTGAGCATCACTGAAGATATTGATCCTGTGTGGATCCGACGCTTGTTACCTTTGAAGACTGTGCTTCTTCCAGACGGTTAGGCGTCATGGTCTAGAGCATCCAAGAGGAATTGTGGATCACCGAGTGACCGAAGTCTGTGAAGGTTTGGAAGTCACCTGAAGACTTACCACGAGTGATTGGACGAGGTCTGTGTGACCTTAGTTCAAGGAGAATACGGTGAGGACTTGGTGTCCTGAGCTGCGTGCTCAGCGACTGGGTGTCTGGGACTGTGTGTCCTCGAGTTTAAATACTCAGCCGCTCCAACCAGACATACAACTGAGACAGCAGTTGGAACTGGTCTACCAAATCATTGTCTTCACCAACCTAACTGGTTCTATTTTCTCAACTCTTTCATTTCCTCATTACTGTGTTGAGTGATTGTTCATATCTGTGTTTGAAGACTTTGACTGAAGACTTTCTCAATTTCCTCAGTTCAATTTCTTCAGTCTATTTGTCTTCATCTTGTGTTATCCTGATTACGCTTTCTGTACTCTGTGTTTGTCTTCATTTCATCATGATGACTATGTGTGTATTCTGTTATGCTTACTTCTGAGTACTTATTCTGCTGCAAGTAGTTCTTCGCTAAGGAATTTCATCACTGGCAAATTCCTCAGTGAAGAATTCATAAAAATCGCCTATTCACCCCCCTCTAGTCGATATAACACACTTTCAATTGGTATCAGAGTAAGGTACTCCCTTGTTCTGTGTGATTTTAGTTTAACCACCTGGAGTTCTAGTTATGTCGACCGCAGGTATGATCAAGGTCTCGGCTGGGTGTCCTATCTTTGATGTCACGGACTACCGCTACTGGAATAATAAGATGCGAATGCATCTTGAAGCAATTGACAACAATCTCTAGTACATTGTGGAAAATGGTGTTCCCTCAGTCACACCTTCCCTGAATGCTACTAATGTGAAGAGATTCAAGCAACTCGATTCTCAAGCGAAGAATATCATATGTGGTCATCTGAGTAAAGGGCGGTATGGTAGAGTGAGTGCTTTGGAAACTGCTAAGCTTATCTGGGATAGGCTCTCCAAAGTAAGCGAAGGAGTCTCAACTCAACGTGACTCTCATGTTGACGTTCTTCGCAATCTCTTCAACCGCTTCAAAAGACTCGACAATGAAAATGTTCAGCAAACCTTCGATCGCCTCACTGATATCTCAAATGAGCTTCAAGCGCTCGGTGCCACTGACATCACCGACCATGAGGTGGTGAAGAAATTGCTGAGATCACTTGATTCTTCATTTGACACTCTGGCACTGATGATTCAAGAGCGTGCTGATTACAAGTCACTAGATCCCGCTGATATCCTCGAGAGGCTAAATACTCATGAGTTCCAGCTTGCTGAAAAGATCTCTATGGTTCAAGCTATGGAAAACCACGTGCCCTGAAGTCCAAGGCTGTGTCTGAATCTAAATGTGAAGACTCTGGTAGTAGCCTTGGTGATCCTGAAGAATTGATCCAGGAGCTAACACTGCTCGGGAAGAAGTTCCAGAAGTTCTCAAGACGTGGTCGCTTTGGAAAATCGTCAAGGAGCAGTGATTCCTCATCAAGTGACTATAAGAGAAGGCTATGCCACAAATGCAAGAAGCCTGGTCACTACATTCAAGATTGTCCTCAGTGGGACAAGGAATTAAAGAAGAAGAAATACAAGGATTATAGTTCTGATGATGCCAAGAAGAAGAAGAAATCTTCAAAGTCTTCATCATCAAAATCCTCAAAGTCTTCATCTCACAAGAAGAGCTGCTCCAAGAAGGCTCGGGCATTCATTGGCAAGGAAATGGACTCTGAAGCTGAATCTGAGGAACATGAGGAAGAGGAGGCATCCGAGGAGTCTGAGTCAGGTGTGGCAAGTCTAGCTCTTGCTACCGCATTTGTCAGCAAGTCTATCTTCACCTCTGAAGAAAATGGCAACACCAACAACGCTGATGAAGATAATGATGACTACGCTCCCACCTATTGCTTCATGGCAAAGGGTGCCAAGGTAACTAAATACCCCTCCTCTGAATCTAGTGAGGATGAATCTGATGAAAATCTTAAGCCTAGCTACTCTAAACTTGCTAAGATTGCTGTGAAACAACAAAAGGCTATTGAAAAGCTTCAAAACATGCTAGACAAAAGTGATGATATGTTGGGTGATGAAATGGACCGCACTAAAGACTTAATTGAAAATCTTCAGAGACTTCAGTCTAAGTTTGACAACCTTCAAAGTCATCATAACACTCTCTTATCTGACCACGAGAAGCTTTCTTATGAATTTCTTCAAAGAAAGCAAGATCTTGAGAAGCTAAGAGTGAGTTATGAAGATCTTCAGAAGGAGCGCGATTCATTACTTGCTCAACAAATCAGCGCTACTCAAGAGGAATTTGTTCCTCCATGGTTAAAGTGCATTGAACGTGAATCTGCTAATTCTTCACCTGAATGTTCAAATGCTTCAACTGTTACAAATTCTTCACCTGCCTCTGCTATCACTAATTCCTCATCTGAGGACATTGCTAGTATCACTGACGATGCAGGGCTGAAGGAATTGTACACTACAGGCATGTACAAAAGCCTCAAAGGGCATCAGATTCTTTGTGATGTGCTCAAAAAGCAGATCCTCAACAGAAACCCTAGGAAAGAGGGTATTGCCTTTGAGAGGAAACTCAATGCTGATGGAACATATTGGAAGCCTGAGCAGTACCCCAAAACCTCATGGGTTGCTGCAAAGGGACCTCCAGTTGATCCATCTAACTTATCTGGCTTTACATGTGAATCTCCTCATTCTTCTGATGAGTCATTTGACTCCAACTATAAACTGTTCAAAAATCAGAATGGTGAAGTATTTGCTAGATATGTTGGCACTAACTGCAGGAATGGTTCCCTTATGAAGAAAATCTGGGTCCCTAAAAGTTATGTTGAAAGTCTTCAGGTGAATGTCCTCATGACACCACCAGTGAAGAACAGGAACCCCAGATCCAATTCTTCATATGGACCTAATTCTTCACATGGATCAAATTCCTCAAATGGATCAAAGTCCTCATATGAACATCATCGTGCTAACCCTTATGTTTCACAAGGTAGAGCTAAGGGCTATGAATATGCACATTATTCTTCAAATCATTATGTTCATAAGTCCTCAAAGAATTTCTCTGCTTATTCATATGCTTACCCTAACCCCTCTTATGTGAAGCGAAGTGGACTAGCTTCTATGCCACCTTTCTCATATGGTGCTCGTAGAGTGATGAACTCTTTGCCATCCCTTCAGATGTGGGTGGTGAAGAAAAAGAACTAACTTCTTCCGTAGGGTCAGGTCTCCAGACGTGCTTTAATGTTTGAAGAATTTGCTGGGGGCCTGACAGAAATGCCTGAAAGGACACATGCGAATCATGATGAAATGAACTTTCATTTCACACGTCCTCACACTGCTTATCTGTGCTATTGCTTGATGAAATTGAACTGATTAATTTGACGTCATATTCTTCATTGATGAAGTATATGAGTTCGTAAGATGCACTAATTCATCTGCAGGATGATCAACCCAAAGAAAACGAGTAGGTCCTCGATAGTGGATGTACAAATCACATGACTGGTGACAAGAACCTATTGATGGATGCTCCCTTAACACCATCACATCTGAAGCATATCATCTTCGCTGACAAAGGCAAAAGTCAGGTATTGGGTCTAGGTAAGGTTGCGATCTCAAAGGATCGACACATGGACAAAGTCATGCTTGTCGAGTCCTTAGGATACAACCTCATGTCTGTCTCAATGCTTTGTGATCTCGATATGGTTGTTGTCTTTGGAAGATATCGTTGTGTTGTGATCATGGAAGATGACCATTCCAAAGTCTTCGAAGGCTTTAGGAGAGGAGATTTGTATATTGTTGATTTCTCTACAAGACCACAACCAGCCGTATTCTTACTGGCAAAAGCTTCAAAAGGCTGGCTATGGCATCGATGACTTGGTCATGCTGGCATGAGGAATTTGCACACGCTTGCGAAGAAGAAGCATGTCATTGGCATTGAGAATGTCAAATTACTCAAGGATCACTTATGCGGAGCTTGTGAAGCTGGAAAGATGACAAAGGCCAAGCATCCCGCGAAGACTATCATGACCACTACACGTCCATTCGAATTGCTTCACATGGACCTCTTTGGTCCTAATCATTATTCTGCTGTTTCAAATGATGCATCTCTATATGGCTTTGTTATTGTTGATGACTATTCTCATTACACATGGGTACACATTGTTACTTACAAACATGAAGTGCAGGAAATCTTCAAACGATTTTCCTCGAGGGCTTCAACCAACTTTGGTGTGAAGATCAAGCACATCAGAACTGATAATGGGACTGAGTTCAAGAATACCGGTCTTGATGTCTATCTTGATGAACTTGGTATTACTCATGAGTTATCCGCTCCTTATACTCCTCAGCAGAATGGCGTTGTGGAGCGCAAGAACAGAACCCTCGCTGAAATGGCTCGCACTATGCTTGATGAATACAAGACGCCTCGTCGTTTCTAGATTGAGGCAATTGATACTGCGTGCCACGTCATCAATCGGGTATATCTTCACAAATTCTTCAAGAAGACTGCCTATGAACTCCTCACTGACAAGAAACCCAATGTGAGTTATTTCAAAGTCTTCTGTGCTAAATGTTGGATTAGAGATCCTCATCACAATTCTAAATTTGCACCGAAAGCACATGAAGGTTTTATGCTTGGTTACGGAAAGGACTCGCACACCTACAGAGTCTTCAACAACGCTCTTCACAAGGTTGTTGAAACTGTAGATGTGTGGTTCGATGAAACTAATGGCTCACAAAGAGAGCACCTACCTTCTGTAATAGATGAACCAACACCTGAGGATTCTATCAAGTTCAAGGCTACTGAGGATGTGATTCCTATCGAAGAATCTACTGAAGAATTCATTCCAGAACGTGAAGATCATCGAGCTAATGCACCTGAAGACAGTGCTGAAGAAAATGGTGCTGAAGAAAATGCTGATCAAGTTCCTCGATGACAACCAACTCGTCCTCGCGTTGCAAAAGAAGTGCAAGTTTAAAAGATCATCAATGACATTGAAGCACCAGGTCCTCTCACACGCTCAAAAGCTTCACATTTATCTAACTTTTGTGGGCACTATGCTTTTGTCTCTATCACAGAGCCCACTAAGGTAGATGAAGCATTCCTGGAGCCTGAGTGGATTCAGGCCATGCAAGAAGAATTGCATGAGTTCGAGCTCAACAATGTCTGGGAACTGGTCAAACGTCCAGATCCTCGCAAGCATAATATCATTGGCACAAAGTGGATCTACTGCAACAAGCAAGATGAAAATGGCCTTGTGGTGAGGAATAAGGCACGACTTGTAGCTCAAGGCTACACACAGGTTGAAGGAATTGATTTCGATGAAACATTTGCACCTGTTGCTAGACTTGAGGCTATTCACATATTACTTGCTTACGCTAACCATCATAATATCACTTTATATCAAATGGATGTGAAAAGTGCATTCCTCAATGGTAAGCTTGAGGAAGAAGTATATGTTGCTCAACCCCCAGGTTTTGAAGATCCAAAGAATCCTGACAAAGTCTTCAGACTCAACAAGGCCCTCTATGGCCTCAAGCAGGCCCCTCGGGCATGGTATAATACTTTGAAGGAATTCTTCATGAAGAATGGCTTCACACCCGGTTCACTCGACCCTACTCTCTTTACTAAATCTTATGATGGTGAACTATTTGTGTGCCAAATATACGTTGATGATATTATCTTTGGCTATACTGGCCAACGTTATAGTGATGAATTTGCCTATATGATGAGTGAAGAATATCAAATGTCTATGATGGGAGAGTTGAAATTCTTCTTAGGTCTTCAAATTCGTCAACAGCACAATGGCATATTCATATCTCAGGAGAAATACCTCAAGGATGTTCTGAGGAAATTCGGCATGCAAGATTGCAAAGGCGTCAAAATTCCTATGCCCACAAATGGCCATCTATGCACTGATGAAAATGGTATTGACTTCCATCACAAGGTATACCGCTCCATGATTGGTTCTTTATTGTACTTATGTGCATCTAGGCCAGGTATAATGCTTAGTGTTTGCATGTGTGCCCAATTTCAAGCTGCACCAAAGGAATCACACCATAAGGCTGTGAAGCATATTCTTCGATATCTAGCTCACACACCAACACTAGGATTATGGTACCCCAAGGGATCCACTTTTGATCTCATTGGATATTCTGACTCTGACTATGCTGGTGATCGTGTGGACCGCAAGTCAACATCTGGTACTTGTCATTTCCTCGGACGATCTTTGATCTGTTGGTCCTCGAAGAAACAGAACTGCGTATCACTGTCTACTGCAGAGGCTGAGTACATTGCTGTTGGTTCTTGCTATGCTCAACTGCTATGGATGAAGCAAACCCTCAAGGACTATGGCGTCAACGTGAAGAATGTGCCTCTCCTCTGTGACAATGAGAGTGCAATCAAGATTGCTCACAACCCAGTTCAGCACTCGAAGACAAAGCACATTCAGATTCATCATCATTTTCTTCGTGATCATGTGTTGAAAGGCGACATCTCCATCGAGCATGTGAAGACTGAAGAACAGCTGGCTGATATCTTCACAAAGCCCTTGGATGAGAAGAGATTTAGCAAGTTGCGGTGTGAGCTAAATATCCTAGAATCTTTGAATGTTCTTTGAAAAAGGACACTCATCCTAACACTTATGCAAAATTGATGACTTAGATGTGCAACACATGAATAAACGTTTTTCTTCAATCAATGAAGAATAACACTCTAAGTGTGAAGAAATTAATGAAGAATTTGATTCTCAGAACCCTACGACAATTGTACGCAGTGTCTGAAATCATCATTCTTATACGGTGGGTCACGCCACCACCAAATTTGAAAATCTTCATTTTTGAAATTCCTCAGTTTTTGAAATTCTTCGGTTTTTCAAATTCTTCAACTTTGCAAAATCTTCACAGTTTCCGTCGTTTTTCTTCATTGGCTATACATATACATATATATATATATATATATATATATATATATATATATATATATATATATATATATATGGGTTTATGTCCTCTACAACATTCACTTATGGCTATTTCTTCAAGTTGCATTTTTTTGCTAAGTGAATGTGATCGGACCCTTCCCCCTCTATGCTATACTCAACCAAATCTATTCACAAATTCTTCATGTGCGTTCTATTTGAAACTCGTTCAAAATCTTCACTGTGTCCTTGTCAGCTGAAGAAATTGCGAACGGAACTTGAAAAACTTATCTTATCCAAATTTTCGGTTTTACCGCTCAAACCGTCCCGTATCCCATGATAAACTTATGTATTCACCCACGATCTAACACGATCTCCACTTCTCAATACGTGGGTGACACATGTCAAGTGAATGAGAAGGGTCAGGGGCATGTTCGTCCTAAATCTTCGGGCGAACAGTTTTTCACCATAACTATAAATACCCCCTCACCCCTTCCTCACTTCATTTACTCTGCTCGACCGCTCTCTCTCTCTCTCTCTCGCTCGAGCTTCTCAAACCCTAGCGCTGCCGCTACTCCATCATCGCCGGTGAGGAAGAGCTTCACTGCCTCAACCTTGTCACCGTCGTACTTGCGCCGGCTGCGGAAATCTTCACTCCGCCGCCGCCGTAGCCGCCTTCCTCCGCCGAGTTAGGGCGTGGAAGATCTACACCGACGAACTTCACTGTTCTACTTCACAGTTCGTTGTGTTCTTCATCCAGGGTAATTAAAAGTTACTTTTACTACCCTCTTTGATTCAAATTTTCTCTACAAAATCTTCAAATGTGTTTTATTCTTCAAATCCTCACACACAAAACACCTCACTAGTCATCTGTTCTTGATTCCTTTCTCTAAGCATCGTTTTTCTTCAAAGATTCCTCAATTGTGTGGATCCTCGATCTATACAACTCTGGAATCTAAGACAAAGAACGCTTAGTGGAATTCTTCAAGGCCCATCTGGTCAAATTCCTCAAACTTGTTCTTTTTGAAAAACCTTCTGAGAACACATATGACCTTTCCAAATTCCGCGCAACTATACTCTGTTCACAGGTACTCATGTACGCTGCTGAATCACTAGATTCTCATCAACTTAACTCATTTGCAGCGTTCCTCGAAGAAAAGTTGCATACTTCTTCAGAGAATTCAATTGTTCAAATTCCTCATCTGAAGAATATGGCAGATGGTAAGAAGCCACAGAAAGGAGGAAAGAAGCCTGAGGTCATGACTGCTTTTGAAATACCTGAGGCCATCTATGCTGACTATTGCACACCTGATGAGGCTAAGTTCGGAAAGGAAAATAAAAATCAGCGCAAGGTGCGCATACAGAAGATTGAAAGGAGATGGGCAAGAGAATGGAGGGAGTACCGATATGTAACTCTGAAGTATATGAAGAAATTCGCACTAAATCCTCCATGCCCAAGAGCTCCATTGGCACCTGGCCAAGAAGCTGACCCCACCAGCATCAAGCATGGTGAGGATTTTCCTGAAGAATGGGCCAAACGTCAAGCCAAGTTGGCGAGACAAGACAAAGAAGCAGTTAGGAAATTCAATGAAGACTCTGCTACTGCTGCTGCCACCGAGGCCTCTGTCAAGCCTAGAAAATCAATGGCAAAGAAGCCCGCTCACAAGCCAAGTGCTTCACCAACTATGCCCTCATGGCCAAGTTCCTCAGCAATGCCCTCACGGCCAGATTCTTCAAAGCCCTCACGGCCAGATTCTTCAAAGCCCTCACGGCCAGTCCCTCATGCTGCTCCTGCTCCTCCAAAGTCCCCTGCTCCTCCTCCAAAGTCCTCGGCTGCTCCGGCAAAATCGTCAACACCTGTACATCTGGCCACGTGCCAAAGGACTACAAGCATCTCTATTGCCTCTGGTGCCTTAGCGAGTTCCTCAGCTGCACCAAAATCTTCATCAGGCCCCACTCTGCTGAAGACAACGGCAACGGCTGGTCGAGGTCCTCGGCCAAGTCCGAAGAAGAAACAGGTTGCTTTCCAAGTGCCATCTGACGATGAAGCTGATGATGATGAACTTGCAGAAATCATCAGAGATAGACAAGAAAGGGCCGCTAGAGCCAAAGGCACAAATGTGCCACTACTTTTGGATCCAAGGGTGATCCTAGATTACATTGATCTCTGGCACAAGGACCCAAATACTCCAATGCCTGATTTCAATTTGACACCTGGTCAAAGTCACATGATGACCCATTTCATCACTGAAGAGAAATGGAAATTTGAGAAGGCTAGGCAGATCAAGAAGGCTCAGTTCAGGAAAGAGAAGTTCCCGAGGAAAAACATTGTCAAAATGACTACTGATGAACTCCTAAAGATCTAGTCTGAAATCAAAGCCCTCAGCGATGACTTCAATGCATACTATGCTGATTGGCAAGGAGCCAAAGTCAGGTTCGTTAAACTGACTGAGAAGTTCACAAATGTTGCAGCCCCATCGCAACAAGAAATTCCTCAAGCTGAAGCTTCTGCTCAGCCAACTGAAGAACATGCCAGCACCACTGATGACTTTGAGGCTGCTGATGAAAATGCTAGTTCCAGGGCTGATGACTCCATTCTAGCCTCTGAAGAAATTGCCAGGGCATCCACTAGTGGTGCGCCTGAAGAAAACGAAGAACTCAGGGCAACTGCATCAGTTGCGCCTGAAGAAAGTCAACCAGATTCCTCAGCTCCTCCTGCGCCTACTCCAACTCCTACCCTTCCATCTGCATCAGATGTGAGGAAGACCAAGGCTGTAGAGCGAGCTGCAGTGAAGAAAAGGAAAGCATCAAGTGCTTCAGAATCTTCAGCTCCAAAGAAGATGAAGCCTATGACCAGCTCACTTGAAAATCCAATTGATGCTGTTTCGATTTCCACCATGACATCAAAGGACCTTGTTCCTTTTGGTGAACAATATGTGATCCCCAGTGGATCTGATGAAGAAAATCATTCTGCTGCTTCGTCAGAGCAGATTGATGAAGAAATTGAAGTGGATGCAATCCCTTCAACGCCTGTTGCTTCCTCGCCAATGCCTCAGTTCACAGCTGAAGAGGCTGGCATTGAAGAAAATGAAGATGAAGACATGGACATTGGCTGCACAACGCCCGTGGTGAATGATGACTTTTGGGGAAGTCAGCACCCCATTTCTCCACTCTTCACCCCAATACAACAAATACCTCAGTCCCCTGCACCAACCGTTCAAATGGGCTCTGAAGAAACTCATCCCACCTCATCTGTGCATGAAGACATTCGAGCCGCTAGTGTTGAAGAAACTGTTGTTGCTGATCCTTTGAACATGCAGACTGCCACTGAAGAGGAACCAGAAATTCCTCAGCCTGAAGAACCTGAGATTGCGATTCCTGAGATTATGATGCAACTCACTGACACTCCGGTGCCAAAGCCAACGAATCCATTCTCAAAGAAGCAAAAGTTCAAGGCTGAAGATTTCTTCAGCGAGCATGTATTCTTCACAGATTACAACCCCTATGATTCTGCTCGCATAAGGAAGAGGCATTTCTGGACTGCTAGTCAAGCCAATTTCTATTCCTCAGTACTGTTCAACAAAGACAAAGTCTTCGATGATGAACATATTCCTCATGTGGACATGGAGTCCCTGCCGTGCTTCGAGCCAGTCCTCAGTGTTCTTCACGATGCTGGATTGCTAAATTTCTGCACTGACATCTGTGATTGGAATGAAGAACTCATTCTTCAATTCTATGCAACGCTGCACATCACAGGAAACTCTGAAGATGTGAATTCATGGGTACTAGACTGGATGTCTAAAAATACTCACTACAAGGCACCAGCTACTGAATTGCTTCGTGTCTTACCACTTAGTCCTCCCCTTGACGGTGCTCGTTGCGTCTACAGTGAACCTGAGCTTTCAAATCATTACATGCAAGTGCTGATGAAACCCTTGAAAGCAGGGCAGGCCCCTCGAACCAAATTCCTCATCAAGGAATTACTATATGTGCCTCGGACTGTCTATCGCATTCTGACGAAGACAATGAGTCCTATCAAAGGCCACGACTCAAATGATGAAGAAGTCGTTGGCATCATGAGGAATATGCTTTTCAATATTATTCATGGCGTTCCCGTCAACTTCCATGATTTCTTCATGAGGACTCTGGCGAATATTTCTATGTCACCATTTTAGCTGAAGCCTTATGCACCATGGATTATGAGATTCATCAGAACAAGGTCTTCACTTAATTACAAGGCTGATACTCTGAACCACGACAACTACTTGCCTCCAATTGAAGTCCTCAAACGGACATTTTCCTCAGTCGATGACAAAGGCAAGGCAACAACTGTGATAGATGAAGGCATTCGTCCATTGGATGGTCAATTTCGCAAGGCTGCATCCTATTCCACCAATGATGACTCTGCCACACATGACTCTACTGCCAAGCAAAATCCTCAAGCCACAACACCCAGGGTGATGACTGATCGTGAGTTACTCCTCAGTCTTCATCAGAAAGTTGATCGCAATCATAAATGGGTCAAGCGTCAGTTTGGTTCAATTCTTCACAACATGACATCAACACAATGCAGTGAAGAAAAACCACTACTACCTCCATGAAACCTTCAACCGTACCTGGGCCGTTCTATCTCATGTCTACAGCGCAGAAGATCTGAAGAGAATGGGTCTCAAGGAAGAATTTGACTGGTATGCACCTCCACCGAAGAGATTCAAGAAGGTCAAGGTTCCTTCCTTGGTGGCCAGCTCCTATTCTTCATCGCGCCACACTGATGAAAATGAAGACTTGGACGACACTGCGGCAGGCCCTACTATGACAACTGACCCCAACAACACTGGCGCTCCTCCATCAACTTCATATTCTTCAAGGGCGTTAGTCCTCAGTTTTGATCCTTTTGGTCATTCGATGACAAAGCGGGAGAAATTTGAGTTAGTCTTCAAGCGGGTCTATTATATGGGCCTTTTTTTTGCTAAGTTACAACTCTCGTTCTTCTGAAACTTTATTGGATCGAGTTGTAAACTTAAATCCGATGGTGCTCTGATACTTTTGATGCACTGTGCTCTGATACTCTGATGCGTTAAACTGCATGCTTGTTCCTCATTAATATTATTGCACGCATGTTGAATTTCATCAGGCACCATATTTCATCATGCATTTCAAATTCTCATATTATATGTCAAATGCGTGTATGAATTACAAGATATAGGGGGAGATCTCCATGATTTAACTCTTCAAGTGTGCATTGCTTCAAAACCAAATTCCTCACTATGCACATCCTCAGGGGGAGTTCTTTTATATCTTGCAATCAAATTCCTCAATATCAATACTTACACTTTATATGTTTATCCCCGTTGAAAACTTAACCTATATTGTCATCAATCACCAAAAAGGGGGAGATTGTAAGTGCATCTAGTGCCCCTTAGTGATTTTGATGTATTGAAGACTTATAGGTTAAGGGACTAATGTGTTTATGAGTGTACACAAGTCTATAAGTCTGTGAGGAGTTTGATATTTACAGAGAAAGTCGACCCCTAAAAATGTATATCTTCAACTGAAGATTTTGGTATTCCTGAAGACTTTCATGAAGACTTTGAAAGTGAAGAAATTGGTGTGTCCGTGAAGACTTGATATTCATGTGAGGAATATGAAGCTTGAAGACATTCGTTTTCATAGTTTTGTTTTTCTCTTTATTGAGTCATAGGAAACACCGTACTGTTAAAGGGGGTCGAGGAAATACTAAGGAAAAATTTCCATGTGATGCTCAACTCAAAATCCTACACCTACCAATCCCTTCGAGTGAAGCCATTGGAAATCTCATACAGTTCAGTCAATTTCTTCAGTGACAGAGACGAAGTTCTTCTGGTCGCTGAGGAATTTGTTCTGGCTGAGGAGTTAGGAATTCGCTAGTGCGGATTGCCTACAAAGTGAGGAATATGATAGCCCTGAGGAATTTGAGAGTCAAATTTCCGACCGTTGCTGTGCTACGCGCCAGCTGTCCCAAAATATCTTATCCACCTAACGGTCATATCATTGAAGGGAATTTATTTCTTATCATGTCGGGCTGCTCCCTAGGCTATAAATAGCCGCCCCCTACAACCACTAGCTGGTTGGCTGCTCCGAGAGAAACTGACACTTATCATTTGAGAGCAACCCATCCTCCGAGGACTTTGAGCGGAAATCATTGAGTGAGGCAAAACCCAAACCCAAACACCTACAAACCCCAAAGTGATTGAGCATCACTGAAGAGATTGATCCTACGTGGATCTGATGCTTGTTACCTTTGAAGACTGTGCTTCTTCCAGACGGTTAGGCGTCATGGTCTAGAGCATCCAAGAGGAATTGTGGATCGCTGAGTGACCGAAGTCTGTGAAGGTTTGGAAGTCGCCTGAAGACTTACCACGAGTGATTGGACGAGGTCTGTGTGACCTTGGTTCAAGGAGAATACGGTGAGGACTTGGTGTCCTGAGCTGCGTGCTCAGCGACTGGGTGTCCGGGACTGTGTGTCCTCGAGTTTAAATACTCAGCCGCTCCAAGTAGACGTACAACTGAGACAGCAGTTGGAACTGGTCTACCAAATCATTGTCTTCACCAACCTAACTGGTTCTATTTCCTCAACTCTTTCATTTCCTCATTACTGTGTAGTGATTGTTCATATCTGTGTTTGAAGACTTTGACTGAAGACTTTCTCAATTTCCTCAGTTCAATTTCTTCAGTCTGTTTGTCTTCATCTTGTGTTATCCTGATTACGCTTTCTGTACTCTGTGTTTGTCTTCATTTCATCATGATGACTATGTGTGTATTCTGTTATGCTTACTTCTGAGTACTTATTCTGCTGCAAGTAGTTCTTCGCTAAGGAATTTCCTCACTGGCAAATTCCTCAGTGAGGAATTCATAAAAATCGCCTATTCACCCCCCCTCTAGTCGATATAACGCACTTTCAACAACTCATACAATTAACTTGATGGTCAAAGAAATTGGCAAGTTGAAGCATTTTGGTCCTGCAATAACCAAAGCAAAGGAGATGACAATTTTCCTTTATGCTCATCATGCCACATTAGCATTGATGAGATCTTATACAAAGAAGAGGGACATTGTTAGGCCGGGAGTGACCAGATTTGCTTCGGCATTTCTTACATTGCAACGTCTCGCTGCTAAGAGGAAGCAACTAACGGAGATGTGCTGTAGTGACACTTGGGAAGAATGCAAGCACACCAGAACAAACAAAGGAAAGGTGGCTCATGCTACAATAATGAGTAGGGCATTCTGGAAAAATGTGTCTCTTTGCATCAAGGTATTGTTAGATGAACTGCAAATTGTGTCTTGTACTCTTCTTTAATTGAGTTTTACACTTATGCTAACATGCATCATTGCTTATATGTTAAATAGTAACTAATGTAGTGCTTGTGTATGTTTGATGCAAGGTTTTTGAGCCATTGGTGAAGTTACATCGGTTGGCTTATAGTGATGGGCAGTCCATGGCCTCTATGTATGGACAAATAATAGAGACAAAGAAGGCATCATGCTTGCGGTTGAAGGTTCGGAGAAGGATTACAAGGTGATCACAGCAGCCATGAGGAGCAAGATGGATGGGAGGCTAGATACCAAGTTGCACATGGCAGCATATGCCTTGAATCCCTATTATAGTTATACTACCACAAGTATCTTCACCGATTTAGAAGTCATGTCCAGGTTGATGGATGTTATTGAACAATTTTATCATGATGATGATGACGCACAAAATAATGCCCTTAACATAGACTTGCCCAAGTTTAAAAACAAGGAAGGCATGTTTGGGAAGGTGGCTGCCACAAAAGCAATTACCAATGGCAATTACAATGCTGGTAAGCTTGTTCTCAAAGATAGCTTTGCCATATTGCATTTCTAATATTTTAGGGCTGATGCATAGTACTTTCTATTTCCCGTGAATGAAGGGGAGTGGTGGGAAACTTATGGACTGCAAACTCCTACATTGATGCACATGGCTTTGAGGATACTCAACTTAACCACAAGTGCATCTGGGTGTGAAAGAAATTGGAGCGTTTTTTAACAAGTAAGTCTCAACCTTCACTATGCAAATACTGTCCCTTTTTTCATTTATGACAAGATGTGAATCACTAACCTTCACTATGCAATTTGTAGGTTGATGCAAAGAGGAGAAATAAATTAGATGTGCATCGTAGGGACGATCTAGTTTATATTCAATTCAATGGAAGATTTCTAGACAAGAGAAAGAAATACTCCTCATATTGTGATGTTCTCCTTGGTGAAGATGCTTCCACAACCCAAGATTGGATATGTGAAGATGCTTATGATGATGAAGAGATGGGAACTACCGCAGTTGACAATACAACAGAGCCTCGTAGAAGTCTAAGGGTGAGAGAGCTCCATGAAGTGGAAGACTTTGTTTCCGATAATGAAGATGACACTGTGCCTATCAATGAAAATGAGATTGAGTTTGAGTCTGATGATGACATGGTTGGGGGGATAGAAGAAAATGATGAGGAAGACCTGATGCAGCCTTGAACTCTAGGCCTTTTAACAATCTCATTCCTAGTACTGTGTGTTGCTTGCTAGAATCCTACGGCCTTATTTTGGTTGTGACTTGTGACTTATGAGAGAATCAAGAAGCTAGCTAAGAACTACCTTATTTTGGTTGATTGATGTTTGGCTGTTTGCAAGCAAAATAGTAACTAGTAAGAGACTAAGAGTGTAAGACAGTAAGACTGTAAGACTAAGAAGTTGAAGTAGAAGTGTAGAACTAAGCTTATTTGTGTATTCTAGACCTGCTATGCTGCCTATCCAGTATCCAACTTTATTGTGGACTACTATCTAAGTTTATTTGTGGACTGGTGACTAGGACTATCAACTGCAATCTTTGAAAATGCCCAAACATAATATGTGCTGTTGAAGTGCTGTCCAATTTTTCTTGTGTAATATTATAGTAGTATCTATGTACTCTTGTCCTATTTGAATTTCAAACATGCAGAAACATGACATGTGCTGTTGTTATATATTGATGTAGTCTTAAAGGCTTAGAGAACACACTTGTTGATTATTTCCAATTTTGCCTTAATAGTGCGTGAAAACATAGGTCTTGCGAAAAAACATGCTGATTAATAGTCGACCGATAAAATCGATTAATCGGCCGATTTCCTATTAATCTCTAATCCCCAGCCGACCGAGATGATAACGATAAGTGATATCCCAAACAGTGATTTTTGGGACTAACCTATTAACCGGAGGCCCAGTGCAAATTGCTGTTTTTTGCCTATTTCAGTGTTACGCAGAAAAGGAATATCAAACAGAGTCCAAACGGAATGAAACCTTTGGGAGAATCGTTTTTGGAACAAACGCAATCTAGGAGACTTGGAGTGGACGTCAAGGAAGCAACGAGGCGGCCACGAGGAAGGGAGGCGTGTGATGAAGCTATGTACCTAGGGTAGGGTCATGGACCTGTCCAAACTACCCTCTCCAAGGAGATCTCTAGAAGAAACCACCTTTCAATCGACACGGAAGTGTTCCACTCGACGGACTCGAAGACACTCGACCATGAAGCCAACCACTCGACAGCCAGGAGATCTAAAGTCACTCTGCACACGATCGGCCGGTTATTAAGTAGCCTTTATAGCCATCATAGCACTTTATTTGTGGCGTTACTAATAACGCCTGATCTTAATGTACCTTAAACCCTACATAACTGAGGGCCGGAGGGGTCTGGCGAACTCTATATAAGCCACGCCCCTCCTCAGTGTAAAGGGTTTGCACCCTTGTAACTCATACACACATAATCCAATCGACCGCCTCCGGGCTCCGAGACGTAGGGCTGTTACTTCCTCCGAGAAGGGCCTGAATTCGTAAATCCCTTGCGTATACAACTACTCCATAGCTAGGATCTTGCCTCTCCATTCCTACCCCCCTACACTACTGTCAGACTTAGAACCACGACAGTTGGCGCCCACCGTGGGGCAGGTGTCTTAGTGACTTATTGGAGAAGTTGCGATTTTTCCGATCTCCTTCATCATGGTTTCAGGCGGAGCTCTTGTCGGCGTTCTGGGAATGGGGGTCCCCAGACTTGCCTGCCTGCAGCCTGCGGCGTGTCTCAAGGGGCGGCCCAGCATGGCCCATCTTCATCAACATGAGCTCAAGACCCTCGCGAGGGGCCAAGCCTCGCGGGGTGGACGACAAGGAGCTTCCCCAGGCACGGCCTCGTCAGGCTGGCTCGCGAGGACGCGGAGAGATCAAGGCAGGGTACCTTGCGAGGTGCCCATGATGCAAGCCATGACGACCAAGGGCGCCAGGCAGGCGCCAGCCCGCGCAGTGTCCTTCTTTCCTCTTTGGTGCAAAGGGAGTAAGCGCAGGCGAGAGCATCAAGCAAAGGCATCCATTTCGGTGCAACAAGACCAAGACCAGCAGAACGGCAGGATGGAAGTCATCGTGGAGCCCAAGCTGGCGTCACCACCAGAGCCTTTGACAGGCGAGGACCAACTTTAGTCAGGATAAGTGTACTAGATGTTCCCCTTCAAAATGGCCAATTGTTGGCGCCCTTCCCGCTCAATATTTGGGAAGAGGCCCTGGGCCTTTGCCTATAAATAGGACTAGCCACCACAAGGTAGAGGCATGGGATCCTCACCTAGAAACCAGTAGAGAGAGCGACTGAACTCCCCCTAGTAGTTCATCGCACCAGCCAAGAACAGACCCTCGCGAGGCTGTTCTTCCTTGTACTGTCCATCACCAGCCCAAGAGGCAATCCACCACACCACACACTGGAGTAGGGCATTACACCACAATGGTGGCCTGAACCAGTATAAACTCTGTGTCTCTTGTGTTGTTCCTTTGATTGCTTAGTTCATAGCGAGGCGGTGAGGTGTAGGTAGGCAGAGGGCGAAATCTCCACGCGCACCCCAGTGTTTGAATCTAGAGGGTCTGCCGGAACCTGAAATCCGACATTTGGCGCGCAAGGTAGGGGTGCGCCGGAATTTGTCTTCTGCCGCCCTGTTCTTCACTGACCATCGCATCCATGTCAGACGCTCGTCGGGCTCGCGCCGAGCGCTGAGCCACTCTCGCTTCCCGTGTTGCCCAGACGGCCCCAGTCGACGGCCACCCCCGCCGTCAACGCTGCCACCGGCCCGGCGGGGAACGAGCAGCAGGCATCGTCCCAGCATCCATCCATGAGGTGAGACGGCCGCACTGCCACTCCCTCGCTCGCCCCAGCTGGTTCTTCGTCCCGCGCGCCCCGTGCGGCCATGGAGGCTCGGGCTGCGCTTATCGCGGCAAACGAGCTCCTGCGCTACAGCCCGGTCGACGATGTCTATGAAGAATGGCTCGACCGCATCACCGAGCTCGTCCGCGCTGCAGGGGGCTCTCCCGCGCCGTCCTTCTCGCTGCACTGCGCCCCGCCCTGCGCGGGCAATGAAGCTCCGGGGGTGCCTCAGCCGCCTCCCCCTCAAGAAGGCGCCCTGGCCCCAAGGCGCGTGGCCGCTGGACAGAACCCACCCCGTCCGGCGCCAGCGCAGCAAGAGCGGAGCTGCCAAGAGGTTCCTCGCCCCCAAGAAGCTGCCCGAGTGCTCCCTGCTCCGGTCCGTCGCGACCACGCTCTTGCTCCGGCGCGCCAGGACCCCGCGCTGCTCCTAGCTGCAGGGCATGGGGGCCCGCAAGACCAAGCTCCTCGTCACCAGAGGCCTCCCGTGGCCACAGCAGGCTGCCGCGCCTTCACCACCGAGCTGCACAGCATCGCGTGGCCCTGCAAGTTCAAGCCGGACCTGCCCCCTCGCTATGACGGCACGGTCGACCCTGCGGAGTTCCTCCAGCTCTATGAGCTAGGCATCGAAGCCACCAACGGGGATGAGAAGGTCATGGAGAACTGGTTTCCCATGGCACTCAAGGACAGGGCCCGCACCTGGCCCCAGGCACGATCTCCTCCTGGGACGAGATGCGCACCCATTTCATCGCCAACTTCCAAGGTACTCGCGACCGGCCACCTGCCGTGAGCGACATGCGCCGCATCAAGCAGCAACCAGGGGAGACCCTGCAGAAGTACATCCAGCGCTTCAACAGCGCACGACTCAAGATTCCCAGGGTGACCGAGGAGGCCATCATCTCATCCTTCTCCGATGGCGTGCGTGAAGTCAAGATGAAGGAGGAGCTGTCGATGCATGATGATCTGTGCACTTCCTTGGAGCTGTTCAACCTGGCAACCAAGTGTGCCAAGGCTGAGGAAGGGCGCCTTTCCCTTCTCGAGCTGCCAGCCACAGACCCGGAAGAGAAGAAATCCAAGGCCAAGGATGTGAAGCGCAAGGGGGCTGTCGTGCTCGCGGCAGAACCAGACACCAAGTGGGGCAGAGATCAGCCTAAGTCTTTCAAGGGCAGCCGGTACTGTGTGTACCATGACCTCCACACCCACAACACCAACGAATGCCAAGAGCTCCGAGCCGTGCGAGAAGGAAGGGTCGAACGGCGCCCCGACCGCAACGATCGTGGCTACGACCGAGGAGGAGGAAGGAACGCAGGACGCTGGGAGGACCGCGGCCCTCGCCAAGGGTGGCGCAACCGACCTCGCGAGGATCACTGGCAGGATCAGCCTCGCGAGGGAGACTGGAGGGATCAGCCTCGCGAGGATCACCCGCAAGGAAACGCAGGCCTCCCTCCACTGCCTCTGCAGCCAAGGAGAAACGAGGACCATCATCAGGACGAGGGGGCTGGGGCTTCCAGGAGCCACGCGTGATCGCCTGCATCCTGGGCGGAGCTCAAGCCCCGGCCTCACAATGCATCTTCAAGCAGTTCGCCCACGAAGTGAATGCAGTCCTCCCCAAGCTTGAAGCCACGCGCCCCCTCAGGTGGTCGGCGTGCGCCATCATGTTCAGCTCAGCGGATCAGCTCAAGTGTGCGGCCACAGCCGGGGTCCTCCCAATGCTTTGCTCCCTAGTCATCAGTAATGTGCAAGTCACCAGGATCCTCATCGATGGCGGGGCAGGGCTCAATGTCCTGTCCATAGAGACGTTCAACAATCTCCAAGTGCCTTACGATCAGCTTCAGCCAACCAAGCCTTTCTCTGGAGTCACCGACGGCTCCACAGTTCCAATCGGACAGGTCCGCCTCCCTGTCACCTTCGGGGACCGCAACAACTACCGCACCGAGCTCATTGACTTCGATGTCGCCCACATCCTCCTGCTATACAACACCATCCTAGGCTACCCAACTCTCACCAAGTTCATGGCCATGACTCATCACGGCTACAACATCCTCAAGATGCCAGGAAGCGGTGGAGTCATCACGGTGCCCTGTGAAGAAAGAGACGCAGTGTGCTCCCTGGAACGAGCTTTTCAGGCTGCATCACTTGAAGAACCAGATCGCGAGAGTGGGAGGATCCCCAAAGCCGCTCCCAAGAAGAAGAAGACATCGCCAGGCCCGACCCCTCAGGAGGCAGGTCCCTCAGGGTCTGCGCCTGCTCAGGGGGCACCTCCTTCTGTCGCATAGGGAGGCGCGCCTGGCGCCCTCCTCAAGCATGGCTCAGGGGCTCCCCCCTGGAGGGCCACGACCTGGCTAAGGTCACGAGGGATGCGCTTGGGCACCAGTTGGAGGCGTGTTTCAAAACACGTTTCCCTCAGGAAGGAGCAAAGCAAGGAGGGCCAAACCCTCAGGAGTTCGTCAGTCAGGTCACACAGGAGTTGCAAGAGTCAAGAGTCATGAGTGGCAGCCGCTGCTTACCCGCCGCTGCTCCCCATCCAGGCGAGGATGGTGGGCTGCGCGTCTGCATCGACATCCCAGGGCTCAATCGAGTCACCTCTTAGGAGCGCTTATGGCCCTCACGCGTGGGGCGCTGCGGAGGCCCACCCCACAGCTACGTTCGCATGCCCTACGGCTTTCCAAACGTGGCTGTGGTGCGCCAGCACCTCATGAGGAGCATCCTGGAGGCTCAGGAGGCCAGGCGTTCCGCAGTCCTGGCGGAGATGGAGATGGTTCACGAGGAGCCACCAGCGCCTCCGGAGCCTCCCGAGGCTCCTGGGCCTGGGGGCTCGTGAAGATTGGCTCCCACAGCCCGCTACGTCTGCTACTTCAACACCCCTTCGTCGTCAACACTATCAAGTGACATATTTCAAGTTTCATTTCCAGCTGGGAGCGCCCCCAGGGCTGCATCATTCTCAGGCCGCGTGGTTCCGTTCCTGCGGTGTGTATCCCTTTTGTTCATGTTTTTAGCTTACCTTGTTGGGGGCGCCCCTCGGGCTGCATTATCCCCAAGTCGCTCGGGTCAGACCCAGCGGCATGTATCCCTCTTGCGTTTATTTTCTGGCTATGCATTCGACCCATCATGCTTGTTATTTGGTGCCTGTCTGTGGCACCCCTTCTTCCTTCGTGTCGGCCGCTTGCACATTAAAGGGGGGGTACCTGAGCATCGCGACTCAGGGCTCCTACTAGCTCTCCAGCCCTCACCCTCTGGCTTTGTCCACGGCATCGCGCCCTGCCAAACCAGCGACGGCTGAGACTCGCTCGAGGGCCGGGACCCGAGGACATAGAGCGTCGATATCTAACCAAGCTTGCGCGTTAAAGCGGGGGGGTACCTGAGCATCGCGACTCAGGGCTCCTACTGGCTCTCCAGCCCTCACCCTCTGGCTTTGTCCACGGCATCGCACCCTGGCAAACCAGCGACGGCTGAGACTTGCTCGAGGGCCGGGACCCAAGGACGTAGAGCATCGGCATCTGGCCAAATTTGCAGGAACACATCACAAGTTAAGGCCTAGTGCCAGGCGCAACCCGCCTTGGGGTAGGGCCCCGTGAGTCCTGCGCTGGCTCACGGGTGCTCCAATACACCTCATCAGGCCCTTAGGTGCCTCGCCGCCTCTCCAAAGCAACTAACGGCTGACCGCCGCTTGTCATAGCGGACTTTTGCTCTTTTTGTGGTGGACCTGCAGGATCCCTCCAAGGAGAAGCACCAGGCGAGGCCCTCACGCTGTCCTCTTCACTCTCGTCTGCACGAACCGCTTGCACGTTAAAGGGGGGGTACCTGCGCATCGCGACTCAGGGATCCTACTGGCTCTCCAGCCCTCACCCTCTGGCTTTGTCCACGGCATCGCGATCTGGCAAACCAGCGACGGCTGAGACCCGCTCGAGGGCCGGGACCCGAGGACGTAGAGCAAAAAGGGGAGCAGAGGCGAGAGGGAAGAGGCACGCGGGGACCTCGCCAGGCAACCCCTCGCTGGCCAATGTGCAAGCCTAGCGCCGCACCAGGAAGCGTTTCCTGACTCTCGAGATAAGTCACCCTCCGGAAACACTAGCCATCGCTGCACCGTCACCGCATCCAATGCAACCCCGTGTTAGCAACGTCGCATTCCTTTCTCACCGAACGATAGCTGCTTGAGCGCTAAAGGGGACCTCCTGAGCATCGCGACTCAGGGGCTCTTATTGGACCCTGGGCCGCTCACCTCCTGGCCTTGACCACGGCATCACGACCTGGCATACCAGCGACGGCTGAAGCCGCCTTGGGATCGGGACCTGTCGGCGCAGAGCACCAAGCCCTCATGAGGTTCGAAAGGAAGGAACTAAGCTAAGACGGAATCAACATCTCGCACCGCTTCACAATAAGGATCATATTGACGAACGAAGCTACAGACACCTTACAAGCCCCCACGGGGTGTGTTCTTGGCTCCTCGCAGGGACAAAAAACATGTATCCTAAGGAGTCCTAACTATAGGAACCGTCATGGCAGACACCATCATCAACAGTGGGCCGCCAGGCACGGGCACCAACCTCATCCAGATCAGAGATGGCGGCGGACTAACGAGCCGGTCCTGCTCCGAGAGCGGCGCAGGCTCGGGGGCTCGTAGCTGTTGTCGCTCGTCTCCGGAGTCGCAAAGAGCTCGGCGGAGTCGCTGGATCCTCCAGCGCCCCCGCCGCTTGAGGAGCTGCTGGAAGAACGTGCGACGACAGGCCTAGTCCCTGCCGCTCCAGAGCTTCTGCCGTTGCCCCTGGGACAGCACTCCAGCCGACGCACATCTTCATCGAAGACCTTGAAGAGCATCATGGAGGCGCCATCGAACTCCAAGTGGATCACGAGGGCACCCCTCGTCCCGCAAACCCGGGCGATCTCGCCCCAGCCATGGGTCATGAAGACCTTACCTAGAGCGACGACCTCGACATCCGCATCGGTCGCGGGAGCCTGGCAATCGGCGTGCTGCAGCCAGAGCATGAAAGGCCCCCTCGGCGGAATCTCGAAGGCGATGGAGTGAGGAAGGCGAATCCAAGATCCAGGCGGCATGGCGGCGTGGAGCACAAACACTCGGGAGGAGCCCTCAGCGTGAACTCCAGGAGGGACAACGCGCACCTCCGTGACCCGCCGGCGCCGACGATGGCGTCGTCCATGGCGCTCGACATCAGCTCCTGCAGGGCCCTCAAGGTGGGCGTACAAAGGCAGCGGGAACCCTGGCGGCGGTCGCTCGCACCAAGGCCTCGACACCTCCTGCCGCGCGCCCTCATCTCGGCGTCAGAGGACCAACCGCTTCTTTTGCGGAAGCGGGTCAGGACCCTCTCGGGGGGCCTTTCCCTTCTCTTCTGTAGAGAACTGGCGTATCGGAGCCATTGCGGCAAGGCGGAGAAGTGGCGAAGATGAAGGAGAGGAGAAGTAGCAGAGGAAGATGGATGGGAATGGCTCGCGCCGCTCCATACTTATAGCATGAGGAGGCCAACCGTCGGCCTCCACGATCGCAGGTAATCATGACCGGTTTTTGCATGCAGGGACTTGTCAGTTCGTGCAGTTGCCGAGGCGTTGTGGGGGAGCGGAGCCGCCCACGTCCAACCAACCGCCACCAGGCGCCCGAGGCTGCAGGCTGTTAGGGCCCGCGGCGCTTCGTACTTGCCCCTTCGCCTCTCTGCTCAGCCAAGTCCGGGCGCGCCTTGGGCCCGGGGGCTACTGTCGGCGTTCCGGGAACGAGGGTCCCCAGACTTGCCTGCCTGCAGCCTGCGGCGTGGCTCAAGGGGCGGCCCAACATGGCCCATCTTCATCAACATGAGCTCAAGACCCTTGCGAGGGGCCAAGCCTTGCGGGGTGGACGACAGGGAGCTTCCCCAGGCACGGCCTCGTCAGGCTGGCTCGCGAGGAGGCGGAGAGATCAAGGCGGGGTACCTCGCGAGGTGCCCATGACGCAAGCCATGACGACCAAGGGCGTCAGGCGGGCGCCAGCCCATGCAGTGTCCTTCTTTCCTCTTTGGTGCAAAGGGAGCAAGCGCAGGCGAGATCATCAAGCAAAGGCATCCATTTCGGTGCAACAAGACCAAGACCAGCAAAACGGCAGGATGGAAGTCATCGTGGAGCCCAAGCCGGCGTCACCACCAGAGCCTTTGACAGGTGAGGACTAACTTTAGTCAGGATAAGTGTACTAGATGTTCCCCTTCAAAATGGCCAATTGTTGGCGCCCTTCCCGCTAAATATTTGGGAAGAGGCCCTGGGCCTTTGCCTATAAATAGGACTAGCCACCACAAGGTAGAGGCATGGGATCCTCACCTAGAAACCAGTAGAGACAGTGACTAACCCCCCCCCCCCCCCCCTAGTAGTTTATCGCACCAGCCAAGAACAGACCCTCACGAGGCTGTTCTTCCTTGTACTGTCCATCACCAGCCCAAGAGGCAATCCACCACACCACACACTGGAGTAGGGTATTACACCATAATGGTGGCCTGAACCAGTATAAACTCCGTGTCTCTTGTGTTGTTCCTTTGATTGCTTAGTTCATAGCGAGGCGGTGAGGTGCAGGTAGGCAGAGGGCGAAATCTCCGTGCGCACCCCAGTGTTCGAATCTAGAGGGTCTGCCGGAACCCGAAATCCGACAGCTCTGGTTGAGGGCCGTGAGATCCGTCTCGGTGCACTCACGTTCATCACCGACGACTCCGCTTGGCTTCAGGAGGCTCCGCTCGACATCGACGCGCTCCCTGTCCGTGGGGCGACGCACTTTCGCGCGTGCGTCCGCGGCGTCCTCCTGCGGCAACCGTCGACCTAGTACCGGTCGGCTCTTGTGTCGTCTTCCCTCCCTGCTTCCTGCCATCACAAGCGCTCTGGTCGGTCGAGGCTTCAGCGGTGGGTGAGACACGCGGTGGCTCGCCAGTCGGCCACCCCCCAAGTCGCGGCGATCGATCCCGACGAATCTCTCTACGGCCTGTTCGACTGCGACAGCAGCGATCCAGCGGCGGAGGTTCTGATGGTCGATGGACCACGCAGTCCTCCCGGTTTTCCCCACACCAACGGAGGCGACGGCGGAGGCGATCCGTCGCATGCCCATGAAGAGTATCTCCCCGAGCCACTCACTTCGCTGCAGAGGGAAGAACTTCGCCGCCGGAACATGGATGCGTTGTACACTCCTATTGTTGGAGAAACCCCCTAGGCTCATGCCTTAGAGGACGCGCGCTTGGCCAACTTGGCTGAGGGCACTCGAGTGGAGAACCTCCAGTGAGCAATCGACGAGCGTGCACGGCAACGGGTTCCAGAATCCAGTCGACATCAACTCTTTCTACCACCGACTCAGGTATATCGAACTCCGATTCAGAATTTAGCAGCTGCAGCCCGTATAGCAGAGTCGATTCGGCCTTCCCAATCAGAGGCTAGCAGAGGCTTGTTACAGATCAAAGCATTACTCCGGGCAGCAGGAGATCAAAATTTAGCTGTATCGCAGTCGTGGAATAGGATTCACAGCAGATCCATCGCTGCAAATACAGTCCAGTCGGCCCATAGCCCAAGATCACCCCCGAGGCGTGAGGGACGTGGAGACCGGCGTGATCAGTACCAGAATCGTGAGCAGTACGATCACCGACTTGATCGTGATGATCGACGTCGAGTGCCCACCCTTCCCCCATGGAGTGGATCGTACGCGCCTCGACAGCAGGATGACAGACGCCATCATGGTGTTGGGCGAAGGATTCCAGTCGACCCCAGGGAACCAGGCTTTGATGCGAGATCCATTATCGTTCAAGGTTTGGTCGACAGGAACAGAGCTCACCGAGAAGGTCATGACAGAGATGTACCCACCAGCAGTAAAGTACACGTCTCAGGACAAGAGTGTTTTAGTAGAGCCATCAGGGCCGCGGTGATTCCTCCCAACTTCAGGTTGGCGACTGGAGTCACTAAGTTCACTGGTTAGTCTAAGCCTGATACTTGGCTTGAAGACTACCGAGTGGCTGTTCAGATTGGCGGCGACAACGATGAAGTAGCCATGAAACACCTGCCTCTTATGTTGGAGGGCTCGGCCAGAGCATGGTTGAATCAGTTAGCACCCAACAGCATTTACACTTGGGAAGATCTGGCTCGAGTGTTTGTCAGGACATTTGAAGGAACTTGCAAGCGACCAGCAAGGTTGACAGAGCTGCAATCTTGTGTGCAGAAGTCGAATGAAACTTTGAGGGATTACATCCAGAGATGGATCACGTTGCATCACACGGTAGAGAATGTATCTAATCACCAGGCAGTCTGTGCCTTCAAGGAAGGCGTTAAATACAAAGAGCTAAATCTAAAATTTGGTTGAACCGGAGACATGTCTCTGAGTCGAATGATGGAGATTGCCACCAAGTATGCCAATGGTGAAGAAGAGGATCGGCTCCGGAGTGACAAGCACAAGTTGGTCGCCCACGAAACCAGAGGAGGGAACTCCAGTCGGAAGCAGAAGCAGAAAGCTGAGCCAGCTGCTCCTGGAGAAGCCTTGGCTGTGACTCAAGGAAAGTTTAAAGGGAAGCCCAAAGGGTCTTGGAACCCTAAGAAGGTGAAGGACAAGGAAGAGAATGACGTGTTGGATTTGCCATGCCACATCCACACAAATAAAGATGATGAGGGTAAACTCATTTACCTGAAACATACCACTCGACAGTGTCGGCTCTTGATCCAGCAATTCCAGGGGAAACAACCCAAAGATAAGGAAAAGGAGTCGGACAAAGTTGAGGACAAATAAGATAGTGATGATGGATATCCCCATGTCAATTCCACCCTGATGATTTTTGCTGACGTTGAAAGCAAAAGTCGATTGAAAGTTATCAATCGAGAAGTGAATATGGTTGCTCTGGTGATACCCAGTTATCTGAAATGGTCTCAGACTACCATCACGTTCGACCAGTATAATCACCCAACACACATAGCCACCCCTGGGAGGCAAGCTCTGGTGGTCGACCCAGTCGTTGAAGGCACTCGACTGACTAAAGTTTTGATGGATGGTGGCAGTGGCCTGAATATACTATATGTAGAGACGTTGAAAGGGATGGTATTCCGATGTCCAGACTCAGTACCAGCAACATGAGTTTCCATGGAGTCATTCCTGGAAAGAAGGCTGAGTCACTCGGCCAAATTGCTCTTGATGTGGTTTTCGGTGATTCCAAGAATTACCGCAAAGAAAATTTGACGTTAGAAGTTGTGGATTTCCAGAGTGCTTATCACGCTATTTTGGGCAGGCCAGCTTATGCACGTTTCATGGCCCGACCATGTTATGTGTACCTCAAATTGAAGATGCCTGGTCCCAAAGGTGTGATCACTATTACTGGAAATCGGAAGAAGGCAGAAGAGTGCTTTCAGAAAGGCTCCAAGATCGCCGATGCTTAGATGGCAATGGTAGAGCTGCAGGAATACCAGAAAACTGTAGACCCGAGTGATTTGTTGCGAGCCAAGAAGCCCACTATGGAATCAGCGTTTCAGTCGTCTGGTGAGACAAAACCGATTCACATTCACCCGACCGACCCCAGTGCTGCTCCGACTCATATCTCTACAACACTCAACTCCAAATAGGAAGAAGCGCTCATCCAGTTCCTCCGTGAGAACTGGGACATCTTCGCATGGAAACCTTCTGACATGCCGGGTGTTCCCAGGGGGCTGGCTGAGCACCGTCTACGAGTCAACTCAAAAGTGAAACCTGTCAAAGAACATCTTTGACGGTCCGCCGTCCAGAAAAGAAAGGCCATTGGCGAGGAGGTGGCTCGTCTCTTAGTAGCGGAGTTTATCCGAGAGATTTATCACTCTGAGTGGCTCGCCAATGTTGTCATGGTCCCCAAGAAGGACAAGTCGCTTTGCATGTGCATCGACTTCAAACATATCAATCGGGCTGCCCGAAAGATCATTTTCCTCTCCCCAGCATCGATCAAATAGTCGACACGACTGCGGGATGTGAGCGCCTGTCTTTTTTAGACGCCTATTCCGGTTACCATCAGATCCGTCTGTATGGACCCGATGAGATCAAAATAGCTTTCATCACTCCATTCGGGTGCTTCTGTTATGGCACCATGCCATTCGGCCTCAAGAATGCCGGAGCCACGTTCATGAGGATGATTCAGAAGTGTTTGCTCACTCAGATCAGTCGGAATGTGGAAGCATACATGGATGATATTGTGGTCAAGTCACGAAAAGGTTCCGACCTGCTGACTAACCTTGCTGAGACATTTTCCAACCTCAGGAGGTACGATATCAAGCTTAATCCATCAAAGTGAACATTCGGAGTTCCTGGCGGAAAGTTACTCGGTTTTCTCGTTTCCGAACGAGGAATCGACGCCAATCCAGAAAAAGTTGGTACTATACTCCGAATGAAATGTCCTGTGCGTGTGCATGATGTCCAGAAGCTTATTGGTTGCTTGGCCACTTTGAGTCGATTCATCTCTCGTCTCAGTGAAAAGGCATTGCCTCTTTACCGACTGATGAAGAAGTCAGACAAGTTCGAGTGGACTCCTGAAGCTGATGTAGTGTTTGCAGAGCTAAAAGCCCTGCTCTCCACCCAGCCGGTGCTTGCTGCCCCGATCAGCAAAGAGCCTTTGCTGCTTTACATTGCAGCCACAGGACAAGTCGTCAGTACAGTACTTATGGTCGAGCGGGAAGAAGAAGGAAAAGCATTTAAAGTTCAGCGCCCAGTATATTATATTTCTGAAGTTTTGACCCCATCAAAGCAAAGATACCCTCATTATCAGAAGCTTGTATATGGGATTTATATGACCACGAAGAAGGTTGCTCATTACTTCTCTGACCATTCCATTACAGTCGTCAGCGATGCTCCATTGTCAGAGATTCTGCACAACAGAGATGCAACTGGTCGAGTGACAAAATGGGCGATTGAACTCCTTCCTCTAGGTATCAGGTTTGAGGCAAAGAAAGCCATCAATTCCTAAGCAATAGCAGATTTCATTGCCGAGTGGATGGAACAGCAACTGCCGACTCAAGTTCACTCGGAGCACTGGACCATGTTCTTTGATGGATCTAAGATGCTGAATGGTTCCGGTGCTGGGGTAGTGTTGGTGTCCCCCCGAGGAGATAAGCTCAGATATGTGCTCCAGATTCACTTTGATTCCTCCAATAACTAAGCAGAATACTAAGCACTTTTGTATGGGTTGCGTAAGGCCATTTCACTCAGCGTCCGTCGCCTCATGGTCTATGGCGACTCAGATTTGGTGGTGAACCAAGTGATGAAGGAGTGGGATGTCAGAAGTCCGGCCATGACTGGTTACTGCAATGTAGTGAGAAAGCTAGAGAAGAAATTCGAGGGGTTAGAGCTTCATCATATACCCCGACTAAAAAATCAAGCGGCTGATGATTTGGCAAAAA
Source organism: Triticum timopheevii (assembly GCA_963921465.1). Classification (NCBI taxonomy): domain Eukaryota; kingdom Viridiplantae; phylum Streptophyta; class Magnoliopsida; order Poales; family Poaceae; genus Triticum; species Triticum timopheevii. The sequence continues at coordinate 486,762,213 of OY997270.1, read as the reverse complement.
TAGCTTCTAAGAGAGAAGCCATTCCCAGTAATGTGTTTTTGGAACACGTCCACACACCATCAGTTCAAGAGGATCCTTTCATCGAAGAAGCCCTGCAGCCAAAAAGTGCCATGGATCCGACTGAAGTTGAGGTCCCAGCTGTGGTCGACCTGATCATGGAAGTGTTGGTCATCACTCCCGACTGGACAGTGCCGTACATCGCGTATATCCTAAGGAAAGAGCTCCCAGAGAATGAAGAAGAGGCTCGACAGATCGTCCGTAAATCCAAGGCCTTTATTGTGATAAAGGGACAGTTATACAGGGAAAGCGCGACTGGAGCCAATCAGAAATGTATAACACCAGAAGAAGGTCAGATAATTCTTGACGATATCCACTCAGGGACCTGTGGCCATCATGCATCCTTTCGGACCATTGTGGCTAAAGCATACCGAGTGGGGTTTTACTGGCCAAGAGCAAATGAAATGGCGAAGGAGATAGGCGACAAGTGTGAAGGATGTCAGTTCTATTCCAATATGTCACACAAACCTGCCTCAGCCTTGAAGACCATTCCACTCGTCTGGCCCTTCGCTGTTTGGGGATTAGATATGGTTGGACCACTGAGAACCGGCAGGAGCGGCTTCACCCATGTACTGGTGGCAGTCGAGAAGTTCACTAAGTGGATTGAAGCCAAGCCTATTAAGAATCTTGATGCCGGCACTGCTATCAGCTTCATCAGAGAGTTCATATTCAGATATGGAGTTCCGGATAGCATCATCACTGATAATGGGTCAAACTTCGATTCCGACCAATTCAGAGCCTTTTGCGCTTCTCAAGGCACGCGAGTCGACTACGCTTCCGTTGCTCACCCCCAGTCGAATGGACAAGCAGAAAGAGCAAACGGCCTAATTCTCAAAGGACTGAAACCCCGGTTGATGCGTGATCTCAAACACGCAGTAGGCGCGTGGGTCGACGAACTTCCATCAGTTCTTTGGGGATTGAGGACTACTCCTAATTGGTCGACTGGGCGAACTCCATTCTTTCTGGTCTATGGAGCTGAAGCAGTTCTGTCGAGTGACCTGCTTCACAATGCACCCCGAGTCGAGCTCTACTCTGAAGATGAAGCAAAACAAGCCCGGCAGGATGCAATCGACCTTCTAGAAGAAGAAAGAGAGATGGCCATGATCCGATCGACTATCTATCAGCAGGACTTGTGTCGATTCCATGCCAGAAACGTGAAGAGTCGAGCCTTCCAAGAAGGAGACTTGCTCCTCCGAGTGGATCAACAGAAGCCACACAAACTCGCCCCTACTTGGGAAGGCCCCTTCATCGTCACCAAAGTTCTCCACAATGGAGCGTACCATCTTTACGATGTCGATTGCCAGATTGATGAGCCACGAGCTTGGAATGCGGAGCTGCTCCGCCCCTTTTATACTTAAGTACTCACTCGGATGAGATGTAATAAAAAGTACCTATGTAGTTTGTTTATCAAAGACAAGAGTGTTATAATTTTCCCATTGATTGTTGTTGCTTTTGTTTACGTGAGAAATCCCCCAGTGGGTGGCTTAGCTGCGAATCCGTTTCGCCTAAGTTTGTAAAAAAATAATTCCTACCGACTGACGAGCAAGCCTCTCACTCGGGGGCTTAGTTGCGAATCCGTTTCGCCTAAGTATTTAAACATCCTACCGAGTGGAGAGCAACCCTCCCACTCGGGGGCTTAGCTGCAGTCCAGTACTTGCCTAAGTATTTAAAAATCCTACCGAGTGGAGAGCAACCCTCCCACTCGGAGGCTTAGCTGCAATCCAGTACTCGCCTAAGTATTTAAAAATCCTACCGAGTGGAGAGCAACCCTCCCACTCGGGGGCTTAGCTGCAATCCAGTACTCGCCTAAGTATTCAAAAATCCTACCGAGTGGAGAGCAACCCTCCCACTCAGGGGCTTAGCTGCAGTCCAGTACTCGCCTAAGTGTTTGAAAATCCTACCGAGTGGAGAGAAACCCTCCCACTCGGGGGCTTAGCTGCAGTCCAGTACTCGCCTAAGTATTTATAAATCCTACCGAGTGGAGAGCAACCCTCCCACTCGGGGGCTTAGCTGCAGTCCAGTACTCGCCTAAGTATTTGAAAATCCTACCGAGTGGAGAGCAACCCTCCCACTCGGGGGCTTAGCTACAGTCCAGTACTCGCCTAAGTATTTGAAAATCCTACCGAGTGGAGAGCAACCCTCCCACTCGGAGGCTTAGCTGCAGTCCAGTACTCGCCTAAGTATTTGAAAATACTACCGAGTGGAGAGCAACCCTCCCACTCGGGGGCTTAGCTGCAGTCCAGTACTCGCCTAAGTATTTGAAAATCCTACCGAGTGGAGAGCAACCCTCCCACTCGGGGGCTTAGCTGCAGTCCAGTACTCGCCTAAGTATTTGAAAATCCTACCGAGTGGAGAGCAACCCTCCCACTCGGGGGCTTAGCTGTAGTCCAGTACTCGCCTAAGTATTTGAAAATCCTACCGAGTGGAGAGCAACCCTCCCACTCGGGGGCTTAGCTGAAGTCCAGTACTCGCCTAAGTATTTAAAAATCCTACCGAGTGGAGAGCAACCCTCCCACTCGGGGGCTTAGCTGCAGTCCAGTACTCGCCTAAGTATTTGAAAATCCTACCGAGTGGAGAGCAAACCTCCCACTCGGAGGCTTAGCTGCAGTCCAGTACTCGCCTAAGTATTTGAAAATCCTACTGAGTGGAGAGCAAACCTCCCACTCGGAGGCTTAGGTGCAGTCCAAGTGATCGCCTAAGTATGAAATCCATTCCGATCCGCAAGGACGACGAGGTGCGGGTCGACTGCTACCTTCTCCTTCGGAGCTACGCCACAAATACAACGTGCGCTCGGCAAGGACGACGAGGTGCGGGTCGACTGCTACCTTCTCCTTCGGAGCTACGCCACAAATACAACGTGCGCTCTGCAAGGACGACAAGGTGCAGGTCGACTGCTACCTTCTCCTTTAGAGCTGCGCCACAAATACAACATGCACACTGCAAGGATGACGAGGTGCAGGTCGACTGCTGCCTTCTCCTTAAGAGCTACGCCACAAATACAACATGCGCTCCATCCCAATCCGCAAGGACGTAGGTCAACTGCAATCTGTGCTCCATCCCTACCTGCAAGAGAGATGAAGTGCAGGTCGACTGGATTCTCCACCTCAGGGCTGCGTCTCAAGCACTAAAGTATATTCCGAGTGAAGAACAAAGTTCGCTCGAAGGCAAACGCAAGCATATTCAACAATAAGCCGAGTTCGGATAACGTCCTACGGATTCAGAAGTGCTCAGGCATCAAGCCTGTAAAAGTTTATCGGTAACAAAACCACTCGGCCTTCCGAGGCAAATTTAAAGCGAAGCATAGAAGTTTTTCTTACTCCTCAGGTGGAGGACTGGAGGGCGCGACGAACTGGTCCAAGTCAATTCCGTCAGCAATTCGAGTGGCAGCAACAATGAAGGTCTCCATGAAAGATTGGAAGTCGTGCTTCTTGGTATTGGCAACTTTGATGGACGCCAGCTTCTCCTCTCGCGCATCCTTGCAGTGAACCCGCACCAGGGACAGGGCAACGTCAGCACCGCACCTGACAGAAGACTTCTTCCATTCTTGCACTCGACCTGGAACTTCATTCAGTCGAGTCATTAGAGACTCGAGGTCATTTTGAAGCGTCACTCCTGGCCAGAGTGTCGTGTCGATTCGCGACGCCGCAACCTTCAGTCGAGCAAGGTAGTCAACCACACCAGCAACCCGAGACTCCAGTCGGAGCACGTTCATAGCAGTTTCATCCTTCACAGGAGAATTAATGGGATCCAAGCCTGTCTCCACTCGACTGGTCTCTGCCTCGAAGTTTTGGCAGAATTCTGTAAACACAATTCAAAGGTAAACCAGCAGTTCTACGATGAGTCGATGATAACAAGTCAGTCGGGTAGGAGAGATTACCCTCAAGCATGATGAATAACTTCTTGGCGAGCCCCCCGGATAGGCCTCCAGATCGTTCCTCTTCCCCACCAGTTCACTATCCTTGTCACTCAGAGCTATCTTATCATTCTTCAGACGACTGACCTCCTTGTTGGCCACATTGAGAGCAGCTTTCAGATTGGCGTTCTCCTCCTCAAGTTTACCGACTGAAGCCAGTTTTTCTTCCACAAGCTTCGTTTTGTCCAAAGCCGCCCTCTGCGCCTCGACAAGGTCATGGTCCATCTTCTTCAGAGCCTCCTTCATTTTATCTGCAAAATGACAATGAGATCAGAATCAGGAATGGGCCGAAAGATAAAGACAGTCGTCAAATTCTCACCAGTCATACCTTTTGCTTCGTCTTTCACCTTTTGAAAGTTCTCCTGAACAAGCTTCAAGTCAAGGTTGAGCTGGATCTGTTTGTTTTCCAATTCAGTATAGCGAGTCACAAGCTCGCAAGATTTCTGTGAAGGGTCAGTCGACAGACATCAAAGATAGGTTGCTTCCGAGTGACTAAGAGAAAAATCGTAACATTTCTGAGACTACAGCTGAATCAAAATATTCGACAGTAGTCTCGGGGACTACACCTAGTGGGTGCACTCAGCGTGCCCCCACTGGTTCTACCGACTTGATCCGATCAGTCAACCGAAAGAGACAAAGAGGTTATGATCCTAAAACCGTAGCTAACTGCCAGCAGTCAGCCACGGTCTCATCATGATCGTCCAAAAAAACACAGGTTCTTCAGATCTTAGTCAACTGACAGCAGTCGACCATGGTCTCGGGGACCACACCCAGTGGGTGCACTCAGCGTGCCCCCACTGTTTCCAAGATTCCATTCGACATGGTCCGACCAGACCGAGTGAAGAAGTTAGAGTGAAGAAATTCAAAATACAAAGACTACAGTCGACTGCCAGCAGTCCACCATAGTCTCGGGGACTACACCCAGTGGGTGCACTCAGCGTGCCCCCACCAATCCAAAAATTCAATTGACACACCCAGTTGGTGTACAGATACAAAGATCTTCGGAAAAAAAGTCTTCAGATAGCATATCCTAACAGAACAAGCGGTAACCAACTAACCTGGACGTTGCTCTCAAGGGCTAAGCTAGCATCATAGGCCGCTTGGCTGGCTTCCCGGATCGCCTTCACCTTCTCCATCATGATCCCCTCCTGGCGTATAGCCTTCTTAGCAGCACCCACTTGGTCCTTTGGGACGTGGTGTGTGGCGAAAAGGGAGGGCGGGTCAGCAGTCGACGACGAAGGCCTGACACTCGTCAGCGGCACAGCGAAGGACACGGAATGCCGAGTGACATCGCCACCCTCTTGAACCGATGTCTCAGGCACTGATGCAATCTGAGTAGTCTTGCTAGCCGACGCCTTTTTGTTCCTCCTCGCCCTCGGTGGAACCTCGTCGTCATCATCAGGGAGATCAATGACATGAGGAGGAGCTACAGGAAAAATCCAAAGTTAAAAACGAAAATCCAATCGACCAAAAGTGAAACTACAGAAATCGTACCAAGGTTGGAAGTGACAGTGTCTTCCATTTCCTGGTCTTCGTTCCTGGCGGAGGTCTCGGAGGTAGCAGCACTGCAGATTTCAGAAACCCGTCGGTTATTCAATGGTTCGACCAAGAGTCTGTCCATGCTAAACAAGAAAACACAAGTTCTGCTATTACCCGAAAATGGTATGAATGGTCATTCTCATCTTGGGCAAGGCCTTCGGCGGCTTTGATGACGTCGCCCGCGGATGCTTCAGCGCTTTTTCAGTCGGCGCCGGAGACTGCCCAACAAGCGCGGCCGCTTTGCCACGCTCGCTCGCGGGGTCGTGGATAAGCTTGGATCGCCTTTCCTTGCGAGAAGGATCGACTTCCTCCTCCTCCTCTTCACTGGAGCCGTCGTCATCCTCTTCCCCCTCACCATCAGATTGCCACTCCTCCCCACTTTCGCCTCCGCTCGCCTCCTCCTCCTCGGTCTGTTCTTGCGCCCCGTTGGGCATCGAGTACATGTCAGTAATGGTCTAGAAGACAACAAACAAGACAAAAGTCAGTCGATTGATTTTAAGAAAACAGAATGAAGAAAGCAAAACCACAGTCAGAGATGTAGAATCGGACCTGATCTACTTCATATGATTGGTCGAGTGGAGGAATCCTCCTGGCTCCTCGGGGGTTATCTTTGTTCCATGTGATGCTTGACAACCACCCCTCCAACGTAACCTTGTCGACCTCCTCCGGGTGAATCCGAGTGGTGTCTTCGAGACCCGAATACATCCACATCGGATGGTCACGAGCTTGGAGCGGTTGAATACGTCTCCGGAGGAAGACCTCTAGCAAATCCATACCAGTCACCCCATCGCGGGCAAGCTGAACCACTCGACCAACCAACACTTTGACTTGTGCCTTCTCCTACGGTGTCACTTTCAGAGAAGAAGGTTTTTCTGCTCGGTTCAGGGAGAAAGGGGGAAGACCCGTCGCCAGACCTGGGGTCGGCTGGTCTTTGCAGTAGAACCAGGTCGACTGCCACCCGCGGTCTGAGTCAGGAAGAATCATAGTTGGAAAAGAACTTTTGCTTCTCGTCTGGATCCCAAGACCCCCGCACATCTGAATCACTTGCGTCTTATCGTCACTCGACTTGGCTTTCTTAACCGACTGAGAATGACAAGTGAAAATGTGCTTGAAGAGGCCCCAATGAGGACGGCAACCCAAGAAATTGTCGCACAAAGACATGAAGGCAGCAAGATACACGATGGAATTTGGAGTAAAGTGATGAAGCTGCACTCCTAAAAAGTTCAAGAAACTCCGGAAAAAAGGATGAGGGGGCAGGGAGAATCCGCGGTCGACGTGAGTGGCGATAAGGACACACTCACCCTCGAGAGGCTGCGGCTCGATCTCATTCCCCGGGAGGCGCGCAGATTTGTGGAGGATGAGTCCCTCCTCGACCAGGTCGTCAATGTCTTCCTGACGAATCACCAAGGGCATCCAATCACCCTAGATCCAGCCCCGCGGCAAGGCAGACCTCGAGGAACATCCGCCCCGGTCGGACTTCTTCGCCTTCGCCTGCGCCGTCGCCTTCTTCGCGCGCTCCAGGGCCGCCGTCTTCTCCTTCACCATCGCCGCAGACGAAGCTCGAACAGACCGACGACACCGGGACGAGAGCAGAGGTGGCGGAGGAATTCAAGAAGAAAGAGGAAAAATGAAGGCGCACTGTTCAAAAGCCCTGGGCCAGCAGCTTGTATGGAGTTGCTTTCGAGTGACTGACCTGTAGGCCCAGACGATCCTGTCAAATCCCGCAACAGTCGCGCATGCGATACGTGGCGAAAAAGGTGGCGCAGAGATCGAGGCGTCTCCGTCCTATCCCGTCCGATTACTGCGGCCTCCTCCGCCCTGCGCGCTTCCCAAAATTCGAATCCTGCAAAATCCGCGAGCAGCAAAACAACTTGTCAGACGGAGGATCTCATCCACACCGTCACTCGGAGCTTTTCAAGTAAAGAAATTCACTCGACTGAAACTAAGAATGTATCAAGGTGACCGAAAAAGAAGTTGGTGTCGTTACTTAAGTTCATGGATCCCGAACAAGATACACTCATAGCACGAAAAATGGGTCGGAAGAGTTCTCAACTCCTTCCCCACTCAAACCTTGATCCATTCGGGGGCTAATGATGAAGCTATGTACCTAGGGTAGGGTCATGGACCTGTCCAAACTACCCTCTCCAAGGAAATCTCTAGAAGAAACCACCTTTCAATCGACACGGAAGTGTTCCACTCGACGGACTCGAAGACACTCGACCATGAAGCCAACCACTTGACAGCCAGGAGATCTAAAGTCACTCTGCACACGATCGGCCGGTTATTAAGTAGCCTTTATAGCCATCATAGCACTTTATTTGTGGCGTTACCAGTAACGCCTGATCTTAATGTACCTTAAACCCTACATAACTGAGGGCCGGAGGGGTCTGGCGAACTCTATATAAGCCACCCCCCTCCTCAGTGTAAAGGGTTCGCACCCCTGTAACTCATACACACATAATCCAATCGACCGCCTCCGGGCTCCGAGACGTAGGGCTGTTACTTCCTCCGAGAAGGGCCTGAACTCGTAAATCCCTTGCGTATACAACTACTCCATAGTTAGGATCTTGCCTCTCCATTCCTACCCCCTAAACTACTATCAGACTTAGAACCACGACAGCGTGGCCAGGGGGTAGGCGCGCCGCCACCCTCGTGGCCCCCCTCGTGGCTCGCCTGACCGACTTCTTTCGCCTATATATATACTCATATACCCTGAAAACATCTGAGAGCAGCATGAAACCCTATTTCCACCGCCGCAACCTTCTGTACCTGTGAGATCCCATCTTGGGGCCTTTTCCGGTGCTCCGCCGGGGGGGGGGGGGATCGATCACAGAGGGCTTCTACATCAACACCATAGCCTTTCTGATGAAGTGTGAGTAGTTTACCTTAGACCTTTGGGTCCATAGTTATTAGCTAGATGACTTCTCCTCTCTCTTTGGATCTCAATACAAAGTTCTCCTCGATCTTCTTGGAGATCTATTCGATGTAATACTTTTTGCGGTGTGTTTGTCGAGATCCGATGAATTGTGGTTTTATGATCAACATTATCTATGAACAATATTTGCATCTCCTCTGAATTCTTTTATGTATGATTTGTTATCTTTGTAAGTCTTTTCGAATTATCAGTTTAGTTTGGCCTACTAGATTGATCTTTCTAGCAATGGGAGAAGTGCTTAGCTTTGGGTTCAATCTTGCGGTGTCCCTTCCCAGTGACAGCAGGGGCAACAAGGCACGTATTGTATTGTTGCCATCGAGGATAAAAAGATGGGGTTTATATCATATTGGTTGAGTTTATCCCTCTACATCATGTCATCTTGCCTAATGCATTACTTTGTTCTTATGAACTTAATACACTAGATGCATGCTGGATAGCGGTCGATGTGTGGAGTAATAGTAGTAGATGCAGAACCGTTTCAATCTACTTGTCACGGATGTGATGCCTATATACATGATCATGCCTAGATATTCTCATAAATATGCACTTTTCTATCAATTGCTCGACAGTAATTTGTTCACCCACCAAAATACTTACGCTATCTTGAGAGAAGCCACTAGTGAAACCTATGGCCCCCGGGTCTATTTTCCATCATATAAGTTTCCGATCTATTTTATCTTGCAATCTTTAATTTCCAATCTATATCATAAAAATACCAAAAATATTTATCTTATTATCTCTACCAGATCTCACTTTTGCAAGTGGCCGTGAAGGGATTGACAACCCCTTTATCGCGTTGGTTGCAAGGTTCTTATTTGTTTGTGCAGGTACGAGGGATTTGAGTGTAGCCTCCTACTGTATTGATACCTTGGTTCTCAAAAACTGAGGGAAATACTTTCGCTACTTTGCTGCATCACCCTTTCCTTTTCAAGGAAAAACCAACGCATGCTCAAGAGGTACCATGTCCTATGTATCCAATGTGGTTGAAAATGCAAAGAGATGCAAATTGAGGTGCAAATTGACATTAATTTACATTTTGCGGGCTGGGGGGAGGATGGCCACAGAGGCAGACCCCGCAAAGCCGACCCGTAAAACAGGAAGCAGGTCGGCTTTGCGGGGTTTGCCTCTGCGGCTTTTCGCTGCGGACGGCAAAACAGTTTTTTTGCGAACTGCAAACGTGAAATACGGGTCGGCGGGATGCGGGGTCTGCTAGAGATGCTCTAAGAGCACCAGATACCGTAAACTGGGGCATGCGAAATACTAATAAATGCCGGTTTTTATAGACGCCCTTACACGATTTTTAACAGACGCCCCTAAACCCTTTTTTACAGATACCCAATCAGCTCCAGGGACGAGTTTACAGGATGTGTTCCATCGGAGGCCTCGCGGTACCGCAAATTTTTTACAGACGCCCCTAAACGATTTTTGCTGGATCAGCTAGATATTCTAACCTCCATGCTTCGTCAAACGATGTCTCGTCGGCATTTGTGCCACAAAATTCCGTCGATATTACTACTAGGCATACACAGTTTTATTTTTTAATACGCGGTCCCTTCGGGTCTGATTCATTAAAAAAGGTCAAACAGAGTCTCCAAGTTAATTAACAAAAAATCGTGCGAAAACCATTACAACACGCATGCTAAACACAAGGTCCACAGGGCAACCTGACAACCCACATAAGAACGCACACGCGCCATCGGAGAGAAAAGCATTGTCGAGGTTGCAATCCGGTGTCATCGTTATCACACCTTTGCGAGGGCGACTCCGACTCCACCATCAACGACCGCCGATGTAGCCCTCACCGCCAACAAGCGCTGATGCTCGCTTCGGCCGATGCCAAACAGCCCACTGCACGCGCCAACGACCAGGCAGCTTCGACTCTGTCGACGAGCATTGCAAGGGGAAAGCATTGGGCCTGCGCCGAGCCGGGACCGAAACTGACCACCTGTCTCGTGTCATCGTCACTTCAGATATGCCTTCTCTGCAGCTCCGACTTTAGGAAGACACGTGAGGCACGGTAACTCCTCGAACACGTCGGATGAGACCGACTACCAAAGCACAGCAGCTGCCCAACTCCACCCGAAGCTGCCATCATTGGCACACAAGAAGTCGCCAACATCACTATTGTCAGACGGACACCTATCGACCGCAATGGCGCGAGCGTCCAGCCCATGGAGTGCGCAAACGGGACCCTGTGCTCTTCAAGACGACTCCCCGAAGAAGGAAGCAGTGATATCTGTGCTGTCGCCCGACCCGACTTGGCCTTAGGCTTCCACCCGAAGAGATGGAACCGAGGGTGTGCAGGGGGTTGGCTCCGTAGCGGCGCCTCCAAGAAGGTGACACGACATCCACGGACGCCGACGCCGTCAGCCGGAAGACCCGACAAGCTTTGGCCCGACGCACCGTCCAACACCACACCCACACACATAGCATTGCATCCCTGACCCGCACACCTCCCATGAAGTCATCACGCCATGACCTAATGGAAGCCACCACAAACCTCAACGATGGTGTCGACTCTGTCGAGCTCGATCTAGCCAAAAAACAGCCAGATCTGGCATCACGGCGCCGTTGCAACACCAGGGAGGCCACCAAAGGTCGGCACGTCGCCGAACAGCGCAAAGACGAGACCCTTCGAGCAGGAAGGGGAGGGCCACGACAGCCCCAACTCGCCGGAGATGAGCGTCCGAGCCAAAGAACTGGATCCCGCCGATGAAGCAATCGTGGCTGATGAGCGTCGGGGATGAAGAACCGGAGCCCGACGACAAAGCAATCGCGTCTGCCACCCGCGAGAGACACTTCTAGGAGCTACCATGTCGGAGAAGAGCCGCGGGGACAAGCCCTAGAGGTCTATCGGAGCCGCTGCCGAGGCCACCGACCAACCTGGAGCCGCCGAGCCGCGCAGCCGAAAGGGGATCGAATCTCCCCCACCTCGAGCACCCGTCTCTAGACAAGGAGAGAAGACCGCGCCGCATGCCACGCCCTGCGGCCCCCCGCCATGCCGTCCCTGACTGCGACCACCCTCACTAGAGCAACCCACGCGAGCATCGCGTCGAGCTCCTGCTGGAGCAGGCGACCCTCGTCGCCCATGCCTGAGCTGGAGGAGGGGAGGCCCTACCGCCGCTGAGCCACGCGGGCTTGGCCTGGCGACTCCACCGGAGGCGGCGAGGGGGGGGGGAGGGGATGGGCGGGACTCGCTGGCAGCGGCAAGGGTTCGCTTCCTGGACGCCCACGAGAGCGACCTAGGGAGCGCATAAAGCAATAATCGACCTCATAGGCAGTTTTGCTAGAAACTATTATTTGCTCGTGCATTGCAACAGGGCACACATATTCTTGGTTCAATACTAAATGTGTCCAACATATACGTTAGGCCAGGGATCCTGTTGCACATTAGACGACATCTTTAATGTTTTCTTACCACTAAATATATTTTCTTCTTCCTCTTCCTCTTATCCTTCACTCCTTCATCCACTACCTTTGACATACACATCCAAACTCTATCTCTAAATCACCCCTTCACCCCCCCCCTCCTCCCCTCCCCTCCTCCTCGCCAGTTACTATTGCTTGTTCTTCAAAATGAATGAGAAAATAAAGAAGAAAACAATTCAAATAGTCCAATCATGGTATACACATGCTACCCCTTCCCGTGCGTTGCTACATGTAATAATGCGGGTAAATAATTCACAAATTAGCGAACAATTATTTGATGCTAGCAAAATGTCCATGCGTTGCTATGGGTGACAATAATATATATAAACAAATCAAGTTAAAGTACATCATTTCTTCGGAAGAAATGACCACCATAAACTAGAACTATCAGAAAATGCAATATGTTGTTTTCAAGCAAAAAAGAAAGGAAGTGCAATTTTTGCCATTCTCAAATGCAAACTGGGAAATGTGATTGTATAATGAATATTTATCTGGGATAATAAGTACATTTGTTCGAAAAATATTTGTTGAACAACTTCATTATTTGAAGTGCATTGTTTGAGCATTCATACAAAAATGAAGAGCATATTTAAACAGTGAATATAAAACTGGAAAACAAGATAAAAAATCCTACAAGAAGTTTCAAGTGAAATAAATAGCTACAAGGAGATTGTAGCGCTCGTAAAGCAAAAATGTTATTTAGTGAAGCTACAACGCGGGATGTAGTTGTTGCTAGTACAACAATCTTTTTTTTACGGGGCTAGTACAACAATCTTACTCTGCCCGCGCACAATTGCAAGCAGCCCTATATAGAAAAGTCTAACGGGTGCCTCCAGGTCCACCACAAAGAAGACGCCACCCTCGCCACTATCTACCACTATTGGAATCTGGCAATTTGCCGTCTGCCACCTCTTTGCCGTCGGCCAGCTGACGGCAAAGAGGCTCTTTGTCGTCCGCTTCCACAAAGCGGACGACAAAAAAAGGACAGATGATAAAAAGGCTATTTGTCGTCAGTTGTTTCTTTGCCATCAGCCAGCTGACGGCAAAGAGCTGGAAGGCAAACGACAAAAGGCCAGGTGAGCCCCATAGGGCACGGCGTGGCTAGGTCAGGTTCTTTGCCGTCTGCCAGCGGACAACAAAGAGGAGACGTAGGCCAACCCTAAACGGCCGCGCTCTTTGACGGCAAAGAAGGCCCACTTAACGGGCCGAGACGTCTCCCCTCTCTCTCTTTCTCTGTCTCCCTCCCGCGCGCCCGCCTCTCTCCTTCCCCGCCGATGCCGCCGCCGCTATCGCCGCCGCCGGCCAGCCCCGCCCCCGGACCCAACCCCCGTCGTCGTCCAGCCTCCCCCCCTCCCCCCCGCGAAGAGGAACCCCGCCGTGCCCCATCGACCCGTCGCCCCGCCACGCCCCGTCGTCGGAGAGGCCAGCGCCGGGCCGCCCCGGTGCCGGACCCCTCCCCGCGGCCCTGCGTCGCCTCGCCCCGCTGCCGTCCTCCTTCCCGCGGCCCCTGCGCCGCCCCACCCCACCGGCCGACCTCGCCCTCCATCGGCGATCCCCTGCAGGTTTGTTCCCCCCCTTTTTAGTTTAGTTTTTTTTAGTTTCTTTTAGTTTAGTTTCTATTTTAGTTTTAGTTTTAGTTTTAGTTTTAGTTTTAGTTGTATTTTCAGTTTAGTTTTAGTTTTAGTTTTAGTTTATTTTAGTTTAGTTTATTTTAGATTAGTTTTAGTTTTAGTTTAGAAGAAGAAGAGGAGTAGAAGGAGGACGAGGAGGGAGGAAGAAGAAGAAGAAGAAGAAGAAGAAGAAGAAGAAGAAGACCCTAAATAGCAAGTATCGTCGGTGCGAGATACATGTGGCCGTCGGTGTCGAACACTACATCCACGTCCCACAAGTGACGCCGACGTCCGGCGTCCCAAAGCAACTGTTCTCGGTGTCGATGGCGGTCGAACACCATAGCGAATTTGTCTGGCAGCCTCTGCGATAACAATTAAAAGGCAAGTGTTGAAACTTGAAACACCCAAACTGACTCAAGTCGGTTTGGTTGTTTGAAATTTCAAAACTTGGCTTTAATCCTCATCGCAGAGGCTGCCACACAAATTCGCGATGGTCTTCGACCGTCATCGGCCACCAGAACTATTGTTGCGAGACGTCGGGCGCCGGCTGCACTTGTGGGATGTGGATCTAGTGTTCAACGCCGAGTGGCACATGTATCTCGCACCGATGATACTTACTATTTAGGGTTAATTAGGGGGTTAATTAGGGGGTTCCTAGGTGTCGATGCTACCCTAAATAGTAAGTATCGTCAGTGCCCAATATGCGATACTATCCTAAAGAGACTCGAAGGTCCCACCAAGGATAGAACCGCATATTGAAACGCTTTGCAAGGTGGATATCATTACATCAACATTACATAATAGATGGGGATACATACAAAAGGCATACAAATGCCGCAAGAATACATCAATACATCATACATAAGATCAACACCCGACTATGGATGAAACACAAACAGAAACTCAAATGACATCCACCCTGCTAGCCCAGGCTGCCGACCTGGAACCTATCCCCTGATCGAAGAAGAAGCAGAAGAAGCACTCCAAAACAAGCAAACATCGCTCTCGCGTCATGATCATCGCAAAACCTGTACCTGCAACTGTTGTTGTAGTAATCTGTGAGCCACGAGGACTCAGCAATCCCATTACCATGGGTATCAAGACTAGCAAAGCTTAATGGGAAAGGAAGGGGGTAAAGTGGTGAGGTTGCAGCAGCGGCTAAGCAAGTATGGTGGCTAACATACGCAAATAAGAGCGAGAAGAAAGCAAATGGAATGATCGTGAAGCTAGCAATGATCAAGAGGTGATCCTGAACTCTTACTTACGTCAAACATAACCCAAAACCGTGTTCACTTCCCGGACTCCGCCAAAATTAGACCATCACGGCTACACACACGGTTGATGCGTTTTAATTCGAATCAGGTGTCAAGTTATCTACAACCGAACATTAACAAATTCCCATCAGCCCATAACCGCAGGCACGGCTTTCGAAAGTTTAAACCCTGCAGGGGTGTCCCAACTTAGCCCATGATAAGCTCTCGCGATCAACGAAGGATATTCCTTCTCGCAGGAAGACCCGGTCAGACTCGGAATCCAGGTTACAAGACATTTCGACAATGGTAAAACAAGACCAGCAAAGCCGCCCGATGCGCCGACAATCCCGATAGGAGCTGCACATATCTCGTTCTCAGGGCAACACCGGATGATACATCCTACGAGTAAAACCAGACCTCGAGTTTCCCCGAGGGGGCCCCACAGTCTACTCGGTTCGGACCAACACTTAGACAAGCATTGGCCCCGGGGGGGGGGGGGGGGCTAAAATAAAGATGACCCTCGGGTTAATGACTCCCAAGGGAAATGTAGGTGGTGGTAAGGAAAATGGTAAAACCAAGGTTGAGCCTTGCTGGAGGAGTTTTATTCAAAGCAAACTGTCAAGGGGGTCCCATAAATCACCCAACCGCATTAGGGACGCAAAATCTGGGAACATAATACCGATATGACGGAAACTAGGGTGGCAAGAGTGGAACAAAACACCAGGCATAAGGCCGAGTCTTCCACCCTTTACCAAGTATATAGATGCATTAATTAAATAAGAGATATTGTGATATCCCAACATAATCCTGTCCACCATAGAGCAATCTTCAACTTCACCTGCAACTAACAACGCTATAAGAGGGGCTGAGCAAAAGCAGTAACATAGCCAAGCAACAGTTTGCTAGGAAGGGTGAAAATGTTAGAGGCTGACATGGCAATTTGGGAGGCTTGAAGAGCAATTGATAGGTAGCGCAGAAAAGCGATAGAACGAAGCAACTAGCATAGCAATGATAGTAGTGAGATCTAGGGTAGCGGTCATCTTGCCTGAAATCCCGCTAGGAAGAAGAACGTGTCCATGAAGAAGACGAACGGATGAAGCCGAACCAAGCGTAGACGAACGAATCCTCACGATCGCACCGAAACGGGAACAATCGAGAAGAAGCACACAACATGGTAAACACACCACACATAGACAAGACATGATGCACAACAAGCATGATGCAAGACAAGACTACATGAAGCTACTCATGGCAAGAGATGATGCAAACAAGAGCAACACATCAAGGCAAGTTTAAATGAGGCCGGGAACAACATATAACAATTCCGGTAAGTCCTCATATGCAAGTTTCGAAATTGGTCCAGATCTGAATAAACATTATGTTCAAGTTGTTAAACAGCAAGTTAAGATGCACCAAGATGATCTACACGAGATTCTAATCAAATTACATATAAAGTTCATTTAATTCGGAGCTACGGCCTAGAAGATATGAGCAAAACAAGTTAAACATGGCATTGATGCAAAATGCATACAAACATCAAGCAAACACTCCCGAAACATAGATGCAACATGATAATATGAAACTACATGCAAATCTAGGCAAGTTTCATATAGAGCACACTCAAAACGGAGCAACGGTGCAACGCATACACTCCAAACAACATATAAAAACAATCTGTCCAAAACAGCAACTAGGCATCTAGCAAGCATCAAAACAATATGCTACAGCATCTCAATGTGAAAACAAAAGGCATGGGCATGATGTACAGGTAAAGCATGACAAAACATGAACACTGAGCTATCTCCAGAAATCACTAGAACATGCTCCAAAACACATGGCAAGATTGCATATAGTAACAGTTTCAGACTTTGCAGAAATAACATCAGGTTGCAATGTTTAGAGCTATCAAACAACATGCTACAGGAACTTACCATAGAAACTTAAGGCATGGCATGATACTACTAAATGCATAGAACAGAAGTCCTTTACTGACCAAGAGCCAAAAAGGATCATAAGATAAGATGGCACCCATGTAAACATGGCAAGTTATATGACAGATTCAAACATGGCAGGAACAACGATAAGTAGGCATATTGGTGAGCTTGTACCACTCACCACAGAGCAATACATGGCATGACAAGGCCACCAACAGCAATATGACATGTTTATGAAGCAAAGCATGGCAAGAGAAAGTTCATAGGATGCATGGAGCACTAGCAAAGCTCATGGGAAAACTGAACTTAATGTTAATAGGCGGACAGCAACATTATTTAGCAAGTTGAGAGCAAGATTACAACAAGCAACAGCAGGATATAAGTAAAACTAGGGGTATGGATGGATAGATCATGACATGTATAACAAAACATTCTTAGTGAACATCTCCAGATTATGCATAGAATGACTTGTAGCAGCAGGTTTACATAGCATCACAAAGTAACAGATTCAGACAAGCAAAACAGTAACAGCAAGTACCCTACTTCACGAGCCTGATGCACTCACTACACAACTCAAAAAAATACATGGATTGCACTGCTGTAAAGATGGCATGTC
The DNA here is from genome assembly GCA_963921465.1 of Triticum timopheevii. Taxonomy (NCBI): domain Eukaryota; kingdom Viridiplantae; phylum Streptophyta; class Magnoliopsida; order Poales; family Poaceae; genus Triticum; species Triticum timopheevii. Next base: position 486,744,927 of record OY997270.1, on the reverse strand, counting down.
ATAGCACAAAAGACATGTAGAGCTCATGCTCATAGGATGCACACATCAAATGCAACAAAAATAACAAATCATCAAGTATAACAGTTTCAGCAGATTAACATCATATAGCACTCTTGCAACGACGATTTGGGCATGAAGATGACCTCAAACAAGCATGGCACAATGGAATGAAATGAAGAGCATCTCCTGCTGAACATTCTGCTACATAATGCGCGCAAAATGGAGCAGTATGCGGAGAGTTATGGCATGATGAATAATGCACCAGAATGCAAAATAATTCGGGACTTACCAGTTTTCTGAAAAAACGGACGAGCGCGGGATAACTAAAATGTGACCGGGGCGGGTTTTAGGCGGGGCTCACCTAGCGGGCTGAGCCCAGGTTGGCGGGGAGGGGCTTGGCAGGCCGGCGCGCTGGGCCGGCGGCCTGGCGCTGCTGGGCCGGGGCCCACGTGGCCCAGGCGGGCGAGGGAGAGCGCCCTGCTCGATCCCGACGAGCAGGAAGCCGGCGGCGGCGATGGAGCTCCAGCGAGGCTTGAGATGGCGTGGAGGCGTGGAAGAGGTGGATCCGCAGCGGCGGAGGGCAGATCCGGGCGTGGGGGTTCCGTTCCCGGCGGTTCCCGGCCGGTCCGGGCGAAGATGATGCCGGCGGCGCGATCTCTATGGCGGCGGTGGCGACTGCACAGAGAGAGAGAGAGAGAGACGAGGAGATGAGGTAGAGAGGAAGGAGAGGGAAGGAGGAGATGGGGCGCGGGGTCTGACGTGGGAGTGGCGGAGGGCACCGGCGGCGGTGGAGGCTGGCGGCGACGACGAGGGCTCGGGGTCGAGGGATCCTCCCCTCGACCCAGAATGGGAGCGGGAGGTGTGGGGGCGCTTGGGCCCTCGCGGGCTGCGGCGGCGCGGTCTCCGGCTGGGTGGGCCAGATCTAGGGCCCGACGGGCCTGGCGGCGGAGGGAGCGTGGCGCGGGGACGCGGGAGACGCGTGGCAGCTCCCCAGTGGCTGCGGGCGGCGGGGAGGGCGATGTGGCGGCGTGGGATAGGCCGAAGGGCGTGGCGGCGGCTGACGGCGACAAGTGGCAGCTGGGAAGAGGTCCGGTGCGGATTCTGAGGAGGCGGAGGCTAGAGGTAGGCGGAGGGCTAGAGATGCCCAAAAATGGCAAGGGGGCTGCTATATATAGCAGTTTTGCTAGGGTTTGGGTCTAGGGGTGGATTCGGAGCCTCCGATCGCGATCCGACGGATCCGATCGAGTGGGGGGGGGGGGTTAAGTAGGCCTAGGTGGGCTGTGAAGATGGTCGAGGCTATAAGAAGAGAAGAGGTAGCAGCCCGGCACGGGTTTTCGGAGACCGAAAACACCAGACGAAAACACCGACTATATTGCGGCTGTATGTTAAACGGTTGGGCTATCAAACGGACTCCGAATGCGACGAAATTTGGCAGGCGGCCTGTCTACACTATAATAAGACCGCATGCCAACTCTCACCCCATTCTGAGAACATTTTTATGGCACTTATAAAATAATATTCGGAGGTGCCGCGGGCGCGTGCGAGTGTGGCTGGGCTCAGAACGGACAACGGAGAGAACCGGCGGGACCCGAACGGATGCAAGTTTTGAAAAGCATGCAGATGAAATGCAGATAATGACATGGCAATATGCGACATGCAAGCAAATGACATGGCAACGACGGCGAATAACTGGCAGACACCTAGCGCATCGGATCCGGGGCGTTACAGTTAATTAGGGGGTTCCTCGGTGTCGATGGTACCCTAAATAGTAAGTATCGTCAGTGCGAGGTAAATGTGGCCGTTGGTGTCGAATACTACATCCACGTCCCACAAGTGACACAGGGGTCCTGTATCCAGTAGCAACAGTTCTCGGTGTCGATGGCGGTCGAACACCATTGCAAATTTGTCTGGCAGCCTCAGAGATGACGATTGAAAGCTAAGTGTTGAAACTTGAAACACCCAAACTAACTCAAGTCGGTTTGGTTGTTTGAAAATTTCAAAACTTGGCTTTAATCCTCATCGCAGAGGCTGCCAGACAAATTCGCCAAGGTGCTCGACCGTCATCGGCCACCAGAACTATTGTTGCGGGACGCCGGGCGCCTGCTTCACTTGTGGGATGTGGATCTAGTGTTCAACGCCGACCGCCTCATGTACCTTGCACCGATGGTAGTTGCTATTTAGTTTACCCGGGGATGAGCGGGTTAGAGGGTTCCTCGGTGTAGATGGTACCGTAAATAGCAAGTATCGTCAGTGTGAGGTACATGTTGCCATCGGTGTCGAATACTTGCTATGTTACTCATCTTTCGATTTAAATATGCAGTCATTTCGTCGTTGCGAGGGTCTAGTGTTCGACAAGCTCCGCCCCTGCATTCGTTGGTGAGCACAAATGACATCTCCTCCTCCCCCCTTCATTTGCTCTGTTCCGGTCTTCGTGCCGATGAAACTTGCTAGCTATAGGTGTCAATCACAGTATGCGTAACCACTATGCGTCTCCCATTCGAAAGGGTTACATCTATAAATATGCATGCCTTTGCATATTTATAATTAATCGTGATTCTTTCAATTGTCCAACGTTATCCATGGACAACCCGAGTATGTGTAGATTGGGTTCTTTTTCCCATATGCTCAGCTCCGGATCCGATGCAGAATTTCGTTAGTGCCTCCCTGTTGTTCTCCGGGTATACATCCTCTCTGCTTATTGCCGAGACGTGTATCAGGAGAACAGCGGGGAGGTGCTGCCGAAATTTTGCGTCGGATCTGGAGCAGAGCATGGGAAAACGAACCTGATCTACACACACTCGGGTGGGATTAGGACCTATCCTTACCTATTAGCGTGTAGGTTGCATGGACGTAATAAAACTAACAAACTCCATTAACTGATGGATATGGTTTGCCTAATTATGTATATATTTCTTGTGTGTCCAGTATGAAGTCAATATGAGTGATCGTGCATGGATGTACACCGGTTACACTAGTTATGTTTGGACCGAGGAATGGTTAACAAAAACTAAGGGGTTTGTTTGATCCGCATTTGCAAATGGCCTGGAATTTAGCTGGTGCCCCTGTGTCCGGTGCGACAACTTTTTATGTTGTACTTTGTATGATTTATATAGTTGGTATGTATAATTTTCTTACTTTGTATGATTGTTTCTTATACATAGTGCCATGGTCTTGATTTCCGTCCCTGTCGGCCCTCGCCCGCTTTATGATTCAGATGTGGTAAATTCTCTTTCATAACTATTTGTTGCATTTCGCATTTATGACAATTATGGCCATCAAGTTGACATAGAGATATCTTAATCTAGGAGGTATGTGAACCGAAATTTGAAACTGACCCTCTTGTCGAGAATTTAAATTTAGTTGAAAAAGAAAATGAGTATTTGAAAGAAAAAATTAAAAGAATTGAAGAAGATAAGATGACATTGGAGTTGTATGTTGCTGATGTCATCGATGATCACAAGATGAAGATGAATGCAATGTGCTTGAAGATGGATGCAATGCGCCTGAAGCTTAAGAAGATTAGAAAATATGTCATTGATAATGAGGCTTGGTATCATTATGCCGTTGGATCAATTGTTACCTTACTTGTGATCTTCATCATATTTTTTGTGATGAGGGTAAGTTGTATCTAATGTTTTGCTTTACAAATGGATACTTAGCTTATTTTCCTTCTAAATGCCATAATTACCTAAGTTATATAAAAAAATGAGCTATACTAGCTTATTCAGTTCATTTATGACATACTTAGCATACTTAGGTCAAAAATGGCATGATAATCTTTGTTACGTCCAAAATGATATAGACTTAGCTTATTTTCCTCGAAAATGACATAATAACCTTACTAAGCTCCAAAATGACCTATTTACCTAGCTTAGCTCTAAAATGACCAAACTTACCATTTTTACCTAGCTTAGCTCTAAGAAGAGGAGAGGAGAAAAAGAAAGAGAAGAAAAAATCTTCTTCTTCTTCTTCTTCTTCTTCTTCTTCTTCTTCTAACTAGTCTTCTTCTTCTTCTTCTTCTAACTAGTCTTCTTCTTCTTCTAACTAGATTTGCTTTACATGAGGAAGGCTTGGATTCATGGAGTGTACTATTCTTCTGGTGCTTCCTTGTTGTTCATGTAAACTTGTTTGGGTATGTATGTCTATATGGATATGTTGTTGGAAACTTGTTTGTGGTTATGTATATATGGATATGTTGGACTTTGTTGAACTATGTTGTTGGATTTGATCAAATATGTTGTTGGACATGCTGTTGGATATGTTGGATATGTATGCATGTATATCTGTGTTTGAAACCATGTCTAATTAATTGGATTTAAAAAAACAGGGGATGTGTAGCCTCTTTGCCATCTGCTAGCGGACGGAAAAGAGCTTTGTTGACTGCTCGCAAATGGCAAAGAGGCCACGTGGCAGCTTCTTGTACAAACTGGGAACACTGGGCTGCCTATTTGGTCATCTATGCCATCTGCTGGCTGACGGCATAGCTGGCCACGTGGCAGCATCCAGTGCTGCCCTAGCTAAGCTCGTTGCCATCCGTCAGCGGACGGCAAAGAGCGCTGTTAACCCCCTAACGGCTCTTAGCCAACACCGCTACCGTCTGTCATCGTTGCCGTCTGCTGGCCTAGGATGGCGGATGGCACAATCCTTTGCCGTCCGCCCTATGAAGCGGACGGCAAAGAAGGCCTTTGCTGGCACGTGTTCAGCCGGACGGTTTGCCGTTCGCTGGCTAACAGCAAAGGCCTTTGCCGTCCGGGATCCGTGCCTTTGCCGTCCGCCATGGCTGATGGCAAAGAAGCTGATTCCAGTAGTGTACAACAAAGATAATTTGATCGTAGGCATTCCTCTTGTAAGGGCATATTTCACCCTAAGTGGTTTTGGTGATTGATGACAATGCTTTTGTAGATTAATCGTGTGCATTGAGCATTTTAGATATCTCATGTGTTGGCACAAGACGATTCGATGCCCCTCGGAGCCTAGTGAAGATGGTGTTTTTCTACGTTTCCTTTTGGTGGATTTGAGTCGTAGGAAAGCCGTACTATTAAGAGGGGGTCCACTTCGGAAAGGTTAGGGTGGAATCATCACGTACACATATGTTCCTTTGCACCACCTTTCCCCTTGCCTCTTTGGAGCACCGACTATTTTCCGTGTCTTTCCAAAATGAGCGACTCCAAGTGATAGTGTGCTGTGGCGTATGGTAGTACTGGTCAAGGGAGCAGTAGTAGCGCAGAGGCTCACGGTAGTACCGTCCGAGGATGTGGTAGTACCGCACCACCTTGCGGTAGTACCACTCTGTGGTCGCGGTAGTACCGTGACTTCTGGTCCAGCACTTCTACTCGCGCCGAAGTAGGGGCGGATGTAATTTTTTACATCTGCGCCTATGCGGTAGTACCGCTCCCTGGATGTGGTAGTACCGTGTCAGATTTTTGCATCGATCTAAACTCAGCGGAAGTAGTCATGGATGTAATTTTATTCATCCATGCCTTTCGAGCCCAATCGAACCCTGCCTTGTGGTAGTACCACAAGGGCGCACAGTAGTACCACACCGTCGGTTCTACCGCTCGCGGCATCAACGCAAAAGGGCTTCTTCTAGTGTCTGCCATGGGTGCGGTAGTACCGCACCACCTTGCGGTAGTACCGCTTGTCTAGTGCGGTAGTACCGCTTGTCTAGTGCGGTAGTACCACATGCCGCGGGCTGGTTAAGTGGATAATGGTTGGATTTGTCCCTTGACTATAAAAGGGGAGTCTTCTTCTCTGAGTTGACCACCTCTTCCATCCCCAAGCTCCATTGATGCTCTAAGATCCATTTACGCCCAATCTCTCTCCCTAGACAATCAAACTTGTTGATTATCTAGGGATTGGTTGAGAAGGCCTCGATCTACACTTCCACCAAGAGAAATTTGATTCCCCCCACTAATCCCTTGCGGATCTTGTCACTCTTGGGTGTTTGAGCACCCTAGACGGTTGAGGTCACCGCGGAGCCATAGTCCATTGTGGTGAAGCTTCATGGTGTCATTGGGAGCCTCCAATTAAGTTGTGGAGATTGCCCCAACCTTGTTTGTAAAGGTTCGGTCGCCGCCTCCAAGGGCACCAATAGTGGAATCACGACATCTCGCATTGTGTGAGGGTGTGAGGAGAATACTGTGGCCCTAGTGGCTTCTTGGGGAGCATTGTGCCTCCACACCGCTCCAACAGAGACGTATTTACCCTCAAAGGGAAGGAACTTCAGTAACACATCCTCATCTCCATCGGTTCCACTTTTGGTTATCTCTCACCTTTACTGTGCAAGCTATATTGTGTTATATCCTTTGCTTGTGTGTGCTTATTGTTGTTGCATCATATAGGTTCCTCACCTAGTTGCATATCTAGACAACCTACATTGATGCAAAGTTTAATTTGGTAAAGAAAAGCTAAAAATTGTTAGTTGCCTATTCACCCCCCTCTAGTCAACTATATCAATCCTTTCAATTGGTATCAGAGCCTCATCTCTTTATTAAGAACTTTATCATCCAAAGAGTATGGTTGACACCATAGACGATGAGGAGGAGCACCCCGGTGTGAATCCGTCTTCGTCTACGGCCGATGGGGGATCCCCGGTCTCATGTGAGGAATTCAATGTGGCTTTGGACACATTGAAAATCTCCATGACGACCGAGGTCAAAGGCATGTTCAAGGAGTTTCTTGATGGTCTTAAGTTATCCACTGCACCGTTGGAAGTGGTTTGACCCACTAACAAGGTGGCGGATGCTAACTCCGATAAGGGGGAAGCTTCTTGTGATAAAGTTCCTTTATCTAGTGGTAGAAATGGTAGAAGCATCTTTTCCCATGTTGAACCTCCACCTAATTATGGAGGACCAGTTCCCTCCACTCGTTTGAATCATGTTGGTCCTCCTCCTAAGATTGTGAAAAATGAGGATTTTTTACTCTTGGGTCTATCGCTTTAAACATCATTTAAATCATGTTAATACTAATCTTTGGAGAATCATTGAGCAAGGTTTCTATCCGCATGACCCAAGCAACTTCACCCCTAGAGAAGCCCCGGGCCATCAATTCAACGAGAATGCTCTCTTCATCATCCAAGATGCAATTCCATCCGAAGATATTGCGCATCTCCGACCATTCACCATGGACAAGGAAGCATGGCACCATGTTGTTGCCGTTTACAAGGGAAGTGCAAGCATTCAATGCTCCAACTATGAAGTGGTGCAAGATGAAGCCAATGAGTTTGCAATGAATGAAGATGAAGAACCTTGTGAGCTTTACCGGAGATTAACCACTCTCGCGGTCTCACTCCGAAATCATGGGAGCAAGGATACAGATGACAATGGGATCAAGTGCAAGTTCCTCAAGGCCATGATGCCTTACCACAAGGACATGTTCTCCATCATCCATCAAAGGCTGGACTTTCACACCTTGACCTCAAGTGAAGTGTTGGATGAGTTTGTGGAGATGAGGATCTTGGACAAGACCGCCGACAATGCGGTGTTGCGTTCTCAAAGATCAAAGAAGCCCAACCTTGCCTTGAAGGCCAAGGCTAGTGTGGAAGAGGGTGATGAAGAAGAAGATGAGGAGAGCAACCCCGAAGACACGGAATATGATTATCATGAGCACATGGCTCTTGCTTCAAGGCAATTTTGGAGCAAGAAGAACTCAAGGCCCAATTTCAATAAGAACAACTCAAGTGGCTTCAAGGGCAAGCAATGTGTGAGAACATGTTACAATTGTGGCAATGTGAGCCACTTTGTTGCGGAGTGCCCTTACGAGAAGCGGGAAGACAATGGTGGCAAGCTCATCCGAAAAGACAAAGCCAAGTCCTTCCCTAACAAGAACAACTTCACCAAGAAGACTCCGACCAAAGGGTTGGTGGCACAAGAAGAGTACAATGAGGATGATGATGATGATGATGAAGATGGTGAAGCCATGGCCATGGCCTCCGTTGCCATTGCCACAACCCCACGGGTGTCTCTCTTCGATTCACCCAACGAGAACATCACCGCCAAGTGCCTCATGGCCAAAGCCACCAACAAGGTAACCCCCAACATCAAAACTACCATCACTACTAATCCTTCCTTGACGGATTGCATTGATCTAAGTGAGGGGTCTAATGAGGAAGTGAATGGATTTGAGTCTTTTATGAGTAAGCTCAAGGGAAAATCCAAGAAGCACTTCGTTGCTCTCTTCAAACAACTTGGTGAAGCCAATGACATGATCGAGGCTCGTGAAGAAACCATCTCTAAGATGGAAGGTCATAGTCATGACTATGCCGATGAGATATTGGATCTCTCTAATGCGCTTGAGGAAGAGCGTGTTCATAGTTTGGATCTTGAGGAGTCACACAACGATGACCATGCTAAATTAAAGAAAGATCTTGATCATGATCTTGTTGTATCTCGTGTGCTCGATTCCAAGAAGGCTAAACTTGGGGTTGACCATGCTAGACTCAAGGAGGAGTTTGATATACTTGACAAAGCTCACAAGGCCTTTAAGGGTGCTCATGCTAGCCTCAAGGAGTCTCATGATCAACTCCAAGTGAAGCTAACCAAGGAGAAAGCCACTTTTCCTCATATGGTCTTAATTGATAATGCAAATGCTACTAACCCGTCTTGTGAGCATGTGCATCTTGTGGAGGAGAATGCCAAGTTGAAGGAGCAACTTGAGAAAGGCCTTGTGTCTTGCATACAAGGTGATAAGAATCTCAATGACCTTTTGAGCAATCAAAAGGAAGTTGTGGCCAAAAAGGGAGTTGGGTTCGCACCCAAGTCCAAGAACAAGAAGAAGAATGACAAGGCCAAACGACCTCCTCCTCTCAAGCAAACTTTTGTGAAGGAGGGAGAGGGTGCTTCTAAGGAGAATAAGAACAATGTGAAGGGTGGTGATGTCAAGAAGGGCAATGCCACCCCTTCCAACAAAGACGGCGACTTTAACCCTTCTTATGTGTTATGTCGTGCTAGTGATGGGCATGTTTATGCTAAATTTGTTGGTTCTCCTTATGAGTACATTGAATGGTCTATTTGGGTTCCTAAGACCCTTGTTACTAATATCAAAGGACCCATTAAAAAAATGGGTACCTAAAACCAAGCATTGATCTCTTGTAGGTGTTTGCTTCTGGTGGGGGATCATGGTTGCTCGATAGTGGAGCCACAAACCATATGACCGGAAGCAAGGACTTGGTGGTGGACGTGCACAATATTCCATCTATGCCCACCAATGTCGAGTGGGGTGATGCCTCGTCTTCCAAGGTATTGGGTCTTGGCAAGGTTGTCATTTCTCATGATCTCATGATCGAGAAAGTCATGCTTGTTGAGTCCCCTGCATACAATTTACTTTCCATTCGTCAACTTGCACTCATGGGCTTTGCCACATTCTTTGATATTGATACTGTGGCCCTCTTGTGTAGCAAGACTCTTAAAGTAGCCTTTGTTGGGCATGTCGAGAACGGTCTTTATGTGATTAACTTTTTGGAGTGACCCATTAAGACCGTGACATGCCTAATGGCTAAAGTTGATGTGGGGTGGCTTTGGCATCGCAGTTTAGCCCATGTCAATACGAGTCTTTGCAAAGTATTCTCAAGGGGGACCATGCCCGTGGACTAACAAATGTTAGCTTTGCCAAAGATCGTGCTTACAGTGCTTGTATCGAAGGGAAGTTACATGAGAAGGCTCACCCTCCCATGACTATCATCTACTCGAAGAGACCCTTGGAGCTCCTTCACATGGATCTCTTTGGGCCTCCATCCTTTGATAGTCTTGGGGGTAGAAAGTATTGCTTGGTGATTGTCGATGATTATTCAAGATACACTTGGGTATATTTCTTCAAGAGGAAGAGTGAAACTCAACAAACCGTCATCGACTTTGCAAATGAAGTAACGTCAACACGATGCAAATATCTTGACAATAAGAAGTGACAACGGCACCGAGTTCAAGAACTACAACTCGGATGAGTTCCTTAGTGATGAGAGGATCAAGCATCAATATTCAACACCATACACCCCTCAACAAAATGGTGTAGCAGAGAGGAAGAACCGGATGTCGATGGACGCGGCAAGGACCATGATGGCGGAGTTTAAGTCTCCCTACAATTTCTGGGCCAAAGCCATCAACACCGCTTGCCATGCATCCAATCGGCTCTATCTCCGCAAGGGCTTGAACAAGACTCCATATGAGATACTTACCGGTAACAAGCCCAACCTCAAGTACTTTTGGGTGTTCAGTTGTAAGTGTTTCATTCTCAAGAAAGGTGTTCGTTTGTCTAAATTTGAGGCTAGAGCTCATGAGAGCATATTTGTTGGTTATGCTACAAACTTTCATGCTTACCGTGTCCTCAACAAGTCCACGAGACTCATTGAGGAGATGTGTAACATGGAGTTTGACGAGAATAACGGCTCCCAAGTGGAGCAAAGTGGTACTTGTGATGTAGGTGATGAAATTCCTCCCCGGTCCATAAGAAGAATGGGTGTTGGTCATATCCTACCCATTGAGGAACCCCTTGTGGCCTAAAGAGAAGGAGAATGATCCACTCAAGTGGAGCCATCACCAACCCAAGACCCACACACTTTCGAAGAACAAAGTGAAGGCCCTCAACCAAGTGAACAAGATCAAGGGAAAGATCAACCTCAAGATGGTGGTGAACCACCAAGTGATGCCCAAGGTCAAGTTATCCCTTCTGAGCAAGTTCAAGATCAAGAGTAAGCTCAAGATCAAGAACAAGCTCAAGACGACGCTCAAGATGATCAAGTTTCCTCTCCTCATCTGACTCCCGAGGAGGAATCGGAGCGTCGTGTCGCTAAGATTGCATCCAAGCTCACAACCAAAGATCATCTCATGACGAATGTGCTCGGAAGCCTAAGAAAGGGGGTAAGCACTCGTAGACAATTAGCAAACTATTGTGAACACACGCATTTGTTTCTTGTGTCGAACCCCAAAAGGTCTATGAGGCGCCCGAGGATCCGGATTGGCTCAATGCTATGCATGAAGAACTCAACAACTTCGAGCACAACAAGGTGTGGAGATTGGTGCCAAGGCCATCGGGGGATCATAATGTCATTGGGATCAAGTGGATATTCAAGAACAAGCAAGATGCTCACGGGATTATTGTTCGCAACAAGGCTCGTTTGGTAGCACAAGGCTACTCCCAAGTCTAGGGTACCGACTACGGTGAAACCTTTGCTCCGGTTGCTCGCCTTGAATCTATTCATTTGTTGATTGCTTATGCTTCTCATCATAACTTCAAGCTGCAACAAATGGATGTGAAAAGTTCTTTTCTTATGGTCCTATTAATGAGTTGGTGTATGTCAAACAACCCCCGGGGTTCGAGGATCCCTATTTCCCCGATCATTTGTACCAACTCGACAAGGCACTCCATGGCCTTAAACAAGCCCCACGAGCGTGGTATGAGAATCTTACCGAGTTGTTGCAAGATTGTGGGTTTGAAATTGGGAAAATCGACCCCACTCTTTTTACTAAGAAGGTCAAAGGGGAGTTTTTTGTATGCCAACTATATGTTGATGATATTATCTTTGGTTCCCTAACAAAGCTTTAAATGAGGAATTTGCCACTCTCATGACCTCAGAGTTCAAGATGTCCATGATGGGAGAGTTGAAGTTCTTTCTCGGGTTCGAAATCAAGCAAGGAAGAGAAGGCACCTTCATCAACCAAGCCAAATACACTCAAGACATGCTCAAGAGATTCAAGCTAAGTGATGCCAAGCCGGCCTCCACTCCAATGCCCGTAAAATGCCAACTTGACATAGATCCCAATGGTAAAGTGGTGGACTAAAACGTATATCGCTCCATGATTGGATCCTTGCTTTACCTTTGTGCATCTAGACCGGATATCATGTTGAGTGTGTGAATTTGTGCACGGTTTCAAGCCGCACCTAAGGAAAGCCACTATGTGGCGGTCAAGCAAATCTTTTGATATTTGGCTCATACCCCAAACTTTGGCTTGTGGTACCCAAGAGGAGCCAACTTCAACCTTTTGGGCTATTCAGACTTGGATTGGGCGGGAGACAGAGTGGATAGGAAGTCCACCTCCGGAGGGTGCCAATTTCTTGGTTGCTCTTTGGTGAGTCGGTCTTGTAAGAAGCAAAGTTGTGTGTCTCTCTCATCCACCGAAGCGGAGTATGTGGCTGCCGGTAGTTGTTGTGCTCAACTTCTATGGATGATGCAAACTTTGAAGGATTACGGTGTCATTTGTGATGAAGTAACTCTTTGGTGTGATAATGAAAGTGCCATCAAGATCTCTCTCAACCCGGTGCAACACTTCAAGACGAAGCATATTGAGATTCGGTATCACTTCATCTGGGATCACATTATGCGAGGGGAGATCAAGCTCAAGTATGTCAACGCTCATAATAACCTTGTATATATTTTCACGAAGCCCTTGGATGAAGCAAGATTTTGCGAGTTAAGGCATGGCTAAATATCATTAATTCGAGCAATGTAGCTTGAACTCTTGCACACCCCACCATACTCAACTTGATATCTTGTTTAGATGTAGGCATGGACATAGGGGGAGTGTTGTTCTCTCAATAAACTCTTCCTCCCTCATTATGCACAAATTGATCAACTCTTTCACATTAGCCATTCTTGATGGTACGTGTGCTTCAAAGATGAGTTCTGGTCATGGGCCCAAGGATAATTCTTCGCGGTGCCATGACAATTGACTCAAACATAGGTGGCTTAGGCCACTGCCCTCTCTTCTTGAGAGGTTTTGCTTGTGCTTTTTCCTGGTTGTCTTTTGCCTTCTTGTTGTGCCGTATTTGTGTCTGTGTTGCCTCGTGTGTCTGTGCGGTTGCGTGTCCGGTTGCTTGAAGGTGTTTGTGCAAAGATCGTGTTTCTCTGTTTTGTCGAAACGAGCACTTTCATGGGTCTACGGTACTACCACGGCACCGCGGCATGCCACGGTACTACCGCAGGAGAAGAGCACGGTACTACCGCTTCCATCGCAACAGAATATCATATACATTGATGTGATCAAGTCCAAGCACAACCTCTATGTCCCAATGCAGTGGATTGACATGACTCATCCGAGGAAGAACCAGGACTACTTTGGTGAGGCACTGGACTTGGTGGAGAAGTTTGGCATTGAGGACTTCATCACTTTCCATATGGACTTTGACCCGGAGCTCGTGGCATAGTTCTTCGCCTCCACCCACTTCCACATAGATGGGGATCGATCTTTGTCTTGGATGACCAATGGGAAGAAGTTGTCTACCACTTGGAAGGAATTCATGATGTTGTTGAATGTCCGTGATGATGGGCCTGATGTGCCCGTTGGTGCCCGCCCTCATGGCAACGCCGAGTCAGCCAACAAGGACAAGCTTATGCCTTTTATGGTGGAGAAGAAGCATTCCAATGGCACTCAGACTTGGGTGCTCAACCCCTACCTCGATGTCATGCACCGAATCTTCCGCAACACTCTCTTTCCTCGCATCGGTGACAAAGATAAGGTGCATGCTTACCTTGTGGATATGATGCTTCTGTGTAAGGAGGCGCGTCAGCATGCTGCCCAGCCCCTGGACATTTCTCATATCATGTGGAATGAGCTCAGGTTTGCGATCTTGAAGCACAAAGTTCCCATCTATGGTCCTTATCTGCACTATCTGATCTGGAAGACTTGAGACAAGATGTTTCCAAAGGAAGACATCTTTGCACCAAACTGGATTCACCACAAGCCTATCAAGTTGCGTCTGAAGAACAAGTGGGCCAATACCACTACCAGGTCTGAGGCTGAGGCTGCTAGGATGAATGTGGATGAGGACGAGGTTGAGGAGGAGGAGGAGGCTGAGGAAAGTTCTGCTGGGTATGCTCCTCCATCTACTGAGCCCTCTTGGGCTAAGAAGCTGAAGGCCAAGATGAAGACCCTGTTCTATATGCAAGCCAAGGGGCAGTACAGGACCCATGTTGCTTCCAAGGAGAGTCGCCAGCGCAACAAGAGGATCTTGAGGACTTTTGGCGAGATTGTGGAGAATGGGTCAGAGGTGAACATCACTCCGGAGGCTGACTGGATCGCCAAGCAGGGATATCAGTGGACCGAGTCTGAGGAGGAGACCATTCCAGCTGCAGAGTTCGATGAGGAGCATGCGGAGTGACCATTGCAGAGGGTGCTACACCTATGTCATAGGTGTCCTCTCTGCCCTTTTGGTGTCTCGATTCCAAAGGGGTAGAGAGTGTAGGATTTGCTTTCGTTCGTGTCTTTGCTTTTGTTTCGTTGGAACTTCATTTGTGTTGCTTTGGTTTGGTTTGTGCTTGTGAGACCTGCTTTTCTATCATATGGTGTAAGACATATGCACTCAAGCTTACCTTATTGTCTCTTATGCTTAGTGTTATTTATATTGTTGCAAGGAATGCCTCATCTATAAAATATAGGGGGAGTGTTGATCCTAGCATATATGTCGTGCAGTCCAAAGCATTCATATAGAGTGCACACATCTAGGGAGAGCCTGCCTGTATTTTTTAGAAGTTGGGATCGCTTATATTCATTTGTGTACTCTTATGAGCAAATCCCGTATTGTCATCAATCCACCAAAAAGGGGGAGATTCTAAGGGCATATTTCACCCTAAGTGGTTTTGGTGATTGACGACAATGCTTTTGCGGACTAATCGTGTTCATTGAGCATTTCAGATATCTCATGTGTTGGCACAAGACGATTCGATGCCCCTCGGAGCCTAGTGAAGATGATGTTTTTCTACTTTTCCTTTTGGTGGATTTGAGTCATAGGAAACGTACTATTAAGAGGGGGTCCGCTTCGGAAAGGTTAGGGTGGAATCATCACGTACACGTCTGTTCCTTTGCACCACCTTTCCCCTTGCCTCTTCGGAGCACCGTTCATTTTCTGTGTCTTTGCAAAATGAATGACTCCAAGTGATAGTGTGTTGTGGTGTACGGTAGTACTGCTCAAGGGAGCAGTAGTACCGTAGAGGCTCACGGTAGTACCGTCCCAGGATGCGGTAGTACCGCACCACCTTGCGGTAGTACCGCTCCGAGGTCGCAGTAGTACCGTGACTTCTGTCCAGCGCTGCTAGTCGCGCAGAAGGAGGGGCGGATGTAATTTTTTACATCCGCGCCCTATGCGGTAGTACCGCTCCCTGGATGCGGTAGTACCATGTTGGATTTTTGCACCGATCTAAGGTCAGCGGAAGTAGCCACGGATGTAATTTTATTCATCCGTGCCTTCCCAGCCCAGTCGAACCCTGCCTTGCGGTAGTACCGCAAGGGCGCACTGTAGTACCGCTCCAGCGGTTCTACCGCTCGCAGCGTCAACGCAAAAGAGCTTCTTCTGGTGTCTGCTGTGGGTGCGGTAGTACCACACCGCCTTCCGGTAGTACCGCAATGCCTTGCGGTAGTACCGCTTGTCTCGTGCAGTAGTACCGCATGTCGCGGACTGGTTAAGTGATAACAGTTGGATTTGTCCCTTGACTATAAAAGGGGAGTCTTCTTCTCTGAGTTGATCACATCTTCCATCCCCAAGCTCCATTGATGCTCTAAGCTCCATTTACGCCCGATCTCTCTCCCTAGCCAATCAAACTTGTTGATTCTCTAGGGATTGGTTGAGAAGGCCTCGATCTACACTTCCACCAAGAGAAATTTGATTTCCCCCACTAATCCCTTGCAGATCTTGTTATTCTTGGGTGTTTGAGCACCCTAGACGGTTGAGGTCACCGCGAAGCCATAGTCCATTGTGGTGAAGCTTCGTGGTGTCGTCGGGAGCCTCCAATTAAGTTGTGGAGATTGCCTCAACCTTGTTTGTAAAAGTTCGGTTGCCGCCTCCAAGGGCACCAATAGTGGAATCACAGCATCTCGCATTGTGCGAGGGCGTGAGAAGAATACGGTGGCCCTAATGGCTTCTTGGGGAGCATTGTGCCTCCACGCCACTCCAACGGAGACGTACTTCCCCTCAAAGGGAAGGAACTTCGGCAACACATCCTCGTCTTCATCGGTTTCACTTTTGGTTATCTGTCACCTTTACTTGTGCAAGCTATATTGTGTTATATCATTTGCTTGCTTGTGTGCTTATTGTTGTTACATCATATAGGTTGCTCACCTAGTTGCATATGTAGACAACTTACTTTGATGCAAAGTTTAATTTGGTAAAGAAAAGCTAAAAATGTTAGTTACCCATTAACCCCCCCCCCCCCCCCCCCACCAGTCAACTATATCGATCCTTTCACCTCTGATCCAAATTAAGCGAGTCTGATAGATATGTGTCCTCAACATTGAGCTCGATGGTGGATTCCTCGAAGATCTCCCTTGGCGCACGAGGTTAAGTGCCATATTTGGAAAATATTCCTAGCCCATTGATTGTAGCTCAACATCCCTTGATTACATCTAAAAATGCTTTTTTGGATAACAAGAGCTGGAATTTATTGTGTGACAAAAGTACTAGTTATATAAAGATTTTAGAGAACACCATGTTGCCTATGATAGGCTCGGACATACAAAATAATTTATGAGATCCATAGAGTACAAAGGAATAAATGAATATCTTCACATTGGTTGAAAATACATAATTGTTGACCCATGTATTCTGAAGAATTAACAACAAGCAGAACAAGGTTTTTCAAATCGAAAGCAAGAAAGTAGGATTTTTTTGTTAATACCAGGAAATTGCAAATCAAAATGTTATAGATTCTATACTCTTAAATATACTTTTTGAGCAAGAGAATAGTATCTAATTTTAAGCAAGACTGAATACATGCATTGTCGTATGTTCTAGTATCTCAGAAGAACGAAAGATATGCTTTGACCTACCGCGCAGAGCATGCCTTCTCATGTCTCATCTCTGTACAGTGCAAAGGGGGGAAATATTGTAATAGAAAGAATAAAAAAACTCTGATTTCATGAAGCTTTTCTGGCTTGCGGAAACGCTTGGCAGATTACCGCATCAAGGGAGAATGCTTACATAATCCATGAAAAATTGTTGTTTACACTTCTGAAATTTAAGGTAATGGATGAATTATGACTGCATCAGCATACAATTTGGTTACTCTGAAAAAACGAAAACATATAGAAGTGTCAAACACACTGAAAGACATGAGAAGTGCTGAGCGGAAGGTCAGAGCATATAATTTTTTTAGCAAGAGAATGGTCTCTAACTATACGCAAGAGTGAATAGATGTATTGTTGTATCACCGCCATCTGTCCCGAGCATGCCTTCTCATGTCTCATATTTGTACGTTGAGACCCTCTCCAATTCTCAATTGGTGCAAATGGGGGAAATATTGTAACAGAAAGAATAAAAAACATTGATTTCATGAAGCTTATCTGGCTTGCGGAACCATTTGCCAGATGTTGCAGATTAAACCCATCAAAAGGGAATGCTTAAATAATCCATGAAAAATGGTTGTTTACCATTCTGAAATTTAAGGTAATGGGTGAATTATGACTACATCAGTATGGGACGCGGAGTTTTGGCTCCCGAGCTCATCTGCACCAACGCTCAAAAAAAAATTCAAAACAAATACTAGAAAAATTCAAAAAATTCAAATTTTTTTGGGGTGGTAGATAATTTGACGCGTGAGGTTCGCTTCAAAATTCAACTCATTTGAGCATCTAAGCAGCTCTCGGCAAAAAAGACAAAATCAGGGTCTGTAAAAATGTTTACTGTTCACGCACTGTTTTGACCCGATTTGTCTTCTTTGCCGAGAGCTACTCGGATGTCCAAATAAGTTGAATTTTGGAGAGGACCTCATGCGTCAAATTATCTACCACCCAAAAAAAATTGAATTTTTTTGAATTTTTCTAGTATTTATTTTGATTTTTTTTCTGAGCAGGAGCAGATGAGCCTAGGCACCGAAGTGGATATCGGCATACTATTCGGCTACTCTGAAACACAAAAAGTTATAGAAGTGCCAAACACATGTCTTTCTGACTGAAGACAAGCAGGTGACATGCATCAGATTTTATTTACCCATGAGGTAATAACACAAATGGTGCTTGAAATTGCTATTAGTGTTTACTTTAGTGCCTAAACTTAAAAAATAGGTCGAACTGGTTCTAATACTTGACATGAAGCGTGCAAATAGGTGCTAATGTCATTCGTAGACATAAAGGGTGCTGACCGTAGCACGGTATTTTGCTGAGGTGGCATGGGGTCCACTTTTAGCGACGAAACAGGATTTTAGTTGAATATTATGTCTCTATAAAAAGTGGGCCTCATCTGTCAGTACACAAGAAAACTAAAATAAAAAATGCTAAGGAACTGGGTTTGAACAAGCAAACTGAAGAATGGGGGCGAGCTGTGCTAGATGTAATTTTACAAGCCACTCAACCAGATACCTTTATATGCAAACTTCGGCCCCTTAGGCTAGATGTACTATGAAATATAAAAGGCTCGTGCTCCTTAAATTGCTTGCAGTTAGTGCTGCCCATTTAGCAGATGTTAACTTTTAAAAATGTAAAAATCTGTAAAATTATAAATCACAGTAATGCAAATAAAGTTCAATTATTCGTGTGGTATTAATAGTTATAAATATTGTACATATAACTAAAATAACTAACTTAAAAAAATGTTCATTTAACTTTTAGGATATTCATGTATTATTTGAAAACACATTAATATAACTAAAGTAATAGATACGAATTATAACAATGTTTGTATAATTTAATATAAAATAATAAAAATATTTTAAAATTACAGTTTGTAAATTATTTTAATTATTCAAATATTTGAGTAATTAAATGCATATTTGTATAATTCATAAGTATGTCATTTAAGAAAATGTTTCTATAATTAAAAATTATTCATAATTTAAAATTTAAAATGTACGTATGAATATTCACTCGTTGATTATATTTACATTATACAAAAATTAAGAATATAAGCCATGAGTGAAATTATACGCCAGTGAATATTTGTAAGTATTTAGTAAATGTTGTTATCCGTAAATTTCTTCAAATTAAATATGAGCCAGGCATGTACGTAAATATTCATTCACTATATTAAAAATAGTATTTTAAAAATAATATGTTAATATTTCTTATTTCTTAAACTTACTGGAACATTTATATATTTTTAATTTTTTGTGCACATGAATATTTTTGTACCACGAGGTTATTGTTTATGTACCACAAATATTTACAATGCATGACATGGCTTGGGGCTTGGTTTATAGCTTTTTTTAATAATATAGGCACACGAATATTTGTATACTACGAGGTAACTATTAATAACACACAAATATTTGAATCTAAGTTATTATTATTATTATTATTATTATTATTATTATTATTATTATTATTATTATTATTATCTACAGACGTTAACGTGTGAGTGGTAGCATTTGTATTACTGTGATTATAATTCACAGATATTTTAAGAAAAATAACATGTGCTAAATTGGCCGCACTGATTGCAGCCAATTTAAGTAGCACAAGTATTAAAGCTGAGGGGCCAACTTTGGCTACCTTAAAGCTGAGTGGCTAGCACAGCGCGCCCATACACTTCATGGCAATTTTTATTTCGGTTTTCTTGTCTATTGACAGGCGGGCCCCACCAGTCATAGGGACATACTATATTCAACTAAAATCCAGTTTCGTCGCTACAAGTGGATACTATGCCACGCCAATCAAATACTGTGCTACGGTCCGCACCCTTTACGTCTATGAATGGCATTAGCACCGTATTTGCACACTCGCGCCAAATTTTAGAATCAGTTCAACGTATTTTTCAAGTTTTTAGGCACTAAAGTGGACATCAGTGGCAAGTTCGAGCACCACCTATGTTATTACCTCTTTACCCATCCATATGAACAGAGGCTGTTGCGTAGAATGACGAAGGGAATGAGTCAAATCAGAGAGCAACGAGCGTGCGTCAACGGGTAAAACCAGTTTACACGGATTGATTTGGTACTAGCATATAAGGCTGTTTAGATGTCGTGGCATCTAAATAGAGCGGCATCCAACCAAAGTGGGTCAATCACTGCCGCCAAACATCGTTCCGCCTCAAAATGTAAAGCAGCGTGCTTGCAGCGCCGGCCGCAGACGAGCCGTCCCGCCGTCCCATCTCCACCTGCTGCTCCTGCTCTAGTAGCCGACGACGAGCCGCACCTGGACGGATGCCCCATCCAGCCCATCACATGAGATCAGATCAGATCAGAGGCAAGCAAACCTCTGCTTCGGCGCAGCCCAGGCGTGGCAGCAATCCTTTCAGGCTGTCAGCACGTCCACAGCATGCCGAAACAAAAGCACGTCTCGGCGGTTTGTTTTGGACATGAGAGAGTCGACAGCATCTCTGCTCCAGCAATGAAGCATATAGCACACATAATTAAGTCCGATCGGAGAAATATCGCCACGCAATGAGTGGCGGGGAATCCTGGGAATCGTAACTCCTGTTTGTTACACAAACCTGCTCACCGACTGGCGTAAACCAGTGGCAAAAATCTTGAGAGCTGAAATTTATTCGGTTGTATGAGAATCACAGGACGGCCGGGGAAACCGGAGGAGCACGGTTTAAGCAGCATTTACAGACTGATATAGAAAGAAGGCACGCCACACAGTGCAGCAGCAGATGGAAACACAAACACACACACAGAGGACGTTGATTCGCACGGCATGAGCTGGTACACGATATCAAGCAAGGGCGTCGTAGTCCCTGCCGCTCTCCTCCGAGGCCGAGCCATGCGCGACGAGCACGTAGACCGCGTAGATGATGCCGGGGATGTAGCCCAGGATGGTGAGCAGCAGGCAGATCAAGAACTCCATCTGTTCAAGGCAGAAAGAAAGACCAATAAACACTATTATTGCTAATATATCAGGATCCAGCCTCGCGGAGAGGAAGGGGATGGATTGCTTACGCTGCAGCAGCCGTAGCGGAGGAAGACGCCGAGCGGCGGCAGGATGACGGCGAGCAGGATCTCCACGAAGGTGCAGCTCCGGGACGCCATCGGGAGATCTCTCTCTCCCTCCCTCTCTCTTGCTCTGCTGGTCCGGAGGTTTGGTTGGGGGCCGCGTTGCTCTGTCGCGGGGAAGGAAGGACGGGAGGAGACTTTATTACTACACAAGTTGTGGTGGTGCTGGGCTGCTGGCTGGCTGGCTGTGCCGACATGCCATGCCACGCGGATCGACGGCGAAACGCCACAACGTGCCACCAAGTACGGGGCCAGAGAATCTGTATCACAACACGTGGAGCATTTGAAGTGGCTATTGCATAGTACTTGAACAGTGCCGGTTTCTCCACCTGTGATTCTGAAATCCGATACAACTGAATAAATTCCAGCTTGAATTCCGACAAGGGACACGTTATTTTGTCTATGTATTCACATATGTATCAAGTTTTCGGTTAATACAATTCTAGCATTAATAATAAACATTTATCACGAATAAAAAAATATAAAATAATAACTTTATTGTTGCCTCTAGGGCATATTTCCTTTATCATTGTCTCCAGCAACCACCTCGCCCAAGTTAACCCTCACCCAAGTTGCAAGCACCGGTGGTCGACCTTGTCCCCCCAAATCGCCCCTCCTCTCTCTCTTGAAATGCAAAGCAGAAAGACATGCCGGGTGAGGAGTTTGACCAGACTCTGAACGTCGGTTGCGTACACTTTTTTTTGGGGAAGTCGGTTGAGTACTTTGTACGGGCAGGAGAGCTGGTGTGCTGGGCCATCATGAAAAAAAAACACAAGATCGCTCCCAGGGCTCTCTTTCCTGGGAGCTTAGAAACTGTACTGATGCGACAAACGGTGTATGCTGTGTTGTGTCGGTGTAAAACGTCTGTGGAATTGAGCATTTGAAGGGCCGCGGTGGCGGCAGGCCCTGCACTGCAGATCCAGGGCGGGTGGTCGTCACGGCAGATCCTGTGAGGTGGAGGCCGTGTCTCACGTGGGGAGGCTGGGGGCGGCAGTCGGGCAGCGCCTCTCCTGCGCGGCGGCGATGGGAACCTACATGGCTGGCGGTGTGGCGGCCGCGGGCGCATGAGTGGCTCCGATGGTTGCGGATCTGGCGTCCTGTCTAGATCCGTCTCCATACGGCCTTGGCCGGCCGGTGGCGCGAGGAGGACCGGTGAGGGGCGGCTGGAGGCTTCCTACCGGCGTGCCAACGGCAGCCCTCATCTCCACGGCGAGGCTCCGTTCGGTTCCAGCCAGCTGCAAGGTTGGGGGGATGCGACTTCCGGTGAAAATCGCACCGACTTCGGTCATGACGGACGATGGCGGCATGTATGACGTCGTTCCTTTCTCGAGCCATCATTGTTGCAAGTCGTGGCAGCCCACTCTGATGCTCCAGAGGAAACCATAGATCTCAATCTACCGTATCGGACGATGATGGTACCTTTGTTGTCATTGTCCCTCCCGAGGGCATCATTTTGGAGCAAGTGCTAGTTGGACGGGACAAGCGGAAGAGCGGTGTCTCATCCACCGCAAGGCCGACGGCGGATCCTGGTGGCATGGTGTTGCGGAGGTTCGGCGACGGGCGCGTATGTTCGGATACGTGCAGGATGGTGGAGTTGCCTGGCGCCGTGGTGGCGTCGACGGCAAGCCAGGCAAGGTCGATGGGTCAGTTTCTGCTCTGGAGATGGACCGATGGAAGATGGCGGCGGCAGCCTCTAAGAGTGCGTCGGTCCGGTATGGGACCCAGTCCCGATGTGTGGCTAGGTTGGGGCTGTTGGGGATCGTTGCAGAAATTAATTTTTTTTCTACGCATCACCAAGATCAATCTATGGAGTAACTAGCAACGAGAGAGAGGGGAGTGCATCTTCATACCCTTGAATATCGCGAGACGGAAGCGTTACAAGAACGCGGATGAAGGAGTCATACTCGAAGCGATTCAGATCACGGTGGATTCCGATCTTAGCGCCGAACAACGGCACCTCCGCGTTCAACACATGTGTAGCCCGGTGACGTCTCCCGCGCCTTGATCCAGCAAGGACGAGGGAGAGGTTGAGGAAGAAGGCTCCAACAGTAGCACGATGGCGTGGTGATGATGGAGTGGCAGTTCTCCGACAGGGCTTCACCAAGCTCTTGTGGAGGAGGAGAGGTGTTGGGGAGGGGAGGGGATGCACCTTGGATGTGGTGCTATAGCCCTCCCCTCGCCCCTCTATTTATAGGAGAAGGGGGCAGGGGGGCGGCCCCTCTAGATGGGATCTAGAGGGGGGCGGCGGCCAAGGGGGGAGGGGGCTTGCCCCCCAAGCAAGGGGAGGCGCCCCCCTTAGGGTTCCCCCCAACTCTAGGCGCATGGGCCCTAGGGGGGGTGGCGCCCAGCCCTCCAAGGGGCTGGTTCCCTTCCCTCTACAGCCCATGAGGCCCTCCGGGACAGGTGGCCCCTCCCAGTGGACCCCCGGAACCCCTCCGGTGGCCCCGGTACAATACCGGTATGCCCCTGAATATTTTCGGTGACTGTATGACAACTTCCCATATATAAATCTTCACCTCCGGACCATTCCGGAACTCCTTGTGATGTCTGGGATCTCATCCGGGACTCCGAACAACATTCGGTAATCACATACAAATCTTCCTAATAACCCTAGCGTCATCAAACCTTAAGTGTGTAGACCTTACGGGTTCAGGAATCACGCAGACATGACCGAGACAGCTCTCCGGCCAATAACCAACAGCTGGATCTAGATACCCATGTTGGCTCCCACATGTTCCACGATGATCTCATCGGATGAACCACGATGTCGAGGATTAATCCCGTATACAATTCCCTTTGTCAATCGGTACGTTACTTGCCCGAGATTCGATCTTCGGTATCCCAATACCTCATTCAATCTCGTTACCGGCAAGTCACTTTACTCGTCCCATAATGCATGATCCCGTGACTAACCACTTAGTCACATTGAACTCATTATGACGATGCATTACCGAGTGGGCCCAGAGATACCTCTCCGTTATACGGAGTGACAAATTTCAGTCTCGATTCGTGCCAACCCAACAAACACTTTCGAAGATACCTGTAGTATCTTTATAGTCACCCAGTTACGTTGTGACGTTTGGTACACCCAAAGTACTCTTATGGTATCCGGGAGTTACACAATCTCATGGTCTAAGGAAATGATACTTGACATTAAAAAAGCTTTAGTAGACGAACTACACGATCTTGTGCTATGCTTAGGATTGGGTCTTGTCCATCACATCATTCTCCTAATGATGTGATCTCGTTATCAATGACATCCAATGTCCATAGTCAGGAAACCATGACCATCTATTGATCAATGAGCTAGTCAACTAGAGGCTCACTAGGGACATGTTGTGGTCTATGTATTCACACATGCATCACAGTTTCCGGTTAATACAATTATAGGATGAACAATAGACAATTATCATGAACAAGGAAATATAATAATAATCATTTTATTATTGCCTCTAGGGCATATTTCCAACAGTCTTCCACTTGCACTAGAGTCAATAATCTAGTTACACTGTGATGAATCGAACACCCATAGAGTTCTGGTGTTGATCATGTTTTGCTCGCGGAAGAGGTTTAGTCAATGGATCTGCGACATTTAGATCCGTATGCACTTTGAAAATATCTATGTCTCCATCTTGAAAATTTTCACGAATGGAGTTGAAGCGACGCTTGATGTGCCTGGTCTTCTTGTGAAACCTGGGCTCCTTGGCAAGGGCATTATCTCCAGTGTTGTCACAGAAGAGAGTCATCGGCCCCGACGCATTAGGAATAACTCCTAGCTCAGTAATGAACTCCTTCATCCAGGTTGCTTCATGTGCTGCCTCCGAGGCTGCCATGTACTCATCTTCACATGTAGATCCCGCCACGACGCTTTGCTTGCTACTGCACCAGCTTACTGCTCCACCATTCAAAATATACACGTATCCGGTTTGTGACTTGGAGTCATCCAGATCTGTGTCAAAGCTAGCATCGACGTAACCCTTTACGACGAGCACTTCGTCACCTCCATAAACGAGAAACATATCCTTAGTCCTTTTCAGGTACTTTAGGATATTCTTGACCGCTGTCCAGTGTTCCATGCCGGGATTACTTTGGTACCTTGCTACCAAACTTATGGCAAGGTTTACATCAGGTCTGGTACACAGCATGGCATACATAATAGACCCTATGGCTGAGGCGGGGATGACACTCATCTTTTCTCTATCTTCTGCCGTGGTCGGGCTTTGAGCTGAGCTCAATTTCACACCTTGCAATACATGCAAGAACCCTTTCTTGGACTGGTCCATATTGAACTTCTTCAATATCTTATCAAGGTATGTGCTTTGTGAAAGACCTATGAGGCGTCTCGATCTATCTCTATAGATCTTGATGCCTAATATGTAAGCAGCTTCTCTAAGGTCCTTCATTGAAAAACACTTATTCAAGTAGGCCTTTATGCTTTCCAAGAGTTCTATATCATTTCCCATCAACAGTATGTCATCCACATATAATATGAGAAATGCTACAGAGCTCCCACTCACTTTCTTGTAAACGCAGGCTTCTCCATAAGTCTGCATAAACCCAAACGCTTTGATCATTTCATCAAAGCGAATGTTCCAACTCCGAGATGCTTGCACCAGCCCATAGATAGAGCGCTGGAGCTTGCATACCTTCCGGCTGCATCATATACAATTCTTCCTTAAGGAAGCCGTTAAGGAATGCCGTTTTGATGTCCATTTGCCATATCTCATAATCATAGAATGCGGCAATTGCTAACATGATTCGGACGGACATTAGCTTCGCTACGGGTGAGAAGGTCTCATCGTAGTCAACCCCTTGAACTTGTCGATAACCCTTAGCGACAAGTCGAGCTTTATAGATGGTAACATTACCATCCGCGTCCGTCTTCTTCTTAAAGATCCATTTATTTTCTACCGCTCGCCGATCATCGGCCAAGTCTGTCAAAGTCCATACTTTGTTTTCATACATGGATCATATCTGAGATTGCATGGCTTCAAGCCATTTTTTGGAATCTGGGCCCGACATCGCTTCTTCATAGTTCGAAGGTTCACCGTTGTCTAACAACATGATTTCCAGGACAGGGTTGTCATACCATTCTGGTGTGGAATGTGTCCTTGTGGACCTACGAAGTTCAGTAGCAACTTGATCCGAAGTACCTTGATCATCATCATTAACCTCCTCTCTAGTCAGTGCAGGCACCACAGGAACATGTTCTTGAGCTGCGCTACTTTCCGGTTCAAGAGATAGTACTTCATCAAGTTCCACTTTCCTCCCACTTACTTCTTTCGAGAGAAACTCTTTCTCCAGAAAGGACCCATTCTTGGAAACAAAGATCTTGCCTTCGGATCTGAGGTAGAAGGTATACCCAATGGTTTCCTTAGGGTATCCTATGAAGACGCATTTTTTCGACTTGGGTTCGAGCTTTTTAGGTTGAAGTTTCTTGACATAAGCATCGCATCCCCAAACTTTTAGAAACTATAGCTTAGGTTTCTTTCCAAACCATAATTCATACGGTGTCGTCTCAACGGATTTAGACGGTGCCCTATTTAAAGTGAATGTAGCTGTCTCTAAAGCGTGTCCCCAAAATGATAGCGCTAAATCGGTAAGAGACATCATAGACCGCACCATATCCAATAGAGTGCGATTACGATGTTCGGACACACCGTTATGCTGAGGTGTTCCAGGCGGCGTGAGTTGTGAAGCAATTCCACATTTCCTTAAGTGCGTACCAAACTCGTGACTTAAAAATTCTCCCCCACGATCTGATCATAAGAACTTTATTTTTCTGTCACATTGATTCTCTACCTCATTCTGAAATTCCTTGAACTTTACAAAGGTCTCAGACTTGTGTTTCATTAAGTAGACATACCCATATCTACTTAAGTCATCGGTGAGGGTGAGAACATAACGATAGCCACCGTGAGCCTCAACACTCATTGGACCGCACACATCAGTTTCTATGATTTCCAATAAGTTGGTTGCTCGCTTCATTGTTCCGGAGAACGGAGTCTTGGTCATTTTGCCCATGAGGCATGGTTCGCACGTGTCAAATGATTCGCAATCAAGAGACTCCAAAAGTCCATCTACATGGAGCTTCTTCATGCATTTGACACCAATGTGACCAAGGCGGCAGTGCCACAGGTATGTGGGACTATCATTATCAATCTTAAATCTTTTGGTATTCACACTATGAATATGTGTAACACCACGTTCGAGATTCATTAATAATAAACCATTGACCAGCGGGGCATGACCATAAAACATATCTCTCATATAAATAGAACAACCATTATTCTTGGACTTAAATGAGTAGCCATCTCGTATTAAACGAGATCTAGATACAATGTTCATGCTCAAAGCTGACACTAAATAACAATTATTGAGGTTTAAAACTAATCACATAGGTAAATGTAGAGGTAGCGTGCCGACGGCGATCACATTGACCTTGGAACCATTCCCCACGT
Organism: Triticum timopheevii; assembly: GCA_963921465.1. NCBI lineage: Eukaryota > Viridiplantae > Streptophyta > Magnoliopsida > Poales > Poaceae > Triticum > Triticum timopheevii. The sequence continues at coordinate 486,717,621 of OY997270.1, read as the reverse complement.
GCATCGTCACCTCGTCCTTCGCCAGTCTTCGCTTATTCCGCAGCTCCTGTTTTGAGTTACAAATATGAGCAACCGCACCGGTATCAAATACCCAGGAGCTACTACGAGTACTAGTAAGGTACACATCAATAACATGTATATCACATATACCTTTGGTGTTGCCAGCCTTCTTATCTGCTAAGTACTTGGGGCAGTTCCGCTTCCAGTGACTGTTTCCCTTGCAATAAAAGCACTCAGTCTCAGGTTTGGGTCCGTGCTTTGGCTTCTTCTCGGCAACTGGCTTACCGGGCGCGGCAACTCCCTTGCCGTCTTTCTTGAAGTTTTTCTTACCCTTGCCTTTCTTGATACTAGTGGTTTTATTGACCATCAACACTTGATGTTCCCTTTTGATCTCCACCTCCGCTGATTTCAGCATTGAAAATACCTCAAGAATGGTTTTCACCATCCCCTGCATATTGTAGTTCATCACAAAGCTCTTGCAGCTAGGTGGGAGCGACTGAAGGATTCTGTCAATGACCGCCTCATCTGGGAGGTTAATGTCCAACTGAGACAAGCGGTTGTGCAACCCAGACATTTTGAGTATGTGCATGCTGACAGAACTATTCTCCTCCATCTTACAACTGTAAAACTTGTCGGAGACTTCATATCTCTCGACCCGGGCATGAGCTTGTAAAACCATTTTCATCTCTTGGAACATCTCGTATGCTCCGTGCTACTCGAAACGCTTTTGGAGCCCCGGTTCTAAGTTGTAAAGCATGCCGCACTGAACCAGGGATTAATCATCAACATGTGACTGTCAGGCGTTCATAACGTCTTGGTTCGCTAGGACGGGTTCTTCACCTAGCGGTGCTTCAAGGACATATGCTTTCTTGGCAGCTATGAGGATAATCCTCAAGTTCCGGACCCAGTCCGTATAGTTGCTACCATCGTATTTCAACTTGGTTTTCTCTAGGGACGCGTTGAAGTTGAGGTTGACATGAGCGTGGGCCATTTGATCTACAAGACATTTTGCAAAAGTTTTAGACTAAGTTCATGATAATTAAGTTCATCTAATCAAATTATTTAATGAACTCCCACTCAGATAGACATCCCTCTAGTCATCTAAGTGATACATGATCTGAGTCAACTAGGCCGTGTCCGATCATCACGTGAGACGGACTAGTCATCATCGGTGAACATCTTCATGTTGATCGTATCTTCTATACGACTCATGTTCGACCTTTCAGTCTCTTGTGTTCCGAGGCCATGTCTGTACATGCTAGGCTCGTCAAGTCAACCTAAGTGTTTTGCACGTGTAAATCTGGCTTACACCCGTTGTATGTGAATGTTATAATCTATCACACCCGATCATCACGTGGTGCTTCGAAACAACGAACTTTCACAATGGCGCACAGTTAGGGGAAACACTTTCTTGAAAGTATTATGAGGGATCATCTTATTTACTACCGTCGTTCTAAGCAAATAAGATGCAAAAACATGATAAACATCACATGCAATCAAATAGTGACATGGCCAATATCATTTTGCTCCTTTTGATCTCCATCTTCGGGGCGCCATGATCATCATCATCACCGGCATGACACCATGATGTCCATCATCATGATCTCCATCATCATGTCTCCATGAAGTTGTCTCGCCAACTATTACTTCTACTACTATGGCTAACGGTTTAGCAATGAAGTAAAGTAATTACATGGCGTTATTTAGTGACACGCAGGTCATACAATAAATAAAGATAACTCCTATGGCTCCTGCCGGTTGTCATACTCATCGACATGCAAGTTGTGATTCCTATTACAAGAATATGATCAAACTCATACATCACATATATTTCATTCATCACATTCTTTTTGGCCATATCACATCACACGACATATGCTGCAAAAACAAGTTAGACGTCCTCTAATTGTTGTTGCAAATTTTTACGTGGCTGCTATAGGTTTCTAGCAAGAACGTTTCTTACCTATGCCAAAACCACAACGTGATATGCCAATTGCTATTTACCCTTCATAAGGAACCTTTTCATCGAATCCGATCCGACTAAAGTGGGAGAGACACACACCCACTAGCCACCTTATGCAACTAGTGCATGTCAGTCGGTGGAACCTATCTCACGTAAGCGTACGTGTAAGGTCGGTCCGGGCCGCTTCATCCCACGATGCCGCCGAAACAAGATAAGACTAGTAGTGGCAAGTAAATTGACAAAATCGACGTCCAGAACAAACTTGTGTTCTACTTGTGCATAGAAACTACGCATAGACCTGGCTCATGATGCCACTGTTGGGGATCGTTGCAGAAATTAGAATTTTTTCTGCGCATCACCAAGATCAATCTATGGAGTTACTAGCAACAAGAGAGAGGGGAGTGCATCTTCATACCCTTGAAGATCGCGAGACGGAAGTGTTACAAGAACGCGGATGAAGGAGTCGTACTCGAAGCGATTCAGATCGTGGTGGATTCCGATCTTAGCGCCGAACAACGGCACCTCCGCGTTCAACACACGTGCATCCCGGTGACATCTCCCGCGTCTTGATCTAGCAAGGAGGAGGGAGAGGTTGAGGAAGAAGGCTCCAATTGCAGCACGACGGCGTGGTAGTGATGGAGTGGCAGTTCTCCGGCAGGGCTTCGCCAAGCTCTTGCGGGGGAGGAGAGGTGTTGGGAGGGGAGGGGTTGTTCCTTAGATGTGGTGTTGCAGCCCTCCCCTCGCCCCTCTATTTATAGGAGAAGGGGGAAGGGGGGCCGGCCCCTCTAGATGGGATCTAGAGGGGGCGGCGGCCAAGGGGGGCGGGGGCTTGCCCCCCAAGCAAGGGGAGGCGCCCCCCTGGGTTCCCCCCAACCATAGGAGCATGGGCCCTAGGGGGGTGGCGCCCAGCCCTACAAGGGGCTGGTTCCCTTCCCTCTACAGCCCATGAGGCCCTCCGAGACAGGTGACCCCCGGAACCCCTCCGGTGCCCCCGGTACAATACCGGTATGCCCCCGAATATTTCTGGTGACTGTATGACAACTTCCCATATATAAATCTTCACCTCTGGACCATTCCGGAACTCCTCATGACGTCCGGGATCTCATCCGGGACTCCAAACAACATTCGGTAATCACATATAAATCTTCCTAATAACCCTAGCGTCATCGAACCTTAAGTGTGTAGACCCTACGGGTTCGGGAATCACGCAGACATGACCGAGAGAGCTCTCCGGCCAAAAACCAACAGCGGGATCTGGATACCCATGTTGGCTCCCACATGTTCCACGATGATCTCATCGGATGAACCACGATGTCGAGGATTCAAGTAATCTCGTATACAATTCCCTTTGTCAATCGGTACGTTACTTGCCCGAGATTCGATCGTCGGTATCCCAATACCTCATTCAATCTCGTTACCGGCAAGTCACTTTACTCGTTCCATAATGCATGATCCCGTGACTAACCACTTAGTCACATTGAGCTCATTATGATGATGCACTACCGAGTGGGCCCAAAGATACCTCTCTGTCATACGGAGTGACAAATTCCAGTCTCGATTCGTGCCAACCCAACAGACACTTTCGGAGATACCAGTAGTATACCTTTATAGTCACCCAGTTACGTTGTGACGTTTGGTACACCCAAAGTACTCTTACGGTATCCGGGAGTTACACAATCTCATGGTCTAAGGAAATGATACTTGACATTAAAAAAGCTTTGGCAGATGAACTACACGATCTTGTGCTATGCTTAGGATTGGGTCTTGTCCATCACATCATTCTCCTAATGATGTGATCTCGTTATCAATGACATCCAATGTCCATAGTCAGGAAACCATGAACATCTGTTGATCAACGAGCTAGTCAACTAGAGGCTCACTAGGGACATGTTGTGGTCTATGTATTCACACATGCATCACGGTTTCCGATTAATACAATTATAGCATGAACGATATACAATTATCATGAACAAGGAAATATAATAATAATCATTTTATTATTGCCTTTAGGGCATATCTCCAACAGGGGCATCTAGCTTTAGATGTTAGGGTTTGGTGCGATGTTGTAATAGGCCGGGATATTCAGCACACCTTCATCAATGGGATAGGAGTAGCAACATGCGTTGCCTAGATGGTGGCTTCAGGCTGACTGATGTATTACTTCATATGGCCTCTGTGAATAATTAATAAGATGGCTGCATGCATCGTTCCGATGCAGAGGCAGGGGTCTATCCTCCTTTTTTTAAAGACACAAGCGCTTATATATACGCGCCTACCCTCACCGATATGAACGCGCGCACACACACACTATTCCTATGAGCACCTCTGAGAGACTGAGTCGGCATATCATCTTGAGATTTTACGAAGTCACCATAGGCACCTCGTAGTCAACGGGAACGTCTCCTCCCACTGAACGTGTATCGCTGAGAATCCTAAAATAGATCTAGGATAAATGCGAGCAACAGGACTTGAATATTGGTGGGCTAGGGATACCACTGTCCCACCTAATCATCCAACCACAGGTTGATTCGCTTAGTCGTGCATTGTTTTTTTAACATCGGTATAGCTCATATATACACGCATACACTCACCCCTATGAATGCACACACGCACCCACTACCCATATGAGTATCTCCGAGAGACCGAGTCAGCATATCATCTTAAGATTTTACGAAGTCATCGTAAGCGCCTCGTAGTCTACGGGAACGTCTCCTCCCACTGAAAGACTATCGCCGGAAATCCTGAAATAAATCCAAGATAAATGCGAGCACCAGGACTTGAACCTTAGTGGGCTGGGGATACCACTGTCACTACTAGGGAAAACCCTAGTAGTAGCGCTTGAAATATGCATAGCAATAGCGCTGGTACCAGCGCTACTGCTATCGCACTACAGCTAACATGTAGCAGTAGCGCTGTTTCCCAGCGCTATTGCTATACCTAGTTAGCAGTAGCGCGGGTGCTTGAAAAGCGCTGCTGATAGTAGTAAGTAGTAGTAGCGTTTCTTTTGAAAAGCGCAACTGCTTATTTTTTCTATATTTTTTAAATTGCAGCTTATTTTCGCTGTATTGGTATAGGTTTTATATACAATATTTCCATCATATGATTTTATCACCATGATTAGTTAGTATATACAAAAGTGGGTGAAATGAATGTTGATTAGGTTCAAGTGGACTCCTGAATGCACTGCTTATTTTAATGTTGATTAGCTAGTATACTTTCAACATGCACCACTACATGTTGCCTCCACTTGAACCTAATCAACATTCATTTCACCCACTATTGTATATACTAACTAATCATCATCATAGTCATTACCACCGGTCATAGTCATAGTGTAGCACATCATTATCTTCAAACTCATTATAGCTAGCTAATCACCACCAACACTAGGTACGGTAGCTATCTAATCACCACCAACACTAGCTAATAATAATCATCATAGTCATTATCACCAACACTAGCTATTTAATCATCATAGTCATAGTGTAGCACATCATCATCTTCAAACTCATTCTAGCCAACTAATCACTCATGCCGTTCTCTCTCAGGTAAAATAGCATAGAACATGTGTAACACTCCTGCTTCATCATATTGGAGAATGCAGATAAATCTGTCTCCTACTTGTGGGCTATGCTTCTGATTGCTGCCCCCTAGTACTTTTCAGCGATCATTCACAATTTTGTTCCAGTCTTTGACTATTAAGACTTGCTCTCTTTTATAAATCCTGAATGCATTGATGTGCATTGTAGGATGTCTTGGTCGTATGCTAACCATGGAGATGAGACCTTTAGCCTCGATCCACTGAGGCACAACTATCATCGGGTGTACCTGTTGAAGAACATCGTAGTAACATACTTAGCAATGAAGTTTAGCTTAAAAACTAATGTATGCAAAAGATGCACAGAAGAAAAATAGTAAAAATCTTACCATCTTTCCTAAATAGATGTGACTGTAGTTCAGTACAAACACTATTGGTCGCACGCTTTCAGTACTAAGATTTTCAAATCCAGGAAAATAATTTGTCTTCACAGTATGAAGATCCTCAAGCCATGAAACATAATGACTTATCTCCTCGCAGTTTAGTTCAACCCCGGGACAATAGTAGGTCATGTCTACCAAGTGTCGGACAGGTTTACTTGAATGAAAATAAGTTGTCAATAAAAATTAGTTGTCAACTATTTTGAATAAACAATATACAAGACATAAATATGGTTAAGAAACTCACATAATGGTAGAACTGGAGGCGTCTGCACATCGAACCAGATGTTTAATATTACCTTCAAATTCATCTTTCAGACGAATATCAAAGGTGATAACCATATTAGGCTCAAATGCATAAGCTTTGCATAGTGCTCTCCAATTTTTGCATTCAAAATAAGAGTAGGTGTCTGCATTGTATAATTTTGCGGCAAAAGTATAATCATGCTCGGTCCTCAAGTGAACTTTCTTTACCTCCATACTTTCCATAATACTAAAATCAATCTTATCTAAGACAAAGATTCTTGCATGATAGGGGATACGCTAGTAGAATTGTAAAAAATTAAAATTATAAGTTGAAGCAAAAAAAGCAAAAGTAGCAGAAGTCATGCTTAATTACAAAAAAAGACTTGCCGTTGTGACTTACTGTATCCACTTCGAAGTTCTCATCCGGCACGAGCTGAAGCGCCTACCACCAACTAGGTAAGGCCTGTCGCACATGCCGTGCTCGTCTTCACAGTATTCGCACATACCAAATTTTCTTTCGTCGTCAGACATTTCCTATATATGTTCATATTTGAAACATTGAAAATCAGTCGAAGGCAACTACTCGGGTGTAGAGGAAGTAGAGGTTCATAATTCAAAGATTAAACTTGTACAATTCAATATATGTACTACAAAAACTAAATTAAATCATTATTATTCAGCACGGGTTGACTATCGGTCCGTCGAGTCTTTTTTTGAAAACTCTCAGCTCACGTGGTGTATATATTCGACTGTTGGTGATGGTCGCTCCTCCCTTCATCCCCGAGTGTATTCAACCAAAATGTCTAGCACACGGGAATGAAGGAGAAGCGACCCCCACGACAACAGTCGGCATTATTCTTCTCTCACATATGGTGAACACACTCCCTCACTCATTTTTTTTATTGTTATGTATGAGGCCTCGACAGACTTAAAGTCAACCCGATATGTCGTTTAATTATCTTTCTAGAAAATCCAGGCCACTCTATATTTCCTACATATTCTAGCACAAGTCATGCCAGAATTCATGGAAAAATCCGGCATGAACTTTGCTAAAAAAGGACATATCGAGCGCCTGAAATTTGCCGGAACAAAAATTAATCAACACTCCGGCAAAACATAGGCCACTCGGAGGTGTAACCTGTAAACATGGCCGACCACTTGGACATTCAAAGTAGGAGTAGTTTTCCAATTTGAGCATTCAATAAGCAAAACCAAATCGTAAAATAAATAAGTATTCAAATTAGCATGAATTCAATAAGAAAAACTAAATCATCTCTTTCGTCCATACATCGTTGAATATTATCACTAATACATCTCAAATAGTATCATACATATAACATCACTAATATAGCTAAAACCCTAGCGAATGACGGGTATCGGCATGGGCGGTGGACACCCAAAGAGAAAGGACCATCACAGGATCATAGCTCCAGTGAGATCCCTGAAGAACCTGCCACGTATTGGAGAACCTGCCCTCCAACGCAACCATATAGCGACGGACGTGCTCATCCTGCTCGCTGACACGGTGACGTACCACCTCCACGGAGTCCTCAAGCCTCCGCATCATAACTGGCCCATGCGTCCGCCACCAAAGAAGGCCCGGGTCAACGACGGGTTGGTTCCTCACCAAGCTGCGCCGTCCGGAACATAGCACCTCCCAATACCAGCCCGGCGGAGCCCAGTACCGGACATGGCCCCTCTGATCAAGAAGGTGTCCTCCGCCGAGTCGACGACGAGGATGCGGGATAGGCATCGTCGACGTTGATCCGGGAATAAATGTTTTAACTAAAAAATAACAACAAATTTGACATGTTGAACATGGTTCGATCATAACTAGGGTTCATACTACATTATTCTAAGATTAAACACCTAAAATACCTAAATTATATTAAGTACACCTAATTAAAAACCTACATTTTGAACATGGTTCGATCATAACTAGCTAGGGTTCATACTACATTATTCTAAAATTAAACACCTAAGATTGAACACCTAAGATCATAACCTACTACATTATTCTAAGATCTAACCTAAAATTTTCAACTAGCTAGGGTTCAAAATTAACTAGGGAGGAGGAGGGAGGAGGGAGGAGGAGTACCTCTCGGTGGAGGACAACCGACGCGGGGAGGGGGGCTAGCTGGGGACGAGGGCCGGCACGTGAGGTCGGCCAGCGGGGGAGGAGGCCGACGTGTGAGGAAGGAGGAAGGAGAAGGACGGAGGAGGGGCGGCGGATGGAGGTAGGGCGACGTGATCGGAGGAAGGCGGTGAGAGGGAGGGGAGATGAGGGCGGAAAGGTGGGCGAGTGGGCGACGGCCGGAGTGGGCGAGCGTGAGAGTGTGAGGGGAGAGTGAGGCCGCACGCGCGGGTAAGATAAGATACCCGTAGTAGTAGCGCTGGCCAGTAAAAAGCGTTACTGCTATAATCATTAGCAGTAGCGTTTTTTCAAAACCAGCGCTATTACTAAGGCTATGATCATTAGCATGTAAAACAGGCATCAAATTAAAAAATGCATTGGTCATCATTGATTTTTTTTGTAGAATCTAAATTGTCAGTATAGATCCTCGCCTGTATAGGTACAGACGAGGATTCATATTGTCATAGATCCTACACATAGAGTTCAATGAAGACCAATTATTGTGATAGTTTGGGAAGCACCATATTTAAGTTGGTAAATATTCTGTATGCGGAGCGAGGTGGGACTAAACTTTTGGTCAGCAATAGCAGTAGTGCTTTTTTTGCAAACGAGCGCTACTAGTATGCCTGGGCTGCCGCCAACGGTCTGGCAGTTATAGTAGTAGCGTCTTTTGTAACGAGAGCGCTACTGGTAAGATCATAGTAGCAGCGCTTGCTTCTGACGAGTGCTACTAATATCTAGTAGCAGCGTTGCCTTTTAAAAAGCGCTACTAGTGAGTACGGCGTTTTGGGTCATACGAGCATATGATCTCATTATCTAGACCATGGGACAGCTATGTGGATCGGTGCCCAGATCAATAAATGCTTTCTATATGAGCACAAGATAAGCCAGTATTGCAACCGCTTTTCTGTAGCGTACAAGTACAGCGTATCCCCGGCTAACGTGGGTTTCTGCAGATCCGTTTGTTTCAGATGGTACATGAGGTGCCTCGCACCTGGACCTTGGTACATAATTGTTTTTCACCTTCGGTTCGGTCACCACATTATTACTGCCCTCGCCTGAACGGCTTGGTCACATGTAGGAGGGATTTTTAGAAGAACAGGGCCCAGCCCCGATTCCGTTGCATAGCAAAGAAATCACAGCGTACAACACTGCCAGAGTTCAAGCAGGCTCCAAATTGCAAATATTACAGAACAGGAAAAGGAAAGCAGGTAGCTACCTAGCTAAACAAAGAAAATAGTCTCGGGCTCAGAGAAACACCCGCTCAGCAGGGAACTAGCCGCCACCTCTACTGAAAAGGAAATAAAGCTCAGGTAGGAGGTATTGGAAGAACAAAGAGAAGGAAAATAGAGGAATGGTCGCGAATCCATAGATTTCCCTGTCAGATCCAGTTTGCAGTTTGGCCTAGTATTGTTCTGTGAATTGAGAAGTTTCTCTGGTCTTCTCTACTTTTTGATTTCCTCCGTAAACCGTATCAGACTGCCAATGTTCGATGAGGTAGTGGATCCGGCGGCCATGGATCTGGAGGAAGCGGGCGAGGTTGACATCAGACGGGAAGCTTCGGACCTGGATTGGTCAGCAGCAGCGCTAGTTGTGGGAGAAAATCTCCGCGAGGAAGATGATAACAGGGGCTGTTGACCGGCAGAGTCCGGCGAGTCGGCCATTAAGCCGGATTTGCAAGCGGCTGGTTGGATTAGCATTTTGGTAAGAGCGAGAACGTGTTTACGGAATTAATATGTGTTAGACCAGTAGAGACGAGGCACAGGATGACCTGAGAAAGACCATAAAGATTCAGAATTCCACAATGAATGTAGACCAAAAACGGTCCTATATGCAGCACCGGTCTGGACCGTGCCTGAACAACTGTTGTTTCTACAATAAATGAAGATCAGACGTGGGGTACAGCATACTGTTTCAAAACCAGACCGAATTAAAATACGGATGGGAATACATGTGGGAATCCAGATCCCAAAACAGAGCAATGGAGCGGATAATATGATCATATGCACCTATGAGCCATATCAAGTTTTCGGCTACTAGTAAGCTTCTGTGTATAAGGTCTTCCCTAATAGTGCGTCCATCTAACCATCCAACCACAAGATGGTTCGCATTGTTGACAGACGTCGGCACATCTTCTGGAACTGACTAGCCGATAAGCGAGTCCGTTTTCTTTGTCAAGACACACTAATTGCTTGTTGTTGTGTGTCGTGTCAGGTTACGAAGATTTCAAACCGTTAGTCGTGTTTGGTTAGTCGGCCTGCGTCCATTCCTTGTGAGCAGACATCTAGGCGTGTGTCAATGATGCACTCATACTGCTTGCCATGGGCAATACTTCCTCCGTTCTTTTATGTAAGGTGTATTATTTTTGGCATGATACAACAAGACACGAAATTATAAACATGTTAGTATGAAATTATCCTTGGTAATTTTATTTTTAGTGGCAAGTAAATCAATTAGTCGAGGAAAGTATGAGATACATGCAATCGATAGAAAGATACTTTCATTCTTTTGCTATAAGGAGAGATACAGACAATCAGGAGAAAGATATTTTTCCTTTTTGTGGAGGTCTAACAAGGGAATTATAAGGAATTAAAATAAATGCATCTTACGTTCTAAAATTTCATCAAAAAACAAATACACTTTATATAAAGGAACGGAGGGAGTATAGCAATGAGAGCTGCTATGCACACGATGTTTTTGTAACAATGCATGAACGCCATTCAGTCGTAGAATAAAGTGCTCCACATCCATCTGATTGTGAATCGTGCATGCATCTTGCGTGGAGTGTCGTCTGTTCATCACACATGACATAAAACATAGAGATGAAATTAGTTGTTTTGTTGCTCATTCTATGTCCACAACTCCTTGATGAGATCTCTTATGCATGTACATTATCATGATCAAAGCAGTGCCTTCGTCTTCGTCCATCTCATATTCTTCTTTGGAGGAGGCATCATCTCACAGAGAGGATCCAAATTAACTCATCTACAACTCAATACTTTTCATTACAATCTACTCGCATATTGCAACAAAAAGAACGAGAAATGGATTTTTTTTCCTTTGAGGCTTTTGGTCGAACACCTAGTGCGCAAGGAAAGAGAAATTTGGTCGGCTGCTCATCGGGGCCGAGGTGGTCGCCGTGTTGTCTAGGAATGGCCTTGGGGTGGTCTTCTCGACGCCTCTACCGTCGTCGCGCCGTCCAAAAGCAAAAAAGCTCTGAAGGAGCAGCAGCTCGGCTCGGTCGCGGGGTCAAGTGATGGTAGAGGCGGCCGCTAATCGACCTCAATAGGGAGCAATGGTGCGAAATAGGCAAAATTTCAGGAATTTTGTATATTTTGGAAATTATTTCGGATTATGAGATTTCAGATTTCGTGTAATATTAATGAATTCTAACATAATTGAAATTTATTTTGAAATCAGTTTAAACCTACCTCGAAATTCTGGGGTTAAATGTATTTCGGGCCCCACTGAAATATACAAAATTTTGAAAATTTCAATGAAATGTCATTGAATTTTTTTAACCCTGGTCCGATAAATGTTTGTTCGTTTGTTGTTGATTCTGAGCATCAGATTCCACCAAGGAGGCGTTGAGTATATTGATTTATTAGAAAACATAAGGTGGATTAGTATTTGTTCCTGCCTTGTCTTGTACTCCAAGTTAATCATGTATTCTTATATATATGCTCATGAGGCTCAATCAATATAACAACAATTTCATCAATCCATCTCTCTCCCTTCTAATATGGTATCAGCCTAACCGATCCAACCCTAGCCGTCGTCGTCGCTTCCGCCATGCGCATCGTCCCCGGGGGCTGCGCCGCCCGTACATAGGGTTCGTCCGCCGGTCGTGTTGACCGGCTGCCTACAGAGTCTTTTTCCCGGGCCCTTATTCCAGGTTTTTTCTCTCACCCACAGGCCACCTTGATCGGTGTTTTTTTGGTTTTTTGATCTATACTTGATCGGTTGGTGTCATCCGCCGCCGTCATCGACCCTCCCTTCCCCCCACGCCTCTACTTCGACCCCGGCGCAACCAGGCGGCCTCTTCTTCGACCCAGCGGTCACGTGCGCTGAGGCGACCCGTCAGGGCCAGCCGCCATCCGCGAGTCGGCCTACCCGTCGCCCTGCGTCGGCCATCTCCGCCCTGCTCCGATCGGGACCCCTACATCGCCCTGACCCGGTGGCCTTGTGCCATGCGGCTACCCATCATAGCCACCGCTCGCGCCGGCCCGCCCATCGATCCACGCCACCCGAATCCGTCGCGTCTGCACGGCGGTCCTGCGGTCTGCCTCGCCGGCCTCATCTCCGGCTGCGTCACACTCGTCGGCTGCCTCAGCTCGGGCGCCGCTGCTACTTGGTCGCTCGAGCCTCGCTGCCCGGGCGGCGGCGTTGTTTTAGCATCCCGGATGCCGGCGGTGACACGCTTTTCCGCACGTCGTCCGTCATCGTCGGCCGCATTTTGGACTCCGCCGCCACCCTACCTTCACCGAACGACGTCCCCGACCTCCCGCGCGATCGGCTTGATCACCCGCTCGCCGCCGCGATCCGCCTCATATACGCCACATGATCGACCTGGCCTGTCGATTGCGCGCGCCTCCACATGTCTCGTGAAGATCGTCCCCGAGTTCAACGCGCCCTTCACCGATCGAGCATCGGGCTGCAGCGCCGCCACCCTGTGGTTCTCCCTGCGGCTGCATCGACCCGCGTGCTGCCACTGTGTCGCCCCAACGGGTCGTAGCGAGCATAGCACGCGGTCTCCGCGACCTCCCGAGGCCGTCCCCATGGCTGCACTAACCCGGGCTCCGTCGCTGCATCGCTCTGTCAGGCCGTAGCGCCACGACCCGCGGTCCCCGCCGCCACCCCGAGGTCTTCCCGCCATCGCCCTGACCAGCCTGCTGCCGCCGCGTCCCCCTTTTGGACATAGCACGGCGGCCCGCGGTCCACTTCGCCATCCCCGCGCGTCGACTTCCCGTGGTATGCGACACGCCGTATCCCTTGGCGTGGGAATGCCACCGTCCGCGCCAGTCTTCGTCACGTTGTCGGGTTCCTCGCCTACTTCGAGCATCTCCGTCGCGCTCCTAACCTAGGCGCCGCCGCTGCCATCAGGCTGCCGTCGCCACTCTTCTTTGGTCACCGTCGCCGCTACCCTCGCAGCCGTCGCCGTCGCCCGTCCACCTGCTTCGTCTTCATCCAGCACCAGTGCGTCGCCAGTGTCGACGTCATCTACCCCGACCACTTCATCTACTCCGACAATCGCGCGCGACATCGGCCTCGCGCCGATTGGCGCCGCCATCATCGTCGAGTCCTTCTCTGCTAGCCTCTTCGACTTCTCCGACATGGCGTACAACTTGTGCAGGACCCAGTCTACGCATGCCAAGTGCTGGCAACAACGATGCGTGCCTTCGTCCACCACGTGTCCCCGGGCCTGGCAAGCCTGGTGCGGTGCTTCGTCAACTTCGTCTTCGTCCGTCTACGCATGCCCGATGCTGGCAACACCGATGCATGCCTTCGTCCATGATGTGTCCCCGGGCTTGGCAAACCCGGCTCGATGCGTCATCAACGACATCTTCTTCTCGGCACACCACTACTCCCATGACTGACTCGGCGCAAGGATCAGCGCTTCCTTGCGCCCGCGGCTCCACGGAGACTTCCTTGACACCGGCCACCCCCACCCCGACTCGACATCGATCGCGACATTCTTCACACGGCTACCTCGACCACGGCTCCACCACACATGCTCTCGGCTACCTCGACAAACGGCACAAAGGGCTACCGCCTTGCTTGAGCAACCTCGTCGGTTCCCGCTCCAGCCACTCACCTAATCTTGCTGATGCAGTGTCAGTTGCCCACTTGAGTTAGTCTGGGAATGGTCCTTCCCAGAAAACTCTGCAAATCTCTCAAACATAAAAACGACAGTGACGGTTCTAAAACTTCTACAGCTTCATCTCTGGCGACATATTTATGTATAGCTTTTTGAAAACAACACATTTGCTCTATCAATCAAAAGAAAGGAAAAAGAAACACAGTTGACATGGGTGGTGTGGTTCCTATCAGCAATGAAGTATAGCACACAAAATTAGGTCCGACTGAACAAAGATCACCACACAACAACAGTGGCAGGAATTCCTAGGATCGTAACTCCTGTTCATAGCCCTGCTCACGTAAACCACTGGCATAAATCTTCGGAGCTGCTGAAATATATTCGGTTGTATCAGAATTACAGGACGGCGAAACCGAAGGGGAGGATGGTTTAAGCATTTACAGGCTGACAGAAAGAAGGCACGCTACACAGTCCAGATGGGAACACACGACGTCGATTCGCAACTACCAGGCGAGAGGTTCATCACACAATACGAGTTGCTGCAGGATTATTAAGCAAGGGTGTTGTAGTCCCGATCCCGCTCCTCAGAGCCGAGCGCGACGAGCACGTAGACCGCGTAGATGATGCCGGGGATGTAGCCCAGGATGGTGAGCAGCAGGCAGATGCAGAACTCCATCTGTTCAAGACAGGAAGGAAGACCACCAATACTGTTAGTATGCTATCAGGATCAAGAAAAAACAATAGCACTGAACTGCTCCTTCTGCGCCACACAGAACGTGCTTGCGCATCACCTATCCATTCCAGGATCCAAGATTAATCCAGTGAATCATCGGAGCAACTTGCTCTTCTTACGAGGAACAGATTGTAGTGCTTAGACAAATTTACCGTGCCGGCTATGCACATAACTTCTACTCCCTCCGTTCCTAAATATAAGTCTTTTTAGAGATTTCAATATGGACTACATACGGAGCAAAATGAGTGAATCTACACTCTAAACCACGTCTATATACATCCGTATGTAGTCCATAGTGAAATCTCTAAAAAGACTTATATTTAGGAATGGAGGGGGTAGTATAAATAAACAATGGGGTCGAATATAACCACTTGAAGCGCAATACAATGTAGTAAGAACGGAGAGAGGGTAATCCCAGGCCCCCAGCAGATGGCGTGGTTTTGCTTTCTATATAAAGCGGGACTGAGAGGAGAGGCCTTTTCTCTAAACAAAATTCAGACATTAGCGACATGCACCGTACATATTATCCTCCTACTTAGACGACGACTGAACCCACAAATGGACTGAATGTCTTCTTGAACGCAGCTACTCGACAAACGTGTAAAAAGGCTTCAATATGCTCTCATTGGCATGGCAGCAACCAGCAGGGCCTGCATAATTCCATAGCTAGAGCAATGGCAACTACTAGAGCATAAGCCATACCAGCCCTGAACCATACAGTAGTATGTTAATACTAACTGCAATACGCGTCACCTACAGGTCATTTGCAGGTCTAAACACTGTGGAAACCGCAGGCCCAAGCTAGAGAAATGCTATGCTACGCGTCACCGACAGGAAATCGCGATCGCAGCCAAGGGGAACCGCCGCCCGAATATGTCTCGAACCACCGGTCGGCCGGTCGCCTGACTCGCCTGCTACTCGGGCGGCGGCTGCCAGCGCGCAAGCCCGCCCGACCGCAAAGTTCGCGTTGGGGAACCTACCGGGTCGCGTGGATCCAGCCAGCCGAGGAGGGTAGCGGGGGGGCAGGGGAAGAGGGGGTGGATTGCTTACGCTGCAGCAGCCGTAGTGGAGGAAGACGCCGAGCGGCGGCAGGACGATGGCGAGCAGGATCTCGATGAAGGTGCAGCTCCGGGACGCCATCGGGGATGGAGATCTCGGATCGGATCGGATCCGGGGGAAATCTCACTCCTGCTCTGGTCCGGGGGTTTGGGTTGGGGAAGGAAGGACGGAGAGGATGATGTGATTACTTCGCGCGGAGAGTTTACAGACTCGTGGTGCTGGCTGGGGCTGGCCGGGCCGACACGCCACGCGGCTCGACGGGGAAACGCCGCAGCGGTGCCACACGCGGTTTATCCTGGGGAAAACGTTCGCCCTTACTGCAACACGATCTAGATCCTACGGTGCAGTTTGGATGACTTTTTTACCCTCAAAATTACAGCAATGTCATGGCAGTTTGCAAAAAAAAAAAAGGCACCCAAATTCTTCAAATACACCGAAACTGCCACACGAACGATCACAAATGCCCTCTCCTGTGCGAACTTCGCCACACATGCGAACTCTCATCCTATGGAGTAGAGAACAAAAATTGGATTTCTTCTCTTTTTCACGAATGCACAAAAGACTGTGTGTCATTGAATTGATAGAAGGGGAGAGTACAAGTACAATGTACACCCAAATGATGGGTACACAAACGAATGGCGTGCACATTAGGGTGAACCACGGCCTAATGGTCGCCCTATATTACAGACGGCTACAACTCAAGCCGAATGGAGTCCAGGCCGCTAGCCCCGGAGCGTGCCCATTGTCGAGCCTCGTCTTGGACGTTCTAGGTCAGGTGCGGCGTGGATGACAGCTCGACGTTCAAGAAGCACGTGTTACGGGCCTTCCAAATTGACCACGATGAGGATGATCAAACTGGATGTGCCCTGACGGTGGTTATCGGGAAACATGTCGTACTCTAATGCCCACCACTCCATGAAACCAACGCCAATGTCGGGCGAGTGGGAGGTCGGTCTGCACCAGGCGAGCATGGTGTGCCCTACTCGACGGGCCAAGGGGCAGTCCACGAATAGGTTATTCATCGTCTCCGGTTCTCGATCGCACAAAACGCAACAAGGGGCATGTGAAAGGCCACGGTGTAGCAGGCGGCCAGCTATCCAGCAACGATCTAGCAATGCCAGCCAGATGAAGAACTTTGAACGAAGTGGTGCCCAATTGCGCCAGTAAGCTCCTAGCGATCCTTCGTGGTGGCCCAAAAGAACATCGCGTCATAGCAAGAGCTCGTCGAGTAGGTTCCACTGGCAAAGCTTCCACAAGAGGTGATCGGCTCCATGGTGAGTAGGTAGTGGCGTAGACGACGCTAGAGCTCGACGTACTCGACGAGGGTTGCTGACCCATGAGCGCTGTGGATACCACGAATCCAAGCTCGTTGATGGAACCCGTCCGCGATGGTGCGCCGCCTCCGGTGTCGATGCAGCACCAACCTAGGCAAAGTGGGGCAATCTCCGCCATCGATTTGGCAGGGCAATCAATGGTCTTCCCATAAGAGATGGTATCCCTATTTCCAACCTACCAAGATGTGGACACGCGAAAGAAGGCTCACATGTCGGCGGAGTAGCTCATCGACATGTCCTTCTAGGAGCAGGGAAAATAGGTCTTCTGGAAACAGAGCCATCGTGCACGGAGCACGATGCCCATGCGGCGGAAGTCATGCATGTCGATCCCTCTAAGATGAAGTGTCTGGCACACCCACTGTCAATTCACGGAGCAGTGGCCTCCATTGGCATCATTGCGCCCAAACCAGAGGAAACTGATACGTCCATTTTGCATCATGTTTTCCTACTGTTATTTATGTTGTTTTATTGTATAATAATATTTTTTGTAGTAATTCTACTGCCTTTTCTCTCATAATATGCAAGGTATGCACAAAGGGGAAATATTCTGGCAGCTAGAAATCTAGACCTGAAAAAGCTACGTCAAGCTACCTATTCTGCACAACTCCAAATGAACTGAAACTTCCCGAGGATTTTTTATGGATTATTTAGGAATTATTGGAGCAAATAAGTACCAGAGGGGGGCCACCAGGTGGGCACAACCCACCTGGGCACGCTAGGAGGCCCAAGCGCGCCCTGGTGGGTGCAGCCCTCCTCAGCCCACCTCCGGTGCCCATCTTCTGTTATATAGGTCATTTTGACCTAGAAAAAAAATCAGAGGAGGACTTTCGGGATGAAGCGTTGCCGCCTCGAGGTGGAACTTGGGAAGGAGCACTTTTGCTCTTCGGCGGAGCGATTCCGCCAGGGGAACTTCCCTCCCGGAGGGGGAAATCATCGTCGTCATCATCACCAACAAATCTCCCATCTTGGGGAGGGCTATCTTCATCAACATCTTCACATCACCAACTCCTCTCAAACCCTAGTTCATCTCTTGTGTTCAATCTTTGTATCAAAACTATAGATTGGTGCTTGTGGGTGACTAGTAGTGTTGATTACATCTTGTAGTTGATTACTATATGGTTTATTTGGTGGAAGATTATATGTTCAGATCCATATTATGCTATTTAATACTCCTTTGATCTTGAGCATGTTTATCATTTGTGAGTAGTTACTTTCGTTCTTGAGGTCACGGGAGAAATCATGTTGCAAGTAATCATGTGAACTTGATATGTGTTTGATATTTTGATGATATGCATGTTGCCATTCTCTTAGTGGTGTCATGTGAACGTCGACTACATGACACTTCACCATATTTGGGCCTAAGGGAATGCATTGTGGACTAGTTATTAGATGGTGGGTTGCGAGAGTGACAGAAGCTTAAACCCAAGTTTATGCGCTATTCCGTAAGGGACTGATTGGATCCAAAAGTTTAATGCTATGGTTAGAATTTATTCTTAATATTTTTCTCGTAGTTGCGGATGCTTGCGAGAGGGTTAATCATAAGTAGGAGGTTTGTTCAAGTAAGAACAACACCTAAGCACCGGTCCACCCACATATCAAATTATCAAAGTAGTGAACACGAATTAAGCCAACATGATGAAAGTGACTAGATGAAATTCCCGTGTACCCTCAAGAACACTTTGCATATCATAAGAAACCATTTTGGCCTGTCCTTTGCCTAAAAAGGATTGGACTACCTTGCTGCACTTTTGTTACTACTATCGTTACTTGCTCGTTACAAATTATTTTGCTATCAAACTACTCCGCTACTTACAATTTTAGCACTTGTAGACAATACCTTGCTGAAAACCACTTGTCATCTTCTTCTGCTCCTCGTTGGGTTCCACACTCTTACTTATCGAAAAGAGCTACAATTGACCCCATACACTTGTGGGTCATCAAGGCAATTTTCTGGCGCCGTTGCTGGGGAATGAATCTCTCTTGGTAAGTGGAAATTGGTAAGGAAACATTATTACCACGTGCTGAAATTTATTGTCACTTGCTACTATGGAAAATAATCCTTTGATGAGTTTGTTCGGGGTATCTTAACCTCGACCGGAACCACAATTAGTTGCCCCTCAACCTACTGTACCTACTGAAAATGTTGAATATGAAATCCCTTCGGGTATGTTAGAACAACTGCTAGCTAATCCTTATGCAGGAGATGGAACCGAACATCCTGATATGCACTTGATATATGTGGGTGAAATTTGTGGATTGTTTAAGCTTGCAGGTTTGCCCGGAGATGAAGCTAAGAAGAAGGTTTTCCCTTTATCTTTGAAAGGAAAAAGCATTGACATGGTATAGGCTATGCGGTGATATTGGATCTTGGAACTGGATTCGATTGAAATTGGAATTTCATCAAAATAAATTATCCTATGCATCTAGTTCATCATGGTCAGACTTATATATATAATTTTTGGCCTCGTGAAGGAGAAAGTATTGCTCTAGCTTGGGGGAGGCTTAAGTCAATGTTATATTCATGCCCCAATCATGAGCTCTCAAGAGAAATTATTATTCAGAATTTTTATGCTCGGCTTTCTCGTAATGATCAAACCATGCTCGATACTTCTTGTACTAGTTCTTTTATGAAGAAGACTATTGAATTCCGATGGGATCTTTTAGAAAGAATTAAACGCAACTCTGAAGATTGGGAACTTGATGAAGGTAAAGAGTTAGGTATTGAACCTAAGTTTGATTGTGTTAAATCTTTTATGAATACCGATGCTTTTCAAAAGTTTAGCACTAAGTATGGACTTGACTCTGAGATAGTAGCTTACTTTTGTGAATCTTTTGCTACTCATGTTGATATCCCTAAGGAGAAATGGTTTAAATATCACCCACCTATTAAAGAAGAAATTAAGGAACCGGTGAAAGATAAAGAAGAAACTATCATTTACAATGTTGATCCAGTTATTCCCACTGCTTATATTGAAAAACCACCTTTTCCTTTTAGGATGAAGGAACATGCTAAAGCTTCAACCGTGGTTAACAAAAGTTATGTTAGAACACCCAAACCATCTGAACAAATTAGAGTTGAACCTAGTGTTGCTATGGTTAAAGATCTCTTAATTGATAATATTGATGGGCATGTTATTTACTTATGTGGTGAAGCTTCTAGAATTGCCAAACCTGAAGGAAAAGATAAACACAGACCAGTTGTTGGCATGCTTGTTGTCTCAGTTAAGATAGGAGATCACTGTTATCATGGGTTATGTGACCTAGGTGCTAGTGTGAGTGCTATTCCTTTTTCCCTATATGAAGAAATTAAGAATGAAATAGCACCAGCTAAAATAGAAGACATAGATGTTACTATTAAACTTGCCAATAGAGATACTATATCACCAATTGGGATCCTTAGAGATGTTGAAGTCTTGTGTGGGAAATTAAAATACCCTACTGATTTTCTTGTTCTTGGTTCCCCACAAGATGTCTTTTGTCCCATTATTTTTGGTAGACCTTTCTTGAATACCGTCAATGCCAAAATAGATTGTAAGAAACAAACTGTCAGTGTTAGCTTTGGTGATGAATCTCATGAATTTAAATTTTCCAAGTTTAGTAGACAACCTCATAAGAAAGATTTTCCTAGTAAGGATGAAATTATTGGTCTTGCTTCTATTGCCATGCCTCCTACTGATCCTTTGGAACAATATTTGCTAGACCATGAAAATGATTTGCATATGCATGAAAGAAATGAAATAGATAGAATCTTTTTGGAACAACAACCTCTGCTTAAACACAATTTTCCTATTGAAACTTTAGGAGGTCCACCTCCACCTAAAGGTGATCTCGTGTTTGAATTAAAACAATTGCTAGACACTTTGAAATATTCTTATCTTGATAAGAAAAAGATATATCCTGTTATTATTAGTGCTAACCTTTCAGAACATGAAGAAGAAAGATTATTGAAATTTCTAAGGAAGCACAAAGCTACTATTGGATATACTCTTGACGATCTTAAGGGCCTTAGTCCCACTCTATGTCAACACAAGATTAATATGGAACCTAATGCTAAACCTGTTGTTGATCACCAACGTTGGTTAAATCCTAAGATGAAAGAAGTGGTAAGAACGAAAATAGTGAAACTTCTGGAAGCAAGTATAATCTATCCTATGGCTGATAGTAGATGGGTAAGTCATGTTCATTGTGTCCCTAAGAAGGGAGGTATTACTGCTGTTCCTAATGATAAGAATGAGCTCATTCCACAAAGAATTGTCACATGTTATAGAATGGTAATTGATTTTAGATAACTAAATAAAGCTACTAGAAAAGATCATTATCCTCTGCCTTTTATCGACCAAATGTTAGAAAGATTATCTAAGCACACACATTCTTGCTTCCTTGATGGATATTCTGGCTTTTCACAAATACTTGTTTTACAATCTGATCAAGAAAAGACCACTTTTACTTGTCCTTTTGGAACATTTTCTTATAGATGTATACCTTTTGGTTTTATGTAACGCACCTGCTACCTTTCAAAGATGTATGACTGCTATATTCTCTGATTTTTGTGAAAAGATTGTTGAGGTTTTCATGGATGACTTTTCTGTTTATGGAAAGTCTTTTGATGATTGTTTAAGCAATCTTGATCGAGTCTTGCAGAGATGTGAACAAACAAATCTTGTTTTGAATTGGGCGAAGTGCCACTTTATGGTTAATGAAGGTATTGTCTTGGGCCATAAAATTTCTGAAAGAGGCATTGAGGTGGACAAAGCCAAGGTTGATGCAATTGAGAAAATGCCATGTCCTAAAGATATCAAAGGTATTCGTAGTTTCCTTGGTCATGCTGGTTTCTATAGGAGGTTTATCAAAGACTTCTCTAAAATTTCTAGGCCTCTTACAAATCTTTTGCAAAAGGATATTCCCTTTGTTTTTGATGATGATTGTATGGAAGCCTTTGAAACACTAAATAAAGCCTTAGTTACTGCACCTGTTGTTCAACCACCTGATTAGAACTTGCCTTTCGAGATTATGTGTGATGCTAGTGATTATGTTGTTGGTGTTGTTCTAGGACAAAGAGTTGATAAGAAACTAAATGTTATTCATTATGCTAGTAATCTAGACAGTGCTCAACGAAACTATGCTACTACTGAAAAAGAATTCCTAGCAGTGGTGTTTGCTTGTGATAAATTTAGATCTTACATTGTTGATTCTAAAGTAACTGTTCACACCGATCATGCTGCTATAAAATATCTTATGGAAAAGAAAGATGCTAAACCTAGACTCATTAGATGGGTTCTTCTGCTACAAGAATTTGATTTGCATATCACTGATAGGAAAGGAGCAGAAAACCCCATAGCTGATAACTTTTCTAGGCTTGAAAATATTCTTGATGACCCACAACCTATTAATGATAGCTTTCCTGATGAACAACTAGCTGCAATAAATGTTTCTCATAGTACACCTTGGTATGCTGACTATGCTAATTATATTGTTGCTAAATACATACCACCTAGCTTCACATACCAACAAAAGAAAAAATTCTTCTATGATTTAAGACATTACTTTTTGGATGACCCATATATTTATAAAGAAGGAGTAGATGGTATTATTAGACGTTGTGTACCTGAGCATGAACAGGAACAAATCCTACGAAAATGTCACTCTGAATCTTATGGAGGACATCACGCGGGAGACAGAACCACTTATAAGGTATTGCAATCTGGTTTTTATTGCCCCACTCTCTTCAAGGATGCTTGTAAGTTTGTCTCATCTTGTGATGAATGCCAAAGAATAGGTAATATCGGTATTGTCAAGAAATGCCTATGAATTATTCACTTGTTGTTGAACCATTTGATGTTTGGGAATTTGACTTTATGGGATCTTTTCCTTCCTCTAATGGGTATACACATATTTTGGTTGCCGTTGATTATGTTACTAAGTGGGTAGAAGCGATTCCAACTAGTAGTGCTGATCACAACACCTCTATTAAAATGCTTAAGGAAGTTATTTTCCCAAGGTTTGGAGTCCCTAGATATTTAATGACTGATGGTGGTTCACACTTTATTCATGGTGATTTCCGTAAAATGTTGCTAAGTATGATATTAACCATAGAATTGCATTACCTTATCATCCTCAGTCTAGTGGTCAAGTTGAACTTAGCAATAAGGAAATAAAACTAATCTTACAAAAAACTGTCAATAGGTCCCAGAAGAATTGGTCTAAGAAATTAGATGATGCACTTTGGGCTTATAGAACAGCATATAAAAATCCTATGGGCATGTCTCCATATAAAATGGTTTCTGGAAAAGGTTGTCATTTGCCTCTTGAGTTAGAACACAAAGCATTTTGGGCAATAAAAGAACTCAATTATGATTTCAAACTTGCTGGGGAAAAGAGGTTATTTGATATCAGCTCATTAGATGAATGGAGAACGCAGGCTTATGAAAATGCAAAATTATTCAAAGAAAAAGTTAAAAGATGGCATGACAAGAGAATCCAAAGGCGTGAGTTCAAAGTTGGAGAATATGTTATTTTGTACAACTCTCGTTTCAGATTCTTTGCAGAAAAACTCCTCTCCAAATGGGAAGGACCCTATGTCATCGAGGAGGTCTATCGATCTGGTGCTATTAAAATAAATAATGCCAAAGGCACTAACCCGAAGGTTGCCAATGGGCAACGAATAAAGCATTATATCTCAGGTACGCCCATTAACGTTGAAAGCAATATCATCCAAACTTTGACACCAGAAGAACACACAAAGGAAATCTTCCAGAACACCCCAAAATCATGAAAAAAGGGAGGTGCATGATACGGTAAGTAAACGGACTCCGAAAAATCTGCAAAAATATTTTTTTTAGTTTTGGAATATTTAGAAAATTAGGAAAATAAGAAACTTCCAGGAAAGTGACCCTGGTGGGCACGATACACCAGGGCGCTCCAGGCATGCCTGGTGCACCCAGGTGGGTTGTGCCCACCATGGGTACTTTCCGGTCTCCGTTTTTCTTCCGTTTTGCTTGTTCCCCAAGATAAAAAAAATCTATATATACCTCCCGAACCTGTTAACCTCCATATCACGGAGAAATCTCTTGTTTTCTTTTCTTGCTATTTTCTACCAGATCTGTTGAGCCAGGCATCATGTCTTCCTCTCCCTCTGATCGTATGGAGGAAGATGCTTGGTTGATGAAGATCGAGCTGAAGAGAGAAGACCACATTGGAGCAGCTAAGGTGGACAATAGCAAGGAGGCCATCGGAGATCAAGTGCCAATGGACGAGCAAGCCTTGCCCATCGATGGGGAAGAGGAAGATTTCCTTGAACCCTACTATGCTCATCTTACTCCCGTTGAGATTGCAGCCTTTAGGATCATCAATACGGTTTGTAGACAAAATAAGTATCTCACTCGTGAAAATAGTTTGCATATGGAGCACATCGCTTCCCTCCGAAGAGTCATCTGAAGATTGGAGAGCCTCTTGATCCTTAAAGACCGGATTGCTTCTACTTCATCACCACCACATCCTTCTTCACCACGAAAAGAAAACTGAGTATCGGGTATGGGCACTCACCTTGGCTTCCGCCAAGCTTGGGGGAGGTGCCTCGGTATCGTATCATCTCCACTATCTTTTGCCTTTACTTTCTAGTTCAATCCATGGTTATCTTTTGCTGTTAGATGAATAAAAGTTTAGTTCGATCCTTTCTTTGAGTGAGTTTGCTTAGTGACCAATCCTTGTAATCATGTGTGAGATATATAATAAAATTTAGTTTGAGTTTTGTCTTCTTTACTTTTCTTGTTTTAATAAAAATAAAATAAACAAAAGAAAAAGATCATGTGCTAATCTTATGGTAAGTGATGACATTACATAAGGAAAGGTATGAGTAGAAAACTTTATTGTAGATTGACAAACATAGCATTGGTCAATGATGCAACTCATGAAAGAATTAATGAGGAAAGAGAAGATTTATATATAAATGTACTATCATGGAAAACTTTTACGATTGTGAGCATCCATCAAAATATTATATGCAAAAATTGTTGACGTTGGACAAGGAAGATAACCTAATGATTTATGATTGTTCATATTCACATAGAAATTATATTGTCATAGATCCTTCAATATGTGGTGCTTTCCCCTATCTTTGCTAGCCAAAAAACTCCGCACTAAGTAGAGATACTACTTGTGCATCCAAAACCCTTAAACCCTATCTTGTTTGAGAGTCCACCATACCTACCTATGGATTGAGTAAGATCCGTCAATTAAGTTGTCATCGGTGCAAAAAGGGCAATAAAAATTGCTTCTAAAAGTGTGAGATCATTTAGTGTAAGGGGAAATTGAGCGTTGTACGAACTTATGATGGTGAAGAATAAAAGCGATAGACTGCATAATAAAGGTTGCCATCACAAGGGGCAATATAATGTGACGTTCTATTGCACTAAGGGGTTGAGCATACAAACAAAAAGCGCATGGCAACCTCTGCTTCCCTCTGCGAAGGGCCTATCTTTTATTTTCATGTATTTACTTTCATGCAAGAGTCAAAGTTTCTTCTCTCTACTCTTATTTTTCTCCTTTGGCAAGCATCATGTGGTGAGGAAAGATCTAGGCACATATATCCAGTTGATTATGGGCAGCATGAGTTATTATTGTTAACATCACCCTTGAGGTGAGTTCGTTGGGAGGAAAAATTATAAGGCCCTATCTTCCTGTGTGTCCGGTTGAAACGTTTTGTTCATGTGTACGCAGTGAGTGTTAGCAATCATAGAAGACTAAATGATGGTTGAGTATGTGGACTTGCCTAAAGGCTCTGATATGTGACCCTTCCTGAAAAGATGATGAATTGTAGTTGCAAAGTTGACCGAGAACATAGTTTGTTGGTTTCCAATAGAGTTTATGCTTTATACTTCGATGTTTTGATGACTTGTCACTTGTTCATGAGAAGTCTATGATAAAAGTTCTATAATAAAAGCTTTATGTTAAAGTTTGTTGTTGTTATAATAAGACACATGATGCTGCTATGCCCGTATTTTTGTTTTCATCGACACCTCTCTCTTTAAGCATGTGGACATGTTTTTCGATTTCGGTTTTCGCTTTAGGACAAGCGAGGTCTACGCTTGGGGGAGTTGATACGTCCATTTTGCATCATTTTTTCCTACTGTTATCTATGTTGTTTTATTGTATAATAATGCTTTTTGGAGTAATTCTAATGCCTTTTCTCTCATAATATGCAAGGTATGCACAAAGGGGGAGAATTCTAGCAGTTGGAAATCAATACCTGAAAAAGCTACGTCAAGCTACCTATTCTTCACAACTCCAAATGAACTGAAACTTCCCGAGGATTTTTTATGGATTATTTAAGAATTATTGGAGCAAATAAGTACCAGAAGGGGCCACCAGGTGGGCACAACCCACCTGGGCGTTCTAGGAGGCCCAGGCGCGCCCTGGTGGGTGCTGCCCTCCTTGGCCCACCTCCAGTGCCCATCTTCTGGTATATAGGTCATTTTGACCTAGAAAAAATCAGAGGAGAACTTTCGGGACAAAGCATCGCTGCCTCGAGGCGGAACTTGGGCAGGAGCACTTTTGCCCTTCGACGGAGCGATTCCTGCCGGGGGAACTTCCCTCCCGGAGGGGGAAATCATCATCATCATCATCACCAACAACTCTCCCATCTTGGGGAGGGCTATCTTCATCAACATCTTCACAGCACCAACTCCTCTCAAACCCTAGTTCATCTCTTGTGCTCAAAACTATAGATTGGTGCTTGTGGGTGACAAGTAGTGTTGATTACATCTTGTAGTTGATTACTATATGGTTTATTTGGTGGAAGATTATATGTACAGACCCATTATGCTATTTAATACTCCTCTGATCTTGAGCATGTTTATCATTTGTGAGTAGTTACTTTCGTTCTTGAGGTCACGAGAGAAATCATGTTGCAAGTAAGCATGTGAACCTGATATGTGTTCGATATTTTGATGGTATGTATGTTGCCATTCTCTTAGTGGTGTCATGTGAACGTCGACTACATGACACTTCACCATATTTCGGCCTAAGGGAATGCATTGTGGAGTATTTATTAGATGGTGGGTTGCGAGAGTGACAGAAGCTTAAACCCCAGTTTATGCGCTATTCCGTAAGGGACCGATTGGATCCAAAAGTTTAAAGCTATGGTTAGAATTTATTCTTAATAATTTTCTCGTAGTTGCGGATGCTTGCGAGAGGGTTAATCATAAGTAGGAGGTTTGTTCAAGTAAGAACAACACCTAAGCACCGGTCCACCCACATATCAAATTATCAAAGTAGTGAACACGAATTAAGCCAACATGATGAAAGTGACTAGATGAAATCTCCGTGTACCCTCAAGAACACTTTGCTTATTATAAGAAACCGTTTTGGCATGTCCTTTGCCTAAAAAGGATTGGGCTACCTTGCTGCACTTTTGTTACTACTATCGTTACTTGCTCGTTACAAATTATCTTGCTATCAAATTACTCTGCTACTTACAATTTTAGCACTTGCAGACAATACCTTGATGAAAACCACTTGTCATTTCCTTCTGCTCCTCGTTGGCTTCGACACTCTTACTTATCGAAAAGAGCTACAATTGACCCCCATACACTTGTGGGTCATCAGAAACCACATCGGATTCGGTCGACAAGCTTGAGCGTGGTTGTGTCCGCGTCGATTGCCATCAAGGTATGCACTGGGATGGCAGTAAAGACCTACCTGGCAAGAAGCAACCGCCCATCCTGGCCAAGGATGCGTCGCCTTCCAGGTTGGGAGCTCTTTATCTAGTTGATCCAGAAGCAGCCGCAGAGTGGTGGATGGCAGCTTGTGCACAGAGAGCGGTAAGCCCAAGTGCTTGACGGGAAACTCGTTGATCGGGCATGGCAGCTCATCGCGGCTGATTTGGATGTCCTCATGGCAGTAGAGGATGGGTGTGACCAAGCCCTTCGATAGGTTCGTTGCCAGGCCCGAAGCGATCCCAAAGATCCGGAGAAGATTGCAACATTGTCGAGGTTGTGTTTCAGGACATTAAGTTTATTGGTTCTAGTTTTGCTTGGGCCTCTCTCAATCATGTTAGTCATCAACACAATGTCTCAGCAAAAATTTTGTCTGCAGTTTAGTTGTTTCTATGTTTAGAGGTGTTGTCGTGGTTTTGTCACGGCAGATGTCTTCGTGAGAAGACTAAGTTGTGAGGCCATTGCAACTAGGTGGTAGCTTGAACGGGGTTGGCCGGAGTCGAGAGACGTGAGTTTTACCCAGGTTTGGCTCCCTCAAGGTGAACGTAAAAGCCTACACCATGGTTGATTACTATTGATGATGATGATGATCTCAATTACAAGGGTGTTGTTTCGCTACCTCTATCTCGAGAGCTACTAATTTGTTTATCTCCTATCACTTGTCTGGAACTTGTCCTTTAGACGACCCAGGAGCCCACTTTATATAATAGCAGGGACCCTGGGGTTTACAATAGGTTTCCGGGTTCTACCCATAGTCGGAGTCCTACTCTAAGTCTTGTAACCTTCCGTGTCTTCCAAGTTAGGTGGACACTTTCCAATATTGGGACTCCCATAAGTCGTCAGCTGCAGTGCTCATGGACGAGCTGGTATGATGGACCAGGTCTTCTATTCCCGATCGGATACCCAGTCCGGGTCTTTTCCGAGCCGAGTCTTACCCACGTCGGGCCTTACCTAAGCTGGGCCTAATTTCTCTGCCCTTCTCCTTCCGGGTCTGACCCTGAGTCGGCTCGTTGGTTTCTTCTGTGTGACGGCCTTCTCCCGAGTTTGGCCTTGGGTTTCCCTTGCATTTGTCATGACCCAGAAATGATGTGACTTACTAAGCCTCAAAGCTCAGGGCTGGGTCATACTCATATTGGGTCTCAACCGTGGGGAACATCCCCAACAGGTGTAATGTTGGATGCAGACTGTATTTGGGGTACTTTGTGTAATGATGTGTTATGATCTATATAGTGTTGTTTTCTCTCAATAAAAATAAGTTATATTGTATATATAAATTATGGCACCCCCAAAAACTAAGATCCTTGGCGCGCCATTGTGCGGGTGCGAGATCTTTGTGACTACGGCTAAAATATGTGATGTCACACATCTAACAGCTATCGAGGCGACTCATAGCTCCTAGCTATCAGTTGTCTGATAACTTTCAACTACTAGTTGGCTAATTCCTAGCAGCTTCACTTGAAATTTCAAACATTATAATATATGTGAAATTATATGAATTAGGCATCTCTTCCAAGTTTATGCCTTCCTAGCTTGCTCAATGTTGAGTCTATCAGTTGACCTGTTGTGTCTCATACATGGATTTCCACATGTAACACCCATTGTTACTTGTTGCGTCTTTCCTTCAACGGTGAACGGCTCGCAAATGTGGCAGAGACCCACCCTTCAGCCATTGTGTATGCGCCAGAAAATTAAGGGGCATTTCCTAAATGGTGTCTTATGCGCCTGTTACTAGTGTTCCTGCAATCGAGCATACACCACCGCCCTTGCGCTGGGTCGGCCCATTAGGCTTGTTTTTTTCATTATGAAACTACACAAAACATGGGGCGAGAGAGATTCCCAATAATCTGCACTAACCACCTAGGTCGTTGCATTTTTCTTACTCTTTTTTTGTGCTTTTGTTCTTTTCTTTTTTTCCTTTTCTTTTTATTTTTTTCTGTTCTTTCTTTCTTTTGTGATTTTTTTCAAATTCATAAAAAATTTACGGAATTGATTTTTTTTAAAATCAATGATATTTTTCAATTTGGTGAACTTTTTTTGAAATCAATGACTTTTTTTTCAAATTGGATGAACTTTTTTCAAAACCAAAGTTTTTTTTCCAGAATTGATGGACTTTCTGATTTTGTAAAAAAATTGATGAACTTCTTTTTAAATTTTTTGGCTTTTCTGCATAAGTCAACTCGGCTGACCTTGAGCGAGCAAACCAGAAATGGTTCCTAGATGAGCGACCTGGTCGCCATGTAATTGGGCCATCCCATAAGGCAGGCTCGTGGGTGTGGTTCCTCCTAGTGACGCTTAAGGTGCCACATAGGAGCTTTCCAATTAAGGGCAGGTTCTTTTGTGGCTTATTTGCAGTTGTGGAAATAATCTGCCCTCTATGTACACATCTTATTCTAGAAGCCCAACCTTAAATTTTATTTTAGAAACCTACTAGTTAGCTCTTAGGGCATGTTCTGAATCTATCTAGCTTCTAACCTCAGGAATTCTTGCAGTGGATCCAACCCGAACGGTTTTGCTTCATGAAGCTAAATTCACGAAGCGATATTGGGCCGTAGTGCAAATGAGTGAAGCAAGATTTTCCCGGCTCCACGTGTTCGTGAAACTGAAGTTCCACTTATTTACAAGCAGAATGCCACCACAAAACAAAATGTTTCGCTCCTTCTCTTCCTTGCTTGAACAGAGAAACCCATCGCACATCGCACATATCTCTCCCTCTCTCTCGTTCTCTTCCTCACGAAACCTCACTGCCGGCATTCCCGCTGTTGGAACGTGGTAATTTCAAAAAGTTTCCTACGATCACGCAAGATCTATCACTAGGTGATGCATAGCAACGAGAGGGGAGAGTGTTATCTACGTACCCTCATAGACCGAAAGCGGAAGCGTTATGACAACACGGTTGATGTAGTCGTACGCCTTCACGATCCGACCAATCCTAGCACCAAAGGTACGGCACCTCCGCGATCTGCACACGTTCAGCTCGGTGACGTCCCACGAACTCTAGATCCAACTGAGGTTGAGGAGAGTTTCGTCAGCACAACAACGTGGTGACGGTGATGATGAAGTTACCGGCGCAGGGCTTCGCCTAAGCACTGTGATGATATGATCGAGGTGTGTAACTATGGAGGGGGGCACCGCACACGGCTAAAACAATTGTCAACTCGTGTGTTCTAGGGTGCCCTCCTGCCCCCATATATAAAGGAGCAAGGGGTAGGCCGACCGGCCTTCCAAGGATGCGCCCCCAATAGGGGAATCCTACTAGGACTCCAAGTCCTAGTAGGTTTCCACCTAAAGGGAGAGAGGGGGAAGGAAGGAGAGGGAGACGGGAAAGGATATCGGGAGGTTCTTCAGTAAATAAGTAATTTAGATCATATACTTCTTCAACAGGCAGTAAATTAAGACCGTGTATTTCTTCGATAGGAGGTAAATTCTTAACATCTTCAGCTTTAATACCTTTTTCTTTCATAGATTTATTTGCCTCCTGCATATCTTCGGGACTGAGAAATAGAACACCTCTCTTCTTCGGAGTTGGTCTAGGAATAGGCTCAATAATTGGCTCAGAACATGGCTCAGGAGCTGGCTCGGGAGGTGCCCAATTATTTTCATTTGTCAACATATTATTCAATAGAATTTCAGCTTCATCCGGTGTTCTTTCCCTGAAAAGAGAACCAGCACAACTATCCAGGTAATCTCTGGAGGCATCGGTTAGTCCATTATAAAAGATATCAAGTATTTCAGGTTTCTTAAGAGGATGATCAGGCAAAGCATTAAGTAACTTGAGAAGCCTCCCCAAGCTTGTGGGAGACTCTCTTCTTCAATTTGCACGAAGTTGTATATTTCCCTCAAAGCAGCTTGTTTCTTATGAGCAGGGAAATATTTTGCAGAGAAGTAATAAATCATATCCTGGGGACTTTGCACACAACCAGGATCAAGAGAATTAAACCATATCTTAGCATCACCCTTTAATGAGAACGGAAATATTTTGAGTAAATAAAGGTAGCGCGATCTCTCATTATTAGTAAACAAGGCAGCTATATCATTTAACTTAGTAAGATGTGCCACAACAGTTTCAGATTCATAGCCATAGAAAGGATCAGATTCAACCAAAGTAATTATATCCGGATCAACAGAAAAATCATAATAATCCTTATCGAGAACACAAATAGGTGAAGTAGCAAAAGCAGGGTCGGGTCTCATTCTATCTCTAAAAGATTCTTTACTCCATTTAACTAGCAACCTCTTAAGTTCATATCTATCCTGTCAAGCAAAAATAGATGCAGAAGATTCTGCACCAAAAAGATAACCTTCAGGAATAGCAGGCATATTTTCATCATCACTCTCATCATTGTATTCAGGTGCAATAATTTCTCTTTCTCTAGACCTAGCAATTTTCTCATCAAGAAATTCACCAAGGGGCACAGTAGTATCAAGCATAGAAGTGGTTTCATCATAAGTATCATGCATAGCAGAAGTGGCATCATCAATAACATGCGACTTATCAGAATTCATAGCAGTAGCAGGTTTAGGTGTCACAAGCTTACTTATAACAGAAGGAGAATCTAGTGTAAGGCTAGATGGCAGTTCCTTACCTCCCCTCGTAGTTGAGGGCAAAATAGTAGTTCGATTGTCTTTCAAGTTCTTCACAGTGTCCAGCAGATATAAATCCCAAGTGACTCAAAGAATAGAGCTATGCTCCCCGGCAACGGCGCCAAAAAAAGGTCTTGATAACCCACAAGTATAGGGGATCGCAACAGTTTTCGAGGGTAGAGTATTCAACCCAAATTTATTGATTCGACACAAGGGGATCCAAAGAATATTCTCAAGTATTAGCAGCTGAGTTGTCAATTCAACCACACCTGGAAACTTAGTATCTGCAGCAAAGTGTTTAGTAGCAAAGTAATATGATAGTGGTGGTAACAGTAACAAAAGTAAAGACAACAAAAGTAATGTTTTTGGTTTTTTGTAGTGATTGTAACAGTAGCAATGGAAAAGTAAATAAGTGAGAACCAGTATATTGAAAACTCGTTGGCACTGGATCAGCGATGGATAATTATGCCGGATGTGGTTCGTCATGTAACAGTTATAACATAGGGTGACACCGAACTAGCTCCAGTTCATCAATGTAATGTAGGCATGTATTCCGAATATAGTCATACGTGCTTATGGAAAAGAACTTGCATGACATCTTCTGTCCTACCCTCCCGTGGCAGCGGGGTCCTATTGGAAACTAAGGGATATTAAGGCCTCCTTTTAATAGAGAACTAGAACAAAGCATTAGCACATAGTGAATACATGAACTCCTCAAACTATGGTCATCACCGGGAGTGGTTCCGATTATTGTCACTTCGGGGTTGCCAGATCATAACACATAGTAGGTGACTATAGACTTGCAAGATAGGATCAAGAACTCACATATATTCATGAAAACATAATAGGTTCAGATCTGAAATCATGGCACTCGGGCCCTAGTGACAAGCATTAAGCATAGCAAAGTCATAGCAACATCAATCTCAGAACATAGTGGATACTAGGGATCAAACCCTAACAAAACTAACTCGATTACATGTAAATCTCATCTAACCCATCACCGTCCAGCAAGCCTACGATGGAATTACTCAAGCACGGCAGTGAGCATCATGAAATTGGTGATGGTGGTTGGTTGATGATGACGACGGCGACAAATCCCCCTCTCCGGAGCCCCGAACGGACTCCAGATCAGCCCTCCCGAGAGAGATTAGGGCTTGGCGGTGGCTCCGTATCGTAAAACGCGATGATTTCTTCTCTCCGATTTTTTCTCCCTGAAAGCCAATATATGGAGTTGGAGTTGGCGTCGGAGGGCCACTAGGGGGGCCACGAGGTAGGGGGGGGCGCCCCTACCCTCGTGGACAGGGTGTGCCCCCCCTAGTCTTCATCTTTGGCGAGGATTTTTTTATTATTTATCCTAAGATATTCCGTGGAGTTTCTGGTCATTCCGAGAACTTTTATTTTCTGCACATAAAACAACACCATGGCAATTCTGCTGAAAGCAGCGTCAGTCCGGGTTAGTTCCATTCAAATCATACAAGTTAGAGTCCAAAACAAGGGCAAAAGTGTTTGGAAAAGTAGATACGACGGAGACGTATCAGTCATGTCCATCACATCATTCTCCTAATGATGTGATCCCGTTCATCAAATGACAACACATGTCTATGGTTAGGAAACATAACCATCTTTGATTAACAAGCTAGTCAAGTAGAGGCATACTATACGTTTTGTCTATGTATTCACACATGTACTGAGTTTCCGGTTAATACAATTCTAGCATGAATAATAACATTTATTATGAATTAAGGAAATAAATAATAACTTTATTATTGCCTCTAGGGCATATTTCCTTCAGTCTCCCACTTGAACTAGAGTCAATAATCTAGATTACATAGTAATGATTCTAACACCCATGGAGCTTTGGTGTTGATCATGTTTTGCTCGTGGAAGAGGCTTAGTCAACGGGTCTGCAACATTCAGATCCGTGTGTATCTTGCAAATCTCTATGTCCCCTTCCGACACTTGATGATGGATGGAATTGAAGCGTCTCTTGATGTGCTTGGTCCTCTTGTGAAATCTGGATTCCTTTGCCAAGGCAATTGCACTAGTATTGTCACAAAAGATTTTCATTAGACCCGATGCACTAGGTATGACACCTAGATCGAATATGAACTCCTCCATCCAAACTCCTTCATTCGCTGCTTCCGAAGCAGTAATGTACTCCGCTTCACATGTAGATCCCGCCACGACGATTTGCTTGGAATTGCACCAACCGACAGCTCATCCATTCAATAATAATACGTATCCAGTTTGCGACTTAGAGTCATCCAGATCAGTGTCAAAGCTTGCATCAACATAACCGTTTACGACGAGCTCTTTTTCACCTCCATAAACGAGAAACATATCTATAAGGGCATATTTCACCCTATGTGGTTTTGGTGATTGATGACAATGCTTTTGCGGACTAATCGTGTGCATTGAGCATTTCCGATATCTCATGTTTAGGCACAAGACGATTCGATGCCCCTTGGAGCCTAGTGAAGACGGTGTTTTTCTATGATTCCTTTTGGTGGATTTGAGTCGTAGGAAAGCCGTAATATTAAGAGGGGGTCCACTTTGGAATAGTTAGGGTGGAATCATCACGTACATGTGTATTCCTCTACTGCTCCTTTCCCCTTGCCTCTTTGGAGCTCTGATCTGTTATTCGTGTCTTTGCAAAACGAACTACTCCAAGTGGTAGTATGATGTGGCCTATGGTACTACTGCTCAAGGGAGCGGTAGTACCGCAGATGCTCATGGTAGTACCATGCGGGGACACGGTAGTACCGCACCTCCTTGCGGTAGTACCGCTCCGCGGTCGCAGTAGTACCGTGACCTCTGGCCGAGTATTAATCTCGCACGGAAGTAGGGGCGGATGTAATTTTTTACATCCGCGCCCTATGTGTTAGTACCGCTCCCTGTGTGCGGTAGTACTGTGTCGGACTTTTGCACCGATCTAACCTCAGCGGAAGTAGACACGGATGTAATTTTATTCATTCGTGCCTTCCCAGCCCAATCAAGCCCTGCCTTGTGGTAGTACCGCAAGGGCGCACGGTAGTACCGCTCCGGCGGTTCTACCGCTTGCAGTGTCAACGCAAAAGGCCCTCCTCTGGTGTCTGTCGTGGGTGTGGTAGTACCGCACCCCCTCGCGGTAGTACCATGACGCCTTGCGGTAGTACCGCTCGGCTGGCGCGGTAGTACCGCGTGTTGCGGGCTGGTTAAGTGGATAACGATTGGATTTGTCCCTTGACTATAAAAGGGGTGTCTTCTTCTCCGAGTTGACTACCTCTTCCATCTGTAAGCTCCATTGATTCTCCAAGCTCCATTTTCGCTCGGTCTCTCTCCCTAGCCAATCAAACTTGTTGATTCTCTAGGGATTGGTTGAGAATGCCTCGATCTACACTCCCACCAAGAGAAATTTGATTCCCCCCACTAATCCCTTGCGGATCTTGTTACTATTGGGTGTTTGAGCACCCTAGATGGTTGAGGTCACCGCGGAGCCATAGTCCATTGTGGTGAAGCTTCGTGGTGTCGTTGGGAGCCTCCAATTCAGTTGTGGAGATTGCCCCAACCTTGTTTGTAAAGGTTTGGTCGCTACCTCCAAGGGCACAAATAGTGGAATCACGGCATCTCGCATTGTGTGAGGGCATGAGGAGAATACGGTGGCCCTAGTGGCTTCTTGGGGAGCATTGTGCCTCCACATCACTCCAAGAGAGACGTACTTCCCCTCAAAAGGAAGGAACTTCGGTAACACATCCTCGTCTCCATCGGTTCCGCTTTTGGTTATCTCTCACCTTTACTTATGCAAGCTATATTGTGTTATATCCCTTGCTTGCTTGTGTGCTTATTGTTGTTGCATCATATAGGTTGCTCACCTAGTTGCATATCTAGGCAACCTACTTTGATGCAAAGTTTAATTTGGTAAAGAAAAGCTAAAAATTGTTAATTGCCTATTCACCCCCCCTC
This sequence comes from Triticum timopheevii, assembly GCA_963921465.1. NCBI lineage: Eukaryota > Viridiplantae > Streptophyta > Magnoliopsida > Poales > Poaceae > Triticum > Triticum timopheevii. Next base: position 486,681,121 of record OY997270.1, on the reverse strand, counting down.
TAGTCAACTATATCGATCCTTTCAATTATTATCACAGCCTCGTCTCTTAATTAAGGGCTTTACCGTCCTAAGAGTATGGTTGACACCATAGACGGTGAGGAGGAGCACCCCGGTGTGAATCCTTCTTCGTCTATGGCCGATGGGGGATCCCTGGTCTCACGTGAGGAATTCAATGTGGCTTTGGACACATTGAGAACCTCCATGATGACCGAGGTCAAAGGCATGTTCAAAGAGTTCCTTGTTGGTCTTAAATTATCCATCGCACCTTTGAAAGTGGATGCTCCCGCAAACAAGGTGGCGGATGCCAACTCCGATAAGGGGAAGGTTCTAGTGATAGAGTTCCTTTATCTAGTGGTAGAAATGGTAGTGGCATCTTTGCCCATGTTGAACCACCTCTTACTTATGGTGGACCGGTTCCCTCCACTCATTTAAATCATGCGGGTTCTCCTCCTAAGATTGTGAAAAATGAGGATTTTGACTCTTGGGTCTATCGCTTTAAACATCATTTAAACCATGTTAATACTAATCTTTGGAGAATTATTGAGCAAGGTTTCTATCTGCCTAACCCAAGCAACTTTACCCCGAGAGAAGCCGCGGATCATCAATTCAATGAGAATGTGATACGTCTCCAACGTATCTATAATTTATGAAGTATTCATGCTATTATATTATCTGTTTTGGATGTTTAATGGGCTTTATTATACACTTTTATATTATTTTTGGGACGAACCTATTAACTGGAGGCCCAGCCCATATTGCTGTTTTTTTGCCTATTTCAGTGTTTCGCAGAAAAGGAATATCAAACGGAGTCCAAACGGAATGAAACCTTCAGGAGAGTTATTTTTGGAATGGAAGCAATACAGGAGACTAGGAGTAGACGTCAGGGAAGCTTCAAGGTGGCCACGAGGGCCAGGGGCGCGCCATACCCCCTGGGCGTGCCCCCCACCCTTGTGGGCCCCTCCTGGCTCCCCTGATCGACTTCCTTCACCTATATATATCCATATACCCCGAAAACATCAAGGAGCACAATAGATCGATAGTTCCGCCGCTGCAAGACTCTGTAGCCACCAAAAACCTCTAGGGAGCCCATTCCGGCACCTTGCCGAAGGGGGGATCCCTCACCGGTGGCCATCTTCATCATCCCGGCGCTCTCCATGACGAGAAGGGAGTAGTTCACCCTCGGGGCTGAGGGTATGTACCAGTAGCTATGTGTTTGATCTCTCTCTCTCTCTCTCTCTCTCTCTCTCTCTCTCTCTCGTGTTCTTGATTCGGCACAATCTTGATGTATCACGAGCTTTGCTATTATAGTTGGATCTTATGATGTTTCTCTCCCTCTACTCTCTTGTAATGGATTGAGTTTTCCCTTTGAAGTTATCTTGTCAGATTGAGTCTTTAAGGATTTGAGAACACTTGATGTATGTCTTGCCATGCTTATCTATGGTGACAATGGCATATTCACGTGGTCTACTTGATGTATGTTCTGGTGATCAACTTGCGGGTTCAGTGAACTTATGCATAGGGGTTGGCACACGTTTTCGTCTTGACTCTCCGGTAGAAACTTTGGGGCACTCTTTGAAGTTCTTTGTGTTGGTTGAATAGATGAATCTGAGATTGTGTGATGCATATCATATAATCATGCCCACGAATAATTGAGGTGACATTGGAGTATCTAGGTGACATTAGGGTTTTGGTTGATTTGTGTCTTAAGGTGTTATTCTAGTACGAACTCTATGATAGATCGAACGGAAAGAATAGCTTCGTGTTATTTTACTACGGACTCTTGAATAGATCAATCAGAAAGGATAACTTTGAGGTGGTTTCGTACCATACAATAATCTCTTCATTTGTTCTTTGCTATTAGTGACTTTGGAGTGACTCTTTATTGCATGTTGAGGGATAGTTATATGATCTAATTATGTTATTATTGTTGAGAGAACTTGCACTAGTGAAAGTATGAACCCCAGGCCTTGTTTCCTAGCATTGCAATACCTTTTACGCTCACTTTTACCACTTGTTACCTTGCTGGTTTTATATTTTCATATTACAAAAACCTGTATCTATCATCTTTATTGCACTTGTATCGCCATCTCTTTGCCGAACTAGTGCACCTATACAATTTACCATTGTATTGGGTGTGTTGGGGACACAAGAGACTCTTTGTTATTTGGTTGCAGGGTTGTTTGAGAGAGACCATCTTCATCCTACGCCTCCCACGGATTGATATACCTTAGGTCATCCACTTGAGGGAAATTTGCTACTGTCCTACAAACCTCTGCACTTGGAGGCCCAACAACCTCTACAAGAAGAAGGTTGCATAGTAGACATCAGAATGCCTTCTTCATCATCCAAGACGCAATTACATCCATAGACATTGCACATCTCCGTTCGTTCATCATGGCCAAGGAAGCTTGGCACCATGTTGTTTCTATTTACAAGGGAAGCACAAGCATTCAACACTCCAACTATGAAGTGGTGCAAGAAGAAGCCAATGAGTTTGCAATGAATGAAGATGAAGAACCTCGTCTGCTTTATCGGAGATTAACCACTCTCGCGGTATCTCTCCGAGATCATGGGAGCAAGGATACAGATGATAATTGGATCAAGTGCAAATTCCTCAAGGCCATGATGCCTTACCACAAGGCCATGTCCTCCGTCATCCGTCAAAGGCCGGACTTCCACACCTTGTCCTCAAATGCAGTGTTGGATGAGTTTGTGGCTATGAGGATCTTGGACAAGACCGCCGACAATGCGGTGTTGCGTTCTCAAAGAGCAAAGAATCCAACCTTGCCTTGAAGGCCAAGGCTAGTGTAGAAGAAGAGGATGAAGAGGAATATGAGGAAAGCAACCCCGAAGATATGAAATATGATTATCATGAGAACATGGCTCTTGCTTCAAGGCAATTTTGGAGCAATAAGAACTCAAGGCCCAATTTCAACAAGAACAAATCAAGTGGCTTCAAGGGCAAGCAACGTGTGAGAACATGTTACAATTGTGGCAGTGTGAGCCATTTTGTTGCGGAGTGTCCTTACGAGAAGCGGGAAGACAATGGTGGCAAGCTCATCTAAAAAGACAAAGCCAAGTCCTTCCCTAACAATAACAACTTCACCAAGAAGACTCCGACCAAAGGGTTGGTGGCACAAGAAGAATACAATGAGGATGATGATGATGATGAAGACAGTGCAGCCATGGACGTGGCCTCCATTGCCATTGCCACAACTCCACGCGTGTCTCTCTTCGATTCACCCAACGAGAACATCACCGCCAAGTGCCTCATGGCCAAAGCCACCAATAAGGTAACCCCCAACATCAAAACTACCATCATTACTAATCCTTCCTTGACGGATTGCATTGATGAAAGTGAGGGGTCTAATGAGGAAGTAAATGAATTTGAGTCTTTTATGAGTAAGCTCAAGGGTAAATCCAAGAAGCACTTCGTTGCTCTCTTGGAACAACTTGGTGAAGCCAATGACATGATCGAGGCTCATGAAGAAACCATCTCTAAGAGGGAAGGTCATAGTTGTGACTATGCCAATGAGATATCGGATCTCACCAATGCTCTTGAGGAAGAGTGTGTTCATCGTTTGGCTCTTGAGGAGTCACACAACAATGACCATGCTAAATTAAAGAAATATCTTGATCATGCTCTTGTTGTATCTCGTGTGCTAGATTCCAAGAAGGCCAAACTTGGGGTTGACCATGCTAGACTCAAAGAGGAGTTTGATATACTTGAAAAGGCTCACAAGGCCTTGAAGGGTGCTCATGCTAGCCTCAAGGAGTCTCATGATCAACTCCAAGTGAAGCTAACTAAGGAGAAATCCACTTTTCCTCATATGGTCTTAATTGATAACGCAAATGCTACTAACCCGTTTGTGAGCATGTGCATCTTGTGGAGGAAAATGCCAAGTTGAAGGAGCAACTTGAGAAAGGCCTTGTCTATTGCATACTAGGTGAGAAGAATCTCAATGACCTTTTGAGCAATCGAAAGGAAGTTCTGGCCAAGTAGGGAGTTGGGTTCGCACCCAAGTCCAAGAACAAGAAGAAGAATGACAAGACCAAATGACCTCCTCCTCTCAAGCAAACTTTTGTGAAGGAGGGAGAGGGGGCTTCAAAGGAGAAGAAGAATAATGTGAAGGGTGGTGATGTCAAAAAGGGCAATGCCACCCCTTCAAACAAAGCCGGCGACTTTAATCCTTCTTATGTGTTGTGCCGTGCTAGTGATGGGCATGTTTATGCTCAGTTTGTTGGTTTTCCTTATGAGTACATTGAATGGTCTATTTGGGTTCGTAAGAACCTTGTTACTGACATCAAAGGACCCATTACAAAATGGGTATCTAAAACCAAGCATTGATCACTTGTAGGTGTTTGCTTCCAGTGGGGGATCATGGTTGCTCGATAGTGGAGCCACAAATCATATGACTGGAAGCAAGGACTTGGTGGTGGACGTGCAAAAGATCCCATCTATGCCCACTAATGTCGAGTGGGGTGATGCCTCGTCTTATAAGGTATTGGGTCTTGGCAAGGTAGTCATTTCTCATGATCTCACGACCGAGAAAGTCATGCTTGTTGAGTCCCTTCACTACAAAAAAATACACTTCCGTGATGATACGTGTTTGTCACAGTAGGTCGCGTTTTTTGTCATGCATGTACATCCATGACAAATTTATGACAGAATCAAGATAGTCATACCTGTGCTGTCGTAGAAGTGTTCCATGACATTACCAAAATTATCATCACGGAAGTGTCCACTTCCATGACGATAAATCACGCGTCACAGAACTGCTTTCGTCAAGGGTGACTGACACGTGGCATCCACCGTAACGGAACGCCGTTAAGCTACTAGGTCGGGTTTTGGATCCGATAACCCATTAACAGCCCCGACCAATGGGGATTTTCCACGTGTAAAATCATCATTGGCTGGAGGAAATACGTCTCGGCTCACTGTTGGGACAGATGTCATCCACTCATTGGACGGAAGGCGCCTATGATATGTCGACACGTGGCACGACCCAACAGAGGCCCATTCATGTGAAAAGGCCGGCCCGTTTGACTTGGTCAAAATGTGGCGGGCCGGCCCATGGAAAGCCTGTTAACGACCTGTTTGCATATAGCCCATTTACAGCCCGCTAACCCAAGGCCCGTTACGCCCTATCCGAATTAGGCCCAGTAGCGTCATCTGGGCCACCCAATATGATTCCAACCCATTTTCACTTCTGGCCCATGTATGGCCCATGACGTCTTTCGGCCCATATGAGGCCCTATGTAACTCTTGGCCTATTAACGGCCCGTGGTGAAACTGGCCCGTAATGAACAATGTATCACTTTACACCCATTAACGGCCCGTGGTGAAACTGGCCCGTAATGAACAGTGTATCACTTTACACCCATTAACGGCCCGTGGTGAAACTGGCCCGTAATGAACAGTGTATCACTTTATACCCATTAACGGCCCGTTATTCCATTGGGCTGTTTCCAGCCCATGTTATCTTTCGGCCTTCTCGGAGACCATTTATTATTGGGCTCATTTCCAGCATTCGTTTACTTACGGCCCGTTACTGTCATTTTCTGCTTGTGGGCCAAATTCAGCCCGTGGTTACAGTCGGCCCGTTTGTGGTCCGTTAATACGTTGGGCTGTTTTCATAGCGTCATGAAATACGACCTATTGATGGCCCGTTATGGTCGGCCCATGAACAGACGATTCCAACTCTAGCCCATTTACGGCCATAATGCGGCCTGTTATTGGCCCATGTTATCATACTGCCCGTATAAGGCCCATTGATGATACGGCCCGTAGAAAGCCCATTATTTCTACGGCCCGTAGAAGGCCGATTGTTTCTACGGCCCGTAGAAGGCCCACTGTTTCTACGGCCCGTAGGAGGCCTAGTGTCACTACAGTAAATATTAGCCCATGGTTATTGTAGCCTAGTTTTAAAAAATAGGTTATTGCAGCCACTAGCAAACCGCGGAAAAAGAACTGCAATGACTACAAGCAAACAAATAAACAAGACAACAAGCAAATAAATAAGCAAGCAACTTATGCTAGGCTATCACGGCTATCACATATTACATCCACTGGGCATCAAAGTTCGCCACCAGTGCAAATAAATGCGCCGACAAAAGAATATACAAAACTGAGAGCACTTCAGAAGGCACTAGGCCTGGCTAGGAAGGGCCCCCCAAACAGCTGAAGAAGCTGAGTAGACCTCAGTTGTGTCAATGATAGATGCATCAACACTAGATTTAAGGCTTGATGGTGCGCACGACAGTCCTCTAACATCTTCATTGCATCTTTGACTTCAAGTCGGAGCTGAGCTGAAGCAAGCCTTTCCGCTTTAAGTTGAGACTGAAGAAGTCGAACTGATTGAGGCAGCGACTGCATAGAGGTTGTCTTACACCTGCTGGTGAGTAGCTTCAACTCACTGTCTTCATCAAGACAGGACCTTGGGGTCATCTCGCTGTCCACAAGATGGTTTGGCTCACTATCTTCCCTAAAGTTCTGCCTGGCGTAAGAGATACGACTCTGAAAGAGAAACAAGGAGACATGTAACAGGTTTCACAATTATATAAGCAAATAAATGGATCTGTTCTGCATAAGGAACATGTTTTTACAACTACAATTTGAAACTGGTAGTTGTTGCAAACATCCAATTAGATGTAAACAGCAAAGCAAACAGAAGTGGAGGAAATGATGCCTATCCAAATCTATACTAGAACAAAGTTTGAAGGCTTGAGAAGGATGAATTTACACTACATGTTAACACGGGCTGGACAAAGCCCTTCTCCATGTTGATGGAAGGATAATTCAATAAATTCCCCAAAGAAAATTCTTTATAAGCATTGCCATTATTCTACATTTTGCAAAGAGTAAATATAGATCAAATAATATTGGAAGAAACAGAGGATAATGAAGCTCAGGTGCAGGCTGATGATACATAATCAAATAGCAATAAATTAAGTACAGCGTTACAAGGCAAAAGGGAGAGAGGTACTGACGAGAGCAATGCAGAGCCCATTATTGTTTTGAGATCGTATGATCCTTTGAGCAAGGAGATTCATCGGAAATTACTTTTCATACAAGAGAGAAGGTAAGGCACAAGCAGAAATTTAGGAGTTCAAATTTTGAATTGATATCATAGACAGTACCTGACGCTGGGCTCCTAGCAGTTCTAATAGGGGTTTGGCCACTGGAGTAGGGGTAAAGTGTGGTACAATTGGGCCTGTGTTCTCTGTGGCTGCTGATCTATCTGATTTAACAGGTATCACTACCTTTTCCAAATACATAGTTTGTACTCCTTGAGGATCTACACTCACCCTCTTCCTTTTGGACATTTATTACGAAAGAACAACATTTGACTGGAAAAACATAGTGTGACGACATATGGAATAGGTACAGAAAATGGATAGGTATGGCATATAATCATATATGATGCTTAAACTAAGCAGATGGTGTAACAAAGTAGAAGTAATGCAAGAGGTCAGATGCAAAATATGTGCGACCAATACAACTTTGCAAAGCTAGAGCAAGCACCTTGATGGGTGAATAAGATAGGCCATCCTCCACCATGCCAAGTTTGTTAGCTAGTGGATTGTTCCGCAATATTCCTCTCGTGCACCCATTCTCATATTCATTTTGATAATGTTCAATATCTGACATGCATGAAAACATAAAAACAAGTGAGATTTTCTTTGTAATGCAGAAGTGATTCTAATCCAATACTGCCTCCCTGTAAACCCCTTTGTGCTATCTCTGTAATTCTTTTAAAAGATGTCATGCATGCTGTAATTTGTTGTGTGCATTAATATAATGTGGCCTACTACTCAAAATATGAGAGCTCCAGAAGTGATGACACTTTGCAGATGATAGCTTCAACATATAGTAAAGAAGAACAAGTTGACCTGACCTGACAGATTCAAAATATACTAAGGGAGAACAACTCGACCTGACCAGTCAACCGCAAGAGAAGAGTATCATCTTAAAGAAGAGCAGAAGAGCAAGCAGATTGAAGATATTACAAGTCTTTCAATACAATGTCGGTTGGCCACCCATGATGAACCAGAGCGCACAGAGAAATATTATTCTTTCCGGTCTCTCCATATGTGGCTCGCATGTATTTCGAAACTAAAGTAGGAACATTTAGCTCACCAATTAAACATCTCTCTGTTTTACTAATATCAGCAATAATATCAGATATGAATTTGTACAATTAAGCTTGTTTAGCTCGATGGGTGGAGCAGTGCTATTACGACACGAACCACATAGGCTTATTATGGTCATCATAAAATGGGGAAAACATAAGCATGATGAGTACAGTGTTGACCGTGGCAATGGGATGGCAGATCTGAAGCTGCAAACCGCGCAAAGGGTAGTTAGCAACCGATGTTTGCTTTGGAATAACAACTAAGATTTGGTATGGACAAGAAAGTACGGTCAACAAGTGACAAAGAAATGAAATTATACTTTCTTTCTATATGTCGCGACATGCATTTGGAAACTCAAGTGGGACCTTTAGGTAACCAATTAAATGTGTCGGTTAACTAATATCAGTATCATATCACAATCATATTTGAACAACTAAGCTTTTGAATTCTGAGTGTTGTGTTGTTTAGCTTGAAGGGTGGAGTAATGCCAGTACGACAGAAAGCACCTACGCAGATCATAGTAGAGTAGATAAAAGGGGAAAACCCTAAGCATCAAGAGAAAAATCAGGAAAGTGAAACTAGCTGGACCAGTGGGTGGCGCACATGCTTTTCGAAACGAATATAGGAACATTAGGTGACCAATTAAACGTTCTCTGTTTTAGTGATATGAGCATCATATCAGATTCGTGTTTCAACACGTAAGCTTTGGGTTGAGGTCTTGAGGAGCAGTGCTAGCACGACACGAAGCACCTACGATGATGGTAGTGAATATAAAGGGGGGAAACCATAAGCTTTACGAGTATAGTGCCTGTGCCATGGCGGATCTGAAGGTGCTAACCAGATAAAGCTACTTCGCAACCAATGTTTGCTTTCAACTAGCCACTACGATTTGGTACGGACAAGAAAAGTACAGTAAACAAATTACGTTCTATTTTTTGGGTGAGATCAATAACTTAAGCACATATGGAAGAGTACCACCTCTCTTGCGACGCCGTGTAGGCCTATGCTAATACATTGAGGGGTGCTGCGGGTGTGATGGCTGTCGGCGGCGGGGAAGAAGACTTTAGACGGCAGACGGCTGGGTCGGGGGATATATCCTGTTGCCGTGGATGAGGCGGTTGTAGGAGCGGCAACGGCAAGGTGGACGACGGCGCCGATGAAGCGAGAGGAGGCGATGAAAGGATCCTGGTCCAGCGTCGTGGATGAGAGACATCCATCTCTTGGAGTGGACGACGGGGTAGGGGTAGCGACTCCGGCAAGGTGGAGGATGGGGTGGCGGACGGAGGAGGCTGGCCGCATTGCGGAGGTTGTCGTGCCGCCGACGGTGTATGAATGGGGAAATTGAGGGGAGGGGGGATCTCAAACTTTGGGACGCTCTTCTCTGAAATGGGGGAAAGTTACGAACTTATCCCCCGTTTAAAATTTCAGACATCGCGTCGGTTGGGGATAGGACGGTAATCTCGCATCTCCCAAATATTTGCCGGTAACTATTTCGGGCGAGGAGAGGGTGTTTTGCCGCCCATGGTTGGCGCCCACTGTGTATGAACGGGGCTGACAGGTAGGGCAGTTGTGTCACGTCTGATGGAAGTTACACATCTGCCCTATTTAAAATATTAGCCTACATCGATTTCGGACGAGGAGAGTTGGTTTTGCCACCCACCGTGTATGAATGGGGAAATGGAGGAAGAGACACATGTCTTTCGGACGAGCTTGAATCAAATATGTTTTGCCGCCCACGTTTGGCGCCCACCGTGTCTGAATTGGCTCAGAGGCCGTTGTGTCACGTCTGATTGAAGTTACTAGTCTACCCCTATCGACAGTAGTGTAAATCCGGTCGATAAGGATGTACTCAGTGTCAGGGGTAGACAGTAATTTCCATCTCGCAAACACTTGCTTCGGGCAGCCCACAAATTATAGTGGGTGTTTAGCCGCTTCATTCAAAACTTGGGAGAATTAGCATTCATGTTTGCCCTAGGACCTGGCAAACTAAATTCAAATCCAATTTGTATTCGATTACGAATATCCACAGATAATTATACATTTTGTTATTTATTTCTTCAACACCACAACAAAGATTTATTCCACCTTTATATATGATTATGATTTAGAAATGTCGTGATCTTCGAATTCAGTAGGTTGGATACACTCTGATTGAAACAGTTATTTCATCCAATACAATATGCTCACACGAAAAACAGTTCACCTTATGTCAATCATACAAGTACTGAGGATTACCTCGCCTAAAAAATTTGGATCATTACAACACATGGACAACATGGAATTCCGGAGAACATAGGGGGTCTTGCAACATAATCCATTCATAGACATGACACAACATGCAAGTACAATAATCTAATGACAATTTCAACTGGTATCTAAAGAAGAATAGGGATTACCTTGGGCTTCATATAGCAGAAACAGCAGGATCTCCTCCGTCTTCAAATGCAACATTCTTACTTCCTCCAATTCTTGGGTTGGTTGCATAATGCGTGCCGCTAATTCCGTAATTTCCAGCCTCAAGATAAAGATTACCTCATTCATGGCAGCCACACCATCTCTTTCTGCCTCTAGTAGAGCCTCAAGCACTATAATATATGTGCTCAGACTGCTCTCCAACGGGGTTGCCTCTGAACTGCTACCATCTGGTGACATGGATGGCGCACTGCTTCCACAAATAGATTCTGGGGTTGTACATTGTGTCCTAGTGTGAACGGCATCCTGAAAGGTTTCCACTGGACATAAATAAGAGATAGTTATCGTATGATCCAGGCAGTAAGCTTACATGGTAAACGACGGACGAATTATTGCCGAGCATGGCAAACTATATTTGAATGGTTCGAAGCAGCATCAGCCGAAAAGAAATTAAAATGGTAAGATGAAACTAGGGATGTAAGTGGCAAATAAACGACATCCGCCAGTCCCATCTAGTTAGTTTTTGCTACCTCCCTAGTTCATTTTCCTCAAAAAACAAAAACTCTTCTGAACTATCATACCACTAGTGGACTTTAATCGGGATTAAATGGGACCCAGTTGACATCTCTAGTTGAAAGGGAGTGTACAACCGCTATATTTAAGTTGCCAAGGCATCTAAGCAGTTGAAATAATCTGAGAAAGCACTTAACAGTGTGGCCTCATATAAACTACGAAGACAGTCTTTTGATGAAGTTGAGAGGAAAAGTTAAGGACTCAAATGAAATAGGCATGCATTTCTTTACGATAGTACAGCAGGCACTGCTGACATATTGGCCAACTCAGGTATAGCGTAACAACAAACAAGCATTCGAATCAAGCAATACAGCAAAGCAGACAACTGAACTATTTGTAATTCGGTAGGATTACACGTTGAGGGCACAAGCCAAGAAAGCAGCCCACTCGCATTACATTTCACATGTACTAAAACACATTGGCTTACCATATGTTGCTGTGAAGCCTAGCTGCTGTTGCAATGTTCTTTGAAAATATCGTCAGCATCCCGTGGTTGCAAATCTAGTTGTTGTAGTTTATTCTGCACCATCTATTTAGGTAAAATTAATTTTAATCGCATGCACTGGTCCGAATTGATCATCAATGGTTCATCAAAACTGATGAAAGAAGGGTGTGTGCATACACGACAATATATCTGCTTCCCTCTAGTTTTATGCTTGTTCGAGGTGCCGGCCCCAAAAGAACAAATATTTTGCTTGATGGGGTTGGCAGCTCCATAATTAATAGAAGCATCAAATTAGTCATGCAACTTGGGAAGATCAAGAACACACAAACAAGTAATGAGCAGAGGCTCAGAGCAGTGATGTAATAGCTAGCATCAGAAAATGTAGGGTAAAACGAACAAAAAGCAGCGGAACCACATGCTAGTTTGCTGATGTGTAATTAAGCATAGAGAACATTAACCAGTCTGATGGAACCAACAGGTGGCATCAGAACAAAACTAAAGCATATTAACTATACTAGTATGTATGCACGTGCAATGCACGTCTTAAAAGAATGGAGTGATTTTGGAGTGTGACTCGAAAAAAGTATAATGGAGTGATTTTGATAAATGGAATTCCACCCACAATTGTTTTTAATATTCACACAAAAAACTGTACATTCACATCTAAAATACGGGAGGTTCATTAAAAAACTGTATGTTACTCTATTATTTTTTCTTGCCATTCTCCTCCCAAACCTTCTTATCTGGGCTCAAGACGTCATGCGCTCAAGCAGTAAAATAGCCCATGAGGCATCACATATGGGCATTTTTTTCCTGGATGGGCCACGTGAATATTCTTGAACATAGCAGAGGCAACAACAGTCTACCATTCATGGCGAATCCGGCTGATCTTAGCCCTTGGATTTTGGTGACCAACGGTTATGATTGATGCTCTGGATCCATCTCAAAACTGGTACACTATATAGTAGTACAGATATATATATATAGATGTGCACTGGTATGTAATTTAGCACATGTAACATGTTCACTGCCAGAAGTATGGCCCTATAGGTGCAAGCAGAATAACGTGTCTCATGAAAAACTGAATGATGCCTTGAAGAAATTCAAAGGTGCGGTGCTTATGCTAGGAAAGTGAATGTAGGCGTCGGCCGTTGGATGATAGTACCTGATTCTCGGCGGCGTATGGGTATCGTTGTCATACTTGATAGCTAAGGATCGTCGATGGTGCTCGTGTTGCGGTTGAGTTTGGGCTGGCTGTCGCCGTCGCTGAAGAGGCTCCGGTGCTACGGTTGCGGCACCTGTCGACATACAAGAAAGCTCATCTGTGGTAAGTGAACTGTTGCATGATAAAGAGAAAAACCGAAGGAGTACAAATCGAAATAATCCGATGAGGCTGCGGCGTCGGTAAAGCAGGGCCGGTGGAGTTGAATATGGTGTCCGTGGAGCGGGTCCGGTGCAGTGGACGAAGGCTTCGGCGGGCGCGTTGTACAGTGCTTTCGGTGAGGCGGATCTGTTGCCAAGGACGAGGGCTTGTATGAAGGGCCAGTGAAGGGGCGGACGAGGGAGTCAGTGAAGGGACTACGCTGTGGTGGACGAGGGCGCCGGTTAAGCAGATCCGGTGCGGTTGACCATGATGGCGGTCAAGGAGATTTGGAGTGGTGGACAAGCCAGTCACTGAAGTGGCTCCAGTGAAGTGGTGAGTTGGCAGTTGGGGGTTCCAAGGTGCGGAAGGTAGATCCGGCAGGGTGTGAGGTCCACCGCTGCGGCGGAGGACTAGATTCGACGGCTTGCCGTGGTTGGGGGGTTGGGGAGGGGAAGGGGAGGGGCTCTGGGGAAGAATGTTGGGGGCAAAGAGGGGAAAACAATGGAGTTACCAAAGCAGCCCTTTTCCGTTCATGTGGCAGGGGTAAAACAGGAATGTCGCAGGGCTAAACTTTCGGGCGCTTGATATTTCGATGTGAGCGGAAAGTTTGAAAGCTTTTGGTGCCTAAAATTATAAGTATTCTGCTCTCGTACGGCCGACTATGATATCATGGCCGACAATTTGTTTGTTTTGCACGCAAAAAAAGTGCAAGTTTTGAAAATAAATGTCTCCAACTCGAAACTTAGATTGTCCATTGAATTCAAATATGGATCATTGAGCTACTACAAGCAAATACCATCATACGGTCCAATTCAAATGAAATTCCAAATGTGTTTATCCTAAATATGATGACAAAAGCAAAAATGTGTATGTGTATGAATAAAGTGAATGATTATAAAGTTTGAACATGCCCGTATGTGTATATCTCTAGGTTTGATATATGAATTTGAAATCACGAAATTCCAGCTTAAAAAATGTACCTCCATTTAAATGAATTACAAAAGCTAATGATGGAGTCAAATTCCAAAATTCCAATCTTAGGTTTGTAATTCTGGTACATCAAGGTATATCATGCATGTTCAAAAGTATCGTTATCTCATAGTATAAACTGTGAAACAAATTGATCAACCATGAGTGCACAATATCTCAATTACGCTAAAGTCCCTCAAATATAGACACCTCACTCTTTATCTGAAGTCATCCCCCACCACCATCACCACCACACACACACACACACACAGAGAAGTCGTTCTCTCCCCTAGACACCAACACACGAGCACATTAACACCCTCTCTCTTGTAAAGTCCGGACCCCAACATAGGTCTCTATCACTTTGTCTCCCGGGCATGCACACATCTCTTCCCTCACTCTCTAGGTCTCCCGCTATCTCTCTTACCCAAGCACACGCACTATGTAGAGTGTATATTTCCCATACACGCAAAATGTCGCCCCCAAACGTCTATCTTCCTAGTTATGTGGTTCTCGCGCACTCACCTCACACACTACCCCCAATGCAAACAAGCACACTTTATCTCCTTGTGCACCACTCTCCTCTTTCTATCTCTCCCACATGCGGACCCGCCCCAGCTCCTTCCCTATATACATATATGTCGTGACTCTTTGCATAGCTCCCTAATGTATAATCGTTCTTGATTTCGCACATTGTTCCCTACACCATCTATTCTAGATCTGTCATGAAGTCCCTATCTCACACACGATGACTCGCTTCCCCTGCGTCTCCATTCATAGGCCAATTTCGGACAACATCAACATTGTCTCCCTATCTATACGCCATTTATTGACACAAACGACCCCTCTCGCCCCCTCTCTTCCTCTCTCTCTCTCTCTATCTATCTCTCTCTCTCTCTATCTATCTATCTATCTATCTCTCTCTCTCTCTCTCTCTCTCTCTCTCTCTCGTCACTAGCTCTCTCTTTCTCTCGCTCTCACACCCCTCTCCCACACACACACTCGATGTCTCTTCCAAATAGTCTACTCCCCCCGCCCGCACCCGTGCTATCTCGCTACTACACATGTCACACCATTCCCCCTTCCCTTATACTAGGTTTACATCATTAGTGGTCTCTCTACTCCACATACACTCTCTCCCTGTCACACACAAACGCGTGCACAAACACACACAGACACGCACAAACACCCATTTATCTGGATCCTCATCTCTCCCCATGTCCGCATGTGTATCTCACACACTAACTCTCTAATTATGTATATCTGTCTCCATGTTACACAACACAAAGCCCCATGTACATGTCTCTCTTTATCCTCCACACACATAGACACAACGAATCTGTTATCATTGCCTCAGTCTCTAACATATCACACACGCACTCTCTCTCTCTCTCTCTCTCTCTCTCTCACAAACACGCTCAACAAGGGTTTCCCCGTGAATAACTTACCGTCTACTCATCAACAGTCGTGTCAGTATGGAGAACACGAGAAGCAAAAAATAATAAATCTACACGTGCTTAGACCACCTAGTAGGACTAGAGCAAGCCAAAAAGCGCGCCACCGTCACCCCCTCCTTGTCGGCGACGGGAAAATCTTTGTTTTACATAGCCGAGAAGTCATTGTGCTAAGGCCCCACATGTCGAGGCGTTGAATAGAATGTAGATGCTAGTTTACGGAAGCAAGTATCGATAATACGTTTTTATCTCCATACTTATATTTCTTATTTTATAAAAAACCAAGTTGGTGATGATGGTACGTGTGCCATCTTGCAATATAGACCGTCTGATCTATATCTGACGGATGGAAAGTAAACTAAAAGATACCCGCACCCCTCTCCACATTTGCACAAGGCCTTCCCTCGTTCATCCTTATCTCCAACAAACCTCATTGTTGTGCAATTAAGAAAGGAAGCCTCTGGACAAACTGGCCTAGTGGCCGCTTCCGGCGTCGTCAATCCCCATGCCTCCGCTCAGTCCGACCACCAACCACCACCACACCCAACTCCTCTTCACCTTATCTCATATTTCTCGAGATATCATTAGTTTTTACACATGGGATTACTCCCGCAAGGGTCAATCACAACAAGTGTTTTTATAAAAAAATGCATCTTGATGTTCCGTTAATGCACGGATCTTGCTAGTACTCCTACACAAGACTAAGTTGGTGATGCTGGTGTGTCTGCCATCCGTCGTTTCTGACCATTAGATCTACATCTAACGATTGTGAGGTAAGTTGTTGCCTTTTCTCACCAACATCCCACTTGTCTACCAATTTGCAGAAAAACCCATAATTAGTATCTTAAAACCGACCACATCCCTCCCTGACCTGACCAAAACAGCCCAAGGAATATATTATAATTGAAACATAATATACATATGTATATCAAAATTAGGGTGTCTTGTACCAAGTTTGTGAATAAGTATTATTCTAATTATGATTCGTCGCAACGGACATGAACATTGCTAGTATTTCCAACCATGTATTTTTTTCTAGTATTCCATAGTTTCGAGTTTTCCATCAAGATATTAGTCACTCGTGGTTGATATTTACTTTCAATCATGTACACATATGCACTATGTAACTAGTCTTGCTTATTGGCTTCCAAAGCTTAACTTTCACTCCTACTTACAATATGTAGAGTATTTAACAAAAAACTACCACTTTCAACCAGCCCTAGGAAGAATCTATTCTACAAAAAATAGCAAAAACATACCCAAAATTTCTTAATCCACGCCAAAAACTTCTAGTACTACCTAGTACTCCTACCGATTAGGTTCGTTTAAACCCATTTATGACTGGGTTGGCCCACACGTCTGTGCTGACGAGGCAGCTTAAACCAACACATTTTGTTTGACCGTTGACACGAGGGACCCACATCTGACCTTCTATCCTGTTATTCCCCCTCAAATCATTATTTTCCCTGAACATTACTTCAAACAGTACTGATGCGTGTTCGTCGGTGGCGCCGGTGATGAGCGAGTTGGTCGTCGCTCCGCCGGACGGGCCGGACGCTGCGCTGGCCTCCGCACGGGTTGGCAGGCTGGCCCGAGCGTGACTCACGAGCGAGCAAGCCACCGCGCTGGCCTTCGCTCGAGCCAGATGGCTGGCCTGAGCGCGGTGCACACGAGCAAGCCGCCGCGCTGCTGTGCCAATCTAGCTAGCAAACCTTGCAGACAAGCAGCTGGACGGAGCTATCTTGACTAGCTAGCGGCCGCGAGCGCCGGATGGAGCTGGCATCCGGGCTGCCGCAACATGGGCTCCGCACCACCGGTGGTTTTGACCTCACCTTCTGCCGGCGGCGGTAGCTGCGTCCCATGGCCGAGGATGACTAGGTGGACGGGACGGAGGTAGGAGGTCACTCGAGGATTTTGGTTGGTAAGAGCATGTACAATGGTTGATAATGTAGTCTTATCTTAAGTGTGCCACGTATGCAAGTGGTAATAGTTTCTTGGCATTTTAGTGGTTTCTTGCATTATTAGGGGTTTCTTGTAAGGAACAATGTACGTACTACTAGCGACAAAAGGCGATTCTAGGTTGCTTTGTACTCCAACGAGTACTACTAGTGGTCGGGGGAGTGTATACCTTGTTTTTAGGGTTCGATCCCGACCGAACACACGTCGGCCTTTTTTAAAAAAAAATAGTACTAGTACTACACGGGTAGTTTGAGTTTTGAAGTCAAACGGACATGCGGCCCCACAATCTGGGTGCACTGGACAGCCTAGCCATGTGAACAGGTTTTCCTTCCCAGCATCCCGTGGCTCGCGTGCTCGCCCTAGCCGCACCTTGCTTGCAGCTTCCTCATCAGCTAGTAGTAGCATATTTAAACTAGCGCCTCCCAATTAAGCCCGAGGAGCCGGAAAAGCCTGGCGGGGCATTGGGAACTATGCAATATGGCTCTGTACTCTATGTAAAGTGCTGTACTACTAGTACTCTGTAGCTTGTGGCATTGCACGCATGGACTTCACTCCATTATCGGCTCTACTACTAACAAAAGCTTTGCTTCATCTCATTCATAAAGAAGGAACTACTAACAAAGTTCGACGAGATCCATTACACCTCCACAAATGGAAGCGAAAAGCCTAGTCTCGCTGTATCAAATAATTCAAATGTTCTGCCCCCGCAGACCGCAGTAACCGCCGCTGATAAACAGGCTGCTAGTGTGTGCGTGAGAGGAGCGGCTGAGTAGGCCAGCTACTCCTACGTGAGAGGAGTGACTGAATATAGCACCGAGAGTACCCACTAGGCCACTACGAAGGTGTACTTCCCCTGCATTGATAGTACAACGATGGTTCTACTGAATAGTAGTACCCTCCACTTCCAACTGTAGCTCCTTGGCCCTGAGATTCAAGAGTTCAAAACTGGTGCACTATACTACCTCCGTCCGGGATTATATTAGTCCCCTCAGCAACATACACGCGTACGGTTTTACAAGGCCCCTCAAGGAAACCTCCTTGATTTTCTCTCCAGATTAATATCGCATGCAGATTTAAAGCCTCGGAGGATGCAAGGAATAGCTAGCGCATGCATATTTAACCGCTTTGATTGGCTATGTAGCCATGATTACCGCGCGCATGCGAGGAAAAGTGTAGGAGTACTTACTGCGAGCCCAGTGTCCTGGTTTACCGGCTTTAAATACGTGACTAACTGTTGGCTCTAATCAAAGCTATATCTTCACGTTCAAGAATGCCTTGGTCTTTGTGTGTTGGTCCAGGGGTCTAATAAACCCGGACGGAGGTAGTACTAGACTAGACTAGACTAGAAGTACAGTACATCGCACTAATACTCGTAGTTGAGAAAAGTAGTACTCGTACTGCTACAGTACGAGTACGTACTCCTCCGTCACATAATGTAAGACGTTTTTTGACACTAGTTGGCGTGTACAAAAAAGGGCAAAAACATACCCAAAATTTCTTAATCCACGCCAAAAACTACTACCTAGTGCCAAAAGTTTCTTCTAGTGCTATTATTTACAGTATAATGCAATCCCATAATGTTCCATAATGCTAGTACTAGTAGTAAATAGTAATAGCCTCACCCCTTCGCTGAGGAACGTTCTACAGTTGGAAGGGACAAGGCCCTGTGGTTACTACGCTCTTATCTCCTCCTCGCTAGTTCCCCTCCCCTGAAGAGAAGGCAGTTCGTCGCTGCTCCCATGGATTTGCCAGGAGGTTCTCCTCCTCGTCAGGGCTGGGAGACCTTGGAGGACGATCCTCTGGGAGAAATCGCACGCCGCTCCGACGTCCTCACCGCCGCAAGACTCAGTGCTTCCTGCACCAACTTTTTCAAGACGCTGCTTAAGCAGGTTTGGGAAAAGGCCATGCTTGTTGGTCTTCCATGCGTCCTCGAGGAGAAGGTTCTTCTATGGGACAATCCTTTGAACAGTCCACCGCTCCCTGGCCATGGTTGCACGTTGACTCCGATAGAGTTGCCGACGTTGAGAGGTAGTCGGATTTTGTCCGATGAGCAGGTCAGTAATGGAGTTTGATCATGTAGTACTTAGTTATTCCATTTCCATCCCGCAATTTCTCCGCTGCCCACCGTCTTATATATAGGTCTGGGTCGGTGCCAACGAAGATTGGCTTGCATACCTCTGGCCGGATACCACCTTCATTTTGCCCAACATCCACAACACTGCGGCCATTCCGGTAGACCCCTTCTCCACCATTGGGATCGGCCTTCTGGACTGGCTGGGCTTGAATACGTATGATGATGCCTACATGAGATTGAAGAAGATAGCAATTGCGGACCCACCGACAAAGCGATGCGGCTACGACGATTACTATCTCATCGCGGTGTTCAACATAAGGATTGCCATCAATGCAAGACACAGTAACGGCAGAGGCTGGCGCATGTTGGCGGCGGCAGATTTGTACCCCTACACGTTCGAAGACGTCGTGCGCTATCTAGGCCGCATCTTCGCGGTGACAAGCCAGGGGACTTGTTTCATCTGGTTTCCATCCTACGGTACAGGAGATTACAAACGGAATGCACAAACCATCATTTGCATCCCTAATGATACTCCATTATTTTGCAGGGACCAGTCATCCCCCGATCAAAATAAGATCGCCGATCCTAGATGTGCATTTGCATCCGCGATTCGGTCTAACCTAGAACCTTGTAGCTGACTTTGGCATATTGGGATCAACTTTCTTAGCAGTCGTTACCCATGGTACCACTGATGTGCAACATGGTCACACAATCTACCACGATCGGACCATCACTGTCGGGGAAGCTGATCCACGAACACCTATGGGGACCGGCGGACCGGGCCCCTTTCGGTTCGGCGGGGGGCGGAGGTCGCACGAAGAGTAGATCGAGGCGAAACACACGAGCAGTTTACCCAGCTTCGGAGCTCTCCGGAGAGATAACACTCCTACTGCTGCTTGTCTGATTGTATTGAGTTCTTGCTCGGGGCGCTGAGTGATACAGTACACTCGAGCTGCTAACGAGACCGAGCGTGAGTGTTTTCTGGCTTCCAACCCAACCCCCCACCCCCCTACGTTGCGCACGGGCCTCCTTTTATATGCTCAAGGGGTCACCGACAGGTGGCAAAGTAGACAAGGGTAAAAATGGAAAAAGAGGGGTGGTTGGTACAGCTACCTGCACAGTACATCCTACCTAACCCTGACGGCAGGGGACAAGGGCATTGAATGCCCGTCTGCGTCGCCCAAATAGTGCAAAAAGGACCGTCAGGGGCGCCACCGCCTGAAATGATAGCGATCTTGTGAGCGTCGCTCGCCACCTCGCACCGCTGGCTGCACAGCCTCCTGCCACGCGCGCCTGGAAAGACCCCAAGGCGACACGTTGGTGGATGTGCTGGAGCGTGGGTACAGAGTGGTAGCCTGCCGCGGCAAGTGCCTTGCCGCGGCCGTTGTCTTGTCGCGTCCGGAAGCTTGTCGCTCACTGGGCCTTGCCGGGACGCATGGCGCGTCGCGGCAAGTTCCTTGCAATGTCTTGGTTGGCCTTCCCGGCAAGCTCCTCTTGTCGGGGCCTTGTCTCCTTGGCTTAAATACTTTGTTCTTGAATGGCTCCAAAGGAACCACGGAGCACCTTGGCGGTCACCCGGCAAGCCTTGCCGCGGGGTGCTGCAACTGCCCGTGCACAAGTTCGGGATACTAGGGTAACCCTACTCTAGTACACCGACAGTCACCATCTACCCAGGTATTCCATTTTTAACCCTCTCGCCTTCTCTTTCATTGTTGTACTAGTAGTATACTTAGTACTACTAGTAGGAGTACTTTTTACCTTGGAGGACGCGTATAGCTAGCTGGGCCCTTGAAGACTTGAACCCACTAGCTGCCACCATTTTTGTTTTTCCATGTCTTACTATCTCATCCATGTAGCCAAGAGTGGCTATATATAATAAGCCGGTTATTTTACTTCCTCTATACCGGAGTAGTACTATTTGCTGCACAGTATTACTGACCGCCATATTTGAGCACAACATTATTATGCATGGACCTTGACTATGTACGTCACCATGTGTCCAGACCTGGGATGCCGCGTGTACCAGATGAACGGCGCCGAGTTCGACCCCCGTGATGCTATGTGGGTGCCGAGGAACACTCTTGGAGAGTACTCGCTTTTCATCGGGGATAGCTACCCCATTGTGAAGCGGATGCCACCTTCCGTGCATGACACGGAAGGCCTGCCGTTCATGAAAGCATGGTTGTGTCTTCATTGCGCATCACTGAATGAATGACATGCTGGGACACGCTATCCCTGATTTATGCCGCTTCAGCTTGGATGAGTCTCCATCGTGTGGAACCGGACTAGAAAGCTGCGACAATGATTCCCGTTACCCACCGCTATGGATCGTGCCATCCATGAAGAACACCTAGGACTGGAACCTGGAGGAAGACATGCATGTAGCCCATCTATAACGTGTAAGTGGAGTACGGTAATTGTGAACGGTAGCGCTGTGAATATATGTAGACTAGTCGTGCACAAATTTATCACATGAATTGGAGATGAACTTGTGTGGCATACTGGCATTTGTCCTTTAGAATTTATTACTAGTAAATGTGTTATGTGTACGTGCAACTTGTGTGGTTGTTGCACGGGCTCCAACACGCTCTTTGAGAAAAAAAAGGTGGCACAGCTTTGGATATACGTGACGTGGCGGCATCATACAGTAGCATCATTCGCTATAGTTGTAGTACACTCCTACTAGGACGACAACTCCTATAAAACCTTGCGCTTGGCTCTTTGCCTCTTCAGGAGGTTCAACAGTTCGTACTCGTGTGAACCTTGCACTTGCCTCTTCGCCTCTTCAGAAGGTCCAACAATGATGATACTACAGTACAATATGCGTCTGGCAATCTGACACCGATTGAACTGCTGCACGTCCACCGCGAGGGCGAGGGCGAGGGAGAGGAAGAGGGAGAGGGCGCTATAGTCAAAACCCTCTCCTCATCCTGCGAACCACCGCGCGCGTGGGCGAGGGAGAGGCGTAGTAAGCAAGCTTCTCCTCGTTCGGCGAGTTGACGGGACACATCAAAGCAGTACTAGTACTAGTAGTAGTCCATACTGCGTCCTTTCCGATTAATATGGCTTAATTTGAAACGAGAAAAATACACTGGCAGTCAAAATATGTAACAATACGCTCTTTACGGTCACTATATATAGTTTTGCGTCGATTATACGATCACTAGCTCATCGTAGAGCATCGTATTGCACCCTACTGACCGGCCACATAGTCGACGTGGCACTTTGTTTACTGGTTAAATTGTCACCTGGTTTCTAGGTCCCACCTGTCAGGTGGTGGAGCAAAGAAATCAGTTAAACAAAACTTTATGCAGGCACCACACGAGTCCAACCCTTGCGCCCGAATCGCCCTAGCTGTGTATGTGACTGCATGCACGTGTCCTCCCTCGGCCTTCCAACAAAGAGTGTACATCGGCTATAAAACAAAGAGTGTAGTAGTACATGATGTACATGTACACTTCCAATGCATTTAGCCTTTAATCTACTCCCTCCTTTCCGGTTTATAAGGCTCAATTCAAAAATCTCACCATCCAAGGTAGATGGTGAGTGGTGGAATATTTTTTGTAGTTTGCAAAAGCACCTAACTAATGCTCTTGTTTTTTGCAAAAAAAAATGTTTATCAATGCATTAATTGCAATGCATGCATGCATAAAGTACATGCATTGGTCAATTTTCTCTCAATACTTGCATGCAATGATTTATGCACCTTGGAATCTGAACATGTGATGGGAAACAACCAAATTGAGCCTTATAAAATTGGAAAACTAAAATTTTGAGATAAGCCCTATAAACCGGAAAGGAGGGAGTAAATCGATATTGATTGACTAATGCACCAACTTGTGTTGTAGGTATAGGCTACATGTCTATCCTTAATTACAGCATGCAACGGCCTTCATTTAATCTTCTTATCTCAATGGTCGCATGCACACATAAGTCTGCTACTTTTGGGCGTTAATTATACCCTGGTCAATGTGTAAATCTCTAAATGTACAGTCTTTCACGGATGTAGGGAGTAGGTTGAGCACTTGAGCGTGAGCGTGTGTGTTGCGTCGTGTGCTGTGTGCTGCATGGGTGCGTGAGTGTTGCATGCGTCCATGTGGAGTACGTGTGAGTGTTACATATTGCATGCATGCATGCATGCATGGGGCTTACTCCCTCCCATTGACATGTTCATATTTCAAACTTCCTCTGTTCCCTCCATATGGTGATACTCCCTCTGTTCCCAAATACTCCAGTACGGAGTAAAAGCCTCCCTCTGTTCCCAAATACGGAGTATTTGTCTTTCTACAGATTTCAACAAGTGACTAGGTACGGAGCAAAATGAGTGAAGTGAGCGTAGAGGCATAGGGATACTGTAGAAAGGTTATCCTCATGATCCATCATTCCCCATCTCGGTCAGAGAGAACTATTCAACTAGTCTTTGCAGTGAAGTGACAATACACGCTGCAGCAGATGGGACACGTAATTAATAAGCTGAACCAGCGTGTTGGTGTTACTAAATCAGCCTTACCCAGTACCGCCATCATGTTTGCCAGTACAGCACGCTTCCGCAAATACGCCTACGCACCTGTGTCCTCCATTAACTGACATATGGGCCCTCTTGTGGTAGACCCACATGTCATCGGTGTAACTATTTACACTCCGGAGGACGGTGCCTATATCCTGGTAGTGGTACTAGTAGAATTGAGATTTAATGCACTTTCTTCCCCGTCTTCCACTCTTCTTCCTCCTCTCTTCTTCTTCCTCCTCTCTTCCCCATCGTCGGCCGCACACCATTTACCCCCGCTCACTGCTCGCCCGCCCGCGCCATCTTCCTTGGTAGCTCGTGCGTACCATATCCCCCCACTCACTGCTTGGCCACACGAGGAGAAGCTTCTTCGCTCGCCCGCCCGAATCCACTTCCCCGCTGGCTCGCAGGCACCGAAAACCCCAGTGGCAGAATTGACTGACACGCAGAGCCGCGATTGGAATTCCCTCCCCGATGTTCTCTTGGAGCATATCTGTAGTCGTATGTACCTACTCAGCACCATCCGTCTGGCCGCATGCTCGGTGTCTTTGTACCGTCTACTCGTCTGCAACCGGCCGGCTCTTTTCAAGACACCCTGCTTGCTGATGCCCGATCCTCGCACGTGGCCTAGACACCGACTTGACGATCCTATGGAGGTTGCCATGGTGCCCCTCGACATGCTACCACTACCCGTCCACCTGTCCTTCATGCGCGGCCACTACTGGGCGGGCATGAAGGCCAACTGGATCGTCCTCATCCACCACACCGGTAGTCCGTGGTGTCTCGTGGATATCTACACCCAGCAAGAGATCACCCTTCCATCGTTGGATACCGCCGACATCGAGCCTCGCGGCCCGCCAGACACTCCTGCCTACTACGCACGAGACGCGTCAAGCTTTTGGCTCGACCTCTGTTTGCAGAAAGTTGTAATCCGCGAAGTGCCCACACCATCAGAAGACTACATGGATTACAAGCTCATTGCCTTGTTCAACATGGAATTAGTCTATTTGGAATCCGGTCGCCATACATGGTTATGGCTCATCATCAATCATGTTGAGGCAACATTTCGGTCTGATGCTAAAGTGCATGATGGCATCGTTTACAGGGTCGACACACAAATTGGCTGCCTATACTGGTGGAATCTATCATCGTGTAATTGTTCTATCTCATCTCATCTTTACCTTATGAATACGACTGCCTGTTCATTTGTTACAAATTTAAAATGCATAGCATGTCTATAACCACATCATTGCTATATGTTCCTCTCATTTCCTAGATTTTTATGACCACACATGTTATTGTTAGAGTTGATATGAGAACAATTGGCATCTAATGATTGTTAGAATACATATTATGAGCATAACATCATGATTGCTATATGTTACTCTCGTTTACTAGATTTTTATAACAACGCATGTTATTGCTTAGAGTTGATATGAGAATAGTAGTAGTAAGTGCTATGGTAGAATATGAGTAGGCGCTGTCATAGCTGTTTTCCTCTCATTGTTACATGATGTTTGAACCATGACATGTTGCTAGAATATGAAAGCCATTGGCTTATTTTTTTAACTTGGGGTATGATTATGACCACGACATTGCAATTTTCTGTCTATGATGTGTGTCACTGTTATAATAATCTTAATTCCACACATACTCTGAACATGATTGTTTATTTTTGTCCTTTTGGTCTCCAATTTGAATTGTTGCAGCAGACGCAAATGCGCTGGCCTTCATGATTCCAGGACCTGGAATCATACCAGCCGATGGGTGCTGGTTTATCGCTCGTTCAACTGACGGTGGTTAGTTGATGCTCATTCGCACATACCAAATTGACCAAACCATTACATCAAACCACATGCAGTACAATGCGTGGGGCGTTCGTGACATTGATGGCTATGGCTGCTTCGTGTTCGAGAAAGATCCCAGCTCTGTTGGGCCAGGCGTATTCAACTGGAGGCGGGTTTACAGCCTCGGCAACCACTCCTTGTTCCTCGGTCTCAATTATCCGATCATCCAACCAATCATCGATCATATCACCGGCGATGATTACTGTGCTATGCAACTTCCATTCGCGAGGGGGGGCTGTGTTTACACATCATACCATGGGTTTCATGAATCACCATATCCAGAGATTTGTCGACACAGCTTGTTGTCAGGTAATCTTCAGTGTGTGAAAGGCATCAAGCTTCCATGCGATGGATGGCTTTTGCAAACCCGACATGCGGCGATGTGGTTCATGCCAACAGCAAATATGCACAACTGGATTTATGCTGATATCTAGACTGAGCCATGTATTCTGCTGCTGTAGCACGACCCTCTTTTGTTGGATATTATGTACTGTTGTTAGTTTGAAGCACTCCTCTGGTTTGAAGGATAGATACCTTCCTGGGATCAAGTGCATCCTAACTCACATGCGTAGGATGTACTGATAATGATGATGGAGATGCTGCGCAGAAGCCATATATATACATATATATCAGTTAGGCTTCAAGTGCGTACTTGTTAGTTAAACCTATGTATAAATTGTGACACCAAATACGACTAGTAAGTAGTACAGTAGCAGTACTAGTATACGTCGGTCAAATTATTCATCATGTCCACACATTGAATTGACGTGACAACACGCTGCAAGTGAGGTGACACAAGAATCCCGGCGGCGTGTTCGGGTATTCCGGACTTCAGATTTGGAGTACCACTTATCTGTCGAAATCTTTTTTTTTGAAACGGAGGCAAAAGATTTGCCTCATCCATTAAATAAGAGGAGAATAGAGTTTAGAGTTTTTACAAGCGCCCTTGCAAAACGGCATGGCAATTACTCTCGTAGAACTGTCGAAGAAGCGCGAGTTTTTACTCTGTCGAAATCTTTCATCATTCACTTAAAACAGTCGATTGGTCATACATTGAGTACCATATAACTGGAATTACCAATGCAAGTCGAAGAAGGATTGTCCGGGGCTGCCGGCTGGCGTCAAGTTCGATCCCACGGATCAGGAGCTGATCGAGCACCTTGAGGCCAAAGTGAGTGTTGATAGCGCGAGATTACAGTCTCTCATCGATTTGCTCATACCAACCATCGACAGCGAGCACGGCATATGCTACACCCAACCTGAGAAACTTCCAGGTAAGACACCGATCGGCCGTCTACTTGCAGAAACATATTTTCCTTTGTTTATAGCTCTATTTTTCTTTTTAGACGCAGACCTGGTGAAACAATTACAATTTGACAGTTAATAAAAAGTGAAACAAGTGACTGCAACATGCCAAAGATGTTATGACAATGCCAACTAGGTACACTAAAACCTGTATTCCACAATACTGCAGGTATCACACTGAGTGGCCTAAGGAAGCATTTCTTCCAGCGCAATTCCAGGGCGTTCAAAAGGGGCACGTGGACGCATCGCAAGATACAGTCGGAGTGCGGCACGCATGCAATGTGGCACAAGACCGGCAAAACCTTGCATGTGATTGTCAACGGCCGGCAGACGGGCAGCAAAAAATGTTCTGGTGCTGCACACCAACAAGAACTTCGACCAGCAGAGGACCAATTGGGTGATGCACCAGTACCACATCGGGGACCTGGAGCAAGAGAAGGAGCGGGAGCTAGTCCTCTGCAAGATTTTCTACCAGACGAACACTAGGGCCAGGAGTAGTTTGGTATTGGTAGTTGTACTACCTTGTCGTCTGCAAGTTGGTATTGTTGTTAAGGATCTTTTGGTATGAACTTGCATTTGCTTCCAACCATCATGCCAAGGGTCGACGTGGATATAAAGCTGAATCATTTGTTTTGAAACGAATTCTCAGGCACCTGATTTTTATTTGATGGGTAGCATAAGCACCCGCCGTTCAAATTCCCAGTTATGCAGTTTTTTCGAAACAAGTGCATGCACTTATTATCACAATAAAAAAACAATATCCATGCTGTGTGCCAGTTATCAGTCTGTGCTTGCAGAATTCTCTCGTTTATTGAGCACGTATATTGTTTTTTCAGATCGAGCAAGTTTCAACTGGGCTGTAGACTGACCAGGGTTGGTTTTGTTTTTAACAGGCCCAGCCCATGAAGACAACGAGGCACAAAGATCCAGCAGGTATCTATTGGCCTCTGGCCCGCCAAGTTAGTTATATTTTGTCTTACAACATCCGCATGCAGTTTTGTTACTGAATCAAACACACAGCTCAGTTCTATTTTCCTCTTGAAACGCATGTCCTACATCCATTTTCTAATCTCTACCTATAGTTTTACTAGTTCATATACACGTATCATTATATTGAAAACACATAAAATTCCCTTTTCATATTTACATCCTTATTTTTGTTGTTTTTTCCCACCCATGGCTGATTTTTTTACCACTGGTTTTCCCTTAAACCAACTCAATTGTCCCACGTCTTATTTGCTTAGAAAAAAAAAACAATTTTTTTCGCAAATCAATAAGTTCTTAAAAAATGTTTATCATTTCGGGATTACAACAGTTTGGACTCCACCGAAATATGCAAAATAAGGTTGAACTTTTTGACTGTGGTCCTGGGCAGAAAATGGCTGTAATAAATTACTTAAGAATTAGCAAATGGGCTGCAAATTATAAAAAATAGCAAATGGGCTGCAAATTGTAAAAAATAGCAAATGGGCTTTATGTTGTCTGCCACAAATTTGGAGACTGACTTGTGGGCCTACTAAGTTCATGCGTACACAAGGTTTCTTAAAAAAGAAACTTAGTCAACAATCGACTCTACCAGCGTCAGACCGTTAGATGTCAATCTAATAGCAATCGTGCTTCTTCAGTCTCTGATCTTCCTGCCCCAGCCGCCCAAACCAGCGCCGTCGGAACCGCCTGCTCCCGCCTCCCGTGGCCGGCAGTGCTGCCAGGCAGGCCTCACGGCCCCATCATACTCGCATCCCTGGCATGTCTATCCCTCTACTCACCCACACCTCCTGTTATTTTCCGGCGACGGCAGCCGAACCAGTCAACCCTCGTACTCTCCACCGCGTGGGCAGCCACTGCGGTGTCTTCGCCGGCTCCCTGTCGTTCCCTTCGTAGGCCTCGCCGTCGTCCACCGCCCTGGTGCTCTCGGCGCGGCGTGGTCAACGATGTCCATCCAACGGCCGTGGTGCTTCTTCAACCTCTGGTCTTCTTGCCCCAGCCGCCCAAAGCAGTGCCGGTCGTGCCGCATGCTCCTGCCTCCCATGGCTGGCTGTGCTGCCGCGGAGGCCTCACCATCCCCATACTACTCCCACCGCTGGCCAGGCCATCCCTCCACTCACCAACTCCCCCTGTTATTCTGCGGCGATGGCAGCCTCACACCGCAGCCGAACCAGTGAACCCTCGTACTCCTCTCCGCGTGGGCTTCTGCTGCCACGTCTTCCCCGGCTCCGCGTCGTCCCCTTCCTAGGCCTCGCCGTCGTCCACCGCCCTGGTGCTCTCGGCGCGGCGTGGTCAATGTGGTCAACGACCGACTTCCATCGGAAGACTACTGTACGTGGAGAGGCTGACAGCTGGGTCCACGGCAGCCGCAAGGAAGTGCCTCCTTATTACGCGCAAAATAATTATTCCTCCACCTGACAGCAGGGACCCACCGGACGGGCCACAAGTATTTCATGGAAAAAACGTTTCCCCCCTGACTGCTGTGACCCACCGGACGACGGGCCACCGTATTTCGTGAAAAAACGTTTGCCCCTGACTGCTGGGACCCACCAGACGGACCACCGTATTTCGCGGAAAAAAACGTTCCCCCCGCTGTCAGCTCGGACCCACCGGAAGTGCCTCCTTATTACGCACAGAAAATTGAAAACTCACCCTGCTAGCTGGGACCCACCATGGTGGGAGGCTGACTTGTGGGCCTACTAAGTTGACTGGGACAGAGGGCTTTGTCAACTTAGTCAATATGAATGATTCTAGCTCCATTGACCGTACGATGTCCATCCAACGGCCGTCGTGCTTCTTTAATCTCTGCTCTTCCTGCTCCAGCCGCTCAAACAAGCACCGGTGGGACTGCCCGCCCCCTCCTCCCCGCGGCCGGCTGTGCTGCCGCGCAGGCCTCACCGCCCCACCGTACTCCCATCGCTGGCCTAGCCATCCCTCTACTCACTCACATGGCCACACCTGCTGTTATTTTCCGGCGAGGGCAGACGAACCAGTAAACCCTCGTTCAGTCGTACTCCCCTCTGCGTGGGAAACAACTGCCGAGTCTTCCCTGCCTCCACGTCGTTCCCTTCCTAGGCCTCGCCGTCGTCCATCGCCCTAGTGCTCTCGGCGCGGCGTGGTCAACGTGGTCAAGGAACGGCTTCCATCGGACGTGGACTGTATGTGGAGAGGCTGACAGCTTGGTCCACGGCCGCAGCAAGGAAGTGCCTAGTTATTACGCGCAAAATAATTATTCCTCCACCTGACATCTAGGACCCACCGGAAGGGCCTCTGTATTTCGCGAAAAAAACGTGCCCCCAGCTGACATGTCGGACCCACCAGCTATCTTCGCACGCAAGGAAGTGCCTCCTTATTACGCACAAAAATATGAATACTCCCCCTGCCAGCTGGAACCCAGCATAGTGGGAGGTTGACTTGTGGGCCTACCAAGTTGACGGGGACGGAGGGCTTTGTCAACTTAGTCAATATGAACGATTCTAGCTCCTGTTACCGTACGATGTTCATCCAACGGCTGTAGTGCTTCTTCAACCTCTGGTCTTCTTGCTCCAGCCGCCCAAACCAGCGCCGGTCGTGCCGCGTGCTCCTGCCTCTCGTGGTCGGCTGTGATGCCACGGAGGCCTCACCTCCCCCTACTACTCCCACCGCTGTCCAGGCCATCCCTCTACTCACACACACCCCCTGTTATTCTGCGGCGACAGCAGCCTCACACCGCAACTGAACCAGTGAATCCTCGTACTCCTCTTTGCGTGGGCATCCACTGCTATGTCTTCCCCGGCTCCGAGTCGTCCCCTTCCTAGGCCTCGCCGTCGTCCACCGCCGTGGTCCTCTCGGCGCGGCGTCGTCAACGTGGTCAAGGAACGACTTCCATCGGACATGGACTGTATGTGGAGAGGCTGACAGCTGGGTCCACGGCGGCCGCAAGGAAGTGCCTCCTTATTACACGCAAAATAATGATTCCTTCACCTGACAGCGGGGACCCACCGGATGGGCCACCGTATTTCGCAAAAAAAACGATTCGCCCCCCCTAACTACAGGGACCCACCAGCTACATCTTCGCACGCAAGGAAGTGCGTCCGGGCAAAAAAAAATGATTCGTCCCCCTGACTATTGGGACCCACCAGCTACATCTTCGCAGGCAAGGAAGTGCCTGACAGTCGGGACCCACCTGGTCGAAGCATACGTAGCATTGTCATTCTGGTCGCGAACGTGTACGTACATACTGGTCGATGTAGAGGCGCGCACGTGTCGTAGATGTAAAGGCGCGCACGTGTCGTAGTAGAGGCGCGCACGTAGCATGTACACGTACGTACATCGTCGAGGGTGCAAGAAAGAAAATACGGCCACGTACGCACATATGGGCAGGGTCTCTAACGCCTATCGCGCATACGTACATGGCTGGGTCGGAACGGAGAAACAGCGTCGTCGTCGTGTTCATGGGGAGCCAACCGGCTGGGTCGGAACGGAATGCGTGGTCATGTTCATCGGGAGGGCTTGGACGGAACAGGCGATGGAAACGAGGCCTGGCATACCGCACAACGGAGGAAACGGCCTTGTGTTCGACCGGCCACGTTCGAAACGGGGTCCTTGTCACGTCCCTAGCCTTGCTATGCACTTGGACTAGCTTGGTTGTTGCATCATGTTTAAATTTCATTTAAACCTAAAATGGGGATTGTTCAAACCCTAGCACCAGATCAAATCAAATAGGTTCAACCTAAAATAATCTTCAATCAACCCAAAATGCCTTTGGAAATGTTCATGATTTTTGATAAAGGTGAAAACCTCTGCCAAAAATGATGAGCATATTTCTTAGCCATTTATGGATTTTTGAATTAACTCATAAAGTATTTAAATTTGGGCATTTGAATGCTATAAATAATTTAAATGCTCAAATAATTCTGAAACTAAATGTGGGCTGTTGTATATATTTCAGAAGGCGCCCACGAATATTTTCAGGATTTTCAGAAGTGCTCTGGTATTTTTAATAAAGCATAAACAACTACAGAAAAATAGAAAACAAAAAGAGATAAAAGGGTGAGAGAGAAAGGAAACTACCTAGGCCACCACCTGCAGCCGCACTGGCCCAGCTCCTGTTCCGGCCCAGCCCACCACCGCCTGGCTCCCTGTCGCCTTCCTCCTCGTGCCAGTAGGCAGGGGCGCGTGCCCGGCGCGCGTGGCCACACGCCGGCCACCTCCTCCCTGCCTGGCTGCCTCCTCCTCCCCCTGGACGTCTCCCGCAACGCCACGCCACCTCCTGGAACTCTCTCACTCTCCCCCTGCTCTCTCCCTCGCCGTTCCCCATCCTACCCGAACGGGTTCGTCGCCGCCGTTCGCCACCACCGCGGCCACCGCCTCCCCATCGCCTCTCCAACGCACCAAGGAGCTCCGCCTTGACCACCTCCCCCTCCTCACCGAGCAACGCACCCCAGGAGCCCCTGCAACGCCGCCAATGCCGTCGTCCTCAACCTTGGATGCCGACGATCCCCGCCGCTCGATTTGCCACGTCCAGCGCCTCCTCGAGCCCTCTCAAACAGCATCGACCCCGCTGTGAGCTCCTCTTCTTTCCCCCCCTCTCCCCGCGCTCTTTTGCTCGCTGTAGCTGCAATCCTCAGCGCGGCCGAAGCTCACCACCGCCGTCCATGGCGCCACCGTGGTAACCACGGCCACAACTCACACTTGAGCACTGCTGCGAGCTCAGCAGGTCCCCAAGAACCCAACGCCGCCGCTCAAAGCTCCTGACTTGCACCACAGCACCCCGCGCCACTCGGGGCCGAACTCCGGCGCCGCCATGAGCTCCATTCCGGTGTGCTCCGGCCACCCCAGTTCGAGATGTTGTCACTGCTGGATGCGCGAGTCTCCTAGCTCGCCATAGCTGCAAACCACGAGCGAAACGATGCACTCTAGCGCCGTCCCGAGCAACGCCGGTGAGCCACCACCGCGGGATGTGGTCACCGGCGGCTGAACGCCGTTCACTGACGTGGCGCGGGTTAGGTTAGCACTAATCACACACCGTGTCACTGACAGTAGGTCCCACAGGGTTACTTAACCGGCTAACAAAATACTTAGCATTAATTTAATAGGATGGACCCCACCCATTAGTTTGACCTTGCCACCTCAGCTTTGACCGGGTCCCACTGGTCAGCCTCTGTTCCTGCCTTGTCACACTGACATGCGGGACCCACGCGTCAGGTTTGACCTGCGGCTGCTCTGTTGACCTTCTGAGGTCAGCATGACGCGATGCTGACGCAGTAATAGGTTTTTCTGGATTTGTTTTACTCAGGAAATTCCAGAAAATAGTTTAAATTTCTAAAATTCATATAAAATCAACCGTAACTCCAAATGAAATAATTTATATATGAAAAATGATCAGAAAAATCCAATCTATCCATCTGTACCATTTTCATGCATGTTAGAATAACTTATCAATACTGTTTAGGACAAATGAAAGGAATGGCATTTAAATAACCACATGTGGAGTTTGAATTTGAATCTTTGATTCAAATCAACTTCATTTAACTTGTTGCTAGTTGCATTATCTCAAACCACAGCATATTGCCATGTCATGATCATGCATCATATTGTGCATTGCATTGATTGTGTTCTTCCTTGTTTGCCGGTGTTTGTCCCCTCTCGATAGACGTGGTTCCGACGATGAGTTCGATGACACCGATGAAGAACTATATTATCTTCAGAAGTGCCAGGCAAGCAAAACCCCCTTGTTCATTTCGATAAAATCCCACTCTCTCGCTCCTGCTCTCTTTTACTGCATTAGGACAACAACGATTCATCTATTACTTGCTGCGGTAGCTGAACCCCTTTATCCTCTGCATGACCTGTCATTGCCACAGTAAATAGATGAAACCCACTAGCATGAGTAGGAGTTGTTTGAGCCCTGATGTGCCTACTCATTCATGCTTGTTTGTCATGCCTGCTACTGCTTAGAGTTGAGTCAGGTCTGATTCATCGGGGATGAATTGGAGGTGTGTGAACATGTCCTACTGTGTGTGAACTAAGTGGGTGAAAACGATTTGGTAAAGGTAGCGGTGAGAGGCCATGTAGGAGTACATGGTGGGTTGTCTCATTGCAGCCGTCCTCAGGAACTGAGTTCTGTGTTTGTGATCCATGAACAGTTACTACCACACATTGGGCTCCGGGCGCTCCAAGCTCGCTCGACTTATTAATCAACTTGATCTCTGTCTAGGAGTTGCAACTAGTTTCTGGTGTTTGTAGGTAGTGTTAGTAGTCTACCAAGTGGCACCTGGTACAGGTGGGCTTGGGACAGACTAGGCACAGTGGCATGGTGTACCAAGTGGCACCCGGATGGTGGGCTTGGGAACCCTGCTCACATCGTTTGGGGCCGTGAGCGACACCCCGGCCGGATCTCCTTGCATATGGAACCCGAATAGGCGATAAACCTGGACGAGAGACTTGTGTGGTTAGTCAGGTCATGGCCGACACCCTCGCTGGGCTTCCGCTTGAAGGTTGTCGAGTACATGTCGTGTAAACAGCGGTAAGTGGTGAGAGCGTGTGTGAAGAAGTACACCCCTGCAGGGTTAACATCATCTATTCGAATAGCCGTGTCCGTGGAAAAGGACTTCTGGGTTGCCTGTATAGTTCATAGACAAGTGAAAGTGGATACTCTAAAATACACAAGATAAGCGTGAGTGCTATGAATGGCGTTCTCGTAGGAAGACGGGAGCGGATCCATAGTGGCGTATTGATATGATGAATATGTGGACTCGTGTGCGCCACCTCAAAAGAGTTACTTGCAGTCGTAGTTCAGGTTAGCCACTGAGTCAAAGCTGGCTTGCTGCAGTTAAACCCCACCATCCCCTTTGTTGATAATGATGCATATGTAGTTAGATCTGATGTAAGTCTTGATGGGTACATTTGTACTCACGTTGCTTAATTTATGTTTTTGCAGAGAGACTTCAGTCTCGCTAGTAGTACCGCGTGGACTTCGACGTTTAGCTTGTTACCTCAGCTACGATCTTGTGCTCTCGGCAGGATCTGGTAGATAGTCAGGCTTCTCAGCCTTTTTCATTTGTATATGTCTGTACTCAGACATGTTAAGCTTCCGCATGTGCTTTGAATTGTATGCTCTGATTGTTGGGTCATGAGACCCATGATTGTAATATCTCGCTCCTCGGAGCCTACTGAATAAAATACTTGAGTCGTAGAGTCATGTTGTGATGCCATGTTGTATTTGCACATATCGAGCATATTGTGTGTATGTTATTGAAATGCTTGGTATGTGTGGGATCTGACAACCTAGTTGTTTATCCTTGGTAGCCTCTCTTACCGGGAAATGTCTCCTAGTGCTTCCACTGAGCCATGGTAGCTTGCTACTGCTCCGGAACACTTAGGCTGGCCGGCATGTGTCCTTCTTCGATCTTGTGTCTGTCCCTTCGGGGAAATGTCACGCGGTGTATACCGGAGTCCTGTTAGCCTGCTACAGCCCGGTTTACCAGAGTCCTGCTAGCCCAGTTGCTACAGCCCGGATTCACTCACTGATGACCGACACGTTCGTTGTTGGGTCATGTATGCCTGTCCCTGTAAGTTAGTGCCACTTTGGGTTCATGACTAGCCATGTCAGCCCGGATTCTTTGTCATATGGATGCTAGCGGCACTATCATATACGTGAGCCAAAATGCGCAAACGGTCCCGGGCCAAGTAAGGTGGCACCCGTGGGAATATCGTGCGTGAGGCCGCAAAGTGATATGATGTGTTACATGCTAGATCGGTGTGACTTAGGATCGGGGTCCTGACAGCTTTGGTATCAGAGCTTGACTGCCTGTAGGATTACCAAGCCAAACTGGTCAAAGTTGAGTCTAGAAATTCCGTAGTTATATAAGGGAATTGATTGTGGGATGGAACGTAAGGCTCTTTTTACTCCTTATACCTTATGCCCTTCTGATCTGAGTCATCTTATCTTTCCTACGGGGTTAAGGAACTAGGCTTTCTCTTCTTTCTATCAGGATCACGTGTTACTAATCCGTAGTCCTATAGGATTGATGGTTCTAAGCTTGAGTTAAGTTCCTACTATCTTTTGTATGTTCATAGTTGGTCTCGAAACCTTGTTATTGTGCTTCTGAGTGGTTATGCCACCATTTTTGTAGGATGTCTCAAATCTTTTGAGGCCGTTATGCTGTCCGAGTCATCCCGGGTTTCTAAATAATCTGATGCAATTGCAAAATCCTTCCCTCTATTTTAGATGACCTTTCTGGCCAGGTTAACCACACTAAACGCTGAGTTGAGGTATTCTATTACCTCGACATATATGTTGGAGTTAATATTATGACCCTAGGTGTCTTAGGGGATCATCTAGTAATCTAGCCATGATTTGAGTTCCCAGTGTGATGATTCTGGCCATCATTCTCGAGAGGATCTCGTGATGCCACTTAGTAGTAGGTATTCTATTCCTGGGTTTTCAAACCAAGATTCACCCTACTTACTTCATGTTGATAGTGTTGCTAGTTCCTTTAGGTTATTAGTAACCTTTGCATTAGTCCTCGAGGTCCATGGTATATCGTTCTTCCAAATACCATGGACTACTTATGGTAGTAGTTCCTTGTCGAACCGAAAGATCACAATCAGAGTGCTCTTGACGAGTTCTCGATTTGTGCTGTGACTCTGCCAGTTCTACCTTTCTGCATGGGTTATCCGGAAGAAATATGTTGAACTCGTTCGACATGTAAATCTGAAAGTGCAACTATCCCTAGGTGGTTTTGGTAATTCATAACAACATATAGCTCATTGAGCTAATGCTATTCCAAGACTATTATTTCAGGAAAGCTCAATGAATGGCATGGCATGGATGATGAAAGTGGATCCCTCAAAATACTAAGGACAAAGGATTGGCTCAAGCTCAAAAGCTCAAGACTCTTCATTTTACATTTTAGTTATCCAAGATCACATTGAGTCTATAGGAAAAGCCAATACTATGAAGAAGGGATGAGGTGTTGCTTAATGAGCCTCTTGCCTCATGTGCTTAGTGATATGCTCCAAAACCCTCAACTACCTTCCCACATCCACAAATGACCTAAACCTAAAGCCAAAATCGGTCACACCGATTCTTTCTATCCGGCGCCACCGCTTCCAAAAGTCATAGCCACTGCCACAAACCCTAAGCAAATCGGTCTTACCGATAGGGATCTCGGTCTCACCGAGATGGGGTTGCAATCTCTCTGTTTCCCTTCCTAACGTTTCGGTCTAACCGAAGTGAGCGATCGGTCCCACCGAGATTGCAATGTAAACTCTCTATTTACTTTTTGTAACATTTCGGTCTCACCGAAAAGAGCAAATCGGTCCCACCGAGTTTACCTGGCCAACTCTCTGGAAAGCTTATTACCAAATCGGTCTCACCGAGTTTGTGTAATCGGTCTCACCGAGATTACGTTATGCCCTAACCCTAACCGAATCGGCCTCACCGAGATGCATGTCAGTCCCACCGAAAATCACTAACGGACACTAGGTTTACTAAATCGGTTCGACCAAGTTTAACGATTCGGTCCCACCGAGTTTGGTAAATTGTGTGTAACGGTTAGATTTTGTGTGGAGGCTATATATACCCCTCCGCCTCCTCTTCATTCGTGGAGAGATCCATCAGACTAAACCTACACTTCCAACTTACCATTTCTGAGAGAGAACCACCTACTCATGTGTTGAGGCCAAGATATTCCATTCCTACCATATGAATCTTGATCTCTAGCCTTCCCCAAGTTGCTTTCAACTCAAATCATCTTTCCACCAGATCCAAATCCTATGAGAGAGAGAGTTGAGTGTTGGGGATACTATCATTTGAAGCACAAGAGCAAGGAGTTCATCATCAACGCACCATTTGTTACTTCTTGGAGAGTGGTGTCTCCTAGATTGGCTAGGTGTCACTTGGGATCCTCCGACAAGATTGTGGAGTTGAACCAAGGAGTTTGTAAGGGCAAGGAGATCGCCTACTTCGTGAAGATCTACCGCTAGTGAGGCAAGTCCTTCGTGGGCGACGACCATGGTGGGATAGACAAGGTTGCTACTTCGTGGACCCTTCGTGGGTGGAGCCCTCCGTGGACTCACGCAGCCGTTACCCTTCGTGGGTTGAAGTCTCCATCAACGTGGATGTACGATAGCACCACCTATCGGAACCACGCCAAAAACATCCGTGTCTCCAATTGCGTTTGAATCCTCCAAACCCTTCCCTTTACTTTCTTGCAAGTTGCATGCTTTAATTTCCGCTGCCTATACACTCTTTGCATGCTTGCTTGAATTGTGTGATGATTGCTTGACTTGTCCTAAAATAGCTAAAATCTGCTAAACTCTAAAATTAGGAAAAGGTTAAGTTTTTATTGGTCAAGTAGTCTAATCACCCCCCCTCTAGACATACTTCAAGGTCCTACAAGTGGTATCAGAGCTTTGGTCTCCATTTGCTTTGATTTCCATAGCTTTTGGTGGTCATAGCCTTGGTTTCACAACCTAGGAGAGTATGGCGTCTAGCGAGGGAAATTATCACCGTAGAGGTCCTTACTTTGATGGTACTAATTTTGCTAGTTGGAAGCATAAGATGAAAATGCATATTCTCGGACATAACCCCGCCGTTTGGGCAATTATTTGTATTGGCTTGCAAGGTGAATTCTTTGATGGGAGAGAACCGAACCGTGAAGTGAATGCGGAAGAATTGAAGATGCTGCAATACAACGCTCAAGCCTGTGATATCATGTTCAACGGATTGTGCCCCGAAGAATTCAATAAAATCAGCCGTCTTGAGAATGCAAAGGAAATTTGGGATACTTTGATTGATATGCATGAAGGTACCAAATCCGTCAAGGAATCCAAGTTGGATGTGCTCCAAAGTCAGCTTGACCAGTTCAAAATGAAGGATGGTGAAGGTGTCGCTGAAATGTACTCTAGGCTTGCACTTATCACAAATGAGATTGCCGGCTTAGGGAGTGAAGAGATGACCGACAAATTCATCATCAAGAAAATCCTAAGAGCATTGGATGGAAAGTATGATACCGTGTGCACATTTATCCAAATGATGCCAAACTACAAAAATCTCAAGCCAACAGTAGTCATTGGAAGAATTCTTGCTCATGAGATGTCACTCAAGGATAAGGAGGAACTTCACAACTAGCCAAGAGGTGCTTACAAAGCCTCAAGTGAAGCCCCCACATCATCAAGTGAGAAACCAACCTTCAATGAAGAATTGAGCTTAATGGTGAAGAACTTCAACAAATTCTACAAGAGTAGAAGCAAAGAAAGAAGCTCCAAGTCAAGGTATTATCATGACAAGAGATCTTCTAGTCGAGAGCGCAATTGCTACAATTGTGGGAAGCCTGAACACTACTCCAATGAGTGTACGGCACCCTACAAAAGAAGAGAAGATTCTCCAAGAAGAAGGAGCAAAAGAGAAGAATCACCACCAAGAGAGAGGAGGAGTAGAGATGATCGTTATGAACGAAGACCCTCACGGAGAAGCAAGGATTCGGAAAGGAAGGACAAATCATCAAGGAGCTACACAAAACGAAGACATCAAGCTCATGTTGGTAAATGGGTTTCCGGCTCCGACTCCGACAATCACTCCGAGAGAAGCTATCACTCTGACTCCGGATATACTCAAGATGAAGGTGTTGCCGGTCTAGCACTTGTGTCAACCAACTCCTACGACATATTTGACACACCAAATGAAGGTGTTGGAAGATGCTTCATGGCCAAAGGTCCAAAGGTAACACATCCCGAGTATGTTGATTTTAATAGTGATGAAGATGACTTGCTTATGGATGATGATTTACTTGTTGACAACTCTAGTGATGAATACTATGATGAAACGTCAATTAATCATGCTAATCAAATGAATGACAATGATAAGGAGAAAATTGAGCTTCTAACTAAAGAACTAAACACTCTTAAGTTGGCTCATGAAACTATCTTCGAAGAACATCGAGAACTTTTAAGGGCTCATGAGAAGTTACGCTTTGAAAAGCTCAATCTTGAGCAAGAGCATGAGTTCTTAAAGGCAATCAATGATGATCTCCGCAAGAAAAGTTCTTCTTACATTGCCAAGCGTTTACTCTTATCTACTTACATGCCCCAAGTACAGTCTAGTAACAAGTACAAGAAAGATACTTCCTCTAGTAGTAACAATAATAATGTCAAATCCAATGTTGTTGCTTCTAGTAGTTCTCTTGATTCCACTAATGATTCTCTTAGCCAAGTTACACTTGAGCAAGAAAATAGTTTATTGAAGGGAATTATAGAGAAAGGTGTTTACAAGAGCCTTGTCGGGAGTAAGCAATTCGAGGAAATTGTGCGCAAGCAAGGAAGGCACCGGAAGAATCAAGGTGTTGGTTTTGAACGAAAGTTCAACGCCAATGGAGTTGAGTGGGAAGAAGATCAATACCCCAAGACAAAGTTTGTTCCTCAACAAGAGAAGTATGATCCTACTTCCTTCAAGGGGACACAAGCTCAAGATGATCTTCCACCACAAGACCACAAGAACAAAGGCAAGGACAAGCTTCAAGAAGAGATTGATGCATTTGAAGAAGCACCTAAAGCCTCATTCAGTTGGGTCCCCAAGACTACGTCAAGTTCTACTTCATCAAGTACAACTACAACTCCAAGGATTCCCATCAAGATGATGTGGATCTCGAAGAAGAAGAACTAGAGAGGTCTTGAGGGTGACTCCACCAACATTCTTCACTCATATCATTTTGGCAAGAACAAGTGCAATCAACTTTCACATCTTGCACTAGTTCAAGGAGTCACAAACCCTCATGTTGGTAAGGCAAGGGACAAGGTAACCTAATGTTTTCATGGACATCATCTTGTGTGTGCATCACTCTATGTCTATGGATATTCTTGTTTGTTCCTTGTGGGACTAACCCATGTAGGCAAGTTGAAAGTGCAACTCATTCCAAAGGATTGCTCCAAATGATCTACTTCAACATTGAACATCCACATCTTCAACACCTACATGAAGTCATCATCGACAAAACCCAAGGTTAGTTCATCCCTCTAAAGGGGGGGGTCTCACATCTAGGGGGAGCTTAACTCAAATAATTGAGTCAAAGCAACTCTAATGGTGTGAACACATTAATGCATTATGTAAAAGTGGTAACCCCACTTGAGCTTAAACGATGAGTATGACCTATGATCAAATGTTCTCATTTGACTCCTAAGTCAATATACTCATATATAGATGACCTAGTCATCGCCAATTGCTTGATAGATGCTAAAATTGGTTGTGCATGCTTTGCCACATATTTCAATTGCCATCTTATTGTGTGAGCATGTTGGTGCATATTTTACTCATTCAAGGACATCCACTTGTTGTTTTGATTGTTTGGTTCTTTCTTCTTTTGGCCAAGTGGATGGACAAGAATGCCTAAGAACCTTCTTTAGCTATCTATGCTTTTCTCGTCTCAAACTCTATTCATGCTACATCACAAAATTTGATCAAGTTAGATTCGAACCACTCTGTGTGAGGAGCACTCGGAGTCCCCGATTCGTCATAGACTTAAACTTCCAAAACCTCTTAGTGATTCTCGGTCTGACCGATCCTTCCATTTCGGTCCTATCGAGATCATCAAGTTGATCTGAGTTTTCAATCTCGGTGCAACCGATTTGAACTTTTCGGTCTCACCGATTTGCTGTAACTAAACACAGTTATGCATCTCGGTGCCACCGAGTTGTTCCACTCGGTCACACCGACAGGGTCGAGCTATATATATAGCCACGGGCAAAATTTTGGAAATTTCTCCGAAACCCTTCGCCCGTGCAACAGCTCGCTCTGCCATCGTGGTCTCCGTGCTCTCCCCGTCGCCAGCAGCCTCCTGTCGCTGATCTCCACCGCCGTCAATGGATTTCGTCCCCGCCGTTGCCACTGTAGCAAGTCCACCGCCAAGTTAGGGTATGGACTTAATCTTTGTGCTATCCACGTCTGATTCCTGGCACATTGTTTTCATATTGATTCTTGCCACGATTGAAACTCTTCTATCCAGCCAAAGTAGTTCATAGATTAGATGTGATTCAAATTTTTAGGGTTAGGTTTCCGCCGAAACCATCTCGGACCCACCGAGTTGAAAAACTCGGTCTCACCGATTTGGCTTATGCCATTGCACTAGTGACTCTCGGTCTGACCGAGAATTACTAATCGGTGCAACCGATTTGAGGACTCTGTGAAACCCTAGCAGTCTCGGTACCACCGAACTGAAACTCAGTCCAACCGAGATCATCAATTTAGGTTCCAAAACTGCTTCGGTATCACCGAGTTTAAAAATCGGTGGATCCGAAATGCTTTCTGTGGAAAACTAAGATTGAACTTTTGAGTCATTCTTTTGCAAAAACCTCTGCATTTTGTGATGCTCATCTTTTCTATCTCATCTATAACTCTTCACAAGGTCAGCAGTCAGCTTTTGCAGTATGTCTGATCAAAGTGACAGCCAGAACAGGTCAGAAGAGCAGATGGACTTGAGTGAGGGCACTAGTCCCTCAACTTCAGATGAAGGGAGCAGAAGTACTCCTAGCAATTTGCCTAAGGCTGCAACTAGGCAAAGGAGGAAAAGAACTTTAGATTCAGAGGATGAAGATTACAAAGCTGAGGAAGATGAGGCTACTTCCAAGAAAGTGGTGCTCAAGAAGGAATATGGCTCAGCAAAGAATACAAAGCCAGGCATGAAGACCAGAATGCCTGCAGGAAGATAACCAATGTCCAAGGCCATAGCATCAACTCAACTGCCTAAAAGGCATGATCCCAAAGAGCCAACTGCTGAAGGAAAGAAGAGGAAGGAAAGGGTCAAGAAGAACATGGCCAAAATTGTTGGTAAACCTTCCATGATGGAAGAGGAAGAGCTTGCTGCACCAGCTCCAAAGGCACCAAAGCTTATGGGTGATGCTATTAAATCTGGGGCTACAACATCCAAGACCAAGGAATCACTCAAAGCTGGCTCCAAGGCCAAGCAAGTTCCAAAGAGGAATACTAGGAGTATTCCAGCTACTGAGAAGAACAAGGCCCCAGTGCCCAATGTTGCTGAGGAGGAAGATGAAGAAGGACAGGTTCTAAGGAAGCTCAAGCCAAAGATACCAGATCGCAATGATGCCCATCCTGTGGCTGAGGACATGAACATCAGAAAAGACTCAGGATTGAGGATATGGAGGATGGCAGATCCATATGCCACAAGGAGAAGAACTGTTGTTGACTACAGGTTCCACACAAAGGAACAACAGGATTTCTATGAAACAATTCTGTTGGACAAGAAGCCCATAGTCTGTGACATGAGGTGGGTTGACTGGAAATTCATCAAGAAAAATGAACAACACTATCCTGGAGTGCAAGACAGCTTTGTTGCTTGTGGAGTTTCAAATTTTGTTGGACAGAAGTTCACCAACTGGAATGATGAGCTTATCATGTAGTTCTACTCCACAGCACACTTTTACCCAGATGGAAGAATAGTTTGGATGTCTGAAGGTACAAGGTACCAGTCCACTATTGAAGAATGGGCAAGTCTGATCAATGCCCCCAAGGAGAATGAGGATGACCTAGACATTTATGCAAAGAAGAAGTTGGGTCACAATTCAATGGCTCACATGTACAAGGAAATTCCAGACAAGGCATTAGAGACTCACAAGTTTGGATCAGTTCACTTTTTGTTGTCAGGGTTGCCAACCATAAATTGGATTCTGAAGCACACTTTGTTTCCCAAGTCTGGTGACATAACATGA
Organism: Triticum timopheevii; assembly: GCA_963921465.1. Lineage (NCBI taxonomy): Eukaryota > Viridiplantae > Streptophyta > Magnoliopsida > Poales > Poaceae > Triticum > Triticum timopheevii. The sequence goes on along the minus strand of OY997270.1, from coordinate 486,637,388 downwards.
TCAGAGGGCATGCCATCAACATGTTGCATGTGTTTGATGTGCCACAGAAGTTCAAAGTCATGAGCCTGATCATTGAAACAATCAAGAGGATTGCAACAGATCAGAAGAGGAGCTGTGGATATGCACCTCAGATTCAAGAATTGATAAACTCAAAGATGGGCACAGGAAAATATCAATTAGATAAGGAACACTTTCCACTTTATCCAGACTTTGAGGACAATGAGGTTGTCATGAATGAAGATGATCCACAATCAGTTCAAGCTCAGGAGAAGAAGGAGAAGGCAAAGAGGGAGAAGGCTGCCAAGATGCCAACTCAAGAGGAGGCATCTGAATATTTCTTGAAAACGAAACAGGAGCAGCTTGGTTACTTGATAGCATCATCTCTGAGGATTGAGAAGGGGTTGGCCACCCTAACTCAAAACCAGGAGAGCCTAGAAAGAATCATGGAACAAAAATTCTATGATCTAGATGTCAAGGTAACTGAGATTCAGTCAGTTGTGGAGCAGCTGCAGGATGACATGCAGGAGAGGAAGGGCAAGACTACCACCAATGTGTTTGCTAGAGTGCCCAGAGCCCAGAGGTCAGTTGCAGTGCCAGTGACAGACACTAGAGCAACAACTTCAGCACCAGCCACTGCCCCTACAGTTCTAGTGCAACCAGCTCCAGCACCAACTCCTCCAGCTCCATCCACTTCAACTGAAGCCTTCATCCAAGGAGCCATCTCTACACCACCACCAGAAGATCAAGCCTGAGAGTCGATCTAGCACTATGCATTTTCTATGAACTTTTTGGTAACTTGTTGCCAAAGGGGGAGAAAAATGTATAGATCATAGGCTTCGAGAGAGAGAGAGTGTTGCTTTTGTTCTCTCTTGCTTTATTTGGTGGTTTTTCAATCTTTGTTTGCTTTCGGTTGGGATACTATGCTTGTGAGACATTGATGATCATGTGTTTGGTCATAAGCTTTATGCATGCTTGATATTATCCTATCTATCTTATGTGATCACTCACTATGCTTGGTGATGAGTGCATGTATTCATTGTTTATTATTTTGAGCGCTCCACGAAGATGTATGTGACATGGAAGAGTAACCCATGAGCCTAATTCATTGTGCATTTGCAGTCCAAAGCAAATCTAAAACTATGCACAAATTTAGGGGGAGCTCTTGCTTATCACATACTTCTCAAAGCGACAATGTTATTTAAATTTTATTATCGTTTGCGAAGCTTTGATCTATATGTTGTCATCAATTACCAAAAAGGGGGAGATTGAAAGTGCAACTATCCCTAGGTGGTTTTGGTAATTCATAACAACATATAGCTCATTGAGCTAATGCTATTCCAAGACTATTATTTCAGGAAAGCTCAATGAATGGCATGGCATGGATGATGAAAGTGGATCCCTCAAAATACTAAGGACAAAGGATTGGCTCAAGCTCAAACGCTCAAGACTCTTCATTTTACATTTTAGTGATCCAAGATCACATTGAGTCTATAGGAAAAGCCAATACTATCAAGAAGGGATGAGGTGTTGCTTAATGAGCCTCTTGCTTCATGTGCTTAGTGATATGCTCCAAAACCCTCAACTACTTTCCCACATCCACAAATGACCTAAACCTAAAGCCAAAATCGGTCACACCAATTCTTTCTATCCGGCGCCACCGATTCCAAAAGTCATAGCCACTACCACAAACCCCAAGCAAATCGGTCTTACCGATAGGGATCTCGGTCTCAACGAGATGGGGTTGCAATCTCTCTGTTTCCCTTCGTAACGTTTCGGTCTAACCAAAGTGAGTGATCGGTCCCACCGAGATTGCAATGTAAACTCTCTGTTTCCTTTTTGTAACATTTCGATCTCACCGAAAAGAGCAAATCGGTCCCACCGAGTTTACCTGACCAACTCTCTGGAAAGCTTATTACCAAATCGGTCTCACCGAGTTTGTGTAATCGGTCTCACCGAGATTACGTTATGCCCTAACCCTAACCGAATCGGCCTCACCGAGATGCATGTCAGTCCCACTGAAAATCACTAACGGTCACTAGGTTTACTAAATCGGTCCGACCGAGTTTAATGATTCGGTCCCACCGAGTTTGGTAAATTGTGTGTAACAGTTAGATTTTGTGTGGAGGCTATATATACCCCTCCACCTCCTCTTCATTCGTGGAGAGAGCCATCAGACTAAACCTACACTTCCAACTTACCATTTCTGAGAGAGAAGCACCTACTCATGTGTTGAGGCCAAGATATTCCATTCCTACCATATGAATCTTGATCTCTAGCCTTCCCCAAGTTGCTTTCCACTCAAATCATCTTTCCACCAGATCCAAATCCTATGAGAGAGAGTTGAGTGTTGGGGAGACTATGCTTTGAAGCACAAGAGCAAGGAGTTCATCATCAACACACCATTTGTTACTTCTTGGAGAGTGGTGTCTCCTAGATTGGCTAGGTGTCACTTGGGAGCCTCCGACAAGATTGTGGAGTTGAACCAAGGAGTTTGTAAGGGCAAGGAGATCGCCTACTTCGTGAAGATCTACCGCTAGTGAGGCAAGTCCTTCGTGGGCGACGGCCATGGTGGGATAGACAAGGTTGCTACTTCGTGGACCCTTCGTGGGTGGAGCCCTCCATGGACTCGCGCAGCCGTTACCCTTCGTGGGTTGAAGTCTCCATCAACATGGATGTACGATAGCACCACCTATCGGAACCACGCGAAAAACATCCGTGCCTCCAATTGCGTTTGAATCCTCCAAACCCTTCCCTTTACTTTCTTGCAAGTTGCATGCTTTAATTTCCGCTGCCTATACACTTTTTGCATGCTTGCTTGAATTGTGTGATGATTGCTTGACTTGTCCTAAAATAGCTAAAATCTGCTAAACTCTAAAATTGGGAAAAGGTTAAGTTTTTATTGGTCAAGTAGTCTAATCACCCCCCTCTAGACATACTTCAAGGTCCTACACAATCCATGCATCCACAGCTGAGAAAATCATATGTTCCTTGAGTTGTTACTCAGCATTTGCATTCCGACCATTGGCTATCAATCGATAGTCTAGAGTATGTGTGCATTCGTTCGTCGGTGCCTATCATTCTTGTGGTCCGTCAAGCCATTCTAGTTTAGAATGACTAGGAGAAACGAACTCCAGTACCTCATCCATTTCTAGGATTGGGTCAAAGCAGTTGTATTCCGCAGATCAAATGCAATCAAGCTTTTGGTCTGTTCCACCTTGGAGTGTTACCCTCTTTACGTCAGGATTGTCATGAGAATTGCACCATCTCTTGTGAATTCTTGACGTAGTGATACTTCTCGCCATCCTTATTCATTCCTGGGTTCCGTGTTGTTGCAGCCGGAGTGCCGATAAGTAAATCATGATGTGTGAACTCAGTACTCCTAGCAACTCCGCTGCTTGGTAGTTAAAGGACAATAATTTCATTCTTAGCATGTTGGTTATTGAATCATCATTCTAAGATTGATCGTGCTACCTAGTCCATTCTCCTGGTGCACTCCTCGATCAATGAGTTAGGATTATTTCAAATCTTCGCTCTATTGATCATATCGTCTTGCCCTGAAAAGCAAGATTGTTCTCGAGCTTAGTAACATATCAGTGGTTCGTGATTTCCCGAATATCTTCTCGGAAGTATTACCAGGTTGTCCCCTGACCCTTATGTTGAGTTCGTGATCAAGTTGGTTTCTTGTAAACCACCCCCTTCTCCAAGGATCTGTGTTGGATACCCCTGAGCTAGTTGGTCAAGCTAAATAAAAACTTGGAGAGTTGGAAGATAAAAGCTTGTCTAACCTAGTTCATTTCCAAAGGGATATCCTGTGTTGGTGTGTTAGTTGAAGAAAGATGATATCTTCATCGATTGGTCCCTGTGATCAGTTGTTGGACCTATTGTCTTATAAAAACTTTGATTTGAGTATGGGCTATCGTCAAATCAAATCAGAACCAACGATGTTCGTAATGTTGTCTTACTCGCGGTTATCACTCGAGCATACACCATTACATCTTTTGGGTCTGACCAATGCTATGTCCTTGCTAACATAATTATGGAATTCCATTTATATGGTCATCCAGATGACTTGTTGTTGAGCCCATCAGCAGCATTTTACCTTCTCCATGATCATGTTGAACATCCATCTAGTGTTGGAAACTTTTGTAAACATTACCTCCGTCTTCCATTCATGAGGTATATGTTCGGATGAAAGAAGTGACTTTCTCTAATTCACGTGCATTTGATGTAAGTTGCTGCCGTGAATTCGAGAAAGTTAGTTTTGCTTCCTCCGAAATCATCCCAAGTCAGTCATGCACGTGCAAAGAATTCTGTGGTCTGTTAGACTGATCATCTTCATTCCATATGTATATCCTAGCACACCAAACCACTGATTGAGTTGTTCAAAGATAAAGGAGTCTGTCCAAGGTGAACTCTTTGGACTTCCACGCGTGGAGACTTCGATGTCATTAATGATGGTTCCCCACCTGAACTCGGTAGTGTTTTATTGTAAGACTACCATGTGATAATGTTTTGTCTGGGACAACGTGTTCACATGTGTGTAGCAGAACCAGCTCATGTTTTGGAGCTTGCTATCGTAGTTCATTTACCGAGAATCTTGCAACATTACCTCGTCGGTTTGTGTTGCATACTTTCTTTTCCAGACATGTTGTCTGAAATATTCTGTTACCAACCAGATCTGAATCTCAGGCAGATATGATGGTTGGAACCTCTTCCAAGAACTATGATATAGGTTCCAGTGAAGTGGACGCACCTATCTAGAAGCACTATTGTTGTAGTATCTTGACTAAGTCGTTTGGTCACCTCCCATGAGGATCTCGCATGACTTATTCTAGAAGTTGATCCTTATGGATTTTGTGCTCCCGAAGTCCGACCTTTACTTGATGGCCATGTCGATGCTTTTAAGCATGATCGTGGTAGCTAGAAATCAAGGAGAACATTAGAAGCGGAGTGCTAAATGTCTCTCGGTCGATCATCCAGATTTCGTTTCCTTGGCCTTGCTAAGGTGAAATCTAAGAAAGGGTTATCTTCCTTTGCATCTGCATCGTTCATCGCTATTTATCATGGTAGTATGTTGTGTTGTCAGCACCCTTGACACGGATGTTGGTAAAACCTTGATGAATATGGAAATGCTCAAGTTCTTGAGAGCACGCACAAGCGCTAGGTGTTATCATCGGCACTAACTGGGATTGCTCTCAGTTTCCTCGGTTACGCTATAACTTTTCAAACAATAGACTCACTCGCTACTGTTGAGCTTCTTCCCAGTTACTAAAATCATCCCATGTGTTGTTTTCAACAAGGTAATCCACATCATCCATTCTAGTCCGGGTATGCCATCTTTTTGTTCCCCGCCAAATGATCGATTGTGATTTGCCTTGGGATGGTATCACTCCCCCTTGTACAACGCCTCTTCTTTGGTATATCCATCATCTTGACAAATTCTATGAATAATCTTGAATGTCTCCTTCAAAAACCCTGTGGGAAAAATATGAGGAGAATAGTGCAGATATGTTGCTAAAACTCCTTTAAACCCAGTGGGAAAAATAATAAGGAGAAAATGATGCAACATATAATGATCATTGTCTCTTGATAACTCATATGAGAAAAACCTTTGAAGAGGGAGAAAACTCATTGATTAGTTTAGAGAACAATTAATATGTCTTGAGTACTTCCTTTAAAAAACCCGATAGGGAAAATAGGAAGTATGATTTATGTTCTTTGATAAGATATTGCCTCATTAAAAACCATTATGAGAAACTTTGATAGAAAACTCATAAGGGAAAAGAGTGCAATATGATATGCCATTGAAAACTCCTTTAAAACCCAGTGGGAAAATATAAGGAGAAAATGTATGACATATACTGGCACTTGTGTTTATATTGTCTAGTTAAAAACCTTTATGAGAAACCATTAGGGAAAACTCATGAAGGGAAAATAGTACAATATATGCAATCTAAGAATTGTTAATAGGTTATAGATTTGGGAAATTACTCCCCCTGAACTTTGCAAACCTGGAGAATGTGTAATACAAATTCCATTATATGATCATGACATTATTAATAATATGTAGGATCATCAAAGTATGCTGTTTGCATATTGTTTCCTCACTTTCTATAATTTTGTGAGCATAAGTAATTTTCGAGCAATGTGCTTTATGATATTGCTCTTCATATAACCTGTAACTATTGAGTAACATAAGTGGTAGCGTCTTGATAAATCAAGTTATGTGATTCTGATCAATCTCAACCACATGATTTTGAATGTGGTTAATCATTCTGCTAAGCCATCCATATTTTGCAATGCTTTTAGATTAAGCAATTATGTCAGAATGATAACTAGAAATAGCCAGTAAAGCCCATTTAGATGACTTCCATATGAAGGCTATTCCTGCAAATTTAGTCATTGATATGGCATTGTTGGGATCAAAGAAAGAGCCAATATCATTATATCATCTCATGGTCATATCTTGTATTTCCTGATGGAATTGTCCAAGATTTATTGTGAACTTCAGATATAAGTTAATATTCCTCATATTGACCATATATGTTTTGTTGGTGTGATATATCCACATTGAACTTCTCATATATGATTTGGATATATGTAGACTTATATGTATTCTTGAGAGAATGCTCAAGTTCTAAACTTAAGCTAAATTTGGTTTAATCCAATTTTTCCGCCTTGAGATGATTTTGTGTATGTTTAGGTCTTGTATAGACATTGATGATGAAGTCATCGATATACACTAAGTGATATAAGGAAAACAAATTTTGGATTTCCTTATTAACACATAAGCAATCATCATTCTTTGAGTAATCCCTTTGAAGAAGGAACTCATTTAGTCGGTAGTACCATATGATTTCTGACTATTTCAAGTCATAGATTGACTTTGAAGTTTTACACAAAACATGCTATGATTTATCTTTGGATTTGGAATTTTAAGCCCTTTAGGGACTTTAAAATAGATATCCTAAATGAGTGATCCATATGAGTATGTATTCACTGTATCCATTAACCGCATGGTATTATTTGTACTGCCTATGATATTTAGTATCGAAACATAATTCCACTAATACCAGGAGGGTATGTCACATCATGATCGATGTAGGATCTCTGCGTGAACCCTTTTGCTACAAGCCTCGCTTTCTCACCACCTCATTTACTTTGTCTATGAATGAGAAGTTTTTAGTATTCCATATGGAAGATACTTATGAGGAGTAGGTATTACTGTAGTAAATACCACTCATTTCTTGAGCGAGTGCTATTCTTCATTGCTTGCTTCCTTTTATGTGAACCAATATGAGTGCAAGAGGCACTCTACCATGGATTTTGGTTCTGGGCCCAAAAGGTTTTAGCAATTTGAGAAGAAATATATGTCGACAAATGTAGTTTTTAGTTTATATGATTCTCATGGAATCATTGAAGTTTGTGGATAAAATAGTTACTCCTTTTTAACTCCTTGTGATTTCCTACAACAAATGGAGTCAACGTGTTTCGATGTCCCGGCACCAAAACATTTGTGTACATTTATGCCGAGCATTGGATGATGAGCATCCAGTGAGGTGTCTTTCAACTTGATGTTGAATTACATTTACTGGTTGAGGATTTGATTTCCTCTGTTTCCACGGAAGCATATGAGAAGTTATATCTCGTCTTGTTAGATTTTCTCCCCCTCTTTTGAATGTGTTCAAGGAGAAGAGTGGTTTATTAGGTACCTCCACCCTTTTTGACACTTTACTGCAGGAATATAGAATTTAGTAACACCTTGTTATTAGTAAATGTATGTGGCAGATTTGCAATGTGTTGCAAATATATGATTCTCTAAACTTCTATAGTCTAGATTCTTTGAGAACGTGGATATAAGGATTGAATGTCAATAACATTTCTAATCTATTTCTCGGCATTCTTTATGGTACTAATCTCCCCCTAATGCCGGAAAATATCCTTATTGTTGATGCAATCAGCATACGGGCTGTGAATAATTTTGATTGACGGATAAATTGTTATTCCTCACATAGATCCCTAATTTTCTGTGAGTGCCCATTGAGGTACGCTGGAGTGGTGATATCGGTATGTAACCAAATTATCGCAGATGGGAAATGCTATGTTGATTTCCACATTATTACTACAAGGGGAAAGTAGTATGATATGCAGTTGGTATGATTTAGATCATACTTACGGTGTGTAAGGCCGTATGTGTCCAACAAGAGGCTGGTAAATTTACAATTCTTTAAAAGTGGTCATGTAATTCATTTGACTATCTTTGAAAAGAAATTTAGTTTAACCATTCTGGGTATACATAGGGTACTGAATGCAATCAAAAAAAAATGTCGTGAAATGAGTTCAACGACATTGTCCATTCGAATGGGTTTATCCTTTGTTCAGGAGAATTTTCTTCTACTTTGATAAGTTAAGCAATTTATCGGGTAAGATCATGGTTGTGTGTGATAAGAGACACACTTCAAAAAACATTTTATGAATGTGTATATGAGTACCATGAAGTATCTAAATTACCACAGATAATGGTTCAATATTCCACATATATCTTTTGAATGTGTTCAAGGAAGAATAAGTGGTTTATTTAGAATTTTAAGGTGAGAGTTCCTTAAAACAGATTTCCCCTATGACACATGTGGTGCACATATAATCTGATGATACGGGGAATATTTTGCAACTTGTTAAGTTGTGACCAACAGAATTGTCAAATAATTTTCTAATCATCCCCAAACTAGGATGGCTAAGGCTATCAAGCCTAATATTTAATTCATTAATACTTAGAAAATCATTGTGTACGCAACAATATTGAGTATGAATTGAAACATACATTTAATTTATCGAATATTGTATCCAAGGGATATGATATTGGACATTTTACTACATGTAGTAGTACAAGTATAGGCTAATAATATGTTGGGATAATTAGGAGATTACCTAAGGTCTCCAATATTCTTGAGTGCAAATGAGTTCATCCTCCATTTTCTGCACTAGACTTTGGTCCTCCTTCTGATGAAGATTCTGAGAACAATCCTTTACTAGAATCTGGTTGTTATTTGCAAATTTTAAAATTTATCCCATTGAACTTATTGGCCTTTTAATCAATTTGTGGTGTGGTTCGACCATATGTTTGAGGGTTTGGTAATCATAGGTACAATATTTATATAACCACACATTTGAAAAACTTGGGAGTTGTCTTTCGATCATTTGAAAATGACAGATTCCTAGATAATTTTATCTTTGGTTGTCTATTAGCCTCCACTTTACTTCGAATTTCTTCATGGTTCTATTTTGTTACCACTAACTTTCATAGTATTCTCGGTACTAGCAAGAATTTCAAATAATGGTATAGCACCCGTTGGGCGAATCTGATGATTTTAAGAAATTCCATGTTTCTTCATCATAGAAATGGTAGTACCATCTTAAGAGGAGGTAAAGTGTAAATGGAATTTTCAACTGGATCCGCATATGAAAATATTTGATCACGGGATATCAACTTGAAAGTTGATTAAGTGACAAAATTGTGCGTTGCGGTAGACTTGAGGTCTTGAAAAACGAATGGGTGATCATTCGCGATGTGCTCATGGCAACATGTATCTCTAAAGGGAAATATTTAAAGTAAATGAATATTCATCCATTATGTACTTAGTTTAAGAACTAAGTGAAGTTGGTGACATATAAAATGCATATGAACATACTTATAGCTATTAAGAGAATAGCCATGACACATTTTCCGAAGGTGGAGTTATAGTGCCACAATGCCATGTATGGGTAAAATGACCGATGTCATATATCATCTTAAAATAAACAGTCCCACCTAACATGAATTTGCATTTGAAAATGATATCCATGTGTTACATGAGAAAGGCTCATGCATTTATTTAATTTACTTCTAGGAGTAAGCGATGTATATGGATAGAATGATTTGTTTGAGAACAATTTCGGCCAAGGTCATCCTTGGTGAACATGGGTGTATCCTTCAATACAACGCATGTGACGAAGTCATTGCTAACATTCTGGACTTTATTCTCGAGGAAATATGCAACTTTAGAGGTATGCATATATTTGCGAAATTGTCTACAACTTATTCAAGCAAAATGAGGCTTCAATAATTGATATTGGTAGATAATACCATTCAACATGTAATGATCATGCATGAATTTACTATGATAGTAAATCATTTTAGTGAACAACAACAATTGCTTCAAAGGAGCAAATTTTGAAATCGCTGATGCTTTATAACCATATGTGTAAACCTCTATTTATAGGATAACACTTTGAAGATAATCAACAATATGGTGTAAATCTCGCAGTAATAGAAAACATAGTCTGATTTTTGTCAGTAGATGTTCATAATTCTATTACCTTATGTTATGCTAAATGTATGAAATCACTTTGAAGGTAATCATCTGTCAAAATGACATGATGTAGACCTTGCAGTAATAGTGGATAGTCTGCAAAATTTTGCAGTAGATGCCAATATTACCTTATGATATCTTAAGGTAGTCACATTTAGTATTAATATTCGGATGAGCACGTTAAGGGTAGTCATCTTGTCAAAATAGCAACACGTAGACCTCACAGTATTGGTGGATAATCTGCAAATTGTGCAGTAGATGGTACCATTACCTTGTGATTCATGAATAAATATGGGTAGTCATATTGAGTACGACACTTCATAATTCATGTTTGAATTATAATTCGATTTGCAAGAACAAAAAGACAATTGCAAAAATTATAGTTGTTCTCCTAAAATGTATGCCTTAGGAAATGTTTGATGCAAAGACATATATAATGTCTTAAATTCTGAAGAAATAAATGTACGCAAAACATTCTTTTGCATTAGTATTACTGTGGTAATACATATAGATGCAAAACTTAATGATTTACATATTTATGTAATATATGAAGACATGAGGCTTCAAATGATTTTTTACAAGATGTAAAATAGTGCATAATTATATTTTTATGCCATTTGAAAATAACCTATGGTCTAGTCCAAACGTGTGTTGAGAAACCGAGATGAAAAATGGCCAGAGGGATAAGATTCCCCAATTTCTCCCGTCGCTTTGAGGACACTGACGGTGTCCTGGACTAGGGGGTACTCAACGCGTCATCTCCCGATTAGTTGGATTGTGCCGAGGACCCCCATGGTCGTATACTCATGGGCCAGTCCGGACAGCTGCCGCATACAAGGAAGAATCCACAAGACCTGGCGATCAAGACAAGGACTCCTCCCCCACCGGCGTATTCGGCTAGAACTCTTGTTATCCTAGGCCTCTGGTGCATTATATAAACCGGGGCCAGGCTAGTCGATAGGCATATAGAACAATCATACCATAGGCTAGCTTCTAGGGTTTAGCCTCTCTGATCTCGTGTACATCAACTCTTGTACTACCCATATCATCAATATTAATCAAGCAGGAGTAGGGTTTTACCTCCATCGAGAGGGCCCGAACCTGGGTAAACATTGTGTCCCTTGCCTCCTGTTACCATTGATCCTAAGACGCACTGCTTGGGACCCCCCCACACGAGATCCGCCGGTTTTGACACCGACATTGGTGCTTTCATTGAGAGTTCCGCTGTGTGATCGGCGAAAGGATCAATGGCTCGACTGCAGGTCAACTGCGACGTCGGCTTCTTCGTCACCAGCTCGACTGGTCACCTTGGCTTGACCGAGGACTGCGCCCTACCTCCGATTGTCATGTTCGGATGAAGGCCTTCGTCAACACCAACTCCGATCTCTATCAAGATCATGGAGGAGTCATCCAAGGAGCTCGGGGGCTCAACGTCAACATTGCCCTCAGGCGACCATGCTGTTTTTCTGGACAGCAAATTTGTATCCGCCGTCATCGCCTCCTCGAGTGTCGCTTAAACGATTACTTCGATGGAATTATGCGGAATTAAGTCTATAACAACCCTGCAAAAATTTCGTCGAGTTCCGATGGAGGAATCTCCGACAATCTCCGATAAACCGGAGCCCTGTTGAATCTGGACGAGAATCCGGACGAGTTTAGGGCGTGGTATCCAGCACCTAGCTCGGATGTCCTATGGAGGATCCAACCGTTGATTTGCTGCGGAATTCCCATATCTACCACCTGCCAGAAATTCAGCTCGATCCGACCGTCCAAACTCCGGGAAACTTCCGATTAGTGTATCACTTTTTGGATCTGTTTTCTGCGCGAGAACGAATCCGACCCGAATTCATCTTCTTTATGAACGGGATCTCGGACATCCTTTTTGAAGGAAGTTTTCGTATGGGGTGTTGTGTTTTATTCTCAAACACATCCCAGTAGTATTAAAAGTATTCTTGCAATACGAACTTTACCGTCGCGCCGGTGTCAAACCAGCCCGACAACATGACTCCACAGCGGCCGACCTGCGTTAGACACGTCGTCGCTTTGTTGAGTCGAGCTCAATTACTTCGGATCATCATCTCAGCCAGCCGAACAATAGTTCGGCATCGCGAAGGATAAATTGTCACCAACATCGCCGCCCCACGGATTACACGGAGCGGGCACACCTGCATCGCCACACGGTCACTTCATCAAGCCGGCATCGACCACGTCACGACCTGCATCGCTGAACCGGGGCTTCATCATCTCTTCATCAACCTACTCCGAAGACTTCGGCGTTGCTGACCGACCAGCTCCGTCACGTTAGCTGGACCGAGGGCTTTGCCTCGGCGAGCCAACCCTTGCCAGCATCACCATGCTGTTGCTTTATCACCCATCAGGCGATAGGTGTGCGGATCGAGTCCCAATTTTGGGAATCACCTTTCTTCGGATTGCTACAACAAATAAGCCAGGTGCTATTAATCCTAGTATTTTTTGCTTGTTAGGGTTCATTTTTCCCAATGAATTATTACTCTGGTTTGTCCGTCATATATACGCAGGTCTATCAAATGGTGGCCGCATTAACGACGGTCGCATGGTGGTTCGGTCAATTTCCGTACATAGTCCGGCGAACGCCGCATCAGGAACTTGAACTGACCTGTGAATTCAGGCCTTGCCATGCCTTTACTGCATCACGCCGCCGCCCTGCATCGACATTGACTTCGGCGCCAGGCCATATTTCTTTTATTACTCACTTTGCATAAATTATTTTTTATGTAACGGTTTTTTTATTTATTTTTATTATTACTATTATCTCCAGTTTGCACTATTTTTTGTGCACAGGAAAATGATCCAGCCGGACTATATCCTTTGGCGTCACCTCGGCTGGACGGGGGGCTTCGCCAACACTTCATTACCCCATGCCGGGGACTTCGGCATCACCCTGCCGTCCTGCATTGACCGTGCTATGTCACCACTTCGGAGTGATGAGCTCTTTGCTCCGCCACCTCGGGACCGGCTCGGGGATGGAACCTTGTCCCGCATCAAGCTCGGACCGTGTCATCAATACCGAACACATTAACCAGCTAAGTTGTCTTCATGATCAAAGTTTTAAATTTTTTAACTTGTGTTCGGCTTGGCCAAGCATTATACTTTTTTGGAAAAAAGTTGCTTGTAAAAATTTCTTGTCCAAACTTTGTTTGTGACGCATAAATGCAAATACCCAATTCATTTGGGGGCTTCCTTCATGAAGCTTTTCTTCTTGCATATGATTATACTTGTATGGCTTCGTTCCTTGTTCGTGTATTACGCCACAATATGCACCATATTGACTTAAGCGATTTGCAAGCTGGGTTGCCTCGCTCCTGTGTTTACCCCTACGTTCCCGATTGTTCGGCTAGGGAGTAAAGGGAGCACCTCTACGATTGTCACGATCGGGTCATCCGAGCCGGACCTCAGACTGGCTGAAGCCGAAAGCTAGCGCTCTTATAGTTTTCAATGATGGTCGGCACACAACGGAACTCATGAGTACAAAAAATCTATTGCACAAGTCTCATAATAACAATGAGCACCGAAGAAAGGTATCGGTGGGGGTACTATTTTCTTCGAAGATGCTTCTTACACTTCGCAGTAATATAGCATAAGTTCCCTGAGCGCGCTTTGTCTGTTACAGCCTTATGGCCTGATTGCCTGGTTATTGGAAACACCGTCGATATTCTCGACAGATGGAGTACATAACACTTTTTGGTCGTTGACCGAAGAGGGAGAAGCCGACGGTCGGTTAAGACGCGTTTAAAGTTCGGTTGAACATAGATATGATATAAGTACTTCGGTACATGCAATCATTCTTTTACCCAAGTCACTTGGGGGCTCTTAAAGTTATATGAGCCATTTTATGATAAGTGTTTTTCTTCTTAGTCGTTGCAAAGTTTTTATTATTATTTATCACTCCTTTTTTCAACACAAGTGTGCGGTCACTAGCCGGGGAGCCTAATTTCTCTCTCAAAGCCGCTAGAGTTTAGTTTGCTAAACTGGCCTAGTAATAAGTACTCCACCTTCGGGATAGGAGGTTGAAGCCATAGGCTGACCCGCTTGAAAGTTTTGAGATAGGATGTGTCATGTTAAAGCACGGCAGAAGCACTTTTTTTTCTCTAAAGTCCAATTTTCGGATTGGCACCGAACACTTGATCTAGTTCGGACATTAACCTTTTGAATAAGTTTTTTGGCTTTTCGAGCCCATGGCACTTTTAAACTATTTGTGTGTTTTCAGCACAAGTCTCGAAGTGCAACGCCGGACACCTTTAGAGATTCGGCAAAAACATTTTCGGATATTGCCATATATGCATCGGTTTCGAATTATGTCTTCGGTCAATAGTTGGGTTGCCTGGCTCGTGCGCTTGCCTCCTATGTTTCGCTCTGTTCGGCTAGGTGTGCAAAGGGAGAACCACTGCGATTGTGCTTCCAGCTCACATGGTTAAGCACCTTAGTGGAGAAAGCCGAAAACTGACTGTCACAATAAGCGTAAACTGGTCGGCGATCCGATGACGGCGTTAAATGATGGGCCATTCATAACAATGGCCGAAGTGTTTACGGCTTGACCTCGACTGTCGCCGAACACTACCGGGGGCTATTAACTGGCCTCCCAAACTAAATCCTCGATATTTTGCTCTTACATTGGAGCTGAGGTTTCATGATCAT
Source organism: Triticum timopheevii (assembly GCA_963921465.1). Lineage (NCBI taxonomy): Eukaryota > Viridiplantae > Streptophyta > Magnoliopsida > Poales > Poaceae > Triticum > Triticum timopheevii. Next base: position 486,622,365 of record OY997270.1, on the reverse strand, counting down.
GCATAGCATGACAACCCAAAGAAAGGAACCGAAAGCGGGACTATTTTCTTTGGAAGACATTTCTTCTGTTAAACAGTAATATAACATGTCTCTCCGCGTACCTTTGTTTATAAAACCGTATGGCCAGATTGCCTTGTTTGTTGTAAATCTTTGCCCTTATAAAGGCTTTATAAAGTAGGACAAACACTCCTCGGCTATTGGCCGAGGAGGTGGAAGCTGATGGTCGATCAACAAAGTTTTGTACAATACGGATCCGAGCATTAATGACCTAAAGTACTTGGATACATAGAGTCATTACACATAATTTGTGATTTTACTATGGATATCGATCCTTAATTCGGCCTCCCGTGCCCGCATTAAGGCTCAGGGCTACTGGGCTTCGGGCTTATTATTTACAAATATTAAAGGGGCACATCGATCCCCTGATCTGGTGTTGCCACCCGACCAGTGTCTCGAGGGCTACTGCATTGCCTGTCCAATGCAAAAAAATTTAAGTGTAATACAGTCTCCGATGAGATTTTGATCCTCGGGTTGGTCGGCCGCACCCAACCTGAGTCTCGAGGACTGATCACGCCACTTTTTGTGTCCTGAAGTATTCTGCCGAGCTAGGACTTGATCCTTAGACCGATTTTGCAAATCAACCTGAGTCTCAGCGGCTACGGGGATCAGCGGTCTTATGTCATCCTTCATGTGCATCTCGGGTTTTAGACCGATACCCACCTTGAGGTCTACTGGCTATGTATCTCGGCAGAGAATAAATTGCACCAATCAAAAATATTGATAAAAATCGGCCCACATTCGGGGAGGTGCACCACCTCGGAAGCAGTCCGGCATAAAGCTCGGGTGCTAGTGGCTGGCTCCATAGAGGGCATTTCCGGCATTAAGCTCGGCTAAACTCCTTCAAACTTCTTTGAACCAAGGTGATTTACAACACCTTGGATACAATCCAGCGTTGGAGCTCGGATACATAGTCCGGCGTTGGAGCTCGGATACAGTCCGACGTTGGAGCTCGGATACATAGTCCGGTGTTAGAGCTCGGATACATTCCGGCGTTAGAGCCGGGAAGAAGTCCGACGTTGGTGCTCGGCTGCAAGAGATAACTTGAATGCAGTCCGGCGTTAGAGCTCGGACGCAAAAGGACACTGCCTCCTGGGAATAACTCCGAACCCGAGGTGTGGCTTAAAAATAACCAGGCATTGATAAAGGCCGGAAACTTAAAGGGGCTCCTCGGATACTCGACGTGTAAACTCGTCGAATGCATTTCGGCGATCCTCAAGATAGAAGATGAGAAGATTTGTTGAACCAGTTTTCAAGACCGGCAACCGAAGATGAAGAACAGTTCGGAAGAATCGAGGAGCGTCCCTAACTTGAAGACCGGTTCAGGGGGCTACTGACGGTGTCCTGGACTAGGGGGTACTCAACGCGTCGTCTCCCGATCTGTTGGATTGGCCCGAGGACCCCCATGGCCGTATACTCATGGGCCAGTCCGGACAGCTGCCGCATACAAGGAAGAATCCACAAGACTTGGAGATCAAGACAAGGACTCCTCCCCCACTGGCGTATTCAGCTAGGACTCTTGTTATCCTAGGCCTCTGGTGCATTATATAAACCGGGGCCAGGCTAGTCGATAGGCATATACAACAATCATACCATAGGCTAGCTTCTAGGGTTTAGCTTCTCTGATCTCATGGTAGATCAACTCTTGTACTACCCATATCATCAATATTAATCAAGCAGGAGTAGGGTTTTACCTCCATCGAGAGGGCCCGAACCTGGGTAAACATTGTGTCCCTTGCCTCCTGTTACCATTGATCCTAAGATGCACTGCTTGGGACCCCCTACCCAAGATCCGCCAGTTTTGACACCGACAGACACCATGGCGTGCTGGACGCCGGGAGATGCGAACCACCGTCGGGCCGAAGGCCATGGACGTCATGTTGCTGGAAGGCATGGTGGTCGCGACCGCTGAAGAGCGCTTCGCCGGATGGCCTCGGGCGCCTGAGGCCGCATTCGTGCTGGATCTGAGGACCGCGTCGGATGGTTGAGATCGCCGCATCTGGAGGCAGCGCCGGCCGCATCGGGCTGTAGAGTTTGGATTGGCCTCTGCCTCGCGCTGAGAAGATGCGGTTTTGGATATTAATTTTCATCTTCTTGTCTAAGCACTCCCTCTATGTTTGGAGATTTTCTGCTCGGAGTGATGTCGTTCTCGCCTCTTGGAAGAAGCGTGCTTCTGCTGACCTTTTTCTGGTACAAAGCAATTCGCATGAGTGCATACATGTACATAGAAAATGATCAATTGATTGATTATAAGGGATGATAATATGAGTAAATTCTTGATTTATTTCCATACTTATCAGACGCGTAATTGCCTTGAGCGTTCGGTGCTGCCTCCTGCAGCCGATGGCCGGTAGCAGCACTACGAGCGTGCGGGAGGGCGAAGCCACGCAGGGTCGGGAGCCGTCGCGCGCTGGGAGTCACTGGACCGGTGGGGAGAAGTATGCAGAAGGTTCCGTTGGAGGGCGGCACTACATCGTGCATCAAAGAGCGCCGCTTCGATCCTAAAAGTCGCGTTCTTCTCGCCATGGTTGAAGCGGTTGCCGCTGATGGGTTTACACATCACCATTCTCTCTTTCCTCTGTTTGGAATGCTTGCTGATACAGGGAAAAACAATCGGTCAATGAATCAGTGATGCTAATCATAAATAGACAATCAAGTTGGCTATCTCCCGATGGATTTCTTGTATGCATGCATCGTAGATGCATGTTCATCTTTTTTCATGAATGGTGTGCTAGAGCCGGCCGATGGCCAAGACCAGGTTGCGTGCCGACTGAGAGCCGCCGCATGGCAGAGGGCACGCCGAGGTTGTCTTGTTCGCCTTGGTTGCCGTGAGCGCAAGCTGCATCGCCGCCTTAGTTGGTGCCGAGGACGCTGCCGTGCGGTGGAGACGATGTTGTGGGCCGCTATTGCACCGCTGTTGGGTGTGCAATTTTGGTGCCACAGCCTCTGTTGACATAGATAATTCGCCTTTCTTCTTCTTTGTCTTAGCCTATCTCTCTAATGGAGAGCAAAGTGCATGATAACGTGTTTGAAGTAAAAAGTAAAGAACGAGCGAGTTGAATGAAATAGGATCCATTAGTCTTTATTGATGATTGAAATGGGGTATTTATACCCAGGCGGAAGTACACATGGTGCTCGGCGGTCAAGTAAACACATAGTTACTTGAGAGCCAAGTTATTACATAGTTGCCTTGAGAGCCAAGGAAATACATGGTTGCTTGAGAACCAAGCAACCTATCTAACAATTAATTTAATACTAATTAGCTTAATTGATAAGAAACTATTCTATTCTTAACAAATAGGATGGACCCCACCCATTAGTTTGACCTTGCCACCTCAGCTTTGACCGGGTCCCACTGGTCAGCCTCTGTTCCTCTCTTGTCACACTGACATGCGGGACCCACGCGTCAGGTTTGACCCGCGGCTGCTCTGTTGACCTTCTAAGGTCAGCATGACGTGATGCTGACGTGGTAATAGGTTTTTCTGGATTTGTTTTACTCAGGAAATTCCAGAAAATAGTTTAAATTTCTAAAATTCATATAAAATCAACCGTAACTCCAAATGAAATAATTTATATATGAAAAATGATCAGAATAATCCAATCTATCCATCTGTACCATTTTCATGCATGTTAGAATAACTTATCACTACTGCTTGGGACAAATGAAAGGGATGGCATTTAAATAACCACATGTGGAGTTTGAATTTGAATCTTTGATTCAAATCAACTTCATTTAACTTGTTGCTAGTTGCATTATCTCAAACCACAGCATATTGACATGTCATGATCATGCATCATATTGTGCATTGCATTGATTGTGTTCTTCCTTGTTTGCCGGTGTTTGTCCCCTCTTGATAGACGTGGTTCCGACGATGAGTTCGATGATACCGATGAAGAACTATATTATCTTCAGAAGTGCCAGGCAAGCAAATCCCACTCTCTCGCTCCTTCTCTCTTTTACTGCATTAGGACAACAACAATTCATCTGTTACTTGCTGCGGTAGCTGAACCCCTTTATCCTCTGCATGACCTGTCATTGCCACAGTAAATAGATGAAATGCACTAGCATGAGTAGGAGTTGTTTGAGCCCTGATGTGCCTACTCATTCATGCTTGTTTGTCATGCCTGCTACTACTTAGAGTTGAGTCAGGTCTGATTCATCGGGGATGAATTGAAGGTGTGTGAACATGTCCTACTGTGTGTGAACTAAGTGGGTGAACACGATTTGGTAAAGGTAGCGGTGAGAGGCCATGTAGGAGTACATGGTGGGTTGTCTATTGCAGCCGTCCTCAGGAACTAAGTTCTGTGTTTTGTGATCCATGAACAGTTACTACCACACATTGGGCTCCGGGCGCTCCAAGCTCTCTCGACTTATTAATCAACTTGATCTCTGTTCAGGAGTTGCAACTAGTTTCTGGTGTTTGTAGGTAGTGTTAGTAGTCTACCAAGTGGCACCCGGTACAGGTGGGCTTGGGACAGACTAGGCACAGTGGCACGGTGTACCAAGTGGCACCCGGATGGTGGGCTTGGGAACCCTGCTCACATCGTTTGGGGCCGTGAGCAACACCCCGGCCGGATCTCCTTGCGGATGGAACCTGAATAGGCGATAAACCTAGACGAGAGACTTGTGTGGTTAGTCAGGTCGTGGCCGACACCCTCGCTGGGCTTCCGCTTGAAGGTTGCCGAGTACATGTCGTGTAAACGGTGGTAAGTGGTGAGAGCGTGTGTAAAGAAGTACACCCCTGCAGGGTTAACATCATCTATTCGAATAGCCATGTCCGTGGAAAAGGACTTCTGGGTTGCCTGTACAGTTCATAGACAAGTGAAAGTGGATACTCTAAAATATGCAAGATAAGCGTGAGTGCTATGAATGGCGTTCTCGTAGGGAGACGGGAGCGGATACATAGTGGTGTATTGATATGGTGAATATGTGGACTCGTGTGCACCACCTCAAAAGAGTTACTTGCAGTCGTAGTTCAGGTTAGCCACTAAGTCAAAGATGGCTTGCTGCGGTTAAACCCCATCATCCCCTTTGTTGATAATGATGCATATGTAGTTAGATCTGATGTAAGTCTTGCTGGGTACATTTGTACTCCCGTTGCTTAATTTATGTTTTTGCAGAGGACTTCAGTCTCGCTAGTAGTACCGCGTGGACTTCGACGTTTAGCTTGTTACCTCAGCTACGATCTTGTGCCCTCGGCAGGACCTGGTAGATAGTCAGGCTTCTCAGCCTTTTTCATTTGTATATGTCTGTACTCAGACATGTTAAGCTTCCGCATGTGCTTTGAATTGTATGCTCTGATTGTTGGGTCATGAGACCCATGATTGTAATATCTCGCTCCCCGGAGCCTATTGAATAAAATACTTGAGTCGTAGAGTCGTGTTGTGAAGCCATGTTGTATTTACACATATCGAGCATATTGTGTGTATGTTATTGAAATGCTTGGTATGTGTGGGATCTGACAACCTAGTTGTTTATCCTTGGTAGCCTCTCTTACCGGGAAATGTCTCCTAGTGCTTCCATTGAGCCATGGTAGCTTGCTACTGCTCCGGAACACTTAGGATGGCCGGCATGTGTCCTTCTTCGATCCTGTGTCTGTCCCTTCGGGGAAATGTCACGCGGTGTCTACCGGAGTCCTGTTAGCCTGCTACAGCTCGGTTTACCGGAGTCCTGCTAGCCCAGTTGCTACAGCCCGGATTCACTCGCTGATGACCGACACGTTCGTTGTTGGGTCATGTATGCCTGTCCCTATAAGTTAGTGCCACTTTGGGTTCACGACTAGCCATGTCAGCCTGGATTCTTTGTCATATGGATGCTAGCAGCACTATCTTATACGTGAGCCAAAATGTGCAAACGGTCCCGGGTCAGGTAAGGTGGCACCCGTGGGAATACCGTGCGTGAGGCCGCAAAGTGATATGATGTGTTACATGCTAGATCGGTGTGACTTAGGATCGGGGTCCTGACAGTCCTGTTGATCGGGAGGGGCCTGGCGTACCGCAAAACGGAGGAAACGGACCTCCTACGGTTGAAACAGGGGTCCTATTGATCGGGAGGGGTGTGGCGTACCGCAAAATGGACGAAACGGACTTGTGTTGGAGCGCTACGGTCGAAACTGGGGTCCTGTTCATCGGGAGGGGTGTGGCGTACTGCAAAACAGACAAAACAGACTTGTGTTGGAGCGCTACGGTCGAAACGGGGGTCCTGTTGATCGGGAGGGGTGTGGCGTACCGCAAAACAGACGAAACGGACTTGTTTTGGAGCACTACGATCGAAACGGGGGTCATGTTCATCGGGAGGGGTGTGGTGTACCGCAAAACGGGAGTCCACGGATACTGTTCATCTCCACCGTCGACCTCCTCCAGCCTCCACGGGCTATCGTCGACCTCCTCCAGCCTCCACGGGCTCCTGTTCATCCAGCCTCCACCGCGCGCAACCCCACCAGCTACTGTTCAACCACCCCTCCACCGTCTACTGTTCATCCAGCCCTCCACACCACGGGGTCCTGTTCAACCACCCCTCCACGGCCACCCCTCCACCGTCTACTGTTCATCCAGCCCTCCACACCACGGGTTCCTGTTCATCCATAGGCAATGCCACCGCTCACTGTTCATTCAACCCCCCCCCCCCCCCCCCCCCCGCAACGCTCACTGTTCATTCCAGAGGCAGCATCGATCGACTTCAGTTAGCAGCAGTAGCGAAGGAATCGCTCCATCGGGTTCAGTTACCAGCCTCGATCGATCCCTCGGGTTCAGTAACGCGTAGCCTGCAGTGCAATCGCTCGGGTTCAGTTAGAGCCCAACGCCTCGCTCGGCTTCAATTAGAGCCAACGCCTCGCACACATGCGCGTATGTACGACAGAAACGTGCATCGCTCCGCCCCCGACCTCCCACCGTAACCGGCAACTCCCCGAAATTTTCCTCCCCCTCGCTTCTACCACGGTTTTTTCCGTCATGGACGGCCCAAAGAATGTCATGCAGCTGCGTCTCCGGCCCGCCCAGGACGAAAAGCCCATTTTTGTCATGATTTTTTGTCATAGAAGTAGGAGCCCACCACATCTATGATGATACCGGGTTTTGTCACAATTATCATCATAGAAGTGTCATATGTATGACAGAAAAAAAAATTGTTCGACCCAAAATGTCACGGATGTGTCTTTTTTTGTAGTGCTTGCATACAGTTTACTTCCCATTCGTCGACTTGCAATCATGGGTTTTGCCACATTCTTTGATAATGATACTTTGGCCCTCTTGTAGAGCAAGACTCTTAAAGTAGCCTTTGTTGGGCATGTCGAGAACGGTCTTTATGTGATTAACTTTTTGGAGCGACCCACTAAGACCGCGACATGCCTAATGGCTAAAGTTGATGCGGGGTGGCTTTGGCATCGCCGTTTAGGCCATGTGAATATGAGATCTTTGCAAAGTCTTATCAAGGGGGACCATGTCCGTGGACTAACCAATGTTAGCTTTGCCAAAGATCGTGCTTGCAGTGCTTGTATCGAAGGAAAGTTACATGAGAAGGCTCATCCTCCCACGACTATCATCTACTCGAAGAGACCCTTGGATCTCCTTCACATGGATATCTTTGGGCCTCCATCCTTTGGTAGTCTTGGGGGTAGAAAGTATTGCTTAGTGATTGTCGATGATTACTCAAGGTACTCTTGGGTATATTTTTTCAAGAGGAAGAGTGAAACTCAACAAACTGTCATCGACTTTGCAAATGAAGCTCAACATCAACACGATGCAAAGATCTTGACAATTAGAAGTGACAACGGCATCGAGTTCAAGAACTATACCTTGGATGAGTTTATTAGTGATGAGGGGATCAAGCATCAATATGCACCATACACCCCTCAACAAAATGGTGTGGCAGAGAGGAAGAACCGTACGTTGATGGATGCGGCAAGGACCATGATGGTGGAGTTCAAGTCTCCTTATAACTTTTCGGCCGAAGCCATCAACACCGCGTGTCATGCATCCAATCGGCTCTATCTCCGCAAAGTCTTGAACAAGACTCCATATGAAATACTCACCGGTAACAAGCCCAACCTCAAGTACTTCCGGGTGTTCGGTTGTAAGTGTTTAATTCTCAAGAAAGGTGTTCGCTTGTCTAAATTTGAGGCTAGAGCTCATGAGGGCATACTTGTTGATTATGTGATACGTCTCCAATGCATCTATAATTTTTGATTGTTCCATGCTATTATATTACCTGTTTTGGATGTCTATGGACTTTATTTTACACATTTATATCATTTTTGGGACTAACCTACTAACCGAAGGCCCAGCCCGTATTGCTGTTTTTTTTGCCTATTTCGGTATTTCAAAGAAAAGGAATATCAAACGGAGTCCAAACGGAATGAAACCTTCGGGAGCGTGATTTTTGGAACGAATGTGATCCGGAGGACTTGGAGTGCAAGTCAAGAAGCAGCTGAGGCAGCCACGAGGGTGGGGGCGTGCCCCCCTGTCTCATGGGCCCCTCGGGCGGCCACTGATACGTCTCCAACGTATCTATAATTTTTGATTGTTCCATGCTATTATATTATCTGTTTTGAAGGATTATGGGCTTTATTATACACTTTTATATTACTTTTGGGACTAACCTATTAACCGGAGGCCCAACCCATATTGCTGTTTTATTGCATGTTTCTGTATTTCGAAAAAATGGAATATCAAACGGAGCCCAAATGGAACGAAACCTTCGGCAGCGTGATTTTTTGGAAGATTATGATCCAGGAGACTTGGAGTGCAAGCCGGGGGGGGTCATCGAGAAAGCCACGAGATAGGAGAGAACCCCCCCACACCCTATAGGGCGCACCCCCCTGTCTCGTGGGCCCCTCGAGCACCTCCCGACCGACTTCTTTCGCCTATATAAGCCTACGTACCCTAAAAACATCGAATATCAAGATAGATCGGGAGTTCCGCCGCCGCAAGCCTCTGTAGCCACCAGAAACCTCTCGGGAGGCCGTTCCGGCACCCTGCCAAAGGGGGGATCCTTCACCGGTGGCCATCTTCATCATCCCGATGCTATCCATGATGAGGAGGGAGTAGTTCACCCTCGAGGCTAAGGGTATGTACCAGTAGCTATGTGTTTGATCTCTCTCTCTCTCGTGTTCTCTTTCGTGTTCCCTCTATGACACGATCTTGATGTATCCCGAGCTTTGCTATTGTAGTTGGATCTTATGATGTTTCTCCCCCCTACTCTCTTGTGACGAATTGAGCTTTCCCTTTGAAGTTATCTTATTGGATTGAGTCTTTTATGAGAACACTTGATGTATGTCTTTTCGTGCTTATTTGTGGTGACATTGGGATATCATGTGCCACTTGATCTATGTTTTGGTGACCAACTTGCGGGTTCCGCCCATGAACCTATGCATAGGGGTTGGCACACGTTTTTGACTCTCCGGTAGAAACTTTGGGGCACTCTTTGAAGTACTTTGTGTTGGTTGAATAGATGAATCTGAGATTGTGTGATGCATATCGTATAATCATGCCCACGGATACTTGAGGTGACAATGGAGTATCCAGGTGACATTAGGGTTTTGGTTGATTTGTGTCTTAAGGTGTTATTCTAGTACAAACTCTTGAATAGATTGATCCGAAAGAATAGCTTTGAGGTGGTTTCGTACCATACCGTAATCTCTTTGTTTGTTCTCCGCTATTAGTGGCTTTGGAGTGACTCTTTGTTGCATGTTGAGGGATTGTTATATGATCTATCTATGTTATTATTGTTGAGAGAACTTGCACTAGTGAAAGTATGAACCTTAGGCCTTGTTTCCTATCATTGCAATACCGTTTACGCTCACTTTTATCGCTTGCTACCTTGCTGTTTTTGTAACTTCAGATTACAAATACCTTTATCTACCAACCATATTGCACTTGTATCACCATCTCTTCGCCGAACTAGTGCACCTATACAATCTACCATTGTATTGGGTGTGTTGGGGACACAAGAGACTCTTTGTTATTTGGTTGCAGGGTTGTTTGAGAGAGACCATCTTCATCCTACACATCCTACAGATTGATAAACCTTAGGTCATCCACTTGAGGGAAATTTGCTATTGTCCTACAAACATGTGCACTTGCAAGCCCAACAACGTCTACAAGAAGAAGGTTGTGTAGTAGACATCAAGCTCTTTTCTGGCGCTGTTGCCGGGGAGGCTAGGTAAACGGCACTCACACCCCGTCAACTAAGCTCTTTTTTGGCGAGGTGAGTGCTTGAAGGTATATCTTTAGATCTTGCAATCGAGTTGACGGTGTCCTGGACTAGGGGGTACTCACCACGTCATCTCCCGATCTGTTAGATTGGGCCGAGGACCCCCATGGCCGTATACTCATGGGCCAGTCCGGACAGCTGCCGCATACAAGGAAGATTCTGCAAGACTTCGCGATCAAGACAAGGACTCCTCCACCACCGGCGTATTCGGCTAGGACTCTTGTTATCCTAGGCCTCTGGTGCATTATATAAACCGAGGCCAGGCTAGTCGATAGAGAGATACAACAATCATACCATAGGCTAGCTTCTAGGGTTTAGCCTCTCTGATCTCGTGGTAGATCAACTCTCGTACTACTCATATCATCAATATTAATCAAGCAGGAGTAGGGTTTTACCTCCATCGAGAGGGCCCGAACCTGGTTAAAAACATCGTGTCCCTTGTCTCCTCTTACCATCCGCCTAGACGCATAGTTCGGGACCCCCTACCCGAGATCCGTCGGTTTTGACACCGACATTGGTGCTTCCATTGAGAGTTCCGATGTGTGTTCGGCAAGAGGTCGATGGCTCGCCTGCAGATCAACTGCGACTTCGGCATCTTCATCACCAGTTCGACTGGTCACTTTGGTTCGACTAAGGACTGCGCCCTACCTCCGATCGTCATGTTCGGATGAGGGCCTTCATCAACATCAGCTCTGATCTCTATCAAGATCATGGAGGAATCATCCAGGGAGCCCGGGGGCTCGACGTTAACATTGCCTTTGGGTGACCGTGCTGTTTTTCTGGACAGCGAACTTGTGTCCGCCGTCACCGCCTCCTCGGGCGTCGGTTCGATGATTGCTTCAGTGGAATAGTGTGGAATTGAATCTACAACACCCTGGAAAATTTTATCGAGTTCCGATGGAGGAATCTCCGGCAATCTCCAATATACCGGAGCCGTGTTGAATCTGGACGAGAATCCGAACGAGTTTGGAGCGGGGTGTCCAGCATCTAGCTCGGACATCCTTTGGAAGATCTGACCGTTGATCGGCTGCAGAATTCCCATATCTAGCACCTACCAAAAATTCAGCTCGATCCGACCGTCCGAACTCCGGGAACCTTCCGATTAGTGCATCACTTTTTGGATCTGTTTTCTGCGCGAGAACGAATCCGACCCAAGTTCATCTTCTTTATGAACGGGATTTCGGACATCCTTTTTGAAGGACATTTTTGTATGGGGTATTGTGTTTTATTCTCAAACACATCCCACTATTGTTAAAAGTATTCTTACAATACGAACTTCATTGTCGCGCCGGTGTCAAACCAGCCCGACAACATCACTCCACGGCGGCCGACCTACGTTAGACACGTCGTCGCTTTGTTGAGCCGAGCTCAATTTCTTCGGATCATCATCTCGGCCAGCCAAACAATAGTTCGGCATCGCGAAGGATAAATCGTCACCAACATCTCCGCCCCACGGATTACACGGAGCGGGCACACCGGCATCGCTGCATGGTCACTTCATCAAGCCAGCATTGATCACGTCACAAGCTACGACCTGCATCGGCATGGCCGAACTGTTGCGTCATCAAGCCGATGTCCATCACGCCGAACTACTTCAACACCTCGGCTGACACGACAGCTGCAACGTCTCCTTATCGACCTGCTCCGTCACCTCGGCTAAACCGAGGAGTTCGCCATCTCTTCATCAACTTACTTCGGAGAATTCAGCGTCACCAGTCGACCAGCTTCATCACGTTAGCTGGACCGAGGGCTTTGCCTCGGCGAGCCAACCTTTGCCAGCATCGTCATGCCGTTGCTTTATCGCCCATCAGGCGATAGGTGTGCGGATCGAGTCCCAATTTTGGGAATCACCTTTCTTCGGATTGCTACAACAAATAAGCCAGGTGCTATTAATCCTAGTATTTTTTGCTTGTTTGGGTTCATTTTTTCCAACAAATTATTACTATGGTTTGTCCATCATATGTACGCAGGTCTATCAAATGGTGGCCGCATTAACGGCGGTCGCATGGTGGTTCGGTCAGTTTCCGTACATAGTCCGACGAACGGCGCATCCGGAACTCGAACCGACCTGTGAATTCAGGCCTTGCCATGCCTTTACCGCATCACGCCGCCGCCCTGCATCGACATTGACTTCGGCGCCAGGCCATATTTCTTTTATTACTCACTTTGCATAAATTATTTGTTATGCAATGATTTATTATTATTATTATTACTATTATCTCCGGTTTGCACTATTTTTTGTGCACAGGAAAATGATCCAGCCGGACTATATCCTTTGGCGTCACCTTGGCTGGACGGGGGGCTTCGTCAACACTTCATTACCCCATGCCGGGGACTTCGGCATCACCCTGCCATCCTGCATTGACCGTGCTATGTCACCACTTTGGAGTGTCGAGCTCTTTGCTCCGCCACCTCGGGACCAGCTTGGGGGATGGAACCTTGTCTCGCATCAAGCTCGGACCGCGTCATCAATACCGAACACATTAACCAGCTAAGTTGCCTTCATGCTCAAAGTTTTAAATTTTTAACTTGTGTTCGGCTCGACCCATCATTATACTTTTTTGGAAAAAAGTTGCTTGTAAAAATTTCCTTGTCCAAACTTTGTTTGTGACGCACAAATTCAAATACCCCGTTTACTTGGGGGCTTCCTTCATGAAGCTTTTTTCCTCTTGCATATGATTATACTTGTACGGCTTTGTTCCTTGTTCATGTATTACGCCACAATATGCACCATATTGACTTAAGCGATTTGCAAGCTGGGTTGCCTGGCTCCTGTGCTTACCCCTACGTTCCCGATTGTTCGGCTAGGGAGTAAAGGGAGCACCTCTGCGATTGTCACGATCGGGTCACCCGAGCCGGACCTCAGACTGGGTGAAGCCGAAAGCTAGCGCTCTTATTGTTTTCAATCATGGTCGGCACACAACGGAACTCATGAGTACAAAAAATCTATTGCACAAGTCTCATAATAACAATGAGCACCGAAGAAAGGTATCGGTGGGGGTACTATTTTCTTCGAAGATGCTTCTTACACTTTGCAGTAATATAGCATAAGTTCCCTGAGCGCGCTTTGTCTGTTACAGCCTTATGGCCTGATTGCCTGGTTATTGGAAACACCGTCAATATTCTCGACAGATGGAGTACATAACACTTTTCGGTCCTTTACCAAAGAGGGAGAGGCCGACGGTCGGTTAAGACGCGTTTAAAGTTCGGTTGAACATAGATATGATATAAGTACTTCGGTACATGCAATCATTCTTTTACCCAAGTCACTTGGGGGCTCTTATGTTTATTTGAGCCATTTTATAATAAGTGTTTTTCTTCTTAGTCGTTGCAAAGTTATTATTATTTATCACTCATTTTTTCGACACAAGTGTGCGGTCACTAGCTGGGGAGCCTAATTTCTCTCTCAAAGCCGCTAAGTTTAGTTTGCTAAACTGGCCTAGTAAGAAGTACTCCGCCTTCGGGATAGGAGGTTGAAGCCGTAGGCTGACCCGCTAGAAGTTTTGAGATAGGATGTGTCATGTTAAAGCACGGCAGAAGCACCTTTTTTTTTTCTAAAGTCCATTTTTCGGATTGGCACCGAACACTTGATCTATCGGACATTAACCTTTTGAATAAGTTTTTTGGCTTTTCGAGCCCATGGGACTTTTAAACTATTTGTGTGTTTTCAGCACAAGTCTCGCAGTGCAACGCCGGACACCTTTAGAGATTCGGCAAAAACATTCTCGGATATTGCTATATATGCATCGGTTTCGAATTGTGTCTTCGGTCAATAGTTGGGTTGCCTGGCTCCTGCGCTTTCCTCCTACGTTCCACTTTGTTCGGCTAGGTGTGCAAAGGGAGAACCACTACGATTGTGCTTCCAGCTCACATGGTTAAGCACCTCAGTGGAGAAAGCCGAAAACTGACTGTCACAATAAGCGTAAACTGGTCAGCACTCCGATGACGTGTTAAACAACGGGCCATTCATAACAGTGGCCGAAGTGTTTACGGCTTGACCTCGACTGTCGTCGAACACTATCGGGGGCTATTAACTGGCCTCCCAAACTAAATCCTCGATATTTTGCTCTTACATTGGAGCTGAGGTTTCATGATCATGCTTAGCATGACAACCCAAAGAAAGGAACCGATAGCGGGACTATTTTCGTTGGAAGACATTTCTTCTGTTAAACAGTAATATAACATATCTCTCTGCGTACCTTTGTTTATAAAACTGTATGGCCAGATTGCCTTGTTTGTTGAAAATCTTTGCCCTCATAAAGGCTTTATAAAGTAGGACAAACACTCCTCGGCTATTGGCCGAGGAGGTGGAAGGCTATGGTCGGTCAACAAAGTTTTGTACAATGCGGATCCGAGCATTAATGACGTAAAGTACTTGGATACATAGAGTCATTACACATAATTTGTGATTTTACTATGGATATCAATCCTTAATTCGGCCACCCGTGCCCGCATTAAGGCTTGGGGGCTACTGGGTTTCAGGCTTATTATTTACAAATATTAAAGGGGCACATCGATCCCCTGATCTGGTGTTGCCACCCGATCAGTGCCTCGGGGGCTACTGCATTGCCTGTCCAATGTAGGAAATTTTAAGTGTAATACAGTCTCCGAGGAGATTTTGATCCTCAGGTTGGTCGGTCGCACCCAACCTGAGTCTCGAGGACTGAGCACGCCGCTTTTTGTGTCCCGAAGTATTCTGCCGAGCTAGGACTTGATCCTCAGGCCGATTTTGCAAATCAACCTGAGTCTCAGCGGTTACTGGGATCAGCGGTCTTATGTCATCCTTCAGGTGCATCTCGGGTTTTGGACCGATACACACCTTGAGGGCTACTGGCTATGTATCTCGTCAGAGAATAAATTGCATCAATAAAAAACATTGACCAAAAATCAGCCCATGACCGAGGTGCTTAACCACCTCGGAAGCAGTTCGGCATATAGCTCGGAAGCAAGTGGTTGGCTCCTTTAAGGGCATTCCCGGCATTAAGCTCGGCTAAACTCCTTCAACTTTTTTGAACCCAGATGATCTATGACATCTCGGATACTATTCGGCATTGGAGCTTGGACACAGTCCAGCGTTAGAGCTTGGATACATTCCGACGTTGGAGCTCGGAAGAAGTCCGGCATTGGTGCTCGGCTGCAAAAGATACCTCGAATGCAGTCCGGCGTTGGAGCTCGGACGCAAGAGGACGCTGCCGCCCGGGAACAACTTCAAACCCGAGGTGTGGCATAAAAATAACAAGGCATTGATAAAGGTCGGAAACTTAAAGGGGCTCCTCGGATACCCGACTTGTAAACTCGTCGAATGCATTTCGGTGATCCTCAATATCGAAGATGAGAAGATTTGTTGAACCAGTTTTCAAGACAGACGACTGAAGATGAAGAACGGTTCAGAAGAATCGAGGAGCGTCCCTAAACTTGAAGACCGGTTCAGGGGGCTACTGACGGTGTCCTGGACTAGGGGGTACTCACCACGTCATCTCCCGATCTGTTAGATTGGGCCGAGGACCCCCATGGCCGTATACTCATGGGCCAGTCCGGACAGCTGCCGCATACAAGGAAGATTCCGCAAGACTTGGCGATCAAGACAAGGACTCCTCCCCCACCAGTGTATTCGGCTAGGACTCTTGTTATCCTAGGCCTCTGGTGCATTATATAAACCGAGGCCAGGCTAGTCGATAGAGAGATACAACAATCATACCATAGGCTAGCTTCTAGGGTTTAGCCTCTCTGATCTCTTGGTAGATCAACTCTTGTACTACCCATATGATCAATATTAATCATGCAGGAGTAGGGTTTTACCTCCATCGAGAGGGCCCGAACCTGGGTAAAAACATCGTGTCCCTTGTCTCATGTTACCATCCGCCTAGACGCACAGTTCGGGACCCCCTACCCGAGATCCGCTGATTTTGACACCGACACGAGTCTTTTAGTTTCTTGTTTTATCACTAGTTTAGTTTATAAAAAGAGAACTACAAAAAAATGGATTTGAGTTTGTCTCATACGCTTCATCTTTTTAATATCTTTCATGAGTATGATGGAAAGGAAAATTGTGCTCAAGTGCTAGAGGAAGAATACATTAGAATGTTTGGTACTAGATCTTTGTATGATGAGCATGATTGCAATGTTGTTAGTATGAATTCCTTGAATATCCATGATGCTAATGATATGCAAAGCCACAAGCTTGGGGAAGCTATGTTTGATGAAGATGATATTTTTTGTCCCTCAAGTTTTGATGAGCAAATTTATTATGATGAAAGCATGCCTCCTATTTATGATGATTATATTGATGAAAGTGGGTTTGTAAGAGTGTCAACTTTAGGTAGTATTGATCCCACTAATTTTGAGGATGTTGAATCTTATTGTGATGAACATGAAAGTGGATTTGGAAGAGTGTCAACTTTATTTAGTGATGATTCCACTATTTCGGAAGAGGTTCCAATTGATTATGAGAATAAAGTTGCTATATATGATGATTATTGTGATGACTTGTATGCTATTAAGAATAATGATAACCATGAAACTTGTCATCATGATTTTAGTTTTCAATTGGATTATGCCACACATGATAGTTATTTTGTTGAGTTTGCTCCCACTATTATTCATGAGAAGAAATTTGCTTATGTGGAGAGTAGTAAATTTTCTATGCAAGTAGATCATGAAAACAATGCTTTAGGTGCTGGTTATATTGTTGAATTCATTCATGATGCTACTGAAAATTATTATGAGAGAGGAGCATATGCTTGTAGGAATTGCAATAATATCAAGTTTCCTCTCTATGTGTTGAAATTCTTGAAGCTATGCTTGTTTTATCTTCCTATGCTAGTTGATTATTGTTGCCATAAGTTGTTTGCTCACAAAATCCCTATGCATAGGAAGTGGGTTAGACTTAAATGTGCTAGTCATATTCTTCATGATGCTCTCTTTATGTTTCAATTCTCATCTTTTATGTGAGCATCATTGTCATCATCATGCCTAGCTAGAAAGGCACAAAGAAAAGTGCTTGTTGGGAGACAACCCAATATTTATCCTTAATGTTTTTGTGTGTCCACATAATTATGCTACTGTATTGATCATGTTTTATAGCTTTTGTTTCAATAAAGTGCCAAGTAGAGCCTTTGGGAAGACTTGGGTGAAGTCTATATGATCTTGCTATAGAAAACAGAAACTTTTGCGCTCACAAGAATAGCTGCCATTTTTTACTGGATAGTGATTTTAGGTTGATTCATTTTGCAGATGATTAATAGATAAATTCCTCAGGTCCACAAATTTATTTCATAATTTTTGGGGTTCCACAAGTATACATTTGATACAGATTACTACAGACTGTTCTGACAGATTCTGTTTTCATTGTGTTGTTTGCTTATTTTGATGAATCTATGGCTAGTGTGTAAGGGTATGAACCATAGAGAAGTTTGAATACAGTATATATTACACAAATATGAATTTAGAATGAGTTCATTACAGTACCTAAGTGGTGATTTATTTTCTTATACTAACAGAGCTTACGAGTTTTATGTTCAGTTTTGTGTGGTTGAAGTTTTCAAGTTTTGGGTAAAAGATTTGATGGACTATGGAATAAGGAGTGGTAAGAGCCTAAGCTTGGGGATTCCCAAGGCACCCCAAGGTAATATTCAAGGACAACCAAGCAACTAAGCTTGGGGATGCCCCAGAAGGCATCCCCTCTTTCGTCTTCATTCATCGGTAACTTTACTTGGAGCTATATTTTTATTCACCACATGATATGTGTTTTGCTTGGAGCGTCATTTTATTTTGTTAGTTTTTTCTTGATGTTAGTTAGAATAATTTTTTGCATCTTTATTAGCAATAAAAATGTCAAGGATAGCCTTTACCATGCTTATTTTGCTAGTATACATGTTGCTGTTTGAAAACAGAAAGTTTACGGATGTTGCAAAAATTCCCTAGAAAAGTCATAGAGTGATATAATGTTGAATCTTTTTGCATAATTAGATCTGATACATCTTTTACGGTGTAGTATTTTTCTTATAATTTTTGGAGTTAGGGAAGTATGATGAATCTTGCATTCTTTACAGACTGTACTGTTTTGGCAGATTGCTGTTATGGTTGAATTGTTTGCATATGTTTGCTTGTTTAATGATTCTATTTGAGGATAGGAGTATTAAATATGCAGAGATATTTAGTATAAAATGTTGAATAATATTCTTAGTGATTTGTTACAGTAGAAAATAATAAGGTTTTGCATTGTTTTATACTAACTTATCTCACGAGTTCTTGTTGAGTTTGGTGTGGATGAAGCTTTCGAGATTTAGGAAAGGGTGACATGAAAGGAATTAAGGAGACACAAAAGTTCAAGCTTGGGGATGCCCAAGGCACTCCAAGATAATATTTCAAGAAGTCTCAAGCATCTAAGCTTGGGGATGCCCCGGTAGGCATCCCACCTTTCTTCTTCGACAATCATCGGTTAGTATCGGTTGAACCTAAGTTTTTGCTTCTTCACATGAGTTGTGCTATCCTTGCAATGTTATTTTGTTTTGCTTTGCTTGCTGTTTGAGTACAATACCAAGATCTGAAATTCTTAAATGAGAGAGAGTCTTTGCATAGTTGCATAATTATTTATCTACTCATTGATCTTCACTTATATCTTTTAGAGCACGGCGGTGGTTTTATTTTGTAGAAATTAATGAACTCTCATGCTTCACTTATATTATTTTGAGAGTCTTAAACAGCATGGTAATTTGAATGAAAACTATCATAGGAAGTGAATTGAAAGCTATGATCAATTTGATACTTGATAATTGTTTTGAGATATGGAGGTAGTGATATTAAAGTCATGCTAGTTGGGTGATTATGAATTTAAAGAATGCTTGTGTTGAAGTTAGCAAGTCCCGTAGCATGCACGTTTGGTTAAAGTTGTGTAACAAATTTGAAGCATGAAGTGTACCTGGCTTGTGCGTCCTTATGAGTGGCAGTCGGGGACGAGCGATGGTCTTTTCCTACCAATCTATCCCCCTAGGAGCATGCGTGTAGTTCTTGGTTTTTGATGACTTCTAAATTTTTGCAATAAGTATATGAGTTCTTTTGACTAATGTTGAGTCCATGGATTATACGCACTTTTACCTTTCCATCATTGCTAGCCTCTTCGGTACCGTGCATTGCCCTTTATCACCTCGAGAGTTGGTGCAAACTTCGCCGGTGCATCCAAACCCCGTGATATGATATGCTCTATCACACATAAACCTCCTTATATCTTCCTCAAAACAGCCACCATACCTACCTATTATGGCATTTCCATAGCCATTCCGAGATATATTGCCATGCAACTTTCCACCGTTCCGTTCATCATCATCATGACATACTTTACTTTTGTCATATTGCCATTGCATGATCATGTAGTTGACATCGTATTTGTGGCAAGGCCACCATGCATTATTTTTCATACATGTCACTCTTGATTCATTGCACCATCCCGGTACACCGCTGGAGGCATTCATATAGAGTCATATCTTGTTCTAGTTTCGAGTTGTAATTCATATGTTGTAATCAATGAAAGTGTGATGATCATCATTATTAGAGCATTGCCCAAAAAGAAAAAAAGAAAGGCCAAAAGAAAAAAAAGGCCCAAAAAAAAGAAAAGAAGAAAATAAAAGAAAATAAAAAAATAAAAAAATAAAAAAATAAAAAATAAAAAGGGCAATGTTACTATCTCTTTTTCCACACTTGTGCTTCAAAGTAGCACGTTGTTCTTCATGCAGTGAGTATCATATATTGTGCTTGAAAGTAGCACCATGATTTCCATATAGTGAGTCTCATATGTTGTCACTTTCATATACTAGTGGGAATTTTTCATTATAGAACTTGGCTTGTATATTCCTACGATGGGCTTCCTCAAATGCCCTAGGTCTTCGTGAGCAAGCAAGTTGGATGCACACCCACAAGTTTTCTTTTGTTGAGCATTCATTTATAGCTCTAGTGCATCTGTTGCATGGCAATCCCTACTCCCCATGTTGACATCCATAGTGCTATAGCCCGTTGATTATCCTCGTCAATGTGAGACTTTCTCCTTTTTTTGTCTTCTCCACACAATCCCCAATCATTATTCTATTCCACCCATAGTGCTATATCCATGGCTCAAACTCATGTATTGCGTGAAGGTTGAAAAAGTTTGAGATTATTTAAGTATGGAACAATTGCTTGGCTTGTCATCGGGGGTATAGAAGTTGGGAACATCTTTGTGTGACAAAAATGAAGCATAGCCTAACTATATGATTTTGTAGGGATGAACTTTCTTTAGCCATGTTATTTTGAGAAGACATGATTGCTTTTATTAGTATGCTTGAAGTATTACTATTTCTTTTATCAATATGAATTTTTATTTTGAATCACTTGGATCTGAACATTCATGCCACAATAAAGAAAATTACATTGAGAATTATGCTAGGTAGCATTCCACATCAAAAATTCTGTTTTTATCATTTACCTACTCGAGGATGAGCAGGAATTAAGCTTGGGGATGCTTGATACTCTCCAACGTATCTATAATTTTTGATTGTTCCATGCTATTATATTATCTGCTTTGAAGGATTATGGGGTTTATTATACACTTTTATATTACTTTTGGGACTAACCTATTAACCGAAGGCCCAGCCCATATTGCTGTTTTATTGCCTGTTTCAGTATTTTGAAGAAAAGGAATATCAAACGGAGTCCAAATGGAACGAAACCTTCGGCGGCGTGATTTTTGGGAAGATTATGATCCAGGAGACTTGGAGTGCAAGCCGGGGGTCATCGAGGAAGCCACGAGATAGGAGGGCTCCCCCCTATAGGGCGCGCCCCCTGTCTCGTGGGCCCCTCGAGCACCTCCCGACCGACTTCTTTCGCCTATATAAGCCTACATACCCTAAAAACATTGAATATCAAGATAGATCGGAAGTTCCGCCGCCGCAAGCCTTTGTAGCCACCAGAAACCTCTCGGGAGCCTGTTCTGGCACCCTGCCGAAGGGGGGATCCTTCACCGGTGGCCATCTTCATCATCCCGACGCTATCCATGATGAGGAGGGAGTAGTTCACCCTCGAGGCTGAGGGTATGTACTAGTAGCTATGTGTTTGATCTCTCTCTCTCTCTCTCTCGTGCTCTCTCTCGTGTTCCCTCTATGGAACGATCTTGATGTATCCCGAGCTTTGCTATTGTAGTTGGATCTTATGATGTTTCTCCCCCTCTACTCTCTTGTGATGAATTGAGTTTTCCCTTTGAAGTTATCTTATCGGATTGAGTCTTTTATGAGAACACTTGATGTATGTCTTGTCGTGCTTATCTGTGGTGACAATGGGATATCATGTGCCACTTGATGTATGTTTTGGTGACCAACTTGTGGGTTCCGCCCATGAACCTATGCATAGGGGTTGGCACACGTTCTTGACTCTCCGGTAGAAACTTTGGGGAACTCTTTGAAGTACTTTGTGTTGGTTGAATAGATGAATCTAAGATTGTGTGATGCATATCGTATAATCATGCCCATGGATACTTGAAGTGACAATGGAGTATCTAGGTGACATTAGGGTTTTGGTTGATTTGTGTCTTAAGGTGTTATTCTAGTACGAACTCTTGAATAGATTCATCCGAAAGAATAGCTTTGAGGTGGTTTCGTACCCTACCATAATCTCTTTGTTTGTTCTCCGCTATTAGTGGCTTTGGGGTGACTCTTTGTTGCATGTGGAGGGATTGTTATATGATCTATCTATGTTATTATTGTTGAGAGAACTTGCACTAGTGAAAGTATGAACCTTAGGCCTTGTTTCCTATCATTGCAATACCGTTTACGCTCACTTTTATCGCTTGCTACCTTGCTGTTTTTGTAATTTCAGATTACAAATACCTTTATCTACCAACCATATTGCACTTGTATCACCATCTCTTCGCCGAACTAGCGCAACTATACAATCTACCATTGTATTGGGTGTGTTGGGGACACAAGAGACTCTTTGTTATTTGGTTGCAGGGTGATTTGAGAGAGACCATCTTCATCCTACGCCTTCTACGGATTGATAAACCTTAGGTCATCCACTTGAGGGAAATTTGCTACTGTCCTACAAACCTGTGCACTTGCAGGCCCAACAACGACTATAAGAAGAAGGTTGTGTAGTAGACATCAGCCACCGACATACTTCTTCCTCCTATATAAGCCTACATACCCCAAAAACATCCAGGGAGCCACCAAAGAAATATTTCCACCACCGTAACCTTCTATATCCGCGAGATCCCATCTTGGAGCCGTCGCCGGCGTTCTGCCAGAGGGGGAATCCACCACGGAGGGCTTCTACATCAACACCATAGCCCCTCCAATGAGTTGTGAGTAGTTTACCACAGACCTTCGGGTCCATGGTTATTAGCTAGATGGCTTCTTCTCTCTTTTTGGATCTCAATACAATGTTCTCCCCCTCTCTTGCGGCGATCTACTCGATGTAATCTCTTTTTGCGGTGTGTTTGTCGAGATCCGATGAATTGTGGGTTTATGATCAAGTTTATCTATGAATAATATTTGAATCTTCTCTGAATTCTTTTATGTATGATTGAGTTATCTTTGCAAGTCTCTTCGAATTATCGGTTTGGTTTGGCCTACTAGATTGATCTTTCTTGCCATGGGAGAAGTGCTTAGCTTTGGGTTCAATCTTGCAGTGTTCTTACCCAGTGACAGAAAGGGTTGCAAGACACGTATTGTATTGTTGCCATCGAGGATAAAAAGATGGGGTTTATATCATATTGCTTGAGTTTATCCCTCTACATCATGTCATCTTTCTTAATGTGTTACTCTGTTCTTATGAACTTAATACTCTAGATGCATGCTGGATAGCGGTCGATGTGTGGAGTAATAGTAGTAGATGCAGGCAGGAGTCGGTCTACTTGTTGCGGACGTGATGCCTATATACATGACCATGCCTAGATAATCTCATAATCATTCGCTTTTCTATCAATTGCTCGACAATAATTTGTTCACCCACCGTAATACTTATGCTATCTTGAGAGAAGCCTCTAGTGAAACCTATGGCCCCCAGGTCTATCTTTTATCATATAAGTTTCCAATCTACTTTTTATTTGCATCTTTATTTTCTGCATCTATATTATAAGATACCAAAAATATATTTATATTATCATATTATCTCTATCAGACCTCACTTTCGCAAGTGGTCGTGAAGGGATTGACAACC
Organism: Triticum timopheevii; assembly: GCA_963921465.1. Lineage (NCBI taxonomy): Eukaryota > Viridiplantae > Streptophyta > Magnoliopsida > Poales > Poaceae > Triticum > Triticum timopheevii. The sequence goes on along the minus strand of OY997270.1, from coordinate 486,598,916 downwards.
CCTTTATCGCGTTGGTTGCGAGTTCTTTGTTTGTTTGTGTAGGTTCGTGGGACTTGTGAGGAGCCTCCTACTGGATTGATACCTTGGTTCTCAAAAACTGAGGGAAATACTTATGCTACTGTGCTGCATCACCCTTTCCTCTTCAAGGAAAACCAACGCAAGCTCAAGACGTATCAAGAAGGATTTCTGGCGCCATTGCCAGGGAGGTCTTCGCTCAAGTCAAGACATACCAAGTACCCATCACAAACTCATCTCCCTCGCATTTACATTATTTGCCATTTGCCTCTCATTTTCCTCTCCCCCACTTCACCCTTGCCGTTTTATTTGCCCTCTTTTTCCCAATCTCTCCCTCTTTACCGCTTGCCTTTTTCTTCCCCTCTCTTTCGCTTGCCTTTTTCCATTTGCTCGTGTGTTAGATCGTTTACCTTGTCATTATGGCTAGTCCTCCTATCCTTGTTATTACTCCTGAACATGAAATTCTCAATTTTAAGCAAAGGGAGGGAGAAATTTTAAAAGATGCTTGGCATAGAATTTGCAATGCTCAAAATAAATCCACTAGGAAGCTTTCTACTTCCATTCTTCTTCGCAATTTTTATGTAGGCATTACTCCTTGGAATAGATGCGTTCTTGATATCATTGCCGGAGGGGATTTCTTGAATAGCCACACGTTTGAAGCTTATAATGCTATGTTAGATTTGTTTGGCCCACCACCTCTTTTGGTTAATGGAACTGTTTTAACTTTGGAACATGTTATGCAACGGCTTGAGATCATTGAAAATAAAATTGCCACTGTTGAGTTAATTGAAAATTTGGATAAAAAGATCCATAATCAAATTACCCAATACGGATCTAGGGTTGGAGTTACTTTGAAAAATCTTAAAGAGAAAGAACCTATAGTTAATGAAAAAATAGATCTAGATTCTGCAAGAATTGGTAAACTTGAGGATACCATTACTAACTTAGGTTCCATGTTTTCCTCCATGAAAAACACTCCAAAACCCCCTACCAAAACCGCCAAGTTTATTTATGTTCCTAAAAATAAGGGTAAATCCTCTAATAAGGGAGACGCGGATCTCAATTCCATAAGTGATCATCCCAACTGTCTCTCTGTCGTTAAGGAACCTTCCGCTACAAACGAATTTCTTGAATTTTTGCCTAAAGGTTTTATCATTACTAAAAAGGGAGAAACCCCTAAAGATTATAAGTGCTCTATTGATGAATCAAGTGCCAAAGATGGCACTACTTAGATCTATCTTCGCTTTTATGCCTAGCTAGGGGCGTTAAACGATAGCGCTAGTTGGGAGGCAATCCAATTTTCTTTGTGTTCCTTGTTTTCATGTTTAGTAATAAATTTTTTTTCTACTTTCTGTTTAGATGTGTTCTCTTGTTTTATTTAGTGTTTGTGCCAAGTAGAACCTATAGGATAACCTATGATATGAGTTGATTTGATTCTGCTGAAAAACAGAAACTTTGCGCTCACGAGAAACAATTCAATAAATCACACAAACGAGCTTTTGCATTGATTATTTTTTATTCTGTTCAATAAACAAATTGTTTAGGACGTCCTATTTTGGTAGGAATTTTAAAGTTCCAGAAGTTTGCGTTAGTTACAGATTGCTACAGACTGTTCTGTTTTTGACAGATTCTGTTTTTCGTGTGTTGTTTGATTATTTTGATGCATCTATGGCTAGTATGTAAGGGTATGAACCATAGAGAACTTGGAATACAGTAGGTTTAACACCAATATAAATAAAGAATGAGTTCATTACAGTACCTTATGTGGTGGTTTCGTTTTCTTTCGCTAACGGAGCTTATGACATTTCCTGTTGAGTTTTGTGTTGTGAAGTTTTCAAGTTTTGGGTAAAGATTTGATGGACTATGGAATAAAGGGTGGCAAAAGCCTAAGCTTGGGGATGCCCAAGGCACCCCATGATATTCAAGAATAGCCAAAAGCCTAAGCTTGGGGATGCCCCGGAAGGCATCCCCGCTTTCGTCTTCGTTCATTGGTAATTTTACTTGGAGCTATATTTTTATTTGCTACATGATACGTGTTTTGCTTGGAGCGTCGTGTATTATATTAGTCTTTGCTTTTTAGTTTACCACAATCATCCTTGCTGTAAAACACCTTTTGGGATAAGCTTACTTGATTGAAATTTATTAGAATACTCTATGTGCTTCACTTATATCTTTTGAGCTAGCTAGTTTTTGCTCTAGTGGTTCACTTATATCTTTTAGAGCACGTCGGTGGATTAATTTTGAATAAATTTTTGATCTCTCATGCTTCACTTATACTCCCTCCGTCCGTAAATACTTGTCGTACAAATGGATAAAATTCGATGTATCTAGAATTAAAATACGTCTAGATACATCCATTTCCCCGACAAGTATTTCCAGACGGAGGGAGTATTATTTTGAGAGTCTTTTAGAACAACATGGTATTTGCTATGGTTATAAATTGGTCCTAGAATGATGAGCATCCAAGTTGGGTATAATAAAAACTATCATAAGAAGTGAATTGGATGCTATGATCAACTTGATACATGATAATTATTTTGAGATAGGTAGGTAGTGATATTAAAGTCATGCTATTTGGGTGATTGTGAATTTAAAGAACGCTTGTGTTGAAGTTAGCAAGTCCCGTAGCATGCACGTATGGTTAAAGTTGTGTAACAAATTTGAAGCATGAAGTGTACCTGGCTTGTGCATCCTTATGAGTGGCGGTCGGGGACGAGCGATGGTCTTTTCCTACCAATCTATCCCCCTAGGAGCATGCGCGTAGTGCTTGGTTTTTTATGACTTATAAATTTTGCAATAAGTATATGAGTTCTTTTGACTAATGTTGAGTCCATGGATTATACACACTTTTACCTTTCCATCATTGCTAGCCTCTTCGGTATCGTGCATTTCCCTTTCTCACCTTGAGAGTTGGTGCAAATTTCGCCGGTGCATCCAAACCCCGTGATATGATAAGCTCTATCACACATAAACCTCCCTATATATTCCTCAAAACAGTCACCATACCTACCTATTTATGGCATTTCCATAGCCATTCCGAGATATATTGCCATACAACTTTCCACCATTCCATTCATCATCATCATGACATACATTACTTTTGTCATATTGCCATTGCATGATCATGTAGTTGACATCGTATTTGTGGCAAAGCCACCATGCATAATTCTTTATACATGTCACTCTTGATTCATTGCACCATCCCGGTACACCGCCGGAGGCATTCATATAGAGTCATATCTTGTTCTACTTTCGAGTTGTAATTCATGTGTTGTAATCAATAAAAGTGTGATGATCATCATTATTAGAGCATTGCCCAAAAATAAAAGAAAAAGAAAGGCCAAAGAAGAAAAGAAAAAAAGGGGGAAAAGAAAAGAAAAAAAAGAAAAGAAAATAAATAAAGGGGCAATGCTACTATCTCTTTTTCCACACTTGTGCTTCAAAGTAGCACCTTGTTCTTCATGTAGTGAGTCTTATATATTGTGCTTCAAAGTAGCACCATGTTTTCATGTAGAGAGTCTCATAGGTTGTCACTTTCATATACTAGTGGGAATTTTTCATTATAGAACTTGGCTTGTATATTCCTACAATGGGCTTCCTCAAATGCCCTAGGTCTTCGTAAGCAAGCAAGTTGGATGCACACCCACTAGTTTTCTTTTGTTGAGCTTTCATTCATTTATAGCTCTAGTGCATTTGTTGCATGGCAATCCCTACTCCTCATGTTGACATCAATTGATGGGCATTCCCATAGCCCGTTGATTATCCTCGTCAATGTGAGACTTTCTCCTTTTTTGTCTTCTCCACACAATCCCCAATCATTATTCTATTCCACCCATAGTGCTATGTCCATGGCTCACGCTCATGTATTGCGTGAAGGTTGAAAGAGTTTGAGATTATTTAAGTACGAAACAATTGCTTGGCTTGTCATCGGGGGTATAGAAGTTGGGAACATCTTTGTGTGACGAAAATGAAGCATAGCCTAACTATATGATTTTGTTGGGAACATCTTTGTGTGACGCTCATGTATCTGTTCTTATGGACTTAATACTCTAGATGCATGCTGGATAGCGGTCGATGTGTGGAGTAATAGTAGTAGATGCAGGCAGGAGTCGGTCTACTTGTTGCGGACGTGATGCCGATATACATGATCATGCCTAGATAATCTCATAATTATTCGCTTTTCTATCAATTGCTCGACAGTAATTTGTTCACCCACCGTAATACTTATGCTATCTTGAGAGAAGCCTCTAGTGAAACCTATGGCCCCCGGGTCTATCTTTTATCATATAAGTTTCCAATCTACTTTTATTTGCATCTTTATTTTCTGCATCTATATTATAAAATACCAAAAATATATTTATATTATCATATTATCTCTATCAGATCTCACTTTCGCAAGTGGCCATGAAGGGATTGACAACCCCTTTATCGCGTTGGTTGCGAGTTCTTTGTTTGTTTGTGTAGGTTCGTGGGACTTGTGAGGAGCCTCCTACTGGATTGATACCTTGGTTCTCAAAAACTGAGGGAAATACTTACGCTACTGTGCTGCATCACCCTTTCCTCTTGAAGGAAAACCAACGCAAGCTCAAGACGTAGCATTATGCTACAAACTCTCATGCTTACAGTGTCCTCAACAAGTCCACGGGACTCATTGAGGAGATGTGTAACATGGAGTTTGACGAGAATAATGGTTCCCAAGTGGAGCAAAGTGGTACTTGTGATGTAGGTGATGAAATTCCTCCCCAAGCCATCATAAGAATGGGTGTTGGTGATATCCTACCCATTGAGAAACCCCTTGTGGCCGAAGGAGAAGGACAATGCTCCACTCAAGTGGAGCCATCACCGACCCAAGACCCACACGCTTCTGAAGAACAAAGTGAAGGCCCTCAACCACGTGAACAAGATCAAGGGAAAGATCAACCTCAAGATGGTGGTGAGCCACCAAGTGATGCCCAATGTCGAGTTCTCCCTTCCGATCAAGTTCAAGATCAAGAGCAAGCTCAAGATCAAGAACAAGCTCAAGACGACGCTCAAGATGATCAAGTTTCCCCTCCTCTTTTCACACCCGAGGAGGAATTAGAGTGTCGTGCCGCTAAGATTGCTTCCAAACTCACAACCAAAGGTCATCTCATGGAGAATGTGGTTGGAAGCCTAAGAAAGGGGGTAAGCACTCATAGACAATTAGCAAACTATTGTGAACATCACACGTTTGTTTCTTGTGTCGAACCCCTAAAGGTCTATGAGGCGCTCGAGAATCCGGATTGGCTCAATGCCATGCATGAAGAACTCAACAACTTCGAGCTCAACCAAGTGTGGAGATTGGTGCCAAGGCCCTCAGGGAATCATAATGTCATTGGAACCAAGTGGATATTCAAGAAGAAGCAAGATGCTCATGGGATCATTGTTTGCAACAAGGCTCGTTTGGTGGCACAAGGTTACTCCCAAGTTGTGGGTATCAACTACGATGAAACCTTTGCTCCCGTTGCTCACCTTGAATCTATTCATTTGTTGATTGCTTATGCTTCTCATCATAATTTCAAATTGCAACAAATGGATGTGAAGAGTGCTTTTCTTAATGGTCCTATTAATGAGTTGGTGTATGTCGAACAACCCCCGGGGTTTGAGGATCCCTATTTCCCCGATCATGTGTACCAACTCGACAAGGCACTCTATGGCCTTAAACAAGCCCCACGTGCATGGTATGAGCATCTTACCGAGTTGTTGCAAGATCGTGGGTTCGAAATTGGGAAAATTGACCCCACTCTTTTTACTAAGAAGGTCAAAGGGGAGTTGTTTGTATGCCAACTATATGTTGATGACATTATCTTTGGTTCCCCTAATAAAGCTTTCAATGAGGAATTTGCCGCTCTCATGACATCAAAGTTCAAGATGTCTATGATGGGAGAGTTGAAATTCTTTCTCGGGTTCGAAATCAAGCAAAGAAGAGAAGGAACCTTCATCAACCAAGCCAAGTACACTCAAGACATGCTCAAGAGATTCAAGCTAAGTGATGTCAAGCCAGCCTCCACCCCAATGCCCGTCAAATGCCAACTTGACATAGATCCCAATGGTAAGCAGTAGATCAAAAGGTATATCGCTCCATGATTGGATCCTTGCTTTACCTTTGTGCATCTAGACCGGATATCATGTTGAGTGTGGGAATTTGTGCACGGTTTCAAGCTGCACCTAAGGAAAGCCACTTTGTGGCGGTCAAGCAAATCTTTTGATATTTGGCTCATACCCCAAACTTTGGCTTATGGTACCCAAGAGGAGCCAACTTTGATCTTTTGGGCTATTCAGATTCAGATTGGGCGGCAGACAAATTGGATAGGAAGTCCACCTCTGAACGGTGCCAATTTCTTGGTTGCTCTTTGGTGAGTTGGTCTTCTAAGAAGCAAAGTTGTGTGTCTCTCTCGTCCATTGAGGCGGAGTATGTGGCTGTAGGTAGTTGTTGTGCTCCTCTTCTATGGATGAGGCAGACTTTGAAGGATTACAGTGTCACTTGTGACGAAGTGCCTCTTTGGTGTGACAATGAAAGTGCCATCAAGATGTCTCTCAACCCGGTGCAACACTTCAAGACGAAGCATATTGAGATTCGGTATCACTTCATTTGGGATCACATTAGGCGAGGGTGTTGGAAATATGCCCTAGAGGCAATAATAAAATGGTTATTATTATATTTCTTTGTTCATGATAAATTGTCTGTTATTCATGCTATAATTGTATTATCCGGAAATCGTAATACACGTGTGAATACATAGACCACAACATGTCCCTAGTGAGCCTATAGTTCACTAGCTCATTGAACAACATATAGTCATGGTTTCCTGACTATGGACATTGGATGTCATTGATAACAGGATCACATCATTAGGAGAATGATGTGATGGACAAGACCCAATCCTAAGCATAGCTCAAAGATCGTGTAGTTCGTTTAGCTAGAGCTTTTCCAAATGTCAAGTATCATTTCCTTAGACCATGAGATTATGCAACTCCCGGATACCGTAGGAGTGCTTTGGGTGTACCAAACGTCACAACGTAACTGGGTGACTATAAAGGTGCACTACGGGTATCTCCGAAAGTGTCTGTTGGGTTGGCACGAATCGAGACTGGGATTTGTCACTCCGTATGATGGAGAGGTATCTATGGGCCCACTCGGTAATGCAACATCATATTGAGCTCAATGTGACCAAGTGTCTGGTCACGGGATCATGCATTACGGTACGAGTAAAGTGACTTGCCGGTAACGAGATTAAACAAGGTATTGGGATACCGACGATCGAGTCTCGGGCAAGTAACGTACCGATTGACAAAGGGAATTGTATACGGGGTTGTTTGAATCCTCGACATCGTGGTTCATTTGATGAGATCATCGAGGAGCATGCGGGAGCCAACATGGGTATCCAGATCCCGCTGTTGGTTATTGACCGGAGAGGCGTCTCGGTCATGTCTGCATGTCTCCCTAACCCGTAGGGTCTACACACTTAAGGTTCGGTGACGCTAGGGTTGTAGAGATATGAGTATGCAGTAAACCGAAAGTTGTTAGGAGTCTCGGATGAGATCTCGAACGTCACGAGGAGTTCTGGAATGGTCTTGAGATAAAGAATTATATATAGGAAGTCGAGTTTCGGCCATCGGGAAAGTTTCGGGGGTAACCGGTATTGTACCGGGACCACCGGAAGGTTCCCGGGGGTCAACCGGGTGGGGCCACCTATCCCGGAGGACCCCATGGGCTGAAGTGGGAGGGGAACCAGCCCCAGGTGGGCTGGTGCCCCACGGGCCACCCCCCCCCCCCCCCCCTGAGCCTAGGGTTGGAAACCCTAGGGGTGGGGGGCGCCTCCACTTGCCTTGGGGGGCAAGGCACCCCCTTGGCCGCCGCCCCCCCTAGGAGATCCCATCTCCTAGGGCCAGCGCCCCCCTTAGGGGCCCTATATAAAGAGGGGGGAGGGCAGCCGCACCCATGCTCTTGGCGCCTCCCTCTCCCCTTGCTACACCTCTCCCTCTCGCAGAAGCTTGGCGAAGCCCTGCCGAGATCGCTGCTGCATCCACCACCACGCCATCATGCTGCTGGATCTTCATCAACCTCTCCTTCCCCCTTGCTGGATCAAGAAGGAGGAGACGTCTCCTTGACCGTACGTGTGTTGAACGCGGAGGTGCCGTCCGTTCGGCGCTAGGTTCTCCAGTGATTTGGATCACGACGAGTACGACTCCCTCAACCCCGTTCTCTTGAACGCTTCCGCTCGATCTACAAGGGTATGTAGATGCACTCCTCTCTCTCGTTGCTAGATGAACTCATAGATTGATCTTGGTGAAACCGTAGGAAATTTTTTAGTTTCTGCAACGTTCCCCAACAGTGGCATCATGAGCTAGGTCTATGCGTAGTTCTCTTTGCACGAGTAGAACACAAATCTGTTGTGGGCGTAGATGTTGTCAACTTTCTTGCCACTATTAGTCTTATTTTTCTTCAGCGGTATTGTGGGATGAAGCAGCCCGGACCGACCTTACACATGCGCTTACATGAGACAGGTTCCACCGACTGACATGCACTAGTTGCATAAGGTGGCTACCGGGTGTCTCTCTCTCCCACTTTAGTTGGAGCGGATTTGATGAAAAGGGTCCTTATGAAGGGTAAATAGAAGTTGACAAATCACGTTTTGGCTTTTACGTAGGTAAGAAAACGTTCTTGCTAGAACCCTATTGCGGCCACGTAAAACATGCAACAACAACTAGAGGACGTCTAACTTGTTTTTGCAGCATATGATTTGTGATGTGATATGGCCAAAAGTTGTGATGAATGATGAATGATATATTGTGATGTATGAGATCATGTTCTTGTAATAGGAATCACGACTTGCATGTCGATGAGTATGACAACCGGCAGGAGCCATAGGAGTTGTCTTAATTATTGTATGACATGCGTGTCAATAATTTAACGCAATGTAATTACTTTACTTTATTGCTAAACCGTTAGCCATAGTAGTAGAAGTAATAGTTGGCGAGCAACTTCATGGAGACATGATGATGGAGATCATGATGATGGAGATCATGATGTCATGTCGGTGACGAAGAAGATCATGGAGCCCCGAAGATGGAGATCAAAGGAGCTATATGATATTGGCCATATCATGTCACTGTTTAATTGCATGTGATGTTTATTATGTTTATGCATCTTGTTTACTAAGAACGACGATAGTAAATAACATGATCCCTCATAATAATTTCAAGAAAGTGTTCCCCCTAACTGTGCATCATTGCGAAAGTTCGTCGTTTCGAAGCACCACGTGATGATCGGGTGTGATAGATTCTAAGTTCACATACAACGGGTGTAAGATAGATTTACACATGCAAAACACTTAGGTTAACTTGACGAGCCTAGCATGTACAGACATGGCCTCGGAACACAAGAGACCGAAAGGTCGAACATGAGTCGTATGGAAGATACGATCAACATGGAGATGTTCACCGATGATGCTAGTCCGTCTCACGTGATGATCGGACACGGCCTAGTCGACTCGGATCATGTATCACTTAGATGACTAGAGGGATGTCTAATCTGAGTGGGAGTTCATTAAATAATTTGATTAGATGAACTTAATTATCATGAACTTAGTCTAAAAACCTTTGCAAATATGTCTTGTAGATCAAATGGCCAACGCTCATGTCCACCTCAACTTCAACGCGTTCCTAGAGAAAACCAAGCTGAAAGATGATGGCAGCAACTGTACGGACTGGGTCCGGAACCTGAGGATCATCCTCATAGCTGCAAAGAAAGATTATGTCTTAGAAGCACTGCTAGGTGAAGCTCCCATCCCAGAGAACCAAGACGTCATGAACGCTTGGCAGTCTCGTGCTGATGATTACTCCCTCATTCAGTGCGGCATGCTTCACAGCTTAGAACCGGGGATCCAAAAGCGTTTTGAGCAACACGGAGCATAGGAGATGTTCGAAGAGCTGAAAATGGTTTTCGAAGCTCATGCCCGGGTCAAGAGATATGAAGTCTCCGACAAGTTCTTCAGCTGTAAGATGGAGGAAAATAGTTCTGTCAGTGAGCACATACTCAAAATGTCTGGGTTGCACAACCGCTTGACTCAGCTGGGAGTTAATCTCCCGGATGACGCGGTTATTGACAGAATCTTTCAGTCGCTTCCACCGAGCTACAAGAGCTTTGTGATGAACTTCAATATGCAGGGGATGGAAAAGACCATTCCTGAAGTATATTCAATGCTGAAATCAGTAGAGGTAGAGATCAAAAAGGAACATCAAGTGTTGATGGTGAATAAAACCACTAAGTTCAAGAAAGGCAAGGGTAAGAAGAACTTCAAGAAGGAAGGCAAGGAAGTTGCCGCGCCCGGTAAGCCAGCTGGCGGGAAGAAGTCAAAGCATGGACCCAAGCCTGAGACTGAGTGCTTTTATTGCAAAGGGAAGGGTCACTGGAAGCGGAACTGCCCCAAATACTTAGCGGACCAGAAGGCTGGCAACACTAAAGGTATATGTGATATACATGTAATTGATGTGTACCTTACCAGTGCTTGTAGTAGCTCCTGGGTATTTGATACCGGTGTCGTTGCTCATATTTTTTAACTCAAAGCAGGAGATGCGGAATAAGCGGAGACTGGCGAAGGACGAGGTGACAATGCGCGTCGGGAATGGTTCCAATGTCGATGTGATCGCCGTCGGCTCGCTACCTCTACATTTACCTATGGGATTAGTTTTAAACCTCAATAATTGTTATTTAGTGCCAGCTTTGAGCATGAACATTGTATCTGGATCTCGTTTAATATGAGATGGCTACTCATTTAAATTCGAGAATAATGGTTGTTCTATTTATATGAGAGATATGTTTTATGGTCATGCCCCGATGGTCAATGGTTTATTCTTAATGAATCTCGAACGTGATGTTACACATATTCATAGTGTGAATACCAAAAGATGTAAAGTTGATAACGATAGTCCCACATACTTGTGGCACTGCCGCCTTGGTCACATTGGTGTCAAGCGCATGAACAAGCTCCATGCTGATGGACTTTTAGAGTCTCTCGATTATGAATCATTTGACACATGCGAGCCATGCCTCATGGGCAAAATGACCAAGACTCCGTTCTCCGGAACAATGGAGTGAGCAACCAACTTATTGGAAATCATACATACTGATGTGTGTTGTCCAATGAGCGTTGAGGCTCACGGAGGATATTGTTATGTTCTCACTCTCACTGATGACTTGAGTAGATATGGGTATGTCTACTTGATGAAACACAAGTCTGAGACCTTTGAAAAGTTCAAGGAGTTTTAGAATGAGGTAGAGAATCAACGTGACCGAAAAATAAAGTTCTTACGATCAGATCGTGGAGGAGAATATTTAAGTCACGAATTTGGTATGCACTTAAGGAAATGTGGAATCGTTTCACAACTCACGCCGCCTGGGACACCTCAGCGTAACGGTGTGTCCGAACATCGTAATCGCACCTTATTGGATATGGTGCGATCTATGATGTCTCTTACCGATTTACCGCTATATTTTTGGGGATACGCTCTAGAGACAGCTACATTCACTTTAAATAGGGCACCGTCTAAATCCATTGAGACGACACAATATGAATTATGGTTTGGGAAGAAACCTAAGCTGTCGTTTCTGAAATTTGGGGATGCGATGCTTATGTCAAGAAACTTCAACCTGAAAAGGTCGAACCCAAGTCGAAAAAATGCGTCTTCATAGGATACACTAAGGAAACCATTGGGTATACATTCTACCTTAGATCCGAAGGCAAGATCTTTGTTGCCAAGAACGGGTCCTTTGTGGAGAAAGAGTTTCTCTAGAGAGAAGTAAATGGGAGGAAAGTGGAACTTGATGAAGTACTACCTCTTGAACCGGTAAGTAGCGCAGCTCAGGTAGATGTTCCTGTGGTGCCTACACCGACTGGAGAGGAAATCAATGATGATGATCAAGGTACTTCGGATCAAGTTGCCACTGAACTTCGTAGGTCCACAAGGACACGTTCCACACCAGAGTGGTATGGCAACCCTGTCCTGGAGATCATGTTGTTAGACAACGGTGAACCTTCAAACTATGAAGAAGCGATGGCGGGCCCAGATTCCAACAAATGGCTTGAAGCCATGCAATCCAAGATAGAATCCATGTATGAAAACAAACTATGGACTTTGATAGACTTGCCCGATGACCGGCGAGCGATAGAAAACAAATGGATCTTTAAGAAGAAGACGGACGCGGATGGTAATGTTACCATCTGTAAAGCTCGACTTGTCGCTAAGGGTTATCGGCAAGTTCAAGGGGTTGACTACGATGAGACTTTCTCTCCCGTAGCGAAACTGAAGTCCGCCCGAATCATGTTAGCAATTGCTGCATACTATGATTATGAGATATAGAAGATGGACGTTAAAACGGCATTCCTTAACGGTTATCTTAAGGAAGAACTGTATATGATGCAGCCGGAAGGTTTTGTCGATCCTAAGAATGCTAGCAAGGTATGCAAGCTCCAGCGATCCATTTATGGGCTGGTGCAAGCATCTCGGAGTTGGAACATTCGCTTTGATGAGATGATCAAAGCATTTGGGTTTATGCAGACTTATGGAGAAGCCTGCGTTTACAAGAAAGTGAGTGGGAGCTCTGTAGCATTTCTCATATTATATGTAGATGACATACTTTTGATGGGAAATGATATGGAACTTTTGGAAAGCATTAAGGCCTACTTGAATAAGTGTTTTTCAATGAAGGACCTTGGAGAATATGCTTACATACTAGGCATCAAGATCTATAGGGATAGATCGAGACGCCTCATAGGTCTTTCACAAAGCACATACCTTGATAAGATATTGAAGAAGTTCAATATGGATCAGTCCAAGAAAGGTTTCTTTCCTGTATTGCAAGGTGTAAGATTGAGCTCGGCTCACTGCCTGACCACGGCAGAAGATAAAGAAGAGATGAGTGTCATCCCCTATGCCTCATCCATAGGATCTATTATGTATGCCATGTTGTGTACCAGACCTGATGTAAAGCTTGATGTAAGTTTGGTAGGAAGGTACCAAAGTAATCCCGGCAAGGAACACTGGACAGCGGTCAAGAATATCCTGAAGTACCTGAAAAGTACAACGGACATGTTTCTCGTCTATGGAGGTGACGAAGAGCTCGTCGTAAAGGGTTACGTCAACGCTAGCTTCGACACAGATCTGGATGACTCGAAGTCACAAACCGGATACATGTATATTCTGAATGGTGGGGCAGTAAGCTGGTGCAGTTGCAAGCAAAGCGTCGTGGCGGGATCTACATGTGAAGCGGAGTACATGGCAGCCTCGGAGGCAGCGCATGAAGCAATCTGGGTGAAGGAGTTCATCACCGACCTAGGAGTCATACCCAATGCGACGGGGCCGATCAAACTCTTCTGTGACAACACTGGAGCTATTGCACTTGCCAAGGAGCCCAGGTTTCACAAGAAGACCATGCACATCAAGCGTCGCTTCAACTCCATTCGTGAAAATGTTCAAGATGGAGACATAGATATTTGTAAAGTACATACGGACCTAAATGTGGCAGATCCGTTGACTAAACCTCTCCCTAGGGCAAAACATGATCAACACCAAAATTCCATGGGTGTTTGATTCATCACAATGTAACTAGATTATTGAACTCTAGTGCAAGTGGGAGACTGTTGGAAATATGCCCTAGAGGCAATAATAAAATGGTTATTATTATATTTCTTTGTTCATGATAAATTGTCTATTATTCATGCTATAATTGTATTATCCGGAAATCGTAATACACGTGTGAATACATAGACCACAACATGTCCCTAGTGAGCCTCTAGTTGACTAGCTCATTGATCAACAAATAGTCATGGTTTCCTGACTATGGACATTGGATGTCATTGATAACATGATCACATCATTAGGAGAATGATGTGATGGACAAGACCCAATCCTAAGCATAGCTCAAAGATCGTGTAGTTCGTTTAGCTAGAGCTTTTCCAAATGTCAAGTATAATTTCCTTAGACCATGAGATTGTGCAACTCCCGGATACCGTAGGAGTGCTTTGGGTGTACCAAACGTCACAACGTAACTAGGTGACTATAACGGTGCACTACGGGTATCTCCGAAAGTGTCTGTTGGGTTGGCACGAATCGAGACTGGGATTTGTCACTCCGTATGACGGAGAGGTATCTCTGGGCCCACTCGGTAATGCATCATCATATTGAGCTCAATGTAACCAAGTGTCTGGTCACGGGATCATGCATTACGGTACGAGTAAAGTGACTTGCCGGTAACGAGATTAAACTAGGTATTGGGATACCGACGATCGAGTCTCGGGCAAGTAACGTACCGATTGACAAAGGGAATTGTATACGGGGTTGTTTGAATCCTCGACATCGTGGTTCATCCGATGAGATCATCGAGGAGCATGCGGGAGTCAAAATGGGTATCCAGATCCCGCTGTTGGTTATTGACCGGAGAGGCGTCTCGGTCATGTCTGCATGTCTCCCGAACCCGTAGGGTCTACACACTTAAGGTTCGGTGACGCTAGGGTTGTAGAGATATGAGTATGCAGTAAACCGAAAGTTGTTCGGAGTCCCATATGAGATCTTGGATGTCACGATGAGATCTTGGATGTCACGATGAGATCTTGGATGTCACGAGGAGTTCCGGAATGGTCCGGAGGTAAAGAATTATATATAGGAAGTCGAGTTTCGGCCATCGGGAAAGTTTCAGGGGTCACTGGTATTGTACCGGGACCACCGGAAGGTTCCCGGGGGTACACCGGGTGGGGCCACCTATCCCGAGGGCCCCATGGGCTGAAGTGGGAGGGGAACCAGCCCCAGGTGGGCTGGTGCGCCCCCCCCCCCCCTGGGCCCCCCTGCGCCTAGGGTTAGAAACCCTAGGGGTGGGGGGCGCCTCCACTTGCCTTGGGGGGCAAGGCACCCCCTTGGCCGCCGCCCCCCTAGGAGATCCCATCCCCTAGGGTCGGCGTCCCCCCATAGGGGCCCTATATAAAGAGCAGGGAGGGAGGGCAGCCGCACCCATGCTCTTGGCGCCTCCCTCTCCCCTTGCTACACCTCTCCCTCTCACAGAAGCTTGGCGAAGCCCTGCCGAGATCGCTGCTGCATCCACCACCACGCCGTCGTGCTGCTGGATCATCATCAACCTCTCCTTCCCCCTTGTTGGATCAAGAAGGAGGAGACATCTCCCTGACCGTATGTGTGTTGAACGTGGAGGTGCCGTCCGTTCGGCGCTAGGATCTCCGGTGGTTTGGATCACGACGAGTACGACTCCCTCAACCCCCGTTCTCTTGAACGCTTCCGCTCGATCTACAAGGGTATGTAGATGCACTCCTCTCTCTCATTGCTAGATGAACTCATAGTTTGATCTTGGTGAAACCGTAGGAAAATTTTCATTTTCTGCAACGTTCCCCAATAGTGGCATCATGAGTTAGGTCTATGCGTAGTTCTCTTTGCACGAGTAGAACACAAATCTGTTGTGGGTGTAGATGTTTTCAACTTTCTTTCCACTACTAGTCTTATTTTGCTTCAGCGGTATTGTGGGATGAAGCAGCCCGGACCGACCTTACACGTACGCTTACATGAGATAGGTTCCACCGACTGACATGCACTAGTTGCATAAGGTGGCTAACGGGTGTCTGTCTCTCCCACTTTAGTTGGAGCAGATTCGATGAAAAGGGTCCTTATGAAGGGTAAATAGAAGTTGACAAATCACGTTGTGGCTTTTACGTAGGTAAGAAAACGTTCTTGCTAGAACCCTATTGCAGCCACGTAAAACATGCAACAACAATTAGAGGACGTCTAACTTGTTTTTGCAGCATATGATTTGTGATGTGATATGGCCAAAAGTTGTGATGAATGATGAATGATATATTGTGATGTATGAGATCATGTTCTTGTAATAGGAATCACGACTTGCATGTCGATGAGTATGACAACCGGCAGGAGCCATAGGAGTTGTCTTAATTATTGTATGACCCGCGTGTCAATAATTTAACGCCATGTAATTACTTTACTTTATTGCTAAACCGTTAGCCATAGTAGTAGAAGTAATAGTTGGCGAGCAACTTCATGGATACACGATGATGCAGATCATGATGATGGAGATTATGGTGTCATGTCGGTGACGAAGATGATCATGGAGCCCCGAAGATGGAGATCAAAGGAGCTATATGATATTGGCCATATCATGTCACTGTTTAATTGCAAGTGATGTTTATTATGTTTATGCATCTTATTTACTTAGAACGACGGTAGTAAATAAGATGATCCCTCATAATAATTTCAAGAAAGTGTTCCCCCTAACTGTGCACCATTGCGAAAGTTCGTCATTTCGAAGCACCACGTGATGATCGGGTGTGATAGATTCTAACGTTCACATACAACGAGTGTAAGACAGATTTACACATGCAAAACACTTAGGTTAACTTGACGAGCCTAGCATGTACAGACATGGCCTCAGAACACAAGAGACCAAAAGGTTGAACATGAGTCGTATGGAAGATACGATCAACATGGAGATGTTCACTGATGATGACTAGTCTGTCTCACGTGATGATCGGACACGGCCTAGTCGACTCGGATCATGTATCACTTAGATGACTAGAGGGATGTCTAATATGAGTGGGAGTTCATTAAATAATTTGATTAGATGAACTTAATTATCATGAACTTAGTCTAAAAACCTTTGCGAATATGTCTTCTAGATCAAATGGCCAATGCTCATGTCCACCTCAACTTCAACGCGTTCCTAGAGAAAACCAAGCTGAAAGATGATGGCAGCAACTATACGGACTGGGTCCGGAACCTGAGGATCATCCTCATAGCTGCAAAGAAAGATTATGTCTTAGAAGCACCGCTAGGTGAAGCTCCCATCCCAGAGAACCAAGACGTCATGAACGCTTGGCAGTCTCATGCTGATGATTACTCCCTCGTTCAGTGCGGCATGCTTTACAGCTTAGAACCGGGGCTCCAAAAGCGTTTTGAGCAACACGGAGCATATGAGATGTTCGAAGAGCTAAAAATGGTTTTCCAAGCTCATGCCCGGGTCGAGAGATATGAAGTCTCCGACAAGTTCTTCAGTTGTAAGATGGAGGAAAATAGTTCTGTCAGTGAGCACATACTCAAAATGTCTGGGTTGCACAACCGCTTGACTCAGCTGGGAGTTAATCTCCCGGATGACGTGGTTATTGACAGAATCCTTCAGTCGCTTCCACCGAGCTACAAGAGATTTGTGATGAACTTCAATATGCAGGGGATGGAAAAGACCATTCCTGAAGTATATTCAATGCTGAAATCAGTAGAGGTAGAGATCAAAAAGGAACATCAAGTGTTGATGGTGAATAAAACCACTAAGTTCAAGAAAGGCAAGGGTAAGAAGAACTTCAAGAAGGACGACAAGGAAGTTGACGCGCCCGGTAAGCCAGCTGCCGGGAAGAAGTCAAAGAATGGACCCAAGCCTGAGACTAAGTGCTTTTATTGCAAAGGGAAGGGTCACTGGAAGCGGAACTGCCCCAAATACTTAGCGGACAAGAAGGCCGGCAACACTAAAGGTATATGTGATATACATGTAATTTATGTGTACCTTACCAGTGCTCGTAGTAGCTCCTCAGTATTTGATACAGGTGCCGTTGCTCATATTTGTAACTCAAAGCAGGAGTTGTGGAATAAGCGGAGACTGGCGAAGGACGAGGTGACGATGCGCGTCGGGAATGGTTCCAGAGTCGATGTGATCGTCGTCGGCACGCTACCTCTACAGTTACCTACGGGATTAGTTTTAAACCTCAATAATTGTTATTTAGTGCCAGCTGTGAGCATGAACATTGTATCTGGATCTCATTTAATACGAGATGGCTACTCATTTAAATCTGAGTATAATGGTTGTTCTATTTATATGAAAGATATGTTTTATGGTCATGCCCCGATGGTCAATGGTTTATTCTTAATGAATCTCGAACGTGATGTTACACATATTCATAGTGTGAATACCAAAAGATGTAAAGTTGATAACAATAGTCCCACATACTTGTGGCACTGCCGCCTTGGTCACATTGGTGTCAACCGCATGAAGAAGCTCCATGCTGATGGACTTTTAAAGTCTCTCGATTATGAATCATTTGACACATGCGAGCCATGCCTCATGGGCAAAATGACCAAGACTCCGTTCTCCGGAACAATGGAGCGAGCAGCCAACTTATTGGAAATCATACATACTGATGTGCGCGGTCCAATGAGCGTTGACGCTCGCGGAGGATATCGTTATGTTCTCACTCTCACTGATGACTTGAGTAGATATGGGTATGTCTACTTGATGAAACACAAGTCTGAGACCTTTGAAAAGTTCAAGGAGTTTCAGAATGAGGTAGGGAATCAACGTGACCAAAAAATAAAGTTCTTACGATCAGATCATGGAGGAGAATATTTAAGTCACGAATTTGGTACGCACTTAAGGAAATGTGGAATCGTTTCACAACTCACGCCGCCTGGAACACCTCAGCGTAACGGTGTGTCCGAACATCGTAATCGCACCTTATTGGATATGGTGCGATCTATGATGTCTCTTACCGATTTACCGCTATCTTTTTGGGGATACGCTCTAGAGACAGCTACATTCACTTTAAATAGGGCACCGTCTAAATCCGTTGATACGACACCGTATGAATTATGGTTTGGGAAGAAACCTAAGCTGTCGTTTCTGAAAATTTGGGGATGTGATGCTTATGTCAAGAAACTTCAAGCTAAAAAGCTCGAACCCAAGTCGAAAAAATGCGTCTTCATAGGATACCCTAAGGAAACCATTGGGTATACCTTCTACCTTAGATCCGAAGGCAAGATCTTTGTTGCCAAGAACGGGTCCTTTCTAGAGAAAGAGTTTCTCTCGAGAGAAGTAAATGGGAGGAAAGTGGAACTTGATGAAGTACTACCTCTTGAACCGGTAAGTAGCGCAGCTTAGGAATATGTTCCTGTGGTGCCTACACCGACTGGAGAGGAAATTAATGATGATGATCAAGGTACTTCCAATAAAGTTGCCACTGAACTTTGTAGGTCCACAAGGACACGTTCCACACCAGAGTGGTATGGCAACCCTGTCCTAGAGATCATGTTGTTAGACAACAGTGAACCTTCGAACTACGAAGAAGTGATGGCGGGCCCAGATTCCAACAAATGGCTTGAAGCCATGCAATCCAAGATAGAATCCATGTATGAAAACAAAGTATGTACTTTGACAGACTTGCCCGATGATCGGCGAGCGATAGAAAACAAATGGATCTTTAAGAAAAAGACGAACGCGGATGGTAATGTTACCATCTATAAAGCTTGACTTGTCGCTAAGGGTTATCAGCAAGTTCAAGGGGTTGACTACGATGAGACTTTCTCTCCCGTAGCGAAACTGAAGTCCGTCCGAATCATGTTAGCAATTGTCGCATACTATGATTATGAGATATGGTAGATGGACGTCAAAACGGCATTCCTTAACGGTTATCTTAAGGAAGAACTGTATATGATGCAGCCGGAAGGTTTTGTCGATCCTAAGAATGCTAGCAAGGTATGCAAGCTCCAGCGATCCATTTATGGGATGGTGCAAGCATCTCGGAGTTGGAACATTCGCTTTGATGAGATGATCAAAGCGTTTGGGTTTATGCAGACTTATGGAGAAGCCTGCGTTTACAAGAAAGTGAGTGGGAGCTCTGTAGCATTTCTCATATTATATGTAGATGACATACTTTTGATGGGAAATGATATGGAACTTTTGGACAGCATTAAGGCCTACTTGAATAAGTGTTTTTCAATGAAGGACCTTGGAGAAGCTGCTTACATACTAGGCATCAAGATCTATAGGGATAGATCGAGACGCCTCATAGGTATTTCACAAAGCACATACCTTGATAAGATATTGAAGAAGTTCAATATGGATCAGTCCAAGAAAGGGTTCTTGACTATATTGCAAGGTGTGAGATTGAGCTCGGCTCAATGCCTGACCACGGCAGAAGATAAAGAAGAGATGAGTGTCATCCCCTATGCCTCAGCCATAGGATCTATTATGTATGACATGCTGTGTACCAGACCTGATGTAAACCTTGTCGTAAGTTTGGTAGGAAGGTACCAAAGTAATCCTGGCAAGGAACACTAGACAGCAGTCAAGAATATCCTAAAGTACCTGAAAAGGACAAAGGACATGTTTCTCGTCTATGGAGGTGACGAAGAGCTCGTCGTAAAGGGTTACGTCGACGCTAGCTTCGACACAGATCTAGATGACTCGAAGTCACAAAACAGATACGTGTATATTCTGAATGGTGGGGTAGTAAGCTGGTGCAGTTGCAAGCAAAGCGTCGTGGCGGGATCTACATGTGAAGCGGAGTACATGGCAGCCTCGGAGGCAGCGCATGAAGCAATCTGGGTGAAGGAGTTCATCATCGACCTAGGAGTCATACCCAATGCGTCGGGGCCGATCAAACTCTTCTGTGACAACACTGGAGCTATTGCACTTGCCAAGGAGCCCAGGTTTCACAAGAAGACCAGGCACATCAAGCGTCGCTTCAACTCCATTCGTGAAAATGTTCAAGATGGAGACATAGATATTTCTAAAGTACATACGGACCTGAATGTGGCAGATCCATTGACTAAACCTCTCCCTAGGGCAAAACATGATCAACACCAGAATTCCATGGGTGTTCGATTCATCACAATGTAACTAGATTATTGAACTCTAGTGCAAGTGGGAGACTGTTGGAAATATGCCCTAGAGGCAATAATAAAATGGTTATTATTATATTTCTTTGTTCATGATAAATTGTCTGTTATTCATGCTATAATTGTATTATCCAGAAATCGTAATGCATGTGTGAATACATAGACCACAACATGTCCCTAGTGAGCCTCTAGTTGACTAGCTAATTGATCAACAAATAGTCATGGTTTCCTGGCTATGGACATTGGATGTCATTGATAACGGGATCACATCATTAGGAGAATGATGTGATGGACAAGACCCAATCCTAAGCATAGCTCAAAGATCGTGTAGTTCGTTTAGCTAGAGCTTTTCCAAATGTCAAGTATCATTTCCTTAGACCATGAGATTGTGCAACTCCCAGATACCGTAGGAGTGCTTTCGGTGTACCAAACGTCACAACGTAACTGGATGACTATAAAGGTGCACTACGGGTATCTCCGAAAGTGTCTGTTGGGTTGGCACGAATCAAGACTGGGATTTGTCACTCCGTATGACGGAGAGGTATCTCTGGGCCCACTCAGTAATGCATCATCATATTGAGCTCAATGTGACCAAGTGTCTGGTCACGGGATCATGCATTACAGTACGAGTAAAGTGACTTGCCAGTCACGAGATTAAACGAGGTATTGGGATACCGATGATCGAGTCTAGGGCAAGTAACGAACCAATTGACAAAGGGAATTGTATACGGGGTTGTTTGACTCCTCGACATCGTGGTTCATCCGATGAGATCATCGAGGAGCAGGCGGGCTCCAACATGGGTATCCAGATCCCGCTGTTGGTTATTGACCGGAGAGGTGTCTCGATCATGTGTGCATGTCTCCCGAACCCGTAGGGTCTACACACATAAGGTTCGGTGATGCTAGGGTTGTAGAGATATGAGTATGCAGTAAACCGAAAGTTTTTCGGAGTCCCGGATGAGATCTCGGACGTCACTAGGAGTTCTAGAATGGTCCGGAGGTAAAGAATTATATATAGGAAGTCGAGTTTCAGCCATCGGAAAAGTTTCGGGGGTCATCGGTATTGTACCGGGACCACCGGAAGGTTCCCGGGGGACCAACCAGGTGGGGCCACCTATCCCGGAGGGCCCCATGGGCTGAAGTGGGAGGGGAACCAGCCCCAGGTGGGCTGGTGCGCCCCCCCCCCCTGCCCCCCCCCCTGAGCCTAGGGTTGGAAACCCTAGGGGTGGGGGCGCCTCCACTTGCCTTGGTGGGCAAGGCACCCCCTTGGCCGCCGCCCCCCCAGGAGATCCCATCTCCTAGGGCCGGCGCCCCCCTTAGGGCCCCTATATAAAGAGGGGGAGGGCAGCTGCACCCATGCTCTTGGCACCTCCCTCTCCCCTTGCTACACCTCTCCCTCTCGCAGAAGCTTGGCGAAGCCTTGCCGAGATCGCTGCTACATCCACCACCACGCCGTCATGCTGCTGGATCTTCCTCAACCTCTCCTTCCCCCTTGCTGGATCAAGAAGGAGGAGACGTCTCCCTGACCGTACGTGTGTTGAACGCGGAGGTGCCGTCCGTTCGGCGCTAGGATCTCCGGTGATTTGGATCACGACGAGTACGACTCCCTCAACCTCGTTCTCTTGAACGCTTTCACTCGATCTACAAGGGTATGTAGATGCACTCCTCTCTCTCGTTGCTAGATGAACTCATAGATTGATCTTGGTGACACCGTAGGAAAAAATTTATTTTCTGCAATGTTCCCCAACAGAGGGGAGATCAAGCTCAAGTATGTCAACACTCATGATAACCTTGCAGATATTTTCACGAAGCCCTTGGATGAAGCAAGATTTCGTGGGTTAAGGCATGAGCTAAATATCATTGATTCGAGCAATGTAGCTTGAACCCTTGCACACCCCACCATACTCATCTTGATATCTTGTTTAGGTGTAGGCATGGACATAGGGGGTGTGTTGTTCTCTCAATGAACTCTCCCTCCCCCCATCATGCATAAATTGATCAACTCTTTCACATTAGCCATTTTTGATGGTACATGTGCTTCAAAGATGAGTTTTGGTCATGTCCCCAAGGATATTTCTTCGCGGTGCCATACCAATTGACTCAAACATAGGTGGCTACCGCAACCGCCCTCTCTTTGGAGAGGTTGTGTTTCGTGTTTGGTCCTTGTTGTCGCTTGCCCTTCTCTTTGTGTCGTGCGTGTGTTTGTGTTGTCCCTTGTGTTCGCCTCTTTGGTGTGTTCGGTTTCTTGAAGGTGGCATTGCAGAGGCCGTTTCCCTCTCTTTTGCGAAACTTGCACTCTCCTGGGGGCACGGTACTACCGTGGCAAGCCACGGTACTGCCGCAGGAGTGGAATGCTCTATGCGTGCACAGTTGCATCCTAGGCATGGTACTACCGCTTCCATCGCGGCAGTAATTTTTAACTGCCGCTGGAAGAGCGGTACTACCGCCCAGCGAGCGGTACTTCCGCCCAGGTGGTATTACCACGAGGACCCGCGGTACTACCGCGCCGTCGCGAGCGGGTGGGGGTTAAGCGGGGAAGGGGGAGTTCCAACTCCCCCATACCCATTCATCTCTTTTCCCCACCCCATCTCTCTCTCTCCTGCCCAAGAAAGGCGTCGGCGGACCTCGCCAGATCTCCATCTCCGGCCGCTCTCCTCGCATTTCGTTCGGTGGGATCATTCCCCACCTCTTCCTCTTGCCATGGACCCCGGTATTTCCCCAAGTACTTCCCTTTTTGTTCTGTTCTTATGCTTCTAGGTCTTGGGAGATGCATGTGTAGTTCATGTGATTTTTGGCCAAATCTTTGCAAGAGGGAATTGTAGGAGAGTGGTAGTGCAGTAAGCATGCTATTTGGAATGACACCACAGTTTAGTTTGATCAACCGTAGTACCGATCTAGTTTTGCGGTTGTTCCTAGATCTAGATCTGCTATTCTTGTGGCATTTGAATCCGTGCTCTACTACCGCTCCTCCTGGAGTGGTACTACCGCATCCTCGCACATGAACTGCCTCACGCGGTACTACCGCTCCCTTGGAGCGGTACTACCGCTCGGGGCGCAGAAGTAAAAAATTACTTCCGCTCCAGGCGCGGTACTACCGTGCCACCCCAGCATGGTACTACCGCGGCTAGAGCAGATGTAATTTTTTACATCCGTGCGCCGGTCCGGTACTACCGTAGATTTGTAAATTATGCTGCTTTATCCTTCCAAATCTCGTGCTTGCTTCTTTCATTTGGCTTTGGCCCTCGTCTTTGCAATAATCCTTCTTGTTTTCTCCCGTGTTTGTGTTGCGTGTCATAGGTGGTGGCTCCGGTTCCAATGCCTGTCGGTCGAATCCTGTCCGCGACACGGGCTTGAAGCGTCTGCGCAACCAAGCTGAAGCTCCTGAGGGCTCCAATGCCTCCCAATGCAGAACCAAGACCACCGCCACCAAGATCAAGGAGCCAACAATGGGCATGGATGAGATACCACTGGCTAAGTTTTTCATTCGAAGGAAGATCAACCCCTATGTGAATCTCCGTGCAAACTTCAGAGGGAATGATTTCTTCTGGACCAAGGAGCAGAATCTTATCTATCTGGATGTGATCAAGGTCAAGCAGAACATCTACATGGACGTGCACTGGATTGAGATGCATCATATGAGGCAGGATAAGCACCGAGCCTATTTTGGTGAGGCTCTGGACCTGGTGGAGCAATTTGGCATTGAGAACTTGCTTACTTTTCACCTGGACTTTAACCCGAAGATTGTGGCCCAGTTCTTTGCTTCGGTCCACTTCAATACTGATGAGGAATGGACCATGCCTGGATGACCAATGGACAATAGTTGACTGCTAAGTGGAAGGATTTCATGGATTTGCTTCAGGTTCCTGATGAGGGGCTTAACTCGCCCGTTAGTGTTCGCCCTCATGCTAACCCCGAGTCTGCCAACAAGAACAAGCTTCAGCCCTTCTTTGTTGAGAAGACGCTTCCCAGCGGCAAGAAGGCATGGGTGTTGAACTCGTTCCTTGACATCATGCATCGGATCTTCCGCAACTCCCTCTTTCTGCGCTTTGGTGACAAGGATAAGGTGCATGCCTATCTCGTGGATATGATGCTCTTGTGTGAGGAGGTGCGTTATTCTCAAACGCAACCTCTTGATGTCTCACATATCTTGTGGTGTGAGCTATAGTTTGATGTGTTCAACCGTAAGATCCCCATCTATGGACCTTACCTGTTTCTCTTGATCACAAAGACTTGGGAGAAACTCTATCCTGATGATGAGTTTGTTGCCCCAACTGGATCTGTCATGTGCCCATCAAGCTCTGCATCAAGAGCCAATGGGCTAACACCACCACCTGTGCTGAGGCAGCGGCTGCTCATATGGATGTGGATGAGGATGAGATGGAGGAGGAGGAAGCGGACGAGGACAGCTCTGATGGATACACTCCTCCCTCTACTGAGCCCTCATGGGCTAAGAAGCTGAAGGCCAAGATGAAGAAATTGTTCTGCATGCAGGCGCAGGGATAGTACAAGTCCCATGTTGCTTCCAAGGAGAGTCGCCAGTGCGACAAGCGGATCTTGGGGACCTTTGGTGAGAATGTGGAGAGTGGGTCCAAGGTGAACATCACTCCGGAGGCTGACTGGATAGCCCAGCAGGGATTTTTGTGGACCGAGTTTGAGGAGGAGACCATTCCAGCTTCAGAGTCTGAGGAGGAGCATGAGGAGTGACATTTTACCGAGGATGCTACCACCTATGTCGTAGGTGTCCTCTCTGCCCTTTTTGGTGTCTCGATGCCAAAGGGGGGAGAGCGTAGGATTTGCTTTCGTACGTGTCTTTGCTTTCGTCTCGTTGGAACTTCGTTTGTGTTGCTTTGGTTGAGTTTGTGCGTGTGAGACCTGGTATCCTATCATATGGTATAACACATATGCTCTCTAGCGTATCTTATTGTCTTCCTTACTTAGTAGTTCATGAGCCTATTCTATCTTGTTCCCTTCTCTTTATGCTCATATGAATTACCTTGCCTCCATGCTTAGAGTTCGCTATATTGTTGCAAGGTATGCTGTGTCTATAAAATATAGGGGGAGTGTTGATCCTAGAATGTGTGCCGTGTAGTCCAGAGCATTCATCTAGAGGGCACACATCTAGGGGGAGCATGTCTATATTTTGTAGATGTTGGGATTGCTTATATTCATTTGTGTACTCTTATGCAAATCCTGTATTGTCATCAATCCACCAAAAAGGGGGAGATTGTAAGGGCATATTTCACCCTATATGGTTTTGGTGATTGATGGCAACGCTTTTGCGGACTAATTGTGTGCGTTGAGCATTTCAGATATCTCATGTTTAGGCACAAGACGATTCGATGCCCCTCGAAGCCTAGTGAAGACGATGTTTTTCTATGATTCCTTTTGGTAGATTTGAGTCGTAGGAAAGCCGTACTATTAAGAGGGGTCCGCTTTGGAAATGTTAGGGTGGAATCATCACGTACACGTCTATTCCTCTACACCTCCTTTCCCCTTGCCTCTTTGGAGCTCCGACCTGTTATCCGTGTCTTTGCAAAACGAACGACTCCAAGTGGTAGTATGTTGTGGCCTACTGAAAGGATCGATATAGTTGACTAGAGGGGGGGTTGAATAGGCAACTAACAATTTTTAGCTTTTCTTTACCAATTTCAACTTTGCATCAAAGTAGGTTGTCTAGATATGCAACTGAAGGAAATATGCCCTAGAGGCAATAATAAAGTTATTATTTATTTCCTTATTTCATGATAAATGTTTATTATTCATGCTAGAATTGTATTAACCGGAAACATGATACATGTGTGAATACATGGACAAACTTAATGTCACTAGTATGCCTCTACTTGAGTAGCTCATTAATCAAAGATGGTTATGTTTCCTAACCATAGACATGAGTTGTCATTTGATTAACGGGATCACATCATTAGGAGAATCATGTGATTGACATGACCCATTCCGTTAGCTTAGCACTTGATCGTTTAGTATGTTGCTATTGCTTTCTTCAAGACTTATACATGTTCCTACAACTATGAGATTATGCAACTCCCGTTTATCGGAGGAACACTTTGTGTGCTACCAAATGTCACAACATAACTGGGTGATTATAAAGGAGCTCTACAGGTGTCTCCAAAGGTACATGTTGAGTTGGCGTATTTCGAGATTAGGTTTTGTCACTTCGATTGTCGGAGAGGTATCTCTGGGCCCTCTCGGTAATGCACATCACTATAAGCCTTGCAAGCAATGTAGCTAATGAGTTAGTTACAGAATGATGCATTACGGAACGAGTAAAGAGACTTGCCGGTAACGAGATTGAACTAGGTATTGGATATCGACGATCAAATCTCAGGCAAGTAACATACCGATGACAAAGGGAACAACGTATGTTGTTATGCGGTTTGACCGATAAAGATCTTCGTAGAATATGTAGGAGCCAATATGAGCATCCAGGTTCCGCTATTGGTTATTGACCGGAAACGTGTCTCGGTCATGTCTACATAGTTCTCGAACCCGTAGGGTCCGCACGCTTAAGGTTTCGATGACAGTTATATTATGAGTTTATGAGTTTTGATGTACCGAAGGTTGTTTGGAGTCCCGGATGTGATCAAGGACATGACGAGGAGTCTCGAAATGGTTGAGACATGAAGATTGATATATTGGAAGCCTATATTTGGATATCGGAAGTGTTCCGGGTGAAATCGGGATTTTACTGGAGTACCGAGGGGTTACCGGAACCCCCCCCCCCTCCCCCCGGGGGGGGGGGGCTTAATGGGCCATAGTGGGCCTTAGTGGAGAAGAGGAGAGGTGGTCAGGGCTGGGCCGCGCGCCCCTCCCCCCTAGTCCAAATAGGACAAGGAGAGGGGGCGGCGCCCCCCCCCCCCTTTCCTTCCTCTCTCTCCCTCCTCTTTCCCGCCTTCTCCAAGTCCAATAAGGAAAGGAGGGCGTCCTACTCCCTGTGGGAGTAGGACTCCCCATGGCGCGCCTCCTCCCTGGCCGGCCGCCCCCTCCCCCCTTGCTCCTTTATATACGGGGGCAGGGGGCACCTCTAGACACAACAATTAATCTCTTGATCTCTTAGCCGTGTCCGGTGCCCCCCTCCACCATAGTCCTCCTCGATAATATTGTAGCGATGCTTAGGTGAAGCCCTGCGATGGTAGAACATCAAGATCATCACCACGTCGTTGTGCTAATGGAACTCTCCCTCGACACTCGGCTGGATCGGAGTTCGAGGGATGTCATCGAGCTGAACGTGTGCTAGAACTCGGAGGTGCCGTAGTTTCGGTGCTTGATCGGTCGGGCCGTGAAGACGTACGACTACATCAACCGCGTTGTTCTAACGCTTCCGCTTTCGGTCTACGAGGGTACGTAGACAACACTCTCCCCTCTCGTTGCTATGCATCACCATGATCTTGCGTGTGCGTAGGAATTTTTTTTGAAATTACTACGTTCCCCAACAGTGGCATCCGAGCCAGGTTTTATGCGTAGATCTTATATGCACGATTAGAACACAAGTGAGTTGTGGACCATACAAGTCATACTGCTTACCAGCATGTCATACTTTGGTTCAGCGGTATTGTTGGATGAAGTGGACCAGACCGACATTACGCGTACGCTTACGCGAGACTGGTTCTACCGACGTGCTTTGCACACAGGTGGCTGGCGGGTGTCAGTTTCTCCAACTTTAGTTGAACCGAGTGTGGCTACGCCCGGTCCTTGCGAAGGTTAAAACAGCACTAACTTGACGAACTATCGTTGTGGTTATGATGTGTAGGTAAGAACGGTTCTTGCTCAGCCCGTAGCAGCCACATAAAATTTGCAACAACAAAGTAGAGGATGTCTAACTTGTTTTTGTAGGTCATGTTGTGATGTGATATGGTCAAGATGTGATGCTATATTTTATTGTATGAGATGATCATGTTTTGTAACCAAGTTATCGGCAACTGGCAGGAGCCATATGGTTGTCGCTTTATTGTATGAAATGCAAGCGCCCTGTAATTGCTTTACTTTATCACTAAGCGGTAGCGATAGTCGTAGAAGCAATAGATGGCGAAACGACAACGATGCTACGATGGAGATCAAGGTGTCGCGCCGGTGACGATGGTGATCACGACGGTGCTTCAGAGATGGAGATCACAAGCACAAGATGATGATGGCCATATCATATCACTTATATTGATTGCATGTGATGTTTATCCTTTATGCATCTTATCTTGCTTTGATTGATGGTAGCATTTTAAGATGATCTCTCACTAATTATCAAGAAGTGTTCTCCCTGAGTATGCACCGTTGTGAAAGTTCTTCGTGCTGAGACACCACGTGATGATCGGGTGTGATAGGCTCTACGTTCAAATACAACGGGTGCAAAACAGTTGCGCACGCGGAATACTCGGGTTAAACTTGACGAGCCTAGCATATACAGATATGGCCTCGGAACATAGAGACCGAAAGGTCGAACGTGAATCATATAGTAGATATGATCAGCATAGTGATGTTCACCATTGAAAACTACTCCATCTCATGTGATGATCGGACATGGTTTAGTTGATTTGGATCACGTGATCACTTAGATGACTAGAGAGATGTCTGTCTAAGTGGGAGTTCTTTAGTAATATGATTAATTGAACTTAAATTTATCATGAACTTAGTACCTGATAGTATTCTGCATGTCTATATTGATTGTAGATAGATGGCTCGTGCTGTTGTTTCGTTGAATTTTAATGCGTTCTTTGAGAAAGCAAAGTTGAAAGATGATGGTAGCAATTACACGGACTAGGTCCGTAACTTGAGGATTATCCTCATTGCTGCACAGAAGAGTTACGTCCTGGAAGCACCGCTAGGTGTACCACCTGCGCCAGCTACTGCAGACATTGTGAATGTCTGGCAGTCGCGTGTTGATGACTACTCTATAGTTCAGTGTGCCATGCTTTACGGCTTAGAACCGGGACTTCAACGACGTTTTGAACGTCATGGAGCATATGAGATGTTCCAGGAGTTGAAGTTAATATTTCAAGCAAATGCCCGGATTGAGATATATGAAGTCTCCAATAAGTTCTATAGCTGCAAGATGGAGGAGAATAGTTCTGTCAGTGAACACATACTCAAAATGTCTGGGTATAATAATCACTTGATTCAACTGGGAGTTAATCTTCCTGATGACAGTGTCATTGATAGAATTCTTCAATCACTGCCACCAATCTACAAGAGCTTCGTGATGAACTATAATATGCAAGGGATGGACAAGACTATTCCCGAGCTCTTCGCAATGCTAAAGGCTGCGGAGGTAGAAATCAAAAAGGAGCATCAAGTGTTGATGGTCAATAAGACCACCAGTTTCAAGAAGAAGGGCAAAGGGAAAAAGAAGGGGAACTTCAAGAAGAACAGCAAACAAGTTGCTGCTCAAGAGAAGAAACCCAAGTCTGGACCTAAGCCTGAGACTGAGTGCTTCTACTGCAAGCAGACTGGTCACTGGAAGCGGAACTGCCCCAAGTATTTGGCAGATAATAAGGATGGCAAGGTGAACAAAGGTATATGTGGTATATATGTTATTGATGTGTACCTTACTAATGCTCGCAGTAGCACCTGGGTATTTGATACTGGTTCTGTTGCTAATATTTGCAACTCAAAACAAGGACTACGGATTAAGTGAAGATTGGCTAAGGACGAGGTGACGATGCGCGTGGGAAATGGTTCCAAAGTCGATGTGATCGCAGTCGGCACGCTACCTCTACATCTACCTTCGGGATTAGTTTTAGACCTGAATAATTGTTATTTGGTGCCAGCGTTGAGCATAAATATCATATCTAGATCTTGTTTGATGCGAGACGGTTATTCATTTAAATTAGAGAATAATGGTTGTTCTATTTATATGAGTATTATCTTTCATGGTCATGCACCCTTGAAGAGTGGTCTATTTTTATTAAATCTCAATAGTAGTGATACACATATTCATAATGTTGAATCCAAAAGATGCAGAGTTGATAATGATAGTGCAACTTATTTGTGGCACTGCCGTTTGGGTCATATTGGTGTAAAGCGCATGAAGAAACTCCATGCTGATGGACTTCTGGAATCACTTGATTATGAATCATTTGGTACTTGCGAACCGTGCCTCATGGGCAAGATGACCAAAACGCCATTCTCCGGAACTATGGAGCGAGCAACTGATTTGTTGGAAATCATACATACTGATGTGTGTGGTCCAATGAATGTTGAGGCTCACGGTGGGTATCGTTATTTTCTCACCTTCACAGATGATTTGAGCAGATATGGGTATATCTACTTAATGAAACACAAGTCTGAAACATTTGAAAAGTTCAAAGAATTTCAGAGTGAAGTGGAAAATCATCGTAACAAGAAAATAAAGTTTCTACGATCTGATCGTGGAGGAGAATATTTGAGTTAAGAGTTTGGTTTACATTTGAAACAATGTGGAATAGTTTCGCAACTCACGCCGCCCAGAACACCACAGCGTAATGGTGTGTCCGAACGTCGTAATCGTACTTTACTAGATATGGTGCGATCTATGATGTCTCTTACTGATTTACCGCTATCGTTTTGGGGTTATGCTTTAGAGACGGCCGCATTCACGTTAAATAGGGCACCATCAAAATCCGTCGAGACGATGCCTTATGAACTGTGGTTTGGCAAGAAACCAAAGTTGTCGTTTCTTAAAGTTTGAGGTTGCGATGCTTATGTGAAGAAACTTCAACCAGATAAGCTCGAACTCAAATCGGAGAAATGTGTCTTCATAGGATACACAAAAGAGACTATTGGGTACACCTTCTATCACAGATCTGAAGGCAAGACTTTTATTGCTAAATTCGGATCCTTTCTAGAGAAGGAGTTTCTCTTGAAAGAAGTGAGTGGGAGGAAAGTAGAACTTGATGAGGTAACTGTACCTGCTCCCTTATTGGAAAGTAGTTCATCACAGAAACCGGTTCATGTGACAACTACACCAATCAGTGAGGAAGCTAATGATATTGACCATGAAACTTCAGATCAAGTTACTACCAAACCTTGTAGGTCAACCAGAATAAGATCTGCACCAGAGTGGTATGGTAATCTTATTCTGGAAGTCATGTTACTTGACCATGACGAACCTACGAACTATGAGGAAGCGATGATGAACCCAGATTCCGAAAAATGGCTTGAGGCCATGAAATCTGAGACGGGATCCATGTATGAGAACAAAGTATGGACTTTGGTTGACTTGCCCGATGATCGGCAACCATCGAGAATAAATGGATCTACAAGAAGAAGACTGACGTTGATGGTAATGTAACTGTCTACAAAGCTCGACTTGTTGCAAAAGGTGTTCAACAAGTTCAAGGGGTTGACTACGATGAGACTTTCTCATCCGTAGCGATGCTTAAGTCTGCCCGAATCATGTTAGCAATTGCCGCATTTTATGATTATGAAATATGGCAAATGGATGTCAAAACTGTGTTCCTGAATGGATTTCTGGAAGAAGAGTTGTATATGATGCAACCAGAAGATTTTGTTGATCCAAAAGATGCTAACAAAGTGTGCAAGCTCCAGCGATCCATTTATGGACTGGTTCAAGCCTCTTGGAGTTGGAATAAATGCTTTGATAGTGTGATCAAAGCATATGGTTTTATACAGAATTTTGGAGAAGCCTGTATTTACAAGAAAGTGAGTGGGAGCTCTGTAGCATTTCTGATATTATATGTAGACGACATATTGTTGATTGGAAATGATATAGAATTTCTGGATAGCATAAAGGGATACTTGAATGAAAGTTTTTCAATGAAAGACCTCGGTGAAGCTACTTACATATTGGGCATCAAGATCTATAGAGATAGATCAAGACGCTTAATTGGACTTTCACAAAGCACATACCTTGATAAAGTTTTTAAAGAGTTCAAAATGGATCAAGCAAAGAAAGGGTTCTTGCCTGTATTATAAGGTGTGAAGTTGAGTTGGACTCAATGCCCGACCACAGCAGAAGATAGAGAGAAAATAAAAAATGTTCCCTATGCTTCAGCCATAGGCTCTATCATGTATGCAATGTTGTGTACCAGACCTGACGTATGCTTAGCAATAAGTTTAGCAGGGAGGTACCAAAGTAATCCAGGAGTGGATCACTGGACAGCGGTCAAGAATATCCTGAAATACCTGAAAAGGACTAAGGATATGTTTCTCGTTTATGGAGGTGACAAAGAGTTGTCATAAATGGTTACGTCGATGCAAGCTTTGACACTGATCCGGACGATTCTAAATCGCAAATCGGATACGTGTTTATATTGAACGGTGGAGCTGTTAGTTGGTGCAGTTCTAAACAAAGCGTCGTGGCAGGATCTACATGTGAAGCGGAGTACATAGCTGCTTCGGAAGCAGCAAATGAAGGAGTCTGGATGAAGGAGTTCATTTCCGATCTAGGTGTCATACCTAGTGCATCGGGACCAATGAAGATCCTCTGTAACAATACTAGTGCAATTGCTTTGGCAAAGGAATCCAGATTTCACAAGAGGACCAAGCACATCAAGAGACGCTTCAATTCCATTCGGGACCAAGTCCAGGTGGGAGACATAGAGATTTGCAAGATACATACGGATCTGAATGTTGCAGACCCGTTGACTAAGCCTCTTCCACGAGCAAAACATGATCAGCACCAAGGCTCCATGGGTGTTAGAATCATTACTGTGTAATCTAGATTATTGACTCTAGTGCAAGTGGGAGACTAAAGGAAATATGCCATAGAGGCAATAATAAAGTTATTATTTATTTCCTTATTTCATGATAAATGTTTATTATTCATGCTATAATTGTATTAACCGGAAACATGATACATGTGTGAATACATAGACAAACTTAATGTCACTAGTATGCCTCTACTTGACTAGCTCATTAATCAAAGACGGTTATGTTTCCTAACCATAGACATGAGTTGTCACTTGATTAATGGGATCACATCATTAGGAGAATGATGTGATTGACATGACCCATTCCGTTAGCTTAGCACTTGATCGTTTAGTATGTTGCTATTGCTTTCTTCATGACTTATACATGTTCCTACAACTATGAGATTATGCAACTCTCGTTTACCGGAGGAACACTTTGTGTGCTACCAAACGTCACAACGTAACTGGGTGATTATAAAGGAGCTCTACAGGTGTCTCCAAAGGTACATGTTGAGTTGGCGTATTTCGAGATTAGATTTTGTCACTCCGATTGTCGGAGAGGTATCTCTGGGCCCTCTCGGTAATGCACATCACTATAAGCCTTGCAAGCAATGTAGCTAATGAGTTAGTTACAGAATGATGCATTATGGAACGA
Organism: Triticum timopheevii; assembly: GCA_963921465.1. Taxonomy (NCBI): domain Eukaryota; kingdom Viridiplantae; phylum Streptophyta; class Magnoliopsida; order Poales; family Poaceae; genus Triticum; species Triticum timopheevii. The sequence goes on along the minus strand of OY997270.1, from coordinate 486,564,917 downwards.
GTAAAGAGACTTGCCGGTAACGAGATTGAACTAGGTATTGGATACCGACGATCAAATCTCGGGCAAGTAACATACCGATGACAAAGGGAACAACGTATGTTGTTATGCGGTTTGACCGATAAAGATCTTCGTAGAATATGTAGGAGCCAACATGAGCATCCAGGTTCTGCTATTGGTTATTGACCGGAAATGTGTCTCGGTCATGTCTACATAGTTCTCGAGCCCGTAGGGTCCGCACGCTTAAGGTTTCGATGACAGTTATATTATGAGTTTACGAGTGTTGATGTACCGAAGGTTGTTCGGAGTCTCGGATGTGATCACTGACATGACGAGGAGTCTCGAAATGGTCGAGACATGAAGATTGATATATTGGAAGCCTATATTCGGATATCGGAAGTGTTTCGGGTGAAATCGGGATTTTACCGGAGTACCGAGGGGCTACCGGAACCCCCCCGGGGGCTTAATGGGCCATAGTGGTCCTTAGTGGAGAAGAGGAGAGACGGCCAGGGCTGAGCCGCGCGCCCCTCCCCCCTAGTCCGAATAGGACAAGGAGATGGGGGTGGCGCCCCCTTTTCCTTCCTCTCTCTCCCTCCTCTTTCCCCCCTTCTCCAAGTCCAACAAGGAAAGGAGGGAGTCCTACTCCCGCGTGCCTCCTCCCTGGCCGGCCGCCCCCTCCCCCCTTGCACCTTTATATACGGGGGCAGGGGGAACCTCTAGACACAACAATTGATCTCTTGATCTCTTAGCCGTGTGCGGTGCCCCCCTCCACCATAGTCCTCCTCGATAATATTGTAGCGGTGCTTAGGCGAAGCCCTGCGACGGTAGAACATCAAAATCGTCACCACACCGTCGTGCTGACGGAACTCTCCCTCGACACTCGGCTGGATCGGAGTTCGAGGGATATCATCGAGCTGAACGTGTGCTAGAACTCGGAGGTGTCGTAGTTTCAGTGCTTGATCGGTCGGGCCGTGAAGACGTACGACTACATAAACCGCGTTGTTCTAACGCTTCCGCTTTTGGTCTACGAGGGTACGTAGACAACACTCTCCCCTCTCGTTGCTATGCATCACCATGATCTAGCGTGTGCGTAGGAATTTTTTTGAAATTACTACGTTCCCCAACAGCAACTAGGTGAGCAACCTATATGATGTGATAACAACAAGCACACAAGCAAGCAAGAGATGCCACACAAAATAAGCTTGCAGAAGTAAAGGTGAGAGATAACCAAAAGGGGAACCGATGGAGACGAGGATGTGTTACCAAAGTTCCTTCCTTTTGAGGGGAAGTACGTCTCCGTTAGAGTGGTGTGGAGGCACAATGCTCCCCAAGAGGCCACTAGGGCCACTGTATTCTCCTCACGCCCTCACACAATGCAAGATTCCGTGATTCCACTATTGGTGCCCTTGGAGGCAGCGACCGAACCTTTACAAACAAGGTTGGGGCAATCTCCACAACTGAATTGGAGGCTCCCAACAACACCACGAAGCTTCACCACAATGGACTATGGCTCCAAGGTGACCTCAACCGTCTAGGGTGCTCACCCAAGAGTAACAAGATCCGCAAGGGATTAGTGGGGGGAATCAAATTTCTCTTGGTGAAAGTGTAGATCGGGGCCTTATCAACCAATCCTGAGCAAATCAACAAGTTTGATTGGCTAGGGAGAGAGATCAGGCGAAAATGGAGCTTGGAGCAACAATGGAGCTTTGGGGAAGAGGTTAATCAACTTTGGAGAAGAAGACCTCCTTTTATAGTGGGGGGGACAATCCAACTGTTACCCACCTACTCAGCCCGCGACCTGCAGTACTACCGCACAACACGAGCGGTACTACCACACAGGCCTGCGGTACTACCACGGAGGCTTACAGTACTACCGTGTGCACGGCAGGGCCTGGACCCATTCTGAGAAGCACCGACAGGGGACAGTAGAACCGCTTGCGCGGTACTACCGTGACCCCATGTGGTACTTCCGCAAGGCAGGCATGGTCCAGGCACTATAGGCACGGATATAAAAACACATCTGTGACTACCTCCGCTGAGAAAAAATCTATGCAGAAGTCCGACACGGTACTACCGCAAACCGGGTGCGGTACTACCGTGGAGGGTGCTGATGTAAAAAATTACATCCGACCCTACTTCCGCTTGGTGCCGCTGTGTCTGGCCTGGCTTCACGGTACTACCGTGCTGGAGCACGGTACTACCGCGCTGGGCGCAGATGTAGAAAATTACATCCGCCCCTACTACCGCTTGCGCAGTAGCGCCTGGCCAGAGCTCACGGTACTACCGCTCAGGAGGAGCGGTACTTCCGTGGGCACCTGCGGTACTACTGTGCCAGGGCCCGGTACTACCGCAGGGTCCTGCGGTAGTACCGCTCTGGGGAGTAGTACTACCGCCTGCTAAAGAACAGCAACACTTAGGAAGCCTTCACCGTGCAGAGATATGGTGAGACGGAGGAAACTCCAAAGAGCCAACGGAAAGATGGTGCAAACGGAATATGTGTACGTGAGATTCCACCCAAACCTTTCCAAAGCGGACCCCCTCTTAATAGTACAGCTCTCCTACGACTCGGATCCACCGAAAAGAAACATGGAGAACCGCCGTCTTCCAAAGTCTTCAAGGGGCACCAAATCGTCTTGTGCTCCGACATGATCTATCTGAAAAGCTCGATGCACATGATTAGTCCGCTAAACCCTTGTCATCAATCACCAAAACTACTAAGGGATAAAAATGCCCTTACAATCTCCCCCTTTTTGGTGGATTGATGACAATACGGGATTTGCACATATGGATATAAAGTGAGGCAACGGCAAACCCACAATCTATAAAATATAGACGGGCTCCCCCTAGATGTGTGCACTTTAGAGATGTGCTTTGGACTGCACGGCACACATACTAGGATCAACACTCCCCCTATCTTTTATAGACAAGGCATCACTTGCAGCAATATAACCAACACTAAGTGAGTAAGCAAGATGATGGATATGACTAAGTAACAGCGATAAATGAAATTATAGAGCGCATATGTCTTACACCATATGAAGGATAACTTAGTCTCAACAAGGTCTCATAAGCACAATCCAACCGAACTAAACCAAAGCAAACGAGGTTCAACAGACGGAAGGCAAAACAACAGACCTAAAACACACGACACACAAATCCTACACTCTCTCCCCCTTTGGCATCGAGGCACCAAAAAGGCAGAGAGGACACCTACAACAAAGGTGGTAGCTCAGGCGGAAAACGACTCCTCATCGGACTCAACAGCAGGAATGGGCTCCTCCTCAAACTCAGTCCATGTGAAACCCTGCTTGGCCATCCAGTCCGCCTCGGGGGTGATGTGCTTCTCGGATCCGCTAGACACCTCCTCGCCAAGCTTCCTCAAGATCCTCTTGTTGCGACAGCGACTCTTCTTCTGGGCAACATGTGCCCTATACTGACCCTAAGACTGCATGCAGAACAACTTCTTCATCTTTGACTTCAGCTTCTTCGCCCAAGATGGCTCAGAAGAGGGAGGGGTGTATCCATCAGAAATGTCCTCATCAGCTTCCTCCTCCTCGATCTCATCCTCATCCACATCCATTGTGGCAGCCGCGGCCTCAGCAGAGGTGGTGGTGTTGGCCCATTGGCTCTTGATGCGGAGCTTGATGGGCTCATGACGAATCCATCCCGGGGCCTCAAACTCCTCACTGGGAAGAAGCTTCTCCCAAGTCTTGGAGATCAAGTGAAACAGATAAGGCCCATAGATGGGGACCTTATGGTTGAGCATCGCAAACTAAAGTTTGCACCACATGATATGTGAGACATCAAGGGGTTGAGTCTGAACCCGACGCGCATCCTCACATAGGAGCATCATATCCACCAGATAGGCATTCACCTGGCCCATGTCACCGATGTGTGGGAAGAGGGTGTTGCGGAAGATCCAATGCATGATGTCGAGGAAGGAGTTCAGCACCCACACCTTCTTCTTACTGGCAAGTGTCTTCTCAACAAGGAAGGGCTGGAGCTTGTTCCTGCTGGCAGAGTCAGTGTTGGCATGAGGGCGAACTCTAGTGGGCGAGTCGAGCCCATCATCAGGAACATGAAGCAGAACCATGAAATCCTTCCACTTAGCAGTCAACTTTTGACCATTGGTCATCCATGTCATGGTCCTTGCTTCATCAGAGTGGAAGTGGACCGAAGCAAAGAACTGAGCCACAATGTCTGGGTCAAAGTCCAGGTGAAAGGTCAACATGTGCTCAATGCCAAACTGCTCCACCAGATCCAAAGCTTCTCCAAAGTAGTTACGGTGCTTTTCCTGCCTCATGTGATGCATGTCAATCCACTGAACTTCCACATAATGGTTCTGCTTGGCCTTGATCACATCCATATAGATGAGGTTCTGATGCTTGGTCCAAAACAGATCATTCCCTCTGAAGTTGGCACGGGGGTTCACATAGGGGTCCATCTTCCTTCGAACAATGAACTCGGCCAGAGGCATATCATCCATGCCCATGACGGGCTCCTTCTGCTTGGTGGTTGTGTGCTTGGTTCTGCATTGGGAGGCATTGGAGCCCTCTGGACATTCATCCTGGTTGCGCAGCCTCTTTGACCCGGTGTCACAGCTGGGATTCGAGCGACGAACATGGGAACCGGAGCCACCACCTAGACACAAAACACAAGAACACGCACGAAAACACGAAGGATCAATGCAAATGCCAAGGTTAGGGCCAAAAGAAACAAGTAAGCAAGATAGTTGGACAGAAAAATAGCTCAAGATGCATCTACGGCAGTACCGGGCCATCATGCGGATGTAAAAAAATTACATCCGCACCAGCCCGCAGTAGTACCGTGCCGGGGTGGCACGGTAGTATTGCGCCTGGTGCGGAAGTAATTTTTTACTTCCGCGCTCCAAGCGGTAGTACCGCACCTAGGAGCGGAAGTACCGCGTGGAGCAGGCAACAAGCAGGGATGCGATAGTACCGCTCCAGGAGGAGCGGTAGTACCGCACGGAACAAAAATGGCAATAGGAGTCGCGGATATGGATCTAGAACTTTTGCAAATCCAGAGCGGTACTACCGTTGATCAATCGGAACTATTTTGACCATCCAAAAAGCATGCATACTACACTACCATTCTCCTACAAATCCCACTTGCATAGATTTAGCCAAAAATCTCATGAACACCATATGCATCTCCCCAAGACCTAGAAGCACAAGATCGGAAGAAAAAGCAAGGGACTTGGGGAAAAACCTTGGTCCATGGCAAGGGGGCGTGGTGGGGAACGATCCCACCGGTTGAAATCCGAGGAGAGCGGCCGAAGACGGAGATCCGGCGAGGTCCTCCGATGCCGTTCTTGGGCAGGAGAGAGAGATGGGGTGGGGAAGAGAGATGAATCGGTATGGGGGAGTTAGAACTCCCCCTGCCCCGCTCTTAACCCCCACCCGCTCGTGTGGGCGCGGTAGTACCGCGGGTCATCACGGTAGTACCGCTCGTTGGGCTGTAGTACCGCTCTTCCAGCGGCAGTAAAAAATTACTGCCACGATGGAAGCGGTAGTACCGTGCACCTGGAAGCAACTGTGAACGCACAGAGCAAAACACCCCTACGGTAGTACCGTGGCTCTCCACGATAGTACCGTAACTCCAAGAAAGTGCAAGTTTCACCCAAGAGAGAAACGACATTTGCAAGACAACCTTCAAGGTGCCAAAAAAACAAGAGGCAAGCACCACCGACGACACGCACACGGCACAGAAAAACGGCAAAAGACAACAAAGACTAAAGCACTAACCACAACTCACAAGAAGAGAGGACGGTGGCTGAAGCCATCTATGTATGAGTCACTTGGTATGGCACCGCGAAGAATTATCCTTGGGCTCATGACCAAGACTCGTCTTTGAAGCACAAGTACCATCAAAAATGGTTAATGTGAAAGAGTTAGATCAATTTATGCATAATGGGGGAGGGAAAGTTCATTGAGATAACAACACTCCCCCTATGTCCATGCCTACACCTAGACAAGGTAGCATGATGAGTATGGTGGGGTGTGCAAGGGTTCAAACCACATTGCTCGAATCAATGATATTTAGCTCATGCCTTAACTCGCGAAATCTTGCTTCATCCAAGGGCTTCGTGAAAATATCTGCAAGGTTATCATGAGTGTTGACATACTGGAGCTTGATCTCCCCTCGCCTAATGTGATCCTGGATGAAGTGATACCGAATCTCAATATGCTTCGTCTTGAAGTGTTGCACCGGGTTGAGAGAAATCTTGATGGCACTTTCATTGTCACACCAAAGAGGCACTTCATCACAAGTGACACTGTAATCCTTCAAAGTTTGCCTCATCCAAAGAAGTTGAGCACAACAACTACCGGTAGCCACATACTCCGCTTCGGTGGACGAGAGAGATACATGATGTCTACTACACAACCTTCTTCTTGTAGACGTTGTTGGGCCTGCAAGTGCACAGGTTTGTAGGACAGTAGCAAATTTCCCTCAAGTGGATGACCTAAGGTTTATCAATCCGTGGGAGGCGTAGGATGAAGATGGTCTCTCTCAAACAACCCTACAAGCAAATAACAAAGAGTCTCTTGTGTCCCCAACACACCTAATACAATGGTAAATTGTATAGGTGCACTAGTTCGGCGAAGAGATGGTGATACAAGTGCAATATGGATGGTAGATAAAGGTATTTGTAATCTGAAATTATAAAAACAGCAAGGTAGCAAGTGATAAAAGTGAGCATAAACGGTATTGCAATGGTAGGAAACAAGGCCTAGGGTTCATACTTTCACTAGTGCAAGTTCTCTCAACAATAATAACATAGATAGATCATATAACAATCCCTCAACATGCAACAAAGAGTCACTCTAAAGCCACTAATAGCGGAGAACAAACGAAGAGATTATGGTAGGGTACAAAACCACCTCAAAGTTATCCTTTCTGTTCTATCTATTCAAGAGTTCGTAGTAAAATAACATGAAGCTATTCTTTCCGCTCAATCTATCATAGAGTTCATACTAGAATAACACCTTAAGACACAAATCAACCAAAACCCTAATGTCACCTAGATACTCCATTGTCACCTCAAGTATCCGTGGGCATGATTATACGATAAGCATCACACAATCTCAGGTTCATCTATTCAACCAACACAAAGTACTTCAAAGAGTGCCCCAAAGTTTCTACCGGAGAGTCAAGAACGTGTGCCAACCCCTATGCATAGGTTCATGGGCAGAACCCGCAAGTTGGTCACCAAAACATACATCAATTGGTACATGATATCCCATTGTCACCACAGATAAGCACGGCAAGACATACATCAAGTGTTCTCATAAAAGACTCAATCTGATAAGATAACTTCAAAGGGAAAACTCAATTCATCACAAGAGAGTAGAGGGGGAGAAACATCATAAGATCCAACTACAATAGCAAAGCTCGGGATACATCAAGATTGTGCCATAGAGGGAACATGAGAGAGAACACGAGAGAGAGAGAGAGAGATCAAAACACATAGCTACTGGTACATACCCTTAGCCTCGAGGGTGAACTACTCCCTCCTCGTCATGGGTAGCGCCGGGATGATGAAGATGGCCACCGGTGAAGGATCCCCCCCTCCGGCAGGGTGCCGGGAAGGGCTCCCGGGAGGTTTTTGGTGGCTACAGAGGCTTGCTGCGGCGGAACTCCCGATCTATCTTAATATTCGATGTTTTTAGGGTACGTAGGCTTATATAGGCGAAAGATGTCGGTCGGGGGGTGCTCGAGGGGTCCATGAGACAGGGGGCGCCCAGTAGGGGGGCGCCCCCCTATCTCCTGGGCTCCTCGAGTATCTTCTGACGTGAACTCCTAGTCTCCAGGATGATAATCTTCCAAAAAATCATGTTGCCGAAGGTTTCATTCCGTTTGGACTCCGTTTGATATTCCTTTTCTTCAAAATACTGAAACAGGCAATAAAACAACAATATGGGCTGGGCCTCCGGTTAATAAGTTAGTCCCAAAAGTAATATAAAAGTGTATAATAAAGCCCATAGTCATTCAAAACAGATAATAAAATAGCATGAATGCTTCATAAATTATAGATACGTTGGAGAGGTATCAGCATCCCCAAGCTTAATTCCTACTCGTCCTCGAGTAGGTAAATGATAAAAGAAAGAATTTATGAAGTGTGAATGCTAGCAGGTGCACAAGTTTGATCAAAGATAATTTCAATCACCTTTTCTAGCATGATAATATGTCATAACAGTAGTTCATCTCATAAAACTTTTCATGAACTAGTAACAAGCAATTCACATGTTAAAGCATAGACCATAAACTTTCTTGAAAACTAGCAAACTTCATTCTTAGTCATCAAACAATTGCAATTCATCTTATTTTCAGGAAGATTCTATGTCAGAGCTTTGATTTAGCAAACTTCACATACTCAACTATCATATAGTCTTCTACAATTGCTAACACTCACGCAATACTTGTGGTTATGAAGTTTTAATCAGACACAGAGAAAGATTGGGGCTTATAATGTTGCCTCCAAACGTATTCACCTTTGGGTGATGTCAACAATAATAGTTCATGTTAACGTACATCCAATTGGATATATATATATATATATATATATATATATATATATATATATATAGGACAAATTTTTCCTACTACCGGGTGTAGTTACTCCCACTTATGTTTTATACGTTTTAGGTAGTATCTATCATATTGGAGAGTATGTACACGTAGTATGTAGTATATAAGAATGTTTAGGTAGTATATATACTACTTTTTTGGTAGTATGTATCATATTTTGCGCATACTCTATTTCACGTATAAATATGTACGTATTTCACAAATACAATAAAATTATGACCTCACTTGCAATTTTTTCATACAAATCACTTGGGAGTATCTTAGATATAGTATATGAACATATTAAAAATAATAAAGTAGAGTATATACTACCACATGATAGTATATGAGAAACGGGTGTAGCTACACCCGGTAGTAGGATGCATTTTCCCTATATATATATATATATATATATATATATATATATATATCAGGATCACCCTAACACAAAGTCCTTGCCAAACGATAAAATGAAAAAGGGAAAGGTGAAGATCACCTTGACTCTTGCATAAAGTAAAAGATAGGCCCTTCGCAGAGGGAAGCAGAGGTTGTCATGCGCTTTTAGGGTTGGATACACAAAATCTTAATGCGAAAGAACATCACTTTATATTGCCCCTTGTATATGGACCTTTATTATGCAGTCCGTCGCTTTTATTGCTTCCATAACAAGATCGTATAAAGCTTATTTTCTCCACACTAATAAGTCATGCATATTTAGAGAGCAATTTTTATTGCTTGCACCGATGACAACTTACTTGAAGGATCTTACTCAATCCATAGGTAGATATGGTGGACTCTCATGGCAAAACTGAGTTTAAGGATATTTGGAAGCACAAGTAGTATCTCTACTTGGTTCTAGGAATTTTGGCTAGCATGAGGGGGAAAGGCAAGCTCAACATGTTTGAATGATCCATGACAATATACTTTAACTGAGATGCGAGAAAACATAACCCATTACGGTGTCTTCCTTGTCCAACATCAACTCCTTAGCATGTCATACTTAATGAGTGCTCACAATTATAAAAGATGTCTTGGATAGTATATTTATATGTGAAATCTCTCTTCCTTTAATATTCTTTCATGAATTGTTCGAATGACCAATACAATGCTTGCTAACTGTCAATAAATTTACAACCTCTACTTCTTAGATGTAAAGTATTCTACCCATGGGATAAGCAAATGAGACATATATAATTTCAGATTTATGACAATCAACTCATTCAATCATTTGCTCATAGGATATAAGTGAAGCACACGAGTAAATGACAAACTACTCCAAAAAGATATAAGTGAAGATCAATGAGTAGCTAAATAATTATGCAACTATGTGAAGACTCTCTCCCCTTTAAGAATTTCAGATCTTGATATTGTATTCAAGCAGCAAGAAAAACAAAATAAAATGACGTTGCAAGGATAGCACAACTCATGAGAAGAATCAAAAAACTTAGGCTCAACCGATACTAACCGATAGTTGTTGAAGAAGAAAGGTGGGATGCCTACCGGGGCATCCCCAAGCTTAGATGCTTGAGACTTCTTAAAATATTACCTTGGGGTGCCTTGGGCATCCCCAAGCTTGAGCTTTTATGTCTCCTTAATTCCTCTCATATCATGGTTTCTCTTTTTATCAAAAGCTTCATCCACACCAAACTCAACAAGAACTTGTGAGATAGGTTAGTATAAAACAATGCAAAACCTTATCATTTTCTACTGTAACAAATCACTAAAATTATTATTCAACATTGCATACTAAATGCCTCTGCATATTTAATACTCCTATCCTCAAATAGATTCATTAAACAAGCAAGCATATGCAAACAATGCAACCATAACAGCAATCTGTCAAAACAGTACAGTCTGTAACAAATGCAAGAGTATCAATACTTCCCTAACTCCAAAAATTATAAGAAAAATACTATGCTGTAAGAGATTTATCAGAGATCATTATGCAAAAAGATTCAACATTATATCACTCTCTGACTTTTCTAGGGAATTTTTGCAACAGCGGTAAACTTTCTGTTTTCAAACAGCAACATGTATACTAGCAAAATAAGCATGGCAAAGGCTATCCTGGACTTTTTTATTGAAACTAAAGATGCAAAACATTATTCTAAATAACATCAAGCAAATAATAATAGGAGAAAATGACACTCCAAGCAAAACACATATCATGTGGTGAATAAAAATATAGCTCCAAGTAAAGTTACCGATGAACGAAGACGAAAGAGGGGATGCCATCCGGGGCATCCCCAAGCTTAGGCTCTTGGTTGTCCTTGAATATTACCTTGGGGTGCCTTGGGAATCCCCAAGCTTAGGCTCTTGCCACTCCTTATTCCATAGTCCATCGAATCTTTTACCCAAAACTTGAAAACTTCAACCACACAAAACTCAAAACAAAACTCGTAAGCTCCGTTAGTACAAGAAAACAAACCACCACTTTAAGGTACTGTAATGAACTCATTCTAAATTCATATTGGTGTTGAACCTACTGTATTCCAACTTCTCTATGGTTCATACCCTTACATACTAGCCATAGATTCATCAGAATAAGCAAACAACACAATGAAAACAGAATCTGTCAAAAACAGAACAGTCTGTAGTAATTTGTATCAAACGTATACTTGTGGAACTCAAACAATTATGAAATAAATTGCTGGACCTGAGGAATTCGTCTAATAATCATTGGCAAAAATAATCAACCTAAAATCACTCTCTAGTAAAAAAATGGCAGCTATTCTCGTGAGCGCTAAAGTTTCTGTTTTTTACAGCAAGATCATAAAGACTTCACCCAAGTCTTCCCAAAGGTCCTACTTGGCACTTTATTGAAACAAAAGCTATAAAACATTATTACTACAGTAGCATAATCATGTGAACACACAAAAACAGTAAGGATAAATATTGGGTTGTCTCCCAACAAGCGTTTTTCTGTAATGCCTTTCTAGCTAGGCATGATGATGACAATGATGCTCACATAAGAGATAAGAATTGAAACATAAAGAGAGCATCATGAAGAATATGACTAGCACATTTAAGTCTAACCCACTTCCTATACATAGGTATTTTGTGAGCAAATAACTTATGGGAACAATAATCAACTAGCATAGGAAGGTAAAACAAGCATAAGTTCGAAAATTGAAGAACATAGAGAGGAAACTTGACATTATTGCAACTCCTACAAGCATATGTTCCTTCCTCATAATAATTTTCAGTAGCATCATGAATGAATTCAACAATATAAACAGCACCTAAAGCATTCTTTTCATGATATACAAGCATAGAAAATTTACTACTCTCCACATAAGCAAAATTCTTCTCATTCGGAATAGTGAGAGTATCATAAGAGACTTGAACACTAAAAATTGTTTCCACATTAAAAGAGTAATGTTCAGAAAAAGGGTAATCATAATCATGACAAGATTTGTAAATATAATCATCACTACTTTTTATAGCATAAGCTTCATCACAATAATCATCATAAGTAGCAACTTCGTTCTCATCATAATCGATTGAAACCTCTCCCAAGATAGTGGAATCACTAAATAAAGTTGACACTCTTCCAAATCCACTTTCATATTCATCACAATAAGATTCAACATCCTCCAAAATAGTGGGATCACTACTTCCTAAAGTTGACACTCTTCCAAACCCACTTTCATCAATATAATCATCATAAAGAGTCATGCTATCATCATAACAACTTTGCATATCAAAACTTGGGAGGCTAAAAATATCATAATCATCAAACATAGTATCCCCAAGCTTGTGGCTTTGCATATCATTAGCATCATGAATATTCAAGGAATTCATACTAACAACATTGCAATCATACTCATCATACAAAGATCCTGATAAAACAAGAAACAAAAAGATTCGATTGCAAGATCTAAAGAAATACCTTCAAGCACTCACCTCGCCAAAAGAGCTTAGTGGACGGGGTGTGAGTACCGTTTACCTAGCCTCCCCGGCAATGGCGCCAGAAAAGAGCTTGATGTCTACTACACAACCTTATTCTTGTAGACGTTGTTGGGCCTACAAGTGCACAGGTTTGTAGGACAGTAGCAAATTTCCCTCAAGTGGATGACCTAAGGTTTATGAATCCGTGGGAGGTGTAGGATGAAGATGGTCTATCTCAAACAACCCTGCAACCAAATAACAAAGAGTCTCTTGTATCCCCAACACACCCAATACAATGGAAATTGTATAGGTGCACTAGTTCGGTGAAGAGATGGTGATACAAGTGCAATATGGATGGTAGATAAAGGTATTTGTAATCTGAAATTATAAAAACAGCAAGGTAGCAAGTGATAAAAGTGAGCATAAATGGTATTGCAATGGTAGGAAACAAGGCCTAGGGTTCATACTTTCACTAGTGCAAGTTCTCTCAACAATAATAACATAGATAGATCATATAACAATCCCTCAACATGCAACAAAGAGTCACTCCAAAGCCACTAATAGCGGAGAACAAACGAAGAGATTATGGTATGGTATGAAACCACCTCAAAGTTATCCTTTCTGTTCTATCTATTCAAGAGTTCGTAGTAAAATAACATGAAGCTATTCTTTCTGCTCAATCTATCATAGAGTTCATACTAGAATAACACCTTAAGACACAAATCAACCAAAACCCTAATGTCACCTAGATACTCCATTGTCACCTCAAGTATCCGTGGGCATGATTATATGATAAGCATCACACAATCTCAGGTTCATCTATTCAACCAACACAAAGTACTTCAAAGAGTGCCCCAAAGTTTCTACCGGAGAGTCAAGAATGTGTGCCAACCCCTATGCATAGGTTCATGGGCGGAACCCGCAAGTTGGTCACTAAACATACATCAAGTGGCACATGATATCCCATTGTCACCATAGATAAGCACGGCAAGACATACATCAAGTGTTCTCATAAAAGACTCAATCCGATAAGATAACTTCAAAGGGAAAACTAAATTCATCACAAGAGAATAGAGGGGGAGAAACATCATAAGATCCAACTACAATAGCAAAGCTCGGGATACATCAAGATCGTGCCATAGAGGGAACACGAGAGAGAACACGAGAGAGAGAGAGATCAAAACACATAGCTACTGGTACATACCCTCAGCCTCGAGGGTGAACTACTCCCTCCTCCTCATGGATAGCGCCGGGATGATGAAGATGGCCACCGGTGAAGGATCCCCCCCTCTGGTAGGGTGCCGGGAAGGGCTCCCGAGAGGTTTTTGGTGGCTACAGAGGCTTGCGGCGGCGGAACTCCCGATCTATCTTGATATTCGATGTTTTTAGGGTACGTAGGCTTATATAGGCGAAAGAAGTCGGTCGGGGGGTGCTCGAGGGGTCCACAAGATAGGGGCATGCCCAGTAGGGGGCGCGTGTGACGCCCCCAATTTGACCGTACACTAATCATACACGCAAATGTGTACGATCAAGATCAAGGACTCACGGGAAGATATCACAACACAACTCTAAAAGTAAAATAAGTCATACAAGCATCATAATATAAGCCAGGGGCCTCGAGGGCTCGAATACAAGTGCTCTATCATAGACGAGTTAGTGGAAGCAACAATATCTGAGTACAGACATAAGTTAAACAAGTTGCCATAAGATGGCTAGCACAAACTGGGATACAGATCGAAAGAGGCGCAGGTCTCCAGCCTGGGATCCTCCTAAACTACTCCTGGTCGTCATCAGCGGCCTGCACGTACTAGTAGGCACCTCCTGTGTAGTAGGAGTCATTGTCGACGGTGGCGTCTAGCTCCTGGGCTCCAGCATCTGGTTGCGACAACCAGGAAGAAAGGAAAGGGGGGGGAAGAGGGAGAAAAGCAACCATGAGTACTCATCCAAAGTACTCGCAAGCAAGGATCTACACTATGTATGCATGGGTATATGTGTAAAAAGGCAATATCGGTGGACTAAACTGCAGAATGCCAGAATAAGAGGGGGATAGCTAGTCCTATCGAAGACTACGCTTCTGGCAGCCTCCGTCTTGCAGCATGTAGAAGAGAGTAGATTGAAATCCTCCAAGTAGCATCGCATAGCATAATCCTACCCGGCGATCCTCCCCTTGTCGCCCTGTGGAAAAGCGATCACCGGGTTGTCTGTGGAACTTGTCTGGGTGTGTTTTATTAAGTATCCGGTTCTAGTTGTCATAAGGTCAAGGTACAACTCCGGGTCGTCCTTTTACCGAGGGACACGGCTATTCGAATAGATAAAATTCCCTACAGGGGTGCACCACATAACCCAACACGCTCGATCCCATTTGGCCGGACACACTTTCCTGGGTCATGCCCGGCCTCGGAAGATCAACACGTCGCAGCCCCACCTAGGCACAACAGAGAGGTCAGCACGCCGGTCTAAATCCTATGCGCACAGGGGTCTGGGCCCATCGCCCATTGCACACCTACACGTTGCGAGGGCGGCCGGAAGCAGACCTAGCCTCCCTAATACAAGAGCAGGCGTTCCAGTCCAATCCGGCGTGCGCCGCTCCGTCGCTGACGTCAAGAAGGCTTCGGCTGATACCACGACGTCGAGTGCCCATATCTTTCCCGCGTAGTTGGTTAGTGCGTATAGGCCAGTGGCCAGACTCGGATCAAATACCAAGATCTCGTTAAGCGTGTTATTATGAAGTAACCGCGGACGCCGACCAGGGACAGGCCCACCTCTCTCCTAGGTGGTCTCAACCTACCCTGTCGCTCCGCCACATAGTAACAGTCGGGGTCCGTCGGGAACCCAGGCCCACCTCTACCGGGATGGAGCCACCTGTCCTTTCATCCCCCTAATCCAAATCACTTGCGGGTACTCAACGAGCCAACCCGACTTTAGTCACCATCTGTATAATATTTATATATGTATAGTATATACCCGTGATCACCTCCCGAGTGATCACGACCCGATAGTATAGCAAGACAGACTGACAAGAATGTAGGGCCAATGATGATAAACTAGCATCCTATACTAGGCATTTAGGATTGCTGGTAAGGTATCAATGAATGTAGCAACAATGACAGGCTATGCAACAGAATAGGATTAATCAAAACAGTAACATGCTACACTACTCTAATGCAAGCAGTATAGAGAAGAATAGGTGATATCTGGTGATCAAGGGGGGGGGCTTGCCTGGTTGCTCTGGCAAGTAGGACGGACCGTCAACACCGTAGTCGATCGAGGTAGCAGCGACGTCCGTCTCATAGTCTACCGGAGAGAAGAGGGGGAAGAAACAATGAATACAGAGCAAACAAAGCATCACAAAATATAACAAGGCAATATGCGGTGCCAGGGGTGATCTAACACAGGGATAGGTGATACTGGCGAAGGGGGAAAACATCCGGGAAAGTATTCCCGGTGTTTCGCGTTTTTGACAAATGAACCGGAGGGGGAAAGTTGCGTGTTTGCTATGCTAGGGATGTGTGGCAGACGAACGGGCTGCGTATTCGGATTTGTCTCGTCGTTCTGAGCAACTTTCATGTACAAAGTATTTTCATCCGAGTTACGGATTATTTTATATCATTTTTCAAAGTTTTAAACAATATTTTCAAATTAGTTTATTTAATTAATTTGAAAAGAATTATTGTGCCAGCATAACGTCATGCTGACATCAGCAGTCAGCCATCCAGTCCAGGTCAAACCTGACGCCTGGGACCCATCTGTCATAGACAGTGGGTTAAACAGAGTTAAAAACTAAACTAAACATAGTTAGTTAAACTAGTGGGCCCACCTGTTAGTGTCAGGTTAGGTTAATTAAATTAGCTTAATTGATTTCTTTAATTAAGGGGGTGGGCCCCATTTGTCAGTTGCATGGGCCGGTCCAGTCAGCATGGTTGACCGGGTCAACAGGCCGGCCGGGCCCTTGGGGCCCACGGGTCAGTGACCTAGGTGGGTGGCCCTAGGCCGGCCACGTCGGCGGGCGGCATTGACGCGCCGGCGGCGACCTCCAGGACGGCGGCGCGGCACGGGACCTCGCCGGAAACGCACCACAGGGCACGGCTGAGGGTGTTTGGGGGCTCTACGGGACGGGCGTGATGCGCCGCGTCCGATGGTGGCCGTGGTTGGCGCGGGGGTGGCCAGAGTCGACCTCTACGACGACGTGCGGTGGCGGTGGTTACGGGCGAGGTTGGTTACGTCGCCTTGGGGCACGGCGAGGCTTGCGGTCGGTCTCGTTGACCTCCTGGTGATCCCAGGAGCGCGTCTGTGTCACCGGTTCGAGCGGAGGAGGTTGAACACGAGCTCCCAGATGGCAACGGCAGACGGCGGAACTATGGCCATGGTATCGGCGGCTACGGGCTCCAAAACGAGCGGGGCAGAGAGGGGTTTCGAGAGGGAGCTCACCGAGAGGGCTCAAGAAGGCCCGGCGAGGTCATGGAGCATAGAGGGGGCAACGAATCGACGGCGAGCTCCGATGGCCGGAGGTAGAAGACGATGTGGACCCGGCGATGGAGAGGCGCAGAGCTCGAATGAGTCCTCGTAGAGGACGTAGTGGACGACGGCGCATCTCCTAGGCGCGGTCTCGGGGCGTGGGGGTGACAGTGGCCGCGAGATCGACAAAGGCCATGGCGGCAGTGCTTCGGGCTCGTGCGAGGAAGGAGAGAGCGGCGCGAGGGGGATGGGAGAGTGAGCTAGGGTTCGACGAGGGGGGCTCAGGTGCGTCAAGTAAGCGCTGTGGAGGAAGGCGGATGGTTGCCATGGCGACATGCCTCGGCCACAGCCAGGGGATCTCTGCCACGATCCCCCCCTGTGAACAGGAGGAAGGGGATGGTATCTAGATGGGCCGGCCTGGTTGGCCTGGTGGCCAGCTGGGCCGAAGCCCACTGAGGGGGGGGGGTTCCTTTTCCTTTATCTTGTTTTATTTTCTTTTAGTTCATAATTATTTTGGTTTTAATTAAATACCAAAGTGGCACCTAAATTGATGTTCATATTATGTCACAACCACAAAAGGTTTCAACCCAAAATAATATAGTTTAATATTTTACAAAATATAAAAGGCATTTGATTAATGGTTTTAACTATTGATTTAATTAGTTTAGTGCATTTAAACATTTTATAAAGTCTTGGTTTCTCCACCAATATCACTTCCGAATTATTTGTCACAATAAGAACATTTTAATTTTGACTTTTGAAAACTTTAATTGTTTAACTTGTTTTTGAATTTGGATTTTGAATCGGTTTTGAACTAACACAAGATTAGCAACAGTAACGGAGGTGACGTGGCTTCATTAGTAGAGGTTCCATGAAGCTTAATTACCCGGGCATCACAGCGCGCCCCCTATCTCCTGGGCTCCTCGAGTATCTTCTGACGTGAACTCCAAGTCTCCAGGATGATAATCTTCCAAAAAATCATGTTGCCGAAGGTTTCATTCCGTTTGGACTCCGTTTGATATTCCTTTTCTTCGAAATACTGAAACAGGCAATAAAACAGCAATATGGGTCGGGCCTCCGGTTAATAAGTTAGTCCCAAAAGTAATATAAAAGTGTATAATAAAGCCCATAATCATTCAAAACAGATAATAAAATAGCATGAATGCTTCATAAATTATAGATACGTTGGAGACGTATCAATACACAACTTTGCTTCTTAGAAGACCAACTCGCTAGAGAGCAACCAAGCAATTGGCACCCTCCAGACATGGACTTCCCTATCCACTTTGTCTCCCGCCCAATCTAAGTCTGTATAGCCCAAAAGATCAAAGTTGACTCCTCTTGGGTACCATAAGCCAAAGTTTGGGGTATGAGCCAAATATCGAAAGATTCGCTTGACCACCACAAGGTGGCTTTCCTTAGGTGCGGCTTGAAACCGTGCACAAATTCCCATACTCAACATGATATCCGGTCTAGATGCACAAAGGTAAATCAAGGATCCAATCATGCAGCGATATACCTTTTGATCCACCGCTTTACCATTGGGATCAATGTCAATTGGCATTTGACGGGCATTGGAGTGGAGGCCGGCTTGACATCACTTAGCTTGAATCTCTTGAGCATGTCTTGAGAGTATTTGGCTTGGTCGATGAAGGTTCCTTCCCTTCTTTGCTTGATTTCGAACCCGAGAAAGAACTTCAACTCTCCCATCCTAGACATCTTGAACTTTGAGGTCATGAGAGCGGCAAATTCTTCATTGAAAGCTTTGTTAGGGGAACCAAAAATAATATCATCAACAAATAGTTGGCACACAAACAACTCCCCTTTGACCTTCTTAGTAAAAAGAGTGGGGTCGATTTTCCCGATTTCGAACCCACGATCTTGTAACAACTCCGTAAGATGCTCATAACACGCACGTGGGGCTTGTTTAAGGCCATATAGCGGCTTGTTGAGTTGGTACACATGATCGGGGAAATAGGGATCCTCGAACCCCGGGGGTTGTTTGACATACACCAACTCATTAATGGGACCATTAAGAAAAGCACTCTTCACATCCATTTGTTGCAACTTGAAATTATGATGAGAAGCATAAGCAATCAACAAACGAATAGATTCAAGGCGAGCAACGGGAGCAAAGGTTTCACCGTAGTCGATACCCTCGACTTGGGAGTAGCCTTGTGCCACCAAACGAGCCTTGTTGCGAATAATGATCCCATGAGCATCTTGCTTGTTCTTGAATATCCACTTGGTTCCAATGACATTATGATTCCCGGTAGGCCTTGGCACTAAATTCCACACTTGGTTGTGCTCGAAGTTGTTGAGTTCTTCATGCATGGCATTGAGCCAATCCAGGTCTTCGAGCGCCTCATAAACCTTTTGGGGTTTGACACAAGAAACAAACGTGTGATGTTCACAATAGTTTGCTAATTGTCTATGAGTGCTTACCCCCTTTCTTAGGCTTCCAACCACATTCTCCATGAGATGGCCTTTGGTAGTGAGCTTGGAAGCGATCTTCGCGGCACGGCGCTCTAATTCCTCCTCGGATGTGAAAGGAGGAGGGGTAAATTGATTATATTGAGCACCGTTTCGAGCTTGTTCATCATCTTGAGCTTGCTCTTGATCTTGAACTTGCTCGAAAGGGAGAACTGGACCTTGGGAATCGCTTGGTCGTTCACCATCATCTTGAGGTTGATCTTGCCCTTGATCTTGTTCACGAGGTCGAGGGCCTTCACTTTGTTCTTCGAAAGCGTGTGGGTCTTGGGTTGGTGAAGGCTACACTTGAGTGGAGCATTGTCCTTCTCCTTCGGCCACAAGGGGTTCCTCAATGGGTAGGATATGACCAACACCCATTCTTCTTATGGCTTGGGGAGGAATTTCATCACCTACATCACAAGTACCACTTTGCTCCACTTGGGAGCCGTTTTCTCGTCAAACTCCACATTACACGTCTCCTCAATGAGTCTGGTGGACTTGTTGAGGACACGGTAAGCATGAGAGTTTGTAGCAGAACCAACAAATATGCCCTCATGAGCTCTAGCCTCAAATTTAGAAAAACGAACACCTTTGTTGAGAATGAAACACTTACACCCGGAAGTACTTGAGGTTGGGCTTGTTACCGGTGAGTATTTCATATGGAGTCTTGTTCAAGCCTTTGCGGAGATAGAGCCGATTTGATGCATGACATGTTGTGTTGATGGCTTCGGCCCAAAAGTTGTAAGGAGACTTGAACTCCGCCATCATGGTCCTTACCGCATCCATCAACATCTGGTTCTTCCTCTCTGCTACACCATTTTGTTGAGGGGTGTAAGGTGCAGCATATTGATGCTTGATCCCCTTATCACTAAGAAACTCATCCAAGGTGTAGTTCTTGAACTCGGTGCCATTGTCACTCCTTATTATCAAGATCTTTGCATCATGTTGACGTTGAGCTTCATTTGCAAAGTCGATGATGGTTTGTTGAGTCTCGCTCTTCCTCTTGAAGAAATATACCCAAGTATATCTTGAATAGTCATCCACGATCACCAAGCAATACTTTCTACCCCCAAGACTATCAAAGGATGGAGGCCCAAAGAGATTCATGTGAAGGAGCTCCAAGGGTCTCTTCGATTAGATGATAGTCGTGGGAGGATGAGCCTTCTCATGTAGCTTTCCTTCTATACAAGCACTGCAAGCACGATCTTTGGCAAAACTAACATTTGTTAGTCCATGGACATGGTCCCCCTTGAGAAGACTTTGCAAAGATCTCATATTGACGTGGGCTAAACAGTGATGCCAAAGCCACCCCACATCAACTTTAGCCATTACGCATGTCGCGGTCTTAGTAGGTCGCTCCGAAAAGTTAATCACATAAAGATCGTTCTCGACATGCCCAACAAAGGCTACTTTAAGAGTCTTGCTCCACAAGAGGGACGCAGTATTAATATCAAAGAATGTGGCAAAGCCCATGAATGCAAGTTGACGAACGAAAAGTAGATTGTATGCAAGGGACTCAACAAGCATGACTTTCTCGATCGTGAGATCGTGAGAAATGACAACCTTGCCAAGACCCAATACCTTAGAAGACGAGGCATCACCCCACTCGACATTGGTGGGCATAGATGGAATCTCTCGCATGTCCACCACCAAGTCCTTGCTTCCAGTCATATGATTTGTGGCTCCACTATCGAGCAACCATGATCCCCCACCAGAACCAAACACCTACAAGAGATCAATGCTTGGTTTTAGGTACCCATTTTGTAATGGGTCCTTTGATGTTAGTGACAAGGGTCTTAGGAACCCAAATAGACCATTCAATGTACTCATAGGGAGAACCAACAAATTTAGCATAAACATGTCCATCACTAGGATGGCACAACACATAAGAAGGGTTAAAGTCGTCGGCTTTGTTGGAAGGGATGGTATTGCCCTTTTTGACATCACCACCCTTCACATTGTTCTTATTCTCCTTAGGAGCACCCTCTCCCTCCTTCACAAACGTTTGCTTGAGAGGGGGAGGTCGTTTGGTCTAGTCATTCTTCTTCTTGTTCATGGACTTGGGTGTGAACCCAACTCCCTCCTTGGCAACAACTTACTTTTGATTGCTCAAAAGGTCATTGAGATTCTTCTCACCTTGTATACATGACACAAGGCCTTTCTTAAGTTTCTCCTTCAACTTGGCATTCTCCTCCACAAGATGCACATGCTCACAACACCGGTTAGTAGCATTTGCGTTATCAATTAAGACCATATGAGGAAAAGTGGCTTCCTCCTTGGTTAGATTCACTTGGAGTTGATCATGAGACTCCTTGAAGCTAGCATGAGCACCCTTCAAGGACTTGTAAGCCTTGTCAAGTGAATCAAACTCCTCTTTGAGTCTAGCAAGGTCAACCCCAAGTTTAGCCTTCTCAGAGTTTAGCACATGAGAGACAACAAGAGCATGATCAAGATCTTTCTTTAATTTAGCATGGTCATCGTTGTGTGACTCCTCAAGAGCCAAACGGTGCCCACGCTCTTCCTCAAGAGCATTAGAGAGATCTGATATCTCATCGGCATAGTCACGACTATGACCTTCCATCTTAGAGGTGGTTTCTTCATGAGCCTCGATCATGTCATTGGCTTCACCAAGTTGTTCCAAGAGAGCAACGAAGTGCTTCTTGGATTTGCCCTTGAGTTTACTCATAAAAGACTCAAATTCATTTATCTCTTTATTAGACCCCTCATTTTTCATCAATGCAATCTGTCAAGGAGGGATTAGTAATGATGGTAGTTTTAATGTTGGGGGTTACCTTGTTGGTGGCTTTGTCCATGAGGCATTTGGCGGTGATGTTCTCGTTGGGTGAATCGAAGAGAGACACCCGTGGAGTGGTGGCAATGGCAACGGAGGCCATGGCCATGACTTTACTCTCTTCATCATCATCATCACCATCCTCATTGTATTCTTCTTGTGCCACCAACCCTTTGGAAGGAGTCTTCTTGGTGAAGTTGTTCTTGTTGGGGAAAGACTTGGCTTTGTCTTTTCGAATGATCTTGCCACCATTGTCTTCCCGCTTCTCGTAAGGGAAATCTACAAGAAATTGACTCACATTGCCACAATTGTAACATGTTCTCACATGTTGCTTGCCCTTGAAGCCACTAGAGTTGTTCTTGTTGAAATTGGGCCTTGTGTTCTTCTTGCTCCAAAATTGCCTTGAAGCAAGAGCCATGTGCTCATGATAATCATATTTTGTATCTTCGGGGTTGCTCTCCTCATCTTCCTCTTCTTCCTCTTATTCCTCTTCTTCCACAATAACCTTGTCCTTCAAGGCAAGGTTGGGCTTCTTTGCTCTTTGAGAACGCAACACCGCGTTGTCGGCAGTCTTGTCCAAGATCCTCATTGCCACAAACTCATCCAACACTTCATTTGAGGTCAAGGAGTGGAAGTCCGGTCTTTGACGGATGACGGAGGACATGGCCTTGTGGAAGGGCATCATGGCCTTGAGGAACTTGCGCTTGATCCAATTATCATCTGTGTCCTTGCTCCCATGATCTCGGAGTGAGACCGCGAGTTTGGTTACTCTCCGAAAGAGCTCACGAGGTTCTTCATCTTCTTTCATTGCAAACACATCGGCTTCATATTGCACCACTTCGTAGTTGGAGCGTTGAATGCTTGCGCTTCCCCTGTAGAGAGAAACAACACAATGCCATGCGTCTTTGGCCATGGAGAAGGGTCGAAGATAAGGGAGATCTTCGGGGGGAATTGCATCTTGGATGATGAAGAGAGCATTCTCATTGAATTGATTATCCACGACTTCTCTAGGGGTGAAGTTGCTTCGGTCATGTGGATAGAAACCTTCTTCATTGATTCTCTGAAGATTAATATTCACATGATTTAAATGACGCTTGAAGCGGTAAACCCAAGAATCAAAGTCCTCATTTTTCACAATCTTAGGAGGAGGGTCAGCATGATTTAAATGAGTAGAGGGAATCGGTCCTCCATAAATTGGAGGTTCCACATGGGCAAAGATGTCGGTGCCATTTCTGCCACTAGTAGAAGGACCCTTTTCACTAGTAGCTTCCCCCTTGTCGGAGTTAGCATCCGTCACCTTGTTAGTGGGATCACCCACTTTCATCGGCGAGGTAGATAGTTTAAGTCGTTCTAAGAATTTATTAAACATGCTTTCAACCTCGGTCGTCATGGAGGTTTTCAATGTGTCCAAAGCCATATTTAATTCCTCACGAGAGACCACGGTTCCCCCATCGGTCGTAGACGAGCTCGGATTCACACCGGAGTGCTCCTCCTCACCGTCTATGGTGTCAACCATACTCTTCGCATGGCAAAGTCCTTAATAAAGAGATGAGGCTTTGATACCAATTGAAAGGATCGATATATTTGACTAGAGGGAGGTGAATAGGCAACTAACAATTTTTAGCTTTTCTTTACCAATTTCAACTTTGCATCAAAGTAGGTTGTCTAGATATGCAACTAGGTGAGCAACCTATATGATGCGATAACAACAAGCACACAGGCAAGCAAGAGATGCCACACAAAATAAGCTTGCACAAGTAAAGGTGAGAGATAACCAAAAGGGGAACCGATGGAGACGAGGATGTGTTACCGAACTTCCTTCCTTTTGAGTGGAAGTACATCTCCGTTAGAGCGGTGTGGAGGCACAATGCTCCCCAAGAAGCCACTAGGGCCACCATATTCTCCTCACGCCCTCACACAATGCGAGATGCCGTGATTCCACTATTGGTGCCCTTGGAGGCGGCGACCGAACCTTTACAAACAAGGTTGGGGCAATCTCCACAACTGAATTGGAGGATCCCAACGACACCACGAAGCTTCACCGCGATGGACTATGGCTTCGAGGTGACCTCAACCGTCTAGGGTGCTCAAACACCCAAGAGGGTAGTCACGGTAATCCCTTGTGGATCTTGTTACTCTTGGGTGTTTGAGCACCCTAGATGGTTGAGGTCACCGCGGAGCCATAATCCATCGTGGTGAAGCTTCGTGGTGTCGTTGGGAGCCTCCAATTCTGTTGTGGAGATTGCCCCAACCTTGTTTGTAAAGGTTCGGTCACCGCCTCCAAGGGCACCAATAGTGGAATCATGGCATCTCGCATTGTGTGAGGGCGTGAGGAGAATACGGTGGTCCTAGTGGCTTCTTGGGGAGCATTATGCCTCCACACCGCTCCAATGGAGACGTACTTCCCCTCAAAAGGAAGGAACTTCGGTAACACATCCTCGTCTCCATCGGTTCCGCTTTGGTTATCTCTCACCTTTACTTGTGCAAGCTATATTGTGTTATATCCCTTGCTTGCTTGTGTCCTTATTGTTGTTGCATCATATAGGTTGCTCACCTAGTTGCATATCTAGACAACCTACTTTGATGCGAAGTTTAATTTGGTAAAGAAAAGCTAAAAATTGTTAGTTGCCTATTCACCCCCCCCCCCTCTAGTCAACTATATCGATCCTTTCAATATCCTTAGTACTTTTCAGGTATTTCAGGATGTTCTTGACCGATGTCCAGTGCTCCACTCCGGGATTACTTTGGTACCTCCCTACTATGCTTATAGCGAGACATACATCAGGTCTAGTACACAGCATTGCATACATGATAGAACCTATGACTGAAGCATAGGGAATGACTTTCATTTTCTCTCTATCTTCTGCAGTGGTCGGGCTTTGAGTCTGACTCAACTTCACACCTTGTAACACAGGCAAGAACAATTTCTTTGACTGGTCCATTTTGAACTTCTTCAAAACTTTATCAAGGTATGTGCTTTGTGAAAGTCCAATTAAGCATCTTGATCTATCTCTATAGATCTTGATGCCCAATATGTAAGCAGCTTCTCCGAGGTCTTTCATAGAAAAAATCTTATTCGGGTATCCCTTTATGCTATCCAGAAATTATATATCATTTCCAATCAACAATATGTCATCTACATATAAGATTAGAAATGCTACACAGCTCCCACTTACTTTCTTGTAAATAGAGGCTTCTCCAAAAGTCTGTATAAAACCATATGCTTTGATCACACCATCAAAGCATTTATTCCAACTCCGAGAGGCTTGCACCAGTCCATAAATGGATCGCTGGAGCTTGTACACTTTGTTAGCACCCTTTGGATCAACAAAACTTTCTGGTTGCATCATATACAACTCTTCTTCCAGAAATCCATTCAGGAATGCAGTTTTGACCTCCATTTGCCAAATTTCATAATCATAAAATGCAGCAATTGCTAACATGATTTGGACACACTTAAGCATCGCTACGGGTGAGAAAGTCTCATCATAGTCAACTCCTTGAACTTGTCGAAAACCTTTCGCAACAAGTCGAGCTTTGTAAACAGTAACATTACCGTCTGCGTCGGTCTTTTTCTTAAAGACACATTTATCTTCTATGGCTTGCCGATCATCGGGCAAGTCCACCAAAGTCCACACTTTGTTCTCATACATGGATCCCATCTCAGATTTCATGGCCTCAAGCCATTTCACGGGATCTGGGCTCATCATCGCTTCCTCATAGTTCATAGGTTCATCATGGTCTAGTAACATGACTTCCAGAATAGGATTACCGTACCACTCTGGTGTGGATCTTACTCTGGAAGACCTACGAGATTCGGTAGTAACTTGATTTGAAGTTTCATGATCATCATCACTAATTTCCTCACTAATTGGTGTAGGAATCACTGGAACTGATTACTGTGATGAACTACTTTCCAATAAGGGAGAAGGTACAATTACCTCATCAAGTTCTACTTTCCTCCCACTCACTTCTTTCAAGAGAAACTCCTTCTCTAGAAAGGATCCATTCTTAGCAACAAAGATTTTGCCTTCAGATCTGTGATAGAAAGTGTACCCAACAGTTTCCTTTGGGTATCCTATGAAGACGCACTTCTCCGATTTGGGTTCGAGCTTATCAGGTTGAAGCTTTTTCACATAAGCATCGCAACCCCAAACTTTAAGAAACGACAACTTTGGCTTCTTGCCAAACCACAATTCATAAGGCGTCGTCTCAACGGATTTTGATGATGCCCTATTTAAAGTGAATGCAGCCGTCTCTAAAGCATAACCCCGAAACGATAGCGGTAAATCAGTAAGAGACATCATAGATTGCACCATATCCAATAAAGTATAGTTACGACGTTTGGACACACCATTTCGCTCTGGTGTTCCAGGTGGCGTTAATTGTGAAACTATCCCATGTTGTTTCAAATGAAGACCAAACTCGTAACTCAAATATTCTCCTCCACGATCAGATCGTAGAAATTTTATTTTCTTGTTACGATGATTTTCCACTTCACTCTAAAATTCTTTGAACTTTTCAAATGTTTCACACTTATGCTTCATTAAGTAGATATAACCATATATGCTCAAATCATCTGTGAAGGTAAGAAAATAACGATACCCACCACGAGCATCAATACTCATTGGACCGTATGCATCGGTATGTATTATTTCCAACAAGTCATTAGCTCGTTCTATTGTTCCGGAGAACGGAGTTTTAGTCATCTTGCCCATAAGGCATGGTTCGCAAGCACCAAGTGATTCATAACCAAGTGATTCCAAAAGTCCATCAGTATGGAGTTTCTTCATGCGTTTTACACCGATATGACCCAAACGGCAGTGCCACAAATAAGTTGCACTATCATTATTAAACTTCAATCTTTTGGCTTCAACACTATGAATATGTGTATCACTACTATCGAGATTCAACAAAAATAGACCACTCAGCAGGGGTGCATGACCATAAAATATATTATCATATAAATAGAACAACCATTATTCTCTGATTTAAATGAATAACCATCTCGCATTAAACAAGATCCAGATATAATTTTTAGGCTCAACGCTAGCACCAAATAACAATTATTCAGGTCTAAAACTAATCCCGATGGTAGATGTAGAGGTAGCATGCCGACCGCGATCACATCGACTTTGGAACCATTTCCCACGTGCATCGTCACCTCGTCCTTAGCCAATCTTCACTTAATCTGTACCCCCTGTTTCGAGTTGCAAATATGAGCAATAGAACCAGTATCAAATACCCAGGCGCTACTGCGAGCATTAGTTAAGTACACATCAATAACATGTACTCCCTCCGTTCCTAAATATAAGTCTTTGGAGAGATTCCACTATGACCACATACAGAGCAAAATGAGTGAATCTATACTCTAAAATGCATCGAGATACATCCGTATGTGGTCCATGGTGAAATCTCTACAAAGACTTATATTTAGAAACGGAGGGAGTATATCAAATATACCTTTCACTTTGCCATCCTTCTTATCCGCCAAATACTTGGGCAGTTCCGCTTCCAGTGACCAGTCCCTTTGTAGTAGAAGCACTCAGTCTCAGGCTTAGGTCCAGACTTGGGCTTCTTCACTTGAGTAGCAAATTGCTTGTTGTTCTTCTTGAAGTTCCCCTTCTTCCCTTTGCCCGTTTTCTTGAAACTAGTGGTCATTTTGACCATCAACACTTGATGCTCCTTTTTTATTTCTACCTCCGCGACCTTTAGCATCACGAAGAGCTCGGGAATAGTCTTGTTCATCCCTTGCATATTATAGTTCATCATGAAGCCTTTATAGCTTGGTGGCAGTGATTGAAGAACTCTGTCAATGACACAATCAACTGGAAGATCAACACCCAGTTGAGTCAAGTGATTATGGTACTCAGACATTCTGAGTATGTGTTCACTGACAGAACTATTCTCCTCCATTTTGCAGCTATAGAACTTGTTGGAGACTTCATATTTCTCGACTCGGGCATTTGCTTGAAATATTAACTTCAACTCTTGGAACATCTCATATGCTCCATGACGTTCAAACGTCTTTGAAGTCCCGATTCTAAGCCGTAAAGCATGGCACACTGAACTATCGCGTAGTCATCAGCTTTGCTCTACCAGACGTTCTTAATGTCATCAGTAGCATCTGCAGCAGGCCTGGCACCCAATGGTGCTTCCATGACGTAATTCTTCTGTGCAGCAATGAGGATAACCCTCAAGTTACGGACCCAGTCGGTGTAGTTGCTGCCATCATCTTTTAACTTAGCTTTCTCTAGGAACGCATTAAAATTCAAAAGAACGGTAGCACGGGCCATTGATCTACAACAACATAGACATGCAAAATACTATTAGGTACTAAGTTCATGATAAATTAAAGTTCAATTAATCATATTACTTAAGAAATCTCACTTAGATAGACATCCCTCTAATCATCTAAGTGATCACGTGATCCAAATCAACTAAACCATGTCCGATCATCACGTGAGATGGAGTGGTTTTCAATGGTGAACATCACTATGTTGATCATATCTACTATATGCTAGGCTCGTCAAGTTTAACCCAGGTATTCTGCATGTGCAAAACTGGCTTGCACCCGTTGTATGTGAACGTAGAGCTTATCACACCCGATCATCACGTGGTGTCTCGGCACGACAAACTGTAGCAACGGTGCATACTCAGGGAGAACACTTGTACCTTGAAATTTAGTAAGGGATCATCTTATAATGCTACCGACGTTCTAAGCAAAATAAGATGCATAAAGGATAAACATCACATGCAATCAAAAAATATGTGACATGATATGGCCATCATCATCTTGTGCTCATGATCTCCATCACCGAAGCATTGTCATGATCTCCAACGTCACCGTCCACGTATGTGAACGTATGACTATTATCTCCCACAACTCTTTGTGAATGTATGACTATTATCTCCCACGACTCTTTGTGTTCTACTCGTGCATATAACATCTACGCATAGACCTGGCTCGGATGCCACTGTTGGGAAACGCGGTAATTTCAAAAAAAAATCCTACGATCACGCAAGATCTATCTCTAGGTGATGCATAGCAACGAGATGGGAGAGTGTTACTACGTACCCTCGTAGACCGAAAGCGGAAGCGTTATGACAATGCGGTTGATGTAGTCGTACATCTTCATGATCCGACCGATCCAAGCACCGAAGGTACGGCACCTCCGCGATCTGCACACGTTCAGCTCGGTGACGTCCCACGAACACTAGATCCAGCTGAGGTCGAGGGGGAGTTTCATTAGCACGACGGCATGGTGACGGTGATGATGAAGTTACCAGCACAGGGCTTCGCCTAAGCACTACGACGATATGACCGAGGTGTGTAACTGTGGAGGGAGCACCGCACACGGCTAAAACAATTGTCAACTTGTGTGTTCTAGGGTGCCCCCTTCCCCCGTATATAAAGGAGCAAGGGGGGGTCGGCCGGACCTCCAAGGGCGCGCCCCCAATAGGGGAATCCTACTATGACTCCAAGTCCTAGTAGGTTTCCACCTAAGGCCTTGTTCGTTTAATCCTCCTCCCAAGGGGATTGAAGTGGATTGGAGAGGATTTTGGCTTGTAGGGGATCTAATCCCCCTCAAACCCTGCCATTCCCCTTCAAAAACCACCTCAACCGAACAAGGCCTAAAGGGGGAGAGGGGGAAGGAAGGAGAGGGAGACGGGAAAGGCAAGGGGGGTGCCGCCCTCCTTCCTTGTCATATTCGGACTCAAGGGGAGGGGGCGCGTGGCCTACCTTGGCCGGCCTCTCTCTCTCTCTCTCTCTCCACTAGGGCCCATCGAGGCCCATTAGTTCCCCGGGGGGTTCTGGTAACCCTCCGGCACTCCAGTTTTATCTGAAACTTCTCCGGAACACTTCTGGTGTGCGAATATAGTCATCCAATATATCAATCTTTATGTCTCGACCATTTCGAGACTCCTCGTCATGTCCGTGATCATATCCGGGACTCCGAACAATCTTCGGTACATCACATCACATAAACTCATAATACCAATTGTCATCGAATGTTAAGCGTGCAGACCCTACGGGTTCGAGAACTATGTAGACATGACTGAGACACGTCTCTGGTCAACAACCAATAGTGGAACCTGGATGCTCATATTGGTTCCTACATATTCTATGAAGATCTTTATCGGCCAAACCGCATAACAACATAAGTTGTTCCCTTTGTCATCGGTATGTTACTTGCCCAAGATTCGATCGTCGGTATCTCAATACCTAGTTCAATCTCGTTACTGGAAAGTCTCTTTACTCGTTCCATAATACTTCATCCCGCAACTAACTCATTAGTCACAATGCTTGCAAGGCTTATAGTGATGATTATTACTGAGAGGGCCTAGAGATACCTCTCCGAAACATGGAGTGACAAATCCTAATCTCAATCTATGCCAACCCAACAAACACCTTCGGAGACACCTGTAGAGTACCTTTATAATCACCCATTTATGTTGTGACATTTGGTAGCACATAAAGTGTTCCTCTGGTATTCGGGAGTTGCATAATCTCATAGTCTGAGGAACTTGTATAAGTCATGAAGAAAGCAGTAGCAATGAAACTGACACGATCAAAATGCTAAGCTAACGGATGGGTCATGTCCATCACATCATTCTCCTAATGATGTGATCCCGTTCATCAAATGACAACACATGTCTATGGTTAGGAAACATAACCATCATTGATTAACGAGCTAGTCAAGTAGAGGCATACTAGAGACTATATGTTTTGTCTATGTATTCACACATGTACTAAGTTTCCGATTAATACAATTCTAGCATGAATAATAAACATTTATCATGAATTAAGGAAATAAATAATAACTTTATTATTGCCTCTAGGGCATATTTCCTTCACCGCCACCACGCCCCTCCCCCTATCGCCGTCCGGAACCGCTCTTTCGTGTACAGATATGAACTTCCTAGGTCGATTCCCTTCGGTTCCCGTCCTCGTCGCTGCCGCCGTTCAGAAGCCACCTGAGCTCCCGAGAGTTCTCCCATCGCTACGTGAAGCGAGAAGCTACGTAATGAAGCTGGATATGGGAAGTTTTCATAAGCTAGATAGATTCAGAACATGGCTTAATAATTAGTAGGCTTATAAAATAAAAAAAATCAAGTTGGGCTTTTCTAAAATAAACTGGGCAGGGGGCAGCTTATTTTCACATCCTCAAATCTATACCTACGAATAAAGCAAAGTGATATTCTTGATTTCGTCCCGTCAATATATTTTTATCTGACAGACTTTATAAATTTCCGATTGTGGTACTAAAAAACAGTTCGTTTTTGCCTCCCTAGGTAGTACATCCACGCTCACTGCATTGGGCCTGCTTTAGTCTAGCCCATCCATGTGCAACTTCCTGGTCCATCACTTATGCAATGATGATCGTTTGTCTCATGATGGCTCCTAACCGGCGCCTTCAGCGCCGGTTTCGTGTTCTGGCGCTCGAAGCATCGCGCTACTGGGCCGGACCAGGTGAGCTTCGACCACGACGCGAAAAAAGTGAACATTGAACAAAAAGCGAGAAAGCTGGGTTTCGAACTCAGCATCGCATGTCTTTTCTCCCCTAACACGATAATCACTAGACCACATACGTTCTACTGTTCTATAACTAGGAAAAAGTTATATTTAACCGTTCTTTAGTAAAACATTAACGTAAATCTGAAAATTATTCGAAAAGTTCATTGATTTTGATAAACAAGTTCATCGATTTTGAAAACTAGTTCACCATTTTTTTTAAGTTTGCAAAATTTTAAAAAGTTTCATCGATTTTGAAAAAAGTTCATCAAATTTGAAAAAAGTCCATCAAAATCTAGAAAAAGTTCATCGAAATCTAGAAAAAGTTCATGGAATTTTTAAAAAATGTACTTTTCGGGTTTTGTTCGTGATTTCAAAATGTGGTCATTGTATATTATGAAAATTGTTCACCTTTGCATATAAAAATGTTCATCATGTATTATAAAAATGTTCATCATATATTATGTAATTTTTCAATGTAATTTTTCAATGCTTTTACTAAATGTTGAATGCGTATTCAAAAATTGTTCAACACATATATTCATATTGTTTCAAAAATGTTCATCCTGTATTATTTAAAATGTTCAATGGATATAAAAAATGTTCAGGATATATATATGATTGTTCACTATGTTTCTATTTTGATTTTTTTCTATTTTGGTTTTGGTTATTCAATGAGCATACGATTGTTCACTATGTTTCTTAATTTTGTTCAGTATATATTACACAATGTTCAATGTGTATTCGCAAATTGTTCAACGTATTTTCACAAATGTTCAGTACGTGTCCGAAAATTCTTCAGCGCATATATTCCTATTTTTGTTTTAAAAGTTCATCGGATTTGCAAAATGTTGATTTTGGAAAAAGTTCACGAATTCAAAAAAGGTTCACAGAAAAAGTTCATCAATTTCGAAAAAAAAATCATCAAAATTGTAAAATGTTCATTGGATTTGCGAACAGTTTATCGATATGTAAAAAGTTCACGATTTCAAAAAAGGTTCACACAAACAATGTTCGCGAAATCTGAAAAAGGTTCACAAAAAAATGTTCGCGAAATCGGAAAAGGTTCACAAAAAATGTTCGCAAAATCTGAAAAAGGTTCACAAAACAATGTTCGCGAAATCGGAAAAAGGTTCACAAAAACATGTTCGTGAAATCGAGAAAAGGTTCACGAAACAGAAAAAAGAAAAAACAGAAGAAAAACCGGCAAAAAAAAAAAGAGATTCACTATCTTTATTTGAAGAAGCGTAAAAGATGATCTCAATCACCAAAGGATGTTGTCCCCGACGGTTACTACGCTTGTAAACAGACTCTGAGGTCTAGGGATCGAATCTCCCCTGCGCACCTTTTTTGAAAGAATTTAGAAAAGAAGGGAAAAAAAGTAAGATGGGCCCTTTTTTGAAAGAATTTAGAAAAGAAGGGAAAGAAAGTAAGATGGGCCAGCCCAGTG
The DNA here is from genome assembly GCA_963921465.1 of Triticum timopheevii. Classification (NCBI taxonomy): domain Eukaryota; kingdom Viridiplantae; phylum Streptophyta; class Magnoliopsida; order Poales; family Poaceae; genus Triticum; species Triticum timopheevii. The sequence goes on along the minus strand of OY997270.1, from coordinate 486,531,755 downwards.
CGGATGGGGGTGTGCGTCCGATTGCACAAAGAACTATATCGGGCAGAGAGCGCCATTTAGGAAATGCCGTGTTTGTGAGGATGACAGTGACACTTTGGGCGATATGGACATCGAGGAGGAAGCTCATGCATGAGGGAATTAATTGCAGAGTTGGGTCAAATTAATCAGCGCCATGAACATTATACTCCTGCAAGAGATGTCGGACCAAATCCAACAATGAAGAAATGGATCTCTCCACCTCCGGGTAAGGTGAAAATTAATGTAGACGCGGCAGTTTCTTCACATGGAAATTTCGGTACTGTGGTTGCAGTTTGCATAAGCGAGCAAGGCGAGTTTCGGGAGCTTCAGTTTTTGTTATACATGGTCTTTCAGATCCATCTTCTCTTGAAGCAGTGACTTGTCGAGAAGCTCTTTCTCTAGCAGAAGATCTTGGACTACAACAGGTTCATATTGCATCGGATTGCAAGAATGTTATTAAACACATACATGAATCATCAGGTGGTATCTATGGTGGAGCAGTCAGGGATATAAAATCATGGTGCAGTAGTTTTATTTTGTGTGTTTTCATTTACTAGCAAACATGCCCGTGCGTTGCAACGGGAGAAAACAGCCCTCACCCGCCCTTATCCACTGAGCATGGCTAAAGACTTCACCCTCATGCCCATAACATAATAAACATGATTAATACCTCATCCCCAAGTCTACATCCTTTATTTCAATATAACACCAGTCACATGTTTCCGCTTGTCGTCTTTGCCGTCCTCATTGCCGGTGGTCGTAGTACCAGTTGTCACTAACCAAGGTTGGCAAGGCCCAATAGCTGGATTGCTGAGCCGCCTTCATGTCCGATGAAGATCAAGAGCGTTGAACACGGTTTTCTTTATCATCTGGCTAATATAATAGAGAAAAGCACTACACATAATATATGTCTGTGTCATGTAAATTGAGTAGTTTATATTAGATAGACCATGAAACCTTAGTTGGACTCCTCATGCATTTTGACGGGAGTCACTGGGCCGAGTGAGACTAGTTGTACGTGAAGAGACGACAGAGAAAAGGATTCCTTCCATATCCCTAGTTTCATAAACTGAAGTAAACCAGAGAATCATGTGGGCATATTTCAAAAATTCGCCAAGTTTTATTAATATAGGTATAGATTAAAACAATTTAGATACAATACCTCCCAGTTTAAAAAACATGTTTACAAAAATGTTTGCCTTTTCAAATTTAAAGTTCAAAAAATATTTGTGTTTTAAAAATGTTTGCAAATTCGAGAAATAATCACAACAGTACCTCCTAGTTTTAAAAAATTGTTTGTGTTTTAAAAAATACTCATGTTTCAAAAAAAGGCAAATATTGTTCTTTAAATAAAATGTTTGACTTTAATTTTTCTATTAACAACTTTGCAAAAAATTCGCGTCCTAAAGTATATTCACTTAAAAAAAATATTTTCCTCTCAGTATCTGGCGCGACAGTGTACTTAATTTAACATTTTTTGTGCTAATTAAATAGATAGTTTTGTTTAGTCTAGTGGTTAGCACCTAAGTGCTATAGCGTGAGTGGTTGGCTTCGATTCCTTGCGTTGCAGTGTTTTTTCTTGCTAAATCTTTTACTGGCGCGGACTGTTTGTACGCTAATGGGCCGGCCCATTGCTGCTCTGTCCGTCCTGTGATTTATTTATTTTTTGACAGAAACAAAGCGGGAGAACGAGAAAACGCCCGCATGAGGAAACACCTGGGACGTACAAAAATTATGTGGGTCCCACGTGAACATGAGGAAACACCTGGGACGTACAAAAATTATGTGGGTCCCACCGTGAACGAAAAAAACTGGAAAAACAATCATCTTTTTAATATTAGGTAAAGATGAGTCGAGGGCGTCGAACTATGAACCTCAAGTACTGCATTTTTTTTAGATCAGTGGCGACATGTCTGGTTGGGTCAGTCTCATGATCCGGTTGTTTTACCTGTTATTGTGAACTTTATCAATAAAGTAAAGCAGGTTTTTACATAAAAATAGTAAAGCAGGTTTCGCTCAAAAAAAAAACTTATGCCGCAACGAGTTGTGCTAGCCCACCCTACACACACCACACATCCGAATGTCGACGCCAAGGGAAAAGGGTTGAAAATGCACTCAGGAAAAGAAGAAGAAGAAGATATTTTTCTGGGAGAAAAGAGAAATAATTCCAGAAAGGAAAAAACTCACGTATGATGCATGTACAGTGTATCCCCCAAATCCCTGTTCATGTCAGAAGATAATATACAGCGTATCCCGCACCCCATGGCGGGCGATCTCCACCTTTGGTTGGTCTCCTCCCGCTCTCTCCGGCCAGTTGCTAGATATTGTTCCCATGCACGCACGTAAGCAACGCCATCAGACGTCAGTACATTATTAAAATACAAATGAGCAGATTGTTAATCCGCCCGGAGGATCCTTCTAAATCCGTCGCCCACGTCCAGACATCCCGCACCCACCACACCACACCACAGAGGCAGGGGGACCAGCTGCTAATCGACCCTAGCACCGTTGTCAAAGCCACCATCGCCATTAACTAGTGACGAACAGCTGCCGGTGCGAGGACACCGTACGCGCGCGATCTTGCAGATTAAGGGCGGGGAAATCCGACAGGTTCGCGTGGGTGATTAGCTTAGTGGCCATGCTCAGGGTCGGCAGCTAGCGCGATTGTTAATTGGGCCGGGGCGGGTGGCACACACATGGCGACAGAATCCCCCAGGATATGATCTCGCTCATGCAGAAGCACACCACGAAGGAGCCCCAAAAGGATTTCCAACCCATTAATTAATTATATCAAGGGACAGAAAACTAAGGAGAGCTAAACATGCATGCATGAGACATCGGATTGTTTCTAGATTTGTCATGCGAGAGAGCGTCTCCAAAGCAGGCAGAAGAGCTTATGATAAACGGGTTCTGAAAAAGATTACTGCGACATGTGGGATCCCAAAGATCATCTCCGTACGAACAGTTCAAGGGGCTTGTGAAATCAGATGATTATGCTTTTTTTGGTGGCATCAAGCATCAGGGTTCAAGTTCTAGACTTGTCGCTAGTGTTTGTGTTTTACTAGATGTGAGTGTTTGCGCATTCATAGAAATGAGTATATGTATATTTGTATGTGACCATCTGTGACTGTATTGTGTTAAAACATAAAGTTTAAGACACCCTTCCTTCTACCTCATTTTTGGTTTCTGGGGTGGCGGGTAATTACGAAGTGCGCCATTTACCTCAACATCTCTTCCTCGTCAATTGCCCCCAAACCTTTGCGACCACCCCACCTACCTACACAGGTTGCATGGCGGTGTGAGATTACAAAAATCCACCACAATTAAGAGACACAAGCTTAGCAAGTTGTGTGTATGTTGAGAAAATCGTTAACTGGTAGCTGCTCGATTGGCTAGCGAGTAGGGAATTAACATGCTAATTGGCAAGTTAATTAACTAATCGATCGATTAATCAATTTATCAGCTACTCGGTAACCCTGCGAATAGGGATTAATCGGTGAGTTATATGGTTAATCGAATGAATTCTTGAACAAGGGTGTTGAAAGTCGCCCGTCATTGGAAATCATCCGGGGACCCTAAATAAAAAGATTATTGCAACATTTGTGAGCCACAAAGCATGCGAAAGTGCTACTTCGTTTGAGACTTTATTGATGGCTGCTAAAACATTTAAAAGAACGGGCCCTAAAGCTCCCTAAATTAGGAGGTGAACTAAATTTAAAATGAGAAAAATATACTCCAGGTATACTTGGTCTATGGGCAGGAATGTTGGTCTATGAGTGTATATACATCTTACATGAAGAAAAATAGTAATTAAATAAAAGGTCAAAAAAATCTGAAAATATTTTGAAAATTAACTTGACCATCCATTGTACTTGTAAAAAAATCCATAAAAGGAAAAAACCCTGCTGATTCCTTAAGAAAAAACGGCCAAAATAGTGTGAATAGTGACCGATAATAGCAATACAAAAATTGCCCTAAAGTTCACACAAGTTTTTCATTCTTGAAAAATCATGTAGTAGTGCAAAAGAAAGTCAAGTTTATTCTAAAAAACTTTTATACTATTTTGATTTTTTTAATTATTAAAAAATTTCTATAAAAGGTGTATATACACCCACGAACCAAAGGCATTTTCCATGTATACTTTTTTATACAAAGGGCCGAAGGGGGCCCCGGCCAACAAGGCCGGCCAGGGAAAGTGCTCATACATGCAGGAGACCAGCTTGAGCGTCTTTCTCGTGATATTAACTACCAGTCGATGTCAGGTATAATGTCTCAAAAAAAGAAGTCGATGTCAGGTATTCTCAGGTTGGGGTACGTCGTAGAATGTTGGAATTTTGGTACTCATTATAAAGGCCGCTGGTTGAATCATTGAACAGTAGTCCTGATGGGATGCCACTGCCAGGTGTAACCAAGTGCTCCGTACGCACGTAACCATCGTCGAACTCACCAATGGTGCTGTTCGTTCACCAACCACTACGCCTGCCGGGTCGACAGGTGGAATAACGATCGACGACACGTGTCAACCAGCCAGGAGGCCCAGCTTAGCTTAGCTATCTAGCTGACGGGGATTGCCTGCGAGTACGGGAGTTTGGGAGAGTCCTTTTCAGCTCAAATGCCTGCTGATAAGTGTTTCTTTCAGTTTCATCAGACAGGTTTTTTTTTTACCTTTCGGCAAGGTCTGGTCGGCAGCGGCTACCGACGTGGGTGGCATGGGTTGGACCGCGACGAGACAGGATGAGAACGATGCGGGTGGCCTGACCAGAGGGGGCGGCGCTAGGGGTATTCTTGGGTCTTCATGTGAATACCCATGATTTTTACAAAACAATGTTGATTTTGGCTGATAATTTTTAAAAAACAGCAATTATTTTGATAAAATAAATACACATGAATATCCGGTTACAAATTCCTGAAGCCGGCACTGTTCAGAGGTGTGGCAATTGTTATTAGTAGAGAGAAAAAAGAGCTTTTGAATGTACAAAATGTACTGGTCGGCACTATGAAACCGTCCTTTCATCCACAGAGCTATCTATAATTTTATACACACTCTATATTTAAATATGATGTTCTGCCAGTTCAATTTAAACTGTCATTTAAAATGCCAGAACGTCTTACCTTTAGAAACAAAGGTAATACTTTTTTAGTGGATGAAAATGCTGAATGGAGGACGAGCTCCACGAAGGCCAAATTTGAAAATTCAAAATTCAATATTTTATTCAGAAAATGCACATATACCTATAGTGTATATCTGTGTAAAATTGCATTACGGAATACTTTACAATAAGAGCTACACACATAAAAAAAAAGCAACTATGCGGCTTTTTAACACATGTACCGTTCATTCTCAAAGTCCACGATTTTTTTTCACAACTCGCATTTCAAGGTATTTTCATCCCAAAATTTGGCAAACATATTCAATACATGTATTTTTTTCATAATTCTTAAAATTTAAAATTTGATTTTTTAAAAAAAATCTAGCCTCCATGGAGCTCGACCTCCAAAATGCCCTACTCCTTAGTGGACAGCTTATATGGTAGTTTTATGTGGCATTTCATCTAATGCAATAATCTTGAATGAGTGTGTGCCTTCTTCCGCATCATCTGCCCCTCCCCCTCAGCCTCCCTACTAGATTCAATCGGTTGTATTTCCCATATGCAACCAGTCTGTCTACAACGTCGCCTCACCCAAGCGTTGTTGCCATTGGTGCACCTTTCTAACCCCCGCCACGTCGTGCCAATTTCCCCAACGACCGCGTCCCTACCCGCACCGCGAACAACCATCCTCGCTACCATGTATGGCTAGGTTTAGGCACCTCACCGTTGTCGCCCGCTCTAGCTCAACTTAAATGAAAACGAATTACTAACCTATATGGCATCTGAAGTGATTGGGTATTACGAAACGAACAAATCATTTCCGCTTTCCCTGCTCCATGAACTAGGTGTCGAGGGCGGCAACCACCTACCTTCTTCTCTAGCGAGTCCACGGTTCCCCTCTTCCTCTGTATGATGCTCTGATGACGGGAGGAGGCTGGGATCACAAGGCTTTGGTTCGATGGTTTTATGATTAGGAATAAAGTTAAGGGTTTCTCTTCGATTGGCGGTCACAAGACGTTGACGTGGACACAAGGTCTCCCGACCTCGCCCTTGTTCTGATGGTGCTTATTTGTATCATTAAGAGACATGTGCAAGATGGTGTGTCCATAGATTTGGTTCTTTGGTTATGGATTTTTCGTCTACATGTTTGCCTCGGTGGTGTTGTCCTATGGAGCGGTTACCGTCGTTGTGCTTCTTAACCCTCCGACTTTAGTTTCAGATCGGTTTTGACCTCGTCGGAGAGCGAGTGAGATTGTGTTACCCAACCCCCTCTGGCTAAACCCTGGGTGTTCTACAAGTCCTCTCTGATGTTTTCTTCTTAGGAGTGGCGATTTTCTACGTAGATCGCAGCCACCGACGTCTCTTGGTCTACACCGACGACTTTTCGATGACTACTTCTACAAACTCCTGGGTTAGACACGTTTGTCCCGTTAGGACAGAGGCCCAGCGGCGGCAAAGAGCTTTAGTCACGACATGTTGCAGACGGATGCGGCAGGAAGAAGACTTCTGCACCCCAAGGAATTGGATGTATTTTAAATTTACGTATGAATGACTTAATGCATGCCTTAAAAATAAAATAAAAACCATGGCATCTGGGATCTGAAAATGTAAAGGAAGGGAGAATATCATACGGAAACCAATATTCAATGGAAACTTCGTGGAAACCATATTTTAAAGTTTCAAAAAATCTGAAATAATGTGGGATGTTAAGAAGGTGATGTTTTATTGCTACACAAAATTTCAAGTTGAAAAACATTACGAGATGTGAGCTATGAAAAAGACAAATTCAGCTTCAAAACTTTTTTTTTTGTGGTTTTCATCAGTATCCATCGAATATTGGTTTCCGTGATATTCCCTCGAGGAAGGAAAGGCATGGCTGAACATAACGTGCCTCTAGATCCAAAACTAACCGCATACCACAACTAGCATGCCGGTTTTATTTGACTATAGTCCGGGGAGGCGTGGCCGGATGGAGAAGCAGAGGGATCGGAACCGTCCACGAGAGACAGAGAGAGCGCGAGAGGGGAGGGGAAGTGGGGAACGCCTGAAGCCGGCCGGCAGGGAGGCGATCCGGGGAGCTGGCGGTGAATAGAAAAGGCGGAGAGTAGATACGCAACATCTTCCCCGAATCCCCCACCCCACCCCACCCCACCCCACCTCCTCTCCCCCGCCCCCGCGCCGCGGCGACGGAAAGCCACCTCCATACAAATACGGAGGAGAGACGCTCCACCCGTCTCCTCCTCCTCCTCCGCGTCCGCTCCACCGCCCGCCCGCCGCGACCGCAGTGAGTCCCTCCCCACCCCGCGCCTCATCCGCCGAATCGCGCCCCCGCTCCCGCCGCCGGGCCGCACGCAATTGCCGCAATCGCGCGGGCCGGGGTCGCAGGCGCAGTCGCGGCCGAGACGGGCTGTAGCAGTGACGGCGAGGGCCTTGTTGTTGTTGTTGCTGGTTGACGCAGGTGCCGCCGGGCTCGAGGGCTAGGGCGCCATGGGGACGTACCTCAGCACGCCCAAGACGGAGAAGCAGACCGCGGACGGCGAGGGCGCCCGCGTCCGCTACGGCCTCGCCTCCATGCAGGGATGGCGGACCACCATGGAGGACGCCGTGAGTTCCTCCTCTACCCACCCTCCACCCCCCTGCTCTCTCCGTTTCGCGTTCTGCGCGCGCCGCTCGGTACGGTACGGCCTAGGGTGCGCAGCCAGCGCGTGGCTCGATGCGCCAGTGTGAGCGGAATGAATCCGCGGCGGCTCGGGGGATCCCGGGGTGGCGCCTCTTGCGTAGATAGATTCGCTCGCCCGCGTCATGATGAGTTAATTGGTCGGCGGTGGTGCGATGGTGCGATGGATTCCCGTTAGCGATTCCCCGCAATGGCGTTTCCCGTACTGCTCCACGCCGCGGTCTGGTTTGCATCGGGAGTTCGCTGTTTGTTGATTCCGTCCTGCCCTGTTCATTCGCGTCACGAGTTTATCTGCTGAACTGACCCCCCCTGAATTCCATTGTGATTCACCCCCACTGGTGGTAGCGGTTTGTCAGACTGTCGCTTGCATTGTGAGTTCGCTGTTTCTGACCCCGTTATTCATTTGCCTCGTGTGATTGGGTCTCTTCCTGTTATTTGGCAACCGACCACCTAGTTAGAATTAAAGTTGCTAGCCATTCACCCAATGGCAACATTTTCCGTGCAAACGGAAAGGCTCTCGGCGTAGCAGTTTGTCGGTTGCCACCTGCATTGGTAGCTTTCTATCTGTTGTTCGCCCGCCAAATTGCCTTTCCTCTATAAGGTGGAAAGTTTGAGACGCGGTTTGTCGGCTTGCGACTTGCACCGGAAATTACATTGGTTCTCTCAATGGCGCCAGCGCTTCTCTATAGGCGAAAAACTTGAGATGGCGGTTTATCGGCTTGCTGACTTGCATTTGGGAGTTCACTGCTAGCTAGCTCATGTAAGTGGATTCTGATTCTGACGTATGACTGAAGTTGGAGATTTAGAGTGCTGCATCATATCTGAAGCTATCATGTCGAGGATAAGAGTTGTTTGCTTGTGATACTCAAGTTTGAGTGTATCCGCATGTTTATTACTCGTTAAAATCTGACTTGGGCACCTGTTTACCCTTGTAGCATACTGCTGTGCTACAGCTTGATGAACGCACATCCTTTTTTGCCGTTTTTGATGGCCATGGAGGTAAATACTGCCTGTTTTCTCTTCTCGTTTAACTTTATACCGTACCATCTATTCAGTCGTACCTGTTCTGTTTGTTTCACAATGGTTTGTACCTATTTTGGTTTAAGCTGGTCACATCTTACTTTGAGTGGATTAGTATAATCTAACCCTTTAAAACCTTCCATAGAACGAAATTCTGTACTGTTGCCGTACACTAAATCATGCATTGCACATCACTATGTGGTTTGCTGTTATTCTGTTCAACATAAATATAATTAGCACTATTTTATCATCCCGGTACTTTCATACAGTATTGGATGTGTATAGCTATTGACATGACTGCAATGTTCACGTTAACTGGCAGGACTTGTTATTTGATCATCATTTTTGCTTGCTGTGTTGTCCTCTCCTGAAGGTCCATGGCCTTTTGATTCCCTCATTGGATTTTATTTTTTTGAAACCTAAAAGATTGCTTCAACAACAAAATGTGTTCACTGGCTTTATTAACTCTGAGAATTAAACATTTGTAGCATTGACTAGTTGTTGTGCGTATGCTGTGGAGATTAGCTATGTTGAGTTTGGCTTTACAGCATGGCAGTATCCTAACATGGCAATAGCTAATCAAATGACTCAGTAGCTACATGTTTCCATTTAACCATTGGATGTAAGAGATAGAAGCACATATTTGGAAAATGTCAGTTGAAAATTTACACGTGCTTTCGCTTTTAGTGAAAAAAATAGCTGCATTATGTGTTGTCTTCTGATGTGTGACATGAATTTATTAGCCAATACAAAATACAATTTACAGGGAAAGCGGTCGCTAAATTCTGCGCCAAACATCTACACATGCAATTCTTAAGAAGTGCGGCATATTGTTCTGGTGATTTAGCTTCTTCTGCTCGGAAAGCCTTTCTGAGGTATATACCATGTTCTTTCTTTGCACTGTGGTATGCTTTTTGCTTGAAACTGACATGCTTGATGGTTCAATGAATCTGTATTGCTCTTTCAGAATGGACGAGATGATGAAAGGGCAAAGGGGATGGAGAGAACTGGCTGAGCTGGGAGAAAAGGGGCCAAAGTTTGCTGGAGTGTTGGAGAGTATAATTTGGTCTCCCAAAGCTGGAGATGCAGAAAAACTTGGGGACGGATGGCACTCGGAGGAGGTAAAATTGCTTCCTCCTCCTTCTCTCTCTGCTCAATCCCTTCTGCTGGATATGGAATCGAATAGGTTACTTTTCATGGCACAGCTCATCTCTTATTTGAGAATAAATTTGACGGATAGAACTGCTTGGATTGTGGGCATTTCTCAACCCATATTTAAAGAGGGGTTTGCTTTAAATTGGTGATGTTGTTAAGCAAAGTGGGTTGGGTAGGAGGCTTGTGCCCTGCTTTAGAAAGGGAGACGGATGGAGTTTCTGCAGGGATGGGTGGGAACTGGGCCGGTGGATTGCTCAGATGAGATTAGTGAATCGCCTAATACTGACCAGTCGTAAAACATACTGCAGATTGTTCCATACCCCTGTATTGAAATACGAGAACATATCTCAGTAATTACCTAACATCATTGTTTCAAAAACATAGGTCTGTCATGTTACCTGCAGTACAAAAATGTTGCGGTGTTATATTTATATGTGCCCTTGTTTCTTATACAGTAAACTCACAAAAACTAGTTTTATGATGTTCTAGTGAATATTAAATTTGGTTAATATTTATTAACCCCATAAAAAAGAAATAATAAAGGCCATTTCTTCTAAAAAATTAGAATAGTGAGACGTATTAAAACGCAATTTGCGTTCCGAATTGCTAGCTCTTCTCTTTCAGTATTATGAAATTCCATTCCCATTAGAATATTCATTGACAGATAATAAAAAAAGGAAAACTCTAATATAATAGAAAATGAAATGAAACGGTCGACCCAGACATAGAAGGTCGACCCAGGTGGATATACGCTATAAAATATATACCGTAGCGAGCGTAGTTCAATGGTAAAATATCTCCTTAAGTTTACCGGACCTTTTTTTAACTATGCTACTGTACCAGGGTCCTCATTCAGATTTTTCTGGGCCAACATGTGGAAGCACAGCGTGTGTGGCTATCATAAGAAATGATCAACTGGTTGTTGCAAATGCCGGGGATTCCCGGTGTGTTATCTCAAGGAAGGGTCAGGTACGCCAGTTGTAACTATCTTTAGTTGTAATTGAAGTATAAATGCTAGCTTATGTTTTCCGAACTCATCTACTGTTAAGGCTCGCGATTTGTCACGAGATCACAAGCCAGAACTTCAGTCAGAAAAAGAGAGGATTGAGAATGCTGGTGGTTACATTGTTGCTGGGCGGGTCAATGGAAGTTTGAACTTGACAAGAGCAATTGGTAGCACACACCCCTCAAGTAAAACATTTATATATTGGATGTATTATTGGTACTCATTTTTGTAAATCTAATCCCCAGGGGACATGGAGATGAAAGAAAATAAGCTTTTACCAGCCGAGAAACAGACTGTCTCAGCTGAACCTGAAGTGAACACAGTGAGTTTTGCTGCTCTTTTCTGTCAGTTTTGTTTGAACAAAATTACTCAACTCAGGATTGTATTACTGTTGGTCAGGTTACACTTTCTGAGGATGATGAATTCATTGTTTTGGCCTGTGATGGTATATGGTATGAATTTTTGGCTGTAATAATTATTCATTCTCAGGGTTGAGACTTATCATGATACCTGCTTTGCCTGTTTTTTTTCTTATTGTTCATGATTTATATCATAGTAAAGGGCTTCCCAATTGTACCTTTTGTATCAGAGTCATGAAACTTGAAGAGGATATAACACAATTATTTTCCTTGATTTCCATGTACTATAACTACTGTCTGAAAGCATAGAGGGAAAGAAAAACTTGCCACCACCGGGCATGCCATTGTTTGATCTGGGCACTACATATGATGCATGTTAATCAAGAACACATGGCTATGTTGGCAAGTTGACATAGTACAGGAGCTTATTGTCATCATTCATCAACATAATTGACATGGCACATATTTACTAGCTTTACAAGTTGCTGCTAAATTTTCAAAATTTTGCTGAGGGTCTGTAGTATGTTTGCAGTTCTGAACCTTAAATAACAAGTATGCAATAGTTTGTGCTAAGGATAGACCGAAAGCATAACATGGTGTTTTCCAGTGTAACATTCTGGACGCTTAGAGCCCATTGACACACAATTCTGCTGAGATGTTATGTTGTCTCTTGAAGATTGAGAGCACAATGGTCGCTCAGCGGAACTGGTGCCCTTTCAGATGCCACGTACACCCGGACAAATTATATTCAGTACTAAATTTGAATTGGAGAATGCCAATGTGTCTTTAGAGAACTTAGTTATTTCAGCGTGTCCTTGGATCTGTAGTGACCAGTATGGCACAAATAATGTTGATCACACTCTTCTCGTATGCATATGTTGTGATCGTTGAGGGGTTAGATTTTGTGCATTTAGCAAGCAGTGTCGGACATTTTTAGACTGGTACTAGTGGAAGCTCAGTTGCAACCAGTTTTGCAGATACTATGAGACTTGGTTAGTTCCATGCCATGGAGTCAACACCTTTGATCTGGATCAGTCCAGAGTTTTTGATCTTTTAGGCTGTGGAACGTTTTCTTTTATCAACGTCATCTTAAATGCTATCACTGAAATGTTGTTCAAAATTAAGACGGATGAATTACAGATCGAAGGCAACAGAGGTTCCATACTAGAATCTGAGGCTACTTTCATAGACTCTTAGCATGCTACTTCTGTATGTGATCTGATGATGTATCAACTTATTACCTGTGTGACCTGATTGATGAGCTTTACAATGCACACATGCATTCATAATTACACTTTCCATCACGACCTGGTTTTCATTAACTCCCTTATTTTATGACAGGGACTGCATGTCAAGTCAACAAGTAGTGGACTTTGTGCACGAAAAGTTGAAGACTGTAAGCACCTCTGTTTCGCCGAACATAGATTATTGATATCGTGTAGTGTTATGGTACTCATATACCAGGGGGTTGAAAATCTGCAGGAGGATAGTCTATCTACCGTGTGTGAGAAAGTGCTCGACCGGTGCTTGGCGCCTGAGAGTGGCGGGGAGGGTTGTGACAACATGACGATGATCTTGGTTGTGCTCAAGAAGCCTACCGAGTTGGCCACTACTTCTAGCTCGGAGCAATCTCCGGTCATGCCTACCAAGTCGGCTGCAGCTACTTCTAGCTCGGAGCAATCTGCAGTCACCAACGAAGAGATGCGGCCCAGGTAAGCAAGCTTTTCCTCTGTCGAAGCAACTAAGACCATATAACAGATTATGAAATCCCACATTGTAAGACCCGAGCTACTCTTTCAGAATCTGAGCCCCTCCCCTGTCCCCTTTGTGAACAGCGAGCCTGATGCCCCAAAGACCCCGACGTCGTCGAAGTAGCGCTCCGAGGCAAAGCGATGGTCAGAAGGTCGTGACCCGGTCGAAACAGCAGCGCTCCGAGTCCAAGCCACATGGTTCAGAAAGGTCTGATCGGTGATAGACAAAATCGGATAGCAGTAAGTGAAGTGGTGTATATAACAGAGGGATTCTATTCAACAATTCCCATGGGGTTTGTTCTTGTAGCCTTTTGTCCAATATACATAGCGGCATCTTGGTTGGTGGATATGGGTTGTGGATAAATTGCAGAGCTTCTTTTTTTTTCCCAGCGATTTGGGTCTATCTTGATGAATTGCAACTAGCGTGGTCATTCATGAGTACATTCTACTGGTACTCGAAATGACGAAATGCAGACGTGCTTACATTACATCAGGAAAGCTAGCTAGTTAAATGCACCCCAATTAGACTAGTTTAGAGACCATGTCTGGGTCAATCGCTGCAGATGATGCTCCTAGTTAGGACCTAAAGGGCAATGATGGCAGCAGCTCCCAGCGCGGTGACCACCGCTGCCGCTGCCGGCCACGCCCCTGCGGCGAAGGAGGTGGAGGCGGATGGGTTGTCGGCGCCGGGGGCGGGCGGGGGGTAGATCTGTGGGCCGAGATCGAAGATGCCAGGGGCGACGGTGATGGCGACCTTCATGCCGGCCTGGCAGAAGCCGTTGCCGCAGATGAAGAAGTAGGTGCCGGGGTCCGGGAGCGGGATGAAGTCCTTGCCGGAGGTCCAGTTGCCGGTGACCCCGGCCATGGTGCAGTTGTCGTAGCCCGTCTCGTTCACCGCGAACACGTTGTGCGTCCCCTTCTGGTACCGGAACGCTGCAAATCAGGAATGAGTGAGGGTGGAGGCGGCAGGGACGTAGTAGATCTGGTGGAGCTGGAGCTAGTGGAGGGGAGGCAGAGGTGAAGAAAAGAGAGGTCGAGGTGAGGGTTTTTGCTTGGGCATACAGATGAGGTCGCCGGCGTAGAAGGTCTGGTTGGCGGACCAGCTGGAGTAGTTGATGTTGGGGTTCCACCCGCGGTTGGCCCCCACGATGTGGTCCGTCGCGTCCGCGCACCCCGCCGCCACCGCCACGGCCACGGCCACGGCCAGCAACAGCGCCTTGGATGCCATTGCTCAGCTCCGCTGCAGTGAGACCGAGTGTGAGCAGGGCAGAGGAGTGGCGAGCAGAGTGAGCAGTGAATGGGGAAAGCGAGCAGAGCACGGGGGCAACAGTGGCATATAAGTAAATTGTGCTGAAATCTGAGATGGGTTCTAGGCCCATATTGCAATTTCTGAAAAATCTCTAAGGGCCCATGTGGGATATATGGCACTAGGTGTGGTGGGAAGTTTAGTCCCACCTTGGAAGTGGAAGGAGAGTTGGAGTGGTTTATAAGGGTTTCTCTCCTACATGCTATTGGAGCTTGAGAAGAGAAGAGGCCCTCGCGCGCTCCTCCTCCGCCGCCCGCCTCGCCACGCCTCGTCACGACGCGCCGCGGGTTGCGGGAATGAGCCGAGCCGAGCTCACACCTACGCGCTAGACGTCGGATCGTGGGCTGTCACGGACTCGGACGTGGGTCAAGCCCACGTCTCTCCACGCGGCTGCGCCTATATAAGCGTGCGCCGTCTCCTAACCCTAGCCGCAACGAACAGATCACATCTGCTCACGCGCACACCCACCGTCGTTCCTTTGCTGCTGCTGCCGCCGGCGACTCCATCCCGTCCGCCGCGTACACGGTCGACGGGAGAGCAGGTCTCCGAAACCACGCCCTTCTGGTTCCTGTACGGGGTGAGGGGCGAATAGGTTTTTGGGCAGCGATTACGCGACTGCTCGCTTCCGATCGTCTACTTCCTCTACGTCCGCGTCGCCTTCATCATCACCATGTCCACCGACGCCGACCGTGCCGTCACCGAGAAAGCTGAGGCCGACAAGAAGGCCGCTGAGGACGCTTCTGCTGCTGCTGTCACTGCGGCAGCGGCTTCTGCATGGCCTATTGGAGGGTATACCGCGTTTATCCCTCTCCTGATAATTTCTGTATTAGCAGTGCTAGCATCATGTGTAGATCTGTCTACTATTTGCGAAGTACGTGCTTGCTTAGATCAGTACCAATATGCTCCTAGTTCTATTAATGCCATGCTAGTCATCTACTTATGGATTAAATTAGTCGAAAAATTGCCTATTTACTCAGCAATCCAAAAACCTATTATGTGTAGGAACTTTTCGGCAAGTGGCTTAGCCGCTGCACTGAAACCGGATAAGTTTACCGGTACGCATTTTAAGCGTTGGCAGACAAAGACCACTTTATGGCTCACGGCTATGAACGTGTTCTGGGTAGCCGGTGTGTCCACTGGAACGATTGCTCCTGAACAGGAGAAGGCGTTCAGGGAGGCAACCACTGTGTTTATCGGAGCTGTTCTTACCGTGATCGGAGATAAACTGGTCGACGCATATTTACATATGCATGTCGCCAAGGACTTGTGGGAGGCGCTCGAATCTAAGTTCGGGGCTGCCGATGCAGGTAGCGAGATGTATATTATAGAGCAGTTCCACGATTACAAGATGGTTGAAAACCGTCCTGTATTGGAGCAGGCTCATGAGATTATATGCATTGTTAAGGAGCTTGAGCTTCTTAAGTGCGAGTTACCGGGCAAATTTGTCGCGGGCTGCATAATCGCTAAGCTCCCCAATTCCTGGAGGAACTTTGCCACCACTCTGAAACATCAGAGGCGTGAATTCTCTGTGGAGGATGTCATTGGCCATCTGAGTGTTGAGCAGAACTCAAGGGCAAAGGACTCGCACGGAAAAGGGGTCGAAGGAACTTCTGTGGCCAATATGGTGCATCAGAAGAACTCCAATTCCCACAAGCCCAGGGGAAAGAACGGTGTCCAACAGACTGCCGACTTTAAGAAGAAGGGTAAGAAGACCTTCAAGAAGAACAAGAAGGATGAGGGCTGCTTTACTTGTGGTTCGACTGAACATTGGGCCAACAAGTGCCCAAACAAGTTTAAGAAGTCAGGACAGGACTCCAAGTCTGTCAACATGATTGTGGGCAACAATGAGAATGGTGCATCTGGGTACGGTAATTTATTTACTGTTTTCTCAGTGTTTCAGCCTACCGATTGGTGGGTGGATACAGGTGCAGGTGTTCATGTGTGTGCTGACATTTCATTGTTCTCTTCTTACCAGGTCACAGGCCACGGGTCCGTATTGATGGGGAATGGCGCGAGTGCTTCTGTTCATGGTGTTGGCACGGTCGATCTGAAGTTTACTTCGGGAAGGATCGTGCAGCTGAAGAACGTGCAGCATGTCCCCGCCATCAAGAAGAACCTCGTTAGTGGCTCCCTTCTATGTAGAGAAGGGTTTAAGTTGGTATTCGAGTCTAATAAATTAGTTGTTACTAAGTATGGACTATTTGTTGGAAAAGGTTATGAGAGCGGAGGGATGTTCCGCCTTTCCCTCGCAGATTTCTGTAATAAAGTCGTGAACCATATTCATTCGAGTATTAATGAATCTGAGGTTTGGCATTCACGTCTTTGTCACATAAGTTTCGGTGTTATGACGCGGCTAGCTAAGTTGGATTTAATCCCGAGTTTCACTTTAGCCAAAGGTTCTAAGTGCCTGTCATGTGTGCAAGCTAAGCAACCTCGCCAGCCTCACAAGGCTGCGGAGGAGAGACACTTGGCACCATTAGAACTCATACATTCTGATCTTTGTGAGATGAACGGTGTATTGACTAAAGGTGGAAAGAAATACTTCATGACATTGATAGATGATTCCACTAGATATTGCTATGTGTATCTGTTAAACACTAAAGACGAGGCTCTACACTACTTTAAAATCTATAAGGCAGAAGTTGAGAATCAACTTGAAAAGAAAATTAAACGATTCCGTTCAGATCGTGGTGGAGAGTACTTCTCGAGTGAGTTTGATTCTTTCGGTGCGGAACACGGCATTATTCATGAGAGGACGCCTCCCTATTCACCCCAGTCAAACGGGGTTGCCGAGCGGAAAAACCGTACTCTAACTGATCTGGTTAACGCCATGTTAGATACGTCGGGTTTATCCAAGGCATGGTGGGGGGAGGCTATATTGACGGCATGTCATGTCCTGAATAAAGTTCCGATGAAGGATAATGAGATCACTCCATATGAGAGATGGACAAAGAGAAGGACAACACTCTCGTACTTGCGTACTTGGGGCTGTTTGGCGAAAGTCAACGTGCCGATCCCCAAAAAGCGTAAGCTTGGACCCAAGACTGTGGATTGCGTTAATTTGGGCTACGCTAAGAACAGCGTTGGCTATAGATTTCTAGTAGTGAAATCTGAGCTACCTGACCAGAAGGTCGGTACAATCATAGAGTCTAAGGATGCTACATTCTTTGAGGATATTTTTCCTATGAGAGATATGCAAAGCACTTCTAGACAGGAATCTGAGGAGACTCCTGAGCCTGCCATTCCTATGGAATATTATGAACGAACACATGATGAAAATCCCGAGGAGGATGACGAGGAAACCCTTGGTAGGGGCAAGAGACAAAGGACTGCAAAGACCTTTGGTGATGATTTCTTCGTGTACCTCGTGGATGATACTCCCACTTCTATTTTAGAAGCGTATGCCTCTCCAGAAGCTGACTACTGGAAAGATGCGGTCCGTAGCGAGATGGATTCCATCATGGCTAATGGGACATGGGAGATCACTGAGCGTCCCTATGGTTGCAAACCATTGGGATGTAAGTGGGTGTTCAAGAAAAAGCTTAGGCCCGATGGTACGATTGAAAAGTACAAGGCTAGGCTTGTGGCCAAGGGCTATGACCAGAAAGAAGAGGAAGATTTCTTCGATACTTATTCACCTGTGGCTAGACTGACCACCATTCGAGTATTACTCTCGTTGGCGGCCTCACATGGTCTTCTCGTCCATCAAATGGATGTTAAGACGGCTTTTCTGAATGGAGAGCTAAATGAGGAAATCTACATGCAACAGCCAGATGGCTTTGTGATAGATGGTCAGGAAAGGAAGGTGTGTAGGTTGCTGAAATCTTTATATGGTCTGAAGCAAGCACCTAAGCAATGGCATGATAAGTTTAATACAACACTGACATCTGTTGGCTTCGTTGTTAATGAAGCTGACAAATGTGTATACTATCGCCATGGTGGGGGCGAAGGAGTTATATTGTGCCTGTATGTTGATGACATACTGATATTCGGAACAAACCTCAAAGTCATTGAGGAGGTCAAATCGTTTCTGTCTCAGAACTTTGAGATGAAGGACCTTGGTGTGGCTGATGTTATATTGAACATCAAGCTACTGAGAGATAATGAGGGTGGGATCACACTTCTGCAATCCCATTATGTTGAGAAGGTGTTGAGTCGCTTTGGATATTCGGACTGCACACCATCTCAAACACCATATGATCCTAGCGTGTTGATTCGAAAGTCCAAAGGCATGGCTAAAGATCAATTGAGATATTCTCAAATCATTGGTTCACTGATGTACCTAGCGAGCGCAACGAGGCCTGACATCGCGTTTGCTGTGAGCAAACTGAGCCGGTTTGTTTCCAAACCGGGTGATGTACATTGGCATGCTGTTGAAAGAGTTATGCGCTATCTGAAAGGTACTATGAATCATGGACTTCACTATACCGGAAACCCGTCAGTACTTGAAGGGTATAGTGATGCGAATTGGATCTCTGATGCTGATGAGATGAAGGCCACAACTGGGTATATGTTTACTCTTGGAGGTGGCGCTGTTTCCTGGAAGTCTTGCAAGCAAACGATCTTAACGAGATCGACAATGGAAGCAGAATTAACAGCATTAGACACTTCTGGTGTTGAAGCAGGATGGCTTCGAGATCTATTGATGGACTTGCCACTGGTTGATAAACCGGTTCCGGCTATCCTTATGAACTGTGATAATCAGACTGTCATCACCAAGGTGAAGAGTTCAAAGGACAATATGAAGTCCAACAAACACATAAGAATGAGATTAAAAGCTGTCAGAAAATTAAGAAACTCCGGAGTGATAGCGTTGGACTATGTCCATACGGCTAAGAATCTGGCAGATCCCTTTACGAAAGGGCTATCACGTGTAGTGATAGATAGTGCATCGAGGGAGATGGGTATGAGACCCACATGAGTTGCCACGGTGGTAACCCAACCTATGTGATCGGAGATCCCGTGAAGTAGGACCTGGGAAACAAGCCAGTGGTGAACTGAGGAGAGTAACTTTACTAACCCACTCCGTTGGAGATGCAATACTCTCAGAAACTGTATGGAAGGATGACTACTGTCTTAATGTGTTCCAAGGCTTATATGCATAAGCAAGATGCTATCCTACAGAGTGATCTTTGGAGGAACACACCTATGTGAGCCCGACTGCTAGTCACAGTCTATGAGATTGGGGTGATCTCTAGTAAACTCATGAATAGGCCAGGAGTGTGACTTATATGCTCCACCCGAGGGGTCAGTCTTCGGCAGCCCAGTACTAGTAAGACATGTGGTGAAACTTCTTTACGCCAAACTGACAATTCAAGGCATAGTCCATTGTTCAGTTGTGAAGGAATGTAGCTACTTGCTCTAGGTGAAGCTCAACCTTAACAGGTCTTCACTGAAATACTAGTATATCAAAACAGTGTTTGGAACAGAGGACACTATGGGCCCTCGAGATCTGGTGGGGGATTGCTGAAATCTGAGATGGGTTCTAGGCCCATATTGCAATTTCTGAAAAATCTCTAAGGGCCCATGTGGGATATATGGCACTAGGTGTGGTGGGAAGTTTAGTCCCACCTTGGAAGTGGAAGGAGAGTTGGAGTGGTTTATAAGGGTTTCTCTCCTACATGCTATTGGAGCTTGAGAAGAGAAGAGGCCCTCGCGCGCTCCTCCTCCGCCGCCCGCCTCGCCACGCCTCGCCTCGTCACGACGCGCCGCGGGTTGCGGGAATGAGCCGAGCCGAGCTCACACCTACGCGCTTATTTTTGCCAGTCACTAACGGAGAGGTTCTGACAGCAGGGCCACGATCGGAGACGTCGGATCGTGGGCTGTCACGGACTCGGACGTGGGTCAAGCCCACGTCTCTCCACGCGGCTGCGCCTATATAAGCGTGCGCCGTCTCCTAACCCTAGCCGCAACGAACAGATCACATCTGCTCACGCGCACACCCACCGTCGTTCCTTTGCTGCTGCTGCCGCCGGCGACTCCATCCCGTCCGCCGCGTACACGGTCGACGGGAGAGCAGGTCTCCGAAACCACGCCCTTCTGGTTCCTGTACGGGGTGAGGGGCGAATAGGTTTTTGGGCAGCGATTACGCGACTGCTCGCTTCCGATCGTCTACTTCCTCTACGTCCGCGTCGCCTTCATCATCACCATGTCCACCGACGCCGACCGTGCCGTCACCGAGAAAGCTGAGGCCGACAAGAAGGCCGCTGAGGACGCTTCTGCTGCTGCTGTCACTGCGGCAGCGGCTTCTGCATGGCCTATTGGAGGGTATACCGCGTTTATCCCTCTCCTGATAATTTCTGTATTAGCAGTGCTAGCATCATGTGTAGATCTGTCTACTATTTGCGAAGTACGTGCTTGCTTAGATCAGTACCAATATGCTCCTAGTTCTATTAATGCCATGCTAGTCATCTACTTATGGATTAAATTAGTCGAAAAATTGCCTATTTACTCAGCAAATTGCTCGTGCCAGGGCGCACTGATTGGTGGTCTCGTGGCCATCCTGGCCCACTCCTGGCCGGGGCAGCAGCAAGCAAGCAGTGGGTTCTCCGCAGATTCGTCGGGGGTTTTGAGTTTGGAACTTTGAATCCTTTACGCGCCACGGCAAAGTCGCCGGCAAAATTTTGCCGGTGGGGCAGTCCAAATAAATAAATAAAAATTCGCCCCTTGCGCTCCCTCCACGGTCGCCGTGCTAATAAGCAACGCATCCACATGCCACAAATGCCGGAGCAATTCCATGGTGATGCCCAAAGCGTGCTCTAGGAGGGAGAGATACAATG
Organism: Triticum timopheevii; assembly: GCA_963921465.1. NCBI lineage: Eukaryota > Viridiplantae > Streptophyta > Magnoliopsida > Poales > Poaceae > Triticum > Triticum timopheevii. The sequence goes on along the minus strand of OY997270.1, from coordinate 486,510,594 downwards.
ATACCACACCAGTACTAGACTGGTAAGAGGCGTAGAGCTCTAGAGCAATGGTACTGGCTGAAAGCTTTTACAACCTTACAAGCGAGTCCACCTTGTAAGGTCGACCGAATACCGGAAAGAATCAAGCAAACCATGCTGGTCTCGGATGCGCTCAGAGACGACAAATGGACGTGGGTGGGAAAAGCACGGGAAATACTCAGCCCGCTCGGCATATGCGGCCCGGTTTATGGGTCGAGAGGTGTCCACAAGAACGGCATTCACTTGAAAACCCAAAGCACCACTAAGATGTCGCTTCTTAGCCTGGTTGGCCATTTGCTGGACGTCTGACAGATTAGCAAGCCGCAGGCTACCTCACCAAGACTCTTGCCCTATGTGCAACCAACAGGATGAAACTATCCAACACCTAATGCTAGGGTGTGTCTTTGCAAAAACATGTTTGATTTGCGATGGGGCAAATGACCGGAAGGGTGGAGCTTGAGCACCGACAACACGAGGCCTTGGAGCAATGGTGTACAAGGCAGGATGAAAGCTCAACCAACCGGAAAGCAACTAGAGCCAAGTGTCTGCTCGGGATGTGGATGATATGGAAGCATTGGAATGATATTGTATTCAACGGGGTGACACCGTCGGTTACACAAACCATCCAGCGGATTCGAGACGAGGGCAAGCTATGGGCAAAGGCGGGATTATTTGAGGGTGAGGCTCAACGGTTGGGTGTAGACCTTGTAGACTGGGAGATGAGTGAACCTTAGGTGGTGCCGGATAAAATCCACATGTAAATAAATCATGTAACGGTGGATTTGGGGAGTCTCTCCCCCTATCTTCTTTAATGAATGATACGCACACTCGTGCGTACTCGAGAAAAAAAAACTCACAAGAAAATTTCAGGATTGGATTGCCACGTTACTTCCCTCTTCCTCTTTGCGATTCCTCCTCAACGGGTTGCCCAGGCTCCCTATCAAACTTGGCCGAGGGCTTCGACAAGGGGACCCTTTTTTCCATTGCTATTCGTCTTTGCAATTGACCCTCTTCCCCAAATCCCCGATCTTGCAACTAGAAAAGGCATTATACACAAGATTCGAGGACGTGGTGCCATAGTGTGAACATTCCTCTATGCGGACAACACAACCGTTTTTATGCCTCCAATTAAGAGGGGCCTTGAAAACCCCTTGACCATCTTAAGGGGTTTTGGCAATGTGACGGGCCTTTGCGCCAACTTCCATAAAAGTTCGGTGGTGCTCATTCGATGCAATTATCTTGATTTGGGGCATATCCTCCATAGCGTTCCAGTAACTAGAGCTTATTTCCCTATGGAATACTTGGGCCTCCAAGTCTCAGTTTGGCAACTTAGGAAGGTTGACTTCCAATATCCTGAAGACAAAGCGGTCAAAAATTGGTAACTTAGGTGGGTCAAAACATCACCATCATTCGGCGCACGACCCTCGTCAAATCGGTCATCATCTCTCAAGCGGTGTACTCCATCACGCCCCTCATTGTGTCGCACGGCTCTCTTCATAACCTCAACAAGATGAGAGGGCTTTCCTTTGGTCTGGTTCAGACAAGACGACGAGGGCCAAGTGCAAGGTCAATAGAGAGGTGGTTTGTCGTCCTCCAGAATACTGAGGCCTTGGGGTCCTGACACCGAAAAATATGCACGTGGTTGCCGCTGAGATGGCCTTGGTATGAATGGACAGAGCCAAACAAGCTTTGAGTGGGGTTGGGTAACCCATGCAACGGGAAGGCCTTGATTTCTTCTATGCCTCCACCGCTATCACTGTTGGCAATGGTGCCGAAACACCTTTCTGGGATTCCCCTTGGCTACTTGGGTGGGCCCGAGGATATTGCTCCGCTAATTTTTTAGGCCTCGAGGAGAAAGAGTTGAAAAGTGCTTGAGGCTCTCAATGGTTGGATGCTAAAGATCAACCACGACACCGTCTTCTCCGGAGACCACATATGAGAATTCTTCGCCTTTGAATGCTTGTGCATGACTACCACCTTGAAATAAAACGAAGATGACATTGTTTGGAAGTATTCTATGGATGGAGTTTACGCTACCCCATGGACTTCACGGTTTGAAAAGTTTGAACCCTTCCAAAGGTTAAAGTCTTCGCATTGTGAGGTCGGATTTGGACTGCCGGTCGGTTGGAGAGGCATGGTTGGGCAAATTGTAGTCTTTGCCCTCTTTGCAAAAGGGAGCAAAAAACAGGCACTCACCACTTCTTCAATAAGTTTGAGTTTGTGCACATAGACACCTAAACTTGGCACTTAGAGGGATCCTTCGAGGATTGGTGGGATAAGAGAACCGACATGCAAAACCCCAACAAATGCAAAACTCCAATAAACGAGCTATGACCTCCCACAAGTGCAAACTGATGGAATTTTCTTGTGGTCTAGACAATTTGAAACAATTCCGTGTTTACCACACCACAAGTGCGCCGCCGCCAATTCTTCTTAAAATTGTTGTCAACAAGGCTAGGCTTTGGGTTACCACGGTTGCTAAGAAACTAGGGCATATTGTATTGCACGAGTAGTTGCCATGCCATGTATGTGAGCCACTTGTAAATCTCTATTCCCTTCTTATTTAACAGGTGAGGCAAATCTTATGCCTCCAATTTGAAAGAAAAAAAAACTTACAAGCAGCAAACCGACACAGCAGCACAAGAATTACAGGTCATGGAATATAAATTGAATTTTATACGCTGATCCATTAAATTCTGCCAAAACAGACAAGTCCATCACAGTGTATTGTATTCTACCCTTGTAACTCCAACATTTATCACTAACAAGTATCATCACTTGCGACCACAACAATAAACATAAATCAACAGTTCATAAACTAATCCCAAAATGTAACTTTTCCCTCAAAAGAGTAACAAACACGGGGATGATCCCCACCTTCACCTTAATCATACAATTATCACCTCTGACCGCGAAAGCTGAAAACATATGCTATGCTTCTGTCTCTGTCTCTGCCTGCTGTGCTTCCAGCGACTAATCGATCTTCACGGACGAGTAGATCATCCTCGTGAACCAGAAGCAGGCGCAGAAGCCGATGGTTCCGGTGAGCACAAAGAAGGAGAAGGAGGCGAGCAGCATGTACCCGAAGTAGAGGATGCCCGACACCAGCTTGCTGATCTGCAGCTTGGTCCAGAAGTAGAACCCAGCGTACAGGAAGAGGTAGAGCGCCGATGATCCCGAGGTGAGGTACGACCTCCACCACCAGTTGTAGTCCTCACTGCACAGCTGGAAGTAGCAGAGCACGATGGTGATCTCCGCGCACGTGATGATGAGGATCACAAACACCAGGAAGAGGAACCCAAAGATGTAGTAGAACTGGTGCAGCCAGATCGAGGTGAGGATGAAGAAGAGCTCGATGAAGACCGCGCCAAACGGCAGGATGCCGCCGATCAGGATAGTGAAGAGCGGGTTCATGTACCAGGCTTGCTCGGGGATCTGACGCGGGATCTTGTTGGTCTTCACTGGAGGCTCCATGGCGGGCTTCTTGAACCCGAGGTAGCTCCCAACAAACACAAGGGGCACTGAGATGCCGAACCAGAGGAGGACCAGGGCAAACATGGTGGTGAATGGGACAGCACCGGATGACTTCTCCCCCCATATAAGGGCATTCAAGATGAAGAAGATAACAAAGGCAATCCCTGGAAACAGGAAAGCCGTGCGCAGGGTTATCTGCTTCCACTCTGCACCCTTGAACATCTTGTAGAGTCGTGAAGAAGAATAGCCAGCAATCAACCCCATCAGGACCCAGACGAGAAGCATTGCAGTCATCAATCCTCCACGGTTCGATGGAGAGAGGAAACCTAGAACAGCAAAGATCATCGTAACCAGCAGCATGCCAAAGAATTGGACTCCAGTGCCAACAAAGACGCAGAGCAAATCAGAGTTGATTGGAGGGCGGAAAGCATCTCCGTGGACAAGCTTCCAGCCAGTTTCCTCCTGTGCCTCCTCTTGAGTTTCAAGCTGGTTGTACCTAGATATATCTCTGTACAGGGTGCGCATCATGATCATGGCCACCATACCAGATAGGAAAAGCACGATCATGAGAGAGTTAACGATAGAGAACCAGTGAATCTGATCATCAGACATCAACAGATAGGTGTCCCATCGAGATGCCCACTTAATTTCACTCTCCTGCACAAGTAACAAAACATTCCATGAATTTTTTCATAAAGCAGATCTAACATTAAAGGTTAAGAAACTATCATGCCATAGGAGACAACAATAAACAAAAGTAGTACCTCAAAGCGAACATCATAGGTGAATATGATATCTTTGCCGACCTCAACCTCCTGAGGAGTTTCAGAATTTACTACAAACTTGCTGTTATGAGGATCACATGTGGTCAAACGAGTGTTTGCGTCATTCCAATTCCCATCAAACTGATGCTTGATGCTGGTGCAAACATATAAGACAGAACACAAAAATTAGGTACATTCCATTTAGGTATGGCAAAAAATATTAACAACACAACAAGCAAAGTTGAAAGAAAACCTGAATGGTTTGACCTCAAATCCCACTATCCTAGAAAGTTCCGAATCCTCATCCTTGTGAAACTTAACCGAAAATGACAAATGGTTGTGGATGAAGTGCTTCTCATCCTTGCTCTGGAAATATATTTATATATGTGAATTCGTTAGTCCCGATCATACATGTAAAGACATGGGTAAGCATGAGCAGGCGGTATGAACTTACTCCAGCATACTGGCCCTTGATACCGACATGATATCCACCTTGGTAGGCCACCGTGTTCCTATCTGGCCTTTGAACTGGAACAACCAGTGGCAGATTGTCAAGAACCCTGCAAAGCAAACCTGGTCAATTTCAAAAAAATACCATGCCAACTAAAGCGCGACAACACCTATTATATTGTCCTTACATGTTCACGCGATATTCATCCTCAATCTTCTCCTTGAGCTCCTTCGCTTCTTTCTCAGTAACAGTTATTTTGCAGATAATCTGGCACATCTTGGGCTCTCTCATTTGAAACTGCAGTTCAGACAAGGAGGATGTTAAACTAAAAACTAGGCACATTTCCCTCCCAGGTACATAAATTCTTGATTATTCTTTACCGAATACTTACCACGTAAGGGGAGTTCTCAATTCGATCACCACGGAGAACCTCGCCAAGGTTTTCAGCGCTGTCAACTATGGTATTCGGCTTGCAGAAAGGAAGGGAGTAATACGTGTAGGGTAGCTGAGTCTTTATTGATGTCAGCTTGTTCACCTTCACCAACAGTTCATCTCCCTGTAGACAGATAAACCGAGAGATAAATGAAGGGCGTTTTTTAGCAGCAAAAAAAATGATACATGCAGATAGCTGTTCGTAGAAATATCAGATACAGTCAAAATATAAATAACTCGGCACAAAAGATATCTGGCCCAGCCAGTACAATGTCAGTTGAAGCAGATCCGGTGTGTGACCGCTTCACTCATCAGTTTGGTTTTGGAAACTACTCCCTCCGTTCCTAAATGTAAGTCTTTTTAGCCATTTCAAATGGACAACAACATACGGATGTATGTAGACATATTTTAGAGTGTAGATTCACTCATTTTGCTCCGTATGTAGTCATTTGTTAGAATCTCCAGAAAGACTTATATTTAGGAACGGAGGGAGTATGTTTCAACCATCCTACACAATATTCTATACTGCTCTGCAGAGCATCTAGTTTCCTAGGAATATGTACTAAACCCCGGTGTATCAAACAAGCATTTTTTTAAAGATTATGACATGAAAGATCCAAACAAATAAACAATATCTCTGATAAACGCTGCAACCTTTTAAACAGTAATAATAATAAGCATAAAAAAGCAATGTCTTGCAGGACGTGCAATTACTGTCAATCGGGCATTTAAAAACGAGCAGATTTGTGCTTGGCTGAGAAGGATACTCCACTCAATCAGTTGCCATAAGCGCCTGCTTCCAATTCTAAGTTTCCACAAACGATCAGATCAAACTAAGAACTACTAGATGAGATCTAAATTGCGAGAAGCGCCCGCTTCCAATTCTCAGTGCCTTAAACCACCAGCACCACAAGTGCACAAGGACACGCATGCAACATAACCAACTGTGACCCAGCACCATGAGTGAATCTAGCGAGCACGTCCTGGATCAGAAGGGTGCGCGCAGGGAGGGAGGAGGCGACGCGCGAATCATGGCGTGCGGATCCCGAGCCGACGCGCATCCTAGTGCGCCCCTGGCTGCGATCGCGGCGAAGGTACTTGGACTGTCGACGCTTGTGCGTACGGGCCTGTCCCGAGATCCGCGGATCCCGGGAGCCTCCGCGCGGGGAAGCGCCGCCCGTTGACCGGATCTAGCCGGCGAGCCCGGGCGCGGGCGCGGGCGCGAGCAGCTCATTCCCTCGGCCGGCGGGGACGGAGGGGGGCGGTAGGTGGCACCAGGGGGGGGGGGGGGGGGGGGGGGGGGAGGAAGCGAGTTCTCACCTTGGCGAAGTCGGTGGGGGCGACGCCGGGGAGGTAGAAGGCGGCGGCGGGGGGCGCGGCGGCGAGCAGCGCGACGAGGGCGAGCCCGGCGGCGGCCCACCGGAGCATCGCCGGCGCCCGCATCGGGGATCCGCGCGGTGGCGTGGATCTGGGATGGATCGGCGAGGAGGGGGAGGAGGCGACGACCAAACCGCGCGCTGGCTGGGAAGGCAGGCGGGTGGGGCGGAGGGAAGTAGAGAAGCTTCGGGTGCGCGGATCTCAGCGCCGGGGGTTTTATTGGATAATAACCGGCTCTCGCGCCCGGGCCCCCGAAGAAATGTAAAATTCCGCGGAGAGCGTCGGCCCGTCCTCCGTCCACCCGCCGGACTTGACCGCACGTCCCCACGTGCCGCGCGCGTGCTCGTCTCGTTTGACCTGGCGGCGATCGATGCTGCCGCTCTGCGTTGCGTGCAGAACCAGCCAGGCAGGCCTCGAACCAAAGGTAGACCGGAGACTCGAATCAAAGTAGATGAAACTAGTGGCGATGTTAGTCTATCTATCAAACTATCAAATTGCACTGAGGTGTTGGGATTCTAACGAACACACTCGTGAGTCCAAGTTGATTCGGGCCTTGAAAGTAAGACTATAGACCTTAGAAAAAAGTTTACTGCTAGCACTAGAACACATGGACTCGTGTGTCGCCTGCACCGGCGCGACCCGGGAGGAGCACCCCGCCGCCGTTATCGGCTCCCCGTCTCCCTTCCCTTCTTCTCTTGAAGGCTTGCGGGGTTGTACCGGTGCGGCTGCTGTGTTGCAAGACATTATATGGTGGAGGGGCCCGGACATCGTATCTGGCCGGCAACGGTGACCTCGGACCTTGATTCTGACCGTCGGCGTGCGTCAACGGCATCCCTTGCCGCTCGTTGCCTTCTCGCGCTAGAAGGCACACGGATCTGACTTGCCTCGATGCGGGCGGGACTCCTCCAATTCCAGGCGCGACTCGTAGTCGTCCGTCGATAGGAGGCCTTGGTTATTGTTTTTGTGCGGGTGGCGGCTCTGTGGTGCCTTGTTGAAGCTAGTAAGCACGCGATGCCGAGGGTAGAGGCTGGTGAGGTCTCGTGCTCTAGGCCATCAGACTTAGCAACGGTGTGGTTTAGTACGGGCATCGAGGTGTGATGCTACAAGAGAATGAAGGAAATATGCCCTAGAGGCAATAATAAAGTTGTTATTTATATTTCTTTATATCATGATAAATATCTATTATTCATGTTAGAATTATATTAACCGGAAACTTGATACATGTGTGGATACATAGACAAAACAGTGTCCATAGTAAGCCTTTACTAGATTAGCTCGTTAATAAAAAATGGTAAATTTCCTAACCATAGACATGTGTTGTCATTTGATGAACGGGATAACATCATTAGGAGAATGATGTGATGGACAAGACTCATCCATTAGCTTAGCATAATGATCGTTCAGTTTTATTGCTACTGCTTTCTTATGACGTATACATGTTCCTTTGACTATGAGATTATGCAACTCCTGGATATCGAGGGAATACCTTGTGTGCTATCAAACATCACAACGTAAATGGGTGATTATAAAGATGATCTACAGGTATCTCCGAAAGGTATTTTGTTGGTTTGACATAGACCGAGATTAGGATTTTCCACTCCGAGTATCGGAGAGGTATCTCTGGGCCCTCTCGGTAATGCACATCATGATAAGCCTTGCAAGCAATGTGACTAATGAGTTAGTTGCGGGATGACGCATTACGGAACGAGTAAAGAGACTTGCCGGTAACGAGATTGAACTAGGTATGTGGATACCGATGATCGAATCTCGGGCAAGTAACATAGCGATGACAAAGGGAATAACGTATGTTGTCATAACGGTTCGACCGATAAAGATCTTCGTAGAATATGTGGGAACCAATATGAGCATCCAGGTTCCGCTATTGGTTATTGACCGAAGAGGTGTCTCGGTCATGTCTACATAGTTCTCGAACCCGTAGGGTCCGCACGCTTAAAGTTTGATGACGATTTGTATTATGAGTTATGTGTTTGGTGACCGAAGATTGTTCGGAGTCCCGGATGAGATCACGGACATGACGAGGAGTCTCGAAATGGTCTAGAGGTAAAGATTGATATATTGGACGATAGTATTCGGACACCGGAATGGTTCAGAGAGTTTCGGGTATTTACCAGAGTACCGGGAGGTTATCGGAACCCCCCCCCCCCCGGGGGGGGGGGGAGTAATGGGCCACATGGGCCATAGGAGAGAGGCAAGACAACCCACAAGGCGGTGGCGCACCCCCCATGGGGAGTCCGAATTGGACAAGAGGTAGGGGTGTGGCCCCCTTTCCTTCCCCCTCTCCCTCTTCTTCCCCCTTTCCCCCTCCGATAGAAGGAAGGGGGGGGCGAATAGGACTAGGAGTCCAAGTGGGTTTCCCCTTACTTGGCGCGCCCCCTAGGCCGGCCTCCTCCCCTCTCCCTCCTTTATATACGGGGGCAGGGGGGCACCTCTAGGGAAGATCAATTGTTCTTAGCCGTATGCAGTGCCCCCCTCCACCGTTTACTCCTCCGGTCATATTGTCGTAGTGCTTAGGCGAAGCCGTGCGCAAATAACTTCACCATCACCATCACCACGCTATCATGCTAACGAAACTCTCCCTCGACACTTTGCTAGATCAAGAGTTCGAGGACGTCATCGAGCTACACGTGTGCAGAACTCGGAGGTGCCGTACGTTCGGTGCTTGATCGGTTGGATCGAGAAGACGTTCGACTACATCAACCGTGTTAAGCTAACGCTTCCGCTTTCGGTCTACGAGGGGTACGTGGACACACTCTTCCCCTCTCGTTGCTATGCATCTCCTAGATAGATCTTGCATGATTGTAGGATTTTTTTTGAAATTTCATGCTATGTTCCCCAACAGTGGCATTCGAGCCAGGTCTATGCGTAGATGATATGCACGAGTAGAACACAAAGAGTTGTGGGCGATGATAGTCATACTTCTTACCACCAACGTCTTATTTTGATTTGGCAGTACCGTTGGATAAAGCGGCCCGGACCAACCTTACATGACCATGTTCATGAGACCGGTTCCACCGACAGACATGCAACTTGTTTTGCATAAAGGTGGCTGGCGGGTGCCTGTTTCTCCAACTTTAATTGAATCGAATTTGACTACGGCCGGTCCTTGTTGAAGGTTAAAACAACAAACTTGACGAAACATCGTTGTGGTTTTGATGCGTAGGTAAGAACAGTTCTTACTAGAAGCTCGTAGCAGCCACGTAAAATTTGCAACAACAAAGTAGAGGACGTCTAACTTGTTTTTGCAGGGCATGTTGTGATGTGATATGGTCAAGACATGATGTGATATACGTTGTTGTATGAGATGATCATGTTTTGTAAAAGTTATCGGCAACTGGCAAGAGCCTTATGGTTGTCGCTTTATTGTATGAGATGCACATGCCATGTAATTGCTTTACTTTATCACTATGCATTAGCGATAGTTGTAGAAGCAATAGTTGGCGAGACGACCACGACGCTACGATGGAGATCAAGGTGTCAAGCCGGTGACAATGGAGATCATGACGGTGCTTTGGAGATGGAGATCAAAAAGCACAAGATGACGATGGCCATATCATGTTACATATTTTGATTGCATGTGATGTTTATCTTTTATGCATCTTATTTTCCTTAGTACGGCGGTAGCATTATAAGATGATCCCTTACTAAAATTTCAAGATATAAGTGTTCTCTCCGAGTATGCACCGTTGCGACAGTTCGTCATGCCGAGACACCACGTGATGATCGGGTGTGATAAGCTCTACGTTCACATACAATGGGTGCAAGACAGTTTTGCACGTGCAGAATACTCAGGTTAAACTTGACGAGCCTAGCATGTACAAACATGGCCTCAGAACACCGGAGACCAAAAGGTCGAACGTGAATCATATAGTAGATATGATCAACATAGAGATGTTCACCATTGAAAACTACTCCATCTCACGTGATGATCGGACATGGTTTAGTTGATTTGGATCACGTGATCATTTAGATGACTCGAGGGATGTCTATCTAAGTGGGAGTTCTTAAGTAATATGATCAATTGAACTTTAATTTATCATGAACTTAGTCCTGATAGTTTTTGCATATCTATGTTGTAGATCAATGGCCCATGCTACCGTTCCCTTGAATTTTAATGCATTCCTAGAGAAAGCTAAGTTGAAAGATGATGGCAGCAACTACACAGACTGGGTCCGTAACTTGACGATTATCCTCATTGCTGCACAGAACAATTATGTCCTTGATGCACCGCTAGGTGAAAGGCCTGCTGCAGGGGCACATGCTGATGTTATGAACTTCTGGCAAGCTCGATCTGATGACTACTCGATAGTTCAGTGTGCCATGCTTTACGGCTTAGAGTCGGGACTTCAAAGACGTTTTGAATATCATGGAGCATATGAGATGTCCAAGAGTTGAAGTTAATATTTCAAGCAAATGCCCGAGTTTAGAGATATGAAGTCTCCAACAAGTTCTATAGCTGCAAGATGGAGGAGAACAGTTCTGTCAGTGAACACATACTCAGAATGTCTGGGTACCATAACCACTTAACTCAGCTGGGAGTTAATCTTCCAGATGATAGTGTTATTGATAGAGTTCTTCAATCACTGGCACCAAGCTATAAAGGCTTAGTGATGAACTATAATATGCAAGGGATGGAAAAGACTATTCCCGAGCTCTTCGCAATGCTTAAAGCTGCGGAGGTAGAAATCAAGAAGGAGCATCAAGTGTTGATGGTTAACAAGACCACTAGTTTCAAGAAAAAGCGCATAGGAAAGAAGGGGAACTTCAAGAAGAATGGCAAGCAAGTTGCCACTCCCGGGAAGAAGCCCAAGTCTGGACCTAAGCCTGAAACTGAGTGCTTCTAATGCAAAGGGATTGGTCACTAGAAGCGGAACTGTCCCAAGTATTTGGTGGATAAGATATACATGTTATTGATGTGTACTACTACGTCTTGAGCTTGCGTTGGTTTTCCTTGAAGAGGAAAGGGTGATGTAGCAATAGTAGCGTAAGTATTTCCCTCAGTTTTTGAGAACCAAGGTATCAATCCAGTAGGAGGCTCCTCAAAAGTCCCACGCACCTACACAAACAAACAAAGAACTCGCAACCAACGCAATAAAGGGGTTGTCAATCCCTTCACGGCCACTTGAGAAAGTGAGATCTGATAGAGATAGTATGATAAGATAAATATATTTTTGGTATTTTATAATATAGATTGGAAAAGTAAAGATGCAAATAAAAGTAGATTGAAATCTTATATGATAAAAGATAGACCCGGGGGCCATAGGTTTCACTAGTGGCTTCTCTCAAGATAGCATAAGTATTATAGTGGGTGAACAAATTACTGTCGAGCAATTGATAGAAAAGCGAATAATTATGAGATTATCTAGGCATGATCATGTATATAGGCATCACGTCCGTGACAAGTAGACCGACTCCTGCCTACACCTACTACTATTACTCCACACATCGACCGCTATCCAGCATGCATCTAGAGTATTAAGTTCATAAGAACAGAGTAACGCATTAAGAAAGATGACATGATGTAGAGGGATAAACTCATGCAATATGATATAAACCCCATCTTTTTATCCTCGATGGCAACAATACAATACGTGCCTTGCTGCCCCTGCTGTCACTGGGAAAGGACATCGCAAGATTGAACCCAAAGCTAAGCACTTCTCCTATTGCAAGAAAGATCAATCTAGTAGGCCAAACCAAACTGATAATTCGAAGAGACTTGCAAAGATAACTTAATCACATATAAAAGAATTCAGAGGAGATTCAAATATTTCTCATAGATAAACTTGATCATAAACCCACAATTCATCGGATCTCGACAAACACACCGCAAAAAGAGTTACATCGAATAGATCTCTAAGAAGATCAAGGAGAACATGGTATTGAGATCCAAAAAGAGAGAAGAAGCCATCTAGCTAATAACTATGGACCCGAAGGTCTATGGTAAACTACTCACAACTCATCGGAGAGGCTATGGTGTTGATGTAGAAGCCCTCCGTGGTTGATTCCCCCTCCGGCGGAGCGCCGGCGAAGGCTCCAAGATGGGATCTCGCGGATACAGAAGGTTACGGTGGTGGAAATAGGTTTTCATGATCGCTTCTGATGTTCTCGGGGTATGTGGGTATGCATAGGAGGAAGAAGTAGGTCGGTGGACTCCCGAGGGGCCCACGAGATAGGGGGCGCGCCCAGTAGGGGGGCGCGCCCTCCACCCTCGTGGCCTCCTCGATTGCTTCTTGACTTGCACTCCAAGTCTTCTGGATCACGTTTGTTCCAAAAAGATCGCTCCCGAAGGTTTCATTCCGTTTGGACTCCGTTTGGTATTCCTTTTCTTCGAAACACTGAAATAGGCAAAAAAAACAGCAATACAGGATGGGCCTCCGGTTAGTAGGTTAGTCCGAAAATGATATAAAAGTGTAAAGTAAAGCCCATAAACATCCAAAATGGGTAATATAATAGCATGGAACAATCAAAAATTATAGATACGTTGGAGACGTATCAAGCATCCCCAAGCTTAATTCCTGCTCGTCCTCGAGTAGGTAAATGATAAAAACAAATTTTTTGATGTGGAATGCTACCTAGCATAATTCTCAATGTAATTTTCTTTATTGTGGCATGATTGTTCAGATCCAAATGATTCAAGATATAAGCTTATAAAACATAAAAATAGTAATACTTCGAAGCATACTAACAAATAATCATGTCCTATCAAAATAGCATAGCCAAAGAAAGCTTATCCCTACAAAATCATATAGTTAGGCCATGCTTCATTTTCATTACACAAAATACTCCCATCATGTACAACCCCAATGACGAGCCGAGCAATTGGTTCATACTTTTTAACGTGCTTCAGCATTTTCAACTCTTATGCAATACATGAGCGCAAGCCATGGACATAGCACTATGGTGGTATATGGTGGTGGTTGTGAGGACAAAAAGGGAGAAGATAGTCTCACATCAACTAGGCATATCGACGAGCTATGGAGATGTCCATCAATAGATATCAATGTGAGTGAGTAGGGATTGCCATGCAATGGATGCACTAGAGCTATAAATGTATGAAAGCTCAACAAAAGAAACTAAGTGGGTGTGCATCCAACTCGCTTGCTCAGGAAGACCTAGGGCATTTTGAGGAAGCCCATCATTGGAATATACAAGCCAAGTTCTATAATGAAAAATTCCCACTAGTATATGAAAGTGACCACACAAGAGACTCTCTATCATGAAGATCATGGTGCTATTTCGAAGCACAAGTGCGGAAAAAGAGATAGTAGCATTGTCCCTTCTCTCTTTTTCTCTCATTTTTTATTTGGCCTTTCTCTTTATTTATTTATTTATTTGGTGGGCTCTTTGGCCCTTTTTTTCTTTATTTCTTTTTGTTTAAAGTCCGAAGTCTCATCCCGACTTGTGGGGGAATCATGATCTTCATCATCCTTTCCTCACTTGGGACAATGCTCTAATAATGAAGATCATCACACTTCTATTAATTTACAACTCGAGAATTACAACTCAACACTTAGAACAAAATATGACTCTATATGAATGCCTTCGGCGGTGTACCGGGATATGCAATGAATCAAGAGTGACATGTATGAAAATATATGAAGGTGGCCTTGCCAGAAATACGATGTCAACTACATGATCATGAAAAGAGCAATATGACAATGATGGAGCGTGTCATAATAACGGAACGGTGGAAAGTTGCATGGCAGTATATCTCGAAATGGCTATGGAAATGCCATAATAGGTAGGTATGGTGGCTGTTTTGAGGAAGGTAAATAATGGGTTCATGATACCGGCGAAAGTTGCGCGGCACAATAGAGGCTAGCAAAGTGGAAGGGTGAGTGTGCGTATATCCATGGACTCGCATTAGTCATAAAGAACTCATATACTTATTGCAAAAGTCTACTTAGCCCTCGAAGCAAAGTACTACTACGCATGCCCCTAGAGGGATAGATTGGTAGGAAAAGACCATCGCTCATCCCCGACTGCCACCCATAAGGAAGACAATCAAAAGAGCACCTCATGCAACAAATTTGTCACACAACTTTTACCATACGTGCATGCTACGGGACTTACCAACTTCAACACAAGTATTTCTCAATTTCATAATTACCCACTAGCATGACTCTAACATTACCACCTTTATATCTCAAAACAATTATCAAGCATCGAATTGATCCTAGTGTTTTATGCACTTTCTATGATAGTTTTTATTATACCCAACTTGGATGCTCATCATTCCAGGACCAAATTTATAACCATAGCAAATACCACGCTGTTCTAAAAGACTCTGAAAATAATATAAGTGAAGCATGAGAGATCAACAATTTCTTCAAAATTAATCCACCATCGTGCTCTAAAACATATAAGTGAAGCACTAGAGCAAAAACTATCTAGCTCAAAAGATATAAGTGAAGCACATAGCGTATTCTAATAAATTCTAATCAAGTGGGCTTCTCCCAAAAGGTGTGTACAGCAAGTATGTTTGTGGGAAGCTAAAAAGCAAAGACTAATATCATACAAGACGCTCCAAGCAAAACACATATCATGTGGCGAATAAAAATATGACTCCAAGTAAAGTTACCGATAAACGAAGACGAAAGAGGGGATGCCTACCGGGGGCATCCCCAAGCTTAGGATTTTGGCTATTCTTGAATATCTTGGGGTTCCTTGGGCATCCCCAAGCTTAGGCTCTTGCCACTCCTTATTCCATAGTCCATCAAATCTTTACCCAAAACTTGAAAACTTCACAACACAAAACTCAACAGGAAATCTCATAAGCTCCGTTAGTGAAATAAAGAAAAACCACAACATAAGGTACTGTAATGAACTCATTCTTTATTTATATTGGTGTTAAACCTACTTTATCCCAAGTTCTCTATGGTTCATACCACTTAATACTAGCCATAGATGCATCGAAATAAGCAAACAACACACGAAAAACAGAATCTATCAAAAACAGAACAGTCTGTATCAATCTCGAATACTTCTGGAACTCTAAAACTCCTACCAAAATAGGAGGTCCTGGGAAATTTGTCTATTGATCTACAGCAAAAACAATCAACGCAAAATCACCTTTCTGTGAATTACTAAAATTATTTTCGTGCGTGCACAGTCTCTGTTTTTCAGCAGAATCAAATTAACTATCACCATAGGTTATCCTATAGGTTCTACTTGGCACAAACACTAACTAAAACATAAAAACACATCTAAACAGAAGGTAGATGCAAAATTTATTACTAAACAGAAACAAAAAAACACAAATAAAATTGGGTCGCCTCCCAACTAGCGCTATCGTTTAACGCCCCTAGCTAGGCATAAAAGCGAGGATAGATCTAAGTAGTGCCATCTTTGGCACTCAATTCACAAGTAGCTCGCATGATAGATTCATAAGGTAATTTAAATTTCTTTCTTGGAAAGTGCTCCATGCCTTTCCTTAATGGAAATTGGAATCTAATATTCCCTTCCTTCATATCAATAATCGCACCAATCGTTTTAAGGAAAGGTCTACCAAGAATAATAGGGCAAGAAAGATTGCAATCTATATCAATAACGATAAAATCTGCGGGTACCAAATTTCTATTTGCAATAATGAGAACATCATTGATCCTTCCCATTGGATTTTTAATGGTGGAATCCGCAAGGTGCAAATTTAAAGAGCAATCATCAAGATCATGGAAACATAGAATATCACATAAAGTTTTCGGAATCGTGAAAACACTAGCACCCAAATCACACAAAGCATAACACTCATGATCTTTAATTTTAATCTTTATATTAGGTTCCCACTCATCATAAAGTTTTCTAGGTATATAAACTTCCAAATTAAGTTTTTCATCAAAAGATTTCATCAAGGCGTCAACAATATGTTTGGTAAAAGCTTTTATTTGACTATAAGCATGAGGATAATTCACAACGGATTGAAACAAGGAAATACAATATTCTAAAGAACAATTATCATAATTAAATTCCTTGAAATCCAAGATAGTGGGTTCAATGCTATTTAAAGTCTTGACCTCTCCAATCCCACTTTTACCAAATTTAGCATCAAGATCTAAAAACTCCGAATCATTGGGATGCCTTTTAACTAAAGTTGACTCATCTCCAGTCCCATCATTATTAAGATTCATATTGCAAAACAAAGATCTAATGGGGGACACATCAATAACTTTGAGATCTTCATCATTATTTTCATGGAAACTAGAAGAACACGCCTTTATAAAGCAATCTTTCTTAGCACGCAATCTAGCGGTTCTTTCTTTGAACTCATCAATGGAAATTCTCATAGCTTTGAGAGACTCCTTGATATCATGCTTAGGAGGAGTAGATCTTAGTTTCAAAGAATAAACATCAAGCGAGAGTCTATCAACGTTCCTAGCCAAATCATCAACTTTGAGCAATTTTTCTTCAAGCAAGGCATTAAAATTCTTTTGAGAGATCATAAATTCTTTAACACTATTCTCAAATCAGAGGGCATCTTATTAAAATTTCCATAAGAATTATTGTAGAAATTTCCATAATTATTAGAGGAATTACTAGGGAACGGTCTAAGATTATAGTTTCCTCTATAAGCATTGTTTCCAAAACTATTCCTACCAACAAAATTCACATCCATAGATTCATTATTATTCTCAATCAAAGTAGACAAAGGAATATCATTGGGATCAATAGGAGCACCTTAGTAGCAAACAATTTCATAAGTTCATCCATCTTTCCACCCAAAACATTAATTTCTTCTATAGCATGCACTTTTTTACTAGTAGATCTTTCGGTGTGCCATTGAGAATAATTAGCCATAATATTATCAAGGAGTTTTGTAGCTTCTCCTAAGGTGATTTCCATAAACGTGCCTCCCGCGGCCGAATCTAAAAGATTTCTAGAAGCAAAATTCAATCCGGCATAAATATTTTGTATGATCATCCATAAATTCAAACCATGAGTAGGGCAATTGCGAATCATCAATTTCATTATTTTCCAAGATTGGGCAACATGCTCGTGATCAAGTTGTTTAAAATTCATAATATCGTTCCTAAGAGTGATGATCTTAGCGGGAGGAAAGTACTTAGAGATAAAAACATCTTTGCACTTGTTCCATGAATCAATACTATTCTTAGGCAAAGACGAAGACCAAACTTTAGCACGATCTCTAAGTGAAAACGGAAATAACTTCAATTTAACAATATCATTATCCGTATCTTTCTTCTTTTGCGTCTCACACAAATCAACAAAGTTGTTTAGATGGGTAGTGGCATCTTCACTGGGAAGGCCGGTGAATTGATCTTTCATAACAAGATTCAGCAAAGCAGTATTGGTTTCACAAGACTCAACATCATTAAGAGGAGCAATCAGAGTACTAAGGAAATCATTATTATTGGTATTGGAGAAATCACACAATTTGGTATTATCTTGCGCCATCGCGACAAGTAATCCAACACACAAGCAAGCAAAAAGAGGCAAACGAAAGAGAGAGGAGATTGGGAAAGAGGGGCAAATAAAACAACAAGGGTGAAGTGGGGGAGAGAAAACAAGAGGCAAATGGCAAATAATGTAAATGCAAGGGAGATGAGTTTGTGATGGGTACTTGGTATGTCTTGACTTGAGCGAAGACCTCCCCGGCAACGGCGCCAGAAATCCTTCTTGCTACGTCTTGAGCTTGCGTTGGTTTTTCTTGAAGAGGAAGGGTGATGCGTCAATAGTAGCATAAGTATTTCCCTCAGTTTTTGAGAACCAAGGTATCAATCCAGTAGGAGGCTCCTCAAAAGTCCCACGCACCTACACAAACAAACAAAGAACTCGCAACCAACGCAATAAAGGGGTTGTCAATCCCTTCACGGTCACTTGCGAAAGTGAGATCTGATAGAGATAGTATGATAAGATAAATATATTTTTGGTATTTTATAATATAGATTGGAAAAGTAAATATTTAAATAAAAGTATATTGAAAGCTTATATGATAAAAGATAGACCCGGGGCCCATAGGTTTCACTAGTGGCTTCTCTCAAGATAGCATAAGTATTACGGTGGGTGAAAAAATTACTGTCGAGCAATTGATAGAAAAGCGAATAATTATGAGATTATCTAGGCATGATCATGTATATATGCATCACGTCCGTGACAAGTAGACCGACTCCTGCCTGCATCTACTACTATTACTCCACACATCGACCGCTATCCAGCATGCATCTAGAGTCACTACAAAAAAAAGACACATCCGTGACATTTTGGGCCGAACGAATTTTTTTCCTGTCATACATATGACACTTCTATGACGATAATTGTGACAAAACCCGGTATCGTCATAGATGTGGTGGGCTCCTACTTCTATGACAAAAAATCATGACAGAAAATGGGATTTTCGTCCTGGGCGGGCCGAAGACGCAGCTGCATGACATTCTTTGGGCCGTCCATGACGAAAAAAACCGTGGTAGAAGCGAGGGCGAGGAAAATTTCGGGGAGTTCCCGGTTATGGTGGGAGGTCGGGGGCCGAGCGATGCGCGTTTCTCTCATACACGTACGCGCGTGTGTGCGAGACATTGGCTTTAACTGAACCCGATCGATTGCACTGCAGGCTACGCGTTACTGAACCCGAGCG
Source organism: Triticum timopheevii (assembly GCA_963921465.1). Taxonomy (NCBI): domain Eukaryota; kingdom Viridiplantae; phylum Streptophyta; class Magnoliopsida; order Poales; family Poaceae; genus Triticum; species Triticum timopheevii. The sequence goes on along the minus strand of OY997270.1, from coordinate 486,491,471 downwards.
ATCGATCGATGGCTGTTAACTAAACCCGATCGAGCGATTCCTTCGCTACTGCTGCTAACTGAAGCTGATCTATTGGAAGAACAGTGAGTGTTGTGTGGGGGGGGGGGGGTTGGATGAACAGTGAGCGGTGGCATTGCCTCTGGATGAACAGGACCCCGTGGTGTGGAGGGCTGGATGAATAGTAGATAGTGGAGGGGTGCCCGTGGAGGGGTGGTTGAACAGGACCCCTTGGTGTGGAGGGCTGGATGAACAGTAGACGGTGGAGGGGTGCCCGTGGAGGGGTGGTTGAACAGTAGACGGTGGAGGGGTGCCCGTGGAGGGGTCCGTTTCCTCCATTTTGCGGTACGCCACACCCCTCCCGATCAACAGGGCCCCCATTTCGACCGTAGGAGGTCCGTTTCATCTGTTTTGCGGTACGCCAGAACCCTCCCGATCAACAGGACCTCGTTACGAACGTAGGAGGTCCGTTTCCTCCGTTCTGCGGTATGCCAGGCCTCGTTTCCATCGCCTGTTCCATCCAAGCCCTCCCGATGAACACGACCACGCATTCTGTCATGGAATTGTCACGACAGATGTCCTTAGTGTCAGGAATTAGTCGCGTGGCCAACACATCTATGTGGTAGCTTGAGAGGGGTTGATCGGGACGAGAGACGCAACACGCAAGACAAGGATTTAGACAGCTTCGGGCCCCGGAAAACATCATCCGGTAATAACCCTACATGCTGTTGAGGCTAGGTCTCATTATGATCATCGAGAGTCGCCGCATAAGCCGGCTCCCCCTTTGTGTCTAGCCCTAAATATTGTTTCTTGTTACTTGTCCCTCTTTGGGGAGCCCTGCCCCTCCTTATATAAGTTAGAGGGGCGGGTTACATGTGGAGTCCAAATAGGACTGGACTAGCCTATCTTATACTACAAGCCAGATACAAGTCCGGGTCTTGATTCCTTGTGAGGGAGATATTCCTCACGCCTTTCCTCTTAAGCCGGCCTACCATAACGTAAGCCGACCTTCTGGGCCTTGAGCCTCCTGGGCCCTCAGGTCTTGTCGCTCCTCTGATCTGCTTGCCAGGTAACCGATAAGTCGCCAGGCTCGGGCGGGTCACTCAGTGAGTCATCCAGTCAGGGCGGGTCATTAGTGAGTCGCCAAGTCTGGTCGGGTTATACTTCCGGCCGGGTTACACCACGGGGTATATCCCCGACATTAGCCCCCAAGTTTAGCTTGTATTTATCCATGGTAAACTTATGCTGCAAAATAAACACAAGAACAAATTTGACAGGTTGTGCTCCGGGTTAAGAATTCTTGTAAACCGGCACCTGAACATCCTTAAGTCCTTGTCATTTCCTTCTTCTAGAAAATCCGGGTCAATAGACCAGCTTCACAATCAATTTGATGATGTTGGTTTCTCACAGAAAAATATTGTGAAGAATAATCCACTTGAGTCGGCTTCCAAGGCGCCGGGTTAAATAATTTTGGTCTTCAAATATTCATCTGATATTCAGCCAGCTTGAAGATATAAAACTTGCCGGTTTATCATTACCCAAAAACTCCGGGTTATAAAGACTGATGATGTCGAGTCATAATTGTTGTTGACACCGGGTCATGTAATTGATCTTCCTGATTTGCTCAAAACTGATAATTTGAAGATGTTCCTCTTTATATATGCATAATACCTGTAGCCCCCAAGTCTTAAGAGGAGAACATAGTGATAGCTTAAGACTTGCTCCAATATAAGTGTTGCAACCAAAGAAGAAATCCGGTTTGTTCATCTCAATCATTAGTCATAAACTGAATATTCCACATAGGTAGCCCCAAGTTCCGGGTTGTCATGCTTGGAGCAACCTGGGACTTGTAATTGCCTTATGCTCATAAAAACTTCAACCGGTGTAGCCTCCAAGGGCCGGGTCATTATGCAATAATGAGCAGGGACTTTATAAATATGATCATGTAGATTTGAACAGCAACGTGTAGCCCCCAAGGGCCGGCTAAGTAAGATAATATTGAGCTGGTACTTTATATATACTTCTTTGAAAAGAACATCTATAATGTAACCCCCATCATGGGGCGTGACCCCACGTCCACAAGGTTGAGAGCTTTGTGCTTTACCAACTGAGCAGTGGATCTCTTCAATAATAAATGAAAATTTGTGTACCTTGAATTGTTGACAGGAGCAATTGGTAGCCCCCAAGGGCCGGCTCATTTAAAATGTGATGAGTCGGGTCTTCAATAAGTTGAGCAAAAATGACTTTGCATTAGCCCCCAAGTGTCATGGTGCATGCTTGCAGCGACATGAGACTTGAATATTTGATGTAACCTCAATTTAAATAATGTAGCCCCCAAGTGCCAGGTCATAAGCCTGCAACGATTCGGGACTATTCCTTCCATTGTAGAATAAATCATATCCTTTGATAAAATAATAGCCATTGTGCTAAAGCGACTTTGAAAACCTCAATAATACTGGTTATTGATAATCACAATAGAAATCCAGCCATGTTGGCTATTCAAGATTTGAATAATATAATCCGGTATGAAAACCTCAATCATTCAATATCATCATAAAAATCCAGCCAGTTTTGGCTATTAAAGATGTAAATACCTCATTGGTTGACAAGTAAATCCGGAGTTTAAATACATAGCGGCTCTTGCCGATGACGACTTAATGTGCATTCATTGTAAGCCGGATTTTTTGTAACCCGGTGGCCTATAGCCCTTGAGAAAATCAATAATTGATAACCCTTTTGAGACACCAATTTCAATGATGAGCTTGGACTGAAGCATTTATATAAGTCATAATTCTGCAAATCCTACACAGAGGTTAAACAACATATGCCCTGGCGACTTAACATCAAGAGCCAAGGCAGGTAACCACCCAAATGTAGTCTTATCCTGCACACAGGTAGATTACAAGATCCCTATGATCCTTTGAATGATACCGCCGGTTTATGTGACCCGGACAGTGAAGTTGACTCTGTAAGAGCCAGCACATATGATATTTGTGACAACTCAAAAACTTGGGATTGTATAAAATAGATAAAAATTTTGAGGCTTCTGATTCGAATACGATCAGTAAACCGTCCCAAAGGGGTTAAGCGAAGATTCGAATACGATCATATAGCCCATCCTGTGTCGATCAAAGTGGGTATCGCCAGCTATGTTCTCTTTGGTTCGAATATGACCTATGTTTGAACAGGAAAACCCCCAAATGACCACTGTAATATTGAATTTGTACTGCCGGGTTATATGACCTGTGTAATAAGGGTGATAACCCAATCGTTAGAAGCCAATACTTCCATATAAATGATGGTTGTCATAAGCTGGCGACTTATAGTCAAAAGTCAAGCCGGTTAATCATAAAACACTTATATACATTTGAGATATAATCCCCAAAAGGTCTCAAGTTAAGTAATTGTGGCTACAATAAACTTTACCAGAGATAGAATAAAACTTTTTGAGGCTTCTGATTCAGATACGATCAGTAAACCGTTCCAAAGGGGTTAAGCTAAGATTCGAATACGATCATATAGCCCCTAGTGGCTTGGCGATGCCGATCAAGTGTGTATCGACAACTATGTTCTCTTTGGTTCGAATACGACCTATGTTTGAACAGGAAGCCCCCAAGTGACCATAAGATTTGTTTAACGATGCTGATTCGAATACGATCCACGTCGATTCCCAAAGGGGTTGAGCTATGATTCGAATACGATCAAGAAGCCCCCAAGTAGGTTCAACAGTTTGCTAATCAAAAGGGTATCGACAACTATGTTCTCTTTGGTTCGAATACGACCTATGTTTGAACAGGAAGCCCCCAAATGACCTTATAAATTTTGGCATTGCGCCGATCAAGAGGGTACTGATGGCTATGCCCGATGAGCAGGAAGCCCCCAAGTGACCGTAATAAGATAAGCCATAAAGCAGGATACCCATGTTTGGAACCGGAATTTCTTAAACCGGATATTGAGATCCTCAAAGCTTTGTAAGGGACAAATTTACCTTGATCCGGATGTTTGAACCGGTTTTGAGAGCTTCAAAGCTTTGCGGGAGAGAGATGTCTCTTGAACCGGATTTTAAACCGGAATTTTCATCTGTATGGTAGTGTCCTCCAGAACCGGGTTATCATCCCCTCCCATGACCCGGAGTTCCCGAGTCATGTCACTGTAGCCCCCGAGTTTTAAGACTACTCGAGGAGTTGGCTTGAGACTCTCCATATTTGACCGTGATATAAACCGGTATGAGTCATTCAACATCTCAGTGACATAACTTGTCCTGCACTAGAGAACTTGCAAGCCAGAGTAATTGCTCTTTTAAAGAAAGTAATATATAATATAAAACATACTGGATGGATTTCACCTGATGTGTTGAGCCAGAATTAATCCGTCGCAGAGTTGATGATCACTGCAGTAAAGTTGAAATCAATGACGGGTGAGCCGGCCACGGGAGCGGACAGATGAGTCGGCCGCGGTGTTGTAAGCCGGTGCGGACGAGCAAGTTGTCCTCCTTGTTGTAAACCGGCATGGTCATAAAAGACGGCCAGTGCATTGTAAATCGGCACGTTCGCGAGAGACGGCCACAACGTTGTAAGCCGGCGCGATCGAGAGAGAAGGCCATGGCGTTGTAAGCCGGTGCAGGAGTCTGTTGAATAACGACGACCACCTGCGCCAAAAGATGTTGGCGTGTCTCCACCTCCGCGGTATAATATCAATTTTTATCATAAATAATTTGCCCTGCATAAACAATATTGCAGACCAAGGCAAAGATAAACTTGTTCTTTGACAAAAACAACATGTGATAATAAAAACGAACTTGGATGGATATCACCTGACGCGTCAGGCCAGTAGTTATCCACCGCGGAGTTGATGATCACCGCGGTGAAGCTGAAATTAATCACGGGTGAACCGGCCGTGGCGTCGTAAGCCGGTGCGGTTGGGCGAGTCAATCGCAGGAGCAGTAAGCCACTCGGACGCCGAGTCGGCCACGGGGGTGGACGGGTAAGTCGCCCGTCACATTGTAAGCCGGCACAAACGTGTGAATCGGCTGGCGCATTGATGTAGATCGGACCGCAGGGGCGGCGGCTTGCACCCACCTGTTGAACAGTAAGCGGCCGCCGATGCCGTTGCATGATTATGCTACCGCACACTCCATGAATATGGTATTACACCATCTTTATGATGAATCATTGTCCTGCACATAAAGGTGTACATACCAAAGTGATTGTTTTTTGACAAAAAACAATATGCGCTAATAAAATAATCTTAGATGGATATCACCTGATTTGTTCGGATGGCCGATGATCCATTCAATGCAACGGAAAACGGCTCAGATAGACTGGCAACCCATGGCGGGTCAACACAGCAGAGGCGAATCAACACAGCCCCGGCGGCTCATTGCACGACAGGTGGAGCTCAGGCTTAAATTGCGGCGGGCGGTTCAAAAGCGGAAACCAGTAAAGGCATTGGCGGCTCAATGCACAGTCGTGGAGATGGCAACTGGTAGACCAAGGTGCGGCAATTGTCCTGGCATTTTTGTCAGACAAACGTGTACACTGATGTTGGATGGTGCTTAGTGCGTGTCCCGATGATTTTCCCAATGTGCGTATACTGATGCCGGCTTACGGACAGTGCGTCGACAGCGGCTCACGGCCGGGGTGCGTCAACGGTGGAAACCGAGGCGCGGTGCAAGCCGATGCTTGGATTATGGAAAAAGAACACGAGCGGCCCCAGCTGCGAACCGGCGGGCACACCGGCGGCTTAGAGGCGATTTGGAGTCGGAGATGAGGCCGGAGCAGCTTTGGTGTGGCTGCGGGCCGGTGTCCTGGTAGAGGCGGAGGCGAGTCACGACAAGGGCAACATGAAACGGTGGGGCGGCTTGGCGCGACCCCAGCAGTGGTAGTAACCCCAACGGGGCAAGCCACGGCGGCAGGAGAGTACGCCCGTGCGAGGCGGGGCAGGGCGGAACCAGCGTGGCTTGATCACACACAAAGCAAGGCACCGACGACTCTGGCGGAAGATGCGGCATCTTGCCAGAAGTGGAGCGCGCCGTGGCAGCAGAGACAGGGTAACAGGCGACTCGTACGGGCGCCCGGCGATGCACGGCCGCGGCCGCGGCAGAAGAACATCCGCAAGGCGGCAACGGCAGCTCAGGTGACTCGGCGCAAGGCGAACGGCGGAGGCTGCGGCCCAGTCCATTTCCGGGTCGTGATGGCTTTGTGTTTTCCTTCTTCTTCCTTTTCAACTCTGTATCCCGTTCATCCTTGTGTATGCTCAATGCATGAACCTTCCATGCTTCAGCCCTGTCACATTATTGCTAGTTCCTCGACTCCCAATCGAACATGCAACGAGCAGAAAGCACCAAAACACCTTGTTCCTTGTATAGCCCATACTAGTACAATAATAACTGGTTCAGTAATCTGTCTTCACGTCAATTGTGGCCGGCTTGCTGTGATGTAAACGACGGCAGTTGATTTTGACCACTAGGTTTGACTGACCAAGCACCTCCTTATGCACAGATTTGCTTTAGTAAGGATTCGTAAAACAATACTAGTCCACAAATAAGTTCTCCTAGGAGCTTCGTGTATGTATGTTGTGATGTACTGGCCTGGCATATTACTTTTCTTTTTTCTTTCAGACGGATTTGACGCGGAGGTCGCGTGCACCAGCTGCGACTTCCATCGATCAGCCTAATCCTCGGGACTTTAAAACAAATCCGCATATTTTGCCTGCCATGGATCTAATCTGCTTCACGTGCACTAGAGAACGGTAATTAAACAATGCAATACTCTGAGTCGGTCTCGGACTCGGTGGATTACCACGGTGCATCTGGCGGCCGTACAATATGTAACCCTAAAACAATCTCAATCTCGTACATGCCGATCTGACTGCTCGTTGATGGCATAGATCCTCTTCACGCCGGCTCTTGCTTCACCCGAAAAATTGTGAACTCCTCGAACCCTAAAAAAGATCCCTTTAAGAACTCAACACCGTGCGTGAGCCCCACGGTGGGCGCCAACTATCATGGAATTGTCACGGCAGATGTCCTTAGTGTCAGGACTTAGTCGCGAGGCCAACGCATCTATGTGGTAGCTTGAGAGGGGTTGATCGGGACGAGAGACGCAACACGCAAGACAAGGATTTAGACAGCTTCGGGCCCCAAGAAACATCATCCCATAATAACCCTACATGTTGTTGAGGCTAGGTCTCATTATGATCATCGAGAGTCGCCGCATAAGCTGGCTCCCCCTTTGTGTCTAGCCCTAAATATTGTTTCTTGTTACTTGTCCCTCTTTGGGGAGCCCTGCCCCTCCTTATATAAGTTAGAGGGGTGGGTTACATGTGGAGTCCAAATAGGACTGGACTAGCCTATCTTCTACTACAAGCCGGATACAAGTCCGGGTCTTGATTCCTTGTGAGGGAGATATTCCTCACGCCTTTCCTCTTAAGCTGGCCTACCATAACGTAAGCCGGCCTTCTGGGCCTTGAGCCTCCTGGGCCCTCGGGTCTTGTCGCTCCTCTGATCCGCTTGCCAGGTCACCGATAAGTCGCCAGGCTCGGGCGGGTCACTCAGTGAGTCGTCCAGTCAGGGCGGGTCATTAGTGAGTCGCCAAGTCCGGCCGGGTTATACTTCCGGCTGGGTTACACCGCGGGGTATATCCCCGACACATTCCGTTCCGACCCAGCCGGTTGGCTCCCACGTGTTCCGTTGCCTCCCGATGAACATGATGCATTCCGTTGCCTCCCTATGAACACGAGCATTCCGTTGCCTCCGCATGAACACGACGCATTTCGTTGCCTCCCCATGAACACGACGATGATGCTGTTTCTCCGTTCTGACCCAGCCATGTACACGAGCCCTCGCCGTACGTATGCGCGAGTAGGCGTTCGAGACCCCGCCCGTATGTACACATACATGGCCGTATTTTCTTTCTTGCACACTGGCCGCTGTACGTACGTATACATGCTACGTGCGCGCCTCTATTATGACACGTGCGCGCCTCTACATCGACAGGTGCGCGCCTCTACATCGACCAGTATATATGTACATATATGTTCGCGACCAGAATGATAATGCTACGTACGCTTCAACCAGGTGGGTCCCAACTGTCAGGCAGTTCCTTGCGTGCGAAGATGTGACTGGTGGGTCCCAGCAGTCAGGGGGGCGAATCGTTTTTTTGACAGGACGCACTTCCTTGTGTGCGAACATGTAGCTAGTGGGTCCCAGCAGTCAGGGGGAAACGTTTTTTTCGTGAAATACGATGGGGCGTCCGGTGGGTCCCCGCTGTTAGGTGGAGGAATAATTATTTTGCGCGTAATAAGGAGGCACTTCCTTGCTGCAGCCGTGGACCCAGCTGTCAGCCTCTCCACGTACAGTCCACGTCCGATGGAAGCCGTTCCTTGACCACATTGACCACGCCGCGCCGAGAGCACCAGGGCGGTGGATAACGGCGAGGCCTAGGAAGGGGACGACGCGGAGCCGGGGAAGACGCGATAGTGGATGCCCACGCTTAGAGGAGTACAAGGGTTCACTGGTTCGCTGTAGTGTGAGGCTGCCATCGCCGCAGAATAACAGGGGGTGTGGGTGAGTAGAGGGATGGCCTGGCCAGCGATGGGAGTAGTAGGGGGTGGTGAGGCCTCTGTCACATCGCAGTCGGCCATGGGAGGCAGGAGCATGAGGCACGACCGGCGTTGGTTTGGGCGGCTGGAGCAAGAAGACCAGAGGTTGAAGAAGCACTACGGCCGTTGGATGGACATCGTACGGTCACTGGAGCTAGAATCGTGCATATTGACTAAGTTGACAAAGCCCTCCGTCCCCGTCAACTTAGTAGGCCCACAAGTCAGCGTGCCACTATACTGGGTCCCAACTAACAGGGGGAGTATTCATTTTTTTATGCGTAATAAGGAGGCACTTCCTTGCGTGCGAAGATATAGCTGGTGGGTCCGAGCTGTCAGCGGCAGTAACGTTTTTTTCGCGAAATGCAGAGGCCCTTTCGGTGGGTCCCCGATGTCAGGTGGAGGAATCATTATTTTGCGCGTAATAAGGAGGCATTTCCTTGCGTGCGGCCGTGGACCCAGCTGTCGGCCTCTCCACGTACAGTCCACTTCAGATGCACGTCGGTCGTTGACCACGTTGACCAGGCCGCGCCAAGAGCACCATGGCGGTGGACGACGGCGAGGCTAGGAAGGGAACGACATGGAGGCAGGGAAGACTCGGCAGTTGTTTCCCACGCGGAGGGGAGTACGACTGTACGAGGGTTTACTGGTTCGTCTGCCCTCGCCGGAGAATAACAACAAGTGTGGGTGAGTAGAGGGATGGCTAGGTCAGCGATGGGAGTACGATGGGGCGGTGAGACCCGCGCGACAGCACAGCCGGCCGCGGGGAGGAGGGTGCAGGCAGTCCCGCCGGCGCTTGTTTGAGCGGCTGGAGCAGGAAGAGCAGAGATTGAAGAAGCACGACGACCGTTGGATGGACATCATACGGTCACTGGAGCTAGAATCGTTCATATTGACTAAGTTGACAAAGCCCTCCGTCCCCGTCAATTTAGTAGGCCCACAAGTCAGCCTCCCACCATGGTGGGTCCTAGCAAGCAGGGGGAGTATTCATTTTTCTGTGCGTAATAAGGAGGCACTTCCGGTGGGTCCGAGCTGACAGCGGGGAACATTTTTTTTCGTGAAATACGATGATTCGTCTGGTGGATCCTAGCAGTCAGGGGCAAAATTTTTTTTCGCAAAATACAATGGCCCGTCCAATGGGTCCCAGTAGTCAGGGGGAAACGTTTTTTTCGTGAAATACTGGTGGCCCGTCCGGTGGGTCCCTGCTGTCAGGTGGAGGAATAATTATTTTGCGCGTAATAAGGAGGCACTTCCTTGCGGCTGTCGTGGACCCAGCTGTCAGTCTCTCCATGTACAGTACTCTTCCGATGGAAGTCGGTCGTTGACCACATTGACCACGCCGCGCCGAGAGCACCACGACGGTGGACGACGGCGAGGCCTAGGAAGGGGACAACACAGAGCCGGGGAAGACGCGACAGTGGATGCCCACATGGAGAGGAGTACGAGGGTTCACTGGTTCGGCTGCGGTGTGAGGCTACCGTCGCTGCAGAATAACAGGGGGAATGGGTGAGTGGAGGAATGGCCTGGCCAGCGGTGGGTGAGTGGAGGGAGGCCTCTACGGCAGCACAACCGGCCACGGGAGGCAGGAGCATGCGGCACGACCGGCGCTGCTTTGGGCGGCTGGGGCAAGAAGACTAAAGGTTGAAGAAGCACTACGGCCGTTGGATGGACATCGTTGACCATGCCGCGCCAAGAGCACCAGGGCGGTGGACGACGGCGAGGCCTACGAAGGGAACGACACGGAGCCGGGGAAGACACGACAGTGGCTGCCCACGCGGTGGAGAGTACGAGGGTTGACTGGTTCGGCTGCCGTCGCGGAAAATAACAGGAGGTGTGGGTGAGTAGAGCGATAGACAGGCCAGGGATGCGAGTATGATGGGGCCGTGAGGCCTGCCCGGCAGCACTGTTGGCCACAGGAGGCGGGAGCAGGCGGTTCTGACGGTGCTGGTTTGGGCGGCTGGGGCAGGAAGATCAGAGACTGAAGAAGCACGATTGCCGTTAGATTGACATCTAACGGTCTGACGCTGGTAGAGTCGATTGTTGACTAAGTTTCTTTTTTGAGAAACCTCGTGTACGCATGAACTTAGTAGGACCACAAGTCAGCCTCCAAATCTGTGGCAGACAACATAAATCCCATTTGCTATTTTTTATAATTTGCAGCCCATTTCCTAATTCTTAAGTAATTTATTACAGCCCATTTTCTGCCGAGGACCACGGTCAAAATGTTCAACCTTATTTTGCATATTTCGGTGGAGTCCAAGCTGTTGTAATCCCGAAATGATAAAGATTTTTTTAAGAACTTATTGATTTGCCAAAAAAATCATTTTGTTTTTGTAAGCAAATAAGACGTGGGACAATTGAGTTGGTTTAAGGGAAAACCAGTGGTAAAAAAATCAGCGCTAGGTGGGAAAAGACAACAAAAATAAGGATGTAATATGAAAAGGGAATTTTATGTGTTTTCAATATAATGATACGTGTATATGAACTAGTAAAATTATTGGTAGAGATTAGAAAACAGATGTAGGACATGCGTTTCAAGAGGAAGATAGAACTAGGCTGTGTGTGTGATTCAGTAAAAAAATTGCCTGCGGATGTTGTAAGACAAAATATAACTAACGCTGGCGGGCCAGAGGCCAGTAGATACCTGCTGGATCTTTGTGCCCTGTTGTCGTAATGGGCTGGGCCTGTTAAAAACAAAACCAACCCTGGGCAGTCTACAACCCAGTTGAAACTTGCTCGACCTGAAAAAACAAAATACGTGCTCAATAAACGAGAGAATTCTGCAAGTACAGACTGATAACTGGGATGCAACATGGATATTGTTTTTTTATCATGATAATAAGTGCATGCACTTGTTTCGAAAAAAATGGAGAACTAGGAATTCGAACGACAGGTGTTTATGCTACCCATCAAATAAAAATCAGGTGCCTGAAAATTCGTTTCGAAACAAATGATTCAGCTTTATATCCACGTCGACCCTCGGCATGATGGTTGGAAGCAAATGCAAGTTCATACCAAAAGATCGTTAACAACAATACCAACTTGCGGACGACAAGGTAGTACAACTACCAATACCAAACTAACTTATAATCTTTTTACTCCTGGCCCTAGTGTTCGTCTGGTAGAAAATCTTGCAGAGGACCAGCTCCCGCTCCTTCTCTTGCTCTAGGTCCCCGAGGTGGTACCGGTGCATCACCCAGTTGGTCCTCTGCTGGTCGAAGTTCTTGTTGGTGTGCAACACCAGAACCTTTTTTGCTGCCCGTCTACCGGCCGTTGACCATCACCGGTAAGGTATTGCCGGTCTTGTGCCACATCGCGTGCATGCCGCACTTCGACTATATCTTGCGACGCGTCCATGTGCCCCTTTTGAACGCCCTAGAATTGCGCTGGAAGAAATGCTTCCTTAGGCCACTCAGTGTGATACCTGCAGTATTGTGGAATACATGTTTTAGTGTACGTAGTTGGCATTTTCATAACATCTTTGGCATGTTGCAGTCACTTGTTTCACTTTTTATTAAATGTCAAATTGTAATTGCTTCACCAGGTCTGCGTCTAAAAAGAAAAATAGAGCTACCAACAAAGGAATATATTTGTGCAAGTAGACGGCCGATCGGTGTCTTACCTGGAAATTTCTCAGGTTGGGTGTAGCATATGCCGTGCTCGCTGTCGATGGTTGGTATGAACAAATCGATGAGAGACTGAAATCTCACGCTGTCAGCACTCACTTTGGCCTCAAGGTACTCGATCAGCTCCTGATCTGTGTGATCGAACTTGACGCCAGCCGGCAGCACCGGCCAATCCTTCTTCGACTTGCATCGGTAATTCCAGTTATATGGTACTCAATGTATGATCAATCGACTGTTTTAAGTGAATGATGAAAGATTTCGACAGATAAGTGGTACTCCAAATATGAAGTCCAGAATACCCGAACACGCCGCTGGAATTCTTGTGTCACCTCACGCGCAGCGTGTTGTCACGTCCATTCAATGTGTGGACATGATAAATAATTTGACCGACGTATACTAGTACTGCTACTATACTACTTATCTAGTCGTATTTAGTGTCACAATTTATACATAGGTTTAACTAACAAGTACGCACTTGAAGCCTAACTTATATATATATATATATATATATATATATATATATATATATATATATATATATATATATATATATATATATAGGGCTGGACTATTCTGTTACCGGTAACAGAATATTTTCTGTTACCCTCGGTCCCTATAAGGGCGCGACGCGCAGGCCACAGGAGAAACTCCCCGACCCGTCCCCAACCTAGCCCGCCTCCTACCACCGGAGGCAGCCATCATGGGCGAGCGAGTGACGGCGGCAGCCGGAGCGAGGGAGCCCGCGACGCCGTGACGGGTTGCTCCTCCGACCCACGCGCTGCCGCCGGCCGGCCGTCCGCATGCCTCCCCGCCGACGGGCTCGCCGTCCCCTCCCCGCGCGCCTTCCCTCCGACAGGCGCCAGGCCCTCCCCACGCACCTCCTCGTCGACGGGTGCCGGATCCTCCCCGCACGCCTCCCATGCGATGAGCTCGCCGGCCCGTCCCGACCTCCGGCGGCTGCCGCGGCCCGTCCCCGCCTTCGGCGGCTGTCGCGCGCAATCCCAGCCTCCCTCCGCCGCCGCGCACCGCCATCCCCGCCCCGCGCCGCCACCCTGAGCCCCTCCGCCGTGCGCCGCCACTCTGAGCCCCGCCGCCCTGCGCGTGTCACCCCCCACCTTGCGCAGCATCCTACCGACCGGATCGGCCGCCGGCCGAATCCAGTCTCGCCCCCGAGCTTCGTCTTCTTCCTCGCCAAGACACGCGACAGCCACCCCAGTTCGGGCGTAGTAAGTACCTCAGTATGAGTTAAAAACGGTGGTCCATTTGGAATAAAAGAAATGGCAGAAATTCAAATTGTAAAAATTCAAGCAAAAAAAGAAACCCCATGAAAATTCTGCTTATTAAGTACCTCAGTACAAGTCGTAAAATGAGAGAAGTTCAGAACATCGTTGTCAAAAAAATGTTGAGTTAAAAAAAAACACATTTTCTTTTTGAATAAAATATCATTCAGTTCGATGATACAAACCATACAAGTACACGGGCGGTGATACAGTAAACCGTTGAAAACTTACGACAAAAATATTACCCAAAAAACATAGGAAAGTCTAGTTAGTGAAAACACGCTTAGTACGAACCCATGCAAGCATCAGTACAAGTACCATTTTTCAGAACCATTCAAAATTACTCTACAAAAAATAGCTCAGTACAAACATATATCAGTACGACTACTTTGTTTTCAAACGAGAAAATAGCAGGATCCGTCATGCCATATTCAAAATTACTCTTAAACGGTTGCGAAGTAGAGAAAACGTTCAACATGACTAAGTTCCGAATTTTTGATAGCTATCCAACGGTATACTATTTTCCATATTTCGCAATTTTTTTAAAAAGATCGCGTTCAAAATCAAATTTGATCGTATTCGAATTCGTTTTTAAACCGTAAGAAATTAGAAAAACGTTTCTATACGAAAAAGTTGCGCATTTTCTATAGCTTTCCAACGCCGTATCATTTGCGCCAATCCGACAAACCGTTTGCAAAAAATTGCGAAAATACGTTTCGCCTAGATTTTACCATTTTTCAAATTACTTTTAAATCATATAGAACTAGAAAAAATAATACATATATGGAAGATGCGGATTTTCACCAGCTTTCCAACGCCATCTTATTTGCTCAATTCTGACAAACCGTTTGAAAATTGAGTCCAAAATACGATTCACGTTTTTGGTTTTGAAAAAAAACGGTTTTTTTCAAAACTGCTCTTAAACCATAATGATTTTGCAAAAACGTTCAATATACTTGAAATATGGTTGTCAAGAGCTTTCCAACGATATATTACATGCCTCGTTCCGATAAAAAAATTACAAAAAGTTTTTGAACTAAAGAAGACAATTTTTTAAACACAACTGAAAGCATCAGTTCAACCGCTTCAAAAACATCAGTACAACCACCTGAAACCGTTAGTTCAAAAAGGGTAACAGAATAATATTCTGTTACGCGTAACAGAATAGCCCAGATGTATATATATATATATATATATATATATATATATATATATATATATATATATATATATATATATAGGGTGGGTCTATTATGATAACACCCCTAAAGACCTTATTCTGCACACCAAAAAAGCTTATTCTGATAACACTCACCGACCCGAACACCCCGCACCGCCCGAACCCCGCCGAACTGCAAACCCACCCCAGCCGGCTACCCCCACGCACCCACCCCCACCGAACCCACGTTCTTCCCCGATCAATCCCCATCCACCTCTCCTCGATGCCCACGCCCCAGCGCCACCACCCCCAATCCCCAGTGCCCACCCCCACGAGCATGGCGCTCCGACGAGGCGCAGGATCCGGATCGGGCTCGGCCCCCCTGCCTCCCCACCCTCCACCCACGAGCCGCCCCGCCCTCTCCACCTTCTTCCGGCGCACGCAGCACACCTGAGCCCCCGCCACACCCTCCCACTGTCCCACCTTCTCCGGCATGGTGCCCCACCCGAGCTGCCAACCCTCCCCGAACCATCACCCCTCCCCGAACCGTTGCCCCACCCTCCCCACCTTCTCCGATGTAGTGCTCGCCGCCACTCCACCTTCCCCACCTTCTCCGGCAGCTGCACACCAGCATCGGAGCGCCGCCTCCCTCCCCTCGCCGGGCCACCATGCTGGGTACCTCTAGCTCCCTGCTGCCCCACTTCTTTTCCCACCACACCACCACTTCCCGTCCCAGATCCATGGCCGTCGCGCCACCCCGGCCAACTACCAACCGCTCCGCCACGCCCCGTGACCAGCGCCGTCAAACCTCCCATGCGCCCCCTACAACACCGCATCACCATGATCCCAATCCCTAGAGCCCCCACCCCCATGCCAGCCAACTGCATCTTTGGCGGTGGCGGATCTCCGCCACCATGCGCTGCCCCGTCCTCCTCAGGTTTCAAGTCGGCTGACGGAGCTCCTTGGTGACATTTTTTATGCCACCACCGCGAGATGTAGTTCGTTGGACGCTGGTGTGCAGCCCCGTCCCATCCCGTCCCTCTTCTGCAGCAACAAAAATCGGGTATGAATAGCACGGCCATGAGGGCTACCCGAGGTCAACACGATTTTTGCCCTCCGCTGCGGCCTGCAGTGCCCACTCTGGCAGTCCTCTTCACGCTGACGGCGAGCAGTGCAGGGTTTTCTCTTCATTGCAGGTCAGTTGGATGGCTGGTGCAGTATCCCATTTTTCACTATCATCACCGTTGGTGTCTGCTGCTTAGCAGTTTGTTCTGTTGTTGCTGCCGAACCTTGCTGAGGGAGAACAGGAGCAAACGGAAGTTCATCTCTGTGATGGCTCATTTTTTTTTGAATTCCCCCCTAGCGTGCGGTACAACACTCCCAGTGCCTAAAGTTTGATGACTGCCGAGAACTGCACCACTCAAATGGCTCGCCGGAACTGCAAAATCTTGGGAAAACAGAATAGGATGGATGAGATTTATTGTTTTTTGTATTTTCCTAAAGATAGGTCGTGCAGTTCGGTTCAATGCCCTGATGCCCTATTACTCGCAAAATAATGTTGAAAACTGCACTTCATTGTAAAAACTGGGAATGCCATGTGGTGCATTTTGGCTGGGGGCTGCAATGCAGTACTTTTGTTGTGTTTTGTGCGCTTCAGTTAGTTGTTGGTGGTGCTCGAGATCTAATTGTGCTATGTAGAGGATGTATGTATGAAAAAAGTAGTTCACTCAATTTGTGTAGCAGCTCATTAACCCTTTGTATGAAGTGCAATTTGTTTCGTGTGTCTTAAAATTCAGTCGACTACGTCAACACTTGCAGTGCGTTTGGTCCTCGAGTGTGGCTCACTTTAGAGAGTGGTGTTCTTCACTCGCGCCCCACATGAAGTGCGAAAAGGTTAGGGAAACAAAAAAAATAGTAATGCAGTCCACTTCGATACATGTCGAGGTTCACTTGCCTTCGTCTATGCGGTCCACTCTTGTTCATAAAAAATTTAAAAAAAGACAACAAAAACTCGTATGAAAAAAATAACGTCCGACAAAAGAAATTATGCAGCTCGCTTGCCCGTCCGATGTAGTGCGGTTTTCATTCTGAAGCAGTGCGGTCGGCCGTGTGATGTTGTTCATCCCGTAAGTGCAAAAAAATTGTTACGGAAATGAAAAAAGTAATGCGGTTCACTTCTTGATAGTGTTGTGGTTCATTTACAACAGATGTGTAGTGCACTCTAGTTTCTCGTCTTTAAAAAAATTACGTTTGAATAAAAGAAACCATGCAGTTCTCTTACCCGTCTGATCCAGTGTGGTTTTTCGTCCAATGCAGTGCGGTTTTCAATCGGATAAAGTACACACGTCGATTTGGGTGTCGCGAAAAACAGAGTGTCCACTTTTCGGTAAAATCGAAACTGCTCTTAAACCGTAAGGAATTAGAGAGAGCGTTCTACATCAAAAAGTTGCCTCTCGTCGATATCTTTCCAACGGCATATGATTTGAATCATTTTGACCAGCCGTTCATAAAAATTTCGCGAACAAACAGCCGCTGCCTCTCGAAGTCAGCCGCACGATTTTCAAAATTAACTAAAAACCATAAGGAATCTTAAAACCATTTCAACATATGAAAGTTGCGCCTTGTCCGTAGCTTTTCAACGGCGTATCACACACCTCGCTTCGACAAACGGTTCAAAAACTGGAGCGAAAACAATACCAAAAATTTTAATTTTTTTGAAAAACAGAGTTCCGCGATTTAGTAAATTTGAAACTGCTCTTAAACCGTGATGAATTAGAAAACATAATAGATATGAAAAAGATGCGCCTTGACGATATCTTTCCAATGGCGTATTATTTGCTTTATTCCGATGAGCAGTTTAGAAAAAAAATCATGAAAATACGTTCGCTGCCACTCGTCATCCGCCGCGCCGTTTTTGAAACTGCTCTTAAACCGCGAGGAATCTCGAAAAGTGTTCAACATAGCGAAGTTGTGCCTAATCCATAGCTTTTCAACGGTATATTATACGCCTCATTCCGATAAACAATTAAAAAAATTAGAGCGAAAACAGTACCGAAAAAACACTGCGTGCAGTTTTTTCCGACGCGAAGTTCACTAGTCTATATTGCAGTGCTCGTCGTCAAAATGATGCAGTGCGCTTCTGTTGAGCGTGCAGTGCCGAAGTGGTGTGCAGAATAGTTATTCTGCTAATATTAGCAGAATAGACCGTCTATATATATGGCTTCTGCATAGCATCTCCATCATCATTATCAGTACATCCTACGCAGGTGAGTTATGATGCACTTGATCCCAGGAAGGTATCTACTATCCTTCAAACCAGATGAGTGCTTCAAACTAACAACAATACATAATATCCAACAAAAGAGGGTCGTGCTACAGCAGCAGAATACATGGCTCAGTCTAGATATCAGCACGAATCAAGTTGTGCATACTTGCTGTTGGCCTGAACTACATCGCTGCATGTGGGGTTTACAAAAGCCATCCATCGCATGGAAGCTTGATGCCTTTCACACGCTGAAGATTATCTGGCAACAAGCTGTGTCGACAAATCTCTGGATATGGTGATTCATGAAACCCATGGTATGATGTGTAAACACAGTCCCCCCTCGCGAATGGAAGTTGCATATCACGGTAATCATCGCCGGTGATATGATCGATGATTGGTTGGATGATCGGATAATTGAGCCCGAGGAACAAGGAGTGGTTGCCGAGGCTATAAACCCGCCTCCAATTGAATACGCCTGGCCCAACGTAGCTGGGATCTTTCTCGAACACGAAGCAGCCATAGCCACCAATGTCACGAACGCCCCACACATTGTACTGCATGTGGTTTGATGTAATGGTTTGGTCAATTTGGTACGTGTGAATGAGCATCAAATGACCGCTGTCAGCTGAACGAGCGATAAACCACCACCCATCGGCTGGTACGATTCCAGGTCCTGGAATCATGAAGGCCAGCGCATTTGCATCTGTTGCAACAATTCAAATTGGAGACCAAAAGGACAAAAATAAACAATCATGTTCAAAGTATGTGTGGAATTAAGATTATTATAACAGTGACACATATCATAGACAGAGAATTGCAATGTCGTGGTCATAATCATACCCCAAGTTAAAAAAGTAAGCCAATGGCTTTCATATTCTAGCAATATGTCATGGTTCAAACATCATGTAACAATGAGAGGAAAACAGCTATGACAACGCCTACTCATATTCTACCATAGCACTTATTACTACTGTTCTCATATCAACTCTAAGCAATAACATGCGTTGTTACAAAAATCTTGTAAACGAGAGTAACATATAGCAATCATGATGTTATGCTCATAATATGTATTCTAACAATCATTAGATGCCAATTGTTCTCATATCAACTCTAACAATAACATGTGTGGTCATAAAAATCTAGGAAATGAGAGGAACATATAGCAATGATGTGGTTATAGACATGCTATGTATTCTAAATTTGTAACAAATGAACAGGCAGTCGTATTCATAAGGTAAATATGAGATGAGATAGAACAATTACACGACGATAGATTCCACCAGTATAGGCAGCCAATATGTGCGTCGACCGTGTAAACGATGCCATTGTGCACTATAGAATCAGACAGAAATGTTGCCTCAACAGGATTGATGATGAGCCATGACCATGTATGGCGACCAGATTCCAGATAGACTAATCCCATGTTGAACAAGGCAATGAGCTTGTAATCCATGTAGTCTTCTGATGGTGTGGGCACTTCGCAGATTACAACTTTCTGCAAACATAGGTCGAGCCAAAAGCTTGACGCGTCTCGTGCGTAGTAGGTAGGAGTGTCCGATGGGCCACGAGGATCGATGGAGGCGGTATCCAACGATGGAAGGGTGATCTCTTGCTGGGTGTAGATATCCATGAGACGCCACGGACTACCGGAGTGGTGGATGAGGACGATCCAGTTGGCCTTCATGCCCGCCCAGTTGTGGCCGTGCATGAAGGACAGGTGGACGGGTAGTGGTAGCATGTCGAGGGGCACCACGGCAACCTCCGTAGGATCGTCAAGTCGGTGTCTGGGCCACCTGCGAGGATCGGGCATCAACAAGCAGGGTGTCTTGAAAAGAGCCAGTCGGTTGTAGACGAGTAGACGGTACAAAGACACCGAGCATGCGTCCAGACGGACGGTGTTGAGTAGGTCCATATGACTATAGATCTGCTCCAAGAGAACATCGGGGAGGGAATTCCAATTGCGGCTCTGCGTGTCAGTCGGTTCTGCCATTGGGGTTTTCGGTGTCTGCGAGCCAGCGGGGAAGTGGATTCGGGCGGGCGAGCGAAGAAGCTTCTCCTTGTGTGGACGAGCAGTGAGCGGGGGGATATGGTACGCGCAAGCTACCAAGGAAGATGGCGCAGCGGGCGAGCAGTGAGCGGGGGTAAATGGTGTGCGGCCGACGATGGGGAAGAGAGGAGGAATAAGAAGAGAGGAGGAAGAAGAATGGAAGACGGGGAAGAAAGTGCATGAAATCTCAATTCTACTAGTACTACTACCAGGATATATCGTCCTTCGGAGTGTAAATAGTTACACCGATGACATGTGGGTCTACCACAAGAGGGCCCATATGTCAGTTAATGGAGGACAGAGGTGCGTAGGTGTATTTGCGGAAGCGTGCTCTACTGGCAAACATGGTGGCAGTACTGGGTAAGGCTAATTTAGTAACACCAACACGAGGTTCAGATTATTAATTACGTGTCCCATCTGCTGCAGCATGTATTGTCACTTCACTGCGAAGACTAGTTGAATAGTTCTCTCTGACCGAGATGGAGAATAATGGACCGCGAGGACTTCCTTTCTACAGTATCCCTATGCCTCTACGCTCACTTCACTCATTTTGCTCCGTACCTAGTCGCTTGTTGAAATCTGTAGAAAGACAAATACTCCGTATTTGGGAACAGAGGGAGGCCTTTACTCCGTATTTGGGAACAGAGGGAGTATCACCATATGGAGGGAACAGAGGAAGCTTGAAATATGAACATGTCAATGGGAGGGAGTAAGCCCCATGCATGCATGCATGCATGCAACATGCAACACTCACACGTACACATGGACGAACGCAACACTCACGCACCCATGCAGCACACAGCACACGACGCAACACACACGCTCACGCTCAAGTGCTCAACCTACTCCCTACGTCCGTGAAAGACTATACATTTAGAGATTTACACATTGACCAGGGCATAATTAACGCCCAAAAGTATCAGACTTATGTGTGCATGCGACCATTGAGAGAAGAAGATTAAATGAAGGCCGTTGCATGCTGTAATTAAGGATAGACATGTAGCCTATACCTACAGCACAAGTTGGTGCATTAGTCAATCAATATCGATTTAGATTAAAGGCTAAATGCATTGGAAGTGTAGATGTACATCATGTACTACACTCTTTGTTTTAGGCTGGCCATATTGGGGGTAACATAACTAGTATCATGTACTTGAGACTCACAAACATGCTTATGTGGAAATAAATGAGACCATCTATGATACTACTTTATGATACTATGCACTATAGATGTAGTATCATACACTAGTATCATATGCATGATACTAGTATATGTTACTCTCCACTATGACCAGCCTTATAGCCGATGTACACTCTTTGTTGGAAGACCGAGGGAGTACACGTGCATGCACTCACATACACAGCCAGGGAGGTTCGCGCGCAAGGGTTGGACTCGTGTCGCGCCTGCGTAAAGTTTTGTTTAACTGATTTCTTTGCTCTACCAACTAACAGGTGGGACCCAGAAACCAGGTGAAAATTTAACCAGTCAACAAAGTGCCACGTTGACTATGTGGCCGGTCAGTAGGGTGCAATACGGTGCTCTACATATAGTGACCGTAAAGAGCGTATTGTTACATACGTTGACCGCCAGTGTATTTTTCTCGTTTCAAATTAAGCCATATTAATCGGAAAGGACACGGTATGGACTACTACTAGTACTAGTACTGCTTTGATGTGTCCCGTCAACTCGCCGAACGAGGAGATGCTTGCTTACTACACCTCTCCCTCGCCCACATGCGCGGTGGTTCACGGGACGAGGAGAGGGTTTTGACTACAGCGCCCTCTCCCTCTCCCTCTCCCTCGCCCTCGCCCTCGCGGTGGACGTGCAGCAGTTGAATCGGTGTCAGATTGCCAGAAGCATATTATACTGTAGTATCATCATTGCTGGACCTTCCGAAGAGACGAAGAGCCAAGTGCAAGGTTCACACGAGTACGAACTGTTGAACCTCCCGAAGAGGAAAAGAGCCAAGCGCAAGGTTTTATAGGAGTTGTCGTCCTAGTAGGAGTGTATTACAACTATAGCGAACGATGCTACGTATGATGCCGCCACGTCACGTATATCCAAAGCTGTGCCACCTTTTTTCTCAAAGAGTGTGTTGGAGCCCGTGCAGCAACCACACAAGTTGCACGTACATATAACACATTTACTAGTAATAAATTCTAAAGGACAAATGCCAGTATGCCACACAAGTTCATCTCCAATTCATGTGATAAATTTGTGCACGACTAGTCCACATATATTCACAGCGCTACCGTTCACAATTACTGTACTCCACTTACACATTATAGATGGGCTACATGTCCTCCTCCAGGTTCCAGTCCCAGGTGTTCTTCATGGATGGCATGATCCATAGCGGTGGGCAACGGGAATCATTGTCGTAGCTTTCTAGTCCGGTTCCACACGATGGAGACTCATCCAAGCTGAAGCGGCATAAATCAGGGATAGCGTGTCCCAACATGTCGTTCATCCGGCGGTGCGCAATGAAGACACAACCATGCTTCATGAACGGCAGGCCTTCCGTGTCGTGCACGGAAGGTGGCATCCGCTTCACAATGGGGTAGCTGTTCCCGATGAAAAGCGAGTACTCTCCAAGAGTGTTCCTCGGCACCCACGTAGCATCACGGGGGTCGAACTCGGCGCCGTTCATCTGGTACACGCGGCATCCCAGATCTGGACACATGGTGACGTACATAGTCAAGGTCCATGCATAATAATGTTGTGCTCAAATATGACGGTCAGTAATACTATGCAGCAAATAGTACTACTCCGGTATAGAGGAAGTAAAATAACCGGCTTATTATATATAGCCACTCTTGGCTACATGGATGAGATAGTAAGACATGGAAAAACAAAAATGGTGGCAGCTAGTGGGTTCAAGTATTCAAGGGCCTAGCTAGCTATACGCGTCCTCCAAGGAAAAAATTACTCCTACTAGTACTACTAAGTATACTACTAGTACAACAATGAAAGAGAAGGCAAGAGGGTTAAAAAATGGAATACCTGGGTAGATGGTGACGGTCCGATCGTGGTAGATTGTGTGACCATGTTGCACATCAGTGGTACCATGGGTAACAACTGCTAAGATAGTTGATCCCAATATGCCAAAGTCAGCTACAAGGTTCCAGGTTAGACCAAATCGCGGATGCAAATGCACATCCAGGATCGACGATCTTATTTTGATCGGGGGATGACTGGTCCCTGCAAAATAATGGAGTACCGTTAGGGATGCAAATGATGGTTTGTGCATTCCGTTTGTAATCTCCCATACCGTAGGATAGCAACCAGATGAAACAAGTTCCCTGGCTTGTCACCACGAAGATGCGGCCTAGATGGCGCACGACGTCTTCGAACGTGTAGGGGTAAAAATCTGTCGCTGCCAACATGCGCCAGCCTCTGCCGTTACTACCTCTTGCATTGATGGCAATCCTTATGTCGAACACCGTGATGAGATAGTAATCATCGTAGCCGCGTCGCTTTGTCGGCGGGTCCGCAATTGATATCTTCTTCAATATCATGTAGGCATCATCATACGCATTCAAGCCCAGCCAGTCCGGAAGGCCGATCCCAATGGTGGAGAAGGGGTCTACCGGAACAGCCGCACTGCTGTGGATGTTGTGCAAAATGATGGTGGTATCCGGCCAGAGGTATGCAAACCAATCTTCGTTGGCACCAATCCAGACCTATATATAAGACGGTGGGCAGCGGAGAAATTACGGGATGGAAATGGAATAACTAAGTATTACATGATCAAACTCCATTACTGACCTGCTCATCGGACAAAATCCGACTACCTCTCAATGTCGGCAACTCTAGCAGAGTCAACGTGCAACCATGCTCAGGGAGCGGTGGACTGTTCGAAGGATTGTCCCATAGAAGAACCTTCTCCTCGAGGACGCATGGAAGACCAACAAGCATGGCCTTTTCCCAAGCCTGTTTAAGCAGCGTCTTGAAAAAGTTGGTGCAGGAAGCACCGAGTCTTGCGGCGGTGAGGACGTCGGAGCGGCGTGCGATTTCTCCCAGAGGATCGTCATCCAAGGTCTCCCAGCCCCGATGTGGAGGAGAACCGCCTGGCGAATCCATGGGAGCAGCGACGAACTGCCTTCTCTTCGGTGGGAGGGGAACTGGCGAGGAGGAGATAAGAGCGTAGTAACCACAGGGCCTCGTCCCTTCCAACTGTAGATCGTTCCTCAACAAAGGGGTGAGGCTATTATTTACTACTAGTACTAGCATTATGGAACGTTATGGGATTGCATTATACTATAAATAATAGCACTAGTAAGAAATTTTTGGCACTAGGTGTTAGTTTTTGGCGTGGATTAAGAAATTTTGGGTATGTTTTTGCCATTTTTTGTACACGCCAACTAGAGTCAAAAAACATCTTACATTATGTGACGGAGGAGTACGTACTCGTACTGTAGCAGTACTAGTACTACTTTTCTCAACTAGTAGTGCGATGTACTGTACTTCTTGTCTAGTTCTAGTATAGTGCACCAGTTTTGAACTCTTGAATCTCAGGGCCAAGGAGCTAGTTGGAAGTGGAGGGTACTACTGTTCTCTAGAACCATCACTGTAGTATCAATGCAGGGAAATTAAAGTACACCTGCGTTGTGGCCTAGTGGGTACTCTCGGTGCTCTATTCAGCCGCTCCTCTCACACGTAGCTAGCCTACTCAGCCGCTCCTCTCACGCACACACTAGCAGCCTATTTATCAGCGACGGTTACTGCGGGGGCCAAACATTTGAGTTATTTGATACAACGAGACTAGGCTTTTCGCTTCCATTTGTGGAGGTGTAATGGATCTCGTCGAACTTTGTTAGTAGTTCCTTCTTTATGAATGAGATGAAGCAAAGCTTTTGCCTCCGTTTCAAAAAAACACGTCAATAGGAATTTCTTTTATAGTAGAGCCGATAATGGAGTGAAGTCCATGCGTGCAACGCCACAAGCTACAGAGTAGTAGTAGAGCACTTTACGTACAGAGCCATATTGCACAGTTCCCAATTCCCCGCCAGGCTTTTCCGGCTCCTCGGGCTTAATTGGGAGGCGCTAGTTTAAATATGCTACTTGCTGATGAGGAAGCTGCAAGCAAGGTGCGGCTAGGGCGAGCACGCGAGCCACGGGATGCTGGGAAGGAAAACCCGTTCACGTGGGTAGGCTATCCAGTGCACCCAAATTGTGGGGCCGCACGTCCGTTTGACTTCAAAACTCAAACTACCTGTGTAAAATATTGGCTCGCAGCGAAGTGTAGTAGTACTATTTAAAAAAAGACGTCGTGCGTTCGGCCGGGATCGAACCCACAAACGAGGTATACACTCCCGCGACCACTAGTAGTACTCGTTGGAGTACAACGCAACCTAGAATCACCTTTTGTCTCTAGTAGTACGTACATTGTTCCTTACAAGAAACCCCTAATAATGCAAGAAACTAGTAAAATGCCACGAAACTACTACCACTTGCATACGTGGCAGACTTAAGATAAGACTACCTTATCAACCATTGTACATGGTCTTACCAACCAGCCCTACCAAGAAACAACTACTCTACAAAGTGCCGTTATAGGCACGTTTCAACCCATGGCCCTGTTTGGATACATTTGTTGTCAATCTAACCCTGCCATCCAAACACCACTTCGGTTAGAGTTAGTTCAGGGTTAGAATCTAACTCTAACCTTTGACAGGGCCCATGTCACCCATTAAGTCAACGCCTTCTATTTGACCGGGCGTTATGACTTGTGGGACCTACATGCATGTCAGTCTGCACAAAAATCCCCGAGTGACCTCCTACCTCCTAGTCATCATCGACCATGGGACGCAGCTACCGCCACCGGCAGAAGGAGAGGTCAAAACCGCCGGCGGTGCTGAGCCCATGTTGTGGCAGCCCAGATGCCAGCGCTGTCCGGCGCTCACGGCCGCTAGCTAGCCAAGATAGCTCCGTCCATCTGCTTGTCTGCAAGGTTTGCTAGCTAGATTGGCACGGCAGCGCGGCGGCTTGCTCGCGTGCGCCGCGCTAAGGCCAGCCATCTGGCTCGAGCGAAGGCCAGCGCGGCAGCTTGCTCGCTCGTGAGTCACGCTCGGGCTAGCCTGCCAACCCGTGCGGAGGCCAGCGCGGCATCCGGCCCGTCCGGCGGAGTGGCGGCCAACTCGCTCATCACCGGCGCCACCGATGAACATGCATCAATACTGTTTGAAGTAATGTTCAGGAAAAATAATGATTTGAGGGGGAATAACAGGATAGAAGGTCAGATGTGGGTCCCTCGTGTCAATGATCAAACAAAATGTGTTGGTTTAAGCTGCCTCGTCAGCACGGACATGTGGGCCAACCCTGTCATAAATGGGTTTAAACGAACCTAATTGGTAGGAGTACTAGGTAGTAGTTTTTGGCGTGGATTAAGAAATTTTGGGTATGTTTTTGCTATTTTTTGTACAATAGATTCTTCCTAGGGCTGGTTGAAAGTGGTAGTTTTTTGTTAAATACTCTACATATTGTAAGTAGGAGTGAAAGTTAAGCTTTGGAAGCCAATAAGCAAGGCTAGTTACATAGCGCATATGTGTACATGATTGAAAGTAAATATCAACCATGAGTGACTAATATCTTGATGGAAAACTCAAAACTATGGAATACTGGAAAAAAATGCATGGTTGGAAATACTAGCAATGTTCATGTCCGTTGCAACGAATCATAATTAGAATAATACTTATTCACAAACTTGGTACAAAACACTCTAATTTTGATATACATATGTCACTAGAGATATATTATGTTTCAATTAGAATATATTCCTTGGGCTGTTTTGGTGAGGTCAGGGAGGGATGTGGTTGGTTTTAAGATACTAATTATGGGTTTTTCTTCAAATTGGTAGACAAGTGGGATGTTGGTGAGAAAAGGCAACAACTTACCTCACAATCGTTAGATGTAGATCTAATGGTTAGAAACGACGGATGACAGACACACCAACATCACCAACTTAGTCTTGTTTAGGAGTACTAGCAAGATCCGTGCATTGCATGGAACATCAAGATGCATTTGTTTATAAAACACTTGTTGTGATTGACCCTTGCGGGAGTAATCCCATGTGTAAAAACTAATGATATCTCGAGAAATATGAGATAAGGTGAAGAGGAGTGGGGTGTGGTGGTAGTTGGTGGTCGGACTAAGCGGAGGCATGGGGATTGACGACGCCGTAGCGGTCACCAGGCCAGTTTGTTCCAGAGGCTTCCTTTCTTAATTGCTCAACAATGAGGTTTGTTGGAGATAAGGATGAACGAGGGAAGGCCTTGTCTGCAAATGTGGATAGGGGTGCGGGTATCTTTTAGTTTAATTTCCATCCGTCAGATATAGATCGGACGGTCTATATTGCAAGATGGCACACGTACCATCATCACCAACTCGGTTTTTTATAAGATAAGAAATATAAGTATGGAGATACACATGTATTATCGATACTTGCTTCTGTAAACTAGCATCTACATTCTATTCAACGCCTCGGCATGTGGGGCCTTAGCACAATGACTTCTCGATTGTGTAAAACAAAGATTTTCCCGTCGCCGACAAGGAGGGGGTGACGGCGGCGCATTTTTTGGCTTGCTCTAGTCCTAGTAGTCATACTAGGTGGTCTAAGCATGTGTAGATTTATTCTTTTTCACGTCTCGTGTTCGCCGTACTGCCACGACTGTTGATGAATAGACAGTAAGTTATTCATGGGGAAACCCTTCTTGAGCGTGTTTGCGAGAGAGAGAGACAGTGTGCGTGTGTGATATGTTAGAGACTGAGGCAATGATAACAGATTCTTTGTGTCTATGTGTGTGGAGGATAGAGAGAGACATGTACATGGGGCTTTGTGTTGTGTAATGTGGAGACACATATACATAATTAGAGAGTGAGTGTGTGCGATACACATGCGAACATGGGGAGAGATGAGGATCCAGATAAATGGGTGTTTGTGCGTGTCTGTGTGTGTGTTTGTGCATGCGTTTGTGTGTGAGAGGGAGAGAGTGTATGTGGAGTAGAGAGACCACTGATGATGTAAACCTAGTATAAGGGAAGGGGGAATGGTGTGACATGTGTAGTAGTTGGATAGCACGGGTGCGGGCGGGGGAGCAAACTATTTGGAAGAGACATCGAGTGTGTGTGTGGGAGAGGGGTGTGAGATCGAGAGAAAGAGAGAGCTAGCCATGGAGATAGATAGAGAGGAAGAGAGGGGGCGAGAGGGGTCGTTTGTGTCCATAAATGGCGTATAGATAGGGAGACAATGTTGATGTTGTCCGAAATTGGCCTATGAACGGACACGCAAGGGAAGCGAGTCATCGTGTGTGTGATAGGGACTTCATCAGAGATCCAGAATAGATGGTGTAAAGAACAATGTGCGAAATCGAGAACGATTATACATTAGGGAGCTATGCAAAGAGTCACGACATATATGTATACAAGGAAGGAGCTGGGGCGGGTCTGCATGTGGGAGAGATAGAAAGAGGAGAGTGGTGCACAAGGAGACAAAGTGTGCTTGTTTGCAGTGGGGGTGGTGTGTGAGGTGAGTGCGCGAGAACCACTGTCGCTGTAAAAACCGGCGGATCTCGGGTAGGGGGTCCCGAACTGTGCGTCTAGGTGGATGGTAACAGGAGACGAGGGACACGATGTTTTTACCGAGGTTCGGGCCCTCTTGATGGAGGTAAAACCCTACGTCCTGCTTGATTAATATTGATGATGTGGGTTACAAGAGTAGATCTACCACGAGATCAAGGAGGCTAAACCCTAGAAGCTAGCCTATGGTATGATTGTTGTTCGTCCTATGGACTAAAGCCATCCGGTTTATATAGACACCGGAGAGGTCTAGGGTTACACAGAGTCGGTTACAAAGGTAGGAGATCTACATATCCGTATCGCCAAGCTTGCCTTCCACGCCAAGGAAAGTCCCATCCGGACACGGGACGAAGTCTTCAATCTTGTATCTTCATAGTCTTGGAGTCCGGCCGATGATGATAGTTCGGCTATCCGGACACCCCCTAGTCCGGAACTCCCTCAGTAGCCCCTGAACCAGGTTTCAATGACGACGAGTCCGGCGCGCATGTTGTCTTCGGCATTGCAAGGCGGGTTCCTCCTCCGAATAATTTATAGAAGATTGTGAACACCAGGATAGTGTCCGGCTCTGCAAAATAATTTCCACATACCACCGTAGAGAGAATAATATTCACACAAGTTCAATCTGCTGACGTATTCCGTGGCATGACGTCACACCACAACCAAGCCTTTATTTGAAACGTTTTTATTGTACCACTTCAGTGCGTTTAGCGAGGCGGTTTCCTTGGCACGTCTTGTCGAAGCAGAGATCGTGTTCCCCTTATTCCGGGATTCCCATCAATACGGACGTGGGTAACCCAACCGCGCCATCAATTGCGACGCTTGGGGGATAAGCGAGTTTTACCAGGCCGGTGGGGACGCGTGTTTCTGCCCGCCCATATAAGGGGATAAAGATCCAACCTTTTTACCTGCGCCTTCTTCCTCCTTGGCTTATCCATCTCTGCGAACTCGAGCTCTAGCGCCCAAGCCCACACATCTCACCTCAACCTTCTCCAAACATGTCCGGAGCGGGAGGCAAGTGGATGGCCTCCTCCGTCACGGAGGGGCATATCCAGAAGCTGCGCAGTGCCGGATACTTGTCCAGTGACATCGCGCATCAGCTCTCCGACGAGGGAAAGCTCATCCCCACCCCTAGGCCCCATGAGAGGGTAGTATTCCTTCCCCATTTCCTCCGCGGACTGGGCTTCCCACTTCATCCCTTTGTCCGGGGGCTCATGTTCTACTACGGCCTAGATTTCCATGATCTGGCCTCGAATTTTATCCTCAACATCTCGGCGTTTATCATCGTGTGCGAGGCCTTCCTCTGCATCCAGCCCCACTTCGGCTTGTGGCTCAAGACCTTCAGTGTCAAGCCGAAGGTTGTGAAGGGCAGCCAAGCGGAGTGCGGAGGCGCCATGGTGGGCAGGATGTCCCACGTTACATGGCTGGAGGGTACTTTCATGGAAACCATTAAGGGGTGGCAATCGGGGTGGTTCTACATCATCGAGCCGCGTGACCCTGATTGGGCAGCGGCCCCCGAATTCAGATCCGGCATCCCTACACGGCTCACCTCCTGGAAAGAGAGTGGCCGGATCTGGGAGGATTTGGAGGAGCTGACCGGACTCCAAGCCTGTATCCAGAAGCTGGTGGACAAGAAGCTCAAGCTTGTCAACGTAGTCCAGGTCATGCTCATCCGCCGGATTCTCCCGTGCCAACGACGGGGCTTCAATATGTGGGAGTTCGATCCGGCGCAGCACCAGACTTTGAATGGGCTCTTCGACACTACGTACGAAGAGGTCTGGAAGGTGCTGTTCAAGGGCGCCGAGGCTCCCACATCCACTACCGAAGATCGCGGATTCAGCCCGCAGCGTCCAGCTGACGAGGTAAGTGATATTGTCCTTTACGGGACGCTTGTTATTCATAGTTTGACTCTATGCGGGATCTAAACTCCCTTTCCTTTGACAGGACTAGCTGAAGAAGGCCGCACAGGCTATCTGTCCGGCCCCATTGCCAGAGGACCCAGCTGACGCCCGCCTAACGGGGCTGCTGGCTCCGGCACCCCATGTGGTGCCGGAGAAGAAGGCCAAGAAGAAGGCCACGGGGACTCGGAAGAGTTCCCGTTTTCAGGTGCTATTGGACGATGAATGCGAGGCCAACTCCTCCCACCAAGGCGAGGAGGAGAAGAAGAAAGCCTCTCCCCCAGCGGGGGGAGGGAAGAAAAGGAAGGCCTCCCCAACAAGGGAGGCCGAAGGGTCCAAGAGGGGAAAAACTCTTCCCCCGGACTGTTCCGCCAACGCTAGTGACGACGACGAGGACTGGCCTCCAAGGGCCAAGCCCCTGGCGAGATCTTAAGTATCCAGACTCCCGAATAACTTCAAGGTTTTCGTTTTCCGCCCACATTATGTCTTTCTAATGCCGCATACAACCCTGCAGTCCGCCTAAGGATGATCTCCCCACTTCGTCGAGCGGGTCCTTAGGGGCGTCGGATATGGATTCTCTTCCGACTGCCTCCACCCCCTGTGATGCGGACGATGCCGAGGTGGGATCCCAGGAAGGGACCCACTAGGAGGAGAGGGCCCCAGAGGTGTCGCAGGACAACCTCCCGGACTTTGCACCGGACTCAGCCCCGGAACCCATGGTGGCTCCAGAGTCCGGCGGGCGGCCCCTTCGGAAGAAGGGCAAGACCGCGACGCCGGCTGCCTCCGTCCAACCGGAGGTGTCGGATAATTTGCTGGAGGCGCTCAACGGCGCCTCCATCGAAGAGGAACACCGCACTGTTATGAGTTTGGTGATTTAGAAGGTTCAGCTCGCCAAGAGCGGGCTGACCGAAGCCTGCAGCAGCCTTCTAACAGGCTTTGAGGTAAGAATTTCAATATATGTAAAATGGTACCGCATAGACAGTAGCCCCTGATGCTCGGTTCAGTGTTCGGAAAGAAAAGCCGGACTGAGGATCTTTAGAAAGATAACCGCAGGAGTCATGAAAATATGTCAATATGGGATTGCAGACTGTGCTGCTGACCTCTGCCGCACTGACTGTGGAGGTCAAAACTTTGAAGGAAAACCTCGAGCGGTCCGAGAACGAGCTCGGCCATGCCAAGAAGCAGCTCGAGGAAAAAGAAGGTGAGTAATACCTTATGAAAATTGTACCTTACAGAAAAGGATTTTGGTTGCAAGAAAAATAACAAGGATAACTGGGGTATTGCAGGGGCCACTAACGAGGTGTCGACCCTGAAGGAGGCGGTGGCCGCGGCCGATCACAATGCGGCTGCGGAGCGCACCGAGCGAGAGAAACAGGAGGTGCGGGTGGCGG
Source organism: Triticum timopheevii (assembly GCA_963921465.1). Classification (NCBI taxonomy): domain Eukaryota; kingdom Viridiplantae; phylum Streptophyta; class Magnoliopsida; order Poales; family Poaceae; genus Triticum; species Triticum timopheevii. The sequence continues at coordinate 486,459,638 of OY997270.1, read as the reverse complement.
AGGTACAGCAAGAGCTCCAGGATCTCGTGAAGAAACACGAGAGCCTGGAGCGTGACTCGAAGACTCGAGAGTCTGAGCTTGCAACGGCTCTTGAGAGTGCCAAAGCCGCTAAGGCCGAAGCCTACAAGGCCCTCCAGGAGATAGAGGCGGTGAAGAAAATAGCAGCGGGTAAGGCATTTTTCATGCAAAGTAAGCATGTGAGTGTTAATTACCTGTCGCTTACCCGAATTCGGAGCTCTCCAGGAGCGTTCGCAGATCTTCCCCGCAGCATGTCCGATGCTGCCGCATTCTACCGGGCCGAGGAGGGGAGCTCAACGGAGAAGGTCTTCTGGTCTCAGTATGCTGAGGCCGGACATCCGGTGCCCCTTAGCGACCAGCTGAAGCAGCTGGTCGAGCTCCACAAGGCGGCCGAACATGCCATGAAGGGCCTCATAGTTCGGCTGTGGCCTAAGGAGGCCATGCCTGGGAGCTACTTCGGCCTGGTGCGGCGGCTAGTGGATGCGTGCCCGTGGGTTGAAGTCATCAAGCACTCCGCCTGTATTGAAGGTGCGCGTCGGGCCCTTACCCGCGCAAAGGTGCACTGGGGCAAGATGGATGCCCAGAAGCTTGTGACGGACCCACCACCAGAGGGCAAGGAGCATCGCACGCCCGAGATGTATTATAGGAGTGTGCTGAAGGGCGCCCGCACTATTGCGGGTGAGTGCTCCAAAGATGTAATATTTGAGTAGACTCGCATTTTGTTATCCTGTGCGCTGTAAACTTGGTTCATATGCGCTAAGCAACGCTTGTTAATTTAAAATATTACCTTCTGTGCGGCTGTTTATCAAATCTGAGAGATGGCAAGTCGTCGACTTCAGCCCCCATGCCACGAGTGCTGGGGTGTTCGGGATAAACTCGAGCGCTCTTGTTCCCATTTTTGGGTCCATCTAGGGAGGCACTCAACACAACGAACAAGGCAACCAGACTTATAATGCTTGAACACTCTCACTTAGCCATAAAATTCTATAATTTTAAATTTCGGCGAAGCCCCTAGTTTTCGGAAGGCCGAATTTGGGGCGCTATCCACGCCTTGGCCGGACAGAATCCGGCTCCTCGCTCGAAGCAGCATAAGTCTTTAGGGACTCGCAAAGAACCTCTCGAACAGCGACCAGCTCTCGCCTCATCATGACGGTTAGTTTTAGCTTTCTCCACTGAGGCGTTAACCCAGCTCAACTGGGGCGCAATCGCAGTGTTTCTCCCAGTGCTACCTTAGCCGATAAAACGGAACGTAAGGTACGAAAACATGGGAGCCGGGCAAACCCAACTATTGACCCAAGAACATGATTCGGAGCCGATGCATATAATGCTATAAGTTCGGGGTGCCGCACTTGTGAAAGTGTTCGGACTTATCACACCATAACGCGGGAAACATAAGCCCCTGGTGCATTTAGCCGTACCAAAACGTACGGATGCAACATGTCATAGATGAACATATGTGTAAGAAAGAAATGCAATTAGAAGCAAAAATGTGCTGCATTGCTTTATTCAATAAAAACTGCTGTAAGTGCAGGACGATACAAGTGGTGCGGTAAGCAAGGGATGGGACTGTTTAACATGTCCCCCTCTAGGGGTAGGCTACAGAATAATGCATAAAACAGATTTAATGCTCATGATGGAGACCACCTGGGTTTTCGTTGTAGCCTTTCTCCTTCCCTGGCTGTTGTATCGTGGGTTCGACATGTCTGCTGCCGGACAGGGCCCCTGTCGAACGGAGTCCTGTAGGTAAAAAATAAAAGGAAAAGAAAAAGAAACGACACACTTAAGAGCCCCTGGTGCGGTTGAGCCGCAGTCTGGGCTTATCGTGGTCGAGCCCCTTGCCCCATGCCCATGGTATCTTCAGAGCGTAATGGAGTACGCGAAGGGTCTGTCTTAATGTTTTACAGGGGTTGGGGTTGGGGCCGCACTGCTACGCATGCTCGGAACGTGCCAGGTGGTCGTGTTGTAGGTTACTCCGGGCACGCTTAGCTGTGTCCGGCCGCTTGGCAGCCGGACTCAAGAATTGCCTTAAAAGGCTGCTTTGTACTTCTGCCGTGAGAGCCGCTGTATGTGCCTCCGTTCGGAGGGAGCGTTCAGTGTTTCCGTTGACCGTGATGACTCCTCTAGGGCCTGGCATCTTGAGCTTGAGGTAAGCGTAGTGCGGCACTGTGTTGAACTTTGCGAACGCGATACGTCCGAGCAAGGCATGATAGCCGCTGCGGAACGGGACTATGTCGAAGATTAACTCCTTGCTTCGGAAGTTATCCGGGGATCCGAAGACCACTTCCAGTGTAACTAAGCCTGTACAATTGGCTTCTACACCTGGTATGACGCCTTTAAAGGTCGTCTTGGTAGGTTTAATCCTTGAGGGGTCTATGCCCATTTTGTGCACCGTGTCCTGATAAAGCAGGTTTAGGCTGCTGCCGCCGTCCATCAGGACTCTGGTGAGATGAAATCCATCGACGATTGGGTCTAGAACCAATGCGGTGAACCCACCATGGCGAATGCTGGTGGGGTGGTCCCTTCGGTCAAAGGTGATCAGGCAAGAGGACCATGGATTGAACTTCGGGGCAACTGGCTCCATCGCGTATACATCCCTGAGTGCACGCTTCCGCTCCCTTTTGGGTATGTGCGTGGCATATATCATGTTCACCGTCCGCACCTGTGGGGGGAAACCCTTCTGTCCTCTATTGTTCGGCAGTCGGGTCTCTTCCTCGTTGTCGCTATGTAGCCCCTTGTCGCTGTTTTCGGCAATTAACTTGCCTGCCTGCTTGAACACCCAACAGTCCCTATTGGTGTGGTTAGCTGGCTTTTCAGGGGTGCCATGTATCTGGCACAAGCGGTCGAGAATTCGGCCCAAATTGGACGGACCCTGAGTTGTTCTTTTGAATGGCTTTTTCCGTTGACCGGGTTTAGAGCCTCTGAATCCGGCATTGACTGCCGTATCCTCACTGTTATCGCCGTTAATGCGGCGTTTGTTTTTGTTGCGACGCGACCTGCCACTACGGTCCTTGATATCTGGACTGCCAGAATTTTTGTTGAGGTTGTTGCTGTGTGCTAGCCAGCTGTCCTCACCCGCACAGAAGCGTGTCATGAGTGATGTAAGGGCTGCCATGGATTTCGGCTTTTCCTGTCCCAGGTGCCGGGCAAGCCACTCGTCGCGGATGTTATGCTTGAAGGCCGCAAGGGCCTCGGCATCCGGACTGTCGACGATTTGGTTTTTCTTGGTTAAGAACCGTGTCCAGAATTGTCTGGCCGATTTGTCTGGCTGCTGAATTATGTGGCTTAGGTCATCTGCATCTGGTGGTCGCACGTACGTGCCTTGGAAGTTATCGAGGAATGCGGCTTCCAGGTCCTCCCAACTCCCGATTGACTCTGCTGGCAAGCTGTTAAGCCAGTGCCGGGCTGGTCCTTTAAGTTTGAGTGGGAGATATTTGATGGCGTGGAGATCGTCTCTGCGGGCCATGTGGATGTGGAGGAGATAGTCCTCGATCCAGACCGCGGGGTCTGTTGTGCCATCATAAAATTCAATATTAACGGGTTTAAACCCTTCTGGGATTTGATGATCCATTACCTCATCTGTGAAGCACAGTGGGTGTGCGGCGCCTCTGTACTGGGCGATATCGCGACGGAGCTCAAAAGAGCTTTGTCTGTTGTGTTCGGCCCGGCCGGACTTACTGTGTCCGGGGTGACGGTGATCATCACGTATCGTGGGGCGCCCACGTGATCCATAGATCGATCTTGATTGTCTTGCCTTATCCTCCAATATGTCTCGCAGGTCCGGAGTGTTCCCCTGTGGCCTTGTGCTTTTCGAGCGATGCCGGGGTACGGGTCTAGTGAAGGGCCTTGAGGCCTCTCTGTCGCGACCACGGGGTGGTCGATCAGCCGTATTGTCTCCTGGTGAAGCGGGATCATATGCCTCCACCTCTAATCGGGGGAGCATCTTACGTTTGGGGTAGCTTTTGGAGGGGCCTTCGAGTTCATGCTCTTCGGCCGCGAGGACTTCGGTCCATCTGTCGGCTAGCAGATCTTGATCAGCTCTAAGCTGCTGCTGCTTTTTCTTGAGGCTGTTTGCCGTGGCCATAAGCCTGCGTTTGAAACGCTCCTGTTCGACGGGATCCTCAGGCATGACGAATTCGTCGTCGTCGAGGCTTGCCTCGTCTCGGGAGGGAGGCATATAGTCCTCTACCTCTTCTTCGGCCGCTCTCTCATGAGGGCTGGCGTCCCCCTCCTCCTGTGCTGGATCTTGCTGGAGTGGGTTGTCTTCGGCGCTATCCGGTGTATTATTGTCTCCGGTGCCGGAATCCTCGTTCTTGCTATGGCGGGATTTAGAGCGGCGCCGTTGACGCCGGCGCTTGGGCTGTTTCTTGGAGGGGTCATCCTCCGCTATTCCTTCGCCGTTCCCATCCTTTGGGATATCCACCATGTATATGTCGTATGAAGAGGTGGCTTTCCAGTGCCTGGTGGGCGCTGGTTCTTGGTCGTCTCCGGCATCGACGTCCATACCGTCGATGTCCTCAGAGTCGTAATCTAGCATGTCGGTTAGATCGTCGACAGTGGCTACCAAGTGGGTGGTGGGTGGGCTATGAATTTCTTCGTCGTCCGCATCCCAACCGTCCTGGCCGCAGTCCGGCCAAGCCTCTCCTGATAATGAGAGGTACTTTAGCAAACTCAAGATGTCGCCAAAAGGTGAGTGTTGAAAGATTTCCGGCGCGGTGAACTCCATGATCGGCGCCCAATCGAATTCGACTGGAGGGGGCGCGGGAGGTCCGGAGTCCGGCAAGGAGTCCGGCACCTCAGAGTCACGAGCTTCATGGGGGACAAGATCGGTGTTCGGCTCTATCGCCGTGGAGGTTGCATCCCTCGAGGTGGTGTCTAGCCATCCATCCTTGGTCTGCGCGGCCGGCTCCGAGTCAAAGATCGGAGCGGGTTCGAGTGCGGCCTCCAGGGTACTGTCCGGCTGCAGAGCTAAATCATGCCCATCATGATAGTACGGCACGCTCGGCTGTGGCTCGAATCCGTCGAGGATCAAGTCCCCGCGGATGTCAGCCGTGAAGTTCAAACTTCCAAATCTGACCTGACGGCCAGGGGCATAGCCTTCGATCTGCTCCAGCTGGCCAAGCGAATTGGCCCACAGTGCGAAGCCGCCGAATATGAAGATCTGTCCGGGGAGGAAGGTCTCACCCTGGACTGTATCGTCGTTGGTGATCGAAGAAGCCATCGAGCCTATCGGTGACGACACAGAGGAACTCTCAATGAAAGCACCAATGTCGGTGTCAAAACCGGCGGATCTCGGGTAGGGGGTCCCGAACTGTGTGTGTAGGCGGATGGTAACAGGAGACGAGGGACACGATGTTTTTACCCAGGTTCGGGCCCTCTTGATGGAGGTAAAACCCTACGTCCTGCTTGATTAATATTGATGATGTGGGTTACAAGAGTAGATCTACCACGAGATCAAGGAGGCTAAACCCTAGAAGCTAGCCTATGGTATGATTGTTGTTCGTCCTATGGACTAAAGCCATCCGGTTTATATAGACACCGGAGAGGGCTAGGGTTACACAGAGTCGGTTACAAAGGTAGGAGATCTACATATCCGTATCGCCAAGCTTGCCTTCCACGCCAAGGAAAGTCCCATCCGGACACGAGACGAAGTCTTCAATCTTGTATCTTCATAGTCTTGGAGTCTGGCCGATGATGATAGTTCGGCTATCCGGACACCCCCTAGTCCGGAACTCCCTCAACCACATAACTAGGGAGATAGACGTTTGGGGGCGACGTTTTGTCTGTATGGGAAATATACACTCTACATAGTGCGTGTGCTTGGGTAAGAGAGATAGCGGGAGACCTAGAGAGTGATGGAAGAGATGTGTGCATGCCCGAGAGTCAAAGTGATAGAGACCTATGTTGGAGTCCGGACTTTACAAGAGAGAGGGGTGTTAATGTGCTCGTGTGTTGGTGTTTGGGGGAGAGAACAACTTCTCTCTATGTGTGTGTGTGTGTGTGTGTGGTGGGGGGGGGTGATTTCAGATAAAGAGTGAGGTGTCTATATTTGAGGGACTTTAGCGTAATTGAGATATTGTGCACTCATAGTTGATCAATTTGTTGCACAGTTTGTACTATGAGATAACGATACTTTTGAACATGCGTGATATACCTTGATGTACCAGAATTACAAACCTAAGATTGGAATTTTGGAATCCGACTCCATCATTAGCTTTTGTAATTCATTTAAACAGATGTACATTTTTTAAGCCGGGATTTCGTGATTTCAAACTCATATATCAAACATAGAGATATACACATACGAGCATGTTCAAACTTTATAATCATCCACTTTATTCATACACATACACATTTTTGCTTTTGTCATCATATTTAGGATTAACACATTTGGAATTTCATTTGAATTGGATCGTATGATGGTATTTGCTTGTAGTAGCTCAATGGTCTATATTTGAATTGAGTGGACAATCTAAGTTTCGAGTTGGTGACATTGATTTTCAAAACTTCCACATTTTTTTGCGTGCAAAACAAACAAATTGTCGGCCATGATATCATAGTCGGCTGTACGAGAGCAGAATACTTATAATTTTAGGCACCAAAAGCTTTCAAACTTCCCGCTACATCGAAATATCACGCGCCCGAAAGTTTAGCCTTGCGATATTCCCGTTTTACCCCTGCCACATGAACGAAAAAGGGCTGCTTTGGTAACTCCATTGTTTTCCCCTCTTTGCCCCCAACATTCTTCCCCAGAGCCCCTCCCCTTCCCCTCCCCGACCCCCCCAACCACGGCAAGCCGCCGAATCTAGTCCTCTGCCGCAGCGGTGGACCTCACACCCCGCCGATCTACCTTCCGAACATTGGAACCCCCAACTGCCAACTCACCACTTCACCAAAGCCGCTTTAGCGACTGGCTTGTCCACCGCTCCAGATCTCCTTGACCGCCATCATGGTCCACCGCATCGGATCTGCTTAACCGGCACCCTCGTCCACCTCAGCGTAGGCCCTTCACTGACTCCCTCGTCTGCCCCTTCGCTGGCCCTTCATATAAGCCCTCGTCCGCCACAACAGATCCGCCTCACCGAAAGCACTGTACAACGCGCCCGCCGAAGCTTTCGTCCACTGCACTGGACCCGCTCCACGGACGCCATATTCAACTCCACCGGCCATGCTTTACCGACACCGCAGCCTCATCAGGTTATTTCGATTTGTATTCCTTCATTTTTTCTCTTTATCGTGCAACTGTTCACTTACCACAGATGAGCTTTCTTGTATGTCGACAGGCGCCGCAACCATAGCACCGGAGCCGCTTCAGCGAAGGCGACAGCCGGCCCAAACTCAACCGCCACACGAGCACCATCGACGATCCTTAGCTATCAAGTATGACAACTATACCCATACGCCGCCGAGAATCAGGTACTATTATCCAACAGCCGGCGCCTACGTTCACTTTCCTAGCATAAGCACTACACCTTTGAATTTCTTCAGGGCATCATTCAGTTTTTCATGAGACGCGTTATTCTGCTTGCACCTGTAGGGCCATACTTCTGGCAGTGAACATGTTACATGTGCTAAATTACATACCAGTGCACATATAGTTAATATGCTTTAGTTTTGTTCTGATGCCACCTGTTGGTTCCATCAGACTGCTTAATGTTCTCTATTCTTAATTACACATCAGCAAACTAGCATGTGGTTCCGCTGCTTTTTGTTTGTTTTACCCTACATTTTCTGATGCTAGCTATTACATCACTGCTCCGAGCCTCTGTTCATTACTTGTTTATGTGTTCTTGATCTTCCCCAGTTGCATGACTAATTTGATGCTTCTATTAATGATGGAGCTGCCAACCCCATCAAGCAAAATATTTGTTCTTTTGGGGTTGGCTCCCTGAACAAGCATAAAAATAGAGGGAAGCAGATATATTGTCGTGTATGCACACACCCTTCTTTCATTAGTTTAGATGAACCATTGATGATCAATTCGGACCAGTGCATGCGATTAAAATTAATTTTACCTAAATAGAGGGTGCAGAATAAACTACAACTACTAGATTTGCAACCACGGGATGCTGACGATATCTTCAAAGAACATTGCAACAACAGCGAGGCTTCACAGCAACATATGGTAAGCCAGTGTGTTTTAGTACATGTGAAATGTAATGCGAGTGGGCTGCTTTCTTGGCTTGTGCCCTCAACCTGTAATCCTACTGAATTACAAATAGTTCAGTTGTCTGCTTTGCTGTATTGCTTGATTTGAATGCTTGTTTGTTGTTACGCTATACCTGAGTTGGCCAATATGTCAGCAATGCCTATTGTACTATCGTAAAGAAATGCATGCCTATTTCATTTGAGTCCTTAACTTTTCCTCTCAACTTCATCACAAGACTGTCTTTGTAGTTTATATGAGGCCAGACTGTTAAGTGCTTTCTCAGATTATTTCAACTGCTTAGATGCCTTGGCAACTTAAATATAGTGGTGGTACACTCCCTTCAACTAGGGATGTCAACTGGGTCCCGTTTAATCCCGATTAAAATCCACTAGTGGTATGATAGTTCAAAAGAGTTTTTGTTTTTTGAGGAAAATGAACTAGGGAGGTAGCAAAAACTAACTAGATGGGACTCGCGGATGTCGTTTATTTGCCATTTACATCCCTAGTTTCATCTTACCATTTTAATTTCTTTTCGGCTGATGTTGCTTTGAACCATTTAAATATAGTTTGCCATGCTCGGCAATAATTCGTCCGTCATTTACCATGTAAGCTTACTGCCTGGATCATACAATAACTATCTCTTACTTATGTCCAACAGAAACCTTTCAGGATGCCGTTCACACTAGGACAAAATGTACAACCCCAGAATCTATTTGTGGAAGCAGTGCGCCATCCATGTTACCAGATGGTAGCAGTTTAGAGGCAACACCGCCGGAGAGCAATCTAAGCACAGATATTATAGTGCTTGAGGCTCTACTAGAGGCAGAAAGAGATGGTGTGGCTACCATGAATGAGGTAATCTTTATCTTAAGGCTGGAAATTACGGAATGAGCGGCACGCATTATGCAAGCAACCCAAGAATTGGAGGAAGTAAGAATGTTGCATTTGAAGACGGAGGAGGTCCTGCTGTTTCTGCTATTTGAAGCCCAAGGTAATCCCGGTTCTTCTTTAGATACCAGTTGAAATTGTCATTAGATTATTGTACTTGCATGTTGTGTCATGTCTCTGAATGGATTATGTTGCAAGACCCCCTATGTTGTCCATGTGTTGTAATGATCTGAATTTTTTAGGCGAGGTAATCCTCAGTACTTGTATGATTGACATAAGGTGAACTGTTTTTCGTGTGAGCCTATTGTATTGGATGAAATAACTGTTTGACTCAGAGTGTATCCAACCTACTGAATTTGAAGATCACGGCATTTCTAAATCATAATCATATATAAAGGTGGAATAAATCTTTGTTGTGGTTTTGAAGAAATAAATAACAAAACGTATAATTATCTATGGATATTCGTAATCAAATACAAATTGGACTTGAATTTAGTTTGCCAGGGCCCAGGGCAAACGTGAATGCTAATTCTCCCAAGTTTTGAACGAAGCAGCTAAACACCCACTACAATTTGTGGGCTGCCCGAAGCAAGTGTTTGCAAGATGGAAATTACTGTCTACCCCTGACACTTGACATCCTTATCGACCGGATTTACACTGGTGTCGATAGGGGTAGACTAGTAACTTCAATTAGACGTGACACAATGGCCTCTGAGCCCATTCAGACACGGTGGGCGCCAAACGTGGGTGGCAAAACACATTTGATTCAAGCTTGTCCGAAAGACATGTGTCTCTTCCTCCATTTCCCCATTCATACACGGTGGGCGGCAAAACAAACTCTCCTCATCTGAAATCGATGTAGGCTAATATTTTAAATAGGGGCAGATGTGTAACTTCCATCAGACGTGACACAACCGCCCTACCTGTCAGCCCTGTTCGTACACCGTGGGCGGCAAAACACCCTCTCCTCGCCCGAAATAGTTACCGGCAAATATTTGGAGATGCGAGATTACCGTCCTATCCCCAACCGATGCAATATTTGAAATTTTAAACGAGGGATAAGTTCGTAACTTTCCCCCATTTCAAAGAAGTGCGTCCCAAAGTTTGAGATCCCCTCTCCCCTCCATTTTCCCATTCATACACCGTCAGCGGCATGACAACCTCCGCACTGCGGCTAGCCTCCTCCGTCCGCCACCCCATCCTCCACCTTGCTGGAGCCGCTACCCCTACCCCGTCGTCCACTGCAAGAGATGGATGTCTCTCATCCACGGTGCTGGACCAGGATCCTTTCATCGCCTCCTCTCGCTTCATCGGCGCTGTCGTCCACCTTGCCATTGCCGCTCCTACGACTGCCTCATCCATGGCAACAGGATATATCCCCCTACCCGGTCGTCTGTCGTCTGAAGTCTTCTTCCCCGCCGCCGATAGCCATCGCACCCACAACACCCTCAACGTATCAGCATAGGCCTACACAACGTCGCAAGAGAGGTGGTACTCTTCCATATGTGCTTAAGTTATTGATCTCACCCGGAAAATAGATCATAATTTGTTTACTGTACTTTTCTTGTCCATACCAAATCGTAGTGGCTAGTTGAAAGCAAACATTGGTTGTGAAGTAGTTTTGTCCGGTTTGCATCTTTAGATCCGCCATGGCATGGGCACTACTCGTAAAGCTTATGGTTTCCCCCCTTTATATTCACTACCATCATCGTAGGTGATTCGTGTCGTGCTAGCACTACTCCTCAAGACCTCAACCCAAAGCTTACGTGTTGAAATACGAATCTGATATGATGATCATATCACTAAAACAGAGAACGTTTAATTGGTCATCTAATGTTCCTATATTCATTTCGAAAAGCATGTGCGCCACCCACTGGTCCAGCTAGTTCCACTTTCTTGATTTTTCTCTTGATGCTTAGGGTTTTCCCCTTTTATCTACTATACTATGATCTGCGTAGGTGCTTTCTGTCGTACTAGCATTACTACACCCTTGAAGCTAAACAACACAACACTCAGAATTCAAAAGCTTAGTTGTTCAAATATGATTGTGATATAATACTGATATTAGTTAACCGACACATTTAATAGGTTAGCTAAAGGTCCCATTGAGTTTCCAAATGCATGTCGCGACATATAAAGAGACAGCATAATTGCATTTCTTTGTCACTTGTTGACCGTACTTTCTTGTCCATACCAAATCTTAGTTGTTATTTCAAAGCAAACATCGGTTGCTAACTACCCTTTGCGCGGTTTGCAGCTTCAGATCTGCCATCCCACTGCCACGGTCAACACTGTACTCATCATGCTTATGTTTTCCCCATTTTATGATGACCACAATCAGCCTACTTGGTTCGTGTCGTAATAGCACTGCTCCATCCATCAAGCTAAACAAGCTTAGTTGTACAAATTCATATCTGATATTATTGCTGATATTAGTAAAACTGAGAGATGTCTAATTGGTTAACTAAATGTTCCTACTTTAGTTTCGAAATGCATGTGAGCCACATATGGAGAGACCGGAAAGAATAGTATTTCTCTGTGCGCTCTGGTTCATCATGGGTGGCCAACCGACATTGTATTGAAAGACTTGTAATATCTTCAATCTGCTTGCTCTTCTGCTCTTCTTTAAGATGATACTCTTCTCGTGCGGTCGACTGGTTAGGTCGAGTTGTTCTCCCTTAGTATATTTTGAATCTGTCAAGTTAGGTCGACTTGTTCTTCTTTACTATATGTTGAAGCTGTCATCTGCGAAGTGTCATCACTTCTGGAGCTCTCATATTTTGAGTAGTAGGCCACATTATATTAATGCACACAACAAATTACAGCATGCATGGCATCTTTTAAAAGAATTGCAGAGATAGCACAAAGGGGTTTACAGGGAGGCAGTATTGGATTAGAATCACTTCTGCATTACAAAGAAACTCTCACTTGTTTTTATGTTTTCATGCATGTTAGATATTGAACATTATCAAAATGAATATGAGAATGGGCGCACGAGAGGAATATTGCGGAATGATCCACTGGCTAACAAACTTGGCATGGTGGAGGATGGCCTATCTTATTCACCCATCAAGGTGCTTGCTCTAACTTTGCAAAGTTGTATTGGTCGCACATATTTTGCATCTGACCTCTTGCATTACTTCTACTTTGTTACACCATCTGCTTAGTTTAAGCATCATATATGAGTATATGCCATACCTATCCATTTTCTGTACCTTTTCCATGTGTCGTCACACTATGTTTTTCCAGTCAAATGTTGTTCTTTCGTAATAGATGTCCAAAAGGAAGAGGGTGAGTGCAGATCCTCAAGGAGTACAAACTAGGTATTTGGAAAAGGTAGTGATACCTGTTAAATCATATAGATCAACAGCCACAGAAAACACAGGCCCAACTGTACCACACTTTACCCCTACTCCAGTGGCCAAACCCCTATTAGAACTGCCGGGAGCCCAGCGTCAGGTACTGTCTATGATATCAATTCAAAATTTGAACTCCTAATATTCTGCTTATGCCTTACCTTCTCTCTTGTATGAAAACTAATTTCAGATGAATCTCCTTGCTCAAAGGATCATACGATCTCAAAACAATAATGGGCTCTGCATTGCTCTTGTCAGTACCTCTCTCCCTTTTGCCTTGTAATGCTGTACTTAATTAATTGCTATTTGATTATGTATCATCAGTCTGCACCTGAGCTTCATTATCCTCTGTTTCTTCCAATATTATTTGATCTATACTTACTCTTTGCAAAATGTAGAATAATGGCAACGCTTATAAAGAATATTCTTTGGGGAATTTATTGAATTATCCTTCCATCAACATGGAGAAGGGCTTTGTCCAGCCCGTGTTAACATGTAATGTAAGTTCATCCTTCTCAAGCCTTCAAACTTTGTTCTAGTATAGATTTGGATAGGCATCATTTCCTCCACTGCTATTTGCTTTGCTGTTTACATGCGATAGGATGTTTGCAACAACTACCAGTTTCAAATTGTAGTTGTAAAAACATGTTCCTTATGCAGAACAGATCCATTTATTTGCTTATATAATTGCGAAACCTGTTACGTGTCTCCTTGTTTCTCTTTCAGAGTCGTATCTCTTACGCCAGGCAGAACTTTAGGGAAGATAGTGAGCCAAACCATCTTGAGGACAGCGAGATGACCCCAAGGTCCTGTCTTGATGAAGACAGTGAGTTGAAGCTACTCACTAGCAGGTGTGAGACAACCTCTGTGCAGTCGCTGCCTCAATCAGTTCGACTTCTTCAGTCTCAACTTAAAGCAGAAAGGCTTGCTTCAGCTCAGCTCCGACTTGAAGTCAAAGATGCAATGAAGATGTCAGAGGACTGCCGTGCGCACCATCATGCCTTAAATCTAGTGTTGATGCATCTATCATTGACACAACTGAGGTCTACTCAGCTTCTTCAGCTTTTTGGGGGCCCCGACCTGGCCAGGCCTAGTGCCTTCTGAAGTGCTCTCAGTTCTGTATATTCTTTTGTCGGCACGTTTATTTGCACTGGTGGCGAACTTTGATGCCCAGTGGATGTAATATGTGTGATAGCCGTGATAGCCTAGCGTAAGTTGCTTGCTTATTTATTTCCTTGTTCTCTTGTTTATTTGTTTGCTTGTAGTCATAGCAGTTCTTTTTCCGTGGTTTGCTAGTGGCTGCAATAACCTATTTTTTAAAACTAGGCCACAATAACCATGGGCTAATATTTACTGTAGTGACACTGGGCCTCCTACGGGCCGTAGAAATAGTGGGCCTTCTATGAGCCATAAAACAGTGGGCCTTTTACGGGCTGTAGAAACAATGGCCCTTCTACGGGCCGTATCACCAATGGGCCTTATACGGGCAGTATGATCAATTGGCCAAACATGGGCCATTAACAGGTTGCAATATGGCCGTAAACGGGCTAGAGTTGGAATCGTCCGTTCATGGGCCGACCATAATTGGCCATCATTAATAGGCCGTATTTGATGACGCTATGAAAACGACCCAATGTATTAACGGATCACAAACGGGCCGACTGTAACCATGGGCTGAATTTGGCCCACAAGCAAAAAATGACACTAACGGGCCGTAAGTAAACGAATGCTGGAAATGAGCCCAAGAATAAATGGGCTATGAAAGATAACATGGGCTGGAAACAGCCCAACGGAATAACGGGCTGTTAATGGGTATAAAGTGATACATTGTTCATTATGGGCCAGTTTCACCACGGGCCATTAATGGGTGTAAAGTGATACACTATTCATTACGGGCCAGTTTCACCACGGGCCGTTAATAGGCTAAGAGTTACATAGGGCCTCATATGGGCCGAAAGACGTTATGGGCCATACATGGGCCAAAAGTGAAAACAGGCTGGAATCATATTGGATGGCCCAGATGACACTACTGGGCCTAATTCGGATAGGGCGTAACGAGCCTTGGGTTAGCGTGCTGTAAATGGGCTATATGCGAACATGCCATTAACAGGCTTTACATGGGCCGGCCCGCCATCTTTTGACCAAGTCAAACGGGCCAGCATTTTCACAGGAATGGGCCTCTGTTGGGCCGTGCCACGTGTCGACGTATCATAGGCGCCTTCTTTCCAATGAGTGGATGACATCTGTCCCAACGATGAGCCGACACGTATTTCCTCCAGCCAATGATGATTTTACACATGGAAAATCCCCATTGGTCGGGGCTGTTAATGGGTTATCGGATCCAAAACCCGACCCGATAGCTTAACAACGTTTCGTTACGGTGGATGCCACGTGTCCGTCACCCTTGATGAAAGCACTTCCGTGATGCGCGATTTATCGTCATGGAAGTGGACACTTCCGTGATGATAATTTTGGTAATGTCATGGAACACTTCTACGACAGCACAGGTATGACTATCTTGATTCTGTCATAAAATCGTCATGGATGTACATGCATGACAGAAAATGCGACCTACTGTGAGAAACACGTATCATCACAGAAGTGTATTTTTTTGTAGTGAGTATTAAGTTCATAAGAACAGAGTAACACATTAAGAAAGATGACATGATGTAGAGGGATAAACTCATGCAATATGATATAAACCCCATCTTTCTATCCTCGATGGCAACAATACAATACGTGCCTTGCTGCCCCTGCTGTCACTGGGAAAGGACACCGCAAGATTGAACCCAAAGCTAAGCACTTCCCCCATTGCAAGAAAGATCAATCTAGTAGGCCAAACCAAACTAATAATTCGAAGAGACTTGCAAAGATAACTTAATCACACATAAAAGAATTCAGAGGAGATTCAAATATTTCTCATAGATAAACTTGATCATAAACCCACAATTCATCGGATCTCGACAAACACACCACAAAAAGAGTTACATCGAATAGATCTCCAAGAAGATCGAGGAGAACATGGTATTGAGATTCAAAGAGAGAGAAGAAGCCATCTAGCTAGTAACTATGGACCCGAAGGTCTGTGGTAAACTACTCACAACTCATCGGACATGCTATGGTGTTGATGTAGAAGCCCTTCGTGGTTGATCCCCCCTCCGGCGGAGCACCGGCGAAGGCTCCAAGATGGGATCTCGCGGATACAGAAGGTTACGATGCTGGAAATAGTTTTTCGTGGTCGCCTTTGATGTTCTCGGGGTACATGGGTATATATAGGAGGAAGAAGTAGGTCGGTGGATGCCCGTGGGGCCCACGAGATAGGGGGCGCATCCAGTAGGGGGGGCGCCCTCCACCCCTCGTGGCCGCCTCGATTGCTTCTTGACTTGCACTCCAAATCCTCTGGATCACGTTTGTTCCAAAAAACATGCCCCCGAAGGTTTCATTCCGTTTGGACTTCGTTTGATATTCCTTTTCTTCGAAACACCGAAATAGGCAAAAAAACAGCAATATGGGCTGGGCCTCCGGTTAGTAGATTAGTCCCAAAAATGATATAAAAGTGTAAAGTAAAGCCCATAAACATCCAAAACGGGTAATGTGATAGCATGGAACAATAAAAAATTATAGATACGTTGGAGACGTGTCATGTACCTTACTAATGCTCGTAGTAGTGCCTGGGTATTTGATACCGGTTCGGTTGCTCATATTTGTAACTCAAAACAGGGGCTACGGATTAAACTAAGATTGGCTAAGGACAAGGTGACGATGCGCGTTGGGAATGGTTCCAAGGTCGATGTGATCGTCGTCGGCACGCTACCTCTACATCTACCTTCAGGATTAGTTTTAGACCTGAATAATTGTTATTTGGTGCCAACGTTGAGCATGAACATTATATTTGGATTTTGTTTATGCGAGACGGTTATTCATTTAAATTAGAGAATAATGGTTGTTCTATTTATATGAGTAATATCTTTTACGGTCATGCACCCTTGAAGAGTGGTCTATTTTTGTTGAATCTCGATCGTGGTGATACACATATTCATAATATTGATGCCAAAAGATGCAAATTTGATAATGATAGTGCACATATTTGCGGCACTACTGTTTAGGTCATATTGGTGTGCATGAAAAAACTCCATGCAGATGGACTTTTGGAATCACTTGATTATGAATCATTTGATGCTTCGAACCATGCCTCATGGGCAAGATGACTAAAACTCCGTTCTCCGGAACAATGGAGCGAGCTACTGACTTATTGAAAATAAGACATATTGATGTATGCAGTCCAATGGGTGTTGAGGCTCGTGGCAGGTATCATTATTTTCTGACCTTCATAGATGATTTGAGCAGATATGGGTATATTACTTAATGAAACACAAGTCTGAAACATTTGAAAAGTTCAAAGAATTTCTGAGTGAAGTGGAGAATCATCGTAATAAGAAAATAAAGTTTCTGCGATCTAATAGGGGAGGCGAATATTTGAGTTATGAGTTTGGCCTTCATTTAAACAATGTAGAATAGTTTCACAACTCACGCCACCTGGAACACCACAACGTAATGGTGTGTCCGAACATCATAATCATACTTTATTAGATATGGTGCGATCTATGATATCTCTTACCGATTTACCACTATCGTTTTGGGTTTTTGCATTAGAGACAACTGCATTCACTTTAAATAGGGCACCATCTAAATCCGTTGAGGCGACACCGTATGAACTATGGTTTGGCAAGAAACCTAAACTGTTGTTTCTTAAAGTTTGGGGTTGCGATGCTTATGTGAAAAAGCTTCAGCCTGATAAGCTCGAACCCAAATCGGAGAAGTGCATCTTCATAGGATACCCAAAAGAGACTATTGGGTACACCTTCTATCACAGATCCGAAGGCAAGCTCTTTGTTGCTAAGAATGGATCCTTTCTAGAGAAAGAGTTTCTCTCGAAAGAAGTGACTTGTAGGAAAGTAGAACTTGATGAGGTAATAGTACCTTCTCTTGAATTGGAAAGTAGTTCATCACAGAAATCAGTTCCAGTGATGCTTACACCAATTAGTGAAGAAGCTAATGATGATGATCATGAAACTTCAGATCAAGTTACTAGCAAACCTCGTAGGTCAACTAGAGCATGTTTCGCACCAGAGTGGTATGGTAATTATGTTCTGGAAGTCATGTTACTAGACCATGACGAACCTACGAACTATGAGGAAGCGATGATGAGCCCAGATTCCGCAAAATGGTTTGAGGCCATAAAATCTAAGATGGGATCCATGTATGAAAACAAAGTATGAAATTTGGTGGACTTGCCCGATGATCGACAAGTCATAGAGAATAAATGGATCTTTAAGAAGAAGACTGACGCTGATGGTAATGTTACTGTCTACAAAGCTCGACTTGTCGCAAAAGGTTTTCGACAAGTTCAAGCAGTTGACTATGATGAGACCTTCTCACCCGTAGCGATGCTTAAGTCTGTCTGAATCATGTTAGGAATTGCCGTATTTTATGATTATGAAATCTGGCAAATGGATGTCAAAATGGCATTCCTTAATGGATTTCTTAAAGAAGAGTTGTATATGATGCAACCAGAAGGTTTTATTGATCCTACAGGTGTTGACAAAGTGTGCAAGCTCCAGCGATCCATTTATGGTCTGGTGCAAGCCTCTCGGAGTTGGAATATACGCTTTGATGAGGTGGTCAAAGCATATGGTTTTATATAGACTTTTGGAGAAGCCTGTATTTTCAAGAAAGTGAGTGGGAGCTTTGTAGCATTTCTAATATTATATGTGGATGGCATATTGTTGATTGGAAATGATATATAATTTTTGGATAGCATAAAAGGATACTTGAATAAGTGTTTTTCAATGAAAGACCTTGGTGAAGCTGCTTATATATTGGGCATCATGATCTATAGAGATAGATCAAGACGCTTAATTGGAATCTCACAAAGTACATACCTTGATAAAGTTTTGAAGAAGTTCAAAATGGACCAGTCAAAGAAAGGGTTCTTGCCTATGTTACAAGGTGTGAAGTTGAGTCAGACTCAATGCCCGACCACTGCCGAAGATAGAGAGAAAATGAAAGTCATTCCCCATGCTTCAGCCATGGGTTCTATCATGTATGCTATGCTGTGTACCAGACCTGGTGTGTGCCTTGCTATAAGTATGCAGGAAGGTACCAAAGTAATCCAGGAGTGGATCACTGGACAACGGTCAAGAACATCCCGAAGTACCTGGAAAGGACTAAGGATATGTTTCTCGTTTATGGAGGTGACAAAGAGCTCATCGTAAATGGTTACGTCGATGCTAGCTTTGACACTGATCCAGATGACTCTAAGTCACAAACCGGATATGTATTTATATTGAATGATGGAGCTGTCAGTTGGTGCAGTTCCAAGCAAAACGTCGTGGCGGGATCTGCGTGCGAAGCGGAGTACATAGCTGCTTTGGAAGTAGGAAATGAAGGAGTCTAGATGAAGGAGTTCATATCCTATCTAGGTGTAATACCTAGTGCATTGGGTCCAATGAAAATCTTTTGTGACAATACTGGAGCAATATCCTTGGTGAAGGAATCTAGATTTCACAAAAGAAGCAAACACATCAAGAGACGCTTCAGCTCCATCTGTGATCAAGTCAAGGAGGGAGACATAGAGATTTGCAAAAAACATACGGATCTGAATGTGGCAGACCCTTTACCTAAGCCTCTTCCACGAGCAAAGCATGATCAGCACCCAGACTCCATGGGTGTTAGAATCATTACATTGTAATCTAGATTATTGACTCTAGTGCAAGTGGGAGACTGAAGGAAATATGCCCTAGAGGCAATAATAAAGTTGTTATTTATATTTCCTTATATCATGATAAATATCTATTATTCATGCTAGAATTGTATTAACCGGAAACTTGATACATAGACAAAACAGTGTCCCTAGTAAGCCTCTACTAGACTAGCTCGTTAATCAAAGATGGTTAAGTTTCCTAACCATAGACATGTGTTGTCATTTGATGAACGGGATGACAATATTAGGAGAATTATGTGACGGACAAGACCAATCTGTTAGCTTAGCATAATGATCATTAAGTTTTATTGCTACTGCTTTCTTCATGACTTATACATGTTCCTTTGACTATGAGATTATGCAACTCCCGGATACCGGAGGAATACCTTGTGTGCTATCAAACGTCACAACATAAATGGGTGATTATAAATATGCTCTACAGGTATCTCCGAAAGGTGTTTTGTTGGGTTGGCATAGATCGAGATTAGGATTTGTCACTACGAGTATCGGAGAGGTATCTCTGGGCCCTCTTGGTAATGCACATCATGATAAGCCTTGCAAGCAATGTGACTAATGAGTTAGTTGTGGGACGATGCATTACGGAACGAGTAAAGAGACTTGCGGGTAACGAGATTGAACTAGGTGTGTGGATACCGACGATCGAATCTCGGGCAAGTAACATACCGGTGACAAAGGGAATAACGTATGTTATCACAACGGTTCGACCGATAAAGATCTTCGTAGAATATGTGGGAACCAATATGAGCATCCAGGTTCCGCTATTGGTTATTGATCGAAGAGGTGTCTCGGTCATGTCTACATAGTTCTTGAACCCGTAGGGTCCGCACGCTTAACGTTCGATGACGATTTGTATTATGAGTTATGTGTTTTGGTGACCGAAGATTGTTCGGGGTCCCAGATGAGATCACGGACATGATGAGGAGTCTCGAAATGGTCGAGAGGTAAAGATTGATATATTGGACAATAGTATTCGGACACCGGAATGGGTCCGGAGTGTTTCGGGTATTTATCAGAGTACCAGGAGGTTATCAGAACCCCCTTGGGGAAGTAATGGGCCACATGCGCCATAGGGAAGAGGTAAGACAACCCACAAGGAGGTGGCTGTCGGTGTCAAAACCGGCGGATCTCGGGTAGGGGGTCCCGAACTATGCGTCTAAAGCTGATGGTAACAGGAGGCAGGGGACACGATGTTTTACCCAGGTTCAGGCCCTCTCGATGGAGGTAATACCCTACTTCCTGCTTGATTGATCTTGATCATATGAGTATTACAAGAGTTGATCTACCACGAGATCATAGAGGCTAAACCCTAGAAGCTAGCCTATGGTATGATTGTCCTCGTCCTACGGACTAAACCCTCTGGTTTATATAGACACCGGAGGGGGCTAGGTTTACACAGAGTCGATTACAGAGAAGGAGATCTAACATCCGAATCGCCAAGCTTGCCTTCCACGCAAAGGAGAATCCCATCCGGACACGGGACGAAGTCTTCAATCTTGTATCTTCATAGTCCAACAGTCCGGCCAAGGTACATAGTCCGGCTGTCCGGACACCAGCTAATCCAGGACTCCCTCAGTAGCCCCTGAACCGGGCTTCAATGACGATGAGTCCGACGCGCAGATTTTCTTTGGCATTGCAAGGCGGGTTCCATCTCCGAATACTTCAAGATAAATTCCAAACACAAGGATCGTGTCCGACTCTGCAAGACAAATTTCACATACCACCGTAGAGAGATAAATATTTCACAAATCAAATCTGCTGACATCGTGACATCACACCATGGCTGAGTCATCATCCAAGCCGTTTTCTCACAGCCGGCCACCACACATATTGCGAGGCGGTTTCCTCGGCACGTCTTGTCGAAGCAGAGATCGTGTCCCCTTGTCACGGGATTCTCATTAATAAGGGTACGGGTAACCCAACCGTGTTACTTAACGTGGTGCTTGGAAAATAAGCGATTTTAACAGGAAAGTGGGGAGGCGCACAGTTTTGACTGCCTCTATAAAGGGACAAGGATCCCCCATTCTTACCCACGCCTTCTTCCTCCTTTGCTCATCCATGCTCGCACTCTCGAGCCCCAGCGCCCAAGTTCTCACCTTCTCCGTAGGACCATTCACAGCATGTCCGGAGCGGGAGGCAAGTGGATGGCCTCCTCCGTCACGGAGGAGGACATTACCAAGCTTCGGGCGGCCGGATACCTGGCCGCAAACATCGCGCACAGGTTGCCAGCAGAGGGACAAATCACCCCCACTCCAAAGTCTCGGGAGGGAGTAGTGTTCCTCTCTCATTTCGTCCGCGGACTAGGATTTCCACTTCACCCGTTCGTCCGCGGGCTAATGTTTTACTATGGGCTAGATTTCCATGATCTAGCCCCAAATTTCGTCCTCAACATCTCGGCGTTTATCGTCGTGTGCGAGGCCTTCCTCCGCATCAGGCCCCACTTCGGCCTGTGGTTGCAAATCTTCTGTATGAAGCCGAAGATCATGAGCGGCCAGCAGGCGGAGTGCGGAGGCGCCATGGTGGGCAGAATGCCCAATGTTACATGGCTTGACGGCTCCTTAGTGGAGACCGTGAAAGGGTGGCAATCAGGGTGGTTCTACATCACCGAGCCACGCGATGCCAATTGGGTGGCGGCCCCCAAATTCCGATCCGGAATCCCCGTGCGGCTCACCTCTTGGGAAAAGAAGGGCCTGGCCTGGGGCGAACCTGTGGAGCTGACTGGACCCAAGACTTGCATCAAAAGTATGAGGGACAAGAAGATCAAGCTTGTCAACATGGTCCAGGTCATGCTCGTCCGCCGGATCCTCCCGTGTCAAAGACGGGCATTCAATATGTGGGAGTTTGATCCGGCCGAACACCAGATGATGCATGAGGTCTTCGACATGACGCATAAGGACGTCTGGAAGGTGCTGTTCAAGACCGGCGAAGTTCCTCCCCCTACTTCCGAGGACCGCGGACTCAGCGCAAAGCGCCTTGCCAATCCGGTAAGTCCTCTGAGTATCACAAGATGTATCTTTCCCAACGTGTTCATGGGAGGACTTTAAGTCATCATACTGACAAAACATGATTACGTGGAGAGGGTGGAGCGGATCGACTGTCCGGCTCCACTACCTGAAGATCCAGCGATCGCACTCCTGACGGAGATGCTGGCTCCGGCGCCTTACAAGGTGCTGGAGAAGAAGGCCGAAAAGAAGGACACAGGGACCCGGAAGGGTCTCCGGCGCGAGGTTGCACTAGATGCCTCGCCCGAAGACGATGAGGCGCACTCCTCCCACGAAGGGGAGGAGAAGAAGAGGAAGGCCGCCCCATCCGGGGAGGCCGAAAGGTCCAAGAAAGCAGCCGCGGGGACCAGGAAAGGTCTCCGGCGCAAGGCTGTGATAGACTCGTTGTCCGAGGACACCGAGGCAGTTTCCTCCCACGGAGACGGGGGGAAACATGAAGAAATACCCCCTCCCCGCACTGGGGAGGAGAAGAAAAGGAAAGCTGCCCCACAGGGGGAGGCTAGGACGCCGAAGAAGGGAAAGGCATCCCTTCTGGATCACTCCACCACGGCCGCCTACAGCAAGGAGGAGTGGCTGCCCAGGGGCAAGCCCCGGGCGAGGTCGTAAGTATCCGCACTCTGTAATACCTTTCGTGCGACTTTAACTTCATAGTTTGTAATAACGCCAAACACGTGTATGCAGTCCGGCCAAGTCTAATCTCGGGGTATCCTCTTCGGATGGGTCCTTGAGTGAGTCGGAGATGGATTCACTCCCGACGGCCACCTCCCCACGACCCGTGGACGACACCGAGGTGTTGTCCCAAAGGATACCAGAGCAGGGGGCGACGGTTCTGGAGACGCCCCAAGGCAAAATCCCAGACGCCGGGCACATGGGGGGTAAGATCCCCATGGATTATGCAGACGGGAGCCACAACAAGTCTGGCTCCCTGCCGGTTACTGTACGGGAGCCTCCATAGGTTCCGGATTCAAGTGGGCAGCCCCTCGCTAAGGAGGGCGAGTCGGCCATGCCGATGACCTCCACCAAGCCAGAGGCATCAGATAATTTGCTGGAAGCGCTTCGCAGCGCTTCCATTGACGAAGAGCACCGTACTCTTATGAGTACGGTGATTGAGAAGGTCCGGTCCACCAAAAGCGGATTGACCGAAGCCTACACCAGCCTCCTAATAGGCTTTGAGGTAGGTAATGAAAAATGTGAGAAAATATCACCCGATAGACAGTAGCCTCTGATACTCTGTTTGGTGTTCGAAAAGAAAAGCCAAACGGAGGGTCAATTATTAATCCGCAGGAGTCTGACAGTACTTGTCTATGTTAATAAGCAGGCGTTACTGCTGACCGCTGCTGCGTGCACAGCTGAGGTCGCCGGGCTTAGGCAGGACCTGGGGCGGGCCGAAGAAGAGCTTGGCCTCATGAAGAGGCAACTCGAGGAGAACAAAGGTAAGTGATACCCCGTCCGTGTGTCATGCAGAGGAGAAAAATTGATGATTCTATCAACAAGCATCATGATTTTTAATAGGGGCTATGACCGAAGTGGCGGCCCTGAAGAAAGCGCTGTCCGAGGCCGAAGCCAAGGCGGCCACAAAGCGCACCGAGCGTGAAAAGCAAGATGCTCGGGTGGGGGAGGTACAACAAGAGCTCCAGGAGTTCGGCAAGAAGTTCAAGTCCTTGGAGCATGACTTCAAGACGCAAGCGTCTGAGCTTGCCAAAGCCCTCGAGAGCACGAAAGATGCCAAGGCCGAAGCCCAAAAGGCCCTCCAGGAAATCCAGGTGGCCAAGAAGATAGCGGCAGGTAAGGCATTCATTATGCAGAGCAAGCATGTGGAGGAGACCTTTCTTTTACTTAACCGAATTCGGAGCTCTTCAGGGGCATTCACAGATCTGCCACGCAGCATATCGGATGCCACGGAGTTCTACCGCACGGAAGAAGGGAGCTCAACAGAGAAGTTGTTTTGGTCCCAGTATGCCGGAGCCGAACACCCGATGCCATTGAGTGACCAACTGAAGCAAATGGTCGAGCTCCACAAGGCAGCCGAACTGGCCATGAAGGGCTTGATAGTCCGGATGTGACCTGGTGAGCCTCTTCCCGACAGCTACTTTGGCTTTATAAAGCGGATGGTAAATGCTTGTCCGCGGCTTGAGGTTATCAAGCAATCCGTCTGCATTGAGGGTGCCCGCCGGGCCTTTGCCCGCGCGAAGATGCATTAGGCCAAGCTGGATGCTGAGAAGCTGGTGAAGGATGGACCCCTGGAGGGTAAGGAGCATCGCTACCCCGAGAAATATTATGATGGCGTTATGAAAGGCGCTCTCCTTGTGGCCGATGAATGCACCAAGAACATGATCTTTGAGTGAATGTACTCATGTCGTCTTTGTAATATGAGAACGAGTTTGTTTGTGCTATATAACACTTTGTTGATTTAAAATATTACCTTCTGTGCGGCCGTTTATAAAATTCTGAAAGTAGGCTAGTCGTCGGCTTCCGCCCCCGTGTAGCTAGTACTGGGGTGTTCGTGGAAAACCGAATCACTCTTTATCCAAGTTTTTGGTCCTTTAAGGAGGTGTTTGGTGCAGCGAACAAGGCAATCAGACTATGTGGCTTTATAACTCTCACTTGGCCATAGAAGTCTATAATTTTAAATTTCGGCGAAGCCCCTAGTATTCGGAAGGCCGAACTGGGGCACTATACACGCCTAAATCGAACAAGGCCGATTCCTCGCCTTAAGCGGAAAAAATCTTTAAGGATTTAGTACCTCTCGAACAACGACCAGTCCTCACCGCATCATGACAGTCAGTTTTCGGCTTTCTCTACTGAGGTGCTTGTCCGGAAGAACCGAGACACAATCGCAGTGGTTCTCCCTACGCTACCTTAGCCGATATAACGGAACGTAAGGTACCAAAACAAGGGAGCCGGGCTAACCCAAGTATTGACCCAAGACATGATTCGGAGCTGATGCATATAATGCTATAAGTTCGGGGTGCCGCACTGTTGAAAGTGTTCGGACTTTTCTTGCCATGTTATGGGGCTCAATAAGAAGCCCCTGGCAAACTGATCATACCAAGGTGTATGGATGCAATATTAAATAAATATTCAAGGGAAAATATGAAGATAGTAATAAGAAGCTGACGCTGTATACTATTTCCCGTTGTTATTTGTATAATATGGCAAGGCGTATGTGTACAATTAATGCATTAAGCAGAAACAAATAGGACAATTTGACATGTCCTGTCCAAGGGCAAGCTGCATGCGGGTATGTAAAACAGGTATAACGATCATTGACAAAGACCACCTGGGTATTCCCTTGTGTGCAAAGCCTCTTGCCTCCTTGGTGTTCCCTCCTGTGATGAGTCCGATGGCCCGGTTCTCTGAAGGGGCTGCCCGAAAGTAGGGTCCTGAAAGAAAGAAAGAAGAAGGGTATGCGGGCCTCGTGGCGGCTGAACCGCACTGTGGGCTGCATCGTCGACTCGCCTCCACCTATGCCCATGCTATTTTGAGTGCGTAGTTGTGTACGCGTGGCACAAATGCCGCCTGAATGGGGCTGGGGCGGAGGCCGGATTGCTAATCGAGCTCTTGGCGTGCCTGACGATCCTGTTGCAGGGTGCTCCGGACTCGCTTGACGGTGTTCGGGGTTGTCATTGCCGAATGGGCTGTCTGTCGAAGAAGGCTGCTTTGTACTTCTGCCGCGAGGGCCGCAGTGTGCTCTTCCGCATGGAGGGAGCGGTCTGTGTTTCCATTGACTGTTATAACCCTGCGAGGTCCTGGAATCTTGAGCTTAAGGTATGCATAGTGAGGTACCGCATTGAATCGAGCGAACGCGGTTCGTCCAAGTAGTGCATGATAGCCACTACGGAAAGGGACAATATCGAAGATTAATTCCTCGCTTCGGAAGTTATCCGGAGATCCGAAGACCACTTCTAGTGTTATTGAGCCCGTACAGCGGGCATCTACCCCTGGAATTACACCTTTAAAGGTGGTTTTGGTGGGTTTGATCCGTGAGGGATCGATGCCCATTTTGCGCACTGTGTTCTGATAAAGCAGGTTCAGGCTACTGCCACCGTCCATAAGGACTCGCTTGAGATGGAATCCGTCGATGATTGGGTCAAGGACCAATGCGGCTGAGCCGCTGTGACGGATGCTGGTAGGATGGTCCCTACGATCGAAGGTGATCGGACAGGATAACCATGGGTTGAACTTTGGGGCGACTGGCTCCATCGCATAGATGTCCCTAAGTGCATGCTTTCGTTCCCGTTTGGGAATGTGGGTGGCATAGATCATGTTTACCGTTTTCACCTGGGGGAAAATTTCTTCTGTCCCCCAGTGTTCGGACGCCGGGGCTCCTCGTCATCATCGCTGTGCAGCCCTTGTCCTTGTTTTCGGCAATCAACTTGCCGGCCTGTTTGAACACCCAGCAATCTCTATTAGTGTGATTGGCTGGTTTGTCGGGGGTGCCGTGAATCTGGCACGAGCGGTCGAGTATGCAGTCCAGACTGGACGATCCCAGGTTGTTTCTTTTGAACGGCTTTTTCCGCTGACCAGATTTTGAGTTGCTGAATCCAGCATTGACTGCCATGTCTTCAGCATTGTCACCATTATTCCGACGCTTATGTCTATTGCGCCGTGGCTTTCCATTACTGTCGCGGACATCTGAAGTGCCAGAGTTTCTTGACGTGGTGCTACTGCGGGCCAGCCAGCTGTCCTCGCCCGCACAAAAGCGGGTCATGAGTGTCGTGAGGGCCGCCATGGACTTCGGTTTTTCTTGGCAGAGGTGTTGGGCGAGCCACTCATCGCGGATATTATGCTTGAAGGCCGCCAGGGTCTCGGCGTCTGGACAGTCCACAATTTGGTTCTTTTTAGTTAGGAACTGAGTCCAGAATTCCCTGGCTGACTCTCCGGGCTGTTGGGTAATGTGACTTAAGTCATTAGCATCCGGTGGTCGCACGTAAGTGCCTTGGAAGTTGTCGAGGAATGCGTCCTCAAGATTTTCCCAACTGCCGATGGAGTTAGCCGGCAGGCTATTCAACCAATGTTTGGCTGGTCCTTTAAGCTTAAGGGGTAGATACTTGATGGCATGTAGATCATCACTGCGAGCCATGTGAATGTGGAGAAGGAAATCTTTGATCCATACCGCGAGGTCTGTTGTTCCATCGTATGATTTGATGTTGATGGGTTTAAACCCTTCTAGGAATTCATGATCCATTACTTCATCGGTGAAGCAGAGGGGGTGTGCGGTGCCTCTGTGCTGGGCTATGTCACGACGCAGTGTGACTAAGTCTGGTCGGTTACGTTCGGCCTGGCCAGACTTATTATTAGCGTATCCGGCATGACGGTCATCGTCATGTGCTGTGGTGCGCCCCCGTGATCCGTAGATCGATCTTGGTTGTCCTGTGTTGTTTTCCAATATGTCTCGCAGGTCCCGCGTATTGCCCTGGGCCGTAGTGAACTGGCGTGGGGGTGCGGGCTGGTATTCGGTCTGATACGCCGTTTTATCCCGGCCACGAGGTGGCCGGTCAGCCTCGTCTTGTGCTGGTAGTGTAGGCTCTACGGCCTCCTCCTCTAGTTGAGGTAGCAACTTATGCTTTGGGTAACCCTTGGTGGGGGGCTCAAGTCCATATTCCTCGGCCGCCAGGACCTCGGTCCATCTGTCTGTGAGCAGATCTTGATCAGCTTGGAGCTCCTGCTGCTTCTTTTTTAGGCTTCTTGCAGTGGCTATGAGCCGGCGCTTAAAGTGCTCCTGCTCTATTGGATCTTCGGTATGCCGAGTTCATCGTCGCCGAGGCTCACCTCGTCTTTGGAGGGAGGCATATAGTTGTCATCCTCCACGTATCCGTCCGTCGCCTGTTCCTCTGGGCTGACCTGCTCGTGTTCCTGTTCGGCCTGTTCAAAGGTAGGCTGATCAGGATAGTATTCCTCTTCGGCACCATCTGGGTTGTTTTCTTCTCCTGTGCCAGTATTGCTATGGCGGGGCTTAGAGCGGTGCCGATGACGCCCATGCTTTGGTTTCTTCCCTAAGAGGTTATCTTCTGTTGCCTCATCGCCATTGTTTTCTTTGGGGGTGTCCACCATGTATATATCATACGAAGAGGTGGCTGTCCAGCATCCTGTGGGTGGTGGTTCCTGTTCTTCTCCCGCATCGTCGTCTATACCATCGATGTCTTCGGAGTTGAAGTCAAGCATGTTGGTCAAATCATCGAAAGTGGCTATTAAGTGGGTGGTGGGTGGGTAACGAATTTCTTCGTCGCCTGCTTCCCACTCGAGCCGGACATAGTTCGCCCAGGAATCTCCTGACAGAGAGAGAGAGAGAGAGAGAGAGAGAGAGAGACCTTAATGAATTTAGCACATCGCCAAAGGGGGAGTGCTGAAAGATATCCGCGGTGGTGAACTCCATTATTGGAGCCCAATCGGACTCGATAGGCCCGGGCGCGCGCGGTTCAGAACCCACATTCGGACACAGGTCCGGGGGTCCGGTGACGCAGATTCCTTAACGGTGGAGTTTGTGTTCGACTCTACCGCTGAAGAGTATGCGGCCTCCATGGCGGGGTCCATCCACTCGTCCTCGGACGACGCGATCTGCGCCGGATTTAGGTCCGGAGCAGCTGCAGGGGCGATATCCCGAATATTGTCCGACAGCAGATTTAAGTCGTGCTCGTCGTGACTGTTCGGCGCTCCTGATATGGGACACGATGTTTTACCCAGGTTCGGGCCCTCTCGATGGAGGTAATACCCTACTTCTTGCTTGATTGATCTTGATGATATGAGTATTACAAGAGTGATCTACCACAAGATCGTAGAGGCTAAACCCTAGAAGCTAGCCTATGGTATGATTGTCCTCGTCCTACGGACTAAACACTCCGGTTTATATAGACACCGGAGGGGGCTAGGGTTACACAGAGTCGGTTACAGAGAAGGAGATATAACATCCGAATTGCCAAGCTTGCCTTCCACGCAAAGAAGAGTCCCATCCGGACACGGGGCGAAGTCTTCAATCTTATATCTTCATAGTCCAACAGTCCGGCCAAGGTACATAGTCCGGTTGTCCGGACACCCCCTAATCCAGGACTCCCTCAGTGGCGCCCCGCCATGGGGAGTCTGAATTGGACAAGGGGAGGGGGCGCGGCCCCCCTTTCCTTCTCCCTCTCCCTCTCCTTCCCCTTTTCCCCTCCGATAGAAGGAAGGGGGCCCGAATAGGACTAGGAGTCCAAGTAGGTTCCTCCTACTTGGCGCGCCCCCTAGGCCGGCCTCCTCCCCTCTCCCTCCTTTATATACGGGGGCAGGGGCACCTCTAGGGCAGATTAATTGTTCTTAGCCGTATGCGGTGCCCCCTCCACCCTTTACTCCTCCGGTTATATTGTCGTGGTGCTTAGGCGAAGCCCTGTGCGGATAACTTCACCATCACCGTCACCACGCCATCGTGCTGAAAAAACTCTCCCTCGACACTTTGCTGGATCAAGAGTTCGAGGGCTGAACGTGTGCAGAACTCGGAGGTGCCGTACGTTCGGTGCTTGATTGGTTGGATCAAGAAGACGTTCAACTACATCAACCGCGTTAAGCTAATGCTTCCACTTTCAGTCTACGAGGGTACGTGGACACACTCTCCCCCTCTCGTTGCTATGCATCTCCTAGATAGATCTTGCATGATCGTAGGATTTTTTTTT
This sequence comes from Triticum timopheevii, assembly GCA_963921465.1. Taxonomy (NCBI): domain Eukaryota; kingdom Viridiplantae; phylum Streptophyta; class Magnoliopsida; order Poales; family Poaceae; genus Triticum; species Triticum timopheevii. Next base: position 486,429,804 of record OY997270.1, on the reverse strand, counting down.
GAAATTTCATGCTACGTTCCCCAACAGAGAAGCCTATGTCGACTTTGTTAGCAAAAATGACGACAACATTTGGGCGGCGTCTTCCTCCTTGTAGGCATCTTCGTGAAGCTCCGACACCTCGCGTCCTTGGTGCATTCTGAGTGAAAGCCTTACATCTTCTGGATCAGACAATGGCGTCCTCGATGTCGTAATCTCCTTGGAGGTGGCGTCTTAGAGTCACTGACCCATCATTGGTTATTTGTTGTTTTGGTTGGCCTGTTTGAGGTCCATGGCCACAGGCGGCGACTAGATTGGTGGTGCCTACTCCTGCTTCCTTCCTGTTTCATGTGGTGTTTCTTGCCACGGTGTGCGCATCGGTCTCGCCTCTTTGACCACATTTGTGGAAGAGCCTGATGTTCTCATCTGAAGCCGGGGTAGCGAGTCTGCGATTCGCCTTTGGCCCCCCTCCCTTTGAACCCCTCCCCTCTTCGAGGCGTGTTGTCAGGTGGCAACGAGACGACCAAGATCAAAGCTCCATCCTTCCTTGGTCAGATGAAGATGGAAGCTGAAGTGCTCCTCCATATTGGTTGTGTCGATGCGATCAGTGGTTGAAGTGGCATTCTTTCCATCCTTTGTAGTTCCCTCGTTGCCCCCCTCTGCTATCTTGTTGTAGCATATAATCCTAGTTGTTCTCGTGTGATATGTACCTTCTCATCCTTGTTTTCCCTTGTAATTTCCTGACTCTCCCTTCTTAAAGAAGTGAATGTAGCGCTGCTACTTCTGATAAAAAAGAACCTGAAAGGATATGTAGGTTGAAAACCGAAAAGCTTCACTGCCTCGACTTATTGTCGTGCACCTCAGCGCCTGTGCCACATGCCACCGGATGCCCCGTCGGTACCGATAGGGTCTCTGCTGCCTGCCTCCATATGCTTGCGTCACTTGACAGAGCGAAATACCGTCAGATCCCTCGGTAGGGGTCCAAGCCCAGCTGGAAGTCATGGATCAGAGGTCACACGAGGGGTTTATCAAGGTTCGGGCATTCGGAGAGTAATACCCTATGTCCTGCTGGTTTTGATGATTCATAATGGAGTGATACCTCGTGTAAGGGGTTACAATGGTGTATGAGATATTGAGATTGCTATAGTTGTGGATAGATGATGAATGGGTACCCTAGACCTCCCTTTATATAGGCAGGAGAGGTCTTGGATTTACATGGCAGATGCGATCTAGGGTGCGGCCGCCCTCTAGTCTTGGGGGTCACGAAGGCCGTCTTTGCCTCCATAGAGTTTCTCCTCGAGTTGGGCCTAGCAGGCCCCTTGTAGTTGATGAGGCCGGGATCCTTGGTGTTATCCATCCTCGGTACAGGACCCCGTCACCATCGCTCGCTAGCGTTCAATCGAGGAGCAATCGGGAAGAACGAACATGCCCCTATTTTGTAACTTAAGTAGAGCAGGGAAATGATGGCATGATCCTTGCATTACGCGATAATTCGAGGACACGACCATGCATCGTTAGAGTGCTTTCAATTTTCTCCAATATTTCAATACAATTTGGCTAATTTTGATTGTTTTGGCCGAAGTTTCAAAACAAATTGAAGACCATATGCTAACGTTGGTCACACACTCTTGAATGAGAGATCCAAGATACTGTGGTTGGTACCTGATACGTCTCAAACGCATCTAAATTTTTGATTGTTAAATGCTATTATATCACTTTTGTATACTTTATATGTTATTTTATATTATTTTTCTTGACTAACCTATTAATTTAGTTCTCAATGACAGTTCCTGTTTTTTTTCATGTTTTTGATTTTACATAAAATCGATACCTCCCGAAGTTTAAACACAACAAAACTTTTTGACGATTTTTTCTGAAACATAAGAGACCCTAGAAGCTTCGGGGAGAGGCCCGAAGATCCACAGGGGCCTCATAAGCCAGGAGGCCAGAGGACCCACATCCAAACAGATCCACCGAAGACCAGCACCGATCGAATCACACGAGATCCACGGAGACGCACCGACTGAATCACATGAGATCCACGGAGACCAACACCTCCACGTGCCCTCTGACGATGCTAGGAGCACCATCGCGACATGGATGGAGCGTGGGAGACATTATTCCTACTAAGGGACATCGCCGCCTCCACACAACCCCAACCAAGACGCTGAATCTAACAAGGACGAGAACAAGGGCCGAGATCCTCGGCGACTCCATGGCCCAGAGGCCATCAGAGATGGGGTGGACCGACGGCGACGCCGACCAGAGGAGAAGGGACTTTACTTGTGGAGGAGGAAAGAGCTTTAGTGGTGGACTTCTTATTGTATTGCGGAAGAATGAAACACACACACATTTTTTGATAAATTGTTTCGACCTTTGCTGTACATATTCAGTGCTGCTGAAATCATGATTTCTTTTGCACACAATATAAGTTTTTTCCGTGACCCAAAGCTGCCCTCTATGTTCTTCATAGTTTTGTGTAAAAACATAGGCAGCTAAATAAAAAAGATTGGCCTTTTCTGGTGTGTCCAGGATCGACAGGGTGTGTGCAAATCAGAAAAATGTTCAGACCTTCTTCGTCCACGGGGTTACCAATGAGGCCACCAACGCTCAACACCGGTGTGTATACATGCAACTCTTCCATGCATCTAGCAGGGCAGCGACTAGCACCCAGCACAAAGACGCGGCAGATCCAAGCGTGTCAGTCAAACTTACATTGCACAGTTGCACTGCAGTCTGACCTTGAACTGCAGACCCGCACTCTCCTTTGTTTGCTGCATCACCGAGATGAGATTAACAGCGGCCAGGTGATCGAGCAGCCAAACACCATGAGAGAAAAGCGGTGACACTATCCTTGAAAAATTGAACATGAGAAGCGCACGTCGACTGTTGACGAGACGGCGCGGGAAGCGCGATGATCCAGGGAAGTTACATGAAGTGTTGCCCCGGAGGTCGGAGGAATTGCGGGAGGCGGCGCAGACGACTGCTAGACGGTGAACGAGGCCTGGATTGGGTTGGCCGCGGGGGAACGTTTGGAAGCGAAAGATTGAGGCCGAGAGCATCTACAGGCGGGCATTCTAAATCCGTCTCAAACGTCTGGACGGATGACGCGATCATTGACCGGGCATGAAAATTTGATCGAGACGTGTCCTCAAACAAGCCTCAAATGCTTGGACTGTCTCACGCCCCTCATATCCAGATCAAATCTAGGGCGGATATGGAGCGCTCCGGGTGCGTCCGCCATGGTAGCCCGGTCCACCCCGGCCCCACACCGTCACCACAAATATCCCCAATCGAAAACCCTACCTCGCTCCGCTCTCGTTTCGTCTCTTCTTCTCCTCCTCGGATTTCCCCGATTCGATTCAGTCAAACGACTCCGGCGACCATGTCGAGTTCCGGCAGCCGCTCCGACTCTGACGTCAACATCGACGAGGTGCTGGCCCTCCGCATTGCCGTCGAGAGGTCCAAGGTGGACACGGAGGTCAGTTCCGGATCTGCCGCCTCACCTCTCCCCTGCCAGCGCAGCGAGGACGCTGGCGCAGGCCCCTCCCGGCCCACACGCAGCGCCACGAGGGCTGCGCAGTCCGCGCCTCCCCCACACTATCCCCTGTCCTCGCCGGCTGCTGCTCCCCCACATGGGTAGCGGTGGGTACTTGTGCCCGCCCAGCGAGCGCGGGCATGCACGCTGGAATCGGAGGCGCGCGCCGCCCGCCACGACATGCAGCGAGCAAGGAAGAGGGACGCGGCGGAGAAATCTGTCCGGCGCCCGCCACCGCAGGCAGCGGGCAAGGGAGAGGGACGCAGAGGAGTAATATGTCCGCCGTCGCCGCAGGTTTCCGGCGGAGCTCGACGGGGATGAGCGGTTCCCCACTTGGGTCTACTGCCGGTTGCTTACGACAGCGGAGACGGATGATCGGCGGCTCCGCTGGAAGAACGCCAAGGTGCTCCGGCTTGCCATCGAGCAGTTCGAGCGCAAGGCAGAGGAGAAAGCGTTGGAGGCGGCTCGGCTGGCGGAGCTCAAACGGCAGCAGGACCGGGCCGTCCGATGCCTCAAACGCCTCATCATCCTCTGCTCCTCCTCTGACGATAGTGACGACCACGGCGCCTCGTCCGATGACTCGGACGATCCTCCACCAGCTGCCGACGCCTACAGCTGCGCCGGCGACCGAAAAGGGAAAGGTCCGGCGAGGAAGTGATGAAGATCCGCTCTCTTCACTTTAATTTTAAGTTTTTAGACGTAGTTTAAAGTTGTCCGTCATTTATGTGCATTATGTGAACTTTGGCGGTTTTTCGAAGATCCGTTGATGATCTTTTGATGAACGTATAGTGCATTTTTATGTCCGTTTGATGATATACGTAGTTTGATCAATGCTGCATAGTTTAGTATGGATATAGGAGATCTGATATGAAATACACGAATGTAGATGCTACAATTTGTGAAGTGACCGATCAGTACCCGCAGACACACCGTGTTTGAGGCTGTAGATGCTCTGAGGCAGGGAATCGGAGAGGAGAGCGAGAAAGCGGTCAGCCGCACCAACTATAGTGCTGGAGGCGTTGTCTCTACGTCGGAATAGATTCTTGGAAGGGAGAGAAACTGAGGAAGGATCTGCGGCAAGGAAGAGGGTAGCGTGGAAGGTCGCGTCCGTTCATGTGGGGCCATGTAAATCGATCAACACAATGCCCTGGGAGCTCCAATCCCAAGGAGTTATAGTGTATCTAAAGATAAGCGAGGATATGAAAAATGTAAGAAGAAGAGAAATTGAAGAGCATATTCAATCTCAAAAAGTGGCCATTGGCAGTTTTTTTTGTGAAATATAGATGTTAATGACGATGAGATTCATGTCGGATAGTACTAATCAAGATGACTTAGATTTTTTCTTTTGGCATGAGTAGTTCTTCGAGAAATCCGCACTACCACAAATCCACAATGATTAATGAAAAATAGTCCAATTGGTTTTCCTTTGCACAACAAGCAAGCAATTATTAAAAGACAATTTATTGGATATCTTAGGAGAACCATTTATTGGATTTATTGTATCGGTAACATGACTGACTATCGAAACCCTTCCCTTACATGTAATGGTTGAGGGCAACTGACAACACACACTTTCAGAGCAAACACATTACGAAGATAAGAGGGGATTGACCACATGACCCATGAATAGGACCACACCAGAGATGTCTTCCCGGAGAAGGAAGAGGAAAGGGTGATCCGCGATGAAATCCATGACCGAGGGCGGCCTTGCCTGTTGCGGGACCATTTTAATAGCAGTTGATGCTGCAGCCTCAGTTCCTTGTTCGTTCACTTCCACAACACTTGGTGGAAAACAGATGAGACATGAAGACCTTGTGGCATTAGGGAATCCACCATCTCCGAAAAATCCGCTTCATCGCCGAATGGAAGCTGGAGGCCCAAACATATGAGCAAATCGGATGCTTCAATTCCAAATGATATCTTGAACTTGGGGAGCTTGAATTGCCTAAGTGCAACCCTCTGCCTTGGGATATGCCGCTCCAGGAAGTCTGGTTCAGCACTCAATTTTTCGGCCAAGCATGAGAGACCACCCGGTGCTTCTGGAAGAAGGATATACATGGAGAACTGCCTATTGTCCCCACCTTGCTTGTAAGGAAGCTTAAGTACCTTCAACCCATCAGAAGACAAAAGGTATTGGTCATCCATGCTGGACATGAATGGTGTTTGAACTAAGCTCCCATCAAGAAGGTAGAAGTAGTCGTTTTTTGTTCCATATGAATCAAACTGCTTTGTCCAAGCTCCTTTGAAATAAAGGGCATTGGCAAGAACAAGTTTAGTGGTATTGTCAATAGATCCTGGGGGGAGAATGTCCTTGATGCGACCGCTCGTGACTTTCTCTACCCATGAGTTCACTTGAGTAGTAACTTCAGCGGCCTGGGCCATGGAAAAAATAAACAAAGGTCAATTATGTAATGAAAATAGTTTGACGGTACTGCTGTGCCACCAACCTTTGAACAAACCAATAGAAAATTCTTTCAAAGAACAAAATATAATAGTTGTGCTAAGAATGCAAAGCAGCATACTAGCTTTTTTATAAAGCATTTCTATAGTAAAATTTTCAAACACATAGTAAAATCAGCACATACAACGACGTATGATAGAAAAACAATTCATATGAGCATACAAATTTAAATGGTCATCACAACATCTCGAAGCACCACTATGCAATACCTTTTACAGAAATATTCCCAAAATTATAATCTTTAGCTGATTTTTTGTACATCTTCTTACGTTGGAGACAAAGTTTCCAGGAAATACTCCCAAAATTATAATCTCACTTCGCTGAAGAGCGTAATTAAAGTATAAAACATCAGCAAATTCCCCAGCCTTCATATCCCTAGATAGCACGGTATGAGAATTACACTCCCAAAAGATTAGGTATGCTCAGAAAAGTAACAGACTAGTTATCTCCAATCATGCTGACTAACAGGATAAGCAAAATCATTCACAGTTCAAGGTCGCAGGTGTGAACTATGCTTACAAAGGTGAAGCTTCTAGTGTAAAAAACAGTGGTATACGATAACCACTAAATTACAAATCTAGAATGTGTATAAGATTAATATAGACCTCTATATTACATCAGCAGAAAACAAACTCTCTGAGTGAAGCAGTGGCATGCCAACATGTACAGGCGGCTGAAGTAGTTAGTTAAGCATGTCATTGTTTCTCTCAAATGTACATAATTAGGTCCGTTAAAAATTCTTTTACATTGTTTTTGTTTTCTGGTAAGAACCAAGTTGGGGGGGGGGGGGGGGGGGGGGTCACCTTAGTTTGGAAGTCCATGGATTGGGTCTCGGCCTTGTACTTGCACACTGCAATCTCTTGCAAGGATGGCTTGAGGAGCAGCGACGCGTCCACGAAGACGCCATTGGCGAAGGCGACACGCGGACCTCCAGCGGAGGACGCGTCGGCGAGCACAAACTGGACCACCTGCTCGGCGAGCGCGTGGAGTCCCTCGACCTCGCCTGTCCCGAGTGTGGCGACGAGTTGGTCCCGAGTGGCACTGCCCGCGCTAGCGGCGAGGAGGCTAAGTGCGGAGTGGAGGGAGACCGGGGAGAAGGCGGCATTGCTGGCAGCAGACTTAGGGCGGATGAGATGGTGGAGGCGAGACGGAGGGCGAAGCGGGTCTGGTGCGCGATGGAGAGGCGGACGTCGGTGGCGAGGGTGGTTGCCATGGCCGAGGTGGTGGTTTGTTGGGCTTCGGTTAGACTTGAGAGGAAGACAGAGTAAATGAGAACTTTGGAAGTGCTAATTTTATGGGTATCTTGTGGCTATTTAACGGGAGCCACATGCCCACGGTTGTGCAAAGGTTCAAAGCATCTGCATTGTGACCAACAAAACGGCAAAAGCAACTTGGGAAGGCTCTCGATCAATTGAGTCATAAAGGAAGATAAGTGGTTTGTTTTCTCTCGTTTAATTAGTCATCGTCCAGTCATTTCGTATATATGGGAGAAACCTGAACTAATCCTTATCTATTTCTCAAAATATCCCATCCTATCCCGGGTAAGTGTGTGGTTTTCAGTCTTATCTTTCCGCACATATGAATTCTGTAGAACATCAAATTCATCTGGAGATTGGTACACGCCTCGTGACCTGTTCATTTTAGAAGCATGGTGTTTTATTAAGATCACACAACTAATTAGTATATGTAGATGTATTTTAGTGCTAGATACATCCATTTGAGCGACAACAAATATGGACCGTAGGGAGTACTAAATGCCAAGCTTAAGATAGTGATGCCAATGTGTAAAGTTTTACAGAAGATTTGCATTGTAAATCATGACATGACATGATTGGGATTTGCATCACTTGACGTGGGGTGTGGGCTTGGCTTGTGGTCATGTGGATGATCCTCCCCCTCCCAAGATGATGAAACAGATAATCCATGCTTGTCGTCACTTTTTCCTAGAACAACACTTTTCATCACTTTTCCCCTAGAACAACCAATTTATTTGGAGATCACTACGTGTCTCGTGACCTTTTAGTTGTTCATTTTAGAGGTATAGCGTTTTCTTAAGATCACACAACTGATTAATGAGTAGTACTAAATTCAAAGCTTGAGATTACGATGGTAACGTGTAAAGTAATGATCTAAATGCTCTTATATTTCTTTACAGAGAGAGTATATAAGATTTGCATTGTATTGCATCACATAACAAATTTTGTATTTTCATCACTTTTCGTGTGGTGGAGGCTTAGCTTATGGTCAAATTAAAATCTTATGATCCAAAATGGAGCATGATTTCATTCCTTAGCTGCTCCCTGGCATACTAAAGGATGGCGCTGCAAAAGATGACAAAACAATCTGTCTTTTCCATTGCGTCTGCTTGTTGCCATGGACCTTGCGTTCAGAGATGTGCCACCTCTTTCTTATGTCATGTACATTGGTCTGATCCTGGCAGTAGTATCGCTCTTTGTCGTGTACATATCTCACTACAAATAATACATGTATACACAAAAATTCTGTTATTCTCATTTACCTACTCGAGGACGAGCAGGAATTAAGCTTGGGAATGCTGACACGTCTCCAATGTATCTATAACTTTTGATTGTTTCATGCTATTATATTTTCAATCTTGGATTATATGCATTTTTATGCTATTTTATACCACTTTTGGGACTAACCTATTAACCCATTGCCAAGTGCTAGTTCCTATTTTTTACTTGTTTTGGCTTTTCAGAAAATAAATACCAAATGAAGTCCAAATACGATGAATTACAGTGATTTTCTCTGGACCAGAAGGGGTCCTAGAAGGTTCGGTAGGAGGCCAGAAGAGCTACAAGAGAGCCACGAGCTCACAAAGCGCGCCCCCTGGGCTTATGGGCCCACGCAACTCTGTTTGACCTAATTCCAAGCCTATAAATTCACAAATATTCCCAAACCAATAGAGAGCCATCCGAAATACTTTTTCCACCACCGCAAGCTTTTATTCTTTCGCGATTCCATCTGGAGGCCTTTACAGGTACTCCGCCGGAGGGGGAATCGATCACTGAGGGCTTCTGCATCATCCGTGCTGCCTTCCGATGATGTGTGAGTAATTCACCACAGACCTACAAGTCCATAGCTAGTAGCTAGTGGCTTCTTCTCTCTTCACTACAAAAAAAAAGACACATCCGTGACATTTTGGGCCAAACAATTTTTTTTTCTGTCATACATATGACACTTCTATGGCGATAATTGTGACAAAACCCGGTATCATCATAGATGTGGTGGGCTCCTACTTCTATGACAAAAAATCATGATAGAAAATGGGATTTTCGTCCTGGGTGGGCCGGAGAGGCAACTGCATGACATTCTTTGGGCCGTCCATGACGGAAAAAACCGTGGTAGAAGCGAGGGCGAGGAAAATTTCGGCGAGTTCCCGGTTACGGTGGGAGGTCGGGGGCCGAGCGATGCGCGTTTCTCTCATACACGTACACGTGTGTGTGCGAGACGTTGGCTCTAACTGAACCCGAGCGAGGCGTTGGGCTCTAACTAAACTTGAGCGATTGCACTGCAGGCTACACGTTACTGAACCCGAGCAATCGATTGATGGCTGTTAACTGAACCCGATCAAGCAATTCCTTCGCTACTGCTGCTAACTGAAGCCGATCCATGCTGCCTCTGGGATGAACATTGAGCGTTGCGGGGGGGGGGGGGGGGGGGGTTGGATGAACAGTGAGCGGTGGCGTTGCCTCTGGATGAACATCACCCCGTGGTGTGGAGGGCTGGATGAAGATTAGACGATGGAGGGGTGCCCATGGAGGGGTGGTTGAACAGTAGCCGGTGGAGTAGCGCGTGGTGGAGGCTGGATGAACAGGAGCCCGTGGAGGCCGGAGGAGGTCGACGGTAGCCCGTGGAGGCTGGAGGAGGTCGACGGTGGAGATGAACAGTATCCCATGGAGTCCCGTTTTGCGGTACGCCACACCCCTCCCGATGAACAGGACCCCCGTTTCGACCGTAGCGCTCCAACACAAGTCCATTTCGTCCGTTTTGCGGTACGCCACACCCCTCCCGATCAACAGGACCCCTGTTTCGATCGTAGGAGGTCCGTTTCGTCCGTTTTGCGGTACGCCACACCCCTCCCAATCAACAGGACCCTTGTTTCCACCGTAGGAGGTCTGTTTCCTCCGTTTTGCAGTACGCCACACCCCTCCCGCTGAATAGATCCCTTTTCGAACGTGGCGGTCGAACACAAGGCCGTTTACTCCGTTCTGCAGTACGCCAGTGAAAGTGCAACTATCCCTAGGTGGTTTTGGTAATTCATAACAACATATAGCTCATTGAGCTAATGCTATTCCAAGACATATATGTCAGGAAAGCTCAATGAATGGCATGGCATGGATGATGAAAGTGGATCCCTCAAAATACTAAGGAAAAATGATTGGCTCAAGCTCAATAGCTCAAGACTCTTCATTTTTATATTTTAGTGATCCAAGATCACATTGAGTCTATAGGAAAAGCCAATACTATCAAGAAGGGATGAGGTGTTGCTTAATGAGCCTCTTGCTTCATGTGCTTAGTGATATGCTCCAAAACCCTCAGCTACTTTCTCACATCCACAAATGACCTAAACCCAAAGCCAAAATCGGTCACACCGATTCTTCCTATCCGGCGCCATCGATTTCAAATGTCATATCCACTGCCACAAACCCTAGGCAAATCGGATCTACCGATAGGGATCTCGGTCTCACCGAGATGGGATTGTAATCTCTCTGTTTCCCTTCGTAACGTTTCGGTCAAACCGAAGTGAGCGATCGGTCCCACCGAGATTGCAATGTAAACTCTCTATTTCCCTTTTGTAACATTTCGGTCTCACCGAAAAGAGCAAATCGGTCCCACCGAGTTTACCTGACCAACTCTCTGGAAAGCTTATTACCAAAATCGGTCTCACCGATTTTGTGTAATCGGTCTTACCGAGATTATGTTATGCCCTAACCCTAACCGAATCGGTCTCACCGAGTTAGATGTCAGTCCCACCGAAAATCACTAACGCTCACTAGGTTTACTAAATCGGTTCGATCGAGTTTGTTGATTCGGTCCCACCGAGTTTGGTAAATTGTGTGTAACGGTTAGATTTTGTGTGGAGGCTATACATACCCCTCCACCTCCTCTTCATTCGTGGAGAGAGCCATCAGACTAAACCTACACTTCCAACTTGCCATTTCTGAGAAAGAACCACCTACTCATGTGTTGAGGCCAAGATATTCCATTCCTACCATATGAATCTTGATCTCTAGCCTTCCCCAAGTTGCTTTCCACTCTAATCTTATTTTCACCAGATCCAAATCCTATGAGAGAGAGTTGAGTGTTGGGGAGACTATCATTTGAAGCACAAGAGCAAGGAGTTCATCAGCAACGCACCATTTGTTACTTCTTGGAGAGTGGTGTCTCCTAGATTGGCTAGGTGTCACTTGGGAGCCTCCGACAAGATTGTGGAGTTGAACCAAGGAGTTTGTAAGGGCAAGGAGATCCCCTACTTCGTGAAGATCTACCGCTAGTGAGGCAAGTCCTTCGTGGGCGACGGCCATGGTGGGATAGACAAGGTTGCTTCTTCGTGGACCATTCTTGGGTGGAGCCCTCCATGGACTCGCGCAACCGTTACCATTCGTGGGTTGAAAGTCTCCATCAACGTGGATGTACGATAGCACCACCTATCGGAACCACGCCAAAAACATCCGTGTCTCCAACTGCGTTTGAATTCTCCAAACCCTTCCCTTTACTTTCTTGCAAGTTGCATGCTTTAATTTCCGCTGCCTATATACTCTTTGCATGCTTGCTTGAATAGTGTGATGATTGCTTGACTTGTCCTAAGATAGCTAAAATCTGCCAAACTCTAAAATTGGGAAAAGGTTAAGTTTTTAATTGGTCAAGTAGTCTAATCACCCCCCTCTAGACATACTTCAAGGTCCTACAGCCAGGCCTCGTTTCCATCGCCTGTTCCGTCCAAGCCCTCCTGATGAACACGACAACACATTCCGTTCTGACCCAGCCGGTTGGCTCCCACGCGTTCCGTTGCCTCCCGATGAACATGAGCATTTCGTTGCCTCCCAATGAACACGACGCATTCCCTTGCCTCCCCATGAACACTACGATGACGCTGTTTCTCTGTTCCGACCCAGCCATGCACACGAGCCCTAACCGTACGTATGCGCGAGTAGGCGTTCGAGACCCCGCCCGTATGTACACATATGTGGCCGTATTTTCTTTCTTGCACCCAGGCCGCTGTACATGTACATGCTATGTGCGCGCATCTACTATGACATGTGCGCGCCTCTACATCGACCAGTATATATGTACGTACATGTTCGCGACCAGAATGACAAAGCTACGCACGCTTTGACCAGGTGGGTCCCAACTGTCTGGCAATTCCTTGCGTGCGAAGATGTAGCTGGTGGGTCCGAGTAGTCAGGGGGGCGAATCGTTTTGTGTTTTTTTTTGCCCGGACGCACTTCCTTGCGTGCGAAGGTGTAGCCACTGGGTCCCAGCAGTCAGGGGGGCGAATCGTTTTTTTTTTGCCCGCACGCACTTCCTTGCGTGCGAAGGTGTAGCTGGTGGGTCCCAGTAGTCAGGGGGCAAATTGTTTTTTCGGACGCACTTCCTTGCGTGCGAAGATGTAGCTGGTGGGTCCTAGCAGTCAGGGGGGCGAATCGTTTTTTTTCCCGAACACACTTCTTTGCGTGTGAAGATGTAGCTGGTGGGTCCCAGTAGTCAGGGGGCGAATCATTTTTTGCGCGAAATACTGTGGCCCGTTCGGTGGGTCCCCACTGTCAAGTGGAGGAATAATTATTTTGCGCGTAATAAGGAGGCACTTCCTTGCGGCTGTCGTGGACCCAGCTGTCAGCATCTCCACGTGTAGTCCATGTCCGATGGAAGTCGTTCCCTGACCACGCCGCGCCGAGAGCACCACGGCGGTGGACGATGGCGAGGCCTAGGAAGGGGACGACGCGGAGCCGGGGAAGACGTGGCAGTGGATGCACACGCGGAGAGGAGTACGAGGGTTCACTGGTTCGGCTGCGCTGCCATCGCCGCAGAATAACAGGGGGTGTGGGTGAGTGGAGGGATGGGCTGGCCAGCGGTGGGAGCAGTAGGGGGCGGTGAGGCCTCCGCGGAAGCACAGCCGGCCACGGGAGGCAGGAGCAGTCGGCACGACCGGCGCTGCTTTGGGCGGCTGGACCAAGAAGACCAGAGGTTGAAGAAGCACGATGGCCGTTAGATGGACATCGTACAGTCACTGCAGCTAGAATCATTTATATTAACTAAGTTGACAAAGCCCTTGGTACATCAACTTAGTAGGCCCACAGGCCAGCTTCCGAAATGGTGCGCCCCAGATGTTAGGGGGAAGAATCATTTTTTGGGCGGGTGAAGCTGGAATATCCGAGCTTGAAGAAGAAGCATGTCATCTGTTGGATGGACATCCAACGGCCACTGCTGCTAGAACCGTGTGTTGACTATAAGTTGACAAAGCCTTGCATACGCGTCAACTCTGTCTTTTAAGGGGACGCGTCAACTTAGTAAGGCCAGAAGTGTGTGGCAGAGAACTTATAGCCCATTTAAGATTTGTAAGAATGTGTAGCCCATTTTTGAATTCTAATGGAATTTACTACAGCCCATTTACAGTTCATTAAAAGTATAGCCCATTTCAACCAACTGTTCAAAACAGAATTCAATAAAATTTCCCACATTTTGATGGGATCCGAAATATTTTTATCCCAAAATTTCTAGTCAGATTAAATATAATTTCAATATAAATTTATATTACTTAAAAATCCAACGAAACATTGCGCTCGCAACAATTAATGAAATTAAAATTTTCAATATCCAAAAATAATATTTTATAAAGTAATTAAGTGTTTGGTGCACTTTTTTATAGTTACTGCCCAGTTTTTATAATTACATCCCATTTATTATTTCTTAAAGCCCATTTTCTTGTTAAGCCTAATGCGTCCCTCCTAGGAAAGATTTGCAGCCCAGCGGGGCGGAGAATAACAACCTGACCTTGCCTGGGTATTCCTAAAAAAAGTATAGCTGGGTTAGCCATTTTCAGCTTCAAAAAAATTAATATCTGGGCTGGATATCTGGCCTGGGCTAGATGGGCCACAGCCCGCCCAGTTAATACCTGCAGCGATGTTTTCGTTGTTGTTCAGAGGAGAAAAATTAATATCTGGGCTAAACATCGAAAAACTCTGAAGTGCTCACACCTCAAAAACACAAATACTGCTCGAGCTGCTTGGTCCCAGCTGTCGGCCGCTTCTTGTGCAATTCTCTTGTTTATTGACTATGGTGTGCGACCGTGATGTCAGGAAACCAGGAGGAAGCAAAATAAATTGTAGTTATATATATATATATATATATATATATATATATATATATATATATATATAAGGAGGCACTTGCGTACGTGAGGCTATGGCCCTGGTGGGTCCCCATTGTCATCCTCTCCAAGTAAAGTCATCTCCTCGCCCGCGCGCCCTTTCCACCCGAAATAGTGAGCGCCGCCTGCCCCGCTTCCTGGTGCAAGCGATTGCTCCGCCTTCAAACGACACAAGTGCCGTCCGTCCGTCCATCTGCCGCCCAGATTAATGATACCGTTTGCCAAGGCGGCTACTCCGGCGCCACACGTCCGTCCCTCCGTCGCCCACCGTTGCTATATAAACTGCTGCGCCGGCCATAGCCGCAGTCATCCGCATCCGTTCCCTTTCTCCTGTCCACACCACTATTGCCCACCATGGCTTCCTCGTGCTCCAGTGCTCTTCGGGACGGGCGGACGACGGACCACAAGGAGATGGCAACCATTGCTGCCGACCGGTTGGCCGGCAGGCAGCCAGAGGACGACGACGTCCCAATGGAGAACATGATAGTCGATGATCCGGCGCCAACCCCCTCCTCCACGCCATCCTCGCCGGTGCATTGCACCATGACCATCGGCGAGGCCCGTGCCCAATCTATGGACACAGTGAGGCAGATGCGTGAGGAGCAGTTCCGGGAGGCGCAGGCCGACGCTGCCTACAACCACCCTCTCCTCCAGGAGCACCTACAGGCGGAGGAGCAGATCACCGTGGAGCGGGCGGTGTCGTGGTTCTAAGTCTGACAGTAGAATGGGGGGTAAGTCTGGAAAGGCAAGGTCCTAGCTACGGAGTAGTTGTACACACGGGTGTTTAGCGAGTTCAGGCCCTTCTTGGAGGAAGTAACAACCCTACGTCTCGGAGCCCGGAGGCGGTCGACTGATCTCTGTGTATATGAGTTACAGGGGTGCGAACCCTTCTCCCAGTGGAGGAGGGTGGCTTATATAGAGGACGCCAGGACCCCAGCCAGCCCACGTAGAGGAGGGTTAAAGTACATTAAGCCGGGCATTACTGGTAACGCCCTACATAAAGTGTCATCATGACCATTAAGACTACTTATTTACAGACCGTTTGGATACAGCATAGATCCTGAACTTCTGATGGTCGAGTGCGTCTTCATGGTCGAGTGTCTTCTAGCCGGTCGAGTGGAGTCTCCCTTGGTCGAGTGGAGCTTGTCTTGGTCGACTGGAAGGTAGCTTCGTATGATGATGTCCTTGGGTATGGTATCCTAGATAGGTCTATGACCATACCGTAGGTACATATCTTCATCATTAGCCCCCGAATGGATCAAGGTTCGAGTGAGGAAGGAGTTGATGATTTTCTCCGACTCATTTCTTGCGCTTTGATTGTGTCTATCTTGGATTGGCGATTTTTCTTTCGGTGTTGGCGTCAACTTTTACTTCAGTCGCCTTGATCCATTCTTATCTTCTGTCGAGTGAACTTTTGAACTCTGGAGAACTCCCGAGCGATGGATCGCGGGAAAGATATTGTCTGACAGTCTGATCTGCTGCTAGCGGATTTTGTGGGATCCGAAATTTGGGAAGCGCGCGAAGCGGGGAGGCCTGCGGGAATCGGACGGGATAAGGCATGGACGCCTCGATCTCTGCGCCGTCTTTTTCGCCACGTATCGCGCGTGCGCGACTATTTCAGGATGTGACAGGATCGCTTGGACCCACCCGTCAGCCACTCGGAAACGTCCTTATATAAAGCGCCGGGGGAGGGTTTTTTGAACAGTGCCCTCCCATTCTTCTCTCTTCCTTCTCTACCTCCGCCTGCTGCGCCTGCTCCCGGCTCTGCCTACCCACCTCTTGCGCGCTTCGCCGGCGACAATGGTGAAGGAGAAGACGGCGGCCCTAGAGCGTGTGAAGAAGGCGACAGTGACGGGGCAAGCGAAGGGGAGACCGTCCAGTCGGGGCGGATCTTCGTCGAGGTCCTGCCTGCCAAAGGGTTGGGTCCAAGGGGAATGGATCCGTTCGACCATCACAGAGAAAGACCTCAACGACCTGGCCAATGAGGGACTGATCCCCCATGGGTCGGCGAGGCTTCCGAGGACCGAGTGCCAACCACAGCCGCAGGAGGGTGAGTGCGTTCTCTTGGCCACTCACATAGATCGTGGATTTTCTTTGCCGCCGAGTGCTTTCTTTCGAGGGTTTCTGAATTTCTTTGGGGTGCAACTCCACCATTTCAATCCCAATTCCATCGCCTATCTTGCTGCCTTTGTGTCCATGTGCGAGAATTTCCTGGGTTGTCGACCACACTGGGGTCTCTTCAAGCACATATTCACCTGTCTCTCATAGACAGTGAAAAAGACGAGTCCGGACGATGAGAGGACCAAGGTCATTCAGATGTGCGGGGGTCTTGGGATTCAGTTGAGGAATAAAAGCACTTTCCCGGCGATGACCCTTCCTGAGTCGGTTAGAGGGTGGCAGTCGACTTGGTTCTACTGCCAAGACGAGTCGACGCCGGGGCAGTCAACTGGTCTCCCTCCGTTCTCCATGGACCGAGTGAACAAACCGTCTTCTCTGAAGGTGCTCCCTGAGGAGAAGGCCGAGGTAAAAATGTTGGTGGAGCGCATGGTCCAACTCGTTCGGGACGGAGTGACGAGCATGGATCTTCTGGAAGTCTTCCTTAGGCGGCGCATCCAACTGCTCCAGTACCGAGGCCACCCGATGTGGCTGTACTGCGGTACTGAAGACACCACTCGGGTCCATCCAGAGGCAGTCGACGATGCCACGCTGGAGAGGTGGGTGACCGCCATCACAGGGAACAAGGACAACCCTCGAGGAGCGAGGAGGATCCCGCCACTCGACTGTACCTATACGCCGGACAAGGTATGGCCGCTTATCTCCAAGTGTAATTTTGTTTTATCCATTCTGCTTTGCTGTGAATTGATCGAGTGATCTTCATTTTGCTTTGTTGCTTGTCAGGCCACCACGGAGTTATACTCGATGCCTAATGGAGCGTAGACGCCGATTGAGGAGGAGGAAGGAAGTGGGGGCGAGAGCCCGGAGGAGTGGGATTCGGATGCTGACGACGATGATGAGGCTGACGACTCTGATGAGGAGGAAGAGGAGGAGGAGGAGGAGGAAGTTGCACCACCCCGCTCGGAAAGACGCTCGAAGCTTGTTCATGATCCCGCGACTGAGCGTGGTAAAGGGGTGGCGACCGCTACCCAGTCGACCAAGCGCCCTCGGACTACTTCTCCGGCGCCGACTGAGAAAGCTCCAAAGCAGTCTCGAGTGGCATCGTCGAAACCTACGAAGGTCTTGCCGAAGATGAAGATGGTGATCCCCACTATCTCAGGGTAATGGTAGTATTGAGTTTTCCCCGTTTCGTAAACTTGCTCTTGGTCGACTCATGGGTCAATCGACTGATTTCCGGAACTGCAGCGCTGCTACTTCTGATACTTCGACCAAGGCTGAAGACCACGAGATGGAGGATGCTGCTACCTCACAACCTGGTATGATTCTTGTGATGCCGTTTTCAGTCAACTGACTTATTGTCTCTAATTTTGATTCTTTTTGCAGCTTCATCTAACATTGTTATTGACCTTCCTGACGACGACGATGAAGAACCACCGAGGCAAAGGAGGAGCAAGAAAACGCCTGCTGGCAAGGCGACTCGAGATGTGCCAGCACCCGAGACGTTGGTCGTGGAGGGAGACAATGTCACTCGACCCACCGTAACCTTCATGGTGCCGTTGACGAGTGCTCGCCCTTCGTCCTCGAGTGCTGCTCAACCCTCGCTTTTCTCCACCTACCCCGTTCCAGAAGACCAAGCTAGTGTTGCTAGAGAAGCGATACGCCAAGCGGGGGTCATGATGGAGCAAGTGAAGGCGATACGAGAAGCTAGCCAGGCAGCCTATGACGCCAGTTCAGCTCTTCAGAGTAATGTTCAGGTCAGTCGGTCACTGCCTGTTCTGTTAGGATATGAAATCTGTAAACTCTTCTTTCTGCAATTCTTAGAGTTTGTCCTGCACCCAGTGGGTGTGTCGATTGGAATTCCGGGTTAGTGGGGGCACGCTGAGTGCACCCACTGGGTGTAGTCCCCAAGGCTATGGTGGACTGCTGGCAGTCGACCATAGTCTTTATGCTTTGAGTTTTTCTTTACTCGACAAGGTCGAATAGATTCATAGACTGGTGGGGGCACGCTGAGTGCACCCACTGGGTGTAGTCCCCGAGACTGTGGTCGACTGCTGGCAGTCGACTATAGTCTAAAGAACATTGCCTCTTTTTTTTTGTTGGTCGACTGGTCGACTCTTGATGAAACTAGTGGGGGCACGCTGAGTGCACCCACTGGGTGTAGTCCCCGAGACTATAGTCGAATGTTTGCATTCGACCGTAGTCTTAGAAACGCTATGATTTTTCCTTACTCACTCAGAAGTGAATTGTCTTTGACGTCTGTCGATTGATTCTTCGTAGAAATCATGTGACCTTGCGGCTCGTTATACTGAGTTGGAGAACAAACACATTCAGCTCGAGCTCGATCTGAAACTGGCCCAAGAGAACTTGATGAAGGCGAAGGAGGAAGCTAAAGGTATGCTTGGTGAGGCCTTTGACGACTGCCTTTGCCTCTCACTTGTTTCCGAATCTAATCTCACTGTAACTTTGTAGGCAAAGTGAGGGACGCCCTGAAGAAACAAGAGCTTGACTTGGCTGAGATGCAAAAAACTGCTTTAGAGAAGACCAGGCTAGCGGATGAGAAGCTGGCTTCGGTGACTAAGCTTGAAGAAGAAAACACCAATCTGAAAGCTGCTCTTGATGCTGCCAACCAGGAGGTCACTCGACTGAAAAGCGACAAGACCACCCTAAATGACAAGGCCAGCAAGTTGAAGAGAAAGAAGAATGATCTAGAGGCTTATCTGGGTGGACTCGCCAAGAAGTTGTTCCTCATGCTTGAAGGTAATCCTTTGTATCAAACAAATATTTTAATTGTAACCTCTGACTGTTTGTCTTAACTCGGTGGTTGTGCTTGCAGAATTTTGTCAGTACTTTGAAGAGGAGACTAGTCGACTGGAAGTAAACCTGGACCCCATCAACTCTCCTGTGAAAGATGAAGTCGCCATGAACGTGCTCCGACTTGAATCTCGTGTTGCTGCCGTCATCGATTATCTCGCAAGGCTGAAGGTCGCAACTTCCCACATCGACACAACACTCTGGCCAAGAGAGACACTCCAGAACGACCTCAAGTCTCTGATGACTCGACTGAACGAGGTCCCAAGTCGAGTGCAGGAGTGGAAGAAGTCTTCGGCCAGGTGCGGCGCAGATGTTGCTCTATCTCTGGTCCGCGTTCACTGCAAGGATGCACGAGAGGACAAGCTAGTGGCTCTTAGGGTAGCCAACACCAAGAAGCACAATTTCAGATCTTTCATGGAGATCTTCATTGCCACTGCCACTCGGATTGCCGATGGAATTGATCAGGACGAGTTTGTGGCACCTTCCAGCCCTCCACAGGAGGGGTAAAAATCTTCTGAGCTTGATACTTTAAATTTGCCTCGGTATGCCGAGTGAGTTTTGTAACCGACAAACCTTAACAGGCCTAGTGCCTGAGCACTTTCGGTTCCGCTAGGTGTTATCCGAACTTGGGTTCGTCGCTGAATATGTTTGCATTTGGTTTGAGGCGTCTTTTGCAGGTTAAAGCGAAGCGCTTATTGTCATCGACTTGTTCCCCAATTCACTTAGGCGAGCTCTGGGCTGCAGCTAAATCCCCGAGCGAGAGGTTTGCCCTCCACTCGGTAGGATTTCAGACACTTGGGCAGGCGCTGGGCTCCAGCTAAGTCCCCGAGTGGGAGGTCTGCTCTCCACTCGGTAGGATTTCAGACACTTAGGCAAGCACTGGGCCGCAGCTAAGCCCCTGAGTGGGAGGTCTGCTCTCCACTCGGTAGGATTTCAGAAACTTAGGTGAGCACTGGGCTGCAGCTAAGCCCCTGAGTGGGAGGTCTGCTCTCCACTCGGTAGGATTTCAGAAACTTAGGCAAACACTGGGCTGCAGCTAAGCCCCTGAGTGGGAGGTCTGCTCTCCACTCGGTAGGATTTCAGAAACTTAGGCGAGCACTGGGCTGCAGCTAAGCCCCCGAGTGGGAGGTCTGCTCTCCACTCGGTAGGATTTCAGACACTTAGGCGAGCACTGGGCTGCAGCTAAGCCCCCGAGTGGGAGGTCTGCTCTTCACTCGGTAGGGTTTCAGACACTTAGGTGAGCACTGGGCTGCAGCTAAGCCCCCGAGTGGGAGGTCTGCTCTCCACTCGGTAGGGTTTCAGACACTTAGGCGAGCACTGGGCTGCAGCTAAGCCCCCGAGTGGGAGGTCTGCTCTCCACTCGGTAGGATTTCAGACACTTAGGCGAGCACTGGGCTGCAGCTAAGCCCCCGAGTGGGAGGTCTGCTCTTCACTCGGTAGGGTTTCAGACACTTAGGTGAGCACTGGGCTGCAGCTAAGCCCCCGAGTGGGAGGTCTGCTCTCCACTCGGTAGGGTTTCAGACACTTAGGCGAGCACTGGGCTGCAGCTAAGCCCCCGAGTGGGAGGTCTGCTCTCCACTCGGTAGGATTTTTGAATTGGTGGCGTAGCTCGGAAGGAGAGGGTAGCAGTCGACCTGCACCTCGTCCTCCTTGTAGAACGCATGTTGTACTTGTACTTAGGCGAGTTCTTGGACTGCTACTAAGCCTCCGAGTGGAAGGCTGGCTTACCACTCGGTAGGATTTTATTTATCTTAGGCGAGTACTTGGACTGCAGCTAAGCCTCCGAGTGGGAGGCTGGCTTACCACTCGGTAGTATTTTATTTATCTTAGGCGAGTACTTGGACTGCAGCTAAGCCTCCCAGTGGAAGGCTGGCTTACCACTCGGTAGGATTTTATTTATCTTAGGTGAGTACTCGGACTGCAGCTAAGCCTCCGAGCGGAAGGCTGGCTTACCACTCGGTAGGATTTTATTTATCTTAGGCGAGTACTTGGACTGCAGCTAAGCCTCCGAGTGGAAGGCTGGCTTACCACTCGGTAGGATTTTATTTATCTTAGGCGAAACGGATTTCGCAGCTAAGCCTTCGTGTGGGAGACTGGCTCGCCACTCGGTTAGGATTTTTTTACAGACTTGGGCGAATCGGATTCGCAGTCAAGCCACCCACTGGGGGATTGTTTTATATGGACAAAAGCAATAACAATCACTGGGAAAACTATAAAGCTCTTGTCTTTGATAAATAAACTACAGGAGTACTTTTATTACAACTCATCCGAGTGAATACTTAAGTGTAAAAGGGGCGGAGAAGCTCCGCGTTCCAAGCTCGGGGCTCGTCGATCTGATGCTCGACATTGTAAAGACAGTATGCTCCATTGTGGAGAACCTTGGTGACGATGAAGGGACCTTCCCAAGAAGGAGCAAGCTTGTGTGGTTTCTGCTGGTCCACTCGGAGAACTAAATCTCCTTCCTGGAAGGCTCGACTCTTCATGTTTTTGGCGTGGAAGCGACGCAAGTCTTGTTGATAAATGGTCGATCTGATCAGAGCCATCTCTCTTTCTTCTTCTAAAAGGTTGATTGCGTCCTGCCGCACTTGTTCTGCTTCAGCTTCGGTGTAGAGCTCGACTGGGGGAGCGTTGTGGAGAAGATCACTCGGCAAGACTGCTTCAGCTCCGTAGACCAAGAAGAATGGAGTTCTACCAGTCGACCGGTTGGGTGTGGTCCTTAACCCCCAAAGCACCGAGGGAAGTTCGTCAACCCATGCACCCGCCGCATGCTTGAGATCACGCATCAAACGGGGCTTCAACCCTTTGAGAATCAAACTGTTGGCTCGTTCTGCCTATCCATTCGACTGTGGATGGGCGACTGAAGCATAGTCGACTCGTGTGCCTTGATATGTGCAGAAAGCTCTGAATTCTTCAGAATCGAAGTTTGACCCATTGTCAGTGATGATGCTGTGCGGGACCCCATATCTGAATATCAATTCTCTGATGAAGCTGACAGTAGTACCGGCATCGAGGTTCTTGATGGGTTTAGCTTCGATCCACTTAGGAACTTGTCGACTGCTACCAGCACATGGGTAAAACCGCTTCTGCCTGTTCTCAAAGGACCGACCATATCCAAACCCCACACTGCAAAGGGCCAGGCGAGTGGTATAGTCTTCAAAGCTGACGCGGGCTTGTGTGACATATTGGAGTAAAATTGACATCCCTCACACTTGTCGACTATCCCCTTCGCCATTTCATTCGCTCTGGGCCAATAAAAACCAGCTCGGTATGCTTTGGCCACGATGGTCCGAGAAGACGCATGATGGCCACAGGTCCCCGAGTGGATATTGTTGAGAATCATTCGACCTTCCTCTGGTGTTATATATTTCTGGCTGACTCCAGTCGCACTTTCTCTGTATAACTGACCTCTCATGACGGTGAAGGCTTTGGACCGGCGGACAATCTCTCGAGCTTCTTCTTCATTCTCGGGGAGTTCCTTCCTCAAAATATAGGCGATATAGGGCACTGTCCAATCGGGAGTGATGACCAAAACTTCCATGATTAAGTCGACCACCGCTGGGACCTCGACTTCAGTCGGATCTGTGGTGCTTTTAGGCTGCGGGGCTTCTTCAGTGAAAGGATCCTCTTGAACCGATGGTGTGTAGACATGTTCCAAAAACACGCCACTCAGAATGGCTTCCCTCTTGGAACCTATCTTCGCCAAGTCATCGGCTGCTTGATTTTTCAGTCGGGGAACATGATGGAGTTCTAACCCTTCGAATTTCTTTTCAAGCTTCCTCACTGCACTGCAGTATCCAGTCATGGCTGGGCTTCTAACGTCCCGCTCCTTCATCACCTGATTGACCACCAAATCTGAGTCGCCGTAAACCATAAGGCGATGGACGCCGAGTGAAATGGCCATGCACAACCCATACAATAGTGCTTCATATTCTGCTTCATTGTTGGAGGAATCAAAGTGGATCTGGAGCACATATCTGAGCTTATCTCCTCGGGGAGAAACCAAAACTACCCCAGCACCAGAACCATTTAACATCTTAGAGCCATCAAAGAACATGGTCCAATGCTCCGAGTGAACTTGAGTCGGCTGCTACTGTTCAATCCACTCGGCAAGGAAATCTGCTATGGCCTGGGACTTAATGGCTTTCTTTGCCTCGAATTTGATATCAAGGGGAAGGAGTTCAATCGCCCATTTAGCCACTCGACCAGTTGCATCTCTGTTGTGCAGTATCTCTGACAATGGTGCGTCGCTGACGACTGTAATGTCATGATCAGAGAAATAATGAGCAACCTTCTTCATGGTCATGTAGATCCCATATACGAGCTTCTGATAATGAGGATATCTTTGCTTCGATGGGGTCAAAACTTCAGAGAGGTAATACACTGGGCGCTGAACTTTGAAGGCTTTCCCTTCTTCTTCCCGCTCGACCGTAAGTACTGTACTGATGACTTGTCCTGTGGCTGCAATATAAAGCAACAGAGGCTCTTTGCTGATTGGAGCAGCAAGCACCGGCTGGGTGGAGAGCAGAGTTTTTAACTCGGCAAACGCTGCATCAGCTTCTGGAGTCCACTCGAACTTGTCTGCCTTCTTCATCAGTCGGTAAAGGGGCAACGCCTTCTCACCGAGGTGAGAGATGAATCGACTTAACGCGGCCAAGCATCTAGTAAGCTTCTGGACATCGTGCACACGCACAGGGCGTTTCATTCGGAGTATGGTGCCCACTTTTTCTTGGTTAGCATCGATTCCTCATTCGGAAACGAGAAAACTGAGTAACTTCCCGCCAGGTACTCCGAATGTGCACTTTGAAGGATTGAGCTTGATATCATACCTCCTGAGATTGGCAAATGTTTCAGCTAAGTCAGTCAACAGGTCGGAACCCTTTCGTGACTTGACCACGATATCGTCCATGTATGCTTCCACATTCCGACTGATTTGAGTGAGTAAACACTTTTGAATCATTCTCATGAACGTGGCTCCGGCATTCTTGAGGCCGAATGGCATGGTGATATAGCAGAAGCACCCGAATGGGGTGATGAAAGCTGTTTTGATTTCGTCGGGCCCATATAGACGGATCTGATGATACCCGGAATAAGCGTCTAGAAAAGACAATCTCTCGCACCTTGCGGTCGAGTCGACAATTTGGTCGATGCGAGGGATGATCTTTCGGGCAGGCCCGATTGATATGTTTGAAATCAATGCACATACGAAGGGAATTGTCCTTTTTGGGAACCATAACGACATTGGCGAGCCACTCGGAGTGGTATATCTCTCGGATGAACTCTGCTGCAAGGAGTCGAGCCACCTCTTCGCCAATGGCTTTTTTCTTCTGAACGGCGGACCGTCGAAGATGTTCTTTAACAGGTTTTGCCTTTGAATCGACTCTAAGGCGATGCTTAGCCAGTCCCCTGGGAACACCTGGCATGTCAGCTGGCTTCCATGCGAAGATGTCCCAGTTCTCACGGAGGAACTGGATGAGCGCTTCTTCCTATTTAGAGTCGAGTGTAGTGGAAATATGGGTCGGATCTGCATTGGGGTCAGTCGGGTGGATGTGAACTGGCTTCGTCTCACCGGACGACTGAAATGCCGACTCTGTGGCGGGCTTCTTGGCCCGCAGTAAATCACTCGGATCTACGTTCTTCTTGTATCCCTCTAGCTCTATCACTGTTATCTGGTCATCCGCAATCTTTGAGCCTTTCTGGAAACACTCTTCTTCTTTCTTCCGGTTACCAGTGACGGTGATCACGCCTTTGGGGCCTGGCATCTTTAACTTGAGGTACACATAACATGGTCGAGCCATGAAGCAGACGTAGGCTGGTCTTCTCAAGATAGCGTGGTAGGCGCTCTGGAAATCCATGATTTCAAATGTCAGCTTCTCTTTGCGGAAATGCTTCGAGTCGCCGAACACCACATCCAGAGCTATTTGGCCGAGTGACTCAGCCTTCTTTCCTGGGATGACTCCATGAAAACTCATGTTGCTGGAACTGAGCCTGGACATCGGAATGCCAATTCCCTTGAGTGTCTCTGCATACAGTATGTTCAACCCGCTACCGCCATCCATCAATACCTTCGTCAGTCGAGTGCCTTCGACGACCGGGTCGACCACGAGTGCTTGCCTCCCAGGGGTGGCAATATGAGTAGGATGGTCCGACTGGTCGAAAGTAATGGGAGTTTGTGACCATCTCAGATAGTTTGGTGTTGCCGGTGCGACCATATTGACTTCACGGTTGATCACTTTCAGTCGAATTTTGCTCTCTACATCAGCAAAAATCATCAGAGTGGAGTTGACATGAGGGTACTCTCCATCACTGTCCTGCTTGTCCTCAGCCTTGTTCGACTCCTTCTCTTTGTCCTTCGGCTGTTTCCCTTGGAACTGCTGGATTAAGAGCCGGCACTGGCGAGTGGTATGCTTTGGGTAGATGAAGTTACCCTCTTCGTCTTTCTTTGTGTGGATATGACACGGCAGGTCCATCACATCATTACCCTCCTTCCGCTTTTGCTTCCGACTAGGGTTTCCTTTATCCGACTGACTTGGCTTGTACTTGCCGCTCCGGAGTCGGTCCTCTTCTTCGCCATTGGTGTACTTGGTGGCTATTTCCATCATCCGACTCAAGGTCATGTCTCCAGTTCGACCAAACTTCAGGCTCAACTCTCTGTTCTTGACGCCATCTTTGAAGGCGCAAACCGCTTGATGGTCCGACACATTCTCTACAGTGTGATGCAAAGTGATCCACCTCTGGATGTAATCCCTCAGTGTTTCACTCGACTTTTGTACACAAACTTGTAGCTCAGTCAATCCAGCAGGTCGCTTGCAAGTTCCCTCAAACGTTCTGACGAACACTCGAGAAAGATCTTCCTAGGTGTAAATGCTGCTGGGAGCTAACTGATTTAACCATGCCCTGGCTGAACCCTCTAGTATAAGTGGCAAATGTTTCATGGCCACCTCATCATTACCGCCACCAATCTGAACAGCCACTCGGTAGTCTTCGAGCCAAGTTTCAGGCTTAGACTCTCCGGTGAACTTACTCACCCCAGTCGCCAACCTGAAGTTGGGGGGTATCCCTGCGGCTCTGATCGCTCTGCTAAAACATTCTGGACCTGAAACGTGGACTCGGCTGCTTGTGGGCACATCTCTGTCATGACCACCTCTATGAGCTCTGTTTCGGTCAACCAAACCTTGCACGATGATGGATCTCGCGTCAAAGCCTGGCCCTCTGGGGTCGATTGGAGCTCTCCGCCCGACACTGAGCTGGCGTCTATCATCTTGCTGCCGATGGGCGTTAGACCCACTTCTCGAAGGAGGAGTGGGCACTCGACGCCTGTCATCACGATCAAATCGGTCGTCATAGTGGTCCCGCCGGCCTTCACGTCCCATGCGCCTCGGAGGCGACCTTGGACTGTGAGCCGACTGAACAGTATTCACAGTGATAGATCGACTGTGAATCCTGTTACGTGACTATGACACAGCTGAATTCTGATCTCCTGCCGCCCGGAGCAAATCTCTGATCTGCATCAAGCCTCTTCCAGCCTCTGACTGAGAGGGCTGAATTGACTCCGCTATGCGGGCTGCAGCTGCCAAATTCTAAATTGGGGTTCGATATACCTGAGTTGGTTGCGGAAAGAGCTGACATCGATTGGAGTTAGTCGCTCGCTGACGCGCACGCTCGTCGAGTGCTCGCTGAAGGTTCTCCAGTCGAGTGCGTTCAGCCAGGTTGGCTAAACGCGCCTCTTCCAGGGTGCGAGCCTCATGTGTTTCTCCTGCTATGGGAGTATGCAGGGCTTCCATGTTCCGGCGGCGAAGTTCTTCTCTCTGCTGGGAAGTGAGCGGCTCGGGTTGGTACTCTTCATGGGCTTGAGCGGGGTCGTCCTCGTCGTCCATCCCATCGCCGCGGGGGAAACCGGGAGGACTACGGGGCCCGTTGACCATCAGGACCTCCGCCGCTGGGTCACTGCTATCGCACTCGGATGCAGTCCCTACGGAGCCAGTCGACAGGTCGAACAGGCCATAGAGAGATTCGTCGGGCTCAATCGCCGCGACTTGTGTGGTGGCCGATTGGCGAGCCACTGCGTGCCTCACCCATCGCTGGAGCCTCGACCGACCAGAGCGCTTGCACTGGTGGGAGACACGGAGGGAGGACGGCGTAGTAGTCGATCGGTATGGAGTCGACGGCTGTCGCAGCAAGACACCACGGACACACGCCCGAAAGTGCGTCGTCCCGCGGACGGGGAGCGCGTCGATGTCGAGTGGTGCCTCCTGGAGCCAAGCGGAGTCGTCGGCGATGAAAGTGAGCACACCGAGACGGATCTCGTGGCCCTCGACCAGTGCTCCACCGGAAACCATGTTGAAGGTCGGACAAATTGCAACTTCTCCAAAAAAAGTCGCTAAGACACCGGCCCCACGGTTGGAGCCAACTGTCGTGGTTCTAAGTCTGACAGTAGAATGGGGGGTAAGTATGGAAAGGCAAGGTCCTAGCTACGGAGTAGTTGTACACAAGGGTGTTTAGCGAGTTCAGGCCCTTCTCGGAGGAAGTAACAGCCCTACGTCTCGGAGCCCGGAGGCGGTCGACTGATCTCTGTGTATATGAGTTACAGGGGTGCGAACCCTTCTCCCAGTGGAGGGGGGTGGCTTATATAGAGGACGCCAGGACCCCAGCCAGCCCACATAGAGGAGGGTTAAAGTACATTAAGGCTGGGAGTTACTGGTAACGCCCTACATAAAGTGTCATCATGACCATTAAGACTACTTATTTACAGACCGTTTGGATACAACATAGATCCTGAACTTCTGATGGTCAAGTGCGTCTTCATGGTCGAGTGTCTTCTAGCCGGTCGAGTGGAGTCTCCCTTGGTCGAGTGAAGCTTCTCTTGGTCGACTGGAAGGTAGCTTTGTATGATGATGTCCTTGGGTATGGTATCCTAGATAGGTCTATGACCATACCCTAGGTACATATCCTCATCAGGCGGAGCAGGAGGCACTGCTCGACTCATACCACTCCGCCCGCAAGGGCCGCCTCGAGCGCTGGCGGTACCGCATGCGCGTGGCGGAGGCTGCGGACGCCTACAAAGAGGCTAGCAAAGAGGGCGATGAAGCGGGCGAGGCGCTGTTTGGTGAGACCGAGGATGAGGCAGAGGACAATGCCAGCTCAGATGAGTCCTTGCTCCGCTGGCGTCGACGAGGCCCTGCTCCACCGAGGCCCCGCGGTGCCAACGACGAGGTAGAGGACACCGCCGGCTCTGCCGAGGCCCCTCCCTGCCAACAATGAGGCAAAGGACATCACCGGCTCAACCGAGGCCCCACCCTACCGGTAACGTGGGGGAGGATTTCCCCCGCTCTGCCGAGGCGCCGCTCGTCGGCAACGAGACAGAGGACATCGCCGGCTCCACCGAGGCCCCGCCCCGCTGCCAACGAGGCCGCGCCACAGAGAAAATGAGGAAGAGTAGAACACGGTAGGTCGCCGCCGCTCAGGTCCAAGTAAGGCCACCGCTGCTACCCTCCGGTTGAAGCCAAGCTAGGCGGGTTGACCATTGACGGTCGGTTAGCTTCTTGGCAGCGACATGGAGTCGGAGAGCTGCACTGGAGAAGAACACTGCTTCTACTTAACTGCTGGTGCAGTTGGCTGACTGACACGTGGGCCCAACAGGACACATGTCAATTATGCAACTGCACCTGCAGTTAAGTCATTGAAGCTTCTGTTTGGCTCAGCGGGACACAGGTGGGTAGCTCCGGTTAATTAATTATACCTCTAGTGCACCCCTTTTTAGTTGAAGAATGTATGAAATGTAATAAAATCCGGCATGTTTATATGAAATCCGACCGTGTATGAATGAATTTATTTCGATTAGTTCGAATTGCTGTATCACTGGCATTGGATGAACATGCAAAACAAAACGTACTAGCATTATTCCTAGGGTGATCACCTCGTTTGCAGCAGTTTCACATGTACTCCCTCCGGTCCTTTCTAGTCTGCATACAAGTTTTGTCTGTAGTCAAAGTATCTCTACTTTGACCAATCTTATACAAAAAAGTATGCACTTTCACAATGTGCGAAGTAAAAAGGAACAGAAGGAGTACAAAGAGTTTGAGCAGCTTTTAGCGTTTTTCTGTACATTGCAATCAAACACACATGGCTGGCAATTCATAGAGAACATTCAAAACAATCGATGATTATACATCTCACCGACTCACATGTCAGAGGCAATATTTACTTCACAACTAAAGAATAAATAAAAAGTTGATCGACGCTGCTGACAGCAAAGGGCGTCCCATTCAAAAATATCAAACACATGTCTTGCTAAAATCAATGAGCAAAATTTTACAAGGTTGTCCCATTCCAAAATATCAAATGCCTATGATTGTGGAATGGGCAGGGTTTGCCATCAATTCGGACATTGACATGGCACCTCGTGCTAAATAAACCAGCTATTCTTTTAGTGCAGTTCCACCAAAATCAACCAAATTCACGCATAGCTTGTATGATTTCGCCCTTATATGTTGCAGCACCTTGAACTTGTCGGCACCTCCTTTCTTGTGGTGAAAATGAATGATTCTATGTATTCATGAACATTTTGTGCAGTTCCTGTTGAAATCAAGCTGAGCACCCCTGTTTGCACAAATACAAAAAAGTGATTAGTATAAAGCAAACTGTACTATGAATTGATAGTTTCAACAGGCACCTACATGGTCCATGTAGAGCACACTTTTAGAAAAATGGAACTCACCAAAAAGAATCCTAGAAAAACATTGTACTCGCGCATCACATCAAAAAAATGGAGATTTATCAGTCCTTCTGAGTTGAAGTTAGTTTGGTCTTGTGGGGAGTAATGTAACCATCCTTCAACTGCTCCTTCTGATGAGAAGATAGACATGGCTTCTTCATCGTGGCATAATTGGAACTAGTCACTTCACGTACTCCATATTCTTCTTTAGAGGAAGATGATCCTGTTGTGCAAAGAGAAGAGGACTACTAAATGCTAGCATCCCTGTTTGCTCGAAAAAAAGGAAAGGAAATATTTAAAACAACACATATGAAGCACTTCTCAAGGACAATACCACTTTTTCATGACAGTATCTAAACAGTAGCACAACACCAATAGAGATGACAAAGCTCAATCATATGGATGAAATCAGTGGGCGAGTACCAACCTTTGTCTGGAGGCTTATTGTGTAGAGCATACATATGAAGCACTTCTCCGGAACCATCTGTTGCTGTCTACGGTAGTGGCCATGCTTACTATATACTCCTTGATTAGTTTAATGTTTCCAACATCTTCTTGTGCAGTTCCACTAAAATATATGATATCTTTAAAGAAGATCCCTATTTGCACAAGTAGAGATAATTACGTATTACATTAAGAGTGGCATCAAATCAGTGGCAAAACAATTGCTCGTTCCAGCCATAGCAATAAATTAAGATGCAAAACTATATCATTACTTGTGTCATCACAGTTCTAGTGCTTCATTACAGCACCGAGAGTTGATTTTTGTTTTTCTTCCGCTTGTTCTTCCCCTTCATCACTTGGTTCAATAACAGACAAGCTTCACCTTCAATGTAAGATTTGGCATGTCAATTAGGGAGCACAAGTATAGTACTAAACTTAATTTTTTGATGAAAGTGGCAAATATAGGTCAACAGTTGTGAAATATCCTTATCTTACCTCAATGGGATATTACAGTGCACATACAGATTGGAAGTCTTGTCTCCATTTGTGCAGTTCACTAAAATCAAGCAACATTATTGTACAAGTAGCACAACATATGAAAGCACACTGCAGAATCATGTGAAAGAAGGCTAGTACTGACCTCTCATGATGCGGAATTCAAACAACTCACAAGAAGAAGATCTGAACCAAAATTGCCAACATGGATAGGAAGTAAGATCTCCTCTTGTGCAGTTCCACTAAGATCAAGCAATCAAGCAACGTTGTCGGTGTGACATTTTGGTTGAACTGCACAAAACACTCTTAAAACAAAAGTGTTTTGTGCAGTGCAACAAAAGGTCACAATGGCAACGAGGTGAATTAGATAACCCTGTTTACACAGAGGTGCCAAGGAAACAATTAGTGGTCAATAATGGTGGATGACACAGAAGCCAACAAAAAGAAGCATCTACCTTATCTAAATGGGAAAGAAAGCAAGACAGTAGCATTTCTCAAACGGTGTCATTGATTAATATTAACATAGAGATTATATTAACAATAAAATTCGTTAAACATGTAATTTACTTTTAACTGTGGCATTGCATCAATTTTCTAGTGGCATTATTAGAGGGTGTTTGTTTACAGGGACATTTTGGTGTAGGGCCTAAAAAAACTCTGTGTCATTCCCATCTAAATCAAACAGGAGGGACTTTTAGGGACTAAAAGTGGGCATTTGGTACTAAAGAAACAAGACCCCGAGGGAGGTTTTTGGGACTTTTTCCAACAGTTGCCCCTGCCACGCATCGCACGTTGTCTCTATTAGTTCATTACTAGGGGTAACATGGTCTTTTAGCATGTCATTTAATAACCTCTTATCCATGTTTAGTCTCTGGGACCAAGTAGGTAGGGACTAGGGAGTTTTTAACCAAACAGGGCCTTAGATTAACAACAACTAATGAGTTGCACGGGACAGTGGACGCACCAGCACCATGTGCATCTACCGATGTACTGTGGTCATGCACAGTCTGTTGCAACAAAGAACAAACAACCAAGGAGCATATTTGTGTTGGTCCCAGTTTTGTTATCTTTAAACACCTTTCCCTATGTGAGCGCAGTAAATCTAGTCCTGCTCAAACTCTACAGCCTTGTCCCTTCTTTTCCTTTTTGAACTAGTTCCTTCGCCCCTTCCTTTCCTCTTTGAACCACGTCCTAGATTTATGCGATACAACTTTCCCCACTACTTTCCCCCATTCCTTTCCTCTTTGAACCACGTCCTAGATTCATGCTATACAACTTTCCCCCTTCATTTCCTCTTTGAACCACGTGCTAGGTTCATGCTATATACAACTTTTCCCACTACTTTCCCCCACTCCTTTCCTCTTTGAACCACATACTAGATTCATGGTATACATGCAGCTAGAGAAATGCATGTGGAGTAAGTAAATTATACCTTAAGGTTCTTGGGGCATGGTTCAGTGGGCGACGGGACAGCGGCGAAGAAGAAGGGGTCGGAGGCCCTCCCGCTCCGCCGCTGGGTGAAAGTGAACAGTTGCACCGGTAGTGGATTC
The DNA here is from genome assembly GCA_963921465.1 of Triticum timopheevii. Lineage (NCBI taxonomy): Eukaryota > Viridiplantae > Streptophyta > Magnoliopsida > Poales > Poaceae > Triticum > Triticum timopheevii. The sequence continues at coordinate 486,397,311 of OY997270.1, read as the reverse complement.
CCTCCCTCGCCGACGGCGACAACGTTAAGCCTCCTTCCCTTCCCGGTGGACGGATCCTGCCGGCTCTTTGAGCAGTAGTGAGGGGAGAGAGAGGCCAACGGAGTCTTGTTTAGATCTGGAGAGGGCGAGAGTGTGTGAAGAGAGCAACTAGAAGCTCTAAGGCTCCAGCGTATATATATATATATATACTGGAGAGAGAGAGTCTGAAGCGTGCAAACCCTAGAAAACAAGTGCGGAGGCTGCAGTTTATACGTGATGAGGTGATTATACGGTCACTACGAGATCGTATAGCTCCATATCCATCCATTTTGACCAGTCAAAGAACCCTCCCGACACAAATTATGCTCAACTGCAGTTATCAAACCCGAGACCTCAAGTTTGATGAGCGAACATGCTAACCAGCTACACAACCCTCCCGTTATGTTCAACGAGAGGAAAATAACCTTTTATACATTCCTGCATTCGTGTGACAAGCATGCCGTGTTTTTTTTGTGTGGGAGTCATTGGGATTTCAATCATAATCGTGTCATGTGGCTTTGGTGGTAAGACTATCCAGAGTGGTGCAGAAATAATGCAGCCTTAGTCACCTTACCTCTCTCCACGTAGTACGTTGGGTCCCACCAGTCAGAGGGTGAAACAAACAAATTTATAAGAAAAATTAAAAGCGCCAGCGGTGTATCTTACCTCACACATCTCGCTACTGCTCGGGAACACTGTCCAATTGATCCCTGTGTTCGCTCACATACTATTTTAAGTGAATCCTTATTATAACATGCACACAAATTTTCGGCACTTGTATTCGACTTAAGTCACTGTGCCACCGTATCTCGTATACTTACTACTCCCTCCGTCTAGGTGTAATAAGTCACGTTAGAAGGTGCAACGGGACAAAGGTGCGTGCGTGTGCGTGTGTGTGTGTTTAACAGCATGTGTGTGTTAGAGAGAGCGACAGATCGACCTACTCCTACAGAGAGATGGTGTGTAGTGTATGATTTTAGCCACGAGAGTCGGTGCATCCTCTTGTTTCCGGGCGTGTCCGGTAGGGACATGCGGACAGCTGCCACGCCCGCTCCTGACCAGCCTGGCCCACCCAAAGCCCTTCCATCGCCCGCGCGCGCTTCCTGCCCAAAACGGTCAGCGCCGCTCCAAAGAATCGGTGCCGCATTCATGCCCGGGCAGAGCGGACGTGACCTCTTGCTGGCGCAAGAGTGATTGTTGCTTCATCTGTCCAACTTACTGTTGGGTCTATGTGATTTGACGGCTCATTGGTCTTTATTACTGAGGTGGTAGGACTGCTGGATGTCCCACACTTTCGGCGAAAGGAGGTACTACTACTAGATTACAATTTTCTCCATTCTTACAGTGGAGGAGTGCAAGAGCAGTGAAGACATGCAGGCTAAATGATTACATGGCCCACCTCACACTATCACCGTGTGACACCTAATTCTTTACATAGTACTCCCTCTGTTCCTAAATCTTACTAGATGAGTCCCCGCGCGTTGCCGCGGAACAGCCGTATATCTCTCTGCGCAAAATTATCGATTTCATAGAACTAAAAAAAAACTCTATAACCGCATGACAAATGTGGTAGCCAAACTAAATAAACTCCCATCATCATTTAGATCATCCCACGTAAGGAAAAAAGATCAGCCAACTCCTACTGCATAATGGGATTATATTTTTCTTTTTGACATGTTAATGGGACTTAAAATCTCACTTACATGCATGCTACCGGTGCATGCTTGCATGCATGCATTTTGATGTGATTTAAAACCCACTCACATGCATGCCACGGTATTTCTGCATGCTTGCATGTGGCTTAGTGCGGAGCCTCTCAACGTCTAGATCAGACGGCTATTATGGACTGATTTAGTTCATCCAACGGCTACATTAATTTTGATGATGTGGCTCAAGGAGAGGATAGAGAATTCCTAGTAGTGGGGGCTAGCTATTACTAGTAGATAAGTCTTTGTAGAGATTCCACTAGGTGAACTACATACGGAACAAAATGAATGAATCTACACTTAAAATGCATCTATATACATCCGCATGTGGTTCATTGTGAAATCTCTACAAAGACTTATATTTAGGAACGGAGGAAGTACTAGTATAGTACGTACTGTAATTTATCAGCGAGATAAATTTGTACAATGTTATGAAGCTTCTAGCTTCTGTTACATGTATCTTGCGTCCAAGGTTGCCCGTTGCAACATTTCATCAAATACAAAGGAGACTAACATGCATGCTATTGCATCTCAATGATTGACAGATCATAGCAAATATGTACTCCCTCCGTTCGAAAATAAGTGTCTCAACTTTGTGCAAACTTTAGTACAAAGTTGTACTACTACTAAAGTTGACACTTATTTTGGAACAGAGGCAGCTAAAGAAAAAAAATGATCCATGCAGTCCCTAGCCCTGAACCGTGAACCCAGACCAGGCTTCAATTTGCTGGCAACGTTCGAGCTTCCTAATAAATGAAGTTTGCAACCTTTTGACCATCGGGTCATTTTGTGCAGTTTCACCAAAATCGAGATGAGCATCCCCGTGGCAAAGAAATTGAAGAAGCGTGATTACTATAAGATTACTGGGACTAGTTGATAAGACATAAAATCATCACAAATACAGTATGTAGAAGCTAGTAGAGGTATGCACGGGGCAAAGAAGTAGAGAAATATACACATGGAGTGATGTGGGCAGCTGGAGCAGTGGTGCAAGCCGACTATAAAGGGAGTTGTACCTGAGGGACGTAGCTCAACCTTGAGGAGGCTGGCGGGAGGCGGCAACTGCCCACGTTGCGGCAGTGAGCAAGGAACGAAGGCAACCTCACCGGCTTTGTGAGAGAAAACGGCGGGGACCCCTGATCGGGATGTGCCGACAGTGGGTTATCACCGTCGGCGACGGCCACCGCATCTACACTAAGCATCCACCCCTTCCCCATGCAGATGTGATCCGCCGGGATGTTAGAGATGTGGCCACAGTCGTTTTGTGCGAGAGAGTGTGAATAGAGCAACCCCAGCAAGCAACCGTGTAGGCTGGCCCGTCCTGACTATGTATATAGTGGAGCGGTTTCCTTTTCTCTCCATATGAACCTATCATATTGCTTGCCACTGAAGAAAAAAAACTTTATTTATAAATGATGCGGCACCTACTACTCGTTCTCCTATAACCTTGCGCTTGGCATCTCCAAAATATTAACCTTGCGATTGGCTCTTCGCCTCTTCGGGAAGTCGAGCAATAATGGTAGTGCAGTATATATCGTTCTGGCTATATGAGACCGAATGAATTGCTGCACGTCCACCACATGGGCAAGGGTCGACGGGCGAGGGCGAGTGCTACATACGGAGCAAAATGAGTGAATCTACACTCTAAAATACGTCTATATACATCAGTGTTTGGAGTATGTACTAGTAGTTCATATTGAAATCTACTAAAGGACATATATATTCCAAACAATATGATATAATCTCTATAACCAAGGTAGTAGGGACGAGGAGTAAACGGAGGGAGTAGTAAATTTTTCTCCTCGTCCTGCGAGCCACTGCGAGCCACCGCGCCCGTGGGCGGGGGAGACGGCGTACTAAGCAAGGTTCTCCTCATTCTGCGAGTTGACGGGACACATCAAAAGTAGTCCAGTGCATAGAGCCTTGCCTCTAAGGTAGGCCCCACATGGTTTGCCTCTTATTTTAATTTAACATAACGCGTCAAGTCGCAATTTGTTTGTTCACCCATGGTAGACAATCCTCCCTCCACCAAGTGGACAACCAGTACACGTGCCAAATTACCACATGGGCTGCCTTTTTCATACAGAAATGAGCTCCATCGTGTACCCGCGCGGGTGTGGTTGGGAAAGAGACGGGAGTACGTGCGCCGTGCATGCACCTCTTCTCTTCGTGCACCTCCCCCACCTATGTGGGTGTGTGTGAGAGATATAAACCGCGTTCGTGAGTGTTTTTTGTTTTGGGGTGGGGGTTGGGGGTGGGGTGGGGGGTTGATTTCGGGAATTATTTGTGGGTATATGTGTCGATGACATCTCAAACAAAATTTTGCATGCAATGTGTGTGAAATGGAGGCCTATCCATATCATACATAGAGGGTCGGGCAATCCACGCGAAGAGAGGGAGGGGTCATAGCTATCGATAGAGTCAAAGAGAGGATCAAGTGGGTGGGTGCGAGATCGATGAAGGGAGCCATCAAAATTGCGTGTGTGTGCAAGTCAAAGATATAGGGCGACTGGCCTACCGGAACATTAGAGGGCACATGTCAAATTTGCGTGTGGCAGGGAGCCATGACTAGAGCGCTCGATGTATCGGTGTGTGTGGGGGGAGGGGTAGGCAGAGGCCTAACTATATATGTAGAACGATTCATATATGTGTTGAGAAGGAGATACCCAGCTATGTCTTGAGGGATATCGATCGACATCCATACATAACTGAAGGACGGGAAATATGATGGGACAGAGAGAGAGAGAGAGGACAGAGAGAGAGGGAGGGAGAGGGAGGGAGAGGGGTAGAGTGCTGGATGGGTGATGGAGTTGCTTCTCGGAGATGGTGGGAGAGGCGTACAAGACAAACTGAGGGTGGAGCTGCAATGTTATCAATAAGAGTGGGGATGTGTTTTTGTGTGTGCCTGTGCATGATAGATCTGTCGGGACGCATCCATGGATGATGAAGGGGAACCATGCGTTTGGTAAGCAAACCTAACTAGATCGGTAGATCAATTGTTGTTTGTCGGAGGAAGGGAGAGACACAACTAATGTGGTAGATCAATCGACGCGTGGGTAAAAACGAGTTATAAGGACCTAGCTAGCTATATGTATAGCAAGAGATCGGTCGGTGTACATCCATTTGTTAGAGGCAAATAAGGCCCAGCGAGAAGGATAGACAGAGAGAATGGAGCTAGGAGGTGGTGCGAGAGGCCCAACTACTAGCTAGATAGGGGGAGGAGTGTGCGGTTGTGAGATCGATGAAAAGAGGGGCGAGAGTTTACACGTGTGTGTGACCGTATGAGAGACACGAGGCAAGGACACATAAAGGAGGAGGTTGAAGGTGTGTGTGTATGTTGTAGGCAGGCATTGCTGGAGAGGTTTATCGATCGGTGTGTGTCGGAGAGGAGTTGTGGAGACTCTGGGAGAACGACCTAAAGAAAAAAAATGAATGTGCCCAGTGGATAGAATGCCGAGGGAGGGGGAGGGGGAGGAGGGCGTGTGCATGCACAAGAGAAAGTTAGTGGTAGCTACAAAGGTTAGAGGATTGTGTGGGTGTAAGAGACTAACAAAAATCATAATTTGATATGAAAGCGCATTCATATATTTGAATAGGAGATCATAGTGTTTTAAACATTGCATGCATGGATATAGCGGTGATACACGTGCTGTGCACATGTTATACCATAATGTGATAATCCATGGCGTTTGCACTCACAGCTAAATGCCGAACAATCTAAACCATACTATACATCAAACAATCTCACATTTTATTTGAATTTGTGATAATGTGTGGCGTTTGCAGCTTACAACTAAATATCGAACAATCTAAACAATACTATTTATCGAACATTCTCACATTTTATTTGAATTTGTGGTAATGTGTGGTGTTTGCAACTCAGATCTAAATAATTGTAGGCGTAGGGGGCGGGGCACCATACATAATGTCATAAATACATTATACATATGAGACATGGTTTAGATTATGAAGATCTAGCTAGAGCTAGAAATGTAATGTGATTTGAAATTAAAATAAAGTGGATTCAAAAAATCAAGTTCGAGTTCATATAGTACACATAGTTCATATGTAACTCGAGACTAATCATGTGGTGTGCTGTGAAGATAATACACAAATGATGGTTTAACTTGACAATAAGGATGATTGTAGATCTTACTAAAACAGAGAAACGAATTCAAATGCTTTGACTTCACAACAATCATTACTATAGATCTTATTCAAATAGAGAAACGAATTCAAATTTAGTTCATATTGAAGCCGTAGTATATACGTTTGGAATGCACTAAAACGTTCATTTGATTAGTTGGTTGCATGCATTATACACGTAGCGAAATATTTTAATTGAACATAACATGAATTCAAAGTTTTGAATGACATTTGTAGTGCGCATTGATTTGGTACAGTACACGTTAGGCTTGTTCGGAAATTTCAACCCGCTCCTTGTTAGCCCGAAATATTTAAGATATATCTTTGTCTCGTTGTGCTCCGACAACTCCCTCCATCTCAACCCGCGCCTTGCTATTCCAAAATTATAACGCACGCGAAAACTCCCACCTCCTGTGAAATCCCGACACGCGAAATGCCCGTGGTACCCCTGAACCGAAAGAACCGCCTCAAATCGGTGGGGGTACTTTCGTAACTTACCCCACATTTCGGACAAGCGCGTCCCTAAGCCATGGTTCCCCACTGCCATCCCATCCGCCCACCCATTCATACACCGAGGCCACGAAAACCCGCGATGAAACCCCACACCCTGCTCCGTCCGCCACCCAGCCGGAGCCTCTTCCCCGACGACGCCGTCCACAGCAACACGTGGACGTCCCTCATCCATCGTACGGCATGAGGATCCATCGTCGATCTTGTCGTCCCGCCGGTTCAGCCACCCCGTCCTCCACCTCCAAGGAGCTACCCCGATGTCCCCCTCGTCTTTCGCGCCACCTCCATTTCCACACCACCGTCTTCACCCGCACCACCGGAAGAGCATCATCATCACTGTTTCCTCGGATGAAACTATGGCCTAATCGGAGCCACCAAAGAGGTTGTACACTAATCGCCGCTTTTTCTTCTTGATTCGATCTCACGGTGCTGCCGGCGCTCGGTCCCGAGCCGACACGGCGTGGCTCCATCCACGATGGCGTCGCCGGCCACTTCCTCCACGACGTCGCTCCCTCGGCGACGTTGTCCACATCAGTAGGAGCTGCTACTGCTTTAGCTCTCGCTCGCGCTGCTGCTCTGCTCTTGCTCTCGGTCCCCTGCCTGGTCTGCTCTTGCTATTGCTCTTGCTTGCGCTGCTGCTCTCGCTCTTGCTCTTGCTTGCGATGCTGCTCCGATTTAGCTACACTTCAATCGACTGAATCGACATTTGGGTCAGTCAATTTTCAGGGGGTGGGGGGGGGGGGCTCGCCGGGATGAAGGAAGAACTAGCCGCAGCGGGGAGGGGGGCTCGCCGGAGAGGTACCCCACTATCTATCTTAGGGTTCAGGGTGGGGGCGGTGGTCGCCGGCGGTGGCGGGGCGTTGGCGGGGCGGTGGCATGGGGATCGCCAGAGAAAAAGCTCGGCATGGGGGGACCTAGAGGGATGGCCGGGGCGGCGGTGAACCGGCGGTGGGGAGTTTTTTCGGGGCAGGAGGGGCGGAGTACCGCGGGCCGCGGGCGGCGGGGGGCTGTTGTTTGGCCGGTGGTGGCTGGAGGCTCAGGGGGGTGGATGTTGAAGATGAATCGCATGCCCTTGATTTCGTATCCAACGGCTGCAAAATCGACTGACCAGAGATGAAAAAGTCAGTCGACCGACGTGTAGCCTCACCTTGCTAGTGCGTTCAGTTTTGACAGCAAAATTCAGTTTCGACAGTTAAGTTCAGTTTCGACAGTTAATTCAGTTTGGACAGTTAAGTTCAGAGATGAGCGGTTGATGTATTTTACATCTAGCACTTTGTGGTTATGTATTTTACATCATGTATTGGAGATGCTATTAGAATTCCACTCAGGTTAAGGTTGTTCATTGTCTCTCTTGTCCTGCTTCAGCCTCGGCGTCGTACAACTCACCGGAGCTGCTCCAACGACGAAACCCTCCATCACAGCGGAGCAGTACCTCGGGCTCCATCTCCAGATGCCTAAGATCTTCTTCCCCTCCTCCGACAGCAAAGTCAGCCAGAGCTTCCTCACCGGCCAACCCAATCACGCTGAGATCAACATGGCTTCACCAAAGAGGTTGTACACTTGTTGCATCTCTTTTTTTACTCTACATGTTATATATATTGTCCACTGAGCACATGGATTTGTTCCTTAGTGTCTGCTTGAAAGAAAAAACGTAGGAATTTGAATTTTCACTTGTCCTCCTTTTCAAATTCCTATTTATGAAGCACAAGATTAAGAGATAGTAGCATAATAGCATTATAACCGTACATTTTCGTGTGGTTTGACTTAATCTCACCATGCTTCTTTGCATCCTGTGATCTTCCAATTGTTGTGAATCAAACACCCAGATTGGCATAAATCCTGTGTTTTTAAATTCTCCGTTTTGCACGTGCATTCCTATCCTATTCCTTTCTATTTCCTATCCCTGCATTGTTGGAATCCTCCAATTCAAACGAGCCCTTACAGAATTACTTCTCTTACAGGTAGTTGTCAAAAAAAACCTTGTGTGGTTTGTCCCGCTCCTGTTGCGCCGCTGTCCACCCCAGCTCAGCTGCTACAATGACAGAAGGGTCCAACACAGCAGGGATCCGACCTCCAGACTGTCTTTCGCCGCCTCAGATCTTCTTCCCCGCTGCCGGTAGTCATGAAAACTGCATTACCATCATCAACCGAGCAGATGACCTCGAGGACTACACGGGTCCGCAAGAGAGGTTGCACTCTTTCGTGTCTGCTTACGTTATGCATCGCTTAACATTACATGCTACTTTATCCTCCTGTTCACCGATTAGACTCTGAGTCAGCTCCAAATTAATGGTCAAACTTGAGTTTTTAAATGGTTGTGGGGTACATATCGGGGATGCTATCAATAGTATCTATCTACTATCTGCTTAATCTCCGGTGTCTACTATGAGTTTCACGCTGGGTGGGAAACAAACAGTAAAGAAGCCATTATCTATATTTTTTAACCGAAGCCATTATCTGTCTGCTATTATTGGTTTTGGGTCTATCCACAGGTTGCTACCATCACTCTGGTTTTCTGCATGCACTCCTTACATAATCTCACTATGTTTTATTCCTATGCATGATAGTTATTGTAACAATGGAACTGAACATGTAGAGCAAAAGAGACGAGCCTTGCATGGCAATAAAATTTCATGCAGACGTCGCTCCATGGTAGGCACAAAGGCAGCCCCCCTCCACACATTTCGGATTGTAATCGAGAGGAAGATATCTGTTCTGAGGGTGATTCAGAAGGAGAAGACAACTCCTATTTACCCCATGAGGTCTTCCCTCTAACTTGGCATGCTGATGTTGGTTATATCATGCATATGGTGGCTTGCATTGCTTACTTTATACATCAAATATGTCATCATCTTAGTTTAGACATCCTTTGTGCGAATGCCATCTGTTTAGTTTATTCATCGTTTATGTGAATTATGCAACGTCATCTTGTTTAGCCAGGCATCATATATGTGAATTTTGCAATGCCATCCTGTTTAGCCAGTCATCTTATATGTAAATTATATTAGCCATCCTTTTTTTCGTTACATATTACATTTGTCAACAATGTTAGTACATTCAACTGCTCTTCGTGTGCATCAGCCATTTGACATGATGATGGCAAATTCTAGAGTGAAAACAAGGTCTTCAGAGCAGACTATGCTATCCGACGAAGTGCATATCTTGCTGGTTACGGATAGCTCCTCAGAGGAGGATTCAGAGACAGATGACCAGTCCTATTCCCCCCTCCCCTGAGGTGTATGCTCTAACTTGGCAGGGTTATGTTGCTCATATCGTGCGTATGGTGTCTCGCATTGCTATGTCATTTGATTAGTTTAGACATGCTTTGTGTGAATGCCACCTGTTCAGTGTCTAATTACCATATATGTGAATTATGCATTGCCATCTTGTTGCAAGACATTATATATGTGAATTATACAATGCTAACTTGTTGCAAAGGCATTATATATGTGAATTATGCAATGCCATGCTGTTTAGCCAATCATCATGTATGTGAATTATATCATGCTATCGTTTTTTTGTATTACGTGTTCCATTTGTCGAAAACGTTTGTATATTCAAGTACTCTTCATGTGCATCAGCCATTTGAAGCGGTGATGGAAGTATCTGGAGTGAAAACAAGGTATTCAGAGCAGACAATGCTACCTGCTGAAGCAGACATCTTGCTGGTTACAGAGAGCTCCTCAAAGGAGGATTCAGAGACTGATGACCAGTCCTATTTCCCCCCTGAGGTCTATGTTCAAACTTGGCAGGGTTATACTGCCCATGTCATGCATGTTGTCTTGCATTGCTTAGTTTTTACATCATATATGGATTGCTATCTGCTTACTTTCTTACTATATAAATCATATATTTGAATTATATCATGCCATCATGTTTACATAGTACATACACATCATCTATCTGAATGATGGCATGGCAACCCATTTAATAAAGACATCATATAGTTATATCATCTCATCCTGTTTAGTGTTTACAGTCATCATATTTTGAATTATGGCATTCTATCCGTGAATGTATGTGAATTATGGCATGCCAACCTATTTAATAAACACATTATATAGTTATGTCATGTCATCCTGTTTACATAGTCTCATATTTTGAACTATGTCTTTCCATCTTTTTTAGTTAGCCATCATAATGTGAAATAGTGTCATGCTATCCTGTTTAGTTAGCCATCATATATGTGAAATTGTGCCATGCTATCCTGTTTGGTTAGACAACATAAATATGAACTATTTCATGCCCTCTTTTATTCACCGCTATCCATTGCACCTGTCTATCATACAATGTCTATACTTTCAATTACTTTTCTTGTTTATCAGCCATTTGAATTGGAGAGCGTGATGGCAGTATCTAAGGGAGTAACAACACGGTCTTCAGAAAAGATAGTGCTACCAGTTGATGCAGATAGAACAATGGTTGTACTTGCCCAAGGACCAGATCCAGCACACATAACCCAGACTCTCGAAGATTGTACCCCTACCCAGTTGGACAGAGAACCAGCTACACCCCTTCTAACCCCAACCCCGGCAGATAGTAACCCAGTTCCAGTTGACACAACACCGTCTCCACCACAGGGCACCCAAACACGAGCAGTTAGTAAGGGAACTGCAGTGCCCAAAGCATGAGGACCACCACTCCGAATCCCAACTCAACGCTTAAAGGAGAAGAAGATTTGTTCTTATTTTAGGTTCTGTAGCAATGGTTCATACTCCTTTGCTCTTGCATTACTGTATTTACTCATACCAACTATTTTCAAATTTGAAGGATGGAATTGAAACTCTAATCGCGCAACAGGTAAGTTTTAAACCTATTTCTTTAAGTGGTTTGCTGTTGTAACCTACTCTATGTTGATTTCAGTTTCAATTGAATAAACAGTTATGTTCTCATGTCATGCACATTACAAGTGTTGTTATTGCTCTATAGTTACCCACACTTATATTCTGTCTATTCTGATGTATCGTGAACAAATATTATTTGAACTATGTCTCTATCTTGATTTGGCAACAAAAACTAGAATGATATAGACCATAAAGTGACCATGGTACATAGATATATGTTTGTTTCATGCTGTTATCCTGTCCACTTTACTACTGAACTCATTTACCAAAATGAGTTTCATATACAACATGGTAAACATGTGATGTGTCTGCTTGTTTCTCTTTTAGAATGCGGACAAAATATTGGAGAACAGTACCGCGTTATCCAATGGTAAAGGAAGTAATGCAGATAAGGTTCAAGATAGTGAGACATCCCTGTTGGTCTCCAAGAAAGCTGATAAAAACTATCTTGACGACAGTGAGAGAATCCAAAAAGTCCTGCCTTGATGTAGTGTTCGAGTTACTGGCCACTACTGTAGGCACAAGCTCTTCGAACTCGCTGCCTGAATCAGTTCGTCTTCTTGAGTCTCAACTTCAAGTTGAAAGACATCGATCAGATGTCTGCGACAGGAAGCTGAAGGACTAGGAAGTACCTGCAGAATTTAGATGCATATTTCCTGGTGCAACAGCAAGCGTTGGAGGATTTAAGCGCCAAACAAGAGAAAGTTAATAAGCTTGCTAAGCATCTCGCCAGCATTATGGGTACCCAGGATATTGTTTCTTGAGATCTTCTGAAGTGGTTTTAGTTCTGGATTTGTTTTGCTGCGGTGTTTATTTGCGCTGGTCGCCAACTTTGGCAACCAGTGTATATGATATGCTGCTTTGTTCCCTATATTTGCACTGGTGGCGAACTTTGATGCCAGTGGATGTAATATGTGTAATAGCCGTGATAGCCTAGCGTTAGTTGCTTGTTTATTTATTTCCTTGTTGTCTTGTTTATTTGTTTGTTTGTAGTCATTGCAGTTCTTTTTCCGCGGTTTGCTAGTGGCTGCAATAACCTATTTTTTAAAACTAGGCCACAATAACCATGGGCTAATAATTACTGTAGTGACACTGGGTCTCCTACTGGCCGTAGAAACAGTGGGCCTTCTATGGGCCGTAGAAACAATGGGCCTTCTACGGGCCATAGAAACAATGGGCCTTCTGTGGGCCGTATCATCAATGGTCCTTATACGGGCCGTATGATCGATTGGCCAAACATGGGCCAAACAGACCGCATTATGGCCGTAAACGGGCTAGAGTTGGAATCGTCCGTTCATGGGCCGACCATAACGGGCCATTGTTAATAGGCCGTATTTGATGATGCTATGAAAATGGCCCAACGTATTAACGGACCACAAACGGGCCGACTGTAACCACAGGTTGAATTTGGCCCACAAGCAGAAAATGGCAGTAACGGGCTGTAAGTAAACGAATGTTGGAAATGAGCCCAAGAATAAATGGGCTCTAAGAAGGCTGAAAGATAACATGGGCTGGAAACGGCCCAACGGAATAACGGGCCGTTAATGGGTTTAAGGTGATACACTGTTCATTACGGGCCAGTTTCACCACCGGCCGTTAATGGGTGTAAAGTGATACACTGTTCATTACGGGCCAGTTTCACCACGGGCCGTTAATAGGCCTGGAGTTACAAAGGGCCTCATATGGGCCGAAAGACGTCACGGGCCAGAAGTGAAAACGGGCTGGAATCATATTGGATGGCCCAGATGATGCTACTGGGCCTAATTCGGATAGGGCATAACGGGCGTTGGGTTAGCGGGCTGTAAATGGGATATATGCGAACATGTCGTTAACACGCTTTCCATGGGCCGGCCCACCACCTTTTGACCAAGTAAAACGGGCCGGCCTTTTCACAGTAATGGGCCTCTGTTGGGCTGTGCCATGTGTTGACGTATCATAGGCGCCTTCTGTCCAATGAGTGGATGACATCTGTCCCAACGATGAGCCAACACGTGTTTCCTCCAGCCAATGATGATTTTACATGTAGAATATCCACATTGGTTAGGGCTGTTAATGGGTCATCGGATCCAAAACCCGACCCGATAGCTTAAGGGTGTCCTGTTACGGTGAATGCCACGTGTCGGTCACCCTTGACGAAAGCACTTCTATGATGCGCGATTTATCGTCATGGAAGTGGACACTTCCGTGATGATAATTTTGGTAATGTCATGGAACACTTCTACGACAGCACAGGTACGCCTATCTTGATTTTGTCATAAAATCGTCATGGATGTACATGCATGACAAAAAATGCGACCTACTGTGACAAACACGTATCATCACGGAAGTGTATTTTTTTGTAGTGATTTGATCTTCAATACAATGTTCTACTCGATCTTCTTGGAGTTCTATCCAATGTAATCTTTTTTGTAGTGTGTTTGTTGGGTTGTTGGTTACTATGGTGAAATCTATAACAGAGGGCTGAGTAGATTGTTGCTTTAGAAGCAACAATGGAGAGTGATCAATAACACTTTCATTTATGAGATTGTTATGATTTCTAGATGATTGTGCCAATGAAACACTATACTTAATAGTGGTTCTATAGCTCAGTCCAAGGAATCATAGGTCCTTCTAGTGATTCAGTACATACAAAGCCATCATGATAGAGGCATTGAAATGCATATGATACATGTGGATCTGAAGTTGTCAAGATCCAATGGGATGAAGGCTATACCACAAGCTGAGTATGGACAAACACCAGACTGCCATTGGTGTAAATAAAAATGTGCTAACTAGATTATTGACTTCAGTGCAAGTGGAATAATGTTGGAAATATGCCCTAGAGGCAATAATATTATATTATTATATTCTAGGTTCATTATTAAGAGTTTATATTTCATGCTATAAATTCTAGGATCCTGGAATGTGAGATTCAGTGGACAAACCATTGCTACCTTTTGAGCCCTGTGTTGGTTTTCCCTTGAAGAGGAAAGGGTGATGCAGCAAAGTAGCGTAAGTATTTCCCTCAGCTTTTGAGAACCAAGGTATCAATCCAGTAGGAGGCTACATGGAAGTCCCTCGTACCTACACAAACAAACAAGAACCTCGCAACCAACGCGATAAAGGGGTTGTAAATCCCTTCACGGCCACTTGCGAAAGTGAGATCTGATAGAGGTAATAATAAGATAAATATTTTTGGTATTTTTATGATATAGATTGAAAAGTAAAGATTGCAAAATAAAGTAGATCGGAAACTTATATGACGGAAAATAGACCCGGGGGCCATAGGTTTCACTAGTGGCTTCTCTCAAGATAGCATAAGTATTACGGGGGGTGAACAAATTACTGTCGAGCAATTGATAGAAAAGTGCGTAGTTATGAGAATATCTAGGCATGATCATGTATATAGGCATCACATCCGCGCAAGTAGACCGACTCCTGCCTGCATCTACTACTATTACTCCACACATCGACCGCTATCCAGCATGCATCTAGAGTATTAAGTTCATAAGAACAGAGTAACGCATTAGGCAAGATGACATGATGTAGAGGGATAAACTCAAGAAATATGATATAAACCCCATCTTTTTATCCTCGATGGCAACAATACAATACGTGCCTTGATGCCCCTGCTGTCACTGGGAAAGGACACCGCAAGATTGAACCCAAAGCTAGGCACTTCTCCCATTGCAAGAAAGATAAATCTAGTAGGAAAAACCAAACTGATAATTCAAGACTTGCAAAGATAACCAATCATACATAAAAGAATTCAGAGGAGATTCAAATATTTCACATAGATAAACTTGATCATAAACCCACAATTCATGGATCTCGACAAACACACCATAAAAAGAGTTACATCAAATAGATCTCCAAGAAGACCGAGGAGAACTTTGTATTGAGATTCAAGAGAGAGAAGAAGCCATCTAGCTAATAACTATGGACCCGAAGGTCTGTGATAAACTACTCACAACTCATCGGAGAGGCTATGGTGTTGATGTAGAAGCCCCTCATGATCAATTCCCCCTCCGGCGGAGCGCCAGAAAAGGCTCCAAGATGGGATCTCACGGGTACAAAAGGTTGCGGTCGTGAAATAGGGTTTCTTGGTGCTCCTAGATGTTTTCAGGGTATGTAGATGTATATAGGCGAAGGAAGTCGGTTAGGGGAGCCACGAGGGGCCCACGAGGGTGGGGGGTGCGCCCACCCCCCTAGGGCGCGCCTCCCTGCCTTATGGCCGCCTTGTTTGCTTCTTGACGTCCACTCCAAGTCTCCTGGATTGCGTTTATTTCAAAAATAACTCTCCCGAAGGTTTCATTCCATTTGGACTCCGTTTGATATTCCTTTTCTCGAAACACTAAAATAGGCAAAAAAACCAGCAATTTGGGCTGGGCCTCTGGTTAATAGGTTAGTCCAAAAAATGATATAAAAGTGTATAGTAAAGCCCATAAATATCCAAAACGGGTAATATAATAGCATGGAACAATCAAAAATTATAGATACCTTGGAGACGTATCAAGCATCCCCAAGCTTAATTCCTGCTCGTCCTCGAGTAGGTAAATGATAAAAACAGAATTTTTGATGTGGAATGCTACCTAGCATATTTCTCAATGTAATTTTCTTTATTGTGGCATGAATGTTCAGATCCAAATGATTCAAAACAAAAGTTCATATTAACATAAAAATAGTAATACTTCAAGCATACTAACAAGTAATCATGTCTTATCAAAATAACTTAGCCAAAGAAAGCTTATCCCTACAAAATCATATAGTTAGGCTATGCTTCATTTTCGCCACACAAAATACTTCCATCATGCACAACCCTGGTTTCAGCCAAGCAATTGGTTCATACTTTTTAATGCGCTTCAGCGTTTTGAACTCTCGCGCAATACGTGAGTGTAAGCCATGGATATAGCACTATGGGTGGAATAGAATATGATGATGGAGGTTGTGTGGAGAAGACAAAAAAGGAGAAAGTCTCACATTGACTAGGCGTATCAATGGCCTATGGAGATGCCCATTAATAGATATCAACGTGAGTGAGTAGGGATTGCCATGCAACAGATGCACTAGAGCTATAAATGTGTGAAAGCTCAAGAAAAGAAACTAAGTGGGTGTGCATCCAACTCGCTTGCTCACGAAGACCTAGGGCATTTTGAGGAAGCCCATCATTGGAATATACAAGCCAAGTTCTATAATGAAAAATTCCCACTAGTATATGAAAGTGACAACATAGGAGACTCTCTATCATGAGGATCATGGTGCTACTTTGAAGCACAAGTGTGGAAAAAGGATAGTAACATTGTCCCTTCTCTCTTTTTCTCTCATATTTTGGGTGGGCTTCTTTGGCCTCATTTTTTTATTTGGGCTTCTTTGGCCTCTTTTATTTTTCATGAAGTCTGGAGTCTCATCCTGACTTGTGGGGTAATCATAGTCTCCATCATCCTTTCCTCACTTGGGACAATGCTCTAATAATGAAGATCATCACACTTTTATTGATTTACAACTCAAGAATTACAACTCAATACTTAGAACAAAATATGACTCTATGTGAATGCCTCCGGTGGTGTACCGGGATATGCAATGAATCAAGAGTGACATGTATGCAAGAATTATAACGGTGGCTTTGCCACAAATACGATGTCAACTACATGATCATGCAAAAGCAAGATGACAATGATGGAGCGTGTCATAATAAACGGAACGGTGGAAAGTTGCATCGCAATATATCTTGGAATGGCTATGGAAATGCCATAATAGGTAGGTATGGTGGCTATTTTGAGGAAGGTAAATGGTGGGTGTATGATACCGGTGAAGGTTGCACGGCACAAGAGAGGCTAGCAATGGTGGCAGGGTGAGAGTGCGTATAATCCATGGACTCACATTAGTCATAAAGAACTCATATACTTATTGCAAAAGTTTATTAGCCCTCGAAGCAAAGTACTACTACGCATGCTCCTAGGGTAAGGGTTGGTAGGAGTTAACCATCGCGCGATCCCGACCTCCACACATAAGGAAGGCAATCAAAAGAACACCCCATGCAACAAATTTGTCACACATCGTTTACCATATGTGCATGCTACGGGACTTGCCATCTTTAACACAATTATTTCTCAATTTCATAATTACCCAACTAGCATGACTATAACATTACCACCTTTATATCTCAAAACAATTATCAAGTATCAAATTTCTCATAGTGTTTCATGCACTTTCTATGACAATTTTTATTATATCCAACTTGGATGCCCATCATATTAGGACTAATATTATAACCAACGCAAATACCATGCTGTTCTAAAAGACTCTCAAAATAATATAAGTGAAGCATGAGAGATCAATAATTTCTACAAAATAAAACCACCACCATGCTCTAAAAAGATGTAAGTGAACCATTAGAGCAAAATTATCTAGCTCAAAAGATATAAGTGAAGCACATAGAGTATTCTAATAAATTCTGATTCATGTGTGTCTCTCCCAAAAGGTGTGTACAGAAAGGATGATTGTGGTAAACTAAAAATCAAAGACTCATATCATACAAGACGCTCCAAGCAAAACACATATCATGTGGTGAATAAAAATATAGCTCCAAGTAAAGTTACCGATAGATGAAGACGAGGGGATGCCTTCCGGGGCATCCCCAAGCTTCGGCTTTTGGTTGTCCTTGAATTTATCTCGCGGTGCCTTGGGCATCCCCAAACTTAGGCTCTTGCCACTCCTTATTCCATAATCCATCAAATCTTTACCCAAAACTTGAAAACTTCACAACACAAAACTCAACAGAAAATCTCATGAGCTCCGTTAGTGCAAGAAAGCAAACCACCACTTTAAGGTACTATAATGAACTCATTATTTATTTATATTGGTGTTAAACCTTCTGTATTCCAACTTATCTATGGTTCATACCCCCCGATACTAGCCATAGATTCATCAAAATAAGCAAACAACACACGAAAAACAGAATCTATCAAAAATAGAACAGTGTGTAGTAATCTGTAACTTTAGAATACTTATGGAACCTTAAAAATCCTACCAAAATAGGTAGTCCTAGGAAATTTGTCTATTAATCTTCTTAAAAATTAATCAACTAAAAAGCACGTTTCTGTGATTTATTAAAATTATTCTCGTGCGTGCAAAAGTTTCTGTTTTTCAGCAAGATCAAATTAACTATCACCCAAGATGATCCTATAGGTTCTATTTGGCACAAACACTAACTAAACATAAAACCACATCTAACCAGAGGCTAGATGAATTATTTAATACTTAACAGGAGAAAAAAGTAAAGAACAAAAATAAAATTGGGTTGCCTCCCAACAAGCGCTATCGTTTAACGCCCCTAGCTAGGCATAAAAGTGAGTATAGATCTAACTATTGCCATAATGATAAGGTAAATCACGAAAACTCATCTCATATTCCCTACGTTTAGCAGCAAGTTTTCTTTGTGGCAAGCAAAAGTAATCAAAAGGGCTAAATTTAATGGGCAAAAGTCCCCAAGATCAAGCTCGCGAGGTATGGGTTCCTCCTTTGGCCCCTCATATTGCACAACCAATTCATCATTATAAGCATTCTTTTGGCAAAAAGTCATGAGCCTTTGCTCAAGAGAAAATCCTAACCCATTGTTTTGAATAGCAAAATCATCATTAAGTTTAGAGATTCTATCAACTAGAACATCAGTAGGAACCTTTTTCCTAAGGTTTTCATTAAAGGCAACACGATCTAAGGATTGTAAACACATTATGTCTTCTTGATTAAAAAGGATCGCCTCTATGGGAGGGCCACCAGCGTCCACCCTATAGTGCGCAAAGATTTCTTTGGCTTCTTTTATTATAAATCTGAACTCATGTGCCAAAAAGATAGTAGCTACGCACTTAACAGAAGAATGCTCAATATTGGAAAATTCTAGGAAAAACCTTTGTATGCAAGGATGCATATGCATAAACTGTCTTTCAAGTTCAACTATAAGCAAGGATATAGCATCTGCAATACTACTAGTTCTATGAAGAATAGATCCACCCATAGAAGGTAAAGCACCAGCACAAGTAAAGAAATCTTGAATAACCCCTTTTCCAATAATATTACCACTACCGATTCAAAATCTTTTAGTATGTAAGATAGTGGTTTCTTTAGTAGGATCATCAAAAGCATCAAAGTTTCCCATGTTATTACTATTGTCCTTATCAATGATAACCTCCCCAGTTTCAGACATAGTGAAAGCAAGTACCACAAGAAGCAAGCGGAAAAAGAGGCGAACGGGAAAGAGAGCGCGAATAAAACGGCAAGGGTGAAGTGGGGGAGAGGAAAACAAGAGGCAAATGGAAAATAATGTAATGCGAGGAGAAGAGTTTGTGATGGGTACTTGGTATGTCTTGACTTGTGCGTAGACCTCCCCGGCAACGGCGCTAGAAATCCTTCTTGCTACCTCTGGAGCACTGCATTGGTTTTCCCTTGAAGAGTTAAGGATGATGCAGCAAAGTAGCGTAAGTATTTCCCTCAGCTTTTGAGAACCAAGGTATCAATCCAGTAGGAGGCTACACGCAAGTCCCTCGTACCTACACAAACAAACAAGAACCTCGCAACTAACGCGATAAAGGGGTTGTCAATCCCTTCATGGCCACTTGCAAAAGTGAGATCTGATAGAGATAATAATAAGATAAATATTTTTGGTATTTTGATGATATAGATTGAAAAGTAAAGATTGCAAAATAAAGTAGATCAGAAACTTATATGATGGAAAATAGACCCGGGGGCCACAGGTTTCACTAGTGGCTTCTCTCAAGATAGCATAAGTATTACGGTGGGTGAACAAATTATTGTCGAGCAATTGATAGAAAAGTGCATAGTTATGAGAATATCTAGGCATGATCATGTATATAGGCATGCTACGTCTTGAGCTTGCGTTGGTTTTCCTTGAAGAGGAAAGGGTGATGCAGCAATAGTAGCGTAAGTATTTCCCTCAGTTTTTGAGAACCAAGCTATCAATCCAGTAGGAGGCTCCTCAAAAGTCCAACGCACCTACACAAACAAACAAGAACTCGCAACCAACACAATAAAGGGGTTGTCAATCCCTTCACGGCCACTTGCAAAAGTGAGATCTGATAGAGATAGTATGATAAGATCAATATATTTTTGGTATTTTATAATATAGATTGGAAAAGTAAAGATGCAAATAAAAGTAGATTGAAAGCTTATATGATAAAAGATAGACCCGGGGGCCATAGGTTTCACTAGTGGCTTCTTTCAAGATAGCATAAGTATTATGGTGGGTGAACAAATTACTTTCGAGCAATTGATAGAAAAGCGAATAATTATGAGATTATCTAGGCATGATCATGTATATAGGTATCACGTCCGTGACAAGTAGACCGACTCCTGCCTGCATCTACTACTATTACTCCACACATCGACCGCTATCCAGCATGCATCTAGAGTATTAAGTTCATAAATAAGGGAGTAACGCATTAAGAAAGATGACATTATGTAGAGGGATAAACTCATGAAATATGATATAAACCCCATCTTTTTATCCTCGATGTTAACAATACAATACGTGCCTTGCTGCCCCTGCTGTCACTGGGAAAGGACACCGCAAGATTGAACCCAAAGCTAAGAACTTCTCCCATTTCAAGAAAGATCAATCTAGTAGGCCAAACCAAACTGATAATTCAAAGAGACTTGCAAAGATAATTTAATCACACATAAAAGAATTCGGAGGAGATTCAAATATTTCTCATAGATAAACTTGATCATAAACCCATAATTCATTGGATCGAGACAAACACACCACAAAAAGAGTTACATCGAATCGATCTCCAAGAAGATCGAGGAGAACATGGTATTGAGATTCAAAGAGAGAGAAGAAGCCATCTAGCTAATAACTTTGGACCCGGAGGTCTGTGGTAAACTACTCACAACTCATCGGAGAGGCTATGGTGTTGATGTAGAAGCACTCCGTGGTTGATTCCCCCTCCGGCGGAGCGCCGACGATGGCTCCAAGATGGGATCTCACGGATACAGAAGGTTATGGTGGTGGAATAGTTTTTCGTGGTCGCCTTTGATGTTCTCAGGGTATGTGGGTATATATAGGAGGAAGAAGTAGGTCGGTGGATGCCCAAGGGGCCCACGAGATAGGGGGCGCGCCCAGTAGGGGGGGCGCCCTCCACCCTCATGGCCGCCTCGATTGCTTCTTGACTTGCACTCCAAGTCATCTAGATCACGTTTGTTCCAAAAATCACTCTCCCGAAGGTTTCATTCCGTTTGGACTCTGTTTGATATTCCTTTTCTTCGAAACACTGAAATAGGCAAAAAAGCAGCAGTACGGGTTGGGCCTCCGGTTAGTAGGTTAGTCCCAAAAATGATATAAAAGTGTAAAGTAAAGCCCATAAACATCCAAAACGGGTAATATAATAGCATGGAACAATCAAAAATTATAGATACGTTGGAGATGTATCAAGCATCCCCAAGCTTAATTCCTGCTCGTCCTCGAGTAGGTAAATGATAATTCTCAATGTAATTTTATTTATTGTGGCATAGAATTTTTGATGTGGAGTGCTACCTAGAATAATTCTCAATGTAATTTTATTTATTGTGGCATGAATGTTCAGATCCAAATGATTCAAAATAAAAATTCATAATGACATAAGAAATAGTAATACTTCAAGCATACTAATCAAAGCAATCATGTCTTCTCAAAATAACATGGCTAAAGAAAGTTCATCCCTACAAAATCATATAGTTAGGCTATGCTTCATTTAGTCACACAAAAATGCTCCCATCTTATACACCCCCGATGACAAGCCAAGCAATTGTTTCGTACTTAAATAATCTCAAACTTTTTCAACTTTCACGCAATACATGAGCGTGAGCCATGGATCTAGCACTATGGGTGGAATAGAATATGATGATGGGGATTGTGTGGAGAAGACAAAAAAGAGAAAGTCTCACATTGACGAGGATAATCAACGGTCTATGGAGATGCCCATCAATTGATGTCAACATGAGGAGTAGGGATTGCCATGCAACGGATGCACTAGAGTTATAAATGTATGAAAGCTCAACAAAAGAAACTAGTGGGTGTGCATCCAAATTGCTTGCTCATGAAGACCTAGGGCATTTTGAGGAAGCCCATCGTAGGAATATACATGCCAAGTTCTATAATGAAAAATTCCCACTAGTATATGAAAGTGACAACATATGAGACTCGCTATATGAAGAACATGGTGCTACTTTGAAGCACAAGTGTGGAAAAAGATAGTAACATTGCCCCCTTTTTTATTTTCTTTTTTTGGGCCTTTCCTTTTTTTTGGCCTTTCTCTTTTTTTGGCCTTTTTTTATTTGGGGACAATGCTCTAATAATGATCATCATCGCACTTCTATTTATTTACAACTCATGAATTACAACCCAAAACTAGAACAAGATATGACTCTATATGAATGCCTCCGGCGGTGTACCGGGATGGGCATTGAATCAAGAGTGACATGTATGAAAAATTATGCATGGTGTCTTTGCTACAAATATGATGTCAACTACATGATCATGCAAGGCAATATGACAATGATAATGTGTGTCATGATGATAAACGGAATGGTGGAAAGTTGCATGGCAATATATCTCGGAATGGCTATGGAAATGCCATAATAGGTAGGTATAGTGGCTGTTTTGAGGAAGATATAAGGAGGTTTATGTGTGATAGAGCGTATCGTATCACGGGGTTTCACTACAAAAAATACACTTCCATGATGATACGTGTTTGTCATGGTAGGTCGCGTTTTTTTATCATGCATGTACATCCATGACGATTTTACGTCAGAATCAAGATAGTCATACCTGTGCTGTCGTAGAAGTGTTCAATGACATTACCAAAATTATCATCACGGAAGTGTCCACTTCCATGATGATAAATCACGCATCACAGAAGTTCTTTCGTCAAGGGTGACCGACACGTGGCATCCACCGTAACAGAACACCGTTAAGCTATCGGGTCGGGTTTTGGATCCAATAAACTATTAACAGCCCCGACCAATGGGGATTTTCCACGTGTAAAGTCATCATTGGCTGGAGGAAACATGTGTCGGCTCATTGTTGGGACAGATGTCATCCACTCATTGGACAGAAGGTGCCTATGATACGTCGACACGTGGCACGGCCCAACAGAGGCCCATTCCTGTGAAAAGGCCGGCCCGTTTGACTTGGTCAAAAGGTGGCAGGTTGGCCCATGGAAAGCCTGTTAACGGCCTGTTCGCATATAGCCCATTTACAGCCTGCTAACCCAAGGCCCATTACGCCCTATCCGAATTAGGCCCAGTAGCGTCATCTGGGCCATCCAATATGATTCCAGCCCATTTTCACTTCTCGCCCATGATGTCTTTCGGCCCATATGAGGCCCTTTGTAACTCTTGGCCTATTAACGGCCCGTGGTGAAACTGGCCCGTAATGAATAGTGTATCACTTTACACCCATTAACGGCCCGTGGTGAAACTGGCCCGTAATGAACAGTGTATCACCTTAAACCCATTAACGGCCCGTTATTCCGTTGGCCGTTTCCAACCCATGTTATCTTTCGGCCTTCTCAGAGCCCATTTATGCTTGGGCTCATTTCCAGCATTCATTTACTTACGACTGTGGTTACAGTCGGCCCGTTTGTGGTCCTTTAATACGTTGGGCTGTTTTCATAGCATCATCAAATACGGCCTATTAACGATGGCCCGTTATGGTCGGCCCATGAACGGATGATTCCAACTCTAGCCCGTTTACGGCCATAATGCGGTCTGTTTGGCCCATGTTTGGCCAATCGATCATACGGCCCGTATAAGGCCCATTGATGATACGGCCCGCAGAAGGCACATTGTTTCTATGACCCATAGAAGGCCCACTGTTTCTACGGCCAGTAGGAGGCCTAGTGTCACTACAGTAAACATTAGCCCATGATTATTGTGGCCTAGTTTTAAAAAATAGGTTATTGCAGCCACTAGCAAACCGCGGGAAAAGAACTGCAATGACTACTAGCAAACAAAAAAACAAGACAACAAGGAAATAAATAAGCAAGCAACTAACACTAGGCTATCACGGCTATTAGACATATTACATCCACTGGGCATCAAAGTTCGCCACCAGTGCAAATATAGGGAACAAAGCAGCATATCATATACACTGGTTGTCAAAGTTGGCGACCAACGCAAATAAATGCCGCAGCAAAACAAATCCAGAACTGAAACCACTTCATAAGATCTCAAGAAACAATATCCTGGGTACCCATAATGCTGGTAAGATGCTTAGCAAGCTTATTAACTTTCTCTTGTTTGGCGCTTAAATCCTCCAGCGCTTGCTGTTGCACCAGGAAATATGCATCTGAATTCTGCAGGTACTTCCTCAGTCCTTCAGCTTCCTGTCGCAGCACATCTGATCGATGTCTTTCAACTTGTAGTTGAGACTCAAGAAGACGAACTGATTCAGGCAGCGAGTTCGAAGAGCTTGTGCCAGCAGTTGTGGCTAGTAACTCAAACACTACATCAAGACATGACTTTTGGGTTCTCTCATTGTTTTCAAGATAGTTTTTATCAGCTTTCTTGGAGATCAACAGGGATGTCTCACTATCTTGAACCTTATCTGCATTACTTCCCTTACCATTGGATAAAGCGGTACTGTTCTCCAATATTTTGTCTGCATTCTAAAAGAGAAACAAGCAGACACATCACATGCTTACCATGTTGTATATGAAACTCATTTTGGTAAATGAGTTCAGTAGTAAAGTGGACAGGATAACAGCATGAAACAAACATATATCTATGTACCATGGTCACTTTATGGTCTATATCATTCTAGTTTTTGTTGCCAAATCAAGATAGAGACACAGTCCAAATAATATTTGTTCAAGACAAAGCAGAATAGACAGAATATATGTGTGGGTAACTATAGAGCAATAACAACACTTGTAATGTGCATGACATGAGAACATAACTGTTTATTCAATTGAAACTAAAATCAACATAGAGCAGGTTACAACAGCAAACTAGTTAACGAAACAGGTTTAAAACATACCTGTTGTGCCATTGGAGTTTCAATTCCATCCTTCAAATTTGAAAATAGTTGGTATGAGTAAATACAGTAATGCAAGAGCAAAGGAGTATGAACCATAGCTATAGAACCTGACCTGAGAACAAATCTTCTTCTCCTTTAAGTGTTGAGTTGGGATTCAGAGTGGTGGTCCTCGTGCTTTGGGCACTGCAGTTCCCTTACTAACTGCTCGTGTTTGGGTGCTCTGTGGTGGAGACGGTGTTGTGTCAACTGGAACTGGGTTACTATCTACCGGGGTTGGGGTTAGAAGGGGTGTAGCTGGTTCTCTGTCCAACTGGGTAGGGGTACAATCTGCGAGAGTCTGGGTTATGTGTGGTGGATCTGGTCCTTGGGCAAGTACAACCGTGGTTCTATCTGCATCAACTGGTAGCACTATATTTTCTAAAGACCATGTTGTTACTCCCTTAGATACTGCCATCACGCTCTCCAATTCAAATGGCTGATAAACAAGAAAAGTAATTGAAAGTATAGACATTGTATGATAGACAGGTGCAATGGATAGTGGGGAATAAAAGAGTGCATGAAATAATTCATATTTATGTTGTCTAACCAAAAAGGATAGCATGACACAATTTCACATATATGATGGCTAACTAAACAGGATAGCATGACACAACTTCACATTATGATGGCTAACTAAAAAAGATGGAAAGAAATAGTTCAAAATATGAGACTATGTAAACAGGATGACATGACATAACTATATAATGTGTTTATTAAATAGGTTGGCATGCCATAATTCACATACATTCACGGATAGAATGCCATAATTCAAAATACGATGGCTGTAAACACTAAACATGATGAGATGATATAATTATATGATGTCTTTATTAAATGAGTTGCCATGCCGTAATTCAGATAGATGATGTGTATGTACTATGTAAACATGATGGCATGATATAATTCAAATATATGATTTATATAGTAAGCATGTAAGCAGATGGCAATCCATATATGATGTAAAAACTAAGCAATGCAAGACAACATGCATGACATGGGTAATATAACCCTGCCAAGTTTGAGCATAGACCTCAGGGGGGAAATAGGACTGGTCATCAGTCTTTGAATCCTCCTCTGAGGAGCTCTCTGTAACCAGCAAGATGTCTGCTTCAGCAGGTAGCATTGTCTGCTCTATATACCTTGTTTTCACTCCAGATACTTCCACCACCGCTTCAAATGGCTGATGCACAGGAAGAGTAGTTGAATATACAAACGTTGTTGACAAATGGAACACATAATACAAAAAAATGATAGCATGATATAATTCACATACATGATGATTGGCTAAACAGCATGGCATTGCATAATTCACATATATAATGCCTTTGCAACAAGATAGCTTTGTATAATTCACATGTATAATGTCTTGCAACAAGATGGAAATTCATAATTCAAATATATGGTAATTAGATACTGAACAGGTGGCATTCACACAAAGCATGTCTAAACTAATCAAATGACATAGCAATGCGAGACACCATACGCATGATATGAGCAACATAACCATGCCAAGTTAGAGCATACACCTCGGGGGGGGGGGGAATAGGACTGGTCATCTTTCTCTGAATCCTCCTCCAGGGAGCTATCCGTAACCAGCGAGATATGCGCTTCGTCAGATAGCATAGTCTGCTCTGAATACCTTGTTTTCACTCTAGAATTTGCCATCACCGTGTCAAATGGCTGATACACACGAAGAGCAGTTGAATGTACTAACATTGTTGACAAATGTAATATGTAACGAAAAAAAGGATGGCCTGATATAATTTACATATAAGATGACTTGCTAAGCAGGATGGCATTACAAAATTCACATATATGATGCCTGGCTAAACAAGATGGCATTGCATAATTCACATAAACGATGAATAAACTAAACAGATGGCATTCGCACAAAGGATGTCTAAACTAAGCAGATGACATATTTGATGTATAAAGTAAGCAATGCAAGCCACCATATGCATGATATAACTACCATCAGCATGCCAAGTTAGATCGAAGACCTGAGGGGGTAAATAGGAGTTGTCTTCTCCTTCTGAATCCCCCTCAGAACAGATATCTTCCTCTTGATTACAATCCGAAATGCGTGGAGGGGGGGCTGCCTTTGCACCTACCATGGAGCGATGTCTGCATGAAATTTTATTGCCACACAAGGCTCGCCTCTTTTGCTCTACATGTTCAGTTCCATTGTTTACAATAACTGTCATGCATAGGAATAAAACATAGTGAGATCATGTAAGGAGTGCATGCAGAAAACCAGAGTGATGGTAGCAACCTGTGGATAGACCCAAAACCAATAATAGCAGGCAGATAATGGCTTCAGTTAAAAAATATAGATAATGGCTTCTTTACTGTTTGTTTCTCACCCAACATGAAACTCATAGTAGACACCGGAGATTAACCATATAGTAGATAGATACTATTGATAGCGGCCCGATATGTACCCCACAACCATTGAAAAACTCAAGTTTGACCATTAGTTTGGAGCTGACTCAGAGTCTAATCGGTGAACAGGACAATAAAGTAGCATGTAATATTAAGCGATGCATAACATTAGTAGACACGAAAGAGTGCGACCTCTCTCGTGGACCCGTGTAGTACTCGAGGTCATCTGCTCGGTTGATGATGGTAATGCACTTTTCATGGCTGGCGGCAGTGGGGAAGAAGATCTGAGGCGGCGAAAGATAGTTTGGAGGCCGGATCCCTGTTGTGCTGGACCCTTCTGTCATTGGAGCAGCTGAGCTGGGGTGGACGACGGCGCAGCAGGAGCGGGACAAACCACGCAAGGTTTTCTTTGACAACTATCTGTAAGAGAAGTAATTCTGTAAGGGCTCGTTTGAATTAGAGGATTCCAACAATGCAGGGATAGGAAATAGACAGGAATAGGATAGGAATGCACGTGCAAAACAGAGAATTTGAAAATACACGATTTCTGCCAATCTGGATGTTTGATTCACAACAATTGGGAGATCACAGGATGCAAAGAAGCATGGTGAGATTAAGTCAAGCCACAAGAAAATGTATGGTTTTAATGCTATTATGCTACTATCTCTTAGTCTTGTGCTTCATGAATAGGAATTTGAAAAGGAGGACAAGTGAAAATTAAAATTCCTAAGTTTTTTATTTCAAGGAGACACTAAAGGAACAAATCTGTGTGCTCAGTGGACAATATATATAACATGTAGAGTAAAAAAGAGATGCAACAAGTGTACAACCTCTTTGGCGAAGCCTTGTCGATCTCAGTGTGATTGGGTTGGCCGGTGAGGATGCTTCGGCTGACTTTGCTGTCGGAGAAGGGGAAGAAGATCTTAGGCGTCTGGAGATGGAGCCCAAGGTACTGCTCCGCTGTGATGGAGGGTTTCGTTGTTGGAGCAGCTCCGGTGAGTTGTACGACACCGAGGCTAAAGTAGGATAAGAGAGACAATGAACAACCTTAACTTGAGTGGAATTCTAATAGCATCTCCAATACATGACGTAAAATACATAACCACAAAGTGCTAGATGTAAAATACATCAGCCGCTCATCTCTGAACTTAACTGTCGAAACTGAATTAACTGTCGAAAGTGAACTTAACTATCGAAACTGAACTTAACCGTCGAAACTGAATTTTGCTATCGAAACTGAATTTTGCTGTCGAAACTAAACGCACTAGCAAGGTGAGGCTACATGTCGGTCGACTGACTTTTTCATCTCTGGTCAGTCGATTTTGCAGCTGTTGGATACGAAATCAAGGGCCTGTGGTTCATCTTCAACCTCCACCCCCTGAGCCGCCAGCCACCACCGGCCAAACAGCAGCCCCCCGCCACCCGCGGCCGGCAGTGCACCGCCCCTCCCGCCCCGAAAACACTCCCCACCACCGGTTCACCGCCGCCCCAGTCATCCCTCTAGCCCCCCCCCCCCCCCCCCCGTGCCGGGCTTTTTCTCCGGCGATCCCCAATCCACCGCCCCGCCAACGCCCCGCCACCGCCGGTGACCACCGCCCCCATCCTGAACCCTAAGATAGATAGTGGGGTACCTCTCCTGCGAGCCCCCCTCCCCGCTGCGGCTGGTTCTTCCTTCATCCCGGCGAGCCCCCCCCCCCTGAAAATTGACTGACCCAAAAGTCGGTTCAGTCGACTGAAGTGTAGCTAAATCAGAGCAGCATCACAAGCAAGAGCAAGAGCGAGAGCAGCAGCGCGAGCAAGAGCAATAGCAAGAGCAGACCAGGCAGGGGACCAAGAGCAAGAGAAGAGCAGCAACGCGAGCGAGAGCTAAAGCAGCAACAGCTCCTACTGATGTGGACGTCGCTGCCGAGGGAGCGATGCCGTGGAGAAAGTGACCGGCGATGCCGCCGTGGATGGAGCCGCGCCGTGTCGGCTCGAGATCGAGCGCCGGCAGCACCGTGAGATCAAATCAAGAAGAAAATGCAGCGATTAGTGTACAACCTCTTTGGTGGCGCCGATTAGGACGCAGCTTCATCCGAGGAAACGGTGATGATGATTCTCTTCCGGTGGTGCATGTGAAGACGGCGGTGTGGGAATGGAGGTGGCGCGAAAGACAAGGGGAACGTCGGGGCAGCTCCTTGGAGGTGGAGGACGGGGTGGCTGAACCAGCGGGACGACGAGATCAACGACGGATCCTCATCCGGTACGGTGGATGAGGGACGTCGAGGTGTTGCTGTGGATGATGTCATCAGGGAAGAGGCTCCGGCTGGGTGGCGGACGAAGAAGGGTGTGGGGTTTCGTCGCGGGTTTTCGCGGCCTCGGTGTACGAATGGGTGGGCGGATGGGATGGCAGTGGGGAACCATGGCTTAGGGACGCGCTTGTCCGAAATGTGGGGTAAGTTACAAAAGTACCCCCACCGATTTGAGACGGTTCTTTCGGTTCAGGGGTACCACGGGCATTTCGCGTGTCGGGATTTCACAGGAGGTGGGAGTTTTCGCACGCGTTGTAATTTTGGAATAGCAAGGTGCGGGTTGAGATGGAGGGAGTTGTCGGAGCACAACGAGACAAAGATATATCTTATATATTTCGGGCTAACAAGGCGCGGGTTGAAATTTCCGGACAAGCCTAACGTGTACTGTACCAAATCAATGCGCACTACAAATGTCATTTAAAACTTTGAATTCATGTTATGTTCAATTAAAATATTTCGTTACATGTATAATGCATGCAACCTACTACTCAAATGAATGTTTTAGTGCATTCCAAACATATATACTACCACTTCAATATGAACTAAATTTGAATTCGTTTCTCTATTTGAATAAGATCTACTGTAATGATTGTTGTGAAGTCAAAGCATTTGAATTCGTTTCTCGGTTTTAATAAGATCTACAATCATCATTATTGTCAAGTTAAACCATGATTTGTGTATTATCTTCACAGCACACCACATGATTAGTCTCGAGTTACATATGAACTAGGTGTACTATATGAACTCGAACTTGATTTTTTGAATCCACTTTATTTTGATTTCAAATCACATTACATTTCTAGCTCTAGCTAGATCTTCATAATCTAAACCATGTCTCATATGTATAATGTGTTTATCAGATTATGTATGGTGCCCCGCCCCCTACGCCTACAAGTATTTAGATGTGAGTTGCAAACACCACACATTACCACAAATTCAAATAAAATGTGAGAATGTTCGATATATAGTATTGTTTAGATTGTTAGATATTTAGTTGTAAGATGCAAACGCCACACATTATCACGAATTCAAATAAAATGTGAGATTGTTTGATGTATAGTATGGTTTAGATTGTTCGGCATTTAGCTGTGAGTTGCAAATGTCATGCATTATCACATTATGGTATAACATGTGCATAACGCGTGTATCACGCTATATTCATGCATGCAATGTTTAAAACACTATGATATCCTATTCAAATATATGAATCCACTTTCATATCAAATTATGATCTTTGATAGTCTCTTACACCCACACAATCCTCTAACCTTTGTAGCTACCACTAACTTTCTCTCGTGCATGCACACGCCCTCCTCGCTCTCCCCCTCCCTCGGCATTCTATCCACCGGGAACATCCATTTGTTTTCTTTAGGTCGTTCTCCCAGAGTCTCCACAACTCCTTTCCGACACACACCGATCAATAAACCTCTCCAGTGATGCCTGCCTACAACATACACACACACCTTCAATCTCCTCCTTTATGTGTCCTTGCCTCGTGTCTCTCATACGGTCACACACACGTGTAAACTCTCGCCCCTCTTTTCATCGATCTCACAATCGCAAACTCCTCCACCTATCTAGCTAGTAGTTGGGCCTCTCGCACCACCTCCTAGCTCCATTCTCTCTGTCTATCCATCTGGCTGGGCCTTATTTGCCTCTAACAAATGGATGTACACCGACCGGTCTCTCGCTATATATATAGCTAGCTAGGTCCTTATAACTCGTTTTTACCTATGCGTCGATCGATCTACCTCATTAGTTGTGTCTCTCCCTTCCTCCGACAAACAACAATTGATATACCGATCTAGTCAGGTTTGCTTACCAAACACATGGTTCCCCTTCATCATCCATGGATGCGTCCCGGCGGATCTATCATGCACAGGCACACACAGAAACACATCCCCACTCTTATTGATAACATTGCAGTTCCACCCTCAGTTTGTCTAGTAGGCCTCTCCCACCATCTGCGAGAAGCAACTCCATCACCCATCAGCCACTCTACCCCTCTCCCTCCCTCTCTCTCTCTCCTCTCTCTCTCTCTATCCCGTCATATTTCCCGTCCTTCAGTTATGTAGGGATGTCGACCGATCTCCCTCAAGACATAGCTGGGTCTCTCCTTCTCAACACATATATGAGTCGTTCTACCTATATATTTAGGCCTCTGCCTACCCCTCCCTCCACCCCCTCCCCCCCACACCGATACATCGAGCGCTCTAGTCATGTCTCCCTGCCACACACAAACTTGACATGTGCCCTCTAACGTTCTGGTAGGCCAGTCGCCCTATATCTTTGACTTGCACACACACACACACACACACACACACACACACACACACACACAATTTCGATGGCTCTCTTCATCGATCTCGCACCCACCCACTTGATCCTCTCTTCGACTCTATCAATAACTATGACCCCTCCCTCTCTTCTCGTGGATTGCCCGACCCTCTATGTATGATATGGATAGGCCTCCATTTCACACACATTGCATGCAAAATTTTGTTTGAGATGTCATCGACACATATTCCTACAAATAGTTCACGAAATCCACCCCCCACCCCCACCCCAAAACAAAAAATACTCACGAATGCGGTTTGTATCTCTCACACACACCCACGTAGGTGGGGGACGTGCACGAAGAGAAGGGGTGCATGCACGGCGCACGTACTCCCGTCTCTTTCCCAACCACACCCACGCAGGTACACGGTGGAGCTCATTTTTGTACAAAAAGGCAGCCCACGTGGTAATTTGGCATGTGTACTGGTTGTCCACTTGGTGGAGGGACGATCGTCTACCACGGGTGAACAAACAAATTGCGACTTGACATGTTATGTTAAATTAAAAAAGAGGCAAACCATGTGGGGCCTACCTTAGAGGCAAGGCTCTATACACTGGAGTACTTTTGATGTGTCCCGTCAACTCGCAGAACAAGGAGAAGCTTTCTTAGTACGCCGTCTCCCCCGCCCATGGGCGCGGTGGCTCGTAGGATGAGGTGAAGCTTGCTCCGCCTTACGCCCGCTCCCTCGCCCATGCGCGTGGTGGGTCGCAGGATGAGGAGAAAAATTTACTACTCCCTCCGTTTACTCCTCGTCCCTACTACCTTGGTTATAGAGATTATATCATATTGTTTGGAATATATATGTCCTTTAGTAGATTTCAATATGAACTAGCAGTACACACTCCAAACATTGATGTATATAGACGTATTTTAGAGTGTAGATTCACTCATTTTGCTCCATATGTAGCACTCTCCCTCGCCCCTCGACCCTCGCCCACGTGGTGGAAGTGCAGCAATTCATTCGATCTCATATAGCCAGAACGATATATACTGCACTACCATTATAGCTTGACTTCCCGAAGAGGCGAAGAGCCAATCGCAAGGTTAATATTTTGGACATGCCAAGCGCATGGTTATAGGAGAACGAGTGGTAGGTGCTGCGTCATTTATAAATAAAGTTTTTTTCTTCAGTGGCACGTACGCAATATGATAGGTTCATATGGAGAAAAAAGGAAACCGCTCCACTATATACATAGTCAGGACGGGCCAGCCTACACGGTTGCTTGCCGGGGTTGCTCTCTTCACACTCTCTCACACAAAACGACTCTGGCCACATCTCTAACATCCCGACGGATCACGTCCGCTTGGGGAAGGGGTGGATGCTTAGTGTAGCTGCGGTGGCCGTCGCCGATGGTGAAAACCCACTGTCGGCATGTCCCGATCAGGGGTCCCCGCCGTTCTCTCTCACAAAGTTGGTGAGGTTGCCTTCGTCCCTTGCTCACTGCCGTGACGTGGGCAGTTGCTGCCTCCCGCAACCCTCCTCAAGGTTGAGCTACGTCCCTCAAGTACAACTCCCTTTACAGCCGGCTTACACCACTGCTCCAGCTGCCCACATCACTCCCTGTGGATGTTTCTCTACTTCTTTGCCCCGCACATACCTCTACTGGCTTCTATGTACTGTATTTGTGATGAGTTTATGTCTCATCAACTAGTCCCAGTAATCTTATTCTAATCACGCTTCTTCAATTTCTTTGCCACAGGGATGCTCATCTCGATTTTGGTGAAACTGCACAAAATGATCAGATGGTCAAAAGGTTGCAAACTTCATTTATTAGGAAGCTCGAACATTTCCCACAAATTGAAGCCTGGTCAGGGTTCACGATTCAAGGGCTAGGGACTCCATGGATTGTTTTTTTTTCTTTAGCTGCCTCTGTTCCAAAATAAGTGTCAACTTTAGTAGTAGTACAACTTTGTACTAAAGTTTGCACAAAGTTGAGAGACTTAGTTTGGAATGGAGGGAGTACATATTTGCTATGATCTGTCAATCATTGAGATGAAATAGCATGCATGTTAGTCTCCTTTGTATTTGATGAAATGTTGCAATGGGCAACCTTGGACGCAAGATATATGTAACAGAAGCTGGAAGCTTCATAGCATTGTACAAATTTATCTCGCTGATAAATTACAGTACGTACTATACTAGTACTTCCTCCGTTCCTAAATATAAGTCTTTGTAGAGATTTCACCATGAACCACATGCGGATGTATATAGATGCATTTTAAGTGTAGATTCATTCATTTTGTTCCATATGTAGTTCACCTAGTGGAATCTCTACAAAGACTTATCTACTAGTAATAGCTAGCCCCCACTACTAGGAATTCTCTATCCTCTCCTTGAGCCACATCATCAAAATTAATGTATGTCGGATGTTGGGTTCCGGCAGACCCTTAAGGTTCGAACTCTGGGGTGCGCGCGAAGATCTTCCCCCTACCACTCCACGTCCGATCACCTCACGAGAATCTAAGCTAAACGATGAACAACATGAGGGACACAAGATTTATACTGGTTCGGGCCACCGTTGTGGTGTAATACCCTACTCCAATGTGTGGTGTGGTGGATTGCCTCAGGGGCTGATGATGAACAGTACAAAGGATGAACAGCCTTGCGAGAGGTGTCCTTGAGCTGGTGCGATGAACTGCTTGGATGAATTTGATCACCTATCGATATAATGAGAACTTGATCCTGCCTCTACTGTGGTGGCTAGCCCTATATATAGAGGACCTGGTCCTCTTCCCAAATATTGAGCAGGAAGGGCACCAACAATGGCCATTTTGAAGGGGAACATCTAGTACAAGTTATCCTGACTAAAGTCGGTCTTCGGCTGCCAAAGGCACTAGCGATGATGCCGTCTTGGGCTCCACGGTGACCTCCATCCTGCCGCCCTGCACGTCTTGGTCTTGTTGCACTGGAATGGCAACCTTTGCCTGATGCCTCGGTACTCCACGCATGTGCTTGCCCCCTTTGCACCAAAGAGGAAACAAGGACACTGCGTGGGCCGGTGCCCGCCTGGTCTCGATCATCATGGCTTACGTCACGAGCACCTCGCGAGGTACCCCTGACTTGATCTCTCCGCCTCCTCGCAAGCCTGCTTGGCGAGGCCGCTCCTGAAGAAGCCTCATGTCGTCCGCCCCGTGAGGCTTGGCCCCTCGCGAGGGTCTTGAGTCTTGCGTTGATGAAGATGGGCCGTACTGGACCACCACTCGAGCCACGCCGCAGGCCACAGGTAGGCAAGTCTGGGGACCCCCGTTCCCAGAACACCGACAGTAGCCCCCGGGCCCAAGGCGCGCTCGGACTTGGCATAGCAGAGAAGCAAAGGGGCAAGTGCGGAGTGCCACGGGCCCCATCAGCCTGCGGCCTTGTGCACCGTGTGGCGGTTGATTGGACGTGGACGTCTCCGCTTCCCAACGCTCCCTCATTATACGCCTGGCTAGGCGGCTACGAGGCTTGTACACAATTATTCTCCCGTTGCTGCCAGCATGTTTCTTGTTCCCTTTTCCTCCTCGAGCCTCTGCTTCTGCCTCCAATCCATCTTGAGTTCTTCCCCCTTTCCGTTGCCATGGCGCCAACGAAAAAGGAGAAGGGGAAGAAACTTGCGCCTTCGTCCAGTGCGCCTCCGGTGGCTGCTCCCGCCGTCGACAAGTCACTCATACTCAATCTGGAAGCCTTGGAGAAGGTCTGCTCCGCGCTCGCCTCCAGCTTCAATGAGTGCGGGAAGACGACGGTTTGGCCCGCGTCCCATGCCTCCTTCGACAGGATCGTCGCGGAGGTCCGATTTTGTGCTAACGCCTTGTGGACGGGCCTGATTTCCCCCTTTCCGCTTTCTTCAATGCGGTGCTTTCCTATTACCAGATCCACATGATGCATCTTGGCCCCCAATCCATTACTCTGCTTGCTATCTTCGCCTTCGTCTGCGAGGCCATGGTGGGGATTCCTCCTTCCGTTGCCCTTCTGTGCCACTTCTTCTCTTTGCGCTTGTCTGACCCTTCCCAATGTTCGGGATGCGTGAGCTTCCAGGCCGTGCCGGAGACGGCCGCCTCGGGGATCGACTTTGGCCTCCCACCTTCTGCGAGTGGGTTCCAGGAGCGATGGTTGTATGTGGATGTTGGGGTGCCCAGCCCCCTGCTCACGCACCCGACATTGCCTGCTATCCCCAACCCTGGTTGGGGTCACGAGGAGCTTATGAGCCCCCAGCTTGCTTTCTCCTGGCATCGCTTTGACAGGCTGAGGAAGCTCGGGGTGACGGCACCCGAGGTGGTGAAGGTGTTCCTCCAGCACTGCATCGCTCCACTCCAGCGCCATTCCCGCCCAATGTGGGCTTTCTCTGTTAGTCAGGACCGTATGAGGCTCCAGGAAGGGGATCTTGTGCCTGAGATGCTGAAGAAGGTGCTGCAGGTTCTGACTGGCGACCCCTCCCCTAGCAGCATCCGTCATGGAGGCGCCCTGTTGTATCTTTGCACAAATAGGGTCGAGTTTGTGAGGCATATGCCCCACTTTGACGAATGGGGGTTGTGCCTGGCTGGCCTCGTGGGGCCCGCGAGAATCCGGTTGCTGCAGTCCTTCGCCCAGTCGCCCGCGCCGACCTTGCCTCAAGAGTCGTGGCAAGGAGTCAAGCATTGGCAGGAGCTGGGGGGCCTGATGTTGAGGTGCTGATGTTGCGTGGGGCTCCCGAGGCGTCATCCTCCGGAGCTTACGGATCCCCCCTCGAGGTGGTGGCTGATGAGGGGGCATGACTGGCAGCTCCCGAGGCCGAAGCCCCTGAGGCCTCGGCAGGCCACCAAGGGGTGGCACCTGATCGCTCCCCTCAGGCTGGTGCCCTTAATGTAGGCCGCCCTGATGCTCCGGCTCCTATGCCACACGCCGGCCCTCACATCGCGAGCTTGGGCCGGTTCCGCATAGATTTTGAGGCCCTTCGGAAGAGGAAGGAGGCTTCCGGTGGTGATGATCACCCGTGCCGCACATTGAAGCACAGGAAGTACTTCGCCGTGGATGAGTGAGTCCCTCCTTCTTATTGTTCCTTGTTTGTTGTTCCCTTTGCTGACCGTGTCCTTTCAGGATCCCCCGTGCCGAGCCCATGGAGCCAGCCGAAGAGCCGCTTCCTCAAGCTTCTCCTCCACCGCCGGTCTTGGTCGTCCCAAGTCTACGTGCCACCCTCGGCGTGAGCTCGGCTGGAGAGGTAGGCCGGCCTGCGGTGCGCCTTGAACCTGCGGGCGCATTGCCCCTCCTTCGCGAGCTCTCCCTGGACTCAACCAGCTG
This sequence comes from Triticum timopheevii, assembly GCA_963921465.1. Classification (NCBI taxonomy): domain Eukaryota; kingdom Viridiplantae; phylum Streptophyta; class Magnoliopsida; order Poales; family Poaceae; genus Triticum; species Triticum timopheevii. Next base: position 486,359,772 of record OY997270.1, on the reverse strand, counting down.
GCCCCAGTCTCCTCCGCTGATTATAGGTGGCGAGTGGTTGAGGTTGGTCCTCGGTTCCTCATCGGGAGGTGAATTGGCGCCTGGCTGGGTCCCTTGCAGGGCCCGCCCGGTGATCATGGGGGCGCCAGCCCCTAGCCCCCTGCCGAGAAGGGGCGAACCTCTCCAGGGTCCTCCGCCAGCGTTGATGGCGGAGGATGACGTTGATGACGTGCTCAAGCGTGCGCGGGAGTGCAGCGCCGTCCGACGAGATTTCCTCCAAAGGGCGACAGACACAATGAGCTAGCTTGGTGTAGAGCTTGCAGGCGAGGACGCGCGTCTTGAAGCTGAAGGCCTGCGGCTGATCGAGGAGCCGCACAAGCTGAAGGCGGCTGTTGGTCTCGCGCGCCATTAGCGTAATCTTGACAACGCCAAGGCCGAGGCATCTCTGGTGGCCTCACGGGAGGCCTGCGCCCGGGCCATCGAGGAGGCTTAGGAGGCAGATAGGTGACATAAAGCCACGGAGGAGCACGCGTGGGAGCTCCAAGACTGGTGCAATTCTCTGGAGCAACAAGTGGAGTTACGCCGAGCTGCCCTTGCATCGCTGAAAGGGGCACCTGCTGAAGAGGAGGAGCTCCGGAGGCGTGAGGAAGCGTTGACATTGGAGGCCTCCGAACGCAACCTTGATCTTCAATGGTTGGAGATGAGGGAGCGCCAGGTCACCCAGGCTGAGGACGACGTCGGTGTGCGGGAGGCCCGGATCCAGGAGGAGATCGACCATCGCGTGGCGGAGGATTGCGCCGGCCTTGAGCGCGAGCATGAAGAGAGGCTGGAGCTGATCAAGGCCGAGGCCGCAGGCAGAACTGCTGCTCTCAGGACCACGCTGACCAAAACCACGCAGCGAGCTGAGGCCGCTGCAGCCGCCCTAGGCGCGGCACAGGCTGATCTGGCCTCCTCCCGCGCCGAGCTGCTCCTTCTTCAACGACGGATCGATGATGCCGAAGCCGTTGAACGGAGGAACAAGGATGAGATTCGCCAGCGGCAGACGCTGGAGCACATGCATGGCCCCATGCTCCGAACACTCAGGGAAAGGGCCAACGCGGCCTTGGGCAACATCTGCGAGGCAGCCGCCGAGGAGCCCTGTGTGATCAATTACGCCGGCAATCTTCGATTCTTCACTGATGTAGTGATGCAACTAGAGAACCGCTCCGAGAGGTCTCGCCAGCTGGTGGAGGAACGGAGCCGCGGCCTGCTCGCTCGGGCATTCTCCCGCGTCTTCAGCTATCTCCAGAACATCGACCCCCTCTTTGACTTTGACGTTGCCATCGCCCCAGCGCATGTGGCTGTCCGAGGCAACCTAGCGCGATGGTTGGAGGACAACATAGATGCACTCGTCCGGGCCTTCACTTTTGATGAAGACGGGGTGATTGTTGCCGCTGACGAAGGCGACGTGGTGAACGGTGGAGAAGAAGGTGCCAATGACGGCGACGGGGAGGCCAGCGGCAGCGACAGTGGTGCCAGTGATGCCTCTGGAGAGGCCCTGGGGGATGCAGTGAGCGACATGTCTGATTGATCCCATGCTCCCTCCTATTGTTTATCCTGCGCAGTAAGAGACTCGGGCGTGGCCCTGAAGGTTGTAAGAGCATTTTGGGAGGGGAAGCCCCTCATGTAAAAAGATTGTTGCCTATGCACCGTTGAGGTTGGTGCCAGATGGGCGCCCGTACGATGTTATGATTTCTGCGATTAGTTGGTTGTCGCGGTTTATACCTTTTCCTTGGCGGGTCTTGAGTAAGCTCACAACGTCCATCCGAGGGCCTCATGAGGGTCCCGCTTGGCCACGCAGCGAGAGCTTGGCGAGAGCGAATGCCGGCCGCGGGACGGCAAGCGCACATGCTGGGCCCTGCCCTACTCACGAGGGGCTCGTGAGAGGGGGCAACTAGTGTGAATTCCAACTTGAACAGAAATCGGAGTACGAGAAAGCACGAGAATAAGACACGACACCCCTCCCCGCATACGCAAACACAAATTTGATTTCAACTTAGATCCGAAACGAGAAAGCTTGTTTGCACAAAACGAAGCAAAAGCAAAAGGCCACGTTCGGCACCTAGTCTAGTCTTCGACGTCTTCTCACCAGCGCGGAGCTAAGTGCTGCCACTGGGCATGAGCGGGAGCCCCCGAGGCCCGAGGGCGGCTCTCCGGACACTCCGGGGCGTGTACAACCCCAACTCATTATTACATGAGAGTGTCAAGGGCGGCGAGCTTCATAGGCACTGGGCCTTCTTCACAGGTACCGGCCTTGCTTCATATCGCCAGATGAGGGCCACACCTTGCGCCACCCTTGACCACCAATGACGGTGACCGAAAACCAGGACAATGCCAATTGGGAAAAGGGGACGCTGGCGGTTCCCCCAACGACCACAGGTCCTCTGCCGGGGGCAGGCCTCGCGGCACCTCCCCGGCAGAGGGCCTACCTCCGAAGAACACCTTGCTCCGCGTGCCCTGGGGAGGAGCCCGACTCTCGGCCCCTCTCCTGCTGCCCCCAGTGCCCCCCTCCTGAGGAGAGGGAGGCTACTGCACTGGGGCCACTACAGCAACCTGAACTTCCTGCGACCCATGGTTAGCATAAGCTTGCTCCTGAGGAATTAGCGGTACCCGATAGTTGTTGCTGCCGGCACGGCTGTCAAGGCTTCCGTGAGGCTCCAGAAAAAGCTCGGCTTCTGGCGCCTCTTCCTCCCATCCTGGCCCGAGGAACAAGCTATGGTCTTCTTCCAGTGCGTACTCTCGATCCACCATGTGGGGCACATAGGCCTCCGGGGTCACCATCCCAAAGACCTCGCCGTAGTGCTCCGCGCGGCATGTAGTTCGACTGGGAGCTCCATCTTGGGGGCAGTAGGGCAGCAGCCCACTAGGGCCATAGGCGGTGGTGCGCATGCCCTCGCTTACCAGGGGCGGTGCCGGCACAACTTGCCTCCCGACGCTCATGGTCAGGCTGGTGTTGATGAAGCCATGAGGCATGCCCGGGGACGCGTGGGTGCAGATTGGCCCGTAGCATGATCCGCCCGGGGCCTAGGGTGGAAGCTAGACATAGAACGTGGGTGCCCCTGAAGTAGCGGCATCCAGGAGCTCGGTGACGCGCTCCAGCAGCACATCGTGGCCACTTTCTTGTAGTTTGCACCGCAGCAGCTCTCGCTCCACTGTGAGTGCGGCCTTCATGTTCGCCTGCTCCCATCGGGTGTGTGGTGCCGTCGCCGCAGCATGGCTTGAGGCCCTCGCTACCGATCATACCTGCCACAGAGTGAGGGCAGGCGACGCTTGGCCGCGTCGCCCGCGGCCCGCAGCGCTCTGCGGGGCGCGGGATGCCTGAGGTGCGGGGTTGAGGTCACCTTGGGCAGGCGGCACGGCATTGGCAGGCCATGCCGCCCAGCGGTCGGAGTTGGCCGTCGGATCCCTGGACATGGAGGCGGTGAAGTGGCGGAACGCAGGACGGAAGAAAGACGATTCTGGCGCACCCCTACCTAGTGCGCCAAATGTCGGATGTTGGGTTCCGGCAGACCCTTAAGGTTTGAACTCTGGGGTGCACGCGAAGATCTTCCCCCTACCACTCCACGTCCGATCGCCTCGCGAGAATCTAAGCTAAACGATGAACAACACGAGGGACACAAGATTTATACTGGTTCGGGCCACCGTTGTGGTGTAATACCCTACTCTAGTGTGTGGTGTGGTGGATTGCCTCAGGGGCTGATGATGAACAGTACAAAGGACGAACAGCCTCGCGAGAGGTGTCCTTGAGTTGGTGCGATGAACTGCTTAGATGAGTTCGATCGCCTATCGATCTAATAAGAACTTGATCCTGCCTCTACTGTGGTGGCTAGCCCTTTATATAGAGGCCCTGGTCCACTTCCCAAATATTGAGCGGGAAGGGTGCCAACAACGGCCATTTTGAAGGGGAACATCTAGTGCAAGTTATCCTGACTAAAGTCGGTCTTCGACTGCCAAAGGCACTGGCGATGACGTTGTCTTGGGCTCCATGGTGACCTCCATCCTGCCACTCTGCAGGTCTTGGTCTCATTGCACTGGAATGGCAACCTTAGCCTGATGCCTCGGTACTCCACGCCTGTGCTTTCCCCCTTTGCACCAAAGAGGAAACAAGGACACTGCGCGGGCCGGTGCCTGCCTGGCGCCCGCCTGGTCTCGATCGTCACGGCTTACGTCCCGAGCACCTCGCGAGGTAGCCCTGCCTTGATCTCTCCGCCTCCTCACGAGCCTGGCTGGCGAGGCCGCTCTTGAAGAAGCCTCGTGTCGTTCGCCCCGCGAGGCATGGCCCCTTGCGACGGTCTTGAGTCTTGCATTGATGAAGATGGGCCGTACTGGGCCACCACTCGAGCCACGCCGCAGGCCGCAGGCAGGCAAGTCTGGGGACCCCCGTTCCCAGAAAACCGACAATGTAGCCGTTAGATGAAGTAAATCAGTCCATAATAGCCATCTGATCTAGACGTTGAGAGGCTCCGCACTAAGCCACGTGCAAGTATGCAGAAACACCATGGCATGCATGTGAGTGGGTTTTAAATCACATCAACATGTCTGCATGCAAGCATGCACTGGTAGCATGCATGTAAGTGAGCTTTTAAGTCCCATTAACATGTCAAAAAGAAAAATATAATCCCATTATGCAGTAGGAGTTGGCTGAACTTTTTTCCTTACGTGGGATGATCTAAATGATGATGGGAGTTTATTTAGTTTGGCTACCACATTTGTCATGCGGTTATAAAGTTTTTTTGAGTTCTATGAAATCGATAATTTTGCGCAGAGAGATATACGGCTGTTCCGCGGCAACGCGCGAGGACTCATCTAGTAATATTTAGGAACGGAGGGAGTACTATGTAAAGAGTTAGGTGTCGCATGGTGATAGTGTGAGGTGGGCCATGTAATCACTGAGCCTGCGTGTTTTCACTGCTCTTGCATTCCTCTGTTGTAAGAATGGAGAAAATTGTAATCTAGTAGTAGTACCTCCTTTCGCCGAAAGCGTGGGACATCCAGTAGTCCTACCACCTCAGTAATAAAGACCAATGAGCCATCAAATCACATAGACCCAGCAGTAAGTTGGACGGACAAAGCAACCATCACTCTTGCGCCAGTGAGAGGTCACATCCGCTCTGCCCGGGCATGAATGCGGCACCGATTCTTTGGAGCGCGGCTGACTGTTTCGGGCGGGAAGCACGCGCGGGCGATGGAGGGGCTTTGGGTGGGTCAGGCTGGTCTGGAGCGGGCGTGGCAGCTGTCCACATGTCCCTACCGGACACGCCCGGAAATGAGAGGATACACCGACACTCGCGGCTAAAATCATACACTACACACCATCTCTCTATAAGAGTAGGTCGATCTGTCGCTCTCTCTAACACACACATGTTGTTAAACACACACACGCACACGCACACACCTTGGTCCCATTGCACCTTCTAACGTGACTTATTACACCTAGACAGAGGAAGTAGTAAGTATACAAGATACGGTGGCACACTGACTTAAGTCGAATACAAGTGCCCAAAATTTGTGTGCATGTTATAATAAGGATTCACTTAAAATAGTACGTGAGCAAACAGAGGGATCAATTGGACAGTGTTCCCGAGCAGTAGCGAGATGTGTGAGGTAAGATAAACCGCTGGCGCTTTTAATTTTTCTTATTAATTTGTTTGTTTCACCCTCTGACTAGTGGGACCCAACGTACTACGTGGAGAGAGGTAAGGTGACTAAGGCTGCACACCACTGTGGATAGTCTTACCACCAAAGCCACATGACATGATTTTGATTGAAATCCCAATGACTCCCACACACACACACAAAAAAAACACGGCATGCTTGTCACACGAATGCAGGAATGTATAAAAGGTTATTTTCCTCTCATTGAACATAATGGGAGGGTTGTGTAGCTGGTTAGCCTATTCGCTCATCAAACTTGAGGTGTCGGGTTCGATAACTACACTTGAGCATAATTTGTGCCAGGAGGATTCTTTGACTCGTCAAAATGGATGGATACGGAGCTATACGATCTCGTAGTGACCGTATAATCACCTCATCACATATAAGCTGCAGCCTCGGCACTTGTTTTCTAGGGTTTGCACGCTTCACACTCTCTCTCCAGTATATATATACACGCTGGAGCCTCAGCGCTTGTAGTTTCTCTCTTCACACTCTCTCGCCCTCTCCAGATCTAAAAAAGACTTCGTTGGCCTCTCTCTCCCCTCACTGCTGCTCAAAGAGCCGGAAGGATCCATCCACCAAGAAGGGAAGGAGGCTTAACATTGTCGCTGTCGGTGAGGGAGGGAGGGAATCCACTACCGGTGCAGCTATTCACTTTGACCCAGTGGCGGCGCGGGAGGGCCTCGGACCCCTTCTTCTTTGTCGCCGTCCCGTCGCCCACCGAACCAAGCCCCAAGAACCTTAAGGTATAATTTACTTACTCCACATGCATTTCTCTAGCTGCATGTATACCAAGAATCTAGGACGTGGTTCAAAGAGGAAAGGAGTGGGGGAAAGTAGTGGGAAAATTTGTATATAGCATGAATCTAGGACGTGGTTCAAAGAGGAAATGAAGGGGGAAAGTTGTATAGCATGAATCTAGGACATGGTTCAAAGAGGAAAGGAATGGGAGAAAGTAGTGGGGAAAGTTGTATCGCATAAATCTAGGACGTGGTTCAAAGAGGAAAGGAAGGGGCAAAAGTACTAGTTCAAAAAGGAAAGGAAGGGACAAGGCTGTAGAGTTTGAGCAGGACTAGATTTGATGCGCTCACATAGGGAAAGGTGTCTAAAGATAACAAAACTGGGACCAACACAAATATGCTCCTTGGTTGTTTGTTCTTTGTTGCAACAAACTGTGCATGACCACAGTACATCGATAGATGCACATGGTGCTAGTGCGTCCACTGTCCCGTGCAACTCATTAGCTGTTGTTAATCTAAGGCCCTGTTTGGTTAAAAACTCCCTAGTCCCTACCTGTTTGGTTCCAGGGACTAAACATGGACTAGAGGTTATTAAATGACATGCTAAAAGACCATGCTACCCATAGTAATGAACTAATAGAGACAAGGTGACAGAGGCAAAGGTGTCCCGTCTTTCGATGAGATGGTGGCTTTAGTTCTGGAGGAAGTCGACTTTGACGATCCGACTACGAATGTGCGAGGACGCCGCGCCTTAGCAATCGTTAAACCAACTCCGAGAGGTTATTGACCACGCCGGAGCACGATCAACCTGACCACGAAGGTCTATTTCCGGCAGGCTAACAAAGAACAAGCAAGAAACTAAGATTGCAATCTGGATATTGCGAATATAAGAGGAAAGCTTTATTGATAAAGGTGGGGTTCTGTGACGCCTTTGTCTGGTCGTTGAACACAAACGAAGTACGCGAAGTTGCAGCTATGGCGAACTTTAGTCTAAACAAAACCCCAAAGTCTAAACGGTACCCTAAGGGCTGTATATATGGAGGAAGAGGGGGTGAATTTCGTGGCCCTTGGTGGAGGGGTCCGAAACTAACCCTGTCTCTTGTTTCCCCACACATACGGACTCTAAAAATAGCCTATACTTATGTATTTCGAAATTACATGGGCCTGGCCCAATAATAAGGTGACGCAGAACCTAGACTAGCCTCTAGATGAAATTTATGAAGTGGCATCTTGTATATTCCGTCCAAGGCTTCATGCACTCATTATGGTGGCTTCAAAGTCCTGAAATCATCACTTGTAACTCCATTCTTGTTCCCCTTGCGCATGCCATCATCTCCATGCTTGTTCTTGCTCCAATGTTCATCCTTCTCCAAGCTAGGCCCTTCATTTGTAAGCAAAACAAATGTATCCAATTTAGGCAGCATCATATTCTCATGAACATTAGAATCATTACCAAGAAACGAAAGTACCTGATAATTTATTTGGCGTGCGCGAGCTCTAGTAATTGGTCCAGTATATGTAGCAGTAGGGGCTGTGGGTGTAACAATGGTATTGATGTCCTCATCACAAGGTGCGATGCGTGGCAGGGGCAAATGTTGGAAAAAGTCCCAAAAAGACTCCCTTGGGGTCTTCTTTCTTTAGTCCCAAATGCCCACTTTTAGTCCCTAAAAGTCCCTCCTGTTTGGTTTAGATGGGACTAACACATAGGTTTTTTTAGTCCCTACACCAAAATGTCCGTGTAAACAAACACCCTCTAATAATGCCGCTGGAAAATTGATGCAATGCCACAGTTAAAAGCAAATTACATGTTTAACGAATTTTCTTGTTAATATAATCTCTATGTTAATATTAATCAATGCCACCGTTTGAGAATGCTACTGTCTTGCTTTCTTTCCCATTTAGATAAGGTAGATGCTTCTTTTTGCTGGCTTCTGTGTCATCCACCATTATTGACCACTAATAGTTTACTTTGCACCTCTGTGTAAACAGGGTTATCTACTTCACCTCGTTGCAATTGTGAGTTTTTGTTGCACTGCACAAAACACTTTTGTTTTAAGAGTGTTTTGTGCAGTTCAACCAAAATGTCACACCGACAACGTTGCTTGATTGCTTGATCTTAGTGGAACTGCACAAGAGGAGATCTTACTTCCTATCCGTGTTGGCAAATTTGGTTCAGATCTTCTTCTTGTGAGTTGTTTGAATTCCGCATCATGAGAGGTCAGTACTAGCCTTCTTTCACATGATTCTGCAGTGTGCTTTCATATGTTGTGCTACTTGTACGATAATGTTGCTTGATTTTAGTGAACTGCACAAATGGAGACAAGACTTCCAATCTGTATGTGCACCGTAATATCCCATTGAGGTAAGATAAGGATATTTCACAAAAGTTGGCCTATATTTTGCCACTTTCATCAGAAAATTAAGTTTAGTACTATACTTGTGCTCCCTAATTGACATGCCAAATCTTACATTGAAGGCGAAGCTTGTCTGTTATTAAACCAAGCGATGAAGGGGAAGAACAAGCGGAAGAAAAACAAAAATCAAGTCCCGGTGCTGTAATGAAGCACTGGAACTGTGATGACACAAGTAATGATATAGTTTTGCATCTTAATTTATTGCTATGGCTGGAACAAGCAATTGTTTTGCCACTGATTTGATGCCACTCTTAATGTAATACATAACTATCTCTACTTGTGCAAACAGGGATCTTCTTTGAAGATACCATATATTTTAGTGGAACTGCACAAGAAGATGTTGGAAACATTAAACTAATCGAGGAGTATATAGTAAGCATGGCCACCACCGTAGATAGCAACAGATGATTCCGGAGAAGTGCTTCATATGTATGCTCTACACAATAAGCCTCCTGACAAAGGTTGGTACTCGCCCACTGATTTCATCCATATGATTGAGCTTTGTCATCTCTATTGGTGTTGTGCTACTGTTTAGATACTGTCATGAAAAGGTGGTATTGTCCTTGAGAAGTGCTTCATCTGTGCTGTTTTAAATATTTCCTTTCCTCTTCTTCGAGCAAACAGGGATGCTAGCGTTTAGTAGTCCTCTTGTCTTTGCACAACAGGATCATCTTCCTCTAAAGAAGAATGTGGAGTATGTGAAGTGACTAGTTCCGATTATGCCAGGATGAAGAAGCCATGTCTATCTTCTCATCAGAAGGAGCAGTTGAAGGATGGTTACATTACTCCCCACAAGACCAAACTAACTTCAGCTCAGAAGGACTGACAAATCTCCATTTTTTTGATGTGATGCGTGAGTACAATGTTGTTCTAGGATTCTTTCTGGTGAGTTCCATTTTTCTAAAAGTGTGCTCTACATGGACCATGAAGGTGCCTATTGAAACTGTCAATTCATAGTATAGTTTGCTTTATAATAATCAATTTTTTGTATTTGTGCAAACATGGGTGCTCAGCTTGATTTCAATGGGAACTGCACAAAATGTTCATGAATACGTTGAATCATTCATTTCCACCACAAGAAAGGAGGTGCCGATAAGTTTGAGGCGTTGCAACATATAAGGGCGAAATCATACAAGCTATGCGCGAATTTGGTTGATTTTGGTGGAAGTGCACAAAAAGAACGGCTGGTTTATTTAGCACGAGGTGCCATATCAATGTCCGAACTGATGGCAAACCCTGCCCATTCCACAATCGTAGGCATTTGATATTTTGGAATGGGACAACCTTGTCAAATTTTGCTCATTGATTTTAGCAAGACATGCGTTTGATATTTTCGAATGGGACGCCCTTTGCTGTCAGCAGCATCGATCAATTTTTTCTTTATTCTTTAGTTGTGAAGTAAATATTGCCTCTGACATGTGAGTCGGTGAGATGTATAATCATCGATTGTTTTGAATGTTCTCTATGAATTGCCAGCCCTGTGTGTTTGATTGCAATGTACAAAAACGCTAAAAAGCTGCTCAAACTCTTTGTACTCCTTCTGTTCCTTTTTACTTCGCACATTGTGAAAGTGCAAACTTTTTTGTATAAGATTAGTCAAAGTAGAGATACTTTGACTATAGACAAAACTTGTATGCAGACTAGAAAGGACCAGAGGGAGTACATGTGAAACTACTGCAAACGAGGTGATCACCCTAGGAATAATGCTAGTACATTTTGTTTTTCATGTTCATCCAATGCCAGTGATACAGGAATTCGAACTAATAGAAATAAATTCATTCATACACGGTCGGATTTCATATAAACATGCCGGATTTCATTACATTTCATACATTCTTCAACTAAAAAGGGGTGCGCTGGAGGTATAATTAATTAACCGAAGCTACCCACCTGTGTCCCGCTGAGCCGAACAGAATCTTCGGTGACTTAACTGCAGGTGTACTTGCGTAACTGACATGTGGCCTGTTGGGCCCACGTGTCAGTCAGCCAACTGCACCAGCAGTTAAGTAGAAGTAGCATTCTTCTCCAGCGCAGCTCTCCGACTCCACTGTTGGAAATATGCCTTAGAGGAAATAATAAATTAGTTATTATTATTATATTTCCTTGTTCATGATAATCGTTTATTATCCATGCTATAATTGTATTGATAGGAAACTCAGATACATGTGTGGGTACATAGACAACACCATGTCCCTAGTAAGCCTCTAGTTGACTAGCTCGTTGATCAATAGATGGTTACGGTTTCCTGACCATGGACATTGGATGTCGTTGATAACAGGATCGCATCATTAGGAGAATGATGTGATGGACAAGACCCAATCCTAAGCCTAGCACAAAGATCGTGTAGTTCATATGCTAAAGATTTTCTAATGTCAAGTATATTTTCCTTAGACCATGAGATTGTGCCACTCCCGGATGCCGTAGGAATGCTTTGGGTGTACCAAACGTCACAACGTAACTGGGTGGCTATAAAGGTACACTACGGGTATCTCCGAAAGTGTCTGTTGGGTTGGCACGAATCGAGACTGGGATTTGTCACTCCGTGTGACGGAGAGGTACCTCTGGGCCCACTCGGCAGGAAATCATCATAATGTGCACAATGTGACCAAGGGGTTGATCACGGGATGATGTGTTACGGAACGAGTAAAGAGACTTGCCGGTAATGAGATTGAACAAGGTATCGGCATACCGACGATTGAATCTCGGGCAAGTATAATACCACTGGACAAAGGGAATTGTATACGAGATTGATTGAGTCCTTGACATCGTGGTTCATCCGATGAGATCATCGTGGAACATGTGGGAGCCAACATGGGTATCCAGATCCCGCTGTTGGTTATTGACCGGAGAACGTCTCGGTCATGTCTGCATGGTTCCCGAATCCGTAGGGTCTACACACTTAAGGTTCAATGATGCTAGGGTTATAGGGAATAGATATACGTGGTTACCGAATGTTGTTCGGAGTCCCGGATGAGATCCCGGACGTCACGAGGAGTTCCGGAATGGTCCGGAGGTAAAGATTTATATATGGGAAGTCCTGTTTTGGTCACCGAAAAAGTTTCGGGTGTTATCGGTAACGTACCGGGACCACCGGGAGGGTCCCAGGGGTCCACCAAGTGGGGCCACCGGCCCCAGAGGGAAGCATGGGCCAAGTGAGGGAGGGGACCAGCCCCAGGTGGGCTGGTGCGCCCCCCACAAGGGCCCAAGGCGCCTAGGGTTTGGGGAGGGGGCGCACCCACCTTACTTGGGGGGCAAGTTTCCCCTCGCCCCCCTTGGCCGCCACCCAGATGGGGATTGGGGCTGCCGCCACCACTAGGGAGGGAACCCTAGGTGGGGGCGCAGCCCTCCCTCTCCCCCTATATATAGTGGAGGCAAAGGGGCAGCCCAACATACGAAGTTCTTCTCCTGTTGGCGCAGCCCTACATCTCTTTCTCCTCCTCTCCCGCGGTGCTTGGTGAAGCCCTGCAGGATTGCCATGCTCCTCCATCACCACCACGCCGTTGTGCTGCTGCTGGATGGAGTCTTACTCAACCTCTCCCTCTCTCCTTGCTGTATCAAGGCATGGGAGACGTCGTCGGGCTGTACGTGTGTTGAACGCGGAGGTGCCGTCCGTTCGGCACTAGGATCTCCGGTGATTTGGATCATGACGAGTACGACTCCTTCAACCCCGTTCTCTTGAACGCTTTCGCTTAGTGATCTACAAGGGCATGTAGATGCACTCTTCTTCCCCTTGTTGCTAGTCTCTCCATAGATAGATCTTGGTGACTCATAGAAAAAATTTTGAATTTCTGCTACGTTCCCCAACAGTGGTATCAGAGCCAGGTTTATTACATAGATTCTTTGCAAGAGTAGAACACAAAGTAGTTGTGGGCGTTGATTTTGGTCAATATGCTTACCGTTACTAGTCCAATCTTGATTCGGCGGCATTGTGGGATGAAGTGGCCCGGACCGACCTTACACGTACACTTACGTGAGACAGGTTCCACCGACTGACATGCACTTGTTGCATAAGGTGGCTAGCGGGTGCCAGTCTCTCCCACTTTAGTCGGATCGGATTCGATGAAAAGGGTCATTATGAAGGGTGTCGGTGTCAAAACCGGCGGATCTCGGGTAGGGGGTCCCGAACTGCGCGTCTAGGCGGATGGTAACAGGAGACAAGGGGCACGATGTTTTACCCCAGGTTCGGGCCCTCCTGATGGAGGTAAAACCCTACGTCCTGCTTGATTGATATTGATATTGTGGATGTTTACAAGAGTGGATCTACCACGAGATCAAGGAGGCTAAAACCTAGAAGCTAGCCTATGGTATGATTGTAATGGTTGTTGTTGTGTCCTACGGACTAGAGCCATCCGATTTATATAGACACCGGAGAGGGCCAGGGTTACATAGAGTCGGTTACAATGGTAGGAGATCTACGTATCCGTATCGCCAAGCTTGCCTTCCACGCCAAGGAAAGTCCCATCCGGACACGGGACGAAGTCTTCAATCTTGTATCTTCATAGTCAAGGAGTCCGGTCGATGATGATAGTCCGGCCGATGATAGTTCGGGTGATGATGATAGTCCGGCTATCCGGACACCCCCTAATCTAGGACTCCCTCAGTAGCCCCTGAACCAGGCTTCAATGACGATAAGTCTGGCGCGTATATTGCTTGGCATTGCAAGGCGGGTTCCTCCTCCGAATGATAGAAGATTGTGAACACCAGGATAGTGTCCGGCTCTGCGAAATAAATTCCACATTCCACCGTAGAGAGAATAATATATAGACAAGTTCAATCTGCTGACGTTTTTTGTGGCATGACATCACGCCACTACCAAGCCATTACTTGAATCGTTTTTTACTCTACCACCTCACAGCATTTAGCGAAGCGGTTTCCTTGGCACGTCTTGTCGAAGCAGAGATCATGTTCCCCCTTAATCCGGGATTCTCATTAATACGGACATGAGTAACCCAACCACGCCATTGATGGTGACGCTTGGGGGATAAGCGAGTTTTACCAGGCCGGTGGGGGATGCGTAGACTTCGCCCGCCCATATAAGGGATAAGGATTCACCTTTTCACCTACGCCTTCTTCCTCCTTTGCTTATCCATCTCCGTGCACTCGAGCTCCAGCGCCCAAGCCCGCACATCTCGTCTCAACCTTCCCCAGTCATGTCTGGAGTGGGAGGCAAGTGGATGACCTCCTCCGTTACGGAGGAGCACATCGAAAGACTGCGCAGCGCTGGCTACCTGTCCGGGGACATCGCGCACCGGCTGCCCGACGAGGGGCAGCTCATCCCCACCCCCAGGCCCCATGAGAGGGTCGTTTTTCTTCCCCACTTCCTCCGCGGACTGGGCTTTCCACTTCACCCCTTTGTCCGGGGGCTCATGTTCTACTACGGCCTGGATTTCCATGATCTGGCACCGAACTTCATCCTTAACATCTCGGCATTTATCGTCGTGTGCGAGGCCTTCCTCTGCATCCAGCCCCACTTCGGCTTGTGGCTCAAGACCTTCAATGTCAAGCCGAAGGTGGTGAAGGGCACTCAAGCGGAGTGCGGAGGTGCCATGTTGGGCAAGATGCCCAACGTCCTTTGGTTCGAAGGGGCCTTCGTGGAATCCGTCAAGGGGTGGCAATCGGGGTGGTTCTATATCATCGAGCCGCGTGACCCTACATGGGCGGCGGCCCCCGAGTTCAGATCTGGTATCCCCACGCAGCTCACCTCCTGGAAAGAGAAGGGCTTGCTGTGGGGTAGTTCGGAGGAGCTGACGGGACTCCAAGCCTGTATCCAGAAGCTGGTGAAGAAGCTCAGGCTGGTTAACATGGTCCAAGTCATGCTCGGCCGCCGGATTCTCCCATGCCAAGAGAGGGCATTCAATCTGTGGGAGTTCGATCCAGAACAGCACCAGGCGCTGAGCGGGCTCTTTGACACGACGTACGAAGGCGCCTGGAGGGTGCTGTTTAAGGGTGCCGAAGCCCCCGCATCCGCGACCGAAGATCGCGGATTTCACTCGCAGCACCAAGCCGATGAGGTAAGTGATTCTACCCCTTTACGGGACACTTACTTTTCATAGTTTGACTCTATGCGGGTTTTAATTTCCCCTTTTCCTTTGACAGGACTGGATGAGGAAGGCGGAGCAGATTATCTGCCCGGCTGCTATGCCAGAAAACCCAGTAGACGCCCGTCTAGCGAGGCTGCTGGTTCCGGCACCGCACGTGGTGCCGGAGAAGAAGGCCAAGAAGGAGGCCACGGGTGCTCGAAAGAGTTCCCGTTTTCAGGTGTCCGACGACTCCGGGGCGGACTCCTCCCCCGAAAACGAGGAGGAGAAAGAGGACTCTCTCCCAGAGGAGGGAGAGAGGAAGAGGAAGGCTTCCCCAACAGGGGAGGCTGAAGGGTCCAAGAGGGGAAGGACTATTCCCCCAGACAGATCCGCCAACATCAACGTTGGCAAGGAAGAATGGCCTTCAAGGGCCAGGCCTCCGGCGAGATCGTAAGTATCCGGATTCCTGAATGATTTATAATTTCTTTTTCTGCGTCACATGGTGTCATTCTGATGTCGCATGCTGCCTGTAGTCCGGCCAATGATGATCTCCCCGCTTCATCGAGCGGGTCGTTGGCTCCGTCGGATGTAGACTCCATCCCGACCGCCTCCACCCCTCGCGACACCGAGGACGCCGAGGTGGGATCCCAAGAAGGGACCCATCAGGGGGAGGCTCCGGAGGCGCCACAAGGCGGCCTCCCGGACTTTGCGCCAGACTCCACATCAGAACCCGCAGTGGTTCCGGAGTCCGGCCGGCGGCCCCTTCGCACGAAGGGCAAGACCGTGACGCCGACGGCTTCCATCCAACCGGAGGCGCCGGACAATTTATTAGAGGCTCTCCAGAGCGCTTCCATCGAGTAAGAACACCGCACTATTATGAGTGCGGTGATTCAGAAGGCACAGCTTGCCAAGAGCGGGCTGACCGAAGCCTGCAGTAGCCTTCTATCAGGCTTTGAGGTAAGAAGTTAAAAATATGCAATGTAATACCGCATAGACAGTAGCCCCTGATGCTCGGTTTGGTGTTCGGAAAGAAAAGACGGACTGAGGATCTGAAAAAAAAGAAGATATACGCAGGGTTGCTAAAAAAGTATGTCAATATGGGTTGCAGGCTGCGCTGCTGACCTCTGCCGCACTGACTGCGGAGGTCGGTGCTTTGAAGCAGGAGCTCGAGCGGTCCGAGCAAGAGCTCGGCCGCGCCAAGAAGCAGCTCCAGGACAAAGAAGGTGAGTAACACCACTTTGAACTTGTACCTTACAGAAAAGGATTTAGGTTGCGACAAAAAAATAACCAGGATAACATGGGTACTGCAGGGGCCATGAACGAGGTGGCGACCCTGAACGAGGCCGTGTCCGCGGCTAAACGCAATGCGGCCGCGGAACGGGCAGAGCGAGAAAAGCAGGAGGCGCGGGTGGCGGTGGTTCGGCAAGAGCTCCAGGCTCTCATGGAAAAGCATGAGAGTTTGGAGCGTGACTCAAAGACTCGAGAGTCCGAGCTTGCCTCGGCTCTCGAAAGTGCCAAAATTGCCAAGGCCGATGCCCATAAGTCCCTTCAGGAGCTTGAGTTGGTGAGGAAGATAGCGGCGGGTAAGGCATTTTCCATGCAAAGCAAGCATGTGAATGTAAATTACGTGTTACTTACCCGAATTCGGAGCTCTCCAGGGGCGTTTGCAGATCTGCCTCGCAGCGTGTCTGATGCCGCCGCATTCTACCGAGCCGAGGAAGGGAGCTCAACGGAGAAGGTCTTCTGGTCTCAGTATGCTGAGGCCGGCCATCCGGTGCCCCCTAGCGACCAGCTGAAGCAGCTGGTCGAGCTCCACAAGGTGGCCGAGCAGGCCATGAAGGGCCTCATAGTCCGGCTGTGGCCTGGATAGGCCATGCCTGGGAGCTACTTCGGCCTCGTGCGACGGTTGGTGGATGCGTGCCCCTGGGTGGAGGTTATCAAGCGCTCCGCCTGTAATGAAGGTGCTCGTCGGGCCCTTGCCCGCGCAAAGGTGCATTGGGGCAAGCTGGATGCGGAGAAGCTAATCACTGACGCGCCACCAGCGGGCAAGGAATATCGTACGCCCGAGATGTACTATAAGACTGTCCTGAAGGGTGCCCGCAAGATTGCGGATGAGTGCCCCAGGGAAGTAATTATTGAGTAAATTCGCAATGTGTTATCCTGTGCGCTGAAAACTTTGTTCATATGCGCTAAGCAACGCTTGTTAATTTAAAATATTACCTTCTGTGCGGCCGTTTATTAAATCTGAGAGATGGCAAGTCATCGGCTTCAGCCCCCATGCCACGAGTGCTGGGGTGTTCGGGATAAACTTGAGCACTCTTGTTCCCATTTTTGGGTCCATCTAGGGAGGCGCTCAACACAACGAACAAGGCGATCGGACTTATAGTGCTTGAACACTCTCACTTAGCCATAGAATTCTATAATTTTAAATTTCGGCGAAGCCCCTAGTATTCGAAAGACCGAATTCGGGGCGCTATCCACGCCTTCGTCGGACATTATCCGGAACTTCGCTCGAAGCGGCGTATGTCTTTAAGGACCCGAAAAGACCTCTCGAACAGCGACCAGTCTCTCGCCTTATCATGACAGTCAGTTTTAGCTTTCTCCACTGAGGCGTTAACCCGGCTCAACCGGGGCGCAATCGCAGTGGTTCTCCCAATGCTACCTTAGCCGATAGAACGGAACGTAAGGTGCCAAACATGGGAGCCGGGCAAACCCAACTATTGACCCAAGACATGATTCGGAGCCGATTCATATAATGCTATAAGTTCGGGGTGCCGCACTTGTGAAAGTGTTCGGACTTTATCACACCATAATGCGGGGAACATAAGCCCCTGGTGTATTTGGCCGTACCAAAATGTACGGATGCAACATGTCGTGAATGAACATATATATATATATATAAGGTAATGCAATTATGGGCAAAAAGTGCTGCATTTTATTCGAGAAGATCTGCTATGAGTGCGGAATGATACAAATAGTGCGGAGAGCAAGGGATTGGATGAATTAAAGGCGTCTCCCTCCAGGGGTAGGCCGCGGAATGGTGTATTTAACAAATTTAATGCTCGTAATGGAGACCACCTGAGTGTTCGTCGCAGCCTATGTCCCTCCCTGGCTGTTGCATCATGAGTTCGGCAGGTTCGCCGCCGGACAGAGTTCTATAAAAAAAAGTGAGAAATAAAAGATAAAAAGAGCGACACACTTGGGAGCCCCTGGTGTGGTCGAACCGCACTCTGGGTCTGTTGTTGTTGTGCCTCTCCCCCTATGCCCATGGTATCTCCAGGGCGTAATTATGTACGCGGAGAGTTTGTCTTACAATTGTGCAAGGGCTGGGGTTGAGGCCGCATTGCTACGCGTGCTCGGAACGTGCCAGGTGGTCTTGGTTGATGTTGCTTCGGGCGCGTTTGGCCGTGTCCAGTCGTTTAACGGCCGGACTCGAAAATTGCCTTAAAAGGCTGCTCTGTACTTCCGCCGCGAGAGCCGCTGTATGTTCCTCCGTTTGGAGGGAGCGTTCCGTGTTTCCATTGACCGTGATGACTCCACGAGGGCCTGGCATCTTGAGCTTAAGGTATGCATAATGCGGCACCGCGTTGAATTTTGCGAACGCGGTTCGTCCGAGCAGAGCGTGATAGCCACTGCGGAACAGGACTATGTCGATGGTTAACTCCTCGCTTCGGAAATTATCCGGGGATCCGAAGACCACTTCCAGTGTAACTGAGCCTGTACAACTGGCCTCGACACCTGGTATGACGCCTTTGAAGGTTGTCTTTGTAGGTTTAATCCTTGAAGGGTCTATGCCCATCTTGCGCACTGTATCCTGATAAAGCAGGTTCAGGCTACTGCCGCCGTCCATCAGGACTCTCGTGAGGTGAAATCCATCAACGATTGGGTCTAAAACCAATGCGGCGAATCCGCCATGGCGGATACTGGTCGGATGGTCTCTTCGATCAAAAGTGATCGGGCAAGAGGACCATGGGTTGAATTTTGGGGCGACTGGCTCCATCGCGTATACGTCCATTAGTGCATGCTTCCGCTCCCTCTTGGGTATATGCGTTGCGTATATCATGTTTCCCGTCCGAACTTGAGGGGGGAATCCCTTTTGTCCTCTGTTGTTCGGCGGCCGGGTCTCTTCCTCGTCATCACTGTGTAGCCCCTTGTCATTGTTTTCGGCAATTAATTTGCCTGCCTTCTTGAATACCCAACAATCTCTGTTGGTGTGGTTAGCTGGCTTTTCGGGGGTTCCATGTATTTGACAGGAGCGGTCGAGTATTCGGTCCAAATTGGACGGGCCCAGAGTGGTTCTTTTGAATGGCTTCTTCCGTTGACCGGGCTTGGAGCCTCGGAATCCGGCGTTGACTGCCGTATCCTCATTGCTGTCGCTGTTAATGCGGCGTTTGTTTTTGTTTCGACGCGACCTGCCGTTGCGGTCCTTGGTATCCGGACTGCCAGCATTTTTGCTGAGGTTGTTACTGCGAGCTAGCCAGCTATCCTCTCCCGCACAGAAGCGGGTCATGAGTGATGTGAGGGCTGCCATGGATTTCGGCTTTTCCTGTCCTAGGTGCCGGGCCAGCCACTCGTTGCGGATGTTATGTTTGAAGGCAGCGAGGGCCTCTGCATCCGAACAGTCGACGATTTGATTTTTCTTTGTTAAGAACCGTGTCCAGAATTGCCTGGCCGATTCATCTGGCTGCTGGATTATGTGGCTTAGGTCATCTGCGTCCGGTGGCCGCACATACGTGCCTTGGAAGTTGTCGAGGAATGCGGCTTCCAGGTCTTCCCAGCATCCAGTTGACTCTGCGGGCAGGCTGTTAAGCCAATGCCGAGCTGGTCCTTTAAGCTTGAGCGGGAGATATTTGATGGCGTGAAGATCGTCGCCGCGGGCCATATGTATATGGAGGAGATAATCCTCAATCCAAACCGCGGGGTCTATTGTGCCATCGTAGGATTCGATATTAACGGGTTTAAACCCTTCAAGGATTTGATGATCCATTACTTCGTCAGTGAAGCATAGTGGGTGCGCGGCGCCTCTGTATTGAGCAATATCGCGACGTAGCTCGAGAGACCGTTGTCTGCTGTGTTCGGCCCGGCCGGAGTAGTTGTATCCGGCGCGACGGTATTCGTCGTGGGTCTTGGGGTGCCCACATGATCCATAGATAGATCTGGATTGTCTTGCTTTGTCCTCCAATATATCCCGCAAGTCCGGCGCGTTCCCCCGTGGGTTCATGCTTTTTGAGCGATGCCAGGGTACGGTTTTGGTGGAGGGCTTGCGCGCCTCTCTATCGCGGCCACGAGGTGGTCAGTCTGCCGTATTGTGCGCTGGTGATGCAGGTTTGTACGCTTCCTCCTCTAGTCGGGGGAGCAACTTGCGTTTTGGGTAACTTTTGGAGGGGCGTTCGAGTTCATACTCTTCGGCCGCGAGGACCTCGGTCCATCTGTCGGCCAGTAGGTCTTGATCAGCTTGAAGCTGTTGCTGCTTTTTCTTTAGGCTGTTTGCCGTGGCCATTAGCCTGCGTCTGAAACGCTCTTGTTCGACGGGATCCTCAGGCACGACGAATTCGTCATCGTCGAGGCTTACCTCGTCTCCGGAGGGAGGTAAGTAATTATCATCCTCGACCTCTTCGTCTGCCGCCCTCTCGTGAGGGCTTGCTTCTGCCTCCTCCTGCGCTGGATCGTGCTGGAGGGGGTTGTCTTTGGCACTTTCTGGGGTGTTATTATCTCCTGTGCCGGAATCTCTATTCTTGCTGTGGCGGGATTTAGAACGGCGCCGCTGACGTCGGCACTTGGGCTGTTTCTTTAAGGAATCGGCATCCGTTGCTTCTTCGCCGTCCCCATCTTTTGGGGTGTCCACCATGTATATGTTGTATGACGAGGTGGTCTTCCAGTGTCCTGTAGGCACTGGTTCTTGATAGTCTCCGGCATCATCATCCATACCGTCGATGTCTTCGGAGTCGTAGTCGAGTACGTCGGTTAGATCATCGACGGTGGATACGAAGTGGGTGGTGGGTGGGCTCTGAATTTCTTCGTCGTCCGCGTCCCAACCATCCTGGCCGTAGTTCGGCCAGGGCTCTCCGGATAGCGAGAGATGCTTCAGCGAATTTAAGATATCGCCGAAGGGTGAGTGCTGAAAGATGTCCGTAGCGGTGAATTCCATGATCGGCGCCCAATCGGATTCGACTGGCAGGGGTGCAGGAGGTTCGGAGTCCGGCAGGGAGTCCGGCACCTCAGAATCATGAGCTTTATGCGGGACAAGGTAAGTGTTCGGCTCCGTCGCCATAGAAGTTGCAGCTCCCGAGGCGGTGTCCAGCCATCCGTCCTCGATCTGTGCGATCGGCTCCGGACTATGGGTCGGAGCGGATTCGTGTGCGGCCTCCAAGGTGTTGTCCGGCGGCAGAGTTAGGTCGTGCCCATCGTGACAGCGCGGCACGCTCGGCTGTGGCTCAGATCCATCGAAGATCAAGTTCCCGCGGATGTCGGCCGTGAAGTTTAGGCTTCCAAACCTGACCTGGCGGCCAGGGGCGAAGCTTTCGATCTGCTCCAGATGGCCAAGTGATTTGGCCCGCGGTGCGAAGCCGCCGAATACGAAGATCTGTACGGGGAGAAAAGTCTCACCCAGGACTACGTCGTTGTTGATTGAAGAGGCCATCAAGCCTATCGGTGACGACACAGAGGAACTCTCAATGAAAGCACCAATGTCGGTGTGAAAACCGGCGGATCTCAGGTAGGGGGTCCCGAACTGCGCGTCTAGGCGGATGGTAACAGGAGACAAGGGGCACGATGTTTTACCCAGGTTTGGGCCCTCTTGATGGAGGTAAAACCCTACGTCCTGCTTGATTGATATTGATATTGTGGATGTTTACAAGAGTGGATCTACCACGAGATCAAGGAGGCTAAACCATAGAAGCTAGCCTATGGTATGATTGTAATGGTTGTTGTTGTGTCCTACGGACTAGAGCCAACCGGTTTATATAGACACCGGAGAGGGCTAGGGTTACATAGAGTCGGTTACAATGGTAGGAGATCTACGTATCCGTATCGCCAAGCTTGCCTTCCACGCCAAGGAAAGTCCCATCCGGACACGGGACGAAGTCTTCAATCTTGTATCTTCATAATCTTGGAGTCCGGTCGATGATGATAGTCCGGCCGATGATAGTTCGGCTGATGATGGTAGTCCGGCTATCCGGACACCCCCAAATCCAGGACTCCCTCAAAGGGTAAATAGCAATTGACATATCACGATGTGGTTTTTGCGTAGGTAAGAAACGTTCTTGCTAGAAACCCATAGAAGCCACGTAAAACATGCAAACAACAATTAGAGGACGTCTAACTTGTTTTTGCAGGGTATGCTATGTGATGTGATGTGGCCAAGAAGAATGTGATGAATGATATGTGATGTATGACATTGAGCATGTTCTTGTAATAGGAATCACGACCTGCATGTCGATGAGTATGACAACCGGCAGGAGCCATAGGAGTTGTCTTTATTTATTGTATGACCTGCGTGTCATTGAACAATGCCATGTAATTACTTTACTTTATTGCTAACCGGTAGCCATAGTAGTAGAAGTAATAAGTTGGCGAGACAACTTCATGGAGACACGATGATGGAGATCATGATGTCATGCCGGTGACGATGATGATCATGGAGCCCCGAAGATGGAGATCAAAAGGAGCAATATGATATTGGCCATATCATGTCACAATTTGATTGCATGTGATGTTTATCATGTTTATACATCTTATTTGCTTAGAACGACGGTTGTAAATAAGATGATCCCTCATTAAAATTTCAAGAAAGTGTTCCCCCTAACTGTGCACCATTGTGAAAGTTCGTCGTTTCGAAGCACCACGTGATGATTGTGTGTGATAGATTCTAACATTCACATACAACGGTGTAAGCCAAATTTACACACGCGAAACACTTAGGTTGACTTGACGAGCCTAGCATGTACAGACATGGCCTCGTTACACAAGAGACCGAAAGGTCGAGCATGAGTCTTATAGTAGATACGATCAACATGAAGATGTTCACCGATGATGACTAGTCCGTCTCACGTGATGATCGGACATGACCTAGTTGACTCGGATCATGTAATCAATTAGATGACTAGAGGGATGTCTATCTGAGTGGGAGTTCATAAGATGAACTTAATTATCCTGAACATAGTCAAAAGATTCTTGCAAATTATGTCATAGCTCGCGCTTTAGTTCTACTGTTTTAGATATGTTCCTAGAGAAAATTTAGTTGAAAGTTGATAGTAGCAATTATGCGGACTGGGTCCATGAACTGAGGATTGTCCTCGCTGCTTCGTAGAAGGCTTAAGTCCTTAATGCACCGCTCGGTGTGCTGGACCTCGAACGTAGTCTGTGGATGTTGCGAACATCTGACATACACGTTTTGATAACTACGTGATAGTTTAGTTAAATGGTTTAGAGTAGAGGCACCAAAGACGTTTTCGAAACGTCGCGGAATATATGAGATGTTTCGAGGGCTGAAATTGGGATTTCAGGCTTGTGCCCACGTCAAGAGGTATGAGACCTCCAACGATTTTCTTAGCCTGCAAACTAAGGGAGAAAAGCTCAATCGTTGAGCTTGTGCTCAGATTATCTGAGTACACCAATCACTTTAATCGAGTGGGAGTTGATCTTCTAGATGAGATAGTGATGTTTCTCCAAAGTCATTTCCACCAAGCTGCTAGAGCTTCGTGATGAACTATAACATATCAGGGATAGATATGATGATCCTTGAAGTATTCGCGATGTTTGACACCGCGAAAGTAGAAGTCAAGTAGGAGCATCAATTGTTGATGGTTAGTAAAACCACTAGTTTCAAAAAGGGCAAGGGCAAGAAGGGATACTTCATGAAACGGCAAATCATCTGCTGCTCTAGTGAAGAAACCCAAGGTTGAACCCAAACCCGAGACTAAGTGCTTATGTAATAAGGGGAACAGCCACTGGAGCAGAATCACCCTAGATACTTGGTAGATGAGAAGGCTGACAAGGTCGATAGAAGTATATTGGATATACATTATGTTAATGTGTACTTTACTAGTACTCCTAGTAGCACCAGGGTATTAGATAAGTGTTAGTAACTCGAAATAAAAGGCTACGGAATAAACGGAGACTAGCTAAAGGTGAGCTGACGATATGTGTTGGACGTGTTTTCCAATCTTGATGTGATCAAGCATCGCACGGTCCCTCTAGCATCGAGTTTGGTGTTTGCGTTGAGCATAGACATGATTGGATTATGTCTATCGCAATACGGTTATTCATTTAAGGAGAATAACGGTTACTCTGTTTATTCGAATAATACCTTCAATGGTCTTGCACCCAAAATGAATGGTTTATTGAATCTCGATCGTAGTTATACACATGTTCATGCCAAAAGATATAAGATGGTAATGATAGTACCACCTACTTGTGGCACTGCCATGTAAGTCATATTGGTATAAAACGCATGAAGAAGATCCATGTTGATGGATCTTTGGACTCACTCATTTTTGAAACGTTTGACACATGCAAACCATGTCTATTGGTGTATATGCATGAAGAAACTCCATGCAAATGGACCATTTTGGACTCACTTGATTTTGAATCACTTGAGACATGCAAATCATACCACATGGGCAAGATGACTGAAAGCCTCTTTTTCAGTAAAATGGAACAAGAAAGCAACTTGTTGGAAGTAATACATTTTGATGTGTGCAGTCCAATGAGTGCTGAGGCACGCAGTGGATATCGTTATGTTCTTACTTCATGGATGATTTGAGTAGATTCTGAGTATATTTACTTGATGAAACACAAGTCTGAATTATTGAATGGTTCAAGCAATTTTAGAGTGAAGTTGAAGATCATCGTGACAAGAGGATAAAATGTCTATGATATGATCATAGAGATGAGTATCTGAGTTACGAGCTTTGGCACGCAATTAAGACATTGTGGAAATTGTTTCACAATTAATACCACCTGGAACACCATAGTGTGATGGTGTGTCCGAACATCATAGTTGCACCCTATTGGATATGGTGCGTACCATGATGTCTCTTATCGAATTACCACTATCGTTCATGGGTTAGGCATTAGAGACAACCACATTCACTTTAAAATAGGGCACCACGTAATTCCATTGAGACGACACCGTTTGAACTATGGTTTGGAGAAACCTAAGTTGTTGTTTCTTCAAAGTTTGGGGTTGTGATGCTTATTTGAAAAAGTTTCAGGTTGATAAGCTCAAACCCAAAGCGGATAAAATGCATCTTCATAGGACACCCAAAACAGTTGGGTATACCTCCTAATTCAGATCCGAAAGCAATAGGGATTGTTTCTTGGTCCTTTCTTGGGGAAAGGTTTGTCTCGAGAATTGAGTGGGAGGATGTGGAGACTTGATGAGGTTATTGAACCGTCACTTCAACAAGTGTGTAGCAGGGCACAGGAAGTTGTTCCTGTGGTGCCTACACCAATTGAAGTAGAAGCTTATGATAGTGATCATGCAGTTTTGGATCAAGTCACTACCGTACCTCATAGGGTGACAAGGATGCGTACTACTTTAGAGTGGTACAGTAATCCTATCTTGAAGGTCATGTTGCTAGACAACAATGAACCTACGAGCTATGGAGAAGCGATGGTGGGCCCAAATTCCGACAAATGGTTAGAAGCCATGAAATCTGAGATAGGATCCATCTATCAGAACAAAGCATGGACTTTGGTGGACTTGCCCGATGATCGGCAAGCCATTGAGATAAATGGATCTTTAAGAAGAAGACGGACATGGACGGTAATGTCACCGTCTATGAAGCTCGACTTGTGGCGAAGAGTTTTTCACAAGTTCAAGGAGTTGACTATGATGAGATTTTCTCATCCGTAGCGATGCTTAAGTCTGTCGGAATCATGTTAGCATTAGCTGTATTTATGAAATCTGGCAGATGGATGTCAAAACGAGTTTCCTTACCAGTGTTCATAGGGAAAGGTTGTATGTGATACAATCAGAAAGGTTTTGTCGATCCTAAGGATGCTAAAAGGTATGCTAGCTCCAGCGATCCTTCCATGGACTAGAGTAAGCATCTTGGAGTTGGAATATACACTTTGATAAGATGATCAAAGATTTTGGGTTTATACAAAGTTTATGAGAAACTTGTATTTCCAAAGAAGTGAGTGGGAGCACTATAGAATTTCTGATGAGTATATGTTGTTGACATATTGTTGATCAGAAATGATATAGAATTTCTGGAAAGCATATAGGGTTATTTTAAAGGTGTTTTTCAATAGAAAACCTGGATTGAGCTACTTGAACATTGAGCATCAAGATCTATGAGGATAGATCAAAAACGCTTAATGGTACTTTCAAATGAGCATATACCTTGACATGATCTTGAAGGTGTTCAAGATGGATCAGTCAAAGAAGGAGTTCTTGCCTGAGATGTAAGGTATGAAGTTAAGACTTAAAGCTCGTCCACGGCAGAAAAGAGAGAAAGGACGAAGGTCATCCCCTATGCTTTAGACGTAGGCTCTACAGTATGCTATGCTGAGTACCGCACCTGATGTGTGCCTTGCCACATGTCTGGCAAGAGGGTACAAAGGTGATCAAGGAGTGGATCACCAGATAGCGGTCAAAAAATTATCCTTAGAGGAATAAGGATATGTTTCTCGGTTATGGAGGTGATGAAGAGTTCGACGTAAAGAGTTGCGTCGATGCAAGCTTTAACACCTATCCGAATGACTCTGTGTAGCAAACCGGATACGTATAGTGGAACAACCATTTGTAATAGCTCCAAGTGGAGCATGGAAGCAACATTTACAATATGACCTAGAGATTTGCGAAGTACATACGGATCTGAATGTTGTAGGCCCGTTGACTAAAACCTCTATTACAAGCAAAACATGATCAAACCCCAGAACTCATTGAGTCTTAATCACATGATGATGTGAACTAGTTTAGTGACACTAGTAAACTCTTTGGATGTTGGTCACATGGCGATGTGACATGTGAATGTTAATCACATGGCGATGTGAACTAGATTATTGACTCTAGTGCAAGTGGGAGACTGTTGGAAATATGCCCTAGAGGCAATAACAAATTAGTTATTATTATTATATTTCCTTGTTCATGATAATCGTTTATTATCCAAGCTATAATTGTATTGATAGGAAACTCAGATACATGTGTGGGTACATAGACAACACCATGTCCCTAGTAGGCCTCTAGTTGACTAGCTCGTTGATCAATGGATGGTTACGGTTTCCTGACCATGGACATTGGATGTCGTTGACAACGGGATCACATCATTAGGAGAATGATGTGATGGACAAGACCCAATCCTAAGCCTAGCACAAAGATCGTGTAGTTCGTATGCTAAAGCTTTTCTAATGTCAAGTATCTTTTCCTTAGACCATGAGATTGTGCAACTCCCGGATGCCGTAGGAATGCTTTGGGTGTACCAAACGTCACAACGTAACTGGGTGGCTATAAAGGTACACTACGGGTATCTCCGAAAGTGTCTGTTGGGTTCGCACAAATCGAGACTGGGATTTGTCACTCCGTGTGACGGAGAGGTATCTCTGGGCCCACTCGATAGGACATCATCATAATGTGCACAATGTGACCAAGGGGTTGATCACGGGATGATGTGTTATGGAACAAGTAAAGAGACTTGCCGGTAACGAGATTGAATAAGGTATCGGCATACTGACGATCGAATCTCGGGCAAGTATGATACCACTGGACAAAGGGAACTGTATACGGGATTGATTGAGTCCTTGACATCGTGGTTCATCCGATGAGATCATCATGGAACATGTGGGAGCCAACATGGGTATCCAGATCCCGTTGTTGGTTATTGACCGGAGAACGTCTCGGTCATGTCTGCATGGTTCCCGAACCCGTAGGGTCTACACACTTAAGGTTCGATGACGCTAGGGTTATAGGGAATAGATATACATGGTTATTGAATGTTGTTCGGAGTCCTGGATGAGATCCTGGACGTCACGAGGAGTTCTGGAATGGTCTGGAGGTAAAGATTTATATATGGGAAGTCCTGTTTTGGTCACCGGAAAAGTTTTGGGTGTTATCGGTAACGTGCCGGGACCATCGGGAGGGTCCCGGGGGTCCACCAAGTGGGGCCACCGGCCCCAGAGGGCAGCATGGGCCAAGTGTGGGAGGGGACCAGCCCCAGGTGGGCTGGTGCGCCCCCCACAAGGGCCCAAGGCGCCTAGGGTTTGGGGAGGGGGCGCACCCACCTTACTTGGGGGGCAAGTTTCCCCTCTCCCCCCTTGGCCGCCACCCAGATGGGGATTGGGGCTGCCGCCACCCCTAGGGAGGGAACCCTAGGTGGGGGCGCAGCCCTCCCTCTCCCCCTATATATAGTGGAGGCAAAGGGGCAGTCCAACATACGAAGTTCTTCTCCTGTTGGCGCAACCCTACCTCTCTTTCTCCTCCTCTCTTGTGGTGCTTGGCGAGGCCCTGCATGATTGCCATGCTCCTCCATCACCACCACGCCGTTGTGCTGCTGCTGGATGGAGTCTTACTCAACCTCTCCCTCTATCCTTGCTGTATCAAGGAATGGGAGGCGTCACCGGGTTGTACGTGTGTTGAACGCGGAGGTGTCGTCCGTTCGGCACTAGGATCTCCGGTGATTTGGATCACGACGAGTACGACTCCTTCAACCCCGTTCTCTTGAACGCTTCCGCTTAGCGATCTACAAGGGTATGTAGATGCACTCTTCTTCCCCTCGTTGCTAGTCTCTCCATAGATAGATCTTGGTGACTCGTAGGAAATTTTTTGAATTTCTGCTACGTTCCCCAACATCCACGTCGCCGCCAAGTAGCTAACCAGCCATCAATGGTCAACCCGCCTAGCTTAGCTTCAACCAGAGGGTAGCAGCGGTGGCCTTACTTGGACCCGAGCGGCGGTGACCTACCGTGTTCTACTCTTCCTCGTTTTCTGTGTGGCGTGGCCTCGTTGGCAGTGAGGTAGGGCCTCGGCGGAGCCAGCGATGTCCTCTGTCTCGTTGCCGACGGGCGGCGCCTCGGCGGAGCAGTGGAAATCCTCCCCCACGTTGCCGGTAGGGTGGAGCCTCGGCTAAGCCGGTGACGTCCTCTGCCTCGTTGTTGGCGGGGCAGGGCCTCGGCGGAACCGACGGTGTCCTCTGCTCGTTGTTGGCGCCGCGGGGCCTCGGTGGAGCAGGGCCTCGTCGACGCTAGCGGAGCGGGGACTCGTTGGAGCCGGCATTGTCCTCTGCCTCATCCTCAGTCTTGCCAAACAACGCCTCACCCGCTTCATCGCCCTCTTTGCTAGACTCTTTGTAGGCGGCCGCAGCCTCCACCACCTGCATGCGGTAGCGCCAGCGCTCGAGGAGGCCCTTGCGGGCAGAGCGGTACGAGTCAAGCAGCGCCTCCTGCTCCGCCCGCTCCGCGGCGATCTGCTCCTCCGCCTGCAGGTGCTCCTGCAGGAGATGGTGGTTGTAGGCAGCGTCGGCCTGCACCTCCCGGAACTGCTCCTCACGCATCTACCTCACCGTGTCCATAGATTGGGCACGGGCCTCGCCGATGCTCATGGTGCAATGCACCGGCGAGGATGGCGCAGAGGAGGGGGTTGGCACCGGATCGTCGACTACCATGTTCTCCATTGGGATGTCGTCGTCCTCCGGCTGCCTGCCGGCCAGCCGGTTGGCAGCAATGGCTGCCATCTCCTTGTGGTCCATCGTCCGCCCGTCCCGAAGAGCGCTGGACCGCGAGGAAGCCATGGTGGGCAGTAGTGGTGTGGACAGGAGAAAGGGAACGGATGCGGATGACTGCGTCTATGGTCGGTGCAGCAGTTTATATAGCAATGGTGGGCAGCAGAGGGACGGACGTGTGGCGCCGAAGTAGCCGCCTCAGCAACCGCGTATCATCAATGTAGGCGGCAGATGGACGGACGGATGGCACTTGTGTCATTTGAAGGCGGAGCAATTGCCTGCACCGGGAAGTGGGGCAGGCGGCGCTGACTGTTTCGGGCAGAAAGCGCGCGCGGGCGAGGAGATGACTTTACTTGGAGAGGATGACAATGGGGACCCACCAGGGTCATAGCCTCACGTACGCAAGTGCCTCCTTATTATATATATATATATAACTATAATTTATTTTGCTTCCTCCTGGTTTCCTGACATCATGGTCCCACACCATAGTCAATAAACGAGAGAATGGCACAAGAAGCGGCCGACAGCTGGGACCAAGCAGCTCGAGCAGTATTTGTGTTTTTGAGGTGTGAGCACTACAGAGTTTTTCAATGTTTAGCCCAGATATTAATTTTTCTCCTCTGAACAAAAACGAAAACATCACTACAGGTATTAACTGGGCGGGCTGTGACCCGTCTAGCCCAGGCCAGATATCCATCCCAGATATTAATTTTTTTCAAGCTAAAAATGGCTAGCCCAGCTATACTTTTTTTAGGAATACCCAGGCAAGGTCAAGTTGTTATTCTCTGCCCCGCTGGGTTGCAAATCTTTCCTAGGAGGGATGCATTAGGCTTAACAAGAAAATTGGCTTTAAGAAATAATAAATGGGATGTAATTATAAAAACTGGTCAGTAACTAAAAATGCACCAAACACATAATTACTTTATAAAATATTATTTTCAGATATTGAAAATTTTAATTTCATTAATTGTTGCGAGCGCAATGTTTCGTTGGATTTTTACATAATATAAATTTATATTGAAATTGTATTTAATCTGACTAGAAATTTCGGGATAAAAATATTTTGGATCCCATCAAAATGTGGGAAATTTTATTGAATTCTGTTTTGAACGGTTGGTTGAAATGGGCTGTACTTCTAACAAACTGTAAATGGGCTGTAGTAAATTCCATTAGAATTCAAAAATGGGCTACACATTCTTACAAATCTCAAATGGGCTATAAGTTCTCTGCCGCACACTTCTGGCCTTACTAAGTTGACGCGTCCCCTAAAAAAACAGAGTTGACGCATATGCAAGGCTTTGTCAAGTTATAGTCAACACACGGTTCTAGCAGCAGTGGCCGTTGGATGTCCATCCAATGGATGCCGTGCTTCTTCTTCAATCTCGGATATTCTAGCTTCACCCGCTCAAAACATGATTCCTCCCCCTGACATCTGGGGCACACCATTTCGGAAGCTGGCCTGTGGGCCTACTAAGTTGACGTACCAAGGGCTTTGTCAACTTAGTGAATATAAACGATTCTAGTTGCAGTGACCGTACGATGTCCATCCAACGGCCGTCGTGCTTCTTCAACCTCTGGTCTTCTTGCTCCAGCCGCCCAAAGCAGCGTCGGTCGTGCCGCCTGCTCCTGCCTCTCGTGGCCGGCTGTCCTACCGCGGAGGCCTCACCGTGCCCTACTACTCCCACCGCTGGCCAGGCCATCCCTCCACTCACCCAAACCCCCTTTTATTCTATGCTGACGGCAGCGCAGCCAAACCAGTGAACCGTCGTACTCCTCTCCGCGTGTGCATCCACTGTCGCGTCTTCCTCGGCTCCATGCCGTCCCCTTCCTAGGCCTCACCGTCGTCCACCGCCGTGGTGCTCTCGGCGTGGCGTGGTCAATGTGGTCAAGGAACGACTTCCATCGGACGTGGACTGTACGTGGAGATGCTGACAGCTGGGTCCACGGCAGCCGCAAGGAAGTGCCTCCTTATTACGCGCAAAATAATTATTCCTCCACCTAACAGCGGGGACCCAACGGATGGGCCACAGTATTTCGCGAAAAAAATGATTTGCCCCCTGATTGCTGGGACCCACCAGCTACGTCTTCGCACGCAAGGAAGTGCGTCCGAAAAAACGATTTGCCCCCCTGACTCCTGGGACCCACCAGCTACATCTTCGCATGCAAGGAAGTGCGTCCGGAAAAAAACGATTCGCCCCCCTGACTGCTGGGACCCACCAGCTACACCTTCGCACGCAAGGAAGTGCGTTCGGGCAAAAAAACGATTCGCCCCCCTAACTGCTGGGACCCAGCAGCTACACCTTCGCACGCAAGGAAGTGCGTCCGGACAAAAAAAACAATTCGCCCCCCTGACTGCTGGGACCCACCAGCTACATCTTCGCACGTAAGGAATTGCCTGACAGTCGGGACCCACCTGGTCGAAGCATACCAAGCGTTGCCATTCTGGTCGCGAACGTGTACGTACATATATATTGGTCGATGTAGAGGCGTGCACGTGTCGTACTAGAGGCGCGCACGTAACATGTACACGTACGTACAGCGGCCAATGTGCAAGAAAGAAAATACGGCCACGTATGTGTACATACAAGCGGGGTCTCGAACGCCTACTCGCGCATACGTACGGCCAGGGCTCGTGTACATGGCTGCGTTGGAACGGAGAAACAGCGTCGTCGTCGTGTTCATGGGGAGGCAACAGAATGCGTTATGTTCATGGGGAGTCAATGGAATGCGTCATGTTCATCGGGAGGCAACGGAACGCGTGGGAGCCAACTGGCTGGGTCGGAATGAAATGCGTGGTCGTGTTCATCGGGAGGGCTTGGACGGAATAGGCGATGGAAACAAGGGATGGCGTACCGCAGAACAGAGGAAATGACCTTGTGTTCGACCGGCCACATTCGAAACGAGATCCTGTTCATCGGGAGGGGTGTGGCGTACCGCAAAACAGAGGAAACGGACCCCCTATGGTCGAAACGAGGGTCCTGTTGATCGGGAGGGGTGTGGCGTACCGCAAAACGGACGAAACGGACCTCCTACGATCGAAACGGGGGTCCTGTTGATCGGGAGGGGTGTGGCGTACCGCAAAACGGACGAAACGGACTTGTGTTGGAGCGCTACGGTCGAAACGGGGGTCCTGTTCATCAGGAGGGGTGTGGCGTACCGCAAAACGGGACTCCACGAGATACTGTTCATCT
Organism: Triticum timopheevii; assembly: GCA_963921465.1. Taxonomy (NCBI): domain Eukaryota; kingdom Viridiplantae; phylum Streptophyta; class Magnoliopsida; order Poales; family Poaceae; genus Triticum; species Triticum timopheevii. The sequence goes on along the minus strand of OY997270.1, from coordinate 486,327,071 downwards.
CCACCATCGACCTCCTCCAGCCTCCACGGGCTCTTATTCATCCAGCCTCCACCGCGCGCTACTCCACCTGCTACTGTTCAACCACCGCTCCACGGGCACCCCTCCACCGTCTACTGTTCATTCAGCCCTCCACACCACGGGGTCCTGTTCATCCAGAGGCAACGCCACCGCTCACTGTTCATCCAAACCCCCCCGCAATGCTCACTGTTCATCCCTGAGTCAGCATCGATCGGCTTCAGCTAGCAGCAGTAGCGAAGGAATCGCTCGATCAGGTTCAGTTAACAGCCATCGATCGATCGCTCGGGTTCAGTAACGCGTAGCCTGCAGTGCGATCGCTTGGGTTCAGTTAGAGTCCAACGCCTCACTCGGGTTCAATTAGAGCCAATGCCTCGCACACACGCGCGTACGTGTATGAGAGAAACGTGCATCGCTCGGCCCCAACCTCCCACCGTAATCGGGAACTCGCCGAAATTTTCCTCGCCCTCGCTTCTACCACGGTTTTTTCCGTCATGGACGGCCCAAAGAATGTCATGCAGCTGCGTCTCCGGCCCGCCCAGGACGAAAATCCCATTTTCTGTCATGATTTTTTGTCATAGAAGTAGGAGCCCACCACATCTATGATGATACCGGGTTTTGTCACAATTATTGTCATAGAAGTGTCATATGTATGACAGGAAAAAAATCGTTCGGGCCAAAATGTCACGGATGTGTCCTTTTTTGTACTGTTTGGATGCACCAGCGAAGTTTGCACCAACTCTCAAGGTGACAAAGGGCAATGCACGGTACTGAAGAGGCTAGCAATGATGGAAGGGTGAGAGTGTGTATAATCCATGGACTCAACATTAGTCAAAAGAACTCATATACTTATTGCAAAAATCTACAAGTCATCAAAAACCAAGCACTACGTGCATTCTCCTAGGGGGATAGATTGGTAGGAAAAGACCATCGCCCATCCCCGACCGCCACTCATAAGGATGCACAATCTAAGAACACCTCATGTTTCAAATTTGTTGCACAACTTTAACCATATGTGCATGCTACGGGACTTGCTAACTTCAGCACAAGCATTCTTTAAATTCATAATCACCTAACTAGCATGACTCTAATATCACTACCTCCATATCTCAAAACAATTATCAAGTATCAAATTGATCATAGCATCCAATCACTTCCTATGATAGTTTTTATTATACCCAACTTGGATGCCCACCATTCTAGGACCAATTTTATAACCATAGCTAATACCATGCTATTCTAAGAGACTCTCAAAATAATATCAGTGAAGCATGAGAGATTAACAATTTCTACAAAATTAAGCCACCGCCGTGCTCTAAAAGATATAAGTGAAGCACTAGAGCAAAAACTATCTAGCTCAAAAGATATAAGTGAAGCACATAGAGTATTCTAATAATTTCCAATCAAGTGGGATTCTCCCATAAGGTGTGTATAGCAAGGATGATTGTGGAAAACTAAAAAGCAAATACTAATATCATACAAGACGCTCCAAGCAAAACACATATCATGTGGCGAATAAAAATATAGCTCCAAGTAAAGTTACCGATAAACAAAGACGAAAGAGGGGATGCCTTCCGGAGGCATCCCCAAGATTAGGCTTTTGCCACTCCTTATTCCATAGTCCATCAAATCTTTACCCAAAACTTGAAAACTTCACAACACAAAACTCAACAGGAAATCTCATGAGCTCCGTTAGTAAAAGAAATAAAAACCACCACATAAGGTACTATAACAAACTCATTCTTTATTTATGTTGGTGTTAAACCTACTGTATTTCAACTTCTCTATGGTTCATACCACTTAATACTAGCCATAGATGCATCAAAATAAGCAAACATCACACGAAAAACATAATCTGCCAAAAACAGAACATTCTGTAGCAATCTTTAACTCTTGAATACTTCTGGAACTCTAAAAATCCTACCAAAATAAGAAGTCCTGGGCAATTTGTCTATTGAGCTACAGCAAAAAGAATCAACGCAAAAGCACGTTTCTGTGAAGTACTAAAGTTATTTTCATGCGTGCAAAGTTTCTGTTTTTCAGCAGAATCAAATTACTATCACGATAGGTTATCCTATAGGTTCTACTTGGCACAAACACTAATTAAAGCATAAAAACTCATCTAAACAGAAGGTCGAAGCAAAATTTATTGGTAAACAAAAACAAAAACAAAAGGCACAAATAAAATTGGGTTGCCTCCCAACTAGCTCTATCGTTTAACGCCCCTAGCTGGGCATAAGAGCGAGGATAGATCTAAGTGGTGCCATAATAATAAGATAGATCACGAAAACTCATCTCATATTCTCTATGTTCAGCAGCAAGTTTTCTTTGAAGCAAGCAAAAGTAATCAAAGGGGCTAAATTTAATGGGACAAAAGTCCCCAAGATCAATCTCAGGAGGTATGGGTTCCTCCTTTGGCCTTTCATATTGCACAACTAATTCATCATTATAAGCGTTCTTTTGGCAGAACTTCGTGAGCCTATACTCAAGAGAGTATCCTAGCTCATTGTTTCGAAGAGCAAAAACATTATTAAGTTCAGAAATTCTATCAACTAGGACATTAGTAGGAACCTTTTTTCTAAGGTTTTCATTAAAATAAACATAGTCCAAAGATTGAAAACGCCTAATTTCCTCTTGATCAAATAGGATCGCCTCTATGGGAGGACAACCGGTGTCCACCCTATAGTGCGCAAAGATTTCTTTGGCTTCTCTTATTATAAATCTAAACTCATGTGCCAAAATGATAGTAACGGCGTGCTTAACAGAAGAATGCTCAATATTAGAAAATTCCAGGAAAATTCTTTGTAAGCACGGATGCATATGCATAAATTGTCTTTCAAGCTCAACTACCAACATAGCAATAGCATCTGCAAGACTACTATTTCTATGAAGAATAGAACCACCCATACAAGGTAAAGCACCAGCACAAGTAAAGAAATCTTGAATAACCCCTTTTCCAATAATGTTACCACTACCGATTCAAAACTTTTTAGTATGCAAGATAGGGGGTTCTTCAGCAGGAGCATCAGAATTTTCAATGTTATCATTATTGTCCATATCAACGATAATCTCCCCAATTACAGACATAACTGCAAACAAGAGCGAGGAACAAGAAGAGGGCAAGCGAAAAAGAGAGGAGATTGGAAAAGAGAGGGCGAATAAAACGACAAGGGTGAAGTGGGGGAGAGGAAAATGAGAGGCAAATGGCAAATAATGTAAATGCGAGGGAGATGAGTTTGTGATGGGTACTTGGTATGTCTTGACTTGTGCGAAGACCTCCCCGGCAACGGCGCCAGAAAACCCTCTTGCTACGTCTTGAGCTTGCGTTGGTTTTCCTTGAAGAGGAAAGGGTGATGCAGCAATAGTAGCGTAAGTATTTCCCTCAGTTTTTGAGAACCAAGGTATCAATCCAATAGGAGGCTCCTCAAAAGTCCCACGCACCTACACAAACAAACAATAACTCGCAACCAACGCAATAAAGGGGTTGTCAATCCCTTCACGGCCACTTGCGAAAGTGAGATCTGATAGAGATAGTATGATAAGATAAATATATTTTTGGTATTTTATAATATAGATTGGAAAAGTAAAGATGCAAATAAAAGTAGATTGAAATCTTATATGATAAAAGATAGACCCGGCGGCCATAGGTTTCACTAGTGGCTTCTCTCAAGATAGCATAAGTATTATGGTGGGTGAACAAATTACTGTCAAGCAATTGATAGAAAAGCGAATAATTATGAGATTATCTAGGCATGATCATGTATATAGGCATCACGTCCGTGACAAGTAGACTGACTCCTGCCTGCATCTACTACTATTACTCCACACATCGACCGCTATCTTGCATGCAGCTAGAGTATTAAGTTCATAAAGAATGGAGTAACGCATTAAGAAAGATGACATGATGTAGAGGGATAAACTCATGCAATATGATATAAACTGATGTCTACTACACAACCTTCTTCTTGTAGACGTTGTTGGGCCTCCAAGTGCAGAGGTTTGTAGGACAGTAGCTAATTTCCCTCAAGTGGATGACCTAAGGTTTAGCAATCCGTGGGAGGCGTAGGATGAAGATGGTCTCTCTCAAGCAACCCTGCAACCAAATAAGAAAGAGTCTCTTGTGTCCCCAACACACCCAATACAATGGTAAATTGTATAGGTGCACTAGTTTGGCGAAGAGATGGTGATACAAGTGCAATATGGATAGTAGATAAAGGTATTTGTAATCTGAAATTATAAAAAAAGCAAGGTAGCAAGCGATAAAAGTGAGCGTAAACAGTATTGCAATGGTAGGAAACAAGGCCTGAGGTTCATACTTTCACTAGTGCAATTTCTCTCAACAATAATAACATAATTGGATCACATAAATATCCCTCAACATGCAACAAAGAGTCACTCCAAAGACACTAATAGGGGAGAACAAATGAAGAGATTATGGTAGGGTACGAAACCACCTCAAAGTTATCCTTTTTTATCGATCTATTCAATAGTCCGTAGTAAAATAACATGAAGCTATTCTTTCCATTCGATCTATCATAGAGTTCATACTAGAATAACACCTTAAGACACAAATCAACCAAAACCCTAATGTCACCTAGATACTCCAACGTCACCTCAAGTATCCGTGGGCATGATTATACGATATGCATCACACAATCTCAGATTCATCTATTCAACCAACACAAAGTACTTCAAAGAGTGTCCCAAAGTTTCTACCGGAGAGTCAGGACGAAAACATGTGCCAACCCCTATGCATAGGTTCATGGGCAGAACCCGCAAGTTGATCACCAAAACATACATCAAGTGGATCACGTGAATATCCAATTGTCACCACAGATAAGCACGGCAAGACATACATCAAGTGTTCTCGAATCCTTAAAGACTCAATCCGATAAGATAACTTCAAAGGGAAAACTCAATCCATTACAAGAGAGTAGAGGGGGAGAGACATCATAAGATCCAACTATAATAGCAAAGCTCACGATACATCAAGATCGTGCCATAGAGAGAACACGAGAGAGAGAGAGATCAAACACATAGCTACTGTTACATACCCTCAGCCCCAAGGGTGAACTACTCCCTCCTCGTCATGGAGAGCGCCAGGATGATGAAGATGGCCACCGATGATGGGTTCCCCCTCCGACAGGGTGCCGGAATGGGCTCCCGAGAGGTTTTTGGTGGCTACAGAGGCTTGCGACGGCGGAACTCCAGATCTATTTTTCTCCTTCGATGTTTTTAGGGTATGTGTACTTATATAGGCGAAAGAAGTCAGTCGGGGGAGCCTCGAGGGGCCCAGGAGACAGGGGGCGCGCCCAGGGGCGCCCTCCTATCTCCTGGCTTCCTCGAACCTTTCCTGGCGAGCCTCGAGGGGCCCAGGAGACAGGGGGCACGCCCAGGGGCGCCCTCCTATCTCCTGGCTTCCTCGAACCTTCCCTGTCTTGAACTCCAAGTCTCCCGGATCATATCCTTTCCAAAAAACACGCTGTCGAAGGTTTCATTCCGTTTGGACTACGTTTCATATTCCTTTTCTTCGAAATAGTGAAACAGGCAGTAAAACAGCAATATGGGCTGGGCCTCCGGTTAGTAGGTTAGTCCCAAAAGTAATATAAAAGTGTATAATAAAGCCCGTAATCATTCAAAACAGATAATCAAATAGCATGAATGCTTCATAAATTATAGATATGTTGGAGACGTATCGGCATCCCCAAGCTTAATTCGTACTCGTCCTCGAGTAGGTAAATGATTAAGAAAGAATTTATGAAGTGTGAATGCTAGAAGGTGCACAAGTTTGATCAATGATAATTTCAATCACCTTTTCTAGCATGATTATATGTCATAACAGTAGTTCATCTCATAAAACTTCTCACGAACCAGTAACAAGCAATTCACATGTTAAAGCATAGACCAAAAAACTTTCTTGAAAACTAGCAAACTTCATTCTTAGTCATCAAACAATTGCAATTCATCTTATTTTCAGGAAGGGGCTATGTCAGAGCTTTGATTTAGCAAACTTCACATACTCAACTAGCATATAGTCTTCTACAATTGCTAACACTCACGCAATACTAATGGTTATAGAGTTTCAATCGGACACTAAGAAAGATAGGGGCTTATAGTGTTGCCTCCCAACGTATTCACCTTTGGGTGATGTCAACAATAATAGTTCATGCTAACTTACATCCAATTGGATATATATATATATATATATATATATATATATATATATATATATATATCAGGATCTTTCCAACACAAGGTGCTTACCAAAGGATAAAATAAAAAAGGGAAAGGTGAAGATCACCTTGACTCTTGCGTAAAGTAAAAGACATAAAGTAAAAGATAGGCCCTTCGCAGAGGGAAGCAGGGATTTGCAGAGGTGCCAGAGCTCAATTTTGAAATAGAGATAAATAATTTTGAGAGGTATGATCTCATTGTCAACATAACAACCAAGAGTTCCCAATATCTTCCATACTACATACATTATAGGCGGTTCCCAAACAGAATGGTAAAAGTTTTTACTCCCCCTCCACCAACAATCATCAATCCATGGCTTTCCCGAAACAACGGGTGCCTCCAACTAACATCAAACCTGGGGGAGTTTTGTTTGCAATTAATTTTGATTTGATTTTGATCTTTTGATCATGGGACTGGGCATCCTGGTTACCAGCCATTTTTCTCGTGAATGATGAGCGGAGTCCACTCATCTTGAGAATAACCCACCTAGCATGGAAGATACTGACAGCCCCCAGTCGCTACATGAGCGATTCGGGCATACAAAACAGATTATTATTTGAAGGTTTAGAGTTTGGCACATGCAAATTTACTTGGAACGACAGGTAAATACCGCATATAGGTAGGTATGGTGGACGCTCATGGCAAAAACTGGGCTTAAGGATATTTGGAAGCACAAGTAGTATCTCTACTTGGTGCAAGGAATTTTGGCTAGCATGAGGGGGAAAGGCAAGATCAACATGTTTGAATGATCCATGACAATATACTTTAACTGAGATGTGAGAAAAACATAACCCATTACGGTGTCTTCCTTGTCCAACATCAACTCTTTAGCATGTCATACTTAATGAGTGCTCACAATTATAAAAGATGTCTAGGATAGTATATTTATATGTGAAATCTTTCTTCCTTCAATATTCTTTCATGAATTGTTCAAATGACCAATACAATGCTTGCTAACCTTCAATAAACCTCTACTTCTTAGATGTGAAGTCATTACTCCCCATGGGATAAGCAAATTAAACATATAAAATTTCAGATTTATGGCATTCAACTCATTCAACCATTTACTCATAGGATATAAGTGAAGCACACGAGTAAATAACAAACTACTCCAAAAAGATATAAGTGAAGAACGATGAGTAGCTAAATAATTATGTAGCTATATGAAGACTCTCTCTCATTAAATAATTTCAGATCTTAAGTACTTTATTCAAACAGCAAGTAAAGTAAAATAAAATGACATTTCAAGGATAGCACAACTCATGTGAAGAAGAAAAAACTTAGGTTCAACCGATACTAACCGATAGTTGTTGAAGAAGAAAGGTGGGATGCCTAACGGGGCATACCCAAGCTTACATGCTTGAGACTTCTTTAAATATTATCTTGGGGTGCCTTGGGAATCCCTAAGCTTGAACTTTTGTGTCTCCTTAATTCCTCTCATATCATGGTTTCTTTTTATCAAAAGCTTCATCCACATTAAACTCAACAAGAACTCGTGAGATAGGTTAGTATAAACCAATGCAAAACCTTATCATTTACTACTGTAACAAATAACTAAAATTATTATTCAACATTGCATACTAAATGTCTCTGTATATTTAATACTCCTATCCTCAAATAGAATCATTAAACAAGAAAACATATGCAAACAATGCAAACATAACAGCAATCTGCCAAAACAGTACAGTCTGTAAAGAATGCAAGAGTATCAATACTTCCCTAACTCCAAAAATTATGAGAAAAATACTACAATGTATAATATTTATCAGATCTCATTATGCAAAAAGTTTCAACATGTTATCATTCTCTGACTTTTCTAGGGAATTTTTGTAACAGCGGTAAACTTTCTGTTTTCAAACAGCAACATGTATACTAGCAAAATAAGCATGGTAAAGGCTATCCTTGACATTTTTATTGGAAATATAGGTGTAAAACATTATTCTAAATAACAGCAAGCAAATACTAATAAAATAAAATGACGCTCCAAGCAAAACACATATCATGTGGCGAATAAAAATATAGCTCCAAGTAAAGTTACCGATGAACGAAGACGAAAGAGGGGATGCCTTCCGGGGAATCCCCAAGCTTAGGCTCTTGGTTGTCCTTGAATATTACCTTGGGGTGCCTTGGGCATCCCCAAGCTTAGAATCTTTCCACTCCTTATTCCTTAGTCCATCAAATCTTTACCCAAAACTTGAAAACTTCAACCACACAAAACTCAAAACAAAACTCGTAAGCTCCGTTAGTGTAAGAAAATAAAACCACCACTTAGGTACTGTAATGAACTCATTCTAAATTCATATTGGTGTAATATCTACTGTATTCTAACTTCTCTATGGTTCATACCCCCGATACTACTCATAAATTCATCAAAATAAGCAAACAACACATAGAAAACAGAATCTGTCAAAAACAGAACAGTCTGTAGTAATCTGTATCAAACGTATACTTCTGGAACTCAAAAAATTCTGAAATAAATTGCTGGACATGAGGAATTTGTCTATTAATAATCCGCAAAAATAATCAAACTAAAAGCACTCTTCAGTAAAACATGGCAGCTAATCTCGTGAGCGCTAAAGTTTCTATTTTTTACAGCATGATCATAAAGACTTCACCCAAGTCTTCCCAAAGGTCCTACTTGGCACAAACACTAACTAAAACATAAAAGAACATCTAAACAGAGGCTAGATGAATTATTTATTACTAAACAGGAACAAAAAGTAAGAAACAAAAATAAAGTTGGGTTGCCTCCCAACAAGCGCTTTCGTTTAACGCCCCTAGCTAGGCATGATGACGACAATGATGCTCGCATAAAAGATAAAAATTGAAACATAATGAGAGAATCATGAAGCATATGACTAGCACATTTAAGCCTAACCCTCTTCCTATGCATAGGGATTTTGTGAGCAAACAACCTATGGGACAATAATCAACTAGCATAGGAAGGCAAAACAAGCATAGCTTCAAAACTTTAAGCACATAGAGAGGAAACTTGATATTATTGCAATTCCTACAAGCATATGTTCCTCCCTCATAATAATTTTCAGTAGCATCATGAATGAATTCAACAATATAACCAGCACTTAAAGCATTCTTTTCATGATCTACTTTCATAGAAAATTTACTACTCTCCACATAAGCAAAATTCTTCTTATTCGGAATAGTGGGAGTAAACTCAACAAAATAATTATCATGTGAGGCATAATCCAATTGAAAAATAAAATCATGATGACAAGTTTCATGGTTATCATTATTCTTAATAGCATACAGGTCATCACAATAATCATCATATATAGCAACTTTATTCTCATAATCAATTGGAACCTCTTCCGAAATAGTGGAATCATCACTAAATAAAGTTGACACTCTTCCAAATCCACTTTCATGGTCATCACAATAAGATTCAACATCCTCCAAAATAGTGGGATCACTACTTCCTAAAGTTGACACTCTTCCAAACCCACTTTCATCAATATAACCATCATAAAGAGGAGGCATGCTTTCATCATAATAAATTTGCTCATCAAAACTTGGGGGACAAAATATCATCTTCATCAAACATAGCATCCCCAAGCTTGTGGCTTTGCATGTCATTAGCATCATGGATATTCAAGGAATTCATACTAACAACAATGCAATCATGCTCATCATTCACATATTTCATGCCAAGCATTCTATGTAATTCTTCTTCTAGCACTTGAGCACAATTTTCCTTTTCATCATACTCACGAAAGATATTAAAAATATGAAGCCTATGAGACAAACTCAATTCCATTTTTTTGTAGTTTTATTTTATAGACTAAACTAGTGATAAAACAAGAAACAAAAATATTCGATTGTAAGATCTAAAGATATACCTTCAAGCACTCACCTCCCCGGCAATGGCGCCAGAAAAGAGCTTGATGTCTACTACACAACCTTCTTCTTCTAGACCTTGTTGGGCCTCCAAGTGCAGAGGTTTGTAGGACAATAGCAAATTTCCCTCAACTGGATGACCTAAGGTTTATCAATCCGTCGGAGGCGTAGGATGAAGATGTTCTCTCTCAAGCAACCCTGCAACCAAATAACAAAGAGTCTCTTGTGTCCCCAACACACCCAATACAATGGTAAGTTGTATAGGTGCACTAGTTCGGCGAAGAGATGATGATACAAGTGCAATATGGATAGTAGATAAAGGTATTTGTAATCTGAAATTATAAAAACAGCAAGGCAGCAAGCGATAAAAGTGAGCATAAACAGTATAGCAATGGTAGGAAACAAGGCCTAAGGTTCATACTTTCACTGGTGCAAGTGTTGGGGAACGTAGTAATTTCAAAAAAAAATCCTACGCACACGCAAGGATCATGGTGATGCATAGCAACGAGAAGGAAGAGTATTGTCCACGTACCCTCGTAGACCGAAAGCGGAAGCGTTATGACAACGCGGTTGATGTAGTCGTACGTCTTCACGATCCGACCGATCCAAGTACCGAACGTACGGCACCTCCGAGTTCAGCACACGTTCAACTCAATGACGATCCCCGGACTCCGATACAGTAGGGTGTCGGGGATGAGTTCCGTCAGCACGACGGCGTGGTGACGATGATGATGTTCTACTGACGCAGGGCTTCGCCTAAGCACCGCAACGATATGACCGAGTTGGAATATGGTGGAGGGGGCATCGCACACGGCTAAGGAACGATCATGAAGATCAACTTGTGTGTCTTGGGGTGCCCCCCTGCCCCCGTATATAAAGGAGGGAGGGGGGAGGTGCGGCCGGCACCCTAGGGGTGCACCTGGAGGAGTCCTACTCCCACCGGGAGTAGGACTCCCCCCTCTTGCCTTGTAGGAGAAGGAAAGGGGGAAGGGGAAAGAGGAAAGGGGGCCCCGCCCCCCCTTCCTTGTCCTATTCGGACTAGGGGGGAGGAGGCGCGCGGCCTGCCCTCCTCTTCTCCCTTAGGGCCCATGTAGGCCCATTAACCCCCGGGGGGGTTCCGGTAACCCCCTGGTACTCCAGTAAAATCCCGATTTCACCCAGAACGATTCCGATATCCAAATATAGGCTTCCAATATATCAATCTTTATGTCTCGACCATTTCTAGACTCCTCGTCATGTCCGTGATCATATCCGGGACTCCGAACAACCTTCAGTACATCAAAACTTATAAACTCATAATAAAACGATCATCGTAACGTTAAGCGTGCGAACCCTACGGGTTCGAGAACTATATAGACATGACCTAGAACTGTTCCCGGTCAATAACCAATAGCGGAACCTGGATGCTCATATTGGCTCCCACATATTCTACGAAGATCTTTATCGGTCAGACCGCATAACAACGTACGTTGTTCCCTTTGTCATCGGTATGTTACTTGCCCGAGATTCGATCGTCGGTATCCAATACCTAGTTCAATCTCGTTACCGGCAAGTCTCTTTACTCGTTCCGTAATACATCATCTCACAACTAACTCATTAGTTGTAATGCTTGCAAGGCTTAAGTGATGTGTATTACCGAGAGGGCCTAGAGATACCTCTCCGACAATCGGAGTGACAAATCCTAATCTTGAAATACGCAAACCCAACAAGTACCTTCGAAGACACCTGTAGAGCACCTTTATAATCACCCAGTTATGTTGTGATGTTTGGTAGCACACAAAGTGTTCCTCCGGTAAACGGGAGTTTCATAATCTCAAAGTCATAGGAACATGTATAAGTCATGAAGAAAGCAATAGCAGAATACTTAAACGATCAAGTGCTAAGCTAACGGAACGGGTCAAGTCAATCACATCATTCTCCTAATGATGTGATCTCATTAATCAAATGACAACACATGTCTATGGTCAGGAAACATAACCATCTTTGATCAACGAGCTAGTCAAGTAGAGGCATACTAGTGACACTCTGTTTGTCTATGTATTCACACAAGTATTATGTTTCCGGTTAATACAATTCTAGCATGAATAATAAACATTTATCATGATATAAGGAAATAAATAATAACTTTATTCTTGCCTCTAGGGCATATTTCCTTCAGCAAGTTCTCTCAACAATAATAACATAATTTGATCACATAACTATCCCTCAACATGCAACAAAGAGTCACTCCAAAGACACTAATAGCGGAGAACAAACGAAGAGATTATAGTAGGGTAGGAAACCACCTCAAAGTTATCCTTTTTGATCGATCTATTCAAGCGTCCATAGTAAAAATAACATGAAGATATTCTTTCCGTTCGATCTATCATAGAGTTCATACTAGAATAACACCTTAAGACACAAATCAACGAAAACCCTAATGTCACCTAGATACTCCAATGTCACCTCAAGTATCCGTGGGCATGATTATACGATATGCATCACACAATCTCATATTCATCTATTCAACCAACACAAAGTACTTCCAAGAGTGCCCCAAAGTTTCTACCGGAGAGTCAAGATGAAAACATGTGCCAACCCCTATGCATAGGTTCATGGGCAGAACCCGCAGGTTGATCACCAAAACATACATCAAGTGGATCACGTGAATATCCCATTGTCACCACAAATAAGCACGGCAAGACATACATCAAGTGTTCTCAAATGCTTAAAGACTCAATCCAATAAGATAACTTCAAAGGGAAAACTCAATCCATTACAAGAGAGTAGAGGGGGAGAAACATCATAAGATCCAACTATAATAGCAAAGCTCGCGATACATCAAGATCGTGCCATAGAGAGAACACGAGAGAGAGAGAGAGAGAGAGAGAGAGAGAGATCAAACACATAGCTACTGGTACATACCCTCAACCCCGAGGGTGAACTACTCCCTCCTCGTCATGGAGAGCGCCGGGATGATGAAGATGGCCACCGGTGATGGGTTCCCCCTCCGGCAGGGTGCCAGAACGGGCTCCCGAGAGGTTTTTGGTGGCTACAGAGGCTTGCGGTGGCGGAACTCCAGATCTATTTTTCTCCTTCGATGTTTTTAGGGTACGTGGACTTATATAGGCGAAAGAAGTCGGTCGGGGGAGCCTTGAGGGGCCCAGGAGACAGGGGCACGCGCCTAGGGGGTGGGCGCGCCCTCCTATCTCCTGGCTTCCTCGAACCTTCCCTGGCTTGAACTCCAAGTCTCCCGGATCATATCCTTTCCAAAAATCACGCTCCCGAAGGTTTCATTCCATTTGGAAGCTGTTTGATATTCCTTTTCTTGCTGAAACAGGCAATAAAACAGCAATATGGGCTGGGCCTCCGGTTAGTAGGTTAGTCCCAAAAGTAATATAAAAGTGTATAATAAAGCCCGTAATCATTCAAAACAGATAATCAAATAGCATGAATGCTTTATAAATTATAGATACGTTGGAGACGTATCATAAACCCCATCTTTTTATCCTCGATGGCAACAATACAATACGTGCCTTGCTGCCCCTGCTGTCACTGGGAAAGGACACCGCAAGATTGAACCCAAAGCTAAGCACTTCTCGCATTGCAAGAAAGATCAATCTAGTAGGCCAAGACAAACTGATAATTCGAAGAGACTTGCAAAGATAACTTAATCACACATAAAAGAATTCAGAGGAGATTCAAATATTTCTCATAGATAAACTTGATCATAAACCCACAATTCATCGGATCGAGACAAACACACCGCAAAAAGAGTTACATCGAATAGATCTCCAAGAAGATCGAGGAGAAAATGGTATTGAGATTCAAAGAGAGAGAAGAAGCCATCTAGCTAATAACTATGGACCCGAAGGTCTATGGTAAACTACTCACAACTCATTGGAGAGGCTATGGTGTTGATGTAGAAGCCCTTCGTGGTTGATTCCCCCTCCGGCGAAACACCGGCGAAGGCTCCAAGATGGGATCTCACGGATACAGAAGGTTGCGGTGGTGGAAATAGTTTTTCGTGCTCGCTGTCGGTGTCAAAACCGGCGGATCTCGGGTAGGGGGTCCCGATCTGTGTGTCTTAGGCTGATGGTTACAAGAAGCGAGGGACACAATGTTTACGCAGGTTCGGGCCCTCTCGATGGAGGTAAAACCCTACTTCTTGCTTGATTAATATTGAACATATGAGTAGTACAAGAGTAGATCTACCACGAGATCGTAGAGGCTAAACCCTAGGAGCTAGCCTATGATGGTATGATTGTAATTGTGATCGGCCTTCTAAGGACCAACCTCTCCGGTTTATATAGACACCGGAGAGGGCTAGGGTTTACACGGAGTCGGTTACAAGGAAGGAAATATAATATCTGGATCGCCAAGCTTGTCTTCCACACAAAGGAGAGTCCCATCCGGACATGGGCCGGAGTTTTGAGTCTTGTATCTTCACACTCCAATAGTCCGAACGATGTATATAGTCCAGCTGTCCGGATACCCCCTAATCCAGGACTCCCTCGGTAGCCCCTAAACCAGGCTTCAATGATGATGAGTCCGGCACGCAGTCTTGTCTTCGACATTGCAAGGCGGGTTCCTTCTCCGAATACTCCAAGGTAATTATCGAACACTCAGACCATGTCCGGATCTGCAAGATGATCTTCACATACCATTGTAGGGAACATAGCATAAATCCGTTCTGCTGGCAATCTTCGTACGTCGTGCCCTTGCATCGTGCCCTCGTCCAACACGAACCGACATTTCTTGCCCCACCTCGACTCGCATTGTGAGACGGTTTTATTGGCATGTCCTGCCAAAGTAGAGATCGTGTTCCTCTTATTACGGGATTCTCTTCAATACGGGTATGGGTAATCCAACCGCACCACTAATTGCGGCGAGTGGGAGGTGAGCGGGTTCCACTAGGCAAGTGGGGACGCGCAAAAAACCATTACCATCTCTATAAAGAGATAAGGTCTCTTCCTCTTTACCCATGCCTTCTCCTTCCGCTAACTCATTCCCCTCTATTCGAGCCCTAATGCCCAAGCATTATTCTTTTCCATCGAAGAGAGGTTTTCCAAAGATGTCCGGATCCGGAGCAAGAGGCAGATGGATGGCCTCTACCGTCCGGGATAAGGATATTAATAAGCTCCGGGAAGCCGGGTATCTGGCCAAGAAGATTGGCCACCGTCTCCCACCGGCGGGGCAGGTTGTCCCTACTCTGGAGCCTTACGAGAGAGTCGTGTTCCTTCCCCATTTTGTCCGCGGGCTCGGGTTTCCCCTTCACCCATTCATTCACGGAGTCATGTATTACTATGGGATTGATTTTCATGATCTTTCCCCCCAACGCTTTCCTCAATATCTCGACGTTCATTGTCGTGTGCGAGGCCTTTCTCCGGATTTTGCCTCACTTTGGCCTGTGGCTGAAGATTTTCAATGTGAAGCCCAAGGTGGTGAGTGGCGAACACGTCGAGTGTGGCGGCGCCATGGTGAGCAAGATTCCCAAGGCCGTTTGGCCGAAGGGCGCCTTCAACGACTCCGTCAAAGAGTAGCAGTAGCAGTGGTTCTATATCACCGAACCACGCGGCAAAAAGTGGGCTGCAGCTCCTGAATTCAGATCCGGAGCCCCACTGCGGCTCACGTCCTGGCCCAAGAAGGGCCCGAACTGGTCCTCGTCCGATGAGCTGTCACTGCTCCAAACGCGTGTTCAGAGCATGGTCGACAAGGACGTCAAACTCGTCGACATAGTCCAAGTGATGCTAGTTCGCCTGGTTCTCCCTTGCCAGCGCCAAGCCTACACTTGGTGGGAGTTCGACCCAACCGAGCACCAGACCCTTCGGGAGCTCTACGATTCCTCCCACAAGGATATCTGGAAGGTGCTCTTCAAGTCCGGCAAATCGTGGCCGGGCTCCGCCGAGGATCGTGTGTATCAATTATCCCATTCTGCAAGCCCGATAAGTTACAACCATACTCTGTCCATCCATGCTTTAGTTGGCACGTCATGAGGGAGACATTTTAATCGTGTTTTGTGACCTCAGGGATGGATAAAGAAGGTGGAGCGAACACATTGTCCGGCCCCGCTATCGGAGGAACCGGCCGGACCTCTTCTGACGAAGATGCTGGTCCCCGCGCCTTACGAGGTGCCAAAAAAGGAGGCCTCCAAGAAGGTCAAGAAGACCCGGAGTGGCCTCCGTCGTCGCGAGGCTTCGGACGCAAAATCTGGAGACTCCAACGACGCTCCTTCTTCCGAAGACGAAGAGGAGGAAGTAGAGGAGGACGAGCCTCACTCTCAAGGTGGGAAGAAGCGGGCGGCTTCCCCGTCCCTGGAGGCCGAATCACCCAAGAGGGGGAGAGGTTCCCATCCAGAGGCATCAACCACGGCAGCCGACAACAGCCCGGAGTGGAATCCCAGGGCCCAGCCCCTGGAAAAATCGTAAGTAACCAAAATCCGGATGCGCCTATGCATCCAGGGTCGTCTGGGTACAGTAGTTTTAACTGTTGCCATATCTCATACAGCCCGGCGAGGTCTCCTGCCGGACAGTCCTCATCGGAGGATTTGCTAAGCTCGGATGCTGTAGCGAGCGAGACGCCTCCGGAGGCTCCTTCTCCGAAGTCCAGGTGCGACACCGAGGTGTCGTCTCAAAGTGACCCAGAGCAGGAGGGCATGTCTCTGGAGCCGGACACATGGGGGTAGCGGCCCCACGGCGTGTTGACGATGGGGGCGATCTCCGGTTCGGCCCATAGCTGGATATAGTCCTGGACACCTTTAAGGCTCCAGGATCGGGCGAGCGGCCGCCTTCGACGGAGGGAGACTTGCCTACTCCGCCGGTAACCTTTGTCCATGCAGAGCTGCTGGGCGGTCTATCGACAGCGTTGAAGAACGCGTCTATCGTCAATGAACATCGGACCCTCATGGGTACGGTGGTTGGGAAGATTCAATCTACCGAAAGCGGGCTGAATGAGTCCTGCCTTGGCCTTATAAAGGCTTTTGAGGTATGGTTTCTAAGGAACCTTTGAGGAATCATCATAATATGAGTAGTAGCCCCTGATACACTATCCGGCGAAAGAAAGAGAGTCGGGCAGGGGATCAAACCCTCTTTTTTCGTGGGAACCCTTGTTAATGACGTATACCCCTTTGTTTGAAAATAGGCGTCTGCGGAGAAGACGGCCGCTCATAATGCAGAAGTGTCCGAACTGAAGCAGAGCCTGGAACAGGCCGAGGAAGAACTTGGCCGTGTGAAGAAGCAATTAGAGGATAGGCAAGGTATGTTGAAACATTGTCTTGCATTAGGCACGAATGAGTAATTGTGCCTATTAAAAAGTATTTGTGTTGTACTCCCTAGAAGCGAGTGCCGAATATGAGGCACTGAAGAAGGTTGTGGCTGATGCCAACGAGAAGGCTGCCGCCGAATAGGCGCTTCGTGAAAAACACGAGGCCAGGGTCCTCACAGCTGAGTGGGAGCTCCATGAGGCTGTGAAGAAAGCGGGGGCTTGGAGCAGAGTCTGGTAGGGAAAGAATCTGAATTCGCCCAAGCTCTCCAAGCCGCGGAAGATGCTCGGGAAGAAGCCCGAGGTGCTGTACGGGACATTCAGGAGGCCCGGAAAATTGCGGCTGGTAAGGCCTGTTGTATTCATGGCCATTTTTATATGATAGTGGGGAGAACTCTAAGCCACAAGCTGAATTCTTTATTTTATAGGGGCGTTTGCGGATCTGCCTCGCAGCATATCGGATGCCGCCCATTTCTACCGGACCGAGGAGAAGAAGTCTGCGGAGAGGAACTTCTGTTCGCAGTATTTGGCGCCAAACTATCCGGTGCCTTTTATCGATCAGCTGAAGTAGCTGGTCGAACTGCACCAGGCGACTGAACTAGCCATGAAGGACTTGGTTGTCCGGTTGTGGCCTGCGGAGCCAATTCCAAGCAGTTACTTCGGACTCGTGAAGCGGATTGTGGGCGCCTGTCCTCGGCTTGATGCTATCAAGCGATCAGTCTGTATATAAGGTGCGCGCATGGCGTTCGCCCATGCAAAAGTGCATTGGGGGAAGCTTGATGCGAAGAAGCTGATGACTGAGGGTCCACCAGAGGGTAAGGAGCACCGCAAGCCCGAACTGTATTATGAAGGTGTACTGAAGGGGGCCCGCCTTGCGGTGGATAAGTGTACCAAAGACATTATATTTCCCTGAGGGCATTCATGCCGCTCCTTGTAATATGGGATAATGGCACTTTTATTATATATTACCTGTTTTGTTTGAACTTATGTTCTTCCTGTGCGGCTGTTTATTGTATGTAAATCCTGAGAGTTGGCCAGTCGTCGGCTTCTGCCCCCACGTAAAAAATACGGGGGTGTTTGGGATATATCTGAACACTCTTTATCCCATGGTTGGGTCCTTTTAAGGAGGTGTTTCTCACCACAAACCAGGCAATCTGACTATAGGGCTTTACTACTCTCACTTAGCCATAGGAATTCGAGTATGGTCGGCGCAGCCCCTAGTGTTCGGAAGGCTGGACTAGGGGCTCTATTGGCGCCTGATCGGAAGACCGATCCGTCCCAATCTGCATTTATGATGGTGTTATGCGGAATAAATCTTTAAGGATTTTACAACCTCTCGAACAGCTGACCAGCTCTCGCTGCATCATGACAGTCAGTTTTTGGCTTTCTCTACTGAGGTGTTCGTCCGGCAGAACCAGGACACAATCGCAGTAGTTCTCCCAGCGCTACCTTAGCCGATGGAACGGAACATAAGGTACCAAAACACGGGAGCCGGGCAAACCCAACCAATGACCCAAGACATGATTCAGAGCTGATGCATATAGTGCTATAAGTTCGGGGTGCTGAGCGACCGAAAAGGTGGTCGGACTTTATTGTCGTACTATGAAGCCCCTGGCATAACTGGGCGTAACACGAAGCGCGGCTGCCGTTTTTGGCAAAGAGGTGTCGATGATAAACGACGGCCGATACGTGTTATTTAAGTCTACGCATTCTAGTAGGATGATATGTCTATGCATATGAGTGCGATTTATGATTATGAAAAGAGATGTTTTTTGGCGGAACCTGTGATGGCCGGACTGGAGGGGGCTGTGAGTGGATCGAAGGTGAATCCAAACTGCCTTCTACCTGCATGTTCCTGTCCTTGTGTGTCCGGGCCGATTCCACGCTGCCAATCCTGTTCTGCATCAAAGTTAGTTTGTGAAGGCAAATGCTTGGAGGCAGCTGAACGTCCTCTTGTGGTTGGTCTAAGGGTTCCTAATCGGACCATGGTGACCCCAGCCGCTATACCGTGAAGCAGCGCGGACTCCTCAGTTGGTGTCCGGATAGTTGGCTGTCATATCAAAATTTTGATAGGCATGCACGACTTGCTACTCCGGCGGCTGTATGATTTCCGCTCTAAGGGCGGGGTTCGGCCTTGCACGTAGGCGTGAGTATATAACTGGTGTTGGACGAATGGTTTTCCACGTGGAATCTAGTCAACGTGGTTCATCCCGTTAGCATACGGTGGGTTACCTATGAGGGGAATGCGCCAAAGAATTGTTTTTTGGCGTGGCATTTTTTGGTTATCTGAAAACAACCGTTAGAGCGGTAGGCCAATGAACTTGGCCTTTGCCCCTGACATCTTGTAGAAGGTGTTATTTGTGGTTTCATACCCGCGGGGGCTTTATGTGTTATGGAGCCCCCAGACTACTAGGTCTAGGGGTACGGCAATTGAATTGCTGTGGTTGGTGTGATAGAGGGCGATCGACCGTACTGTTGTGCTCTGGGGGGTCTCTTGACTAGGCGCCTCCCTTCATTGTTTCCAGCACACGACCGATCGCTTTGTTTTGAGGATCCGGCATTCTCTATTGGTATGCTTTTCAGTCCTTCTAGGAGTACCGTGAATTTCACATGGTTGATCAAGTATGTGGCTCGGGCCGGATAGGCTTGAGCTGCTCTTTGTCCGTTGAACGGACTGGGAGTTGCTGGGCTTGGCACTAGCTTCCTTGGCTTGATGTTTATGACCGTTGCTCCGAGGCTTTAGGATGCCTCTTCGTGTATCCTTCTTACTGTCTTGGACCGTAGTGATGTGTGGACGTCGGGGTGTGTGCCTTGGGTTATCCTGCTTAGGTTGAGGTGGCCAGTTGTGCCGCGCGTGCCCTTTATTTTTTCAGTGGCCAAGATCTTGGTCAACTAATCCATGAGCAGATCTTGGTCAGCTTTAAGCTGTTCTTGCTTCCTTTGCAGGCTCTTTGTCGTGGCCATGAGCCGTCGCTTTAAGCAAACTTGTTCCACTGGATCTTCAGGCACACTGAATTCGTCATTGCCGAGGCATACCTCATCTTCGGAGGGGGGTGTATAGTTGTCCCTCTCCAAGTATCCCATCGTGGCTAGTCCGGCCTGCTTGAAGGTAGGCTGATCAGGGTTGTGTTCATCTTTAGCGCCATTTGTATTGTGTTCGTCTCCTGGGCCGGTATCGCTATGGCGGGGCTTGGAGCGGCGTCGACAACACCCCTGCTTTTGTTTTTCTCCCTGAGGGGTTATCCTCCATTGCCTCATCGCCATTGGTTCCTTTCGGAGTGTCCACCATATATATATTGTATGAAGAGGTGGTTGTCCACCGCCCTGTGAGCGGTGGCTCCTGTACTTCTCCTGCATCGTCGTCCATACCGTCGATGTCTTCGGAGTCGAGGTCAAGCACGTCAGTTAAATCATCGACCATGGCAATGAAGTGGGTGGTGGGTGGGCAGCGAATTCCTTCGTCGCCTGCTTCCCACTCAAGCCGGACATAGTTCGGCCCAGAGCCTCCTGACAAAGAGAGAGACTTTAATAAGTTCAGCATGTCGCCAAAGGGCGAGTGCTGGAAGATGTCAGCAGCGGTAAACTCCATTACCGGAGCCCAACCTGGCTCGGCTGGCTCGAGGGTGTGCGGACCGGAACCAACAACCGGATACGAGTCCGGGGGCCCGGGGTTACAGGCCTCCACAGAGGTGAGGCCTGTTTTCGGCTCCACTGCCGATGAGTATGCGGCCTGCGGGGCGGAGTCCACCCCTCCGTCCTTAGGCAACGCAACCTGCTCCGGATTTAGATCCGGGCTACTACAGGGGTGATATCCCGAGCATCGTCCGACAACAGGTCTAAGCCGTGCTCATCGTGACTGTTCGGTGCTCCTGGCGCAGGCCCAAATCCGTTGAAGATCAAGTCTCCGTGAATATCCGCCGTGTAGTTCAAGTTTCCGAACCTGACCTGGTGGCCAGGGGCACAGCTGTCGAACTGCTCGAGATGGCCAAGCGAATTGGCCCGCAGTGTGAAGCCGCCGAACACGAAGATCTGTCGAGGGAGAAAAGTCTCGCCCTGGACCGTGTTGTTGACGATTGAAGGTGCCATCAAGCCCTGCAGCGACGACACAGAGGAACTCTCAATGAAAGCACCAATGTCGGTGTCAAAGATGGCGGATCTCGGGTAGGGGGTCCCGATCTGTGCGTCTTAGGCTGATGGTTACAGGAAGCGAGGGACACAATGTTTACCCAGGTTCGGGCCCTCTCGATGGAGGTAAAACCCTACTTCCTTCTTGATTAATATTGAAGATATGAGTAGTACAAGAGTAGATCTACCATGAGATCATAGAGGCTAAACCCTAGGAGCTAGCCTATGATGGTATGATTGTAATTGTGATCGGCATTCTAAGGACCAACCTCTCCGGTTTATATAGACATCGGAGAGGGCTAGGGTTTACACGGAGTCGGTTACAAGGAAGGAAATATAATATCCAGATCGCCAAGCTTGTCTTCCATGCAAAGGAGAGTCCCATCCAGACACGGGCCGGAGTCTTGAGTCTTGTATCTTCACGCTCCAATAGTCCGGACGATGTATATAGTCCGGCTGTCCGGATACCCCCTAATCCAGGACTCCCTCAGTCGCCTTTGATGTTCTCGGGGTATGTGGGTATACATAGGAGGAAGAAGTAGGTCAGTGGACGCCAGAGGGGCCCACGAGATAGGGGCGCGCCCAGTAGGGGGCACCCTCCACCCTCGTGGCCGCCTCGATTGCTTCTTGACTTGCACTCCAAGTCCTCTGGATAACGTTTGTTCCAAAAAAATCACGCTCCTGAAGGTTTCATTCCGTTTGGACTCCGTTTGATATTCCTTTTCTTCGAAACACTGAAATAGGCAAAAAAACAGCAATACGAGCTGGGCCTCCGGTTAGTAGGTTAGTCCCAAAAATGATATAAAAGTGTAAAGTAAAGCCCATAACATCCAAAACGGATAATATAATAGCATGGAACAATAAAAAATTATAGATACGTTGGATACGTATCAAGGCATCACGTCCACGACAAGTAGACCGACTCCTACCTACATCTACTACTATTACTCCACACATCGACCGCTATCCAACATACATCTAGAGTATTAAATTCATAAGAACAAAGTAACGCATTAGGCAAGATGACATGATGTAGATGGATAAACTCAAGCAATATGATATAAACCCCATCTTTTTATCCTCGATGGCAACAATACAATACGTGCCTTGCTGCCCCTATTGTCACTGGGAAAGGACACCGCAAGATTAAACCCAAAGCTAAGCACTTCTCCCATTGCAAGAAAGATCAATCTAGTAGGCCAAACCAAACTGATAATTCGAAGAGACTTGCAAAGATAACCAATCATACATAAAAGAATTCAGAGGAGATTCAAATATTTCTCATAGATAAACTTGATCATAAACCCACAATTCATCGGATCTCGACAAACACACCGCAAAAAGAGTTACATTGAATAGATCTCCAAGAAGATCGAGGAGAACTTTGTATTGAGATTCAAAGAGAGAGAAGAAGCCATCTAGCTAATAACTATGGACCCGAAGGTCTGTGATAAGCTACTCACAACTCATCGGAGAGGCTGTGGTGTGGATGTAGAAGCCCCCAGTGATTGATTCCCCCTCCGGCGGAGCACCGAAAAAGGCTCCAAGATGGGATCTCACGGGTACAGAAGGTTGCGGCAGTGGAAATAGGGTTTCATGGTGCTCCTGGATGTTTTCAGGGTATGTAGATATATATATAGGCGAAGGAAGTCGGTTGGGGGAGCCACGAGGGGCCCACGAGGGTGGGGGCGCGCCCACCCCCCTAGGGCGCGCCTCCCTGCCTCATGGCCGCCTCGTTTGCTTCTTGACATCCACTCCAAGTCTCCTGGATTGCGTTTGTTCCAAAAATAACTATCCCGAAGGTTTCATTCCGTTTAGACTCCATTTGATATTCCTTTTCTGCGAAACACTGAAATAGGCAAAAAAACAGCAATTTGGGTTGGGCCTCCGGTTAATAGGTTAGTCCCAAAAACGATATAAAAGTGTATAGTAAAGCCCATAAATATCCAAAATGGGTAATATAATAGCATGGAATAATCAAAAATTATAGATACGTTGGAGACGTATCACCCAGAAGTGCTACTTGTGAGCTGCTTTGGGATTTCCTCGAAGAGGAGAGGATGATGCAGTGTAGTAGAGATAAGTATTTCCCTCAGTTAAGAACCAAGGTTATCAATCTAGTAGGAGAACCACGTAACACCTCGTTAGCAGTACCTACACACAAAAAAACAAATACTTGCACCCAACGCGAACAAGGGGTTGTCAATCCCTCAACGGTTAATTGCAAGGATCAAATCTCGTAGTAATAGATAGGTAAATAAAACACAAAATAAAATAAAGTAAACAAAATTGCAGCAATGTATTTTTGCATTTTAATATATGATAAAAATAGACCCGGGGGCCATAGTTATCACTAGAGGCTTCTCTCTTGAAAATAGTATACGGTGGGTAAACAAATTACTGTTGGGCAATTGATTGAAAAGCGAATAACCATGACGATATCCAAGGCAATGATCATGTATATAGGCATCACGTCCGAGATAAGTAGACTGACTCCTGCCTACATCTTGTACTATTACTCCACACATCGACCACTATCCAGCATGCATATAGAGTATTAAGTTCATAAAGAATGAAGTAACGCCTTAAGCAAGTGACATGATATAGACAAAGTAAAATCACGAATGAATAAACCCCATCATTTTATTCTTAATGGCAATAATACAAATACACGTCTTGTCCCTTTCTGACACTGGGATATAGATCACCGCAAGATTGAACTAATCACAAAGCACATCTCTCATTGCAAGAAAAAACAATCTAGTTGGCCAAACCAAATCAATAGATCAGAGAGAAACACAAAGCTATAATAATCATGCATAAAAGAGTTCCGAGAAGACTCAAATAATATTCATGGATAATCTGATCATAAATTCACAATTCATTGGATCCCAACAAATACACCGCAAAAAGTGATTACATCGAATAGATCTCCAAGAACATCGAGGAGAACATTGTATTGAAGATCAAAGAGAGAGAAGAAGACATCTAGCTACTAGCTATGGACCCGTAGGTCTTTGGTAAACTACTCACACATCATCGAAAGGGCAACAAGGTTGATGTAGAACCCCTCCATGGTCGATTCCCCCTCCGGTAGAGTGTTGGGGAATGCCTGCAGATGGGGTCTCACGAGAACAAAAACTTGCGGGGGCAGAAAATGTATTTCGATTGGCTCTCTTATGTCAGGGGAATATTTGAGAATTTATGGAGGCGGAATTAGGTCAAGAGGTGCCACGAGGGGCCCACAAGCCTAGGGGGTGTGCCTCCCGAGCTTGTCGCTCCCTCGTGGCTCGTCGGGTCTTCTCCCAAACCTTCTAGGGTCTCTTCTGGTCCAAAAAAAATTAACCCAAAGTTTTTTCTCCGTTTGTACTCTGTTTGATATTGATTTCCTGAAAAGCCAAAAACAAGCATAAAAACAACAACTGGCACTGGGCACTAGGTTAATAGGTTAGTCCCAAAAAATGATATATAATTGCATATAAAACATCCAAGATTGATACTATAATAGCATGAAACAATTAAAAATTATAGATATGTTGAAGACATATCAATAAGCACGTGTGGAATGACAAACGAAAAAATAGGATTCCTATTCTCGCTTCTAAGACTAGATCAAGTGTTCTCAGTGATCATGTTTTCTTGATTTTAGAATATTGTTAAGTGTAACGATAGTCCTAAAACAACATTGAGAGGTTGACGTTAGAAGAACGATCCTATTGAATCGGCCCGAACTTGTTTGTTATACTTTGAGATAATATCATCAGAAGTCAATTGCTATAACACGGAGTGTTAACGTGTGTTTTAGTTCCTTAGACCGTGAGAGTATCATAGTCACTTCCTACCATAGAGTGGACTTTGGGTTGCTCAAACGTCATCTGTAATACGGTGATCGTAACGACAACTTACAGGTTCATCGGAAAGTTTGACAAGGGACTAGGTAGCTTGAGAGTGGGATTTACTCCTCTGACAACAGAGAGATATTCTTAGAACCCTCTCAGTCGGATGACATCCATCATCCTTTGGCCAGACACAGGTGACTATGTAACGGAGATGCCGAAAGATTTCAACGAGAAAGAAGAACAAAAACGGTAACGAAGAGAACGGTATAATGAGCATGTGTATGACTCAAGAGGATACTGATACATCTCACCTTGGGTTTTGTAAAGTATCGCAAAGCAAAGGGAATATCACATGATACCCAAAGGTTCACTCGAATGCCATTCATGTACTCATAGGGATCGATATGGACGTCCACGGTTCCACTATCGGTTATTGAACAAAGGGGTTTTGTTCATGTCTATGTTTTACCAAACCTATAGGGTCACAAGCTTAAGGTAATCACGATCTGCTGAGTGTTAGTAGGACAGGAGTTCGAGGATTTATTGGTGTAATAGTTTTGTTAATATTTGAAATATTTTGAGAGAACCGGAAGTGTATCGGGCTCACCGGAAGGGTTTCGGAGTTTATCGGGCAATACCGGGTATTACCGATAAATAATATATAGGTGAAAAATGTTTCTGAAGATGTTAAATTAGTAATAAAAAGCTCTAGCAATTGTTTTCTAAAACAAGCTCTAGTAATTGTTATGAGACTTTTATAATTAATAAATATTAAAGGGCCTTAAAAGTCCAAGAAGTGGAAGGCAACTTGGGCCACAAGGGCCCTAGAGGGGAGGCCGGATTGGGATGGGAAGGACTCCCCCTTCCCCCTTGGCCGGCGCAAGGAGGGGAGTCCTTCCCCTCCTCGTGGTCCCCTCCTCTCACCTCTAACCTATATATACTAGACTTTTGCACCTTTACAACACACAAGTTTTTGAGCATTCTCCAGTTCTAGTTGGTCCTAATTGATCAATTAGAGCTTGACCTATATCCTCTAATTCTCATAATTAGAAGCCTAGTATGGTTCTAATCTCCTCACTCTAATTCTCTGACGACGATTAGCTCTAGACGGCAAAGCCGAGTGTGGTCCTAGTTTCTTTTTATCTCTTTTTCCGTTGCTTGTATGTGGTTTGTCGCTGTAATTCTTGCCGATTGATGACTTTGTTAATGCAAAGTCAGGCTACGTTCGAGCCTTTTTTCAGGCTTGAAGATGTCTTTTCTTAAAAAAATAAAAAATAAAACACACAATAATTCTATCTACACTTATCAACTATAGTCGACAGAATGTACATAGTACTAGAAAAAAAATCATGGGAGCACGTGCAAGGAGTTATCGTAAGCATCGAGGCATCAACTGCTTTACCCTCCAGTGAAGCATGGTATAATTGTTTTATATTATTAGTTATTAGTAGCTAAAACCAACAATCGACCACTAATCCACCGACCACGAGCATTTTTTGACGGTCAAACAAAAAAAAACAGCAAAAAAAACCCAACTACAAATCAATATATACCTTTTTGGCGCACGTCATCCCCCTCACTGTCTTTATCGTCCATCCTTTCACCTCTTCTTCGCGTCGCCGCCCTCCTCCTCTCCCTCGTCATTGTTGTGTATGGCACTACTCTCACCGGTCACGCCGAAGCCCTAGAGGTAGGAGCCGAGACCCAATCGACATGCATGTGAGCGTGTCACCGACCTCGTTGCATCGACGATCCACCTTGCCTCGACATTCCCTGATCCTTCCCCCTCCCCCTTTCTCGCCTTTCCTCCTTTTTATCTTTCTTCTCTCCGCCCTTCATCCGCCGTTCATCTCCTCGTGCTGAACGGTCCGCCGTGATTGCGTTCTAAGAACCGGGTCAAAAAATGTTACGAAATCTAGAATTTTTCTACGGATCGAATGCCACGCCTTCAGGTGGCCCCTTGGATGCCGGTGGAAAAAAAAACCCTGATGTTTTTCATCTACAAGATTCACTACTAGTGGTTCGAGAAAATGCCACGTTTCTATTTCGGCTCGACAAAATGACACATCTTTTTTCTCTTTCTTTCTTCTTCTCGTTTCTTTGGAAAAAACAACACGTCCTTGCCTCTCTAACACGTGGGGCCTGGAGGACCACCTGCCAGTGACTGACAGTTGTAGGCGCTGCCGGTGGTGCTTCCCTACCAGCACCGCACCGGTCCAGTCGCCTCGCCAGTCGCCACCACCGCCACACCAAACTGCGGCGGTCGCATCCCCACCCCACCTTCTCCGAATATCCACCGCCCCCGGCCGCCCCGCCTCGCCTCCCACGCACGCCACCGTCTCGCCGCCCTCCCCCGAACCCAGCCCCAACCCCACTCCAACCTCCCCCCAGATCCCCCCCCCCCGCCGGCCCAGATCTCGATCCGCGGATCCGCCGCGGCGTGGCGGGCCGCCGGGTGATCCCATGGCCCCCGCCTTCGCCCCCCTCCTCGCCAGCCTCGCGGTGGCGGCCGCGGTCCTGGCGGCCGTGGCCGACGCGGCGTGCCGGCACACCAACCTGACGGCGGGCTTCGCGGCGGACCTCACCATGCTGCAGCACCAGCTGCGGGGCACGGTGCGCCTCGACCCCTCCGGCGCCTGCGCGCTCCAGCTCACGCGCTTCGACCTCCTCGCCGCCTCCCCCTCCGCGCGCTTCTGGGCCGCCGACGGCCCTTCCCTCGACGACCTTGCCAAAGGCCGCCCCTTTTCGCCGCTCCCGCTCAACGCCACCTTCCGCAACGAGACACTCCGCCTCCCCTTCTCCGCCCCGCTGCCGCCGCTCCTCGCCATCTTCGACCCCGACACCTCCTCCGACCTCGGCCACGTCTTCCTCTCCGCCGCCTCCAACTCCTCCAACGCCACCGCCGCTCTCGCCTCCCGGGTCGCCACGCCCACCATGTTCGACAACTGCGTCCAGCTCTCTGAGGGCTACCGCCTTCGCTGGACGCTCAACGCGTCAGCCGGCGAGGTCGACATCGGCCTCGAGGCCGCGGTCGGCTCCGAGTACTACATGGCCTTCGGATGGGCTGACCCCAAGGCCAACTCCCCCGCCATGGTCCGCTCCGACGTCGTCGTCGCTGGCTTCACCGAGGAAGGTATGCCGTTCGCCGAGGACTACTACATTACCGACTACAGTGAGTGCACCATGGGGAAGGATGACCTGCCTGTGTCCGGAGTGTGCCCGGACAGTGCTTATGATGACGGGAGGAACGATTCCAGGCTGGTTTATGGGCACCGGCGGGATGGTGTGTCTTTCGTCAGGTACAAGAGGAAACTCGACAGTGAGGATGACAAATATGATGTGCTTGTTGGTGCCACGGAGGAGATGGCTGTGGTCTGGGCCATCGGAAAGCTGCGTCCGCCGGACACTTTGCGGCCGCACTACCTTCCGCAGAATCATGGGGGTCCGAGGGATGAAACCTTTGGGTTGATGAGGCTTAATTTGTCCGAGGCGGTGGACAGTTGCCTTGGACCGTTGGATGCCGACAATAAGCAAGACCAGGACAGGATCATTGCCGATGGGAAGACGCCACTGGTTGTGACATCCGCTCCAGCAGTGCGCTACCCAAACCCACCAAACCCTGACAAGGTGATTTACATCAACAAGAAGGAGGCGCCACTCCTGAAGGTCGAGAGGGGTGTGCCGGTGAAGTTCTCAGTGCAGGCTGGGCATGATGTGGCACTGTATGTCACTTCAGACCCCATCGGTGGAAATGCCACTTTGAGGAATAAGACTGAGGTCATATATGCCGGTGGCCCTGATGTTCATGGTGTGCCAGCAACCCCCACAGAGCTGGTTTGGCTGCCTGATAGGAATACACCTGATCTTGTCTACTACCAGTCGGTGTATGAAGCAAAGATGGGGTGGAAGGTTCAAGTGGTTGATGGAGGCCTCAGTGACATGTACAATAACAGTGTCCTGTTGGATGATCAGCAGGTTACTCTGTTTTGGACTCTGTCCACTGACTCTATATCTATAGCAGCTCGAGGTGAGAAGAAAAGCGGGTACCTTGCTGTCGCGTTTGGGAATGGGATGCTGAACAGTTATGCCTATGTTGGCTGGGTAGGCAATGATGGAGTTGGGAGGGTCAAGACTTACTGGATTGATGGAAAGAGTGCAGCAGGTATTCATTCAACATCTGAAAATTTAACCTATGTCAGGTGTAAATCAGAAGATGGTGTTATTACATTTGAGTTTACACGTCCTCTTAAGCCTTCCTGTACTGGGAAGGTGGAGTGCAAGAATATTATTGATCCAACCACACCTCTCAAGGTTGTTTGGGCCATGGGTGCAAGCTGGTCAGGAGATGATCTGACGGACAGTAATATGCATTCGGTCACAAGCAGTCGCCCCATACGTGTTCTTTTGTTGAGAGGTTCAGCTGAGGCAGAACAGGACTTGCGGCCCGTTCTGGCTGTGCATGGATTTATGATGTTTGTGGCCTGGGGCATCTTGCTTCCTGGTGGAATATTGGCTGCTCGGTATTTGAAAAGCTTGAAGGGAGATGGGTGGTACCAAATACATGTCTATCTGCAGTATTCTGGGATCTCTATAATGTTCCTTGGCGTCCTTTTTGCTGCAGCCGAGCTCCGAGGTTTCTATGTTGATTCAGTGCACGTCAAGTTTGGTTTATCAGCCTTACTTTTGGCAGCTTTTCAGCCGCTTAATGCCTATTTCCGGCCCAAGAGGCCCGCTAACGGGGAGGTTCCACCCCGGAACCGTGTCCTCTGGGAGTACCTACATGTCATCACAGGCAGGTCAGCAATTGTCGTCGGAGTCGTGGCACTTTTCACCGGAATGAAGCATTTAGGCCAGAGGTATGACAGTGAAAATGTAGAGGAGCTCACCTGGGCCTTGATGCTCTGGGTGCTTTCCGCCATAGTTATAGCTCTGTCCCTAGAATATAAAGAGGTCAAACGAAGGGGCGGCGACCGAAGCTTCAGAGGGCACTGGGTTCTAGGTAACACCGAGGAAGATGACTCGGTTGATCTCTTGCATCCTGACAGCTCTGCCAGGAGTTCAGAATCTAGGCCTTCTGGTGTAATGGAGGTGCAGCTTGAGCCTCTCACTAGATGAGTAGTAGATAGCGTAGATCAATCTGCATCTCCCAGTGTCAGATACACACACACACACACCAATTCCTGTTTTCAGTCATACAACAGAAACAGATGGTGTCCACAAGCACGGCGACTTTCCGCTCAGAAAGAAAATTGAATTTCTCATGCTTGTTTCTTCTACCATGGCAGAATGGTACCAGGCTACATAGGATCTTCAAATTATGCCTTTGATTCCTTGCGTCACACTGTTCAGATTGTATAGTGTACATTTTGTTTTCTCACAATAGACAGGCACAATTTGTTACATTGCCCCCCCAAGTAATTCTTTTCCCCATCAGATTTTGAGAAAGAGAGATAAGATATACATTTTGTTATATCCGCAGCACCATTAACTGGCAGAGCATTCGAGGGACAGAAATTGTGTATCATAGTGCTGATGCTATTCAATATTCATTTTGAGATAAAAGGCAACATATGTTATGTCCTGTCAGCTGCTATGTCCTGATTATTATGTACTCCCTTTGTAAACAAATAGAAGACGTTTATGTCTTATACTCCCTCCGTTCCTAAATATAAGTCTTTTTAGATATTCCACAATGGACTACAAACACAGCAAAATGAGTGAATCTACACTCAAAAATATGTCTATATACATCCGTATCTAGTTTGTAGTGTAATCTCTAAAAAGACATATATTTACGAACGGAGGGAGTATTTGTTTACAGAGGATTGCACTCCAGAGTTATGAACGAGCAGTGTCCCGCAGCGGCATTACTTTTTGTGAAGAACCAGTTTATTTTCTCCTTTCTAGTGAACCACACAGCCAGCGCCCATGGCTGGGAGTTTCTTTCAGGGTGAACTCTCAAGCCAAAAGGCTAAAGCTGCTGCTTATACAGGAGCGTTTTGCCCTGGGGGCACATGCTGTCTTGTTAGATGTTCCTGTTTCCAGGGAGCACCCATTGCAAGCAACAACATTTTGCCCTGGGGGCACACATTGTTATCAACTGCCATGGAGTACGAACGAAGAAAAATGTCCAACGATAACCATGAACAGACAACCACATAATGTTCATTCGAAGGGTCACAAGTCCGTCGAATCAAAGAGGTCATCAGTAACATGTATCAGCCGACACAATGAAACTCCATCATCCAACTAAAAATGATCACATGCTACATTCTAGTCACCAAAAGGGAGCAGAGCAAATGCTAGCAAATAACTAGAGCAGCCCCGGTTCAGATTCCTTCATATGTTAAAAAGAACAGGAGCTTCTCCTAGCTCATAAAAACAAAAAAGGGGCAGCTAATGCATGCATCGCTACGGCTACGGCTGCGGCGTTATCTTCACATGAACTCGCAGATGGAGTTTGTCGTCGACGAAGAAACGGCTGTTGTCAGCAATGATGGATGGCCAAGGAATCCTGCAGCCCAAAGCCTGTCTACTATCGGTGGTGGTGGTGCGCCTCCACGAGAAGAGAAACTCCAGCGACGGTCTTGTCTTTGCTTCAATCTCATAATCTATTGTCCCTCTTACTGGCCCCTTGCCTTCTAGCTTCTCTATCAAGAGGCTAAAACAGTTGGACAGCCCCGTTCGACCGTGCGCCGAGAGGAAGAAACCATGCCCCGCACAACAGAACGGCGGGGAGCGTATCGATCCCGATGGGAAGAGGCCGGAGCATTGCCTGCGACTTAGAGTACTGTGCAGGACGGCTGGTCAATCAGGATGCCATTGGTCATGCTGCGCACCACTGGCACCAGTGGAAGTAAACTTGAACTCAAAATCTTGTGCCTTTCTTCTGAATTTGGATACTGAAAGCGGGCCCACCTGAGCACAAAGTCATAGACGGCCTCTTCAGATGCAACCCCGGGGTGATTCCTTGATAAAATGGCTACAATCCCAGTGAGAGATACCGTCATCAGTTCATCCTGAAACCTGAAATGACGCACATAATGATATTATGACAACAATGTCCACATGTTTCGTGAAGGAGGAAAAAGAAAAGGTATGTCAATCCAATGGGGGTTACTTACTCTGTCGACAGGAATTTATCGTATCTTTTAGCAAGGAATTTCTTGGCCGCCTCTGCCAGGGCAGGCGCCATTGAAATGGAACATGGGAGATCTAGGCACATTACTGCAGATTCTACAGTCATAGGCAGGTCTATGAGCCGTTGACCGCAAAGCTTAATGCAAGAAGCAGCCTCAAATTTATCAGCAGCCAGCAGGATATCAACCAGAAGAATGGGTTCAGTTGGTGTCAGCTTTCCACTATAAATAAAGTGTAAAAGCTCCAGGAAGGCTTCGTACTCTGTTCCAAGTAAGAAATAAGGGCAAGGAGGCATAAGGATTGATGAAACAGTTCAATGAATTCTCAAACTGTGACATTAAATGAATGAGTACAAAAGAAGAGTGATAGCTACTGTTTTATGCATACATGATTATTTAAGTATGACAATCGACTTCCAATAATCAAATGGGGAAACATGTAATGCGTGAGAAAATATCCATTTGGGGTAACAGTTTGTAAGGGCAATGACTAATGAGAGCCAATCGAGATAATGATATCAAAGTAGAAAAGTGTGGCAGGAAACTCCAAAAAAGGTCTCTCTACAATAATAATAATAACAATAATAATACAGAAAAAAAATACAATCACAATAATGAACTAGAATCATCAGTTATAAGAAGACGAAGGAGAGCAAATCGCACACTAGTTACCTGAGTCAGCAATTGTAACTGTTGCCTGTCTATGGCCAGACTCCTTCATGCCATTTGAGAAAAGCTAACAATCATGAAGCTTATCAGAAAGATGAGGCAACTGATTATAGAACAAATGAATTTCAGAAGATCGTCAGAATTACCATGCGAAAGAAGTTACTTTTTGCAGCAAGAATCGCCGAGCAGACATGTATGGTTTCAACTCGTAAAACTGGTGTACTCGTCACAGTATAAGAAGAGTCGATATCTTCTCCACCATCACCTGCAAAATACCATGGTTCCAATAAATATAGAGAAACATGCAAATCTAGGTAAGAAAAAGGCACATAACATAATTACTAGACATGTTTTTTTTTGGTTAAAACCAGAACCTCATACAGTCACTCTCTGTGCACACATTTATTAAATCAACTTTTAGAAACATGGC
The DNA here is from genome assembly GCA_963921465.1 of Triticum timopheevii. NCBI lineage: Eukaryota > Viridiplantae > Streptophyta > Magnoliopsida > Poales > Poaceae > Triticum > Triticum timopheevii. Next base: position 486,293,526 of record OY997270.1, on the reverse strand, counting down.
AAAATCTTAAACATATAAAAAACTGGATACCCATTGAGCTGCATCAAGCATAATAAACACGCTCATACGCCCTTTAATGTTTCAATTCAAAAACAAAGAAAACAACTAATGAACTAATGTTGACTTCAAATGTGGAACAGGGAACTCCTTAACCATTAAGGATGACACTTGCTTATTCATATCCAAGTTCACATATTCCAGAAATAACACTCGTGATAAATCTGTTCTTCTAACCTCTGGATGCTATATTTAGAGATATAAACATAGCAGATTCAATGTAGCAATCAGGTAAATATCATTTTTCATGCAAAAGATGTGAAATAATTGATCAGCTTGTATCTTCGACCAAACGTTGATTGCTATTTCACCAGCATAGAGACCTATCGCATACAAATTATTCGAAATATTCTTAGCTGTCCAGTGCCAGTTCCCAACTTGAATATGTGACTACAGTTCTGCCGCATGAAGAAGATTTACTTAGAAAAGGTTTTGGGTTGTAATTTTATGTTACTCCTACGAAGAAACACAAGAACCCAAGTACTGCCTAGTTGAACGGATTGTGCCATTACTGTACCAACATACCAATGTGTACCACAATCAACATATGTTTGTGTACTACTTAAAGCAAGTGATTATGAGCACAAGGTAATATAGACCTTAAATGTTTCAACAACCTAAATTGAGGTGAACCACAGACAAAACAGGAAGTAGTGTTGACCTCAAAAATGTGGAACAGGGGGCTCCTCAATCATGAAGGATGACGCTGATACAAAACAACTCAAGGACTAATGTTCACAAAATACATGAATGATGACACTTGCTCATTCATATCCAAGTATACATTCCAGAAATAACGCTTTTGATAAATAATCTGTTCTTCGACTTGTTTTTGGACCTTTAGATCCTACACTGGTGGATATATCAATTGCAGATTCTCAAGAAAAAATCATTTTTCATGTGAAAGGTGTGAAACTAAGGTCTGAAGCATCAAGGTACAAGAATCACACATAACTACCGTTAACAAGTACGAATATCCCGAGCCTACAGACCTATAAACATACAAAACATTCCAAATCCTTTTAGTCGTCCAATGGCAATTCTCAACTTGAATGGCATAATGTAGTTTGTCCGCCACTGCTACATCCAAAGAATCAAATACTCCCTCCGTCCACAATATAAGAAGTTATTACATCTATTGAATGTAATAACATCTTATATCATGGGACGGAGGGAGTATGTTATATGTGGCTACAAAATTGCTGCATTTTAGTTGGAGGCACAGACAACATATACTCTTTGATAACTGTTGTTCTGAATTTTACTTTATTTTGAGACGTTGTTCTGAAAGTGTTACCGTGTCCGAGAACCACAACACCTCGAAATCTAAAACTTAAAAAGATACTTCCTATATACAGTATCGTATCCGGATATACGCGCGTAGATCGGGCAGTTAGTTTAGCTAGCGTGACACCTAGAATCGACTTAATGGGTAAAATGGTACTTATGCCTCTGTACGTACGCACCTTCGGCCTCCTCGCGCCGGCGCTTGCGGCTGTCGGCGTCGTCGGCGCCGACGACCACTATACGCAGCTCCCTGTCGGAGAAGGCCTCATTGTCGAAGGCGAACTCGAAGCCCCCCGCGTCCACCCCCGCCTCCTCCGGCCCTGGCCCTGCCCCAGTCGACGCGTCGCCTCCGGCCATGCGCGCGCGCGCGTGCGTCGCCGCCACCCACCGGCGCTGTCAGACGTATTGTTGAGCTGCGCTGCCCGGCGGCCGTAACCCTAGCTGGCAGCGGAGGGAGAAGGTAAAATGGAGAGAGAAAGGCAGTGGGTAAGGTCGGGGGCGCTGTTCTGGAATCTGGACCTTGCGACTGATAGGTGCTCCACTAATAAGAGAGAGAGAGGGGAGGGGAGGTCGGACGCCATTGATGGTGATGTGACCTCGCCGTGTGCCAGTGGCGAAATTGACCGCGGCGCGCCTGCACTCCTCTCCCAGACTCGAATATCGAGGCGGGAAAGAAAGGGTTTTTGTTTGCAGCAGTATCATCATTCATCAACTCCATCCTTCCCAAAATAAATACAAGGCACAATGATTTTCACTTACTATGTCTATAAAATTAGTGTAAAGACAAATAAAATAAAATTGTTTTGTAAGAGAAATAGGCGGATACCATTTATACATTTCAATCCATGTACTTTGGTACTCCCTTTGTCCGAAAAAGTTTGTTCCTCAAATAGATGTATCTTCGAGGCAGTGGCGGAGACAAGGGGTGCCAGCAGGGCCTGACCCCCTAACATCCAAGATTTGTTGATAATTTGCTTGTGAATAGTGCAAAATGACTCATTAGTTCCTTCTAAATGTCTCTCTTTCTATGGTTTGGCCCTCCCCAACCTGATTCACCATCACTCGGCCCCTCGATCCAACTTTTTCTTGGCTCCGCCACTGATTCGAGGGACAAGCTTGACACAAGCTTTTTCGGACGAAATATTAAAGGTCAAAGTTGTGCATCAATGCATCAATTCTCAAAAAAGAAGTCATGCAATGGCCATGTAAAGACAAAAATGTCTTGCATTTTAGAAAAGATGTACTCCCTCCATCCGAAAATACTTGTCCCAGAAATGGTTGTATCTAGACTTATTTTAGTTATAGATACACCTATTTTATCCATTTCTAGGACAAGTATTTTCGAACGGAGGGAGTAGTAAATAGATGGTGTCCGCACTCCAAAATAACATGGATTTCCTATGTGATTGTCAAAAAAGGAAAAAAAAACAACAACAGGATTTCTCATGGATGTTTCTTCTACCATGGCAGAATGGTACCGGGCTACATAGGATCTTCAAATCGTGTCTTTGATTTCTTGCGTCACACTGTTCAGATTGTATAGTGTGCATTTGTTTTTACAATAGACATGCACTATTTGTCACAATTTGAGATCGAGATATACATTAGTTGAGGTGCTGTTTTGCATCAGCGGCATCATGAACCAGTCAAGAATCAAAGGTAGAGAAATTGTGTGCCATAGGGGGATATTATTCAATATATTTGTTCTGAGAATTTAGGTAAAAGGCAAAAGAAGTTGTATTGTCCGTTGTATGTGCTATTCGAACATCCTCAATGTACTAGAAGGGTTAAACACGCTTTGCTGCGCCGTTGTTGTTGTTAGGTTTTCATAATTATTTTACTCACGCTTTCAAAATATAAGACGTATTAGTTTTTGGAAAAGCCAAACCTCTTTAAGTTTGACCAAATTTGTAGAGAAGTATATCAAAATACATAATATCAAATTGTTATCATTAGATTCATCATGAAATGATTTTTTATATTTTATTTATTTAGAATTATGGATGTTGATATTTTTGGCTTTAAACTTGTTCAAAGTTAAAAGAATGATCCAAAAAACTACTACACCTTATATTTTGGAACCGAGAGAATATTTAGTTTGGTGAGTAAGAGAGATGAGGGAGTGTGTGCTATTTTTACTTATTTAATGTGGTGTTTTGGTAGGTCTTTCGTGGTGTGTGTTATATGCTAATGGACGCATATTTATGTGAAGAAATTTTTGCATCGGTGGCTGCATTTACTATATAGGTGTTACAGTATCACATGGTGACACTTATTTTTTGTAGGTGATGAAAGCACGCGCGAAATTGATATGTTTTTATAGGTTGATTACTGCTAATTGATTTGAAAAATCATTGGCCCGATCAAAATCATGGAGCAAATCCGAATTGCAGTCGAATGGAAGAGCTCCAAAATTAGGGAACATATATCGAATGAAAGAGCTCCAAAATTACGGAGCACAGTGAATTAAAAGAACTGAATGAGGGAGCTCCTTGATAAATTGTTGACCAGTCAAAATTGGATGACTCAATTTCAAATTGAAGACCTCAATTGATTGCAAGGTCTTAAAAATTAGGGAGCATGGTGTATTAGAAGAATTGAATGAGGGAGCTCTTTGAGAAATCGTTGACCCAATCAGAATCGGATGAACCAATTTCAAATTAAAAATGTATTAAAAGAATTAAATGATCAAGCTCCTTGAGAAATCGTTGATCCGGTCAAAATCGGATAACACAATTTCAAATTGAAGACCTCAATTGATTGATTGTGGGGCCTTTAAAATTAGGAAGCATAGTATATAGTATATATTTACTGTCATTCCACGAAACTTTGACATAGATACAACAATGTTAATATTGGTTTTTTCATGGCAGATTTTTCGGGTCGATGATTCATCTCTGTCGGCGTCCTGGATTTGAGGGTGTCCAGCCCTGCCTGCCTGCGGCCCGCCGCGTGGCTTCATCGACGGCCTGGTACGGCCAAACTTCAGCATCAACAACACAAGACCCTCGCGAGGGGCTAAGCCTCGCGAGGCGGACGATGCCAAGACCCCCAAGGGGATCGGCCTTCCTAGGCTGGCTCCTGAGGGGTGGAGAGTTCTATTCAAGGTTCACCTCACGAGGCTCAGCTGACGTGAGCCATGACGACCAAGGCCAGGCGGGCGCAGAGCGTACGTTTCCTCTTCAGTGCAAAGGAGGCAAGCCACAGGTGCGGGGTCCCGAGGAATCAGCCAAAGGTTCCCATTTCGATGCAACGAGACCAAGACCGCCAGGACGGCAGGATGGAGGTCATCAACGAGCCCACCGCAGCATCACGACCAGAGGTTTTTCGCGGGCAAAGACTACTTTTGTCAGGATAAGTTGTACTACTTGTCCCCTTTCAAATCTGGTCGTTGTGGGATCCCTTCCCACCAACATTTGGGAAGATGACCAAGGCCACTATAAATAGGACTAGCCACCACCATAGAGGGGGGACGGAGGACGAACGGACTGACAATCTGATAGAGAGCAAGTAGAACTAGCTCACACCACACCAGCTCCCTTGAGCTCAAGAACACCTCATCTCCTGAGGCCAGTTCATCCAATGTACCCATCCTCAGCCCTTCAAGGCAATCCACCAAAACGCTGGAGTAGGGTATTACATCGCAAGGTGGCCCGAACCGGGATAAACTGTCGTGTCCTTGTGTCTCTTTGAGCTTGACGTGCTAGGCTTAGAAGGATCGTGAGTAGGCAGGCTGGGTAGATTAAGATCTCCGCACGCACTCCAGAGTTCGAACCTCTCAAGGGTTTGCGGATCCCTTAATCCGAAATTTGGTGCGCCAGGTAGGGGTGCGTCGGATTCCCTCTTCCATCGATCGATCCACCGCCACTCTGACACCTCCATATGGCCAACACACGCCGAGATCGTGCGGAGTGTCGAGCCGCAGTCGCCGCCCGCGTCGCTCAGACGGCTCCGGCGGGTGATGGATGTGCACGTCACGCTCCGTCTCCGGTGGCCAACGCCGCCACGGGCCCTGCCGGCCACGAGCAGTAAGCTTCATCACTGCACCCGTCGCTGCGCCATGACAGGCGCACCGCTACTCCTTCTTTGACCCCAGCAGCTTCATCATCACATGCGCGTCACTGCCAGGTGGACGCGCAGGCCGCTCTGCTAACGGCGCGGGAGCTTCTTCGCTACCGCCCGGTGGGTGACCTCTACGAGGAGTGGCTCGAGCAGATCGCCGAGCTCATCAGCGTCGCGCACGAGGGCTCCGCCGAGCCGGCTCGCTCACTGCCTCAGCAACCACCTGCAGCGGGCGACGTGGTGCACAGGGCCCCTCCACCACCTCCGGCCCACGGCGTCATCATTGAGCCAAGGCGTGTGGCTCCACGGCGCGACCCACAGCGCCCGTCGCCGGCTCGGGATGACGTGAGCTGCCAGATGGTGCAGCGTCCCCAAGGAGAGGTGCGCGTGCTTCCAGCGCCCGAGCACCAGGCCTGCATACCGCTGCAGGAGGTGGTGGTGTGCGTGCACCAGGAACAGGTTCCACCCCCTTGAAGACCTCCGGTGGCCACAGCAGGATGCCGCGCGTTCACTCCGGAGCTCCGCGACGTCGTCTGGCGAAGCAAGTTCAAGCCGGACTTGCCTCCACGCTATGATGGCACCGCCGACGCCGAGTTCCTGCAGCTATATGAGCTGAGCATCGAGGCGGCCACGTCAACAATGTTCGCCTCAAGAACCCCAAGGTGTCAGACGAGGCCATCAGCGTTCACTGATGGCATCCGCGATGTCAAGATGAAGGAGGAGCTCGCCATTCACGAGGATCTCTGTACAACCCTGGAGATGTTCAACATGGCGAACAAGTGTGCCAGGGCTGAGGAGGGGCGCCTCTCCCTCCTCGAGCTCCCCGATGCAGATCCAGAAGACAAGAAGACCAAGAACAAGGACGTGAAGCGCAAGGGGCCAGCCATGCTTGCGGCCGAACCAGAGACGAAGCGCGGCTGCAACCACCCTGAGTCATCCAAGAGCAACCGACTCTTCTGCGCCTCCCACAACGTTCACAGCCACAACACCAGCGACTGTCAGGAGCTCAGGGCCCTCCACGACGGGCGCCTTGGTCGATGCCCCGAGCGCAATGATCGGGACTACAGTCAAGGTGGCAGCTGAGGTGGAGGACGCTGGGATGGACGCGACCGCCGCCAGGAGTGGCACGATCAGCCTCATGAGGACCGCTGGTAGGGCTAGCCTCGCGAGGGCGCCTGGAAGGACCAGCCTCGTGAGGAGCGCCCTCAGGGCAACGCTGCTCTACCTCCTCTGCCTCCATCGCCAAGAAGGAACGAAGATCACCACCAGGACGAGGGGGCTGGGGGATTCCAGGAGCCTCGAGCCATTGCCTGCATCTTGGGCGGCTCACAAGCCCCAGCTTCCAACCACATCTTCAAGCAGTTCGCGCGCGAGGTCAATGCATCGCTCCCCAAGCCTGAAGCAACTCGCCCTCTCAGGTGGTCCAAGTGCGCCATCACCTTCGACTCCTCAGACCAGCTCAAGTGCGTGGCCACTGCTAGCGCTCTCCCTATGCTCTGCTTTCTCGTCATCAGCAACGTGGTTGTCACCAAGACTCTCATCGATGGCGGAGCAGGGCTCAATGTTCTGTCCGTTCAGACGTTCGACAGGCTCCAAGTGCCATATTACCAGCTTCACCCAACCAAGCCATTCTCAGGAGTGACCGAAGGTTCTACACACCCGATAGGGCAGGTTCGCCTCCCTGTCACCTTCGGTGAGCGCAACAACTACCACACCGAGCTCATCGACTTCGACGTCGCCGACATTCGCCTGCCCTACAATGCCATCCTAGGGTACCTAGCACTGGCCAAGTTCATGGCAGCTATGCACCATGGCTACAACGTCCTCAAGATGCCAGGAAGCGGCGGCATCTTCACGGTCGCGTGCCAGGAGAAGGATGCGGTGTGCTCCCTCGAGTGCGCCTTCCAGGCTGCAGCGGTCGAGAACCCTGAAGACGAGGACGGCGCCCTCCCTCCTGAGGTCGCTCCCAAGATGAAGAAGCTGCAGCTGGGACAGGGGTCTCGTGAGGAAGCATCGCATGAAGACGCCGCGCTGAGCCTCGCGTCTTTGGGCGCGACACCTTCACCCATTGCATAGGAAGGCGCGCCCGGTGCCCCTCTCAGGCTGGGCTCGGGGGCTCTCCGTTGGAGGACCTCGGACCTAGCCAGGGCCACGAGGGAGGCGCTCGGGCACCATGTGGAGGCGCTCTTTAGAGCATGCTTCCCAGGAGAAGGCATCAGGCGTGAGGCACCAAGCGTTCAGGAGTTCATCGGCAAGGCAATCGAGGAGATTCAAGAAGCAAGGGTTCTGCAAGGCGATCGTCGCCTGCCGCGCGGCGCAGCTCACTGCCCCGGCGAGGGTAAGGAGTTCCGCGTCTGCATCGACATCCCCAGGCTCAATAGGACCGCGTCTCGGCAGCTCATCTGGCCGTCCCGTGTCGGCCGATGCGAGGGACCGCCTCACGGCTACGTCTGCATGCCCTTCGGCCTGCCGAGCGTAGCTGAAGCGTTCCAGCGCTGCATGAGGGACGCCGAGACGGCCTGCAAGGCCAGACATCAGGCGATCCTGGCGGAGATGGAGGAGCACCTTCAGGAGCCTCTCGGTCCCCCCGAGTCTCCCGAGGCTCGACACCAAGGCGGCTCATGAGGAACGACTCCAGCGGCGCGCGTTTTTTGGCTACTTCAACACCTCTTCAACGACGGTAGGGTGAAATCTCTCTAGTTCATTCAGTCTGGGGGCGCCCCTCGGGCTGCATCATCCCCAGGCCGTGTGGGTCCGGCCCTGCGGCATGTATTGTTTTGCATTCACCAGGACTATCTAACCATTTCTATGAGTTTATCCATGACTATCACCCTATGGTCACCGCCTCTCGGCCCCCGTGTGTTCGCTAGCTAGCACATCTCCCACACCGCTACATGATAACTCACGTCGGCACGGCGCTTGTGCTCGGGTCCGTCCCTGCAACGCTGATAAACTCGGGGATCGAGCTCTAATTCGCGACCCGCTTTGTGTACACCACCTCGCCAGGTCCTCGGTGCCTCTATCTCACGCCCCAGGCTCTAGGCTCGCTCCGCAGGGGTCCCGGTCTTTCCTGTCATCTAACTTGCTGGTTCATCTGGCGGTTAGGGCCACGGGTCGGCTTGAACAACCGCCATCTGGCCTCGCGAGTCGCTTGCGCATTAAAGGGGGGGCCTCCCGAGCACCGCATCTCGGGAGCTCCTACCGGCTCTCCAGCCCTCACCCCCTGGCCTTGACCACGGCATCACGACCTGGCATACTAGTGGCGGCTGAGCTCGCTTAAGAGACGAGTCCCGAGGACGTAGAGCACCTTGGCGAGCGAGGCAGGAAGGTGGCTGATGCAGGCTGCGCCCAATGGTACGACAGGCATAAGGGCAAGCATCATCCCCCTGGTGGATCAAGACACCGAAAGATAAGTCATGTTCGCTGCAGCATCAACTTCGCTCCCCGCACACCCTATCTCACTGTTCCATTTTGGAGGTCCCGCTCCCCTTTTCGATTCTCTGGGCAGCTGCTTGCACGCCAAGGGGGACCTCGCGAGCATCGCGACTCATGAGCTCTTACTGGACCTCGGGCCGCTCACCTCCTAGCCTTGACCACGGCATTATGACCTGGCATACTAGCGACGGTTGAAGCCTACCTGGGGACTGGGTCTTGTCGGCGTAGAGCGTGACGCGACCTAGGGAAAAGAAAAGGGAGGAACCGTGCCAAACTTGGATACGCGAGTTCATTGGCAAATCAAAAGAAACAACGCTGATATTAAGTACATTCCGATCTTACAAACCCCATGGGGGCTGATCTTCATTCCGTGCAGGGAAAGCAACTATTGGGCCCTACGGTACCGCTGGCGATGCCGGGCGGCAGCCGCAGCCACGCTCCGGCCTCGGCGGGAGCTTGGCGGCACGTAGCTGTTGTTGCTCGACTCCAGAGAATCACTGAGCTCAGGAGAGTCGCTGGATGCCCAGGAGTCATCACTGCTGCTGGATGAAACACCGAAGGGGACACCAGCAGGTCCAGCACCCGCTGCAGCGTCCCTCGCGCTGTCTCCTCTGGGGCAGCACTCCAGCCGTTCGCCCTCCTCATTGAAGACCTTGAAGAACAGGGTGGCCGCGACGTCATACTCGAAGTGGATCGACAGGGCTCCCTCTGCGAGGCAAGCCAGGGCGACCTCGCCCCATCCTCGTGTCATGAAGACATCTCCAGGGGCACCACCTCGACTTCAGCTCCGGTTGCCGAGCTGCGGCACCCAGCGTGCTGCAGCCACAGCTCGTCCGCCCCCCTCGGAGGCAACTCGCTGGCGAAGAACCGCAGGAGTTGGATCCAGGTATCGGGGGGCATCGCCGCCAACACCACGAACTCGCGTGAGCTACCCTCGGTGTGGGTCCGTGGCGCGATCGGCAGGGTAATGGCGGCCCTGCCGCCATCGTCAGGCGCCACTCGACGGTGCATTCCTTCGTCCTGAGCACGAGCATAAATTGGGAGGGTGATAACCCACAAGTATAGGGGATCGCAACAGTTTTCGATAAGTAAGAGTGTCGAACCCAACGAGGAGCTAAAGGTAGAATAAATATTCCCTCAAGTTCTATCGACCATCGATACAACTCTACGCACGCGTGACGTTCGCTTTACCTAGAACAAGTATGAAACTAGAAGTACTTTGTAGGAGTGATAGGATAGGTTTGCAAGATAATAAAGAGTGAGTAAATAAAAGCTAGGGGCTGTTTAAATAAAGACACAACTAAATTAGTAAAAGTAAAGAGCTTGTTGTCACGAGAAAGTTATTTGTCCAAGGGAATCGATAACTAGACCGGTAATCATTGTTGCAATTCTATTTGAGGGAGAGGCATAAGCTAACATACTTTCTCTACTTGGATCATATGCACTTATAATTGGAACTCTAGCAAGCGTCCGCAACTACGAAAGATTCATTAAGGTAAAACCCAACCATAGCATTAAAGTATCAAGTCCCCTTTTATCCCATACGCAAACAACCTACTTACTCGGGTTTGTGTTTCAGTCACTCATGCAACCCACCATAAGCAAATCATAAGCATATTGCAACACCCTACAGCGGGGATCCCTCACGCTTGCGCGACACGGAGAGCACCATAGGACAGCACCAATAATAAAACATACAACTCAAACCAATCATGATCATCAAATAGCCATAGGACAAAACGGATCTACTCAAACATCATAAGATAGCCATACATCATTGGGGAATAATATATAACGTTGAGCACCATGTTTAAGTAGAGATTACAGTGGGTAAGAGAGAGGTTACACCGCTGCATAGAGGGAGGAAGAGTTGGTGGAGATGTTGGTGAAGATGGCGGCAGTGTTGGTGAAGATCGCGGTGATGATGATGGCCCCCGGCAGCGCTTCGGCACCACCGGAAGCAAGGGGGAGAGGGGCCCCCTTCTTCTTCTTCCTTGACCTTCTCCCTAGATGGGAGAAGGGTTTCCCCTCTGGTCCTTGGATCCCATGGCTTGGGAGGGGCGAGAGCCCCTCCGAGATTGGATCCATCTCTCTGTTTCTGCGTTCTCTTGTGTTCCCTGATTCTACCCCTTCACCGTTTCCTTCATATCTGGAGATCCGTAACTCCGATTGGGGTGAATATTTCGCCTAGATCTTTCTCATAAAATTAGCTTTCTTGCGCCAAAAGAAGAGCATCAACCGCCTTACGGGTGGACTACGAGGGTCAGAGGCGCGCCTGGGGGGGTAGGGCGCGCCCCCTACCTCGTGACCACCCTGGACACCGTTTCGCGTTGATTTCACTTCCCAAAAATCATAAATATTCCAAAAAAAATCTCCGTCCGTTTTTATCCCGTTTGGACTCCGTTTGATATTGGGTTTCTGCAAAACAAAAAACATGCAGCAGATAGGAACTGGCACTGGGCACTGGATCAATATGTTAGTCCCTAAAACAGTATAAAAAGTTGCCAAAAGTATATAAAAGTTGGAGAATATTGGCATGGAACAATCAAAAATTATAGATACAACGGAGACGTATCAGCATCCCCAAGTTTAATTCCTGCTCGTCCTCGAGTAGGTAAATGATAAAAAAGATAATTTTTGATGTGGAATGCTACCTAGCATAATCTTGATCATATGTCTAATCATGGCATGAATATTAAGACACGAGTGATTCAAAGCAATAGTCTATCATTTGACATAAAAACAATAATACTTCGAGCGTACCAATAAAGCAATCATGTCTTTTCAAAACAACATGGTCAAAGAAAGTTATCCGTACAAAATCATATAGTCTGGCTAAGCTCTATCTTCATCACACAAAAAATTTAATCATGCACAACCCCGATGACGAGCCAAGCAATTGTTTCATACTTTAATAATCTCAAACTTTTTCAACTTTCACGCAATACATGAGCGTGAGCCATGGATATAGCACTATAGGTGGAATAGAATATGATGGTGGGGTTATGTGGAGAAGACAAAAAAGGAGAAAGTCTCACATCGACTAGGCGTATCAACGGGCTATGGAGATGCCCATCAATAGATATCAATGTGAGTGAGTAGGGATTGCCATCAACGGATGCACTAGAGCTATAAGTGTATGAAAGCTCAAACTGAAACTAAGTGGGTGTGCATCCAACTTGCTTGCTCATGAAGACCTCAGGCATTTGAGGAAGCCCATCATCGGAATATACAAACCAAGTTCTATAATGAAAATTCGCACTAGTATATGAAAGTGAAAGCATAGGAGACTCTCTCTATGAAGAACATGGTGCTACTCTGAAGCACAAGTGTGGTAAAAGGATAGTAACATTGCCCCTTCTCTCTTTTTCTCTCATTTTTTTTATTTTTTTGGTGGGCTTCTTTGGCCTCTTTTTTATATTTGGGCTTCTCTGGCCTATTTTATTTTTCATAAAGTCCGGAGTCTCATCCCGACTTGTGGGGGAATCATAGTCCCCATCATCCTTTCCTCACTGGGGCAATGCTCTAATAATGATGATCATCACACTTTTATTTAGTTACAACTCAATATCTAGAACAAAGATATGACTCCATATGAATGCTTCTGGCGGTGTACCGGGATGTGCAATGATCTAGCATAGCAATGACATCAAAAATGGACAAGCCATGAAAACATCATGCTAGCTATCTTACGATCATGCAAAGCAATATGACAATGAATGCTCAAGTCATGTATATGATGATGATGGAAGTTGCATGGCAATATATCTCGGAATGGCTATGGAAATGCCATGATAGGTAGGTATGGTGGCTGTTTTGAGGAAGATATAAGGAGGCTTATGTGTGATAGAGCGTATCGTATCACGGGGTTTGGATGCACCGGCAAAGTTTGCACCAACTCTCGAGGTGAGAAAGGGCAATGCATGGTACCGAAGAGGCTAGCAATGATGGAAGGGTGAGAGTGCGTATAATCCATGGACTCAACATTAGTCATAAAGAACTCATATACTTATTGCAAAAATCTACAAGCCATTGAAAACAAAGTACTACGCGCACGCTCCTAGGGGGATAGATTGGTAGGAAAAGACCATCGCTCGTCCCCGACCGCCACTCATAAGGAAGACAATCAATAAATAAAATTGTGCTCCAACTTCATCACAAAGCGGTTCACCATACGTGCATGCTACGGGAATCACAAACCTCAACACAAGTGTCTCTACAATCCACAACCACCCACTAGCATGACTCTAATATCACCACCTTTATATCGCAAAACTATTGCAAGGAATCAAACATATCATATTAAGCGATCTACAAGTTTATGTAGGATTTTATGACTAACCATGTGAATGACCAATTCTTGTCACCTCTCTAAACAGATATAAGTGAAGCAAGAGAGTTTAATTCTTTCTACAAAAGATATGCCCCCGCTCTAACAAATATAAGTGCAGCAAAAGAGCATTCTATAAATGGCGGTTTTCTATGTGAAGAGAAACAGACAATCCAAACTTCGAATGATATAAGTGAAGCACATGAAGCATTCTATAAAGCCATACTCAAAAGATATAAGTGAAGTGCATTGAGCATTCTATAAATCAACCAAGGATTATCTCATACCAGCATGGTGCATAAAAGAAAAATAAAAACCTAATTGCAAAAGACGCTCCAAGACTTGCACATAATGCATGAGCGAAACGAATCCGAAAACATACCGATACTTGTTGAAGAAAGAGGGGATGCCTCCCCAGCATCCCCAAGCTTAGGCGCTTGAGTCTCCTTGAATATTTACTTGGGTTGCCTCGGGCATCCCCAAGCTTGAGATCTTGCCTCTCTTCCTTCTTCTCACATCGAAACATCCTCGATTAGACACTACATCCACACAAAACTTCAACAGAAAACTCGGTAAGATCCGTTAGTATAATAAAGCAAATCACCACTCTAAGTACTGTTGCAAACCAATTCATATTTTGTTTTTGCATTGTTTCTACTGTAATATAACTTTTCCATGGCTTAATCCACTGATATAAATTGATAGATTCATCAAAACAAGCAAACTATGCATCAAAACAGAATCTGTCAAAAACAGAACAGTCTGTAGCAATCTGAACATCCACCATACTTCTGGTACACCAAAAATTCTACCACAATTAAGAAAAATAAACAAGTTGTATAGCAAGACAGTTCAAATGGAATCAGAACCAATTGACATTTCAGTTAAAAATGTAAAATCGCGCACTACAGCCAAAGTTTCTGTCCTGCACCGTACAAACCAACAAACATTGTAAACATCCTAAAGGAAAACCTTGGCACATTATTTTTATAATACAATGGAATTGTACAAGGGGATAATTATTTTTGTTGAAAAGTTTCTGTAATGAAGATTCACAAAGTTTCCGTGAGCATGAACAAAGTTCAAGGAGCTCTCCCACTTCAACAATGCTTGTCTCTCTCACTTTCACTTTCCTTTTTGAAAAGTTTTAGGTTCCCCTCTTTATTTTTTTGTTTTTAAACTATATGAAAGCACTCAATAGAAATAAATGAATCTCTAAAACTTCCGGGTTGTCTCCCTGGCAGCGCTTTCTTTAAAGCCATTAAGCTAGGCATTTGGTGCTCAAGTAACGGATCCACCCGGATCCCAAGGTATATCAAAGCCAATTTGAATCAACAATGATTTGTAATTTAGTAGTGAGCACAAAGTAACATATACCATGCAACAACGAAGTCTAACTCTCTTCCTATGCATCGGCATGTCATAAAAGAACAATTCATGCACACATAGTAAAGGCCAATGCATAGTATAAGCAGTTTCTTGCAATTCTATCGTATGGGAAACATAGAGAGGTGGAGGTATAGTTCCTCTCTCATAATAATTTCAAGTAGGAGCAGCAAGCACATGCATATTATATTCATCAAAATCATCATGTACAACGGTAAAAGGCAACCCATCAATATAATCCTTAATAAGCACAAATTTCTCCGATATAGTGTAGTAGGGAGAATTCAAAAAGATAATAGGACTATCATGCGTGGGTGCAATAGTAACAATTTCATGTTTAACATAAGGAACTATGGCAAGTTCATCTCCATAAGCATAATTCATATTGGCATCTTGGCCACAAGCATAGCAAGCATCATCAAAAAGGGATATTTCAAACAAATTCAAGGGATCATAGCAATCATCCTTCGGTAAGCACGAAGGGGAATTAAACAATGTATGAGTTGGAGGGTTACTCTCATTAGAAGGTGGGCACGGGTAGCTAATCCGCTCTTCCTCCTTTTGTTCTTCACTCTCCTCATCATCTTTTTCATCCAATGAGCTCACTGTTTCATCAATTTCTTCTTCCATAGCTTCCTACAAAATATTAGTCTCTTCTTGGACAGCGTTGACTTTCTTCATAAAAGCATTAATATAGTAATTGTATTCATAATTTTCATAGCAATATCCAAGTATAGCATGATTTTCCGGCCTATAACCATCATCATCAAAAGCTTCATACTTTTCAAACAAAGCTTCAATATCATAGGCAGCCTTAAAAGCAACAAATTCTTCTATTTGTTCCACATCATAGTAATCATATAAACCATTACCATAGGAAGCTAAGGTTTCATTATCGTTAAACTTGCATGAAAATTGGAGGTGTGGAGCCTCCATCCTAGAGCAACAAGTAATATCATATCTCAAGCATAGATTCCAGGCATACCAACGCAACATAATAAATTGATCCCATAATAGTTTCCCTTTTTGTGTCGAGTGATAATCCCTAAAGTATTCACGTTGTTCCAACGTGTCTCCCATTATAAAGTTGAATGGGGCTTTCTCAGGATTATCAAAGTAGTACATAATATCTCTCGCATAATGAGAGTCGGGGGTTTTAGGAGTTACCCCATCTTCATGAGTAGCAAGTACAGCTAATTTTTTTGGTATTTTGCGTTCCATATCCATAACTAAAGATAGAAAACAACTAAGAACGGCAAATAAAAATTACTTAGTGATAAAGCAAACAAGCACACACGTGAATATTC
Source organism: Triticum timopheevii (assembly GCA_963921465.1). Lineage (NCBI taxonomy): Eukaryota > Viridiplantae > Streptophyta > Magnoliopsida > Poales > Poaceae > Triticum > Triticum timopheevii. The sequence continues at coordinate 486,277,662 of OY997270.1, read as the reverse complement.
ACCCCACACTATGACTCCCCGGCAACGACGCCAGCAAAAGGTCTTGATAACCCACAAGTATAGGGGATCGCAACAGTTTTCGATAAGTAAGAGTGTCGAACCCAACGAGGAGCTAAAGGTAGAATAAATATTCCCTCAAGTTCTATCGACCACCGATACAACTCTACGCACGCTTGACGTTCACTTTACCTAGAACAAGTATGAAACTAGAAGTACTTTGTAGGAGTGATAGGATAGGTTTGCAAGATAATAAAGAGCGAGTAAATAAAAGCTAGGGGCTGTTTAAATAAATACACAACTAAATTAGTAAAAGTAAAGAGCTTGTTGTCACGAGAAAGTTATTTGTCCAAGGGAATCGATAACTAGACCGGTAATCATTGTTGCAATTCTATTTGAGGGAGAGGCATAAGCTAACATACTTTCTCTACTTGGATCATATGCACTTACGATTGGAACTCTAGCAAGCGTCCGCAACTACTAAAGATTCATTAAGGTAAAACCCAACCATAGCATTAAAGTATCAAGTCCCCTTTTATCCCATACGCAAACAACCTACTTACTCGGGTTTGTGTTTCAGTCACTCACGCAACCCACCATAAGCAAATCATAAGCATATTGCAACACCCTACAGCGGGGATCCCTCACGCTTGCGCGACACGGAGAGCACCATAGGACAGCACCAATAATAAAACATACAACTCAAACCAATCATGATCATCAAATAGCCATAGGACAAAACGGATCTACTCAAACATCATAAGATAGCCATACATCATTGGGGAATAATATATAGCGTTGAGCACCATGTTTAAGTAGAGATTACAGCGGGTAAGAGAGAGGTTACACCGCTGCATAGAGGGAGGAAGAGTTTCTGCGTAGATTGGATCTATCTCTCTGTTTCTGCGTTCTCTTGCGTACCCTGATTCTACCCCTTCACCGTTTCCTTTATATCTGGAGATCCGTAACTCCGATTGGGGTGAATCTTTCACCCAGATCTTTCTCATAAAATTAGCTTTCTTGCGCCAAAAGAAGAGCGTCAACCGCCTTACGGGTGGACCACGAGGGTCAAGGGCGCGCCTGGGGGGGGGGGGGGTGGGGGGGTAGGGCGCGCCCCCTACCTCGTGACCACCCCGGACACCGTTTCGCGTTGATTTCACTTCCCAAAAATCATAAATATTCCAAAAAAAATCTCCGTCCGTTTTATCCCGTTTGGACTCCATTTGATATTGGGTTTTTGCAAAACAAAAAACATGCAGCAGACACGAACTGGCACTGGGCACTGGATCAATATGTTAGTCCCAAAAAATAGTATAAAAAGTTGCCAAAAGTATATAAAAGTTGGAGAATATTGGCATGGAACAATAAAACATTATAGATACGACGGAGACGTATCAGAGGGGGAAGCCATGCGGAGTCCTCGATTGCCAAGGCATGGCCACCTCTCCCCCCATGCCAGCATCGTGAGGGAGGCGGAGCCGCTTCTTCAGCGGGAGAGGATCGGTCCCCTCCTTAGGGGCCTTCCCCTTCTCGGCTGCGGAATACCTTCTGATCGGCGCCATGGGAGCAAGGTGGAGAAGAGAGGAAGTAGACGGGAGCAAGACGAAGGAGAGATGGGCAGGGGCTCCGCCCACTCGCACATTTATAGCTAGAAGAAGGTAAATCGTCGGCCTCACATGATCTCCAGTAATGATGATTCTCTCTGCATGCAGCATGCAGTTGTCAAGTCGAACAGTTGCCGAGGCAGTGTGGGGAAACGAAGTCGCCCACGTCCCATCAATCGCCACGCATCATCAAGATCGCAGGTGGTTAGGGACCGCGGCGTTTCGCACTTGCCCTTTGGCTTCGCCTGGAAGCCAAGTCCGAGCGCGCCTTGAGCCCGGGGGCTACTGTCGGCATCCTGGATTTGGGGGTGTCCAACCCTGCCTGCCTGCGGCCCGCCGCGTGGCTCCATCGACGGCCTGGTACGGCCCAGCTTCAGCATCAACAACACAAGACCCTCGCGAGGGGCCAAGCCTCGCAAGGTGGACGATGCCAAGACCCCCGAGGGGATCGGCCTCCCCAGGCTGGCTCCTGAGGGGTGGAGTCTATGCAAGGTTCACCTCACTACACTCAGCTGACGTGAGCCATGACGACCAAGGCCAGGCGGGCGCAGAGCGCAGGTTTCCTCTTTGGTGCAAAGGAGGCAAGCCACCGGCACGGAGTCCCAAGGAATCAGCCAAAAGTTCCCATTTCGGTGCAACGAGACCAAGACCGCCAAGACGGCAGGACGGAGGTCATCGACGAGCCCACCGCAGCGTCATGACCAAAGGCTTTTCGCAGACGAAGACTACTTTTGTCAAGATAAGTTGTACTACTTGTCCCCTTTCAAATTTGGCTGTTGTGGGATCCCTTCCCACCAACATTTGGGAAGAGGACCAAGGCCACTATTAATAGGACTAGCACCACCATAGAGGGGGGACGGAGGACGAACGGACGGACAATCTGATAGAGAGCAAGTAGAACTAGCTCACACCACACCAGCTCCCTTGAGCTCAAGAGCACCTCACCTCCTGAGGCCAGTTCATCCATTGTACTAGTCCATCCTCAGCCCTTCGAGGCAATCCACAGAGAGAGTCCTGGACTAGGGGGTGTCCGGATAGCCGAACTATCATCATCGGCCGGACTCCAAGACTATGAAGATACAAGATTGAAGACTTCGTCCCGTGTCCGGATGGGACTTTCCTTGGCGTGGAAGGCAAGCTTGGCAATACGGATATGTAGATCTCCTACCATTGTAACCAACTCTGTGTAACCCTAGCCCTCTCTGGTGTCTATATAAACCGGATGGCTTTAGTCCATAGGACGAACAACAATCATACCATAGGCTAGCTTCTAGGGTTTAGCCTCCTTGATCTCGTGGTAGATCTACTCTTGTAATACCCACATCATCAATATCAATCAAGCAGGACATAGGGTTTTACCTCCATCAAGAGGGCCCGAACCTGGGTAAAACATCGTGTCCCTTGTCTCCTGTAACCATCCGCCTAGACGCACAGTTCGGGACCCCCTACCCGAGATCCGCCGGTTTTGACACTGACATTGGTGCTTTCATTGAGAGCTCCTCTGTGTCGTCACCGACAGGCTCGATGGCTTCTTCGATCATCAACAATGACACAGTCCTGGGTGAGACCTTCCTCCCCGGACAGATCTTCGTATTCGGCGGCTTTGCACTGCGGGCCAATTCGCTTGGCCATTTGGAGCAGATCGAAAGCTACGCCCCTGGCCGTCAGGTCAGATTTGGAAGTTTGAAATTCACGGTTGACATCCGCGGGGACTTGATCTTCGATGGATTCGAGCCACAGCCGAGCGCGCCGCACTGTCACGACGGGCATGATTTAGCTCTGCAGCCGGACAGTACCCTGGAGGCCGCACACTAGTCTGCTCCGATCTTCAATTCGGAGCCGGCTGCGCAGATCGAGGACGGGTGGCTAGACACCGCCTCGGGAGCTGCAACCTCTACGGCGATAGAGCCGAACACTGACCTTGTCCCTCATGAAGCTCGTGACTTCAAGGTGCCGGACTCCTCGCCGGACTCCGAACCTCCCGCGCCCCTTCCAATCAAATCCGATTGGGCGCCGATCATGGAGTTCACCGCTGCGGACATCTTTCAACACTCACCCTTCAGCGACATCTTGAGTTCGCTAAAGTATCTGTCGTTATTAGGAGAGCCCTGGCCGGACTGCGGTCAGGACGATTGGGATGTGGACGATGAAGAAATTCAAAGTCCACCCACCACCCACTTAGTAGCCACTGTCGACGATCTAACCGACATGCTAGACTTCGACTCCGAAGACATCGACGGTATGGACGACGATGCCGGAGACGACCAAGAACCAGCGCCTACTGGGCACTGGAAAGCCACCTCATCATATGACATATACATGGTGGATATCCCAAAGGATGGGAATGGCGAAGGAACAGCGGAGGATGACCCCTCCAAGAAACAGCCCAAGCGCCGGCGTCAGCAGCGCCGCTCTAAATCCCGCCACAGCAAGAATGGAGATTCCGACACCGGAGATAATAACACCCCAGACAGTGCCGACGACAACCCCCTCCAGCAAGATTCAGCACAGGAGGACGGAGACGCCAGCCCTCATGAGAGAACGGCAGACGAAGAGGTAGAGGATTACATGCCTCCCTCCGGAGACGAGGCAAGCCTCGACGACGACGAATTCGTCGTGCCCGAGGATCCCGTCGAACAAGAGCGTTTTAAACGCAGGCTTATGGCCACGGCAAACAGCCTCAAGAAAAAGCAGCAGCAGCTTAGAGCTGATCAAGACCTGCTAGCCGACAAATGGACTGAAGTCCTCGCGGCCGAAGAGCATGAGCTCGAACGCCCCTCCAAAAGCTACCCTAAACGCAAGCTGCTCCCCCGATCAGAGGAGGAGGCATATGAACCTGCATCACCAGCAGACAATACGGCCGACCGACCACCCCGTGGCCGCGATAGAGAGGCCTCTAGGCCCTCTACTAGAACCGTACCCCGGCATCGCTCGAAAAGCACAAGGCCACAGGGGAATGCTTTGGACTTGCGAGATATATTGGAGGATAAGGCAAGACAATCAAGATCGATCTATGGATCGCATGGGCGCCCCATGATACGTGACGACAACCGTCGTGCCGGACACAGTAAGTCCGGCCAGGCCGAACACAGTAGACAAAGCTCTCTTGAACTTCGTCGTGATATCGCCCAATACAGAGGCACCGCACACCCGCTATGCTTCATAGATGAAGTAATGGGTCATCAAATCCCCGAAGGGTTTAAACCCGTAAACATTGAATCTTACGATGGCACAACAGACCCCGCGGTTTGGATCGAGGACTATCTCCTTCATATCCACATGGCCCGCGGTGATGATCTCCACGCCATCAAATACCTCCCACTCAAGCTTAAAGGACCAACCCGGCATTGGCTTAACAGCTTGCCAGCAGAGTCAATTGGGAGTTGGGAAGACCTGGAAGACGCATTCCTCGATAACTTCCAAGGCACGTATGTGCGACCACCAGACGCTGACGACCTAAGCCATATAATTCAGCAGCCAGACGAATCGGCCAGACAATTCTGGACACGGTTCTTAACCAAGAAAAACCAAATCGTCGACTGTCCAGATGCGGAGGCCCTCGCGGCCTTCAAACATAACATCCGTGACGAGTGGCTTGCCTGGCACCTGGGACAGGAAAAGCCGAAATCCATGGCAGCCCTCACATCACTCATGACCCGCTTCTGCGCGGGTGAGGACAGCTGGCTAGCACGCAACAACAACCTCAGTAAAAATTCTGGCAGTCCGGATATCAAGGACCGCAATGGCAGGTCGCGTCGCAACAAAAACAAACGCCGCATTAACGGCAATAATAGTGAGGATACGGCAGTCAATGCCGGATTCAGAGGCTCTAAACCCGGTCAGCGGAAAAAGCCATTCAAAAGAACTACTCCGGGTCCGTCCAATTTGGACCGAATACTCGACCGCTCGTGCCAGATACACGGCACCCCCGAAAAGCCAGCCAACCACACCAACAGGGACTGTTGGGTATTCAAGCAGGCAGGCAAGTTAATTGCCGAAAACAACGACAAGGGGCTGCATAGCGATGACGAGGAAGAGACCCGACCGCCGAACAATAGAGGACAGAAGGGTTTCCCCCCACAAGTGCGGACGGTGAACATGATATACGCAACACACATACCCAAAAGGGAACGGAAGCGTGCACTCAGGGATGTATACGCGATGGAGCCAGTTGCCTCGAAGTTCAATCCATGGTCCTCCTGCCCGATCACTTTTGACCGAAGGGACCACCCCACCAGCATCCGCCACGGCGGATTCGCCGCATTGGTTTTAGACCCAATCGTCGATGGATTTCACCTCACCAGAGTATTGATGGACGGCAGCAGCAGCCTGAACCTGCTTTATCAGGATACAGTGCGCAAAATGGGCATAGACCCCTCAAGGATTAAACCTACCAAGACGACCTTTAAAGGCGTCATACCAGGTGTAGAAGCCCATTGTACAGGCTCAGTTACACTGGAAGTGGTCTTCGGATCCCCGGATAACTTCCGAAGCGAGGAGTTAATCTTCGACATAGTTCCGTTCCGCAGCGGCTATCATGCTCTGCTCGGACGTACCGCATTTGCAAAGTTCAACGCGGTGCCGCACTACGCATACCTCAAGCTCAAGATGCCAGGCCCTCGAGGAGTCATCACGGTCAACGGAAACACTGAACACTCTCTCCGAACGGAGGAACATACAGCGGCTCTTGCGGCAGAAGTACAGTGCAGCCTCCTAAGGCAATTCTCGAGTTCGGCCGTTAAGCGACCGGACACGGCTAAACGCGCTTGGAGTAACCTACAACAAGACCACCTGGCACGTTCCGAGCATGCGTAGCAGTGCGGCCCCAACCCCAGCCCCTGCAAAACTTCAAGACAGGTCCTTCGCATACACCATTACGCTCTGGAGATACCATGGGCATGGGGGGAGGGGCATGACCACGATAGGCCCAGAATGCGGCTTAACCACACCAGGGGCTCTTAAGTGTGTCATTCTTTTTTTCCTTTTTTTTACCCACAGGACTCCGTTCATCAGAGGCCCTGTCCGGCAGCAGACCAGCTGAACTCACGATGTAACAGCCAGGGAAGGAGAAAGGCTACAACGAATATCCAGGTCGTCTCCATTACGAGCATTAAATCTGTTTTATACACCATTCCGCAGCCTACCCCTGGAGGGGGACATGTTTAATAGTCCCATCCCTTGCTTATCGCACCATTTGTATCATTCTGCATGCACAACAGTCTTTCTTGAATAAACAATGCAACACCTTTTTGCTTACAATTGCATTTCTTTCTTTACGGCTAAATACACCAGGGGCTTATGCTTCCCGCATCATGGTGTGATAAGTCTGAACACTTTCACAAGTGCGGCACCCCGAACTTATAGCATTATATGCATCGGCTCCGAATCATGTCTTGGGTCAATAGTTGGGTTTGCCCGGCTCCCATGTTTTGGTACCTTATGTTCCGTTGTATCGGCTAAGGTAGCACTGGGAGAACCACTGCGATTGCGCCCCAGTTGAGCTGGGCGAGCGCCTCAGTGGAGAAAGCTAAAACTGACCGTCATGATGAGGCAAGAGCCGGTCGCTGTTCGAGAGATTTTTTGCGAGTCCCTAAAGACTTATGCTGCTTAGAGCGAGGAGCCGGCTTTGTCCGGCCCAGGCGTGGATAGCGCCCCAAATTCGGCCTTCCGAACACTAGGGGCTTCGCCGAAATTTAAAATTATAAAATTCTATGGCTAAGTGAGAGTGTTCAAGCGTTATAAGTCCGGTTGCCTTGTTCGTTGTGTTGAGTGCCTCCCTAGATGGACCCAAAAATGGGAACAAGAGTGCTCAAATTTATCCCGAACACCCCAGCACTCGTGGCATGGGGGCTGAAGCCGACGACTTGCCATCTCTCAGATTTGATAAACAGCCGCACAGAAGGTAATATTTTAAATTAACAAGCGTTGCTTAGCGCATATGACCAAAGTTTTCAGCGCACAGGATAACAAAATGCGAGTCTACTCAAATATTACATCTTTGGAGCACTCACCCGCAATAATGCGGTCACCCTTCAGGACAGTCTTATAATACATCTCGGGCGTACAATACTCCTTGCCCAGCGGTGGCGCATCCGTCACAAGCTTATGAGCATCCATCTTGCCCCAGTGCACCTTTGCGCGGGCAAGGGACCGACGGGCACCTTCAATGCAGGTGGAATGCTTGATGACTTCAACCCATGGACACACATCCACCAGCCGCCACACCAGGCCGAAGTAGCTCCCAGGCATGGCCTCCTTAGGCCACAGCCGAACTATGAGGCCCTTCATGGCCTGTTCGGCCACCTTGTGGAGCTCGACCAGCTGCTTCAGCTGGTCGCTAAGGGGCACCGGATGTCCGGCCTCAGCATACTGAGACCAGAAGACCTTCTCCGTCGAGCTCCCCTCCTCGGCCCTATAGAAAGCGGTAGCATCAGACACGCTGCGGGGCAGATCTGCGAACGCTCCTGGAGAGCTCCGAATTCGGGTAAGTGATAGGTAATTCACACTCACATGCTTACTTTGCATGAAAAATGCCTTACCCGCCGCTATTTTCTTCAACGCCTCGACTTCCTGGAGGGCCTTGTAGGCTTCGGCCTTAGCGGCTTTGGCACTCTCAAGAGCCGTTGCAAGCTCGGACTCTCGAGTCTTCGAGTCACGCTCCAAACTCTCATATTTTTCCACGAGAGCCTGGAGCTCTTGCTGTACCTCCACCACCCGCACCTCCTGCCTCTCTCACTCGGTGCGCTCCGCGGCCGCATTACATTCGGCCGCGGACACCGCCTCCTTCAGGGTCGCCACCTCGTCTGTGGCCCCTGCAATACCCATGTTATCCTTGTAATTCTTCTTGCAACCAAATCCTTTTCTGTAAGGTACAATTTTAATAAGGTGTTACTCACCTTCCTTGTCCTCGAGCTGCTTCTTGGCACGGCCGAGCTCGCTCTCGGACCGCTCGAGGCTTTGCTTCAAAGTATTGACCTCCGCAGTCAGTGTGGCAGAGGTCACCAGCACAGCCTGCAATCCCATATTGACATATTTTTTATATGACTCCTGCGTAAATCTTTTTAGATCCTCAGTCCAGCTTTTCTTTCCGAATACCGAACCGAGCATCAGGGGCTACTGTCAATGCGGTAGTATTTTACATATATCGAAATTCTTACCTCAAAGCCTGTTAGAAGGCTGCTACAGGCTTTGGTCAGCCCGCTCTTAGCGAGCTGAACCTTTTGAATCACCGCACTCATAACAGTGCGGTGTTCCTCTTTGATGGAGGCGCCATTGAGCGCCTCCAGCAAGCTATCCGGTGCCTCCGGTTGGACGAAGGCTGCCGGCGTCACGGTCTTGCCCTTCTTACGAAGGGGCCGCCCGCCGGACTCCGGAGCCACTACGGGTTCCGGGGCCGAGTCCGGTGCAAAGTCCGAGAGGTTGCCCTGCGGCACCTCCGGGGGCTCCTCCTCCTGGCGCATCCCTTCCCGGGATCCCACCTCGGCATCGTCCACATCACGGGGGGTGGAGGCGGTCGGAAAGAATCCATATCCGACGCACCCAAGGACCCGCTCGATGAAGCGGGAAGATCATCCTTGGGCGGACTTCAGGGTTGTATGCGGCATTAGAAAGACACTATGTGGCGAAAAGAAAAACCATGAAGTTATTCGGGAGTCCGGATACTTACGATCTCGCCAGGGGCTTGGCCCTTGGAGGCCAATCCTCGTCTTCATCTCCGGCGTTGGCAGAGCAGTCTGCGGGAAGAGTCCTTCCTTTCTTGGACCCTTCGGCCTCCCTCGTTGGGGAAGCCTTCCTTTTCTTCCCTCCCCCTGCTGGGGGAGAGGCCTTCTTCTTCTCCTCCTCGCCTTTGTGGGAGGAGTCTGCCTCGGAGTCATCATCCGATGACACCTGAAAACGGGAACTCTTCCGAGTGCCCGTGGCCTTTTTCTTCGCCTTCTTCTCTGGCAGCACGTGGGGTGCCGGAGCCAGCAGCCCCATTAAGCGGGCGTCCGCTGGGTCCTCTGGCAATGGGGTCGGACAGATAGTCTGTTCAGCCTTCTTCAGCCAGTCCTGTCAGAGGAGGGGGAGTTTAGATCCCGCATAGAGTCAAACTATGGAAAGCAAGTGTCTCGTAAAGGGCAAAATTGCTTACCTCGCTAGCCGGACGCTGCGAGCTGAATCCGCGATCTTCGGTAGCGGATGCGGGGGCCTCGGCGCCCTTAAACAGCACCCTCCAGGCATCTTCGTACGTAGTGTCGAAGAGCCCGCTCAAAGTCTGGTGCTGCGCCGAATCGAACTCCCACATATTGGAGCCTCGTCGTTGGCACGGGAGAATCCGGCGGATGAGCATGACCTGGACTACATTGACAAGCTTGAGCTTCTTGTTCACTAGCTTTTGGATGCAGGCTTGGAGTCCGGTCAGCTCCTCCGAATCACCCCATGTCCGGCCGCTCTCTTTCCAGGAGGTGAGCCATATGGGGATGCCAGATCTGAATTCGGGGGCCGCTGCCCATTCAGGGTCACGCGGCTCGGTGATGTAGAACCACCCCGATTGCCACCCCTTAATGGTTTCCACGAAAGTGCCCTCAAGCCAAGTAACGTTGGGCATCTTGCCCACCATGGCGCCTCCGCACTCCGCTTGGCTGCCCTTCACAACCTTCGGCTTGATACTGAAGGTCTTGAGCCACAAGCTGAAGTGGGGTTGGATGCAGAGGAAGGCCTCACACATGACGATAAACGCCGAGATGTTGAGGATGAAATTCGGGGCCAGATCATGGAAATCCAGGCCGTAGTAGAACATGAGCCCCCGGACAAAGGGATGGAGTGGGAAGCCCAGTCCGCGGAGGAAATGGGAAAGAAATACTACCCTCTCATGGGGCCTGGGGTGGGGATGAGCTCTCCCTCGTCGGGGAGCCGGTGCGCGATGTCGCTGGACAGATATCCGGCGCTGCGCAACTTCTGGATGTGCCCCTCCGTAACGGAGGAGGCCATCCACTTGCCTCCCGCTCCGGACATAGTTGGAGAAGGTGGAGGTGAGATTTGCGGACTTGGGCGCTGGGGCTCGAGTTCGCGGAGATGGATAAGCCAAGGAGGAAGAAGGCGCAGGTAAAAGGGTTGGATCTTTATCCCCTTATATGGGCGGACGAAAACATGCGTCCCCACCGGCCTGATAAAACTCGCTTATCTCCCAAGCGCCGCAACCAATGGCGCGGTTGGGTTAACCACGTCCGTATTGATGGGAATCCCGGAATAAGGGGAACACGATCTCTACTTCGACAAGACGTGCCAAGGAAACCGCTTCGCTAAACACGCTGAGGTGGTACAATAAAAACGATTCGAGTAAAGGCTTGGTAGTGGTGTGACGTCACGCCACCAAATACGTCAGCAGATTAAACTTGTGTAAATATTATTCTCTCTACGGTGGTATGTGGAATTTATTTTGCAGAGCCGGACACTATCCTGGTGTTCACAATCTTCTTTAAATTATTCGGAGAAGGAACCCGCCTTGCAACGCCGAAGACTATGCGCGCCGGACTCGTCGTCATTGAAGCCTGGTTCAGGGGCTACTAAGGGAGTCCTGGACTAGGGGGTGTCCGGATAGCCGAACTATCATCATCGGCCGGACTCCAAGACTATGAAGATACAAGATTGAAGACTTCGTCCCGTGTCCGGATGGGACTTTCCTTGGTGTGGAAGGCAAGTTTGGCAATACGGATATGTAGATCTCCTACCATTGTAACCGACTCTGTGTAACCCTAGCCCTCTCCGATGTCTATATAAACCGGATGGCCTTAGTCCATAGGACGAACAACAATCATACCATAGGCTAGCTTCTAGGGTTTAGCCTCCTTGATCTCGTGGTAGATCCACTCTTGTAACACACATCATCAATATTAATCGAGCAGGACGTAGGGTTTTACCTCCATCAAGAGGGTCCGAACCTGGGTAAAACATCGTGTCCCTTGTCTCCTGTTACCATCCGCCTAGACGCACAGTTCGGGACCCCCTACCCGAGATCTGCCGGTTTTGACACCGACATTGGTGCTTTCATTGAGAGTTCCTCTGTGTCGTCACCGATAGGCTCGATGGCTTCTCCAACCATCATCAATGATGTAGTCCAGGGTGAGACCTTTCTCCCCGCACAGATCTTTGTATTCGGTGACTTCGCACTGCGGGCCAATTCGCTCGGCCATCTAGAGCAGATCGAAAGCTACGCCCCTGGCTGTCAGGTCAGATTTGGAAGTTTGAACTTCACGGCTGACATCCGCAGGACGTAGGGTTTTACCTCCATCAAGAGGGCCCGAACCTGGGTAAAACATCGTGTCCCTTGTCTCCTGTAACCATCCGCCTAGACGCATAGTTCGGGACCCCTACCCGAGATCCGCCGGTTTTGACACCGACAAGGGTATTACACCGTAAGGTGGCCCGAACCAGGATAAACTGTCATGTCCTTCTGTCTCTTTGAGCTTGACGCGTTAGGCTTAGAAGGATCGCGAGTAGGCAGGCTGGATAGATTAAGATCTCCGCACGCACCCCAGAGTTCGAACCTCTCAAGGGTTTGCGGATCCCTTAATCCGACATTTGACGTGTCAGGTAGGGGTGCGTCGGATTCCCTCTTCCGTAGGGGTGAGCAGGGATTTCTCCCAAAGCACAAGCGCACATGACCCAAATCGGTTCACTGAGGTCAAGATCGCCAGATCGGGGACGGGGACGTCGGCAAACTCAGCAGCCCCCAGGAGCCCCTGTTCAGCGACTTCGCTAGTAAGAATACGTGACACTATGAAACCTCCAACATCAGGCTCCGGATGTTCACATGCTACATTTCCAGTCATCAAAAAAGAGCAGAGCAAATGCTAGCAAATGACTGTCAAAAGAACAGGGGCTTCTTCTCGCTCACGAAAACGAAAAGTGGATCGCTAATAAGTTTGTCAACTGACATGTACAAAAAAATGTCCAAAGACAACCATGAACAGATGATCACATAATCCAACTCACGACAAAGTGCATGTTAGTTAGCCGTCCAGCGACTTCGCCGGACACCAAAACACAAGCGCGCGCGTTTGATAGTTTTGCGTCTGGTAATAAGAGTCCACAACACAATGAAACCTTCATCATCCAACTCTAGATGTTCACATGCTACATTGCTACATTTCCATTCACCAAAAGAGACCAGAGCAAATGCATGCATCACTACGGCTGCGGCGTTATCTTGATGCGAACTCGCAGATGGAGATTGCCGTCGACAAAGAAGGGGCTATCATCGGCATTGATCTCCGACCTAAGGAATCCTGCATCCAAAAGCTTGTCTAATGTCGGTGGTTGTTGAGATACTCATGATCACATGTACTTCGGAAGCTAGGATCTTTTTTTATTGTTTCCTAGTCTACGGATATCTCCCGATCCTTTCCTTGTATAGCGGATACGGTTGAGATATTCTTGCCCTTGTACTCTATATATGCTACGGCATACGATCAATGAGCATATCGCATATTCCACATGGTATCAGATACCGAGGTTTCTTCCTAAATACGCTTCCGCCGCCGCCGCCGCACCTGAGCCGCCGCCGCCGCCCCTTGCTGTCGCAGTCCCTCTGCCGTTGCATCCCAACCCCGCTGCCATCCTCCCTCGCAGCCATCTCCCCCCCTCTCCTTCTACCTCCACTGAACCCTAGCTGCACACCACCATGTCGTTCGCCTCCTCCTCCTCCGGCGCCACCCAGTCATCCAACCCCTTCGCCGGCCCTGCTCCCATCCCCGCCGAAGTCATCCGCAATGTCGACATCCTCGCCCGTGTGCCCATCCATCTCTCCCAGGAGGACTCCTTGTACTATGCATGGAAGACTCACTTTAACCTTGTTTTTCGTGAGTTCCACCTCCAGGAGCACATCGACGACACCGTTGACGCCGCGACCATGGCGTTTGACGCCGAGTGGTCGGCGGTCGAGGCGACGCTCATTCACTGGTTCTTCCTCACCATCTCCAAGGACTTGTTCTACACGGTGGTGCAAGACGGCGATGATGCACACGCCGTTTGGACGAAGCTCAATAGCCTCTTCACCGACAATCGGCTACAGCGGCTCGTTTTTTTCCAATAGAGTTCTTTGGGTGCCTCAAAATAGTTCCTCCGTGGATGACTTTTGCATGCGCCTAAAGTGCCTCTGTGACGAGCTCCGCGACATCGGCGAGAACGTCTCCAATGACCTTCTGCTCAGCACCCTCGTCGCCGGCCTCAACAAGGAGTTCACCCACGCGGCTGCCAACCTCACGCTCATCCCCAACCCGACCTTTCCCAAGGTCGTCGCCTACCTGCGTTTGGAGGAACGCTGAATGAAGAAGATGAGGGCCCGGGCGGTACACACTGCCCTTGCCGCCGGCACGTCGTGTGGCGCGGCTCCCCAACAGCCGCCGGTGCCCTTCCCGCCCTAGCCGGTCCAGCCGCCCTTCCCGTACCCCCAACAGGGGGCGCCGCAGCCCGCTGCCTCCAACGAGCGCGGCGGTCGCCGCGGCAAGGGAGGCCGCAAGGCCAGCAGCGGGCAGCCAACCCCGCCGGGACGCCCCACGTCCAGCAACAGCAGCAGCCCGTGGCGCCATGGGCTTATGGGAAAAACCCTTGGACCGGCGTCGTCCATGCATACTCTATGCCGGTTCCCCGCCCCACCGCCCCCGGCATCCTGGGTCCTCGGCCAGCGCAGGACCAAGCCTACCACGCCGTCCCGCAGCCACCTGCGGCCTTCGCGCGTTCCAGCAGCCCGGGGCCTACCTGGCCTATCCACTGCTGCCGGCCGTTGCACCGCCGCAGCCCGGCGCCGGCTTCTACAACTCGGCCCCGGCCTCGCTGCCTTGGGACCCGTCTCTTCTAGCGGCGCTATAGTCGGCTCCCACCCCCAACACCTACACCGGTGGCGGTGACTGGTTCATGGACTCCGGGGCTACTGCACACATGTCCTCCAACCTGGGTAACCTCACCTCTTTCTCTCCCACTAACACCGCCACTCGCATTACTCTCGGTGATGGCTCTTCCCTTCCCATTACACATTTTGGTTCTACTTCTTTTCCGTCTTCTAGTACACCCATTAACATGTCTCATATCTTAGCTTCTCCTGAACTAATCAAGAATCTTGTCTCTGTTCGCTGTCTTACTCATGAAAATCCAATTACGGTTGAATTTGACGGTTGTGGTTTTTCTGTGAAGGACGCCCGTTCCAGGATGGTTCTTCACCGATGTGACAGCCCGGATGAACTCTACCCGGTCCACCCACCATCCTCCACCGATGCTGCTCCTGTCGCCCTCTCCGCCGGTGTGGACCTCTGGCATGCTCGTTTGTGTCACCCTAATCACGCCTCACTCCGTCACATTCTTCGTAGTTTTTCTTTCACTTGTAATAAGGTCGATGACCATACTTGTCATGCTTGCCGTGTTGGCAAACACGTGCGTCTACCTTTTAGCAACTCTACCACTATTGCGGCTTATCCGTTTCAGTTGATACATTGCGATGTTTGGACATCGCTCATTGCAAACAACTCCGGCTATCTTTATTATCTTGTCATCTTAGACGATTTTACGCACTATGTGTGGACTTTTCCCCTTCGGCAAAAATCAGATGTTTTTTCAACACTCACATCTTTTTACTCATTTGTCTCTACGCACTTTGGTCGACCCATTCTTGCATTTCAAACAGACAATGGGAAAGAGTTCGATAGCCTTGCCGTCCGCAACCTCCTCACCACACATGGTACTGTTTTTCGTCTAACATGTCCTTACACCTCACAACAAAATGGGCGTGCAGAGCATGTACTCCGCACTCTCAATGATTGCGTCCGTACCCTCTTATTCCATGCCAACATCCTGCCTCGCTTCTGGCCCGATGCTCTCGCCACCGCGACTCTCCTTGTCAACATCCGGCCCTGTCGTGTTCGCTGGAACTATACGCCGCATCAGTTGCTCTATGGGACTCCTCCCTCATACGATGATCTTCGCATCTTTGGCTACCTCTGCTACCCTAGCACCGCCTCCACTGCCCCCCATGTGCCTGCTCTCTCGGTCCCTCTATGGACTGAAGCAGGCGCCGAGAGCTTGGTACCAGCGCATCGCCACCTTTCTTCAGCAGTTAGGCTTCCGAGCTACTCGCTCCGACGCCTCCCTCTTCGTGTACCATCATGGATCGGCGATTGCTTATCTCCTACTCTACGTCGACGACATTATCTTCACGGCCTCCACAGTGCAGCTTCTCGACCAGCTCACTGCTCGTCTCAGTATCGAGTTCGCTTTGAAGGATTTGGGGCCGCTTCATTACTTCCTCGGCATTGAGGTCATTCGGCGTTCCGACGGGTTTTTCCTTCATCAACAGAAGTACGCCCATGAGCTTCTTGAGCGCGCCGGCATGCTTAACTGCAAGCCCGCTGCCACTCCTGTTGACACGAAGGCCAAGCTCTCAGCGCTTGAGGGTTCTCCAGCACTAGATGGTCCGTTTTATCGGTCTATTGTCGGCGCCCTTCAGTACTTAACCCTCACACGACCGGATTTGCAGTACGCCGTTCAGCGGGTGTGTCTCCACATGCATGCACCCCGTGATAGTCATTGGAACCTGGTGAAGCGGATTCTACGCTACATCCGCGGCACTATGTCCCTTGGGCTCACCCTGACATCATCCTCCTCCACCGACATGGTCGCCTACTCCGATGCTGACTGGGCTGGCTGTCCGGATACTTGTCGTTCCACCTTCGGCTACTGCATTTACTTGGGGCCCTCCCTCGTCTCCTGGTCGTCGAAACGACAGCCTACGGTATCCCGTTCCAGTGCTGAGGCAGAGTACCGGGCTGTTGCCAACGCCGTTGCCGAGTGTTCCTGGTTGCGGCAACTTCTTCAGGAGCTTAATCATGACGTTTCACGTGCCACTCTTGTGTACTGTGACAACGTCTCTGCTGTGTACCTCTCCGCCAACCCCGCTCATCATCGGCGCACGAAGCACAACAAGCTAGATATTCACTTCGTGCGTGAGCAGGTGGCTCTCGGTCGCATTCGTGTGCTCCACGTTCCCACTGCTCAGCAGTTTGCCGATGTCATGACCAAGGGGTTATCGACGTCTACCTTCAAGGAGTTCCGGTCCAGTCTATGCGTCACTAGCGACGTATCGACTGCGGGGGGGTGTTGAGATACTCATGATCACATGTACTTAGGAAGCTAGGATCTTCTTTTATTGTTTCCTAGACTACGGATATCTCCCGATCCTTTCCTTGTATAGCGGATACGGTTGAGATATTCTTGCCCTTGTACTCTATATATGCTACGACATACGATCAATGAGCATATCGCATATTCCACAGTGGTGATAGCACGCCTCGATATGGAGGCAAACTCGGACGACCGCCTTGCCGTTACCTCCAACTCATAATCTATTGTCCCCCTTAGTGGGCCATTGCCTTCTAGCTTCTTTATTAAGAGACCAAAAAAGTTGAATGGCTCAGTTTTAGCGAGTGCCGAAAGAAAGAAACCATGCTCTGCACAATAGAACGGTGGCGAGCGTATCGATCTTGATGGGAAGAGCCCGCGGCAGTGCTCACGCTTTATACTAAAGTTAATTATGCAAGACGACTGGTCAGTTAGGATGGCATTGGTCATGATACGCCCTAGTGTCACCGGTGGAAGTAAACTTGAACTCAAAATCTTGCGTCTTTCTTCTGAATTTGGGTACTGCAAATGGGCCCACCTGAGCACGAAGTCATAGACGGATTCTTCAGATGCAACCCAGGGTGATTCCTTGATAAGATGGCTACAACCCCAGCCAGAGGAATCCTCATCAATTCATCTTGGAACCTGAAATGCAACAAAACCATGTAATGCCTTGATATAATGATTTTGTGACAACAATATCCACAAGTTCACTAATAGAGCAAGAAAAGAAAAGTGTATCTCAATCCGACGGGGTTACTTACTTTGTTGACAGGAATTTCTCGTATCTTTTAGACAGGAATTTCTTGGCTGCCTCTGATAGGTCAGCTGCCATTGAAATGGAACATGGGAGATCTAAGCACCTCACTGCGGATTCAAGGGTCATAGGCTGGCCTATGAACCGCTGACTGCAAAGCTTGATGCACGAAACAACATCAAATTTGTCAGCAGCCATCAAGATATCAACCAGAAGAGTGGACTCGGTTGTTGGTCTCAGCTTTCCATTGTACATAAAGTGTAAAAGCTCCATAAAGGCATTTTCATCTGTTCCAAGTAAAAATGAAATCAAGGAGCCATAAAGATTGATGAAACATTCTAATAAATCTCAGCCAGTAACAATTAGATAAAGATAGCCCCCCACCCCGTTTCATGATTTAACTTCATGAACTTTGACCAAGTTCATATATAAAAATATCTATAATTAAAACACCACTTAAATATCATTCGATACGTCATGAGGCATAATTTTATATTGTATCTATTTGATTATTTTTTTGTGTTGACATTTCCATCAATTTATTTGGTCAAAGTTTACAAGGTTTTGAAGGGGATCCTTCGCGCAATCGTAAAGATGCTGCCTCAAGTCATGGAAACAGCCTCTTACAATGTTAGTATTATTTCTCCATGGCATTTTTTTAGAAAATTCCTTGGCAATTGTTGTTTAGTAATGTTTCCAGGACAATGTCATAGATTATATTCTGAAAAAGGCAATTATTTTGGTAAAGCGACATGGCACACTTTAAACATTTGACATGGTATTTTTTTTGAAATTTCTGTTATCTAGAACACGACAGTTTTGTTAAAGTTCCTGGTTTTTGTATTTTTTTTGTAGAAGCATGGCATTTTCATTTTAAAAAGCATGGTAATTTTATTGTAGAAGCATGGCATTTTTTACATGAAGAGCATGCCATTTTTTACAAGCATGGCATTTTTTATTATGAAGAGCATGGCATTTTCATTTTAAAGATCATGGTATTTTTTATTGTAGAAGCATGACATTTTTTTAGCATAAAGAGCATGGCATTTTTTGTACAAGCATGTCATTTTTTATTTTGTACAGCTTGGCATTTTCATTTTATACAGCATGGTATTTTAATTGTAGAAGCCACAAATGGCATGATTTTACGCCCACCGGTGGTAAGTTGCCAGATTGCCAGTGCTTACCAATGGCAGGCGCTAAAGTGCACCAATCACTAATGTGACCCCAAAGCGTTTTCCAGCAGTGAATATATGAAGGATGACACTTACCAGTGGCAGGCGCTAAAGTGCACCATTCATATTTGAGTTGTAGTCTCTTGCAATTGTCTTCTGCCTTCTATAAAAAATATGATACACCATTGACATACTCCCGAAAAAAAGTCTGTTCTGCTGCTTGTCTTGGACCTTTGAATATCACAAAAAGAGATCACGATTGCATATTCAACGTAGCAATCAAGCAAGATTCATTATTCATGTGAAAGATGTGAATAATTGATCAGCTTGTTACTTTAAACTAAGGCTGAAGCATCACACGGTAAAGAACCATAGATAACTGCCCTTAAGCAGTACGAATCTCCCCAGCCTACAGACCTATATAACATACAAATTATTCCTAATCTTTAAGTTGTCCGAAGGCTCAACTTGAACAGTATGATGTAGTTTGGGCGCCGCTGCTACATCCAAATAAATATGTGACTACAGATTTGCTGCACTTTAATTGGGGGGCACAGACAACATATACTCTTTGATTACTGTTGTACTGCAAAAATTATGTCAAAGAACCTCAACTATTTAACACCTCGAAATCTAAAACTAAAAAAAAACTATGTATAGTATCGGATCCGGATATGTGCATGTAGATCGTGGGCTTAGTTTCCAGGGAGCACACATTGCAAGCAACAGACCTGACAACATTGAACTTTACATCAGCATTTTTTAGGCAATTTACAGCAGCATTCTGTCCTTGGGGCACAACATATCAACTGCCATAGAGTATGAACTAAAAAAATATCGAAAGATAGCCATGAACAGATGATCACATAATATGCATTCTAAGGGTCACAAGTCCATCGAGTCAAAGAGGTCATCAGCATTCAGCAATGTATACTAGCCAACTTACAACAAAGTGCACATTAACTGTTCAGCGACTTCGCTGGATATCAAAACTCACACGCAAACTTGACAGTTTTGAGTCTGGTAAGAGTCCGTGGCACAATGAAACCTCGAGCATCAAACTCTAGATGTTCAGAAGCTACATTGCAACATTACCAGTCACCAAAAGAGAGCAGAGCATTGTTCACCGAGTTCATATGTTAAAAGAACAGGGGCTTCTCCTCGCTCACATAAACAAAAGTGGACATGAATGAAGCACATCACGCTAGTGGCTAATGCATGCATCACTACGGCTGCGGCGTTATCTTCACATGAACTCGAATATGGAGTTTGTCATCGACAAAGAAGGGGCTATCGTCAGGAATGACCTCCGGCCAAGGAAGCCTGCATCCAAAACCTTGCCTACAACCGGTGGTGGTGGTGCGCCTCCACAAGGTGGTAAACTCCAGCGACGGTGTTGTTTTTACATCAATCTCATAATCTAATGTCCCCCTTACTAGGCCCTTGTCTTCTAGCTTTGTATTATGAGGACAAAAGAGTTGGACGGCCCCATTCTACAGTGTGCTGAGAGAAAGAAAACATGCCCCGCACAATAGAATGGTGGCGAGCGCATCGATCCTGATGAGAAGCTCCCAGAGCAGTGCTCACGCTTTAGACTAAAGTTAATTATACAAGACGGCTGATCAATTAGGATCACATTGGTCATGCTACGCGCTAGTGGCACCATTGGAAGTAAACTTGAACTTAAAATCTTGCGTCTTTCTTCTGAATTTGGGTACTGCAAGTCGGCCCACCTGAGCACAAAGTCATAAACGGATTTTTCGGATGCAACCCCGGGGAGATTCCTTGATAAGATGGCCACAATCCCAGAGAGAGGAATTCTCATCAGTTCATCTTGGAACCTGAAATGCAACAAAACCATGCAATGCCACGATATAATGATTTTGTGACAACAATATCCACATGTTCATTAATAAAGGAAAAAAAGGTATCACGATCCGATGGGGATTACTTACTTTGTTGACAGGAATTTTTCATATCTTTTAGCAAGGAATTTCTTGGCTGCCTCTGACAGGTCAGCTGCCATTGAAATGGAACATGGGAGATCTAGGCACCTCAGTGCGGATTCTAGGGTCATAGGCAGGCCTATGAGCCGCTGACCGCAAAGCTTGGTGCATGAAACGACATCAAATTTGTCAGCAGCCATCAAGATATCAACCAGAAGAGTGGAGTCAGTTGTTGGTGTCAACCTTCCATTGTACATAAACCATAAAAGCCCCATAAAGGCATTTTCCTCTGTTCCAAGTAAGGAATGAAAGCAAGGAAGCATAAGAACAGTCCAATTTATCACAATCAGTAACAGTTAAGTAAAGGAGTACAAAAGGAAAGGGATAGCTATTGTTTTAGAGGCATGTTTCAGTAAAGTTAACCTTCCCCCCCGGCACCCCCCTTGAAAACTATGGAAAGGGTATTTGGGGTCTAGCGAATTATTAGAAATTTGATTCCTTAGACTTGGGTAAACAATTTAATTCCTAATTTTAATGTGCCGGGCCTTCACGGCTAAATCCCTCGTGCATGAAACGAATTAATCCCTAGAAGTTAAGATCTCCACAGCATCCTTCCTATAAAGAGCTACGTACTCTATTTTTATATGAACGGTGAGCTACTCTGTATATACTTAGTTTGCACAATCGGCTGGTCTCTCCTCTGTATGTTTATTGGCCAGAAATAGGACCATATTGTACTCGTATATATTCATACTTCTTAGAGACGATTATTTTATACACCAATGTTACATAATATATTTTCATATTATTTAGAGACGATTTTGTACACCAATGTAGATGTAGTGAAATGATGCAGATGAATAAGAATCCTTAAATAGAGAAGAATCCTTAATTAGAGGAGAAAGCTTTCTATTCCGTCTCTTTCTCCTCTTTCGTGTTGTGGCGGGAGAATTGGCAAGCTCATACACGTTAAAATTAAGTCCTTGATGACTAGAAGAGGCCCATATAAAAGTAAGACTATAATACCCTTTGCAACTGAAGGGTACGCTTTAATCTCAGTCACTATCTAAACCGAAAGTCCATTGAGTTTCAATAATCAATTGAGGAAACTTGTCATGCACAAGAATATCCATTTGGTAGACAAATTATGTAGGGAAAATGAGAATAGCCAGTTCATTATCAAAATAGAAAGTTGTGGCACGAAACTCCAAAACAGGCCTCTCTACAATTATCACATTTCTTGAATTAACAAATAAATAATACAATCACAATAGCAAACTAGAATCTCAGTTATAATAAGACGAGGAAGAGTACATCATACACTTGAGTTACCTGAATCAGCAATTCTAACTGTTGACTGTCTCTGACCAGATTCTTTCATGCCATTTGAGAAAAGCTAAGAAGCATGAAGCTTATCAGAAATACAAGTCAACTGATTATAGACCAAATGCATTTCAGAAGATCATCATAATTACCTTGAAAAAGAAAGAACTTTTTGCGGCGAGAATCACCGAACTGATATGTATGGTCTTGACTCGTAAAACTGGTGTACTACCTTCTCCATCATCACCTGCGAAATACAGGTCAGATGAATCTAGAGAAACATTCAAAACTAGGGGAGAAGAAGGCACATAAGATAACTACTAGACAAGATTTTTGCTGTTAAAAATATCTGGAATATCATGTTCGCTGTGTGTGCAGATTCATTGAATCAACCTTCAGATAGGCGGGAAAATTTTAAGCATCATGAAAACTGGATATTCACTGAGTTGCATCAAGCCTAATAAGCATGCTACATTAATAATGAATGTTACCCCAAGGATTCTATTAGAATTTTCTATAAATGAACACTATTAACAAAGGTAAAAGATCAGGCCACAATTATATGCCCGGTAAACAGTATGTTGCTTGTATTTACTAATAGGCAGCTAAGTTCATCAATGGATTGTACCATTACATTACCAACAGTCTGTACTACAGTCCACATGTGTTCGTACTTCGTACTAATTAAAAGTGATTGTCAAAAGGCTAATTTTGACATTAGATGTTTCAACAACAACAAAAGAGAAGTAGAGGTGAACCAGAAACAGAACACAAACTAATGATGATCTCAATTTTTTTTAGAGAAAAGGCATCAACCGAGCCTGAGATGGGGGTCGAGCCTAGCCCGACATTGAATTAACAAAGCCATCAACCGGCCAGGATTACAAGCACATGTCCTTAGGCAAAAGAAAGAACAACACGACAGAGGGATACAAAAGCCGATGGACAACACAAAACTAAGGCCCAGTTCTTTTGGCCGATTCTCCCAGAATCTCGAGAGTCAAATCTTCACCCAAATTCTCACAACCTATTTTTTTTGACAATACTACTTGTTTACATACCAACTAGCTAGGATTGTAAAAAATATATGTGTTCAAGATTTTGGGAGAAGCTAGGGGGAGGTCCGATTCTCAAGATTCTGGGAGAATCGGCCAAAAGAACTGGGCTTAAGCCTCACACACTACAGAAACTGAAGATGATCAAATGAGACCGAAGCCGAAGATGCCGAGGCCCACCTCCGAGAATGTTGTACTAGGCACAGGATCACACTAGCTCGTAGGAGAGAGGGGCCGACACCAATGGGGCATGCCATCGCCATGCACCTACGAGCCCTGGCACGACACCTCCAGTACACCATCTTCGAAGGAGGCCATTACCTCCTCGCCTGGATCGAAGGCGCCGGACGTTGCAAGATGGCATGGATGCCGCCGGAAGATGACCATGTAGAGAGGGTCAATGCATCCCCAACGAGACGTCGGAGACTCTCCTTGAGCAGAACACCGCCGCTGCACACATCTAACACCAGAGGGGGGAAGTTTCAAGCTGGGATAAGAGGGCCACACCACCGCCGCCACCACCAACCACCCACAAGCGCCACCTGACCACAAGGTTCCCAAAAGCGGCGCCTTCAAGAAGGGAATGGCGCTGAGAGCGCCGCCACCGCCCCAAAGTTAGGGCTTTCGCCCAGGAGACCTAGGGGGAGGGGGATTGAGGGGATCAGTCCATACCGAC
Organism: Triticum timopheevii; assembly: GCA_963921465.1. NCBI lineage: Eukaryota > Viridiplantae > Streptophyta > Magnoliopsida > Poales > Poaceae > Triticum > Triticum timopheevii. The sequence continues at coordinate 486,253,982 of OY997270.1, read as the reverse complement.
GCCTCCAAGGAGGGGAATGGCGCCCCGGGCATCGCCGTCGACCTGGCCAGCCACGGCTAGCCAGGGATTTCGCCCGAACTTAGTCCCCACCACCAGCAGCACCTCCTGCCTGGGGCCAACGACCAGAGAAGCACGACCTGACCAGGAAGGGCGCACGCATGCTGAACACTGGAGGAGGGGAGCGCGAGATCTCGCGGACTGTTCGCGGCAGGAGCCGCTACCGACCGCCCTCGACCTCCGGGGTCCCGTCGTCCGCGCGGCCAGGACACCGGATCCACCACCGCTCACCACAGAGCCGACAGTGCCTCGCCATAGGAGCTGCTGCTGTAGATCCAGAGCCCCCGCGCGGATCCAGGGCGGCAGAAGACCCCACCGCCACCATCCTTGGTAGCGCCTAGGGCTTGCCCGGCAACTGCATCAAGCGCTGGCGAGAAAGGATAGACGAAGAGGGGCAGCCGGCGGCGCGACTAGGGTTCGCCGCCCGAGTCGCCCGAGCGGGGCGGCGCGATGATCTAAAATTTGGAACAGTAAGCAGAATTACGAAGAGTTCTAGTGACTTAGGGAGGTCCTCCCTTCACACCTCCACGCTACATATATCAAGGGTGACACCTGCTCATGTAATCATGAAAAAACATACCAGAGAACTTGGAACGGCTCGAGATCCAAAACTAAAGACCTTATCGGGTGTATTAAGGTAGGATAACAGTGTACCTCCTTGCCCATATAAGGCAGAAAAGAGAAAATCCAACACAAATCCAGATCGTAATGGCGTGAAAGAAGATAAATTAACATTCACGAGGGAGAAATTGCACAGCGAAAGGAAGGCGCATATAACGACATGATGCAGGCAGGTGCTTAGATCAGTGTGGTGCCTAGACGAATCTACTGCGAATATTCTAATGGCTAATGGTACTACTGTGACTGTACGTACGCACCTTCACGGCGGCGCTTCCGGCCAGCGCCGACGACCTCTATCCGCAGGACCCTGTCGGAGAAGGCCTCGTTGTCGAAGGCGAACTCGAAGCCCCCCGCGTCCACCTCCGCCTCCCTCGCCGTCTCCGGCCCCGGCGCAGCCCCCGATGACGCGTCGCCTCCGCCCATGCGCGTGCGTCGCCGCCTCCACCACCCCTGCCCCTCACGGAGCGCCGGTGGCCGTAACCCTAGCTAGCTGGCACGGCGGCGGAGGAAGAAGGGACATGCGACTCTAATACCGAGGCGGTGCGCCGGTGTGGGGTTGATCTTTCGCACGAAGGGACCAAAAGTTCAAACGAAATTTTGACCAAGTCTCTGAAAGTTTGGTGGGTACCAAAATGTTTGTAAGCTCGAAATTTTGGGACGGAATCAAATCAAATTCAAATTCAGCGAAGATCCATGAAAACTAAGTGAATTTAATAGATCGAACTTCAAAAGAATTTTTTCATACTTTCGGAATTCGGATATTTTGGTAAGGTCTACATTTTTGTCTGTCACTAATGTTTAAACCTTCGGAATGACCAGTGAGCTCGATTTTTCTTCTGGATTTTAGGGTAGGAAAAAATACAAATGAATACATGGTATGCGAAAACTTTACTTCCTCCGTTCTCATATTACAATGCACATTGGTTTCACAAAAGGCAAACACTCACAAACTTTAACTTAGTATATAACATACGAAAATAGATTTCATAATAAATTCAATGACGATCGGCTACAACTAAGTGAATTTTAATAGATTGAACTCTGAAAGATTATTTTTCGATCTTTCAGAGTTTGATATTTTGGTAAGGTCTAAATTTTTGTCTGTTGATAAAGTTTAACCTTCGCCAACGAGTTTGTTTTTTCTTTTGGATTTTAGGGTAACAAGAAGTACATGTGAATACATGATACTTGAAAATGCCCCTCCCATCTCATAGTATATATTGGTTTTCACAAAAGTCAAACTTCACAAACTTTAACCAAATTTATACGTATATGAAAATATTTGTCGAAAAAATGAATAAAAATGAATGTATCTAGTACTAAAATACATCTATATACATCCATGTCTCCGACAAGTATTTCCGAAAGGAGGCACTATATACTATGTGAAAATAGATTTCATGATGAATCTAATGGTATCGATTTGGTAGTTGGATGTTGATAATCCTTTCTATAAACTTAAGTTTCACTTTAGAAAATCTAATACACACTATATTTTGGTAAGGAGAGAGTATTATACAAGCACTTGGGAGTCTAGGTCAACCATTCCCACGCGCCATTGGTTGATACCCATCCCGCGTAGACCTTGGCACACCGGTTGGACCCTTAGTTGAGAGCACTCGTGCTTGTCTTAGCGGGAGTTTTGTTGCCCACATGGCCGGAGCAAAACTTCCATGTGAGACTATGCCACCACATCCCTTGAATTTTGTGCACGAGACACTCGGAGCTCTTGCCTTCATTTGGAAGCAGGGCTCATTACCACCACAATAACGATCGAAGACAATGGTGGCCAGAAGGACCGCAAGGGGAGGGGATCCCTTATCGGTGGTAAGGTTAGGGTTCTGTGGTCACACAAAGAGAGCGACACAGGAGCTCGAGGTTCTCAATGAAATGTTAGTTTTTCTACAACACTAACTTAATTTGAGGCGACAAGGTCGTAAACAAGGTCGAGATCTATGGTTGCCTTCCATTCTAAGACATGCTTAACTCCAAGGCCAACATGCAACATAAACACATCACTCTTGAATAACAATTGCTCGTGCATCAGTCACCCCTTGGAACATCAAGCGCGTCTTCCGCTCTTAACTGTACTCCAAGAGCCATCAGAATTTGGAAAGATCTTGCCATTAATCTAGGCTCACCAAGATGGTCGTCGTAAGTGTGCCATTTCATATTTGAATTCAAATGATAAAGAATCAATTAAGGTATTGACATTGGCTACTAAAGGGTAAAAGCAACAAGACGGGTCAATCAAGTGTCAAATCTGAAGAGAAGAAGTTGAGAGTGCACAAGGTCAAAAACATGCCATTACTTGAAACAGAATCACAACCGAGGCGCCCATTTGTTTTATCAATTTGGAAAAAAAATAAGAATTTGCAAAATTTGAGTGCACAAGAGTTGAAAAGGAGGAACATGGCATGGGTTCCCAAAGGAAGTACTCAAAACAAGAATGATGTGCAAGCTTTTATTGCTGCTACTTGTGAGCCGCGTTGGGATTTCCTCAAAGAGGAGAGCATGATGCAGTACAGTAGAGATAAGTATTTCCCTTAGTTATGAAATCAAGGTTATCAATCTAGTAAGAGAACAAAGCAATATTATGTAAAAAACACCTGCACACAAATTACAAATACTTGCAACCCAACGCGCAGAGCGTTGACAATCCCTCAACGGTTATGAGTAAAATTAAATTGTATAGGTTTTGATAGATAGATCTGACAAAAATACAAAATAAAATAAATAAAAGAAAATTATAGCAAGGTTTTTTTGTTTTAATATATGATAGAAAATAGACCCGGGGCCCATAGTTTTCACTAGAGGCCTCTCTCATAAAAATAGCATAAGGTGGGTAGACAAATTACTGTTGGTCAATTGACAGAAAAGCAAATAATTATGACGATATCCAAGGCAATGATCATGCATATAAGCATCACGCCTGCATCTACTACTATTACTCTACAGGTCGACCGCTATCCAACATGTATCTAGTGTATTAAGTTCATGGAAAAATGAAGTAACACCTTAAGCAATATAACATGATGTAGACAAGATAAACTCACGCATGAAATAAATCTCATCTTATTACCCTTAATATCAATGATACATGCGTGTCATGTCCCTTTGTGTCACTGAGATTGAGAACCGCAAGATCAAACCCATCACAAAGCACCTCTTCCCATGGTAAGAAAAACCAATCTAGTTTGTCAAACCAAACCAATAAATCAAAGAAGAAATACAAGGCTATAACAATCATGCATAAAAGAGTTCTGAGGAAACTCAAATAATAGTCATGGATAGATGTGATCATAGCTCACAATTCTTCGGATCCCAACAAACATACTGCAAAAAGTCATTACATTAAATAGATCTCCAAGAACACTAAGGAGAACATTGTATTTTAGATCAAAAAAGAGAAGAAGCCATCTAGATACTAACTATGGACCCATAGGTCCATGGTAAACTACTCACGCATCATCAGAGGGGCGGCAAGCATGATGAAGAACCCCTCTATGATCGTTTCCCCCTCCGGCAGAGTGCCGGAAAAGGCCTCTAGATGAGATCTCGTGGTTCTGAAACTTGCGGCGGTGGAAAAAGTATTTCGTGGACTCCCTGGTAGGTTTTCTGATTTTAGAGTATTTATAGAGGCGGAGTTAGCTCAAACAGAGGCTTGTGGGCCCACTAGGTACCAGGGCGCACCAGAGGCCCTGGCGTGCCCTGGTGCCTAGTGGGCCACTTCTTCATCTTCTCTTTCCCTCCTGAAGCTTCCAGGGTCTCTTATTGCCAGTAAAAAAATCTCCAAAAAGTTTCGTGGCATTTGGAATTCGTTTGGTACTGATATTCTGCAAAGTCAAAAACAAGCAAAAAAACATCAACATGCACTGGGCACTAAGTTAATAGGTTAGTCCCAAAAAATGATATAAAGTTGCTTGTAAATGTATATAAAACATCCAAGATTGATAATATAATAGCATGGAACAATGAAAAATTATAGATACGTTGGAGACGTATTAACTGCAAAAAGTGTGGCAAATGTGAAGAAAGAAAAGAGTGGAAACTATGAATAACTAAGCCGAAGGTTTGCATCCACACATCGAAATCTTTGGTTCACACATCAGCCATATTATTCAACTATGTCATTGATGCCTATGACATGGAATTCATCTTCAAGTATTATTAGTTACTCTCTGTGGCTTATTTATATGCATGGAAGCAATATAATTTCATACATCACGAGAGCAAATCACTATACATTCGATTAGCTGCACATTTGTTGCTAATCTAAATGGATGATACATGATTATCGCCCTAAGAGTAGAGATGGCCGATATATACTTATCACCCTAAGCACATGCAAAATGACTAATCGAGTGTTGAGATAGTTCTTAGAACAAACTTTGTGAAAGTTATTTTTCGGCACACAATCTTTGCCAAAAAATAGGGAGCATGTGTTGGCACCAGTTTTTGGCATGACAGAAAAGATAATTTTGATGACCTCAAAGGAAAAAAGATTTCAACATGAAAAATCGTCGTACCGTCACAATGGGGAACTTTGATATTTGGGTAATCTCCATCCAAGGTTGTATGCAACCTTAAGGGCCAAAATAGTGTGTGCTAAAAACTAGAGGTACAACATTGTTTACTATTGTGCACGCCCCAATTCACCCCAAAGATGACCTCAGAATGAAAAGTGTACAACGGGAAAATTGCTCCTCTCATCGAGTTGACCAAATGTTCTTTTGGGATCATCTTCATCCAAGTCATATGCAACGTGAACGAGTCATCTGAGGAAGCTACTTTGTACATATTGAGTTTGGAAGTTCCGGGCAGAACTTCTAGGAGGTTTCGAGGTAAACAGAGACATTGCACCCAGTGCGTGCAGAAAATAGGGTTTCCAATATTTTTACAGATTTGCGGGACCAAATGCATCCTCAAGACGACCTCAGATGGAACAGTTCTCAACATAAGAACTCTTCGTCTTTTCAATACAACGCAAGTTTGCTTTTTGGACTATCTCAATCCAGCATCATATGTGAGCTGCAAAATTGGCACAACGGGGCTACTTTATACACGCTGAGCCCGGAATTTCCAGTCCTACCAATGTGAGTTAGGGTTAAAATTGACCTTTTAGATGATATTTGAGTCCTTTCCTGTATGTGAAGTCCAGCCACGTCATATATAGATGAGAGGTGACGGCCGATTGAACAACACACAATCGATCAATCCACCTATCACTTTTACCTTTACCTTTTCTTTCTCCCTTGTTCCTTTTCTACCTCATTCTTCGTTCTTTCTTCGTGTTGGAGGGTAGCGATCCACGAGGCCCTATGGAGATTAGATAGACCTAGGGCATCCCATAGCTGCCCCGCCCTGACGGTGTCCCTCCCGTGTGTGTGGGGGTTTGGGTCCTCATAATTTGAAGATAAAATTATCTGTAATAGTTTTGAGATACAGTGAGAGTAATAGATGGATCTGTTGATAAAATAGTTCGACTTAAGTAGTGGGAAGATTCCATATACATCATGTGAGTCAATGCTCTTTCTTTAGTAATTTACATAGAAGTGAGACCGATGTTGCAAAGAGGAATAAGTTGAGAAACATCGTAAGTAACCACTCACGTAGGACGGGTCAGGATGCATAACGGCCTTCGGTACCGCCAAATACTTCCATTAAAGTACATGGGTTTTGTGTGAGTTATTGACTAGATGATGATATTCTTATGATTAGTGCTTGAGTTCTTTGTGACTAATGCGAGTTTGCGATCTTACATGCACTTCCACCTATCCATATTTCCTACCCTCTTTGGTATTGAGCATTTCCCACTCTCACCTTGTGACTTCGTGCATCCTTTGCCGATGCACCCAAACCTCGTGGGATGACTTCCTCTTGTTCTCCTACACATAAACCATCTATCTTCTTCAAACTAGCCACCATACCTACCTATCATAGCATTTCTATAGCGATTCCAAGATATACTGCCATGCAATTTCCATCCATCATCATTCATTACATGACTAGAGATAGTTATCGTCGTATAGCCTTGCATGATCAAAAGATAGCTACCATGATATTTACACCATCCATTTTGATATGTTTGTTATGCTAGATGGCACATACTGGTACACTGCCGGAGTCATTCATTTAGAGTTATATATCATGTTTATCATTTTGATTTATTGAGTTTTAAGTAATTTCGAAGTGTATTGTATCATCATAGAGTGTTCCTCCTATTAGTGAGGATTGCACCATGGAGGTTCCAAAAAAAAGAAAAAGTGCCAAAGAGAGAAAGAGAGAGAGAGAGGAAGCAACACTGTTATTCCTTTTCAGTATACACTTGTGCTTCGAAGTAGCACCTGGTTTTAGCAGATACCATAAAGTGCTTCAAATTAGCACTACTGCATTTCATATAGAGAGTTTTCATATGCTTAGTGTTCATGTGCTAGTTGGGAATTTCACATTAAAAAACTTGGCTTCTATATTCCTAAGATGAGCTTCATCCAATGCTTCAAGTCTTCGTTAGCAAGCAATTTGGATGCACACCCCACTAGTCCATTTGAAAAGCTTTCATACACCTATAGTTCTAGTGCATTCATTGCATGGCAATCCCTACTCTTTACATTAACAACGATTATAAGGCCTCTTCATTGCCTAATGATCAACCACATTGATGCAAGACTTCCGTTCATTTTTGTCTTCTTATAAACCCCCATCATTATTCTCCTTTTTCATCAAGTGCAAAGATTAAGTCCCGTGCTAAAGTATTGCAGGTGTATCGATTGATTGAAATGGGAGGATCACGTGGTCAACTTATGTGGCTGACACTCTGGGTCGAGTTATGATAAGATGTTTTGATATGATAAAACCTTTCCGTATCAAGCCTCATGATACACCTGACATTCTTTCTAAATCTTATAGTGTTGGTGAGTATGACGTGAAAGCATTGCTCTATCAAACGTATAAATAGTTTTATTTGCACATTCTAATGTTACTTGTTTTGTATCAACTATAGACTATTGCATTGCACGCTATTCTTTAAAGTCGTACCTAACTACACAATATTGATTATAATTCATGTTAGTGTCATTTACAGTTAAAATTTTATTATCATCTACACACTCGAGAACGAATAGGAATTAAGCTTGGGATGTTAATATGTCTCAAATGTATCTATAATTGTTTATTGTTTCATGCTATGTTTATATAATTTTGGCATAGTTTCCGCACCAATTTTATCATTTTTCTAGACTAACCTATTAACTCATTGTGCAATGCCAATTGTTGTTTATGCATGTTTTTTGACTCAGAGGAAAATAAATTCTACAGGGCTCCAAAAGACCACGAAAAATCAAGAAAATATTTTTCATCGGTACACTGCCAGAGAAAAAACCATCACGGTGGCCATTTCCATCAATTTGAAGTCAACATGATATCCTGTGAGTAGTTTCCTTTGGATTATGGATCCATAGCAGTGGCTAGTTTGTTTTGTCTCACATGTTTATCAATAAAAAGATCACATGAGATTCCCTACAAGATTGTGACCCATCTAATGTAATATATTTGTGTGTTTGTTGCGGCATGATGAGTTGTAACTTTGTGATCAGAATCAGATTTATCCATGAATCTTTTTGAGGTATATTTGGTTTTTTTGTTGCATAACTCTTATTCATATATGCTCTCCGATCTATTTGTATTTATGTGGCCAAGTTTGATGAGTGATATTCAAGAGGGGGTTGTGAATGATAGTTGGGTTAAATCTTGTAAATAATCTACCTAGTGACAGGAAGTGGAAAAGACTTGTATTGTGTTGTTCCCATTAGGGATAAAAAGATGATTGCGTAGTTGTCCTTTGAAAACAGGGTGAAGAAAAAATATCATCTACTTCATGTCATCGTACTTAAGGCAATATTCTGTTTTTATGTAATACATTAAGATGCAGGCTGGATAACAGTCTTGGGTGGAGTATTAGCTATAGATGCAGTTGGATAACAGTCTATATATTTTTGGAACGTGACACCCATAGTTGATTATGCGTACATTCTCTGTAGAGAAACCACTAGTGAACCTATGAATCAGAGTACATTCTTCTTCCTATTATTTGAACCTCAATCAACGCTCTCTTTAACAATTCATTGTTTTTATTTACTTCCTTGCTGAAATGAAATCTTTCATACACTTATGCAATTAATCCTTGTAACTAGCAAAGCTAGTGAGATTGACAACATCACTGGTTTCATTAGGGGCCAAGGGGTTTTAGTACTTATGTGTACAGGTACTGACAATTGGCTATTCTCCTACTAGTTCGACAAAGCTTAATGTCATCCACTTGAGGGCACCAAACCCTTGTACTTAGAGGCCCAATGCATTCCTAGTTCAGAGGAATCACCCTTGCCGAGAGGAACCGTGTCAGCCCTGGCGGGTGTTCGCTGCCCGCAATCAGAGCCAAACTTGTTACCTGCTATGTCCCGATCACTGCCCAAGCCTGACATGTCCTAGGGTTTCCCCTGGCACGCGGGGGAACATGGGGAATGGGTACATCCGCTGTCCTTCAGGAAGGAATGGCGGCACCGCGAGCCGGCATGGATTTCTTCCAACCCAAAAACACCACTACCCACCCCGATCCGTAGTCTTGCATCCAACTTGCAGCCCATCAACATGCGCCACCATGGTCTTGACTCCACTCTCACGGTCTCACTGAGGTCACCATCATGAGGCCTAGAAGAAAAAAGGGATCGCAAGTAATCGGGGACGACAACACCGAGGCCGCGCGGGAGGGAACTACCTCCACTACCGTCGAGTAGGAGGTCACTGCCTCCAGCGCCGTCGCGGTAGCCGACTGGACGTGGCAGCAAAGGCACACCAGGCCTCCCGAGCCCGACCCATCCCAAATCTTGCCCCCAAAGCCTCCTTCATCACGCTGCAACAACGCACCCATACTCCATACTCGCCATATCCACCTCCAGGGGCTTCGACGTCAACATAGGATCTGCCGATCTGCCCAGGCCCAAATGGGGCCCAGATCTGGGCCGAGCGGGCGCCGCCGCACAACGACCTCCCTTGTCCATGCCAAGATGCCCTGTCGGACCCCCGCCGCCTGAGCGCACCACCAGGAGACGCACCGCCCAATGCAGGAGTGCCTTCGGGAGGGGAAAAGCAGGGGCTGCCGGCCCCGGCGCCACCCGGGACAGGCTCGCCGTGCACGCTGACGATGGCGGAAGGGGGAAGGGAAGGGGGTGGAGGAGGGCCTCTGGGAAAGGGGGGTAGAGGCGCGTCCGGACGCCTGCGGGGGTGACGCGGTCGCGAGAGCCGAAGGAGTCTAGTCCTGCTTGTCTCTCACTATAGTCCTCCCCTCTTTTATACATTTTATATGCTTCATATGTTGTTAAATATTTTTGAAGTGTAAATCCTTGTATTTTCTTTTCATTAGTTTTAGTTGTTTATGTAGCACAAAATCATGCATTTTTTTTAACAAAATTGTCACAGCAACGCGCAACGTATCATCTAGTTGCCAACGTTCCTGTTCCACTGCTAGGAAGTATGTACTAAAATGTCCACCAGCAACAGGTTATCACATAATATAAATTCCAAGGATACCACTACATCAAATCAGTCAGCTCCTTAGCCACACATATATTAGCAACTTACAACAAAGAGAGCATTAACTGGTCAGCACCTTCGGTGTATAGCAGAGCACACACATGCAGAGATAACGGTTTCGATACTGGTAAGAGTATGTGAGATGGTGAAGTCTCCAGCATCAAGTTCAGGTTTCTTCATGTCTCCTCCTCGCTCACAAAGAGCAAAAAGGGACTCGGGCGAGGCCCATCAAGCTAGCAGTTGACGCATGCATCACTGGGGCTCCTGCATTATCTTGAGCTTAACTCGCAGATGGAGCATGTCGTCGATGAAGAAGGGGCTGTCGTCAGCAATGAACCCCGACCAAGGAATACCAAGGCGTTGCATGGACCCAACAAACCCCAGACAGTCACTGGTTAAGGTGCCCGTGTGACAGGTCACAAACTGCAATAACGGCTTTCTCTTTGCCTCAAACTCAAAATGTACTGTCCTTGCTGGCCCTTTGTTTCGTACCATCTCTATAGTGAGACCAACATGACCAAGCCAGCATGCCGAGAGGGAGAAGACATGCTCTTCCCAGCTGAACGGCTGACTGCGTACTGTTTTCAGTTTACGCAGAGAGCGGCACCGCTCACGCTTCACAGCCCAGTTAAGAGTGCGGCAAGAATAAAAGGCAGCATTGGTCATACCAAGACGCACTAGTGGAAGTAACCGAGAACTCGAGATGTTCCTTCTTTCTTCAGAATTTGGGCAAGGTGAACAGGCCCACCTGAGCACGAAGTCATAGACGGCTACTTCGGAAGCAACCCCGAAGTCATTCCTTGATAAGATGGCCTCAATCCCAGCAGGAGGCATCCTCATAAGTTCATCTTGGAACCTGCAGTGCAGCAAAAACATGTGATTTTATGAAAACAATGTCCACATGCTTCCTAATAATGGGAAAAAGGTGAGGTGTCTCAATCCAATGGGAATATGGGATCACTTACTCTTTTGACAGGAATTCCGTGTACCTTTCGGCAAGGAATTTCTTGGCTGCCTCTGTCAGGTCTGCTACCATTGAAATGGAACATGGGAGATCTAGGCACATCACTGCAGATTTTGGAGTCATAGGCAGGACCATGAGAAGCTGAACGCAACGCTTCATGCAGGAAACGGCCTCAAATTTGTCAGCAGCTATCAGTATATCAACCAGAGGAATGGGCTCAGTTGTTGCTGTCAACTTTCCACTATACATAAAGCGTAACACCTCCATGAAGGCTTTCTCCTCTGTTGAAAATGAAAGCAAGGAGGCATAAGGATCGATGAAACAGTTCAATAAATCTCAAACAGTAACAACAATAAATAAAGAAGTAGAAAAGAAAAAGAATAACAAGTGTTTTACGCAAAGATGACTACTGAAGTGTAATGATCAATTGTGAAACCTGGGAGGCGAAGTCTGTAGATGAAATGAGAGTAGCCAATTAATTATCAAAGTAACTCTAAACAGGCTCCTCTATAATTTTCACATTTTTTATTCAAAGGTGCATACATCAATAATAAAATCACAATGGCAAACTATTTACAGCAGTTATAAAAAGGCAAAGAATAGTACAGTACACTGTTACCTGAATCAGCAATTCTGACTGTTGCCTGCCTCTGGCCAGATTCTTTCATGCCATTTGACAAAAGCTAAGAACCATGAAGCTTATCAAAAAGATGAGCAAAAGATTATAGAACAAATGCATTTCAGTAGGTCGTCAGAATTACCTTGTAAAAGAAACTACTTTTTGTAGCAAGAATCGCCGAGCTGACATAAATAGTCTCAACTCGTAAAGCCGGTGTACTCGTCACAGTACAAGATGAGCCAATATCTTCTCCATCATCACCTGCAAAATACTAAGGTTGGATAAATATAGAGTAACATGCAACACTAGGAGAAGAAGGCACATAACAGAATTACTAGACATACTCCCTCCGCCCCGTCCTGAAAAAGTCGCTAGTGCTAGATACATCCGCATGTAGACAAATAAAACAAATAAAAAGGAACCCTTTCGGAACGGAGGTAACACAAATTATGCTACATAAAGTTCTGTTGCATTCAAGTATGTGCAGTGCAGCGGATCGAAGAATAGATACAAGTTTGTTGATTGCTTCGTCGGGACAAATCAGATACGCATTTTGGGAAAACTAATTTCCCACAAATATGAAAAACTTAAACCTAAATTAATTGCCTTAAAAGCGAGTACAGACGAATTTATTACTAGCTAATGAAGAATCATAACCCTCCTTGCCAAATTACTTTGTGTTAGGTTTGTCTAGACGTGGACGTTAGTAATTTGCGATGGAGGATGTAAGTTACAAACAAATAAAGAAACACCCCGGAGAAAAAAGGTACTCCCTCAGTCCGAAAAAGTTTTGTCTTTTAAATGACTATATCTAGCACTAACTTCATGCTAGATACATCCATTTAAGGAACAGATTTGAAATAAGTTTTTTCGGATGGAGAAAGTATAAATGACTATATCTAGCACTAATTTGATGCTAGATATATCAATTTAAGGAACAGATTTGGGACAAGTTTTATCGGAAGAAGAAAGTACTCTTTTAAATGAATATATCTAGCACTAACTTATGCTAGATACTCCTACGTCCATTTGAGGGACAGTTTTGGGACAAGTTTTTCGAAACGGAGAGTACTAAAGAAAATTAGAAGACTAAAAATGAGTCAACGGCACCGACCGACGCACCAACGGAGGCCTGAATGCACGCACCTTTGTCCTCCTCGCGGCGGCGCTTGCGGCTGGCGCCGGACGCGGGCGCGTCGTCGTCGCGGCCGACGACCTCTATCCGCAGCTCCCTGTCAGAGAAGACCTCCACGTTGAAGACGGCCTCGTAGCCGTCGTCCGTCTCCGGCTCCGCTCCCGCTCCCGTCGACATCAGTGGTCTCGCGTGCACGCTCTCTGGCTCGAATCCTGCAGGAGTTGCGGCGAAGGAGGAGGAAAAGGCGACGGACGGAGGCAGCTGGTTGCGTGCTGTGGCCTGTGGGGATATACACTCCGACTACTAGTAACAGCCGACGGAAATGCATGCCGTCCACGTGCGACATCGATCACCGCCACCGTGACTCGCTATCCGTCGTCGTGACTCGGAGGCCTTTTCAACAGAAACGTTTGCAAATACGTGCATACACCACTCACCGCTATGAACACATACAGCGTGCATCCTACTTCTACAAGCATCTTTGAGAAAATTGAGCTGGTATATCATTTTAAAATTAATGAAGTTATCATCATCGTCTCGTACTCAACAGAAACGTCTTCTCCCATTGAATGCACATCATCAAAAAATTTAAATTAAATCCAGAAAAATACAAGCACTAAGGCCAACTCCAAGGTATGACCCAAATGGTCCGGCCGCGTCAATTTGGGGCTAAACCGACACAAAACGCGGCCCGCGGGAGCAAATAGATAAACGTCCATTTTTCGCCCGCTTTCGACCCATTTCCGGCCCAATTTTGGGTCACGCTTGCGTCGAGGTGGACAGCGCATGGACGAGCGAGACGCGCGCCCTTATCCTCCCCTGGCTCGCCCGGCGGTGGTACAGACGCCCCCTTTCTCTTCCCATTCTCACCCTTCGCCCCCGCCATCGCCGCTGCCACCCGTTGGCGTCCATTTTTTGACCGCCTTCCTCGCTTTCCAGCCAGGCCGCCCCCCAAAACCACCACCACGCCATGCCATAGCCGGCCCACGTCCGCGTTTCACAGGGCCTTTTTGCTGGCGTTCGCGGCTATTTGGTCTTGCAGCCAGTGGGGGAGAAGCTACGACCATCGATGACGCTCATCAACTCCAACACCATCCGGCAGGCACTGCATAGCCGCAGGGCGCCGCCCGCCAGCTTCAACCTTGCCTGCTGCATGTGAGGGGAGCTCGAGGTGCTCCTCCCGGTCGCATCTCCACAACGACCGCAAGGTTTTCGACGCTTTGCTCACAAGGTGCCATGGATAGTGAGGATGAGTATTTCTTTCACAACTTCATTTGTTCATCGGATGATTCATCCTCGGAGGACGAAGACCTTTTAGTGACTGCATTGGTCGTCAGTGACCACATTGCTAGGCAGCGACCTCGGTTCAGGGGGTCAATCCCGGGTCATGCTCCGACCTTGAACCGCAATAGGGAGAGCGGCCACACCCTGCCATGTGCTGATTACTTTGAGAATACCATGCTCTTCAAACCACATCAATTCCGCTGCTTCCGTATGGCAAGAGATGTGTTCAATCCTATTCGAGAGGGAGTGATAGCATATGATTCATACTTTGAGTGCTAAGAGCATGCCCTTGGCAAGCTAGGCTTCTCCTCTTGTCAAAAATGCACCACGGCTATTCGCACGCTTGCGTATGGAATTCCAGGCAATCTTGTGGATGAGTACGTGCATATGACTGAGTCCACATGCCTCCTATCAATGCATAGTTTCTGCAAGGCCGTGGTGGAAGTGTTTGTCCCTGAGTACCTCAGAGAGTCAACTGCTGCTAATACAAAGACGTTGTTGGTGATCAATGCTGAGAGGGGCTTTCCGCGCATGCTTGGTAGTATAGACTGTCTGCACTGGAAGTGGAAGAACTGTCCATTTGCTTGATAGGGGTAGTACAAAGGGCACGTGAAAGGTGTCACTGTCATACTAGAAGCGGTGGCTTCACAAGATCAGCGGATATGGCATTCTTTGTTCGGCGTGACTGGTTCTCACAATGATATCAACGTGCTTCAGTGTTCTCCAGTGTTCGCAAGGCTTGCAGAAGGCCACTCCCCAGAAGTCAACTTTGAGATCAACGGCCACCATTACAATGAGGGACACTACCTAGCTGATGGTATCTATCCTCAGTGGTCAACTCGTGTGAAGACAATACCCAATCCGCAAAGAGAGAAGAGATAGAGATTTTCCCAAATGCAAGAGAGTGCTAAGAAGGATGTGGAGCGTGCTTTTGGTGTGCTTCAACCTCGATGGGGTATCGTTCGAAACCCTGCACTGACATGGAGCACCCAAAAGCTTTGGGAGGTGATGACTGCTTGTGTTATCATGCACAACATGATCGTGGAGGATGAGCATGATGACAACATCTACGACCAAGGGTTTGATTTTCAAGGTGAAAATGTTGAGCCTGAGCACCAAGAACCGACAACCTTTGAACACTTTGCCCAATTTTGTCGTGAAATGCGTGATTGGCATGAAGGAAATGTGCCCTAGAGACAATAATAAAGTTGTTATTTTATATTTCCTTATTCATGGTAAATGTTTATTATTCATTCTAGAATTGTATTAACAGGAAAATTGATACATGTGAATACATAGACAAAACATCGTGTCCCTAGTATGCCTCTACTAGACTAGCTCGTTGATCAAAGATGGTTAAGTTTCCTAGCCATGGACATGTGTTGTTATTTGATGAACGGGATCACATCATTAGGAGAATAATGTGATGGACAAGACCCATCCGTTATCATAGCATAATGATCATTCGGTTTTATTGCTACTGCTTTCTTCATGTCAAATACACTTTTCTCTGACTATGAGATTATGCAACTGTCAGACACTGGAGGAATGCCTTGTGTGCTATCAAACGTCACAATGTAACTGGGTGATTATAAAGATGCTCTACAGGTATCTTCGAAGGTGTTTGTTGGGTTGGCATAGATCGAGATTATGATTTGTCACTCCGAGTACCGAAGAGGTATCTCTGGGCCCTCTCGGTAATGCACATCATATGAAGCCTTGCAAGAAATGTGACTAATGAGTTAGTTGCGGGATGACGCATTACGGAACGAGTAAAGAGACTTGCCGGTAACGAGATTGAACTAGGTATGAAGATACCAACGATTGAATCTCGGGCAAGTAACATACCGATGACAAATGGAATAATGTATGTTGACATAGCGGTTCGACCGATAAAGATATTCGTAGAATATGTGGGAACCAATATGAGCATCCAGATTCCGCTATTGGTTATTGGCCGGAGAGGTGTCTCGGTCATGTCTACATAGTTCTCGAACCCGTAAGGTCCGCACGCTTAACGTTCGATGACGATTTGTATTATATGAGTTATGTGTTTTGGTGACCAAAGGTTGTTCGGAGTCCCGGATGAGATCACGGACATGACGAGGAGTCTCTAAATAGTCGAGAGGTAAAGATTGATATATTGGAAGGTAGTATTCGGACACGGGAAGTGTTTCGGAATGTATCGGGTACATATCGGAGTACCGGAGGGGTTACCAGGTGTGACACTCCAAAATTTTTGTGGTTTTTGTTTTCAGAAAGAGCCTTGCTTGGTTTGAAGAAGGTCTTTTAAACCCTTCTTAAAAACCCTCTTCTAAGTTTTCCCTCTCAAAAATCTTTTCTTGGATTTAGTTTCTTTTAAAAGAAAACCTTTTTGGTTTTGGGCTTTTATTTGGTTTTGATCCATTCTTGTTTTACCATGCCTCTTATGGTAAAACTTCCCCCAAAACCCCTCCTTCCACTTTGAAACAACCCAAACATTCTGTGCAAACTAATAAAATCCATTTTTGGATTTTTATTCCATTTATTTCCTTTCCCAAAACAATTCTGTCCTTTATTTTGAGCCTAGGTGATTTGCAAAGCAAGTACCTTAATGCCTTTGGTTTTTGGTCTCAACTCAATTCCCCTGGATAGTCCTTGGTACCCACAACCTAGAACCATCAAGATCTACTCTTCTTCTTTTCAAAATTTTCAAATTTCACCCTCTTCAAGTTTGGACCAGATTTGCCAAATTTGGTGAAATTCATATTTCCACTCCTCCAAATATTCCACCAAAATTCAGGCAACCTCTAGTTGCAATGAGAGACCACTCCACCAAAAACCAGCTCAAGGAAAAATCGCCACAGGCCAAAATCATTCTGTCGAACACCTAGCATGCACTGTTACTGTTCATCTTCAGTAAAATTCAGATTCAGTGTCGTTTCTCCGTCAGAGTTTCAGTCACATGTCCACAGTGCACTTGCACATTGCTCACAGCCCCTCCTTCTTGTCCGGAGCTCCACGCGCATGCTTGGCGCGTTCCTGGCGTCGGTGGCACCCTGGCCCGCCTGCGCCGGCGTGTTTTGCGGTGGCAGAACCACCGTAGCGGCCGACAGGGGACAACCTTGCGGCATAACGCCGTTCGGCGCCGCCCAAACCTTCTGAGAGCTCCGCGTGGCCATCTCCTTGCCAGCGCATGCATGCAGCACCGTCGCCGTGGCCAGGCACGCGCAGAGCGCGTTCTCTGCCGCCGACGTGTCGTGTGGCCGTTCCGTCGAGGACAGGGCGAAACCACCCCTCCCGTGCTGAGTTGGACACTGGAATGGCACCAATGCTCCATCTAGTCGATGCTCCAGCTCCTAAGCCGACCGTCCAGCCACAGCACCGCCGTAATCACTCGCCGGACTTATCCGTTCACGGCAACCGCCTTGGGCCGGCTATAAATAGCACCCCCGAGCTTGCTCTCGCCCCCGCACAACTCCACCACCTCACCAGACCCCTCCTAGCCACTGGAAGAGCCTCGAGGGGCCCTTCTTCCTCAACTCCGGCCATCTCGTTCCGCCTCGGCCTCCACCTCGATTCACTCCGGTGAGGCCGT
This sequence comes from Triticum timopheevii, assembly GCA_963921465.1. Taxonomy (NCBI): domain Eukaryota; kingdom Viridiplantae; phylum Streptophyta; class Magnoliopsida; order Poales; family Poaceae; genus Triticum; species Triticum timopheevii. Next base: position 486,236,137 of record OY997270.1, on the reverse strand, counting down.
CTCCGGCGCCCTAACCTCGTCAGCAACCCTCTCAAGCAACTAGGAGACTAACCCCCACTCCAATTTGACCCTCGCAGCTATCTCCGACGAGGTCCACGACCACCCGAACCGCCGTCCGCCGGAGCAAGGGCCACCGTCGACACAGTGCTCGCCAGCGACCACCACCACCACCCACAGACACGGAAGGACGTGCTGATCACGAAGGTACCGTCCGATCCCCCTGCCTCGCCGTGGATCGCCGCCGGCAACCACCGCATCTCTCGGGCGCCGTCGCGCCCTGTTTCCCTCGTTTGAATTTTGAAACCTGACGGGTGGAGCCCGCCTGTCAGCCTCTCAGTCGTTTCTTTTAAACGAACCGTTTTCTGGACTTTTCTGCAAAACCCCCCTGGGAGTTTTCTGTTTCATTACAGAAAGGTCCCTGGACCAAAACCCTTATATCTTTTAAACAAAAAAGTGTTTTTGTTTGATTCTTTTTCTCTTCTCTTTAGATTTTTGTCTAGTCTTTTATCAGATTTATTTGAAAATTACTTGGTATACTTTTCTGTGCACCTCGCGGTATTTACGTTACGTGCATATTTTTCTTATACCGTAGATTCCGGAGGAAGTGACGGAGCTGCGAACTTCACCCAGTTAGGCTCCGACTACTCCGAACCAGGCAAGCATGTTTGAACTCTTGATATGATGAAGTGTTTGTTGCATCTTTGCATTTTTGGAGTTTCATGGCATGTTTATGGACATATCATTGAATGTTATATTTCATGCATAGAAGTGGAAAGTAAGTTTCGGAAAGCCATATGTTGTTGGATACATATTGGCATGGCCATGAGATGGCATGAGGATTGGTAAGATGGCAGTGTTGTGACATGCCAGTCTTATGCCAGTCCATTTGACATCAGTGTCATCGTGAAGCAAATCACATTCCCATTCACTTCCTTCCTGTACTGCCACATGTTTTCCGAAAGGAATATGGCTTAGTAAGTTGCAAATCATTTTCCTGGTACACACCAAATAGAGAGGCCGGGATGAGGGTTCCATGGCCCTGGATTAAAGCCCGTCATCCGGTCAGGGGGCATGGGTGTTTCCGGTTGGGACCGAGAGGGGGGCACCCCTTAGAGCGCGCGTATAGAAATTTGATCCCAAGCTATTCGAGGTTGTGACCTCCCCCTCTCAAAGTTTTTCTTGAACGTTGTCTAGGGTGATTTCCTGGCATCGTGAGGTGGAAATGGGTGTGTACTGGTTAAATGTGTTTCTACTGAAATACCATAAACGGAACTAGTCCTTCGTGACTACGGAAATCCGTTGGCTGTGGTCAGTTAGTACAAACTCTGCAGAGTCACAATTTTTTTAAATCATCTTGTACTTGTCCAACTACTGTATTCATCTTATCTTGTCAGATATCAGCCTCAGTGACAAAACTCCGGTGGATTACATGTGTGCAAAATCCGGTTAAAAGCTTATTCTTGTGAATGGACTAATCTTGTTATTTACATTTGTTATAAGCCCTGTCTGTGATGTTGCTCAGACGTCCGACGGTGGCATACTTGTTATTTACATTTATTATAAGCCCTGTCTGTGATGTCGCTCAGACGTCCGACGGTGGCATACTTGTTATTTACATTTATTATAAGCCCTGTCTGTGATGTCGCTCAGACATCCGACGGTGGCATACTTGTTATTTACATTTATTATAAGCCCTTTCTGCGATGTCGCTCAGACGTCCGACTGTGGCATTTCTTTTCAAGCCCTTTCTGTGATGTCGCTCTGACGACCGACTGTGGCATTTCTTTTATAAGCCCTTTCTGTGATGTCGCTCCGACGTCCGACTGTGGCATTTCTTTTATAAGCCCTTTCTGCGATGTCGCTCAGATGTCCGACTGTGGCATTTCTTTTATAAGCCCTTTATGTGGCGTCGCTTAGACGCCCGACTGCGGCATGAGCTTTATTTATTTACCTTTCGAGGCGTCGCTCCAGACACCCGATCGGTTTTTCAGCTATTTGTTTTATTTATCAAGTCATGCAAAATATTATTATTGAGATGAGCATCATTATTTTTGTTCATGACGCATTCATGCATACTTTTATTATATCTTTTGTCCGAACTGTCTTGCGAGTACTTTCAAAGTACTCACCTGGCTTGTTGATTTGGCCAGATGTTGATGAAGGCGATCTCATGGATGAAGAGTTCGATAGCGAGTCCGATGCCTAGAGGAGTCCCAGTTAGTCCCGTGCGATTCTGCTTTGGTCACTGTATCATATCCGCTTCCGCCACCCCAGTAATAAATTCATCGAGCCTCACCTCGACGCTCGAAGAGCTTCCAGTTAGGAGCCAAGTTATCCACCACCACTTTTTCCTGGACCTAGTAGCTTGCCACCACACCCCTGTGTCTTAACCGCCCTTATGTAAAATATTGGCGAGTTTGTAATAATTTGTTGAGCAGCCTCAGCTCAACCTTGTATTATATTTATGCTACTGGTCTTCTGTTTATCAAGTATTTGACTACCCGTGAGGATAATTTTTCCTATACTGGGATCTAAAGATCGATTTTCTCAATAAGCATTTTATTGAAAAAGTCGGTCGTGACAGACTTGGTACTAGAGCCAGGCTGACTGTAGGAAGCCACTAGGTGCGATCGCTAATTGGTTATTAGCATGATAGAGTTTATTCATGTTTTTGCAAATGTAGTCATTTTCTGGCAGTCAACATAAAATTTATGATCTGATCGTTCAGAATTTTTGGCTACTTTTGTAGATGGCTGGCGACGAATGTGAGTCACAGATGTTCGCCAACATGCCTGAGGGGTTCGTCAAACTCCTCTCCTTCATCGTTCAGGTTGTGATGGGGCCATCCATGCGCCCAGTCTTCACACTTTATCCACACAAGATCAATGACAGTCTGACCATGCACCAGGCCGCGGTGCAATTCAGGGGAGGGCGTGCTGAGATACGCCGCTTCCGATTCTTGGGGAGAGCCATGCCTACAGAGAGGCATGCTATGCAGATGGCTGCCCGCGAGGCGATAGCTCATATTCGGGACGTCCTTCCTGCAATGAAGACCCGTCGCTACCGCTACCTTCCATGCCACGTGCCTTACACCTGTTACTACTCTTTCTCTTGCCCCAGAGGAGAGAGAGACGAGGCCTTTGAGATGCTTGTCGAGTACCTCCGAGCCCTGGAGGCAGCCTTCGACAGCATGGTGGACGACCTCGTAGCTGCCCGCATGGACTCAGTTCATGGCTGTGCCGCCAACAGGAGGGAACTCCTGCACACCGCTCCACCGCTGACTTTTATCTCATCCTCAGCTTCTCATTCACCTACCATTCTCGCCACTACTCGTCGTGTTCCTACCACTGAGGAATTTAACCAGGCTATTGCACCCACTCCCGTTCACGCTGCACCACTCATTGCACCCACTCCCATGCGTGCTACCCCACCTATTTCGCCCATTCATATTTAGGTTACTCCACCTATGGCGCCTGCTCCATCAGCTCAGCGCAGCGTTCCTCGTCTGGAACCTATTAGCGAGGAGGAGGTTGATTCGCCAGCGTCACTGCGTCTCACCCTCGGCAGGCCAAGGGAGATCCTCACCATCTCCGACTGAGTACGCGTAGACGCCATGTGATGTACCGACTTGTGTAATATGTTTATATGTACATAGGTTGTGAGAAGTACCCTATTTGCGCATCATGTAGGATCTGGAGAAGTGCGCTAGTCTAAATAACATGTCAAGATTATGTACGCATATCCTGAGTGATGTAATGTATAATTATGCATGCGTGTAAGATATGTAATAGTCCTTCTCCGCGCGCAACCGTGTATTTTCAAAAATATCCTGGAGTTTTAAAATTTTCTTTACGTGTGATTTTATTGAATTTTGCGACTCTTTTTCTTGTCTTATGAGTTTCACAAAATATATCCCCAGAGTGAAAGATGTCTCGTCCTTGGACGCGCTCCATGCCAAATCAGCCAGAAGAAAATTATGGCACACCGCAAACCACAATTTCACTCAGGGACAAACAAGTCAACAGGACAGTGAAACAACATTTACCCAAGTGTGTCTTCTGTATGAACAGAGTCAGCAACAACACTAGGAAATGATGAACCAATTCATCAATATGGGAAGTAACCGTGGTCAGTATCAGCAGCAATCCAAATTATCTGAGTTATAGAAGACGCGTCCTCCAACATTTTCTCATACTGACAAGCCTCTTGAGGCCGACGATTGGCTTCGAGACATGGAGAGAAAATTAATTATTGCACAGTGTTCAGACCGTGAAAAAGTATTGTATGCACCACATTATCTCACCGGAGCAGCTGCATCGTGGTGGGAAAACTTCCTGCACATGCACCCCAATGAAAATGAAATAACCTGGTAGGATTTCAAAGAAGGTTTTCGTGGGGCACATATTCCTAAGAGTGTTATGAAAATCAAGAAGAGAGAATTTGATGACCTCAAGCAAAGGACCATGACAGTGTCAGAATACAACAGCCAGTTCACTCTGCTGTCTTGCTACGCCAATGAAGAGCGGATGACCGAGAGCAAGAAGATGGAAAAATTCTTGGAAGGCCTAGCACCCGCCCTTAAATGCCAGCTGGTTGTACATACCTTCCCAGATTTTAAAACACTGGTGGATAAGGCCATTACTCTGGAAAATGAGCGACGTAGCCTGGAAGATTTCCGCAAATGCAAAAGGGACCAGACTACTTTTGCTCGCAACCATAGAAGCAAGACGGAATTTCAAAAGGGTGGTACACACAAAACCCCGACGGATAATTCACGCCCAATCAAGAATTTCCATGCAAGAGACAAGGAGTTCACCTATCGCCCAGGCGTTACTTGTTACGCTTGTGGAGAAGAAGGGCACTATGCCAAGCAGTGCCCCAAGCCAAGGAACTTAGCCCCGAAGCCTAACAATGGTGGGAATAATTCAGCGCCAAAGCGAAACAATTTCAACCCCAATAACAACCACCGGAAAGGTCACCTGAACCACGTGACCCGAGAGGAAGCACAAAACGCCCCAGATATCGTACTCGGTACGTACCCTGTCAACACAATACCTGCCATGGTTTTGTTTGATTCTGGAGCTTCTCACTCATTCATTTCGAAGAGTTTTGCTTTGCAAAATAATTTTTCAATGCTTCCCTTGGAAAAATCAATGATCATCAAATCCCCTGGAATTAAGCAAGTGACCCAGAGTTACTGTCAAGGTGTGGTTATTGAATTTGAAGGATTGAAGTTTTACGCCAACCTTATTGTATTGGAAAGCAAAGGACTGGATGTCATCCTAGGGATGGATTGGTTAACCACCAACAAAGGTTTTATTGACTGCTTCAACCGGACCGTGATTCTCACACACCATCACGGGGAGAAAATAAAAGTTTCAGCCAAAGAAAGGCAAATACCTCGGCAACCAAGATTGAACAAGGTGGACGTTTCTGAGCTGAACAAGGTTCCAGTAGTATGTGAATTTCCAGACATCTTCCCAAAAGAATTACCAGGCATGCCACCGGATCGAGAAATAGAATTCAGCATTGAGCTAGCACCCGGAACCGCTCCTATTTACAAGAAACCATACAGAATGGCACCATCTGAATTGGTAGAATTGAAGAAGCAAATAAAGGAATTATTGGAGAAAGGATACATATGAGCCAGCTCCTCACCTTGGGGTTCTCCAATTTTATTTGCCAAGAAAAAGGATGGAACACTGAGATTGTGTATTGACTATCGAGCTCTTAACATGGTCACAATCAAGAACAAATACCCAATGCCCCGAATAAATGATTTATTCGATCAACTCGCTCAGGCCAAAGTCTTCTCAAAAATTGACTTGAGATCGGGATACCACCAATTAAAAGTACGAACCGAAGATATTCCCAAGACAACCTTCACTTCCAGATATGGACTGTATGAGTTCACAGTGATGCCATTTGGGCTAACCAACGCCCCCGCATATTTTGTTCACCTCATGAACAAAGTATTTATGAAGTATATGGACAAGTTTGTTGTGGTATTCATCGATGATATTTTGATATACTCCAAAACGCCAGAAGAGCACGCCGAGCATCTCAGGATTGTACTCGGAGAACTCAGGAAACATCAACTGTACGCCAAATTCAGCAAATGTGAATTTTGGCTAAGACAGGTGGGTTTTCTGGGCCACGTACTCACCTAAGAAGGTATTGCAGTAGACCCGGAAAAGGTCAAGGCCATACTTGGCTGGAAACCACCAGCTAGCGTAACGGACATACGGAGTTTCTTGGGAATGGCAGGCTATTATCGAAGATTTATTGAAGGATTCTCCACCATAGCAAAGCCAATGACGCAGTTGCTCAAGAAAGGCAAGAAGTTTGAATGGACGGAAGCATGTGAGAAAAGCTTCCAAGAGCTAAAAAGCAAATTAACAAAGGCACCAGTATTAATTGTGCCAGACATACACAAGAATTTTGAGGTGTATTGTGACGCATCCCGGAAAGGCCTCGGATGCGTATTGATGCAAGAAGGCAAGGTAGTTGCGTATGTCTCCAGACAACTCCGCAAGCATGAGGAGAATTATCCCACTCATGACTTAGAATTGGCAGCAGTCATCCATGCACTCAAGGAATGGAGACACTTTCTACTTGGAAACCGTTGTGAAATATACACAGACCATAAGAGTCTTAAGTATATTTTCACACAGTCGGAACTTAATTTACGGCAACGACGCTGGTTAGAGTTGGTGAAGGATTATGATGTTGGAATCCACTACCATCCCGGAAAGGCAAATGTTGTGGCAGATGACCTTAGTCGGAATCCCAGCACGGACGATGACAATATACCAAAGTTGAGGCCAGAATTTCAACAGGAATTCGCCAGACTCAATTTAATAATGGTTACCGAAGGCAGTGTGTCGAATCTGGAAATACAGCCTACCCTGATGGAAAAGATTAAGGAGGCTCAGCACGGACACCCCAGCATTGATGGCATAAAAAGGAAAGTGAGTTTGGGCAAGGCCTCAGAATTCAACATAGATGAGCAAGGAATATTGTGGTACAGAGAGAGAATTTGCGTATCAAATATCAAGGACCTCAAACAGCAGATTCTGGCTGAAAGTCACACAGCTCCGTATTCAATCCATCCTGGAGGAACAAAAATGTACAAAGACCTTCAGGAAATTTTTTGGTGGCACGGTATGAAGAGAGATATAGCCACGTTCGTTGCATGTTGTGACTCTTGTCAACGTATCAAGGCAGAGCACCAGAAACCAGCCGGGCTGTTACAGCCAAACAAGATACCCGAGTGGAAGTGGGACGAGATAGGAATGGATTTCATTGTTGGACTGCCACGGTCACGACACGGAAACGATGCCATATGGGTCATAACCGACAGATTAACCAAAGTGGCACATTTTATTCCGGTGAAGACAATTCACACCACCCAGAGGCTGGCCAGACTTTATCTTGCCCGTATCGTTTGCCTACATGGAGTCCCAAAGACTATCATATCTGACAGAGGCACACAGTTCGTCTCTAGATTTTGGGATCACCTACAACAGGCACTGGGAACCCAACTAGCATTCAGTACCGCATACCATCCCCAGACTGATGGGCAGACTAAACGCGTAAACCAAATCCTAGAAGACATGCTGAGAGCCTGTGTCCTCACCTACAGAACCAGTTGGGAAGAAAGTTTTCCATATGCAGAATTCACATACAACAATAGTTATCAAGCCAGCTTGCAAATGGCACCCTTTGAAGCTCTGTATGGAAGAAGATGTCGAACCCCGCTAAATTGGTCAGAGACCGGAGACAGCCATATCTTCGGCCCAGATATGCTCAAGGAGGCCGAGGAGAAAGTTAAGACGATTAGAGATCGACTCAAGACAGCTCAAAGTCGGTAAAAGAGTTATTACGATCGAAAGCATCGGGAAATCAGTTTTGAACCCAGAGAATTGGTATACCTAAGAGTTTCTCCTATGAAGGGTCTGCAGCGATTCAGGATTAAGGGAAAGCTAGCACCAAGATTCATCGGACCATTCCATATAGTGGCCCGAAGAGGCACAGTAGCCTACCAGCTAGACCTACCAGGAGATTTATCCGGTATCCACAACGTGTTTCACATCTCGCAGCTGAGAAAGTACATGAGCAACCTAGAGAAGCAAGTATCACATGAAAATATTGACGTGCAACCAGACCTCACCTACCGGGAGCACCCAATAAAAATATTAGAAGAGTCTGAGAGGAGGACCCGACAGAAAACCATCAAGTTTTTCAGAGTTCAATGGAGCAATCATACCGAGAATGAAGCAACTTGGGAGAGCGAGGATTTTCTTCGGACAGAGCTCCCACACCTGTTTAAGGATCAGCTGAAATCTCGGGGACGAGATTTTTCCTAAGGGGGTAGGTGCTGTGACACTCCAAAATTTTTGTGGTTTTTGTTTTTAAAAAGAGCCTTGCTTGGTTTGAAGAAGGTCTTTTAAACCCTTCTTAAAAACCTTCTTCTAAGTTTACCCTCTCAAAAATCTTTTCTTGGATTTAGTTTCTTTTAAAAAGAAAACCTTTTTGGTTTTGGGCTTTTATTTGGTTTTGATCCATTCTTGTTTTACCATGCCTCTTATGGTAAAACTTCCCCCAAAACCCCTCCTTCCACTTTGAAACAACCCAAACATTCTGTCCAAACTAATAAAATCCATTTTTGGATTTTATTCCATTTATTTCCTTTCCCAAAACAATTTTGTCCTTTATTTTGAGCCTAGGTGATTTGCAAAGCAAGTACCTTAATGCCTTTGGTTTTTGGTCTCAACTCAACTCCCCTGGATAGTCCTTGGTACCCACAACCTAGAACCATTAAGATATACTCTTCTTATTTTCAAAATTTTCAAATTTCACCCTCTGCAAGTTTGGACCAGATTTGCCAAATTTGGTGAAATTCATATTTCCACTCCTCCAAATATTCCACCAAAATTCAGGCAACCTCTAGTTGCAATGAGAGACCACTCCACCAAAAACCAGCTAAAGGAAAAATCCCCACAGGCCAAAATCATTCTGTCGAACACCTAGCATGCACTATTACTGTTCATCTTCAGTAAAATTCAGATTCAGTGTCGTTTCTCCGTCAGAGTTTTAATCACATGTCCACAGTGCACTTGGCACGTTGCTCACAGCCCCTCCTTCTTGTTCGGAGCTCCACACGCGTGCTTGGCGTGTTCCTGGCGTCGGTGGCACCCTGGCCCGCCTGCGCCGGCGTGTTTTGCGGCGGCAGAACCACTGTAGCGGCCGACAGGGGACAACCCTGCGGCATAACGCCGTTCGGCGCCGCCCAAACCTTCTGAGAGCTCCGCGTGGCCATCTCCTTGCCAGCACATGCATGCAGCACCATCGCCGTCGCCTGGCACGCGCAGAGCGCGTTCTCTGCCGCCGACGTGCCGTGCGGCCGTTCCGTCGAGGACAGGCCGTAACCACCCGTCCCGTGCTGAGTTGGACACTGGAATGGCACCAATGCTCCGTCTAGTCGATGCTCCAGCTCCTAAGCCGACCGTCCAGCCACAGCGCCGCCGTAATCACTTGCCGGACTTATCCGTTCACGGCAACCGCCTCGGGCCGGCTATAAATAGCACCCCCGAGCTTGCTCTCGCCCCCGCACAACTCCACCACCTCACCAGACCCCGCCTAGCCACTGGAAGAGCCTCGAGGGGCCCTTCTTCCTCAACTTCGGCCACCTCGTTCCGCCTCGGCCTCCACCTCGATTCACTCCGGTGAGGCCGTCTCCGGCGCCCTAACCTCGTCAGCAACCCTCTCAAGCAACTAGGAGACTAACCCCCACTCCAATTTGACCCTCGCAGCTATCTCCGACGAGGTCCACGACCACCCGAAAGGGACGTGCTGATCACGAAGGTACAGTCCGATCCCCCTGCCTCGCCATGGATCACCGCCGGCGACCACCGCATCTCTCGGGCGCCATCGCGCCCTGTTTCCCTCGTTTGAATTTTCAAACCTGACGGGTGGAGCCCGCCTGTCAGCCTCTCAGTCGTTTCTTTTAAACGAACCGTTTTCTGGACTTTTCTGCAAAACCCCCCTGGGAGTTTTCTTTTTCATTATAGAAAGGTCCCAGGACCAAAACCCTTATATCTTTTAAACAGAAAAGTGTTTTTGTTTGATTCTTTTTCTGTTCTCTTTAGATTTTTGTCTAGTTTTTATCAGATTTATTTGAAAATTATTTGGTATACTTTTTTGTGCACCTCGCGGTATTTACATTACATGCATATTTTTCTTATACCGTAGATTCCAGAGGAAGTGACGGAGCTGCGAACTTCACCCAGTTAGGCTCCGACTACTCCGAACCAGGCAAGCATGTTTGAACTCTTGATATGATGAAGTGTTTGTTGCATGTTTGCATTTTAGGAGTTTCATGGCATGTTTATGGACATATCGTTGAATGTTATATTTCATGCATAGAAGTGGAAAGTAAGTTTCGGAAAGCCATATGTTGTTGGATACATATTGGCATGGCCATGAGATGGCACGAGGATGGGTAAGATGGCAGTGCTGTGACATGCCAGTCTTATGCCAGTCCATTTGACATCAGTGTCATCGTGAAGCAAATCACATTCCCGTTCACTTCCCTCTTGTACTGCCACATGTTTTCCGAAAGGAATATGGCTTAGTAAGTTGCAAATCATTTTCCTGGTACACACCAAATAGAGAGGCTGGGATGAGGGTTCCATGGCCCTGGATTAAAGCCCGTCATCCGGTCAGGGGGCATGGGTGTTTCCGGTTGGGACCGAGAGGGGGCACCCCTTAGAGCGCGCGTATAGAAATTTGATCCCATGCTATTCGAGGTTGTGACCTCCCCGTCTCAAAGTTTTTCTTGAACGTTGTCTAGGGTGATTTCCTGGCATCGTGAGGTGGAAATGGGTGTGTATTGGTTAAATGTGTTTCTACCAAAATACCATAAACGGAACTAGTCCTTCGTGACTACGGAAATCCGTTGGTTGTGGTCAGTTAGTACAAACTCTGCAGAGTCACAAATTCTTTAAATCATCTTGTACTTGTCCAAGTACTGTATTCATCTTATCTTGTTAGATATCAGCCTCAGTGAGAAAACTCCGGTGGATTACATGTGTGCAAAATCCGGTTAAAAGCTTATTCTTGTGGATGGACTAATCTTGTTATTTACATTTGTTATAAGCCCTGTCTGTGATGTCGCTTAGACGTCCGACGGTGGCATACTTGTTATTTACATTTCTTATAAGCCCTGTCTGTGATGTCGCTCAGACGTCCGACGGTGGCATACTTGTTATTTACATTTATTATAATCCCTATCTGTGATGTCGCTCAGATGTCCGACGGTGGCATACTTGTTATTTACATTTATATAAGCCCTTTCTGCGATGTCGCTCAGACGTCCGACTGTGGCATTTCTTTTCAAGCCCTTTCTGTAATGTCGCTCCGACGTCCGACTGCGACATTTCTTTTATAAGCCCTTTCTGTGATGTCGCTCCGACGTTCGACTGTGGCATTTCTTTTATAAGCCCTTTCTGCGATGTCGCTCAGATGTCCGACTGTGGCATTTCTTTTATAAGCCCTTTATGTGGTGTCGCTTAGACGCCCGACTGCGGCATGAGCTTTATTTATTTACCTTTCGAGGCGTCGCTCCAGACACCCGATCGGTTTTTCAGCTGTTTGTTTTATTTATCAAGTCATGCAAAATATTATTATTGAGATGAGCATCATCATTTTTGTTCATGACGCATTCATGCATACTTTTATTATATCTTTTGTCCGAACTGTCTTGCGAGTACTTTCAAAGTACTCACCTGGCTTGTTGATTTGGCCAGATGTTGATGAAGGCGATCTCATGGATGAAGAATTCGATAGCGAGTCCGATGCCTAGAGGAGTCCCAGTCAGTCCTGTGCGATTCTGCTTTGGTCACTGTATCATATCCGCTTCCGCCACCCCAGTAATAAATTCATCGAGCCTCACCTCGACGCTCGAAGAGCTTCCAGTTAGGAGCCAAGTTATCCACCACCACTTTTTCCTCGAGCTAGTAGCTTGCCACCACAACCCTGTGTCATAATCGCCCTTATGTAAAATATTAGCGAGTTTGTAATAATTTGTTGAGCAGCCTTAGCTCAACCCTGTATTATATTTATGCTACTGGTCTTCTGTTTATCAAGTATTTGACTACCCGCGAGGATAATTTTTCCTATACTAGGATGTAAAGATCGATTTTCTCAATAAGCATTTTATTGAAAAAGTCGGTCGTGACACTAGGACCCCTCGAGGAAAGACATGGGCCATATGGGCGATAGGAGGGAGGCACGCCAGCCCACAAGAGGTGGCGCGCCCCCCACTAGGGAAGGAGGCCGAATTTGACAGGGAGAGGGGGCGGCGCCCCCTTTCCTTCTCCTCCCCTCTCTCCTTCCTCCTTTCCCCCTCCTGTAAAAGGAAGGGGACGAATCCTACTAGGACCCCAAGTAAGACTCCTCCTACTTGGGGCGCGCCTAGGGCCGGCCTCCTCTCCCTCCCTCCTTTATATACGGGGGAGGGGCGCCCCTAGAACACACATCAATTGTTCCAAGCCGTGTGCGGTGCCCCCCTCCATAGTTTACGCCTCGAGTCATATTCTCGCGGTGCTTAGGCGAAGCCCTGCGCAGATCACATCACCATCACCGTGACCACGCCATCGTGCTGACGAAACTCATCTACTGCCTCAACCCTCTGCTGGATCAAGAGCTCGAGGGACGTCATCGCGCTGAACGTGTGCAGAAGTTGGAGGTGTCGTACGTTCGGTACTTGATCGGTCGGAACGAGAAGACGTTCGACTACATCAACCGCTTTAAGCAAACGCTTCCGCTTTCGGTCTACGAGGTTATGTGGACATACTCTCTCCCTCTCATTGCTATGCATCTCCTAGCTAGATCTTGTGTGAGCATAGGATTTTTTTTGAAATTGTATGCTATGTTTCCCAACAGTGGCTTCAGAGTCAGGTCTATGCGTATATGATATGCACGAGTAGAACACAAAGAGTTGTGGGCGGTGATCGTCATACTACTTACCACCAATGTATTATTTTGATTCGGCGGTATTGTTGATGAAGTGGCCCGGACCAACCTTACATGACCGCGTTCATGAGACCGGTTCCACCGACAGACATGCAACTAGTTTTGCAAAAGGTGGCTGGCGGGTGTCTGTTTTGCCAACTTAGTTGAATCGAATTCGACTGCGGATGGTCCTTGTTGAAGGTTAAAACAGCAAACTTGATAAATCACTATTGTGGTTTTGTGCCGTCGGTAAGAACGGTTCTTGCTAGAAGCCCATAGCAGCCACGTAAAACTTTCAACAACAAAGTAGAGGACGTCTAACTTCTTTTTGCAGGGAATGTTGTGATGTGATATGGTCAAGACATGATGTGATATACGTTGTTGTATGAGATGATCATGTTTTGTAAAAGTTATCGACAACTGGCAGGAGCCTTATGGTTGTCGCTTTATTGTATGACATACAAACACCATGTAGTTGCTTTACTTTATCACTAAGCGATAGCGATAGTTGTAGACGCAATATTTGGTGAGACGGCCACGATGCTACGATGGAGATCAAGGTGTCAAGCCGGTGACAATGGAGATCATGACGTTGCTTTGGTGATGGAGAACAAAAGCACAAGATGATGATGACAATATCATGTCACATATTTTGATTGCATGTGATGTTTATCTTTATGCATCTTATTTTGCTTAGTATGACAGTAGCATTATAAGACGATCCCTTAGCTAAAATTTCAAGGTATAAGTGTTCTCCTCGAGTATGCACTGTTGTAAAAGTTCTTCGTGCGGAGACACCACGTGATGATCGGGTGTGATGAGCTCTGTGTTCACATGCAACGGGTGCAAGCCTGTTTTGCACATGCAGAATACTCGGGTTAAACTTGACGAGCCTAGCATGTACAGACATGGCCTCAGAACACTGTGGACCGAAAGGTCGAACGTGAATCATATAGTAGATATGATCAACATAGAGATGTTCACCATTGATGACTACTCCATCTCACGTGATGATCGGACATGGTTTAGTTGATTTGGATCGCATAGCATTTAGATGACTCGAGGGATGTCTGTCTAAGTGGGAGTTCTTAAGTAATATGATTAATTGAACTTAATTTATCATGAACTTAGTCCAAATAGTTTTTGCATATCTATGTTGTAGATCAATGGCCCGTGCTACCGTTCCCTTGAATTTTAATGTGTTCCTAGAGAAAGCTAAGTTGAAAGATGATGGTAGAAACTACACAGACTAGATCTATAACTTGATGATTATCCTCATTGCTGCACAGGAGAATTATGTCCTTGATGCATCGCTAGGTGTAACCCCCCCCCAGCAACTGCAGACAATGTGAATGCCTGGCAGTCGCGTGTTGATGACTACTCATTAGTTCAGTGTGCCATGCTTTACGGCGTAGAATCGGGACTTCAAAGACATTTTGAACGTCATGGACCATATGAGATGTTCCAGGAGTTGAAGTTAATATTTCAAGAAAATGCCCGAGTTGAGCGATATGAAGTCTCCAACAAGTTCTATAGCTGCAAGATGGAGGAGAACAGTTCTGTTAGTGAGCACATACTTAGAATGTCTGGGTACCATAATCACTTGACTCAGCTGGGGGTTAATCTTCCAGATGATTCTGTCATTGATAGAGTTCTTCAATCACTGCTGTCGGTGTCAAAACGGCGGATCTTGGGTAGGGGGTCCCGAACTGTGCGTCTAAGACTAATGGTAACAGGAGGCGGGGGACTCAATGTTTACCCCGCAGCTCCGACCAAAAAAAGCAGGTCAACCCCGGCCACCCAACTCCTCCCACGTCTCCCTCGCACCCACCCACCTTCTTCGTCTCCCTCCCCCCACCACCATACTGCAACTATTCCTACCACCAACCCCCATGCGCCACGATTCCCGTCCCAGCACCCCCCACCCCCCTGCCGGGCCGCGCATCCCACCCGGCTTCTTCCACCTCAAGGCGACGGATCCGGGCCCCTGCGCGGCCACGACCAGCCTCAACCACGACATCCGGCGGCGACGACCCGGCCCATGGCGGCGTGCTAGGAGCTGGATCTCGACGGGGCGGCGTTCGTCCATGACGCAGCGACGCGGGGTTGCGCTCCTCCTGGAGATCAGCCCGGCCGCCAAACCTCCCCTAACCCCGGATCCACACCGCGCCCGGCGGGAATCAGATGGAAGCAGTCCAGGTCGATCTGCTCCGTCCATGGATCCGGCATCTCCTACCTCGCATCCGGCTGCTACGGGTCGTCGCTCCTTCCAGTGGACTTGTCCACTTCCTGCAGTCAATGGTGCTGGTGACGGACCTCCCCAAGCCGCCACAGGATCCGGGTGCCTCCATGTTCCACATGCGAGCGCCACACCTCCCCGTCCCCCATGCTCCTCCCCGCCTTGAACCACCACCACCCATCCTCGCCCCCGCGGCCACCACCGCATCCCTCCCCGGCACTGGATCCAGTCGGATCCATCTCGAGCACTGTCGTCCCGCCTGGGCCCGCACGGTTGCAGCCCAGCCTTCTTCGTTCCCCCACCTCTCGCTGAGACGCCGGATCTGCGAGCCAACGCCATGTCTCATGCCGTCCCGAAGCTCAACCGCCATGGATTCGTGATCTCTGCTGTTGTTGCGCTCTTCCTCGACCACGACGAGTGCACTTCCTCAACCCCGACGAGTGCACTTCCTCAACCTAGAAGAGTGCTGCAGTTCGGTTGGCCCCCACTCTGAACCCCCTCTTCCACCAAACTTCTGTCGGTGTGCACTGCAGGCAGCATTGGCATGCAATGAAGACAATGATGGCGCTAGTGCATAATTGCATGGACAACGACACACACGGCGAGCGGAGGACAACCTCGACCCCCAGCCTCCCGTGTAGTTCACCAGGTGAGCCCGTCCGGTGCAGAGTGCCTGTGCGTGCAATTCCTTCGCTACAGTTTTGTTTGTGTTTGTACTCTTGTAGTGCAGTTTGCTTCTGGGAGTGCTCCAGTGATGGTTTTGTTGTGAGATGGGTGTATACATGTTTGTATATATGTATGATCTGTATGTATGTTTACGGGATGCAGTACTAGCGACAGCGCCGTGCGGTTCTTTAAACCTTGCGTTGTAGCTTGGCAGCTCTGTGCGTGCACTGATGCATGCAGTTCCCAGTTTGGTTAATGGCGCGCAAGCCGTGTGGTTCGAAAAACAGTAACATGCATCTCGTCGGCGGCAGCGTGCAGTTTACCTGGTCCCTCGATGTTGTGGAGTCATCAGTTTTCTGTTGCGTTTCAAGACCGCTCTGTTTCAGATTTTGCTTGCGCATAGCAGTGCAGTTCGCCCGGGTCCTCTGTGCGGTGCGGTTGGGTGTCATTTGTGATAATTTCCCATATAAAGAAAGAAAAAGTTCTCTTGCAGTTTCTTTTGTATGAATTTCTAGATTTTCAAAAAAATCGTTGTAAAAAATGTTGAAAAACTCTATATGCCCAAATGTGAAGTGCAAAAAAATTGTTAAGGAAACAAAAAATAATAATGCGGTTTGCTAGTGTTCGCAGTTCACTTTTTGTAGTGTCGCGGTTAATTTAATCCCAATATGAAGTGCAAAAAAAAATTCAACGGTAAAGAAATCATGCAGTGCGCTTGTCCGTCTGGTGAAGTGCGGATTTTAGTCTAAAGAAGTGCGGTTTGTCACTTTGTTTGGGAAAATTTACGTCTCACAAAAAAGAAATCATGAAGTGCACTTATCCGTCTGATGAAGTGCGTGTTTGGTCTAAAGAAGTGCGATTTGCTACCTTGTTTGGGAAATTTACGTCCCACAAAAAAGAAATCATACAGTGCACTTGTTGGTCTGATGAAGTGCGGTTTTCTGGTCTGAAAGTAGTGCGGTTTTCTGTCTAATGCAGTACGTATGACGATTTTGGGTCGCAAAAAAACAGAGTGTCCGCATTTTGTTAAAAATCAAAATTGCTATTTAACCGTAAGGAATCAGAGGGGGTGTTCTACATGACAAAGTTGCACCTCATCGATATCTTTCCAACGGCGTATAACTCGAATCATTTCGACCAGCGGTTTGCAAAAATTTCACAAAAAACGGCCGCTGCCCCCCGTCGTCGGCCGCACAATTTTCAAAATTAACGTAAAACCGTATTTCAACATATGAAAGTTGCGCCTCATTCATAGCTTTCCAACGGCGTATCACACGCCTCGTTTTGACAAACGGTTCAAAAATTGGAGCGAAAACGGTACCGAAAATTTGAAAAAAAAAATAAAAACAGAATTCCACGATTTTGTAAATTTGAAACTTTCTTAAACCGTAAGGAATTAGAGAAACATTTATATATGAAAAAGATGCGCCTCGACGATATCTATCCAACGGCATATCGTTTGCTTCATTCCGACGAGCAGTTTAGAAGAAATTGCGAAAAAATGCTCGATGCCACTCGTCATGGGCCGCACCATTTTCAAAACTGCTCTTAAACCGTGTGGAATATCGAAAAGTGTTCAACATGTCGAAGTTGCGCCTAATCCATAGCTTTTCAACGATATACTACATGCCTCATTCTGATAAACGGTTAAAAATTAGATCGAAAACAGTACCGAAAAAATAACGCGTGCAGTTTTTTCCGACGAGAAGTTCACTCGTGTAAGTACTGCAGCACACTTGGTTCAAAGAATGACGTGCACTTGCATTCAGCGTGCAGTGCGGAAGTGGTGTGCAAAATAGTTATTCTGCTAATATTAGCAGAATAGACCGTCTGTATATATATACTTAAAATTATTCCACTGAAAACTTCTTTTCAATATGAATTTTAAGGGGTTAAATTTGAATTTTGCGGTGCATGCACGCCTTATCCATTGAAATGGAGGGAATAATTCGAGCCGATAACAATCAAAACACATTACAAGCAAAGCACAACAATTTTTTTGCCAAAGCAAACTTGCTACACCGAATCAGGACTTATTTTTCTTTTTGAAACAACATGCATGCATGCCTCGTTGATTTCGATTAAAGAAGCCGTCAATATTTACAAGGAACATTCTTCCAAAAGCATGAAAGGTTGACATGAAACCAAACTTAAGGATACCACCAGGTAACCACACATGGTCCTAGGCTCCCAACAGGACCTGAATCTAAACACAAAAGTTCAAATCAAACTTCGAACACAGTGTGGCAACCCTAAGCAAAACAACATAAGCTTATTACAATTAAGCTCACACGAAGAGAGGCGATGCAAAAGGGACATCATGTCGATCCTAGTATCGTAGTTGTCTACTCGTGCATTCTCTTGAAGATCTCCAACATCATCCTCTTGATCTTCGTGGCTCCGCCATCCGTGCTTCCTCGTTTTGGCTTGTCTGCAGTATTGCACAACTAGTGTGATAATGGCAGAAACTGAATATAAATGGGCGAAATCATTAGGCATTTCCTTATCAGAATTCTTAGTTTTCTATATATTTCAAAATAGTGTTATCCCGCCAATCAGGGCCATCTTCATATGATCAAGCGGGAAGAGGTTTATCCAGAGGGGCCCACTAGGTCATCAACGTCCCGAGAGAGCTTGACTAAACCAAAGGAACTGAGGACTAATATCCAGGAGAACTTTGGCAAATTACAATAAAATAATAGATGCTTAGTAGTTTCATCATGACCAAAAAACGAACATTGACTATTCATAGTCCATCCCCTTTGGAGCAAATTGTCTTTGGTTAGGGCAATGTGTTTGATCATTAGCCATAGGAGATCTTGATCTTCAAAGACATTTTGACTTTCCAAATTCCTTTTTAGTCAACCAAGGTAAATGTCTTAAGTTGAAAATACATATCTCTCATAGTAAGCCTTCTCTTGCTCCCAATTTCCCGAGTCACTTTGTCAGAGTTGCTAGATAGAGGTACACCATCCACCAAAGAAAATGTAACCTGCTGTGATAAACACGTATTATCACAGAAATATATTTTTTGTAGTGTTTATTGAGGCTTCTAAGCTGAGGAATCAACGGATGTAGACCTCCCACGCATCTACCTTGATACAGAATTCTCCTCGTGGCTTGGTATTTAATCAAAAAGAAGAAATTATGAGATTCTAGAAAAAACTTAATTATCAATGGCAATGCGATGAACGGAGAGAAGGTTTTGGGAGGCACTAGGAATATGTAAGATTCTTCTAAGATTCATGTCTTTTTGTGGGGTTTTGATAATAGAATGACCAAAATTAGTTATCCATCGGCGGTGTGGACTTGCTCATGGCCATGATATTACTCATGTGTGGACAACTTTCCAAGCTCACTGGTTATGTGCAACAACTTACTTTTTCTGGTAGTTATTGTCCTTAACATAATGCCAATTACAATCTTTGGCGATGTGGTTAGTTTTTTTTGCGGATTTGGCAAGGACCAAACTCATCAAACTCATACCCATAGTTGTTGTTGTTGCTGGATTGTCCTCCTTGGCGGCCCCTATTGTTGGAGTAGAAGGGTCGACCATTGCCGGTGAAAGTGCGTTATATCGACTAGAGGGGGGTGAATAGGCGATTTTTATGAATTCTTCACTGAGGAATTTGCTGGTGAGGAAATTCCTAAAAGAAGAACTACTAGCAGCGGAATAAGTACTCAAATGTAAACATAACAGAACACAAGCATGGTCATCATGATGGAATGAAGACAAGCACAGAGTACAGAAAGCGTAAACTCAGGATAACACAGAAAGAAGACGGACAGACTGAAGAAATTGAACTGAGGAAATTGAGAAAGTCTTCAGTCAAAGTCTTCAAACAAATATGAACAAGCACACAACAACAGAAATGATGAAATGAAAGAGTTGAGGAAATAGAACCAGTAAGCTTGGTGAAGACAATGATTTGGTAGACCAGTTCCAACTACTATCTCAGTTGTACGTTTGGTTAGAGTGGTTGAGTATTTAAACTCGGGGACACACAGTCCCGAACACACAGTCCTCACCGTGTTCTCCTTGAGCTAAGGTCACACAGACCTCACCCAATCACTCGTGGTAAGTCTTCAGGTGACTTCCAAACCTTCACAGACTAGGTCACTCGGCGATCCACAACTCCTCTTGGATGCTCTAGACCATGACGCCTAACCGTCTGGAAAAAGCACAGTCTTCAAAGGTAACAAGCGTCAGATCCACGCAGGATCAATATTTTCAGTGATGCTTAATCACTTTGGGTTTGTAGGTGTGTTGGGTTTGGGTTTTCCTCACTTGATGATTTTCGCTCAAAGTCCTCGGAGGATGGGATGCTCTCAAATGACAAGTGTCAGTTTCTCTCGGAGCAGCCAACCAGCTAGTGGTTGTAGGGGGCGGCTATTTATAGCCTAGGGAGCAGCCCGACATGATAAGACATAAATGCCCTTCAATGATATGACCGTTAGGTGGGTAGATATTTTGGGACAGCTCGCGCATAGCACAGCAACGGTCGGAATTTTGACTCTCAAATTCCTCAGGGCTATCATGTTCCTCACTGTGTAGGCAATCCACACTGGCGAATTCCTAACTCCTCAGTCAGAACAAATTCCTCAGAGACCAGAAGAACTTCGTCTCTGTCACTGAAGAATATGACTGAACTGTATGAGATTTCCAATGGTTTCACTCAAAGGGATTGGTAGGTGTAGGATTTTGAGTTGAGCATCACATGGAAATTTTTCCTTAGTATTTCCTCGACCCCCTTTAACAGTACGGTGTTTCCTATGACTCAAGAAAGAGAAAATGAAACTATAAAAACAAAATTCTTCACGCTTCATGTTCCTCGAATGATTGCCAAGTCTTCAAGGTTACACCAATTTCTTCACTTTCAAAGTCTTCAGAAAGTCTTCAGAAATCCAAAGTCTTCAATTGAAGAACTTCATTTTTAGGGGTCGACTTTCTCTGTAAATATCAAACTCCTCATAGACTTATAGATCTGTGTACACTGACAAACGCATCAGTCCCTTAACCTATAAGTCTTCAATACACCAAAATCACTAAGGGGCACTAGATGCACTTACAATCTCCCCCTTTTTGGTGATTGCTGACAATATAGGTTAAGTTTTCAACGGGGATAAACATATGCATTGTAAATACTGATGTTGAGGAATTTGATTGCAAGATATAGAAGAACTCCCCCTGAAGATATGCATAGTGAGGAATTTGCTTTTGAAGCAATGCACACTTGAAGAGTATAATCATGGAGATCTCCCCCTATATCTTGTAATTTATACACGCATTTGACATATAATATGAAGAATTTGAAATGCATGATGAAATATGGTGACTGATGTAATTCACCATGCGTGTATTAAAATTAATGAGGAATAAGCATGCAAAAGAACTCAGCAAAAGTATCAGGCCAC
The DNA here is from genome assembly GCA_963921465.1 of Triticum timopheevii. Taxonomy (NCBI): domain Eukaryota; kingdom Viridiplantae; phylum Streptophyta; class Magnoliopsida; order Poales; family Poaceae; genus Triticum; species Triticum timopheevii. The sequence goes on along the minus strand of OY997270.1, from coordinate 486,214,800 downwards.
CATAGAGTTTAAGATTACAACTCAATCTAGCAAAGTCATCAAAAGAACGAGAGTTGTAACTTAGAAAAAACGCCCATATAAGATAGACCCGCTTGAAGACTAACTCAAATTTCTCCCCCTTTGTCATCGAATGACCAAAAGAGTTGAAAAAATGAGGACTAACGCCCCTGAAGAATATCATGATGATGGAGGAGCGCCAGCGTTGTTGGGGTCTTGAGTCGTTGTAGGGCCTGCCACAGTGTCGTACAAGTCTTCGAATTCATCTATGTCGCGCGATGAAGAATATGAACTGGCGACCAAGGAAGGAACTTTGACCTTCTTGAATCTTTCGGTGGAGGAGCAGACCAGTCAAAATCTTCCTTGAAGCCCATTTGCTTCAGATCTTCTTCACCATAGAGATGTGACAGAATAGCCCAGGTGTGATCAAAAACTTCATGGAGGTAGTAATGGTTTTTCTTCACTACATTATGTGTAAAAGTCATGTTGTGAAGAATAGAGCCAAACTGACGCTTAACCCATTTGTGGTTTCGATCCACCTTCTGGTAAAGACTTAGAAGCAGCTCACAGTCAGTCATCACACGAGGAGTAGTGGCTTGAGGATTTGGCTTGGATGCATTGGCAGCAGAATCATGAGTGGTAGAGTCATCATTGGTGGAATAAGATGCAGCTTTGCGGAACTGACCATCCAATGGACGAATGCCTTCATCGATAACAGCTGGTGCCTTGGACTTCTCATCAGCTGAGGAATATGTCCGCTTGAGGACTTCAATCGGGGGCAAGTAGCTGAGGTGAGTCTAAAAGTCAGCTTTGTAGTTGAGTGAAGACCTTGTATGAGGAATCTCATGATCCACGGTGCGTAGGGCTTCAGCTCAAATGGTGAAAGTGCAACATTTGCCAGAGTCCTCATGAAGAAATCATGATAATTGATAGGGATGCCATGCATGATGTTGAATAGCATATTCTTCATCATGCCAATAATTTCCTCATCGGATGAGTCATGGCCTTTAATAGGACTTACAGTCTTCGTCAGAATGCGATAGATGGTTCTTGGCACATACAACAATTCCTTCACGAGGAATTTGGTCCTTGGGGCTTGACCAGGCTTCAGAGGCTTCATGAGCACTTGCATGTAATGAGCAGTGAGTTCAGGCTCATTGTACAGACAACGAGCACCATCAAGTGGAGGACTGATTGGCAGTGCATGAAGCAATTCAGAGGCCGGTGCCTTGTAGTGAGTGTTTTCGGGCATCCAGTCCAACACCCAAGAGTTGATGTCATTAGCTTCACCTGTGAAATGTAGCATTGCATAGAACTGAAGAATGAGCTCTTCATTCCAGTCAACTATGTCTGAGCAAAAGTTAAGCAAGCTTGCATCATGAAGCATACTGAGGACTTGAGAGAAGCAAGGCATTGATTCCATGTACATGTGAGGAATATGCTCGTGGTCGAAGACTTTGTCCTTATTGAACAGCAGTGAAGAATAGAAGTTAGCCTGGCTGGCAGTCCAGAAACGCTTCCTTCTAAGACAAGCGTTATCATAAGGGTTGAAGTCAGTGAAGAACACATACTCGCCGAAGAAATCATCAACCTTGAATTTTTGCTTCTTTGAGAAGGGATCCGTTGGCTTGGGCTGAGGAGTGTCAGTCAATTGCATCACCACCTCAGGAATCACAATCTCAGGATCCACAGACCGAGGAATTTCAGGTTCTTCTTCAGCTGCAACCTGGGTCTTCAATTCTTCATTTACAATTTCTTCAGCACTAGGGGCTGGAATTTCTTCATGGACAGACGGGGTTGCATGAGGTTCTTCAGATCCCATTTGTATTTTAGTGGCAGCTGGGGACTGAGGAATTGCTTGGAGTGGAGTGAACATTGGAGAATTGGGGTGCTGACTTTCCCAAAAGTCATCATTTAGCACAGGTGTGGTACAACCAATGTCCACATCCTCATCTTCCATTTCTTCAACGCCGGCCTCTTCAGCAGTGAACTGAGGCATAGGCGAGGAGACGACTGGGGTTGAAGGGATTGCATCCACTTCAATTTCTTCATCCAACTGCTCTAACGAAGCAGCAGAAGTATTCTCTTCATCGGATTCACTGGGAATCACATAATCTTCACCAAAAGGAACAAGGCCCTTTGATGGCATGAATGAAACAAGAACGACATCAATGGGATTGTCAATGGAGCTTGTCAAGGGCTTCATCTTCTTCGGAGCTGAAGAATTGATGAAGTTGATGCCTTCCTTTTCTTCACAGCTGCACGCTCTGCAGCCTTGGTCTTCTTCGCATCTGATGCAGATGGAAGGATCGGAGTTGGTGTAGGCCCAGGAGGTGCAGAGGACTTTGTTTCCGTTTCTTCAGGCGCAACTGATACAGTTGCCCTGACTTCTTCATGTTCTTCAGGCGCACCACTAGTGGATACCCTGGAAATTTCTTCAGTGGCTGGAATGGAGTCATCAACCTTGGTACTTTAATTTTCCTCAGCAGCCTGATTGTCATCAGCGGTCCTGGCATGTTCTTAAGTGGGCTGAGCAGATGCTTCAGCCGGTGTAACTTCAATGTGCACAGGAGCAGCAGCACTTGAAGTGAATTTCTTCGTCAGATTGACGAACCGAACCTTGGCGCCCTTCCAATCAGCATAGTAGCGATTGAATTCATCACTCAGTTGCTTGATTTCAGGTTGCAAGACAATGAGTTGATCAGGGGTAACAGTGAGGACATTGTCCTTGAGGTAGCGCTGCTTCTGGTATTGCGCTTTCTTCAGCCTTCTGCCTTCTTCAAATTTCTACTTCTCTTCCTCAATGAAGGCAGTCAGAACATGACTTTGACCAGGAGTGAGGTTCATCTCCGGCAAAGGCGCGTTAGGGTCCTTGTTCCATAGATCAATGAAGTCGAGGATCAACTTTGGATCCAATAGTAGTGGCACATTGCTTCCATTGGCTCTAGCGGCCCTGGCCTGCCTATCACTGATGATTTTGGCAAGTTCTTCATCATCAGCCTCATCGTCATCAGAGGGCACTTGGAAGGCAACCTGCTTCTTGTGAGGACTTGGTCGAAGGCCTCGTCCAGCAGTAGCCTTTTTCTTCAGCAGAGAGGGGCCAGCTGACGAATTTGGTGCAGCTGAGGAACTTGCAGATGCTCCTGAGGCAATTGAGATGCATGTAGTCCTTTGGTACGTGGCGAGATGCACAGGTGCAGAGGATTTGGCTGGAGCAGCTGAAGACTTTGTCGGAGGAGCTGAGGACTTTGAAGGAGGAGCAGTCTGAGGAATTGGCCATGAGGGCTTTGAAGAGTCTAGCCTTGAGGGCATTGATGAGGAGCTTGGCTGTGAGGGCATTGAGGGAGAAGCACTTGACTTATGCGCAGGCTTCTTAGACATAGCCTTCTTCAGCTTACTGGCATAGGCCTCAGTAGCGGTAGCAGCAGCAGCAGCAGAGTGTGCATTGAATTTCCTCACTGCTTCCTTTGCTTGCTTGGCCAGTTTGGCCTGGCGCTTTGCCCATTCAGCAGCATAGTCCTCACCGCGTGAGGGAGTCCTGGACTAGGGGGTGTCCGGATAGCCGAACTATCATCATCGGCCGGACTCCAAGACTATGAAGATAGAAGATTGAAGACTTCGTCCCGTGTGCGGATGGGACTTTCCTTGGCGTGGAAGGCAAGCTTGGCGATACGGATATGTAGATCTCCTACCTTTGTAACCGACTCTGTGTAACCCTAGCCCTCTCTGGAGTCTATATAAACCGGATGGCCTTAGTCCATAGGACGAACAACAATCATACCATAGGCTAGCTTCTAGGGTTTTAGCCTCCTTGATCTCGTGGTAGATCTACTCTTGTAACCCACATCATCAATATTAATCAAGCAGGACGTAGGGTTTTACCTCCATCAAGAGGGCCCGAACCTGGGTAAAAACATCGTGTCCCTCGTCTCCTGTTACCATCCGCCTAGACGCATAGATCGGGACCCCCTACCCGAGATCCGCCGGTTTTGATACCGACATTGGTGCTTTCATTGAGAGTTCCTCTTTGCTGTCGCGATCAGGAAGGATGCCTTTTCCTGTCTTTAAAGACGGCACCATCGTCAAGAGAGCTTTGGCCGCCGGCCAAACTGTCCGGCTAGGTGGTTTTCTTATGACCGCCTGTTCGGCCACCGCTCCGACGATGACCTCTCAAGTCATCAAAAGCGATCTTCACGTTAGCTCGGAATTCGCCGAGCAGTTAGATCCGATTGAGGTCTCCTCTGTAAATGAGCTCTTGGATCGCATCGCCGCCCTGGGAGTCGCTACAGACTATGATCAGATTGGGCTTAAAACCAATTTGAGAGAGATTAACTCTCCTCAGGCTACCCACCACGTTGTCGTCGTAGAGGAACAATGCGGCAACCCTTCTTCTACGTTGAAAACTAACTATATCCGGATTCCCGATCCCTCCAAGCCGGATTCCCGCGGATGGACGGACGCTAATCAAATACTGAACTTAGAGTCAGGAATCGGACTAGATTCGTTGGAAAGCATCCAGCAAGTCAAGCTTCCAATCCGGAAACCTCTTGGCCTTTGAGCCTCAAATCGGGCGGCGTTCCGAACTTGATTCCACCCGCCCACCCAAACATAAGCGATCTATCTCGAATACGGCAGGAGCCCGATGAAGTAGTACATCATTATTGGGCCAGATTCCTCCTGGTTATGAACAGGATAAAGGACTGCTGCGAAGAAAGCGCGATTTCAATTTTCTGCAACAATTGCCCGGACAAGGGAATCATGAACGCCATAAGTCGTCGCAAAGTTACACGCTTCATCGACCTAGCGACCATCGTACAAAAATACTGTGCGGTGGAGATTGCCAGGAACACCGAAACTAGGTTTTGGGATAGTCCGGCCTTTACTACAACCCTAGTCCGAAGTAAAAGGGTGCGCCATACTCAAGCACCTGGGTTAAAAACCAAAAAGCAAAAAACCCCTAAAGGGCATGAACCGTACTGGAGGGCTGGCTCAACGGACCCTGCAAAATCCACAGTACGGAGGGCGCCACTCCAACACACAGCCTTCGAGCATGTTGGATACTACGGCAGGTGGCCAAAAGTGGCGAAGGCTTTTTAGCCCCGAGCAAACAGCCCAGCAGTACCGGTACGGTATTAACAGTCTTCGAGACTTTCGCATCAAATAACATGCGAAAACGAACAATCCGCGGCCTCGCCGAAGTCTACCAAGTAGCAACAGCAAATCCATGGAGTGACACGGCTATCACCTTCAACGCCAGCGACGAACCTAAATTCCGAACAGCTAGAGCACCAGCCGCATTGGTCCTGAGTCCGATAGTGGACGGCTTTCGCCTTACCAAGGTACTCATGGATGGCGGCAGCGGATTAAACCTCATCTACAAGGAAACCCTTCAAAAAAATGGATATTGAATGGAGCCGCATCGAGCGAAGCAGCACAACCTTCAAAGGGATAATCCCTAGTCGAGAAGTATGCTGCACAGGAAAAATCACACTAGATGTAGTGTTCGGCTCACCGGACAATTACAGGTCCGTGGAGGTCACGTTCCAAGTGGCCCCATTCGGCAGCGGATATCACGCTTTGTTAGGGAGAGAGGCATTCACAATCTTCCAAGCTATACCCCACTACGGGTACATGAAGCTCAAAATGCCCAGACCCAATGGGATAATCACTCTTGCCAGTGATCCAGATACAGCACTCCGCGCTGAAAATAAGACAGCCGCACTGGCCCTAGAGGCATTGTCCGAAGCCCTAGCGGCAGAGGAACTAACTACGCTGCGCTCCACGGTGGATAGGGACGATGTGATACTCGATAAGAGGTCCAAGTCCACCTCTTTTAAACCAGCAGACGAAATAGTCAAATTTCAGGTCCATCCAACGGACTCCACAAAGACGGCCTCCATTGGGGCACAATTAAGTCCTGATGTCGAAGCCGCACTACGAGAATTCCTTCGGGAAAATTGGGACATTTTTGCCTGGCACCCTTTAGACATGCCAGGAATCCCACGCAGGCTAGCAGAGCACAGCCTAAACATCCTAAAAGGATTCAAGCCGGTCAAACAAGCTCTTCGGTGATTTTCCGAACCTAAAAGACAGGCAATGGGAGAGGAGCTAGCCAAACTCTTAGAAGCCGGATTCATCAGAGATATAAAACATCCAGACTGGCTAGACAATCTAGTAATGGTACCAAAAAAGGACAAATCCTGGCGCCTCTGCGTCGATTTTAAAGACCTTAACAAGGCCTGTCCAAAGGACCCTTTCCCCCTCCCTCGCATCAACCAAATCATCGATGCTACCGCAGGGCATGATTCATTGTGCTTCCTCGACGCATACTCCGGATACCATCAAATCAAGATGGAAGAAAAAGACCAGGCTGCAATAGCATTCATTACTCCATATGGGCCATTTTTCTTCAACACAATGCCCTTCAGACTCAAAAACACCGGCGCAACATATCAACGCATGATTCAAACATGTCTGGCTACCCAGATAGGCAAAACAGTAGAGGCATACGTAGACGATGTGGTAGTCAAGACCAAACACGTCGAAACTCTAGTAGAAGACTTGAGGGTGACATTCCACAACCTCCGAGCATATGACATTAAGCTCAATCCGGAAAAATGCGTCTTCGGCGTACCAGCCGGAAAGCTCTTGGGCTTCATCATATCCCGTAGAGGAATTGAAGCAAACCCGGCCAAAATCCGAGCTCTGTCACAATTGGATATTCCAAAGGACATCAAGCAAATACAAAAACTAACCGGATGCGTAGCGGCCTTAAGTCGCTTCATCTCCCGTTTGGGAGAAAAGGCTCTGCCCCTCTACCGCCTCCTCCAGCGCACCGAACATTTCGAATGGACGGATGCTGCCACAGCCGGACTCGAAGAAATAAAGGCCATACTGGCAACAAATCCGGTCCTGGCCGCGCCCAACCTGGGCGAACCTATGTTATTATATATCGCAGCAACACATCAAGTTGTCAGCGCGGTACTCGTCGTCGAGCGAGAGACAGAAGGGCACAGATTCCCTCTTCAAAAACTAGTGTATTACGTATCCACTGTTCTAACTCCATGCAAGTCCCGGTACCCACATTATCAAAAGATAGCGTATGCGGTGTTCATGGCATCCCGGAAGCTGCGACACTACTTTCAAGAGTGTTCCATAATGGTGGCCTCCGAAGTACCTCTCAACAATATTGTAAACAATCGCGACGCAACGGGCAGGATTGCAAAATGGGCTATTGAGCTCTTACCATTTGACATATCCTATAAACCACGGCGAGCTATAAAGTCGCAGGTTCTGGCTGACTTCGTCGCCGAATGGACCGAAGCCGAACTCCCTAAAGAGTACGGCACATACTCCAATTGGATCATGCATTTTGACAGATCCAAAATGTTGGCTAGCTTGGGGGCTGGCGTCGTCCTGACGTCTCCAACTGGAGACACAATCCAATACGTACTTCAAATAATGTACACGGACTCCAACAACGCAAACGAATATGAGGCCCTTCTGCATGGCCTCCGGATGGCAATCTCCATGGGCATTCAACGCCTAGAGGCGCGCGGGGATTCAAACCTCGCAATATCCCAAGTAAATGGAGACTTTGACGCCAAAGATCCAAAAATGGCAGCTTACCGCAACGCCGTCCTAAAAATGTCAGCTCGGTTCGAAGGACTCGAATTCCACCATGTAGCCCGGAATAACAACCAGGCAGCAGACGTGTTAGCGCGCATCGGTGCGAAACGAGACGCCGTCCCTCCAAACATCTTCGTGGGACAACTCTTTAAGCCATCCGTGTTATGGGAAGAGGAGTCCGGAAATAACAATCCGGAGCCAGCTGCATCACCTAACTCAGACCATTCTGCCACAATCGGCGGCTCAGCCAATGAAATAACATCTTCAGCTCACGAAATAATGGCAGTAATTGCCCCGTGGACAGAACCATTCCTAGCCTACTTAATTCAGCAGGAACTTCCCGAAGACCAATATGAGGCCCGCTGCATAGTTCGGCGATCTAAAGCCTACAAGGTCCATGAGGGAGAACTTTATAAGAAAAGCACAACCGGAGTCCTTCAAAGGTGTATCTCCGAAGAGGAGGGGCGGAATCTCCTGGCTGAAATTCACGCTAGACTCGGCGGGCACCACGCTGCGGCCCGGGCCCTTGTAGGCAAGTCCTTCCGTACAGGATTTTATTGGCCGACAGCCCGGGCAGATGCTCAGGACTTAGTCCAACGATGCATCGGTTGCCAGCTCTTTGCTAATCAGAGCCACATGCCACCCACCGCCCTCAAAGCTATACCCATTACCTGGTCGTTCGTGGTCTGGGGGCTTGACATGGTTGGACCCCTTAAAGGGGGAACCCACAAGCACAAATACTTATTGGTCATGGTGGACAAATTCACCAAATGAATTGAGGCCAAGCCGGTTAAAACGGCAGAATCCGGACCGGTGATAGACTTAATATCTGGGGTAGTACACCATTTTGGCGTCCCCCACAGTATCATCACTGATAACGACACGAACTTCATGGCCGACGAGGTTAAAATCTGGTGCAAAAACATGGGCATCAAGCTCGATTACGCTTCAGTCTATCACCCCCAAACTAACGGTCAAGTCGAGTGAGAAAATGGTCTAATCATGAGCGGCATCAAACCCAGACTAGTGCGGTCCCTCAAGGAATCTAACATGCACTGGGTAGAGGAGCTCGACTCCGTACTCTGGGGACTGCGGACCACGCCAAACCGAACTACTGGATTCACACCATTTTTCATGGTATACGGCGCAGAGGCAGTTCTGCCCTGTGATATAATTCATGACTCACCTCGTGTGCGCATGTACGAAGAAAGAGAAGCCGAGTTGGATCGGCAGGACAGTTTGGACGCCTTAGAGGAGGAGCGGGACATGGCAAAGGTTCGTTCCGCATTTTATCAACAGCAGGCTCGAAGATATCAAAGCAGAGAAGTACGGGCCAAAACTTACAATGTCGGCGAACTCGTTCTACGCCTGCCGGACAATAAAAAGGACAAACTTAAGCCCAAGTGGAAAGGTCCCATCATCATCGACCAAGTCCTGACCGGCGGAGCATACCGTCTATGTAAAGCATCTGACAACCGACTCGAGCCGAACCCATGGAACGCAGCCCGTCTCCGAAGATTCTACGCCTAAACACCGGACTCAGAGTTCGTCTCACTCCCCCGTCCACCTTTTTATATTTTTTACTGTCTCTTGTCCCCCTCCTTCTTCCCACTTTTTTTTCAATACCTTTTATAGGCTGATTTGCTCTTTGTTCGCACACACGTGATGTGCTCCTAGCACTCATTATACTTGGGGGCTTCTTTACCAGAAGCTTAATCATATGGGCTTCACGCCCAATACATGTGTCATACTTCCGCATGTACCTTTTATTCACCATTATATGCATCGATATGACTTAAGTTTTTGCCAAGCTAGGTTGCCTGGCTCCTGTGCTTACCCCTACGTTCCCGATTGTTCGGCTAGGAGGTAAAGGGAGCACCTCTGTGATTGTTACTACCGGGTCAGCCGGATGTGTACCTCAGACTGGGTGAAGCTGAAAGCTAGAGTTCTTAAGAGAATATTCGGTTGGTGACTTGAAAGATGATTTATTACTTACTTATTTATCTGCCCCCAGATGCTTTTTCTGCTATTTTCGCAATCCGGCATTGCACCTTAGGGCATGCCTCCCAGGGAAAGGAACCCTTAACGGAACTATTCTCCCTGGAAGATGTTTCTTACTAACCATGTAATATAACATAACTAGTTGGGAACTTGTTTGATAAAGCAATTATGACCCCGACGCCTTGTCTCCATGCATGCCCCGGTTCTTTTATAACCGTAAGGGTATTCGGACCCACTCCGGACTGTTGGGTCCCGAGGTTGAAGCGAAACGGTCCGCAAAGACAAACGATCTACAATCCGGCTAGAAGGCATCTTACATGTCATTTCAAATTACATCGTCAAACCGACTGATTGTACTCCTCCTCAATCCCATCTAACAAGCTGTCTAATTTACAGTCCTGTTGGGAATATTTCGCGGCCAGTTCTACTTGGCCGTACATCAAGCTCACAGGGATCTCCTTCCCATCAGGCCCCGCAAGTCCGACCTCGGCCATGTGGTTTGGGTCAGCCTTCGGGTATCGCGTCTTCACCATGGCCCAGGCCTCCCTGGCGCCTTGACGGCAGGCTGATATCTTCCACAAACGGAGGCATCGCCGTGCTCCCTGAAGCTTCTCAGCAAGCTCACCAAGGCCCTCGGGTAGGGAGACGGCTGGCCATAAAGCCTGAACGACGCCACTCATCGCCTGCCGAACACGTTCGAACAATTGCACCAGCTCGGGAAGTTGGTCACCCATTGACCCAGGCATTTCCTCCGCAGGGCGACCTGTGAGCACACCTAAAGACATATTTCTGTCAATCGACTTCCTCGCCGAATTCTTCTTTTCAAAGGAATTTGCTCAAGCACTTACTATAAATGCCACGACGAAGCCGCTGATTCTCCTTCACGGAGCCAGACAGCTGGGCCCGAACACCTTTCAGCTCTTCTCCTAGTTGGGTGTGGGCATCTTGAAGCTTGTTTCTCTCCTGCTGCACCTTCATAAGCACCCTCTCGCCGGCCTTTAGCTGACGCAGTAGCTGTTGCTTGTCCGGATCTAGTCCGGCGCCCTCTACAATATTATTGTCAGATTCACGCCGCACTTTGTTAATTAATTATCTTTTCAAAGTACGTCTTAGCAGCGGGGGTCTCTGTGGCTCCCCCTGTGGCGGCCAGTGCGGCCTCAAGTTGGGCCTTGCACTCTTGGAGCTCCTGGGACAGATGGGTATTCTTCTCCGTAAGATCCTACATAAAAATTGATCCTTAAATCAGTTTATTTACCTATTTTAAGTCTCGGGGGCTACTGGCATATATAACTATTAAAATTACTTACACGTATGTCTTTCACATACTGCTCTGTGGCTCTGGTTAACCCATCTTGAGCGGCACGGAGGTGCGCGTTTCCCGCATCAAAGACATTTAACGCCTCCGGGGAGAAACACGCGTCACGAAGAACTGTCCGGTGACGCCTGTGATTCATGGCGCCCTCCACCTTAGACCGGGTGGTGGACAGCCTGTCGGCATCCTCCGTCGGAGGAGCGTCCGTCTCATGCCTTGTATTCGCCTCCCCTCCCGGGCCATGCGTTGGAGCATGGCTGGCGGAGGCTTGATTGGCAACCTCTGCGGACACTGTCCGGTGAGCGCTCTTTCTGGAAAAGTTATGAGCATTAATATACCTCCTGGGAATCCTTCCCTTAAAAATAGCGGTGCTCCGTACCGTTGCAGCAATCTTTCAGTTCGCGTCGCACTCCTCTTCCGCCTGCTGGGCCGGACTGACCCTTGTTGGCCGGCCACCGCGGGTTCGGCTTCCCGCCTTAAAGGCACCTCCTGCGATGCACCATCAGTATGGGATGGTCAGAATTGAGCACAGATTAAATGATGGTGTCAAGACCTCGGTCGTAGTCACCTGGGAGGCCGGAAACAAACCAGGGTAGTCAGCCATAATGGCGACTAAAGCATTGTCTATGCTGAGCTGGTGGAACACCCCGTCGATCAGTTCCACCGCTAAGTCCGGATCCTCTTCGGAGGCCGGATCAAGGGACCTTTCTGGATCCTCGGGTTGTGGAGCAGGGCTTTTTATGCCCTCCACATCCCGACGCAGTTCCTGTGTCAAAATCATACAATAAGACAATTGCCTTTAAAGGCACGGATCAGATATGCATGCGACCGCTTACCCAGCTCCGAGGGTTGTTCATGGAAAACCCGTTCAGAGGATTCGTGCGGAGGAAGTCCTCCTTCTCCCCCTTGTACAAGCCAGACAGGATCTTCACCAGGTCATCGGCCGAGCCAGGTCCCTTGCGGCCGTGACGGGTGGCATCATCGTCTCCATTAAAGTCCCACATGGGGTAGCCCCTATATTGGAGCGGCTGCACCCCGCGCATAATGCATGTGGCCATGACTCCGATCATGGTTAATCCGGAATGGGCTAGCAGCCATATCCGGCCCATCAAGTAATGGACGCTCCTATCATCTTCTCGTTGAGGGCTCCATGGGCGCCAACTCAGGCATTTCTTCAGTGGAGCGTTGCTGAACTCCGGAAGGCCAATTCGGACTGGATCCGGCAGCGGAGCATCCTCCATATAAAACCACTTCGAAGGCCAGTCTTCGGACGCCTTCTTCGGGGTCCCGGACAGATATCCGGTCCCGGCGATGCGCCATATTTCGGCTTCGCCCACTTGATATATCGACCCCTCGTGAGAGCGGGGTACGAGGCAAAACAGCCTCTTCCACAGCGCAAAATGGGGCTCAATGCCCAAGAACAGCTCACACAGAGCTACGAAGCCCGCGATGTGCAAAATGGAGGTAGGTGTAAGATGATGAAGCTGGAGTCCGTAGAACTCCAGGAGCCCCCGGAGAAACGGATGTATAGGAAATCCGAGTCCCCTTATTAAGTAGGGGACGAAGCACACCCGCTCTCCTTTGGAGGGATTGGGGGCGCTCTCCGCCTGCTTCCCACCCTTGTAGGTGGCTAGTCCGGCTCGAACCATGAAGGCCGGGGGAAGGTATCCCTCTTCTTGAAGCGTCACTAACTCGCTGTGCGGGACTGGGCATCTCCTCCAATCTCCTGGCTTAGGGCTGGGAGCGCGAGAAGAGGAGCCGCGTCGACTGTCCATGTTGGAATGGGTTTGGTGTCAGATGCGCCTCGGTGAGTACTTGCGGAAGGAGGATGGTGTGATTTGGATCTGGATCCTCGCCTCTCTTATAGGCAGCTTATTTGCGCAGCTAGGGGGTAAAACATAAAAATACCCTGGCTTTTCGCATTCGTACGACGCATGGAAGAAGGCCATTATTGGACGCGAAAGCCAAGGAGCGCAGCATTTATGAAGCAACCGGACACTATCCGGCAAACACATAGAGCATGGAGAAGAACCCGCCTTGCAAACGCTGAAGACAACATACGCGCCGGATTCGTCGTTATTGAAGCCTGGTTCGGGGGCTACTGAGGGAGTCCCGGACTAGGGGGTGTCCAGATAGCCGAACTATCATCATCGGCCGGACTCCAAGACTATGAAGATAGAAGATTGAAGACTTCGTCCCGTGTGCGGATGGGACTTTCCTTGGCGTGGAAGGCAAGCTTGGCGATACGGATATGTAGATCTCTTACCTTTGTAACTGACTCTGTGTAACCCTAGCCCTCTCCGGTGTCTATATAAACGGGATGGCGTTAGTCCATAGGACGAACAACAATCATACCATAGGCTAGCTTCTAGGGTTTTAGCCTCCTTGATCTCGTGGTAGATCTACTCTTGTAACCCACATCATCAATATTAATCAAGCAGGACGTAGGGTTTTACCTCCATCAAGAGGGCCTGAACCTAGGTAAAAACATCGTGTCCCTCGTCTCCTGTTACCATCCGCCTAGACGCACAGATCGGGACCCCCTACCCGAGATCCGTCGGTTTTGCCACCGACACCGCGCTTGAGGCTGGTGAGATCAGCCAATTGGCCTGGTGCCAATGGAGGTCTTGAGCATGGAGGGTTGAGTGCGAATTTCTTCATATACTTGGGAGTAACATACCTGTACTCCCTCCATTCCCGTGCCCATCTCCTCTCAATCTTTTGAATGCGCACCTTGCGCTGATTTCTATCCTCCTCAGGGGGTCTGCAGTACCCAGCATAAATGTCCTCAGGGATTTTGAAAGCAGTATTGACCTCAGGCCTCTTCCCACCCTTCTGTGGCTTCTTACCTTCAGCCATTTTCTTTAGCTGAGGAATATGAACAACTGAAGTTTCTAAAGAGGTGTGCAACTTTTCTTCGAGGAACACTGCAAATGAGTTAAGTTGATTAGAAACTAGTGATTCAACAGTGGACATTTGTACCTGTGAACAGAGTATGGTTGCGAGGAATTTGGAGAGGTCATATGCGTTCTCAGAAGATTTTTCAAAAATAATAGGTTTGAGGAATTTGACCATATGAGTCTTGAAGAATTTCACTAAGCGTTCTTTGTCTTAGGTTCTAGAGTTGTATAGATTAAAAATCCACATAATTGAGGAATCTTGCAGAAAATCATTGCTTAGAGAAATGAATCAAGAGCAGATGACATGTGAGGTCTTCATGTGTGTGAAGATTTGAGGAATAAACACCTTTGATGATTTTTAAGAAAACACAAGAATCAAAGAGGGCAGTAAAAGTAACTTTTAATTACCCGAAATGAAGAACTCGACGAACTGGGAAGTGTAGATGTGAAGTTCGTCAGTTAAGGTCTTCCACGCCCTAACACGGCAGAGGAAGACAGCTACGGCGACAGGGGAGTGAAGAAATCCACAACCGGAGCGAGTACGACGACAATGACGTCGAGGTAGTGAAGCTCTTCCTCACCGGCAACGATGAAGTAGCGGCGGCGCTAGGGTTTGGGGAGCTCGAGCGGGAGTGAGAGCGAGCGGAGTAAAAGTGAAGTGAGGTAGAGGCAGGGGTATTTATAGCGGGAGTGAAAAACTATACGCCCGAGGAAATCGGACGAACGTGCCCCTGGCCCTTCTCATTCGCTTGACATGTGTCACCCACGTACTAAGAGGTGGCGATCGTGTAGGATCGTGGGTGAATAGATAAGTATTGTCGTGGGATGCGGAGCGATTTGAGAGGCAAACCCGAAAATTCAGATAAGATAAGTTAAAAGTTCCGTTCTCAATTTCTTCAGCTGTCAAGGACACAGTGAAGATTTTGAACGAGTTTCAAATAGAACGCACATGAAGAATTTGTGAACAGACTGGGTTGAGTTTAGCATAGAGGGGGAAGGGTCCGATCACATTCACTTAGCAGAAGAAATCAACTTGAAGAAATAGCAATAAGTGAATCATGTAGAGGACATAAACTCATATATATGTTCGAATAAAGAACAACACCGGAAAGAGTGAAGACAATGCAAAGTGAAGAATTTGAAAAACTGAGGAATTTCAAAAACGACGAAAACACTCAAATGGAAGATTTTCAACTTTTGGTTCGTGGCGTAACCCACCGTATAAGAAAGCTGATTTCAGAAACCGCGTACAATTGTCGTAGGGCTCTGAGAATCAATTTCTTCATTAATTTCTTCACACTTAGAGGGTTAGTCTTCATTGATTGAAGAAAAACGTTACTTTGTGTGTTGCGCATCTAAGTCATCAAGTCAGCATAAGTGTTAGGATGTGTGTCCATTTCAGAGAACATTCAAAGATTCTAGGATATTTAGCCCACACCGCAACTTGCTAAATCTCTTCTCATCCAAGGGCTTAGTGAAGATATCGGCCAGCTGGTCTTCAGTGCTAACATGGTCGATGGAGATGTCTCCCTTCAACACATGATCACGAAGAAAATGATGACGAATTTGGATGTGCTTGGTCTTTGAGTGTTGAATTGGGTTATGATCAATCTTGATAACACTCCCATTGTCGCAGCAGAGAGGCACATTCTTCACATTGACGCCATAGTCCTTGAGTGTTTGCTTCATCCATAGTAGTTGAGCACAGCACGATCCAGCAGTAATGTACTCAGCTTCTGCAGTGGAGAGTGATACGCAGTTCTGTTTCTTTGAGGACCAATAGACCAAAGATCGTCTGAGTAAATGGCATGTGCCTGACATTGACTTGCGGTCCACACGATCGCCAGCATAGTCAGAGTCTGAATATCCAATGAGATCAAACGAGGAGCCCTTGGGATACCATAGTCCAAGTGTTGGTGTGTGAGCTAGATATCGAAGAATATGCTTCACAGCCTTATGGTGTGATTCCTTCGGTGTAGCTTGAAATCGGGCACACATGCAAACACTAAGCATAATATCTGACCTAGATGCACATAGGTACAATAAAGAGCCAATCATGGAGCGGTATAACTTTTGATCGAAGTCTTTACCATTTTCATCAGTGCATAGATGGCCATTTGTGGGCATTAGAATTTTGACCCCTTTGCAATCTTGCATGCCGAATTTCCTCAATACGTCCTTGAGGTATTTCTCCTGAGATATGAATATCCCATTGCGTTGTTGACGAATTTGAAGACCTGGTGCTTCAATGTCATTGATGATCTTCTCGATTTGCACTTCGTTTGCAATGCGAGGATGAGCGGGTTGTCTTCGAGGAATTTGATCCGCATTTTCTTCAGGAGCATTTTCCTCAGCAACATTTTCTTCAGGTGCACTAGCTCGACGTTCATCTCGTTCTAGAATGAATTCTTCAGCAGATTCTTCGGTGGGAATGACATCCTCAGTAGCCTTGAACTTGATAGATTCTTCAGGTGTTGGTTCATCTAACACAGAAGGTAGGTGCTCTCTTTGTGAGCCATTAGTTTCATCGAACCGCACATCTACAGTTTCAACAACCTTATGATGAGCGTTGTTGAAGACTTTGTAAGTGTGCGAGTCCTTTCCGTAACCAAGCATAAAACCCTCATGTGCTTTCGGTGCAAATTTAGAATTGTGATGAGGATCTCTAATCCAACATTTAGCACCGAAGACTTTGAAGTATCTTACATTGGGTTTCTTGTCAGTGAGGAGTTCATAAGCAGTCTTCTTGAATAAATTGTGAAGATATACTCTGTTGATGATGTGGCATGCAGTATCAATAGCCTCAATCCAGAAACGACGAGGTGTCTTGTATTCATCAAGCATAGTGCGAGCCATCTCAACAAGAGTTCTGTTCTTGCGCTCCACGACGCCATTCTGCTGAGGACTATAAGGAGCAGCTAACTCATGAGTAATACCAAGTTCATCAAGATAGTCATTGATACATCTCCGTCGTATCTACTTTTCCAAACACTTTTGCCCTTGTTTTGGACTCTAACTTGTATGATTTGAATGGAACTAACCCGGACTGACGCTGTTTTCAGCAGAATTGCCATGGTGTTGTTTTATGTGCAGAAAATAAAAGTTCTCAGAATGACTTGAAACTCCACGGAACACCTTAGAAAAAACAATAAAAAATCCTCGCCAAAGATGAAGACCAGGGGGCCCACACCCTGTCCACGAGGGTGGCCCCCTGGGCACGCCCCCCTACCTTGTGGGCCCCCTGGTGGCCCTCCGATGCCAACTCCAACTCTATATATTGGCTTTCGGGGAGAAAAAAAATCAGAGAGAAGAAATCATCGCGTTTTACGATACGGAGCCGCCGCCAAGCCCTAATCTCTCTCGGGAGGGCTGATCTGGAGTCCGTTCGGGGCTCCGGAGAGGGGGATTCGTCACCGTCGTCATCATCAACCATCCTCCATCACCAATTTCATGATGCTCACCGCCGTGCGTGAGTAATTCCATCGTAGGCTTGCTGGACGGTGATGGGTTGGATGAGATTTATCATGTAATCGAGTTAGTTTTGTTAGGGTTTGATCCCTAGTATCCATTATGTTCTGAGATTGATGTTGCTATGACTTTGCTATGCTTAATACTTGTCACTAGGGCCCGAGTGCCATGATTTCAGATCTGAACCTATTATGTTTTCATGAATATATGTGTGTTCTTGATCCTATCTTGCAAGTCTATAGTCACCTACTATGTGTTATGATCCGGCAACCCCGAAGTGACAATAACCGGGACCACTCCCGGTGATGACCATAGTTTGAGGAGTTCATGTATTCACTATGTGCTAATGCTTTGTTCCCTTTCTCTATTAAAAGGAGGCCTTAATATCCCTTAGTTTCCAATAGGACCCCGCTGCCACGGGAGGGTAGGACAAAAGATGTCATGCAAGTTCTTTTCCATAAGCACGTATGACTATATACGGAATACA
Organism: Triticum timopheevii; assembly: GCA_963921465.1. Classification (NCBI taxonomy): domain Eukaryota; kingdom Viridiplantae; phylum Streptophyta; class Magnoliopsida; order Poales; family Poaceae; genus Triticum; species Triticum timopheevii. The sequence continues at coordinate 486,197,006 of OY997270.1, read as the reverse complement.
TGCCTACATTACCTTGATGAACTGGAGCTAGTTCTGTGTCACCCTATGTTATGACTGTTACATGACGAACCACATCCGGCATAATTATCCATCGCTAATCCGGTGCCTACGAGTTTTCCATATACTGGTTCTTGCTTATTTACTTTTCCGTTGCTACTGTTACAATCACTACAAAATACCAAAAACGTTAGGTTTGCTGTCTTTACTTTTGTTACCGTTACCACCACTGTCATATTACTTTGCTACTAAACACTTTGCTGCAGATACTAAGTTTCCAGGTGTGGTTGAATTGACAACTCAGATGCTAATACTTGAGAATATTCTTTGGCTCCCCTTGTGTTGAATCAATAAATTTGGGTTGAATACTCTACCCTCGAAAACTGTTGCGATCCCCTATGCTTGTGGGTTATCAAGACCTTTTTCTGGTGCCGTTGTCGGGGAGCATAGTTCTATTCTTTGAGTCACTTGGGATTTATATCTGCTGGACACTATGAAGAACTTGAAAGATGATCGAACTACTATTTTTCCCTCAACTACGAGGGGAGGTAAGGAACTGCCATCTAGCTCTGCACTAGATTCTCCTTCCGTTATAAGTAAGCTTGCGACACCTAAACCTGCTACTGCTATGAATGCTGATATGTCGCATGTTATTGATGATGTCACTTCTGCTATGCATGATACTTATGATGAAACTATTTCTATGCTTGTTACTACTGTGCCCCTTGGTGAATTTCTTGATGAGCAAATTGCTAGGTCTAGAGAAAGAGAAATTATTGAACCTGAATACGATGATGATAGTGATGATGAGAATATGCCTGCTATTCCTGGGGGTTATCTTTTTTATGCATAATCTTCTGCAACTATTTCTCCTTGCCAGGATAGATACGAACTTAAGAGGTTGCTAGTTAAATGGAGTAAAGAATCTCTTAGAGATAGAATGAGGCCCGACCCTGCTTTTGCTACTTCACCTATCTGTGTTCCCGATAAGGATTATTATGATTTTTCTGTTGATCCAGATATAATTACTCTGGTTGAATCTGATCCTTTCTATGGTTATGAATCTGAAACTGTTGTGGCACATCTTACTAAGTTAAATGATATAGATGCCCTGTTTACTAATAATGAGAGATCGCGCTACCTTTATTTACTCAACATATTTCCTTTCTCATTAAAGGGTGATGGTAAGATATGGTTTAATTCTCTTGATCCTGGTTGTGTGCAAAGTCCCCACGATATGATTTATTACTTCTCTTCTAAATATTTCCCTGCTCATAAGAAACAAGCTGCTTTGAGGGAAATATACAACTTCGTGCAAATTGAAGAAGAGAGTCTCCCACAAGCTTGGGGGAGGCTTCTCAAGTTACTTAATGCTTTGCCTGATCATCCTCTTAAGAAACCTAAAATACTTGATATCTTTTATAATGGACTAACTGATGCTTCTAGAGATTACCTGGATAGTTGTGCTGGTTCTCTTTTCAGGGAAAGAACGCCGGATGAAGCTGAAATTCTATTCAATAATATGTTGACAAATGAAAATAATTGGGCACCTCCTGAGCCACCTCCTGAGCCAGCTCCTGAGCCAATTATTGAGCCTATTCCTAAACCAACTCCGAAGAATAGAGGTGTTCTATTTCTCAGTCCCGAAGATATGCAAGAGGTAAAGAAATCTATGAAAGAAAAAGGTATTAAAGCTGAAGATGTTAAGAATTTACCTCCTATTGAAGAAATACATGGCCTTAATTTACCTCCTGTTCAAGAAGTATATGATCTCAACTACTTATTTACTAAAGAACCTCCCGATATCCCGGCACAGGTAGTAAAGGTAAATTCTCTCTATAGATATGATAAAGCTGAAGTCCCTCCTACTAAAATTGCTAGTCAGTGCTTGGATGAGTTTGATGACTTTATGTTTAAGAAAGATGACTTTAATGCTTATTTTGGTAGACAATTAAAACAAAATACCTTTATGATTAAACGCTTGGGTGATTATATGGCTGATATTAGAGGTGAACTTAAACTTGTTAGCAAACATGCTTCTATCGTTACCACTCAAGTAGAACAAGTACTTAAAGCTCAGAAAGAAGTGCTTGATGAAATGAATAGTAAGAAAAATGATTATGCTGTTAGAGTGGCTACTAGAACTGGTAGAATGACTCAGGAACCTTTGTATCCTGAAGGCCACCCTAAGAGAATCGAGCAAGATTCTCAGAGAAATAATATTGATGTACCTAGTTCTTCTAAGAGGAAGAAAAAGAAAAATGATAGGACTTTGCAAACTTCTAGTGAACCTATTGCTGAACCACCTGAGAATCCGAATGATATCTCTATTTCTGATGCTGAAACACAATCAGGTGATGAACATGAACCTAGTGATAATGTTAATGATAATGTTCATGTTGATGCTCAACCTAGTAATGATAATGATGTAGAGATTGAACCTGTTGTTGATCTTGATAACCCACAATCAAAGAATCAACATTATGATAAAAGAGACTTTGTTGATAGGAAACATGGTAAAGAAAGGGAACCATGGGTTCAGAAACCCATGCCTTTTCCTCCGAAACCATCCAAGAAAATGGATGATGAGGATTTTGAGTGCTTTGCTGAAATGATTAGACCCATCTTTTTGCATATGCGATTAACTGATGTGCTCAAAACAAATCCTTATGCTAAGTATATGAAGGATATCGTTACTAATAAAAGAAAGATACCTGAAGCTAAAATTTCCACCATACTTGCTAATTATACTTTTAAGGGTGGAATACCAAAGAAACTTGGAGATCCCGGAGTACCTACTATACCACGCTCCATTAAGAGAAATTATGTTAAAACTGCTTTATGTGATCTTGGAGCCGGTGTCAGTGTTATGCCTCTCTCTTTATATCGTAGACTTGACTTGAATAAGTTGACACTTACTAAAATATCTTTGCAAATGGCTGATAAATCAACTGCTATACCTGTCGGTATTTGTGAGGATGTGCCTGTTGTGGTTGCAAACGTTACTATTTTAATGGACTTTGTTATTCTTGATATTCCCGAGGATGATAGTATGTCTATTATTCTTGGAAGACCTTTCCTTAATAATGCAGGGGCTGTTATTGATTGCAACAAAGGCAATGTCACTTTTCATGTTAATGGCAATGAGCACACGGTACACTTTCCGAGGAAACAACCTCAAGTTTATAGTATCAACTCTATTGGAAAAATTCCATCGATTATTTTGGAGGTTTTGAATTTCCTGTACCTACTGTCAAGAAAAAGTATGGTATTCTTATTGTTGGGGATTTTCATATCCCCGTTGAGATAACTTAGTGCTATTCGAAATTTCTCTAGTTCCATGATTATCGGAATGAGTTTGTTAACAAGACTTGATCAACCTTGTTAGTGGATTCTTTTTGATGAGCATGAGATGGATGAAACTAGAAGCACAACCTTCTGTACCCTCTTTATATTTCCTTTTTATTTAGTAGAAATAAAGTAAAATAGTATTTTTCTGTCTGTCTCCCGACTTATCCGTGCAATATAAAAATATCCCGAAAATAAAAGTCCTCAGAATGCCATGCCTATTTAATATGATTTTTTTGGGAATATTTGAGGATTTACTGTGCAAAAATTACCGCGGGGGGGGGGGGGGGGGGGACGGAGCTGCCACCTGGTCACGAGGGTGGAGGGTGCGCCCTACCCCCCTGGGCGCGCCCCCTGCCTCGTGGGCCCACTGTGGCCCTCCTCCACTTATCCCTGCACCCATCTTCTTCCTCTGCCTCACACAAACACGAAAAACCAACTCAAGCACGAGTTCCAGCCCCCGTTGATGTGATTTTCAATCTCCTTGCTCAAAGCACCTCTCGCAAAACTGCTTAGGGAGATTGTTCCTTGGTATGTGACTCCTCCATTGGTCCAATTAGTTTTTGTTCTAGTGCTTTATTCATTGCAAATTTGTGCTGCATAGGTGACCATGTTCTTGAGCTTGCATGTCAAATTTATATGGTTCCAAGTAGTTCCAATGCTTTATATGGGCTCTAGGCACTTGTGGGATTTGTTACTATTGATTTTATTGAAGTTGGTTCACTTTTATTTGAAGTTACTAAAAATTTCAGAGATTTTTCAGAGGAAACAATATGTTTAGGAGGATGTTCCAAGGTGGTTCTTCAAGGAAGCAGGGTCCCAGACTTGCAATACGTGATGCTGACGAGGAACCACCAAGAGACGCTCCTGTGAGGCCCTGGAATGGCCTTCGGAAAATTTTATGAATCAAGTGGGAATCAAAGAAGAATTTAGCGCATATTTGCACAACGCCGGTCTTGAGGACTTTGAAGCTGACAAATGCCCCCAGTATCATGATCTCACAAGTTCATTTGTGAGGAGGTTTAAGTTTTCATCTTCGCGTAATTCTCCTTCAGTCATGTTTGACCTTTATGACAAATCTTATACCATGGACTTAGAGGATTTCACTTCTGCTTGCACACTTCCATCATGGGGTAGTGTCAGGGATCCCTCTAAATCTGAATATAGAGACTTTCTTGCTAGAATAACTGTGGGGGAATCTAGAGATATAACACAAGCCACTTTAGGGAGCATTCACTTTCCTGCTATACATTATTTTGCTCTCTTCATAGGTAGATGCATAAATGCAAAGATGAAGCATGTCACATGTGTGTCCCTGATCTCAGCATTCTCAGGAGTGCTGTGTTAGGAGACCAATCTTATCATATGGGAGCCATTGTAGCTCGTAGGTTGCATCAGAATAGACATAACGAAGATTTCTTTGGAGGAATTTATGCAACCCGCTTAGCTAATTTTCTTGAGATAGACATTCGTGAGGGTGATATGGAGTTACCCCCTTCTTATTTAGATTTTGATTCTATGGTTTCCCACCAGTTTGTTGAGAGGACTGAACCACCTCTCCAGTATCGACTAATCTTTAACAAACGTCATGTAGTCCATATTGCTCTTCCTGCTCCTGCCTTATTTGATTTTTAGACAAAAGGAAGATATATTATTACTAGAGAGGAGGCAGATGAGTACGAGAGGAGAGTGGAGGCTTCTCGACGCCATGCTACAGCTCAGGCGGCGATAGCAGCTGCATCACAGTATGACCCCAGCTTCGCCTACGGGTATCCGCCAGGCTATCCCTGGCAATAGACCAACTTAGGCCAAAACCCTAAGCTTGGGGGAGTACGTATTTCCCACCGACATTACATTCATGTTCACACACACTCATTGCTAGATGTCGGTGCTCATACTCTTTCACTGTAATATCCATGCTAGTTTATTTTCTTTTTCCTGCTTTCTTCTTGTGTGTTTGATAAACCTTAAGGAAAAACCAAAAAATTAGTATTAGTTTCTTTCTTTGCTGTAGTAATTAAAAAGAAAACCCAAAAATATTTCCCGTTCTTCTTTTGCTTGTTGGGAGCTTTCCCGTGTAAATAGTTTTTATTTCTTTTCCTTTCTTTGGGGGTCGAGAAGACTATATTGAAAATGCTTAGTGGCTCTTATATGCATGATTGTTTATTAAACTTAGAGCCCATATTACTTGTCTTCTCACTTGAGTTGAATGCTTGCAGATTCCAGCTTAGTCCAATGCACGTGCACTTTTATTATTATACACATCGTTCATTCGTGCAAGTGAAAGGGAATAATGATGATTTATGATGGACTTATTGGGATGAGAAAAGCTGGTATGAACTCGACCTCTCTTGTTTTTGTAAATATGATGATTCATCGTTCCTGAGTCAGCTATTATGAAGTAAACATATTTGCAATGACATTTAGAGATTATAGTTGCTTGTGCCATGCTTGATTAGCTATGAGTTATAATGGTTTACCTTGCGAGCCAACATGCTATTAGAATGATTATGATGTGGTATGATGGGATGGTATGCTCCTTTAAATGAATTGAGTGACTAGACTTGGCACATGTTCACGCATGTAGTTGAATCAAATCAACATAGCCTTCATGATATTTATGTTCATGGTAGATTATATCCTACTCATGCTTGTATTCGGTGTAAATTAATTTTAATGCATGTTTACGACTGTTGTCGCTCTCTCAGTTGGTCGCTTCCCAGTCTTTTGCTAGCCTTCACCTGTACTAAGCGGGAATACTGCTTGTGCATCCAAACTCCTTAAACCCCAAAGTTGTTCCATATGAGTCCACTATACCTTCCTATATGCGGTATCTACCTTCCGTTCCAAGTAAATTTGTATGTGCCAAACTCCAAACCTTCAAATGAAATTCTGTTTTGTATGCTCGAGCAGCTCATGTTTCAACTAGGGCTGCCCTTATCTTCCATGTTAGGCGGTTATTCTCAAGAGGAGTGGACTCCGCTCCTCATTCACGAGAAAAATGGTTGGTCGCCGGGATGCCCAGTCCCATGCTTTATGCAAACTAAATCAAAATAATTGCAAACAAAACTCCCCATGGGACCCGTTGAATGTTGGAGGCACTCGTTGTTTCGAGCAAGCCATGGATTGATGCTTGTGGAGGAGGGGGAGCATAAACTTTACCATTCTGTTTGGGAACTGCCTATAATTTGTTTAGCATGGAAGATATCATCATCTCATAGTTGTTGCGTTGACAGCAAAAGTATGCCGCTCAAAATGTTATTCAATCTCTATTTTAAAACCGAGCTCTGGCACCTCTACAAATCCCTACTTCCCTCTGTGAAGGGCCTATCTATTTACTTTTATGTTGAGTCATCATCATTCTTATTAAAAAGCACCCGCTGGAGAGCACACTGTCGTTTGCATTCATTATTATTGGTTTATATTGGGTATGACTTGACTGGATCTCTTTTACCATGAATTATAATGTTTATTCAGTCCTTGATCTTTAAAGGTGCTCTGCATTTATGTTTTGCAGTCTCAGAAAGGGCTAGCGAGATAATATTTTGTTATATCATGTTATGATTATTTTGAGAAAGTGTTGTCATCCGAGTTTTATTATTATGGCTCGCTAGCTGATTATGCTATTGATATGAGTAATTGTGAGACCTTTGTGTTATTGTGAGTATGGTTAGTTCATAATAAATGCTGAAACTTGAATGCTGGCTTTTCATGTTTACAACAACAAGAGCAAACAGAGTTTGTAAAAGTTTTTCTTTTTCTCTTTCAGTTTATCAACTGAATTGCTTGAGGACAAGCAAGGGTTTAAGCTTGGGGGAGTTAATACGTCTCCGTCGTATCTACTTTTCCAAACACTTTTGCCCTTGTTTTGGACTCTAACTTGTTTGATTTGAATGGAACTAACCCGGACTGATGCTGTTTTCAGTAGAATTGCCATGGTGTTGTTTTATGTGCAGAAAATAAAAGTTCTCGGAATGACCTGAAACTCCACGGAACACCTTAGAAAAAACAATAAAAAATCCTTACCAAAGATGAAGACCAGGGGGCCCACACCCTGTCCACAAGGGTGGGGGCCCCCCTGGGCGCGCCCCCTACCTCGTGGGCCCCCTGGTGGCCCTCCGACGCCAACTCCAACTCTATATATTGGCTTTCGGGGAGAAAAAAATCAAAGAGAAGAAATCATCGCATTTAACGATACGGAGTCACCGCCAAGCCCTAATTTCTCTCGGGAGGGCTGATCTGGAGTCCGTTCGGGGCTCCGAAGAGGGGGATTCGTCGCCCTCGTCATCATCAACCATCCTCCATCACCAATTTCATGATGCTCACCGCCGTGCGTGAGTAATTCCATCGTAGGCTTGTTGGACGATGATGGGTTGGATGAGATTTATCATGTAATCGAGTTAGTTTTGTTAGGGTTTGATCCCTAGTATCTATTATGTTCTGAGATTGATGTTGCTATGACTTTGCTATGCTTAATGCTTGTCACTAGGGCCCGAGTGCCATGATTTCAGATCTGAACCTATTATGTTTTCATGAATATATGTGTGTTCTTGATCCTATCTTGCAAGTCTATGGTCACCTACTATGTGTTATGATCCGGCAACCCCGAAGTGATAATAATCGGGACCACTCCCAGTGATGACCATAGTTTGAGGAGTTCATGTATTCACTATGTGCTAATGCTTTGTTCCGGTTCTCTATTAAAAGGAGGCCTTAATATCCCTTAGTTTCCAATAGGACCCCGCTGCCACGGGAGGGTAGGACAAAAGATGTCATGCAAGTTCTTTTCCATACGCACGTATGACTATATAGGGAATACATGCCTACATTACATTGATGAACTGGAGCTAGTTCTGTGTCACCCTATGTTATGACTGTTACATGACGAACCGTATCCGGCATAATTATCCATCGCTAATCCGGTGCCTACGAGTTTTCCATATACTGGTTCTCGCTTATTTACTTTTCCGTTGCTACTGTTACAATCACTACAAAATACCAAAAATGTTACTTTTGTTGTCTTTACTTTTGTTACCGTTACCACCACTATCATATTACTTTGCTACTAAACACTTTGCTGCAGATACTAAGTTTCCAGGTGTGGTTGAATTGACAACTCAACTGCTAATACTTGAGAATATTCTTTGGCTCCCCTTGTGTCGAATCAATAAATTTGGGTTGAATACTCTACCCTCGAAAATTGTTGCGATCCCCTATACTTGTGGGTTATCAGTCATCACGACCAGAATTCTTGAACTCAGTCCCATTGTCACTTCTGATGTGCTTGATCTTCACACCAAAGTTGGTTGAAGCCCTCAAGGAAAATCGTTTGAAGACTCACTGCACCTCATGTTTGTAAGTGACAATGTGCACCCATGTGTAACAAATATAATCATCAACAATAACAAAGCCATATAGAGATGCATCATTTTAACAGCATAATAATGATTAGGACCGAAAAGATCCATGTGAAGCAATTGAAATGGACGAGTGGTAGTCATGATATTCTTCACGGGATGCTTGGCCTTTCTCATCTTTCCAGCTTCACAGGCTCCACATAAGTGATCCTTGAGGAATTTGACATTCTCAATGCCAATGACATGCTTCTTCTTTGCAAGCGTGTGCAAATTCCTCATGCAAGCATGACCAAGTCGTCGATGCCATAGCCAGCCTTCTGAAGCTTTTGCAAGTAGGCGTACAGCCGGTTGTGGTCCTGTAGAGAAATCAACAATGTACAAGTCTCCTCTCCTAAAGCCTTCGAAGACTTTGGAATTGTCAGCTTCCATGATCACAACGCAACGGTATTTGCCAAAGACAACAACCATATCAAGATCAAAAGCATTGAGACAGACATGAGGTTGTATCCTAAGGACTCGACAAGCATGACTTTGTCCATGTGTCGATCCTTCGAGATCGCAACCTTACCTAGACCCAATACCTGACTTTTGCCTTTTTCAACAAAGATGATATGCTTCAGATGTGACGGTGATAAAGGAGCGTCCATCAATAGATTCTTGTCACCAGTCATGTGATTCATACATCCACTATCGAGGACCCACTCATTGGCTTTGGTTTGATCATCCTGCAGATGAATTAGTGCATCTTACGAACTCATATACTTCATCAATGAAGAATATGACATCAATATCATCAGATCAATTTCATCAAACAATAGAATAGATAAGCAGTATGAGGACATGTGAAATGAAGGTTCATTTCATCATGATTAGCCTGCGTCCTTTCAGGCAATGTTCAGGTCTCCAGCAAATTCTTCAGACGTTTTAAGCACGTCTGGAGACCTGATCCTGCATAAGAGATTAGTTATTTTTCTTCACCACCCACATCTGAAGGGTTGGCAAAGAATTCATCACTCTGCGAGCACCATATGAGAAAGGTGGCATAGAAGCCAGTCCACTTCGTTTCACATAAGAGGAGTTAGGGTAAGCATATGAATAAGCAGATAAATTCTTCGAGGACTTATGAACATAATGATTAGAAGAATAATGCTCATATTCATAGCCCTTAGCTCTACCGTGCGAAACAGAGGGGTTACCACGATGATGATCATATGAGGACTTTGATCCATTTGAGGAATTTGATCCACGTGAGGAATTTGGTCTGTATGAGGACTTGGATCCATATGAAGAATTTGGTCCATATGAAGAATTTGATCTGGAGTTCCTATTCTTCACAGGTGGTGTCATGAGGACATTCACCTGAAGACTTTCAAGGCAATTTTTGGGAACCCGGATTTTCTTCATAGGGGAACCGTTCCTGCAGTTAGTGCCAACATATCTAGCAAATACTTCACCATTCTGATTTTTGAACAGTTTATAGTTGGAGTCAAATGACTCATCAAAAGAATGAGGAGATTCACATGTAAAGCCAGATAAATTGGATGGATCAACTGGAGGTCCCTTTGCAGCAACCCATGAGGTTTTGGGGTACTGCTCAGGCTTCCAATATGTTCCATCTGCATTGAGTTTCCTCTCAAAGGCAATACCTTCTTTCCTAGGGTTTCTGTTGAGGATCTGCTTTTTGAGCACATCATAAAGAGTCTGATGCCCTTTGAGGCTTTTGTACATGCCTGTCATGTACAATTCCTTTAGCCTGCATCATCAGTGATACTAGCAATGTCCTCAGATGAGGAATTAGTGATATCAGAGACAGATGAAGAATTTGTAGCATTAGAAGCATTTGAACATTTAGGTGAAGAATTAGCAGTTTCACATTCAATGCACTTGAGACATGGAGGAACAAATTCTTCGTGAGTAGCATTGATTTGTTGAGCAAGTAATGAATCGCGCTCCTTCTGAAGATCTTCATAATCCACTCTTAGATTTTCAAGATCTTGCTTTCTTTGAAGAAATTCATAAGAAAGCTTCTCGTGATCAGATAAGAGAGTGTTATGATGACCTTGAAGGTTGTCAAACTTGGACTGAAGTCTTTGAAGACTCTTAGCCAATGCTTTTGACTGATCCATTTCTTCACCCAACATATCATCGCTCTTATTTAGCATGTATTGAACTTTTTCCAAAGCTCTTTGTTGTTTAGTGGCAAGGGAAGCAAGTTTGACATAGCTGTGGCCAAATTCATCACCTGATTCATAATCACTAGATTCGGAAAGGTAGCATTCAGTTACCTTGTCACCCTCTGCCATAAGGCATGGTGAAGAGGATGATGATTCAGGTGTGAAATTCACCTCCTTGAGAGAATCCTTGTAATCCTCAAACCAAGGATCATGACGAGTACGATGACCTTCGTAGACCTTAGAGAGACGGTCCCAGATCAGCTTCGAGTGATTGAGATGCATGACGTTCCTGAATTGATTTCGGGACAAACAGGAGCATATGACATCCCTCGCTGTGAGGTTGAGTAGAGTGTACTTGTGAATGTCACCAGCCTAAGCCATCTTGCATAGATCGGTAAGACCAATCTCAGTGACGGTCCACAGTTCACTGTCCATAGCCATGAGTCACTTCTTCATCATGGCCTTCCACCGAGGATACTCATGACCGTCAAAGATGGAACATGATACGTTCCTCAATCCTGCAGTCGACATAACTAAAGCTCCAGGCGGTTAAACCAAAATCACACAGAACAAGGGAGTACCTTGCTCTAATACCAATTGAAAGTGTGTTATATTGACTAGATGGGGTGAATAGGCGATTTTTATGAATTCTTCACTGAGGAATTTGCTGGTGAGGAAATTCCTAAATGAAGAACTACTAGCAGCGGAATAAGTACTCAAATGTAAACATAACAGAACACAAACATGGTCATCATGATGGAATGAAGACAAACACAGAGTACAGAAAGCGTAAACTCAGGATAACACAGAAAGAAAACAATGATTTGGTAGACCAGCTGAAAAAATTGAACTGAGGAAATTGAGAAAGTCTTTAGTCAAAGTCTTCAAACAGATATGAACAAGCACACGACAACAAAAATGAGGAAATGAAAGAGTTGAGGAAATAGAACCGGTAAGCTTGGTGAAGACAATGATTTGGTAGACCAGTTCCAACTACTGTCTCAGTTGTACATCTGGTTGGAGCGGCTGAGTATTTAAACTCGAGGACACACAGTCCCATACACACAGTCCTCACCGTGTTCTCCTTGAGCTAAGGTCACACAGACCTCGCCCAATCACTCGTGGTAAGTCTTCAGGTGACATCCAAACCTTCATAGACTAGGTCATTCGGCGATCCACAATTCCTCTTGGATGCTCTAGACCATGACGCCTAACCGTCTAGAAGAAGCACGGTCTTCAAAGGTAACAAGCGTCGGATCCACGCAGGATCAATCCCTTAAGTGATGCTCAATCACTTTGGGTTTGTAGGTGTGCTGGGTTTGGGTTTTCCTCACTTTATGATTTTCGCTCAAAGTCCTTGGAGGATGGGATGCTCTCAAATGACAAGTGTCAGTTTCTCTCGGAGCAGCCAACCAGCTAGTGGTTGTAGGGGGCGGCTATTTATAGCCTAGGGAGCAGCCCGACATGATAAGACATAAATGCCCTTCAATGATATGACCGTTAGGTGGCTAGATGTTTTGGGACAGCTGGCGCATAGCACAGCAACGGTCGGAATTTTGACTCTCAACTTCCTCAGGGCTATCATGTTCCTCACTGTGTAGGCAATCCGCACTGGCGAATTCCTAACTCCTCAGTCAGAACAAATTCCTCAGAGACCAGAAGAACTTCGTCTCTGTCACTTAAGAATATGACTGAACTGTAGGAGATTTCCAATGGCTTCACTCGAAGGGATTGGTAGGTGTAGGATTTTGAGTTGAGCATCACATGGAAATTTTTCCTTAGTATTTCCTCGATCCCCTTTAACAGTATGGTGTTTCCTATGACTCAAGAAAGAGAAAATGAAACTATAAAAACAAAAGTCTTCACGCTTCATGTTCCTCGAATGATTGCCAAGTCTTCAAGGTTACACCAATTTCTTCACTTTCAAAGTCTTCAGAAAGTCTTCAGAAATCCAAAGTCTTTAGTTGAAGAACTTCAGTTTTAGGGGTCGACTTTCTCTGTAAATATCAAACTCCTCATAGACTTATAGACCTGTGTACACTCACAAACGCATCAGTCCCTTAACCTATAAGTCTTCAATACACCAAAATCACTAAGGGGCACTAGATGCACTTACAGCCGGGGCGATCGTTGTCGTCGTCATTGTTGTTGTTGTAGCCTCCACCACCATAGTGGCTGCCGCTACTTCCACCATGATTGTAGTCGTCGCTACCTTACTGGTGACTATCGCCGTCATATTGGTTTGAGCCGTCGCCGCCACCACAAGAATTGTTGGAGTTACCCCGTGATGGAGAGCCCTTATAAGAAGTGCGGCCTCCTCGAGCAGCTGCGTTCGCTGAGGATTTAAAGCCGCCTATGGCCCCTGGAAGAGCTCGATGCGCTGATCAAAGTTGGACATCAATGCAACAATATGGTCTAGGGAGAGCGGCTTAGTACGGACTTCGAGGGCGAAGATGAGAGGCTGGTAGTCGAGGCCGAGCCCAGAGAGGATGTGAGAGATGATTTATTCATCATTCAGATCACTTCCAGCTGTTGCAAGTTCGTCAGCCAAGGACCTCATGTGGGAAAATAAGTCACTACAGGAATCAAGAACTTTGCCATCTGCCATGGCTGGCGGCAAAGGCATGCCTGGCGGACGGCAAAGGCCTTTGCCATCAGCCAGCAGACGGCAACACATCAACAAACTACGGAAAAGGGCTCTTTGCCATCTGCTGGCAGGCGGCAAAGATGCAAAGGCCTTTGTCTTCTACTAGCAGACGACAAAGGGCCTAGGCGGCACACGTTCCAGCTTAGGTCCGTTAAGGGGTTAACGGCGTGCTTTTCCATCTACTGGCAGACGGCAAATATGCAAAGGTCTTTGTCATCTGCAGACGACAAAGCAACCATATAGGCCAGCCCAGTGCCCCCCCCCAGGTTGCACAGGTAGCTGCCACGTGGCAGCTTTGCCGTCTGCTGGCTGATGACAAAGCTCTTTGTCGTCTGCTGTATAGCCCCTGTTTTTTCTTAAATTCATTCAATTTCACAGAATTTCACATACACACACACACAAGCATACCAACACATATCTAACAACAAGTTTCCAACAACATATGCAACAACAAGTTTCCAACACATATCCAACAACAAGTTTCCTCCAACAAAGTTCATCGTACAAAATCAAAACAAAAAGAAGCATAAGGAGAAGAGTAGATTCCATGAATGCAAGCTCCTCATCTAAAGCAAATCTGCAAATTGGTAAAGAAGAAAGTTAGAAGAAGAAGAAGAAGACTAGCTAGAAGAAGAAGGGAAAATAATAATAATAAGAAGAAGAAGAATTTTTCTTCTCTTTCTTTTTGTCCTCCCCTCTTCTTTATCTTCTTCTTCTTCTAACTAAGGTAGGTAAAAATGTCGTTTTTTTAGCTAAGCTAGATAAAAATGCTAAGTGTGGGTCATTTTAGAGCTAAGCTAGCTAAATAGGTCATTTTGGAGCTTAGTAAGGTTATTTTGTCATTTTGGAGGAAAATAAGCTAAGTCTTTGTCATTTTGGAGCTAAACCAAGGTTATCATGCCATTTTGACCTAAGTATGCTAAGTATGTCATAAATGAACTAACCTAGGTAGTTATGCCATTTCTGAGCTAACTAAGCATATTTGTCATTTTAGAGGAACAAATGCTAAGTATAGGTCATTTTATAGCTATCCTAGGTAAAGTATGTCAGTTTGGAGCTAAGTAAGGTTATTATGTCATTTTCAAGGAAAATAAGCTGAGTATACGTCATTTTGAAGCTAAACCTAGGTTATTATGCCATTTTTACCCAAGTGAGCTAATTATGTTATAAATGAACTAGCTAAGCTAAGCATAGATCATTATTGAGCTATCCTAGGTATTTATACCATGTTTGGGCTAACTAAGCATATCAAGTCATTTTGGAGGAAAAAATGCTAAGTATAGGTCATTTTATAGCTATCTTAGGTAAAATATGTCATTTTGGAGCTAAGTAAGGTTATTGCATCATTTTCGAGGAAAATAAGCTAAGTATAGGTCATTTTGGAGCTAAGTAGGTCATTTCTTAAGCTAAGTATGCATTTGTTAAGCAAAACACTTGGGAAAACTTACCATCATCATGAAAGTGAAGGACCGGTCGGGTTTGCGCCAGTGCTAGACGGAGAAGGACTGGTCAGGGTTGCGCCGGTGCGAGATGGAGAAGGATTGGTCAATGTTTGTCGGAAGGCATGTTGCACCAAAGATCATTTGCAATGTCTCGTTAGCATGATGCAACTAAAATGTGACTACTAGTAACTAATGACCATTCAAATGAAACTCACTGTGTCCACTATACCAATCTAGGGCATCGGCGGAGGGGTCTGACCGTTTTTCTCGCACACAGACTACACATTTTGTTTTCACGATTCAGTCATATTAGTTAGTAATGAAACGAACATTACGTGCATGATTTGGCTAATATGCATGAGAAACTTATCACGAGGAGCTTGTATAGGGCCCGGTGAGACGCGTCATTCCGGTTCCTCTCCACCTCCAACAGACTAGTCGTCCTCTCCTCCAACTCCCTCTCCCTCTACGCCGACTGCCTGTTTGCTTCCGTCAGAAGCTCCTGGGCCCTAGCCTCGATGGCGACCTGCATTGGCCGTGGATGAGTCCTTTTCTCAGGAAGATACCTCGTCAGCCGCTTCCTGATCTCAGGGAGACTTCTAGGACAATGTATCAGTCCATCCCCAATGACTACCGAGCCATGTTTCCTCCCATCACCAGATAGCATCATGAGTTCTGGATC
Organism: Triticum timopheevii; assembly: GCA_963921465.1. Taxonomy (NCBI): domain Eukaryota; kingdom Viridiplantae; phylum Streptophyta; class Magnoliopsida; order Poales; family Poaceae; genus Triticum; species Triticum timopheevii. Next base: position 486,181,359 of record OY997270.1, on the reverse strand, counting down.
AAAAGGACTGTAGCTCGGGTTGAAGTCCTCCCCTTTCGTCGCCTTCCCAAGTCTCTGTACCTCACGAGCTTGTTGTGGGAGGAGATGTTGGTGAAGCTCTCTGGATGATCGAGTTCATCTTTAGAGAATGCCTTGGCCTTCCTGTACGGGGCACTATGGGCCATGGCATAGAGGTCGTATAGCAGTGGCACGCCCTTCTTGTTGTGTCACACCTAAAAGAGAGGAACAAAATATTAGTTAAGGGCTCAAGCCAGCATGAAGAATGAAATTGCATGAATCGTTAAGGGCTCAAACCACATACCCAGTAATCCCCGTACTCAAACGGGATGGAGCTCCCTTGTTGGTGTGGCACACCTTGCATTTGGGCACGCTTATCCCTAGCCTTGTTGTGGATGGATAACCATTGGGGAGAGCACCACTCATCCACCAATGCCTCCCAACAGTCCATCCTATCCGCACACCATCTTGGGGGCACCTAAGTTAGACAAAGAGAATTTCAACCTGCACCCGAGCCTCGTGTCGTAAGTTCTAAAGAAGGTGCTTAAGAATAGGTAATTGCCTTCATGTACGTCTCCTTACTCAGATACTTGGCGCGACACTTCTTCTTGGCCCTCTTAATGTTAGTCGAGGCGTAGTAGTCTCGAACAGCCTGTACCCGAGTCTCGTGCCGTAAGTTCTGAAGTAGGCGCTTGCACTCGGCTTCGAGAACCATAGCCGCATTCGCCTCGTGTTCCTCAAGACACCTGTAGAAGGTCTGCAACCAAACAAGACAGCACTGATTAGTACAATCACTAGGTACTATTGATTTTTTAATTCTGTAAAGGAGAAATTACCCAAAACCGCCGGATCACAATGTCGGCCACCGTCTCGCACAAGACACCATCGACCCTCTCCTACGGCGGGGCCGGGGCAGCCATATACAGCCCCCAGCTCAGTGCTAGCTGTGGAACCTCACCCTCACCGGGCAATGTGACCCACCCCGAGAAGTGGTGTCGGCAAAGCACACCAAGGACCTGGTTGAGCCTGCGGACACCAGGGGCGTGTTTCCAACCCCTACAGTATGACAAGGCCAACACATTAGATATTCATTTGAAGAAACATGAAGGCAAAAGGTTAAAAAGAGTAATTGCACTTACTTCTCCTCGTTAGGCTCAAACAACCAACTCTGATCGCGGGTCGCCGACACGGACGGGAGCTTTGTACCACCATGCTGGTAGACCTTCTTGCCCCCTCAACCAGCTCGCCCTCGCTATAGCTATCGTCAGAAAAGTTGTCCTCGCCACCATCAGCATGGCCACTAGCCTCCGGAGTCACGTGGGACAAAGACTCTGGGACCCGAGTCTCCTGGGACGAAGACTCTGGGACCCGAGTCTCCTAGGACGAAGACTTTGGGACACGAGGCTCGTCGGACGAAGGCTCGGTGACCCAAGGCTCATCGGCCCGAGGCTTGTGGACCGGAGTCCGAGACGGGTCTAAGTCAGATGGGTCCACCTGAGATGGAACACTCCGGTGGTCTGGAGAATCTGCTGGGGTAGCGGCAAGGAAGACGCAGCAGCCTTCCTACCTCTCCCACCTCCACTTCCACCTCTAGCTGCACCCCTCTTCGTCTTCCCCCGACCTCTCCCGGCCGAAGAAGAAGCGCCCGCCGGTGTCTGCATGCTGTCTACCAGCACTCTCCGAAGGTGCTGGGGTGGAATAATAGCACCCCTCCCAGCATGCCCGAGGAAGGAGGCTCGGAGCGCTCTCGACCCGCGCCCACCATCTATCAACACCTGCAATGACAAAGAGTAAACAAAATTAGTACAACATAGACATAATATAAAATTTAAGTGTGTGTCATCATCATGAACATAATAACAAATTGAATACCTAATAACGTGAACTAATTAATAATATTATATATGTGTGTGTGTGTGTGTGTGTGTGTGTACATAATAATAATTGAATACCTGACCTAACTCATAATTCACAAATACATGACCCCGTCGGCCTCTAGAAGGCCAAAGAGCGCCTTTTTGGGAGGTGTCGGGGGTCGGGGTGTCGGGGGTGTCGTGTCGGGGTCAGGGTGTCATGTCGGGGTTGGGGGTGCCGTGTTGGGGTGTCGTGTCGGGGTGTCGGGGGTGTTGTGTCGGGGTCGGGATGCTGTGTCGGGGTCGGGGTGCCGTGTCGGGGTCTCGGGATGTCGTGTCGAGGTGATAGTGGTGTCGTGTCGGGGTGCTGTGTCAGGGTCGGTGGTGTCGCATCGGGGCCGGGGCGCTGTGTCGGGGTCGCGGTGTCAGGGTGTTGAGGCGGGGTCTGGGTGTCATGTCGGGGTCAGGGGTGCCACGTCCGGGTCTCGGGGTGTCGTGTCGGGGGTCGGGGTGTTGGTGGTGTTGTGTCGGGGTATTGTGTCGGGGTCTCGGTGTCGGGGTGTCGAGGGAGGGTCGGGGTGTCGGGGTCAGGGGGTAGGGGTGTCGTGGTCGGGATTGCAAATCCTTGACCCCTTTTCCCCTCGACCCTCGACCCCTCGACACCTCGATCCTCAACCCCTAGACCCTTGACTCATTTTTCCCTCGATCCTCGACCCCTCGGCCTCTTTTCCCCTCGAACCTCAACCCCTTCACACCTCCATCCTCGACCCCTAGACCATCGACTCATTTTCCCCTCGATCCTCGACCCCTCTCAAAGTGCAATCTTGCCCTTACATCATGTTTTGATGTTGATGACAATATACATGTAGGGGACTAACTATCTTTGTCAAGTAAATCTCAGGTGTTAGTCTCCGGTTCATCAAAATGTGTGAGGATCGTGAACATACGAAGTTGATTTTACCCAAAGTATACTCAAGTAGGAAGTATCAAAAAGATTGCATCATTTGGTTTCTTGAGTATAGGATCCCGCACTATTAAGAGGGGATCAGTAGGGTTAGTGAAAGACTTGCTCAAGCCACAATAATTCCTAGCTTCAAAATCTTAGGGTCACACAAAAATATTCTGGTGTATATGTTCTGTTTTGCTCCCATACCGGATGTCCGGGCTGCCGGCCAAACGTCCAAGATGCACGCCGGATATCTGGCCCACTCGCCGGATGTCCGGCTCACTGCTATCCAGACACCATTAGGTGTGCATGTTTTCGCTGGATATCCGGGCTGCACCCCGGATGTCTTGGACTTCTAGCCACGCCGGATGTCCGGACCTTGCCCCAGATGTCCGGGCCTTCCTGTGCTGCCGAATGTCCGGGCTTTGCCCCAGATGTTTGGCCCCTCTGCTTCATCCTCTGTTGTCTGCTTTACGCTTGTAGTGCTACACTAGGCCGGATGTCTGGCCTCTACCCTAGATGTCCGGCCTACCCTATCATTTGCACTACAACGGTCACTTTTACTCACACACTATATATAGCCCTCTTCCCCCATGGTAAAGGGTTGACCATTCACTTTGAGCAAACCCTAGAACACATTTCGCTCTCTCTCTCACACTCCAACACCAAATCTTGGATCCCTAAGGGATTTGAGAGCATTTGAGAAAAGTTGTCCACTCAAGTGATAGATCCACTCCTTCCCCTTCTTTGCACCAAAGGAGTTCGTGATTTGAGCAAGTCTTGAGCTTTTCCCCATCGTTCTTGTTACTCTTGGAGGTTGGAGACTCCTAGGCGGTAGACGTCTTTCGGAGAGGAATCGTTCTTTGTGATTACCCCCCGAAAGTTTGTGAGGGTTTGGAGACCACCCCAAGGTCTACCACCAGTGGTTGAGAAATGCCTTCGTGTTGTTGTCTCAAAGGGAGAATAGGGTGAGCCTTTGTGGCGTTGGTGTGCCTTCATGGTAACACCCACATCTCTAACGGTGGCGTATCTTCCCTCCAAGGAAGTGAACATCGGCATACATCCTCGCCTCTCGGAGTTGCGGTTTTTCCTAACCCTAACTCCCTACTTGTGGTTACTTGTCTCTTAGTCTTTACTTATATCATATTGAGCTTGCTTACTCTCCTACTTGTGTTACTTGTTTACCTTGCTTAGCTCATAGCTTCACTCTTGCAATTGTTAGGCTGAACTTCATATTCCGCATTATTGCCTAAAATTGCTAAGTAACAATTAAAATTTGTAATTGTACCTATTCAACCCCCCCCTATAGGTCCATCTCGAACCTTTCAATTGGTATTAGAGCCTTGTGCTCTATTCTTGTGGCTTAACCGCCCTAGAGCGAGATGAACCCCGATGGGACTCCCCTTGTTGCAGATCCTAAGAGTAAGGGCGCGGCTTCCATGGAAGCCAAGTCCTTCACTTCAGAGGATCTGGAACGAGCTCTTGCTAAGCAAAAGGAGGATCATGATGCCTCTCTTCAGGCCTTGGTCGAAATGAGGATAGCCACACTAACCACGATGCTTGCACCACTTTCTGGTGGTGCGGCCTCGAGGCCAGCTGCGCCCACTCCCTCACTTGGACAAAAACCTCCTACTAATGAACACTCCAGTGTTCCTTGGCTTTATGCAAGACCTCAAAGAGAGAAACCTAAGTATAACCCTCAAGGCAAACCTCCTTTACTTGATGACACTACTGATTTTGCTTTGTGGAGAGTTGCTATGCAGGATCATCTTCGATATGCAAATGATGAGATGTTGGAGATCTTGGAGTATCGCTACCAAGCTGTTGACCCGAAGAATCTTACTCCAAGAGAGGTTTTTGACAAGAATCTCAACGACACAGCAACCATGTACATAAGAAGAGGTATGACCGACAAGCAAAGGAGACCATACATACATATCACAAGTGCCAAGGAATTATGGGATAGCATTGTGAGGACCAAGACTGGTACTTCCACTCTCCAGCTTGCTCAATATGAAATTGACAAGGGTCAATTGCAAAACTTTTGTATGGAGAAAGGTGAATCTCCCAAGAAACTACTTGAGTGTCTCATGACTCTCACCGCCGACATTGAATCATGTGAATGTGACAAGACTCAAGATGGATTCAACTTGACTAAATGATTCCTTGTGGATAAGTTGCTTCAGGCTCTTGCTCCATATCAAAAACTAAGTGGTGTGGGACAACACCATGGATTCAAGGAAATGACTCCAGATGACATCATATCCACTTTCCAACTATTTGAAGAGTCAAAGGCAAATGCCACAAAACATCTTGCCATGCATGGTACCTCAACATCAAAGATCAATATTGCATTGAAGGCCAAGCATGCATGTGAAGAAGAGCAAAGTGAAGAAGAAGAAGATGAGGAGGAGGAGGAGGAGGATGGTGATGAGATTGACTCAGATGAGAGCCCGTCATATGAAGACATTGCTCTCTTTGTCAAGAAGTTTAGCGCGGGAAAATTCAAGGGAAGGTTCCAGAAAAAGAAAGTGAGGAAATGCTACAACTGTGAAGAAACCAACCACTTCTCCAATGAGTGCCCTTATGAGAAGAGAGAAGATAAACCAAGGTTTCCCAAGACATTTCCCAAGATGAAGTTGCCAAATCCTTTGAACTCCGAGCTCAAGAAGATAGATGGGAAAGCACTTTGAGCTAATGAAGAATCCGATCTGGATGATGTTAGTGGTGTTGCCGGAGTTGCTCAAGATTCTCAAAACACTTTGAGCTAGTGAACAAGAGTGGTGATGTGGTAAGCTACAACTACATGAAAGACTACAAGGGCAACGCTCACAAGTGCCTAACGGTAAAGGCTGTGGTAGAAGATGGAGAGGACCAAAGCTCTCCTGACAAGGTCAAGGTAACCCCACAATCAAATCCTCCTCTTTTTACTCCTTCTACTCCTAGTGATGAGTATCTTGATGAGGAGGATAGTTATGAGGATGATGATCTCGATGATCCTATGCTTGCTAAACTTAATAAGTTCATGTGCTCCCTCAAAGGAAAGAAGCTCACTATGTTTCGTATGCCTATGGAGATGGTGAGTAAGCACACCATCACCATTAAGGAACTTGAAACCCTCGTCACCGAGGAAAAGAAAAAATATGAAATCCTTGAGCGGAAAGTCCAATATGAGGAAGCACGAAATGATGAACTATGCTTAAAAATTGGTGCAAATATTGATGTTCATGCTAAAGATCTTGCCTCCTTGAAAAAGGCTAAGGACTCTTATGAAGAGTTGATGAATGATAAAAGTAAGCTTGTGAAGTCTCATGCTTCTCTCTCTAAGGATTGTGAGCTCCTATCCATGTTCCTCAAGACTAAGGAAGAAGAGCTCACCCTTCTTACAAAGAGTTTTGAGACGCTCAAGCTTACTTATCTTGAAACTCAAGCCAAGGCCTACTCTTCTCCTAGTATTAATGTTGATGCTTGTACTACTAACTCTGGTAGTGATCTAGCATCTATTCTTGAGGAGAATCGCTTTCTCAAAGCTCAAATCGAGAGGTCTCATGACATGTACTCAAGGACAAAAGAACCTTAATGAGGTGTTGAGCCAACACAATGAGGTGTTTGCCAAAGAGGGGCTCGGGTTTAACCCAAGCACAAGCAAGAAGAAGTCATCCTCTCAAAGGTGCAACACCCCTCTAAAGGAAACATTTGTACGAGAAGGGCACAAGGAGAAAGGTAAGGTTGTTAGTGGGAAGGCCACAAGGGCATGCCCACTCTCAACAAGCCAAAAGAGTTCATGCCTCCATCCTATGTACTTCGTAAGACTAAGGATGGAGAAGTTTATGCCAAATTTATTGGTCCTCAAAATGCATTCCGATTCTATGCTATTTGGGTCCCTAAGACCCTTGTGACTAACTTTAAAGGTCCCATTGCAAAATGGGTGCCTCTAACCAAGTCATAATTGTGTGTAGGTTTCCTTCTCCGGTGGAGTAAAATGGGTGATTGATAGTGGATGTACCAATCATATGACCAGAGATAGCAAATTGCTCTACGATTTCATGGAAGCCATTAAACCATTTATGAGCACTATGTTTGGTGAGGTTCAAAAGGACAAGTACTCTGGTTGATCAAGGTGGCTATCACAAATGACATGTGTCACATCCCTAGTTCTGGTATACTCAGGGCTAGCTAGTCATGTGTGCATCATGTTTAAATTCAAATGAAATTTGAAGTGAGGAATTTTCAAAAGCCTCAGAAGACCTCTAAAAATAACCAACATTTAAATCTCTTCAAATGAGTCCAAAGAAAGGTTCCTGTTACTCTGTGAAAATATTGGTAAGAGGTAAAATTCAAACCAATATTTTTGGAATCACAGAATTATTTATTTTGGGCCTTTGAGTTAATTCAATAACTATTTGCATTGGATATATATATTATATATAATTAATATATGTCCAATAATTCTGGAACATTTTATGTGGTTTGGTATATTTTAGTTCTAGCCACATAATTATTTTCAGGATTTTATAAAATGGTTTAGTATTTTTACTAAACCAAAACAAAACAGAACAAAATAGAAAACAATAAATAAAAGCAGAGAGAGAGAACTTACTTCAGCTTACCTGCACAGCCCACCACTGTAGCAACCCAACCGGGCGAAGCCAGTGCGGCCCAGCCCACCAGGCGCCTCCCCCTGTCGCCTTCCTCCTCGTGCTAGTAGGCCGACGAGGGACACCGCGACGCCGCCGAGCTCGCCACGCCACCACCTTGCTTGGCTGCCTCCTCCTCTCCCTGGGCATCTCCCGCAGCTCCACGCCACCCCCTGGAACCCCCTCGCACTCTCCCTCGTCCCCAACTTCTCCTCTGCTCTCTCTCCCTCTCTGCCCGAGCGGAGCTCGTCGGCCACCGAGGATCGCCGTCGTCAAATTCGTCGCCGTTCGGCCTTCCCCGAGCTCGCCGTCCACCTCTACGGGATCCATGTGAGCTCTTCCGTCGTTTCCCCCTCTCCCCTGACTTGTTTTCTTCCTCTAACACCGATACCCGTCGGAGCCGAGAGCTCTTCGCCGCCGGCCATGTCGCCGCCATAGCCATCGTTGCCTAGAGCTGCAACCGAGCACGCAGCCGTGCTCAGTGCACCCCCAGGAGGCCATAGCACCCATCCGCACCCTCTGCCGTGCTCCCTAACGCCAACCCCGAGCTCGCCCAAACTCCGGCCGCCGCCGTGAGCTCGACTCCGGCGAGTACAGCGCACCCCGCCAGCTCCTTCCTGCTCCGTTGGATGCGGAAGAGCACGGGCTCCCTTCTGGTGGTCTCCCCGCACCTAAACGCAGCCCCTAGCGCCGCCCAGTAGCAGCTCCGCCGCGCGGAATGGTCGCCGCCGGCCAAACTCCGGCGAGCCGACGTGGCTCCATCATTAGGAGCTAACCCAGCTAGTTAAACAACCTACAGCCACTGACAGTGGGCCCCACCCCTGGTCAAACCTCAGTCAGCGCTGGGTTTGACCGGGATTAGTTCCTGTGTCACTGACGTGTGGAACCCGCACGTCAGGTTTGACCTGGACCTGGCCGTTGACTCGCTGACATCATGCTGGCATCAGGCTGACGCAGTTAATTCTTTCTGGATTTAAAATAATTCAGGGAATTCCAGAAAATAATTTAAACTTCTAAAATTCATAGAAAATCAACCGTAGCTCAGAATGAAATAATTTATATATGAAAAATTATCAAAAAAATCAAGGAATCCATCTGTACCATTTTCATGCATGTTTGAACAATGTTTGTCCTCTGTTTTGGACAAAACAAATAAATGGCACTTAAACAATCATATATGGAGTTGGAATTTGAATCTTGTATTCAAACCAACTTCATTTAAATCATAGCTAGGTGCATTAGCCCAAAACACATTCATATTGCCATGTCATAGCATGCATCATATTGTGCATTGCATTGATCGTGTTTTTTCTGTGTTGTCGGCATTTGTCCCCTCTCGACAGACGTGGCTTCGACGATGAGATCGATGACACTGATGAAGAGCTATATTATCTTCGGAAGTGCCAGGCAAGCAAAACCCCCCTTGTTCATTCCGATACAATCCCACTCTCTCGCTCCTGCTCTATTTTACTGCATTAGGACAACAACGATTCATCTGTTACTTGCTGCGGTAGCTGAACCCCTTTATCCTTTGCATGACCTGTCATTCCACAGTAAATAGATGAAACCCACTAGCATGAGTAGGAGTTGTTTGAGCCCTGTTGTGCCTACTCATTCATGCTTGTTTTTCATGCCTGCTACTGCTTAGAGTTGAGTCGGGTCTGATTCATCGAGGATGAATCAGAGGTGCGTGAACATGTCCTACTGTGTGTGAGCTAAGTGTGTGAACACGATTTGGTAAAGGTAGCGGTGAGAGGCCATGTAGGAGTACATGGTGGGTTGTCTCATTGCAGCCGTCCTCAGGAACTGAGTTCTGTGCTTGTGATCCATGATTCAGCTACTACCACGCATTGGGCCCGAAACCAATGGACCCTCTCGGCTTCTTAATCACCCTTGTCCTCTGTCCAGGAGTTGCAAGTAGTTTCTGGTGTTTGTAGTATGCTGGAGGCCGTGCGCAGCGCTGGCCGTAGGGGTGGGCTGTGATGCGGTAGGCACGTGGCCGGGTAAACCGGGCGCCCGTTTGGTGTCACGGAACCCTGCTCACATCGTTTGGGGCTGTGAGCGAAACTTCGGCCAGATCTCCTCATGGATGGAACCCGAATAGGCGATAAACCTGGACTAGGGACTTGAGTGTTTAGGTAGGTCGTGGCCGACACCCTCGTTGGGCTTCCGCTTGAAGGTTGCCGAGTACATGTCGTGTAAACGGCGGTAAGTGGTGAGAGCGTGTGTGAAGAAGTACACCCCTGCAGGGTTAACATCATCTATTCGAATAGCCGTGTCCGCGGAAAAGGACTTCTGGGTTGCCTATAACAGTTCATAGACAAGTGAAAGTGGATACTCTAAAATATGCAAGATAAGCGTGAGTGCTATGGATAGCGTTCTCGTAGGGAGACGGGAGCGGATCCATAGTGGTGTATTGATATGGTGAATATGTGGACTCGTGTGCGCCACCTCAAAAGAGTTCCTTGCAGTCGTAGTTCAGGATAGCCACCGAGTTAAAGCTAGCTTGCTGCAGTTAAACCCCACCATCCCCTTGTTGATAATAATGCATATGTAGTTAGTTCTGATGTAAGTCTTGCTGGGTACATTTGTACTCACGTTTGCCTATTTTATGTTTTTGCCGAGAGACTTCAGTCTCGCTAGTAGTTCCACGTGGACTTCGACATTTAGCTTGTTACCTCAGCTACGATCTTGTGCCCTCGGCAGGATCTGGTAGATAGTCAGGCTTCCAAGCCTTTTTCATTTCTAGATGTCTGTACTCAGACATGTTAGCTTCCGCTTGTGCTTTGACTTGTATGCTCTGAATGTTGGGTCGTGAGACCCCTGTTTGTATATCTCGCTCCTCGGAGCCTAATGAATAAATACTTGAGTCGTAGAGTCATGATGTGATGCCATGTTGTATTTGCACATATCGAGCATATTGTGTGTATGTTATTGAAATGCTTGGTATGTGTGGGATCTGACTATCTAGTTGTTTATCTTTAGTAGCCTCTCTTACCGGGAAATGTCTCCTAGTGTCTCCACTGAGCCATGGTAGCTTGCTACTGCTCCGGAACACTTAGGCTGGCCGGCATGTGTCCTTCTTCGTTCCTGTGTCTGTCCCTTCGGGGAAATGTCACGCGTTGAGTACCGGAGTCCTGCTAGCCCAGTGCTACAGCCCGGAACTTACTCGCTGATGACCGACACGTTCGATGCTGGGTCATGGATGCCTGTCCCTGTAAGTCTGTGCCACTTTGGGTTTACAACTAGCCATGTCAGCCCGGGCTCCTTTTCATATGGATGCTAGCGACACTATCATATACGTGTGCCAAAAGGCGCAAACGGTCCCAGGCAAAGGTAAGGCGACACCCGTGGGAATACCGTGCGTGAGGCCGCAAAGTGATATGAGGTGTTACAGGCTAGATCGATGTGACACTGAGTCGGGGTCCTGACAGCTTTGGTATCAGAGCTTGACTGCCTGTAGGATTACCAAGCCAAACTGGTCGAAGTTGTGTCTAGAAATGCTTTAGTTATGTAAGGGAATTGATTGTGGGATGGGAACGTAAGGCTCTTTTTACTTCTTATACCTCATGGCCTTCTGATCTGAGTCAACCTCTTCTCTTCTACGGGGATTAAGGACTAGGCCTTCTCATCTATCTATCAGGATGACGTGTTACTAATCCATAGACTTATAGGATTGTTGGTTTCAAGCCCCAGTTCAGTTCCTACTATTTCCGTGTGTTGTTAGTTGATCCCAGAACCATGTTATTGTGATGTTGAGTGGTCATGCCACTATTTTGAAGGATGTCTCCAATCTTTTGAGCATTTACAGCCGTTATGCTGTCCGAGTCATTCCAGGTTTCTAAACAATCTGATGCACTTGCAAATCCTTTCCCTCTGGTGTTTATGTTCCTTTGGGCCAGATTAACCACATTAATCGGTGAGTTGAGGTAATTTTCTGCCTTGACATATGTGTTGGAGCTAATATTATGACCCTAGGTGTCTTAGGGGATCATCTAGTGGTCTAGCCATGAATCTCTGTTTCCAGTGTGATGATTCTCGCCTTTATTCCCGAAAGCATCCCGTGATGCAATTTAGTTAGTAGGTATTCTACTCCTGGGTTCTTGACCCGAGATTCACCCTACTTACTTCATGTTGATAGTGTTTGCTAGTTCCTTTAGGTTATTAGTAACCTTTGCATTAGTCCCCAAGGTTCATGGTTTATCCTTCTTCCAATACCATGAACCAATACGGCAGAAGTTCGGGAACCAAAAGACCACAACAAGAGTGCTCTCGATGAGTTCCCCTTCTATATTACGATTCTGCCAAACCTACCTCTCTGCATGGATTATCTGGAAGAAACATGTTGAACTTGGTTCGACATACTAATCTATGCATCCACAACTCAGAAAACCGTATGTTCCTTTGAGCTGTCCCGCTTTAGTTGTCTTCTGACCCTCGTCTATCAATTGATAGTCAAGAGTATGCGTGCATTTGTTTATCGATGCCTATTACTCTTGTGGTCCGTCAAGCCATTCTATTCGGAATGACTTGGAGAAACAAACTCCAGTACCTCATCCGTATCTAGGATTGGGTCAAAGAAGTTGTATTCCGCAGATCAAAATGCCAATCCAGCTTCTAGTCTGTTTTACCTTGAGGTATTACCATTTTTTATATCAGGAATATCATGGGAATTGCACACCATCCTATGAACTCTTGATGCAGTGATACTTCTCGCCATCATTACTCATTCCTCGGTTCCATGTTGTCACAACCGGAATACCGACAAGTGAATCATGGTGTGTGAAATCAATACTGCTAGCAACTCTGTTGCTTGGTAGTTAAATGGACAATAACCTCATCCTTAGCGAGTTGATTATTGAATCATCACCCTAAGGTTGATCGTGCTACCTAGTCCACTTTCCTGGTGCACTCCTCGATTGATGAGTTAGGATTTTGTTAAGTTCTCGCTCATTTGATCATATCGTCTTGCCCCGAAAAGCAAGATTGTTCTTGAGCTTAGTAACATATCGGTGGTTCGTGATCTTCCGAATATCTTCTCGGAAGTATCACCAGGTCGTCATCTGACTGTTATGTCGAGCTCGTGATCAAGTTGGTTTCTTGTAAACCACCCTTACTCCAAGAGTCTATGTAGGATACCCCTGAGCTAGTTGGTTAAGCTAAACAACAACTTGGAGAGTTGGAAGATGGAAGCTTATCCGACTCAGTTCATCCAAAAGGGATATCTTGTACGTGTGCTGAAGAAAGTTGGTATTTTCATCGACTGACCCTCGTGATCAGTTAATGGACCTACCATTTTATCCATCCTTTGATTTGAGTGTGGGCTATCGTCAAATCAAGTCAGTACCAACGATGCTCGTAATGTTGTCTTACCCGTGGTTGATCCCTCGAGCATATACCATTACATCTTTTGGTCTGACCAATACTATCACCGTGTTCACATGATGGTGGAAGTCCAGTGATATGGAAATTCCGATGAGTTGTTGTTGAGCCCATCAGCAGCATTTTGTCTCCCCCATGAGTCATGTTGAACATTAAGCTAGTGTTGGAAACTTTTTAAAGCATTTGTTCATGTTAGCTCATGAAGCATATGTTCGGATGTAAGAAGTGACTTCCTCTAGTTCATGTGCATTTGATGCAAGTTGCCGCCGTGGATTCGAGAAAGTCAATGTTGCTTCCTTTGGAATCATCCCAAATCAGTCATGCATACGTGCAAAGTGTTCTGTGGTTCGAAGACTTGCAACCTTCATTCTATATGTATTCCTAGCACACCAAGCCACTGATTGATTTGCTCAAGGAGAAGAAGTTCCTTCTTAAGAGCTAGACTTATGTAAGGACTCCGATATCCTCGATGATGGTTCCCCACCTGAACTCGGTAGTGTTTTATTATAAGACTACCACGTGGACATGCTTGTCTTGACAACGTGTTCACATGTTTGTAGCAGAACCAGCTCATGTTTTGGAGCTTGCTATCGTAGTTCATTCTCTGAGGTTCTCGCAACGTCATCTCGTCGATTTGTGTTGCAAACTTTCATTTTTCTTCCTAGACTCGATGGGTCTGGACTGTTCTGACACCAACCAGATATGAATCTCTGGCAGATATGATGGTTGGAGCATTTCTCCAAGAACTATAGTATTGGTCCCTCTGTAACCGGTAAGGAGGATGTCGTGGTCAACACGTCCAGCCAGAAGACCTATTACTGTAGTATCTTGGTTAAGGAAGTTGGCCACCTCCCCATAAGGATTTCGTAGGGTTTTACTCCAATAAGTTACTCCTTATGGATTCTTGAGCTCCCGAAGTCCGACCTTTTACTTGATGATCTAGTTATCAAACCATATCTATGAATGGGATACACTAGCACATCAAGGAGAACATTAGAAGCGGAGTGCTAAATGTCTCTCGGTCGATCATCCAGATTTTGTCCCCTTGGTCTCGCTAAGGTGAAATCTGAGAAAGTGTTATCCTCCTTTGCATCTGCATTGTCCATCGCTATTCATCATGGTAGTATGTTGTGGTGTCAGCACCCTTGACACGGATGTTGATAAAACCTTGATGATTGTGGAAATGCTCAAGTTCTTGAGAGCACGCGCAAGTGCTAGGTTTGATCGTCGGCATTAATTGCATAGTGCTCTCAGTTTCCTCGGAAATTCTATGACCCTTTCAAACAGTGGATTCACTCCCTATTGTTGGGTTCTTCCCTAGTTACCAAAATCATTCCTAGCATTTGCATTTTGTTCCCAGCTTGCACCGCCAATGTGCCATTCTACCATGGGTCTCTTCCACTTCCGGTGGTAAGCAAATTCATCCATTACATTATCTTCAACAAGGTAATCCACATCATCCAAGTCCGAGTATGCCATTCTACCGACCCCCTCCAAATGATCGCTCGAGAATTGCCTTAGGCTGGTATAAAGAGTTTCAATGATCTCTGAATCAAAGGTAATTCTTTTTGCCACTTAAGGGGATATCTCTACAAGTCACCCCCTCTAAGGTATCATGGCAACTATTTTCCTCGCTACTTTGAAACCCTGGTCAAATTGTTCTTCCGCCCTTCCTGATGTGTGCTTTGCCTCTCAGCTCAAGAGATGTTTCTATGTCTCATCCCGTGAGTGATCCTGAGTTGCTTGATCTCCGAGGAGATCGTTCCTTCTAGAGTTTTCTCTTTCTTCTTGTCGTCATGTTGAATGAAGATCTCGAAAGCAAAGACGTCAAGATCGATTTGAAGCAATGAGCCAACATCTTCAAGAAGGGCAAATGGATCATGGAGATTGTGATAGTTTTGTGACCCCCTTTTCCTCTTACCTCACGTCTTGAATCTGGGGGCGAGATTCTTGTTTAGTGGGGGCGAGTTGTCACATCCCTAGTTCTGGTATACTCAGGGCTAGCTAGTCATGTGTGCATCATGTTTAAATTCAAATGAAATTTGAAGTGAGGAATTTTCAAAAGCCTCAGAAGACCTCTAAAAATAACCAACATTTAAATCTCTTCAAATGAGTCCAAAGAAATGTTCCTGTTACTCTGTGAAAATATTGGTAAGAGGTAAAATTCAAACCAATATTTTTGGAATCACAGAATTATTTATTTTGGGCCTTTGAGTTAATTCAATAACTATTTGCATTGGATATATATATTATATATAATTAATATATGTCCAATAATTCTAGAACATTTTATGTGGTTTGGTATATTTTAGTTCTAGCCACATAATTATTTTCAGGATTTTATAAAATGGTTTAGTATTTTTACTAAACCAAAACAAAACAGAACAAAATAGAAAACAATAAATAAAAGCAGAGAGAGAGAACTTACTTCAGCTTACCTGCACAGCCCACCACTGTAGCAACCCAACCGGGCAAAGCCAGTGCGGCCCAGCCCACCAGGCGCCTCCCCCTGTCGCCTTCCTCCTCGTGCCAGTAGGCAGAGGAGGGACACCGCGACGCCACCGAGCTCGCCACGCCACCACCTTGCCTGGCTTCCTCCTCCTCTCCCTGGGCGTCTCCCGCAGCTCCACGCCACCCCCTGGAACCCCCTCGCACTCTCCCTCGTCCCCAACTTCTCCTCTGCTCTCTCTCCCTCTCTGCCCGAGCGGAGCTCGTCGGCCACCGAGGATCGCCGTAGTCAAATTCGTCGCCGTTCGGCCTTCCCCGAGCTCGCCGTCCACCTCTACGGGATCCATGTGAGCTCTTCCGTTGTTTCCCCCTCTCCCCTGACTTGTTTTCTTCCTCTAACACCGATACCCGTCGGAGCCGAGAGCTCTTCGCCGCCGGCCATGTCGCCGCCGTAGCCATCGTTGCCTAGAGCTGCAACCGAGCACGCAGCCGTGCTCAGTGCACCCCCAGGAGGCCATAGCACCCATCCGCACCCTCTGCCGTGCTCCCTAACGCCGACCCCGAGCTCGCCCGAACTCCGGCCGCCGCCGTGAGCTCGACTCCGGCGAGTACAGCGCGCCCTGCCCGCTCCTTCCTGCTCCGTTGGATGCGGAAGAGCACGGGCTCCCTTCTGGTGGTCTCCCCGCACCTAAACGCAGCCCCTAGCGCCGCCCAGTAGCAGCTCTGCCGCGCGGAATGGTCGCCGCCGGCCAAACTCCGGCGAGCCGACGTGGCTCCGTCATTAGGAGCTAACCCGGCTAGTTAAACAACCTACAGCCACTGACAGTGGGCCCCACCCCTGGTCAAACCTCAGTCAGCGCTGGGTTTGACCGGGATTAGTTCCTGTGTCACTGGCGTGTGGACCCCGCACGTCAGGTTTGACCTAGACCTGGCCGTTGACTCGCTGACATCATGCTGGCGTCAGGCTGACGCAGTAGGAGTTGTTTGAGCCCTGTTGTGCCTACTCATTCATGCTTGTTTTTCATGCCTGCTACTGCTTAGAGTTGAGTCGGGTCTGATTCATCGAGGATGAATCAGAGGTGCGTGAACATGTCCTACTGTGTGTGAGCTAAGTGTGTGAACACGATTTGGTAAAGGTAGCGGTGAGAGGCCATGTAGGAGTACATGGTGGGTTGTCTCATTGCAGCCGTCCTCAGGAACTGAGTTCTGTGTTTGTGATCCATGATTCAGCTACTACCACGCATTGGGCCCGAAACCAATGGACCCTCTCGGCTTCTTAATCACCCTTGTCCTCTGTCCAGGGGTTGCAAGTAGTTTCTGGTGTTTGTAGTATGCTGGAGGCCGTGCGCAGCGCTGGCCGTAGGGGTGGGCTGTGATGCGGTAGGCACGTGGCCGGGTAAACCGGGCGCCCGTTTGGTGTCACGGAACCCTGCTCACATCGTTTGGGGCTGTGAGCGAAACTTCGGCCGGATCTCCTCATGGATGGAACCCGAATAGGCGATAAACCTGGACTAGGGACTTGAGTGTTTAGGTAGGTCGTGGCCGACACCCTCGTTGGGCTTCCGCTTGAAGGTTGCCGAGTACATGTCGTGTAAACGGCGGTAAGTGGTGAGAGCGTGTGTGAAGAAGTACACCCCTGCAGGGTTAACATCATCTATTCGAATAGCCGTGTCCGCGGAAAAGGACTTCTGGGTTGCCTATAACAGTTCATAGACAAGTGAAAGTGGATACTCTAAAATACGCAAGATAAGCGTGAGTGCTATGGATGGCGTTCTCGTAGGGAGACGGGAGCGGATCCATAGTGGTGTATTGATATGGTGAATATGTGGACTCGTGTGCGCCACCTGAAAAGAGTTCCTTGCAGTCGTAGTTCAGGATAGCCACCGAGTTAAAGCTGGCTTGCTGCAGTTAAACCCCACCATCCCCTTGTTGATAATAATGCATATGTAGTTAGTTCTGATGTAAGTCTTGCTGGGTACATTTGTACTCACGTTTGCCTATTTTATGTTTTTGCAGAGAGACTTCAGTCTCGCTAGTAGTTCCACATGGACTTCGACGTTTAGCTTGTTACCTTAGCTACGATCTTGTGCCCTCGGCAGGATCTGGTAGATAGTCAGGCTTCCAAGCCTTTTTCATTTGTAGATGTCTGTACTCAGACATGTTAGCTTCCGCTTGTGCTTTGACTTGTATGCTCTGAATGTTGGGTCGTGAGACCCCTGTTTGTATATCTCGCTCCTCGGAGCCTAATGAATAAATACTTGAGTCATAGAGTCATGATGTGATGCCATGTTGTATTTGCACATATCGAGCATATTGTGTGTATGTTATTGAAATGCTTGGTATGTGTGGGATCTAACTATCTAGTTGTTTATCTTTAGTAGCCTCTCTTACCGGGAAATGTCTCCTAGTGTCTCCACTGAGCCATGGTAGCTTGCTACTGCTCCGGAACACTTAGGCTGGCCGGCATGTGTCCTTCTTCGTTCCTGTGTCTGTCCCTTCGGGGAAATGTCACGCGTTGAGTACCGGAGTCCTGCTAGCCCAGTGCTACAGCCCGGAACTTACTCGCTGATGACCGACACGTTCGATGCTGGGTCATGGATGCCTATCCCTGTAAGTTTGTGCCACTTTGGGTTTACAACTAGCCATGTCAGCCCGGGCTCATTTTCATATGGATGCTAGCGACACTATCATATACGTGTGCCAAAAGGCGCAAACGGTCCCAGGCAAAGGTAAGGCGACACCCGTGGGAATACCGTGCGTGAGGCCGCAAAGTGATATGAGGTGTTACAGGCTAGATCGATGTGACACTGAGTCGGGGTCCTGACAACATGTCTCTAGAAAATGTCATGCTTGTTCAATCTCTTAAATATCCGTATCGCCAAGCTTGCCTTCCATGCCAAGGAAAGTCCCATCTGGACACAGGACGAAGTCTTCAATCTTGTATCTTCATAGTCTTGGAGTCCGGCCGATGATGATAGTTGGGCTATCCGGACACCCCCTAGTCCGGAACTCCCTCAGTAGCCCCTGAACTAGGCTACAATGACGACGAGTCCGGCGCGCATATTGTCTTCGGCATTGCAAGGCGGGTTCCTCCTCCGAATAATTTATAGAAGATCGTGAACACCAGGATAGTGTCCGGCTCTACAAAAATAAATTCCATGTACCACCGTAGAGAGAATAATATTACACAAGATCAATCTGCAGACGTATTCTGCGGCGTGACGTCACACCACTTCCAAGCCTTTACTTAAATTGTTTTTATTGTTCCACCTCAGCGCGTTTAGCGAAGCGGTTTCCTTGGCACGTCTTGTCGAAGCAGAGATCGTGGTCCCCTTATTCCGAGATTCCCATCAATACGGATGTGGGTAACCCAACCGCGCCCGTTGCCATGCCCCCTCCATCGAAGGCGGGTTCCAAACGGTCACAGGGATGGCTCTTGGTATTCTTCCTCTTTATAATGAGACCAAGGCCCGTTCTTTTTATTCAATCCTCTATCGAATCCACCCCCCTCTCCCAGAGTTCCAACACCCAGGGCCCCAAATTCGGGTACCTTCGATCTTCGACAATGTCCGGTCCTGACCTACGAGGCCGGTGGATGCCCTCCTCCATCACGGAAGAGGACGTACTAAAGCTAAGAGACGCCAGGTACTTAACCTACGAGATTTCGCATAGGCTGCCTGCCCGAGGGCAAGTTATCCCAACTCCCGAGCCTGGCGAGAGCGTCGTGTTCGTGTCTCACCTCCGTCGGGGTTTAGGCTTCCCGATGGATCCTTTCGTGAGGGGGCTCATGTTTTACTATGGGCTGGGATTCCACGACTTGGCTCCGGAGTCCATCCTCCATATCTCATCATTCATTGTCGTCTGTGAAGCCTTCCTCCGCACTACCCCTCACTTCGGCTTGTGGCTCAAAACCTTCAACGTGGAGCCGAAGATGATTGAGGGGCGTCAGGCAGCGTGCGGCGGGGCGGTTATAAGCAAGAGGGCCGAAGCTCCATGGCCCAAGGGCTCTTTTCATGAGGAGTTCGGCTTGTGGGAACAGGAGTGGTTCTATATCACCGCTCCCAGGGGCAGCAGGCAGAGGCCACCGCCCGTCTTTCGCTCGGGCCCTCCACAGCAGCTGACGTCATGGGTTAACAAAGGGCGTGACTGGGGGCCATCCAAAGACGTACCCCTGTTGCAGAACCGGATTCGAGGCCTCCAAGAAAGGGAGATCAATCTAGTCACAGTGGTACAGGTTATGTTGATCCGGCGCCTACTGCCCTGCTGAAAGGATCGATAAGGTTGACTAGAGGGGGGTGAATAGGCAACTAACAATTTTTAGACTTTTATTTAACAAATTAAAACTTGCAATGAAATAGGTTGTCTAGATGTGCAACTACGTGGACAACCTATATGATGCAAAGACAATGAGCACACAAGCAAGCAATGGATATAGCACAAGTAAGCTTGCAAAAGTAGAGGGATAAGATAACCAAGAGTGGAGCCGGTGGAGACGAGGATGTGTTACCGAAGTTCCTTCCTTTTAAGGGGAAGTACGTCTCTGTTAGAGCGGTGTGGAGGCACAATGCTCCCCCAAGAAGCCACTAGGGCCACCGTAATCTCCTCACGCCCTCACACAATGCGAGATGCCATGATTCCACTATTGGAGCCCTTGAAGGCGGCAACCGGACCATTACAAACAAGATTGGGGCAATCTCCACAACACTTGGAGGCTCCCAACAACACCACGAAGCTTCACCACAATGGAGTATGGCTTCGAGGTGACCTCAACCGTCTAGGGTGCTCAACACCCAAGAGTAACAAGATCCGCTAGGGATAAGTGGGGGAATCAAATTTCTCTTGGTGGAAGTGTAGATCTGGGCCTTCTCAACCAATCCCGAGCAAATCAACAAGTTTGATTGGCTAGGGAGAGAGATCGGGCGAAAATGGAGCTTGGAGCAACAATGGAGCTTTGGGGGAAAGAGGTAGGTCAACTTTGGGAAAGAAGACCCCTTTTTATAGTGGGAAGATCAATCCAACCATTATCCCACTTACCAGCCCCGCACAGAGCGGTACTACCGCTGGGGAAGGGCGGTACTACCGCTCCGGGAGGTACTACCGCTCGACCCAGCGGTACTGCCGCGCTGCGTGGGGCCTTGACCCCAGGGCGGTACTACCGCCAAGGAAGAGTGGTACTACCGCTCCGAGCGGTACTACCACTTAGACCCAGCGGTACTGCCGCGCTGCCCAGGGCCCTATCACCAGGGCGGTACTACTGCTAGGGAGGGGCGGTACTACCGCTTAGAGCGGTACTACCGCCCCTACTACCTCCCTTAGTGCCGCAAAACCCGACACGAAAAATTCGTTCGAGAATCGAGGCAGAAGTAGCCCAGACGCACAGCGGTACTACGGCCGAAACACCCAAGCGGTACTACCGCTCTGAGAGCGGTACTACCGCTGTGGAGTTTCGGCGGTACTACCGCTGTGGACGCGGTACTACCGCTAGGGCAAAGCAGAGCATAGTAAGGGGGAAAACAGCAGCTCCAGAGATGCGGAAGGAAAGACGACGGGTGTGATAATGATGTGTACGTGTGATTCCACCCAAGTCTTACCAAAACGGATCCCCTCTTGATAGTACGGTGACTCCTACGAAACTAGTCCACCAACAACGAAACGAAGGAGCTACACCGTCTTGAATTACAACACCGAGGGGAGGAAATCGTCTCATGCCAATGGATGAATCTCTGAAAGAACTAACGCACACGATTAGTCCGCACAAGCATTGTCATCAATCACCAAAACATATTGGGAATAAATATGCCCTTACAATCTCCCCCTTTTTGGTGGATTGATGACAATACGGGATTTGCACAAAATGAAAGATATAGGATAAGCGCAAAAGTACAACCGTCCTAAAATGTAGAAGGGCTCCCCCTGGATGTGTGCTACCTAGAAAAGTGCTTTGGACTACACGGCACAGATGCCAGGAACAATGCTCCCCCTACATTTTAGAGACCAACTACCTAAGCATGATATGAGAGCAACATATATAACAAGATAAGCATGGAACTCATAAGCTAGATAGACATAGAGAAAGATACGAAGAGATAAGGTAGCATATGTCTCACACCATATGACTCGAGCTTAGGTCTTACGGGCAGAACCAGAACTTAGGTCTCACAGACACAAACCAAATAAAACAACAAGCGAAAGCACAAACACAAACGACGGAAGACACAAAACGCAAATCCCTAAACTCTCTCCCCCTTTGGCATCGAGACACCAAAAAGGAGAGGGAGTGATGCTACGGCTCCAGGTGAAGGTAAACGATGGACACCCATCAGATCTTAGAGGGATCATCTGCGGTGCCATCGTCAGCCGGGAAGTGCTCAGCATCAGAATCAGTCCAGGGGCAGTGCTGCTGAATCCACTCCTCCTCCTCGGTAAGCTGATCCTCAGAACCACTAATCACAATAGCACCCATCTGACGCATGAGCTCCTTGTGACGACCTCGGGCCTTCTTCTCAGCCACATGAGTCATGTACTGACCATGAGACTCCATGCAGAACAGCTTCTTCACCTTGATCTTGAGCTTCTTGGCCCAAGAGGGCTCTGCCTCAGAAGGCACATAGTCATCATCTTCATCCTCAGCCTCAGCCCCAAACTCCTCCTCAGCCTCCATGGCAGCAGCAGATGAAGGAACTCCAGTCCTAGGGGCCTGAGTGCCCCAGTTATCCTTCTTCCTCAGACGCTTGACATCGTGAGAAACCAAGTCTCCAATCTCCAGCACCACCTTGGATAGAGACGATCCCAGGCCTTCTCAATGAGCAGCATAATGAACGTACCATAAATCGGGCACTTGCGCTCGGAGATAGCAGAAACCAGCTCAGACCACATGACATGAGAGATATCCAAGGACTCCCGGTGCTCTGCCCCTTCTCCCGCTGACAGAAGAGAAGCATGTCCACGAGATAAGAGTGAACCTGGTCCAGATTCCCGATGCGAGGGAAAAGAGTTTCTCTGAAGATACGGTGAAGAATGTCCAGATAGGCAGGCAGCTCATAGGTCTCCTTCTTTGTCTCATGGTTGATCCTCAGAGTGCAGTAGGGCCACAGAGCTTGCTTGTGAGTGGCATTGGCTCGACGGTGGGGGCGAAAGCCGACAGCAGACTCAAGTCCAAGATCTTCCACCCCAATCAACTGCATGAAAGCTTTCCACTTGACTAACAGCAACTTGCCATTTGTCATCCAAGTCAGAGTCCTGTCCTCATTGGTCCCAAGGTGAACCGTGGCATAGAATTGGGCCACAATATCAGCATCTTAGTCCTTGTTGAATTGCATGATCCCGAGAATGTTCAGCTAAGTGCACATCTAAAGAGCTTCACCAAAGTAGTCAGGATCATTCTCCATATGCTCGGTGTCGATGGAGTGCACGTTGACATAGAGATTCTTCTTGGCTTTGAGGACATCAAAATAGATGGCAAACTGGAACCTGTTCCAGAACGGACGGTTGACCAAAGTGGGATCTTGGTCGACCTCATACGGGTTGCGGCGGCGCCTTGCCCAGAACTCCTTGGGCGGCATTTCTGGCACGGTTTTGCTTTGCTTTGGCTTGACCCCAGGCTTCTTCTACAGTTGGGGAGGAGGTGGAGCACTAGAAGATCCTCCGGCAGGCTCAGTGGTGCGGTAGCGCTTGGACGAGGCACGACCGGGGTTGACACGACGAGCCTGATGCTCAGGAACCTCATCACCTGGAACCACACACACAAACACGCAAACAACCAGAAAGAACGAGCGTAAGCCACAAACACGAACAAAGAGATCACTGAGAGGTTGGAGGATGACGGAACTGGGTAGAGGGCGGTAGTACCGTGACCCTTGATCGGTAGTACCGCTCTGGAGAGAGCGGTAGTACCGCTCTAGGAGAGCGGTAGTACCGCTTGAGGCGGGGAAACAGCAGTTTCCAACTACCGTGGTCAGATCTGGTACTACCGTCCTACCAAGTTCAAAAATACTCCAACCAAACACTAATCCAAATAGTCTAGAAGCACTCTCCATCCTACTCAAGCCTAGATCTAGACAAAAATCTAGAGATGCAACTGCTATTGCCCCAAGAATGCTAGATTGGAAATCTAGACAAAAGGAAATAGGGAACGGGGGCAATACCGGCATCCATGGCAAGAGGACAAGGTGGGGATCGATTCCACCGAAGGAAATGGAGAGGAGCGCCCCGGAGAGGGAGATCCGCCGGAGCCCTCCCGCGGCGCCGGTTGCTGAAGAGAGAGACGAACAGGGTGAAGGGGTGAGCGAATGGGTATGGGGGAGAAGAAACTCCCCCTGCCCCCGATATAACCCCCAGCCCGCGCCTCACAGCGGTAGTACCGCTCTGGAGGGCGGTAGTACCGCTGGGAGCGGTAGTACCACTCTGGAGGGCGGTAGTACCGCTGGGAGCGGTAGTACCACTTCAG
The DNA here is from genome assembly GCA_963921465.1 of Triticum timopheevii. NCBI lineage: Eukaryota > Viridiplantae > Streptophyta > Magnoliopsida > Poales > Poaceae > Triticum > Triticum timopheevii. Next base: position 486,157,650 of record OY997270.1, on the reverse strand, counting down.
CAACCACGCTGCTTCTAGACCAACGACTAACGCTGAAAAAGAAACGGAAAGCAAAGCCAAAAGAACGAGAGGACTGACGCGACAACACACACACACACAACAGACCAGAAACAACTCAAACACAAACAACCACACGAAACAGAGCAAGCTCTGGCCTCCCTCAGGAGAGGGCGGTGGCCGGAGCCACCTATGTTTGAGACAAATGGTATGGCACAGCGAAGAATTATCCTTGGGCCCATGACCAAAATTCGTCTTTGAAGCACAAGTACCATCAAAAATGGCTATTGTGAAAGAGTTGATCGTTTTATGCATAATGGGGGGAGGGGAAAGTTCATTGAGACAACAACACTCCCCCTATGTCCATGCCTACATCTAAGCAGGATACCAAGTTGAGCGGGGTGGGGTGTGCCAGGGTTCAAGTCACATTGCTCGAATCAATGATATTTAGCTCATGCCTTAACTCGCGAAATCTTGCTTCATCCAAGGGCTTCGTGAAAATATCTGCAAGGTTATCATGAGTGTTGACATACTTGAGCTCGATCTCTCCTCGCCTAATGTGATCCCGGATGAAGTGATACTGAATCTCAATGTGCTTTGTCTTGAAGTGTTGTACCGGGTTGAGAGAAATCTTTATGGCACTTTCATTATCACACCAAAGAGGCACTTTGTCACAAATGACACCGTACTCCTTTAAGGTTTGCCTCATCCATAGGAGTTGAGCACAACAACTACCTGCTGCCACATACTCTGCTTCAGTGGATGAGAGAGACACACAACTTTGCTTCTTGGAAGACCAACTTACCAAAGAGCAACCAAGAAATTGGCACCCTCTGGAAGTGGACTTCCTATCCACTTTGTCTCCCGCCCAATCGGAATCTGTGAAGCCTACAAGCTTGAAGTTTGCTCCTCTTGGGTACCATAAGCCAAAGTTTGGGGTATGAGCCAAATATCGAAAGATTCGCTTGACCGCCACATTGTGACTTTCCTTTGGTGCGGCTTGAAACCGTGCACACATCCCCACACTCAACATGATATCCGGTCTAGATGCACAAAGGTAAAGCAAGGAGCCAATCATGGAGCGATATACCTTTTGATCCACCGCTTTACCATTGGGATCGATGTCAAGTTGGCACTTGGTAGGCATTGGTGTAGAAGCCGGCTTGACATCACTTAGCTTGAATCTTTTAAGCATGTCTTGAGTGTATTTGGCTTGGTTGATGAAGGTTCCTTCTCTTTGTTGTTTGATGTCAAAACCAAGGAAAACTTCAACTCTCCCATCGAAGACATCTTGAACTTGGAGGTCATGAGAGCGGCAAATTCCTCATTGAAAGCTTTGTTAGGAGAACCAAAGATAATATCATCAACATATAGTTGGCATACAAACAACTCCCCTTTGACCTTCTTAGTAAAAAGAGTGGGATCGATTTGTCCTACTTCAAATCCACGATCTTGTAGCAACTCGGTAAGGTGGTCATACCACGCACGTGGGGCTTGTTTAAGGCCATAGAGTGCCTTATCGAGTTGATACACGTGATCCGGGAAGTAGGGGTCCTCGAACCCGGGGGGGTTGCTTGACATAAACCAACTCATTAATGGGACCATTAAGAAAAGCACTTTTCACATCCATTTGTTGAACCTTAAAGTTGTGATGGGAAGCATAAGCAATCAACAAATGAATGGATTCAAGACGAGCAACGGGAGCAAAGGTTTCACCGTAGTCGATGCCCTCGACTTGGGAGTAGCCTTGTGCTCCAATCTTGCCTTGTTGCGAATGATGTTCCCATGAGCATCTTGCTTGTTCTTGAAGATCCACTTTGTTCCAATGACGTTGTGGTTCCCCGAAGGTCTTAGCACCAATATCCACACCTTGTTGTACTCGAAGTTGTTTAGTTCTTCATGCATGGCATTGAGCCAATCCGAGTCTTCGAGCGCCTCATAGACCTTTTGGGGTTCAACACAAGAGACAAACGCATGATGTTCACAATAGTTAGCTAATTGTCTACGAGTGCTTACCCCCTTTCTTAGACTTCCAACCACGTTTTCCATGAGATGGCCCTGGGTTGTGAGTTTGGAAGAAATCTTCGCGGCACGATGCTCTAATTCTTCCTCGGGGGTGGAAGGAGGAAGGTTAACTTGGTCATCTTGAGCGCCGTCTTGAGCTTGCTCATGATCTTGAACTTGCTCGAGGGGGAGAACTTGACCTTGGGCATCATTTAGAGGTTCACCTCCATCTTGAGGTTGATCTTGCCCTTGGTCTTGTTCATGAAGGTGAGGGCCTTCACTTTGTTCTTCGGAAGCGTGTGGGTCTTGGGGAGGTGATGGCTCTACTTGAGTGGAGCATTGTCCTTCTCCTTCGGCCACAAGGGGTTCTTCAATGGGTAGAATATGACCAATACCCATTCTTCTTATGGCTTGGGGAGGAATTTCATCACCTACATCACAAGTACCACTTTGCTCCACTTGGGAGCCATTCTTTTCATCAAACTCTATGTTACACGTCTCCTCAATGAGTCCGTTGGACTTGTTGAGAACACGATAAGCATGAGAGTTTGTAGCATAACCAACAAATATGCCCTCATGAGCTCTAGCTTCAAATTTAGACAAACGAACACCTTTCTTGAGAATGAAACACTTACACCCGAACACCCGGAAGTACTTGAGATTGGGCTTGTTCCCGGTGAGTATCTCATATGGAGTCTTGTTCAAGCCTTTGCGGAGATAGAGCCGATTGGATGCATGACAAACTGTGTTGATGGCTTCGGCCCAGAAGTTGTATGGAGACTTGAACTCCGCCATCATGGTCCTTGCCGCATCCATCAACGTCCGGTTCTTCCTCTCCGCAACACCATTTTGTTGAGGGGTATATGGTGCGGAATATTGGTGCTTGATCCCTTCATCACTAAGAAACTCATCCAAGGTGTAGTTCTTGAACTCGGTGCCGTTGTCACTTCTTATTGTCAAGATCTTTGCATTGTGTTGACGTTGAGCTTAATTTGCAAAGTCGATGACGGTTTGTTGAGTCTCACTCTTCCTCTTGAAGAAGTATACCCACGTGTATCTTGAATAATCATCCACTATCACCAAGCAATACTTTCTACCCCCAAGACTATCAAAGGATGGGGGCCCAAAGAGATCCATGTGGAGGAGCTCCAAGGGTCTCTTCGAGTAGATTATAGTCGTGGGAGGGTGAGCCGTCTCATGAAGCTTTCCTTCGATACAAGCACTGCAAACACGATCTTTGGCAAAACTAGCATTCGTTAGTCCATGGACATGGTCACCCTTGAGAAGACTTTGCAAATATCTCATATTGACGTGGGCTAAACGGCGATGCCAAAGCCATCCCACATCAACTTTAGCCATTAGGCATGTCGCGGTCTTAGTGGGTTGCTCCAAGAAGTTAACCACATAGAGACCATTCTCGACATGCCCAACAAAGGCTACTTTAAGAGTCTTGCTCCACAAGAGGGCCATGGTATCAATATCAAAGAAGGTGGCAAAACCCATGAGTGCGAGTTGACGAACGGAAAGTAAATTGAACGCAAGGGACTCAACAAGCATGACTTTCTCGATCATTAGATCATGAGAAATGACAACCTTGCCAAGACCCAATACCTTAGAATGTGAGGCATCACCCCATTCGACATTGGTGGGCATAGATGGGATATTGTGCACGTCCACCACCAAGTCCTTGCTCCCAGTCATATGATTTTTTGCTCCACTGTCGAGCAACCATGATCCCCCACCAGAAGCAAACACCTACAAGAGATCAATGCTTGGTTTTAGGTACCCATTGAGTAATGGGTCCTTTGATGTTAGTAACAAGGGTCTTAGGAACCCAAATAGACCATTCAATGTACTCATAAGGAGAACCAACAAATTTAGCATAAACATGTCCATCACTAGCACGGCACAACACATAAGAGGGGTTAAAGTCGCCGGCTTTGTTGGGAGAGATGGCGTTGTGCTCTTTCGCTTCACCGCTCTTCCCATTGTTCTTCTTCTCCTTAGGAGCACCTTCTCCCTCCTTCACAAAGGTTTGCGTGAGCGGAGGAGGTTGATTGGTCTTGCTCTTCTTCTCCTTGTTCTTCTTCTTGTTCTTGGACTTGGGTGCGAACCCAACTCCCTCCTTTCCCACAACTTCCTTTTGATTGCTCAAAAGGTCATTTAGGTTCTTCTCGCCTTGTATGCATGACACAAGACCTTTCTCGAGTTGTTCCTTCAACTTGGCATTTTCCTCCACAAGATGCACATGCTCACAACATGGGTTAGTAGCATTTGCATTATCAATTAAGACCATGTGAGGAAATGTGGCCTTTTCCTTAGTTAGCTTAACTTGGAGTTGAGCATGAGACTCCTTGAGGGTGGCATGAGCACTTTTCAAGACCTTGTGGGCCTTGTCAAGTACATCAAACTCCTCCGTGAGTCTAACATGATCAACCCCAAGTTTAGCCTTCTCGGAAGCTAGAACATGAGACACAACAAGAGCATGATCAAGATATTTCTTTAGTTTAGCATGACCATCATTGTGTGACTCCTCAAGAGCCAAACGATGCTCACGCTCTTCCTCAAGAGCATTAGAGAGATCCAATATCTCATCGGCATAGTCACGACTATGACTTTCCATCTTAGTGATGGTTTATTCATGAGCCTCGATCATGTCATTGGCTTCACCAAGTTGTTCCAAGAGAGCAACGAACTGCTTCTTGGATTTGCCCTTGAGCTTACTCATGAAGGACTCAAATTCATTGATCTCCTCATTAGACCCCTTACCATTATCAAAGTCATCCATTGAAGGAGGGTTAGGAATAATGGTGGTTTTGATGTTCGGGGTTACCTTGTTGGTGGCCTTAGCCATGAGGCACTTGGCGGTGATGTTCTCGTTAGGTGCATCGAATAGAGACACCCGAGGAGTTGAGACAATGGCAACAGATGCCATGGCCATTATTTCACCATCTTCATCATCATCGTCATCCTCACGGTATTCTTCTTGAACCACCAACCCGCGAGAAGGAGTCTTCTTGGTGAAGTTGTTCTTGTTGGGGAAGGACTTGGCTTTGTCTTTTCGAATGAACTTGCCACCATTGTCTTCCCACTTCTCGTATGGACAATCCGCAACGAAATGACTGACATTGCCACAGTTGAAACAAGTTCTAACTCGTTGCTTCCCTTTGAGGCCACTTGAGTTGTTCTTGTTGAAGTTGGGTCTTGTAGTCTTCTTACTCCAAAACTGTCTTGAGGCAAGAGCCATGTGCTCATGATAATCATACTTCGTGTCCTCGGGGTTGCTCTCCTCATCTTCCTCGTCTTCTTCTTCTTCCACACTAACCTTGGCCTTCAAGGCAAGATTGGGCTTCTTTGCCCTTTGGGAACGGAGCACCGCATTGTCGGCGGTCTTATCCAAGATGTTCATTGCAACAAACTCATCCAACACTTCACCAGAGGTCATGGAGTGGAAGTCCGGTCTTTGGCGAATGACGGAGGACATGGCCTTGTTGTAGGGCATCATGGCCTTGAGGAACTTGCGCTTGATCCAGTTGTCATCCGTGTCCTTACTCCCATGATCTCAGAGTGCGACCGCAAGTTTAGTCACTCTTCGAAAGATCTCACGAGGTTCTTCATCCTCTTTCATTGCAAACTCATCGGCTTCATCTTGCACCACTTCATAGTTGGAGCGTTGAATGCTAGCACTTCCTCTATACATACGCTCGACACACTTCCATGCTTCTTTAGCCATGACATGAGGTCGAAGATGAGGGAGATCTTCGGGAAGGATAGCATCTTGGATGATGAAGAGAGCACTCTCATTGAATTGATTGTCCACTTCTTCTCGAGGGGTGAAGTTGCTTGGATCATGAGGATAGAAACCTTCTTCAATAATTCTCCAAAGGTTAGTATTCACATGTTTTAAATGACGCTTGAAGCGATAAACCCAAGAATCATAATCTTCATTTTTCACATATTTAGGAGGAGGACCGGCATGATTCAAATGAGTAGAGGGGATCCACATGGGCAAAGATGTCGGTGCCATTTCGACCACTAGTAGAAGGACTCTTTTCATTGTTAGCTTCCCCCTTATCGGAGTTAGCATCCGTCACCTTGTTAGTGGGATCACCCACTTTCATTGGTGAGGTAGATAGTTTAAGTCCCTCTAGAAATTCAGTAAACATGCTTTTAACCTCGGCCGTCATGGAGGTTTTCAATGTGTCTAAAGCCACATTGAATTCCTCATGTGAGACCGAGGTTCCCCCTTTGGCCGAAGACGAGATGGGATTCACACCGGAGTGTTCCTCCGCACCGTCGTTGACGTCAACCATACTCTTCGGACGGCAAAGTCCTTAATAAAGAGACGAGGCTCTGATACCAATTGAAAGGATCGATAAGGTTGACTAGAGGGGGGTGAATAGGCAACTAACAATTTTTAGACTTTTATTTCACAAATTAAAACTTGCAATGAAATAGGTTGTCTAGATGTGCAACTACGTGGACAACCTATATGATGCAAAGACAATGAGCACACAAGCAAGCAATGGATATAGCACCAGTAAGCTTGCAAAAGTAGAGGGATAAGATAACCAAGAGTGGAGTCGGAGGAGACGAGGATGTGTTACCGAAGTTCCTTCCTTTTAAGGGGAAGTACGTCTCCGTTAGAGCGGTGTGGAGGCACAATGCTCCCCAAGAAGCCACTAGGGCCACCGTAATCTCCTCACGCCCTCACACAATGTGAGATGCCGTGATTCCACTATTGGAGCCCTTGAAGGCAGCAACCGGACCTTTACAAACAAGATTGGGGCAATCTCCACAACACTTGGAGGCTCCCAACAACACCACAAAGCTTCACCACAATGGAGTATGGCTTCGAGGTGACCTCAACCGTCTAGGGTGCTCAACACCCAAGAGTAACAAGATCCGCTAGGGATAAGTGGGGGAATCAAATTTCTCTTGGTGGAAGTGTAGATCTGGGCCTTCTCAACCAATCCCGAACAAATCAACAAGTTTGATTGGCTAGGGAGAGAGATCGGGCGAAAATGGAGCTTGGAGCAACAATGGAGCTTTGGGGGAAAGAGGTAGGTAAACTTTGGGGAAGAAGACCCCTTTTTATAGTGGGAAGATCAATCCAACCGTTATCCCACTTACCAGCCCCGCACAGAGCGGTACTACCGCTGGGGAAGGGCGGTACTACCGCTCCGGGCGGTACTACCGCTTGACCCAGCGGTACTGCCGCGCTGCCTGGGGCCCTGACCCCAGGGCGGTACTACCACCAAGGAAGAGCGGTACTACCGCTCCGTGCGGTACTACCGCTTAGACCCAGCGGTACTGCCGCGCTGCCCAGGGCCCTGTAACCAGGGCGGTACTACCGCTAGGGAGGGGCGGTACTACCGCTTAGAGCGGTACTACCTCCCTTAGTGCCGCAAAACCCGACACGAAAAATTTGTTCGAGAATCGAGGCGGAAGTAGCCCAGACGCACAGCGGTACTACGGCCGAAACACCCAAGCGGTACTACCGCTCTAAGAGCGGTACTACCGCTTGGAGCGGTACTACCGCTCTGAGAGCGGTACTACCGCTGTGGAGTTTCGGCGGTACTACCGCTGTGGACGCGGTACTACCGCTAGGGCAAAGCAGAGCATAGTAAGGCGGAAAACAGCAGCTCCAGAGATGCGGAAGGAAAGACGACGGGTGTGATAATGATGTGTACGTGTGATTCCACCCAAGTCTTACCAAAACGGATCCCCTCTTGATAGTACGGTGACTCCTACGAAACTAGTCCACCAACAAAGAAACGAAGGAGCTACACCGTCTTGAATTACAACACCGAGGGGAGGAAATCGTCTCATGCCAATGGATGAATCTCTGAAAGAACTAACGCACACGATTAGTCCGCACAAGCATTGTCATCAATCACCAAAACATATTGGGAATAAATATGCCCTTACACCTGCAAATGTCGCCCCCTCTGCCTGTGGGAATTTAATCCGGAGGGGCCACGAGCTCTTCAACACTTCATGGGTTTGACACCCGTGGAGATGTACAAACTGTTCTTCAGATCGCAAGGGACGCGTCCGGAATTGACCGAGGATGCTGGCCTAAGCTGCAATCGCCCGGATACTCAAGTAAGTAGCCCCGTTTCCGGACATGTTGTCCATTTATTTACTATGGGTTTGCCTTTTAACCAGCTATCCCTTGGACAGGAGTGGATAGCGCAAGAAAAACTGATACGGTGTCCGGCCCCCTCCCTGAGACCACGCGGGATCCTGTGTTAATCAAAATGTTAGAGGTTGCACCTTCGGAGGAGGGCGAGGAAGGGCACAGGGGATCTACCACCTCCGCCACGGAAGCTTTTAGTAAGGGAGGAATCGAGAGTTCCTCCTTCCAGGGGGAGAAGAGGACCGCTTCCGAAGACCCGGGGGCCAAGGCCCAAAAACGGGGAAAGAAATCTGTATCGGAAGGTCCCGGGCCGGGCAGAGGCCCGGCCGAACTGTCTCCTCGGAGGAATCAGCCCTCTAGCGAGCCGTAAGTAAAAGGGGGAATTTTGTAATAGTGGACATCCCTGTTTAATTTCTAAGGGTAACCGAAGTCTTCACCTTGTAGTTCGGATCTCAGCCCATCTCAGCACAGCTCATATTCGGGAGACCTTCGTCCAGAAATGATGGAGAGCGAAACGCCTCCATCTGCCGCCCCATCACGTGGGGCGGACGACCCTGAGGTATCGTCGCAGAGGGTCTCCCCGAGTCCGGCGGGGCCGGAGAGTTCGGCACCCATTGGAGTACGGCCGGTGGAGCTGCAGGATTTGCTTAAGCGGGCGTCCATCTCAGAAGATCACCGCACATTAATGGGTAATGTGACTGAGAGGATCTCGTCCGCCGAAAGCGGGTTGTATGAGGCTGTCGGAAGTTTACTGACGGGATTTGAGGTACGCAAAAAATGACATACCTGTTGACAGTTTTGCACATGAAGTGCGCCCTGTATAGATAGTAGCCCCTGAGACTTGGTATGCTGTCGAAAACGACAGCGTGCCTAGGATCATAATCTCAGTTATTAATTGTCGCCTTTCCTATGCAGGTGGCGGAATGTTCAGTGGCCAGCCGGACTGATGCATTCGCCGAGCTGAAGAAGCAACTCGACGCTGCAGATGCGGACATCTCGCTGGTCAATAAACGACTTGATGAGTCACAATGTATGTGGTTGCTCCGCGGTCGCTTAGTAAGGGAGCACATGCCCATTCCTTACAAGTTGTATGCTTGATGCAAATGGTGCTGCTGCTGTGGAAGACCTTCGAGCAGAACTTGCTCGGGCCAAGGAGCGAGCCAGAAAAAGCGAGGCGGCTGCCTTGAAGGCAGCGGAAGAGCTAGAAGCCGAGAAGGCTGCTCACTGCCGAAGCAGGGAGGAGATGGCCGGAATGGCCATGAAATTAAAAGTTGCTACCGACCACCTGGAGGTTCCTGAAGGAGAACGCCAAGCGGAGCAAGAGGACCTGAAGAAGGTCGATGCCGAAGCCAAGGATGCCCGTAGTGCGATGCGGGCTATGAAGGAGGAACTGCGTCAGGTCAGAGACATTGTGGCTGGAAAGCCCTTTATGCTGCGTAGGAAGTTCACGGGTCCAAAGTATGCTCAGCTGGGCCGATTGTACGGTGCGGAGGATCCTTATCTGGACTTGGCGGTGAGTGCGGCGGACGCAGTCGTGCACTTTCGAAGCCAGGAGGATCATGAAATGGAAGAGCTTTTCTGGTCTCAATTCCATAGTCCGGAGCGTCCACTTCCGTTGAGTGATTGGCTGGTTGAGTGGGCTGAGCTGAATAGTTTGTCCGGACTAGCCATGACGGATGTGGTCGCTCATTTGTGGCCGAAAAGGCCCAAGCCGAAGAGTTATTTTGGCTTGTTGCAGCAATTCCTTGGGGCAGTGCCGCATATTAAGGCAATGAAGCGGTCGGCATGCATAGAAGGTGCACGGATGGCTCTCGCCCGTGGTAAAACATACTGGGCGGAGATGGATGCCACCGCTGTTGCATCCCGGGGTTCGGACAAAAGCCGATTCCCCACCGAGCATTCCTTTGTGGAAGTCCTACAGGGCGCTCGTATAATAGAGTCGCAATGCTCGAAAGATGTTATGTTTGAATGACATGTATGATTTCTAAGATCATGTTTATAATGCAATGACTTTTTATACTTGTGTATTCAAGTATTGAACTATCTCCTGTGCGGCCGTATATATATGTATAATCTGAAAGATGGCAGTCTTTGGCTTCAGCCCCCACGCACATGGTGCGGGGGTGTTTGCAAAAAGAAAATCGCTTTTTCACACTTAATCCAACGTCTTGGTCCTTTTAAGGAGGTGATAGCATAGCAAACTAGGCAACCGGACTATAATGCTTTATCACTTTCACTTAGCCATAGGAGCTCGAATGTGGGGCTACTATATAGCCCCTGATGGCACCGCGCTTCTCCGAACTCGGGGCGCGTATGTGCCTGACCGGGAAGCGGTCCTTCATCAAAGCGGAGGAATTCTAAACATTCCAATGGTCGATCGAGTGGTTGACCAGTCTCTCGCTATATCATGACAGTCAGTTTTCGGCTTTCTCTACTGAGGTGCTCTCCCGGCCGAACCGGGGCACAATCGCAGTAGTCCTCCTGGCGTCGCGTGAGCCGATGATACGGAACGTAAGGCAGCAAAACACAGGAACCGGGCAAACCCAACATTTGACCAAAGACATGAGTCGGAGCTGATGCATATAAGGCCTAAATCGAGACGCCGAACACTCCCTGAGGTGTTCGGTCTTTATGATATCGGGCAGAACAAAGCCCTAAGCCCCTAGTGTCCAGGTACAGGCGGGAACTTCTGACGCGGCCGATGCCAAAATGCCAGCCTCCTCCTCGGCTCTGGTAGGAAATCGGGGGATGTGTATCAACAAGAGACAGTAAGAAAGGTTTACGTAGGGTCTTAATCTGAAAAGAATCCTTGCAACGGGTCCCTACTGCACGTCTGCGCCTGTGTCTCCGTTGTGCTGTATCCTGGACGGGTGTAGCACGTGCTTCATCTGTAAAAGAGAAGGACTTAGTTTCTAAGAAATATCGTGCAAAAATTGTATTAAAATAAAGTATAATTTGGAAGATGAAGAAAGTTGAGCTTTATTGGCTTTCATCATTTATGCGCGCGGCCCCCTAAAAAAAGGGGTATGCGGCTGGGAAGCCCCTTGTTAAGTTACGCCGGACTCGTCTAACCATGTCCGAGGTCTAAATGACCTGTTTTGGGGGGACCTGCAAGGTCTGATTAATGTGTGGCTGTCGAAGCAGTCGCACATTCTCTGTGGTCGAGGGACACTCGAAGTTATGAGATTATGCCACGTGGACCGGGCATTTCTAAGCGTAAGAACCGCGTAATGTTGTATTGCATTAGAGCAGGCGAAAGCTTCGCGCCCCAGTAGTGCTTAAGGGCTACTGTTAAATGGGGAGATGGAGAGTGAGCTTTTCGCGACAGAGGTTGTCGGATGAACCAAACACGACCTCTAGTGGTACAGAGCCTGTAAAATTTGCTTAAAAGGCCTGGCGTCACTCCTTTGAAGGAAGTGCTGCTATAGCGAATTTTGGTGGGTTCTATCCCCAGTCTGCGGACGGTGTCCTGGTAGAGCAGGTGTCGCGCTGCGTGTTATCACATGAAGTGAGTTCACTGTTTTGACTTCTAGTGGGAAAGTCTTTTGGTTTCCGGAGCGCTGCTTTTGGGTTTCGTCACTTTCACTTGGTGTGTCGAGCCCCTTGTGTTCGGCATTAAGTCGGCGGACTGCTTGAAGACCCAACAATCTCTGTGGGTATGGTTTGCAGGCTTCCCGGAGGTACCATGTATTTGGCACAGTCTGTCCAGAATCTTGTTTAGGTTGGATAGCTCGTCACTGTTGTCCTTGAGGGGCAGTGTTTTGTTGTTCGGTCGAGAGATTTTGAATCCGGCGTTGACCGCCGTACTATTTGGGCCATTTTCCTTATTCCGGCGCTGATCTTTTCTGCGTCGTGATTTCCCATTTCCATCCCTGATTTCGGATGTACTCGGGTCGCTGGTGCTGCATCTAGCTAGCCAGCTGTCTTCCCCTGCGCAAAAGCGTGTCATGAGGCTTGTTAGTGCGGCCATTGTTCTTGGTTTTTCCTGGCCGAGGTGTCTGGCGAGCCATCCGTCTCGGACGTTATGTTTAAAGGCTGCTAAGGCTTCAGCGTCCGGACAATCGACTATTTGGTTCTTTTTAGTGAGGAACCTGTTCCAGAATTTGCGTGCTGACTCTCCGGGCTGTTGAGTTATGTGACTTAAATCGTCTGCATCCGGAGGCCGGACATAAGTCCCCTGAAAATTTGGTCGAAACACATCCTCAAGCTCTTCCCAACTTCCAATCGTATTTTCTGGGAGGCTTTTAAGCCAATGCCGAGCCGGCCCTTTGAGCTTGAGGGGTAGGTATTTTATGGCATGGAGATCGTCTCCTCTTGCCATATGTATGTGTAGGATATAATCCTCAATCCAGACTCCGGGGTCTGTTGTTCCGTCGTATGCCTCTATGTTTACGGGTTTGAATCCCGCTGGAAATCCATGGTCCAGTACCTCGTCGGTAAAACATAGTGGGTGTGCGGCGCCCCTGTATTTGGGTGTGCCATTGTCTTCAAATGCTTGGCTGGTTGTGTTACTTCCTGGAGTCTTCTTTTTTGGCCCATAGATAGACCTGGCCGGGTTATCCTTTTTCCGAGGATCTTTATGCTGATCGTGTGCCGGCTTGTGTGCGGCGCCCCTTGTTGCTCTTGGCCTGTCATCTGGTCGTCTATCCGGCCAGGCGGCTTCTTTCTTTTTTGACTGCGGGGGCTCTAAGGCCTCCTCGTCAAATTCGGGCAACAGCTTGCGCTTCGGGTAGCTCTTTGTCTGGTGACTAGTGCCATATTTATCTGCGGTGTTGAGTACTTTGCTCCATCTCATTCTGAGTGCGTCCTCTGCTGTTTTGAGCTTCCGCTTTTGCTTCTTCAAACTTCTTGCAGTGGCGACGAGCCTTTTATGAAGATTCATATGCTCTGGTGATGTGAGATCATCTTCGCTGGGGATGGGTTGCTTGTCCAGTTCATGTCCGGCTGGCTGCTTGTTGACGTGTGCGTCGTCCACTGCTTCGCCCTGCTCTAGGGCCGGGTCCGTATGGGTGCCGTTTTTGTCGATGCCGGTCTTCGGGCGGCACTTGCGCTGCCGCTTTGTTTGTTTGTTGGGGGAGTTGTCCTTCGCCACGTCCCGTTTTTCCTCATTGTCGCTTCCTTTTGGTGTGTCCACCATGTATACGTTGTGAGCTGGGGTGGCTTTCCAGAGCCCGTTAAGCGCTGGTTCTTGGTCGTCTCTGGCATCGTCGTCCATACCGTCGATGTCTTCGGAGTCGTAGTCTAGCATGTCGGTTAGATCGCCGACAGCGGCTACCAAGTGGGTGGTGGGTGGGCTTTGAATTTCTTCGTCGTCCGCATCCCAACCTTCCTGACCGCAGTCCATCCAGGGCTCTCCTGATAACGAGAGATACTTTAGCGAACTCGAGATGTCGCCGAAAGGTGAGTGTTGAAAGATGTCCGCTGCGTTGAATTCCATGATCGGTGCCCAATCGAATTCGATCGGGGAGGGCGCGGGGGGGTCGGAGTCCGGCGAGGAGTCCGGCACCTCGGAGTCACGAGCTTTATGAGGGACAAAGTTAGTGTTCGGCTTTATCGCCATAGAGGTTGCAGCCACCGAGGCGGTGTCTAGCCATCCATCCTCGATCTGCGCAGCCGGCTCCAAATTGAAGATCGGAGCGGGTTCGAGTGCGGCCTCCAGGGTATTGTCCGGCTGCAGAGCTAAATCATGCTCATCGTGACAGTGCGGCACGCTCGGCTGTGGCTCGAATCCGTTGAGGATCAAGTCCCCGCGGATGTCAGCCGTGAAGTTCAAACTTCCAAATCTGACCTGACGGCCAGGGGCGTAGCTTTCGATCTGCTCCAGATGGCCGAGCGAATTGGCCCGCAGTGCGAAGTCGCCGAATACAAAGATCTGTCCGGGGAGAAAGGTCTCACCCTGGACTGCATCGTTGATGATGGTTGGATAAGCCATCGAGCCTACCGGTGACGACACAGAGGAACTCTCAATGAAAGCACCAATGTCGGTGTCAAAACCGGCGGATCTCGGGTAGGGGGTCCCGAACTTTGCGTCTAGGTGGATGGTAACAGGAGACAAGGGACACGATGTTTTACCCAGGTTTGGGCCCTCTTGATGGAGGTAAAACCCTACGTCCTGCTTGATTAATATTGATGATGTGTGTTACAAGAGTGGATCTACCACGAGATCAAGGAGGCTAAACCCTAGAAGCTAGCCTATGGTATGATTGTTGTTCATCCTATGGACTAAGGCCATTTGGTTTATATAGACATCGGAGAGGGCTAGGGTTACACAGAGTCGGTTACAAAGGTAGGAAATCTACATATCCGTATTGCCAAGCTTGCCTTCCACGCCAAGGAAAGTCCCATCCGGACACGGGACGAAGTCTTCAATCTTGTATCTTCATAGTCTTGGAGTCCGGCCGATGATGATAGTTCGGCTATCCGGACACCCCCTAGTCCGGAACTCCCTCAGTGGGAAAAAGTATGGGCTTCTCATTTGTTGATGATTACTCAACATATACATGGGTGTTTTCCTCAAATCCAAGGACAAGATGAAGATCACATTCATTGATTTTGCCAAGCAAGCACAATGCAAGTTTGATAAAGACATCTTGGCAATAAGGAGTGATAATGGCTCTGAGTTCAAGAACTACACCTTGGAAGAATTTCTTAGTGATGAAGGGATTGAGCATCAATATTCAGCTCCATACACTCCTCAGCAAAATGGTGTAGCCGAAAGGAAGAACCGTACACTTGTGGAGATGGCAAGGTCTATGTTAGATGAATACAAGTTGCCACATAGTTTTTGGGCTGAGGCTGTCAACACTGCATTGCATGCATCAAACTGGCTCTTCCTCCGCACTATATTGGAAAAGACTCCATACGATCTCCTAATTGGGAACAAGCCAAATGTCAAGTACTTTCGGGTATTTGGGTGCAAATGTTTCATCCTCAACAAAACAGAACGGTTAGGAAAATTTCAATCCAAAACAATTGAGGGCATATTTGTTGGCTATGGATCAAACTCTCACACATATAGAGTCTACAACAAATCCAATGGATGTGCTGTAGAAACTTTTGTTGTGGTGTTTGATGAGTTTAATGGCTCCCATGGGGAGCAAGTTGATCTAAGTGATGTTGGTGAAGAAGATTCTTCTCAAGATATTTTGACCATGTGTGTTGGTGCACTTCTTCCAATGGAACAAGAACCTCCTGATGATGAAGAAGAAGATGCAGGCTTCACACATCATCAAACTACTTCAACACTCATACCTCCTCAAGATCCTATTGCTCAACCAAGACCCTTAGTCCAAGTACAAGAAGATGATCAAGTCCCTCCTCATGACAATCTTCAAGAACTAGAACATCATCAAGGGCAAGAACAAGAAAGTGCAATCATTGATCATGAACCTCAACAAATGCAAGAAGAAGAAGAAGATCTTCCACCACACATTAATGATCCATATGTTGAGGACGTGGATGATGGGCATGAAGTTGAACCTTGCGAAACCCTAACCTCTCCATCATGCCTCATGTGGCCGGTCGTGTTGATGTTGACAAAATTCTCATCGGAATATCGGAAGGTAGAGTCACTCGTAAACATTTGAAAAACTTTTGTTCTCACATCTTTTTTGTGTCTAGTGTTGAGCCTCTCAAGGTACAAGATGCATTGATGGACAATGATTGGCTCATTGCTATGCAAGAAGAGTTGAACAGTTTTGAACGCAACCAAGTGTGGTCATTAGTCGAGAGGCCAACTACAGAGCACAATGTCATTGGAACAAAATGGATTTTCAAGAACAAGTAAGATGAGAATCGTGTAATCATCCATAACAAGGCAACGTTAGTGGCACAAGGGTACTCACAAGTTGAAGGTTTGGACTTTGGAGGGACCTTTGCCCCCGTTGCCCGTCTTGAATCTATTCACATCTTACTTACTTATGCTGCTTTCAATGGTTTTACATTACATCAAATGGATGTGAAGAGTGCTTTCCTTAACGGTCCTCTACAAGAAGAAGTATATGTATCACAACCACCTGGGTTCATTGATCCCGATCACAAAGACTATGTGTATAAACTTCATAAGCCACTACAAGAATCTTGTTAATCCATGACGGATTCGTCCCATCACAGAACAGTGCAAAACCGTCAAGGAGGGCGGTCCATGACGGATTTGGAATCTGTCATGTATATCGCGTCATAATTGGACAACTGCACCACCATGACGGATTATGGTCGTCACCGAACAATCCATAGCCCCCTCTGGCCCGCTCCAAGCCCGGTCCTCTATGACAGACTAATCCGTCATGGACTGACATAACGTTGTACTAACATGGATCCGACATGACATCTACGTGGACCTGACGTGGCATCCTGCATAGCCATTGGCCTAATTATTTCTGTCTAACCAGGCCCATTATCTCATTTATTTCAATACAAACCATGATATTCATCCAACCAGCTACAACACAACCCATTACACATATTCGAACGAGTTTTCACAACCCAATTAATTTCCATTGAACATGGCCATAATTTGACCCATTTCATAAATTTTCATTCAATAATTTCACCAAGTAAAGGTCATTTACATCCAACATCTGTTCACATGCCCCTCTTACAAATTACACGTCATTACATAAGAAGTATACAACATTGTGCAGACCCTCTTAATCATCAACTTCACCTCTGCTACTCAAACTTTCTTTGCAGCCCTGACCAAGGAAACCTGTATAACAAACTTGGATTTTGTTACACAATAGCAAGTTGATTACAACAATAGCAACATTAGTTATTATCATCTGAACCATCGTTCTAATTTCACATTATTCTAAAATGTATATACAAAACTACTATGTGCATATCAAATCTATATAGAAAAAGCCTAACCATAAAATGTAAACCTCTTATGGAATCAAACCTGACTATTACTGTAATGTAGTGCACAAAAATGTTAACTAGATAAATAAGTGCATACATAAGCCACTCTATCTTACCACCATATTGATAGAGATCCAACAAGACATTGATTAAAAAGGCATAATCATGCAAAAATCCTGGTGCATTTGCTGGGTCATTGGGATAACTATGATGCAACCTTTTTGAGCTTGTATCATAGAGTTTTTCCTTTATAAAGTTTGATGCCTTTTCTGAAACTAGAAGATATTCTACTAGCTGCAAAAATATCCACAAATATGGACAATCAAGAAACAAATTTATATGACACAAACAAACACATTCATGTAAAGAAGGTGAAGACAAAAATCTAGTACACGCCACAACACATGAAGGGGAGATAGCCTTTTAGACCTGATACAAAGCAACATATACACTGCTGCAGAAGAGGTCCATACACAACATCATGGTGTTCTCGTAACATAATGGACAGTTTAATTTAACTTTTTTAAACAAATGCATGGGCATGCATTCCTAGCGATTAGGTTTGAACAAGTCCAACATGTGTAGAGAACAACTGAGCAAGAAGAATAAGCAACAAACTATAAAGTACTGATTGGCCATGGCTCTCCATTGTTTATGGTGTGGTTACAACTTACGACTAGTCAAAATAGTAAATAGGTGCCATGATTATCTGAATTTATCAGTTTGAAAACAGTTCCAGTTTGTTACTTTCGCCCATTCTTTTTCACCTGATTCCAACTGCACATAGTTCAGTTTATTAGATGACTAAAATGCTTTGGCAGGTGCTGAAATTATACAGAATTGATCAACAATTAAATACTAAGGATAACTCGACTATATTATATCCACATATCTGAGTATATGACTTGATATGTTGAAAAAAGATTTATCCTGAATAATATGTGATAGGAAGCACCAACTGGGAATAATAACATGATCTGTCCAAAATTATAACAAACATTAGATATTTGTAGATGGCTTACAATTTTTCCTAGTCTTGTAGGGAACTAAAAAACTTTCCTTCCATGCTTATACTAATACTAATGCAAGTAGGTCAGAATCACGTGAAATACAAACCAATCAACAGTTTCCATGTATTTTTCAGTCATACCCAGCAAAGCAAATAACGTCCTAGTTGCAGAAAGAGGACTTGCATGCTTGTAGTCAGGTTCAGCTTGAATAGATGCAAAAGACTAGAATATATGTATGAATGAAATTCTTATTAGTTGTTGCATTTAAGGAAGTGATGCATGTCTTCTATGCTTGTAGTCAGGTCCTAGTTAAAGAAAGAGGGCTTCCATGCTTGTAGTCAGGTTCAGCTTGAATAGATGCAAAAGACTAGAATATATGTATGAATGAAATTCTTATTAGTTGTTGCATTTAAGGAAGTGATGCATATCTTCTATGCTTGTAGTCAGGTCCTAGTTAAAGAAAGAGGGCTTCCATGCTTGTAGTCAGGTTCAGCTTGAATAGATGCAAAAGACTATGCACGTTGTAGGCACGTTGGAACAACAAAAAATATAGAAAAATGTATGTAGAAATATTGATGATAAGTCACAACAATTTTGTACAGTCAACCATGTTGTAAACTTGACCACCAGATCTAAAAATATATTATATACTCTACACGAAAGATGATTGCAACAATTTTGGGAAGCTGATATAACTTAATATCAAATGAATGTACACCACATTTTCTTCTATGAATTAACTATGCTAACCCATGTAGTACTGCTACAATAGGATCGTGGCTATATGATATCTTGGTCAACAGATGTATGTATCAATCAAAACTCAAAAATGTTGGAATAAAGTATCAATTGATGAGTGCATACCATTATTCCCTTGCGAGTGAGCACGCATTATTAAAGGTATTAGCTTAATTGTCCTTCAGTTTCAGGCCGCCAACATCATTCAGAGTGTGCTAATGAAACAGGGGTGTTCAGATTCATGATTTGTTGAGCTAGCTCGACTTGGACGCTTCCATGAACTGGTCACTTGTCTCGACATATTTGCTGGTTGACACCAGCAGCCAACAATCGACATCATCGTCGTACATCCACTTCTCTGCTATCCCTATCAAATTAAAAACTACAAAATTACTATGTGAAACAGGCTACAATGTGCATATTAACCAAGAAAACTACCTCAGCAAAAGAAGTGAAATATATATGTATAAGTGATGTGCATATTAACCCAGAAAATTACTAACTACAAAATACTTCCTTCAATTTCCCTCACTGTACAGGAACTTGTTCAGGTATATACAGATGAACGCGCTTCAGTCAGTCAATGCACATTCTACCAAGAAAATAAGATGGCAGGGGGAGAGGAAGATGGGATTTGGGGTGTTCACCTGGGCAAGAGAGGGCCTCCAGTGGTTCAAATGCGGCAGAGGAGGTTTCCACGGGCTGCACAGCCGTGCCGGAGACGCGACAGAGGAGGTTGCAGTCGCCGCCGTGCAGCCCAACGCGAGTGAGCGCACCGAGCTAGGCGGAGCCATCCAGGAGGCATAGAGGGCGCGAGGGGGCGTAGTGCACGACAGAGCGGAGCCACCGGAGACGCGCCGACGATGGAAGCGAAGCCATAGTAGAAACCCTAGCCACTGGCTAGGAGTCATCGGGCGAGCGCCAAAGACCGGGAGCTGCGGATCCTGGCCTGGAGAAGAGAGTGGTCGGAGACCAGCTCTTGTGTGTGCTGCGCCGTGGTGGACGTCGCCGGAATCAGCGGACGTTGGCTGCATTGTGTGGGTTCATATGAGAGAGAGAGAGAGATTGTTTGTGAGATGGATGGGTGGGTGGAGAATGCTACAGATCTGGAAGCTGCCCGAGTTGAGGAGGATAGGGTCGTCGGCGAACTGTTGGAGGGAAGCGAGGAGGTTGGTTGCGGCGGCGCTGTGCGGGGGTGATGGGGAATCAGGAGGGGCTGCGGGGGAGGAAGTGAGGATGAGGGTTAGGGTTAGCTTTTCATATGTGTAAAGCTTATGCGGGCTTGGGCGGGCTTGTGGCGGGCTTGTGGGGCTGTACCACGCCATCCATGACAGTATCCAAAAATGTCATCGAAAATCTGTCATGGATTAACAGGTTTCTTGTAGTGAGCCTTTGTATGGCCTCAAACAAGCACATCATGCTTGGTATGATCATCTTAAGAAGTTTTTATTCGATGATGGTTTTGTGAGAGGGGTGATTGATCCCACTCTTTTTACTAAGAGGGACAAGGGTGATTTGATCTTATGCCAAATCTATGTAGATGATATCATTTTTGGTTCTCCTAACATTCATCTTGCAAGAAGTTTGCAGCCTCCATGACCACGAATTTTGAAAATGTCACTCACTACGGATTTCAAGTTCTTTCTCGCATTTCAAATCCAACAATTTCAAGAAGGAATTTTCTTGTCTCAAGCAAAATACCTCAAGGATATCCTAGAGAAGTTTGGCATGTATGATGCTAGTCCATGTAAGACACCCATGCCAACAAAAATTGTACTCACTGAAGACACGAATCGTATCCTTTTTGACCCATCTATTTACCGCTCTATGATTGCTTCATTGCTTTATCTTTGTGCAGCTAGACCAGACATCATGTTCAGTGTGTGCATGTGTGCTAGATTTCAAGCTTCCCCTAGGGAAAGTCATCATAAGGCGGTTAAGCATATTCTTAGATACCTTGTTCACACCCCAAAGTTGGGTCTATGGTACCCCAAGGATGCTAAGTTTGATCTCATTGGGTATACGGATGAGGATTGGGTTGGAGACAAAGTGGGATGGAAGTCCACCTCTGGTGCATGTCAATTTCTTGGATGCTCTTTGGTAAGTTAACCTCAAAGAAGCAAAATTGTGTTGCCCTCTTCACCGTCGAAGTTGAATACATTGCAACCGCCAGTTGTGCAACTTAGTTACTATGGATGTGGCAAACTTTGAAGGATTACGGTATCACCTATAGACATGTGCCTCTTCTTTGTGATAATGAAAGTGCCATCAATATTGCTGAGAATCCCAAATATCATACCCGCACCAAGCACATTGATATTAGGTATCATTTCTTGAGGGATCATGTGGAAAAGGGTGACATCCATATTGATCATGTTGGTACAGATAACCAACTTGCAGATATTTTCACCAATCCATTGGATGAAGCAAGGTTTTGTCAACTTAGGCGTGAACTTGGTATCTTCGAGCTTGAAAACATTATGTGAAATCTAGTACCCATTCATGCATTTTCATCATGTCTTGTCCTGATGTAGGCATATATTTAGGGGGAGACATTCAACTCATGAGCACTCTCACCCTACATAATGCATAAATAGAACAAACACTCTCAAAGTTACCAAGCTTTTCAAACTATGGTGCATTAAATGATCGAGTCGTGACTATATATCCAAAGTCGAAATCTTTGCGATCCTATGTCCCATAGGCTCAAACATGGTGACCTCGGTCACCGCTCATGGATTGCTTATATGAACCTTTCTTTACTTAATATTGTTGGGTTATTATTGCACATCTTAGTATGACCATAAAATTACTTTGTCTTTCATCTATACTATATCAAAATCTCCTTGGCAGAGTCTATATCACAATCTAACTCTATATGGCCCTTCACTGCCCTCTCTCTCAGTCTCAATATGTGTCCAGTGGCCGGACATTCGGGCCTTAACCGGACATCCGGGCCCTGGCATTTCTTTGCTGCCTAAAATCGTCGGGCGTCACCAGTGGTCGTACATCCGGGCCATTAGCCGGACATCCAGGCCCTGGAGTCCAGCTTGTCTGGTCCCTGACTGCTAGTCGCCGGATATCTGGGCCTCACCCCGGATGTCTGGCCCATCGCCCCGCGGACACACAAAACGGGATGGGGGCTCGGGAGTTGGGGGAAGTTCCCCTTTCCTTCTCTCTCACTCTCCCCATCCTTTTCACATCGCCGCCGCCGCCGGGCTCTGCTTTGGTGCTGCCCCGGCCATCTCCTCCAACCTCGGGCCCTGATCTCCTGCCTACGTCTTCAACTCCTCCCGATCTACGATTCCATCCAATCCATGCTCTGGGTTGTGGTGTGAATCACTCGGGAGGGACCGACTCGGGTGTTGACTTGTGGATCGGCCGCCGGAGTTCTTCATGGCTCGTACCAAGAATTGCGGCCCTCCTCCTTCTTCCCGGGGTATGGCTGCTATCTACTCTTGCCTCTATTCCGTTTTGGCACAATCATTCTAGGTTTTCATGATCTCTCATGGCTATCTTGTTGTATATATCTCTCTAGAGATTTGATGTCACTTGTCAATATTTTGATCTACCACTTGGATTTGTCCTATGGTCATGTTTGAAAATGTTCACATCCTCACTATTTAATTTGCTTTATCCTTGTTCATACTTTTTGACTCTTTCTCATCGGTACCCTTATTGTGTATCTATTTCAGTCAATCGTCAGCAAGGTTCCACCGACTCCGATGAACATGCTCGACCTAAGAAGAAGAAGACCTCCACCGGTCCTAAGAAGAAGCTTAGGGCACCATCACCAAGTCAGTCTGCCTCTGATGCTGATGATGAGGACTATGTTAGGGAGGAATAGGAAGACATTGCCCCTAGGAGTTCCGTTGGTCAGTCAAAGTGGGTCACCCGGAGGAGGCCCGTGCCTCAAGTCCGAGGGTCTACTATGCCTGTTGCATGTGGTCGCCACATCCCCATGGAGATCCCTAACAGCGGGGATCGCCCCATTCACGATTTCACAACCGTGGGGGCTAGTCCATACCTTGAGTTTAGAAGGGATATCAATCAATTTGAGATGAGGGCTCACGCTGAGGATGCTCGTTTTCGTACTTGCATGCAGCAGGACCTCTACTCTAGCTTCACCCGCTGTCGTGGACTTGCTGTTCACAAGTGTGTGGATCTTAAGTTCTTATGGGATAATCCTGCCATGTTCCCTGACAACCCAGTCAAGATCACTGATGATATGACTCCCCGTCCAGCAATGACCTTCAGGTGTGATTGGAATGAAGCTGCCATCCTTCAATTCTACGCCACCTGCTTCTTTGGCCCTGCCAACACTCTCACCTGGATGACCGATGGTACCGTGCTGAGCATCACCTATGAGTGTTTTGTTCAGATTTTGGGCCTCTCCGGTGTTGGACACAAAATCCACAGTCTTGATCCACTTCATAAGCCCAAGGGGATTGATGATTGCATGCCTCTTGTTAAGCCTATCACTTAGCTCACGGAGGAGGAACGTGGTATCCATCCTCAAGTCTCCTTACTACATTCTCTATCAGTGTGTGCTTCACACACTCTATCCAAAGAAGGGAGATCGCTCAAGGGCTTGCAACTACTACATTGACTTGATGATTCGTATGCAAGAGAAGCCTACCGAGCCTCTTGACACAGCTCATTATGTTTGGCATGAGATCTGTCTTTCCAGCTTTCTTCAGTCGCACCAATTCCCTCATGCTCTGTTCATTCAGCCGCTGATTGATCACACTGCTCCATTTGAGGTTGCAAAGACGGAGGTGCATGCTATTTGGAAACCACCTCCTCATATGTGCATGTCTGCTCCTACACCATCTATTGCTCCTCGACAGTCTAGGAAGTCTGCTGGTGCGTCTCAGCCCACAGGCTCCTCCGTGCCTTCCTCCTCGACCGCACCTCATGGACGTCCTGCCATGTTCTTGAGCAAGGCTCAGTCTGCTATTATGAAGGCAATCACTTTCAACTGTCAGCAAAACCATGATGTTCAAAAGCGCCTCATCATCTCCAAGAACAAGATCAAGCAGTGCCTTCACAGCCGTGGGAGTCCCGTGAGTGATGATGATCCTATTCTTGCGGCCCCGTCCTCTTCCACCTTCGGATTCCCGTCTCGTGACGAGTTCGTCGAGTTCTTTGGTGATAATGATGGCATCCACCAGGAGTGATTTCTATTGTATTCTTATGGTTCTTCACCCCTTTTTGCATGTTGTTATCAAAGGAGGAGAAGTAGTATCTTAGTTTGGGTTTGGATCATGCTATATGTTGATCATGTGTGTGCACTATTATCCAAACTCTTATGTATGCTACATATGGTGCTTACTCATTTGAGACTATCTTGTTAGCCTTATGGCTATGGATTGTTGTTGTCTCATATGTGCGTGTCATACTTTCCTATCTTTTTTTAAGCTACATATGCTACCATGTACATCCTAACATAATCATCCCATGCACTCAATGAGGGGGAGCTAAAGCAAATAGGAACATATACTATATTATTCTCTCATGATTTACAATGCAAGATTTATTTATTGCATCTATGATACTACATGTATGATTGTCATCAACAAACAAAAAGGGGGAGATTGAAAGTGCAACCTTGCCCTTACATCATGTTTTTGATGTTGATGACAATATACATATAGGGGACTAACTATGTTTGTCAAGTAAATCTCAGGTGTTAGTCTCCGGTTCATCAAAATGTGTGAGGATCGTGAACATACGAAGTTGATTTTACCCAAAGTATACTCAAGCAATAAGTATCAAAAAGATTGCATCATTTGGTTTCTTGGGTATAGGATCCCGCACTATTAAGAGGGGATCGGTAGGGTTAGTGAAAGACTTGCTCAAGCCACAATGATTCCTAGCTTCAAAATCTTAGGGTCACACAAAAATATTTTGGTGTATATGTTCTGTTTTGCTCCCATGCCGGATGTCCGGGCTGCTGGCCAGACGTTCAGGCCGCACTCCGGATATCCGGCCCACTCGCCGGATGTCCGGCTCACTACTATCCAAACTCCAGTAGGTGTGCATGTTTTTGGCGGATGTCCGGGCTGCACCCCGGATGTCCGGGACTTCCAACCACGCCGAATGTCCGGACTTTGCCCCGGATGTCTGGCTCCCTGCTATCCAGACTCCAGTAGGTATGCACGCATTTGCCAGATGTCCGGGACTTCCAGCCACGCCGGATGTCCGAACCTTGCCCCGGATGTCCAGGCCTTCATGTGCTGCCGGATGTCCGGGCTTTGCCACGGATGTCCGGCCCATCTTCTTCATCCTCTGTTGTCTGCTTTATGCCTGTAGTGATACACTAGGCCGGATGTCTGGCCTCTGCCCCAGTTGTCCAGCCTACCCTGTCATTTGCACTACAACAGTCACTTTTACTCACACACTATATATAGCCCTCTTCCCCCACGGGAATGGGTTGACCATTCACTTTGAGAAAACCCTAGAACACATTTCACTCTCTCTCACACACTCCAACACCAAATCTTAGATCCCTAAGGGATTTGAGAGCATTTGAGAAAAGTTGTCCACTCAAGTGATAGATCCACTCCTTCCCCTTCTTTGCACCAAAGGAGTTCGTGATTTTAGCAAGTCTTAAGCTTTTCCCCATCGTTCTTGTTACTCTTGGAGGTTGGAGACTCCTAGGCGGTAGAAGTCTTTCGAAGAGGAATCGTTTTTTGTGATTACCCCCGGAAAGTTTGTGAGGGTTTGGAGACCACCCCAAGGTCTACCACTAGTGGTTGAGAAACGCCTTCGTGTTGTTGTCTCAAAGGGAGAATAGGGTGAGCCTTCATGGCGTTGGTGTGCCTTCATGGTAACACCCACCTCTCTAATGGTGGCGTATCTTCCCTCCAAGGAAGTGAACATCAGGATACTTCCTCGTCTCTCGGAGTTGCGGTTATTCCTAACCCTAACTCCCTGCTTGTGGCTACTTGTCTCTTAGTCTTTACTTATATCATATTGAGCTTGCTTGCTCTCCTACTTGTGTTACTTGTTTACCTTGCTTAGCTCATAGCTTCACTCATGCAATTGTTAGGCTGAACCTCATATTCCGCATTATTGCCTAAAATTGCTAAGTAACAATTAAAATTTGTAATTGTACCTATTCACCCCCCCCCCCTCTAGGTCCATCTAGATCCTTTCGCCCTTGACCACTCGGCGACCCTCGACCCCTAGGCGACCCTCTTTTTTACTTTCCTACTTTTTTTATCTTCTTCTTACTTCTTTTTTTCATCTTCTTCTCTCTTTTTCTTCTTCTTCTCCTTCTTCTTCTTCTCCTTCTTCTTCTAGTTATTGTTCTTTTTTTCATCATCTTCTTCTTCTTCTTCCTCTTCTTCTTCTTCTTCTTCTTCCTCTTCTTCTTTTACTTCTTTCTTTCATCTTTCTTGTTTATTCTTAAAAAGCAGAAGAAAAAAAACTAAACTAATTAAACTAAAGTAACTTTTTCCTTAAACTAATTAAACTAAACTAAAGCCCCCTTTGATTGCTCTGTTTTTTTCTAAGTATTTTGAGAATACTACAATATTTGACATTGCCATAATTTTATTTTCTATGGGGTGTTTGGCTGCTACTAAAAATGATGCTTTTAATACTGCAGTATTTGCAAAACCTTGGTATTTCCTCTATTTAAAAAAAAGATATGGACCTCTTTTTTTAAAACTAAGCTAGCGAAAGAAACGCCTCCATGCACGGCCACTGATCACTGCCTCCCATCTTTTCCCCCTCCAGCCCCATTACACCAGTCGTGAGAATGGAGCGAGCAAGTCCTGCTGGACTGTTGGTCGAGCTTGCTACTCACGCGGGTGGCCACAAAGCTGAGCTGATGCAGCACTTGCTTGTGTCATGTTTGTCCATCGGTGCCAGCCACAACACACGAGTATCCATATAACCAACTAATCATCTATGATCAACCAAACCATTGATGAGTTTTTCAATACTTCAGTTTTTGCAATACCTTGCTATCAAACACAACCTAATTAAACTAAACTAATTAAACTAAACAAACCTTTATTCTTAAAAACTAGGAAATAAACAGGAAAAAAGGAGGGGTGGCAGGGGCTCACCGTGGGGGCAGCGACGGGCAGCGCTCCTCGAGGGCGGTGATGGGCGGCCGACACACGGCTGTGGCGGGGAGGTGGCGGCGGGGATGCTCGAGAGGGGGGTGGGGAAGCAGGAAGGGGGCGGCAACGGGGCGGGGAGAGGGGGCGGCAAAGAAGAGGCCCGTTAGGGTTTGACAGCCAGTGGGGCAAACCCCCTCTTTGTCGTCTGCTAGCAGACGGCAAAGAGTTGGCTAATGGCAAAGCCTATCTTTGTCGTCCGCTTTCTGGTGGCTGATGGCAAAGCCTACCTTTGTCGTCCGCTAGCGGACGGCAAAGAGTGGGAAGACGGCAAATCTGCTAATTCCATTAGTGAGTAGCCACATCGTGAGTCCCCTTCTGGGCGTTGGTGAGGGCGACCTGCAGGTTGTTGATGCGCAGTCTGGAGGTGGAGGACAACGAGAAGACTAATGGGCTAGGGGCCGTTCTCAACTGCTACATCCAAACAAGAACCGAACGCCCGGAAAAGTTGGATCACTCGAGGCGATCAAGGAGGCGACTAGGGGTCCCTTGCACGCCACCGGTGACGCTGCCGGTTCCCTCTCTCTCCGTCGGCCACTCCAGCGGCGGGAGGGAGGGGGAACCTCAGGTCTGTTCACTAGGTGGGTGGGTGGTAGGGTTAGGGTTGAGGGAGACGCTGTCGAGGCCGTTGCGGTGGTGTCGCATCGGAATAAGTTTCTCCGGGCTCCGTTCGCGGTCAGGCGAGGCTTTTGCCTTAGTTTAGGAGCCAGCGGTGTTGGGGATCCCTAGATCTCGTCGAGGTCGCGGGCTATGGTGGTTGGAGGTCCATCGGCACTGGCCGTTTGGATCCTCGGATGGGCAATGGAGGCAGGGAGACGAAGACCTTTCTTCTTCCTTGTTGGTATGATTTGCTGCTGCTGTTCTTCTCCATCCTCTGCGCTGATGCTGGTGGGAGATCCTGCTTTGCCCGGGCGGATGGCCCGGCCGCGGTGTTGTGGTCGGATGACTCGAGTTCTCTTCCTTCCGAAAGAGACACTTTTCATGGTATTCAAAGCCAAAGATGGCGACGGCTGTTGCAGATGTGTTGGATTAATGCCCATGCCCTCTCAGCACTGGTGTCAAGAAAGGAGGAAGCAACGTGGCGGCAATTGTACCGTGGTCGAAGATGATGACCTGTTTGCGACTGGTTGCAGATCCTTCTGTTGTAGGGGTCTTCTCTCGAGATTCAGGGATGATGACACAGGGCTCCGGAGATCTTCTTGTGTTATGGTTGTCTTAGGGTACTCTAGGTGTTCATGGTCCTTTGTGTTTGCGTTTTAGTGTGCTAGTAAGGGTCGCCTACTTTGTACTGATTCGTGATTTGAATGAAAAAATTCTCAAAAAAAAACTGCTACATCCAAACATACTATATCGATCTAGTACATTCTAGTTTTTTTTGCGAGATAGTACATTCTAGTTAGACGTATGTATGTGGAGAAGGAGAGCAGAATAGCGCGGTGACTAGTTTGTTAATTTTCTTCCGTCAATCCGTCGGGATAAATTTGATATATGGATCGATTCGTCAGAATTGGGTGTTGGATTTGTGGGGAATTTAACAGCAGTGCTATTTAAACGAGAAGACTAAGAATAGATCTATAAAGCACGAATGCAATGGTGGTATCGAGTAGCGACCGGCGCAGCAGCCACGGCGGCCTGGCTGCTGGCTCCTTTGTCCTCCTCCGGCTCCGCATGCGCAGGATCGAGAACCTGGGTGACCGCAGCGCAGACCACGACTCCCATCAACACAACATAGCAGTAGTCAGCACGCCGCCCACGTCAGCAAGGATGGGCGTCACCGGCCCCCGGTCTTTTCGAATCTGACCGGAATAGCAACAGCAACAGGCAAATTATGTGAAGGTGGCCTTCAAATTCTTCAATGAAAAATAAAGGTGAGCTTCAGTTATGGTTATATCTGGCTATGGGCCGGGCAGGGCCTAAAAAAGCCCATGGCAAAAAACTGAGGCCCAGGCCCTCCCATGCCCTACCATCAGGCCTACTATTCAAGCCCAAGCCCGGCCCATCTGGTCAAAAGCCCTCAAAAGCCCTTAGGGCTAAGGGCCATGGGCCGGGCCTCTTCCTTAAAATGCCAATATGCCAAGCCCAAGCCCGTCCAGGCCCTGCTGGTGGGCTCAAAACTTAGGCCCAAGCCCAGCCCACGAGCAAGCCCATCGGGCCTAGGCCCTGGATTTTAGGGCCAGGCCTGGGTGGGCCGACAGGGCCGGGCCTGAGATGGCCAGCACTAGTTGTGGTGTAATGGCAAAGTGTCAGCCTGCCCTCCCGCAACTGTCACATCCGGGTCAAGGGGCTCGACACATTGGTCTAGCCTAGCTGAACAAACTAGCCAATAAAAGTTTCGAGATTTCAGTCGCGCTAAAATGGTCCCAAATCTGTCGAGCAACAGGCTTATAAACATTAAACGAATCAACATGTGGTTGGATGGTTAGAGGGACAGTGGTATTCCCAACCCATCAGGGTTCAAGTCCTGGTGCTCGCATTTATTCCTGGATTTATTTCAGGATTTCCGGCGATGCGCTTTCAGTGAGAGGAGACGATCCCGTCGACGACGAGGCGCCTACGGTGATTTCATAAATTTCAAGATGATATGCCGTCTCAGTCTCTCGGAGGTGCTCATAGGGGTAGGGTGTGTGTCGGTGTCAAAACTGGCGGATCTCGGGAAGGGGGTCCCGATCTGTGCGTCTAGACGGATGGTAACAGGAGACGAGGGACATGATGTTTTTACCCAGGTTCGGGCCCTCTTAATGGAGGTAAAACCCTACATCCTGCTTGATTAATATTGATGATGTGGGTTACAAGAGTAGATCTACCACGAGATCAAGGAGGCTAAACCCTAGAAGCTAGCCTATGGTATGATTGTTGTTCGTCCTATGGACTAAGGCCATCCGGTTTATATAGACAGGGTTAGGGTTACACAGAGTCGGTTACAAAGGTAGGAGATCTACATATCCGTATCGCCAAGCTTGCCTTCCACGCCAAGGAAAGTCCCATCCGAACACGGGACGAAGTCTTCAATCTTGTATCTTCATAGTCTTGGAGTCCGGCCGATGATGATAGTTCGGCTATCCGGACACCCCTAGTCTGGAACTCCCTCAGTAGCCCCTGAACCAGGCTTCAATGACGACAAGTCCAGCGCGCATATTGGCTTCGGCATTGCAAGGCGGGTTCCTCCTCCGAATAATTTATAGAAGATCGTGAACACCAGGATAGTGTCCGGCTCTGCAAAAATAAATTCCACATACCACCATAGAGAGAGTAATATTACACAAGATCAATCTGCTGACGTATTCTGTGGCGTGACGTCACACCACTTCCAAGCCCTTACTCGAATTGTTTTTATTGTTCCACCTCAGCGCGTTTAGCGAGGCGGTTTCCTTGGCACGTCTTGTCGAAGCAGAGATCGTGCTCCCCTTATTCCGGGATTCCCATCAATACGGACGTGGGTAACCCAACCGCACCCGTTGCCACGCCCCCTCCATCGAAGGCGGGTTCCAAACGGTCACGGGGACGGCTCTTGGTATTCTTCCTCTTTATAATGAGACCAAGGCTCGTTCTTTTTATTCAATCCTCTATCGAATCCGCCCCTCTCCCTGAGTTCCAACACCCAGGGCTCCAAATTCAGGTACCTTCGATCTTCGACAATGTCCGGTCCTGATCTACGAGGCCGGTGGATGCCCTCCTCCGTCACGGAGGAGGACGTGCTAAAGCTGAGAGATGCCAGGTATCTAACCTACGAGATTTCGCATAGGCTGCCTGCCCGAGGGCAAGTTATCCCAACTCCCGAGCCTGGCGAGATCGTCGTGTCCGTGTCTCACTTCCTTCGGGGTTTGGGCTTCCCGACGGATCCCTTCATGAGGGGACTCATGTTTTACTATGGGCTGGAATTCCACGACCTGGCTCCGGAGTCCATCCTCCATATCTCATCATTCATTATCGTCTGTGAAGCCTTCCTCCGCACTACCCCTCACTTCGGCTATGGCTCAAAACCTTCAACATGGAGCCAAAGATGATTGAGGGGCGTCAGGCAGAGTGCGGAGGGGCGGTTATAAGCAAGAGGGCCGAAGCTCCATGGCCCAAGGGCTCTTTCCAAGAGGAGCTCAGCTTGTGGCAACAGGAGTGGTTTTATATCACCGCTCCCCGGGGCAGCAGGCAGAAGCCGCCGCCCGTCTTTCGCTCGGGCCCTCCACAGCAGCTGACGTCATGGGTCAACAAGGGGCGTGACTGGGGGCCGCCCAAAGACGTCCCCCTGTTACAGGACCGGATTCGAGGCCTCCAAGAAAGGGAGATCAATCTGGTCGCAGTGGTGCAGTTCATGTTGATCCGGCGCCTACTGCCCTGCAAACGTCGCCCCCTCCGCCTGTGGGAATTTAATCCGGAGGGGCCACGAGCTCTTCAACACTTCATGGGTTTGACTCCCATGGAGATGTATAAACTGTTCTTCGGATCGCAAGAGACGCATCCGGAATTGACCAAGGACGCTGGCCTAAGCTGCAACCGCTCGGATACTCAAGTAAGTAGCCCTGTGTCCGGACACACCGTCCATTCATTTATCGTGAGCTTGCCTTTTAACCAGCTATCCCTGGACAGGAGTGGATAGCGCAAGCAAAACTGATACGGTGTCCGGCCCCCCTCCCTGAGACCATGCAGGATCCCGTGTTAATCAAAATGTTGGAGGTTGCACCTTCGAATGAGGGCGAAGGGGTCACGGGGAAACTGTCACCTCTGCCAAGGAGGCGTTTAGTAAGGGAGGAATCGAGAGTCCCTCCTTCCAGGGGGAGAAGAGGAATGCTTCCGAAGACCCGGAGGCCAAGGCCTCAAAGCGGGGAAAGAAATCTGTACCGGAAGGTCCTACGCCAGAAGGCGCCCCGGCCGTACTGCCTCCTCGGAGGAACCAGCCCTCTAACAAGCCGTAAGCGAAAAGGGGGATTTTATAATTATCAGACACCCCTGCTTAATGTCTAAAGGTAACGAAGTTTTTACCTTGTAGTTCAGATCTCAGCCCATCTCAGCACAGCTCATCTTCGGGAGACCTTCGTCCGGAGATGATGGAAAGCGAAACACCTTCATCTGCCGCCCCATCGTGCGGGGCGGACGACCCTGAGGTGTCGTCGCGGAGGGTCTCCCCGAGTCCGGCGGGATCGGAGAGTTCGGCGCCCATTGGAGTACGGCCGGTGGAGCTGCAAGATTTGCTTAAGAGGGCGTCCATCTCAGAAGATCACCGCACATTAATGGGTGATGTGATTGAGAGGATCTCATCCGCCAAAACCGGGTTGTATGAGGCCGTCGGAAGTTTACTGACGGGATTTGAGGTACGCAAAAAATGACATACCTGTTGACAGTTTTGCACATGAAGTGCGCCCGTATGCTGTCGAAAACGACAGCGTGCCTAGGATCGTAATCTCAGTTATTAACTGTCGCCTTTCCCATGCAGGTGGCGGAACGTTCGGTGGCCAGCCGGACTGATGAATTTGCCGAGCTGAAGAAGCAACTCGATGCTGCAGATGCGGACATCTCGCTGGTCAATAGACGACTTGATGAGTCACAAGGTATGTGGTTGCCCTGCGGTTGGTTAGTAAGGTAGCTGACGCCCATTCCTTACAAATTGTATGCTTAGATGCAGATGGTGCTGCTGCTGTGGAAGACCTTCAAGCAGAACTTGCTCGGGCCAAGGAGCAAGCCAGAAAAAGCGAGGCGGTTGCCTTGAAGGCAGCGGAAGGGCTAGAAGCCGACAATGCTGCTCACTGCTGAAGCAGGGAGGAGATGGCTGGAATGGCCATGAAATTAAGAGTTGCTACCGATCGCCTGGAGGTTCTTGAAGGAGAACGCCGAGCGGAGCAAGAGGACCTGAAGAAGGACGACGCAGAGGCCAAGGATGCCCATAGTGCGATGCAGGCTATGAAGGAGGAACTGCGTTAGGTCGGAGACATTGTGGCTGGAAAGCCCTTTATGCTGCATAGGAAGTTCACGGATCCGGAGTATGCTCAGCTGGGCCGATTGTACGGTGCGGAGGATCCTTATCTGGACTTGGCGGCGAGTGCGCTGACGCAGTCGTGCACTTTCGAAGCCAGGAGGATCATGAGATGGAAGAGCTTTTCTGGTCTCAATTCCATAGTCCGGAGCGTCCACTTCCGTTGAGTGATCGGCTGGTTGAGTGGGTTGAGATGAATAGATTGTCCGGACTGGCCATGACGGATGTGGTCACTCATCTGTGGCCGAAAAGGCCCAAGCCGAAGAGTTATTTTGGCTTATTGCAGCAATTCCTTGGGGCAGTGCCGCATATTAAGGCGATGAAGCGGTCGGCATGCATAGAAGGTGCGCGGATGGCTCTCGCCCGTGGTAAAACATACTGGGCAGAGATGGATGCCACCGCTGTTGCATCCCGGGGTTCGGACAAAAGCCGATTCCCCACCGAGCATTACTTTGAGGAAGTCCTGCAGGGCGCTCGTATAATAGAGTCGCAGTTCTCGAAAGATGTTATGTTTGAATGACATGTATGATTTCTAAGATCATGTTTATAATGCAATGACTTTTTATACTTGTGTGCTCAAGTATTGAACTATCTCCTGTGCGGTCGTATATGTATGTATAATCTGAAAGATGGCAGTCTTTGGCTTCAGCCCCCACGCACATGGTGCGGGGGTGTTTGCAAAAAGAAAAACGCTTTTTCACACTTAATCCAACGTCTTGGTCCTTTTAAGGAGGTGATAGCATAGCAAACTAGGCAACCGGACTATAATGCTTTATCACTTTCACTTAGCCATAGGAGCTCGAATGTGGGGCTACTATATAGCCCCTGATGGCACCGCGCTTCTCCGAACTCGGGGCGCGTATGTGCCTGACCGGGAAGCGGTCCTTCGTCAAAGCGGAGGAATTCTAAACATTCCAATGGTCGATCGAGTGGTTGACCAGTCTCTCGCTATATCATGACAGTCAGTTTTCGACTTTCTCTACTGAGGTGTTCTCCCGGCCGTACCGGGGCACAATCGCAGTAGTTCTCCTGGTGCTGCGTTAGCCGATGATACGGAACGTAAGGCAGCAAAACACAGGAGCCGGGCAAACCCAACATTTGACCAAAGACATGATTCAGAGCTGATGCATATAAGGCCTAACTCGAGACGCCGAACACTCCCTGAGGTGTTCGGTCTTTATGATATCGGGCAGAATAAAGCCCTAAGCCCCTAGTGTCCAGGTACAGGCGGGAACTTCTGACGCGGCCGATGCCAAAACGCTAGCCTCCTCCTCGGCTCTGGTAGGAAACCGGGGGATGTGTATCAACAAGAGACAGTGAGAAAGGTTTACGCAGGGTCTTAATCTGAAAAGAATCCTTGCAACGGGTCCCTACTGCACGTCTGCGCTTGTGTCTCCGTTGTTCTGTATCCTGGACGGGTGTAGCACGTGCTTCATCTGTAAAATAGAAGGACTTAGTTTCTAAGAAATATCGTGCAAAAAGTGTATCAAAATAAAGTATAATTTGGAAGATGAAGAAAGTTGAGCTTTATTGGCTTTCATCATTTATGCGCGCGGCCCCCTAAAAAAAGGGTATGCGGCTGGGAAGCCCCTTGTTGAGTTACGCCGGACTCGTCTAACCGTGTCCGAGGTCTAAATGACCTGTTTTTAGGGGCTTTGACCTGCAAGGTCGGAATAATGTGTGGTTGTCGAGGCAGCCGCACATTCTCCACGGTCGAGAGACACCTGGAGTTTTGAGAATATGCCACGTGGACCGGGCATTTTTAAGCGTAAGAGACGCGTAATGTGGTATTGCATTAAAGCGGGCGAAAGCTGCACGCCCCAGTAGTGCTTAAGGGCTACTGCTAAATGGGGCGATGGAGGGTGAGCTTTTCGCGACAGAGGTTGTCGGATGAACCGAACCCGACCTCTAGTGGTACAGAGCCTGTAAAATTGGCTAAAAAAGGCCTCGCGTCACTCCTTTGAAGGAAGTGCTGCTATGGCAAATTTTGGTGGGTTCTACCCCCAGTCTGCGGACGGTGTCCTGGTATAGCAGGTGCCGCACTGCGTGTTATCACGTGAAGTGAGTTCACTATTTTGACTTCTAATGGGAAAGTCTTTTGGTTTCCGGAGCGCTGCTTTTGGGTTTTGTCACTTTCATTTGGTGTGTCGAGCCCTTTGTGTTCGGCGTTAAGTCGGCCGGACTGCTTGAAGACCCAACAATCTCTGTGGGTATGGTTTGCAGGCTTCCTGGAGGTACCGTGTATTTGACACCGTCTATCCAGAATCTTGTTTAGGTTGGATAGCTCGTCACTGTTATCCTTTAGGGGCAGTGTTTTTTTGTTCGGCCGAGAGCTTTTGAATCCGGCGTTGACCGTCGTACTATTTGGGCCATTTTCCTTATTTCGGTGTTGATCTTTTTTGCGTCGTGATTTCCCATTTCCATCCCTGATTTCGGATGTACTCGGGTCGCTGGTGCTGCATCTAGCCAACCAGCTGTCTTCCCCCGCGCAAAAGCGGGTCATGAGACTTGTTAGTGCGGCCATTGTTCTTGGTTTTTCTTGGCCGAGGTGTCTAGCGAGCCATTCGTCTCGGACATTGTGTTTAAAGGCTGCTAAGGCTTCAGCGTCCGGACAGTCGACTATTTGGTTCTTTTTAGTGAGGAACCTGTTCCAGAATTTGCGTGCTGATTCTCCGGGCTGTTGAGTTATGTGACTTGAATCATCTGCATCCGGAGGCCGGACATAAGTCCCCTGAAAATTTGCTCGAAACGCATCCTCAAGCTCTTCCCAACTTCCAATCGTATTTTCTGGGAGGCTTTTAAGCCAATGCCGGGACGGCCCTTTGAGCTTGAGGGGTAGGTATTTTATGGCATGGAGATCGTCTCCTCTTGCCATGTGTATGTGTAGGATATAATCCTCAATCCAGACTCCGGGGTCTGTTGTTCCGTCGTATGCCTCTATGTTTATGGGTTTAAATCCCGCTGGAAATCCATGATCTAGTACCTCATCGGTAAAACATAGTGGGTGTGCGGCACCCCTGTATTTGGGTGTGCCGTTGTCTTCAAATGCTCGGCTGGTTGTGTTACTTCCTGGAGTCTTCTTTTTTGGCCCGTAGATAGACCTGGCCGGGTTATCCTTTTTCTGAGGATCTTTATGCTGATCATGTGCCGGCTTGTGTGTGGCGCCCTGTGTTGCTCTTGGCCTATCATCTGGTCGTCTATCCGGCCAGGCGGCCTCTTTCTTTTTTGACTGCGGGGGCTCGAAGGCCTCCTCGTCAAATTCGGGCAACAGCTTGCGCTTCGGGTAGCTCTTTGTCTGGTGACTAGTGCCATATTTATCAGCGGTGTTGAGTACTTTGCTAAATCTCATTCTGAGTGCGTCTTCCGCTGTTTTGAGCTTCCGCTTTTGCTTCTTCAAACTTCTTGCAGTGGCGACGAGCCTTTTATGAAGATTCATATGCTCTGGTGATGTGAGATCATCTTCGCCGGGGATGGGTTGCTTGTCCGGTTCATGTCCGGCTGGCTGCTTCTTGACGTGTGCGTCGTCCACTGTTTCGCCCTGCTGTAGGGCCGGGTCCATATGGGTGCCGTTTTTGTCGATGCCGGTCTTCGGGCGGCGCTTGCGTCGCCGCTTTGTTTGTTTGTTGGGGGAGTTGTCCTTCGCCACGTCCCGTTTTTCCTCATTGTCGCTTCCTTTTGGTGTGTCCACCATGTATACGTTGTGGGCTGGGGTGGCTTTCCTGCGCCCGTTACGCGCTGGTTCTTGGTCGTCTCCGGCATCGTCGTCCATACCGTCGGTGTCCTCGGAGTCGTAGTCTAGCATGTCAGTTAAATCGTCGACAGAGGCTACCAAGTGGGTGGTGGGTGGGCTTTGAATTTCTTCGGCGTCTGCATCCCAGCCGTCCTGACCGCAATCCGGCCAGGTCTCTCCTGATAACGAGAGGTATTTTAGCGAACTCAAAATGTCGCCGAAAGGTGAGTGTTGAGAGACGTCCGCTGCGGTGAACTCCATGATCGGCGCCCAGTCGGATTCGATCGGGGCGGGCGCGGGAGGTTCGGAGTCCGGCGAGGAGTACGGCACCTCGGAGTCACGAGCTTTATGAGGGACAAAGTCAGTGTTCGGCTCTATCGCCGTAGAGGTCGCAGCCCCCGAGGCGGTGTCTAGGCATCCATCCTCGATCTGCGGAGCTGGCTCCAAATTGAAGATCGAAGTGGTTTTGAGTGCGGCCTCCAAGGTACTGTCCGGCCGCAGAGCTAAATCATGCTCGCCGCGACAGTGCGGAACGCTCAGCTGTGGCTCGAATCCATCGAGGATCAAGTCCCCGCGGATGTCAGCCGTGAAGTTCAAACTTCCAAACCTGACCTGACGGCCAGGGGCGTAGCCTTCGATCTGCTCCAGTTGGCCAAGCGAATTGGCCCGCAGTGCAAAACCGCCGAATACGAAGATTTGTCCGGGGAGGAAGGTCTCACCCTGGACTACGTCGTTGATGATGATTGAAGAAGCCATCGAGCCTATCGGTGACGACACAGAGGAACTCTCAATGAAAGCACCAATGTCGGTGTCAAAACCGGCGGATCTCGGGTAGGGGGTCCCGATCTGTGCGTCTAGGCGGATGGTAATAGGAGACGAGGGACACGATGTTTTTACCCAGGTTCGGGCCCTCTTGATGGAGGTAAAACCCTACGTCCTGCTTGATTAATATTGATGATGTGGGTTACAAGAGTAGATCTACCACGAGATCAAGGAGGCTAAACCCTAGAAGCTAGCCTATGGTATGATTGTTGTTCGTCCTATGGACTAAGGCCATCCGGTTTATATAGACACCGGAGAGGGCTAGGGTTACACAGAGTCGGTTACAAAGGTAGGAGATCTACATATCCGTATCGCCAAGCTTGCCTTCCACGCCAAGGAAAGTCCCATCCGGACACGGGACGAAGTCTTCAATCTTGTATCTTCATAGTCTTGGAGTCCGGCCGATGATGATAGTTCGGCTATCCGGACACCCCCTAGTCCGGAACTCCCTCAGTGTGTGTGTGTGCGTCCATAGAGGTGAGTGTATGAGCGCTGAAGTATGTACTGATGTTAAAAAAACATTGAACTATATATGATCAGGATTCAGTCCTCGAGGCACGTGCTGTGAAAGCTATTCTCTTTGGTGGTCGTGGGGAGGTATGTCTCCGGCGGATCTTTCTTTGGTGGTCTGCTCGGATCTGTCTTTGGTGGTCTACTCGGATCTGTTCGTCATTCATCTATGTTCATGTGTCTTTAGGTTGGATCCTTCTGATCTACACTCTTCATCGGTGGCGGTTGTTGTTCTGCGTTGGTTCTATGGGGGCCTTAGCACGAGGACTTCCCAAGTGTCTACTACAACAATCTTTGCCCGGCTCCGGCGATGGAGGGGTGATGACAGCGGCGCGCCTTCAGCTCACTTCAGTGCCTGTAGTTATCGCTAGGTGGTTTACGAATCTGGATGTAATTTTTATTATTTCTAGTGTTCGTTGTACTACCATGATTGAAGATGAATAGATTGGAAGTTTTTCTCGCAAAAAAATACATATCTCTGATAAGCCTTCTCTTGCTCCCAATTTCCCGAGTCACTCT
This sequence comes from Triticum timopheevii, assembly GCA_963921465.1. Lineage (NCBI taxonomy): Eukaryota > Viridiplantae > Streptophyta > Magnoliopsida > Poales > Poaceae > Triticum > Triticum timopheevii. The sequence continues at coordinate 486,119,222 of OY997270.1, read as the reverse complement.
ATCAGAGTTGCTAGATAGAGGTACACCATCCACCAAAGAAAATGTAACCTACTATGACAAACACGTATTATCACATAAATACTTTTTTGTAGTGTTTACTAAGGCTTCTAAGCTGAGGAATCAATGGATATAGCCCTCCCATGCATCTACCCCGATACAGAATTCTCATCGTGGTTTGGTCCTTAATAAAAAGAAGAAATGATGAGATTCTAGAAAAACTTTATTGTCAATGGCAATGCGATGAACAGAGGGCAGGTTTTGGGAGGCACTAGGAATGTGTAAGATTCTTCTAAGATTTATATCTTTTTGTGGGGTTTTGATAATAGAATGACCAAAATTAATTATCCATCGGCGGTGTGGACTAGCTCATGGCCATGATATTACTCATGCATGGTCAACTTTCTAAGCTCACTAGTTATGTGATCTGTGGCTCCACTATCAACATACCAGTTTGTATCTACTCCATAAGAGTTATTTGTATGTGCAACAACTTGCTTTTTCTGGTAGTTATTGTCCTCAACATAATGCCAATTAAAATCTTTGGCGGCGTGGTTAGTTTTTTGTGTGGATTTGGCAAGGACCAAACTCATCAAACTCATACCCATAGTTGTTGTTGTTGCTGGATTGTCCTCCTTGGCGGCCCCTTTATTAGAGTAGAAGGGGCAGCCACTGCTGGGGCGACAGTTGTCGTCGTAGTTGTTGTTGTTGTAGCCTCCACCACCATGGTGATCGCCACCACTTCCACCATGATTGTAGCCGCCGCTACCTTGCTGGTGACTATCGCTGTCGTATTGGTTTGAGCCGCCTCCACCACCACGGGAATTGTTATAGTTACCCCGTGATGGAGAGCCCTTGGAAGAAGTGCGGCCTCCGTCGAGTATTTGAAACGCCTGTGGCCACTTGGAAGAGCTCGATGCGCTGATCAAAGTTGGACATCAACGCAAAAATATGATCCATGGAGAGCGGCTCAGTGCGGGCATCGAGGGCGAAAATGAGAGGCTGGTAGTAGAGGCCGAGCCCAGGGAGGATGTGAGATATGAGTTCTTCATCATTCAGAGCACTTCTAGCTGCTACAAGTTCGTCGGCCAAGGACCTCATGTGGGAAAATATGAAGCCATGTTGCGAGTCCCCTTCTGGGCATTGGTGAAGGCGACCTGCAGGTTGTTGATGCGTGATCTGGAGGCGGAGGAAAACATGGTTGCAAGGTACTTCCAGAGAGCATCAGCGGTGGGGATCGACACAACCTGAATCAAGACTTCTTTCGTCATGTTGTTGAGGAGGTAGCCGAGCACAAGCTAATCCTGCCTGGCCCAGAAAACATGCTCACGATGGCGATGGAGGAGTCCTTCCCTTTCTTATCCTTGATGACGACAAACTTTGCTGGCTCCGGATCGCTCCCATCAAGGAGACCATGGAACCCGACACTGCGAACTTGGGGAAGGATTTGAGCACGACAAAGTATGTAGTTCTGGCAAGTGAGTTTTTCGGTGACCTGGGTGGTCAGGGCCACGACAGAGGTTGATGAAGACGCCATGGTGATTGGTTGTAGGTTTGGTGTTTGGGAGATGGTTTGCGATTTGGGTGTTTCTGGCGATGGGTTTTGGGTGTTTCCTCGATGGGTTTATGATCTGGTGTTGCTAGCGATGTGTTTTCTCGATCTGATGTGGATCGATGGGTTTGGGGTTTGCGATCGCTAGATGTATTGGAAGAGTAGGGCTCTGATTACCATATTGGTTTTGGTGTAACTCCATGCATGTTCAGGGCCGACGGCTGCTTGTTATATAGATGGGGCGCACCTCCCATAAGCGCATACATCATAGGTCTTTAGGGCATCTCCATGGAGGACCCACAACTCGCCCGCATTCGTCCAGACCGCGTTGTCCAGACCGTGGAAGCCATCCAACGCGGGTTTGTATCGGTCCTAGGGGCAGTCCAAACACGATTTCTCCCGCAAACAGGGGACAGAAGTAGGGGAGCTTTGCGGGAGTCCGGACACGAGAAGCATAGGAATCTGATACCCCGGCCTACACAAAATCCTCCCTAGACCCCGCGACTCCATCCTCCCCATTTTCTCTCCTTCTTTGTGTCTTGCCTTTGCCACCACTCATTCACCCCGGCCATCATGCCATACCCCTATTGGAACTTGATACGTCACCAACGTATCTATAATTTATGAAGTATTCATGCTATTATATTATCTATTTTGGATGTTTATGGGTTTTACTAAGCACTTTTATATTATTTTTGGGACTAACCTATTAATCAGAGGCCCAGCCAAATTGTTGTTTTCTTGCCTATTTCAGTGTTTCGAAGAAAAGGATTATCAAATGGAGTCCAAACGGAATGAAACCTTCGGGAGAGTTATTTTTGGAACGGAAGAAATCCAGGAGACTTGGAGTATACGTCAGAGAAGCAACGAGGAAGCCACGAGGCAGGGAGGCGCACCCTACCCCCCTGGGCACGCCCCCACCCTCGTGGGCCCCTTGTGGCTCCCCCGACCGACTTCTTTCGCCTATATATGTCCATATACCCTAAAAACATCGGGGAGCACAATAGATCGGGAGTTCCGCCGCCGCAAGCCTCTGCAGCCACCAAAAACCTCTCGGGAGCCCATTCTGGCACCCTGCCGGAAGGGGAATCCATCACCGGTGGCCATCTTCATCCCGGCGCTCTCCATGACGAGGAGGGAGTAGTTCACCCTCGGGGCTGAGGGTATGTACCAGTAGCTATGTGTTTGATCTCTCTCTCTCGTGTTCTTAATTTGGCACAATCTTGATGATCGCGAGCTTTGCTATTATAGTTGGATCTTATGATGTTTCTCCCCCTCTACTCTCTTGTAATGGATTGAGTTTTCCCTTTGAAGTTATCTTATCGGATTGAGTCTTTAAGGATTTGAGAACACTTGATGTATGTCTTGTGTGTGCTTATCTGTGGTGACAATGGGATATTTACGTGATCTACTTGATGTATGTTTTGGTGATCAACTTGCGGGTTTAGTAACCTTGTAAACTTATTCATAGGGGTCGGCACACGTTTTCGTCTTGACTCTCCAGTAGAAACTTTGGGGCACTCTTTGAAGTATTTTGTGTTGGTTGAATAGATGAATCTGAGATTGTGTGATGCATATCGTATAATTATGCCCAAGGATACTTGAGGTGACATTGGAGTATCTAGGTGACATTAGGGTTTTGGTTGATTTGTATCTTAAGGTGTTATTCTAGTACGAACTCTATGATAGATCGAACGAAAGGAATAGCTTTGTGTTATTTTACTACGGACTCTTGAATAGATCGGTCAGAAAGGATAACTTTGAGGTGGTTTCATACCCTACAATAATCTCTTTGTTTGTTCTCCACTATTAGTGACTTTGGAGTGACTCTTTGTTGCATGTTGAGGGATAGTTATATGATCCAGTTATGTTATTATTGTTGAGAGAATTTGCACTAGTGAAAGTATGAACCCTAGGCCTTGTTTCCTAGCATTGCAATACCGTTTACGCTCACTTTTACCACTTGTTACCCTGCTGTTTTTATATTTTTAGATTACAAATACTCATATCCAGGGGCGGAGCTGGAGCAAATGTTACCCGATGCACCACTTTAACAAGGAGTAAAATTTTCAAGCAGCGATGTATTGAATAAGGGTTTGTTTCATAGCTTCTAGCACATTTTATCAGATGTAATAGAAGGCAGTGAGTAAAAACAGAATGTAGCCATCAAAATGTTTACTATAATTCTAAAAAAGGGGGCAAAATTACTTGAAAATGTTGTCTTGCATTTTGAAATTCCAGAATACATCCTCCGACAGCAGGGCACAATAATGTACAAGATAAAAATGAAATTAAACTTTCTAATAGAACATAATAAAATGTCCAAATGAAAGTATTTAAATGGCTAAAAAATTGGAAATTACCTTTAGTACGTTTGATCAATTTTCTCTTGCCCGGGTGATATTGAATCTCCTCTTCCCTATTTATGTGTTCCAGAACATCCTGTGCTGATGCTTTTCTTTTGAGAATAAATGAAATATAACCTAATTAGAAGTTATAGTATTTGTATTTGACAATGAATGAAATATAACCTAATTAGAATTTAGAAGTTATAACCCTAGAAAATGTCTCATGCTTTGTTAAAACATAGTGGTTTATTCTATTTGTGAATGGCAAGACAAAGGCGTTACCATTGTGGCCTTTGATACGCATGGAAACGAAGATTCAAGATTGGAAAGGTTGCCAAATTACGGAGCGCTGGACCGGCCGACGGTGTGCGGCGTCGCTCGCATGCATCGCGTCATCACCAGAGGACTCGGGGTCCGTGGCATGCGGTGGCCGGCCGCCGGTGCCCTGCCACCGCCGCCTGTGTACGCAAGGGCAAGGCTTATGGAGGGGCCAGATCTGTACGCGTCTAGTCTACACAGACCTGATTGATGGATGGTATTTTTTAGTTTTATTAAGTGGAGGAAGTTGGATCGATTAAGGCTACGGCAAGGTTGGTGCGTACGCTCGCGTTTTCCGCACTAGCCCAACACGGTAACGCAGCAGGCCGGAGGAGTGGCTGAATAGGGCCGACCCTGATGCACTGCTCTTGGGCCAACCTGATGCACTGGGCCTTCTTAATTGATAAGTACTACTAGCAAATATTTGGACCCGTATTCCTGTTCATATGGGATGGCCCAATGGGCTCCGCCCCTGCTCATATCTACCATCCATATTGCACTTGTATCACCGTATCTTCGCCGAACTAGTACACCTATACAAATTACCATTGTATTGGGTGTATTGGGGACACAAGAGACTCTTTGTTATTTGGTTGCAGTGTTATTTGAGAGAGACCATCTTCATCCTACGCCTCTCATGGATTGATAAACCTTAGGTCATCCACTTGAGGGAAATTTGCTACTGTCCTACAAACCTCTGCACTTGGAGGCCCAACAACGTCTACAAGAAGAAGGTTGCGTAGTAGACATCAAGCTCTTTTCTGGCGCCGTTGCCGGAGAGGTGAGTGCTTGAAGGTATATCTTTAGATCTTGCAATCGAATCTTTTTGTTTCTTGTTTTATCACTAGTTTAGTTTATAAAAGAAATTATAAAAAAATGGAATTGAGTTTGTCTCATACGCTTCATCTTTTCAATATCTTTCGTGAGAATGATGGAAAGTAAAAATGTGATCAAGTGCTAGAAGAAGAAGTTTATAAAATATTTGGCACTAAATCTTTGAATGATGAGCATGATTGCAATGTTATTAGTATGAACTCTTTGAATATCCATAGTACTAATGATAATTGCACTAGTTATGATGAAAATGTCTCCTATAAGCATGTCAATTTTTGTGGAGTTTGGGTTTGCAAGTACACACCAAATAGAGAAGATAGATTTTGCAAGAGGCATAAGCATTTAGAAACTAAATGGTTGCAAGAAAGGCTAGATGTGAGTGCTGAAAATTTAAAATATCTTTATCGTACTTGTGAACTTTGCAATGAACATGCTCATTTAAATCTCCGATGCAAATTGTTTCATGATCGAATTGTGTCCAAAAATTGTGATGATTTGATTTCCCTTGCACATCATAATGAACTTAGTTTGCTTTTGGGTTATGAAGAATTGAAACTTGCAACTAAGCATATTCCAGAACTTAACCTTAAGAAATTTCTTGATATTGATCTAGAGGAAATTTATATGTATTGTGCGGTGAATTGCATTGAAAATCCTTATATTGCCAATTACATAAAGAAAAGAAAGCAAATAGAAGATGAAGAGAATACTAATGAATGGGAAGAAACTTCTCAATATCCTCCTATTATTTCTTATGATGAATCAGGTAACGAGGAGGAGCTTTCTATTGAACCAATCTCATTAATAAGGAGCTCAAAGAAGAGGGTTAAACCCACACATGATGTGAAGAAGAAAAAGGAAAGACGGAAAGCAAAGGTAGAAAGGTATCCCTCCCAAATGATGTTGCTCCTATTACTCATTGTGATGATGATAATTGCTATACTATTGGTGCTATCCATACTATTAATGATGAGAGTGATTATGCTTGTATAAGGTTATTTAGGAAGATAAGTATGATTATACAGCTTCTTAAGTATTCTGGTACAATTTCATGAGCATTTGTTCTTGCTGATGCCGACCCTCGGTGGGATGTTTTTGTCATGTAAACATCTAATATTTGTATGTGGTTATGTGCACTTCATAGGAAGGCTCACCGATCCCCATTTATGTTTCAGGTCTACGTGATGTCCATAAGGATTGAGAAGACAATTGATCGGATTGCTTTTGGAAGAGGCGGCAGAAAGAATAGAAACCGTGTTCTTAGTGCTTAGTTCCTCCTATATGTTTGAGAAATTCAAATGGTGGAATCAGTGGTTTATATTTTCTTCAATTTGTGGAATATATATTGTGTAACCAATAGTGGACTGGGTTGGTGCTTCCATCATGCTTTGCTATTTCGTGTAACAACCTGAATCGAATATGAATCGTGTTCTACCAAGTTGGGTATAAAGTCAGTGCATTGTAAATGAGTTATTGTGTGATGTGATTCTTCTTTGCTTTTGGTATAATGTTCTAAAGTGAGAGCGGCGTTTTGGCTCGTAGGTGCATATGCACCCATTGTTGAAATACACATTTCAAAAAGTTAAAAAATTCAGAACAAAAATCCCACGTGTATATCCGGACATTTTATGTGCGTTCACAAGGTTTCGGTGAAAAACGGCGTTTTTTGTGGATTGTGTAAAAACGATAAAGAAATGCCTCGTGAATAAGTAGAATGAAGCATCAGAAATTGCCTTTCTTACACAAGCCACAAAAAACGTCGTTTTTCACTAAAACCTTGTGCACGCACATAAAATGTCCGGATATACACGCGGGATTTTTGTTCCATTTTTTTAATTTTTCGAAATATGTATTTCGATAATGGGTGCATATGCACCTAGGAGCCAAAGGTAATTACCGAAAGTTATGCGCTTTTCCTTCATCATGTCACTCTATCGAATTTGAAGTGTGACCTATAGTGTTCGATGGTCACTAGGTTGGATATGACCGCACCCGGCAGGGGTGCAGGGTGCGGCAAGACGCACTTTCCATCTAGTAGATCTATAAAGCACGAATGCAATGGTGGTACCGAGTAGCGACCGGCGCAGATTTTTTTTGTCCAAAAGGACCCCCTGCCGAGATGAATTGACAGAAAAGACTACCTCTGGATCAATTTGACAAAAAGGACCCCCGCAGCGGTGGCGGCAGGCGCGGCAGGTGACACGTGGCACCTGCCGCCACGCCAGGAGGCGGCGGGCCCTGCCGCCATCGCCGGAGGCGGCAACCCAGCCAAAATGGCTTCCGCACAGTGCATCGCGCCGCGACGGAACGGGCCAGGCGTTGTGGGCCACGCCGCCACTAGACCAGGCGGCCTCCCCTGGCGCGGTCGCTGGCGGGCCGACAACCTCTGCTGCGCCCGGGCCCCGCCAGTGGGCCTCGCCGCCACAGCCGGAGGCGGCATCCTCCTGGCGCGTTGGCTGGCCGACGGCCTCTGCTGCGCGCGGGCCGAGGCGCGGGCCAGGCCGCCTCACCCAGTGGCGGCGTGGCCCGCCTGGCCTCGCCCGTTACGTCGCGGTGCGATGCACCGTAGGAAAGCCGTTCGGCTGGGGTGGCCGCCTCCTGCGGTGGCGGCAGGGCCCGCCGCCTCCTGGCGTGGCAGTAGGTGCCACGTGTCACCTGCCGCCACCGCTGAGGGGTCTTTTTTGTCAAATTGATCCAGAGGTAGTCTTTTTTGGCAATTCATCTCGACAGGGGTCCTTTTGAACAAAAAGTCACCGGCGCAGCAGCCGCGGCGGCCTGGCTGCTGGCTACTGCACTGCACGCACCTTTGTCCTCCTCCGGCTCCGCATGCGCAAGATCGGGAACCTGGGTGACCGCAGCGCAGACCACAACTCCCATCAACACAGCACAGCAGCAGTCAGCGCGCCGTCCGGAGCAACTGCGCCGCCCGCGTCAGCAGGGATGGAACAGCAACAGCAACGGGCAGGTGGCCTTCAAATTCTTCAAAGAAAAATAAAGGTGACCTTCTGTTGTGGTGTAATGGCAAAGTGTCAGCCTGCCCTCAAGCAACAATCACATCCGGGTCCATGGGGCTGGACACATTGGTCTGGTCTAGCTGAACAAACTAGCCAATAAAAGTTTTGAGATTTCAGTCGCGCTGAAATAATCCATAATCTGCCGAGCAACAGGCTTATCAACATTGAACTATACATGATCAGGATTCAGTCCTCGAGGCACGTGCTGTGAAACTTCCTGTTACCAGGGAGCAGGGAGGGCAGATTTGTCAAAGGAAATTTATCAACTGCCACAGAAGATACTAAAATGTCCAGGTATGGTATGGCGTCGAGGCTTCTGTGGCAACGACGATAGGGCAAGTGAAGTCGGAGACATTGTAGTGGTAGTCGGCTCTTCTTCGACGTGTTCCTGGGATTACCTCGGTTTGGTTGTTGTGGCGAAGTCGGAGCTGCGGCGGCGGGCCCCCTGTGGCAATGATGACATGCAGCATGTGGTCCGTTCGGTGGTCTTCCACGACACCAGTCTTGCATAGTTTTCCTTTGGATCTTTGCTTCAGAGCCGGAGCCGTGTAGCCCTCGATGCGGGTGGTTGAGTTCTGGCATGGATCTTCATGTTTTCCTACTCAGCCTCTGCGGTGAGTGTTGGTTCGACGTTCGTCCACGGAGAAGTCGAAGTCGCTTGCTTGGGGATTAGGGATGGTGATGACGCCTGTTTGGGGAGAAGTGATGACGATGACGCTTGTGTGCTAGCTTGACAAGGCACTCTTTGTAAAGGTGTGTGTGGGATATCTTGGTGTGCCGCTCAGCGGTTTGTGACGGTTTTCGCCCGGTTTTTCGTTGATTAACTGGGCAATTCTCTTCTGCTTAATTAATGGATGAGGCAAATCTTTTGCCTCCGTTTCGGAAAAAAAATGTCCAGGTATAATAATGAATCACACAATATAATTCTGAGGATTACACTCCATCCAATTAGAGTGGTCAACGGCAACATATCAGCCAACTCACGACAAAGTGTACATTAACAGTCCAGCGACTTCGCTGCATAGCAGGACATACACGCCCATTTAACAGCCCTTAACCAGTACCGTTACGGTACACGAATCACAGATGACTCTCCTTAAAAGCATCTCCAACAAATAATGCAAGGCAGGGCGCACTAAAAACAAATTAAGGCATGAGAGAGAAGATTTTAGGGCAGCAGAAAATTTTCTTCCGTAAAAGATGTGTAAAATAGTTTCGCAAAAAAATAAAGATGATGTAGAATAGGACACCAAAAATAATAAAAGTGTTTACTCCCTCGTTTGACTATCAACATAAATAATGTCAAACTGATATCAAACGAATGCAAAACAAATCAAACACAGATAGTACTCCCTCCGTTTAACTATCAACACAAATATTGTCAAACTGATATCAAACAAATGCAAAACAAATCAAACACAGATAGTACTCCCTCTGTTCTTAAATATAAGTCTTTTTAGAGATTACAATATGAACTACATACGAAGCAAAATGAGTGAATCTACACTCTATAATATGTCTATATACATTCATATGTAGTCCTCATTGAAATCCCTAAAGAGACTTATAGTTAGGAACAGAGGAAGTACCTTTTTTTTAAATGAGGCAAAAGATTTGCCATTTTTATTTATTAAGCAGAAGAGAATCATCTAGTTAATTAGACGAAAACCGGGCGAAAACCTAGATTACAAACCCCACAAGGGGGACACGCGGACGGCCTGGCCACAAATGCCAAACAGTCGACCGAACAAGGCAGCTCCGATTTTGCTAACGAGCTTCACAAAGAAAGTTGCAAGCCTCGCACTGACCTAGTCCAATGCAGCATCCGGAGAGCACCGCCCGCTAAAAAACGCTCTCATGGAGTCATCGTTGCCGCAGTGGCCCCGCCACCCGCAGCTTCGACTTCTCTGTCACAGCCAGAAATCAGCATAGACGCCCCTATTGGCGCACCGAACTGTCGGCATCAAAAGGACATGTCGCGACTCGGCTTTGCTCGCCACCATAGTCGTTGACACACGTGTCGCAACGCCACACCAACCTCACACCGCCGGTCAAGCACCTACCGACCGCGATGTCGTGCTCGTCCGGCCCTTGGGGAAGCGCGTAGGAGACCATGACCTTCAAGGCGACGCCCCCAAGGGGAGCGACGTTGAAGTGACACCGTCGCCCGACTCACACAGAGTCTTGAGCTTTCTCAAGAGGGACATGGCTCGGGCCGGGTGGAGGAGGGGGAGAGCTCCACAACGACCCTCCAGGGAGGAGAACGACGCCCACGCGCGACGCGTCGTCGGCACCGACAAAGCTGGGTAGATTCTCATCCGAAGCATCCCACCCCCTCCAACCCATGCAATCGGCGCCCAAGAAGAGCCACATGACCGCACGCCCTGGTGGTCCGCGCACCTCAAGCGTGCAGACGGCGCCATCCCACGCAATAGCAACCACCTCGCCGCCGGCAGACACCGACGAGCCGGATCCATAGACAGATCTGGCAACCTCCTGTTGCAGCACCAACGCACAGGCCACAAGAATCGGTCCGCGCGCAGAGAGGCCTCCGAAAGGCAAGAAGGAGGGGCTGCCACCCCGCCCCGAAGCGCCGGCAAGAGCACCGAGCCATAGCCCAGGAGCCCGCCAATGCTGCCACCATGGCAGCAGCCATCGACGACACAGCATCATCAGAAGCAGAGCACGCGCGTGGAGGAGCCTCTAGACAACTGGAAGGGGGGACCGCCAACCGCACCGACGCACCGGCGAGAGCACCGGGCCGCAGCCTAGGGACTCGTCGACGCCGTCCCCTCGGTAGCCGCCGTCGGAGACGCAGCCCTGGAGAGCCCCGCCGCGACGAATCGTAGGAGGGCGAGCCTCCCTCCACCGCGAGATTTTACCACGGGACAAGGAGATGCCCCGCCGCCGTCGTATGCTGCATGGACTTAGTCCGGCGACCTCATCTAGCAACGGCAAGGGGGAGTCGGAGATGGGAGGGGGGCTGGCGGCGGCTCGGTTAGGGTTTCACCCGAGCCGCCCCTAAAGGAAACATGGGGGACGAGGGGTGGGGGAGGGGGGGTTAAGTACTTAATTATTAACACAGAGATGACAAAATAAGAAAAATTTAGAGCCGTCACTTCTTGTCAATTACTATTACACAACCGTATAGAAAACATCAGTGTACATTGTTAAATCAACATGCTAGAGTGATTTAAGCAGTGTCTGGAAACACAAACACAAGGATCTATCTCTACCGGCAACAAATTCAGCCATGTACAGAAATAGTAATAGGTGAGCAGCAACTGAAGGATGTGCCAAAAAAAAACATGGATCCTGAAGATGATTTTGAGTTAAAAGCTTCTGTTGTGGTATAATGGCAAGTCTCAGCCTACTGGTAACAATAACATTCAGGTAAAGCAACGAGAGCAAACTTTTGAGCATTTCGTTGCCACTGAAGGTTTTTTTTCCTCACCTGCAAAGCAACAGTTTTTGTGAACATTGGCCTATGCAGCAGCATTAACTGGCCAGCACCTTCGGGGCAGACAACAGTTTTGCGTCTAGTAACAGTATTCAAGAAGGTGAAACCCCCAGCATCAGATTCTAGATACTTACACGCGACATTAATTCCAGTCACCAAAAGAGAGTGAGCAAAATGCTAGCAAATAGCCAGAGCACCCCGGTTCAGGTTTCTTCATGTTTCAGAATAATAGGGGCTTTTCCTCGCCCGCACAAACGAAACTCTTGGGCTCGTCAAGCTAGCAGCTAATGCACACATCACACTATGGCTGCAGCGGTTTTGTGGTCACATGGACTCGCAAATGGAGTTTGTCCTCAACGAAGAACGGGTTGTTGTCAGCAATGAACTGCGACCAAAGAAACTTGCATCGAACAGCTACCCTGCTATCGGAGTTGATGGTGCGACTAAACATGGTGACAAACTCCAGCGACGGTGTTCTCTTTGCCTCAAACTTATAATCTATTGTCCCCCTTGCTGCCCCCTTGGTATATGTTGGCACTTGTATTCCAAGGTAAAAATATTGGAGCTGCTCCTTCATAGCACAGCATGCCGAGAGATAGAAGACATGGTCCCCGCAGTGGAACGGCAGCGAATTCATTGATCCTGATGGGAAGAGCCTGAAGCACTTCTCACGATTTATAGTGAAGTTAATTATACCAGACGGATGATCAACTGCAATGGCGTTGGTGAACATTGCAAAGGCATTGGTCAACATGTGCATTTGTTGCACAACCGGAAGTAAAATATTACTCGAGAACTTCCGTCTTTCTTCTGAATGTGGGCACTGATAACAGGTCCACCTAAGCACGAAGTCATAGACAGCTACTTCAGATGCAAACCCAAAGCTATTCCTTCTTAGGATGGCTTCAATCCCAGCACCAGGGATCCTCATCAGTTCATCTTGGGACCTGAAATGACACAATACCATGCGATGCCTTGACATAATGATTTACGGATAACAATGTCCACATGTTTCCTCGAAAAGGAAAATAAATAAATACCTCAATCCAAGGGGGTTCACTTACTCTGTTGACAGGAATTCCTTGTACCGTTCAGCAAGGAATTTCATGACTGCCTCTGTTAGGGCAGCTGGCACTGAAATAGAACACAGGAGATTTAGGCACATCACTGCAGACTCTGGGGTCATAGGCAGGTCGATAAGCCGCTCACCACAAAGCTTCATGCAAGAAATGACCTCAAATTTGTCAGCAGCCATCAAGATGTCAACCAGATGAGTGGGCTCAGTTGTTGGTGTCAACTTTCCCGTGTACATAAAGCGTAAAAGCTCCATGAAGGCCTTTTCCTCTGTTCCAAGTAAGAAATGAGAGCAATGAGGCATAAGGATTAATGAAACGGTTAAAAAAAATGTAAAACAGCCGATGACTGCAATCATCTTTTCATGAATTGTGCGGTCGTCAACATCATCTAGAATACAGTCCTCCTTTGGGCCAACATCCAGGAAGTTATACCTAGCGCTGACATGGTGGCTATGGACTGGTGGAGGGCTGCGAGGAGTGCTTATCAGGGGAAGGACGAGAACAAGATCGACTTTCTTTGCATTCTGGTCGTTTGGGCAATTTGGCGGGGGAGAAATCGTCGGGTGTTCGTAAAGATTTTCACCCCGATTGACGTTGTCATAAATCAGATTAAAAACTATACCAATTTCTGGTTTAGCCATTCTCCTTGGCCCCCTATAGCTTGTGTAGTTTTCAGTCAGTGGTGCATGTGTGGGGTGCCGGCTGGTTACCCTCCCAGATCGTGTCTATGTCTGTACTTTTGGGGTTCTTTCCCTGATTTTTTTTTTCTTCTCCTATAATAGATCACATGGAGTTCTCCTGCATGGTTCGAAAAAAAAGAGTCTAAAACAGTAACAGTTAAATAAAGGAGTACAAAAGAAAAGGGGTGCCTATTTTTATGCCTACATGATTATTTAAGTACAACCATTGACTTTCAATCAATTGGAAACCTGTAATGCACAAGAAAATGTGCATTTGGGGCAAAAGATTGTAAAGGTAATGAGAGCCAATTCATATCAAAGTAGGAAAGTGTTGCAGAAACTCTAAAACAGGCCTCTCTACAGTAATCACTTTTTTATTTCAAAAAAAAATCAAAAATCAAAAATACAATCACAATAACAAACTAGAATAATCGGTAAGAAGATGAAGAGTACACGGTACACCTGAGTTACCTGAATCAGCAAGTCTAACTGTTGCCTCTCTCTGACCAGATTCTTTCATGCCATTTGAGAAAAGCTAAGCGTGAAGCTTATCAGAAAGATGAGTCAACTGATTATATAACAAATGCATCTCAGAAGACCGTCAGAATTACCTTGCGAAAGAAATTACTTTTTGCAGCAAGAATCGCCGAGCTCACATATATGGTCTCCACTCGTAAAACTGGTGTACTCATCACAGTACAAGACGAGTCAATATGTTCTCCATCATATTCTGCAAAATACTAAGGTCGGATAAATAATTTATAGAGAAACATGGAAAAGTAGGGGAGAAGATGCACACAACACAGTTAGCAGACAAAATTTTGTTATTAAAAAATATCTGCTAAAGTACTCCTGGGATTTTATTAGAATTTTGTATAACAAAACTCAAGTAAAAAAACCAAACCACTCTTATATGACCCGTAATTGGTAAATAGTATGTTGCCCGTATAAATTCACAGGCAACCAAGTTGATCAACAGACCAAGCCATTACATTGCCAAGACATACTCCATTATTTTTTACTCTACATATTAGTTTTGTCTTAAGCCAAACTTTGTAAACTTTGACCAAGTATGTAGAATTTTTTTACTAAGATCTACAATACCAAATCAAAACCATCAGATTCATCCTTGAATATATTTTGCATCATTGTAAATGGTCATTATGAAGTTTGACTTAGGACAAATCTAATATGTATTCATACTACTTACTCCATCCATTCCAATGAGTAAAGGCACACACACGTTGTCCATAATCCTACTTTGGCCATAAATTAGATTAAAAAACTATATATTTTTGTGGCTTGAAAATTATTCCGTTGACCAAAGGAAATGTTGCCGCGCCTCTGCTTCTAGCACATACTCCCTCCGTCCCAAAATAAGTGTCTTGAGCTTAGTACAAGTTAAGACACTTATTTTGGGACGGAGGGAGTATAAAACTAGTCACATACAAATTATCCCAAATCGTTCTAAATGCTCTCACCTGTTACATAAAGATGTACTGCTCCTCAAATTAGAGGTACTTCTGTGTGCAGTGGATCAGAGAAGATAGTACGACTTGTTGATTGCTTTGTCAGGATAAATCTGATCCATTCACCGGATATGGACATGTATTTGTGTGCTATTTGCCGAAACATTAAAATCTAAACCTTGATTAATTACCTTAAAGCTAGTACAGACAAATTTTACTACCTAATGAAGAACCAAAACCTAGATTACCTTGGACAAGAGGAACCAACGGGAAAGAGAAGACTCAAACAACAGAACTATTCAACGAGAAGACTAAGAATGAATCTACAAATAGGAGTAGTACAATGGTAATACCGACTATCGACGCAGCCGCGGCGGCCTGGCTGCTGGCTACCGCACGCACCTTTGTCCTCCTCGCGGCGGCGCTTGCGGCCGGACCCAGGCACGTGGTCGTCGCGGCCGACGACCTCTACCCGCAGCGTCCTGTCGGAGAAAGCCTCCACGTTGAAGACCGTGTCAAAGCCGTAACCGTCGTCCATCTCCGGTTCCGCTCCCGCCCCCGTCGACATCGGTCGCCTCGCGCGCACGTTACCTTAACCCTAGCAGGAGCGGCGGCGGAGGAGTTGGAGGAGAAGGGGACGGATGGAGGCAGCTGCGGGAGCGTGCTGTGCCGATTGGTAAAATGAACAAAAAATTTATTCGGGCGCCATTGATGATGATGTGACCTTTTGCCCCAACTCCAAATATCGAGAAATTGGATCTTTTCCTCACTTTTTTCTAACTTTGATCATTTGCCCCCCTAAGAATGACGGATGGGGCCGGGGTCACTTGTCATTCAGACAGGCATGGAAAAATCATCAAACCCCAAGTGGGGCAAAAATCAAATCTTTGACCTTAGGGTGCGTCAACATGCAGTCATCCTCCCTCCTCCCTCCCACGACGCTCCCGCGGCCGCCAGGGTAGGGGGCAACCTCTGGCCGTATGCGGCGCTTGGTGCGGCAACTCAGCGTCGGCGCGTGACGGTGATGCGACGGGCGGCACGGTGGTGGTGCGGGTTGGAGGCTGGTGGTGGCGGCGGCTGCTTCGTGGCGGCACGCCCAGATCCGCCTCTGGTACCGCGGGTCGCGGGCGACCTGGGTGTCGGTCGGCCTTCCCTGCCATGGCTCGTGGGCGGGGGGTGGCATGGCAGCGGGTGGATGCGTGCGCCGTTGCCCGGCCGGGCCCTTGCGGCTGATCGACGTCGCACGGCGCGGAAGACTCCCCTGGTGGCCATCCATGGACGCGGCGGCAGCGGGCTCTGCTTCCGCCTCCACGGCGACGAACTTCTGTCGTGGCCGTGCTCCGGGTCGGGCCTATGGCAGGATGGGGCGAAACGGTTGTTTCGAGGGGGAGGTCGCTGGTTGGAGGGACGGGGGGCTCCGCAGCTGAGCTGCTCGTCGCCGGCACCGTGTTGCCGTTGGTCGTGGCTACGGGCCACTCCTCCCCATCCCCCTTTCCCCATTTTTGTCTGTTATTGGTTTTGTCGTTCCTCGACGGTTTGCTGGTGGTCTCGTAGGTCGTTAGGGTGCGGAATGTTTAAAGCCTCGACCTTTGGTGGTTCTCAGGGCGGTCTGGATGCAGGGTGGCGGCTCTGGCGGTAGGAGACGCGTTGATCGTGGGCTGACCACGCAGCTCGGGTGCGGGCTGGCAGTCATGGTCGCTTGGGCGGCATGGATGCAAGTGGTTGGCGGAGCGAGGTTGCGACGGAGGGGTAGGAGCACCGGGATACACCACTCGCCCAGTCCCGGTACTAGCCGACGGAGGCAGCATCCGCGGATGTCGTTCTCCTTCTTGCAGGCTCCGTCATGGTGCTCCCACTGCCATAGTGTCACTCCGGGTGAAAACGTGATCTTCGGATCATACGATGATGGCTTCCTATGGTCGTGTCCTTCCTGAAGGCATTGTCTTGGAGTCCTCGCTTCGGCTATGTCTGTCTTAGTGGATTGCTCATCTTCATGATGGTCTTTGGCTTATCATTAGGGTGCTTAGTCGTTGTTGGGGTGGTGTTTCCAATGCTCGGCACCTTTGTATCTCGCCTTGAGTGTGTGCGTTAAGTGCGGATGTAGCGTGCGTTTGTATCTTTTTGCTCGATGTTGTGGTGATGATGTTTTATATATAAAGCGGGGTGAACCCTTTTTCGTCTAAGTCTCTGAGCACGAAAGAAGGAGGGGAAAAACATTTTCTATTATTCTTTCTTTGCTCATTCATTCGTGAACTCTTCACGATGACTAATCACTCTTGCTAGCTAGTTGAACAAGAGTTGTGGCGCCCACCATCTTCTGTTCCAAGAGGAACTAGGAATAACTGCAGTTCAAAGTCGACCGAAATCACTTTCATGACCTTGTCAGCGATCTCTGTCGCAAACTGAACTCGATACGGAAGTATTTCACGATTTGACCCTTTTAGCAACGCCAAAGCGCGCGATATTTCGGCCCAGCTTAGAAACGCCGAGCTATGTAGCGTTTCTGCCCATGCCCACTGCCAGGCCAAAGCACGTGTTGCTCGCTGACATGGCAAGCCAAAAACGCCGAGCTGGCCAGCGTTTCTGGAAACATCGGGTCCATGGGGTTTCTGGTCCAGATTTTTTAGGTGGCCGTGGGACTCTCACTCACCACTCACTCTCTTCTCCCCCACTAGCCTATCCTGAGCTCTTGCCTTTTTTTTCCTTTGTGTCCCTCACTTGGCCCCTCTTAAATCCTTGTAAATCGATTGGGTTGGTCCGTGGATCTGGTGTCATTTTCGTTCCTTGAGGCAATCTCCTTCATCTCACAAATTTTTATTGGTTGGATTTGTCTATTTGGCTTGTTCTATTCATGTGGTTCCTAACCTAGTTTTGAATATGGTTCTATAATATGACTAGCGAGTAGTGCGCGGTGGCACGCCGCGCCTCACTGATTCGCTTAGGAATTATTTTTCTTGATACAGTAATAAAATTGTTGTATGTTTTATGTGGGTATGTCTTTGTCTTTCTAACAATGTTGAAGACAATCGTGTATGGTTCATTATTCATAAAGTTTATACATGATGCAAGCAGGAATATAGACACATGTACCTGGTACCAACAACAAAGTGATACCAGAATACTGGGGTGAAGCCTATTTATAATTATAAAATAAAAATTAAGACGAATACAGCAGTGTGAAGAGAATATGAATAAGCCGACTTGGTCGGTAGATGTAACCGTACTCCCAGTTATGGGTACATGCATCATCTTGTTACCCTCGCCTGACGTTGCACTATTTTGAGAATAGGTAATGTAAATAGAAAGAAGAATGTATAAGAGAAGAGGTGTCATTGCTTTGATGGGTTGAAACCTCAAAGTACTTCCTCCGTCTCAAAGTAAGTGTCTCAACTTTGTACTAAATTTAGTCTAAATATGTACTAAGATTGAGACACTTATTTTGAGACTGAGAGAGTAGTATATTTAATGGTCCTCCAGAGAATGTATAAGAGTAGTATATTAACTGGTAAATAACAAGTGCTAGTTGCTCCAGGGAGCTCCATTGGTATATCTACAATTTTGTATGTTCGGCACCAATCAACATACTCATTTACTTTTGCCTTGTTAGATTCTTTTGGGGTACATACATTTGAGTGTGTTTTATATATAGTTTTGCCATCTACTCCCTCGTCCCATAATATAAGAACGTTTTTGACACTATACTAGTATAAAAAACGCTCTTATATTATGAGACGAGGGAGTAGAAAACGAAAGCATCATTCATCACTCCATTGCCGTGTGTGCTCCTCTAGACGCCATGTTCATGCTGCTCATTCACAATATTCAGACAAAAACAAAGATAGTAAAACAAATATATATCAAAACATATTTTCCAAGACAGATTACCGAAAAAGGGTTTCCCCCGCTTTGTATTCCAAAGCAACGAACACCATACACATAGCATTGCTGGGCGAGCAGCACAACAAACCCAAAAAAGAAGAAGAAAAGAATGCCAACAACGGCAGTTCGACAAAGCATGGATGAACCGCCACCGCTGCGCCCTCCGGAGACACACCACCACCGCCCGAGGCTCCGATCTGCTGTGCACCAAGCGGCACCATCAAGAAGGAATGTGACGCCGACGACGCTGCCGCCCGGACGAGTCCTAGGGTTTCCTCCGGTACGCAGAGGGAAGTGGAGGATGGCTACCACCGACACCCTCCAAGAAGGAAAGGTGGCACCCGTCGGTGTCACCGCATCGGAGCCGACCGAACCGGCAAGAATTTCTCCCGCACATCAACTCCATCGCCCAACTGGAGCCGACGACCCAAACCACCGCCCAACACCATGCGCCATTGCGGATGCGCCGCCACCCAAGCTGTCTCACTACGAGCACCAACACGAGGCCAAGAAGGCCGGAGAGAAGAGCCAAGCGACAGGAGCAGCAACGCCAAGGCCAAGCGGGAGGGAACCTCCTCCTCTACCGTCATGCGAGAGGCTCGCGCCTCCAGCACAGTCGCGGTTGCCGTCCGGACACGGCAACGGGGAAAACCAGGCCACCCCAGGCCCGGCCAGGCCCTCAACGGGCCCGCTAAGCCCCGCCGGCCATGCTGCAGCAGGCTGGCGCCGGCGCAGCCAGCACCCTGCCGCTCAGCGATGCTCCCCCGCCTCTCGGAAGAGTCGCCACGGATCATCCCCGCCGCCGGCCCGCCCAGGCCCAGATGGGGCCCGTAGGGCCCAGATCTGGGCCGAGCGCCGCCGCCAGGACCCACCGCAGCGCCGCCCCGCCGCCAACGACGCCGCCGGCGGCCAGCCGCCCGCCCATGCCACGACAGGGAACCCCGCCACCACCCGGTCCGTCGCCGCCTAGGAGCACCCCCCGGTGCAGCTCCGCCCCGCGCCGGAGAGCCACCGGGAGGGGAAGGTCAGGGGCTGCCGCCACCAGCGACCCCGGGGCCAGGGCGGCCACGGGCGCCAGCGACGGCGGCAGGAGGAAGGGGAGAGGTGGGGACCGAAGGAGGGAGGCGGCGAAGCACGGCCGGTCGCCCGCGGGGGCGACGCGGTTGCGAGAGCGCGAGAGGGGGGGAAGCAAGATATCTCCAAGACAGATTAGATTTCAACAAAACAAAAAGGAAATAAAGTATCACCCTTCCTATATTGGGCAGCCATAACCATAGCACATTCAAAAAGTATTATTTTCTTCAGCTAGCATATCTAAGTGAATATAAGAGTTTCCTTAAAAGTTATATATTCAGTACTAAAACCAATGCTAAACTACATGTTCCTGGCACATAGAGTTAACTACAACCTCTGAAGTCAAAGCCAGGAAAAGCTTAGTTAGTCATTAATCCATCCCTGGTAGGCTAGGCTATGTGCAGATTGTTTGTGTCTCCTTTCAACCTTGTTAAAACAAATAAACTCTTAAGAGTAGGAAGCCAAGATCAACTGTGTCATAACAACTAAATTGTTGAAGCTTGGGACCTGAATGCTAATATTAACATAAGAGTTAACCCTGACTTCTTCCATCAGTTATGGACTTGAACGGGAATATTAATATAAAGTGAATATTCACCTCTTCCATCTAATTCCAGAAAAGTGACATCAGCTATTGCATTAAAAAATGAAAACCACTATCGCGTATCGGAGTTGTATATATAAATGATAATATCAAAATAAATACTTGGGGGAGTACTCCGGCCTTTATCGATCTTATTCAACAAGGTAACACCAACTAAACCCAGCAAATTCTTATAGTTGCCTCACTCTGAGTGCTAACACTAATATACTTTAAGTGCTTGGTTCTTCCATAAGATACCATCTTAATTATGCAATCAGCTGCACTTAATAATTTTAAATCAAAGTGCGATCAAAATTTATTACGGCTTGGTGCACTTTTTCATGCTTCCCTCAAACTAAATGTGAAAGCTCACTGGGATCTGAATATTTTGGCTCACACATTGTTCACCAAAACTGATGGTAGAATGACATGGAAGCATAAGAAGCAGCCCTTCTCTTTTTTGCTGAAAAACTCCCTCTCAGATGTTGATACTCTCTAAAAAATGTGCATGCTGCTCTTCTATACAATTTTGGAAAGCAAACCGTTCTTGAATCAGAAAATCGTTTATCAATTGTAAAGTAGGCCAAGGCAGCAATCATATTAGGCTGGCAAATAGAGGACAACAACTACACTATCAAAAAGATCTATAAACTCTGTACGTGTGTGTGGGTGCATGCAAACTTGTGCTAAAGAAATTTAAAACTGCACACTGAACCTGCTATATGATCCATCAACACCGTAATTATCTTGTGCAAGACACGCACTACCTACCTGAATAGAATGAAACAAAATGAGATTGCTACTTTTGCCTATACAAATTATGCGCAGCAAGGGATTAAACGTTTTTTTCAAAACCTGTACAAACTTGACAATTAGCAAATACACTGACAATATAGACAAAAAACTATTAAATCTTTAAACATCAAAAGCATCAGAGTGGAAAATAGAAAAGAGTAATTAGTATGAAGCTTTCTTTTTGGTGAAAAAAATCTCAGTTCTCAATCTTTGACCCCAAACTGCTCAGCACTTGACCATGTTCACCTCAATTATCAAGACCTTAAATTGTAATTTTAAAGATTACATAGATCATATAAAACAATGAAAGCCCACTCTGTGACTATCTAGAACAATGAGATATCCATTCTTTATGGTTCAAAAGGCAAATCAAAATAAATACTCATTCCATTATAATGATGGGATATTTACCATATAGCACAGGTTTACCCAAATTCAGATCGAAGATGTGATGTGCAAGTACCTAAAAAACTGGCGCAGCATTTGAGGTAATAGCCTCATGAAAGACATAATTCCAATCCTTGCCATAATTCAAATTGTTTCCTGTAACAACAAGGGACTAAAATTGAGAAGAACTAAGTTTGCTTGGCCGAGAGTTGACAAACTACAGTTGCAACTCATATTGTGCTAAAACAAAGTGAATCCACAGAACCACCTTAAACTTCTTCTAGACATTTTCACTTTAACCGAGACTCCAATAAAGACTCTTTCCTCGTTTAGACACCCATGCTTGTACAAAATAGGTAAGCCATAAAAAATTCATGGTTCAGTCAAAAAACTGTACAATTTATCTAATTTACATAATATTTTGCTTGGATTCAAGTGAAAACAAGTATGTATGTCTATCTGATGAATATCCATCTGCTGATGGTAATGGATACTACAACTTTCTAGTCCAGAGAAGATTATGTGCGTAATTATTAAGTGAAGTATATAAGTAAAACTGGATTTTCCGAAAACTATCCAATGAAAATATGTTCTTTGCAAAACTGGCACTAATTTTATTTATCCAAAAAACCACTTCTTCGAGTATGTAGCCATGGAATGGAGTGTGACCAAATATGATTTTTTTTTCTAGTACTGGTATCCAGCTAGTATCGGCACCAAGCTTCAGTTATGAGAAGTAGCAAGAAAACTACAGTCGGACCAATTCTGGTTTTGAAAAAAAATACTACACATATTTAGTGGCCATTCTATTAGTAAACCATGATATTAAGATGTGTCAAACGGCACCACACACTGCCTACAAATACAGTCTAGTGACTAATTTTTAGGGAGAAGACCATAGTCCAGTGGCAAGTCATAAGAAACAAAGCCTGAATCTCCAACCCTTACTTGGAAGCTTGGGGATGCCAAGCTTATGGCAGAGCACGTATAGAAGTGGTTACAGTGCCTGCAGAGGAAGTCGTATGACTCGCTGCTGAGCTTGTGGAGAATCTGGCATGCCCTCGTAGTAGAGGTACATGGTGGCTGCACTTAACCTGCTGAACTTAACCTGAATTCTTGGACATATCGTTCTCGCAGAAACAAAAAGGCCTCTCCTGGCAATAACACTGCACAGAACACATCAAACAAAAAGAATTAGGCATCTGTAGGAAGAGATCTAAGCAAGAAGGCAGGCAGCCAATGCAACGCCAGGGTCCCGGCGACCCTATGGGAGAGGGTAAATGCAAACCTAGACAGTCGAGTAACAGAAGGAAGTACAGAATTTTTCAACTAAAAGTGAGTAGTTCATTGTGGTGAAGTTTGCCGCCATGTCTTCATGGAGAAGAACCAAAACGTTTATAGGTGGGAAGATCGGACTCTCCCGTCGGTACAGGGGTCACGGGAACCGAACGACGAACTACGACATGCGGAGAATAGTGGAGTGCAGAAAGGAAGCCAAATCTGGGAGGATTCCATACCGCCAGGCCAGATGCCCAGATCACGTAGAAGAGCATGAAGGGAACATGGCCTCACCCACGAAATCCACCTCGCCTGTGTCTGGCCGCTAGTCGGAGGGCTTCGCCGGTGAGCAGCCTGAAACCTCCCTGATGCATCTCCCACCTCGCACGGATCTCACTGGTCGTGGCGTGGCCGTTGTGCGTCTGGGCGGCGATGGAGCAAGACCATGCCAGGACGCCCCATCTGCTAGAGGCGAGAGCCTGGAAAGAACAGATGCAGCGGTGCGCCCCGCCTGGGCGTCATTAGCGGACATGGGGAGGATGTGGGCAGGGGGAGACCGGGATTGATGGATATGGGTCAACAATAGCTTTATATACGGATGTAGGGCGGTTTGTTGGTGTGCTCGTTTTGCCTCTCAATATTTCTCCAGTATTCTACATCGATGACGAACCAAAACGAACGTCGGAAACACTTACACATGTTCCCACGTGTCACCAAACCAGATCGCTTGCTGGTTCTACAGCCTTCCAGATGCAAATATCTTGGTAGTTCCATAGGACACGTGACGAGACTTGCCTGCTCTCCACGTGTGTGCCCATCCGTACTCCCGCATACGTGGTAATATTTGATTGAAATAAAATAAGACCCGGCCCCACCCCCTTAAAATCAGGGGGGAGATGATTAGATTAAAAAGAAAAAAGAAAAAAAGACAACCGTAGGATGAAGTGGGAGCACGGGGAGGGAGCAGGCAAGCCGGATCCTAGGACACGTGACTAAACTGTTTGCTAAAAAATCCAACCGACCAGCCTGCGTCCCAGGGACTCTCCTTTCGACAGTTACACATGTTGTTTTACCAAGAGGCTGTAAAAAATTTCCCAAAAAACAAGAAAAATCGAACCCTTACGGGCTTAGTATTCTTAGTATGTTCTTGAGTATTGTTGTTCCAATAGTGTTGCATTGTGATGTTAATGAACAAATCTTATTGTTTGGGCTATGCCTAATGTTAAAATTTAGGGTTAGAGTTAGGGTTAGGGTAATGCTTAATTTGGATGAACAATGTACTTATGTTCTATTTCTTTTAGATGGACAAGATTGTGAATATTTATTATGTTGACAAAGAGACATTCATGAATATTAACATTGTTGACATGTATGAGGAAGTGTTGATATTTCTTGAGAGTCCTAGTTATGAAGAGGTTGTGGAAGAAACACAGATAAGATTAAAGCGGGGTGGACACAAGTGACCAAGTTGAATTAGTAGCTAGGAAGATATGATGTTGGGTCGGCACACAAGTGTTGAATGAAGACAATGCCTATCAAGTCCAATTTGCATTGGTTGCATACAAGGAGGTTGTTGCATCCTCGACAGTCAAGTCACTCGAAGTGTTTACAAGTAAGGTGGTCAAGGCTCCTCTCTTTCATGTTGACTTGAACCAAACCTTTGTAGATGATGTGAGCCCAATTAGTAGTGTGACGCCTATTGTTGAGCATAAAGTTGAAGTGGAAGCCAATGAGTATCCCCAATATGAGTTTGGAGGTAGTGCACCAATCAATGATGATGGTCATGACTCCGACGAAGAGTATGAGAGGCACCACAACATTGTTTGTGACGTAGAGGCTCAAGTAAGGCATAAGGATATGGATCTGACATATTATTTATCAGCGTGCTTGTGTAGATGACTCGGATGATGAAGGCCCGGTGAATGAGTTGGACGAGGATGGCTTCACTGAGAAAGAAGCAGAGTGGTACACGGAAATCACCGGTAGGGATCACAAAGTTCCCTTGTTTTGTGATGTTAGCCTTGCAGATAAGGCTATAGTTGACGGTGCATGAGCAAGACAATTGAGGCTAAACAGTTCCCGAGTAGTACACCCGGCGAGATTTTGATGTCTTACCTAAGGAAAGGTTTGATGTTCGAGCACATGCTAGAATTCAAGATGTGGTTGTGTGAGTATGTTGCCAAACACCACAAGCCTTTCATAGTTGTTCACTCGGATTGCAACAAGTGATACAACATGAAATGTGAGGTAGAAATATGCAAATGGAAAGTCAATGAAAGAATCACGAAAGATTGTTGGTGGAAGATAACTAGTTGCTAAGCCACTCACCAATGCACGCCGCTGACCGTAGAAGCACGGAAGACACACCGTCAGCTAATCTCAGAATTCATCGATTATAAATATCAGAAACATATGGCCGAGGATCCAACCATTAAAGTGAAGTTGTTGATGAGTTGGGTTTGTTGTGATTAATTAGCACATGGGGAAAATCTCCACTTTCCCAAACACCATGCGGTTACACCCGCAACAGACGCCTCTCACATCTCTCTGCGGAACCGACACGTCCTTTCCGAGCGTCGCGTCTCTCTTGATAGTATAAATTGTAATTTGCAAAACTTCCAATCAACAAGAGTTGCGACGCCCACCATCTTCTGTTCCAAGAGGAACTCGGAATAACTGCAAGTTCAAAGTCTCCATCCACCCTTTTCGCAAAAAAAAAAAGAGTCCATCCACCCGTATAAAACATGAATGTATACCCAAAATCACCAAGTTTCAACCATGTACTCCCTCCGTTCGGAATTACTTGTCACAAAAATGGATGTATCTACAACTAAAATACATCTAGATACATTCATTTCTTCGACGAGTAATTCCGAACGGAGGGAGTACTACATAAATACTAAAAGGTGAACAGCAAGAGCAACCGGAAAGTATACCCAAAAACACATGGCACTTGAAGGTGACTTTCAGTTGAAGTTTGATGACAAGTGTCAGCCTACTCACAACAATCACATTCAGGTAACCTGAATACACTGGTCCAACTGAACTAACTAGCGGATAAACTTTCAAAAAATTCATTTACATTGAAATCCCTAATCTGCAAAGCAATAGACTTACCAACAGTGATATACAAAAGCATTCAGTCCTGGGGTAACCCACATTGCTTAGGTTCCTGTTTCCAGGGAGCACACATTGTTAAAATAGTTTTATCTGACTGCCAACAAGTATGTACTAAAATATCCAGAGATCATCACATAATATAGATTTTAAGGATTACATTCCAAATTAGAGAGGTCATCAGCAATATATGTATCAGCCAATTTGTGACGAAGTGTACATTAACAGGCCAGCACCTTAACAGAACACACACATGTGTTGAGATGGTGAACCCCCAGCATCAAATTCTAGACGTTCACATGCTACATTACAGTCGCCAAAAGGGAGAACAATGCTAGCAAATAACTAGAGCATCACAGTTCAGGTTTTAAATGGTTCAAAACGACACGGGATTCTCCTCGCTCGCAAAAGACAGGAAGGGACTTGGGGCAAGGCACATCAAGTTAGCGGCTAATGCACGCAACCACTACTGCTTCAGAATACTCTTCATGCTTTGTATGAAATCTGACAATAAGGTATTGGCCTTGTGTATACTCACTGTTGGAATTAAAAAAGAACTCAAGATCCTGCGACTTTCCTCTGAATTTGGGTACCATGAACAGGCCCACCTGATCACAAAGTCATAGGCGGCTACTTCAGATGCAACCTCAAGGTCATTCCTTGTCAAGATGGCCATAATCCCAAGGAAAGGGATCCTCATTAGTTCATCTTGGAACCTGATATAGTGACGTGAGACAAAACCATGCGATGCCTTGAGATCATGATTTTTTGAGACAACAATGTTCTTTCACTTGAGATAATAAAGGAAAAAATAGGGTATCTCACTCCAAGGGGGGTTACTTACTCCGGGAATTTCTTGTACCTTTCACTTTCAGCAAAGAATTTCTGGGCTGCCTCTTGGAGGGCAGCTGCCATTGAAATGCAACATGGGAGATCTAGGCACCTCACTGCCGATTCTAGGTTCATAGGAAGGTCTATGAGCCGCTGACCGCAGAGCTTCATGCAAGAAACAACCTCAAATTTGTCAGCAACCATCAAGATATCAAGCAGAAGAGTGGGCTCAGTTGGTGTCAGCTTTCCACTATACATAAAGCCTAAAAGCTCCATGAAGGCCTTTTCCTCTGTTCCAAATAACAAATGAAAACATGGAGGCATCAGGATTAATGAAAAAAGTCAATAAACCTCAAACGGAAACACTTAAACAAGCACTAAAAAAATGGATAGCTATTTTTTATGCCTAGATGATTATTTAAGCATGACTATTGACTATCAGTAATCAATTGGTAAACCAGTAACGCACAAGAGAATATTCATTTGGCAGTGAGAATAGCCAATTCATTATCAAGGTATAAAAGTGTGGCAGGAAACTCTAAAACAGGCCTCTCTATAATAATCACATTTTTACAAAAAAAAACATAACTCAATAATACAATCACAATAGCAAACTAGAGCCATCGGTTATAAGAAGATGAAGAGGAGTACATTGCACAGTCGACTTACCTGAATCAGCAATTCTAACTGTTGCCTGGGTTTGACCAGATTCTTTCATGCCATTTGAGAAAAGCTAAAAAGAAGGAAGCTTATCAGAAGGATGAGTCAACTGGTTATAGAACAAATGCATTTCTAAAGATTGTCAGAATTACCTTCAAAAAGAAAGAACTTTTTGCAGCAAGGATCACCGAACTGACATGTATGGTCTTGACTTGTAATATCGGAGTACACATCACAGTACAAGAAGAGTCAATACCTTCTTCATCGTCACCTGCAAAAATCTAAGGTCGGATAATACAGAGGAAAATGCAGAACTAAGGAAGAAGTGGCACATAACAGAATTACTTCACAAGTTTTTTTGTTCTTAAACTATATGGAACATCATATTCTCTATATACGAGATTCATTTGATCAACCTCAAGAAATGCAGGAAATGGTAAATATCACAAAAACTGGATATATGTTGAGTCGCATGAAACATAATAAGCATCCTAATGTAATTATAAATGTTTCCCCAAGGATTCTATTAGAATTTTGTATGACTGCACTCAATAATTAAAGGTAAAGGAACAATTTTGTTCATATCATGAAGGGGACACTTGCTAATATAATCACGAAACAATTTCTTCACATGCAGGCATGCATTCAAGAAATAAAACTATTGGCAAATCTGTTCTTCTGTTTGTTTCGGACCTTTGGACAACTGCAGATTCAGTGCAGAGATCAAAGAAATTTATTTTTTCTTGTGAAAGATGGCTGGAGCATTGTGCTGCTTGGATCACACCTACCTACGGGCTACACAGATCACGCATAAGCCCACATAACCTACACGTATCTCATCGGCATATAGAGACCCATCACATACAAAATAAATTTCAAATCGTTTTAGCTTTCCAGAGGCTATTCTCAACTTAAATATACTAAGTATTTGTATAGTGAGTTTGAACAGCAGTGCTACATCGAAATATGTGGCTACAGATCTGCTGCACTGTAATTTGACAAGAATGATGTCAGAGAACTTGGAACACATTTTAGAGTAAGCCACAGCACCTTGAAATCTAAAACAAAAAAAAACTTTTATATAATATTTCATCGCCTTTTCTTAACCACAAATCCCTAGAAAACAAACAGACAGGCAAAGGTAACCCCCAAAAGTATACCAATCGCGAGAAATTTACATCCAAGAAACCATGCGAGAACTCGCGTATCCAGATTTGGAAAGATCGATTATTATTTTTTGGAGGCGCTCACAAATCTGGCCGATGCTTTCATGCAGACACCTACGCACTTGCTTAGATTAGTGTGACGCTTAGAATCTACTAGGAGTAGCACTAATGGCTAATACGGACTGGGTACTGTGCATGTACGGACGCACCTTCGTCCCCCTCGCGGCGGCGCTTGCGGCTGGCGGCACCGGCGCCCGACCCAGGCGCGTCGCAGCTGCCGGCGACGACCTCTATACGCAGCACCTTGTCGGAGAAGGTCTCGTTGTCAAAGGCGAACTCAAAACCCGCGTCCACCTCCACCCCCGTCGACGCGTCTCCCCCGGCCATTCGCGCGGGTCGCCACCACCCTCCCACCGGCGCTATCACAGGTATTGCTACTACCGGCGACCGTAACCCTAGGTGGCGGCGGAGCAAAGGGGAAATGGAGAAAGAGGCAGGAGTGTTGTGGTGAGCCTTGGGACTGGGAGTGAGAGGTGCTCCACTAATAAGAGAGAGAGAGAGAGAGGGGAGGGTGGGTGGGGAAGTCGGACGCCTCGCCATTGATTGTGATTTAACTTGGCCGTGCGCCAGTGGCGAGCGCCTGCACTCTCCCCCCGAAAGCTCGAATACCGAGGCGGGAAAGAAAGCTTTCCGGTTCTCTACCTCCAATTTTACTTGTCAAAATCAAGCGCCGGTCACCACCCGTGCGTGTGTGTTCTATTCAAGCGGCCGCGTGGCGACCGCATGCATGCCATAGGCCAACTGCAAGGAGCGGCCGCAAGGTCGTATTTTCCGATTTGCCGCCATTTGGGTCGACAAAACGAACGGTCGTGTCCGTTTTTTTTAAGTTCGGACTGATTGTAATGGGTAGTATCATAAGTTAGTATCATGCATATTATATTAGTGTATGATATTACCTCCTTAATGCATACTATTATCATATGGTAGTATCATAGATGACTTCACACATACTAGTGTAGCACTTATTATGATACGGTATCATGATATGATACTCAACCCTCTCTTATTTCATTTAATTATATGCCACCTCATCAAAGTTGCCTAGTTGGCATGCATGATACTAACTATAATACTCCCATTACAATCAGTCTCAAAGAGTTCTTATTTATTCATAGAAGGCAGGAATCTCTGCCGAAACAAAGTGCAACAGACCGCCACATCCTAAAACATTTGTCCAGCTTAAATTAAAAAAACTCGAACATATTGCAAAATAATTAAGAACCGTCTTTATATTGTAGTTTGTAATAAACTTAAAAAGTCCACAAAAGCCCTGGCCGCACATTAACTTAATTTAAAATTTTAAAAGGAAAAAAATAGATCTGCCCGACGGCCACATAACTTAATTTAAAATCAAAAAAATAAGAAAAAGGTAGATTTGCCCGGCAGCCACATAACTTAACTTAAATAAGAAAAATAAGAAGAAAAAAAGTAGATCTGCCCGTGGCCATCGTGGCCGCCTACGATGACGCCGGTCGATGCCAAGGTTAAGACAACGTCGTCCTCATCCTCGTCATATATGATAAGGTCGATGTAGGGCGGCGGCCGCAAGAGGTGGGCTGGTGCCCCCCCCCCCCCCCTACTCTGACACCCTGTGAAGCTGGGGAGGGCGCCTCATGTGGCTGCCAGTGCGGGGCAGACTGTGGTGGTGGCAGGGGTGGTGACCACGGCGCCCATGAGGCCGGCGGGCGCTATTGGTGGTGGTGAGGGTGGGCTACATAGCACCGTGGTCATCCACGACCACGACTGCCCGTACAAGGCCGCGTTCCACACCGGGGTGGACGACCAGTCCTACATCACCTCCTTCACGTCGAGCTCAGAGACGTAGCTAGACATCATCGGCGGCCAACAACGTCACCATTTCCTCCAGTCCCTCTCATTCCTCCTCCTACATGTGCTTGAACTCCCTCTCTGAGTCCTCCATCATGGTCTGCACCAGCCGCTCCCCCTCTTCGGTAGTCATGGCTGGAGGTGGTGGTGGTCATGGCGGGGACGGAGAGGGGAAGGGCGTCGGTGTCAGTGTCAAAACTGGCAGATCTCGGGTAGGGGACCCAAGCTATGCGTCTAAGGATCAATGGTAACAATGAATAAAGGGATGCAATGTTTACCCAGGTTCGGGCCCTCTTAAAAGAGGTAAAACCCTACGTCCTTCTTGATTGTATTTGATGAGTATAGGGATTACAAGAGTTGATCTACCTCGAGATCGTAATGGCTAAACCCTAGCTTGTCTAGCCTATGAATATTATGATTGCCTCTACGGACTAAACCCTCCAGTTTATATAGACACCGGAGAAGCCTAGGGTTACACCAAGTCGGTTTACAAGGGAAAGAAAGAACATATTCGGACACCAATCTTGCTACTCACGCATACAGGAGTTCTACCCGGACACGGGGGATGATTCTCCACTCCATCTTCACGGCCCACCGGTCCGGCCCACATTGGATAAACCGGACACCTGGGGACCCCCGAATCCAGGACTTCCTCAGTCGGCTTAGGCCGCGTGCTCTAGGTGGGCTCGGTGCGTGCGCAGGCGGTTCACAGGGTGGGCCGCAATTCTTTGCTGGTGCATGTCGTGTTCGTCTTGGAACCAAGTGTCCCAGAGCAGCGAGTCCACGTCGTACATGCGGTCGGCAAGGAGGTGGTACAGGATATGAACGCGCCGGCGGTTGATCCCTACGAGGCAGGTGCGGTCGGTCGTCGGGACGGTGGGGATCGACACCCGGTCTGGGCTCAGATGCCACCCATGGGGGAGGTGGGCATCGAACCACGGCATTGGGGTGCCGATCTCCCAGTAGCGTCGACATATCTCCACCTTCATATATGGACATAAGCATGGAGGGGCTGCTGTCGGGGAGATGGAGAATGCGGGCAGCAAGGTGGAGTACACCACGGTGCTGCTCGACAATGCGGAGGACGACCCCGCCTCGTGGTCGTGCTTAGCCTTCCTGCCGGGCACCCACTTCCACATGCCCATTTCGGCGGCCGACTGGGAGCGATGAGGGTCTCGGAATCTCGAAGTAATTTTTATCCTATTGGAGATACTTTGTTTTTTCGATAAAGGGTGGATTTTATTGGCTCAAAGAGGAGCATCAAGAGGATACAAATCCAAAAAGCACACACCCGGACTCTACATAGCTAGGATGCACACAACCAACACCAACACACGCATAAAAAAACACGCCAGATAGTAAAGTCATATAAGACCAAAGCTATGTGTAGGCGAGTAAAAGAAAAACCCGAAGCGACCAGATCCACGATCGGCAAACTATATCAACGACCATATCCGCACCAACCATCTCATGACATCACACAGACGACGATGTTCTTCAACAGTAACGCCTTCGAGAAGGGAGCGACACTCAAGTGTTGCCGTCACCGGATCCAACCACCAAGGCCTGAATCTAGGTTTTCACCCTGAAGAATCAGTGCAAACATATCCGAGCAATGCCTTCAACAAGGTAACGACATAAAAAACATCATCATTGCCAGGTATAACCAGCTCAGGTCAACCTAGCCTTTCACCCCGGATCTCGCGACCGGGTGCTCACAGCACCACCTTTGAAGTCACTCAAGTGTTGTCGCCACCACTTTTCCGTAATCCCAGCAGCTACATACAATGCGACCGCCGCCACTGCACAACCATTCCTCTACGTCAAGCCGACGTCTATAGTTTGCATCTCACCACCGAAGTCAACCATTGGATAGAGAGAAGAACCCTCCCGAAGATCCGTCGGTGACCACCGTCGCCGTGGAGCCGCAAGAGGTCACTGCAACACAGTCTGCAGTCACCCCACTCGACCGATCGAATCTGGATCACCACCACCAAGCCGTCCAGATCTGAATTGAGTAACCACGCCGGGTCGGTCATGAATAGACCACGATCCAGAGTCGCCGGAGCCCGCGACCTCAATGCCTCCACGCCCTGCAGCAAGCCGGAGCCAAGCCGCAAGAAGAGACAAGCCGGCATCGCACGAAGGCGCCCATCCAGCAGAGGGCAGTCTTGCCGTCGCGGGAGAGCAGTGCCGCCCGACCATCAAGTCGCCGCAGCAGGACGCCCATGCAGCAAGTGGAGCTGCATCGTTGCCCCATGCAGCCATGAACCGAGGAGCTTTCCCCATGCAGCCGCCGCCACACGCAGATCCAGAGCGCCGAGGAGCCGCCCGCCGCCAGAGAGAAATCCCACCGCCGCCGGCACCGCGTAGGCCTTGCCCGGCGGCACGCGCCGGCGGCGTCGGGG
Source organism: Triticum timopheevii (assembly GCA_963921465.1). Classification (NCBI taxonomy): domain Eukaryota; kingdom Viridiplantae; phylum Streptophyta; class Magnoliopsida; order Poales; family Poaceae; genus Triticum; species Triticum timopheevii. The sequence continues at coordinate 486,086,409 of OY997270.1, read as the reverse complement.
GAGGAGAGAGGTGGTGGGGAGCCGAGGCCTGCTAGGGTTGGGGCGCCCCAGTGCCGCTCGGGAGCGGCACAGGAGCGAGATCCGTTTTTCTTGGACCAGGAGGGAGGTGGTTGGAGATACTTTGTATTTCGGTGAAATTTTATAATAGATCTTATTCTTTCCGCAAAAGGGAAAAAATCCAGCATTTCCATGTACTGGTACCAGCTATATATGCCCTGATCATTATCGAGTACAACCCTGATCTTTGGTACCATTTGGATCAATGGTTCATCTCCGCACTATTTGCAAGTAGGCGGATTTCTCCCCTAGCTTCTTTGTTTTTCAAGAGATGGTTCCATTTCTTGGTGAATCACGCAGCAGAGATCCCAGCTGCGGCCTTCATGCATGCTAGCATCTTTCAAAGAGAAACTCTCGACCTGGAAGCTCAAGCTGGTTCTTCCATAGTTACTCTGTGGTACTTGTGTGGTTTGTGTACAGAAAGCACCAAGTGTACCAAGATCAACATGACACAGTAATTTGCATTCTGGGGGTAGGGTGCCTGGGTGACATGAGAATATGTATGTTAGTGCCAAATTTATTTTGAAACAACTATGTTAGTAGCATTTTCAGCCATGTAGAGAAATACTAGTAGATGAAAAGCAAATGAAAAACTACGCAGAAACAAAGCGTTGCACTGAAAGGTGAATTTCAGTTACAGCTGCAGCTGTGGTAAAGGAAATCGACATTGCGGGTAAAATGGACAAACTGGTAAATGAAGTTTCGAACATTTCATTCACACTGAAATGCTTGATCTGCAACGCAACAGACTTGTGAACGTGTGGCATCATTGACCGGGCAGAACCAACGGAGAGAATTTGTGCGTCATAGTGATAATACTCCCTCTCTGTTACATATTACCCCCTCCGTCCCATAATATAAGAGCATTTTTGACAATAATGTAGTGTCAAAAACGTTCTTATGTTATGGGACGGAGGGAGTAGTTCTTAGTTCTCAGCTCTCTGCTGATTTAGTACAACTTTGTACTAAATCAACGACAACTAATATGGAACAACTTTGTACTAAATCAACAACTAATATGAAAACTAATATGGAACAACTTTGTACTAAATCAACAACTAATATGAAACGGAGGGAGTACTATTCAATATTCATTTGACATAGAAGGCAAAATATGTTGCAGAGCAACAGACTTTGTCAACATTGAACTATGCAGCAGCATTCAGTCCCGGAGTCACACCTTGCTGAAGTTCCTGTTTCCAGGGAGCACAGATTGGCAAGAAAAATTTATCGGCTGCCAGGAAGTATTATGTCCTAAATGTCCAGAGATAGTTCTGAATCAGATAATATAGATTCTAAGGATTACACCCATCAAATTACAGAGGTCATCGGCAATCTATCAGCCAGCTTCCGAGAAAGGCATTAACAGTTCAGCGACTTTGCTGCATAGCAGGACAAACAAGCAAACATGGCAACCCTTAACCGGCAACAGCACGGGACACGAATCACACATAACTACCCTACAACCCTACAGGGTCTATCACATACAAGATAATCAACTCTAGACTGGAGTTGATTATACAAGACGGCTAATCAAGTACAATGGTTCTGACGCTACTTCGCACTAGTGGTACTAGTGGAAGTAACTGTGAACTCAAGATCTTGCGTCTTTCTTCTGGATTTGCGTACTGCGAATCAGCCCACCTGAGCACAAAGTCATAGACGGCTTCTTCAGGTAAAACCCCGAGGTCATTCCTTGATAAGATGGCTACGATCCCTGCAAGAGGGATCCTCATCAGTTCGTCTTGTAACCTGAAATGCAACAAAACCAAATGGGGATCACTTAGTTGACATAATTATTTTGTTACAAGAATGCCGACATGCTTACTAACAAAGGAAAAGAAAGGGGTATCTCAATCCAATGGGGTTACTCACTTTGTTGACAAGAAATCCTTGTATCTTTCAGCAAAGAATTTCTTGGCTGCCTCTGCCAGGGCAGGTGCCATTGAAATGGAATATGGTAGATCTAGGCACAGCACTGCAGATTCTGGGGTCATAGGCAAGCTTGTGAGCTGCTGACCGCAAAGCTTAATGCAAGAAACGACCTCAAATTTGTCAGCGGCCATCAAGATATCAACCAGATGAGTGGGCTCAGTTGTTGGTGTCAACTTTCCACTATACATAAAGTACAAAAGCTCCATGAAGGCATTTTCCTCTGTTCCCGGTAAGAAATGAGAGCAAGAAGGAATTAGGATAAATGAAACAGTTCAATAAGTCTCAAAAAGTAACATTAAATAAAGGAGCACAAAGGAAAGGGGCTAGCTATTTTTATGCCTGCATGATCATTTAAGTATGACCATAGACTTTCAGTAATCAACTCGAAGAACTATAATACACAAAGAATCAAGAATCCATTTTGTACATGTGGTCTGTAGGTCAATGAGAATGACCAATTCGTAATAAACCTAAAAATAAGTGTACGCTCCCCCCAACACACACAAATCACCACAACACACACAAATTAAAATACAGAATCGACAATATAATCACAATAGCAAACTAGAATCATCAGTTATAAGATGAAGAATCTAAGAGTACATTGTACGCTCTTACCTGAATCAGCGATTCGAAGTGTTGCCTGTCCCTTGTCAGACTCTTTCATGCCATTTGAGAAAAGCTAAGAAGCATTGAGCTTATCAGAAAAGCTAAGTAAAGTGGCTATAGAAAAAATGCATTTCAGAATGTCATCAAAATTACCTTGAAAAAGAAAGGACTTTTTGCAGCAAGAATCGCCGAATTGATATGCATGGTAGTGACTCGTAAAATTGGTGCAGCCATCACTATAGAAGAAGAATCGACACATTCTCCTTCATCGCCTGCAAAATACCAATGTCAGATAAATAAAGAGAAAGTGCACAAAATTAGGGGAGTGGAAGCTTTGTAACGAAATTACTAGACAAGATTTTTGCTGTTCAAATATTTGGAACAACATGTCCTCTATGTCGCACATTCATTTAGTCAACCTTTAGAAAAAGCGACAAAATGTTGAACATATAAAAAACTGGCACCTATTGAGCTGCATCAAGCATCATAAGCACACTCGCATATTGGTGAGTAAAGCATTCACAAATATTACCACGGGGATCCTATTAAAATTTTGTTCAGCTTGCACTCAAGTGACAAAAACCAGATCAAGTCTTGCATTATTATCTTCTTTTATCTGATTATATTAATTAGTATTCCATACCACCCAACCAACTAGAAGCAGTAGCACGGTATCTCGCTAGGACTGGGTCATAAATAGTATGTTGCTCGTTTATGAAAAAAGAACAGTCAACTAAGTACTAAATATTTGATCAATGGATTGCGCTAGTAGCCTAGTACTGTACCAACATTACCGGTGTGTATGACAGTCTACAAGTGTTCGTACTAACTAAAAGTAAGTGATTAACTGATTATGAGCAGACTAATATTGACTGTAAATGTATCAATGCAAAAACAACAGAAATTGAGATGAAATGTGGAACAGAGAACAGAGAACAGGGAGCTCCTACTCTACACCTCCTAACAGAATATATTTCTTATTCGCAAAAAAAAAAGACATTTCTTCATATCCATGTATACATTCAGAAATAACACTTTTGATGAATCTGTCCTTCTACTTGTGTTGGACCTTTGGATGCTACTCCCTCCATTCCTAAATACTCCCTCCGTCCGGAAATACATCTATTTCATCCATTTCTAGGACAAGTATTTCCGGATGGAGGGAGTATAAGCCCTTTTAGAGATTCCAATATGGACTACATATGGAGCAAAATGAGTGAATCTACACTCTAAAATACGTCTATATACATCCGTATGCAGTCCCTAATGAAATCTCTAAAAAGACTTATATTTAGAAACCGAGAGAGTACATTCAGAGATATAACAACTGCAGATTCAATGTAGCAATCAAGCAAATCACGTTTTTCTTGAGAAAGATGTGAAATAATTTTTGATCAGCTTATTCCTTCGATCTGACCCTTAAGAATTGTGCTGCCTGGAGGGAGTAAATCTTTTTAGTAATGGTATATATGATACAGTCCGCTGAACACTACTACTACACCCAAATATGTGCCCACCGATGTGCTGCATCCAAATTAGTCGCCTGGATTACATCGTAGAGCACAGGCGTACAGCTCGAAATCCAAACCTTTTTTGTTAAAGAAAAATCATCTCCTCTGTTTTGCTCCCCCTTTAACTACCCACAGATCCCTAACGAACAAACAGAGCTGAAAATCACACAAATCCAGATCCGAGTCGCGTAGGGGTTTAATTTGCGCGCAAAGAAGGGGCGGAAATGCGATCGGTCTGTCGGGGGTGCTCACTTTTGTCGTCCTCGCGGCGGCGCTTGCGGCTGGCGGCGTCGTCGCTGCCGACGACCTCGACCCGCAGCTTCTTGTCGGAGAAGGCCTCCTTGTCAAAGGCGAACTCGAAGCTCTCGCCCACCACCGCCTCCTCCGCCCCCGCCCCCGCCATGCCGCTCACCTCTGGAACGACGGCCGTAATCCGAGCGAGCTAGATGGGCTGGAGGCGTAGGAAGAAGGGGAAAGGGACTGCTGTTTCTGGGCCGAGACTGATAAGAGAGACGAGGGGAGGGGAGGGGAGGTCACACGCCGTATACCTAGAGTCCCATAGACATTAACTCAATCAAAAAAAAATCAAATCTTTTGGAATCCTTTTGCAAGTCAGTGACTCACTTAAATCAACTACTAAATCATTCTATCTATATGTCAGACGAGCATTCAATTTAAATCTTTTGCATTAACTCAATCAAATCAGATTACTTCCCAGTACTACATTAGAATATGGTGGGCGTAAGGTATACGTCAAACAAGGTTGTCACTGAACCACTAGAATAAGTATGCTTTTGTGATAATGCATGGACAATTAGCTAGTCTTTCGCTAAAATGTCAGCCTTCTTACCCGTCGACAATACACAACACTCTTGGCTAGCTAGTGAAGGAGGCGGCGAAAAATGGTTTTGGCCCTCAAATCGTTCTGATGTGGGCACTCATGGGCAATCAGGGTTTCCATTCCGTTGTCAACTCTTCCCTCGCCGTTGTCGGCGAGTGTGGCAGTGATATTTTGTGTGCTTCATTGCTCGGGCGAAGGACTTTTGGTGCATTGAGGCGTCGTCAAGGACGACCGCGGGTGTTGGTTGTGTGTCCTCGGTCGTGGGGACGGCGAGACGACGATAGGTGTGGAATGTAGCTTGACCTATTATGTTGGTCCTCGATGCCTGATCTTAATGTAACTACCCTTCCACAACATCTGGCCCACATCCCTGCTGGATCTTGCCACGGAAGACCTTTGGTTACCGGATTTGCTCCTGACCAAGACAGATGGTACAAAATCGTGACTAGGATGAACCCCCAGTCGACCACGTGTTTGGATCCTTTTTCGTGTCCCCTTCCCCAAAAACATTAAAGAGTGGTCTCACCTTTTTGTCATCATGTGAACTTGCAGATGGAGTTTGTCATCAATGAAGTAAGGGTTGTCATCAGCGATGAGCTCCGACCAAGGAACCCTGCATCCAACAGGTTGCTTCCTCCAATCTTATAATCTACTGTCCCCCTTACTGCCCCCTTGTCTTCCAGCATGTTTACTGAAAGGCCGAAAATCTGGAGCTGCTCCGTCGCCATACAGCGTGCCGAGAGGTAGAAACGACGCCCTGCACAATGGAACGGCGGCGAACGCATCAATTTAAGCTTTTGTTGTGGTTAAAATGGCAATTGTCAGCCTACTAGTACTGGAAACAATGGCATTCAAGTGAAGGAACTAGACATCCACTTAACTGAGTAAACTTTCCAACATTTCATTGCCACTGAAGTTTTCTTCACCAGCAAAGCACATTGACCTATATATGCAGCAACATTTCGTCCTGGAGGCACATGTTGACAAAGTTCAAATTATCAGAGTGCAGACAAATTAACATAAAGTAGATTATAAGGATGATAACATGACATAGACCATAAGAATTATAGTCCATCGAATCAAACTATCAAAGATGATATTAGCATTATATTAATCAACCAACTTACAACAAACCGAACATTAAGTGGTCAGCACCTTGAGTGCATAACAGAACACACATGCACACGTAACTGTGAAAGTTTCCAACATCAACTTCTAGATATTTACATGTGACATTAATTTCTGTCACCGAAAGAGAGCAGAGAAAATGCTAGCAAATAACTAGAGCACCTAATGCACACATGGGACTTGAGCAAGGCACATCAAGCTAGCAGCTAATGCACACATTACTATGGCAGTGGTGTTATCTTCACGTGAATTTGCAGATGGAGTTTATCGTCGATGAAGTAAGGGTTGTCGTCAGCCATTAACTCCGACCAAGGAACGCAACAACCATCTTGTCCCATACTATCGGTGGAGGTGGTGCACCTATACTTGGTGACAAACTTCAGTGATGGTCTTGTCTTTGCCCCAATCTCGTAATCTACTGTCCCCCTTACTGCCCCCTTGTCTTCTAACATCTTTATGGCGAGGCTAAAAAATTGGGACTGCTCTGTCGTCACACAGCATGCTGAGAGGAAGAAGTCACGCCCCGCGCAATGGAACGACGGAGAACGCATTAATCCTGATGGGACCAGCCTGGAACACTTCTCACGCTTTATTGTGAGGTTAATTATACAAGATGGATGATCAATTTGAATGTCATTGGTCATCCCGAGCACCCATGGCACCAGTGGAAGTAAACGTGTACTCAAAATCTTGTCCCTTACTTCCGAATTTGGGTACCGTGAACGTGCCCACCTGAGCACAAAGTCATAAACTGATTCTTCAGATGCAGCTCCAAGGCGATTCCTCGATAAGATGGCCTGAATCCCAGCAAGAGGGACCCTCATTAGTTCATCTTGGAAGCTGACATAAAAAAACCATGTGTTGCCTTTAGATAATGATTTGTGACAAAAATGTACACATGCTTTATTACTTAATAAAAGGAAAAGAAGGGGTATATCATTCCAATGGAGATCACTTACTTTGTTGACAGGAGCTCCTTGTACCTTTCTGCAAGGAATTGCTTGGCTGCCTCTTTGAGGGCTGCTACCATTGAAATGGAACTCGGCATATTCAGGCACCTCACTGCCGATTCTGGGGTCATAGGCAGGTCTAGCAGCCGCTGACTGCAAAGCTTCATGCAAGAAATGACCTCAAATTTGTCAGCAACCATCAGCATATCAAGTATAAGAGTGGGCTCAGTTGTTGGTGTCAACTTTCCACTATACATAAAGATTAAAATCTCCATGAAGGCCTTTTCCTCTGTTCCATGTAAGAAATGAACACATGTAAGCATCAGGACTAATGAAACAACTCAACAAATCTCAACCCGTAACAGTTAAATAAAGAAGTACAAAAAAGGGCATAGCTATTCTTAATACCATGATTATATAATTATGCCCAAAAAATGCAAAATATCCTTTTCCTAGGGTATATATGGGGGAGATCGGAGTAACAAATTCCTCATGAAAAATTAGTGTGGCAGCCTGGTAGGAAACTCCAGTCCACCTGTCTACAATAAGTAATCGTCTTGTAAATTATACAAGAAGTATTCATCTTTTAAATTAAAAAAAATAGAAAAATCAACAATATAATAACCAAAACAAACTAGAATAATTCGGTTATAAGATGACAATTGTTAGAGCACACTGGACACTGTTACCTGAATCTCCAATTGTAAGTGTTGCTTGCCTCTGATCAGACTCTTTCATGCCATTTGAGAAAAGCTAAGAAGCAAAAAGCTTATCAGAAAGCTAAGTCCACTGATTATATAACAAATGCATTGAGGTTCATCTGAATTACCTTGAAAAAAAAGGACTTTTTGCAGCAAGAATCGCCGAACTAACATGTATGGTGCTGACTCGTAAAATAGGTCTGCCCGTGACAGTACTAGAAGAGTCAATACCTTCTTCATCATTGCCTGCAAAATACCATGATCAGATAAATATAGAGAAACATGCAAAATTAGGGGTGTAGAACGGTAGAAGGACGTAAGAACTTGACAAGGATTTGCTGTTAAAAATATATGGAGTACCATGTTCTCTATAGGTGCGGATTCATTCAATCAAACTTTAGGAAATACAGCAAAATGTTGAACATCACGAAAACTTGATGCTTGCAATAAGCATGCTCGTCAGTGGGTACGATAATCATAAATGTTGATGTGAAATAATTGATCACCTTGCCCATTTGTTCTAAGGCTGAATCACAGATACAAGCGCCCTTAAACAGTAAGTACTCCCTCTGTAAAGAAATATAAGAGTGTTTAGATCACCATCCTACATAACTACACGTGCATATTATTCCAAATCTTTCTACCAGTGGCAATTCTCAATTTGTATGGTATGAGATCAGATGTAGTTTGAACACCACTGCTGCATCCACAGATGTGACAACATATCTGCTGCATTCTTGGACGTGTGGAGACATATTTTTTTTTTCGAAAAGGGGGAATACCCCGGCCTCTGCATCAGCATGATGCATACGGCCCTCTTATTAAAACAAAATAGAGTAGTAGCAACAAGGTTCCAAAGGTCCTGAATAGTAAATAAAAAGAAGCAACACAAGCTCACACAGAGCCCGGATCAGCTAGATACATGAAGCTAGCCAAGACAAATAGCCACAACCGGCGAGGCAAAACTAGATAGGAATACTAAATACCTATCCTATTACATGACCGCCATCCAAACCGGTTGAAGATATCCCGAGCTACCATCTCCCAACGGACAGACCCAGTAACCAAATGCTCCCTGGCCTCCGTCTGGGTGAGTAGCGACCACGAACGAATCAGAGCCGTAGTCCGGAACAAAACCTGCAAAAAATGTATATATGATGTTCTGTTAAAAACCAAATCGTTTCTGCAGTTCCAGATGGTCCACAACAATGCACAAACCCCCACCCGAATATGTCTCCCTAATCTGGGCTCAATCCCATTAAGCCAGGTCCCAAACAAAGCACTAATGGAATTCGGTGGTTTGATGTTAAAAGCAATGTGGACCGTCTGCCATAGAACTTTTGCAAGCGGGCAATCAAAAAAGAGGTGTTTAATAGACTCATCCCGATCACAGAAACTACACCTAGTAGGTCCTGTCCAATTGCGCTTCTTCAAATTATCCTTAGTTAAAATTACTTGTTTATGAACAAACCACATAAACACTTTTATTTTCAAAGGAACTTTAACATCCCAAACATGTTTGGACGTTGGAATGGGGCTTGAATTAATAACATCAGTATACATTGATTTGACCGTGAAGCCTCCAGACTTAGTCAACATCCAGCGCAATTCATCAGGTTGTTGAGATAACTGGATATCCATCAGCCTCCTGACTAGATGGAGCCATTGTTCCCAACGATTGCCCGCTAGCACTCGTCGAAACTGAATATTAAGGGGGATAGTTTGGAAAACCGAAGCAATGACCACCTCCTTGCGTTGAACAATTCGGTACAAGGAGGGGTATTGGATGGCCAGCGGTGTGTCACCAAGCCAGGTATCCTCCCAGAAACGTGTGCGCGAGCCGTTTCCTACGACAAACTTCGTCCTATTAAAGAAAGCCTGCTTGACCTTCATGAGCCCCTTCCAGAAAGGCGAGTCAGTCGGCCTTACAGATACTTGCGACAAAGTTTTTGACTGGAGGTACTTGGCGCGAAGGATCTGTGCCCACACAGCATCCGTCTCCGACGCGAGCTTCCACAGCCACTTGCTAAGCAGGCATTTATTCTTAATTTCTAGATTCTCAATACCTAGACCCCCTTGGTCCTTAGGTCTACAGATAATGTCCCACTTAGCCAGTCTGTATTTTCTTTTCAGCTCATCACCCTGCCAGAAGAACCGTGATCTATAGAAATCCAGTCTCTTCCTGACTCCAACTGGTATCTCAAAGAAAGAGAGAAGAAACATCGGCAAACTTGTGAGCACCGAATTAATAAGAATTAACCGGCCTCCATAAGATAAAAGCTTGCCCTTCCAGCAGCTCAGTTTCTTCTCAAATCGGTCTTCAATGCACTTCCACTCTCTGTTCGTTAGCCTACGATGGTGGATAGGAATCCCTAGGTACGAGAAAGGTAACTGTCCCAACTCACACCCGAACAATTGTTTGTAAGCCTCCTGTTCATCTTTAGCCCTACCAAAGCAGAACAACTCACTCTTATGAAAGTTGATCTTCAACCCGGTCAATTGTTCGAATAGGCATAACACCAGCTTCATATTCCTAGCCTTACACACGTCATGCTCCATGAAGATGATGGTATCATCAGCGTATTGTAGGATAGAGATGCCTCCATCAACCAGATGAGGCACCAATCCACCTACCTGACCATTTTCTTTAGCCCGTCCTATCAGAATTGCCAACATATCTACCACGATGTTAAACAAGATAGGGGACATTGGGTCTCCTTGTCGTAGGCCTTTATGAGTCTGAAAGTAATGACCGATGTCATCATTAACTTTAATACCCACACTACCCTTTTGCGTAAATGATTGCACCTGCCTGCGCCAGGCTTCATCAAACCCTTTCATACGCAACGATTGTTGGAGAAATGGCCACTTTATCTTATCATACGCTTTCTCGAAATCCACTTTAAAAATCACACCATCCAATTTTTTGGAGTGGATTTCATGGAGCGTTTCATGCAAAACTACCACTCCTTCAAGAATGTTTCTGTCTGGCATGAACGCGGTTTGGGATTGATGCACTACAGAATGTGCAATCTGTGTGAGCCTATTGGTCCCAACCTTAGTGAAAATTTTGAAACTAACATTGAGGAGACAGATCGGCCTGAATTGCTCAATTCGTACCGCATCCGTCTTCTTAGGAAGTAATGTGATAGTCCCAAAATTCAAATGGAATAACTGAAGCTGTCCAGAGAAAAGATCATGAAACATAGGTAGTAAATCCCCCTTAATAATGTGCCAACACTTCTTATAAAACTCGGCCGGAAAACCATCCGGACCAGGAGCCTTATTATTTTTTATTTGAGCAATTGCCTCAAGAACCTCCTTTTCCGAGAACGGGGCCAGCAAAATGTCATTATCGGCAGCCGAAAGCTGAGGTATATCCTCAGTCATGGACTCATCTAGTGTCACCGTATTCTCCTTCGGTGGACCAAACAGCTGCTTATAGTATTCGGTGATATAAGTTTTTAGGTTATCCTGACCTACAATTGTACCCTCGTCCTGCTCGAGCTGAAAGATTCGCTTTTTTCTGTGCTTGCCATTCGCAATTAAATGAAAGAATTGAGTATTCGCGTCCCCCTGGACCACTCTACGAATCTTAGCACGTAAAGCCCACTTCAATTCTTCTTCACGTAATAGTTCTTTCAAACGCTTTTCCGCTTCATTCTTAACCTGAAGCTCAGCAGGGACTAAAACAATAGACTCAGCTTTTACATCCAAGTCATGTACAAGAGAAAGGAGTCTATCCTTTTCAACCTTATACTCCCCACTAAGATGCTTAGCCCAACCCCGCAAGAAGCTCCGCAAATGCCGGATCTTATTTTGCCAACGCTCAATGGGTGTGTTACCACGGACCTCATTCGCCCATTCCCTAGCAACCAAGTCAAAGAACCCGTCACGTTCAAACCATGACGTCTCAAATGAGAAGGTGTTCTTATTACCCACGTGGTTCGGCTCCCCTGAGTCTACGAACAATGGGGTATGATCAGATATTCCCCTCGACAGTGCTTGCACCGTGACCAACGGGAATTTTTGTTCCCACTCCACACTTGCAAGAACCCTATCCAGTTTTTCGTAAGTTGGGTTTGGCATTGCGTTGGCCCAAGTAAACTTTCGACCCGAGAGTTCTATCTCTCGCAGATCCAGGCTTTCTATAATTGTATTGAACATAAATGACCATCTACCATCAAAATTGTCATTGTTTTTCTCCTCCCGCCTCCGGATGATATTGAAATCTCCTCCGACTAAGATCGGTAGTTGTTCTGACCCACAAATTCGAACTAGGTCAGCTAGAAACTCTGCTTTAAACTCAGGCTGCGCAGCCCCATAAACCGCCACCAAAGCCCAGTTAAAGCCATCAATCTTAGACCTAACCCGAAACTTTACAGCGAAGTCGCCCATCACAACACTACGGACTTCCAGTGAATCGCATCTTACACCTAGTAGGATGCCACCCGATCTTCCTCGCGGAGGTAAGCAGTGCCAATCAAAATCAATACCACCAACTAGTGAGGAGAGAAACTGAGGTGCAAAGTTATCTCTACCCGTCTCCGATAAAGCAACAAAATCAAGCTTCTGCTCAATAGAAGTCTCAGCCAGGAATCTTCTTTTAGCCAAGTCCTTAAGACCTCTGCTGTTCCAAAAAATTCCTCTCATAATTCATCATGAAATTTTTTGGTAGTTCGAATCCTAGCACTCCTACGGACAGCAGAATCTGGATAAATCTTCCGTTTCCACTTTCGTTTAGGCTTATTAATCTCAAGTCCCCGTTCCTCATGACCGGGTTCTGAAATATTGCTAGCGTCATTCTGAAGGGGCACATCCTCCTCGTCAGCCTCCAGGTTAGTGGGTGCTAGATCCTCACACAGGCTATCCAGCACTCTAACTCCTAACGCATTAATCTCATTATCATTCATAGGTTTAACAGCCGCAATATTACGAATAGCCTCTAAAGCCCGTTCCGCTTCCAAGTCTAAAATATCATTCACCGAATTATTAATTTCACTATCCGTAGCACCTAGTGAAACTCCTAATTGGTTTGCATTATTAATAATGTCCTCATTAGAAAAATGCAATAAAGAATTAGACAAGTTAACTGACATACTCGATGAACAAGCAGCCTCCTGAAGCTTGGCCGCCCTCATAGCGCACCGCTGCTGCATGTCATCAACCTCCGGGACGTCGAGGATGCGAGCACTCATCCGTCTGCCCCCGGAAGTAGGGTCCAAGATCCCTCCGAACGCGATCACCTCCTCCCTAGTAAAACCGGGGCCCGAAACTCCAGTTGGTGCCGAGGTCTCTAGGGGAGACATCATCGGGCTCCCGATCCCGCCGGTCGAGTGCCCCACCGCAGTCAATGGGGAGGAGAGAACGACCGGGGCCACCTGCCCGCCGTCTCCTCCCGCCTGACCCTGCGGCTCGGCCGAGGTAACCCTCGGTGGGGTGATCCGCCTGACCACCCGAGGAGAGGGAGTAGGCCGGGCCACCTGCCCTGGCGTCCCCCCTCCCACAGCAACGACAGTGCAATCCGCCTCCGTCGCAGAGGTCCTCCAGGCCGCCTGCCTCGAGGACCCTCCAGCCGCGGAAACCGTCCCCCTAGGGGTCAAGGCCCCCGGCGAAACCTGCACCGTCCGCGGGGCGGGGGGAGAGTGGACTGTAAGTCCCGAACCCTCTCCCCCACAACCCCTCGGCCCCGTGAATGCCGACACCGAAGACACTCCCGCATCAGTCAGCAGTCCAGAAGGGCTAGTACAGAGCCCACCATCAGCACGAACCTCCCTCTCCACCTCTAGTGAAGGAAGCGTGTGCTCAAAATCACTGTCTGACTCCACCCTGTCACTCCAAAGCCTGGGAGGTGCAGAAGCTGGCTCGAAAGAACCGAACCGCAAAGTAGCCATGGGTACCTCTGGTGAGTCAGTGTGCTGAGTCTCCGGTCCTGTCCCGGCCGACTGAGGGTGCGATCCATTGGATCCCTCACGCATGGTCTCATCTGACGGGGCCCCCTTAGCCCCAGTACCACCCTCACGGTCGTGCATATCCACATCATTACCGTTAACGGCATCATCAAATAAGTCGGTGTCCTCAAACTCGATATCCAACGAAAATACCTCACCCCTATAGGTCCAGTTAACCTTATCGGGCACATACTCGATATCCAAAATGCTCACAAGAATTCGGGCAATCCCATTGGCACGAGTGAAAACCATGTCCACCTTTTCAGTTTTTCCAACGAGGATACCCAAACTAGCCACAACACGAGCATCCTGCAGAGGCTTTGATGGAGCCCCCAAAAACCTGAGCCATACCTGCGTAAGCGGTTTTCCTTTAGGCTCAACCTGCTTCCACTCGTTAAACTCCAGAATACACTTAGTACCGGGAACTTTACACAAGCCAAAACTTAACAATTTCTGCAGGTCCTCGACAGACGGGAAATCAACCTTAAAAACTCTGTCCTCAATGGGAACTAGCTCCCAGACAAAAACACCGGGAGCTAACTCCTGCAGCCTCCTCACAATCTGTGCCTCAGTTACCGCTCCCTGTGTCGCTCTGACGATCCCAGTAGTCGTAATCTGGTTATCCTCCGGGACCTCTCTCGCCTCCGGAGACTCAAAAAACATGAGCTCAGCACAGTAAACTCCATAGATGTGAAGAGTGGGAGGTACATCACGCAGCATTGGGCACTCACCCGACTCATGGGCAAGTTTGCCACAAGACTCACACAGTTGGGCCACGCACTCAGCAATGAAGTGGCCCTTGTCCCCACACCGATAGCAAACCATCTTTTCCTTCTTACGGGCATACTTGGACGCCCTCTCAGCATCAGACCTGTCGGTAGCCTCATCCACCGTCACAGCCTCAGAAACATCAACGTTGGCCAACTCCTTCACCACCTCCATTGCCTGGGGAGGTAGCTCTGAGGAAATCTGAGTCTCAACCGTACCATCTGAATGGGAAGTCCCCCGAGGGCTGTTGGCGGCGAAACCTCCCGCGACCCCAGCCTCGACCACCTCGGTTCCCCCGAAAACCTCCTCTCTGGCGATTGTCCGGGCCGGAAGCTCCCTCAACAAAACCGCCAGCCGGCCCGAGAAAAGGTCTCTCGGCCGTCCCGTCACTCTGCCAAGCGTAACCGCGCCCTCCTCCAGTTGACGAGGATCCTCGGTGTTGTCCCTCGCCGTAAGCATCGTAACCGTCGTCTCCCCACTGACCTCGGGGAGGAGCATTAGGCTGAGTTGACCTGTTCTGAACCGGCCTGGCAACGTAGTGAGGTGGTGGTTTCCCTGTAGCTGCCGTCTCCGCACGAACCTGCCGGTGACCATCGCCGCGGCCAGCATTCCCGGCACCAGCAGCACCCGGCACAGGAGGCCTCGGTCCCCCGCGTCCCGCAGCCTGGTTAGTGTGCGGCGGTGGTCTCCCGATCCCCGTGTGGAGACATATACTGCATTGTTAATCGCTTCTTATGAACAAACTTGATACCAGCTAATGGAGGAGCAAATTTAAATGTCAGGACCACATTTGAAATATAAACAAAAAATAGAACCCCTAGTAGGAAACAATGTGATCAATTTGTCGGAGGTACTGTACTCACTTTTGTCCTCCTCGCGGCGACGGCGCTTGCGGCTGTCGGCCCCGGGAGCGCCGTCGCTGCCGACGACCTCTATCCGCAGCACCCTGTCTGAGAAGGCCTCGTTGTCGAAGGCGAACTCAAAGCTCTCGCCCACCACCGCCTCCTTCACGTCTGCCCCGGTCGATGCGTCGTCTCTGGCCTTGCCGCGATGTTTCCATACAACTCGCCTCCACTTACCCTGCGCCATGCCGCCCACCTCTGGAAGCGCCGGTGGCCGTACGTGAACCTAGCTAACGCGGCGGATCGGAGGAAGAAGGCGGGGGTACAGAGCAACTCCAATCCAGATCTAATGGACCGACCTTGACAAGACTTAGATTAGAATACGGATCCGGCTTCTGCTACCTTTCCCTGCCACCACGCGTGGTTGATCCCGACACAGACACGTATATAACAACACAATTACGAGATGTGGACGACACGGACGAACGCCGCCGGCGGTAGCGACCGTGGCACCAGTCTTCATCAGCGCGCTGGTGCGACCTCCCGGACGAGTGGACGACCTCCTCGGCAATATCCACCTCAGGCTCAGGCTCAGGCTCGCCTCCCCGCCCGACCGCGTGCGCCTCGCCGCCGTCTGCAGGCTATGGCGCGCAGCCGCGGCGCTGCCCGTCGCCCCGCTGCTGCTCCTCTCGCCGCGCCGGACGAAGCACCCCTGCGCGGTTCGTACCGGTCCAGCAGCAGGACGAAGCACCTGTGTTGGCCCGACGACGCGTGGGTCCTGCGCGTCCCGAGCAAGGCGGAGGACAAGTGCTTGGTCAGCTCGCACGACGGCGGCTGGGTTGCGACGCGCGATGACCAGGAGATCCTGCTCGTCGACGTCGCGGTAGGCTCACTGAGTAACCAGATCATCTTCTAGAGGCCATCACCGGTGATTTGTCCAACGTTGGCACTGATCTTCATGATCTTACACTAAGCTTACAGACATTGCCTTCTGCAACAATGACTTGTATGGCCTCTGATCTTCATGATCAAGTTTCAAATCGACATGAAGGGAGATGGCACGCTGGTGGCTAGAGCTACCTTGCCGTCAAAAGCTACGACAGTCCCACCTGGCCTGGCTATTCTACTTGGTACACCACCTACATCATCGAGCTACATGGCAGGCCACTTGCCCAACCCCGAATCTTTCTTCAAGGTTTTCAAGCTCATCAACGCTGACGCCAGCAAGGGTTACCAAAAAAATTGGGCGGAGGTGACGAGCTTCGGTGAATATGCCTTGTTCTTGGGCCCAACAAGGTCTAAGGCGGTGCACGTGCCATTAGGCGCCGAGCGACAGGGGCTCGAGAGAAACCACATCTACTACTCTGAAGCTACCGCCTCTGCGCGAATCAAGTTGCATGGTGACGAAGTGTACTCAGTGACATCAAACGATGGTAACACGAAAGATGAAAATACCGGCGATGGTCTAGAGAGAACAGGATACTACCTAATGGGATTCCATAACTGTTCCATGTGGACACACCCTCCAGACTGTAAACACTTCTTTAGTGGTGTCGCTTCGCCATGGCGGTCGGCTGGTCCGGCTCTCATGGTGATTGTGGTGCTCAACTCTTCGCCGTGTCTTCCTGGGGTGCTCCCGTTCAAAGAGGCTGGAGGTGGAGCGGCTTCGTCTTGCACGGAGTTTCGGTGGAGATGTCAAGTCATGCATGACCGACAGGTGCTACGCCTTGTCATGCCTGGTCGGCAGGTGCTACGCACGACAGATCTTTCAAAGACTTCAAGCTGTGTCGGCTGGTGGTACTTGGCAGCATGGTGCTGAGGTGTATCAGTGGCGACCGCGACGTGCTCAGCTGTTTGCGCGCAGGGAGGAGGTGCCGTTGGGCGCCGTGGTGGCGTCGACGATAGCTGGACCGAGCAAGGTTGATGCATCAGTACAGTTCTGAAGATGGAGCGGTGGCAGTTGGCGGCGGCGGCCTCTGAGTGCACGCCGGACCGGTGAGACCCATGTCATGCAGGCGTCCTGGATGGGACCTCAGGTCTTAGATGTTAGGTTTGGCTACGATGTCTGTTTGGTATTAGGCCCAGGCTATTTGCGCCCCTTCATCAACTGGATAGGTGTAGCGACAATTTGTTGCTTAGACGGCGGCTTTAGTCTTACTGTTGTATTACTTTGTAAGGTCTTGTGAGAATGATTAATAAAGTGGCCGTATGCATCGCCCAGATGCAGAGGCCGGGGGTCATCCTCCTTTTTTTAAAAAAAAGTTGACCGTGGACCAGAACCCAGTGGACCACAAGAGCTGCCGCTCGGACAATTGTTATTGCAGCAATGCTACATCTACGTAATCAATCTTACGTAATTAACGTAATAGTCCAGGTGGCATTCTTTTGTTGGGCGAAATTAGGGAAGGGGGACCCACCCAGTTGAAATCAGGGGGTGGAGAGATTAGTTAGGAAGTTTACGTAAGGTGGGAACATAAGTGTGGGTAGGTGTAGCATTTTTGTTGTTATTGGCTTGTCGCTCTCTGAGGTTTGTGGTTGTTTCTTAGCATCATTGTATCGTACCGTTTTGTTTCTTTTATGTGTATGGTCATGTTTTTGTTGTATTGGTGTCTGTAATGGCTTCATTAAAAAAAAACCACATCCCCTGCGTCGCCCCGCGTGCAAGGCCGTCCGATGCTGCTGAAATCAGACACGCGATGACGAAAGGGCGACCATGATCGTTTACTTTTCTGTTGCATAGCTTGTATCTAAAAAAATTCCCCCAAAACAATTTTTCTTTTGTTTAATTTTTGTTGTGGCCATTAAAAAAATGTGTGACTCTACAACAACGCCACTATGGTTTCTGTAAAAGATCTAATTTATTATTTCATGTTTTATGTATTTTCTTTTGTTATACATAGTAGGAGTAAACATTGTTGCAACGCTTGGATAAGGTGTCTTTTGTGTGTGTTTCTGTGCAAAATGGACACTCATAACACGCTCTACCATCATTTTTTGCGGAAAGTCCATGCGGCTGATCTCATGTGCGGATCAGCTGGCTGGAGCCTAGCAAGCGCCATATAATTTTGCATATCTCCGCGCGTGTTGTGTCTACATGCACCATGAAGAACTAGCATCAATCATGTATGCCGAGGGGAAGTCTACATCAATCATGTAGGACCAAGTACTCCTGGTTGTTGGAGTTGTGTCGAATATTACGTATAAGGAAGGTTACAATTCGACTTGTAGTTGTGTTGTGTTTTGATAAGATATGGAGTCGTGTTCAAGTAGGACATTTGTATCCTAGACCTCTCACGCACGGGATGGAGATGAGTGGGCATTTTTGCTTGGCACGGGATGAAGATGAGTAGTACTTTATTGGGCGTGTGGCACGAAGTAGCTGCGCCCACACGTGTAGGCAATTCTATTGTTAGCCCACACACAACCCATGTGGGCTACCTCCTGCTCACGCCACACACGGTATGTGGGCGGATAACTAGTATGCCACACGTGGGGCAATTAGCCGCGTCCTTTCTTTTTAACATATAAGTCATGGTTTGTTGTGTAGGCCCAAACACGTTAAAAACGCTGGCGCATTATCCTCCTAAAAATAGAGTAGGAAGAGACCAAAGAAACCAAGTTCAGCATGCTCCGATGCGACCTACCATCGTCGTAGTAGAGATTAATCAATCTTCAAGACTCGCGCACAGAAATTAGATAGATGAGCTCCGCTGGGTGTCGTCCTTGTCTTCCAGGCTAGTCCCGCCCCCGAGCTCCACGCCACACAGCCCGGCCGGCGGCCGGCAGAGGATGGAGAAGGACGGCGACGGCCTCCGCCACCACGCCATCCGGCTCCCGCTCACAGGTCCGATTCGGTTCTTCCCCCACCTCCTGTCCGGTTTCTCCCTCCCTTCGTTTTCCAGAGCGGAATTCTGTTAGGTTGTTGGTAAACTTCTCTGCTCCGTCCCATCCCTGCCTCACGCGGAACGGAATCATCCCATTACCGTCGTCTCCGGTTGAATCAATCCAAGGTTCTTTTACTTCCAGATTTGTGAAATTTCTACTCTGCTTATATTGTTCAGGATTGCGGTGCCAATCTTGCGGTGCCTTTACAGTGGAGTAGAGTGTGGGGAGCCAAGAACTAAATAAACCTTTATTTTTATTATTATTGATTAAACAAATATATATACTAGCAATGATTGTTCAACGGCAATCTAAAGCAATGCTATGGTGGATTTTGGGGGGCTTGATTTACTCAAGAGTAATTAACTTTGATGGATTTTGGCCTGGCTGTACTCTGCTCTACTGAACCTTGCATATTCAGAGTTACTGTAGTTTTTGTTAGAATAAATCCGAGGCATACCGTCGATCATCCAAGGAGCAAGCAATCACACGAGCACGACACCGAGATTTGTTAACGAGGTTCACCGATATGGCTACATCCCCGGGGCTTGACTATGGGCGCTCCTCCCCGTGACACCGCTACAATACCGCACCCGGTCGCCCTGGACACCGGCACATGCCGCCGGCTTCCCCTGCGTTCCGGTGCTATTATGTTGGCATAGGTTACATCGTGTGTCTACCCCCGATATATATGAGAGGCCTAGGATACAGGTGTCCTATTAGGACACAACTCCTACCCTGTCTACACACAGTCCAAAACCAAGTCCAACTGTAACCTAACTTGTACAATAATATTCGACACAATTCTAACAAACTCCACCTTGGCGAATATTCTTCACCACCTTGAATTCATTCATGCATCGAACCTCCTTGTACATTGGACTTGAGATACGCCATGAGCACCGCTGCTACTCCCAAAGACTTCATATGACTCCACCTGCAACTTGTAGTCCCTTCTTTTCTTGACCACGATCAACACTCGAGCAAAATTAAGTTCCTTGTTACTCTAGCTTGTGCTCCCAACTTCCAGAGTATCCGTCCAATGACATCACACACTGTTCACTGACCTGCGTGAAAGTGAACAACTCACATATTGGATATCACACATAAGAGTTACCTGAACTCAACATCACTGCTCCTTTCTTGACCGCCTGTCTGAAACCTGGAAGAATTTCACCATTGCTTGTAGTCACCCCGAGTCAAATTCGCAGTTGTCTCACCACATGTATGACCACCAGAGCCCTGGCCCGTCTCCATGTTCCGTGCATGCCGCACGCCTCGCCGCTATTACCGCGTCGAGCCTCCGCTGTCCCGGTAGAGTCTCAAGGGTCGCGAAAACCACACCACTCAACCCCCACTGCAGAGTACCATCGATCATCACCGACCGATGACGAGTTTCACGCTTCCATCAGACCATTGGGCTCCAGTCCGAACTACGTGTCCCTCACTTTTCCCCTTGCTGAATAGGCTTCGATTCCCTGGATCCTTACATCGTAGCCCCTCAATCCAGCTCCACCTTCAACATGACTCCATGGTAGATGATCAGTCCACCCCTGTGCCTCATCAATTTCAAGCTCCGTGTATACACCACCTTGAATCAATCCCGCGCCATAGTCTTGTCGAAGCCACACAAGCACTCAGGCCCGTGCCACGTGTTTCCACGCCCAGAAGTCGGTCACCATCAGCACCACGCTTCCATGTCGTCGTCGCTGATCCCACCACCGTCTCCTGTACCAACCGACTTGTGTCGATCCGTCAGACTGACAAGTCCGACCCAGCCGAACATATCGACTGCAATCATGCTCCACCCTGCATCACAACTACTTGCACATTTGTTCATGTCTTGGACGCCCTGTTTTTGCATGATCCTGTATGACGCGCTCCAGGCTACCAAATCCTCAACCCTGACTGCCATCCATACACAAATTGTGTACCAAACAAAAGGAGACCAAAATAAAATCCCTTGTAGCCTTCCAGTGTGCACGTACCAAAGGAGATCAATGACAAGCTAGCTAGTCAAACTCCAATCCATCACACGTAGCTTCTGAACTTGTATTTCTTTCCTCTTGTTAGATAGCATCACGCTGGATCCTTGGTCCTTGCGCCAATATTTTTGTCCAAACAAATCTCTTGCTCAGCTCCACTCGGCTTCTACGGCCTCCAGCACCTGCCGCGCTGCAGCACCATGCACGGGCCACACGCCTTTTGGGCCACGCTAGCCCCGTGGGCTTCGTCCCTGCCCTGCGCACGTGGCTGCACCAGCGCCTCTGGCTGCCCTAGCGCTATGCTCACGTGGAGCGCCGCCGCTTGCCAGCTTCACATCGGATCGATCCGATCTGCCGCTGTCGCCGCCAATTGCTTTTCCCGGTCTCGGCTAGAACCACACCGTAGTCACGGCTGTATCTCAAAACTCGGTACTTCCTCTGAATCAACAACCAACAACCTCCGGACAACCTAGCTCATAATACCACTTGTTAGAATAAATCCGAGGCATACCGTCGATCATCCAAGGAGCAAGCAATCACACGAGCACGACACCGAGATTTGTTAACGAGGTTCACCGATATGGCTACATCCCCGGGGCTTGACTATGGGCGCTCCTCCCCGTGACACCGCTACAATACCGCACCCGGTCGCCCTGGACACCGGCACATGCCGCCGGCTTCCCCTGCGTTCCGGTGCTATTATGTTGGCATAGGTTACATCGTGTGTCTACCCCCGATATATATGAGAGGCCTAGGATACAGGTGTCCTATTAGGACACAACTCCTACCCTGTCTACACACAGTCCAAAACCAAGTCCAACTGTAACCTAACTTGTACAATAATATTCGACA
This sequence comes from Triticum timopheevii, assembly GCA_963921465.1. Taxonomy (NCBI): domain Eukaryota; kingdom Viridiplantae; phylum Streptophyta; class Magnoliopsida; order Poales; family Poaceae; genus Triticum; species Triticum timopheevii. The sequence goes on along the minus strand of OY997270.1, from coordinate 486,064,397 downwards.
CAATTCTAACAGTTTTCAGTTAATGGCAGCAAATTTGAAGTTCTGAATTTCTTCATGTGTCATGTTCGCCATGAGTTGCAGCAATGGCGGGCTCGGACTCGGCGATCACCAGCAACGGAGGACCAAGCGTCTCGCTGCGCCAGAAAGCGTCTTCGATCATGGCCTCCTCCGCGGCGGCGTACCGCAGCAAGCCCGCCTCCTTCTGGGCGCTCCTCGCGCTCAGCGGCGGCGCGATGCTCACGGCGTTCCCGGCGGCGAGCCTGCTCTCGCGGCTCTACTACAACGGCGGCGGCCAGAGCAAGTGGATCCTCTCGTGGTCCGCGGTCGCCGGCTGGCCCATCCCGGCGCTGCTCCTGCTCCCCTGCTACCTCTTCGGCAACGCGTCGCCGATGTGGCCGCCGTCCCCGTGGCTCTGCTTCTGGTACGCCCTGCTCGGCCTGCTCAGCGCCGCCGACAACCTCATGTACGCCTGGGCCTACGCGTACCTGCCGGCGTCCACGGCGTCCCTCGTCGCCGCGTCGTCGCTCGCCTTCTCCGCCGTGTTCGGCCGCCTCATCGTGGGGAAGAAGAACAGGATAGGCCTGTCCACGCTGAACGCCATCGTGGTGATCACCGCCGGCGTGGTGATCATCGCGCTGGACTCGGGGTCCGACCGGTACCCGGGGGTCACGGGCCGGCAGTACGCGCTCGGGTTCGCGCTGGACGTGGCCGGGTCGGCGCTCCACGGCCTCATCTTCGCGCTCTCCGAGCTCGTCTTCGACAAGTACCTCAGCAACGGCGGAGACGGTGCCGCCGCGGCCCGCTTCCACGTGGTGCTGGAGCAGCAGGCGGCGGTGTCGCTGAGCGCGTTCGCGTTCACGTCGGCGGGGCTGGCGGCCACCGACGGGTTCGCGGCGATGCGGCGGGAGGCCGCGGGGTTCGCGGCCGCAGGGGGAGGCGCGGCGGGGTACGCGATGGTGGTGGGGTGGTCGGCGGCGACGTTCCAGCTGGGGGTGCTGGGGGCGACGGGGGTGGTGTACCTGGGGTCGACGGTGCTTGCCGGCGTGCTGAACGCGGTGAGGGTGCCGCTGACGAGCGTGGCGGCGGTGGTGTGGTTCCACGACCCCATGAGCGGCTTCAAGATCCTGTCGCTGGTGATCACCGTGTGGGGGTTCGGGTCCTACATGGTCGGCCACTCGTCGGCCAAGAAAACATCAGGAGGTTCGTCTCAACATAGGCGGCAAAATCAAATTAGGAGCTGATTTTATGATGGTATTACTGGAGAGGAGTATAGTTCTGATTCGTGGTTCGTGAATGATGTGTGTTTTAACACAACAGTGATGTAGTTTCGCGTTGAAATTGAAGTGTACATTCGATCGATATGTTGGATTTTTGTAGATTTCTTATCACATACTCCCTCCGTTTCAAAATAGATGACCCAACTTTATACTAGATATCTATTTTGGAAGAGGGAGTACGTTGGAAATGGCTTAATTGTTGTACCTGTCTGTCTGGCACCGAACCGGAAAGGCTGCTTGTTTTATGGCCAGCGTTTCCGTACTATACTAGCCTAGACAAAACTAAGTTCTAAGCACTCTATGGCCAATTCAGATTTTAATAGCAAAGGGTGGTCATCCGAGACCATGGGCCTCCTCAGCTGCGGCGTATCTCGCACTCAGCGGTCAGGAGCGGCGCGATTCTGACGGCATTCCGGCCGTCGAGCCAGCTGCTCTGGCGGCTCCTGCTCGGCCTTCCGGACGCTCTATTATCCTGTGAGAAGAACAATTGCAATCAGTGGTCGTGCCGGAGTGGTTATCGGGCATGACTAGAAATCATGTGGGCTTTGCCCGCGCAGGTTCGAATCCTGCCGACCACGATTTTCCTTTTGCACTTTTTTATGATTCCTTTGATTCACAAAGAATTTTCACATGAAGGATTAAATATCCTTAGGAGTTTTTCCTATGTTGGCTGTTTGATTCATAAGATTGAATCCTACAAAAAATAATTCCAAGATTTTTTTTAATACTTCGCATAGGATTTCTATAACATCCACTCAAATATCTTTGAAAGAATCCTACTTAAGGCTCCTTTGATTCACAAGATTTTTCACGGGAATTTTGGAGGAGTAAAATTCCTTACGAATTCTTTCTATGTTGGCTGCTTGATTCATATGGTTGAATCCTATAAGCCTGGTCTTCTTGTGAAACCTAGGCTCCTTGGCAAGTGCAATAGCTCCAGTGTTGTCACAGAAGAGTGCAATCGGCCCCGACGCATTGGGTATGACTCCTAGGTCGGTGATGAACTCCTTCACCCAGATTGCTTCATGTGCTGCCTCCGAGGCTGCCATGTACTCTGCTTCACATGTAGATCCCGCCACGACGCTCTCCTTGCAACTGCACCAGCTTACTGCCCCACCATTCAAAATATACACGTATCCGGTTTGTGACTTCGAGTCATCCAGATCTGTGTCGGAGCTAGCATCGACGTAACCCTCTACGACGAGCTCTTCGTCACCTCCATATACGAGAAACATGTCCTTAGTCCTTTTCAGATACTTAAGGATGTTCTTGACCGCTGTCCAGTGTTCCATCCGGGATTACTTTGGTACCTTCCTACCAAACTTACGGCAAGGTTTATATCAGGTCTGGTACAGGTCATGGCATACATGATAGACCCTATGGCTGAGGCATAGGGGACGACACTCATCTTTTCTCTATCTTCTGCCGTGGTCGGGCATTGAGTTGAGCTTAATTTCACACCTTGCAACACAAGCAAGAACCCCTTCTTGGACCGATTCATATTAAACTTCTTCAATATCTTATCAAGGTATGTGCTTTGTGAAAGACCTATGAGGCGTCTTGATCTATCTCTATAGATTTTGATGCCTAATATGTAAGCAGCTTCTCCAAGGTCCTTCATTGAAAAACACTTATTCAAGTAGGCCTTTATGTTGTCCAAAAGTTCTATATCATTTTCCATCAAAAGTATGTCATCCACATATAATATGAGAAATGCTACAGAGCTCCCACTCACTTTCTTATAAACGCAGGCTTCTCCATAAGTCTGCATAAACCCAAACGCTTTAATCATCTGATTAAAGCGAATGTTCCAACTCCGAGATGCTTGCACTAGCCCATAGATGGAGCGCTGGAGCTTGCATACGTTGTTAGCATTCTTAGGGTCGACAAAACCTTCCGGCTGCATCATATATAGTTCTTCCTTAAGGTGACCGTTAAGGAATGCCGTTTTGACGTCCATTTGCCATATCTCATAATCATAGTATGCGGCAATTGCTAACATGATTCGGTCGGACTTCAGCTTCGCTACGGGAGAGAATGTCTCATCGTAGTCAATCCCTTGAACTTGTCGATAACCCTTAGCGACAAGTCGAGCTTTATATATGGTAACATTACCATCCGCGTCCGTCTTCTTCTTAAAGATCCATTTGTTTTCTATTGCTCGCCGATCATCGGGCAAGTCTGTCAAAGTCCACACTTTGTTTTCATACATGGATCCTATCTCGGATTGCATGGCTTCAAGCCATTTGTTGGAATCTGGGCTCACCATCGCTTCTTCATAGTTCGAAGGTTCACCGTTGTCTAACAACATGATTTCTAAGACAGGGTTGCCGTACCACTCTGGTGCGGAACGTGTCCTTGTGGACCTTCGAAGTCCAGTAAGAGCTTGATCCGAAGTATCTTGATCATCATCATTAACCTCCTCTCTTGTCGGTGCAGGCACCACAGGAACATCTTCCTGAGCTGCGCTTCTTACCAGTTCAAGAGGTAGTATTTCATCAAGTTCCACTTTCCTTCCACTTAATTCTTTCGAGAGAAACTCTTTCTCCAGAAAGGACCCGTTCTTGGCAACAAAGATATTGTCCTCGGATCTTAAGTAGAAATTATACCCAATGGTTTCCTTAGGGTATCCTATGAAGACGCATTTTTCCGCCTTGGGTTCGACCTTCTCAGGTTGAAGTTTCTTGACATAAGCATCGCATCCCCAAACTTTTAGAAACGACAGCTTAGGTTTCTTCCCAAACCATAATTCATACGGTGCCGTCTCAACGGATTTAGACGGTGCCCTATTTAAAGTGAATGTAGCTGTCTCTAGAGCGTATCCCCAAAATGATAGCGGTAAATCGGTAAGTGACATCATAGATCGCACCATATCCGATAGAGTGCGATTACGACGTTCAGACACACCATTTCGCTGAGGTGTTCCAGGAGGCGTGAGTTGTGAAACGATTCCACATTTCCTTAAGTGCGTACCAAATTCGTGACTTAAATATTCACCCCCATGATCTGATCGTAAGAACTTTATCTTTCGGTCACGTTGATTCTCTACCTCATTCTGAAATTCCTTGAACTTTTCAAAGGTCTCAGACTTGTGTTTCATCAAATAGACATACCCATATCTACTCAAGTCATCAGTGAGAGTGAGAACATAACGATATCCTCCGCGAGCCTCAACGCTCATTGGACCGCACACATCAGTATGTATGATTTCCAATAAGTTGGTTGCTCGCTCCATTGTTCCGGAGAACGGAGTCTTGGTCATCTTGCCCATGAGGCATGGCTCGCATGTGTCAAACGATTCATAATCCAGAGACTCTAAAAGTCCATCAGCATGGAGCTTCTTCATGCGCTTGACACCAATGTGACCAAGGCGGCAGTGCCACAAGTATGTGGGACTATCGTTATCAACTTTACATCTTTTAGTATTCACACTATGAATATGTGTAACATTACGCTCGAGATTCATTAAGAATAAACCATTCACCAGCGGGGCATGACCATAAAACATATCACTCATATAAATAGAACAACCATTATTCTCGGATTTAAATGAGTAGCCATCTCGAATTAAACGAGATCCTGATACAATGTTCATGCTCAAAGCTGGTACTAAATAACAATTATTGAGGTTCAAAACTAATCCCATAGGTAAATGTAGAGGTAGCGTGCCGACGGTGATCACATCGACCTTGGAACCATTCCCGACGCGCATCGTCACCTCGTCCTTCGCCAGTCTCCGCTTATTCCGCAGCTCCTGCTTTGAGTTACAAATATGAGCAACCGCACTGGTATCAAATACCCAGGAGCTACTACGAGCACTGGTAAGGTACACATCAATTACATGTATATCACATATACCTTTGGTTTTACCGGCCTTCTTGTCCGCTAAGTACTTGGGGCAGTTCCATTTCCAGTGTCCGCTTTCCTTGCAATAAAAGCACTCAGTCCCAGGCTTGGGTCCATTGCATGACTTCTTCCTGGCAACTGGCTTACCAGGCGCGGCAACTTCCTTGCCGTCCTTCTTGAAGTTCTTCTTGCCCTTGCCCTTCTTGAACTTAGTGGTTTTATTCACCATCAACACTTGATGTTTCTTTTTGATCTCCACCTCCGCTGATTTCAGCATTGAATATACCTCAGGAATGGTCTTTTCCATCCCCTGCATATTGAAGTTCATCACAAAGCTCTTGTAGCTTGGTGGGAGCGACTGGAGGATTCTGTCGACCACCGCGTCATTCGGGAGATTAACTCCCAGTTGAGATAAGCGGTTGTGCAACCCAGACATTTTGAGTATGTGCTCGCTGACAGAACCATTCTCCTCCATCTTACAACTGTAGAACTTGTCGGAGACTTCATATCTCTCGACCCGGGCGTGAGCTTGGAAAACCATTTTCAGCTCTTGGAACATCTCATATGCTCCGTGCTGCTCAAAACACTTTTGGAGCCCCGGTTCTAAGCTGTAGACCATGCCGCACTGAACCAGGGAGTAATCATCACTACACGACTGCCAGGCGTTCATAACGTCTTGAGTTGCTAGGAAAACGGGTGCTTCACCTAGCGGTGCATCTAGGACATATGCTTTCTTGGCAGCTATGAGGATGATCCTCAAGTTCCGGACCCAGTTCGTATAGTTGCTGCCATCGTCTTTCAGTTTGGTTTTCTCTAGGAACGCGTTGAAGTTGAGGGCAACATTAGCGTAGGCCATTTGATCTACAAGACATATTGCAAAGATTTTAGACTAAGTTCATGATAATTAAGTTCATCTAATCAAATAATGAACTCCCACTCAGATAGACATCCCTCTAGTCATCTAAGTGATCCATGATCCGAGTCAAACTAGGTCGTGTCCGATCATCACGTGAGACGGACTAGTCATCATCGGTGAACATCTTCATGTTGATCGTATCTTTCTATACGACTCATGTTCGACCTTTCGGTCTTCCGTGTTCCGATGCCATGTCTGTATATGCTAGGCTCGTCAAGTCAACCTAAGTGTATTGCGTGTGTAAATCTGGCTTACACCCATTGTATTCGAACATTAGGATCTATCACACCCGATCATCACGTGGTGCTTCAAAACAACAAACCTTCACAACGGTGCATAGTTAGGGGGAACACTTTTCTTGAAATTATTATGAGGGATCATCTTATTTACTACCATCGTTCTAAGTAAACAAGATGAAAAACATGATAAACATCACATGCAATCAAATAGTGACATGATATGGCCAATATCATATTGCTCCTTTGATCTCTATCTTCGGGGCGCCAAGATCATCTTCGTCACCGACATGACACCATGATCTCCATCATCGTGTCTTCATGAAGTTGTCACGCCAACGACTACTTCTACTTCTATGGCTAACGCGTTTAGCAATAAAGTAAAGTAATTCACATGGCGTTCTTTAATGACACGCAGGTCATACAAAAAATAAAGACAACTCCTATGGCTCCTGCCGGTTGTCATACTCATCGACATGCAAGTCGTGATTCCTATTACAAGAACATGATCATCTCATACATCACATATATCATTCATCACATCCTTTGGCCATATCACATCACAAAACACTTGCTGCAAAAACAAGTTAGACGTCCTCTAATTATTGTTTTGCAAGTTTTTACGTGGCTTCTATAGGTGATCTAGCAAGAACGTTTTCTTACCTACGTTAAAGCCACAACGTGATTTGCCAACTTCTATTTACCCTTCATAAGAACCCTTTTCATCGAATCCGCTCCAACTAAAGTGGGAGAGACAGACACCCACTAGCCACCTTATGCAACTAGTGCATGTCAGTCGGTGGAACCTGTCTCACGTAAGCGTACGTGTAAGGTCGGTCTGGGCCGCTTCATCCCACAATACCGATGAAGCAAAATAAGACTAGTAAAGGCAAGAAAGTTGACAACATCTACACCCACAAGAAATTATGTTCTACTCGTGCAAAGAGAACTACGCATAAACCTGGCTCATGATGCCACTGTTGGAGAACGTTGCATAAAATAAAAAAAATTCTACGTTCACAAGGATCAATCTAGGAGTTCATCCTGCAACGAGAGAGAAGAGTGCATCTACATACCCTTGTAGATCGCGAGCGGAAGCGTTCAAGAGAATGGGGTTGAGGGAGTCGTACTCGTCGTGATCCAAATCACCGGAGATCCTAGCGCCGAACGGACGACACCTCCGCGTTCAACAAACGTACGGTTAGCGTGACGTCTCCTCCTTCTTAATCCAGCAAGGGGAAAGGAGAGGTTGATGAAGATCCAGCAGCACGACGGCGTGGTGGTGGATGCAGCAGGGATCCCGGCAGGGCTTCGCCAAGCGTCTGCGGGAGGGAGAGGCGTAGCAAGGGGGAAGGGAGGCGCCAAGTGCAAGGGTGCGGCTGCCCTCCCTTCCCCCTCTTTATATAGGGTCCCCAGGGGGCGCCGGCCCTGGAGATGGGATCTCCAAGGGGGCGGCGGCCAGGAGGGAGGCTTGCCCCCCAAGGCAAGTGGAGGCGCCCCCCACCCTAGGGTTTCCAACCCTAGGCGCAGGGGGGGCCCAAGAGGGGGGGCGCACCAGCCCACCAGGGGCTGGTCCCCTCCCCACTTCAGCCCACGAGGCCCTCTGGGATAGGTGGCCCCACCCGGTGGACCCCCGGGACCCTTCCGGTGGTCCCGGTACAATACCGGTGACCCCCGAAACTTTCCGATGGCCGAAACTGCACTTCCTATATATAATTCTTCACCTCCGGACCATTTCGGAACTCCTCGTGACGTCCAGGATCTCCTCCGGGACTCTGAACAACTTTTGGGTTACTGCATATTCATATTTCTACAACCCTAGCGTCACCGAACCTTAAGTGTGTAGACCCTACGGGTTCAGGAGACATGCAGACATGACCGAGGCGCCTCTCTGGTCAATAACCAACAGCGGGATCTGGATACCCATGTTGGCTCCCACATGCTCCTCGATGATCTCATCGGATGAACCATGATGTCGAGGATTCAATCAATCCCGTATACAATTCCATTTGTCAATTGGTATGTTACTTGCCCGAGACTCGATCGTCGGTATCCCAATACCTCGTTCGGTCTCGTTACCGGCAAGTCACTTTACTCATACCGTAATGCATGATCCCGTGACCAGACACTTGGTCACATTGATCTCATTATGATGATGCATTATCGAGTGGGCCCAGAGATACCTCTCCGTCATACGAAGTGACAAATCCCAGTCTCGATTCGTGCCAACCCAACAGACACTTTCGGAGATACCCGTAGTGCACCTTTATAGCCACCCAGTTACATTGTGACGTTTGGCACACCCAAAGCGCTCCTACGGTATCCGGAAGTTGCACGATCTCATGGTCTAAGGAAATGATACTTGACATTTGGAAAAGCTCTAGCTAAACGAACTACACGATCTTTGTGCTATGCTTAGGATTGGGTCTTGTCCATCACATCATTCTCCTAATGATGTGATCCCGTTATCAATGACATCCAATGTCCATAGTCAGGAAACCATGACTATCTGTTGATCAACGAGCTAGTCAACTAGAGGCTTACTAGGGACTTGTTGTGGTCTATGTATTCACACACGTATTACGATTTCCGGATAATATGATTATAGCATGAACAATAGACAATTGTCATGAATAAAGAAATATAATAATAACCATTTTATTATTGCCTCTAGGGCATATTTCCAACATAAACCAGCATTAGAACACATCCAGTAAGTGAAATAGTAGTAGCGTGGGTAAACAACCAACGCTACTAGTATCCTATATACTAGTAGCACCCAGTTTCCTCCCCACGCTACTACTAACTTATTAGGAATTAAAAAAAATAAACCAGTACACATCATTAGAAATACAAGATTTATAATAAACCAGCATTAGAACACATCCAGTAAGCGCATACATAATTGAAATGGGCTCCGGATAAATGAGCCAAAACCCCATCATTATGCATTGGTACTCACGATTCACTACGTCAAAGAACATGCAAATATGTATGTCATTAACAATTGCAAACATAAGTTTCTTTTTACTATAGTTGTTGTATCTACTATCACACAGTTCCTCATTCTACCTGTTCTCACTCCAATAATAATAAAAATGAAAAGGAAAAATAGACATAATCTGCCGCAATTGCACTTTGGTGTCATGGATTCAGTCTGCCGCTTCAACATCTCATTATCCTGCAGCAACGGAGTTGCCCCAAAATTACGTTTTGCAACTCTTCAAATCTCTTGGTTGAAGCAGACAGCGAGGTCTTAACCTACAAGCAAAGATTGTCCCATAAGCATTGCAGACTTCAATCATGGGAGAATATAAGGTAGTACAAGGAATATACAGAAAATGGAACCAACTTTTAAAAGTTCATCTTGTAGCTCCCTATTTTTGGCCAATTCAGTGTCATATTGTGCACATCTATGATAACCTCGAGGTAAGATCTCTACACAAACCTACCCACTCTGTTGCTATCTTCTACCTATAAATGAAAACAGACCTTACTTGTCAGAGAAGCAAATGTGAAAGTTGATTACAACATGTATGCTAAGTTGCTAACCCATAGAGACAACTAGATCAAATGTGAAAGCTTCCCAATTTGCCGAGGAAGCATATGAGCACCCCTTGAAACATCAATTAGCATGTACTTGACACAAACAAAATTTGTACAGAATTTTTTTTTATACAGATCACCCATTTTTATAGGTTCAAAGACAGATAACAAAAATTAACTAGAAAGAGTTAGGTGACAGCGAAGCTTAAAACTATAGTAAGAAACATTAGATATACACATTTTGAAAATCAATCTGTGGAACAACATAAGATTGCATTGAGATTTCAAAAGTAAACATAGGCATATCTCATAGTTTAAAACAAAGGCACTCAACAGAAAAGTGCATAAAAGATTCCAAAATAACTCAAGGTGCTTCAGCTAGCATCGTAGGAGGTGATGTAGATGTATAAAAATTGAGAGAAAACCTTTGGCTAGAACAGCAAACAACACAGGAGCTACGTTCGGTGGCGGAGCTCACTAATCGGTGGAGAAGGTCGAAGTACCAAGTATGTAGCAGCACGACAGAGGAGCACCTATGTTAATGCTGCCCATACAGTTGATTTAACTCTTACTAGTTCTTACTAAATTTACATAATCTGGGAAAGTTTAACCGACAAAAATGCGAAGCAAATAGCATCTTCAGTTCAGCAGAAGGATCTTACTAGTTCATACTACTAAATTTACATAAACTGAATTTTACTAGCTCAATCAGCATACTATGGTTTCTACAGAACTGTACTTTTGAATACTGTGAGGTGTTTGCCTAAACCAACAACAATAGTTTCATAAACACTTGTATTCCTGATACAATGTTTTTTTAAGTTTTTTTTTTAAAAAAAGAGGTCTAAACTAAGACTGATAACCTGAAAATTAACCAATATCATAGCTCTCAGAAACATGAATGCAGAGGACTAAGGAAAATAAATGATTTATGCTATACATATCCATACACTTGCAAAGTTGCAATCGTAAGAGTAATGTTTGGCATGGCAAAGTTTGTGTCTCATGATAGGATGGCAGACGCAATTGGCTAGAAGCACATAATAACTAACATTAGCATGAGCAAGGAGCAATCTATATCGGTAGTGAACTACTGATACCGTTTGTCAAGCTAAAAAGCACAGAAGTCATTGATTCCATTGGGGAGATAAAAAACATCTGACATCAAAGAAAAAATGGCAAGCATTCAAGGGAAATTCTCTTTTTTGATGTAACTGCTTGGTTGCCGATTAAAATACGATTTATGATGCTGTTGTGTGAACCGTTAGAAAGGTAAAATAGCTCCTAAAGTGTATTGAGGAGTAATAACTATAATAATAAACGTGTCCAGACCTCTTTTTTGGACTTAGGACTCCACATACTGCAGCCTATATGCTGTAAGCAGTTTGCGTCACTACTAAAACAGAACTGAGGTAGAGAGTGTGGTGATGATCTGATTAAGTTTAACCAACATTTCACAATTCACATTAGCAAAGATTAAACAAAATCATATGACAGCCCTATCAATTCCTGCTTAACACTTGGAACAAAAAGCATCAAGATAGAACTCAGGAATCAGTAAGTCGGTAAGTTTACCATCGATCATATTCGAAACATATCGTACGCATCTTACATATTTACAACGAAAGTGTACATTATGCAGATCAACGGCCTAAGTGGTATAACGATCTAGGACAGAATATGATTGAGCACTAGGAGCAAACACGCTGTAATTTTGAAGAACAGGGCAGTGTTCAAGTCCCCAACGGACCACAATCCCAGACAGGAATAGTGTTGTTCTTTCTTCAAATTACCATACACGGGGAAACAATGACAAGACTGGATTGTTGTAAAAAACAGAATTCTCCATTACTGTTCCGAGAGAATGACTACCGTCAGGAAAGCATCGCTCACACCAGCTAAACTCGCACACAAAAGTTTCCCTGCCTACCGCTCAAAGCTATCACATAGCCTAGCCATTAACACAGGCACGTCTTGCTCTTCCTGCACTAATTGAAGAATTGATTGAAATGAGACTCTGCTCTCTAGAGAATACAAACATACAACAAATGGAGCATAAGCGAATTTTCACTTATGTTCATCGGAATCTCACAGCCTCTACGCAAATCAGGCTAGAGAAAATCAACTGCTGTCAAATTTGGGGCTCCAATCACACAGGAAACAGTCCATCTACAGCGCCCTAAAGCAGGGAATGCGCATTAGTCCCGTCCCCATATGTTTTCCCCGGAGGAGCTACCTACGCAGCTAGTCTCGCATCAGCTCATGCCGATCAAGATGGAGCACTAGAATTGTTTTCGCGCAACCCTAGATCAACAGATAAGCGCAGACAAGCGGGGCACGCGGCGAACAGATCTCGTGATGCACCGAGCGGAAGGAAGAGGTGGGGATTGGGGAGCTTGGCTCCCGAAGGCGCCAACGAGGGATGAGTAGCGACGCGACGGATGGAGAGGTCGAGGCAGGTGTCCCACTTGGCGTCCAGGTCGTACCGCGGCGGGATCCCAGACCTGGTGGGTGAGGACGGCTTCGGCGCCGGTGCCGGGGCCGGAGAGGGAGCAGCGGGTGGCGCGGGCACCGTAGCGGAGTACTCGGGCGACTCCGCCATGGGAGGGTTTCTCGAGACACGGGGAGGTGGAGGATGAGGAGGAGGAGGAGAGGCGACGCGGATGGGGGAGAGAAAGGCGGAGGAGGGGTGAGAGGCAGAGGTGGCGGCGACAAAAAGATCGTGGGGGCGGAGGAAAGGGGTGGGAGTGGATCGGGGGTGGATGGTGCCGCACTCCGCAGTGGACACACTGAGTAGTAGCGTGTGTGTATCGCCTGCACTATAGTTATTCACTTAGTAATAGCGTAGGATTTACAACCCGCGCTACTAATATTTTTGATCTAGCGGTGTAGTGTGACACATTTATCAGTAGCGTGCCCAAAAAAAACTAACACTGCTGCTAAGCCATATCAGTAGCGTGGGGACATAAACAAAAGCTACTGATAAACTTCTATGTATAAGCATTTTTCTAATAGTGCTTGGGGGTGAGCAATGTGGTTTAGAAACAAAAAAAAGAAGATCTATGTATTTTCATTGATGAATTGACTTTTTGATCATGGGAAGACAATTTGAGGACATGCCACGGTGCTTTTTTTTTTTGCGATGAATGACACGAGGCATTTTGGGGAAACTATAAACCGTTTGATCTAATTAGTGAACTCCCATGAATTCTAGCCTAGCCCAAACGGATTTCAGCAAGCAGCTCATAATTCAGTTTGACTACCGAAATTAATTTTGTCGTCCAAATTAGGCATGTTCTCATGATGTTGCCGCCTTAGTACAGTACAAGTGGCTCTGCTGTACTCGGCTCTACTGACATACAAATTCAAAGTTAGTTTTAACTTTGAGTTGCATGCAGCATATTTGAATTTCACAAGTTCCATTTGCTTCATTTTTGATGTTCTGAACTTTATTTTCTCGGCGTCCTCAGCGGCAGCGCCCAGCAAGCCCGCCTTCTTGTGGGCGCTCCTCGCACTCAATGGCGGCGCCATGCTAACAACATTTTGGGTGTCGAGCCAACTGTTCTGTCGGCTCTTGCTTGCCTCCTCGGATAAGCTCATGCGGTTGCTTGATCGCGGTAAACATGGCTGAATTGCTACTTGTCTGACACCTAATACAATGCCTGTTTTTTCACAAGTTTGATTGTATTGCTTCAAACTGTTTGCTACTCCAAGCTGACTAACGAGTACTGAGTTAGCTGTGAGAAGCAAGTGGTCGTGCCGGAGTGGTTATCGGGCATGACTAGAAATCATGTGGGCTTTGCCCGCGCAGGTTCGAATCCTGCCGACCACGCTTTATTGTATGTTTTATTTTCTTTTCTTAACATTTCCCTTCGAAATACTGCAGGGAAAATCGATGCCGAATGCCACATGCTTCGACCATTACGACCTCAGATCTATACTTGCTCAACTTTTTGCGAAGGAACAAAAGAACTGACCCAAACAAAATTTACATGTGTTTTTCCTCTTTTTTTTTACAACACAGTGGCTGGCCAGCTGCTACAACAATTTGATAAGAATGCGACTAAGGGCATCTCCCGATCTTCCGAGCGTGTTTTGTCATCCAACGTGAGTCTGCATCAATCTGTTCGATAGTCCGGACGTACTTTTTTCTCACAATCCGGAGACAGATTGGGGGGCTTTGCAGCCGTCCGGACAGTTGTCGACCGCGTCTGACTAACCTGGCCCACCAAAACCCCCTCTCCCGCGCCCACATGCTTTCCGGCCCGGAAAGGTCAGCGCCGTTCCAGTGCACCAGTGCCGCATTCATGTCGGCTCAGAGCGACGCGACCTCTCACAACGCTCCACTACTGAAATGGCACGCCAGCTGAGAGCGCCACCCTCGCCGCTTCCCTGTGCATGTGGCTGCCCCACGTTCAAACGACATAGATCGTTCGTTTGCCTGCCTGCATTAAACATGTGTGTGATTGCCAAGGAACAATGAGCCGGCATCACTCATTCGTCCGTCTGCCGCCCACCATTAATCACCTCGCCGATTGCCCTGTCATCCGCTCACTATAAAAACCGCATGTCCGGCTATAACCCCATCCATCATCCTCCATTCCCTTTCTCCTCTCTACACCACGTCCGCCATGGCCTTCTCGAGCTCCAAAGCCGCCTGGGATAGCCTCTCGTCTAAGTAGAAAGAAGAGATCACCGCCATTGCAACCGCCTGGCAGGATGGCGGGCAGACGGAGGCCGGCGTTGCGGACGTCTCAATGGAGGACGTGACTGACGACGACCCGGCGTCACCATTGTCACTGCTCCATGCCAGCATCACCATGGGTGAGGACCGTGCTCACACACCGAATTGGTGTTGGCAGAGCATGAGGCTTGTTCCAGCACGCATAGGGTGATACGTCTCCAACTTCTAGAATTTATGAAGTATTCATGGCATGTTTACAACAATTTTATATGCTTTTGGTGCATTTTTATATGAGTTTTGGGAACTAACCTATTAACCCAGTGCCCAGTGTGAATTGTTGTTTTCTGCATGTTATTGGTTTTCCAGAAAATCCATACCGAACGAAGTCCAAGTGTCACGAAAATTTATGGTGATTTTTATGTTGGAACATAAGAGACCGCCGAACCTTCGAGTAAGGACCAGAAGACCCACGAGGTGGTAACAAGCTCACCCCCGCACACCCTAGGGGCTAGGGAGTGCCACCCGAGCTTGTGGGCCTCTCGTAACTCTTATTGTCGTGATTCCAACGCTGAAAATCCCTATAAATCTAGAAATCCCTAGAAAGAAACCTAGCACTTTGAGACCGCTGCCAGAAGGCTCTGTTCCGAAGATATCTCATCCGAAGCCCTTTTTCGACGCCCTACCGGAGGGGAAAATCATCACCAGAGGCTATCTTCCTCATCCCGCAGTCTCGATGACGAGGAGGGAGTAGTTCACCCCCGGGGCTGAGGCTATGTACTAGTAGCCATGTGTTTGATCTCTCTCTCTCTCATGATATTTATAGGACACGATCTTGATGTATCATGAGCTTTGTTAATATAATGGAATCATACGATGTTCTTCCCTTTCTATTTTTGTTGTGATGAATTGAGTCTTGCCTTTTGAGGTTTCATTATTATCGCATTTAATATTTTGGATTAGAGATCACTTGATGTATGTCTTACATGTGGATACCCGTGGTGACAATGAGGTATTCTATTTAGTCACTTGATATATGTTTCGGTATTCAACTTGCGGATTCCCGTAGTGATATTGAGGTAATCTAGGCACATAGGTTGATACACCTCTTCATCCTACTTTCTCGAGTAAATAACATAAAACTACTACTTTACAGGTTACGGTTCCAAAAAACTACCAAATTTATTTTTTTCGCTGATAACTACCAAGTCAGGGGTCGGCTGTTTCAAAAAAACACAAAACGCTCGTTGTTAGCTATTTAAGCCGTTTTCTGATAGGTCAGACCCACTCCTAAACATTCTGTTTGTTTGACTGTTTTGTTTGACCGTTAACTTACATGTGGGACCCACATGTAAGTTCTCTCTTCTTCCTCTATTTTTTCTTCTCTCCCTTCCCCACCACCTCCACCACCTGCCGCACGCCAAGCCAGGTCCAACCGCGGGATGGGCCGCCGCACGAACTGCCACGCCGCCACCGGAACTCCCGTCTGCTCCGCGCCATCGCACGTCGCTGGCAACCGCTTCGCATCGCCGCATTGACCCCTGCCCCGCATCGACATCGACCACCTGCTTTCAGTGCCGTCGTCCACGCACCCGGGAGAGCACGCCGGAGCTTGGGGCACCAGGAGGTGGAGGCTGAGCTCCCTCGCCAGCCCCTCCTGCGGCTCACAAGGAGGGCTCCTCCCGATGCCGGAGCGCCTCCACCCGACGTAGGAGCGCCTCCACCCTCCACTTAGCCGGCTCCTCCCATTCTAGAATGAGGGAGGATGGAGGGGAGAGGCCAGCGGTCAGCGACCTCCTTCCGGCAAGCTTCAATGAAGGGTCACAGTAGTTGACGCCGCTCGATTCCGTCGGGTCGAGGCCAACGGCCGGCGGCGTTGGTATCCCAGTGAGGGGAGGAACGATGGGGAGGCGCAGGATGAAGGGCCAGAGCAGATCCGGCGACTCCCAGGCGCGGCGGCGCGCCGCAGGCTAGCAACGAGCGACTGCATCGGGAGGGTGGGATCCTCTCTGCCTCCCGATCTGATCGAAGGAAGAAGATAGATCAAAGGAAGAAGACAGGAACAAGTAGAGAAATTAGGGATTTTTTTTTCTGTAT
Source organism: Triticum timopheevii (assembly GCA_963921465.1). Lineage (NCBI taxonomy): Eukaryota > Viridiplantae > Streptophyta > Magnoliopsida > Poales > Poaceae > Triticum > Triticum timopheevii. The sequence goes on along the minus strand of OY997270.1, from coordinate 486,047,798 downwards.
TGGGGATTTTTTTGAGGCTGACACATGGGTCTCATTTGTCATAACGTGCAACTTAACGGGCCACTCTATCAGTTTACTTACATGCGGGCCCCAACTGTCAAAATGATGATCAATTGTAAAGCACCGAGCGTTTTGTGTTTTTTGAAACAGCTGACCCCTAACTTCGTAGTTATCGCGAAAAAAATAAATTTGGTAGTTTTTTGGAACCCTAACCCGTAAAGTAGTAGCTTTATGCTATTTACTCTACTTTCTACGATAGAAACTTTGGGGTAATCTTTGAAGTTCTTTGTGTTGGATTCAATATGATAAATTTAAAATTGTTTGATGTATATCGAATAATTAACTCACGGATACTTATGATGAAATTAGAGTTGATTGATGTGTATCATATAGTGTTATTGTAGTACGATCTCTAGGTTGCAAGAGGTTTGCGGATCGACATCCTAATAGTTGGGGGTGAGCAATGTGGTCTAGAAACAAGAAAAGAAGATCAGTGTATTTTCGCTGATGAATTGACTTTTTGATCGTGGGACGACAATTTGAAGCAATGCCATGGTGCATTTTTTTGCGATGAATGCCACGGTGCATTTTGGGAAACTATAAACCGTTTGATCTAATTACTAAACTCCCATGAATTTTAGCCTGGCCCAAACGGATTTCAGCAAGCAGCTCATGGTTCAGACTACCGAACTTAGTTTTGTCGTTCAAGTTAGACATGTTCTCATGATGTTGCCGCCTCGGTACAGTACAAGTGGCTCTGCTATACTCGGTTCTACTGGCCTACAAATTCAATGTTAGTTTTAACTTCTAGTTGCAGGTAGAATATTTGAATTTCACAAGTTCCATTTGCTTCATTTCTGAAGTCCTCAACCTTTTATTTTCTCTGCATCCACAGCCGAGGCGTACAACAGCAAGCCCCTCTTCCGGGACGCTCCTCGCACTCAGGGGCGGCGCAATGCTGACGGCATTCCCGACGTTGAGCAACTGCTCTGGCGGCTCCCGCTCGGCTTCCTCGGACAGCCTCATGTGGTTGCTTGATCGCGGTGAACATGGCTGGTCTGTTACTTGTCTGACACCGAATACACTGCCTATTTTTTCTTCTTCTTATCATTAGTAAAATTTTCCAAGGTTTGACGGATCGGTTAGATGCGGTTAGCTACCTATTTTAGATGTTAGGGGATAGGCGCATGGCACTCTTCTCTCCCTCCCCTCCCCCCCCCCCCCCCCCCTGTCCTCCCCTTCCCCGTCCGTCCTCCGATCCCATGGCTCGTCGCTCCCTGCGCCCCCTCTCCTCTCGTCGCCGGCCCTTTGCTCCGCCTCCCCCCTCCTCGCCCTACGCGGCGCCCCTTTCTCAATCCAGCCCTATCTCTGGGCCTCGGAACAAATTCTGGGCTTTGTCGTCGGAAGAGGCGGATTCGGATCTCGACGTGGAGGATGTCTCTTCCCCTCTCCCCCTGGTCTCTCTTCCGGCGGCCCCGCTTTTGGTTGGTGTACCGGCGGCTGCCAGGGTTCGTAAGTTCGCTCCGGGCGGCCGGGGCCGTCTGGTGATCTGTGCTGAGGCTGGGAGCTCGGGCTGGTTCCAGGTGCGGCGCGGAGGGCGTGGGAAGCGCTCGGAGGCGCTCTCCTCGCCGGGTTGCGTGGCCCCTGGGGGTGCGGCTCCTCGTTTGGTTGGCCCGGCTCGATCTTTGCGCTCCCTGTTGCCCTCATCGCCGGCGGCTGTGGCGGGGCCGGCGACGAGCTTGGTCCCGACGCTTCCCCCCCCTAACCCTAGATCCGACTCCGGTGTGGGAGGCTCGTGGGCCCCTCGCTCCGCCTCAGTTGGGCTGTTCTGGGCCGGTAGTGCTAGATGGGCCTTCGGTGTTGTCGTCCTTTTATGATTTCCCCCCACTTTCTGTCTTTAGGGCCTGGGCCTGGCTCGGCCCTCGTTCCTCTGCCCGTCTTGACTGGCCCGGTCCACGCTTCCCCCCCGGCCGGCCTGGCGTCCTCGGGGTATTTATGGGTTCGTAAGGGCTCACCTCCCCCTTTTCTAGGGTTTCCTGCTTCTCTTTCTGACCTGCGCCGCTATCGTTTCCGCATCCCCTCCTTTCGCAGATCCCCTCCTCCTCCACCTCTCTCCCTCCTGAGGGAGTCCTGGACTAGGGGGTGTCCGGATAGCCGAACTATCATCATCGGCCGGACTCCAAGACTATGAAGATACAAGATTGAAGACTTCGTCCCGTGTCCGAATGGGGCTTTCCTTGGCGTGGAAGGCAAGCTTGGCGATACGGATATGTAGATCTCCTACCATTGTAACCGAATCTGTGTAACCCTAGCCCTCTCCGGTGTCTATATAAACCGGATGGTTTTAGTCCGTAGGACAAGAACAACAACAATCATACCATAGGCTAGCTTCTAGGGTTTAGCCTCCTTGATCTCGTGGTAGATCTACTGTTGTAATACCCACATCATCAATATCAATCAAGCAGGACGTAGGGTTTTACCTCCATCAAGAGGGACCGAACCTGGGTAAAACATCGTGTCCCTTGTCTCCTGTTACCTGGGTAAAACAGTTCGGGACCCCCTACCCGAGATCCGCCGGTTTTGACACCGACATTGGTGCTTTCATTGAGAGTTCCCATGTCGTCACCAATAGGCTCGATGGCTCCTTCGATCATCAACAACGACGCGGTCCAGGGTGAGACTTTTCTCCCCGGACAGATCTTCGTATTTGGCGGCTTCGCACTGCGGGCCAATTCGTTTGGCCATCTGGAGCAGATCGGAAGCTACGCCCCTGGCCGTCAGGTCAGATTTGGAAGTCTTAACTTCACGGCTGACATCCGTGGAGACTTGATCTTCAATGGATTCGAGCCACAGCCGAGCGCGCCGCACTGTCATGATGGGCATGATTTAGCTCTGCCGCCGGACAGTGACCTGGAGGCCGCACACGAGTCCGCTCCGACCCTCGATTCGGAGCCGGCTGTGCAAATCGAGGACGAGTGGTTAGACACCGCCTCGGGGGCTGCAACCTCTACGGCGATAGAGCCGAATACTGACTTTGTCCCTTCTGAAGCTCGTGACTTCAAGGTGCCGGACTCCTTGCCGGACTCCGAACCTCCCGCGCCCCCTCCAATCGAATCCGATTGGGCGCCGATTATGGAGTTCACCGCTGCGGACATCTTTCAACACTCACCTTTTGGCGACATCCTGAGTTCGCTAAAACGTCTCTCGTTATCAGGAGAGCCCCGGCCGGACTACGGTCAGGACGGTTGGGATGCGGACGATGAAATTCAAGGCCCACCCACCACCCACTTAGTAGCCACTGTCGACGATTTAACCGACATGCTAGACTTCGACTCCGAAGACATCGACGGTATGGACGACGATGCCGGAGACGACCAGGAACCAGCGCCTACTGGGCACCGGAAAGCCACCTCAACTCACGACGTATACATGGTGGATACACCAAAAGGAAGCGATAACAAGGAACAACGGGACGCGGCGAAGGATAATTCCCCCAAAAAACAACAAAAATGGCGACGCAAGCGCCGCCCGAAGTCCCGCCTCGATAACAACGACACCCATACTGACCCAGCCATAGAGCAGGGCGAACCAGTGGACGGGCAACCCATTCCCGGCGAAAACAATAGCCCAGACGATCTCACACCAGACACATCACCGGACCATAAGAACCTTCACAAAAGGCTCGTCGCCACTGCAAGGAGTTTGAAGAAGTAAAAGCGGAAGCTCAAAACGGAGGAAGACGAATTCAGAATGAGATGGAGCAAAGTACTCAAGACCGCAGATAAATACGACGATAGTCACCACGCAAAGAGCTACCCGAAGCGCAAACTGTTGCCCGAATTTGACGAGGAGGCCGTAGAGCCCCCACAGTCAAAAAAGAAAGAGGCCGCCTGGCCGGATAGACGACCAGATAACAGGCTAAGAGCGGCAAGCGGCGCCGCACATAATCCGGCACACTTTCCAAATAAGGATCCTAGCAAAAAGGATGGCCCAGTCAGGTCCATCTATGGGCCAAAAAAGAAGGCTCCAGGAAGCAACACAACCCGCCGAGTGTTCGAAGATAACGGCACACCTAAATACAGGGGCACCGCACACCCACTGAGCTTCACCGACGAGGTACTGGATCATGAATTTCCAGCAGGATTCAAGCCCATAAACATAGAGGCATATGACGGAACAACAGACCCTGGAGTCTGGATTGAGGATTATATCCTACACATACATATGGCTAGAGGAGACGATCTCCACGCCATAAAATACCTACCCCTCAAGCTCAAAGGGCCAGCTCGGCATTGGCTCAAAAGCCTCCCAGAAAATACCATTGGAAGTTGGGAAGAGCTTGAGGATGTGTTTCGAGCAAATTTTCAGGGAACCTATGTCCGCCCTCCGGATGCAGACGATTTGAGTCACATAACTCAACAGCCCGGGGAGTTAGCACGCAAATTCTGGAACAGGTTCCTCACCAAAAAGAACCAAATAGTCGACTGTCCGGACGCCGAAGTCTTAGCAACCTTTAAACATAACGTCCGAGACGAATGGCTTGCCAGACACCTCGGCCAGGAAAACCAAGAACAATGGCCGCACTAACAAGCCTCATGACCCTCTTTTGCGTGGGGGAAGATAGCTGGCTAGCAAGATGCAGCACCAGCGACCCGAGTACATCCGAGGTCAGGGATGGAAATGGGAAATCGCGACGCAGAAAAGATCAGCGCAAGAATAAGGAAAGCGGCCCAAATAGCACGGCGGTCAACGCCGGATTCAAAAGCTCTCAGCCGAATAACAAAACAATGCCCCTTAAGGACAACAGTGACGAGCAATCCAACCTAAACAAAATCTTGGATAGGATATGTCAAATCCACAGTACTCCCGGGAAGCCTGCAAACCATACCCACAGAGATTGTTGGGTCTTCAAGCAGTCCGGCCGACTTAACGCCGAACACAAGGGGCTCGACACACCAAGCGAAGACGATGACGAATCCCACAAGCAGCAGACCGGAGCACAGAAGACTTTCCCACTAGAGGTCAAAACAGTGAACTCACTTCATGTGATAAATTGTGCGGAAGCGATATAAACCTGCTATACCAGGACACCATCCACAGAATGGGGATAGACCCTACCAAAATTCGCCATAGCAACACTTCCTTCAAAGGAGTGATGCCAGGCCTTTATGCCAAGTGTACAGGCTCTGTACTACTAAAAGTTGTGTTCGGTTCACCCGACAACTTCCGTCACCAAAAGCTAGTCTTTCATATCGCCCCATTCAAAAGTGGCCATCAAGCACTGCTGGGACGCGAAGCTTTCGCCCGCTTTAACGCAATACCGCATTACGCGCCTCTTACACTCAAAATGCCCGGTCTGTGCAGAATAATCTCATTAAAGGGAAAACTCCGAGTGTTTCTCGACCACGGAAAACGTGAGACTGCCTTGACAGCCACACATTAATCCAACCTTGCTGATCAAAGCCCCTAAAAACAGGTCATTTAGACCTCGGACACGGTTAGGCGAGTCCGGCACAAATAAACAAGGGGCTTCCCAGCCGCATACCTCTTTACAAGGGGCTGCATGTATAAACAATGAGAGCCAATAAAGCTCAATTTTATTCATCTTCCAAATCATACTCTGTTTTAAACACATCTTTGGCACGATATTTTTCCAAACTAAGTTCTTCTCTTTTACAGATGAACCACGTGCTACACCCGTCCAGGATACAGCACAACGGAGACACAGGCGCAGACGTGCAGCAGGGACCCGTTACAAGGATTCTTTTCAGATTAAGACCCTGCGTAAACCTTTCTTACTGTCTCTTGTTGATACTCATCCCCCGGTTTCCTACCATAACCGAGGAGGAGGCTGGCGTTTTGGCATCGGCCGCGTTAGAAGTTCTCGCCTGTGCCTGGACACTAGGGGCTTAGGGCACTGTTCTGCCCGTTATCATAAAGCCCGAATACCTTAGGGAGTGTTCGGCGTCTCGAGTTAGGCCTTATATGCATCAGCTCCGAATCATGTCTTTGGTCAAATGTTGGGTTTGCCCGGCTCCTGTGTTTTGCTGCCTTACGTTCCGCCCCATCGGCTAACGCGGCACCAGGAGAACTACTGCGATTGTGCCCCAGTTCGGCCGGGCGAGCACCTCAGTAGAGGAAGCCGAAAACTGACTGTCGTGATATAGCAAGAGACTAGTCAACCACTCGATCGACTATTGGAATGTTTAGAATTCCTCCGCTTTGACGAAGGACCGCTGCCCGGTCAGGCACACACGTGCCCCGAGTTCAGAGAGTGCGGTGCCTCTAGGGGCTATATCATAGCCCCACCATCGAGCTCCTATGGCTAAGTGAAAGTGATAAAGCATTATAGTCCGGTTGCCTAGTTTGCTATGCTATCACCTCCTTCAAAGGACCAAGACATTGAATTAAGTGTGAAAATGCGCTTTTTTTTGCAAACACCCCCGCACTATGTGCGTGGGGGCTGAAGCCAAAGACTGCCATCTTTCAGGTTATAAATACATATACATTAACGGTCGCACAGGAGATATTTCAATACTTGAACGCACAAGTATAAAAAGTCGTTATATTATAAATATGATCTCACAAATCATACACGTCATTTGAACATGACATTTTTCGAGCACTGCGACTCTATTAAACGAGCGCCCTGCAGGACTTCCTCAAAATAGTGCTCGGTGGGTAATCGGCTCTCGTCCGAACCCCGGGACGCAATATCGGTGGCATTCATCTCCGCCCAGTATGTCTTAACACGGGCAAGAGCCATCCGTGCACCCTCTATGCAGGCCGACTGCTTCATCGCCTTGATATGCGGCACCGCCCCAAGGAATTGCTGCAATAAACCAAAATAACTCTTCGGCTTGGGCCTTTCCGGCCACAGATGAGCCACCACATCCGTCATGGCTAGTCCGGACAATCTATTCAGCCCAGCCCACTCAGCTAACTGATCGGTCAATGGCAGTGGACGCTCCGGACCGTGGAATTGAGACCAAAACAGCTCTTCCATTTCATGATCCTTCTGACTTCGGAAGTGCCGAACTGCGTCCGTCGCACTCGCCGCCAAATCCAGATAAGGATCCTCCGCACTCCACAACTAGCCCAACTGAGCATACTTCGGACCCGTGAATTTCCTACGCAACAGAAAGGGCTTTCCAGCCACAATGTCTCCGGCCTGACGCAGTTCCTCCTTTATAGCCCGCATTGCAGAACGAGCATCCTTGGCTTCGGCGGTGGCCTTCTTCAGGCCCTCTTGCTCCGCTTGGCGTTCTCTTTCAAGAACCTCATAGCGGTCGGTAGCATCTTTTCATTTCACGGCCATTACGGCCATTTCCTCCCAGCTTCGGCAGTGAGCAGCCTTCTCGGCTTTTAGCTCCTCCGCTGCTTTCAACGCAGCCGCATCACTTTTTCTGGCTTGGTCCTTGGCTCGAGCAAGCTCCGCCCGAAGGTCTTCCACAGCGGCGGCACCATCTGCATCAAGCATACATGTTGTAAGGAGTGGGCGTCAGCTCCCTTACCAGGTGACCGCGGAAACACCACTTACCTTGCGACTCGTCAAGTCGTTTATTGACCAGTGTGATGTCCGCATCCGCAACATCAAGTTGCCGCTTCAGTTCGGCAACTCTATCAGTCCGGCTGGACACCGAACGCTCCGCCACCTGCATAGGAAAGGCGACATTTCGTAACTGAGATTATGATCCTCGGCACGCTGTCGCTTTCGACAACATACCGAGTCTTAGGGGCTACTATCTATACAGGGCGCACCCTATGTGCAAAACTGTCAAAAGGTATGTCATTTTTTTTGCGTACCTCAAACCCCGTCAGTAAACTTCCGACGGCCTCATGTAACCCGCTTTCGGCGGATGAGATCCTTTCAATCACCGCACTCATTAATGCGCGGTGATCTTCTGAGAGAGACGCCCTCTCGAGCAAACCCTGCAGCTCCACCGGCCGCACTCCAGTGGGTGCCGAACTCCCAGGCCCCGCCGGACTCGGGGAGACCCTCCGTGACGACACCTCAGGGTCATCCGCCCCGCCTGATGGGACGAAAAATGGAGGCGTTTCACTCTCCATCATCTCCGGACGAAGGTCCCCCGAGGATGAGCTCTGCTGGGAAGGGCTGAGATCCGAACTACAAGGTAAAAACTTCGGTTATCCTTAGAAATAAAATAGGGATGTCCTTTATTATAAAACTTCCCCTTTTTCTACTTACGGCTCGCTCGAGGGCTGATTCCTTTGGGGAGACTGTACGGTCGGGACTCCTCCCAGCACAGGATCTTCCGGTGCAGATTTCTTTCCCCGCTTCGAGGCTATGGCCTCCGGGTTTCCGGAAGCGGTCCTCTTCTCCCCCTGGAAGGAGGTATTCTTGATTCCCCCCTTACTGAGAGCCTCCTTAACAGAGGTGGTAGTTTCCCTGTTCCCCCCTTCGCCTTCCTCCTAAGGCGCAACCTCCAACATTTTGATTAACACGGGATCCGGCATGGTCTCAGGGAGGGGGGCCGGACACCGTATCAGTTTTGCTTGCGCTATCCACTCCTGTTCAAGGGATAGCTGGTTAAAAGGCAAATCCATGATAAATAAATGGATGATATGTCCGGTCACAGGGCTACTTACTTGAGTATCCGGGCGATTGCAGCTTAGGCCAGCGTCCTCGGTCAAGTCCGGACACACTTCTTGTGATCCGAAGAACAGTTTGTACATCTCCACGGGTTTTGTACCCATAAAGTGTTGGAGAGCTCGTGGTCCCTCCGGATTGAATTCCCACAAGCGGAGGAGGCGACGTTTGCATGGCAGAAGACGCCGAATCAGCATAACCTGCGTCACTACGACCAGGTTGATCTCCCTCTCTTGGAGATCTCGAATCCGGACCTGCAATAGGGGTACGTCCTTGGACGGCCCCCAGTCGAACCCTTTGTTGACCCACGATGTCAGCCGTGGTGGAGGGCCCAGGCGAAAGGCGGGCGGCGGCCTTTGCCTGCTGCCCCTGGGAGCGGTGATATAGAACCACTCCTGTTGCCACAAACCGAGCTCCTCTGGAAAAGAGCCCTCGGGCCATGGTGCATCGGCCCTCTTGCTTATAACCGCCCCGCCGCACTCTGCCTGACGCCCCTCAATCATCTTCGGCTCCACATTGAAGGTTTTGAGCCACAAACCAAAGTGAGGGGTAGTGCGGAGGAAGGCCTCGCAAACGACAATAAATGATGAGATATGGAGGATAGACTCCGGAGCCAGGTCGTGGAATTCCAGCCCATAGTAAAACAGGAGCCCCCTTACGAAGGGATCCATCGGGAAGCCTAAACCCCGGCGGAGGTGAGACACGAACACGATGCTCTCGCCAGGCTCGGGGGTAGGAATGACTTGCCCTTGGGCAGGCAACCTATGCGAAATCTCATAGGTTAAGTACCTGGCGTCCCTAAGCTTTAGCACGTCCTCTTCCGTGACGGAGGAGGCATCCACCGACCCTGTAGGTCGGAGCCGGACATTGTCGAAGGTCCAAGGTGCCCGAATCTGGAGCCCTGGGTGTTGGAACTCGGGGCGAGGGGCGGATTCGATTGAGGATTGAAGAAAAGGAACGGGCCTTGGTCTCATTATAAAGAGGGAGAATACCAAGAGCCATCTCCGTGACCGTTTAGAACTCGCCTTCGATGGAGGGGGCGTGGCAACGGGCGCGGTTGGGTTACCCACGCCCGTATTGATGAGAATCCCGGAATAAGGGGAACACGATCTCTGCTTCGACAAGACGTGCCAAAGAAACCGCTTCGCTAAACGCGCTGAGGTGGTATGATAAAAACGATTCAAGTAGAGGCTTGGTTGTGGTGTGACCTCACGCCACAGAATACGTCAGCAGATTGAACTTCTGTTAATATTATTCTCTCTACGGTGGAATGTGGAATTTATTTTGCAGAGCCGGACACTATCCTGGTGTTCACAATCTTCTACAAATTATTCGGAGGAGGAACCCGCCTTGCAATGCCGAAGATAATATGCGCGCCGAACTCGTCGTCATTGAAGCCTGGTTCAGGGGCTACTGAGGGAGTCCTGGACTAGGGGGTGTCCGGATAGCCGAACTATCATCATCAGCCGGACTCCAAGACTATGAAGGTACAAGATTGAAGACTTCGTCCCGTGTCCGGATGGGACTTTCCTTGGCGTGGAAGGCAAGCTTGGCGATACAGATATGTAGATCTCCTACCATTGTAACCGACTCTATGTAACCCTAGCCCTCTCCGGTGTCTATATAAACTTGATGGTTTTAGTCCGTAGGACAAGAACAACAACAATCATACCATAGGCTAGCTTCTAGGGTTTAGCCTCCTTGATCTCGTGGTAGATCTACTCTTGTAATACCCACATCATCAATATCAATCAAGCAGGACGTAGGGTTTTACCTCCATCAAGAGGGCCCGAACCTGGGTAAAACATCGTGTCCCTTGTCTCCTGTTACCATCCGCCTAGACGCATAGTTCGGGACCCCCTACCCGAGATCCGCCGGTTTTGACACCGACACCTCCCCTTCGCGGCGGTTATCGCCATGGATCGCTCATGTGGGTCGTCCAGCGAGGCGATCTCTGGCCAGAAGCGGTGGCGGGAGGACGCGGGCGTTGGGGCCATCAATCTGGAGCTCGAGGCTTCCCTTCGCTCCAAGCTTGAGGCCGAGCAGGCGGCTCGCCTCCAAGGGGCCCGCGAGCGCGAGGCTTGGGCGTCGGGGCCGGCGCGGCTCCAGGGAGACGGGCGGGCTGGGGCTCTGACGCCGGCTGCGGCTGGATCTGGATCTGAGGCCCCTGGATCGGGCAGGTCTGGGGCCTATCCATGGGAGGCCGTGGTGGCGGCTGGTGGCTCTGGCCCTGCGGCCTGTCCTCCCCCTCCTCCCCCGCCTGGCCCTAGTCCTGTGGCTCGTGGCGGCGGCCGTGCTCCGTCCTCGTCTTCTGGATTTGGCGGGCGCTCGATGGGCCGTGGGGGCGGTGGCTCCAGCGGCCCTGGTCGCCGGTTCCCATCGTCGGGCCCAGGCTCGTCTTCTGGAGCTTTGGGCGATGGTATCCTTCCCCCTCTTCCTCCTCCCCTTCCGTCCCGCCCTCCTCCTCCGTCTAACCAACCACCTAACCCTGACCTCACCTGCTTCGCCTGCCACCAACCTAGGCATTTCCAGTCGCGCTGTTTTAATCCCCCCTTCTGCTTGATCTGCCGTGAGGACGGACATCTCACTGTGAACTGCAACAACCGCTGCAAACATGCGTCGTTTATGCACTTTGGCCAAGGGCTCCCTGGATGTTCATTCTTCGCGCTGGATTGTGAGGTCCCTCAAGTCTCAATGCCCCCTGCTCTCTCTAATGATGCCATCATCACGGTCAAAGACCACAAGATCTCTCCCCAAACCCTCCAGGATAAACTGCAGTTATGGGATGAAGGAGGGTGGGACTGGCAGATCCGACAGCTCTCTGACTTCGATTTTGAAGTGGTCTTCCCTTCTAAAAGCAGCCTCAAGATGATCTCCTCTTGCACGAGCTTCACCCTTCCTCTGAATCAACTGGTCGTTTTGGTTAAAGCAGCTGCCAACGGGGCGAAGCCTATCTCCCCCCTCTCTGAGATCTGGGTTTTGGTTGATGACATCCCTCCTTCCCTCCGCTCTACTGAATTTGTCATGGCTTTTGGCGTTCTCATTGATAAACCAATCTTGGTGGATCAGGATTCCTTGGCTGTCCTTGGACCAGTGCGCCTCAAGATCTGGGCGGTTGACCCCTTATGTGTTCATGGTAGTGTTGATGTGTTCCCTGCTGCGGATGGTTTCAGGCTTCGGGTGCGCGTGGAGGGGGCTGCTTCTTCCCGTTCCTCACCCCCCCCCCCCTCCCGCGGCTGATCGTCATGCTGGTGCTTTTGAGGATGCTGGCAACCTTAGTGGGGGCTCGCTTCCTCGCTTTACTACGTCTGAGTGGGATGGCATGGGCTCAGAAAGTCACCAGCTTTTCAAGGAGAATGCCCCTATGAACGGGAGCGGTGGGAAGGATCAGATGGAGTCTATTCCTGTTCAGTCTGCCCCTGTTGCTCCGACTGCTGGTACCCCTATGTCGGGAGTCTATTCCAACCTCCCTGTTCGGCCGGGCTCCCCGCCGCTCTCGGGTATTGAAGACCTCCCTGCCTCCCCGCGTCGTGTGGCGTCGGTCCCCTCCTCCAAGCGCAAATCCTCTGTCCGCAAGTTCTCTGCTCGAAGTCGGGCTTCCTCGAGAACAAAGCTCTCTGCTGCAGGTCTGTGCCGTCGTCTTGACGGTGATTTGGGTGATGCAGCAGCCATGTCCTCTCCGGCTGCGGTGCGGTCTTCTCCGATCCGGTCCCCATCTTCTACGGCTCGCAAGAGTGGCTGGATCCGGGACAGTGGCATGAGGGTGGTCGACAAGGCGGCTCGACGCGCGGCGGCTCGGGACCTCCCCGCTTCAGGTATTCCTCCTTCCCCTGCACAGTTGGTTCAAAATTCTTCCTCACCTACTAGGCTTGTTCTACCTGCCCTCTCGGATGACCACTTGACTAAGGTACTCGCAGACGCGGGTATTTCTCTAGATCACAACCATGGTTCTCCCTCCTCTCCGATTGCTCTCATTAGGGCTAATGAAGTGGCTCAGGCGGCTTTGGCTAAGGCTAAGGAAGTGGGTGCAACACCTCCTTCCCCTCCAGTTGTGGTTGTTGGGGTTTCGGAGGCGGTGGCCGCTGGTGGTGGGGCTGGGACCCAAGTGAAAAAAGGGGCTTCTAAATGGGCTGAATCTTGCTTGGCTCCCCGTAGGTCGAGTTTGCGCATCAAAAACCTTTCTTACAAATGAAAGCCCTCTTCTGGAACATCAAGGGTTTCGGCGCTCGGGGACGCCGAGACCAAATTAAAGATTTGGTCAGGGGGGACAATATTGACCTGATAGGCTTGATTGAAACCTTTAAATCCTCCTTCTCTCCTCATGAGCTCTCTTCTATCGCGGGGGCGGATCGGTTTGACTGGAACTTCCTGCCCTCCTCGGGCCACTCTGGTGGCATTTTGCTAGGTTCGAAACGGGATGTTTTTGCTTTTGTTGCTTTTTATCATGGTATCTTTTGGGCTAGTACTGTTCTCTTCCATCGACAGCTTAATTCTCTCTGGGAATTTATGGTTGTTTATGGCCCGGCCGACCACTCCCTCTCTCCCATTTTCCTGGACGAAATCTCCAATAAAGTAGAAGCTTGCTCGCTCCCCTTGGTGATTGGTGGTGATTTTAACTTGCTTCGCTCCCCCGCGGACAAGAACACTAGTAATTTCTTGTGGGCTCTGGCTGACGCCTTCAATGACTTCATTAGTTCTTGCGCTTTGCGCGAGATACCTAGGGTGGGATCTAGGTACACTTGGACCAACCACCAACCTTCTCCGATCCGCTCCATCCTAGACCGCGTTCTTGTTTGCTCGAATTGGGATTCTCTTTTCCCGCTCGCGATGCTTAAATCTAAGGCCATTGTGGGCTCGGATCATGCCCCTCTTATTCTTGACGCTAGAAATCACTCTACTTCTTCCCCCTCTAGATTTCAGTTTGACGCCTCTTGGCTCCTTATTGAGGGTTTCTGTGACCTCCTGGGGTCTAAAATCAGTGCGATTCTGTCTGCGCCTCATCGTTCCTTTGGTCCCATGGATGATTGGCATAATTGTTCGGCCTTGCTTCGCAAATTCCTTCGGGAATGGTCCCAGAACTATTCAGCCCAGGAACGCAGGGAGAAGGCCCTTCTTTTGACCCAGATTGAGGTCCTTGATGCTCGGGCGGATGCCTCTGGCCTATCTGATTCTGATTGGTCCCTTCGGTTCTCCCTTGAACGTGCGTTGATGCACCTGCATCGGCTTAACGAGATTTACTGGCGGCAGAGGGGCGCGTCCAACTGGCTCCTAAAAGGGGATTCTCCCTCTGCTTACTTCTTTGCGATTGCGAATGGGAGACGGCGCAGATGTCTAATTGATAGCCTGATTATTGATGGGGTACGTACTTCCGACCAGGGTGTCATACTTAACCACGTGGTCTCTTTCTTTTCTTCCCTTCTCTCCGCCAAGCCTGATCAGGGTTTCAGGCTTGCTGCTAACTTTTGGAACCAGGGATCCTTGGTTTCCCAGGAGGAAAATTCGGACTTGATGATCCCCTATTCTGAAGAGAAAATCTTTTCTGCTATTACGAAGGCTAACCCTAATTCTGCCTCTGGCCTGGATGGGTTTTCTATCCCCTTCTTTAAAAAGTTTTGGCCTATTCTTAAAAATCTTATTTGCCAAGTTATTCAAGGTTAATGCCTGGGCACAGTTGATATCTCCAGGCTGAATTATGCGGTTATCTCTCTTATTGATACGAGCACCACAACATCAATTGATGATGCTACTCAATCTGAGATAGTTAAAGAATTAAGGCATGGAAAAGTTGAAGAAAATAATGACGTGCATGCAGCCATATTTCATCGAGGAAAAGATGATCGTGTGCGTCAGCTGTGTGGACCTAGAATAAATTCTGTAATTAACAGGCCAAAGATCAATTGCGTGGTGCACGCATTACATTCAAGAGATGTGATTGACAAGTTGATGCATGGTTGTATAGTACGAACAGATTTGGACTATAAAATCCCAGGACGCTGGGGAGGATTGAATCAGCAGTTAAAATCATACAAGCTAATAGATCTGCAGCAAAGGAGGAGACCAGAGATAAAAAGAGAGCCTTTACGTGACAAGGTGGAGCCAAAGTTTCGTACGCCACCAGATTGGATAAGGGTTGGCTCAATTGATCTTAGTTTGCATGGCAAGGGAATTATGTTGCATGCAAATTAATTAGTTATCTTAGAGTCCAGGTCCACATAAAAAAAGATATATTTCCTTTTGAGTTGTGCTAGTTTGTCACGTACGTCAGCTTTGATTCTGTTAGGATTTAGTCTCTGGATTTTTCATAGCGTACGGGAGTTCGGCCATATAAAAGGCCAGGCTTTGGCCGATGTAAGATGAGTTTTGGAGTTTTATTTCGAGTATGAGATATACAGAAAAATGTCCGAGTTACGGGCGGCCATATCTTGTGTATTATCTGTGATTTTTCCATCGTGGAAATTTACTAGCGCCGGAGGGTTGATCATCACATCGACGCCTACGTGCTGATCCGAGGGGGTCATTATTTTTGTTTGTGTATTTTCGTACACAGGTGAAAATTATCTTGAAGGTTGCAAGGAAGAACAAGGGGACGAACTGTTGATTAAGCATCACCGTGAAAGATCGGGCCATCTACACGCGCGAATTAGCATCTCGCTAGTCCATGCCTCATCAAGTGGTATTCAGAGCTGAGGTTAGTCATGGCGATTTAGTTTGCAATATTGTCTATGGAGGCGAGTATGGATGCGTTGAGCCGGAACGTATTGATGGAGGAGGAAGGCATCGGCGAGGTTGTCCTTTTCCACACACGTTGCGTCGTGAAGGAACGGTGTGTCAATTTGACTATCGATGAAGGTTCTGCGGTCAACATGGTGAGCATCGAAGTGGTGGAAAAATTGGGGCTGAAGATGGCACCTCTTGAAAGACCGTACACGTTGAAGTGGTTCAAAGGTGACATAAAAATTACGCATCAGATTTTGCTAATTTTTGTTTTGGGAAAATATTGTTGTGCGGAATTTTTCCACGTTTGTCCAGTGCCCATGGTGACGTGTCATTTGCTACTTGGGAACCCATGGTGCATGCGCGCTGGGGCTGTTCGAAATGTCAAGAAAAATAGTTTCTCTTTTTCATGGAAGGGTCAAAGAATTTGTTTTATTCCTATGCCAGTGGATGTGTTCACAAAGGATTGGAAAAGTCGTTTGCTGAAAAGAAGAGAAGAACAAGAAGAAATAAAGGAAGAAATCAATGCACCGGTGCAGGGGCTGAATCTTTTGGTGGAGAAGGTGCAAGAGGATGGTGGTGCAAAGGGGCAGCGGTGAAGTGTTTTTAAAACACAGTGTAAGATCAAAAATCATGCTTGCAAGATGATAATTGATGGTGGCAGCTTTACCAACGCCATTAGCAAAGATCTAGTGGAAGTTTTGGGTCTGTCCATGCGGCGGCATCCACGACCGCACCATGTAGAGTGGTTGTACAATTCCGGTAAATTAAAAATCACACACAAGGTGCGTGTAACATTTGCAGTTGGAGATTACATTGACAAGGTGGACTATGATGTTTTGCCGATGGATGCATGTCAGTTGTTATTGGGAAGACCGTGGCAGTTTGATCATGATGCGGTGCATGCAGGAAAATCCAACACTTATACATTCATGCATGATGGAAAGAAGCACATGCTAAAACCCATGGTGGATGGTACAATTACTATAGACATGCATGTTCTAGAGAAGAAGGTGGCTCAGAAAGTTAACTCAAAACCGAGGATGATTTTGTTTCAAGGAAAGGAGGATGATACGAGCACCACAACATCAATTGATGATGCTACTCAATCTGTGATAGTTAAAGAATTAAGGCATGGAAAAGTTGCAGAAAATAATGACGTGCATGCAGCCATATTTCATCGAGGAAAAGATGATCGTGTGCGTCAGCTGTGTGGACCTAGAATAAATTCTGTAATTAACAGGCCAAAGATCAATTGCGTGGTGCACGCATTACATTCAAGAGATGTGATTGACAAGTTGATGCATGGTTGTATAGTACGAACAGATTTGGACTATAAAATCCCAGGACGCTGGGGAGGATTGAATCAGCAGTTAAAATCATACAAGCTAATAGATCTGCAGCAAAGGAGGAGACCAGAGATAAAAAGAGAGCCTTTACGTGACAAGGTGGAGCCAAAGTTTCGTACGCCACCAGATTGGATAAGGGTTGGCTCAATTGATCTTAGTTTGCATGGCAAGGGAATTATGTTGCATGCAAATTAATTAGTTATCTTAGAGTCCAGGTCCAAATAAAAAAAGATATATTTCCTTTTGAGTTGTGCTAGTTTGTCACGTACGTCAGCTTTGATTCTGTTAGGATTTAGTCTCTGGATTTTTCATAGCGTACGGGAGTTCGGCCATATAAAAGGCCAGGCTTTGGCCGATGTAAGATGAGTTTTGGAGTTTTATTTCGAGTATGAGATATACAGAAAAACGTCCGAGTTACGGGCGGCCATATCTTGTGTATTATCTGTGATTTTTCCATCGTGGAAATTTACTAGCGCCGGAGCATTGATCATCACATCGACGCCTACGTGCTGATCCGAGGGGGTCATTATTTTTGTTTGTGTATTTTCGTACACAGGTGAAAATTATCTTGAAGGTTGCAAGGAAGAACAAGGGGACGAACTGTTGATTAAGCATCACCGTGAAAGATCGGCCCATCTACACGCGCGAATTAGCATCTTGCTAGTCCGTGCCTCATCACTTATTCCCAAGATTAAGGGTGCTGACTTAATTTCCCAGTTTAGACCTATCGCGCTCATTAACAACTTTGCCAAGTTCCCTGCCAAATGTCTGGCCACTCGCCTCACCCCAGTGGCTCATCGCACCCTATCTCATACTTAGTCGGCTTTTATCAAGGGGCGCTTCATCTTGGACGGAGTTCTCTGTCTCCATGAAATCGTTCATGATATTCACAAATCTGGGAACAAGGCAGTTATACTCAAATTAGATTTTGAAAAGGCCTACGATTCGGTTAATTGGAGTTTCCTGAGACAAGTCTGTTGGGGGACGTAGTAATTTCAAAAAAAAATCCTACGCACACGCAAGATCATGGTGATGGCATAGCAACGAGAGGGAAGAGTGTTGTCCACGTACCCTCATAGACCATAAGCGGAAGCGTTATGACAACACGGTTGATGTAGTCGTACGTCTTCACGATCCGACCGATCCTAGTACCGAACGTACGGCACCTCCGAGTTCAGCACACGTTCAGCTCGATGACGATCCCCGGACTCCGATCCAGCAAAGTGTCGGGGATGAGTTCCGTCAGCATGACAGCGTGGTGACGATGATGATGCTCTACCGGCGCAGGGCTTCGCCTAAACTCCGCGACGATATGACCGAGGTGGAATATGATGGAGGAGGGCACCGCACACGGCTAAGGAACGATCTGTAGATCAACTTGTGTGTCTAGGGTGCCCCCCTGCCCCCGTATATAAAGGAGCAAGGGGGGTGCGGCTGGCCCTAGGAGGAGGCGCGCCGGAGGAGTCCTACTCCCACCGGGAGTAGGACTCCCCCCCTTCCCTAGTTGGACTAGGACTTGGGGGGAAGGCGGAGAGGGGGGAAAGGAAAGGGGGGGCGCCGCCCCCCTCCTTGTCCTATTCGGACTTGGGGGGGGGGGAGGGGCACGCGGCTGCCCCTTGGCCCCTTCTCCTCTTCCTCCACTAGGCCCACTAAGGCCCATTAGGTCATCGGGGGGTTCCGGTAACCTCCCGGTACTCCGGTAAAATGCCGATTTCACCCGGAACACTTCCGATGTCCAAACATAGGCTTCCAATATATCAATCTTTATGTCTCGACCATTTCGAGACTCCTCGTCATGTCCGTGATCACATCCGGGACTCCGAACAAACTTCGGTACATCAAAACTTATAAACTCATAATAAAACTGTCATCGTAACTTTAAGCGTGCGGACCCTACGGGTTCGAGAACTATGTAGACATGACCTAGAACTATTCTCGGTCAATAACGAATAGCGGAACCTGGATGCTCATATTGGCTCCTACATATTCAACGAAGATCTTTATCGGTCAAACCGCATAACAACATACGTTGTTCCCTTTGTCATCGATATGTTACTTGCCCGAGATTCGATCGTCGGTATCCAATACCTAGTTCAATCTCGTTACCGGCAAGTCTCTTTACTCGTTATGTAATGCATCATTCTGTAACTAACTCATTAGCTACATTGCTTGCAAGGCTTATAGTGATGTGCATTACCGAGAGGGCCCAGAGATACCTCTCCGACAATCGGAGTGACAAAACCTAATCTCGAAATACGCCAACCCAACATGTACCTTCGGAGACACCTGTAGTACTCCTTTATAATCACCTAGTTACGTTGTGACGTTTGGTAGCACCCAAAGTGTTCCTCTGGTAAACGGGAGTTGCATAATCTCATAGTTACAGGAACATGTATAAGTCATGAAGAAAGCAATAGCAATATACTAAACGATCAAGTGCTAGGCTAACAGAATGGGTCATGTCAATCACATCATTCTCCTAATGATGTGATCCCATTAATCAAATGACAACACATGTCTATGGTTAGGAAACATAATCATCTTTGATCAATGAGCTAGTCAAGTAGAGGCATACTAGTGACGTTATGTTGGTCTATGTATTCACACATGTATTATGTTTCCGGTTAATATAATTCTAGCATGAATAATAAACATTTATCATGATATGAGGAAATAAATAATAACTTTATTATTGCCTCTAGGGCATATTTCCTTCAGTCTCCCACTTGCACTAGAGTCAATAATCTAGATTACACAGTAATGATTCTAACACCCATGGAGTCTTGGTGCTGATCATGTTTTGCTCGTGAGAGAGGCTTAGTCAATGGGTCTGCAACATTCAGATCCGTATGTATCTTGCAAATCTCTATGTCTCCCACCTGGACTTGGTCCCGGATGGAATTGAAGTGTCTCATGATGTGCTTGTGAAGGAAATATGCCCTAGAGGCAATAATAATGTTATTATTTATTTCCTTATTTCATGATAAATGTTTATTATTCATGCTAGAATTGTATTAACCGGAAACATAATACATGTGTGAATACATAGACAAACATAGTGTCACTAGTATGCCTCTACTTGACTAGCTCGTGAATCAAAGATGGTTAAGTTTCCTAGCCATGGACAAAAGAGTTGTCATTTGATTAATGGGATCACATCATTAGGAGAATGATGTGATTGACTTGACCCATTCCGTTAGCTTAGCACATGATCGTTTAGTATGTTACTACTGCTTTCTTCATGACTTATAATGTTCCTGTGACTATGAGATTATGCAACTCCCGTTTACCAGAGGAACACTTTGTGTGCTACCAAACGTCACAACGTAACTGGGTGATTATAAAGATGCTCTACAAGTGTCTCCGAAGGTACATGTTGGGTTGGCGTATTTCGAGATTTGGTTTTGTCACTCCGATTGTCAGAGAGGTATCTCTGGGCCCTCTCGGTAATACACATCACTTAAGCCTTGCAAGCATTGCAACTAATGAGTTAGTTGTGGGATAATGTATTACGGAATGAGTAAAGAGACTTGTCGGTAACGAGATTGAACTTGGTATTGGATACCGACGATCGAATCTCGGGCAAGTAACATACCGATGACAAAGGGAACAACGTATGTTGTTATGCGGTTTGACCGATAAGGATCTTCGTAGAATATGTAGGAGCCAATATGAACATCCAGGTTCCACTATTGGTTATTGACCGGAAATAGTTCTAGGTCATGTCTACATAGTTCTCGAACCCGTAGGGTCCGCATGCTTAAGGTTACGATGATAGTTATATTATGAGTTTATGCGTTTTGATGTACCTAAGGAGTTCGGAGTCCCGGATGAGATCGGGGACATAACGAGGAGTCTCGAAATGGTCAAGACGTAAAGATCGATATATTGGACGACTATATTCGGACTTCGGAAAGGTTCCGAGTGATTCGGGTATTTTTCGGAGTACCGGAGAGTTACGGGAATTCGCTGGGAGAAGTATTGGGCCTTATTGGGCCATACGGGAATGAGAGAGGGGCTGCCTAGGACAAGCCGCGCGCCCCCCCAAAGCCTAGTCCGAATTGGACTAGGGGGAGGGGCCGCACCCCCTCCTTCCTTCCCTTCTCTCTTCCCTTTCCTTCTCTCCTACTCCTACTACATGGAAGGTCTCCTAGTTGGACTAGGAAAGGAGGGTGTCCTACTCCCGGTGGGAGTAGGACTCCTCCCTGGTGCGCCCTCCCTTGGCCGGCCGCCTCCTCCTCCCTTGCTCCTTTATATACGGGGGCAGGGGGGTACCCCATGACACACAAGTTGATCTATGGATCGTTCCTTAGCCGTGTGCAGTGCCCCCCTCCATCATATTCCACCTCGGTCATATCGTCACAAAGTTTAGGCGAAGCCCTGCGTCGGTAGAATATCATCATCGTCACCACACCATTGTGCTGACGAAACTCATCCCCGACGCTTTGCTGGATTGGAGCCCGGGGAGCGTCATCGAGCTGAACGTGTGCTGAACACGGAGGTGGCGTACGTTCGGTGCTTGGATCGGTCGAATCGTGAAGACGTACGACTACATCAACCGCGTTGTCATAACGCTTCCGCTTACGGTCTACGAGGGTACGCGGACAACACTCTCCCCTCTCGTTGCTATGCCATCACCATGATCTTGCGTGTGCATAGGAAATTTTTTGAAATTACGGCGTTACCCAACAGTGGCTCCGAGCCTAGGTTTTATGCGTTGATGTTATATGCACGAGTAGAACACAAGTGAGTTGTGGGCGATACAAGTCATGCTGCTTACCAGCATGTCATACTTTGGTTCGGCGGTATTGTTGGATGAAGCGGCCCGGACCGACATTACGCGTACGCTTACGCGAGACTGGTTCTACCGATGTGCTTTGCACACAGGTGGCTGGCGGGTGTCAGTTTCTCCAACTTTAGTTGAATCGAGTGTGGCTACGCCCGGTCCTTGAGAAGGTTAAAACAGCACCAACTTGACGAACTATCGTTGTGGTTTTGATGCGTAGGTAAGAACGGTTCTTGCTCAGCCCGTAGCAGCCACGTAAAACTTGCAACAACAAAGTAGAGGACGTCTAACTTGTTTTTGCAGGGCATGTTGTGATGTGATATGGTCAAGACGTGATGAGATATAAGTTGTTGTATGAGATGATCATGTTTTGTTGAAGTTATCGGCAACTGGCAGAAGCTCTATGGTTGTCTCTTTGTTGCATAAGATGCAAGTGCCAAATAATTGCTTTACTTTATCGCTATGCGATAGCAATAGTTGCAAGAGCAATAGTTGGCGAGACGACCATGTGACGACACATTGATATAGATCAAGATGATGAAGATCATGGTGTCGTGCCGGTGACGATAGAGATCATGACAGTACTTTGGAGATGGAGATCAAAGGCGCAAGATGATCATGGCCATATCATGTCACATATTTTGATTGCATATGATGTTTATCTGTTATACATCTTATTCTGTTTTGTTTGATGGTAGCATTATAAGATGATCTCTCACTAATTATCAAGAAGTGTTCTCCCTGAGTATGCACCGTTGCCAAAGTTCGTCGTGCCCAGACACCGCGTGATGATCGGGTGTGATAAGCTCTACGTCCATCTACAACGGGTGCAAGCCAGTTTTGCACACGCGGAATACTCAGGTTAAACTTGACGAGCCTAGCATATGCAGATATGGCCTCGGAACACGGAGACCGAAAGGTCGAGCGTGAATCATATAGTAGATATGATCAACATAATGATGTTCACCATTGAAAGCTACTCCATTTCACGTGATGATCGGTTATGGTTTAGTTGATTTGGATCACGTGATCACTTAGAGGATTAGAGGGATGTCTTTCTAAGTGGGAGTTCTTAAGTAATATGATTAATTGAACTTAAATTTATCATGAACTTAGTCCTGGTAGTATTTTGCAAATTATGTTGTAGATCAATAGCTTGCGTTGTTGCTTTCATATGTTTATTTTGATATGTTCCTAGAGAAAATTGTGTTGAAAAATGTTAGTAGCAATGATGCGGATTGGATCCGTGATCTGAGGTTTATCCTCATTGCTGCGCAGAAGAATTATGTCCTTGATGCATTGGTGACGAACCTATTGCAGGAGCAGATGCAGACATTATGAACGTTTGGCTAGCTCAATATGATGACTACTTGATAGTTTAGTGCACCATGCTTAACGGCTTAGAATTGGGACTTCAAAGACGTTTTGAACGTCATGGACCATATGAGATGTTCCAGGAATTGAAGTTAATATTTCAAGCAAATACCCGAGTTGAGAGATATGAAGTCTCCAACAAGTTCTATTGCTAAAAGATGGAGGAGAATCGCTCAACCAGTAAGCATGTGCTCAAATTGTCTGGGTACTACAATCGCTTGAATCAAGTGGGAGTTAATCTTCCAGATAAGATAGTGATTGACAGAATTCTCTAGTCACCATCACCAAGTTAGTAGAACTTCGTGATGAACTATAGTATGCAAGGGATGACGAAAACGATTCCCAAGCTCTTCATGATGCTGAAATCGATGAAGGTAGAAATCAAGAAAAGCATCAAGTGTTGATGGTTGACAAGACCACTAGTTTCAAGAAAAGGGCAAAGGGAAGAAGCGGAACTTCAAGAAGAATGGCGAGCACATTGCTGCTCAAGTGAAGAAGCCCAAGTCTGGTCCTAAGCCTGAGACTAAGTGCTTCTACTGCAAAGGGACTAGTCACTGGAAGTGGAACAACCCCAAGTATTTGGTGGATAAGAAGGATGGCAAAAGTGAACAAAGGTATATTGGATATACATGTTATTGATGTGTACTTTACTAGTGTTTATAGCAACCCCTCGGCATTTTGATACTGGTTCAGTTGCTAAGAGTAGTAACTCGAAACGGGAGTTGCAGAATAAACAGAAAATAGTAAAAGGCGGGGTGACGATGTGTGTTGGAAGTAGTTCCAAGATTGATATGATCATCATCGCACGCTCCCTATACTTTCGGGATTAGTGTTAAAACTAAATAAGTGTTATTTGGTGTTTGCGTTGAGCATGAATATGATTTGATCATGTTTATTGCAATACGATTATTCATTTAAGTAAGAGAATAAATCGTTGTTCTGTTTACATGAATAAAACCTTATATGGTTACACACCCAATGAAAATGGTTCGTTGGATCTCGATCGTAGTGATACACATATTCATAATATTGAAACCAAAAGATGCAAAGTTAATAATGATAGTGCAACTTATTTGTGGCACTGCAGTTTAGGTCATATTGGTGTGAAGCGCATGAAGAAACTCCATGCTGATGGGATTTTGGAATCACTTGATTATGAATCACTTGATTATGAATCACTTGATGCTTGCGAACCATGCCTTATGGGCAAGATGACTAAAGACTCCATTCTCCGAAACAATAGAGCAAGCAACTGACTTATTGGAAATAATACATACTGATGTATGCGATCCAATAAGTGTTGAGGCTCGCGGCAAGTATCATTATTTTCTGACCTTCACAGATGATTTGAGCAGATATGGGTATATCTACTTAATGAAACATAAGTCTGAAACATTTGAAAAGTTCAAAGAATTTCAGAGTGAAGTTGAAAATCATCGTAACAAGAAAATAAAATTTCTACGATCTGATCGTGGAGGAGAATATTTGAGTTACGAGTTTGGTCTACATTTGAAACAATGTGGAATAGTTTCGCAACTCACGCCACCCGGAACACCACAGCATAATGGTGTGTCCGAACGTCATAACCGTACTTTATTGGATATTGTACAATCTATGATGTCTCTTATCGGTTTTACCACTATCGTTTTGGGGTTGTGCATTAGAGACAGCTGCATTCACGTTTAAAAGGGCACCATCTAAATCCGTTGAGACGACACCGTATGAACTATGGTTTAGCAGTAAACCTAAGCTGTCGTTTCTTAAAGTTTGGAGTTGCGATGCTTATATGAAAAAGTTTCAACCTGATAAGCTCGGACCCAAATCGGAGAAGTGCGTCTTCATAGAATACCCAAAGGAAACTATTGGGTACTCCTTCTATCACAAATCCAAAGGCAAAACATTCGTTGCTAAGAATGGATCCTTTCTAGAGAAGGAGTTTCTCTCGAAAGAAGTGAGTGGGAGGAAAGTAGAACTTGATAAGGTAATTGTACCTTCTCCCTTATTGGAAAGCAGTTCATCACAGAAATCTGTTCCTGTGACTACTACACCAATTAGTGAGGAAGCTAATGATGATGATCATGTAACTTCAGATCAAGTTACTACCGAATCTCGTAGGTAAACCAGAGTAAGATCCGCACCAGAGTGGTACGGCAATCCTGTTCTGGAAGTCATGCTACTAGATCATGATGAACCTACAAACTATGAAGAAGCGATGGTGAGCCCAGATTCCGCAAAATGGCTTGAGGCCATGAGATCTGAGATAAGATCCATGTATGAAAACAAAGTATGGACTTTGATTGACTTGCCCAATGATAGGCGAAACATTGAGATTAAATGGATCTTCAAGAGGAAGACGGACGCTGATAGTGTTACTATCTACAAAGCTAGAATTGTTGCAAAAGGTTTTCGACAAGTTCAAGGTGTTGACTACGATGAGAGTTTTTCACTCGTATCTATGCTTAAGTCTGTCTGAATCATGTTAGCAATTGCCACATTTTATGAAATCTGGCAAATGGATGTCAAAACTGCATTCCTTAATGGATTTTTTAAAGAAGAGTTGTATATGATGCAACCAGAAGGTTTTGTCGATCCGAAAGGTGCTAACAAAATGTGCAAGCTCCAGCGATCCATCAATGGACTGGTGCAAGCATCTCGGAGTTGGAATATACACTTTGATAAGTTGATCAAAGCATATAGTTTTAATACAGACTTACGGTGAAGCATGTATTTACAACAAAGTGAGTGGGAGCACTACAACATTTCTGATAAGTATATGTGAATGACATATTGTTGATCGGAAATAATGTAGAATTTTTCTTGGAAAGCATAAAGGAGTGTTTGAAAGGAGTTTTTCAAAGAAAGACCTTGGTGAAGCTGCTTACACATTGAGCATCAAGATCTATAGAGATAGATCAAGACGCTTGATAAGATTTTTCAATGAGTACATACCTTGACAAGATTTTGAAGTAGTTCAAAATGGAACAGTCAAAGAAAGAGTTCTTGCCTGTGTTGCAAGGTGTGAAGTTGAGTAAGACTCAAAACCCGACCATGGCAGAAAATAGAAAAGAATGAACGGTCATTCCCTATTCCTCAGTCATAGGTTCTATAAAGTATGCTATGCTGTGTACTAGACCTATTGTATACCTTGCTCTGAGTTTGGCAAAGGAATACAATTTTGATCTAAAAGTAGATCACTAGAACAGCGGTCAAGAATATCCTTAGTGAGGACTAAGGAGATGTTTCTCGATTATGGAGGTGATAAAAGAGCCAGTCGTAAAAGGTTACAACGATGCAAGCTTTTACACCAATCCAGATGACTCTAAGTCTCAATCTGGATACATATTGAAAGTGGGAGCAATTAGCTAGAGTAGCTCCGTGCAGAGCATTGTGGACATAGAATATTTGCAAAATACATACGGCTCTGAATGTGACAGACCCGTTGACTAAACTTCTCTCATGAGCAAAACATGATCATACCTTAGTACTCTTTGGGTGTTAATCACATAGCCATGTGAACTAGATTATTGACTCTAGTAAACCCTTTGGGCGTTGATCACATGACAATGTGAACTATGGATATTAATCACATACAGATGTGAATATTGGTGTTAAATCACATGGTGATGTGAACTAGATTATTGACTCTAGTGCAAGCGGGAGACTGAAGGAAATATGCCCTAGAGGCAATAATAAAGTTATTATTTATTTCCTTATTTCATGATAAATGTTTATTATTCATGCTAGAATTGTATTAACCGGAAACATAATACATGTGTGAATACATAGACAAACATAGTGTCACTAGTATGCCTCTACTTGACTAGCTCGTGAATCAAAGATGGTTAAGTTTCCTAGCCATGGACAAAAGAGTTGTCATTTGATTAACGGGATCACATCATTAGGAGAATGATGTGATTGACTTGACCCATTCTGTTAGCTTAGCACACGATCGTTTAGTATGTTGCTACTGCTTTCTTCATGACTTATAATGTTCCTGTGACTATGAGATTATGCAACTCCCGTTTACCAGAGGAACACTTTGTGTGCTACCAAACGTCACAACGTAACTGGGTGATTATAAAGGTGCTCTACAGGTGTCTCCGAAGGTACATGTTGGGTTGGCGTATTTCGATATTAGGTTTTGTCACTCCGATTGTCGGAGAGGTATCTCTGGGCCCTCTCGGTAATACACATCACTTAAGCCTTGCAAGCATTGCA
This sequence comes from Triticum timopheevii, assembly GCA_963921465.1. Lineage (NCBI taxonomy): Eukaryota > Viridiplantae > Streptophyta > Magnoliopsida > Poales > Poaceae > Triticum > Triticum timopheevii. Next base: position 486,020,746 of record OY997270.1, on the reverse strand, counting down.
ACTAATGAGTTAGTTGTGGGATGATGTATTACGGAACGAGTAAAGAGACTTGCCGGTAACGAGATTGAACTAGGTATTGGATACCGACGATCGAATCCTGGGCAAGTAACATACCGATGACAAAGGGAAAGACGTATGTTGTTATGCGGTTTGACCGATAAAGATCTTCGTAGAATATGTAGGAGCCAATATGAACATCCAGGTTCCACTATTGGTTATTGACCGGAAACAGTTCTAGGTCATGTCTACATAGTTCTCGAACCCGTAGGGTCCGCACGCTTAAGGTTACGATGAGAGTTATATTATGAGTTTATGAGTTTTGATGTACCCAAGGAGTTCGGAGTCCCGGATGAGATCGTGAACATAACGAGGAGTCTCGAAATGGTCGAGACGTAAAGATCGATATATTGGACGACTATATTCGGACTTCGGAAAGGTTCCGAGTGATTCGGGTATTTTTTGGAGTACCGGAGAGTTACGGGAATTCGCCGGGAGAAGTATTGGGCCTTATTGGGCCATACGGGAAAGAGAGAGGGGCTGCCTAGGACAGGCCGCCCCCCCCAAGGCCTAGTCCGAATTGGACTAGGGGGAGGGGCCGCACCCACTCCTTCCTTCCCTTCTCTCTTCCCTTTCCTTCTCTCCTACTCCTACTACATGGAAGGTCTCCTAGTTGGACTAGGAAAGGAGGGTGTCCTACTCCCGGTGGGAGTAGGACTCCTCCCTGGCGCGCCCTCCCTTGGCCGGCCGCCTCCTCCTCCCTTGCTCCTTTATATACGGGGGCAGGGGGGCACCCCATGACACACAAGTTGATCTACGGATCGTTCCTTAGCCGTGTGCGGTGCCCCCCTCCACAATATTCCACCTCGGCCATATCGTCGCGGAGTTTAGGCAAAGCCCTACGCCGGTAGAACATCATCATCGTCACCACGCCGTTGTGCTGACGGAACTCATCGCCGACGCTTTGCTGGATTGGATCCCGGGGAACGTCATCGAGCTGAACGTGTGCTGAACACGTAGGTGGCGTACGTTCGGTGCTTGGATCGGTTGAATCGTGAAGACGTACGACTACATCAACCGCGTTGTCATAACGCTTCCGCTTACGGTCTACGAGGGTACGTGGACAACACTCTCCCCTCTCGTTGCTATGCCATCACCATGATCTTGCATGTGCGTAGGAAATTTTTTGAAATTACTGCGTTACCCAACAGCTTGGTCCTCTTGTGAAATCTGGATTCCTTTGCCAAGGCAATTGCACCAGTATTGTCACAGAAGATCTTCATTGGTCCCGATGCACTAGGTATGACACCTAGATCGGAAATGAACTCCTTCATCCAGACTCCTTCATTTGCTGCTTCTAAAGCAACTATGTACTCCGCTTCACATGTAGATCCCGCCACGACGCTTTGTTTAGAACTGCACCAACTTACAACTCCACCGTTTAATAAAAACACGTATCCGGTTTGCGATTTAGAATCGTCCGGATCAGTGTCAAAGCTTGCATCGACGTAACCATTTACGACTAGCTCTTTGTCACCTCCATACACGAGAAACATATCCTTAGTCCTTTCCAGGTATTTCAGGATATTCTTGACCGCTGTCCAGTGATCCACTCCTGGATTACTTTGGTACCTTCCTACTAAGCTTATTGCTAAGCATACGTCAGGTCTGGTACACAGCATTGCATACATGATAGAGCCTATGGCTGAAGCATAGGGAACATCTTTCATTTTCTCTCTATCTTCTGCTGTGGTCGGGCATTGAGTCTGACTCAATTTCACACCTTGTAGCACGGGCAAGAACCCTTTCTTTGCCTGATCCATTTTGAACTTTTTAAAATTTTATCAAGGTATGTGCGTTGTGAAAGTCCTATTAAGCGTCTTGATCTATCTCTATAAATCTTGATGCCCAATATGTAAGCAGCTTCACCGAGGTCTTTCACTGAAAAACTTTTATTCAAGTATCCCTTTATGCTATCCAGAAATTCTATATCATTTCCAATTAATAATATGTCATCTACATATAATATCAGAAATGCTACAGAGCTCCCACTCACTTTCTTGTAAATACAGGCTTCTCCAAAAGTCTGTATAAAACCATATGCTTTGATCACACTATCAAAGTGTTTATTCCAACTCCGAGATGCTTGCACCAGTCCATAGATGGATCGCTGGAGCTTGCATACTTTGTTAGCACCTTTTGGATCAACAAAACCTTCTGGTTGCATCATATACAACTCTTCTTCCAGAAATCCATTCAAGAATGTAGTTTTGACATCCATTTGCCAAATTTCATAATCATAAAATGCGGCAATTGCTAACATGATTCGGATAGACTTAAGCATCGCTACGGGTGAGAAAGTCTCATCGTAGTCAACCCCTTGAACTTGTCGAAAACCTTTTGCAACAAGTTGAGCTTTATAGACAGTTACATTACCATCGGCGTCAGTCTTCTTCTTAAAGATCCATTTATTCTCAATGGCTTGCCGATCATCGGGCAAGTCAACCAAAGTCCATACTTTGTTCTCATACATGGATCCCATCTCAGATTTCATGGCCTCTAGCCATTTTGCGGAATCTGGGCTCATCATCGCTTCCTCATAGTTCGTAGGTTCATCATGGTCAAGTAACATGACTTACAGAATAGGATTACCGTATCACTCTGGTGCGGATCTTACTCTGGTAGACCTACGAGGTTCAGTAGAAACTTGATCTGAAGTTTCATGATTAATATCATTAGCTTCCTCACTAATTGGTGTACTTGTCACAGGAACCGGTTCTTGTGATGAACTACTTTCCAATAAGGGAGCAGGTACAATTACCTCATCAAGTTCTACTTTCCTCCCACTCACTTCTTTCGAGAGAAACTCTTTCTCTAGAACGGATCCGAATTTAGCAACAAAAATCTTACCCTCAGATCTGTGATAGAAGGTGTACCCAACAGTTTCTTTTGGGTATCCTATGAAGACACATTTCTCCGATTTGGGTTCGAGCTTATCTGGTTGAAGTTTCTTCACATAAGCATCGCAGCCCCAAACTTTAAGAAACGACAACTTTGGTTTCTTGCCAAACCACAGTACATGAGGCGTCGTCTCAACGGATTTTGATGGTGCCCTATTTAACGTGAATGCGGCCGTCTCTAAAGCATAACCCCAAAACGATAGTGGTAAATCAGTAAGAGACATCATAGATCGCACCATATCTAGTAAAGTACGATTACGACGTTCAGACACACCATTTCGTTGTGGTGTTCCGGGTGGCGTGAGTTGCGAAACTATTCCGCATTGTTTCAAATGTAAACCAAACTCGTAACTCAAATATTCTCCTCCACGATCAAATCATAGAAATTTAATTTTCTTGTTACGATGATTTTCCACTTCACTCTGAAATTCTTTGAACTTTTCAAAAGTTTCAGACTTGTGTTTCATTAAGTAGATATACCCATATCTGCTCAAATCATCTGTGAAGGTGAGAAAATAACGATATCCGCTGCGAGCCTCAACATTCATTGGACCACAAACATCAGTATGTATGATTTCCAACAAATCAGTTGCTCGCTCCATAGTTCCGGAGAACGACGTTTTAGTCATCTTGCACATGAGGCACGGTTCGCAAGTACCAAGTGATTCATAATCAAGTGATTCCAAAAGCCCATTGGTATGGAGTTTCTTCATGCGCTTTACACCGATATGACCCAAACGGCAGTGCCACAAATAAGTTGCACTATCATTATCAACTCTGCATCTTTTGGTTTCAACACTATGAATATGTGTATCACTACTATCGAGATTTAATAAAAATAGACCACTCTTCAAGGGTGCATGACCATAAAAGATATTACTCATATAAATAGAACAACCATTATTCTCTGACTTAAATGAATAACCGTCTCGCATCAAACAAGATCCAGATATAATGTTCATGCTCAACGCTGGCACCAAATAACAATTATTTAGGTCTAAAACTAATCCCGATGGTAGATGTAGAGGTAGCGTGCCGACCGCGATCACATCGACTTTTGAACCATTTCCCACGCGCATCGTCACCTCGTCCTTAGCCAATCTTCGCTTAATCCGTAGTCCCTGTTTCGAGTTGCAAATATTAGCAACAGAACCAGTATCAAATACCCAGGTGCTACTGCGAGCATTAGTAAGGTACACATCAATAACATGTATATCACATATACCTTTGTTCACTTTGCCATCCTTCTTATCCGCCAAATACTTGGGGCAGTTCCGCTTCCAGTGTCTAGTCTGCTTGCAGTAGAAGCACTCAGTCTCAGGCTTAGGTCCAGACTTGGGTTTCTTCTCTTGAGCAGCAACTTGTTTGCTGTTCTTCTTGAAGTTCCCCTTCTTCTTCCCTTTGCCCTTTTTCTTGAAACTGGTGGTCTTGTTAACCATCAACACTTGATGCTCCTTCTTGATTTCTACCTCCACGGCTTTTAGCATTGCGAAGAGCTCGGGAATAGTCTTGTCCATCCCTTGCATATTATAGTTCATCACAAAGCTCTTGTAGCTTGGTGGCAGTGATTGAAGAATTCTGTCAATGACACTATCATCAGGAAGATTAACTCCCAGTTGAATCAAGTGATTATTATACCCAGACATTTTGAGTATGTGTTCACTCACAGAACTATTCTCCTCCATCTTGCAGCTATAGAACTTATTGGAGACTTCATATCTCTCAATCCGGGCATTTGCTTGAAATATTAACTTCAACTCCTGGAACATCTCATATGCTCCATGACGTTCAAAACGTCGTTGAAGACCCGGTTCTAAGCCGTAAAGCATGGCACACTGAACTATCGAGTAGTCATCAGCTTTGCTCTGCCAGACGTTCTTAACGTCATCAGTTGCATCAGCAGTAGGCCTGGCACCCAGCGGTGCTTTCAGGACGTAATTCTTCTATGCAGCAATGAGGATAATCCTTAGGTTACGGACCCAGTCCGTGTAATTGCTACCATCATCTTTCAACTTTGCTTTCTCAAGGAACGCATTAAAATTCAACGGAACAACAACACGAGCCATCTATCTACAACAAACACAGACAAGCAAAATACTATCAAGTACTAAGTTCATGATAAATTTAGGTTCAATTAATCATATTACTTAAGAACTCCCACTTAGATAGACATCCCTCTAATCCTCTAAGTGATTACGTGATCCATATCAACTACACCATGTCCGATCGTCTCGTGAGATGGAGTAGTTTCAACGGTGAACATCAATATGTTGATCATATCTACTATATGATTCACGCTCGACCTTTCGGTCTCCGTGTTCCGAGGCCATATCTGTTATATGCTAGGCTCGTCAAGTTTAACCTGAGTATTCCGCGTGTGCAACTCTTTTGCACCCGTTGTATTTGAACGTAGAGCCTATCACACCCGATCATCACGTGGTGTCTCAGCACGAAGAACTTTCGCAATGGTGCATACTCAGGGAGAACACTTCTTGATAATTTAGTGAGAGATCATCTTAAAATGCTACTGTCAATCAAAGCAAGATAAGATGCATAAAGGATAAACATCACATGCAATCAATATAAGTGATATGATATGGCCATCATCATCTTGTGCTTGTGATCTCCATCTTCGAAGCACCATCGTGATCACCATCGTCACCGGCGCGACACCTTGATCTCCATCGTAGCATCGTTGTCGTTGCGCTATCTATTGCTTCTACGACTATTGCTACCGCTTAGTGATAAAGTAAAGCAATTACAGGGCGTTTGCATTTCATACAATAAAGCGACAACCATATGGCTCCTGCCAGTTGCCGATAACTTTGGTTACAAAACATGATCATCTCATACAATAAAATATAGCATCACGTCTTGACCACATCACATCACAATATGCCCTGCAAAAACAAGTTAGACATCCTCTACTTTGTTGTTGCAAATTTTACGTGGCTGCTACGGGCTTAGCAAGAACCGTTCTTACCTACGCATCAAAACCACAAGGATAGTTCATCAAGTTAGTGTTGTTTTAACCTTCACCAGGACCGGGCGTAGCCACACTCGATTCAGCTAAAGTGAGAGAGACAGACACCCGCCAGCCACCTTTAAGCACGAGTGCTCGTAACGGTGAAACCAGTCTCACGCAAGCGTACGCGTAATGTTGGTTCGGGCCGCTTCATCTCACAATACCGCCGAACCAAAGTATGACATGCTGGTAAGCAGTATGACTTGTATCGCCCACAACTCACTTGTGTTCTACTCGTGCATATGACATCTACGCATAAAACCTGGCTCGGATGCCACTGTTGGGGAACGTAGTAATTTCAAAAAAATCCTACGCACACGCAAGATCATGGTGATGGCATAGCAATGAGAGGGAAGAGTGTTGTCCACGTACCCTCGTAGACCGTAAGCGGAAGCGTTATGACAACGCGGTTGATGTAGTTGTACGTCTTCACGATCCGACTGATCCAAGTACCGAACGTACGGCACCTCCGAGTTCAGCACACGTTCAGCTCGATGATGATCCCCGGACTCCGATCCAGCAAAGTGTCGGGGATGAGTTCCGTCAGCACGACGGCGTGGTGACGATGATGATGCTCTACTGGCGCAGGGCTTCGCCTAAAACTCCGCGACGATATGACCGAGGTGGAATATGGTGGAGGGGGGCACCGCATACGGCTAAGGAACGATCCGTAGATCAACTTGTGTGTCTAGGGTGCCCCCCTGCCCCCGTATATAAAGGAGCAAGGGGGGTGCAGCCGGCCCTAGGAGGAGGCGCGCCGGAGGAGTCCTACTCCCACCGGGAGTAGGACTCCCCCCCTTCCCTAGTTGGACTAGGGCTTGGGGGGAAGGAGGAGAGGGGGGGAAGGAAAGGGGGGCGCCCCCCCTCCTTGTCCTATTCGGACTTGGGGGGGAGGGGTGCGCGGCTGCCCCTTGGCCCCTTCTCCTCTTCCTCCACTAGGCCCACTAAGGCCCATTAGGTCACCGGGGGGTTCCGGTAACCTCCCGGTACTCCGGTAAAATGCCGATTTCACCCGGAACACTTCCGATGTCCAAACATAGGCTTCCAATATATCAATCTTTATGTCTCGACCATTTCGAGACTCCTCGTCATGTCCGTGATCACATCCAGGACTCCGAACAAACTTCGGTACATCAAAACTTATAAACTCATAATAAAACTGTCATCGTAACTTTAAGCGTGCGGACCCTACGGGTTCGAGAACTATGTAGACATGACCTAGAACTATTCTCGGTCAATAACCAATAGAGGAACCTGGATGCTCATATTGGCTCCTACATATTCAACGAAGATCTTTATCGGTCAAACCGCATAACAACATACGTTGTTCCCTTTGTCATCGGTATGTTACTTGCCCGAGATTCGATCGTCGGTATCCAATACCTAGTTCAATCTCGTTACCGGCAAGTCTCTTTACTCGTTATGTAATGCATCATTCCGTAACTAACTCATTAGCTACATTGCTTGCAAGGCTTATAGTGATGTGCATTACCGAGAGGGCCCAGAGATACCTCTCCGACAATCGGAGTGACAAAACCTAATCTCGAAATACGCCAACCCAACATATACCTTCGGAGACACCTGTAGTACTCCTTTATAATCACCCAGTTACGTTGTGACGTTTGGTAGCACCCAAAGTGTTCCTACGGTAAACGGGAGTTGCATAATCTCATAGTTACAGGAACATGTATAAGTCATGAAGAAAGCAATAGAAATGTACTAAACGATCAAGTGCTAGGCTAACGGAATGGGTCATGTCAATCACATCATTCTCCTAATGATGTGATCCCATTAATCAAATGACAACACATGTCTATGGTTTGGAAACATAATCATCTTTGATTAATGAGCTAGTCAAGTAGAGGCATACTAGTGACGTTATGTTGGTCTATGTATTCACACATGTATTATGTTTCCGGTTAATACAATTATAGCATGAATAATAAACATTTATCATGATATGAGGAAATAAATAATAACTTTATTATTGCCTCTAGGGCATATTTCCTTCAAAGTCCTCCTTGCAAAAGGGTTTGCCAGTGGGGTGGTGCACCGTATCATGCAGTTGGTCATGGGGGGGCATACTGCTATTAATGTTAATGGGCATATTAGTAACTTCTTTAAAAACTCTAGGGGCATGCGGCAAGGCGACCCGGCCTCGCCCATTCTTTTCAACTTCGTTGCGGACGCCCTTTCTAACATCCTATCTAGAGCTGCGGAGGCCGGTCATATCTCCCCTGTTATTTCCCACCTCATTCCGGAAGGAATTACGCATCTTCAGTACGCTGACGACACTATCATTTTGGTGGAATTTAATGACCTTTGCATCGGCAATCTCAAGTTTCTCCTCCTCTGTTTCGAAGCTCTTTCGGGGATTAAGATTAATTTCTCTAAAAGCGAGGTTATTGTCACGGGTGTGTCTGACGTCGAAGCTCTAAGGGTGGAATGCTTATTAAATTGCTCTCTGGGCTCTCTTCCTATTAAGTATTTGGGCCTGCCTATCACTTATGACAAGCTCTATGCCAAGGACTTTGCTCCTATGTGACCAAGGTCGGTAATCGTGTGATGCCCTGGAGGGGCAGATATAATACTCAAGAAGGCAAAGTGGCCTTAATTAACGCCTGCCTCTCCTCCCTCCCTATGTTCCTGATGGGATTCTACCTTCTTTCTATGGGCACCCATGCTGGTTTTCACAAACATAGAGGGGCCTTTTATTGGAACGCGACCGATAACAAGCGTAAGTATCGCTTGGTTAAATGGGACACCATATGTAAGCCCAAAAGCCTTGCGGGGCTGGGCATCATTAACACTCTGGTTATGAACAAATGCCTAATCATCAAATGGTGGTGGAAGATCATGAACATTCCCCAGGACAAGCCTTTGTGGTTCAGCATCTTAAAGGCGAAACTTCCCTTCCTGTAGCCCTATGTTTGCCCGTGCGTCTGGGGCATCTCATTTTTGGCGCGATCTTGTTAAACTTCGGCCTACCTTTCAAGGCCTAGTCAAGTATGTTGTTGGCAATGGGAAGTCTGCTAGGTTCTGGCTTGATTGGTGGTGCGGGGCCTCTCCGCTGGCCTCTACTTTCCCTGTTTTATTCTCCTACTGTCCAAACCCTCAGATCTCTATCTCTGAGCTTGCGTCGAGTAATTGGGACCTTCAGCTGCGTCGCTCCCTCTCTCCTGCAGAGTTGGAAGACTGGCAGCGTCTTGCTACCTTCTTCCCTTCGCTCTCGGAGGAGGAAGACACAGTTGTGTGGCCCCACTCTCCCTCTGGCCGCTTCTCGGTTAAATCCTTGTATAGCAAACTTATTGAGGGATCCATCACCTCCAAATTTAAGTGGATATGGAAAGCTCGCATCCCCCCTAAGATTAAAGTGTTTCTCTGGCAAGCCTCTCGCGGGCGTCTACCTATGGGTGACCAAATCCGTAAACGTAATGGCACTACAAGAAATATGTCAATTAGTGACCTTCTGTCAGTGACCCTGGAAGAATTAGTCATAGATCTATGACCATTTCAGACCAATTGGTCAAAAGCTGTTCGAGGGGCTCCAAACCCTAAACCATTGCGACCATTTTGGTCAGAAAGGTCGTAATTTCCTTACACGAAAAGGTCATAAAGCAAACAGCGCTAGTCAGCTGCCTTATTTCTAGTTGTTAACGACTAATATAGATGGTCATAGCCTTGTAAATTGTGGTGGGTTGCTATGACTAGGCGCCACCTCATCAGTTTTGCCTATGTGTCATGTCCATGTGGTAGTTTTTTCCCTAGGTTGTGAAGCAACCTATATTTCTGTCATTCCCAAAATTCCCAAAAAAATCTCATAAATTCTTTGGGTCATATCTTCGTCAAATATGTAAAAACATTCCTTGCCTAGTTCAAAAATAATTAGAAAATACTCATTTTCCTATTATGTTCAGAGCAGCACTTTGTGAAGGAAGTACCACTTTGGCATGTCCAAATGGTATCCATTTTCTACAGTGCTTTCCAATGCCCAAATAACCATCCTCCACCAAATGCCAGCTCAATCCATTCATTATTTTGAGCCCAGCTTCAACATTCGTATTTATGTCCAGTGTGGTAGTTTGTAAAGCAAGTACCACATAGGCTCCTCCTTTTGAGGTGAAAATTTGTGAAGACGGTCTTCTTAGTAACTGATCATCCTCAGCCAAAACTCACGCCTATTAGCCATGTGCATTTCCCGTACCGCAAATCAAACACTTGGCTGCTTATTCATGTTTGAGCATCGATCGGTCTCCTCGTGAGAATCTTATGTTGTCATTTTCTTCCTAGCGCCTGCCTGGGGAGTGCCCAACCCACTAGACATGCCTAGGCCGCCCAGAACACATGGCAACGCCACGGTCAGGCGGTGACCACGCGGCGGGCATGCGAGCTTACACGCTCTAGAGTTGGGGCCCTCGGCCACCGTACAAACCTCGATGTCTCACCATAAAACCATGTATTTATGATTAAATAGATACTTATGTACCTAGAAATGATTTTTGGAAAAAATAAAGAGCAAACTATGAGGCAGCTACAGTTCAAATTTGACCCGTTTCCAACTGAATCGACGACAATTTGTCTTTTTCACCAGAGGTAGATCAAAACTTTTTTCACCCAACCATTTTGTCAATTGTGCATTATATATGGCCTAGTATTTTATAAAATTAATTTTGTGCAATTTTGCAACAATTATTTGGTAGTTCCTTCACAAAAAAACCTCCTTTTGGGCACTCGGAAAATGAAAAATGAATTTTCCGTGCAAAGAAAATGAAAACTTCCTTAGGCAACATTGTTTGGAATTTCAAGATGCACCCTTGTGCACAATATGAGATCATTTGAACAAACTATGCCATGAATGTGACCATAAAATTGATCATTTGGCTTGAAAGCCATGAATCTTCACGCATGATAGCTCATTTCTGAGAACATTTTTTAAAAATAATTACCGTATTACAAGTTTATTATTTTTCCTGGTAACTTGGTCACATATAATGACACAATGCGAAGGTTTTCCAATTTTTTGATTTTTTTGAATTTTTTATGCCCGTTTCAAAATGCGATCAAAACGGCGGGCTTGACCGTTCCTAGCTAGTGGTTGAATCTTGGATTTTTTTGGTTTTTCTATGATTAAATAGATACTTATATACCTAGAAATGATTTTTGGAAAAAATAAAGAGCAAACTATGAGGCAGCTATAGTTCAAATTTGACCCGTTTCCACATGAATCGGCGGCAATTTGTCTTTTTCACCAGAGGTAGATCAAAACTTTTTTCACCCAACCATTTTGTCAATTGTGCATTATATATGGCCTAGTATTTTATAAAATTGATTTGGTGCAATTTTGCAACAATTATTTGGTAGTTCCTTCACAAAAAACCCTCCTTTTGGGCACTCGGAAAATGAAAAATGAATTTTCCGTGCAACGAAAATGAAAACTTCCTTAGGCAACATTGTTTGGAATTCCAAGATGCACCCTTGTGCACAATATGAGATCATTTGAACAAACTATGCCATAAATGTGGCCATAAGATTGATCATTTGGCTTGAAAGCCATGAATCTTCACGCATGATAGCTCATTTCTGAGAACACTTTTTTAAAATAATTACCGTATTACAAGTTTATTATTTTTCCTGGAAACTTGGTCACATATAATGACACAATGCAAAGGTTTTCCAATTTTTTGATTTTTTTTGAATTTTTTATGCCCGTTTCAAAATGCGGTCAAAACGGTGGGCTTGACCGTTCCTAGCTAGTGGTTGAATCTTGAAAAACTTTTGTTGTTTTTATGATTAGATAGATACTTATGTACCTATAAATGATTTTTTGAAAAAATAAAGAGCAAACTATGAGGCAACTATAGTTCAAATTTGACCCGCTTCCAGCTGAACCGACAGAAATTTGTCTTTTTCACGAGAGGTGGATGAATTTTTTTGACATCCAACCGTTTGGTCAACTGTGCATTAAATATGGCCTAATATTTTAGAAAATTTATTTGGTGCAATTTTGCAACAATTATTTGGTTGGTTCTTCACAAAAAAACATTTTTGCCACTCAAAAAATGATTAAAAATAGCTAGAAATATGAAAAATGCATACAAATTAGTCCTAATCCATAAAATGTGGTCTAACTCTAGTGAAAGTTTGTGTGGTGCCCTTTTGCAAAATATTTTTGATAGCTACTTCATAAAATCCCTCTATTTTTAGTATTTTAAAACTATTTTACATCACTGATTTTCTGAACCAATCATAACTCTGTCCACGGATCGATGACATGGCGTCCATCCATTCATCCATCCATCTCTCCATCCCACATCCATCCATCCAGCTATCTACAGAAAAAAGAAAAAAAGAAAAGAAGAGGAGATACCCCCACCCGCAGCCCAAACCCTAGCTCAGATCGACCCCTCCCCCCGTCGCCCCCTTCCTCCCCATCTCCTCGCCGCCGCCCCTCCCGATCTTGATCTGCCGCCGCCCCCACCGCCACCATCGATGACCCGCCACCCCCACCGCCCCCGCCCCTCTCCTTCTCCCCTCTCCTTACAGCCGCCTCCCCTACCCTCTCCTTCTCCCCTCTACCTACATCCCAGATCCAATCGAGTGACATATATGTATGTGGTGTGGAATCAGTCCAGCTCACCGCCACTCCCGCACCTCCGCCTCGCCGCCGATCGGACCTAGGGGTTCGAGGTAAGCAAGCGGCTCCTTCTCGCCAGGCTCCTCCGTCGCGGACTCTCCGCCGCCGATTTACTGACGCCATTTCGGATTTGGGGTTTTGTCGCACAGGGATTTGAGGTGGCAAGAAGGGGAGGGGAAGGGCGCGATGGCGGCGCCGGGGCGGAGGAGGACGGGTGGCGGGGGGGGGGGGAGGAGGGGGCGTCGCCGGTGGGGGCATCGTCCGCGGGGAGGCGGCTGCTGCGCACGCAGACAGTCGGCAACATGGGGGAGTCCATCTTCGACAGCGAGGTGGTGCCCTCCTCGCTCGTCGAGATCGCGCCCATCCTCCGGGTCGCCAACGAGGTCGAGTCCGGCAATCCGCGCGTCGCCTACCTCTGTAAGTAGAACACCAGCCCATCCCCGATCTACTTCTTCACTTAGGCCGAATCGTCAGTTGGATTTGCTCGCCATGAAAACAAGCATGGTGCTTCCGCTTCCGCTCAGGCCACTCAGACCCCACCTCCATAGCCTGTACATTTCTGCTGCATGACTCTGATTCTTGGTCACTGGGTTGTTAGTGATTGTAAATGGTGAGGTTCTGTGGCATTGTGAAAGGGCTAACATTTCAGTTGTTGCTACAAATGTTGAAATTTTCAGAGGCTAGCTTGTCTTTATTGATGCTCCAGGTAGTGGTTATGTTTGAGAAGTGTAGGGGGCTAAAATTGTGCTTTTAGAGTAAAGTAGTCCTGTCTGAATATGTTCATGTTCTTATCTTTGTGAGATATATATATATAGCTTACTACTCACACTACATATGCAGCAACAAGATCATGGTTGTATTTAGTACTGTATTTACTAAACAAGATCCAGTGCACATTATTCAGTCCCCCAGAAATTGATGTTTATATGCCCTGTATACATTTGTCGTGCTTAAATTGATGTTTATATGTGCTTGCTAAGGGTTTCAATTCAAAGCTGTAAGGTCGTTAACTACATGCATATATTTAGTTTTATTTCTTTCCCAAATCTGTCAAAAAGCTTAGTGATGTTTACACAACTTCAGACATTGTATAAGTTTTTCTCAGTAAATGCAAGACATTGCATTTTAACACTATAGCCTCCTATACAACATAAGTATGCAACCGGCGTGTGAATCGCCCAGTTCTGTAGTTCTTTGTGGATAGTACTGCCAGGCTATGGCGGCTACTGCGTTGGTGTTCTCAGTTTATAAATGACTCGTGACCACAAGACTACATTACCAATCCTGACCACAAGAAATATTTTGACATGCTGTCATTATGAAAAAATGGCGTGCCTTACCCCGTGTCAGCATCTTAATCGATTATTGCGTAGTCACTGATGTGTATGCACACTTGAATGGTAGTAACTTGAATGCATCAATATTAGGGCTATAGAGTTGTTTTCCAAGCTAGTTCTATTTACTCTTAATATAGGCCTATTAGTCACCAATACTTTGCCTGCTATGCTATAGTAGACCTTGTTCATATTTATTAACTAAGTTTGCTTGTCCTTGGGATCTATATGCATGCCATTTGTGTTTCAGGCTTTCTCTGAAATGAAATAATAGGTCTATTAGTCACCAATACTTGAGTTAATCTAACTCCTTACCTGCTATGCTATAGTAGGCATTGTTCATATTTATTAGCGAAGTTTGCTTCTCCACAATGATCCATATACATGCCATTTGTGTTTAACGCTTTCTCTGAAATGAAATAATAAGGCTCACACTCCATGACCAGGATGACCACCGGGACCTCCACGGAGATGATGAAGCCCTACACATGGTCGAGCTCGATGGAACAACGGTGCCTCGGTGTGGTGCAGCCGAGTTGGGCCACACTAGTGCATCAGGAACTCTGCATGCTGCTGTCCTTTGTCTCATCATCTTAACTACTACACTAGTAGGAGTATTTTATATGTTGTTCATTTCTTTGTTAATTACTGTTCTACTCCCTGCTCCTGTATTCTATCAGCACCAAGTATGCCTTGCCTATGTATTATATACTTTATTCTTCTTGCTGGAGTACTAGAAGAGTAGTGCTATCTTGCTGTTGGTGACACTCCATGGAGTACTCACTCCATAGGGTTTAGTTTAGGACCAAATAGAGATGTTTCTGTTGGACTGTGTTATGTGATTGATAGGTCGATGTCCCATTACATACTATCATGTAAACCTCCTATTTTCCTGAAATGCTATTATTGATAAGTCACTGTCCCATGACATACTACTCTATTTGAGCAGGAATGGGTGGTGTCAGCGGTGCTGGATGCGGCATGAGTGGTTTAGGTGAGTTCTTTGGTCCCTCCCCTTTCTTGCCTACGTGGTATTTGATACCACGATTGTTGAGGCATGGCTGGCTTTTGTTACACTGTTATTTAAACCTGTTGAAACTGTTATAATATCCAAGTAGTTCTCTTGAAATTTCAGTCTTGATGGACAGATAAAGTAAAACATTAAAGGGACTAGTGTCATTATAACTTAGTTCTTGTATTTGCAGCCATGACATGGTTTCAACCTATTGTTTGCTAGCAGAAAATATGTGGCTTATTTTTTATCTTATCTTCTATTAAGCTGCCTTGTCTGTATTGAACTTTGTAATTCCAGCAGCCACCACCACATCTGGTGAGAGAGACACTCTCTCTGTTGTATTTTCTGTTTATTGTTTGTAGTGAATGACTTTCTATGTCTTGGTAGGTAACTGGTATCATGTCCATGTTGTTCTTGGCTAGATGGTAATGGTTATCAGAATATGTACACAGTAAATCCATTGTTCTGTTTTATCATTATGCTTCATATGTTAACATGCTGCAGTCAAGTTTTGGAAGTTTTGCTATGCCATGCTTAGTGCTTGCTGAACTGAGGCATTTGGGCATTTATGTATAATTTTTATTCTCTTGAATGGATATATTTTATTGGCAATGATTTGACTCCCACTGTATCTCACTAATAATTTATGTAGATCAAGATCTAATGTCGTCGAGGTTGTTGTTGCTCTAACAGAAGATCAGAAGAAGACTCGAGATGTGCCATAGTTTTAGTTGATGGCGCCTGTGTATTTGTTTTTTATTGTATATGTACAGTTGTTGGATCGTGCACACATGTATGTGCTGTTTGTGAGTTTGTGGATTTGATCGTGCACACATGTATAGTTTGTGGATCGTGCACACATGTATGTGCACACATGTATCGTGCACACATGTATCTACTGGATCATTGATGTGCACCATTCAGAGGATTATTGATTGCTTGCATTTAAAATGTGTAAAATGAAATATGTGAATGAAAAAGATGAATGTTCTACTAGATTGAATAGTATTTGGGCTCTAAAAAGGCTATGGCCCAAACAATAGTGGGCTGGAATATTCTGCATTTATGAAAAAACTGTAAAAAAGGCTTAATGAAATGGACTGCGAAATGGAATGAAATAAGAAGGCTGAATTGTTGGGCCAGGCCCATGTAGCTAGCAAAAATTAATAGGAAAAAATATATTATAAAGGCCGAATTGTTGGGCTAGGCCCATGTAGAAAACCGAATTGGACCGGGCTGAATCTTGTGCCACATCAGCTTGCCACGCTGGATGCCTACGTGGTCTGGGGAGGTTGCTAGTGACCAAAACACCACAGTAGGAATATTTTGGTCGTAAACGTCCACGACCTTCTCACAGAGAAGGTCGCTATAGTCAGTTAACGACCCTCAGCTTTTGACCTTCTCTTTTTGGTCACAAAAAGGTCGCAAATGAAAAACAATGACCTTTCAGTGACCAATAGTCAAGGTCACAAATTGACATATTTCTTGTAGTGTGGTCCGGGTTCTGACTGTTGTGTTCTTTGTGGGACGAGAGAAGATACACCTCATATTTTTTTAACTGCGTCCTGGCTAAGCTGTTTTGGTGTTGTATCAGATCATGGTTGCATGTCTCCTGGGCTCCGACCTCCTTTGCGGACTTACGAGCCTTAGCTAATTCTTTGGTTGGGGCCCAGAGGAGATTGTTTTGGGTCGGCTTTGCTGCCATGTGTTGGTCCTTATGGACGACAAGGAATAAATTTACTATCGAACATGTCTTTCCTGCTAAGCCTGCTGATTGTTTATTTAAGACTGTATATTTCTGCAGCAGTGGAGATTATTGACTAAGAAGGAGGATAGGGATGCATTTGACGCCATGTTGGCCAAGACCCGAAATTCTGCTATCTCCATCCTTCCAAACCAAGCGGGCCCGTAGACGTCATTGCGTTGCTACGTTTTCTTATCCTATTCCGGCATGCGTGCCGTGTACTGGCCTGGGAGCCATGTACGTAGACTTCCTTCTTCGTGTTCTGGCTTGATATTTTGGCATTTGTGTGCTGGTTGTCTGGGTCCTTGTTAACTCTGCCTAGTGGCTTTATCTATAAAGTCGGGCTATGACCTTTTCTCTAAAAAAGCTGCCTATTTTCCTTCTCTAAAGGTTTATTGGGGATCGAAGATGCCCTACGATGCAGCAAGTCATGATCCGCCATAAAACCTTGGAGCTCCAATATTCGGCAGGGCCATGAACAATTGCAAAGCGTTTCTGAAGCACACTGAAGGCTTTCTCAACATCTTTCCTAGCAACTTCTTGACATTGGGCAAAGTGAATGTTTTTGTTACAATTCAAACGGCTAGGTTCAGTCCAAACAACTCGGTTAAAAACAAAACAAAAAAACTCACCTAGGCAATTCGTTGAACAATTGTGGTGTGATAGTGGTGCACCGTCCAACCTAGACCAAACCGGCATGAGGCGACGCGTGCGAATGACCTGCAACGATGTGCAAGCAAGCTAAGATGCGGCGGCCAGCAGCAAATGAATATGTTTCGAAGCAATCCGACGAATCGGCTATGGCGACGGCGACGGCGTTTCACCTTGATTCCGGCGACGGCAACAAGGGCGAGCGGGCTCGACGTCTGGCAGAAGGTCGGCGAGGGCCAAGGTAGGCAATGAGGTAGAGGCGGGGCCGTCGGGTGGTCGCCAGGAGGCGCGCCGGCGAAGATGCAGGAGCGGGGACGACACGAAGAAGAGGTGTGGCTTTTACTCAGAGTCGCAGCGACCGAGTATATTTAGAAAGAAGGTTGAATTATGAGTATAATTTTTACTCCATCTACAGCCGGACATCTCAAACCATCCCTCATACACCCACGGACGCGCCCGGTCAGTGATCGGACATAAGAGAGAAGGAAAAACGTGATCCAACCAGATCCCTCATATCATCTCTATACGCGTGGGCTATCCGTGAACCGTCATATCAATCTCAAATATGGGGAGGATACGAGGCTCGTGGATGCGCCCAGGTATTCCGCCACGTAGGATGCGGCCCTACCCGGACCATCTTTTCGCTTTCTTTATTCATTCTTTTATTTCTCTCTTCATCTCCACCAATCGCGTGCAAGTGACTGAACATATGAGAAGAAAAATAAGAAATGTGGCTGAGTAGACAGATAAACAAAGGTTTAAAAACGGACGCGTCCGATCAAAAAAATCATATTTACTATGTCCGGCTGAAGATGCTCCGCAAAGTATCGAACAAAGCCCACGAAAGAAGGCACCTCGGCCCCGAGCTGTATGTAATTTATACCTGCGCTTTGCGACACACTGTCTGCTGCCTTGACTTGAGTAGCAGCAAAGTCTTGGTCTTCCGCCCCACCTCACCGGCTCCAGGGCCTGCCGGATCCGCACCTCGCCGCCGGCCGCTGCCTCCCCGACCACGAGGTGAGGGTCCAACCCGCGTCTCCTTACCCGCCCCCCTCCATTCTTTTTCTTCCTAAGCTACTACAGTAGCTCTCTTCCTTCCAATGTGCCCAACCCTAGATCTATCTTGCACTACTACGACCAGTACCAAGTACCAGCCCTTATCGAAAATGTCCCAGAGTTTGTAAGCGGCAGTTTAGCCATTTTTTGCAGTTATATAAGGAGGTTCAGTCCACACTCAATTTGTTAGGCAACAAACGAAAATTCTGAGGAAATCTCAATGTAGTAATAACTCATTTTAGTTTGCACTCATCAGAGATGAACAGTGGCGAGTTGTGCCCAACAGTTTAACTTGCATTTGATTTACATGTGTGTCCAACAATTTCAGGGCCTCTTTGATTCAAAGGATTTGCGTAGGATTTTTAAAGGATTAGAACCTTAGGAATTTTTCCTGCGTTGATCATTTGATTCGCAGTATTGAATCCCATAGGATTTTTTCCTATGGATTCAATTGTACTACATTTCATAGGAATTTTAGCATCCACTCCAACCTCTTGAAAGAAATCCTTTGTTTTTCCTGCGATACAATCAAACAAACTCAAATCCTATAGGAACCCAATGGACATGTCATTTCAATCTTACGTTTTTCCTATTCCTGTGTTTTTGCAATCCTGTGAATCAAAGAGGCCCTCAGTGGGAGCGGAGCAATGGGCGGAGGCCTAGCATCGTTTTGGGAAGAACGGAACATCCAGACTCTGGTGATCCTCAGCTTCGCCCTGCAAGCCATCCTCCTCTGCTGTGCAGGGATCCGGCGCAGCCGCGAAGCATCGGGTGTGCTGAGAATCCTCCTCTGGCTGGCGTACCTGATGGCCGACTACACCGCAATCTACGCCCTTGGCCACATGTCCATCACCATGAGCAGAAGCAGGTCTCCTCCAGGTCCAGGCGACCACCAGATGCGGATGGTGCCATTCTGGGCTCCCTTCCTGCTGCTCCACCTTGGTGGTCCGGACACCATCACCGCCTACGCGTACCAGGACAACCAGCTCTGGCTGCGCCACCTGCTCGTGCTCGCGGGGCAGGTGCTCGGCGCCGCCTATGTCATGTACCTGTTCGTCGCGGCCGGCACGAACCCAGCTGGGACGCTGCTCGCCGCCGCCGCGTTGATGTTCGCCACCGGCTGCCTCAAGTACGGCGAGAGGACGTGGGCGCTCAAGTGTGGCGGCATCGACAGCATTGGGAGCTCTCTCGATAACGACGGCAAGCCGTCGGCCACCGATGGCCCTTACCATGGGAAGGAGGGGGAAAAGAGGCTGGACACGGAGGAGGTCCTGTTGGGAGCCCACTACATGCTCAATTTTTGCAGGGGCCTCCTGGCTGATCGGCCGATGATGCACTACTCCGAGTACGAAGTCATGCGGCAAGGCATCCAGCTCAACGGAGGCAACTACCTGTTCCAGCTGGCCGCGATGGAGCTCTCCCTCCTGTACGACATACTCTACACCAAGGCGGCGGTGCTCCACACCTGGCATGGCTTGTGCATCCGGACCGTCGCGCCGCTCTCCGTGGTCGCCGCGTTCGTGCTGTTTCAGCTCAGCAGCAAGGACGCCTACAGCAGAGGTGACGTCGCCGTCACCTACGTCCTGTTCGTGGGAGCCATGGCATTGGAGCTCGCGTCGTCTCTCAGGGCGGCAGGGTCTTCCTGGGCGTGCGCGTCCTACCATGCCCGGGGATGGCACCGGCTCTGCGGCGCGGTGATGCGCCTCCGCCGGATGCTCAAGGCTGGAGCAAGGAGGAGTGCCACCATGGACTCGCTTGGGCAGTACAACCTGCTGGACCTCTGCACCGACGCCAACAAGGACGGCCACCTGAGAGGCAAGATCGCCAAGATGATTGGACTGAAGGACCGATGGCAGAAGATGCACTACTCGAGCACCGCCCCCATCTCCGACGCCATCAAGACTGTGGTGCTGAGGGAGATCCGGAAGAGGAAAATAGATGATCTGATGAATGCACGGGGCAGGTGGATCCTCAAGGAGAAAGGGATGTACGAGGATCTCACGCGGATCGCCGACGACACCGAGCTGGACCGTACCATCATCGTGTGGCACATCGCCACCGATCTCTACCTCTCCCTGTGCCCTGGCCCTGACCCTGACCCTGGCAAGGAGATCCGGGACAGCATAAGGGTGCTCTCCAACCACATGCTGTTCCTCATGGTGGTGCATCCCTACCTGTTGCCCGGAGTCGTTCGCACCGGCCGGTACAAGGAGAACTTGAAGTACTATAATATGGTGTGGTGGGTTAATTTGAAGTCCACCAAGGAAGGCACCATGAAGCTGTCCAGACCGGAGATCGTCAACAAGATAGCCAACTGGCAGCTCCCGGCTGATTCGAGGGGCAAGTACGTTTACGGCATCGGCGAGGAAGCTGCCGACGACGTGGGCGACAGGCCGGTCTATGCCGACGGATCCTGGCTCGCCGGGATGCTGCTGGGCAACAGGTGGTGCTTTCCCGACGCTGACATGCTGGAGGTGATCGCCGGCGTGTGGGTGGAGATGCTGTGCTACGCGAGCCACCACTGCGGCGAGGAGTCTCACGCCAAGAAGCTAAGCACCGGAGCAGAGTTCATGAATGCCGTCTGGCTTATCATAGGGCATGCCATGGACTACGACAGAAAAGCACCATCTGCTGAGGGCTTCACAGGGGGTTTAGGGCTCAGCAACCCTCCGCACAAGCGGAAGCTCCCTGCCAGATGGATGCAGCAGCCGTAGGCGGACGTAGGACCCTTTTTTGACGTGGAAGCACACCAAACGCCCAGCACATCAAGTGCACAAAGACATCACCAATAAAATTAACCGATACTCACTCCGTCCGGAAATACTTGTCATCAAAATGAATAAAAGGGGATGTATCTAGATGTATTTTAGTTCTAAATACATCCTTTTTTTATTCATTTTGATGACAACTATTTTTAGACGGAGGGAGTACATTTTATGTGATTCAACAGCTGGGCTCTACTGCATGTGGTATTCCTCAAAAGGAGCTCTCGGCGCCAAAGCTTCTCCAGGCTCCCAGTCGACGTCATGATGGTTCTTCTCAGTGAATCATCACGCAAGATCTTCTTCAGTGTCCGTGCAGTTTATTATTGTGTTATTTGGCTACTAGTAGAACTCTATTTAAATTCTGAACTTGTGTCATGCGTCAGTTTCATGGAATATTTTGTTTTGGAATGTGAGAGCATTGAACTCTGCAAATAAATATCTTGCGCTTCATAGAAAAATCGATGAATCGGAATGCCCGATTGTTTGTTTGCAAGAAACTAAGAAGGGTGGTTTTGATCATTCGTTCATTACAAAGTGTTGTTCCAGACGATTTCACAAACAGGCAACTAATCATCATCAGGTGTAGTAGTTAGTTCTCATCATGATGATGATGCAGAGGCCGGGGTGTTTCCCCTTTTCGAAAAAAGAAAAAAAAAGTAGTTTGTTCTCTGCCGCCACGGTGGTGTAGTAGTTGACAAATGCCTGAGTTCTCCCCTAGTAGTTGAGTTATTCTGTTGGTTGAAGGTAGGCAAATTAAGCTACTGAATTGGCAAATAAAAGTTGGGGAAAAGATACTATGTGTCAACTTGTAAAGTATGTAAAATTGCTTCCTCCCTTTACTTGATGGAAAATCAAAAAGATTTATTAGTTGCCTGTTTGTTCACCTAGTAGTTGAGTTATGTTGCAGTATTGCCAGGCAAATTAAGAGTAATGCTAGACCACGTAAACTTACGTGAGGTTTTTACGTAAAGGTTGATGTGGAGGTAGTTAATTGGATGAGGATTAGTGGCTGGGGCCCACCCCGGTTGAAATAGGGGGGGGGGGGGGGGGGGAGGATTTATAGTTAGGAAGATTACGTTACTTTAAGTAGCCTGTTTGTAGATGGAGCATTATCGGCAAATTAATATGTGCTGGTCCATTCTAAAAAATTGTAGGCGACTTGGGGGAGAGCTCGGTATGTGAATTGAGAGCTAGCTAGGACTCTGTTGCAGCCTTGCAGGTAAATTAGGAACGTTCAGTAGGCAAACCCGAACGACCATTCCTAAGAAAGCCAAGCAAGCAAGCAGGTAGACAATGCATCGCCGGGATCGAAGCTAGAAGGATGCGCCGGGGAGAGGTCCTAGATAGCGACCCTGCGAGGGAGGGAAGAATGCAAGCCAGAGTTGCGGCGGTGCAGTCGAGCAAAACAGAAAGTTCAGAGAGATGCAGGGTGTTCAACGAATTAATACTTCGATGACAGATCTTCACATTTGACAGCAGCATATTGTGTCTTCTCTCTACCAAAATGCAACAACAATACATTGTAGGGCTAATGTATGGAAAAGAAGGAATCAAGCTAAAATGAAAAGAGGAATATAGCAAAGCAAACTCATTTATAATGTGCAGGCCCAATCTCTTTGCGCAAGCTGAGCAGATTTGCCAATAATCCTTTTAATATAGAAGGATGAACAAATTGGCGAGAATCTAAATATGTAGGTTTCCTGATAATCTTGCATTTGAAAATTGTCAATAGCTACTGTATATTATTTTTTTCCGAGCCCCTTCCAAGATTTTAATTACTGACATTTGTGTCGAATATTTTTTTGATCTTGAACCTAACATATTATGAGAAGAAAAAAATACATTTGGAAAGACCAAAAATATCTATCCAGAATTTATGGGTTAAATTTTACCTTTCCATACTTTTAGCTACTTTTTTTTTGAAAGATCCAGCTGATGCTGGCGTTCATTTCATAAGCAGAGAGAGAGAGAGAGAGAGAGAGAGAGAGAGAGAGAGAGAGAGAGGTTGATCAAGTGATGGGTGGAAAAGAAAAGAGGTGTTACAGCCCAGCCTAGGGTGGTCGTATGCTGGCAAAACGCTCCTATGCGTGTTCTCTCACGGCACGTCCCCAAACGGGTGCTCCAAACAGGCAAGCTGATATCTGAGTCTATACATTTATTTTTCAATACACATATATGTTAGTTGTAAATAACATCGAGTAGCTGCTAAAGACCTACTTCGTCACCAATTTAGTTTCTGCAATAAGCAAGAGATGATCCATTAAACATTTTTATTTTTGAATGTCTACTTACCTGCGTTGCTTATCTTCTGCTCAACTGGCTTTTATCATTACTACGTTCTGCTCTGTGTAGCATGTTGCATATTTTTTGTTAGCAAACCATTACAAAGAAAAAAAAGCATGCTGTTAGTAATTGTAATGCCGATGATAGGTCAATTAACTTTCAACGTCATCATCATGTCAGTGGCATCAAGCAGCGAACAAAGAAAATCACATGAGGGCGCACACATGAAGGAAGGTTACCAAAGTTGAGATCGGGGAAACGAAGGAACCGGATCCTCTGACTTGAACAAGGGATGTCAGGTAAGATACAATGAAATCTATGTACAAAACAGAGAAGAGATGCCAGGGAGGGCATCACTGTTCACGAATCATTGTAGACCCGGTACTGTATGTTGATTACTGTAGATTGTTTGTATACCTCTATGTTACATTATGTTTTAGGGAAATCTGATGAAGGGATGTCAGAGTATTGTAGCTTACCTAACATCCCTTGCGCAAGTCAGATGATCTGGTTCAAAAACGAAGGATAGTCAACGGACCTGAGCTAGGGAGGCACATATGCGTGGTTCGGAGAGTTGTCGGTGTCATGGGGTAAAAAGGTGGCTGGATCTGGGCCAAGAGGCTGCTGGTGGCAGGATGCACAACCAAGAGACCTAGAAGGAGGTATCAGTCGGGCTCTCGCGCTCCTGTAGTGGTGCAGCGTGGATGATGAGGACACAAACAACGACGAGGAGGACAACATGCCGGCACGACTGATTTGTTCCGCCTGCATGCCTCAGTGGTGGCCTCCACACGCGACTCTGATACGCCATCATTGGTGGCTCCTGTGTCGCCACCACTTTAGTCACACGAAGGAGAGATGGATGGCTAGTGTCGGGAGAAGAGAAGGGGACCTGCCGATGGCTTATGGCGATTCACACACGGACGACGAGCTAACGTGTGGGTGCCATTTTGTATTTGGGAGCCGAACGCGAGATGAAGATCTGCGGAGCAAACCCTTTTATACGCGCGGAGGGCGGTGGGCGCCGCCAAGGAAGCACCAAACGGCCTAAGAGGAACACGGTAAACAACAACAATGGAAAACCATACGCATGATGCACACAGCTAAATCCTCAGAATTACAAATGGCAATCACAAAAAAAATGCTTTTTTTAGGATTACATGGAAAAATTGCTGAGAAGTACTCTCTCCGTCCGGAAATACTTGTCGAAGGAATGAATGTATCTAGACGTATTTTAGTTTTAGATACATCCATTTTTATTCGTTTTTTCGATGAGTAATTTCGAACGGAGGGAATAGAAAATACACCAAGAAAACGAATCCCTCGGGAAACAGGAAAGCTACTGATACTGAAATCAACACTACTCTCGACCCTCAATCAAAAAGAAAAAAAAGATGGATACAGTACTCTCTCGTTCTATGTAGGCTGGAGTAGCTTTCATAGGCAAAGCGGAAGGGGAAAAATTGACATCTCTGGCGACGGCGCCGCCCCCCCGCGGCCGGCGGCGGTCGGGCGGGAGGGCGACCACATGGTGGTCACGCCGCTGGGCGCCGGCGGCGAGGTCGGCCGCTCCTGCGTCCACATGTCCTTCAAGGGCCGCACCGTCCTCGTTCGCATCCAAACCCCTCCTCCCTCTCCCCTCGTGCCTCTCCTTGTTCGGGGAATCCCACTGACTGGCTCTTCGCTGGTGCCCAGTTCGACTGCGGCATCCACCCGGCCTACTCCGGCATGGCGGCGCTGCCCTACTTCGACTAGATCGACCCCTCCGCCATCGACGTCCTCCTCGTCACCCAGTAAGCAACCGCGCCTCCATCCCCACCTCCGCATATCTGTGTTCCCGCCGCTTAATTTCCGGCCTTGGATTGGAGTTGCAGCTTCCACTTGGACCACGCCGCCTCGCTGCCCTACTTCCTCGAGAAGGTAGGTCATCACATAACTGTGGCGGAGGTCGATGTTGTTACGCTGTTTGGTGGCTGAATCTGCTCTGCTCTGCTCTGTTTTTGTTTGCAGACGACGTTCAAGGGCCGCGTGTTCATGACCCACGCCACCAAGGCCATCTACAGGCTGCTGCTCTCGGATTACGTCAAGGTCAGCAAGGTTTCCGTGGAGGACATGCTGTTTGACGAGCAGGACATCATCCGTTCCATGGACAAGATCGAGGTACTACCTTGTTTTCGCTTATCTCTTTGTTTCCGGCATGTGTAGATGGTACAAATGTGAATGACTTGATCCATTTCGTTTGGTCTGAGATGTCTGTTGCTAATACGATGATGATCGATAATGCCCGGTTGATAGAAGAATTTGACACACTATTTTACGGAAAAAAAGAAGAACACATAAAGATACTACTCCCCCCCCCCCCCCCCCCCCCCCCCCCCGGTCTTTGAAACAAAGGCATATAAATTTTGTCCGAAGTCAAATGGTGCATGGTTTGACCCTGTTTTGTAGGAAAAAGCATCAGTAACTACAATAGTAAATAGGTGTAATATGAAAATATCTATTTTTTCTGTATCCAATGATATTAATTTTGTATCGTAGTTCTTGATAGTTTTTCCTACAAATTCAGTCAAACTCTCTTCTTTTGGTAGCTGGAGTTGTTCTCCTTGATATTTTAAAGTGAACTCAGATTCAGTTTTTCCCATGTCGCTAGCTCCTGCTTCCTGCCTTTGGAATTCTTATATGTGTCCATACAATTCTGAATAGTCAAAACATTTAAAGGCCACTGGGCTGTTGGTAAAATTGAGAACCCTGTATTATCTGGGCATTGCTTCCAAACAGCAGGACTTTTTCATTTGCTGCTAAGGCCTGATTCTGCTTGTGAGGATTGGAAGTCTTAATTTACCACATGGAGAATGGACATTGTATTAACATATAATTTTCATGCAGGTAATAGACTTCCACCAGACACTGGAAGTTAATGGCATACGCTTCTGGTGCTATACTGCTGGCCATGTACTTGGTGCTGCCATGTTCATGGTGGATATTGCCGGTGTTCGCATTCTTTACACTGGTGACTACTCCCGTGAAGAAGACCGGCACCTGAAAGCTGCTGAGGTCCCCCAGTTCTCCCCTGATATTTGCATTATCGAGTCAACTTATGGTGTGCAGCAACACCAACCCCGCCATGTCAGAGAGAAGCGCTTCACTGATGCCATCCACAACACTGTTTCTCAAGGGGGGCGTGTTCTTATCCCGGCATATGCTCTTGGTAGAGCTCAGGAACTGTTGCTTATCCTGGATGAGTATTGGTCTAACCACCCAGAGCTCCATAAGATTCCAATCTATTACGCCTCCCCTCTTGCGAAGAAGTGCATGGCTGTCTACCAGACATACATAAACTCCATGAATGAAAGGATTAGGAACCAGTTTGCACAATCCAATTCCTTCCATTTCAAGCATATTGAGCCTTTGAATAGCATAGACAACTTCCATGATGTGGGTCCGTCAGTGGTGATGGCAAGTCCAGGTAGTCTCCAAAGTGGCCTCTCCAGGCAGCTCTTTGACAAGTGGTGCACAGATAAGAAGAACACATGTGTTATTCCAGGTTTTGCCGTAGAAGGCTCCCTTGTGAAGGCCATTATCAGCGAGCCAAGAGAAGTGACGTTAGCGAATGGGCTCACTGCTCCCCTTCATATGCAGATCTTCTACATCTCCTTTTCCGCTCACGCTGATTTCCTACAGACGAGCGGTTTCTTGGATGAGCTTCGCCCACCCAACATTATTCTTGTACACGGAGAGGCAAATGAGATGGGGAGGCTTAAACAGAAACTTATTACTCAGTTTGATGGAACAAACACAAAAATCGTCTCTCCCAAGAACTGCCAATCAGTGGAGATGTATTTCAGCTCTGAGAAAATGGCCAAGATAGTTGGCAGACTGGCAAAAAAGGTACCAGAAGCGGAAGAATCAGTTAGTGGCTTACTCGTGAAGAAGGGCTTCACGTATCAGATCATGGCCCCTGAGGATCTCCGTGTGTACACACAGTTATCTACCACTAACATTACTCAGCGGATCTCCGTCCTGTATTCTGGTTCTTTTGAAGTCATCAAGTACAGGCTAAAGCAGATATACGAGAGTGTGGAATCATCAACCGAGGAACCTGATGTTCCAACGCTGATTGTTCATGAGAGGGTGACCATTCGCCTGGAATCAGAAAGCTATGTTACGCTGCAGTGGTCCTCTGATTCCATAAGTGACATGGTGTCCGATTCTGTTGTGGCCACGATCTTGAACATAGGCCGTGAAGGCCCAAAGGCTGTTCCGATCGAAGCAGCAGCAAAGACAGAAGAAGAAACGGAGAAGGTGGTGCAGAAGGTAGTATATGCTCTCATGGTGTCGCTCTTCGGTGATGTCAAAGTCGCAGAGGAAGGGAAGCTTGTTATATCTGTGGACGGAGACGTCACGCATTTGGACGGGAGGAGTGGTGATGTCGAGTGTGAAAATGCTGCACTGAAAGAAAGGATCAGCACTGCATTCCGTCGCATACAGGGCGCAGTGAGACCAATCCCACTTTCGGCCTCCTGAGGAGAAGCCGTAAATAAGATTATTATGCTTTAACTTGTTCAATGTTTCCTAGGCAGTTCAAACTTGGCTGACATGAAAAAAGAGTGTAATACTGCCTCTGAAACATGAGTTGTAACATTATGTTAACATAAAAAGTGGTTCAGTGGTATGTTTCGATTACGGATACTAAACTGTTGTGGTCACTCCTAGCAGTTATGTGAACAATCCTCTTCACTTCCGGTAAAACTCATATGGGCTGAAGTTCCCGTAAAGTTGATTCTTGTTCATTTTTCCTTTTCATCCAGAGTTTCTCATTGCCTGTTCCTGACCAGTTTCTATTCTTTGTGAAATCTCTTGAGGTCTTGCTTGTCAAGTGTTCCTGATTAGTTTATGGTCATTCATGTCATTGGTGTATAATTTTTGGGTTCTTGGGGCTATTCTCTGCACATTTTTTGTGGTATATGCATGACAACTGAACTTCTAGAGCTCGTGCAAACAACAGCTCCTGTTAGTAAAAAATGTGTACATGTGCATCTCATCATCATCACCACCATCATCAAACCAATCCACCACAATGGTTAGATTTGGTTCCTGCTACGTAGTAAAAAATGTGGACATGTGCAGCCCATCATCATCAAACCAATGTACACAATGGTTAGAAATACGGTAAAATTCGCGTGTCCACTGTTTCTCCTCGTAAAACAAAACAGTGTACCTTTGCCGTAGAGGTGACACTCGGCTAGTAACAGTAGCACCATCAATTTTGTTCCTTCCATTTTATTAAACATAAACAATCATGAAGAGAGAGAGGAAAATAAAAAAAAAGCAAAATGAAAAAGGTAGAAGCGTGGTCGGCAGGATTCGAACCTGCGCGGGCAAAGCCCACATGATTTCTAGTCATGCCCGATAACCACTCCGGCACGACCACTGCTCGCTATTTTTAGCTTCTCACAGCCTACTTATTCTTTATTAGTCAGCTTGGAGCCATCAATACCATACCTTCATTGGACTAGTGAGTCTCAAGCTCCTTTAGAGCTATTTTTTTATGGGGCCCCAGACCTCTTTCTGTTGGTAGACAAAAATATTATGTCAGCTTCATAGATGATTTCAGTAAATTTAGTTGGATTTGTCTTATCAAAAATAAGTCCGACGTGTTCCAAAAAATTCATATCTTCCAACAACATGTTGAACGTGTATTGGATCGCAAAAATCTAGCCATGCAAACCGACTGGGGTGGCGAGTATCAAAAGTTGAATCGATTTTTTGAGCGCATTGGCATCACCCATCATGTGTCATGCCCCCATGCCCACCAACAGAACGGTTCCGCTGAACGCAAACACATACATATTGTGGAAGTTGGTCTCTCCCTCCTCGCTCATGCTTCCATGCCTCTCAAATTTTGGGACGAGGCTTTTCTAACGGCTGTTTATCTCATCAACCGTATTCCTAGTCGGGTTATACACAATGAAACTCCACTAGAACGTCTCTTTGGAATGAAACCCAACTATTCTTTTCTTCGCATTTTTGGTTGTGTGGTTTGGCCTAATTTGCGTCCCGTCAACAAGCACAAACTTGAGTTTCGGTCTAAGCAATGTATATTTCTTGGACATAGCACCCTTCATAAAGGATTCAAGTGTCTTGATGTCTCCACGGGTCGTGTTTATGTCTCCCGTGATGTTATCTTTGATGAACATGTTTTTCCCTTTGATGCGTTGCATCCAAATGCAGGAGCACAACTTCGTGCGGAACTTATACTTCTTCCACCCACACTTCTTAATCCTTCGAGTCTACACTGGGAAGAAGTTCGTAATGATCAGCTGTCGATTTCCAATACTATTATCAAAGCTCTGCTAACATTGTGCAGGAATCTGATGACTAACAGTTCAGAAAATAGCTATGATTTTATGCAGGAAACCGGAGCTGGATCCAATGCCACAGAAAATCAAGGCGGCACAGACTACGGGGTGGGTTCCCCAGCCGGATTGCCCTCGAGATCGCGCGTCTTAGTGCCTAGACGCGGATCTATGACGGGATCCGTGTGCCACCCAGAGGGCGTCACCACGGGGTAAAATTTCGTGTTTTGACCCTTTTCTGAAACCTATTCGAGATCTGACCCTTTTGCTACCGCCAGAGTCAATGGCGGTAGGGTGTAACAGCCTACCGCCAGGGACCTTGGCGGTAGGAAACAACCCTACCGCCAAACAGACTGGCGGTAGGCTGTACAACCCTACCGCCAAGGTGCTCGGCGGCAGGCACGAGCACGCACTGTGTTCAATACTTAGTAGGATTTTGCGGTAGGGCATGCAACCCTACCGCCAGGGACCTTGGTGGTAGGCTGTTATACCCTACCGCCATGGACCCTGGCGGTAGCAAATGGGTCAGATCTCGAAAAAATTTCAAACTAGGGTCAGATCTTCAATAGGTTTCAGAAAAGGGTCAAAACACGAAATTTAGCCTCACCACGGGTGCGGCCACGCGCTGTCCCCCACTCGGGCGGCAGGAGCGGGCCAAACTCCCCCGTGTGGTGCATCATCGCTGGTGGGCTCGAGAGATTCCTGGGCCCTCTTATGTCGCCTGCACAGGATACAGCGATGACCAGGGATGTTTCACGGGGCGCCGCGGCTGAGGATGTCCAGTTGGCATCTCCTGATTCGCCTCATATCTCCACTGATTCAGCTGTTGTTTTCTCTGGGTCTTCTACGGTTCAGCGGATCCAGCAGCGACTACTGCCACCTTCGACTGCTCGACCAACACGTGCTCACACCAGGTCACAGAGTGGTATACACACCTAAAGAATATAGGGATGGGTGTATTCTACAGGTGAACCAGAAAATTTGAAGGAGGCGATTGATCATCCAAATTGGAAACGAGCCGTGAATGAAGAGTACAGTGCACTATTGAAAAATAAAACTTGGCATTTGGTTCCATCAAGTAAAGGTAAAAATGTTATTGATTATAAGTGGGTGTATAAGATAAAGAGGAAGTCTAATGGTAGTACTGACAGGTATAAGGCACGTTTAGTTGCAAAGGGATTTAAGCAACGTCATGGATTTTTCCCTTAAGGATGATCTGCATTACTTTCTGGGTATTGAGGTAACATTTGTCAAGAATGGTATTTTGTTGTCACAAGGAAAATATTTACTAGATTTGCTTACACCTATGGGTATGAAGGGTTGCAAAACCGGTTGCCACACCCCTACCAACATCAGAAAAATTATATCTTAATGATGATGAACCTCTTGGAGGGGTGGATTCTACCAAGTACAGAAGTATAGTAGGCGCCTTGCAGTATTTGACTTTAACTATACCAGATATTTCTTTCTCGATGAACAAGGTTTGTCAATTCTTGCATGCTCATACTACTGTACATTGGACAGCTATCAAACGTATTCTTCGTTACTTGGAGGAACACCCACTCATGGGCTTAGAATTGGGAAGTCAGATTCTGTGTTGGTAAGTGCCTTTTCAGATGCAGACTGGGCAGGATGCCCTGATGATAGAAGATCGACAGGTGGTTTTGCAGTGTTTCTTGGAAGGAACTTGGTATCTTGGCACGCTCGCAAACAAGCCATTGTGTCGCGTTCTAGTATAAAAGCGGAATATAGAGCACTTGCTAATGCTACTGCTGAAATTATTTGGGTTCAAAATCTTTTGACAGAGTTGGGTGTTAGTCATCCAACGTCAGCTTTTCTATGTGTGTAATCTTCGTGCCACTTATTTGTCTACAAATCCTATATTTCATGCTAGGACAAAGCATACTGAAATTGACTATCACTTTGTTCGAGAAAGGGTAGCCAACAAGTTGTTAAATATCAGGTCCATACCGACTAGTGATCAAGTGGCAGATGGGTTACTAAATCTCCTACAGTACGTCAGCTAGAGGTTTTTCGGCGCAATCTCAGCCTAGATAAAGGGGGAGTGTTAAACATTGTATTCTCATGGTGTTGTATAAACCGTGTAGTAGAGGATTGCGTGCGTGTGTTTGTTGTAAATGTGTTGCGCAAAGTTAGGATTGATCTCAATCTAGTCTTTTAGTGTTTTGTATCTACGTTGAGATCAATCTAGACTCCAACGAACCATGTATATCTGATTGACTTCGGCCTCTATATAACTGAAGGAAATATGCCCTAGAGGCAATAATAAAGTTATTATTTATTTCCTCATATCATGATAAATGTTTATTATTCATGCTAGAATTGTATTAACCGGAAACATGATACATGTGTGAATACATAGACAAACATATAGTCACTAGTATGCCTCTACTTGACTAGCTCATTAATCAAAGATGGTTATGTTTTCTAACCATAGACATGTGTTGTCATTTAATTAATGGGATCACATCATTAGAAGAATGATGTGATTGACATGACCCATTCCGTTAGCCTAGCACTTGATCGTTTAGTATACTGCTATTGCTTTCTTCATGACTTATACATGTTCCTGTAACTATGAGAAATATGCAACTCCCGTTTACCGGAGGAACACTTTGGGTACTACCAAACGTCACAACGTAACTGTGTGATTATAAAGGAGTACTACAGGTGTCTCCGAAGGTACATGTTGAGTTGGTGTATTTCGAGATTAGGTTTTGTCACTCCGATTGTTGGAGAGGTATCTCTGGGCCCTCTCGGTAATGCACATCATTATAAGCCTTGCAAGCAATGTGACCAAATGAGTTGGTTATGGGATGATGCATTACGGAACGAGTAAAGAGACTTGCCGGTAACGAAATTGAACTAGGTATTGGATACCGACGATCAAATCTCGGGCAAGTAACATACCGATGACAAAGGGAACAACGTATATTGTTATGCGGTTTGACCGATAAAGATCTTCGTAGAATATGAAGGAACCAATATGGGCATCCAGGTCCCGCTATTGGTTATTGACCGAGAATGGTTCTAGGTCATGTCTACATAGTTCTCGAACCCGTAGGGTCCGCACGCTTAACGTTACGATGACAGTTTTATTATGAGTTTATAAGTTTTGATGTACCGAAGTTTGTTCGGAGTCCCGGATGTGATCACGGACATGACGAGGAGTCTCGAAATGGTCAATACATAAAGATTGATATATTGGAAGCCTATGTTTGGACATCGGAAAGGTTCCGGGTGAAATCGGGATTTTACCGGAACACCGGGGGGTTACAGGAACCCTCCCGGGGGTTAATGGGCCTTAGTGGGCCATGAGGGAGAAGAGGAGGGCCGGCCAGGGCAGGCCGCGTGCCCCCTCCCCCCTAGTCCAAATAGGACAAGGAAGGGGGGGGGGGGGGGCGGCGCCCCCCTTTCCTCTTTCCCCTCCCCCCTTTCCTTCTCTACCAAGGCAAGAGGGGGGAGTCCTACTCCCGATGGGAGTAGGACTCCTCCAGGCGCACCCCAAAGGGGCCGGCCGCACCTCCCCCTCCCTCCTTTATATACGGGGGCAGGGGGCACCCCATAACACACAAGTTGATCTATGGATCGTTCCTCAGCCGTGTGCGGTGCCCCCTCCACCATATTCCACCTCGGTCATATCGTCGCAGAGTTTAGGCGAAGCCCTGCGCCGATGGAGCATCATCATCGTCACCACGCCGTCGTGCTGACGGAACTCATCCCCGAAGCTTTGCTGGATCGGATCCCGGGGATCGTCATCGAGCTGAACGTGTGCTGAACCCGGAGGTGCCATAAGTTCGGTGCTTGGATCGGTCGGATCGTGAAGACGTACGACTACATCAACCGCGTTGTCATAACGCTTCCGCTTACGGTCTATGAGGGTACGTGGACCGACACCCTCCCCTCTCGTTGCTATGCCATCACCATGATCTTGCGTGTACGTAGGAATTTTTTTGAAATTACTACGTTCCCCAACAGTGGCATCCGAGCCTAGGTTTATTGCGTTGATGCTATATGCACGAGTAGAACACAAGTGAGTTGTGGGCGATATAAGTCATACTACTTACCAGCATGTCATACTTTGGTTCAGCGGCATTGTGAGATGAAGCGGCCCGGACCGACATTACGCGTACGCTTACGCGAGACTGGTTTCACCGCTACGAGCACTCGTTGCTTAAAGGTGACCGGCGGGTGTCTGTCTCTCTCACTTTAGTTGAACCGAGTGTGGCTACGCCCGGTCCTTGCGAAGGTTAAAACAGCACCAACTTGACAAACTATCGTTGTGGTTTTGATGCGTAGGTAAGAACGGTTCTTGCTAAGCCCGTAGCAGCCACGTAAAAATTGCAACAACAAAGTAGAGGACGTCTAACTTGTTTTTGCAGGGCATGTTGTGATGTGATATGGTCAAGACGTGATGCTATATTTTATTGTATGAGATGATCATGTTTTGTAACCGAAGTTATCAGCAACTGGCAGGAGCCATATGGTTGTCGCTTTATTGTATGAAATGCAAACACCCTGTAATTGCTTTACTTTATCACTAAGCGATAGCGATAGTCGTAGAAGCAATAGATGGCATAACGACAACGATGCTACGATGGAGATCAAGGTGTCGCGCCGGTGACGATGGTGATCATGACGGTGCTTCGAAGATGGAGATCACAAGCACAAGATGATGATGGCCATATCATATCACTTATATTGATTGCATGTGATATTTATCCTTTATGCATCTTATCTTGCTTTGATTGACGGTAGCATTTTAAGATGATCTCTCACTTAATAATCAAGAAGTGTTCTCCCTGAGTATGCACCGTTGCGAAAGTTCTTCGTGCTGAGACACCACGTGATGATCGGGTGTGATAGGCTCTACGTTCAAATACAACGGGTGCAAAACAGTTGCACACGCGGAATACTCAGGTCATACTTTACGAGCCTAGCATATACAGATATGGCCTCGGAACACGGAGACCGAAAGGTCGAACGTGAATCATATAGTAGATATGATCAACATAGTGATGTTCACCATTGAAACTACTCCATCTCACGTGATGATCGGACATGGTTTAGTTGATTTGGATCACGTGATCACTTAGATGACTAGAGAGATATCTGTCTAAGTGGGAGTTCTTAAGTAATATGATTAATTGAACTTAAATTTATCATGAACTTAGTACCTGATAGTATTTTGCTTGTCTATGTTTGTTTGTAGATAGATGGCTCGTGCTGTTGTTCCGTTAAATTTTAATGCGTTCCTTGAGAAAGCAAAATTGAAAGATGATGGTAGCAATTACACGGACTGGATCCGTAACCTAAGGATTATCCTCATTGCTGCACAGAAAAGTTACGTCCTGGAAGTACCGCTGGGTGCCAGGCCTGCTGCTGATGCAACTGACGACGTTAAGAACGTCTGGAAGAGCAAAGCTGATGACTACTCGATAGTTCAGTGTGCCATGCTTTACGTCTTAGAACCGGGTCTTCAACGACGTTTTGAACGTCATGGAGCATATGAGATGTTTCAGGAGATATGAAGTCTCCAATAAGTTCTATAGCTGCAAGATGGAGGAGAATAGTTCTGTCAGTGAACACATACTCAAAATGTCTGGGTATAATAATCACTTGATTCAACTGGGAGTTAATCTTCCTAATGATAGTGTCATTGACAGAATTCTCCAATCACTGCCACCAAGCTACAAGAGCTTCGTGATGAACTATAATATGCAAGGGATGAACAAAACTATTCCTGAGCTCTTCGCAATGCTAAAAGCTGCGGAGGTAGAAATCAAAAAGGAGCATCAAGTGTTGATGGTTAACAAGACCACCAGTTTCAAGAAAAAGGGCAAAGGGAAGAAGAAGGGGAACTTTAAAAAGAACAGCAAGCAAGTTGCTGCTCAAGAGAAGAAACCCAAGTCTGGACCTAAGCCTGAAACTGAGTGCTTCTACTGCAAGCAGACTGGACACTGGAAGCGGAACTGCCCCAAGTATTTGGCGGATAAGAAGGATGGCAAAGTGAACAAAGGTATATGTGATATACATGTTGTTGATGTGTACCTTACTAATGCTCGCAGTTGCACCTGGGTATTTGATACTGGTTCTCTTGCTAATATTTGCAACTCGAAACAGGGACTACGAATTAAGCGAAGATTGGCTAAGGACGAGGTGACGATGCGCGTGGGAAATGGTTCCAAAGTCGATGTGATCGCGGTCGGCACGCTACCTCTACATCTACCATCGGGATTAGTTTTAGACCTAAATAATTGTTATTTGGTGCCAGCGTTAAGCATGAACATTATATCTGGATCTTGTTTGATGCGAGACGGTTATTCATTTAATCAGAGAATAATAGTTGTTCTATTTATATGAGTAATATCTTTTATGGTCATGCACCCTTGAAGAGTGGTCTATTTTTATTGAATCTCGATAGTAGTGATACACATATTCATAATGTTGAAACCAAAAGATGCAGAGTTGATAACGATAGTGCAACTTATTTGTGGCACTGCCGTTTAGGTCATATCGGTGTAAAGCGCATGAAGAAACTCCATACTGATGGGCTTTTGGAATCACTTGATTATGAATCACTTGGTACTTGCAAACCGTGCCTCATGGGCAAGATGACTAAAACGCCGTTCTCCGGAACTATGGAGCGAGCAACTGATTTGTTGGAGATCATACATACTGATGTTTGTGGTGAAGGAAATATGCCCTAGAGGCAATAATAAAGTTATTATTTATTTCCTTATTTCATGATAAATATTTATTATTCATGCTAGAATTGTATTAACCGGAAACATAATACATGTGTGAATACATAGACAAACATATAGTCACTAGTATGCCTCTACTTGACTAGCTCGTTGAATAAAAAATGGTTGTGTTTCCTAGCCATAGACATGAGTTGTCATTTGATTAACGGGATCACATCATTAGGAGAATGATGAGATTGACTTGACCCATTCCGTTAGCCTAGCACTTGATCGTTTAGTATGTTGCTATTGCTTTCTTCATGACTTATACGTGTTCCTGTAACTATGAGATTATGCAACTCCCGTTTACCGGAGGAACACTTTGGGTGCTACCAAATGTCACAACGTAACTGGGTGATTATAAAGGAGTACTACAGGTGTCTCCAATGGTACATGTTGGGTTGGCGTATTTCGAGATTAGGTTTTGTCACTCCGATTGTCGGAGAGGTATCTCTGGGCCCTCTCGGTAATGCACATCACTATAAGCCTTGCAAGCAATGTGACCAATGAGTTGGTTACGGGATGATGCATTACGTAACGAGTAAAGAGACTTGCCGGTAACGAGATTGAACTAGGTATTGGATACCGACGATCAAATCTCGGGCAAGTAACATACCGATGACAAAGGGAACAACATATGTTGTTATGCGGTTTGACCGATAAAGATCTTCGTAGAATATGTAGGAACCAATATGGGCATCCAGGTTCCGCTACTGGTTATTGACCGAGAATAGTTCTAGGTCATGTCTACATAGTTCTCGAACCCGTAGGGGCCGCACCCCCTCCTTCCTTCCCTTCTCTCTTCCCCTCTTTCCCCCTTCTCCTATTCCAACAAGGAAGGAGGGAGTCCTACTCCCGGTGGGAGTAGGACTCCCCTTGGCGCGCCTCCTCCTAGGCCGGCCCCTCCCCCCTTGATCCTTTATATACGGGGGCAGGGGGCACCCCATGAAACACAAGTTGATCTACGGATCGTTCCTTAGCCGTGTGCGGTGCCCCCCTCCACCATATTCCACCTTGGTCATATCGTCGCAGAGTTTAGGCGAAGCCCTGCGCCGGTAGAACATCATCATCGTCACCATGCCGTCGTGCTAACGGAACTCATCCCCGACGCTTTGCTGGATCGGAGCCCGGGGATCATCATCGAGCTGAACGTGTGCTGAACTCGGAGGTGCCGTACGTTCGGTACTTGGATCGGTCGGATCGTGAAGATGTACGACTACATCAACCGCGTTGTCATAACGCTTCCGCTTACGGTCTACGAGGGTACGTGGACATACACTCTCACCTCTCGTTGCTATACCATCACCATGATCTTGCGTGTGCGTAGGAATTTTTTTGAAATTACTACGTTCCCCAACAGTGGCATCCGAGCCTAGGTTTTATGCGTAGATGTCATATGCACGAGTAGAACACAAGTGAGTTGTGGGAGATACAAGTCATACTGCTTACCAGCATGTCATACTTTGGTTCGGCGGTATTGTGAGATGAAGCGGCACGGACCGACATTACGCGTACGCTTACGCGAGACTGGTTTTACCGTTACGAGCACTCGTGCTTAAAGGTGGCTGGCGGGTGTCTGTCTCTCTTACTTTAGCTGAATCGAGTGTGGCTACGCCCGGTCCTTGCGATGGTTAAAACAGTACCAACTTGACGAACTATCGTTGTGGTTTTTATGCGTAGGTAAGAACGGTTCTTGCTAAAGCCCGTAGCAGCCACGTAAAATTTGCAACAACAAAGTAGACGACGTCTAACTTGTTTTTGCAGGGCATGTTGTGATGTGATATGGTCAAGACGTGATGCTATATTGTATGAGATGATCATGTTTTGTAACCGAAGTTATCGGCAACTGGCAGGAGCCATATGGTTGTCGCTTTATTGTATGAAATGCAAACGCCCTGTAATTGCTTTACTTTATCACTAAGCGGTAGCGATAGTCGTAGAAGCAAATAGATGGCGTAACGACAACGATGCTACAATGGAGATCAAGGTGTCGCGCCGGTGACGATGGTGATCACGACGGTGCTTCGAAGATGGAGATCACAAGCACAAGATGATGGCCATATCATATCACTTATATTGATTGCATGTGATGTTTATCATTTATGCATCTTATCTTGCTTTGATTGACGGTAGAATTTTAAGATGATCTCTCACTAATAATCAAGAAGTGTTCTCCCTGAGTATGCACCGTTGCGGAAGTTCTTCGTGCTGAGACACCACGTGATGATTGGGTGTGATAGGCTCTACGTTCAAATACAACGGGTGCAAAACAGTTGCACACGCGGAATACTCAGGTCATACTTGACGAGCCTAGCATATATAGATATGGCCTCGGAACACGGAGACCGAAAGGTCGAACGTGAATCATATAGTAGATATGATCAACATAGTGATGTTCACCATTGAAACTACTCCATCTCACGTGATGATCGGACATGGTTTAGTTGATTTGGATCACGTGATCACTTAGATGACTAGAGAGATGTCTGTCTAAGTGGGAGTTCTTAAGTAATATGATTAATTGAACTTTAATTTATCATGAACTTAGTGCTGGTAGTATTTTGCAAATTATGTTGTAGATCAATAGCTTGCGTTGTTGCTTTCATATGTTTATTTTTATATGTTCCTAGAGAAAATTGTGTTGAAAGATGTTAGTAGCAATGATGCGGATTGGATCCGTGATCTGAGGTTTATCCTCATTGCTGCACAGAAGAATTATGTCCTTAATGCACCGCTAGGTGATAGACCTATTGCAGGAGCAGATGCAGACGTTATGAACGTTTGGCTAGCTCAATATGATGACTACTTGATAGTTTAGTGCACCATGCTTAAACGGCTTAGAATCGGGACTTCAAAGACGTTTTGAACATCATGGACCATATGAGATGTTCCAGGAATTGAAGTTAATATTTCAAGCAAATACCCGAGTTGAGAGATATGAAGTCTCCAACAATTTCTATAGCTAAAAGATGGAGGAGAATCGCTCAACTAGTGAGCATGTGCTCAGATTGTCTGGGTACTTCAATCGCTTGAATCAAGTGGGAGTTAATCTTCCAGATAAGATAGTGATTGACAGAATTCTCGAGTCACCATCACTAAGTTACTAGAACTTCGTGATGAACTATAGTATGCAAGAGATGATGAAAACAATTCCTGAGCTCTTCGTGATGTTGAAATCGACGAAGGTAGAAATCAAGAAAGAGCATCAAGTGTTGATGATTGACAAGACCACTAGTTTCAAGAAAAGGGCAAAGGGATAGAAAGGGAACTTCAAGTAGAATGACAAGCAAGTTGTCACTTTCGCGAAGAAGCCCACAGCTGGACCAAAGCCCAAATCTGAGTGCTTACACTGCAAAGGAAACGGTCACTGGAAGCGGAAATGCCCTGAATATTTGGTGGATAAGAAGGATGGCGAAGTGAACAAGGGTATATTTATACAGGTTATTGATGTGTGCCTTACTAGTGTTTATAGTAGCCCCTGAGTATTTGATACTTGTTCGGTTGCTAAGATTAGTAACTCGAAACAGGAGTTACAGAATAAACAGAGACTAGTTGAGGGTGAAGTGACGATGTGTGTTGGAAGTGGTTCCAAGATTGATATGATCATCATCGCACACTCCCTATACTTTTGAGATTAGTGTTAAACCTAAATAAATATTATTTGGCGTTTGCGTTGAGCATGAATATGATTTGATCATGTTTATTGCAATACGGTTATTCATTTAAAGTCAGAGAATAATTGTTGTTCTGTTTACATGAATAAAACCTTCAATGGTCATACACCCAATGAAAATAGTTTGTTGGATCTCGATCGTAGTGATACACATATTCATAATGTTGAAGCCAAAAGATGCAAAGTTAATAATGATAGTGCAACTTATTTGTGGCACTTCCGTTTGGGTCATATCGGTGTAAAGCGCATGAAGAAACTCCATAAAGATGGATTTTTGGAATCACTTGGTTATGAATCATTTGATGCTTGCGAACCATGCCTATTGGGCAAGATGACTAAAACTCTGTTCTCCGGAACAATGGAACAAGCTACTGACTTATTGGAAATAATACATACTGATGTATGCGATCCAATGAGTGTTGATGCTCGTGGCAAGTATCGTTATTTTCTGACCTTCACAAGATGATTTGAGCAGATATGGGTATATCTACTTGATGAAACATAAGTCTGAAATAGTTGAAAGGTTCAAAGAATTTCAGAGTGAAGTGTAAAAATCATCATAACTAGAAAATAAAGTTTCTGCGATCTGATCGCGGAGACGAATATTTGAGTTACGAGTTTGGTCTTCAATTAAAACAATGTGGAATAGTTTCACAGCTCACGCCACCTGGAACACCACAACGTTATGGTGTGTCCGAACGTCGTAACCGCACTTTATTGGATATGGTGCGATCTATGATGTCTCTTACTGATTTACCATTATCGTTTTGGGGTTATGCATTAGAGACAGCTGCATTCACGTTAAAAGGGCACCATCTAAATCCGTTGAGACGACACCGTATGAACTATGGTTTAGCAGTAAACCTAAGCTGTCGTTTCTTAAAGTTTGGAGTTGCGATGCTTATATGAAAAAGGTTCTCAACCTTATAAGCTCGAACCCAAATCGGAGAAGTGCGTCTTCATAG
Source organism: Triticum timopheevii (assembly GCA_963921465.1). Taxonomy (NCBI): domain Eukaryota; kingdom Viridiplantae; phylum Streptophyta; class Magnoliopsida; order Poales; family Poaceae; genus Triticum; species Triticum timopheevii. The sequence goes on along the minus strand of OY997270.1, from coordinate 485,979,521 downwards.
AATACCCAAAGGAAACTGTTGGGTACTCCTTCTATCACAAATCCAAAGGCAAAACATTCGTTGCTAAGAATGGATCCTTTCTAGAGAATGAGTTTCTCTCGAAAGAAGTGAGTGGGAGGAAAGTAGAACTTGATGAGGTAACTGTACCTGCTCCCTCATTTGAAAGTAGTTCATCACAAAAATCTGTTCCTGTGACTACTACACCAATTAGTGAGGAAGTTAATGATAATGATCATGAAACTTCAGATTAAGTTACTACAGAATCTCGTAGGTCTTACAGAGTAAGATCCGCACCAGAGTGGTACGGTAATCCTGTTCTGAAAGTTATGTTACTAGACCATGACGAACCTACGAACTATGAAGAAGCGATGGTGAGCCCAGATTCCGCAAAATGGCTTGAGGCCATGAGATCTGAGATAAGATCCATGTATGAAAACAAAGTATGGACTTTGATTGACTTGCCCAATGATCGGTGAGACATTGAGATTAAATGTATCTTCAAGAGGAAGACGGACGCTGATAGTGTTACTATCTACAAAGCTAGAATTGTCGCAAAAGGTTTTCGACAAGTTCAAGGTGTTGACTACGATGAGAGTTTTTCACTCGTATCTATGCTTAAGTCTGTCTGAATCATGTTAGCAATTGCCGCATTTTATGAAATCTGGCAAATGGATAAACAAAACTGCATTCCTTAATGGTTTTCTTAAAGAAGAGTTGTATATGATGCAACTAGAAGGTTTTGTCAATCCTAAAGGTGCTAACAAATTGTGCAAGCTCCAGCGATCCATCTATGGACTGGTGCAAGCATCTCGGAGTTGGAATATATGCTTTGATGAGTTGATCAAAGCATATGGTTTTATACAGACTTTTGAAGAAGCCTGTATTGACAAGAAAGTGAGTGGGAGCTCTGTAGCATTTCTAATATTATATGTGGATGACATATTGTTAATTGGAAATGATATGGAAATTCTGGATAGCATGAAAGGATACTTGAATAAGAGTTTTTCAAAGCAAGACCTCGGTGAAGCTGCTTACACATTGAGCATCAAGATCTATATAGATAGATCAAGACGCTTGATAAGATTTTTCAATGAGTACATACCTTGATAAATTTTTGAAATAGTTCAAAATGGAACAGTCAAAGAAGGAGTTCTTGCCTGTGTTACAAGGTGTGAAGTTGAGTAAGACTCAAGACCCGACCATTGCAGAAAATAGAAAGAGAATGAAAAGTCATTCCCTATGCCTCAGTCATAGGTTCTATAAAGTATGCTATGCTGTGAACCAGACCTATTGTATACCTTGATCTGTGTTTGGCAAAGGAATACAATTTTGATCTAATAGTAGATCACTGGACAGCGGTCAAGAATATCCTTAGTGAGGACTAAGGAGATGTTTCTCGATTATGGAGGTGATAAAAGAGTTCGTCGTAAAAGTTACATCGGTGCAGACTTTTACACTGATCCAGATGACTCTAAGTCTCAATCTGGATACATATTGAAAGTGGGAGCAATTAGCTAGAGTAGCTCTGTGCAGAGCTTTGAAGACATAGAATATTTGCAAAATACATACGGCTCTGTATGTGACAGACACGTTGACTAAACTTCTCTCACGAGCAAAATATAATCATACCTTAGTACTCTTTGGGTGTTAATCACATAGCAATGTGAACTAGATTATTGACTCTAGTAACCCTTTGGGTGTTGATCACATGACGATGTGAACTATGGGTATTAATCACATGCAGACGTGAATATTGGTGTTAAATCACATAGCGATGTGAACTAGATTATTGACTCTAGTGCAAGTGGGAGACTGAAGGAAATATGCCCTAGAGGCAATAATAAAGTTATTATTTATTTCCTTATTTCATGATAAATATTTATTATTCATGCTAGAATTGTATTAATCGGAAACATAATACATGTGTGAATACATAGACAAACATATAGTCACTAGTATGCCTCTACTTGACTAGCTCGTTGAATCAAAGATGGTTGTGTTTCCTAGCCATAGACATGAGTTGTCATTTGATTAACGGGATCACATCATTAGGAGAATGATGAGATTGACTTGACCCATTCCGTTAGCCTAGCACTTGATCGTTTAGTATGTTGCTATTGCTTTCTTCATGACTTATACATGTTCCTGTAACTATGAGATTATGCAACTCCCGTTTACCGGAGGAACACTTTGGGTGCTACCAAACATCACAACGTAACTGGGTGAAGGAGTACTACAGGTGTCTCCAATGGTACATGCTGGGTTGGCATATTTCGAGATTAGGTTTTGTCACTCCGATTGTCGGAGAGGTATCTCTGGGCCCTCTCGGTAATGCACATCACTATAAGCCTTGCAAGCAATGTGACCAATGAGTTGGTTACAGGATGATGCATTACGTAACGAGTAAAGAGACTTGCCGGTAACGAGATTGAACTAGGTATTGGATACCGACGATCAAATCTCGGGCAAGTAACATACCGATGACAAAGGGAACAACGTATGTTGTTATGCGGTTTGACCGATAAAGATCTTCGTAGAATATGTAGGAACCAATATGGGCATCCAGGTTCCGCTACTGGTTATTGACCGAGAATAGTTCTAGGTCATGTCTACATAGTTCTCGAACCCGTAGGGGCTGCACCCTCTCCTTCCTTCCCTTCTCTCTTCCCCTCTTTCCCCCTTCTCCCACTCCAACAAGGAAGGAGGGAGTCCTACTCCCGGTGGGAGTAGGACTCCCCTTGGCGTGCCTCCTCCTAGGCCGGCCCCTCCCCCCTTGCTCCTTTATACACGGGGGCAGGGGGGCACCCCATGACACACAAGTTGATCTACGGATCGTTCCTTAGCCGTGTGCGGTGCCCCCCTCCACCATATTCCACCTCGGTCATATCGTCGCGGAGTTTAGGTGAAGCCCTGCGTCGGTAGAACATCATCATCGTCACCACGCCGTCGTGCTGACGGAACTCATCCCCGACGCTTTGCTGGATCGGAGCCCGGGGATCGTCATCGAGCTGAACGTGTGCTGAACTCGGAGGTGCCGTACGTTCGGTACTTGGATCGGTCGGATCGTGAAGATGTACGACTACATCAACCGCGTTTTCATAACGCTTCCGCTTACGGTCTACGAGGGTACGTGGACATACACTCTCCCCTCTCGGTGCTATACCATCACCATGATCTTGCGTGTGCGTAGGAATTTTTTTGAAATTACTACATTCCCCAACATGTGGTCCAATGAATGTTGAGGCTCGCGGCGGGTATGTTATTTTCTCACCTTCACAGATGATTTGAGCAGATATGGGTATATCTACTTAATGAAACACAAGTCTGAAACATTTGAAAAGTTCAAAGAATTTCAGAGTGAAGTGGAAAATCATCGTAACAAGAAAATAAAGTTTCTACGATCTGATCGTGGAGGAGAATATTTGAGTTACGAGTTTGGTCTACACTTGAAACAATGCGGAATAGTTTCGCAACTCACGCCACCCGGAACACCACAACGAAATGGTGTGTCCGAACGTCGTAATCGTACTTTACTAGATATGGTGCGATCTATGATGTCTCTTACTGATTTACCGCTATCGTTTTGGGGTTATGCTTTAGAGACGGCCGCATTCACGTTAAATAGGGCACCATCAAAATCCGTTGAGACGACACCTTATGAACTGTGGTTTGGCAAGAAACCAAAGTTATCGTTTCTTAAAGTTTGGGGCTACGATGCTTATGTGAAGAAACTTCAACCATATTAGCTCGAACCCAAATCGGAGAAATGTGTCTTCATAGGATATCCAAAAGAGACTATTGGGTACACCTTCTATCACAGATCCGAGGGCAAGATTTTCGTTGCTAAAATCAGATCCTTTCTAGAGAAGGAGTTTCTCTCGAAAGAAGTGAGTGGGAGGAAAGTAGAACTTGATGAGATAACTGTATCTACTCTCTTGTTGGAAAGTAGTTCATCACAAGAACCGGTTCCTGTGACAACTACACCAACTAGTGAGGAAGCTGATGATATTGATCATGAAACTTCAGATCAAGTTTCTACTGAACCTCGTAGGTCTACCAGAGTAAGATCCGCACCAGAGTGGTACGGTAATCATATTCTGGAAGTCATGTTACTTGACCATGATGAACCTATGAACTATGAGGAAGCAATGATGAGCCCAGATTCCGCAAAATGGCTAGAGGCCATGAAATCTGAGATGGGATCCATGTACGAAAACAAAGTATGGACTTTGGTTGACTTGCCCGATGATCGGCAAGCCATTGAGAATAAATGGATCTTTAAGAAGAAGACTGACGCTGATGGTAATATAACTGTCTATAAAGCTCGACTTGTTGCGAAAGGTTTTCGACAAGTTCAAGGGGTTGACTACGATGAGACTTTCTCACCTGTAGCGATGCTTAAGTCTGTCCGAATCATGTTAGCTATTGCTGCATTTCATGATTATTAAATTTGGCAAATGGATGTCAAAACTGCATTCTTGAATGGATTTCTGGAAGAAGAGTTGTATATGATGCAACCAGAAGGTTTTGTTGATCCAAAAGGTGCTAACAAAGTGTGCAAGCTCCAGCGATCCATTTATGGACTGGTGCAAGCATCTCGGAGTTGGAATAAACGTTTTGATAGTGTGATCAAAGCATATGGTTTGATGCAGACTTTTGGAGAAGTCTGTATTTACAAGAAAGTGAGTGGGAGCTCTGTAGCATTTCTGATTTTATATGTAGATGACATATTATTAATTGTAAATGATATAGAATTTCTGGATAGCATAAAGGGATACTTGAATAAAAGTTTTTCAATGAAAGACCTCGGTGAAGCTGCTTACATATTGGGCATCAAGATCTATAGAGATAGATCAAGACGCTTAATAGGACTTTCACAAAGCACATACCTTGACAAAATTTTGAAAAAAGTTCAAAATGGATCAGGCAAAGAAAGGTTTCTTGCCTGTGCTACAAGGTGTGAAGTTGAGTCAAACTCAATGCCCGACCACATCAGAAGATAGAGAGAAAATGAAAGATGTTCCCTATGCTTCAGCCATAGGCTCTATCATGTATGCAATGCTGTGTACTAGACCTGACGTATGCTTAGCAATAAGCTTGGCAGGAAGGTACCAAAGTAATCCAGGAGTGGATCACTGGACAGCGGTCAAGAACATCCTGAAATACCTGAAAAGGACTAAGGATATGTTTCTCGTATATGGAGGTGACAAAGAGCTAGTCGTAAATGGTTACGTTGATGCAAGCTTTGACACTGATCTGGACGATTCTAAATCGCAAACCGGGTACGTGTTTTTATTAAACAGTGGAGCTGTAAGTTGGTGCAGTTCTAAACAAAGCGTCGTGGCGGGATCTACATGTGAAGCGGAGTACATAGCTGCTTCTGAAGCAGCAAATGAAGGAGTCTAGATGAAGGAGTTCATTACCGATCTAGGTGTCATACCTAGTGCATCGGGACCAATGAAGATCTTCTGTGACAATACTGGTGCAATTGCTTTGGCAAAGGAATCCAGATTTCACAAGAGGACCAAGCACATCAAGAGACACTTCAATTCCATTCGGGACCAAGTCCAAGTGGGAGACATAGAGATTTGCAAAATACATACGGATCTAAATGTTGCAGACCCGTTGACTAAGCCTCTCTCACGAGCAAAACATGATCAACACCAAGACTCCATGGGTGTTAGAATCATTACTATGTAATCTAGATTATTGACTCTAGTGCAAGTGGGAGACTGAAGGAAATATGCCCTAGAGGCAATAATAAAGTTATTATTTATTTCCTCATATCATGATAAATGTTTATTATTCATGCTAGAATTGTATTAACCGGAAACATGATACATGTGTGAATACATAGACAAACATATAGCCACTAGTATGCCTCTACTTGACTAGCTCATTAATCAAAGATGGTTATGTTTCCTAACCATAGACATGTGTTGTCATTTGATTAATGGGATCACATCATTAGAAGAATGATGTGATTGACATGACCCATTCCGTAGCCTAGCACTTGATCGTTTAGTATACTGCTATTGCTTTCTTCATGACTTATACATGTTCCTGTAACTATGAGAAATATGCAACTCCCGTTTACCGGAGGAACACTTTGGGTACTACCAAACGTCACAATGTAACTGGGTGATTATAAAAGAGTACTACAGGTGTCTCCGAAGGTACATGTTGAGTTGGTGTATTTCGAGATTAGGTTTTGTCACTCCGATTGTCGGAGAGGTATCTCTGGGCCCTCTCGGTAATGCACATCATTATAAGCCTTGCAAGCAATGTGACCAAATGAGTTGGTTACGGGATGATGCATTACGGAACGAGTAAAGAGACTTGCCGGTAACAAAATTGAACTAGGTATTGGATACCGACGATCAAATCTCGGGCAAGTAACACACCGATGACAAAGGGAACAACGTATATTGTTATGCGGTTTGACCGATAAAGATCTTCGTAGAATATGAAGGAACCAATATGGGCATCCAGGTCCCGCTATTGGTTATTGACCGAGAATGGTTCTAGGTCATGTCTACATAGTTCTCGAACCCGTAGGGTCCGCACGCTTAACGTTACGATGACAGTTTTATTATGAGTTTATAAGTTTTGATGTACCGAAGTTTGTTCGGAGTCCCGGATGTGATCACGGACATGACGAGGAGTCTCGAAATGGTCGAGACATAAAGATTGATATATTGGAAGCCTATGTTTGGACATCGAAAAGGTTCCGGCTGAAATCGGGATTTTACCGGAACACCGGGGGGTTACCGGAACCCTCCCGGGGGTTAATGGGCCTTAGTGGGCCATGAGGGAGAAGAGGAGGCCCAGCCAGGGCAGGCCGCGCGCCCCCTCCCTCCCTAGTCCGAATAGGACAAGGAAGGGGGGGGGGGCGCCCCCCTTTCCTCTTTCCCCTCCCCCCTTTCCTTCTCCACCAAGGCAAGAGGGGGGAGTCCTACTCCCGGTGGGAGTAGGACTCCTCCAGGCGCACCCCAAAGGGGCTGACCGCACCTCCCCCTCCCTCCTTTATATACGGGGGCAGGGGGGCACCCCATAACACACAAGTTGATCTACAGATCGTTCCTCAGCCGTGTGCGGTGCCCCCCTCCACCATATTCCACCTCGGTCATATCGTCGCAGAGTTTAGGCGAAGCCCTGCGCCGGTGGAGCATCATCATCGTCACCACGCCGTCGTGCTGACGGAACTCATCTCCGAAGCTTTGCTGGATCGGAGCCCAGGGATCATCATCGAGCTGAACGTGTGCTGAACTCGGAGGTGCCGTATGTTCGGTGCTTGGATCAGTCGGATCGTGGAGACGTACGACTACATCAACCGCGTTGTCATAACGCTTCCGCTTACGGTCTACGAGGGTACGTGGACGGACACTCTCCCCTCTCGTTGCTATGCCATCACCATGATCTTGCGTGTACGTAGGAATTTTTTTGAAATTACTACGTTCCCCAACAATAACATGCAGTGTGTCCCTGTCAGGAGCATACGTTTCCAGCTATTTTCACACTCCCCGTGGTAGATTGTCATGAGCGGTGGGAGCATGACCTGGGAGCCGGGGGGGGGGGGGGGGGTGGGAGCGTGGTCGGTAGGGTTCAAACCTGCGCGAGCAAAGCCCACATGATTCCGAGTAGGAGCCCACCAGATTTGGCTGGGGAATATGGCTGGACGCCCGGAATGTTGTCAGTATCGCGTGACCCATGAGTGCGGCGAGCGCCCGGAAGAAGACGGGCTTGCTGCGCTACGCCGCTGCTAAGGACGCCGAGAAAACAAGAGGTTTAGGACTTTCAGAAATGAAGCAAATGGAACTTGTGAAAACTTTGAATTTCTAAGTCTGTAGAGTCGAGTACAACAGAGCCACTTGTACTGTACCGTGGCGGCAACATAATGAAAACATGTCTAATTTGAACGACGAAATTGAGTTCGGTAGTCAAACTGACTATGAGTTGCTTGCTGGAATCCGTTCGGGCTAGGCTAAAATTCATGGAAGTTCACTAAATTAATCAAACTGTTTCTAGTCTCCCCAAAATGCACCGTGACATTGCTTCACATTAACGTTCCACGGTGAAAAAGTCGATTCATCAGTGAAAATACATAGATCTCCTATTTTGTTCCTAGACCACATTGCTCACCCCAATTATTACTGCTCATATCAAAGTGCACAGTCTACGCGTGGCAGGCAATCAACTCTGATCAATAAATTCCACAAATGTTGAAGTAGAAAATACTAATTTCTCGGCATCCAAATCGATTCCAGGATGTGGCAACGATTCTAGTTTTCGAGTAACAAAATATAGGGATTGTAATGTCATTGCTCATCTCAATCCTAGAAGATTTTTGGTTGTTTGATTGCATCATACAAAAAAAAATGACTTTTCAAAGATATTTAATTGATGTTATAGAAATCCTATGCAAAGTACTAAAAAATCCTTCGAAAAAAAGTTCGTGTAGGATTCAACCATATGAATCAAACAGCCAACATAGAGAGAATTCATAAGGAATTTAACTCCTCCAAAATTCTTGTGAAAAATCTTGTGAATCAAAGGAGCCTTAAGTAGGATTCTTTCAAAGATATTTGAGTGGATGTTATAGAAATCCTATGCGAAGTGTTTTTCCTAAGGATTCAACCATATGAATCAAACAGCCAACATAGAGAGAATTCATAAGGAATTTAACTCCTCCAAAATTCTTGTGAAAAATCTTGTGAATCAAAGGAGCCTTAAGTAGGATTCTTTCAAAGATATTTGAGTGGATGTTATAGAAATCCTATGCGAAGTGTTTTTCCTAAGGATTCAACCATATGAATCAAACAGCCAACATAGAGAGAATTCATAAGGAATTTAACTCCTCCAAAATTCTTGTGAAAAATCTTGTGAATCAAAGGAGCCTTAAGTAGGATTCTTTCAAAGATATTTGAGTGGATGTTATAGAAATCCTATGCGAAGTGTTTTTCCTAAGGATTCAACCATATGAATCAAACAGCCAACATAGAGAGAATTCATAAGGAATTTAACTCCTCCAAAATTCTTGTGAAAAATCTTGTGAATCAAAGGAGCCTTAAGTAGGATTCTTTCAAAGATATTTGAGTGGATGTTATAGAAATCCTATGCGAAGTGTTTTTCCTAAGGATTCAACCATATGAATCAAACAGCCAACATAGAGAGAATTCATAAGGAATTTAACTCCTCCAAAATTCTTGTGAAAAATCTTGTGAATCAAAGGAGCCTTAAGTAGGATTCTTTCAAAGATATTTGAGTGGATGTTATAGAAATCCTATGCGAAGTGTTTTTCCTAAGGATATTTAATCCTTCAAAATCCCTGTGAAAGTTCTTTGTGAATCAAAGGAGCCCTAAAAAAAATGCATAATGAAAATCGTGGTCGGCAGGATTCGAACCTGCGCGGGCAAAGCCCACATGATTTCTAGTCATGCCCGATAACCACTCCGGCACGACCACTGCTTGCTATTTGATATTTCTCAAAGCGTCCTAGGCATGGTTTAGTCAGCTTGGAATACAGAAACAGTTAGAATCAGAACGCCGCCGGGAATGCCGTCCGTCAGCATCGCGCCGCGGCTGAGTGCTGATCTTGGCTTGAGGTCAGAGCCCTGCATTGCTGCAACTCCTAGCCTAGCGAGCAACACGCATCAACCTGAGAAAGTATCAAGTACAGAACTTGAGATGTGAAGTAAATGGAACTTGAGAAATTCAGAGATGTCGCCTGCAACTAAGAGTAGAAACTAATTCTGAATTTATAGGTTCAGTAGAGCTAGCCGAGTACAACAGATCCACCCTGTGCTTTACTGAGATGGCAACATAATGAGAACATGTCGAATTTGAACGACAAAATTAAGTTCGGTGGTCAAACTGAACTACGAGCTGCTTGCTAAAATTTGTTTGGGCTAGCTAGTTCACCGCAGCTATTACTGCTCGTACTCCACTGCAAACACCCCACAGTAAATCAAGTACGCGTACATGGCAGTCAACTCTGATCAGTAAGCTCCACAAACCTTGAACTAGAAGAAATCTAATCACTCGGCATCCAAAGAGCAAATCGATTCCACGACGCGGCTTCGGTTCTTGTTTTCGAGGGCAACGATGGTCAATCCGCGAGAAGGACTTTGGGCAATTTTGCTCGGCGTGGTTTATACTAGTAATATGGATGGATCGAAGTAGTAGTAAAGATTAAACAACATGGTAATGTTAATTAAGTAGAGTTGTACCATGCATGATAATATCTAAGCCATGGTTCTAGTGTTAGGATAAATATTACTATTTGCACTAAGCTAGCAAATATGTAGGTTACAACTCTGGAGGATGTAGCCACATTGAAGCATAGTCCCAACCCATCATGTAGTATCCTGTCCTCTCTATACCATCGCCGATACTTTGGTCTTCCCGACAAAACATGTGGTTACCATATTCCAGTGCCACTGTGTACACTTCGTTGCCACGCGACTCATGTTCTCTAGAGCGGGTAGATTTCGAGTAGTAGATGTGGTTTCTCTCTAGACCGTGGCGTTGGGCGCCCATAGGCACGTGCACCGCTTGAGACCTTGTCGGCCCCAAGAACAAGGCATACTCACCAAAGCTCTTCACCTCAGCCCATTTGTGCCAGTAGATGCCGCCGGGGTTTGCATCGACTAGCATGAAGATCTTGAAGAAAGGCTCGCGGTCCGGCAACCATCGGGTCCTTATCGCCATCGATGGCTCCCCATGTAGCTCAACCATGCAACAACCGTATGAACTGGGGTCATGCTTCATGGTGGGGCCATTGCGCCTTCGGACGGCTAACTGGTGGGTAGATGTGATCACGGGCTTCCCTTCTCCCTTGGTGTTGAATTTAAACTTGACCAAGCTCTCGTCGGGGTATGTGAGGCCGTAGAGATCACCGTCGCAGAAGGCAATGTCCGCAAACATCTTCTTGTGCCAAGTTGTCATGATCCACCCACTGGCACTGACTTTGCCAACTTTGCACAATGCAATGTTGAGCCTATCATCCGTGATGGCGGCGAGGACGCAGCCGTTAGAGTAAGTAGGGGCGTCGGAGAAGATGATTTTCGCGATGGGATTTTGCCTCAGACGATCCGGCCTCAGTGGGCGCACCGGCATCTCGGCGCCGGAGAAGAGGTTCACCAGCGTGAGCTCGTGGTTGTCGAAGGCGGCGACCCAGCCGCCATCGTGCGAGCCGACGAACAACTTGTCCTCCACCTTGGTCGGGACGCGCGTGACCCAGGCGTAGTCGGGCCCGCACAGGTGCTTCCTCCCGCTGGACCGGTTGCTGCACGGTGAGAGGAGCAGCAGCGGGACGGCCGGAGGCGCCGGGAGCCGCGCCGTGGCGGCGTGCCACGACCTGCAGACGGCGGCGAGGCGCACGTGGTCGTGCAGGGTGGCGATCCTAACGAGGATATTGCCGAGCAGGTCGTCGGGGAGGTCCGACCACCGCGCTGAGCCTGATGAAGGCTTGGTGGTACCGTCGCCGGGGGTCGTCTCTGTCGTCGACATCTCGTACTGGTCTAGGTGTCGCGATCGACGACGAGCAGTAGAGGGAGGCAGACAGGTAAAAGTAGTATAGAATATAAGTCTGGATCCTCCCTTGCGCCGTTGTGTCTCCAAGTCTTGTGTAACGCCGAGTCTCTCTCGTGTTCGTGTGTCGTCTCGGTCACGAACTCAGGCAAAGGCGCGCAGCAGCAGCTGGACTCTGTCGATCGCGACGCCTTCCACATGTTCGACGGAATGCATGCATATCTGAGACACGCATGCCCATTGAGACGCATCGACGTCAGCAGATGAACGAGGAACAAGCAGCAAGGCATGCCATGTCTCGAGCGTAATGGTGTGCTGGCTAGCTAGCTCGTGTCTCATGGAGCTCGGCGGGACGCCAGTCCTCCTTGAACCAGCGCCTCGTCTCGCTGCCCGCTCCCACTCTAGCACCGCCACCTCCAACTCCCCCCCCCCCCCCCCCCCCCCCCTCCCACTCGATCCCTCGCCGGCGCCAGGTCGCGCCGCCGGGCAAAGCCCGGCCACCGGCGGCGGCGGCGGGGCTCCCCCCCCTCGCGGTGGTTGCTGGCGCAGGACAGCGACATCTGGCGGTTGCATGGTGCTCTGGCAGGGCGTCGCGGTGAAGCTGCGACTGGGGCGGCCAGTGTTGGCGTCTTGGCGTGGCGGTGCGGGTGGCTGCGTGGCCAGGAGTCGGTGGGGCGTGCTTCGCGGGGTGGCGGTGCGTCGGGGTGACAGGCTCCCGTCTCAGATTTGGGCGGGCTGCGCCTCCGACGGGCGGCACGGGCTGCGGCGGTGAGGGCCGGCTGTCGCCGACAGTCTAGGCTGGTGGTGGTGACTGGTGTGGAGGTGTGCCATGATGGAGGTCCGCCGGCGTCTCCAGCTGTGTGGGCCTTGTCCAGGGGCGTAGGGCCGGTGGCGCATGGTGGTGGTAGAGGGCCTCCTTCCCCTAGCTCTAGGCCGACGGCATGGCGACGAGTTGGGGCTCATGCAAGGAGGATCTGGTCGGGGCCTGGGGCGAGTCGGAGTTCGTGCTCCGGGTAGGTAGGCTTGGGCTTGATCCGGGTGGTGCCCGTGGGCGTTGGGGTTCCTCTCGTTGCGGACATAGTGGGCGTTGGTGGTAGTCGGGGCTTCGCGCACATTGTCGAGCTGATCGGCATCAAGGCCCACAGACATGGCGTCGTGCTAGCGTTCTCGGCGACGACCATCGGTAGTCATGGGGCAGTGTCTCCCCTGGTCCACCGGGACCGACTGGAGACACAGGCGTGGGTGCCTCCAACTGTGGAGACGCCGATCCAGACTCTGTGGCTGATGCCGAGCTAGGAGTGAAAGGAGACCCTTTTAACTCCTTCTACCGTGGTGGATGCACCGTGACGTGGACGATTGGTGGAGTCTTGGACATGGATAGAGGTGGCTGCCCCGGATGGTGGTCCGCTTGGTTGGCTCTCCGGCGGCACCATGACGGCGGGGTTGGCCTTACTTCTTGGCCGTGTGGACGGTGAGAGGTGGTGCAGTGGGTGGCTCGCGCGCGCTTTCTGTCTTCACAGTGGCGGTGCCCTGATCTGGATCTGGAGTCCTATGCTTGGCGCGCTTCCCCTAGAGAACTCGTGGTGACGCGGGGGAGCTGCCGAGCAAAATCTCGGCGCTTTGTCGCCAATGACGGCAACACTTGCAGGCGTCGTTATCTTCTTGAAGACGTTGCCATGGTGCTTCTATCAGTGTCCGGGTTCTGGATGAAAACCTATGTCTGCTGTGGACTCGGCAATGGCGATGCATAGCGCGGTTCTCCCTTCTGGGGCCATTGTCATGAAGTTTAGGTGCTACAGAGTTTAGCGTGGTGTTGTACTCAGTTCCCCTTGTATTCTATTTTGGTAGCGTAGTTGCGTGCATGCTACGTGTTCCGGTTATCTTTGGATCGGCATGTTTGAGGGACACTCCATCTTCTTGTATCGTTCGGCCGTATACTTTGTTTGATTGTTGCTTTATATATAAAGCGAGGCGAAAGTTTGTTTCGAGAGCTCGGTGGTACCAAGCAGGCAATGCCAGAAGATCTCGGCAGAACAACACAACAGAGGCGGACGAGAGCTTGACGATGCCCCGAAGCCATGTTTTTTTTTCTCATACAAAAATTTGAACATCTAGAATATCAAGACGAACTGTTCATATTGTGTGATGAACTTTTAACAATTTAGGAATAACATGTCAACTTTTACAAACATCAAACAAATGAAGCCCCTTTTCTACGGGACATCTCACCATGGTAACCGGACTTCATTGCCTCTCTGATATCATGCTTGATATAAAATAGTTACTAAAACCTTGGCGTGATCCAAATCGGAGCCGGTAAATCTAGCCAAGAATACATGCATGGCCATGCATCCTGAAGTTTCTGCATACTCCTCTCCTTGAAGTTCCAAATACCCAGGTCCTGTTTCAATGTTGGCTTCCATAAAAAACGGTCATCCATGAGGTAAGCATGGTTTGGTTGGAACTCCCGAAAGTCCTTAGTGGGAACATACAAGGTATTGTTGTACCCGAGGAATAGCGCGTGGTCTCCCATATCCCGTAGCTCCACCAGCTTCTGCCTGCCAATGTCAACCTTGAAAATGAAGAGCTTCGCCGTAGTGAACTTATAATCCTCTTCAAACAGCTCACTGAACTTGTCATCGTCATATTCGTTGGCGAAATCTACACCGCCTTCATCGACCATATCTTTGATTGGAACATCTGCGCAATTCCAGATCCTCCAGACTTGCTGAAGTTCACCTGACGGGGAGAATGCGAGATACTGGGTAGGGTTGCCCCAGGCTGACACGCCACGCATGATCATCGTCACCATCGGCAAAGGGTCATTGAGATCTATCGTGTAAATAGAACAATCACAACCTAGAGCGTAGAACAAGCCGTCCTTATCATTGTAAAGAACATCTATGAAGCCTTGGTCGCTAGGGAGCAATGTCCACTGCTTGTCACCGGGCCTAGCAAAGGAGAGCCTCCACTCGTCTGGCGTATGCACGATTACCACGGTGCATGCGGCTATCTCGGTGGTAGCAGAGATGGCAACCCGGATATACCCCGAATGCCATGCCCAGGTGACCATCGGGTTGTGGGATCTGTTCTCCAGTCGAGCCTTCAGAGCACGCTTATGGTCGTGGTCATAGCGGCTCTCCCCGTGGTAGATTGTCACGAACGGTGGGAGCGCGGCCTGGGAGCCGGTAATAGGGTTGAGAAGGTACGGGTCCCCGGACTCGTCGGTGGCGAACACCCAGCCGTGACAAGAGGAGACGAATCCCCGGCTCTCCTCGAGGGGCCTTTGAAAGGGGACACGGAACGTGGCGTTGGTGGAGGGGCAGTACAGGGCGGCGTAGTTGGGCCCGTACTCGTCGCAGGAGTAGAACATACAAGGGGCCTGTTTCGGCAAGGGGAGGCCGAGGCGGCGGAAGGTTTCGTAGGCGTGGTGCCAGGATGCGCAGACGGCGCCGGATCGGATAATGCTGGGGACATCCAGCTCTGCCATGACGGTCAGGAGGAGGTCCTCCGGCAGGCCAGACCAATCGGCGGTGCCATGATGGGGAGCAGTTAACCACCTCTGAGGCGCGTGGTTCTTGATCGCTCTGGCTAGTGCGTCGACGGCGGAGATGGACAAGGCTGCTCCCATAGCGGCTGCTGGTTGCGTCCCGCGTTGATCGGTGGTTGTGTGGCGTGCTCCATTGTACTCCTATATATGAGAGGAACCAGCAGAAAGCTAGTCCGAGTCGGACAGCAGTAACATGTACCTGTGCGCGGTATTATCACTGCGATTGAGCACGGATTGTGTCCGATCGAGTTGTCTAGGTCTCCCTATCCTACTTACTAGCTAGGTGATCCACTGTGTGATTTTTCTTTTGATAATAAATCAGGCAAGGAAGCGGCACGTAATCTTATGTGCTTTTAGCGATCCATCGCGTCTGTGCTAGTACTAGATCGATCCGGTCATGTGTTTCACCAAGTTATTATTAGATTCACCCGCAAAAGAAAAGTTATTACTCCCTCCGTTCCATAATATAGTGCCTATAGATTTTTATATAAATCAAACATTACAAACTTTGACCATGTTTATAGAGAAAAGTAGGTACATCTAAAATACCAAATGCACCTCATTGGATACATCGTGAGTTATATTTTCAGAATGTACATGTTTGGTATTATAGATGTAGACATTTTTCTCTATACACTTGGTCAAAGTTGGCAAAGTTTGACTTTCACAAAAATCTATAGGCACTACATTGTGGAACGGAGGGAGTATAAGATTATCTATGGCCGGTCCCCTCAAATCCTCCACAAACATGCCCAGTAAGTACCCCGGACAAGAGAGAAGGAAAAAAAAAGACCTAATCGGACCCCTCTATTAGTCCTATACGTTTGGTATGTCCGCAAACTCTTATATTCACATCAAATATAGAGAGGAAATGAGGGCTTGCAGTTTCACCCGGATACGCCCCATCACGTGACCACATTTTTTCTTTCTTTCTTTACTTTTTATTCTTTCTTTCTCTTCATCTGCATCAATCACATGCACGTAACCGGGCAAGTAAGGGCATCTCTAATGCCAATCCTCAAAATGAACCCTGTATCCGTCCGCGGACCGGTTCAAAAATCCACGGACACTAATGCGGAAACAGGCTAAATTTATGGGCCAATAGCTCCTGTGCGACGTTTTTCATGTAAATTGTACGTAGTGCGATGTAGTTTACAAAAATAGCTTTCCTGCGACGTCTTTCAAGCCAACTATAGCTCCAATGCGACATGACTCTGTTTAACCATGAAATGCAAAACACGAGGGGTTAGCGATTTGAGTTATGACACGCGGGACCCACCAGTTACTTGCATGCGGGCGGGACCCACAACTTATCCACACAAGCATGCCCGTGCTCATCAGCGTGCCCCGACCCGAGCCAGCCACGATCCCGAGCTTGCCCCTTTCCTTTCCCACCTTCTTCTTCCCCTGCGTCGGCAACGAAGCGCGCCGCCGGCGAGTGATGTCTAGCTCGACTTCGATCTCCCGCCAATCATGGATGCAGTACGGTCCACTGCCGTTGACAAGATGTCCCGATTGCCCGCGGATGGAGCCTCTGAAGCGTTTGACTTGTGTGAAGGAAGAAAATGGCAACCGTGGGCGCGAGTTTGTGAAATGTTTGAGCATGCCACAACCGGGGCAGGTTAGATTTGTGTTCTTGACCAATCGTATGGTCTAATTTCTCTTG
Organism: Triticum timopheevii; assembly: GCA_963921465.1. Taxonomy (NCBI): domain Eukaryota; kingdom Viridiplantae; phylum Streptophyta; class Magnoliopsida; order Poales; family Poaceae; genus Triticum; species Triticum timopheevii. Next base: position 485,962,773 of record OY997270.1, on the reverse strand, counting down.
ATTTCTTTCTTCTTTCATTGAATTAGGGCGGTGGATCTAGGGTTAATGTGCCGCTGGCCCCCTGTTTTTCAGGTTCTGAAGAAATGTGAGTATTTTGAGTGGCTCGGTGACTATGTTGAGAGGTTAAGATTGGAGGCATCAACCCCAACCCAAGAGCTCAATTTTGGGGGGGCGGCTTGCCGTGGAACAAGCCCCCCATTTGGTGGACAGAGCCGATCCGATGATGCACAGTGCTGAACTGAAGTGTGAATTGAAGAAAATTGGCAAGCAACTAAAGCATCTGATCGATTTGAAGCAGCAAGCAAATATGATGGCTCGAGCATTTTATTGTTGTGTCACTGCTATGGGTTCATTTTACTTGATGTTCATCAATCGCTAGAATTTGTTAGAGTTTCAGTTAGTGTGTCAAGCTAGTTTCAGGGGTTCCCTAGTTTCAGTTATTCTGTCTAGCTAGTAGTTTGAGTTAGACAGGGATCATTTGTTAGATGAATTTGAATTTGTGTCAAGAAAAACTTGCTTGAATTATTGTAATGATATTCTCAGGGGCCCTATTCTCAGAGGGTCCATGGATTGTTTGCTCCCCTTGATGAATAAATGCAGCAACTGATGAATAAAATGCAGCAATTCTTCAGTTAACAGAGTGCGGGTGCAGAGTTCATGGTAAAAAATATTATTGGGCCGTGGGCTAATGAGGACTGGGAGAAAAAGCAGGCCCAAATAGAAAACAAGCCCACCTGCTGGGTGCACCCATGTTTTGCTTCGACAAAAAAGGCTGTGCACTAAATTTGTTATGGATCATTTTTTGATACACAAATGTAAATCGATAAAACATTATGTGATACATTAAATAAGTTGAACCAATTTTAAGGAGGATAGATAGCTCCATTCATGCATCTAATGCAGATGATCGAGGAACTGAAGAAGATCAAGAAAATGCAAAGAGTTAGCACACGTTTTACTTGTTTTACTTGTCTTAACACAAACAGAAACTTTTCTTCTTTTAACTTTTGAAAAAGAATACTTTTGTTAAGTGTTGAATGGTTCATGAAAATATTTATTACTCCTACCAAAATGTTTTTCCATGTGGTGTTACTTGCATGACTCATAAATACATAAAAAATAGAACTTGTCACCCCCCTTAACAACATATGAAACATATCAAAAAATGCAAGGAGAAATAGCACACTATTACTTGAACAAAACATACATATATTAGCACGCACATTACACACACACACACACACACACACACACACACATACATACATACATACATACATACATGTCCTAGTTGCATGTCCATGGTGGGTTTGCATGGGGCTCCTAGTTGCATGTCCATGGTTTGGGTCATGACCCATGATTTGGCCAATATTGTGAAGATGGTGTGTGTGGTTGATAACCCACAAGTGTAGGGGATCGCAACAGCTTTCGAGGGTAAAGTATTCAACCCAAATTTATTGATTCGACACAAGGGAAGCCAAAGAATATTCTTGAGTATTAGCAGTTGAGTTGTCAATTCAACCACACCTGGATAACTTAGTATCTGCAGCAAAGTATTTAGTAGCAAAGTAGTATGATAGTAAAGGTAACAGTGGTAAAAGTAAAGATAATAGTTTGTAGTGATTGTAATAGTAGCAACGGAAAAATAAATAAGCAAAGCACAATATGTGGAAAGCTCGTAGGCATTGGATCAGTGATGGATAATTATGTCGGATGTGATTCCTCATGTAATAGCTATAACATAGGGTGACACAGAACTAGCTCCAGTTCATCAATGTAATGTAGGCATGTATTCCGAATATAGTCATACGTGCTTATGGAAAATAACTTGCATGACATCTTTTGTCCTACCCTCCCGTGGCAGCGGGGTCCTTACGGAAACTAAGCAATATTAAGGCCTCCTTTTAATAGAGAACCGGAAAAAAGCATTAGCACATAGTGAATACATGAACTCCTCAAACTATGGTCATCACCGAGAAGTATCCCGATTATTGTCACTTCGGGGTTGTCGGATCATAACACATAATAGGTGACTATAGACTTGCAAGATAGGATCAAGAACACACATATATTCATGAAAACATAATAGGTTCAGATCTGAAATCATGGCACTCGGGCCCTAGTGACAAGCATTAAGCATAGCAAAGTCATAGCAACATCAATCTCAGAACATAGTGGATACTAGGGATCAAACCCTAACAAAACTAACTTGATTACATGGTAAATCTCATCCAACCCATCACCATCCAGCAAGCCTACGATGGAATTACTCACGCACGGCAGTGAGCATCATGAAATTGGTGATGGAGGATGGTTTATGATGACGACGGCGACGAATCCCCCTCTCCGGAGCCCCGAACGGACTCCAGATCAGCCCTGCCAAGAGAGATTAGGGCTTGGCGGCGGCTCTGTATCGTAAAACGCGATGAAACTTTGTCTCTGATTTTTTCTCCGTGAAACGGAAGATATGGAGTTGGAGTTGAGGTCGGTGGAGCGTCAGGGGGCCCACGAGACATGGGGGGTGCCCAGGAGGGTGGGCGCGGACCCCACCCTTGTAGACAGGGTGTGGGCCCCCTGGTCTAGATTTTTTCGCCAGTATTTTTTATATTTTCCAGAACTTGCCTCCGTGGATTTTGAGGTCATTCCGAGAACTTTTGTTTTCTACACCTAAAACAACATCATGGCAGTTCTTTTGAAAACAGCGTCAGTCCAGGTTATTTTCATTCAAATCATGCAAGTTAGAGTCCAAAACAAGGGCAAAAGTGTTTGGAAAAGTAGATACGTTGGGGAAGTATCAACTCCCCCAAGCTTAAACCTTTGCTTGTCCTCAAGCAATTCAGTTAATAAACTGATAAAGAAAAACTTTTACAAACTCTATTTGCTCTTGTTGTTGTAAACATGTAAAGCCAGCATTCAAGTTTCAACAACTATTTTGAACTAACCATACTCACATTAACACTTAGGTCTCACAATTACTTATATCAATGGCATAATCAGCTAGCGAGCAATAATAATAAAACTCGGATGGCAACACTTTCTCAAAACAATCATAACATGATATAACAAAATGGTATCTCGCTAGCCCTTTCTGAGACCACAAAACATAAATGCAGAGCACCTTAAAAGATCAAGGACTGACTAAACATTGTAATTCATGGTAAAAGAGATCCAGTAAAGTCATACCCACACTACTAGGGAAAAGCCTAGCAGCAGCGCGGATTTTGGGCCTCTCAGTAGCACGGGTACCAGCGGTACTAATAAGGCGCTACAGCTAACGTATAGCAGTAGCGCCTGTTGACCCACGCTACTACTATACATGAATAGCTGTAGCGCTCTTTAGAAAAGGGCGCTACTGATATTATCTGCAGCGCTGTTTACAGGGAAGCGCTACTGGTAAGGCGGCACTACTGCTAAATTTCCCCCCCTCGCTACTACTAGTTTTATTAGTTTTTGTCCTGCATATTTGTTTTGTATTTGTTTTGTATTTGAATAGGCTTTATACAATAATCTTTAGCATATCATCCACATACAAATGTAATCATAGCATATACATACAATTAGTCTCATCAAATCATGTCATCATCATAATCATCATCCAACACAAAGTGGTCTCTCGTCATCAATCTCGAAAATAGCGATACAAGTCTCGATTACTTGCCAATACATCGTCATCCATCTAAACAATGATATACGCGAGAATAGCTATCACTTTGAGTACATGAGTTTGTATCCCTCTCTCGCATTAGCGTGAACCTAAACTAACTACTGCCTGTCGCTCGGAAACCGAAAACCGGTACACCTGGGCCTGACACTCCGTCCACTTGTCGTATATATACTCCTGGCATAGCACTTCTTCGCCATCTATGATCTATGCACCTGCATCATCACATGAGTCGATGGATGCAACATATATAGTTGAGCAACAGAAAGAGACAGACTTGGCAAAAATAGAAACAACATATCATAAGCATAAATAACAAAGTTCATCGTACCCAAAATGCCCTAACTAGAGTGATTTTCGCTAGTCGAGGAGGAGGATGGTTTAATTACATCACAAATAAAGTTTCACCGTGCATAACTCAAAGTTTTGTCATAAAAGAAAGTATGGACTAAACGGACACATTGTCATATATCGACAATCACTCCATCATGCCGTGCCATCCATCCATGTCAGGGAGATAGTCCTCAAGCTTAGTGAAAGGCTTCATGTCGAGACGCTGAGAGGCTATCCATGTTTGGACGTCTTCCCGCGACATTTGTCCTTCTGCGTAGAACATCCCTGTTTTTCCGACGACCTCATTCATGATGATTTGGGCAAGTTCGCGCTGGATGTTATAGAACTCAGCTCGAAGTCGATGATCCTTGATATCTCCTATGTCCTTTGCCCATTGCAGAATGTGGGCATCGCCAGATCTAGGTGACATGTGAAGGTTCTGGTGATCCCTTCTGTACTCCAGCATGTGGTGTAGGACATAAAATCCATCATTAAGAGAATCGTTCGGTTGCTGGATGCAGCAGAAGTCGATCTTATGGCTGAAGGCAGCCCTGCCGCCCCTTCTCTTCTTGTCCCTAACCTCTCCACCCCTTGCTTGGTAGTAAAACATAGCACTGTCGAGAACATCTTTGATGTGGGTGTAATCCTTTTTGTGAATGTTTTTTGACGAGTCCAAGTAAAGAGTGTGGGAGAATCGGGGGTAGAGGATGATGAGGATGGCATGCCCGCCGCTGCGCAAAATAAGTACACCTCAAATTAATTAGCCTCCACCGTGCAAATGAATTATTGAAATCGAAGGAAGAAGGATAGCAGCGCGGATGACTTACACGGTATGATAAGGCACGAGAATCGCCTCCTTGTCCTTATTGGCGAGCATGAAACTGACGATGTAATCCCTCGCGTATTCACGCTGCTCTGCAGAGTCTCCCAAGAAGCCCTCGTGCATGTAGTACGGGTCAGCGACACAGATATGACGTATCTGCTCAACCCCAATGATGTAGTTCATGTGCAAGGCATAAAGGCGGACAAACGTAAAATCCAGCTTCTTCACGTGAAACATGTCGAATATGTAATCGAATCGGAGGAAGAACTTATCCACGGGGAAGCTGTCGATGTACGACATTTGCCGTGGAACGTTAACCATGTAGAGTGGGTATCCTGGATCTTTCGAGGCGATGAGGCCTTTCTCTACCCGCAGCACATCGTCATGAAGTCTCCTTAGATCGCCGAATCTGGCCCGTAGCGCTGTTTCAGGTAGGATTGGTTGATTGGGTATATGCCATTTATCCGCATCGGGGATATCTATACGGTCGTGAAGCCGAGGCTGCTGAGGCGGCTGGATCATAGAATCAACTTTTTTGCCTTTCCTCGCTCTCTTCCTAGACTTCTTTACTACCGGAAGGTCGTCAATAATACATTGAGACGGTAATTCAGGCACCGACTCATGACGCTCAAACCCTGAGGAGGCGCCAGTATAGACATACTGTTTAGCGCCATTGTAATCCTCATCCTCATCCATGGCGACGTCATCAGCGACTAATGGAGCCTCCTCCTTACCCCGTCCGCTATCACCCAACCCGACACCCGACGCTAATTGGGTAGGTGGGGTGTTGATGTTCATACCTTGCTGAGGCTGCGTGCTCGTGGGTGTGCTCCCGGCCGCCTCCAGACGAAGCAGACTCTTTGGCCACAACATGACCCACCCATTAGTATTAGAGGAGGCAAATTCTCGTGGCCCGGTTTGACACTGGCCACAGAAACCTTGAAGATGTTCGGGGGGATCGGCCGGCTGTGGAACAATGGTTCCTTCGGCTCCATTATCGTCGCCTTCCCCACGTCCACCTTCTGTTCGCCGATGGTGTACAATATGGTGCACGGGGTTTCGTCGGCCTGCAAAGAAAAGTTTGCGACGTGAGACATCCGAAAGGCAACGAAAACGGGAGATTATACATTTATATTGAAGGGGGCCGGTGTGACAGATACCGTGAGGGCGTCGAGCTCAGCCAAAGAGGAGGCACCACCGAGGACGTCCGGTGCGGGAGACGGTGCGGGAGCCGGTGCGGGAGCCGGTGCGGGAGAAGGTACGGGAGCCGGTGCGGGAGTAGGTGCTCCCAAGAAGTCAGCAAGGGGAAAGTGCTCTGCATTTTTTTCTGGATTTTGCCTTGTCCAAGTGAAAACGCCCGTCACCAAGGAAGTAGATATATCTGCAATCGCCTGTTTTGCGGCAGCTACCGCCGTTGCGACTGTCTGAGATGATTTCTTCTCAACCGCAATCTCAACCTTCTTGTCGATGTTTTCTTCAGTTAACCTCCGTCTTTCCTTTCTCTCCTCCGTGGTCTCACGGTAGTACTTCTTCCACGTGGCGCCGTCTCCGACATCGTGCACGCGTCCATACGACGGTTGAGTATCCACCGGTTGTTGTTTCAATATGTTCAACGCCCGGTTGAATGGAGTGTCCCACTTGGGCCTCGCTAATGCCTCAGACGGCGAGTCGCTTTCGGCCGCAATCTGGTGCTGCTCTCTCTGCAAAAGGCACAAGGATCGTTTACAAATATGACTAACGTGTGCAGTCGAATTGATCAGAAACTAAAACTACCAGTAGTCTCATGAACTCCGTAATGACCGGTGTTGTCTCGTAAACCTTCTTCACTGGGTCCCAACAGTGCCGGGCCCTCAGGACGTCACGCTCCTGCGGGACGGTGAAATCCGCCAAGGGGTCTGGGATGCCCAGACTCGCGGCTTCCGCGTCCTCCTTGGCCCATTTGGACCTCTTTCCGTCGTAACCACGGCTTCTGAGTGGCTCCCAATGTTCCTCTTTTGAAGCCCCTTCATGTACTTAGACTTTTTTTGGCAGCTTCGGCTCGCAAGCCTCCTTGAATATTTGAAACTGCTCTTCCGTGATTGTCGGATTATCCTTTACAATCTCGGAGTAGGGTTCCCCGTCGTTGATCTTTGCTTTCACTCGATTTTTCCAGGCGGCCAACGCGTCGCTAAACTTGGTCATGGCGTGTTTGTTTATCTTCTTCATTGTCGGGTCCTCGTCTGGATCTTCATAATCCTTCTCATTCCGGCCCGGGAACAAGAATATCTGGTGAAACTACTTTAGGAGGGAGCTCCTCATATTTTCTATCTTCTGTAGTTTCTCATCGTTGATGGTGGCGGTTGTCCGTACGATGCAGCCTATTTGATTGCCGTAGCACGCGCGCGCTTCCTCGGGCGCCTTTGGCTCAAAATTGCCGTGGTCCACCTCCGTGACCACCAGTCTAGTAGTCCTGAGTTTGTTAGGAACCCGTTGCCTCTTTGCTTTCGGTTCTACACCGGCTCCGCTCCCCGAGGCAGCACCGGTCTCAGCGCCGGTCTCGATGCCGGTCTGAATGTCAGCGCCGGTCTCAATCTCAGCACCGGCCTGCGTGTCGGTCTCAGTCCCCGATGCCACCAGTGGGCCCACCAACAACATCTGTTGATCGTCGGTAAGGCTAAAAAATTCGTCTACCGCCCGGTAGACGTCGTCGCAACCACCAGAACCCTGTCCTTCATCGTTGCTAGCCATGTTTCCTATGACTAAATCTAGTCAATTAATTCTAGACCTAATAAAATGAATAATGACATAAAAAAGGACTATTGTTTTGCAGGAATGTTGACTCCTTCCTGGTGCGGCAAATCCCGGGCACTCGATATGTCCTAGTTTGTAGCACAAGTCATGCCGAAATTCAAGGAAAATTTCGGCATGACCTTTGCTAAAAAGTGGACAAATCGAGAACCTGAAATTTGCCGGAACAGAAATGAATCAACATTCCGACAAAACATAGGCCACTCAGCATCATTCCCTGGAAACGACAAAGCCACTTGGGCACAATCGAACAACTTCAATGAAAATATGTAACATGACCACTTCAATGAAAAATAAAATTTGCCTAAATTCTTTTCCTTGAAAAATAGTGGTCTTTTCAAAAATCTAAAACCTTTGCAAAATGACCTCACTAAACACAGAACCCAATTAAATTGCAAAGGAACTCCATTTCTCTAACCCTTCTGACCTAATGCTATAAAATAAAATTTTCCTCTAACCTAGCCAATCTACTTAACCTAGCTTGTTAATCCAACGAACCTAATTAACCTACCTATTTAACCTAGTTAGTTAATCTAGTTTACCTAGATAATTAACCCTAATTAAACTAGTTAACGCAGCTAGTTCTCTGTCAAAGCCTAAAATAAATTTTTGCACTAATTAACCTGGATAATTAACCTCATTAAACTAGTTAACCTGACTAGTTCTTTGTCAAAGCCCTAACTAAAATTTTGCACTAACCTAGATAATTAACCTAATTAAACTGGCTAACCTATGCATGAGAGAGAGAGAGAGGAGGGGTGGGGGCTTACAGAGGATGGCTCCGGTGGTGGCGACGAAGGTAGTGGTGGCGAGGGAGGCAGGGGCGTCTCAGGTGACAGCGAGGGAGGCAGGGGCGTCTCCGGTGACGGCGAGGGAGGCAGTTGTGGCGAGGAAGGATCCGGTGGCGTCGACGGCGGCTCCGATGGCGTTTATGAGGCTGCACGGCTCCATGGCGTTGGGGGCGGCTCCGGTGGCGTCGACGGCGCACGGCTCTGGTGGCGTCGACGTCGGCAGGAGACGGCGGCGAAGTGGGGCGATGGTGAATCGGGGAGACGGCGGCACGCGGGGTGGGTTGAGGGATTTGGGGGAGAAGTGGTGGACGGGGGAAACGGTTTTTTGGTTAAGTCAAACTTAGCGGTAGCGCGTTTGGTAAAACGCGCTATAGCTAAGATAGCTATAGCGGTTTTTACAAAACGCGCTGCTGCTATAGCTATGTAAATTTCTTTCATTTTTTAATTTCCTTTTCTGTTTCTATAGCGGGGGTCTAGGACACGCGCTGTGGCTACGTTAGCTATACCGCCTCTTACAAACACATGCTGCTGCTATGGCTTCCTCCGTTTTTTCGCTTTTTCATTTATTTTGCTTTACATTTTATTTTTTCCTTTCTCCTTTTTCTATTTCTTTCATTTACTTTTCTATTTGTTTTTCATCTTATTTTATTTCCGTTAGTAGTAGCGCTCTTCTTAGGAAACGCGCTGCTAATTATGCCCTAGTGGTAGCCGTTTCTTCCAAGCCCGCTACTGCTATGCGTAGCCTATCATTCTGGCAATGGGAATATTAGTAGTAGCGCTTTGCAACTACACGCGCTACTGCTAAGGTTGTATCTGTAGCGCGGTTTTTCTTCAATCGCTACTGCTATCTAGCACTAGCGCCCTTTTTTGACCCGCGCTGTTGCTAAATTTCTGTGTATAAGGTTTTCCCTAGTAGTGCCAATATAAACCTATAGTAATGAATGCAAATGACAGTGTGCTCTTCAGCGGGTGCTTTTTAATAAGAAGGTGATGATTCAACATAAAAGTAAATCGATAGTCCCTTCGCAGAGGGAAATAAGGATTTGTAGAGGTGCCAAAGCTCGATTTTAAAATAAAGATTGAATAACATTTTGAGCGGCATATTTTCACTGTCAACAAAACAACTATGAGATGGCTGTATCTTCCATACTACATGCATTATAGGAAGTTACCAAACAAAATGGTAAAAGTTTATACTCCCCCACCACCAACAAGCATCAATCCATGGCTTGCTCGAAACAATGAGTGCCTCCAACTAACAACAGCCCTAGGGGAGTTTTGTTTAATTATATTGATTTGCTTTGTTCTTTTTGGATCATGGGACTGGGCATCCCGGTTACCGGCCCTTTCTCGTGAATGAGGAGCGGAGTCCACTCTTCTTGAGAATAACCCACCTAGCATGGAAGATATAGGCAGCCCTAGTTGAAACATGAGCTGCTCGAGCATATAAAACAGAATTTCATTTGAAGGTTTGGAGTTTGGCACATACAAATTTACTTGGAATGGCAGGTAAATACCGCATATAGGAAGGTATGATGGACCCATATGGAACAACTTTGGGGTTTAAGGAGTTTGGATGCACAAGCAGTATTCCCGCTTAGTACAGGTGAAGACTTGCAAAAGACTGGGAAGCGACCAACTGAGAGAGCGACAACAGTCATGAACATGCATTAGAATTAATTCACACCGAGTACAAGCATGAGTAGGATATAATCTACCATGAACATAAATATCATGAAGGTTATGTTGATTTGTTTCAACTACATGCGTGAACATGTGCCAAGTCGAGTCACTCAATTCATTCAAAGGAGGATACCATCCCATCATACCACATCATAATCATTCTAATAGCATGTTGGCACGCAAGGTAAACCATTATAACTCATAGCTAATCAAGCATGGCACTGATGTCTACTACACAACCTTCTTCTTGTAGACGTTGTTGCGCCTGCAAGTGCACAGGTTTGTAGGACAGTAGCAAATTTCCCACAAGTGGATGACCTAAGGTTTATCAATCCGTGGGAGGCATAGGATGAAGATGGTCTCTCTCAAGCAACCCTGCAACCAAATAACAAAGAGTCTCTTGTGTCCCCAACACACCCAATACAATGGCAAATAGGTGCACTAGTTCGGCGAAGAGATGGTGATACAAGTGCAATATGGATAGTAGATAAAGGTATTTGTAATCTGAAAATATAAAAACATCAAGGTAACTAATGATAAAAGTGAGCGTAAACGGTATTGCAATGATAGGAAACAAGGCATAGGGTTCATACTTTCACTAGTGCAAATTCTCTCAACAATAATAACATAGATAGATCATATAACAATCCCTCGACATGCAACAAAGAGTCACTCCAAAGTCACTAATAGCGGAGAACAAACGAAGAGATTATGGTAGGGTACGAAACCACCTCAAAGTTATTCTTTCGGATCAATCTATTCAAGAGTTCGTACTAGAATAACACCTTAAGATACAAATCAACCAAAACCCTAATGTCACCTAGATACTCCATTGTCACCTCAAGTATCCGTGGGCATGATTATACGATATGCATCACACAATCTCAGATTCATCTATCCAACCAACACAAAGTACTTCAAAGAGTGCCCCAAAGTTTCTACCGGAGAGTCAAGACGAAAACGTGTGCCAACCCCTATGCATAGGTTCATGGGCGGAACCCACAAGTTGATCACCAAAACATACATCAAGTGGCACGTGATATCCCATTGTCACCACAGATAAACACGGCAAGACATACATCAAGTGTTCTCAAATCATTAAAGACTCAATCCGATAAGATAACTTCAAGAGGAAAACTCAATTCATCACAAGAGAGTAGAGGGGGGAGAAACATCATAAGATCCAACTATAATAGCAAAGCTCGCGATACATCAAGATCGTGCCATAGAGAGAACACGAGAGAGAGAGAGAGAGATCAAACACATAGCTACTGGTACATACCCTCAGCCCCGAGGGTGAACTACTCCCTCCTCGTCATGGATAGCGCCGGGATGATGAAGATGGCCACCGGTGAGGGATTCCCCCTCCGACAGGGTGCCGGAACGGGCTCCCGAGAGGTTTTTGGTGGCTACAGAGGCTTGCGGCAGCGGAACTCCCGATCTATCTTCCTTATCGATGTTTTTAGGTTACGTAGGCTTATATAGGCGAAAGAAGTCGGTCGGGGGAGCCTCGAGGGGACCACGAGCCTGGAGGGCGCACCCAGTGGGGTGGGCGTGCCCCCCTGTCTCGTGGCTTCCTCGTAACTCCAAGTCTCCTGGGTCATAATCTTCCCAAAAACCACGCTGCCGAAGGTTTCATTCTGTTTGGACTCCGTTTGATATTCCTTTTCTTCGAAATACTGAAACATGCAATAAAACAGCAATATGGGCTGGGCCTCCGGTTAGAAGGTTAGTCCCAAAAGTAATATAAAAGTGTATAATAAAGCCCGTAATCATTCAAAACAGATAATAAAATAGCATGAATGCTTCATAAATTATAGATACGTTGGAGACGTATCAGGCTCAAGCAACTATAATCTCTAAATGTCATTGCAAATATGTTTACTTCATAATAAGCTGAACCAGGAACGATGAACTCATCATATTTACAAAAACAAGAGAGGTCGAGTTCATACCAACTTTTCTCATCTCAATAAGTCCATCATACATCGTCATTATTGCCTTTCACTTGCACGACCGAACGATGTGTATAATAATAATAGTGCACGTGCATTGGACTAAGCTGGAATCTGCAAGCATTCAACTCAAGAGGAAAGACAAAGTAATATGGGCTCTAAGTTAAATAAACAATCATGCATATGAGAGCCACTAAACATTTTCAATATGGTCTTCTACTCTCGACCCCCAAAGGAAAGAAAAATATAACTATTTACATGGGAAAGCTCCCAACAAGTAAGAAGAAGAACGAGAAATCTTTTTGGGTTTTCATTTTAATTTCTACTACAAGCATGGAAATTAAGCTAACTAATTTTTTTGGTTTTTCCCAAGGTTTATCAAACGCACAAGAAGAAAGCGAGAAAAATAAAATTAAACTAACATGGATTGTACAATGAAAGAGTATGAGCACCGACAACTAGAATAGTGTGTGAACATGAATGTAAAGTCGGTGAGAAATACGTACTCCCCCAAGCTTAGGCTTTTGGCCTAAGTTGGTTTATTGCCATAGACCGCGGCTAATCTCCCTGGTGTATTGGGAGGTGTAATCAGGATACCACTGGCTGGACATCTCCGGGTCCCACTAGTAGGATGATGCACGATAAGGATCCAGTGTAGGTTCTGGCTCTGGCTCAGGTTCTGGAGTGGATGCTTGGCCTCGATGAGCATACACCACTTCCGGCATGACAAGAAAATTATCTGCAATCAAATCAAACAATAGAGGCGCATGCAAAATAATAGTCTCATTGTGTTTCTTATTAAATCTCAGGTTATGCAAGAGTATCTTATCTTCGTTGTCAACAATGAACTCATGTGCTACCATGCTCTTGTAATCTAGAATGTAAGGAGGCAATTTTATCTCCTCTTTCTCATGGTGCCTAATAGGTATCTCAAAATGTCTAGCAAGATGTGCAGCATAGATACCTCCAAAGATGGGGCCTTTTGTACGATTAAGGCTTAGCCGTTTAGCAATGACGGCACCCATACTAAAACTATTGTCTCCAAACAAGGCATGGTGAAGAATAATAATATCAGGAACATTGAAGTTTCCACTATTTCCGTGACCAATCAAGCATCGGCTAGCAAATATGGCAAAGTAGCGTAAAACAGGAAAGTGTATGCTAGAGATTCTCGCATCGGAACCCTTTTTGGATCCCCTACAGTGATAGTGTTAACAAAGCCATCCACATCTTTACAATGTGGTTCCTCTAATTTTCCCTCAAAGGGTATCCTACATACCGCGCGAAAATTACGTAAAGACATTTCCCTGAATTTAGCATATAAATGAAATGATACTGAAGGCGGTGACTTCTTAGGATAATAATAAAAGTTCTGCACGAAAGTATTGGTGAGTAAGAGATACTGATCGATCCGGTCGTGGAGGAAATCGGTGAGGCCTGCATTCTCGATCAAAGAATAAAAATCTTCTTAAATTCCAGCTTCTCTCAAGAAATTATCACATGGCCATTCACACAGCCGTACTTCCTCTATGCGAGGAAGATTATATTTGGCCTTTTCCTTCTCTCTAGCTTGTTTTTCCTGGGAGCCTTGGCTAGAAGAGCCCCTCAAAAATCTCCTTAACATTTTCTGAAAATTTCTGAAATTTTAGTAACTTCAAAATAAAAGTGAATAAAACTAAACAAGATTGGTAGCAACTACTCCTACAAGTGCCTAGAGCCTATATCATGCATTAGAATTACTTGGGACCTCATAAATTTAACATGCAAGCTCAAGAACATGGTCACCTATGCAGCAAAAATTGGCAATGAATAAAGCACTAGAACAAACACTAATTGGACCAATGGAGGAGTCACATACCAAGCAACAATCTCCCAAAGTAGTTTTGTGAATGGATCTTTGAGCAAGGAGATCGAAAATCGCAACAAAATGAGCTAGAACTCGTACTTGAGCTGAATGGGGATTTTTTTGGGAAGAAGATGGAGTGTGTGGGTGCTGGCATAAGTGGAGGGGGCCACCAGGGGCCCACAAGACATGGGGGCGCGCCCTCCACTCTCGTGGCCTGGTGCTTGCCCCTCCTGCAGTGTTTTCAGTGCCCAAAATCCTCAAATATTCCACAAAAAATCATACTAAATTTGCAGGGCATTTGGAGCACTTTTATTTTCGGGATATTTTTTATTGCACGGATAATTCAGAAAGAAGACATATAATACTATTTTTGCTTTATTTATTCTAAATAACAGAAAGTAAAAAGAGGGTACAGAAGGTTGTGTCTTCTAGTTTCATCCATCTCGTGATCATCAAAATGAATCCACTAACAATGTTGATCAAGTCTTGTTAACAAACTCATTCCGAATAACACGGAACCGGAGAAATTTCGAATAACACTAAGTTACCTCAACGGGGATATGAACATCCCCAATAATAAGAATATCATACTTTTTTTGACAGTAGGGAGAGGAAATTCAAAACCTCAAATAATAATAGTTGGAACTTTTCCAATAGAATTGATGCTATGAACTTGAGATTGTTTCCTCGGAAAGTGTACCGTATGCTCATTACCATTAACATGAAAAGTGACATTGCCTTTGTTGCAATCAATAACAGCCCTTGCAGTATTCAGAAAGGGTCTACCAAGGATAATCGACATACTATCGTCCTCGGGAATATCAAGAATAACAAAGTCCGTTAATATAGTGACATTTGCAACCACAACAGGCACATCCTCACAAATACCGACAGGTATAGCAGTTGATTTATCGGCCATTTGCAAAGATATTTCAGTAGGTGTCAACTTATTCAGTTCAAGTCTACGATATAAAGAGAGAGGCATAACACTAACACCGGCTCCAAGATCACATAAAGCAGTTTTAACATAATTTCTTTTAATGGAGCATGGTATAGTTGGTACTCCTGGATCTCTAAGTTTCTTTGGTATTCCACCCTTAAAAGAATAATTAGTAAGCATGGTGGAAATTTCAGCTTCCGGTATCTTTCTTTTATTTGTAATGATATCCTTCATATACTTAGCATAAGGATTTAATTTAAGCATATCAGTTAAGCGCATACGTAAGAAGATAGGTCTAATCATTTCAGCAAAGCGCTCAAAATCCTCATCATCCTTTGTCTTGGATGGTTTAGGAGGAAAGGGCATGGGTTTCTGAACCCATGGTTCTCTTTCTCTACCGTGCTTTCTGGCAACAAAATCTCTTTTATCATAACGTTGATTGTTTGATTGTGGGTTATCAAGATCAACAGCAGGTTCAATTTCTACTTCATTATTTTTGCTAGGTTGAGCATCAACATGAACATTATTATCACTATCACCAGGTTCATGTTCATCACCTGATTGTGTTTCAGCATCAGAAATAGAAATATCATTGGTATTCTCAGGTGTGTCTACAACAGGTTCACTAGAAGCATGCAAAGTTCTATCATTTTTCTTTTTCTTCTTTTTAGAAGAACTAGGTGCCTCTAAATTATTTCTCTGAGAATCTTGCTCGATTCTCTTAGGGTGGCCTTCAGGATACAAAGGTTCCTGAGTCATTCTACCAGTTCTAGTAGCCACTCTAACAGCAAAGTCATTTTTCTTATTTAATTCATCGAGCAAATCATTTTGAGCTTTAATTACTTGCTCAGCTTGAGTGGCAACCATAGAAGCATATTTGCTAATGAGTTTAATTTCACCTTTAACTCTGGCCATATAATCACTCAAGCATCATATCTCGGAAGCATTATTCTTTAATTCTCTACCAACATAAACATTAAAACTTTCTTGTCTAGCCATAAAGTCATCAAATTCATCTAAGCATGGGCTATGAAATTTGGTAGAGGGGATTTCAACTTTATCATATGTGTCGGGTTATCAAGACAATGTGGTTCTTCGACAGGTGGTATATTAAGACCATGTATTTCTTCAATAGGAGGTAAATTCTTAACATCTTCAGCTTTAATACCTTTTTCTTTCATTCATTTCTTTGCCTCTTGCATATCTTCAGGACTGAGAAATAAAACACCTCTCTTCTTCAGAGTGGGTTTAGGAATAGGCTCAGGAGTTGGCTCAATTGGTTCAGGAATTGCCTTAGGAACTGGCTCAGGAAGAGTCCAATTATTTTCATTAGTCAACATATTGTTCAATAGTAATTCAGCTTCGTCAACTGTTCTTTCCCTGAAAACACAACCAGCACAACTATCCAAGTAGTCCTTGGAAGCATCGGTTAGTCCATTATAAAAGATATCAAGTATTTCATTTTTCTTAAGAGGATGATCAGGCAAAGCATTAAGTAATCGGAGAAGCCTCCTCCAAGCTTGTGGGAGACTCTCTTCTTTGATTTGCACAAAATTATATATTTCCTGCAAGGCAGCTTGTTTCTTATGAGCAGGGAAATATTTAGCATATAAGTAATAAATCATATCCTGGGGACTACGCACACAACCAGGATCAAGAGAATTAAACCAAGTCTTAGCATCACCCTTTAATGAGAACGGAAATATCTTAAGGATATAATAATAGCGAGACTTCTCATCATTAGTAAACAGGGTGGCTATATCATTCAACTTGGTAAGGTGTGCCACAACAGTTTCAGATTCAAGACCATAAAAAGGATCAGATTCAACCAAAGTAATTATTTCAGGATCAACAGAGAATTCATAATCCTTATCAGTAGCACAGATAGGTGAAGTAGCAAAAGCAGGGCCAGGTTTCATTCTAGCATTAAGAGATTGCTGCTTCCATTTAGCTAATAGCTTTTTAAGATCATATCTATCTTTACAAGCAAAGATAGCTCTAGCAGCTTCCTCTTCCATAACATAACCCTGAGGAACAACAGGTAATTCATAATCAGGGGGAGAACTTTCATCATCACTATCATCAATAATAGCATCTTCAATAATTTCATTGTCTCTAGCCCTAGCAAGTTGTTCATCAAGAAATTCACCTAATGGCAAAGTAGTATCATGCACAGAAGTAGTTTCATCATAAGTATCATGCATAGCAGAAGTGGCATCATCAATAACATGCGACATATCAGAATTCATAGCAGTAGCAGGTTTAGGTGTCGCAAGCTTACTAACAACAGAAGGAGAATCTAGTGCAGAGCTAGATGGCAGTTCCTTACCTCCCCTCGTAGTTGAGGGCAAAATCTTGGTTCTTTCGTCTTTTAAGTTCTTCATAGTGATCAACAGATATAAATCCCAAGTGACTCAGAGAATAGAGCTATGCTCCCCGGCAACGACGCCAGAAATTAGTCTTGATAACCCACAAGTGTAGGGGATCACAACAACTTTCGAGGGTAAAGTATTCAACCCAAATTTATTGATTCGACACAAGGGGAGCCAAAGAATATTCTTGAGTATTAGCAGTTGAGTTGTCAATTCAACCACACCTAGATAACTTAGTATCTGCAGCAAAGTATTTAGTAGCAAAGTAGTATGATAGTAAAGGTAATAGTGGCAAAAGTAAAGATAATAGTTTTGTAGTGATTGTAACAGTAGCAGCGGAAAAGTAAATAAGCAAAGCACAATATGTGGAAAGCTCGTAGACATTGGATCAATGATGGATAATTATGTCAGATGCGATTCCTCATGTAATAGCTATAACATAGGGCGACACAGAACTAGCTCCAGTTCATCAATGTAATGTAGGCATGTATTCCGAATATAGTCATACGTGCTTAATTATGGAAAAGAACTTGCATGACATCTTTTGTCCTACCCTCCCGTGGCAGCGGGGTCCTAACGGAAACTAAGGGATATTAAGGCCTCCTTTTAATAGAGAACCGGAACAAAGCATTAGCACATAGTGAATACATGAACTCCTCAAACTATGGTCATCACCGAGAAGTATCCCGATTATTGTCACTTCGGGGTTGCTGGATCATAACACATAATAGGTGACTATAGACTTGCAAGATAGGATCAAGAACACACATATATGCATGAAAACATAATAGGTTCAGATCTGAAATAATGGCACTCGGGCCCTAGTGACAAGCATTAAGCATAGCAAAGTCATAGCAACATCAATCTCAGAACATAGTGGATACTAGGGATCAAACCCTAACAAAACTAACTTGATTACATGGTAAATATCATCCAACCCATCACCGTCCAACAAGCCTACGACGGAATTACTCACGTATGGCGGTGAGCATCATGAAATTGGCGATGGAGGATGGTTGATGATGACGACGGCAACGAACTCCCCTCTCCGGAGCCCCGAACGGACTCCAAATCAGCCCTCCTGAGAGAGATTAGGGCTTGGCGGCGGCTCCGTATCGTAAAACGCGAAACGGAATATATGGAGTTGGAGTTGAGGTCAGTGGAGCGTCAGGTTGCCCACGAGACAGGCGGCGTGCCCAGGGGGGTGGGCGCGCCCCCACCCTCGTGGACATGGTGTGGGCCCCCTGGTCTTGATTCTTTCGCCAGTATTTTTTATATTTTCCAAAACTTGCCTCCGTGGATTTTTAGGTCATTCCGAGAACTTTTGGTTTCTACACATAAAACAACATCATGGCAGTTCTGCTGAAAACAGCATCAGTCTGGGTTAGTTTCATTCAAATCATGCAAGTTAGAGTCCAAAACAAGGGCAAAAGTGTTTGGAAAAATAGATACGTTGGAGACGTATCAATGGTGATTGGGGTGTAGCAACCCGGGCCCGTAGCAACCCATAGCAGTACACAAATAATAACAAGAACAACCCATAGGAATCTACAAATAATAGCACGAAACAACAATATATATAGTAGCATAACGATTACAACCCATAGTTCCACGATAGCCTTACAACTTAAAATACTAATACAACTTAATAATAGTAGCATGCTGATTACAACTTAAAATACTAATAGGATAGATATATAGCTAGCTAGATAGATCGGGGGGCACCAAACGCGGGCTCTTCTCCTTCTCCTCCTCCGGGTGAATGCCACCTCGCTCCTCCGGGCGCCCTTCACTCCTCCCCGTT
Source organism: Triticum timopheevii (assembly GCA_963921465.1). Lineage (NCBI taxonomy): Eukaryota > Viridiplantae > Streptophyta > Magnoliopsida > Poales > Poaceae > Triticum > Triticum timopheevii. The sequence continues at coordinate 485,943,778 of OY997270.1, read as the reverse complement.
GTCGATGGGGTACGGGAGCATGTGCATAATGCCGTTGTTGGGGAAGATGCTATTGAAGTCGGTGAAGATATTATGGGTGGTGAAAGCTATAAACTCACACCCACACCAAAACACTCGCCCGAGGAGGTGGAAGGCGTCGAAGGGGTTGGTGAACGTAGCGAGGAGCGCAACCACAACGCCATTGTGATTGACCTCCTCAACATGGAACATCCTTGGAGAGCCACGGGGGAGGTGGCGGAAGCCGTCCGCAAGGAAGAACTCCGTTAACTTCCTTGCGCTCCTCCACCTTGAGATCGTCCACACCCTAAGGGTTCTCTCTATGTAGACTCCAGCCGGGTAGAGCCTTTTCGGCACGGTTGGGGGGGAAGCGGTAGGTGGGCCTGTTGTACTGCATGGTGGCTCGATCGGGTTTGATTTGTGGAGAAGAAGGAAGAAGGAGAGCAGATGGGAGAGGAGGTAGGGGGTATGATGAGGAGGGAGAGGAAGACGATAGGTGTGGCTTAAATAGCCCAAGTGCGACGTGGTTTTTGATTTCTTTGAGTGGTTTCACCTGGTGGAAGTAATGAGTGGACGGCGTTTGGTGACGCCCCAGCGAAGTGTGTACACGAGCGTGGGAAACCAAGGCTGCCATCAAACACTAGATCAATAGCCAGGCTGCGACGCGTCTGTGCCATCGGTCGTGGGTCAACGGGTCACGCCTGCCCGGTCTTCTATCCCGTGCATCAATTGCCATGCCGCGATGTCCCGCACGAGTCTGTGCCGTCGTGGGTCAAGGGGACACGCCTGCCCCGTTTTCTCTGCGTGTGCCGCCCGTGCATGCATGCATGGCAATGTAGCCTGCTGGCTAGGGCCTGGCTAGAGGAGGCAACGTTCGGTCCAAAGGTCTAACTGGTGGGCTTCTTTTACCAAAGCCCAATGGCTAGCCCACTCGCCGCAGCATAAAAAACAAACGGCTACTGCATCCTCTAAAAACCACTACAGCAAATCAGAGCATAGCCTATGGATCGCTGACCTGGCACTGCATGCTGATCCACACCGTTGAACGCGCAGTGATCCAGCGATCTAGAGAAGAGGTGGGGGGTGGGTTATCCAGCATCGTCGAATGCAGCCAATCACAGAGCATCATGTGGATTAGTAATGTGGCTCTAGCGTCTGATCCAGACCGTTCACTAACAGAGATCTAGCGGCTCGGAAAGATGTGGGGTTTCAGATGGGGTTATGCGGGGTTTTGAGAGGGTTTTGAGGGCTAGGGTTGAGCATAACTAATTCAAAAAAAATCAATAAAAATATGAAACTTGCACCCATCATCATTTTATGTGAGTGAGTTGCTGGGAAAAATAAGAAACTTCGTTTATGGGTGTTTTCATGAAAAACCCTTTACAAAACATAGCTATCATGAATGAGGTTGCATGGGATTCAAGCTAGGGTTGAGCATAACTAATTAAAGAAATCATAAAAATATGAAACTTTCACCCATCATCATATTATGTGAGTGAGTTGATGGGAAAAATAAGAAACTTGGTCTATGGGTATTTTCATGAAAAACCGTTCACACAACATAGCTATCATGAACGCGGTTGCATGTGATTCAAGCTAGGGTTTAGGGCTAAGTTTGTCATAGTTTATCCAAATGATCCTATATTTGGCATGGACCCTATATTTGCACACTAGATGTCAAGTTTTGATATTTGGCCCATTTATAAAAGGTCGAATTTTTTTGCTTAGGAATGTGGTGTTTAGCCTAGCTTCGGAGCTCATTGAGGCAAGTTTTTCACATCAACAATAAGTGTTCGGATTGATCGCTTAACATGCATATGACTAATATTAAAGCATTGTACCATCAATACCACATACTAAACAAATTTGAATTTGAATTTTGGGTCAAACTTGAATCTTGGGTCAAATTTGAAATTCGGCCAGAATTTAAATAGCATTACACAAATACCAGTTTACACAAATTGAGGCAAGTTTGTTATTCTACAACACACATCACCATTACACAAGTTTGACAAATGAAGTTTTCACTTCTTCTTCTTAGCACTTGATTTCTTCTTCTTCTTCTTACCACTTCTTTATCGTACAACACCTAGTTCACTCAAAAGCTTGATTTTCATAACTGGACTAGATAGGACAGCTGGAGTTGGCACCACAACATCTACATGAGGCTCAGTTTGCACAACAACAACTCCAGTAGCTTCAATTGGTAATACAACTTGCAATATAGGCTCAGTTTGCATCACATCTGCTGCAACAACTTTAGTTTGCAGAACATCTTCAGTTTCAGTTTCAGTTTGCAGAACATCTGCCACAACAGCTTCAGTTTGCACCACATTCTGCACCACATCATCATCCAAATGTTGGTCATGATGCATCACAAGATCAAAGACTGCCTCATTTTGCATCACAACATCATCCAACTCTTGCTCATTTTGCACCGCAGCATCATCCAACTCTGGTTCATCACCATAACTTCTCTTTTTTCTACAGCTATTGATTCTTCCCTTTTTGATTGCCTAGCAATCTTCAACAACAAGGGGTTGACCTCCACGCTTCCTCCTACAAAACAAAGCTTGTAATTTGGCTAGTAATTAAATACAACAACCAAATAAAAAAAACACAAACATAAACATACTTTGGCCTTTCAGGAGTGTAACGACATTTTGGAGATCCTTTTCGGTGTCCAAGTTCCTCGCACAACTTGCATCTATTTTTGTTACCTTTTTGGGACCTTTTTGGCTTTGCATCCTTCTTCCCCTTCCCCTTTTTGCTACTCCCACCATGCCTTGAATCTACTTCTTTAGGCCTGCCAGCTTTTCTTTTTGTTAGGGGAGGACACATGGAAAATTCAATTTCCACTTCGGGCCACTGAGACCGATTTGTAAGTGCTGGAATTGGAGTTGCATATGTAGCCTTGAATCTTGCCACTGAGTAGTATTCATGCAAGTATGGGTGCATGTTTATCTTGGGTTGGGATGCCAAGAAAAGTATGGCATGGTCACAAGGTTTCCCGGCGTGTTGCCACTCGAGGCAAGTGCAGTCATGCAATTCAGTGTTAACAACATGCCTCCTTCCAGTCTTGGTATCTCTAACTTCAGCACCCCACAATGAAGATTTTTCAACAGACACATGTGTAAGATTCCTGCTCCTGTTCACCACCTGTTGTACCACTGCAGGAAGCTTATCCCCTTGCAGACAATCACCAATACTTCTTCTCAATTCCCACATGTGCATGATCCTGATCCTGATCTGGTCAACCATGTCATGCACAGGCAAGTTCTTTAACTGCTTTATCTTGTTGTTAAAACTTTCTGCCAAGTTATTGTTGATATGATCACACTTGATGGCACTATTAAATCCTGACCTATACCACAATAGAGAATGATAGGTGTTTAACCATGGAACAAACTCATTGCATGCTGCTTTTATCTTATCAGTATTATATGAATGTGTTTGTTTGGTGTAAGATCTTGCTGTTGGCCACATTCTCCCAAATTATTCCCCTCTGATTTTTTTGATCAAATTCATCCACATATGGCCAAAGCACTCCCTCTGCTCACAATGAGGAAAAACATTCTTCACTGCATTTTCTAGCCCTTTACATGCATCTGTGTGTACTGCCAAAGGTGACACTGGCCATATCCATCTTTTCAACTGCATCATGAACCATGTCCATGAAACCTCTGTCTCTGACTGAAACAAACCAATAGCAACAGGGAACATCCAGTTGTGTCCATCTAAAGCATTGCATGCTGCCAATTGACCATTCCATTTGCCTGTCAAAAAATATGAGCCTATGCTCAAATATGGACGACACCCTGCTTTGAAGCCATCTATGCAAGGATTTAAAGCCATAAAAAACTAGGAGAAAAGAACTCTACCATCCCCTGTTACCTCAGTATCTATCTCCACAACACTGCCAGGTGACCTCTTTTGCACCTCTGTTTTGTAGTTATAAAGCATGCTAAAAGTATTTGCCCAATCACCATATAATTCTTTCATTGCCCTCTGTTTTGCTTTCCACACTGTGGTATACTTCACCTTAATGGGGTACTGCTTTTCCAAGTCCACTTTAAGTTTCTTTGCTGTAGTGTTTGGTTTCTTGGCTAAAATTGGAGTGATCTTTTCTGCAATCCAAAGCTGTGATGTCATGGTTGATACTCTCTGTGAACTTGTAATACAAGTATGTGGATTTGGGATTTGATTAACCCTAATGGTACTTCCATCAGGTTGAATTCTAGCAGATATGTACCACTTGCAAGGCCTGACGCTTCCATCGAAACCTCTGCACCTTGCATAAAATTTCTTTCTGTCAGTCCAGATAGTCTTAGCATCAAACTCATGTTTGACTGCATAAGTCTTGAAACACATCCTAAACTCCTTCATGCTTGAAAACAACTTGCCTACTTCAATAAAATGATTTTCTTTGTCATACATACTTACAAGCTCATCATCACGTGCATCATCTACATTATTTGCAGCATCTTTCATCAGCTGTCCATCCACATCTTCACAAGCATCTCTGTTAGCATCATTAGGCAAACTAGATTCACCCCTCTCTTCCTCATCTTGATCATCTACTGGATCTACTGGAATGCCAAAAAATTTGGCCATCTCTGTGTCAGCCATTGGTGCAATGACCAAATCAGTAGTGTCTTCTAATTGTACTGAATTCCAATCAACACAAATAACCCTTGCAGCACCATCACAACCCTCTTCTATATCTTGATCAACCCTCCTATTACTGTCACTTCACCCATAAACATGGGCATTATCTGTCTCTGTGAAGCCCAATCATCATCTACCATCTGTGAAGCCAACTTTGAGGGCACATATTCAACCTTAGAATCTGATTTCAGATCAACGAGCTCTACATGAAAGGTAGTCTGTTTGCTTGCCCAGCCGTCTTGTCGATCGATTTCATCAACCATCTCTTCACCATTCTCAATTCTCACATACTCACCCTTCCAATTATCAAACCGTAGCAATGCTACCTCCTGCACTGGACCCCAAAAATGCTCTCCCCAATTTTCTCCATGACATTTCTCACGGCCCTCTCTTCCATGCTCTTTATTTCCTGAGGATCAATCTCTGCACATTCAACCTCTCTCTCTATGTCTCGCATGCTACCATCACCTAGCTTCGCCTTAGAAGGAAAGAATTCAACAGTGAATTCAAATGTCCTACCCCTGTTTGTCAATGGCGGGCAGTGTGAGCTAGCGGAAACAGACGACGCACAAATCGCATAGGTTGGAAAGGATGCACATACCTAGTCGACGTTGTTGTCTCTGCCGGCTCCATCGCGGTCAGCCCCCTCCCCCGCACCCAAATCTGGATCAAATCGACCAAAAACAGAGGAAACAGAGGTGATGCGGTGAGATCTAACTCAACAAGGAGGAGAACAGGACAAGGGTTCAGTATTTACTCACCACAGCCGCCGCCGCCGCCGCCGAGAACGACAGCTCCGCCGCTGCTGTCACCGAGAAAATAAGCTTCGGCGCCGTTGCCGGCTCACTGCCGAGAACGAAGAGGAGGGAGCAACGGGTCACTGCTCACCTTATTCAGACAGGCACGGAGCCACATCTCACCTGATGCACTACCAAGTGCGGCTATAACTAGATGCTCTGTCAAGTGGGACCCACATGTCTTAAACATAATCTCACTCCCGTTGACGACCATTTTAATCGCCCGAGTGGGCCTTGGCTATTTGGACTTCTGAAGCGTTGCACTACAACTATTTTCGTCAACCACGTCGCACTCCTTCCAATTCACGTGAAATATGTCGCACAGGAGCTATTGGCCCCTAAATTTATACCTCAAATGTCCGCATGCAACAACTTTCCGTCAAACATGCTAGAAGCGGTCAATTGAAGAAAATAAAAATAAAACAACACCTTCTGCCAAACAATCAACCTTACGCGGAAGCAAAAAACAAAGCAATGCATTGCATGCACCATCCGTCAGGCCAAACAAAGCAACATGCACACCTTTCGTTGAAGCAATGCATTTAAGAAGAAAAAGAAAAGAGATAAGTACGTTGGCGGAAGGTGTTCCAATTTTTTGCGGAAGCAATGCATTTAGTAGTAATTGTTGCATCAAGGGATGTTTATAGGTAGGAAGAAGAAAAGAGATAGACCAGTCCGCCGTATTAAATAGAAGTGCTTCCGCCGTCCGGACGAAGATGAGAGGTATGTGGTGGCTTTTGATTGGCTAGCCGGATGTCCAGATATCCGCAAACGCCCCACAAGTTTGCTTCCGGTTTATGGGACTTCAGATAAACGGAGGCATCCATGGATATTTGCGGATCTATGTTGGATGGTAAAATGTGTCCGAACAGCTCGGTCCGCACGTTTACCTGCGATTTGAGAGTCCACATTAGAAATGCCATAAGAAGAAAATGAGAAACATGGCTACATACACAAACACGTAGGGCTCAAAATGGACATAGCCGGATATTGACCGGACGTCCCGGCAGACGTTTGAGGGGCCGGGTGCCGAATTGGTGAAGCCGGGCTATAGATGCTCTTATTTCCTTTATGTACAATACATATTGCTCATGTGACTGTGTGCATAATGATGCATAACCAAAGATCGTTCAACTTTTAGAACACATGCAGGTTGTTTCAGGCCAAAAACGTCGGCCAGAGAACAATCGATCCAGGCAGTAATTCCTCATCTCCAAACGAAAATTAGGGTTTCTCTGCTTCTCGCTGATGCCGCCGTTGGCCCGCCTCATCTTCGGTGGTGTTAGGGCCATGTGAGCGCGGTGGGTCCCGACCGTTACTGGAGGGAGAGCTTCGTTTTTAGAAGTTTTTTCAAATTTAGTTAGGGTTTTGTCCTGCTTAGGAAAGCGAGACTATGGCGGCTCCCTAAAGATGGAATAAGGTTTTCCCCGCAAAGCCCCCGTTTCGATGATGTGTCTAGCATCGTCGGTGGACGTGTGGACGTGCCCGGCGAATCTACCATTGATGCATTTGCTCGATGGGTGTGTGGAGGTGTCGTTCATCTACGTCAGTGTGTCTTTAGGTTGGATCCTTCCGATCAAAGCTATTCTTCTTCGACGGTGCCTACTGTTCTGGTGCAATTGTCCTATGGGGCCTTAGCACGATAACTTCCCAACTACCTATTACAACAAGTTTTCCTCGATTCTGGTAAGGGAGGGGCGATGACGGTGACACGCCTTTGGCTCGCTTTAGTGCTTGTAATCATCACTAAGTGGTTTACGGATCTGGAAGTAATTTTATTATTCCTAGTGTTCGTTGTACTGTCATGATCGAAAATAAATAGATCAAAATTTTTCCACAAAAAGGAGGCGGAACCTCACATGCCTGCCTCAGGCGTGACTCTATATTAAAATAGACAAAAGTACTTCGTATATCACTTTACTAATTCTTTTAGTAAAGTTACTGTTGGTGGCTATAACTTCCCTTATACTATAAGTTTTGGTTTCACAAATTTTGAAGTCTATTGCTGAAACTATTCTGATAAATTGATCACATTTCAACATAAACATAGAGCATTTGAATGGATCACATCACAATTGAACTACGAGCATAATTATAGCTCATCAAATTCATCGGACATAAACATAATTTTTCCCAAAAACCACGGAATGAGCAAGTTCATTTAAAAAACCACCAACACATGGTGGATCAAATGCCATCATAGTTCAAATAGGCTCATGCACCACCGTTGCCGCCTTCTGCACCACTGCTGCCGCCTACACCATCGCCACCATACGCCTTAGTCACGATGTTGCTACGAGTAAGCTCCCAAAATCTTCACACACACACACACACACACACACACACACACACACACACACACACACGTAGAGAGAGGGAGAGAGAGAGAGAGAGAGAGAGAGAGAGAGAGAGAGAGAGAGAGAGCTTAGGGGAGGTGCGCTTCTTAGCTCACCAGAAGTGTACCTGGTTTCGAGAGACCAGCGGTGTGGTGCGGTCTAGAATCACGGTGCTCATCGGCCACCCTGCCAGTCCTACTGCATGGAGGTGGTGGTGGAAGTGAAGGACGAGCCACCTTGATCGTAGCAGATTAGAGAAGGCCGGCCTGCTGGTGGTCCTCATCGTTTCGGACTCCATTGATATGTCGTATATATACTCTGATCTTTGTTTTTTTTCCTGTGGCATTGTACTCTCATCAGGCCAAATTTCTGGTGGTCTCCTAATCCTATAGAATTCAGGTGGATGTGCCGCTTCAATTATGTATTTTTTTATTCTCACATTTTAAAATTCCTGTGAATCATAGAGGCCCTTAGTTTCCAAAGAGGATTGATGACTTGACCCATGACTATACTGGCAACTGCTGCCTCGAGCCAGCGAGAGGCTCTGGCTTCACGCGGCTGACCCCGCAAAACACTTTCTATCGGTTCCGGTAGCTAGCGGTGATACATCCACCGACCAATTTGCTTCATGATTCCTGATGTGGTGGCACACATACAATGTATTGGAGTGTTTACTGGCAGTTAATCTTTTGTATATGGTCAAAGCAATGTCAGACTATTAGGGCGCATGTCAGGAAAGGCAACACTTTTTGCAGTGGGATGTAGTGGATGCAACATCTCTCATCTCATCTCTCTCTCTCAAACAAATCCATGCATTTTATTTTTGTTCACATTTCTAGATGGCCCATATATTTGACATTAATGTTCTATTATTTAAAACTTTCATATATTCAAATTCCTAAACATAAGGTCTTGAGAACAAGACCAATCTTGAATATAATTTAACTTTTTACTATTTATAAATCATATCAAAATATTAATTTCATTCATTTAAAATTAAATTTTTCGAATCAATTGAAATCAGTTATTGAAATTATTGAAACCGCTTTTCTGGATATAGTTTTCTTAAGTTGTTGAAATCAGTCTGTGCGAAATTGATTAATTCAAATATAGTGTACAAAAAAACTATGAAATTGGTGATCTCAAATATGTGAAATTGCATGTTACACTGTGTGAAAAATGATTATTTCAAATATATAAAACCTGTATTTTTCAAATATATGAAACATATTTTAGTGTGTGTGTGTGTGTGTGTGTGTGTGTGTGTGTGTGTCAATTTTCTTATTCCAGTGTGTGAAAATATGTGAAATTTATTATTTTAAACACGTTTTAATTGAAGCATTGCTGTCCATTTCACTTGATTTTTTCATGTGTGTTGTCGAGTTACTTATTCCACTGCATGAACATATGTGAAAAATGTTATTAGAAATATGTGAATTTGGTTGTTTCATTGTACAGAACTTATTATAAAAAGTATACGAAACTTGTATTTTTTTAATATATGAAATATATAAGTGTTTTTGTGACTTTCATATTCGTGATACTGTTGTTTGAATTGAGTGACTGTAATGTGTTTTTTTAAACTAGTGAAATCTATATTTTGTAATGAGTGTAATCAGTTTTTTGAAACAAAAATATTATTTCAATTAAGCTAGTGTAATGTGTTTTATGAAATGAGTGAAATAAGTTATTTGAAAAAAGTGAAATATATCTTTTTGGTGATTAACGACATTTTGCAGTGTTTGAAACCGATATTTCTGCTGAGTGAAATAAGTTTCAATTTTTCGTAATAAGTAGTGAAATTAGTTTTTCAGATATAGTTCATAATGAGTGAAATTAGTTTTTCAAATCGGTGAAATGTGCCTTTTCAGCTTTGTGAAATACTTATTTTGGAACGACTCAAATTATATTTTTTGAAATGGGTGAAACAGTTTGGAAATATTAATTTCTTGAACCAGTAAAATTAGTTTTTGAAACGAGAAACATATGTGTTTTGAAATGACTGAAGTTGTTTCTGAAAATGAGTCAAATATATATTTTAAAATAAGCAAAACAATGTTTAAAAATGAGTTAAATTAGTTTTTAAAAATTGCTGAAATCATTTTTTGCAATTAGTGAAATTATTTTTAAAAATTATTGAAATATATGGTTTAAAATAAGTGAAACCAGTTTTTAAATAACTTAAATTAGTTTTTGAAATTAGTGAAAGAATTTATTTTTTTATGAAATACGGTAACATTTTTATGTTTTATGGAAGTTATTTAAAAGAGAATTGGAATATGTAAAGTAAAAAGTAGTTCAAGTATATCCAAGATTGATCTTGTTTTGAAGGTCTTGTCACCAAATATTTAAATATATAAAAAGTTTCAAAAATGAATATTTGGTTCAAAACATATCAAGTATTCAAAAATATGAGGATGAAAATTAATACATGTGAGTTGTATGGGAAGAGAGACTGCTTGCATGCGTCGTTCGTCTCCATTCTAACCCTTTCTCCCTATAAAAGGCTGAAAAGACATGCAGTGTCAGTCTCGTCAGTTGTATTAACCGAGTATTGTAGAGGGAATCAATTTACAAGTTTATATGGAGTCAGACAGCACGCATCTTGAGGAAATTGATGGAGGCTGGATTTCCCACCGGCACATACCGCCACCGATAAATTTACTTATTTGCCGCTGACCCCACCTGTCCGTGTAAGCTCGTACTGTGCAGCAACGTGGACCTTAAATTCTTCTGTGGGACTTGTTTTTCGGAGTTCCCTAGGAACATCCAATATCCAAAACTTGGCTCATTGCTAAAAAATAATAATAATCCAAAACTTGGCTCAGCCGCTGAAATGTGTACATTGATCCAACGACCAATAAAACTTTATATCACCATGTGAGAGCAAACCACTAGATCTTGCTTAGTCTTGGAGAATCCACCCCTTGTACGTGCTACTCGAAGGATTTGAGCTGTTGTGCTTCTTTTAAACACTTGCTTTACAGGAGCCGATGTAAACAATAATGTCTGCCCAAAGCACCGATGCAAACAATGCATCTGCGTTTTGTTAAGCTGAGGAAAGACGTCCTAATCTCGCCTGACTCGGCCGATTGGAATGCGTTTTGGCGCGACGTCCCTAGCTTTCCCCTTCAGTGTGAACTTGATTCGGAGAACATCGTTCCACGTCACGGCCTGATGCTTCCAAACGTTCCCTATATATATATCATGCTGGCACTTCCAGGAAAGCAGTAGTATACCACTTCACCTTAGTTTTCTGGGTAGCTTGTGTGCAGCACGCCATGCTCGGGCATGATCAGAGATAAGCTAGCTAGCAGCCAGGTCGTCCAACTTAATTCTGCTTTGTCTACCATGCACAATGCATGCGCATAGCATTGGCATTCAGCTGCAGCTCCGTCGGTAGTACAGTAGCTAGCATGCACATGCACGCATGCATGTGAGATCCTTGATGCTTATGGTGAGTTTCGTACGCTGGCCGTAGCATTGCATGGACCAAGCACGCTTGCGAACGCAAGCTAGCTAGCCACAACGCCGTCATCTCCTCAGCATTGGCCAGACGGCCAGCGTACGTTACGCCGGGCGGGACGTGCCGACGTTCAGTTCCGCACATCTGTCCCAACGTACGGCCAGAGGGGAGAGCCTTCATCAGTGGCCGCCGTACGTCGAGCGTAGGGCATGGAGACGAACATCGGTGTGCCCTAATGTCTGGGTACCGGGTGAAATGTTCGGTTCGATACACCCTTTTTGTGAATGCATGAAGCACTGGAGTGAACATAGGAGTATATTACAGGGAGGTCTCGCTCATGGATGGCGTGCAGTTCATGTGTCGGTCTGGCTCTCCATGACCATTATAACTGTTTTTCTATTTATCGAAACTTCTGTGTGCACCTAAAAAATATGCGTGTGACGTGAATTTTGTTGTACGGAGAGGCCACGTGTTAAATATACTCGTCTGCTTGTACGATGTTGATGTGATTCTTAAAAAAACTATCATAATAATCTAGGGTTGATTACTTCATTGTCCTTGGAATTAACTTCCAGCTTGTAATCATCAACTAGTACATTCTGAAGCAATACTGATCGAGGAATAAAATTAATGAAACTATGGTTATGGCATCCATACAGGTGTATATATATGTACAACACCTCAACCGAGAAATTAAGGTCTAGCAGGCAGCGGAGAGAGCAAGAGAGAGATGGAGTCAGGGAGACAAAGAAATCGATCCAGGATTTTTCTTGGGCCGATCGATAGACAAAGACAACAAAATACCTCAGCGAGAACCTGCATCGTTATTGGTCAGCACACACGTATGTACTTATTTTCAGCTAGATATAAAACCGAGGCAAAAGGTAGTCAACTAGGACAGTATTATTACCATCTTAATTAGATCGTTTCCAGGACGAGCTGCAAATTTGAAATTATGTTCTATATATTAAAAACATATCCTAATGTTTTTTCAGATGTAGGAAGACTAACGGCCTGAAACAAAAATGTCAATATATTAAAAAGATATCCTAATGTTTTTTCAGAGGTAGGAAGACTAACGGCTTGAAACAAAAAATGTCAAAGGTTCAACAGCCAGATAAACATGCAGCAGAGCATGGATGCATGTCCATCCTGCATTGTGAAAATAATAATCTATTTTAATATAAAACCATAATACATGGTTATTTATCTAATCACCATGTTAATCCACATCATCTGAAATATTTTGACGGTTAGATCTATATCTTTTTTTTAGCAAAAGACCGTAGGGAAGGCCGCTACTGTAAGTCATATTTCATTGATATATGCGATATTTAAAATTGGAGGGGGATGTTAGGTATCATGTAGTTATAATAAAAAAGAAAAAAATATCTAATTATAATGTGTCCAACCATGCTTGCATACCATCCTTCATACGGGGTTTAGCTCTCTCCATAATCATGCTACAGTAATCCTTGAAACATTTGATGATAATTGAGGTCTTTAGATTTATGGTGAAAAATGATACTTTTCATGTGTTTCCACATGCTCAGCAACCAACCATGATCATTCTTTACTGCAGATCACGGGCATCCACTGCTTACCATCAATGAGCATCTCTTATATGTCCATATCAGTGTTCCATGTAATCCTTGGCTCAAAGAAAATGTTTGGCTCAAATCACATGCGAAAAATAGATGCATGAAATCCTTAGTGTCATTTTCGCTGCATAATACAGAAGTTTCATCTCCACATAGAAATTCGTTCTGGTAAGAAGTTCTCTTTATTAAGTCTGTTCTGAATGAGAAGATAGAACATTTTTTTGATAACATGCAAGTTTCCATATCCATTTAAATGGGCACTTGCAGGAGGTGAATTGCCTATTAATTCATCATAGATGTTCTTATTGGAGTATTTTGTGCCATTCCATATAAAATTCCATTGATCACGTTGTTGCAATATATTCATGAATTCCTGACTTTGTTGTACATCAATACTGTATCCATAGGAAATGAAACATGCTATTGTAATCAGATTTATATTACTCCTTACCATGATAGACCGAAATGCCTTTATATTCACAAGGAAAATGTAGATGGGGGAATTGAATGATAATTTTGTATCCAACCATTCATCATCTCAAAACTTAGTCATATCTTTGAAAGGTTCAATAAGTGAACAACAATCTCTCCACGAGAATGAGTCAATATTGGAATTAGTGACATGGATATTTGCATTACTATAATAATATTCCCAAATAATGTGCACCCAAGGTATATCATGATGGTAGAAGAATTTATAGAGATGCTTGATAAGTAATGTTTGGTTTTGTTTCCTCGAATCCAATACACCAAGGCCACCAGCATACTTCGGAAGAGATACCTTCTACCATTTGACTAAGCATTTACCATGCTTATCAATGCTCTTGCCATAACATATATAGTAGTAGATCGATATAAGATCTAATAGATACAATACAATATATTTAGGTCCATTTATGTTGATCTATCAGTTATGATATATTTGGGTACGTTTATGTAAATTAATGGTTATGATGTAGTCAGTTGATAGTAAAAAGTTAATGTGTGTGATGTATTAGGTATGATTATATAGATCTAATGGGTGCGGTCTTTTTAGATATGATTATGTAGATCTAACGGGCACAATATGTTTAGGTACGGTTATGTAGATCAAATGGTTATGGTGCTATTAGTAGAATTATGGTAAAAAATGTATAATGGATACAATCTATTTAGGTATGGTTCTATAGATCTAATGTATAATGGTTTTATAGATCTAATGATATGTGACATGGATATTCCCATTACTATAATATGTACGGTTGTGTAGATCCAACAGATCTGATATGTTGAACTACAAATCTAAAGGCCTAAGTAATTTTGATGATGTGGATCAACGTGGTGTGTTCTGTAGAACCTTGTATTTTGCTTTTAGTATATAATAGAATAGAATAGATAGATAGATAGATAGATAGACAGACAGATTGATGGATAGAATCGATAGACAAAAGAATAGAATAGATGGAGAGAAAATAGAATAGATAGTTATGTGGATTAATGTGTGTGCCTTGAATATAATATGTATTGGGCTTTAGTATATACTGTAATATAGATAGTGATGTGGATTAATATGGTGCCTTGAATAGAACTTGTATTGTGTTTTTAGTATATATAATAGGTAGATTATATAAATGGAACAGATATATTTGCGGCATTTTCGAAAACAAAATTGATTTGACATCGGAGCACCTAGCGCGCCAAAAGACGGATCGAAAAGCTCCATGCCCTACGTATCATGTTTATTAATTTCAGCAACGGAAGTTGGAAAGCAAGTGCTCATTTCTCGAAAAAAAAAAGAAATAACCGAAAGCTCCATGTCTGTGAACACCAAGCCGTCTTTAGGTAAACATTGTCTTCTTCTCACAAGACATCCAACGACTCTGTCACTTTCCTTGTTCGCTTTGCCAACAGAAGTGTAAACAACAAAAAAATCGTACCAAAGACCTCTGCATTGGTGCTATCGTAGTACGTACAATCCACGAGACAGTTTGATTACCTTGGACAGTGACACGCAATATCGGAGTCGCGGACGACCTAGGGCTTAGCACGCCGCGGCATCGTAGCAGCCTAGCTTGCCAGTTTGATGCAGTCGAGGAGGCCCTCCCGTCCAATAGCGTCCGATCAGTCTGTGTCCAGTAGCATGCACACTTGTGGATGTGCCGGCCGGCCAGTGGCCGGAGTCAGACGAAGTTGACTTGGCGTCTTGAGGAATACCCGATCGTGCAGCTGTGTGCTGTCGCTACATATACTCACGGCCGGTCTCGCCGGCAGGAGGGCACATCCCAGCGCCAGCGGCCATGGCAGAGGAACTCGATCGTATGATTGCTCTTCAGCTCCTATCCATGGCATCTTCCGTGCACATCAAATCCGTCGCGGAGCGACCGGCGGGCACGCCACCACCTGCCAGGGCTCTCATGCTCATGCTACTGACGCTCTTCGTGGCCTTGGATATCATATGGGTGGAGGCGCCCGCGCCACTTCCTCGCCCCGGCGATGCCGCCACGCTGGAGGAGCTCCTCATCGTCGCCGCCACCATCGCTACAATCAGCTGGATCTTTATGTAGCGTCACTACATGCACCAACATACGTTGCCAATAATTAGGTGGGTATATGTTCTTATTTTACTTAATGATTTCAGTCTGTTGCGTTTGTGGTGTTCTCTTTGTGCATCCTAATCATGCATATCATATGCTTTGTATCCTCGGAGGGAAACTTGTGCACCCGTGTGCTGGTGCACCCGTAATATGCAAAAATAATTTAGTAATTTGAAAAAAAGGTCAAAAGATCCTAAATTTTTTTGGGACGGGCATGGCCAAAAGTTGTACCGGTATAAAAAGTTTCGTGAAGGAATACCTTCCAATGTATTGTGGGCGACGAAAAACAAAATCAAGACTATAAAATATACAAGTTACTGTTCATAAGCTTTGTACTAGGAAATCTGTTTTTTTTTTGGCCCGAGGTCAACGGAAGTTCATTCCTGGGCTGAACATTTTATATACAGGTACAAAAGTAGGTAAAGTTTGTTTCCAAGAAAGTTTCAGGATATTTTTGACCTTTTCTGTTTTTTTTTGCCTTATCAGGTACACCAGCACCCGAGTGCATCAAGGTATTTACCTTGTATCCTCTTGATACTACCTATATTACGAGTTAATAAAAGTGTCACTTATGAAGAAAAAAAATACTAGCTTATGTTAGTTTATGCACGTGTACTTTCGTCGACTGGGTAATTTGAATATAGTTAAGCTTAGTCCCTATGTAAGAAATAATGATTATTTATAAAGGTTTTGCTAATTCTTATTTGATTGAGATTTTGTTAACTTTGGATTGTTATCTGAAAAAGTTGATCTTCATGTTAATGAAAAGTGCAACTTGCACCTTTTTCTGTAAGTCACTGTAAAATGAACTGATCTAATAAAATCTAATTAAACACGGTTTCGTAGATGTACACAAATATTCGGAAGGATAGCAATATTTACTGAGTCGACGAAGGTACTCCCTCAAATGGGTCACTAGTTTCTCTTTGTCATTTTCTAACTGTTAATTGCTCAAGGTTGATTCAATAATGGATATCAATAGACATCATCATCTTGTTAATTGCCCTGGTTAGGATTGTGAAAAGACACTGCGTCTTTCACATATATTAGTTCCAGCGGACCCTACTCAAAGCTACTCCAGATTATTGCGACAAAATTACGTGGTTGACAAAAAAAACTGCTTTCTCATGTTAGATCTACTGGCCTTCTGGCACGGCAGCTTGTTGCAATCATGAGCGTCTGTGACAAAAAAAGCTGGAATGAAGGCAAGAACACTTTGGACACCGTTGTGATGCCGAAACTTCTTTGCTACCAGCTAGCTGCTGGATGTACTACGTCGTTCATCACATGCTGTAATAATAATCTGTTGTATTATTTGTTCCCGTTTTATCACAATGTATTCTGATTATTGCAACGGATCATTCAATTAGTATATATTTTCTTCCACAGCTAGCTACCATGGGGGCATGAAAGTGTACTATTACGGTGATGTAATTGCGTATGTGTGACTGATAATGCATGCATTCTGACCATACGTATAACAGTGATGTACTACTACAGTGCACTTGTCTGTCACGTCGTACGTACGTGACGACAGGGTACGTGCTGCATTCCGACCCAATTAATTAACATGGCGATAGATGCTGTAATCAACAAGTTACTTCGCCCCTGCAATGTAATAACAAAACTAGAATGAGCATGAGCGCCTGAGAAACGTGTGCCTTCGATGTTATCGAGTGGATGCGAGAGTGACAAATTAAGTAAGCCGCACAACGTGTGGGACATTTCGATGCCTCCTGGCCTTGTTGTACACGTCCACTGCATAAAGCAGCCAAGGGTGGACGGAGTACACTGAGGAATTACATCCTGGTTTTAGTTCTTTTCTCCACTCTAGTTTCTTGTTGCCTCGCAACTCATCCATGGAAGAGGAGGAACACTCTTCGCACCCAGTCCATGGCCTATCATCCGCATGCACTCACCAACATCTACCTCTCCGGGCAGATGGCAGCTAACGTTCTCATCATCCTGCACATGCTCATCACGTTCTTCGTGGCCACGCAGTCCACGGGGTGATCCACGAGGCCCTGCTTGGTGACCTCACACCGAGCCCGCCTCCCCTCCATGGCCGGCCTGGCCACGGTGGTTGAGTTCCTCGTCAGGGCCTCGACGCCTCGCAGTTCGCACCTGCTTGCTGTTCGGATTGGACCATATCGTACCAAGAGTACTGAAGGGACCTTGGAGTTCAAGCCGCTGCCGGGTGAGGTGCAATATTGTCCGCCGGAGGACAGCATCGTCCGAGCGGCCGCCGCGTTCTTCAAAGTCTTTCTCACTAGTTGGGTGCCAAAGCCGTGCAGGCCAGAGTTGCTTCGCATACCATCACGCGTCCTCCGGGTGATCGCCGTCTTTGGATGGTTAGTTTCCTGTAAATGCTTTTTTTCTTTCGTGAATGTCGATATTCTCTTCTTCTTTTTCTTGTTTCATTCATGGACGTACGCATAAACAATTCAAATCGTGCTTAGGAGAGACCGAATGAACCAGCTTAACAAGAATGAGAATTGTCACGGAGCGACGGCCTGAGTCCTCCTCGATCGTGTTCATCAATGCCGAGAGTTCGGAGTTCCCAAGACCTCTAGAAAACACATAGTATTATATTGTCAGCCAGTTTGTTAACTATTTTTTGTTTATATCTATACGTCACTTTTGTATGCAACATTTTACTTCACGCCCAACAAAGCCACCATTGCACTATATATGCCACATCTCTATACTCAACATTTTACCTTGCGCCCATCATACCACCATTGCACTCAACTACACAACAAAAAAACCCTCCTCTGTCGCGCCTGCCCCCAGTTCCAATGGCCGATGTGCGTATTTATTTTACGATCACAATGGCCAACCTCATGTTCGGCCGGTCCCTCTGGATCGAAGCTGTCGTCAAGCCTCTGGCCCAACAATCACCGTACGACGACATCATCATCATCTCGGCCAACGTGGAAGTGGTCGCATTGCTCACCGTCATCTTCTCTGTCGGCGCGAGCCTCATACAGATCAGAGCTGCCGTGCTCTCCCAAGAAACATGCCCTCGCGTTGCTTTGATGTGGGTTTTGTTCATTGCCGGAACAGTAGCCACGGTGGCCGTTGGTTTAGCCGTCGCCTCAAGACGAGGAAACTCACATGAAACCTACACACCTCCTTTTCAAATGAGAAAGCTTGCATGGCCTCTGGTCTGGTATCTGTGCGTGCTTAGAGATGCATGCAAATTCCTTAAAATGTATGCCGTCTGTAAATACATATAAGAGCGTTTAGATCACTAAAGTAGTGATCTAAACACTTTTATATTTATTTTTGGTACCCTCCTTCCCGTTGTATGTCACAAAACTTATACTTGTTATATACATATTCGAAAGAGGATTTCAATGATACTATTTTTGTGGTATACAACTTATTTGTTGGTAGTTAAACTAAAGATCAAATTTCGACCCAAAATGCAGGGGGGCTAATAAACCAGGGTAGTAGTAGTTTAATAATTTGCACAGATGGATTGAGGTATATTCAGCGTGCGGATGTGAGGAGCTATTGTGTTCCATTGCCGCGGCTGCTGCAGTGGCAACTCGAGTTGCACTCTCTTCGCCCTTCCTTGACCACCGAAACTGCGCGAGCTCCACATGATTTTGTTGAGAATGAGATGTTGAAGAAATATGCCCCTCTCAGTCAGCGTGCACCAATAAGATCATTGTTCATGTGAATGTGATGCACAGGATGTCAAAATGGCTAGTACTACACATACGAAGAACAACAGCCGTCGCAGGTAATTCGTTTTGTCCCCTTGCCTTCCGACTGCTAGTCTTGGCAGTGAGAGTGGAGGGGACTCAGATCCTTGTAGTTATGTAGTCTTTGTCAGCATCACTAGTTGTGAACGTAGTGTTTTTATAAATATAAGTATTTTGGTCGTTTTTCTCTATTGTGGCGCTGCCATGGAGCCATAGAGGTTTGTCTCTTTGCAAAACCGATTATTCGGATCTGATGACTTCATTGGCGGACCTAAAGGGTGTGCCTGGTGTGCCGTGGCACACTCAACATTTTGCAGATTTTTTTCACTATATGTCATATTTTTCTGATTTTGTTGGTTTTACAGTATTTGAACTAATTCACCTGAAGCTATACACGTACATGCAAAAACCTAGCAAACCATAGAAGCAGCTTAATTGATTTTTCTACTAGCAGCACTACATGCGTGACTGCATGTCCAGCCAAAGACTCTTGTACATACATAAGCCCGGTAGAAGCTAGCTAGATCAATTCCATCGATCAACTCGACGGAAACTCTAGCGGCGACTTGTGCAGATTGAAAACAGGAAAAAGGGAAAAATTTAGGACTCTTTGATCTACCATGTTATTTTTTAAGACAACTTTCATCTACCATGTGATATTTTCATAGTTGACCCACAACCGTCCACAGATAAATGGTGACCAATCCACAGACACAAATGCGGGAGCCGATCATCCAAACCTAAGCACTTGTCTCGACTGCTTGTCTGCATTTCAAACATCGTTGCTCCCGTGCTTCCCTTCCCTCGGCCGCTCGCCTTGTCGCCCGGTCCCTTCCCCTCCTTTTGCCACTGGTCGTCCGGCTCGAAACGCTTGCCATTGACCAGCCGGATGCATGGATCACCCGCATCAGCCACCCGCTGGTCCGAGAAAATAGGACATTGCAGCCCATTTAAGCCCACATTCTTGTTCGTTTAAAGAAATAAAAACGATTTATCCTTTGAACAAAACAATCCTCACCGTTTTGTTGTAATTGTAGGACTCTTACTTCTTGTTTTGTTGTACTTGCCTAACTCAAGACAAAGAGGATTGTCCATTTTGTTGAAAACATGCGGTCAAACTAAAGAAGGCTGCGGCTGAAGGGCAAACCGAAGTTATTCTTGTGTATGTTTCGTTTCCAAATCGTCCATGTCGTGCTTTGGGAATTCCATGCCAACTCTTTGGATATTTTTTTTACCATAGAGTATGGAGAAGAAAATAATGTGGCAAAGTTAGATCTAAATTTTGGTCAAAAACACGACAATTCGTCAATGAAGCCACCTCGGAGTAAACCCATTTTGTAATTTTATTAACGAAAATCCTAAACCTACGAAGGCCTACATACCTGTTACAAAAACTTCCAACTAATCTAATCACCCCCCCCCCCCCCCCCCCAATTTTCAGGTGGGGCGGGCTCACCCTTTCCTTTAATCCAACCAAACACTCCCACCTCGGATAAGTTCATAAATTTGTGTAAATCATTACGTGGACGTAGCCTTGCTCTTTTATTAAGGAAGTTGTCTCATTTCAAAATTAATTAAGGGACAAACCGTCCTTATATTATCATTTAGTTAAGGGACCAAAAATAGACTTTTCTTGTACAAAATTATGAACATTAGGTATACTGAGACAAGCTATTCAGAAATTGTATGATGAACTTTTAACAATTTAGGGAAAATATGTCAACTTCTTCAAACATCGAACAAATCGAGCCCCTTTTCTATGACACATCTCACCATGGTAACCGGACTTCATCGCCTCTCTGATATTATGCTTAATATAAAATAGTTACTAAAACCTTGGCATGATCCAAATCAGAGTTGGTAAATCTAGCCAAGAATACATGCATGACCATGCATCCTGAAGTTTCTGCATATTCCACTCCTTGACGTTCCAAATACTCATGTCCTCTTTTAATGTTGGCTTCCATTTAAAACGGTCATCCGTGAGGTAAGCGCGGTTTTGTTTGAACGCCGGAAAGTCCTTAGTGGGAACACACACGACATTATTGTACTCGAGGAATAGCGTGTGATCTCCAATATCCCGTAGCTCCATCAGCTTCTGCCTGCCGATGTCCACCTTGAAAATTAGGAGCTTCATGATTGTGAACTTACCATCATCTTTTAACAAATCACTTAACTTGTCATCGTCGTATTCATTACCGAAATCTACCCCATCTTCATCGACCACTTCTTTGATTGGAACATATACGCAGTTCTAGATCCTCTAGACTTGCTGGAGTTCACTTAATGGGGAGAATGCAAGATACTTGGTAGGGTTGCCCCAGACTAACATGCCATGCATGATCATCGTCACCAGCGGCAAAGGCCCATTAAGATCTAATGTGTAAAGTGTAAACAGAGCTAACATGACATAGAGCGTAGAACAAGTCGTCCTTATCATTGTAAAGAACATCTACGAAGCCTTGGCCGCTAGGAAGCAATGTCCACTGCTTGTCACCGGGCCTAGCAAAGGAGAGCCTCGACTCTTCTGGGGTATGCAAGATTAACACGGTGCATGCAGCTATCTTGGTGGCAACAGAGATGGCAACCTGGATATACCCTGAATGCCACGCCCAGGTGGGCATCGGGTCAAGGACTTTGTTCTCCGGTCGAGCCTTCGGAGCACACTTATATGGTCGCGGCCAAAGCGTTTCTCCCCATGGTACAATGTACGACATGAGTGCGGTCTGCGAGCCGGTAATAGGGTTGAGCAGGTATGGGTCCCTAGACTCGTTGGTTATGAACACCCAACCAAGACATGAATAGTCGAATCCCCCGCTCTCTTCGTGGAACGCGGAACGTGGCGTTGCTGGCAAGGCATTACAGGGCGGCGTCTTTGGGACCGTACACGTCGTAGGCGTGCAGTATGCAAGGGGCCGGCTTCGGCAAGTGGAGGCGGAGGCGGGGGAAGGTCTTGTAGGCGTGGTACCAGTACATGCAGACGACGCCGAACCGGATAGTGCTGGGGAAATCCAGCAGCCATGTCGGTCAGCAGGAGGTCCTTCGGCAGGCCAGGTAAATCGGCGATGCCATGATGAGGAGCAGATAAAGATCATCTACAACCATACTTGACAAATCCGGCCCCTCAAACCCCCACACGAGCATCTATAACTAGACTTGGCAAATCCGGCCTTTCAAATGCCCGCAGATGTGCCCGGGCGCGTCGGCGGGCACTGCTCTATCATACCTCAAATTTCTCTTCTCACAACCGGACACCTCAATTAGCGGGCCTCAAATCCATACAAACTCATACAACTATGTAAAGAATGCATTACACACATCGTTCGGCTACTACACCAGGACATTGCCATCAGAGTAACAAAATTTGGCCTGTTTAACCTACATGCTAGTTATGGAGATCATCCACCCTACCCGGCGTCCTTGCCGTCCTTCTCGCGAAATCAGTAGTTGTGCCACATGGTCTATAGCACAGCTAGTTGCGTCTTGCGTGAATCGGTAGTTGTGTCACATGCACCCTCCGTGTACATATATGACGAACCAATTGATGGCTAGTCTGAGTCAGACACCTTAACCTGTGTGTGTTATTACTTGTTGGAAATTCCCAAAAAATAAAATAAAACGCAAGCTATCTTTAAAAAATTGGAACACATTGGTTTTTTTTAAATAACAATAAAATTTGAAATTAGGCACAAATTTTAAAATATAAACAAAATTTTAAACATAGAAATTGTTTGAAAACATGATTTTTTTTTAATTCTCGTAGATTTTTTGGAATTGTGAACAATTTTTTAAAACACATACAAATTTTTTAAACCCCAAACATTTTATGAAAACCTGAATAAATTCAAGATTCCGAATATTTTGTGAAACATGAACAATTTTTTAAGACATGAACATAATTTGGAATTTTAGAACATTTATGAAAAAAATAAACAATTTTAAAATATGTTGAACATTCTCAAAATTTGTGATTTTCAAAAAGAAAATTAAAATTAAAAAGATTGTAAAACAAAAAAAGGAAAGGAAAAAAGAAATAGACAAATGATGAAACAAAAAAATAAACAGCACAAAGAAAATCAGATAAAGAAAAAATTGTAAAAGGTTCCCAAAACCGGTTAGGGACCTTGCAGATGGTTCAAAAACTGGCAGCTCACAAGCTCAGATAGGCCGGCCCATTCTATCGATCGGGGGTGCGATTACTCGGTTATTTGCCGGGACCTCCTATTCTGCATAGTGCATGTTGAGAAGACGCGAAAGGCACATCCCAAGCCCCCCCTCCCTTCGGGGCCAGCCAATGTGCAGGGCAGGGCACCTTTTTTTGTTTTCTCTTTCATTTTTTTCCTTTTTTGCTTCTTTCAATCAATTTGGGGATTTTAAAAAATGTTCATGATTTTGAAAATATATTTAACAAACTTTATCAGATTTAAAAAATGATCTTGAATAAAAGATGTTTATGGATTTCAAAAAAGTGTTCACAAATTCAGAAACGTTCACAAATTAAGACGAGCAAGATAAGACAAAATGTAAATTAATCACGCAAGGAGACCTGCCATCCAAGTGATAGTACGAATATCATCAGTCCCCAAGTGAACGATGGCAGGAAACTGAGCCACCAGACCCTCCTCAAAGTCACAATTGAACTGCATTAACTCGATCAAACTCCTCACAGATCTCCAAGGCTTCTTCAAAGTACTCTGCATGATCTTTAATGTACTTCTGATGCCTTGGGTATCCTAATGGACAATGCCAGGAAAGCTTGCCTAATCAAAGGGATGTTGTCTGAAACCTTGGAGGGTGGTGTCAATATGCTGCAATATGCAGATGGCACTATTTTTCTTATGCAGGATGATTATGAAAGCGCTCATAATTTGAAATATATACTATGCTTGTTTGAGCAAATGTCTGGCTTAAAAATTAATTTCCATAAAAGGGAATTGTTTCTGTTGGGTAAAGCTGCTAAAAAAGACAAGAATATTCCAGGATTTTTACTTGTCCAGTGGGGGAGCTCCCTTTGAAATATTTAGGACTCCCTATTGACAAAAAAAGAATTAGAAATAAACACTGGAAACCCTCCGAGGAAAAAATGGAGAGGAAATGTGGGATGTGGGAAGGGAGGCTGCTAGCTAGTGCCGGGAGACTGACCCTGATATAGTCCTCATTGTCAGGGATTCCTTACTTTATGATGTCCTTCTATGGCTTGCCAGTAGGAGTAAATAAAAGAATGGACTACTTTAGGGCTAGATTGCTATGGCAGGGAAACATTGATAAGAAAAAGTATCACCTAGTTAAATGGTCAGAGGTCTTCTAAAGATATGGGAGGTCTAGGCATTCAAAACCTAGCTCTTATGAATAGAGCTCTATTATGTAAATGATGGTGGAAAATATATAATACTGAGGGCATGTGGCAAAATGTATTTAGATGTTAATATATCAAAAAACATGTATCACCAGTGTCAGCGGTAGAGTTAGGGACTCATAATTTTGGGGGGAATTGTTGAAACATAAAGAATTCTTCTTTTCTTTATGTAAATTTTATGTGGAGAACGGTGAGAACACTAGATTCGGGGAAGACCAATGGATTGGTCCAAAAGCTTTAAAAGACAACTATCCTCGTCTTTATAATATTTGCTTCGATAAAAATAAGTCAGTGGTAGCTATTTTGAGTAAGGGGCTGGATAATGTTAGATTTGGGAGAACTTTGTTGGGGGAATCACTGGAACTATGGGGACACATTAAAGAAGCTTGTGAGAGTTTAACTTTGAATGAACACCTAGACAAGATCAAATGGACTTTGATGGGGAATGGCAAATACACTGTCAAGTCCTGTTATAGACATTTGGTCCAGAATGGGTTCAAATATCCTTATAAATTTCTGTGGAAAACAAAAATGCCATCTAGGGTTAATCTTTTCCTGTGGCTGCTGTTAAGGAAAAGTATTCTTATTAAAAACAACTTGAAGAAAAGAGGGTGGCAAGGTGACAATAGTTGTTCCTTTTGTGGTAGGGAAGAGGACATAGATCATCTTTCTATACACTGCTCTGTGGCGAAAATGCTGTGGATGGTCATGAAATGCTCCCTTGGAATGCAAGATATTCCTGATAATGTAAATGATATTTTTGGGGTGTAGATTAGTAGATTTGAAAAAAAAATGACAAGAATCTTATGACGGTTGGCATATCTGCAATGTGATGGACCATGTGGAAATTTAGTAACAGATTGGTTTTTGATAATTATAGGGTGCTTGACCCCTGTGTTCCTGTCAACTTGATCATCAAAATTTTACATGACTGGTGGGTATGAAGATCTTCAAAGCTGCGCATGGATGGACGACCGGGGTTCCAAGACTAAAGGCTCCTGAATATGAAACATCTTGAAGTTTCTCCCTTGAAGCTATCCTGATTATATTTCCACAAAAAAGTTGGTTTTTTTAATTTGTCTACTATTTTTTTGATTTTTTTTTGAGCTGGAGCAGATGAGCCTGGGCACCGAGTTGGATTTCCGAAGATGATTTGATTATTTTCTTGATTTTTTTGGACTCCACTATTTTATTTGGACCATTTCATTGTTCACATTTTTTTTAGAAAAGGAGGATGACCCCCGGCCTCTGCATCTGGGCGATGCATACGGCCACTTTATTAATTATTCTCATAAGACCTTACAAAACCATACAACAGTAAGACTAAAGCCACCGTCTAAGCAACAACTGTCGCTACACCTTCATTGTTCACATTTAACCCATGAAAAATGATTGTTGGCTAAAGAGCATTCCCTCCACCCCTTCTCTCTCTCTCTCTCTCTCTCTCTCTCTCTCTCTCTCTCTCTCTCCTTCCCTGAAATGTAAATTCCAGTTCAGTACTGTAGATCGATATCATGACCTAACTGAACAAGCCGGTGCTGTACCAACGGATCCTTCTCAACGCAAACGTTACCGTGATCAGGTTAGGTATATGCAGATGACGCCACGACAGAGAGAAGCTTATTTGCAAAGGAAACGTGAGTACAAACGAATTAAGTGAGGTGACAGTGCAATTAGTACGACTGTGCAACCCGTAACAGGGGAGACCAGTATCAGTACCAATGACAACACACACTTGCCAGCTGAATCTTCTACGACGATAGAAGGTACTTTGTGTGTGTTGATAAATAAAATAATCATCTTCACTATACATGATTAGGTGGTGATATTAGTCTGTAATTTGTGTGCAGGGAAAGAAATAGCCGTACTATGTTACAAGAACAAGAAAGCCTTCCATTTTCAGGTTCTATGACACACAGTTCAGGGATCCATCAAAGTAGGTGTCTGACATAAAGGAAACGAGGTTGATAAAAATACTAATACATTTCTGTTTACTAATATTACAGTCTAATTGGTTTTTTGTAATGTCAAAAACAGTGATAACAGTCGCTAGTTATGACGTGTCGGCATCTGACCAAAGCATCCTTGTTTAGCCAAACATGTGCCACCCAAAGAATGGTATTCGACTGAAGATCAGTCCATCTGGAATTTCTATATCTCCTATTGCTTCAGAAGATCAAGTTGTAATATGATGCACACACAAATAACAGTGGATGTAAGCAGCGACACGGCACTAGCTGGTATTCCCAATTGACACCTGAACAAAAAGAAGCATATTTACAAAGATGCCGTGAGTATAAAAGAAGAAGAAAGTCTCAAGACCCAAGTTGCAGCCATGCACAAGATACATCTGATGGGGCAATTAGTAGTAATGTACAAAATACAATTGGAAATACTCATGTGCAACTACAAGATCATACCAGCCGTCAACATGAAGGTCTCATCTACCTGCCAAAGGATTCTTTTCCAGCCATTCAAGGTAATCTCAGTACCAACTACCATTTATTTATTACATTGGTCCATATAAAACATTGTGTGGCGTATATGATGGTTCGACAATCAACAGATAACATTGGGGAAACAGGAGAAATGCTTGGATACGATGATGACCCTGATGAAGAAATTCGTATGTTTAGTGGGCATGGTAAGTATTACTGTACTTCGACAATAGTACTTTTAAATATGATTTCTATTTCTAATCTATGCTAATAAAAATGCAGATTTTGAATTTCTGTCGTTTTAGAAAAGAATAATGACCAAATTTGCATTCAGGCGGATCCACATGATCATATATACCAAAACTTTACCACTGATTATCATCTTCTAGATCCAGTTCCTGACTGTAGGTATTGCAATGCAAAAAGGTCCCAGTATGAGAAACCAATGTTTTGTTGCATGGGTGGAAAAGTTAAAATAGTAACTCCACTAGTCCCTAATGAATTATGTCGACTGTACACCAGCCAAGATCCAGATGCGAAGTATTTCCGGGATAACATACGTTACTTCAATTCTCACTTCTCCTTTACATCTCTTGGTGTTGTCTTGGATCAACGTTTTTGCAATAACAGCTCTGGAGTTTACACACTCCGCGCTCAAGGACAAATTTATCACCGAATTGACCAATTAGTGCAGAAGGATGATGGGCCCAAGCATCTACAACCGTACTTTTATGACACTGAAGCAGATTTACAGCAAAGACTTTGCCATTCACCTAACCTTGATAAAGATCTCATTTATACCTGGCCATATTTTGGGCCGGGCAGGGCTTCGGGTCGGGCCTACCAAAGCCCGCTGCGACAAAACTAGGCCCGGACCTGGCCTGGTCGGCCGTTGGGCCTAGATATCAGACCCAGGCCTGGCCCATCAATGGAAAAGCCCACCGGGTTTCGGGCCGTCGGGGCGGGCCCCTTCCTAAATCGCAAATATGCTAGGCCCAATTCCAGCCCGGCCTGTCCGTTGGGTCTAGATCACAGGCCCAGGCCCCGCCCATGGGCAAGATCGTGCTGGGTCGGGTCGGGCTTTTTTGGGCCGGGTCGGGTCGGGCCGACCTGGCCGAGTATCCCATGGTCAGGTATAATCTCATCAGAAAATTGTCTGGCATACTCTCTTCTAATCCTTATGTCCATATCTTTAGAAGTCTCGGCTGCATTCCAAACCTTTGTGAGTATACGATTGAGCTCAACACAAATATCTCTTTAGACCAGAGAGTATATAATGCTCCAACAACATCATAGGCGGCGGCAATTTGGGTTGAGGGAAGCGATAGTTGTCATGATTTATATATTTTTTAGAAGTCTCATGATTTATGGTATATTAGACCGTCCACAACATATAAAAGCATATCATGGTTGCTATGATCCACTATCATATCCACTATTTTTCCCGTTCAGAGACGTCAGATGGAACTTGGATCTACCTAGATTAAGTCGACATGCCAGGAAAATAATAGACAATCAAGCAAATGATTTGATATAGAAGGTAAGTTTCCATCATACATTAATTGGTTACATGCTCAAAGTTTTAGTTTCTAGAACTGTTTAATAATCATATCTTATTTTGGCTTATGTAGGGATGCTGGAGAATAGTTCTGGTTTTTGCATCTCACCAAGAGAATATTATTGTTTCAAGCTGCAAATTAAACCCAGAAAGTTTAACATCTTACTCTTTGGAAGGCGATTGACTCAACAATATATAGTTGATATGTACTTTAAGATTGAATAACTAAGATTAGCATTCTTGTCAAAGCCATCAACTCAGGTTCTCATCAGAGCAGATTTGTATCAATGATCGATCAATAGCATTGTTGTCGGTGAAACACGTGGGTGCATGAAAGGTAGGCGCATTGTGATTCCTCCATCATTTATCGGTGGACCAAGAGATATGCGTCGAAGATATCTGGATGCAATGGCTTTCGTCCAACTGTTTGGGAAACCAGACATTCCTTACAATGACTTGCAACCCACACTAGGAAGAGATAAGTTGAGAACTTGCAAAGGTCAATCACCACAAGACCGGCTGGACTTGGTGGCGCGAGTCTAAAAGGTAAAATTAGAGGATTTAAAGGTTCTTTTGTTTAAGAAGAAATTCTTTAGTGAAGTTGCTGCACATGTGCACGTAATTGAATTTCATAAAATAGGTCTAGCACATGCACATTTTTTAATATTTCTGAAATCAAACTACAAGATAGCTAATTCGGACGAATATGATGAGATAATATCATCTGAAATTCCTGATAATGATAAATATCCTATACTGCATGATTTAGTTATTAAGCACTTGACGCATGTCCCGTGTGGAGTTCTCAACATAAATAATCCTTGCATGGAAAATGGAAGTTGTCGGCATCATTATCCTCGACATTTCGCAGAGACCACACAACAAGGAGAGGACTCTTATCCAATTTATAGGCGTGGGAATGACGGCCGTAGAATGCGCATCAGTGGGGCAGTTTTGGATAATAGATGGGTTGTCCCATACAATCCCTATTTACTTCTTTGATACAATTGCCATATAAATATTGAAGTTTGCCCTGGCATCAAGGGTGTGAAATATTTATTCAAATA
This sequence comes from Triticum timopheevii, assembly GCA_963921465.1. Lineage (NCBI taxonomy): Eukaryota > Viridiplantae > Streptophyta > Magnoliopsida > Poales > Poaceae > Triticum > Triticum timopheevii. The sequence goes on along the minus strand of OY997270.1, from coordinate 485,914,208 downwards.
CATCTACAAAGGTCATGATCGTGCCTCCATTGTCAACGAAGCCGTAGAAGATGATGCAGTTATTAATGAAATTTGTGATTATAGAGATGCAAGGTTTATTTCACCTCCTGAAGCAATCTGGAGAACTTAGTCTTTCAACCTTAGTGAGATGTATCCCGTAGTTATACAGCTCAAAGTTCATCCGCCCAATATGCACCTCGTTCACTATAAAGATTCTGGAAAATTAGAGGATGCGGTCTGCAAAGGATTGTCTTCGAGAACAATGCCAACTGAATACTTCAGAATGAACTCTATTGATACTTATGCTAGGAATTTCTTATACAAGGAATTCTCGGAATTTTTCATATGGAATAATAGTACCAAGAGTTGGAAACGTACTTATCGCTGCACACCCAGCTGAAGGAGAACACTACTACTTGAGGATACTACTAAATCATGTGAGAGAGGCTACATCTATTGAGGATTTACGAATTGATGATGCTTTTGTTTTTGCCACTTTTAGAGAGGCTGCAGAAAGAAGGGCTCTCATTGAGGCTGATTGTAGTATTTCTGATTGTCTGAGCGAGGCCGCTACATTTGCAATGCATTCTACCTTTAGAAGGCTTTTTGTTATAATATTGGTTTTCCGTGGGGTAAAAAATGTCCGTGAATTATGGGAGAAGCATTTTGAAGCTATGGCTGGTGATTTTCAATAGGGCAGCACAACTGATAAAGAATCTATAGTGCATATGGTACTTAGAGATATTAGCGATATCATATATTCAATGGGGAAGGACATCAGTTGCTTTGATCTTCCAGAAAAGTTAGATGGCAATGGGTTGTCTGGCTCTAATTGTAGAGAAGTAATAGAAGAGATGTCTATTAATATTGATCCAGAGCATCTGAACCTTTATGCAACACTAATTTGTGAGCAAAGACTTTCCTTTGATGAGATAATGCATCATGTCCTATAGATGAAGAGTAAGGTATTCTTTACTGATGGTCCGGGAGGTACAACAAAGATGAATCTCTATAAAGCTCTACTCGCTAAAGTGTGTTCCATGGGGCTAATAGCAATTGCAACTGCAACATATGGAATTGCAGCGTCCATCATGCCAGGCGGTAGGACAACACATTCGAGATTTAGAATATCAGTAATTTTTCATGATGACAGTTTGTGCAGCTTCAGTAAACAGAGTCGGATTGCAGAGTTGCTTCGGAGAGTGTCCTTGATAATTTGGGATGAAATAGCCATAACAAAACGCCAAGCTGTGGAGGTACTTGATAGATCCTTGCAAGATATTACTGGTGTTCTTTCTCCATTTGGAGGAAAGGTCATTGTGTTAGGAGGAGATTTCAAACAAGTTCTCCCCGTAGTGAGGCGAGGCACAAGAGCACAAACTACAGATGTTACACTAAAGAAATCGTATATTTGGCGGTGTATAAAAGAGATAAAACTATTGTGTAATATGGGAGCACAATCTGATCCATGGTTCTCATATTTTATGTTAAGAAGTGGTGATAGTACAGAAGAATCAATTGGCTAAGACTATGTGCGCCTACCAGATGAAATTGTTGTACCATACACAAATCCAAAACAATCTGTCAGTAAGTTAATTAATGATATCTTTCATTCACTTGGCCAGAATGGAATATCACCATCTTATATTAGTACTCACACCATTCTCTCCACGAAGAATGAATATGTTGATGAACTAAATGAAAAGCTTACTGATCGGTTTCCTGGGGAAGAACAAATCTTCTATAGTTTTGATTCGGCAGTGGATGATCCACATAACTACTACCCACCTGAATTACTAAACTCACTCACACCTAATGGCCCGCCTCCACATGTCCTTCGACTGAAGATTAATTGCCCTGTGATTTTACTTCGGAATCTAGATCCTTTTAACGGACTGTGCAATGGAACAAGACTTATTATCAGAGCATTTCGAGAGAACGCTATTGATTCAGAAATAATTGGCGGGCAAGATGCTGGAAAAAGAGTATTCCTTCCACGAATTCCACTATATATCCTTCAGAAGATGATGTGCTCCCGTTCAAGTTTAAAACAAAGCAATTTCTAATTCGTCTAAGCTTCGCAATGACAATCAACAAAGCTCAAGGCCAAACTATTCCAAATGTTGGTATCTATCTTCCAGAGCCGGTGTTCTCTCATGGTCAACTCTATGTTGCTTTATCAAAAGGGATGTCAAGACAAACAACAAGAATACTTGCAAAGCCAAATAAGGAAATTGATCCATCAGGAAAAAGCAGCAACAATATTGTCTACGAACATGTCTTGATGTAATTTAAAATACAGGTAATGGTGTATTAGTCATTGTTACTTCTAGTACAGTAAGTTTCTTTCTGTTTACAAGCCTAAAAATTACACATTTGCATCCACGCTTGGTTCCATGATGTTAGAAACATGCAATCTTGTGTGTGTATGCAACTTAAGGTGTTACCTGCCAGCATAGAATTGTCTCTTTTCCTCTTGCATTTTTTTTGTCCAAGTGCATCCTTTGGTAAAATATTTTTTCCAATGTAATTACTGGGCAGGTTTGCAACGCACCAAGTCCTTGCGGATGGCCTATTCTAGAAGAATATAGAGAGCTGAGGATACCGATGATGGCGCAGTAGCAAATGGTTTTGAAGGAAATTTCTCTGAAAATAGGGGAATGTTAGTTGTCTAGGGAAATATGTTTTGCGAAGAAGTTTAGCATAATTGAAACTGAAAGTTTTATGTTGTAATTCGTAAATATGTTAGTACTCATTAGAGTATATTTTTTATGCTGTTCTGTAAAACCTGGTAAGAAAGACAAAGTTTGAGCTTTGAAGTAGAGGATATATGAACACGTACCAAGCACAAAGAACACATATTTTTTTCCTCTATGTGTTTTTTGTTTGACGAAAAGTGTGTCAAACTATGAATTTTAGGAAACTAAAAAAAAATCCTTGGGTGTTCCTACATTGTTGGTTGCTATTTTTTTGACGGTTTGCTATGTTAAAGGCCAACCTCAGAAAGTCCTCTACCCAGTCTTATAAAAAATATACTCCATCCAATACGAATTAATTGGCGCAACCTCTATACAATGTAAGTAAGACATTGCATAGAAGTCGCGTCACTTAATTATTATTGGAGCCAGTAACTATTTGTTCCCTTCTTCCCGTATTAGTTGTTTTTGAAATGGATGTATCTAGACGTATTTCAACGCTAGGTACATCCGTTTGAGCGACAACTAACAACATCTCCAGCCGCGCCCCCAACACGGCCCTTCAAGGCGATTTTTTTCGCGCCGGCGCCGAAAAAACAGCCCAGTTTTTCCCCTAAGAGCCCTTTTTCGCCGGTTTGGGCCGAAATTAGCGCCGGCGGACCCAGGCCAAACCCGGCACGCTGGGGGCGCCGGGACGAGCGGTTTTGGCGCGAATGGGGGCGGGCCCGCCTAGTCCGCGAGACGCCACTTCGCTGCCCTCATCGCCTCGATTCCCGTGGAAATCAATGCCAAGGCTGGCCAAGGCTGCCGCGCTGCCGCGCCGGTCAGCCTCCATTGATGCCTCACAGGCAGCGCAGTGAAGGCTCCGCCGACGCGCATCCCGCCCGATCCCGCCACGCGTCGCCCGGCATGCGGCCTCTGCCGCCCCGCTGGGGCTATAAAAGGCAACCGCCCAGCTTCTGCCTGCCAATGTCAACCTTGAAAATGAAGAGCTTCGCCGTAGTGAACTTATAATCCTCTTCAAACAGCTCACTGAACTTGTCATCGTCATATTCGTTGGCGAAATCTACACCGCCTTCATCGACCATATCTTTGATTGGAACATCTGCGCAATTCCAGATCCTCCAGACTTGCTGAAGTTCACCTGACGGGGAGAATGCGAGATACTGGGTAGGGTTGCCCCAGGCTGACACGCCACGCATGATCATCGTCACCATCGGCAAAGGGTCATTGAGATCTATCGTGTAAATAGAACAATCACAACCTAGAGCGTAGAACAAGCCGTCCTTATCATTGTAAAGAACATCTATGAAGCCTTGGTCGCTAGGGAGCAATGTCCACTGCTTGTCACCGGGCCTAGCAAAGGAGAGCCTCCACTCGTCTGGCGTATGCACGATTACCACGGTGCATGCGGCTATCTCGGTGGTAGCAGAGATGGCAACCCGGATATACCCCGAATGCCATGCCCAGGTGACCATCGGGTTGTGGGATCTGTTCTCCAGTCGAGCCTTCAGAGCACGCTTATGGTCGTGGTCATAGCGGCTCTCCCCGTGGTAGATTGTCACGAACGGTGGGAGCGCGGCCTGGGAGCCGGTAATAGGGTTGAGAAGGTACGGGTCCCCGGACTCGTCGGTGGCGAACACCCAGCCGTGACAAGAGGAGACGAATCCCCGGCTCTCCTCGAGGGGCCTTTGAAAGGGGACACGGAACGTGGCGTTGGTGGAGGGGCAGTACAGGGCGGCGTAGTTGGGCCCGTACTCGTCGCAGGAGTAGAACATACAAGGGGCCTGTTTCGGCAAGGGGAGGCCGAGGCGGCGGAAGGTTTCGTAGGCGTGGTGCCAGGATGCGCAGACGGCGCCGGATCGGATAATGCTGGGGACATCCAGCTCTGCCATGACGGTCAGGAGGAGGTCCTCCGGCAGGCCAGACCAATCGGCGGTGCCATGATGGGGAGCAGTTAACCACCTCTGAGGCGCGTGGTTCTTGATCGCTCTGGCTAGTGCGTCGACGGCGGAGATGGACAAGGCTGCTCCCATAGCGGCTGCTGGTTGCGTCCCGCGTTGATCGGTGGTTGTGTGGCGTGCTCCATTGTACTCCTATATATGAGAGGAACCAGCAGAAAGCTAGTCCGAGTCGGACAGCAGTAACATGTACCTGTGCGCGGTATTATCACTGCGATTGAGCACGGATTGTGTCCGATCGAGTTGTCTAGGTCTCCCTATCCTACTTACTAGCTAGGTGATCCACTGTGTGATTTTTCTTTTGATAATAAATCAGGCAAGGAAGCGGCACGTAATCTTATGTGCTTTTAGCGATCCATCGCGTCTGTGCTAGTACTAGATCGATCCGGTCATGTGTTTCACCAAGTTATTATTAGATTCACCCGCAAAAGAAAAGTTATTACTCCCTCCGTTCCATAATATAGTGCCTATAGATTTTTATATAAATCAAACATTACAAACTTTGACCATGTTTATAGAGAAAAGTAGGTACATCTAAAATACCAAATGCACCTCATTGGATACATCGTGAGTTATATTTTCAGAATGTACATGTTTGGTATTATAGATGTAGACATTTTTCTCTATACACTTGGTCAAAGTTGGCAAAGTTTGACTTTCACAAAAATCTATAGGCACTACATTGTGGAACGGAGGGAGTATAAGATTATCTATGGCCGGTCCCCTCAAATCCTCCACAAACATGCCCAGTAAGTACCCCGGACAAGAGAGAAGGAAAAAAAAAGACCTAATCGGACCCCTCTATTAGTCCTATACGTTTGGTATGTCCGCAAACTCTTATATTCACATCAAATATAGAGAGGAAATGAGGGCTTGCAGTTTCACCCGGATACGCCCCATCACGTGACCACATTTTTTCTTTCTTTCTTTACTTTTTATTCTTTCTTTCTCTTCATCTGCATCAATCACATGCACGTAACCGGGCAAGTAAGGGCATCTCTAATGCCAATCCTCAAAATGAACCCTGTATCCGTCCGCGGACCGGTTCAAAAATCCACGGACACTAATGCGGAAACAGGCTAAATTTATGGGCCAATAGCTCCTGTGCGACGTTTTTCATGTAAATTGTACGTAGTGCGATGTAGTTTACAAAAATAGCTTTCCTGCGACGTCTTTCAAGCCAACTATAGCTCCAATGCGACATGACTCTGTTTAACCATGAAATGCAAAACACGAGGGGTTAGCGATTTGAGTTATGACACGCGGGACCCACCAGTTACTTGCATGCGGGCGGGACCCACAACTTATCCACACAAGCATGCCCGTGCTCATCAGCGTGCCCCGACCCGAGCCAGCCACGATCCCGAGCTTGCCCCTTTCCTTTCCCACCTTCTTCTTCCCCTGCGTCGGCAACGAAGCGCGCCGCCGGCGAGTGATGTCTAGCTCGACTTCGATCTCCCGCCAATCATGGATGCAGTACGGTCCACTGCCGTTGACAAGATGTCCCGATTGCCCGCGGATGGAACCTCTGAAGCGTTTGACTTGTGTGAAGGAAGAAAATGGCAACCGTGGGCGCGAGTTTGTGAAATGTTTGAGCATGCCACAACCGGGGCAGGTTAGATTTGTGTTCTTGACCAATCGTATGGTCTAATTTCTCTTGATTTCTTTCTTCTTTCATTGAATTAGGGCGGTGGATCTAGGGTTAATGTGCCGCTGGCCCCCTGTTTTTCAGGTTCTGAAGAAATGTGAGTATTTTGAGTGGCTCGGTGACTATGTTGAGAGGTTAAGATTGGAGGCATCAACCCCAACCCAAGAGCTCAATTTTGGGGGGGCGGCTTGCCGTGGAACAAGCCCCCCATTTGGTGGACAGAGCCGATCCGATGATGCACAGTGCTGAACTGAAGTGTGAATTGAAGAAAATTGGCAAGCAACTAAAGCATCTGATCGATTTGAAGCAGCAAGCAAATATGATGGCTCGAGCATTTTATTGTTGTGTCACTGCTATGGGTTCATTTTACTTGATGTTCATCAATCGCTAGAATTTGTTAGAGTTTCAGTTAGTGTGTCAAGCTAGTTTCAGGGGTTCCCTAGTTTCAGTTATTCTGTCTAGCTAGTAGTTTGAGTTAGACAGGGATCATTTGTTAGATGAATTTGAATTTGTGTCAAGAAAAACTTGCTTGAATTATTGTAATGATATTCTCAGGGGCCCTATTCTCAGTGGGTCCATGGATTGTTTGCTCCCCTTGATGAATAAATGCAGCAACTGATGAATAAAATGCAGCAATTCTTCAGTTAACAGAGTGCGGGTGCAGAGTTCATGGTAAAAAATATTATTGGGCCGTGGGCTAATGAGGACTGGGAGAAAAAGCAGGCCCAAATAGAAAACAAGCCCACCTGCTGGGTGCACCCATGTTTTGCTTCGACAAAAAAGGCTGTGCACTAAATTTGTTATGGATCATTTTTTGATACACAAATGTAAATCGATAAAACATTATGTGATACATTAAATAAGTTGAACCAATTTTAAGGAGGATAGATAGCTCCATTCATGCATCTAATGCAGATGATCGAGGAACTGAAGAAGATCAAGAAAATGCAAAGAGTTAGCACACGTTTTACTTGTTTTACTTGTCTTAACACAAACAGAAACTTTTCTTCTTTTAACTTTTGAAAAAGAATACTTTTGTTAAGTGTTGAATGGTTCATGAAAATATTTATTACTCCTACCAAAATGTTTTTCCATGTGGTGTTACTTGCATGACTCATAAATACATAAAAAATAGAACTTGTCACCCCCCTTAACAACATATGAAACATATCAAAAAATGCAAGGAGAAATAGCACACTATTACTTGAACAAAACATACATATATTAGCACGCACATTACACACACACACACACACACACACACACACACACACACACACATACATACATACATACATACATACATGTCCTAGTTGCATGTCCATGGTGGGTTTGCATGGGGCTCCTAGTTGCATGTCCATGGTTTGGGTCATGACCCATGATTTGGCCAATATTGTGAAGATGGTGTGTGTGGTTGATAACCCACAAGTGTAGGGGATCGCAACAGCTTTCGAGGGTAAAGTATTCAACCCAAATTTATTGATTCGACACAAGGGAAGCCAAAGAATATTCTTGAGTATTAGCAGTTGAGTTGTCAATTCAACCACACCTGGATAACTTAGTATCTGCAGCAAAGTATTTAGTAGCAAAGTAGTATGATAGTAAAGGTAACAGTGGTAAAAGTAAAGATAATAGTTTGTAGTGATTGTAATAGTAGCAACGGAAAAATAAATAAGCAAAGCACAATATGTGGAAAGCTCGTAGGCATTGGATCAGTGATGGATAATTATGTCGGATGTGATTCCTCATGTAATAGCTATAACATAGGGTGACACAGAACTAGCTCCAGTTCATCAATGTAATGTAGGCATGTATTCCGAATATAGTCATACGTGCTTATGGAAAATAACTTGCATGACATCTTTTGTCCTACCCTCCCGTGGCAGCGGGGTCCTTACGGAAACTAAGCAATATTAAGGCCTCCTTTTAATAGAGAACCGGAAAAAAGCATTAGCACATAGTGAATACATGAACTCCTCAAACTATGGTCATCACCGAGAAGTATCCCGATTATTGTCACTTCGGGGTTGTCGGATCATAACACATAATAGGTGACTATAGACTTGCAAGATAGGATCAAGAACACACATATATTCATGAAAACATAATAGGTTCAGATCTGAAATCATGGCACTCGGGCCCTAGTGACAAGCATTAAGCATAGCAAAGTCATAGCAACATCAATCTCAGAACATAGTGGATACTAGGGATCAAACCCTAACAAAACTAACTTGATTACATGGTAAATCTCATCCAACCCATCACCATCCAGCAAGCCTACGATGGAATTACTCACGCACAGCAGTGAGCATCATGAAATTGGTGATGGAGGATGGTTTATGATGACGACGGCGACGAATCCCCCTCTCCGGAGCCCCGAACGGACTCCAGATCAGCCCTGCCAAGAGAGATTAGGGCTTGGCGGCGGCTCTGTATCGTAAAACGCGATGAAACTTTGTCTCTGATTTTTTCTCCGTGAAACGGAAGATATGGAGTTGGAGTTGAGGTCGGTGGAGCGTCAGGGGGCCCACGAGACATGGGGGGTGCCCAGGAGGGTGGGCGCGGACCCCACCCTTGTAGACAGGGTGTGGGCCCCCTGGTCTAGATTTTTTCGCCAGTATTTTTTATATTTTCCAGAACTTGCCTCCGTGGATTTTGAGGTCATTCCGAGAACTTTTGTTTTCTACACCTAAAACAACATCATGGCAGTTCTTTTGAAAACAGCGTCAGTCCAGGTTAGTTTCATTCAAATCATGCAAGTTAGAGTCCAAAACAAGGGCAAAAGTGTTTGGAAAAGTAGATACGTTGGGGAAGTATCAACTCCCCCAAGCTTAAACCTTTGCTTGTCCTCAAGCAATTCAGTTAATAAACTGATAAAGAAAAACTTTTACAAACTCTATTTGCTCTTGTTGTTGTAAACATGTAAAGCCAGCATTCAAGTTTCAACAACTATTTTGAACTAACCATACTCACATTAACACTTAGGTCTCACAATTACTTATATCAATGGCATAATCAGCTAGCGAGCAATAATAATAAAACTCGGATGGCAACACTTTCTCAAAACAATCATAACATGATATAACAAAATGGTATCTCGCTAGCCCTTTCTGAGACCACAAAACATAAATGCAGAGCACCTTAAAAGATCAAGGACTGACTAAACATTGTAATTCATGGTAAAAGAGATCCAGTAAAGTCATACCCACACTACTAGGGAAAAGCCTAGCAGCAGCGCGGATTTTGGGCCTCTCAGTAGCACGGGTACCAGCGGTACTAATAAGGCGCTACAGCTAACGTATAGCAGTAGCGCCTGTTGACCCACGCTACTACTATACATGAATAGCTGTAGCGCTCTTTAGAAAAGGGCGCTACTGATATTATCTGCAGCGCTGTTTACAGGGAAGCGCTACTGGTAAGGCGGCACTACTGCTAAATTTCCCCCCCTCGCTACTACTAGTTTTATTAGTTTTTGTCCTGCATATTTGTTTTGTATTTGTTTTGTATTTGAATAGGCTTTATACAATAATCTTTAGCATATCATCCACATACAAATGTAATCATAGCATATACATACAATTAGTCTCATCAAATCATGTCATCATCATAATCATCATCCAACACAAAGTGGTCTCTCGTCATCAATCTCGAAAATAGCGATACAAGTCTCGATTACTTGCCAATACATCGTCATCCATCTAAACAATGATATACGCGAGAATAGCTATCACTTTGAGTACATGAGTTTGTATCCCTCTCTCGCATTAGCGTGAACCTAAACTAACTACTGCCTGTCGCTCGGAAACCGAAAACCGGTACACCTGGGCCTGACACTCCGTCCACTTGTCGTATATATACTCCTGGCGTAGCACTTCTTCGCCATCTATGATCTATGCACCTGCATCATCACATGAGTCGATGGATGCAACATATATAGTTGAGCAACAGAAAGAGACAGACTTGGCAAAAATAGAAACAACATATCATAAGCATAAATAACAAAGTTCATCGTACCCAAAATGCCCTAACTAGAGTGATTTTCGCTAGTCGAGGAGGAGGATGGTTTAATTACATCACAAATAAAGTTTCACCGTGCATAACTCAAAGTTTTGTCATAAAAGAAAGTATGGACTAAACGGACACATTGTCATATATCGACAATCACTCCATCATGCCGTGCCATCCATCCATGTCAGGGAGATAGTCCTCAAGCTTAGTGAAAGGCTTCATGTCGAGACGCTGAGAGGCTATCCATGTTTGGACGTCTTCCCGCGACATTTGTCCTTCTGCGTAGAACATCCCTGTTTTTCCGACGACCTCATTCATGATGATTTGGGCAAGTTCGCGCTGGATGTTATAGAACTCAGCTCGAAGTCGATGATCCTTGATATCTCCTATGTCCTTTGCCCATTGCAGAATGTGGGCATCGCCAGATCTAGGTGACATGTGAAGGTTCTGGTGATCCCTTCTGTACTCCAGCATGTGGTGTAGGACATAAAATCCATCATTAAGAGAATCGTTCGGTTGCTGGATGCAGCAGAAGTCGATCTTATGGCTGAAGGCAGCCCTGCCGCCCCTTCTCTTCTTGTCCCTAACCTCTCCACCCCTTGCTTGGTAGTAAAACATAGCACTGTCGAGAACATCTTTGATGTGGGTGTAATCCTTTTTGTGAATGTTTTTTGACGAGTCCAAGTAAAGAGTGTGGGAGAATCGGGGGTAGAGGATGATGAGGATGGCATGCCCGCCGCTGCGCAAAATAAGTACACCTCAAATTAATTAGCCTCCACCGTGCAAATGAATTATTGAAATCGAAGGAAGAAGGATAGCAGCGCGGATGACTTACACGGTATGATAAGGCACGAGAATCGCCTCCTTGTCCTTATTGGCGAGCATGAAACTGACGATGTAATCCCTCGCGTATTCACGCTGCTCTGCAGAGTCTCCCAAGAAGCCCTCGTGCATGTAGTACAGGTCAGCGACACAGATATGACGTATCTGCTCAACCCCAATGATGTAGTTCATGTGCAAGGCATAAAGGCGGACAAACGTAAAATCCAGCTTCTTCACGTGAAACATGTCGAATATGTAATCGAATCGGAGGAAGAACTTATCCACGGGGAAGCTGTCGATGTACGACATTTGCCGTGGAACGTTAACCATGTAGAGTGGGTATCCTGGATCTTTCGAGGCGATGAGGCCTTTCTCTACCCGCAGCACATCGTCATGAAGTCTCCTTAGATCGCCGAATCTGGCCCGTAGCGCTGTTTCAGGTAGGATTGGTTGATTGGGTATATGCCATTTATCCGCATCGGGGATATCTATACGGTCGTGAAGCCGAGGCTGCTGAGGCGGCTGGATCATAGAATCAACTTTTTTGCCTTTCCTCGCTCTCTTCCTAGACTTCTTTACTACCGGAAGGTCGTCAATAATACATTGAGACGGTAATTCAGGCACCGACTCATGACGCTCAAACCCTGAGGAGGCCAGTATAGACATACTGTTTAGCGCCATTGTAATCCTCATCCTCATCCATGGCGACGTCATCAGCGACTAATGGAGCCTCCTCCTTACCCCGTCCGCTATCACCCAACCCGACACCCGACGCTAATTGGGTAGGTGGGGTGTTGATGTTCATACCTTGCTGAGGCTGCGTGCTCGTGGGTGTGCTCCCGGCCGCCTCCAGACGAAGCAGACTCTTTGGCCACAACATGACCCACCCATTGCAACAATCACGTTGCCGCCGCGGGGTCTCGTCGTCATCCCCCACTAGTATTAGAGGAGGCAAATTCTCGTGGCCCGGTTTGACACTGGCCACAGAAACCTTGAAGATGTTCGGGGGGATCGGCCGGCTGTGGAACAATGGTTCCTTCGGCTCCATTATCGTCGCCTTCCCCACGTCCACCTTCTGTTCGCCGATGGTGTACAATATGGTGCACGGGGTTTCGTCGGCCTGCAAAGAAAAGTTTGCGACGTGAGACATCCGAAAGGCAACGAAAACGGGAGATTATACATTTATATTGAAGGGGGCCGGTGTGACAGATACCGTGAGGGCGTCGAGCTCAGCCAAAGAGGAGGCACCACCGAGGACGTCCGGTGCGGGAGACGGTGCGGGAGCCGGTGCGGGAGCCGGTGCGGGAGCCGGTGCGGGAGCAGGTACGGGAGCCGGTGCGGGAGTAGGTGCTCCCAAGAAGTCAGCAAGGGGAAAGTGCTCTGCATTTTTTTCTGGATTTTGCCTTGTCCAAGTGAAAACGCCCGTCACCAAGGAAGTAGATATATCTGCAATCGCCTGTTTTGCGGCAGCTACCGCCGTTGCGACTGTCTGAGATGATTTCTTCTCAACCGCAATCTCAACCTTCTTGTCGATGTTTTCTTCAGTTAACCTCCGTCTTTCCTTTCTCTCCTCCGTGGTCTCACGGTAGTACTTCTTCCACGTGGCGCCGTCTCCGACACCGTGCACGCGTCCATACGACGGTTGAGTATCCACCGGTTGTTGTTTCAATATGTTCAACGCCCGGTTGAATGGAGTGTCCCACTTGGGCCTCGCTAATGCCTCAGACGGCGAGTCGCTTTCGGCCGCAATCCGGTGCTGCTCTCTCTGCAAAAGGCACAAGGATCGTTTACAAATATGACTAACGTGTGCAGTCGAATTGATCAGAAACTAAAACTACCAGTAGTCTCATGAACTCCGTAATGACCGGTGTTGTCTCGTAAACCTTCTTCACTGGGTCCCAACGGTGCCGGGCCCTCAGGACGTCACGCTCCTGCGGGACGGTGAAATCCGCCAAGGGGTCTGGGATGCCCAGACTCGCGGCTTCCGCGTCCTCCTTGGCCCATTTGGACCTCTTTCCGTCGTAACCACGGCTTCTGAGTGGCTCCCAATGTTCCTCTTTTGAAGCCCCTTCATGTACTTAGACTTTTTTTGGCAGCTTCGGCTCGCAAGCCTCCTTGAATATTTGAAACTGCTCTTCCGTGATTGTCGGATTATCCTTTACAATCTCGGAGTAGGGTTCCCCGTCGTTGATCTTTGCTTTCACTCGATTTTTCCAGGCGGCCAACGCGTCGCTAAACTTGGTCATGGCGTGTTTGTTTATCTTCTTCATTGTCGGGTCCTCGTCTGGATCTTCATAATCCTTCTCATTCCGGCCCGGGAACAAGAATATCTGGTGAAACTACTTTAGGAGGGAGCTCCTCATATTTTCTATCTTCTGTAGTTTCTCATCGTTGATGGTGGCGGTTGTCCGTACGATGCAGCCTATTTGATTGCCGTAGCACGCGCGCGCTTCCTCGGGCGCCTTTGGCTCAAAATTGCCGTGGTCCACCTCCGTGACCACCAGTCTAGTAGTCCTGAGTTTGTTAGGAACCCGTTGCCTCTTTGCTTTCGGTTCTACACCGGCTCCGCTCCCCGAGGCAGCACCGGTCTCAGCGCCGGTCTCGATGCCGGTCTGAATGTCAGCGCCGGTCTCAATCTCAGCACCGGCCTGCGTGTCGGTCTCAGTCCCCGATGCCACCAGTGGGCCCACCAACAACATCTGTTGATCGTCGGTAAGGCTAAAAAATTCGTCTACCGCCCGGTAGACGTCGTCGCAACCACCAGAACCCTGTCCTTCATCGTTGCTAGCCATGTTTCCTATGACTAAATCTAGTCAATTAATTCTAGACCTAATAAAATGAATAATGACATAAAAAAGGACTATTGTTTTGCAGGAATGTTGACTCCTTCCTGGTGCGGCAAATCCCGGGCACTCGATATGTCCTAGTTTGTAGCACAAGTCATGCCGAAATTCAAGGAAAATTTCGGCATGACCTTTGCTAAAAAGTGGACAAATCGAGAACCTGAAATTTGCCGGAACAGAAATGAATCAACATTCCGACAAAACATAGGCCACTCAGCATCATTCCCTGGAAACGACAAAGCCACTTGGGCACAATCGAACAACTTCAATGAAAATATGTAACATGACCACTTCAATGAAAAATAAAATTTGCCTAAATTCTTTTCCTTGAAAAATAGTGGTCTTTTCAAAAATCTAAAACCTTTGCAAAATGACCTCACTAAACACAGAACCCAATTAAATTGCAAAGGAACTCCATTTCTCTAACCCTTCTGACCTAATGCTATAAAATAAAATTTTCCTCTAACCTAGCCAATCTACTTAACCTAGCTTGTTAATCCAACGAACCTAATTAACCTACCTATTTAACCTAGTTAGTTAATCTAGTTTACCTAGATAATTAACCCTAATTAAACTAGTTAACGCAGCTAGTTCTCTGTCAAAGCCTAAAATAAATTTTTGCACTAATAACCTGGATAATTAACCTCATTAAACTAGTTAACCTGACTAGTTCTTTGTCAAAGCCCTAACTAAAATTTTGCACTAACCTAGATAATTAACCTAATTAAACTGGCTAACCTATGCATGAGAGAGAGAGAGAGGAGGGGTGGGGGCTTACAGAGGATGGCTCCGGTGGTGGCGACGAAGGTAGTGGTGGCGAGGGAGGCAGGGGCGTCTCAGGTGACAGCGAGGGAGGCAGGGGCGTCTCCGGTGACGGCGAGGGAGGCAGTTGTGGCGAGGAAGGATCCGGTGGCGTCGACGGCGGCTCCGATGGCGTTTATGAGGCTGCACGGCTCCATGGCGTTGGGGGCGGCTCCGGTGGCGTCGACGGCGCACGGCTCTGGTGGCGTCGACGTCGGCAGGACACGGCGGCGAAGTGGGGCGATGGTGAATCGGGGAGACGGCGGCACGCGGGGTGGGTTGAGGGATTTGGGGGAGAAGTGGTGGACGGGGGAAACGGTTTTTTGGTTAAGTCAAACTTAGCGGTAGCGCGTTTGGTAAAACGCGCTATAGCTAAGATAGCTATAGCGGTTTTTACAAAACGCGCTGCTGCTATAGCTATGTAAATTTCTTTCATTTTTTAATTTCCTTTTCTGTTTCTATAGCGGGGGTCTAGGACACGCGCTGTGGCTACGTTAGCTATACCGCCTCTTACAAACACATGCTGCTGCTATGGCTTCCTCCGTTTTTTCGCTTT
Organism: Triticum timopheevii; assembly: GCA_963921465.1. Taxonomy (NCBI): domain Eukaryota; kingdom Viridiplantae; phylum Streptophyta; class Magnoliopsida; order Poales; family Poaceae; genus Triticum; species Triticum timopheevii. Next base: position 485,898,873 of record OY997270.1, on the reverse strand, counting down.
TTCATTTATTTTGCTTTACATTTTATTTTTTCCTTTCTCCTTTTTCTATTTCTTTCATTTACTTTTCTATTTGTTTTTCATCTTATTTTATTTCCGTTAGTAGTAGCGCTCTTCTTAGGAAACGCGCTGCTAATTATGCCCTAGTGGTAGCCGTTTCTTCCAAGCCCGCTACTGCTATGCGTAGCCTATCATTCTGGCAATGGGAATATTAGTAGTAGCGCTTTGCAACTACACGCGCTACTGCTAAGGTTGTATCTGTAGCGCGGTTTTTCTTCAATCGCTACTGCTATCTAGCACTAGCGCCCTTTTTTGACCCGCGCTGTTGCTAAATTTCTGTGTATAAGGTTTTCCCTAGTAGTGCCAATATAAACCTATAGTAATGAATGCAAATGACAGTGTGCTCTTCAGCGGGTGCTTTTTAATAAGAAGGTGATGATTCAACATAAAAGTAAATCGATAGTCCCTTCGCAGAGGGAAATAAGGATTTGTAGAGGTGCCAAAGCTCGATTTTAAAATAAAGATTGAATAACATTTTGAGCGGCATATTTTCACTGTCAACAAAACAACTATGAGATGGCTGTATCTTCCATACTACATGCATTATAGGAAGTTACCAAACAAAATGGTAAAAGTTTATACTCCCCCACCACCAACAAGCATCAATCCATGGCTTGCTCGAAACAATGAGTGCCTCCAACTAACAACAGCCCTAGGGGAGTTTTGTTTAATTATATTGATTTGCTTTGTTCTTTTTGGATCATGGGACTGGGCATCCCGGTTACCGGCCCTTTCTCGTGAATGAGGAGCGGAGTCCACTCTTCTTGAGAATAACCCACCTAGCATGGAAGATATAGGCAGCCCTAGTTGAAACATGAGCTGCTCGAGCATATAAAACAGAATTTCATTTGAAGGTTTGGAGTTTGGCACATACAAATTTACTTGGAATGGCAGGTAAATACCGCATATAGGAAGGTATGATGGACCCATATGGAACAACTTTGGGGTTTAAGGAGTTTGGATGCACAAGCAGTATTCCCGCTTAGTACAGGTGAAGACTTGCAAAAGACTGGGAAGCGACCAACTGAGAGAGCGACAACAGTCATGAACATGCATTAGAATTAATTCACACCGAGTACAAGCATGAGTAGGATATAATCTACCATGAACATAAATATCATGAAGGTTATGTTGATTTGTTTCAACTACATGCGTGAACATGTGCCAAGTCGAGTCACTCAATTCATTCAAAGGAGGATACCATCCCATCATACCACATCATAATCATTCTAATAGCATGTTGGCACGCAAGGTAAACCATTATAACTCATAGCTAATCAAGCATGGCACTGATGTCTACTACACAACCTTCTTCTTGTAGACGTTGTTGCGCCTGCAAGTGCACAGGTTTGTAGGACAGTAGCAAATTTCCCACAAGTGGATGACCTAAGGTTTATCAATCCGTGGGAGGCATAGGATGAAGATGGTCTCTCTCAAGCAACCCTGCAACCAAATAACAAAGAGTCTCTTGTGTCCCCAACACACCCAATACAATGGCAAATAGGTGCACTAGTTCGGCGAAGAGATGGTGATACAAGTGCAATATGGATAGTAGATAAAGGTATTTGTAATCTGAAAATATAAAAACATCAAGGTAACTAATGATAAAAGTGAGCGTAAACGGTATTGCAATGATAGGAAACAAGGCATAGGGTTCATACTTTCACTAGTGCAAATTCTCTCAACAATAATAACATAGATAGATCATATAACAATCCCTCGACATGCAACAAAGAGTCACTCCAAAGTCACTAATAGCGGAGAACAAACGAAGAGATTATGGTAGGGTACGAAACCACCTCAAAGTTATTCTTTCGGATCAATCTATTCAAGAGTTCGTACTAGAATAACACCTTAAGATACAAATCAACCAAAACCCTAATGTCACCTAGATACTCCATTGTCACCTCAAGTATCCGTGGGCATGATTATACGATATGCATCACACAATCTCAGATTCATCTATCCAACCAACACAAAGTACTTCAAAGAGTGCCCCAAAGTTTCTACCGGAGAGTCAAGACGAAAACGTGTGCCAACCCCTATGCATAGGTTCATGGGCGGAACCCACAAGTTGATCACCAAAACATACATCAAGTGGCACGTGATATCCCATTGTCACCACAGATAAACACGGCAAGACATACATCAAGTGTTCTCAAATCATTAAAGACTCAATCCGATAAGATAACTTCAAGAGGAAAACTCAATTCATCACAAGAGAGTAGAGGGGGGAGAAACATCATAAGATCCAACTATAATAGCAAAGCTCGCGATACATCAAGATCGTGCCATAGAGAGAACACGAGAGAGAGAGAGCGATCAAACACATAGCTACTGGTACATACCCTCAGCCCCGAGGGTGAACTACTCCCTCCTCGTCATGGATAGCGCCGGGATGATGAAGATGGCCACCGGTGAGGGATTCCCCCTCCGACAGGGTGCCGGAACGGGCTCCCGAGAGGTTTTTGGTGGCTACAGAGGCTTGCGGCAGCGGAACTCCCGATCTATCTTCCTTATCGATGTTTTTAGGTTACGTAGGCTTATATAGGCGAAAGAAGTCGGTCGGGGGAGCCTCGAGGGGACCACGAGCCTGGAGGGCGCACCCAGTGGGGTGGGCGTGCCCCCCTGTCTCGTGGCTTCCTCGTAACTCCAAGTCTCCTGGGTCATAATCTTCCCAAAAACCACGCTGCCGAAGGTTTCATTCTGTTTGGACTCCGTTTGATATTCCTTTTCTTCGAAATACTGAAACATGCAATAAAACAGCAATATGGGCTGGGCCTCCGGTTAGAAGGTTAGTCCCAAAAGTAATATAAAAGTGTATAATAAAGCCCGTAATCATTCAAAACAGATAATAAAATAGCATGAATGCTTCATAAATTATAGATACGTTGGAGACGTATCAGGCTCAAGCAACTATAATCTCTAAATGTCATTGCAAATATGTTTACTTCATAATAAGCTGAACCAGGAACGATGAACTCATCATATTTACAAAAACAAGAGAGGTCGAGTTCATACCAACTTTTCTCATCTCAATAAGTCCATCATACATCGTCATTATTGCCTTTCACTTGCACGACCGAACGATGTGTATAATAATAATAGTGCACGTGCATTGGACTAAGCTGGAATCTGCAAGCATTCAACTCAAGAGGAAAGACAAAGTAATATGGGCTCTAAGTTAAATAAACAATCATGCATATGAGAGCCACTAAACATTTTCAATATGGTCTTCTACTCTCGACCCCCAAAGGAAAGAAAAATATAACTATTTACATGGGAAAGCTCCCAACAAGTAAGAAGAAGAACGAGAAATCTTTTTGGGTTTTCATTTTAATTTCTACTACAAGCATGGAAATTAAGCTAACTAATTTTTTTGGTTTTTCCCAAGGTTTATCAAACGCACAAGAAGAAAGCGAGAAAAATAAAATTAAACTAACATGGATTGTACAATGAAAGAGTATGAGCACCGACAACTAGAATAGTGTGTGAACATGAATGTAAAGTCGGTGAGAAATACGTACTCCCCCAAGCTTAGGCTTTTGGCCTAAGTTGGTTTATTGCCATAGACCGCGGCTAATCTCCCCGGTGTATTGGGAGGTGTAATCAGGATACCACTGGCTGGACATCTCCGGGTCCCACTAGTAGGATGATGCACGATAAGGATCCAGTGTAGGTTCTGGCTCTGGCTCAGGTTCTGGAGTGGATGCTTGGCCTCGATGAGCATACACCACTTCCGGCATGACAAGAAAATTATCTGCAATCAAATCAAACAATAGAGGCGCATGCAAAATAATAGTCTCATTGTGTTTCTTATTAAATCTCAGGTTATGCAAGAGTATCTTATCTTCGTTGTCAACAATGAACTCATGTGCTACCATGCTCTTGTAATCTAGAATGTAAGGAGGCAATTTTATCTCCTCTTTCTCATGGTGCCTAATAGGTATCTCAAAATGTCTAGCAAGATGTGCAGCATAGATACCTCCAAAGATGGGGCCTTTTGTACGATTAAGGCTTAGCCGTTTAGCAATGACGGCACCCATACTAAAACTATTGTCTCCAAACAAGGCATGGTGAAGAATAATAATATCAGGAACATTGAAGTTTCCACTATTTCTGTGACCAATCAAGCATCGGCTAGCAAATATGGCAAAGTAGCGTAAAACAGGAAAGTGTATGCTAGAGATTCTCGCATCGGAACCCTTTTTGGATCCCCTACAGTGATAGTGTTAACAAAGCCATCCACATCTTTACAATGTGGTTCCTCTAATTTTCCCTCAAAGGGTATCCTACATACCGCGCGAAAATTACGTAAAGACATTTCCCTGAATTTAGCATATAAATGAAATGATACTGAAGGCGGTGACTTCTTAGGATAATAATAAAAGTTCTGCACGAAAGTATTGGTGAGTAAGAGATACTGATCGATCCGGTCGTGGAGGAAATCGGTGAGGCCTGCATTCTCGATCAAAGAATAAAAATCTTCTTAAATTCCAGCTTCTCTCAAGAAATTATCACATGGCCATTCACACAGCCGTACTTCCTCTATGCGAGGAAGATTATATTTGGCCTTTTCCTTCTCTCTAGCTTGTTTTTCCTGGGAGCCTTGGCTAGAAGAGCCCCTCAAAAATCTCCTTAACATTTTCTGAAAATTTCTGAAATTTTAGTAACTTCAAAATAAAAGTGAATAAAACTAAACAAGATTGGTAGCAACTACTCCTACAAGTGCCTAGAGCCTATATCATGCATTAGAATTACTTGGGACCTCATAAATTTAACATGCAAGCTCAAGAACATGGTCACCTATGCAGCAAAAATTGGCAATGAATAAAGCACTAGAACAAACACTAATTGGACCAATGGAGGAGTCACATACCAAGCAACAATCTCCCAAAGTAGTTTTGTGAATGGATCTTTGAGCAAGGAGATCGAAAATCGCAACAAAATGAGCTAGAACTCGTACTTGAGCTGAATGGGGATTTTTTTGGGAAGAAGATGGAGTGTGTGGGTGCTGGCATAAGTGGAGGGGGCCACCAGGGGCCCACAAGACATGGGGGCGCGCCCTCCACTCTCGTGGCCTGGTGCTTGCCCCTCCTGCAGTGTTTTCAGTGCCCAAAATCCTCAAATATTCCACAAAAAATCATACTAAATTTGCAGGGCATTTGGAGCACTTTTATTTTCGGGATATTTTTTATTGCACGGATAATTCAGAAAGAAGACAGATAATACTATTTTTGCTTTATTTATTCTAAATAACAGAAAGTAAAAAGAGGGTACAGAAGGTTGTGTCTTCTAGTTTCATCCATCTCGTGATCATCAAAATGAATCCACTAACAATGTTGATCAAGTCTTGTTAACAAACTCATTCCGAATAACACGGAACCGGAGAAATTTCGAATAACACTAAGTTACCTCAACGGGGATATGAACATCCCCAATAATAAGAATATCATACTTTTTTTGACAGTAGGGAGAGGAAATTCAAAACCTCAAATAATAATAGTTGGAACTTTTCCAATAGAATTGATGCTATGAACTTGAGATTGTTTCCTCGGAAAGTGTACCGTATGCTCATTACCATTAACATGAAAAGTGACATTGCCTTTGTTGCAATCAATAACAGCCCTTGCAGTATTCAGAAAGGGTCTACCAAGGATAATCGACATACTATCGTCCTCGGGAATATCAAGAATAACAAAGTCCGTTAATATAGTGACATTTGCAACCACAACAGGCACATCCTCACAAATACCGACAGGTATAGCAGTTGATTTATCGGCCATTTGCAAAGATATTTCAGTAGGTGTCAACTTATTCAGTTCAAGTCTACGATATAAAGAGAGAGGCATAACACTAACACCGGCTCCAAGATCACATAAAGCAGTTTTAACATAATTTCTTTTAATGGAGCATGGTATAGTTGGTACTCCTGGATCTCTAAGTTTCTTTGGTATTCCACCCTTAAAAGAATAATTAGTAAGCATGGTGGAAATTTCAGCTTCCGGTATCTTTCTTTTATTTGTAATGATATCCTTCATATACTTAGCATAAGGATTTAATTTAAGCATATCAGTTAAGCGCATACGTAAGAAGATAGGTCTAATCATTTCAGCAAAGCGCTCAAAATCCTCATCATCCTTTGTCTTGGATGGTTTAGGAGGAAAGGGCATGGGTTTCTGAACCCATGGTTCTCTTTCTCTACCGTGCTTTCTGGCAACAAAATCTCTTTTATCATAACGTTGATTGTTTGATTGTGGGTTATCAAGATCAACAGCAGGTTCAATTTCTACTTCATTATTTTTGCTAGGTTGAGCATCAACATGAACATTATTATCACTATCACCAGGTTCATGTTCATCACCTGATTGTGTTTCAGCATCAGAAATAGAAATATCATTGGTATTCTCAGGTGTGTCTACAACAGGTTCACTAGAAGCATGCAAAGTTCTATCATTTTTCTTTTTCTTCTTTTTAGAAGAACTAGGTGCCTCTAAATTATTTCTCTGAGAATCTTGCTCGATTCTCTTAGGGTGGCCTTCAGGATACAAAGGTTCCTGAGTCATTCTACCAGTTCTAGTAGCCACTCTAACAGCAAAGTCATTTTTCTTATTTAATTCATCGAGCAAATCATTTTGAGCTTTAATTACTTGCTCAGCTTGAGTGGCAACCATAGAAGCATATTTGCTAATGAGTTTAATTTCACCTTTAACTCTGGCCATATAATCACTCAAGCATCATATCTCGGAAGCATTATTCTTTAATTCTCTACCAACATAAACATTAAAACTTTCTTGTCTAGCCATAAAGTCATCAAATTCATCTAAGCATGGGCTATGAAATTTGGTAGAGGGGATTTCAACTTTATCATATGTGTCGGGTTATCAAGACAATGTGGTTCTTCGACAGGTGGTATATTAAGACCATGTATTTCTTCAATAGGAGGTAAATTCTTAACATCTTCAGCTTTAATACCTTTTTCTTTCATTCATTTCTTTGCCTCTTGCATATCTTCAGGACTGAGAAATAAAACACCTCTCTTCTTCAGAGTGGGTTTAGGAATAGGCTCAGGAGTTGGCTCAATTGGTTCAGGAATTGCCTTAGGAACTGGCTCAGGAAGAGTCCAATTATTTTCATTAGTCAACATATTGTTCAATAGTAATTCAGCTTCGTCAACTGTTCTTTCCCTGAAAACACAACCAGCACAACTATCCAAGTAGTCCTTGGAAGCATCGGTTAGTCCATTATAAAAGATATCAAGTATTTCATTTTTCTTAAGAGGATGATCAGGCAAAGCATTAAGTAATCGGAGAAGCCTCCTCCAAGCTTGTGGGAGACTCTCTTCTTTGATTTGCACAAAATTATATATTTCCTGCAAGGCAGCTTGTTTCTTATGAGCAGGGAAATATTTAGCATATAAGTAATAAATCATATCCTGGGGACTACGCACACAACCAGGATCAAGAGAATTAAACCAAGTCTTAGCATCACCCTTTAATGAGAACGGAAATATCTTAAGGATATAATAATAGCGAGACTTCTCATCATTAGTAAACAGGGTGGCTATATCATTCAACTTGGTAAGGTGTGCCACAACAGTTTCAGATTCAAGACCATAAAAAGGATCAGATTCAACCAAAGTAATTATTTCAGGATCAACAGAGAATTCATAATCCTTATCAGTAGCACAGATAGGTGAAGTAGCAAAAGCAGGGCCAGGTTTCATTCTAGCATTAAGAGATTGCTGCTTCCATTTAGCTAATAGCTTTTTAAGATCATATCTATCTTTACAAGCAAAGATAGCTCTAGCAGCTTCCTCTTCCATAACATAACCCTGAGGAACAACAGGTAATTCATAATCAGGGGGAGAACTTTCATCATCACTATCATCAATAATAGCATCTTCAATAATTTCATTGTCTCTAGCCCTAGCAAGTTGTTCATCAAGAAATTCACCTAATGGCAAAGTAGTATCATGCACAGAAGTAGTTTCATCATAAGTATCATGCATAGCAGAAGTGGCATCATCAATAACATGCGACATATCAGAATTCATAGCAGTAGCAGGTTTAGGTGTCGCAAGCTTACTAACAACAGAAGGAGAATCTAGTGCAGAGCTAGATGGCAGTTCCTTACCTCCCCTCGTAGTTGAGGGCAAAATCTTGGTTCTTTCGTCTTTTAAGTTCTTCATAGTGATCAACAGATATAAATCCCAAGTGACTCAGAGAATAGAGCTATGCTCCCCGGCAACGACGCCAGAAATTAGTCTTGATAACCCACAAGTGTAGGGGATCACAACAACTTTCGAGGGTAAAGTATTCAACCCAAATTTATTGATTCGACACAAGGGGAGCCAAAGAATATTCTTGAGTATTAGCAGTTGAGTTGTCAATTCAACCACACCTAGATAACTTAGTATCTGCAGCAAAGTATTTAGTAGCAAAGTAGTATGATAGTAAAGGTAATAGTGGCAAAAGTAAAGATAATAGTTTTGTAGTGATTGTAACAGTAGCAGCGGAAAAGTAAATAAGCAAAGCACAATATGTGGAAAGCTCGTAGACATTGGATCAATGATGGATAATTATGTCAGATGCGATTCCTCATGTAATAGCTATAACATAGGGCGACACAGAACTAGCTCCAGTTCATCAATGTAATGTAGGCATGTATTCCGAATATAGTCATACGTGCTTAATTATGGAAAAGAACTTGCATGACATCTTTTGTCCTACCCTCCCGTGGCAGCGGGGTCCTAACGGAAACTAAGGGATATTAAGGCCTCCTTTTAATAGAGAACCGGAACAAAGCATTAGCACATAGTGAATACATGAACTCCTCAAACTATGGTCATCACCGAGAAGTATCCCGATTATTGTCACTTCGGGGTTGCTGGATCATAACACATAATAGGTGACTATAGACTTGCAAGATAGGATCAAGAACACACATATATGCATGAAAACATAATAGGTTCAGATCTGAAATAATGGCACTCGGGCCCTAGTGACAAGCATTAAGCATAGCAAAGTCATAGCAACATCAATCTCAGAACATAGTGGATACTAGGGATCAAACCCTAACAAAACTAACTTGATTACATGGTAAATATCATCCAACCCATCACCGTCCAACAAGCCTACGACGGAATTACTCACGTATGGCGGTGAGCATCATGAAATTGGCGATGGAGGATGGTTGATGATGACGACGGCAACGAACTCCCCTCTCCGGAGCCCCGAACGGACTCCAAATCAGCCCTCCTGAGAGAGATTAGGGCTTGGCGGCGGCTCCGTATCGTAAAACGCGAAACGGAATATATGGAGTTGGAGTTGAGGTCAGTGGAGCGTCAGGTTGCCCACGAGACAGGCGGCGTGCCCAGGGGGGTGGGCGCGCCCCCACCCTCGTGGACATGGTGTGGGCCCCCTGGTCTTGATTCTTTCGCCAGTATTTTTTATATTTTCCAAAACTTGCCTCCGTGGATTTTTAGGTCATTCCGAGAACTTTTGGTTTCTACACATAAAACAACATCATGGCAGTTCTGCTGAAAACAGCATCAGTCTGGGTTAGTTTCATTCAAATCATGCAAGTTAGAGTCCAAAACAAGGGCAAAAGTGTTTGGAAAAATAGATACGTTGGAGACGTATCAATGGTGATTGGGGTGTAGCAACCCGGGCCCGTAGCAACCCATAGCAGTACACAAATAATAACAAGAACAACCCATAGGAATCTACAAATAATAGCACGAAACAACAATATATATAGTAGCATAACGATTACAACCCATAGTTCCACGATAGCCTTACAACTTAAAATACTAATACAACTTAATAATAGTAGCATGCTGATTACAACTTAAAATACTAATAGGATAGATATATAGCTAGCTAGATAGATCGGGGGGCACCAAACGCGGGCTCTTCTCCTTCTCCTCCTCCGGGTGAATGCCACCTCGCTCCTCCGGGCGCCCTTCACTCCTCCCCGTTGTCGATGGGGTACGGGAGCATGTGCATAATGCCGTTGTTGGGGAAGATGCTATTGAAGTCGGTGAAGATATTATGGGTGGTGAAAGCTATAAACTCACACCCACACCAAAACACTCGCCCGAGGAGGTGGAAGGCGTCGAAGGGGTTGGTGAACGTAGCGAGGAGCGCAACCACAACGCCATTGTGATTGACCTCCTCAACATGGAACATCCTTGGAGAGCCACGGGGGAGGTGGCGGAAGCCGTCCGCAAGGAAGAACTCCGTTAACTTCCTTGCGCTCCTCCACCTTGAGATCGTCCACACCCTAAGGGTTCTCTCTATGTAGACTCCAGCCGGGTAGAGCCTTTTCGGCACGGTTGGGGGGGAAGCGGTAGGTGGGCCTGTTGTACTGCATGGTGGCTCGATCGGGTTTGATTTGTGGAGAAGAAGGAAGAAGGAGAGCAGATGGGAGAGGAGGTAGGGGGTATGATGAGGAGGGAGAGGAAGACGATAGGTGTGGCTTAAATAGCCCAAGTGCGACGTGGTTTTTGATTTCTTTGAGTGGTTTCACCTGGTGGAAGTAATGAGTGGACGGCGTTTGGTGACGCCCCAGCGAAGTGTGTACACGAGCGTGGGAAACCAAGGCTGCCATCAAACACTAGATCAATAGCCAGGCTGCGACGCGTCTGTGCCATCGGTCGTGGGTCAACGGGTCACGCCTGCCCGGTCTTCTATCCCGTGCATCAATTGCCATGCCGCGATGTCCCGCACGAGTCTGTGCCGTCGTGGGTCAAGGGGACACGCCTGCCCCGTTTTCTCTGCGTGTGCCGCCCGTGCATGCATGCATGGCAATGTAGCCTGCTGGCTAGGGCCTGGCTAGAGGAGGCAACGTTCGGTCCAAAGGTCTAACTGGTGGGCTTCTTTTACCAAAGCCCAATGGCTAGCCCACTCGCCGCAGCATAAAAAACAAACGGCTACTGCATCCTCTAAAAACCACTACAGCAAATCAGAGCATAGCCTATGGATCGCTGACCTGGCACTGCATGCTGATCCACACCGTTGAACGCGCAGTGATCCAGCGATCTACAGAAGAGGTGGGGGGTGGGTTATCCAGCATCGTCGAATGCAGCCAATCACAGAGCATCATGTGGATTAGTAATGTGGCTCTAGCGTCTGATCCAGACCGTTCACTAACAGAGATCTAGCGGCTCGGAAAGATGTGGGGTTTCAGATGGGGTTATGCGGGGTTTTGAGAGGGTTTTGAGGGCTAGGGTTGAGCATAACTAATTCAAAAAAAATCAATAAAAATATGAAACTTGCACCCATCATCATTTTATGTGAGTGAGTTGCTGGGAAAAATAAGAAACTTCGTTTATGGGTGTTTTCATGAAAAACCCTTTACAAAACATAGCTATCATGAATGAGGTTGCATGGGATTCAAGCTAGGGTTGAGCATAACTAATTAAAGAAATCATAAAAATATGAAACTTTCACCCATCATCATATTATGTGAGTGAGTTGATGGGAAAAATAAGAAACTTGGTCTATGGGTATTTTCATGAAAAACCGTTCACACAACATAGCTATCATGAACGCGGTTGCATGTGATTCAAGCTAGGGTTTAGGGCTAAGTTTGTCATAGTTTATCCAAATGATCCTATATTTGGCATGGACCCTATATTTGCACACTAGATGTCAAGTTTTGATTTTTGGCCCATTTATAAAAGGTCGAATTTTTTTGCTTAGGAATGTGGTGTTTAGCCTAGCTTCGGAGCTCATTGAGGCAAGTTTTTCACATCAACAATAAGTGTTCGGATTGATCGCTTAACATGCATATGACTAATATTAAAGCATTGTACCATCAATACCACATACTAAACAAATTTGAATTTGAATTTTGGGTCAAACTTGAATCTTGGGTCAAATTTGAAATTCGGCCAGAATTTAAATAGCATTACACAAATACCAGTTTACACAAATTGAGGCAAGTTTGTTATTCTACAACACACATCACCATTACACAAGTTTGACAAATGAAGTTTTCACTTCTTCTTCTTAGCACTTGATTTCTTCTTCTTCTTCTTACCACTTCTTTATCGTACAACACCTAGTTCACTCAAAAGCTTGATTTTCATAACTGGACTAGATAGGACAGCTGGAGTTGGCACCACAACATCTACATGAGGCTCAGTTTGCACAACAACAACTCCAGTAGCTTCAATTGGTAATACAACTTGCAATATAGGCTCAGTTTGCATCACATCTGCTGCAACAACTTTAGTTTGCAGAACATCTTCAGTTTCAGTTTCAGTTTGCAGAACATCTGCCACAACAGCTTCAGTTTGCACCACATTCTGCACCACATCATCATCCAAATGTTGGTCATGATGCATCACAAGATCAAAGACTGCCTCATTTTGCATCACAACATCATCCAACTCTTGCTCATTTTGCACCGCAGCATCATCCAACTCTGGTTCATCACCATAACTTCTCTTTTTTCTACAGCTATTGATTCTTCCCTTTTTGATTGCCTAGCAATCTTCAACAACAAGGGGTTGACCTCCACGCTTCCTCCTACAAAACAAAGCTTGTAATTTGGCTAGTAATTAAATACAACAACCAAATAAAAAAAACACAAACATAAACATACTTTGGCCTTTCAGGAGTGTAACGACATTTTGGAGATCCTTTTCGGTGTCCAAGTTCCTCGCACAACTTGCATCTATTTTTGTTACCTTTTTGGGACCTTTTTGGCTTTGCATCCTTCTTCCCCTTCCCCTTTTTGCTACTCCCACCATGCCTTGAATCTACTTCTTTAGGCCTGCCAGCTTTTCTTTTTGTTAGGGGAGGACACATGGAAAATTCAATTTCCACTTCGGGCCACTGAGACCGATTTGTAAGTGCTGGAATTGGAGTTGCATATGTAGCCTTGAATCTTGCCACTGAGTAGTATTCATGCAAGTATGGGTGCATGTTTATCTTGGGTTGGGATGCCAAGAAAAGTATGGCATGGTCACAAGGTTTCCCGGCGTGTTGCCACTCGAGGCAAGTGCAGTCATGCAATTCAGTGTTAACAACATGCCTCCTTCCAGTCTTGGTATCTCTAACTTCAGCACCCCACAATGAAGATTTTTCAACAGACACATGTGTAAGATTCCTGCTCCTGTTCACCACCTGTTGTACCACTGCAGGAAGCTTATCCCCTTGCAGACAATCACCAATACTTCTTCTCAATTCCCACATGTGCATGATCCTGATCCTGATCTGGTCAACCATGTCATGCACAGGCAAGTTCTTTAACTGCTTTATCTTGTTGTTAAAACTTTCTGCCAAGTTATTGTTGATATGATCACACTTGATGGCACTATTAAATCCTGACCTATACCACAATAGAGAATGATAGGTGTTTAACCATGGAACAAACTCATTGCATGCTGCTTTTATCTTATCAGTATTATATGAATGTGTTTGTTTGGTGTAAGATCTTGCTGTTGGCCACATTCTCCCAAATTATTCCCCTCTGAATTTTTTGATCAAATTCATCCACATATGGCCAAAGCACTCCCTCTGCTCACAATGAGGAAAAACATTCTTCACTGCATTTTCTAGCCCTTTACATGCATCTGTGTGTACTGCCAAAGGTGACACTGGCCATATCCATCTTTTCAACTGCATCATGAACCATGTCCATGAAACCTCTGTCTCTGACTGAAACAAACCAATAGCAACAGGGAACATCCAGTTGTGTCCATCTAAAGCATTGCATGCTGCCAATTGACCATTCCATTTGCCTGTCAAAAAATATGAGCCTATGCTCAAATATGGACGACACCCTGCTTTGAAGCCATCTATGCAAGGATTTAAAGCCATAAAAAACTAGGAGAAAAGAACTCTACCATCCCCTGTTACCTCAGTATCTATCTCCACAACACTGCCAGGTGACCTCTTTTGCACCTTTGTTTTGTAGTTATAAAGCATGCTAAAAGTATTTGCCCAATCACCATATAATTCTTTCATTGCCCTCTGTTTTGCTTTCCACACTGTGGTATACTTCACCTTAATGGGGTACTGCTTTTCCAAGTCCACTTTAAGTTTCTTTGCTGTAGTGTTTGGTTTCTTGGCTAAAATTGGAGTGATCTTTTCTGCAATCCAAAGCTGTGATGTCATGGTTGATACTCTCTGTGAACTTGTAATACAAGTATGTGGATTTGGGATTTGATTAACCCTAATGGTACTTCCATCAGGTTGAATTCTAGCAGATATGTACCACTTGCAAGGCCTGACGCTTCCATCGAAACCTCTGCACCTTGCATAAAATTTCTTTCTGTCAGTCCAGATAGTCTTAGCATCAAACTCATGTTTGACTGCATAAGTCTTGAAACACATCCTAAACTCCTTCATGCTTGAAAACAACTTGCCTACTTCAATAAAATGATTTTCTTTGTCATACATACTTACAAGCTCATCATCACGTGCATCATCTACATTATTTGCAGCATCTTTCATCAGCTGTCCATCCACATCTTCACAAGCATCTCTGTTAGCATCATTAGGCAAACTAGATTCACCCCTCTCTTCCTCATCTTGATCATCTACTGGATCTACTGGAATGCCAAAAAATTTGGCCATCTCTGTGTCAGCCATTGGTGCAATGACCAAATCAGTAGTGTCTTCTAATTGTACTGAATTCCAATCAACACAAATAACCCTTGCAGCACCATCACAACCCTCTTCTATATCTTGATCAACCCTCCTATTACTGTCACTTCACCCATAAACATGGGCATTATCTGTCTCTGTGAAGCCCAATCATCATCTACCATCTGTGAAGCCAACTTTGAGGGCACATATTCAACCTTAGAATCTGATTTCAGATCAACGAGCTCTACATGAAAGGTAGTCTGTTTGCTTGCCCAGCCGTCTTGTCGATCGATTTCATCAACCATCTCTTCACCATTCTCAATTCTCACATACTCACCCTTCCAATTATCAAACCGTAGCAATGCTACCTCCTGCACTGGACCCCAAAAATGCTCTCCCCAATTTTCTCCATGACATTTCTCACGGCCCTCTCTTCCATGCTCTTTATTTCCTGAGGATCAATCTCTGCACATTCAACCTCTCTCTCTATGTCTCGCATGCTACCATCACCTAGCTTCGCCTTAGAAGGAAAGAATTCAACAGTGAATTCAAATGTCCTACCCCTGTTTGTCAATGGCGGGCAGTGTGAGCTAGCGGAAACAGACGACGCACAAATCGCATAGGTTGGAAAGGATGCACATACCTAGTCGACGTTGTTGTCTCTGCCGGCTCCATCGCGGTCAGCCCCCTCCCCCGCACCCAAATCTGGATCAAATCGACCAAAAACAGAGGAAACAGAGGTGATGCGGTGAGATCTAACTCAACAAGGAGGAGAACAGGACAAGGGTTCAGTATTTACTCACCACAGCCGCCGCCGCCGCCGCCGAGAACGACAGCTCCGCCGCTGCTGTCACCGAGAAAATAAGCTTCGGCGCCGTTGCCGGCTCACTGCCGAGAACGAAGAGGAGGGAGCAACGGGTCACTGCTCACCTTATTCAGACAGGCACGGAGCCACATCTCACCTGATGCACTACCAAGTGCGGCTATAACTAGATGCTCTGTCAAGTGGGACCCACATGTCTTAAACATAATCTCACTCCCGTTGACGACCATTTTAATCGCCCGAGTGGGCCTTGGCTATTTGGACTTCTGAAGCGTTGCACTACAACTATTTTCGTCAACCACGTCGCACTCCTTCCAATTCACGTGAAATATGTCGCACAGGAGCTATTGGCCCCTAAATTTATACCTCAAATGTCCGCATGCAACAACTTTCCGTCAAACATGCTAGAAGCGGTCAATTGAAGAAAATAAAAATAAAACAACACCTTCTGCCAAACAATCAACCTTACGCGGAAGCAAAAAACAAAGCAATGCATTGCATGCACCATCCGTCAGGCCAAACAAAGCAACATGCACACCTTTCGTTGAAGCAATGCATTTAAGAAGAAAAAGAAAAGAGATAAGTACGTTGGCGGAAGGTGTTCCAATTTTTTGCGGAAGCAATGCATTTAGTAGTAATTGTTGCATCAAGGGATGTTTATAGGTAGGAAGAAGAAAAGAGATAGACCAGTCCGCCGTATTAAATAGAAGTGCTTCCGCCGTCCGGACGAAGATGAGAGGTATGTGGTGGCTTTTGATTGGCTAGCCGGATGTCCAGATATCCGCAAACGCCCCACAAGTTTGCTTCCGGTTTATGGGACTTCAGATAAACGGAGGCATCCATGGATATTTGCGGATCTATGTTGGATGGTAAAATGTGTCCGAACAGCTCGGTCCGCACGTTTACCTGCGATTTGAGAGTCCACATTAGAAATGCCATAAGAAGAAAATGAGAAACATGGCTACATACACAAACACGTAGGGCTCAAAATGGACATAGCCGGATATTGACCGGACGCCCCGGCAGACGTTTGAGGGGCCGGGTGCCGAATTGGTGAAGCCGGGCTATAGATGCTCTTATTTCCTTTATGTA
This sequence comes from Triticum timopheevii, assembly GCA_963921465.1. NCBI lineage: Eukaryota > Viridiplantae > Streptophyta > Magnoliopsida > Poales > Poaceae > Triticum > Triticum timopheevii. The sequence goes on along the minus strand of OY997270.1, from coordinate 485,882,295 downwards.
CAATACATATTGCTCATGTGACTGTGTGCATAATGATGCATAACCAAAGATCGTTCAACTTTTAGAACACATGCAGGTTGTTTCAGGCCAAAAACGTCGGCCAGAGAACAATCGATCCAGGCAGTAATTCCTCATCTCCAAACGAAAATTAGGGTTTCTCTGCTTCTCGCTGATGCCGCCGTTGGCCCGCCTCATCTTCGGTGGTGTTAGGGCCATGTGAGCGCGGTGGGTCCCGACCGTTACTGGAGGGAGAGCTTCGTTTTTAGAAGTTTTTTCAAATTTAGTTAGGGTTTTGTCCTGCTTAGGAAAGCGAGACTATGGCGGCTCCCTAAAGATGGAATAAGGTTTTCCCCGCAAAGCCCCCGTTTCGATGATGTGTCTAGCATCGTCGGTGGACGTGTGGACGTGCCCGGCGAATCTACCATTGATGCATTTGCTCGATGGGTGTGTGGAGGTGTCGTTCATCTACGTCAGTGTGTCTTTAGGTTGGATCCTTCCGATCAAAGCTATTCTTCTTCGACGGTGCCTACTGTTCTGGTGCAATTGTCCTATGGGGCCTTAGCACGATAACTTCCCAACTACCTATTACAACAAGTTTTCCTCGATTCTGGTAAGGGAGGGGCGATGACGGTGACACGCCTTTGGCTCGCTTTAGTGCTTGTAATCATCACTAAGTGGTTTACGGATCTGGAAGTAATTTTATTATTCCTAGTGTTCGTTGTACTGTCATGATCGAAAATAAATAGATCAAAATTTTTCCACAAAAAGGAGGCGGAACCTCACATGCCTGCCTCAGGCGTGACTCTATATTAAAATAGACAAAAGTACTTCGTATATCACTTTACTAATTCTTTTAGTAAAGTTACTGTTGGTGGCTATAACTTCCCTTATACTATAAGTTTTGGTTTCACAAATTTTGAAGTCTATTGCTGAAACTATTCTGATAAATTGATCACATTTCAACATAAACATAGAGCATTTGAATGGATCACATCACAATTGAACTACGAGCATAATTATAGCTCATCAAATTCATCGGACATAAACATAATTTTTCCCAAAAACCACGGAATGAGCAAGTTCATTTAAAAAACCACCAACACATGGTGGATCAAATGCCATCATAGTTCAAATAGGCTCATGCACCACCGTTGCCGCCTTCTGCACCACTGCTGCCGCCTACACCATCGCCACCATACGCCTTAGTCACGATGTTGCTACGAGTAAGCTCCCAAAATCTTCACACACACACACACACACACACACACACACACACACACACACACACACACGTAGAGAGAGGGAGAGAGAGAGAGAGAGAGAGAGAGAGAGAGAGAGAGAGCTTAGGGGAGGTGCGCTTCTTAGCTCACCAGAAGTGTACCTGGTTTCGAGAGACCAGCGGTGTGGTGCGGTCTAGAATCACGGTGCTCATCGGCCACCCTGCCAGTCCTACTGCATGGAGGTGGTGGTGGAAGTGAAGGACGAGCCACCTTGATCGTAGCAGATTAGAGAAGGCCGGCCTGCTGGTGGTCCTCATCGTTTCGGACTCCATTGATATGTCGTATATATACTCTGATCTTTGTTTTTTTTCCTGTGGCATTGTACTCTCATCAGGCCAAATTTCTGGTGGTCTCCTAATCCTATAGAATTCAGGTGGATGTGCCGCTTCAATTATGTATTTTTTTATTCTCACATTTTAAAATTCCTGTGAATCATAGAGGCCCTTAGTTTCCAAAGAGGATTGATGACTTGACCCATGACTATACTGGCAACTGCTGCCTCGAGCCAGCGAGAGGCTCTGGCTTCACGCGGCTGACCCCGCAAAACACTTTCTATCGGTTCCGGTAGCTAGCGGTGATACATCCACCGACCAATTTGCTTCATGATTCCTGATGTGGTGGCACACATACAATGTATTGGAGTGTTTACTGGCAGTTAATCTTTTGTATATGGTCAAAGCAATGTCAGACTATTAGGGCGCATGTCAGGAAAGGCAACACTTTTTGCAGTGGGATGTAGTGGATGCAACATCTCTCATCTCATCTCTCTCTCTCAAACAAATCCATGCATTTTATTTTTGTTCACATTTCTAGATGGCCCATATATTTGACATTAATGTTCTATTATTTAAAACTTTCATATATTCAAATTCCTAAACATAAGGTCTTGAGAACAAGACCAATCTTGAATATAATTTAACTTTTTACTATTTATAAATCATATCAAAATATTAATTTCATTCATTTAAAATTAAATTTTTCGAATCAATTGAAATCAGTTATTGAAATTATTGAAACCGCTTTTCTGGATATAGTTTTCTTAAGTTGTTGAAATCAGTCTGTGCGAAATTGATTAATTCAAATATAGTGTACAAAAAAACTATGAAATTGGTGATCTCAAATATGTGAAATTGCATGTTACACTGTGTGAAAAATGATTATTTCAAATATATAAAACCTGTATTTTTCAAATATATGAAACATATTTTAGTGTGTGTGTGTGTGTGTGTGTGTGTGTGTGTGTGTCAATTTTCTTATTCCAGTGTGTGAAAATATGTGAAATTTATTATTTTAAACACGTTTTAATTGAAGCATTGCTGTCCATTTCACTTGATTTTTTCATGTGTGTTGTCGAGTTACTTATTCCACTGCATGAACATATGTGAAAAATGTTATTAGAAATATGTGAATTTGGTTGTTTCATTGTACAGAACTTATTATAAAAAGTATACGAAACTTGTATTTTTTTAATATATGAAATATATAAGTGTTTTTGTGACTTTCATATTCGTGATACTGTTGTTTGAATTGAGTGACTGTAATGTGTTTTTTTAAACTAGTGAAATCTATATTTTGTAATGAGTGTAATCAGTTTTTTGAAACAAAAATATTATTTCAATTAAGCTAGTGTAATGTGTTTTATGAAATGAGTGAAATAAGTTATTTGAAAAAAGTGAAATATATCTTTTTGGTGATTAACGACATTTTGCAGTGTTTGAAACCGATATTTCTGCTGAGTGAAATAAGTTTCAATTTTTCGTAATAAGTAGTGAAATTAGTTTTTCAGATATAGTTCATAATGAGTGAAATTAGTTTTTCAAATCGGTGAAATGTGCCTTTTCAGCTTTGTGAAATACTTATTTTGGAACGACTCAAATTATATTTTTTGAAATGGGTGAAACAGTTTGGAAATATTAATTTCTTGAACCAGTAAAATTAGTTTTTGAAACGAGAAACATATGTGTTTTGAAATGACTGAAGTTGTTTCTGAAAATGAGTCAAATATATATTTTAAAATAAGCAAAACAATGTTTAAAAATGAGTTAAATTAGTTTTTAAAAATTGCTGAAATCATTTTTTGCAATTAGTGAAATTATTTTTAAAAATTATTGAAATATATGGTTTAAAATAAGTGAAACCAGTTTTTAAATAACTTAAATTAGTTTTTGAAATTAGTGAAAGAATTTATTTTTTTATGAAATACGGTAACATTTTTATGTTTTATGGAAGTTATTTAAAAGAGAATTGGAATATGTAAAGTAAAAAGTAGTTCAAGTATATCCAAGATTGATCTTGTTTTGAAGGTCTTGTCACCAAATATTTAAATATATAAAAAGTTTCAAAAATGAATATTTGGTTCAAAACATATCAAGTATTCAAAAATATGAGGATGAAAATTAATACATGTGAGTTGTATGGGAAGAGAGACTGCTTGCATGCGTCGTTCGTCTCCATTCTAACCCTTTCTCCCTATAAAAGGCTGAAAAGACATGCAGTGTCAGTCTCGTCAGTTGTATTAACCGAGTATTGTAGAGGGAATCAATTTACAAGTTTATATGGAGTCAGACAGCACGCATCTTGAGGAAATTGATGGAGGCTGGATTTCCCACCGGCACATACCGCCACCGATAAATTTACTTATTTGCCGCTGACCCCACCTGTCCGTGTAAGCTCGTACTGTGCAGCAACGTGGACCTTAAATTCTTCTGTGGGACTTGTTTTTCGGAGTTCCCTAGGAACATCCAATATCCAAAACTTGGCTCATTGCTAAAAAATAATAATAATCCAAAACTTGGCTCAGCCGCTGAAATGTGTACATTGATCCAACGACCAATAAAACTTTATATCACCATGTGAGAGCAAACCACTAGATCTTGCTTAGTCTTGGAGAATCCACCCCTTGTACGTGCTACTCGAAGGATTTGAGCTGTTGTGCTTCTTTTAAACACTTGCTTTACAGGAGCCGATGTAAACAATAATGTCTGCCCAAAGCACCGATGCAAACAATGCATCTGCGTTTTGTTAAGCTGAGGAAAGACGTCCTAATCTCGCCTGACTCGGCCGATTGGAATGCGTTTTGGCGCGACGTCCCTAGCTTTCCCCTTCAGTGTGAACTTGATTCGGAGAACATCGTTCCACGTCACGGCCTGATGCTTCCAAACGTTCCCTATATATATATCATGCTGGCACTTCCAGGAAAGCAGTAGTATACCACTTCACCTTAGTTTTCTGGGTAGCTTGTGTGCAGCACGCCATGCTCGGGCATGATCAGAGATAAGCTAGCTAGCAGCCAGGTCGTCCAACTTAATTCTGCTTTGTCTACCATGCACAATGCATGCGCATAGCATTGGCATTCAGCTGCAGCTCCGTCGGTAGTACAGTAGCTAGCATGCACATGCACGCATGCATGTGAGATCCTTGATGCTTATGGTGAGTTTCGTACGCTGGCCGTAGCATTGCATGGACCAAGCACGCTTGCGAACGCAAGCTAGCTAGCCACAACGCCGTCATCTCCTCAGCATTGGCCAGACGGCCAGCGTACGTTACGCCGGGCGGGACGTGCCGACGTTCAGTTCCGCACATCTGTCCCAACGTACGGCCAGAGGGGAGAGCCTTCATCAGTGGCCGCCGTACGTCGAGCGTAGGGCATGGAGACGAACATCGGTGTGCCCTAATGTCTGGGTACCGGGTGAAATGTTCGGTTCGATACACCCTTTTTGTGAATGCATGAAGCACTGGAGTGAACATAGGAGTATATTACAGGGAGGTCTCGCTCATGGATGGCGTGCAGTTCATGTGTCGGTCTGGCTCTCCATGACCATTATAACTGTTTTTCTATTTATCGAAACTTCTGTGTGCACCTAAAAAATATGCGTGTGACGTGAATTTTGTTGTACGGAGAGGCCACGTGTTAAATATACTCGTCTGCTTGTACGATGTTGATGTGATTCTTAAAAAAACTATCATAATAATCTAGGGTTGATTACTTCATTGTCCTTGGAATTAACTTCCAGCTTGTAATCATCAACTAGTACATTCTGAAGCAATACTGATCGAGGAATAAAATTAATGAAACTATGGTTATGGCATCCATACAGGTGTATATATATGTACAACACCTCAACCGAGAAATTAAGGTCTAGCAGGCAGCGGAGAGAGCAAGAGAGAGATGGAGTCAGGGAGACAAAGAAATCGATCCAGGATTTTTCTTGGGCCGATCGATAGACAAAGACAACAAAATACCTCAGCGAGAACCTGCATCGTTATTGGTCAGCACACACGTATGTACTTATTTTCAGCTAGATATAAAACCGAGGCAAAAGGTAGTCAACTAGGACAGTATTATTACCATCTTAATTAGATCGTTTCCAGGACGAGCTGCAAATTTGAAATTATGTTCTATATATTAAAAACATATCCTAATGTTTTTTCAGATGTAGGAAGACTAACGGCCTGAAACAAAAATGTCAATATATTAAAAAGATATCCTAATGTTTTTTCAGAGGTAGGAAGACTAACGGCTTGAAACAAAAAATGTCAAAGGTTCAACAGCCAGATAAACATGCAGCAGAGCATGGATGCATGTCCATCCTGCATTGTGAAAATAATAATCTATTTTAATATAAAACCATAATACATGGTTATTTATCTAATCACCATGTTAATCCACATCATCTGAAATATTTTGACGGTTAGATCTATATCTTTTTTTTAGCAAAAGACCGTAGGGAAGGCCGCTACTGTAAGTCATATTTCATTGATATATGCGATATTTAAAATTGGAGGGGGATGTTAGGTATCATGTAGTTATAATAAAAAAGAAAAAAATATCTAATTATAATGTGTCCAACCATGCTTGCATACCATCCTTCATACGGGGTTTAGCTCTCTCCATAATCATGCTACAGTAATCCTTGAAACATTTGATGATAATTGAGGTCTTTAGATTTATGGTGAAAAATGATACTTTTCATGTGTTTCCACATGCTCAGCAACCAACCATGATCATTCTTTACTGCAGATCACGGGCATCCACTGCTTACCATCAATGAGCATCTCTTATATGTCCATATCAGTGTTCCATGTAATCCTTGGCTCAAAGAAAATGTTTGGCTCAAATCACATGCGAAAAATAGATGCATGAAATCCTTAGTGTCATTTTCGCTGCATAATACAGAAGTTTCATCTCCACATAGAAATTCGTTCTGGTAAGAAGTTCTCTTTATTAAGTCTGTTCTGAATGAGAAGATAGAACATTTTTTTGATAACATGCAAGTTTCCATATCCATTTAAATGGGCACTTGCAGGAGGTGAATTGCCTATTAATTCATCATAGATGTTCTTATTGGAGTATTTTGTGCCATTCCATATAAAATTCCATTGATCACGTTGTTGCAATATATTCATGAATTCCTGACTTTGTTGTACATCAATACTGTATCCATAGGAAATGAAACATGCTATTGTAATCAGATTTATATTACTCCTTACCATGATAGACCGAAATGCCTTTATATTCACAAGGAAAATGTAGATGGGGGAATTGAATGATAATTTTGTATCCAACCATTCATCATCTCAAAACTTAGTCATATCTTTGAAAGGTTCAATAAGTGAACAACAATCTCTCCACGAGAATGAGTCAATATTGGAATTAGTGACATGGATATTTGCATTACTATAATAATATTCCCAAATAATGTGCACCCAAGGTATATCATGATGGTAGAAGAATTTATAGAGATGCTTGATAAGTAATGTTTGGTTTTGTTTCCTCGAATCCAATACACCAAGGCCACCAGCATACTTCGGAAGAGATACCTTCTACCATTTGACTAAGCATTTACCATGCTTATCAATGCTCTTGCCATAACATATATAGTAGTAGATCGATATAAGATCTAATAGATACAATACAATATATTTAGGTCCATTTATGTTGATCTATCAGTTATGATATATTTGGGTACGTTTATGTAAATTAATGGTTATGATGTAGTCAGTTGATAGTAAAAAGTTAATGTGTGTGATGTATTAGGTATGATTATATAGATCTAATGGGTGCGGTCTTTTTAGATATGATTATGTAGATCTAACGGGCACAATATGTTTAGGTACGGTTATGTAGATCAAATGGTTATGGTGCTATTAGTAGAATTATGGTAAAAAATGTATAATGGATACAATCTATTTAGGTATGGTTCTATAGATCTAATGTATAATGGTTTTATAGATCTAATGATATGTGACATGGATATTCCCATTACTATAATATGTACGGTTGTGTAGATCCAACAGATCTGATATGTTGAACTACAAATCTAAAGGCCTAAGTAATTTTGATGATGTGGATCAACGTGGTGTGTTCTGTAGAACCTTGTATTTTGCTTTTAGTATATAATAGAATAGAATAGATAGATAGATAGATAGATAGACAGACAGATTGATGGATAGAATCGATAGACAAAAGAATAGAATAGATGGAGAGAAAATAGAATAGATAGTTATGTGGATTAATGTGTGTGCCTTGAATATAATATGTATTGGGCTTTAGTATATACTGTAATATAGATAGTGATGTGGATTAATATGGTGCCTTGAATAGAACTTGTATTGTGTTTTTAGTATATATAATAGGTAGATTATATAAATGGAACAGATATATTTGCGGCATTTTCGAAAACAAAATTGATTTGACATCGGAGCACCTAGCGCGCCAAAAGACGGATCGAAAAGCTCCATGCCCTACGTATCATGTTTATTAATTTCAGCAACGGAAGTTGGAAAGCAAGTGCTCATTTCTCGAAAAAAAAAAGAAATAACCGAAAGCTCCATGTCTGTGAACACCAAGCCGTCTTTAGGTAAACATTGTCTTCTTCTCACAAGACATCCAACGACTCTGTCACTTTCCTTGTTCGCTTTGCCAACAGAAGTGTAAACAACAAAAAAATCGTACCAAAGACCTCTGCATTGGTGCTATCGTAGTACGTACAATCCACGAGACAGTTTGATTACCTTGGACAGTGACACGCAATATCGGAGTCGCGGACGACCTAGGGCTTAGCACGCCGCGGCATCGTAGCAGCCTAGCTTGCCAGTTTGATGCAGTCGAGGAGGCCCTCCCGTCCAATAGCGTCCGATCAGTCTGTGTCCAGTAGCATGCACACTTGTGGATGTGCCGGCCGGCCAGTGGCCGGAGTCAGACGAAGTTGACTTGGCGTCTTGAGGAATACCCGATCGTGCAGCTGTGTGCTGTCGCTACATATACTCACGGCCGGTCTCGCCGGCAGGAGGGCACATCCCAGCGCCAGCGGCCATGGCAGAGGAACTCGATCGTATGATTGCTCTTCAGCTCCTATCCATGGCATCTTCCGTGCACATCAAATCCGTCGCGGAGCGACCGGCGGGCACGCCACCACCTGCCAGGGCTCTCATGCTCATGCTACTGACGCTCTTCGTGGCCTTGGATATCATATGGGTGGAGGCGCCCGCGCCACTTCCTCGCCCCGGCGATGCCGCCACGCTGGAGGAGCTCCTCATCGTCGCCGCCACCATCGCTACAATCAGCTGGATCTTTATGTAGCGTCACTACATGCACCAACATACGTTGCCAATAATTAGGTGGGTATATGTTCTTATTTTACTTAATGATTTCAGTCTGTTGCGTTTGTGGTGTTCTCTTTGTGCATCCTAATCATGCATATCATATGCTTTGTATCCTCGGAGGGAAACTTGTGCACCCGTGTGCTGGTGCACCCGTAATATGCAAAAATAATTTAGTAATTTGAAAAAAAGGTCAAAAGATCCTAAATTTTTTTGGGACGGGCATGGCCAAAAGTTGTACCGGTATAAAAAGTTTCGTGAAGGAATACCTTCCAATGTATTGTGGGCGACGAAAAACAAAATCAAGACTATAAAATATACAAGTTACTGTTCATAAGCTTTGTACTAGGAAATCTGTTTTTTTTTTGGCCCGAGGTCAACGGAAGTTCATTCCTGGGCTGAACATTTTATATACAGGTACAAAAGTAGGTAAAGTTTGTTTCCAAGAAAGTTTCAGGATATTTTTGACCTTTTCTGTTTTTTTTTGCCTTATCAGGTACACCAGCACCCGAGTGCATCAAGGTATTTACCTTGTATCCTCTTGATACTACCTATATTACGAGTTAATAAAAGTGTCACTTATGAAGAAAAAAAATACTAGCTTATGTTAGTTTATGCACGTGTACTTTCGTCGACTGGGTAATTTGAATATAGTTAAGCTTAGTCCCTATGTAAGAAATAATGATTATTTATAAAGGTTTTGCTAATTCTTATTTGATTGAGATTTTGTTAACTTTGGATTGTTATCTGAAAAAGTTGATCTTCATGTTAATGAAAAGTGCAACTTGCACCTTTTTCTGTAAGTCACTGTAAAATGAACTGATCTAATAAAATCTAATTAAACACGGTTTCGTAGATGTACACAAATATTCGGAAGGATAGCAATATTTACTGAGTCGACGAAGGTACTCCCTCAAATGGGTCACTAGTTTCTCTTTGTCATTTTCTAACTGTTAATTGCTCAAGGTTGATTCAATAATGGATATCAATAGACATCATCATCTTGTTAATTGCCCTGGTTAGGATTGTGAAAAGACACTGCGTCTTTCACATATATTAGTTCCAGCGGACCCTACTCAAAGCTACTCCAGATTATTGCGACAAAATTACGTGGTTGACAAAAAAAACTGCTTTCTCATGTTAGATCTACTGGCCTTCTGGCACGGCAGCTTGTTGCAATCATGAGCGTCTGTGACAAAAAAAGCTGGAATGAAGGCAAGAACACTTTGGACACCGTTGTGATGCCGAAACTTCTTTGCTACCAGCTAGCTGCTGGATGTACTACGTCGTTCATCACATGCTGTAATAATAATCTGTTGTATTATTTGTTCCCGTTTTATCACAATGTATTCTGATTATTGCAACGGATCATTCAATTAGTATATATTTTCTTCCACAGCTAGCTACCATGGGGGCATGAAAGTGTACTATTACGGTGATGTAATTGCGTATGTGTGACTGATAATGCATGCATTCTGACCATACGTATAACAGTGATGTACTACTACAGTGCACTTGTCTGTCACGTCGTACGTACGTGACGACAGGGTACGTGCTGCATTCCGACCCAATTAATTAACATGGCGATAGATGCTGTAATCAACAAGTTACTTCGCCCCTGCAATGTAATAACAAAACTAGAATGAGCATGAGCGCCTGAGAAACGTGTGCCTTCGATGTTATCGAGTGGATGCGAGAGTGACAAATTAAGTAAGCCGCACAACGTGTGGGACATTTCGATGCCTCCTGGCCTTGTTGTACACGTCCACTGCATAAAGCAGCCAAGGGTGGACGGAGTACACTGAGGAATTACATCCTGGTTTTAGTTCTTTTCTCCACTCTAGTTTCTTGTTGCCTCGCAACTCATCCATGGAAGAGGAGGAACACTCTTCGCACCCAGTCCATGGCCTATCATCCGCATGCACTCACCAACATCTACCTCTCCGGGCAGATGGCAGCTAACGTTCTCATCATCCTGCACATGCTCATCACGTTCTTCGTGGCCACGCAGTCCACGGGGTGATCCACGAGGCCCTGCTTGGTGACCTCACACCGAGCCCGCCTCCCCTCCATGGCCGGCCTGGCCACGGTGGTTGAGTTCCTCGTCAGGGCCTCGACGCCTCGCAGTTCGCACCTGCTTGCTGTTCGGATTGGACCATATCGTACCAAGAGTACTGAAGGGACCTTGGAGTTCAAGCCGCTGCCGGGTGAGGTGCAATATTGTCCGCCGGAGGACAGCATCGTCCGAGCGGCCGCCGCGTTCTTCAAAGTCTTTCTCACTAGTTGGGTGCCAAAGCCGTGCAGGCCAGAGTTGCTTCGCATACCATCACGCGTCCTCCGGGTGATCGCCGTCTTTGGATGGTTAGTTTCCTGTAAATGCTTTTTTTCTTTCGTGAATGTCGATATTCTCTTCTTCTTTTTCTTGTTTCATTCATGGACGTACGCATAAACAATTCAAATCGTGCTTAGGAGAGACCGAATGAACCAGCTTAACAAGAATGAGAATTGTCACGGAGCGACGGCCTGAGTCCTCCTCGATCGTGTTCATCAATGCCGAGAGTTCGGAGTTCCCAAGACCTCTAGAAAACACATAGTATTATATTGTCAGCCAGTTTGTTAACTATTTTTTGTTTATATCTATACGTCACTTTTGTATGCAACATTTTACTTCACGCCCAACAAAGCCACCATTGCACTATATATGCCACATCTCTATACTCAACATTTTACCTTGCGCCCATCATACCACCATTGCACTCAACTACACAACAAAAAAACCCTCCTCTGTCGCGCCTGCCCCCAGTTCCAATGGCCGATGTGCGTATTTATTTTACGATCACAATGGCCAACCTCATGTTCGGCCGGTCCCTCTGGATCGAAGCTGTCGTCAAGCCTCTGGCCCAACAATCACCGTACGACGACATCATCATCATCTCGGCCAACGTGGAAGTGGTCGCATTGCTCACCGTCATCTTCTCTGTCGGCGCGAGCCTCATACAGATCAGAGCTGCCGTGCTCTCCCAAGAAACATGCCCTCGCGTTGCTTTGATGTGGGTTTTGTTCATTGCCGGAACAGTAGCCACGGTGGCCGTTGGTTTAGCCGTCGCCTCAAGACGAGGAAACTCACATGAAACCTACACACCTACCTAGGTAAGCTAGGACCTCCTTTTCAAATGAGAAAGCTTGCATGGCCTCTGGTCTGGTATCTGTGCGTGCTTAGAGATGCATGCAAATTCCTTAAAATGTATGCCGTCTGTAAATACATATAAGAGCGTTTAGATCACTAAAGTAGTGATCTAAACACTTTTATATTTATTTTTGGTACCCTCCTTCCCGTTGTATGTCACAAAACTTATACTTGTTATATACATATTCGAAAGAGGATTTCAATGATACTATTTTTGTGGTATACAACTTATTTGTTGGTAGTTAAACTAAAGATCAAATTTCGACCCAAAATGCAGGGGGGCTAATAAACCAGGGTAGTAGTAGTTTAATAATTTGCACAGATGGATTGAGGTATATTCAGCGTGCGGATGTGAGGAGCTATTGTGTTCCATTGCCGCGGCTGCTGCAGTGGCAACTCGAGTTGCACTCTCTTCGCCCTTCCTTGACCACCGAAACTGCGCGAGCTCCACATGATTTTGTTGAGAATGAGATGTTGAAGAAATATGCCCCTCTCAGTCAGCGTGCACCAATAAGATCATTGTTCATGTGAATGTGATGCACAGGATGTCAAAATGGCTAGTACTACACATACGAAGAACAACAGCCGTCGCAGGTAATTCGTTCTGTCCCCTTGCCTTCCGACTGCTAGTCTTGGCAGTGAGAGTGGAGGGGACTCAGATCCTTGTAGTTATGTAGTCTTTGTCAGCATCACTAGTTGTGAACGTAGTGTTTTTATAAATATAAGTATTTTGGTCGTTTTTCTCTATTGTGGCGCTGCCATGGAGCCATAGAGGTTTGTCTCTTTGCAAAACCGATTATTCGGATCTGATGACTTCATTGGCGGACCTAAAGGGTGTGCCTGGTGTGCCGTGGCACACTCAACATTTTGCAGATTTTTTTCACTATATGTCATATTTTTCTGATTTTGTTGGTTTTACAGTATTTGAACTAATTCACCTGAAGCTATACACGTACATGCAAAAACCTAGCAAACCATAGAAGCAGCTTAATTGATTTTTCTACTAGCAGCACTACATGCGTGACTGCATGTCCAGCCAAAGACTCTTGTACATACATAAGCCCGGTAGAAGCTAGCTAGATCAATTCCATCGATCAACTCGACGGAAACTCTAGCGGCGACTTGTGCAGATTGAAAACAGGAAAAAGGGAAAAATTTAGGACTCTTTGATCTACCATGTTATTTTTTAAGACAACTTTCATCTACCATGTGATATTTTCATAGTTGACCCACAACCGTCCACAGATAAATGGTGACCAATCCACAGACACAAATGCGGGAGCCGATCATCCAAACCTAAGCACTTGTCTCGACTGCTTGTCTGCATTTCAAACATCGTTGCTCCCGTGCTTCCCTTCCCTCGGCCGCTCGCCTTGTCGCCCGGTCCCTTCCCCTCCTTTTGCCACTGGTCGTCCGGCTCGAAACGCTTGCCATTGACCAGCCGGATGCATGGATCACCCGCATCAGCCACCCGCTGGTCCGAGAAAATAGGACATTGCAGCCCATTTAAGCCCACATTCTTGTTCGTTTAAAGAAATAAAAACGATTTATCCTTTGAACAAAACAATCCTCACCGTTTTGTTGTAATTGTAGGACTCTTACTTCTTGTTTTGTTGTACTTGCCTAACTCAAGACAAAGAGGATTGTCCATTTTGTTGAAAACATGCGGTCAAACTAAAGAAGGCTGCGGCTGAAGGGCAAACCGAAGTTATTCTTGTGTATGTTTCGTTTCCAAATCGTCCATGTCGTGCTTTGGGAATTCCATGCCAACTCTTTGGATATTTTTTTACCATAGAGTATGGAGAAGAAAATAATGTGGCAAAGTTAGATCTAAATTTTGGTCAAAAACACGACAATTCGTCAATGAAACCACCTCGGAGTAAACCCATTTTGTAATTTTATTAACGAAAATCCTAAACCTACGAAGGCCTACATACCTGTTACAAAAACTTCCAACTAATCTAATCACCCCCCCCCCCCCCCCCCAATTTTCAGGTGGGGCGGGCTCACCCTTTCCTTTAATCCAACCAAACACTCCCACCTCGGATAAGTTCATAAATTTGTGTAAATCATTACGTGGACGTAGCCTTGCTCTTTTATTAAGGAAGTTGTCTCATTTCAAAATTAATTAAGGGACAAACCGTCCTTATATTATCATTTAGTTAAGGGACCAAAAATAGACTTTTCTTGTACAAAATTATGAACATTAGGTATACTGAGACAAGCTATTCAGAAATTGTATGATGAACTTTTAACAATTTAGGGAAAATATGTCAACTTCTTCAAACATCGAACAAATCGAGCCCCTTTTCTATGACACATCTCACCATGGTAACCGGACTTCATCGCCTCTCTGATATTATGCTTAATATAAAATAGTTACTAAAACCTTGGCATGATCCAAATCAGAGTTGGTAAATCTAGCCAAGAATACATGCATGACCATGCATCCTGAAGTTTCTGCATATTCCACTCCTTGACGTTCCAAATACTCATGTCCTCTTTTAATGTTGGCTTCCATTTAAAACGGTCATCCGTGAGGTAAGCGCGGTTTTGTTTGAACGCCGGAAAGTCCTTAGTGGGAACACACACGACATTATTGTACTCGAGGAATAGCGTGTGATCTCCAATATCCCGTAGCTCCATCAGCTTCTGCCTGCCGATGTCCACCTTGAAAATTAGGAGCTTCATGATTGTGAACTTACCATCATCTTTTAACAAATCACTTAACTTGTCATCGTCGTATTCATTACCGAAATCTACCCCATCTTCATCGACCACTTCTTTGATTGGAACATATACGCAGTTCTAGATCCTCTAGACTTGCTGGAGTTCACTTAATGGGGAGAATGCAAGATACTTGGTAGGGTTGCCCCAGACTAACATGCCATGCATGATCATCGTCACCAGCGGCAAAGGCCCATTAAGATCTAATGTGTAAAGTGTAAACAGAGCTAACATGACATAGAGCGTAGAACAAGTCGTCCTTATCATTGTAAAGAACATCTACGAAGCCTTGGCCGCTAGGAAGCAATGTCCACTGCTTGTCACCGGGCCTAGCAAAGGAGAG
Source organism: Triticum timopheevii (assembly GCA_963921465.1). Taxonomy (NCBI): domain Eukaryota; kingdom Viridiplantae; phylum Streptophyta; class Magnoliopsida; order Poales; family Poaceae; genus Triticum; species Triticum timopheevii. The sequence goes on along the minus strand of OY997270.1, from coordinate 485,867,156 downwards.
CCTCGACTCTTCTGGGGTATGCAAGATTAACACGGTGCATGCAGCTATCTTGGTGGCAACAGAGATGGCAACCTGGATATACCCTGAATGCCACGCCCAGGTGGGCATCGGGTCAAGGACTTTGTTCTCCGGTCGAGCCTTCGGAGCACACTTATATGGTCGCGGCCAAAGCGTTTCTCCCCATGGTACAATGTACGACATGAGTGCGGTCTGCGAGCCGGTAATAGGGTTGAGCAGGTATGGGTCCCTAGACTCGTTGGTTATGAACACCCAACCAAGACATGAATAGTCGAATCCCCCGCTCTCTTCGTGGAACGCGGAACGTGGCGTTGCTGGCAAGGCATTACAGGGCGGCGTCTTTGGGACCGTACACGTCGTAGGCGTGCAGTATGCAAGGGGCCGGCTTCGGCAAGTGGAGGCGGAGGCGGGGGAAGGTCTTGTAGGCGTGGTACCAGTACATGCAGACGACGCCGAACCGGATAGTGCTGGGGAAATCCAGCAGCCATGTCGGTCAGCAGGAGGTCCTTCGGCAGGCCAGGTAAATCGGCGATGCCATGATGAGGAGCAGATAAAGATCATCTACAACCATACTTGACAAATCCGGCCCCTCAAACCCCCACACGAGCATCTATAACTAGACTTGGCAAATCCGGCCTTTCAAATGCCCGCAGATGTGCCCGGGCGCGTCGGCGGGCACTGCTCTATCATACCTCAAATTTCTCTTCTCACAACCGGACACCTCAATTAGCGGGCCTCAAATCCATACAAACTCATACAACTATGTAAAGAATGCATTACACACATCGTTCGGCTACTACACCAGGACATTGCCATCAGAGTAACAAAATTTGGCCTGTTTAACCTACATGCTAGTTATGGAGATCATCCACCCTACCCGGCGTCCTTGCCGTCCTTCTCGCGAAATCAGTAGTTGTGCCACATGGTCTATAGCACAGCTAGTTGCGTCTTGCGTGAATCGGTAGTTGTGTCACATGCACCCTCCGTGTACATATATGACGAACCAATTGATGGCTAGTCTGAGTCAGACACCTTAACCTGTGTGTGTTATTACTTGTTGGAAATTCCCAAAAAATAAAATAAAACGCAAGCTATCTTTAAAAAATTGGAACACATTGGTTTTTTTTAAATAACAATAAAATTTGAAATTAGGCACAAATTTTAAAATATAAACAAAATTTTAAACATAGAAATTGTTTGAAAACATGATTTTTTTTAATTCTCGTAGATTTTTTGGAATTGTGAACAATTTTTTAAAACACATACAAATTTTTTAAACCCCAAACATTTTATGAAAACCTGAATAAATTCAAGATTCCGAATATTTTGTGAAACATGAACAATTTTTTAAGACATGAACATAATTTGGAATTTTAGAACATTTATGAAAAAAATAAACAATTTTAAAATATGTTGAACATTCTCAAAATTTGTGATTTTCAAAAAGAAAATTAAAATTAAAAAGATCGTAAAACAAAAAAAGGAAAGGAAAAAAGAAATAGACAAATGATGAAACAAAAAAATAAACAGCACAAAGAAAATCAGATAAAGAAAAAATTGTAAAAGGTTCCCAAAACCGGTTAGGGACCTTGCAGATGGTTCAAAAACTGGCAGCTCACAAGCTCAGATAGGCCGGCCCATTCTATCGATCGGGGGTGCGATTACTCGGTTATTTGCCGGGACCTCCTATTCTGCATAGTGCATGTTGAGAAGACGCGAAAGGCACATCCCAAGCCCCCCCTCCCTTCGGGGCCAGCCAATGTGCAGGGCAGGGCACCTTTTTTTGTTTTCTCTTTCATTTTTTTCCTTTTTTGCTTCTTTCAATCAATTTGGGGATTTTAAAAAATGTTCATGATTTTGAAAATATATTTAACAAACTTTATCAGATTTAAAAAATGATCTTGAATAAAAGATGTTTATGGATTTCAAAAAAGTGTTCACAAATTCAGAAACGTTCACAAATTAAGACGAGCAAGATAAGACAAAATGTAAATTAATCACGCAAGGAGACCTGCCATCCAAGTGATAGTACGAATATCATCAGTCCCCAAGTGAACGATGGCAGGAAACTGAGCCACCAGACCCTCCTCAAAGTCACAATTGAACTGCATTAACTCGATCAAACTCCTCACAGATCTCCAAGGCTTCTTCAAAGTACTCTGCATGATCTTTAATGTACTTCTGATGCCTTGGGTATCCTAATGGACAATGCCAGGAAAGCTTGCCTAATCAAAGGGATGTTGTCTGAAACCTTGGAGGGTGGTGTCAATATGCTGCAATATGCAGATGGCACTATTTTTCTTATGCAGGATGATTATGAAAGCGCTCATAATTTGAAATATATACTATGCTTGTTTGAGCAAATGTCTGGCTTAAAAATTAATTTCCATAAAAGGGAATTGTTTCTGTTGGGTAAAGCTGCTAAAAAAGACAAGAATATTCCAGGATTTTTACTTGTCCAGTGGGGGAGCTCCCTTTGAAATATTTAGGACTCCCTATTGACAAAAAAAGAATTAGAAATAAACACTGGAAACCCTCCGAGGAAAAAATGGAGAGGAAATGTGGGATGTGGGAAGGGAGGCTGCTAGCTAGTGCCGGGAGACTGACCCTGATATAGTCCTCATTGTCAGGGATTCCTTACTTTATGATGTCCTTCTATGGCTTGCCAGTAGGAGTAAATAAAAGAATGGACTACTTTAGGGCTAGATTGCTATGGCAGGGAAACATTGATAAGAAAAAGTATCACCTAGTTAAATGGTCAGAGGTCTTCTAAAGATATGGGAGGTCTAGGCATTCAAAACCTAGCTCTTATGAATAGAGCTCTATTATGTAAATGATGGTGGAAAATATATAATACTGAGGGCATGTGGCAAAATGTATTTAGATGTTAATATATCAAAAAACATGTATCACCAGTGTCAGCGGTAGAGTTAGGGACTCATAATTTTGGGGGGAATTGTTGAAACATAAAGAATTCTTCTTTTCTTTATGTAAATTTTATGTGGAGAACGGTGAGAACACTAGATTCTGGGAAGACCAATGGATTGGTCCAAAAGCTTTAAAAGACAACTATCCTCGTCTTTATAATATTTGCTTCGATAAAAATAAGTCAGTGGTAGCTATTTTGAGTAAGGGGCTGGATAATGTTAGATTTGGGAGAACTTTGTTGGGGGAATCACTGGAACTATGGGGACACATTAAAGAAGCTTGTGAGAGTTTAACTTTGAATGAACACCTAGACAAGATCAAATGGACTTTGATGGGGAATGGCAAATACACTGTCAAGTCCTGTTATAGACATTTGGTCCAGAATGGGTTCAAATATCCTTATAAATTTCTGTGGAAAACAAAAATGCCATCTAGGGTTAATCTTTTCCTGTGGCTGCTGTTAAGGAAAAGTATTCTTATTAAAAACAACTTGAAGAAAAGAGGGTGGCAAGGTGACAATAGTTGTTCCTTTTGTGGTAGGGAAGAGGACATAGATCATCTTTCTATACACTGCTCTGTGGCGAAAATGCTGTGGATGGTCATGAAATGCTCCCTTGGAATGCAAGATATTCCTGATAATGTAAATGATATTTTTGGGGTGTAGATTAGTAGATTTGAAAAAAAAATGACAAGAATCTTATGACGGTTGGCATATCTGCAATGTGATGGACCATGTGGAAATTTAGTAACAGATTGGTTTTTGATAATTATAGGGTGCTTGACCCCTGTGTTCCTGTCAACTTGATCATCAAAATTTTACATGACTGGTGGGTATGAAGATCTTCAAAGCTGCGCATGGATGGACGACCGGAGTTCCAAGACTAAAGGCTCCTGAATATGAAACATCTTGAAGTTTCTCCCTTGAAGCTATCCTGATTATATTTCCACAAAAAAGTTGGTTTTTTTAATTTGTCTACTATTTTTTTGATTTTTTTTTGAGCTGGAGCAGATGAGCCTGGGCACCGAGTTGGATTTCCGAAGATGATTTGATTATTTTCTTGATTTTTTTGGACTCCACTATTTTATTTGGACCATTTCATTGTTCACATTTTTTTTAGAAAAGGAGGATGACCCCCGGCCTCTGCATCTGGGCGATGCATACGGCCACTTTATTAATTATTCTCATAAGACCTTACAAAACCATACAACAGTAAGACTAAAGCCACCGTCTAAGCAACAACTGTCGCTACACCTTCATTGTTCACATTTAACCCATGAAAAATGATTGTTGGCTAAAGAGCATTCCCTCCACCCCTTCTCTCTCTCTCTCTCTCTCTCTCTCTCTCTCTCTCTCCTTCCCTGAAATGTAAATTCCAGTTCAGTACTGTAGATCGATATCATGACCTAACTGAACAAGCCGGTGCTGTACCAACGGATCCTTCTCAACGCAAACGTTACCGTGATCAGGTTAGGTATATGCAGATGACGCCACGACAGAGAGAAGCTTATTTGCAAAGGAAACGTGAGTACAAACGAATTAAGTGAGGTGACAGTGCAATTAGTACGACTGTGCAACCCGTAACAGGGGAGACCAGTATCAGTACCAATGACAACACACACTTGCCAGCTGAATCTTCTACGACGATAGAAGGTACTTTGTGTGTGTTGATAAATAAAATAATCATCTTCACTATACATGATTAGGTGGTGATATTAGTCTGTAATTTGTGTGCAGGGAAAGAAATAGCCGTACTATGTTACAAGAACAAGAAAGCCTTCCATTTTCAGGTTCTATGACACACAGTTCAGGGATCCATCAAAGTAGGTGTCTGACATAAAGGAAACGAGGTTGATAAAAATACTAATACATTTCTGTTTACTAATATTACAGTCTAATTGGTTTTTTGTAATGTCAAAAACAGTGATAACAGTCGCTAGTTATGACGTGTCGGCATCTGACCAAAGCATCCTTGTTTAGCCAAACATGTGCCACCCAAAGAATGGTATTCGACTGAAGATCAGTCCATCTGGAATTTCTATATCTCCTATTGCTTCAGAAGATCAAGTTGTAATATGATGCACACACAAATAACAGTGGATGTAAGCAGCGACACGGCACTAGCTGGTATTCCCAATTGACACCTGAACAAAAAGAAGCATATTTACAAAGATGCCGTGAGTATAAAAGAAGAAGAAAGTTTCAAGACCCAAGTTGCAGCCATGCACAAGATACATCTGATGGGGCAATTAGTAGTAATGTACAAAATACAATTGGAAATACTCATGTGCAACTACAAGATCATACCAGCCGTCAACATGAAGGTCTCATCTACCTGCCAAAGGATTCTTTTCCAGCCATTCAAGGTAATCTCAGTACCAACTACCATTTATTTATTACATTGGTCCATATAAAACATTGTGTGGCGTATATGATGGTTCGACAATCAACAGATAACATTGGGGAAACAGGAGAAATGCTTGGATACGATGATGACCCTGATGAAGAAATTCGTATGTTTAGTGGGCATGGTAAGTATTACTGTACTTCGACAATAGTACTTTTAAATATGATTTCTATTTCTAATCTATGCTAATAAAAATGCAGATTTTGAATTTCTGTCGTTTTAGAAAAGAATAATGACCAAATTTGCATTCAGGCGGATCCACATGATCATATATACCAAAACTTTACCACTGATTATCATCTTCTAGATCCAGTTCCTGACTGTAGGTATTGCAATGCAAAAAGGTCCCAGTATGAGAAACCAATGTTTTGTTGCATGGGTGGAAAAGTTAAAATAGTAACTCCACTAGTCCCTAATGAATTATGTCGACTGTACACCAGCCAAGATCCAGATGCGAAGTATTTCCGGGATAACATACGTTACTTCAATTCTCACTTCTCCTTTACATCTCTTGGTGTTGTCTTGGATCAACGTTTTTGCAATAACAGCTCTGGAGTTTACACACTCCGCGCTCAAGGACAAATTTATCACCGAATTGACCAATTAGTGCAGAAGGATGATGGGCCCAAGCATCTACAACCGTACTTTTATGACACTGAAGCAGATTTACAGCAAAGACTTTGCCATTCACCTAACCTTGATAAAGATCTCATCTATACCTGGCCATATTTTGGGCCGGGCAGGGCTTCGGGTCGGGCCTACCAAAGCCCGCTGCGACAAAACTAGGCCCGGACCTGGCCTGGTCGGCCGTTGGGCCTAGATATCAGACCCAGGCCTGGCCCATCAATGGAAAAGCCCACCGGGTTTCGGGCCGTCGGGGCGGGCCCCTTCCTAAATCGCAAATATGCTAGGCCCAATTCCAGCCCGGCCTGTCCGTTGGGTCTAGATCACAGGCCCAGGCCCCGCCCATGGGCAAGATCGTGCTGGGTCGGGTCGGGCTTTTTTGGGCCGGGTCGGGTCGGGCCGACCTGGCCGAGTATCCCATGGTCAGGTATAATCTCATCAGAAAATTGTCTGGCATACTCTCTTCTAATCCTTATGTCCATATCTTTAGAAGTCTCGGCTGCATTCCAAACCTTTGTGAGTATACGATTGAGCTCAACACAAATATCTCTTTAGACCAGAGAGTATATAATGCTCCAACAACATCATAGGCGGCGGCAATTTGGGTTGAGGGAAGCGATAGTTGTCATGATTTATATATTTTTTAGAAGTCTCATGATTTATGGTATATTAGACCGTCCACAACATATAAAAGCATATCATGGTTGCTATGATCCACTATCATATCCACTATTTTTCCCGTTCAGAGACGTCAGATGGAACTTGGATCTACCTAGATTAAGTCGACATGCCAGGAAAATAATAGACAATCAAGCAAATGATTTGATATAGAAGGTAAGTTTCCATCATACATTAATTGGTTACATGCTCAAAGTTTTAGTTTCTAGAACTGTTTAATAATCATATCTTATTTTGGCTTATGTAGGGATGCTGGAGAATAGTTCTGGTTTTTGCATCTCACCAAGAGAATATTATTGTTTCAAGCTGCAAATTAAACCCAGAAAGTTTAACATCTTACTCTTTGGAAGGCGATTGACTCAACAATATATAGTTGATATGTACTTTAAGATTGAATAACTAAGATTAGCATTCTTGTCAAAGCCATCAACTCAGGTTCTCATCAGAGCAGATTTGTATCAATGATCGATCAATAGCATTGTTGTCGGTGAAACACGTGGGTGCATGAAAGGTAGGCGCATTGTGATTCCTCCATCATTTATCGGTGGACCAAGAGATATGCGTCGAAGATATCTGGATGCAATGGCTTTCGTCCAACTGTTTGGGAAACCAGACATTCCTTACAATGACTTGCAACCCACACTAGGAAGAGATAAGTTGAGAACTTGCAAAGGTCAATCACCACAAGACCGGCTGGACTTGGTGGCGCGAGTCTAAAAGGTAAAATTAGAGGATTTAAAGGTTCTTTTGTTTAAGAAGAAATTCTTTAGTGAAGTTGCTGCACATGTGCACGTAATTGAATTTCATAAAATAGGTCTAGCACATGCACATTTTTTAATATTTCTGAAATCAAACTACAAGATAGCTAATTCGGACGAATATGATGAGATAATATCATCTGAAATTCCTGATAATGATAAATATCCTATACTGCATGATTTAGTTATTAAGCACTTGACGCATGTCCCGTGTGGAGTTCTCAACATAAATAATCCTTGCATGGAAAATGGAAGTTGTCGGCATCATTATCCTCGACATTTCGCAGAGACCACACAACAAGGAGAGGACTCTTATCCAATTTATAGGCGTGGGAATGACGGCCGTAGAATGCGCATCAGTGGGGCAGTTTTGGATAATAGATGGGTTGTCCCATACAATCCCTATTTACTTCTTTGATACAATTGCCATATAAATATTGAAGTTTGCCCTGGCATCAAGGGTGTGAAATATTTATTCAAATACATCTACAAAGGTCATGATCGTGCCTCCATTGTCAACGAAGCCGTAGAAGATGATGCAGTTATTAATGAAATTTGTGATTATAGAGATGCAAGGTTTATTTCACCTCCTGAAGCAATCTGGAGAACTTAGTCTTTCAACCTTAGTGAGATGTATCCCGTAGTTATACAGCTCAAAGTTCATCCGCCCAATATGCACCTCGTTCACTATAAAGATTCTGGAAAATTAGAGGATGCGGTCTGCAAAGGATTGTCTTCGAGAACAATGCCAACTGAATACTTCAGAATGAACTCTATTGATACTTATGCTAGGAATTTCTTATACAAGGAATTCTCGGAATTTTTCATATGGAATAATAGTACCAAGAGTTGGAAACGTACTTATCGCTGCACACCCAGCTGAAGGAGAACACTACTACTTGAGGATACTACTAAATCATGTGAGAGAGGCTACATCTATTGAGGATTTACGAATTGATGATGCTTTTGTTTTTGCCACTTTTAGAGAGGCTGCAGAAAGAAGGGCTCTCATTGAGGCTGATTGTAGTATTTCTGATTGTCTGAGCGAGGCCGCTACATTTGCAATGCATTCTACCTTTAGAAGGCTTTTTGTTATAATATTGGTTTTCCGTGGGGTAAAAAATGTCCGTGAATTATGGGAGAAGCATTTTGAAGCTATGGCTGGTGATTTTCAATAGGGCAGCACAACTGATAAAGAATCTATAGTGCATATGGTACTTAGAGATATTAGCGATATCATATATTCAATGGGGAAGGACATCAGTTGCTTTGATCTTCCAGAAAAGTTAGATGGCAATGGGTTGTCTGGCTCTAATTGTAGAGAAGTAATAGAAGAGATGTCTATTAATATTGATCCAGAGCATCTGAACCTTTATGCAACACTAATTTGTGAGCAAAGACTTTCCTTTGATGAGATAATGCATCATGTCCTATAGATGAAGAGTAAGGTATTCTTTACTGATGGTCCGGGAGGTACAACAAAGATGAATCTCTATAAAGCTCTACTCGCTAAAGTGTGTTCCATGGGGCTAATAGCAATTGCAACTGCAACATATGGAATTGCAGCGTCCATCATGCCAGGCGGTAGGACAACACATTCGAGATTTAGAATATCAGTAATTTTTCATGATGACAGTTTGTGCAGCTTCAGTAAACAGAGTCGGATTGCAGAGTTGCTTCGGAGAGTGTCCTTGATAATTTGGGATGAAATAGCCATAACAAAACGCCAAGCTGTGGAGGTACTTGATAGATCCTTGCAAGATATTACTGGTGTTCTTTCTCCATTTGGAGGAAAGGTCATTGTGTTAGGAGGAGATTTCAAACAAGTTCTCCCCGTAGTGAGGCGAGGCACAAGAGCACAAACTACAGATGTTACACTAAAGAAATCGTATATTTGGCGGTGTATAAAAGAGATAAAACTATTGTGTAATATGGGAGCACAATCTGATCCATGGTTCTCATATTTTATGTTAAGAAGTGGTGATAGTACAGAAGAATCAATTGGCTAAGACTATGTGCGCCTACCAGATGAAATTGTTGTACCATACACAAATCCAAAACAATCTGTCAGTAAGTTAATTAATGATATCTTTCATTCACTTGGCCAGAATGGAATATCACCATCTTATATTAGTACTCACACCATTCTCTCCACGAAGAATGAATATGTTGATGAACTAAATGAAAAGCTTACTGATCGGTTTCCTGGGGAAGAACAAATCTTCTATAGTTTTGATTCGGCAGTGGATGATCCACATAACTACTACCCACCTGAATTACTAAACTCACTCACACCTAATGGCCCGCCTCCACATGTCCTTCGACTGAAGATTAATTGCCCTGTGATTTTACTTCGGAATCTAGATCCTTTTAACGGACTGTGCAATGGAACAAGACTTATTATCAGAGCATTTCGAGAGAACGCTATTGATTCAGAAATAATTGGCGGGCAAGATGCTGGAAAAAGAGTATTCCTTCCACGAATTCCACTATATATCCTTCAGAAGATGATGTGCTCCCGTTCAAGTTTAAAACAAAGCAATTTCTAATTCGTCTAAGCTTCGCAATGACAATCAACAAAGCTCAAGGCCAAACTATTCCAAATGTTGGTATCTATCTTCCAGAGCCGGTGTTCTCTCATGGTCAACTCTATGTTGCTTTATCAAAAGGGATGTCAAGACAAACAACAAGAATACTTGCAAAGCCAAATAAGGAAATTGATCCATCAGGAAAAAGCAGCAACAATATTGTCTACGAACATGTCTTGATGTAATTTAAAATACAGGTAATGGTGTATTAGTCATTGTTACTTCTAGTACAGTAAGTTTCTTTCTGTTTACAAGCCTAAAAATTACACATTTGCATCCACGCTTGGTTCCATGATGTTAGAAACATGCAATCTTGTGTGTGTATGCAACTTAAGGTGTTACCTGCCAGCATAGAATTGTCTCTTTTCCTCTTGCATTTTTTTTGTCCAAGTGCATCCTTTGGTAAAATATTTTTTCCAATGTAATTACTGGGCAGGTTTGCAACGCACCAAGTCCTTGCGGATGGCCTATTCTAGAAGAATATAGAGAGCTGAGGATACCGATGATGGCGCAGTAGCAAATGGTTTTGAAGGAAATTTCTCTGAAAATAGGGGAATGTTAGTTGTCTAGGGAAATATGTTTTGCGAAGAAGTTTAGCATAATTGAAACTGAAAGTTTTATGTTGTAATTCGTAAATATGTTAGTACTCATTAGAGTATATTTTTTATGCTGTTCTGTAAAACCTGGTAAGAAAGACAAAGTTTGAGCTTTGAAGTAGAGGATATATGAACACGTACCAAGCACAAAGAACACATATTTTTTTCCTCTATGTGTTTTTTGTTTGACGAAAAGTGTGTCAAACTATGAATTTTAGGAAACTAAAAAAAAATCCTTGGGTGTTCCTACATTGTTGGTTGCTATTTTTTTGACGGTTTGCTATGTTAAAGGCCAACCTCAGAAAGTCCTCTACCCAGTCTTATAAAAAATATACTCCATCCAATACGAATTAATTGGCGCAACCTCTATACAATGTAAGTAAGACATTGCATAGAAGTCGCGTCACTTAATTATTATTGGAGCCAGTAACTATTTGTTCCCTTCTTCCCGTATTAGTTGTTTTTGAAATGGATGTATCTAGACGTATTTCAACGCTAGGTACATCCGTTTGAGCGACAACTAACAACATCTCCAGCCGCGCCCCCAACACGGCCCTTCAAGGCGATTTTTTTCGCGCCGGCGCCGAAAAAACAGCCCAGTTTTTCCCCTAAGAGCCCTTTTTCGCCGGTTTGGGCCGAAATTAGCGCCGGCAGACCCAGGCCAAACCCGGCACGCTGGGGGCGCCGGGACGAGCGGTTTTGGCGCGAATGGGGGCGGGCCCGCCTAGTCCGCGAGACGCCACTTCGCTGCCCTCATCGCCTCGATTCCCGTGGAAATCAATGCCAAGGCTGGCCAAGGCTGCCGCGCTGCCGCGCCGGTCAGCCTCCATTGATGCCTCACAGGCAGCGCAGTGAAGGCTCCGCCGACGCGCATCCCGCCCGATCCCGCCACGCGTCGCCCGGCATGCGGCCTCTGCCGCCCCGCTGGGGCTATAAAAGGCAACCCCTCCCCGCCGGTGAACGCCACAACCTCCCCCTCGCAAAAGGCCTCCCCCCCCCTTCCCGCGGACGAGCAAAGCAAAGATGGCCGAGAGGTTTCCAGGAAATGGCGCAGCGGCGAACGGCTTCGGCTGCTGGCACCTCCAAGAGCCGGAGGCGCGCCTCCTTTACGAGGCCGAGTACTCGGCGCCCCCCTGACATGCGCGTGCCAGGGGCATGGAGGCTGAGTGCCGGCGGCATCCCAGTGCCGCCGGTGCCCGAAGGGGCGGCACGGCGGGCGGAGATCACCCGCATCCGCTCCTCCCCGACGGAGGAGCAGTGGAACGAGCCGAGGTATACACCCAACAGCGAAACGATGTGGACGATGTACTTCGAGCGCCGCCGCGAGGAGCAGATCGCCTCTGTCAACGGCGTCATTCCTCGCGGCCGCCTCAACGCCGAAGGACGGAGCAAGTGGTGGCGCGTCCCCGGCCGCACCCTCGAGGCCGTCCTCGACCACATTGAAACCGGCAATGTGCCGTGCCTCAAGTACCCGACGCAGCCGTCCATCTCTCGCCGCCGTGGCAGTTCCTGGATGCCGCGGCGAATGGAGCCGACGTCCTCGTCGTCGGGCTCCGGCTCGCCGGCTCTCCGTCCCGTCAAGGCAGAGCCGGAGGAGACACCGTAGTGGCGCCGCACCCACAGTGGCGCCCTCGTCATCAATGAGGGTGCCCGCCCCTCTCCGCGCTCCCTTCGCCTGGTCCGGCTGAAGCCCAAGCCGGGCCTGCTCCCTATGAAGCCGGGGCACACCGACATGGTGGCTCCTGACGACGAGGCCGCTCTAAAATGGGCGAAGGAGGACTACGTCCGCGAGCAGGTGCGCCGCCAGCGCCAGGCGTACATTGAGCTCCAGGCCCGGCGACGCGGCCGCGAGGAGGGCGGCGTCATCGTCCTCGACAACGACGAGGAGGAAGAGGCCGGGTCATCCAGCGCCCGGTCGCGCGTCGGCGACCCTGGGCAGGGTTGCAGCAGGGACGGGGGTGGCTCCGGCGGGGCGCGTGACGACGACGACGGCGGCGGCGGCGAGTACACCCGCTTCTACATGCTTTTCGGCATGTAGATGGCGGGCGGTGGATGCGGAGTAGTGGCTAGCGGCGTAGTGGCTGGCTTAGTTTGGCGTAGTTTGCCATAGTTTGCTTGTTTTTACTTTTTTTTTACAAATTTCAATGAAATTTCGCCGAGTTTGTACCAGATCGCCGAGTTTGCACATGTTTCTACGTAATTTCGCCGAACTCAGGGCGACCTGGTGGGCGACAACTGGGGACCGAGTCGCCCCCAAGCGCCAAACTTGCGCCGGTTCGCCCCTATGCAGCTTTTTTTCGCCGCCCTGGGGGGCGAACGGCTGGAGATGCTCTAATATACGACATAGGGAGTATTTTACTCTGTTGAGTTACGAAGTTCACTTGGTGCTGTTGGTGTATATTCATAAAGCTACATATGCAAAGCACGTGCCATTTACTAGTTGGTAATCACTTCACGAGTTATTATTTTCTTGTAGAAATGTGCTTGCAGCATGGATTTGTGACATTGCAAACACATCAAGCTTACCTACTGCATTATTGCTCCAACCATCTTTTTTTTAGGTTTTACTAATGAGTGCATCTTTCCTTCATAGGGATTTGAATAAACGTGGTTTTTCTACGTACTCTATCACACATGCATCTTAGGGTGTTTACCGACTAAGAAAAAACAAAAAAAAATCAGTTACTATTAAATTGTGGGTCAATATTAGCGGAAGCCTGGTCATCAAAATATTCCTTATTTATTCGACTGTATACAAAATTTTCTGTGGTGTTTGAATTTTGAACCGAAATTTTGTATTTGAAACTAAAACAACAAGTTTATCTCAAAGCGCGTATCAGTTTTTATTTGAGATCATACCTTTTCAGTAAATAAATTATAATTGATCTAGTGGAAGTGTTTCAAAACTATCCATACTACTTGTATTTTACCATGTTTCAGTTCCGGGGTCAAACTCCTAACTATACGAAAAATTGTAATATTCTAGTAAATTGACAGGTATGTTGCCTTCACTGCAAATTCCAATAAGTTTTAGTGGACATGGAAATTTACTATGATTGTGTTACAGTTCAATGAAGACATGAATTTATGGGCATAACTCAGGAGTAACACTCTTTTCTTTTTACCAGTTATTATATACTAGCAATCTAGCCTATTCACCTATTCACTGATGCCGGTAAATTTATGAACCCTATCTTTACATTTCCAGGGCCGCCCCACTGATATCAGCATGTTTGGTTTTAGAACGTGTTATGCCGAATGAACAGGTTCCTGCAAGAGGTGTCAAGAGATGCTATCCTAAATGCCTTGTATGACTGCTTACTTATTTTCTAAAGAATCTGGGTTCAGTTTAGCCAGTGGATTTTATGCTCACTGGAAGGATTCTATGTTCTATGGATGGATCTCGTGGGTGCGGGGTGATCTCATCTGCATCAAATTATCATCATCTGCCCTCCTTCCCCAGTGGGCCCAGTTCAGTGTTATTTCACCATCCATGTGTAGTCAGCTTTAAGCACATTTGATGGATCAGTATCTGATGATTGTATGCATTGCTCATAATTGTATCATATGTCTATTATTGGCTAAAAGTAGTCAAGATATTCAAGCTTGAGTACGTTATATACCAGATACATGAGAAACGTAAAGTAGCGTACATACAGGTTGGAAGGATGGATTGTCGCTTAAACTTCAATTATATATTCACGTCTTGGTGACAACGTCGTCGAAACAGCAGGATCTATGGCGGCCGTGATATGCGTCCAGCTGCATGCGATCGACCTAGCTATCTACGTACATATGCGCGTTCCAGAAAGGTTTTAATTTGTGCGTTTCTATGCCGGCCGGCCGGCGTACAAGGTTGACCACCGTACCGGCTGGGTGTCACAATCAATCGAGTACCCTCGCAAAAGAAAAAACACAATCAATCGAGTAGGACGTAGATCGTTACCAACCGTGTTCGATCGATCGGGGATAGCGAGATACGCATGCAAACGCCACTTGTTCTTGACGGCCTGGAGCGAGAGATCCAAGATAATATACGTGTACAAGCCCTAAGCTGTGCCGTCGACAGCGACAACTTGTAATTAATTAACATGATGCATGCTTACCTTGCCTTAAGAGCCCTAAGCTGTCTGATTGACAAGGTATAGTAATTAACGTTCTGCATAGTTTGTCACTTTCACAAGCTGTACACGCTACCGCACAGAATGAATATTTTTTTTGTTAGTGGGCATCTAATGCTCTTGTAATCGACGCCTGTCAAACAAAACTCGTGTACGACATTACGTACGTACCGCTCGATCTGCAGTATACGTTGAGTGTGGAAGAGGAGTATAAACTTTGTATGACGGTTGTTGCTTTATCTATACACGTGCAGTGGGGAATACTTTTCTTGGTATAATCTAGGATGATGGATAGGGACTGATGTTACAGTTGGCCGCATCTCCTGCCGCCGCGCGGCTCTATATATCCCCCACATGGAACCTTCATTCTCTGTCACCTCACCTGATCACTCCCACTTCCTCTTCGTTTTTGAGTGCATTTGCCCAGAGTTAATGGGTACAAATCCGACACACTCGTCGGTTGCTAGATATTAAACCTGGGATGGAATGAGGTGAGCTGCCACTTCCGGCTCTATCTCTTCGTGCACATCTCGCGGGGCAACTAGCAAATAAACCAGGTTGAGTAGCCCGGTCCAGCCCTTTTTTTTTCTTCCTTCGAGCAAAAGCTTATATGGGTGAAAGTGGGATCCCACCTTCACCCAATTAATTCCAACGGGAGTGTTCGGTTCCCCTCCACTCTTGTAACCCCGCTCCCGGAGCGGACCATAGTGCAGCGTATTTTGACGAAGCCGCCATAACCGAACTCCCCAACTCTGCGAAGTGGAGAGACTCCAACCAGGGCCTTAGTGGGAAATATTGGACACCTCATCAAAAATTACATGGATTATATGGGTGAAAGTGGGATCCTACTTAAGCCTTCTCGTCGCCCATGTTTGCTCCGCGCTCTGGGACAACGCTGCCCTGCCAGACGCCTTCGACCACCACCGCCGCCTCCCCCTACAACTCTAGGACAGAGCCATCCTGCCAGCTGCCGCCGGCAACAACAATCCTACAACTCTAGGACATAGCCGTCCTGCCAGTTGCGGCCGGCCACAGCCGCCGCGCACACTAGAAGCACTCAAGAGCTTCCAATGTGGGGTTGCTCGGCTCAGGATTTGATGGCTCCACCAGTGGGTTGTGGTTTGTAGATTTTGCAGGTCGGAGTTCTTCACGTGTCGCAAACGACTGAGCGAAATCGACCTTGGATGAACAGATCACACACGGCAGAAGGGGTTGAAAAGGGAAAGCTAGAATCTGGAGTTTTTGGTGGGTTTAGATCGAGGGTTGAGCGGCACAGATAATCATCGCATCCGGTCGGTTCTTGAAGCAAAGGTGCGCGGTGCAAGCCGGCATCGATGTTGAGGTGGAGACAGAGCAGTGGGGCGAACGGATGCGGGCGTCCCTTGCGGAGCAGAGGAGGGAACGAGGCGTCGCCGGCTACCCTGGGGGAAGCGGGTGAACAACGAGAAGCGGCTGCACAGGTGGCTCGCGTGCGGCAGTTTTAATCGATGTTGTACGTAAGGTGGGTTTCCAATTCGGTAAACGGGAGCCCGATTAAAAAAATTTCTAGTCCGATAGGATGTGATAGTTAGTGTGGCTCGCTGTCATTGCCGCCGCCGTATCCCTCTTCAGTAGTGATGCGGCAACCGGCGTACGTACGTTTGCAAATAAGCGTGAATATATATGTTTGCGTATATATGTGCGGACTACCGTGTCTACCATAGCCAATGTTTCCCAACCCCAAGGTGTACCTTGTTTAATCATTTCAAGTCTTTAATTAGTTGCATCCATTTGTTTGACTTTGATCCTAGTCAGAAAAGCTCCAAAAACTCATGCAAAAAAAAAAGCACCAAAATCAGGTGGAGGTGGTCTTGACGTGGGCCAAGGAACGAAACTGATGCGCGGCGCCAAGGCCATTCTTAACTTGCCAAACCAGGTAGGGCCAGGTATCTCAACAAAAGAGGTAGGGCCAGGTTTGAGATGGTTGGTTATGAAGTACTCCCTCCGTAAACTAATATAAGAGCATTTAGATCACTATTTTAGTTATCTAAACGCTCTTATATTAGTTTACAGAAGGAGTAATAAAGATGGTGGTTCGTTATTTTAAATTTTATTTTGTTAACGGTGTTGCTTTCTTGTTGTTGTTGCAATGGAAGCCTACGTGGCGATGACAAGAACAATTCAAATCTTGCCTGGGACAGGCATGAAGTAATTAACCGGCTTCTTAACTTTGGGCCCATGACTGGCAGTATGTTTTTTACTCCGTACGAAAATTGTGCTGATTGGTAGGGCACGACTGGCGGACGGCGCATCGAGCGCTTCACCACGTTTCTCCTATGTATGCACGGCGAACAATGTTATGTTCCGGGCGTATCGACGACTTCGACTTCACCGAGTGCCGACTGCCGACAGGACAACGGACGGAGGTGTCATTTCCTAGTGTAGTGAGCTTCTTGTAGTCTTTGCAACCGCGTACAAGTGTACTATTCCAGCCCCTTCTGTAGACCATTGGAGCAACAGTATATGTACATTGATCATCCCAATGGAAATGAGAATATTATATTTTTTGTGTACTACACACTGCTGCTTAATTAATTATCAGTTTTTCCCCAGCAAAAATCTTATCATCTGTTCGGCGGAGAAAAATACAGTCTAGCAGCCGAGACAAGACAACAACATATTGGGGAGGAAACGAGAGAAACATTCTTGTGCCTGTCAACAACACAAGCTTTGGCGTCTCGGCGAGGAGCTTTTCTTTAACGGGCTTCGGCGAGGAGCTTTTATTTAATGGGCCTCGCCGAGGACACCTTGGTGAAAATTAAGCCAACACCAGATAAGACAAGATGTAAATTAATCACGCAAAGAGCTCAAAGATTTCACTTTTTCTAATTTACATTAGATTTTTCGAAAATGAACAATGACGGAAGAGAACTCCAAGACTTAGGTATTTTCTAAGAACGTGAGCTAGCCCAATGATAAAACTGAGTATTTTTTTAACACAGTGCAATCGTAAATGTTCACAAAAACATACACTCGCCTCTATAAACATATGCGCGTACAACCCTATCCCTATGAGCACCTCCGAGATATTGAACTGACACAACATACAACATCTTAAGATTGACGAAGACAACACAGACGCCTTATAGTCGACGAGAACGTATCCTCTCACTGAATGAATATCGCCAAACATTATAAAATAAATTAAGAAAAATGCAAGCACTAGTGGCAAGTGCAAAGTTTAGGACTTGAACCATGGTGGGCTTGTTCCACCACAAAGAATCTAACTATCCGAACTACACTTAGTTTGCAGATAAAGTTTTAATTCTAGAGTAAGTATTTTGGAAGTAAGATTATATTAACTCATAACATCATATAATAGTGATACAGTTAGAACCGAGTTCACGCTCGACATCTGCATATGTAAGGCGCGCATTGTCCAAGCAAAATAAATTCGAACTCAAATTCAAATTTAATAGTGTAAAAATTAATAAATTATTAAATAAACATGATCAAATGCTTAAATTGTAGAGTATACACCTTTTAAAGAGAGCATAGCATTACATCATGACGAGTTCATACCCAGCTTCTACATATCTAATGCGCACATAGCCCAAGCACAATAAAATAATATACATAATTCGAATGTTGAATTTGCTAATTCTCCATTTTCTAACTTTTCCAAAAATAATAATCTAGAGCACCTAAAATTATAGAATCTGAAGTTTGTAACCTTTGACATTGTGCAACTTTGGCAAGATTTTTTTTAGCTCGCATGGAGTTGATGCAAAGATTTAAAATATGACTGAGGTCTAAGGAAATATGTGGGGTAAATAATTACCTTCTTCATTTTCCTGGACGAAATAGCGTTAGCTTTTTAATTACTGTACCGACGTCTCATGCTCCCACCCCCTTGCTATATATATACTCGCTTCTATGCTCAGATATACCTCTTCAAACTCAGCAATACAATTTGCACACAAGGTATGGACGATCAGGAGCTTCAGCGTGCGATAGAACTGCTCTCGCTCGCTTGCTCTGGTCTCGTTGATTCAATTGCTGGATCATCATCGTCGTCCATGCCGCCGGACAGCCTCGCTGCCGCCTCTTCATCCCTCATGCCCATGCTTATCACGTTCTTCGTGGCCATGCATGTCATCCACAGGAGGGCTGCGGCCGTCGAGCTGCCTGCCCTCCATGCCGTCGCTGCCCTGGAGCTGCTCATCGCCTGCGTTGCCGTGGCCATTGCCGCTGTTTTGCTCTCCGTCTAGTGCGGAAGCTGCATGCTTGCGAGCGTACTTATGTACATTCGCTAATAAATGAATACTACTTTGTCTCTGTTCTACCTATATACCCCTTAATAGTATATACATATGTAAATACTTCATCCATTCGGAATTACTTGTCGCAGAAATAAATAAAAAGTAGACGTATCTAGAACTAAATGCGTCTAGATACATCCATTTCTATGACAAGTATTTCCGGACGGAGGGAGTATGTACGTATTACCTTGTCTCTTAGCACTCGTTTTGGGTGATTTGGTAGATTTTTTCACATTCTTTGGTCCAGGTCTTTTCTTGTATTGCTGTGCGCGCGCGTGTGTGATTTTTTCCATCGACCAGATGGTATTGATCACAATATCTCCAAATTAATCAGGTGATGTATATGATGATAGGGTGTGAACACTTGGAAGCGTCGTGGTGCAATTCTTAATTCTTGCCTCTTAGCACTCGTTTTGGGTGATTTGGTAGTTGGCTCAGACCTTCTTGTTAATTTCGTTCACGAAACACGAAAATAATCTAGCCACATATAGTAAGTAATCAAGGTTGTGTGCATCGCTGCATGTCCTAGAGAGTTAATAAGAAAAAACTTTTCTAAGTGAAAGACTGAAATGCTCCAACACAGGTCGACGATTGTTCAAGATTCACGTAGAGATTAGTTGTAAAATGCAAGAAAATAAGTAAAATGGATGTGCTACAGAGGGTCGGAGCCTCAGAGCCAAGGTTGTCAGAATCGCGATTCTGAATCAGATCGGAGCTTCGATGGTAAGATCACAAATCGTAGAATCTTCACTATCAGGATTGTTGAAATGTACTCCCTCCGTCCGGAATTACTTGTCGAAAAAATGATAAAAATGGATGTATCTAGAATTAACATATGTCTAGATACGTCCATTTCTCCGACAAGTATTTCCAGGCGGAGGGAGTAGATTTTAAGAACTAAAATCATAGAATTATAAGGGTAAGTGTGGATCGTCAAGTCTTAGAATCGTATAACAGAACCACGATTCTGACAACCTTGGTCAGAGCCTCAGAGGCCATGGTGGGACCATGAAATGTTTCATCCGGTTCAGAAGATGAGATGTATTTTGATCGACCAAAACTCACTCTGTTACTATTTACATGTCATGCATCGTTGGAATAGAAACTGTTTCGACTTTGACTCGTGAATCATGAGTGTGATTATTGACAGTGATGCAGACGGATGGGACATGTTAGTCAATTAGACAGACGTAGTACGTGCGACTGAACATGCATGCATATGCATATGCATGGCGCTCGATCGATAATTTATGTTATGACAGGAATTACCACTGCATCTCTGAGTTCTGATCCAAGCTAGCTAGCTGCGCTGTTGCATTTCAATCAACGGTGGTGATAGCAAAATAAATTAATGACATTCAGAGACGTAGGAACTCCTTTGTTTTTCCTTTCGCCACCTCTTGGTCTCAACGAACGATCGGTCATCGATCAAACACTGTACACTGGCAGGGCTAGCAGACGCGACAAAGGTGGCGTCGATCTGCACAACGCATGCGCCGGACGTCTTGATGCTCTGTCGACGGAGTAAACTAAGCATCTGCATTTCTTCTTCATCCCTTATTAATGCTCTGCCCAGCTCCTTGCTTCTTGTTTAATTTGCTGCGTGCAGCATGCGTCGGCTTGCTTGTCAAGCAGCGGCATACGCATGAAGCAAAGCAGCGGTGTACGGTGGTTCGTCGCGGAACATCATGCGGACTGGTGGCTTGATTGGGAGATAGACGATATCCGGCATGCTCATCATCTGCACGCATGCAGCAGAGCAGCAGGGTAAGGAGGGGCACGTACGTGCTTATGGTGGATATACTGTGTCGTGGACCATCATCAGCATCATGTCCATGCATGCATGGGTTTGGCTTCGTTCTAACGCCCCTGCAGGTTCGTCCCCTCAACGACATACGAGACGCCGACATGGGGGCCAACCCAATGCAACTGTGATCATCTCCGGGCAAAAGAAGACCATACCTCTGAGGGTTCTTATTCGACGTGTCACTGCTGACGATCGCGCGCTCAGGCGGCTGCAGGTGGCCGGGAGCCTGAACTGCAGTGCGACTAGCCAACAAGCAGTGACCAAAACTGTAGATTACTCTCTACTTACATATCGCATGTACGTAAATCTTGCTCCCATGAAGTTTAGTTGTGTTAACAAGAACAAACGGACGGATAAGACCAGCAATGCACAGATAAAGCAATCATTGATTCCTTTAGCATGATCATTCAACAATATTGTCAAGGCGGGTTCCAAAATGTAGAGAAACTGAGATTGGCTACCTGTACAGGTACAGGAACAGGATACCGAATTCACACATTAAACATTAGAAGGTTGTCAAACATTAAATATTAGAAGGACCGGTTCCAGCTATAAAATCACGACGCAAATGCTCACAGCATGGCAAGACGCACACACACTCATTCCTATGAACAATGTTACAAAGTCCGGATATATGATCAATGTTTAAGAAGACTTTACTCTAGATCTTTGATCAATCTAGAACCCCGTTGTTGTTCATTGAATTCTTTTCATTTGTTTTTGGGTCGCTCTGTGAATCTTTATTGTCCTTCACATACAATACATGTAGACATATGTATACTGTTGCGTACGTTCTAAACAGATTCCATAAACCATTTGATTGATGCAGTCAGTAGGCGATAAAACGAGTGATGCCAGCAGCTCCAGGCCGTAACTGAGATGGATGGTTATTTCGTGGAAGGTTTTGTTGTGGATGCAGATCTTGTTGTTTCATGGAAGTGTACTGGATGGTGACAAAAACAGTTTAAATCATGCCTGGGAGAGATCGAAATTAATTAACCGGCTTAAAGATCAAGAGACTTCTTGTGGCATGTTGAGTCCTCGTCCTCGATCGTGTCTCCGCAATGCTCGGAGTTCCCAAGGCCTCCAAAAATAAATATGATAATGAAGCTTGCAGTTCATTAATTCCGTTTTCTTCTTCTTATATATACAATCCCCATTGTATATACCACATTACCGCTTCCCTGCTGCATAACGTTTTACTTTGCGCCAATAAAGCTAACATTGCACTGGGTTGCACAACGCACCCCCATGGCCAATTTGTGTGTTTATTTTAGTATCAGTTTAGCCAACCTCATGTTTGGTCGATCTATCTGGATCCATATTATCATCAAGCCCTTGGCTGAACAATTGCCGGATGACAACATCATCGTCATCTCGCCCCTAGTTGAAGCCATTGCAATGTTCTCCATTGCATTTTCTATCGGTGGGAGCGTCATACAGGTTAGAGCCGCTGTGCTCACTCAAGCGACACGCTCTCCCGCTGTTTTGGTGTGGATGTTGGTCGTTGTCGGAGCAGTTACTGTTGTGGCCTTGGGTTTCCTGGCCACCACAAGACGAGGGAACTCACACGAAAACTACATACCTACATAGGTAAGCTAGGACAATTTTGTTTTCCTTTTTGAAAAGAGGGACTCTCCTGCTCTGTGGTCTTGGTGGCTAGAGATTTGGCGGTATGGAAAATACGCCATATTCCATTTTCTAGCTAATCATTTAACAAATGATTTAGCATTTGGTTCTCTTTGATAAGGTCCCCAAGTAGTCTAATAAGTACAGGAACGAGTGAAGTTAATCCATGTTTGGCACTCGCCATTTCCCCAAGTAGTGTGATCTTTCTCTAGATGCATGAGCTTTATTCGTCTTTGTGAAATGTTAATATTTGGTACCTTGAAGGCTTGAACATTTTTCCTTGTTTTCCTATTCCATGGAAGACCCTAGAAGAGAGATAATAGAGGAAAACTAATAGTATAATTTTAATTACACAATTTCTGTATTAGCTATTTCTTGATCCCAAATTAAGGCTTACCTTCCGTTTTGGAAGCACCTCCCTTGTATGTGTGGTCGTGCATTCACGTATTGTCCACTCCTTACTTACTGTATGAGTAGTTCTTACATGACCATGGTTAATTTGTAGTAAAGGCAACATGGCAGCTTATAACTACATAATGAACGCGTTTTGCTTCGGTACACCCCCCATTTAAAGTTTACACAAATCTTAAAGTTACTTAAAAGGGTATTCTTGTACATCCACGATCACTAATTCTAAACCCTATTCTTCCAATGGATCAAACCAGAGATCAGAACAATCTAATAATTTTGTATTAAAGGGGTATCTTCTAATCTCCATATTTAATTTGCGTCAACATCTTTAAACTTTTCTTTGGGGGGGGGGGGGGGGGGGGTACACCAAAGAAAAACTCTGAAATGAACATATATATTTTAGTGTTATAGTACTTCTTTGTTGAATATTTTCGTTACCAAGACGAGAAATTAGGTACTTGCATGTCTTTTTTTCTTCATTCTTAATCAGTTATTATGTACTATCAATCAGTCTTATTCATCTATTATTGACGCCCGTAAATATATGAACCTTCTCTTTGCATTTTCAGGGACACCACACTGGTATAAGCATATAGATTCGATAAGCATATTAGGTTTTTGGATGACTTATACCCAGAATTGAGATGAGAATGAACAGTAGCAAGAGGTGTGAAGAGATGGTCCCCTGAATGCCTTTTATGTCAGCTTACTTTCTTATTGCGGGTCAAATGAGATTATATTGATCAAATCAAGATACATTCATTTTGACAGAATACGTCAGCTTACTTATTTCTGAACAAATTGGGTCAGTTTAGCCTGTGGGTTATGTGCTCATTGAAATGGGTTTTGTGTTGGATGGTGAACTGGTGATTGTTGTTGTTCATCGCCAGAATCAGTCCCTTCATCAATTACCATCATCTCCGCTCCATCCTCCATGTGTTCAATTATATTTCTCCATTCATGCGGGAGTAGCCCACTTTAGGTAAATGTGACGCATGTAAATTGGATGATTGTAAGTATGCATATGACGATTACCCAGTACTCAGATTTGTACCATGGCGCTATTATTTTCTTGGTGTATTGCTGGTATAAATTTTCTGTGCTTAAGGCTCAAGTTGACATGACTTTAGGGCTCTACTCCTGTTATATTTATGGCAGCTATAGCATCAGGTCGTGCAATTTCCATTAGGGTGTTGTATCTCTAAACTAGTGACCCCGAGGGTGATAGAGCATGATATTAATGGGGTGAATGCGATTTTTTTTCTCAAAATGGGATGAATATGATTTGGGGATAAATACATGTTCTTAAGCTAAAAGCATTTATCCAGTACACACGGAAAAAAAACACAGACAGTTAAGAATTACTTCCTTCCTAAAAGTGATCTAAACGCTCCTATATTTCTTTATGGAGGAGTACATAATAAAAAGTCGGAGCTTGATTATTTCATTCAATCATTTATTCTTTTTAGTTCAAATTTACGCCTCGCTAGTGCATAACAAGCTAATGGTGATGGGCGCTAAACCCATATCAATGAGGAGGAGGATGTCCGCCACTGCTAACTCGCCACGGATTACGTTGATGAGCCTACCATGAGGTCGTCGGTTGAATATGGCGACCCGGGGCCGTAGCCCAAGATAAATGGGTTGCTACTCAATCTAGAGGCCAAGGTGGCTGGGTATCAGGAGTATAAGGGTGGACGTTGATTTAGTAGTTGATGCCCATGCCTTAAGAGCATCTCCAGCCGTTCGGCCTCTCAGGGCGCCGAAAAAGAGCGGCCTGAGAGCGAATCGGCGCTAGATCGGCCCTCGGGGTTCGTTTCTTCCCAGCCACGCCCCCAGGTGCCGCCCCAAGGCGCCCCATATTTGAACTCCATCGTTCCCGCTCAAAAAACCACAAACCGGCGATCATCGCAATAGTTCGGCGATTCGGTGCCACAGTTCGGCGATCAAATGAAAGGACACACAGTTGTTCGGCGTACAAAAAAGGAAGGACGCGGAAGGAGTACATCAGACGTCGAGCTCAACCTCCGGCGCCGTCGTCGGCGTACGCGGGCTGGGAGGAGTCGGCGCGGCTTCCGGGCTGGTCGGCGCGGCTTCTGTGCTGCCGGGTGCGGCGGAGGCATCTTCGGTGGGGATGGGCGTCGCGGAGGCATCATCATCAGTCGGGCTGGGCGGCGGCGTCGGCATCGCCGGTATCTAGTTGAGGATGAGGCCTCGCTCCGCCAAGAACCATGCCTTGAGCTTCTCATCGCCGCTCTGGAGCATGTCAGCGCCGCCAATGAAGAAGGTAAGGTCGTTGTTCCTCTTCTTGGCGTCTTGAGCTTTGAGTTCCGCGGCGGCGTGGGTCCAGAGCAAGTCGAGTTTGACGGCGTTGTTCGTCATCAAAACAGCCCACCTCGCCTCGGTTTTCTCTTCTCGCTGGGCGGCCCTGGTCTTGGCGTCGGCGAGGCAGTGCTCGATGGACTCCTGCACGCGCGCGGCAACCGACTCGGCGTGTTTCGCCTTCTTGGCACCTTTGTTGCCGTCCGGGCGCCCGTCAGCCGCGCTCGCGGTCGACGCGTCCGACTTGTATGTCTCTTTGTCCTTGGCGAGGGTGCGTCGGACGCACGCCCATTTCTCGCACTTGTCGATATACTTGAAGACGTGGAGGTACTTGAACTCTATGTCGCTGTTGTCATCGCGGAACATGGCAAACATAAGTAGCAGCTGCACCGAGGAAAAGAACATCAGTCGGCGCTAGCGCGCGCCAGGGCGCGCACACGGCGAAAGGGCACGCACGCACGCGGCGAAAGGCAACAGAAAGGACGACGTGCTATACCTGGTCCTCGACGTTGGTGCCGCTCTCCGGGCGAGCCGCGACCTCCCCGACGATCCCATGCCATTTTGTTGCACGCTGTTTGGATGAGCCCCCAATGGTTCGCCATCGCCTTGGACCCACGCTTCATGTGCACGCCTTTGAAGTAGGGGTCGACGAGCTTGCGCTCATCGAACTCGGCCTTGATGCGGGCCCAATACGTCTCGATGCTCTGGTTCGTGCCGGTGACTGGGTTGAGGCAGACGACCTTCCACACTTCGACAAGGCACTCCTCTTCCTTGGACGCCCACTTGATGTGCGGCTCACCGGGCTTGGCCACCTTCTTATTCTTCTTCTTCTTCTTGCCTTTCCTCGTCGGCGCCGGCTCCTCCTCCTCTTCTTCCTCCTCCTCCAGCTCTTCCTCGCCATAGTCGAGCTCGTCGTCCATGTCGCCGAGGTCAATTGAGCCGTCTTGGGTAGTGAACCCGGGGGAAGCGGCGGCGGCGGCCGAGCCGGCTGCGATGGTGTCTTCCATGTTGGCCTCCGCCGCGTCGGCATCGCCGAGATACGACGAGGAGGAGGCTTGCGAGTAGAGGCCGCGGCGAAGAGGTGGCGTAAGTGAGGTTGCGTAGTCCGGCGGCAAGTACGTGTACGGCAGGTACTGCACGCCGGCGAACGCGGGCGAGGGCGTGCGCTGGACTGGGCGCCCATGGGGGAAGGTGTTGTTGGGGTTGAAGCCACCATGGGCGGCGCCATCGGCATAGCCCGGCGACGACGTGCTCCATGGGTGCGGCGACGACGAGAACCCGGCCGGAGAGCCGACGCTTTGCTGGCTCTAGGCCGTGTACGGGTGCCCACCGGGTGGATTCATCATCGCCGCGCGCGCCGCCTCAGCTTGTTCGGCCACATGCTCCGCCGCCGCCGCAGCCACAGCGTGCGCCGTTCTCTCCCTGGCCTTCTTGGCCCTGTTGCGCCTGTCGGCGATGATGGCCTCCCGGCGCTCCACATTCGCCTTCCACTCGGCGTTGCTCATGCCGAGGGGCTTGGACAGCGGCGCCTTCGGCTTCCACTACGACGGAAAAGCCTATACACAGAATCTTAGCAGCAGCGCGGCTCAAAAAGGAGCGCTGCTGCTAATTAGTAGTAGCGCGTGTGCGGGAAACTCGCGACTGATAAGTTTTTAGCGGTAGCGCGCTCGGTGTAAACCGCGCTGCTACAAATATCGATCGGCGGTGTCCACCAAACTCCATTTAGCAGTAGCGCGGTGGCGCGAGCCGCGCTACTGCTACGGATGTAGTAGTAGCGTGCTTTTTCGGAGATCGCTGCTGCTAAATTTCAAATTGGCACACTTTTTTGTCCCTGTTAGCAGTAGCGCCGTCGCCCAAAGCGCGCTGCTGCTACTTCCTTAGCAGCAGCGCGTTTTAACTCCCGCGCTACTACTAGTCCGCACCAGCCCACCACCTTTTCCCCACCCGTCCCTCCCCCTCCCCCTCCTCTCTTCCCTTTCCCCTACCTCCCACACTCTCACTCTTCTTCTTCCTCAATACTTCTCCCCCATTACTCTCTCTCTTCTATCTGCCTTTCTCTCTCTTCATTACTCCTACCTAACTACACCACCTCCATTAATGCATCTCCTTTCTCTTTTTCCTTTCCCCTCCACTAGTTGAAGTTGTCTCCTCCCAAATTAGGTAGCTAGGTAGATGTAGGATTTAGTTAAGTGACCTATATGCCCCCTAACTAGATCTATCTTTGTCAAGAAGAGCTTTGTGCACTTTTGATCTCCCTACACCATCATCTCCACCGTGTGCTCGATCTCGAGATAGAGGTGATGAAAATTTCATGCTTTTGCAAAATGGAAATATGTTTATGTGTGTGTGATATGTTTGTGAAAATTGTGTGTCTGGCATGAGTTGACGCCAAATTGTGCTTTTGAGTTGCCTATGATTTGCCGAAATGTCGATTTATTTCCGTTTCGGCGAATTCCGGGCAAACTCTAGATCCATATATGTCCTATTTTTAGGGAAGGTCATGCCGAATTTTTGTATGACTTTGATGCATGCATGCATTTTTATAATCAATTTGTTTATTATTACCGTGCAGAGTTGACGATGGTCAGTGGAACGATGGTGGACAGGTGGTTGCGGTCGGCGATGCAGGACATGAAAGAAAATAACCGGACAGAGGTTTTATGTCCGTGTCGAAAATGCAAAGGAATAGTTTGGCTCGACCCCCATGACGATGGTCGTGTTGAAGCGCACCTGCTCATGACTGGTTTCATGGATGGCTATACTAGGTGGATAATTGAAGATGAGGATGACGATGTTGAGGATGCCGACGGGGCAGGCAATGATGACACGGGGCAAGATGAAGAGATGATCGATAATGGCGGCGGGAAAGAGGCCGGACATGGCGGCGGAGAAGAGGCCGGACATGACGGAGGAGAAGGGGCCGGACATGGCGGCGGAGAGAACGACATGGACTCCACGCAGCAGAGTTCATCGGTACTAAGTTCAATCGTGCGGGACCCTCATGTTCAAGCATTGCTTCGCAAGGAGACGAGTACTAAGAGAGCTGCTTCTAGAGAGGAGGCTAAGCTGGAGCAACTTGTGGTAGACTCAAACACTCCATTGTATGATGGTTGCAATCCTGAGGTGACCCGCTTGAGTTTCACGCTCCAACTCCTGAAGACGAAGGCTAAAAACAAATGGACCGACACTAGCCTCGATGAGCATCTCAAGTACCTAAAGGATGTTCTCCCCGCGGGTAATCTATGTCCTACTAGTGTTGATGAGGCCAAGAAGATCCTGTGCCCTCTTGATCTGCCACACGTTAGATACCATGCATGCATCAACGATTGCATAATTTATCGAAAGGAGCACGCGGAAAAAATAAGCTATCCGGTGTGCAATGCTTCTCGATACAAGAAGGCCGGGAAGAAATGTCCCCAGAAAGTTGTATGGTACTTACCGATCACTCCCCGTCTCTAGAGGTATTTTGTAGATCCCAAGGAAGCAAAGCTAATGCGCTGGCACGTGGAGAGGAAGAAGCCCGATGATGGAGATGATCCGAAGCTGAGACACGTGAAGGATGGAAGCCAGTGGAGAGCGTTGAACAGCTTCTATCGGTATTTTGAATGTGATGCAAGGAACATCGTGCTCGGCGCGTGTACTGATGGCATGAATCTGTTTGGCAACCAGAACACCAACCATAGCACATGGCCCATGTTTGTATGGATGTACAACCTCCCCCCCGGTTGTGCATGAAATCGAAGTACATTCACATGAGCATGCTTATTCAAGGGCCGAAACAACAAGGAAATAATATTAATTTGTATCTGGGGCTACTTCAAGAGGAGTTAGACACGTTATGGAAAACACCGGCCAAGACATGGGACGCCAGCAAAGGCGAGTATTTCAAAATGAGAGCCGCGCTGATCACGACAGTGCAGGACTATCTCGGTTACGGATATGTGGCAGGCCAGGTGTGCCATGGATATTGCCGATGCACGTGGTGCATGGATGATACGACGTCTCAGCAGCTAATGTCAAGGAAAGATGGCGGGTCTGAGAAAATCGTGTACATGGGGCATCGAAGATGGCTTGAACAGGATGACCCGTGGAGAAACCGTGGAGATCTATTCAATAGTCACGCTGAGCATCGAGGACCTCCACGTAAGCGGAGCGGTGCCGAAATCGATGAGCTGTTGAAAAACTGGAAGGAGTGCCCCGCGCCGGGAAAGACGATGAGAAAGGCGCCGGAGCCGCTGCTGAAGGTATGGAAGACGAGGTCTGTGTTCTGGGACTTGGAGTACTGGCACAAACTCGATACACCTCATTGCCTTGATCAAATGCATATCTGTAAGAATGTCCTTGAGAGCTTGCTCGCAACACTGATGAACATGCCGGATAAGACCAAGGATGGGCCAAAGGCAAGAAAAGACTTGCATGATTTGAAAATCAGGGAAGATCTGCACATGCCGCCCCGTAAAATGTCAGACGAGACAAAGACGGAGACAGAGGCACGGGAGAAGAAGGGCAAGAAAATAAAGAAAGAGGATTATTGCCCCCCTTCTTGCTTCACCTTAAGTCAGGCTGAGATCAATCAATTCTTTAAGTGTCTTACCGGAGTCAAAGTTAGTTCCGGTTACTGTGGCAAGATAAGCAGATATCTAGACACGGACAAGAAAAGGTTCAGCGGGATGAAGTCTCATGAGTGTCATGTGATGATGACGCAGATACTACCTGTTGCCCTTAGAAGGATAATGGACAAGCACGTCCGTGACACGCTTATTGGTCTCTGCAACTTTTTCGACGTCATCTCTCGAAAGTCGATCAGTGTGAAGAAGCTCCAAAGGCTACAGGAAGAGATCGTTGTGATACTGAATGAGCTTGAGATGTACTTCCCGCCCGCGTTCTTTGACGTGATGGTGCATATGTGTGTCCATATTGTGGATGACATAATAGACCTTGGGCCGTTATTCCTGCACAACATGATGTCGTTTGAGAGGATGAATGGGATCATCAAAGGATTCGTTCGTAACATGTCCCGTCTGGATGGAAGCATAGTACAGGGCTATTTGGCACAAGAGTGCATCTCTTTCTGTGAGAAT
The DNA here is from genome assembly GCA_963921465.1 of Triticum timopheevii. Taxonomy (NCBI): domain Eukaryota; kingdom Viridiplantae; phylum Streptophyta; class Magnoliopsida; order Poales; family Poaceae; genus Triticum; species Triticum timopheevii. The sequence goes on along the minus strand of OY997270.1, from coordinate 485,836,889 downwards.
TTTCTATATGGCTTAGACCAGCAGCCTGGTGTTAGTGTTGGTTTGCCCGTTAACAAGCACGATGGGAGGCTCGAAGGAGATGGTCACTGCAACGGTCGCAGGGAACTGCACGTGGCATAGTCAGATCGACGCAGCGACTTTGACAGAGCAAACATGGTAGTGCTACAACACCTAGACGAGGTAGATCCTTTCGTGGCACTGCACAAAGAAATTATCGCAAAGAAGTATCGTGACCGGAGGGTATGCAGGACGAACGCCGAAGTTACTAGAGAGCACAACTCCACTTTCCTGCATTAGTTCAAAGTGCATATTATTGCTAATCCCTGGGAGGAGGGCTCTAAGGACGGATTGCTCATATACGCCTTAGCACATGGCCCCTCGCCCAACCTCGTAACCTATCAGGCATATGCTATCAACGGATACACGTTCTACATGGAGGCCAAATATATGGACAGTGATGATCAGAACTCAGGGGTGACGATGGAATGCATGACCGGCAGCGACAACGGCGCAACTGAACGGTTTTATGGAAGGGTCGAGGAGATCTGGGAGCTTGACTACTCTGGACTGCACAACACGATGATGTTCCATGTCAGATGGGAAAAGAATGTCGAAAGAGAAAACCGGATTTTCACTACCATGAGTATACCCGCTCCAAGAGCGCTACCGTGAACGCTATCGCAAAAAATGAGCCATGGGTACACGCTAAGCACCTGACACAATGCTTCTTCATAACCGACCAATGCAATCCCAGTCGTGTTGTTGTGAGGAGAGGCAAAAGGAACATCATTGGAATGGATGGAGTCGCGAACGAGGAAGACTATGATCAATACGGCAACCCAATGAGGGAAGATGACGATGATGATGAAGTATACGTCAAAAGAAGAATCAATACTACATTACCTAAGAAAAATCGTACTCCATGGAAAAGGCAAAGTCACAATGAGGGGCTCAATTATTCTTCGACGAACAAGAAGGGAAAGAAGCTGACTCAAAAACGAAAATGTCAGCGCTGAGGAACCGTTTGTTATCGGTCAAATGATATATGTTCCTATTTTGTATACACACTTAGCCATTATTATGCATGGGTCCAATGATGTAATATATATGTTCCTATTTTGCATACATATTTAACCATCAAATGATGCAATATACATCGCCCTCCCTTCGTTCACTGCTCTCGGGAAATAAAAGTGGGAGAAAATAAAGGAAAAGAAAAAGGAAAACTGGCAGTAGTAATAGCAGCGCATTTCGTATAAACCGCTACAGCTACTGAAGGTAGTAGTAGCGCATTTCATTTAAACCGCTACAACTACTGAAGGTAGCAGCAGCTTGTTTTGTCCTAACGCGCTGCTGCTACGTCTACTTAACCCAAAATTCTCACTATCTCTGCTTCATCCCGCCTTTCCCCCCCAAATCCCCACTCTCTCTTCCCCCGTCACTCGGCCCCGACCCCGGCACCGGCGCTCGTCCCCGACCCCGGCGCTCGCCCCCGACTCAGCCCTCGCCCCCGACCCCGACCCCGACGCTCGCCCCCGACCCGGCCCTCGCCCCTGACCCCGGCGCCGGTGGTCGCCCCCGACCCAGGCACTCGCCCCCGACCCCGGCACGCTTGCCCCCGACCCGTCGGCCCTCGCCTCCCTCCTCTGCTTCCTCCCCTCCCAACCTCGGCCGTCGTCGGGCCTGCCTCCTCGCCCCTGCACCCTCTGTAAACCCCCCCTCTCTCTACTAGGGTTCTTCGGTTAATTTACTTAGGTTTTAGTTAGGGCAGTCTGTTAATTAGGTTATCTGTTTAGTTATGAATTTAGCTAGGTTTCAAAATTAGCTGAATTTATATGCAAATTTGAACTGGACATGTGATATGTGGATATGTCATGTTTTGGACATGTCATGTTTGGAAAATGATCCGAGTGGCCTATGTTACGCCGGAATGTTGATTCATTTCCGTTCCGGTGAATTTCAGGCGCTCGATATGTCCATTTTTTAGCAAAGGTCATGCCGAGAAATTTCCCGTGAATAGAGGCATGATTTGTGCTACATAGTTGGCATATCGAGTGCTGGCACATAGATTTCCTTTTATGTCATTTCTCATTTATTCATACTTTTAGAAATAAATGAGGACACTTAATCATAGGAAACATGTCGAACAACGGAGAAACTGGGCCTTCTGACCAAGATGCAGACGAGATGGATTATGAGGGTGAACAAGAGTACCTCGACTATTTGACTGCTAAGCAAGGTTTGCAGGTCGGCCTCGATGATGGTACTGACGCCGACATCGACACCGACGGCGCCGGCACCGATGGCGGCGCCGAGACCGGTGGGGATGGTACCGGCGGGGAAGATACCGGCGGGGATGGTACCGGCCCCGATGCCGCTACCGAAAAGAGGAAGCATAAGAAGCAGAGGATACGAAAACCTAACAAACTAGGGATTGGACGACTTGTGATCACAAAGATGGCACCTAGCAAGTTTGAGCCGTTAAAGCAGGAAGAACCTCGCAAGTGCTATGGGAACCAAGTACGATGCATCCTACGAGAATGCGCAAGCATCAACGACGATGACTTAAGGAGTAAAGAACATTTGACGCAGTTGCTCCTAACGAAGTTGCACAAGAGATTCAAGTTCCCCGACCGGGATGATAACATAGAACAACTGTGGGATGATCCAAAGATGAAAAAGATTAACAATCACGCCATGGGCATGTTCAGCAATGATTTGGCCTCCTGGAAAGGGAGGGTGAAATGAGCTATTGAGGCTGATGAACCCCTGTCCAAGATTCTGGAGGAAAATTCGACACTTACGGAAGAGGAGTTCAAAAAGTTCAAGGACACTTGCGCTACCGAGGCAGCCAAGGCTAAGGCTGCGAAATTCAAGAGCCTTCAACAAAGGAACACGGGGAAGCATCGCCTCGGAAGCCGTGGCTACCTCGGTAAAAGGCCCATATGGGATAAGGAGGACGCGGAACGTGAAGCCGCGGGTCTCCCAGACCCCTTCGCCAAGTTCACCAACCCCTTGGAGCGTGACTTCATCAGGGCCCGCTACAAGTGGGACAAGGAGAAAAGGGTTTTTTACACGGACAAGATCACGAGGAAATTGATTAGACTACTAGAGAAGCAACACCAGCTTGCAGCCGAAAGCCCTACTTCTCCGATGAGGCCCAAGTGGGACACCCCTCTCAACCGGGCCTTGAAGGAACTTAAGGGACTCCCTTTGGGCTAGCGGCCGCAATATGGTTGTGTGCACGGCGCTGGAGACGGCGCCACGTGGAAGGTGTTTTACAACGAGGGCCTGGAGGCCAAGAAGCAGAAAAAGAAGTTTAGTCAGGCAGACATCGACGCGAAGGTGAAGCTTGCGGTCGAGAAAAAAGCAGCTGAGGACGCGAAAAAAGCAGCCAATGACAAATATTAGTTGCTGCAGCAGGCATTCAATGCAACTATAACTACCTGCAGAAATGATTTTGCTACTAACTTGGTTCCAGTTATCAGTAACTGGACGAAGGAAAATCCAGACAAGACGGTACATGATTTCCCGTTGCCCAGTTTCGTCGGGAGCAACTCCATGAACAACAACACCATCGCACCATCACTTGCTCACGCAACCAGGCCTCCTCTCGCAGCCGCTCCCGCTCATAGCAGACCGTCCTCAGTCTCAGGCGCGCTAGGTGGGCCTTCGTCTTTGGCTGAGCTCGATGCCGTCACAGTAATTACATGTCGCACCTACATATATATATAATATTCCATGTCGCACCACAGACATATGTGTTTGCAGGCGAAAGAAACCTCGTGCACCATACTCTACTTGATCAAAGGCCAGAAGGTGGACGTGGGAAAGGGGATGATAATGGACCCCTCGCAACCCACGTTCCACAACCAGTCGATCCCCGTTGGGCACTTCAGGGTTAGCTTGACCAGTGTGAAATCGGGGCACGAGGATTTGCCTCCTCCAGTACAGCATGTGGGAGCGGACGACGAGACCCCGCCGCGGATTGGAAGCTGCAAGGGTTGGGTGCTGCTATGGTCGAAGAATCTTATTCGTCTGGAGCCGGCCGAGAGCACACCAATAACCACACATCAACAAGCATGTGCGGAGACCACCACCCCGCCTACGCAATTACCAGCTCCTGTAGTGCCGGGTGAGAGCGGCGGATGACGTGATGAAGGGGGTGCAATAGTACCAGCTGATGTAATTTCTCCTATAGAACAGAGAATGGATGATGAGACGGAGGTCGACCCTACGGATTTACTCAATACAAACGCGTATGACTGTGACATAGATATGATGAGTCAACCATATGACGAATCAGGCTATCAGCTTGCTAATGAGGATATGGATGATATGCCCGGGCAGGGTCGTAGCAGGGATTGCAAAAAGTCTCTCTTCATGAAATTCTCACAGGACACGCCTGAAGATGCCGCCTCAACACAGGCTCAACTAGCCGGGCGCGAGGGTCGTACAGTACTTAGCCCGGGAACACTGGGGCAGGGGTTAAGGAAGGGTCTGGAAGGTGTGCCCAAGAAAAAGGAGAGGAAGAGATCGGGGAAGATAACTGCCTCCAAACAAGCCAGAGCACATAGCATCCAGACGATGCATTCTGAAGAGCGTGTACCCGTGAAAGGTGCGGTCATGTTCCATCTCACGGGCGAGCCGATGCTACCGCCGAAACCGCTGGAGGCACTATCAGGGGATCTCAGGAGACTGCACGACCATGTGATGTCGACTGAGAAAAGCCTACTAGCCTCAAAGGATCCAGGATATCTGACATACGCGGCTTGTGTGCCTGAGGGGAAGTGCTACGTCGACACACGGCCTGCGGAGGTGTTCTTCCTGCGGTTTGACCATATCTTTGAGATGTTTCTAACAAGGCAGCTCGATTTTACAATCGTCTGCCTTTTTGCACTACATATGAGCTCCGTCATGAAGAGTGAAGAAGTCTCGCAAATCTGTGTGGCGGATCCGTACTACATGCACGAGTCTTTCTTGAGTCTTGACGACTTTGAGCGTGAAACTGCTAGGGAGTACCTCCAAAACTTCATGGTACAAAATAAGGACCGGGAAATTGTCCTCGTGCCATATCATCCAAAGTAAGTCAGTTCCGGACAACCCTTTCGTACATTTAAATCATTCCTTCTCTCTCATATGGGGAATAATTTGAGTTGTCTTTTCCCCGCAGCAACGGGCGCGCCGTCCTTATCGTTCTTTACCCGCAAGTCTCCCACGCCGTGTATTTTGACCCTTCCAGAGACTATGAGAAAAAAGACTACACCCACATAATGAATATTCTAGATGATGCTCTCCAAGCCTTCAGCTTGCAGATCAGGAAACAAAGGAACAAGAAGATGGATTTCGCGCATAATACTAACTTCTCCTGCATCCATGTTCCAAAACCAAGCAAGAATGATGGATTCTACATCGTCCATCTCATGATTCAGTTCAACACGGATCACCAAAAGCTTCGCATGAAAAGCAGAAATGATGATCATATCCACAAGTGGCTAGAATCTCATGGAGAAGCGGATTATAAACTTAGAGATGACTTCTTTCGCATCCAAAGCGACATTGCGACGATCATCATGAAAGAAGTCGTCGATGAGAAGGGGATGTTCCACCACGACCCTATATCGTGAGCTGACGTCCGAACTCGCATAGGCATGCAACGTCTAGACCTCACGCTGTTCAAGAAGCTAGGGTTCATCCTCGATGATATGGAAGGATGGAACTTCTAGTGATTTATGATGCCGATGATGATGATATGTGTCGGTTGAACTTGTATACTTTTTGTAGCGATGAATCTTTGTGATGTCCACGGTCCCTACCGAACTTGCGTAACGCTACTTTGTTATTTTGCATACGATGACCTGCGTACCTCTAGTTAATTAATTTGTGTATTGTATGTTGCATCTAGTTGCTAACCCTTTCTTTTTCGGTGTTGGTCTAGTATATTTTGTTGCATATCTATGATTGTACATCCTCTTCATGAACATGCATCTCTAACAGGTACCTAGTTTCTTGATGGCGAGATGGAATTGCTATGTCGTGTACAAAGGGAAGGTTCCGGGGGTGTACAATGAGTGGCATGAGTGTCAGGCGCAAGTGAATGGGTTCACGGGCGCCAACCATAAAGGCTTCAAAAGCAGAAAAGAAGGAGAAGCTAGTTACTTGAGGTTCATGCTAGCGCGAGAAAGGACTCGTAACCGCCACCTCATGTACTGCATAGTTCCGCTCTCACTCATAGTGATAGCTCTTCTTGCATATACCTTTGTTTTGATGGATGGCGTTGTTGTAGTTGCAAGTATTCGAGACTTTCATGTATCGCTATTTTCGAAATGATGACAAGATACCACTTTGTGTTGGATGATGATTATGATGAGACTATTTGTATGTATATGCTATGATTACATTTGTGGTCTCGCAGGCATTTGTATGTGTATCATGATGACATTTCTATGTGCTAAAGATTCTTCTATAAAGCCTGTTCAAATACAAAACAAATATGCCAAAAAAAACAAAAAAACTACTTAAATTAGCAGTAGCGAGTGTATAAAAGTTAGCAGCAGCGCCGCTGTAGCAGTAGCGCGTCCAGGCAAAGCGTGCTAGAGCTACTAGCAGTAGCGAGCTTCCACTAACCGCGCTGCTGCTACACTTGTGTAGCAGTAGCGCCGGTGAGCACGCGCTACTGCTATGTGTTAGCTGTAGCGCCTTATTAGTAGTGCCTCTCTTCCCGCGCTACTGATACACCTAAAACCCGCGCTGCTACTAGCCTTTTCCCTAGAAGTGTTCCTTTGCTTCGGCTGGCGACGGCGGTGGCTGTGGGATCCGTCGCGGCGCGGGGCATCACGTACTTCTTCGCCGGCATGACGGGCGGAAGGGTAGGGAGGAGGCGGGGGTTTGGCGGGAGGAATGGAGAAGAGAGGGAAGCCAAGGGGGGGAAGCGGGAGGAAACAACTGGAAAAGGGCTTCCTGTCACTGACAGAGCGGTCCCACGCCGCTTTTCGCTTCCGCCGGCGCGCCCTGGCGACACCCGGCCGCTTGGATACAGGTCGGGTACGCCAGCTCTGGATTTCGCCCAAACCGGCGCTAAACGAGATCCTGTGGGCGCGACTGGGCCGATTTTCATCCACCGACGCTAAAAATTCGCCTGGGAGGGGGCCTGTTGGGGGCGCGGCTGGAGATGCTCTGAGAAACATACTAACGCAACCTCGTGGGTTTGCAGAAAAACTTCACCCAATCAAGCCCCATAATCGGCGCCTCTCGCACAGCCACGAGCCTTCTTCGTGCGGAGACTTTCAAGATGTCGTCTTGCCACCTTTCACAATCGAAGGGGCAGTGGGAGGCTGGGAGCTTTAAGGTTCTTGGCTGTACTTTTTCTACAAGGAGTATCAAATGTTTAGAGCATCTCCAACAGTCGCACTATATAAGCGTCCTGCCGCAAATTTATGGTTTTTAGCGTGCACGCAATAGCTAACCGAGCTCCAGCGGAGGCGCAATAACCGCGAGTGCGGCATAAAGAGTTCAGCGCGCGGTCCGAATCGCCATCACGCCTCATTTATTTGCTGCGCCCACTACCGCACGCCGTACACTCGAGCGCCCGCTCACGACTTCCACCTACCCCAACCCAGGCGCTAGCGCCGCCGCCCGCACCACCCCGGCGACTATTCCGGCGCTTTGCCGGCCTATCCCCGTGCCGCCGCCGCTTCCTACTTCTCCCTCCGGGCGTCGCCGCCCCTAGCGCGCGCCATTCCTCTGACGAACAGCGCCTGACAGCCCACTGTCGCTCGACGCCCACAAGGTGTTCGACAAAACGGTTGCAAGATATTTATTGCTTCAACTTCACTTTTTTGTGCATGAATTTGGTGTATGTTGTTTGTAGTTTTTATAGCCTAGTTTAAATTGAATATTGTAGATGAGTTCGTCATATGATTCTTCCGACGAAGAATTTGATATTGAAGAGGAGGAGGATCTTGCAATGGTCCTAGCTATGCACATCAATAAAAAACTGAAGCACGGTGGTTCGGTAGAAAATTTGGAGGGATATGATCGATGCCCACAACAGATTGATTAGGCACTATTTTGCGGATAATCCCGTGTACCCCGAGTTCTACTTCTGGCGCCGGTTTAGGATGAGCACCGAGTTGTTCAGACGCATTGCAGAGAAAGTAGCGAGCCATGCATGACCGATTTTTTTAGCAAAGGAGGAATGCCGCCGGAGAGCTCGGGCATAGCACCTTTTAGAAGTTGACGGCCGCTTTGCGTATGTTCGCATACAGTATTCCCGCTGATCTAGTTGATGACCACTTGGCCATGAGTGCGAGTTAAGCCATCATGTGTGTCAAGCGCTTCGCAGTCGGAATTGTGCAAGTGTTTGGCCAGGAGTATTTGAGATCTTCCAATGCTGAAGACGCCGCAAGGCTATTGGAGATGAACAAAGCTCGCGGCTTCCCAGGTATGCTTGGCTCAATAGATTGCATGCATTGGAGTTTGAAGAATTGTCCTAAGGCATGGCATGGACAATTCCACGGCCAAAAAAAGGGTTCACTATAATCCTTGAAGCAGTGGTCGATCAAGAGACTTCGATTGGTTAGTGACGACGGCTCGATCAATGTTCGTGGCCAACCCTTGCCAAACTTGGCGGGCAAGGTGGCGGGTGTTGTTCTTCGTCTTGAGAACGGGGAGGCTGTGGCTACGGACCCTAACTCTACACCTGGCAAAAAACCCATTGTGGAGAGGAGAAGGAAGAGAGATGGACTGGTGGATGAAGGTGAGGGGGTGGATATGGATACTTCTCTAGAGGCGGCCTTCAAGAAGGAGGACCGTCGAGCCCAATGAATTGCCTAAGTTGGAACTGCCGGGGAGGGAGGGAACACCAGACAGTTCGAGAGCTAGCGACGGTGTGTAAGTCGCATTCCACCATGCTCGTGTTTTTATGTGAAACTAGACAGAAGGAGGAGAAGATGAAGAGGTTCCGAACCAGATTGGGACTTAAGGGCTTCTGTGGTGTGGATAGTAGTGGAATGAGTGGAGGCCTAGCTTTATACTGGAGGGAGGATTGTGTGGTAGAGATTGTGGACAAAGATGATAGATATATTGATATAATTATCAAAGTTCGTGAAGGGGCTGCGTAGTGGAGAGCTACCTTTGTGTATGGAGAGCCGCATGTGGAGAACAGACACTTAATGTGGACAAAGCTTCAGAATTTGAAAACCGCCAGTCATTTGGCTTGGCTGGTGATTGGTGACTTTAATGAGTCAATGTAGAATTTCGAACACTTCTCGGTCACACTTCGTGCAGAAGCTCAGATGCTAGCCTTTCGAGATACACTTGAGATCTGTGAGTTAGTGGATCTGTGATTCACTAGTTTACCTTTCACATATGATAACAGGCGGAGTAGGGCGGCCAATCTGAGAGTAAGACTGGATTGAGCGGTTGCCACGAACGTGTGGCGTAATATGTTTGTCTTTGCTGCTGTTGAGCATATCCCGACACCCTTCTCTGATCATGTCTTGGTCTTTCTAAAGGGGGAGCCGGACCCGGGACTGACGGGTGGGAGGAGCAGGCGATATGAGGTTTTCTGGAAGAGGGACTCATCACTACCAAAAGTTGTGGAATATGCATGGGGTGCAGTAAGTGAGATCCATACTTTGATGCAGCTGAGAGATGCCCTATCTAAAACTATGACCACTCTAGGGTCATGGAGCAAGAAGTTTGGCAATATAACAAGGGAACTTGCAAAGTCATGGACTCAACTGGAAGAGTTAATGCATATGAATGCAGATAGGGAAGAAATAAGAAGAGTGATGGACAAGATGAATGAATTGTTATATCAAGAAGAAATGATGTGGATGCAGAGATCGAGGATTTCTTGGCTCAAGGAAGGTGATCGGAACACAAAATATTTTCAGAGTAAAGCTGTTTGGAGGGCGAGGAAGAACAAGATCCGGGAGTTGACGGACAATATAGGGACAGTGCACTCTGATTTTGCTGCTATGGGGAGAATTGCAAATAATTATTTTCACAATATTTTTGCAGCCGATACCTCTCTGGATGCATCAGCCGTGGTGGGTCTCTTCGAGAAAGTGGTGTCGCCGGCCGACAATACTAGGTTGTGTGCACCCTTCACAGACAAAGAGATTTTAGATACAATGTTTCAGATTGGGCCTTTGAAGGCACCAGGCCCGGATGGTTTTCCCACTCGATTCTTTCAGCGAAACTGTAGCACGGTGAAGGAGAGTGTGATACCAGCAGTCAAGGAATTTTTCAGGACTGGAATCATGCCAGAGGGAGTAAATTTAACTTCAATTGTGCTTATTCCAAAAATTACTAACCCCACAAAAATTTCTAATTACAGGCCCATCACTCTTTGTAATGTGATCTACAAAGTAATATCCAAGTGTTTGGTGAACCGGCTGTGACCACTCTTGGATGATATAATCTCCGTGGAGCTGAGTGCTTTTATCCCGGGAAGGATGATTACTGATAATGCCCTGGTTACTTGTGAATGCATACATTATATGAAACAGGAGAAGGACCCCACAAGGAGTTACTGTGCTTATAAGCTGGATCTGTCAAAAGCTTATGATAGGGTGGATTGGGTTTTCTTGGAGCAAGTGATGCGAAAGTTAGGGTTCTCTCAGCGATGGATTGACTGGATATTGGCGTGTGTCACATCGATGAGGTACTCAGAAAAATTAAATGGAACTCTCTTGGATTCATTTGCACCGTCACGAGGGCTGCGGCCAGGTGACCTACTCTCTCCATTCTTATTTCTGTTTGTGGCAGACGGACTCTCAACTATTCTGAGAAGTAGGGTGCAGAACGGTGATATAATACCCGTCAACATTTGTAGGAGAGCACCGGGTATTTCACATTTGCTGTTTGCAGATGATACTTTGCTCTTTTTTCAAGGCCTCTAGGGAACAAGCACAACATGTTAAATCAGCTCTAGATTTATATAGCTCGGACCACGGGTCAAAGTTTGAACTATGACAAGTGTTCTATGTTCTTTGGTGAAGCATGTCTGGCCATGGTTAAAGAATAAGTTAGGGATGCCCTACATGTCATGAGTTTGGTTTTTGAGGAGAAGTATTTGGGCCTCCACACACCTGAGGGTCGTACGTCCAAAGGAAAGTTTGAAAATCTTCAAACAAATCTCACCAAAAGGCTTGTTCAGTGGGGAGATGGGTACCTAGCACAGCCGGGAAGAGAGGTACTTATAAAGTCAGTCGCGCAAGCTTTGCCCACATACATAATGGGAGTGTTCAAGCTCCCTTTTTCAGTTTGTGATGACCTCACTAGAATGGTGAGGAATTTTTGTTGGGGATCGGAGAAGGGAAAAAGGAAGGTGCATTGGAAAGGTTGGGATCATCTCATGCAACCAAAGGATAGGGGCGGTGTTGGCTTTCGGGATTTTTGTCTCTTTAATCAAGCTCTTCTAGCTCGCCAAGGTTGGAGGCTTATCACGAGACCGGACAGCCTCTGCGCGCGAATGCTCAAAGCTAAATACTATCCCAAGGGCAAGCTTGAAGATACAGTTTTCACCCGCAATGCTTCGTCTTCATGGCAGGCTATCAGTCATGGGTTGGACTCACTAGTAGAAAAACACCTATTAGTCCCGGTTCACCAGGGCCTTTAGTCCCGGTTGATGAACCGGGACTAATGGGTCGTTACTAATGCCTCCACCCATTAGTCCCGGTTCAAACACGAACCAGGACAAATGTGCCTCCACGTGGCCGGTCCGCCGAGCCCAGTCAGGGGGGCCTTTGGTCCCGGTTGGTGGCACCAACCGGGACCAAAAGTCCATGTTTTTTTAGAAAAGTGGCTGCTTTAGGGGTTTTGTGGGTTATTTTTAGGTTGTTATTAGCTAGGTAATAGAGAGAAGTGTCCTCTCTTATATCTTCGTCCTTGGTTTATCAATGCTGCTGCTATGTTCATTTCACCCGCTGATATAACATGCTCATGCATGCTCGCATCATACATCATCATATATAATAACAAGTCTTACTAATCATGCATCATCATACAACTTCTACTCGTTATTAATAATAAGTCATACGATCATCATCCTCATAGTCATCGAACCCAACCCTACATAATTGTTCTTAGCACATGATCATCAGTATCAGGTAGGACCTAAACACCCTTAAGGTAAAATAACATAAAACAATATAGACCCTGACTCTCCATTATGAAGAATGGAGATCATCCTGTCTCCAATTCTTGCCCTTCGCTGCTTATTGCTTCCAAGAAGCTCCTTACGACTGTCCATACATTTTTTCCATTCTTTGATTGTAATGTCTCCACTTCTTTTAGAAACCCGGTATGGACAGTTGAGATTCGTAGGACAACCTGGTTGTATGTTCAAAACATGAAGGCTACCATGCGTATACATCAGATGAGGCACACAATCATTCGGGATTATCTGTTGAAAAACATAGTAATAACTTCGTAGTTAGCAATGATGTACTAGTTTTAGAAGTATGCAAAAAGACGCACGGATGTTGTAATAGTAAAAAATAATCTTACCAGGGTATCTCCATGGTAGTTACCGTAGTTCAACACGTGCACTAGTGGCACGTATTGACCATAATGTTGAGGAGTTTGATTGTAGATATTGTAATTCTCAAGATCAGTACAAAATGCGACCAGATGATTTTTCTCCTGATAAATTAATTCGGAACCTTCGGTGTAGTAGGTTCTGTCTACCATCTTCCGCACATTCTTTGAAGAATGAAAATAAGCTGTCAATGGAGATAAGTTGTCAACTATTTTGAAATAAACAATATAAATTACTTAATAACTATGTTAAGCTCACATGGGGGAAGAATTGGAGGTGTATCCACAAGGACCCAAATCGAAGGTCTCTCTTGCTCGATTGTAGGATCACCAAGATCCATGGTGACAAGCATACCCTCATCAAGACCATACATCTTGCAAAGTGCTTCCCAATTTTTGCAACCAAAATGGGTTACACTCTGAGCATTGTACAGCTTTACTTGAAAATCCACACCATGATGGTACTTAGGATAATTTTTTGGTTTCGAAACTTTCATGGTCTTCAAAACCCATCCTCTCCAAGACATAGTGTCTTGCAAAGCATGGGATAAGCTAGTCGAATTGGAAAAGATGAAAAATACACGTTAAAATAGTTGAAGTCATGCTTAATTACGAAAAAAACTATTGTCGTTGTTGCGTACCGTATGAACATCGCAGGTCTCCTCGTTAATGCTGAAGCGCCGATCTTCGTCCAGCTCAATGAACCTGTCGTAGATACCTCGGTCGTCGTGGCACCAGTCGTACTCCCCCGGGCGGTTTTCGTCGTCCGATGAGTACGACATTTCCGGCCTATGTTCATAATTCAAATATTAAACTAGATCATTATTATTAATCACGGGTTGCCTATCGATGATCGATGTACGTAGCTCTTCCTTTCATTCCCGAGTGCATTATTATACCAAATTGTCTAGCACACGGGAATGAAGGAGAACTTATCCAATATGAGCATTCAATAAACAAAACAAAATCATAAAATAAGCAAAACCAAATCATAAAATAAAGTATAGTATTCAAATTAGCATGCATTCAATAATTATAAGTAAAAGTACATCATCTCTTGGTGTCCGTACATCGTCGAATATTATCACTAATACAACTAGAACCGTAGCGTCCGACGGGTATCGACGCGGGCGGTGGACACCCAAAGATAAGGAACCATCACAGGTTCATAGCTCCAGTGAGATCCTTGAAGAACCTGCCAGGTATTGTCGAACCTGCCCTCCAATGCAACCATGTAGCGACGGACGTGCTCGTCCTCCTCGCTGACACGGTGACGTACCACCTCCGTGGTGTCCGGAAGCCTCACCACCGTCATTGGCCCACACGACCGCCACCAAACAAGGATCGGGTCAACAACGGGCTGCCTCCTCACCAACCTATGTCCCCCGGAAGGTAGCACCTCCCAATACCAACCCGGCGGAGCCCAGTCCCGAACATGGCCCTGATCAAGCAAGCCTCCACCGCCGAGTCAACGACGACGAGGATGCGGGATAGGCATCGCCGACGTCGATGCGGGAACTACTTCTATATATAGTTAAATAAAGTAGTTTTATTAATTAAATCAACTATCTAGTTCAACTACTAAGCACTTACTATAAATAAATAAAGTACTACTTACTAAAAAAAACTACTACTATATATAGTAAAATAAATTAGTTTATTAAATCAACTAGCTAGTTCAACTATATATAAACTACTTCTTATTTTTTCCTTTTTCTAAATACTATGAACAAAAAAATCATTAAAATTCTATGAACAAAATTAATTACATAATCTAAATATCACCAAAAAAATCTATTAACAGAAAAAAAATCTAACATAATATGAACAAATTAATTACTACACATCTAATCTAACAAGAAATCTAATCTAACAAAAAAATCTATGAACTACATATCTAAATTACTACACATCTAATCTAACAAAAAAAATCTATGAACTACAAAAAAAATAAAAAATAAAATCTAACAAAAATAAAAAAAGTTGCTCACGGCCGGCGATGGCGACGGCGAGGTGCGGAGCGGGGCGGCGACGGCGTCGAGGCGGCGAGGGCCGGGGCGGCGACGTCGATCGGGGCGGCGGGGCGGGCGACGACGGCGCGCGGCCCGGGGCGGGGCGGGGCGGGGTGGCGCGGGGCAGCGACGGCGTCGGGGCTTGGCGGGGCGGGGCGCCGACGGCGTCGGGGCGGGGCGCCAACGGCGTCGGGGCGGGCCGGCGACGGCGAGGTGGCGGCAGGGGACGCGGCGACGGGAGTGATGGAGGAGAGATCGAAGTCGGGAGCGCCAAGTGTTGTATATATAGCAAAGGCTTTGGTCCCGGTTCTTGAAATCAATCGGGACTAATGCCCCCCTTTAGACCCGGTTGGAGCCGCCAACCGGGACCAATGGCCTCTTTTCAGCAGCCCAGAGGGCGGGAAACGAAGACCTTTGGTCCCGGTTGGTGGCTCCAACCGGGACAAAAGAGGGGCATTTGTCCCGGTTGGTGCCACCAACCGGGACCAAAGAGGGGGATTGGTACCGGTTGGAGCCACCAACCGGTACCAATGGACCCGTCCAATTACTTTTTTATTTTTTGCAGCTATTTTTTAGTTGATTTTTTCTGCAGCTATTTTTTTAGTCCCACCTCGCCAAGCGAGAGGCACTTGCAGCTGTTTATAAGCCCTGAGTGTAGAGACGATGAAGAAGAGGCTCAATGCTCACCTGCACGTTGGTTAGCTTCAAGCCTTGAGGAATACGGTAGACTGCACAGAGCTATGTGCAATGCAGTTGACACTATTCCGAAAGGCTTGAAGCAAATTAACGAGCATTGCGCCTCTTTTTATTTTTAATGACTTATTACAACTCAGAAATAAAAAGAAAAAAATAAATGTAGCAGAAAAGAAAAAAACTATATAAAAAACCACTCAGAAATAAATAGAAGAAAAAATAGTTTTGATTAACTTTGCTAAAAAAATGAGCATAGATGCTTATTTTTAATGACTTATTACAACTCAGAAATAAAAAGAAAAGAATAAATGTAGCAGAAAAGAAAAAAAAACTATATAAAAAACCACTCAGAAATAAATAGAAGAAAAAATAGTTTTGATTAACTTTATTAAAAAAAATGAGCATAGATGCTTATTTTTAATGACTTATTACAACTCAGAAATAAAAAGAAAAAAATAAATGTAGCAAAAAAGAAAAAAAATATATAAAAAACCACTCAGAAAAAAATAAAAGAAAAAATAGTTTTGATTAACTTTATTCAAAAATGAGCATAGATGCTTATTTTTAATGACTTATTACAACTCAGAAATAAAAAGAAAAGAATAAATGTAGCAGAAAAGAAAAAAACTATATAAAAAACCACTCAGAAATAAATAAAAGAAAAAATAGTTTTGATTAACTTTACTAAAAAAATGAGCATAGATGCTTATTTTTAATGACTTATTGCAACTCAGAAATAAAAAGAAAAAAATAAATAGAAGAAAAAATATTTGTGATTAACTTTACTAAAAAATGTGCATAGATGCTTATTTTTAATGACTTATTACAACTCAGAAATAAAAAGAAAAAAATAAATATAGCAGAAAAGAAA
Source organism: Triticum timopheevii (assembly GCA_963921465.1). Lineage (NCBI taxonomy): Eukaryota > Viridiplantae > Streptophyta > Magnoliopsida > Poales > Poaceae > Triticum > Triticum timopheevii. The sequence continues at coordinate 485,820,764 of OY997270.1, read as the reverse complement.
AAACTATATAAAAAACTACTCAGAAATAAATAGAAGAAAAAATAGTTGAGATTAACTTTACTAAAAAGAAAAAAACTATATAAAAAACTACTCAGAAATGAGCATAGATGTGATTATAGAGAAAATTCAACCTAAATTTATAATAAATTTCTACTAACTTCAGAGAAATTCAGTATGAATTTAGGTTAAATTTCCTGTATAATGGCATCTATTTTCATTTTGAGAAGAGCTTAACAAAGCAGAGAGGGAGGGGCTTATAACCTGGTTTGAGCGCCCTTCGGTTGGCGAGGTGGGACTAAACTCTGGCCGCAACGAGGACCAACCCTTTAGTCCCGGTTTGTGGCCTGAACCGGGACTATAGGGAAGACTCTGGTCCCGGTTCAAGCCACCAACCGGGACCAATGGTGTTGGGCCAGGAGCGAGGCCCATTGGTCCCGGTTCGTCCCACCAACCGGGACCAATAGGTCCAGATGAATCGAGACCAATGGCCCACGTGGCCCGGCCGGCCCCCGGGGCTCACGAACCGGTTCCAATGCCCCCATTGGTCCCGGTTCTGGATTGAACCGGGACTAACGGGTTGGGCCGGCCTGGACCATTGGCCCGTTTTCTACTAGTGACTTACTGAAAAAAGGCTTAATTTGGAGAGTGTGTAATGGGAGGATCCCACGTCCTTTCTCTTACAAACCTATTTTCTAGGCAGGGTCCATGCCGCATTCGTTATGTCTCGGACCTACTAAATGAGACTGGCTCTTGGAATATTCAGCTTCTAAATCAGTACTTTGTTCGAGCAGATGTGGAGGAGATCCTAAAGATTAGAGCTTCCCCAAGGCGAGGTGAAGACGTTATTGCATGGGGGCCTGAAAAACTGGGTAATTTTTCGGTGAAGAGTGCTTATCACTTGGCCTTTGATGAGCTACATAGGTCTAATGCGGCCTCATCTAGCACGTCGCCGTTCGGAGCGAGAAGCTGCTGGAAGTTTATTTGGAGCTGTGGAGCGCCGCCGACAGTTTTCAAATTTCGCATGGAGAGTAGCGACTGATGGACTGCCGACATGGAAGAATAAACAAAAGATTGGTTTATAAACTATGAGTATCTGCCCAGTGTGTGGAATGGAGACGGAGGACAATTTTAACCCGTTTGTTAGATGCCAACTTGGATGAGATTTATATGTGGCAATGGCGGAAATCTGGAGACTCCCTCACCTACAATCGCTAGTTAATTGTGGGAGGGAGTGGCTACTGCAAGTATTAGCGCCGATGAGTGATTTGGAGAGGTGTATTTTATTACTGATATTATGGAGAAGCTGGTATGTTCGCAGCGAATTGGTGCATTAGAAACCTGCCCCGCCGATGGATGTGTCTGTCAGATTCTTACAGAGCTATATGGAGTCTTTGATGGCCGTCAAATCTGATACTAGTGCTGATCCGGTGAAGGGTAAGGCGTATATTACCCTGGATCGTGGGAATGTGCCGACAATACAAGTGGCTGTGACGCCTAGATGGACTAAACCGAGCCAGGGCTGGACTAAACAAAATACAGATGGTGCCTTTGTCACGAATGATGCAGCGGGCGCGGGGATGATTTTGAGGGATTCTTCGGGGAAGATCATCTTTTCAGCGTGTAGAGCTTTGTACCATTGCAAAGATGCATTGGAGGCGGAGCTTTGTGCATGTATGGAGGGGCTGTCCTCGTCGATTCAACGCACCGAAATGCCGATAGCAATTGAGATGGATTCCTCAGTTGCAGTTTCTATGATCACATGTGGGGGCATCGATCGATCGTCGTATTCTTCTCTAGTGAATGAGATCAGACTTTTATTAAATCTTCGTCAAACTTGTATTACTCATGCCGCACGCTCGCAAAATAAAGCGAGTGATAGTTTAGCTGTTTTTGGACGTGTTAATAATAGGACTATGGCTTGGATAGGGTCGGGTCCTTCTGAAGTTCTGGAGTTAGTTGCTGAGGATTGTAATAATGTTTTGATTGAGTAATACAAGTGATGAGCCCGCAAAAAAAATCATTGGCATAGCAATTCTCTGATAGAAATGTCAAATTGGTTTTTCAAGGAAAGAAAGTGTTCAGGAGGGGCTAGTAGTTAGTCTTGTGCGGGGAGGGCTCCTCGCACGTTCATGCACGGCTGCCTCGTAGCGCGAACGCCACCATTCACTCGCGAGAGCCTCCCATGCACTAGCGTTCGGTTTAGGAGCACCAGAAAGAGCACGTTCCCTCCATACGCGTTCGTATAAACTGCTAATTCGGTTGCCAAAACCTTGGTTTTACACATGTGCTCGGTGAGCGGACCCACCGTCAAGTTCCCTACGAAGCAAGCAGGCTTTCTTTTAGAAAAGGAGGTTAAACCCCGGGTCTCTGCATCGATCGATGCATGCATCTCTCTTATTAATTATTTCATAAAGGTCTGACAAGGTATCCCTTTGTGTTGACACACTTGACAATGTACCCACATTGAGGCAGCCCGATCGATTGTGGATACTCTACAAGGGTTAAGTTTGGTGCCACTCGCCGGAGTATATTGCTTGGATATGCCGCCGGCGTGGTTGACGAGCGGGCCACAACCACCGAGGGGACGAAGAAAACCTATTATTAACCGTAGCTATTGGAGGCTGAGAAACCCATCCCGCTTTGTACGTACTACTCGAAGAAACTTACATTTTGAGCCGTTGTTCGTTGACTTCATTAGATCGATGGGTTCGCCCTAAGCTAGCTACCCCCGCTGATTAACTTATTTGTATCCTTGCTCACGGCTAATAGGCCGGCGCAGGTACAAACAAAATTATGTCGATCGGGTGCTATATATCAGGAGTCAGCAGTTCCAAGCTGATTCTTGCCAGCCGGTGCATGACATGGTGACATGGTGTCCACCTTAATTTTGCTTTACCATGCATACATGCGTAGCTTTGGTCTATAATTTGGCGGGCAGCACCTCAGGCACACTGCTAGCCTGTTAAGTCGTATACGCACGCTTGCGCTCGTCTGTTCGTCGGTATGTATATCAGTTAATTGGTTATCGACGTCCCCGGCGTAGCTTCTCTGGCTATGGCATGCAGAGTTACTTTGGTGAGAATATTGATCCATCCGTACGCAATATATTTATCTCGTCGTTTGGGCATGCATGCAACCCTGGAACAGTGCCATCCATGGAGACACCGAGCGGGGGAACAGGATGCTGAAATATACACATTGTCTACATTCTCCCCACTTTGAGCTGATGGTTCAAATGATCGACGTTACCACAGTTCCGTCGATCATGCATGCATGACAAAGTTTGTTGAGAATAACGATCCATGGAGTTCCGCCCCATTGTTCGGCACGCATGCAGGCATGATGCACATGCCAACATGCCAAACCGTTCAGCATGGGGACATCAAACCGTTCAGCATGTTGTCTAGACATAATGTCTACTTTTTCTCATCAGTCTGAACTCTTTGTATGATAACAGGAGTTTTCATTGGCTCAAATCGTCTCATCAAGACAATACGACTGAAAAGAATTAGTGGATGATTGGCACAAGGATAATCACTGATTGCAGCAGAGTCTGAAGAGCATTGGACAATATCTCCATCGCTAGTCCTATATATCCACTGGCTTGATCTATCTGTTTGGCATGTGTTATTGGCAGGGCCGCGGAAACTTGATACTTTTTTTTTTTGAATGGGGGAAGAGCAATTCTCCAAGCCTCCGCATGTTGGAAATAGGAGTCCAAAACCAATTACGTGGTAGCCTTGATACCACTTTGTTTTAGGTTTGGACCAACCATGTCTAGTCTGTAAACACGAGAGACTAAATGGATACGAAAATAAAGAGGGATCAAATGTTAACGAGCGACAACTTGAGGGGCACAAAAATATACTTTTCTCAAAATATATAAAGTAAAAGAAAATAAACAAGCGACATCTAGCAAAGCTATGGCGAATTGAAGATACACAGAACTAATTCTTATACCCTGCATAACCAGTCCCATCCTAATTTAATCTCGATCCACCTGTCAAATTAATTATCTCGATCCATAGGAGTGGTTACATATGGTACCTCAGCTGGAAATTACTATGGCCTGCTAGCATCGAGAGAGGGACAAGGGATTCTAAGAGAAAGACAGAACGAGAATTTTCTTGGACCTCGGCGAGGAGCTTGCATGCATCAAGAAGGACACGGGCTTATCTATGCTCCGTGAAAGTGAGCGTCAGATTAAACCAAAGCAAATAATTAATCAACCTGGCCACCGAATGCCATGTTGGTGTTTTGTTTGGGATTGTGTCACGATATGATCTCAAGGCATAAATTTAAAAGTTTCTGGTGCTATATACCTGTATTTTTGTTTTTATAAAAGACTTTCATAAAGAGAAACTAAAAGGTATGTGAACACCTGGGCAAACTGTAACGATGGAAGAAAATGACGAAAATCAAAAGATAAAATTTCGCAAAGCATGTATACATACACATATTGTACATTTGTCATGGCAGCAAGACCAAGTTTAAGGTTTAAATTATGGTCGCACAAAATTAGAGAATTCAAATTAATTATTCCAGGTTTCAACAAAATTTCTGAAAATTACTGTGTACCAAAATATTTGTAGCCTTGAAATTTCAGATAATTTAAAATAATTTCGAATCAATTTTATAGTAGCTAATTAAGTAAAATTGAGTGGAATATTAGAAATTTAGGATATATCAGTGTGGGTGCGTTTTTTTTTTGCGGGCGTTGTTAAGGAAATTTAAACCTACCATCCACATATGCTGCACCGTGAGTAAAGTTTTAATTATCTTTTCCCACATTTTTTAATTAGTATGCATCTTTTTTATTGTACTACTCCGCACTGGAGTAGAAACTGCTTCTAGGTGTGCGGTCAGCCGGCCGGAGACAGAAAACATTATGTTGACTTGGCACTTCCTGCGCGGCACCTCGCGGGCGCGCCACAGCTTGTGCAGCTGTCGCTAGTCGCTACATATACCCCACTTATGGTCGACATGTGCACCCACATGGCATATGCCGGAGACCCAGACAAACCAGCTAAGACAAGCATATTCCAACCGAGTTCTGAGAATTAAGACTATGCCGGATGAGCTTGTTCATGCGCCCGCTCTGCAGCTCCGATCCATGGCCCCTCAGTGCTCATCACCTCCGTCGACCGTTGACGGGCAGCGCTCTGCCCATGCTACTCACGTTCTTCTTGGCCATGCATGCGATCCACGTGGAGGTGACGACGATTGACAGGGACGGGCCAACTCCTCGCCGTGGGGGCGGCGGCTCGATGGAGGGGCATCTCGTCATCGCCGCTCCATCATCTGGTGTGGGTAATGTCAGTCGCAGCTCCATGTTTTGTTTATTATTCAGGAGTGTGTTGTTTTGAGTTTTGAAATGGTAGATGCGGCAGCACCATCTTTAGTTGAAGTATTTAATATGGGTTTCAGTATGTTCCACTTGACCCTGCTCAGGAAAGCACTACAATATGGTGATTGACAAAGGCTTATTTTATCATACAATTCAGGTGGTCTTCAAGTGCGGCATGTGATGTAGATTACTTGTTGCAGTCTTGTCTTGGTGTTCTTTCTCTCTCGAAAAGTTGCAGTATCGGTCTGCTAGCATGCTCTCAGAAGCTGGAATACAAGGAGAGTATATATGATCACGGGCAGGGCCGGTCCTGAGAATTCGGGGGCCGGGGGCGAAACTAAAAACCGGGGCCCTTCTATTAGCATGCTAGATATTTTTTTGTGCATTGAAACGAAGACACTAATTAGTTTACCAAATACTAAGTCAATAAAACATAGGTTAACTAAGGTGGCTTTAAGAAAATTTTGTGGGAAGAAACCAAATATGAAAGAAAAAAAATGAAAATTAGGAGGAGGCATAGGGAGGTTGGACTAAGGACAAACTTAAGACTGAACGTTGTGTTCTTTATAAATAGTAGAAATGTTAATAAGTTAATAATGCATTGGGACAATTAAGGCTTTTTTGGCAAAATTAATCGGGAAAAATCAAAGATGAGAGAGAGATAACAAAACCAAGAGCAAGGATGTAGAAAGGTTGGACTAAGGACAAACGTAACACATGACCTTCATTCTTGTTAGATATAGAGATGGATGGAATAATAAGTCTATCGAATATTTACTTCATATATGAAATGTTACCAAAAACATTTATATTATTACCTTAGAATTTTCTTCAAACATTCTGCAATGTCAATGTTGACTTCTATATGTTCATCATCTCTTGATTACCGTTAGTTTGCTCATCCAGAACGATCTCTGTGATACTATCAACTCATCTAATCATTTTATCATCTCTATTTTCTCACCACCGGATATAGTAGATCTAAAATTTAAAAGAGGCAAGTACAAATTAAAAACTTAACACAAGTATGACAAATTTCTAGGGCAGAAGATAAGACAAAATCACCAAGACATAATAAGCTACCTTATTTGAAATCAACGATGGTGTGTATGGCAAGGACCGAGATAGCCTGGGCGCGGTGGGCATTCTGCGTCCGCTGGCAGCTGGCGGCCGGCGGCCAGCGCTCAGCGCTCGGTGGCGCAGGCGATTAGTGGAGATGGAGACGAGGGCCCCAAGGCAATCCATACGCAAACCTAGATCCATCGGATGGTCAAAGTACGTGTGTAGGCTGCCAAAGCACGTACTTCCACGGTCTACTAAGCGCACTTTGCCTTTTTCTTCGCCTCACCCTCAAGGCCTAGATTACTTAACTTACGTATGTAAACTTGGCCAGATAGGAGGGGGCCCCAAGATATTGGGGGCCCGGGGCGGCCCCCCCCCCCGCCCCCCCCCCCCCCCCCCCCCCCCTCAGGGCCGGCCCTGATCACGGGGAGCGACACTTTTGAGGCATGGCGTGGTGCAGCCATTTGCTAGTACTCCGTATTAGTTTTTTATATATTATAAGTTGCTCTATTTGCTATTAGTTGTTGGCCGGCTGATGGTGACGTTGGTTCTAGTTAATAAGCTTCGAATTTTATTTGTACTATTTGATGCTCACTCCATTCACGAATATAAGATGTTCTAACTTTTTTCGGTATCAGATGTATATAGACACGTTTTAGGGTGTTTGTTCACTCATTTCAGTCTGTATATAGTCCATGTTGAAGTAACAAAACATCTCATATTTATGTACGGAGGAAGTAGTTGATTGTGGATCTTCTTATTGTATTCAGCAAACATTGTAATAAAAATCAAACTATATGTAGCTAGGTCACATGTGCATATTCTCGAGAGAACATCAAAGTCTTCTAAAATATGGCCGGAATATCACACATATCGCTCAATATTTACGTAGAAACTACAGAACGCAAACAAAATTGATATATGCAACCTCTGTTTGGAATCACAAGATAAATTTTTGGTCATTAAGAAAAGCCATCAACCAACAATAATTTATCAATTAGTATTTGGTCTACGATGATACTTCCTCTGTCCCATAATATAAGATGTTGTTGCAAACTATGTATATTCGAGGAGTAATTATTATAGATCAAAGTTTGGGTCTAACTTTAATTGCATTCTGAAATGGAGGGAGTACTACTTTGTGCGCCCGCGAAGTAGTTGTGAATTTGACTTGTGAACGACGAGCACAAGTGCAACAGTATGTTTTTTTCTTTCCAAAAAGGAGGTCGTTATCCCCCGGCCTCTGCATTAGAACGAGCGCAAGTGCAACAGTATGTACGTATTGCAGTAGGCAAATATACATGCGATTGAACATGCATGGCTTGGCACTTGTCAGGGAGGCACGTACTATGACACAAGTGCTGATTGCCTATTGCGGTACACCTCGGGCTGCCGGTGCCATTGCAAGTTGGATTAGACCTCTCCCAATGCATTGGTGCTAAAGTGGGGTGCTAAGTGCATTAAAATGCTTAGCAACTAATGTCCCCAATGCATCGGTGCTTAGGTTTTATAGCTAAGTCTCCTCTATTTAATTGTTTAGTAATAAAACTCCTTCATGTATTGGTTGATAGTCTTTTTGTCTAGGTTTACGTGTTTAGCATTGGTTCTTGTTGGGGTCACCATAATCCTCTCTCTCCTCTTTAATTGCTTTGCCACATCATTTTTCTGCCTATGTGGCATCCTTAGCACATGTACACCATGGAGCACTGGGAAGGGCCTTAACTAATTAACCCGAAGAAAGAAGCTACAACAAGCAACAAGTGAGTACTTGGGCCAATTGGCCGTTTCCACTCGGAATCTCACCGATCTGTCACCAACAACTCTCTAGTAGCTAGCTCAAGGGCGGATAGTAGCAGGGGCCGACGCGAGTGCGACAAGCTACTCGGACCTTTCGATGCACATTGCCTTGGCGGACGTACGCATCGATAACTCAAACCAAGGAAGCATGGACGGAGTAAACTAAGCGCCACCCGATCGATCCATACCATACGTGCTTGTCTCCTCCTTAATTGCCTTGCTATGCTCTCGTCGCTTCTTCGTTGCCTTGCAACACATGCATCGCAACGTCGGACTCGGCAGAGCCGCACCCCGAGGGCGTCCCTCGCGGAAGGTGTCCACCGTCGGCCGGCCCCGTCGGGCGAGGACGCTGAGTCCACCTCCGGCTCATGTGCCCACGTCTGCGATCGCCGCCGGGAGCTCCGCTGGGAGGCCTGGAGAGGAATTGGGAGCCTCATTAATTAAATCGCCGCAAGAGGTTCCTCGCTGCTCATCTTTTGCTTTGCCATACCTATTTTCGTGTCAGCCTTGAGCCATGCTGTTGCTGTTGCTACCATTAGTTAGATCCATCGTGTTGCTCGTGACAATACTTATGCAAGTTATTTACCGTAGGGACCCGTAAATATGAGCCGTTCATTTGGCTTATCCAAGGGTGGTCTGGATCCATCAATACTAGCAAACGACATGAGTACTAAGTTTTGGGTAAAGGGCTGGTGAAAGTGGTTGTGGTAAAAAATGACAATAAGCTTTGGATCCAAGGCTGAAGACCAATTAGGCTACTCATAGTGAGGAGTATGATACTAGTGTATGATACTACTTTCATAGTGCATAATATCATAGAGTGAGAGGATGCTTGGATACATTTTAGTCCCATGACTAAAAGTAGTGGGACTAAAACTTGCTAGCCTCACCCATGCTTGGATCCAAATACTAAAGAGACTAAAATCAAGTTATTGAACATTTATTATCCTCCAAACCCTCCAATCCAGAACTCGCATGTGTTAAAGGAGAGGAATTAAATGAAGAGAGAGAGGGCTAATACATATTTTAGTAGGTTTCTCATGACTAAAAAATTTTAGCCTCAAGACTAGTCCTAGCCTCTCTTTAGTCAGGGGTGCTTGGAACTTTAGCCTCTAAAAAAGACTAAAAATAGTCCCTTGGATCCAAGCACCCTCTGATATCATAGATGGCCTTATTTATGACAATGCATGACCCAAAGAAGTGTAGCATTTATTATGTTACGGTATCTACCTATGTTACTCTAACCCTCTTTCTTCTTTAATTCTCTGTCACATCATCATGTTTGCTATTTTCAAGTGCACGATACCGGCTATGATACCCCAACCATTGCCAGCCTTACAACTACAAGGCGTACAACATGTTCTTGATGGACCAAAACCTCGTAGCTCACAAGCTTAAAGAATGCTCGGTAGTTTGTCTCGTTAAGCTCGTAGCTGCTTTCTTAATGTTAAATTCACTGAATTTGAGTAATTTCAGCATACACTAAAATATTTACCTTTCGGACAAAATATTTTGAGAATTTCAGTAGCACACTGGAGTTCAAATAATTTCAATTGATGTCAAAATTTATCTACTTAATTGAATTCTAGTGAATATTTCGGCCCCTTTCAAATATTTCAAAGGGAAAGTTTTCCTTTTTTGACAGGGAAATAACTTCTTATTCTTCAAAAAAGAGTAAACCGCCGATGCTTAATACTCCCTCCGATCCATATTATTTATCTCAGATTTGTCTAGATACGGATGTATCTAACACTAAATATATCCGTTTCTAGACAAATCTAAGACAAGTAATATGGATCGGAGCGAATAGACTAAGTTATTTCCGCAACCTACTTTGTGCGAATAACACAATCTCGCAAAGATTGGTGCCGCAGGAGTATAAGGATCTCCAACATTCAGCATAGTTCGAACCATGACTTGGCTATCAGAGTTTACGACGACGAGGTTACAATCAAATTGTACTGCCAATTGCATGCCCTTCTTTAGCTTCGATTCAGGCGCACCTCTTATTCTAGGACTGAGAATGAACAAACAGACAATATTTTAAACCTAGATCTGAGTTTAGCTGAGAACAAATAGCATTTTTTATATTGATACAATTTTACAAGTGAAAATTATTTCATCATCTAAGTTACAACATTATGTAGGTTCAAAATTTGGAACCTCAACATATGGAAGAATTAAGTGAATGAGTATATCTCATTCTCGGGTCCCTGTGCAACATGAGCAATTGAGTACCTTAGATCATGCTTTTATAATCAAACTGCAACGGATGTAATCACAGATAGTCAATGTCTCCTTGACAGAGCGAATAATGGAAGTACGTAACTCCAGGATGAATAAGTGGGCTTGTGATGCTGGAGTTATCTTTGTGTCTTGGACCATGGCAATCTGCTATTACTGACGCAGACTTGCCTGCAGGTACTGAAACAGAATACCCATTATGGACATAGTTCCAACATTTGATAAAGGATCCACATCTTCCGCGAACACCTTGGGTGCAGCAAGAGCGTGGTGAAGGATTTCTGCACCGCCCCGGATGGAGATTCGGCGCTGTGTCAATGAAGTGTGCACGACAGCAGCAAAAAGGTAGTCTGGCCGTTGCGCTAACTATGGTGGCAGAAAAAGGTGTTCGCAGGATAACTCCATAAAGAGTGCAGAAGGCCGGGCTATCAGCCTTGTGCATTGCTCACGCCTCACGGAGGTGGGCGTCGCTGTCAGCATACTGATTGTGGCAAAGTTTGCTCAAGGTACTACTGATTTCTGCAAAGCCCACGGTGGTGCCAAAATATGCACACAAATCCCCCGATTGTACCAAGGATGCCAAGGGAAGAATACTATTCTGCAAAGGCCGGGGATCAGAGGAGTTAAACGGTGTTCAACTCAAGATTGCACAAAATAGTGCATATGGGGGCACCCAGTTTTGTGCTGCACGTGGAATGTGTGAAAGAGGTATGCGGTAAAAGATGTTGGAGTATAATGTCCACACCTCTCTCACAGTTCGATATTTTGGATGAATTGGCAGAAACCTGAATTCAATATGGTATTCGAGCCAGGAAGTCTCAAGTTCAAGACTACCAACGCTGTATTGAAAAAAAAGAAGTGATCCCATGTCTATTGACCGTCTCTCTCCATCAGTTTCGACTGTGGTGAACTAGTATATAGAACTTGGAAACAAGATGTTTACAGTTCAAAACCAAATAAACGAAAAAATTAATTGTGTCATGGCCACACTTCTGGTGCAGGAGTGGAGTATAATGCCTGTCCCTCTCTCATAGTTGGGACTTTTGGATGAACTGACTGAAGCATGAGTTCAATAGAAAGATGCGCCAAGACCACAAATAAGCCTTCCTGATCCTCTGTGCTGATCACCGTGGGGGCATGAGATGGAAATACTCTGGGTATGATAAGAGCGCACTAGGATTCACTAATTTTTGCAAGGCGCACGGAGGAGGCAAACATAGCTCATGTGGTCATCCAGGTACCTTGGAGTCCCTCCTGATCGCCTTGCAAGAGGCATCACAACCTGCTCACTCCTGGATGACGACTGTATCCCTTGGGAGCGATTGGGATGAAGAATTTAGTCCAAGACATTATCTATTTCTATGATGTCTGAGACCAGTGATCTACGTTAACCATGATCTCCTCGACACTAACAAAGACCACTGCTACATCGGTATGTGAGCATACTCTTATTTTCCCGACAATTAATAGGTCTTCTAGCCATATGTTGATCGAAACTGCTATGCACACGATCCATAGCATCCACTATAGTTGTCTGATGGCCAATCCATCGGTCTGCTGTACTTTGATGCTTTGCATGGACGGTGCAATCCACTCCGTCCGGAAATACTTGTCATTAAAATAAATAAAAGGGGATGTATCTAGATGTATTTTAGTTTTAAATACATTCCTTTTAATCCATTTTGATGACACGTATTTTCGGACGGAGGGAGTATCTTTTCTTCTGGTACATTATCACATTTGATGACTTATGGGGCATGGATACCCAGATTCAGCAGTTGCACTGGTGAATTTCTGTGGGCCCGTCGGAATTTGGCCACCGTCATTTTTTAAAGTATAATAATCATTAATAGCTAGAAATTTGATCGACATAGTTTGGACATCTAAATTTCTCAGTTTAAGATTTAATTTGTTGATTAATTGCCTAATCGTCAAGCGGCCGATATGTCCATTGAATAATGTTACTATGTTGCAGGAAGGTTCGTGATGACAAAAACAACTAATCTCATGCTAGGGAGACGCCGGACCCTGCATATAAAAACAAATGAATTACACGTTGGCGCCTGGTAATTACAATGTTGTCACGAAGTAGCACGCTGTACATGTCATTGTTCCTTGGCTCGTGGCCCTCGGTGCTCGGAGCTTCCAAGCGCCATTTAGGACAAGTTGTGATTCCTATTTTTCTCCCTCTGTAACAGTGAACTAGGACTATAAATGCGCCAGATCCTTTTCCTCCCGAAACACATTACTATCACAATTTAGCTATAGCTACTATAGCAACGACATGGATGTGCAAATGTACTTCGCCATTAGCATCGCCAACCTAGCGCTGGGAAGGCGTCTGTGGCTCGAAGCTCTGATGAAGCCCCTGCAGGGTGAAGACTACTCCCCGCCGGAGGACAGCATCGTCCCGGCCGCCGCTGCGTTCTTTAATGTTAGCTTCTCCCTGGGAGACAGCGTCGTGCAAATCCGACTTGCGTCGCATGCCATCGAGCATCCACCGGACGGCTGGCACGGCGGTGCTTTGGCATGGGCCATCGCTGCCGTTGTAGGAGCGGCTGCGGCCATGGCAACTCTCGTTGCACTCTCTTCGTCCTTCGTTTACCACCGAAACTGCGCGAGCTCCACGTGATTTTGTTGAGAATGAAGTGTTGAAGAAATATTCTCCTCTGCTCACCAATAAGATCATAGTTCATGTGATGCACAGGATGTCAACAGTGGTTAGTACTATACATAAGGATCATCATTCATCCTTAATGTTTGGCTACTTGTGGTTCAACAACGTAGACTTCTAAGGGGTAAAGATCCCCAGTCCAAGATCATTCATGCTAGCGTCTTCCCATGTTCTTGGATGGGCAGCTAGGGGAGCTTCTGAAAACATTTATTCGTGATTAAGTTTGTGGGGATGAGAAGTGACAACATCGTTGTTCGGATGCAGCTGCAGTCTCTTTACCGAAGCCTTGGTTGTATTTCCTCTTGTAAGGATGTAACGATACCATGGGATTATGTATCTAAGAAATTTCATTGTAATTTGTCCTTGTAGAAATTACATTGTACCTATAATGGTTCTCATCTATGAATAAAGTTCAGGTGTTTAAAAAAATAGTGGCTACAACTACCATGCAAGGGAACACATGGCATTGCTCCGATACCAGCTAGATCAAATGCCAGAAAGGTTCTCCTCATAAGCATGACCTTTTGCGACCCCAAATCTGCAAGCCCTAGGCTTCAAACACTTGATGCTTCGACTATGTAGGCAAGAGGCAAGTTGCTTTTATCAGTTTGGGCATTATCTGTCTACTTATGTATGTACATACGTTATTCCCACTTCTTATCGTCTTGGTGTAGAGTGTTACTTATGCTGCATGTTAACTTCACCTTCGGTTGTTGTACTGTTGGAGGACAAGGCCAACACTGAAAATGTGCTAATATCCCGTTGGCACTCATAGTGATCAAACCCGTTGTCACCTTCCTCTAATTAAGAAACCAAACTAAGAAAAAAATCTAGCAGACTCATCATATTAGCAGCCTCCTAACGCATATGGAGCATGCTCCATAATAATATGGAGGTTGCAGAGGCGACGCGCAAACTCTGAGTCGCCTTATTGGCTGCCTCCATATATTTTATTTCTTTTCTGTTTTTTTAGCAACTCAATAGTCACACATAGGTGGGGAGTTGGGGGAAAAGGTCAAAGAACTTTAGCTAAATCACCCCTACTCTAACAATGTATATTGAGTGTAGAAAAAATTCCAAGGTCAAACGATGAAGGGTATGTCAATTTGCCTTCAAACATGACACATTCTCCTTCGAAACCATGATTCTTCCTCAGAGATGGTTTGGTTTCTAAAGAGTGTTCATCAAAACTTTGGTTAAACCTTCTCAAAATTTTACGACAACATAACGAGGTCATATCATGACACCTATATCGAGTTTCATGTTTTTTAGACTTCATTTACATTTTCTAGAATTTAAAAACAAATAAATACAATGTTTGTGGACGACTCTTGCCACAAATATCTTTGAAATTCCATTTAATTTCTTGCATAGTGCATACAAATATACTCAATACCCTAAATAAGATTTCCCAAACCATTTTTGTGCACTATTTATTGTACTCATATATCCATTAAATGGGTATAAATGCACTTAATGACCTAAATATAACAAATGAACGTAGAAAAGTGCCAAATTTAAACAAGGATGATGCTATGGTGTACTCAAAAGGTTCATGGTCAAACGGTGAAGGAAATGTTAATTCGCCTTCAAATATGACACGTTCCCTTTCTAAACCATGTTTCTTCCTCGGAGATGGTTCGGTTTCTAAAGAGTGTACATAAAAAAAATTCAAACCTTCTCAAATTTTTATCATGACATAATGAGTTCATATCACAAAACCATTTAAGTTTCATGGTTTTCAGTCTTCATTTACATTTCCTAGTAGAATTAAAAACCCAATAAATTCAATGTTTGTGCTTGACTCTTGCCACAAAGATCTTTGAAAGGTTTTTTAATTTCTTCAATAGGTAATTACAATATACTCAATACCTTAATCATCATTTTTATTTAAACCATTTTGTGCATTGTTTCATGCAATTGTAGGTTAAATTTGAATTATATCCATTAAATACCTAGAAATGCACTTAATGACTTAAATATGGAAAATAAGCTCTGAAAAGTGCCAAATGTTAACATGAGGGATTCTATGGTGTATGTTAAGTGTAGAAAAAAAATCCTGGCCAAACGATGATGGAAATGTCAATTTGCCTTCAAACTTGGTGAATTCCCTCTTGAAACCATGATTCTTTCTTGAGGATGGTTCTATGTCTGAAAAGTGTACAGCAAATTTTTTTAACGTTCTCTAGTTTTTACCACAACATACTACAGTAAATATCATGGCACCTTGCCAAGTATGCTGCTCGAGGACGAACCGCGGGTGTGGTGTCGTGGATCCGCGGGGGCGCGGGGGGCGGGATCTCCGTCCATCACATCCGGCCATTTGGAGTTGAGGGAGCGGTGGGCAAGGAGGAGAAGAGGAGGCAAAGGAGGGGAAGAGAAGGAGAGATTTTTTACTCGGCCGCTGAGCGGTGGTGGAGTAAAAATAAGATGATTTGCGGCCGCCGAGTATAATTTTCACTTCACTATGATCTATTGGCGATTAGTTAGCTCCCGATTAGAAGAGCAAAACCGGAATTTTACTTCTCTAACAGGTTATTGGGGATCGGTTAGAAATGCCTGAAGCTCCTTGCCCGGCGCCATCGGTGAATCTGGAACTAGCTAGGTAGGTCCAGGGGCGGAGCCAGAAAATTTCACCAATGGGTTCATTCACTAACTAGCTGTGAAATTTTTGTATGAACTAAGTGCGATTTTGTGACATATCGCAGTGAGATTATACCAGTCAAAGAAAACACAATGAATATGAACATGATATCACTTATCACACATATTTGTTACTTTAAAATTCAAGAGTGCATATCATACCGATTAGATGAAATTATAAAATCACTTGGAAAATTTTAACATATCAGTCAAAGAAAGCACAATTTAACGATGATGTTACCTTGGCAAAATAGTTCGCAATTTCCTTCTGAATATCTCCACATACCCACTTGCAATTTTTTGGAACATTCTCAAGAAATACCTTTCGTATATCATCATTTTGATTTGACAAAGTCTTTACCAACTCTCAAAAGTTCCCCTTGTTTTTGACTCTTCTGATTCATCATGGCCTCCGAAAGCTAGGCCTGGATGCAACAAGTATCTAATTGAATCTATGGAAGCATTAAGCCGAATTCAAATTTGCTTTTTCGTAAGATCAGTTTTCTTATCGAGAGGAACCTGAATTGATTGATCTCAATTCATCAAAGCATCATATCATTTTACTGCTACATTCTGAAAGTTATTAACATTACCTTTACCCTCATGGGTATCCAGCCTACTTTTCTTGTTCCAACCAGTCCAACCGTTAATTCCAAATGCATCACTCCTAGCTTGTCCATCGTTATTATCTCTGAAAAGATAGCAACATAAACAAAAGGCCGTACGCACCTTGTCACTATACTCAAGCCAACAGCCATAATCTTTAAACCATTCTGAATTAAATCCGTGGAGTATCTTCAATTTCCCTATGTGGATAAACAAAAGGAGACGGTGCCTTGTAAGGTCTCCTCGATGTCCCCGCATCATTTTCTGGATCAGGTGATCGACCTCTCTTTTTTTGAAAAATATCTTTCCATAGCCTACATCAATCAAAGTCCACGAAAAAAAGAATAAGAAAATTAGGGAAAAAAGTTTCCCGTACTAGGCAATTAGATTTAGATTGGGTAGAACGTATAGAGGAAAGAGATGTGGAGGTGATCTTTCTGCCTTGAATTAAACTACAGTTGAGAGCTTCTGCGCTTGCCGCTATTGATTTGTAATTGTGTGCTACTGCGCTTGCCGTCGGGTTTTGTGTTGGAAATATGCCCTAGAGGCAATAATAAATTAGTTATTATTATTATATTTCCTTGTTCATGATAATTGTTTATTGTACATGCTATAATTGTATTGATAGGAAACTCAGATACATGTGTGGATACATAGACAACACCATGTCCCTAGTAAGCCTCTAGTAGACTAGCTCGTTGATCAATAGATGGTTACGGTTTCCTGAGCATGGACATTGGATGTCGTTGATAACGGGATCACATCATTAGGAGAATGATGTGATGGGCAAGACCAATCCTAAGCCTAGCACAAAGATCGTGTAGTTCGTATGCTAAAGCTTTTCTAATGTCAAGTATCATTTCCTTAGACCATGAGATTGTGCAACTCCCGGATACCGTAGGAATGCTTTGGGTGTACCAAACGTCACAACGTAACTGGGTGGCTATAAAGGTACACTACGGGTATCTCTGAAAGTGTCTGTTGGGTTGGCACGAATCGAGACTGGGATTTGTCACTTCGTGTGACGGAGAGGTATCTCTGGGCCCACTCGGTAGGACATCATCATAATGTGCACAATGTGACCAAGGGGTTGATCACGGGATGATGTGTTACGGAACGAGTAAAGAGACTTGCCGTTAACGAGATTGAACAAGGTATTGGGATACCGACGATCGAATCTCGAGCAAGTACAATACCGCTAGACAAAGGGAATTGAATATGGGATTGATTGAATCCTCGACATCGTGGTTCATCCGATGAGATCATCGTGGAACATGTGGGAGCCAACATGGGTATCCAGATCCCGCTGTTGGTTATTGGCCGGAGAGTTGTCTCGGTCATGTCTACGTGTCTCCCGAACACGTAGGCTCTACACACTTAAGGTTCGATGACGCTAGGGTTATAGGGAATAGATATACGTGGTTACCGAATGTTGTTAGGAGTCCCGGATGAGATCCCGGACGTCACGAGGAGTTTCGGAATGGTCCGGAGATAAAGATTTATATATGGGAAGTCATCATATGGTCACCGGAATAATTCGGGGGGTTACTGGTATTGTATCGGGACCACCGAAGGGCTTCCGGGGGTCCACCGGGAGGGTCCACCTGCCCCGGAGGGCCCTGTGGGCTATTTGTGGAGAGGGACCAGCCCCTTAGTGGGCTGGGCGCCTCCCCCCTTTGGGCCCATGCGCCTAGGGTTTGGGGGAACCCTAAAGGGGGGGCGCCCCTTGCCTTGGGGGGCAAGGCAACCCCCTCTGGCCGCCGCCCCCTCCTCAGATTGGATCTGAGGGGGCCGGGCCCCCTCTTCCTTGCCCCTATATATGTGGGGGGGTGGGAGGGCAGCCACACCTAAGTCCTGGCGCAGCCCTCCCCCTCTCCCAAGTCCTCCTCCTCTCCCGCGGTGCTTGGTGAAGCCCTGCAGGTTTGCCACGCTCCTCCATCACCACCATGCCGTTGTGCAGCTGCTGGATGGAGTCTTCCCCAACCTCTCCCTCTCTCCTTGTTGGATCAAGGTGTGGGAGACTTCACCGGGCTGCACGTGTGTTGAAAGCGGAGGTGCCGTCCGTTCGGCACTAGGATCTCCGGTGATTTGGATCACGACGAGTACGACACCATCAACCCCGTTCACTTGAACGCTTCTGCTTAGCAATCTACAAGGGTATGTAGATGCACTCTCCTTCCCCTCGTTGCTAGATTACTCCATACATTTATCTTGGTGATGCATAGAATTTTTTTGATTTCTGCTACGTTCCCCAACAGTGGCATCATGAGCTAGGTCTATGCGTAGTTACTATGCACGAGTAGAACACAAACTTGTTGTGGGCGTAGATGTTGTCAATTTTCTTGCCACTACTAGTCTTATCTTGCTTCGGCGGCATCGTGGGATGAAGCGGCCCGGACCGACCTTACACGTACGCTTACGTGAGACAGGTTCCACCGACTGACATGCACTAGTTGCATAAGGTGGCTAGCGGGTGTCTGTCTCTCCCACTTTAGTTGGAGCGGATTCGATGAAAAGGGTCCTTATGAAGGGTAAATAGAAATTGGCATATCACGTTGTGGTTTTACGTAGGTAAGAAACGTTCTTTCTAGAAACCTATGGAAGCCACGTAAAAACTTGCAAAAACAATTAGAGGACGTCTAACTTGTTTTTGCAGCAGGTGCTTTGTGATGTGCTATGACCAAAGGATGTGATGAATGATATATGTGATGTATGAGATGATCATGTTCTTGTAATAGGAATCACGACTTGCATGTCGATGAGTATGACAACCGGCAGGAGCCATAGGAGTTGTCTTTATTTTTTGTATGACCTGCGTGTCATTGAAGAACGCCATGTAAATTACTTTACTTTATTGCTAAACGCGTTAGCCATAGAAGTAGAAGTAGTCGTTGGCGTGACAACTTTATGAAGACACGATGATGGAGATCATGATGATGGAGATCATGGTGTCATGCCGGTGACGAAGATGATCATGGCGCCCCGAAGATGGAGATCAAAGGAGCAATATGATATTGGCCATATCATGTCACTATTTGATTGCATGTGATGTTTATCATGTTTTACATCTTATTTGCTTAGAACGACGGTAGCTTAAATAAGATGATCCCTCGCAATAATTTCAAGAAAAGTGTTCCCCCTAACTGTGCACCGTTGTGACGGTTCGTTGTTTCGAAGCACCACGTGATGATCGGGTGTGATAGATTCTAACGTTCGAATACAACGGGTGTAAGCCAGATTTACACACGCAATACACTTAGGTTGACTTGACGAGCCTAGCATGTACAGACATGGCCTCAGAACACGGAAGACCGAAAGGTCGAGCATGAGTCGTATAGAAGATACGATCAACATGAAGATGTTCACCGATGCTGACTAGTCCGTCTCACGTGTTGATCGGACACGGCCTAGTTGACTCGGATCATGTAATCCCTTAGATGACTAGAGGGATGTCTATCTGAGTGGGAGTTCATAAGATGAACTTAATTATCCTGAACATAGTCAAAAGACCTCGCAAATTATGTCGTAAGCTCGCGCTTTAGTTCTACTGTTTAGATATGTTCCTAGAGAAAATTCAGTTGAAAGTAGATAGTAGCGATTATGCGGACTAGGTCCGTAAACTGAGGATTGTCCTCGTTGCTTCGTAGAAGGCTTATGTTCTTAATGCACCGCTCAGTGTGTTGAATCTCGAACATCGTCTATGGATGTTGTGAACATCTGACATACACGTTTTGATAACTACGTGATAGTTCAGTTAAACGGTTTAGAGTTGAGGCACCAAAGACGATTTCAAAATGTCGCGGAACATATGAGATGTTTCGAGGGCTGAAATTGGGATTTCAGGCTCGTTCCCACGTACCTCCGATGATTTTCTTAGCCTGCAAACTAAGGGAGAAAAGCTCAATCGTTAAGCTTGTGCTCAGATTGTCTGAGTACAACAATCACTTGAATCAAGTGGGAATTGATCTTCCAGATGAGATAGTGATGTTTCTCCAAAGTCATTGCCACCAAGCTGCTAGTGCTTCATGATGAACTATAACATATCAGGGATAGATATGATGATCCTTGAGATGTTCGCGATGTTTGACACCGCGAAAGTAGAAATCAAGAAGGAGCATCAATTGTTGATGGTTGGTCAAACCACTAGTTTCAAGAAGGGCAAGGGCAAGAAGGAATACTTCATGAAACGGCAAATCAGCTGCTGCTCTAGTGAAGAAACCCAAGGTTGAACCCAAACACGAGACTAAGTGCTTTTGTAATAAGGGGAACAACCATTGGAGCAGAATTACCCTAGATACTTAGTAGATGAGAAGGCTGTCGATAGAAGTATATTGGATGTACATTGTATTAATGTGTACTTTACTAGTACTCCTAGTAGCACCAGGGTATTAGATACCAGTTCGGTTGCTAAGTTTTGGTAACTCGAAATAAAAGCTACGGAATAAACGGAGACTAGCTAAAGGTGAGCTGACGATATGTGTTGGAAGTGTTTCCAAGGTTGATGTGATCAAGCATCGCACGCTCCCTCTACCATCGAGATTGGTATTAAACCTAAATAATTGTTATTTGGTGTTTGCGTTGAGCATAGACATGATTGGATTATGTCTATCGCAATACGGTTATTCATTTAAGGAGAATAATGGTTACTCTGTTTATTTGAATAATACCTTCAATGGTCTTACACCTAAAATGAATGGTTTATTGAATCTCGATCGTAGTGATACACATGTTCATGGCAAAAGATATAAGATAGTAATGATAGTACCACCTACTTGTGATACTGCCATGTAAGTCATATTGGTATAAAACGCATGAAGAAGCTCCATGTTGATGGATCTTTGGACTCACTCGTTTTTGGAGAAGTTTGAGACATGCGAACCATGTCTATTGGTGTATATGCATGAAGAAACTCCATGCAAATGGACCGTTTGGACTCACTTGATTTTGAATCACTTGATACATGCAAATCATACCACATGGGCAAGATGACTGAAAGCCTCGTTTTTCAGTAAAATGGAACAAGAAAGCAACTTGTTGGAAGTAATACATTTTGATGTGTGCAGTCCAATGAGTGCTGAGGCACGCAGTGGATATCGTTATGTTCTTACTTAACGGATTATTTGAGTAGATACTGAGTATATTTACTTGATGAAACACAATTCCGAATTATTGAATGGTGCAAGTAATTTTAGAGTGAAGTTGAAGATCATCGTGACAAGTGGATAAAATGTCTATGATATGATCATAGAGATGAGTATCTGAGTTACGAGCTTTGGCACGCAATTAAGACATTGTGGAAATTGTTTCACAATTAATACCGCCTGGAACACCATAGTGTGATGGTGTGTCCGAACATCATAGTTGCACCCTATTGTATATGGTGCGTACCATGATGTCTCTTATCGAATTACCACTATCGTTCATGGGTTAGGCATTAGAGACAACCGCACTCACTTTAATAGGGCACCACGTAATTCCGTTGAAATGACACCGTTTGAACTATGGTTTGGAGAAACCTAAGTTGTCATTTCTTAAAAGTTTGGGACTGCGACGCTTATGTGAAAAAAGGTTTCAGGTTGATAAGCTCGAACCCAAAGCGGATAAAAATGCATCTTCATAGGACATCCAAAATAGTTGGGTATACCTCCTAATTCAGATCCGAAAGCAATAGGGATTGTTTCTTGAATCGGGTCCTTTCTCGAGGAAAAGTTTGTCTCGAAAAGTTGAGTGGGAGGATGGTGGAGACTTGATGAGGTTATTGAACCGTCACTTCAACTAGTGTGTAGCAGCGCACAGGAAGTTGTTCCTGTGGCGCCCACACCAATTGAAGTAGAATCTTATGATAGTGATCATGAAGTTTCGGATCAAGTCACTACCGCACCTCGTAGGGTGACAAGGATGCATACTACTTCAGAGTGGTACAGTAATCCTGTCTTGAAGGTCATGTTGCTAGACAACAATGAACCTACGAGCTATGGAGACGCGATGGTGGGCCCATATTCCAACAAATGGTTAGAAGCCATGAAATCCGAGATAGGATCCATGTATAAGAACAAAGCATGGACTTTGGTGGACTTGCCCGATGATCGGCAAGCCATTGAGATAAATGGATCTTTAAGAAGAAGACGGACGCGGATGGTAATGTCACCGTCTATGAAGCTCGACTTGTGGCAAAGAGTTTTTCATAAGTTCAAGGAGTTGACTACGATGAGATTTTCTCATCCGCTGCATTTATGAAATCTGGCAGATGGATGTCAAAACGAGTTTCCTTACCAGTTTTCGTAAGGAAAGGTTGTATGTGATACAATCAGAAAGGTTTTGTCGATCCTAAGGATGCTAAAAGGTATGCTAGCTCCAGCGATCCTTCCATGGACTAGAGCAAGCATCTTGGAGTCAGAATATGCGCTTTGATAAGATGATCAAAGATTTTGGGTTTATACAAAGTTTATGAGAAACTTGTATCTCCAAAGAAGTGAGTGGGAGCACTATAGAATTTCTGATGAGTATATGTTGTTAACATATTGTGGATCAGAAATGATGTAGAATTTATGGAAAGCATATAGGGTTATTTGAAAAGTGTTTTTCAATAGAAAACATGGATTAAGCTGCTTGAACATTGAGCATCAAGATCTATGAGGATAGATCAAAAACGCTTAATGGTACTTTCAAATGAGCACGTACCTTGACATGATCTTGAAGGTGTTCAAGATGGATCAGTCAAAGAAGGAGTTCTTGCCTGAGTTGTAAGGTATGAAGTTAAGACTTAAAGCTCGACCACGACAGAAGAGAGAGAAAGGACGAAGGTCGTCCCCTATGCTTTTGTCATAGGCTCTATATGGTATGCCATTCTGAGTACCGCACCTGATGTGTGCCTTGCCACATGTCTGGCAAGAGGGTACAAAGGTGATCAAGGAGTGGATCACCAGACGGCGGTCAAAATTGTCCTTGGAGTAATAAGGACATGTTTCTCAATTATGGAGGTGATAAAGAGTTCGGCGTAAAGTGTTACGTTGATGCAAGCTTTAACACCTATCCGAATGACTCTGAGTAGCAAACCGGATATGTATAGTGGAGCAACCATTTGGAATAGCTCCAAGTGGAGCGTGGAAGCAGCATTTACAATATGACCTAGAGATTTGCAAAGTACATACGAATCTGAATGTTGCAGACTCATTGACTAAAACCTCTCTCACAAGCAAAACATGATCAAACCCCAGAACTCATTGAGTCTTAATCACATGATGATGTGAACTAGTTTAGTGACACTAGTAAACTCTTTGGATGTTGGTCAGATGGCGATGTGACCTGTGAGTGTTAATCACATGGCGATGTGAACTAGATTATTGACTCTAGTGCAAGTGGGAGACTGTTGGAAATATGCCCTAGAGGCAATTATAAATTAGTTATTATTATTATATTTCCTTTTTCATGATAATCGTTTATTGTCCATGCTATAATTGTATTGATAGGAAACTCAGATACATGTGTGGATACATAGACAACACCATGTCCCTAGTAAGCCTCTAGTAGACTAGCTCGTTGATCAATAGATGGTTACGGTTTCCTGACCATGGACATTGGATGTCGTTGATAACGGGATCACATCATTAGGAGAATGATGTGATGGACAAGACCAATCCTAAGCCTAGCACAAAGATCGTGTAGTTCGTATGCTAAAGCTTTTCTAATGTCAAGTATCATTTCCTTAGACCATGAGATTGCGCAACTCCCGGATACCGTAGGAATGCTTTGGGTGTACCAAACGTCACAACGTAACTGGGTGGCTATAAAGGTACACTACGGGTATCTCCGAAAGTGTCTGTTGGGTTGGCACGAATCGAGACTGGGATTTGTCACTCCGTGTGACGGAGAGGTATCTCTGGGCCCACTCGGTAGGACATCATCATAATGTGCACAATGTGACCAAGGGGTTGATCACGGGATGATGTGTTACGGAACGAGTAAAGAGACTTGCCGGTAACGAGATTGAACAAGGTATCGGGATACCGGCGATCGAATCCGGGCAAGTACAATACCGCTAGACAAAGGGAATTGAATACGAGATTGATTGAATCCTCGACATCGTGGTTCATCCGATGAGATCATCGTGGAACATGTGGGAGCCAACATGGGTATCCAGATCCCGCTGTTGGTTATTGGCCGGAGAGTTGTCTCGGTCATGTCTACGTGTCTCCCGAACCCGTAGGGTCTACACACTTAAGGTTCGATGACGCTAGGGTTATAGGGAATAGATATACGTGGTTACCGAATGTTGTTCGGAGTCCCGGATGAGATCCCGGAGGTCACGAGGAGTTCCAGAATGGTCCGGAGGTAAAGATTTATATAAGGGAAGTCATCATACGGTCACCGGAATAATTCGGGGGGTTACCGATATTGTATCGGGACCACCGAAGGGGTTCCGGGGGTCCACCGGGAGGGTCCACCTGCCCCGGAGGGCCCTGTGGGCTGTTTGTGGAGAGGGACAAGCCCCTTAGTCGGCCGGGCGCCTCCCCCCTTAGGTCCCATGCGCCTAGGGTTTGGGGGAACCCTAAAGGGGGAGGCGCCCCCTTGCCTTGGGGGGCAAGGCAACCCCCTCTGGCCGCCACCCCCTCCTCAGATTGGATCTGAGGGGGCCGGCCCCCTCTCCCTTGCCCCTATATATATGTGGGGAGTGGGAGGGCAGCCACACCTAAGTCCTGGCGCAGCCCTCCCTCTCTCCCAAGTCCTCCTCCTCTCCCGCGGTGCTTGGCGAAGCCCTGCAGGATTGCCACGCTCCTCCATCACCACCATGCCGTTGTGCTGCTGCTGGATGGAGTCTTTCCCAACCTCTCCCTCTCTCCTTGCTGGATCAAGGCGTGGGAGACATCACCGGGCTGCACGTGTGTTGAACGCGGAGGTGCTGTCCGTTCGGCACTAGGATCTCCGGTGATTTGGATCATGACGAGTACGACTCCATCAACCCCGTTCACTTGAACGCTTCCGCTTAGCGATCTACAAGGGTATGTAGATGCACTCTTCTTCCCCTCGCTGCCAGATTACTTCATAGATTGATCTTGGTGATGCGTCGAAATTTTTTGATTTGTGCTACGTTCCCCAACATTTTGGCGTGTGCTGAGGAGGTGAGTACGGACGGGCTAGGGCTAACAGAAATCTGGGCGAGACGGGAGAGAGAGAGGGGCGAGGCGAGATGGGGGAGAGACGAGGCGTGCGCGGCTGGAAAATCCTAATTGCCGCTCGTTGCGGCAAGCTGTCGACGCTTCGCACAGGGGAGGTGTGAGCATGCGAACGAGTGGGCCGGCCCGTTTTAGCGTTACAGCAGACTCGGTTTTGGGAACCTTCTAGAAGGTTCCTAAACCGGCTTTTTCTAAACCTTCTAGAAGGTTCCTGAACCGCCTTTTTCTTTTTCAGTTTCTTTTTCGTTTTTCATTTTTCTATTTATCTTATTTTTTCTTTTTTCTTTTTTCTTTTTCTTTTTTTTTCTGTTTTCTTTTCTTTTTTCTGTTTCTTTTTTTCCTTTTCAAGTTTATTTTTTAAAAAAATCCGAATTTCAAAAAATGTTCCTGTTTTTCAGATTTTGTTTACAAATTCAAAAAATATTCCCATTTTACAAAATTTGTTCATAAATTCATAAAATGTTTCTGGTTTCAAAAATTTTGTTCCGAATTTTCAGAAAATGTTCATGTGTTTTCAGAAATTGTGCAAATTACTTTTTTTTCATTTTTTGAGACATTTGAAAATAATGACATGGATTTAAAAAAATGCATGTATTCAAAAATTGTTCACAAATTTCAAAAATATGCTCTTATTTTTTCAATTTTTGTTCACTTATTAAAAAATTGTTCACATTTCAAATTTGTTTGGGATTTTCAAAATTGTTCTCCATTTTACAATTTGTTCTAAAAATTCAAAATTTGTTCCCATTTCAAAATTTTGTTCGAAGATTCTAAAAATGTTCATGTTTACAAAAAAATTCATGTTTACAAATTTTTTTTGTTCACAATTCAAAATTTTGTCTCCTTTCAAAAATATTCATGTTTTTGCAAAAATCACTATTAAATACTTGTTCAGATTTTCGAAAAACTTTTTTGTCTTTATCGAATTTTTTTAAAACTCGTGTTGGTTCTGTAAATTCTGACTATATTTTTTTAGTTTTTCTTCTCAAATTTGAAAAGTGTTCGCATTAAAAAATACTTTTCTCAAAATAATGTTCGCATCTGCATTACCTTTAGCTGCGCGCGCCATAGTAAAACAAGAAAGTTTATGTTTCCCATTGGCTAGGCTCGTGCGTATGTCACAGGAGGTGCCAGGTTCGATTCCTACCTCCTGAGGCAGTTTTAGTTTTTTTGTATTGTTTACTGTGTTTTGCTAATGGGCCGGCCCAGCTGGACTCGCCCCTGTGCGTTCGCTCGGCAATTCGCCGCAACGAGCGGCGCATAGGAGCTCCCTGCGCGGCTGACGTCCGTGTAGGTATTCATCTCGTAACGAACAGGCTTGACAGTGGGCTTTTGGGCCTTTTTATTTGTCTAAACATGTGGCGTTAGCAGCTTGATGGGGTCAGGCTTAATTTTTTATTGGGGTCAGGCGTAATATGTCGTACATACATGCACGTAGCTGGAGAAAGTCATTGGGTTCATCTGAACCCAATGGTATAACATTGGCTCCGCCCCTGCGGTAGGTCCGAAAGAGAGCCTAGGCGACAACGTGAAAGAGACATCATGTGAAAGGAGGTTCAGCTAATCTGGGATACTAGTACTGGGGTAGTAATTACTGGATCAGCGCCGGCGCGTCTGACCGTCCGATTTGCTCGATGACGAAGTAAACCACGCGTACTCGGCGTGCAGGGGGCATATGCGCACGTACGTACGTACGTACCTACGTACGAGATGAGAAGAACTATGCTACGGCGCACACTAAGCTCCACACCTTGTGACGAGCTACCTTTTGTCAGCAAATATGGAACGTCTCTGTCTCTCGAACCGGACAGTTACGTAAAGGCGACCATGGCAGAGAAGGTTACAAGAACGAAGAACACGGCAAGGATAATTTAAACGTCTCGCTTCCCGTCCTTGTTCACGCACGCCCTGGACGCCACGGTCTCAGCGGCTGCTGTCCAGGCTACGGGAATGCGTCGTCAGCTCGTCCCCCGCGTCTCCTCTGCTGCTCAGGAGGAGTTGGTGGCCCTCGAGCCATGCCTGCCCGTCCTGCAGGCGGGCGTGGACGACGATCGCAGGTTGCTCAGGTGCGTCGATGAAAAGGAGTTCTCCTCCTATGTCTACAAGATCCTGACTTTCACTGGGGTCCGCTGTGATGCCTAAGACGCCATCTGGAGCTCGGCGGCTCCACCCCGAGTCAAGCTGTTTGGGTGGCTCGTGGCAAAAGACCGCATACACTCTAAGACGAACCTCGTCAAGAAGCATTCTCGTGAGGAAGACCGCTGCGAACTGTGCAGGGGCGCGGCTGAGAGCACAAACCACTTGCTTTTCAGTTGCCCCCGCATAGCTCATGTGTGGTGGGCGCTCAGGATGACTCCTCAACCAAACCGCCGCTCCATTTGGAGCTGCTCCCCTCCAATGCCCGCACCCCAGACCAGTTGGCCTACGGCTGCTGCTGCTGTGGATGATTTGGAACCATCGCCATGACGTTGTCTTCCGAGGAAAACGACCCAGGATAGATCGCGCGATCGCTAACGCTGTCGAGACCCTGAAACTCAGGTGGGGCGTCTTGCCTCCCCGTGATTTCCTCAAAAAAAAAAAAAATTAAAACGTCTCCATCTAGGAGTAGCGAGCGCGCGGGCAGAAACTCCTAGATGGAGACATGGGTCACGGGCAGAAACTAGATTGTCATACAGCACGGGCAGAAACTCATTGTCTCTGAATTTGGCCCAAATTAACAGATTGCCCACTGCGCAAACTCTTCGCCTGTTCTTCAATCTGCTCCACGCTCAATACCTACGTCGTGGGTCATGCACCGTCGATCTCCTTCGTTCAGCATCGTCCATTCGTGGCACCTACCTACTCCGGGCTGGTTTCCCTAAAAAAAAACAAAGCTAGTCCGAGCTGCCGACCTGGAGCCGGAGCAGGAGGAGTTCTTTTTTTAAGGGTCTACGAGGGAGAAGAAACTGCCCATCTGAATTTAGCATCAAGGAGTTCAATGGCGAATTAACCTGTGGCTGAATGGTTTGGAGAACAATGGTATCGTCAATCCATCGGAGTTTAAGTTTTAGACTTGATATTGATGTTCGCATTTTTCTGGATTTATTTCAGACCTTCTGCGATTTGCAGTAGGAGGAGACGTTTCCCTCGACTAAGAAGATGTCTGTGACGACTTAATCAATATCAAGATGATATGCCGGCTCAGCCTTACGGATATACTCAAAGTGGTAGTGTATACATGCGTGCATTCATAAGGATGAATGTATGTTCGTATATGTGAGTGATTTTTTTTTGAAAAACACCCCTTATATTAATTAATTAAACAAAATGCTATTACAATCATTCATTACAGCATACGCCACGCAGGGTGGGAGTTAACAAGCAACCCGTCGGACCTACTAATAAAACTGAATTTAGCAATCTCATGTGACACCTCATTGGCATGCCGCTTTATTTTTGAAAATCTCAAATTTTGGAACAACTTGGCGATGCACAAAGCCTCTCTCTTCAGGTGTATGTGAGTGACTTTGATTGTCCTGTGTTAAGAAAAAGAGGGTTCAACGGTACGGTCGAGGTAGGCTGCATGCATGCAGGATGCACGTACATCTCGGCCAGAGATATTAATTAGACTAGTCACAGTGGGTAGTAACTTAGACTAGTAATATGCGTATGTTACTAGTCTATGTTACTACCTCTATAGTGGGGAGTAACATATGTGCGGTGTCATGCAACACTTCATTTATTAGGTTGTAGACTCATCTTGTTTTGGTATGTCTGATGTTACAGTAAGGCTGGCCATAGTGGGGAGTATCATGTACTAGTACCATGCATATGATACTATATCCATAGTGCATTGTATCATAGATTAGTACATAGGTGATCTCATTTATTTTAATGCAAGACACATAGTATCATAGCATTTATTATGATACGGTATCTACCTATGTTCCTATAACCATCTTTTTCCTTTTTAATTGTCTATCACATAAGCATGTTTGTAAGTCCCAAATGCATGATACTGGTTATGTTACCCCCACTATGGCCAGCCTAACTAGCTATGTTACCACATGCTCCTCTTTCCTCATTAATTACTGGTCACATCATCTGTTTTTCCTAGAGATGTGTAATGTTAGCACCTATATTACTCTCATCAGTAACATATGTAGTAACATCACACATATCTAGATAAAATAGATGATGTGGCAAGCAATAAATGAAGAAAAAGAGGCATGTGGTAACATAGCTAGTTATTAGTAGTATGAGTAACATCACACATATCAAGGCAAGATGAGTCTATAGCCTAACAAAAAAAGTGTTGTATGTTACCACCCATATGCTACTTCCCACTATAGAGGTAGTAACTTAGACTAGTAACATGTATTATATTCATCCTCTATACTAACGCAATATCATATGCGACTAGCGGTGTTGATCCCTAGCTACAAAAATGAGAGTATCTTGTCTTATGCTGCACATAGGCACCTCAGCTGAGAAAATCAACTAAATGCACGCCTTGCTACCATCGTAGACAAGACAAGTGTATTCAGGGTGAAAAGAGGTCGATGAAAGTGATTTCTTGCCGCCGATGGTCCGACGTCGATCGATCAACAAGAGAACGGCTCCGCCGAGGAGATATCTAGGTCGTAGCATCGACGAGAAAATAGGACTTCTCCGTGGAAAGGAACGCCAAGCAGATCATCGACAGATTCTCTGCACACAAACATAAGAGGGCGGCTTACATTATTTTTTGTAACCACTTTTTTGCAAAAATAAGTCAGATATATTATTAAAGTTTAGCAGATGTACAAAGCACTCCAAACATAATAAAAATTCCATCGAGGTCACAGGACCACTGAATGACCACTACAGCTGCAAGAACAAGCCGCCGACGTGCCACCATCGCTGCTCCTATATTGTAGCCATCCTGATCTTGTCGATGACAATCAGGAAGTCTTCATGACGTGTTCCTAAGGACCAACTCCCCGGAGCCGTAATCGTCGTTTTTGAACTCTTGAATAAATCTGAGAACGTGAAACAAAATCTCGTCGTGGCATACACTCGATGAGGAATCCTAACCAAGCCGCCCGTAGGAGTTAGCGGGAAGGAGCTGAGGCAAGAGGATACCCCCTCCCGACCACCGACAACCGAAGCGGTTGTCAGGGGGAAGTAAATCCACGGGCTTGCTGGCGGACATCGAGGGGAGGAAGGGTTTTCTTAGTCGCCTTGCAAGAGGATAAAGAAAAGATGTGGACCTCTTTAATTTCTGGTAAGCCCTAACCTTCAAAGTACCAATACGTGCAACTGTGAAAATTAATTTCTAAGTGTGAATTTTGGAATTACATCAGAACAAGCTGGACAGTTTTCGGTATACGGAAAAATAAGATCTTTACCTTATTTCATTTCAAGGGTCAGTGAAATATGTACGTTTTTGTCAAAGTATTCCTATACCTATCAATTTGTCCATAAAAAGAAGATAATAAACATCATCTCTTGGATATCGGTAAGCTGATCTCCTTTCTTTCTCTTGATCGATTCAAAGCTGGCCCAGCTAAGATTGGAATGATGGAAAAACCAATAGGATAGAACAGATGCTATGAAATAAATTTTGAAATTTGCCTCAAGCAATAAACTTGAAGTCTCAGGGACTTTGTTGCCTCCCTCACCCCCCCCCCCCCCCCCCCCAAAAAAAAATACGCCATGGAGAGTTGTATCATCATTCGTCGAACAAGAGCCAAGCGGCTAATACAATGTCTTACACTGATACAATGGCATGAAGGAAACACAACGCTGATCCCTGGGATTAGCAATCACACTCACTATGACTGAAAACAAGAGAACCGTCCTTCTTCGACCTATGGCCAAGAATGGCGAGGAGACGGCACATATAGCCTATAGACATCAGGCCCAATTCAAAGCATTTTCATAGCACATCAATGACTTATGAATTGTCTATGTCAATGCACCCCCAACCATCCATCTAAAGTGCCTAGAGGAGCCAGCAAGTAGTAGGAGGATATAGTCAAACTTGAGGAACAAGACATAATCCATGTCCTTAGAAGGAACCCACACCGAGGACCGAGTCCAACGCCTCTAGCTCCAACACTAGAGAATCCATGAGTAAGCAAGGTAGCACCTCCATGAAGGGAGCGATGTTGTGGCACCGGTACTGCCTATTATGATGAACCGGGTCGAGGCTATCCCCCAATGTTTTTTGAGGGGTATATTTAGGGGCATGACAATGGCCCCCTAGAAGGAAATGACATCCGTATGCATCTTTTATGTCATCATCAGCAGGCCAAGCGGGGACATTGCCCCGACCCGTGACCAAAGTCCAAAATGCCGAATCATGAGTAGATCAAAGACAAAGGAGGAGATTGTCGGCTGGTTGGACCATTGTAGGAAGGGGATCTAAATTCTTCACGATAGAGGAAGATTACGTCGGTGCCACGAGCCTCCCTGCCACAAACACCACGACTAACTATCCTCGCCACTCCGAAGAGAATAATAGTTGCACCACCACCCAAGGTTGCCACCATGGGATCTAAGAGCCACATCATGCCTCATTCTACCAAGTTTCCACAGTAGCAAGCACACTAATCGCTGGACAAAGCCGACACCCATCAACGCCAGATTTGGACATCACCTACACCCTTCATGTCTGGAAGCACCTCCGTCCTCCTTCACCAGTCACCTTGCCAGCGCGCCATCCAATTGTCATAACCGTCTAGGTCAGCTGACCGGCGCCCACATAGCTATTATGGATGATCTTACAGATATAAGCTCTACCATATATACACATAATATATTTATGGACAAATGATTCAAGCCAGTAATTGACAAACGAAGATAAACTGGTATAATTGAAGATATGGTAAGAAAGAGAGATGTAATTAGGTGACACTCATACTATCTTTCCTATCTCTGATGATAAGTGGGTTAGTCAAATTTATCGTATTCCTAAAAGTGAATGATTATAGTTGTGCCCAATGAAAATAATGAACTAATCTCTACTAGAACTATTCGTTGGATATTGAATATGCATTGTTTGCTGAAAATTAAATAATGAAAACTCAAAACTATCATTGTCCTTCACCTTTTATTGATCAAATGTTGAAGAAGCTTGCTATGCACTCTCACTTTTGTTATCTTAAGGATACTCGGAATTTTCTAAAATTCAGTCTCCGTCTCAAAGATTTAAAAATACGATATTCCAATGCCCGTATGATTTATATGCCTATTGACAAATGCCATTTGGATTGTGTAATGCACTCGTGATTTTTCAACGTTGTATGACTCTTACTTTGGCTGATTTTATTGAAATGATAACGCAGATGTTTATAGACGATTTGACACACTGTTGTCTGCCTTCGTTGTGAAGAAATGGTGCAATTAGTTCGGCCATATCCCCCGTACGCGTGGTTAGAAAATGGTCCATTTTTGGACGCGTTGAGTGTGCTACCAAGAGGGGGACATTTGGATGCGTCGGAACGGACGACAATCCGTTTTCTGCTATGAAGGGGAGGCAGAGACTAGCTGCCGAGTCAACCGGTGGTGTGATCGTGTTCTCCGACGCCGGGAGAACCCAGGCGCTATACTGTACTAAGAATCACCGAGCTTAATTTTTATTGCCGGAGATCCTAGGCTGCCTGGGACGTCTACGTACCGCGTTTGTCCTTTTGTAATCCGACGAAACGAAGAACGACCTAACTGGCCGCTATATATGCCACTGAACTTTCCTCGGCGTTCACCATCACCGTAGCTAGCTGTACTACACTGCACTGTTGCTTAGTTTTTTGCTGCCAATCTTACGTCTAATTGCCCCATGGACATTCACATTCGCTTCGCATTTCTTGTGGCCAACCTCGCGTTCGGCCGCTCCCTCTGGATCGAAGCCGTCGTCAAGCCCCTGGCTGAGTACTGGCCGGGCGACGACGTCATCGTCGTCTTTGCCGCCGTGGAGGTGGTCGCGCTGCTCACCGTCACTTTCTCCGTCGGCGCCAGCGTGGTGCAGATCCGAGTTGTTGTGCTTAACAACCAAGTGGCGCATCGTTACGCTCTTCTTTTCTGGCTGTTCGTCGTCACCGCCGTCGCCGGAGTTGCCGCTGTGGGCGTGGGTTGTCTCGTTTCCACAAACTCAGAAGACGACTATCCACCGACATAGATAAGGTAGATTATTTTGGCCGACGTGATACCTATGTAGCAAGCTATCTCTTTCTCTTTGTGCTTCGGTATGATCACGTGAGTTGCCCAATATAATTGTTGTCAATATATATTTATGATGGTTAACTTTGTTCAACATATGATCTATATTTAATGCTTTGATCTTCTATGTACTTACAGATGGTATTGATCCTTGTTTTATTTCTTCCAACCCTATCCCTGTTTTTGTGGTGACGAACCGTAGCCAGGTTTTAAAGAGAGGGCAACATAAGCAGCAGTGTGCATTAGATGGAATGCACTAAGGAATGTAATTAGCCCAGTAGAGGAAGGGTGAAAAGCACCTGTGTGTTGGAGTGCTTCTTTAAGCATCTTCAACGGCAGACCACAAGACACAGTCATGACAATAACTTTTTTTTTTGACACAAAAAACTGCTCCAACAGCACACCACTACTTGCATGGCGACCAAGCTTTTTTTATCATGACCAAAAATTGCTATCCTAGACCAGAATTTGGGCCATCAGTACCAGCTGACCAAAAATTAAAAGCGCTTGGGGGTTTGTGTGTGTGTGTGTGTGTGACCCCGGGGGGGGGGGGGGGGGGGCATCGATGCTCGGTGAACTTTCACAGTACCTCATCCCGTCTCTGCGCCAGCCATTTCTAGTCACCGGCCTCCACCACTGTCATTCTGATGCCTGCTCGGGGGCCACCGCCGCGACCCTCATGAACGTTGTCGAGCTCGCGTTGTCGCCGCCCGGACCCGCCTAATTCCGGCCATCCCATTGCGACCCCCATGAACGATGTCGAGCTCGCGTTGTCGCCACCTGCCCCAACCCGTTGTCGTCCCCGAACACCACTTCATCATCCACGAGCTCCCGTTGCCGAACCCCGGCACCATGTTGTTGTCCCCGAGCTCCAGCGGCAGTCCCTGAACTTGGCGCACCACTGGCTTCCGCTTTCACCATCGCCGTCCCAACTGAGCTCATCCCCACCATCGGATCCGTCTACCGGTCTCCCCGGCGCCGGATCATCATGTTTCATGTGCTTCTCAAATTTTTGCTCATGGTTTTTGGTCTACTAGAGAAGCACAAAAAAAATTAGTGACCAAATTAAAAAGCTTCTCTCTCCACCCGCAAAACCTATTTTCGGTCAGCAAATGCTTGGTCTCTTGTTAGAGATGCTCTAAGCATAGAGGCAGTCAATCTTCATCCTCCTCGTGGGAGGGAGGTTGCTCACAACTGTATGTCAGGGTGCTCTACTTAACTAACTAGCATTGCCGTCACGTGTAAATGCACGGGAAATATTTGAAATATTGAATTGCTCTCAACTGTATGTCAGGGTGCTCTACTTAACTAACTAGCATTGCTGTCACATGTAAATGCACGGGAAATATTTGAAATATGTTCAATATTTCAAATAATCTCACGATGTTATAAAAAATTATTGTATACTACTCAGAATGATATAGATGTTACAAGCTATTTTAAAGCTACCCTTTGCTAAACCCAAAAAGAAAAGAGCTCGATTTTACCCAATCAATCTCACTATCCAAAAATAATTCCTAACGAGTTAGACCTTGAGACCTATAATCACTTAGGCACTAATTTTCATAAGTTGTGTATTTTCTCTATTAACTTAAAAAAACTTTTACCACCCCACCACATGTTCAAAAATAGTGTATCTCCATATGTTCCATTTACACTACCTACGGAGTGGTGGGGCGGGGGAGTTGTTATATGATCCATTTCTTCATCTTAGATTCGTCTCGAAGTCAATGCCACTCAATTCATAGTTTATTTATGAAGTGAACTGCCGGCCAGGAGCATTTCCCTTTTCATACTTGGGCCTCCCGGTTAGCAACACCCGGGTCCGCATAAAAGAGTTGACTCCGGTGGTAGAGAGAGTGAGGCACCTGGTTGACCCGTGGCAGGGTAGACTTATGAATAAGGCCGGAAAATCTGTGCTCATCACATCTTCCCTAGCTAGCCTTCCAATGTTTTCCATGGATTTGTACCTATTTCCAGAGGGTGCTCATGCTGGCATGGATAAATATCAGTCTAAATTTTTCTGGCAAGGCGAGGCGTGGAAGCAGAAATACCATATGGTCAAGTGGCAGGACATTTGTAGGCCTAAAGACCAGGGGTCTGGGCATCACATCCACTTGCCATATGAATCTGGCCTGCTGAGCAAGCAAATTTGGCTCATTGTCTAAGGGGACAGGGACTCTCACTAGATCTCATACGGGCCAAGTATCTGAGATGGCAGTCCTTCGCCACTGCCAGAGGATCGCAGTTCTGGCAGGACCTTTACTCTATCAAGTAGATCTTTCAAATAGGGGCTGAGGTGAAGATATGTAGCGGCGAGGATACCCTGTTCTGGATTGACTGCTGGGTATAGGGGCAACCTTTGAGAGTTCAGTTCCTGGCATTGTTCGACATTTCGGAGCAGCCAACAATATCGGTGGCGCTTGTGGTGGCGGACAGAATTGGAGCCTCTTGTTCCGCTGCTCTTTCGGCCCCGTTGAGACCACGAAGTGGATCACGTTTTCCGCTGTCATGGCTGAGGTGATTTCGTCGACATCACCGGATACCGCGACTTGGAAGTTAGAGCCCTCGGGCATCTTTTCCACTAAACTGATCTACAACTGCTTGGCTGATAATGCTGACTCAGAAGAGATGTCTGAGATGTGGAGGATGAGGTTACCACCTAAAAAATCAAGCTCTTCCTCCGGCAGTTGATTAAGGGGAAGACTGCCATCAGGCGACCAAGTTCTTATGCGAAATTGCCCTGGGGATTGCCAATGCCCTCTTTGTGGTGTCAGCGAGGATCATTACCACATTTTCATATATTGCGTGGCCGCCATGTTCTCATGGAGTTGCTTCAGGGAGGTGTGGGGCAATAGTTGGTACCCCACCAATTTCTCTGACTCGCACAACCTTTTGGTCGATTTCTTGGGCAGGTTTGCAGAATGCTGTAGGTGAAAATTGGAACCTTGGCATGGACCCTCTGGTGTGATAGCAATAAACTAGTAATAGAACATGCCTTCCAATCCAGGGCCACCGGTGCAATTTACAAATTGTCTGGGGTTTTGCAGCTGTGGAAGCCTCTCTCCAAGCGGCGGGATAAGGCAGCTATCGACACTTTGATGGCGAAGCACAAGGAAGTGGCGGTGTGACTGCTCACGATCTTATACCCCCCTTGAGGCCTCTTGTATCCCTTGTTTAGTGTGCTTGTTTATTATGTGTGTGTGTGTGTGTGTGTGTGTGTGTGTGTGTGTGTGTGTGTGTGTGTGTTGTCTTTCCTTTTGTGGGTGTGGAACCTTGTCTTGTATGCATGGTCGTTGCTTTGTATACAAAGCGGGGCAAAAACCTTTTTCAGTATCTAACATCTCTTGTCCATTCATGTTCACACTGCTTCAATTTTTACTATGGTTTGTGCGCAACATCATCTATAGCTCTTTCTTGTAATAGTATATATTTATTATGGTTTAGGCGCAACATCCTCTCTATGTTTTGACCTCTATACGAACACATCACCTAAGTGGGAAAAATATCTAACGCCAAAGATTCATTTCTCAACAGGATCAATTTTTTTCTTGTCAAAATGCATTATAATTTAAATGTCCTGAAATGCCAGACACCATATTGGTACTTTTGGGTCTGTTGCTCTCACTTTATATAACATGTCCATACTTTTGAGTCATTTATTACACTAATATGACATATACGTACATTGAGTGTTTTTATCAAACAAAAATGACATATGAGTTATATTCATGTAATTTAGTCCAAAGTTAAGGAATACATGGCACACTACAAATTGGGAAATACTCAAGATTAGTTGACAATATATAAATTCATTATTATATCGGGAAGCATATAGAAAGTTTTAGTTGTAACTATGGAAAAACTGACAATCCATATGTTGCATGTGTGTAGAAAGCGAGCATAGGTCACTTGGTTTGGGATGTGGATATCTAATTTCACCAGATAAATCAAATGTTTATAGATGGCTAACTATAAATTTTGGATCGACCTTTTTTAGATGTTGGTTTTACTTGTTATTTTCTTGCTTAGTTTTCTTTGTTAGTTGCTTTTGTTCTTAGTCTAAATATAAAAAAGAAAAAGGAAATTCATGAGCCTTCACCAAAGACTTATATCTTTGTGACATTCTAAGAAAGGGAGAAGCCTGGTTTGTGAATAGGACATCATGATCAATGACCATTCATATATTCTACTATTGTGTTGCTTAGGAACTTCTATGTCGGCATTACAGATCCGTTCAAAATTGTCTTGAATATTGTGTTGCGAGGGAAATTACTTAGAAGATGGTCTCTTAGCAGATACTATTAGTACTAGTGAAATTTAATGAAGCTTTGAATTGAGAGTTTAGTGAAGCTTTGAATGGAGTTTTCTGAAGGTCATATAAGATTATTCCTAAAATGCCTATTGATAATATGCCTGAGGACAAAAGTGTGAAATTGATGGTTTTCCTTGTCATAATATTATGTCTACTCCATGTTAGTTAGGTGCTTCCCATATGTATTGATTTGTACTTTTGTACTTCGAATAGATTACGTTGCCAGCAGGAAATACATTGTAACCCAAATCAGCTGGATGTACATGTGTGAAATGTTATGTTGATGCACAGAAACAGAAGAAAAATAAAACTAGAGAAAACCAAAGGATAAACAAAAGAAGCACATAGAAATCAACCTCCTAGAATATAAACCAAAGTTCTTTCTAGAATGTCCTCCCATGGGAATGCTCTACATGTGTGGCATGGGACCGCCCTACTCTCGATTGTTGGGGAGGTCACCACCATTCGCCTAGTGGCTCCATTGCTTTTTGGGGATTCGGTTGGCTGCATCAGTTGTTCTAGGTCGACTGTGCTAGGAAAATTGTTGTGTCAAGTAAGCGACTCTGATGAAGATTTGTTGTTTGACAATGTGTTTATGGGGTGGATGTGAGCCAAAGAAAATTCTGAAACGCCCTTAGAGTGTTGTGTCGTGGTCTTTGTCAGCCTCGTACCATGGGAGGCATCCAAGTCAAGGGTTGTGGCAAGAGCAGGTTGGCAGAAGAGTCATAATGACACAGTGGGGTGGAGACGACGTTGACTAAGGTGTGGCATTAGTGTTGCATGGCTTATATTATGGCGGCGGTGAAGCCTGACCTAAGAGGTGTGGTTCCCCCCGAGAGAGAGAGAGAGAGAGAGAGAGAGAGAGAGAGAGAGAGAGAGAGAGAGAGAGAGAGAGAGAGAGAGAGAGAGAGAGAGAGAAAGACTTTAGTGATCGTCGAGACTCGGTTGCGGTTTTCCATTACCGAAGTACCACAGGAGATGTTCATTATATATAACTAAAAACAATTTTGGGTCGTAGCATGGCGAAAAACATGTGCTTAGTTGACCTTAGGATTTTTCTTCCCATGACAAGATGATTAGTAAGGCCTTGTACGATGGAAGGTGCTGGGATGGGGGGACTTACATAAATAAATAAGTTTTTTAAGCACCGATATTTATTTGTAGAGGGTAGACAGTTAATTAGGCACCATTTTATAGAGATAAGCACTACTGCTTAAGAAAAAATAAATTTATTTAGCTAAGTGTCTTCCTAAACACCTTGCATTGTACAAGGTGTAAGGATGCTGCTATGTAGCGTCTAAAGTGAGTTGTACAACCAGATCGCTCACTAACCGGGTAACTGGCCCGGCCCACCAAAACTCCACTACAAGC
Organism: Triticum timopheevii; assembly: GCA_963921465.1. Lineage (NCBI taxonomy): Eukaryota > Viridiplantae > Streptophyta > Magnoliopsida > Poales > Poaceae > Triticum > Triticum timopheevii. The sequence continues at coordinate 485,781,351 of OY997270.1, read as the reverse complement.
GGGTCATGTACCTGAACAGCAAATGCGACCGCTCTAGTGGACATTTTCTTTGTAATTGTGTATGATATAAATTAAAATAATCATTGTTTAGAAAATTCACCACGAAACATGGAAATTATACTCTTTCTAAACCATAATGTTTAAAAAATGTTCACCACTAATGTTTACAACTTTATAAAATCATGTTTTTAAAATCAGGATTATTAAACATATCCAAAAATGTTTATAAATATGTGTGGACTTTAAAAATGTTCATGAAACGAAAAGTATATTCGAAATTTTATAATATTCAAAGAATTTAAAACTATGCACGAATAAAAAAAACTTTGATGTGTATTTGGAAAAGTTGAACATGTATTTACAACATGCATAATGTGATTTCAAAAATTATTTTAAAAGTATTTGGAAAAATGATCAACATTTATTTAAAAAATGATAAAACATTACTTTTTTACTCCCTCCGTCCTTAAATATAAGCCCTTTCTAGATATTCTAATATGGACATCATATGGAGCCAAAATGAGTGAATCTAGAATTTAAAATATGTATATATACATTCGTATGTAGTCCGTGTTGAAATCTCTAAAAGGGCTTATATTTAGAAACGGAGGGAGTAGAATACTGATGTATAATAAGTATTTATAAAAATATTATTTATAGAATATATTTTTCATTTATTGAGAAATCAACTTAAAATCGTAAAATAATACAAAAGGGGGGGACAGAAAACAAATAAGAAGATGAATAAAAGATGGAAGAACAAAAGGTGAAAATAAATATGTAAAACCAAAAAGGAAAAACTCCACAAAATGAAAGGAATTGGAAAGAATCACGCTTCCAAGAAGAACAAGGAAAACCAGGCTGAAAAGTCCCTCCTGATAAAATTTGCTGGGAGAAAGTGCAGTGCTAGGCCGGCCAAGGTCCGAGCACTTATGTGTGTGTTGGGAGGGGGGCTCCTATACATCGCTCATTGCGTCAAAATGCCCCCTTTTCGAATAGGGGAAAGCCTTACTGAGGGATCTAAATCCAGCAGGTCTCGGGTAGGGGATCCTGGTGGATAATCTTGGAACAATGGTAACAGGAGACACATGATTTTACCCATATTCATGCCCTCTCAAAGAGATAATACCCTATGTCCTGCTTTGTTGTACTGATTCCGAGGGGGTAGAGAGTACATGTTGATCTACCACGAGATCGTCTGTATGAGTCTATCTCTCCTGTCTACGAGCCCTACCTCTTGATTTATATAGACACCAGGGTGGTCTAGGTTTACCCAAAGTTTGGTTAACTCTAAGAGGATCATAGTGTAGACGGTTACTAAGACTTTTAGTATGCACCAAGTCTTTGGATTCATCCCTTCTTAGCACCACGAGTGTGACAAACATGGTCCACCAGTGAATTATCATGCGGGTCTTTGTCCCGGTTCACCTGGCTGTCAAATGATGTGGTGAGTACCCCCTAGTTCAGGAACTGATGCGGCTTGAAGCTATGTCGGTATTTCCCCAAAGAGGAAGGGATGATGCAGCACAACAGCGGTAGGTATTTCCCTCAGTGATGAAACCAAGGTTATCGAACCAGTAGGAGAACCAAGCAACACAACGTAAACAGCACATGTACACAAATAACAAATACTCGCAACCGATGTGTAAAAGGGGTTGTCAATCCCTTTCGGGTAGGGGCGCCCAAGGTAGGCAAGCGGACGTGAGAGTGTTGTAAATATTCATAGATCGAGCGCCAAATAAAATAAATTGCAGCAAGGTATTTTTGTATTTTTAGTTTAATAGATCTGAAAATAAAAGCAAAGGAAAAATAGATCACAAAGGCAAATATATGAGAAAGATACCAGGGGGCCGTAGGTTTCACTGGTGGCTTTTTTAGAGAAAATAGCAAACGGTGGGTGAACAAATTACTGTTGGACAATTGATAGAACTTTAAATAATCATGACGATATCCAGGCAATGATCATTATATAGCCATCACGTCCAAGATTAGTAGACCGACTACTTCATGCATCTACCACTGTTACTCCACACATCGCCTGCTATCCAGCATGCATCTAGTGTATTAAGTTCATGGAGAAATGGAGTAATGCAATAAGAACGATGACATGATGTAGACAAGATCTATTTATGTAGAAATAGACCCCATCATTTTATCCTTAGTAGTAATGATACATACGTGTCGGTTCCCCTTCTGTCACTGGGATCAAGCACCGTAAGATCGAACCCACTACAAAGCACCTCTTCTCATTGCAAGATAAATAGATCAAGTTGGTCAAACAAAACCCAAATATCGGCAAAGAAATACGAGACTATAAGAAATCATGCATATAAGAGATCAAAGAAGACTCAAATAACTTTCATGGATAAAAAAATAGATCTAATCATAAACTCAAAGTTCATCGGATCCCAACAAACACACCGCAAAAGAGTTACATCATATGGATTTCCAAGAGACCATTGTATTGAGAATCAAACGAGAGAGAGGAAGCCATCTAGCTACTAACTACGGACCCGAAGGTCTACAAAGAACTACTCACGCATCATCGGAGAGACACCAATGCAAGTGGTGAACCCCTCCGTGATGGTGTCTAGATTGGATCTGGTGGTTCTGGACTCTACGGCGGCTGGAATTGATTTGCGTCGACTGCCCTAGGGTCTCTGGAATATTGAAGTATTTATAAAGCAAAGAGTCGGTTCAGGGGGCTCCCGAGGTGGGCACAACCCACCAGGGTACGCCTGAGCCTCCCGGCGCGCCCTGGTGGGTTGTGCTCCCATCGGAGCACCCCCCCCCCCCCAGGTGCTTCTTCGGCCCACTGGATGTCTTCTGGTCCAAAAAAATGTCCAATAAGTTACGCTGCGTTTGGACAACATGCAGAAAACAACAACTAGAACATGGCACTATGTCAAGAGGTTAGTACCAAAAAATGATATTAAATGACTATAAAATGATTACAAAACATCCAAGAATGATAATATAACAGCATGGAACAATAAAAAATTATAGATACGTTGGAGACGTATCAGCATCCCCAAGCTTAACTAATGCTCGTCCTCGAGTAGGTAAGTGATACAAACAGAATTTTTTATGTGGAATACTGCCTAGCATGTCAAATCATATTCTTTTCCTTATAGCATGGACATTTGAACTTTTATATGATTCAAAGCAATAGTCTACTTTTGACATGATGACTTAAATACTCAAGCATATCAATAAGAAACCATGTCTTTCAAAATATCGACGCTAAAATAAGTTATCCCTAGCCCATCATGCTCAACCATTGATCCATTCATCAAACACACTCGCATATTAGCTACACCCAATACTCAAGTACGATCATAGTGCCTCCTAGTTGGTCCTTTTATAAGAGAAGATGGAGACTCAAATTCAAAATAAAAAATGCATAAAGTAAAGAAAGGCCCTTCGCGGAGGGAAGTCGGGATTTGTAGAGGTGCCAGAGCTCAAAGCGAAAAACCTAGAGCTAAAAAAATTTTGGGAGGTGTGCATTTCCCACCAACAAAAACGACTTAGAGTTCCCAACACTTTCCGTGCTAAATATTGTTGGGGAGCGTAGTAACTTCAAAAAATTTCCTACGCACACGCAAGATCATGGTGATCCATAGCAACGAGAGGAGAGAGTGTTGTCCACGTACTCTCGTAGACCGAAAGCGAAAGCGTTAGAACAACGCGGTTGATGTAGTCGTACATCTTCATGGCCCGACCGATCAAGCACCGAAAGTACGGCACCTCCGAGTTCTAGCACACGTTCAGCTCAATGACGTCCCTCGAACTCCGATCCAGCCGAGTGTTGAGGGAGAGTTCCGTCAGCATGACGGCGTGGTGACGATGTTGATGTTCTACCGTCTCAGGGCTTCACCTAAGCACTGCTACAATATTATGGAGGAGGACTATGGTCGAGGGGGGCACCGCACACGGCTAAGAGATCATTGGTCTGTTGTTGTGTCTGTAGAGGTGCCCTCCTGCCCCCATATATAAAGGAGCAAGGGGGAGGGTGCGGCCGGCCAGGGAGGAGGCGCGCCATGGGGAGTCCAACTCCCACCGGGAGTAGGACTCCCTCCTTTCCTTGTTGGACTTGGAGAAGGGGGGAAAGAGGAGGGAGAGAGAGGAAGGAAAGGGGGGCGCCGCCCTCCTCTCCTTGTCCTATTCGGACTAGGGGGAGGGGCGCGCGGCCCAGCCCTGGCCGCCTCTCCTCTTCTCCACTAAGGCCCACTATGGCCCATTAAGCCCCCAGGGGGTTCCGGTAACCCCTCGGTACTCCGGTAAAATCCCGATTTCACCCGGAACACTTCTGATATCCAAATATAGGCTTCCAATACATCAATCTTCATGTCTCAACCATTTCGAGACTCCTCATCATGTCCGTGATCACATCCGGGACTCTGAACAACCTTCGGTACATCAAAACTCATAAACTCATAATATGACTGTCATCGGAACTTTAGGCGTGCGGACCCTACGGGTTCGAGAACTATGTAGACATGACCGAGACACGTTTCCGGTCAATAACCAATAGCAGAACCTGGATGCTCATATTGGCTCCTACATATTTTACAAAGATCTTTATCGGTCAAACTGCATAACAACATACGTTGTTCCCTTTGTCATCGGTATGTTACTTGCCCGAGATTCGATCGTCGGTATCTCAATACCTAGTTCAATCTCGTTACCGACAAGTCTCTTTACTCATTATGTAATGCATCATTCCGTAGCTAACTCATTAGCTACATTGCTTGCAAGGCTTATAGTGATGTGCATTACCGAGAAGGCCCAGAGATACCTCTCCGACAATCGGAGTGACAAAACCTAATCTCGAAATACGCCAACTCAACATGTACCTTTGGAGACACCTGTAGAGGTCCTTTATAATCACCCAGTTACGTTGTGACGTTTGGTAGCACACAAAGTGTTCCTCCGGTAAACGGGAGTTGCATAATCTCATAGTTGTAGGAACATGTATAAGTCATGAAGAAAGCAATAGCAACATACTGAGCGATCAACAGCTAAGCTAACGGAATGGGTCAAGTCAATCACACCATTAATCAAATGACAACTCATGTCTATGGTTAGGAAACATAACCATCTTTGATTAATGAGCTAGTCAAGTACAGGCATACTAGTTACATTATGTTTGCCTATGTATTCACACATGTATCATGTTTCCGGTTAATACAGTTCTAGCATGAATAATAAACATTTATCATGATATAAGGAAATAAATAATAACTTTATTATTGCCTCTAGGGCATATTTCCTTCAAATATATCATAGGCGGTTCCCAAACAAAAAATAAAGTTTATTCCTTTTTCCGCCATACTTTCACTTTCCATGGCTAGCCGAATACACGGTTGTCTTCCATACCAACACTTTCCAAGGAATTTATTATTTGACAACATAAAGTAAATTCATTTTTCATTTCGGGACTGGGCATCCCTAATACCTTTGCTTTACTCTCGTGTAATGACAAGTGAATAAACACTCATTGTGAGAATAACACATCTAGAATGGAAAATATTAGCCATCCCTCACTGCCTCGCGAGCGGTACGAACACACAAAAGAGAAGTTTATTTTGAAAATTAGAGATGGCACATACAAATTTGCTTAGAACGGCAAAAGAACACCACATATAGGTAGGTATAGTGGACTCATGTGGCAAAATTGGTTTAAAGGGTTTTGGATGCACAAGTACTGATCATACTTAGTGCAAAATGAAGGCTATCAAAAGATTGAGAAGCAACCAACCAAGAAACGAATAACCTAATAAGCAAGCATTAAGCATAATTAACACCGAATAATGCACCACAAGTAGGATGTAATTTCATTGCATGAATATTGACTTTCGTGCTCTCATAGGGAATCACAATCCTTAACACCAATATTCTTACTAAAGCATAATTACTTATCAACATGGCTCACATATCACATCATCATATCTCAAAACTATTACAAGGAATCAGGTTTATTTTTTCCAATGATCTTCATAAAAGTTTTTATTATATCCTTCTTGGATATCTATCACTTTGGGACTAATTTTCATGTGTTGCTTTTGATAAGCTCAAACAAATATAAGTGAAGATCATGAGCATAATTTTTATTTCTCTCAAAATAATTTAAATGAAGCAAGAGAGAGTTTCTTGAAAATTTTACTAACTCTCAAATAAATCTAAGTGAAGAAAGAGAGCATTTCTACAAAAATAACTAAGCACACCGTGCTCAAAAAGATATAAGTGAAGCACTAGAGGAAATCCATTGCTCATAAAAATTTAAGTGAAGCAAAGAGAGCTATTCTAACAAGTCATGGCATAATTTTGCCTCTCTCAAATAGGTGTGTCCAACAAGGATTCAAGACTTAAAAAGAAAAACAAAACAAGCAAAGACTCATATCATACAAGATGCTCCAAGTAAAACTCATAGTATGTGACGAATAAAAATATAGCTTCGAGTAAAATACCGATGGTCGTTAGAAGAAAGAGGGGATGCCACTCGAGGCATCCCCAAGCTTAGTTGCTTGCTTCTCTTTGGATAATAGCTTGGGGTTCCATGGGAATCCCCAAGCTTAGGCTCTTCTTACTCCTTATTCCTTCATCCATCGTAAGATAACTCAAAACTTGAAAACTTCAATCACACAAAACTCAAATAAAACCTTCTTGAGATCTGTTAGTATAAGAAAGCAAATCACTACTATAAGTACTGCATTAAACCAATTCATATTTTATTCTTGCATTATATCTACTGTATTCCAACTTTTCTATGGCAAAAACTCTTCAAAGAAAACCATAAAATCATCAAAACAAGCACACAATGCAAAGAAAACAGAATCTGTCAAAAACAGAACAGTCTGTAGAAATCTTGATACTTAGAATACTTTTGTAACTCCAAAAATTCTGAAACATTAGGAAGACCTGAGAAATTTGTATATTAATCTTCTTCAAAAAGAATCAACTCAAAATCACTCTTCTGTTAGAAATGAGAATTGTTTTCGTGAGGATGAAAGTTTCTGTTTTTCAGCAAGATCAAAAAACTATCACCCAAGAAGATCCTAAATGCTTTGCTTGGCACAAACACTAACTAAAACACAAAAAACACAATCATAACAGTAGCATAATTGTGCAAACACTCAAAAACATAATGCAAAAAGCAAAAATAAATTTTATTCATTGGGTTGCCTCCCAACAAGCGCTATCGTTTTACACCCTTAGGTAGGCATAAAGCAAGGATCTAACTTTTGTCATCTTTGTTTTTAATTTCCTTAGGGGTATTCTTGTCATGAGGTTTTGTAAAGACAACATAAAACATATTATCCATAGAAACCTTAGCATTCCTGAGTTCGTTTTCATCATAACCCCTTTTATTTCCAGCAACAATCCAAGAGTGGTGTTGATTAACATTATTGAAAACTTGTTGGATTATATCTAAAACGGGGACTTCCTTTTTAAGATTCTCATCAAAGATTTTATTATCCCCAAGCAAATGCCTTAGCGCATAATCACTATTGTAAAGAATTTCATCTATCGCGGGTTTTTCACGATTCATACCATAAAAATCAAAGATTTCCCTAGCTTCCCATATTATGTAATCAAATTCATTCACAAGGACAAGGGTGGCCAACTTTTTAGACCTAGGATTTTTTATAACGGGAAGCTCAAAAAACAATCTTTGCAAAGTAGGATGAGTACGGATAAATTTACTTTCAAGTTTGAGAACTAGTGCTGAAATAACATCCGCGTAAGATCTAGTAGTTGTAAGTATAGGAGCATCATCAAGACTTAGATTCCCAACACAATTGAAAAATTCTTGGATACGTTCCTTTCCCATAACATTCCCTTGCCCCACGATAAAAGTTTTAGCATCCAGATTGCCCGTACGTCCAATCTTAGGAGTTAGGCCATCATCAGTTGGTGCCATACCGAAATCACTCATGATTGCAAGCAAAGGATAGATCTGACAAGAAAATGGCGAACGAAAAAGAGAGTGAATAAAACGGAAAATTTTGTGAAGTGGGGGAGAGGAAAACGAGAGGAAAATGGAAAATAATGTAAATTGCAAGGAGATGAGATTTTTGATTAGGAACCTGGTATATGTTGAAGATCCTCCCCGACAACGGCACCAGAAATTCCTTTTGATGCGGCTCGAAGCTACGCCGGTATTTCCCCAAAGAGGAAGGGATGATACAGCACAGCAGCAGTAGCTATTTTCCTCAGTGATGGAACTAAGGTTATCGAACCAGTAGGAGAACCAAGCAACACAATGTAAACAACACCTGCACACAAATAACAAATACTCACAACCCGACGTGTGAAACGGGTTGTCAATCCCTTTCTGGTAGCGGCGCCAAGGTAGGCAAGCGGAAGTGAGAGCGTTGTAAATATTGATAGATCAAACACCAAATAAAATAAATTGCAGCAATGTATTTTTGTATTTTTGGTTTAATAGATCTGAAAATAAAAGGAAAGGAAAAAATAGATCGCAAAGGCAAATATATGAGAAAGAGACCCGGGGGCGTAGGTTTCACTAGTGGCTTCTCTCGAGAAAATAGCAAATGGTGGGTGAACAAATTACTGTTGGGCAATTGATAGAACTTCAAATAATCATGACGATATACAGAAAATGATCATTATATAGGCATCACGTCCAAGATTAGTGGACCGACTCCTTCCTGCATCTACTACTATTACTCCACACATCGACCGCTATCCAGCATGCATCTAGTGTATTAAGTTCACGGAGAAACGGAGAAATGCAATAAGAACGATGACATGATGTAGAAAAGATCTATTTATGTAGAAATAGACCCCCATCATTTTATCCTTAGTAGCAACAATACATACGTGTCGGTTCCCCTTCTGTCACTGGGATCAAGCACCGTAATATCAAACCCACTACAAAGCACCTCTTCCCATTGCAAGATAAATAGATCAAGTCGGCCAAACAAAACCCAAATATCGGAGAAGAAATACGAGGCTATAAGAAATCATGCATATAAGAGATCAAAGAAGACTCAAATAAATTTCATGGATAAAAAGATAGATCTGATCATAATCTCAAAGTTCATCGGATCCCAACAAACACACCGCAAAAAGAGTTACATCATATGGATCTCCAAGAGACTATTGTATTGAGAATCAAACAAGGGAGAGGAAGACATCTAGCTACTAACTATGGACCCGAAGGTCTACAAAGAACTACTCACGCATCATCTGAGAGGCACCAATGGAAGTGGTGAACCACTCCGTGATGGTTTCTAGATTGGATCTGGTGGTTCTGGACTCTGCGGCGGCTGGAATTGATTTTCGTCGACTCCCCTAGGGTTTCTGGAATATTGGGGTATTTATAGAGCAAAGATTTGGTTCAGGGAGCAACCGAGGTGGGCACAACCCACCAGGGCGTGCCTGGGCCTCCTGGCATGCCCTGGTGGGTTGTGCTCCCCTCGGAGCACCCCAGGCGCTTCTTCGGCCCACTAGGGCCTAGTTCTTTTGAGCAGATTATGGAGAATCTTGGTCCCGAAAATCCCGAGCGAAAAGAACTTGATTGAACTTCCAAAATCTCAACCGGATTCTCCAAAATCCTAGTGCAATCCCAAAATCTCAAAATACCTGGTTTCTCCCACAATCTCAAGATTCTGGCAAGTCCCACCAAAGAAAACGTTTGGATTTAATAGAGTACCCCTATTGCAGCTGGTTATTACAGCCAAACTGCCACCAAGCCAGCCACGGTCGATACACAGAGAACGAGCCCCTGTCGATGCCTGTTTGCATCGCTTACCTCCCCGCTTATCTTGAGCAGGGCCGTGCGCTAGGGTTCCAGCACCGCCGTCGGCCCCGCCTCGTCGCCCCTGACCTCGCCGCCACCGTCCCAGTACTCGCCGCCGCTGGATTGGTCCTCGCCGCCACCGGTACCCACTCCCGCCGCAGCCCTGTCGTCCTCCGCGGGCCTCTGCCCTCTGCTGCAGCGGGGACAACAGGAAGGCGCTGCCGCGCCCCTCTGCACCGGCTGCCCACGGCGCCTCTGTCCGGTAGCCGCAGCCGAAGTGCGCATCTGCAGCTGGACGACGACCACTCCTTCGCTTCGAGGCAAAACCTGTCGGCTGTCTCCAATTCAGCCACCATGTGCCATCCTATCTCTCTGAACTCTCTGTTCTCCTTCTTCTTTTAGCTAAATTGGATAGGTTGACAAATTTGTTGCAAAGATGGATGAATGGATGTATCAATTTGATAAATGGATGTTGCTAGATAGATTTTTTTTCTGTCAATGCTTACTGTCTACTGGTGCTATTGGTACTGTAAATATTTGCTACTGTATGAATGATGTTGTTAGATTGATGAATGCTGTTGTTAAATGCTAACATGAGAACCTTAAACGGTAATGGTAGATCCTGTTTGAAACAACGAAGTTTTAACAATTCATCAAATGATTTCTCTCGAAGGGTGATACAGACATTTCATCACACAACTCTTTCTAGAATCTCAAACTACAATCTCAGAAAAGAACTCGGTGTTAGATTCTGGGGGAAGTAGATTTTGGGAGAATTTTCCAGAATCTTGATTCTGTAGAATCATGTGCGAAAAGAATTGGGCCTAGATGTCTTCTGGTCCAAACAAATCTCTAAAAAGTTTCGCTGCGTTTGGACTCCGGTTGGTATTGATTTCCTGCGATGTAAGAAAACATGCAGAAAACAACAACGACACTTAGCACTATATCAATAGGTTAGTACTAAAACATGATATAAATGACTATAAAATGATTATCAAACATCCAACAATGATATTATAACAACATGGAACAATAAAAAATTATAGATACGTTGGAGACGTATCAGACACCATCACTGACTGGGCGAGGCCATCTATCTACACCTTAGTGCGCTAGGACACTGTAGCAAGCGGGAGAGGCAACAATAGTCCACCAGGTTTTTGTATTACATTAGTTTCATTGGGTTTTGAAACAAACATGGACAAAGATAGTGTAAATATTTTTTAAATTTTTGTGACCATTTGTTTTAAAAATTGAACATTTTATCCATCGTTAAGGAAATCGGTAACTGATAGCTGCTCAGTCGGCTTGGGAGTAGTAATTAATCGATGAATCGGCCTATTAACTGGATTGATCGATCGACCATTAATCGGTAGATTAAATAGGTGTTGGGGAACGTTGCAGAAAATTAAAATTTTTCCTACGATTTCACCAAGATCCATCTATGAGTTCATCTAAGCAACGAGTCATGGGAGAGAGATTGCATCTACATACCACTTGTAGATCGAGTGCGGAAGTGTTCAAGGGGATGGTGATGATGGAGTCGTACTCGTCGTGATTCAGATCACCGATGACCAAGTGCTGAACGGACAGCACCTCCGCGTTCAACACACGTACGGGACGGGAGACGTCTCCTCCTTCTTGATCCAGCAAGGGGGAAGGAGAGGTTGATGATGATCCAGCAGCACGACGGCGTGGTGGTGGATGCAGCAGAACTCTAGCAGGGCTTCGCCAAGCTGCTGCGGGAGGAGGATGAGGTGTAGCAGGGGGAGGGAGGCGCCAATGCACAGGGTGCGGCTGCCCTCCCCCCTGCCCTCCTTTATATAGGCCCCCAGGGGGGGCGCCGGCCTGGGAGATCCAATCTCCTAAGGGGGCGGCGGCCAGGGGGTTGGAGTGCCCCCATGGCATGTGGTGCGCCCCCCACCCTAGGGTTTCAACCCTAGGTGCAGGGGGTGGGCCTAGGGGGGCGCACCAGCCCACTATGGGCTGGCTCCCCTCCCACTTCAGCCCATGGGGCCCTCCGGGATGGGTGGCCCCACCCGGTGGACCCCTGGGACCCTTTCGGTGGTCCCGGTACATTACCGGGTGACCCCGAAACTTTCCCGATGGCCGAAATACCACTTTCTATATATAATTCTTTACCTCCGGACAATTCCGAAACTCCTTGTGACGTCCGGGATCTCATCCGGGACTCTGAACAACATTCGGTATGCTGCATACTCATATTCATACAACCCTAGCGTCACCGAACCTTAAGTGTGTAGACCCTACGGGTTCGGGAGACACGCAGACATGACCGAGACGACTCTCGGGCAATAACCAACAGCGGGATCTGGATACCCATGTTGGCTCCCACATGCTCCTCGATGATTTCATCGGTTGAACCACGATGTCGAGGATTCGATCAAACCCCCTATACAATTCCCTTTGTCAATCTGTACGTTACTTGCCCGAGACTCGATCGTCAGTATCCCAATACCTTGTTCAGTCTCGTTACCGGCAAGTCACTTTACTCGTATCGTAATGCATGATCCCGTGACCAACCACTTGGTCACTTTGAGCTCATTATTATGATGCATTACTGAGTGGGCCCAGAGATACCTCTCCGTCATACGGAGTGACAAATCCCAGTCTCGATCCGTGTCAACCCAACAGACACTTTCGGAGATACCTGTAGTGCACCTTTATAGTCACCCAGTTACGTTGTGACGTTTGATACACCCAAAGCACTCCTACGGTATCCGGGAGTTACACGATCTCATGGTCTAAGGAAGAGATACTTGACATTGGAAAAGCTCTAGCAAACGAACTACACGATCTTGTGCTATGCTTAGGATTGGGGCTTGTCCATCACATCATTCTCCTAATGATGTGATCCCGTTATCAACGACATCCAATGTCCATAGCCAAGAAACCATGACTATCTGTTGATCAACGAGCTAGTCAACTATAGGCTCACTAGGGACATATTGTGGTCTATGTATTCACACGTGTATTACGATTTCCGGATAATACAGTTCTAGCATGAATAAAAGACAATCATCATGAACAAGGAAATATAATAATACTTTTATTATTGCCTCTAGGGCATATTTCCAACAATAGGAACCTGTTAACTAATAGGTCGACCATTCGATTCAGCCATCCTACGATTAGTGATTAACTGTCACGTTAACTAATTAATCACATGAATTCTTGACCAGTGATTTTATCAAAACAGGACTATCCATTTTTTTCTTGATGTGAATATTATTTTATTTTCTTTTCAAAACACAAACATTTTACAAATTTGCGACCACTTTCTTGAAAACATGATTTTTTTTGGAACATATTTTAAAAACACAACCTTTTGAAATCTGTGAACATTTCTAGAAAAAGAGATTATTTTTTGTAACCTATGAACAAATATTGATTTTAACATGTTTTTAAATTTTGATTTTTGTTAAAAGATATATTTATGAAATTAGTACATTTCTTTAAAAACGGAGACATTTTTTAAATCCCCTAACTTGTTTTGAATTTGTGAACTATCATTTTAAAAGTGAAAAAATTGAAACATATGATTGTATTTGAAAAATATGACCAATTTTTAATTCTCAATTATTTTATGAAAAGGGAACAATGTTTTCTAATTCAGATTTAATTTTGCAAAACTGAAAGAAAATTTGAAATATTGAACATTTTTAAAACAAATTAGATTATGAAAATATAGAAGATAAGGAACCAGAAGAAACAAACATAACAAATAAAAGAAACCAAGATGAAATAATTGGTTTAGGAACCTTCAACAAGGTTCCCCAAAGTGCTAAAAAGCCGAATAGAGAAAGGTAGGCTACGACAGCATAATGGGCGGCCTACAATAGCTAAATGGGCTGGCCCACTCCGTCCCATGCTCGCTTGTGTTTGCGCGAAAGCGCATCTATTTGATGCAACACATGTCAAATAGGACATCTTCCTGTGGTATTTGGTCAGGCCGCTAGCTATGGGCGATGTATAAAAATATCGACAATTTGGATGTATACCGTTGCATTCCTCGAATAATGTAATATTAATTCCATGTACTAATTTTGCGATGGATTTGAGCCATCAACATTTCGATTTATTCCAACATAATTTGGTGTTTAATTAGCCACCAATAATACATAATTAAACTATATATTTGGAAGAAATTTAGTAGTGAAGTGGTGCTTTTTTTAAGCAGGGAGTTTATTTCGGAAAATTAAGCATGGAGGTAGTCAATAGTTCCTAACATTATCTTGTAATAACGTGAAACAGTAACACTTCCTATATCTACAAAAATCATTTTTTTACTATAGACCATGTCAAAATTAAGTGTGACATTCCGACGATACTAAGAGAGTATAGCCACGCAAATGTGCGGGTTACCCCACTAGTTACTCTTTAAGAAGAAATAAAACTGAACACAATATACACAGAAATTGTGATTTTCAAAAAATATGTAAGAATAAGAATATAATAGTGGAATTTTCGCAAAAAGGAAATTTAGTTAAAAGGATTGAATTAGTGATATTGGTATACCCCCCGAATAGAAGGAAGGAAATAAAACTAAAACAAAATCAAAAAATAATTGTTTCTAAGAAAATATGGATTAGTGGCATTGGTATTAACCTCTTAGCAGAAACAAAATAAAAAAAATCTAGAGCAAAGAATGGCAAAATTTGCACACAATATACAGAAAAAATCCGCTTTTCAAAATATTCAAGAATAAGCATATAATCGTGGAATTTGCACACAAAAGAAATTTTATAAGAAGGATTGGATTAGTGGCATTGGTATTAGTCTTAATAAAAGAAACAAAAATAAAGTGAAACTGAACCAAAATTGAAATGATGAAGTTTTATAAGGAAGAATGAATTGGTCGCATTGCTACTACCCTTTAAGAAGAAATAAAATAAAAATTATGAAGTTTTATAAGAAATGATGAATTGGTGGCATATAATCTAAACCGAACGATGGAAAAAATTTCACACATTGTACACAAAAATTGCATTTTAAAAATATGAAAAAGTAAGCATATAGAAGTGAAATTTTCAAAGAGAAAAAGAAGTTCCGTAAAAATCAATGAATTTGCGGGATTGGTATTGCCCGTAAAAGAAGAAAGAAAAGAAATTATACAAAATAAATAAAAATAATGAAATTCTACAAGGAAGAATGTATTAGTGTCATTGGTATTACTCTTTGATAATAAAGAAAACTAAAAAAAACTTGCACACTACTTTGCACTGAAATTGCACTTTTTGTAGTATGCAAAAAGTAAAAATACTATATTTTATTTTTCATATATATTATGTAGTATTGTGTGTACACATATGCACTCATCCAACATCCCAAAAATACCCACAAAAGGAACAATAAGAACCAACTCTTAATAGAAATAATGTAAAGCAAAATATGTGTAAAAACAGAAAGAAAGAAAAAACAAAGGGAGAGAGGGGAGGGTTGGGTCGTCAGACGGGTTAGATAGAGCTCGCTCGGTTCCACAGAGGTAACAGGCTTCATTCTATTAAGGAACTGACTCTCCCAAAACATAGGTCAGTCGATACTTCTCAACCCAAAACAAGACACACCACACAACAAGAAAAAAAATGGAGTACGAAACTTGGAGCAGCAATCATCGGTAAGAAAAATTGACTGACCCAAAATCAATTTCTAGGCAGGCCACTTACATATTGCTAAAATGATTTTCCTTTTGTTCTGTTCATCGCCCCACAATAAATTTCTGATCATTTATGGTAGATGCAGGGCCGGCCCATAGGCCGGGGCAACGGGGCGACCGCCCTGGGCCCCAGGAGGTAGGGGCCCCAGCCCAGGTAGTAGTACAATATACAATAAGGCCCAAGCCCACCACGTAGCTAGCACTCACGGACCGAAAGAATCGATCGCTAAGCTGTCGCAGCCCTCCGTCGATCTCCTCCAGTCTGCTCGCCTCCTCCCCTCCTCCCCAAAATTCTCCAATCCCAGAGAACAACGCCGCTTCCAAATTCGAGGCGCCGCTCCGTGCATCCATTAATGGAGACCATTGCTGCTATTTCCTTCCCAACGCTCCCCATCAGGCCATATGCCCATATTCTTCTCTTTGAGCGTCTCTGATTGCTCCATCTGATTCTTCTCTTCCTAGTTCCTAATCTGTTGGCCTGTTCTTCAAAGCTTCATTGGATCGAGGGATGAGAAGGGGGGACGGAGAATGAGTGTTGTAGCCTTGCAGATCTGGAAAGCTACATCGAGAATTCGACATCAAGCCATATGCCCATATTCAGGTGCTTTTGTTTCTTCTATTGACTTTTTTTTGCAATTGTTTGGTGATATGCCTTCTAAAAAATGTTTATCAGTGAACAAAGGAAGTGAAAAAACAATATATTCTGAAATTTTATTTGTCCACAAGGGCCCCATTTTACTTCACATTTTTATTCACCTTCCTTTTCAAATATTTCAATAACTAATCAAATTTTATTTACTGTACTAGTCACTGTAGCATCAGCTGAACGCAGTTTCTCAAAGTTGAAGTTATTGGGAAACTCTTTGGGATCATCAATGTCACATGAAAGATTGAATGGTCTGGCTACTTTATGCATTGAGAAAGAAATGTTGAATGAAATAAATACTTATGTGGTTATTGATGACTTATCCTCCAGAAGTGTTAGGAGAAACAACGAGATCTGATCATCATATGATGGAAGCTTTGGATACATTTTCTTTGGGTGAAGACATCGAGTGATGAACAGATTGGAGAGAATAGAAACTAATGTAAGTTCTCATGCATTAACATTATATCTCATGATCACACAAACTCTCCAAGTTGCTATCAGTTTTGACAAGGTTTTCATAATTAGAAAAGCGAGATGTTGGTCTCTTTGTGCCACTTACAAGAGCGATATTTTTTAGAATATATTGTTTACATACTATTATGATGTCGTTCTCTGGCGTTACAAATAAATAATTTGTGGCGTGTTTTTTTTTTCACTTCCTTTTCAATACATTATATTCACCTCCCTTGTGGCATATTCACCACAAGGGCCCCATTTTTATTTTGGTGGCATGTGTTTTTTTCACCTTCCTTGTGGTTTTAGTTCAAAGACCATCAGTCTATGCTATGTACTAAATTGTTTTCGAAATACAATATATTCTGAATTTTTATTTGTCCACAAGGGCCCTATTTTGTCGTCTCGCCCCAGGGCCCCGAATATGTATGGACCGGCCCTGGGTAGATGGTCACATAGTGTGTGCAAAACCTAAACAATTAATCGATGACATACGGTAGGGAATTGAGAGAATCTGCAGCATAGTTTTGACTAGGACTTCTTTGCCCTCAAAAGATAATTACTTTTCTCTCCATAAAAAGAAGTAAATACTTTTCCGTCCAGCCGATGAGCTGCTCCTCGTGAATAGGCTGGTAATGATAGATCATCCCTGATTTGTCCTCCGGGTTCTGACAGGAGAGATGACACAACCACTTGTCCTCGAAACTAACCTTGTCAATAATCAGAATTTGCGTGACAAACTGCTGATCTTACAGACACGGCCAAAGGCCAAATGACAGAAGGTGGGTGTACTACATTCTTGGTGATAACGTGAAGTGAAGAGACTTCCTAAGAGGCTCAATTAAACCCTACGTACGTGTTGTTTTAAAATCAAGTGGATCTGTCCGTGCTGACCTGCACGACGATGTCATGACGAACAAACCTACGCATGCAAATGCAATTCGCTGCGCAGGCCAGAAGATACTCACTGGTTTGTCTGTTTCACGCGAGCTGGACGGCGAAGTGGCCGATGCTCCGCTCGGAGCCTTATATCAATCTGATTCAATGGTGCACAACTCATTAGTTTATGTAGCTACGCAGCCCATGAGACGATCAAAGAGCCACATATATACATATACATGCGCGTCGCCTTCCCCGCCCGCCAGCGCAAGCCAGGCGTTCACCGTCCACTTCGAGCTAAGTGTAATCGGCTGCAGGTCGCCGCGTCTCAAGCTGCGCAACTGCTTTATAAGCCGATGTTGTTCGACCTAATGCTAAGCTCACGTATCCAGTTGTCCCTACCTAGCCAAAGTGCCACGCAAATTCTGTACCCCGCGCGCTTCGCGGCCACGGCCGCCATCGCTATGCATGCCAAACTTAACTTCTGCCAAGCTAGGTTCACTTCAAACACATGCTGCCGGCACGGGGACTGAAAACCCAACCTAGCTTCCGCGGCGATCGATCGATATATGTACGTACGGTCGTCGATCGTGGTTTCGTATGTCGGCCGTACGTTCGGCCGACTAGCAGGTGCAAGTGCCACTTATACGTGCGCTCATCAGTATCAGTCGGACGGTGATGCATGCATGCATGCATCGTCGACCACCTCTATATACCCGTCCGTGCGTCGTCAAAAGTGTGTGCTGTTCGTCATCGGTTGATGGCCGGCTAGCGTCCGCGCATGGTGGAGAGGTCATCCACGGTGACATCAAGCGGTGAAATGTGCTGTTGGAATATATTCTACTCCCTCGGTAAACAAATGTAAGACGTTTTAGGTCACTATACAGCGGTAGTATTGTTTAGCTTAGCTTACTTTACAAACAGTTTTTGGTAGACAACCAGACCCGGGGCATGCTGATCACAGAGGCGGGTAGGTAGACTTTGTGAGGTTCTCCTAGCCTCTCGAAACAGGCATTCGTTCCGCATTGTGTACATAGGTTTGGTTTTGCGTAGCCAGCGGAGAGCTCGACTCCTCTTAAGTCTATGGAAGAAAGAAGACGAGTGATTAATTACCGGGCTTGGGCCGTGGATGTGTTGGGTAAGTTGGCAACTTTGGTGGGCCGGTAATACCGCTTTATGCGCATGCTGCAACTATAGGTGTCCGGGGCCTTCCGCAGTTGGCTTACGATTCACACAACTGTATGTACTCCAACAAAAAAAAAATGTCTCAAAAAAAAAGTTGATGATAAAAAAAAATGTAAACATTGGCTACGATTCCATTTCAAAAAAGAGAAAAAAACAGTTGTGTGAATTAGTTAGAAAAAACAGTTGTGTGCATCGGTGACCGGGCATCCAGTTAGCTTACGATTCAAAGAGTAATCTGACCTTTCTTTAGGGTAACTAACTACTGCATTACTTAATTACTTTATTGTCATAAAAAAGTACTGTATTACTTTGTCAAAAAAAAAAAACGTTCGTGCAGCAAGTCCCACTCTTTGGTGTAATCACATGAAGTAACAGAGACATTAGGTTTGATCACATCATTGTATTCATCACTTGAATTTCCTTTTTTGGAGAAGATCCTTGGAACATCCACCAGCTTGTAAAGGCATTATGATCGGTGCCAGGTCAGATTGTTGCTACATAGTACTACATAACATAGGTACCTCAGAAGAATATTTTTTTTCTTTTTGCGGGGAAGTGTGGTCTATGTTATTTGAGAGAAGACAAGCAGGGTTACGGAGATAACAAGATCGAGGGAATTTCTGGGGCCGATCAACAAGAAGTAAGACACCTCGCCGAGGAGCTAGCATTGTGATATTGTTTACCCTAAACAAAAACAAATATGGCTACAGCACTGTACACACGAAATCGAGGGGGGCAGCGCCAACTTGGAACATCCATCTCCGGGCTACTCTATGCTCCGCGGAAAGCGACTACAGATTTTGGATAACTGGTAACCCCAGCTGCCGATTCCTATTTTCCTATAAAACTGGGTTGAGAAGTGTGAAATCTCCCTTTTCTTAAATAAAAAAAATGAACACCGGATAAAACCGACCAATGAAAGTCATTAACAGGGAGATGCATCCACACCATTAACTTTGCCATGTAAGAAGAATACAATTTCAATTTTCAAGGTCAACCAGAACCAGTTCTGGAATTCAGAATAAAGATAGTTCAACATAAACTAACTCCATACACAAAAAGAACATTAACTAACTATCCAAACATATGTTTCCGCACTAAAAAGGAAATGCGCATATATGGACAGTAGTATACTTTTTTAGCAACACATAGTACAATGTAGACGCACACATGTACGCGTACACCACCACACACGCAGACGCTCACAATGCCACTACCGAAGACCATAGTGGCACATCTTCAAGATGGAAGAACTTGTCTCATATGACTTGCTATCAACAGGATCATTGCCTCTCACTGAAAAAGAAATGCCGCCTTACCAAGACACAAGGCGTCAAACCCGGTACTTTATCCTTGGTGAGCTAAGGGCAAGGTCTAAACTATTAGATAACAGGTTTATACCGTTTTGGCTTTCCACATCAGATAAGCGTGATATATCAGAAGTCATATAGTAAAATCAAGAACCAGGGTACTCCCCTTTTCGAAAAAGAATAGTTAAATCAAGGAAATATTTACGATTATTTTAGTTAAGTTTGTTCATACAGTGGCCATTTAACAGAAACAAAAATGTATAATAACATAACACTTAAGCATACCAAGTGTATAATTTAAAATTTTTAGTCTTCTGGTAAAGAAAACACAAATAGACATGTAGTAAAAGTACATTATGCATGTATCATAGCCCAGCAATGTGCATTACTTCAGTATACTGGTAAAGATTTAAATGTATCCTTATAAGTCAATATATGTTATCAAAAGGTTGGTCCATTCTCAGTAAAAATAATTTGGCAATATCATCCCATGTATCGGTCTATATCGGTCAATATATGTGAAAATGATATTTACGGTATGATATGATATATTAAGTCAGTATCAGCAGGTTGCCAAAACTGATATATCGACCATATTGACCTATATTTAGAACATTGGCTGGGTGTACAACTACATTTTTAAACATCCAACCGCATGTTGGTTCTCAACGAGTACTAGTATATGACACTGATTAATGTTATATTACTTCAATATCCTCATTATTTCTTAATAATATGAAAAAATATAGCACTACTCTTCCACTTTGCTTTTAAAAATGCATCAAATCAAGTTGGGTTAAATGTTATATTAATTAGTTCTTAGTATTTTATTCATAATTGAATGTTTTTTATAAATTAGACACTTGAATACATAAGTGCTTTTAGCATAAATATATGTTCTTCAAAAAATATCATAGTATTGTTATACTACACGATCTGCTCCCATGGATAATATATTCTAAAAATGACAAAAAAAACTTTATATATATATATATATATATATATATATATATATATATATATATATATATATATATATATATATATATATATATATATATGGAAAATGCATCCTACTATATAAACTATGCCTGCGCGCATTCTGCCTTATCGTACGCTCCGGTCAGTTCAACCGAGCCGACCAGTACGCGTTAATTAGGCCGGCGCGCTAACCAGGTCGAAGGGCGCAGGCGACGTGGGAAAAGGTCGATCGTAACGCTTACTACCAAAACTGCTGGTGGCGCTTTGCCACCTCCTCCTAGACAAAAATAATAGTAATGGGTTACCATCGCCCTCGTGTCGCTTTGCCAGCCTCCTCCCAGAAAAAAAAATAGTAACAGGTTACCATCGCCATGCTTTAGTTAACAGAGTCATCCCTCGCATGCCTACACCATCGTAACATCGTAAAAGTGACCCAGCCTAAGTGTTAATTCCTAGCGTCAGTAACCAGGCCTATTGGACGTAGTAAAATGTCTATCGCAGTAGTAAATGGCGCCGGTAAAAAACCTAGGTCCATTACTATCTACACTTAATCTATTACTGGCAATGTTTAGGAATGAAATCATGATGTCTTAGAGCCGGTAAAAAACATAGGTCCATTATCGTCTATACTTACTATATTACTGGCAATGAGTACTGACGCAAGATCATCACGTAGCGGAGCAACACATGATAATATAAATAAATGTGTTACTTTATTTTGCACATGCTATTACCCTCAAAATCCGCGCCTGAGCGTATTTTCCTTATTATGCGCTCCGGCCATCCAACGCGAGCGAAGCAACCAATTAAACCCACCCGTCGCCTCCTATAAAAGTGGGTGGTAAAAGAATTTATCAGTTTTACTACTGAATACCAAGTGCATTACCATCAAAATATCAACGTAAATCCACCCGTGCACATCCCCTTCTATTGTAGTGGGTGGTAAAAGAATTACCAGTTTTACTACGGAATACTAAGTGCGTTACTATCAAATTATCAACACCAACTAAATCCACCCCGTGCACACCTCCTCTATGTAGTAATGGATGGTAAAATAATCCATTGGGTTTACTATCAAACATTAAGTGGATTACCATCAAATCCCAACACACTAGAAGTAGCAAAATAGGCTATCACCTTTACTATAAAACAGGAGGTATGTTACTATCAAATCTCCTGTTGATTTTGAGTTGTAAACTTACTATCACTTTACGGGTTGACCAAGCAAACACTAGACATTCTCTTGGAGCACTACTACGTGACTTATTATTTTACGAGGACATGCAAGAAACACAAATGGTTAGTTGTTTACGCGGCTGAGGATGGTGTATGGCTGACGGTAAGAGAAATAATTACATTACTATAGATTCAAGCAATTTTACCATGGCCTTACGAGGCGGAGGAGTTGTACGTGGCATGTAGTAATCAATTAAATTGTATTACTATTTTTGGGGAGTAATTTTACCATTATTAGCAATCGCTTCTTTCGGCCGAGCGTACACGCTGGCGTATAGCGGCCGGAGCGCACGATTAGGCTTTTGCGCTCTCATTAATAGGGAAAAGCATAGCAGCAGCACGGGTTTTGGCCCTCTCAGTAGCGCGGGTACCGGCGCTACTAATAAGGCGCTACAGCTAACGTATAGCAGTAGCGCCTGTTGACCCACGCTACTGCTACACATGAATAGCTGCAGCGCTCTTTAGAAAAGGGCGCTACTGATATTATCTGCAGCGCTGTTTACAGGGAAGCGCTACTGGTAAGGCGGCGCTACTGCTAAATCCCCCCCCCCCCCCCTCGCTACTACTAGTTTTATTAGTTTTTTTTCCTGCATGTTTGTTTTTTATTTTTTTTGTATTTGAATAGGCTTTATACAATAATCTTTAGCATATCATCCACATACAAATGTAATCATAGCATATACATATAATTAGTCTTATCAAATCATGTCATCATCATAATCATCATCCAACACAAAGTGGTCTCTCGTCATCAATCTCGAAAATAGCGATACAAGTCTCGATTACTTGCAAATACATCGTCATCCATCTAAACAATGATATACGCGAGAATAGCTATTACTTTGAGTACATGAGTTCGTATCCCTCTCTCGCATTAGCGTGAACCTAAACTAACTACTGCGTGTCGCTCGGAAACCGAAAACCGGTACACCTGGGCCTGACACTCCGGCCACTTGTCGTATATATACTCCTGGCGTAGCACTTCTTCGTCATCTATGATCTATGCACCTGCATCGTCACATGAGTCGATGATATGCAACATATATAGTTGAGCAACAGAAAGAGACAGACTTGGCAAAAATAGAAACAACATATCATAAGCATAAATAAGAAAGTTAACCGTACCCAAAATGCCCTAACTAGAGTGATTTTCGCTAGTCGAGGAGGAGGACAGTTTAATTACATCACAAATAAAGTTTCACCGTGCATAACTCAAAGTTTTGTCATAAAAGAAAGTATGGACTAAACGGACACATTGTCATATATCGACAATCACTCCATCATGTCGTGCCATCCATCCATGTCAGGGAGATAGTCCTCGAGCGTAGTGAAAGGCTTCATGTCGAGATGCTGAGAGGCTATCCATGTTCGGACATCTTCCTGCGACATTTGTCCTTCTGCGTAGAACATCCCTGTTTTTCCGACGACCTCATTCATGATGATTTGGGCAAGTTCGCGCCGGATGTTATAGAACTCAGCTCGAAGTCGATGATCCTCGATATCTCCTATGTCCTTTGCCCATTGCAGAATATGGGCATCGCCAGATCTAGGTGACATGTGAAGGTTCTGGTGATCCCGTCTGTACTCCGGCATGTGGTGTAGGACATAGAATCCATCATTAAGAGAATCGTTCGGTTGCTGGATGCAGCAGAAGTCGGTCTTATGGCTGAAGGCGGCCTTGCGGCCCCTTCTCTTCTTGTCCCTAACCTCTCCACCCCTTGCTTGGTAGTAAAACATAGCACTGTCGAGAACATCTTTGATGTGGGTGTAATCCTTTTTGTGAATGTTCTTCGACGAGTCCAAGTAAAGAGCGTGGGAGAATCGGGGGTAGAGGATGATGAGGACGGCGCGCCCGCCGCTGCGCAAAATAAGTACACCTCAAATTAATTAGCCTCCACCGCGCAAATGAATTATTGAAATCGAAGGAAGGATAGCAGCGCGGATGACTTACACGGGATGATAAGGCACGAGAATTGCCTCCTTGTCCTTATTGGCGAGCATGAAACTGACGATGTAATCCCTCACATATTCACGCTGCTCTGCACAGACTCCCAAGAAGCCCTCGTGCATGTAGTACGGGTCAGCGACACAGATATGACGTATCTGCTCAACCCCAACGATGTAGTTCATGTGCAAGGCATAAAGGCGGACAAACGTAAAATCCAGCTTCTTCACGTGAAACATGTCGAATATGTAATCGAATCGGAGGAAGAACTTATCCGCGGGGAAGCTATCGACGTACGACATTTGCCGCAGAACGTTAACCACATAGAGTGGGTATCCTGGATCTTTCGAGGCGATGAGGCCTTTCTCTACCCGCAGCACATCGTCATGAAGTCTCCTTAGATCGCCGAATCTGGCCCGTAGCGCTGTTTCAGGTAGGATTGGTTGACAGGGGATATGCCATTTATCCGCATCGGGGATATCAACACGGTCCTGAAGCCGAGGCTGCTGAGGCGGCTGGATCATAGAATCAGCTTTTTTGCCTTTCCTCGCTCTCTTCCTAGACTTCTTTACTACTAGAAGGTCGTCAATAATATGTTGAGACGGTATTTCAGGCACCGACTCATGACGCTCAAACCCTGAGGAGGCGCCAGTATAGACATACTGCTCAACGCCATCGTCATCCTCATCCTCATCCATGGCGACGTCATCAGCGACTAATGGAGCCACCTGCTTACCCCGTCCGCTATCACCCAACCCGACACCCGACGCTAATTGGGTAGGTGGGGTGTTGATTTTCATACCTTGCTGAGGCTGCGTGCTCGTGGGTATGCTCCCGGCCGCCTCCAAACGAAGCAGACTCTTTGGCCACAACAGGACCCACCCATTGCAACAATCACCAAGCCGCCGCGGGGTCTCGTCGTCATCCCCCACTAATATTAGAGGAGGCAAATTCTCGTGGCCCGGTTTGACACTGGCCACGGAAACCTTGAAGACGTTCGGGGGGATCGGCCGGCTGTGGAACAATGGTTCCTTCGGCTCCATTATCGTCGCCTTCCCCACGTCCACCTTTTGTTTGCCGATGGTGTACAATAGGGTGCACGGGGTTTCGTCGGCCTGCAAAGAAAAGTCTGTGACGTGAGTGAAGGAAATATGCCCTAGAGGCAATAATAAAGTTATTATTTATTTCCTCATATCATGATAAATGTTTATTATTCATGCTAGAATTGTATTAACCGGAAACATGATACATGTGTGAATACATAGACAAACATATAGTCACTAGTATGCCTCTACTTGACTAGCTCATTAATCAAAGATGGTTATGTTTCCTAACCATAAACATGTGTTGTCATTTGATTAACGGGATCACATCATTAGGAAAATGATGTGATTGACATGACCCATTCCGTTAGCCTAGCACTTGATCGTTTAGTATGTTGCTATTGCTTTCTTCATGACTTATACATGTTCCTGTAACTATGAGATTATGCAACTCCCGTTTACCGGAGGAACACTTTGGGTGCGACCAAACGTCACAACGTAACTGGGTGATTATAAAGGAGTACTACAGGTGTCTCCAAAGGTACATGTTGGGTTGGCATATTTCGAGATTAGGTTTTGTCACTCCGATTGTCGGAGAGGTATCTCTGGGCCCTCTCGATAATGCACATCACTATAAGCTTTGCAAGCAATGTAGCTAATGAGTTAGTTACAGAATGATGCATTACGTAACGAGTAAAGAGACTTGCCGGTAACGAGATTGAACTAGGTATTGGATACCGACGATCGAATCTCGGGCAAGTAACATACCGATGACAAAGGGAACAACGTATGTTGTTATGCGGTTTGACCGATAAAGATCTTTGTAGAATATGTAGGAGCCAATATGAGCATCCAGGTTCCGCTATTGGTTATTGACCGAGAATAGTTCTAGGTCATGTCTACATAGTTATCGAACCCGTAGGGTCTGCACGCTTAACGTTACGATGACAGTTTTATTATGAGTTTATAAGTTTTGATGTACCGAAGTTTGTTCGGAGTCCCGGATGTGATCACGGACATGACGAGGAGTCTCGAAATGGTCGAGACATAAATATTGATATATTGGAAGCATATGTTTAAAGTGTTCCGGGTGAAATCGGCATTTTACCGGAGTACCGGGGGGGTACCGGAACCCTCCCGGGGGTTATTGGGCCTTCATGGGCCCTAAGGGAGAAGAGGAGAGGAGGCAAGAGGTGGGCTGTGCCCCCTACCCTCCCTAGTCTGAATAGGACAAGGAGAGGGGGGCGGTACCCCCCCTTTCCTTCCCCTCTTCCTCTTCCTTCCCCCTTCTCCTTCTCCAACTAGGAAAGAAGGGAGTCCTACTCCTGGTGGGAGTAGGACTCCCCCTTGGCGCGCCCTCCATGGCCGGCTGCCCCCTCCCCCTTGGCTCCTTTATATACGGGGGCAGAGGGCACCCTAGAACACACAATTGATCATTCCTTAGCCGTGTGCAGTGCCCCCCTCCACCATATTCCACCTCGGTCATATCATCGCGGAGTTTAGGCAAAGCCCTGCGCCGGTAGAACATCATCATCGTCACCATGCCGTCGTGTTGACGGAACTCATCCCCGACACTTTGCTGGATCGGAGTCTGGGGATCGTCATCGAGCTGAACGTGTGCTGAACTCGGAGGTGCCGTACGTTCGGTACTTGGATCGGTCGAATCGTGAAGACGTACGACTACATCAACCGCGTTGTCGTAACACTTCCGCTTACGGTCTACGAGGGTACGTGGACAATACTCTTCCCTCTCGTTGCTATGCATCACCATGATCTTGCGTGTGCGTAGGAAAATTTTGAAATTACTACGTTCCCCAACAGTGAGACATCCGAAAGGCAACGAAAACGGGAGATTATACATTTATATTGAAGGGGGCCGGTGTGACAGATACCGTGAGGGCGTCGAGCTCAGCCAAAGAGGAGGCACCACCGAGCACGTCCGGTGCGGGAGCTGGTGCGGGAGCCGGTGCGGGAGCAGGTGCGGGAGCCAGTGCGGGAGCAGGTACGGGAGCCGGTGCGGGAGCAGGTGCTCCCAAGAAGTCATCAAGGGGAAAGTCCTCTGCATTTTTTTCTGGATTTTGCCTTGTCCAAGTGAAAATGCCCATCACCAAGGAAGTAGATATATCTGCAATCGCCTGTTTTGCGGCAGCTACCGCTGTTGCGACTGTCTGAGATGATTTCTTCTCAACCGCAATCTCAACCTTCTTGTCGATGTTTTCTTCAGTTAACATCCGTCTTTTCTTTCTCTCCTCTGTGGTCTCACGGTAGTACTTCTTCCACGTGGCGCCGTCTCCGACACCGTGCACGCGTCCATACGACGGTCGAGTATCCACCGGTTGTTGTTTCAGTATGTTCAACGCCCGGTTGAATGGAGTGTCCCACTTGGGCCTCGCCAATGCCTCAGACGGCGAGTCGCTTTCGGCCGCAATCCGGTGCTGCTCTCTCTGCAAAAGGCATAAGGATCGTTCACAAATATGACTAACGTGTGCAGTCGAATTGATCAGAAACTAAAATTACCAGCAATCTCATGAACTCCGTAATGACCGGTGTTGTCTCGTAAACCTTCTTCACTGGGTCCCAACGGTGCCGGGCCCTCAGGACGTCACGCTCCTGCGGGACGGTGAAATCCGCCAAGGGGTCTGGGATGCCCAGACTCGCGGCTTCCGCGTCCTCCTTGGCCCATTTGGACCTCTTTCCGCCGTAACCACGGCTTCCGAGGTGGTGGCTCCCAATGTTCCTCTTTTGAAGCCCCTTCATGTACTTAGACTTTTTTTTGGCAGCTTCGGCCTCGCAAGCCTCTTTGAATATTTGAAACTGCTCTTCCGTGATTGTCGGATTATCCTTTACAATCTCGGAGTAGGGTTCCCCGTCGTTGATCTTTGCTTTCACTCGATTTTTCCAGGCGGCCAACGCGTCGCTAAACTTGGTCATGGCGTGTTTGTTTATCTTCTTCATTGCCGGGTCCTCGTCTGGATCTTCATAATCCTTCTCATTCCGGCCCGGAAACAAGAATATCTGGTGAAACTTCTTTAGGAGGGAGCTCCTCATATTTTCTATCTTCTTTAGTTTCTCATCGTTGATGGTGGCGGTTGTCCGTACGATGCAGCCTATTTGATTGCCGTAGCACGCGCGCGCTTCCTCGGGCGCCTTTGGCTCAAAATTGCCGTCGTCCACCTCCGTGACCACCAGTCTAGTAGTCCCGAGTTTGTTAGGAACCCGTTGCCTCTTTGCTTTCGGTTCTACACCGGCTCCGCTCCCTGAGGCAGCACCGGTATCAGCACCGGTCTCGATGCCGGTCTGAATCTCAGCGCCGGTCTCAGTCTCAGCACCGGTCTGTGTGTCGGTCTCAGTCCCCGATGCCACCGGTGCGCCCAGCAACAACATCGGTTGATCGTCGGTAAGGCTAAAAAATTCGTCTGCCGCCCGGTAGACGTCGTCGCAATCACCAGAACCCTGTCCTTCATCGTTGCTAGCCATGTTTCCTATGTTTAAATCTAGTCAATTAATTCTAGACCTAATAAAATGAATAATGACATAAAAAAGGACTATTGTTTTGCAGGAATGTTGACTCCTTCCTGGTGCGGCAAATTCCGGTCACTCGATATGTCCTAGTTTGTAGCACAAGTCATGCCGACATTCCACTACTAGGGAAAACCTTATACACAGAACTTTAGCAGTAGCGTGTGTCAAAGAAGCACGCTGGTGCTAAATAGCAGCAGCGAGCCTGGCGAAACCACGCTGCAGATAGTTTCGTAGCAGTAGCGCGTCTCGCAGAAAACACGTTACTACTAAAATTCTCACGGCTTGGCCGATATGGTACACATAGTACTAGCGATCTACGTGGAACCGCGCTACTCCTACTTTCTTTGTAGCAGCGCGTTTTGCTCTAAACTCGCTACTACTAAATGATATAAAATTAAATGAAAAGCAAATAGAAAGGTAATTGAGAATGAAAGAAATCGAAGAAGGTGAAAGGAAAAAAATAAAATGTGAAGAAAAATAAGTGAAAAAGGGAAAAAGGAGGAAGTTGTAGCAGTAGCGCGTATCGCAGAACGCGCTGTAGCTAATGTAGTAGCAACGTGTTTCTGGGAACGCGCTACTGCTACTTCTGACTTAACCACCGCGTTCGTCCTTCCCCACGGCCACTTCCCCCAAATATCACTACTCCGCTCTCGCCGCCGCCGTCGCCCGTCGGTCGCCGCGCGCTCTCTGCACACCCTCTACGCCGCCCCCGCCCCCGGATTCAACGCTGCCCCCGCCCCCGACCTCAACGCCGCCCCGGACGTCGCCCCCGACCTCAACGCCACCCCGGACGCCGCCCCAAGCCCGACCTCGACGCCGCCTGCCCCTCTCTCGCCGCAGGCACCAGATCGAGGTGAGCACGCCTGCTCCTCCCCCTCCCCTACCTCTGCCTAGATAGAGTTCTTCAAATTTTAGTTGCATCAAATAGTTAGGGTTCATCTATGGGTGGAAATGAATTGGATACAGATGCGACTGGGATTTTTTCTTAGGTGACGTTTTCTTAGATGATGAATAAACACTAGTGTAATGCATAATAAAACGAGTAAAATTTGACCTTCTTCTATTTAGTTAGTAAGAACTAGGTACTAATTAGGTGATTTTTTAGTTAAAGCAATTTTTCCCGCCTCGACGTGGACGATGCCTATCCCGCATCCTCGTCGTCGAGTCGGCGGAGGACGACACCTGCTTGACCAGATCGGCCATGTCCGGGACTAGGCTCCGCCGGGGTGGTACTGGGAGGCGCTACCTACCGGGGGGCGCAGGTTGGTGAGGAGCCAGCCTGTCGTTGACCCGAACCTTCTTTGGTGGCGGTCGCGTGGGCCAGTGACGATCCAGAGGCTCGAGGACTCCGCGGAGGTGGTGTGTCACCGTGTCAGTGAGGAGGACGCGCACGTCCGTCGCTACTTGTTTCCGTTGGAGCACAGGCCGTTCTCCAATACCTGGCAGGTTCTCCGGGGATCTCACTGGAGCTATGATCCCGTGATGGTGCCTTCTCTGTGGGTGTCCACCGCCCGCGCCGATACCCGTCGTGTGCTAGAGTTTTAGTTGTATTAGTGATGTTATATGTATGACACTATTCGTGATGTATTAGTGATAATATTCGACGATGTACTGACGCATGAGATGATCTACTTTTGCTTATTGAATGCATGCTAATTTGAGTCCTATAAGATATTTTGAAATGTATATCTTGTGTTGCTCAATATCCAAGTGGCCGGTCATGTTTGCAGGTTACACCTTCGAGTGGCCTATGTTTTGCCGGAGTGTTGATTCATTTCCGTTCCGGCAAATTTCAGGCGCTCGATATGTCCTATTTTAGCAAAGGTCATGCCGGATTTTTCCGTGAATTTTGGCATGACTTGTGCTAGAATATGTAGGAAATATCGAGTGCCCCGGATTTGTGTGTTGAGTATCTTGGTAGTTGTCTTCGATCGATTTTCAATTAATGTTTTAACTATGAACATAGGAAATGTCTGACGACGAGAAGGATTTCGGTATTTGTAAATACTGCGAAGACGAGCGTGGCCTGTGCGACGGAATCTTCCTAGATGGTGATAGGTGCTTCAGCATCAAGCTGGACGAGAACTTCGAAGTGGATACAGTAAGTCACAACGACAAGTCTTTTTTCGTAATTAAGCATGACATCTGCTTCATTTGCTTCAACTTATATTTTTTTTACTATTCTACTAGCGTATCCCCTGCCATGCAAGAGTTTTTGTATTGGATAAGATAGGTTTCAGTCATAGTATGGAGGAAAAGAAAGTTTACTTGAAGACCGAGCATGGTTATATTTTCCATGCGAAGTTATACAATTCAGACGACTACACCTATTTTGGATGCAAAACATGGCGAGCACTATGCAAGACTTATGCATTTGAGCCTGATATGGTTATCACCTTTGATATTCGTCCGGAAGATGATATTGAAGGTAATACCAACATCTGGGTCAATGTGCAAATGCCTCCAGTTATACCATTATGTAAGTTTCTCAACCATATTTATGTCTTTGATATTGTTTATTCAAAAATAGTTGACAACTAATTTGTATTGTCAGCTTATTTCCGTGCAAGCAAACATGTCCAGCGCTTGGTAGACAGGACCGTATACTGTCCTGGGGCTGAACTCAACTGCGAGGAGCTCACTCATTATGTTTCATGGCTTGAGGATCTTGATACTGTCAAGACAAATTTTCTTCCTGCATTTAGGAATGTTAGTACTGAAAATGTGCGACCAATAGTGTTCGTAATGAACTACGGTCACATCCATTTAGGAAGGATGGTAAGATTTTTACTTTTTGTCCTCATTGCATCTTTTCCATACATTATTTTTGAAGCTAAACTTCATTGCTAAGTATGTTACCATACGATGTTCTTCAACAGGGACTCCCGATGAATGTTGTGCCTTATGGGATCGAGACTAAAGGTATCATGAGTATTATCAGCTTACGGCCAAGATATCCTACATATTACTTTAGTGCATTCAAGATTAGCGACGGATGCTTAATAGTGCAAGACTAGACCAAATATGTGTTGGGGGAGCGTAGAGAAGTACTAGGGAGCAGCAAACAGAGGCGCCTTCCACGATTAGGAGACAGGTTCATCTGCATGCTCCAACTTGATCAAGGAGGAGAGCTACACATGTTTTATGTTCTTTTACCTAAGAGAGAGCAGCAGGAGTGAGTAGCTAGCTAGAAATGAGTTTCAGGATGATGATGTGCTACACTATTACTATGATGATAAAATAGCTAGTGTTGGTGGTAATGACTATGATGATTATTATTAGCTAGTGTTAGTGGTGATTAAATAAATACTGTTGGTGGTAATGACCATGATGATGATTAAATATCTTGTGCTGGCGGATTAGATTCAAGTGGAGGCAACATGTGGTGCACATCGAAAGTACTACTAGTCCAAACTAGATCAAGTTTGGATTAGTAGTACACTTTTGACATGCACCACATATTGCCTCCACTTGAACCTAATCCACCTTCATTTAATACACTGTTATGGACATAATGATGTAAACCTCATAACAGCTGGTATTGTACCAATATTTGTATGATGGCGCATAAATACAAATAAAAAAATAAAAAAAATACTAGTAGCGATGGAAAGAAAACACGCTGCAAGTAGATACCTTAGCAGTAGCGCGGTATTGAACAAGCACTGCAGCTATTTGTCTAGCAGTAGCGCGTGATGGCACGCGTTACTGCTAAGCAATAGCTGTAGCGCCTTATTAGTAGCGCGGCCACCCGCGCTACTAGTGGGCACAAAACACGCGCCACTGCTAGGGTTTTCCCTAGTAGTGTTCACGGAAAATTTTGGCATGACCTTTGCTAAAAAGTGGACAAATCGAGAACCTGAAATTTGCCGGAACAAAAATGAATCAACATTCCGGCAAAACATAGGTCACTCAGCATCATTCCCTGGAAACAACAAAGCCACTTGGGCACAATCGAACAACTTCAATGAAAAGATATAACATGGCCACTTCAATTTTTGCACTAATTAACCTAGTTAACGCAGTTAGTTCTCTGTCAAAGCCCAAAATAAAATTTGCACTAATTAACCTAGATAATTAATCTAATTAAACTAGTTAACCTGACTAGTTCTCTGTCAAAGCCCTAACTAAATTTTTGTACTAACCTAGATAATTAACCTAATTAAACTAGTTAACCTAACTACTTCTCTGTCAAAGCCCTAACTAAATTTTTGCCCTAACCTAGATAATTAACCTAATTAAACTAGCTAACCTATGCATTAGAGAGAGAGGAGGGGTGGGGGCTTACAGAGGATGGCTCCGGTGGTGGCGACGGAGGCAGTGGTGGCGAGGGAGGCAGGGGCGTCTCCGGTGACGGCGAGGGAGGCAGGGGCGTCTCCGGTGACGGCGAGGGAGGCAGTTGTGGCGAGGAAGGATCTGGTGGCGTCGACGGCGGCTCCGGTGGCATTGACTAGGCCGCGCGGCTCCGTGGCGTTGGGGGCGGCTCCGGTGGCGTCGACGGCGCACGGCTCTGGTGGCGTCGACGTCGGGAGGAGACAGCGGCGAAGTGGGGCGACGGCGAATCGGGGAGACGGCGGTGCGCGGGGTGGGTTGAGGGATTTGGGGGAGAAGTGGTGGCCGGGGGGAAACGGTTTTTTGGTTAAGTCAAACTTAGCGGTAGCACGTTTGGTAAAACGCGCTATAGCTAAGATAGCGGTTTTTGCAAAACGCGTTGCTGCTATAGCTATGTAATTTTCTTCCATTTTTTAATTTCCTTTTCTGTTTTTATAGCGGGGGTCTAGGACACGCGCTGCAGCTACGTTAGCTATAGCGCCTCTTACAAACACACGCTGCTGCTATGCCTTCCTCCATTTTTTCGCTTTTTCATTTATTTTGCTTTACATTTAATTTTTTTTCCTTTCTCCTTCTTCTATTTCTTTCATTTTCATTTACTTTTCTATTTGTTTTTCATCTTATTTTATTTCCGTTAGTAGTAGCGCTCTTCTTAGGAAACGCGCTGCTACTTATGACGTAGCGGTAGCGCGTTTCCTCCAAGCCCGCTACTGCTATGCGTAGCCTATCATTCTAGCAATGGGAATATTAGTAGTAGCGCTTTTGCCACTACACGCGCTACTGCTAAAGTTGTATCTGTAGCGCGGTTTTCCTCCAATCGCTACTGCTATTTAGCACCAGCGCTCTTTTTTGACCCGCGCTGTTGCTAAATTTCTGTGTATAAGGTTTTCCCTAGTAGTGTCTCGCTCACTATAGCGCCCTATGTCGACAAACTTGGCTCTTCCCATCCAGATGAAAAGATTAACAGAGGGTCCATCAAAACTTAGGCAAACGTTTAAAATATCGATTTGAAATTTGATAGGAACACTGAAAGTTTAGAAGACGGGGTTTAGAGTTCAAATTCTCTAGGTATGTTGCCTAAGTTTGGTAGCTAACAACAACCCTAACCGAACCCTCAAAAGGGTTTAACTCCTCAAAACCTTTTTGTGGAGTTAAACATGATCCCGAACCCTAAACCGGTTTAACTCCTCAAAACATTTATGTGGCATGTCGCTACTTCTCAAAATAGATTCCCTCCCCCGCTCTGGTTCCTCCACTTCAGCGCTACCCTCCTTGCTCAACTTCTTTCTTTCCCATGCCAACCACCGCGCAGCCCCCCCCCCCCCCCCCCCCTTCACCCCACTTTCATTTGACCAACGTGCACCGCGTCTGAATCAAAGAATCTAATTTCCCAGCCATCATGAGCTCGTCGATGAGGAGGGCCATCCCGTATCTATGTTTGTCTGGAACGGGTCCGCGCAGCCACCGAGCGCCCGATCGAGATTCATATCCGTCGCTGCTAAAGAAGAAGAAGAAGAAGAAGTATTGTGGCATGTGGCAATGGCCACAGGGAACTTGGGCAGACGAATCCGTAATCCGGAGACGCAGGAGAAGCGGTGGCTCGACACATTCCAGTCCATGAAGCAGGCGACGCGTCGTATGATGTGGCGGCGGTCCGCTACTATGGAGGCCGGGAGAAGGTAAATTTCTCAGCAGCCATGTCCTGTACATCGTCAAGCCTCAGTGGTCTCCCGCGGCGAGGAGAAGGAGAATCATGAGGCCATGAACAAGCTCGGGGCCGAGCACATCGACAAACTTTATATGCCTGGGCTCATTGAGAGGAATCCAGATCTCTTCGCCGAGGAACAAGAGTGGTTCGAGTACAAGAAGGATGACTTGGAGCCGTCAACTCATCATAGCAACAATGACGATGAGGCTGGACCATCCGATATCCTCTGACCTTGACGTGAATTGGGACAATATTTCCGACGATAAGTAGTGACAAACCATCTAAGTATGATATGTAGTGATAAACCATCTAAGTATGTTATGTAGGATCTGGCACCTTCCGTTAATTATATAATCAAGTAGTCTAAATTTGTGTTTGAAATGAAATTGTGTGCAATTTTTTAGGGGTTCAGTTTTAGGTGTTCAACTAAGAACCACTTTTCTAAGCTCTAAGTGTGTAAAGATGTAATACCCCCTGCCCTCCCAACCCGCTTCCCTTTTCGAACCACCAGCCAAAATCCAGGGGGGCCCTCGCCTCCGCCAGCTCGGAAGGAGTGGGCAACCTCGGTACCTCATCCTTCGTTTGTTCAATAGTTTAGGGTTATGTTTGTATCTCCTTCATGTGGCAATTGAATGGTGGCAGTGGTGGTTAGAATAAAATCTCCCTGGTGTCAGCTCCATCTCGGTGTAGCGCCCTCAGCAGTGAGGTCGAGAGGATTGTGGGGCTTGTCTCCCGCGCTCGTTTGGGGTGGCGGTTTTTGTGTGCCTTGGTGTTGCCGACAAGGAGGCAAGAACAACCTCTAGGTTTTGTTCACCAGCTCGATCTCTACTTCATCACGACTACAAACGACACATCGACGAGTTGGGCAAGATGTATGGGAGTCAAGCCTGCGGTGGTCCTTTTAAGCGGTGTCGTCGTGCGGGTGATTGGCAGCCG
Source organism: Triticum timopheevii (assembly GCA_963921465.1). Taxonomy (NCBI): domain Eukaryota; kingdom Viridiplantae; phylum Streptophyta; class Magnoliopsida; order Poales; family Poaceae; genus Triticum; species Triticum timopheevii. The sequence continues at coordinate 485,745,726 of OY997270.1, read as the reverse complement.
GGTGCTTCGCCGCTGCTGCATCAGCTTCTCCCTAGGCGCTCTAGTCCAGTTGTCTGAGTCAATTTCAGGCTGCAAGCAAACAAAGTCATGCGAGCTCCGGTAGTGGCTCACCATTAGCTCATTCTAGAGGGAGAAGACAATCAGTTCTCCAAGGACCCAGATGTAATTTCTTGTTTACTCATGGCGGCTTCATAACGGTGGACTTTTGATTAACGTATCTGTTTGGCCTCTTCGCAAAGAGGAATATGTTTGTTAGCTAAAGAGTAGTCACTAATTTGTCTTGTCCTTGAGCTGGGACATGAAAAACAAGGCAGCAGACTTATATGCGACATTGTCCTATCGCTAGGCAGATCGGTGCCCTTGTCGTGATCGTGCAATTTTTTCCAGTTTGTTAGTTAATTTGTTTGTGGGGAAGACTTCTGTGTGACTGTGCGCCAGGGCAGATGGGACGCTGGCCTGTCATCACTACGCACGGCATATACCGTCGTCGAGCTCCTTCACTCGATCTATATATCGACACGTGCACACATCCCCGGCCAGATGCTTTATTTGCACGCACACTCAGAGAGAGAGAGAGAGAGAGAGAGAGAGAGAGAGAATGGACGAAGAGCATGCTCTAGCTCTTGTCTCCCTCGCATCCTCCCTGCTCATCAGGTCACTCGCCGCTGGATCGTCGTCATCGTCGCCGCTGCGGGCAGACAGCCTCGCGGCAGCTTCTTCGCTCATGCCCATCCTCATCACGTTTTTCGTGACCGTCCACGCCGTTCACATGAGGGCCGCGGTGCCACTTCCTCACCACGGCGGCGCTGCCATGCTGGAGGAGCTCCTCGTCCTCACCGCGGCGCTAGCCGCTCTCATCTCGCTATTCCATCATGTGGCCTGACTGACGTACGTGTGATAAGTGTATATATTGCCTTCTCTGTATACCACGTACACTGAGTAGTGTCAGTCTCATCGTGTGTTCGTGTCTTCTCTTTGTGTCTAAATAGCTAGGAGCTTGCTAGCAGGCCAGAGGATCATTTCTGTAGATTATACTAGTATGTTGTTGGCACTTTGCAGTTGGCACCCAGTCTCTTCTTGGCATGACTTGCTTTTTATTTATTTCGTCGTTGTTAGTTGAGCAGGTTGATTTACAAGCTATCTAGTACAGTAGTTATCTTGTTTTGAGTTATGAAATTAATGATAGATGCAGCTGCCCTTTCGTTCAAGTCTTTAATTAATAAGTTGCACCGATTTGTTTGAAGGAAGTTCCAAATTAAAATCAGGCGATTGACCAAATGAAAATTTTCATCTAATAAACCAGGTGGTATTTGATTTAGTATCATTATGATATTAATATATTGCCTTTTGTTAAAAAAAATCAGGTGGTCTACAAGCAGAAAAGAACGGGAATTGAAGGAAGTATGATATATATCATTATATATACTATATTGGGGAGTGAACTCTAGCTTGGAGAATTCTTTGCTACCAGTTGGCGACTTGGCTTACTGGTTCTACTTGATTACATCTTGTCTGTTTCATTTGGACAAGCTATCTGGTTGTTTGTTTGTGGGCAATTTTATTATATTCATCAGAAACTGTAATGATATAGTGGAGCCATATGTGCTGTGTATATATTGTAAAGAGAGCAATAAACTCTGTCAAAACACTGCAAAAAGGCAAAAGTATTTTTTTTGAATTTTAAGTGCGAGTATTTTGCTTGATTTATTTTAAGGAGGATGACACCCGACCTTTGCATCTGGACGATGCATGCAACCATTTTATTAATCATTCATAAAGACCATACAAAGTAATACATCAGTAAGTCTGAAGCCACTATCTTGGCAACATCTGACGCTACTCCTATCCACTTGATAAACGGGTGCCGACTGTCCGAAACGAATACCAAACAAACCTCGCACCAAAGCCTAACATCTAAAGCTGGAGGCCCCAACTAAGTCTCTTGATTACTGGGTCTGGGGCACACATCGATCCGGCGCCTCAGAGGCCGCCGCCACCGTCTTTCACCGGTCCATCTTCAAGGAGCTTACGATTCCAGCGTTGGTTCCCGATTGATGAGAATGAGATAGAAGGTGGTGTGGGCAATGGTATTGTGGCGCGCACTTAAAAATAAATAATTAGAAGGCGGCATGCTCTAGTAGTCGGATCTTTCGATGCCTCCTGAGCCTTGTTGCGTCCAACAATCAAGGACGGACGGACGGAGTAAACAAAGTATGTGCACAACTCCTTTTCAGAAAAAATAAAAGTATGTGCACAACTCAATATAATTGCACGCTCTTCCTCCTCTTGCCTAGCACGCATATATTGCTGTGTCGTCGGACTTGGCGCGCAGAGCAGCGGAAGCAATTGGGGCAGCCGTGCCTCGCCGTGTAGGTAGGTGAGCGCAGTTAGCTGATCGACCGGCCGGCGCATCCTGCTGTGGTACGCGCCTCTCCTTCTGCAAGATACCCACTCTGACCCATGGACTGCTCGCTGCTGCCCAGGTACGTGTGCCGTCGGCGGTATTTTACTCCCTCCTTTTCGGTGTAAAAGGTCCATGTGTACGAAAAGTACTAATGGAACTTGAGCTTCATGGACCTTAAATTTCAAATTTGAGAAGCAGATTTTTAGGTTTTAAAAAATTCTGAAGAAAATACACATATACCTATGGATGTATACGTATTAGCTATTTGTCTATATGGCAAAATACATTTTTATGCGAGCTACATAAAAATAACAAAATCATATATTTCTAGCACATGTACTATTCACTTTAGAAGTACATGATTTTGTTTTTTCCATAGAGCTCATGTCAAACCGTATTTCATAGTGAAATTTTGCACACATCTAGTATACATCTATAAGTACTTGCATATTTATTTTCAGATAATTTTCAACTAAAAAAGTTGATTTTTATTTTTTGAAATTTCGGGCTCCATGGAGACCAAGAGCCAAAAAGTCCCACTCCCATGTGTACCCCTAGATCGACAATTCAATTGATGCAAAATAAAGGTTCTAAAAAAAGGATGCAATATAAATCGTATATCACAAAAGTTATACCATTAGAAAATATATAACACTTGAAGTTTGTAATGGTATTTTTTGTGATATATAGCTTGTGTTAATTATGATGGTTAAATCGCCAATCTAGGAATATGCATGGACCTTTTAAACCAGAAATGTGGCAGCAGTAGTCTTGTGAGCCATGAGCTATTTCCGCTCTTCGTTTTTTAGGGAACATGCTGCTTCGTTGAATCCAGAGTTTGACAGTCCAAAATTGAGGGTCCCCATAGAAAACTCTTGATTATGCAACAATTAAACGACTCACACCCGCCACGGTGAAATAGTTGGGCAGGCCAGCCTAACGAAAGCCGTATTTTTGCCCTCACAACAACCCACACTCTCTCTTTGCTCTGAATTGGACTAGGTGACCCAGGGGTTTGTTTTGCAACCATGCAGATGCAGCTCCATCACTGTTGACTCTATTCCTGAAAAAGTGTCAAAAGTTTGAACTTTTTTCCCAAAAAGGACTGAGTAATTAATCCTCAGTCTTGATTCATGCATGCATCCAACCATGAGTACATTGTGTGTGTTATCTAGTTCAATCTTGTACCCTCATATCATAAATGCACTTCCCCAAACAATTTCATCATCTCTTTGACTCGAGCGAGTATTTTTCTTCATAGTTTCTACTTCTAGATAGTCATGCTCTTTTGAACATTAAAATCTTACTCTTTTGAACTTGGAGAGTGATTTTTCAACTCCCGGGTGTCCCTACACCCTCTATGAACAGTAAATTAAAAAAAACAGAAAACAAAATAAAAATAATCTGAAACTTTGCGACATCAAATATGCTCAAACTTTGTAGGTGGTTGCAAGTTTTCATGCAAAAAAAACATTTGAATAGCACTACACAAGAAAGAGATTCTGGTGCTCAAAGTTTTGAGCACTTTTAGCACTGAAATTTGAAACTCATGTTTCCAATTCTCTACATGATATTTCGTCATGAAAACTTGCAAGTGCCTACAATGTTTGACCATATTTGATGTCGCAAAGTTTCAGATTTTTGTTGTTTTTTTAATTTACTATTCATAGAGGGTGTAGGGACACACGTGAGCAATCACACCTTTCTCTTTGAACTTGATCTTTACCTTCATGTGTTCTTCAAACTCAAGAATATTATGCTTGTTCTTGATCAACAAATGATGGTGCGGTAGAGGACGTAATAGTAGCAGTGGTTTTTTTTTTTATCGTTCTCTTATTTTGTTCTTCCATGGTTATTAATTACCAGCCTTCTTCTGAGGCGGTCTAACGAGGAAGCAACTGGTTGAAAGCATGTGTTGCTTGTGAGTAATGCATAATTGCTTTACGTTCTCATCTCTTATGATAGATGACCCTCTTGAAAATATTTTAGGTTAACATTGTTTATAGAGATTAGTTGTTCTCCATGATTGTTGGATCAAGGTACAACAAATACAGCAACATAAATTTGAGGTTCCTTTGATGACTTTGTTATTCGTGTCCAATATACCAATTAACAAGGTCGTTCCTTACTCCACATGCTTCTATATTCGTGTTTGTTATTGTTATTAAAACCGAGGACTTCGTTATTCATGTTTATTATTTTTCCTTGCTCCACATTTTTTGACTTAATTAATTTATTAGGTGATAAAACCTATGGACAGATAATTGTTGTTTAAAAGAACAATAAAGGAGTTTACCAAGGGATGTGGGTGTTCCTCTATTTCCCATTTTGTGTTTGCTTCGTGATGACAAAATAAAATTGTGCTTCTGAATGTACATATGTGATCGACAAAAATGAGAACCCGCGCACACACGTTGGAGACACTGAGCCAAGGTGGTAAATTAAGTTGCAGCTGGCTAAGCTCTAAACACAATGCCATAAATCATTTTGTTAACCTCGCAAAATAGTATATGCCCACTTACCATTGCAGCATGTTCATGTAGACTTCATTTTTACCATTTACCGATATAATTTCTTCACATTGTATTTACTTATCTAATCTAGGCAAAAAGCCGGGTACTTTGTTGTTCACGTTTGGCAATGCTTAAAGACGCCCCGCTCCTCATTCTATTTACTTAATTAATTTCATTAGGCGATAAAACCAAGGACTTTGCTTTGCATGTTCGTTACCATTCTTTACTCCACATGCTTGATTAAATAATTTGTTAGGTGATTAAACTAGTGAAAAAAAAACTTTGCACCTTGTTAAAAATAAAAATCATTGTAGACACAGACCAGACCACATTCCTTCAAAGGGGAAAAAAACTACCTCAATTTATGTTTCGTTGTAGACATTGATACGGATGAAACCCCACAAGCACACCTTGGGAAAAGCTGAACCAAGGTGGCAAGTGAAGAAAAACTTATGCACCAGCTCCATACATGCAACTCCTAGTTTTCTCCATGACCCATTCACCATTGCACCCCCGACCCTCTAGAGTTCTTCTTTGTTCCCAGCCGACAAGATGTCCATGCCTATTTTGTAACCTTAAAATTTAAGGCCAGATTCGGAAACAAAAATTCAAGCCAAATTTTAATTAGCTCATAACTAATTATTGTTTTTGTGGGGGAGGTCATAATTAATTAAAACATGGTTAATTCTGCTAGATCAAATGAAAACATGTTTGATATTTTGGTGAGGTCTAATTTTTTCTTCTGTTTTTGACATTTTTAACCTTGGATGTTGGAGCTAGAACAAAGATAAACAAAAGTGGACTTTGATGTGATTTTTTAGTTTTCCTGGGGAATTTGTTGTTCGTCTACGTTGCCATTTAAAGAACAACACCCTTGCTTGCTCCACATTTTGTTTACTTAATTAATAATGTTTGGGATAAAGTTGAGGAGTTCATTGTTTCTGTTTTTCACTGCTAACAGAATGTCCTTAGGTGCTTCATATTCTATTCTATTTATTTAAATCCTCTAATGATAAAACTCAAGACTTTTTTTCTTGTTCGTTATTGTTCCTTACTCCAAATTTTCCTTAATTAATTTGTTAGGCCATAAAACCAATGAACATATATACGTCATACACCTTGTTAAAAATGAAAACGTGTTGTATAGACGACCTACACTACCACATTCCTTAAAAAGACAACAAACAACTCAACTTATGCTTGGGACTGTATCGATGCAATCGATACAAACGAAACTCCACACGGCCACACCCACACCTTGGGATACACCGAACAATGTGGCACATTAAGTGAGAGTTGGGTAAGCTCTCTGAAAAGACAAGCATAAATGATCTTCATAATTTCACACACAAAAACATTATGCACCGTCTTCATATATATGCTAATTTTCTTTGTGACCCATTTGCCATTTCAGCCCGGCACTCTTTGTACCCAACCCATGGATGCGCACGCTTATATTGTACACCAATATTTCAGGCCAAACACAAAAAAAATGTAAATTAGGTCAAATTTGTTTGACAATTTAGGGAATTCTCAGTAGACCAGATTCTGAAAGCACTTTCGAATTACAGCTAGGTCCAAAACTATCTTGGATACTGGGCTAGAACAAAGACAACTAAAAAGGACTGTGTTGTAATTTTGTAGTTTTTCCAAGGGCTTTCTTGTTCGTGTTTGTTGTCATCCTTACTTGCCCACATTATGTATTTGTTCGTTTCTGACTTGTTTGTTGTTGTTCGCCATAGTTTTTTTTTTAGTGTTTATAATTGTTAACCGACTCCTTAGTTGCTCCGTATTCTATTTACATAGTTAATCATGTTAGGTGATAAAGCCAAGGACTTTGTTGTTTGTGTCCGTTAATTAACCATATTCATAACATAAAAGAACCCTACCTATGCTTGGGAATGTACGCGTGCAATCAATACAAATGAAACACCACACCCACTCTTGGAGACACCGAACCAAGGTGGCAAAGCGTGGTAGCTGGCTGCTAAGCTCTCTATAAACACACCATAAATAATCAAAACAATGGAGAGAGAAAAATTACGCAGCCGGTCTATATATATGGCACTTTTCACCGTAACCCACTTTACCATTGCACCTCGGCCCTATAGGTTTCTTCTTTGTAACCACCCCCCATGGATGTGCACGTCTATTTTGCCGTCACTCTGGCCAACCTCGTGTTCGGCCAGTCTCTCTCAATCAAAGTTGTCGTCAAGCCCATGGTAGAGCAGTCGCCCGATGATGGCGTCATCGTCCAGGCCGCGGAGGCCCTCACGCTGATGGATGTCACCTTCTCCGTCGGCAGGACTGTTGTACAGATCGGAGTTGTTGTGCTTGCCGAAGTAACGCGTCCACCAGATGGACAGCACGGTGCTATGGTGTTGGTGTTGATTGTCGCCGGCTTCATCACCGGAGCAGCTGCGGCGGCGGGCATCGGATCTCTTGTCACTGCAAGACGAGAGAACACACATGACAACTAGCTGGCGAGGACACTTTTAGCTAGAGATTTAGCGAAGGTGAGCTTCTTGAAATGTATATTTGGAAACATGTGGTCTTGAGATTCAGTGTGTGGAGTATAGGACATCTTGTTTTGATGTTGCATAATTACATTTAGGGTTACTTTTTACTGTCCCCCCTTCCCAACAGCCTCCGTCACCCAAAGTAAGCCGCCGACTCCAACTTCTCTGTCCTCCCTTTACCTTCCTGCTGCTGGAGAGTAGTGGCTAAGCTAAGCCTTGACATTGGTTGATGAAATTGATGGAGGGAGGTCTTTGCTAGAGTGGCCTTCGATGACGAGGATGCGATCTATTGACGAAGCTTGAGGCAGAGACTATGGTTATGCAGTGACGGTGGTGACATTTTTTACTAGACTGGCGGCCTTTGGTGGTGAGGTATCGGTGGCCGCGATCCCGTCTGCAGATACACGGGCAGCAGTGTTAGGCTCTGAGTCCCAATGAGGCAGCCTTCCACTTGGGCGCGCGGGTGTCATTCTGATCCTGCGTTGCTGGGCGGTTGTCGTGATGGGTCGTAGGATCTTAGATCTTCATATAGCTCGATTCGTTGTCTGTGCGGCGTTGTTGGTTGTCTGGATAATCAGGCATAGGCCAGGTGTGTTGATTGTACTTGAATCCATTTGGTGCTTCATTGTAAGAAAAAGGCAAAAAAAATCATTGTCATTATTGAAGAAGAGAGACGATACAATTCCTTCTAGAAATGAGGCAAGAATGTCTCTCATTCTGCAGGGACAAAGATCTATGCATGCAATCTCCCATGCTGATCAAGTAGGCACTAAATAGTGGTGGAGACAAGGGACTGGCAAGGACCATGGCTCCCGCCATGACCTTCTAAGTGCTTGCTTATCCTCTCAATATCTTTGAAAATGAGGAGAAATTCGATAGTACATTGTTTGGCCCTTGATCCTATTAAGAGTGTCATTCATTTGGCTCATTCTAACTCTAATATAGTGATGCATGCCACGGCGAAGGCCATACTTCCCAAGTGGCGAGGACATCTAGATCGTGAAGAAAAAATAAAAATATAATGGGCTTGCACATCCAAGAAATCAACATCTTTAAGTGGCATAAAGGTCTTATCGTTCATGGTATATTGAAAAAGATGCATAGGGCGCCTACCAAATACTACATCAAAGGCATGTTGTTTCTCGGCGAGGATGGATTATAATGAAAAAGGCTTGAATGGAGGTACAAACTCTTCATAAGTTTTACATGCTTGCTACATTGAGCCAGAGATATATGTGGATTATATACTGCTATTTCGCTCACTTTTTATTGAGAGTGGGCACTTGTAAGGATAGAAGACATTAGTATCACTAATAAAATTAGAGGACGACATCTTCTTTTTCACACACAAAATGTGGATTGCATACCATTCAAACTGCTCGACAATCACCATTCTCTGGTGTGCATGGTATGAAAATATTCCATGTCAGTTTCATCGACTAGTGGGAATTGTACCATTAGAAAGATCTTCCAAGTCAAATTAAGAGGATAAACATTAATTCAAACATTTGATTTTTAGATCTGTGTATCTCCAATTACCACCAGATCTCCGATGAAAACAAGGCTCTTGGCGATTACATTGTGCATGCATGGAAGAGACAAAAAAATAGTGACTTCATACACATGCCCTTCAACTCATGTTTAGTACTTTAACTTAAGTCAATTTTCTCTCTTATGCTCCTAGGCTTTTGTCCTTACGTCACCTTCTTCTCAGATGAACGCAGTGATTATTGCTTTTTCTGATAATCATCACCGCTTGGAAAAAGGTTCTTACCTTGATTCATTTGTACACACTGAATTAGGAAAATTATGGGACATCATGAATATTAAAAATTTCATCAACGAAGGTTTCTTCTTCTTCAGGAACATGAGGAGGGGCCTATATCAAGAGGAATTCCTAAAGCACAAAGACATGACTATAATTTGGGTTATGGCATGGATAAATACATCTCTATGTGAATGTATGTGATAAATGTTTAATTATGTGTGTATATTGTGAATTTTAATTTTCCAATATGTGTGTGTGTGTGTGTGTGTGTGTGTGTGCACGCGCGCGTGTGCGTGCGTGTGTGTGTGTGTGTGTGTGTCTATTGCTCTTATGTATGAAATTTGCTCCCTCGACACCTGGGGTTGCTGAGAAGCAGTGCGTCGGGGGCAGCCCTAGCTGCTAGCACTAGGAAACATATCACCACTAACAGGAATATTTGAATCAGTGGTGACCTGTTTCCTACTGGTATCTGCTGCTACTGCCGCGAAAACCCACCACTGGCAGTGCAGCCAATGCTAGTGCTACCAATTTTCATGTCCCCTATTACTTGTATCACTTACAGTCCAAGAACTGCAAACTTGTTAGTGGAAAATACATTACTGATGCTGAACACATGAACCTGTGAGCGATGACTTCTACAGCTTGCTTCCCATTGTACACTAGAATAGTTTCACTTATGTGTCGAATTGTCACTACTTTATCCTCTCCTCTAGTTTGTTAGTGGTGACAGACTCAGCGCAGGCGGATAACTCCTGACGGTCCCCAACCCAACCCTTCAGTCGAAGGTTTTAGTTACCCGTTAGTGATCGGTTGTTCTATAGTACCGGTTTAGATGAGAAGCGATTCAATGGATGTAAATGACAACTAGTGAGAAGAACAATACTGCATGGATCAAGGCAAGGTTTTAAATTTCGGACCTCACTGAAATATGAAATTTTCGTTTCACATATTTCCAAAATTATTTTGGATTTTGAGATTTCAAATTTTAATGAATTCTAGCATAATATAAATTTATTTTGAAATAAATTTGAATATGCATTGAAATTTTAGGGTTAAAAATATTTTAGAAATTTCAGTGAAATTTCGTTGAAATTTTTTAACCCTAGATCAAGGCAAGCCTTCACCCTGGTTTTTAGAACCCTATGTGGGCTCCCTCGTCAAAACCTTCATTAGTGGAAATATTATAGACGTCATTGTTGTTGCAATTGGTGCAGCAACAACCCCCTTTCAAACCATAGATAGTACTCCATACAACATACTCCATGCCATATAGACCATATGATAACCTCAGGACTGTATCACTATACTTGCCATCATAAAACCATAACTAATAACCAACCTTCCATACAACATAGTCCATGCCATATACAAGTGCAATACCATGTACAACCAGAACTTTAAAATGTGAATGCCATATAGACCATGATAACCTCAGAACAAAAGAAAATTTTCATAGACTAGACGCCTTTTTTACCTGGCAAAAAAAAAAGACTACACACTTTTTTCAGAATTGCAGGCAAAGAGGATTCTTAAAGAATATAACTCTTAAAGAATATTTTGAATCAAAGAGGCCATTAGTCTTTCTTGTGTCATTCTATAATGCGAATAAGAGTCCAATTATTTCAATTTGGTAGACTTCTCTTTGCGAATCCAGCATTAACTGCAATATTGAACAAAATTTATGGGCAATAGTTGCACAGCTGTTAGTTTAGTGCCCGGGTTTATACCAACAATTTTTCGTAATCGTCTCAGAATTTGATCCTGTTTATAGTTTTAGATAGACTTTGGCCATGCACCCGAACAAATAAATAACTCCTTGAGATTTGATCGACAAACTTTAGACAATTCAATTTTCGTGAACTACACATCCGGCTTGACCGCTTGTGAATCAAGTGATTATTGTGTCAGGCGACCAAACCGATGGAGAAGTATCTGGGATTGATGGTGTATTTTTCTTGTTCGTGGATGCTTCCTTGATGACAAAAACATCTCACTATACAGCTTGGGAGAAACCGGACCACCTTAATAATAAAGAGATTATCCTGGTGCTGTGTCATCGATGGCCGGAGGTTCCAAGCTTTAGCGACGACATTAAGGAATTTGCTACAAGTAATTTTTTGTTTCACTTTCTGACACCGAAAGAAACTGCAAACGCACTATAAATGACATGCCTTTTGCCCCCAGATATACAATATCACTGCAGCCGTACATCGCCCCTACTTCGCCATTACCGTACGTGCACGTCTACTTCGCCATTACCCTGGCAAACCTCTCCGTCATGATCCTCCCTCTGGGCTCTGCATCGAGGCCGTAGCCAAAGCCCCTGGCCCAACACTCGGCGAACGACTAGATCTCGTCATCTTCCCGGCCAACGTGGAATCCGTCGCGCTGTTCACCGTCGGCACAAACACATCGTACAGACCAGAGGTCCCGTGCTCACCCAAGTCATGCGTGTTCACGCTGCTTTTGTGTGGGTGTTGGTCGTCGTCGCCGGAGCAATTGTGGCTGCCGCCATGGGATCTCTCATGGCTGCAAGACAAGGGAACTCACGCGACAACTTAACACCAACCTAACCAAGATTTTAGCTGATCTTTAAAATGTACAGTTCAAATGCGCCAGGTGGTGTTAATGTATATTGACTTATTGAGCGTGTGGAGGAGAGGAGCCATCTAATGTTCCTACGATTTTTCTATATACCCCGTCATTACTGTGCACGTATACTTCGCCATTAGAAAGAGAATGAGATGAATGTAGAACGCAGTGTAGGAAGATCTTATAGCTTCGTCACATGCTCAAAGTTGACATGCCTGTGTGAATTGGTAAATGTATAGTTGAATAATTTGAACTGGTATACATGCATGTATGAAATCGTAAATATGAAGGTAAATAAATTGAAAACTCGTGTAAAAAACATTATACCCGAATACTAGAGAGGTCCCGGATTAGGAAAAAAACGGGCAGAGAAGACATCATTCTAATATGATACTGTTTCGATTATTTCGTTCATAATCTATATTTCCCAGATCATGCTCAAGGTAAAGGGAACATGTAATAGGATTTGCATGGATGTACGCACAATCAGTATTTTCGTACACTATCACCGAGATGAAGGGTCGTCACCATTGGGGTATTTGGACAGCATTGTATAGAACACACTTTTCCCTCCTTATTTTTAAAAAAGTAGTGTCCCCTCTTTTCGCTCATTCCTTTGTCAAATATTCCCACATAGCATGCAATTAGCATGGTAACAAACTACAATTGGCCAATTGACAAAAAGAGTAATATTTATGACTATGATCATTTATGGTATCATATAGGCATTGCGTCTGTGATAAGTAAACCATTAAACTTACTAACATCCACTAATAATACTCCACCCCATGACCGCTATCCAGCATGCATCTCGAGATATTAAGCTTACAAGAAACAGAGCATTGCAATAAACAAGATGACATAATGTAGACAAAAAAATCTAGCAATAATATTAAATCTCGTCATTTTATCCTTAGTATCAACAATACAATACGTGTCTTAGCCCTTACTGTTGCTGGGGTAGAGCACCAAAAGATTGAACCCAATACTATGCACGACTCGAACAACTATCCATCAATCTTGACTAGAGAAGACAAATTGATCGGAAAGCATGCATAGCTATTTAATTATACGGCAAAGAAATTTCAAAAGATTCAATGATTTTCAATGAACAATCTGATCATAAACTCACAATTCATCATGTCCCAACAAACACGCCAAAGAGTTACATCCGATTGATCCCAATCACACAAGAAAGAAGGGAAACATGGTATTGAAGATCCAGATCTAGAAGAGAGAGAGAGAGAGAGAGGGAGTGAGTGAGAGAGAGAGAGAGAGAGAGAGAGAGAGAGAGAGAGAGAGAGAGAGAGAGAGAGAGAGAGAATCATCTAGCTACTACTATGGACCCGTGAGTCCTAAGGGAACTACTCACACATGGTCATAGAGGTAGCAAGGTTGATGAAGAGGCCCCCGGCAGGAACCCAGCATTGTCTTCTATCGCCTTCAGCCACCAAGTCTTTGTATCCTTGGTCTCCAGCCTTGAGCCGCACGATAGATTTCACCTATTCTATTAGTCTTGCTCCCAACATCAGTAGCTTTTCCTCTGGGGGGTTTCTCTGCAAAATGGACCAATCCATGATACAGTTACACATTAGTCTCACTAGAATCATGGGATCGTGTATATTTTCTTTCTAAAAATAATATCATTCCTGCACTTCCAAATGGGCCAAAACATTGCAGAAATACGGACTAGGACCAACTGCTTATCAGGATTCTAGAAGGTTTCGAGCCAATTTCCAAAACAGTTTTCAAATTCAAAGGAGTGGTTCTTAGATCAAATGCACACTTAAGCAGGCTCCAAATGAGCCTAGCAGCAAAGCACTCAAAAAATAAATGATTAATACTTTGATCTTGTCCACAAAAAGCAGACCCTTTCCATCCTTTTTTCAACATAGTATATTTTGTTAAACTACTTTTCCTAATCACCAACCAGAGAAACATTTTCATCTTCGCGTGGACTTTCACTATCCACAGAAATTTCTGTGGAAATCCCATACCAGTTTTTACTAAAAACATGTAAAGAGATTTAAGAGAAAAGATGCCACCATTAGTAAGCATCACCTGGGTCTATCTTTTCCTCCAAACATTCTTACCTCCTCACATCTTTCTTTTAAGCTATTCCACAAATCTAAGGAGTTCCCATAAAGAGCTCATCTAAAAAAGAAACTAGTCCATCCTTTTTCAATGACCTCAGCTACAAAAAATTCATGATGAAAGTTAATACGATATAGCTCAAGGTAAGCATCTTTCAATGGTTTGCTTCCCGCCCACCAATCTTCCCAGAATGTAGTATTCCTACCATTATCCAATTTGGGCCTTTCATGCTTGCGTGTTGCCTTGCCTGAGGAGATAGGAAGAGCAATCGTTGTTGCCAACTAGGCCAGAGGGTTGCAAGTTATTTTGAAGGCCTGCATGATGACATTGTATTCGATGACAAAAAAACGACAACATGTATCCGATGATAATTTGGTTGTGTTTGGCTCTGCGTTTGTCCTACCGGTTCTCCAGCTTGATGTGTTACTTCTCCCCTCCAATGCACCCATAGCACCAGCACAACTCACGTGGGCGTACCTGTGTCGGTCTGTCCGTGCTTAAGGGCCGGTTAACTCCTAATTAATAGGATTATATGAAATAAAATTTCAGCTTGGGCTTCTTAAATAAACAAGTAGAGAGCAGCTTATTTGCACACCCCCAAATAAGTTATAAAAGAACTGGCCCTAAGGCTCTCGCGAACATGCAACACCATAAGCAGAAAGTCAAAAGGTGCACAAACATACAAACAACAGGTCAACAACGATCGTCCAGAAAAAGAAAGAAAAAAAGCAGTACAAAACAGGGACCACTGAGCTCTTATATGTCGCCCCCCACCATCTGTGCTACAGTGTTAATTAATTCTTCGCTGGAGTTAGCTACCAAGCGCAAGCATAATTGGCCCCCATGGACATTCACGTTCGCTTCGTGATCAATGTTGCCAACCTCCTGTTCGGCCACACGCCCACACCCTGTGGATTGAAGTCATTGCAAGGGCACTGGCTGAGCATACGCCGGTGAATGACATCGTCGTCGTTTCCACCACGGTGGAGGTCGTCGCCCTGTTCATCATCACCTTCTCTGTTGGCACGAGTGTCGTGCTGATCCGAGTTGCCGTGCTTAACTGAGGGACCCGTCTCCACGCTGCTCTCGTGTGAATCGTCGTTGCCGGAGCAACTGTCGCTGTGGTGATGGGGTGTCTCGTCGTGACAAAACAAGCGAACTCAAAGGATGATTACACGAGAGACTCCTACTTAACCGGCTAAGATTGTAGGACGGATTGACCCCCGTGAAGTTCCCGTGTTGTCTTTCTCGTTTCAAATTTACATTTGAAATGCGTGGCTTTTAGATTCAGTGTGTGGGGGGGAGAGTGGCCATATCCTATTTCTATATCAATAGATGCGACAGCGTGAACAGAGCGCAGCATACAGACATGCCATCCACACACCCAAGATCCGAATCCAACTGCCCGCAAGGAGAACTCGCTTTTGTGTTTGTGTTTGTGTTGTGGCCTTGTGATGGAGGCTTACCTATTGCAATCTCAGCCCAACTTTTTATTTTGTGTTTTGCTAACAAGTGCATGTTTGACTTTCAAGATAATCGTAAATAGTTTTTCTACTAAATCTTTCTATTGTGTTTTGCATGTTTCTTGGCAGAAAACAGGGCTTATCATCATCCACGGAGACAGGAACTGGGACAGGGACAGTGTATTTTCTCCCCAAATACCATCTCTTCTCGTCTTTCAAGGAAATTAGATGACACCCCGTATGGGGTTGCAAAAATCGGTCACAGTATATTTCAATAAAATTTGGTTGTATGGAGTATAAGTATTTGATTAATAATATTTGAACTAGCAAAAACATGCTATAGCAGCTTTTCTTTCCTCTCTCACAGGTGACTAGGGGAAAGCCTTTGTCTTCTCGATCTCCGTCAGTAAACCCGTGGGTTCGCCTCCCCTCCGCCTGTCGCTCTGGCGGTTCGTGGCAGGGAGGGGAAACCTAGTGCCTCAGCTCTGGCTAGTAGATAGGTAGGGGTTTAGTCCTCAGGGATGGCACTTAGACAGATGACAGCACTTCTTCTTTGAGTCAGTCTTCTGGGCTCCGCCGGTCCTCTTTGTCTGTCGAGACAGATTAGACAGATCTCCAACATTGATTCCTGCCAGCTTCTCGGGGCGACGGGGTCAGGGTCCCTTGCCGTGTGTATGCAATGACGAGATATGTTGTCGGGTTCTTCAGATCGATTGAAGGACTCAATGGCGACGATTGTCGCTCTGGGGCGCTAGTCCTTAGAGCCACGTGCACGAAGACTTCTCGGCTATCATCGACTAGGTCAAGCAGGAACCGGTATGGGAAATCATGTGAAGTTCTCGTGTTGTCTTCTCATTTCAAATGCACATTTGAAACATGTAGCTTTCAGATTCAGTGCATGGAGGGAGAGTGGCCGTATCATGTTTTGTTTTATGTGCCCTCCTCTTCCTTTAGGTACATAATAGCAAAAATGATCGTGCGTTGCAACGGGATAATAAAAATGTGGCCTTCAAATCAAGTTTCAAATATTCACACTACATGTATATACACATATTTAAATATTTATGCACTAACCTGCGCGCAAGCGGACTTAAGACATGTGTGTTCTAATATGCTCATAATGGTTCAATGTTGGACTTGATTCTTGATGCGTGTATTTTTTTAGTACATCCTCAATGCGTGTATGAGAAGGAAAAGAAAAGGTCAGTCTCACGATGAATGAAAACTGGAGTGCCTTATGATGTACGAATAATTCGGAGGAACTCTTTTTTTTCACATTTACGGGTGGCAAGGTGGGTAATTTACTTCAACTTCAGTTTCAATGACAGATGAAAAATTCAAAGAAACAATGAACAAAGAGTTCTTTTTTTATTTACGGGTGGTGGGCTGGATAATTTACTTCAACTTTATGGACAGTTTTAATTACTGACAAAAAAATCAGAGAAACAATTAACGAAGAGTTTTTTTTGACTTATAGATGGCATGATGAGTAATTTATTTCAAACTTTATGGCCGGCTTAGAGTAGATGGATGGATAAAAATTAAAAAAAAAACGCACCGACATTTAATATTAGATATAGATATAGATATACATTTGCCCTTTATAAGGAAAGCGGATCAATAACTGATATCAATAGGTTGAACCACGTAGGTGTTCTATGGCCCGGAACCAATACATGCGACAACGTGAAAAGAACGCAACAAACAAACAAGCCATCCGCACACCCAAATTCTGGGAATAACTAATTAACAAGCGCTCCTTCGGGAGCCTCCCAACGATCAGCGCCACTTGGCACGCTCTCAGCCATTCGTCACGTGTCGCGCTCTGGGCGCTCCCTCCGGATTTTATTTTTTTTATTTCACGTTTTCGGCTTTTTAAACGGTTTTGTTTCCTTTTTTGACGTTTTGGTTTTCCACCAGTCTTCCCTAGCTTTTCGAAAAAAAATCGTAAAAAATAATTTTTTTTGCGTAAAAAAACGCATTTTTTTCGCAAAAAGTCACTGTTTTGTTTTCGCGAGAGGCACGGCCATGCCTCTTGGGAACGGAAAAAAATTATGTTTTTTGTTTTTTTTCCCTTTCGCGAGAGGCACGGTTTTGCTTCCGCGAGAGGCATGGTTGTGCTTTTGAGAGAGTTACGGCCGTGCCTTCTCGAAAACGAAAAAAAACACGCTTTCTTTTTTTTCTTTCGCGAGAGGCACGGTTTTGCTTCCGCGACAGGCACGGTTGTGCTTTCGCGAGAGTCACGGTCGTGCCTCCTCGGAAACGGAAAAAAACATGTTTTCTGTTTTTTTCTTTCGCGAGAGGCACGATTTTGCTTCCGCGAGAGGCACGGTTGTGCTTTCACGAGAGGCAGGGCGTGCCTCTTTCGGAAAGGGAAAAAACGCGTTTTCTGTTTTTTTTTTCTTTCGCGAGAGGCACGGTTTTGCTTCTGCGAGAGGCACGGTTGTGATTTCGTCAGAGGCACGGGTGTGCCTCTTTCGGAAAGGGAAAAAACCCATGTTCCCGGTTTGGTTTTTTCTTTGGTTTTTTCTGAAAAAAAAGTTCGTCAAAACCTATCAACATGGAATCTAGTTTTGAAGATCTCGACGCGAGGAATCCAACGGCGAAAGCGGTTTGAGATTTGGATACACCGTTTAAGAGATAAAATGTTTTAAATAAACGGATCTACGAAAAAAGAGAAAACTCCCAGGTTGCGACAAGTGGTGCACATACAGCACGCCACTTGTCGCAACCTGGGGAAATTGGAGTAATCTCCGCAAGAAGTACTCCTTAACTAGTGATTTCGCCAAATTCTGAATACGACTTCCATAGCGTCTGTGTGGTGACCTTGTGATTCGAAGCTTACCTATTGCAATCTCGGTCCAACTTTTCTTTTGTCTTTTGCTAACACAAGTGGATGTTTACTTCTCAAAAGGGAAACGTCTAGAAACGGCGCGCCGGCCGAACCATTACACCGGTTGCCTCTGTGGCGAGCCTGCCTGGTGGACCCTTCACCTTATCTTCTATTTTTCCTGGCCACTTGTTTCTCTTCACGTTGACCCGTCTTCTCCCCTCCATCAGTCAGCTTTTGGCTGCAGTGCAATGCGCGCCACCGCCGCCGTCATGCCAATGGAGTGCCACAGGATGCGTTTGCCCTCTAGGCCTTGCCTAATGTTGCTCGGAGGGGCCGCACCCGACCACGACTGCAACAGAAACTTCGCGGGTGTTGCCCGGCGGCGGCCATGTTTAACGGCCGCGCCACTCGTCACTGTTGTCTTTGAGAACGATGCTTGTATGCACCCTTCACCTCTCCGTACGGGGCTCGGAGAGTGTCGGAGCTGCAACCGGCAGCGCATTTTTGCTACTAACCATGGTCGCCGGTGCTGGGAAAGAAGACCACGCCGGCACATTTTTCCTACAGCCCCATAGAGCAAAGTTGCAACCTCTGTCGTGTTTTGCTACAACCAGCAAATCCATAGCTGGAACCAGCAAGTGGTTTTGCTACATCGTTTGGTTTGTTTTCTACGGCGACGAAGGCGGCCGTCCTCATTTGTTGCAACTGACAAGGAAAAAGCTCCTACCCCTGAGCTTTTTTGCTACCATGGCGACCGGCGAAAGCAGCGACCACGAGGTGGTTTGCAAACAAGTGAGTCGTTCCGGTAAGAAGCTCTGAGCTGGAACCCGCTTTTGGTTTTGCTACAACCGGCAAAATCCAGAGGTGGAACCGGCATGTGATTTTGCTGCATCCATCATGGCGGAGCTACAACCGGTGACGGCGGCAAGATTATTTTGTTGCAACCGTCTTTTAATTTGATTTTGCTACTATCGGTGAGGGATTTTGCTACATCCATCATGGCGGAGTCGCGACCAGCGACAGTGGGGACGACAAATTTTGCTGCAACTATCGTTCTTTTTTGCTACGACCAACGTTTTTTTTGCTACATTCATGAACGACATTGAATCTTGGTTGTTGTTGAACGCAATCCCGGGCAGCGAGCTTCGACGGCGAGGGGGGCGGCGATGGCGCATCAGAGTGCTGCAACCATGGAGCTCGCCGCGAGCTGCTGCCGTCGCCACCGGAGCTGCCTCCGTGGGTGGACGCAGCTACAAGCGTGGAGCCGGCCAGAAGTGTAGGCGGCGACCGGCGACAAGGGCGGCAACCGGTGGCGCGGCGAGGGCGGCGACCAACGGTGAGGGAAGACGAAGAGGCGAGGCGGTCGGTGCGTGCGGGGGGCGGCACTCCTTTTCCTCTCGTTTTTCCCGTGCAGAGGTTAACGATGAGGAGGACAGGACAGATCTGACTTTTTTTTGACTATGGGGACAAATCTGACGGTTGTATGTGCATATCAAACGGCTGCGGGCAGACCGGCCGAAAAATTCGGCCGGCGCACCGGCGCCCAGTAGTGGCCTTCTCAAAATGTTGCCTTAACCTTACTTCAAAATTATGACACTTATTCTGAATCAAAGGGAGTAGTAAATAGTTTTTCTGCTGTACTATGGTTTGCATGTTTTTGGTGGAAAATAGGCCTAATTAACTAGGCAGTACATAACATTATCCACGGCGACAGGGACGGTGCATCCCCTCGTATTCCTTTTCTTCTCCCATTGATGGTAGATAAAATTCCGCAGGTTGTTGCGGAAAACAGTCATGATATATTTCTATGAGATTTGGTTGTATGAATATAAATATTTAATTAAAAATATTTGAACTAGCAAGGCGACTAGGGGAAAGCTTTGGTCTCATTGATCTCCGTCGGCGAGCCCGTGGCATGGATTCGCCTCCCCTTCACCTGCCCCTCCGGCAGCCGGCAAGGAGAAAAATCCTGGTACATCTGCTCCTGCTAGTAGACAGGTACGGTTTTAATCTGTTGGGGAACGTATTAATTTTAAAAAATTTCCTATGCACACACAGGATCATGGTGATGCATAGCAACGAGAGGGGAGAGTGTGTCCACGTACCCTCGTAGACCGAAAGCGGAAGCGTTAGCACAACGCGGTTGATGTAGTCGTATGTCTTCATGATCTGACCGATCCAAGTACCGAACGTACGGCACCTCCGAGTTCAGCACACGTTCAGCTCGATGACGTCCCTCGAACTCCGATCCAGCCGAGCTTCGAGGGAGAGTTCCGTCAGCACGACGGCGTGGTGACGATGATGATGCTCTACCGACGCAAGGCTTTGCCTAAGCACCGCTACGATATTATCAAGGTGGAATATAGTGAAGGGGGGCACCACACGGGCTAATAGATCTCAAGGATCAATTGTTGTGTCTAGAGGTGCCCCCTGCCCCCGTATATAAAGGAGCAAGGGGGAGGGGGCGGCCGGCCAGGAGGGGGCGCGCCTCCTTTCGAACTAGAGGGGGAGGGGGCGCGCGGCCTGCCCTGGCCACCCCTCCTCTGCTCCATTTTGGGCCCATGAGGCCCATTAACCCCCCGGGGGGTTCCGGTAACCCCCTGGTACTCCGGTATACATCCGATAACCCCTGGAACCATTCCGGTGCCCGAATATAGTCGTCCAATATATCAATCTTCATGTCTCGACCATTTCGAGACTCCTCATCATGTCTGTGATCACATCCGGGACTCCAAACTATCTTCGGTACATCATAACACATAAACTCATAATATAACCATCATCTAACTTTAAGCGTGCGGACCCTACGGATTCGAGAACTATGTAGACATGACCGAGACACGTCTCCGGTCAATAACCAATAGCGGAACCTGGATGCTCATATTGGCTCCTACATATTCTACGAAGATCTTTATCGGTCAAACCGCATAACAACATACGTTGTTCCCTTTGTGATCGGTATGTTACATGCCCGAGATTCGATCGTCGGTATCTCAATACCTAGTTCAATCTCGTTACCGGCAAGTCTCTTTACTCGTTACGTAATGCATCATTCTGTAACTAACTCATTAGCTACATTGCTTGCAAGGCTTATAGTGATGTGCATTACCGAGAGGGCCCAGAGATACCTCTCCGACAATCAGAGTGACAAAACCTAATCTCGAAATATGCCAACTCAACATGTACCTTTGGAGACACCTGTAGAGCTCCTTTATAATCACCCAGATACGTTGTGACGTTTGGTAGCACACAAAGTGTTCCTCCGGTAAACGGGAGTTGCATAATCTCATAGTTGTAGGAACATGTATAAGTCATGAAGAAAGCAATAGCAACATACTAAACGATCAAGTGCTAAGCTAACGGAATGGGTCAAGTCAATCACATCATTCTCCTAATGATGTGATCCCGTTAATCAAATGACAACTCATGTCTATGGTTAGCAAACACAACCATCTTTGATCAACGAGCTAGTCAAGTAGAGGCACACTCGTGACACTATGTTTGTCTATGTATTCACACATGTATTATGTTTCCGGTTAATACAATTCTAGCATGAATAATAAACATTTATCATGATATAAGGAAATAAATAATAACTTTATTATTGCCTCTAGGGCATATTTCCTTCAGTCACCCACTTACACTAGAGTCAATAATCTAGATTACACATTAATGATTCTATCACCCATGGAGCCTTGGTGCTGATCATGTTTTGCTCGTGGAAGAGGCTTAGTCAACGGGTCTACAACATTCAGATCCGTATGTATCTTGCAAATCTCTATGTCTCCCACCTGGACATGGTCCCGAATGGAATTGAAGCATCTCTTGATGTGCTTGGTCCTCTTGTGAAATCTGGATTCCTTTGCCAAGGAAATTGCACCAGTATTGTCACAGAAGATTTTCATTGGTCCCGATGCACTAGGTATGACACCTAGATCGGATATGAACTCCTTCATCCAGACTCCTTCATTTGCTGCTTCCGAAGCAGCTATGTACTCCGCTTCGCATGTAGATCCGCCACGATGCTTTGCTTAGAACTGCACCAACTGACAGCTCCACCGTTCAATATAAACATGTATCCGGTTTGCGATTTAGAATCGTCCGGATCACTGTCAAAGCTTGCATCGATGTAACAATTTACGACTAGCTCTTTGTCACCTCCATAAACGAGAAACATATCCTTAGTCCTTTTCAGGTATTTCAGGATATTCTTGACCACTGTCCAGTGATCCACTCCTGAATTACTTTGGTACCTCCCTGCTAAACTTATTGCTAAGCATACATCAGGTCTAGTACACAACATTGCATACATGATAGAGCCTATATGGCTGAAGCATAGGGAACATCTTTCATTTTCTCTCTATCTTCTGTTGTGGTCGGGCATTGAGTCTAACTCAACTTCACACCTTGTAATACAGGCAAGAACCCTTTCTTTGCTTGATCCATTTTGAACTTTTTCAAAACTTTATCAAGGTATGTGCTTAGTGAAAGTCCAATTAAGCGTCTTGATCTATCTCTACAGATCTTGATGCCCAGTATATAAGCAGCTTCACCGAAGTCTTTCATTGAAAAATTCTTATTCAAGTATCCTTTTATGCTATCCAGAAATTCTATATCATTTCCAATTAACAATTTGTCATCTACATATAGTATTAGAAATGCTACAGAGCTCCCACTCACTTTCTTGTAAATACAGGCTTCTCCAAAAGTCTGTATAAAACCATATGCTTTGATCAACTCAACAAAGCGTATATTCCAACTCCGAGCCGTTCTTACCAGTCCATAGATGGATCACTGGAGCTTGCACACTTTGTTAGCACCTTTAGTATTGACAAAACCTTCTGGTTGCATCATATACAACTTCTTCTTTAATAAATCCATTAAGGAATGCAGTTTTGACATCCATTTGCCAGATTTCATAAATTGTGGCAATTGCTAACATGATTCAGACAGACTTAAGCATCGATACGAGTGAGAAAATCTCATCGTATTCAACACCTTGAATTTGTCGAAAAACTTTTTGTGACAAGTCGAGCTTTGTGGATAGTAACACTACTATCATCATCTGTCTTCCTCTTGAAGATCCATTTATTCTCGATGGCTTGCCGATCATCGGGCAAGTCAACCAAAGTCCATACTTTGTTCTCATACATGGATCCCATCTCAGATTTCATGGCCTCAAGCCATTTTGCCGAATCTGGGCTCATCATCGCTTCCTCATAGTTCGTAGGTTCGCCATGGTCAAGTAACATGACCTCCAGAATAGGATTACCGTACCACTCTGGTGGCGATCTCACTCTGGTTGACCTACGAGGTTTGGTAGTAACTTGATCTGAAGTTTCATGATCAATATCATTAGCTTCCTCACTAATTGGTGTAGTCATCACAGGAACCGGTTTCTGTGATGAACTACTTTCCAATAAGGGAGCAGGTACAGTTACCTCATCAAGTTCTACTTTCCTCCCACTCACTTCTTTCGAGAGAAACTCCTTCTCTAGAAAGGATCCGAATTTAGCAACAAAAGTCTTGCCTTCAGATCTGTGATAGAAGGTGTACCCAATAGTCTCCTTTGGGTATCCTATGAAGACACATTTATCCGATTTGAGTTCGAGCTTATCTAGTTGAAGTTTCTTCACATAAGCATCGCAGCCCCAAACTTTAAGAAACGACAACTTTGGTTTCTTGCCAAACCACAATTCATAAGGCGCCGTCTCAACGGATTTTGATGGTGCCCTATTTAACATGAATGCAGCTGTCTCTAAAGCATAACCCCAAAACGATAGCGGTAAATCAGTAAGAGACATCATAGATCGCACCATATCTAGTAAAGTACGATTACGACGTTCGGACACACCATTACGTTGTGGTGTTCCGGGTGGCGTGAGTTGTGAAACTATTCCACATTGTTTCAAATGTAAACCAAACTCGTAACTCAAATATTCTCCTCCAAGATCAAATTGTAGAAACTTTATTTTCTTGTTACAATGATTTTGCACTTCAATCTGAAATTCTTTGAACTTTTCAAAAGTTTCAGACTCATGTTTCATTACGTAGATATACCCATATCTGCTTAAATCATCTGTGAAGGTGAAAAAATAACGATACCCGCCGCGAGCCTCAATGTTCATTGGACCACATACATCAGTATGTATGATTTCCAACAAATCTGTTGCTCGCTCCATAGTTTCGGAGAAAGGCGTTTTAGTCATCTTGCCCATGAGGCATGGTTCGCAAGTACCAAGTGATTCATAATCAAGTGATTCCATAAGTCCATCAGTATGGAGTTTCTTCATGCGCTTTACACCAATATGACACAAACGGCAGTGCCACAAATAAGTTGCACCATCATTATCAACTTTGCATCTTTTGGCTTCAACATTATGAATATGTGTATCACTACTATCGAGATTCAATAAAAATAGACCACTCTTCCAGGGTGCATGACCAGAAAAGGTATTACTCATATAAATAGAACAACCATCATTCTCTGATTTAAATGAATAACCGTCTCGCATCAAACAAGATCCAGATATAATGTTCATGCTCAATGCTGGCACCAAATAACAATTATTTAGGTCTAAAACTAATCCTGAAGGTAGATGTAGAGGTAGCGTGCCGACCGCGCTCACATCAACTTTGGAACCATTTCCCACGCGCATCGTCACCTCGTCCTTAGCCAATCTTCGCTTAATCCGTAGTCCCTGTTTCGAGTTGCAAATATTAGCAACAGAACCAGTATCAAATACCCAGGTACTACTGCGAGCATTAGTAAGGTACACATCAATAACATGTATATCACATATACCTTTGTTCACCTTTCCATCCTTCTTATCTGCCAAATACTTGGGGCAGTTCCGCTTCCAGGACGTAATTCTTCTATGCAGCAATCAGGATAATCCTCAAGTTACGGACCCAGTCCATATAATTGCTACCATCATCTTTCAACTTAGCTTTCTCAAGGAATGCATTAAAATTCAACGGAACAACAGCACGAGCCATCTATCTACAACAAACATAGACAAGCAAAATACTATCAGGTACTAAGTTCATGATAAATTTAAGTTCAATTAATCATATTACTCAAGAACTCCCACTTAGATAGACATCCCTTAATCATGATCACGTGATCCAAATCAACTAAACTATGTCCGATCATCACGTGAGATGTAGTTTTCAATGGTGAACATCACTATGTTGATCATATCTACTATATGATTCACGCTCGACCTTTCGTCTCAGTGTTCCGAGGCAATATCTGTATATGCTAGGCTCGTCAAGTTTAACCTGAGTATTCCGCGTGTGCAACTATTTTGCACCCATTGTATTTGAACGTAGAGCCTTGAAAGTGCTAGTTATCGACTAGAGGGGGGGTGAATAGGCGATTTTTATGAAAGTCTTCAAAACATGAAAGTTTCGAAGACAAACACGAAAACTGGACCTATAAACATGCAGCGGAAGATGAACTACACTAGACAAGCCATAATATGAAGCTAAAGCATGATGACTGACAGCAGCTAGGTAGTAGGATCAGGATGGAAGATAGTATGAAGCCAATCAAAACAAGTAGTCACACAGTGAAGTCAAACAGGCATAGCATTCAGGCAATGACTTCACAGAGACAAACTGTAAGTAAGGAGAGTACGAGATAGATCAAGTGCGTTGTGAAGACAAGGATTTGTTCGACCAGTTCCAGTTGCTGTGACAATTGTACGTCTGGTTAGGGAGTCTGAGATTGAACTCAGAAGACCGTGTCTTCACCTTATTCCCCTTGAGCTAAGGACACACAGTCCTCGCCCAATCACTCTGGTAAGTCTTCAAGGTAGACTTCCAAACCTTCACAGACTTCGTTCACCGGCAATCCACAATTACTCTTGGATGCTCAGAACGCGACGCCTAACCGGCTGGAGGATTCACAGTCCTCAAGTGTAACAAGTCTTCAGATCACGCGGACAGAAAGACTTCGGTGATGCCAAACACTCTTTGGGCTCTAGGTGTTTTGGGCTTTGTCCTCACAAGGATTTCTCTCTCAAACTCTTCAGAGGTGGGTTGCTCTCAACGACAAAAGCCGTGCACTAACTCTGAGCAGCCACCAATTTATGGTGTAGGGAGTGGGCTATTTATAGCCACTGGGCAACCCGACCTGATTTGTCCGAAATGACCCTGGGTCACTAAGGAACTGACACGTGTCACAACAGTCAGATTTCAAACACACGCGACAGCTTGACTTGGGCTACAAGTAAAGCTGACTTATCCGACTCTGGATAAGATTTGCTCTCATTGTCTTCGCTCGAAGACATAGGATTTTGGTTGAGCATCACTTCAATCACTCTGACTTTGTTCACTTGGACCCCACTTAACAGTGCGGTGGTTCCTATGACTCAACAAAGAAGAAAAGAAACAGCGAAACTACTAAGTCTTCGCGCTCCATAGTCTTCACTCAATGTCTTCTTCTGTCATAGTCTTCAATGTGAATTTCTTCACGTACCACAATTATCTTCAATGTCTTCATACATTTTTAGGGGTCATCTCCGGTAGGTAAACCGAATCAAGGAGGGACTAATACCTGTGTTATCCTGCAATTCTCACAAACACATTAGTCCCTCAACCACGTTTGTCGTAAATACTCCAAAACCAAACTAGGGGTGGCACTAGATGCACTTACAATCTCCCCCTTTTTGGTGATTGATGACAAACTGGTTGAAGTTTTCAACGGGGATATAAATATGTGAAATTGTAAAGGATGAGGTATTGTTTGCATAAGTAGAAAAAGGCTCCCCCTGAAGATGTGCATATAAATAATTTGCTTTTGGAATGCAAATGCACATGGCAGGTTTTACCTGTGGAGATCCTCTTTAACTTATGAAGACAATTCATCATGCATGATCTGATGTAACGAACATAATGACATGCATAATGAAAAATGGACGTCTACGAAATGATTTAAGTGTGGAAGTTATCATCGCACATGCGAAATTTATCATTGCATCACAAAATAGCAAATAAGTAGAGATGACCATCGAGTTTAAGTGTTACAACTCAGAGAACCAAATGTATCAAAAGCAAGAGTTGTAAACACTAGGCAAAATATAATGCAACCGCCCATTTGAACCCGCTTGAAGACTATCAACTCATAGCTTGTCCCCCTTTTGTCAGTAAGGACCAAAAAGGGTTGAAGACATTGAGCCTCTACTCGTTCCCAGAAGGAGTAGGAGAAGATGCAGGGTTGGTGTCGAGGTTTGGCGGTGCAGACGAACTTGGAGCAGTGTTGATGCGTGTTGGAGGTGGCGAAGTAGCATCATCTTGATCATCGATCACACGAGCATTCACAGTTGCAGCAGAAGAGGAGTACTCTGAGTCTTCAAGAGATGGAGTGCACCGCAGAATAACATTTCTAGGTGGAGTGGAATCAAACTTGAATTTTTCTGAGAAGCCATCTTCCTGAAGATCTTCCTCAGCACACATAAGTGTCAGCCCTTTCCATGTGCGTCGACAGGTTTCATGCGCGACAAAGGCATTCTTGGTTGCAAGGTTGCGAATGCGATTGATGCCAGTCATGATGCTCTGCATCTGGCGCTTGAGCCAATCATGATGCCTATCCTGTTTCTGATGCAGGCCAACGAGAAGCTCTCAGTCATTGAGAACACGAGATCCCTTTCGAGGCTGTTGAGCAATTGTGCTGTTGGTGTCTTCGGTTGGGGCACGATGAGGTGCACGTGTAGTACCAGCCAATGGATAGACACGAGTGGCAGCCAGCACACCTTCAATGGGCTGAGTGAAGCTCTGACGATCAACGTTATGAAGATAGAGTGGCTCTTTGTCAGGCTCTGGATAGATGGCTTCAACAAACATATCAACATCTGGCAAGAAGACAATGTGGTTGCGGGCAGATGGCTGATAGTTGAAAGCAGTGTGAAGCTTGATCAGACGCATGATCCGTGGAGAATAGAACTTCAAGCCAAAAATGTCAGATCTAGATGCAGCAAGTTGGCGGATGAAGAAATCTTGTGCATTGAAGCTTTTGCCATGTAGAATATGGAAGACCAATGTCTTCATTGCACCTTCTAGCTTAGCCTTTGGAGAATGTCCTTTGATAGGCCAGAGAGTTCGCCTTATGATGTGATAGATTGTGCGTGGCAGATACTCAAGGTCTTCAACAAAGAACTCCGTAGGATATTCTGCATCTGGAGGCAATGGCTTCATCATACTTAGCATCTGGCTCATGTTGGGTTCTGGCTTGTGAAAGATGCTTTCCACAGCTGCAGTGTGAAGCTGACAACCAGGCTCATAGAGATCACCTGGAGTGGGAAGGCCAGTAAGCTCAATGACATCAAATGCTTTAGCTTCGTGATGGACATTTTCTGTCATCCACTCAAGGACCCAAGTCTTAGGATCCCTGTTGTAGTCTCTGATATGCAGAGTGGCGTAGAATTTGAGCAGCAACTCTTCGTTCCAGTGCTCCTTGTCAGTGACAAAATGTAGTAAGCCAGCCTCTCTGAAGCAATTGAGAGCTTCTTCTAAGCAGGGCAGGCCAGCTATGGCTTCAGTGTCAAGGCACATATGTGAAAATATGCGGCCTTGGTTATACAGAATGCATGAATAGTAGCTGCACTGCTGATAACTCCAGAACCGATCATATGAAATCTTGGGCTTGGTGCAGGGGTTCTTTTCGCTATCGAAGAAGGTGTTGTGTGCAATGAAGCCGTTGACATTGAAAGATCCTGGCGAAGTGGCAGTACCTGGAAATCTGGGCAGTCTTGGCTTTGGATTCTGAACCCGAGGCATGTGCTCGACATGGTAATCAAATTGAGTACCAGCAGCAGGTGGAGGAATCAGAATAGGCCATCTGATAGTGACAAGCTGGCCATAGTTGTATGCTTGCTCGATAGTATGTGGCCTTGGAGGCGGAAGAGGAGCAGTGGCATTGACTTCAGGCTGCAGATTTGTGTCAGGTGTGGCATTGACTTCATCTGCTTAATGGGCTTCATTGGCTTCATTGGCCACTGGTGCATTGACCACTATAGGCTCCACATTAGCGTCGGCCATGACAACGTCATTGGCTTCAGGAATGTCATGTGTGGCAGCCTCAGGGTTCTCACCCTCCACTTGAGTAGCTGGAGGTTCTAGCATAGACTGGTTCTCTTCATGAACTTCTTCTTGAGTTGTAGGGGGGGGTAGCGACATGCTCTTCTTCTTGTGTTACTCTGGCTGATGCAGCCGGAGGGTCTTCAGCAGCATTGGCTTCAGACACAGGGACCATCACAGAAGGATTGTCTTCAGGGAACACTTGACATGCCACTGAGCTTGACAAGTTGGAGCCCTCTTCTGTGATGGTGGTCATGGAGGCAGATGGCTTCAGGCCTTTGCGAAGCCGTTGGAATATGGGCGACGCCTTTGGTGATGGTGATGTCTCCATGTAGTTGTCATCACTTGACATGGGGCTGATGACGGGCACAGATGACGGCTGGGGTGTACTTGGTGAGTCTTGATGTGGGGTAGCTTGCTGGGGACGATCAGCCCATGATGCATCTTGTGAGATTGGCGTCAAAGGACGACCAATACTGATAAGCTCACTGTTCGTTCGAACTGGCGATGATACCGTTGGGCGCTCGATCTGAGGAAGAACTACATCATCTTGAGCAATATCTTCAGTCGTGATGGGGTCGACGACTGGGACTTCTTGAGCTTCGGGATCCTCTGTGGAAGCAGGCTCATGAACAATCATGCGACACTCTTGGTTTGCAGACAGAGGGGGAACAAAAGCAAGGGGCTCAACAACAAGGGGCTCTATAGGAGCAGCCCGATCTCTTCTCTTGGTTTTTCTCTTCTTAGGGGGTGGTGCTTCATCAGTGGTGCGCTTGGTTTTCCGCTTCCTGGCTTCGGCTTCAGCTGCCTTGGTTTTCTTCTGTTCAGAAGCCACTGAAGGAGCCTTGGGCTTCGAGCCACGCATGCTGGCAGGGAAGACAATGTGTGGTTCTTCCTGCCATGGGCTTCAGTGTTGGCTTCAGATGACTTCTTTTTCTTGGCAGCCATTGAGGGGTCAATGCCAGGGCGGCCAAGTGCTTTGCGTTTTTCAGCTTCATTGTAGGCTTGAACGCATTTGTCAGCGAGTGCTTTCATGTGCTCTCTTGAGCCTTTAGCTTCCTCGCATTTCTTCTGAAACGACTCCTTGAGGTCATTAAGCATCACCTGAACTTTTGCACATCAGCCACATTCAGCCTGGCGACATGCTTCTTGAACTGTTCCTTCTCGAAGTCTATCTTTCGCTTCAGTTCAACTATGCGCTGAGCCAGAGCAAGCTCAGGAGCAATGGCGCCTTGGAAAGCAACGCTGACGCCAATGGGAAGCTGAAGGTCATCAAAGCTGAGATCCTGATTATCAAACCACTCATCAATGAAGTTCTTCAGAATGTTTACATCAAAGAGGGGCAGATTATTGAAGATCTCCGCCTCTTGCTTGCTCTTGATCAGCTGTTCTAGATCATCTTCACCAAATTCTTCATTTGAAGACAAATCAATGGGTTTAGATTCATTCCTCAGAATGGCAGCAAGCGTCAGTGCATGACTCAGTTTCTAAATTGGTGTCTTCTGTGGCTTCTCACGCCTCTTGGAGATGTGAGAGAGATCTTCAGAGTTATTGCTTGGAGCAGAAGGGGCAGTTGCCAATGGTTTCACTCTTGAAGCTTTTGGAGCAGCAGATGATTTTGAAGCTTTAGTCTTCTTTTGCTTCTTAGGCTTTGGGGAGGAGCTGGAGCTTCGTCGGTGTCAGCATCATCATTAGAATGATCCACTTTGGCACCTTGAACTGCAATGTGAGTGATGAGGCCAGCAAGATTGTA
Organism: Triticum timopheevii; assembly: GCA_963921465.1. Lineage (NCBI taxonomy): Eukaryota > Viridiplantae > Streptophyta > Magnoliopsida > Poales > Poaceae > Triticum > Triticum timopheevii. Next base: position 485,714,705 of record OY997270.1, on the reverse strand, counting down.
GAAGGGGCCAATCCTGTTTTCATTGGCTTCACGGGTGCCATTGTCCCGAGGTGAGGAGGGACCAGGGTTGAAGTCAAGCCCTAGTTCCTTCTTGTTCTTTGTAGCTGAGTCTTTGGCGAACTGGTAGTTGCGCTTGAATAGACTGTCTTCACGACACCAGAGCAGTGAAGACGGGTCAGCATTCTCAGGATGTGGTCCGCGCACCATGCAAGGATAGAAGCCTTGCTCAATAGCTTCAGCCTGATTCCTGGGTGGAAGATTTCTATACAGAATATCACTCCAGGGTGCCTTGATGGCATTCTTCTCTGCATACTCTTTAGTGATGAAGCGATATCTGAACCACTCTTCTGCCCAATATCTTCGAATCCATTGGATTCGATTCTTGCGTTCAGTATAGGTTTCTTCTGGATCAGTTTTGTACATCTCGTGCAAATCAGGAGGTAAATCCTTGGAAGTGTCACCACGATGCTGTCTGCCCCCTTTCTTGCAAACTTTCCAGTTGCCATGAAGTGTAAACTGAAAGGCTTCAGTACATGCAATGGCTTCAAATGGCTGGACTGACAGGAACTCGCTTCAGGTGAGTTGATGTGACTCTGCAAGAATTCTGCAAACGAATGCAGACTATGAGAACCAAGGGATTCTCCCACGGACATGTACCTGTGACAGCATTAAAGGTGCGAGGGAAGGGGAAGAGGTCATATGCATTCTCAGAAGATTTTGAAGATAAATCAGTTTGAAGAGATTGACCTCATAACACGAAGACATTCACTTATATGATGAGAGTTGGTTCCAGAGTTGTACAAATCCAAGAATAAGCACAAGTGAGGAATCTAACTTGTGAAGAAGCATAAGTGAATATACTAGGCAGAATATGAGATGCAGAAAGAGATAGATTCATGTTCGAAGATCTAGAAACCACTTTTGGTAGGAAGGGATGAATCTATCGGATCAAAAAGACGGTAAAAAGTAAACTTTTATCACCACACGAAGAACTGCTAGACGGAGCGAAGATGGATGCCGAGCAGTTCGATCTCCCGTGCCCTAACTTGGCGACGGAAGACACCTACGGCAACGGCAGAGAAGACGAGGTCCGCGGCCGGCGTGAGGACGACGTCGAGGAGGTCGCGGCAGCTAAGCGCTTTGTTGTCGGCGTCGTCGAGAGCTAGCGTAGGCGCTAGGGTTTGCGAGAGATGGAGAAGGAGGAAGAAGGATTTTGACCGAGACAAGACAGGCATTTATAAGGATAGAGACAGCACAGCGTAATTACGCAGGTGTCCCTGGCGGTTCACATCTGATGGACACATGGCGAACATGCAACTCATTGAAAGTTGTTCCACGTCCCCACGCACGCCTGGATTGTCGGGGTGGTCGTTCCAAATTCTCCAGGTTTCAGGCAAAAAGGATATGTCATTAAAGCTAGATATAAATGTTTGTCTCTGAATCTTCTGCTGACAAGGACGCAGAGAAGACATTCGACAGTTTCAACAGAATGCATATGATTTGGATAGATAGAGCTTGAGGTAGAAAGCATAGAGAGGTTAGGGTCTGATCAATTTCACTTAGTTCAAAGGATTCAAACACGAAGACATAGCCATAAGTGAATGCTGTAGAGGACAGAATACAATATATATATACATATATATATATATATATATATATATATATATATATATATATAAACAGGGTAAATCCAAATCAGTAATCATGAAGTCAACTTAATGTTGAAGTTAAATCAATTGCGAAGACTTTGCAAATATGACACCATGAGGAAACACTTCATAAGAGTTTGGTGGTGGCGTTACCCACCGTATAGGAAGTATTAGACCCAGACACGGCGCACAATTATCGTGGCGCTCTGAAGTCAATTTCCACGTTAATGTATTCACACTTAGAGTGTATGTCTTCATTGATTGAAGATATACATTACTTCATGTGTTGCACATCTAAGTCATCAAACTGCATAAGTGTTAGGATGTGTGCCTAATCACAGGACATTTGAGGATTCCAAGATATTTAGCTCACACCGCAACTTGCAAAACCTTTTATCATCCAAGGGCTTAGTGAAGATATTAGCCAACTGCTCTTCTATCTTGACGTGAATGATATCAATATCTTCTTTCATAACATGATCTCTGAGAAAGTGATGATGAATTTCAATGTGCTTTGTCTTCGAGTGCTGAACTGGGTTATTGGCAATCTTGATGGCGCTTTCATTATCGCAATAGAGTGGCACATGCTTCAGATGGATGCCATAGTCCTTAAGAGTTTGCTTCATCCGCAGAAGCTGAGCGCAGCAAGATCCAGCAGCAATGTATTCAGATTCAGCAGTTGAGAGTGATACACAGTTCTGCTTCTTTGAAGACCAACAGACAAGAGATCGACCCAGAAAGTGACATGTGCCTGATGTAGACTTGCGATCCACCTTGTCACCAGCATAATCAGCATCCGAAAATCCAACCAGATCAAACTCTGAGCCCTTTGGATACCATAATCCTAGTGTTGAGGTGTAAGCCAAATATCGAAGAATTCGCTTCACAGCTAAGTGATGCGACTCCTTTGGTGCCGCTTGGAATCGGGCACACATGCAAATACTAAGCATGATATCTGGCCTAGATGCACATAAGTAAAGTAAAGAGCCAATCATGGAGCGGTATACCTTTTGATCGAAATCTTTACCATTGGCGTCGGGGCTTAGATGACTTTTGGATGGCATTGGCGTCGTGTATTCTTTGCAGTCTTGCATTCCAAACTTCTTCAGGCAATCTTTGAGATATTTTTCTTGTGATATGAAGATGTCGTTGCGTTACTGACGGATTTGAAGACCGAGAAAGAACTTCAGCTCTCCCATCATGGACAGTTGATACTGTTCTTGCATCATGTAACCAAATTCATCACTGTATTTCTTGTTGGTGCAACCGAAGATAATGCCATCCACATAGATTTGGCACACAAACAGTTCACGATCATATGTCTTCATGAAGAGAGTGGGATCTAGAGAACCAGGTTTGAAGCCTTTGCTCTTCAGGAAGTCTTTGAGTGTGTCATACCAAGCACGAGGGGCTTGTTTGAGGCCATATAGTGCCTTGTTGAGCTTGTATACCATATTAGGATGTTTTGGGTCTTCAAAGCTAGGAGGTTGTGCAACATATACTTCTTCTTCAATCTTTCCATTGAGAAAGGCACTCTTCACATCCATTTGATACAGAAGAATGTTATGATGATTTGCATAGGCTAGCAGTATGCGAATGGCTTCGAGCCTAGCCACTGGAGCAAATGTTTCATCGAAGTCAATTCCTTCAACTTGTGTGTATCCTTGAGCAACGAGCCGTGCTTTGTTTCTGACCACTTGACCATGCTCGTCTTGTTTGTTGCGATATATCCATTTTGTTCCTATTATGTTGTGCTTGCGAGGATCAGGACGCTTGACAAGTTCCCATACATTATTCAGCTCAAACTGTTGAAGCTCCTCTTGCATAGCTTGAATCCATTCAGGTTCCATGAAGGCTTCAGCAACTTTCTTGGGTTCAGAGATTGAGACAAATGCAAAGTGCCCACAGAAATTTGCTAGCTGTGTTGCTCTTGAACGAGTGAGTGGACCAGGTGCATTGATGCTATCGATTATCTTCTCAATTTGTACTTCATTTGCAACACGAGGATGAACTGGACAAAGATTTTGCCCCTGCTGATCATTGTCATCATTTGGAGGATTTTCTTCAGGCTGAGCAATGTCTTCAGGTTGATCGGGTGCAGAAATAATGAGTTCCTCTTCAGGCTGGGCATCTGATGGTATGATTTCTCCTGTTACCATAAGCTTGATTGATTCACTGGCAGGTACTTCATCTAGCACATTTGGCAGGTGCTCTCTTTGCGAGCCGTTAGTTTCATCGAACTGCACATCCACAGTTTCAACCACTTTATAGTGAAAGAGGTTGAAGACTCTGTAGGAGTGCGAGTCCTTTCCATAACCAAGCATAAAACCTTCATGTGCTTTCGGTGAAAATTTTGAAGTGTGATGTGGATCCTTGATCCAGCACCTAGCACCAAATACTCTGAAGTAGCTTACGTTTGGCTTCTTACCAGTTAGAAGCTCATAGGATGTTTTCTTCAGAAGCTTGTGAAGATAGACAGGATTGATGACATGGCATGCAGTATCAATGGCTTCAGGCCAGAATTTTCTTGGAGTCTTGTATTCGTCAAGCATCGTCCGAGCCATCTCAATAAGGGTTCTATTCTTGCACTCCATGATGCCATTCTGCTGAGGTGTGTATGGAGCAGAAAACTCATGTGTGATGCCTAAGGTGTCAAGATAGAGGTCGAGGCCTGTGTTCTTGAATTCTGTGCCGTTGTCACTCCTAATGTGCTTGATCTTGACGCCATAGTTGTTCATGGCGTGGTTGGCGAAGCGTCTGAAGACATCCTGCACTTCAGTCTTGAAGAGAATTATGTGCACCCAAGTGTATCTTGAATAATCATCAACAATAACAAAACCATAGAGACAAGCAGTAGCAGTGAGGGTAGAGTAGTGAGTTGGACCAAACAAGTCCATGTGGAGCAACTCAAAAGGTCGAGATGTAGTCATGATTGTCTTCGAGGGATGCTTGGCCCTTGTCATCTTCCCAGCTTCACAAGCACCACATAGATGATCTTTCTTGAACTTGACGTCTTTGATGCCTATGACGTGCTTCTTCTTGGCGAGAGTGTGTAGGTTCCTCATGCCAGCATGCCCTAGCCTCCGATGCCAGAGCCAGCACTCTGAAGACTTGGCAAGAAGACATACGGCCATCTGTGGTCCTGCTGAGAAATCTACCATGTACAGATCATCTTTCCTGTACCCTTCGAAGACTAGAGACTTGTCAGATTCCATTAGTACAAGGCAACGATATTTTCCAAACAGCACAATCATGTTTAAGTCACAAAGCATTGAGACAGACATTAAGTTGAAACCAAGGGATTCAACAAGCATCACTTTGTCCATGTGTTGGTCCCTTGAGATTGCAACTCTACCTAGGCCCAATACCTTGTTTTTACCAGTGTTAGTGAATGTGATGTGACTTTTATCACATGGACGTAAGGTTGAGTCCATGAGAAGACTTCGATCACCAGTCATGTGGTTAGTGCATCCGCTGTCCATAATCCATTCTGAAGCACGAGGTGTCGTACCCTATAGTGCAGTTAGGAGGATAGGCTTCACAAAGAGTGTTGTGAAGCATAAACATTTGACGCACAAGAGGATCATCAAAGCTTAGATCATGGTTAGGACTGATAGGGACCATTTGGGCATTTTATCTTGCGTCCCACAATGTGTTTTAGGTCCCCAGCAATAGCATCGGACGCCTTTGATTTCAGGCTGGAGACCTTTCCCTGCAAAAGAAAGTTAATTCTTCTTAACCACCCACATCTTCAGGGGTGGCTTAGAAGCAATGAGTCTAAGTGCAGCATCTGAGAATTTTGGCTTTGGAGCCCTAGCAAATAGCCTTGAAGGAGAAGAGCGATACTCATATGAATAAGCAGAAAAGTTCTTGGTTCTATGAACATAGCGGTTTGAAGACACACGCTCATATTCATAAGTCTGAGTATGGTTTCCTTGCAAAACATTGGCGTTAGGGTGACTCAGATGAGTCCTGTATCTGTATGAAGCCTTTGGGCCATATGAAGCCATAGGTCTGGGGTTTGTCTTCTTCCTTGGTGGTGTCATGATGACATTCATAGGAAGATTCTCAATACGTTGTTTAGGTACCCAGATCTTCTTCATAGGTGGTCCATTCCTGCAGTTAGTACCAATATACCTGGCAAACACTTCACCATTTTGATTCTTAAACAGTTTGTAGTTTGCATCAAGGGATTCATCAATGATAATAGGGTTAGTGCAAGTGAAACCAGATAAGGTGGATGGATCTACTGAAGGTTCCTTTGCAGCAACCCATGTGGTTTTGGGGTACTGCGCAGGCTTCCGATATGACCCATCAACATTCATTTTCCTCTCGAACCCAATACCCTCTTTTCTAGGGTTTTGCTTTAGAATCTGCTTTTTGAGGACATCACATAATGTCTGATGACTTTGAGGCTTTTGTACATCCCTGTCATGTATAATTCCTTCAGCCCTGCATCATCAGTGATACTTGCATTGTCCTCAGATGAGGAATTAGTGACCGCAGAGACATATGAAGAATTTGTAGCATTAGAAGCATTTGAACATTCAGGTGAAGAATTAGTAGTTTCACGTTCAATGCACTTCAGACATGGAGGAACAAATTCTTCCTGTGTAATGCTGATTTGTTGAGCAAGTAATGAATCGCGCTCCTTCTGAAGATCTTCATAATCCACTCTTAGCTTTTCAAGATCTTGCTTTCTTTGAAGACATTCAAAAGAAAGCTTCTTGTGATCAGACAAGAGAGTATTATGTTGATCTTGAAGGGCGTCAAACTTGGAATGAAGTCTCTGAAGACTACTAGCCAATGCTTTTGACTGATCCATTTCTTCACCTAGCATATCATCGCTCTTACTAAGCATGTATTGAACCTTTTCCAAGGCTCTTTGTTGTTTAGTGGCAAGGGAAGCAAGTTTGACATAGCTGGGGCCAAATTCATCACCTGATTCATCATCACTAGATTCAGAAAGGTAGCCTTCAGTTACCTTAGCACCCCCTGCCATGAGGCATGGTGAAGATGATGACGATTCAGGTGCAAAGGTCATCTCTTTGAGAGACTCCTTGTAATCCTCAAACCAAGGATCATGACGAGCATGATGACCTTCATAGACCTCAGAAAGCCGGTCCCAAATTAGCTTCGCGTGATTGAGGTGCATGACGTTCCTGAACTTATTTCCGGACAGACAGGAGCAGATGACATCCTTCGCCGTGAGGTTGAGTAGAGTGTACTTGCGAATGTCATCAGCCTCCGCCATCTTGCATAGATCGGTAAGACCAATCTCAGTGACGGTCCATAGTTCGCTGTCCATAGCCATCAGTTGCTTCTTCATCATGGCCTTCCACCGAGGATACTCATGACCGTCAAAGGTGGGGCAAGATACGTTCCTCAATCCTACAGTCGACATAGCTTAAACTCCAGGTGGTTAAACCAAATCACACAGAACAAGGGAGTACCTTGCTCTGATACCAATTGAAAGTGCTAGTTATCGACTAGAGGGGGGTGAATAGGCGATTTTTATGAAAGTCTTCAAAACATGAAAGTTTCGAAGACAAACACGAAAACTGGACCTATAAACATGCAGCGGAAGATGAGCTACACTAGACAAGCCATAGTATGAAGCTAAAGCATGATGACTGATAGCAGCTAGGTAGTAGGATCAGGATGGAAGATAGTATGAAGCCAATCAGAACAAGTAGTCACACAATGAAGTCAAACAGGCATAGCATTCAGGCAATGACTTCACAGAGACAAACTGTAAGTAAGGAGAGTACGAGATAGAACCAGTGTGTTGTGAAGACAAGGATTTGTTCGACCAGTTCCAATTGCTGTGACAACTGTACGTCTAGTTAGGGAGGCTGAGATTGAACTCAGAAGACCGTGTCTTCACCTTATTCCCCTTGAGCTAAGGACACACAGTCCTCGCCCAATCACTCTGGTAAGTCTTCAAGGTAGACTTCCAAACCTTCACAGACTTCGTTCACCGGCAATCCACAATTAGTCTTGGATGCTCAGAACGTGATGCCTAACCAGCTGGAGGATTCACAGTCCTCAAGTGTAACAAGTCTTCAGATCACGCGGACAGAAAGACTTCAATGATGCCAAACACTCTTTGGACTCTAGGTGTTTTGGGCTTTGTCCTCACAAGGATTTCTCTCTCAAACTCTTCGGAGGTGGGTTGCTCTCAACGACAAAAGCCGTGCACTAACTCTGAGCAGCCACCAATTTATGGTGTAGGGAGTGGGCTATTTATAGCCACTGGGCAACCCGACCTGATTTATCCGAAATGACCCTGGGTCACTAAGGAACTAACACGTGTCACAACGGTCAGATTTCAAACACATGCGACAGCTTGACTTGGGCTACAAGTAAAGCTGACTTATCCGACTCTGGATAAGATCTGCTCTCATTGTCTTCGCTCGAAGACATAGGATTTTGGTTGAGCATCACTTCAGTCACTCTGACTTTGTTCACTTGGACCCCACTTAACAGTGTGGTGGTTCCTATGACTCAACAAAGAAGAAAAGAAACAGCGAAACTACTAAGTCTCTGCGCTCCATTGTCTTCACTCAATGTCTTCTTCTGTCATAGTCTTCAATGTGAATATCTTCACGTACCACCATTATCTTCAATGTCTTCATACATTTTTAGGAGTCATCTCCGGTAGGTAAACCGAATCAAGGAGGGACTACTACCGGTGTTATCCTGCAATTCTCACAAACACATTAGTCCCTCAATCACGTTTGTCGTTAATACTCCAAATCCAAACTAGGGGTGGCACTAGATGCACTTACAAGCCTATCACACCCGATCATCACGTGGTGTCTCAGCACGAAGAACTTTTGCAATGGTGCATACTCAGGGAGAACACTTATACCTTGAAATTTAGCGAGAGATCATCTTATAATGTTACCGTCAATCAAAGAAAAATAAGATGCATAAAGGATAAACATCACATGCAATCAATATAAGTGATATGATATGGCCATCATCATCTTGTGTTTGTGATCTCCATCTCCGAAGCACCGTCATTATCACCATCGTCACCGGCGGGACACCTTGATCTTCATCGTAGCATCGTAGTCGTTTCGCCACCTATTGCTTCTACGACTATCGCTACCGCTTGGTGATAAAGTAAAGCAATTACAGGGCGATTGCATTGCATACAATAAATCGACAACCATATGGCTCCTCCCGGTTGCCGATAACTCGGTTACAAAACATGATCATCTCATACAATAAAATATAGCATCATGTCTTGACCATATCACATCACAACATGCCCTGCAAAAACAAGTTAGACATCCTCTACTTTGTTGTTGCAAGTTTTACGTGGCTGCTATGGGCTAAGCAAGAACCGTTCTTACCTACGCATCAAAACCACAACGATAGTTCGTCAAGTTAGTGATGTTTTAACCTTCTCAAGGACCGGGCGTAGCCACACTCGGTTCAACTAAAGTTGGAGAAACTAACACCCGCCAGCCACCTATGTGCAAAGCACGTCGGTAGAACCAGTCTCGCGTAAGCGTACGCGTAATGTCGGTCTGGGCCGCTTCATCCAACAATACCACCGAACCAAAGCATGACATGCTGGTAAGCAGTATGACTTGTATCGCCCACAACTCACTTGTGTTCTACTCGTGCATATAACATCTACGCATAAAACCAGGCTTGGATGCCACTATTGGGGAACGTAGTAATTTCAAAAAAATTCCTACACACACACAGGATCATGGTGATGCATAGCAATGAGAGGGGAGAGTGTGTCCACGTACCCTCATAGACCAAAAGCGGAAGCATTAGCACAACGCGGTTGATGTAGTCGTACGTCTTCACGATCTGACCGATCCAAGTACCGAACGTACGTCACCTCCGAGTTCAGCACACGTTCAGCTCGATGACGTCCCTCGAACTCCGATCCAGCCGAGCTTCGAGGGAGAGTTCCGTCAGCAAGACGGTGTGGTGACGATGATGATGCTCTACCAACGCAGGGCTTCGCCTAAGCACCGCTACGATATTATCGAGGTGGAATATAGTGTAGGGGGGCACCGCACACGGCTAATAGATGTCAAGGATCAATTGTTGTGTCTAGAGGTGCCCCCCTGCCCCCGTATATAAAGGAGCAAGGGGGAGGGGGCGGCCGGCCAGGAGGGGGCGCGCCAGGAGGAGTCCTACTCCCACTGGGAGTAGGACTCCCTCCTTTCCTTGTCCAAGTAGGAGAGGGGAAGGAAGGGAGAGAGCATAGGAAGGAAAGGGGGGCGCCGCCCCCCACCCCTCCTTGTCCTATTCGGACTAGAGGGGGGAGGGGGGCGCGGCCTGCCCTAGCCGCCCATCCTCCGCTCCACTTTGGGCCCATGAGGCCCATTAACCCCCCGAGGGGTTCCGGTAACCCCCCGGTACTCCAGTATACATCCAATAACCCCCGAAATCATTCCGGTGTCCGAATATAGTCGTCCAATATTTCAATCTTCATGTCTCGACCATTTCGAGACTCCTCGTCATGTTCGTGATCACATCCGGGACTCCGAACTATCTTCGGTACATCATAACACATAAACTCATAATATAACCGTCATCTAACTTTAAGCGTGCAGACCCTACGGGTTCGAGAACTATGTAGACATGACCGAGACACGTCTCCGGTCAATAACCAATAGCGGAACCTGGATGCTCATGTTGGCTCCTACATATTCTACGAAGATCTTTATCGGTCAAACCGCATAACAACATACGTTGTTCCCTTTGTCATCGGTATGTTACTTGCCCGAGATTCGATCGTCGGTATCTTAATACCTAGTTCAATCTCGTTACTGGCAAGTCTCTTTACTCGTTACGTAATGCACCATTATGTAACTAACTCATTAGCTACATTGCTTGCAAGGCTTATAGTGATGTGCATTACCGAGAGGCCCAGAGATACCTCTCCGACAATTGGAGTGACAAAACCTAATCTCGAAATACGCCAACTCAACATGTACCTTTGGAGACACATGTAGAGCTCCTTTATAATCACCCAGTTACGTTGTGACGTTTGGTAGCACAGAAAGTGTTCCTCCGGTAAACGGGAGTTGCATAATCTCATAGTTGTAGGAACATGTATAAGTCATGAAGAAAGCAATAGCAACATACTAAACGATCAAGTGCTAAGCTAACGGAATGGGTCAAGTCAATCACATCATTCTCCTAATGATGTGATCCCGTTAATCAAATGACAACTCATGTCTATGGTTAGCAAACACAACCATCTTTGATCAACGAGCTAGTCAAGTAGAGGCACACTAGTGACACTATGTTTGTCTATGTATTCACACATGTATTATGTTTCCGGTTAATACAATTCTAGCATGAATAATAAACATTTATCATGATATAAGGAAATAAATAATAACTTCATTATTGCCTCTAGGCCATATGTCCTTCATAATCCTCACAGGGGAGCGCTCCGATGGCAGAGCTTCTTCTTTGAGTCAGTCTTCCGCGATCCACCCCTCAAGTTTGTCTGTCGGGACGGATTAGATGGAGCTCCGGCGTATATTCCTGCCAACTCCTTGGACAATGAGGTTTGTATTTCTCGTCGTGTGTACGCAACAGCAAGATTTGATGTCAGGTTCTTTAGATCGATTGAACAATTCAACGTCAATGATTATGGCTCTGGGGTGCCGGTCCTTAGGGGCACGTGCAGGAAGACTTTCTGGTTGTCATTGACAAGGTCAGGCCGACTCTGGTATGGGAGGGGCGGCATCTCCATGTTAGTGGCTCGTTCTGGTGGCGTTAGTGGTCCTTCGATGTGATGCGGAGCATCCCTCAACTACCCACACCGACACTCCATCACCACCGCAAACACCAAGAGGGCCATTGACAAGAGCACGTGCGCGCCACATCGAGAACGAGGTGAACTCTTTCCTCTTCGAACATCATTCGAATTCACATGAGAATCGGGGCCTACCTCAAATAGAAACGTTGTGCCTTGTTAGGTACCAAGGAGAAGACTGGGAGGATCCGAGGATGGAGATTCAAGCAACCATGGAGAAGGAAGGGCAGCGAGGGAACGAGAAGAACGGAGCAACGGAGGGCACGGACTACTCCGGGTTCCCGGCCACCAAAGGACCCGGGTGCCCGGCCACCTCCAACCAACAAGGCCGCGGCCTCCCTGGCTGGCCCGGGTGCCTGGCCCTCTCTCGCCGGGTGCCCGCCCCCCCCCCCCCCTGGCCCAGCCTCCAGCCGCACCCCTGGGTGCCCGGTCCCTTGGCCCCCCGGGTGCCCGGCCCGTCCCAGCCGGCCTCCTGGCGCAGCCCCGGGTGCTCGGGCTTGGGACCTCCGGGTGCCCGGCCACCTCCCAGCCGACCCCTGTCTAGGCCGGGTGCCCGGCTCCTCTCGCCCCGGGTGCCCGGCCGAACTGGGCGACCAACTCTGACCGGTCCGGGTGCCCGGTCTCTTGGCCCCGGGTGCCCGGACACCTCCGGAACTGCCCATGTGCTTTTGGCCTTTTGGCCCATGTACCCCCCCTCTCTCACACATTTCGTCCCTAGGCTTTATATATCCATCCCCTAGGTCATTTGTAAGGTTAGCAAAGTATTAGACTAAATCTTGTGAGCTTTGCTCCTTGTATCCCCTCCTCTTTGGAGATCAAGCCCCCACCTAGGGAAGAATCCTTTGGATTGTCAAGGCCTCCTCTTGGAGAATATCATCAAGACCTCACCTAGTGGGAAGAACTTACCTAGTGCTACTCTCCTTGAATTGATCTTGTAATCTTGTGGATCTCATGTATGCTACTCTAGTGGATGTGATATTTAGGTTTGTTTGAGAGTTTTGTTCTTGGTGTTCTTGAGTGTTTTTCCTCCTTTCCCCCTCCAAGTGTGAAAATATCCCACCTACGGTTTGACCCAACAACGTCTTGGTATCATGAGCAAGGTTTATTCACATCTTGGAGTCCCATCCCCCCATTTGCTAGCTTGATTTTGTTGTTTTTCGTCCAAATCCAAAAATCCCCACAAAAATAGCCCCAAAAGTTTTTCTTGCAATTTGTTGGATCTTGTGAGATTTGGTTGTTTTGGTCCATGGATTTGATGTTTCGCAAGTGGATCTAGCCCCTACGCAACAATCCCCAACCTTCCCACCATGAAATTCGTGGAATTTGGCCTTTTCCCAAAGTTTTCCGTCCAAATCGGCCACCACCGGGTGCCCGCACCTCGAACCCCCGGGCACCCGCACCCTCGGGCCATTTCCCCCTGACCACCCCGGGCACCCGCACCACCCACCCCTGGGTGCCCGCACCCCCCCCCCCCCCAAATCAGCCCACTACCGACACCATTTTGGCCATAACTTCCACCTCCCAAGTCCGTTTTTCGTGTTCTTTAGCTTGTTTAGAAGCTCTTGACATCCGCCATCCTATCATCCCACTACTACCACCAGTAGACCCCATCCAAAAAATCATCACAAAAACACCCACCTTCTGCATTTGATGGATTTTGTGTTGCCATTTGCGTTTCCTAAGGTGTTTCAGCTACTTAGGAGCGTGTGACATCGTCATCACCATCATCGACTCGGAGCCATTTTCACCGCTAACCATGAGAAAGGACGGTAACCTTGACGACACTTAATTCTTACCTTGCTTTTTGCATTGATAGCCCGAGCCCCTTTGCGTTGCTTACCCATTGAGACTAGCAAGTTGAGAATTGCTGGGCCACGCTATTGTGCATCGTAGTGATCGTGTTATCATCCTTGTGCCATAAGTCTCTCCCGTGCATATCATATATACTTGTCTCATATCATACTCGGCTCGAGCATCAAGCATAGAAAAAAAGAGAAGAAAAGCTTTTAAGCAAAAGAGGAGAAACAAAGAGCTTGTAAGCAATAGAGTTGATCCATTTGCATACCGATATCATCTTGGTCATCGCATATATACCATAGTTGGGATTGAAGACGGCACGGTTCTCTCTAGGTAGGTGCACAAGCGTATCTTGCCCATTTGAGCAATTGAGCTAGTGTTTCTCGAGCATTCGCACAACAAGAGCATTTTCCGTGGTTGCACATTTTGAGCTCACTCCTTGGTTGTGCGGATCCCATCTATCTTCCGTGCATGTGTACCTAGTGATACCTTTGGGTTTGATCTATTTGCTTTACTTGCATTTTTGTGAACCTTCTCAACCTTATCGATATCTTGACTAACATTTTCTTGAAATTTTTGCCACCATCCTAACCGAGCTACTCCATAAGCCTCTTATTCGTAGGTGTGAGAAACGAACCCGGCTCCAATTCTCCTATTGTGGCATTACATTGAGTGACACTTGTTACATCCTCAATCCTCGGAGAAGGTAACTTTGGTATTGTTCTCTCACTTTCCTACTCACCCCACTTGGTTATGATGGATATGACACACTCGTCGGCGAACCCACTTCTCGAGGAGCAAGGTGGTGATAACGGCTACGTCACCAAGAACCACTTCATCGCGCAACGAGCACTACATAAAGAGAAGCTCCCCAAGCTCAAGTCCGTGACTTCCACGAGCTACTACGACCTCGACACCGACCACGAGCTTCCTTTCTATGGGACTCAAGACTCCGAGGAGTATCTCGAGTGGGAGTGCACGATGGACAACTACCTCAAGCTACATCAAGTCCCTTCCGATGACCAAGTGAAGCGCGCCTCAAGTACCTTCCACGATTACGCATCAACATGGTGGCTTCATACACCTTCGACGACTTTCTTCACGAGTTGGACCAAGATGAAGAAAGCTATGCGGCGAGCGTTTTTGCCTTCCACCTACACGGAACATCTTCAACGCCAATTGGAGAACACCATCCAAGGATCCAAGTCCCTCGATGAGTACTTCCTCAAGATGAAGAAAGCCCTGCGACGAGCCGGTGTGGACGACCCCATTTGGATGAAGTTCTACTTCATGATGGGATTCAACAACGACGTCTCCAAGATTATCTTCCTCGAGAACTACAAGTCCCTCGACGACAACTACATTGGTGCTCTCAAGGCGGAACAAGAACTTATGAAGGCCAAGACTTCTCCACCCCAAGCACACTTATCGAAGACCAACCTCAAGGACGGTGAACGTGAGGCTAGTACCACCACGTTGTCCAAGCCCGACAAGCTCCAAGACTACGCTCCCAAGTTCGACTCCACCGCCATCCCTCTTCGTGGCATTGATGACGCCAAGTCTACTTCGACTCTTTTTCAAGACGGTGCGGCGACGAGTACAACTATGGAGACCCTCAAGGAGCAAGCTTTGAAGGCGAGCGACATGGCAGCGAGCAAGGATGATGCTTCCATCTTTGGAGGCAAGAGTGATGATGTGCCATCTTCGGCCTTCATCCACGGCGACGACGACGAGAAGGTTGAGCATGGGACTATCCCTTCAACCAAGGCGGCGATAGGCATTGAGCATGGAGACATTTGCACCAACATCTCTCCGACACCCACATATGAAGAGATGCCCCAAATCCCATGTGAGGAGAGCCACTACCACATGAGTGACATGAGTGGCTCCACCATATGTGACGCTGAGTGCATCTCCTATGAGAGGACGAGTGTGACCACCACTAGCCCCACATTTGAGAGCATGCCACACATCCTATGTGAGGTTGAGAGCCATTTGAGTGACTCCACTAACCATATGAGTGAGTGCATCCTTAATGGAGTGAGTGAGCCACAACACTTAGTGAGTGAGGTAGTTGACACGGCATGTGAGGCCACTATGATTTCTCACGACTTAACCTCTACTCCGAGTGTGTTTTCTTCTTTGGTGCTAGGTCTCCTACATGACGACATGTCTATCCTCGACAAGTCCACACCTCACATGGAGACGACGATGGCCATGGTGGATGATGATGCACCCCCCACATGGTTCCATCAAGATGAAGATGACAACGAGTGGATCTTCGACACCTCACCTACAACACATGAGCGACACTCCAAAGGTAACATAGGTGATGGTGCTTCTTTTGTCCCACTAGTGGACTCTCTTGACATCGATTGCTCCCATGATGATGATCAACTTATGGAGACACCACATACTATGTCTTCTACATTGTCGGTGTCAAAACCGGCAGATCTCGGGTAGGGGGTCCCGAACTGTGCGTCTAGGTGGATGGTAACAGGAGACAAGGGACACGATGTTTTTACCCAGGTTCGGGCCCTCTTGATGGAGGTAAAAACCTACTCCTGCTTGATTGATATTGATGATATGGGTAGTACAAGAGTAGATCTACCACGAGATCAAGGAGGCTAAACCCTAGAAGCTAGCCTACGGTATGATTGTTGTTCGTCCTATGGACTAAAACTCTCCGATTTATATAGACACCAGAGACGGCTAGGGTTACACAGAGTCGGTTACAATGGTAGGAGATCTACATATCCGTATCGCCAAGCTTGCCTTCCACGCCAAGGAAAGTCCCATCCGGACATGGGACGAAGTCTTCAATCTTGTATCTTCATAGTCTTGGAGTCCGGCCAATGATGATAGTTCGGCTATCCGGACACCCCCTAGTCCAGGACTCCCTCAGTAGCCCCTGAACCAGGCTTCAATGACGACGAGTCCGGCGCGCATATTGTCTTCGGCATTGCAAGGCGGGTTCCTCCTCCGAATAATTCATAGAAGATTTTGAACACCAGGATAGTGTCCGGCTCTGCAAAATAAATTCCACATATCACCGTAGAGAGAATAATATTTACAAAAGTTCAATCTGCTGACATATTTCGCGGTATGACGTCACACCACGGCCAAGCCTTTATTTGAGTTATTTTTATTGTTCCACCTCAGCGCGTTTAGCAAAGCGGTTTCCTTAGCACGTCTTATCAAAGCAGAGATCGTGTCCCCTTATCCCGGAATTCTCATCAATACGGACGTGGGTAACCCAACCGCGCCATTGATTGCAGCGCTTGGGAGATAAGCGAGTTTTACTGGGCCCGTGGGGACGCATAGTTTCGTCCGCTCATATATAGGGGATAAGGATCCACCTTTTCACCTACGCCTTCTTTCTCCTTTGCTTATCCATCTCCGCGCACTCGAGCTCCAGCGCCCAAGTCCGCACATCTCACCTCAACCTTCTCCAACCATGTCCGGAGCGGGAGGCAAGTGGATGGCCTCCTCCGTCACGGAGGGGCACATCAAGAAGTTGTGCAAGGCCGGATATTTGTCCAGCGATATCGCGCACCGGCCCCCCGACGAGGGGCAGCTTGTCCCCACCCCCGGGCCCCATGAGAGGGTGGTATTCCTTCCCCATTTCCTCCGCGGACTGGGCTTCCCACTCCACCCCTTTGTCCGGGGGCTCATGTTCTACTACAGCCTGAATTTCCACGATCTGGCCCCGAATTTCATCCTCAACATCTCGGCGTTTATCGTCGTGTGCGAGGCCTTCCTCTGCATCCAGCCCCACTTTGGCTTATGGCTAAAGACTTTTAATATCAAGCCGAAGGTAGTGGGCAGCAGCCAAGCGGAGTGCGGAGGCGCAATGGTGGGCAAGATGCCCAACGTCACCTGGCTCGAGGGCGCCTTTGTGGAAACCATCAAAGGGTGGCAATCGGGGTGGTTCTACATCACCAAGCCGCGAGACCCTGAATGGGCAGCGGCCCCCGAATTCAGATCTGGCATCCCCACGCGGCTCACCTCCTGGAAAGAGAAGGGTCTGTTGTGGGGCAATTCGGAGGAGCTGACCGGACTCCAATCCTGTCTCCAAACCCTGGTGAACAAGAAGCTCAAGCTTGTCAACGTGGTCCAGGTCATGCTCATCCGCCGGATTCTCCCATGCCAACAGCGGGACTTCAACCTGTGGGAGTTTGATCCGGCACAGCACCAGACCTTGAGCAGGCTCTTCGACACTACGTACGAAGAGGCCTGGAGGGTGTTGTTCAAGGGTGCCGAAGCTCCCGCATCCGCTACCGAAGATCACGGATTCAGCTCGCAGCATCAGGCTAGCGACGTAAGCTATATTATCCTTTACGGGACACTTGCTTTCCATAGTTTGACTTCATGTGGGATCTAAACTCCCATTACCTTTAACAGGCCTGGCAGAAGACGTCCGGACAGGTTAACTGTCTGGCTCCCCTTCCAGAAGACCCAGCGGATGCCCGTTTGACAGGGCTGCTGGTCCCGGCGCCTTATGTGGTGCCGGAGAAGAAGGCCAAGAAGAAGGCCATGGGAACTCGGAGGAGTTCCCGGCGCCAGGTGGTATCGGACTCATCGTCCGATGACTCCGAGGCGGACTCCTCCCACGAGGACGAGGAGGAGAAGAAAGAGGCCTCTCCCCCTGCGGGGGGAGAGAAGAAGAGGAAGGCTTCCCCAACAGGGGAGGCCGAAGGGTCCAAGAAGGGAAGGACCCTTCCTCCGGACTGTTCCACCAACGCCGTCGACGGCGACGAGGAGTGGCCTTCGAGGGCCAAGCCCCTGGCGAGATCGTAAGTGTCCGGATCCCAGAATAACTTATGTTTTTCCTTTCACCGCATAATGTCTACTAATGCCGAACACGACCATACAGCCCGCCCAAGGACGATCTCCCCGCTTCGTCGAGTGGGTCCCTGGGTTCGTCGGATGTGAATAGCGCTTCACTTCCGACTGCCTCCTCCCCTTGTGACGTAGATGATACCGAGGTGGGGTCCCAGAAGGGGACCGGCCAGGAGGAGGAGGCCCTGGAGGTGCCGCAGGGCAACCTTTCGGATTTCGGGCCGGACTCCGCGCCGGAACCTTTGGTGGTTCCGGAGTCCGGCGGGTGGCCCCTTCGTAAGAAGGGAGAGACGGCGACGCCGGTAACCTCCGTCCAACCGGAGGCGCCAGATAACTTGCTAGAGGCGCTCAACGGCGCTTCCATCGAGGAGGAACACCGCACTGTTATGAGTGCGGTGATTCAGAAGGTTCAGTCCGCCAAGAGCGGGCTGACCGAAGCCTGCAGCAGCCTTCTAACGGGCTTTGAGGTAAGGATTTTAAGATATGTAAAATAGTACCGCATAGACAGTAGCCCCTGATGCTCAGTTTGGTGTTTGGAAAGAAAAGTCGGACTGAGGATCTAAAAAGATATACGCAGGAGTCTAACAAATATGTCAATATGGGAATGCAGGCTGCGCTGCTAACCTCTGCCGCACTGACTGCGGAGGTCACTGCCTAGAAGCAGAGCCTCGAGCAGTCCGAGAACGAGCTCGGCCGTGCCAAGAAGCAGCTCGAGGACAAGGAAGGTAAGTAACACCTTATTAAAGTTGTACCTTATAAAAAAAGGATTTGGTTGCAAAAAATGACAAGAATAACGTGGGTATTGCAGGGGCCACGAACGAGGTGGCGACCCTGAAGGAGGCGGTGTCCACAGCCGAACACAATGCGGCTGCGGAACGTACCGAGCGAGAGAAGCAGGAGGCGCGGGTGGCGGAGGTGCGGCAAGAGCTCCAGGCTCTCGTGGAAAAACACGAGAATTTGGAGCGTGACTCGAAGACTCGAGAGTCCGAGCTTGCGTCCGCTCTTGAGAGTGCCAGAGCTACTAAGGCTGAGGACCAGAAGGCCCTCCAGGAGATCGAGGCCGTGAAGAAGATAGCGGCGGTAAGGCATTCTTCATGCAAAGCAAGCATGTAATAGTGAATTACCTGTTACTTACCCGAATTCGGAGCTCTCCAGGAGCGTTTGCAGATCTGCCCCGCAGCGTGTCCGATGCTGCCGCGTTCTACAGAGCCGAGGAGGGGAGCTCGACGGAGAAGGTGTTCTGGTCCCAGTATGCTGAGGCCGGACATCCGGTGCCCCTGAGCGACCAGCTGAAGCAGCTGGTCGAGCTCCACAAGGTGGCCGAATAGGCCATGAAGGGCCTTATAGTTCGGCTGTGGCCTAAGGAATCCATGCCTAGGAGCTACTTCGGTCTGGTGCGGCGGCTGGTGGACGCCTGTCCATGGGTTGACGTCATCAAGCACTCCGCCTGTATTGAAGGTGCCCGTCGGGCCCTTGCCCGCGCTAAGGTGCACTGGGGCAAGATGGACGCCGAGAAGCTTGTGACGGACGCGCCACCACCGGGCAAGGAGTATCGCACGCCCGAGATGTATTATAAGGGTGTCCTGAAGGGTGCCCGCATTATTGCGGGTGACTGCTCCAAAGATGTAATTTTTTAGTAGACTCGCATTTTGTTATCCTTTGCGCTGAAAACTGTGTTCATATGCGCTAAGCAACGCTTGTTAATTTAAATATTACCTTCTGTGCGGCCGTTTATCAAATCTGAGAGATGGAAAGTCGTTGGCTTCGGCCCCCATGCCACGAGTGCTGGGTGTTCGGGATAAACGTGAGCGCTCTTGTTCCCATTGTTGGGTCCTTCTAGGGAGGCGCTCAACACATCGAACGAGGCAACCGGACTTATAATGCTTGAACACTCTCACTTAGCCATAGAATTCTATAATTTTAAATTTCGGCGAAGCCCTTGGTATTCGGAAAGCCGAATTCGGGGCGCTATCCACGCCTAGGGCCGGACAAAGCCGGCTCCTCGCTCTAAGCGGCATAAGTCTTTAGGGACTCGAAAAAGACCTCTCGAACAGCGACCAGCTCTCGCCTTATCATGACGGTCAGTTTTAGCTTTCTCCACTGAGGTGCTCAATCCAGCTCAACTGGGGCACAATTGCAGTGGTTCTCCCAGCGCTACCTTAGCCGATATAACGGAACGTAAGGTACCAAAACATGGGAGCCGGGCAAACCCAACTATTGACCCAAGACATGATTCGGAGCCGATGCATATAATGCTATAAGTTCGGGGTGCCGCACTTGTGAAAGTGTTCGGACTTATCACACCATACTTTGGGGAACTTAAGCCCCTGGTGTATTTGGCCGTACCAAGGTGTACGGGTGCAACATGTCATAAGTGAACATATATAGAAAAGAATGCAATTATAGGCAAAAGGCGATGCATTGTTTATTCAAAAGATACTGCAATAAAGGCAGATTGATACAAATAGTGCGATAAGCAAGGGGTGGGACTATTTAACATGTCCCCCGCTAGGGGTAGGCTGCGGAATGGTATGTAAAACAGGTATAATGCTCGTAATGGAGACCACCTGGATACTCGTCGTAGCCTTTCTGCTTCCCTGGTTGTTGCATCGTGAGTTCGGCAGGTCTACTTCCGTACAGGGCTTCTGGAAAACGGAGTCCTGAGGATAAGAAAAAAAAGAAAAGGAAGAACGATAAGTTCGGGAGCCCCTGGTGTGGTTGATCCGCACTCTGGGCATGCCGTGGTTGTGCCCCTCCCCCTATGCCCATGGTATCTCCAGGGCGTACTGATGTACGCGTGGCACTGGTCTCGCGATGTCGCGGGGGCTGGGGTTGGGGCCGCATTGCTACGCATGCTCGGAACGTGCCAAGTGGTCATGTTGTAGGTTACTCCGCGCGCGCTTGACGGTGTCCGGTCGTTAACGGCCGGACTCGAGAATTGCCTTAAGAGGCTGCTCTGCACTTCCGCCGCGAGAGCCGCTGTATGCTCCTCCGTTCGGAGAGAGCGTTCAGTGTTTCCGCTGACCGTGATGACTCCTCGAGGGCCTGGCATCTTGAGCTTGAGGTATGCGTAGTGCGGCACCGCATTGAACTTTGCAAATGCGGTTCGTCCGAGCAGTGCATGATAGCCGCTGCGGAACGGGACTATGTCGAAGATTAACTCCTCGCTTCGGAAGTTATCCGGGGATCCGAAGACCACTTCAAGTGTGACTGAGCCGGTACAATTGGCCTCTACACCTGGTGTGACGCCTTTGAAGGTCGTCTTTGTGGGTTTAATCCTTGAGGGGTCTATGCCCATCTTGCGCACTGTATCCTGATAAAGCAGGTTCAGGCTGCTGCCGCCGTCCATTAGGACTCTAGTGAGGTGAAATCCATCGACGATTGGGTCTAAAACCAATGCGGCAAATCCGCCGTGGCGGATACTGGTGGGGTGGTCCCTTCGATCAAAAGTGATCGGGCAGGAGGACAACGGATTGAACTTTGGGGCGACTGGCTCCATCACGTATACGTCCCTGAGCGCACGCTTCCGCTACCTTTTGGGTATGTGGGTTGCGTATATCATGTTCGTCCGCACTTGTGGGGGGAATCCCTTCTGTCCTCTATTGTTTGGCGGCCGTGTCTCCTCCTCGTCATAGCTGTTTTAGCCCCTTGTCGTTGCCTTCGGCAATTAACTTGCCTGCCTGTTTGAAAACCCAAGAATCTCTATTGGTGTGATTAGCTGGTTTTTCTGGGGTGCCGTGTATCTGGCACGAGCGATCGAGTATCCTGTCCAAGTTGGACGGGCCTGGAGTAGTTTTTTTGAATGGCTTTTTCCGCTGACCGGGTTTAGAGCCTCTGAATCCGGCGTTGACTGTCGTATCTTCAGTATTATCTCCATTAATGCAGCGTTTGTGCTTACTGCGACGTGACCTGCCATTGCTGTCTTTGGTATCCGAACTACTAGAGTTTTTGGTTAGGTTGTTACTGCGAGCTAGCCAGCTGTCTTCTCCCGCACAGAAGCAGGTCATGAGTGATGTGAGGGCTGCCATTGATTCGGCTTTTCCTGTCCTAGGTGCCGGGCAAGCCATTCATCGTGGATGTTGTGTTTGAAGGCTGCAAGGGCCTCTGCGTCCGGACAGTCGACGATTTGATTTTTCTTGGTTAAGAACCGTGTCCAGAATTGTCTGGCCGATTCGTCTGGCTACTAAATTATGTGGCTTAGGTCATCGGCGTCTGGTGGTCGCACATATGTGCCCTGGAAGTTATCGAGGAATGCGGCTTCCAGGTCCACTACAAGAAATATGTCAACTTGTGACCACCACTATTGGTCATGAAAGGTCACAAATTTCCATTTACGACCTTTTTGTGACCAAAAACAGAAGGTCAAAAGCTGGCCGTCGTAAACTGACTATAGCGACATTCTCTGTGAGAAGGTCGTGGATGTTTACGACCAAAATATTCCTACTATGGCGTTTTGGTCACTAGCAACCTCCCCAGGCCACGTAGGCATCCAGCGTGGCAAGCTGATGTGGCACAAGATTCAGCCCGGTCCGATTTGGTGTTCTACATGGGCCGAGCCCATTAATTCGGCCTATTTGTGTTTTTTTCTCATATTAATTTTGGCTAGGTAGATGGGCCAAGCCCAACAATTAAGCCTTCTCATTTTGGGGCCGTGGCCTTTTCTGCTAGAAAGTTTTAGTTTTTTTGTAATATAAAAAAGGTCCACTAGTCAAATGGGTCCCAGATGTCTGGTGCGTGGGTCCCAGCTAGCAAGTTCATATTCTTCATATTTCAATTTAACAGTAAATAAATAACCAGTATTTAAATTGGCACAAACAAAACACACACATAATACTCCAAATATTATCAGCCAGATTCAGTACAGAGCTCCTATTGTACAAATAACATATACTTTACAAGCTCTACACATAATAAGCTCTAACATATACAAGCTCTACAAGCTCTACACGTGATACATTTACAAGCTCTATACATATACAAGCTCTACAAGCTCTACAAGTTGCCCTGGTGTTAACCCTGTAGCTCTACAAGTGTCTTCAATCTTCTTCAACATGGAGCTCCTTCGGTAGCGAGCACAAACTGGGCACCTGCATCATCACAGGAAGGCAATTTTAGATCATAAAAACAAATGTTCCAAGCACAGTTTAGAGAAAAGAACCAAGTAAATTTGCCCTCAATCATACAAACAAAGTTTAGAGAAAACCAAACATGAACAAGCACTTATTATGCAGTTTTTAAAGTTTTTAATACATTTATTTTCTATTAGCAAAACTGAATATGCTACTTCCTGACTCATGGCTGCATAGTCCAGCTAGCTACACCAGTTTGCTCTCATGCAAAAATTAGAAAGAAAAAAAAGAACAACAAATAAATCAACACTGATTTGTCTAACACATACAGTAACTTGCTGATATAACTTGTATAACTTGTATATTTGTCGACGGAAAACGGGATGCAAAATCATGTTTCAGTCTAGATCAATCTATCATGAGAAAACATGTATAACTCCCACTAGAATTTTTTAATGCAGTTGCGAATTATCCTGAAAACTTGTGCACTTAATGATGGTCTACTATGTTGCTGTGATGTGATGTGTAGTATGTAGCGCTGACCTGCAACCTATATCAAGCTAGAAGAAATCAGGGCAGAAATAAAAAAGAAACATCAAATGAATAAACACACACACACACACACATGTACGTATACTGAGTTTTGATCAGCTGTCCAAAATTCAGTAAGTAAAACAGAGTAGTCTTATCTTATGTAAACAGAGTCTCAATCAGGTGCAGCATACAAATGTACATAAACACATGGACGTCGGTCATGTAGGCTGTGCAGTGATCCTGGATTCTACTAGCACTGCACGGCACTAACTAGTTCAGGCAGCAAAAGCAATTCACGGAATTTGAATTCGCTATCTGCTGCACACAGAGTATTGGAATTGAACAACTAAGAACCCAACTCAACCATATTCAGAAGCAGACCAACATCTGTGCAATAAGTTCAAAAGCATTAACTGAAGAGATTTCTTTTCAGAAAAGAAAAAAGTAACTGAAGAGATTTGGAGAACACGATACTCGAAAGAACTTATAATGAAAACATCTTTGCTTAATCCCCCTGGATGGATAGGAATAATGCAACCAAGGCCTAAGTACCTAACTACTAGTATCTACTAATGATAGATACAGATAGCAAGATATATGCATACCGCATACCAGATACAGCATATAATGATCAGTGTGTAGTGTATATATTCTGGTGAGTGTGTAGTGTGTAGTGTATATATTCTGGTTAATGATCAGAATAATTAAGGAAGGCCCTTTCAGTTAGCTAGAATCTTCCTAAGAGATGAGACCATTAGGACTAACTAAATAGGGCACAAAATTCAAATATAAAACAAAACCAAATGCATATGCTGACAATCAAGCAGGTGCATAACAGGGACCAATCAGCATGAACAGGACTGTAGTTGCTGCTACAAATCTTAAGAACACACACTTTACAAACTATCCTACAGTATTTTCTTCCGAACGTAGTTCAGTCTCTATAAACAGAAACTAAGTCTGTATGTACGTGGATCAGTGGATGCATCTATCAACCTTTCTGATGCCAAATGTGTAACATGAGAGTGAGGCAAGTCACGATCCACAAAAGGGACTCACCCCTTTCTGCTTCCTACATGAGAGTGAGGTTGGCCCCCTGCTTGTCCATCTTGTAGACCTCGTACCAGTGCTCGGCCACCTTCGATCCGAGCGCTCCGAACCCGGTCGCCAGCACGACACCTGCAGGCAAAGTAGTAAGCTACGGATCAGTGCGCCTTAATAATGGGTGGAGTTTACAAGCACAATTAATTAATTGAACTGAAACTGAAAAGGTATACTAGTTACATTTAATAGATGAATGGAATTACCACATTTACTACACAGGGTTCTGCATGATATATCAGGAACATTTTGAACAATCAACATACGTAACCAGTTGTGAGCCATAACAATCGAAACTAAGCAGTAGTGTGTAAAGATGCACTAATATGTTGTTTCTTAAGTCTGAAGTTCCTGGCATGTCCAAATTAGAGGCCATCATCATTATTAAGGAAAATGATGCAGCCAAATGTGGGAAAAGAGGGGAACCCCACGCGCATGAGGTTTCCCCAGCCAAGTAACGGACACACCGCCCCATAGCAGATGCCATCACATGGCAGCAGCCACCAAATATATCCTGTGATTATTGCTGGTCAATGACCTAATGAGGCAAGGCAATGACAACCATAGCTGGGCTGCAAGGGCATCTTAGATGAAACTGAAATAATGGTCAACAATCCTCCTACATCTACTAGTTGTTCTTAGATGTCCTTGTCTATTCTCTCAAGGAAAAAAGAGAGGACGATGAACTCAGAAGGGGGTGCATTACCTTGGGGTCGCAGGGTACTTGCAGCCATTGGTGCCTGCAAGAAAAAGGAGCATCATTAGAAATCTAGAACTGTGCGATTGGGGGGCAGTCAGGCAAAGAAACGGTGAGTGAATGGATGAGTAGATGGGTACTTGGGTCGGTGGAGGAGACCACAGCGGTGCTGGAGAAGACGCGGGCGATAGGGTTCTGGCCGCTGCGCTGGTAGTAGCTGTTGACGGCGTAGGAGCAGTGCGCCTTGACGGTGTCAGGGGCGAAGCAGGCGGCGTTGCGCTGGATGGGCTTGCAGTCGAGGCAGAGGACCTACAGGCGCACGGTGCCCTTGCCGCCGATGCGGACGGTGCCGGCCATCTTCATGAGCCTCTCTTTGTTCATCTGCGGAACCAGGCACCAAAGAAACAACCCGTGAGATCTTTGTCCCTGCGGCGGGGCGCCCAATCTGAGCTCGCGATTCGCGGGAAGGGGTGTGGGAGGAGGAGGGGGACTGACCTTGCCGGAGGGGGTGGGTCGCGGCGTCGGCGCCGGCGGGCGATGGGCTTGAGCGGGCAGCGGGGAGGGATGGGGGGAGGAGCGGGTGGGGCGGCGGCGGAGGGGAGTCCCGTCTGTTTTGTGGGTGGATTATAGGGTTTTCCTTTTTGCGGTGCAGGGGAGGGAGGACGGGGCGGCGATGGCGGATCTGGGCGCGGCCTCTGTGGGTCGAGTCGATCCGGCGGATTTTGCTGGAGAGAAGGGGAGGGGAGATGCAGATGGTGGAGGTCTCGGGGGGTCCGGCGATGGGTAGTGGGCGGAGTCCCTGGCGTTGGGGCGGAGGTGCTCGGCGGCGGGGCTGGATTTGGGGGAGAAGAGTAGTAGGCAGAGATGGATCTGGATCGGGGAGAGGGGCGGCGGGGAGGGGTCTGGATCGGGGAGAGGGAGACGGTAGCGCTTGACCTAGGGTTTCTCGGGAAGGAGGGGGTCGAGGGAGGAAGGGAGAGACGCTGGATCAGTAGGAGGCGGACGGCTCAGATCGAATACAGTGGGGTGATCCGTGTGCGGCGTCCTGATTGGTTCGAAAATGAGCTATTAAAATTTCCTCT
This sequence comes from Triticum timopheevii, assembly GCA_963921465.1. NCBI lineage: Eukaryota > Viridiplantae > Streptophyta > Magnoliopsida > Poales > Poaceae > Triticum > Triticum timopheevii. The sequence goes on along the minus strand of OY997270.1, from coordinate 485,688,126 downwards.
TCTTAGTGTTAAAAACAAGGGAGGTTTGTGAGGCAGCTACCAAAAATATTTTGCAAAATGGCATCACTAATTTTTTCACTTAAGTTAGACCACCTTTCATCGATGATCATCAATTTGATTGCATTTCCTATCTTTCTAGTTATTTTGAGAAACATCCAATTCGGCAAGAAACGAGTCAAATTTGAACTACATGTATCTTATAGTTTGCTATTTATTTTCTAAAAAAATCATTTTTAGATACAAAAGTAGCTATTTCATCATAGACAAACCAATAGTTTTGCATTATTAACCACCTAACTAAGAAGGGTCATGTGGGCAAATTTGATCACATTTTGAAATCGGCATAGGAAATTCACAAAAAAATGAAAAACCTTCGCATTGTGTGATTATACATCTACGAGGATGCATCTTGGAATGGCAAACAATGTTGCCTAAGGAAGTTTTCATTTTCTTTGGACGAAAAAACCATTTTCCATTTTTCGAGTACCCAAAAGGAGGTTTTTTGTGAAGGACCTCCCAAATAATTGTTGCAAAATTGGACCAAATTATTTTTCTAAAATACTAGGCCATATTTAATGCACAATTGACCAAATGGTTGGGTGTCAAAACTTTTGATCCACCTCTCGTGAAAAAGACAAATTTCCGCCGATTCAGTTGGAAGCGGGTCAAATTTGAACTACAGCTGCCTCATAGTTTGCTATTTATTTTTTCCAAAAATCATTTCTAGGTACATAAGTATCTATTTAATCAGAGAAACACCAAAAAAATTCCAATATTCAACCACTAGCTAGGAACGGTCAAGCCCGCCGTTTTGACCGCATCTTGAAACGGGCATAAAAAATTCAAAAAAAATCAAAAAATTGGAAAACCTTCGCATTGTGTCATTATATGTGAACAAGTTTCCAGGAAAAATAATAAAATTGTAATACAATAATTATTTTAAAAAAGTGTTCTCGGAAATGAGCGATGAAGTGTGAAGATTCATGGCTTTCAAGCCAAATGATCAATCTTATGGCCACATTCATGGCATAGTTTGTTCAAATGATCTCTTATTGTGCACAAGGGTGCATATTGGAATAGCAACCAATGTTGCCTAAGGAAGTTTTCATTTTCGTTGGATGAAAAAACCATTTTCCATTTTTCGAGTGCCCGAAAGGAGGTTTTTTTGTGAAGGAACTACCAAATAATTGTTGTAAAATTGGACCAAATCATTTTTATAAAATACTAGGCCATATTTAATGCACAATTGACAAAATGGTTGTGTGTAAAAATTTTTGATCCACCTCTCGTGAAAAAGACAAATTTCTGCCGATTCAGCTGGAAGCGGGTCAAATTTGAACTGCAGCTGCCTCATAGTTTGCTATTTATTTTTTCCAAAAATAATTTCTAGTTACATAAGGACCTATTTAATCAGAGAAACACCAAAAAATTCCAAGATTCAACCACTAGCTAGGAACGGTCATTCCCGCCGTTTTGACCGCATTTTGAAACGGGTATAAAAAATTCAAAAAAAAACAAAAAATTGGGAAACCTTCGCATTGTGTCATCATATGTGGCCAAGTTCCTAGGAAAAACAACAAACTTGTAATACGGCAATTATTCTAAAAAAGTGTGTCGGTGTACTAAAGTACGGGTACCTTAGTATCCCGAACTTGTGCACGGGCAGTCGCAGCACCCAGCGGCAAGGCTTGCCGGGCATCCGCCAAGATCCTCTGTAGCTCATGTTGATGCCATTCAAGAACAAAGTGTTTCAACTAAGAAGACAAGACTCCGGCAAGAATAGCCTCGCCGGGAAGGACAAGGCCCCGGCAAGAGGAGCTTGCCGGGAAGGCCAACCAAGGCGCTTCAAAGAACTTGTCGTGACGCGACGCCCGTCCCGGCAAGACCCGACGAGCGACAAGCTTTCGGGTGCGACAAGACAACGACCGCGGCAAGGCGCTTGCCGCGGCGAAGCCACCACTCTGCGCCCATGCTCCAGCGCATTCGTCGATGTGTCGCCACAGGACCATCCCAGGAGTACGTGGCGGGGCGCTGTGCAGCCAAGCGATGCGAGGTGGCAAGTGGAGATGACGAGAAGGCCATCATGGCAGGCGGTGGCGCCCCTAACGGTCGCTTCTCTGCACTGTTGGGCGAGGCGGACGGGCATTAAATGCGCTTGTCCCCTGCCGTCAGAGTTAGGTAGGGTGCACTGTAGATAGCAGTTGTACCAACCACCTTTTTTACATTTGTACCCCTATCTGCGTTGCCACCTGTCGGTGACCCCTTTAGCCTATAAAAGGAGGCCCATGCGCAACGTAGAGAAGGTTCGACTCATTCGAAACTACAGAACGCTCACTCCCTCGAGCAAGAACACAATACAAACACAAAGCAGCAGTAGGAGTTTTATCTCTCCGGAGAGCTTCGAAGCTGGGTAAAATCCCTCGCGTGCTCTGCCTCGATCTGCTCTTCGTGCGCTCTCCGCTCCCTTGCCGGACCGAAAGGGGCCCTGCCCCATAGGTGTTCGTTTCCCACGACATCTTTGGCGCGCCAGGTAGGGGGCGTCGAGGTTGCGTGAACCTGATCCGGCATTCACGCGAGCCATATCTTCGTTTTCTTCATCATCACCTTCATCGACATGCCACCGAAGAAGAAGGCTTCGGAGGTGGCTGCTCCGGCCGCGTCGATCCCACCGCCACCGGAGCAAACGGGTGGTGGGATGGACGCCGGCGGGGGAGCGGGCGCCGACGAGGGGACTCACGTCGTTACCAGATCCAAGGACAAGGCCCCACAAACTTCGGCGTCCGTACACGCACCGCGCCCATCTCAGGAGGCGCGAGATCGACAGCGTCATGGTGCCCGCAGCACCGTACTCGCGTTAGAGCAAGGCCAAGCTGGTGGATCTTGGGGCGTTCAAGACTAGCATGCACGCCAGCATGCCGGTGCGAGTGAGGTACGGTCGCCCGGATGGGGTACTGCTCCTTCCAACCCAGTTGGAAGTCCGAGCATATCCCGCTCCTCGCGCCGCTCACCGCCTCCGCCGAAGACTCCAGAAGAAGCGTTGGCTCGAGCCCAACTGCTCCTAGATTACCCTCCAGCGCCGGACAAGATCGACGGTTGGAGGGCCACCATTCAGAGCCTCATCGGCTTCGCCAACGGCGACACTCCCCGGCAACCGAGTACGTCGAAGCCGCGGCAAGACGCCCAGACGCAAGCCGATGGCGACAAGACTGGTGGGGGAGCGACCACCGTGCACTCCCCACCCCGAAGGCCAAGATCGCCGACTCGCCGGGTCAATCTCGACACCGAATCCACGGCGTCGTCAGATCCACGAGCTCGTCGCGATCAACGCCAAGTTCTTCAAGAACGACAGCACGAAGACGCTCGTACACGCATCGAGCGTTGAAGAGAAGCGCGACGTCAGTCTGAACAGCGCGCTGGGCCCGCTATTGATATGCATGCGCCAGGGGAACCAGGCGACTTACCGTACGCGGTAGGTTGCTCTGCGTTTACTCGTGAGCTGCGGCAAGTACAGTGGCCCAGTACCAAGAACTTCAAGCCAGATGTACCCGAGAAGTACGATGGCAGGTTGCACCCGTCGGAGTTCCTCAGCATCTACACCATCGCGGTGCAGGCTGCCGGGGGGCGCGACGAGAAGATCCTCGCCAACTACTTCCCGCTGGTACTCAAGCCAAACGTCAGATCCTGGCTCATGCACTTGCCGGATGACTCCATCTCCTCATGGGCGGACCTGTGTCATCAGTTTGTCGGCGCCTTCACAGGCAGCCACAAGCCCCATGGCCAGGAAATTGATCTCCATCTGCTCGCCCAGAAGGAAGGAGAACCCCTGCGCAAGTATATTCAAAGATTCAGCCAAGTGCAGTGCAACATCCCAGACGTCCACCCTGCCGCGGTTATTAGCGTGTTTCATCAGAACGTGCGTAATCGCAGGATGAGGGAGGAGATGGCGATGTGCAAAATCAGAGACGTCAGCGAGCTATATGCCCTGGCCGACAGATGTGCACGTGCTGAAGAGGGGAGGAAACTCCCCGGAGAGAATGCAGGAGCGGAAGGGTCTGACAGTGAGGATGCCGCCCCGGCAAGGAAAAACCGGAGGCGGAACAATAGGAAGAGGAAAGCTAAAGAGGAAAGCATCTTGTTGAACTGCAGAAAGCTGAATACGAGCGTCGCGACAAGGAGAAGGCCCAAGAAGGTGGTGGAGGACCCGGCAAGAAGCGTCCCGGCCGGGGGGGGGGGGCACCACGGCAAGGCTAAGCAGCGGCAAGGAGACAGGCCTCCCCGCGGCCGCGACAAGGATGAAGACGAAGACGAAGATGAAGAGATGGATGAGGATGAGGCCGACGAGCAGGAGTTTCAGAAAGCAACAGAGGTCCTTTGCGTTGACGGTGGTGCTTCTCTGCATACTTCGCACCGCCAGCTCAAACAATGGATGCGGGAAGTTAATGCAGCAGAACCATCAGTTGAGTCACGAAAACATCTGAAATGGTCCAGCACGCCCATCATCTTTGACGTTGAGGATCACCCTGATCGCATAACTGCGGTCGGGTGCTTGCCGATGTTGGTTTCACCAACTATCCGCAACCTCAAGGTCACAAAGATGCTGGTTGACGGCGGGGCCGGCTTGAACCTGATTTCCTCCGCGGTACTCAAGAAGCTCCAGATCCCCGACAGCGAGCTCGAAGAGACTGGTACTTTCCAAGGAATCAATCCGGGAAGGAGCAAGCCAAAGGGGAAGATCACACTGCCAGTGACATTTGGCAGTGAGCTGAACTTCAGGACAGAGAAGGTAACCTTTGACGTTGCTGATTTCCCATTGCCTTACAATGGGATACTCGGCCGTCCAGCGCTCGCCAAGTTCATGGCAGCCTCTCACTATGCCTACAACGTGCTCAAGATGCCCGGTCCGATAAGTGTCATTTCTGTCCCTGGCGACAAGAAAGATGCCCTTATCTGTACCGACAAGATCTACCGGGAAGCAGCAGCCGCAGCAGATCGCAAGACACTTGCCGCTGAAGCTCCCGGGGGGAAGAAGAAGACCAAATCCGGCAAGAGCTCTGATGCCCACTCCGGCAAGCGCACCTCTTCGGAGTGCTGCGCTACCGTCGAGGACGCACCATCGAGCTCCACCGTTAAGTGTAAGAAGGCGAAGGCAGCTCCGCCAGAGACCAAGAAAGTGGCCGCCAAGGACGACGGCACTGGTGGTACCTTCACCATCAGTGCCACGCTTGACCCTAAATAGGAAAGCGCGCTCATTGCTTTCCTGCGGGCGAATGTCGATGTGTTTGCATGGCAACCGTCTGACATCCCCGGTGTTCCCAGGAAAGTAATTGAGCACCACCTTGCCATTTGTCCTCACGCGCGGCCCGTCAAGCAGAAAGTTAGGAAGCAAGCAGTCGAGCGCCAAGAATTCATTGCTGAAGAGATCAAGAAGTTGGAAGCAGCAGGCCTTGTCAGAGGAGTGCTCCATCCAACGTGGCTGGCCAATCCTGTAGTCGTGCGCAAAGCAAACGGGAAATGGAGGCTTTGTATTGACTTCACTGATGTTAATAAAGCCTGTCCCAAAGATCCATTTCCCTTGCCGCGCATTGACCAGATTGTCGACTCCACGGCAGGATGTGATTTGCTTTCATTTCTTGATGCATATTCAGGATACCATCAGATCTTTATGGCAGAAGAGGATGAGCAGAAAACCGCATTCATTACTCCATGTGGCACGTACTGCTTTGTGTGGATACCCTTCGGATTAAAGAATGCTGGTTCAACATTTGCAAGGGTAGTTCATGAAGCTTTTGAGCCACAGTTGCACAGAAATGTAGAAGCCTACATGGATGACATAGTGGTCAAGAGCAAAGACAGAGCAACTCTGATACAAGATTTGGACGAGACCTTTGTGAATCTGCGCAAGATCAACCTCAAGCTCAACCCCGAGAAGTGCGTGTTTGGAGTTCCTTCCGGCAAGCTTCTCGGGTTCTTTGTGTCTCAGCGGGGGATCGAAGCCAACCCCGACAAGATCAAGGCCATTGAGCAGATCGAAGCACCGAAGCGTGTCAAGGATGTACGAAGGCTTGCCGGCTGCGTAGCTGCTCTCAGCAGGTTCATTTCTAAGTCTGCTGAACACGCCCTGCCGTTTTTCAAAATTTTGAAAAAGGCTGGTCCAATGAAATGGACTCCAGAAGCGGAGGCTGCGCTGCAAGACTTGAAGAAATATCTGTCCTCCACTCCAATACTTGTCGCACCTAAGCCACAAGAGAAGTTGCAGCTATATCTAGCAGCAACCAATCAAGTGGTTAGTGCTGCGTTAGTAGCGGAAAGGGAGGCAGATGATGAGCCAGCGGTCGCGACAAGCACATCCAGCGACAAGCAGGGGGCTTCCCCGACAAGCTCTGGTCCCGACAAGGATAAATTTGCGCAGGCACAAGGAGAGAAGCAGAAGAAAATGGTGCAGCGCCCAGTTTACTTCGTCAGTTCCCTTCTGCAGGGGGCTAGATCAAGGTACTCTGGTGTGCGGAAGTTGCTTTTCGGCCTTCTCATGGCCTCGAGAAAGCTGCGCCATTACTTTCAAGCACATGAGATTACAGTTGTCACTCGCTTTCCGTTGAAGAGAATATTGCAGAATCCAGAAGCAACAGGCAGGATTGTCGAGTGGGCACTCGAATTGTCAAGCTTTGGCCTCATGTTTGAGAGTACCTCAACTATCCAGAGCCGAGCATTGGCAGAATTCATAGCAGAATGGACGCCAACACCTGATGAAGAAACTCCAGAGACGAGCATCCCCGTCAAGGAAGCAAGCAAAGAATGGATCATGTACTTTGATGGTGCCTTCTCGCTGCAAGGCGCCGGTGCGGGCGTACTACTTGTCGCACCCACCGGAGAGCACCTCAAGTACATGGTCCAGATGCACTTTCCCGAGGAGCAAGCGACAAACAATACTGCAGAGTATGAAGGCTTGCTTGCCGGACTCAGGATCGCGGCAGACCTTGGGATCAAGAAACTTATTGTCAGGGGTGACTCGCAGCTTGTCGTCCGCCAAGTTAACAAAGATTATTAGAGTCCGTTGATGGAAGCCTACATTGATGAAGTGAGAAAGTTGGAAGAGCATTTTGACGGCTTACAGATGGAACATGTTCCGAGAGCCCAGAATGACATTGCAGATGGCCTGTCAAAGTGCACCGCACTCAAGTTACCTGTGGAACTAGGAATTTTTGTGCTCAAACTGACTCAACCATCCGTGACACCATCAACTGGACAGAGCAATAAGAGGAAGTTGGTTTCCGGTGACTACTTTCCGGCAGAGCTCCCCGAAGCCGCCGCCAAGAAAGTCCCCAAAATCAACACCAAGAGTGCTGAGGAGCAGTCTGCTCCGGCAAGCCCTAGGGTTTGTTCCGTTGAAGCGGACGCTCCTGACAAGTTTTGCTCCGGCAAGCTTGCCGGGGAACATCAAGCTCCAGCTGAACCTCAGGTTCTTGCCGTAGAAGCTGATGTTCCCGCAGCAGCGTTTTGTGCCTTTAGTCCTTGTTGTCGAGCCACAAGCTCCAGCATGGGCACAGCAGATTGTCCGTTTCCTTCAAACAGGAGAACTTCCCGAAGAGCAAGAAGAAGTAGAGAGAGTAGCTCGGCAATCAAGTATGTACCATTTTGTCGATGACATACTGTACAGAAGGAGATTCAACGGAGTGAAATTGAAGTGCATTCCCCGGGAAGATGGACAGAAGCTGTTGGTGGAGATACATGGAGGCATATGTGGCCATCACATTGGCGCAAGGGCACTTGCCGGCAAAGCTTTCCGGCAAGGTTTCTTTTGGCCAATAGCCCTCCAGGATGCAACTGCACAAGTAACCAAGTGTGAAGCGTGCTAGTTCCACTCCAAACAGATACATTAACCAGCTCAAGCTCTCCAAACAATCCCTTTATCCTGGCCATTTTCGGTCTGGGGGCTCGACATCCTCGACCCCTTTCCTCGAGCTGTCGGGGGCTTCGAGTACTTGTACGTGGCAATCGACAAGTTCACGAAGTGGCCGGAGGTGGAAGCAGTGAGGAAGGTGACAGCACAGTCAGTAGTCAAGTTCTTCAGGTCAATTGTTTGCCGTTTCGGAGTCCCTAACAGGATCATCACCGACAATGGCACACAATTAACGAGCCGCACCTTCATGCAGTATGTCCAAGATCTTGGCGCCAAGGTCTGCTTCGCTTCTGTTGCTCACCCGAGAAGCAACGGTCAAGCGGAGAGGGCAAATGCTGAAGTGCTGCGCGGGCACAAGACCAGAACTTTCGACAGGCTGCACAAGTGCGGAAGAAATTGGATCGAGGAGCTGCCAGTGGTTCTTTGGTCGATCAGGACGACACCAAATCGAGCCACTGGCCAGACACCTTTTGCTCTAGTCTACGGAGCGGAGGCAGTTCTCCCCACGGAACTCGTATACGGATCGCCTCGAGTGCTCGCTTATGATGAGCTTGAGCAAGAGCAGCTGCGACAAGATGACGCGCTGCTCCTTGAGGAAGATCGTCTTCAGGCTGCTGTATGAGCTGGTCGATACCAGCAAGCTTTGCGCCGCTACCATAGCCGCAAAGTCAATGCCAGAAGTCTCGAGGAGGGCGACCTTGTTCTTCGGCGTGTTCAATCCGCCAAGAATTCCAACAAGTTGACGCCAAAGTGGGAAGGCCCTTATCGGGTGAAACGAGTCACTAGGCCTGGCGCTGTCCGCCTTGAGACCGAAGATGGCTTTCCGGTGAGCAACTCCTGGAACATTGAGCATCTTCGTAAATTTTACCCATAAGGCGCGGTTGCCGGAACCTGTTCCGGCAACCACCTTTTGTACAAAGCCTTGCCGATGTTGCATGTAACCCTTTGTACAAAGCCGGGCGCAGATCCCGTGCATAAATAAAATTCATGTGCTTCGCACATCTTGTCAAATTTCATGCATTCCTTCTTTTTTGCATGCTTTATCTGACAATTTGTGCAGCACCCGCCCCGGTAAGCAATAACGAGCCTTAAGGCTCCATATCGTTATTTTCTCTTCTTTCTTTTTCTCAAAGAGAAGGTTCCTTCACCCACAAGTTCATCGGGGGGGAGAAGATAAGAAGATAATGGTGTGGACTAGGCGTCGTTCAAAGAAGTATAGCCTTGCCGGGACACAGACGATGGAAGAAAAAGCTAAGTCGCCAAAGTTTGAGCATGATCAGTTTTTAAAATTTTAAGTTATCTTCCTTGAACGACCGTGCTTTGTATGGAAAACCTGTGCGCGGAGGAACCAACTCGTAGCTAGTTGCGCCCTTACTTTGTTTCGAGTCCGCTCAACAACTTAAGCATGCTGCAACTAGTTGCGGCAAGGTTTCTTGCCGGAGCCGGCACCGCAAGCGGGCTGCTGATGTTCCGCACTCAGCGCTCGCGGCAAGAGTGCCTGCGCCGGCAAGTTCCCTAAAAACGTAGGGTAAAAACATACAAAGGAAGGAATCAAGTAAAGGAGATAACGTAGCAAGCATTGCCCAGAATAAAGTTATATTACAAAGGTAACTCGTTGAGGCACTGACTAAATTGTTCTCATAACATAAATAACAGCGGCAAGGAAGGGAGAAAAAAGGTGGCCTAATCCACGCGCTCGCCGTCGATCCTCCTGACTTCATTCACCTTGTCCACAATGGGTGCGACAAGGGCCTTGAGCTCTTCAAGATCAGCACCCGCCGACAGCTTCTTGAGGACGTGGGTGAGGTTGAGGCCCGGATTGCGGAAGAGTACCTTCACCAGCACCTTCTCCAAGACCTTGGCACAGATTTCGCGTGACTCGTCAGCCAGCTGCTTTGGGATCCTTTCCCGGAGTTGCTGGAGAGCCGTCACCACGCCCTTGAAGAATAGAGTAAGCTTGGCGCTGGGCTGGAGGTTCTCGTCGGAGGAGTACCCGAAGCCCGCCAAGTTCAGTTGCGCTAGCTCCTCGTCGATGACTGCAGCGATGTTGACGAGGCCCTCCATCTAGAGCTCCACCGTAGCCCTGAAGGTGTTTTGAGTCTCGGCGGCCCTCGTTAGCAGCTCCTCGTTGGCCTTGATCTCTTTCTTCAAGTCATCTTCTCGCTTCTTGGCGCCATCCAGCGTCCCAGTCAGCGTGACCAGCTTCAGCTCCAGATCGGCATTTGAGTCTTTGACAGCATTCAGTTCCTTTGCCTTGTCGGCAAGTTGAACTTGCAGATCACCATGAGCGAGGGCATCCTTCTCGCGTTCGCGCTGGAGCGCGGCAAGCTCCTCATCTTTTCCTTTCAGATCAGCCTCCAGCTGCGTCATCTTCACCTCTAATTCCTTCTTGGCGGCCTCGGCAGCCGCGGCAGCGTCCTTCGCTTCCTTGAGTGCCCCGCCAAGTGATTGCTCGCGTGCGGCGAACTCCTCCTCGTAGCTGTCCAGATTGACTTTCTGCTGTGTCAGTTCACCTTCTCGGGTGGACAGCTCTTCAGCGGCAAGCCTCTGCTGCTCCTCGGCTTCAGCCTTTTCAAGGATGAACGCCTTCTTCGCCTCGACAAGCTGCGCCCTCTCCTCAGCAATAGAACGGAGGGCCTCTTGGTTGCGGCTCTGGAGCTCCTCCGCATGCTTCTCTATGTCAACTCCCGCCCGTGCGACAAGCGCTTCCCGGGACTCCAGCTTCGCTTGCCGGGCGCGGTAGAGCGACACCAACTTCCGGAGCAGCTGCTCCACTTCAGACTCGCTGCTGCTGCTGCTTGGCGCGTCAACCACCGCCAGCCCAGTGGAAGCGAGTACTTCTCCATCAAAAGTCTCTCCCTCGACCGGCGCCCTGGAGCTCGACGCCCAGGGAAGCTTGATGAAGACACCCTCGCCGGCCTTCAAGTAGGTGCCGGGCTGGGGCTCTTCGGAGCCCGGTGCTGCGTCAGCGGCGGAGGGGTCGGTGGTCGGTGTAGCGCCTTGCGCTCCTGCGCCCTCGGGGTCATCAGTACGATCGCCGGACCCCTCGCCAGCTCCTGCGCCAGCAGCCTTGGCGGCCTCTTCGCCGGCGGGATCGTCAGCGTCGGCCTCTTCCTCGGCAGCGGCAGCATCCTCAGTGTTGCCGCGTGCGTCCTCCTCGCCGGTGGCCTCGGTCTCCATTGGCTCCGCGGAGGGAGGATCTGAAGGCAGGAAAAGGGGAGAAAAAAGTCAAGCAAATATCCAAAAAAGAAGACTAGAAGAAGAAGAACCCAAGGGAAAATTTCCGACAAGGAGGGTCACCTGTGCTGGGCTCTGTGACCATGGGCTCCACCACCGAAGGCTCGCTGGTCCCATCCCTTGCCGGGGACCTCTCCCTTGCCGGAGAGCGCTCCCTTGTCGGAGAATCGCCCCTTGGCGGCGTAGTTGAAGCAGATAGCACCTCTGGAGCGGTTTCTGGTTGCTCCTGATGGGCCTGCCCTGCTCCTACACAAGCAAGTCAACAATCAAGATGTCAACAAAGAAAGAGCACCCACGCGCGCCCCACAACAGGAAGTGAACAAATACTTACGCTGGGGGCTGCGCTGGGGGCTGCTTCGGGGAGAGGTTGCCGGGTCCGTCAAGGTGGTCTCGGATGCATCCTCTGTGGCCACAGTAGGATCATCCTCGATGACAACCACGGGGACCTTGGCCCTCTTCGCCGCTCTCTCGGCCAGAGTCCTGAAAAGGAACGAAGTTCAGAAGGAAGCAGATTAGATACAAGACAAGAAACAGCAAGAAACGAAGAAATATAAATACAACAGGAAGAAAGTCTTACTCCTCCTCCTCTTCTTCCTCCTCGTCGGAGCTGAGCGCGGAAAGGTCGAAGTCAGGTACCCTTTCCGCGTGACGAGGCGGAGGAGTAGGCTCCCTTGGGCGCTTGGCGGAAGCTGCAACAGGATCGGAAGTGGCGGCCCGAGAAGACCCCTCTCCAGTTGCCGGCGCGGCATGAGATGCTCCCGTGTCAGCGGTGCTTGGCGCAGTGGAGCGTGTCCCGCGGCACGGCGGCTGTTGGCCCGTCTGCCGCCCTGCTGTGTCTCCGGTCCTGCGGAGGCGCCTCCTTGGTTGAGCTGGGGGCTGCGCTGAGGGTCCCGTCTGCGGCAAGCTACTCGAAGATGGCTGGCCACTTGCACCCCCGGCAGGCTCACTCGCCTCGGCCTCGGGCTCCCCCTCGCCAACGACCTCCCCGCCAAGGTCCTCTCGGTCGGCAAGGCTTGCCGCCTCGGCTGCCTCTGCCTCCTCCAAAGTAAACCCGAACTCGCCCGCGGCGGCGGCTGCCGCCGCCTCTTCAGCCCTGGTGGCGATGTACCGCATCTCGTCATCGGTGGTGTCGCTGGTCAGGAGCCTCTGCTCGTCGGCACGGACTGCTACCTCCACCAAGCCGTCGAAGAATTGCCGCATGATGTCGTCGGAGAGCTCCCATCAAGTTGGAATAATCCCGTGCGAATCGCACTCCGGCATCATTGCACGGATGCGATCAAGCTGGGAGTTGTTGCACAGTGGGATGACGCCCTGCGGCAGCCTGAACCACTCTGGATGGTTGGGGTCGTGCTTGAATAGCTCCTTGAGCATCCCATCCAACTGCAAAACGGTGAAGTTAAAATTGAGGCCTGGACGCAGCCTCATGATATCTGCCGGGCCCCCGAACAGCCAGGCGGGCCTTCCCCTCTCCTGCAGAGGGGCGATGCGGTGGCGAAGAAAGTCCGCGCCAACAGCCCCTACAGTGAGCCCGGCAAGCCTGAGCCGCAGGATCCTGGTGGTAGCGATCTTCAGCTTGGCATCGTCCGCCGCCAGGGCGCTCCAGTCACCGCCGCGCACTACCCGGGTTTGGCGCAAATTGGTGAATGACTGCGAATCTGAGTCAACAATCCAACACCATTCATCCCTCCACTCGTCCCATTTACTGCGGAGCTCCCCCTCCAGATACACCTCCTTCTTGCCGGCCCTCGAGATCCAGGAGACCCCGCCAGACAAGGGCTCTCCTTTCTCGACCCGGGGCATGAAATAGTGGCGGAAAAGGGCAACGTTGGGGTGGATTCCGACGAAGTTCTCGCAAAGATGCACGAAAACCGCCATGGTCAGAACGGCGTTGGGGGTGAAGTCGAGGAGATGGAGCCCGTACGTGTTCATAATGTCGCAGAAGAAATCGGAAAAGGGCGGGCAGAGCCCGCAATAGAAGAACAATGGGAAGAAGTAGTACCCTTTTGGGCACCTCTTTGAAGTAGAAGCTTCGGCGGAGAGTGTCTGCGTGCGCGGATGCGCCCGCGTCTCCGTCGACCAGAAGAGATAGAACTCCTCCCGCAGCGCCTTCGGGGTGAGCTCGGGGGGGAAAAGTGCTCGCTCCTTGCGCAGCGCCTCAAGCCGCAGCGCCTCGGCCGACTTCGCACTCTTTCCGGTCTTCGGAGCCATGGCGGAAGCGGCGGAGGAGGGCGGCGGTGATGGGCGGCGGCGACGGGCGGCGGAGCGCTGCTCTCTTTCGGCTTGGGAAGCGGAAGGGAGCGGCGGAGCTTTCTGAGGAAGGAACCGCAAGTGGCGAAGGTGGGGGAACGGCCCCTGTTTCCCCTGCTTATAAAGAGGGGAGGCGAACGTTACACCTTTCTTGATTAAAGAATTGCCCACGATCTCTCCCACGACGCCGCGTTTGACGCGTGCCGTTACGGGAGGGCGCGGTGGATACGGAGTTAGATTTGGTATGGACCCAGGCCGCGCGTGCCCGTGCCCTGTTTTGGGCCTGGCCCAACAGCGCTCGGCACCGTGTGTGGCCCAGGCCCGGGGGCTCCTGTCGGTGTACTAAAGTAGGGGTACCTTAGTATCCCGAACTTGTGCACGGGCAGTCGCAGCACCCAGCGGCAAGGCTTGCCGGGCATCCGCCAAGATCCTCCGTAGCTCATGTTTATGCCATTCAAGAACAAAGTGTTTCAACTAAGAAGACAAGACTCCAGCAAGAATAGCCTCGCCGGGAAGGACAAGGCCCCGGCAAGAGGAGCTTGCCGGGAAGGCCAACCAAGGCGCTTCAAAGAACTTGCCGTGACGCGACGCCCATCCCGGCAAGACCCGACGAGCGACAAGCTTTCGGGTGCGACAAGACAACGACCGCGGCAAGGCGCTTGCCGCGGCGAAGCCACCACTCTGCGCCCATGCTCCAGCGCATTCGTCGACGTGTCGCCACAGGACCATCCCAGGAGCACGTGGCGGGGCGCTGTGCAGCCAAGCGGTGCGAGGTGGCAAGTGAAGATGACGAGAAGGCCATCATGGCAGGCGGTGGCGCCCCTAACGGTCGCTTCTCTGCACTGTTGGGCGAGGCGGACGGGCATTAAATGCGCTTGTCCCCTGCCGTCAGAGTTAGGTAGGGTGCACTATAGATAGCAGTTGTATCAACCACCTTTTTTACATTTGTACCCCTATCTGCGTTGCCACCTGTCGGTGACCCCTTTAGCCTATAAAAGGAGGCCCATGCGCAACGTAGAGAAGGTTCGACTCATTCGAAACTACAGAACGCTCACTCCCTCGAGCAAGAACACAATACAAACACAAAGCAGCAGTAGGAGTTTTATCTCTCCGGAGAGCTCCGAAGCTGGGTAAAATCCCTCGCGTGCTCTGCCTCGATCTGCTCTTCATGCGCTCTCCGCTCCCTTGCCGGACCGAAAGGGGCCCTGCCCCATAGGTGTTCGTTTCCCACGACAAAGTGTTCTCAGAAACGAGCTATCATGTGTGGAGATCAATGGCTTTCAAGCCAAATGATCAATCTTATGGCCACATTCATGGCATAGTTTGTTCAAATGATCTCATATTGTGCACAATGGTGCATATTGGAATGGCAAACAATGTTGCCTAAGGAAGTTTTCATTTTCGTTGGACGAAAAAACCATTTTCCATTTTTCGAGTGCCCGAAAGGAGGTTTTTTTGTGAAGGAACTACCAAATAATTGTTGCAAAATTGGACCAAATCATTTTTATAAAATACTAGGCCATATTTAATGCACAATTGACAAAATGGTTGGGTGTAAAAATTTTTGATCCACCTCTCGTGAAAAAGGCAAATTTCCGCCGATTCAGTTGGAAGCGGGTCAAATTTGAACTGCAGCTGCCTCATAGTTTGCTATTTATTTTTTCCAAAAATCATTTCTTGTTACATAAGGACCTATTTAATCATAAATACATGGTTTGGTGGCGATACGTCGAGGTTTGGGCGGTGGCCGAGGGCCTCAACTCTAGAGCGCGTAAACTCGCATGCCCGTCGCGTGGTCACCGCGTGACCGTAATGTTGCCATGTGTTCTGGGCGGCTTAGGCATGTCTAGTGGGTTGGGCACACCCTAGGTTGGTGCTAGGAAGAAAATTACAACATAAGATACTCACGAGAAGACCGATCGATGCTCAAACATGAATTAGCAGCCAAGTGTTTGATTAGCGGTACGGGAAATGCACATGGCCAATGGGCGTGAGTTTTGGCTGAGGATGATCATCTACTAAGGAGAATGTCTTCACAAGTTTTTAGCTTAAAAGGAGGATCCTAGGTGGTACTTGCTTTGCAAAGTACCACGCTGGACAAAAATATGAATGTTGAAGCTGGGCTCAAAATAATGAATGGATTGAGCTGAAATTTTGTGGAGGATGGTTATTTGGGCATAGGAAAGCATTGTAGAAAATTGATACCATTTGGACATGCCAAAGTAGTACTTCCTTCACAATGCTCTTCTATGGAGAGAAACTTGGGGAAACTAGTGAGAGAGATTGGATGAATGAAATGAGCTCAAAATTGGTGTAGGTAAGTTACTTAGGAATGGTCATGCGCTGGTCAATTTTCAGATCATTTAGGTAAGCCTAGCTAGTACTTACTTCACAAAGCTTCTCTCGAGGTAGAAACTTTGGAAATTTCCCGAGAAAGATTTACTAGGAAAGTTGAGCTGAATATTATCATGTGGCAATGATTTGGGTATGGAAGAGTGCCAGAAAAGTTTGAGGGTAATAGGAGGGGTTTATATAACACTTGCTTTGCAACGTGCCAATTTGGCCATAAAATATAAATTGAACCTGGGCTCACATAGATGATTTGACTGAGCTGAAATTTGGAGGAGGGTGATAATTTGGGCATATGAAGAAACTGTATAAATTTCATGTCATTTAGAGATATAAAAAAGGTACTTCCTTCACAATGTTTCTAGGTGGACAAAAACTTTGGAAATTTGCCGAGGAAGATTTGCTAGGCAAATGGAGCTGAATTTTGTCATGCGGTAATGATTTGGATAGGAAAGAGTGCCCAAAAGTTCATAGGGCAATCAAGAATATATAAATAGCACTTCCTTCATAAAGTGTTGTTGTGAACATAATAGGAAAATGAATATTGTTGAATTAGTTTTGAACTAGGCAAGGAAGGATTTTTACATATTTGATGAAGATATGACCCAAAGAATTTATGAGATTTTTTGGGAATTTTGGGAATGATAGAAATATAGGTTGCTTCACAACCTAGGGCAAAAACTGCCACATGGACATGACACATAGGCAAAACTGATGGGGTGGCGCCTAGTCATAGCAACCCACCACAATTTACAAGGCTATGACCATCTATATTGGTCGTTAACAACTAGAAATAAGGCAGCGGACTAGCGTTGTTAGCTTTGTGACCATTTCGTGTAAGGAAATTATGACCTTTCTGACCAAAATGGTCGCAATGGTTTAGGGTTTGGAGCCCCTCGAACAGCTTTTGACCAATTGGTCTCAAATGGTCATAAATCTATGACCAATTCTTCCAGGGTCACTGACAGAAGGTCATAAGTTGACATATTTCTTGTAGTGGTCCTTCCAACACCCAATTGATTCTGCCGGCAGGCTGTTGAGCCAATGCCGAGCTGGTCCTTTAAGCTTGAGGGGGAGGTATTTGATGGCGTGAAGATCATCACTGCGGGCCATGTGGATATGAAGGAGGTAGTCTTCAATCCAAACCGCAGGATCTGTTGTGCCATCGTAGGATTCAATGTTCACGGGTTTGAACCCTTCTGGGATTTGATGATCCATTACTTCATCTGTGAAGCATAGGGGGTGTGCGGCGCCTCTGTATTGGGCTATATCACGACGCAGCTCAAACGAGCTTTGTCTACTGTGTTCGGCTCGGCCGGGGTTGCTGTATCCGGCGTGACGGGTGTCGTCGCGTATTGTAGGGCGCCCATGCGATCCATAGATCGATCTTGTTTGCCTTGCCATATCCTCTAATATGTCTCGCAAGTCCGGCGCATTCCCCCGTGGCTTTGTACTTTTCGAGCGACGCCGGAGTGCGGCTTTAGTGGAGGGCCTAGAGGCCTCTCTGTCGCGGCCACGAGGTGGCCGATCGGCCGTATTGTGCGCTGGTGATTGTGCTTCCTCCTCTAATCGGGGTAGCAGCTTGCGTTTGGGGTAACTTTTGGAGGGGCGCTCGAGTTCATACTCTTCGGCCGCGAGGACTTTAGTCCATCTGTCGGCTAGCAAGTCTTGGTCAGCTTTAAGCTGTTGCTGCTTTTTCTTGAGGCTGCTTGCTGTGGCCATAAGCCTGCATTTGAAACGCTCTTGTTCGACGGGATCCTCAGGCATGACAAATTTGTCATCGTCGAGGTTTGCCTCGTCTCCGGAGGGAGGCATGTAATTATCATCCTCTACCTCTTCGTCTGCCGCTCTCTCACGAGGGATGGCATCTCCGTCCTCCTGTGTTGAATCTTGCTGGAGGGGGTTGTCTTCGGCACTGTCCGGGGTTTTATTGTCTCCGGAGCCGGAATCTCCATTTTTGCTGTGGCGGGATTTAGAGCGGCGCCGCTGACGCCAGCGCTTAGGATGTTTCTTGGAGGGGTCATCCTCCGTTGTTCCATCGCCATCCCTATCCTTTGGGATGTCCACCATGTATATGTCGTATGACGAGGTGGCTTTCCAGTGTCCCGTAGGCGCTGGTTCTTCGTCGTCTCCGCCATCGTCGTCCATACCGTCGATGTCTTCGGAGTCGAAGTCTAGCATGTCGGTTAAGTCATCGACAATGGCTACGAAGTGGGTGGTGGGTGGGCTTTGAATTTCTTCGTCGTCCGCATCCCAACCGTCCTGACCGTAATCCAGTTAAGGCTCTCCTGATAAAGAGAGGTACTTTAGCGAATTCAGGATGTCGCCAAAAGGCGAGTGCTGAAAGATGTCCGCAGCGGTGAACTCCATGATCGGCGCCCAATCGGATTTGATTGGAAGGGGCGTGGATGGTTCGGGGTCCGGAAAGGAGTTCGGCACCTTGGAGTCACGAGCTTTATGAGGGACAGGGTCGGTATTCGGCTCTATCGCCATAGAGGTAGCAGCCCCCGAGGCGGTGTCCAACCACCCATCCTCGATCGGCACCGTCGGCTCCGAACTAAGGGTCGGAGCGGACTCTTGTGCGGCCTCCAGGGCACTGTCCGGCAGAAGAGCTAAATCATGCCCATCGTAACAGTGCGGCACGCCTGGCTGAGGCTCAAATCCGTCGAAGATCAAGTCTCCGCGGATGTCGGCCGTGTAGTTCAAACTTCCGAATCTGACCTGATGGCCAGGGGCGTAGCTTTCGATCTGCTCCAGATGGCCAAGCGAATTGGCCCGCAGTGCAAAGCCGCCGAATACAAAGATCTGTCCGGGGAGAAAAGTCTCACCCTGGACCGCGTCGTTGTTGACGATCGAAGGAGCCATCGGGCCTATAGGTGACGACACAGAGGAACTCTCAATGAAAGCACCAATGTCGGTGTCAAAACCGACGGATCTCGGGTAGGGGGTCCCGAACTGTGCGTCTAGGCGGATGGTAACAGGAGACAAGGGACACGATGTTTTTACCCAGGTTCGGGCCCTCTCGATGGAGGTAAAACCCTACTCCTGCTTGATTGATATTGATGATATGGGTAGTACAAGAGTAGATCTACCACGAGATCAAGGAGGCTAAACCCTAGAAGCTAGCCTATGGTATGATTGTTGTTCATCCTATGGACTAAAACTCTCCGGTTTATATAGACACCGGAGAGGGCTAGGGTTACACAGAGTCGGTTACAATCGTAGGAGATCTACATATCCGTATCGCTAAGCTTGCCTTCCATGCCAAGGAAAGTCCCATCCGGACACTGGACGAAGTCTTCAATCTTGTATCTTCATAGTCTTGGAGTCCGGCCAATGATGATAGTTCGGCTATCCGGACACCCCCTAGTCCAGGACTCCCTAATACATGCTTAGATATGCCACCTATTTATGATGAATATGATGATGAGCATGTTGATTTGCCTAGTTGTGATACCATGCTCCATAGGATATCTTGTGAAAATTCTAGAGGTCACGTCATGTTTGACAATCCATTAAACTTGGCATATGCTATGGATGAGATTTCCCATAATTGTTCGCATCATATGCATACCATTCATGACAATGCTCTAGATATCACTAGCTAGTGATGCTTTCCACAATGTGAGTCTCCATTGTGCTATACATAATAACAAACCTCTCATGATGGATGACATGTTTCTATATCTCATGTTCACTTTGCATAATGCACATTTTCTCACGTTCACTTTGCATGCTATGCCTCCTTCCATGCCTTGCCATCTAACTGTGACCCTTGCTTGCAGTTACATATGATTCACCATTATACTACTTCTATGTGTATTTGCATGCTTGGTGGAGATACTTGTTGCTATTGCCATGTTTACCATGTGCTTCATGCTAATGTTGATTCTTGTGTTGGGAGAGTCATGATGTCTCATTGTTATTCACATATGGCCTCTCACCAATACATGGATGCTATTTTGCTCATATGTTACTTTCATTCTTGTGCTATGTCATGTGAATTATTCATGCACACTATTTGCACCCATGACATGCTTGCCAAGATTCCTCCTAGTATGTTGCATCTTCGCACTACTAGCTTGCTTGACTTACTCGCTATGATTGCTTGCTATGTTGCATCACCCATGTTCCACTCTTACTCGCTTTCTTGGGTTGATGACATATATGCTCATGCCTCTCACATGATATATATTGCTCATTGTTACTTGCCTCCATTAGTTGCCTCTCTCATATCCACTTGTATTGAGTGCAACCATACTATGCTTCTTGATGACTTTGACAATTTACTTGTGATGCATGCTTGTTTGTTTGAACCTATTGTATTTGGTTGTTATCGCATCATATGCTTACATACCATGCCAAATTCCCTTGTTCTTTCTTATGATGAGCATGATACATACACTTGTTGGGTATCTTACCACACGAATGATAGGTTTTGCATTTCCGCTAACCTCATTTGTTTTTCTGAGTGTTTGTCATGTTCTTTTGTTTTGAAGGATTCACAAGGCGGTACCATGATAAGACAACTTGGTCATGTGAAGGAGTACACGATGCGCGACACCAACATTTTTGACATCCTCATAAAGGTGAACTCCTTCCCTTTGAGCCATCCTCAAATACACACATTGGATGGGTCACTCTTTCATTGTTGTTTCCTTCTTGTTGTCTACATGATACATCTCACAAATGGAGGAGCGACATTGGAGATGGACCCTTTGGACCTTCAAGTTGAGGAGCGCTCACACTTATTGGATGCACCTTCGGAACTCCACTCATGCAACGACATTGAGCTTTGGTATATCAACACTCCTTTGACTTTTTGTACCACAACCTCCATATTGGTTGATTATGCTTCCACATGTCATGCTCGATGGACATCTCATACTCACCGCAAGTTTGCACCCTCTGCATGGATTGACACACATTATGATTGCCTTGTTGCATCTCTTATTCCCATGATATTTGAGCTTGTGCATTTCCTTAGCAAATTTGTTGTGATATTTCTTGATGGCATATTCATACATCATCATCTTATTGCCTACCATCAATTACATGATAACTTTTTCATACTAAGCATCCATTGCCATATTCATGCTATTGATAAACCGACTCACTATGACATCATTTTGCACCGTGGTTGCATTGATCATATTCATAACACATTTGTGTGCACAATGAATGCTTTTTCTCCCATGAACGCTTTGCATCTCATTCTATTTCATCTTGATAAGCTTCATGTGCTTTGCCACGAACAATCTTGCCGCACAGACTCATTCTTACTTAATGGACACTTTGTATGCGCTAACTATTGTATTTCTGAGTGTCATTTGTGTTTGCTCTTTTTGCATGTCTACTCCTCCGGTGACACCTTGGAGTACTTGGATTGCGCCATGACTTCCACTTCGTCCAACTACAAGTCCATCCACGACAACCATTTCCGTGGTGATGAGGATCACGATCTGAGGTCGGATCTCTCCCAGGGGGGGATATGATGCAGAGCATCCCTCAACTACCCGCACCGACACTCCATCACCACCGCAAACACCAAGAGGGCCATTGACAAGAGCACGTGCGCGCCACATCGAGAACGAGGTGAACTCTTTCCTCTTCAAACATCATTCGAATTCACATGAGAATCGAGGCCTACCTCAAATAGAAACGTTGTGCCTTGTTAGGTACCAAGGAGATGACCGGGAGGACGCGAGGACGGAGATTCAAGCAACCATGGAGAAGGAAGGGCAGCGAGGGAACGAGAAGAACGGAGCAACGGAGGGCACGGACTACTCTGGGTGCCCGGCCACCACAGGACCCGGATGCTCGGCCACCTCCAACCAACAAGGCCGCGGCCTCCCTGGCTGGCCCGGGTGCCCGGCCCCCCCTGGCCCATCCTCTAGCCGCACCCCCGGGTGCCCGGTCCCTTGGCCCCCCGGGTGCCCGGCCCGTCCCAGTCGGCCTCCTGGCGCAGCCCCGGGTGCCCGGGCTTGGGACCCCCGGGTGCCCGGCCACCTCCCAGCCGGCCCCTGTCCAGTCCAGGTGCCCGGGCCTTCTCGCCCCGGGTGCCCGGCCGAACTGGCGACCCCCTCTGACCGGTCCGGGTGCCCGATCTCTTGGCCCCGGGTGCCCAGACACCTCCGGAACTGCCCATATGCTTTTGGCCTTTTGGCCCATGTACCCCCCTCTCTCACCCATTTCGTCCCTAGGCTTTATATATCCATCCCCTAGGTCATTTGTAAGGTTAGCAAAGTATTAGACTAAATCTTGTGAGCTTTGCTCCTTGTATCCCCTCCTCTTTGGAGATCAAACCCCCACCTAGGGAAGAATCCTTTGGATTGTCAAGGCCTCCTCTTGGAGAAGATCATCAAGACCTCACCTAGTGGGAAGAAATGCTACTCTCCTTGAATTGATCTTGTAATCTTGTGGATCTCATGTATGCTACTCTAGTGGATGTGATATTTGGTTTTGTTTGAGAGTTTTGTTCTTGGTGTCCTTGAGTGTTTTTCCTCCTTTTCCCCCTCCAAGTGTGAAAAGATCTCACCTAGGGTTTGACCCTACAACACGATGGTTTATGAACCTCGATGTAATTTCTACTCCCTCCGATCCATATTACTTGCCTCTCAAACGGTTGTATCTAGACTTCACTCAAACGGTTGTATCTAGCACTAGCATCTAAATACATCCATTTGAGTTGCTAGATACATCCGTTTGAGCGGCAAGTAATATGGATCGAAGGGAGTATTGTGTTTGTGATACTTTGTACTTCCAGTGAATCTTTATAATAGATCTGGTCATTTTTGCAAAAAAATAGTATTTGAAGTAAATATGTATTATACTCCCTCCGTTCCTAAATATAAGTCTTTGTAGAGATTGCACTATGGACCACATACGGATGTATGTAGATGTCCATAATGAAATCTCTACAAAGACTTATATTTAGGAATGGAGGGAGTATATTGTATTTAATTATTGTATAGTCAAAAAATATTTATTGATTATAAGAAGAAAATAATAATTGACAACTTTTTTCCGTGCATGTTATGGTGGACTCTAATGAGGTGGCGTGTGTGGTGAGGTGGGATGTGTGCATATTAGGATAAACGAAAGATTTTGTTCATGCATGTTGAGATAAGTAGAAGTAGTGGGGATCTAGAGCAAATGATGTTCCGCCGCATTAAACTTTGCTACATTGAGCCCAATTTCGCTCCCGGCCCCTTCGCCCGGGGTTTCCAGGTGGACCTCGGGGCAATGGCCCGAATGGTAGAAGAGCCGAATCGGTTAGTTCTCCTTCCTCCTAAAATTGAGCGGCGATGAAGAAACACATGGAGAGCCCCTCTTAGGCGGATGATGTATGGTGATTCGTGCGAGGTCCCGCGGGGCTCTTCACACGCGACCGACACATCTCTGCCTCTGTGCATGCAGCCAGCGATGAGGATGGCTACTAAATTTCTTCCTAATGAAGTAAAGATATCAAGCCTCTATTAATAAAGTGTTATAATATCTACTTGCAGTACGAAATCCATTGATGCATGCAGCCTTTACAAAAAAAAATTGCAATGTTGTTTCACCTAATTGATACCATATGTGAATCAATTGAATGGTAGACACAATTCTTATTAGTTCCCCGCCCTATTTTTTCAGTAGAAGAGTATAAGGACTAGAAATAAAAACTTTGAACCCATTAACTGGTTTGACATATTGTAAATAGTCAGTAGAGGGCGGGACGTGAATTTTTGGGACATGGTGCCACGCGATGCCATAATCCTGGCCATCCATTTGTGCATCAAGATTACTACTTAATATAGGTATTTATACAATACGACACACATTAATGAACAACCCATATGAATACGCAGCCTTATACGAGACATGAGTGGGCCTAGCGGCTTTAAGTTCGTGGTATCCATACGAAATTTGTCCGGTAGTCTGTGCCCTATTTGTCAGGTGGTCTCATAATTGTGTGCAGTGAGCCTTGATCTTTCACGTGGTCAGTTATGTAGCCCTTCTTCAAGTTGCAGACTGTGAAAAGCAGGAGAACGAGGGAGATGGGTTCAGCAGGAATGGAAGTACAGAACTTCGAACTCAATTCGATCCTTTGATTTAGATCGTTGGCATAGGAATCAGTCTTGAGTAAAGTTTCATCTTTTTGATTAGTCATATTAGCATGTCGGAGGTTTTGGTGGATAGTTTTGGTTTGGGCTGGTCTAGGGGATCGTGAGTGATGCAGGTTTATTCAGATTTAACAACAGATTCAGTTGTTTTTGGTTTCAAAGCTGCGTGTGGTGCTCGTGGGCTGATGAGAGACGAGGAAGCTTAGCTTATAAGGATGCCTTGAAGTTCCACCCTCTCGAGTGAGTAGCCCTCCATGATAAATGATGATTTTAATCTTTCCTGGGTTTGCCTGCCATGCATTTACAGTGTGGGTGTCAGCCATTTAAACGAATGTCGACAGCATATGGAAATTTTATGGCAGGTGGCGTGTGGCTCGCACACGTTATTTATCTGCTTGCTGATGTTTCTGTGTGCAGCCGGTCTTTGTCAGGATATTAGCATGGTTAAATATTGCCAGAAACCTTGATTAATTTGTAATCCGGTGTCCCGCAGCACCAGCTTGCTGGGTGCATTTACGTTTTGCAGGGGCAGCTGGGTGCATTCATTCCTCTGCTGTGTCTCCATCGCATGTGGGCTGCCCGAGTGACGAATTATTGCCGTTGGCCTGGGTGTGTTGCATGGTTTAAACAAATTTGCATCATCTCGCGTGATTAGTTGGACTTAATTCTCAATGCTCGCAAATGATGGACATGTATTGTAGATAGGCCAGCCGGCTGCGTACATATGTCGCAACTGGGACTGGCGGACACATGCATTACATGGAGTAGACGGATAAGAAAAATACAAAAGGGGACTAGAATGAATCCATGACCAGATCTGGTGCATAGAGGAACAACAACTAATCAATCTCGCGAGGTACGCATTGGAACAAGAACATATCCATACGAGGGGGTAGCTTCAGAACTTGTGCATGCAGGTCATGGCCATTAGCAGCATGTTCGCAACGCCAAGTTGAAAATGTTCTTCAGCCATGCTTGATTCTGCTCAAGCAGTGTTACGTGCCGACACACCGATGCATGCGAAATTAGATGTCGCCAGCAGGTGTTGAAGTACGTATGTACTTGTTCTATCACTTCTAAAATTTGCATCCACCGAACTAGAAAATACAAAAAACATTGGTTGAGCGAGGAGTTTGGGAAGATGAATGGAAAGGGTCTTAAAAAGCTTGCTCCATGACGTTCGCACTTGTAGAAATGTCTCCCTGGATTTTCTTCCATTCCAGTGAACCACACCATGTAGCCGGCGTTGCACTCTGGACAACAAATTAGAGGGAGCGGTGGCATCTGGTTGGAGGTGTGGTGTGATACAGGGGGTGCGGAGCTAAGCTGGAACTTGGATGAACACATGCTTGCGAGGCTGGGAGAAGAAGAGCTAAGATGAAAACTTGAGCGAGATGGACATTTACAAGCACTCGGGTTGCTTAAAAAGGCCAGGGGAGCATCCTGCACAACCCAGTTCAATGGGTGTGCTGCCTCGCGGGCCATGCACTGCATGTGTCAGCTGCAAATACGCGGCTATACTGTTTGGTATACAAGGAGGGGAAATCATTATACGGCCAGAGGGTATTAAAGTTGCACGAATCACGCGGCAGCATGTGGTGTGGATACCGACCGCGCGTGGTGGCATGTCCACTCGTGATTATTCGGCAGAGGGCGTTGCCATAAGGGTCTCTGATATTATCTCATCTACTATTGTATGCAATTGAGATATTTCCTGTGGAAACAATAAGAAATCTATTAATGGCCTCTAGGAGGTAACCGCCGTTTAGGAAACCAATGATTGTATCCGTTTCATTCACAGAGACGAGGGGTACCAACGCGAGGATAACCAAGATGGGAAAAAAAAGTTGATATAGCTACATGTTGCTTTTCTCTATTCTTTGTACTTCTAGGCAGTACAAGAATTTTTATGGCATAAAATAGTTATAAACAACTGTTGTCGCCTCTTTGTACTAAACTTTTTTATTTCCCAAAACTAACTCATGCCACTAAATGTATGCAGTATCTTGTAGATACAACATATGAAATATTATCTTAAATTTTTATTTTGAGATATAAATAGCACAACTAATAGTATAATGATAACCACGCTTATGTATGTTGAATTACATATATCATACAATTCTAATAGTTATTGTTACAAATACACTTTATGCTAAATAAAATTAGCTTGTGGTAAATTATTTCATTTTAGTAATTGAGTTTGCATTGTTCAAATTATTTTTATGATGGATCTCACTTCAATTTTAAGCGGATAAAAGGCTATCATATTGTTCTATAAATAACTTAGGTCTCTTAATGTATTATATGCATTTTATAGTTGTCCATGTTTGTACTAGTCTTACAATATCTACAATACTGTAGAAGGTTTTCAATATCTACGACGTGGAGATGAACAACACGCATCTAGCCTTGGCATGATCCTTGATCTCACAAGAACCTTCACGCAATCATCACTTTATTTGATAACCAGCAGCGCCACCCCAGGAGGGATGATTCGCCACCAGCTGGTACAATTCCCCATTAGTGACTACTTACTGTTTTCTTCCTCATTTTGTTGTGAGTCAACTTTGTATATCACTAAAAAGAGGACTCTGGTTTTTCTCTTTTTTTTGTTTTCTTCAGCCGGCTTTGTCTTCGGTTTATAATATTCGATTTTATTTTCATTTTTTTTCTTCTTTTACCTTTTTATTTTTTCTAAATGTGTGCAACTTTTTAAATTTCAATAAAAAAATTCAAATTGACAAACCATTTTTCAGTTTTTTTTGCAACTTTCTAGTGAACTTTTAAATTTTTCATCAACTTTTTTCAAATCCTTGAACTTTTCTTAGTTTTTTGCAACTTTCTTAGTGAACTTATTTTCAAAATCAATGAACTTTTTTCAAATTCGTGATTTTTCAAAATTGATGAACTTTTTCTCAAATTCATGAACTTTTTAATCAAAACTATGTACTTTTTACAAATTCGTGGATTTTATTTCAAAATCTAGTGAAGTTTTTTCAAATTCATGAACATTTTTCATAATGTGAACTGTTTTTAAAATTGATAAACTTTTCAAATTCGTGAAGTTTTGTTTATCAAACTCGATGATTTGTCTTCAAAATCCGGTGAAAGTTTTTTGAAAATCATGATTTCTGTTGTATTTTTAATTAGGATTTTTCAATATCATCATTTAAAAAAAATCACGATTTTTAATTTCTGTGAACTCTTTTTGAAATTAAGGTTTTTTTTCAAAAGTAAACGTCAACAGAATCGAAGGAGCAAGGCATGGGGAGTAGGGCAAGCGATACCGAGAGCAACTAATTAACGAGCGCTGCTTCGAGAGCCTCGCAACGATCAGCGCCACTTGGCGCGCTCTCAGCCATTCGCCGCGTGTCGCGCTCTGGGCGCTCCCTCCGAATTTTCTTTTTTATTTTTTCGCACGCATTTTTGGCTTTTTAAACGGGTTCTTTCCGGGGGTTTTTGACGTTTTGATTTTTCACCGGTCTTCCCTAACTTTTCGACCAAATTTTTTAAAAAAAAAAATTACGCAAGAAAAACATGTTTTCCTTTTTTTTTCCTTTCGCGAGAGTCACGGTTTTGCTTCCGCGAGAGGGACGGTTTTGCTTTCGCGAGAGTCACGGCCGTGCCTCTCGGAAAATGAAAAAAAAAACGCGTTTTCTGTTTTTTTTCTTTTCGCGAGAGTCACGGTTTTGCTTCCGCGAGGGGCACGGTTGTGCTTTCGCGAGAGTCATGGCCGTGCCTCTCGGAAACGAAAAAAACGTGTTTTCCTATTTTTTTTCTTTCACGAGAGTCACGGTTGTGCTTTTGCGAGAGTCATGGCCGTGCCTCCTCAGAAACAGGAAAAAAGGTGTTCTGTTTTTTTCCGCTAGAGTCATGGTTTTGCTTCCACGAGAGGCATGGTTGTGATTTCGTCTAGAGGCACGGGCGTGCCTCTTTCGGAAATGGAAAAAACCCGTGTTCCCGGTCCGGTTTTTTTTCGTGAATTTTTTTTCATCAAAACCTGTCAACATGGG
Organism: Triticum timopheevii; assembly: GCA_963921465.1. Lineage (NCBI taxonomy): Eukaryota > Viridiplantae > Streptophyta > Magnoliopsida > Poales > Poaceae > Triticum > Triticum timopheevii. The sequence continues at coordinate 485,660,272 of OY997270.1, read as the reverse complement.
ATCTAGTTTTTAAGATCTCGACGCGAGGAATCCAATGGCGAAAGCGGTCTGAGATTTGGACGCATAATTTAAGAGATAAAACGTTTTGAATAAACGGATCTATGAAAAAAAGGAAAACTTTCACGTTGCGATAAGTGACGCACATGCAGCGCACCACTTATCGCATCCTTGGGAATTGGAGTGATCTTCGCAACGAGTACTAGAATAACGACAACTGGGCTAGAATAACAATCTGGGGGCCCGCTGATGCGCCAAATGCGTCAGGGCCTGGCCCATTTCCTAGCGCTGATCGCTTCCATTCCCCGGTGCGCTACTGTCGTCCAGGCAAAGCGTCGAGCACATGGCGCGCGCCCTCCTCCGCCGCCGCGGCGCGCTCTCCTCTCTCCTCTCCGCGGCCGCCCCCACGGCGCCCAGGCCGGTCCCGTCATTCTCCTCCGCCGCCGCCCTCGCGCCGCTGCGCTCCCCGCTCGACGAACGCCTGCTCCGCCTCCTGCGCTCCGAGATCTCCTACGTCGCCGACCGCCGCCCTCCCCACCAGGTAACCGCCCCTCTCCCCCTCACTCCTCGCCCCTTTCTACCGCACGTGATCTCCCCGTCCGATTCGCCCGCCGTCCCCTCGCAGCCGCCGACGAGCTTCAGGTCGTTCGCCGTGGAGGACCGCCCGGGGGAGCAGTGGGTGCGCCTCCGCGCCGCCCGCCGAGGCGCCGGGACCGGGGCCGAGAAGGAGGCCATCAAGATCGACGCCACCTTGTTCGACGGCGTCGCGGAGCTGCCCCCGGACGCGTCCCTCTTCAACCGGGTCGAGGCGCTCGAGCAAGGGCCGCGCCTCCACCTCAGCCTCATCGTCGAGGTCGCCCGCGCCGACCGCGTCCTGGGGTTCATCTGCTCCGCCTGGCCTGACAACCTTACCGTCCGCCACGTGCTCACCCTCAGGGGCGCCGGCGCCGCCACCGACGACCGTGGTGCCCGCGACTTCACGTACGGTCTAATTTTGTCCAGTCCATTTTGGCTGTGTGCTCTGGTCTCTGTGCTTTCTGGATTTTGTTCGCTGTGACTGACCTCGAGGCGCAGGAAGCTGGAGCCTGCGGAGAGGGAGGCGGTGAAGAAGTTCCTGCTGGAGAGGGAGGTGGATGCCGAGCTCGCCGAGTTCTTGCACGACTACGTGGCGAACAAGGAGAAGATGGAGATGCTCCGGTGGCTGAAGACAGTCGAATCATTCGTCGTGAAGTAAGCTAAGGAGTTGCAGGCTTGTTAGCAGGTGAGATGTTCATTCTCATACATATGTTCAGAGTTATGAGATGAATGGGGCGACACAATGTTGCGAGTTTGAGATTTGAGCTTCAGATAGAACTCATAAGATAAGCTAGGATTTAACGCACTTTCTTGTAGTATGGAAGCAAGCTCGCAGGTAGAATTATATGTGAGAGTAGTAGTAAGGAATGAGCCATAAACGTTTTGTGAGGTAAAAGAAGCAACAATCCATCTTGTAGTTGGTTATTTTCAAAAATGATTTGGTCTTGTGACTACCTGTGACAAGGTCTGCAAATCGTCTAAATATAGAGATCGATGAAGTTCATGTTTGCCAGTCTCCACTTTCTGAAGTGTGAAAGGAGTGTTCTCAGTGCATGAGCTTTATTTATCTTTGTCAAATGCTAATATTTTACACACTGAACATTTTGCCCTTTTTCCCATTTCACGGAGGACCCTAAAAGGGAGTAAAATGGGGAAAGCTGATATAACTTTAAAAATACAACTACAGTTCCAGCCGGTATGTGTTTACGTGAACGAGAGAGAGAGAGAGCAAACATATGCAATTTTGATTACCTGCAGGATTTAAAATCTTATCTATGAACTTGTTTTTTTAGCTACAATATAGCAGGAGAGGCTTCTATTGCTTACTTAATTTAATAAAAATTATGTACACTGTACAAAGAGTTAGCAGAAAGGCTGCATAGACTGGAGGGGAAGGGGCTTAGTGCAGAAAACAAACAACAAAGAAAAATAAATTACAAGATAGTGGGGATGAAGGTTTCTAGGAACTCAGCTAGGTGAGAGGGTACTCTACCCAAGTCAATCTTAAGCATAGCAATCCAGGCCTGGACAGAGGGCTCCACACCATCATCAAAATGATAATTGGTCCTTAGTTTCCAAATGTTCCAAGCAGCATCTATATCTAGATAAATCTAAGACAACTAATTCGGAACAGAGGGATTAACTTATTTGAACAGTGGGTGTGGCCAGGCTCTAGCCGAAGAATCAAACATGTCTTGAAGTGACAATGAGGTATCACTGGATATGGAGCACATTCCAGCAAAACAGTACTGAACTGACAGGTAAAGAACTAATGTTTGCTAGTTTCAAGCTCACCAGAAGGGCAGAGTAAACAAGTGATCATCGCCAATATTGAAATGTCTTTGACAGAGCATATCTCTGGTCTTAACTGTGTCCATGAGCATTAGCCAAGCAAAAACCTTGTGTTTCATGATACATTTTTGACTTCCAAATCATGGTGCTATTACCTGGGTGGATTAATCTCTCTGAAATACTCCCTCCGTTCACTATTGTAAGATGTTTTGGGTATTTCAATATGGGCTACATACAGACTGAAATAAGTGAACAAACACACTAAAATGCGTCTATATACATCCGATTCAGAAAAAAGTTGGAACATCTTATAATAGTGGACAGAGCGAGTAGTACTTATAGCCTTTATGAGCTTTATAGTTGACATCTCCCAACAACAGAACCCAATCATCAGAAGACATACTCCCTCCGTCCTTTAAAGAGTGTACTTCCAACTTTGTTGGAGGGTCAAACTATCTCAAAGTTTGACTAAGTTTGTGCAAAAATATATCAATCTTTGTGAAACCAAATAGGTATATGATGAAAATATATTTTATGATGAATCTAATGCTACTACTTTGATGACATAAATGTTGGTGTATTGTTATATAAATACGGTCAACCATAAAAATGCTTGACTTTCCAACAAAGTTGGAAGTACACTCTTCAAAAGACGGAGGGAGTAGGGTTTAGTCCCACTTGATTAATCTTTATCTGCAAGGAATCTAGTTCTTCTCTGGCTTCAATAGAGAGAGGGAGAGCAAAATTTGCATCTCGATCCCATAATATTTAAACCACAACAACATGACCCAAGGGACCTCAGCCTTAAGTATGAATTTACGAATAAACTCGAGAAGAAGGGCTTGATTTTGCACTTTGATGTTTATCCCCAGCTCCCCTTTCTGCTTCGGTAGACATACTAGCTCCCAGGCAGCTAAGGAATGAGTGCGAGCATCACGATCAACCACCTTTCTCCATAAACAATGCCTCGTAGCACGATCAAACAACTCAATCACCTTGATGGGAAGCTTTGACAACACACATGGCAAATGAAAGGAGAGACGATAGAGCAGAGTCGATAAGCTGAACTCTCCCTCCATAAGAGAGCCAAATGGTCGTGCCCATGGGACGACGCTCAATGCTATCAGCCAGTGTTCTCACAGTTGGTCGCGTTGCGACCAAGGGGAGGCAAAGATAGGTGAATGGCATGGTTCCAACTTGACAGCCCAACACATTAGCCAGATCAGAGGTCGCATCAGCTGGAACATTGGTAGGAATCAGCTATTTACTGCAGTTTATTTTTAGACCTATAGCAGAGGCGTATGTATCAAGCAGGGCTTTGACTGTCTGAAGATCGGTCCGGTCCTCGGGCAAGATTTGCATTGTGTCGTCAGCTTATTAGATGACCGGATAATCCTCAGAGGTGCAAGTACCCCTCATGCCAAGCTTTGTTGGCTAGATTGAAGCAAGTTTGCTGCCAAGACAAATAATAACGGAGACAATGGATCACCTCGGTGCACACCCCTGCGGCATTTGATTCAGCGCCAGGCACACCATTTTAACACAAACGAAGACTAGCCTGAGCTCAACAACATATTTATCCACATGATCCTTTTGTCATTGAATCTTTTGTGCTTTAGAATGTTTAAGATAGAGGAGTGCTCCATCGTATCAAACACTTTCTCAAAGTCTAGTTCAGAATATAACAATCTCATGTCCAGAAGCTTTGCACTGATGTACTCCCTCCATTCCAAATTACTCGTCGTGGTTTTAGTTCAAATTTGAACTAAAACCACGACGAGTAATTTGGAACGGAGGGAGTAAGTACTGAAAGGCCCAACGCAAACAATCCTGGATCGTGCGATTCTTGATTAAGCCGTGCTGGTTGCGATGAACTAGTTTGAGAATCCAAGACTGCAGTCTCCCCTGCAGTGTCTTGGTCAAAACTTTGAGCACATGGTTCAGCAACGAGATAGGGCGAAAATCATTGACCTTCTCCGGCGAAAATCATGGAGCGTCCGACAATCCAAGGAAATCTTTCCCTCCCAAAAGTCAGAGTATAACTGATAAAAAACTAGGTATTCTTAGAACAAACTGATAAAAATCTGGTGCTATAATATTCCAACAAACCTTCAAAAATTGTCCATTTTAAACCCATCGGGCCCAAGTGCTGGATCAGCCAGAATAATCGTAACGACCCTGTCAATTTCAGCTGGTGAAAAGGGGGCTGAGTAGATTTCCAAACCAGGCACCCTTTGGATTATCTCAGCCATATCGAAGTCATAAATCGACTCTGTCGAAACCCCCCTTATGTTTTTTAAACAAGAGTAAAACACCACAGCTTTATCTGCATGATTTTCCATTATTCCTCCATCACCAAGAGTAAGCGAGGGGATCGTGTTGCGTATGTATCTATGTCGACCTCGCGTGAAAGTGCTTTCTATTTTCTTCTCCCAGCTTGACTTAACGATATGTGCAGCGTTGTTTACAGTAGGACTCTGAAATTCAATTCAGGTATAGTAAGTGGCCGCAACTCCTCTAACCCATCCAGCTGGAAAAGTACCTGCTTGGAATTCTCCAAAAGCAAACTCATTTTGGAGGATGATTTACTCCATTTCTTCAGTGCATAATGTAAACATTTGAGCTTTACACAGATCGTAGTGGCACCAGAAGAAGAACGAATTGGAGCATTCCAAGAATTTTGTACCAATTCTAAAAACCCTGGGTGCGATGGCCAAATACTCTCAAACCTCAACAGTTTACTCTTGGGAATAGAAGTTTCAGTGGTTAGGACACATGGCAGGTGAGACATAAGCCAGGGGTTTGACCACAGTATGGGGTAAAACTGAGATCCATTTTGTCGAAAAGAAAAACCAATCAAGCTGCTCTGGATGCTCCATTGGAAATCATGAATATAAATTTATCAAATCGTCTGGGACAACACTTCCAAATGAATTAACTATCAAAATCACCCTTCTTGGTTTATTGCAAACAAACAATCAAGCATCCTGATTCATCCATTTTGTTACGAAGCGCAAGTTAGTTATTTTCAGAGTTTAATCCTCTCACATTCCAACACAAAATACTCCATAAGACTGACTCCACGACAGAAGTTCAGAATTTAAATAGAGTTCTAGTACACAGATAACACAACAATAAACTAGTACAAGGGCACTGAAGAATCTTGTATGACAATTTACTGAGAAGAAGCACCATAACATCCACTTGGAGCCTAGAGAAGCTTCGGCGTCGAGATCTCCCCAGGAGGAATACCAAATGTAGTAGAGCCCAGCTGTTGAATTGAATCACTTGGATAGGAGTGGGGGGATCTATGAACTTGTAGCACTTGCATCTCTTAAAATTATTAATAGGAGTAGCACAACTGACATATTGGTTTTATTGGTGATGTCTTTGTGCACTTGATGTTTGGTGTGCTTCAACGTCAAAGAAGGGCGCATACGCAGGGTGAACACCGGGTGGTACACCAGGCGGCCGGGCTCCTACGTCCGCCTCCGGCTGCTGCATCCATCTTGCAGGGATCTTCCGCTTGCGCGGAGGGTTGCTGAGCCCTAAACCCCCCGTCAAGCCCTCGGCAGACGGTGCGTACCTGTCGTACACCGTGGCATGCCCTATGATCAGCCAGACGGCATTCATGAACTCTGCTCCGGTGCTTAGCTTCTTGGCGTGAGACTCCTCGCCGCAGTGGTGGCTCGCGTAGCACAGCATCTCCACCCACACGCCGGCGATCACCTCCAGCATGTCAGCAGCTGACAAGTGCCACCTGTTCCCGTGGAGCATCCCGGCGAGCCAGGATCCGTCGGCATAGACCGGCCTGTCACCGACGTCGTCAGCAGCTTCCTCGCCGATGCCGTAAATGTACTCGCGCCTCGAATCAGCCGGGAGCTGCCTGTCGGCTATCTTGCTGATGATCTCCCGTCTGGACAGCTTCATGGTGCTTTCCTTGGTGGACTTAAAATTGACCCACCACACCATATCATAGTACTTCAAGTTCTCCTTGTACCGGCCGGTGCGGACAACTCCGGGCAACAGGTAGGGATGCACCACCATGAGGAACAGCATGTGGTTGGAGAGCACTCGTATGCTGTCCCGGACCTCCTTGTCGGGGTCAGGGTCAGGGCCAGGGCACATGGAGAGGTAGAGATCGGTGGCGATGTGCCACACCATGATGCTACGGTCCAGCTCGGTGTCGTCGGCGATCCGCGTGAGATCCTCGTACATCTCTTTCTCCTTGAGGATCCACCTGCCTCGTGCATTCCTCAGATCATCTATTTTCCTCTTCCTGATCTCTCTCAGCACCAGAGTCTTGATGGCGTCGGAGACGGGGGCGGTGCTCGAGTAGTGCATCTTCTGCCATCGGTCCTTCAGTCCAATCATCTTGGCGATCTTGCCTCTCAGGTGGCCGTCTTTGTTGGCGTCGGTGCAGAGGTCCAGCAGGTTGTACTGCCCAAGCGAGTCCAGGGAGGCACTCCTCCTTGCTCCAACCTTGAGCATCCGGCGGAGGCGCGTCACCGCGCCGCAGAGCCGGTGCCATCCGCGGGCATGGTAGGACGCGCACGCCCAGGAAGAGCCTGCCGCCCTAAGAGATGACGCGAGCTCCAGTGCCATGGCTCCGACGAGCAGGACGTAGGTGACGGGGACGTCAGCCATGCTGTAGGCCTCCTTGCTGCTGAGCTGAAAAAGCACGAACGCGGCGACCACGGAGAGCGGCGCGGCGATCCGGATGCACAAGCCGTGCCAGGTGTGGAGCACTGCCGCCTTGGTGTAGAGTATGTCGTACAGGAGGGAGAGCTCCATTGCAGCCAGCTGGAACACGTAGTTGCCGCCATTGAGCTGGATGCCTTGCCGCATGACTTCGTACTCAGATTTCTGCATCACCGGGCCATCAGCCAGGAGGCCCTTGCAGAAATTGAGCATGTGGTGTGCCCCCAACAGGACCTCCTCCGTGTCCAGCCTCTTTGCCCCCTCCCTCCCATGGTAAGGGCCACCGGTGGCCGACGACTTGCCGTCGTCATCGAGGGACTTTTTGATGCTGTCGATGCCGCCGCACTTGAGCGCCCACGTCCTCTCGCCGTACTTGAGGCAGCCGGTGACGAACATCAACGCGGCAGCGGCAAGCAGCGTCCTGGCCGGGTTCCTGCCGGGCGCGACGAACAGGTACATGACATAGATGGCGCCGAGCACCTGCCCCGCGAGCGTGAGCAGGTGGCGCAGCCAGAGCTGGTTGTCCTGGTAGGCGTAGGCGGTGATGGTGTCCGGCCCGCCGAGGTGGAGCAGCAGGAAGGGAGCCCAGAATGGCACCATCCGCACCTGGTGGTCGCCTGGACCTGGAGGAGACCTGCTCCTGCTCATGGTGATGGACATGTGGCCAAGGGCGTAGATTGCAGTGTAGTCGGCCATCAGGTACGCCAGCCAGAGGAGGATTCTGAGCACACCCGAGGCTTCGCGGCTGCGCCGGATCCCTGCACAGCAGAGGAGGATGGCTTGCAGGGCGAAGCTGAGGATCACCAGAGTCTGGATGTTCCTTTCTTCCCAAAAGGATGCTAGCCCTCCACCCATTGCTCCTGCTCTCCCACTGCACATGTAAATCAAATGCAAGTTAAATTGTTGAACACACTGTTTATCTCTGATGAGTGCAAACTAAAATGAGTTACAGTATGTACAATGAGAATTTTTATTTCTTTTTTAACCTCAGAATTTTCCTTTGTTACCTTACATGAGTGTGGACTGAACCTCCTTATATAACTGTAAAATGTGGCTAAACTGATAGTTTTTACAAACCCTGGGACATGCATGTGCCACTGGGAATGTGGTCAGCCTGTCAATAATGCAAATGCATTGCCATACGGAGAAAAGAACCCCGTGGTTTAAAAAGTTCCAGCAAAGGTCCAAAAACCAACATGAATGTGGCAAAAATGATTTGTGCTTTTGTTCAAGAAATCAAAACTTTCTGTAGTAAAGAGGATTACGATTTGTCTTGAAGCGTCGGAATATGTTGTTTTTGTTTCAAAATGTAAGAGTCAATTTTGCAAAGCTACTAGAGACAGACAGGTTAACAAAAGAAGAATCGTAAAACATCGGAACTCTTTAGAACTTTGAAGAAGTAGAAAGTTACAGCAAGCAGTAAGCTACATACACGAGGAGAGAGATTCGTAGATAAACCCGTACTAGTAACCTTAGTAGCGGAAGATAGATCTCGGGTTATTGGGCGGGCCACAGCCACAATGGAAGAGAGCTAGTAGTAGCGTAGGAAGAGAAGAATGGAGGGGGGGCTGGTAAGTTAAGGAGACGCTGGTTGGGACTTGGGACCTCACCTCGAGGTCGGGGCAACGGCGGCCGGCGGCTGGACTGGCGGCGGCGAGGCGCGGATCCGGCAGGTCCTTCCTGAAGGCAGCGAGCAGTAGTGGCCAGCCGGGGTGGGTGGGGAGGAAGACGAAGACTTGGTTTTTCTTGAAAGAAAGACCAAGACTTGTTGCTAGTCATGGCAGCAGCAGACAGTGTGTCGGAACGAGCAGGTATACAGTTTTTTTTCTTTTTTTTTTAGGCAAGAGCAGGTATACAGCCTTTTTTTTAGCAGGTATACAGCTGGCTTCTCCTATTTGGCGCGCGCGCTAGCGACCTTTTTTTTTTTTTTGAGATAGCGCGTTAGCGACCTAGCCCGTACCCACTCGAGCGCACGATCCTCTGTTTGGCCGGCCCATTTTCGGTTGGGAAACGTTGGGTACCGGCGGACCGGCCGAAGCTTCGGCCGGTCGCGCACGCACCGCTCGATCGTGTAGTCATCCAACGATCAACATCTCCCAATCCACGTTTGCATCGCTGGCTTTCCCAGCACGTACGGCCGCTTGTTCAGCCTTCCTCGTATCTTCTTCACACGAGGAGCGCACTGGTTGCTCAAAAAAAACAAAACAAGGAGCGCACCCAGGTCGTCTTCAAAGCTTTATCTTTCACCAACTGCTCGCTGAAGCTTCGAGGTGGGTTGGGGAAAGAGCTGCAACCACAACCCGATGAAGCTGCATCCGTTTGTCGGCTATGTTGTGACCGTGGTGACCATGGCCATGCCCACATCATGATGGCGCTGCGAGCTTGAGGGCCGGTGGGGTGCTGCGTGTTGTGACTGTGGTGATTGTGTGTTGGACCAACGTCGTGGCGTGCTGGGACCAGTGACAATTTTTGCTGCATCGCCTCGTGGTGGAGCTAGGACGCGACGGCAAGGACAACAATTTTTGTTGCAACTGTCGTTCGATTTTGCTACAATCGATGAGAAAATTTGCTACATAAATTAATGCCAAAGATGCAACCTGGGACGACAACGAGGACAATTTTTGTTGTAGCTGTCGTTGGATTTTGCTACAATGGTTGACAAAATTTGCTACATCTCTCGTTATTTTTCTGCTACATAAATCTTTATTTTTCCGCTTCCTTCTTCCTATTGCCTCGTTGCTTCTTTCCTCTCTCGTTAGGCTGCAAGCATCTCCTTTCTCACGCACCTCAAACTGTTCCCCTGCCGATGCTACAACTGGACAGATCTTTTGCTGGAATAGGTCGCAATTTTTGCTGAAATCGGCGTTGCTTTTTGCTACGTGAGAAAGCAACAACCGTCCATGAAAAAACATCAACCGGCTATGGCTGAAGCCGGCCAGTGCTGCAACCATTGGCAGAAAAAGGTTCAACCGTATATGAAAAAGCTTCAATCAGGCACTATGCAGTGAAAAAAGGTGCGACCATAGATGAAAAAAGCTTCAACCGGACAGTGCGCAATAGAAAAAGTTACAACCATTGATAGAAAAAGCTTCAACCGTAGATGAAAAAAGCTTCAACCAAAGATAGGCAATGAAAAAAAACTACATAAAGGCTCTAGTTTCCACGGAAGCTGCAACCGGCGTCGGCGGGTGCTGCAACTGGCGAAGACCAATGCTACAACCAGCGATGGTGAAGCTGCAACCGTGCAGTTCATAGCTACAACCCGACATGAAAAAAGTTGTGACCAGCGAGCATGGAAGCTACGACCGGTGATGAGAAAAAGCTACAACTGTCGAGCACGGAAGCTGCAACCGGCTGACAAAAAAGCTACCACCGACTAGCCCAGAAACTACGACCGATGTGCAAAAAAGTTTCAACCATCGCGTGATTTTATTGTAGCTAGCCCAAGTCTGTTTACGAGAGCTTCCACCTAGAGTTTCCCGACGCGAATCCAGTTGAAGCTAGCTCATCGTGCATGTGCTACTATAGATCGGTTAAGCTGCTTGCCTGCTTGCTTGCACGCTAGCTTTGCACGTACGACGTACACTCTTGACGATTTTTCTAGCGTTATAGATCCAACATGGAGCGTGGTTTTGGGCGTGTGCAGGCGGCACGGCTAGTCGAAGACGAGCGCCAGCGGGTGCTGGTGGCCGACGAGCGCTGGCGGGTGCCGGTGGCCGACGAGCGCTGGCGGGTGCCGGTGGCCGACGAGCGCGAGCGGCACGTTCGTCCGGCGAACTGTGCGGGTTTTTTTGTTTTTGTTTTGTTTGCCTACGTTCAGGTCAAAGGTTCAGGTCAAACAGACGAGAAAATCTAATGACAGAGGACGTCTTGATCCAACGTGCGCGTGCGGACCAGCCGAAATTTGGGCCGGTCAGCCGGTGCCTATTGTTGCCCTTTTCGGTTTCTTCCCCACTCGACGTGTGCCCGAACCGTATTTTATTGTTTTTTCTTATGACTTTTCTTTTTTAATTTTACTAATTTTTCATTTTTTTTCATTATCTGTTTTTCTTCCCTTTTTAGTTATTTATTTCCAATTTTTTGAACATCTTTCAACAAATTTGGACATTTTTCCCAAATTATGAAAATTCATGAACAGTTTTTTACAAATTTGTGCACATTCCTTAAATTTATGAATTTTTTTTAAATTACAAACTTTGTTTCAAAACTCGTGAACATTTTTTAAATATGTGAATATTATTTTACGAATTCGTGAAAGTTCCTTAAATTTATGATTTTTAAAAAATTGTGAACTTTGTTTTAAAACTCGTGAACATTTTTAAAATATGTGAATAATTTTTTTAAATTCATAAAAATATTATCAAATGCATGATCATTTTTCCAATCTGCCGACATTTTTGGAACCGGTGGAGTTTTTTGAATTTGGTTACAGTTTTTGAAATTCATGAACATGTTTTGATTTCTGTGAATATTTTTCTAATTCACAAAATTTTATTCAAATTCATGAACATTTTTTAATACGTAAGTTTTTTCAAAATCATGAACATTTTTTGATTTTTTTGTGAACATTTTTCTAATTTGCAAAATTTTCTTCAAATTCATGAACATTTTTTAATACGCAATCAAAATCATGAACATTTTTTTAATTTCTAGAACATTTTTTTTCAAAATCAAAGAACTGTCCGCGCATGCTTGGACACCCGATTGTTGCTCCCACTCGCAGCCTCGCTGTCGTCATCGAAGCACGACCCACCGCCCATTAGCAGCTTTTGTCGTCGCTGGTTGCTCACCGGTCCCAGCAAAATGCCTTGATAGTCACAGGAGAATGCATCATTGGTCACATTAATTTCCCTCGCCATCGGTCTAGCAATCCCGAGCACCGCCGACTTGGGTGTGGCTTTTCTGTGGCCTAGTTCCAGCACCGTCAACTGCGAGTTCCTGCTTCTCGTCCGATCAGTCATAGCACCGTAGCAACATCCCAAGGTGACGGTTCCAGCACGAGTGGTCGTCGGTTCTAGCTCGCCTTTGTCGCCGTTGCAGCATCTAGTGATTGCAGTTCCAGCTTTGTCGTCCTCCTGTTCCAGCTTTGTCGTCGGCCGATTCGAACAATTTTTCACTACAGTTGTAGCAAAGATGTCGGCTCGTTCCAGGACGGGGTCACCGCGTCTCCAACACCGAGGTCATTCGTCTCCAGCCACGCGGATTGCCGATTGTAACATGATGCCTTGCCGGTTCCAGCATGGTGCCTGCTCAGCCTGGAGCTTGGTCATAGGGCATCCCCTTTAGCCACACCATGGGCGTTAATGGGTCCCCCGTCGTAGCCATGTGGGGTCACCGCTCAGAACCAGATGCGGTAACAACAAAATGGTGTTGGGAAGAATCGCTCGCGCCCGAGTGGATAAGGTTCAACATTGTTGGTGGGCGGGGCTTGCATAGAGGGGGGGGGGGGGGGGGGGGCTCTCACACGCGAGCGGGCGACATGGCACAACAAGGAGCAACAGATCAATGTGGATTGCATGACGCGCGCGCTACTGGCGAAGGTTGATGCCGATCGACCGAACATGGTTGCTTTCTATAATAATAACGTTAACAAATTTCAACTTGGTAAACAAACATCAATGAAACCTTAGTGAATTATACCAACTTTTATACTTAATTAAGAATTCACATGCATCCCACATCAAATAAATAATAATAGACATATCAATTCATATGGGTCTCTAACACTTAAATCTCATTTAACTAAAGTCTAGATGAAAGGCTGATTGGAATCGCCAGGAGATAATATATGATTATCTTATCTACAATCATACACCCCTAAAAAAAATCTACAATCATAAAAGCGGGGTATAAGGAAATATACTACGTTTGATACTCTAATAACAATCCTATAACCAGAAGCACCACGAGAAGAAGAGTGCAGGAGTTCATGCTATTGCACATATATATAAGCACCTCATCCGAGACAAGTGTTGTTCATCACTAGAAACAGTCACCGAATATAGATAAACTAGTAAAAAAAAGTATGCACGTGTAACGTGTTCATACCTTATAATGGATGGACTGAGAACAATTATACGTCGAAAGATTTCTCTATCTTATTACTGAGGCATACCTTATCAATGCATCATTGAGTTCTAATATATGCAGCTTGGTAGACCATCCAGGTCTCTCTCGCTCTCGCTCTCTTTATTCTTTTCTTGTACAACGCCAAAGTAGCAGAAGAGTAAAGAAGCATTGAATTTGGGGGATGCGTTTCTTGTAATCAGAGCAAAGAAGATGGATATGCTTTTCTCAATTCATTGCTTTAGTTTTGAGCGATCTTAGTTGAATGAAGTTGAGGTCCTGGACTATCTAACTGTTCAATTGTTCATCATTGCCATATTTTTTTTACTCTTTTTTATCTAGTAACTACACTAAGCCACATCAATTTTTAAGATATTAGCCAGGTAACACATGCACCACAGATCATTGACAAGGTTGACGTTAGACAGAAGCTAACTAACTGCTGAAGTTAAAGGAGCATCTGGACACCATAACCTATAGCTGATGGTCAGCTACAAGGACATGCTTAGTGGTTGTTTGGATGACGGGAATTAGACGAGATAGTTTGGAAAACAAGTTATTAGAGGATATTTAAGGGAAAAAAACAGTTTTACTTCTTCTTTAAGAAGGCGAGCTGGCGGTGGCTACTGAAAATGAAACAAGGCCCGCAGAGCGTGTTGATGTGTGACTCTGCGAGATCTTGTGGGAGTCTGATAACGCTCACACGTGTGGCATATTAGACATCCGCCCACACATCGTGTGTGCCGTAAGCAAGAGGCAGCCCACACGGACCATGTGTGGGCAAACATTAAAACTGCCCACACGTGTGGACACAGCTACTTCGTGTCACACGCCCAACAAGTATTATTCATCCCACCCCGCGCGTGTGGCACAAAGCAAAAATGTCCACACGTCCTGACGCAGCTACGTTAGTTACCCGCGAGATGAAGCTTTAGTTGCCATCCGGGATGGCAAATGTAGTTGTAAAAGCATGACAACTCTCTCTGTTTTGGTTAACTATAGTTGTCATGTCTAATTTATGGTAGTTGCCGCCATAGTTGTCGTATGTGATTAACTACTTGCCACATGTGGTCAAACAAATAGTTGCCATGTGTGTTTACCTAGTTGCCACGTGTGGTCCAACCATAGTTGCCATGCCATGTATGGTTAATCATGTTGCCATGTGTGTTTACCTGGTTGCTACGTACGCGCAACTGCAGTTGTCATCTACCAACGAATCATAGTTGCCTTGTGTGTTTACCTAGTTGCCGCATACGCGCAACTATAGTTGCCATCTATCACCGTACGAGCGTCGTGTGGGCGAAGAGCAGTTCATCCACACGCGCGTGGACTGGTTGGTGACTGTGTGGGCGGGAACTGGTTTGCCCACACGGCGCAACTGGCAAGCCGCGCGCTGCGGATCGTGTGGGCGAGCTCTCTAACGTCTACACAACACGCTATGCCTACGTGGCACTCAGATTCCTTTAGGATTCGTGCAAAACAGAATCAAGATGAATCAAGATGTGTGGGCGATTTGCAAATATGCCACATGTGCGGGCGCTATCATTTGTTTTTTTTAAACGAGGGATCTCATGTGAGTTGATCGTTGTTGGTCTTCAGTGGATCTCCATAGATCCAATTTTTCGTTCTGTGTGTCTACAGATTGGATTCTTACAATGTATGTTCTCTTCATCGATAACAGTTCTTGTTTTGATGCGCTGGTCCTATGGGATCTTAGCACGACGACTTCCTGTCTACTATTAAAAAGTTTTTCTCGACTCCGATGAAGGAGGGACGATGACGGCGGCAATGCCTTTGCCTCGCTCCAGTGTTGATAGTTGTCGCTACGTGATCTAAAAACCTAAATATATTTTTTATTTTATTAATTTCTAGTGTCTCTTGTACTTCTATGACAATTGAGGAATAGATCTGATGTTTTTATCGCAAAAAAGAAACATTATTTGGCCATGTCTGAAGACCTGTCAATGGCTGCTGATCTGGGAGCTATTCGGGTTGACTTTGAGACAGACTCAAAGCTACTACAGGAAGCCTTAGACCTGTCCAAGGCACACAGCAAACTCAGTAGCACATGAACTAGCAAAAATAAGTCGATTATGTTCGCCAAACGATAGTATTGGCTGGGACACTATTGTATCGCCTCAAGTGGTTGTTTGTGTTTCGGGCGACCTGCTCGAGCACCGCTAAATTTTACCTAAAAAAAATGCATGGTGGTGTGCCCTGCCGCTAATGAAAAGCTAGAACCCAGTTTATCGTTTTAATAAAAAAACATTAAAAAAATGTTGATATCTCACACAATCGGTATCTCTTCACTCATATTATACCCTGGTTCCTTTCATTCAAATATATAGAACCACATCTACAACCGGGCGCCACAAACTGTACTCAAACGTTCGGATGGCCCGTCCGGTCACTAACCGGTTACGATTTTTTGACCCAGACGCCCTCCTCAAACGGGCCTCGCATGCCCGGGCTGACCAGCATCCTTCATATCTAGCCCAAATATGGGGCGGATATGGGGCGCCCAGGCAAGTCCGCCATGTCGGACTGGTGGTGGGGGTCCCACATGAAAACGCCCGAAAACCCGGCGGTCCGAAACTCGTCTCCTCCGTCGGACCGGTGTTGCCGTGTGACGCTGCTTTGGCAGGCCACGTAGTGCCTAGCCCGACTATTTAAATCGATCGGCGGCACCAAAACCCTACCGTCCACATTTTCCTCTATCTGTCCGCCGTCGCCGCCACTTTCCACTCCTCCCGTCCGCCTAGTAGCCATGCCCCCACGCTGCCGGGTGAGGAGCGAGCCATTTCTAACATTGGAGCACCTGCTCGAGCTCCCTGAGCAGATCCGGGCAAGGTGCGAAGCCCGGATGGCCGCGGAGCCACTCCGGATGTAGTGGATCCGAAGGAGTTGGAGGAGGAGGACGGCGACGAGGTTGAGGAGGAGGATCAACTGGGGGAGGATGTGGGGGACGCTGGCGACGCGGATCTGCAGGCGGAGCAGCAGGTCATCCTTGATTCCCTCTGCTCGAAGTCGACAGCGGAGGCCAGATGTCGTTGCTGGCAGGACACGGGGGCGCAACAGGCTGCAGAGGAGGCGGAGATACTCGCCTGCGTGGATGAGGTCGAGTAGGAGGAGGATGAGCCGGAGCCCTTCTATTCGCCCGTTCAGCCGGCGCCCAGCACCATCGTCGTGGACATCTCTGATGACGAAGATTAGCTAGGGTATGTAGTACATAGGATTTCTTGTGCATGCTTTTTATGGATTTAGGGGTTGAAATATGAGAGTCTCGGATGCAGAATGGCTAATTTGAGGCGTGATCGGCCACTTGTCCACGGATGCGTCTGCGAACGTTTGAGGGGCCGGATTTGTAAAGTCCGACTGTAGATCGCTGATGGTTTTTTTTGTTGCCTTTTAACCATGGATTAGAGCTTTATATGTTACAAAAAGTATGACGCCAAATTCATATGGGAAAGGTGTTTCTAGTGATATAATCCTTAGACAATAATAGCATGTATTACTAATCATAGCAATGGTCGAAGACACTCTAAAAACATACTTGTCCATATTTTAATATATATCTTTTTGAGATAATGTCCATATTATAAATGGAGGGAGTACCCTTTTTTTTAGGGGTAAATGGAGGGGAAAGAAGTATAGTTTTCACCCTCAAATCCTGTCCAATGTCTCCATAACCCCCCAAAGTCGATTTTGGTCTGATTTAGACCCCAAAAATATCAATACCGGTTTAATCTGCCCCTGAGCGGTTTAGTGTCACATCAAGAGTGGTTTTGCATGTGATTTTCGTTTATTTGATGAACACTTGGTGCTGATGTGGTAAATGACCACTCTTTTCCCGGCCAATGTTTACGGTTCATAAATTCCTCAAATGGGCGCTTGAACCCTAAATTCCCCATCGACGCTCGCTCGCTCGATCCAAGACCTCACGCTCGAATTCAGGCCTCACTCTTGAATCGGCTGCAGTCCATGGCGTCATCCGCGAGCTTCTCGGCTAGCTCCTCCACAGGAAGCAGGTCCTATTCTAGTGGTACGGTGGCGGCGACACTGTCGCCGGTGCCATATCATGAGGGTCCGTTGCAGTACAAGTTAGTGTTGTGCGGATGCGGAGTGAAAGCCCGTCGGCAGATTACCTGAAGCCTGTTGAATCCAGGGCGAAGGTACCAGGAAATCAAAGGTGTGTTCTTGCTGTTCTTTGTGTGAGCCTATTTTCTTGGAGAAGTCCATTGTTAGCTGATTGCAATGCAAATTCAAGGTCTGGACTGTTGGTGAATCGTGGCATGATGTTGCTGAATCGTCTGAAAAAAGAGAAGATGTAATTGAAGAATCTCTCTCTAGACTGAAGCTTGCATGGCGAAGGTAGTTGACTGGAGATGGGCATCAGGTTGTTTGTGAATGAGATGCAATTCAATCACGCAACAGTAGTGTGTAGTGCTTCATGCTGAGAATTTATAAGAAAATGTCTGTAGGATGTTCAGAAGATTGATTTTTTCAAAAAAAAATTTCCTTAGCGTAAGCACACAATTCTGCATAACTGAGCATAAACGCCTCTGCCTCTAGTTCTCCTGTGTAGTCAACCTGTCCATTTTTCCTCTCAAATGAGACGGCTTAATGATATCTGGCCAACAAGTAATCAAGTGGATCTCGCGGATCCAAACGAGCTGCAAAATGAATGAATTTCTTGTCAGTTATACTACAGAGTAAACAAATGCAACCATAATTCAGTCCATATTCTGTCCAAATGCACTAGTTTATTTGGGCAAACTAAAACCCTCATTATATTCCCAGATTAGTGGGGATAAACCCCGAAAGTACATCACGTTGCAATAGATGGCACCAAGAAACTAAAAATATACAACCATGCCACCAAGCATGTGTACACGTACATGAAGATAAATGACATGTACAGAACTTGAAGCTGCAGTCAAAACTACTAAACTACTGAAAATACAGTCAAAACTACTAAAACTTCAGTCAAATGCAAATGCACTATTGAAACTACAGTCAAAACTATACTCAAAACTACTAAAACTACTCTGAATTCAGTCCAAATTCAGACTAGTTATACTGCAGTACTAAAATTACAGTAAAAGTTCTGTACAAATGCTGTCAAAATTCAGAGTATTTATACTGCACTACTAAAACAGCAGTCAAAATTCAGAGATAACACTCTTCAGCAATCAAATTCGGTCAAAAACGTCACGTTCTGTTTCTATAAGACAATCATCACTACAAGCACAGTGCAAATTCATCTACTTTATTTCTGAAATTAACAGGCCGGTCATCTGCAAATTAGCCCCTTTTAATATTGAAACAACAGAGCTATCACGAACACATGATGCGATCAAGCCTCGCCCTTAACATGAACATTACTGATCCCATGTGCGGTAAGCATATCTGAAGCCATCGCTTGATTCCGACATAGACGGACTCGCGACGATCGACGGCAGCGTAGCCCTAACCGCAGAATACGACAGATCGAGCGCTTCCTCAGTTCCTCTATCCCATGCCAAGGCGACGTCAAGTGAGAGAGACGGTGGCCGCCGCCGGCGACGACGGCGGCTACGGCGGCAACGACGGCGACGCAATTCCAGTAGGTGTGGACGGCGGCGCTGCGGCCTTTCCGATTTCCTGTCTGCACTAGGAAGGCGAAACAGGACGAAGACAAACGCCCACTTATCTCAGCGACCAGCTTCCACATAAGCACGCCACGTCAGTGACAAATCAGTGCCTAATCACAAAATCAAATGCAAAACCACTCTTGATGTGACACTAAACCACTCAGGGGGAGATTAAACCGGTATTGACATTTTTGGGGTCTAAATCAGACCAAAATCGACTTTGGGGGGTTATGGAGACATTGAACAGGATTTGAGGGTGAAAACTATACTTCTTTCAATGGAGGGAGTACCCAACCCTCGAAAATCTCAGGACCGGACCGGCCTGACGCCACCATCGGGCCGAGAGCAGGCTGGAAACACCAAAAGCCCAGCCCACCAACAAACAGAGCAACGGCACGATACCGACCAGCGGGACCAACGCACGACGGGCCTACTAGGCAGCCAGCCACCGAACGCCACCGCTCGAGGCACACCAATGCCGAGCGTGGGGAGGCGGCTGCCGCCGTGGACGTCGCCGAGGGGCGCGGCGGAGAGGTGGAGCCCCGGCACCCCCGCCGGCTTCGCGGGCTCCGGGAGCCACGTCACCCCGCCCCTGAGTGCCGGCTTCTGCTCCTACCGCGCCACCCCGCCGACCAGCGGCGCCGGGTGCTCCCGGCCGCCGAGGGCGCCGACGGCGGCGGATTCCCCGTACGTGAGGGCGAAGCAGGCGCAGGTAACGCGATCGACCACCGCCGCCGCCATCAGGCGTAGTCCCTTCCTGTTCAGGTTCCGAAATCCAGCGCGCACCGTGCTATCTCGTTCGGGCCATTCTCGTCGGGGAGGGACTCGGGGTGGCTAACTAGATGCAGCTGATATGGTAGATCAACTTGCTGTGCGACGCTTCGTGTTCCTGATTGTTCGTAGAAACTCGTGGGCTACACTTCGTGTTCCTGATTGTTCGTAGAAACTCGTGGGCTACACTTCTTCTCGGGATGATTGTGGAGCTGAAATTTAGGAGATATTCTATTGTCAGAGGGAACTTGATTTGCTCCTAACATTGTTCCTTCAGGGTGAGAATTAGTGCTAGCTTCCTTGACTTGCGCAGTTGCAGTAGAGCTCAAATGCCACCAGGCTGCCTCAGTTGTTAAGACTACAACGTTTCTCTTGTGCAAATCCATTGGCATCCATTTTCCCGGAAGCATATCAATAAATAAAATGTGCATCTTGGAACTTGTCTCTGTGAGTCGGTGCATTAAATTTTATCTTCAGTGATTGCATTGTAATGGTATTCTGCAATGACTGCCGCTTGCTGAATCTCGGAACATGCTGGCTGAATTGGCCTGATCCAAGAATAGTATACAGGGGAGAAGGATGTAGTGGCCTTGAAGCGTAGCAGTTCTCCACTGAAGAAGCGTAATATGGTTGTTTAGCATCTTTCATTGTATCAGGATATTTGTTAACAGTTAACTGCACAAGAATAGAGAAGGATGAAGGTACACACTCCCTGGCATTATTAATAATTTTGGGGGAGAAAACGACATTAGCTTAAAGCGGCATGGAAGTGGTGCCCTCCTATATTTTTTAGCTGATTTTAATTTTTTTTAGCGGATATGAGTAGGCGGCTAGGTGTCCTGTTACCAGAATTATGTTCTATCAAAAGCTTATATTGAAACGGTTTTGGCAAGATTTGATGTTGTATTGCATCCGTATGTTTGTCCATTAGTAGCTGCAACAGATGCTCATTCTCCCTGAAGTTTTGCTTTTCTCAAATATGTTATATGCTGAAATACTTCTGTACATTACCTGCATTCCCACAGTGTTATTTTTTCTGTACCACTTGCAGGCTTTTGATTCTAGATGCATTTGCAATCTTGATAATAGAAGCTTTCGTAAAATAAGCTTGGGTTCCTTTTTGTTTTCTCACCTGGCGTCTATTATTCATTTATTACAGTTAATTGAAAAAGATCCAAACAAGGCAGTTCCATTGTTCTGGGAAGCTATTAATAGTGGTGAACGAATTGAGAGTGCACTGAAGGATATGGCTACTGTACTGAAACAAGCAAACCGGGCTGAAGAAGCCATTGAAGCGATAAGATCCTTCCGTGACCGTTGTCCGAATGAAGCCCAGGAGTCTCTTGACAATGTTCTTCTTGACTTGTACAAGGTATTTCAGTCCTGTAAATCTATATATGTAAGCTAAAATTTTCTTCCGAAGCCCATTTTCGAGGTTTGCTTATAATATATTGAAGAACCATGCAAAAAGGTCATCAGCTAATAATAAACCTACACCATTGTAGATAAATATCTAGCCAAGTATTGATACAAATCATTTTTATGTTAAACCAGAAATGCGGTAGGACAAAAGAGCAGATTGAAATGCTGACAGTGAAGCTGAGAATGATTGATGAGGATCTAGCTTCTGGCCGGTGGAAAACTAAGCTTTCTAAATCTCATGGAAGAGTATTCTATCTCTCTCTTAGGGATGAAAAAGCAAGGTATTGAAAATCATCCATACATCTTCATTTGTCCTGTGAACGCCATTCTAAGGCTCTGCTTTGTCATGAAGGTTGCTGGGTAACCTCGCCTGGGCCTATATGCAGTCTGAAAACTATGAGGAAGCTGAAATGCTCTACAGGTATATCTATGTTGGGGGTGTACTTATTAAGCTGATATGGATTTTGTTAGACATGTTTTGTATTCTCTTGAACTTCTCAATCCTTTGTTTGTGTTATTTGTAAACAACAACAACAACAACAACAAAGCCTTTAGTCCCAAGCAAGTTGGGGTAGGCTAGAGGTGAAACCCATAAGATCTCGCAACCAACTCATGGCTCTGGCACATGGATAGCAAGCTTCCATGCACCCCTGTCCATAGCTAGCTCTTCGGTGATACCCCAATCCTTTAGGTCTCTCTTAACGGACTCCTCCCATGTCAAATTCGGTCTACCCCGCCCTCTCTTGACATTCTCCGCACGCTTTAGCCATCCGCTATGCACTGGAGCTTCTGGAGGCCTGCGCTGGATATGCCCAAACCATCTCAGACGATGTTGGACAAGCTTCTCTTCAATTGGTGCTACCCCAACTCTATCTCGTATATCATCATTCCGGATTCGATCCTTCCTCGTGTGGCCACACATCCATCTCAACATACGCATCTCCGCCACACCTAACTGTTGAACATGTCGCCTTTTAGTCGGCCAACACTCAGCGCCATACAACATTGCGGGTCGAACCACCGTCCTGTAGAACTTGCCTTTTAGCTTTTGTGGCACTCTCTTGTCACAGAGAATGCCAGAAGCTTGGCGCCACTTCATCCATCCGGCTTTGATCCGATGGTTCACATCTTCATCAATACCCCCATCCTCCTGCAGCATTGACCCCAAATATCGAAAGGTGTCCTTCCGAGGTACCACCTGACCATCAAGGCTAACCTCCTCCTCCTCACACCTAGTAGTACTGAAACCGCACATCATGTACTCGGTTTTAGTCCTACTAAGCCTAAACCCTTTCGATTCCAAGGTTTGTCTCCATAACTCTAACTTCCTATTTACCCCCACCCGACTATCGTCAACTAGCACCACATCATCCGCAAAGAGCATACACCATGGGATATCTCCTTGTATATCCCTTGTGACCTCATCCATCACCAATGCAAAAAGATAAGGGCTCAAAGCTGACCCCTGATGCAGTCCTATCTTAATCGGGAAGTCATCAGTGTCGACATCACTTGTTCGAACACTTGTCACAACATTATCGTACATGTCCTTGATGAGGGTAATGTACTTTGCTGGGACTTTGTGTTTCTCCAAGGCCCACCACATGACATTCCGCGGTATCTTATCATAGGCCTTCTCCAAGTCAATGAACACCATATGCAAGTCCTTCTTTTGCTCCCTATATCTCTCCATAAGCTGTCGTACCAAGAAAATGGCTTCCATGGTCGACCTCCCAGGCATGAAACCAAACTGGTTTTTGGTCACGCTTGTCATTCTTCTTAAGCGGTGCTCAATGACTCTCTCCCATAGCTTCATTGTATGGCTCATCAGCTTAATTCCACGGTAATTAGTACAACTCTGAACATCCCCCTTGTTCTTGAAGATTGGTACTAATATACTCCGTCTCCATTCTTCTGGCATCTTGTTTGCCCGAAAAATGAGATTGAAAAGCCTGGTTAGCCATACTATCGCTATGTCCCCGAGACCTTTCCACACCTCAATGGGGATACAATCCGGGCCCATCGCCTTGCCTCCCTTCATCCTTTTTAAAGCCTCCTTGACCTCAGACTCCTGGATTCGACGCACAAAACGCATGCTGGTCTCATCAAAAGAGTCGTCCAGTTCAATGGTAGAGCTTTCATTCTCCCCATTGAACAGCTTGTCGAAGTACTCCCGCCATCTATGCTTAATCTCCTCGTCCTTCACCAAGAGTTGGCCTGCTCCGTCCTTGATGCATTTGACTTGGCCAATATCCCTCGTCTTCCTCTCTCGGATCTTGGCCATCTTATAGATGTCCCTTTCGCCTTCCTTCGTGCCTAACCGTTGGTAGAGGTCCTCATACGCCCGACCCCTTGCTTCACCAACAGCTCGCTTTGCGGCCTTCTTCGCCATCTTGTACTTCTCTATGTTGTGTGCACTCCTATCCAGGTATAGGCGTCTAAAGCAATCTTTCTTCTCTTTAATCGCCTTCTGGACATCATCATTCCACCACCAGGTATCCTTATCTTCGCTTCTCCTTCCCCTGGACACTCCAAACTCCTCTGAGGCCACCTTACAAATGCAAGTCGCCATCTTCATCCACACATTGTCCGCATCCCCTCCTTCCTCCCAAGGGCCCTCCTTAATGACCCTCTCCTTGAACGCCTGAGCTACCTCCCCCTTGAGCTTCCACCACTTCGTTCTAGCGACTTTAGCCCGCTTATCCCGCTGGACACGAATCCGAAAGCGGAAGTCAGCAACCACCAGCTTATGCTGGGGTACAACACTCTCTCCAGGTATCACCTTACAGTCTAGGCACGCACGCCTATGTTCCCTTCTCGAGAGGATGAAATCAATCTGGCTAGAATGTTGGCCACTACTAAAAGTCACCAGATGTGATTCTCTCTTTCTAAAGAGGGTGTTGGCTACAATCATGTTGTAGGCTAGAGCAAAGCTTAAGACATCTTCTCCTTCTTGATTCCTGATGCCATAGCCAAAGCCCCCATGCGCCCCTTCAAAACCTGTGTTAGATGTACCCACGTGGCCATTGAGGTCTCCTCCTATGAAGAGCTTCTCACCAATCGGTACACTCCTAACCATGTCTTCCAGGCCTTCCCAGAACTCCCTCTTGGTGTTCTCATTGTGGCCTACTTGCGGGGCATACGCGCTGATAACATTGAGAACCAAGTCCTCAACTACCAGCTTGACCAGGATAATCCGGTCCCCACGTCTCTTGACGTCTACCACTCCATACTTGAGGCTCTTGTTGATCAAGATGCCTACGCCATTT
Organism: Triticum timopheevii; assembly: GCA_963921465.1. Taxonomy (NCBI): domain Eukaryota; kingdom Viridiplantae; phylum Streptophyta; class Magnoliopsida; order Poales; family Poaceae; genus Triticum; species Triticum timopheevii. The sequence goes on along the minus strand of OY997270.1, from coordinate 485,636,046 downwards.
CTGTTTGCAGCCGTCCCCGTGTACCATAGCTTGAAGTCGGTATCCTCCACCTCCTTCGCCTTCTGTCCTCTCCATTTGGTTTCTTGGACGCAAAGGATATCAACACCTCTCCTCACCGCTGCATCAACTAGCTCCCGAAGCTTCCCTGTCAGAGACCCTACGTTCCAGCTACCTAAGCGAATCCTCCTAGGCTCGGCTAGCTTCCTTACCCTTCGCACTCGTCGAGTCAAATGCGAAGACCCTTGCTCATTTTCCACTACATCCGAGCGCCGATGTAGCGCGCCACTAAGGATGCGACGACCCGATCCTCGCTCACTTGCCACCGTATCCGGATCAAGATACGGCGCGCCACCTGGGGGGTGACGGCCCGGCCCTTGCCCATTTTCCACCACACCCGGGTTCCGATGTGGCGCGTCGCTGAAAGGGTTACGCCCCAACGAAAATCTTTTGGGTTTCATCTCCATAAGAGTGGCTGAGTTTTTACGTTGGCTCGCCAAGCCTATCACAACCCTCCTCCTTTACCCGGGCTTGGGACCGGCTATGTTGAGACAACATAGGCGGAGTTATTTGTAAAAATGAGTAAAAATTATGGCACCATTGTACTCTTTCCATCAAAATATATAAGCTCCCCATGAATTTTGAGCCTAAATTTGACCATGAATTTGACTAACAAAATATGAGTTGTATGCCACAAGAAGTGTACCATTGGATCGATATCCGAAAGAGCTTTCCAACGGTATAGCTTTTATGGCATATAACTCATATTTTGTTAGTCAGATTTATTATCAAGGTTAGGCTCAAAATTTGAGTGGGCCTTACGCATTAGGATGGAGGGAGTAGTTTCCCTCTCCACATCAAGGATGCAGAAATAACTGTTCCCAGCACTGGTAATGCTTGATTGTAGTAGACTAGTAGTATAAGGGGACTCTGTTTTTCTGTAATAACCCCATGCATCATTTCCAGTAAAGCTCATTCAACTATATCCAGCTGCTACTGACTTGGCATTTTTCACTTGACCCAGGCAAGCTCTTGCTATAGAAACTGATTATAACAAAGAGTGCAATCTAGCCATCTGCATGATGAAGATGGGAAAGGTAGCTGAAGCTAAATACCTTCTCCAAGCTATACCTTACAACTGCAATGATGAAAACCACGTGAGATCTTTTGCCCGGGCTACTGAAGTGCTTAGGGAACTTGAGTTACAGGCACTCCCTTCTCCCATAACTCAGATGAAGTCTAAAGATTCACGGATTTTGCTTGCTACTGATGTGGGGAACCTTGAATATCTACATCCACAAATATTCTCTGCTTCAACTCAATTGAATTATGAAGAACCGCAAGCTTCAGTTTCGGCGGATGCAGAGAATCATGAAGATTGCAACTCACACGCGCTTCCATCTCCGATAACTCAGATGAAGCGTAAAGAGCCACAGCTTATGGCTGCTACTGACGGAGAAAAGAATGGACAAAGTCTGGAGGAGTACCATGATCTTTGTAGACTGTTCAATTATGCTGCCACACCACAGTCTCTACTTGAGAAACTAAGAAAGCGGCTCGTCAATAAGAACAGACCCAATATCAGCGCACAGAATCAAGCTCAGACTCCTAGCTCAGCTGAATGCTTGCCAAACTCTGATGGCGCCATAGATGCTATTGAGATTCCTATGCGAGAGGGGAAGCGTTTGGTTGGTGGTGGTAGAAAAACGTGGGCCGACATGGTGGAGGAGGATGAACAGAAGCAGCTGGCCGATGGCAAGAACACGACCACGCCGCAAGGTGAAAGCAGCAAGCATGCGAGTGAGCAGAGGGACAAAACACCATCCTCATCATCTCAAGGAAGCAGCAACCTCAAAACCCCGGCCGCGGGTGTTCGACAACAGAGCTCATCAGCGGGTTCATGGAGACGCAATGACTCGGCCAGAACCTCAACAGACGAGAACGTGAACCGGAGTTTTGTCAGGACAGCTCCAGCATAGAAGCAGCGGAAGGTTCAAGATCGCGGCGATCGAGTCTGCCAAAGGCTCAACACAACCCATCTCAGTGAGAAAGCTCGAGGCGCCGATCAGACACCAAGCTCAGTGAGAAGCAGTGCAGCTCAGCGTTCGCTTTTCCATGGGCAGGTACCATCTGGTTTTGACGGACGCTCTCAGGGTGCCAGCCACACTAACCGTCGGCCTGAGAGCCCGGCGAGCACAGGACCGTGGAGGCGAGCGGACCGCGTGCGGGTCTTCCAGGAAATCACAAATGAGATGAACCAGAAGGCTGCATAGCTATAGATCCTTATTCTTCACTCACTGTTGATAGAAGCTCGTACTGCTGGTAACTAGTTGGTGTTTCCCACCGAAGACGAGAAGAGGCGTTAATTAGCGTTGGAGTGTCAACGGCGCTCAAAGAGAATTTAACTACAACAGTCACGCAGAGCTAAGGAACTTGGCGAAAACTTGTGATAGTCCGTCCATATTCCTAGCAAGTCCATGAATCAAACTCTCCTGAGATCCAAGTAGATATCTGTTTAGCTGTATATTTTTCACTCGTCACCCCACAAGTAACCTGCGGAAGAGGGTAACTAAATATCTACTGTTTTTTTTTTGTTCTTTTTGCAGTGCTCACTGCTGCTTATCATGCATATAACACTACAGTCGACCTTTTGGCACTAATGTTCGGATGTTACTGCATGCATGGTTCATTTGCTGCACATCTGGTTTCTTTCTGCTGCATGGCTAGACATTTCCTGGATGATGGGGTTTTGCAAGATCTGAGCTGTTTGCAATGGTGGCAAATGCATGCAGTTCACTGACTGGGCTACCTACCATGCATATGCATAGTGATCGCCGTCAATGGCATTTCTATCCTGTCTCTCTACACGCTGTAGTTAGGTGGATGCCTCCCCTTGCATCTATAAAAAAATGTGACCAACCCAAGGGCTAACTCTCGTTGGCATTTTTTTATAGGAAAAACTCCGTGAGCACCGCGCGTCCGAGCCGGGACTCGAACTCGGGTGGGCTCGCAGCAACCCCAGCTACTCAGCCAACGGGTCGACGCCCCATCATCTTGCATCTATCGACGGTGCTAATTAGCATGTCTGCGGTGTACCTCTCAGCAGCAATGGCTGGCAGCCTTCAGCTTCACCTCACCCTGACCTGCAGGCCAAGACGGTCGGTGTCGTATGCCTCGATCAGCGTCTCATGCACCAACCAACTCATCCAAAATAAATAAATAAACAAACTGACTTATCAGCTCAAGTTATCTTTTTCTTCCTTCCGAGAAAACATTTATCTATTCATCATTTGTCACTGCAGCAGAAAGAACACCACGAATAACAAAAATTAGATCCATCTACATATACCACGTAGCGACGACTACGTGCACTGGAGCGAGTGGCGAAGGCACACATCATCATCGATCTCCCTCATCGAAGTCGGACCAAATTTGTTGTAGTAGACAATCAAAAAGTCGTCGTGACAAGGCCCCACATGACTAGCACACCAGAACATGACCCGTCGCCGATGAAATGAAGTATAGGTCAAAAGGACCCAATCTATAGACACATGAACAAAAACAAACAAAAATTGGATCCAAGTAGATCCATCGAAGACCAACTCCGAACGAAAATCGTGAGATCCGTCAGAGACGCATTTTCACACGCCCTCTGATGATGCTAGACACGCCGGAACAGGGGCTAAGCGAGGAGAATCTTGTTTCATCTTCAAGGAGTTGTCACCATCTCGTCTTCCTAAGGAAAAAAAAAAGCCTAAACACACTCACAAAAACACCTAAACACAAAGCAAGGTCCCTCCCGTGCAAGAGTTAGGATCCACCACGTCTCCATGGTCTTAGGACCAGCGGAGATGAGACGGAGGCAGAAGAACTCTAAGCTTCTTTTTTGGAGAGGAGGCGACAACTGCGTCTGGAGTTGAGCACCGGGTAATATCTGTTTTTATTGGTAGTGTTGCACTACTAGGGAAATGCTTATACACAGGAGCTCACCAGTAGCGCTTGCTCAAGGAAAGCGGTGCTGCTACATAGCAGTAGCGCTTGGACAGCACGGGCGCTGCTACTATGATCATAGCAGCTGAGCTGAACCTATAAAACGCGCTACTACTACAATTGACAGACCGTTCCAGGTATGCTAGGGATAGTGGTAGCACTCACGTTTTGCAAGCACTACTACTATGCATCTTAGCAATAGCGCTTTTTCCCCGACCAGCGCTACTGATAAATTCAGTCCCCCCTCCTAGACCAAAGTTTAGTCTCACCTCGCTCCGCGAACAGAATTTTTACCACCTTAAATATGGTGCTTCTCAAACCATCACAACCACTTGGTCTTCATTGAACTCTATGTGTAGGATCTATGACCGCAATAGGAGTCTTCGCCGGTTCTTAAATCGGGGAAGATTCCTATTGACAATTTAGATTTTACACAAAAAGATCATTGATGACCAATGTATTTTTGATTTTTTTTTTTGCATTCTTAGCCTTATCAGTAGCGCCTTTCTTTAGAAAGCGCTACTACTAAAATCTGTAGCAGTAGTGCTTTTTTTCAGAAAGCGCTACCACTAAGGGCCCTTATCCAAATTATTGCATATGGTTGGTTTCTTCCACCGTGTGCCCTGTAGAGCACAGAATTAATTATCGCACTCGAGTGTCCATCATCACCCTTCTGTGTAACTTTGACCTCATCACCCACGGGTAAACTTATGACCGAAGTCATTCCACACACTTCGTTTTTACTAAGCTTTTTGCCAATAAACGCCCACGATTTGTCCCTCTTCTAGCCGACGCGTCGCCAAACTAGTCGGGCGGGAAGCTTGCACGGTAAACTGTGAGGTAGCGCGGGAACAGACTCACTGATGATATATTTGGCACCTCTTCGAGCCCACGCGTGGTCAAACAAAACGCGTGCGGTTCGGTGTTGTCAAGCGTGCACTAGAATCCTCCGTTATGAACGTCGTGACAAGACGTGACGATTACAGGCCGGCTGGCCCCCATTTGTTACGGCGGCCATTTAACCCTTGTTTATCTTCAACCTTTCGATCGTGCCCCACCATTGCAAGAAGCACACCCACCACGACAAATTCTTAGAGGGTATGCTGCGCGGCTCCAATGGCTCTCCGAGTGGCTGCCGACGACGAGCAACAGTTCACCATGCATGCCGTGGTGGACACCCACCGAAGGTTCACGGAGCTCTCGGTGGTGTACACCAACAACCCGGTCTGGGTGGAGCACCCCATCCACATCATGGAGTTGTTGCTTGCCGAGGAGAAGTACATGGTGGTCGGGTTCGACCTCGAGTACACTCGCGCTCGTGCCGGGTCTTGTCTCGAGGTCGTCGTCGCCCAGATGTGTGTGCGCAACCACGTCCTCATCTACCACTACTGCCTGGCCACATGGCCTTGCAAGCGTTTCTCCAGGTTTGTCAACAGCCCCCACTACATGTTTGCTACGGTGGACATCACTAACGATGTCAAGGTGCTCAAGAATTCGGGCATCGCCTGCCAGAATCTTGTCGACATCCAGGGACTATACAAGATCTGGGGTAGCAAGGATCATGAGAAGGACTCACTGGTTCACCTCGCCGAGGCCATCATCGACCCCTACTACAGAGACATGAAGGATTCCTGCAACAAGGACAAGCGTGCCTAGCACTGGCCCTGGATGGAGAAACTCGACAAAGCTCACGTCGTGTACGTGGCCAAGGAGGCATACACGAGCTACGACATGTACAGGCAGATTGTTGACATGAGGAAGTGCCTCCTTCCCCAAAATGGCCAGGGATCCAGCTGGAAGCAGAGCAATGGCAAGCGTCATCGCAACAAGAAGTAGATGATTAGATCCTCCTTTATCCTAGTTTAGTATGCATGTAATTGCTTGCTTTGGTGTGTGAAAATGTTACTCCCTCTGTAACAAATATAAGAGCGTTTACATAACTAAAATAGTGATCTAAACGTTCTTATATTTCTTTACGGAGGGAGTATGTGTGTAAACACTTGTGTAATTATATGCTTAATTTGGTTATGCAATGTTGTCTTTTTAAGTATATGTGTTGATGCTCTGTAGACAGAGAAAATCACATCACACATGGACTAAACAATGGAACCCGTCGGTGATGATTTCATCAATCACTGACAATTGTATACGAGCAATTGTTTGCTCACAACACACACGGCTTGTTAACAGGAATCGTCTATGTTGTTATCGGTCTTCCCACACATTCCCGATTACAGACTTGTTTGCCGCGTATCGCACACATCTTGTTAAGTTGATCCGTTTTTGTTCTCTTGGCTCAACGCAAACAGTTCATCCGAGTGAATTGTATGCCGTATATCGCACACATCTTCATCTGGTTGCCCGTTTCTGTTATTCCGCCTCATCACAAACAGTTCATCTAAGTGAGCCGTATGTTCTACATCGCACACGCCTTCATCTGGCAGCCCGTTTCTTTTGTTCCTCCTCATCACAAATAGTTAATTGAACTGAACCGTATGCCCTGCATCGCACAGGCAACCCCTGAAGGAAATATGCCCTGGAGGCAATAATAAAGTTATTATTTATTTCCTCATATCATGATAAATGTTTATTATTCATGCTATAATTGTATTAACCGGAAACATGATACATGTGTGAATACATAGACAAACTTAATGTCACTAGTATGCCTCTACTTGACTAGCTCATTAATCAAAGATGGTTATGTTTCCTAACCATAGACATGTGTTGTCATTTGATTAACGGGATCACATCATTAGGAGAATGATGTGATTGACTTGACCCATTCCGTTAGCTTAGCACTTGATCGTTTAGTATGTTGCTATTGCTTTCTTCATGACTTATACAAAGTTCCAATAACTATGAGATTATGCAACTCCCGTTTATCGGAGGAACACTTTGTGTGCTACCAAACGTCACAACGTAACTGGGTGATTATAAAGGATCTCTACAGGTGTCTCCAAAGGTACATGTTGAGTTGGCGTATTTCAAGATTAGGTTTTGTCACTCCGATTGTCGGAGAGGTATCTCTGGGCCCTCTCGGTAATGCACATCAATATAAGCCTTGCAAGCAATGTAGCTAATGAGTTAGTTACGGAATGATGCATTACGTAACGAGTAAAGAGACTTGCCGGTAACGAGATTGAATTAGGTATTGAGATACCGATGATCGAATCTCGGGCAAGTAACATACCGATGACAAAGGGAACAACGTATGTGTTGGGGAACGTAGTAATTTCAAAAAATTTCCTACGCACACGCAAGATCATGGTGATGCATAGCAACGAGAGGGGAGAGTGTTGTCTACGTACCCTCATAGACCGAAGCGGAAGCGTTGACGCAACGTAGAGGAGGTAGTCGTACGTCTTCCCGGTCCAACCGATCCAAGCACCGTTACTCCGGCACCTCCGAGTTCTTGACACACGTGCAGCTCGATGACGCACCCCGAACTCCGATCCAGCAGAGGTACGGGGAGGAGTTCCGTCAGCACGACGGCGTGATGACGATCTTGATATTCAACTGTCGCAGGGCTTCGCCTAAGCACCGCTACAATATGACCGAGGTGTAATATCGTGAAGGGGGGCACCGCACACGGCTAAGGAACGATCACGATGATCAACTTGTGTTTCTATGGGGTGCCCCCTACCCCCGTATATAAAGGAGTGGAGGAGGGGAGGGCCGGCCCTCTACTATGGCGCGCCCTAGGGGAGTCCTACTCCCACCGGGAGTAGGATTCCCCCTTTCCTAGTCCAACTAGGAGTCCTTCCATGTATTAGGAGTAGGAGACAAGGAAGGGGAAGAGAGAAGGGAAGGAAGGAGGGGGTGCGGCCCCTCCCCCTAGTCCAATTCGGACTAGGCCATGGGGGGGCGCGCGGCCTGCCCTAGGCAGCCCCTCTCTCTTTCCCGCAGGGCCCAATAAGGCCCAATACTTCTCCCCGGCGAATTCCCGTAACTCTCCGGTACTCCGAAAAATACCCGAATAACTCGGAACCTTTCCGAACTCCGAATATAGTCGTCCAATATATCGATCTTTACGTCTCGACCATTTCGAGACTCCTCATCATGTCCCCGATCTCATCCGGGACTCCGAACTCCTTCGGTACATCAAAACTCATAAACTCATAATATAACTGTCATCGAAACCTTAAGCGTGCGGACCCTACGGTTCGAGAAAAATGTAGACATGACCGAGACACGTCTCCGGTCAATAACCAATAGCGGGACCTGGATGCCCATATTGGTTCCTACATATTCTACGAAGATCTTTATCGGTCAGACCGCATAACAACATACGTTGTTCCCTTTGTCATCGGTATGTTACTTGCCCGAGATTCGATCGTCGGTATCCAATACCTAGTTCAATCTCGTTACCGGCAAGTCTCTTTACTCGTTCCGTAATACATCATCTCGCAACTAACTCATTAGTTGCATTGCTTGCAAGGCTTATGTGATGTGTATTACCGAGAGGGCCCAGAGATACCTCTCCGACATTCGGAGTGACAAATCCTAATCTCGAAATACGCCAACCCAACAATTACCTTCGGAGACACCTGTAGAGCACCTTTATAATCACCCAGTTATGTTGTGACGTTTGGTAGCACACAAAGTGTTCCTCCGGTAAACGGGAGTTGCATAATCTCATAGTCATAGGAACATGTATAAGTCATGAAGAAAGCAATAGCAACATACTAAACGATCGGTTGCTAAGCTAATGGAATGGGTCATGTCAATCAGATCATTCAACTAATGATGTGATCCCGTTAATCAAATAACAACTCTTTGTCTATGGTTAGGAAACATAACCATCTTTGATTAACAAGCTAGTCAAGTAGAGGCATACTAGTGACACTCTGTTTGTCTATATATTCACACATGTATTATGTTTCCAGTTAATACAATTCTAGCATGAATAATAAACATTTATCATGATATAAGGAAATAAATAATAACTTTATTATTGCCTCTAGGGCATATTTCCTTCAGTCTCCCACTTGCACTAGAGTCAATAATCTAGATCACATCGCCATGTGATTAACATCGATAGTTCACATCATCATGTGATTAACACCCATAGTTCACATCGCCATGTGACCAACTCCCAAAGGGTTTACTAGATTCAGTAATCTAGTTCACATCGCTATGTGATTAACACCCAAAGAGTACTAAGGTGTGATCATGTTTTGCTTGTGAGAGAATCTTAGTCAACGGGTCTTTCACATTCAGATCCGTTATGTATTTTGCAATTTTCTATGTCTACAATGCTCTGCACGGAGCTACTCTAGCTAATTGCTCCCACTTTCAACATGTATCTAGATCGAGACTTAGAGTCATCCAGATCGGTGTCAAAACTTGCATCGACGTAACCCTTTACGACGAACCTTTTGTCACTTCCATAATCGAGAAACATATCCTTATTCCACTAAGGATAATTTTGACCGCTGTCCAGTGATCTACTCCTAGATCACTATTGTATTCCCTTGCCAAACTCAGTGTAGGGTATACAATAGATCTGGTACACAGCATGGCATACTTTATAGAACATATGGCCAAGGCATAGGGAATAACTTTCATTCTCTTTCTATCTTCTGCCGTGGTCGGGTTTTGAGTCTTACTCAATTTCACACCTTGTAACACAGGCAAGAACTCTTTCTTTGACTGTTCCATTTTGAACTACTTCAAAATCTTGTCAAGGTATGTACTCATTGAAAAAACTTATCAAGCGTCTTGATCTATCTCTATAGATCTTGATGCTCAATATGTAAGCAGCTTCACCGAGGTCTTTCTTTGAAAAACTCCTTTCAAACACTCCTTTATGCTTTGCAGAATAATTCTACATTATTTCCGATCTACAATATGTCATTCACATATACTTATCAGAAATGCTGTAGTGCTCCCACTCACTTTCTAGTAAATACAGGCTTCACCGCAAGTCTGTATAAAACTATATGCTTTGATCAACTTATCAAAGAGTATATTCCAACTCCGAGATGCTTGCACCAGTCCATAGATGGATCGCTGGAGCTTGCGTATTTTGTCAGCACCTTTAGGATTGACAAAACCTTCTGGTTGCATCATATACAACTCTTCTTTAAATCCATTAAGGAATGTAGTTTTGTTTATCCATTTGCCAGATTTCATAAAAATGCGGCAATTGCTAACATGATTTGGACAGACTTAAGCATCGCTACGAGTGAGAAAATTTCATCGTAGTCCACACCTTGAACTTTGTCAAAAACCTTTTTCGACAAGTCTAGCTTTGGAGATAGTAACACTACTATCAACGTCCGTCTTCCTCTTGAAGATCCATTCATTTTATATGGTTTGCTGATCATCGGGCAAATCCATCAAAGTCCATACTTTGTTCTCATACATGGATCATATCTCAGATTTCATGGCCTCAAACCATTTTGCGGAATCTGGGCTCATCATCGCTTCCTCATAGTTCGTAGGTTCGTCATGGTCAAGTAACATGACCTCCAGAATGGGATTATCGTACCACTCTGGTGCGCATCTCACTCTGGTTGACCTACGAGGTTCAGTAGTAACTTGATCTGAAGTTACATGATCATCATCATTAGCTTCCTCACTAATTGGTGTAGTAGTCACAGGAACAGATTTCTGTGATGAACTACTTTCCAATAAGGGAGAAGGTACAATTACCTTATCAAGTTTTACTTTCCTCCCACTCACTTCTTTCAAGAGAAACTCCTTCTCTCGAAAGGATCCATTCTCAGCAACGAATATCTTGCCTTCGGATCTATGATAGAAGGTGTACCCAACAGTCTCCTTTGGGTATCTTATGAAGACGCACTTCTCCGATTTGGGTTTGAGCTTATCAGGATGAAACTTTTTTTTCACATAAGCATCACAGCCCCAAACTTTAAGAAACGACAACTTTGGTTTCTTGCTAAACCATAGTTCATATAGTGTCGTCTCAACGGATTTAGATGGTGCCCTATTTAACGTGAATGCAGCTGTCTCTAATGCATGATCCCAAAACGATATTGGTAAATCGGTAAGAAACATCATAGATTGCACTATATCCAATAAAGTGCGGTTACGATGTTTGGACACACCATAACGTTGTGGTGTTCCAGGTGGCGTGAGCTGTGAAACTATTCCACATTGTTTTAATTGAAGACCAAACTCATAACTCAAATATTCGTCTCCACGATTAGATCGTAGAAACTTTATTTTTCTTGTTATGATGATTTTCCACTTCACTCTGAAATTCTTTGAACCTTTCAACTATTTCAGACTTATGTTTCATCAAGTAGATATACCCATATCTGCTCAAATCATCTTGTTAAGGTCAGAAAATAACGATACTTGCCACGAGCATCAACACTCATTGGATCGCATACATCGATATGTATTATTTCCAATAAGTCAATAGCTCGTTCCATTGTTCCGGAGAACGGAGTTTTAGTCATCTTGCCCAAAAGGCACGGTTCGCAAGCATCAAATGATTGATAACCAAGTGATTCAAAAATCCATCTTTATGGAGTTTCTTCATGCGTTTTACACCGATATGACCCAAACGGCAGTGCCACAAATAAGTGACACTATCATTATTAACTTTTCATCTTTTGGCATCAATATTATGAATATGTGTATCACTACGATCGAGATCCAACAAACTATATTCATTGGGTGTATGACCATTGAAGGTCTTATTCATGTAAACAGAACAACAATTATTCTCTGACTTTAAATGAATAACCGTATTGCAATAAACATGATCAAATCATATTCATGCTCAATACAAACTCCAAATAACATTTATTTAGGTTTAACAATAATCCCGAAAGTATAGGGAGTGTGTGATGATGATCATATCAATCTTGGAACTACTTCCAACACTCATCGTCACTTCCCCTTCAACTAGTCTCTGTTTATTCTGTAACTCCTGTTTCGAGTTACTAATCATTGCAACCGAACAAGTATCAAATACTCAGGGGCTACTATAAACACTAGTAAGGCACATATTAATAACTTGTATATCAAATATACCCTTGTTCACTTTGCCATCCTTCTTATCCACCAAATATTCAGGGCATTTCCGCTTCCAGTGACCATTTTCTTTGCAGTGTAAGCACTCAGTTTCAGGTTTTGGTCCAGCTTGGAGCTTCTTCGCGGGAGTGACAACTTGCTTGTCATTCTACTTGAAGTTCCCTTTCTTTCCCTTTGCCCTTTTCTTGAAACTAGTGGTCTTGTCAATCATCAACACTTGATGCTCTTTCTTGATTTCTACCTTCGTCGATTTCAACATCACGAAGAGCTCGGGAATCGTTTTCGTCATCCCTTGCATACTATAGTTCATCAAAAAGTTCTACTAACTTGGTGATGGTGACTAGAGAATTCTGTCAATCACTATCTTATCTGGAAGATTAACTCCCACTTGATTCAAGCGATTGAAGTACCCAGACAATCTGGCACATGCTCACTAGTTGAGCGATTCTCCTCCATCTTTTAGCTATAGAACTTGTTGGAGACTTCATATCTCTCAACTCGGGTATTTGCTTGAAATATTAACTTCAATTCCTGGAACATCTCATATGGTCCATGACGTTCAAAACGTCTTTGAAGTCCCGATTCTAAGCCGTTAAGCATGGTGCACTAAACTATCAAGTAGTCATCATATTGAGCTAGCCAAACGTTCTTAACGTCTGCATCTGCTCCTGCAATAGGTGTGTCACCTAGCGGTGCATTAAGGACATAATTCTTCTGTGCAGCAATGAGGATAAACCTCCGATCACGGATTCAATCCGCATCATTGCTACTAACATTTTTCAACACAATTTACTCTAGGAACATATCAAAAACAAACATATGAAAGCAATAACGCGAGCTATTGATCTACAACATAATTTGCAAAATACTACCAGGACTAAGTTCATGATAAATTAAAGTTCAATTAATCATATTACTTAAGAACTCCCACTTAGACAGACATCCCTCTAGTCCTCTAAGTGATCACGTGATCCAAATTCAACTAAACCATAACCGATCATCACGTGAGATGGAGTAGTTTTCAATGGTGAACATCACTATGTTGATCATATCTACTATATGATTCACGCTCGACCTTTCGGTCTCCGTGTTCCGAGGCCATATCTGCATATGCTAGGCTCATCAAGTTTAACCTGAGTATTCCGCGTGTGCAAAACTGGCTTGCACCCGTTGTAGATGGACGTAGAGCTTATCACACCTGATCATCACGTGGTGTCTGGGCACGACGAACTTTGGCAACGGTGCATACTCAGGGAGAACACTTCTTGATAATTAGTGAGAGATCATCTTAAAATGCTACCGTCAATCAAAGCAAGAATAAGATGTATAATAGATAAACATCATATGCAATCAAAATATGTGACATGATATGGCCATGATCATCTTGCGCCTTTGATCTCCATATCCAAAGTACTGTCATGATCTCTATCATCACCGGCACGACACCATGATCTTCATCATCTTGATCTATATCAATGTGTCATCACATGGTTGTCTCACCAACTATTGCTCTTACAACTATTGCTATCGTATAGCGATAAAGTAAAGCAATTATTTGGCACTTGCATCTTATGCAACAAAGAGACATCCATAGGGCTTCTGCCAGTTGTCGATAACTTCAACAAAACATGATCATCTCATACAACAACTTATATCTAATCACGTCTTGACCATATCACATCACAACATGCCCTGCAAAAATAAGTTAGACGTCCTCTACTTTGTTGTTGCAAGTTTTACGTGGCTGCTATGGGCTTAAGCAAGAACCAATCTCACCTACGCATCAAAACCACAATGATAGTTTGTCAAGTTGGTGCTGTTTTAACCTTCGCAAGGACCGGGCGTAGCCATACTCTGTTCAACTAAAGTTGGAGAAACTGACACCCGCTAGTCACCTGTGTGCAAAGCACGGCGGTAAAACCAGTCTCGCGTAAGCGTACGCGTAATGTCGGTCCGGGCCGATTCATCCAACAATACCGCCGAACCAAAGTATGACATGCTGGTAAGCAGTATGACTTATATCGCCCACAACTCACTTGTGTTCTACTCGTGCATATAACATCAAACCATAAAACCTAGGCTCGGATGCCACTGTTGGGGAACGTAGTAATTTCAAAAAAATTCCTACGCACACGCAAGATCATGGTGATGCATAGCAACGAGAGAGGAGAGTGTTGTCTACGTACCCTCGTAGACCGAAGCGGAAGCGTTGACGCAACGTAGAGGAAGTAGTCGTACGTCTTCCCAGTCCAACCGATCCAAGCACCGTTACTCCGGCACCTCCGAGTTCTTGACACACGTACAGCTCGATGACGCACCCCGAACTCCGATCCAGCAGAGGTACGGGGAGGAGTTCCGTCAGCACGACGGCGTGATGACGATCTTGATGTTCAACTGTCGCAGGGCTTCTCCTAAGCACCGCTATAATATGACCGAGGTGTAATATCGTGAAGGGGGGCACCGCACACGGCTAAGGAACGATCACGATGATCAAGTTGTGTTTCTATGGGGTTCCCCCTACCCCCGTATATAAAGGAGTGGAGGAGGGGAGGGCCGGCCCTCTACTATGGCACGCCCTAGGGGAGTCCTACTCCCATCGGGAGTAGGATTCCCCCTTTCCTAGTCCAACTAGGAGTCCTTCCATGTATTAGGAGTAGGAGACAAGGAAGGGGAAGAGAGAAGGGAAGGAAGGAGGGGGTGCGGCCCCTCCCCCTAGTCCAATTCGGACTAGGCCATGGGGGGGCGCGCGGCCTGCCCTAGGCAGCCCCTCTCTCTTTCCCGCAGGGCCCAATAAGGCCCAATACTTCTCCCCGGCGAATTCCCGTAACTCTCCGGTACTCCGAAAAATACCCGAATCACTCGGAACCTTTCCGAACTCCGAATATAGTCGTACAATATATCGATCTTTACGTCTCGACCATTTCGAGACTCCTCATCATGTCCCCGATCTCATCCGGGACTCCGAACTCCTTCGGTACATCAAAACTCATAAACTCATAATATAACTGTCATCGAAACCTTAAGCGTGCGGACCCTACGGTTCGAGAACAATGTAGACATGACCGAGACACGTCTCCGGTCAATAACCAATAGCGGGACCTGGATGCCCATATTGGTTCCTACATATTCTACGAAGATCTTTATCGGTCAGACCGCATAACAACATACGTTGTTCCCTTTGTCATCGGTATGTTACTTGCCCGAGATTCGATCGTCGGTATCCAATACCTAGTTCAATCTCGTTACCGGCAAGTCTCTTTACTCGTTCCGTAATACATCATCTCGCAACTAACTCATTAGTTGCATTGCTTGCAAGGCTTATGTGATGTGTATTACCGAGAGGGCCCAGAGATACCTCTCTGACATTCAGAGTGACAAATCCTAATCTCGAAATACGCCAACCCAACAATTACCTTCGGAGACACCTGTAGAGCACCTTTATAATCACCCAGTTACGTTGTGACGTTTGGTAGCACACAAAGTGTTCCTCCGGTAAACGGGAGTTGCATAATCTCATAGTCATAGGAACATGTATAAGTCATGAAGAAAGCAATAGCAACATACTAAACGATCGGTTGCTAAGCTAACGGAATGGGTCATGTCAATCAGATCATTCAACTAATGATGTGATCCCGTTAATCAAATAACAACTCTTTGTCTATGGTTAGGAAACATAACCATCTTTGATTAACAAGCTAGTCAAGTAGAGGCATACTAGTGACACTCTGTTTGTCTATATATTCACACATGTATTATGTTTCCGGTTAATACAATTCTAGCATGAATAATAAACATTTATCATGATATAAGGAAATAAATAATAACTTTATTATTGCCTCTAGGGCATATTTCCTTCAGTATGTTGTTATGCGGTTTGACCGATAAAGATCTGCATAGAATATGTAGGTGCCAATATGAGCATCCAGGTTCATCTATTGGTTATTGACCGGAAACAGTTCTAGGTCATGTCTACATAGTTCTCGAACCCGTAGGGTCCGCATGCTTAAGGTTTCGATGACAGTTATATTATGAGTTTATGAGTTTCGATGTACCGAAGTTTGTTCGGAGTCCCGGATGAGATTACGGACATGACGAGGTGTCTCGAAATGGTCGAGACATGAAGATTGATATATTGGAAGCCTATATTAGGATATCGGAAGTGTTCCGGGTGAAATCGGGATTTTACCGGAGTACCGGAAGGTTACCGAAACCCCCCGGGGGCTTAATGGGCCTACATGGGCCCTAGCGGAGAGGAGGAGAGGAGGCAAGGGCTGGGCCGCGCGCCCCTCCCCCCTAGTCCGAATAGGACAAGGAGAGGGGGGCGGCCCGGTGGGAGTAGGACTCCCCTTGGCGCGCCCCTCCTTGGCCGGCCGCCCCCTCCCCCTTGGCTCCTTTATATACGGGGGCAGGGGGCACCTCTAGACACAACAATTGATCTCTTGATCTCTTAGCCGTGTGCGGTGCCCCCCTCCACCATAGTCCTCCTCGATAATATTGTAGCGGTGCTTAGGCGAAGCCCCGCGATGGTAGAACATCAAGATCGTCACCACACCATCGTGCTGACGGAACTCTTCCCCGACATTCTGCTAGATCGGAGTACGGGGATCGTCATCGAGCTGAACGTGTGCTAGAACTCGGAGGTGCCGTAGTTTCGGTGCTTGATCGGTCGAGCCATGAAGACGTACGACTACATCAACCCTGTTTTTTTAACGCTTCCGCTTTCGGTCTACGAGGGTACGTGGACAACACTCTCCCCTCTCGTTGCTATGCATCACCATGATCTTGCGTGTGCGTAGGAAAATTTTGAAATTACTACGTTCCCCAACAACCCCGTGTTTGATGCATCCGTCATCGCAAATGTTTTGCACCTTTTTTGACGGGTTTTTTACACCACCATTTGTGATTATTGCATCGCACACAGTTTCATTGAAGGGTCTCTGATCGTAGTATCGCGTTAGCAGCATCCTGCAATAGTGATAGTTTCTTTCGTAGTTTCATTTTCTTCTTCTTGAGTCATAGGAACCACCGAACTGTTAAGTGGGGTCCAAGTGAACAAAGTTAGAAAACTGAAGTGATGCTCAACTCAAATCCTATGTCTTCAAGTGAAGACAATGAGAGTAAATCTTATCCAGAGTTGGATGAGCCAGCTTTGGTTGTAACCCAAGTCAAGCTGTCGCGTGTGTCTGAAATCGGACCGTTGGACACGTGTCGGTTCCTTAGTGACCCAGGGTCATTTCAGACATATCATGTCAGGTTGCCTCCTGGCTCTAAATAGCCCACCCCTACACCATAAATTGGTTGGCTGCTCAGAGTTAGTGCACGGCTTTTGTCGCTTGAGAGCAACCCATCTCTGAAGCCTTTGAGAGAGAGAATCCTTGTGAGGACAAAGCCCTAAACACCCAGAGCCAAAGAGTGTTAGGCATCACTGAAGTCTTTCTGTCCGCGTGATCTGAAGACTTATTATACTTGAGGACTGTGTATCCTCCAACCGGTTAGGCATCATGTTTTGAGGATCCAAGAGTCATTGTGGATCGCCGGTGAACGGAGTCTGTGAAGGTTTGGAAGTCTACCTTGAAGACTTACCTGAGTGATTGCGCGAGGACCAAGTGTCCTTAGCTCAAGGGGAATAAGGTGAAGACCTGGTCTTCTGAGTTCAACCTCAGCCTCCCTAACCAGTTGTCACAGCAACTAGAACTGGTCTACCAAATCCCTGTCTTCACCAAGCAACTGGTTATATCCCCTATCTCCTTTAATTTTAGTTTGTCTTCGTGAAGCCATTGCTTGCTTGCCTGGTCTGTTTGACTTCATTGTGTGAAGACTTTCATGTGTTTGGCTTCATATTGTCTTCCCATTCCGATCTGTTCTACCTAGCTGCTATTAGTCGTCGTGCTTTCATTGTACTATTTACTTGACTATGGTCTGTCTAGTGCAGCTTATCTTCCGCTGCATATCGTATATGTGTTGTTTGGTTGTCTGTCTTTGAAGATCTTGTATCTTTTGAAGACTTCCATAAAAATCGCATATTCCCCCCCCCCCCTTAGTCGATAACTAGCACTTTCAAATCCGTATATATTCGAGAACATTCATTTATTTGGACAAGACTGAGGAAAAAATGATGTCGAATCTTCAACAAGACATCATTATCGTGGAAAGTCAAGGATTCTCCATGAGAAGCAGGAAAAATATCTATAATACAAGTATGGAGAGCACGCAGGGTGAAGATCATCAAGACTCAAGAAATTTTAAGACCTAGTAAGTCCCACCTAGTTCTACATGGCAAATTTTCAAAGTCAATTAACGAAATTCAAAGAAACAAGTCATGGTCAAAAGTCAAAAAAAAGAGGAAACTAAAAGGAGAAGGAAAATTATAAAGGCCCGAGACAAAGAAGCTCATTAGGAGGGATATATGGCCTAGTCCACCATGGACCATGCACCGCCCTCTTCTTCCCTAGTCCATCATGGACTATTGGATCAAGATAACCTCAACCAACCTTTCCACCTACCACCTCGAGGGTGCCCTTAAGAATTACTCTCATTCAGCCTCACATAAATCAAAGCAAGGAGGCGACACTAGAACTTCAAGACGCGTTCAAGAAGTCTAGGGTCATGTGATTGAAATCAACATCGCGGAAGAAAAGTTTGGAGCTGGCCTCGAGGAGTCATGTACGACTTGAGTCATCCATCGAGACACCCTCGAAAGCCTCTTAACATAGGATTAAGGCAAGCTCCAACGAGGCAGCCAAACTATTAGAAATACATCAGAGTGTAATTTTGCCAATCACATGATGACCTTAGCAATAAGACCATCATTCACCCAAAAGTCTGAAATTGGTAGCTAAGGGCGGACAATATATTTGAACACAAGAAGCCAAATGAACCACCACCAAGCCAAAGGTAATAGCACTTATTGGTTATCAAAAAAACATGAGATAAAAGGTTATTAGAAACTACATAAGTAGAATATAGGATTATATCAATGTAAATGGACATCTCAAATAGCAACATGACATAAAAGGTTACCAGAAACTTCACAAGCCACTTGGTATTTGTTTCATGGAGCATTTGTACCAAAAGCTTGTTATCATTAGAATTCCTCTCTCTCTCTCTCTCTCTCTCTCTCTCTCATGAGTGTGGTATGGACGCTATAAACGCTCCTCATAAGTCATTGTCTTTGACGGTTACAATTGATGGGTCTAGAAAATACCTTCGTCTTCACCTGATGGTCCACCATTGATGTTCGTATGTTGAAGAAGCCGAACGACTGCCCACAAAGAAAAATGGTTTAATTTTGATGTGTCACCGTCAACTTCGTGTATTCGAAACTTTATATTGTAAAAACTACTAAAATGATATATGCCACCGCCATAGTGGGATTAATCGAAGTATCAAGTGTTTGTAGTGGCATTTTTCATAAGCTTTTTTGCAATGACCTCTTTTTACAGGACCGTCTATTTATCAGGTAACTGAAAATAATGATTCATCAGTTACTTCTTATGTGAGACGTCCGATCTTCATCCAACCGTTCAAAATAGATCTGGAACTGCTCAGCTTCAACCCCCCCCCCCCCCCTCCTTTTTCCTCCTCCCGATCCCCCAGCCTACCCCCCCCCCCCCCCCCGGTCGGCCAGCCAGCGGTACTGCGTGCCGCCTCGCCACCCCACCCTCCCGTCGACCTCCCCTCACCGTCATTGTTGGCCGCTGCCCGGACATCGCTCAAAGCCCCGCTGCACCAATGGAGAACTCCGGCAATCTGCTGCACCCCGCACCCCTGAGATAGATAATGCGGCTATTACCTCACCCTAAGATAGATGGTGGGAGTGGGGCTGACTCTTCTCCGGTGAGCTTGTTCCTTCTCCGGCGAGGTTCGGACAACAGGGAAGGAAGAAGGAGAAAAGTGACTGACGCGAAAAAGAATTTTAGGCACCTGAGAAATAGCAAATCTGCTTTTTACATACACAAAACTGGCAGTGGCATATATCATCGAATTGACAGAAAAACACTTAATATCCCAATTAGTAAACACAAGAAACTTTACAAGTAGAGTATGACATTAGTGTCAATGGGCATTTCAAAGCATTTTTCTTGCTGTGTGTGGGCACCACAGGCAGCCAGATTCAGCCGATCCGCCTCAACGGCTAGTTCCCCCATCCCCCCAACCGTTGGGGATGCGGCCGACGCCCAAACAAAATCCCCCGTCCCCCCCACCCTCCCTGCTTCTCACCACCACATCCTCCACCTCCCTCTCCACCCTCGATCTCTCTCTCGCGCGCGCGCACGCTCCCCTGCTCACGCCTCCGACGCCACACCACAGCTCGCCGGCGCAGCAAGCAAGCAAAGCGCGCTCGCTCTGCACTGCGGCGATGGGGTACACGTACACGCCCACGTACTACTCGGGCCTGCAGGAGACCATCGCGTCCGTCTGCAAGTCCATCTTCAGCCGCCCCGGCAAGCGCCTCACCGCCGACCAGGCCGCCGCGCGCCACCACGCCGACGCGCTCAAGTGGCAGCAGGACTCCTTCCACCGCATCCTCCACCTCTCCGCGCTCCACCGCGAGGGCATCGTCCCGGCCGCTGACGTCCACGCCTTCCGCGCATCCGTCCTCGCCGCCCTCTCTGCGCCGCCGCAGGGCCCCGCCGACCACCCGCCCATCCTCCGCGACAAGCTCCTCTTCCTCCAGGTGCCCACCGCCTCTCCCCCTCCCCGTCATCTTTCCCTTCCCCCGCTCCCATTATCGAGCCGCGATTCTTGGCTAGAAATTTGTGCTAATCTTTGGTCCGTTCGTTCTTGGGAGCGCAGGAGCTGCTGCGCGCCAAGTGCGTCTCGCCGGCCGAGTACAACGCCGCCAAGCGGCCCCTCGTGCAGCGCCTCGCCGCGCTCGGCGT
This sequence comes from Triticum timopheevii, assembly GCA_963921465.1. Lineage (NCBI taxonomy): Eukaryota > Viridiplantae > Streptophyta > Magnoliopsida > Poales > Poaceae > Triticum > Triticum timopheevii. The sequence continues at coordinate 485,615,164 of OY997270.1, read as the reverse complement.
CGTCGTCGACTGCCCCGACGCGGACGACGCCGGCGGCGTGCCGGCGACCAGGTCGTCCGCGGAAGAGTGGTCGGAGATCGACCTCCAGGACCCACCGCCGCCTCCCTCCGCCGGCGACAAGCCCAAGCACAAGGCCTTCATCTCGCCGTGGAAGAGCCGAGGCAAGAAGGAGCAGGACGTCCCGCCGCGGCCGCCGCTGGCCCAGGTGGACCAGAACAACCACGCTTCAGTCCTCATGGCCGAGATCTCGCCGTCAGAGGCGACGCCCGCCGGGAAGGCCGACAAGGGGAAGAGGAGGCACCTGACGGCCATGTTCCACGGCAGCGGTGGTGGCGAGAACAAGGAGCCTGCGGCGGCGGCGGAGGAATCCGCCGACGAGAAAGGGAGGAAGAAGAGCTCTTGGGGGTTCAATGGGCTCAAGAAGTGGAAGAAGTCAGGCGCCGGTGGCAATGAGGATGCCCCTGCCGGCGGCGACTGCGCCCCGCCGCGATCTTCATACAGTGAGTGCCGCCTTGAGGCGAGCCCCGCCCCGGATGCCAAGAGGGCCAAGAAGAAGCTTCATGCTGCTGCCGCCGCCGGCGACGTCTCTGCTTCCGATCTGGCGAATGATAAGGTACTGAAAATCATTGGCTATTCTGAATTTATATGTAGCTAGATGCAGATAGCAGCACTGCCATTGAGCAAATCAGCAGCATTGGCTCAGTAAACTCGATAGATTCTTGACTGTCACTACACAATTGAATTGAAGTTTGAGCCTCTGTATTTGAACTTTTTACTAAAGGTTTTGGTGGAGGAGACAAAGAAGGAACTCTCAAGGATTCAGGCCGAGCTATCATCGACGAATCGGAACCTCAACTTCTCGTAAAACCTCGAAAACTTCTCTTGCTCTTGGTAGGTAATAATTGCATGTCTTGTTTGAGGTGCTAAGAATAGTGTTCTTGGCTTTGCAGTGATCAGCAGATTGAGGCCATCTCAACAAAGCTCCCACTGGACAAGTCTGACCTCAAGACATTCTTCCCAAAGTACATAAAAACACTCAAACAAGCATTCCTCATCATTCCTCAACAATCAAGCAACCATTCCCCATTCAGATTGAACATTTTTCCGCGATTCTTATTGGCGGTACTGGTTTTTGCAGGGCATGGTGTGACCAGAACGGGGAAGGCGTGATCGACGCCGCGCAAAAGGAGTTCAAGGGGCACGTCGAGGAGATGGAGAAGCAGAGGGGGGAGGAGGACATCGCCGGCAGTGACGAGGGCTGGGCGGCTGCTTTCGATGAGGACAACTTCAACCCCAGGGCCTTCTCAGATGCCAAGGGGAAGAAAGTCCAGGAGAGCCTTGACAGTGAGCATTTCACCAACCCTTTCTATGATGAGAAGAAGAACAGCAACCCATTCTGGAGCCAGAGCTACAACTGATGCAGAGTGTATGTAGCTGGGGGTTCTTTATTTTGTGTGAGAAAGCACCGTCTTGTATCTTCTTGCTAATATGCGCTGTACTTATATGATGGTTCAATTGTTATATTGGACCTGGGCTGTTCTGTGTTGTGTTTTAAGATTGACAAGCTGTATTTGGTCAAAGTTTGTATTGATGAGCACATTGGTTAATATGTACTCCCTCTGTTCCCAAATATATGTCTTTCTAGAGATTCCAAAAAGTGGCTGCATACAAAGCAAAATGAGTGAATCTACACTTCAAAATATGTCTAAAAAGACTTATATTTAGGAACAGAGGGAGTATCATCCAGTGTCGATAACTAACAGCCCCAAGATCGTTGGAATGCACTTGTGTCAGTGTTGAGCACGAACTAATAATACAGTATCACTACCAATTTGGTGAGCGATAAGGTGCGGTAAATCAGAGGCTCTTCTAACTTATAGCAGTGCAAATCAGCGAGCTCAATAGATTTGTGAACTGCAATTGAATTGAATTCAACGATAAGTCTTCTTGCTCGTAGAGAGGGGATCGAGCATCATATTCAGCTATGTCACTCGAGCACCTATGTAGCGCACTCTCTGGTCCAATACATACAATCTCGTCTCAAAAAAAAAAAAAAAGAAGTAGTGCAGTGCGTATTATATCATGAGAAGAAAACGATACTAATATTGTGCTGATGCCTTACAAGTCTGACATCCAAAATTGATTCAAAGTTCACCAGTGTCTAAAGATTACTGCTCATTTAGCAAAAGCTACTTGGAAGAAATTATTGCTACCCAGACATCAGGGCAATAAAAATAGGGAAAGAGTTTTCGCTCCAACTAGTGGAACTTGTCCCGCCCAAGCCTCTGAAGATGGTAATTGATGGTCTTGGCAGCGTTCTTTGGCCTGCCCTTCTGCAATCGAGCCACAAGTAGCATGAGAAAACAGGAGAATGGATGGATTAATGCTCCAAAGTTAAAAAAAACATTCAGAGAACTAAAAGAGTGAATCGTGACCTGAGCCTGGGTACAGGTGATCAAGAGCTCCTTCTGCCTCGTGCACTTTTCATCGATCTGCTTGTTCAAGGCGAGGCAGTTGAGGAAGGCCGTCATCTCCAGCATGCACGGCTTAACGACGCCGCCAAACTTCTTTGAGTTTATGTACAACCCAGCTTTCCGACCCATCCTGCCATACCACTTACAAGTGTGAATTTCTATGCAATAGCAAAGGCGGACTACCCAGTGACTACTCGCAGTCAGTACTCTGTCTATAACAAATGCCTAGAGGAGCAACACAATAATGCGTGGGCAAACAGGCAATGCGAGAGAAATGAATCATCTGAACCAAACATCTGGAGAAAAGAGCATGGCATATGGTGATGTTTTACTAGCTAGTGTAGCGTAGGAGCAACAGAGTTCCTCCAACAATTATGAAGTGCGGAATTTTCTTTCCAAGAAACAGTGTGGCGCTGCCTAATCTTGGAGAAACCGAGTTCCTTCAATAACCGTGAACCACGAAATCTCCCTTTCAAAGAAACTGAGTAGGTATTATATATGCTACGCAAAGATGCACCGAATTTGTTGGCCATCATGGCAGCAGGAGAGCGGGCACGGCATCATCTAAGGAATAAACACGTCATCTGACTAAAACAGCAGCGTGTGCTCATCTATCTCTGCTGGTGAAACGACTTATGCTGGACCGAGCAATGGGTCGAACAGGTTGTGTGCGCCCGGACCCGGAGCAGGGGCGGATCTACTGTAGTAGTCAAAAGAAAATCACAACAGATGGATGTTATTTCTGTTACCTTGCCTTGATCTGACTGCCGCTGCAGATTTACCACGCCGAACGGAAGCCAACCTGCGAAAATGGGAGGGAAAGGATTAGGATTCTAGGCCTTGCTGTTCTAGGGGGGGGTCAGCGGAGAGAGGCGAGGGAGGCGCCACGGAGGGGGGACGGGATGGGAGGTGCGGGAGGGAGCACAGGCTAGTGGTCGAAGATGCGAGCGGGGCGAAGGTTACCTGCGCCGTCGTCTGGTCGCCGAGGTTTCTCCGCCGCCGTGCCGCTCTCCCGCAAGGACCTCCTACTGACTTGGAGAAAAAGATGTACTAGCGGGGCGGGGGAAGAGAGCCAAGGCCCAAGGGGAGAGCGTATGTTTGGGTTTGAGGCCCAAGCTAGCCCTACCCAGCACTCTAAAAAAAAAGGTAAATGAACTTCTTGCCCTAAAAAATAAATAGCTAAATGAACTTCTCAAAAAAGACTAAATGAACTAAAAATCGTACATTTTCTAAGAAAAACCTACAACAACAACAACAACAAAGCATTTAGTCCCAAACAAGTTGGGGTAGGCTAGAGGTGAAACCCATAAGATCTCGCGACCAACTCATAGCTCTGGCACATGGATAGCAAGTTTCCACACACCCCTGTCCATAGCTAGTTCTTTGGTGATACTCCAATCCTTCAGGTCTCTCTTAACGGACTCCTCCCATGTCAATCGGTCTACCTCGGCCTCTCTTGACATTCTCCGCACGCTTTAGCCGTTCGCTATGCACTGGAGCTTCTGGAGGCTTGCGCTGAATATGCCCAAACCATCTCAGATGATGTTGGACAAGCTTCTCTTCAATTGGGAAGCAATTTTGGTTAAAATCGTGAGCGTAAACCTTTCAAAATGTTACTTGGACGTCCAAACGTAGGGTATTCCACCAAGCCAATGTGAATTCCTCAAATATGCCTAGTTCATTCATCCAAGTGGGGACAGGGTTTGAAGGTTTTGGTAGAGAAGGCAGAGAAGGAGCTCTCAAGGATCCAGGCTGAGCTTCGATGAATCGAAACCTCGGCTTCTCATTAGTCTCAAAAACTGTTAGAAGTTGGTTTTAGCTCTTGTTTCAAGATCAAGAGTTAAAAAAAGAGTGTTACACTGGCAAAAAAGAAAAAGAAGTGTTCTTGGCTTTTGCATAGGTAGTGCATCGAGGCCATCTGGCAAAGCTTATAGCGAACTGGTCTAACCTCAAGACATCCTTCCCGAAGTACAAAAGATACTCCCTCCGTTTCTTTTTAGTCTGCATATAAGGTTTAGTCAAAGTCAAGCTTTGCATAGTTTAACTAACTTTATATTAAAAACCATCAACATTCACAATATGAAATCAACATTTTCAAATGCGCCATGAAATGTATTTTCATATTATATAGTTTAAGTATTGTAGATGTTCATATTTTTTAATATATATTTGGTCAAACTTTGTGTAGTTTGACTTTGACCAAAACTTATACGCGGAGTAATAAGAAACGGAGGGAGTACCAAACAAGACTATTCGCAAAAAAAAAGGACTTCAGATTTCAGATTGAGCATCATATTTTAACAATTTTGAGATGTCAAACATATTATGTAGGGCATGGACACGGCGATCAACTCGCACAGAAGGAGTTTGAGGAGATGAAGCAGCAGAGGAAGATCGTCAGCGATGGCGAGGGATGCACGGCCAGCATCAATGAGGATGACACTTCAACCCATCGCCTTCTCCCAGCCTCAGTTAGACGCAAGGAGGGGAAAGTTAAGGAGAGTTTTGAAAAATGACAGCAACCCATTCTAGAGCCAAAGCTACAACTAATGCAGGGTGTATGTAACTCAGGCCTCTTGAACTAGAAATCACCATTTGCTGTCAAAATGTAACAAGTTGTATTTGGTTAAAAACATTACTGATGGTCAATCAATTTGCGCTGATAACAGTTTCAGGATCATTATTGTGCCCGAAACTATGGAAACAGTTCAACTAGTACTACCTTTGTTTGGAAACAGTTCAACTAGTACTACCTTTGTTTGGAAACAGTTCAACTAGTACTACCTCTGTTTCTAAATGCGAGACGTTTTGGCAGTTTAAGTCGAACTGCCAAAACTTTTTATTTTTACAAACAGAGGGAGTAATATAGTATTTAGTACAATTCTGGTGGAACAGAAGGTCCCTAAATCATGAATCACATGTTGGAAATACAAGTCCCAAGCCTTTTACATACACTGAAATAGACGGCACAGACGCACATGTTCTCGTGGAATAAAAGTTCCCTAAATGATGAATCACATGTTCAAATTACAAGCTCGAGTCCTTTATATACACTACACTAAATAGACGCACATCAGCCAGCTAGTTGAGATACCGCCTGCAGCTAAATGATCTACAGAAGCAAGGGATCCTTTCGCCTTCATCCTCTTGGTTGAAGTGATAATCGTACGTGATTTCCTCGCCCGGATCTATGTGGCGCTCCGAGAAGAACACTACCTGTATGGTCAAAATGGTCATTTCAGCTCATAATGGTTGGTGCCCACAAGAATGTGTGATAATCCGTCATATAATGCGCAGGAGCTTTGCTCTAAGATCAACATTGGAAAAGGGTGGCCTTTGACAGAAAAACAAATGTATGTGAGAAAGGTGGTGTACCTTCTTCTCATTCTTGACCGAGATTATTTTCGCGACGCAGTTTGGCTGGCCCGACAAAACATCGAAAGAAGCATGCGTCAGAAATAGTCGCTGTAAATGGATCAGGATACATGGACAGGCGAAGCTTTACTACCATGCATGAGTGGTTGATGAATCTTGCAATCCCGCCCTTGCGGGTGGCGTCGATAATATGCTCCTTGTCAATCTTGAAGAAATAGCAGACGCTCTTGTACTGCTGCCGTTTCCCAGAGTGGTACTCGATCTCTCTTTTGTCGGCAACGCGCTGCCCGACAATTTCACCAACATACTCTATAACCTGAGATATTTCGATGCAGATCTATGAAATGCCTTTATTTGCTAAACTATTAAATACAAATATTTCACATCGAAAGGGAAAACGAAAGATAATAGTGACAGAATTACCATGGAGCCACGCGGGATAAACTCTGACGTGTAGAGGCCAAGTCCATGTATGCCAGATTTATACACTACCAAATGCTTCCATCCTTTGGACTGCTTATTATAAATGGAAACAAAGACATACGTAAATCAGTAAACGGATTTGTCGTACCAGCTGACACTGTAATATGCAGCAAACTTTGACGTCTCTCCATAGCATACGCGACCATATGCAGTATTCAAGATAACCAGCTGCAATGCAGTACAAGATTAGTAGAAGGAGCTACCTGTCTTCTTATGCAAGGCTTTGATCCGTTTATCCGTAGCCAAGCATTTATCTGTTCTTGGGAAACACTGCACTCACTACTCTTCACTTGAGGTTTCTTGTAATTAGAACCAGAACAGCCTTCACCCTTTCGTCCTTTAAAACCCTATTCCACAGGAGTAAAATTAGTTATATGGATTCTGATTTTCAGGCAATACAGTTCAACCAAATTACCTCTGTACGTGCACATGTCCATTCATTGCTTCTCAAGCATTCCTTACGGTTAGTAGCATGATTCAGGCATCTCCCATAAAAACCAATATATTCATTATGCTCGCCTTCTGGATCACTTTGCAACAGACCCTGTTGAGATACCACAAGCAACAATCAACTTTAAAAAGTACACTCCACCAAGGCAATGGTCAAAATGTGATCATCATAATGCTATCTGTCTATTGACTTGTCTATCAAATCACCACATCTCCATGCATTAGGTTTATCTTTTGTGCAATCAACATCACATGTGCCCGCACAAAAAAAGGAGCCAACTGCAATTTTCGCGAACATAAAAATGAAACAGAGCTACATGAGAAAGAAAAGAAAATGACACAGCCTGAATCGTATCATTTTATTTAAGAAACGCTCCATGGAAAATTATCTAGTGCAAAACATCCCTTCTTAGACTGGAAAACTATCACTAGTACAGTAAGTTTGCAAATAAGCTTGAGAAGTTCACATATTATAGTTCCCTAAAAAAACATATTATAGACATCCAGCATATGCATAACATGATGAGAAGTGGGTATTGTGCATTCCAATTTACTAAGCGAAGAAGAATTCAGAGAAGCCTATACCCAGGACATATTCACTGGTGCGTAATTTGCCATAACCAATCCATCAGGCCATTGCTAGGAATAACAAAAAAAAATAACACATCCACTGAAGCATCATTTAACATTTACATTTCCTCGGTCTAGTGCCACAGAAAACTATGAAGCCAGACATAAACGTTTGCTTTTTCCTTTAGAGGGTGGTTTTTCTACTCCCAGGGACATGGCACCCACGATAAAAAACATAGCAAAATTTTTTTTCTGAAACTTTGTGGCTTTGATTATGACCAAATGTTTTAGGTGCTTGCAATATTTAGTGGTCAAATGACATCCAAGGAGCTCTGTAAAAAAAGTGTTCAAACGTATGTGCACTGTTTGAGCAGGATTTGTATTTCGTTTGTATGGAGATCATTTGATATTATTTGGCCACCAAACTTTGCAAGCACCTAAAACATTTGTTCATAATCAATGTCACGAAGTTTCAGATTTTTGTTTTTGCTATTTGTTTTGATTTTACTGTTCATTATGGGTGCAATGAAACTTGGGTGTAGCCACTGCTTTTCCAGAGACATTGCACCCATGATCGAAAACATAGCAAATAAAATCAAAAAAATCTGAAACATCGTGGCTTCAATTAAAATAAAGCTGAAAGGATATCTCAAAATCTTTTCTAGATGACCTGCCAAACATTCAACCTTCAAGCTATAATCAAGTATGACAGTCATGATCTGGATACCTATTCCGAGTAGTAACATTAACATATGCAACCATGCAAAAATGAAGCAGTACTCCTCGGTCTATATTGTACGACTATGTGTTTCTCTGGATTCTGACGCCCAAGAAATTAGTTTTCTTTTTCATCCATATTTAAAAAGTTAGTTTTTTCCCTCAATAAAAGATCTGATTTTTTTTCGATGAAGAAAAAGAAACATCATAAGAATATGCATGAAGATTAGATGAGCATGCATGCAGCAAGTCGATTTGTTGAAAACATGTGGTGTGGCTGCCGTTAACAAAAAAGGCTTACCCTCTGGTGGGCACACCAGGCATGGAAGGTCACCGAGCAATTCACATCTCGGCACATCATGAATGAACCCCCAGCTCTGTCACACATCGAGCATGCCTGATGACAGGAAAATACAAACGATCAGGGCAAGAAAAAAGTTTATCAGAGGCTGGCTACAAATTCGTTCATGAGAGGTACTCCCTCTGTCCGAAAATACTTGTCATCAAAATGGATAAAAAGAGATGTATCTAGAACTAAAATACATCTAGATACATCCCCTTTTATCCATTTTGGAGACAAGTATTTCCGGCGGAGGGAGTACTATCGTGTGTCTGATAACTTAAGACAGAGAACTCACATAATCACTCTTGGCAGGTAAAGCACCTGATAGATCGAAGGCGCTCATTGTGGTGGGATTTGGGCATTTTGTACCAGGTGTCCACAGACCACAGACCACATGGACCCACCGCAACATTTGTGGAACGAGTAGACTTGAACTGTGGTTCACAGTCCATGAGCTGCTGACGGTGTTCTCCTCATGTGCAGTGTCTACTAACCTCTGTTTATCTACTCTAGATATGTTTTCCAAACTCGTTGATCTTGACGCATAAGATGGATCGTGTTTGACATGTTTATCTGCTTGTGATGTAACTCTCAGACCTTTTCGCAAACTTGTCAGGATCTTTTGGGCGTTCAATGCCCTTGTCATGGCTCCACCTCCATAGCCACATAAAACGCAAACCTGAAAGAAAAACACAATGGAGACCAGTAAGCAGCACTTCTTATGCCACAGAAATAATCACAACAATAAGGGGGGGGGGGGGGGGGGGGGCAGCCCCAGTGCATGTAGCTCCCGCTTGCGCAGGGTCTGGGGAAGGGTCCGACCACTTTGGGTCAACAATACTCAACAGATTTAACATGGAGGAAATTAAGGTCATTAGACACCACCATGAACAGATAGTTCTATAGGATGTCATTTCCAGTAACATACTACTAGCAGATAATTGCAAGGATTACCATCTGATGGTTTATGTTAATGTGGTCAGGTCCAGATATTAGACCAGTAAGGCTTGCTTACCCCTTAGCAGAACCACAAGTGGACAACTGATGTAATGTAGGTGCCTTTAGCGGTGGAATGACAAATATCCTTAGGTATGGAATCCATGCATGATACAGTTCCTCTTTCTGATGCAATCGAACTCAGAAGGCATGTGCAAACAAAATGGGCCTTACTAATAGAGCTCAGATTTCTACTGTCTAGATGCTCCATACTGTATGATCCTTTTAGTGCAAGAAAGGTCACCCTACCCTCCCAAAATATGTGCATCATCCTTGACAATCTAAATCAGCCGTTCATGGTTACACCGCATACGGACGATCAGATTAGATAAGACCACTTCTAACGAGCGATAATCTAACATCATTAGGTAGTAATCAACAAATAACCTAAAGTGCTTAATTAGTGAGGAGAAGATGAACTGGCAAAGCCCCACCTGTAATTTGCATATATGAGAATTCACAATACTTAGGAATGTAAACTACCACAATGATGCTTGTACAGATAACATAAGGCATGGACATACTACTAAATAGAAGACTAAAAAAATGAGAACGAATTTGCTTACAGTGTCCTGGGCATTGGCCTTGGTCTTGCAGGGTCTACAGAACCATTGGCCTCTTGGAACTTTTAGAACACCATAGCAAGCTTGGTGCGCCTACATGAGATGCATAGCACCTATGTAAATATGCAGTAGTACTAGGTACAGGTAAGAAATAGAATGACTGACTTTGACAAAGCACTTGCTGCACTCCATCAACTTATTGCAAGGCTCCAGGTATGGAATTCGACAAACACAACATGAATCAGCTGAGCTAAGCCTTTCTTTGTACCTGTGCATTGTACAAGGTATTAAGCAGAACTTTGTTAGATCAGCCAGTAAAGTAGCGTACCATGACACGTTAATGACAGGGTATCAGCCATTTTTTCTGAAAATCTAAAAACCACATCTAGTGGAACTACAACCTTCCAACATTCACTTCACAGGCTTGAACCACATTTTGTTTATCGTCACAACGACCACGTGCTGATCTATTTGCAGATTCCTCACACCGCTTAATCCTATTAACAGATACACTTGATCTTCGATTCCTAAATCCTGCATGTAGTTGGTCCATTATGTTAGTAAAACAAGATTCGTTTAGCATCCCATGTGGAACTTAGGAAACTGAGCCATTGCTCATGTTTATAGTAATTAATATATTGCATTATATCATCATATTTTCCAGTATGTACTAAAAAAAGCAAGTACCATCAATATTATAACCAAGTTTTACCTTTTCTTGATGTTTGCACTGAAAGTTGGCTTGTCTCCGCATCTGTTGGGCCAATAGGCTGACCTTCCCCAAGATCTGAAATGAAAGGTGTTTTCATATTTCCGATTTTATGAAGAAATCGCTACCTTACTGCTAATTGAGATATTTCCGGAAATATACCGATGCAGGGTCTTTTGCAGTCACGCTCAATGTTCGGTCTCAACATCAAGGCATTAGGTGAATATCTACTCTTTTTGGAACTCTGAATTCCATCTTCAGCTTTTGAACTGTAATTTTGATTACCAAAAGAATATTTACCTACAGGACGAACTGCACTCTTTTCCTCACAAGAGTGGATGTTTTCTGTGTTGCAGGGGGTTTTGACAGCATTGCATCTCTTCGCCTTTTTAAGAACCAGACTAAGTGGAGCAATTTTACGAAATTTTCGATTATCATCTGTTATCCCTGTAGCAATTAAGCTAGAATCGAGAAGGGGAACCTCACTACAAATATTTTTACTCTTAGGTTCCTTTAGAATGCAGTTGAGAGAAACATATTTAGGCGGTCTTCGAGCAAACATTCGGCTCCCTTCCTGTTGATGTTTTGTTCTAACCAGAGTGCTCATATCCTCTACTTGCTTCTTCTCCTCAGAGGAATTTAATTCTCCAACCATAATGCCCTCACCATCTGACTGCTCACCACCTTTCAAAATCTCTTGATGGATGTGAGGCCGTTTCACTGGCTTATTTCGTTGCATGGTAGTATGTTTCCGTTTAATTTTTGACACACTGCAAGAATACGAACTAGCCTCATTCTGTGGTTGAGGGTCTTCATTTTTGGATGACTGCAAAGTAATTTTCCTAGTACAATCATCTGACACTGAATGTTCCTCAGAGCACTTCAATCTTCTTGATTTCCTTCGTGTTTCAGAACATTGTTGCTTGCCATTATCTTTGAGTGTAATTCCGTCAGAAATCTGATAATATTTTCTCTTCACTTTAGATGTGTCCAAGTGAAATGTAGAGGAACTATTTAGGGACTTTTCACATCCTGTACTGATAGGCACATCATAGCTTGACGACAAAGATTTCTCAGTTCTTGATCCTTCGTCAAACATGAGTTTTTTGTGTTCAACGCCATATTTATCCACACACGAGGATGTATTGTTAAATCCAGGTGATGCTGGAAACTTTGTCACCACAGCACTGGAGGATCCAGAAGAAAAGCCAGGCTTCAGTCGTTCTTTACATACACCAGAACCTCTACAGGAGCCATTTTTCTCCGTTACGGCTATATAAGGCGAGCTGGCGTTGGCCACTGATTCTTCTGATACATTCTTCAGTCTCTCTGATATAGGAGCGAAAAGCTGGTTTGTCATTTTATTAGAGACAGCTTTCAACAAAGGTGTTTGAGCACTGCTTGAGCACTGGCATCTTAACTTTTCACTCTCTCCCACGCATCTGGTAGGCAGTTGCACATCATGCTTGCACTTTTGTAAACTACTACCACTTTGGTCAATTCTGTCATCGCAGTGCTTTGCATAGCCACAATCTGTCAAACATTTTGGGACTACAGAGCAGCAGCATCTGCCATCCCGACATGGACCTGATTCTTTCTTATTAGGTGCATCAAACAGAGGGCATTTGGTCAAGCTGTTGGTTGCATGTCCCATGGAACTGCAATAAATAAAAGAATGTCAAAGCAAGCATGGAAGTAGCTGCAAGAGCACATTTTTTATAGTTATGAAATAAGTATATGGCACATGACAGAGAAAGGGCATGCCACCAATGAAGCGATTAATCAGGCTAATACATAATCCAAGTTTCAAGTTTGCTTAGTAAAAAATATCCGGTACCATGAACAGGAAATAGAGTGTTACAACAACGATGGAGCTGAAATATTTTCCAATAACATGTAGTGAAGAAAGAAATTGTTCATAATGCAATGCCAACAACCACAACTCGTCAAAAAGCATAGAAATATTAACTTACCTTCTGTAATAAAACCCATCAGGAGAGCACACATGGCAAGAAGGCTGCAGGATATAATCTCCAGCACATAGCGATGACCTTGGTATGAAAGTGGAGCAGGTGCAAAGCTCATGCAACCCTGAAAAGATAAGAAAGTATGCCACTGGACTAAGACAAGCCATCATTCAAGAGAAGAAAACATCAATAAGAATAGTTGTCTAACACAGAACCCACCTAGTTTATGGATTGGAGCACCGTCATTCGAGAATTGAGTTCGGCACAAGTGACAAGCTCTAAAACCAAGTCTAGAAACATCTTCCTGAACTCTGTAACAGCATTGATGTATCGATTTTCCTAACGTTGATTGATCATATTGGCCAAAACTAGGTAGAAACTCCCTAGATGAAGAGCAGGAATTTCGACAATGGCAGATGATTTTGGCAACTCTCGAACTTCTGTGTGTGCATGAGTCGTCTACACACTCAAAAGTACTGTGTCCATTGGCCTGCATAAAACAGTTGGAGCATCAAAAAAATTGAAACATAAAACAATCGTGTTGGTGCTTGATTGTGGTGCTGGCAGTTACCATTTACTTATGATGTGTCAATGTGTGCAAATGCAAGAACAACTCACCGTTTTATCATACATACAGGGAGCCTGATGGGATACATCGCCCGCATGATTGCCAGTCCTGCAATTTGCAGGACATGGAACTCCTGCACAAATTTTGGAGCTTCCAGCATTAGGTTGTCTATGCAGCAGATGCGACTGGCAGTCACTATGGATTAAGGGCTCATGACTATTTGCAAGGGGTACAACTTTTGAAGCATATCCGCTGGGTGCCACTGAAAGAGCAATGCCATCTGATATCCTTTTCGTATGAATACTGGTAGAGACTGAATTAGAATGATTATCATTGGCCCTTGGCTCAACTTGTCTATTTGCACTTTTTGAATGATAGGAACTATATGCACCATCACAAACTTTGGAGCTTCCAGCATTAGGTTGCCTAGGCAGCAAATGCGACCGGCACTCACCATGGATTAAAGAGTTCTGACTATTTGCAAGTGGTACAACTTTTGAAGATCCACTGAGTGCCACTGAAAGAGCCCTGTCATCTGATGTCCTTTCAGTATGAATGCTGGTAGAGGCCAACTTAGAAGGATTATCATTAGCCCTTGGCTCAACTTGTCTACTTGCAATTTTTGAATGATAGGAACTATATGCACCATCCAGACCCCTAGGTAGGCTATGCTCACTACTCTTGAGAATATCGTCAATGGCTTCACTATTCCTCTCAAGATGCGAAAGAAATATTGAGATAAATGAGTTCTTGGCTGCTGCATCTGTAACCTTGCCACCTTCAGAACGATTGATAGCATTAGCAACTCCATTAGATTGTTCGCTAGCTCCTCTACCAACTGGTGGTCCATTATGTTCCCCTATATTTTTACTGACCTTGACTGTTTGCCTAGGACAATGATCTGCACCAAAGAGTAATGATATTATTTAGATATCCAGGTGGGGGAAGGGGGATGCTCTCACAGGTAGTGCACATACAAGGATCAAACTTGATGTTTCTGCTGCGGTATTCTAAATCATAGCAAATTACTTTTGTTGTTCATCAACTAATTTTATTATTGTTTCTACCATTTACACACTTGAGTACCACTAACGAAGTCTTGGCATGGTTAAGTATACACAAAATTGCAGATGCCTGATCAGTAGTTATTGCAGGTACTTTGTAACTTGAATGACAATTGACAGCAAAAATAATGAAAGAAGAGCATAACAACAAACTCACTTTGAGTTACTGATGGCAGATGTGACTGAGGTCTTTGAAAATCAATTAATGTTGACTGCGCCGACGGAAATAGGGCAGTCAGAGATTGATGATAAGAGGATTGGCCAAGCTTCAATTCGGTGTTCGAAGCACTGCTCAAACTATCTTGGAGTATTTTGTTGTGAAAATTATATCTGCCTGCCCTAGTATCATTGCTAAAAACTACTGGAGATCTTGGAGCTGGATTACGAAACGAGGCACCAGAGTTATTCTCCAGAAGATCTGCATAATTATGTGACGAATGATTCCCATTGTGATGTGCACTCGTGCTTGCTGTAATATATGGGCTTCCACTTAGCCTGCTAATTTGGTTTAGGTTCGCTGTATTAACAGTATGGTTTTTAGCAAGCCCTAGATTTGTTTCAGAATTCTGCAGTAAAGCAAAGTTCCTAGCAAAGGATGTGTGGACATCAGCACTCCTGTAATATGTTTCATCTCTCTTATTCCCTAGCTTTTCAACGGTAGTGTGCCCTCTACCCTCATTGTGCAGATCATTGGAATAAACTGTTCCGCTTATAGGCCCTGTGCTTTTTCGTAGATCATTCGAATAAACTGTTCCGTTTATAGGTCCTGTGCCTTTTCCATATCCATTGAATAACCCCACTTTTTCCATACTAGTGTTTCTTGCAAGGAGATTTTTCAGCCTGTATCCTTCTGGAGAAGGATCTATACACGCCCATTCTGGCCGGTCACACTTAGTGTCAGTAACATATGATCCAACCTAGATGAAAACAAAAGGGGAAAACAGTTAACACACATATGAAATAAAAGCTTCACATAACTATCAGGACATGTTGGACTGCACATGTGTGAGGAAAATATAAAAATGCATCATCTCTGACCAATCATTTTGCAATTCACATCAAAGTATCATCATGCCAAGTGCATGTTCGATTTAATTCATCTGCAGTCAGACACAGAATCACAGAACATGTGATACATCACAAGTCAGAAGTTATACAACTAATTCATGGTGTCCAAAATGGAATTAGTTACTTACCAAGTAAAGTATACTCCCTCCGTTTCCGAATTATAAGATGTTCTAACTTTTTTCAAAATCAGATGTATATAGACGTGCTCTAGTTTGTTTGCTCACTCATTTCAATCCGTATGTAGTCCATATTGAATATCCGAAACGCCTTATAATTCGGAACAGAGGTGATAATAGATTGAGTCGCTGTTAGATGTAATCGTCTAATACTTACCCCTACGCAGTATTTGAACCAGTGTGCAATACTCATGCCATTCTCCATGAGGACAATTTCACCAGCTTTTTCTGCAGGCCCTCCTGCATGCTACATCATCAACAAATGTATGCAAGTTAAAACTTTTACTGACAGGAAAATTTCTGTGAAGTCGAGTATGTGGATAATAAAATACAACAAGTTAGGGCAACGGTCCTATAGTACCTCACAGAACTTAGCTACAGACATCCTCAACTGATGGCATGAGCAAAGAACTCCAAAAGGCCCAGCATCACCCACGAAGAGCTCTCCACCTGTTCAAATGCCAATAGAAGAACTTTACTGAAAGAAGAATATACATTTAGCGATCATAATAGTCTTAGGCAGCAGGAGCAAGAGATTGAAAAAAGTTAACAATCCAACTGATAATCGGTCCCAGTTTTTTCATTTGCACTAAATTAATACTAACCAAATGCCGATGTGGGGACATAGTATGTAAATGAAGATTTGCTAATTGAGAGTCATATTTAATCCTAGATGATTTGGAAACCTTTATTCAGTCATCAAGAGACACCTTTTAAACTTTTTGACACAATGCAGAAATGTCATGATCATTTGCTGCACAAGCAACAAGCACAGATGCTATGATCAAGCGCTGCTCATCGTACGTAGTTCAGTGGCTGGGTTTCCAGTCGAGGCCATACCAGATACAGGGGGTAAAAAAAAATGCTTACTTAACAATGGTCTAGCCATTCAATGACTACCGCCCCCACGACAAACCGGTAGTCAAACTAGGTTGCAGATCATGTTGCAAGGTGAACCCACCGACGTTCAGGCAGGAGACATGCATACGATCCGTGAGAGGCGCGGGCTGATGGCGAGGGGCCGGTTTGGATACCAGCTTCTGCATCATTTGTGCTGCACTTGAATCCTGAAACTGCACGGCGCCGTGGGGCATTCCTGCATGACAAATGGTGAGACTCACTGCTATCAGTCACAACACCCAAACCATTAATTGTGCCCATCAGGTCAGTGCTATCAGTCTCACTGAGAGCTCAAAAGCATACCATCGATGGTCGAAGTCGAACCTTCCCCTGGCAAATTAACCTGCACATTTGAGGAGGAGCTTTTGTTGGAGAAGAATGCCCCCAAGGAAGACTGGTCGGGGCCGCTGCCGGCCGACAGCCCGTGCCTCGGGTACTTTGGCAGCGCGCAACTGAGCGGAGTATAAGCGCGAGCAAGATCGATGGCACCCGCAGCAGCATTGCTGGCATTGCTGGCGCTGGGGCCGTGGAGCAGGGAGTTGAGGTCCGGCGCACGGCTCAAATGGGGGTAGCTGTAGTAACTCCCGGGAGGAGCTTGAGCGAGCAGGGGGTTGCTGCTCGGCCCGGATCTCGCGGGCTGACTCCACGGAGTGGCGGTCGGCAACAGCCGGTCCGGCATTGCCGGGGTGTTGAGGGCGAATCGGTCCGGAACTGCCGCGGGGCCCGGCGGCGACTGGCCCGGCACTGCCGCGGGCCCTGGCAGCGATTGGCCCGGCCTTGCCGCGGCGGTGTTGAGCGCAAACCGGTCGGGCGCCGGCGCGGGGCTCGGCCCCAAATCCAATCCGGCCGGCGTTCCCGCGGGCCGGCCGGCGGTGAGGGTTTCCGGCGGCTGCGGGGCGGGCCCGGCGGGGGCGAAGGGGCGGAGGCGGTGGCGCGGGTCCGTGCTGCCCGCCTGCGGAACGCGCTGCAGCAGAAGAGAGGCAAGGCGATGTGAGGATCTCTTCTTCTTCTTCTACCTTGGGACAGGGAGGGAGAAGCAGAGCAGATCGTCCCCAACCAAAGGAAGAGCAACCCGAATGAAGAGCGTATGTCGCTCGTAAACCACTGTCACGCGCGCTCTCATGCCCCGAGAAATCCCCTCCCGCCCGAATGCGGCGGGCCGCGCGTGCGTACCTGGCTCGGCAGCGTCGTCAGCGCCGGCGCCGGCGCGGCGGACGGGCGCGGAGGCGGCCACCGCACGGGCCACGCGTCGCCGTCCATGGCCCCGGCCCCGACCCGGAGGACGGGTGGGCGGCGCCGGCGCGGCAGGGGACCGACCGAGGGATGCGGCGAGGAGAGGGCAGGGGAGCGGTGAGCACGGCCGGCACAGGGGCGTGGTCGTGGGAGAGGTGGGGATGGTGGGCGTGCAGTGGCAGTGTGGACTGTGGACTGTGGAGTGGTGGCGGTGGTGGTGGTGGTGCCCGGTGCGGGAAGCAGAGCGGACAAGCCGCAGCAGATAGGGGCACGTGCGAGTCGTGCGTCTCGCTGCAGCGGGGTGGGCCGGTGGGGTGGGGTGGGGGTAGGGTAGGGGCAGGCATGCGCATTGGCTCCGTTCCCAGTCCAGTTTGGTTGGCTGGCTCGATCGCCCACCAGTTAGGGCATCTCCAGCCGTTGGCTCCTCAGAAGAGGCAAAAAATCGTCCCTTGAGGGTGCACCGGCGTTAAACCGCGCGCTGGGGCATGATGCCCCTCAGTCGCGGCGCCCACGGTTCGCGTAAAAAAGTCAAACACGACGCAAAATGACTCAAATTTAACGCAAAACATCGGCGAGTTCGTTCAAACTTAAACATATTTTACGAAAAAAGAAAAAACTACCGCGGGCTACTCCCGCCGGCTCCCTCGCCGCCCGCCTCGCCGCCCGCCCACGCGGTTCTACATGCCGAGGCACTGCCGCCGCCGTCGTCGTCGCCGCCCCCGCCTACGCCTCCGCCGTCCCTGCTGCATCCCTCCCCCGGTTGGCGCGGCGGGTTGGAAGGTCCGGGGGCGTCGTCGTCGTCGCTGTCGAGGATCACGACGCCGTGCTCGTCCTCGCGCCCACGCTTGCGGGCGGCGATCTCCTCCAGGGCCCGGCGCTGCCGGACCGTCTCGTCGCGGAGGTAGTCGTCCCGCGCCCACTGCATGGCGTCCTCGTCGGAGAAGCCGCGCCGGGCTATCTCCGCGAGGGAGGGTGAGGGACGCGCGTCGTCCGGCCTTCATTGCGCCGCCCGTGAGGCATCAATGGCGCAGGCTGACCGGCGCGGCAGCACGCGGCAGCTTTGGCATTGATTCGCCGTGGGAAACGAGGCGATGAGGACGATGAAGGGCCGAGAAGAGAGCCGTGTCGCTGACGCGGCGGGCCCGCGGTTTCTTCGCGCCAAAAAAGTTCGCCCGACGCCCCCGAGCACCCCCCAGTGCGCCGGGTTCGGGCTGGGTCCGCCGGCGCTGTTTTCGGCCCAAGCCGGCGAAAATCGGGCTCCTGGGGGCGCGACTGGGTCGTTTTTTCGGTGCCGGCGCGAAAAAAACGCATGGGAAGGCCTTCTTGGGGGCGCGGCTGGAGATGCCCTTACGCGTCGCCTCCTCTGGCCGCAGAATGCAACAAGCCAATGCCCGGCGCTAAATCAATGATAGCATATGTTCCCTGTCTTTGAGAAGCAAATGAAGTTTTAGAAACAAGGCCGAGGCCCGGCGTTAAATCAATGACGCCCTTAAGAGACCCAGACCAAAACAACACACACACCTCACTCGATAAAACTAACAACAAACAGCTAAAAATACAAGGCAACTAAGAAGCAAGCTAACAGACGACGTCAAGCACAAGCTCGCAAGCTTGAGCAAAGTCGTGATCGTGTCGAAGAGGAGATGAAGCGATGAAGATTGTTCGTCCGCTGGAGGAAACCTGTGTGTAGCCAAAACCCCGAAACCACAACATCGTCATGCCGACGATCTCCGCCTCCGAAGAGGGCACCACCTGCCCTCTCGCCCTGGCTCGTAGAGCGTCGTCCCGTTGGCAGGCGGAGAAGCTCCCATGAGCACGCATGGGCATATGACCAATCGGTGGCCCGGGAAGGACGGCACGCACAAGCGCCTCACCTCGCGAAGTAGCCAAAAGGCATCTAGACTCACACGTCGAAACAGGGCACAGAGCAAACCCAAGCTGCTAGAAGGACTCGCCAAAGAAGACGCCGAGAGAATATGTGCAGTGCCACACCATGGAGCAGAGCCGGAGCACCCGCCACACTACTACAACACTGAAGAATATCGGCTGCTTTCAGCGGCCAAACACCTGTGCGAGAGTCGAGCCAGCCCCCAAAGTCCAAATACGGCACCTTCAAGAAGGTGACGCCGCCGGGGCGCTGCTGCCGCCCAAATCAACAATTCTAGTTTTCACCAGGGACACCATGGGGGAAATGGATGGGCAAACCTCGATGACGCCTCCAAGGAGGTGGATGGCTCTGAGAAATAAAGTCTTTATGCTAAGTATAAGACCAACTCCAATGCGCCGACCCAAACGGACGTGTTTTTATCCGTTTGGGTCGGCCAAGCGGACAAGTGTGTCTAGTTTTGGTTCTGTAGGCTTAGGTGCGTGGCCGACACATTTGGTCCATGCGGCAACTAAAAAAACTAAATATGCATAAAAACATTTAAAAGAAATAAAAACATGAATATTAAAACGTCGGTCAATGTCCACTTAGACTAAACATAAAACATTATGAAAGGATCGATATGGTCGACTAGAGAAGGGTGAATAGGCAACTAACAATTTTTAATTTCTTTTAACAAATTAGGCTCAACAAGAAAATAGATTGTCTAGATATGCAGTTAGGTGGACAAACTATATGATAAGAACTACTACAACAACAAACACAAGCACAAGGTAATAGCCATTAGCTTGCACAAAGTAAAAGCACGAAGTAACCGCAGGTGGAGTCGATGGAGCCAGGGAGGTGTTAGCCGAACTTCCCTCCTTTGGAGGAGGTACGTCTCCGTTGGAGAGGTGTGGAGGCATAATGCTCCTCAAGATGTCACTAGGACCACCTTATTCTCCTCACGCCCTCGCACAATGCAAGATGTCATGATTCCACTAGCGGCACCCTTGAAGGTGGTGACCAGACCTTTACAAACATGGTTGGGATCCCTCCATAACTTAATTGGAGGCTCTCAACACCACCACGAAGCTTCACCACAGTGGAATATGGATCCGAGGTGACTTCTTTCGTCTAGGATTCCAAAACACCCAAGAGTAACAAGATCCACGATGGATAGTAGGGCAAATCAAAATTCTCTCGGTGAAAGTGTAGATCGGGACCTTCTCCTCCAAACCCTACAGAATCAACAAGTTTTGATCGCTAGAAAGGGAGATCGGGCAAGTTTGAGCTTGAGCAACAATGGAGCAAATGAGGAAAGGAGAGGTAGTCCTCTCGGGGAAGAAGGCTCTGAGGGAGTCCTGGATTCGGGGGTCCTCAAGTGTTCGGGCTATTCGATATGGGCCGGACTGATGGGTTGTGAAGATAAAACAGAAGACCATCCCTTGTGTCCGGGTGGGACTCCTATATGCGTGGACAGCAAGATTGGTGTCCGGATGTACTATTTCCTTCTCTTGTAAACCGACTCTGTACAACCCTAGGCCCCTCCGGTGTCTATATAAGCCAGAGGGTTTAGTCCGTAGAGGCTATCAGAATATTCATAGGCTAGACAGCTAGGGTTTAGCCATTACAATCTCGAGGTAGATCAACTCTTGTAACCCCTATACTCATCAAATACAATCAAGCAGGACGTAGGGTTTTACCTCCTTTAAGAGGGCCCGAACCTGGGTAAACATCGTGTCCCATTGTCCCTTATTACCATTGATCCTGAGACGCACAGCTTTGGGCCCCCCAACCCGAGATCTGCTGGTTTTGACACCGACATTGGTGCTTTCATTGAGAGCTCCGCTGTGTAGTCATGAAAAGCGATCTATGGCTCGCCTCATCATTAACAACGACATCACCTCTGGAAGGAGCCTAACTTCTGGGCAGATCCTCCAGCTCGGTGGTTTCACCATGGGTGCCCGTACGGCCATTAAGCCAACAGCGCTCCCTACAATCGCCAAACACCACCCCTGCATCGGTCTCGAGTGTTCCCAAAAGATGGATCTGGGGGACGTCTCGTCCTTAAACAAGCTGCTAGATCGCATCGCCGCCTTAGGGGTCTTGACGGACTATGATCAATTGGGCTTAAACCCGACCAGAGGAAAATCAATCTCCCGCCGATCACCCACCTGATAGCGGTCGTCGAGGAACAAGCTGATGACACCTCTCTCCCTATATTAAGAACCAGATATGTTCGGGTCTCCGAACCCCTCGAGCACTTGGATCTCCCCGGACCCGAACTGGTAACCTCGGAGGTTGTGCAAGCTCCAGACACAAATTTGGGTCAGGATTCAAGTTTTAGCCCACCCACCACCACAATCAATACTCTCCAAGTAATTCAGGCCCTCCAGACATATATGACCTGATGTATGTGTGGCGGCAACCTCAGGAAATGGTCCATCACTTTTGGGCCAGATTCCTAGTTGTTAAAAACAAGATCAAAGATTGTTGCGATGACGATGTAGTCTTGGTCTTCATACAGAGCTTCACGGAACTATCACAGGTGGTACAAAAGTATTGCGCGATGGAAAGCACATGGAAGGCCCAGAAAACCTAGCTGCAACCTACTGCCTTTAAGCAGTGTGCGGACCGGGCTAAACAGATGCACCCTTACGATGAAGGAAATATGCCCTAGAGGCAATAATAAAGTTATTATTTATATTTCCTTATATCATGATAAATGTTTATTATTCATGCTAGAATTGTATTAACCGGAAACTTAGTACATGTGTGAATACATAGACAAAAACAGAGTGTCCCTAGTATGCCTCTACTTGACTAGCTCGTTAATCAAATATGGTTATGTTTCCTGACCATAGACATGTGTTGTCATTTGATGAACGGGATCACATCATTAGAGAATGATGTGATGGACAAGACCCATCCGTTAGCTTAGCATAATGATCGTTAAGTTTTATTGCTATTGCTTTCTTCATGGCTTATACATGTTCCTCTGACTATGAGATTATGCAACTCCCGAATACCGGAGGAACGCCTTCTGTGCTATCAAACGTCACAACGTAAATGGGTGATTATAAAGATGCTCTACAGGTGTCTCCGAAGGTGTTTGTTGGGTTGACATAGATCGAGATTAGGATTTGTCACTCCGTGTATCGGAGAGGTATCTCTGGGCCTCCCGGTAATGCTCATCACTATAAGACTTGCAAGCATTGTGACTAATGAGTTAGTTACGGGATGATGCATTACGGAACGAGTAAAGATACTTGCCGATAACGAGATTGAACTAGGTATGAGGATACCGACAATCGAATCTCGGGCAAGTAACATACCAATGACAAAGGGAATAACGTATGTTGTTATGCGGTTTGACCGATAAAGATCTTCGAAGAATATGTAGGAACCAATATGAGCATCCAGGTTCCGCTATTGGTTACTGACCGAAGATATGTCTCGGTCATGTCTACATAGTTCTTGAACCCGTAGGGTCCGCACACTTAACGTTCGATGGCGATTGGTATTATATGAGTTATGTGTTTTGGTGACCGAAGGTTGTTCAGAGTCCCGGATGAGATCACGGACATGACGAGGAGTCTTGAAATGGTCGGGAGGTAAAGATTGATATATTGTAAGGTTACATTCGGACACCGAAATGGTTTCGGGAAGTTTCAAATAAGTTTCGAAGTACCGGAAGGATAGCGGAACCCCCCGGGAAAGTTAATGGGCCACATGGGCCATAGTGCAGAAGAGAGGGCCGGCCATATATAGGAGGTGGCGCCCCCCCCCCCCCCTTGACAATATGAATTGGACAAGGGGTGGGGGCGGCGCCACCCCTTTTCCCTCTCCTACTCCCTCTCCCTTTCCCCATTTGCTACTCCGGAAAGAAGGAAAAGGGGGGGCGAATCCAACTAGGAGTGGAGTCCTAGTAGGACCCCCCCCATGGCGCGCCCCTTGGTGGTCGGCCTCCTCCTCCCCTCCTTTATATACGGGGGCAGGGGGCACCCCAAAGGCACAACATTGTCTTAGCCGTGTGCGGTGCCCCCCTCCACCGTTTACTCCTCCGATAGTATCATCGTAGTGCTTAGGTGAAGCCCTGCGTGGATCACATCACCAACACCATCATCACACCGTCGTGTTGACGGAACTCATCGACTCCATCGACATTCTGCTGGATCAAGAGATCGAGGGACATCATCGAGCTGAACGCGTGCTGAACTCGGAGGTGCCGTACGTTCGGTACTAGACCGGTTGGATCGTGAAGACGTTCGACTACATCAACTGTGTTAACCTAACGCTTCAGATTTCGGTCTACAAGGGTACATGGACACACTCTCCCCTCTCGTTGCTAAGAATCTCCTATATAGATCTTGCATGATCGTAGCAATTTTTTTGAAATTGCATGCTACGTTTCCCAAAAATGGCATCTGAGCCAGGTCTATGCGTAGATGATATGCATGAGTAGAACACAAAGAGTTATGGGCGATAATAGTCATACTGCTTACCACCAACGTCTTACTTTGATTCGGCGGTATTGTTAGACGAAGCGGCTGAAAGATCGTGGATGTCGCCTAGAGGGGGGGGGGGTGAATAGGCACTTTAAAATAATTGTGATTTAGGCTTGAACAAATGCGGAATAAACCTAGCGGTTAATTTGTCAAGCACAAAACCTAAAACAACTAGGCTCACCTATGTGCACCAACAACTTATGCTAAGCAAGATAAATAACTAAGTGATAGCAAGATATATGATAAGAAACAATATGGCTATCACAAAGTGAAGTGCATAAGTAAAGGGCTCGCGTAAGAGATAACCGAGGCACGCAGAGACGACGATGTATCCCGAAGTTCACACCCTTGCGGATGCTAATCTCCGTTTGGAGCGGTGTGGAGGCACAATGCTCCCCAAGAAGCCACTAGGGCCACCGTAATCTCCTCACGCCCTCGCACAATGCAAGATGCCGTGATTCCACCAAGGGACCCTTGAGGGTGGTCACCGAACCCGTACAAATGGCAACCCTTGGGGGCGGTCACCAAACCCGTACACTTTGGCAACCCTTGGGGGCGGCCACCGGTACCCGTCAAATTGCTCGGGGCGATCTCCACAACTTAATTGGAGGCCTCGACGCTTGCCCGGAGCTTTACACCACAATGATTGAGCTCCGAACAACACCAACCGTCTAGGGCGCCAAGGCACCCAAGAGGAACAAGCTCTAGGGTGCCCAAACACCCAAGAGTAATAAGGTTCTCAAACACTTCCACGTATCACCGTGGAGAACTCAAACCGATGCACCAAATGTAATGGCAAGAGCACACAGAGTGCCCAAGTCCTTCTCTCCCAAATCCCACCAAAGCAACTAATGCTAGAGAGGAAAATGAGAGGAAGAACGAAAGAAAAACACGAAGAACTCTAAGATCTAGATCCAAGGGGTTCCCCTCACTTAGAGGAGAAAGTGATTGGTGGAAATGTGGATCTAGATCTCCTCTCTCTTTTCCCTCAAGAACTAGCAAGAATCATTGGAGGGATTGAGAGTTAGCAAGCTCGAAGAAGATCAACAATGGGGGAAGAACACGAGCTAAAGAGATAAGGTCCATTGGGGAAGAAGAACCCCTTTTATAGGTGGGGGAAAATCCAACCGTTATGCTCACAGCCCACACAGAGCGGTACTACCACTCGACCTCACGGTACTACCGCTAGGGGTAGTGGTACTACCTCAAAGGGTAGTGGTACTACTGCTTGCGAGCGGTACAAAAAAATACATCCGTGCCTACCACCACTGGACTTGTGACGAGTTTTTGGTCCGGAGCGGTACTACCGTTGTAGTAGCCGCGGTAGTACCGCTCTGGAGCGGTAGTAAAAAATTACATCCGCTCCTATCCGCGGTAGTGCCGCTGCAGCCTTTTCAGAACATCAAAACTACCACAACTTCTGCAAACGGACTCCGAATTCGATGAAACCAAGTTTGTTGGAAAGCTAATGACAAGGGCTAACACAATCTTGATAGAAATAACAAGAAGAAGGAAATTATAAAAGTCCCAAGAGAAAATGGTGAGAACCCTTCCTCGAATAAGACCGGTAAAACCTCCAACATCGAAAACGCAATAGAAGAGGCATATGAAATCTGTTTTCGAAGTGCTAGAGCTTGCCATGGAGATAACCACAAGCTCTAAAACCTAAAAAGACAAACCAAATAAGAATCAAGAAAGATGATGCAAGGATGCTATGGTTTGTGCTCTCGACGAATGATACGATCAAGCTACTCACTTGAGAGCCCCCCTTGATAGTACGGCTATCGATCCTATAACCCGGTCTCCAAACTATCACCACGAGACCGGTAAAATATAAAACCTATCAAGGGAAAACCTTTGCCTTGCAAGAAGTCCACTTGAGCTAGATGATGACGATCTTGACTCCCTCAAGTTGGACCATCTTTCTTGATTGTGTTCGCTCGATGAAGACTAGTTGATTGCTCCCCCATACTCCACTATGGGTGAGCCACTCTTTGGCACATCTTCACAAGTCCATTGATACCATAATGGACGGCAAGCTACAAAACATGATTTCTTCGTGATGCTCCACTTGAACTTGCACAACACAACCTTGATTTGATGTCATCCTCCATGGGTTGTATGTGATCTTCCTCTTGATGCAAGCCCATGGAAGAAAAACTAACCCCACATAGAACTCTCACAAAGACCATGGGTTAGTACACAAAGCGCAATGGACAATGCTTACCAAACCGTGAGATCACTTGATCCCACTCGGTGTATCTCTATGCTTTGTGTTATGATCAACTTGAATCACTCTCTATACTTAGTCTTGATCAACCTTGACTCTTTCCAACTCTCTTCATTTGGATGATGTCTTGAATGTAAACATGAACGATCACACGATCTTCTTCTTCAAGACATGCTTGCAATAAGCAGAATACTCACATGACCAATCTTTGGATAATTCCTTAATAGCACCTTGGTCAACTCATAAACTCCTTGAAACCAACACATGTACTTCAAGAAATGCCTATGGACAAATCCTTCAAATATAACTCAATGCAACCATTAGTCTATAGAGAATGTCATCAATTACCAAAACCACACATGGGGGCACCGCATGTCCTTTCAATCTCCCCCATTTTGGTAATTGATGACAATCACTTTCAAGAGAGTTTATATAAGGAATTATGCATCACCATGCAATGCAACAACCAATGATGCAGGAGAATGAGATGCAAATGCTTAGGAACAAAACCAAAGCAAGGAGAAGACTCTGAAAACCTTCTCCACAAAACTCTCTAAAACTTCTCCCCCATTGGCATCGATTGCTAAAATGGGCGAAAAGCTTAGAAGGCCAATATAAAAAGTGTTCCTCCATAAATTGTGTATATCTCAACAAGATAGTGGAATGCCATACACATGTACAAAGGTAAATACTTGGAGGAACACAAACTATATTGAGGCACAAAGATTGCTAAAGAATGATATGCCACAAGGATATAACAAAGAAAGACACAAGCAATCAAGCAATCAGAAGATACCAATTGAAGCAAGCAATCAAAGGATATCAATTGAACCAACTAGACCAAAGGTCCTACGAGCCACATGAATAAAGGATATTATGATATGAGCAAAGGAGTGTTCTAAAGAAACTAGAGAAGCTCCCCATGATTTGTGCACACATAAGAATATTTGTATTTGGATACAAAGTGCACAAAATAGGATCATAGCTCCCCCAAAATCAATAGAAACCTACAACAAGTGCAAGTGAGCATATAGGAAATAAAGCCTAGCACTTGCAACAAACAAATGGTTGAGCAATCATGTAAAAGAGGCAACTAAGAATAGGCTCAACCAAAATGATGTGTGCGAGTCATGGCAAAGCACTTGAGAAGACTAAAATAAGGATGAGCATTAAGCATCAACATAGTCTTGAAAAAATAAGATACACGGTGCATGACATGTCATCTCCACACACACCCAACTAGCAAATGGGTTCACAAGCTCACTAAAATGATAACAACAAAGCTTGCGACAACCCATGGTAAAGATAGAAGATGAAGGCCTCATCAAAACGAGGGATACCAATTAAGATGGGAAAAGCCTCGTAAAGATAAGCATGAGGAAAATAATCTTCACCACACAAGAGTGCATCAAGATGCAACGATATAAGACACGCACTCAAGGCAAAAGCTTTCATGGAGCCACCAAAGGAATAACATAAGAAAGACAAGGTGGACGTGAAATAAAGGATATCATCTAGATATGCAACTTTTCTCAAGTGTATAAGATTCTAGGTAGACGAAATCATGATGATATATATCTACAAAGAAGGATGCACACCCGAAATAGTTACAACACGAAGGAACAAGATATCCAAAAGGAAGTCATACATATACCAATAAGATATTTGCTTGGAAGCATAGCTCATGGCTAGATATGGTCTTATTGTATATAAATGAATTCCTACCACACAACCATCAAAGACATCACAACTAGCAACATGAGATTATCATTGAGACAAGATGGAATGAATAGCATGCCAAGATGCAACCTACACAAGGTTGAATGCAAGAAAATAATGCATGAAAAGATACTTGTTCCTGAGATATAATTGGAAGGATGTAGAAGAAACCAATTGAAGGTACTAGATAGTAGTTCATTGAGAATCCTAGCTTGACTCCAGTAAGCTCATGGTGACACCACCTTCCTTGTGAGTGAGCCGAGCATCCAATGTATCTCCAATTGTTCCTAGAACAACAACACAAACAAAATGGTACCCAACCTCATTGGGACCAAAGAGTTAGGGAACCAACAACACATAGGACAAACTCCACATAAATATGTGCATATAGATATGAAAATGAATTTCATGCACATCTCATCCAATTTGAGACTTGGTGGAGTTTCCCCTATATATTGGGTCAAAGAAAGAAAGCATGCCAAAGAGACTACATGAAGTTAATATACATGCTCAATACTTTCAAGAACCGAAACCAATTGACAAAGAAATACCAAGTGAAGAAAAGATACCAAATGAATAAATCAACACTTGGAGGATATCCATAACAGATACATCGAGGAATGAGATATCCATTGATACACACTAAATAAAAGATATCAAACTCCCCAAAGAGAGGATGGTTCCAAACAAACCAAGCTCTCTACAAAGTTTCACGATGGCACAAAGTACCAAAAAGAAACGACTTGCCTTCCACCAACACACACTTGATAAGGATCGCAAGATGAGTGTTTTATAGAAAATAGGATAGCTCCCCCAAGACTAGTGCATTATAGAGAATTTGCATTTGAATACAAAATGCACAAGGTGGGATCACCACTTTCGCTATATCTAGAAAACACTAAACAAGATCAAAAAATTAACAAGATCCACAAGTGGTATGGAAGACAAAGGGAGTTGATGCATTCCTGGGCAAGAGAAAAGGCAAATAAAAGCAAAAGCCAATGTAAAGATGATCAATAAATTCTACCACACAAGTGAGTACCAATTGTCAAAAGATAAGAAGTAAATGGAAATAATTCCCGGTGGTAGATAGCAATGATATCCAACATAATCTTCACAGCACACACAAGCAAATTGCAACTTGTAGAGCTAACATGCCACATAGGAACAAGATAATTTACAATATCAATTCTAGGTGACAATATCTCAAATGTACACATTTTCTAGGCTTGTAATATGCACATAGCATATTACTCCACCATAATGTGATACCAATAAGAATTTAACAAGAGGCAATAAGAGGATCCAACAACAGATAATTAATGGACTATTTAGAATTTGAATTTCTCATGAGAAGACATACCACATAGCGGCTAGATAATCTTGTATTATCAATACTAGATGGTATTCCTCATGTACGCACATTTATAGGATTGTGAGGTGTACAAACCACATCACTCCCCCATAATGGGATATTCCATTAATCTCTCTCAAGAGCCAACTAAGATACAAACAAGATGCATAAAGGTTCAATGTACGACACGCATGTACATGATGTGCAAACCAACACACACATACTTGATTATTAAAGATAAGCAATTGGAGGCACAACATATACAAACACATGCAAGGAACAAAACCAAAACATGCAAAGGGGCAAGTAACTTTCAATGTAAACAATGTAAGTACAAGTTACCGGAAGGAGGCACATTGGATATAGTATAGAAACTTGATAACCCAATTAACTTGGCTTGAGACACTAAGAATGATGAAGTCCCCTTAATTCTTCATAAAGTAGCCAAGTATCCAATGCCCTCCAACAACACCTATTGATCAAGTTTGAGCTAGTTGGTCCCCAACCAAGTTGGGTCCTAAGAGATTAGTCACAATAGGCTTGGCTACCCAAACAGTTCTTTTCTTGACACCACTTTGAGTACCAACAACTTTGAAAAACACATTGCCAACCTTATCCTTCCCAATAGAATAGATATCATCAATAATAATAGGGTTGGATAAGTTACCACTAGTGCATGAAGAAGCGAGGTGACCTTTCTCACGACATAGGTAGCAACGTCTACTCTTCACTTTCTTCTCACTTGATTTCTCAACTTGAGAACCATTAGCTTGAGTTTTCTTAGGAAGAGGCCTTTCTTCAACTTGAGGTTGAGCATGAGAGTGAACTTGTAGCCGCTTCCCTTGTTGCTTGTCACTAATGGGCTTCTTCAATGGGCAAGATCTAACATGATGCCCTTCTACTTTGCACTTGAAGCAGACAATTTTGGCCGAATTCTTGACTTGTTCTTGGCCCTTATTTTTGTTCATCTTAGACTTCTTCTTCTTATTGGAGTTGAATCCAAGTCCACCTTTGTCATTGGGGGATTTTTGCACACTCAAGATATTGTTGAGTGTGGATTTTCCCTTCATGATTCTTTTCCAAGTCTTTCTTCAAAGAAGTGACTTGGGCCTTGAGCTCTTTGATTTCCTCTACATGGTTAGTCTCAACACAAGTACTAGAGGAAGTATAAGCTTCATCGTTCGAGCAACAAGTCAAGGAAAGCAATTCATCACAAGATGTACCAACATTGTGAGTAGATGAATTACAAGGACTAGCACATGGCAATATAGTATTTTGAGTAGAAGTAGTGCTAGTATCCACATGAGGCTCACTAGATGTTACCTTAGCAATCATGGCCTCATGAGCTATATTTAGCACATTATGGGGTACTAGAAGATCATCGTGAGAGCTTGAGAGCTTTTCATGACTTTCTTCCAATTTCCCATAAATGCTAGATATCATCTCAAGTTGAGCCCGTAGCTCAACATTCTCCTTCAAAATGGATGCTTCACAAGTAACAGAGTTAGTAGCACAAGCATCATCATTTACAACAATAGGAGAGGACAACTTGGCAAGCTCTTTTAAATAAGAAGCTTCAAGTTGGACATGAGACTTGGTGAGTTTGATGAGCTCACCCTTGATGACCCTTGAGCCATTTTCGAGGTGCTCAAAATCCTCAAGGGGTCTAGCATGAGAAACTTCAAGCTTAGCATTTTTAGTTTCAAAAACATTGGCCACCTCAAGAGCTCTATCATTAGATTCCTTCACTCTAGATAATTCTAGAGCAAAAGTCTCCACAAGAGATTCCTTGGTGGTTTGTTCAAGTTCAAGAGCTTGAGAGAGGTCCGCAATCTCATTAGCGTAATCACGCTCATGACCTTCCATTTTCTCAATGGTGACCTCATGCTCCTCGAGATGAGATTCCAACTCCTCAATATATTTCTTGCCCTCAATGGCAATGGACATGATTTCCATGAAGTTGGAACGAGAAATTTTATTCTTATGGAGAGCTTTAAAAATCATTTCTCCCTTAATTTTTAAGGAAGCAACATTATCATTCTCTTCATCATTATCCTCATCATCATTACCATTAACATCATCATCAAGAGACATATTGGGGTTCAAAGTAGGAGATACCTTTGAAGCCTTAGCCATAAGGCAAAAGGCAATAGATGATGATGTAGGATCCCTTGAAGCACCGTTCAAGACCACATCTTGTTCCATGGGGTGTTGGGTTTCCTCTACATTGTTAGCACAACAACTTGAGGAAATACATGCATTTTTATCATGGCAACAAGATATAGCAAGCATATCATCATGAGATTTAGTCAAGCAATTTCTACATGATATGCAAGGACTATCAACATAAGCATGTGAAACATTTGGAGTGCTCGAAGTGTTAAAGTCCAAAGAAGAAGCATTGCAATAAGATAGTGGTGAAGGATCATCGATAATAAGCACACTATCATCATTGCAATGATCAACACTACTCACCATATCATTACCTTGTGGCAAACCACATGTAGGTGAAGTAGAGGCAGTTGAGAAGACAACACGGCCGGAGGTGGAGGGAGAACAATCATCCCCACAAAACTTGGACGCACCATATTTATCTTGAAGCTTTGTCCACAACTCATGAGCATCCCGGAACGGCATGAGTTCAAATATAACTACATTGCTCAAAGCATCGAAAAGCACATTAGAAGCTTGAACATTGAGATAAGAGTTTTTCTCATCCTCTAAAGATAATCTTTGGGGATCATTTGGAGGAGAAAAACCCATATCTACAATTCGCTCTAAATTTGGGTCCATGACCCTAAAGAGATTAAGCATGCGAATTACCCAAACATCAAAATTTGTGCCATCAAAACTAAGAGTGTCAGAGAATCCTAATCCCCTAGTCAACATCTTTACTCTCTAGGCGGTTAAGCCTAACAAAGAGAGACGAGGCTCTGATACCAATTGAAAGATCGTGGATGTCGCCTAGAGGGGGGGGGGGTGAATAGGCGCTTTAAAATAATTACGGTTTAGGCTTGAACAAATGCGGAATAAACGTAGCGGTTAATTTGTCAAGCACAAAACCTACAACAACTAGGCTCACCTATGTGCACCAACAACTTATGCTAAGCAAGATAAACAACTAAGTGATAGCAAGATATATGACAAGAAACAATATGGCTATCACAAAGTAAGGTGCATAAGTAAAGGGCTCGGGTAAGAGATAACCGAGGCACGCAGAGACGACGATGTATCCCGAAGTTCACACCCTTGCGGATGCTAATCTTTGTTTGGAGCGGTGTGGAGGCACAATGCTCCCCAAGAAGCCACTAGGGCCACCGTAATCTCCTCACGCCCTTGCACAATGCAAGATGTCGTGATTCCACTAAGGGACCCTTGAGGGCAGTCACCGAACCCGTACAAATGGCAACCCTTGGGGGCGGTCACCGAACCTGTACACTTTGGCAACCCATGGGGGCGGTCACCCCGTTAAATTGCTCGGGGCGATCTCCACAACTTAATTGGAGGCCCCGACACTTGCCCGGAGCTTTACACCACAATGATTGAGCTCCGAACAACACCAACCGTCTAGGGTGCCCAGGCACCCAAGAGGAACAAGCTCTAGGGTGCCCAAACACCCAAGAGTAATAAGCTTCTCAAACTTCACTTCCATGTATCACCGTGGAGAACTCAAACCGATGCACCAAATGCAATGGCAAGAGAACATGGAGTGCCCAAGTCCTTCTCTCCCAAATCCTACCAAAGCAACTAAAGCTAGGGAGGAAAATGAGAGGAAGAACGAAAGAAGAACACAAAGAACTCCAAGATCTAGATCCAAGGGGTTCCCCTCACTTAGAGGAGAAAGTGATTGGTGGAAATGTGGATCTAGATCTCCCATCTCTTTTCCCTCAAGAACTAGCAAGAATCATTGGAGGGATTGAGAGTTAGCAAGCTCGAAGAAGGTCAACAATGGGGGAAGAACACGAGCTAAAGAGATAAGGTCCATTGGGGAAGAAAAACCCCTTTTATAGGTGGGGAAAAATCCAACCATTATGCTCACAGCCCGCACAGAGCGATACTACCACTCGAACTCATGGTACTACCGCTCGACCTCACGGTACTACCGCTAGGGGTAGCGGTACTACTTCAAAGGGTAGCGGTACTACTGCTTGTGAGCGGTACTAAAAAATACATCTATGCCTACCACCGCTGGACTTGTGACGAGTTTTTGGTCCGGAGCGGTACTACTGCTGCAGTAGCCGCGGTAGTAAAAAATTACATCCGCTCCTATCCGCGGTAGTACCGCTGCAGCCTTTTCAGAACACCAAAACTCTCACAACTTTTGCAAACAGACTCCGAATTCGATGAGACCAAGTATTTTGGAAAGCAAGCGACAAGGGCTAACACAATCTTGATAGAAATAACAAGAAGAAGGAAATTAGAAAAGGCCCAAGAGAAAATGGCGAGAACCCTTCTTCGAATAAGACCGGTAAAACCTCCAACACCGAAAACGCAATAGAAGAGGCATATGAAATCCATTTTTGAAGTACTAGAGCTTTTCACGGAGATAACCACAAGCTCTAAAACCTCAAAAGACAAAACAAATAAGAATCAAGAAAGATGATGCAAGGATGCAATGGTTTGAGCTCTCGACAAATGATACGATCAAGCTACTCACTTGAGAGCCCCCCTTGATAGTACGGCCATCGATCCTATAACCCGGTCTCCAAACTATCACCATGAGACCGGTAAAATATAAAACCTATCAAGGGCAAACCTTTGCCTTGCACGAAGTACACTTGAGCTAGATGATGGCGATCTTGACTCCCTCAAGTTGGACCACCTTTCTTGATTACGTTCGCTCGATGAAGACTAGTTGATTGCTCCCCCATACTCCACTATGGGTGAGCCACTCTTTGGCACATCGTCACAAGTCCATTGATACCATAATGGACAGCAAGCTACAAGCATGATTTCTTCGTGATGCTCCACTTGAACTTGCACAACACAACCTTGATTTGATGTCATCCTCCATGGGTTGTATGTGATCTTCCTCTTGATGCAAGCCCATGGAAGAAAACCTAACCCCACACAGAACTCTCACAAAGACCATGGGTTAGTACACAAAGCGCAATGGACAATGCTTACCAAACCGTGAGATCACTTGATCCCACTCGGTGTATCTTCTATGCTTTGTGTTATGATCAACTTGAATCACTCTCCGTACTTAGTCTTGATCAACCTTGACTCTTTCCAACTCTCTTCATTTGGATGATGTCTTGAAGGTTGCTACCTCTTGAGGATTGCGTTGGTTTTCCCTTGAAGAGGAAACGGTGATGCAACAAAGTAGCATAAGTATTTCCCTCAGTTTTTTAGAACCAAGGTATCAATCCAGTAGGAGGCTCCACGCTAGTCCCTCGTACCTACACAAACAAACAAGAACTTCGCAACCAACACGATAAAGGGGTTGTCTTCACAGCCACTTGCGAAAGTTAGATCTGATAGAGATAATAAGATAAGATAAATATTTTTGGTATTTTTATGATATAGATTGGAAAGTAAATATTGCAAAATAAAGTAGATTGGAAACTTATATGGTAAAAGATAGACGGGAGCATAGGTTTCACTAGTGGCTTCTCTCAAGATAGCATGAGTATTACGGTGGGTGAACAAATTACTGTCGAGCAATTGATAGAAAAGTGCATAGTTATGAGAATATCTAGGCATGAACATGTATATAGGCATCACGTCTGCGACAAGTAGACTGACTCCTGCCTGCATCTACTACTATTACTCCACGCACCGATCGCTATCCAGCATGCATCTAGAGTATTAAGTTCATAAGAACGGAGTAACGCATTAAGAAAGATGACATGATGTCGATGGATAAACTCAAGCAATATGATATAAACCCCATCTTTTTATCCACGATGGCAACAATACAATACGTGCCTTGCTGCCCCTGCTGTCACTGGGAAAGGACACCACAAGATTGAACCCAAAGCTAAGCACTTCTCTCATTGCAAGAAAGATCAATCTAGTAGGCCAAACCAAACTGATAATTCAAAGAGACTTGCAAAGATAACCAATCATACATAAAAGAATTCAGAGGAGATTCAAATATTTCTCATAGATAAACTTGATCATAAACCCACAATTCATCGGATCTCGACAAACACACCGCAAAAAGTGTTACATCGAATAGATCTTCAAGAAGATCGAGGAGAACTTTGTATTGAGATTCAAAGAGAGAGAAGAAGCCATCTAGCTAATAACTATGGACCCGAAGGTCTGTGGTAAACTACTCACAACTCATCGGAGAGGCTATGGTGTTGATGTAGAAGCCCTCCATGATCGATTCCCCCTCCGACGGAGCACCGACGAAGGCCCAAGATGGGATCTTGCGGATACAGAAGGTTGCGGCGGTGGAAATAGGGTTTCGTGGTGCTCCTGGATGTTTTCCGGGTACGTAGATATATATAGGCGAAGGAGGTCGGTCAGGGGAGCCACGAGGGGCCCACGAGGGTGGGGAGCGTGCCCATCCCCTAGGGCGCGCCTTGCACCCTCGTGGCCTCCTCGGCTGCTTCTTGACATCCACTCCAAGTCTCCTGGATTGTGTTTGTTCCAAAAAGATCACTCCCGAAGGTTTCATTCCGTTTGGACTCCGTTTGATATTCCTTTTCTTTGAAACAATGAAATAAGCAAAAAAATAGCAATTTGGGCTGGGCCTCCGGTTAGTAGGTTAGTCCCAAAAATGATATAAAAGTGTATAGTAAAGCCCATAAACATCCAAAATGGGTAATATAATAGCATGGAATAATCAAAAATTATAGATACGTTGGAGACGTATCAAGCATCCCCAAGCTTAATTCCTGCTCGTCCTCAAGTAGGTAAATGATAAAAACAGAATTTTTGATGTGGAATGCTACCTAGCATATTTCTCAATGTAACTTCTTTATTGTGGCATGAATGTTCAGATCCAAATGATTCAAGATAAAAGTTCATACTAGCATAAAAATAGTAGTACTTCAAGCATACTAACAAAGTAATCATGTCTTCTCAAAATAACATGGCCAAAGAAAGTTATCCCTACAAAATCATATAGTCTGGATATGCTCTATCTTCATCACACAAAATATTTAAATCATGCACAACCCCGGTTTTAGCCAAGCAATTGTTTCATACTTTAGTATTTTCAAACTTTTTCAATCTTCACGCAATATATGAGCATGAGCCATGGACATAACACTATATGTGGAATAGAATGGTGGTTGTGGAGAAGACAAAAAGGAGAAGATAGTCTCACATCAACTAGGCGTATCAACGGGCTATGGAGATGCCCATTAATATATATCAATGTGAGTGAGTAGGGATTGCCATGCGACGGATGCACTAGAGCTATAAGTGTATGAAAGCTCAAAAAGAAACTAAGTGGGTGTGCATCCAACTTGCTTGCTCACGAAGACCTAGGGCATTTTGAGGAAGCCCATCATTGGAATATACAATCCAAGTTCTATAATGAAAAATTCCCACTAGTATATGAAAGTGACAACATAGGAGACTCTCTATCATGAAGATCATGGTGCTACTTTGAAGCACAAGTGTGGTAAAAGGATAGTAACATTGTCCCTTATCTCTTTTTCTCTCATTTTTTTAGGTGGGATTCTTTGGCCTCCTCCCCTTTTTTTAAAGTCCGGAGTCTCATCCCGACTTGTGGGGGAATCATAGTCTCCATCATCCTTTCCTCACTTGGGACAATGCTCTAATAATGAAGATCATCACACTTTTATTTACTTACAACTCAAGAATTACAACTCAATATTTAGAACAAAATATGACTCTATGTGGATGCCTCCGGCGGTGTACCGGGATATGCAATGAATCAAGAGTGACATGTATGAAAGAATTATCAACGTGGCTTTGCCACAAATATGATGTCAACTACATGATCATGCAAAAGCAATATGACAATGATGGAGCGTGTCATAATAAATGGAACGGTGGAAAGTTGCATGGTAATATATCTCGGAATGGCTTTGGAAATGTCATAATAGGTAGGTATGGTGGCGGTTTTGAGGAAGGTATATGGTGGGTGTATGGTACCAGCAAAAGTTGCGCGACACAAGAGAGGCTAGCAATGGTGGAAGGGTGAGAGTGCGTATAATCCATGGACTCAACATTAGTCATGAAGAACTCATATACTTATTGCAAAAATCTACAAGTAATAAAAACAAAGTACTACACGCATGCTCCTAGGGGAAGGGTTGGTAGGAGTTAACCATCACGCGATCCCGACCTCCACACATAAGGAAGACAATCAATAAATAAATCATGCTCCAACTTCATCACATAACGGTTCACCATACGTGCATGCTACGGGAATCAAAAACTTTCAACACAAGTATTCTTCAAATTCATAATTACACAACTATCATGACTCTAATATTACCACCTTTATATCTCAAAACAATTATCAATCATCAAATTGATCATAGCATCAAATTCACTTTCTATGATAGTTTTTATTATACCCAACTTGGATGCCCATCATATTAGGACCAACTTTATAACCATAGCAAATACCATTCTGTTCTAAAAGACTCTTAAAATAACATAAGTGAAGCATGAGAGATCAATAATTTCTACAAAATAAAGCCAGCGCCGTGCTCTAAAAAGATAGAAGTGTAGCACTAGAGCAAAACTGTCTAGCTCAAAAGATATAAGTGAAGAACATAGAGTATTCTAATAAATTCCGAATCATGTGTGTCTCTCCCAAAAGGTGTGTACATCAAGGATGATTGTGGTAAACTAAAAAGCAAAGACTCATATCATACAAGACGCTCCAAGCAAAACGCATATCATGTGGTGAATAAAAATATAGCTCCAAGTAAAGTTACCGATAAACAAAGACGAAAGAGGGTATGCCTTCCGGGGCATCCCCAAGCTTAGGATTTTTGTTGTCCTTGAATTATATTGGGGTGACATGGGCATCCCCAAGCTTGGGATCTTGCCACTCCTTATTCCATAGTCCATCAAATCTTTACCCAAAACTTGAAAACTTCACAACACAAAACTCAATAGGAAATCTCATGAGCTCCTTTAGTGCAAGAAAGAAAAACCACCACTTAAGGTACTGTAATGAACTCATTATTTATTTATATTGGTGTTAAACCTACTGTATTCCAATTTCTCTATGGTTCATACCCCCCGATACTAGCCATAGATTCATCAAAATAAGCAAACAACACACGAAAAACAGAATCTGTCAAAAACAGAACAGTCTGTAGCAATCTGTAAGTTTCAAATACTTCTGGAATTCTAAAAATCCAACCAAAATAGGAAGTCCTAGGAAATTTATCTATTGATCTTCTTCAAAAATAATCAACTCAAAAGCACGTTTCTCTGATTTATTAAAATTATTCTCGTGCGCACAAAAGTTTCTGTTTTTCAGCAAGATCAAATTAACTTTCACGCAAGATGATCCTATAGGTTCTACTTGGCACAAACACTAATTAAAACATAAAACCACATCTAAAGAGAGGCTAGATGAATTATTTATTACTAAACAGGAACAAAAAGCAAGGAACAAAAATAAAATTGGGTTGCCTCCCAACAAGCGCTATCGTTTAATGCCCCTAGCTAGGCATAAAAGCGAGAATAGATCTAAGTATTGCCATCTTTGGCATTCAATTCATATAAGTGGCTCGCATAATAGATTCATAAGGTAATTTGATTTTCTTTCTAGGAAAGTGTTCCATGCCTTTCCTTAATGGAAATTGGAATCTAATATTTCCTTCCTTCATATCAATAATTGCACCAATCGTTCTGAGGAAAGGTCTACCAAGAATAATAGGACATGAAAAATTACAATCTATATCAAGAACAATCAAATCTATGGGCACATAATTCCTATTTGCAACAATAAGAACATCATTAATCCTTCCCATATGTTTCTTAATAGCGGAATCCGCAAGGTGCAAGTTTAAAGAACAATCATCAAATTCATGGAAACCTAGCACATCACATAAAGTTTTTGGAATCGTGGAAACACTAGCACCCAAATCACACAAAGCATAGCATTCATGATATTTAATTTTAATTTTAATAGTAGGTTCCCACTCATCATAAAGTTTTCTAGGGATAGAAACTTCTAACTCAAGTTTTTCTTCATAAGATTGCATCAAAGCATCAACGATATGTTTGGTAAAAGCTTTATTTTGATTATAAGCATAAGGAGAATTTAGCGCGGATTGCAACAAGGAAATGCAATCTATTAAATAACAATTGTCATAATTAAATTCCTTGAAATCCAAAATAGTGGGTTCATTGCTATGTAAAGTTTTGACCTCTCCAATCCCACTTTTACCAAATTTAGCATCAAGATCTAAAAACTCCGAATCATTGGGACGCCTTTTAACTAAAGTTGACTCATCTCCAGTCCCATTATTATCAAGATTCATATTGAAAAACAAATATTTAATAGGAGACACTTCAATCACTTTTAGATCTTCATCATTATTTTCATGAAAACTAGAAGAACACGCTCTTACAAAGCAATCTTTCTTAGCACGCATCCTA
Source organism: Triticum timopheevii (assembly GCA_963921465.1). Classification (NCBI taxonomy): domain Eukaryota; kingdom Viridiplantae; phylum Streptophyta; class Magnoliopsida; order Poales; family Poaceae; genus Triticum; species Triticum timopheevii. Next base: position 485,575,273 of record OY997270.1, on the reverse strand, counting down.
GCAGTTCTTTCTTTGCACTCATCAATGGAAATTCTCATGGCTTTGAGAGACTCATTGATATCATGCTTAGGTGGAATAGATCTAAGTTTCAAAGAATCAACATCAAGAGCAATTCATCAACTTTAAGCAATTTTGATTCAAGCAAAGCATTGAAATTCTTTTGGGAATTCATAAATTCTTTAACACTAATCTCAAAATCAGAGGGCATCTTATTAAAATTTCCATAAGAGTTGTTGTAGGAATTAGAATAATTATTAGAGGAATTACTAGGAAACGGCCTAGGATTAAAGTTTCCTCTATACGCGTTGTTACCAAAATTATTACTACCAACAAAATTCACATCCATAGATTCATTATTATTCTCAATCAAAGTAGACAAAGGCATATCATTGGGATCAATAGGAGCACTCTTATTAGCAAAGAATTTCATAAGTTCGTCCATCTTTCCACTCAAAACATTAATCTCTTCTATCGCACGAACCTTTTTACTAGTAGATCTTTCGGTGTGCCATTGAGAATAATTAACCATAATATTATCTAGGAGTTTAGTAGCTTCTCCTAAAGTGATTTCCATAAAAGTGCCTCCCGCGGCCGAATCTAAAAGATTTCTAGAGGAAAAATTCAATCCGGCATAAAATTTTTGTTGATCATCCATAAATTCAAACCATGTGTAGGGCAATTACGTATCATTAATTTCATCCTCTCCCAAGATTGTGCAACATGCTCATGATCTAGTTGCTTAAAATTCATAATATCGTTTCTAAGAGAGTTGATCTTAGCGGGAGGAAAATACTTAGAGATAAAAGCATCTTTGCACTTATTCCAAGAATCAATACTATTTTTAGGCAAAGACGACAACCAAGTTTTAGCACGATCTCTAAGCGAAAACGGAAATAACTTCAATTTAACAATATCATTATCCGTGTATTTCTTATTTTGCATATCACACAAATCAACAAAGTTGTTTAGATGAGTAGCGGCATCTTCACTAGGAAGGACAGGGAATTGATCTTTCATAACAAGATTCAAAGCAGCATTGATTTCACAAGATTCAGCATCATTAAGAGGAGCAATCGGAGTGCTTAGGAAATCATTATTATTGGTATTGGAAAAGTCACACAATTTAGTATTATCTTGAGCCAACGTGACAAGCAATCCAACATACAAGCACACAAGAGGTAAGCAAAAAAGAGAGGTGAACGGGAAAGAGAGGGCGAATAAAACGGCAAGGGTGAAGTGGGGGAGAGGAAAACGAGAGGCAAATGGCAAATATTGTAATGCGAGGGAGATGAGATTGTGATGGGTACTTGGTATGTCTTGACTTGAGCGAAGACCTCCCCGGCAACGGCGCCAGAAATCCTTCTTGGCACCTCTTGAACACTGCGTTGGTTTTCCCTTGAAGATAACATAAGTATTACAGTGGGTCAACAAATTACTGTCGAGCAATTGATAGAAAAGTGCATAGTTATGAGAATATCTAGGCATGATCATGTATATAGGCATCACATCCGCAACAAGTAGACTGACTCCTGCCTGCATCTACTACTATTACTCCACATATCGACCGCTATCCAGCGTGCATCTAGAGTATTAAGTTCATAAGAACGGAGTAACGCATTAAGAAAGATGACATGATGTAGAGGGATAAACTCAAGCAATATGATATAAACCCCATCTTTTTATCCACGATGGCAACAATACAATACGTGCCGTGCCGCCCCTGCTGTCACTGGGAAAGGACACCGCAATATTGAACCCAAAGCTAAGCACTTCTCCCATTGCAAGAAAGATCAATCTAGTAGGCCAAACCAAACTGATAATTCAAAGAGACTTGCAAAGATAACCAATCATACATAAAAGAATTCAGAGGAGATTCAAATATTTCTCATAGATAAACTTGATCATAAACCCACAATTCGTCGGATCTCGACAAACACACCACAAAAAGAGTTACATCGAATATACCTTCAAGAAGATCGGGAGAACTTTGTATTGAGACTCAAAGTGAGAGAAGAAGCCATCTAGCTAATAACTATGGACCCGAAGGTCTGTGGTAAACTACTCACAAATCATCAGAGAGGCTATGGTGTTGATGTAGAAGCCCTGTATGATCGATTCCCCCTCCGGCGGAGCGCCGACGAGCCCCAAGATGGAATCTTGCGGATACAGAAGGTTGCGGCGGTGGAAATAGGGTTTCGTGGTGCTCCTGGATGTTTTCTGGGTACGTAGATATATAGGCGAAGGAGGTCGGTCAGGGAAGCCACGAGGGGCCCACGAGGGTGGGGGCGTGCCCACCCCCCTAGGGCGCGCCTTGCACCCTCGTGGCCGCCTCGGCTGCTTCTTGACGTCCACTCCAAGTCTCCTAGATTGCGTTTGTTCCAAAAAGATCGCTCTCGAAGGTTTCATTCCGTTTGGACTCCTTTTGATATTCCTTTTCTTCAAAACACTGAAATAGGCAAAAAAACAGTAATTTGGGCTAGGCCTCCGGTTAGTAGGTTAGTCCCAAAAATGATATTAAAGTGTATAGTAAAGCCCATAAACATCCAAAACGGGTAATATAATAGCATGGAACAATCAAAAATTATAGATACGTTGGAGACGTATCAGTAAACATGAATGATCACACGATCTTCTTCTTCAAGACATGCTTGCAATAAGCACAATACTCACATGACCAATCTTTGGATAATTCCTTAATAGCACCTTGGTCAACTCATAAACTCCTTGAAACCAACACATGTACTTCAAGAAATGCCTATAGACAAATCCTTCAAATATAACTAAATGCAACCATTAGTCCATAGAGAATGTCATCAATTACCAAAAGCACACATGGGGGCACCGCATGTCCTTTCAGCGGCCTGGACCAACATTACATGACCACGTTCATGAGACCGGTTCTGTCGACGTGCTTTGCACATAGGTGGCTGGCGGGTGTCTATTTCTCCAACTTTAGTTGAATCGAGTTTGACTACGGTCGGTCCCTGTTGAAGGTTAAAACAACACACTTGACGAAAAATAGTTGTGGTTTTGATGCGTAGGTAAGAACGGTTCTTGCTAGAAGCCCGTAGCAGCCACGTAAAACTTGCAACAACAAATTAGATGACGTCTAACTTGTTTTTGCAGGGCATGTTGTGATGTGATATGGTCAAGACATGATGTGATATAAGTTATTGTATGAGATGATCATGTTTTCTAAAATTTATCGGCAACTGGTAGGAGCCTTATGGTTGTCGCTTTATTGTATGAAATGCAATTGCCATGTAATTGATTTACTTTATCACTAAGCGGTAGCGATAGTCGTAGAAGCAATAGTTAGCGAGACAACAATGATGCTACGATGGAGATCAAGGTGTCAAGCCGGTCATAATGGAGATCATGACGGTGCTTTGGAGATGGAGATCAAAGGCACAAGATGATGATGGCCATATCATGTCACATATTTTGATTGCATAAGATGTTTATCTTTTATGCATCTTATTTTGCTTAGTACGATTGTAGCATTATAAGATGATCCCTCACTAAATTTCAAGGTATAAGTGTTCTCGCTGAGTATGCACCGTTGCTACAGTTCGTCATGCCAAGACACCACGTGATGATCGGGTGTGATAAGCTCTACGTTCACATACAACGGGTGCAAGCCAGTTTTGCACGTGCAGAATACCCGGGTTAAAGTTGACGAGCCTAGCATATGCAGATATGGCCTCGGAGCACTGGGACCGAAAGGTTGAACGTGAATCATATAGTAGATATGATTAACATAGAGATGTTCACCATTGAAAACTACTCCATCTCACGTGATGATCGAACATGGTTTAGTTGATATGGATCACGTGATCATTTAGATGACTAGATGGATGTCTATCTAAGTGAGAGTTCTTTAGTAATATGATTAATTGAACTTTAATTTATCATGAATTTAGTCCTGATAGCTTTTTGCATATCTATGTTGTTGTAGATCAATGGCCCGTGCTACCGCCCCCTTGAATTTTAATGCATTCCTAGAGAAAGCTAAGTTGAAAGATGATGGTAGCAATTACATGGACTAGGTCCGTAACTTGAGGATTATCCTCATTGCTGCATAGAAGAATTACGCCCTAGAAGCACCGCTAGGTGCAAGGCCTGCTGCAGGAGCAACTCCGGACGTTATGAATGTCTGGCAAACTAAAGCTAATGACTTCTCGATAGTTCAGTGTGACATGCTTTACGGCTTAGAATCAGGACTTCAAAGATGTTTTGAACGTCATGGAGCATATGAAATGTTCCAGGAGTTGAAGTTAATATTTCAAGCAAATGCTCGAGTTGAGAGATATGAAGTCTCCAACAAGTTCTATAGCTACAAGAAGGAGGAGAATAGTTTTGTCAGTGAACACATACTCAGAATGTTTGGGTACCATAACCACTTGACTTAGTTGGGAGTTAATCTTCCTGATGATAGTGTCATTGATAGAGTTCTTCAATTACTGCCACCAAGCTATAAAGGCTTCATGATGAACTATAATATGCAAGGGATGGAGAAGACAATTCCCGAGCTCTTCGCGATGCTAAAGGCTCCATAGGTAGAAATCAAGAAGGAGTATCAAGTGTTGATGATTAACAAGACCACTAGTTTCAAGAAAAAAGGAAAAGGGAAGAAAGTGAACTTCAAGAAGAATAGCAAGCAAGTTGCTATTCCCGGGAAGAAGCCCAAGTCTGGACCTAAGCCTGAAACTGAGTGCTTCTACTGCAAAGGGACTAGTCACTGGAAGCAGAACTGCCCCAAGTATTTGGCGGATAAGAAGGATGTCAAAGTGAAAGGTATATTTGATAAACATGTTATTGATGTGTACCTTACTAATGCTCGAAGTAGCGCCTGGGTATTTGATACCGGTTCTATTGCTCATATTTGCAACTCGAAACAGGGGTTGCAGATTAAGCGAAGATTGGCTAAGGACGAGGTGACGATGCGCGTCGGAAATGGTTCCAAGGTCGATGTGATCGCCGTCGGCACGCTACCTCTACATCTACCTTCGGGATTAGTTTTAGACCTGCATAATTGTTATTTGGTGCCAACGTTGAGCATGAACATTATATTAGGATCTTGTTTGATGCGAGACGGTTATTCATTTAAAATAGAGAATAATGGTTGTTCTATTTATATGAGTAATATCTTTTATGGTCATGCACCCTTGATGAGTGGTCTATTTTTGTTGGATCTTGATCGTAGTGGTACACATATTCATAATATTGAAGCCAAAAGATGCAAAGTTAATTGAATAGTGCAACTTATTGGTGGCACTGTCATTTGGGTCATATTGGTGTAAAGCACATGAAGAAACTCTATGCTGATGGGCTTTTGGAATCACTTGATGCTTGCAAACCATGCCTCATGGGCAAGATGACTAAGACTCCGTTCTCCGGAACAATGGAGCGAGCTACTGACTTATTGGAAATAATACATACCGATGTATGCGGTCCAATGAGTGTTGAGGCTCGCGGCGGGTATCGTTATTTTCTGACCTTCACAGATGATTTGAGCAGATATGGGTATATCTACTTAATGAAACATAAATCTGAAACATTTGAAAAGTTCAAAGAATTTTAGAGTGAAGTGGAAAATCATCATAACAAGTAAATAAAGTTTCTACGATCTGATCGTGGAGGCAAATATTTGAGTTACGAGTTTGGTCTTCAGTTGAAACAATGTGGAATAGTTTCGCAACTCACGCCACCTGGAACACCACAGCGTAATGGTGTGTCCGAACGTCGTAACCGTACTTTATTAGATATGGTGCGATCTATGGTGTCTCTTACTGATCTACCGCTCTCGTTTTGGGGATATGCTTTAGAGACGGCTGCATTCACGTTAAATAGGGCACCATCTAAATCCGTTGAGACAACACCATATGAACTGTGGTTTGGCAAGAAACCGAAGCTGTCATTTCTCAAAGTTTGGGGCTGTGATGCTTATGTGAAAAAGCTTCAACCTAATAAGCTCGAACCCAAATCAGAGAAATGCGTCTTCATAGGATACCCAAAAGAAACTGTTGGGTACACCTTCTATCACAGATCCGAAGGCAAGATATTCGTTGCTAAGAATGGATCCTTTCTAGAGAAGGAGTTTCTCTCGAAAGAAGTGAGTGGGAGGAAAGTAGAACTTGATGAGGTAGTTGTACCTTCTCTCTAATTGGAAAGTGGTTCATCACAGAAATCAGTTCCAATGATGCCTACACCAATTAGTGAGGAAGCTAATGATGATGATCATGAAACTTCAGATCAAGTTACCACCGAACCTTGTAGGTCAAACAGAGCACGTTCCGCACCAGAATGCTACGGTAATCCTGTTCTAGAAATCATGTTAGTAGACCATGACTGATACCTCTTGAGCACTGCGTTGGTTTTCCCTTGAAGAGGAAAGGGTGATGCAGCAAAGTAGCGTAAGTATTTCCCTTAGTTTTTGAGAACCAAGGTATCAATCCAGTAGGAGGCTCCACGCAAGTCCCTCGTACCTACACAAACAAACAGGAACCTCGCAACCAACGCGATAAAGGGGTTGTCAATCCCTTCACGACCACTTGTGAAAGTGAGATCTGATAGAGATAATAAGATAAGATAAATATTTTTGGTATTTTTATGATATATATTAGAAAGTAAAGATTGCAAAATAAGATAGATCGGAAACTTATATGATGGAAAATAGACCCCGGGGCCATAGGTTTCACTAGTGGCTTCTCTCAAGATAGCGTAAGTATTACGGTGGGTGAATAAATTACCGTCGAGCAATTGATAGAAAAGTGCATAGTTATGAGAATATCTAGGCGTGATCATGTATATAGGCATCACGCCCGCGACCTGTAGACCGACTCCTGCCTGCATCTACTACTATTACTCCACACATCGACCGCTATCCAGCATGCATCTCGAGTATTAAGTTCATAAGAACAGAGTAACGCATTAAGCAAGATGACATGATGTTGAGGGATAGACTCAAGCAATATGATATAAACCCCATCTTTTTATCCTCGATGGCAATAATACAATATGTGCCTTGCTGCCCCTGTTATCACTGGGAAAGGACACCGCAAGATTGAACCCAAAGCTAAGCACTTCTCCCATTGCAAGAAAGATCAATCTAGTAGGCCAAACCAAACTGATAATTCGAAGAGACTTGCAAAGATAACCAATCATACATAAAAGAATTCAGAGGAGATTCAAATATTTCTCATAGATAAACTTGATCATAAACCCACAATTCATCGGATCTTGACAAACACATCGTAAAAAGAGTTACATCGAATAGATCTCCAAGAAGATCGAGGAGAACTTTGTATTGAGATTCAAAGAGAGAGAAGAAGCCATCTAGCTAATAACTATGGACCCGAAGGTCTGTGTTAAACTACTCACAACTCATCGGAGAGGCTATGGTGTTGATGTAGAAGCCCTTCGTGATCGATTCCCCCTCCAGCGGAGCGCCGGAAAAGGCCCCAAGATGGGATCTCACGGGTACAGAAGGTTGCGGCGGTGGAAATAGGGTTTCATGGTGCTCCTGGATGTTTTCAGGGTATGCAAGTATATATAGGCGAAGGAGGTCGGTCAGGGGAGCCACGAGGGGCCCACGAGGGTGGGGGGCGCGCCCTGCACCCTCGTGGCTGCCTTGGCTGCTTCTTGACGTCCACTCCAAGTCTCCTGGATTGCGTTTGTTCCAAAAAGATCGCTCCCGAAGGTTTCATTCTGTTTGGGCTCCGTTTGATATTCCTTTTCTCCGAAACACTGAAATAGGCAAAAAAAAACAACAATTCGGGCTGGGCCTCCGGTTAGTAGGTTAATCCCAAAAATGATATAAAAGTGTAAAGTAAAGCCCATAAACATCCAAAACGGGTAATATAATAGCATGGAACAATCAAAAATTGTAGATACGTTGGAGGCGTATCAAGCATCCCCAAGCTTAATTCCTGCTCGTCCTCGAGTAGGTAAACGATAAAAACAGAATTTTTGATGTGGAGTGCTACCTAGCATATTTCTCAATGTAATTTTCTTTATTGTGGCATGAATGTTTAGATCCAAATGATTCAAAATAAAATTTCATATTGACATAAGAATAGTAATATTTCAAGCATACTAATTAAGCAATCATGTCTTCTCAAAATAACATGGCTAAAGAAAGTTTATCCCTACAAAATCATATAGTTAGGCTAGGTTTCATTTTTGTCACACAAAATACTTCCATCATGCACAACCCCGGTTTCAGCCAAGCAATTGGTTCATACTTTTTAACGCGCTTCAGCTTTTTTCACTCTCATGCAATACATGAGTGTAAGCCATGGATATAGCACCATGGGTGGAATAGAATATGATGATGGAGGTTGTGTGGAGAAGACAATAAAGGAGAAAGTATCACATTTACGAGGCTAATAAATGGGCTATGGAGATGCCCATCAATTGATGTCAACATGAGGAGTAGGGATTGCCATGCAACAGATGCACTAGACCTATAAATGTATGAAAGCTCAACAAAAGAAACTAAGTGGGTGTGCATCCAACTTGCTTGCTCACGAAGACCTAGGGCATTTTGAGGAAGCCCATCGTTGGAATATACAAGCCAAGTTCTATAATGAAAAATTCCCACTAGTATATGAAAGTGACAAAATAAGAGACTCTCTATCATAAAGATCATGGTGCTACTTTGAAGCACAAGTGTGGAAAAGGATAGTAACATTGTCCCCCCTTTTTTTGGGCCTTTCTTTTTTTATTTGGCCTTTCTCTTTTTTTGGCCTTCCTTTTTTAAGGGACAATGCTCTAATAATGATGATCATCACAGTACTGTTTACTTACAACTCATGGATTACAACTCGATACTAGAACAAAATATGACTCTATATGAATGCCTCCGGCGGTGTACCAGGATATTCAATAAATCAAGAGTGACATGTATGAAAAATTATGAAGGTGGCTTTGCCACAAATACGATGTCAACTACATGATCATGCAAAAGCAATATGACAACGATGAAACGTGTCATAATAAACGGAATGGTGGAAAGTTGCATGGCAATATATCTCGGAATGGCTATGGAAATGCCATAAAAGGTAGGTATGGTGGCTATTTTGAGGAAGATATAAGGAGGTTTATGTGTGATAGAGCGTATCTATCACGGGGTTTGGATGCACCGGCCAAGTTTGCACCAACTCTCAAGGTGAGAAAGGGCAATGCACGGTACCGTAGAGGCTAGCAATGATGGAAGGGTAAGAGTGCGTATAATCCATGGACTCATATTAGTCATAAAGAACTCATATAATTATTGCAAAATTTTATTAGCCCTTGATGTCTACTACGCAACCTTCTCCTTGTAGACATTGTTGGGCCTCCAAGTGCAGAGGTTTGTAGGACAGTAGCAAATTTCCCTCAAGTGTATGACCTAAGGTTTATCAATCCGTGGGAGGCGTAGGATGAAGATGGTCTCTCTCAAGCAACCCTGCAACCAAATAACAAAGAGTCTCTTGTGTCCCCAACACACCCAATACAATGGTGAATTGTATAGGTGCACTAGTTTGGCGAAGAGATGGTGATACAAATGCAATATGGATGGTAGAAATAGGTTTTTGTAATCTTAAAATATAAAAAAACAGCAAGGTAACTAATGATAAAAGTGAGCACAAACGGTATTGCAATGCTAGGAAACAAGGCCTAGCGTTCATACTTTCACTTGTGCAAGTTCTCTCAACAATGATAACATAACTGGATCATATAACTATCCCTCAACATGCAACAAAGAGTAACTCCAAAGCCACTAAGAGCGGAGAACAAACGAAGAGATTATGGTAGGGTACGAAACCACATCAAAGTTATCCTTTCTGTTGTATCTATTCAAGAGTCCGTAGTAAAATAATATAAAGCTATTCTTTCCGCTTAATCTATCATAGAGTTCATACTAGAATAACACCTTAAGACACAAATCAACCAAAACCCTAATGTCACCTAGATACTCCAATGTCACCTCAAGTATCCGTGGGCATGATTATACGATATGCATCACACAATCTCAGATTCATCTATTCAACCAACACAAGGTACTTCAAAGAGTGCCCCAAAGTTTCCACCGGAGAGTCAAGACGAAAACATGTGCCAACCCTTATGGACAAGTTCATTGAACCCACAAGTTGATCACCAAAACATACATCAAGTAGATCACGTGAATATCCCATTGTCACCACAGATAAGCACGACAAGACATACATCAAGTGTTCTCAAATCCTTAAAGACTCAATCCGATAAGATAACTTCAAGAGGAAAACTCAATTCATCACAAGAGAATAGAGGGGGAGAAACATCATAAGATCCAACTATAATAGCAAAGCTCGCGATACATCAAGATCGTGCCATAGAGAGAACACGAGAGAGAGAGAGAGAGAGATCAAACACATAGCTACTGGTACATACCCTCAGCCCTAAGGGTGAACTACTCCCTCCTCGTCATGGAGAGCGCCGGGATGATGAAGATGGCCACCGGTGATGGATTCCCCCTCTGGCAGGGTGCCGGAACGGGCTCCAGAGGGGTTTTTGGTGGCTACAGAGGCTTGCGGCGGCGGAACTCTCGATCTATTGTGCTCCCCGAAGGTTTTAGGGTATATAGATTTATATAGGTGAAAGAAGTCGGTCGGGGGAGCCTCGAGGGGCCCACGAGGGTGGAGGGCACGCCCAGGGGGGGTGGGCGCACCCCCCTGCCTCGTGGCCTCCTCGAAGCTTCCCTGACTTCAGCTCCACGTCTCCTCGATCACGTTCGTTCCAAAAATCACGCTCCCGAAGGTTTCATTCCGTTTGGACTCCGTTTGATATTCCTTTTCTTCGAAACACTGAAATAGGCAAGAAAACAACAATATGGGCTGGGCCTCCGGTTAATAGGTTAGTCCCAAAAATAATATAAAAGTGTATATAAAGCCCATAAACATCCAAAACAGATAATATAATAGCATGAATGCTTCATAAATTATAGATACGTTGGAGACGTATCAGCATCCCCAAGCTTAATTCCTGCTCATCCTCGAGTAGGTAAATGATAAAAGAAAGAATTTATGAAGTGTGAATGCTAGCAAGTGCACAAGTTTGATCAATGATAATTTCAATCACCTTTTCTAGCATGATTATATGTCATAACAGTAGTTCGTCTCATAAAAACTTCTCACATAAAAACTTCTCAAGATCAAGTAACAAGCTATTCACATGTTAAAGCATAGACCATAAACTTTCTTGAAAACTAGCAAACTTCATTCTCAGTCATCAAACAATTACAATTCATCTTATTTTCAGGAAGGGTCAATGTCAGAGCTTTGATTTAGCAAACTCCACATACTCAACTATCATATAGTCTTCCATGATTGCTACCACTCAAAGCATATTCTTAGAACAAATAGCATCCATCGAACACAGAGAAAGATAGGGGCTTAGTGTTTCACCTCCCAACTCACTTATCATATAGATAATTGTCAACAATAATAATTCATGATCAAATACATTTGCATGGCCATATATGCTTAGATCTTTCCCTACACACGATGCTTGCCAACTAAAGAGTAGGTAGGAATGAGAAGGAATACTACTGACTCTTGCATAAAAGTAAAAGATAGGCCCTTCCCAGGGGGAAGCAGGGATTTGCAGAGGTGCCAGAGCTCGATTTTGAAATAGAGATAAATAATTTTGAGAGGTATGATCTCATTGTCAATATAACAACCAAGAGTTCCCAATATCTTCCATACTACATACATTATAGGTGGTTCCCAAACAGAATGGTAAAGTTTTACTTCCCTCCACCAACAATCACACTCCACGGCTTGTCCGAAACAACGGGTGTCGTCCAACTAACATCAATCCAGGGGGAGTTCTGTTTGCAGTTATTTTTTATTTGATTTTGATCTTTTGATCATGGGACTGGGCATCCCGGTTACCAGCCATTTTTCTCGTGAATGATGAGCGGAGTCCACTCATCTTGAGAATAACCCACCTAGCATGGAAGATACTAACAGCCCCTAGTCGCTACATGAGCGATTCGGGCATACAAAACAGATTATTATTTGAAGGTTTAGAGTTTGGCACATGCAAATTTACTTGGAACGACAGGTAAATACCGCATATAGGTAGGTATGATGGACACTCATGGAAGAAACTTGGTTCAAGGAATTTGGATGCACAAGCAGTATTCCCGCTTAGTACAGATATTTTGGCTAGCAAAGGATTCTAAAAAGCAAGCACCACATGTTGGAGGATCTATAACAATATAACTACTATACAAATACACCCAAGCATAACTCATTACGTTGTCTTCCTTGTCCAACTTCAACTAATTTGCTCAGGTTTGAAAATAATTAATGGGGCTCACAATCATAGAAGATGTCTAAGATAGTATATTTATATGTGAAATTTCTCTTCCTTCAATATTCTTTCATGAATTGTTCAAGTGACCAATATAATGCTTGCTAACCCTCAATAAATTTACTACCTCTACTTCTTAGATGTGAAGTCATTACTCCCAATGGGGTAAGCATATGAAAATATATAAATTCAGATTTATGACATTCAACTCATTCAACCATTTACTCATAGGATATAAGTGAAGCACACGAGTAAATGACAAACTACTCCAAAAAGATATAAGTGAAGATCAATGAGTAGTTAAATAATTATGTAACTATGTGAAGACTCTCTCTCATTTAAGAGTTTCAGATCTTGGTATTTTATTCAAACAGAAAGCAAGACAAAATAAAACAATATGACGCTCCAAGCAAAACACATATCATGTGGTGAATAAAAATATAGCTCCAAGTAAAGTTACTGATAGACGAAGATGAAAGAGGGAATGCCTTCCGGGGCATCCCCAAGCTTAGGCTCTTGGTTGTCCTTGAATATTACCTTGGGGTTCCTTGGGAATCCCCAAGCTTAGGCTCTTTCCACTCCTTATTCCATAGTCCATCGAATCTTTATCCAAAACTTGAAAACTTCACAACACAAAACTCAACAGAAAACTCGTAAGCTCCGTTAGTATAAGAAAATAAATCACCACTTAGGTACTGTTGTAAACTCATTCTTAATTCATATTGGTGTAATATCTACTGTATTCCAGCTCTTCTATGGTTCATACCCTCCGATACTACTCATAGATTCATCAAAATAAGCAAACAACCCATAGAAAACAGAATCTGTCAAAAACAGAACAGTCTGTAATAATCTGCATCAAAAGTATACTTCTGGAACTCCAAAAATCCTACAGAATTAGGAAGTCCTAGTAAACTTGTGTACCAACCCAGAGAAAAAAGAATCAGAACAAAATCACGTTTCTGTGAATTATCAAAACTAATTTACAGGGTGCAAAAGTTTCTGATTCTCAGCAGGATCAACACAACTATCACCATAGGCTATCCTAAAGGTCTTACTTGGCACTTTATTGAAACAAAAGCTATAAAACATGATTACTACAGTAGAATAATCATGTGGACACACAAAAACAGTAAGGGTAAATATTGGGTTGTCTCCCAACAAGTGCTTTTCTTTAATGCCTTTCTAGCTAGGCAGGATGATGACAATGATGCTCACATAAAAGATATGGATTGACACATAGCGGGAGCATCATGAAGCATATGACTAGCACATTTAAGTCTAACCCTCTTCCTATGCATAGGGATTTTGTGAGCAAAAAATTTATGGGAACAATAATCAACTTGCATAGGAAGGCAAAACAAGCATAACTTCAATATTTTAAGCACATAGAGAGGAAACTTGATATTATTGCAATTTCTACAAGCATATGTTCCTCCCTCATAATAATTTTCAGTAGCAGCATGAATGAATTCAACAATATAACCAGCACCTAAAGCATTCTTTTCATGATCTACTTGCATAGAAAATTTACTACTCTCCACATAAGCAAAATTCTTCTTATTCGGAATAGTGGAAGCAAACTCAAGAAAATAATTATCATGTGAGGCATAATCCAATTGAAAACTAAAATCATGATGACAAGTTTCATGGTTATCATCTTATACTTACTAATTGGAGGCACCATACGTGTTACCACGTTAATTCTAGGAGTTAAGAAATTCCATCCGTTTGATTACTATGTAATTTATCAATAGCCGTGAGATCAAGCTACAGACAAGCTGATGATCCACGTACCTGTTTCCGGCAAAAAAACGAGCCACGTACGTGATTCACCCTCCCCCAAGACGTGATAAACAGGGAATCTTGATCCCCCTCAAAAAAAAGGGAATCTGATCTTCTTCCTTTTTAAAACTAACAGGAAATCTGATCAATCTCCCCGCGTTTCTCTTATAAAGAAAAAAAGAGAGAAAAAACTGACATGTTCCATCTATATATCCACGAAACAGTTCTCGCAGGAAATACCCGGTGCTTCCTCCAAACTTGGCCGACATATCCTCTCGACCGACACATCCTCAGCTCCAATTCAGTGGCCATGTTCGTCTTACCGTCGGTGTTTCCTGCAGAAATTCCCTCCCATCTAGCAGCCATGTTCGTCTGTCAGCGGTTCCTGTTGACTTGCTTCTGCTCTCTAATTTAACCAACAACACCCCATCTATGGATCTCCCTCCAGTACGATTCAATCATAGGTCTCATAAGCCCCTTCTTCCGTCAAGATGACAAAGAATCAGCTGACGGCTAGCCTATGTTGGTAACGAAAATATTTTCTTAGATTAGGAGCGTGATTCCCTCGATTTGTTTGGATATAACAATCTGACAACGTTTTTCTTATGCATCACAGTTCAAGCGATTTGTTTCTCTGGAATTTTTAGATACATAAAGAACTACTAGAACACAAGGCTTAATTAGCTATTAGGTAAACAGTCCCAGACGGACCAGAGGCAGTAGTAGTTCACACAACAGCCCGCCAACATAGAGCAATAGAGAAGCTAGCTGGGGCACTATGAGAAACAATGGCATTGTTGCTGGTGCTTATAATCAATACCAGAACACAATGCCCATGTTAGCCAGTACTCCGATGCCGCGTTCAATGGTGGAAGGGAATCGTACCCGCGAATGGAGAAGTGGTTCTTGAGTCCATCCGCGCCGGTGCATACTCTCCTTTAGCAATCCCACATGTCCCTTAATTTCCTCTTTCAACGCCTGCTACCTTTCCATTCAGTCTTTTTTTAGATAAACAGGGAGGCCTCCCCTCCCCGGTTCCATTACTTGAATGAAACCAGAACACGAACTTCAGTTTTACAACAACTCACTTAGAGGAGCAGTCCCCGCCTAAAAACGGCACTACAATACTGAAAAAAGAGAGAGAGACTAGGGGATACAGATCTTTTGAAAGATCCAAATGGCACGCAGGCCCCAACTAAAGTGATCAGATTAGCGTCTCCAGGTTTACTTTCGCCTCCATCTCCGCAGACTTCCTGAGCTTGAACGGTGGTGCCGAGGCAGCTTGAGGAAACCAGCATGCAAGTGTTGATACTGGGCTGCACGTCACGTTCTTGCTCTTTAGGGGACCCTGCTTCTTTGGCGAGTGAAAGCGCCAGTCGTCATCAGAGATCCTCAGCTTGTCCCA
This sequence comes from Triticum timopheevii, assembly GCA_963921465.1. Taxonomy (NCBI): domain Eukaryota; kingdom Viridiplantae; phylum Streptophyta; class Magnoliopsida; order Poales; family Poaceae; genus Triticum; species Triticum timopheevii. Next base: position 485,559,741 of record OY997270.1, on the reverse strand, counting down.
TTGATTCACAACCCCATTTTGGTGCAGCCTCCCAGCATTAGCCACTTGTTATTCTCAGTGGCTGCAGCAAGAACGTCGTTAGTGCTGCCAGGAAAGTCTCCAGACGAGCCTTGCCATTTTCTGGTGCCAAGATCGCCCAGAACTTGAGGGTTCTGAGGATCAGTCTCCAAACCTGCAAAATCGATGTCCAAACGGTGTTGTTAAAGATGATAGAGTTCCTATACTTCCAAAAACACCAGAGGACTACCGATGAGACAATGTTTAGAGCAGAATTTCTTTTATTGGATATCCAAAATCTGGCAACAGATTCATACCCAACTCCTATCTCGACCTGAAAATGGTCAGCTACAAACGACCAAATGTTTTTCGCTACAATGCATTCAAAAAACAGATGGGTGATAGTTTCCTGTTCTGAGCAAAAGACACAATCCAGAGGTTTAAGGATTTGTCTCTTCCTCAGGTTGTCTCTGGTCATCAGCTTGTTATATGAGAAGAGCCACAGGAAAACATGAATTTTCAGGGGCACATAAAGTTTCCACACTGCTGGGATATAGACTAGTTGCACCCCACGAAAATTGATTACATGGTATAATGACCTTGAGGAGTACACACCCTTGCTCTCAAGTTGCCATATTAGTGAGTCAATGTCTTCATTCAAAGCAATGCTTTTGGCGCATTCCACTAAATGGTGCCATTGCTCCATGAGCTTGTCATCGAAATTCCTTCTAAAGGTCAGCTTGAGAGTTTCCCCATCCCAGATATCTTTAATGGTTTTAGACTGCTCATTACAAACAATGTATACAGGCCAGAATTGTGTGGCTAGAGGGGAGGTCCCAAACCAAGTATCTTCCCAGAATCTAATTTTCTCACCATTACCCACTTTCCATCTAAATCCAAACTTCAGGTTTTGGATGATGGATTGGACTCCCTTCCAGAACCTGGAGGAGTTTGGGTTAGGGTTAACAGCAAATAGATTAGGTTTCCCAGAAACATACTTCTGGTCTATAATGGACTTCCATGGTTTCTCCCCATCCTCATAGAATCTCTTGACCCAGGACCCTAAAAGGCATGTGTTTATCTCTTGAAGGTTTGGGATTCCAAGACCTCCAAATTCCTTTTTTATACATATCATTTTCCAGCTAGCTAGGTGAAGTTTCCTATGCCCTTCAAAGTCATTCCAGAGGCAGTTAGCCATCTGGGAGTTGATCAATTCTATGGCCCACTTAGGAAATTTGAAAAATGAAAGAAGGTAGATTGGGATACTGGCCAGGCAAGCTTGGATGAGCACCAGTCTGCCTTTATAGGAGAGTAGCTTCCCTCTCCATCCAACAATCCTTTTCATGATCTTGTCTATGAGGGGTTGTATATCCTCCCTTCTGAGCTTGTCGTAGTGGAGGGGGATTCCCAGGTATTTAATGGGGAAAACCCCTTCGGCACATCCTAGGGTTTGGGTGAAGCTAGCTGTTTCCACACTATCCATGTTAATGGGGATCAGCTCACTTTTACTGTAATTAATTCTCATGCCTGAGACCTGCTCAAAGCAGTTCAAAACTATCTTCAGGTTCGAGGCATGTTAAAGGTCCTTATCCAGGAAGAGGATGGTATCGTCTGCGTATTGCAGGCAGATGATCCCACCTGGGCAGGCTTCTGGGCAGAGCCCAGCAATCATATTTTGTTGGGCTGCCTTCATCAGCATTCTGGTGAGAGCATCAACTACTAGATTGAATAACAGTGGGGAGATGGGGTCCCCCTGCCTGAGACCCTTCCCCGTGAGAAAGAAGTCACTTTCACTGTTGTTCATCTTGACTCCAATGGACCCCCCATGGGTAATTTGTCTGATCCATTGAATCCATTTCCCCCAAATCCTCTAAACCTAAGTAACTCTTCTAAGAATTCTAGGTTGACCTTATCAAAGGCCTTTTCATAGTCCAGCTTTAGCACTAGCCCTTGCCTTTTGCTAGAATGAACCGAATGCAGCACTTCATGTGCTGTAACCACACTTTCAAGGATATACCTGCCTTTGAGGAAGGCAGATTGATTACTAGCTACTAACCTTTGTAGGATCCTAGAGAATCTATTAGTAAGCACCTTAGTGAAGATCTTGAAGCTACAATTCAGGAGGCTGATAGGTCTAAATTTCTTCATAGAAGAAGCATCAGGCTCTTTAGGGATTAGGGTCAGCATAGCAAATTTGAGTCTGTGTATGTCAAACTCCCCTTTGTGGAAGTCTGAAAACATATTCATCAGATCTTCCTTCACTAGCTCCCAAAAATGTTGGTAGAAAAAGAAGGGGATCCCATCAGGCCCTGGTGCTCCATCGGAGTATGAGTCAAAGATAGCTCTCTTGACCTCATCCTCTGAAAATGGAGCTTCTAAATTAATATTCTCTTTAGTGGTTACTTTTTCTTCTTCAGAGAAAAAGTTTTGATTCATTCTAAACCCATTCCTATCTTCTTTTTTAAAAAGATCCTTATAATAGTCACTGGCAATCCTAAGCATCTCAATATTGTCAGTGACTGGACCCTCAGGCCCATCCAGAGAGTGGATAATAGTTTTCCTCCTTCTCTGGTTGGCCACTGCATGAAAATATGCAGTGTTCCTGTCACCTTCTTTAATCTCTCTATCTCTAGATCTCTGTTTAGCTTTAACCTCTTCTTGGAGCCAGATTTTCTGGAGCTCAGAGTGGATGAATCTAATTCTAGTATTTTCTGCATCAGAAAGATTAGAGGTTTCAGACTTGATGTCAAGCTTATCGAAGTCCTCTAGGAGGATCTTTTTGTATCTTCTAAGCTGAGCCTCCTCATTGGAGCTCCACCCTTTGGTGGTTCTCCTGAGTTTCCTAATTTTAATCTGCCAATTCTCAATGTGGGATGAGGCATTGGTGGCTTCATTCCAAATATCAAAGACTAGGCTGGAGAAGTCTTCTCTGAGTAGCCACCACTTCTCCATCTTATAGCTACTACATTTAGGGGCTTGGTTTACACCAGAGTCCCATATTAGAGGAACATGGTCGCTCCCACATCTAGGCAGAGCCCTACAGGATGCCATGGGGAAGATCATGTCCATTTCAGTATTACAAAAAATCCTATCTATTGTGGACATGATGAGGTCCACCTGGTTATTTGCCCAAGTAAATCTCCTGGTAGACAACTTAATCTCAAGCAAGCTCCAGATTTCAACCCAAGCATTAAAATTTTCACTCCATCTATGGTTAATGTTGCCATTACTCTTGTCTTTGGCATATCTTACTAAATTGAAATCTCCCCATATCAGAGTGGGGAGAGGGTCTTCTAAGAACAAGGAATGCAGTTCAGAAATAAAACCTTCTTTTCCTTCTTCATAGGGAGACCCATATACAGTAATAACTCTAAATGGCCTATCATTGGTTTTCAGCTTCATACCACAGCTAACCGAAGAATCTAAAATGGACCAGGAGATCACATCTAAGATGTCCAAGTCTACTCCCATCAGGATGCCTCCAGCAGAGCCCTAGGCTGGCAAGTGATGCCAGGAAAAGTTTCTACTACCTACCAGAGACTTTAAGTATGAGTCCGACAACTCCTCTTTCTTAGTCTCTTGAAACCCTACAATGGAAGCATGTGTTTTAGCCATAGTTTCTAAAATCAGAGCTTTCCTACCAGGGGCTGCAATCCCTCTCACATTCCAGAACAGGGCATTCATGATACCAGTCTAGTTCTGGGGTGCTTGCCCCTTCTATTCTTACAGACCAAATACCACAGCTCACTATTACTATCCTCAACACTAACATCACTAGGGATTTTCCTAGGGGTAATGAAATCTGAAGTAGAACCTTCAGTTCTGTCAGGGCTCACACCTCCCTTTCTACCTCTATCAGCTACATTATTGGAAGGGTCAGCGTCTATACTCTCTTCTAAAATAACATCTATACCTACTTTATTAGCAACAGAAAGGAAGCTAGGATTATTGAAAAGTGAGAAGGATTTGCTAGTACCTTCCTTGGTGGTTCTTGCATCCTGAGCACTTTTGTATTGTTGAGCTTTCTGAAGTATGGTTCTGGCGTCTCCAGCAACCCTGGCACTCATTCTGGTAGCTTGGACCGGCCCCCAATTTTTAGCATTGTCCCGTGTTTGGATTGGTGGGAAGTTTTCCTCATAACTCTCCATCTCCACTGCTTCTTCCACATTGCTTCCAGGCAGGTGTAAGGATTCAGTTGGCATGTCACCATCTCCATCTTCAGTGCTAATACCATCATCCTCCCAGCTTTCCATTTCCCTCAGGAGGTTGAAACCATCTCCTAGGTCTCCCCCATCGAGCAGTTTACCAAGCGCACTGCTTTTGAGGCTCTGCAGAGAATCTGGCAACTTGTTCTTCAGGAGAGTAGTTGGGGTTGGGTGCTCCATCTCTTCTTGGCAGTAATCACTTGATCTCCTGTTCATCCCACTGCTAGAGCTGGTTCTGGATCCATTATCTGAACTTTTGGAGCTTCTATGGGAAGCTGTATCATCATTGTTCTTGCTATTATAGTTGTTGTCAGTCCCTCCATTCTAGTGGTCACCTGTGGTTTGCTCTTGTGCTTGTTCCTCCACAGCAGCAGTTGGTGGCTCTACCTCAACTTTGATTTTGTACAGCTTCCCATGGATCCCAAAAATTCTCTCCTTTGGCACCCTGGAGTGATCTTTACAGGCGATCTTGACCCTGATGGTTTCATAGAAATTCTAGAAATTGTGCTGCCAGTCTACATCCAGCAGCACCCCAAAAGTGGATGTGATCTGGTCCAGCAGAGACCATTCACACCACTTTGGGTTCATGCTTCTTAGCTTGACCCAGACCTTCTGTAGTTCTTCTTCAGCAGTGATCTCTCCTTTCCATACTTCTACTTTCACTATAGAATTCTCTTTAGACAGGCCAAAGCAGGGATATGCAGCCACTTGTTCCACATCTATCTCAGGAGGGAATTTGACTAGGAGTGTCCACTCATCTAGAGCATTGATGGGCCAGCCAATTGGTTTTGTAGATACTGGCAGACTCCGTTGCCAGTTCCTGCTTTGAGACCTCCCCTGATTCTACAAACACAATCCCAACATTCTTCAGCCACCCGGTGTGTTGGGCATTCACATCAGGAGCATCCAGGTGATAAAAGCCGAGCCCCTGAGTGGCACTCCCCACAAACTTCGCTGTTGAGTGTGGCTTTTTCCTGACTGGGCAGTCCTCCACCTTGTGATTGATCATTTTGCAGATAAAGCAGCATTTGGGCTTTGTGCACTTGTCTTTGTGGTGCCCAGGATCACCACAATTGTAACAAGTAACCCCATAGTAAGACATCAGGCCCGGGTTGGCAACAATGGCTCTCCGATTAGCATCTTTGCTCTTCTTCTGCTGATTCTTGGGCTGAGATCTGATCTGCTGCTGGTTACCACCATGAGTTTCACCCTGATTCCCCCCTGGCCCGCTCGACTGCCCTTGAGACTGTTGCAGGGGGGGGGGCGAACCATTGCTGCTGAGGCCCTCCCCATGGCGGGGGGAAAGGACCTGGGAACTAACCTGGGAAAGCCCATGGCGGTGGCGGGCCCTGGTATCCGAAACCAAAGAACGGCTGCTGTTGCTGCTGCACTCTGCCCCCTTGGTTGATCTGGTGTTCGGGGGGCCAATTTCTAGCTTGATCTCCTCTAGCGCCTCTGTTCTTGGCTCGGCCGCGCCCACGCCCTCCGTCTGCCATGAGATCAGGGACGGGGTTGGTAGCCGCCGCTGTGGCGAGGGTGGTTGGGAGAGAAGGAACCCTAGCTTCTTCCCCCCTAACCCACCTTTTATAGGCTCCCAGAGCTGACTGTACCACCCTTCTGCCTCGTCAAGGTGATCATCTGGCAGCCTGGGGGGTGAGTTGGCTGCTGCGTCAGCCACGCGGTCTTTTTGAATCCTGCTGTTTCTGTCCGATGTCACGAATCTAAACCCGCCAGAGGCCTCCATGATCAGAAGAGCCCCTGATTTCTGCCTCAATCCAGAATTGGTCACTGCTGCGCAATCGGGCTCACCGCGATTGCGACGCTCTCCTGCAGTTGCAATCTCCAGAAAGCTTGCCAACGGATTCGCCTCTCTCTCCGCGGCGATTCCCGTGCTGCCATTGCCCAGGCGATCACTGCTCTTGCCGGCGTTGATCTGTTTGTCAGTATCAAGGACCTCTCGTGATCCGTGGCAAATGTCAGGATTCTGGTGACCAGCTTCGGTTCTGATTCTCTGCCTCTCCTTGGGATCCTCATCGATGCTGCCACCGACTGCATCACCTCCACAATCTCTCCCTCTTCGCAGATCTGAGGTTGGATAAACGCAGGTTCTCGAGGGCTTCTCATGGCGAGTGGGTGTGGACGGGGGAATGGGTTCACTTTGCTTGAGCACCTCTTTCCAGGCCCCCTCCACCGAGAAAATGCATTCGGCCTGCTCACTGTTCCCTCCAAAACTGATACCACAGTTCTCATGCGCGGCACAGAACCTGTCCTCCGTGACCGCAGAAACCAGAGCATTGATGTTCAGGGGCTGTAGTCGCCACAGTCCCGATCTGGTGCTGGAGACAGGTAAGGCCATGGATCCACCTCTTCCGAGTCCGAAGGGGGGCTTGAAGGCAGGTGCCCGAGGATCCCTTCCCAGCGCGCCCTGCGGCGAGCGTCTCTGCATGTCGCTTCTGCCTTCGCCCAAATCACGAACGCTTCTGGCTGCTCTCTCGGACTGGGCATCCGGGTCTTCTCCTCCTTCGAGCCTTCGAAGTAGATCCTCCGAGCGAGGTTGAGCAGCTCTCGATCCGCCTGGATCTGGCATGTCTGGGCGTACCTCACTTTGCAGAGCTTTTGGAACGGATCTAGACTCATCGCCGCCGCGAGATCCGCTTCCCTCCACTCCTTCATGCACTGCATCCACGAGTCGGCGTCGTCGCGGATCCGCATCGCCCTCTCTGTCCACCTCTGCATCCTCGTCGCCTGAAGCATCGCGGGGGAGACCGATCCAATCTGGCGCAGCTTCATTGGGAAAGCCTGGTAAACAAATGGCAGAGGCATTTGAATCACCGTCGAGCCCTGCGGGATCCCGGGAGGGAGAGACCTGGGGGGCGAGCCAGTGGATCTGGTCTGGCGAGGCATGGGGGCGTCGAGCGGTGATCGCGGGGGCGGTGGGGGGCGAGCCATCAGCGGTGGCGGCGGTGGGGGAAGGTGGGGAGGGGGGGAGGGGGAGCGATGTCGCAGGAGCGGACATGAGGGGTTCGTTCTATTGTTATGAATATTGCTTTCTCTCCATTCAGTCTTTTCTCTGCACTGCCCGCTGCCGCTTCACCTCAAGGAGGGTTGGACCATCAGCTGATTGATCTATGCAAGACTGCCCGATGCACTACCCTAGGTCTGACCATCACCCTCCTACCTTTGGTTCACTGTGTCTATCACGGTCATCATGTTTTTTCTGTACGCGCCTCTCCATTGCAACCGAGGCTTCTATATATCTTGACAATCAGGCTCAGCTCCCAGGTCTCTTTTGTTAAAAATATAGGTATTTGGTTACAACTATTTTATTCCTAATTAGGATGAAAATTTTGTGATTTTAATAATAAATTGGTGAATTTGGCTGTAACGTAGCTTCAATCTTTTATCTTTAAACTAACCTGACTGTTATCTATGTGTTTTTTCTATGTTAAAGATGCCAGTCAGATTGTTGTTGTTTCTATCATGTCTGCTGCTACCATGTGTAGTCACTATGCTTGACTTGCACTCTTTATTTACCAGTCCGATAAATACTCAATGTGCTTGGTTAGGCTCGGAGTCAATGGGATTAAATGAAGAAAATCTGTGTATAACATTACATATTTGAATGATATGAGAACTCATCAATAAATTCTGCTTGCTTTTGAGTTTAAGGTCAGGGATAGTAGTAGAGAAGGATGTGAAGATGCCAAAGTGGAAGTGCATGCATACATAATTAGTTTCAGCACCCTTATAAATAATATAGGTATGTTCCCACCATATAATGTGAAACTGCCTTCATCTTTGGTTGGGAGCTTACACATACCATGTAGAACCCTGTGGCGTTACTAACTTCTGGAGCAATGCAAAGGACTTTTTTCTAATATTTAAAGTTTTGGTATGACTCCACACCCTGATGTCTTGATAGTTAGCCACGCATTATTTAACTGTTTAGTAAATATCATGCCAGAGAGGCACCGTTCCACAATATACTCAGCAATGATTCTTCTTAATTTGTTATTTCTGGGAGCCTTTAAGTTTCTACAGTTTGCGCTCCAAATAATCGTCTTCCAAATGGTACATATTTTGTTATACATGAATCCATGTTCTACTGGTCCTCTTTCTCCAGTGTTTGCATTTTGCAAACCAACGATGTTGTGGAGTAGGCGTATTGCACATAGTTAATTAGTGGTACATTATGTGGCTAAGAAGAACATTGAGCTTTCCAAAGTCATCAGCAAGAGGGTGATTTATACTACTACAAGTTTTTTAATTTGTTAGCCATTCTAATTAGAAGTATTATTTCTTCATTTTCTATTTCTGCAGGCCTACTCTCAGCTCTATTCTTCATCAGGGAATTTTGTTCAGAAATATATATTTTGTCAAAAGTTAAATGATCTGAAACCACATACAGTATATATCTTTCTATTTTAAGCTTTTGTTTTTTAGCTCAAACTATGTTCGAAATATTGCATAGATTTCACATACAGGCTTAGATACCACATAAAACTGTGTGGCGCTATGGATATATGTAGCAACGTATGGGATTGCTTCATGGATTTAAATTTCAGTACGACCTCACCTTCTCTTGATTACTTTTTTGACGTTTAGTCATTATTGTGGCTGAAAAACAGCACACTGTCCTCATGCTTGCAAATGATTCAGCTTTATTAGTAACTGCAAGAGTTTTAAGTTTCCATAGTTTACCCCTCCAAAGGATCATCTTACAGATGGTCCATCTTCATTACAAAAATGACATTTCTTGGTTGCCGTTTCCTATGTTGCATTTTACTTAAGTAACCGAGGTGCTAGAATTAAAGCATGTTGTATTCTTTCTCTTTTTTGAAGGCTTACTCTCATCTTTCTTCTTCACCAGGGAGTTTCCCCATGACTAATAAATTGGCAAAAGATAAACATGAATATTATTTAAATATGCAGCTTAGTTGAATTTGAGATTGCTAAATTACTCATTTGTCTTGACCCCCAATATGACATTTCATTCTAGGACCTTTTCAAAGGATTGCTTTTTCTCATGCCTTCATATACTTTTTTAGACTCCTTTCATGTATTCGTGCCACATATTATATGTATAATTGCGGGGTTTAGATTTCAAGAGCACGAGCCAAGTAATTTGTGATGTTCCAGATAAAGAGTGATATGTTTATTAAGTTCTCATTTATGATGGTTATATATGTTCCTCTAAATAAATGTTGTAGATGGTCCCGCAACACTATTTAAAAAAAGGAAAATTGCTCTTGAATATTGCAGGTTGATTCGTTTAAGTCAAAACTGGGGAACATATCTGAACTTCCAATGGACATTGGGTGCAACTGGGTTCCATCCAATTAATCTACCAAGACATAAGTTGATGTTGGTACGTCGTAACCTTTTAATGTCATTTGGCTTTGCTGGAGCACTTGCCACATTGTTGCAACTTTTGTGTACCTTAGAAGATGCGTATGTTGGATAGTTCCTACACATCGCCCGTTGCTCAATGTGAAACATGCTTATAGATATGTTGTTTTTTTCCTATTCAGTTCAAATTTATCCACTTTTAGAAATTCTAGCCCGTGCAGTCGCACGGGTTGACGACTAGTTATTCTTAATAGCATACAGGTCATCACAATAATCATCATAGATAGCAACTTTGTTCTCATAATCAATTGGAACCTCTTCCGAAATAGTGGATTCATTACTAAATAAAGTCATGACCTCTCCAAATCCACTTTCATATTATCACAATAATATTCAACATCCTCCAAAATAATGGGATCATTACTTCCTAAAATTGACACTCTTCCAAACCTACTTTCATCAATATAATCATTATAAATAGGAGGCATGCTTTCATCATAATAAATATTCTCATCAAAACTTGGGGGACTAAACATATCATCTTCATCAAACATAGCATCCCCAAGCTTGTGGCTTTGCATATCATTAGCATCATGGGTATTCAAAGAATTCATACTAACAACATTGCAATCATGCTCATAATTCACATATTTTATGCCAAGCATTCTATGTAATTCTTCTTCTAGTACTTGAGCACAATTTTCCTTCCCATCATTTTGCACGAAAGATAATAAAAAGATGAAGCGTATGCGACAAACTCAAATCCAATTTTTTTTTGAAATTTTCTTTTATAGACTAAACTAGTGGTAAAACAAGAAACAAAAAAGATTCGATTGCAAGATCTAAAGATATACCTTCAAGCACTCACCTCCCCGGCAACGGCGCCAGAAAAGAGCTTGATGTCTACTACGCAACCTTCTCCTTGTAGACGTTGTTGGGCCTCCAAGTGCAGAGGTTTGTAGGACAGTAGCAAATTTCCCTCAAGTGGATGACCTAAGGTTTATCAATCTGTGGGAGGCGTAGGATGAAGATGGTCTCTCTCAAGCAACCCTGCAACCAAATAACAAAGAGTCTCTTGTGTCCCCAACACACCCAATACAATGGTGAATTGTATAGGTGCACTAGTTCGGTGAAGAGATGGTGATACAAGTGCAATATGGATGGTAGAAATAGGTTTTTGTAATCTGAAAATATAAAAACAGCAAGGTAACTAATGATAAAAGTGAACACAAACAGTATTGCAATGCTAGGAAACAAGGCCTAGCATTCATACTTACACTTGAGCAAGTTCTGTCAACAATAATAACATAACTGGATCATATAACTATCCCTCAGCATGCAACAAAGAGTAACTCCAAAGCCACCAATAGCTGAGAACAAACGAAGAGATTATGGTAGGGTACGAAACCACCTCAAAGTTATCCTTTCTGTTGTATCTATTCAAGATTCCGTAGTAAAATAACAAAAAGCTATTCTTTCCATTCAATCTATCATAGAGTTCATACTAAACACCTTAAGACACAAATCAACCAAAACCCTAATGTCACCTGGATACTCCAATGTCACCTCAAGTATCCGTGGGCATGATTATACGATATGCATAACACAATCTCAGATTCATCTATTCAACCAACACAAAGTACTTCAAAGAGTGCCCCAAAGTTTCTACCGGAGAGACAATACGAAAACATGTGCCAACCCCTATGCATAAGTTCATTGAACCCTCAAGTTGATCACCAAAACATACATCAAATAGATCACGTGAATATCCCATTGTCATCACAGATAAGCACGGCAAGACATACATCAAGTGTTCTCAAATCCTTAAAGATTCAATCCGATAAGATAACTTCAAGAGGAAAACTCAATTGATCACAAGAGAGTAGAGGGGGAGAAACATCATAAGATCCAACTATAATAGCAAAGCTCGCGATACATCAAGATCGTGCCAAATCAAGAACACGAGAGAGAGATCAAACACATAGCTACTGGTACATACCCTCAGCCCTGAGGGTGAACTACTCCCTCCTCATCATGGAGAGCGCCGGGATGATGAAGATGGCCACTGGTGATTGATTACCCTCCGACAGGGTGCCGGAATGGGCTCCCGAGAGGTTTTTGGTGGCTACAGAGGCTTGCGACAGCGGAACTCCCGATCTATTGTGCTCCCCGAAGGTTTTAGGGTATATAGACTTATATAGGTGAAAGAAGTCGGTCGGGGGAGCCTCAAGGGGACCATGAGGGTGGAGGGTGCACCCAGGGGGGTGGGCGCTCCCCCTGCCTCGTGGCCTCTATCGGTGTCAAAACCGGCGAATCTCGGGTAGGGGGTCCCGAATTGTGCGTCTAAGGCTAATGGTAACAGGAGGCAGGGGACACGATGTTTTACCCAGTTTCGGGCCCTCTCGATGGAGGTAAAACCCTACTTCCTGCTTGATTAATCTTGATGATATGAGTATTACAAGAGTAGATCTACCATGAGATCGTAGTGGCTAAACCCTAGAAGCTAGCCTATGATGATTATGATTGTTCTTACCCTACGGACTAAACCCTCTGGTTTATATAGACACCGGAGGAGGCTAGGGTTACACAGAGTCGGTTACAAAGAAGGAGATCTAACATCCGAATCGCCAAGCTTGTCTTCCACGCAAAGGAGAGTCCCATCCGGACATGTGACAAAGTCTTGAGTCTTGTATCTTCACGGTCCAAAAGTCCGCCCAAAGTATATAGTCCGGCTGTCCGGATACCCCCTAATCCAGGACTCCCTCAGTAGCCCCTGAACCAGGCTTCAATGACGATGAGTCCGGCGTGCAGTTTGTCTTCGGCATTGCAAGGCGGGTTCCATCTCCGATTACTCTGAAATAGATTAAGGATAGTGTCCAGCTTTGTGAGATAATTTCCGCACACCATCATAGAGAGCATAACACTTTACAAATCCAATATGCTGACAATTTTTTTTAGGGTGTGCCCCTATGCCGCGGCCTGGCTTAATACGAACCGGTTTTTCTTGGCCTGCCTTGACACGCGTTGAGAGGCGGTTTTATTGGCACGCCTTGTCGAAGCAGAGATCGTGTTCCCCTTATTGCATGATCCTCCATCAATACGGGCGCGGGCAACTTCACAACGCCTGTTGGTATGACTCCGTGTTTTTAGGCAAGTCCCAAGCGATTACGCTGAGGACGCTTGATATTCACCCCCTTTATAGAGGGGCCGAGGCCTATCCCTCTTTCCTACCACGCTTGCACCTTTCCGCATCTCGAGTTCCAACACCCGAAGCCCAAGCTTAGGCACTTCGAATATTGAATCATGTCTGGATCCAACCTTCAAGGCCGATGGATGGCCTCCTCTGTCACAGAGGAGAACATTGCGAAGCTTAGGGAGGTCAGATATCTGACTGTCGACATCAAGCACAGGCTTCCTGCTCCAGGGCAGGTCATCCCTATTCCCGAGCCCAACGAGAGCATCGTATTTGTTTCTCACTTCCTCCGTGGCTTAGGCTTCACCCTTGATCCCTTTGTGAGAGGGCTCATGTTCTATTATGGGCTAGATTTTCATGATCTAGCTCCGGACTCCATCCTTCACATCTCGTCGTTCATCATCGTGTGCGAAGCCTTCCTCCACATCACCCTGCACTTCGGCTTATGGCTCAAGACCTTGAATGTGAAGCCGAAGATGATTGAGGGGCGACACGTGGAGTGTGGAGGTGCTGCAATAAGCAGGAACGCCGACGCCCCATGGCCCGAGGGCTTCTTCCCGGAGGTGTCCGATCTATGGTAGCGGAGGTGGTTTTACGTCATGGCTCCCAGAGGCACAAAGTGAGTGGCTGCCCCCAACTTCCGTTCGGGCCCTCCGCCTCAACTGGCGTCATGGGCCAATGTGGGACTGGATTGGGGGCCTGCTAATGACGTACCAACATTGCAGAGCCGCATTCGGGAGCTTCTTGAGAGGGACATTAGTCTTGTCAGTGTAATTCAGGTAATGCTAGTCCGACGGATCTTGTCGTGCAAACGTCAGCCTCTCCGGATGTGGGAGTTCAACCCAGAAGGTCCGCGGACTATTCTGCACTTCTTCGGAATGACGCTCGAAGGGATGTTTAAGTTATTCTTTGGACCACAAGTAAAGTGTCTGGACACCACCGAGGATGCGGGCCTGAGCTGCAACCGCCCAGATACCCAAGTAAGTAACCCAGAAACTGAACACTTTGTTTATATTTATCATAACATTGTTCTGAAAACCATCCACGACCAGGAATGGCTCAGCAAGGCAGAGAGAATCAGGTGTCCAGCACCGCTTCCCGAAGGCTCGCCTAGTCCTGCCATAGCCAGGATGCTTAGTCGTGTGCTAAGTCAAGTGCCCTCGGGGAAAGACGAAGGGAAGAACAGAGAAGCAGAGCTTCACACATTACACATCCAAACCGGGGGAATTACTACCTCCATGAAGGAGGATAGTCGGGGAGGGGAATCTACGGTCTCCTCCCCCCGCTGGAAGAAGAGGGCCGCCTCCAAAGACTTGGAGACAGAGGCGCCTAGACAAGGGAAGAAAACTTCGACAGGTGGCCCTGCCCCGAAGGGCGTCCTCACCGCGCCATGCTCGCAAACGGGCAAGCCCTCAGCCGAGCTGTAAGTTAATCATAAATACAAAGCTACTGCTTCCTCCTCCGAGAACAATAACCAGGACCCATTCTTTGCAGTCCGGCTAGCAGCTCTTCTCGACAGAGTTCGTCTTCGGGGGATCTTCTTCTGGAGATGATGGAGAGTGAAACCCCACCTGCCTCTCCGCCTCATGGGGCGGGCGACCCTGAGGTGTCGTCACGGAGGAATCCAGATTTGCCGAGGCCAGAAGCTAATACTTCGGCCGCCCTGAGCCCGGAGTGTTCGACTCCCACAGGGGGCGATAAGAAGGGTCCGGCATAGTTCGGCGACCGGCTGGACACGCTGACGGGCCTTCTGGAGCTAGCTGCTCTCTCGGAGGATCACCGTTCATTAATGAGCATGGTGCTTGAGAAGATTTCATCCGCCACAAGCTGGTTGAATGAAGCTTTTACGAGCCTGCTCAAAGGCTTTGAGGTATGTAATAAAATTCATAATTTTTGGTTGTGGCGCACGCGCTAGGTGTGCTCCGTATAGATAGTAGCCCCTGAGACTCTGGTTGCCAGCCCTATGCGGCAAACGGAGGATCACATTGTTAAGTAATGATCGCACTGAATTCATGCGCAGGTGGCTAAGGGTCTGGCGGCCGACCGGTCCGTTGAAGTCACCGAACTGAGGCGATAGATTGAAGTTGTGGATGCCGACATCACACTTGTGAACGAGCGACTTAACGAGTCACAAAGTATGTTCTCTGCTTTCCTTATTTTTATAGGAAATATTTGAGAGGAGCATAATGTTAATGTGATATGCTTCGACTGCATGCGGAGCTGCTGCCGTGGAGGCCCTGAGGGCGGCGCTTGCCCTAGCCAAGGAGCAAGCCCGGGCCAGCAATGTGGCTGCACTAAAGGCGGCCGAAGAGTTGAGAGCCGAACAAGCTGCTCATCGCCGAAGCGAAGATAAAATAGCCGAGATGGCCGTGGAGCTGAAAAACGCCGCCGGCCGGTATGAGCTCCTTGAGAAAGAGAATCAGGCAAAATCGGCTGACCTGAAGAAGGCCCTTGATGCGGCCAAGGAGATGCGTTCCGAAATTCGGGATGCACGGGAGGAGGTTCGACAGGCTGGAGAAATCGCGGCTGGAAGCCCCTATATGTTGCGGATGAAGTTCTTAGATCCAAAGTACACTCCTCTGGATCGGCGCTGGAGCCCTGCAAACGCGTATGCGGATCTGGCAAAGAGTACGACTGATGCGGCCAAGTTTTTCGAGGATCAAAAAGATAATGAAGTGGAAAGGCTGTTCTGGTCGCAATTCAGTGCTCCAACGCGCCCGTTGCCATTGAGTGAAAGGATGGCCTCTGTGGCCGAGCTCCATAGGTTGTCCGATCTTGCGATGAGGTCTGTAATAGACCATCTAGGGCCAAAGGGGCTGAAGCTGGATAGTTATTTTGGTTTAGTGAAACAATTCCTTGGTGTCGTATCATGAATCGATGCCATGAAGAGGTCGGCGTGCATAGAGGGTGCGCGGATGACTCTTGCCCATGTTAAAACATATTGGACAGATATGGAGGCCACCATCATTGCAACCCAGAATCCGGCGGGAAGCCAGGATCCAGCCTAGCACTGCTTGGAGCAGGTAACGGAAGGTGCTCGTTTAATAGAGGCTCAGTGCTCGAAGAATGTCATGTTCGAGTGACAAATCGTTCCGTTGTAAAAGCAATTGTATTTTAATTATAGAGGCTATGCTTATACGTTGTTGGGCCTGCAAGTGCACAGGTTTGTAGGACAGTAGCAAATTTCCCTCAAGTGGATGACCTAAGGTTTATCAATCCGTGGGAGGCGTAGGATGAAGATGGTCTCTCTCAAGCAACCCTGCAACCAAATAACAAAGAGTCTCTTGTGTCCCCAACACACCCAATACAATGGTAAATTGTATAGGTGCACTAGTTCGGCGAAGAGATGGTGATACAAGTGCAATATGGATGGTAGATAAAGGTTTTTGTAATCTGAAAATAAAAAAACAGCAAGGTAACTAATAATAAAAATGAGCGTAAACGGTATTGCAATGATAGGAAACAAGGCATAGGGTTCATACTTTCACTAGTGCAAGTTCTCTCAACAATAATAAAATAGATAGATCATATAACAATCCCTCAACATGCAACAAAGAGTCACTCCAAATCCACTAATAGCGGAGAACAAACGAAGAGATTATGGTAGGGTACGAAACCACCTCAAAGTTATTCTTTCGGATCAATCTATTCAAGAGTTCATACTAGAATAACTCCTTAAGACACAAATGAACCAAAACCCTAATCACCTAGATACTCCATTGTCACCTCAAGTATCCGTGGGCATGATTATATGATATGTATCACACAATCTCAGATTCATCCAACCAACACAAAGTTCTTCAAAGAGTGCCCCAAAGTTTCTACCGGAGAGTCAAGACGAAAACATGTGCCAATCCCTATGCATAGGTTCATGGGCGGAACCCGCAAGTTGGTCACCAAAACATACATCAAGTGGCACGTGAAATCCCATTGTCACCACAGATAAGCACGGCAAGACATACATCAAGTGTTCTCAAATCCTTAAAGACTCAATCCAACAAGATAACTTCAAAGGGAAAACTCAATTCATCACAAGAGAGTAGAGGGGGAGAAACATCATAAGATCCAACTATAATAGCAAAGCTTGCTATACATCAAGATCGTGCCATAGAGAGAACACGAGAGAGAGAGAGATCAAACACATAGCTACTGGTACATACCCTCAGCCCCGAGGGTGAACTACTCCCTCCTCGTCATGGATAGCGCTGGGATGATGAAGATGGCCACCGGTGAGGGATCCCCCCTCTAGCAGGGTGCCGGAACGGGCTCCCGAGAGGTTTTTGGTGGCTACTGAGGCTTGCGGTGGCGGAACTCCCGATCTATCTTCTTTTTTGATGTTTTTAGGGTACGTAGGCTTATATAGGTGAAAGAAGTCGGTCGGGGGAGCCTCGAGGGGCCCATGAGAGGGTAGGGTGCGCCCAGGGGGGTGGGCGCACCCTCTGTCTTGTGGCCTCCTCGATGATCCCCTGGCTCGCACTCCAAGTTCCTGGGATTGGTAGTGTTCCAAAAATAACTTTGCCAAAGGTTTCATTCTGTTTGGACTCCGTTTGATATTCCTTTTCTTTGAAATACTGAAACAGGCAATAAAACAACAATATGGGCTGGGCCTCCGGTTAGAGGTTTGTCCCAAAAATGATATAAATGTGTAAAATAAAGCCCATAAACATCCAAAAGGGGTAATACAATAGCATGGAACAATAAAAAATTATAGGTGCGTTGGAGACGTATCAAGCATCCCGAAGCTTAATTCCTGCTCGTCCTCGAGTAGGTAAATGATAAAAACAGATTTTTTGATGTGGAATGCTACCTAGCATAATTCTCAATGTAATTTTCTTTATTGGGGCATGAATGTTCAGATCCAAATGATAAAAAATAAAAGTTCATATTAACATGAAAATGGTGATACTTCAAGCATACTAATCAAAGTAATCATGTCTTCTCAAAATAACATGGCCAAAGAAAGTTATACCTACAAAATCATATAGTCTGGCTGTTGCTCTATCTTCATCACACAAAGTATTTAATCAAGTAGAACCCTGATGACTAGCCAAGCAATTGTTTCACACTTTAGTAATCTCAAACTTTTTCAACTTTCACGCAATACATGAGCGTGAGCCATGGACATAGCACTATATGTGGAGTAGAATGGTGGTTGTCGAGAAGACAAAAAGGAGAAGATAATCTCACATCAACTAGGCATATCAACGGGCTATGGAGATGCCCATTAATAGATATCAATGTGAGTGAGTAGGGATTGCCATGCAACCGATGCACTAGAGCTATAAATATATGAAAGCTCAACAAAAGAAACTAAGTGGGTGTGCATCCAACTCGCTTGCTCACGAAGACCTAGGGCATTTTGAGGAAGCCCATCATTGGAATATACAAGTCAAGTTCTATAATGAAAATTCCCACTAGTATATGAAAGTGACAACATATGAGACTCTCTACCATGAAGATCATGGTGCTACTTTGAAGCACAAGTGTGGAAAAAGAGATAGTAGCATTGTCCCTTTTCTCTTTTTCTCTCATTTTGTTTTTTATTTTTTATTTTTCTCTTTTTTTTCTTTCTCTTTTTTTTTCTTTGGCCTTTCTTTTTTTTGGCCTTTCTCTTTTTTTTCCTCTTTTTTTTGTAAAGTCCGAAGTATCATCCCGACTTGTGGGGGAATCATAGTCTTCATCATCCTTTCCTCACTAGGACAATGCTCTAATAATGAAGATCATCACACTTTTATTGATTTACAACTGAAGAATTACAACTCAAATCTAGAACAAGATATGAGTCTATATGAATGCCTCTGGCGGTGTACCGGGATATGCAATGAATCAAGTGCGACATGGATAAAAATTATGAAGGTGGCCTTGCCACAAATACGATGTCAACTACATGATCATGCAAAGAGCAATATGACAAAAGTAATGCGTGTCATATGAACGGAATGGTGGAAAGTTGCATGGCAATATATCTCGGAATGGCTATGGAAATGCCATAATAGGTAGGTATGGTGGCTGTTTTGAGGAAGGTATATGGTGGGTGTATGGTACCGGCGAAAGTTGCGCGGCACAAGAGAGGCTAGCAATGGTGGAAGGGTGAGGGTGCGTATAATCCATGGACTCAACATTAGTCAAAAGAACTCATATACTTATTGCGAAAATCTACAAGTCATCAAAAACAAAGTATTACACGCATGCTCCTAGGGGGATAGATTGGTAGGAAAAGACCATCGCTCGTCCCCGACCGCCACTCATAAGGAAGACAATCAATAAATAAAATTGTGCTCCAACTTCATCACAAAGCGGTTCACCATACGTGCATGCTACGGGAATCACAAACCTTAACACAAGCGTTTTTCATAATCACCTCAACTAGCATGACTTTAATATCACTACCTCCATATCTCAAAACAATTATCAAGTATCAAATTGATCATGGCATCCAATTCACTTTCTATGATAGTTTTTATTATACCCAACTTGGATGCTCATCATTCTAGGACCAACTTTGCAACCATAGCAAAGACCATGCTGTTCTAAAAGACTCCCAAAATAATATAAGTGAAGCATGAGAGACTAGCAATTTCTACAAAATATAACCACCGCCGTGCTCTAAAAGATATAAGTGATGCACTAGGGCAAATGATAAACTACTCCGAAAGATATAAGTGAAGATCAATGAGTAGTCGAATAATTGTGCAACTATGTGAAGACTCTCTAACATTAAAGAATTTCCGATCTTGGTATTGTATTCAAACAGCAAGCAAAACAAAATAGAATGACATTGCAAGGATAGCACAACTCATGTGAAGAAGCAAAAACTTAGGCTCAACAGATACTAACCGATAGTTGTTGAAGAAGAAAGGTGGGATGCCTAACCGGGCCTCCCCAAGCTTAGATGCTTGAGTATTCTTGAAATATTATCTTGGGGTGCCTTGGGAATCCCCAAGCTTGAACTTTTGTGTCTCCTTAATTCCTCTCATATCATGGTTTCTCTTCTTTTTATCAAAAGCTTCATCCACACCAAACTCAACAAGAACTCGTGAGATAGGTTAGTATAAACCAATGCAAAACCTTATCATTTTCTACTGTAACAAATTACTAAAATTATGATTCAACATTGCATAATAAATGCCTCTGCACATTTAATACTCCTATCCTCAAATAGAATCATTAAACAAGCAAACATAAGCAAACGATGCAAACATAACAGCAATCTGCCAAAACAGTACAGTCTGTAAAGAATGCAAGAGTATAAATACTTCCATAACTCCAAAAATTATGAGAGAAAATTACCACTGTAGTAAATTTTTCAGAGCTTATTATGCAAAAGGTTTCAACATTATATCATGCTCTGACTTTTCTAGGGAATTTTTGTAACAGCGGTAAACTTTCTGTTTTCAAACAGCAACATGTATACTAGCAAAATAAGCATGGTAAAGGCTATCCTTGACTTTTTTATTGAAAATAAAGATGCAAAACATTATTATAAATAACAGCAAGCAAAACAAAACAAAAAAAATAATATGACGCTCCAAGCTAAACACATATCACGTGGTGAATAATATATAGCTCCAAGTAAAGTTACCGATGAACGAAGACGAAAGAGGGGATGCCTTCCGGGGCATCCCCAAGCTTAGGCTCTTGGTTGTCCTTTAATATTACCTTGGGGTGCCTTTGGCATCACCAATCTTAGTCTCTTACCACTTCTTATTCCATAGTCCATTGAATCTTTACCCAAGACTTGAAAACTCCACAACACAAAACTCAACAGAAAACTCGTAAGCTCCGTTAGTATAAGAAAATAAAACCACCACTTAGGTTCTGTAATGAACTCATTCTAAATTCATATTGCTGTAATATCTACTGTACTCCAACTTATCTATGGTTCATACCCTCCGATACTACTCATAGATTCATCAAAATAAGCAAACAACACATAGAAAACAGAATCTATCAAAAACAAAACAGTCTGTAGTAATCTGTATAAAACGTATACTTATGAAACTCCAAAAATCCTACCAAATGAGGAAGTCCTAAGCAATTTGTATACCAACCCAGAGAAAAAAGAATCAGATCAAAATCACGTTTCTGTGAATTATGGAAACTAATTTACTGGGTGCAAAAGTTTCTGATTCTCAGCTGCAGGATCAACACAACTATCACCGTAAGCTATCCTAAAGGTCTTACTTGGCACTTTATTGAAAAAAGCTATAAAACATGATTACTACAGTAGCATAATCATGTGAACACACAAAAACAGTAAGGAAAAATATTGGGTTGTCTCCCAACAAGCGCTTTTCTTGAATGCCTTTCTAGCTAGGCATGATGATGACAATGATGCTCACGTAAAAGATAAGAATTGAAACATAATGGGAGCATCATGAAGCATATGACTAGCACATTTAAGTCTAACCCACTTCCTATGCATATGGATTTTGTGAGCAAACAACTTATGGGAACAATAATTAACTAGCATAGGAAGGTAAAACAAGCATAGCTTCAAGATTTCGAGCACGTAGGGAGGAAACTTAATATTTTTGCAATTCCTACAAACATATGTTCCTCCCTCATAATAATTTTCAGTAGCATCATGAATGAATTCAAAAATATAACCAGCACCTAAAGCATTCTTTTCATGATCTACTTGCATAGAAAATTTACTATTCTCCACATAAGCAGAATTCTTCTCATTCGGAATAGTGGGAGTATCATAAGAGACTTGAACACTAAAAATTGTTTCCACATTAAAAGAGTAATGTTCAGACAAAGGGTAATCATAATCATGACAAGTTTTATAAATATAATCATCACTACTTTTTATAGCATAAGTTTCATCACAATAATCATCATAAGTAGCAACTTCGTTCTCATCATAATCGATTGAAACCTCTCCCAAGATAGTGGAATCACTAAATAAAGTTGACACTCTTCCAAATCCACTTTCGTATTCATCACAATAAAATTCAACATCCTCCAAAATAGTGGGGTCACTACTTCCTAAAGTTGACACTCTTCCAAACCCACTTTCATCAATATAATCATCATAAATAGGAGGCATGCTTTCATCATAATAAATTTGCTCATCAAAACTTGGGGGACAAAAAATATCATCTTCATCAAACATAGCATCCCCAAGATTGTGGCTTTGCATATCATTAGCATCATGGATATTCAAGCAATTCATACTAACAACATTGCAATCATGCTCATCATACAAAGATCTAGTACCAAGCATTTTAATGCATTCTTCTTCTAGCACTTGAGCACAATTTTCCTTTCCATCATTCTCACGAAAGATATTAAAAAGATGAAGCGTATGAGACAAACTTAACTCCATTTTTTTATAGTTTTCTTTTATAAACTAAACTAGTGATAAAACAAGAAACAAAAAGATTCGATTGCAAGATCTAAAGATATACCTTCAAGCACTCACCTCCCCGGCAACGGCGCCAGAAAAGAGCTTGATGTCTACTACACAACCTTCTTCTTGTAGACGTTGTTGGGCCTGCAAGTGCACAGGTTTGTAGGACAGTAGCAAATTTCCCTCAAGTGGATGACCTAAGGTTTATCAATCCGTGGGAGGCGTTGGATGAAGATGGTCTCTCTCAAGCAACCCTGCAACCAAATAACAAAGTGTCTCTTGTGTCCCCAACACACCCAATACAATGGTAAATTGTATAGGTGCACTAGTTCGGCAAAGAGATGGTGATACAAGTGCAATATGGATGGTAGATAAAGGTTTTTGTAGTCTGAAAATATAAAAACAGCAAGGTAACTAATAATAAAATTGAGCGTAAACGGTATTTAAATGATCGGAAACAAGGCATAGGGTTCATACTTTCACTAGTGCAAGTTCTCTCAACAATAATAACATAGATAGATCATATAACAATCCCTCAACATGCAACAAAGAGTCACTCCAAAGCCACTAATAGCGGAGAACAAACAAAGAGATTATGGTAGGGTATGAAACCACCTCAAAGTTATTCTTTCGGATCAATCTATTCAAGAGTTCATACTAGAATAACACCTTAAGACACAAATCAACCAAAACCCTAATGTCACCTTGATACTCCATTGTCACCTCAAGTATCTGTGGGCATGATTATACGATATGTAACACACAATCTCAGATTCATTCAACCAACACAAAGTACTTCAAAGAGTGCCCCAAAGTTTCTACCGGAGAGTCAAGACGAAAACCTGTGCCAACCCCTATGCATAGGTTCATGGGCGGAACCCGCAAGTTGGTCACCAAAACATGCATCAAGTGGCACGTGAAATCCCATTGTCACCACAAATAAGCACGGCAAGACATACATCAAGTGTTCTCAAATCCTTAAAGACTCAATCCGATAAGATAACTTCAAAGGGAAAACTCAATTCATCACAAGAGAGTAGAGGGGGAGAAACATCATAAGATCCAACTATAATAGCAAAGCTCGCGATACATCAAGATCGTGCCATAGAGAGAACACGAGAGAGAGAGAGAGAGAGATCAAACACATAACTACTGGTACATACCCTCAGCCCCGAGGGTGAACTACTCCCTCCTCATCATGGATAGCGCCGGGATGATGAAGATGACCACCGGTGAGGGATCCCCCCTCCGGCAGGGTGCCGGAACGGGCTCCCGAGAGGTTTTTGGTGGCTACTGAGGCTTGCGGCGGTGGAACTCCCGATCTATCTTCTTTTTTGATGTTTTTAGGGTACGTAGGCTTATATAGGCGAAAGAAGTCAGTCGGGGGAGCCTCGAGGGGCCCACGAGAGGGTAGGGCACGCCCAGGGGGGTGGGCGTGCCCCCCTGTCTCGTGGCCTCCTCGATGATCCCCTGGCTTGCACTCCAAGTTACTGGGATTGGTTCTGTTCCAAAAGTAACTTTGTCGAAGGTTTCATTCCGTTTGGACTCCGTTTGATATTCCTTTTCTTCGAAATACTGAAACAGGCAATAAAACAACAATATGGGCTGGGCCTCCGGTTAGTAGGTTAGTCCCAAAAATGATATAAATGTGTAAAATAAAGCCCATAAATATCCAAAAGGGGTAATATAATAGCATGGAACAATCAAAAATTATAGATACGCTGGAGACGTATTAGTAATCACACTTGATCAAACGTCTTGGTCCGTTAAGGAGGTGATCGCATGTCGAACTAGGCAACCGGACCGAGGGAGTCCTGGACTAGGGTGTGTCCGGATAGCCGGATTATCATCATCGGTTGGACTCCAAGACTATGAAGATACAAGATTGAAGACTTCGTCCCGTGTCCGGATGGGACTTTCCTTGGCGTGGAAGGCAAGCTTGGCAATACGGATATGTAGATCTCCTACCATTGCAACTGACTCTGTGTAACCCTAACCCTCTCCGGTGTCTATATAAACCGGAGGGTTTTAGTCCGTAGGACGAACAACCATTACAACAATCATACCATAGGCTAGCTTCTAGGGTTTAGCCTCCTTGATCTCGTGGTAGATCCACTCTTGTACTACCCATATCATCAATATCAATCAAGCAGGAGTAGGGTTTTACCTCCATCGAGAGGGCCCGAACCTGGGTAAAAACATCATGTCCCTTGTCTCCTGTTACCATCCACCTAGACGCACAGTTCGGGACCCCCTACCCGAGATCCGCCGGTTTTGACACCGACATTGGTGCTTTCATTGAGAGTTCCTCTGTGTCGTCACCGATAGGCTTGATGGCTCCTTCGATCATCAACAATGACGCGGTCCAGGATGAGACTTTTCTCCCTGGACAGGTCTTCGTGTTCGGCGGCTTTGCATTGCGGGCCAACTCGCTTGGCCATCTGGAGCAGATCGAAAGCTACGACCCTGGCCATCAGGTCAGATTTGGAAGCCTAAACTTCACGTCCGACATCCGCGGAGACTTGATCTTCGACGGATTCGAGCCACAGCCGAGCGCGCCGCACTATCACGATGGGCATGACTTAGCTCTGCTGCCGGACAGTGTCCTGGAGGCCGCACATGAGTCCGCTCCGATCCTTAATTCGGAGCCGACCGCGCAGATCGAGGATGGATGGCTAGACACCGCCTCGGGGGATGCAACCTCTACGACGATGGAGCCGAATACTGACCTTGTCCCTTGTAAAGCCCGTGACTCCAAGGTGCCGGACTCCTTGCCGGACTCCGAACCTCCTGCGCCCCTACCAATCGAATCCGATTGAGCGCCGATCATGGAGTTCACCGCCGCGGACATCTTTCAGCACTCACCCTTTGGGGACATCCTGAATTCGCTAAAGTATCTCTCATTATCAGGAGAGCCCTGGCCGGACTGCGGTCAGGACGGTTGGGATGCGGACGACGAAGAAATTCAAAGCCCACCCACCACCCACTTTGTAGCCACTGTCGACGATCTAACCGACATGCTAGACTACGACTCCGAAGACATCGATGGTATGGACGACGATGCCGGAGACGACCAAGAACCAGCACCTACGGGGCACTGGAAGACCACCTCGTCATACGACATATACATGGTGGACATCCCAAAGGATGGGAATGGCGAAGAAGCAGCGCAGGCAGATTCCTCCATGAAACAGCCCAAGCGCCAGCGTCACCGGCGCCGCTCTAAATCCCGCCACAGCAAGAATGGAGATTCTGGCACCGGAGATAATAACACCCTAGAGAGTGCCGAAGACAACCCCCTCCAGCAAGATTCGGCACAGGAGGACAGAGAAGCCAGCCCTCACGAGAGAGCGGCAGACGAAGAGGTAGAGGATGATAATTACATGTCTCCCTCCGGAGACGAGGCAAGCCTCAATGACGACGAATTCGTCGTGCCTGAGGATCCCATCGAACAAGAGCGTTTTAAACGCAGGCTTATGGCCACATCAAACAGCCTAAAGAAAAAGCAGCAACAGCTCCGAGCTGATCAAGACCTGCTAGCCGACAGATGGACTGAAGTCCTGGCGGCCGAAGAGTATGAACTCGAACCCCCCTCCAAAAGCTACCCAAAACGCAAGTTGCTCCCCCGACTAGAGGAGGAGGCATATAAACCTTCATCACCAGTGCACAATACGGCAGACCGACCACCTCGTGGCCGCGACAGAGAGGCCTCTAGGCCCTCCACCAGGACCGTACCCTGGCACCACTCGAAAAGTACGAAGCCACGGGGGAATGCGCCGGACTTGCGAGACATATTGGAGGACAAGGCAAGACAATCAAGATCGATTTACGGATCACGTGGGCGCCCCATGACGCGCGACGACTACCGTCGCACCGGATACAGCAACTCCTGCCGGGCCGAACACAGTAGACAAAGCTCGCTTGAGCTACGTCGTGATATTGCCCAATATAGAGGCGCCGCACACCCACTATGCTTCACAGATGAAGTAATGGATCATCAAATCCCTGAAGGGTTTAAACCTGTGAACATTGAATCCTACGATGGCACAACAGACCCCGCGGTTTGGATCAAAGACTATCTCCTTCATATACACATGGCCCGCGGTGACGATCTTCACACCATCAAATATCTCCCACTCAAGCTTAAAGGACCAGCCCGACATTGGCTTAACAGCTTGCCAGCAGAGTCAATTGGGTGTTGGGAGGACCTGGAAGCCGCATTCCTTCAAAACTTCTAGGGCACATATGTGCGACCACCAGACACCGATGACCTAAGCCATATAATTCAGCAGCCAGACGAATCGGCCAGATAGTTCTGGACACGGTTCTTAACAAAGAAAAATCAAATCGTTGACTGTCCGGATGCAGAGGCCCTCGCAGCCTTCAAACATAACATCCGCGACGAGTGGCTGGCCCGGCACCTAGGACAGGAAAAGCCGAAATCCATGGCAGCCCTCACATCACTCATGACCCGCTTCTGCGCGGGAGAGGACAGCTGGCTAGCCCGCAGTAACAACCTCAGCAAAAATTCTGGCAGTCTGGATAACAAGGACCGCAATGGCAAGTCGCATCGCAACAAAAACAAACACCACGTTAACGGCGATAACACTAAGGATACGACAGTCAATGCCGGATTCAGAGGCTCCAAACCCAGTCAGCAGAAAAAACCATTCAAAAGAACTACTCCGGGTCCGTCCAATTTGGACCGAATACTTGACCGCTCTTGCCAGATACATGGCACCCCCGAAAATCCAGCTAATCACACCAACAGGGATTGTTGGGTATTTAAGCAGGCGGGCAAGTTAATTACCGAAAACAATGACAAGGGGCTGCATAGCGATGACGAGGAAGAGACCCGGCCGCCGAATAACAGAGGACAGAAGAATTTTCCTCCACAAGTGCGGACGGTAAACATGATATACGCAACCCACATACCCAAGAGGGAGCGGAAGCGTGCACTTAGGGATGTATATGCGACGGAGCCAGTCGCCCCGAAGTTCAATCCATGGTCCTCTTGCCCGATCACTTTCGATCGAAGGGATCACCCCACCAGTATCCGCCATGGCGGATTCGCCGCATTGGTTTTAGACCCAATCGTCGATGGATTTCACCTCACCAGAGTCCTGATGGACGTCGGCAGCAGCCTGAACCTGCTTTATTAGGATACAGTGCGCAAGATGGGCATAAACCCCTCAAGGATTAAACCTATAAAGACGACCTTCAAAGGCATTATACCAGGTGTAGAGTCCAATTGTACAGGCTCAGTCACACTGGAAGTGGTCTTCGGATCCCCGGATAACTTCCGAAGCGAGGAATTAATCTTCGACATAGTCCCGTTCCGCAGTGGCTATCACGCTCTGCTCGGACGAACCGCGTTTGCAAAGTTCAACGCGGTGCCGCATTACGCATACCTCAAGCTCAAGATGTCAGGCCCTCAAGGAGTCATCACGGTCAACGGAAACACTGAACGCTCCCTCCGAACGAAGGAACACACAGCGGCTCTCGCGGCAGAAGTACAGAGCAGCCTCTTAAGGCAATTTTCGAGTCCGGCCGTTAAGCGACCGGACACGGCCAAACGCGCCTGGAGTAACATACAGCAAGACCACCTGGCACGTTCCGAGCACGCGTAGCAATGCGGCCCCAACCCCAGCCCTCGCATAACTGCAAGACTGGTCCTTCGCGTACAACATTACGCTCTGGAGATACCATGGGCATAGGGGGAGGGGCACGACCACAACAGGCCCAGAGTGCGGCTCAACCACACCAGTGGCTCCCAAGTGTGTCGCTCTTTTTCTTTTTTTCTTTTTTTACCCACAGGACTCCGTTCACCCGAGGCCCTGTCCGGCAGTGGACCTGCCGAACTCACAATGCAACAGCCAGGGAAGGAAAAAGGCTACGACGAACACTCAGGTGGTCTCCTTTACGAGCATTAAATCTGTTTAATACACCATTATGCAGCCTACCCCTGGAGGGGGACATGTTTAATAGTCCAATCCCTTGCTTACCGCACTATTTGTATCGTTCTGCATTCATGGCAGTATTTCTGGAATAAACAATGCATCGCTTTTTGCTTATAATTGCATTCCTGTCTTATATATGTTTGTTTATGACATGTTGCATCCGTACACTTTGGTACGGCCGAATACACCAGGGGCTTAAGTTCCCCGCATTATGGTGTGATAAGTCCGAACACTTTCACAAGTGCGGCACCCCGAACTTATAGCATTATATGCATCGGCTCCGAATCATGTCTTGGGTCAATAGTTGGGTTTTCCCGGCTCCCATGTTTTGGTACCTTACGTTCCGTTTTATCGGCTAAGGTAGCACTGGGAGAACCACTGCGATTGCGCCCCGGTTGAGCTGGGCGAGCGCCTCAATGGAGAAAGCTAAAACTGACCGTCATGATAGGGCGAGAGCTGGTCGCTGTTCGAGAGGTTTTTTCGAGTCCCTAAAGACTTATGCCGCTTAGAGCGAGGAACCGGCTTTGTCCGGCCCAGGCGTGGATAGCGCCCCGAACTCGGTATTCCGAACACTAGGGGCTTCGCCGAAATTTAAAATTATAGAATTCTATGGCTAAGTGAGAGTGTTCAAGCATTATAAGTCCGGTTTCCTCGTTCGCTGTGTTGAGCGCCTCCCTAGATGGACCCAAGCATGGGAACAAGAGTGCTCAAGTTTATCCCGAACACCCCAGCACTAGTGGCATGGGGGTTGAAGCCGACGACTTGCCATCTTGATAAATGGCCGCACAGAAGGTCATATTTTAAATTAATAAGCGTTGCTTAGCGCATATGAACACAGTTTTCAGCGCACAGGATAACATAATGCGATTCTTCTCAAATATTACATCCTTGGAGCACTCATCCGCAATCATGTGGGCACCCTTTAGGACACTCTTATAATACATTTCGGGCGTGCGATACTCCTTGCCCGCTGGCGGCGCGTCCGTCAGAAGCTTCTCAGCGTCCATCCTGCCCCAGTGGACTTTTGCACGGGCAAGGGCCCGACGGGCACCTTCAATGCAGGCGGAGTGCTTGATGACTTCCACCCAAGGACACGCATCCACCAGCCGCCGCACCAGGCCGAAGTAGCTCCCATGCATGGCCTCCTTGGGCCACAGCCGAACTATGAGGCCCTTCATGGCTTGTTCGGCTACCTTGTGGAGCTCGACCAGCTGCTTTAGCTGGTCGCTAAGGGGCACCGGATGTCCGGCCTCAGCATACTGAGACCAGAAGACCTTCTCCGTCAAGCTCCCCTCCTCGGCCCGGTAGAAAGCGGCAGCATCGGACACACTGCAAGGCAGATCTGCAAACGCTCCTGGAGAGCTCCGAATTCGGGTAAGTAACAGGTAATTCACATTCACATGCTTGCTTTGCATGAAAAATGCCTTACCCGCCGCTATTTTCTTCACCGCCTCAATTTCCTGGAGGGCCTTGTGGGCTTCGGCCTTAGCGGCTATGGCACTCTCAAGAGCCGATGCAAGCTCGGACTCTTGAGTCTTCGAGTCACGCTCCAAGTTCTCATGCTGTTCCACGAGAGCCTGGAGCTCTTGCTGCACCTCCGCCACCCGCGCCTCCTTCTTCTCTCACTCAGCCCGTTCCGCGGCCGCATTACGTTCGGCCGCGGACACGGCCTCCTTTAGGGTCGCCACCTCGTTCGTGGCCCCTGGAGTACCCACGTTATCCTTGTTATTTCTCTTGCAACCAAAATCCTTTTCTGTAAGGTAAAAATTCAATACAGTGTTACTCACCTTCCTTGTCCTCAAGCTGCTTCTTGGCATGGTCGAGCTCGCTCTCGGACCGCTCGAGGTTCTGCTTCAAAGCATCGACCTCCGCAGTCAGTGCGGCAGAGGTTAGCAGCGCAGCCTGCAATCCCATATTAACATATTTTTTAGACCTCATGCGTATATCTTTTTAAGATCCTCAGTCCGGCTTTTCTTTCCGAACACCGAACCGAGCATCAGGGGCTACTGTCTATGCGGTATCATATTACATATTTTAAATTTCTTACCTCAAATCCAGTTAGAAGGCTGCTGCAGGCTTCGGTCAGCCCGCTCTTGGCGAGCTGAACCTTCTGAATCACCGCACTCATGATTGTGCGGTGTTCTTCCTCGATGGAAGCGCCGTTGAGCGCCTCCAACAAGTTATCCGGCGCCTTCGGTTGGACGGAGGCCGCCGGTGTCACAGTCTTGCTCTTCTTGCGAAGGGGCCGCCTGCCGGACTCCGGAACCACTGCAGGTTCCCGTGCGGAGTCCGGAGCGAAGTCCGGGAGGTTGCCCTGTGGCACCTCCGGAGCCTCCCCCTCCTGGTGGGTCCCCTCCTGGGATCCCACCTCGGCGTCGTCAGCGCCACGAGGGGTGGAGGCGGTCGGAAGAGAATCCATATCCGACGTAGCCAAGGACCCGCTCGACGAAGCGGGAAGATCGTCCTTGGCCGGACTACAGGTTGTATGCGGCATTAGAAGGACACCACGTGGCAAAAAGAGAAATTGTAAATCACCTAGGAATTCGAACACTTACAATCTTGCCAGGGGCTTGGCCCTTGAGGGCCACTCCTCGTCGCCGTCGTCGGCATTGGCGGAGTAGTCCGGGGGAAGGGTCCGTCCTTTCTTGGACCCTTCGGCCGCCCCTGTTGGGGAGGCCTTCCTCTTCTTCTCTCCCCCTGCTGGGGGAGAGGCCTCTTTCTCCTCCTCCTTGGGGTAGGAGTCTGCCTCGGAGTCATCGGACGATGAGTCCGATACCACCTGGCGTCAGGAACTCCTTCGGGTTCCCGTGGCCTTCTTCTTGGCCTTCTTCGCCGGCACCACGTAAAGTGCCGGGACCAGTAGCCCCGTCAAACGGGTGTCCGCTGGGTCTTCTGGAAGGGGAGCCGGACAGTTAACCTGTCCGGACGTCTTCTGCCAGTCCTGTTAAAGGCATTGGGAGTTTAGATCCCGCATAGAGTCAAACTATGAAAGAAATGGGTGTCCCATAAAGGATAACCTAGCTTACCTCACTGGCCAGGCGCTGCGTGCTGAATCCGCGATCTTCAGTTGCGGATGCGGGGGCTTCTCCGCCCTTGAACAGCACCCTCCAGGCAGCTTCGTACGTCGTGTCGAAGACCCCGCTCAGGGTCCGGTGCTGTGCCGGATCAAACTCCCACAAATTAAAGGACCGTTGCTGGCAGGGGAGAATCCGGCGGACGAGCATGACCTGGATCACATTGACAAGCTTAAGCTTCTTGTTCACCAGGGACTGGAGACATGACTGGAGTCCGGTCAGCTCCTCCGAACTACCCCATAGCAAGCCCTTCTCTTTTTAGGAGGTAAGCTGCATGGGGATGCCATATCTGAACTCGGGGGCCGCTGCCCATTTAGGGTCACGCGGCTCAGTGATGTAGAACCACCCCGACTGCCACCCTTTGATGGATTCCACGAAGGCACCCTCCAGCCAAGTGACGTTGGGCATTTTTCCCACCATAGCGCCTCCGCACTCTGCTTGGACGCCCTTCACCACCTTCGGCTTGACATTGAAGGTCTTTAGCCACAAGCCGAAGTGGGGCTGGATGCAGAGGAAGGCCTCGCACACGACGATAAATGCCGAGATGTTGAGGATGAAGTTTGGCGCCAGATCGTGGAAGTCTAGGCCGTAGTAGAACATGAGTCCCCGGATGAAGGGATGAAGTGGGAAGCCCAGTCCATGGAGGAAGTGGGGAAGAAATACGACCCTCTCATGGGGCCTGGGGGTGGGGATGAGCTGCCCCTCGTCGGCCAGCCGGTGCGCGATGTCGCCGGACAGGTATCCGGCGCCGCGCAGTTTCTCGATGTGTCCCTCCGTAACGGAGGAGGCCATCCACTTGCCTCCCGCTCCGGACATGGCTGCAGAAGGTTGAGGCGAGATGTGCGGACTTTGGCGCTGGAGCTCGAGTGCGCGGAGATGGATAAGCAAAGGAGGAAGAAGGCGTAGGTAAAAAAGGTGGATCCTTATCCCCTTATATGGGCGGACGAAGACTATGCACCCCCACCAGCCTGGTAAAACTCGCTTATCTCCCAAGCGCCACAATCAATGGCGCGGTTGGGTTACCCACGTCCGTATTGATGGGAATCCCGGAATAAGGGGAACACGATCTCTGCTTCGACAAGACGTGCCAAGGAAACCGCTTCGCTAAACGCGCTGAGGTGGTATAATAAAAATGATTCTAGTAAATGGTGGACACTATCCTGGTGTTCACAATCTTCTATGATGGTATGTGGAATTTATTTTGCAGAGCCGGACACTATCCTGGTGTTCACAATCTTCTATGAATTATTCGGAGGAGGAACCCGACTTGCAATGCCGAAGACAATATGCGCGCCGGACTCGTCGTCATTGAAGCCTGGTTCAGGGGCTACTGAGGGAGTCCTGGACTAGGGGGTGTCCGGATAGCCGGACTATCATCATCGGCCGGACTCCAAGACTATGAAGATACAAGATTGAAGACTTCGTCCCGTGTCCGGATGGGACTTTCCTTGGCGTGGAAGGCAAGCTTGGCAATACGGATATGTAGATCTCCTACCATTGTAACCGACTTTGTGTAACCCTAGCCGTCTCCGGTGTCTATATAAACCGGAGGGTTTTAGTCCGTAGGACGAACAACCATTACAACAATCATACCATAGGCTAGCTTCTAGGGTTTAGCCTCCTTGATCTCATGGTAGATCCACTCTTGTACTACCCATATCATCAATATCAATCATGCAGGAGTAGGGTTTTACCTCCATCGAGAGGACCCGAACCTGGGTAAAAACATCGTGTCCCTTTTCTCCTGTTACCATCCGCCTAGACGCACAGTTCGGGACCCCCTACCCGAGATCCACCAGTTTTGACACTGACACAGACTATATAGCTTTAACACTTTCACTTAGCCATAAGAGTTTGATGGTGGGGCTATTCTGTAGCCCCTGGTACCTTCGCGTGCATCTGGATACGGGCGCGTGTGTACATGACCGGGGAACGGCCCTTCGTTAATGCGGAGGAACCCTAAAGATTCCGATGAGTCCTCGAGTGGTTGACCAGTCTCTTGCTATATCATGACAGTCAGTTTTCGGCTTTCTCTACTGAGGTGCTCATCCAGAATAACCAGGGCACAATCGCAGTAGTTCTCCTTTGACCGCCTTAGCCTATAAAAACGGAACATAAGGCAGCAGACCCAGGAGCCGGGCAAAACCAACATTTGACCAAAGACATGATTCGGAGCTGATGCATATAAGGCCAAACTCGCGACGCCGAACAATCCCGAGGGTATTCGGACTTTATAACATATACTGGGCTGAGTAACGCCCTTTATTATGAACCCCGTATTTCCAGGTACGTGCATTATTCTACCATGGCGAAATGCCAATAACGCCAGTATCCCCTGCGGATGTATTGAGTACCCATGGGATGTTAAGCAACAAGTGGAAATAAAGAAGGTTTACACATGGGCTTAATCTAAAGAGAAACCTTTGAGCGGGGCCCTGCTGCACGTCTGCGCCTTTGCCTCCATTGTGCCATGTCCTGGGAGGGTATCGCACGAATGGTGTCTGTAAAAAGGAAAACTCATGTAAAAGAGTATGACGTAAGCGTGCGAAGAGTTGGTTATTATCAGTGGATAGTAGAAGTGTAAGATATTGTCCTGTTAATAAGGTCAAGCCAAAATGTTGGCTTTATTGAATATCTGTAGCCCCTAGTGTCCTCTATGGGATTACATGTATAGCACCCATCTCTGGTTTATCTGGGCTGTTACCAACGGTGGTGTGCCGGACTCGTCTAACCGTGTCTGTGGTCTTAACGACCGATCATGCGTTCTGATATTAGAGGCCTCTTATTATCCGGCTGCTAGAGCCGTCGCATACTCTTCCGCACGTAGCTCTGTATTTCCGTTAACAGTGATGACGCCACGTGGGCCGGGCATCTTGAGTTTAAGGTAGGCGTAGTGCGGTACTGCGTTAAAGCGGGCGAAGGCCTCTCTCCCGAGCAATGCATGATAAGCACTTTGGAGGGGAGCGATGATAAAGAGTAGTTCTTCGCTTCTGAAGTTGTCTGGAGAACCAAATGTCACCTCTAATACAAGGAAGCCCCTGCAGTGGGCCTCAACGCCTGGTATCACCCCTTCAAAGGTGGTGTTACTTTGGCTGTTTCTGGATGGGTCTATCCCCATCTTGCGGACAGTGTCCTGGTATATTAGATTGAGACTACTACCGCCGTCCATGAGGACACGAGTGAGATGGTATCCGTCGATTATTGGGTCGAGCACCAAGGCAGCCGATCCTCTGTGCCGCATACTAGTCGGGTAGTCCCTGTGATCAAAGGTGATCGGGCAGGCCGACTAGGGGTTGAGTTCGAGGGCAACGGGCTCTACAATGTATGCGTCTCTGAGCACGCATTTGCGCCTTCTTTTGGGTATGTGAGTCGCGTGGATCATGTTTACTGTTTTTACCTCTGGTGGGAATTTTTTCTGTCCCCCAGTGTTCGGCTGGCGAGGCTCATCCTCGTCTTCACTTGGTGTTTCCCTTCCCTTGTGTTCGGCATTTAACTTGCCGGCCTGCTTAAAGACCCAACATTCTCTATGAGTGTGGTTCGCAGGTTTTTCGGGGGTGCCATGAATTTGGCACAGTCTGTCCAAGACTTTGTTCAGGCCGGACGATCCCTCTTTGCTTTAAATGGCTTGAACAAAGTCTTGGACAGACTGTGCCAAATTCATGACCTGGTTCGGCGTGACCTGGTTCATCCTGCTCCATGGTCATATGGTCGTTGATGCCTTTGGATTTGACTGGGGTGTCGATCTTTCTAGCATTGTTATCGCTATTTTTACTATGGCTGGACTTAGAGCGGCGTCTGCATCGTCGTTTTGGCTTTTGTCCAGGGGTTTTATCCTCCGTTTTGTCGCCATCATCCTCCTTAGGCGTGTCCACCATGTATATATCATATGATGAGGTGGCCGTCCAGCGCCCTGTGGGTGGTGGTTCCGAATCATCCCCTGCGCCGACGTCCATACCGTTGGTGTCATCGGAGTCAAAGTCAAGCATGTCTGTTACGTCATCGACAAAGGCTATGAAGTGGGTGGTGGGTGGGCAGCGAATTTCCTTGTCGCCTGCTTCCCACTCGAGCCGGACATAGTTCGGCCAAGAGTCTCCTAACAAAGAGAGAGACTTTAGTGAGTTCAACATGTCGCCAAAGGGCGAGTGTTGGAAGATATCCGAAGCGGTGAACTCCATTACCGGAGCCCAACCAGATTAGGCGGGCTCGGGGGCGCGTGGTCTGGAACCTATAGCCGGACACGAGTCCGGGGGTCTGGTGACACAGGCTTCCTTGGTGGTGAAGTCTGTGTTCAGCTCTACCGCCGATGAGTGTGCGGCCTTCGGGGCAGGGTCCATCCACCCGTCCTCGGACGACGCGATCTGCCCCGGATTTAGGTCTGGAGCTCCTGCAGGTGTGATATCCCGAGTACTGTCTGATAGCAGGTCGAAGCCGTGCTCGTCGTGACTGTTCGGCGCTCCTGGCGTAGGCCCGAATCCGTCGAAGATCAAGTCTCCGCAGATATCGGTCGTGTAGTTCAAGTTTCCGAACCTGACCTGATGGCTAAGGGTGTAGCTATCGATCTGCTCTAGATGGCCAAGCGAATTGGCCCGCAGTGCAAAGCCGCCGAACACGAAGATCTGTTCGGGGAGAGAAGTCTCACCCTGGACCGTGTTGTTGTTGATGATTGAAGGAGCCATCAAGCCTTGCAGCGATGACACAGAGGAACTCTCAATGAAAGCCCTAATGTCGATGTCAAAACCAGCGGATCTCGGGTAGGGGGTCCCGAACTGTGCGTCTAAGGCTAATGGTAACAAGAGGCAGGGGACACGATGTTTTACCCAGGTTTAGGCCCTCTCGATGGAGGTAAAACCCTACTTCCTGCTTGATTGATCTTGATGATATGAGTATTACAAGAGTAGATCTACCATGAGATCGTAGAGGCTAAACCCTAGAAGCTAGCCTATGATGATTATGATTGTTCTGACCCTACGGACTAAACCCTCCGGTTTATATAGACACCGGAGGAGGCTAGGGTTACACATAGTCGGTTACAAAGAAGGAGATCTAACATCCGAATTGCCAAGCTTGTCTTCCACGCAAAGGAGAGTCCCATCCGGACACGAGACGAAGTCTTGAGTCTTGTATCTTCACAGTCCAACAGTCCGGCCAAAGTATATAGTCCGGCTGTCCGGATACCCCCTAATCCAGGACTCCCTCAGCCTCCTCGAAGCTTCCCTAACTTCAGCTCCACGTCTCCTGGATCACGTTCGTTCCAAAAATCACGCTCCCGAAGGTTTCATTCTGTTTGGACTCCATTTGATATTCCTTTTCTTCGAAACACTGAAATAGGCAAGAAAACAGCAATATGGGCTGGGCCTCCGGTTAATAGGTTAGTCCCAAAAATAATATAAAAGTGTATAATAACGCCCGTAAACATCCAAAACAGATAATATAATAGCATGAATGCTTCATAAATAATAGATACGTTGGAGATGTATCATCCCTCGAAGCAAAGTACTACTACGCATGCTCCTAGGGGAAGGCTTGGTAGGAGTTAACCATCACGCGATCCCGACCTCCACACATAAGGAAGGCAATCAAAAGAGCACCCACTACAAAAAAGACACATTCTTGACATTTTGGGCCGAATGAAACTTTTTTCTGTCATACATATGACACTTCTATGTCGATAATTGTGACAAAACCCGGTATCATCATAGATGTGGTGGGCTCCTCCTTCTATGACAAAAAATCACGACAGAAAATGGGCTTTTTGTCCTGGGCGGGCCGGAGACGCAGCTGCATGACATTCTTTGGGCCGTCCATGACGGAAAAAACTGTGGTAGAAGCGAGGGCGAGGAAAATTTCGGGGAGTTCCTGGTTACGGTGGGTGGTCGGGGGCCGAGCGATGCACGTTTCTCTCGTACACGTACGCGCATGTGTGCGAGGCGTTGGCTCTAACTGAACCCGAGCGAGGCGTTGGGCTCTAACTGAACCCGAGCGGTTGCACTGCAGGCTACGCGTTACTGAACCCGAGCGATCGATCGATGGCTGTTAACTGAACCCGATCGAGCGATTCCTTCGCTACTGGTGCTAACTGAAGCCGATCGGTTGGATGAACAGTGAGCGTTGCGGGGGAGGGGGTTGGATGAACAGTGAGCGGTGGGGGTGGATGTAGGACCCCGTGGCGTTGCCTCTGGATGAACATGACGACCCCGTGGAGGGCTGGATGAATAGTAGATGGTGGAGGGGTGCCCGTGGAGGGGTGGTTGAACAGTAGCCGGTGGAGTAGCACGTGATGGAGGCTGGATGAACAGGAGCCCGTGGAGGCTGAAGGAGGTCGACGGTAGCCCGTGGAGGCTGGAGGAGGTCGACGGTGGAGATGAACAGTATCCCGTGGAGTCCCGTTTTGCGGTACGCCACACCCCTCCCGATGAACAGGACCCCTGTTTCGACCGTAGCACTCCAATACAAGTCCGTTTCGTCCGTTTTGCGGTACGCCACACCCCTCCCGATGAACAAGACCCCCGTTTCGACTGTAGCGCTCCAACACAAGTCTGTTTCGTCCGTTTTGCGGTAGTCCACACCCCTCCCGATCAACAGGACCCCCGTTTCGACCGTAGGAGGTCTGTTTCCTCCGTTTTGCGGTACGCCACACCCCTCCCAATGAACAGGATCCCGTTTCGAATGTGGCCGGTCGAACACAAGGCCGTTTCCTCCGTTCTGCGGTACGCCAGGCCTCGTTTCCATCGCCTATTCCGTCCAAGCCGGTTGGCTCCCACGCGTTCCGTTGCCTCCCGATGAACACGACGCATTCTGTTGCTTCCCCATGAACACGATGCATTCCATTGCCTCCCCATGAACACAACGACGACGCTTTTCTCCGTTCCGACCCAGCCATGTACACGAGCCCTGGCCGTACGTATGCACGAGTAGGCATTCGAGACCCCGCCCATATGTACACATACATGGCCATATTTTCTTTCTTGCACACTCGCCGTTGTACGTACGTGTACACGGTACGTACGCGCCTTTACTACGACACGTACGCACCTCTACTATGACACATGCGCACCTATACATCGACCAGTATATATGTACGTACACGTTCGCGACCAGAATGACAACGCTACATACACTTCGACCAGGTGGGTCCCGACTGTCAGTCACTTCCTTGCGTGCAAAGATGTAGCTGGTGGGTCCCAGCAGTCAGGGGTGAATCATTTTGTTTCTTTTTTGCCCGGACGCACTTCCTTGCGTGCGAAGGTGAAGCTGGTGGGTCCCAGCAGTCAGGGGGGCGAATCATTTTTTTCCCGAACGCACTTCCTTGCATGCGAAGATGTAGCTGGTGAGTCCCAATAGTCAGGGGGCGAATCGTTTTTTTTTTCAAACGCACTTCCTTGTGTGTGAAGATGTAGCTAGTGGGTCCCAGCAGTCAGGGGGTGAATCATTTTTTTGCGAAATACGGTGGCCCGTCCGGTGGGTCCCCGCTGTCAGGTGGAGGAATAATTATTTTGCGCGTAATAAGGAGGCACTTCCTTGCGGCTGCCGTGGACCCAACTGTCAGCCTCTCCACGTACTGTCCACGTCCGATGGAAGTCGTTCCTTGACCACATTGACCACGCCGGGCCGAGAGCACCACGGCGGTGGATGACGGTGAGGCCTAGGAAGGGGATGACACGGAGCCGGGGAAGACGCGGCAGTGGATGCACACGCGGAGAGGAGTATGAGGGTTCACTGGTTCGGCTGCGCTACCATCACCGTAGAATAACAGGGGGTGTGGGTGAGTAGAGGGATGGCCTGGCCAGCGGTGGGAGTAGTAGGGGGCGGTGAGGCCTCCGCGGCAGCACAGCCGGCCACGAGAGGAAGGAGCAGGCGGCACGACCGGTGATTCTTTGGGCAGCTAGAGCAAGAAGACTAGAGGTTGAAGAAGCACGACGGCCGTTGGATGGACATCGTACGGTTACTGCAGCTAGAATCGTTTATATTGACTAAGTTGACAAAGCCCTTGGTACGTCAACTTAGTAGGCCCACAGGTCAGCTTCCAAAACGGTGCGCCCCAGATGTCAGGGGGAGGAATCATTTTTTGGGCGGGTGAAGCTAGAATATCCGAGATTGAAGAAGAAGCACGGCATCCGTTGGATGGACATTCAACGACCACTACTGCTAGAACCATGTGTTGACTATAAGTTGACAAATCCTTGCATACGCGTCAACTCTGTTTTTTAGGGGATGCGTCAACTTAGTAAGGCCAGAAGTGTGTGGCAGAGAACTTATAGCCCATTTGAGATTTGTAAGAATGTGCAGCCCATTTTTGAATTCTAATGGAATTTACTACAACCCATTTACAGTTTGTTAAAAGTACAACCCGTTTCTACCAACCGTTCAAAATAGAATTCAATAAAATTTCCCACATTTTGATGGGATCCGAAATATTTTTATCCCAAAATTTCTAGTCAGATTAAATACAATTTCAATATATATTTATATTACGTAAAAATCCAACGAAACATTGCGCTCGCAACAATTAATGAAATTAAAATTTTCAATATCCAAAAATAATATTTTATAAAGTAATTACATGTTTGGTGCATTTTTTATAGTTACTGCCCAGTTTTTATAATTACAACCCATTTATTATTTCTTAAAGCCCATTATCTTGTTAAGCCTAATGCATCCCTCCTAGGAAAGATTTGCAGCCAAGCGGGGCGGAGAATAACAACTTGACCTTGCCTGGGTATTCCTAAAAAAAGTATAGCTGGGCTAGCCATTTTCAGCTTGAAAAAAAATTAATATCTTGGCTGGATATCTGGCCTGGGCTAGACGGGCCACAGCCCGCCCAGCTAATACATG
Source organism: Triticum timopheevii (assembly GCA_963921465.1). Classification (NCBI taxonomy): domain Eukaryota; kingdom Viridiplantae; phylum Streptophyta; class Magnoliopsida; order Poales; family Poaceae; genus Triticum; species Triticum timopheevii. The sequence continues at coordinate 485,519,773 of OY997270.1, read as the reverse complement.
GAGCGATGTTTTCGTTGTTGTTCAGAGGAGAAAAATTAATATCTGGACTAAACATCAAAAAACTCTGCAGTGCTCACACCTCAAAAACACAAATACTGTTCGAGCTGCTTGGTCCCAGCTGTCGGCCGCTTCTTGTGCAATTCTCTCGTTTATTGACTACTCCCTCCTTTCCGGTTTATAGTGCTCAATTCAAAAATCTCACCAATCAAGGTAGATGGCGAGTGGTGGAATACTTTTTGTAGTTTTGCAAAAGCACCTAATTAATGCTCTTGTTATCCTCAAAAAATTATGTTTATCAATGCATTAGTTGCAATGCATGCATGCATAAAGTACATGCATTGGTCAATTTTCTCTTAATACTTGCATGCAATGATTTAATGCACCTTGGAATCTGAACATGTGATGGAAAACACCAAATTGAGCCTTATAAAATGGAAAAACTAAAATTTTGAGATAAGCCCTATAAACCGGAAAGGAGGGAGTACATAGGTTGATAATGGTGTGGGACCGTGATGTCAAGAAACCAGAAGGAAGCAAAATAAATTATAGTTATATATATATATAATAAGGAGGCACTTGCGTACGTGAGGCTATGGCCCTGGTGGGTCCCCATTGTCATCCTCTCCAAGTAAAGTCATCTCCTCGCCCGCGCGCGCTTTTCGCCCGAAACAGTCAGCGCCGCCCGCCCCGCTTCCCGGTGCAGGCGATTGCTCCGCCTTCAAATGACACAAGTGTCGTCCGTCCGTCCATCTGCCACCCACATTAATGATACACGGTTGCCAAGGCGGCTACTCCGGCGCCACCCGTCCGTCCCTCCGCCGCCCACCATTGCTATATAAACTGCTGCGCCGGCCATAGCCGCAGTCATCCGCATCCGTTCCCTTTCTCCTGTCCACACCACTACTGCCCACCATGGCTTCCTTGCGCTCCAGTGCTCTTAGGGACGGGCGGACGACAGAACACAAGGAGATGGCAGCCATTGCTGTCGACCGGCTGGCCAGCCGGCAGCCGGAGGACGACGACGTCCCAATGGAGAACATGGTAGTCGATGATCCGGCGCCAACCCCCTCCTCTGTGCCATCCTCGCGGGTGCATTGCACCATGACCATTGGCGAGGCCCGTGCCCAATATATGGACACGGTGAGGTAGATGCGTGAGGAGCAGTTCCGGGAGGCGCATGCCGATGCTGCCTACAACCACCATCACCTCCAGGAGCACCTGCAAGCGGAGGAGCAGATCACCATGGAGCGGGCGGAGCAGGAGGCGCTGCTCGACTCGTACCGCTCCGCCCGCAAGGGCCGCCTCGAGCGCTGGCGGTACCGCATGCGTGTGGCGGAGGCTGCGGCCGCCTACAAAGAGGGCATGAAGCGGGCGAGGCACTGTTTGGCGAGATCGAGGACGAGGCAGAGGACAATGCCGGCTTCGACGAGTCTCCGCTCCGCTGGCATCGACGAGGCCCTGCTCCGCCGAGGCCCCGCGGTGCCAACAACGAGGCAGAGGACACCGCCGGCTCCACCGAGGCCCCGCCCTGCCAACAACGAGGCAGAGGACATCGCCGGCTCAGCCGAGGCCCCACCTTGTTGGCTACAGGGGGGGGGGGGATTTCCACCGCTCCGCCGAGGCGCCGCCCGCTGGCAACGAGACAGAGGACATCGCCGGCTCCGCCGAGGCCCTGCCCCGCAGCCAACAAGGCCGCGCCACACAGAAAATAAGGAAGAGTAGAACACGGTAGGTCGCTACCGCTCGGTGAAAGTGCGTTATATCGACTAGAGGGGGGGTGAATAGGCGATTTTTATGAATTCTTCACTGAGGAATTTGCTGGTGAGGAAATTCCTTAGCGAAGAACTACTTGCAGCGGAATAAGTACTCAGAAGTAAACATAGCAGAATACAAACATGGTCATCATGATGAAATGAAGACTAGCACAGAGTACAGAAAGCGTAAACACAGGATAACAAGATGAAGACAAACAGACTGAAGAAATTGAACTGAGGAATTTGTGAAAGTCTTCAGTCAAAGTCTTCAAGCACAGATATGAACAACATACAACACAGTAATGAGGAAATGAAAGAGTTGAGGAAATAGAACCAGTTAGTTGGTGAAGACAATGATTTGGTAAACCAGTTCCAACTGCTGTCTCAGTTGTACATCTGGATGGAGCGGCTGAGTATTTAAACTCGAGGACACACAGTCCCGGACACCCAGTCTCTGAGCCGCAACTCAGGACACCCAGTCCTCACCGTATTCTCCTTGAACTAAGACCACGCAGGCCTCGTCCAATCACTCATGGTAAGTCTTCAGGTGACTTCCAAACCTTCACAGACTTGGTCACTCGGCAATCCACAATTCCTCTTGGATGCCCTAGACCTTGACGCCTAACCGTCTGGAAGAAGCACAGTCTTCAAAGGTAACAAGCGTCGGATCCACGTAGGATCAATTTCTTCAGTGATGCTCAATCACTTTGGGTTTGTGGGGGTTTGGTTTTGGGATTTTCCTCACTCGATGATTTTCGCTCAAAGTCCTCGGAGGATGGGTTGCTCTCAAATGACAAGTGTCAAGTTCTCTCGGAGCAGCCAACCAACTAGTGGTTGTAGGGGGCGGCTATTTATAGCCTAGGGAGCAGCCCGACATGATAAGACATAAATGCCCTTCAATGATATGACCGTTAGGTGGATAAGATATTTTGGACAGCCAGCGAGCAGCACAGCAACGATCGGAAATTTGACTCTCAAATCCCTCAGGGCTATCATGTTCCTCACTGTGTAGGCAATTCGCACTGGCGAATTCCTAACTCCTCAATCAGAGCAAAGTCCTCAGTGACCAGAAGAACTGCGTCTCTGTCACTGAAGAAATTGACTGAACTGTATGAGATTTCCAATGGCTTCACTCGAAGGGATTGGTAGGTGTAGGATTTTGAGTTGAGCATTACATGGAAATTTTTCCTTAGTATTTCCTCGACTCCCTTTAACAGTACGGTGTTTCCTATGACTCAAGAAAGAGAAAATGAAACTACGAAAACAAAAGTCTTCACGCTCCATATTCCTCGAATGAATACCAAGTCTTCAAGGTCACACCAATTTCTTCACTTTCAAAGTCTTCACAAAGTCTTCAGAATATCAAAGTCTTCAGTCGAAGAACTTCATTTTTAGGGGTCGACTTTCTCTGTAAATATCAAACTCCTCATAGACTTATAGACCTGTGTACACTCAAAAACGCATCAGTTACTTAACCTATAAGTCTTCAATACACCAAAATCACTAAGGGGCACTATATGCACTTACAATCTCCCCCTTTTTGGTGATTGATGAAAACATAGGTTAAGTTTTCAACGGGGATAAACATATGAAGTGTAAATACTGATATTGAGGAATTTGATTGCAAGATATAGAAGAACTCCCCCTGAATATGTGCATAGTGAGGAATTTGCTTTTGAGGCAATGCACATTTGAAGAATTTGAATCATGGAGATCTCCCCCTATATCTTGTAATTCATACACGCATTTGATATATAATATGAAGAATTTGAAATGCATGATGAAATATGGTGCCTGATGAGATTCAGCATGCGTGAAATAATATTAACGAGGAATAAGCATGCAGAATAACACATCAAAAATATCAGAGCACAATGCATCAAAGTCAGAGCACAATGCACCGTCCAAAAGTATCAGGGCACCATCGGATTTAAGATTACAACTCGATCCAATAAAAAGTTTCGGAAGAACGAGAGTTGTAACTTAGCAAAACGCCCATAATATAAACCCGCTTGAAGACTAACTCAGATTTCTCCCCCTTTGTCATCAAATGACCAAAAGGATCGAAACTGAGGACTAACGCCCCTGAAGAATTTCAAGTCGATGGAGGAGCGCCAGCGTTGTTGGGGTTGTTCGTTGAAGTAGGGCCTGCCGCACTGTCGTCCAAATCTTCATGTTCATCAGTTTCACGTGATGAAGAATAAGAACTGGCCACCAGATCAGGAACTTTGACTCTCTTGAATTTCTTCGGAGGTGGTGCAGACCAGTCAAATGCTTCCTGGAGACCCATAGTCTTCAGTTCTTCCGTGGAATAAACATGAGTGAGAACAGCCCAGGTGCGGTTGAGGGTTTCATGAAGGTGATACTGATTTTTCTTCACTGCATTATGGGTTGAGGTCATGTTGTGAAGAATTGCAACAAACTGGCGTTTCACCCATTTGTGATTGCGATCAACCTTCAGATGAAGACTGAGGAGTAACTCATGGTCAGTCATCACCCTGGGTGCTGTTGCTTGAGGCTTTTGCTTGGCTGATGTATTTGCAGCAGTGTCATGTGTTGCAAAATCGTCATTGGTGGAGTAAGATGTAGCCAGACGGAATTGACCATCCAATGGACGAATGCCTTCATCGATCACAGCAGCTGCCTTGCCCTTATCATCAGATGATGAAACTGGTCGCTTGAGGACTTCAATGGGCGGCAAGTAGCTACCATGGTTCAGAGTGTCAGCCTGGTAATTCAGTGAAGATCTTGCCCTTATGAATCTCATAATCCAAGGCGCATAGGGCTTCAGCTCAAAAGGTGACATTGCAACATTAGCCAGAGTCCTCATGAAGAAATCATGGAAGTTGACGGGAATGCCATGAATGATGTTGAAAAGCATGTTCTTCATGATGCCAACGACATCTTCATCATTTGAGTCGCGGCCTTTGATAGGACTCATTGTCTTCGTCAGGATTCGATAGACAGTCCGAGGCACATACAACAATTCCTTGACGAGGAATTTGGTTCGAGGGGCCTGCCCTGGTTTCAAAGGCTTCATGAGCACTTGCATATAATGATCTGTCAGTTCTCGGTCATTGTAGATGCAACGTGCACTGTCATCGGGAGGATCAAGAGGAAGGACATGAAGCAATTCAGTTGCTGGTGCCTTGTAGTGAGTATTTTCTGTCATCCAATCCAGCACCCATGAATTGACATCTTCAGCATCTCCGGTGATATGCAAAGTGGCATAGAACTGAAGAATGAGTTCTTCATTCCAATCACAGATACCAGTGCAGAAATTCAGTAGTCCTGCATCGTGAATAACACGGAGGACTGGCTCGAAGCACGACAGAGATTCCATATCCACATGAGGAATATGCTCATGATCGAAGATTTTGTCCTTGTCAAAGAGCACTGAGGAATAGTAGTTGGCTTGAGTAGCAGTCCAGAAACGTCTCTTCCTTATGCAAGCAGAGTCATATGGATTGTAATCAGTGAAGAACACATGCTCAGAAAAGAAGTCTTCAGCCTTGAATTTTTGCTTGCTAGAGAACGGATTCTTCGGTTTGGGCAGAGGAGTGTCAGTGATTTGTAGCACAACCTCAGGAATCACGATCTCAGGTGCTTCAAGCTGAGGAATTTCTGGTTCCTCTTCTTGTGCAGTTTGGGGATCAGCAGCAGCAGGTTCTTCAGCACTAGCGGCTGGAATTTCTTCATGAACAGACGATGTGGGATGAGTTTCTTCAGAGCCCATTTGAAAAGTTGTAGCCGGGGACTGAGGAATTTGTTGAATAGGAGTGAAGAGAGGAGTATTGGGATGCTGACTTTCCCAAAAGTCATCGTTCATCACTGGTGTAGTGCATCCAATATCCACATCTTCTTCTTCTTTTTCAATTTCCTCAACACCAGCCTCTTCAGCTGTGAACTGAGGCATAGGTGAGGAAATGACTGGCGTTGAAGGGAATGTTTCCACTTCAATTTCTTCATCAAACTGCTCTGAGGTAGAAACATAATGATTTTGTTCATCAGATCCGCTTGGGATCTTGTAGTCTTCTCCATAAGGAACAATTTCCTTTGATGACATGGAGGAAATCGGAACGGCATCAATAGGATTTTCAAGCGAGCTGGTCATTGGCTTCATTTTCTTCACGGCCGAAGAATTTGACGCAGCTGATGCCTTCCTTTTCTTCATTGCAGCTCGCTCTGCAGCCTTGGTCTTCTTCACTTCATAAGCAGAAGGAAGAATTGGAGTTGGTGTTGGCGCAGGAGGAGCTGAGGACTGTGGTTCATTTTCTTCAGGCGCAACTGGTGCAGTTGCCCTGATCTCTTCAGTTTCTTCAGGCACACCACTAGTGGATGCCCTGGGAATTTCTTCAGCGGCTGGAATGGAGTCATCAGCCCTGGAACTTGTATTCTCATCAGCAGGCTGAAAGTCATCAGCAGTGCTGGCATGTTCTTCAGCAGGCTGAGCAGAGTCTGCAGCCTGAGGATTTGCTTGTTGCGATGGGGCTGCAACAGTTGTCGTTTTCTTTGTCAAATTGACGAATCTCACTTTGGCTCCTTGCCAATCAGCATTGTATGCATCGAAATCTTTGCTGAGGGCTTGGATCTCAGATTGAGCCTTGAGAAGTTCTTCAGGAGTCAGTCTGACGATGTTCTTCTTCAGAAGCTTCTCCTTTCTAGCTTGTGCTCTCTTTATCTCACGAGCCTTTTCAAACTTCCATTTCTCTTCAGAGATGAAATGGGTCAGCATATGACTTTGACCAGGAGTCAGAGGCAGATCAGGCATTGGAGTGTTTGGATCCTGATGCCATAAATCGATGTAGTCGAGGATCTTCTTCGGATCTAGAAGCAGAGGCACAGGTGTTCCTTTGGCTCTAGCGGCCTTTGCTTATCTGTCTCTGATGATTTCTGCAAGTTCTTCATCAGAAGCTTCATCATCAGAAGGCACTTGGAAAGCAACCTGTTTCTTTCTTGGACTTGGCCGAGGACCGCGTCCAGCTGTTGCTTTTGTCTTCAGCAGAGTGGGGCCTGATGAGGACATTGGTGCAGCTGAGGAACTTGCTGAGACACCAGAAGCAATTGAGAAACCCTGAGTCGTTTGACATGTAGCCAGGTGCACAGGAGTTGAGGACTTGGAGGGAGCTGCTGAGGACTTGGGTGGAGCAGCAGTAGTCTGAGGAATTTGCCGTGAGGGCGCGGCTGAGGAACTTGGCCGTGAGGGCGCTGATGGTGAAGCACTTGGCTTGCGAGCAGGCTTCTTCAGCATTGATTTCCTCGGCTTGACCGAGGTCTCAGCGGCAGCAGCAGCAGCAGAATCCTCATTGAATTTCCTCACTGCCTCCTTGGCTTGTCTTGCCAATTTTGCTTGGCGCCTAGCCCATTCTTTAGGAAAGTCTTCACCACTTTTGATGCTAGTGGGATCAACGACTTGGCCAGGTGCCAATGGAGCTCTTGGGCATGGAGGATTTAAGGCGAATTTCTTCATGTACTTTGGAGTAACATATCGATATTCCCTCCATTCTCGTGCCCATCTTCGTTCAATCCTCTGTATGCGCACTTTGCGCTGATTCTTGTTTTCTTTGCCAAATTTGGCTTCATCAGGTGTGCAATAATCCTTGTATATTTCATCAGGGATCTCGAAAGCAGTCATGACCTCTGGTCTCTTTCCTCCTTTCTGTGGTCTCTTTCCTTCTGCCATTTTATTCAGATGAGGAATTTAAACAATAGAACACTCTGAGGAAGTATGCAGTTTTTCTTCGAGGAATGCTGCAAATGAGTTAAGTTGATGAGAACCTAGTGATTCAGCAGCGGACATGAGTACCTGTGAACAGAGTGTAGGTGCGAGGAATTTGGAGAGGTCATATGCGTTCTCAAAAGATTTTTCGAAAAGACAAGTTTTGAGGAATTTGACCACTTGAGCCTTGAGGAATTTCACTAAGCGTTCTTGTCTTAGGTTCCAGAGTTGTACAGATCGAAAATCCGCACAATTGAGGAATCTTGAAGAATTGAGTGCTTAGAGAGATGGATCAAGAGCATACAGTGTGTGAGGTGTTCATATGTGAAGATTTGAAGAATAAAACACCTTTGAAGATTTTTAGAAAAGTTTGAGAATCAAAGCGAGTAATAAAAGTGACTTTTAATTACCCGAACTGAAGAACACGACGAACGGAGATGAACAACGATGAAGTTCGTCAAGTTAGATCTCCCGCGCCCTAACTTGGCAGAGGGAGACAGCTACGGCGGCAGCGGAGTGAAGATTTCCGCAGCCGGTGCGAGTACGACGACGACGAGGTTGAGGCAGTGAAGCTCTTCCTCACCGGCGGTGATAGAGTAGCGGCGGCGCTAGGGTTTGAGGAGAGCTCGAGCGAGAGACAGTGACCGAGCGGAGTAAATGAAGTAAGGAAGGGAGAGGGGTATTTATAGCCATGGTAAAAACTGTTCGCCCGAAGATTTCGGGACGAACATGCCCCTGCCCTTTCTTCTTCACGCGACATGTGTCACCCACGTACTGTGCAGATGAGATCGTGTAAGATCGTGGGTGAATAAACTAATGCATCGTGGGATGCGGAACGGTTTGAGCGATAAAACCGAAAATCTGGATAAGATTTGTTTTAAAATTTCGTTCGCAATTTCTTCAGCTAACAAGGACACAGTGAAGACTTTGAACGAGTTTCAATTAGAACGCACATGAAGAATTTGTGAATAGATTGGGTTGAGTATAGCATAGAGGGGGAAGGGTCCGATCACATTCACTTAGCAGAAATCGCAACTTGAAAAAATAGCAATAAGTGAATGCTGTAGAGGACATAAACTCACACACACACACACACACACACACATATATATATATATATATATATATATATATATATATATATATATATATAGTCAATGAAGAAAAACGACGGAAACAGTGAAGATTTTGCAAAGTTGAAGAATTTGAAAGACTAAGGAATTTCAAAAATGAGGAAAAACTCAAATTGAAGATTTTCAACTTTTGTGGTGGCGTGTCCCACCGTATAAGAATGATGATTTCAGACACCGCGTACAATGGTCGTAGGGTTCTGAGAATCAAATTCTTCATTAATTTCTTCACACTTAGAGTGTTATTCTTCATTGATTGAAGAAAAACGTTTCTTCATGTGTTGCACATCTAAGTCATCAATTCTGCATAAGGGTTAGGATGTGTGTCCTTTTCAAAGAACATTCGAAGATTCTAGGATATTTAGCTCACACCGCAACTTGCTAAATCTCTTCTCATCCAAGGGCTTAGTGAAGATATTAGCTAGCTGTTCTTCAGTCTTCACATGCTCGATGGAGATGTAGCCCTTCAACACATGATCACGAACAAAATGATGACGAATCTGGATGTGCTTAGTCTTCGAGTGCTGAACTGGGTTGTGAGCAATCTTGATGGCACTCTCATTGTCGCAGAGGAGAGGCACATTCTTCACGTTGACGCCATAGTCCTTGAGGGTTTGCTTCATCCAAAGCAGTTGAGCACAGCATGAGCCAACAGCAATGTATTCAGCTTCTGCAGTAGACAGTGATACGCAGTTCTGTTTCTTCGAGGACCAACAGACCAAAGATCGTCCGAGGAAATGACAAGTGCCAGATGTGGACTTGCGGTCCACACGATCACCGGCATAGTCAGAGTCAGAATATCCAATGAGATCAAAAGCAGAGCCCTTGGGGTACCATAATCCTAGTGTTGGTGTGTGAGCTAGATATCGAAGAATATGCTTCACAGCCTTATGGTGTGATTCCTTCGGTGCAGCTTGAAATCGGGCACACATACAAACACTAAGCATTATATCTGGCCTAGATGCACATAAGTACAATAAGGAACCAATCATGGAGCGGTATACCTTGTGATCGAAGTCAATACCATTTTCATCAGTGCATAGATGGCCATTTGTGGGCATAGGAATTTTGACGCCTTTGCAATCTTGCATGCCGAATTTCCTAAGTACATCTTTGAGGTATTTCTCCTGAGATATGAATATGCCATTGCGCTGCTGACGAATTTGAAGACCTAAGAAGAATTTCAACTCTCCCATCATAGACATTTGATATTCTTCACTCATCATATAGGCAAATTCATCACTATATCGTTGGTTAGTACAGCCAAAGATAATATCATCAACATATATTTGGCACACAAACAGTTCACCATCATATGATTTAGTAAAAAGAGTAGGGTCGAGTGAACCGGGTGTGAAGCCATTCTTCACGAAGAATTCCTTCAATGTATCATACCACGCCCGAGGGGCTTGCTTGAGGCCATAGAGGGCCTTATTGAGTCTGAAGACTTTGTCAGGATTCTTGGGATCTTCAAAACCTGGGGTTGAGCAACATATACCTCTTCCTCAAGCTTACCATTGAGGAATGCACTTTTCACATCCATTTGATATAAGATGATATCATGATGGTTAGCGTAAGCAAGTAATATGCGAATAGCCTCAAGTCTAGCAACAGGTGCAAAAGTTTCATCGAAATCAATTCCTTCAACCTGTGTGTAGCCTTGAGCTACTAGTCGTGCCTTATTCCTCACCACAAGGCCATTTTCATCTTGCTTGTTACGGTAGATCCACTTTGTGCCAATGATATTATGCTTGCGAGGATCTGGGCGATTGACCAATTCCCAGACATTGTTCAGCTCGAACTGATGCAATTCTTCTTGCATAGCCTGAATCCACTCCGGCTCCAGAAATGCTTCATCTACCTTAGTGGGCTCTATAATAGATATAAAAGCATAGTGCCCACACAAGTTAGATAAATGTGATGCTTTTGAGCGTGTGAGAGGACCTGGTGCGCTAATGTCATCGATGATCTTCTCCACTTGCACTTCTTTTGCAACGCGTGGATGAGTTGGTTGTCGCTGAGGATTTTGATCAGCATTTTCTTCAGCACCATTTTCCTCATCTTGTTCTTCAGGTGCATCAGCTCGACGTTCTTCACGAACAGGAATGAATTCTTCAGCAGATTCTTCAGTCGGAATAACATCCTCAGTTGCCTTGAGCTTGATAGCATCCTCAGGTGCTGGTTCATCTAACACAGAAGGTAGGTGCTCTCTTTGCGAGCCATTAGTTTCATCGAACCGCACATCTACAGTGTCAACAATCTTGTGAAGAACAATGTTGAAGACTCTGTAGGTGTGCGAGTCCTTTTCGTAACCAAGCATAAAACCTTCATGTGCTTTCGGTGCAAATTTAGAGTTGTGGTGAGGATATCTAATCCAACATTTAGCACCGAAGACTTTGAAATAACTCACATTGGGTTTCTTGTCAGTGAGGAGTTCATAGGCAGTCTTTTTGAAGAATTTGTGAAGATATACTCTGTTGATGATGTGGCAAGCAGTATCAATTGCATCAATCCAAAAATGTTGAGGCGTTTTGTATTCATCAAGCATAGTGCAAGCCATCTCAACAAGAGTTCTGTTCTTGCGCTCTACTACGCCATTCTGCTGAGGAGTATAGGGAGCAGATAACTCATGAGTAATACCAAGTTCATCAAGATATGCATCAAGACCGGAATTCTTGAACTCAGTTCCATTATCACTTCTGATATGTTTGATCTTCACACCAAAGTTGGTTGAAGCCCTCGAGGAAAATCGTTTGAAGACTTCCTGCACTTCATGTTTGTAAGTAACAATGTGTACCCATGTATATCGAGAATAATCATCAACAATGACAAAACCATATAGAGATGCATCATTCATGACTGCTGAATAATGATTAGGTCCGAAGAGGTCCATGTGAAGCAATTCGAATGGACGGGTAGTGGTCATGATAGTCTTCGCTGGATGCTTGGCCTTGGTCATTTTCCCAGCCTCACAGGCTCCGCATAAGTGATCCTTGAGGAATTTGACATTCTCAATGCCAATGACATGCTTCTTCTTCGCAAGCGTGTTCAAATTCCTCATGCCTGCGTGACCAAGTCGTCGATACCATAGCCAGCCTTCTGAAGCTTTTGCAAGTAGACACACGGCTGGTTGTGGTCCTGTAGAGAAATCAACAATATACAGATCTCCTCTCCTAAAGCCTTCAAAGACTTTGGAATTGTCAGCTTCCATAATCACAACACAGCGATATTTGCCAAAGACAACAACCATATCAAGATCACAAAGCATTGAGACTGACATGAGATTGTATCCTAAGGACTCAAGAAGCATGACTTTGTCCATGTGCTTATCCTTAGAGATAGCAACCTTACCAAGACCCAATACCTGACTTTTGCCTTTGTCATCAAAGATGATATGCTTCAGAGGTGACGGTGATAAGGGAGCATCCATCAATAGATTCTTGTCACCAGTCATGTGATTTGTACATCCACTATCGAGGACCCATTCAGTGGTTTTGAGTTGATCATCCTGCAGATGAATTAGTGTAGCTTACAATCTCATATGCTTCATCAGTGAAGAATATGATATCAAGTTCATCAGATGAATTTCATCAAGCAGTAAACAGGTATAGCAGTATGAGGACGTGTGAAATGAAAGTTCATTTCATCATGATTCGCCTGCGTCCCTTCAGGCATTTTTGTCAAGTCACCAGCAAATTCTTCAGACGTTAGAGCACGTCTGGAGACCTGACCCTGCAGAGGAGATTAGTTCTTTTTCTTCACCACCCACATCTAGAGGGGTGGCAAAGAGTTCATCATTCTGCGAGCACCATATGAGAAAGGTGGAAAAGATGCCAAACCATTTCGCTTCACATAAGAGGGGTTAGGGTAAGCATATGAATAAGCAAAGTAATTCTTCGAGGACTTATGAACAGAATGGTTTGAAGAATAATGCACATATTCATAGCCCTTAGCTCTACCCTGCGAGACAGAGTTGTTAGCACGACGATAATCATATGAGGACTTTGATCCAGTTGAGGAATTTGATCCATATGAAGAATTTGGTCCATATGAAGAATTTGATCTGGGGTTCCTGTTCTTCACAGGTGGTGTCATGAGGACATTCACCTGAAGACTTTCAACACAGCTTTTGGGAACCCAGATTTTCTTCATAGGGGAACCGATCCTGCAGTTAGTGCCAACATATCTAGCAAATACTTCACCATTCTGTTTTTTGAACAGTTTATAGTTGGAGTCAAATGACTCATCAGAAGAATGTGGAGATTCACATGTAAAGCCAGATAAGTTAGATGGATCAACTGGAGGTCCTTTGCAGCAACCCATGAGGTTTTGGGGTACTGCTCAGGCTTCCAATATGTTCCATCAGCATTGAGTTTCCTCTCAAAGGCAATACCCTCTTTCCTAGGGTTTCTGTTGAGGATTTGCTTTTTGAGCACATCACAAAGTGTCTGATGCCCTTTGAGGCTTTTGTACATGCCTGTCATGTACAATTCCTTCAGCCCTGCATTGTCAGTGATACTAGCAGTGTCCTCAGATGAGGAATTAGTGATAGCAGAGGCATATGAAGAATTTGTAATATTTGAAGCATTTGAACATTCAGGTGAAGAATTAGCAGATTCACGTTCAATGCACTTTAAGCATGGAGGAACAAATTCTTCCTGAGAAGCGCTGATTTGTTGAGCAAGTAATGAATCGCGCTCCTTCTGAAGATCTTCATAACACACTCTTAGCTTTTCAAGATCTTCCTTTCTTTGAAGAGATTCAAGAGAAAGCTTCTCGTGATCAGTCAAGAGGGTGTTATGTTGATCTTGAAGGGCGTCAAACTTGGAGTGAATTCTCTGAAGACATTCACCCAATGCTTTTGACTGATCCATTTCTTTGCGCAACATATTATCACTTTTTTCTAGCATATCTTGAGTTTGTTCTAAAGCCGTTTGTTGTTTAGTGGCAACGCAAATAAGTTTGGTATAGCAGGATTCAATGTCATCATCAGATTCATCATTGTCAGATTCATCATTATCAGGTTCATCATCACAAGACTCAGATGAGGAGCATTCGGTTACCTCAGCACCGTTGGCCATGAGGCAAGATGCAGAAGATGATGATTCTGGCTCGAAAGTCATTATTTTGAGAGATTCCTTGAAATCCTCAAACCAGGGATCATGACGAGTTTGGTGACCTTCATAGACATCAGAGATTCGTTCCCAGATGAGCTTCGAGTTGCCAAGATGCATAATTCGCCCGAATTGATCGCTGGATAGGCAGGAGCAGATGATATCCTTCGCTATGATGTCAAGTCGAGTGTACTTGTGAATATCATCAGCATTCGCCATCTTGCATAGGTCAGTAAGACCAATCTCAGTGACGGTCCACAGCTCGCAGTTCCTTGCCATGAGGCGCTTCCTCATCATGGCCTTCCACTTGGGATAGTCATGACCGTCAAAGATAGGGCATGTCACTTTCTTCATACCTGCGGTCGACATAACTAAAACTCCAGGCGGTTAAACCAAAATCACACAGAACAAGGGAGTACCTTGCTCTGATACCAATTGAAAGTGCGTTATATTGACTAGAGGGGGGTGAATAGGCGATTTTTATGAATTCTTCACTGAGGAATTTGCTGGTGAGGAAATTCCTTAGCGAAGAACTACTTGCAGCGGAATAAGTACTCAGAAGTAAACATAGCAGAATACAAACATGGTCATCATGATGAAATGAAGACTAGCACAGAGTACAGAAAGCGTAAACACAGGATAACAAGATGAAGACAAACAGACTGAAGAAATTGAACTGAGGAATTTTGTGAAAGTCTTCAGTCAAAGTCTTCAAGCACAGATATGAACAACATACAACACAGTAATGAGGAAATGAAAGAGTTGAGGAAATAGAACCAGTTAGTTGGTGAAGACAATGATTTGGTAAACCAGTTCCAACTGCTGTCTCAGTTGTACGTCTGGTTGGAGCGGCTGAGTATTTAAACTCGAGGACACACAGTCCCGGACACCCAGTCTCTGAGCCGCAACTCAGGACACCCAGTCCTCACCGTATTCTCCTTGAACTAAGACCACGCAGGCCTCGTCCAATCACTCGTGGTAAGTCTTCAGGTGACTTCCAAACCTTCACAGACTTGGTCACTCGGCGATCCACAATTCCTCTTGGATGGTCTAGACCTTGACGCCTAACCGTCTGGAAGAAGCACAGTCTTCAAAGGTAACAAGCGTCGGATCCACGCAGGATCAATTTCTTCAGTGATGCTCAATCACTTTGGGTTTGTGGGGGTTTGGTTTTGGGATTTTCCTCACTCGATGATTTTCGCTCAAAGTCCTCGGAGGATGGGTTGCTCTCAAATGACAAGTGTCAAGTTCTCTCGAAGCAGCCAATCAACTAGTGGTTGTAGGGGGGCGGCTATTTATAGCCTAGGGAGCAGCCCGACATGATAAGACATAAATGCCCCTCAATGATATGACCGTTAGGTGGATAAGATATTTTGGACAGCCGGCGCGCAGCACAGCAACGGTCAGAAATTTGACTCTCAAATTCCTCAGGGCTATCATGTTCCTCACTGTGTAGGCAATTCGCACTGGCGAATTCCTAACTCCTCAGTCAGAGCAAAGTCCTCAGTGACCAGAAGAATTGCGTCTCTGTCACTGAAGAAATTGACTGAACTGTATGAGATTTCCAATGGCTTCACTCGAAGGGATTGGTAGGTGTAGGATTTTGAGTTGAGCATCACATGGAAATTTTTCCTTAGTATTTCCTCGACCCCCTTTAACAGTACGGTGTTTCCTATGACTCAAGAAAGAGAAAATGAAACTACGAAAACAAAAGTCTTCACGCTCCATATTCCTCGAATGAATACCAAGTCTTCAAGGTCACACCAATTTCTTCACTTTCAAAGTCTTCAGAAAGTCTTCAGAATATCAAAGTCTTCAGTCGAAGAACTTCATTTTTAGGGGTCGACTTTCTCTGTAAATATCAAACTCCTCATAGACTTATAGACCTGTGTACACTCACAAACGCATCAGTTACTTAACCTATAAGTCTTCAATACACCAAAATCACTAAGGGGCACTAGATGCACTTACACTCGGGTCCAAGTAAGGCCACCGCTGCTACCCTCCGGTTGAAGCCAAGCTAGGCGAGTTGACCATCGATGGCCGGTTAGCTGGTTGGCAGCGACGTGGAGTTGGAGAGCTGCGCTGGAGAAGAACGCTGCTTCTACTTAACTGCTGGTGTAGTTGGTTGACTGACACGTGGGCCCAACAGGCCACATGTCAGTTATGCAACTGCACCTGCAGTTAAGTCACTGAAGCTTTTGTTTGGCTCAGCGGGACATAGGTGGGTAGCTTCGGTTAATTAATTATACCTCCAGCGCACGCCTTTTTAGTTGAAGAATGTATGAAATGTAATGAAATCGGGCATGTTTATATGAAATCCGACCGTGTATGAATGAATTTATTTCGATTAGTTTGAATTCCTATATCACTGGCATTGGATGAACACGAAAAACAATACGCACTAGCATTATTCCCAGGGTGATCACCTTGTTTGCAGCAGTTTCACATGTACTCCCTCCAGTCCTTTCTAGTCTGCATACAAGTTTTGTTTGCAGTCAAGGTATCTCTACTTTGACCAATCTTATACAAAAAAGTATGCACTTTCACAATGTGTGAAGTAAAAAGGAACAGAAGGAGTACAAAGAGTTTGAGCAGCTTTTTAGCGTTTCTGTACATTGCAATCAAACACACAGGGCTAGCAATTCATAGAGAACATCCAAAACAATCGATGATTATGTATCTCAGCGACTCACATTTCAGAGGCAATATTTACTTCACAACTAAAGAATAAAGAAAAAATTGATCGACGCTGCTGATAGCAAAGGGCGTCCCATTTGAAAATATTAAACGCATGTCTTGCTAAAATCAACGATCAAAATTTGACAAGGTTGTCCCATTCCAAAATATCAAATGCCTACGATTGTGGAATGGGCGGGGTTTGCCATCAGTTCGAACATTGACATGGCACCTCATGATAAATAAACCAGCTGTTCTTTTTGTGCAGTTCCACCAAAATCAACCAAATTCGCGCGTAGCTTGTATAATTCGGCCCTTATATGTTGCAACGCCTTGAACTTATTGACACCTCCTTTCTTGTGGTGGAAATGAATGATTCGATGTATTCATGAACATTTTGTGCAGTTCCCATTGAAATCAAGCTGAGCACCCCTGTTTGCACAAATACAAAGAAGTGATTAGTATAAAGCAAACTGTACTATGAATTGACAGTTTAAACAGGCACCTACATGGTCCATGTAGAGCACACTTTTAGAAAAATGGAACTCACCAGAAAGAATCCTAGAACAACATTGTACTCGCGCATCACAGCAAAAAATGAAAGATTTATCAGTCCTTCTGAGCTGAAGTTAGTTTGGTCTTGTGGGGAGTAATGTAACCATATCCTTCAACTGCTCCTTCTGATGAGAAGATAGACATGGCTTCTTCATCCTGGCATAATCGGAACTAGTCACTTCACGTACTCCATATTCTTCTTCAGAGGAAGATGATCCTGTTGTGCAAAGACAAGAGGACTACTAAATGCTAGCATCCCTGTTTTCTCAAAAAAAGGAAAGGAAATATTTAAAACAACACAGATGAAACACTTCTCAAGGACAATACCACTTTTTCATGATAGTATCTAAACAGTAGCACAACACCAATAGAGATGACAAAGCTCAATCATATGGATGAAATCAGTGGGCGAGTACCAACCTTTGTCAGGAGGCTTATTGTGTAGAGCATACAGATGAAGCACTTCTCCGGAACCATCTGTTGCTATCTACGGTGGTGGCCATGCTTACTATATACTCCTCGATTAGTTTAATGTTTCCAACATCTTCTTGTGCAGTTCCACTAAAATATATGGTATCTTCAAAGAAGATCCCTGTTTGCACAAGTAGAGATAATTACGTATTACATTAAGAGTGGCATCAAATCAGTGGCAAAACAATTGCTCGTTCCAGCCATAGCAATAAATTAAGATGCAAAACTATATCATTACTTGTGTCATCACAGTTCCAGTGCTTCATTACAGCACCAGGAGTTGATTTTTGTTTTTCTTTCGCTTGTTCTTCCCCTTCATCACTTGGTTCAATAACAGACAAGCTTCGCCTTCAATGTAAGATTTGGAATGTCAATTAGGGAGCACAAGTATAGTACTAAACTTAATTTTCTGATGAAAGTGGCAAAATACAGGCCAACAGTTGTGAAATATCCTTATCCTACCTCAATGGGATATTACGGTGCACATACAGATTGGAAGTCTTGTCCCCATTTGTGCAGTTCACTAAAATCAAGCAACATTATCGTACAAGTAGCACAACATATGAAAGCACACTGCAGAATCATGTGAAAGAAGGCTAGTACTGACCTCTCATGATGCGGAATTCAAACAACTCACAAGAAGAAGATCTGAACCAAATTTGCCAACACGGATAGGAAGTAAGATCTCCTCTTGTGCAGTTCCACTAAGATTAAGCAATCAAGCAACATTGTCGGTGTGACATTTTGGTTGAACTGCACAAAACACTCTTAAAACAAAAGTGTTTTGTGCAGTGCAACAAAAGGTCACAATGGCAACGAGGTGAAGTAGATAACCCTGTTTACACAGAGGTGCAAAGGAAACAATTAGTGGTCAATAACGGTGGATGACACAGAAGCCAACAAAAAGAAGCATCTACCTTATCTAAATGGGAAAGAAAGCAAGACAGTAGCATTTCTCAAACGGTGGCATTGATTAATATTAACATAGAGATTATATTAACAATAAAATTCGTTAAACATGTAATTTGTTTTTAACTGTGGCATTGCATCAATTTTCGAGCGGCATTATTAGAGGGTGTTTGTTTACAGGGACATTTTGGTGTAGGGACTAAAAAAACTCCGTGCCAGTCCCATCTAAACCAAACAGGAGGGACTTTTAGGGACTAAAAGTGGGCATTTGGGACTAAAGAAAGAAGACCCCGAGGGAGTCTTTTTGGGACTTTTTCCAACAGTTGCCCCTGCCACGCATCGCACCTTGTCTCTATTAGTTCATTACTAGGGGTAACATGGTCTTTTAGCATGTCATTTAATAACCTCTAGTCCATGTTTAGTCCCTGGAACCAAGCAGGTAGGGACTAGGGAGTTTTTAACCAAACAGGGCCTTAGATTAACAACAACTAATGAGTTGCACGAGACAGTGGACGCACCAGCACCATGTGCATCTACCGATGTACTGTGGTCATGCACAGTCTGTTGCAACAAAGAACAAACAACCAAGGAGCATATTTGTGTTGGTCCCAGTTTTGTTATCTTTAGACACCTTTCCCTATGTGAGCGCAGCAAATCTAGTCCTGCTCAAACTCTACAGCCTTGTCCCCCAAAACAAAAGATCAGTTCATTACAGATGTGCGTACTGCGTTTGTCATTGTTTTCCCTTTTCGACCAACGTAGGTGCTGGATAGCCAGTCTGTACTAGTACTTTCGCCCCTTCCTTTCCTCTTTGAACCACGTCCTAGATTTATGTGATACAACTTTCCCCAATACTTTCTCACATTCCTTTCCTCTTTGAACCACGTCCTAGATTCATGCTATACAACTTTCCCCCTTCATTTCCTCTTTGAACCACGTCCTAGATTCATGCTATATACAAATTTTCCCACTACTTTCCCCCACTCCTTTCCTCTTTGAACCACGTCCTAGATTCATGGTATACATACAGCTAGAGCCATGCATGTGGAGTAAGTAAATTATACCTTAAGATTCTTGGGGCGTGGTTCAGTGGGCGACGGGACGACGACGAAGAAGAAGGGGTCGGAGGCCCTCCCGCGCTGCCGCTGGGTGAAAGTGAACAGCTGTGCCGGTAGTGGATTCCCTCCCTCGCCGACGGCGACATCGTTAAGCCTCCTTCCCTTCCCGGCGGATGGATCCTGCCGGCTCTTTGAGCAGCAGTGAGGGGAGAGAGAGGGCAACGAAGTCTTGTTTAGATCTGGAGAGGGCGAGAGAGTGTGAAGAGAGCAACTACAAGCGCTGAGGCTCCAGCATGTTTTTATATACTGGAGAGAGAGTGTGAAGCGTGCAAACCCTAGAAAACAAGTGCCGAGGCTGCAGCTTATACGTGATGAGGTGATTATACAGTCACTATGAGATCGTATAGCTCTGTATCCATCCATTTTGACCAGCCAAAGAATCCTCCTGACACAACTTATGCTCAAGTGTAGTTATCGAACCCGAGACCTCAAGTTTGATGAGCGAACAGGCTAACCAGCTACACAACCCTCCTGTTATGTTCAACGAGAGGAAAATAACCTTTTATACATTCATGCATTCATGTGACAAGCATGCCGTGTTTTTTGTGTGTGGGAGTCATTGGGATTTCAATCATAATCATGTCATGTGGCTTTGGTGGTAAGACTATCCACAGTGGTGCAGAAATAATGCAGCTTTAGTCATCTTACCTCTCTCCATGTAGTACGTTGGGTCCCACCAATCATAGGGTGAAACAAACGAATTAATAAGAAAAATTAAAAGCGCCAGCGGTGTATCTTATCTCACACATCTTGCTACTGCTCGGGAACACTATCCAATTGATCCATCTGTTTGCTCACGTATTATTTTAAGTGAATCCTTATTATAACATGCACACAATTTTGGGCACTTGTATTCGACCTAAATCAGTGTGCCACCATATCTCGTACTTACTACTCCCTTCGTCTAGGTGTAATAAGTCACGTTAGGTGCAGCGGGACCAAGGTGCGTGCGCGCGCGCTGATACGTCTCCAACGTATCTATAATTTTTGATTGCTCCATGCTACTTTATCTACTGTTTTGGACTATATTGGGCTTTATTTTCCACTTTTATATTATTTTTGGGACTAACCTATTAACCGGAGGCCCAGCCCCGAATTGCTGTATTTTTGCCTATTTCAGTGTTTCGAAGAAACGGAATATCAAACGGAGTCCAAACGGAATGAAACCTTCGGGAACGTGATTTTCTCACCGAACGTGATCCAGGAGACTTGGACCTTACTCCAAGAAGTGCCAGAGGCAGTCACGAGGGTGGATGGCACGCCCCCTGGGCGCACCCCCTACCTCGTGGGCCCCCCTGCTGCTCCACCGACGTACTCCTTCCTCCTATATGTACCTATGTATCCCCAAACAATCAGAACAGGAGCCAAAAACCAAATTCCACCGCCGCAACCTTCTGTATCCACGAGATCCCATCTTGGGGCCTATTCCGGAGCTCTGCCGGAGGGGGCATCCACCATGGAGGGCTTCTACATCAACACCATAGCCCCTCCGATGAAGTGTGAGTAGTTTACTTCAGACCTTCGGGTCCATAGCTAGTAGCTAGATGGCTTCTTCTCTCTTTTTGGATCTCAATACAATGTTCTCCCCCTCTCTCGTGGAGACCTATTCGATGTAATCTTCTTTTTGCAGTGTGTTTGTTGAGACCGATGAATTGTGGGTTTATGATCCAGTATTATCTATGGAAAATGTTTGAATCTTCTCTGAATTCTTTTATGTATGATTGAGTTATCTTTGCAAGTCTCTTTGAATTATCCTTTTTGGTTTGGCCAACTAGATTGGTAGTTCTTGCAATGGGAGAAGTGCTTAGCTTTGGGTCCAATCTTGCGGTGTCCTTTCCCAGTGACAGAAGGGGCAGCAAGGCACGTATTGTATTGTTGCCATCGAGGATAACAAGATATTTTTTTATCATATTGCATGAATTTATCCCTCTACATCATGTCATCTTGCTTAAGGCGTTACTCTGTTTTTAACTTAATACTCTATATGCATGCTGGATAGCGGTCGATGAGTGGAGTAATAGTAGTAGATGCAGAATCGTTTTGATCTACTTGTCTTGGACGTGATGCCTATATACATGATCATTACCTAGATATGCTCATAACTATGCTCAATTCTGTGAATTGCTCAACAGTAATTTGTTCACCCACCGTAGAATATCTATGCTCTTGAGAGAAGCCACTAGTGAAACCTAGCCCCCGGGTCTATTCTCATCATATCAATCTCTATCGCTTTATTTACTTGCTTTGTTTTACTTTGCCTTTTACTTTTTACTTTGCATCTATCTATCAAAAATACCAAAAATATTATTTATCATCTCTATCAGATCTCACTCTCGTAAGTGACCGTGATGGGATTGACAACCCCTAATCGCGTTGGTTGCGAGTAGCTATCGTTTTGTGTAGGTACGAGGGACTTGTGCGTGGTCTCCTACTGGATTGATACCTTGGTTCTCAAAAACTGAGGGAAATACTTATGCTACTTTGCTGCATCATCCTCTCCTCTTCGGGGAAATCCAACGCAATGCTCAAGAGGTAGCACCCGCGCGCATGTGTGTTTAACAACATGTGTGTGTTAGAGAGAGCGACAGATCGACCTACTTCTATAGAGAGATGGTGTGTAGTGTATGATTTTAGCCGCGAGAGTCGGTGCATCCTCTCATTTCCGGGCGTGTCCGGTAGGGACATGCGGACAGCTGCCATGCCCGCTCCTGACCAGCCTGGCCCACCCAAAGCCCATCCATTGCTCGCGCGTGCTTCCCGCCCAAAATGATCAGCACCGCTCCAAAGAATCGGTGCCGCGTTCATGGCCGGGCAGAGTGGACGCGACCTCTCACTAGTGCAAGAGTGATGGTTGCTTCGTCCGTCCAACTTACTGCTGGGTCTATGTGATTTGACGGCTCATTGGTCTTTATTACTGAGGTGGTAGGACTACTGGATGTCCCACGCTTTTGGTGAAAGGAGGTACTACTAGATTACAATTTTCTCCATTCTTACAGTGGAGGAGTGCAAGAGCAGTGAAAACACGCATGCTCAGTGATTACATGGCCCACCTGACACTATCACCGTGCGACACCTAACTCTTTACAGCGCGTTGCCACGGAACAGCCGTATATCTCTTTGCGCAAAATTATCGATTTCATGGAACTAAAAAAACTCTATAACTGCATGACAATGTGGTAGCCAAACTAAATAAACTCCCATCATCATTTAGATCATCCCACGTAAGGAAAAAAGATCGACCAACTCCTACTGCATAATGGGATTATATTTTTCTGTTTGACATGTTAATGGGACTTAAAAGCTCACTTACATGCATGCTAGCGGTGCATTCTTGCATGCAGACATGTTGATGTGATTTAAAACCCAGTCACATGCATGCCATAGTATTTCTACATGCTTGCATGTGGCTTAGTGCGGAGCCTCTCAACGTCTAGATCAGACGGCTATTATGGACTGATTTAGTTCATCTAACGGCTACATTAATTTTGATGATGTGGCTCAAGGAGAGGATAGAGAATTCCTAGTAGTGGGGGCTAGCTATTACTAGTAGATAAGTCTTTGTAGAGATTCCACTAGGTGAACTACATACGGAACAAAATGAATGAATCTACACTTAAAATGCATCTATATACATCCGCATGTGGTTCATGGTGAAATCTCTACAAAGACTTATATTTAGGAACGGAGGAAGTACTAGTATAGTACGTACTGTAATTTATCAGCGAGATAAATTTGTACAATGCTATGAAGCTTCCGGCTTCTGTTACATGTATCTTGCGTCCAAGGTTGCTCGTTGCAACATTTCATCAAATACAAAGGAGACTAACATGCATGCTGTTGCATCTCAATGATTGACAGATCATAGCAAATATGTACTCCCTCCGTAACAAAATAAGTGTCTCAACTTTGTGCAAACTTTAGTACAAAGTTGTACTACTACTAAAGTTGACACTTATTTTGGAACAGAGGCAGCTAAAGAAAAAAAAAATGATCCATGCAGTCCCTAGCCCTTGAACCGTGAACCCTAACCAGGCTTCAATTTGCTGGCAACGATCGAGCTTCCTAATAAATGAAGTTTGCAACCTTTTGACCATCGGATCATTTTGTGCAGTTTCACCAAAATCGAGATGAGCATCCCTGTGGCAAAGAAATTGAAGAAGCGTGATTAGAATAAGATTACTGGGACTAGTTGATGAGACATAAACTCATCACAAATACAGTACGTAGAAGCCAGTAGAGGTATGTGCGGGGCAAAGAAGTAGAGAAATATCCACAGGGAGTGATGTGGGTAGCTGGAGCAGTGGTGCAAGACGGCTGTAAAGGGAGTTGTACCCGAGGGACGTAGCTCAACCTTGAGGAGGGCGGCGGGAGGCGGCAACTGCCCACGTCGCGGCAGTGAGCAAGGGACGAAGGCAACCTCACCGGCTTTGTGAGAGAGAACAGCGGGGACCCCTGATCGGGACGTGCCGACAGTGGGTTTTCGTCGTCGGCGACGGCGACCACATCTACACTAAGAATCCACCCCTTCCCCCAGCGGACATGATCTGCCGGGATGTTAGAGATGTGGCCACAGTCGTTTTGTGCGAGAGAGTGTGAAGAGAGTAACCCCAGCAAGCAACCGTGTAGGCTGGCCCGTCCTGACTATGTATATAGTGGAGTGGTTTCCTTTTCTCTCCATATGAACCTATCATATTGCGTACGTGCCACTGAAGAAGAAAAAACTTTATTTATAAATGACGCGGCACCTACTACTCGTTCTCCTATAACCTTGCGCTTAGCATCTCCAAAATATTAACCTTGCGATTGGCTCTTCGCCTCTTTAGGAAGTCGAGCAATAATGGTAGTGCAGTATATATCGTTCTAGCTATATGAGACCGAATGAATTGCTGCACGTCCACCACGTGGGCAAGGGGCGAGGGAGAGTGCTACATACGGAGCAAAATGAGTGAATCTACACTCTAAAATACGTCTATATACATCAGTGTTTGGAGGTTGTACTAGTAGTTCATATTGAAATCTACTAAAGGACATACATATTCCGAACAATATGATATAATCTCTATAACCAAGGTGGTAGGGACGAGGAGTAAACGAACGGAGTAGTAAATTTTTCTCCTCGTCCTACGAGCCACCGCGCGCATGGGCGAGGGAGCGGGCGTAAGGCGAAGCAAGCTTCACCTCATCCTGCGAGCCACCACGCCCGTGGGCGGGGGAGACGGTGTACTAAGCAAGCTTCTCCTCATTCTGCGAGTTGAGGGGACACATCAAAAGTACTCCAGTGTATAGAGCCTTGCCTCTAAGGTAGGCCCCACATGGTTTGCCTCTTTTTTTAATTTAACATAACGCGTAAAGTCGCAATTTGTTTGTTCACCCGTGGTAGACGATCCTCCGTCCACCAAGTGGACAACCAGTACACGTGCCAAATTACCATGTGGGCTACTTTTTTCGTACAGAAATGAGCTCCACCGTGTACCCGCGCGGGTGTGGTTGGGAAAGAGATGGGAGTACATGCGCCGTGCATGCACCTCTGCTCTTCGTGCACGTCCCCCGCCTACGTGGGTGTGTGTGAGAGATACAAACCGCGTTCGTGAGTGTTTTTTGTTTTGGGGTGGGGGTTGATTTCGTGAATTATTTGTGGGAATATGTGTCGATGACATCTCAAACAAAATTTTGCATGCAATGTGTGTGAAATGGAGGCCTATCCATATCATATATAGAGGGTCGGGCAATCCACGAGAAGAGAGGGAGGGTTCATAGCTATCGATAGATTCGAAGAGAGGATCAAGTGGGTGGGTGCGAGATCGATGAAGAGAGCCATCGAAATTGTGTGTGTGTGCAAGTCAAAGATATAGGGCGACTGGCCTACCGGAATGTTAGAGGGCACATGTCAAGTTTGTGTGTGGCAGGGAGACATGACTAGAGAGCTCGATGTATCTGTGTGTGTGTGTGGGGTGGGGGGGGGGAGGGGGTGGGGGAAGGGGTAGGCAGATGCCTAACTATAGAGGTAGAACAACTCTTATATGTGTTGAGAAGGAGAGACCAAGCTATGTCTTGAGGGAGATCAGTCGACATCCATACATAACTGAAGGACGGGAAATATGATGGGACAGAGAGAGAGAGAGAGAGGAGAGAGAGAGGGATGGAGAGGGGTAGAGTGCTGAATGGGTGATGGAGTTGCTTCTCGAAGATGGTGGGAGAGGCCTACTAGACAAACTGAGGGTGGAACTGCAATGTTATCAATAAGAGTGGGGATGTGTTTCTGTGTGTGCCTGTGCATGATAGATCTGTCGGGACGCATCCATGGATGACGAAGGGGAACCATGTGTTTGGTAAGAAAACCTAACTAGATTGTTGGATCAATTGTTGTTTGTCGAAGGAAGGGAGAGACACAACTAATGAGGTAGATCGATCGACGCGTGGGTAAAAACGAGTTATAAGGACCTAGCTAGTTATATGTATAGCGAGAGATTGGTCAGTGTACGTCCATTTGTTAGAGGCAAATAAGGCCCAGCGAGACAGATAGATAGAGAGAATGGAGCTAGGAGGTGGTGCGAGAGGCCCAACTACTAGCTAGATAGGGGAGGAGTGTGCGGTTGTGAGACCGATGAAAAGAGGGGCGAGAGTTTACACGTGTGTGTGACCGTATGAGAGACACGAGGCAAGGACACATAAAGGAGGAGATTGAAGGTGTGTGTGTATGTTGTAGGCAGGCATCGTTGGAGAGGTTTATTGATCGGTGTGTGTCGGAAAGGAGTTGTGGAGACTCTGGGAGAACAACCTAAAGAAAAAATGAATGTGCCCGTTGGATAGAAGGCCGAGGGAGGGGGAGGGCGAGGAGGGCGTGTGCATGGACGAGAGAAAGTTAGTGGTAGCTACAAAGGTTAGAGGATTGTGTGAGTGTAAGAGACTAACAAAGATCATAATTTGATATGAAAGCGGATTCATATATTTGAATAGGAGAGCATAGTGTTTTAAACATTGCATGCATGAATATACCGGTGATACACATGTTGTGCACATGTTATATCATAATGTGATAATGCATGGCGTTTGCAACTCACAGCTAAATGTCGAACAATCTAAACCATACTATACATCAAACAATCTCACATTTTATTTGAATATGTGATGATGTGTGGCGTTTGCAGCTCACAACTAAATATTGAACAATCTAAACAATACTATATATCGAACATTCTCACATTTTATTTGAATTTGTCGTAATGTGTGGTGTTTGCAACTCACATCTAAATACTTGTAGGCGTAGGGGGCGGGGCACCATACATAATGTGATAAACACATTATACATATGAGACATGGTTTAGATTATGAAGATGTAGCTAGAGCTAGATATGTAATGTGATTTGAAATCAACATAAAGTGGATTCAAAAAATCAAGTTCAAGTTCATATAGTACACATAGTTCATATGTAACTCGAGATTAATCATGTGGTGTGCTGTGAAGATAATACACAAATGATGGTTTAACTTGACAATAATGATGATTGTAGATCTTATTAAAATAGAGAAACAAATTCAAATGCTTTGACTTCACAACAATCATCACTGTAGATCTTATTCAAATAGAGAAACGAATTCAAATTTAGTTCATATTGAAGCGGTAGTACATACGTTTGGAATGCACTAAAATGTTCATTTGAGTAGTAGGTTGCATGCATTATACACGTAGCGAAATATTTTAATTGAACATAACATGAATTCAAAGTTTTGAATGACATTTGTAGTGCGCATTGATTTGGTACAGTACATGTTAGGCTTGTCCAGAAATTTCAACCTGCGCCTTGTTAGCCCGAAATATTTAAGATATATCTCTGTCTCGTCGTGCTCCGACAACTCCCTCCATCTCAACCCGTGCCTTGCTATTCCAAAATTACAACGCGCGCAAAAACTCTCACCTCCTGTGAAATCCTGACACGCGAAATGCCCGTGGTACCCCTGAACTGAAAGGACCGCCTCAAATCGGTGGGGGTACTTTCATAACTTACCCCACATTTCAGACAAGTGCGTCTGTCACATCCCCAGTTCTGGCCTGACCTATGCTAGCTTCCATGTGAGCATCATGTTTAAATTCAAATGAAACTTGAATTGAGGAATTTTCAAAAGCCTCAGAAAACCTCAAAAAAATAACCAACATTTAAATCTTCTCAAATGAATCCAAGAAAATGTTCCTGTTATTCTATAGAAATATTGGTAAGAGGTAAAATTCAACCCAATATTTTGGAGTCATAGAAATATTTGTTTTGGCCATTTGAATTAATCCAATAACTATTTGCTTTGGATTTATATTTAATATATATTAAATATGACTCCAATAATTCTGGAAGTTTGTGAGTGGCTTTGTATATATTTTAGCAAGCCACATAATAAACTACATAATTTATTAAAATGATTTAGTTGCTAAAATAAATCAAAACAGAGGAAGAAATATAGAAAACAGAAACTAATAGAGAGAGAGAGAGATTACCTGACGCTTACCTGGCCGGCCTAGCACTGTAGCAGCCCACCAGGCCCATCTGCCAGTCACCACCGACCTCTCGCCAGGAGGACAGCGCGCGCGTGGCCACCGCGCGTGAGCACACGCTCCGCCACCTCCTGCTTCCGCCGCTTTCCCCTCGTCGCCCTGGGCCTCCCTCGCGACGCCACGCAGCCCCAACCGCTCTCTCACTCTCCCCCGTGCTTCTCCCCTCCTCTGTCTCTCCCACGCGCAGCCGCCCGAAACCTTCGTCGCCGCCGTTCGTTGCCGCCGTGGCCACCGGCCACCCCACGCCTCACCAACGCGCCCAGAAGCTCCGCCACTTCGTCCTCGACCTCCTCACCGAGCCACGCCCCTCCGGAAGCCCTGCAGCGTCGTCCCCAACCTCGTCTCCAACCTCTGACCGCCGACGGGCTCGTCGGGGATTCGCGAGCCCCAGCCTCTCCCCGGCCTCGCCGACGCCTCTTCTGGAATCGCCATGAGCCCCTGCCTCTTTCCCCTCTCTCCCCGTGCTCTCCCGCTCCTTCTAGCCACCGTGGCCATCGGAGCCGATTGCTCCTCGCCGCCGGCCATGTCGCCACCGCGGCTACGGCCGTGCAAGCACGCGTCTGAGCTCACCACTGA
Organism: Triticum timopheevii; assembly: GCA_963921465.1. Classification (NCBI taxonomy): domain Eukaryota; kingdom Viridiplantae; phylum Streptophyta; class Magnoliopsida; order Poales; family Poaceae; genus Triticum; species Triticum timopheevii. The sequence continues at coordinate 485,491,206 of OY997270.1, read as the reverse complement.
ACTGACCGCACTCCCCTGAGCATAACTCGCACACCCATCCATCTCCCCGTTCTCTGTAGCTCCGTCTCGCTCAACACCCGAACGCCGACCGCCGCTACGAGCTCGACTCCGGCGAGCTCGCTCCACCCCAGCCCCTTCCATTTGCCCTACCAGATGCGCGCGAGTCCCAGCTACGCGTAGGACCAAACCATGGTCGTTTTGGTCAATTGTGGGCAAAACCCGAGCTAACCCAGTGTGTCTCCGCCGCGTTTTGGTCGCCGCCGGCGTAACTCCGGCGATGGTGACGGGGCAGATTAGTTTAGGCTAATGACACACTTAGTCAACACCTGGTGACACTGACAGCAGGGCCCCACCTGCTAATTAATCATAGATTAGTTTCTGTTTAGTTTTAATTAATCTTAGTGGCCCCACGCGTCAGCGTTGACCATGCTGACGTGGCCATTGACTAGGTCCACATGTCAATGACCCTAACTGGCACTGAGACACTGACCAGTGGGTCCCACTGGTCAGGTTGACCTGGACGCCCCCGTTGACCTCTGACGTCACTCTGACGCACTGCTGATGCAATAACAAATTTCTGGATTTATTTTTATTCAGGAAATTCGAGAAATTGTTGCAAACTTCTAAAATTCATATAAAATCAACCTTAGCTCCAAATGAAATAAATTATATATGAAAAATGATCAGAAAAATCCAATCTATCCATATGTACCATTTTCATGCATGTTAGAACAACTTACAGCTGCTGTTTAGCACAAATCATATAAATGGCATTTGGTTATCCACATATGGAGTTTGGATTTGAATCTTGGATTCAAACCAACTTCATTTAATATGGTTGCTAGTTGCATTAGCTCAATCAACAGCATATTGCCATGACATTATCATGCATCATATTTGTTGCATTGCATTGATTGTGTCCCTCTTTATTTGCCGGTAACTGTCCCCTCTCGATAGACGTGGTTTCGACGATGAGATCGATGACACCGATGAAGAGCTATAATATCTTCAGAAGTGCCAGGCAAGCAAAACCCCCTTGTTCATTCCGATATAATCCCACTCTCTCACTCCTGCTCTATTTTACTGCATTAGGACAACAACGATACAACTGTTACTTGCTGCGGTAGTTGAACCCCTTTATCCTCTGCATGACCTGTCATTGCCACAGTAAATAGATGAAACCCACTAGCATGAGTAGGAGTTGTTTGAGCCCTGATGTGCCTACTCATTCATGCTTGTTTGTTATGCCTGCTATTGCTTAGAGTTGTGTCAGGTCTGATTCATCGGGGATGAATTGGAGGTGTGTAAACATGTCCTACTGTGTGTGAGCTAAGTGTGTGAACACGATTTGGTAAAGGTAGCGGTGAGAGGCCATGTAGGAGTACATGGTGGGTTGTCTCATTGCAGCCGTCCTCAGGAACTGAGTTCTGTGTTTGTGATCCATGATTCAGCTACTACCACGCATTGGTGCCGAAACCAATGGACCCTCTCGGCTTCTTAATCACCCTTGTCCTCTGTCCAGGAGTTGCAAATAGTTTCTGGTGTTTGTAGTATGCTGGAGGCCGTGGGCAGCGCTGACCAGAGGGGTGGGCTGTGATGCGGTAGGCACGTGGTACGGTGTACCGGGCGCCCGTTTGGTGTCTCGGGAACCCTGCTCACATCGTTTGGGGCTGTGAGCGAAACTCCGGCCGGATCTCCTCATGGATGAAACCCGAATAGGGGATAAACCTGGACTAGGGACTTGAGTGTTTAGGTAGGTCGTGGCCGACACCCACGTTGGGCTTCCGCTTGAAGGTTGCCGAGTACATGTCGTGTAAACGGGGGTAAGTGGTGAGAGCGTGTGTGAAGAAGTACACCCCTGCAGGGTTAACATCATCTATTCGAATAGCCGTGTCCGCGGTAAAGGACTTCTGGGTTGCCTGTACAGTTCATAGACAAGTGAAAGTGGATACTCTAAAATACGCAAGATAAGTGTGAGTGCTATGGATGGCGTTCTCGTAGGGAGACGGAGCGGATCCATAGTGGTGTATTGATATGGTGAATATGTGGACTCGTGTGCGCCACCTCAAAGAGTTACTTGCAGTCGTAGTTTAGGATAGCCACCGTGTCAAAGCTGGCTTGCTGTAGTTAAACCCCACCATCCCCTTGTTGATAATGATGCATATGTAGTTAGTTCTGATGTAAGTCTTGCTGGGTACATTTGTACTCACGTTTGCCTATTTTATGTTTTTGCAGAGAGACTTCAGTCTCTCTAGTAGTTTTCGCGTGGAATTTGACGTTTAGCTTGTTACCTCAGCTACGATCTTGTGCCCTCGGCAGGATCTGGTAGATAGTCAGGCTTTCAAGCCTTTTTCATTTGTAGATGTCTGTACTCAGACATATTAGCTTCCGCTTGTGCTTTGACTTGTATGCTCTGAATGTTGGGTCGTGAGACCCATGTTTGTAATATCTCGCTCCTCGGAGCCTAAGGAATAAATACTTGAGTCGTAGAGTCATGTTGTGATGCCATGTTGTATTTGCACATATCGAGCATATTGTGTGTATGTTATTGAAATGCTTGGTATGTGTGGGATCTGACTATCTAGTTGTTTATCTTTAGTAGCCTCTCTTACCGGGAAATGTCTCCTAGTGTTTCCACCGAGCCATGGTAGCTTGCTACTGCTCTGAAACAGTTAGGCTGGCCGGCATGTGTCCTTCTTCATTCCTGTGTCTGTCCCTTCGGGGAAATGTCACGCGATGAATACCGGAGTCCTGTTAGCCCGCTACAGCCCGGTTCACCGGAGTCCTGCTAGCCCCGTGCTACAGCCTGGATTCACTCGCTGATGACCGACACGTTCGATGCTGGGTCATGGATGCCTGTCCCTGTAAGTCTGTGCCACTTTGGGTTTATGACTAGCCATGTCAGCCCGGGCTCCTTATCATATGGATGCTAGCGACACTATCATATACGTGTGCCAAAAGGCGCAAACGGTCCCGGGCAAAGGTAAGGCGACACCCGTGGGAATACCGTGCGTGAGACCGCAAAGTGATATGAGGTGTTATATGCTAGATCGATGTGGCATTGAGTCGGGGTCCTAACAGCTTTGGTATCAGAGCTTGACTGCCTGTAGGATTACCAAGCCAAACTGGTCGAAGTTGTGTCTAGAAATGCTTTAGTTATATAAGGGAATTGATTGTGGGATGGAACGTAAGGCTCTTTTTACTCCTTATACCTCATGGCCTTCTGATCTGAGTCATCCTCTTCTTTTCTACGGGGTTTAAGAACTAGGCCTTCTCATCTATCTATTAGGATGAAATGTTACTAATCCATAGACTTATAGAATTGTTAGTTTCAAATCTCAGCTCAGTTTTACTACTTCCGTATGTTCATAACTGTTGATCTTGAAACCTTGATATTGTGCTTCGGAGTGGCTATGCCACCATTTTTGTAGCATGTCTCCAATCTTTTGAGCATTTACAGCCGTTATGCTGTCCGAGTCATCCCAGGTTTCTAAACAATCTGATGCACTTGCAAATCCTTTCCCTCTGGTTTTGATGTTCCTTTGGGCCAGGTTAATCACACTAAATGCTGAGTTGAGGTATTCTATTGCCTCAACATATATGTTGGAATTATTATTATGACCCTAGGTGTCTTAGGGGATCATCTAGTAATCTAGCCATGATTTGTATCCCAGTGTGATGATTCTGGCCTTTATTCCGAAAGCATCCCGTGATGCAATTTAGTTAGTAGGTATTCTACTAGTGGGTTTTGAACCTGATATTCACCCTACTCACTTCATGTTGATAGTGTTTGCTCGTTCCTTTAGGTTATTAGTAACCTTTGCAATAGTTCCCAAGGTTCGTGGTATATCATTCTTCCAAATACCATGAACTACTTATGGCAACAGTTCCTCGTTGAACCAAAAGATCACAACAAAAGTGCTCTCGATGAATTATCGATTCTATGTTGTGACCCTGCCAGTCCTACCTCTCTGCATGAATTGTTTGGAAGAAATATGTTGAACTCGTTCGAAATTCTAATCCATGCATCCACAACTCAGGAAATCATATGTTCTTTTGAGTTGTCCCTCTTAGTTGTCTTCTGACCCTCGTCTATCAATTGATAGACAAGAATAGTTGTGCACTCGAGCTCATCGATGCTTATTATTCTTGTGGTCCGTCAAGCCATTCTATTCTAGAATGACTAGGAGAAACGAACTCCAGTACCTTGTCCATTTCCAGGATTGGGTCAAAGTAGTCGTACTCCGCAGATCAAATACTAATCTAGCTTTTGTTCTGTTCTACCTTAGAGTAATAGCATCTTTATATCAAGAATGTCATGGGAATTGCACACCATCCTATGAATTCTTGATGTAGTAATACTCCTCGCCATCATTACTCATTCCTCGGTTCCGTGTTGTCGTAACCGGAATACCGACAAGTGAATCGCGATGTGTGAAATCTATACTCCTAGCAACTCCGTTGCTTAGTAGTTAAAGGACAATAACCTCACTCTTAGCATGTTGATTTTTGAATCATCACCCTAAGGATGATCGTGCTACCTCGTCCTTATTTCTGGTGCACTCTTCGATCAATGAGTTGGGATTATGCCAATCCCTCGCTATTTTGATCATATAGTCTTGTCTCAAAAGCAAGATTGTTCTCAAGCTTAGTTAAATATTGGTGGTTCGTGATTTTCCGAATATCTTCTCGGAGGTATCACCAGGTTGTCGCCTGACCGCTATGTTGATTTCGTGATCAAGTTGGTTCCTTGTAACCACCCCCCTTCTCCAAGAATCTGTGTTGGATACCCCTGAGCTAGTTGGTTAAGCTAAACAACAACTTGGAGAGTTGGAAGATGAAAGCTTGTTTGATTTAGTTCATCTTAAGGGATATCTTGTATGTGTGTTGAAGAAAGTTGATATTCTCATCAACTGAACCTCGCGATCAGTTAATGGACGTATCATTTTATCCAACCTTGATTTGAGTATGGGCTATTGTCAAATCAACTCAGAACCAATGATGTTCTTAATGCTGTCTTACTCGTGGTTGATCCCTCGAGCATACACCATTATTTCCTTTGGTCTGACCGATGCTATCGCCTTGTTCACATAATTTTGGAATTCCACTTATATGGAAACCTAGATGAATTGTTGTTGAGCCCATCAGCAACATTTTTATCTCCTCCATGATTCGTGTTGAACATCAAGCTAGTATTGGAAATTTTTTAAAGCATTTGTTCATGCTAGCTCATGAAGCATATGTTCGGATGTAAGAAGTGACTTCCTCTAGTTCATGTGCATTTGATGCAAGTTGCCGCCGTGGATTTGAGAAAGCTTATTTTTCTTCCCCTGGAATCATCCCAAGTCTGTCATGCATACGTGCGAAGTATTCTGTGGTCTGGAGACTTCCAACCTTCATTCTATATGTATTCTTAGCACACCAAGCCACTGATTGATTTGTTCAAAGAAAAGAAGTTCATGCGCTAATCCTGAAGGGCCCAGACGGATATGCACAAGACTTCGTTATCTCGATGATGGTTCCCCTCCTGAACTCGGTAGTGTTTTATTATAAGACTACTACTTGGTCATGCTTGCCTGAAGCAGCATGTCCACATGTTTGTAGAAGAAGCGGCTCATGTTTTGGAGCTTGCTATCGTAGTTCATATCCCGATAATCTCGCAACGTCATATTGTGGATTTGTGTTGCAAACTTTCTTTTTGGACATGCTGAGTGAGGGAGTCCTGGACTAGGGGGTGTCCGGACAGCCGGACTATCATCGTCCGCCGGACTCCAAGACTACGAAGATACAAGATTGAAGACTCCGTCCCGTGTCCGGATGGGACTTTCCTTGGCGTGGAAGGAAAGCTTGGCGATACGGATATGTAGATCTCCTACCATTGTAACCGACTCTGTGTAACCCTAGCCTCCTCCGGTGTCTATATAAACCGGAGGGCTTTAGTCCGTAGGACACAATATACATTACAACAATCATACCATAGGCTAGCTTTAGGGTTTAGCCTCCTTGATCTCGTGGTAGATCTACTCTTGTACTACCCATATCATCAATATTAATCAAGCAGGACGTAGGGTTTTACCTCCATCGAGAGGGCCCGGACCTGGGTAAAACATCGTGTCCCTCGTCTCCTGTTACCATCCGCCTAGACGCACAGTCCGGGACCCCCTACCCGAGATCCGCCGGTTTTGACACCGACATTGGTGCTTTCATTGAGAGTTCCTCTGTGTCGTCACCGATAGGTTTGATGGCATCTTCAACCAACGATGCGGTCCAGGGTGAGACTTTTCTCCCCGGACAGATCTTCGTATTCGGCGGCTTCGCACTGCGGGCTAATTCACTTGGCCATCTGGAGCAGATCGAAAGCTACGCCCCTGGCCGTCAGGTCAGATTCGGAAGCCTAAACTTCATGGCCGACATCCCCGGGGACTTGATCTTCGACAGGCTCGAGCCACAGCCAGGCATGCCGCACTGTTACGATGGGCATGATCTAGCTCTGTCACCGAACAGTGCCTTGGTGGCCGCACAACAATCCGCTCTAGCCCTTAGACCGGAGCCGATCGCCCAGATCGAGGACCGGTGGTTAGACACCGCCTCGGGGGCTTCAATTTCCATGGCGATGGAGCCGAACACTACCCTTGTCCCTCGCGAAACTCGTGACTCTGAGGTGCCGGACTCCTTGCCGGACTCCGAACCTCCCGCGCCCCTGCCAATCGAATCTGATTGGGCGCTGGTTATGGAATTCACCGCCACGGACATCTTCCAACACTCGCCCTTCGGTGACATCCTAAATTCGCTAAAGCACCTCTCGCTATCCAGAGAGTCCTGGCCGGACTATGGCCAGGATGGTTGGGATACGGACGACAAAGAAATTCAGAGCCCACCCACCACCCACTTTGTAGCCACTATCGACGATCTAACCGACATGCTAGACTACGACTCTGAAGACATCGACGCTATGGACGACGATGCCGGAGACGAACAGGAACCAGCGCCTACAGGGCACTGGAAGACCACCTCATCATACGACATATACATGGTGGACACCCCAAAAGACGGGGACGATGAAGAAGTAGCGGAGGCAGATTCTTTAAAGAAACAGCCCAAGCACCGGCGTCAGCGGCGCCGCTCTAAATCCCGCCACAGCAAGAATAGAGATTCCGGCACAGGAGATAATAATACCCCAGAGAGTGCCGAAGACAATCCCCTCCAGCAAGACTCAGCGCAGGAGGATGCAGAAGCAAGCCCTCACGAGAGGGCGGCAGACGAAGAGGTTGAGGATTATAACTATACACCTCCCTCCGAAGACGAGGCAAGCCTCAACGACGACGAATTCGTCGTGCCCAAGGATCCCGTCGAACAAGAGCGTTTCAAACGCAGGCTTATCGCCACGGCAAATAGCCTAAAGAAAAAGCAGTAGCAGCTTCAAGCTGGTCAGGATCTGCTGGCCGATCGATGGACCGAGGTCCTCGCGGCCGAAGAGTATAAACTCGAACACCCCTCCAAAAGTTACCCAAGACGCAAGCTGCTCCCCCGATTAGAGGAGGAAGCATACATACCTCCATCACTAGCGCACGATACGGCTGACCGACCACCCCGTGGTCGTGACAGAGAGGCATCAAGGCCCCCAACCAAGACCGTACCCCGGCATCGCTCCAAGAGTATGAAGCCAAGCGGGAACGCGCCGGATTGCAAGATATATTGGAGGACAAAGCAAGGCAATCCAGATCCATCTACGGATCACGTGGGCGCCCCACGACCCATGACGAATACCGTCGCGCCGGATACAATAACCCTGGCCGGGCCGAACACAGCAGACAACGCTCCCTCGAGCTGCGTCGTGATATTGCTCAATACAGAGGTGCCACACACCCGCTATGCTTCACTGACGAAGTAATGGATCATCAAATCCCTGAAGGGTTTAAACCCGTAAACATCGAATCCTATGATGGCACAACAGACCCCGCGGTTTGGGTCGAAGATTATCTTCTTCACATCCATATGGCCCGCGGCGACGATCTCCATGCCATCAAGTATCTCCCACTCAAGCTTAAAGGACCAGCTCGGCATTGGCTTAACAGCTTGCCCGCAGAGTCAATTGGGTGTTGGGAGGACCTGGAAGCCGCATTCCTCGATAACTTCCAAGGCACGTATGTGCGGCCACCAGACGCTGATGACCTAAGCCACATAATTCAGCAGCCAGACGAATCGGCCAGACAATTCTGGACACGGTTCTTGACAAAGAAAAACCAAATCGTCGACTGTCCGGATGCAGAGGGCCTTGCAGCCTTCAAACATAACATCCGCGACGAGTGGCTAGCCCGGCACCTGGGACAGGAAAAGCCGAAATCCATGGCAGCCCTCATGTCACTAATGACCCGCTTTTGCGCGGGAGAGGATAGCTGGCTAGCTCGCGGCAATAACCTCCGTAAAAATTCTGGCAGTCCGGATACTAAGGACAACAACGGCAGGTCACGTCGAAACAAAAACAAACGCCGCATTAACAGCGACGATAAGGAGGATACGGCAGTCAACGCCGGATTTCGAGGCTCTAAACCCGGTCAACGGAAGAAGCCATTCAAAAGAACCACTCCAGGTCCGTCCAATTTGGACCGAATACTCGACCGCTTGTGCCAGATACATGGCACCCCTGAAAAGCCAGCTAATCACACCAATAGAGATTGCTGGGTGTTCAAGCAGGCAGGTAAGTTAATTGCCGAAAACAATGACAAGGGGCTAAATAGCGACGACGAGGAAGAGACCCGACCGCCAAACAATAGAGGACAGAAGGGCTTCCCCCACAAGTGCGGACGGTGAACATGATTTATGCAACCCATATACCCAAGAGGGAGAGGAAGCGCGCGCTAAGGGACGTCTATGCGATGGAGCCAGTCGCCTCGAAGTTCAATCCATGGTCCTCTTGTCCGATCACTTTCGATCGAAGAGACCATCCGACCAGCATACACCATGGCGGATTCACCGCATTGGTTTTAGACCCAATCGTCGATGGATTTCACCTCACGAGAGTCCTGATGGACGGCGGTAGTAGCCTGAACCTGCTTTATCAGGATACAGTGCGCAAGATGGGCATAGACCCCTCAAGGATTAAACCTACAAAGACAACCTTTAAAGGTGTCATACCGGGTGTGGAAGCCAACTATACAGGCTCAGTCACACTGGAAGTGGTCTTCGGATCCCCGGACAATTTCCGGAGCGAGGAGTTAATCTTCGACATAGTCCCGTTTCGCAGCGGCTATCACGCTCTGCTCGGACAAACCGCGTTCGCAAAGTTCAACGCGGTGCCGCATTATGCATACCTCAAGCTCAAGATGCCAGGCCCTCGTGGAGTTATCACGGTCAACGGAAATAAGGAACGCTCCCTCCAAACGGAGGAACATACAGCGGCTCTCGCGGCAGAAGTACAGAGCAGCCTTTTAAGGCAATTCTCGAGTCCGACCGTCAAACGGCCGGATACAGCAAAACGCGCCCGAAGCAACACCAACCAAGACAACCTGGCATGATCAGAGCACGCATAGCAATGCGGCCCTAACCCTCGCCCTCACATGATTGCAAGGACAACTCTCCGCGTACATCATTACGCTTTGGAGATACCATGGGCGCAGGGGAAGGAGCACGACCACAATAAGCCCAGAGTGCGGCTCGACCACACCAGGGGCTCGCAAGTGTGCCCCCCTTCTCTTTTTTTTATTATTACCATTTTCCTCCTATGTATACACAGGACTCCGTTAACCAGAGGCCCTGTCTGGCGGTGAACCTGCCGAACTCACGATGCAATAGCCAGGGACGAAAGAAGGCTGCGACGAACACTCAGGTGGTCTCAATTACAAGCATCAAAATTCGATTATATACACCAAGTTCGCAGCTCATCCCTGGAGGGAGACCTGTTTAAGTAGTCCAAATCCCTTGCTTACCGCACTATTTGTATCAGTCCGCACTCATAGCAGACTTCCTTTAATAAATAATGCAGCACCTTTTTGACTACAATTACATCAGCTTTTATATATATGTTCATTACATGACATCTCGCAACCGTATATTTTGGTACGGCCTAATACACCAGGAGCTTATGTTCCCCACATCATGGTGTGATAAGTCCGAACACTTTCATAAGTGCGGCACCCCGAACTTATAGCATTATATGAATCGGCTCCGAATCATGTCTTGGGTCAATAGTTGGGTTTGCCCGGCTCCCACGTTTTGGTGCCTTACGTTCCGTTCTGTCGGCTAAGGTGGCACTGGGAGAACCACTGCGATTGCGCCCCGGTTGAGCCGGGCGAGCGCCTCAGTGGAGAAAGCTAAAACTGACCGGCATGATAAGGCGAGAGACTGGTCGCTGTTCGAGAGGTCTTTTCGGGTCCTTAAAGACTCACGCCGCTTTGAGCGAAGTTCCGGATAATGTCCGACGAAGGCGTGGATAGCGCCCCGGATTCGGTCTTCCGAATACCAGGGGCTTCGCCGAAATTTAAAATTATAGAATTCTATGGCTAAGTGAGACTGTTCAAGCATTATAAGTCCGGTTGCCTTGTTCGTTGTGTTGAGCGCCTCCCTAGATGGACCCAAAAATGGGAACAAGAGTGCTCAAGTTTATCCCGAACACCCCAGCACTAGTGGCTCGGGGGCTGAAGCCATCGACTTGCCATCTCTCAGATTTTATAAACGGCCGCACAGAAGGTAATATTTTAAATTAAATAAGCATTGCTTAATGCGCACATGAACAAAGTTTTCAGCGCACAGGATAACACATAGCGAGTTTACTCAAAGATTACATTTCTGGGGCACTCATCCGCAATATCGCGGGCTCCCTTCAGGACAGTTTTATAATACATTTCGGGTGTGCGATATTCCTTGCCCGGTGGCGGTGGGTCCGTGAGAAGCTTCTCCGCATCCAACCTGCCCCAGTGCACCTTTGTGCGGGCAAGGGCCCGACGAGCACCCTCAATACAGGTGGAGCGCTTGATGACCTCCACCCAGGGGCACGCATCCACCAGCCGCCGCACGAGGCCGAAGTAGCTCCCAGGCATGGCCTGTCCAGGCCACAGCCGCACTATAAGGCCCCTCATGGCCTCCTCAGGTACCTTGTGGAGTTCGACCAGCTGTTTCAGCTGATCACTTGGGGGCACCGGATGGCCGGCCTCAGCGTACTGAGACCAGAAGACCTTCTCTGTCGAGCTCCCCTCCTCGCCACGATAGAATGCGGTGGCATCAGACACACTACGCAGCAGATCTACAAACGCCCCTGGAGAGCTCCGAATGCGGGTAAGTGTCAGGTAGTTTACATTAACATGCTTGCTTTGCATGAAAAATGCCTTACCCGCCGCTATCTTCTTTAAATCTTCAATCTCCTGAAGGGCCTTACGGGCCTCGGCCTTGGCGGACTTGGCACTTTCGAGAGCCGAGGCAAGCTCGGACTCTTGAGTCTTGGAGTCACGCTCCAAGCTCTCGTGCTTCTCCATGAGAGCCCGGAGCTCTTGCCGTACTTCCGCCACCTGTGCCTCTTGCTTTTCTCGCTCTGCCCGTTCCGCGGCCGCACTGCGTTCGGCCGCGGACACAGCCTCCTTCAGGGCTGCCACCTCGTTCGTGGCCCCTGCAATACTCATATTATCCTTGTTAATTTTATTGCAACCTAAATCCTTTTCTGTAAGGTAACTATTCAAAGTGGTGTTACTCACCTTCTTTGTCCTCGAGCTGCTTCTTGGCATGGCCGAGCTCTCGCTCGGACCGCTCGAGATCCTGCTTCAATACACCGACCTCTGCAGTCAGTGCGGCAGAGGTCAGCAGCGCAGCCTGCAAACCCATATTGACATATTTTAAGAAACCCTGCGTATATCTTTTTAGATCCTCAGTCCGGCTTTTCTTTCCGAACACCGAACTGAGCATCAGGGGCTACTGTCTATGCGGTATTACATTACATAATTATAACTTCTTACCTCAAAGCCTGTTAGAAGGCTGCTGCAGGCTTCGGTCAGCCCGCTCTTGGTGAGCTGAACCTTCTGAATCACCGCACTCATAATAGTGCAGTGTTCTTCCTCGATGTAAGCGCCTTTAAGCGCCTCCAACAAGTTATCCGGCGTCTCCGGTTGGACGGAGGTTGCTGGTGTCACGGTCTTGCCCTTCTTTCGAAGGGGCCGCCTGCCGGACTCTGGAACCACTGCAGGTTCCGATGTAGAGTCCGGCGCAAAGTCCGGGAGGCTGCCTGGCGGCGCCTCCGGAGCTTCCTCCTGATGGGTCCCTCTCTGGGATCCCACCTCGACGTCCTCGTCGGCGCGGGGGGAAGAGGCAGTTGGAAGTGAATCCACATCCGACGGGGCCAACGACCCGCTCGATGAAGCGGGGAGATCATCATCGGCCGGACTACGGACAGAATGCGGCTTTAGTAGGACACTACGCGACACGAAAGAAATTGCATATCAGGGATCCGGATACTTACGATCTTGCTGGACGCCTGGCCCTTAAAGGCCACTCCGCCTCGCCAAGGATGGTGTTGGCGAAACTGTCCGGGGGAATAGTTTTCCCCCTCTTGGACCCTTCGGCCTCCCCTATTGGGGAAGCCTTCCTCTTCTTCTCTCCCTCCTCCGGGAGAGAGTCTTCTTCCTCCTCCTCGTCTTCGGGGGAGGAGTCTGCCTCGTCGTCAGACACCTGATTGCGGGAAATCTTTTGAGTCCCCGCGGCCACCTTCTTGGCCTTCTTCTCCGGCACCACGTGCGGTGCCGGAACCAACAGCCCTGCTAGGCGGGCGTTCACCGGGTCTTCTGGCATGGGAGCCGGGCTGATGAGCTGCTCGGCCTTCTCCATCCATTCCTATCAAAGGAAAAGAGAGATTGAAACCCTCTTAGAATCAATTTGATTACCACAAGTGTCCCGTAAAGGGGTCGAATCACTTACCTCGTCAGCCGGATGCTGCGAGCAAAATCCGCGATCTTCCGTCGCGGATGCGGGGGCTTCGGCGCCCTTAAACAGCACCCTCCAGGCGCCTTCGTATGTCGTATCGAAGAGCCCGCTTAGCGCCTGGTGCTGTTCCGGATTGAACTCCCACAGATCGAATGCCCGTTCTTGGCACGGGAGAATCCGGCGGATGAGCATGACCTGGACCACGTCGACGAGCCTGAGCTTATTGCTCACCAGCTTCTGGATGCAGGCTCGGAGTCCTGTCAGCTCCTTCGGATTGCCCCACAACAAGCCCTTCTCTTTCCAGGAGGTGAGCTGCGTGGGGATGCCAGATCTAAACTCGGGGGCCGCCGCCCATGTGGGCTCGCGCGGCTCGGTGATGTAGAACCACCCCGATTGCCACCCCTTGACGGAGTCCACGAAGGCCCCTTCGAGCCAAAGGACGTTGGGCAGCTTACCCAACATGGCGCCTCCGCATTCCGCTTGCGTGCCCTTCACAACCTTCGGCTTGACGTTGAAGGTCTTGAGCCACAGGCCGAAGTGGGGCCGGATGCAGAGGAAGGCCTCGCATACGATGATAAACGCCGAGATGTTGAGGATGAAGTTCGGCGCCAGATCGTGGAAATCCAGGCCGTAGTAAAACATGAGCCCCCGGACGAATGGGTGGAGTGGAAAGCCCAGTCCGCGGAGGAAGTGGGGAAGGAAGACGACCCTCTCATGGGGCCCGGGGGTAGGGATGAGCTGCCCCTCATCGGGCAGCCGATGCGCGATATCGCGGGAAAGGTATCCGGCGCTGCGCAGCTTGGTGATGTGCTCCTCCTTAACGGTGGAGGCCAACCATTTGCCTCCTGCTCCAGACATATTCGGAGGAGGTCGAGGCGAGATGCGCGAGCTTGGGCATTGGAGCTTGGGTGCGCGGAGATGGATAAGCAAAGGAGGAAGAAGGCGTAGGTGAGAAGGTGAATCCTTATCCCTTATATATGGGCGGACGAAGACTATGCGTCCCCCGCCAGCCTAGTAAAACTCGCTTATCTCCCAAGCGCCACCATCAATGGCGCGGTTGGGTCACCCACATCCATATTGATGAGAATCCCGGAATAAGGGGAACACGATCTCTGCTTCGACAAGACGTGCCAAGGAAACCGCTTCGCTAAACATGCGGAGGTGGTATAATAGAAAACGATTCAAGTAAAAGCCTGGTAGCGGCGTGATGTCATGCCGCATAATACGTCAGCAGATTGGACTTGTGTACATTTTATTCTCTCTATGGTGGAATGTGGAATTTATTTTGCAGAGCCAGACACTATCCTGGTGTTCATGATCTTCTCTGGATTATTCAAGGGAGGAACCCGCCTTGCAATGCCGAACATTATGCGCGCCGGACTTATCGTCATTGAAGCCTGGTTCAGGGGCTACTGAGGGAGTCCTGGACTAGGGGGTGTCCGGACAGCCGGACTATCATCGTCTGCCGGACTCCAAGACTACGAAGATACAAGATTGAAGACTCCGTCCCGTGTCCGGATGGGACTTTCCTTGGCGTGGAAGGCAAGCTTGGCGATACGGATATGTAGATCTCCTACCATTGTAACCGACTCTGTGTAACCCTAGCCTCCTCTGGTGTCTATATAAATCGGAGGGCTTTAGTCCGTAGGACACAATATACATTACAACAATCATACCATAGGCTAGCTTTAGGGTTTAGCCTCCTTGATCTCGTGGTAGATCTACTCTTGTACTACCCATATCATCAATATTAATCAAGCAGGACGTAGGGTTTTACCTCCATCGAGAGGGCCCGAACCTGGGTAAAACATCGTGTCCCTCGTCTCCTGTAACCATCCGCCTAGACGCACAGTCCGGGACCCCCTACCCGAGATCTGCCGGTTTTGACACCGAGTCTGAGGTATCCTATCACCAATCGGATCTAAATCTCGGGCAGATATGATGGTTGGAACATTCCCAACAGTTGCATGTTGTTCCCAGCTCGCACCGCCATTGTACCAATTTACCATGGGCTGCCCCTCTTAGCAGTTACTCTCCAAGATCATCTTCCAAAGTGGTCCTATCATGGGATCCATCCATTTCCGGTGATAAGCAAAAGTCATCCATTGCGTTGTCTTCAACAAGGTAGTCCACATCATCCATTCTAGTCTAAGCAAGCCGTTTCTTTGAACTCCTTCAAGCGATCATTTGAGAATTGCCTTAGGCTGGTACAAAGAGTTTCAATGATCTCTGAATCAAAGGTAATTCTTTTTGCCACTTAAGGGAATATATCTACGAGTCACCATCCCTATGGTGTCTTGTTGTGGTATCATGGCAACTCAACTCCTCGCTGCGTTGACAACTGATTACCACCTTCTTAAGTGCGGAATTGTTGTCTACCTAGTGAACCTTCGACATCTGTTCCACTCCATCCCTTTGGATGAATGCTTCGTATCTCAGCTCGAGAGACGATCATACCTCTCACTCCATGAGTTGATCTTGAATACTCGATCTTCGAGGAGATCGTTTTCTGGAGAATCTCCTTCTGTCGTTATCGTGTTGGATGAAGACCTCGCAAGCGAAGACGTCAAGAAAAATTGTTTCAACAGATCAACACCCTCGAGAAGACAGTTGGATCATGAAGTTTGCGATACTTAGTATCCCCTTTGTCTTCTTACCTCACATCTTGAATCTCGGGACGAGATTCTTGTTTAGTGGGGGTGAGCTGTCACATCCCCAGTTCTGGCCTGACCTATGCTAGCTTCCATGTGAGCATCATGTTTAAATTCAAATGAAACTTGAATTGAGGAATTTTCAAAAGCCTCAGAAAACCTCAAAAAAATAACCAACATTTAATTCTTCTCAAATGAATCCAAGAAAATGTTCCTGTTATTCTATAGAAATATTGGTAAGAGGTAAAATTCAACCCAATATTTTGGAGTCACAGAAATATTTGTTTTGGCCATTTGAATTAATCCAATAACTATTTGCTTTGGATTTATATTTAATATATATTAAATATGACTCCAATAATTCTGGAAGTTTGCGAGTGGCTTTGTATATATTTTAGCAAGCCACATAATAAACTACAGAATTTATTAAAATGATTTAGTTGCTAAACTAAATCAAAACAGAGGAAGAAATATAGAAAACAGAAACTAATAGAGAGAGAGAGAGATTACCTGGCGCTTACCTGGCCGGCCTAGCACTGTAGCAGCCCACCAGGCCCATCTGCCAGTCATCACCGACCTATCGCCAGGAGGACAGCGTGCGTGTGGCCGCCGTGCACGAGCACACGCTCTGCCACCTCCTGCTTCCGCCGCTTTCCCCTCGTCGCCCTGGGCCTCCCTCACGACGCCACGCAGCCCCAACCGCTCTCTCACTCTCCCCCGTGCTTCTCCCCTCCTCTGTCTCTCCCACGCGCAGCCGCCCGAAACCTTCATCGCCGCCGTTCGTTGCCGCCGTGGCCACCGGCCACCCCACGCCTCACCAACGCGCCCAGAAGCTCCGCCACTTCGTCCTCGACCTCCTCACCGAGCCATGCCCCTCCGGAAGCCCTGCAGCATCGTCCCCAACCTCGTCTCCAACCTCTGACCGCCGACGGGCTCGTCGGGGATTCGCGAGCCCCAGCCTCTCCCCGGCCTCGCCGACGCCTCTTCTGGAATCGCCGTGAGCCCGTGCCTCTTTCCCCTCTCTCCCCGTGCTCTCCCGCGCCTTCTAGCCACCGTGGCCATCAGAGCCGATTGCTCCTCGCCGCCGGCCATGTCGCCACCGCGGCTATGGCCGTGCAAGCACGCGTCTGAGCTCACCACTGAACTGACCGCACTCCCCTGAGCATAACTCACACACCCATCCATCTCCCCGTGCTCTGTAGCTCCGTCTCGCTCAACACCCGAACGCCGACCGCCGCTATGAGCTCGACTCCGGCGAGCTCGCTCCACCCCAGCCCCTTCCGTTTGCCCTACCAGATGCGCGCGAGTCCCAGCTACGCGTTGGACCAAACCATGGTCATTTTGGTCAATCGTGGGCAAAACCCAAGCTAACCCAGTGTGTCTCCGCCGCGTTTTGGTCGCCGCCGGCGTAACTCCGGCGATGGTGACGGGGCAGATTAGTTTAGGCTAATGACGCACTTAGTCAACACCTAGTGACACTAATAGAAGGGCCCCACCTGCTAATTAATCATAGATTAGTTTCTGTTTAGTTTTAACTAATCTTAGTGGCCCCACGCGTCAGCGTTGACCATGCTGACGTGGCCATTGACTGGGTCCACATGTCAGTGACCCTAACTGGCACTGAGACACTGACCAGTGGGTCCCACTGGTCAGGTTGACCTGGACGCCCCCGTTGACCTCTGACGTCACTCTGACGCACTGCTGATGCAATAACAAATTTCTGGATTTATTTTTATTCAGGAAATTCCAGAAATTGTTGCAAACTTCTAAAATTCATATAAAATCAACCGTAGCTCCAAATGAAATAAATTATATATAAAAAATAATCAGAAAAATCCAATCTAAACATCTGTACCATTTTCATGCATGTTAGAACAACTTACAGCTGCTGTTTAGCACAAATCATATAAATGGCATTTGGTTATCCACATATGGAGTTTGAATTTGAATCCTGGATTCAAACCAACTTCATTTAATATGGTTGCTAGTTGCATTAGCTCAATCAACAGCATATTGCCATGACATTATCATGCATAATATTTGTTGCATTGCATTGATTGTGTCCCTCTTTATTTGCCGGTAACTGTCCTCTCTCGATAGACGTGGTTTCGACGATGAGATCGATGACAGCGATGAAGAGCTATAATATCTTCAAAAGTGCCAGGAAGCAAAACCCCCTTGTTCATTCTGATATAATCCCACTCTCTCGCTCCTGCTCTATTTTACTGCATTAGGACAACAACGATACAACTGTTACTTGCTGCGGTAGTTGAACCCCTTTATCCTCTGCATGACCTGTCATTGCCACAGTAAATAGATGAAACCCACTAGCATGAGTAGGAGTTGTTTGAGCCCTGATGTGCCTACTCATTCATGCTTGTTTGTCATGCCTGCTATTGCTTAGAGTTGTGTCAGGTCTGATTCATCGGGGATGAATTGGAGGTGTGTAAACATGTCCTACTGTGTGTGAACACAATTTGGTAAAGGTAGCGGTGAGAGGCCATGTAGGATTACATGGTGGGTTGTCTCATTGCAGCCGTCCTCAGGAACTGAGTTCTGTGTTTTTGATCCATGATTCAGCTACTACCACGCATTGGGCCCGAAACCAATGGACCCTCTCGGCTTCTTAATCACCCTTGTCCTCTGTCCAGGAGTTGCAAGTAGTTTCTGGTGTTTGTAGTATGCTGGAGGCCGTGGGTAGCGCTAACCGGAGGGGTGGGCTGTGATGCGGTAGGCACGTGGCACGGTGTACCGGGCGCCCGTTTGGTGTCTCGGGAACCCTGCTCACATCGTTTGGGGTTGTGAGCGAAACTCCGGCCAGATCTCCTCATGGATGGAACCCGAATAGGCGATAAACCTAGACTAGGGACTTGAGTGTTTAGGTAGGTCGTGGCCGACACCCACGTTGGGCTTCCGCTTGAAGGTTGCCGAGTACATGTCGTGTAAACGGCGGTAAGTGGTGAGAGCGTGTGTGAAGAAGTACACCCCTGCAGGGTTAACATCATCTATTCGAATAGCCGTGTCCGCGGTAAAGGACTTCTGGGTTGCCTGTACAGTTCATAGACAAGTGAAAGTGGATACTCTAAAATACGCAAGATAAGTGTGAGTGCTATGGATGGCGTTCTCATAGGGAGACAGAGCGGATCCATAGTGGTGTATTGATATGGTGAATATGTGGACTCGTGTGCGCCACCTCGAAGTGTTACTTGCAGTCGTAGTTTAGGATAGCCACCGAGTCAAAGCTGGCTTGCTGCAGTTAAACCCCACCATCCCCTTGTTGATAATGATGCATATGTAGTTAGTTCTAATGTAAGTCTTGCTGGGTACATTTGTACTCACGTTTGCCTATTTTATGTTTTTGCAGAGAGACTTCAGTCTCGCTAGTAGTTTCCGCGTGGACTTCGACGTTTAGCTTGTTACCTCAGCTACGATCTTGTGCCCTCGGCAGGATCTTGTAGATAGTCAGGCTTTCAAGCCTTTTTCATTTGTAGATGTCTGTACTCAGACATATTAGCTTCCGCTTGTGCTTTGACTTGTATGCTCTGAATGTTGGGTCGTGAAACCCATGTTTGTAATATCTCGCTCCTCGGAGCCTAATGAATAAATACTTGAGTCGTAGAGTCATGTTGTGATACCATGTTGTATTTGCACATATCGAGCATATTGTGTGTATGTTATTGAAATGCTTGGTATGTGTGTGATCTGACTATCTAGTTGTTTATCTTTAGTAGCCTCTCTTACCGGGAAATGTCTCCTAGTGTTTCCACCGAGCCATGGTAGCTTGCTACTGCTCCGGAACACTTAGGCTGGCCGGCATGTGTCCTTCTTCGTTCCTGTGTCTATCCCTTCGGGGAAATGTCACGCGATGAATACCGGAGTCCTGTTAGCCCACTACAGCCCGGTTCACCGGAGTCCTGCTAGCCCAGTGCTACAGCCTGGATTCACTCGCTGATGAACGACACGTTCGATGTTGGGTCATGGATGCCTGTCCCTGTAAGTCTGTGCCACTTTAGGTTTACGACTAGCCATGTCAGCCCGGGGTCCTTATCATATGGATGCTAGCGACACTATCATATACGTGTGCCAAAAGGCGCAAACGGTCCCGGGCAAAGGTAAGGCGACACCCGTGGGAATACCGTGCGTGAGACCGCAAAGTGATATGAGGTGTTACATGCTAGATCGATGTGGCATTCATTCGGGGTCCTGACAGCGTCCCTAAGCCATGGTTTTCCACTACCTTCCCATCTGCCCACCCATTCGTACACCGAGGTCGCGAAAACCTGCGACGAAACCCCACACCCTGCTCCGTACGCCACCCAGTCAGAGCCTCTTCCCCGACAACGTCGTCCATAGCAACACCTCAACTTCCCTCATCCACCATACCAGATGAGGATCCGTCGTCGATCTCGTCGTCCCGCCGGTTCAGCCACCCCATCCTCCACCTCCAAGGAGCTGCCCCGATGTTCCCCTCGTCTTTTGCGCCACCTCCATTCCCACACCGCCGTCTTCACCTGCACCACCAAAAGAGCATCATCATCACCGTTTCCTCGGATGAAGCTGCGGCCTAATCGGCGCCACCAAATAGGTTGTACACTAATCGCCGCATTTTCTTCTTGATTCGATCTCACTGTGCTGCCGGCGCTCAGTCCCGAGCTGACACGGCGCGGCTCCATCCACGGCGGCATCGCCGGCTGAGGGAGTCCTGATTAAGGGGTCCTCGGACAGCCAGACTATATACTTTGGCCGTACTGTTGGACTATGAAGATACAAGATTGAAGACTTCGTCCCGTGTCCGGATGGGACTCTCCTTTGCGTGGAAGGCAAGATTGGATATTCGGATATGTAGATTTCCTTCTCTATAACCGACTCTGTGTAACCCTAGCCCCCTCCGGTGCTATATAAACTGGGGGGTTTAGTCCATAGGACAACAACAATCATAATCATAGGCTAGCTTCTAGGGTTTAGCCTCTATGATCTCAAGGTAGATCAACTCTTGTAATACTCATATCATCAAGATCAATCAAGCAGGAAGTAGGGTATTACCTCCATCAAGAGGGCCCGAACCTGGATAAAACATCGTGTCCCCTGCCTCCTGTTACCATTAGCCTTAGACGCACAGTTCGGGACCCCCTACCCGAGATCCGCCAGTTTTGACACCGACATTGGTGCTTTCATTGAGAGTTCCACTGTGCCCTTGCTGTAAGGCTTGATGGGCCCCTCGATCATCTTCAACAATGCGGTCCAGGGGGAGGTTTTCCTTCTCGGATAGATCTTCGTATTCTACGGCTTCGTACTACAGACCAACTCGCTTGGCCATCTGGAGTAGATTGATAGCTACGCCCTTGGCCATCAGGTCAGGTTTGGAAGCTTAAACTATACTGCCGACATCCGCAGAGACTTGATCTTTGACGGATTCGAGCCCATGATAGGTGCACCGAACAGCCACGACGAGCATGACTTTGATCTGCCGTCGGACAGTATTCGGGAGATTGCACCTGCGTTGGCGCCGGGAATCCATCGGGAGCGGTCGTGCCTTCCGAGGACGGGTGGATGGACCCCGCCACGGAGGCTGCACACTTACCGGCGTCGGAGCCGAACATTGATCCCACCTCCTGTGAGGGTGGTGTCATCGAACCCTCGGACTCGTCTCCTGCTATAGGATCCGAACCGCGTGCGTCCGTGCCTATCGAATCGGATTGGGCACCCGTCATGGACTTCACCGCCGCGGATATTTTTCAGCACTTGCCCTTGGGTGATGTGCTGAACTCATTAAGGTCTCTTTCCTTGTCAGGAGATCCTTGGCCGAACTATGTCCGGCTAGAGTAGGGAGCGGACGACGAAGAAATTCGTCCCCCACCCACCACCCACTTTATAGCCACTGTCGATGTCTTAACCGACGTGCATGACTTCGACTCCGAAGACATCAACGGTATGGATGATGATGCAGGAGAAGAACGGGAACCACCGCCTATAGGGCACTGGACAGCCACCTCGTGATATGATATTTATATGGTGGACACCCCTAAAGAATACAATGGCGATGAGGCAATGAAAGATAACCCCTTGGGGAAGCAATCTAGACACCGGCGTCATCGGCGCCGCTCCAAGCCCCGCCATAGCAAAAATAGTGATGCCGGCACAGGAGATAACAATCTGGATGGTGCCGAAGATGAAGACAATCCTGCCCAGCCAGGCTTCGAGCAGGCCGAGCAAGAGGATTGGCAAGCTAGCCCTAAAGAACAGGCAACTGATGAAGAATTAGGGGACGATAATTACATGCCTCTCTCCGAAGACGAAGCGAGCCTTGGCGACAAAGAATTCATCGTGCCTGAGGATCCCGTCAAGTAGGAGCACTTCAAACGTCGGCTTATAGCCACTGCAAAAAGCCTGAAGAAAAAGCAGCAATAGCTTCAAGCTAATCAAGATCTGCTAACTGACAGATGGACCAAGGTCCTAGCTGCTGAGGAATGCGGACTCGAGCGCCCCAGCAAAAGATACCCAAAGCGCAGGCCGCTACCTCAACTCGAGGAGGAGGTTTTAAAACCCGCGCTGCCAGCGCATGATGCGGTTGACTGGCCACCCCATGGCTGCGACAAATAGCGTACCAGCCTGAAGTCCAGACCGCACTCCGTGTCCAATCAAACAATAACACTAAGGCCCGGGGCTACACAAAGGACCTGCGAGATGTATGGGAAAACAAAGCAGGACAGTCAAGATCGATCTACGGATCACGGGGACGCACCCCAATGCGTGACAAGGATCGTCACGCCGGATACACTAACAAATCCGGCCGGACTGAATATAATGAAGCCCGGCACAGAGGCGCCACACATCCCCTATGCTTCACTGATGAAGTAATGGATCATGAATTATCGGAAGGGTTTAAACCCGTGAACATTGAATCATACGATGGTACCACAGACCCCGCGGTATGGATAGAAGATTTTTTCCTCCACATTCACATGGCCCGCGGAGATGATCTACACGCCATCAAGTACCTCCCACTAAAACTAAAGGGACCAGCTCGGCATTGGCTGAACAGCTTGCCGGCAAACTCCATCGGGAGTTGGGAGAACCTGGCAGACGCATTCCTTGACAACTTCCAGGGCACTTACGTGCGGCCACCGGATGCTGATGATCTAAGTCACATAACCCAGCAGCCCGAAGAGTCAGCCAAGAAATTTTGGACCCGGTTCCTAACCAAAAAGAACCAAATCATTGACTGTACGGATGCCGAAGCCCTAGCGGCCTTTAAGCATAACATCTGCGACGAATGGCTTGCCTGACATCCCGGCTAGGAAAAGCCAAAGTCCATGGCAGCTCTCACAACACTCATGACCCGCTTCTGCACGGGCGAGGATAGCTGGTTGGCTCGTAGCAACAATACAACAAGCAATCCCGGCACATCGAAAGCCAAGGATAGCAACGGCAACTCACGGCGCAACAAACACAAGCGCCGCAAAAACGGTGATAATCCCGAAGACACGTCAGTCAATGCCGGATTCGGCGGCTCCAAATCCGGTCAGCGGAAGAAACCATTTAACAAAAACAATTCAGGCCCGTCCAGTTTTGACCGCATACTCGACCGTCCATGCCAAATTCATGGCACCCCTGGAAAGCCAGCCAACCACAGCAATAGAGAATGCTGGGTCTTCAGACAAGCCGGCAGGTCAGACGCCGAAAACAAGGGGAAGGGGTCTCAAAGCAACGACAACAACGAAGAGCCCCGATCACCGAATATAGGAGGAAAGATGAAATTCCCTCCCCAGGTGAAACGGTAATATGATATGCGCAAGCCACATTCCCAAGTGGAAAGGTGCACCAAGGGAGGTCTATACAATCGACCCATAGTTCAACCCATGGTCCTCTTGCCCGATCACCTTCGATCGCAGGTACCACCCTACCAGTATCCGTCATAGCGGTTCGGCCGCATTGGTCCTCGACCCCATCATTGACGGATTCCACCTCACACAAGTCCTTATGGACGGAGGCAACAGCCTGAATCTGTTTTACCAGGATATAGTGTGCAAAATGGGCATCAACCCCTCAAGGATCAAGCCCACCAAAACCACCTTTAAAGGTATAATACCAGGTGTAGAGGCCTGTTGCACGGGCTCAATCACACTGGAAGTGGTCTTCGGATCTCCGGACAATCACCGTACCGAAGACGTAGTCTTTGACATCGTCCCCTTTCACAGCGACCATCAGGCACTGCTCGGACGAACCGCATCCGCTCGGGTCAACGCGGTGCCACATTATGCCTACCGTAAATTAAAGATGCTCGGTCCACGCGGCGTCATCATGGTTAATGACAGGTCCAAATTCCCCCTCACGGCCGAAGAGTCTACCACCGCTTTAACAACAAGAACAACGGACGGAACCTTACAGTCGAACCTCGAGTCGAAGGCCAAACTCCTGGACACCATCAAAGGAGTCCGAACTACTGCGCGGCAGGATAGCCCGGCCCGCCCGGAGATTAATCAAAAACACGCCAGAAAATAATAATACAAGCCACATACGGCGGCTCAACCGCCAGGTGGCGCAAAACCATTTCTTACGTTTTCTTTACAGGTTCACCTTTACGAAGGCTATGATGGAGGGTGTGGGAACAGTTCGAGCGCATAAGTGAACCTCTAGATATTCCCCTATAATCGTCCGACTACACCCCGGATCCAAACACACTGCACTCCCTGTATCAGCAGGTTCCGCAATCATATTTCTTTTTATCACATCACCTATACTCATACGCATTCACGTATTACTCAAATACAACATGTGGATTTATGTGCTGCTCACCTACTGCTATCTCTTATTTAAAACTCTTTTGTTAAAAGGCGGCTGCTTATCGCGATATGCCTTAATATGGCAGGGGCTTCGTCACACCCATACTATGGCAAAAAAGTCCGAACACCTTCACGGTAGTCCGGCACCCCAAACTTATAGCATTATATGCATCAACTCCGAATCATGTCTTGGGTCAATAGTTGGGTTTGCCCGGCTCCTATGTTTTGGTACCTTACGTTCCGCTATATCGGCTAAGGTAGCACTGGGAGAACTATTGCGATTGTGTCCCGGTTCTTTCAGACGAGCACCTCAGTAGAGAAAGCCGAAAACTGACTGTCATGGTGCAGAGAGAGCTGGTCAGCTGTTCGAGAGGTTCTAAAACCTTTAAGGATTCTTTCCGCACAATGCTATAACCAATGCAGCGTGCGATGGATTGGCCATTTCCGATCAGGCGCTTATAGAGCCCCTAGTGCGGTCTTCCGAACACCAGGGGCTGCGCCTACCTTCCTCGTAACAACTCCTATGGCTAAGTGAGAGCGATAAATCCCTATAGTCTGATTGCCTGGTTTGCTGTGCTGAGCACCTCCTTGAGGGACCTAAAACTGGGGTAAAGAGTGCTCAGGTTTATCCCGAACACCCCCGTACTCACTACGTGGGGGCGGAAGCCGATGACTGGCTGACTCTTAGGATTAATATATAAAACGGCGCACAGGACAAAAAACTTTCAAACAACAAGCAATAGATGATAAGAATGCTCTTGTTCACATATTACAAAGGACGAATATGACCGTATTTATGGAAATATAATGTCCTTGGTGCATTGCTCCGCCGCAAGACAGGATCCTTTCAAGACACCTTCATAATACAGTTCGGGCTTGCGGTGCTCCTTCCCCTCTGGCGGTCTCTCGGTCATCAGCTTTTCTGCATCCATCTTCCCCTAATGCACCTTGGCATGGGCGAAGGCCATTCGTGCACCCTCTATGCAGACCAACCGCTTGATGACTTCGAGTCGAGGGCAGGCACTTACAAGCTGCTTCACAAGCCCGAAGTAGCTACTTGTAATCGGCTCAACAGGCCACAGCCGGATAATTAAATCCTTCATGGCTAATCCGGCCGCCTTGTGCAGCTCGACCAGCTGCTTCAGCTGATTGGAGAAAGGCACCGAATAATTCAGCGCTAGATACTGCACCCAGAAGAGCTTATCCGCAGTATTCCCCCCTTCGGCTCGCTAGAATTGGGCGGCATCAGACATGCTGCATGGCAGCTTCGCAAATACCCATGTATACATCAAAACTCAAGATTGTCAAATTTGATTTCCTCATCTCCTATACTTGCTTTTTACAGAAAAAGCCTTATCAGCCGCAATCTTCCTCGCCTCCTGGATTTCCTTCAGGGCACCTTGGGCTTCCCCCCGGGCATCACTTGCGGCTTGGCGAGCCTTGGAGAGTTCGGATTCTTTCCCTGCTAAACTCTGCTCTGGGGTCTCGCAGCACGACCTCTTGAAGCTTTCGCTCAGCCACAATAACTCTGGCCTCGTGCTTCTCACGGAGCACCTGCTCTGAGGCTGCTTTCCTCTCGGCTTTGGCCATAGCCCTCTTCAAGGCCTCAATTTCGGCCGACGCCCCTAGAGCACATTATCAAAATATTGTTATCATGCACACTCATCCTTTCGTGCTACATAAAAAAGGTTTCCACATACCTTGATTATCCTCCAGCTGTCTCTACCTGGCCAAGTTCTCCTTCGGCCCGCTCCAGACTATGCCTCAGTCCAGATACCTCTGCAGCTTGAGAGGCGTCAGTCACTACAGATGCCTGCTGGTTAAAAAGAGTGATAAATGTCATCAAATGAGTCTCCTGTGAACATGAATTTGATCCCCTGTCCGGTTCTCACTTTCACCAAACAGTGTATCAGGGGCTACTATCTATACCATGACATTCTCCCAGAAACTCATAAAACATACCTCAAAGCTCTTATGAGGCTGACATAGGATTCCTTCAGTCCACTCTCAGCGGACTGAATCTTCTCAATCACCGCACCCATGAGGGCACGGTGCTCATCAACGATGGAGGCACCCTTCAGCGCTGCCAATAAAGTATCCGGCACCTCTGGTTGAACAGAGGCGCCCAGTGTATGGGATTCGGGGACCTTATGGGTCTCTAGAATCGTGTCCGGCTTGGGTTCGGATTCAGGATGACCCCCGCCGTCGACACCCATGGGAGCTTTCTCTCCCGTATAACCGGCCCCAGAAGTATGGCCTCCTGGCGCTGCCTTCGCGGCCTTCTCCCCTCCTCCGTGACCTAGGTCCTTTTGGGACGAAACCTCGGTTTCCTTCTTACGTTTGGAGGAGGAGGCCTTCAGGGGTGTCCCGCTCCCCATAGCGTCTGAACCCAGATTGTTCGGCGCGGGGCTTCACTGGACTGAACAAGAAAAGCATAGCTTAGACTAGAATGTGATGCTATGACAAGTCCGGACGCATGAGTGTGTTCGGATTTTAAACTTACGAGTTTACCAGGGGCTCGGCCCCGGGATCCCACTCTGGGCTGCTATCGGTGGTGACAGTGGGCTCCTCTTGAAGAGGAGTTTTTTCCCTCTTGGGCGAATCAGCCTCTAAGGAGTTGGAGGCCGATCTTTTCTTCTTTCCCCCCGCGGGGCATTCATCATCCTCCTCCTCCCCGTCCTCTTTGGAGGAAGAATGGGCATGAGAGTCCTCGGATTTGGTGTCCGGGGGACCACGGCAATGGAGACCGCCCCTGGTCTTCTTGGCCTCCTTTTCGACCTTCTTCTCTGGCGTCTTATAGGGCGCCGGGACCAGCATCTTCGTCAGAAGTGGGCCAGTCGGTTCTTTTGGCAGCGGGGCCGGACAGCAGATCCACCCCGCCTTCTTCGCCCAGCCCTAAGAAATTTGGGGGAAACACTTCAGGCATTTTCTTAAAAAATATGTGAATGAAACACATGAACTGTCAACAAGTGATCACTTACCGGACTAGCCGGACGGGACAGTTGGTACCCGCGATCCTCGGTGGAGTCTGACCATGGTTTACCGGACTTGAAAAGCACCTCCCAGATGTCCTTATGCGAAGAGCCAAAGAGCTTTGACAAGGTCTAGTGCTTGGCCGGGTCGAACTCCCATAGATTGCAAGCCCGGTGTTGACAAGGTAGAATCTGGTGAACTAACATCACCTGGACTACATTAACAAGCTTAATGCCCTTGTCTTCCATGTCTTGGATGCACGTCTGGAGCTCTGATAGCTCGTCAGACGAAGCCCAGTTCAGTCCCTTCTTGTGCCAGGACATAAGTCGCAGGGGGGCACCGGATCTGAACTCCAGAACGGCGGTCCACTCCTTGCCACGCGGCTCAGTGATGTAGAACCACTACTGCTGCCACTCCTTGACGGAATCATTTAAAGTCCCTAACGGTCATGTAACATTGGGCATCTTGCTCACCATGGCGCCTCCGCATTTGGCATGCTCGCCGCTCACTACCTTGGGCTTTACATTAAAAATCTTTAGCCATAAGCCGAAGTGCGGCGGGACGCGGAGAAAGGCCTCGCACACGACTATGAATGTTGAGATTTTGAGGAAGGAATTTGGGGATAGATCATGGAAATCAATCCCGTAGTAATACATGATACCGCAAACAAATGGGTGGAGGGGGGACCCTAGCCCGCGGAGAAAGTGAGGAAGAAATACCACCCTCTCGTGCGGTTCCGGGGTCGGGACGATTTGTCCCGCCGTCGGAAGACGATGGCTAATTCTCTTGGCCAGATACCCAGCCCCCCGAAGCTTTTTGATATCCTTCTCCCGGACAGTAGAGGCCATCCACTTGCCTCCTGCTCCGGATCCGGACATCTTCGGGAAGCCTTTTTGGGCGGAGAAGTGGAGCGCTTGGGCACTAGGGCTTGAGCGGAACGAAATGGATGAATGGAGAAGTGCGTGGGTGAATGGGAAGGTTCTTATCCCCTTATGAAGGCAGCAAAGATCCTGCGCCTCCGCACTTGCCCGCTAAAAGCGCTTATTCCCCTAAGCGCCACGATTGATGGCACGGTTGGGTTATCCACACCCGTATTAATGAGAATCCCGCAATGGGGGGACACGATCTCTGCTTCGACGAGATGTGCTGATAAAACCGCCTCGCGGTATGTGCGTCGGCAGGTTATGAAAACGGTTCGAATAATGACCAGGCTACGGTGTGACGTCACGCTATAAAAAGCTGTCAGCAGATTAGATTTGTGGAAAATTATACTCTCTACGGTGGTGTGTGGAATTTGTTTTGCAGAGCCGGACACGATCCTTGTGTTCTAATTCTTCTATGGAGTATTCGGAGAAGGAACCCGCCTTGCAATGCCGAAGACAATCTGCGCGCCGGACTCATCGTCATTGAAGCCTGGTTCAAGGGCTACTGAGGGAGTCCTGGATTAAGGGGTCCTCGGACAGCCGGACTATATACTTTGGCCGGACTGTTGGACTATGAAGATACAAGATTGAAGACATCGTCCCGTGTCCGGATGGGACTCTCCTTTGCATGGAAGGCAAGCCTGGATATTCGGATATGTAGATTTCCTTCTTTATAACCGACTCTGTGTAACCCTAGCCCCCTTAGGTGTCTATATAAACCGGAGGGTTTAGTCCGTAGGACAACAACAATCATAATCATAGGCTAGCTTCTAGGGTTTAGCCTCTACGATCTCGTGGTAGATCAACTCTTGTAATACTCATATCATCAAGATCAATCAAGTAGGAAGTAGGGTATTACCTCCATCGAGAGGGCCCAAACCTGGATAAAACATCGTGTCCCTGCCTCCTATTACCATTAGCCTTAGACACACAGTTCGGGACCCCCTGCCCGAGATCCACCGGTTTTGACACCGACACCGTCCACTTCCTCCACGGCATCGCTCCCTCGGCGGCGACGTCCACATGAGTAGGAGTTGCTGCTGCTTTAGCTCTCACTCGCGCTGCTGCTCTGCTCTTTCTCTCGATCCCCTGCCTGGTCTGCTCTTGCTATTGCTCTTGCTCGCGCTGTTGCTCTCGCTCTTTCTCTTGCTTGCGATGCTGCTCCGATTTAGCTACACTTCAGTCGACTGAATCGACTTTTGGGTCAGTCGATTTTTAGAGGGTGGGGGGGCTCACCGGTGTGAAGGAAGAATTAGCCGCAGCAGGGAGGGAGGCTTGCCAGAGAGGTACCCCACTCTCTATCTTAGGGTTCAGGGTGGGGGCGGTGGTCGCCGACGGTGGCGGGGCGGTGGCGGGGGGATCGCCAGAGAAAAAGCTCGGCACGGGGGGGGGGGGGGGGGGGCTAGAGGGATGGCCGGGGCGGCGGCGGACCGGCGGTGGGGAGTGTTTTCGGGGGGGGGCGGGGCCGCACACCGTCTGCCGCGGGCGACGGGGGGCTGCTGTTTGGCCGGTGGTGGCTGGCGGCTCAGGGGGGTGGAGGTTGAAGATGAACCGCAAGCGCTTGATTTCGTATCCAACGGCTGCAAAATCGACTGTCCAGAGATGAAAAAGTCGGTCGACCGACGTGTAGCCTCACCTTGCTAGTGCGTTCAGTTTCGACAGCAAAATTCAGTTTCGACAGCAAAATTCAGTTTCGGCAGTTAAGTTCAGTTTCGACAGTTAAGTTCAATTTCGACAGTTAAATTCAGTCTCAACAGTTAAGTTCAAAGATGAGCGGCTGATGTATTTTACATCTAGCACTTTGTGGTTATGTATTTTACGTCATGTATTGGATATGCTATTAGAATTCCACTCAGGTTAACGTTGTTCGTTGTCTCTCTTGTCCTGCTTCAGCCTCGGCATCGTACAACTCACCGGAGCTGCTCCAACAACAAAACCCTCCATCACAGCAGAGCAGTACCTCGGGCTCCATCTCCAAACGCCTAAGATCTTCTTCCCCTCCTCCGACAGCAAAGTCAGTCGGAGCATCCTCACCGGCCAACCCAATCACGCTGAGACCGACATGGCTTCGCCAAAGAGGTTGTACACTTGTTGCATCTCTTTTTTACTCTACATGTTATATATATTGTCCACTGAGCACATGGATTTGTTCCTTTAGTGTCTCCTTGA
This sequence comes from Triticum timopheevii, assembly GCA_963921465.1. Lineage (NCBI taxonomy): Eukaryota > Viridiplantae > Streptophyta > Magnoliopsida > Poales > Poaceae > Triticum > Triticum timopheevii. Next base: position 485,460,804 of record OY997270.1, on the reverse strand, counting down.
AATAAAAAACATAGGAATTTTAATTTTCACTTCTCCTCCTTTTCAAATTCCTATTCATGAAGCACAAGACTAAGAGATAGTAGCATAATAGCATTATAACCGTACATTTTCTTGTGGTTTGACTTAATCTTACCATGCTTCTTTGCATCATGTGATCTTCCAATTGTTGTGAATCAAACACCCAGATTGGCAGAAATCCTGTGTTTTTAAATTCTCTGTTTTACTCGTAAATTCCTATCCTATTCATGTCTATTTCCTATCCCTGCATTGTTGGAATCCTCCAATTCAATCGAGCCCTTACAGAATTACTTCTCTTACAGATAGTTGTCAAAGAAAACCTTGCGTGGTTTGTCCCGCTCCTGCTGCGCCGTCGTCCACCCCAGCTCAGCTGCTCCAATGACAGAAGGGTCCAGCACAGCAGGGATCCGGCCTCCAGACTGTCTTTCGCCGCCTCAGATCTTCTTCCCCGCCGCCAACAGCCATGAAAACTGCATTGCCATCATCAACCGAGCAGATGACCTCGAGGACTACACGGTTCCGCAAGAGAGGTTGCACTCTTTCGTGTCTGCTTACGTTATGCATCGCTTAATATTACATGCTACTTTATCATCCTGTTCATCGATTAGACTCTGAGTCATCTCCAAACTAATGGTCAAACTTCAGTTTTTAAATGGTTGTGGGGTACATATCAGGGCCGCAATCAATAGTATCTATTTACTATCTGGTTAATCTCCGGTGTCTACTATGAGTTTCATGTTGGGTGGGAAACAAACAGTAAAGAAGCCATTATCTGTATTTTTTAACTGAAGCCATTATCTGCCTGCTATTATTGGTTTTGGGTCTATCCACAGGTTGCTACCATCACTCTGGATTTCTGCATGCACTCCTTACATAATCTCACTATGTTTTATTCCTATGCATGACAGTTATTGTAAAAAATGGAACTGAACATGTAGAGAAAAAGAGACGAGCCTTGCGTGGCAATAAAATTTCATGTAGACGTCGCTCCATGGTAGGCGCAAAGGCAGCCCCCCCTCCATGCATTTCGGATTGTAATCGAGAGGAAGATATCTGTTCTGAGGGGGGTTCAGAATGAGAAGACAACTCCTATTTACCCCCTGAGGTCTTCGCTCTAACTTGGCATGCTGATGTTGGTTATATCATGCATACGGTGTCTTGCATTGCTTACTTTATACATCAAATATGTCATCTGCTTAGTTTAGACATCCTTTGTGCGAATGCCATCTGTTTACTTTATTCATCATTTATGTGAATTATGCAACGCCATCTTGTTTAGCCAGGCATCATATATGTGAATTTTGCAATGCCATCCTGCTTAGCCATTCATCTTATATATAAATTATATCAGGCCATCCTTTTTTTGTTACATATTACATTTTTCAACAATGTTATTACATTCAACTGCTCTTCGTGTACATCAGCCATTTGACACGGTGATGGCAAATTCTGGAGTGAAAACAAGGTCTTCAAAGCAGACTATGCTATTTGACGAAGCGCATATCTCGCTGGTTACGGATAGCTCCTCAAAGGAGGATTCAGAGACAAATGACCATTCCTACCCCCCCCCCCTGAGGTGTATGCTCTAACTTGGCAGGGTTATGTTGCTCATATCGTGCGTATGGTGTCTCGCATTGCTATGTCATTTGATTAGTTTAGACATGCTTTGTGTGAATGCCACCTGTTTAGTGTCTAATTACCATATATGTGAATTATGCATTGCCATCATGTTGCAAGACATTATATAAGTGAATTATACAATGCTATCTTGTTGCGAAGGCATTATATATGTGAATTATGCAATGCCATGCTGTTTAGCCAATCATCATGTATGTGAATTATATCATGCTATCATTTTTTTGTATTACGTGTTCCATTTGTTGACAATGTTTGTATATTCAACTACTCTTCCTGTGCATCAGCCATTTGAAGCGGTGATGGAAGTATCTGGAGTGAATACAAGGTATTCAGAGCAGACAATGCTACCTGCTGAAGCAGACATATTGCTGGTTACAGAGAGCTCCTCAGAGGAGGATTCAGAGACTGATGACCAGTCCTATTTCCCCCCTGAGGTCTATGCTCAAACTTGGCAGGGTTATATTACCCATGTCATGCATGTTGTCTTGCATTGCTTAGTTTTTACATCATATATGGATTGCCATATGATTACTTGCTTACTATATAAATCATATATTTCAATTATATCATGCCATCATGTTTACATAGTACATACACATCATCTATCTGAATTATGGCATGGCAACTCATTTAATAAAGACATCATATAGTTATATCATCTCATCCTGTTTAGTGTTTACAGTCATCATATTTTGAATTATGGCATTCTATCCGTGAATGTATGTGAATTATGGCATGCCAACCTATTTAATAAACACGTTATATAGTTATATCATGTCATCCTGTTTACATAGTCTCATATTTTGAACTATGTCTTTCCATCTTTTTTAGTTAGCCATCATAATGTGAAATTGTGTCATGCTATCCTATTTAGTTAGCCATCATATATGTGAAATTGTGTCATGCTATCCTATTTGGTTAGACAACATAAATATGAATTATTTCATGCCCTCTTTTATTCCCCACTATCCATTGCACCTGTCTATCATACAATGTCTATACTTTCAATTACTTTTCTTGTTTATCAGCCATTTGAATTGGAGAGGGTGATGGCAGTATCTAAGGGAGTAACAACACGGTCTTCAGAAAAGATAGTGCTACCAGTTGATGCATTAGAACCACGGTCGTACTTGCCCAAGGACCAGATCCACCACACATAACCCAGACTCTCGCAGATTGTACCCCTACCCAGTTGGACAGAGAACCAGCTACACCCCTTCTAACCCCAACCCCGGCAGATAGTAACCCGGTTCCAGTTGACACAACACCGTCTCCACCATAGAGCACCCAAACACGAGCAGTTAGTAAGGGAACTGCAGTGCCCAAAGCACGAGGACCACCACTCCGAATCCCAACTCAATGCTTAAAGGAGAAGAAGATTTGTTCTCAGGTCAGGTTCTGTAGCTATGGTTCATAATCCTTTGCTCTTGCATTACTGTATTTACTCATACCAACTATTTTCAAATTTGAAAGATGGAATTGAAACTTCAATGGTGCAACAGGTATGTTTTAAACCTGTTTCTTTAACTGGTTTGCTGTTGTAACCTGCTCTATGTTGATTTTAGTTTCAATTGAATAAAAAGTTATGTTCTCATGCCATGCACATTACAAGTGTTGTTATTGCTCTATAGTTTCCCGCACTTATATTCTGTCTATTATGCTTTGTCTTGAACAAATATTATTTGAACTGTGTCTCTATCTTGATTTGGCAAGAAAAACTAGAATGCTATAGACCATAAAGTGACCATGGTACATAGATATATGTTTATTTCATGTTGTTATCCTGTCCACTTTACTACTGAACTCATTTACCAAAATGAGTTTCATATACAACATGGTAAACATGCGATGTTTCTGCTTGTTTCTCTTTTAGAATGCAGACAAAATATTGGAGAACAGTACCGCATTATCCAATGGTAAAGGAAGTAATGCAGATAAGGTTCAAGATAGTGAGACATCCCTGTTGGTCTCCAAGAAAGTTGATAAAAACTATCTTGACGACAGTGAGAGAACCTAAAAGTCCGGTCTTGATGTAGTGTTCGAGTTACTGGCCACTACTACTGGCCCAAGCTCTTCGAATTCGCTGCCTAAATCAGTTCATCTTCTTGAGTCTCAACTTCAAGTTGAAATACATCGATCAGATGTGCTGCGACAGGAAGCTGAAGGACTGAGGAAGTCCCTGCAGAATTTAGATGCATATTTCCTGGTGCAACAACAAGCGCTGGCAGATTTAAAACAAGAGAAAGTTAATTAAGCTTGCTAAGCACCTTGCCAACATTATGGGTACCCAGGATATTGTTTCTTGAGATCTTCTGAAGTGGTTTCAGTTCTGGATTTGTTTTGCTGCGGCGTTTATTTGCGTTGGTCGCCTACTTTGACAACCAGTGTATATGATATGCTGCTTTGTTCCCTATATTTGCACTGGTGGCGACCTTTGATGCCCAGTGGATGTAATATGTGTAATAGCCGTGATAGCCTATAGTTCCTTGCTTATTTATTTCCTTGTTGTCTTGTTTATTTGTTTGCTTGTAGTCATTGTAGTTCTTTTTCCGCGGTTTGCTAGTGTCTGCAATAACCTATTTTTTAAAACTAGGCCACAATAACCATGGGCTAATATTTACTGTAGTGACACTGGGCCTCCTACAGGCCGTAGAAACAGTGGGCCTTCTACGGGCCGTAGAAACAATGGGCCTTCTGCGGGCCGTATCATCAATGGGCCTTATACGGGCCGTATGATCGATTGGCCAAACTTGGGCTAAACAGACCGCATTATGGTCGTAAACGGGCTAGATTTGGAATCGTCCGTTCATGGGCCGACCATAACGGGCCATCCTTAATAGGCCGTATTTGATGACGCTATGAAAACGGACCAATGTATTAATGGACCACAAATAGGCCGACTGTAACCACGGGCTGAATTTGGCCCACAAGCAGAAAATGACAGTAACGGGCCGTACGTAAATGAATGCTGGAAATGAGCCCAAGAATAAATGGGCTCTGAGAAGGCCGAAAGATAACATGGGTTGGAAACCGCCCAACGGAATAATGGGCCGTTAATGGGTATAAGGTGATACACTGTTTATTACGGACCAGTTTCACCATGGGCCGTTAATGGGTGTAAAGTGATACACTGTTCATTACGGGCCAGTTTCACCACGGGCCGTTAATAGGCCAAGAGTTGCAAAGGGCCTCATATGGGCCGAAAGACGTCATGGGACATACATGGGCCAGAAGTGAAAACGGGATGGAATCATATTGGATGGCCCAGATGACGCTACTAGGCCTAATTCGGATAGGGTGTAATGGGCCTTGGGTTAGCGGGCTGTAAATGGGCTATATGCGAACAGGCCGTTAACAGGCTTTCCATGGGCCGGCCCGCCACCTTTTGACCAAGTCAAACGGGCCGGCCTTTTCACAGGAATGGGCCTCTGTTGGGCCGTGCCATGTGTTAATGTATCATAGGCGCCTTCTGTCCAATGAGTGGATGACATCTGTCCCAACGATGAGCCGACACGTGTTTACTCCAGCCAATGATGATTTTACACATGGAAAATCCCCATTGGTTGGGGCTATTAACGGGTTATCGGATCCAAAACCCGACCTAATAGCTTAACGGCGTTCCGTTACGGTGGATGCCACGTGTCGGTTACCCTTGATGAAAGCACTTCTGTGACACGCGATTTATCGTCATGGAAGTGGACACTTCCGTGATGATAATTTTGGTAATGTCATGCAACACTTCTATGACGGCACATGTATGACTATTTTGATTTTGTCATAAAATCTTCATGTATGTACATGCATGACAAAAAACGCGACCTACTGTGACAAACACGTATCATCACGGAAGTGTAATTTTTTTTTTGTAGTGACCCCATGCAACAAATTTGTTACACAACTTTTACCATACGTGCATGCTATGAGACTTGCCAACTTCAACACAAGTATTTCTAAATTTCATAATTACCGAACTAGCATGACTCTAACATTACCACCATTATATCTCAAAATAATCATCAAGCATCAAATTGATCATAGCATCCAATTCACTTTCTATGATAGTTTTTATTATACCCAACTTGGATGCCCCTCATTCTAGGACCAATTTTATAACCATAGCAAATACCATGCTGTTCAAAAAGACTCTCAAAATAATATGAGTGAAGCATGAGAGACCAATAATTTCTACAAAATAAAACCACCGCCGTGCTCTAAAAGATATAAGTGAAGCACTAGAGCAAAATTGTCTAGATCAAAAGATATAAGTGAAGCGTATAGAGTATTCTAATAAATTGCAAATCATGTGTGTCTCTCCCAAAAGGTGTGTACAAGAAGGATTATTGTGGTAAATTTAAAATCAAAGACTCATATCATACAAGACGCTCCAAGCAAAAACACATATCATGTGGTGAATAAAAATATAGCTCCAAGTAAAGTTACCGATAGACAAAGACGAAAGAGGGGATGCCTTCCGGGGCATCCCCAAGCTTAGGCTTTTCGTTGTCCTTGAATTATCTTGGGGTGCCATGGGCATCCCCAAGCTTAGGCTCTTGCCACTCCTTATTCCATAGTCCATCAAATTTTTACCCAAAACTTGAGAACTTCACAACACAAAACTCAACAGAAAATCTTATGAGCTCTGTTAGTGCAAGAAAGAAAAATGACCACTTAAGGTACTGTAATGAACTCATTATTTATTTATATTGGTGTTAAACCCACTGTATTCCAACTTCTCTATGGTTCATACCCCCCGATACTAGCCATAGATTCATCAAAATAAGCAAACAACACACGAAAAATAGAATCTATCAAAAACAGAATAGTCTGTAGTAATCTGTAACTTTTGAATACTTATGGAACTCTAAAAATCCTACCAAAATAGGAAATCCTGCGCAATTTGTCTATTGATCTACTGCAAAAAAAACTCAACTCAAAAGCACGTTTCTGTGATTTATTAAAATTATTCCCGTGTGCGCAAAAGTTTCTGTTTTTCAGCAAGATCAAATTAACTTTCACCCAAGATGATCCTATAGGTTCTACTTGGCACAAACACTAATTAAAACATAAAACCACATCTAAACAGAGGCTAGATGAATTACTTATTACTAAACAGGAACAAAAGGCAAGGAACAAAAATAAAATTGGGTTGCCTCCCAACAAGTGCTATCGTTTAACGCCCCTAGCTAGGCGTAAAAGCAAGAATAGATCTAGGTATTGCCATCTTTGGTATTCAACTCATAATTGGATCGCATAATAGATTCATAATGTAATTTGATTTTATTTCTAGGAAAGTGTTCCGTGCCTTTCCTTAATGGAAATTAGAATCTAATATTTCCTTCCGTCATATCAATAATTGCACCAATCATTCTAAGGAAAGGTCTACCAAGAATAATAGGACATGAAAGATTGCAATCTATATCAAGAACAATAAAATCTACGGGCACATAATTCCTATTTGCAACAATAAGAACATCATTAATTCTTCCCATAGGTTTCTTAATAGTGGAATCCGCAAGGTGCAAGTTTAAAGAGCAATCATCAAATTCACAGAAACCTAGCACATCACATAAAGTTTTTGGAATCGTGGAAACACTAGCACCCAAATCACACAAAGCATAGCATTTGTGATCTTTAATTTTAATTTTAATAGTAGGTTCCCACTCATCATAAAGTTTTCTAGGGATAGAAACTTCTAACTCAAGGCTTCATAAGATTGCATCAAAGCATCAACGATATGTTTGGTAAAAGCTTTATTTTGACTACAAGCATGAGGAGAATTCAACACGGATTGCAACAAGGAAATAAAATCTACTAAAGAAAAATTATCATAATTAAATTCCTTGAAATCCATAATAGTGGGTTCATTGCTATGTAAAATTTGACCTCTTCAATCCCACTTTTTACCAATTTTAGCATCAAGATCTAAAAACTCCGAATCATTGGGACGCCTCTTAACTAAAGTTGACTCATCTCCAGTCCCATAATTATAAAGATTCATATTGCAAAACAAAGATTTAATAGGAGACACATCACTCACTTTTAGATCTTCATCATTATTATCATGAAAACTAGAAGAGCAAGCTCTTACAAAGAAATCTTTCTTAGCATGCATCCTAGCGGTTCTTTCTTTGCACTTATCAATGGAAATTCTCATGGCTTTGAGAGACTCATTGATATCATGCTTAGGTGGAATAGATCTAAGTTTCAAAGAATCAACATCAAGAGAGATTCTATCCACGTTCCTAGCCAATTCATCAACCTTGAGCAATTTTTCTTCAAGCAAAGCATTGAAATTCCTTTGGGAATTCATAAGTTCTTTAACACTAATCTCAAATTCGGAGGGCATCTTATTAAAATTTCCATAAGAATTGTTGTAGGAATTACCATAATTATTAGAGGAATTACTAGGAAACAGCCTAGGATTAAAGTTTCCTCTATAAGCATTGTTGCCAAAATTATTCCTACCAACAAAATTCACATCCATAGATTCATTATTATTCTCAATCAAAGTAGACAAAGGCATATCATTAGGATCAATAGGAGCACTCTTATTAGCAAACAATTTCATAAGTTCATCCATCTTTCCACTCAAAACATTAATTTCCTCTATCGCATGAACTTTTTTACTAGTAGATCTTTCGGTGTGCCATTGAGAATAATTAACCATAATATTATCTAGGAGTTTAGTAGCTTCTCCTAAAGTGATTTCCATGAAAGTGCCTCCCGCGGCCGAATCTAAAAGATTTCTAGAAGCAAAACTCAATCCAGCATAAAAAAATTGTATGATCATCCATAAATTTCATCGACGTGTGGGGCAATTACGAATCATTAATTTCATCCTCTCCCAAGATTGGGCAACATGCTCATGATCAAGTTGCTTAAAATTTGTAATATCGTTTCTAAGGGAGATGATCTTAGCGGGAGGAAAATACTTAGAGATAAAAGCATCTTTGCACTTATTCCATGAATCAATACTATTTTTAGGCAAAGACGAAAACCAAGTTTTAGCATGATCTCTAAGCGAAAACTGAAATAACTTCAATTTAACAATATCATTATCCGTGTCTTTCTTCTTTTGCATATCACACAAATCAACGAAGTTGTTTAGATGAGTAGCGGCATCTTCACTAGGAAGGCAGGAGAATTGATCTTTCATGACAACATTCAACAAAGCAGCATTGATTTCACAAGATTCAGCACCATTAAGAGGAGCAATCGGAGTGCTAAGGAAATCATTATTGTTGGTATTGGAAAATTCACGCAATTTAGTATTATCTTGAGCCGTCATGACAAACAATCCAACACACAAGCACACAAGAGGCAAGCAAAAAAGAGGCGAACGAAAAAGGGAGGGCGAATAAAATGGCAAGGGTGAAGTGGGGGAGAGGAAAACGAGAGGCAAATGGCAAATAATGTAATGCGAGGGAGATGAGTTTGTGATGGGTACTTGGTATGTCTTGACTTGTGCGAAGACCTACCCGGCAACGGCACCAGAAATCCTTCTTGCTACCTCTTGAGCACTGCGTTGGTTTTCCCTTGAAGAGGAAAGGGTGATGCAGCAAAGTAGCATAAGTATTTCCCTCAGTTTTTGAGAACCAAGGTATCAATCCAGTAGGAGGCTCCACGCAATTCCCTCATACCTACACAAACAAACAAGAACTTCACAACCAACACAATAAAGGGGTTGTCAATCCCTTCACGGCCACTTTGCGAAAGTGAGATCTGATAGAGATAATAAGATAAGATAAATATTTTTGGTATTTTTATGATATATATTGGAAAGTAAATATTGCAAAATAAGATAGATCGGAAACTTATATGATGGAAAATAGACCCGGGGGCCATAGGTTTCACTAGTGGCTTCTCTCAAGATAGCATAAGTATTACGGTGGGTGAACAAATTACTGTCGAGCAATTGATAGAGAAGTGCATAGTTATGAGAATATCTAGCCATGATCATGTATATAGGCATCATGTCCGCGACAAGTAGACCAACTCCTGCCTGCTTCTACTACTATTACTCCACACATTGACCGCTATCCAACATGCATCTAGAGTATTAAGTTCATAAGAACAGAGTAACACATTAAGCAAGAAGACATGATGTAGAGGGATAAACTCAAGCAATATGATATAAACCCCATCTTTTTATCCTCGATGGCAACAATACAATACGTGCCTTCCTGCCCCTGCTGTCACTGGGAAAGGACACTACAAGATTGAACCCAAAGCTTAGCACTTCTCCCATTGCAAGAAAGATCAATCTAGTAGGCCAAACCAAACTGATAATTCGAAGAGATTTGCAAAGATAACCAATCATACATAAAAGAATTCAGAGGAGATTCAAATATTTCTCATAGATAAACTTGATCATAAACCCACAATTCATCAGATCTCGACAAACACACCACAAAAATAGTTACATCGAATAGATCTCCAAGAAGATCGAGGAAAACTTTGTATTGAGATTCAAAGAGAGAGAAGAAGCCATCTAGCTAATAACTATGGACCCGAAGGTCTGTGGTAAACTACTCACAACTCATCGAAGAGGCCATGGTGTTGATGTAGAAGCCCTCCGTGAAAGATTCCCCCTCCGATGGAGCGTCAGAAAAGGCCCCAAGATGGGATCTCACGGGTACAGAAGGTTGCGGCAGTGGAAATAGGGTTTCGTGGTGCTCCTGGATGTTTTCAGGGTATGCAAGTATATATAGGCGAAGGAGGTCGGTCAGGGGAGCCACGAGGGTGGGGGGCACGCCCACCCCCTAGGGCGCGCCCTGCACCCTCGTGGCCGCCTCGGCTGCTTCTTGATGTCCACTCCAAGTCTCCTGGATTGCTTTCATTCCAAAAAGATCGCTCCCGAAGGTTTCATTCCGTTTGGACTCCGTTTGATATTCCTTTTCTCCGAAACACTGAAATAGGCAAAAAAGCAGCAATTCGGGCTTGGCCTCCGGTTAGTAGGTTAGTCCCAAAAATGATATAAAAGTGTAAAGCAAAGCCCATAAACATCCAAAACGGGTAATATAATAGCATGGACCAATCAAAAATTATAGATACATTGGAGACGTATCAATGACGAACCTACAAACTATGAGGAAGCGATGATGAGCCCAGATTCCGTGAAATGGCTTGAGGCCATGAAATCTGAGATGGGATCCATGCATGAGAACAAAGTATGGACTTTGGTTGACTTGTCTGATGATCGGCAAGCCATAGAAAATAAATGGATCTTCAAGAAGAAGACTGACACTGACGGTAATGTTACTATCTACAAAGCTCGACTTGTTGCGAAAGATTTTTCAACAAGTTCAAGGGGTTGACTACAATGAGACCTTCTCACCCATAGCGATGCTTAAGTCTGTCCGAATCACGTTAGCAATCGGCAGGATCTACGTGTGAAGCGGAGTACATAGCTTCTTCGGAAGCAGCAAATGAAGGAGTTCGGATGAAGGAGTTCATATCCGATCTAGGTGTAATACCTAGTGCATTGGGTCCAATGAAAATATTTGGTGACAACACTAGAGCAATTGCCTTGGCAAAGGAATCCAGATTTCACAAGAGAACTGAGGGAGTCTTGGACTAGGGGGTGTCCGGACAGCCGGACTATCATCGTCCGCCGGACTCCAAGACCACGAAGATACAAGATTGAAGACTCCGTCCCATGTCCGGATGGGACTTTCCTTGGCGTGGAAGGCAAGCTTGGCGATACGGATATGTAGATCTCCTACCATTGTAACCGACTCTGTGTAACCCTAGCCTCCTCCGGTGTCTATATAAACCGGAGGGCTTTAGTCCGTAGGACACAACATACATTACAACAATCATACCATAGGCTAGCTTTAGGGTTTAGCCTCCTTGATCTCGTGGTAGATCCACTCTTGTACTACCCATATCATCAATATTAATCAAGCAGGACGTAGGGTTTTACCTCCATCAAGAGGGCCCGAACCTGGGTAAAACATCGTGTCCCTCATCTCCTGTTACCATCCGCTTAGACGCACAGTTCGGGACCCCCTACCCGAGATCCGCCGGTTTTGACACCGACATTGGTGCTTTCATTGAGAGTTCCTCTGTGCCGTCACCGATAGGAAGGATGCCTCCACCCATCTTCAAAAATGGTGTTTTCGCCAAAGGGGCCTTGGCCGCCGGCCAAACTATCCGGCTAGGTGGTTTTATTATGACCGCTTGTCCGGCCGCCGCTTCGACAATGACTTCTCAAGTCGTCAGAAGCAATCTTCGCGTCAGCTCAAAATCTGCCGAGCAGTTGGATCCAATAGAGCTCTTGTCTGTTAACGAGCTCTTGGATCGCATCGCCGCCCTGGGAGTCGCTACAGACTACAATCAGATTGGGCATAAAACCGATCTGAGAGAGATTAACTCTCCCCAGGCCACCCACCACGTCGCAGTGGTAGAGGAGCAATACGGCGACTCTTCGCCTATATTGAAAACTAGTCACGTCCGGATTCCCGAGCCCTCCATGCCGGATTTCCGCGGAGGGACGGACTTCGATCGAGCATTGAACTTAAAACCATGCATCGCCCCGGACTCGCTGGATCGTATCCAGCAACCCAAGCTTCCGAATTCGGAAACTCCTCGGCCTTTAAGCCCCAAGATGGGCAGGGATCCGGATTTCAGTCCACCCACCCGCCCAGACATATGCGATCTATCTCTAATACGGCAAGAGCCCACTGAAACAGTACATCACTACTGGGCCAGATACCTCCTGGTTATGGACAGGATAAAGGACTGCCGAGAGGAAAATGCAATCTCAATCTTTTGCAATAATTGCACGGACAAGGGAATATTGAACGCCATCGGTCGTCGTAAAATCACACGCTTCGCCGATCTGGCGTCCATAGTACGAAAGTACTGTGCGATGGAGAGTTCCCAGAAAACCGAAAACCAATTTTGGGATAATCCGGCCCCAACCCCAGTCCGCAACAAAAGGGTGCCTCTAACTCAGGCCCCAGATGCAAAAACGAGAAAGCAAAAACCCCATAAAGGGCACGGAACCATACTGGAGGGATGGCTCAATGAACCCTGTAAGCTTCATAGTACAGAGGGAGCTGTCCCAACACATAGCCTTCGAGCATGTTGGATACTATGGCAGGTGGCCAAAAGTGGCGAGGAGCTTCTAGCCCCGGAAAACCACTCCAACAATACCGGTACGGTATCAACAGTCTTCGAGACCTTCACATCAAACAATATGCGAAAACGAACAATCCGCGGACTCGCCAAAGTCTACCAAGTAGCAACAGCAAATCCATGGAGTGACACAGCCATCACCTTCAACGCTAGCGACGAACCTAAATTACGAACAGCTCGAGCACCAGCCGCACTGGTGCTTAGTCCCATAGTGGACGGCTTTCGGCTTACAAAGGTCCTCATGGATGGCGGCAGTGGACTAAACATCATATATGAGGAAACTCTTCAAAAAATGGAAATAGACTGGAGCCGTATTGAGCGAAGCAGCACAACCTTCAGAGGAATAATCCCTAGCCGGGAAGCGCGCTGCACCGGAAAAATCACACTCGATGTGGTGTTCGGCTCGCCGGACAATTATAGATCCGAAGAAGTCACGTTCCAAGTGGCCCCGTTCAACAACGGATATCACGCTATATTAGGACGGGAGGCATTCACAATTTTTCAAGCAGTACCTCATTACGGGTACATGAAGCTCAAAATGCCTGGGCCCGGCGGAATAATCACTCTCGCTAGTGATCCGGACATAGCACTCCGCGCCGAAAACAAGACAGCCGCACTAGCCCTGGAGGCACTATCTGAAGCCTTAGCAGCAGAAGAACTCACCGCGCTACACTCTACTGTGAACAGGGACGATGTGATACTCGATAAAAGATCCAAGTCCACATCCTTCAAACCAGCAGATGAAATAATAAAATTCCAGGTCCATCCAACGGACCCAACAAAGATGGCCTCCATTGGGGCACAATTGAACCCCGAAGTAGACGCTGCACTGCGCGAATTCCTTCGGGAAAATTGGGACATCTTCGCCTGGCATCCTTCGGATATGCCCGGAATCCCACGCAGGTTGGCAGAACACAGCCTAAACATCCTAAAAGGATTTAAGCCAGTCAAACAGGCTCTTCGACGATTTTCCGAACCCAAAAGACAGGCAATGGGAGAAGAGCTAGCCAAATTATTGGAAGCCGGATTCATCAGAGATATCAAACATCCAGATTGGCTAGCAAATCTGGTAATGGTACCAAAGAAGGACAAAAAATTCTGGTGCCTCTGTGTCGATTTTAAAGACCTCAATAAGGCTTGCCCAAAGGACCCCTTCCCTCTCCCCCGCATCGACCAAATTATCGATGCTACCGCAGGGCGCGATTCGTTGTGCTTCCTTGACGCATACTCTGGCTATCATCAAATCAAGATGGCGGAAGCAGACCAAGCCGCAACGGCATTCATCACTCCATACAGACCATTCTGCTTCAACACGATGCCCTTCAGACTTAAAAATGCCGGCGCAACATATCAGCGCATGATTCAAACATGTCTGGCTACCCAGATCGGCAAAACAGTCGAGGCATATGTAGACGACGTAGTCGTCAAAACAAAACATGTCGAAACTCTAGTAGACGATTTGAGGCTCACATTCGACAACCTCAGAGCATATGACATCAAGCTGAATCCGGAAATATGCGTTTTCGGCGTACCAGCCGGAAAGCTGCTGGGCTTCATTGTATCCGGTAGAGGAATTGAAGCAAACCCGGCTAAAATCCGAGCTCTGTCACAGTTGGATATTCCAAAAGACCTCAAACAGGTACAAAAACTAACAGGATGCGTGGCAGCTTTAAGCCGCTTTATCTCCCATCTAGGAGAAAAGGCATTGCCCCTCTATCGCCTCCTCAGACGCACCGAACACTTCGAGTGGACGGATGCTGCCACTGCCGGACTTGAAGAAATAAAGGCCATATTGGCAACAAATCTGGTCCTGGCTGCGCCCAATCTAGGCGAACCAATGTTGTTATACATCACAGCAACGCATCAAGTCGTAAGCGCGGTACTCATCGTCGAACGAGAGACAGAAGGGCATAAATTCCCTATTCAAAAACCAATGTATTATGTATCCACTATGTTAACTCCCTGCAAATCCCGTTACCCACACTATCAGAAGATAGCGTATGCGGTGTTCATGGCATCCCGAAAGCTCCGACACTACTTTCAAGAGTGTTCGATAACAGTGGCCTCCGAAGTACCACTCAATGACATCATAAATAACCGTGACGCAACGGGCAGGATTGCGAAATGGGCCATTGAGATCTTACCATTCGATATAACTTACAAACCTCGGCGAGCTATAAAGTCACAAGTTTTGGCTGACTTCATCGCTGAATGGACCGAAGCCGAACTCCCTAAAGAGTACGGCGCATACTCCAATTGGGTTATGCACTTCGACAGCTCTAAAATGTTGGCCGGACTGGGGGCTGGCGTCGTATTGACATCCCCAACCGAGGACACAGTCCAGTATGTACTCCAAATAATGTACACCGACTCCAACAACGCAGCCGAATACGAGGCCCTGTTACATGGTCTCCGGATGGCAGTCTCCATGGGCATTCAATGCCTAGAGGTGCGCGGGGATTCAAACCTTGCAATATCCCAAATAAATGGAGACTGTGGTAAAAATGTTAGCTCGGTTTGAAGGACTCAAATTCCATCACATAGCCCGAGATAATAACCACGCGGCCGATGTACTGGCACGCATCGGTGCAAAACGTGATGCCGTCCCTCCAAATATCTTCCTGGAACGGCTCTTCAAGCCATCCGTACTATGGGAAGAGGAGCCCGGAAGTGACAAACCGGAAAAAACCGCGCCAATCGGCGATTCAGCCGATGACATAACACCTTCAGCCCACGACATAATGGCAGTAATCGCCCCGTGGACAGAACTATTCCTAGCCTACTTGCTTAGGCAGCAACTTCCCGAAGACCAAAACGAGGCCCGCTGCATAGTCCGGCGGTCGAAAGCCTACAAGGTCCATGAGGGAGAACGTTATAAGAAAATTACAACCGGAGTCCTTCAAAGGTGTATCTCCGAAGAGGAAGGGCGAAACCTCCTGGCTGAAATCCATGCCGGACTAGGCGGACACCACGCAGCAGCCTGGGACCTTGTAGGAAAGGCATTCCGTACAGGATTTTATTGGCCGACGGCCCGGGCAGATGCCCAGGACTTAGTCCAGAGATGCGTTGGTTGTCAGCTCTCTGCTAATCAGAGCCATATGCCGCCCACCGCCCTCAAAACTATACCCATTACCTGGGCGTTCGCGGTCTGGGGGCTTGATATGGTTGGACCCCTTAAAGGGGGAACCCACAAGCAAAGGTACCTATTGGTCATGGTGGATAAATTCACCAAATGGATAGAAGCCAAACCGGTCAAGACGGCAGAGTCCGGACCAGTGATAGACTTTATATCTGGGGTAGTACACCGTTACAGAGTCCCCCACAGCATCATCACCGACAATGGCACGAACTTCACAGCCGACGAGGTTAAGTCATGGTGCAAAAATATGGGCATCAAGCTCGACTACGCTTCAGTCTATCACCCTCAAACCAACGGTCAAGTGGAACGAGCAAATGGTCTAATAATGAGCGGCATTAAACCCAGACTAGTGCGGTCACTTACTAAATCTGACACGCACTGGATCGAGGAGCTCGACTCTGTACTCTGGAGGCTGCGGACAACGCCTAACCGCACTACCGGATTCACACCATTCTTTATGGTCTACGGCGCAGAGGCAGTCTTGCCCTGCGACATTATTCATGACTCACCTCGAGTGCGCATGTGCGAAGAAAGAGAGGCCGAGCTGGATCGGCAGGACAGCTTGGACACATTAGAGGAAGAACGCGACGTCGCCAAGGCTCGTTCCGCATTCTATCAGCAGCAGGCCCGAAGATACCAAAGCAGAGAAGTACGGGCCAAGACTTACAACGTTGGTGAACTAGTTCTATGCCTGCCGGACAAGAAAAAGGACAAGCTCAAGCCCAAATGGGAGGGCCCCTTCATTATCGATCAAGTCCTGGCCGGCGGAGCGTACCATCTACGAAATGCGTCGGATAACCGACTTGAGCCGAACCCATGGAACGCAGCCCGCCTCCGAAGATGCTATGCCTAGCGCCAGACTAAGAGTTCGTCCCCCTTCCTCCGTCCAAATTTTTACACTTCGGCTGTCTTTTGTTTCTCTTTTCATTACCTTTTTACTACAAAGCCCGGAAGGGCCTACTTTCACATTGTTCGCATACACTTGATGTGCCATCCACACTCATTATACCTGGGGGCTTCTTTTACAGAAGCTCAATTATAAGGGTCTCATGCCCAGCACATGTGTCAAGCTTCCACATGTACCTTTTTCTCACCATTATATGCATCGATATGCCTTAAGTTTTGGCCAAGCTGGGTTGCCTGGCTCCTGTGTTTACCCCTACGTTCCCGATTGTTCGGCTAGGAGGTAAAGGGAGCACCTCTGCGATTGTTACTGCCGGGTCAGCCGGATGTGTACCGCAGACTGGGTGAAGCCGAAAGCTAGCGTTCTTAAGGGAATATTCGGTCGGTGACTTAAAAGATGATTTTTTTACCTACTCATTTATCCGCCCCTAGATGTTTTTTCTGCTCTTTTCGCAGTCCGGACATGCACTTTAGGGCATGCCTCCCAGGGAAAGGAACCCTTAACGGAACTATTCTCTCTGGAAGATGTTTCTTACTAACCATGTAATATAACATAACTAGTTGGGCACTTGTCTGATAAAGCACTAATGACCCCTACGCCTGGTCTCCATGCATACCCCGGTTGTTTCTTAACCAAAAAGGTATTCAGACATACTCCGGACTCTAGGGTCCCGAGGTCGAAGCGAAAAGGTCGGCAAAGACAAACGATCTACAATCCGGCTAGAAGGCATTTCACATGTCAATTTAAAGGAAAACATACATTGTCAAAATTACTGATTGTATTCCTCCTCAATCCCATCTAACAGGCTGTCTAACTTACAGTCCCGTTGGGAAAATTTAGCAGCCAACTCTACTTGGCCGTATACTAAACTCACAGGGATCTCCTTCCCATCGGGCCCCACCGGTCCAACTTCGGCCATGTGGTTGGGATCTGCCCTCTTGTAACGCGTCTTCACCATGGCCCAAGCCTCCCTGGCACCTTGGCGGCAGGCCGAAATCTTCCATATACGGAAGCGTTGCCGCACTCCCTGAAGCTTCTCCGCAAGCTCCCCAAGGCCCTCGGGTAGGGAGAGGGCTGGCCATAAAGCCTGGACGACACCGCTCATTGCCTGCCGAACTCGTTCGAGCAGCTGCAACAGCTCGGGAAGTTGATCACCCGTTGATACGGGCATCTCCTCCGCGGGGCAACCTGTGAGTATACCTACAAGACATACTTTGTCAATTGACTTCCTCGCCGAACTCTTCCTTTCAAAGGAGTCCGCTCAAGCACTTACTATAGATGCCGTGACGAAGCCGCTCAGTCTCCTTAACAGAGCCGAATAGCTCGGCCCGAACACCTTTCAGCTCTTCTCCGAGCTGGGCGTGGGCATCCTGGAGCTTGTTCCTTTCTTGCTGCACCCTAGTCAACACCCTCTCGCCGGCCTTTATCAGGCATAGTAATTCTTGCCTATCCGGATCTTGTCCGGCGGCACCTGCAATGTCACTATTAGACTTGCGCGCATGCCGCACAGCGCTTATTAATAAAAATGTGTTACCAGGAGGAGTCTCTGCGTCTCCTCCCGCGGCAGCAAGTGCGGCCTCAAGTTGGGCCTTGCATTCTTGCAGCTCCTGAGACAGCTGGGCATTCTTCTCGGTAAGAGCCTGGGTTTCAAATGATCCTTAAATCAGTTAACATAACTACTTTAAGTCTCGGGGGCTACTGGTATATATATAACCATTAAAATTCCCTTACCCGTATGTCTTTCACATACTGCTCCGTGGTTCTGGTAAAACCATCTTGAGCGGAACGGAGGTGCGCGTCCCCTGCGTTAAAGGCGTCCAATGCCTCAGGGGAGAAGCACGCTTCACGAAATACTGTCCGGCGGCGCCTATGGTTCATGGCGCTCTCCACCTCAGACTTGGTGGCGGACAGTCTGTCGGTGTCCTCCGTTGGAGGAGGACCCGGTCCGCGTCTTGCGCTTGCCTCCCCCTCTAGGCCGGGCGCTGGAGCCTGGCCGATATAGGTTGGATCGGCAACTTCCGCGCCCGCAGTCCGGCGAGCGCTTTTTCTCCTATAAAGATCATGAGCACTCAGATGCTTCCTAGGAACGTTGCTCTGAAAATTTAAATACGAGCTATACCTTTGCGGCGACGTTTCAGTCCGTGCCGTGCTCCTTTTCCGCCTGCTGGCCCGGACTAACCTTTGTTGGTCAGCCGCCGCGGGCTCGGCTTCCCGCCCTGAGGGCGCTTCCTGTAAAACACCATCATTCGCGAAGGTCAGAAATAGGCAAGGAAGAGATAATGGTGTCCGGACCTCGGTCACAGTCACCTGGGAAGCCGGATACAGTCCAGGGTAGTTCGCCGTAATGGCGACCAAAGCATTGTCCACGCTGAGCTGGTGAAACACCCCGTCGATCAGCTCCACCTTGATGTCTGGATCCTCTTCGGAGGCCGGATCCAGGGATCTTTTTGGATCCTCGGGTTGCGGAGCGGGACTTACCATGTCCTCCACAGTCTGGCGTAGATCCTGCGCCGAAGACATAATGTAAGAAGCCTAAACTTCGAAAGCATGGGTTGAGCCCTTAAAAGTGTTTGCTTACCCAGCCCCTAGGGTTGTTCATGGAAAACCCATTCAAAGGGTTCATTCGAAGGAAGTCCTCCTTCTCCCCCTTGTATAGGCTGGACAGGATCTGCACCAGATCCTCGGTCGAATCCGGCCCTTCGCGGCCATGACGGGTGGCATCGTCTTCCCCGTTGAAATCCCACATGGGGTGGCCTCTATATTGTAATGGCTGTACCCCCCCACATGATGCATGTCGCCATGACTCCGATCATGGTCAAACCAGAATGGGCCATTAATCTTATTCGGCCCATCAAGTAATGGACACTCTTGTTTTCCTCCAATCAGGGGCTCCGTGGGCGCCAGCTGAGGCGTTTCTTCAAAGGAGCAGCACTAAACTCCGGGAAGCCAATCTGGACTGGGTCCGGCAGCGGAGCGTCTCCTATATAAAACCACTCTGAGGGCCAGTCTTCGGATGCCTTCTTGGGAGTACCGGATGGGTATCCGGTCCCGGCAATGCGCCATATTTCGGCGCCGCCCACTTGATATATGGAACCCTGGTGAGAACGGGGTACGAGGCAGAATAGCCTCTTCCACAATGCAAAATGGGGCTCAATGACTAGGAATAGCTCGCAAAGAGCTACGTAGCCCGCGATATGCAGGACAGAGGCGGGCGTGAGGTGGTGGAGCTAGAGTCCGTAGAACTCCAGGAGCCCGCGGAGGAACGGATGTATTGGGAATCCAAGTCCCCTTATCAGATAAGGGACGAAGCATACTCACTCCCCTTTATTGGGGCTTGGGGTAGCCTCCGCTTGCCTCCCACCTTGATAAGTGACCAGTCCAGCTCGGACTGGGACCATGAAGGCCGGAGGGAGATATCCCCCCGCTTGGAGCTTCGCTAGCTCGTTGTGCGAAACAGAGCACCTCCTCCAATCCCCTGGCGGTGGGCTGGGAGCGCGAGAAGAGGATCCGCGTCGACGGTCCATGATGGAATGGATTTTTAGGTCAAGGGCGCTCCGATGAACTATTCGCGGGAGGAAGATGGTGTGGCTTGGATCTGGATTTTTGCCTCTTTTGTAGGTGAACGACTCGCACGACTAGGGGTGAAACATAAAAGGACACCCTGGTTTTTCGCATTCGTGCGACGCGTGGAAAAAGGAAATTATTGGGCGTAGAAGCCGAGAAACACAGTATTTATGATAAAGACGGACACTGTTCGGCAGGTACATGGAACTTGAAGGGAGAACCCGCCTTGCAACGCCGAAGACTATATACGCGCTGGACTTATCGTCATTGAAGCCTGGTTCGGGGGCTACTGAGGGAGTCTTGGACTAGGGGGTGTCCGGACAGCCGGACTATCATCGTCCGCCGGACTCCAAGACCACGAAGATACAAGATTGAAGACTCCGTCCCATGTCCGGATGGGACTTTCCTTGGCGTGGAAGGCAAGCTTGGCGATACGGATATGTAGATCTCCTACCATTGTAACCGACTCTGTGTAACCCTAGCCTCCTCCGGTGTCTATATAAACTGGAGGTCTTTAGTCCATAGGACACAACATACATTACAACAATCATACCATAGGCTAGCTTTAGGGTTTAGCCTCCTTGATCTCGTAGTAGATCCACTCTTGTACTACCCATATCATCAATATTAATCAAGCAGGACGTAGGGTTTTACCTCCATCAAGAGGGCCCGAACCTGGGTAAAACATCGTGTCCCTCGTCTCTGTTACCATCCGCCTAGACGCACAGTTTGGGACCCCCTACCCGAGATCCGCCGGTTTTGACACCGACATTGGTGCTTTCATTGAGAGTTCCTCTGTGCCGTCACCGATAGGAAGGATGCCTCCACCCGTCTTCAAAAACGGTGTTTTCGCCAAAGGGGCCTTGGCCGCCGGCCAAACTATCCGGCTAGGTGGTTTTATTATGACCGCCTGTCCGGCCGCCGCTTCGCCAATGACTTCTCAAGTCGTCAGAAGCAATCTTCACGTCAGCTCGAAATCTGCCGAGCAGTTGGATCCAATAGAGCTCTCGTCTGTTAACGAGCTCTTGGATCGCATCGCCGCCCTGGGAGTCGCTACAGACTACAATCAGATTGGGCTTAAAACCGATCTGAGAGAGATTAACTCTCCCCAGGCCACCCACCACGTCGCAGTGGTAGAGGAGCAATACGGCGAATCTTCGCCTATATTGAAAACTAGTCACGTCCGGATTCCCGAGCCCTCCATGCCGGATTTCCGCGGAGGGACAGACTTCGATCGAGCATTGAACTTAAAACCATGCATCGCCCCGGACTCGCTGGATCGTATCCAGCAACCCAAGCTTCCGAATTCGGAAACTCCTTGGCCTTTAAGCCCCAAGATGGGCAGGGATCCAGATTTTAGTCCACCCACCCGCCCAGACATATGCGATCTATCTCTAATATGGCAAGAGCACACTGAAACAGTACATCACTACTAGGCCAGATACCTCCTGGTAATGGACAGGATAAAGGACTGCCGACAGGAAAACGCAATCTCAATCTTTTGCAATAATTGCACGGACAAGGGAATATTGAACGCCATCGGTCGTCGTAAAATCACATGCTTCGCCGATCTGGCGTCCATAGTACGAAAGTACTGTGCGATGGAGAGTTCCCGAAAAACCGAAAACCAATTTTGGGATAATCCGGCCCCAACCCCAGTCCGCAACAAAAGGGTGCCTCTAACTCAGGACCCAGATGCAAAAACGAAAAAGCAAAAACCCCATAAAGGGCACGGAACTGTGCTGTAGGGATGGCTCAATGAACCCTATAAGCTTCATAGTACAGAGGGAGCCGTCCCAACACATAGCCTTCGAGCATGTTGGATACTACGGCAGGTGGCCAAAAGTGGCGAGGAGCTTCTAGCCCCGGAAAACCACTCCAACAATACCGGGACGGTATCAACAGTCTTTGAGACCTTCGCATCAAACAATATGCGAAAACGAACAATCCGCGGACTCGCCAAAGTCTACCAAGTAGCAACAGCAAATCCATGGAGTGACACAGCCATCACCTTCAACGCTAGCAATGAACCTAAATTCCGAACAGCTCGAGCACCAGCCGCACTGGTGCTTAGTCCCATAGTGGACGGCTTTCGGCTTACAAAGGTCCTCATGGATGGCGGCAGCGGACTAAACCTCATATATGAGGAAACTCTTCAAAAAATGGAAATAGACTGGAACCGTATTGAGCGAAGCAGCACAACCTTCAGAGGAATAATCCCTAGCCGGGAAGCGCGCTGCACCGAAAAAATCACACTCGATGTGGTGTTCGGCTCGCCGGACAATTATAGATCCGAAGAAGTCACGTTCCAAGTGGCCTCGTTCAACAGCGGATATCACGCTATATTAGGACGGGAGGCATTCACAATTTTTCAAGCAGTACCTCATTACGGGTACATGAAGCTCAAAATGCCTGGGCCCGGCGGTATAATCACTCTCGCTAGTGATCCGGACATAGCACTCCGTGCCGAAAACAAGACAGCCGCACTAGCCCTGGAGGCACTATCCGAAGCCTTAGCAGCAGAAGAACTCACCACGCTACACTCTATGGTGAACAGGGACAATGTTATACTCGATAAAAGATCCAAGTCCACCTCCTTCAAACCAGCAGATGAAATAATAAAATTCCAGGTCCATCCAATGGACCCAACAAAGACGGCCTCCATTGGGGCACAATTGAACCCCGAAGTAGACGCTGCACTGCACGAATTCCTTCGGGAAAATTGGGACATCTTCGCCTGGCATCCTTCGGATATGCCCGGAATCCCACGCAGGTTGGCAGAACACAGCCTAAACATCCTAAAAGGATTTAAGCCAGTCAAACAGGCTCTTCGACGATTTTCCGAACCCAAAAGACAGGCAATGGGAGAAGAGCTAGCCAAATTATTGGAAGCCGGATTCATCAGAGATATCAAACATCCGGATTGGCTAGCAAATCTGGTAATGGTACCAAAGAAGGACAAATCCTGGCGCCTCTGTGTCGATTTTAAAGACCTCAATAAGGCTTGCCCAAAGGACCCCTTCCCTCTCCCCACCATCGACCAAATTATCGATGCTACCACAGGGCACGATTCGTTGTGCTTCCTCGACGCATACTCTGGCTATCATCAAATCAAGATGGCGGAAGCAGACCAAGCCGCAACGGCATTCATCACTCCATACGGACCATTCTGCTACAACACGATGCCCTTCGGACTTAAAAATGCCGCCGCAACATATCAGCGCATGATTCAAACATGTCTGGCTACCCAGATCGGCAAAACAGTCGAGGCATACGTAGACGACGTAGTCGTCAAAACAAAACACGTCAAAACTCTAGTAGACGATTTGAGGCTCACATTCGACAACCTCAGAGCATATGACATCAAGCTGAATCCGGAAAAATGCGTTTTCGGCGTACCAGCCGGAAAGCTGCTGGGCTTCATTGTATCCGGTAGAGGAATTGAAGCAAACCCGGCTAAAATCCGAGCTCTGTCACAGTTGGATATTCCAAAAGACCTCAAACAGGTACAAAAACTAACAGGATGCGTGGCAGCTTTAAGCCGCTTTATCTCCCGTCTAGGAGAAAAGGCATTGCCCCTCTATCGCCTCCTCAGACGCACCGAACACTTCGAGTGGACGGATGCTGCCACTGCCGGACTTGAAGAAATAAAGGCCATATTGGCAACAAATCCGGTCCTGGCTGCGCCCAATCTAGGCGAACCAATGTTGTTATACATCGGAGCAACGCATCAAGTCGTAAGCGCGGTACTCATCGTCGAACGAGAGACAGAAGGGCATAAATTCCCTCTTCAAAAACCAGTGTATTATGTATCCACTGTGTTAACTCCCTGCAAATCCCGTTACCCACACTATCAGAAGATAGCGTATGCGGTGTTCATGGCATCCCGAAAGCTCCGACACTACTTTCAAGAGTGTTCGATAACAGTGGCCTCCGAAGTACCACTCAATGACATCATAAATAACCGTGACGCAACGGGCGGGATTGCAAAATGGGCCATTGAGCTCTTACCATTCGATATAACTTACAAACCTCGGCGAGCTATAAAGTCACAAGTTTTGGCTGACTTCGTCGCTGAATGGACCGAAGCCGAACTCCCTAAAGAGTACGGCGCATACTCCAATTGGGTTATGCACTTCGACAGCTCTAAAATGTTGGCCGGACTGGGGGCTGGCGTCGTATTGACGTCCCCAACCGGGGACACAGTCCAGTATGTACTCCAAATAATGTACACCGACTCCAACAACGCAGCCGAATACGAGGCCCTGTTACATGGTCTCCGGATGGCAGTCTCCATGGGCATTCAACGCCTAGAGGTGCGCGGGGATTCAAACCTTGCAATATCCCAAATAAATGGAGACTTTGACGCCAAGGATCTGAAAATGGCAGCATATGGCAACGCTGTCCTAAAAATGTCAGCTCGGTTTGAAGGACTCGAATTCCATCACATAGCCCGAGATAATAACCACGCGGCCGATGTACTGGCACGCATCAGTGCAAAACGTGATGTCGTCCCTCCAAATATCTTCCTGGAACGGCTCTTCAAGCCATCCGTACTATGGGAAGAGGAGCCCGGAAGTGACAAACCGGAAAAAACCGCGCCAATCAGCGATTTAGCCGATGACATAACACCTTCAGCCCACGACATAATGGCAGTAATCGCCTCGTGGACAGAACCATTCCTAGCCTACTTGCTTAGGCAGGAACTTCCCAAAGACCAAAACGAGGCCCGCTGCATAGTCCGACGGTCGAAAGCCTACAAGGTCCATGAGGGAGAACTTTATAAGAAAAGTACAACCGGAGTCCTTCAAAGGTGTATCTCCGAAGAGGAAGGGCGAAACCTCCTGGCTGAAATCCATGCCGGACTAGGCGGACACCACGCAGCAGCCCGGGACCTTGTAGGAAAGGCATTCCGTACAGGATTTTATTGGCCGACGGCCCGGGCAGATGCCCAGGACTTAGTCCAGAGATGCGTTGGTTGTCAGCTCTTTGCTAATCAGAGCCATATGCCGCCCACCGCCCTCAAAACTATACCCATTACCTGGGCGTTCGCGGTCTGGGAACTTGATATGGTTGGACCCCTTAAAGGGGGAACCCACAAGCAAAGGTACCTATTGGTCATGGTGGATAAATTCACCAAATGGATAGAGGCCAAACCGGTCAAGACGGCAGAGTCCGGACCAGTGATAGACTTTATATCTGGGGTAGTACACCGTTACGGAGTCCCCCACAGCATCATCACCGACAACGGCACGAACTTCACAGCCGACGAGGTTAAGTCATGGTGCAAAAATATGGGCATCAAGCTCGACTACGCTTCAGTCTATCACCCTCAAACCAACGGTCAAGTGGAACGAGCAAATGGTCTAATAATGAGCGGCATTAAACCCAGACTAGTGCGGTCACTTACTAAATCTGACACGCACTGGATCGAGGAGCTCGACTCCGTACTCTGGGGGCTGCGGACAACGCCTAACCGCACTACCGGATTCACACCATTCTTTATGGTCTACGGCGCAGAGGCAGTCTTGCCCTGCGACATTATTCATGACTCACCTCGAGTGCGCATGTACGAAGAAAGAGAGGCCGAGCTGGATCGGCAGGACAGCTTGGACACATTGGAGGAAGAACGCGACGTCGCCAAGGCTCGTTCCGCATTCTATCAGCAGTAGGCCCGAAGATACCAAAGCAGAGAAGTACGGGCCAAGACTTACAACGTTGGTGAACTAGTTCTACGCCTGCCGGACAAGAAAAAGGACAAGCTCAAGCCCAAATGGGAGGGCCCCTTCATTATCGATCAAGTCCTGACCGGCGGAGCGTACCATCTACGAAATGCGTCGGATAACCGACTCGAGCCGAACCCATGGAACGCAGCCCGCCTCCGAAGATTCTATGCCTAGCGCCGGACTAAGAGTTCGTCCCCCTTCCTCCGTCCAAATTTTTACACTTCGGCTGTCTTTTGTTTCTCTTTTCATTACCTTTTTATTACAAAGCCCGGAAGGGCCTACTTTCGCATTGTTCGCATACACTTGATGTGCCATCCGCACTCATTATACCTGGGGGCTTCTTTTACAGAAGCTCAATTATAAGGGTCTCATGCCCAGCACATGTGTCAAGCTTCCACATGTACCTTTTTCTCACCATTATATGCATCGATATGCCTTAACTTTTGGCCAAGCTGGGTTGCCTGGCTCCTGTGCTTACCCCTACGTTCCCGATTGTTCGGCTAGGAGGTAAAGGGAGCACCTCTGCGATTGTTACTGCCGGGTCAGCCGGATGTGTACCTCAGACTGGGTGAAGCCGAAAGCTAGTGTTCTTAAGGGAATATTCGGTCGGTGACTTAAAAGATGATTTTTTACCTACTCATTTATCCGCCCCCAGATGTTTTTTCTGCTCTTTTCGCAGTCCAGACATGCACTTTAGGGCATGCCTCCCAGGGAAAGGAACCCTTAACGGAACTATTCTCTCTGGAAGATGTTTCTTACTAACCATGTAATATAACATTACTAGTTGGGCACTTGTCTGATAAAGCACTAATGACCCCTACGCCTGGTCTCCATGCATACCCCGGTTGTTTCTTAACCAAAAAGGTATTCGGACACACTCCGGACTCTAGGGTCCCGAGGTCGAAGTGAAAAGGTCGGCAAAGACAAACGATCTACAATCCGGCTAGAAGGCATTTCACATGTCAATTTAAAGGAAAACATACATTGTCAAAATTACTGATTGTATTCCTCCTCAATCCCGTCTAACAGGCTGTCTAACTTACAGTCCCGTTGGGAAAATTTAGCAGCCAACTCTACTTGGCCGTATACTAAACTCACAGGGATCTCCTTCCCATCGGGCCCCACTGGTCCAACTTCGGCCATGTGGTTGGGATCCGCCCTCTTGTAACGCGTCTTCACCATGGCCCAAGCCTCCCTGGCACCTTGGCGGCAGGCCGAAATCTTCCATAGACGGAAGCGTTGCCGCACTCCCTGAAGCTTCTCCGCAAGCTCCCCAAGGCCCTCGGGTAGGGAGAGGGCTGGCCATAAAGCCTGGACGACACCGCTCATTGCCTGCCGAACTCGTTCGAGCAGCTGCAACAGCTCGGGAAGTTGATCACCCGTTGATACGGGCATCTCCTCTGCGGGGCGACTTGTGAGTATACCTACAAGACATACTTTGTCAATTGACTTCCTCGCCGAACTCTTCCTTTCAAAGGAGTCCGCTCAAGCACTTACTATAGATGCCGCGACGAAGCCGCTCAGTCTCCTTAACAGAGCCGGACAGCTCGCCCGAACACCTTTCAGCTCTTCTCCGAGCTGGGCGTGGGCATCCTGGAGCTTGTTCCTTTCTTGCTGCACCCTAGTCAGCACCCTCTCGCCGGCCTTTATCTGGCGTAGTAATTCTTGCCTATCCGGATCTTGTCCGGCGGCACCTGCAATGTCACTATTAGACTTGCGCGCACTCCGCACAGCGCTTATTAATAAAAATGTGTTACCAGGAGGAGTCTCTGCGTCTCCTCCCGCGGCAGCAAGTGCGGCCTCAAGTTGGGCCTTGCATTCTTGCAGCTCCTGAGACAGCTGGGCATTCTTCTCGGTAAGAGCCTGGGTTTCAAATGATCCTTAAATCAGTTAACATAACTACTTTAAGTCTCGGGGGCTACTGGTATATATATAACCATTAAAATTCCCTTACCCGTATGTCTTTCACATACTGCTCCGTGGTTCTGGTAAAACCATCTTGAGCGGCACGGAGGTGCGCGTCCCCTGCGTTAAAGGCGTCCAATGCCTCAGGGGAGAAGCACGCTTCACGAAATACTGTTCGGTGGCGCCTATGGTTCATGGCGCTCTCCACCTCAGACTTGGTGGCGGACAGTCTGTCGGTGTCCTCCGTTGGAGGAGGATCCTGTCCGCGTCTTGCGCTTGCCTCCCCCTCCAGGCCGGGCGCTGGAGCCTGGCCGGTATAGGTTGGATCGGCAACTTCCGCGCCCGTAGTCCGGCGAGCGCTTTTTCTCCTATAAAGATCATGAGCACTCAGATGCTTCCTAGGAATGTTGCTCTGAAAATTTAAATACGAGCTATACCTTTGCGGCGACGTTTCAGTCCGTGCCGTGCTCCTTTTTCGCCTGCTGGTCCAGACTGACCTTTGTTGGTCAGCCGCAGCGGGCTCGGCTTCCCGCCCTGAGGGCGCTTCCTGTAAAACAACATCGTTCGCGAAGGTCAGAAATAGGCAAGGAAGAGATAATGGTGTCCGGACCTCGGTCACAGTCACCTGGGAAGCCGGATACAGTCCGGGGTAGTCCGCCGTAATGGCGACCAAAGCATTGTCCACGCTGAGCTGGTGAAACACCCCGTCGATCAGCTCCACCTTGATGTCCGGATCCTTTTCGGAGGCCGGATCCAGGGATCTTTTTGGATCCTCGGGTTGCGGAGCGGGACTTACCATGTCCTCCACAGTCCGGCGTAGATCCTGTGCCGAAGACATAATGTAAGAAGCCTAAACTTCGAAAGCATGGGTTGAGCCCTTAAAAGTGTTTGCTTACCCAGCCCCTAGGGTTGTTCATGGAAAACCCATTCAAAGGGTTCATTCGAAGGAAGTCCTCCTTCTCCCCCTTGTATAGGCTGGACAGGATCTGCACCAGATCCTCGGTCGAATCCGGCCCTTCGCGGCCATGACGGGTGGCATCGTCTTCCCCGTTGAAATCCCACGTGGGGTGGCCTCTATATTGTAATGGCTGTACCCCCCGCATGATGCATGTCGCCATGACTCCAATCATGGTCAAACCAGAATGGGCCATTAATCTTATTCGGCCCATCAAGTAATGGACACTCTTGTTTTCCTCCAATCGGGGGCTCCGTGGGCGCAAGCTGAGGCGTTTCTTCAAAGGAGCAGCACTAAACTCCGGGAAGCCAATCTGGACTGGGTCCGGCAGCGGAGCGTCTCCTATATAAAACCACTCTGAGGGCCAGTCTTCGGATGCCTTCTTGGGAGTACCGGATGGGTATCCGGTCCCGGCAATGCGCCATATTTCGGCGCCGCCCACTTGATATATGGAACCCTCGTGAGAACGGGGTACGAGGCAGAACAGCCTCTTCCACAATGCAAAATGGGGCTCAATGCCCAGGAATAGCTCGCAAAGAGCTATATAGCCCGCGATATGCAGGACAGAGGCGGGCGTGAGGTGGTGGAGCTGGAGTCCGTAGAACTCCAGGAGCCCGCGGAGGAACGGATGTATTGGGAATCCAAGTCCCCTTATCAGATAAGGGACGAAGCATACTCGCTCCCCTTTATTGGGGCTTGGGGTAGCCTCCGCTTGCCTCCCACCTTGATAAGTGACCAGTCCAGCTCGGACTGGGACCATGAAGGCCGGAGGGAGATATCCCCCCGCTTGGAGCTTCGCTAGCTCATTGTGCGAAACAGAGCACCTCCTCCAATCCCCTGGCGGTGGGCTGGGAGCGCGAGAAGAGGATCCGCGTCGACGGTCCATGATGGAATGGAATTTTAGGTCAAGGGCGCTCCGATGAACTATTCGCGGGAGGAAGATGGTGTGGTTTGGATCTGGATTTTTGCCTCTTTTGTAGGTGAACGACTCGCACGACTAGGGGGTGAAACATAAAAGGACACCCTGGTTTTTCGCATTCGTGCGACGCGTGGAAAAAGGCCATTATTGGGTGTAGAAGCCGAGAAACACAGTATTTATGATAAAGAAGGACACTATTCGGCAGGTACATGGAACTTGAAGGGAGAACCCGCCTTGCAACATCGGAGACTATATACGCGCTGGACTTATCATCATTGAAGCCTGGTTCGGGGGCTACTGAGGGAGTCCTGGACTAGGGGGTGTCCGGACAGCCGGACTATCATCGTCCGCCGGACTCCAAGACCACGAAGATACAAGATTGAAGACTCTGTCCCGTGTCCGGATGGGACTTTCCTTGGCGTGGAAGGCAAGCTTGGCGATACGGATATGTAGATCTCCTACCATTGTAACCGACTCTGTGTAACCCTAGCCTCCTTCGGTGTCTATATAAACCGGAGGGCTTTAGTCCGTAGGACACAACATACATTACAACAATCATACCATAGGCTAGCTTTAGCCTCCTTGATCTCGTGGTAGATCCACTCTTGTACTACCCATATCATCAATATTAATCAAGCAGGACATAGGGTTTTACCTCCATCAAGAGGGCCCGAACCTGGGTAAATCATCGTGTCCCTCGTCTCCTGTTACCATCCGCCTAGACGCACAGTTCGGGACCCCCTACCCGAGATCTGCCGGTTTTGACACCGACAAGAACCAAACTCATCAAGACATGCTTCAACTCCATCCGCGATCAAGTCAAGGAGGGAGACATAAAGATTTGCAAGATACATACAGATCTGAATGTTGCAGACCCGTTGACTAAGCTTCTTCCATGAGCAAAACATGATCAACACCAAGACTCCATGGGTGTTAGAATCATTACTATGTAATCTAGATTATTGACTCTAGTGCAAGTGGGAGACTGAAGGACATATGCCCTAGAGGCAATAATAAAGTTTTTATTTATATTTCCTTATATCATGATAAATATTTATTATTCATGCTAGAATTTTATTAACCGGAAACTTAGTACATGTGTGAATACATAGACAAAATAGAGTGTCCCTAGTATGCCTCTACTTGACTAGCTCATTAATCAAAGATGGTTATGTTTCCTGACCATAGACATGTGTTGTCATTTGATGAACAGGATCACATCATTAGAGAATGATGTGATGGACAAGAACCATCCATTAGCTTAGCATAATGATCATTAAGTTTTATTGCTATTGCTTTCTTCATGACTTATACATGTTCCTCTGACTATGAGATTATGCAACTCCCGAATACTGGAGGAACACCTTGTGTGCTATCAAACATCACAACGTAAATGGGTGATTATAAAGATGCTCTACAGGTGTCTCTGAAGGTGTTTGTTGGGTTGGCATAGATCGAGATTAGGATTTGTCACTCCGTGTATCGGAGAGGTATCTCTGGGCCCTCTCGGTAATGCTCGTCACTATAAGACTTGCAAGCAATGTGACTAATGAGTTAGTTATGGGATGATGCATTAAGGAACGAGTAAAGAGACTTGCTGGTAACGAGATTGAACTAGGTATGAGGATACCGACGATCGAATCTCAGGCAAGTAACATAACGATGACAAAGGGAATAACGTATGTTGTTATGCGGTTTGACTGATAAAGATCTTCGAAGAATATGTAGGAATCAATATGAGCATCCAGGTTCCGCTATTGGTTATTGACCGGAGATATGTCTCGGTTATGTCATGTCTACATAGTTCTTGAACCTGTAGGGTCCGCACGCTTAACGTTCGATGTCGATTGGTATTATATGAGTTATGTGTATTGGTGACCGAAGGTTGTTCAAAGTCCCAGATGAGATCACTGACATGACGATGAGTCCTGAAATGGTCGAGAGGTAAAGATTGATATATTGGAAGGTTACATTCGGACACGGGAATGGTTTAAGGAAGTTTTGGATAAGTTTCGGAGTACCGGGAGGTTACTCGAACCCCCGCGAGAAAGTTAATGGGCCACATGGGCCTTAGTGGAGAAGAGAGGGCCGGCCATAGGAGGTGGCACGCGCCCTCCCTTTTCCCTCTCCTACTCCCTCTCCCTTTCCCCCTTTGCTACTCCGGAAAGAAGGAAAAAGGGGGGCGAATCCTACTAGGAGTGGAGTCCTAGTAGGACTCCCCCCCATGGCGCGCCCCTTGGTGGCCGGCCTCCTCCTCCCCTCCTTTATATACAGGGGCAGGGGGCACCCAAAAGGCACAACATTGTCTTAGCCATGTGCGATGCCCCCCTCCACCGTTTACTCCTCCGATAGTATCATCGTAGTGCTTAGGCAAAGCCCTGCGCGGATCACATCACGAACACCGTCATCACGCCGTTGTGCTGACGGAACTCATCGACTCCATCGGCACTTTGCTGGATCAAGAGACCAAGGTTCGTCATCGAGGTGAGCGTGTGCTGAACTCGGAGGTGCCGTACGTTCGGTACTAGATCGGTTGGATCGTGAAGACGTTCAACTACATCAACCATGTTAACCTAATGCTTCTGCTTTCAGTCTACGAGGGTACATGGACACACTCTCCCCTCTCATTGCTAAGCATCTCCTAGATAGATATTGCATGATCGTAGGAATTTTTTTGAAATTGCATGCTACGTTTCCCAAGATATGAGGCATCCGATTATCAGTCCGTTGGCAGAAAAGACAAATCCTTTATAGGATACAGGTCCGTTCTTGATGAACTTCTTGACAAGCCCTGTCCGATACATGCGACTCCAAGTACAGACTCAACTCATAGTCTCCATGCATGTTGGGTACTCCGGCAGGTAGCAAAGAGTGGGGAGGCCATCCTCACCACCATCACTCCAGAGAAACACCCACCGGAGAAGGACGATTTTAATGTCCTCACGGTCTTCGAGACCTTCTCTTCAAATAATCGGCGTAAATTTGCCACTTTTTGTTCTTGTGATTTCCTCCCTTCTTATCTTTAGATCTCCTTGAGTTCTGCATATATTCGCTAGTTTTTGAGGCTTTCTTTGTTGTTCTTTTGGAGGTTTTGCTCTCGTTGGTGCTTGGGTTAGGGTTCTTGTGCTCCATCCATGAGCAAATATGCTATTTCAGGTATGTGTATGCTCGTTCTCTTGTCCTTTGACTTTGTGTTTGTGGTGTTCTGTGATGTATAGGTCAGGTTGTTTGCTATGAGTATGATTTGTCAAGGTTTGGTCAGTTTCCCCTTGTGTGATCTAATCTTCCCCATCTTGAGCATATTCATGTGTTAGGTCCTATTAGTTCTTAGTTTGGTTCCCATCTCTAATGTTGTACTGGTGGATTAGATCCGTGGTAGGTGAAGTTCATTTCGCAGTTGACTTGCAATTGTGTTTTTAGTTGATTTTACAAGGATGAGCATGCTTGTGCTAGGTATTGATTAGACTCTTTCATAGTTTTGTAGGTGTTTCGGTTCGGTTGATGTTTAGTAGGTAAGTTTTTAGGTCTTCAATTTATTTATTAGGTTTATTATTTAGTATATACTGTAAAAAAGTCTTAATTTTTCTTATTAGTTTTCTAGTTGATGGTTAACATGATTTGGTTAGGGTTTGTCAGTCTCCCCCTTTTTCCCAATATCCTCTTTTCTGATCAGGTCCTTACTGATTTGCTATTATTGTTCTGTTAGGGCCTATTAGGTTTTAGGTTGGTTCCTATCTCAAATTTTTTATTTTGTGGTCTACATCTGTTGCAATTTGAGTTCATTATATTGTTTATGTGCCTTATGAACTTGCATAATCTTTTTTCAATGTTGTGCTTGAGGTCTTTCTGGATCTTGACGTCTACTCTCAATGTTTAGTTGATGCATTTGAGGTTTTTCCCTCTTTGGGTTTATGGTTTAGTTGGAAAAGTCCATTCTTTTTTGTGGAATGTTGTTTAATCAGTGTAAGCTATAGCTAATGGGTTTTCTTTAGTTGTGTTCTTGTATGTAATGGCTTATTGTTGGGGAACGTAGTAATTTCAAAAAAAATCCTACGCACACGCAAGATCATGGTGATGGTATAGCAACGAGAGGGGAGAGTGTTCGTCCACGTACCCTCGTAGACAGTAAGCGGAAGCGTTAGCACAACGCGGTTGATGTAGTCGTACGTCTTCACGATCCGACCAATCCAAGCACCGAACGTACGGAGCCTCCGAGTTCAGCACACGTTTAGCTCGATGACGATCTCCGGCCTTTGATCCAGCAAAGCACCGAAGATGAGTTCCATCTAGCAGGCCTGGCACCCAACGGTGCTTCCAGGACGTAACTTTTCTGTGCAGCAATGAGGATAATCCTCAGGTTACGGACCCAGTCCGTGTAATTGCTACCATCATCTTTCAACTTTGCTTTCTCAAGGAACGCATTAAAATTCAACGGAACAACAGCACGAGCCATCTATCTACAAACAAACATAGACAAGCAAAATACTATCAGGTACTAAGTTCATGATAAATTTAAGTTCAATTAATCATATTACTTAAGAACTCCCACTTAGACAGACATCTCTCTAGTCATCTAAGTGATCACGTGATCCAAATCAACTAAACCATGTCCGATCATCACGTGAGATTGAGTAGTTTCAATGGTGAACATCACTATGTTGATCATATCTACTATATGATTCACGCTCGACCTTTCGGTCTCCGTGTTCCGAGGCCATATCTGTATATGCTAGGCTCGTCAAGTATGACCTGAGTATTCCGCGTGTGCAACTGTTTTGCACCCGTTGTATTTGAACGTAGAGCCTATCACACCCGATCATCACGTGGTGTCTCAGCACGAAGAACTTTCGCAACGGTGCATACTCAGGGAGAACACTTCTTGATTATTAAGTGAGAGATCATCTTAAAATGCTACCGTCAATCAAAGCAAGATAAGATGCATAAAGGATAAACATCACATGAAATCAATATAAGTGATATGATATGGCCATCATCATCTTGTGCTTGTGATCTCCATCTTCGAAGCACCATCGTGATCACCATCGTCACCAGCGCGACACCTTGATCTCCATCGTAGCATCATTGTCGTTACGCCATCTATTGCTTCTACGACTATCGCTACCGCTTAGTGATAAAGTAAAGCAATTACAGGGCGTTTGCATTTCATACAATAAAGCGACAACCATATGGCTCCTGCCAGTTGCCGATAACTTCGGTTACAAAACATGATCATCTCATACAATAAAATATAGCATCACGTCTTGACCATATCACATCACAACATGCCCTGCAAAAACAAGTTAGACGTCCTCTACTTTGTTGTTGCAAATTTTACGTGGCTGCTATGGGCTTAGCAAGAACCGTTCTTACCTACGCATCAAAAAACCACAACGATAGTTCGTCAAGTTGGTGATGTTTTAACCTTCGCAAGGACCGGGCGTAGCCACACTCGATTCAGCTAAAGTGAGAGAGACAGACACCCGCCAGCCACCTTTAAGCACGAGTGCTCGTAACAGTGAAACCAGTCTCGCGTAAGTGTACGCGTAATGTCGGTCCGGGCCACCTCATCTCACAATACCGCCGAACCAAAGTATGACATGCTGGTAAGCAGTATGACTTGTATCGCCCACAACTTACTTGTGTTCTACTCGTGCATATAACATCAACGCATAAAACCTAGGCTCGGATGCCACTGTTGGGGAACATAGTAATTTCAAAAAAATTCCTACGCACACGCAAGATCATGGTGATGGTATAGCAACGAGAGGGGAGAGTGTTCGTCCACGTACCCTCGTAGACCGTAAGCGGAAGTGTTAGCACAACGCGGTTGATGTAGTCGTACGTCTTCACGATCCGACCGATCCAAGCACCGAACGTACGGAGCCTCCGAGTTCAGCACACGTTCAGCTCGATGACGATCTCCGGCCTCTGATCCAGCAAAGCACCGGAGATGAGTTCCGTCAGCACGACGGCGTGTTGACGATGATGATGTTCTACCGGCGCAGGGCTTCGCCTAAACTCCGCGACGATATGACCGAGGTGGAATATGGTGGAGGGGGGCACCGCACACGGCTAAGGAACGATCCGTAGATCAACTTGTGTGTCTATGGGGTCCCCCCGCCCCCGTATATAAAGGAGGAAGGGAGGACGTGCGGCCGGCCCCCTAGGGGTGCGCCTGGAGGAGTCCTACTCCCACCGGGAGTAGGACTCCCCCCTCTTGCCTTGGTGGAGAAGGAAAGGGGGGAGGGGAAAGAGGAAAGGGGGGCGCCGCCCCCCCTTCCTTGTCCTATTCGGACTAGGGGGGAGGGGGCGCGCGGCCTGCCCTGGCCGGCCCTCCTCTTCTCCCTCTTGGCCCACTAAGGCCCATTATCCCCCGGGAGGGTTCCGGTAACCCCCCGGTGTTCCGGAAAAATCCCGATTTCACCCGGAACCATTCCGATGTCCAAACATAGGCTTCCAATATATCAATATTTATGTCTCGACCATTTCGAGACTCCTCGTCATGTCTGTGATCACATCCGGGACTCCGAACAAACTTCG
Organism: Triticum timopheevii; assembly: GCA_963921465.1. Taxonomy (NCBI): domain Eukaryota; kingdom Viridiplantae; phylum Streptophyta; class Magnoliopsida; order Poales; family Poaceae; genus Triticum; species Triticum timopheevii. Next base: position 485,424,354 of record OY997270.1, on the reverse strand, counting down.
GTACATCAAAACTTATAAACTCATAATAAAACTGTCATCGTAACGTTAAGCGTGCGGACCCTACGGGTTCGAGAACTATGTAGCCATGACCTAGAACTATTCTCGGTCAATAACCAATAGCGGGACCTGGATGCCCATATTGGTTCCTACATATTCTACGAAGATCTTTATCGGTCAAACTGCATAACAACATACGTTGTTCCCTTTGTCATTGGTATGTTACTTGCCCGAGATTTGATCGTCGGTATCCAATACCTAGTTCAATCTCATTACCGGCAAGTCTCTTTACTCGTTCTGTAATGCATCATCCCGCAACCAACTCATTTGGTCACATTGCTTGCAAGGCTTATAATGATGTGCATTACCGAGAGGGCCCAGAGATACCTCTCCGACGATCGGAGTGACAAAACCTAATCTCGAAATATGCCAATTCAACATGTACCTTCGGAGACACCTGTAGTACTCCTTTATAATCACCCAGTTACGTTGTGACGTTTGGTAGTACCCAAAGTGTTCCTCCGGTAAACGGGAGTTGCATAATTCTCATAGTTACAGGAACATGTATAAGTCATGAAGAAAGCAATAGCAGTATACTAAACGATCAAGTGCTAGGCTAACGGAATGGGTCATGTCAATCACATCATTCTTCTAATGATGTGATCCCACTAATCAAATGACAACACATGTCTATGGTCAGGAAACATAACCATCTTTGATCAATGAGCTAGTCAAGTAGAGGCATACTAGTGACTATATGTTTTGTCTATGTATTCACACATGTATCATGTTTCCGGTTAATACAATTCTTAGCATGAATAATAAACATTTATCATGATATGAGGAAATAAATAATAACTTTATTATTGCCTCTAGGGCATATTTCCTTCACTTACAAGCCCTTCTTTTTGAGCATGTCATTTGTGCATTTACAGTTAGAGTTATGCTTTAATTAGCTCTGGTGTTAGTTTATAAGTTGATTTGTTATTGACTCTTTTGATAATTTAGTTGATATAGTGGCCTAACAGTGAATTGACTAATTTATAATTTGTCTGATTGTTCTAATTTTTTCCCAGGTATGGTTTGCCCTAGGTGTTGCAACCCTAACGGGGCATGCCCCACTGGTGATCTGCCTGGTGTCAATGGGTTTCTGCGACAGTTTGATGTCATCCTTGATGATGGTTGCTAGAGACGTATGGTGAGTTTAATGTAGTTGCCTTGTAGTTTTTTATTTTTCATAATTATTGTTCTATCTTGATTTGTACTTGTTCTTCCTTGTTGCTCCTCCAAATAAGTTTGATGTTATTTATGTTTGTGTTTCATGTTTTGAATTAGAGGTTTGATTTTGGTTTTGTGCAATTCCTGCTATATTGTATTGCAAGTTTTTAGTTATTTTAGTGTATTTTCTAGTTTTTTAGCATATTTACGATTGATGGGAATCTGGCAAAAAATTGTGAATGTTTTCGACTCATTTGATATGTGTTTACTTCTAATTTTTCCCCAGCATGTCACTTACAATGTTAGAGGGTTCCTGGCTGAATATATTCAAGGGAAGAAGGATCATGTTAGGATGATGCGGAACAAGCAGCTTGAGCCTGCTCTTCTTACCAATGAAGGCGGTCTTATGATGCTTTGTTCAATTATACTCCGAATTACACCAAGTTCTATGGGAATTCATGGATGATGCTTGCTTTTGACTATGCTCTTAATGCTGGAGATCGCATTGTCTTTTTTCTTGATAACTGGGCCTGAATTTGAAGTTTGAGACTTACCGTGGTGGTGAGAGGTTGCTTCCTTTACCTCATGTTGGTAAGTTTTTTTTCCATTTTTATTTAATTCTAATTGTTTCTTTCTGTTATACTAGTATATTGTGTGTTGTAACCTTTTATTGTTTTGCTTGAAGCTTTTAATCATCTTTCTGTAGTTGATGTTGAGCACGCTAAGACGTGTGTTTACTCTGGCAACATCGAGCTTAACTACACCAACACACGTTGCTTTGTGGGTCGGCTTTACTGTGATATTTCTTTGTGTTCCCGCCCTTTCGTGCATGTGTTAACTGTGACCATTATCCAGAAGAGTATCATGGTTAGTTATGTTCATTTTCATCTCTGGATTTTGTATTGTTTCATGGTTAATGGTTTTCAGTTGTTGCTTTTCATGTTTTGTGTGAAAGTTGTCAATGTTTATGGTCCATTTTGTAGCATATAGTGATTTGCTGAGTATTACTATCTTATTTGTTGTTGTACTATTTTGATATTTATGGTGTAGTTTAGTGTTTGTACACTTCCTTTTTATTTTTAGTTAGGTGATGTTGAGCTAAATTTTGTTTTAATATCCTTTTTGTGTCCTTATATCAGCGCTTATGTGATTTTTTCACTCATACATTAGTACATTATAGGAATTATTTTGTAATTATATTCAGTAGACATTTCACTTAATTTCTTTCATGTTTTGTGTGCAAGTTCTCAATGTTTTGTGGTGCATATTATTGTTCTAGTATGTTGCTGATGATAACTATCTTACTGGTTGAAGTATTTTTTGTTACTTATGATGTAGTTTAATGTTTTTTGTAATTTTTACCTTTTTTAGTAGAGTGTGTTTGAGTTAATATTCTTATATTTTTTCTTTTAGAAAATCCCCAAGACTGTTGTTTCAAGTTTGAAGAGTTTTGTTGATGTCCCCACCACTGCTCGTGTCACCCTCGAAGCTCCTTATGATGGCCTGGCTGTCACTACTCATTCATCTTATTCTATTTGCAAGGAAGATGGTAGGATGGTGATTGATAAGAACAACTTTAGCGTTTTTATTTCAGCAGCAGGTTGGGTCAAGGACAATGTCATTCTGGTCACATTCAAGGAGCACAATGATCGGTCGGTGTCGTGTGTTTCAGCATTTTTGCTAGGTGCACCTGTTGAGCTAGTGTCTGCTATGCTGGTGGTAATGGTGGTAGTTGTTTGAGGAGCTCCTTTGGGTTGAAATGTTGTTTAATTATGATCTAAACTTATGTTGATGGTTATGTATGTAAGGATGAACTTATGTGGCGCTCTATTTTTGGTTTAAGCTATGTAAGGATGAACTTATGTGGCTCTGTACTTTTGGTTTAAGCTATGTAAGGATCAATGCTAAGTTATGTATGGATGGATGCTAAGTTATCTTTCATGGTCGTTAAGTTGTGGTTTTTTTTAATATTTTTGTGGTTTTTTATTATATATGTGTGGTTCTTGTATGAAATGTATTTTTTATTTGCCTTTTATTTTTTTTGTTATTGGTTTTTGATTTCTTCAGTAAGCTTTATTGGTATTTTGGGGTGCTTATCTAATTTGATATGGTTTTTTTCTATAGATCATATCAATAGTTGATTTAGTGCCACCCTAAATTTTTTGTGTTAATTTTATCTGCACAATTATTGAATAGATTCTTGTAATTTTTTTGAAATGCCTCATCATTTTTTTTGTTAATTTTCTTTATAATAACAGCTAGCCAACAGTAAAGCCTATTCCCTGGAAAGGGATCCTACAAACCTGAAGCCATTCTCTCCTTTAAGACGACATCTTTTTTGCGGGGATCTTCTTAAGACAACATTAACATGTACAGACTGCATGGCGAAGAATTAATACTAAAGGATTGTGCTAACTATCAACTAGTCGGTATTTAAGCAACAGATACAGACGAGCTCGTCCAACTAACCTCGCATCAAAAAAGAGCACATGCACGCCCAAGCATATACCCGCACATGCAGACTTCTTCTTTGCCAAAAATATTGACTAAGCATGCATCATGCATGCAAAGTAATAAAAAAAGATGATGTCAGCAAAAGATTCTCTCCATTTCAAAAATTCAAAATGTTTTGTAGCTCAAACCATTGCTCCGATGAAAAAACCGTTCTCACATGAAAAATTCGTTGCGACGAGACCTTCGAAACTAGATCCCATGTTCGTATGTTCCGACGACTTTTTTTATGGATCAAAAGTTATCAGGCCCATGCTAAGTAAGTTATCATGTCTCTGGTTCGTAAGTTACCATCTATTTTATATAGGAATTACCGGGGCATAAAACTGGTCAACCAACCTTCGCCCCACGTGCAAATGAACTAGAAGACATAATAGCTGATGTCATCCCAAATTTCCCCCAATTTCAAAACTTCAAAATGTTTTGTAACCCATGTTCACATGAAAGATTTGTCGTGACGAGATCTTCAAAACTAGATCCGATATTGATATGTTCTGATGACTTTTTGTTACAAGGCCCAAGCTAAGCAAGTTATCACGTCTGTAATAACTAAGTTACCATCTTGTTTATATAGATGTTACCGGGGCATAAAAATGGTCCTCCAACCTTCTCCCCACGTGCAAATGAACTAGAGGACAGAATAGCTAATGTCGTCCAAGATTTCCCCCTATTCCAAAAATTCAAAATGTTTTGTAGCTCAAATAGTTGGTCCGGTTGAAAAACAATTTTCACATAAAAAACCGTCATGACGAGAGCTTGGAAACTAGTTCCCATGTTGATATGTTCCGACGACTTTTCTGGATCAAAAGTTACCACTTCTGGGCTAAGTAAGTTATCACGCATGTGCTACGTATATTACCATGTTGTTTAGACATATATTACTGGGGCATAAAGCTGGTTTCTCTAACCTTCTTATCAGGTCGGGTTAAAGTTACCGCGCTGATTATGTGAGTTATCACGTGCACGATGCGTATAGTACCAAACTATTTACACGAAAGTTATCGAGGGTATGTTTTTAAACAACCTCCTCACCAAAGTTATAAGGACTGAGGTGCATAAGTTATCAGGTCTGCGATGTGCGAGTCACCATGCTATTCACACAAAAAGTTATTGGGGGATATTTCATCAACCCTCCCCCCCCCCCCTCATGTGCCAAAGTTATCAGGACCGAGGTACATAAGTTATTAGGTCTGCGATGTGTGAGTTACCATGCTATTCACATAAAAGTTACCAGGGGTATTTCATCAACCATCCCCGCCCCCTACCAGCGCCAAAGTTACCAGGAGCGGGGTAATTAAGTTAACAGGTCTGCGATGTGTAATTTACCATGATATTCACACAGAAGTTACCGGGGTATATTTCATCAACCAACCCCCCCCCCCCCCCTCCTCCACTGGGCAGCAAAGTTACCAGCGGGGTACATAAGTTATCGGGTCTGCGATGTCTAAGTTATCATGCTACTCACACAAAAGTTACCGGGGGTATATTTCATCACCCCCACCCCCGCCACGCCCCGCGCGCGAAATTACCATGAGGTGTACATAAGTTATCATGTCTTCAGAACGCAAAGAATATCATGTTATTTGCACAAAAGTTATCGTGGTATATTTTGACAACTCCCCCCATCTCCACCCTCGTCCTCAAAGCTACCAGGACAGAAGTTACCGATGTTCATACGTTGGTTTTCAACAATCTTTCCCCCCGGACAAAAGTTACCGATGTTCGTATGTTGCTTATCAACTCCCTGGTGTGTAATTTACCATGTTATTTACATAGAAGTAATCGTGGTATATTTTTTTAATAATTTTTTTATCGGGTCAAAGCTATCATGGTGTTTGTGCGTCAATTATCAGCTTTGTGATGTGTATATTACCATGTTACTTACACAATAGTTATCGAAGAAATGTTTTCAATAACTTTTTTGGGGGGTCAAAAGTTATCGTGGTGTTTGTGCATGGGTTATCACTGTGTCATGCGTAATTTATCACGTTATTTACACAAAAGTTAACGGGGAGTCATAAGGCTACGAAAGTAAAGAATGTTCGAATAGCGGTGAAATAAGCCAACAAGGTTGGTAGTTTGTCGATTCACTAAATTCGATAGGTAAAATAGTCTATTGAAGTGTTAAAAAATCGAACACTTAATCAACTTCTTTATGTGACCCCCCACACAAAAAAACTTCTTTATGTGACAACATAGTGGAGGAGACAGGTAAAGTAGCGTGTTTCCGTTCAATTAGCCAAGAAAAGGTTACCTTGTTGACTTTTCACCCTCAAGATTATGTTATTTTTTTGCCTTTTATCCATTTGATTTAAGGAATCAAGCATTAATTGCGGCATTAAAATGACACTAAAAATGGGGCGATTGCATGGCTGTGCACGAAATGGGAAGATAATGCTTTGAAATTAATTCCCTGAATCAATGCACGAAACGCTAAACCACATCTGAGGAAAAAATATTCCTCTAATTGTGCTGATGTGGCTCCGTGATTAAATAAGTTCAAGTAGCATGACTCTCCATTATTCTATACTAGCAAAAGAGCCCATGCGTTGCAACGGGACAAAAAACATAACACACACTCTTAACCCAACAACCATCACTCAATAGGTCCATCTCCTTTATATTTGCGAGGCATCATATTTGTGTTGCCGCTTATCCTCCTTCTCATCCTCGCCGGCGATGGCCTCGGTGTTCACACAAAATAACAAAAAACGTGTTTGAATATGGTTAATCCTAAGGCGTCTCTCTCTCCCTCTCTCCTCCCTCCCCCCCCCCCCCCCCCACACACCCTCTCTCTCTCATTCTCGCGATGAGAAATCTGTTGTTTTCCCCTGCGAAATTTTTCAGAGGTATGTATGTGTAGTTATTGATGTTTTCTTTTGCCTATATGGTTATAGTGGGGTGTTTATTTGCAATCCGGATCGCCGCCAGTACGAAAAAAAACGGATCTTGCGCTAGAAATTATAAGTTTGCTTTGAAAACTATATTTTAAAAGTATTTAACAGGTAAAATTAACATCATATTTAGATTCCACACATTTTTCTAATAAAATTTCATGTTAAAATCAAAGTTACGGTTTAAAAGATACGGATAATTTAGAAAATCATTTTTTTGATTTAAATATATTCCAAAATAATATTAAAAATACTTAATAGGTAAAAATAATCTCATATTCATATTCTACATATTTTTCTAATCAAATTTCATATATAACATGTTCAAATCGGAGTTACGGTTTAAAAGATATGGATGATTTAAAAAAGTATTTGTTTGACTTAAATATGATCCGCGGATGAATTACCTAAAACGTCAGGGTGGTTTTCGAAAAACGTAAAATAACGATTCGGGTGTGACTTAAATCCGGACGGCGGGTTGATTTCAAGAAAACACAGGGACTTTTGTGTAAAATACGAAAAAACGGTTCGTTTTGACTTAAAACAGGACTGCGGGTTGAATTCTCTGAAATAGAGGGACTTTTCTGAAAAATGTCATGACGGACGAAAGAAACCCAATTTGCTTTATTATTACTAGCACAAATGCCCGTGCGTTGCAACGGGAGATTATTTTTTACATGCTCCTAGCTTAATAATCATGACTCAAGGCCCTCCACATCTCCCGGTCATCTATTTTAACACGGCGCCTCACCTATATTATCGCATATCTGAATTTTCGCCTTGCCTGATAGTGCTTGTGGTGGCCACCTAATCACAATGTTTTAAAATATTCGTCAATCCTATCTTAGTCATCGCACGACACACATATCATTGATCCGCACAAGTAAAAGAAATGTTTAAAACTTATAAAATTAATCCCATCCACCTGGACGTGAGGCCGGCACTCTGCCAGCTACAGTTGATCCATACACCCTCTCTTATACTTATGCTCACTTTTTAAATTGTATGACTTTATGTTCCATGTGCATTCAGTACATGGTTATAATATATCAAAGAAATACCCAATGTTTTACCAACCAAATCCACAGTTGGAACAATCTGAACCAAAATCCTTGTGAGTTTTTTTCCTGTAGTTTATATAGTTTTGCCTGAATATCCTTAGTTTTCTAGGAACTTCTATTAGGTTCATATTACATTTTACGCTGATTTGTATGCAAGACACATCCACGGCAAAAAAATTGATAATTCCTTTGTGTGATTTACGGCATTTCATTTGCACATGGATGTGTGCAACCATATTTTTCTCTCTCTACTTTCTCCACTATATGATTTATATTCATTGACAAGATTCTTTACAAAGATGTTGCATTTGGATTGGACCAATTTGTTTTTGTACATTTTTATTTTTAAAATGGAGGCTATAATGTTATTTGAATATCCACTAATATTCCTATTATATTTGTTGAGCTATTATTTTTAGATTCATTCAGTTATGTGAATTTTTTTAACATGTTTTGGCCAGACATTTTTTCTCACATCGTAGTATCTGCACAATTTGCATTTGTTCATTTTTTAATCCATGTTTCAATCTAAAATTCTTAGATGGTATCAATTAATTTTTCCAATATAAAATTTCTTAGCTCTTTGATTAAAAAAAGCGTTTCTACTTTAAATTGAAGATGCTGGCCATATCTGTGTCTTTTGTCCTCTATCGTGCTGGTCCTTGAACATGGCTGCTGGTGTGGTGAGCACATCGTGCATAACCGTGTGCGCTATCAGGCTGAGAGACCGTCTGCTCTGCCATCCGTTTATATGTGCCGGCCGTCCATGGCCTTCATGTGTCATTGATTTATTTCATAATAGCCATATATTTGTCCATCTAGCCGCATGCACACCCCTCATTCATATATTTGCATGTCACCGTCCAGCCTCTCGTTGCCTTATTTTTGTTGCTTATTTGTGACCAAATGAGATCCAATCTGTTTATTGACTCTCAAGACGATGTACTGATTTTAAATCTTAGATGTATTTAAATTGCCAACCTAGGATTTAGGAAAGCGATGTGGTATTATTTAACAGAGAACCAGTCCAATTTCTATGCACAAAGTGGATGTAGCTCAATTGTACATAGGCCTTGGTGTTGGGCCAGAGGTTTGGAGTTCGATCCCAAACACCAGCACCTAACTTTTTGCGCCGGCTACCATAGCAGCTGGGCCGGCTGACTCGGCCGCACTTAATTAATGGGCTGAGGCCCACTCGGGCAACGTACAAGCGTACGAGAATCCAAAAGCAATTGAAACTAACGGTGTGCACGCGTGACCCAAGAATTAGTACCACCTCGCGTATAATTCAATTAATCAGTATAGTATCAGATGCGGGACGAAACCAAGAATATCACCTTGCTTTAATAGTAGGTATAGATATAGATATAGATATAGATATAGATAGATTAGGTAAAGATAAAGACTACACCGTTATGACCACACCGTTATGTGTACCCAGCCTGATTTATGCCGTTTGATTATTCCATTTAATTAAATCTAACGGCCTAAATACATCTGATGGGAGGCCACAATTGCACGTAGCAATTTGTGTTGGCGGACGATACTCTGGGCGAACGAAACAACGCCACGCCCGGTCCACGTCCCGCGTCTATCCAATTTCCTCCCGTGTTTAGCGCTGCAAATTAATTAGCGCTTAACAACTCTTCTCCGCACACCACGCCGTCCTCAACCCCTCCCCAAGAAAATGGTTCATCACGTCCCCGGCGCTCCTTCCCCGACGCGTACCTGCCATGTCCGCCCTCCCCAACGCCAATATCTCGCCACACCTTCCTTCCTCGCGGCGCTCCATCCCCACGGCGCTGCCGCTGCATGGTCAACACGCCGCCATGCTAGGCCCCGTACCTATCTCTCTTGCAGCCGCCCGCCTGACCTGCCGCCTCTCCCACACCATCTCTGCCTAGCCGTCTCACTAGACGAAGATGCATACAAAGTCGAGACGCGTCCGGCTAAGGACCATATGCAGGTTTCGCACGTGCTTTGGAATTTCGATTGAACTGTGTTTGGGTTTTGGTGCAAATTCAATGATGGTTTATGCAAGCGAATTGTTCTTACAAGAAGTGTTGTTCTTTTCTTTTCTTTTTTTGTTTCCTTATCAACAGGTCATTGTGCGGTACAGAAACTGTACTCTGAATTTGTAACTACAGGTTGCATGCAATTTCTCACTGTTAGTTTCAGATTTTTCCTATTTTCTATGTGTATATAGTAGATGCTTCTATTAATCTGTGGCATCTTCGTTAAAGTTTACATTGAAAATTTCCCAGATCTCTTTTTAATGTTGTACTTACCCAGAGCCTTTCTCTCCTGCTAGGCTAATTTACAGAGTTTTACTGACCCGCAGTCGCTGTATGTCTTTTCTTCGTTCATTTGGCCAACTGAATTTGTCATCCACAGTGTAATTGCCTTTTGGGATCCCCTTTACCATCAGTTCTAACAAAAGATTTATTCAATAGTTGTTTGCGGACAAGATTTTGAAGCTCAGTGATGAAGTACACTTTCCCCAACATGGCACTTTGGAGAATATATGTCAACTTCTCTGAATCTCGAAGTGCACATGGGCGTTTCATTTATTTATTTAGTTCCATGTAGAGATTCAATCATCTCAATGGAGCCTTACATGATTTGCTCTTTTACTGATGGACTGAGGAGGTCCGAGCTGTTTTTTGGTCTACCATGTGGCAGCCTCTCTCACCATGTCTGCACATAGTGTTCAGGTATGATTCATACTGTCGACGAGGGCACGACGTTTTCTTGTACTGCATTTTTTTGCATACTGGTTGAGCTTGGTTTCAACTTTGACCTGAGTTGTTGTTTGCAAGCCTGATGCAGGTATATTGATCTTATGCAGTTCCATTAGCTCTGGAGTTGTCCAGTATACTGATGGGGCCGACATATTTTGTTGATGCAGGTTGGAGGTGCACATGAACTCTGGCAATACAAAATAGAGTAGCAGATATAATTCTACAACAACCAAGGAACAAGTCTGTTTTTTAATGCGACCCTGGCCAAGCAATTTATGCTTATAAGGATGCTCTCTATTTTTCAGAGGTGCGAGAGCGCCCATAATTCAGGGCAAAAAAGCTAGATAAAGTGGCAAACTTTGTAAGAGTGGTATTTGAAGCCAGTGATAGCATGTTGAAGGATGTTGATTGTGGCTATCCAACTTCAACAACGTGCTTGCAACTCATGAGTAGCTATCCAACTTCAATAACATTGTGGCTATCTCAATGTGAATCCCACAGGCGGAGTTGTGGTCAAGTCCAGCAATTTTCAACTTCTGAAGATAACATGTATTCCAAACCCAAGAGGGAACGAATTACAACTGCTTTTTTCAATGTCTTATTCAAAGTACGGATCCTGTCATGTTCACTCGGACGATGACTGTACCTATTATAACTCCTTTTAAGAAATTTGACATCCTGCATTCTTTACTACACGACTGTGATTTCTTGGTTTGGGATTTCCTTGTGCACGTCACATACATCATCAAAAGATAAGGGATGGGGGCTGTATTAAGGTTGACCATGAGAGACGTGGGGATCATCAGGCACCACATATATTCTATCCCCCACCCCACCACATCAAAATTTTGGAATATGAATTCATAATTCAATACTCACATGAATTCCATAGTCTACTTTGATCGAGACAACACATGTACATGCTTGGTACTCCCTACTCCCTCCATTCACAAAGATACGATGTTCTAACTTTTTTGTGAATCACGTGTATATAGACACGTTTGTGTGATTGTTCACTTATATCATCATGAGAGCCTCCGTTACATGAAAGTAAATTAATTTCAATATGAATTCACACACCCACATGAACTAAATTTATAGGCTGCTTTGACCGAGACGTGCGTTGCACGTGCATACTTACTAGTTTACTGAAGTTGACGAAGGGTCATCTGGTCGCTGGGTCGATTTCATTCACTGCAGACCAGAGTTCGAATCGCCAGATTATTGTTTTAGTTTTTCCGCCCGAGCGAATCGCGAATCTTTCGAATAGCTTTCTCATTACTAAAACCTTCCATTTCCAACAAAGAAACTCTGTTCATTACTGAATGGCAAAGATGATATGCAGTTCAAGCTTGAACAAGCAGATTAATGAATAAAACAAAGAAAGATGGTGTGGACAAGAGAAAAGGAAACAGAGAATAACGGAAGTTCATTACATGACGACATATAATTAGTTTTTTTTAGAAAAGGAGGAAGACCCCCGGCCTCTGCATCTGGGCGATGCATGCAGCCATTTTATATTATTCACAAAAGACCTTACAAAGAAATACAACAGTAAGTCTGAAGTCACCGTGTAGGCAACATCTGTCGCTACTCCTATTCAGTTGATGAAGGGATGCTGATAGTCCAGGCCTAATACCACAGACCTCGCAGCCAAACCTAAAATCTAAGACCTGAGGCCCCAACCAAGCCACTTGCCGGGTACGGGGCACACACCGGTCCGGCGTGCTCTCAGAGGCCGCCGCCGCCAACTACCACCACTCCATCTTCAGGGCTGTACTGACACATCATCCTTGCCCGGTCTAGCTGCCATCGACGCCACCACGTCGCCCAACGGCACCGTCTCCTTGCGCGCGAACTGCTGAGCATGTGTCGCAGTCGCCGCGGGTACCCCTCAGCATCATGCCGCCAAGTACCACCAGCCGACACAGCTTGAAGTCTCTGAAAGATCTGTCGTGCGTAGCACCTGCCGACCAGGCATGACAAAGCGTAGCACCTGTCGGCCAGGCATGACTTGACATCTCCACCGAAGCTTCGTGCAAGACGAAGCCGCTCCACCTCCTGCATCTGACTTCCAGCGCTGCTCCACAAAAGATGCTCCCAAGAGAGAAACGACACCGTAGTGCTGCCATCGTCCGATCTGGAAAACCAGATCCTAGGATTTCCCCCGGAGCAGCACGAGTGGGTCGACAGTAGTTACATGACGATGTCTTCATCAAGGTAACGACGCAGACCGCCGCCATCGTCCGCCGTCGGCTCGGTTTTCACCGGCAACTATGTCTCCCTGATCGCAGCCGAGACTAGATTGCAGATCTCGAGATCTGCTCACCCAGCCTTAGGCCGACCACCTCCGACGTAGGAGATATGAACACCACCGCCAAGCCCAGGGTCACCGTCCTGGGTGCCCGGGTGATGTAGATCAAGACCAGGAGCGCCACCGCGATCCGAAGCCGAACCGGAGGTTGAGCGACTGCAACATGGCCGCCGTCGCCGCCACCCGCTGCGACTACAGACCCGCTGCCACACTCCAGCCGTCTTTGTCCGCCATCACCGCCAAGAAGATCAAGATCGGAACCGCCGCATCGATCTTGAGCAGCTGACGCGCGAGCACAAGACCGCCGCTGCCGAGCCGCTCGGGCTTTGCCCTGGCGGCGTCACTGGCGGCGGCGGAGAGGAGAGTGGTGGGGGGGGGGGGGGGGGGCAGGGAGGCGGGGACGCCCCGGTGCAGCGCGGCGGCGCTGCACGGGAGCGGGGGTAGGGAGGAAGGATCCGGCGGCGGCTCTAGATCGGATCACGAGCACCTCCTGGTCGCTAGTCGCTAGACGTCCCGATCCTTTTTTACGGACCTCCTCACGACATATAATCAGTTGAAACTAGATCAAGCAAATGAATGAAGAAAAAAAGAAAGTAGCAATACAGCAAGCAGTGAAACCTCTAAATTAAAGCGATACTGAATAACGTTGTTGGAGCAGAGCAAGAAGGGCCTTAGTTCAGATCATGTTCTTTGACTTCAGTCAAGGATTTCTTTTTCAACACCTGGAGCCTGACCTTTATAATCCGTATGTGTCTTTCTCCGTAAGCGCCGTCAATTCTAGCTGAGAAAGCAAGGAAGAAGTATGTGAGCTGGGATCTAAAACGAAGCATGAATGTCAAGAATTAAATGAAAGAAAGCGTACATACTCCAGATCCATTCTTTTTCCTTGAACGTCAGTATCAATGTCGTCATGATAATAGTCATCGTCATCCTCATCATCAGTGTCTATATTTGGAGATTGAGATGCAAAATTGAGCAACAAGAGAATGGTTAATGTTAATATGTATTAACAGGAAGCATGTGCAGGAGTGTAGAGGGAAGGATTAAAAAAACAGCACATTCATTCATGATGAGTATCGCGTGGTTTGTACCTTCTGGTGTATATGGCTCCATACTAAAAGCAATGCTTGGTTGGTTAGGATGGGCGTTCAATGCATTTCTCACCGCAGCCTCCGCTTTCTCGGCCTCCTTAACTGTGGTGCCATCCCAATGGATTTCAACCATCGCGCTCTGAAGTGAGAGCAGGTTAAGCAGGCCGAGCTCAAAGCAATCACCGTTACCATCTTCTTTGGCCACCCGCACACCCAAATTGAATCGGACTTGTTCTGCATTTGGCAAAGCTCCTTGCTGAAACACTACCTGAGTGGCTGGCTGACAATGCAATGCAAAGGCTATCGTTAAACGAAACCCATCCGCACCTATGACGAGCAACCTTTCTGTTTGGTGGGTGCTTTGCATCCAAAGATGGCGAAGAGAATGCAACCTCCCAATGATTTGCACATCTTCCTGCCGCACTTCCTTGATTATGATACTGAACGTGGATAGGTTTGATAGATGTGAGGGGCCACATCTCATTATCCACATCAGCAATGTAGAGCATGCCATGTGGTCTGAAAAGAACTCAAATTTGCGAAGACATCGCGGGGGTACCCAGCGTTCCCCCAAGAGATCCAGGTATGGTAAATCCTGGTAGCTAATATTCAGACTTTGGATATCATTCAGCTTGCATATAGACTCCACAAAAGCTTCCTCTAACTCGGGGCTCCCATGAAGGAAGTGAATCTCGAGCTCCCTCAGCCTTGCCAGGTTGCCAAGCTCTTGCACAATGCTTGGAGAGGCATAGATCCTCTCCAAAACTTCCAATGATGTCAGGTTACCCAAGACACCAGGCGTCCAATTGCAGCATATCAAAACCTTTACGACCATCAACTTTCTTAGCTTACACATAGATGACGGCAAAACTCTCATGTCAAAATTGTATTGTGCATCTATCACCTGCAGAAATTGCAGATTTCCTATTTCCTTTGGGAGTTCACATATACCAGTTCTTCTTAGACCTAGGTATCTTAGGTGATATAAATACACAATATCCCTCAAGTTAACTTGACAGTTAACTGCCCCAAGATCGCATCCACTCAAATCCAATACACGTAAAACTTCCAAGCTAGATAGAGCAGGCATGATAGTCATAGCTGGAAAAAAGACAATAATGGACCTTACTTGAGACATACTCATTGAATTAACGAGAGGAGTGGTTGGTGGATCTAACTCAAAATTTTGGAGAGATATCCTACGGATATTGCCACGAGAACACGTCATATCCTTATTACTATCCAATACTGTAATGAACTTTGCTTCACCTGACAAGGAACGAATCAGATCAAGCACCATATCATGCACACGACAACTTTTTACTTCGGAAAAACCAGTGTATATTGGCTGAATCATGTTTCTATTTATCAGCTCGTTGAAATAAGTTTCCCCAATCTCAAATGTGCTAGTTAGTTGCTTTCCATTCTGCACAAATTCTTCACATATCCACTTCCATATAAGTTCTTCTTTGTCAATCTCACAGTCTTCAGGATACATACTTAGATATAATAAACAAGTCTTCATATCAGAAGGTAGATCATAATAGCTAAATGATAGTATCCTCTGCATTTCCTCCATACTTGCATCTTCTGTAAGTCCACGACCAATTGAGTTTACTAGAACATGCCATTCAAATTTTGGCTTTATCTGTTGACCAGCAGCAAGAAGACTAGCAATAGTAAGGATGGCTAGTGGCACACCGCCACATTTCCTCAATATATCTTTAGATACCTTCTTAAGTTCATTAGGACAACCATGCTCACTTGAAAACACTCTTTTATAGAAGAGCCTTGCAGAGTCGTCATCTGAGAGAGGTTTCATTTCATAAATGGAATCATGAGCGGAAGGACAACATGCTTTAGATACACTCAATATGCGGGTTGTCATGATTAGTCGACTTCCAAAATTGTTCATATTAGAGAAAGCCAACTTGATATCTTCCCATAGTTTTGCATCCCATATATCATCAATTATGACGAGATATCTGTATCAGTTGTGAGAGAGCATTTATGAAATGTTTATGCATACATCACAAAGGCTAATGAAGCGCCATATGAACACAAGAAACCATATGTAATTTAGTAGGAAAGAAAACAAGTGGACACCATACGCCAAACCCGTCAATAATCTATTCGATGATAGCATTAATTGTGAACTGAGAGTAAGATGTCTGTCCAAGCAAATAATAATAATCATTCAAGAATGTATAAATAAAGAGAAATGGACGACATGTAACAACACATGTAGTTACAAAATATTAAATTATAACTAATATAAAAACCTCAATTACAATTCACTTCATCTATTTGAAGAGAGAAAATGTCAAACAAAAAAAAACAAATATGTATCTAATCCACATTCTGAAGCTTGTCAATAAAGATATGTAATGCTAGTTTTTTTTAATGACTTGAAGATCAGTAACCACGTCTGCCACGGGGCAAGATGCGTAATGCTAGTTAGCGACACGATGACAGAGACTAAAGCCCTGTTTGGATCTGGTGTAACTAATCCAAGCAAGACCTACCATGGTATGTCGACCGTAATTTTTCTAGAGCCATTTATATGCTGCTTACTATGGTGTCCATGCTGCAATAGGTGGGCACCACTCACATGGGCCACAGCATGTGGCTGCCCATGGTGAAGTCATGGCAATCAACTCAGTTCCACAAAATGTACAAAAATATAAACCTTGGTCTATATATGCACGTCATTTCGATGTTATTCAGGCGATATGATCTTCAACATAAAATTTCACTTTGTAACTTCATAACACAAAATATAACTCAAAATATTTGAGAGAACCCCAATTTGGTGATGATAACATTTTTTTAGCAATAGATGACAATTCTGTGACCAATAGTGAGTCCATTTTTTCACAAAGTAAGCATGACTTATTAGGAAACTTAACTAAATATCATGAACATTTATTTTTGGAAATGTGAGATTTTTTTTGCATTATTTAAACAAATATACTATCCAGCCTTGAGCAGATCTCAATAATCTCTCCAGTTTAATATGTCTTGAGAAAATAAATTAATAATTGACGTCCTCCTCGATAAAAAATTATAGAAATTGTAGCTCTACATAACTTCTACATATATAATGTAATTGTACAATATTATTTCTCTGTAGGATATCTATAAAATGTCAATTTGGGAATGATACAAAGGAGTAGGGCTAGGGGTTTTTTTTTTTTTTGAAAGGAGGATTACCCCCAGCCTCTGCATCAAAATGATTCATACGGCTATAAGTGAGTAGGACATTGGAAAAGAATAGATTCTAAGCTCTCTACCAGTTAACACAGTCATTAAGTGACCGCTTCCGTAGCATGCAAACAACAACCAAACTGGTCAAGGGACGCATACCTCTTATCCTGAAGTAATTCACGGATTTCTTCGATAAGTTGTCTTTCATCCAATACCATGAGATTGATATTAGTGTAAATTTGCTTGTTTAGACCAATGAGAATGTCCCTGAATATCTTCTTTACGTCAGGATTCCTACCAACTGGAACAAAAGCCCAAGAATGGAAACCTCCTTTGATCCTATCATATACTGTTCTAACAAGAGTGGTCTTGCCTAGTCCTCCGAATCCAACTACAGAGACTATCTTTAGTCTCTTCTTGCACAGATCTTCATCTCCTAAGGACAATAACTTGACAAGCTCTTGATCCCTCTTCCCATAGATGCCGACAAGCTCCGTAACTTCAGTGTACAGAGCTCGAAGACGAGGATCGATAGCTGTCCTAGCTGTAGGCTTAGGCACAATATCATCGACTGTATACCTTCCACGCCTGGCTGCCACATCTTTGACATCTTTCTGGATGTCCTTGATGGCACTAGAAATCTGGCGGCGAGCCTTACCGTTGTTGAACAAGTTGGCCATCTTCTCCACGAGATTCGTGAGCTTGTTGCCATCATCAGCGGGTTTATTAGAGCCTTCAACACGCACAAGGAACTTGTCAACGACGTCTTCCATGTCGTAGGAGAGCTCCCTGACCTCATCAGCCCAGAGCTTGACCTGCTCGTCGAGCTGATCACTCGCCACATCGGCTACCTTGCAGAGGGCAGCGTGCATAGTCTTCATCTCTCGCATGAGAGACTCGACACCTTTCTTTGCCTTCTTCTGCAAGTTGTACTCCTCCATGAGCAGCTTCCCCAGCTTGGGGAGCAGGCTGCCGATGGCACCCGTGACCACCTGCATCTCTCTCTCTCTCTCTCTCTCTCTCTCTCTCACACACACACACACACACACACACACACAATATGTGGATATCTTGCGATGTGTTGTTTGCTTGTGCATATGAACTTGTCATTATCAAGGAGAGGAATGAGATGGACAGCACACAATAGTAGGTGACGGTGACCGTGCTTGCATTATGGATCCACCACATGGCCAGCACATAGTGTCTTTCAATAAAAAAAATACATTGTCCCTATATGTGTAAAGGGATGAGTATAAAGCTAAGGAATCGGAATCAACCGGTACCGGACCGTCTATCCATAGAATGGACACATTAGACGAGCTAGGGGTTCAAAATTGTCCAATGCCCCCCTCCCTCTCGTGACCGCGTCGCCCCCGCGGGCGACCGGCCGCGCCCCTGATGCCTCCTTCCCCCTCCCCCTTTCCTCCATCCTTGCCGCCGTCGCTGGCGTCCGGCGCACTGGCCATTCCCCTCTCAGGTCAGACTGACGCGGGGCAGTGTGGCGCCGCGGGGTGCTCCTAGGCGGCGGCGGTCCGACGCGGCGGCGGGACTCTCCGGCGTGGTGGCGGGTGATCTACTGGGTGGTGGCACTGCCGTTGGCGGCGGGGTGACGCGGCAGCGCGATCTGGCGGTGCTCGCTCGGTCTGGGCAGGCCAGCGGCGGGAAGGGTCATCGGTGTGGCTTTCGGGGGCAGGGGAGCGGCAATGGGCTGGCTGATGTTGGCAGCGCTGGTGCCGCCCTGCTGCAGCGTGGCCGGTGGGGCTTTGCGGGCCCGATTTGGGCCTCACCGGGCTAGGGGTGGCCTAGTACGCCATGTTGCTGGACGGTGACCGCGACGGTGCCGGAGGCACGGGCCTCCTGCATGACGGCGGTGGAGGTAGTTCCCTCCCGCGCGGATCCTGTGCCGCTGCTCCTGTCGCCTGGTGCGTCTCTCTCAATCCTCTTGGCCTCGTGGTGGTGATCTCAGTGAGGCGGCGTGGGTGGCGTCAAGACCGCGGTGGCGCACGCTGGTGGGTGGCGAGGTGGCTGGTTGGCTTCGGCCCGGTTGAGCTATGGGATTTGGAGTGAGGGATTAATCCCTTGCCGGCTCTTCCGGCTTTGATGCGGTGACACTTGCGGGTGCCGCCATCCCTTTCTGGAGGGTGTCGGATGTATCGATCCCCTACTCCCTTCCGTGTGCCAGGGGAACCATAGGACACGCCCGAGCAGCAGCGTTGTCGGCATCGCATCCTTTCTTGGAGGTGCTGCTTGGTACGCGGCGGATTAGAACCTTGGTCTGTGGTGGGTCGATTTCAGAGGGTGCAGACAAAATAGGAACGGAGGGAGTACTATTTATGTAGTCAATCATCGATGTTATAAGTGCCACGTACTCAAGTGGCACTTAGGCCATCTCCAAAGCGGACCCTCAAACTGTCTGCATCCGTTCGGACCACGATGTACAGACGTATTTTTCCATCCAACGCAGCCATGTATTGGTCTGCGGAGCGGTACGGATGTCCTTTTTCCCGCGATTTGGAAGCAAACAAGGGCGGGGGGGGGGGGGGGGCTTTGCGGGAGTCCTGACCGCCACCAAGTAGGACTCTAACACCCTGGCCCACTCAAATTATCCCTCGCAGTCCCATTCTCTTCCACTTCGCCCTTGATCCCCTTGCTTTGCATTTGCACCCTCCTCCTCCGACGCTGCCGATGTACCTATCTGTCTGCCGCCCAGGCATTGCCGGACGTCCACAGCCCCATCCACGCGCCGCTTGCCTTGTACAATGGCACCGTCCACCCAGTATCCGTCCGCAATCAGGTACCCTCCGCCCCTTGTCGACGGCGTCCATGACGGACGCCACGCCCGGCGGGTGTTCGGTCAAATGTCACTAAGCTTATTTTCAAACTTAATGTCGTTTTTCAAAGTAAAAAAAAAAGGATGGTGGGGTACTCGGTGAAGGAGAATGAGTAGTTGTGCGATGCTTGGTTGGACATATCTGCAGACTTCATAGGCAGGAGAGGAAAGGGATCTTTTGGCAACGCTTCATACATGGTTCGTTTCATGCTCGAAAGCACATTGCGCCCTATGACATGTACATCATTTGTGAGTGTAGTGTCATGTCCTTAGCGTATCAATGGTTCACCATCCAAAGTTTTGTCACGAAGCATTGTGCATGGTTGATCAATTGCAGGCAATGTGGCCATTGCGCGTGGTAACCATGGAGATCATAAGCTTTGTTTGCTCTACATGTTGTTTGATAGATTCATTCACTCATTGTTGTTCTACACGTTGGCTAGCTTGCGCGAGCTGTCGTGATGTACTACAAATCCAAAGGCAGATCATTCACGCACATAAATTGTTACATGAAGCTCAAAGGATAGTATGTGTGGAATAACGTGATTCATCCATGAAAAACTTATCGAACATCTGGTTAATATTGTTAAATTTGTTGTATTGTTATACTAGACATATTTGCGTGCTATTTACGGATGATTTGTGCTATTTTCTATTCGAATTTGATGAATTCCATTGTGTTTGATGAAAATCGTCCGATTTGTCGAAATCCGGTTTAAAATGCATGTGGCTACGGTTGGATGGCCGGCTCTCGCATCGATGGACGAATACGGTGTACGATTTGAGGATCGACATTGGAGATGTCTTTACCTGCCACTTAGGTTAATTTTCTATTCTATGTAGTATTCGGTAGGTGCATGCGCCCGAACAAACGCGTTAAAAGTATGTGCTCAGTTTTGACAATTTGACCTAATAAACATAAACTACAAGTATATATAACTCCATTATTGGTGCCCGTCCCAAGGTCAAGTGTGAGCCCAGCGAGCTGATCAGGACGGTACGAAGCGATAATATTGTTCATCTCGGCCCCCAAGGTCAATGTCTGACCGAACGCACCTAGAAAGGAACACAATTTTTGTGCATCGGGCAGAGAAAAATGTACTCAACATGACAAGAAAAACGTTGCCTAGTATGTCGCCGTACGCCGTGTGAAATAGCTGGAGTATGCCGACTGTTGTACAAGAAGAACTCAGACAAAAAGGACGGGCGTGGACACTTCCTGTGGCTGATGTGCGGGCCCGAACGCGCGCATTTGCAATGATTGGCAGTGGTGGTTGGGAGGCCGACACGCGGGCCCGAGACAGACACCGGGCACAGACACAGGCAGACGAGCAGCAGCAACACGGGCAGAGATCCACTCGCGGCTGGGGTGGCGGATCCAGGACCCAGGCCGGGGGTGCGTGGGCCTGGGGCGTGCACAATGCTTTCTTCGGTCGGTGTAGCATTTTGGGCCCTTTAGACATGCTGTAGCTTACTATTGCAGGCCTAGAGCCAGGGGCGTGGCCCAGTCCTAGCTCTGCCCCTGCCTGGGGAGAAGCAGGGGAGCTCCAGGTCCACTGGCGTCACGGGCATAGCTCAAGGTTCAGGTCTAGGCAATCCTGGTATAGGCAATCGAGACCAGACGCTCACGGGGGCTTGAGGAGGACGAGCTCCACCGGATTGTGGTGGAGGTTCCGGCGACGTGATAAGGGGATCGTGGCGGCGCACGTCCTGGGCGGCGGCGACGGAGCAGTTCCTGGACGCACCTCCTAGGCGGTGCAAGTGAAAAACTGACAACGGCGGCCCTGGCGACACACAGGCGATGCACGTAATCGCACAGGTCAGCAGCGCAGGTGCACGTGGGTGTAACATCCCAAATTTCCAATTTGGCATGTTATACATAGATCATCCATGCATATCATATTTTCAATGCTTTTTCATTTCCAATCCTCAAAATCCTAAGCAACTCAAGGACCTTCGGAGAGAGTTGGGATTTTCTAATTTTCATATTTGAAATTTTTATCAAATAGTGAAGACGAGGATTTGATTTTAATTATTTTCTCTCCGGAAAATATTTCATTTTAAAATAAAAAAAAAGAGGGGAGATAATATGACTTCTCCAAAATAATTGAAATATCGGAGGAAAAATGTTAAAATCATTTTTGGGATTTTATTTGAATTTATTCGGGATTTTATTGCCCTAGAAAAATGTTGCATGTTTTAAAAATTGCATTTTAGGGGCCAAGAAAAGTTCATCTTGTTCTAAATATTTTATTTGGACGGAGAAAACTTGTTTTGGAATTTTTTTGGTTTTTATTTATTTTTCTAGGAATTTTTCTTCGGCGGAATGTTTTAAAAAAAAAATAACCTCGCGCCCGACTGGGCCGAAGGCCCAGCCGAGCAGGCCGGCCCAGCCAGCCGCCGCCGCCTTCCCCGCGTGCGCGCCTTGCGCGGCACGGACGCCGAGGGCGGGTCCGAGCCGGACTCCACCCCCGGGCGCCCCCTCGCCCAAGCAAGCCGCCCCGCCCCGCCCCTATAAAGCCGCCGCCTCGCCGCCACACCACCACCGCCACCCGCCGCCGCCGTCGGAGCCCGAGCCCCGAGCCCCGATCCGCCGCCGCCGCCGGAGCCGCCGCCATCGCCCCCCGCGTCGCCGCCGCAGCCCCGCCGCCCGTCGCCAAGCCCCGCCGGAGCCGCCGCCCCGCCGGACGAGCCTCGCCGGAGGTACCCGACTCCGCCGCTGGTTTTTTTTTAAAATAAACCCTTCGGTTTTTTTTTAAAACCCTAAATCGTTTTTTTCTAGATCGGTTTATTTTTTTTTTCCGATTTATTTGCTTAGCGAACGTCCGTTCGTCCGTTCGTTTTAACAAACGCGTTCACCGTTTAGTTTCTGCTAACGAACATTCGTTCGTTTAGCCGTTCATCGTTTTTCTTTTTATCGGATTTATTCCACGATTATTCTGATCGCGATTTCTGACCCAATTTTCAAACTTGTTTATCTTTTCGCTCGTTTATCGGAATCAGGCGATTCAAGCGCCTGGAGTTTCATATCGAAACCCCCTTTCCGAATAATCAACTCAAACAAGATTTTCTTCTGTAAAATTTGACCTAGATCCAGAATAGCCAAAACGAAGTTGTTTCTTTTGCCGTTCGTGTTTCGTCGCTTTGTTTGATTTGATTCTTTTTGCAAACCGGAGTTCTTAAGTTGAACTCTCTGGTCAGACTCTTTTATTTGGAGTTCTACTTGTGCATCTTTGATTGTTGCTTATGTATGTTATTGTTTGCTTGCGCTAGAATTCCCGGAGTGCGAAGCGTGTTACTACGAGTCTCTAGGATACCCGGATCGTCAGCAAGGCAAGTAACACATTGATCATACTCTTTTCATACCCAGTTTTATGCATTAGATTTAATCCTCAAACATTGCATGACTAGGATGCTTTTAACATGTGGGTATTGGGAAGTAGTTGATGAGGTAGAACCTATTGTCCTGTCTATTATCAAACCCTTGGGAGTTACTTCTACGTATTGCTTATATTGCCATGCTATGCTCGTAGACGTGGATTGGGTTTGAGTGATATCCATGACAGATGTGAGATTGATAATTAATGGTTTACTTAAGGTGGCAACTTTAATACACATCTGGGTGGATTGAGGCACCTAGGGTTACCAGTGATTGCCTGCTTTATTTTTGGAAATCTCGGGGTTACCGTGTGATTCTCCTATGGACCGCCACCCAGGCTCAAAGGGAACTGAGTCTATTCATGCTAGAAACTTCCGTGTGCAGCCGCAAGCTATTATGGGCTCTAGCATAGTTTGAGTAAGTTGCGTGAAGCTCTTGAAGAGGTGGATCAGCAGGTAGTGGGTTTGTAAGTTTGGTATGGTCTGCCCGGAGTAGAGAGTTAATGCTTCTGAAAGACTGTGTCTCGGTCATCCGTCTCTCAAACACCATGCAGTGCGAGAATCAACGGAGGCGATCGAGTCTTGCAGGGAAAAGTGCGCAAACCTCTGCAGAGTGTACAATCTAATCATGGTTAGCCGTGTCCCCGGTTATGGACAATTCTGAGTATCTAGTACTTGAGTATTCGCATGTATCTCAACACTCTTAAATTAATTTTGCTTGGGTTGTTAATTACTTTTAATTGGGATCATTGAGTTGGGGTTTACCTTCTCAAATGATGTTTTAACTACCATGATAGTTAAATTAAAATTGATTCCTTTGTAGTAGGGAAAAATTGGCTTTTCGCAAAATTGTAACCATAGAGCTTTCCACCAGCCAAATATGCATGTAGT
Source organism: Triticum timopheevii (assembly GCA_963921465.1). Taxonomy (NCBI): domain Eukaryota; kingdom Viridiplantae; phylum Streptophyta; class Magnoliopsida; order Poales; family Poaceae; genus Triticum; species Triticum timopheevii. Next base: position 485,400,221 of record OY997270.1, on the reverse strand, counting down.
GGTAGCATTATTCTGTTATTGCTCTTTTGTGTTACATTGCCAGCATATTCCATGTGCTGACCCGTTCTCGGGCTGCAACGTATTATGTTGCAGACTTTTCAGACGAGGAGTAAGGTTCGTAGGTCGTTGCCGTGCAGCTCAGTTATGCCGTTGGTGTTGATGGACTCACTTTATCTTCCAAGCCTTCCGCTGTTATCGCATTAGATGGCCTTAAGCCATATTTTTGTATTAAGTTCTCTTTTGAGACATTCGATGTAATAAGTGTGTGATTGCTACTCTGTTATAAATCCTTCGAAGTACTGTGTGGTTTCAGCATTACTGATCCAGGGATGACACCTGAGCACAGAGACTTGACCATCTGAGGTCGGGTCGCTACAAGATGGTATCAGAGCACACGTTGAGTGTAGGACACGACCACTAAGATAAACCATAGGTCACACTTCTCTTCTCATTTCTGACTCTTCTTCTCTTTCCACTCTTTAGGATGAAGGAGATGAAGACCAAGTTTGCACAGCCGGATGAAGACACACCTTTTGGACGCCACTTGAAGGAAGTCACTAGGTACTTGAATATTGGAATACCAAGCTTCACTGGGACGAATAGCGCCACTCTACCGGAAGAAGAGCGCTGGATGATTCAAGTACGAGTTCCAGGAAGGACGTTCTCGCCAAATTCTAAACCCATAGAGTTTTCTTTCGAAGCACCCACTTGGAGCCTTGGCAAGAGTATGGCAGCTCATATTACCATGGGACGCATTGGAGAAATCTACAACAAGGAACTTGAGGATACCACCTATCAAATATGTGGGCGCCGAGATGAACAATGGGAGATGATCAGCACCAGGAAGGATAGATCTGTCGCAGCCTTTATCCAGGAGAAAAACCAGCACATTCGACGTCAGGAGAACCAGATGTGCGCAGACATGATCGAGTTGAAGAAGGCGAAGACCAGGATCATCGAGCTGGAGGAAGAACTTAAGTTCACACGCGATGGATATGAGGAGGAAATCAAGACGCTAGTGGAGAAGAATGACGACCTAGTGGAGAAGATCGGAATCTTTATGGGAGGGCCAGTTCCGAAAGAAGACCTCATACATCCGGACAACTACATCATCATCGACGACACCAACTCGGATTCAAGTGATGATGATTACGAAGATGAAGCTGGAGCAGACATCATGGAGTCTTCCACCGATCAAAATTTCTAGATGACCACCACATGATAATAGTATTTCCCCCATGTAACTAGTAGTAGTGAGCACTTTTGCGATAGTCCTAGACCGTCTTGTATGCCCTTGCTTGTTTGATTGAATGAATGCTTGTGTTTGTCTCATATACATACAGGTAGTGTTTCTCCCCTAGATCTTTTTCTATTATAAATCTCTTCCATCTAAAACCCCTCAGATGCCTCCGAGGAGAGACCCCGAGTTTGTTTTCCCACCGGAGATCACCCAGTTGATCCAGCAGCAGAATGCCCTGATGCAGTTGTTAGTTCAGAACCAGGGCAATGCCAATAACAACAACCCGCCGCCAGTGGATAACCTCGCCCATTTCTTAAGGTTACAGCCGCCGGTGTTCTCCAGTAGCATCGAGCCAATAGTTGCAGATGATTGGCTACGTCGTATTGGAAGGGAATTAACCACCGCTGGATGCACAGATGCTGAGAAGGTGCGCTTTGCCGCACACCAACTGGATGGACCTGCAGCAGCATGGTGGGAGAATTTCACAGCCACCTATCCTATCGACACTGTCACATGGGCTCAGTTTCAGCAGGCTTTTCGCACTGCCCATGTCTCGACTGGAGCTATGCAGATGAAGAAGCGTGAGTTTCGCAACCTACGCCAGGGGAATTGTACTGTTGGCCAGTACGTGGATGAGTTTAGCAAGTTGTCGCGTTATGCCCCTGATGATGTGGCCACAGATGCCGTGAAGCAAGAGAAGTTTATGGAAGGGCTGAATGATGAGATGAGTATGCAGTTGATGGTAGCAATAAGGCCCTGATGATTGAAAGGAAGCAGCAACAGATTGATAATCGTAAGAGGAAGTATGGGCAAGGAAAATACAATTCAGGAGCTCACTAGAAGCCTCGTTTGACCCCGAACTCAGGAGGACTTGTTCATAACCATGGAGGACATAACCATGCTGGTGGAGGATCGCATAACCATAATGGTGCGAAGAACGGGAATGGGAATGGAGCCAACAATAACCAGAACCGCTCTAACCCATCTATACCCACAAAGAGAGACTTAAGCCAAGTTGTTTGCTACAAGTGCGGGAAGACAGGGCACTATGCCAATGACTGCTCTGAAGGAAAGAATGGGAATGGAAACGGAAGCGCAGGGAAGAAGCCCAATCCATTCAACAAAGGACAAGTGAACCACGTTAACGTGGAGGAGGTTGAAGAGCAGCCGAACGCGGTAATAGGTAAGTTTTTGGTTCAGTCATTTACCGCTATTGTTCTTTTCGATACTGGTGCATCGCATTCATACATATCAAGGGGATTTGTGGAAAAGTTTAAGTTGCCAGCCCAAACCCTTAGGACACCCCTCTTAGTGAGCTCGCCAGGATCAGAGTACATGGCTAGCAGATGGTGCACCCAGATACCCCTAATCATTGGCACACATGTATTTCCGTCTGACCTAATTATCTTGGAGTCGCAAGGATTGGATGTGATATTAGGTATGGACTGGATGTCAAAATATGAAGGAAGTATTGACTGTGCTAGTAAGTCAATTTATCTCACTACCCCGGAGGGAAAAAGGATTAAGTATGTATCTAGGCATGTGCCCAGGAGGAGCCAAGTAAACGCCCTCACGGGAGTTGTACAGGAGGAAGTACCTGTAGTAAAGGATTTTTTGGATGTTTTCCCCAAAGAGTTACCTGGTATGCCACCGGACAGAGACATTGAGTTTTTGATAGAGCTATTGCCAGGAACAGGACCGATATCTAAGAGACCCTATCGGATGCCAGCAAATGATCTGGAGGAAATTAAGAAGCAGATTAAGGAGTTGTTGGAGAAAGGTTACATTCGTAGAAGTTCGTCACCTTGGGGAGCCCCAGTACTTTTGGTGGAGAAGAAGGATAAATCCCTAAGGATGGTTGTTGACTACCGAGCTCTGAATGAAGTAACGATAAAGAACAAGTATCCCTTACCAATGATCAACGATCTATTTGATCAGTTACAAGGAGCTAAGGTGTTTTCGAAGATTGATCTGCGATCGGGATACCATCAGTTGAAGATCCAAGATCAGGATATACCCAAGACAGCGTTTACCACTCGGTATGCATTATACGAGTATACGGTCATGTCATTTGGACTGACTAACGCCCCTGCCTATTTCATGAGTATGATGAACAAGGTGTTCATGGAGTATTTGGACAAGTTTGTTGTGGTATTCATTGATGACATTATGATATACTTGAAGAACGAAGAGGAGCACGCGGAACACTTGCGTTTGGTTCTCGAGAAACTCAGGGAACACTAGTTATACGCCAAATTCAGCAAGTGCGAGTTTTGGTTGAAGGAAGTTGGATTTCTTGGGCATGTTACATCAGGAGAGGGTATAGCAGTGGATCCCGGTAAGGTTCAGTCGATCACTGAATGGTTGGCACCCACTTCAGTTGGCGAGATCCGCAGTTTTCTTGGACTAGCGGGATATTATCGGAGGTTCATTGAGAATTTTTCCAAGATGGCTAAACCAATGACGGAATTGCTAAAGAAGGATACTAAGTTCAAATGGACGGAGGAGTGCGAGACAAGTTTTCAAGAGCTGAAGGAGCGATTGACTACAGCCCCAGTGCTGACCTTGCCAGATATACATAAGGAGTTTCAAGTGTATTGTGACGCCTCTCACTTGGGACTTGGATGTGTGCTTATGCAGGAAGGAAAGGTTGTTTCGTATGCCTCACGACAACTGAAGCCACACGAGTTGAACTATGCCACGCATGATTTGGAGTTAGCAGCCGTGGTGCATGCACTAAAGACCTGGAGACATTATCTTATCGGAAACCGTTGTGATGTGTACACGGATCATAAGAGCTTGAAGTACATTTTCACACAAAAGGAGTTGAACCTCAGGCAGAGGAGATGGTTGGAACTTATAAAGGATTACGACATGAAGCTACACTACCATCCAGGAAAAGCCAATGTCGTAGCAGACGCATTGAGCCGGAAGAGTTATGCTAATGTTCTTGTGAGCAATGGAATGCCAAAAGAGTTAGCTGCAGAGATCATGGAACTACGATTGGAGATTGTTCCAAGAGGTTTTCTTGCAACAATGGAAGTTCAGTCAACACTGTTGGACAAGATTCGAGAAGCTCAGAAGGAAGACAAAGAGATTGCTGAGATAAGAGAGAGGATGGGAGAAGGTAAAGCCAAAGGTTTTCGCGAAGATGAGCACGATACCTTATGGTTTGAGGACCGAATTTATGTGCCCAACAATTCGGAGATCAGGAAGTTGATACTTCAGGAGGCACATGACTCACCATACTCGATTCACCCCGGAAACACCAAGATGTATTTGGACTTGAAGGAACATTTCTGGTGGACTGGAATGAAGAAGGATATTGCCGAGTATGTAGCCATATGTGATGTATGTCAGAGAGTGAAGGCAGAATATCAGAAGCCAGCAGGACTGTTATAGCCTATGCCAATACCCGAATGGAAGTGGGATAAACTTGGTATGGACTTTATTACCGGATTACCCAGAACCAAGGCAGGATATGATTCTATATGGGTAGTTGTGGATCGATTGACTAAAGTAGCTCATTTCATCCCGGTGAAAACAGCATATACAAGTGCGAAGTTGGCCAAGATATATATGACCAGGATCGTATGTTTACATGGAGTTCCGAGGAGCATCGTATCAGATAGAGGAACTCAGTTTACTTCAAAGTTTTGGCATCAGTTACACCAGACTTTGGGAACCCGATTGGAGTTCAGTACAGCTTTTCACTCGCAGACAGATGGGCAGATAGAGAGAGTCAATCAGATTTTGGAGGATATATTGAGAGCCTGTGCGCTAGATTATGGATCTAGTTGGGATGACAATTTGCCGTACGCAGAGTTTTCTTATAACAACAGTTACCAGGCCAGTTTGAAGATGGCACCATTCGAAGCTCTGTATGGACGCAGATGTAGAACACCATTGATGTGGGACGAGGTAGGAGACTATCAATTGTTTGGACCAGATTTGATCAAGGAATCATAGGAGAAGGTTAAACTGATCAGAGACAGACTAAAGGTTGCTCAGTCCAGACAGAAGAGTTACGCAGACTCAAAACACAAGGAAGTAACTTATGAAGTTGGAGACAGAGCCTATCTAAGAGTATCGCCCTTGAGGGGAGTAAAACGATTTGGAGTTAAGGGAAAGTTAGCCCCGAGATTTGTAGGACCATATCGTATTTTGGAACGGATGGGAGAAGTTGCCTACAAGCTGGAGTTACCAGAACAGGAGTTCACGATGTGTTTCACGTATCACAGCTGAAGAAGTGCCATGCTGAGATGGCCGATATACCGTTGAATGATACAGTGCCTTTGGAGGCGATTCAGCTGGATAACAATCTGACTTATGAGGAGAAGCCAGTTAAGATTCTTGAGTTTGATAGTTGAGTCACTCGCAACAAGGTGATCAAGTTTTGCAAAGTTCAGTGGAGTCATCATACTGAGGAGGAAGCCACCTGGGAGCGAGAGGAGGATATTCGCAAGGACCATCCGCACCTATTTTCTAGCCAACCCGAATCTCGAGGGCGAGATTCATCTTAAGGGGGGTAGGTTTGTAACATCCCAAATTTCCAATTTGGCATGTTATACATAGATCATCCATGCATATCATATTTTCAATGCTTTTTCATTTGCAATCCTCGAAATCCTAAGCAACTCAAGGACCTTCGGAGAGAGTTGGGGATTTTCTAATTTTCATATTTGAAATTTTTATCAAATAGTGAAGACGAGGATTTGATTTTAATTATTTTCTCTCCGGAAAATATTTCATTTTAAAATAAAAAAAAAGAGAGGGGAGATAATATGACTTCTCCAAAATAATTGAAATATCGGAGGAAAAATGTTAAAATCATTTTTGGGATTTTATTTGAATTTATTCGAGATTTTATTGCCCTAGAAAAATGTTGCATGTTTTAAAAATTGCATTTTAGGGGCCAAGAAAAGTTCATCTTGTTCTAAATATTTTATTTAGACGGAGAAAACTTGTTTTGGAATTTTTTTTGGTTTTTCTTTTTCTAGGAATTTTTCTTCGACGGAATGTTTTAAAAATAATAATAACCTCGCGCCCGACTGGGCCGAAGGCCCAGCTGAGCAGGCTGGCCCAGCCAGCCGCCGCCGCCTTCCCCACGTGCGCGCCGTGCGCGGCACGGACGCCGAGGGTGGGTCCGAGCCGGACTCCACCCCCGGGCGCCCCCTCGCCCAAGCAAGCCGCCCCACCCCGCCCCTATAAAGCCACCACACCGTCGCCACACCACCACCGCCACCCGCCGCCGCCGTCGGAGCCCGAGCCCCGCAGCCCCGCAGCCCCGCCGCCCGCCGCCAAGCCCCGCCGGAGCCACCGCCCCGCCGGACGAGCCTCGCCGGAGGTACCCGACTCCGCCGCCGGTTTTTTTAAAAATAAACCCTTCGGTTTTTTTTGAAAATCCTAGATCGTTTTTTTCTAGATCGGTTTATTTTTTTTCCGGTTTATTTGCTTAGCGAACGTCCGTTCATCCGTTCGTTTTAACGAACGCGTTCACCGTTTAATTTCTGCTAACGAACGTTCCTTCGTTTAGCCGTTCATCGTTTTTCTTTTTATCGGATTTATTCCGCGATTATTCTGATCGCAATTTCTGACCCAATTTTCAAACCTGTTTATCTTTTTGCTCGTTTATCGGAATCAGGCGATTCAAGCGCCTGGAGTTTCATATCGAAACCCTCTTTCCGAATAATCAACTCAAACAAGATTTTCTTCTGTAAAATTTGACCTAGATCCAGAATAGCCAAAACGAAGTTGTTTCTTTTGCCGTTCGTGTTTCGTCGCTTTGTTTGATTTGATTCCTTTTGCAAACCGGAGTTCCTAAGTTGAACTCTCCGGTCAGACTCTTTTATTTGGAGTTCTACTTGTGCATCTTTGGTTGTTGCTTATGTATGTTATTGTTTGCTTGCGCTAGAATTCCCGGAGTGCGAAGCGTGTTACTACGAGTCTCTAGGATACCCGGATCGTCAGCAAGGCAAGTAACACATTGATCATACTCTTTTCATATCCAGTTTTATGCATTAGATTCAATCCTCAAACATTGCATGATTAGGATGCTTTTAATATGTGGCTATTGGGAAGTAGCTGATGAGGTAGAACCTATTGTCATGTTTATTATCAAACCCTTGGGAGTTACTTCTACGTATTGCTTATATTGCCATGCTATGCTCGTAGACGTGGATTGGGTTTGAGTGATATCCATGACAGATGTGAGATTGATAATTAATGGTTTACTTAAGGTGGTAACTTTAATACACATCTGGGTGGATTGAGGCACCTGGGGTTACCAGTGATTACCTACTTTATTTTTGGAAATCCCGGGGTTACCGTGTGATTCTCCTATGGACCGCCACCCAGGATCAAAGGGAACTGAGTCTATTCATGCTAGAAACATCCGTGTGCAGCCGCAAGCTATTATGGGCTCTAGCATAGTTTGAGTAAGTTGCGTGAAGCTCTTGAAGAGGTGGATCAGCAGGTAGTGGGTTTGTAAGTTTGGTATGGTCTGCCCGGAGTAGAGAGTTAATGCTTCTGAAAGACTATGTCTTGGTCATCCGTCTCTCAAACACCATGCAGTGCGAGAATCAACGGAGGCGATCGAGTCTTGCGGGGAAAAGTGCGCAAACCTCTGCAGAGTGTACAATCTAATCATGGTTAGCCGTGTCCCCGGTTATGGACAATTCTGAGTATCTAGTACTTGAGTATTCGCATGTATCTCAACACTCTTAAATTAATTTTGCTTGGGTTGTTAATTACTTTTAATTGGGATCATTGAGTTGGGGTTTACCTTCTCAAATGATGTTTCAACTACCATGATAGTTAAATTAAAATTGATTCCTTTGTAGTAGGGAAAAATTGGCTTTTCGCAAAATTATAACCATAGAGCTTTCCACCAGCCAAATATGCATGTAGTGGTAGCATTATTCTGTTATTGCTCTTTTGTGTTACATTGCCAGCATATTCCATGTGCTGACCCGTTCTCGGGCTGCAACGTATTATGTTGCAGACTTTTCAGACGAGGAGTAAGGTTCGTAGGTCGTTGCCGTGCAGCTCAGTTATGTTGTTGGTGTTGATGGACTAAATTTATCTTCCAAGCCTTCCGCTGTTATCGCATTAGATGGCCTTAAGCCATATTTTTGTATTAAGTTCTCTTTTGAGACATTTGATGTAATAAGTGTGTGATTGCTACTCTGTTATAAATCCTTCGAAGTATTGTGTGGTGTCAGCATTACTGATCCAGGGATGACACCTGAGCACAGAGACTTGACCATCTGAGGTCGGGTCGCTACAGTGGGCAGCGCCACAGTTTCTGTTTGCGCTGGTGGGCGGCGGCGGAATCGCGCTGGTGGCGGAGAATCGCGCAGATAGCAGGCGACTGCCCTAGCGACGCTCAGGCGACGGGCGGAGGAAGAAGATGGAGACATGGAGCTGTTTGAAGCAGGTTTGAAATTCTAAGCTTTTTTTCTTTTGCAAATTTACAATTACACTGCACGTCCGCATTCTTTTCAAGACCAAGGGAAGGAAAAAGTCCAAAACAAACCTTGAATTTGAAGGCCAAAGCTAAATCAAACCTCGAACTCCTAATCCCTGAAATCAGCACACCAAATTCTCTAATCCTGATCTATTTTAAACCTTGATTGGACTTCGCTGACATTTGCTGAATTGGGCCGGCCCAGTAGCGCAGTCCCTCGCTTGCGCACTAATTTCTTTTTTCTTAGGTTTTTCTTTTATGTTTTCGTTCTTTTTTCATTTTCACATGTCTATTTTTTCTCAGTACGCAATATACATTTTTAACACACACATTAAATATTTTTTGATAAACTTTTGATATTTTCAAATACATTATGGACGCTTTGTTTGCCCCTACAAAAGGTTTTCAAAATTCGACGCTTTGGTTTCTGGTTAAATATTTTTGGCCTCTTATTATGTCAGTCATAGTTGTTTGGTGTAGTGGCTAGCGAAATCGGGTCAACCCTGCCAGGTCCCAAGTTCGACTCCACTGCATGTTTTTCTGCTTTGGAATTATTATGTCGCGCGATAAGAAAAAGAAAGAAAGAATTTTTACGTCGCATGTTAAAAAAACCTCACTTTATATCTAGTGGGCCGGCCCAGTCGAGTCCGCAGCCAACCATCCTAAGCATTTTAGAAAAATATTTACGACTTAATCTATGAAATTACAAAAATATTATTCAAAACATGTGAAAGAATTTTGAAATTCCGAAACATTTTTCATAGCATTGAAATTCTGAACATTTTTTTTCAAAAAATGTGTTTTTTTTTAAATCACAAACATTTTTATTAAATGTAAATAGAAATTTAAAATTCCAAACATTTTTTATAACAAAAAATGAATTGAATTTGTGCCAAAAATATAAAACAGGAACATTTTTAAACTTATGAACAATTTTAGAAATATGCGAACATTTTTTAAAACTTCATTAATTTTTGTTGTGTTATAGTGGGCCGGCCCGAATTCTGGTCCGTGAGAGTAGCTGGTTATCCCCGCTGGGAATGTAGTAATCCCAATGTGCCAAACAGGTCTAGGGTCCAAAATAAACCGGGATTACAAGTTCAGAGTTTCAATTTCCGGGATTCAAAGTTTAGGTTTTGATTTAGCTTTCGTCTACAACTTTAAGGTTTATTTTGGACTTTTTTCCCAAGGAAAAGTTATTTAAGACGACAGCTGAAACGAAGGAGAGAGGCTAGTGATGAAGGAGGAAAGCCGAAGTGGAGAAGCTAGTAATGGTACGGTTGAGAAGAAAAGCTAAAGTATATTATCGATGAAACACCAAAAGGATATGGTAATGATAAATCCCGAACATTTGGGATTTGATCATGTCGAATCAAACGTTTTCAATGGAAATTTTAGTAGCGTGTGGATGACAAATTTAGTTGACACGCACGCCAATTTTCTGGTAAAATACACTGAGCATGGAGTTACTATGCTTGCCAACCAAAATTGTCGTTCTCAGGTCACTAAAATTGCCATAAAAATGTTTGATTTCTCATGGTTAAATTCCGGACGTTCGGGCATTATCTGTTGGGGAACGTTGCATGAGAAACAAAAATATTCTACGCTCACCAAAATCCAATCTAGGAGATGACCATCTACGAGAGGAGAGATTGGATCTACACACCCTTGTAGATCGCTAAGCGGAAGCGTTAAGAAGCGCGGTTGATGTAGTCGAACGTTTGCACGATCCGTCCCGCGAACTCCTGATCTAGTGTGAACGGACGACACCTCCCTGTTCAACACACGTACGGCTTGATGACAACTTCGCCTCCTCGATCCAGCGAGCGATTGTGAAGTAGTAGCTCGAGTCCTCCGGCAGCGCGACAACGTGATGGCGGTGATGGTGGAGAAATCTCAGCAGAGCTTTGCTAAGCACTACGAAGGAGAGGAGGAGAAGTGTCATGGAACGAATAGATTTGTATGGGTGCGGCTGCCCTCTCTCCACCTCTCTATATATAGGGGGATGGAGAAGGAGGGGGAGCCCCTATATCCCATCTAGGGGGCGGCGGCCAAGATGAGGAAACCTTAGATGGGTTTTGGCCCCCGACCCCTTAGGAGCCTTGGCCCCCAAGGCAAAGGGCGGCTGCCCTAGGGAGGCGCCCCACATCCTCTGGCAAAGTGGGAAGGGGGCTTGGGGGCGCACAGCCCCCTAGTGGGCTGGTGTTCCCCTCCCCTTGGCCCATGAGGCCCCCAACACTTGTCGGGCCCCTCAAAAACCCTTTCGGTCATATTGGTCATCACCCGGTACCCGGAACACTTTCGGACTCCAATACCCTTCGTCCAATACTCAATCTTCACCTCCGGACCATTCCGGAGTTCCTCATCACGTCCAAGATCTCATCTGGGACTCCGAACAACCTTCGGTAACCACCATAATGACTCAACTATACTTATATCGTCACCAAACGTTAAGGGAAGTGTGTAGACCCCGCGGTTCGAGAACTATGCAGACATGACTGAGACACCTCTACGGTCAATAACCAATAGCAGGACCTGGATGCCCATATTGGTTCCTACATATTCTACAAATATCTTATCAGTCGAACCTTGATGCCAAGGATTCAGCTAATCCCGTATACAGTTCCCATTGTCTATCGGTATGTTAGTTGCCCGAGATTCGATTGTCGGTATCTCCATACCTAGTTCAATCTCGTTACCGGCAAGTCTTTTTACTCGTTCCGTAATACAAGATCCCGTGACTAACTCATTAGTCACATTGATTGCAAGCTCATTGTCATACTGTATTACCGAGTGGGCCCTAAGATACCTCTCCGTCATAAGGAGTGACAAATCCCAGTCTTGATCCATGCCAAATCCACAGACACTCTCGGAGATACCTGTAAAAGCATCTTTATAGTCACCCAGTTACGTTGCGACGTTTGGTACACACAAGGTACTCCTCCGATGTCAGTTAGTTGCATGATCTCATGGTCATAGGAATGTATACTTGACATGCAGAAAACGATAGCAATAAACTTGACACAATCATATACTACGTTCATAGTTTGGGTCTTGTCCATCACATCATTCTCCTAATGATGTGATCCTGTTATCAAATGACAACTCATGTCTATGGCTAGGAAACCATAGCCATCTTTGATCAACGAGCTAGTCTAGTAGAGGCTCACTAGGAACACGTTATTGTCTATGTATCCATACATGTATCTGAATTTCCGATCAATACAATTCTAGCATGGATAATAAACGATTATCATGAACAGAAAAATATGATAATAACTAATTTATTATTGCCTCTAGGGCATATTTCCAACATAATCGGGGTCTAAAAGATAAGGGTAATGCATATAAATTAGGGAAAAGCTTACCGTCAATCGGCGGATTGCAGCGGCCGCGGCCGCCACCTCTACTGGATGACACGCGTCAAGTAAGGGCTTATATACCATCCTTCATGCAACAGGGACTATACTTCTGAAACATATGCGGTGTTACAATGGTCTACGACGGGTTTATGTTTTACAGCAAAACCTATCTTGTGAAAAAATTCTGCAACAAGACCTCAGTTGGAAAACAATTGCAACAAAACCTGGGTTGCAAAAATGTTTTTGCAACAAAACAGTTGTTGCAAAAAAAAAATCTGCAACAATACATGTGTTGCACAAATAATTCTGTAATAAAACCTGTGTTGCAGTGATGGAGACGCGCTCGGCCGGTCGATAAGGCAAATCTGACGGCTCGCGGGCCGGCTGATCTTTTTAAAAGATCAGCTGATGGACATGTAGCACGCCCCTGTAAATAAACAAAATAATGCCATGGTGTGCTTCGTGCCTAATTTTCTTAGATCCACAAGTCCAGGAATTGCAGATTGGTATGATCAACATTCAAATCCGGCCTCGTTGCAGCCTTTTTGCAACTTTTTTTATATTGAGTTTTCTTAAGTCTAATTTTTCTAAAATTGGTTTTTTATATTTATTATTTATTATTTTTTATTGGGTGAAACAGCGATACCGACCATCAAGTCGGATGGACCAAGAACTCGTGGACAGTTCCGATCCGGAGCCCAACTTCTTTTCCGCTGCTATATATACATGGTCAAGTTGCACGCCAATACGTACGACCGAACCAAAAAGAGAAGGGGAAAAAAATACACCTCTCCTACATGGACCTGGCGCTTTCGATTCTGTACTGGTGCGGCTTCGTGCTGAGGAACCTCCACATCCTGACGGCCAGCCTTCCTGACCCGGAGAACTGCGCCCGCTGCCGCGCCGACGGTGCCGTCTGCCGTCCATGGCACTCGGCCGTGCGCCGCCATGGCCCCCAAGCGCGCTCGCTGCCGTGGATTGCCCTCCCGGACCACCTCGTCATCGCCCCCTACAGCAGCCACGCCCACGACCTCCCCGACAATGCCACGTCTGTCGGATCCACCAACGAGTGGCTCGCCCTCGGCCTCGGCCAGAAGCACACCACTGACGACGACGACGATGACGACGACGAGCTCCTGGAGTACTACGTTGTGCACAATTATGTCCTACACAATCCTTTCTCAAACAGGTTTCTGCCGCTGCCCGAGCTCGACGCTTTCATCGACGATGGCAGGTCTCTCATCCGCAAGTTTCTCATGCGCTCCACGGTCGACGATGTCATCGTTGTCATCACCAACAACTGGAAGCATCCACTCATTGTATTCCAGCGAGGGAAGGGTGTGTGGTCGCCGGAGCCAGCAGCAACTTCATCATTGACATCGCATTTCTTGGTGACAAACTGTATGCCATCACCACGGCTGAGGACCTCATCCCCCTTGACCTCACGTGGGATGGAGACGGGAGGCCCATGGTTACAATGGGAACATATGTCATCGAGCAATCGCTCCACTATGATGATTATTATGATGCATCGACCACTTTTGACGAGGAGGACCATGATGACCAGAATGAAGAGGAGGAAGATGAAGAAGACAACGACGAGGAAGAGGTGGAAGACAATGGCTTTACCTACATCAATTTCTCCGCTGAATATGATCAAGACGTTGGACCTGACGTTTTCATCGAAACTAGCCGGCACCTCATCGAGTCGCATGGGAAGTTACTCATGGTAAGGCATCGTTTCCAACGCCGTGAGCAGCCCTATCATGCCACTCTGTGGGACACTCTCCGGGTGGATGTTTTCGAAGCGGACTTTAGCACACACGTTTGGGTGCCGCTGACCGAAGGGCTAGGAGGCGGTCGAGCACTCTTCGTTAGCATGAACTTCTCCAAGTCTGTCCCGGCGCCTTGTGGAGAGGTGGAGGAAGATGCGATTTATTTCATGGAGACGGAAGACGTGTACAACATGAAGTCCAGGACTTGCAGCCCATCAAAATTTGGTGTGTATTCTATGGGGGTGACATGGCTCTTCCCTCCGGGATGGTAGAGTCTGAACAAACGGGAAATACATTTTGGTTCCTGGTTGTATATGCACCCTATATGGGGATTTTTTTTTTAATATTTTAATAAAAAGTCAAAATAGATAAGAACTATTTTGACAAAACACTTAACTTACTTTTGCACTAGTATATAAATCTCGACGAAAAAAAAAACAAAGTTGACCTCACAGCAAAAAACACAAAATTTATTTGCTATTATAGGTCACTATTCACACTATTTTAGTCAAAAAATTGTCTTTTTTGAAAAGAAGTCAAAGGGATATTTTTTTGTGGATTCTATTTTTCACGAGTACAATAGAAGGTGAAGTTTATTTAAAAAATATTTTCAGGAATTTTTGACTTTTTGTTGAATTACTAATTTTTTTTCTCATATAAGGTGCATATGTCCCCATAGATCAAAAATCCCCCTCCCTGAACAAACCCTAGATGGTGGATGGTAGAATTGACTTGAAAAACCCCTAGATGGTAGAATTGACTTGAAAAAACACTAGATGGTAGAGTATGCCCATTTTCTTTCGAATATCAGCTGAAATCTCGTCTAGGGTTTGTTGTTGTGCATGCGGATTGGGGGAGACTTTCTCTAGTTGTATGATGATTCGTTGCCCCAAATCTTCTACTCCCTTCGTCCCATAATATAAGAGCGTTTTTTACACTAGTGTAGTGTAAAGGGAGTGTGTGATTTCTGACATGGCAGGGTTTGCACGTTGTCTCTTCCGTTTTGCACCAAATCTTGTAAGCCGAGAACCTATTAATTCCTTAGTTGATTTGTGGATCAATTGTCGTGCCGATCAGTTTTGAAGCTCGAGGAAACACTATATGAGCTGCTACTTTTGACGTGAAAAAGGCAAGGCAGCTCGCCACGACCACCATTTACACCATATCATCAGTTGACTGCGGTTGTTCAGCGTCAGCTAGAGGCAAAGGGATACCACACCCCGGCAATTCCGGTCACCGTCGCACAACCGAGGCTACTCCGATGATGATGTTTTCATCTGTTCATGGAGGCTATTGACGCTGACCGCCGCGAGATGCTGAAATTCGCCATGGTTCCGGGCAGCGGCACAACCAACGTGGTCGCATCAAGATCACTGTACCAATTTGTTTTGTATGTCATATCACTCCGATATTTTTACATTCTTAGCCGATAATATCATCCAAACCATATTGAGGAAGTCAATGTGATATAGTACCAAACAAAATATATTTACAGTAGCAATATTTGACTGGCCCCTAGCCTAATTTTACTGGGCCTCTGGTCCAAAACGACATAAGCGGTCGATAAGACTATCAGCGGACAGTGGGCGAGGAAGCACAAGAGTTTACTTAACTGCAAGGACCAATGCATATGTGTAGGGGCATCGAGGCTTCAGCAACTCAAAGTGTACAGGAGGACAGCAGGTAATCAACCACTGGAGGAACCATATACATGTTACCAAATCCCTGTGAGGATTATTTATTACACATCATCATGAATCAAACGTTTACGCTTAAATCCTTTTTAGCCCAACAGAATCAACATTACACCCACAACGACAGGTCGGGTAAGAAAATCAGGCCACACAAGTTCATACGGGGATAGCAACGAGTTACACCTGACAACTTAGGGAGTTGATACATGCATGAATCAATCAGCCAGCGCCAGCGCCACTGCTCTGGTGTACCTTTGCAAGCCTGCAAATCACTCTTTCTTTGGCATGGCAGCTAGCCTGGTGTACATCCGCGCCATGGACTGGTAGCCTCTGATGTCGCCCGAGCGGAGAAGATTGCCTGTGATTACAACGACCAAGCAAAAACTGATTTCAGGAAATCTACATGCATGCTTGCTTTATAAGTCAAGAGTTGTGCAAGGAAACTTTTCGCTTTCATTTTACTTAGATCCATGGCGAGGGACAGAGATTCTCCATGTCATGGGCACGTTAATAATTGCAGTCACAAAGACATTCAATCGATTTGGTAATTTCTTACCATCTATCGATGGATACTTGATGCCCTTACTATTATACATACTGATGGCATTCATAAGAGTAACAACAGCCTACTGGTTCTTCAATTCCAAATCTTGCATAACATACCAGGTGTTAAAAGTTGGCAATATTTCAAAACCTAGTATCTACCACCTCAGTCTAGAAGCAATTCAAAGAGCCACATCGTGAAGGAGCTAAATCCTTGAAGGTGACAACATTTTCATGCATCATAGGTTGATGTACAGTGAGCACATAAACAACAATCGGCTCACCAGCAGAAAATAATGAATAATATGATTGAAACGAATTCATGAGTAGGGTATGAAGCTACCTGAGTCGCAGTTAAGTGGGCTGTCTGCTTCCGGATGGGCCATCAACGCAATAATGGCTCTGCAAACTGATTGTAGGGTCCACGCAGGGCTCCATGCATTCTTCAATATATCCAGGCATATTTCACCAGTCTGGAAACATAAACAATAGAAGAGAAATTGAGGAAACAGAAATTGCCCTTTAGTTTTGGATTTAGCAACAGGTACTGCTTGCTGTGTTCACATAAATGGGCGCATGGTGTATTTATCAGTTACAGGGAATTTCGACAGTACAAACCAATCAAATAATAGTATCAAATGGGTCTATATTTACAGAACATTGATTCAGGTATTGCAGAAAAAAAATTCAAAAACAGGAACAAAGAAGATCAGGATTCTACCAACTTTCAACAAGGTCAAAAATCACAAATTCATATACCCTAATATAAGCATGTATTTCAAAGAAGGCAATATAGAAGTAACCTTGAAGTGAACATTTGGGTGGAAAATTTTGGTGATTAAGCGGACTTGCGGAGGCAGTAGAGGATACTGCTCGGGAATTGAGAATGCAAGTTGAAATACACCACCTTCAAAAGGTGTCTCCGATGGGCCCTAACGACATAAACAGTAAGAAAAGGCATCAGTAACAAAGTTGATACTGCTCGTTCCTGCATCACCTCGGATAGAAGCAAATACCTTGATTACAGCAGTCCATTTGAATATATTTGAATCATCACAGATTAATTGGATATCTGGGTTGGCTGACTTTTCTCGCTGCACCTCCTTGTACTCCTTGAAGAGCCTAGCTCTAGATGCCTATAGACAGAAGACATTGTCAGAATGTTTAAGAACCGAGGGGATCATTGCCTGAGGGAAACAAATAACATCCACTAAACTGGGACGCAATAGTTCTGATTGTGGCTGTTGAGATTAATACTAATTTGTTCCAAAGAGCTGCTGAATAAGACTACCTAAGCTGTATTCACTATTCAGACATTAGGCAATACCATCCAGATAGGCCTAACAGGTATAATCAAGTTGCCTCAGTAAGCGACTGGTGATCACCACCAACTAAACCTAGGAATAGTTTGGTCGAGACTATAATTTGGCTTGGTTCCTCCCCCTCCCCCCCCCCCCCCCCCCCCCCCCTCCTCTCATCGTTCAGGCAGTGTTCTTGCTGTCCCTGTTCATTCACCATGTTTGTTAACCTTCTTTTTTTTCGCGAATACGCAAAGGTTGCGTATCTTTTCTCTACTCCTATAAAAGACTCAGTTGGTGACGATGCTGTGTCTGCCATCCGTCATTTCTGACCATTAGCCTGCATCTAATGACTGTGAGGTAAGTTGTCGCCTTTTTGCAACAATAGCCCACTTCTCTGCTCCAATTTGCAGAAAACCCCTTAGTATCTTGAAACCAACCACATCCCTCCCTCACCTCATCAAAACAGCCCGAGGAATATATTTTGAGTGAAACATAAATATTTTTAGTGATATATGTATATCAAAACTAGAGTGTCTTCTTTCAAGTTTGTGAATAAGTATTATTCTGCTTTGGATCCCTTGCAACGCACGGGCACATTGCTAGTCATTGATAGAAGAAGAGTAGTAGCATGGGGTTACAAACGCTTACAAGGCCTGTGCGCAAGAGGCATGGTAGAAAGCACAGGAGCAGAATAGATCGAAGGGGTTGCTCAGCCCCAAAGATATCTATAAACTACGCGTCGGGGAGGATGTTTTGTAGCCCGTTGGCGCCTGCCTTAGCCCAAAGGCGCGCCTCGTCCTTGATGGTGTCGGAGATGAGTGTGATCGATGGTCTGTCACCGTCGAAGATGCATCCAGTGCGGTGTTTCCAGAGCCACCACGCTGTCAGTATGATGAGGGAGGACAGACCCTTGCGTGTAGAGGCTGGCGCGTGGTCATAGGAAGTCATCAACCAGGTGTGGAAGGGCGTGTCGGGGCTGGGAAGGTCGACCACGGCACGCAAGGGACCTATTGCCTCATGTTATTGTGCGGCAACTTTGGATTTCAGTTGCATTGTTGATCGAATCTGAGCTCCTATCAATGTTACATAATAGTGCCTCCCTCAAACTTACTTTTGCTTATGAATATACGAGGTTGGTTAAATTTGGTAACAATTGGTTGGTCAGGTGTGGACGCGTGCAGTATTTCTAGTTTTGCACCATCACTACCTAGGTGAGTTTAATATCTTCTTTATAGACTTGCTTTATGGAAATCCGTTTGTGACTATCCTGTTTTGGTTGGGTAGTACAGTTGGTATACTTCTTGGCTGATCACTGAGCATAGTTTATTTGTTTCTTCGTATGTGCGCAGACGCTTGGGACATTGTTATTTTGTTATTGCTATGATAATGAAATCTGACCAGGGCGTCCTTTGGAGAAAAATAAATGATCGAGTGACAAGCAGTGTTATCTTGGTCGTACCTATGGACAAGTTCCACTAATTATGGCATGCTACAATTATAATAGGTTGTCGACTAGGCATGCCCCAATAATTTAGTTGTTAATTTATTATGAATATCTGAACATGATCTGCAGCAGCACAAACTACAAGTCCTGTCTGCAGAACGACTTGTTACTGAACAGATCGATAATTAAACTACTAGTATCGCAAGGCCATTGCATTTTATTCATAGTAGTGTTCCCAGCAAAGAAACATAACTAAAAAACATGGGGTCATCGAAAGAGCAGCTATATGGAGTTTACTTTTGTTACTTGTTACTTTTCTTATATCGATAATATGCTACCAAAGATGATTTGCTTCGTCCTACTGCTTTGTATCCCCTATTCTTTGATAATGTGTTTTTCTGAACATATTCTGATGATACGACCTTTGGACGCCAACACATGGCTGCAGAAACATAGCTTGTAGAAGCTGATGTAGGTTGTAGAGTGTTGCTTTATCTCTTTCTTGCAGACCATAACCTTGTTTACTAGTTCATTTTCTAGCTGCTTTTTCTGTAGGCTGTAGTGTTGCTAACATTTTCTTTTGTTTTGCCATATCTTTGTAGCCTGTCATTTATCTTTCCTCTTATGCCTGCCATTTGATCTTATAGGAACTGAGGCTGCGCCAAGGAACAAGGGAGCTGGTAGTGGCATGAACTCGTGGTGGTCTACGCGTGTTGCTTTTGATGTAGAATCATGTCGAGAGGCGGGGGCTGCCTAGTTATTTATATGTCGTGAGGCAGGCGCTGTCTAGAAAACTGTCGAGATTCGAGAGGCCGGCGCTGCCTAGTTAAAAAGGACTGTAAAACTATCATATGGTAGAGATGTTATTGACTATAAAAGTTTGCATGAATTGGGAATTTGACAAGAGTTTTGGTTTGTCTGGGTTGCGCTATCGTGAACCTCCCACTAGCTCTTGGGTCATACACTAGACTGAACTGACAAGGTTTGGGCATCGTGGAACACCCTAGGCCTAACTAAATCACTGATGCTAGTTAAGAGATGAACTGCTGACCTGCATCTCTCCTCCTCGCTGGAGGGCAGCTGCGGAGCTGAATCGACGAGCGTATCTGCCAGAAAACAGAGGGCAGATTAGAAAATCTCGACTGGGTTACGATACCGGTGATTATAAACAGGAAAAAAAAGAGAGTCTCGGTGACATGAACAGAAGAAACTCCGCAGGAAGAGGAATATTCTTATCTCATCTTGGACGCCTTGCTACCTAGGGATCTAGATGATGGGGTGCCATGCGCGCGCAGAAATCGTGGAGGTCAGTGGGTGCTTAGCTAATCGCTGGACAATAGAGATCGAACAAGCTCGTACCTCCAATCGGCCTGAGATCGCGGACGGGGCGGAGACGGCCGGGGCGCGACCGACGTCGCGGCGGGGAGGGGGCGTGATAGGCGGCGGCGTCAGGTGAGGGGGAGGGGGCGGGGGAGGCGGGATCGAGGTGTCGGCGGTAGCTGTCCGGTGGTGAAGGGCGACGAGCTGGGGCCTGGGGGCTGGATTGGGTTGGATTGGTAGGAGGAAGAGGAGGACGAGGGTCTGGACGGAAACGACCAAAGTTCAGTTCAGTTCAGACTTCAGACTCGATCAGCCGTCTCTCTCTCCTGCAGCGCACCGCAGCCGGGCTGCACAACTTTCTGCACCCACTTCTTGGTAAATAACTTCATCAAATCTGCCTGAAATTTCAGAGTAGATCCAACCTTACACTAACTTACACGGTTACACCTGTCAGACAGCACTACATCGTACGAGCTTTTTTTTCAAAATAACTTCCAATCTATTCATCAATTCTCAATATAGAGAACACTAGTAGAAGTAAAAAATATATCTAAGTCAGTAGACCACCTAACTGCCGCCGTCTTCGCCCCTCCCTCATCGGAGCCGGACAACTCTTATTGTAGTAGACAGTCAGGAAATCGTCGTGCTAAGGCCCCATAGGACCAGCGCACAGAACAACAATCCGCCGCTGATGAAAGGAAGCGTAGATCAGAAGGATCCAACCTATAGACACATGAACACATACGTGCGAAAACAAGATGCACGTAGATCCACCGAAGACAAATGCCGACCGAATCCCGCAAGATCCGTCGGAAACAAACCTTCACACGCCCTCCGATGATGCGAGAAACACCATCGGGATGGGGACAAGGCCGGGAGAACCTTATTCCATCTGTAGAGAGTCGCTGCCGCCTCGCCTCTCTGAGCAGGACATATACCCTAACGAAACTCAAAAGAGTATGAAAAAACGAAGCCCTCCCGCCGGTAAGGGCCGAGATCCACCACGCCTCCATGACCCTAAAACCACAGAAGATGAGGTAGACCAGCGACGGCACCTACGAGAGGCACAAGAAACCCTAGCCAAAGGGTCCTCTTTCTTTCCGTGGAAGAAAGAAAACGCTTTGATCAGGTAGCTGCGATGGCCGCCGCCCTTCCATCGTACGAGCTTCTAGCTAAGTACACTTTCAAAGTGCTTACTAAACAAAGTGGAGGGGGAGGCGCGGTGCTCACCGGAGGGGGCACAAGGAGGCCCGGCGGTGGCTTAGGAGCAGCGGGGTGAGGAAGCTCGCCGGCGGAGCAGAAGAAGAAGACGGCGACACTCCGGTCGATGCAAGGCTTCCCGGCTTGCGCTCGTGGTCGGAGTCAAAGTAGCGGACGACGGCGGAGCTCCTGGCGAGATCCTAGGTTGCGGGGACAACGGTGTGCGCGAGGAAGACGACGTCCATGGCGGCGGGGCACACAAGCGAGGTGGAAGAAGCGGATCTGGGGCGAGAGGAGGGAAGTGGAGGCGTCTAGGGTTTCCAGGCGAGTCGACGGTGACTTGAAGGACGCCGGGGGTGTGGCGGATGGCCGACATGTCGCCATACGCGACCACAAGCGGTCGCACTGCATCCACCTCCCCCCTGATGATCAGAGGTAGGAGGAGACCACAGGGGGGCTGGGCCGGGGCACTGTGCAACTGGAGACCAGTTGCACAGTAGCTTCAGGCCTTTTTCTTTTTCTTGTATTTATCTTTTTGTTTTTTGTTTTCTTTACTGTTTGCATTTTTTCACATCAAATTACTTTTGTAAAATGTGAAACCTTGCCATATCTATGCATTATTTTGCACTGCCACAGAAAGTTTGGGCTCAGAAATAATTTATTAAGTTTAAGTTTATATTTAAATGGGATAAAAAGGTGATGTTGGTCCACTATTTTAATATCCAAGGGCATTTTAAACATCTTCAAAGATGTTTGTTAATGCATGAAAATTATGTAGTGAATATTTGAAACCTAAGAAACATTTTTAATTTTACATTTTGAAAATTTTAGTTATTCAACTTGCATTTTGAATTTGAATTTGAATTGGCTTTCAACTAAGAGGTAATTTAGCTTAACAAGGAGGTGACATGGCATCATTAGTCAGAGTTTACTGTTGCTTAATTACATGGTGTCACAGCTTACCTTCGGATTCTTCTCCAGTCTCGCCGTTTGCGTTGCTACCGTTGTGACTGTGGGGGATGTTGAGTATCATAATTAAATTGGAAACATAGGATAGACTAAAAAATATTCTGATCTTGTACTCCAAGAAGATCATGTATTCATATATATATATATGCCCACGAGGCTGAAGCAATAAACATCAATTCCACCAATCCTCTTTATCCCTTCTAGCACAAACCCCTCCTTCTCTTCCTATATGATGCTTAAATGGACTTAATTTGGAAGGTGCGGAGCAATCGACACTTCTTACATACAGAAGGTGCATGTGTTATCTACAAAAATGTCATGGTAGCATTTTATCGCTCCTCATTGTAGCCAGTCCTTATGAGAGACGGTCTATGGATCAGGTTAAAGGAGTACTTCGCGGAGGGTGTGACGCTCACGCCCAACTGGACGAGGTTCGTTTTTAGAGTTTTAAACATTCACTTGTATAACAGGATTAGAGTGAAGAAAATTGGTTACTGATCCTCGAGGGCGAATACATATAGAGTGCAAGATTTGGAGTGCAAAGCCTCCTAAAGATAAGATAAAAGCAATTCCTATCTAATCTAGTGCAACTTTTAACTCCCAAAATCTCTAACATCCCTCCACAGTCATGCTACTTCTTGAGTTTGCGTTGATTTTTCTCTTAAAGAGGAAAGAGTGATGCAATAAAGTAGAGATAAATATTTCCCTCAATTACGAGCCAAGATATCAATTCAGTAGGAGGCACAAGCAAGTATCCAATATATACATCTGCACAAACTAACAAACACTTGCACACAATGCAAAAAAAAGTTGCCAATCCCTTCACGGTCACGAACAAGAGTGAGATCTAACAGAGATAGGTATAAAAGATAAATAAAAAAACACACTAAAGTAAATATAAATAAATTGCGGCAAGGTATTTTTGGGTTTTTTTGTTTTATAGATCTAAAAATATATGATGAAAAATAGGCCCGGGTGGCCATAGGTTTCACCAGAGGCTTCTCTCTTGAATAAAGCATACAGTGGGTAAACAAATTATTATTGAGCAATTGATAGAAAAACACATAGTTATGACGATATCTAAGGCAATGATCGTGAATATAGGCATCACATCCGTGACAAGTAGACCGACTCCTGCCTATATCTACTACTATTACTCCACACATCGACCGATATCCATCATGCATTTAGAGTATTAAGTTCATAAGAACAGAGTAACGCCTTAAGCAAGATGACATGATGTAGAGGGATAAATTGAAGCAATATGATATAAACCCCATCTTTTTATCCTTAATCGCAACAATACAATACGTGCCTCGCTACCCCTACTATGTCACTGGGTGAGGACACCACAAGATTGAACCCATCACAAAGCACTTTTCTCATTACTAAGCTATCTTAGTCATGCATAAAAGAGTTCAGAGGAGACTCAAATAATATTCATAGATAATCTGATCAAAAAACCAGAATTCATCGGATCTCAACAAACACAATGCAAAAGAAGATTACATCGGATAGAACTCCAAGAACATCGAGGAGTGTTGGGGAACATAGCATGCAATTTCAAAAAAATTCCTACGATCACGCAAGATCTATATAGGAGATGCATAGCAACAAGAGGGGGGAGTGTGTCCACGTACCCTCGTAGACCGAAAGCGGAAGCGTTAGGTTAACGCGGTTGATGTAGTCGAACGTCTTCATGATCCAACCGATCTACCACCGAACGTACGACACCTCCGAGTTCAGCACACGTTCAGCTCGATGACGTCCCTCGAACTCTTGATCCAGCAGAGGGGCGAGGGAGAGTTTCATCAGCACGACGACGTGATGATGGTGTTGATGATGTGATCCGCGCAGGGCTTCGCCTAAGCACTACGACGCTATGACCGGAGGTGTAAACTGTGGAGGAGGGCACTGCACATAGTCCTGGCCATGGGCAGCCCAGCTCGAACGGCCCGGCCCGACCTGGCTCGACATTGCTCCCGGGCCGGGCCGGCCCGGGCACGGGCCCATCATTTTCGCGTCTTACTGAAGGACGAGCCGGGCCGGCCCGAAGCCCGACGGGCTTTTATGTGTTTGGGCCGGGCTCGGGCCTAGAAAACAGGCCCAACGGTCGGGCCGGGTCGAGCTCGGGTCTGGGTTTTTTGCGTCGGGCTTGGCTAGGCCCGGCCCGAAGCCCGGCCCGGCCCGAGGTATGGCCAGGTACAACTGCACACGGCTAAGAGAAGAATTGATGTGACTTTGGGGTGCCCCTGCCCATGTATATAAAGGAGGGGAGGAGGGGCGGCTGGCCTAGAGGGGGCGCGCCAAGGGGGAGTCCTACCAGGACTCCCAGTCCTAGTAGGATTCCCCTTTCCTTTTCCAAAGTGCAGAGGGAGAAGGACAAAAAGGAGGGCCGCACCCCCACCCCTTGTCCAATTCGGATTGGGTTTGGCAGGGCGCGCCCCACCACTTGGTCGCTGCCTCCTCTCTCCACTAAGGCCCATGTAGGCCCATTAACTTTCCTGGGAGGGTCCGGTAACCTCCCGGTACTCCAAAAAATGTCCAAACCTCTCTGAAACTATTCCAGTGTCCGAACATAACCTTCCAATATATCAAT
The DNA here is from genome assembly GCA_963921465.1 of Triticum timopheevii. Classification (NCBI taxonomy): domain Eukaryota; kingdom Viridiplantae; phylum Streptophyta; class Magnoliopsida; order Poales; family Poaceae; genus Triticum; species Triticum timopheevii. The sequence continues at coordinate 485,375,306 of OY997270.1, read as the reverse complement.
CTTTATCTCTCGACCATTTCGGGACTCCTCGTCATGTCCGTGATCTCATCCGGGACTCTGAACAAACTTCGGTCACCAAAACACTTAACTCATAATACAGATCGTCATCGAACGTTAAGCGTGCGGACCCTACAGGTTCGAGAACTATGTATACATGATCGAGACACATCTCCGATCAATAACCAATAAAGGAACCTGGATGCTCATATTGGCTCCTACATATTCTACGAAGATCTTTATCGATCAAACCGCACAACAACATACGTTGTTCCCTTTGTCATCGGTATGTTACTTGCCCGAGATTCGATCATTGGTATCATCATACCTAGTTCAATCTCGTTACCGGCAAGCCTCTTTACTCGTTCCGTAATGATTCATCACGCAACTAACTCATTAGTCACATTGTTTGTAAGGCTTATAGTGATGAGCATTACCGAGAGGGCCCAGAGATACCTCTTTGATACACGGAGTGACAAATCCTAATCTCGATATATGCCAACCCAACAAACAACTTCGGAGACACCTATAGAGCATCTTTATAATCACCCAGTTACGTTGTGACGTTTGATAGCACACAAGGTGTTCCTCCGGTATTCGGGAGTTCCATAATCTCATAGTGAGAGGAACATGTATAAGTCATGAAGAAAGCAATAGTAATAAAACTTAATGATCATTATGCTAAGCTAAGGGATGGGTCTTTTCCATCACATCATTCTCTAATGATGTGATCCCGTTCATCAAATGACAACACATGTTCATGGTCAGGAAACATAACCGTCTTTGATTAACGAGCTAGTCAAGTAGAGGCATACTAGGGACACTTTGTTTTGTCTATGTATTCACGCATGTACTAAGTTTCCGGTTAATACAATTCTAGCATGAATAATAAACATTTATCATGATATAAGGAAATATAAATAACAACTTTATTATTGCCTCTAGGGCATATTTCCTTCAAGGAGAACATGGCATTGAAGATCAAAGAGAGAGAAGAAGACATCTAGCTACTAGCTATGGACCCGTAGGTTTGTGGTAAACTACTCACACATCATCGGCAGGGCGGCAAGGTTGATGTAGAAGTTCTCCGTGATCGAATCCCCCTCCGACACCTCGTCGAAAAAGGCCCCAGGATGGGATCTCATGAGAACAGAAGCTTGCAGTGGCGGAAAAGTATTTTTGTGGACGCTTATGATGTTTGGGGAATATTTGAGAATATATTTATAGCTGGAATTAGGGTTAGGGGGCCCACAAGCTAGGGACGCGCCACCCTTAGGGAGCGGCCTCAAGGCTTGTGGCCTCCTCGGGACTCTTCTGGCCCTCTCTCCAAGTCATGTAGGTGTCTTCTGGTTCATGAAAAATCATCGTAAAGTTTTAATCCGTTTGGATTCCGTTTGATATTCCTTTGTGTAAAAGCCAAAAAACATGGGAAAACAGCAACTGGCACTGGGCACTAGGTTAATAGATTAGTCCAAAAAAATGATATAAAATAGTACCAAAATGCATATAAAACATCCAAGATAGATAATATAATAGCATGGAACAATCGAAAATTATAGATACGTTGGAGACATATCAAGTCATAATGATAGCATTGCGAAGAATAGGAGCGTCGCAGACGGTCAGAATGGAGAGTAACATAGAAACCAACAGCCTGACATTCCTATGCAATCATAGAGGGAGCATCGCGGACGCTTGGGCTATAAAGGAAGCCGATAACGTGCTTAAGTAAGGTGATAGCCCTTTATAACAATGTCGAAGTAGCTAAAAACGTATGGCAGTGAATCCATGGTAGATTTAGTTATGTGAGTGGATGGAATGATTGATGTCAAGAGTCGCCGGTGTTAGAGCATCTCTAGCAGATCCCGTAAAGCACCACCTCTAACAAACAGTATACAACCCCCCTAAAACGAATTTACGTTACAACGAGGCATCAGACGGAACATATCCCGTAAACACGTACTGTAAACGTTTTTTGTCCTTTTACTCCTCACACTTCTTTTTCCATGAGACGCGCTCATGGACAAACTCAAACTCCGGCAGGCCAGAATGGCGTCGCTCCAGCCTGCCGCCTGATGTGGCCCGCTGCTTGCTCCAGTGATGCTCCGGGCTGTTGCGTGCTCCGGCGATGCTCTGGCTGGCCGCTGGCCAGCTTCTCCGCGTGCTCGCTGCTCTTGCGCAGCATCGCGAGGCCCCTGCTACGACGTTGACCGACTTTACATGTTCCTCCGAAAACAGCTGAAATCCTCCATATATGACAGATGGGAGCTCGAATATAGGGGAGCCTACAATTTTTTTACGCGATATGTTGTTTTACAGGATCTATTCGGAGCATTTTTTTCCATCTTGCATCATCAATATGAAGGTTTGACCGCTCTTACGGGATCTGCTAGAGATGCTCCGAGAGGGCAAGATTGTCCTCAAAAAATAGATGCAGTGGCAAGCGGGTCCTAGGCGGTTTTGGACCAAACCCAAACTTTTTTTAACATAGTACAGACGCAAGCGCTCATATATACGCGCATACAATCACCCCTATAAACGCACACACGCACACTCTACCCCTATGAGCACGTCCAAGAGACTGAACCAACATATCATCTTGAGATTTTACAAAGTCACCATAGACGCCTCGTAGTCAACGGGAATATCTCCTTCCACTGAACGCGTATCGCTGGAAATCCTGAAACAAATCCAGGATAAATGCAAGCACCAGGACATGAACCTTGGCGGGTTGGTACGACTAGATGAGATAGCCGCTGGAAATACATGTTGGGGAACGTTGCAGAAAATTAAAATTTTTCCTACGGGTTCACCAAGATCCATCTATGAGTTCATCTAAGCAACGAGTCAAGGGAGTGAGTTTGCATCTACATACCACTTGTAGATCGCGTGCGGAAGCTTGCAAGGGGATGGTGATGATGGAGTCGTACTCGACGTGATTCAGATCACCGATGTCCAAGTGCTGAACGGACAGCACCTCCGCGTTCAACACACGTACGGGATAGGAGACGTCTCCTCCTTCTTGATCCAGCAAGGGGGAAGGAGAGGTTGAGGAAGATTGCTCCAACGGCAGCACGACGGCGTGGTGGTGTTGGTGCAGCAGTACTCCAACAGGGCTTCGCAAGCACGTAACGGAGGAGGAGATGTGTTGGGGAGGGGAGGGGCTGCGCCTGGAAGATGTGTACAGCAGCCCTCCCCTCACCCCTCTATTTATAGGGGAAGGGGCAAGGGGGGCCAACCCCTCTAGATGGGATCTAGAGGGGGGGCGGCGGCCAGGGAGGGGGGACTTGCCCCCCAAGCAAGGGGGGCGCCCCCCTTAGGGTTTCCCCCCCCCCCCCCCCAACCCTAGGCGCATGGGCCCAAGGTGGGGGGCGCGCCCAGCCCTCCAGGGGCTGGCTCCCTCCCCTTTGCGGCCCATGTGGCCCTCCGGGAGGGGTGGCCCCTCCCGGTGGACCCCCGGAACCTCTCCGGTGGCCCTGGTACAATACCGATAAGCCCCCGAAACTTTCCGGTGTCCGTATGACAACTTCCCATATATAAAACTTCACCTCCGGACCATTCTGGAACTCCTCGTGACGTCCGGGATCTCATCCGGGACTCCGAACAACATTCGGTAGTCACACACTAGTCTTCCTAATAACCCTAGCGTCACCGAACCTTAAGTGTGTAGACCCTACGGGTTCGGGAGACATGCAGACATGACCGAGACCACTCTCCGGTCAATAACCAACAGCGGGATCTGGATACCCATGTTGGCTCCCACATGCTCCTCGATGATTTCATCGGTTGAACCATGATGTCGAGGATTAGATCAAACCCTGTATACAATTCCCTTTGTCAATCGGTACGTTACTTGCCCGAGACCCGATCGTCGGTATCCCAATACCTTGTTCAGTCTCGTTACCGGCAAGTCACTTTACTCGTACCGTAATGCATGATCCCGTGGCCAACACCTTGGTCACCTTGAGCTCAATATGATGATGCATTACTGAGTGGGCCCAGAGATACCTCTCCGTCATACGGAGTGACAAATCCCAGTCTCAATCCGTGTCAACCCAACAGACACTTTCGGAGATACCTGTAGTGCACCTTTATAGTCACCCAGTTACGTTGTGACGTTTGATACACCCAAAGCACTCCTACGGTATCTGGGAGTTACACAATCTCATGGTCAAAGGAAGAGATACTTGACATTTGAAAAGCTCTAGCAAACGAAATACACGATCTTTGTGCTATGCTTAGGATTGGGTCTTGTCCATCACATCATTCTCCTAATGATGTGATCCCGTTATCAACGACATCCAATGTCCATAGCCAGGAAACCATGACTATCTATTGATCACAACGAGCTAGTCAACTAGAGGCTCACTAGGGACATATTGTGGTCTATGTATTCACACGTGTATTATGATTTCCGGATAATACAGTTATAGCATGAATAAAAGACAATTATCATGAACAATGAAATATAATAATACTTTTATTATTGCCTCTAGGGCATATTTCCAACAGTCTCCCACTTGCGCTAGAGTCACCAATCTAGTTACATTGTGATGAATCGAACACCCATAGAGTTCTGGTGTTGATCATGTTTTGCTCGCGAGAGAGGTTTAGTCAACGGATCTGCGACATTCAGATCCGTATGTACTTTGCAAATATCTATGTCTCCATCTTGAACATTTTCACGGATGGAGTTGAAACGACGCTTGATGTGCCTGGTCTTCTTGTGAAACCTGGGCTCCTTGGCAAGGGCAATAGCTCCAGTGTTGTCACAGAAGAGTTTGATCGGCCCCGACGCATTGGGTATGACTCCTAGGTCGGTGATGAACTCCTTCACCCAAATCGCTTCATGCGCTGCCTCCGAGGCTGCCATGTACTCCGCTTCACACGTAGATCCCGCCACGACGCTTTGCTTGCAGCTGCACCAGCTTACTGCTCCCCCATTCAACATATACATGTATCCGGTTTGTGACTTAGAGTCATCCAGATCTGAGTCGAAGCTAGCGTCGACGTAACCCTTTACGACGAGCTCTTCGTCTCCTCCATAAACGAGAAACATGTCCTTTGTCCTTTTCAGGTACTTCAGGATATTCTTGACTGCTGTCCAGTGTTCCTTGCCGGGATTACTTTGGTATCTTGCTACCAAACTTACGGCAAGGTTTACATCAGGTCTGGTACACAACATGGCATACATAATAGATCCTATGGCTGAAGCATAGGGGATGACACTCATCTCTTCTTTATCTTTTGCCGTGGTCGGGGACTGAGCCGAGCTCAATCTCACACCTTGTAACATAGGCAAGAACCCCTTCTTGGACTGATCCATTTTGAACCTTTTCAAAATCTTATCAAGGTATGTGCTTTGTGAAAGACCTATGAGGCGTCTCGATCTATCTCTATAGATCTTGATGCCTAATATGTAAGCAGCTTCTCCAAGGTCCTTCATTGAAAAACACTTATTCAAGTAGGCCTTAATGCTGTCCAGAAGTTCTATATCATTTCCCATCAAGAGTATGTCATCTACATATAATATGAGAAATGCTACAGAGCTCCCACTCACTTTCTTGTAAACGCAGGCTTCTCCATAAGTCCGCATAAACCCAAACGCTTTGATCATCTCATCAAAGCGAATGTTCCAACTCCGAGATGCTTGCACCAGCCCATAAATGGATCTCTGGAGCTTGCATACTTTGTTAGCGTTCTTAGGATCGACAAAACCTTCCGGCTGCATCATATACAGCTCTTCCTTAAGATGTCCGTTAAGGAAGGCCGTTTTGACGTCCATCTGCCATATCTCATAATCATAGTATGCGGCAATTGCTAACATGATTCGGACGGACTTTAGCTTCGCTACGGGAGAGAATGTCTCGTCGTAGTCAATTCCTTGAACTTGTCGATAACCCTTAGCGACAAGTCGAGCCTTATAAATGGTAACATTACCATCCGCGTCCGTCTTCTTCTTAAAAATCCATTTGTTTTCTATCGCTCGCCGATCATCGGGCAAGTCTGTCAAAGTCCATACTTTGTTTTCATACATGGATTCTATCTCGGATTTCATGGTTTCAAGCCATTTGTTGGAATCTGGACCTGCCATCGCTTCTTCATAGTTCGAAGGTTCACCGTTGTCTAACAACATTATTTCCAGGACAGGGTTGCCGTACCACTCTGGTGCGGAACGTGTCCTTGTGGACCTACGAAGTTCAGTAGCAACTTGATCCGAAGTACCTTGATCATCATCATTGTTTTCCTCTTCAGTTGGTGTGGGCATCACAGGAACATTTTCCTGAGCTGCACCACCTTCCCGTTCGAGAGGTAGTACTTCATCGCGTTCTACTTTCCTCCCACTTACTTCTTTCGAGAGAAACTCTTTTTCCAGAAAGCATCCGTTCTTGGCAACAAAGATCTTGCCCTCGGATCTTAAGTAGAAGGTATACTCGACAGTTTCCTTAGGGTATCATATGAAGACGCATTTTTCCGAGTTGGGTTCGAGCTTTTCAGGTTGAAGTTTCTTGACATAAGCATCGCATCCCCAAACTTTTAGAAACGACAGCTTAGGTTTCTTCCCAAACCATAATTCATACGGTGTCGTCTCAACGGATTTTGACGGTGCCCTATTTAAAGTGATTGTAGCTGTCTCTAGAGCGTATCCCCAAAATGATAGCGGTAAATCGGTAAGAGACATCATAGATCGCACCATATCCAGTAGAGTGCGATTACGACGTTCGGACACACCGTTACGCTGAGGTGTTCCAGGCGGCGTGAGTTGTGAAACGATTCCACATTTCCTTAAGTGTGTACCAAATTCGTGACTTAAGTATTCTCCTCCATGATCTGATCGTAGGAACTTTATCTTTCGGTCACGTTGATTCTCTACCTCATTCTGAAATTCCTTGAACTTTTCAAAGGTCTGAGACTTGTGTTTCATTAAGTAGACATACCCACATCTACTTAAGTCATCAGTGAGAGTGAGAACATAACGATATCCTCCGCGAGCCTCAACGCTCATTGGACCGCACACATCGGTATGTATGATTTCCAACAAGTTGGTTGCTCGCTCCATTGTTCCGGAGAACGGAGTCTTGGTCATTTTGCCCATGAGGCATGGTTCGCATGTGTCAAACGATTCATAATCAAGAGACTCTAAAAGTCCATCAGCATGGAGCTTCTTCATGCGCTTGACACCAATGTGACCAAGGCGGCAGTGCCACAAGTATGTGGGACTATCGTTATCAACCTTACATCTTTTGGCATCCACACTATGAACATGTGTAATATTACGCTCGAGATTCATTAAGAATAAACCATTGACCATCGGACCGTGACCATAAAACATATCTCTCATATAAATAGAACAACCATTATTCTCAGATTTAAATGAGTGGCCATCTCGTATTAAACGAGATCCTGATACAATGTTCATGCTCAAACTTGGCACTAAATAACAATTATTAAGGTTCAAAACTAATCCCGTAGGTAAATGTAGAGGCAGCGTGCCGACGGCGATCACATCGACTCTGGAACCATTCCCGACGCGCATCGTCACCTCGTCCTTCGCCAGTCTCCGTTTATTCCGCAGCTCCTGCTGTGAGTTACAAATATGAGCAACGGCACCGGTATCAAATATCCAGGAGTTACTACGAGTACTGGTAAGGTACACATCAATTACATGTATATCAAATATACCTTTGGTGTTGCCGGCCTTCTTATCCGCTAAGTATTTGGGGCAGTTCCGCTTCCGGTGACCCTTCCCCTTGCAATAAAAGCACTCCGTCTCAGGCTTGGGTCCATTCTTTGACTTCTTCCCAGTAACTGGCTTACCGGGCGCGGCAGCATCCTTGCCATCCTTCTTGAAGTTCTTCTTGCCCTTGCCCTTCTTGAACTTAGTGGTCTTATTGACCATCAACACTTGATGTTCTTTCGCGATCTACAAGTGGTATGTAGATGCAAACTCACTCCCTTGACTCGTTGCTTAGATGAACTCATAGATGGATCTTGGTGAAACCGTAGGAAAAAATTAAATTTTCTGCAACGTTCCCCAACACGGCCGGCCAGGAGGAGGTGTGCCAGGGAGGAGTCCTACTCCCACCGGGAGTAGGACTCCCTCTTTTCCTAGTTGGAGTAGGAGGGGGGAGGAAGGGAGAGAGGAGAGGAAGGAAACGCCCCCCTCCTTGTCCTATTCGGACTAGAGGGGGAGGGGGCACGCGGCCTGCCCTGTCCGCCCCTCCTCTTCTCCACTAGGCCCATTAGGCCCACTAAATCCCCCCGGGGGGGGGGGGGGTTCCGGTAACCCCCGGTACTCCGGTATATGCCCGAAACCATCCGAAACCATTCCGGTGTCCGAACATAGTCATCCAATATATCGATATTTATGTCTCGACCATTTCGAGACTCCTCGTCATGTCCATGATCATATCCGGGACTTTGAACTACCTTCGATACATCAAAACACAAAAACTCATAATACTGATCATCACTGAACTTTAAGCGTGCGGACCCTACGGGTTCGAGAACTATGTAGACATGACCGAGACACGTCTCCGGTCAATAACCAATAGCGGAACTTGGATGCTCATATTGGCTCCTACATATTCTATGAATATCTTTATCAGTCAAACCGCATAACAACATACGTTGTTCCCTTTGTCATCGGTATGTTACTTGCCCGAGATTCGATCATCGGTATCTCAATACCTAGTTCAATCTCGTTACCGGCAAGTCTCTTTACTCATTATGTAATGCATCATCCCACAACTAACTCATTAGCTACATTGCTTGCAAGGCTTATAGTGATGTGCATTACCGAGAGGGCCCAGAGATACTGTCGGAGTAATGGGCCACGGGAAGGCTCACCCGATTCCCTGGGTTTATCAAGACTTTTGGGCAAGCTCTGCCTTGTTGCGCCCAAAGCCAAAACTCCGCCCTCCGGGGGCGGGCTAGCCCGACGGCCGGCCACCAGAGGACGACCAACCACCAACAGGCGGAATCACGAGCGGCCGGCTCCAGCCGGCCGGCCTCTACGAGAGACGACATCTAGCAGGCGGCCACCGTGCAACCACAGAGTCTGTGCCCCCGTCAAGAGGACGAGACGGGGGCGTGGCAACAATGAAGCCCACACCCCCGAATCCCGGGGTCGGCGTGGCTACAGTGTCCCGTACGGACGGAGATTTCCGCACGTCGTGGCACTGTTGCCACTCTCCCCTGACATCACTCTGGGCAGGCGGAGCCCTGCTCCCCACGACGTCCTGTCGGTATGGCCCGCAGGCTGCGGGCCCTACCTGGCAGTGACATCCTAGAAGACGGCGCATGCTGCACCAGACGGACCGGAGGAGGGCCGGCCTCTAGCAGGCGGCCGTCCCCTCCCTCGAAGCCCGTGCACCATTAACTTGATGAGACCAAGTGTGACTACAGCGATCTCCCGCCAGGCAGCGGGGACTGTAGCCACACTAGGATGACCAAGACAGCGTCATTAGCAGCACGGCTACAGTGAGTAGCCACCAACCAGACCCGCCCGCGGCGGAAGCGGCATGTCGGCTCTGTACCAGACCAGTCGGTGGGGCCCACTAGGCGGTGGGCCCCAGTAGTCAGCGGAGAAGCCGGAGGCCGGAGACGCTGACAGTCAGGCCCAGCAGCCGGCCAGATTACCATTGTACCCCTAGGGGGTAGGCCTATATAAACCCCCCAGGGCACCCATGCAAAGGGTTCCCACCCCATTATACCTAGCCACATTCCTAGGGCAGGAGAGAGCTAGCCTTGCCTTCTCCTTCCTCTAACATACAGCTCAAGGAGCAACTTTGTATCACTTGTGCCTTTAGTGATTATGCGGAGACCTCGCAGAGCAGGACTAGGGGTGTTATCTCCTAGGAGAGCCCCGAACCTAGCTAAAGTTTGCCGGTGTTCGTGTCTACGCCTCATCCCGCTTCCCGGCACCGGGGACGTTCTACTCGCTCCCACCATGATAAGCCATCCTTTGGCATATGTCGCACCCAACCCCCGACATTTGGCGCCCACCGTGGGGCGAGGTGCACCTTCTCCCGGAGACCTGCTCTGGACGGGAACCCTGTTCCTTCTTGGCGAACGAAGCCAGCCCAACACGCCTGACGGCGTCAGCCTCGACGCCCTGCATGGCACGGAGATCGCATGCTCGGCGAGCTGCCTCGCCGACCTCGTTGGCGAGATTCACCTCTCCAACGAGCCGACCTCCAACGCGGGCACTGGCTGCCCCGAGAGCCGCCTCGTCAGCCTCCTCGACCAGCTTCATGTCACCAGCGAGCCTGCTGTGGACCTGGAGTCTGTTGGCTCCACCGACCCGATGATCGTCGACTCCAACATGGCATCGCTTGACGCATTCCCCACCAATGTGGTGATCTACGACGAGCCGCCTCCTCGCGAGCACAGTGGCGGGAGCACCATCACGGAGGTACTCGTCATTAACAGTGGCGAGCGCTCGAACGGAGATGCTCGAGACCCACTCGATGCGGCGTTGCGAGACTTGACGGCGCCCATCCCAGAAGACGCAGATGCTGAGATGCTGGAGGCACGCCGTGTCCAGCTTCTTGAGAGTGTTGGCCAACTGGCCAGCGTGCGACGCCTCTCGAACGCCTACCGGCGCGAGATGGACCGGGCCGGCGGCGGCACACCGGCTCCTGGGGGGCCTAGCCGCACCGGCCCTGTCCGGCAGCGCGGCGGGACCATCGCCGGCATGTTTGGGGCAGAACGCCCGTCTACAGAGAACATCCGAGCCGCCCAGGCAGTGATGGAGGACCTGGACAAATACGAGGGCGACGAATGTCGCCACATGATGGAGTGATTCCAGCAGCTCCTAGACACGGCTGCCGCGTTGCACGAAGCCGGCTGCCGCGCCGAAGAGCCCGCACCATGGAATGACGAGCCGCCCCTTCGCCAAGAACACGGCGCGACATCTCGGACGCGGACTGGCGGCGCCCAAGGAAGACGGGGCAACGAGCTAGCGGCCAGCCGGAGCCAGACTCGCCTTTCCATCGAGCGTGACGAAGACAGCCACCCTCGAGCGGTGGAGCACCGAGGCGATCCTCCGCCTCCTCTGCCTCGCGGAGCAAGATATCCCACTCCGCCACCTGTCACGCACCTGACACTCGGCGACCGCCTTAGCCGCCGAGAGGGAGTCGGAGAGAACGATGCCCGCCATCGGATCGACCGCCTCAACCGATCCATGGCGCTAGAAGAAGAAGATGCGCTGGGCCCGCCCTATTTCGGCCCATGAATCCGGGATACGCCCAAGTAGACGCGGCTCCGTGAAGTACACCGGCTCCATGAAGCCGGAGGATTGGCTGGTCGACTACTCGACAGCCGACAGCATAGCAAACGGCAACAAGCGTGTTGCATGAACTACGTCCCACTCATGCTCCAGGGCACTGCCCGAACGTGGCTCAATAGCCTGAAGCCCCGCAGCATCAACAGCTGGGTTGATTTCACCGAGGCCTTCATCCGCAACTTCACCAGCACCTACAAGAGGGCTCCCAAGCCCCGATCGTCTCCTTATGCGTCCAAGGGCCCACAGAGTCGACTCGTGACTACCTCACGCGCTGGACCAAGCTGCGCAACTCCTGCAAAGGCGTGCATGAGGTGCAGGCAATCGAGTACTTCACCGACGGGTGCCGAGAGGGCACCCTCCTCAAGCATCAAATCCTCTGTGATGAGCCCGAGACGCTCGACGAGCTGCTGGTCATCGCTGACAAACACGCCACGGCCGACTCCACCATGAAGGCAGAAATCCTGGTTGATGCGTCCGGCAAGGTGGCACCTCAGGCCCCTCGGACTCCGGCTGGTGACACCAGTCGGCGACAGCAACCAGGTGACAACAAGCGGAAGGCCACCCAGCCGGCTTCCACCACCCGGCAGGTGGCGACGATCGGGGATCAGCAGCCGGAGGGGTAGCCGGCACCCAAGCGGCAGAAGGGCGGCAAGTCCAATTGGTTGCCCGCCTTCTCTTACGAGCAAACTTTAGATGCACCCTGCAAGTTCCATAGCGGCGCAAAGCCGTCCAACCACACCACGCGGAAGTGTCACTGGCTCGCCAGAATCGCCAAGGGAGATGGACTCCTGCCTCCTCCGCCCACCGAACCGCCACCTCCTCAGCCCCAGCAGCCGGCGGCCTGACCAGTCGGCGCCATACAAGACGAGTACCCAGAGGAACACGGAGCTTATGTTGTGTTCACCAACGTGGCCGATGACAGACGCAGCAGACGGCAACAACAACAAGAAGTGCAAGCAGTGGCCTCCAACACCCCAGAATTCATGCATTGGTCAGAAAAGCCTATCAGTTGGAGCAGGGCCGACCACCCGAAAGTGATGCCTTCCCCAGGTTCATACGCCCTGGTCCTAGAAGCTACCCTTGCAACGGATAGGCAGGCAACACGTTTCTCCAGAGTCTTGATAGATGGCGGCAGCAGCATCAATATCCTGTACCGTGCCACAATGGAGAAGTTGGGAATCAAGCAGAAGCAGCTCATCCCCAGTCGGACTGTATTCCATGTTATAGTCCCTGGCCTTTCCTGCTCGCCAATCGGCAAGACCCAGGTTGATGTTCTCTTTGGAGACAAGAAACATTTCCGCCGTGAGCTAGTTTGGTTTGAAGTGGTGGACCTCGAGAGCCCCTACCATGCACTGCTTGGCCGACCAGCTTTGGCCAAGTTCATGGCAGTCCCCCACTATGCTTACCTCAAGATGAAGATGCCGAGTACCAAGGGAATCCTGACCGTAGTCGGAGACTACAAGAAGTCGCTCGCTTGCGCCACAAATAGCAGCCGGCTGGCCGAGTCCCTCGTGATTGCAGCTGAGAAGCGACTCCTTGACCGGGTGGTGGCGTTGGCAGGCAAAAAGCCGGAAATGTCACCCATCCCCTAGGAATCGTAGGTTGAGGGCTCGTTCAAGCCGGCCAAGGAAACAAAGAAGATACCCTTGGACCCTGAGCACCCGGAGAGGCATACTGTCATAGGTGCAAACCTTGACAGCAAATAGGAAAGCGAGCTCGTCGATTTCCTCCGTGAGAATCGAGACATCTTCACATGGTTTCCCAAAGACATGATGGGTGTTCCGACGGATTTCGCCGAGCACAAGTTACATGTCCGACCTGACGCCAAGCCGGTCAAGCAGCCCTTGCGCCGCCTGTCTGAAGAGAAGAGATAGCCCGGCTTCTAGCAGCCGGATTCATCATGGAAGTGTTCTTTCCAGAGTGGCTGGCCAACCCAGTCCTAGTGTTGAAGAAAAACAAGCAGTGGCGCATGTGCATTGACTATACTAGACTCAACAAAGCCTGCCCCAAAGATCTCTTTGCTCTGCCAAGGATTGATCAAGTGATAGACTCCACAGCCGGATGCGAGTTGTTGAGTTTTTTGGATGCATACTCAGGGTATCACCAGATCAAGGTGAACCCGGCCAACAGACTAAAGACCGCCTTCATCACGCCATTCGGAGCCTTCTTCTACCTGACCATGACGTTCAGCTTTAGAAACACCGGCACCACATTTTAGCGTTGCATGCAGAAATGTCTCCTCAAGCAACTCGACAGGAATGCCCATGTCTATGTGGATGATGTGGTGGTGAAGACGGAGAAGCATGGCATGCTGCTAGAAGACCTCAAGGAAACTTTTGAGAACTTGCGCCGATTCCAGATCAAGCTCAACCCGGAGAAATGTGTCTTTGGAGTACCAGCCGGCCAGCTCCTTGGCTTTCTAGTCTCAGAGCGCGGCATAGAGTGCAACCCGGTGAAGATCGAGGCCATTGAGAAGATGGAGGTGCCCACCCGACTGCTGGACGTGCAGAAGTTCACCAACTGCCTGGCATCAATTAGCCGTTTCATCAGTCGGCTGGGCGAGAAGGCTCTCCCTCTGTACCAACTCATGAAGAAGACCACTTTTTCGAGTGGAACGACAAGGCGGATGAAGCCTTCTCCCAGCTCAAGAAGATGTTGGCAACCCCGCATGTCCTGGCAGCTCCAACTGAGAAGGAGCCCATGCTCCTCTACATCGCTGCCACCAGTCGGGTTGTCAACACAGTCATTGTGGTAGAGCGCAAGGAGGAGGGCAGAGTGTTGCCGGTCCAGAGACTGGTGAAGTACTGTCCGCCTCCAAGCAAAACTACCCGCATTATCAGAAGATGTGCTATGGCGTGCATTTTGCCGCCAAGAAGCTGAAGCCTTACTTTCAAGAGCACCCAATAACCGTCGTCTTCCCGGCTCCGCTTGCTGAGATCCTAGGAAGCCGGGATGCTTCTGGCCGAGTGGCCAAGTGGGCCATCGATCTGGCCCCTTACACCATCTACTACCAGCCTCACATCGCCATAAAGTCGCAAGTGTTGGCCGACTTCCTCGTCGACTGGGCCGAGACCCAGTACCTACCACCAGCACCAGACTCCACCCATTGGCAGATGCATTTTGATGGTTTGAAGATGCACACTGATCTGGGAGCCGGCATCGTCCTCACCTCTCCCAAAGGCGACAAGCTCAAATATGTGTTGCAAGTCCATTTTGCTGCTTTGAACAACGTAGAAGAATATGAGGCACTCATACCCGGACTCTGGCTTGCCAAGGAACTCGGCATTCGCCGGATCCTGTGCTATGGTGACTCCGATTTGGTGGTCCAGCAGTTGTTAGGCGACTGGGACGACAAGGACGTGAATATGGCAAGCTATCGCTTCCTCGTGCAGCAACTCAGTGGATACTTTGACGGGTGAGAGTTCCACCACGTGCCAAGAAATGACAATGAGCAAGCGGATGCCTTGGCACAGATCGGCTCCACCCAGCAGGCGATACCACCCGGTGTTGCCTTGCAGCGCCTCCTCAAGCCGTCTATCAAGCCATCTCCAGAGTCTGACTCCATCTTCGTGCCGGCCCTTCCTGAAGCAGTCGGATCTGACTTGAGGATACCAGAAGCCGGCACGGGGACTTCGGCAGGCGGCCCGGGGACTGCAGCAGTCGGCCCGGGGACTTCTTCAAGACAGCAGGCGGCAACCGACTCCAACCCACCGCCTCCCAGCCCAACCGCCCTCGTACAAGTTGCTGTCGTAGCAGTCGGAGAGATAGCAGCACCATCATGGGCTCAACCCATCCTCAAATTCCTGGTAAACAAATAGTTGCCAGCCGATGAGACCCTGGCCCGACAAGTGCAACGACGGGCGGCGGCATACACCATAGTCAACAAAGAGCTGGTTTGGCGCAGTGTCACTGGAGTCTATCAGCGCTGTGTGGAACCGGACCAGGGCCAAGCAATCCTTAGAGATATTCACCAGGGTGAATGTGGTCACCACGCGGCCTCAAGAGCACTCGTGGCCAAAGCTTTTCGCCATGGATTCTTTTGGCCGACTGCTCTTGAAGAGGCCAAAGAGTTGGTCCAGAAGTGCCAAGGGTGCCAAAGATTCCGCTCCAAGCCGCATTTGCCAGCTTCTGCACTCAAGACTATTCTGATTGCTTGGCCATTTGCTGTTTGGGGTTTGGATATGGTGGGGCCATTCAAGACAGCCCATGGCGGCATGACTCATCTGCTTGTCGTTGTGGACAAGTTCACCAAGTGGATAGAGGCCAGGCCAATCAAGAAACGGAATGGGCCGACTGCCGTGACTTTCATCGCCGACATCACCACTCGGTACCGCATACCACATAGCATCATCACCGGGAATGGCACAAACTTTGCCAAAGGAGCCTTGGCTCGTTTCTGCGCGACGCGGGGCATCCGACTAGACTTAGCGTCTGTTGCTCATCCGCAGTCAAACAGCCAGGTTGAGCGAGCAAACGGCCTCATCTTGTCTGGCATCAAGCCCCGACTGGTCGAGCCTCTTGAGCGTTCAGCCGGCTGCTGGCTCGACGAGCTGCCGGCCATCCTCTGGAGCCTGCGCACAACTCCGAACAAGTCGACCGGCTTCACGCCCTTCTTCCTCGTCTACGGTGCTGAAGCCGTCATCCCGACGGACATCGAGTTCGACTCCCCACGAGTCACCATGTACACCGAGGCGGATGCCAAGGAGGCGCGAGAAGACGGCGTCGACCTGCTGGAAGAAGGCCGGCTGCTGGCGCTCAGCCGGTCCGCCATATACCAGCAGAGTCTACGCCGATACTACAACCGCAAGGTGAAGCCAAGATCCTTCCAAGAGGGAGACCTTGTGCTCCGGCTGATCCAGCGAACAGCCGGCTAGCACAAGCTCTCGGCGCCTTGGGAAGGGCCCTTCATCATCAGCAAGGTGCTGGGGAACGAAACCTACTATCTGATCGATGCTCAGAAGCCCAGAGCACGCAAAAGAGATGATTCAGGCAAGGAGACGGAGAGACCGTGGAATGCAAACCTCCTCCGGAGATTTTACAGTTGAAAGCAGTATGTATCACGCTACCTTTTGTATTATGTACAAAGACTCCGGGTCCCCCGAGACAAACTCGGGGACTGCCCTCCTTTTATCTATATGATAAGTATTATGCCCATAAGTATGCTTCTATTTTATGATTTCCGCCTGGCACCGGGTCGACCAGTCGACCCGGAGGTTTGCCGCCCTCTACTATATGCCGCCTCCCGCAGCCGGACAAGTAATGTGTTGGCACCTAAAACTTCTTCTGTCATAAGCCACAGTTCGCAGAGCGGCTGCATGGCGGGCAGAGGCGGCAAGACAGTGCCCACATGAAAAATGGTTAAGGAAAAAAGCACATATAGCCGAGGTCGGCACCATACCTGCCCGGCCAGCTGCCGAGCAGCCGGCCGGCCGGCCTCGGCCTCCATTGCAAAAACCTCCAAACGGCTAAGTACTTGCCCTCCCGCAAAAAGTTAAGTACTCAAACCAGCCGCAGTCCGCAGAGCAGCTGCTTGGCTGGCAAGAGGATAGCTAACGGAGGGTGGCAAAGGAAAAAAGCAAGGAGTTCACGCAAGGAAAGCTAGAGATCGGCAGAACAAAGCATAAAATTGTGATAGAATATTTACATAGATAAATGCCGATCGACCGGCATTCAGCGAAGTTTAAGATACACCCCGCGGGTGGAATTGTGCGGATTTAACAAAAGTGTTCAGACTAGCAAGCAGGAAAAGAAAAAAGATAAAATCCCTAAGGAGCAGCGGAAGATTTCGGCTGGGCGCTAGGGTCGGAAGTTGATACGTCTCCGTCGTATCTATAATTTTTGATTATTTCATGCCAATATTCTTCAAGTTTCATATACTTTTGGCAACTTTTTATACTATTTTTGGGACTAACATATTGATCCAGTGCCCAGTGCCAGTTCCTGTCTGTTGCATGTTTTTTGTTTCGCATAAACCCAATATCAAACGGAGTCCAAACAGGATAAAAACGGATGGAGATTTTTTTGGAATATTTATGATTTTTGGGAAGTAAAATCAACGCGAAACGGTTTTCGGGGTGGCCACGAGACAGGGGGCGCGCCCTCCCCCCCTGGGCGCGGCCTGCTCTCTCGTGGGCCACCCATAAGGCGGTTGACGCTCTTCTTTTGGCGCAAGAAAGCTAATTTTATGAGAAAGATCTGGGCGAAAGATTCACCCCAATCGGAGTTACGGATCTCCGGATATTTAACAAACGGTGAAAGGGTAGAATCTGAGAAAGCAGAAACAGAGAGATAGATCCAATCTCGGAGGGGCTCTCGCCCCTCCCAAGCCATGGGAGCCAAGGAACAGAGGGGAAACCCTTCTCCCATCTAGGGAGGAGGTCAAGGAAGAATAGGAAGAAGGGGGGCCCTCTCCCCCTTGCTTCCGGTGGCGCCGGAGCGCTGCCGGGGCCCATCATCATCACCGCGATCTTCACCAACAACTTCACCGCCTTCATCACCAACTCTTCCTCCCTCCATGCAGCAGTGTAACCTCTCTCTTACCCGCTGTAATCTCTACTTAAACATGGTGCCCAACGCTATATACTATTTCCCAATGATGTATGCCTATCTTATGATGTTTGAGTAGATCCGTTTTTGTCCTATGGGTTAATTGATGATCGTGATTGGTTTGAGTTGCATGTTTTATTATTGGTGCTGTCCTATGGTGCCCTCCGTATCGCGCAAGCGTGTGGGATTCCCGCTGTAGGGTGTTGCAATGCGTTCATGATTTGCTTATAGTGGGTTGCGTGAGTGACTGAAACACAAACCCGAGTAAGGGGATTGTTGCGTATGGGATAAAAGGGGACTTGATGAATCTTTAGTAGTTGCGGACTTAATGCTATGGTTGGGTTTTACCTTAATGAATCTTTAGTAGTTGCGGACGCTTGCTAGAGTTCCAATCATAAGTGCATATGATCCAAGTAGAGAAAGTATGTTAGCTTATGCCTCTCCCTCAAATAAAATTGCAATAGTGATTACCGGTCTATTTATCGATTGCCTTGGACAAATAACTTTCTCGTAACAAAAGGCTCTCTACTAATACTTACTTTATTGCATCTTTATTTAAACAGCCCCTAGTTTATGTTTACGCGTTCTTTACTTTCTTGCAAACCTATCCAACAACACCTACAAAGTACTTCTAGTTTCATACTTGTTCTAGGTAAAGCGAACGTCAAGCGTGCGTAGAGTTGTATAGGTGGTCGATAGAACTTGAGGGAATATTTATTCTACATTTAGCTCCTCATTGGGTTCGATAAGTATAATCTTACTTATCAAAAACTGTTGCGATCCCCTATACTTGTGGGTTATCAGCAGTGCCGGTTGGCGCAGCAGACGGCTCCGGCTGGGCACTGGGGTCGATAGTGCCGGTCGGCGCAGCAGACGGCTCCGGCTGGGCGCTGGCGTCGACAGTACCGGTTGGTGCAGCAGGCGGCTCCGGCTGGACGACGGAGTCAGCTGCGCCGATTGGCGCGATGTGTGGCTCTGGCTGGACGCTGGAGTCGGCAAGGCCAGTCGGGGTGGCGGAAGGCTGGACGATGGAGTCGGTGGCATCTGTTGGGGGCACGGGCGGCTGGTCGGTCACCACCTGGCCGCCTCCAGTAGCAGCCAGCGCTTTGGAGCGCAGGTCGTTGCTCGAAGCCTGGTCGGGGTGGGGCTGATCATCCGCACCAGCCTCCGGCATGTCGATGTCGCTGTCCTCTTCCTCCTCCTCTTCCTCCTCCTCCTCCTCCTCCTCATCCTCCTCCTCCTCCTCCTCTTCACCTTCATCGCTGGAATCAATGACTTTGGCTGAGTCCTCGCTGTCCTCCGGGTTCAGCCCGAGCTACTCTTGCGGGGCTTCGCCGCCTTCCTCGACCACCTCCGGAACGACGGTGTTGGTGTCGGTGAAGTCGGCGATCGTCGCCGCCCTGTTGACAAGATCGGCCTCCACCGCTGCCAGCTCCTCCTGTGCTTCCAGCCAGAACGTGGCCAACTGGGCTAAGTCCAGCCCAGGATACCATGCCTTGACGAACTCAAGGGCGCAGCACGCTCTTGCTCGGGCTGCAGAGACCTTCCAGGCCTCCAGGCGGCCGGCCACCACCTCCAGCCAGTCGGCGGTCCGGCTTGGAGTGCGCGGAGCCGGTAGGCCTGGCCAGAGGGCGGAAATCGCCTGGGCCCCGACGCGCTGAAGACGGCGCAACACTTGATGGGCGGGCCGAAGACGGGCCTGGATGCTGAGGATTTGCTCATTCAGGGTCCGGGGGGCATCAGCAGCGATCTGCACGCCTTCCGCCCTCCGCTCCTCGCGCTGGGCCTCGATGGCTTGGCTCGCGGCGACGGAGTGACCCGGGAAGAAATCTGCTTGGGCAGAAAGCAAGGAAAAACAAAGTCAGAAACAAGCAGCCGGCTTAGAAGAGGCCGGTAGCTCAAGACAACAAACAAGAAGAATAAAACTCACCGTCGACCAGGTCCTCGATGCTGCTGAAGCAGGCCGTCGTCTACGCCTCCTTGTCGGCCCAGGCGGCGCGCTCGGTTTCGAACTTGGCAAGGAAATCGGCCTCCTTCGCCTTCGCGTCCCGTTGGGCCGTCTTGAGAGCCTCCGTCTTCTCGGCGAGCTTGATGACCAGCCGGTCCCGCTCCTCGGTCAGCTTGCTGCACTCCACCTCCTTGCTGCACAGAGCGGTGTTGGCCTCGTCCAACTGCTGCTGCAAGGCGGCGTTGGCCTCTGGAGAAAGGGAAAGAAGAAAGAGCGTCAGTCAAGAAGACGAAGAAAGAAACACTGAGGAGATTCGGCCCGACTACTCAGCAGTCGGCCTGAACCTCGGGGACTACAGCCCGCGGGAGCGCCATCGCGCCCCCGCAGAGCAAGAAGTAATTAGCAAATAAAGAAACACTGAGGAGATTTGGCCCTACTGCTCAGCAGTCGTCCCGAACCACGGGGACTACAGCCCGCGGGTGCGCCAGCGCGCCCCCGCGAAGAAGGAGGTCGGAACTTACTCTGGCTTTCGGACAGATGGGCGGTCCGCGTCTCCAGCTCCCGAACCCTGGAGTTGAAGGAGACGGCGCGGAGATTGTGGTAGTCCTACAGAAGGGATACCAGACAAGTCAACATTTGATGCATACAAGTTAAAAGTTCCGGACAGCCTGCTCAGCAGCCGACCCGAAACTTGGTGACTACACCCAGTGGGTGCACTAGCGCGTCCCCATGAAGAAAGCAAGAAGATCAAAAAGCAAAGGAAACTTACCCAGATGGCGGCCCGCGACTCTAAGAAGGCCTCGTTGCAGCGCCTGAGGGCCTCGTCTTCGGCCCGAAGCTTGGCCTGGACGTCAAGGGACGCCTGGTTCAGGGTGCCCGTCCCGCCCCCGTGTATCCAGCCTGCGGGCGTGGCGCTGGTCGCCTTGGTGTCGGGGACCGACGAGCTCGTGGCGCCGACCTCCTGCGGCCGTGGTGCTGAGGCCGCCTTCTCAATGCGGCAGCGCGCGGGTGTGCGGACCTCAGGAATCAGGTCCGTCACCACCGTGTCCTCGACCGGTGGCACCGGCAGTGCGGCCGGCTGCTCATCCTGCGTCCCGCTGGCTAGCGGCAGCGGTGGCGGCGACGGCAGCACGAAGACGTCTGGCATGGCTATGTCGCCACCCTCCCGCTCCCGGATCGGATGATCGTTGCCGGCTCCTCCGGCCATCGCCACGAACTCAGGTGGAGGCGGCGCAGTCTTCAGGGGCGTCACGAGTAGCGGCTCTTGGCGGCGTGCGGCCTCTGCGAGCCGCTCCTTCTCCGCGGCGTCGTCCTCCGCCTGCGCCAGCACCCTCTCAGCAGACGCGGCAGCCTTGTCCGCCTACTCCTTGGCCAGACGGTCGGCCTCTTCCTCGCGCGCCCCAGAGGTCGGCGCCCAGGTCAATTCGCCGGCTGGTGGAGGAGGTCGCCGCTGACCTGATGACCGAGGCAGCGCTCGACTTCTCGAGGGTCAGCGGGGCCCTGAAATAAGAAGACAAATCAGAAAAGCTCTCAGGCCGGATTAGCAAGAAGATGAAAAATAGGAAAGGATACTTACTCCGACACCATGACGGGCACCTTCGGCTGCCTCTGGTGCTTTGCCACCTTGGCCGCGGCTTCTTTTCGCCCGGTCGCCACGGTCGGGTTCTTGGGCTTCTTCGGGGCGCTACCGAACAGGGCAGCGCCCTGCTTTCGCTTACGCTTGCCACCACGGGCGGGCGGCCCAGTAGAGGGGCCTGCGCCGGTGTTGGCAGAGCTCCGGGAGGGGCGCGGCTCGTCTTCATCATCGTCGTCGTCAGGCCAAGTCTCCACGCCGCCGTCCTCCTCGGAGCCGCCTGCTCCACCGTCGCCGCCTGTTGCGTCGTCCGCAAGGGCGGCCGCCCCCAAGTCGGGGTCGTCCAAGTCGCTCACCGCCCTATCTGGCAGGTAGTCATCACCCGGCCCCAGGAGGGCGGCCGTCGCCGCGGACATATAAATCTACACTCCAGAAGGGAGTCACATTACGACAAGAACAAGACTAGAAAAACATATCAGAAGGAAAAGATGAAGAAACTTACAGCAGACGGCGGATCGTCGCGCGAGTACGGCCGCTTCCCGTACCGCCACTCTGCCTCCGACACCCTGAGGTCGGAGATCTCATTCACCATTCGCGCGACCTCGGCAGTCGGCATCTGCTTCGTGCACAGCTGGCTGGGGTCGCGGTGCCCGCTCATCCGGAAGATTGGATGAGAGCGGCTCTGGAGCGGGAGAACCCAGCGCTCGACGAAGGAGATCAGGAGGTTGGAGGCCACGAGGCCCTCCGACTCCTGGAGCACCCAGAGTCGACCGATGGCGGCCGCTGCGTCTGGCGTTACCGGCTTCGGCTTGTAGCCCAAGTTAGGCCGGAGCCCGGTGGGAGGGTCGGCCTCGTAGGCCGGCAGGTTGAGGAAGTCGGCAGCCGGATCTACGTTCTCGACGTAGAAGTAGGACTGCTGCCACATCTTCATGGACTGCGCCAGCTTGATGACAAGGAAGGAGTTCCGCTTCGCTGGTCGGCGCACGGCGACGAAACCGCCACACTCGGCCGCCGTCTCCCTGGCGGAGGTGTCGAGCTTCCTATAGAAGAACGCTCCCCACAGCTCGAGTGTGGGGAGGACGCCAATATAGCCCTCGCACGCCATGACGAAGGCGGAGTAGAGTCACGGCGTTGGGCGTGAGGTGATGAGGTTGGAGGTTGTTGAAGTCGAGAAAAGAGCGGAGGAAGCCGCTCACCGGAAGGCCGAAGCCGCGGAGGAAGTGTGAGCGGAAGACGACCCGCTCGTTCCCCATTGGCGTCGGCGAGATCTCCTCCTCCGGCGGCACCCGCGCCTTGATGAATGCCGCGTTGGGCATCCGGCGCGAGTCGCGGAGGAAGGAGATGTGATCCTCGATCACTGTCGACCCGTCCCAGTCGCCGCCCTTCTCGCGCGCCATGGCTTCCGGCTGGCCACGTGAGGAGGAGGGGTGCGTCGGCGATGAACGATGGCGGTGGTTCCACAGCAGCACTGAGCAGCAGCGATGGCTATGGAGGAGAGAGCCGGGAAGAAGAAAGAGTGGGAGGGAGCGCGCAAGCTTTGCCGCACCCCTCCCGTCCACCTATTTATAGCCCTCGGGCTACGAAGCCGAGGGGGCGGGGCGTGGGTCGTGGGATTAACTGCGCCCATGACCCCACGTCCCCCATCTATTGCGCGCATTTACCACACTGTGAACGGTCGTGGGAATGGCAACCGCCCCCCTCGGCACAGCGGATCCGCCCGGGTACCAAGGCGCGGTAGTGGCAGGCCCGGCCCACTGTCACGTCCCATCGGGGCGTGGGGTGGCAGGCTGGACGGGCTGGCACGCGCCGCGTGGCGTGTCTGTGGCGGGCGACGGCCCGGGAAGCTTAGCAGGCACACCACCTGTTTTGCCGCCTTGGAGTTCAAAAATCGACCAAATAGTTCCACCTAAGCGAGGCCAGCTTCAGCAGTCGGCTAGCCGCAAGACGGATCAACGCTCTCCCGGAGCCCGGTGAGGGGGGAAGCCGCTGAGACTTCGCGGCCTCTCGACCACAACGCCTCACCGGCTTCGGGGACTACTGTCGGAGTAATGGGCCACGGGTAGGCTCACCCGAGTCCCTGGGTTTATCAAGACTTTTGGGCCAGCTCCGCCTTGCTGCGCCCAAAGCCGAAACTCCGCCCTCCGGGGACCGGCTAGCCCGACGGCCGGCCACCAGAGGACGACCAACCACCAACAGACGGAATCACGAGCGGCCGGCCTCTACGGGAGACGGCATCTAGTAGGCGGCCACCGCGCACCCTCAGAGTTTGTGCCCCGTCAAGAGGACGAGACGGGGGCGTGGCAATAGTGAAGCCCACACCCCCGAATCCCGGGGTAGGCGTGGCTACAGTGTCCCGTACAGACGGAGATTTCCGCACGGCGTGGCACTGTTTCCACTCTCCCCTAACATCACTCTGGGCAGGCGGAGCCCTGCTCCCCACGACGGCCTGTCGGTATGGCCCGCAGGTTGCGGGCCCTACCTGGCAGTGACATCCCAGAAGACGGCGCACGCTAAACCAGACGGACCGAAGGAGGGCCGGCCTCTAGCAAGCGGCCGTCCCCTCCCTCGAAGCCCGTTTACCATTAACCTGATGAGACCAGGTGTGGCTATAGCGATCTCCCGCCAGGCGGCGGGGACTGTAGCCACACTAGGATGACCAGGACAGCGTCATTAGCAGCACGGCTATAGTGAGTAGCCACCAACCAGACCCGCCCGCAGTGGAAACGGCCTGTCGGCTCCGTACCAGACCAGTTGGCGGGGCCCACCAGGCGGCGGGCCCGAGTAGTCGACGAAGAAGCCGGAGGCCGGAGACACTGACAGCCGGGCCCAGCAGCCGGCCAGATTACCATTGTACCCCTGGGGGGTAGGCCTATATAAACCCCCAGGGCACCCATGCAAAGGGTTCCCACCCCATTATACCTAGCCACATTCCTAGGGCAGGAGAGAGCTAGCCTTGCCTTCTCCTTCCTCTAACATACAGCTCAAGGAGCAACTTTGTATCGCTTGTGCCTTTAGTGATTATGCGGAGAACCCGCAGAGCAGGACTAGGGGTGTTATTGATACGTCCATTTTGCATCATGCTTTTATGTCAATATTTATTGCATTATGGGCTATTATTTCACGTTATGTCACAATACTTATGGCTATTCTCTCTTATTTTACAAGGTTACATGAGTAGGGAGAATGCCGGCAGCTGGAATTCTGGGCTGGAAAAGGAGCAAATATTGAAGGCCTATTCTGCGCAACTCCAAAAGTCCTGAAACTCCATGGAATACCTTAACATAAATAAAGAAAAATCGTCGCCAAAGATGAAGGCCAGGGGGCCCACACCCTGCTCACGAGGGTGGGGGCGCGCCCCCTGGGCGCCCACCCCTACCTCGTGGGCCCCTTGGTGGCTCTCCGACGTCCATCTTCTCCCATATAAAGTCTTTCGGTGAGAAAAAAATAGCAGAGAACCTTTTGGGACGAGACTCCACCGCCACGAGGCGGAACCAATCTAGGGCTCCGGCAGAGCTGTTCTGCCGGGGACACTTCCCTCCGGGAGGGGGAAATCATCACCATCGTCATCACCAACGCTCCTCTCATCGGGAGAGGGCAATCTCCATCAACATCTTCATCAGCACCATCTCATCTCCAAACCCTAGTTCATCTCTTGTATCCATTCTTGTCTCCAAGTCCGGGATTGGTGCTAGTAGTGTTGATTACTCATTGTAGTTGATGCTAGTTGGTTTATTTGGTGGAAGATCATATGTTGAGATCCTTTATGCACATTATTACCCCTCTGATTATGAACATGAATATGCTTTGTGAGTAGTTACGTTTGTTCCTGAGGACACGGGAGAAGTCTTGCTATTAGTAGTCATGTGAATTTGGTATTCGTTTGATATTTTGATAAGATGTATGTTCTCTAACCTCTAGTGGTGTTATGTGAATGTCGACTAAATAACACTTCACCATTATTTGGGCCTAGAGGAAGGCATTGGGAAGTAATAAGTAGATGATGGGTTGCTAGAGTGACAGAATCTTAAACCCTAGTTTATGCGTTGCTTCGTAAGGGGCTGATTTCGATCCATATGTTTCATGCTATGGTTAGGTTTACCTTAATACTTTTATTGTAGTTGCGGATGCTTGCAATAGAGGTTAATCATAAGTGGGATGCTTGCCCAAGTAAGGGCAGTACCCAAGCACCGGTCCACCCACATATCAAATTATCAAAGTACCGAACGCGAATCATATGAGCGTGATGAAAACTAGCTTGACGATATTCCCATGTGTCCTCGGGAGCGCTTTTCCTATTATAAGAGTTTGTCCAGGCTTGTCCTTTGCTAAAAAAAAGGATTGGGCCACCTTGCTACACTTTATTTACTTTTGTTACTTGTTACTCATTACAATTTGTCCTATCACAAAACTATCTGTTACCACTTATTTTAGTACTTGCAAAGAATACCTTGCTGAAAACCGCTTATCATTTCCTTCTACTCCTCGTTGGGTTCGACACTCTTACCTATCGAAAGGACTACGATAGATCCCATATACTTGTCGGTCATCAAGACTCTTTTCTGGCATCGTTGCTGGGGAGTGAAGCGCCTTTGGTAGGTGGAATTTGGTAAGGAAAAATTTATTTAGTGTGCTGAAATTTTCTGTCACTTGTTACTATGGAAAGTAATTGTTTGAGGGGCTTGTTCGGGTATCTTCACCCCGTCCGATTGAGCCAAGAGTTGCTCCTCAACCTACTGAACTTATTGAAAATGAAACTTCTTTTGAGATTCCTTCGGGTATGATGGAAAAACTGCTAGCTAACACTTTTGCAGGAGATGGAACAAAGCATCCTGACGAACATCTACGCTTTGTGGATGATATTTGTGGACTATTTAAGATTGCAGGTATACCCGATGATGTTGTTAATAAGAAGTCTTTCCCTTTATCTTTGGAGGGAGACGCATTGACATGGTATAGGCTATGTGATGATACGAGATCATGGAACTATAAAAGAGTGAAATTGGAATTTCATCAAAAGTATTACCCTATGCATCTTGTTTATCGTGATCGCAATTATATATATAATTTTTGGCCTCGCCAAGGAGAAAGCATCACTCAAGATTGGGGGAGGCTTAAATCAATGTTATATTCATGCCCCAATCATGAGCTCTCAAAGTTGACAATTCTCCAGAATTTTTATGCTCGGCTTTCTGATAATAATCGCAACATGCTCGATACCTCTTGTGCTAGCTCTTTTGTGATGAAGTCTATTGAATTTGGATGAAATTTATTGGATAGAATTAAACGCAACTCTGAAGATTGGGACCTCGATGAAGGTAAGGAGTCAGGTATGACACCTAGGTTTGATTGTGTTAAATCTTTTATGGATACCGATATTTTCCATAAGTTTAGCACTAAATATGGACTTGACTCTGAGATAGTAGCTTCTTTCTGTGAATCTTTTGCTACTTATGTTGATCTCCCCAAGGAGAAGTGGTTTAAATATCATCCTCCCATAGAAGTAAAAGTAGCTGCACCTATTAAACTTGAAGAAAAGATTGTCACTTATAATGATCATATTGTTCCTACTTCTTATGTTGAGAAATCCCCTTTCCCTGTTAGAATGAAGGATCATGCTAAAGCTTCAACTATTGTTCGTAAAAGCAATACTAGGACTTATACACATCCTGAGCAAGTCAAAGTAGAACCCAATATTTCTATTGTTAAAGATCTCTTGTCTGATAATATTGATGGGCATGTTATTCAATTCACTGGTGAAACTGCTAGAATTGCTAAACCATGTGATAGAGATAATAGGCGTGCCTGTTATTTCTGTTAAAATTGGAGATCATTGTTATCATGGCTTATGTGATATGGGTGCTAGTGCTAGTGTTATACCCATTGGCTTATACAAAGAAATTATGCATGAGATTGCACCTGCTGAGTTAGAAGAAATTGATGTTACAATTAAACTTGCCAATAGAGATACTATATCTCCAATGGGAATTGTTAGAGATGTTGAAGTCTTGTGTGGGAAAACCAAATATACCGCTGATTTTCTTGTTCTTGGTTCTCCACAAGATAGCTTTTGTCCCATTATATTTGGTAGACCCTTCTTGTGTACTGTTAATGCTACGACAGATTGCGAAAAGAATGTTGTTACTGTTGGCTTGGATGATATGGTTCATGAGTTTAATTTCTCTAAATTTAGTAAACAACATCGTGAGGAAGAATTGCCTAGTAAGGATGAAATTATTGGTCTTGCTTCTATTGTTGTATCTCCTAGTGATCCTTTAGAACACTATTTGCTAGACCATGAAAATGATATGTTCATGAATGAAAGAAGGGAAATAGATGAAGTATTCTTTAAACAGGAACCTATTCTGCAACACAATTTACCTGTTGAAATCCTAGGGGATCCTCCTCCACCCAAGGGCGATCCCGTGTTTGAGCTTAAACCGTTGCCTGATAATCTTAAATATGCTTATCTTGATGAAAAGAAAATATATCCTGTCATTATTAGCGCTAACCTTTCAGAGCATGAAGAAGAAAGATTATTGAAAACTCTGAAGAAGCATCGTGCCGCTATTGGATATACTCTGGATGATCTTAAGGGCATCAGTCCCACTCTATGTCAACATAAAGTACATTTGGAAGCAGATGCCAAACTGGTTCGTGATCCTCAACGATGTTTGAATCCTAAAATGAAAGAAGTGGTAAGGAAGGAAATACTCAAGCTTCTGGAGGCAGGTATAATTTATCCCGTTGCTGATAGTCAGTGGGTAAGTCATGTCCATTGTGTCCCTAAGAAGGGAGGTATTACTGTTGTCCCTAATGATAAAGATGAATTGATTCCGCAAAGAATTATCACAGGTTATAGGATGGTAATTGATTTACGCAAATTAAATAAGGCTACTAAGAAAGATCATTACCCCTTACCTTTTATTAATCAAATGCTAGAAAGATTATGCAAACATACACATTATTGCTTTCTAGATGGTTATTCTGGTTTTTCTCAAATACTTGTGTCGGCTAAAGATCAATCAAAGACTACTTTTACATGCCCTTTTGGTACTTTTGCTTATAGACATATGCCTTTTGGTTTATGTAATGCACCTGCTACCTTTCAAAGATGCATGATGGCTATATTCTCTGACTTTTGTGAGAAAATTTGTGAGGTTTTCATGGACGACTTTTCCATCTATGGTTCCTCTTTTGATGATTGCTTGAGCAATCTTGCTCGAGTTCTGCAGAGATGTGAAGAAACTAATCTTGTCTTGAATTGGGAAAAGTGCCACTTTATGGTGAATGAAGGTATTGTCTTGGGGCACAAAGTTTATGAAAGAGGTATTGAAGTTGATAAAGCCAAGATTGATGCTATTGAAAAGATGCCATGTCCCAAGGACATCAAAGGTATAAGAAGTTTCCTTGGTCACGCCGGATTTTATAGGAGGTTCATTAAGGACTTCTCAAAAATCTCTCGGCCTCTGACTAATTTATTACAAAAAGATGTACCATTTGTTTTGATGATGATTGTGTAGAAGCATTTGAAATACTTAAGAAAGCATTAGTCTCTGCACCTGTTCTTCAGCCCCCTGATTGGAATTTACCCTTTGAAATTATGTGTGATGCTAGTGATTATGCTGTAGGTGCTGTTCTAGGGCAAAGAGTTGATAAGAAATTGAATGTTATCCATTATGCTAGTAAGACTCTAGACAATGCTCAAAGAAATTATGCTACTACCGAAAGGAACTTTTAGCGGTTGTGTTTGCTTGTGATAAATTCAGACCCTATATTGTTGATTCTAGAGTAACTATTCACACAGATCATGCTACTATTAAATATCTTATGGAAAAGAAAGATGCAAAACCTAGACTCATTAGATGGGTTCTCTTGCTTCAAGAATTTGATTTACATATTGTTGATAGAAAAGGAGCTAAGAACCCCGTTGCAGACAACTTGTCTAGGCTAGAGAATGTTCTTGATGACCCACTACCTATTGATGATAGCTTTCCTAATGAGCAATTAAATGTCATAAGTACTTATCGTAGCACTCCATGGTATGTTGATTATGCTAATTATATTGTTGCTAAATTTATACCACCTAGCTTCACATACCAACAAAAGAAAAAGTTTTTCTATGACTTTGAGACATTACTTTTGGGATGACCCACATCTTTATAAAGAAGGAGTAGATGGTGTTATTAGACATTGTGTACCTGAGCATGAACAGGAACAGATCCTAGGCAAGTGTCACTCCGAGGCTTATGGAGGACACCACGCTGGAGATAGAACTGCACATAAGGTATTGCAATCCTGCTTTTATTGGCCTACTCTCTTCAAGGATGCCCGTAAGTTTGTTTTATCTTGCGATGAATGTCAAACAATTGGTAATATTAGTAAACGTCAAGAAATGCCTATGAATTATTCACTTGTTATTGAGCCATTTGATGTTTGGGGCTTTGATTATATGGGACCTTTTCCTGCCTCTAATGGATACACACATATTTTAGTTGCAGTTGATTACGTTACTAAGTGGGTAGAAGCTATTCCAACTAGTAGTGCTGATCATAACACTTTTATTAAAATGCTTAAGGAAGTTATTTTTCCGAGGTTTGGAGTCCCTAGATACTTAATGACTGATGGCGGTTCACACTTTATTCATGGTGCTTTCCGTAAGATGCTTGCTAAATACGACGTTAATCATAGAATTGCATCTCCATATCACCCGCAGTCTAGTGGTCAGGTAGAATTGAGCAATAGAGAGCTCAAATTAATTTTGCAAAAGATTATCAATAGGTCTAGAAAGAATTGGTCCAAGAAACTGAATGATGCATTATGGGCCTATAGAACTGCATACAAAAATCCTATGGGTATGTCTCCGTATAAAATGGTTTATGGAAAAGCATGTCACCTGCCTCTCGAACTAGAACATAAGGCATATTTGGCTATTAAAGAGCTCAACTATGATTTCAAACTTGCCGGTGAGAAGAGGTTATTTGATATTAGCTCACTTGATGAATGGAGAACCCAAGCTTATGAAAATGCCAAGTTGTTTAAAGAAAAAGTTAAAAGATGGCATGACAAAAGGATACAAAAGCGTGAGTTTAATGTAGGTGATTATGTATTGCTATACAACCCCCGTTTAAGATTTTTTGCAGGAAAACTTCTCTCTAAATGGGAAGGTCCCTACGTTATCGAGGAGGTCTATCGTTCCGGTGCCATAAAAATCAACAACTTCGCAGGCACCAATCCGAAGGTGGTAAATGGTCAAAGGATCAAACACTATATCTCAGGTAATCCTATAAATGTTGAAACTAATATTATTGAAACCGTATGTGGTACGGTAAGTGTCGTGGATTTGTCACGGTAGATGTCCTTAGTGTCAGGACTTCGTCGCGAGGCCAACGCATCTATGTGGTAGCTTGAGAGGGGTTGAGTGGGACGAGAGACGCAGGGCGGATCAACACACAAGACAAGGATTTAGACAGCTTCGGGCCCCGGGAAACATCATCCGGTAAAAACCCTACATGTTGTTTGAGGCTAGGTCTCATTATCATCACGAGGGAGTCACCGTAAACCGGCTCTCCTCTTTGTGTCTAGCCCTACGATTGTTTCTTCTTGCTTGTAGCTTCCCCCTCTTTGGGGAGCCCTGCCCCTCCTTATATATGTTGAAGGGGCGGTTTACATGTGGAGTCCCATTAGGATTAGGACTATTCTATCTCTAATACAAACCGGATACAAGTCCTGGTCTTCACTCCTTGTAAGACAAATATTCCTTTCCTCTTAAACCGGCCCACCATAATTGAACCGGCCTTCATGAACCGCCCGTTGGGCCACCGGGTCTTGTTGCTCCTATGGCCCGCCTGCCGGATTACCAATGAGCTATAAACCGTCTGGTCTGTGCAGGTCGCCGGTGAATCGCCAAGTCCGGCCGGTTTATCCTTCCGGCCGGTTTACGCCGTAGGGCATATCCCCGACATTAGCCCCCAAGTTTAGCTTGGATTTATCCATGGTAAACTTATGCTGCAAAATAAACACCAGAACAATTTTGACAGGTTGTGCTCCGGGTTAAGAATTCTTGTAGACCGACACTGATCATCCTTAAGTCCTTGTTATTTCCCCCTTCTAGAAAATCCGGGTCAATAACCAGCTTCATACTCAAATTGCTGACGTTGGTTTCTCATAGAAAAATATTGTGAAGAATAATCCACTTGAGTCGGCTTCCAAAGCGCCGGTTAAGAAATATTGGTCTTGAAATACTCATCTGATATTCAACCGGTTTGAAGATGCAGAACTTGCCGATTTTATCATTGCCAAAAACTGTCGGGTTATAAAAACTTGATAATTTTGAGTCATGATTGTTGCAGACACCGGTTCATGATTGCTGTAGCCCCCAAGTCTTGAGTAGAACAAAGTGATGGCTTAAGACTTGCTTCAATATAAATACTGTCACTATCGAAGAAATCCATGTTGTTCATCCCAGTCACTAGCAAAAACTGAATACTCCATATTATGTAGCCCCCAAGTGCCGGGTTGTCATGCTTGCAGCGACCTGGGACTTGTAATTTCCTGATGCTCATAAAAACTTCAACCAGTGTAGCCCCCAAGGGCCGGTTCAGTAAGATAATATTGAGCTGGGACTTGATATATACTTCAATGAAAATAACATCATATGATGTAACCCCCATCATGGGGCTTGAATCCACGTTCATAAGGTTAAGAGCCTTGTGCTTTACCAACTGAGCAGTGGACCCTTCAATATAATGAAAATTTGTGTACCTTGAATTGTTGACATGAGCAATTGGTAGCCCCCAAGGTCCAGCTCATTATAATGTGATGAGCCGGTTCTTCAATAATATGAGTAAAAAAATGACTTTGCATTAGCCCCCAAGTGTCATGGTGCATGCTTGCAGCGACATGAGACTTGTGTATTTGATGTAATCTCAACTTAAATAATGTAGCTCCCAAGTGCCGGGTTGTAAGCTTGCAGCAACTCGGGACTATTCCTTCAATTGTAGAATAAATCATATCCATTGATAATATGATAGCCATTGCGCTAAAGCGACTTTCAAAACCTCAATAATATCGGTAGTTAAAAACCATAATAAAAATCCAGCCATGTTGGCTATTCAAGATAATACAATCCGGTATGAAAACCTTATTCATTCAATATCATAATGAAAATTCAACCAAGTTTGGCTATTTGAATAATATAACCCAATGATTTATAAGCGCATGATTCTAATGGCGCAATCCAAATATATGCTGGCGACTTATAGTCAAAAGCCAGTCCGGTTTAACAAAACACCGGATAATTTCTCATCATACTGGCGACTTATAGTCAAAAGCCAGGCCGGGTTAATAAACACCAGTGATTTATAATCATGCCTTTATTCAACCTGTTTCTGCATACAACAAGTTTAAAGTGTCCTGGCGGTTTACCGCCGGACGGGTCATAATGCCTAACATATAACCCGGGTTTATAACCAAGGCTGCATTTAAGAATAATCAAATATGAAATATATCATACCTGTGACATTGAATCACATTGCTGGCTTACCAACTTTTTGTAGTAAGAGTGATAACCCCAATCTTGAGTAATGATAACTCCTTCCATATTGTGCCGGTTTATGATAAAACCGTACCGGGTTGTGATAAACACTGGATTATCCATATATAACACTGGCGACTTGTAGTCGAAACCAGACCGGGCTGATAGTCTCCGGATTATAACTTGATCGTGTACTGACAACTTGTAATAGAAAGTCAAGCCGGGTTTAATGAACACCGGTTTACTCCATAATAAGATGGTAACATAAAATCAAAAAATCAAACCGGGCAAATATTCTCCGGATTAAGAATTGACCGTGTTCCGTCAATTGACAGTCGAACCGGTCTGCAAATTTTGTCGGTTTAAGAACGCAACAAAGAAGAAATATTTATTAAAGAAAATTTCAAGCAAAGGCAATGATAAAACCGTTTGCAAAAAACATGCTATACTGAGCTGATCAGATGGTGTTACCATGGTCGGACAGGACCAAGCCCCCAATTGGAGTGACAATGGTTCAAGTCAGCCAGGTCCCCAAATGAAACCGTGGCATATATGCCAATCAAAAGGCGTGGCAATGGTTCGGGTTCGACCAAGCCCCCAAGTGATTTTGTGGCCTTAGGCCGATCAAGAGGCATGACTGGTTCAGACTTGACCATGTCCCCAAGTGATCTGGTGGCTTTCGCCTATCAAAAGGCGTCGCGTTGGTTCGGATACGACCAAGGCCCCAAGTGATATGAAAAGCAAATTTCAAGGGGTAAACCGGAGGCCGCTTTAAGACAGAATCTCCGTGTAACCACGCATGATGTAAAAAAGAACAGAGACCCCGCTTTATGAAGCAGAAGCCCCCATGTGATCAATAATATGTTAGGCCAATAAGGCATGATACCCATGTTTGAACCGCGCATCATGGCAGCAGGTCCTCTTCGGTAATTTTTAACTTTTTTGCAAGAGACAAATTTTTCCTGAACCGGGATCTTGAACCGGATATTGAGAGCTTCAAAACTTTGTGGGAGACATCTTTCCCTTGACCCGGATTTTAAACCGGAATCTTCATTTTCAGCCGGAAATTTTCTGACGGTCTTTAAACTCGAACTTGCGAGAAGTTAATTCCTTTTTGAACCGGAAATTCTTATACCGGATTTGAGAGCTTCAGTGAGACTGGCTTCCCTTGAGCCGGATTTTAAACCGGAATCTTTTCTGATGACCCGGAACTTCTTCATTGAGCCGGGATTTTGTAATTGTCATATACTTTCTAAGCCGGAATTTTTCTGACGGCCTTCAAATAACAGTAGCCTCCGGGACCGGGTTATCTTTCCCTCCATTGTCCTGGGGTTTTTAAATTTGCTGAAACTGGCAAGACTTGTTGCGTCATATCATCGTAGCCCCCGAGTCTCAAGGTGCCTCTAAGAGTTGGCTTGAGATTCTCCATATTTGACCGTCATATAAACCGGCATAACTTGTATATCATTGGTGTTGATAGCATGATGTGAATCCACAGAAGGTTGAGGTGACTGCGGCGGGTTATAAATGATCCCGTATGAGCCGTGTCAGCAACTCGGCCAATGGTTCCTTCCAATCGGCTGTTTGAAGTTAACCAAAATGTAGTAGCGGCGACTTGTGCGCCTGCTCATTGAGCCATCCAGTGCAGACAGCGATTGATGATAATTTGCCTCCAATTTGAAAGAAACCGGGCTACCCAAGCTGTGACTTGCTCATATCCAATAAACAGCTCATCCAGACAAGTGCGGCCCGGTGCGTTGATGTAGACCAGGCCGCGAGAGACGGACAGTAAAAATGACCGCCGCATCAGAGGTGGCTCAAAATAGATGAGTCAGCCGTAGTGCGATAAACCGGCGCGGGCGAGTCAACCACGTTGTCCTGCATCAACAATAGTGTAGACCAAGGCAAAGATAAACTTCTCTTTGACAACAATAATATATGCCAATAAAATATATCTTAGATGGATGTCACCTAATGTGCCAGGCCGGAAATGATCCGCCATGAAATTGATGATCGCTCGGTGAAATTGAAATCACTCACGGATGAACCGGCCGCGGTGTGGTAAACCGGTGCAGACGGGTGAGTCGGCCGTGACGTTTGTAAGCCGGCGCGGACAGCGAGTCGACCGCGGTGTTATAAACCGGTGCGGGTGGGAGAATCGGCCGCAGGGGCGAACAATAAGTCAATCGCATGTGTGGATGTAGCGGGTGTAGCAACCTGCGCAGGATGAGCGCTAGTGCAAAAAATAATATCTGCTCACACCCCTTTTGCAACACCTTTTTGTGTGGAATAATGATCCTGTGAAGAAATAGCATAGACCAAGTAATTGTTCTTTGATAAAAACAATGTGCTAAGAAAAATAAACTTAGATGGATATCACCTGATTTGTTCGGATGACCGCGGCGCTGTAAGCTGGTGCTGACGGGCGAGTCAATCACAGGCGCGGTAAGCCGCGCGGACGAGTGAGTCGACCGCAGGCGCGGTAAGCCGTGCGGATGGGAGAGTCAGCCGCTCGTGTTGATGTAGCGGGGGTGTCGAGCAGTATGGCACGGATAAACACTAGTGCAAAAATAATGTTGGTGGTTGTCCTTTATGCAACACCTTTGTAATGAATAATGGTCCTCAAAAAATACCACATGCCAGAGTAATTGTTCTCAAACAATTTAATATATACTGATAAAATACACAGGAAAGATATCACCTGATATATTTTGTCAGATGATCACAGATGCTGATAGTGGATAAATACATCTCCTCTGTCTTTTCCATGCAATAGTGCTAGTAGTTTAAAACTTCTGATGCAACGGCCACCACCCTCCTTATCCTTGTCCCAGAGTGTTAGTATACAGGTACGCTGGCCACTGTTTGTCCCATGCGAGCATCCACAGTCAACAAAAAAACGGCAACAGAGCGAGACACTGGCCAAGGGCACGGTGGCGCCGTCTGTGGACACTTGACGCAGATGGCTCTTTTGAGCTGCTGCCTCTGCCGCACAAGAAGCGGTCGCCGGCAATCTGTGGAGCAGCCGGCGCAAGGCAAAGGAGCACACAGCGAGGGCCGGATCAGGGTGGAGCAGAGAGGCCAACCCGGTCAGTGCGGAACTGAGTCGGACAGCTGCGCGCACCCCCTTTGAACAGTCAATGCGTGAGTCAGCCAAAAGAGGTGCGATGGATCGGGCGACCTAAAGCGACCTACATCGGAGATGGACAACAGCTTCCGCGTTCTGAAGGCGGATGGCGGCTCAGGCGAAACCTTAGCGCGACTCAATGACGGCGGTTCAACACCGAGGCCACCGACTTGGAGGTGGAGTTGCGCGGGGGCGGCTCACCCGCGGCGGGTCACAACTGTGGATGAGGTGGAAGCAGCGGCTCGGCGCGCGCTCCGACAGTGAGGCGGAGACGGCGACTGTGGCAGGACCTTTCCGAGACGGCGGCTCGACAGAGGTTGGTGGAGCGCGCGCCGAGGTTGATGAAGCAGCGACGGCTCAATAGTACTTGGAGGCCGGGTTGAAACGCGGAGTTGGGCGGCTCAAACGGCAGAGACCGGCTCGTCGTTTGGAAACGGCCGGTAGGGCGGCTTGCGAAAATGGCCTCAGTAGCGGCGGTCTGCCACAGATCCAGGGCCGGAGGAGGCAGGGCGATAAGCCGTCGGCCTGTGGTTGAGAACCGTGTTCGAGACGGAGACGTGCTCCGCGATGAGTCGGCGAAGGCGCACGTCGGCTTGTCACTACCAAGGCAGCGCAGGGGCCGATTGATCATCTTTTTTCTATATCGTTGAAGCCGTTGACCCTTTGACCAAAACGTGCAAGCACTTGGCAAAGGAACATGTCCATTGGGATCAAGTACTCCCGTCCCCGTCCCCATTGACGTATTTGGTCAGTCTTGGAGGACGAATCTGATTTTGATTCCGTGCAGACCGGCTTGATGACTCGGACTTCTTGCGTCCGCGACACTGGCTCTGTCAGGTTGCAGCCTATGCTCTTCACGTAATATACAGCAGATTTGACCAATGATTTGATGTGTTGATAGCAGCAATTTGTCTTGGCCCGTAGAACGATGATTGATATATTGTACTCTGAACTTCTGCAGCTTGGCTGAGTGTGGCGGCGCTGATGTGGAAATTGCGTTGGGTTTCATCGCTTCGCGAGATTTCTCACGAACACCCGTGAGTCGGAAACCATACGATGGATCACCCATATCTGACATACGCCGCTGTCAAAGAAACTTTTTTCCTCTGATCTGTTTTATGCGGACGCTAAAACTTTTTTAATCTCAACTGATGAATTCGAAGTTGATGTAGATCCTTCCGCGCCCGCTTTCTATCATCTGACCAATTGCAATCTTCTCAAACCCTAGAAAAGCTCCCTCCAAGAACTCAACACCACCGTGCGCAGGCCCCACGGTGGGCGCCAACTGTCGTGGATTTGTCACGGCAGATATCCTTAGTGTCAGGACTTCGTCGCGAGGCCAACGCATCTATGTGGTAGATTGAGAGGGGTTGAGTGGGACGAGAGACGCAGGGCGGATCAACACACAAGACAAGGATTTAGACAGCTTCGGGCCCCGGGAAACATCATCCGGTAAAAACCCTACATGCTGTTTGAGGCTAGGTCTCATTATCATCACGAGGGAGTCGCCGTAAACCGGCTCTCCTCTTTGTGTCTAGCCCTACGATTGTTTCTTCTTGCTTGTAGCTTCCCCCTCTTTGGGAGCCCTGCCCCTCCTTATATATGTTGAAGGGGCGGTTTACATGTGGAGTCCCATTAGGATTAGGACTATTCTATCTCTAATACAAACCGGATACAAGTCCTGGTCTTCACTCCTTGTAAGGCAAATATTCCTTTCCTCTTAAACCGGCCCACCATAATTGAACCGGCCTTCATGAACCGCCCGTTGGGCCACCGGGTCTTGTTGCTCCTCTGGCCCGCCTGCCGGATTACCAATGAGCTATAAACCGTCTAGTCTGTGCAGGTCGCCGGTGAATCGCCAAGTCCGGCCGGTTTATCCTTTCGGCCGGTTTACGCCGCGGGGCATATCCCCGACAGTAAGTAAACCGACTCCAAAACAATTTTTAAGGCAATATTTCTCCGTTTTGGAATATTTAAAAAAATAGAAAAATAAGTAGCAGTCCGGGGAGGACACGAGGCCTCCGCGAGGGTGGAGGGCGCGCCCTACCCCCCTGGGCGCGCCCCCTACCTCGTGAGCACCTCGTGTGCCCTCCGAACTCCGTTTCCTTGCACGGTACGTATTTTGGTCGGTAAAAATTCATTATATATACTCCCGAAGGTTTTGACTCCTGTATCACGCAAATATCCTCTGTTTTTGTTTCGAGCTGTTGCTGCTGCAGATTAGGGCAAGATGTCTTCCCAAGATTCGGAGGGAGAGAGCTACATGGCTGATTATATTGCAAATCCAAAAGTATATGGGGATGCGGAGCATTATGGCTGGACCACGGAGGAAGAAGAAGACTATGATCAAAAGAGGAAGGAGGAAACGAGTTCCGACGAAGAGGACTATCCCCTACCTCAACCTGGTGATATGCATGTGGAGTTCAAGAAGTCAAGCCTCCCTAAGGTTCAATCTATCCCACCTTGTTTTTCGCAGGACAGCAAGGCAGCACTATGCAAAAAGATAATGAAACTTGAGATCGAGAATGAGGATCTAAGGGAGGAAAATTTTAGCCTCAGACGCAAGCTGGAGAAGAAAAATGCAACACCTCCATCACCTCCGAGGAAATAATCACATGGGTATGGGCACTCCCCTTGGCAACTGCCAAGCTTGGGGGAGGTGCCCTGGTATCGTATCACCATCACAACCCCTATCTTTACCGTTTTTCTTAGTTCGATCCTATTAGTAGTATCTTGATTTAGTAGAATAAAAGTCATGGCATGATCTAGTTTTGAGTTTTGCTTTATGATCCTTCTCTGTAATCGAGTCCGTGAGCTATATAATAAAGATTAGTGTTGAGTCAAGGGCTTGAGTATTTTGCCATGATCTTGGGTGATTGAAGAAAAAGAATAGAAAGAATCAAAGAGTTCATATTGATCTTATTGAAAGTAATGACTCCACATAGAAAAAGTATGATGATTAAAAGTTGTTGGGAGTTGGCAAATATAGCTTTGGTCATCGTTGCAATTAATAGGAAGTAATAAGGAAAGAGAGGTTTCACATATAGATATATTATCATTGACATCTTTTATGATTGGGAGCACTCATTAAAATATGACATGCTAAAGAGTTGAGGTTGGACAAGGAAGACAACATAATGGGTTATGTTTTCTTACATCTGATATAAAGTATGTTGTCATGGTTCCTCTACCGTGTTGAGCTTGCCTTTCCTCCTCATGCTAGCCAAATTCTCAGCACTAAGTAGAAATACTACTTGTGCTTACAAATACCCTTAAAACCAGTTTTGCCATGAGAGTCCACCATATCTGCCTATGGATTGAGTAAGATCCTTCAAGTAAGTTGTCATCGGTGCAAGCAATAAAAATTGCTCTCTAAATATTCATGACTTATTAGTGCGGAGGAAATAAACTTTGTACGAACTTGTTGTGGACGCAATAAAAGCGACGGACTGCATAATAAAGGTTCACATACAAGGGGCAATATAAAGTGACGTTCTTTTGCATTAAGATTTTGTGCATCAACCCTAAACGCGCATGACAACCTCTGCTTCCCTCTGTGAATGGCCTATCTTTTATTATTATCCTCTACCTTATGCAAGAGTCACGGTGATCTTCACCTTCCCTTTTTCATTTTATCCTTTAGCAAGCTCGGCATGTTGGAAAGAATATGATATATATATCTAATTGGATGTGGGGGAGCATGAATTATTATTGTTGACATTACCCTTGAGGTAAAAGGTTGTGGGGCAAAACCTATAAGCCCCTATCTTTCTCTGTGTCCGATTAAAACTCCGTAACCATAAGTATCGCGTGAGTGTTAGCAATTATGAAGGACTAAGTGATAGTTGAGTATGTGGACTTGCTTTTAAGCTCAGACATAGACTCTTTCCGATGTTATGATAAATTGCAATTGCTTCAATGACTGAGATTATAATTGTTGGTGCCCAATAAGGTTTCTGATTCATATTTTGGCTTTGTGAAAAGATCATCACTTGAACATGAGTAATCATATGACAAAATTTATATATGTTGCTGTTATGAAACAATCATGATGCCTTCATGTCCATATTTTATTTTTATCGACGCCTCTACCTCTAAACATGAGGACATATTTATTGTTATTGGCTTTTCGCTTGAGGACAAGCGAGGTCTAAGCTTGGGGGAGTTGATACGTCCATTTTGCATCATGCTTTTATGTCAATATTTATTGCATTATGGGTTATTATTTCACGTTATGTCACAATACTTATGTCTATTCTCTCTTATTTTACAAAGTTTACATGAAGAGGGAGAATGCCGGCAGCTGGAATTCTGGGCTGGAAAAGAAGCAAATATTGAAGGCCTATTCTGTGCAACTCCAAAAGTCCTGAAACTCCACGGAATACCTTAAAATAAATAAAGAAAAATCGTCGCCAAAGATGAAGGCCAGGGGGCCCACACCCTGCTCACGAGGGTGGGGGCGCGCCCCCCTGGGCGCCCACCCCTACCTCGTGGGCCCCCTGGTGGCTCTCCGACGTCCATCTTCTCCCATATGAAGTCTTTCGATGAGAAAAAAATAGCAGAGAACCTTTCGGGACGAGACTCCGCCGCCACGAGGCGGAACCTTGGCGGAACCAATCTAGGGCTCCGGCAGAGCTGTTCTGCCGGGGACACTTCCCTCCGGGAGGGGGAAATCATCACCATAGTCATCACCAACGCTCCTCTCATCGGGAGAGGGCAATCTCCATCAACATATTCATCAGCATCATCTCATCTCCAAACCCTAGTTCATCTCTTGTATCCATTCTTGTCTCCAAGTCCGGGATTGGTGCTAGTAGTGTTGATTACTCATTGTAGTTGATGCTAGTTGGTTTATTTGGTGGAAGATCATATGTTCAGATCCTTTATGCACATTATTACCCCTCTGATTATGAACATGAATATGCTTTGTGAGTAGTTACGTTTGTTCCTGAGGACACGGGAGAAGTCTTGCTATTAGTAGTCATGTGAATTTGGTATTCGTTTGATATTTTGATAAGATGTATGTTGTCTAACCTCTAGTGGTGTTATGTGAACATCGACTACATAACACTTCACCATTA
Source organism: Triticum timopheevii (assembly GCA_963921465.1). Lineage (NCBI taxonomy): Eukaryota > Viridiplantae > Streptophyta > Magnoliopsida > Poales > Poaceae > Triticum > Triticum timopheevii. The sequence goes on along the minus strand of OY997270.1, from coordinate 485,334,211 downwards.
TTTGGGCCTAAAGGAAGGCATTGGGAAGTAATAAGTAGATGATGGGTTGCTAGAGTGACAGAAGCTTAAACCCTAGTTTATGCGTTGCTTCGTAAGGGGCTGATTTGGATCCATATGTTTCATGCTATGGTTAGGTTTACCTTAATACTTTTGTTGTAGTTGCGGATGCTTGCAATAGAGGTTAATCATAAGTGGGATGCTTGTCCAAGTAAGGGCAGTACCCAAGCACCGGTCCACCCGCATATCAAATTATCAAAGTACCGAACGCGAATCATATGAGCGTGATGAAAACTAGCTTGACGATATTCCCATGTGTCCTCGGGAGCGCTTTTCCTATTATAAGAGTTTGTCCAGGCTTGTCCTTTGCTACAAAAAGGATTGGGCCACCTTGCTGCACTTTATTTACTTTTGTTACTTGTTACTCATTACAATTTGTCCTATCACAAAACTATCTGTTACCACTTATTTCAGTACTTGCAGAGAATACCTTGCTGAAAACCGCTTATCATTTCCTTCTACTCCTCGTTGGGTTCGACACTCTTACTTATCGAAAGGACTATGATAGATCCCCTATACTTGTGGGTCATCAGTTATCTCCTAGGAGAGCCCCGAACCTGGGTAAAGTTCACCGGCGTTCGTGTCTACACCTCATCCCGCTTCCGAGCACCGGGGACGTTCTACTCGCTCCCACCATGATAAGCCATCCTTTGGCATATGTCGCACCCAATCCCCGACAGATACCTCTCCGACAATTGGAGTGACAAATCCTAATCTCGAAATACGCCAGCTCAACATGTACCTTCGGAGACACCTATAGAGCTCCTTTATAATCACCCAGTTACGTAGTGACGTTTGGTAGCACACAAAGTGTTCCTCTGGTAAATGGGAGTTGCATAATCTCATAGTCATAGGAACATGTATAAGTCATGAAGAAAGCAATAGCAACATACTAAACGATCAAGTGCTAAGCTAACGGAATGGGTCAAGTCAATCACATCATTCTCCTAATGATGTGATCCCATTTAATCAAATGACAACTCATGTCTATGGTTAGGAAACACAACCATCTTTGATCAACGAGCTAGTCAGGTAGAGGCATACTAGTGACACTATGTTTGTCTATGTATTCACACATGTATTATGTTTCCGGTTAATACAATTCTAGCATGAATAATAAACATATATCATGGTATGAGGAAATAAATAATAACTTTATTATTGCCTCTAGGGCATATTTCCTTCAGTCTCCCACTTGCACTAGAGTCAATAATCTAGATTACACAGTAATGATTCTAACACCCATGGAGTCTTGGTGTTGAGCATGTTTTGCTCGTGGAAGAGGCTTAGTCAACGGGTCTGCAACATTCAGATCTGTATGTATCATGCAAATCTCTATGTCTCCCACCTGGACTTGGTCCCGGATGGAATTGAAGCGTCTCTTGATGTGCTTGGTTCTCTTGTGAAATCTGGATTCCTTTGCCAAGGCAATTGCACCAGTATTGTCACAAAAGATTTTCATTGGACCCGATGCACTAGGTATGACACCTAGATCGGATATGAACTCCTTCATCCAGACTCTTTCATTTGCTGCTTCCGAAGCAGCTATGTACTCCGCTTCACATGTAGATCCCGCCACGACGCTTTGTTTAGAACTGCACCAACTGACAGCTCCACCGTTCAATATAAACACGTATCCGGTTTGCGATTTAGAATTGTCCGGATGAGTGTCAAAGCTTGCATCGACGTAACCATTTACGACTAGCTCTTTGTCATCTCCATAAATGAGAAACATATCCTTAGTCCTTTTCAGGTATTTCAGGATATTCTTGACCGCTGTCCAGTGATCCACTCCTGGATTACTTTGGCACCTCCCTGCTAAGCTAATAGCTAGGCACACATCAGGTCTGGTACACAATATTGCCTACATGATAGAGCCTATGGCTGAAGCATAGGGAACATTTTTCATTTTCTCTCTATCTTCTGCAGTGGTCGGGCAATGAGTCTGACTCAACTTCACACCTTGTAACACAGGCAAGAACCCTTTCTTTGCTTGATCCATTTTGAACTTTTTCAAAACTTTATCAAGGTATGTGCTTTGTGAAAGTCCAATTAAGCGTCTTGATCTATCTCTATAGATCTTGATGCCTAATATATAAGCAGCTTCACCGAGGTCTTTCATTGAAAAACTTTTATTCAAGTATCCTTTTATGCTATCCAGAAATTCTATATCATTTCCAATCAACAATATGTCGTCTACATATAATATCAAAAATGCTACAGAGCTCCCACTCACTTTCTTGTAAATACAGGCTTCTCCAAAAGTCTGTATAAAACCATATGCTTTGATCACACTATCAAAGTGTTTATTCCAACTCCGAGAGGCTTGCACCAGTCCATAAATGGATTGCTGGAGCTTGCACACTTTTTTAGCACCTTTTGGATCGACAAAACCTTCTGGTTGCATCATATACAACTCTTCTTCCAGAAATCCATTCAGGAATGCAGTTTTGACATCCATTTGCCAAATTTCATAATCATAAAATGCGGTAATTGCTAACATGATTCGGACAGACTTAAGCATCGCTACGGGTGAGAAAGTCTAATCATAGTCAACCCCTTGAACTTGTCGAAAACCTTTCACAACAAGTTGAGCTTTGTAGACAGTAACATTACCATCAGCGTCAGTCTTCTTCTAAAATATCCATTTATTCTCGATGGCTTGCCGATCATCGGGCAAGTCAACCAAAGTCCATACTTTGTTCTCATACATGGATCCCATCTCAGATTTCATGGCTTCAAGCCATTTTGCGGAATCTGGGCTTATCATCGCTTTCTCATAGTTCGTAGGTTCGCCGTGGTCAAGTAACATGACTTCCAGAATAGGATTACCATACCACTCTGGTGCAGATCTTACTCTGATTGACCTACGAGGTTCGGTAGTAACTTGATCTAAAGTTTCATGATCGATATCATTAGCTTCCTCACTAATTGGTGTAGGCGTCACAGGAACCGGTTTCTGTGACGAACTACTTTCCAATAAGGGAGCAGGTACAGTTACCTCATCAAGTTCTACTTTCCTCCCACTCACTTCTTTCGAGAGAAACTTCTTCGCTAGAAAGGATCCAAATTTAGCAACAAAAGTCTTGCCTTAGGATTTGTGATAGAAGGTGTACCCAATAGTCTCCTTTGGGTATCCTATGAAGACACATTTCTTCGATTTGGATTCGAGCTTATCAGGTTGAAGTTTCTTTACATAAGCATCGCAGCCCCAAACTTTAAGAAACGACAACTTTGGTTTCTTGCCAAACCACAGTTCATAAGGCGTCGTCTCAACGGATTTTGATGTGCCCTATTTAACATGAATGCAATCGTCTCTAAAGCATAACCCCAAAACGATAGCGGTAAATCAGTAAGAGACATCATTGATCGCATCATATCTAGTAAAGTACGATTACGACATTCGGACACACCATTACGTTAGTGTTCCGGGTGGCGTGAGTTGCGAAACTATTCCGTATTGTTTCAAATGTAGACCAAACTCGTAACTCAAATATTCTCCTCCATGATCAGATCGTAGAAATTTTATTTTCTTGTTACGATGATTTTCCACTTCACTTTGAAATTCTTTGAACTTTTCAAATGTTTCAGACTTATGTTTCATTAAGTAGATATACCCATATCTGCTCAAATCATTAGTGAAGGTGAGAAAATAACGATACCCACCACGAGCCTCAATATTCATCGGACCACATACATCAGTATGTATGATTTCTAATAAATCTGGTGCTCGCTCCATAGTTCCGGAGAACGGCGTTTTAGTCATTTTGCCCATGAGGCACGGTTCGCAAGTACCAAGTGATTCATAATCAAGTGATTCCAAAAGTCCATCAATATGGAGTTTCTTCATGCGCTTTACACCGATATGACCCAAACGGCGGTGCCACAAATAAGTTGCACTATCGTTATCAACTCTGCATCTTTTGGCTTCAACATTATGAATATGTGTATCACTACTATCGAGATTCAATAAAAATAGACTACTCTTCAAGGGTGCATGACCATAAAAGATATTACTCATATAAATAGAACAACCATTATTCTTTGATTTAAATGAATAACCGTCTCGCATCAAACAAGATCCAGATATAATGTTCATGCTTAACACTGGCACCAAATAACAATTATTCAGGTCTAAAACTAATCCCGAAGGTAGATGTAGAGGCAGCGTGCCGACCGCGATCACATCGACTTTGGAACCATTTCCCAGGCGCATCGTCACCTCGTCCTTAGCCAATCTTCGCTTAATCCGTAGTCCATGTTTCGAGTTGCAAATATTAGCAACAGAACCAGTATCAAATACCCAGGTACTACTTCGAGCATTAGTAAGGTACACATCAATAACATGTATATCACATATACCTTTGTTCACTTTGACATCCTTCTTATCTGCCAAATACTTGGTGCAGTTCCGCTTCCAGTGACCAGTCTGCTTGTAGTAGAAGCACTCAGTCTCGGGCTTAGGTCCAGACTTGGGTTTCTTCTCTTGAGCAGCAACTTGTTTGTCGTTCTTTTGAAGTTCCCCTTCTTCTTCCCTTTACCCTTTTTCTTGAAGCTGGTGGTCTTGTTGACCATCAACACTTGATGCTCCTTTTTGATTTCTACCTCCGCAGCCTTTAGCATTGCGAAGAGCTCGGGAATAGTCTTGTTCATCCCTTGCATATTATAGTTCATCACGAAGCTCTTGTAGCTTGGTGGAAGTGATTGAAGAATTCCGTCAATGACACTATCATCAGGAAGATTAACTCCCAGTTGAATCAAGTGATTATTATACCCCAGACATTTTGAGTATATGTTCACTGACAGAACTATTCTCTTCCATCTTGCAGCTATAGAACTTATTGGAGACTTCATATCTCTCAATCCGGGCATTTGCTTGAAATATTAACTTCAACTCCTGGAACATCTCATATGATCCATGACGTTCAAAACGTCGTTGAAGTCCCGGTTCTAAGCCGTAAAGCATGGCACACTGAACTATCGAGTAGTCATCAGCTTTGCTCTGCCAGACGTTCTTAACTTCGTCAGCTGCATCTGCAGCAGGCCTGGCACCCAGCGGTGCTTCCAGGACGTAATTCTTCTGTGCAGCAATGAGGATAATCCTCAAGTTACGGACCCAGTCCGTGTAATTGCTACCATCATCTTTCAACTTAGCTTTCTCAAGGAATGCATTAAAATTCAACGAACAACAGCACGAGCCATCTATTTACAATAACATAGACAAGCAAAAATACTATCAGGTACTAAGTTCATGATAAATTAAAGTTCAATTAATCATATTACTTAAGAACTCCCACTTAGATAGACATCCATCTAATCATCTAAGTGATCACGCGATCCAAATCAACTAAACCATGTCCGATCATCACGTGAGATGGAGTAGTTTTCAATGGTGAACATCACTATGTTGATCATATCGTAGCATCTTTGTCGTTTCACCAGCTATTCGCTATTGCTTAGTGATAAAGTAAAGCAATTACAGGGCGATTGCATTGCATACAATAAAGCGACAATCATATGGCTCCTGCCAATTGCCGATAACTTTGTTACAAAATATGATCATCTCATACAATAAAATTTAGCATCATGTCTTGACCATATCACATCACAACATGCCCTGCAAAAACAAGTTAGACATCCTCTACTTTGTTGTTGCAAGTTTTACGTGGCTGCTACGGGCTGAGCAAGAACCGTTCTTACCTACGCATCAAAACCACAACGATAGTTTGTCAAGTTAGTGCTGTTTTAACCTTCTCAAGGACCGGGCGTAGCCACACTCGGTTCAACTAAAGTTGGAGAAACTGACACCCGCCAACCACCTATGTGCAAAGCACGTCGGTAGAACCAGTCTCGCGTAAGCGTACGCGTAATGTCGGTCCGGGCCGCTTCATCAAACAATACCGTCGAACCAAAGTATGACATGCTGGTAAGCAGTATGACTTGTATCGCTCACAACTCACTTGTGTTCTACTCGTGCATATAACATCTACGCATAAAACCAGGCTCGGATGCCACTGTTGGGGAACGTTGTAATTTCAAAAAAATTCCTACGCACACGCAAGATCATGGTGATGCATAGCAACGAGAGAGGAGAGTGTTGTCCACGTACCCTCGTAGACCGAAAGCGGAAGCGTTAGCACACGCGGTTGATGTAGTCGTACGTCTTCACGATCCGACCGATCAAGTACCAAACTTACGGCACCTCCGAGTTCAGCACATGTTCAGCTCGATGACGTCCCACGAACTCCGATCCAGCAGAGCTTTGCGGGAGTGTTCCGTCAGCACGACGGCGTGATGACGGTGTCGATGATGCTACCGATGCAGGGCTTCGCCTAAGCACCGCTACGATATTACCGAGGTGGAATATGGTGGAGGTGGGCACCGCACATGGCTGAGAGAGATCAACTTGTGTATCTGTTGTGCCTTTGGGGTGTCCCCTGCCCACGTATATAAAGGAGGGAGGAGGAGGAGGCCGGCCCTAGAGGGGGCACGCCAAGTGTGGGGAGTCCTACTAGGGCTCCCAAGTCCTAGTAGGATTCCCCTTCTCCTTTCCGGAGTAGGAGAGAATAAAGAGGGAAAGAGAGAGGGAGTAGGAAAGGACAAGGGAGGGCGCCGCCCCCTTTCCCCTAGTCCAATTCGGACCCATGGGGGGGTGCCTCCTTCCCTTTGGCCTGCCTCCTCTATTCCTGTATGACCCATATGGGGCGCGCGCCTCCTTCCCTTCGGCTTTGCGTTTTGCGCCGGCCGAATTTTCGGCCGGTCCGGCCGCAACCGTTCAATCTGGCCCCAATAGCCCTCGGATCTGGCATCTCATCCTTCTTTGACTTCATCTTCAACCTCCGTTCCCCACAAGCCTCCACCCCGCGCGCCTCTGCCCTCCTACCCCACGAGCACCCGCGTCCTCTTCCTGTCGCCGCCACTCGTCGCAGCACCCCACACCCTCTCCCCTCGTCGTTCGTCGCTCGTTGCCGTCGACGCTCGTGCGTGCACAAACTTGTCCCCTTGGTTGAAATTTTTTTAAATCCGGTTGAAGCTTTCAGTTGAAACTTTTTTCACGGGTTGAAGCTTTTCTTCACATCGATTGAAGCTCTTTCTATGGTTTGGAGCTCCCTCATTTGCCGGTTGAAGCTTTTCCACACACCAGTTGAAGTTTTTTTCTGTTATTGAAGCTTTTTTCACATCCATTGAAGCTTTTTTCACGGGGTTGAAGCTTTCTTCCATGCTGGTTGCAGCTCCGATGTCCACGCTTGCAACCTTGCCGTCGAAGAGCACAACTCCCATGGCCCCTGTTGGCCGTAGCCAGCCCTAGCATCAACATTCGCTATTTTGAAGCTTTTTTAAGCGCCGATTGAAGCTTTGTGCGACATCAGATGTAACTTTTTTGTTGTGCAGTGGTTGGTTGTAGCATTTGTCAGCGCTGATTGAAGCTTTTTTCCACATCGGTTGTAGCTTTCCAGACCGCCCGTTGCAACATCAGGGGGTGTCTCCCTTGGTGCCCCCAGCTCGCCGTCCGCCTCGAGCCTGTAAGCCATGGCTGCCCTGCATGTGAGCTCGTAGGACGGTCGAACATCCTGAATCGCCAGTTGCAGCTCTGGGGTAGTAGCTGATTTGGGGAAGACATGGCCGCTAGAGGTAGGTGATGTTGTATAGAGAGAGAGAGATAGGAATTTGATGTGCATATGGTGACCAGCGCACAAAAAGAGAGAGCACATGGAGGAGCTGAGCAGGTAGGCAGTCGTGCGGGGGAGCGATAAGAGAGAGAAAGGGATAAGGTAGGGGATGGATGGTTGGACGGTAGCAACGGTGTGAAAGGGATAAGGCACGAGATTATTTTTTTTGCGTGGGGCCACTGCTCGCTCGTTCGCGCGTGGGAGACGACCGGCACAAGCTTCGGCCGGTCCGCCGGCTCGAAAAGTTTTTCTTTGCGTATTCATGAAAAAAGATAAACCCTTGTGGGGCCGGAGAGATGTTGCAATAATCAAGAAATCTTAGGGGACAAAACGAAAAATCCAGAAAAACGCTATCCTGCGCCTGCGCGTGCGGCCTTCACGACCCACCCATGATGGCGGCGGCTGCGGCGGCGGCGGCGGCGAGGCGCGCCGCCACCGGCCTCTTCCCGCTGCTCCTCTCCTCGCATTCCCGAGCCCTCCCGCGCCACGGAGATCTACGAGCACTGCCCTCCCTCGTTCGCCCCCGTCGCCTCCCTTCCCACCCCGCCAAGCTCTTCTTCTGCTCCGCCGCCGCCTCCTCCAATGGCGCGGCCCCGGAGAAGGCCCGGGACATGCACCTGTACAACACGAGGTCGAGGAGGAGGGAGCCGTTCCGTCCGCGCGCGCCCGGCGGGGAGGTCGGCATGTACGTCTGCGGCGTCACGCCCTACGACGACAGCCACATCGGCCACGCCCGCGCCTACGTCGCCTTCGATGTCCTCTTCAGGTTCGTCCGTCCACTTGTCATTCAAGCTCGGCGCTGCTGATTCCATGGCAGTTTTGGTCCACTTGGCTGCGTCCTGTGTTTGTGCCAGTGTGTTCGTGTGGGTCAAATGGTGGAAATCGGAAACGATTTTGCAACTGGAAACGCAATGGTAATAACCAATAATTGAATTTCATAGGCCATTTTATCTGTATGTATCTCTAGATGCAGAGGCCAGAAGCAGTTCTTCCATTTGATAGTTAACACTTAATAGTACCCACTTTTGCGATATGCCCAGCTCAGTTTAGGAGGCTCTAACATTAACGCAATAGCAAACTGTGCTATAATGGTTCAATTATTTGACTAAACTTGAATATGCTGCAGTAGAAATTGGCGGGTGGCTAAGCCCATACCTTCATACATTTGGTCCTCTTGTTTTCGTCAAGTAATTTTTTTTCCAGGCAGGGAATCAGAAGCACTGCATCTGGTTATCTTTGGTCTCCTGACATGTAATTATGGCCATCTTAGGTACTTGCGTTATTTGGACTATGAAGTACGCTATGTTCGGAACTTTACTGACATCGATGACAAGGTGATTTTCAGGTTAAATTTGTTTGCATATAACTACAAGTGATGTTTGGTTCTTAGTTTTTAAACTAATTTAACAAAAAATGCTACAACTATTGTATTTATAGCTTCTCTTGCATCATCTCCATTTAAAAGTTGTCAAATTAATACCATTACCGTCCAGAAAAATGATTATGACCTGAACTGAAATAGAGAAGGCAGAGGTCTTCTTTGGATGCTCATGTAATGTGAACAGTTCACTTCAGACTTATCCCTGAATTTAGTTTGCTCAGTTCATATCCACTGCATTCAGTTCGCTGCTAATTGTATTAAGCTAGTTTACCTGGAAAACTAGAAAGAAAATTTAAACACCGATTGCATCTGCACAGGAAACCTGAGTTGCACTTCTGGAATTCTGTAGATAATTGCAAGAGCTAACCAATTGGGGGAAGATCCTTTTAGCTTAAGCAAAAGATACTCTGATGATTTCCTGTCGGACATGGCTCATCTTCAATGTCTACCACCATCTGTGGAGCCCCGTGTTTCAGATCACATTGATCAGATTGTAACCATGATAAAACAGGTAAGTTGTACTTGTAACGTGGCTCATTGGTGTCGTACTGTCTTGTGTGCACTACTTTTTACATATCTCTCTGTGTGTGTGTGTGTGCAGTTGGTTGTTGTTATTTATCTTTTGTTTTTATACTGCTTTATGCAATAGCCTTGCTAAGTGGATTTGCTCCTATACTTGGTTGAAATACCCCTGTTTGGACGTACTCTTATCCATCCAGAGCATTCGGTTGTTATCATTATAATGTGCGGCTTTCATGGGGTTGGTCAATGCATTTGAGCTTCATTTGTAAGCAGGTTATCTAATAAAAATAGAATTCTTGTACAAAGGACATCCATTTCCAAAGTAGGTTGTTACCATGGCAACCTAGGAATTTGCTATTACATTCAGTATACTCACATCCTCTTCATTTATGAAAAAAATAACAACCTGAGATTGCACTAAGTTCTTTGCACATGTATAATATATATGGCAATGTTGGATGTGATATAATTCTGTATATGCAGCCGTGGACATGAAGAACAATACTTTGTGTTATTGATGTTTAGTACTCCTTCCGTCCCACAATATAAGACGTTTTTGCAAGCTACGTCTTATATTGTGGGACAGAGGGAGTATCTCTTACTGTTAATCTGAGTTCTAGTACCTATATAATATGTTTACACAAATCCAAAATAAATTACAGACACTTACAGTTCTCATATTTTCAGAGTATCATAATAGAGTTCTTTTCTTTTGGTTTGACTTACTTTTTTTATGCTATTTTTCTTGGAACAGATCATCGATAATGATTGTGCATATGTAGTAAGTGGGGATGTCTATTTCTCTGTTGACAATTTTCCTGAATATGGGAAGTTATCGGGTCGAAAACTAGATGATAATAGAGCTGGTGAAAGGGTTGCAGTTGACGAGAGAAAGAAAAACCCAGCTGATTTTGCTCTATGGAAGGTAATAGACGTCCCATTTCCCCATTTCAAGTATGTAGATTGTTCCGTGTCTGCTCTGTGAAGAGTTGATTTAGATATTTACTTCAGCACCAAGTTAGTTGATTTTGTGTGAACTGTAGGCTGCAAAAGATGGGGAGCCACGGTGGGATAGCCCTTGGGGCCCGGGTAGGCCAGGATGGCACATCGAATGCAGTGCCATGAGTGCACAATACTTGGGCAATTCTTTTGACATTCATGGTGGCGGGGAGGACCTGATATTTCCACATCATGAGAATGAAATTGCTCAAAGCCGTGCAGCATGTTGTGACAGCAGCATAAATTACTGGGTGCACAATGGTTTTGTCAATGTAAATGGCCAGAAAATGTCTAAATCGCTTGGTAACTTTATCACTATACGCAAGGTAATTCATTACATGAATACTCTGTTTTCTGGATAACTATACCCTGCTTTCTCAAAGATTGCCAACTTTTTCAGGTCATAGAGCTGTACCACCCGCTTGCGTTGAGGATGTTCTTGCTTGGTACCCACTACAGGTCACCAATCAACTACACGGTAGAGCAGCTTAATGTTGCATCAGATAGATTGTACTACACTTATCAGGTATATTTTATCTTTATATATTCATGGCTTCATGCTATTGCTATCTTTTTGCTACTATGTTCACATGAACTGCTTACATGCTTAATAACATGTCATATCAGGTATATGCTATTAGTCTATACTATGTCATATTGTTTCGAAATCAAAGTGGTGGGTCTCTGGTGGCCGTTGGGGTCGTGGCTACAAGAATGTTCGAATAACACCAACCAGTTTAAACAACATTAAGTCTATTTATATGAATTTAGTTGTAAATTGTAGGCGCCTGTTGGATATGAGGATCACTTTCTTGGATGCAGGAGCCGATGAACCTGTCAGGCCTTCATAGTTTGGCTTTTCTTTTAACTGTATTCATACTCCAAAAGTGACCATCCTAGAAAAGTAAGGCCAGTGAAGCTTAAAAATGGCGTGTGCAAAATGGGCACTGTTATTCCTATGCCAACGTACTTGCGTATCTACAAGTAAATTTAGTGATCTCACATATTATTTAGATACACTATGCTTTTTGTCTCATGTTCTTGAAACGGACTTATAGCATGGTTTCAGTGCTAATTCTGCTGTACAACTTTCAGTAACTAAATAATCAATGCTCAACCTGGACTAGCTTATGAGATTGTCCCTAGATCTTGTTATCCAGTCAGAGATTTTAATCTGAACCTTTTGTGGCCTAGTCTGGCTTAATCTGAAGAACTGCCTTTTTTTTCCTAAACTGATATTTTTTTTATATATGAGGTCATGGGTTCAAGTCCTGGAAACAGCCTCTTACAGAAATGTAGGGAAAGGCTGCGTACTATAGACCCAAAGTGGTCGGACCCTTCCCTGGACCCTGCGCAAGCGGGAGCTACATGCACCAGGTTGCCCTTTTTTTTTTGATATTTTTTATATATTTTGACCTCCCTGATTTTATCCCGCCTGTTTAGAAGTGCCGACGGATCAGCCCAAACCAAAATTTAGAGTTATTATTTAACCAATGGTCCTGTTCTTCCACACATGTTACTCGACAGTGTTGTTTTTGAATCGATGAGTACAGTAGTACTCGCTGTGTGTCTGGCTGAAGTCGGCCAGTTTACAGCCAGCAACATGTAGCTTTTGTGTCCATGCCTGAGACTATGAAATTGCTCCTTGTGCCTGACTAGTCGGAACTCTTGACTTGTGTTTGCACTGAAAGTTACATTTCACCATTCTTGTTATTTCATCAGGCGATACTTTAAATGCCATTACTTGTAATTCATGGCCTTATGCTGAATCATTTCCTACACACAGACATTGCGCGACTGTGAAGAAAGGACCCAGCAGGACCAAAGCAGCAGCGGAGATTCACTACCTTTTACTACCACACACTGCATCGAGAAGCTTCATGAGGATTTCGAGACCTCGATGTCCGATGATCTTCACACTTCGGTGGCGCTGGCTGCTATTTCCGAGCCGTTGAAAGTTATGAATGATTTGCTGCATACTCGTAAGGTAAAGCCAGTGATAATAAACTTGTGAAGGTACATTTTAGATTCACTACTCTACTCAGCACTACTGCTACTCAGGTAGTGTCTGTCTGAATGAGTTGCGCCGCTGTTAGACAAAGGTAGAAATAGAAGTACTAGTCGCCTTGACTACTTTCTTTGCTCTGGTGTTGTGTTTGGTCAGGGAAAGAAGCAGGAGAAACGGCTGGAATCGCTCGCGGCCTTGGAAGAGAAAGTGAGAATGGTGCTTTCTGTCCTGGGGCTGATGCCTTCGAGCTACCATGAGGTGAGCGCCGCGTTCTCTGTAAACTGAAAACGGCAGATTGGTGGCCAGCCACTGTTGTGATGCTTGGTTCTGGTGAAGAACACAAATGTTTCTCCATGCTGTGCATTTTAGTGTTGATGCTCTACTGATGACGACGACCTTGTGCTGTTGTTGTTTCTCAGGCGCTGCAGCAGCTGCGGGAGAAGGCGCTGCAGAGGGCGTGCGTCACCGAGGAGCAGGTGGTGCAGAAGATCGATGAGCGGACGGCGGCGAGGAAGGCGAAGCAGTTCGGTCGGTCGGACGAGATCCGGGACGAGCTGGCGGCCCTCGGCATCGCCCTCATGGACGGCCCCGACGGCACCGCCTGGAGGCCCTCGGTGCCGGCCCCGGAGCAGCCGGTGGCCGCCAAGAGCAGCACATGAACCCCCCAGCGAGGCACCGTCTTAGACAGTTTTGTGAAACCGCAATGCATGTAATCGAGGATCTGTGATTTGGGAATTCAACAAGAGAAGTTCCGATGGAGACGGAGGTCTTTGAAATGAAATGTAGAGAGTTTTGATGGATGCCAACAAAACAACTGAGCCAGAAAGTATAAATAATCGAGCATCTTCTACTTTTTCCTGGCTGCCAAAGGAGGTGGTGGCAAGGCAAGTAGAGTAGCAACGGTTTCCACGTGACCATATCGGGGCGTGGTCCCACAGGTCGGCGGCCGAGGGGCGACCCCAGCCACACGCTCGTCGCCGTCCCCTCCCCGCCGCGGAGCAGCGGCAGTGGCACGCGACACGCTTGCTCCGCTGCCCATGGCCGCTCGTTCCGCCCCTCGCCGCGTGTACTCCTCTCCGAAACCCCACCGAGAAATTTCAAACTCCACTGCAGCACCACGCCTAGCTCCCGAGCCCGAGCGAAGCGGCCATGGCGATGGCGGCCTCCTCCGCGCTGCAGCCCGAGCGCTGCCTCCTCCCCCTCGCCGGGCCCCGCCGCCGCCACCAGGCCCTCCGCATGCTCCCGCCGCGCCTGCTCGTCCTCCCGCACCGCCGCCGCGGGGCCGTGAGGCGGTTCTCCTCCAGAGACGGCGGGGGCGGGTCCGCGGGCGCCGTGGAGAAGCGCTCCGTGGTCCCGGAGGTTGCGGCGGAGAGGAAGGGGGGAGGGGATGCGCACGCGGATGAGGCGGAGGAGGTTGAGGAGGAGGTGGCGGCCGTGGACGGGGCGCTGGAGCTGCGCTGGCCGCCCTGGGAGGGGCTGCCGGAGCGCTACAGGCTCATCGGCGCCACCTCTCTCGCCTTCGTCATCTGCAACATGGACAAGGTGCTTGCGCGCGCTCCGCTCTCTCGTTTAGGGGCATTTCTTACTGCTTCATTAGCCTCTATCCACTAGTACGGACGGTGCTAATGACACACGCCTTCCGCGAGAGCAAATCGGAGAAACTCAAGATGGGGGGGAAAACAAAGCATGGCGGAAAACTGGGGCCGCAGGTCGGCAATCGTTGAATCGCACGCGGCTGCAGCTAGACTGAACTAAACACCATTGTTGCGTCAAAGCGTCGACAGAAATGCCATATTAGAAGTACTAGTCGTCAAACATGATATCTGTCAAGTTGTGCGATATCCGTTCTGGCATCCGTCTGCATCCATACTGCACGTATTTTTTGTCGTTGTTCATGTCGACCAAAGTGTTTCTGCACCATTAATTGTCTCACTGGCAAAGCATCTAACTTGCTCAAGGTTGTTAATGCGGTCTTGATATGCGCTTCTTCACTTAGCGTAGCTAATTACTTCTACGTGTAGCTTATCTAGGCAGTTCAGTTTTTGTTTCCTCGGGAATTTCTGCTGAATGCAACTACTCTACCTTTTCAGGTTAACTTGAGTGTTGCGATCATTCCAATGTCACATCAGTATGGTTGGAGCTCATCGACTGCTGGCCTAGTTCAATCATCATTCTTTTGGGGCTATGCTTTGAGTCAACTACCTGGGGGCTGGCTGGCAAAATTGATTGGTGGAAGGTTTGTTTGGGGTAACAAAAAGCCTCCTGTACATTTTATAAATACAAATACAAAGTTATCTTTGATTTTGCGTACACAAAGATTTTTTGCATCATATGTGTTATTGACTGCTGGTGACTCTAATATGGCATTGTCCCAAATAAAAGTTAAAAGTCATGATGACAGTTGTTTCTTCTTCACCTATGCTATCTAACTAAAACCATCTGTCCGTACCATCGGAAGAATCTTTAGACTAAGTGTAGTAGGTAAAGAAAAATGCAAAAGAGAAGTATGATGTGTTAAATGCTACTCCCTCCAATCCAAAATAAGTGTCGCAGTTTTGAACTAAGGTTAGTTCAATCTTAGTTCAAACCTGCGACACTTATTATGTATAGGAGGGAGTATAATATGGTTTGTGAGTTCTACCTGGCTTTATAATGTTATTTTGCCTCTTTTCCGGTTGCATATTTTTATGTTATCAGTCTAGCTTGACTCTGTTAAATTCTTAGCCACAAAAATTCATAGGCGTAAACCCAACAATAGATGAATTAAGAAACAAGCATGTAACTTGTTTAGCAGGCGCTTCTTGCATAACTCAAAGGCCATCTCTTATAATTTGATCATATGCTTTCTCTCATCTTATATTTCTCACATAATGCATATTATTCATTTATTTATTTTCATATTGCAATAATTGTTTTTCTCATATGCTAATTGCAGGACAGTGCTTAAGGCCGGTGTTCTTGTGTGGTCTTTGGCCACAGCTGTTATTCCTGTTGTAGCAGGATTCATGCCAGGACTTGTGCTATCAAGGATTCTGGTATACCTCTACTCATTAGTTAGCCTCTAGAAACTTTTTGTTCACATATGATCCGGTACACTTAACTTATTTTATGCTTTTTTTTTACCATGTTTTGTACATTGGTTTCATTTTTGTATTAGGAACACATACCCATACAAAGCATACTTTCATCCGAGAGTGATGGCTGTTATTATTTGGGTTAACGTTTCTGTGTATTCTGAGCATAAATTAGCATTGATTGGGTTACCTATAAAATCATTTTGTTAAGATGATGATTGCTATATTATTTCATATGCACATTTCCAGGTGGCAGGTGTATCATATTTATGTAAAATGTGTTTTGGTGCGAATAAGTGTCCCTTCACCTTACCATATAAAGCACCCCATGCATTATTGCAATACCTGCATGTCAACTTTGGTTTTTGGAGCATTCCCATGCGATGATAATACCTAGTTTCTTTTATCACATCTTCATGTCAGTACGGTGGGAGTATTCCTAGTAATAATTTACTATTTAAATATTATCCTTGTATTTATTCATTTTAACTTTGTTGCTATGCTAGGTAGGCATTGGAGAAGGAGTCTCACCATCAGCAGCTACAGATTTAATTGCACGGTAAGCCTGAAATACCTTCTCCTTGGACGCAGGCTACCATTTACATCTCCTTCATGTGAATTTCAGGCTGCTTCCTAAAATTTTAAGCAGGAATTTCAGGGTTCTCATGTAGTTGTGTAGATATTTATTAGAAATACCCTGTATCGATGATGGTGAATCTTGTGACTATACACTCTTCGCTAGCTAACTAGTGTATTGGCATTGCTTTTGTGGATATTTAATGTTTAGATGGATTCTTTTTTAGCTACCTGTGCTTAATCGCAGGTGGTAGCTATTCACGTTCTTTTATTGAAATACACAAAAGGTTGATGTACGTCTTATTCTGGTTTTTTATGACGATTATATTGCATAACTTTCTCAATGGTTCAGTTGCCATTGGTGTGGATATGATGTAGCTTCTCTGTTGACACGTTTATGAAAGAAAAAAGAACTATGTATTACTTGTTATGCTTAAAGGAAATCCAATAGAAAACTACCTTATCTCCCTGCTGAGATCTTAATTCTATTGAACATGATAGAGGGTAGTAGAATTATTGCTGCTCTCTGGAAGAAAATAGAATAAACATATTAAACTTAAAAAGCATCATTCTCATACATTATTATTGCATATTTAACTGCTATGGCTGCACATGCAGGACCATTCCTCTTCAAGAAAGATCAAGAGCGGTTTCTGTTGTTTTTGGTGGTTTAGCCTTTGGAAGTGTCTTAGGGTAAGTGTTTTGCAGTATTTTCTAGATATATTCAGATGCACGTAAAAGTTTTTGGGTCTAAGCAGAAACTTTCATCTTTACAGAAATCCTGATAGATTATCAGACCTTTGTAACCTGATGTAACTTTTTTGCTTGGTTCTGAAACAACATTGCATTGCATTTTGACTGTATGACATTATGATTACACAACTTAATTGACAATGGTACGGGATAGTTAACTCCTGGTCTATGATAATATTACAGACTTCTGTTCGCCCCTCCCATCATTCAGAACCTTGGCTGGGAATCTGTCTTTTACATATTTGGTCTTCTTGGAATTATATGGTAAGCAACAAACTTCTTAGCAGCACATAATTGAATATTTCTTCTGGTTTAGCTTCATCTTTTTTTTATTTCCACAGGTGTCTTGTGTTTGAATCTGTACAAGAACTACAGCCAGGTGACAATGAAGACATATTAAGTAAGTGCACATCTATTTTTACAAGTCTTAACAACCATGATAGAAACTGTCCATTGAAACTTGCAATGAATGTTACTTCTAATCATATCTCTTTTTCAATGTACTCCGTTTGTATGTGTTTATAGAAGAAAATGAATTGTGGCATGCTAGTTTAGCTGAAGGAATCATATTGTGGCCTTAATGATATCATTGTGTTTTTTTGCATAAGCAGATGTGACATATCTAGTGACAAATCATAGCTTGATGCAATTACCCAAACCATCTTGGTTTGTGTGATCGTATATGAACTGTAGAATATTCGGCAACCTTGTATAGCCAGGTTGTCAGTTTGGTTTGATCTTGTGATCATGATTGTACAATCTGGTCTTTGTAACCTCTATGTCAAGTTTGATCTAACATAAGTGCCATGCCCGACCCAAGTTTACGTATCGTGGCAAATCCTATATGTGCGCTTCTGACTGTTTGAGCATCAAGGTAACTTGAAAAATTCCCCCCAAAAAAGAGAGAAGCAAAGAGTCACCCATGTTGTCTATTAAGTAACAGCTGTTAAACTTGGAAGAGAGAAAAGGGAGATCAATGTGGTGCTGATACAGATTTATGTCAGAAAATCATCCTTTCAATCTAACACTAATCAGTTTTAAATATGAGAAATTTCAGTTGTGCAGCAGATACATTGAGGACTACCTCAAATTTGGTAGTTCCAAATTGATTTGATGTACTAACCAATATGTTTGCATGATTATGTTTTGAGTGTGGTTTGCACTAGATTTATTGATACTATTACAAAAGAGCATTCAATATGTTTAGTATTAAGTATTCTTTGAGCTTAGCTGTACCTGTTTGCTAAAAATATTTGTTCATTACGATCTTACTATTTCTGCGCAATAAGTACAAAATTTCAACTATAATACCTGAAAATATCATCTACTTTACAGATCTTGAAAATACTTCTGCTGGATCTAATGGCCGTGTCTCATCATCTGTGCCTTCAAAGTCATCGGACTCATCACTTGAAGAGATGACAGACTCACTAAAGGTTTGAGAGCTGACAGATTCACTACAGAGTTTTCTCCACCAGTTGAAAAGTAGCTATTGGCATGTCACTTAACCTCTTTGTTAGAACATAGAAGACATGAATCAAGTTAAAAGTGTTACAGATCGTGGGATACACCAAACTGCATCAAATGATCTGAGAAACTTTTCAGTTCATTGGCAAGAAATATGTTGGTTGCTAGAGTGTTTCAAATTGTGAATTTGTCTGAACTGTTTGGTGTTGTAAAAGTGTGAAGACTCGAGAATCCTCTCAAGTAGTTAGTATGTGCAATATAAATATATAATCGAAACCATCGTTGGTGTAGATTTTGTGTATTTGCTCGAATGAAAATTTATTTTAATCTCTTTGTTTGCATGCCATTCTTAGTTTTGTTTACTATTCCCTCCGTTCCTAAATATAAGTCTTTGAAGACATTTCACTATAGACCATATACAAAGCAAAATGAGTGAATCTACACACTAAAATGCATCTATATACATCCGTATGTGGTCCATAGTGGAATCTCTACAAAGACTAATATTTAGGAACGGAGGGACTATATGCCCAGAATAGCCAATAGACTGTTCTGCTAGTCTGTTGCTGCTGTGTGGTGAGACTGCAAAATATAAATGCTGCTATAGACTTCAGTGGGGTTGCAGAAAGATGCCCACTGTACTTGGAAGACATCATTTTGTAATAACAATAAGCCAACAAACCAACGAAAACTGTGCTTCCAGATAAGGAATTTTTCACATGTATCACATGGCCATCTTGGTCTAACTATAGCACATAACTATGCTTTTGTTAACTTGCATGACATTAAAGGCATACCACTGAGCCTCTCCCTATTTAGAAGTTGTATACAGTACATGTTGGGCTTTCCCCCATCAAGCGACAGTTCAGCACGAGTGCTCTGACCTATTTCACTTAGCTGTAGATGTAGTTTATAACTCCCAATAAAATAAGGTGACCCTGTTGGTGGGAGTGATGCATTATTATGTATAAAATAGTGTAGGTGCTTGATTCACAAACATTACTGATATAGCAAGTTTTATCCTTTGTGTTGTAGGATGTCCCTTGGGGGGAATTCTTTAAAAGCAAGGCAGTGTGGGCAATGATATACACTCACTTTTGTGGAAGCTGGGGCCATTATACTTGCTTGTCTTGGCTTCCAACATTCTTTAGGTTTGGCACTTTGCATATTTGTCGTGTCATTTTGCACTCAATGTATCCCCTTTCGATTAACTAACTGTCTTACTTTCATGAACTGTCCCTGGTGAGTTGGACACACCTATTTATTTTACTATTCAACATTTTGGTGCTGCTATTGAGATTGAATTGCTAGGATTTCGTTCACCAACTTTTCAGTGTGTTAACACCCTATATGAACAACTTTCTTGCACGTGCACACTTTTCCTACTCGTTCAGTTCAGTTTTCTGAAAGTGGATTGACTTCAACAAAGATAGAACCAAATGAAACAGGAGATTTTTTCATATAAATTTTCTGAAACTTGTGCTCAATTTGAGACTGGACATTATAGATTTACGGGGCGCTGTATTGCATAGCTGCTTTCATATCATAGTTGCATTTGTTGTGATATGTCAATTTAATAATGCTTTAGAAGTCCAGCAAAATGTTTGGAGGAATCCAATCTTCTTTCTGCTGTTCAGCACATTATGTTAAATATTTGTAACAATGTCCTTGCTTTTTTGTGATATATTCCTGTTCAATTCTTATGCAGTGAGGAGCTAAACTTGAACTTGACAGACGCTGCATGGGTATGTACATGCTTTCATTTCTTATAATTACAGGAACACCCTTGTAGTGAAAGCCTCATATCCCTCCTCGTTCTTACTATGTGATCATGTTGTGTCCTTGTTTTTCATTTACGACTACTGCTCCAGTCTCATGTCTTATGAAGTCCCATATTTGGTATTTGTTGCAGGTGTCAATTCTTCCTCCTTTGGGTTCGATGGTTATTACATCTATTGCAGCACCTTTTGCAGACAACTTGATATCAAGTGGAGTTGACACCACAAAGGTAAATAATTGCCTTGAAGATGAAAAAGGAATAATAAAAAATCTGCTAGCTCTGATTTTAGTTGACCCCCTTCATTAGGTTCCTATATGGATGCTCCTAGAGTTCATTTGTAAAGGTTGGAATATTTAAAAATCACCACTGCAAATTGCCACGAGATGTCCAGTTTTCTTGTGTAAGTAAGGCCTTTTTACAGGACAACGAAAAAGTTGAGCCTAAGTCGATTAATTTCTTTTGTAGGTACGGAAAATATGTCAAGCAATTGCGTTCTTGTCACCTGCAGCTTTTATGATGCTTTCCTCTGTCGATCTTGGACTGCCTCCCTGGGTCGTTGTTGCTTTCCTTACAGGTGGTATATCACTCTCCAACTTCGCATTATCAGGTAACTGTGCTAAGCTTGCAGCAATTCCTTTTCCTTCCATGTTTCCAACGTCCAAAATCTTAATGTTTCGGTTTACAAACAGGTCTTTATTGCACCCATCAAGATATATCTCGTGAATATGCAAGCATTCTCCTGGTAAGGCATGCAACTTATAACCGTTTTCTGGATTCTTTTTTTCTGTGTTTGTCCTGTAAAAAATGGAATGGTAAAAAGAAAACAAAATTCCCTTTGTTTGGACCAGATATTTGGTTGTAATTTTGTTTGTTACTAAATCAGACCCCGGACAGGGATTCGTAATTAAAACCCTTGAGATTTTACTTGATAGTAAATGCTAAACATTTCCATAGGAATACCCCACATCCTAGTGTTTCTAGTTTTGGTAGTTTCAGACTTCTAGTGCCTACCGCTAACGAGTCTGTATAATTCATCAAACAATGGTTGTTACTGAAAGCACTGGTGGAAAGGGGAAGCAGAGTTGGCAAAGAGAAAAGGCAATTTCTTCTGTGGGTAATTGTTGACTCACTGCCTTTGCATTTCAGGGAATCACAAACACCGTAGGGGCCGTGCCTGGAATCGTTGGTGTCGCGCTAGTCGGCTATCTTGTCGACACAACTCATTCTTGGAGTGTATGCTTGCCAACACCACAAATCTGATCCATCTCCTTGACCTGTATTTTCTATCACGTATCATTCTAACAACTCATTATCGTCTTTTGTATATGTGCAGATGTCGCTCTTTGCTCCTTCGATCTTCTTCTACTTAACGGGCACTGCCGTCTGGTTGACATTCGCCAGCAGCGAGCCCCAGGATTTCAACAAGTTGGCGTCGGAGTCGTTAAGAGAGAGTAATCAGTAGTCGAAGGACCATTCAGAAGGAAAATCAGTTGGGAGTTTAGCTCACCCTGCCCAGCAAATTTATGGAGCTCCTGGGCACTGGATAGACTGGTAGGAACAAGTAGACAGTGTGTGTACATGCCGCATGGGCGTCCAGATACGGTAGAGATCTCTGTATATTGTATAGGCATTTTCTGCGGTGCATGTATGTTTAGTATGTTCTGGCACAATTTTGGAATGGAAGTGCCTGTCACTGTTTTCCATTGCTGGGAGCTGTGTTGTCCCATACTGAAACACCGAGATCGCGAGAACAGAGTTCACCATTCAACATACATGCAAAGATAGGTTTTTAGACAAAATGGTTTGAAAGAATGTCTCAAATGCTTCTTCGGTTCTTCTATTAGATTGACATGCCTTTTCCTTCCAAGTTATTCAAATCAAAACATTCAGATAGCAATGATACAAACTCTGCAATATTCACTCACCAGAAGCCATTCAAAGCACATGTGACAGCGTGGAGTAACAAGAATTAGATTGAATGGTATCACAGCTCCAATAAACACAGCACATCAACACCGAAATGTTAAGACTACTTGCACAACGCAGGAAACAACATTAGAAGTTCAATGTTCTACCCTATGAGACATCAAACCACCACGACACAGAAGCTACATAGGTCGGTGTGTACCAGACCCACTGAATCATCATCTAGACAGCAGATAAACTAAGGGACTGAAACACAGACAGCAGGAAGGCAGATCATTTCTTCTTCTTGGCCGGCGGCTGGTCCTCATCTTCCTCGTCCTCCTCATCCTCATCCTCGTCATCATCATCGTCGTCCTCGCCATCTTCACCATCATCATCGTCATCATCACCATCATCATCGTCGCTCCCCGCACCAGCGTCATCACCGTTCGCCTCAGGGTCGTCGTCCTCGTCATCGTCCTCGCCTTCTTCACCTGAGAAGTCCTCCCCAGCATCAGCATCATCATCATCAGCATCACCAGTTTCATCATCCTCATCTTCATCATCATCGTCGTCGTCATCAGACCCTGCATCCTTGTTCTCAGGAACAGTCTCGGATTTGATTCTGCCAAATTGCCTTCAGCATTGCACAAACCAGTCAGCAACAGAAAACTATACATTGCAGTGGAAGTCATATGCAGAATAGGGTAATGAATTTACTTGATAATTTCTTGCTGGTCTTCAGTGAAGATATCTGCTCCATTGTTTACAGCTTCCATCTGAACATGATTCAAGTCACATCAGCACAGGAAGATAGGTAGTAATAAGAAATAAGGTTATCATAACAATTCGATGATATAAATAAATGCATATACAAAGCTTATTCAACCATGATCAGTAAGCAATCCCTTGGTATACAGAATAACCACGGCACTACAATTTTATTTACTATTGACATAAGAGATGACATTTAATTCTACAGTCACAGTGCAGGGATTTTCAATAAAACCAGTTTGGGTGTTTCCGTTAACATCACAAATCAAATACGACACCCATTCGACAGCCACGATACATAATTTTTTTCATTAAATTAATTCAAGGGCTTCCATAAGAGCTAATTCCCAACAGCAAAGTAATCACAACAATTTTATTGGAACTTAATAAAACATTACCAAAAACATAACTGAGAACCTAACCGTTTTTTTATAGTGGACCTATGGCCAATCACACGCGACAATTGCTAGGAAACTACCACTGTAACGGTAACCGTTATCCATTCACCCACCTAAATCTTAATCACACCATCATTTACTGCTCTAACCAAACAGGGCACGGTAACAAACCCGCGTCCCGAGTCCGAATGACACTCGGAAACAAAAAAAAAACGCGCTCCATGATGGGACACAGGTGGAGTCCAAGCGCCGAAAGTAGTTTTGGGTAATCATCGTGCTCTACAACTGGCAAACCCCGACAATAACAATCTTGTCTGCTTGGCTGGGTTGAGGCTTGGAATCATCAACACCTGCCCTGATGCAATGCAACTAGATATTTTATTTCTCTGTGCTTGCACAATTTGCCGGCCTAGGTTTGCACCTGCAACCGCACCTCCCCTGATGCAGGCACCCAGATCTGCCTAGATCTACCCGCAGAAACCAACCGGGGAAACTAAACAAGCACTGTTTAGCAGGACACAGAGGTCGAAATTGCCTAAGCATTACGGTCAAGAGCATACGCCTCCAGATCTAGGGGCCAAACCAGCCGGATTCCTTGGGTCAAACCCTCGGGGACGCAAACCACACCATGCCTTTGCCTAACGAACAAGGAAAATTCAACTCCACCAGCGCTGGAATCACGGTCAACGAGCCAATCTGGTAGCAACTCGTAACAACAAACGGAATAACAAGGGAGGCAGCACGCGCGCGCAGGCACAATAAAAGGCGGAGGTAGTAAATAGTGGAGAGGGTCGCCGGAGGCTCACCGCGAGAGCGAGGAGAACCAGCAGCCTCTGCGCGGCGACGGCCAGCGCGCCGGCAGCCTGGCTCCCGTGGACCGCCGTCGTCGTCGCCACCGCCGCCATCTCTGCACGGAAACCGGCGAAGCAAACGGGTGAGGCGCGGTTTCTGGGCGCGGAAGCGGCCAAATCTGGGCTCCGGACACGGAACCCTAGGGCGGGGCGGAGCGGGGGGGAGGGGAGGGAGCAGGCCGTACCGTACCTCTGTTGCTGCGCCGAGGGGGGGAGGAAAGAGATGACGGGATAGAGGGGCGAGCGTGCGCCGGATTTCTTGGGGCGGAGGCTTTAATAGTTGGGAGGTGGGGTGGGGGGTTAGGGTTTTGGGCTCCGCGGTGGACTGTGGGCTAGGCTGGGGTGGAGTGGAGGCGCGGCCGTGCCCGTCCCGTCCCCGTCCTAGGGTTTTGGTGCGAGAAGGGGGCTGACGGGCGGGGCCGGGTCAGTTCGGGATGGAAGACGGCGAGGTGGGTGGTGGTTCCTGCGGCTGCAGTCCACTGGCTTCGATCGGCTTGTGGATTTGGGCTGGCTGCCAGGCAGGGCCCATCTGCCAGGGAGTGTTGCCTGCTGCTGCTGTCCCAGCCTACTAACAATATATTTGTTCTAGCCCGTGGCTTGTCTTTTTTGCTGAGAGCTGCACATAAGTCCAAATGTATTGAAAATTGGGACGCACCTCACGCATCAAATTGTCCACCACCCCAATTTTTTTGAATGTTTTTAGTATTTATTTTGATTTTTTTGGTGAGCGCAGGTGCAGATGAGCTCGGGCTCAGATTTGGATGTTCGTTAAAAAAAGCCCTTGTTTGACTGAGCTCATGTTCCAAGAGCAGAAGCAGCATGAGGATCGAGAGTGCATCATCACCCACCAACATTTCATTGTCCAAAAATAAAAATAAAAAACAACCATCCACATTTCTACTCGAGGATGAAGAAAGGCGTTCGTCGTTGGTCACCGAGACTTTAAGTGGCCGGTCAAGAATCTCGCCTCTTGCGATCTTACTTCTCTCGGTGGGGTGTTCATTGCGAAGGAAGTGCGCACGGCTGCCAAAAGTTATGCAAGTAGCAGGGCGTCGGGCCCGATGGCTTTACATGCATCTTTTTTCAATTAAGTTAAATTTTGTAGTCACCTATTCAACACCCCCCCCCCCCGGGTCACTCGTTTCGATCCTTTCAGTAATCGAGCCACTTGGCTCTTTGTTTTTTTCTTCTTTTAAACTCTTCTTATTTAATGTGATGTGACAAAGCTTTTGCCCGAATTTAAAAAATGAAGAATAAAATCACACATTCAACCATCATCCAGTGCGAATACTGTATTATCATTGGTGATGTCACAAAGTGAGGTAGAAGCAAAGACGTTTTGATTGTTAACCTTGATTCAATTGATAATCATATTTCCCAAGGGCACATGTAATAAACTAGTTTGTTCATATACCACAAGGGTCTATATGGCATACATATAATTTTAATGTGTCTCTAGCACAAATGTTCTATCTACAAGAATGGCGTGCTAGCGCTTTAAGTGCACTAGTACATAATCAAACATTAGAAACGTGCCTCGAAAGTGGTTTTGTTCAAGGCAAAGCAAAGCCACATGTCCCATCGGAGGCGGTTATTTTTGTTATCCAAAGTACCGAGGGCGGTTAGAACTCTGAAACCACCTGTAGTAAAAGGTTGAGGTGTTGGTACTATGGAACCGCTTGTAGTTTCCATACATCACATGTATTTTTAGTATCAAAACTACTGCTGGTTTGTGATACATCACACACACCCATTTCCCTTATATCTCGATGTGGATTCTCCTTCACCCTTCTTCATTTTTATTTTTTTGCCCCTCCCTTCCATAACCCTAGCACCCTGTCACATTCACCTCCCCGTGCGTACCAAATCTTGAGTGCGACTTTGATGGGGACCGACATCCATGGAGGCCTATGATGAACCAAGGTGTGGCCATGTTAGATCTGGTGGGCTGCATATTAGACCGAGGCGGCTCACGAAGGGGAGGGGCACGGTTGAGGCTATCTGGAGGAGAATGTCATTGTCATAGACCTCCACCGGCAGAGTACATCACCGATTTATAGGTAAATTTGAGAATGATTTACTAAACTACATTGAGTTGTGAACTTCAAATGATTTCGTTCATACATAGGTCTTGAGTCGCAGTGTGACTCGGTACATATAGAATTAACTAAACTATTTGTGGTGGCTGCGGTGATGGCGCGGGGCGTGCTGCCGCAGAACGTAGCATTGGCGGACCCTATCTTGCGGAAACCGGCCAGGGTGGTCTTGTCTACGATGTCCATGAGAGGATGGCGGCATTGGCAACCTAGATCTCACAGAAATAGGCCAGGACAGCTGCGTCCTATGCCATAAATGAGCCATCATTGGGGGCGAGGGTAGGCACCCGTTCCCTAATCCGGCAGTCCTTGGAGCCCATCTTCCGAGCAGCCTCCATTGTGTGTTGGAAATATGCCCTAGAGGCAATAATAAAATGGTTATTATTATATTTCTTTGTTCATGATAATTGTCTATTGTTCATGCTATAATTGTATTATCCGGAAATCATAATACATGTGTGAATACATAGACCACAACAAGTCCCTAGTGAGCCTCTAGTTGACTAGCTCATTGATCAACAGATAGTCATGGTTTCCTGACTATGGACATTGGATGTCATTGATAACGGGATCACATCATTAGGAGAATGATGTGATGGACAAGACCCAATCGTAAGCATAGCACAAAGATCGTGTAGTTCGTTTCGCTAGAGCTTTTCCAAATGTCAAGTATCATTTCCTTAGACCATGAGATTGTGCAACTCCCGAATACCGTAGGAGTGCTTTGGGTGTGCCAAACGTCACAACGTAACTGGGTGACTATAAAGGTGCACTACGGGTATCTCCGAAAGTGTCTGTTAGGTTGGCACGAATCAAGACTGGGATTTGTCACTCCGTATGACGGAGAGGTATCTCTGGGCCCACTCGGTAATGCATCATCATAATGAGCTTAATGTGACCAAGTGTCTGGTCACGGGATCATGCATTACGGTACGAGTAAAGTGACTTGCCGGTAACGAGATTGAACGAGGTATTGGGATACCGACGATCGAGTCTCGGGCAAGTAACGTACCGATTGACAAAGGGAATTGAATACGGGATTGATTGAATCCTCGACATCGTGGTTCATCCGTTGAGATCATCGAGGAGCATGTGGGAGCCAACATGGATATCCAGATCCCGTTGTTGGTTATTGACCAGAGAGGCGTCTCGGTCATGTATGCATGTCTTCCGAACCCGTAGGGTCTACACACTTAAGGTTCGGTGACGCTAGGGTTGTAGAGATATGAGTATGCAGTAACCCGAAAGTTGTTCGGAGTCCCGGATGAGATCCCGGACGTCACGAGGAGTTCCGGAATGGTCCGGAGGTGAAGAATTATATATAGGAAGTGCAGTTTCGGCCATCGGGAAAGTTTCGGGGGTCACCGGTATTGTACCGGGACCACCAGAAGGGTCCCGGGGGTCCACCGGTTGGGGCCACCTATCCCGGAGGGCCCCGTGGGCTGAAGTGGGGAGGGGAACCAGCCCCTGGTGGGCTGGTGCGCCCCCCCTTGGGCCCTCCTGCGCCTAGGGTTGGAAACCCTAGGGTGGGGGGGCGCCTCCACTTGCCTTGGGGGGCAAGCCTCCCCCTTGGCCCCCCCCCCCCCTTGGAGATCCCATCTCCTAGGGACGGCGCCCCCCCAGGGGGCCTATATAAAGGGGGGGAGGGAGGGCAGCCGCACCCATGCTCTTGGCGCCTCCCTCTCCCCTTGCTACACCTCTCCCTCTCGTAGAAGCTCGGCGAAGCTCTGCCGAGATCACTGCTGCATCCACCACCACGCCGTCGTGCTGCTGGATCTCCGTCAACCTCTCCTTCCCCCTTGCTGGATCAAGAAGGAGGAGATGTCTTCCTCAACCGTACGTGTGTTGAACACGGAGGTGCCGTCCGTTCGGCACTAGGATCTCCGGTGATTTGGATCACGACGAGTACGAATCCCTCAACCCCGTTCTCTTGAACGCTTGTGCACGCGATCTACAAGGGTATGTAGATGCACTCCCCTCTCTCGTTGCTAGATGACTCCATAGATTGATTTTGGTGAACGTAGGAATTTTTTTATTTTATGCAACGTTCCCCAACATTGTGAACTCCAAATCATCCCACCACAATGTTGCTGTTCTTTCTCCTCCTATTATTGCTTGATGAGTGGGGGGGGGGGACTTGGCAACGACGGCCATTGGGTCGCAATATGCCATTGAGAAAGTAGAGAAGTGGAAGGGGAGGTGCAAGAGAGGGGAGTGAAGGGGAAGGCGCCGACCATTTATATTCGTGACCGGCTGGCGATCGAACAAGGATTGAGGGTGGGTGGTTGGGCAGGCGGAGGGGTGGCCTTTAAGGGGCCCATTTCATGGTGGGAAACACGGCACAACTTTGGTTATGGTGCAGCCTCCTCTTGTTGCAATGTGAGCTTGCATACTCCCTCCCTTCTATTTGACCTTGCATGCAACGATTTAGTGCACCACCGAATCTGAACATGGGATGGAGGTAATTAAAATTGGTACTGACAAACTAGAAAAGCAAAAAAAATGAGAGATAGGCCCTTTAAGATAGAAGGGTGTTAGTAATAATCATCCAAATTATTAAGTATGCACACATTACTATTAAATATCTAGAAAACGAAACTGTTGTTTATTTTGCGCAAATAGGGTTTTGTACACATATCATTGCTATTGCGATATTTTAATATGCACAAATCACCATTTTTGTTGTAAAAGTGTTTTGTGCAGCGTAACTAAAGTGTCACATTGGTGGTGTAGCTTTATTTTGTGTGTACATCATGTCAAAGTTGTTATCTAAATGGTGGCAACTATTATAGTACATAGCCGACAACTCATGAGAATTCTTTCTGATGTAGCATGGCAATCTTATCTGTTGATAGTTAACCATGCCATACTATCTATAACACGTCAATTCTTCCCGCTCTAGCATGACAATTCCTTTGCATTTAGATTCATGGCAGCTGTAATTGGGGGGAGGGATGAAGGCTGCCAGGAAGACAACCATGATCTACATGGTAAAAGCGAAGGATTGACACTAGTAGAAAACAAGGTACTAGTCCTAGTTCCAGAGGGCCTTTAGTCCCGGTTCTGGAACGGGGACAAATCAAACGGGACTAAAGACCAAAATCTTTAGTCCCGGTTTGCTTACGAACCCGAACCGGGACAGAAGGGGCTCCACGTGGCTGTTGGGGGGCGCCCAAGCAGGAGGACCTTTAGTCCCGGTTGGTAACACCAACCGGGACCAAAAGGCAGCCACACGAGAGCAGCTCGCATGCACTGGAGTTTTTGTTTTCTTTAAAGGGGGGTTTAGGGGTTTTGGATGGTTCATTTATGGGTTTCATATTGTGTTAGCTAGCTGATACGTCTCCAACGTATCTATAATTTTTGATTGTTCCATGCTATTATATTATCTGTTTTGGATGTTTAATGGACTAACCTATTAACCGAGGGCCTAGTGCCAGTTTCTGTTTTTTTTGCAGAAAAGGAATACCAAACGGGGTCCAAACGAAATGAAACCTTCGCGATGATCTTTCTTGGACCGAAAGCAAACTAGAAGACTTGGAGATGAAGTTGGAGATGCAACAAGGAAGCCACGAGGCAGGAGGGCGCACCCAGGGGGTAGGGCGCGCCCCCACCCTCGCGGGCCCCTCATGGCTCCCCTGACCTAGTTCCTTCGCCTATATATACTCTTATACCCTAAAAACATCAGGGGGAGCCACGAAAACCACTTTTCCATCGCCACAACCTTCTGTACCCATGAGATCCCGTAACATCCCAATTTTCAATTTGGATGTTATACATAGATCATCATATGCATATCATATTTTATTTGCATTTTGGTTGTGATCCTAGAAATCTTAAGCAACTCAAGGACCCAAGGAGAGAGTTGGAGGTTTCACTAAAATTTCATATTTGAATTTATTTCAATTTTGAAAAGAGGATCAATTTGATTTTAATATTTTTCTCTCCAATTATTTCCATTAATAAAAATAAATGAGAGAAGATAATATGGCTTCTTCAAACAGAATAGAAAAATAATGGAGTAGAAATTTTAAAATCAAATTATTATTATTATTTGTATTTTTTTGCTATTTTATTTGAATTAGAGAAAACTTGCATTTTTTTTAAAATCGCATTTTTAGTCGAGAAAAATGTTCATCTTGTCCTAAATATTAGGTTTGGACGATGAAAATTGTTTCTGGAATTTGTTTAGAATTTTTATATATTTTATTTGGATTTTTCTTTCGTGGCGAAATTATTTAAAAAAACTCTCTGGATCGACTGGGCCGAAACCTAGCCGGCCCATCCGACCCACGCCGCCTTCCTCTCCCGTGCAGACGCCGGACTCTGGCAGGGGGAGTCCGGGTCGGCCACCGCCGTCGCCCTCCGCCCAAGGCAACCCCCCGGGGCCCTTTATATAGCCGCCGCCGCTACCGCTCGCTTCCTCACCTCGCCCCGCCTCCCGCAGCGCCGCCGCCGCCAGCTCACTACGCCGCCGCTTGTGCTGCTGCAGTCGCCCGCGCCACCGTCGCCTCGCGCCACCGCTGCCAGGAGCCCCGCCGCCCGCGTCGTTGTACGCCGCCGCCCATGCCCGATCCGATCTGGCCATCGGCCGGACAACTCCAGCGAACCAGTAAGAACCGCCCGGTTCAATCGGTTTTATCTCGTTGTTTTCGGTTTTAGGTTAGATCGGTTTTTAGTTTTTTTAGTCTAATTAGTAAACATTCACCCGTTCGTTCGGTTTAATGAACGGTTTTCATTCGTTTAGTTCTGTTAATGAACGCTCGCACGATAGATTTTTCCTTTTACTTTTATTTTCAGCCAGGGACCCATCCGCAAATAAGTTTTATCGCGATTTAGCCCCTGATCTTAAAACTAGTGTAACTTTTTGCTTTTTGTCCAAATTAGATTAAACTGGCGCCTAAATCTTTGTAAAGATCTCTTCTTTCCAGTTAAGAAACTTGAACATGTTTTTGACGATTTAGAATTTGACTTTAGTTCAGATTAGTAAACAATCTTGTTTCGTTCGTTTCTTGAGTTTCGTATCTCCGTTTGAGTTGATTCTTTTTGCAAATCGTAGCTAATCACATGTACATACAGTTAAGATCTAATCCACATGAAAATAATGTTGTTAGGTTTTGTTTTCTGTTTAGTTTAGTTGTTTGCTTTATTCGAGTTTTATTTGGATCTTTTTTCGATTTCTATTGTTTCGTTTGAGTGATTGCTTATGTATGCTACTGTTTGTCTACACCAGATTACCCGGAGTGTGAAGCTTGTTACTACGAATCTCTAGAGCTTGCAGATTGTCAGCAAGGCAAGTTACACTTTGATCATACTCTTCTATACCCAGTTTTTATTATGCATTAGTTATGCTCCTCAAATATTTGCATGAGTAGGATGGTTTGGTTGTAGTACTTGAGGTAGGAACCTAATACCTTTTGATCACCCCGGGAATATATGTTATGCTTTATTAATGCTTAGCCATGCTCGTAGACGGGGATTGGATCGTGATTCACATGGAAGTTATGAGAGTTATTAATTTGGATAACATTAAGGTGGCAACTTTAATACACATCTGCGTGGATTGGTTGGGGCACCTGGGGAACCCAGTGTTGTTCATTAAGGGAAATCTCGGGGTACCCGTGTGATTTTTCCTCGGTTCGCCACCCAGGCTCAAAGGGATCATATGATATTTCATAACTAGAAACTTCTGTGTGCAGCCACAAGCCATTATGGGCTCTGGCATAGTTGAGTAAGTTGTATGAGCTCTCGAAGAGGTGGACTAGCAGATGTAGAGGGAAAGTAGGTGTGCCGGTCTGCCGGAGTAGAGAGTTAATGCTTCAAAAAGACTATGTCTTGATCTTCCGATCATGGATGCGGTCGAGTCTTGTGGGGAAAAGTGCACAACCTCTGCAGAGTGTATAAACTAATCATGGTTAGCCGTGTCCCCGGTTATGGACATCTTGAGTATCTGGAATTGGATATTATTGTTGATCTCATCACTCTTTAATTAATTTAATTGGGTTTAATGATGATACTTGTTTAATGGGGATTTTGAGTTGGGGGAACCTTCTCAAATATTGGAACAACTTGGGAGTAGTTACATAAATTTATTCCTTTGTTATAGGGAAAAACTAGCTTTATGCAAAATCATAAACTTAGAGCCTCCACCAGCCAAATATTGCATGTAGATATAGTTCTTGCATTCATTGCTTTACAGTGTAACTCTGCCAGCATATTCAATGTGCTGACTGATAACCCACAAGTATAGGGGATAATTGTAGCATCTTTCGATAAGTAAGAGTGTCGAACCCAATGAGGAGCTAAAGGTAGAACAAATATTCTCTCAAGTCCTATCTTCCACTGATACGACTCTACGCACACTTAGTGTTCGCTTTACCTAGAACAAGTATGAAACTAGAAGTACTTTGTAGGTGTTGTTGGATAGCTTGCAAGATAATAAAGAGCACATAAATAAAAAGTAGGGGCTGTTTAGTAAAGAAGCAATAAAGTAAATATAGCGAGTGTGGAAAAGTGGTGGCAGGAGTTGTGAAATTGTCCCTAAGCAACTGACTACTTTACTAGACCGATAGCAAGTTTTATGTGGGAGAGGCATAAGCTAACATACTTTCTCTTCTTGGATCATATGCACTTATGATTGGAACTCTAGCAAGCATCCGCAACTACTAAAGATCATTAAGGTAAAACCCAACCATAGCATTAAAGCATCAAGTCCCCTTTATCCCATACGCCACAACCCCCTTACTCGGGTTTATGCTTCTATCACTCAAGGAACCCACTATAAGTGAATCATGAACGTATGGCAACACCCTACAACTGTAATCCCTTACGCTTGCGCGACACGGATGGCACAATAGGACATCAACATAACCACAAGCAAATTAAACCAATCATAGCAATTCATCAATCACCCGTAGGACAACGAAAATCTACTCAGACATCATAGGATGGCAACACATCGTTGGATAATAATATGAAGCATAAAGCACCATCTTCAAGTAGAGGGTATAGCGGGTTGCGGGAGAGTGGACCGCTGGATATAGATGGGGGAAGGTGATGGAGATGTTGGTGAAGATGGCGGAGGTGTTGGTGAAGATCGCGGTGATGATGATGGTCCCCGGCAGCGCTCCGGCGCCACCGGAAGCAAGGGGGAGAGAGGGCCCCTTCTTCTTTTTTCTTCTTCCTTGACCTCCTCCCTAGATGGGAGAAGGGTTTCCCCTCTGGTCCTTGGGTTCCATGGCTTGGGAGGGGCGAGAGCCCCTCCGAGATTGGATCTATCTCTCTGTCTCCCTCTGTTTCTGCGTTTCCTGATTCTGCCCCTTCACCATTTCTTTTATATCCGGAGATCCGTAACTCCGATTGGGGTGAATCTTTCGTCCAGATTTTTCTCATAAAATTAGCATTCTTGCGGCAAAAGAAGAGCGTCAACCGCCTTACGGGGTGCCCACGAGAGTCCAGGGCGTGCCTGCCCCCTTGGGGCGCGCCCCCTGTCTCGTGGCCCCCTCGGGCACCGTCTCGCGTTGATTCTTCCTCCCAAAAATCATAAATATTCCCAAATAATTCTCCGTCCATTTTTATCCCGTTTGGACTCCGTTTGATATTGGGTTTCTGCGAAACATAAAACATGCAACAAAAACAGGAACTAGCACTGGGCACTGGATCAATATGTTAGTCCCAAAAATAGTATAAAAAGTTGCCAAAAGTATATGAAAGTTGAATAATATTGGCATGGAACAATAAAAAATTATAGATACGATAGAGACGTATCAGCATCCCCAAGCTTAATTCCTGCTCGTCCTCGAGTAGGTAAATGATATAAAAGATAATTTTTGATGTGGAATGCTACCTAGCATAATCTTGATCATATGTCTAATCATGGCATAAATATTAAGACACAAGTGATTCAAAGCAATAGTCTATCATTTGACATAAAAACAATAATACTTCAAGCGTACTAATAAAGCAATCATGTCTTTTCAAAACAACAAGGCCAAAGCAAGCTTATCCCTACAAATCATATAGTTTGGCCATGCTTCATTTTTGTCACACAAAATGCTCCCATAATGCACAACCCCGATGACAAGCCGAGCAATTGGTTCATACTTTTTAATGCGCTTCAGCTTTTTCAACCCTCACGCAATACATGAGCGCAAGCCATGGATATATCACTATAGGTGGAATAGAATATGATGGTGGAGGTTTATGTGGAGAAGACAAAAAGGGAGAAAGTCTCACATCGACGCGGCTAATCAACGGGCTATGGAGATGCCCATCAATTGATGTCAATGTGAGGAGTAGGGATTGCCATGCAACGGATGCACTAAGAGCTATAAGTGTATGAAAGCTCAAACTGAAAACTAAGTGGGTGTGCATCCAACTTGCTTGCTTATGAAGACCTAGGGCATTTGAGGAAGCCCATCGTTGGAATATACAAGCCAAGTTCTATAATGAAAATTCGCACTAGTATATGAAAGTGATAACATAGGAGACCCTCTATATGAAGAACATGGTGCTACTCTGAAGCACAAGTGTGGTAAAAGGTTAGTAACATTGCCCCTTTTCTTTTTTTTCTTTTTTTGCGGGCTTCTTTGGCCCCATTTTTTTTATTTAGGCTTCTTTGGCCTCTCCTTTTTTTATTTGGGGCAATGCTCTATAATGATGATCATCACACTTTATTTACTTACAACTCAATATTACAACTCGATACTAGAACAAAGACATGACTCTATATGAATGCTTCCGGCGGTGTACCGGGATGTGCAATGATCTAGCGTAGCAATGCCATCAAAAAACGGACAAGCCATGAAAACACCATGCTAGCTATCTTACGATCATGCAAAGCAATATGACAATGAATGCTCAAGTCATGTATATGATGATGATGGAAGTTGCATGGCAATATATCTCGGAATGGCTATGGAAATGCCATGATAGGTAGGTATGGTGACTGTTTTGAGGAAGATATAAGGATGCTTATGTGTGATAGAGCGTATCGTATCACGGGGTTTGGATGCACCGGCGAAGTTTTCACCAACTCTCAAGGTGAGAAAGGGCAATGCACGGTACCGAAGAGGCTAGCAATGATGGAAAGGTAAAAGTGCGTATAATCCATGGACCCACATTAGTCATAAAGAACTCATATACTTATTGCAAAAAGTTTATTATCCCTCGAAGCAAAGTACTACTACGCTTGCCCCTAGGGGGATAGATTGGTAGGAAAAGACCATCGCTCGTCCCCGACCGCCACTCATAAGGAAGACAATAAAGAAACACCCCATGCTTCAAATTTGTCACACAACGGTTACCATACATGCATGCTACGAGACTTGCAATCCTCAACACAAGTGTCTCTACAATCCACAACCATCCACTAGCATGACTCTAATATCACCATCTTTATATCGCAAAACTATTGCAAGGAATCAAACATATCATATTAAGCGATCTACAAGTTTATGTAGGATTTTATGACTAATCATGTGAATGACCAATTCTTGTCATCTCTCTAAATAGATATAAGTGAAGCAAGAGAGTTTAATTCTTTCTACAAAATATATGCCCGCGCTCTAACAATTATAAGTGAAGCAAAAGATCATTCTACAAATGGCGGTTTTCTAAGTGAAGAGAAACAGGCAATCCAAACTTCAAATGATATAAGTGAAGCACATGAAGCATTCTATAAAGCCATACTCAAAAGATTTAAGTGAAGTGCAATGAGCATTCTATAAATCAACAAAGGACTATCTCATACCAGCATGGTGCATAAAAGAAAAGTGAAAACTAAATGCAAAAGACGCTCCAAGACTTGCACATATCGCATGAACGAAACGAATACAAAAACATACCGATACTTGTTGAAGAAAGAGGGGATGCCTTCCGGTGCATCCCCAAGCTTAGACGCTTGAGTATCCTTGAATTTTTACTTGGGGTGCCTTGGGAATCCCCAAGCTTGAGCTCTTGCCTCTCTTCTTTTTCCTCATATTGAGACCTCCTCAATCAAACACTTCATCCACACAAAACTTCAACAGAAAACTCGGTAAGATCCGTTAGTATAATAAAGCAAATCACTACTCTAGGTACTGTAGAAAACCAATTCATATTTTGTTTTTTGCATTGTGTCTACTGTAATATAGCTTTTCCATGGCTTAATCCACTGATAGAAATTGATAGTTTCATCAAAACAAGCAAACTATGCATCAAAAACAGAATCTGTCAAAAACAGAACAGTCTGTAGCAATCTGAACATTCACCATACTTATGTTACCCCAAAAATTCTACCAAAATTAGGAAAAACGAACAATTTGTACAGAAAGACAGTGCAAAAACAATCAGAACCGTTTGACTTTCCAGTTAAAAATGTAAAATCGCACACTACAGCCAAAGTTTCTGTCCTGCACCGTACAAACCAACAAGCATTGTAAACATCCTAAAGGCAAACCTTAGCACATTATTTTTATAATACAATGGAATTGTACAAGGGGATAATTATTTTTGATGAAAGTTTCTGTAATTAAGATTCACAAAGTTTCCGTGAGCATGAACAAAGTTCAAGGAGCTCTCCCACTTCAACAATGCTTGTCTCTCTCACTTTCACTTTCCTTTTTGAAAAGTTTTGGGTTCCCCTCTTTATTTATTTTTGTTTTTAAACTATATAAAAGCACACAACAGAAATAAATGACTCTATAAAACTTCCGAGTTGTCTCCCTGGCAGCGCTTTCATTAAAGCCATTAAGCTAGGCATTTAGTGCTTCAGTAATGGATCCACCCGGTTCCCAAGGTATATCGAAGCCAATTTTAATTAGCAATGATTTGTAATTTAGTAGTGAGCACAAAGTAACATATATCATGCAACAACGAAGTCTAACTATCTTCCTATGCATCGGCATGTCATAAAAGAACAATTCATGCACACCAAGTAAAGGCCAACGCATAGTATAAGTAGTTTCTTGCAATTTTATCATATTGGAAACATAGAGAGGTGGAGATATAGTTCCTATCTCATAATAATTGCAAGTAGGAGAAGCAAGCACATGCATATCACATTCATCAAAGTTATCATGTGCAATGATAAAAGGCAACCCATCAATATAATCCTTAATAAGCACAAACTTCTCCGATATAGTGTAGTCGGGAGAATTCAAAAAGATAATAGGACTATCATGCGTGGGTGCAATAGCAACAATTGCATGTTTAACATAAGGAACTATAGCAAGTTCATCTCCATAAGCATCATTCATATTGGATCTTGGCCACAAGCATAGCAAGCATCATCAAAAAGGGATATTTCAAGAGAATCAACGGGATCATAACAATCATCCTTCGGTAAGCACGAAGGGGAATTAAACAATGTATGAGTTGAAGAGTTACTCTCATTAGAAGGTGGGCACGGGTAGCTAATTCGCTCTTCCTCCTTTTGTTCTTCGCTCTCCTCATCATCTTTTTCATTCAATGATCTCACAGTTTTAGTAATTTCTTCTTCCATAGACTCCTGCAAAATATTAGTCTCTTCTTGGACAGCGGAGGAGTCCTCAATATATAGTTTAACATAGGCATTAGAAGCATAATTATCATAACAATATTCAAGTATGGCAAAAATTTCAGATTTATAGAGAATAGCATCATACTTTTCAATCAAAGAAGCAATTTCATAAGCACCCTTAAAAGCAACAAATTCTTCAATTTGTTGAACATCATAGTAATTATAAACACCCTTAGCATATGAAGATATGATTCCATTATCATTAAACTCACATTGGTAGGGAAGGTGTTTCTTAGGGTTTTCAGAACAACAAGTAACATCATATATTTCACATAAATTCCAAGCATAGCATTGCAAACGATGAATTTGATCTAGTAAAAGTTTCCCTTTTTCAGATATACGGTGTCGCACATAACAAGCGTGCTCATCTAAAGATTTTCCCTCAACTAAGCTAGTGGGGGTTTCAGCACGAGCACAAAGGGATCGAAGATGATCCAAGTAAAAAGCTTCAGGAGTGTGATAGATTTTAAGTGGTTCTTCAACCATTGGTTCAGTAGGTACAACTAATTTTTTGGTATTTTGCGTTTCCTACCCATAACTAAAGATAGAAAACAACTAAGAACAACAAATAAAAATTACTTAGTGATAAAGCAAACAAGCACACACGAGAATATTCACCCCACGCTATGACATCCCCGACAACGGCGCCAGAAAAAGGTCTTGATAACCCACAAGTATAGGGGATAATTGTAGCCTCTTTTGATAAGTAAGAGTGTCGAACCCAACGAGGAGCTAAAGGTAGAACAAATATTCTCTCAAGTCCTATCTGCCACTGATACGACTCTACGCACACTTAGTGTTCGCTTTATCTAGAACAAGTATGAAACTAGAAGTACTTTGTAGGTGTTGTTGGATAGGCTTGCAAGATAATAAAGAGCACGTAAATAAAAAGTAGGGGCTGTTTATATAAAGAAGCAATAAAGTAAATATAGCGAGTGTGGAAAAGTGGTGGTAGGAGTTGCGAAATTGTCCCTAAGCAACTGACTACTTTACTAGACCGATAACAAGTTTTATGTGGGAGAGGCATAAGCTAACATACTTTCTCTTCTTGGATCATATGAACTTATGATTGGAACTCTAGCAAGCATCCGCAACTACTAAAGATCATTAAGGTAAAACCCAACCATAGCATTAGAGCATCAAGTCCCATTTATCCCATACGCCACAACCCCCTTACTCGGGTTTATGCTTCTGTCACTCAAGCAACCCA
The DNA here is from genome assembly GCA_963921465.1 of Triticum timopheevii. Classification (NCBI taxonomy): domain Eukaryota; kingdom Viridiplantae; phylum Streptophyta; class Magnoliopsida; order Poales; family Poaceae; genus Triticum; species Triticum timopheevii. Next base: position 485,295,154 of record OY997270.1, on the reverse strand, counting down.
CTATAAGCGAATCATGAACGTATTGCAACACCCTACAGCGGTAATCCCTCATGCTTGCATGACACGGAGGGCACAACAGGACAGCAACATAACCACAGCAAATTAAACCAATCATAGCAATTCATCAATCACCGGTAGGACAAAGAAAATCTACTCAGACATCATAGGATGGCAACAAATCATTGGATAATAATATGAAGCATAAAGCACCATCTTCAAGTAGAGGGTACAGCGGGTTCCGGGAGAGTTGACCGCTGAATATAGATGGGGGAAGGTGATGGAGATGTCTGTGAAGATGGCGGAGGTGTTGGTGAAGATCGCGGTGATGATGATGGCCCCCGGCAGCGCTCCGGCGCCACCAGAAGCAAGGGGGAGAGAGGCCCCCTTCTTCTTCTTATTCCTTGGCCTCCTCCCTAGATGGGAGAAGGGTTTCCCCTCTGTTCCTTGGCTCCCATGGCTTGGTAGGGGCGAGAGCCCCTCCGAGATTGGATCTATCTCTCTGTCTCCCTCTGTTTCTGCGTTTCCTGATTCTGCCCCTTCACCGTTTCTTTTATATCCGGAGATCCGTAACTCCGATTGGGGTGAATCTTTCGCCCAGATTTTTCTCATAAGTTTAGTTTTCTTGCGGCAAAAGAATAGCATCAACCGCCTTACGGGGTTCCCACGAGAGTCCAGGGCACGCCTGCCCCCTTGGGGCATGCCCCCCTGTCGCGTGGCCCCCTCGGGCACCGTCTCGCGTTGATTCTTCCTCCCAAAAATCACAAATATTACAAAATAATTCTCCGTTCATTTTTATCCCGTTTGGACTCCGTTTGATATTGGGTTTCTGCAAAACATAAAACATGCAACAAACAGGAACTGGCACTGGGCACTGGATCAATATGTTAGTCCCAAAAATAGTATAAAAAGTTGCCAAAAGTATATGAAAGTTGAATAATATTGGCATGGAACAATCAAAAATTATAGACATGGTGGACACGTATCACTGACCTACACGGCTGCAATGTCTCATGTTGCAAACTACTCAGACGACGAATAAGGTGCAATAGGTCGTTGTCTTGTACTCAGCTATGTCGTTGGAGTTGATGGACCCATTTACCTTCAAGGCTTCCACAGTTATTTAGTTTAGATGGCCTTCAGCCATATTACTTTTGTGTAATCATACTCTTTATGAGGACTCGATGTAATAAGTGTGTGATTGAACTCTGTTATAATTCCTCGAGTACTATGTGTGTCAGCATTACCGATCCAGGGATGACACTTAAGCATAGAGACTTTGGTCCATTGGGATCGTGGTCGCTACAGATCCCATCTAGGGACCTTTTCCGGCGTCCTGCCGGAGGGGGATTCGATCATGGAGGGCTTCTACATCAACAACATTACCTCTCTGATGAAGTGTGACTAGTTTACCACAGACCTTTGGGTCCATAGTTATTAGCAAATGGCTCCTTCTCTCTCTTTGATTCTCAATACCATGTTCTCCTCGATATTCTTGGAGATCTATTCTATGTAATATTCTTTTGCGGTGTGTTTGCTGAGATCCGATGAATTGTGGATTTATGATCAAGATTATCTATGAATATTATTTGGTTCTTCTCTGAATTCTTATATGCATGATTTGATATCTTTGCAAGTCTCTTCGAATTATCTGTTTAGTTTGGCCTACTAGATTTATCTTTCTTGCAATGGGAGAAGTGCTTAGCTTTGGGTTCAATCTTACGGTGTCCTTTCACCAGTGACAGTAGAGGCAGCAATGCACGTATAGTATTATTGTCATCAAGGATAACAAGATGGGGTTTTCATCATATTGCTTGAGTTAATTCCTCTACATCATGTCATCTTGCTTAATGCGTTACTCTGTTCTTTATGAACGTAATACTCTAGATGCATGCTGGATAGCGGTCGATGTGTGGAGTAATAGTAGTAGATGCAGGCTGGAGTCGGTCTACTTGACACGGACGTGATGCCTATGTTCATGATCATTGCCTTAGATATCGTCATAACTATGCGCTTTTCTATCAATTGCTCGGCAGTAATTTGTTCACCCACTGTAATATTTGCTATCTTGAGAGAAGCCACTAGTGAAACCTATGGCCCCCGGGTCTCTTTTCCATTATATTGAATATCGTTTACATCTTGCTAGTTTCTGATCTACTATTTTGCAATCTTTACTTTCCAATCTATAAACCAAGAATACCAAAAATATTTACTTTACCGTTTATCTATCTCTATCAGATCTCAATCTTGCAAGTGACCGTGAAGGGATTGACAACCCCTTTATTGCTTTGGGTGCAAGTGGTTGATTGTTTGTGCAGGTACTCGGTGACTTGTGCGTTGTCTCCTACTGGATTGATACCTTGGTTCTCAAAACTGAGGGAAATACTTGCGCTACTTTGCTGCATCACCCTTTCCTCTTCAAGGGAAAACCAACGCAAGGTCAAGAGGTAGCAAGAAGGATTTCTAGCGCCGTTGCCGGGGAGATCTACATCAAGTCAAGCCATACCAAGTACCCATCATAAACTCTTCTCCATTGCATTACATTATTCGCCATTCGCCTCTCGCTTTCCCCTCCCCCACTTCTAAAACGATTTTCAAAAAACTTGGCCTTTTCTTCGCCCCTCTTTCGTTCGCCTCTTTTTGCTTGCTTCTTGTGTGTTGGATTGATTGCTTTGTCACGATGGCTCAAGATAATACTAAATCGTGTGACTTTTCCAATACCAACAACAATGATTTTATTAGCACTCCGATTGCTCCTACTACTAATGCCGAATCTTGTGAAATTAATGCCGCTTTGTTGAATCTTGTTATGAAAGATCAATTTTCTGGCCTTCCTATGAAGATGCCGCATCCCATCTAAATTTTTTTGTTGATTTGTGCGATATGCAAAATAAGAAAGATGTGGATAATGATATTGTTAAATTGAAGCTATTTCCGTTTTCGCTTAGAGATCGTGCTAAAACCTGGTTATCATCTTTGCCTAAAAATAGTATTAATTCATGGAATAAGTGTAAAGATGCTTTCATCTCTAAGTATTTTCCTCCTGCTAAGATCATCTCCCTTAGGAACGATATTATGAATTTTAAGCAACTTGATCATGAGCATGTTACACAATCTTGGGAGAGGATGAAATTGATGATACGTAATTGCCCTACACATGGCTTGAATTTATGGATGATTATACAAAAAATTTATGCCAGATTGAATTTTGCTTCTAGAAATCTTTTACATTCGGCCGCACGAGACACTTTTATGGAAATCACTTTAGGAGAGGTTACTAAGCTCCTATATAATATTATGGTTAATTATTCTCAATGGCACACCGAAAGATCCACTAGTAAAAAGGTTCATGCGATTGAAGAGATTAATGTTTTGAGTGGAAAGATGGATGAACTTATGAAATTATTTGCTAATAAAAGTGTTTCTTCTAATCCTAATGATATGCCTTTGTCCACTTTGATTGAGAATAATAATGAATCTATGGATGTGGATTTTGTCGGTAGGAACAATTTTGGTAACAACACGTATAGAGGCAATTTTAATCCTAGGACGTTTCCTAGTAATTCCTCTAATAATTATGGGAATTCCTACAACAACTCTTATGGAAATTTTAATAAGTTGCCCTCTGATTTTTAGAATAGTGTTAAAGAATTTATGAGTTTGCAAAAGAATTTCAATGCTTTGATTGAAGAAAAATTGCTTAAGATTGATGAGTTGGCTAGGATCGTGGATAGAATTTCTCTTGATGTTGATCTTTGAAACTTAGATCTATCCCACCTAAGCATGATATCAATGAGTATCTCAAGGCCATGAGAATTTCCATTGATGAGTGCAAAGAAAGAACCGCTAAGATGCGTGCAAAAAAAGATTGGTTTGTAAAAGCGTGTTCTTCTAGTTTTCATGACAATAATGATGAAGATCTAAAAGTGATTGATGTGACTCTTATTAAATCTTTGTTTTCCAATATGAATCTTGATAAATATGGGACTGGAGATGAGTCAACTTTAGTTGAAAGGCGTCCCAATGATTCGAAGTTTTTAGATCTAAATGCAAAAATTGATAAAAGTGGGATTGAAGAGGTCAAAACTTTAAGTAGCAATGAACCCGCTATTTTGGATTTCAAGGAAATTAATTATGATAATTGTTCTTTAATAGATTGTATTTCCTTGTAGCAATCCGTGTTGAATTCCCCTCATGCTTATAATCAAAACAAAGCTTTTACTAAACATATCGTTGATGCTATGATGCAATCTTTTGAAGAAAAGCTTGAACTAGAAGTTTCTATCCCTAGAAAACTTTATGATCAGTGGGAACCTACTATTAAGATTAATATTGAAGATTATGAATGCTATGATTTGTGTGATTTGGGTGCTAGCATTTCCACGATTCCAAAAACTTTGTGTGATGTGCTAGGTTTCCGTGAATTTGATGATTGTTCTTTAAATTTGCATTTTGCGGATTCCACCGTTAAGAAACCTATGGGAAGGATTAATGATGTTCTTATTGTTGCAAATAGGAATTATGTGCCCGTAGATTTCATTTTTCTTGATATAGATTGCAATCCTACATGTTCTATTATTCTTGGTAGACCTTTCCTTAGAACGATTGGTGCAATTATTGATATGAAAGAAGGAAACATTAGATTCCAATTTCCGTTAAGGAAAGGCATGGAATACTTTCCTAGGAAGAAAATTAAATTGCCTTATGAATCTATTACGAGAGCCACTTATGGATTGCATACCAAAGATGGCAATACCTAGATCTATTCGTGTTTTTATGCCTAGCTAGGGGCGTTAAGCGATAGCGCTTGTTGGGAGGCAACCCAATTTTATTTTTGTTATTTACTTTTTTCTCCTGCTTAGTAATAAATAATATATCTAGCCTCTGGATAGATGTGGTTTTATGTTTTAATTAGTGTTTGTGCGAAGTAGAACCTTTGGGAAAACTTGGGTGAAAGTTAAATGTGATCTTGCTGTAAAAACAGAAACTTTGCGCTCACGAGATTAGCTGTCATTTTTTACAGAAGATTGCTTTTAAGTTGATTCTTTTTGAATAAGATTAATAGACAAATTCCTCAAGTCCACCAATTTATTTCAGAATTTTTGGAGTTATAGATGTATTCGAGAGTTACAGATTATTACAGACTGTTCTGTTTTTGACAGATTCTGTTTTATGCGTGTTGTTTGCTTGTTTTGATGAATCTATGAGTAGTATCGCGGGGTATGAACTATAGAGAAGTTGGAATACAGTAGATTTTACACCAATATAAATAAATAATTAGTTCACAACAGTACCTTAAAGTGGTGATTTATTTTCTTATACTAACGGAGCTCATGAGATTTTCTGTTGAGTTTTGTGTTGTGAAGTTTTCAACTTTTGGGTAAGGATTTGATGGACTTTGGAATAGGGAGTGGCAAGAGCCTAAGCTTGGGGATGCCCAAGGCACTCCAAGGTAAAATTAAAGGACAACCAAAATCCTAAGCTTGGGGATGCCCCGGAAGGCATCCCCTCTTTCGTCTTCGTTCATCGGTAACTTTAGTTGAGGCTATATTGTTATTCACCACATGATATGTGTTTTACTTGGAGCGTCTTGTATGATTTGAGTCTTTGATTTTTAGTTTACCACAATCACCATTGCTGTACACACCTTTTGGGCAAGACACACATGAATCATGATTTATTAGAATACTCTATGTACTTCACTTATATCTTTTGAGCTAGACAATATTGCTCTAGTGCTTCACTTATATCTTTTTAGAGCACGCCGGTGGTTTTATTTTATAGAAATTGTTAAACTCTCATGCTTCACTTATATTATTTTGAGATTATTTTAGAACGGCATGGTAATTTGCTTTGGTTATAAAATTAGTCCTAATATGATGGGCATCCAAGATGGGTATAATAAAAACTTTCATATGAAGTGCATTGAATACTATGAGAAGTTTGATTCTTTATGATTGTTTTGAGATATGAAGATGGTGATATTAGAGTCATGCTAGTAGAGTAGTTGTGAATTTTAGAGATACTTGTGTTAAAGTTTGTGATTCCCGTAGCATGCACGTATGGTGAACCGTTATGTGATGAAGTTGGAGCATGATTTATTTATTGATTGTCTTCCTTATGAGTGGCGGTCGGGGACGAGCGATGGTCTTTTCCTACCAATCTATCCCCCTAGGAGCATGCGTGTAGTACTTCATTTCGATAACTAATAGATTTTTGCAATAAGTATGTGAGTTCTTTATGACTAATGTTGAGTCCATGGATTATACGCACTCTCACCCTTCCACCATTGCTAGCCTCTCTTGTGTCGCGCAACTTTCATTGATACCATACACCCACCATATACCTTCCTCAAAACCGCCACTATACCTAGCTATTATGGCATTTTCATAGCCATTCCGAGATATATTGCCATGCAATTAACTTTTCATTGTTTCGTTTATTATGACATGCTTCATCATTGTCATATTGCTTTACAGATCATGTAGTTGACATCGTATTTGCGGCAAAGCCACCGTTCATATTTTTTCATACATGTCGCTCTTGAATCATTGCACATCCCGGTACTCTGCCGGAGGCATTCACATAGAGTCATATTTTGTTCTAAGTATTGAGTTGTAATTCTCGAGTTGTAAGTAAATAGAAGTGTGATAATCTTCATTATTAGAGCATTGTCCCATGTGAGGAAAGGATGATGGAGACTATGATTCCCCCACAAGTTGGGATGAGACTCCGGATGAAAAAAAGAGGCCATAAAAAAAGAGAAGGCCCAAATAAAAAAATGAGAGAAGGGACAATGTTACTATCCTTTTTCCACACGTGTGCTTCAAAGTAGCACTATGATCTTCATGATAGAGAGTCTCCTATGTTGTCACTTTCATATACTAGTGGGAATTTTCATTATAGAACTTGGCTTGTATATTCCAATGATGGGCTTCCTCAAAGTGCCCTAGGTCTTCGTGAGCAAGCAAGTTGGATGCACACCCACTTAATTTCTTTTTGAGCTTTCATACACTTATAGCTCTAGTGCATCCGTTGCATGGCAATCCCTACTCACTCACATTGATATCTATTGATGGGCATCTCCATAGCCCGTTGATATGCCTAGTTGATGTGAGACTATATTCTCCTTTTTGTCTTCTCCACAACCACCATTCTATTCCACCTATAGTGCTATATCCATGGCTCACACTCATGTATTGCGTGAAGATTGAAAAAGTTTGAGAACATCAAAAGTATGAAACAATTGCTTGACTTGTCGTCGGGGTTGTGCATGATTTAAATATTTTATGTGATGAAGATAGAGCATAGCCAGACTATATGATTTTGTAGGGATAGCTTTCTTTGGCCATGTTATTTTGAGAAGACATGATTGCTTTGTTAGTATGCTTGAAGTATTATTATTTTTATGTCAATATTAAACTTTTGACTTGAATCTTTCGGATATGAACATTCATGCCACAATAAAGAAAATTACATGTATAAATATGTTAGGTAGCATTCCACATCAAAAATTCTGTTTTTTTATCATTTACCTACTTGAGGACGAGCAGGAATTAAGCTTGGGGATGCTTGCTACGTCTCCAACATATCTATAATTTTTGATTGTTCCATGCTATTATATTATCTGTTTTGGATGTTTAATGGGCATTAATATGCTATTTTATATTATTTTTGGGACTAACCTATTAACCGAGGGCCAATGCTAGTTTCTGTTTTTTTGCCTATTTTAGAGTTTTGCAGAAAAGTAATACCAAACGGAGTCCAAACGGAATGAAACCTTCGTGATGATATTTGTTGGACTGAAAGAAAACCGGAAGACTTGGAGATGAAGTCAGAGATGCAACGAGGAAGCCACGAGGCAGGAGGGCGCGCCCCCACCCTCGTGGCTCCCCTGACCTAGTTCCTTCGCCTATATATACTCTTATACCCTAAAAACATCAGGGGAGCCACGAAACCACTTTTCCACCACCGCAACCTTCTGTACCCGTGAGATCCCATCTAGGGACCTTTTCTGGCGTCCTACCAGAGGGGGATTCGATCATGGAGGGCTTCTACATCAACACATTACCTCTCCGATGAAGCGTGAGTAGTTTACCACAGACCTTCGGGTCCATAGTTATTAGCTAGATTGCTTCTTCTCTTTCTTTGATTCTCAATACCATGTTCTCCTTGATATTCTTGGAGATCTATTCGATGTAATATTCTTTTGCGGTGTGTTTGCCGAGATCCGATGAATTGTGGATTTATGATCAAGATTATCTATGAATATTATTTGGTTCTTTTCTGAATTCTTATATGCATGATTTGATATCTTTGCAAGTCCCTTCGAATTATCAGTTTAGTTTGGCCTACTAGATTGATCTTTCTTGCAGTGGGAGAAGTGCTTAGCTTTGGGTTCAATCTTGCGGTGTCCTTTCCCAATGACAGTAGGGGCAGCAAGGCACGTATTGTATTGTTGCCATCGAGGATAACAAGATGTGGTTTTCATCATATTGCTTGAGTTAATTCCTCTACATCATGTCATCTTGCTTAATGCGTTACTCCGTTCTTTATGAACTTAATACTCCAGATGCATGTTGGATAGCGGTCAATGTGTGGAGTAATAGTAGTAGATGCAGGCAGGAGTCGGTCTACTTGACACAGACGTGATGTCTATGTTCATGATCATTGCCTTAGATATCATCATAACATGCGCTTTTCTATCAATTGCTCGACAGTAATTTGTTCACCCACCGTAATATTTGCTATCTTGAGAGAAGCCACTAGTGAAACCTATGGCCCCCGGGTCTCTATTCCATTATATTGAATCTCGTTTACATCTTGCTAGTTTCTGATCTACTATTTTGCAATCTATAAACCAAAAATTACCAAAAATATTTACTTTACCGTTTATCTATCTCTATCAGATCTCACTCTTGCAAGTGACTGTGAAGGGATTGACAACCCCTTTATCGCGTTGGGTGCAAGTGGTTGATTGTTTGTGCAGGTATTCAGTCACTTGTGCATTGTCGCCTAGTGGATTGATACCTTGGTTCTCAAAACTGAGGGAAATACTTATGCTACTTTGCTGCATCACCCTTTCCTCTTCAAGGGAAAACCAACGCAAGCTCAAGAGGTAGCACTAGATAATAGAGAGAAGTAACCTCTCTTTTTCCGTGCTTGGTCGACGCTAGCTACTATAAGTATAGAGAGAACTCGACATGCTAGCTAGTAAGCAAATGAAGGAACCATTAATTACACAAGATCGTCATGAACATATATAGAGGGAAGCGACCTCTCTTTCTCCGAGATTGGTCGAACAACAAGTTTTCCTATATATCTATCCGACGCTACTACATATATGCAATTAAGATAACATCTCTTACAATCCCTAACATCTAAAATCAATTTCAAATTCCACATGGCATTCTCCATCTTTATGTATGACGTGATCAAGAAAGAATCCCGCCAATTCCTCTTGAATTGCTCATATGCGATCATGTGGTAGGAGTTCATCCCGCATCTGCCACACCTAATTCAAAGAAGGGAATCAATACATATATATGAATGAAACTCAACGCAATTGATGGTAATAAAACAAAATTGTGAATATTGTTTACGTACTTCATGTTGTTTGTCAGAGTAGCCCCGCTCAGAGGTCGAATGGCGGATAAACTCGCAATGGAGTATCCACATAAATTATTCCCGCCTTCCTGCCACAAGCACTTTACGAGAATAGAGTTCAATGAAACTGATAATGAAGCATGATAATGGTATTGATGAAACAAGAACTAGTGAGAGATGCACGGAACTAGCTAGTACTACTTACTTTGGGGTGTGTAAATCGCAACTCCTTCTGCAGACCCGGAACCATTCCGATGAACTCTTTCCAAACCATGACAGGTAAAGAAAATGATTACTTGATATAAGGAAATGAATGAAAGTTGCCGATATGGTGCGATAATGATCAATTGAACTTACTTCTGGAGCATTGCAGTCATGTCCGCATACTCCTGGGGATCTTTACGTCTCGAGTCTAAGACAATTACTACTCCCCGGTCAAGCTTAATCTCTAACAAAATAAAGTGGAACCTGCGTAGTGCGCATGCATAACTCATCAATTACATTACTATAACCTTGAGTAAGAGAAACCAAATATGCACAAGACAGTAACACTCACTTCAAGTTGTAAGGAAAGAGTATTTTCCCTTTGTTTTGATGTTGAAGTAACGATAGTAGAAAGTTGTCCTCAGTATCATTGATTCTCTTTCTTACCGACCATTCATTTATGGCATTTGGGTTAATGAACCCAATGTCATAAATTTGTCCTTTTTTGCATTCGATGATCTTTAATCTGCATAATATAGTGAGGATAATTATATATACTAGCATGAAGGAAATTGTAACATCCCAAATTTTCAATTTGGAATGTTATACATCAGATAATCATTGCATATCATATTTTATTAGATTTTGGCTTGATCCTAGAAATTCTACGCAACTCAAGGACCCACGGAGAGAGTTGGGGATTTCGTTATTTTCATATTTGAGTTTTTTCTCAAATTTTGAAAATAGGATCATTTGATTTTAATTATTTTATCTTCGTATATTTCTATTATAAAAATAAGAGAGAGGGAATAAAATGACTTTCCTGAAATAAAAAAATATTGGAGATTTAATAATGAAATCAAATAAGATTTTATTTCGGAGTTTTATCGCTATTTTATTTGAATTAGGAAAAATACGCATTTTTCAAAATTGCATTTTAGGCCCAAATAAATGTTCATCTTGTCCGTATTATTTTTAGAGGACGGGGAAAATTTATTTCGGGATTTTTGGAGTCCGTTTAGTATTTTTTTTCCTTCTTTTTCTGCACGTCTGAATTATTTAAAAAAACAACGAACCGACTCGGGCCGCCGTGGGAGACCCGGACTCCGCCTCGCCCAGGTTTTAAAAGCCGCCCAAAGCCGCCAGCCCACCCCGCCACCCAAACCCTAACCCTAGCAGCCGCCGTCGCCGTCGCCCCACGCCGCCGCCGCCCGCTGCCGTCGCCCCGCGCCGCCGCCGCCCGCCGCCGCCTGACGCCCGACTCCGCCGTCCGACCGCCGCCACCCGCCGCAGCTATGCCGCCCCTTGCCGGACCCCGCCACCGCCGGAGGTAGCCACCCGTGCTGCCGCCGATTTTCTTCGGAAAACTGTGGTTTTTTAAGGAAACCGCGGTTTATTTTTTTAATAGATCGCTTTAGTTTTTCCCGGTTTATTTATTTTGCGGACGTTCGTCCGTACGTTCGTTTTAACAAACGGTTTTCATCGTTTAGCCGCAGATAGCGAACGTTCGTTCGTTAGCCTGTTCGTCTGTTTTTCTTTTTCTCATTTTCCACGATTATTTTTGATCGCGATTTTTGATCCAATTTTCGTTTTAGTATAACTTTGCGCTCGTTTATCGGAATCAGGCGATTTAAGCGCCTGGAGTTTCATCTCGAAACCCTCTTTCCGTTTAACCAACTCAAACAAGTTTTTTCTACTGTAAAATTTGACTTAGGTCCAGATTAGTAAACGAAGCTTGTTTCTTTCGCTGTTTGACTTTCGTTGCTTCGTTTGATTTGATTCTTTTTGCAAACCGGAGTTCTTAAGTTGAACTTTCTAGTTAGATCTCTTATTTGAGTTTTACCAGAGCATTAGATGAGTGCTTATTGTATGCTTGTTTGTTTGCGATAGAGTACCCAGAGTGCGCCGCTTGCTACTACGAGTCTCTAGGTTTCACGGATCATCAGCAAGGCAAGTAACACTTTGATCATACCTCTTTACTACCCAGTTTTATTGCATTAGATCAATCCTGAAACAATTGATGATTAGGATCTGATTAATATGTGGGTTATGGGAAGTAGATGAGGTAGAACCTATTACCTGTTTATTATCAAACCTTTGGGAGATACTTCTACGTTTGCTTATATTGCTATGCTATGACAGTAGACGTGGATTGGATGAGTGTATCCATGACAGATGTGAGATTGTTAATTAATGGTTTATTTAAGGTGGCAATTTTAATACACATCTGGGTGGATTCAGGCACCTGGGGAACCCAGTGTTGTCTGTATTTTTGGAAATCCCTGGGTACCGTGTGATTCTCCTAGGGACCGCCACCCAGGCTCAAAGGGATCATGAGATTATTCATGCTAGAAACTTCCGTGTGCAGCCGCAAGCTACTATGGGCTCTAGCATAGTTGATTAAGTTGTGTGAACTCTTACAGTGGTAGACTAGCAGATGTAGGGGATAGTAGGTGTAACTGTCTACCCATCGTAAGGTGCAAACGCTTCTGAAAGACTATGTCTCGGTCATCCGTTTCTCAAACACCATGTAGTGCGAGAAATCCAACGGAGGAGATCGAGTCTTGTGGGGAAAAGTGCGCAAACCTCTGCAAAGTGTATAAACTAATCATGGTTAGCCATGTCCCCGATTATGGACGTTTTTAGTATCTAGTACCTGGATTATCATGTGAATCTCGTCATGTTACTTAATTTAATTTGTTGGGTTTTAATGATGATGCTTAATTAGGATTGAGTTGGGTGAATCTTCTCAATGTTTAACAACCACCATGATAGTTAAATACAATTTATTGCTTTGTTGGAGGGGAAAATTGGCTTTATGCAAAACTGTAACCATAGAGCTTTCCACCAGCCATATATGCATGTAGTATAGCGTTACTCTGTTCATTACTCTCTATGTGTTACATTGCCAGCATATTCCATGTGCTGACCCATTTTCGGGCTGCAACTTCATGTTGCAGACTTTTCAGACGATGAGTAAGGTGCCTTAGGTCATGGTCTTATACTCAGTGATGCCGTTGGAGTTGATGGACTCGCTTTATCTTCCAAGCCTTCCGCTGTTATCGTTATTAGATGGCCTTAAGCCATATTTATTGTAATAAGTTCTCTTTTGAGACATTCGATGTAATAAGTGTGCGATTGCTACTCTATTATAAATCCTTCAAGTACTGTGCGTGTCAGCATTACCAATCTAGGGATGACACTGATGCACATAGATCAGACTGTTTGAGGTCTGGTCGCTACAAGATGGTATCAGAGCAGACGCTGACTGTAGGACACGACCACTAAGCTAAAGCCCTAGATCACTACTCTCTTCTCATTTTTGACTCCTCTCCTTTTCTACTCTTTTAGGATGGCGGATGCAAGGAACAAGTTCATGCAACCGGATGAAGATACACCCTTTGGACGCCACTTGAAGGAAGTCACTAGATACCTGAACATCGGAGTACCAAGCTTCACCGGGACCTACATCGGCACTTTACCAGAAGAGGAGCGTTGGATGATTCAAGTTCAAGTTCCAGGAAGGACGTTCATGCCCGTCACTAAGCCCATAGAGTTTTCCTTTGATGCACCAACCTGGACTCTAGGAAAGAGCATGGCAGCCCACATCACCATGGGACGCATTGGAGAAGTTTACCACAAGGATCTTAAGTATATTATTTACCAGATTTGTGGGCGCCGAGATGAGCAATGGGAGATGATCAGCACCAGGAAGGATAGATCAATTGCAGCTTTCATCCAGGAGCTAAACCAGCACATACGTCGCCAGGAGAACCAGATGTGCGCATGCATGATATATTTGAAGAAGGCTGTGACCAAGATCACGGAGCTGGAATAAGAACTCAAGTCTACACGCGATGGATATGAGGAGGAAATGACGACACTCGTGGAGAAGAATGATGATCTGAAGAAGAAGTTAAAAGTATTTATGGGATTCCCCGCGACTGGAGGAGAAGACAATGATTGCACTTGCCCGGAGAACTACATCATCATCGAGGACACCGACTCAGACCCAGACGATAGTGATGATGAATTTGTTGATGAAGCTGGAGCATATATCATGGAGTCTTCGACCGATCAATTTTTCTAGTCGACCACCATAACAGTAGTAGTATTCCCCCATGTATATAGTATAGTCCAATCACTTTTGTAACGATAGTTAGACCGTTGTATGCCCTTGTTTGAATTGATTGAAGTGATATTGATTGAATTTGTCTCATGTGCATAATGGGTAGTGTTTTTCTCTATAAACCCCATTCTATTCCGTATTCTCATCTTTTCTAAACCCTCAGATGCCTCCGAGACGTGACAATGGATTTGCTTTCCCACCGGAGCTCACTCAGTTGATCCAGCAGCAGAATGCATTGATGCAGATGTTAGTGCAGAATTAGAATCAGGGGAACAACAACAACAACAATAACAACCCACCACCACCACCACCTGTTGATCACTTAGCCCGTTTCTTGAGGCTGAATCCGCCGGTGTTCTCCAGTAGCACCGCGCCGATAGTTGTAGATGATTGGCTCCGCAAGATGGGAAGGGAGTTGACCATTGCAGGATGCACAGATGCGGAGAAGGTGCATTTTGCCGCACATCAGCTTGATGGACCCGCAACATCATGGTGGGAGAATTTCACCGCCACTTATCCTATCGACACTATCACATGGGACCAGTTTCACCAGGCTTTCCATACTGCCCATGTGTCAGCAGGAGCTATGGCCATGAAGAAGCGTGAGTTTCGCAACTTGCGCCAAGGAGGACGTGTAGTTGGCTAGTATGTGGATGACTTTAGTAAGCTAGCACGTTATGCCCCAGATGACGTTGCTACGGATGCAGCTAAGCAGGAGAAGTTTCTGGAAGGATGGAATGATGAGATGAGCATGCAGTTGATGGTGGCAACCTTCAACAACTACCAGTAGTTGGTAGATAGAGCTCTCATGATTGAAGGGAAGCAACAGCAGATTGACAACTGCAAGAGGAAGTATGGACAAGGGAAGTACAATTCTGGAGCTCAACAGAAGCCTCGTTTTACCCCGAACTTGGGAGGACCTTTTCAGCATACCCATGGAGGAGGGAGCTCACACAACCATAGTGGCCCCAAGAATGGTAATGGGAATGGAGGAAGCAACGGCCAGAACCGTACCAACCCATCAACCCCAGCCAAGAAGGACCTGAGCCACGTCACTTGCTACAAGTGCCAGAAGACTGGACATTATGCCAATGAATGTCCTGAAGCTAAGAATGGAAACGGCAATGGAAGCTCTAGGAAGAAGCCGAACCCTTTCAACAGGGGACAGGTGAACCACGTTAACGTGGAGGAGGTTGAAGCTCAGCCAGATGCAGTAATAAGTAAGTTGTTGGTTAAGTCATTTACTGCAACCGTTCTTTTTGATACTGGTGCATCACATTCATACATATCAAGGGGATTTGTGGATAAGTATAAACTGCCCACTAAGGTTCCTAGAACACCTATGTTAGTAAGCCCACCAGGAGCGGAGTATATGGCCAGTCAAGGATGTTTTCAAGTGCCATTGACCATTAGTAGGCATGTTTTCCCCTCGGATTTAATAATTTTGGAGTTGCAAGGTTTGGATGTGATTCTGGGTATGGATTGGCTATCGATCTATGGAGGAAACATCGATTGCACCAGCAAGTTGATTTTGCTTACCACCCCAGAAGGAAGAAGGATCAAATGTGTCATGGCATGAGCCTAAGAGGACTCAAGTGAATTCCTTATCAGGAGTTGTACAGGAGGAAGTACCAGTGGTGAAGGATTTCCCTGATGTATTTCCAGAAGAGTTGCCAGGCATGCCACCAAATAGAGACATTGAGTTTTTGATTGAGCTTTTGCCAGGCCAAGGCCGATATCTAAGAGACCGTACAGGATGCCCGCAAAGGATTTGGAGGAAATTAAGAAACAGATTAAGGAATTACTGGATAAAGGCTATATTCGCCCAAGTTCGTCACCTTGGGGATCACCAGTGCTTCTAGTGGAGAATAAGGACGGATCATTGAGGATGGTTGTTGATTACCGAGGATTGAATGAGGTGACAATCAAGAACAAGTACCCACTGCCAATGATCAACGATTTGTTTGACCAATTGCAAGGAGCTAAGGTATTTTCCAAGATCGATCTGCAATCAGGATACCACCAGCTGAAGATTCGAGAGCAGGATATACCTAAGACGGCTTTTACCACCAGGTACGGGCTATATGAGTATACCATTATGTCATTTGGTCTGACTAATGCACCTGCCTATTTCATGAACATGATGAACAAGGTGTTTATGGAGTTTCTGGACAAGTTCGTCGTGGTGTTCATTGATGATATTTTGGTCTACTCAAAGAATGAGGAGGAGCATAAGGAGCATTTGCGCTTGGTACTTGGAAAGCTCAGAGAACATCAGTTATATGCCAAGTTCAGCAAGTGTGAGTTTTGGTTGAAGGAAGTTGGATTCCTTGGACATGTTATATCCGGAGAAGGAATAGCAGTAGACCCCACCAAGGTTGTCATTGTGACAAAATGGGAAGCCCCCACATCAGTTGGAGAGATCCGGAGTTTTCTTGGACTCGCAGGATACTACCGGAGGTTCATTGAGAATTTCTCGAAGATCGCAAAACCCATGATGGAGCTGTTGAAGAAGGACACCAAGTTCAAATGGACTGAGGAATGTGAGGCCTGTTTCCAAGAGTTGAAGAAACATTTGGTTACATCACCACTGTTGATTCTGCCAGATCAGCACAAGGATTATGAAGTATATTGTGATGCTTCTCGTCGAGGACTTGGAGCAATGCTTATGCAGGAGGGAAGAGTTGTTTCGTATGCCTCACGACAGCTTAAGCCCCATGAGTTGAATTATGCCACACATGACTTGGAGTTAGCAGTCGTAGTGCATGCATTGAAGACATGGAGACATTTTATCATCGGAAACCATTGTGAGGTGTACATGGATCACAAGATTTTGAAGTACATCTTCACACAGAAGGAGTTGAATCTCAGGCAAAGGAGATGGTTAGAGCTCATTAAGGATTATGATATGAGATTGCATTATCACCCCGGAAAGGCTAACGTAGTAGCCGATGCGCTGAGCCGCAAGAGCCATGTCAACACTCTCATGACCGGAGAGGTACCAAAGGAGTTAGCCGAGGATCTTCGCGAGCTATATTTGGAGATAGTTCCGAGAGGCTATGTAGCAGCATTGGAGATTCAGTCTACTTTGATGGATAAGATCAGAGAAGCTCAAAAGATAGACAAGGAGATTGCCGAGATAAAGGAGAAGATGAGCAAAGGAAAGGCTAAAGGATTTTGTGAGGATGAGCACGATACCTTATGGTTTGAGGACTGCGTTTATGTGCCTAATGACCTAGAGATCAGGAAGTTGATTCTACAAGAGGCCCATGATTCACCGTATTCGATTCACCCAGGAAATACCAAGATGTATCTGGATTTGAAGGACACCTTCTGGTGGACCGGAGTGAAGAAGGATATTGCATAGTATGTAGCAGTATGTGATGTATGTCAGAGAGTGAAGGCAGAGCATTAGAAGCCAGCAGGATTGCTACAGCCATTGCCGATACCCGAATGGAAGTGTGATAAGCTAGGCATGGATTTTATCACAGGATTACTCAGGACTCGTTCAGGCTATGACTCGATATGGGTTGTAGTCGATCGTTTGAGAAGGTAGCTCATTTCATCCCAGTGAAGACCACTTACACAAGTGCTAAGTTGGCACAGATATACATGACCAGGATTGTATGTCTGCATGGAGTTCTGAGGACCATTGTATCAGATAGAGGAACCCAGTTTACCTCAAAGTTCTGGAATCAGTTGCACAAAACTTTGGGTACCAGGCTAGAGTTCAATACAGCCTTTCATCCACAGATAGATGGACAGACCGAGAGAGTCAATCAGATTCTGGAGGACATGCTGAGAGCTTATGCGCTAGATTATGGATCTAGTTGGGACGACAATTTGCCATATGCAGAGTTCTCTTACAACAACAGTTATCAATCCAGTTTGAAGATGGCCCCTTTCGAAGCTTTGTACGGAAGGAGGTGCAGGACACCATTGTTGTGGGATGAGGTAGGAGACCGTCAGTTGTTTGGACCAGATTTGATTAAAGAGTTTGAAGAGAAGGTTAAGTTGATTCGCAATAGGCTCAAGGTAGCCCAGTCCAGGGAGAAGAGCTATGCAGATTCTGAATGCAAGGAGATAGCTTACGAAGTTTGAGATAGGGTTTATCTCGAGTGTCCTCACTTCAAGGAGTTAAGCGTTTTGGAGTTAAGGGAAAGTTAGTGCCATGTTTTGTGGGACCATACAAAGTTTTGGAGCGTATGGGAGAAGTTGCTTACAAGTTGGAATTGCCCGAGGGATTGTCAGGAGTCCATGATGTGTTCCACGTTTCCCAGTTGAAGAAGTGCCACGCAGAGATGGCGGATATACCGCTGAGAGATACAGTGCCACTGGAAGCGATTCAGTTGGATAGTGATTTGACCTATGAGGAGAAAGCGGTCAAGATTCTCGAGTTTGCCAGCCGAGTCACGCGCAGCAAGGTTATCAAGTTTTGCAAAGTTCAGTCAAGCCACCATACCGAGGATGAAGCCACCTAGGAACGAGAGGAAGATCTACTGAAGGACCATCCTCACCTATTTCCTAGCCAACCCGAATCTCGAGGGCAAGATTCATCTTAAGGGGGGTAGGTTTGTAACATCCCAAATTTTCAATTTGGAATGTTATACATTAGATCATCATTGCATATCATATTTTATTGCATTTTGGCTTGATCCTAGAAATTCTACGCAACTCAAGGACCCACGGAGAGAGTTGGGGATTTCGTTATTTTCATATTTGAGTTTTTTTCTCAAATTTTGAAAATAGGATCATTTGATTTTAATTATTTTATCTTCGTATATTTCTATTATAAAAATAAGAGAGAGGGAATAAAATGACTTTCTCAAAATAAAGAAATATTGCAGATTTAATAATAAAATCAAATAAGATTTTATTTCGGAGTTTTATCGCTATTTTATTTGAATTAGGAAAAATACACGTTTTTCAAAATTGCATTTTAGGCCCAAATAAATGTTCATCTTGTCTGACTTATTTTTAGAGGACGGGGAAAATTTATTTTGGGATTTTTGGAGTCCGTTTAGTATTTCTTTTCTTTCTTTTTCTGCACGTCCAAATTATTTAAAAAAAACGAACCGACTCGGGCCGCCGTGGGCGACCCAGACTCCGCCTCGCCCAGGCTTTAAAAGCCGCCCGAAGCCGCCAGCCCACCCCAGCCCGCCCCGCCACCCAAACCCTAAGCCTAGTCGCCGCCTCCGCTGCATGCCGCTGCCGCCGCTGCCCGACGCCGCCGTCGCCCCGCGCCGTCGCCGACCGCCGCCGTTTGCCCCGCCGCCGTCCGACCGCCGCCACCCGCCGG
Organism: Triticum timopheevii; assembly: GCA_963921465.1. NCBI lineage: Eukaryota > Viridiplantae > Streptophyta > Magnoliopsida > Poales > Poaceae > Triticum > Triticum timopheevii. Next base: position 485,275,919 of record OY997270.1, on the reverse strand, counting down.
AAACCCCGCCTCCCGTCGCCGGACCCCGCCGCCGCCGGAGGTAGCCACCCGCGCCGCCGCCGGTTTTCTTCGAATTTTTTTTGGTTTTTTTAGGAAACCACGGTTTATTTTTTTAATAGATGAGTTTAGTTTTTTTTTCTGGTTTATTTATTTTGCGGACGTTCGTCCGTACGTTCGTTTTAACGAACAGTTTTCCTCATCTAGCCACAGACAGCGAGCATTCGTTCGTTAGCCTGTTCGTCCGTTTTTCTTTTTCTCGGATTTTCCGCGATTATTTTCGATCGCGATTTCTAATCCGATTTTCATTTTAATATAACTTTTCGTTCGTTTATCGGAATCAGGCGATTCAAGCGCCTGGAGTTTCGTCTCGAAACCCTCTTTCCATTTAACCAACTCAAACAAGTTTTTGCTACTATAAAATTTGACTTAGGTCCAGATTAGTAAACGAAGCTTGTTTCTTTCGCTGTTTGAGTTTCGTTGCTTCATTTGATTTGATTCTTTTTGCAAACGGGAGTTCTTAAGTTGAACTTTCTGGTTAGATCTCTTATTTGTGTTTTACCCATGCATTAGATGAGTGCTTATTGTATGCTTGTTTATTTGCGATAGAATACCCGGAGTGCGCCTCTTGCTACTACGAGTCTCTAGGTTTCACGGATCATCAGCAAGGCAAGTAACACTTTAATCATACCTCTTTACTACCCAGTTTTATTGCATTAGATCAATCCTCAAACAATTGCATGATTAGGATCTGATTAATATGTGGGTTATGGGAAGTAGATGAGGTAGAACCTATCACCTGTTTATTATCAAACATTTGGGAGATACTTCCATGTTTGCTTATATTGCTATGCTATGCCAGTAGACGTGGATTTGGTGAGTGTATCCATGATAGATGTGTGATTGTTAATTAATGGTTTATTTAAGGTGGCAACTTTAATACACATCTAGGTGGATTGAGGCACCTAGGGAACTCAGTGTTGTCTGTATTTTTGGAAATCCCGGGGTACCGTGTGATTCTCCTATGGACCGCCACCCAGGGTCAAAGGGATCATGAGATTATTCATGCTAGAAACTTCCGTGTGTAGCCGCAAGCTACTATGGGCTCTAGCATAGTTGATTAAGCCGTGTGAACTCTTACACTGGTAGACTAGCAGATGTAGGGGAAAGTAGGTGTAACTGTCTACCCATCATAAGGTGCAAACGCTTCTGAAAGACTATGTCTCGGTCATCCATTTCTCAAACACCATGTAGTGCGAGAAATCCAACGGAGGAGATCGAGTCTTGTGGGGAAAAGTGCGCAAACCTCTGCAGAGTGTATAAACTAATCATGGTTAGCCGTGTCTCCGGTTATGGACGTTTTGAGTATCTAGTACCTGGATTATCATGTGAATCTCGTCATGTTACTTAATTTAATTTGTTGGGTTTGATCTGGGTGAACCTTCTCAATGTTTAACAACCACCATGATAGTTAAATAAAATTTATTCCTTTGTTATAGGAAAAAATTGGCTTTATGCAAAACTGTAACCATAGAGCTTTCCACCAGCCATATATGCATGTAGTATAGCATTATTCTGTTCATTACTCTCTATGTGTTACATTGCCAGCATATACCATGTGCTGACCCGTTTTCGGGCTGCAACGTTCATGTTGCAGACTTTTCAGACGACGAGTAAGGTGCCTTAGGTCATGGTCTTATACTCAGTGACGCCGTTGGAGTTGATGGACTTGCTTTATCTTCCAAGCCTTCCGCGGTTATCATTATTAGATGGCCTTAAGCCATATTTATATTAATAAGTTCTCTTTTGAGACATTTGATGTAATAAGTGTGTGATTGCTGCTCTGTTATAATTCCTTCTAGTACTGTGCGTGTCAGCATTACCGATCCAGGGATATCACTGATGCACAGAAATCAGACTGTTTGAGGTATGGCCGCTACAGAAATGTGCCCTAGAGGCAATAATAAAGTTATTATTTATTTCCTTGTATCATGATAAATGTTTATTATTCATGCTAGAATTGTATTAACCGGAAACTTAGTACATGTGTGAATACATAGACAATACATAGTGTCCCTAGTATGCCTCTACTTGACTAGCTCGTTAATCAAAGATGGTTATTTTTCCTAACCATAGACATGTGTTGTCATTTGATGAATGGGATCACATCATTAGAAGAATGATGTGATGGACAAGACCCATCTGTTAGCTTAGCATTATGATTATTACAGTTTCATTGCTACTGATTTCTTCATGACTTATACATGTTCCTTAGACTATGAGATTATGCAACTCCCGAATACCGGAGGAACACCTTGTGTGCTATTAAACGTCACAACGTAACTGGGTGATTATAAAGATGCTCTACAGGTGTCTTCGAAGGTGTTTGTTGGGTTGGCATAGATCGAGAATAGGATTTGTCACTCTGTGTATCAGAGAGGTATCTCTGGGCCCTCTTGGTAATGCTCATCACTATAAGCCTTGCAAGCAATGTGGCTAATGAGTTAGTTGCAGGATGAAGCATTACGGAACGAGTAAACAGACTTGCCAGTAACGAGATTGAACTAGGTATGATGATAAAGGGAACACCATATATTGTTGTGCGGTTTAACCGATAAAGATCTTGGTAGAATTGTAGGAGCCAATATGAGCATCCAGGTTCCGCTATTGGTTATCGACCAGAGATATGTTTCGATCATGTCTACATAGTTCTCGAACCCATAGGGTCCGCACGCTTAACGTTCGATGACGATTTGTATTATGAGTTATGTTTTTTTTGATGACCGAAGTTTGTTCGGAGTCCCGGATAAGATCACGGATGTGACGAGGAGTCTCGAAATGGTCAAGACATAAAGATCGATATACTGGACTATGTTATTCGGACACCGGAAGAGTTCCGAGTTGTTTTGGGTAAAAACGGAGTGCCGGAGGGGTTACCGGAACCCCCCGGGGAAGCAATGGGCCAACATGGGCCGTAGGGGAGAGAGAGGACAGCCCACCGATACGTCTCCGTTGTATCTGTAATTTTTGATTGTTCCATGCCAATATTCTACAACTTTTACATACTTTTGGCAACTTTTTATACTATTTTTGGGACTAACATATTGATCTAGTGCCCAGTGCCAGTTCCTGTTTGTTGCATATTTTTTGTTTCGCAGCAAATCCATATCAAACAGAGTCCAAACGGTATAAAAACCGACGAAGATTATTTTTGGAATATTTATGAATTTTGGGAAGTGGAATCAACGCAAGACGATGCTCGAGGGTCCCACAAGGCAGGGGGCGCGCCCCAGGGTGGTGGGCGCGCCCCTGACCCTCGTGGACACCCCATAAGGCGGTTGTTGCCCTTCTTTCGCCGCAAGAAAGCTAATATCCTAATAGAAATCGTGTTAAAATTTCAGCAAGTGGAGTTACGGATCTCCGGGAATATAAGAAATGGTGAAAGGCCGGAATCTGAAATGTCGAAACAGAGAGACATGTCCAATCTCGGAGGGGCTCTCGCCCCTCCCACGCCATGGAGACCATGGACCGGAGGGTAAACCCTTCTCCCATCTAGGGAGAAGGTCAAGGAAGAAGAAGAAGTGGGGGGGGGGGGGCTCTCTCCCGGTGGCGCCGGAACGCAGCCGGGGCCATCATCATCACCGTGATCTACACCAACACCTCCGTCATCTTCACCAACATCTCCATCACCGTCCCTCATATATGTTCAGTGGTCCACTCTCCCGCAACCCGCTGTACCCTCTACTTGAACATGGTGCTTTATGCTTCATATTATTATCCAATGATTTGTTGCCATCCTATGATGTCTGAGTAGATTTTCGTTGTCCTATCGGCAATTGGTGAATTGCTATGATTGGTTTAATTTGCTTGTGGTTATGTTGCTGTCCTTTGGTGCCCATCATATGAGCGCGCGCGTGGATCACACCATAGGGTTAGTTGTATGTTGATAGGACTATGTATTGGAGGGCAAGAGTGACAAAAGCTTCAACCTAGCATAGAAATTGATGCATACGGAATTGAAGGGGGACCAATATATCTTAATGCTATGGTTGGTACCTTAATGAACATTAGTAGTTGCAGATGCTTGCTAATAGTTCCAATCATAAGTGCATAGAATTCCAAGTCAGGGATGACATGCTAGCAGTGGCCTCTCCCACATAAAACTTGCTATCGGTCTAGTAAAGTAGTCAATTGCTTAGGGACAATTTCACAACTCCTACCACCACTTTTCCACACTCGCTATACTAACTTTATTGCTTCTTTACCTAAACAACCCCTAATTTTTATTTATGTGCTCTTTATATTCTTGCAAACCTATCCAACAACACCTACAAAGTCCTTCTAGTTTCATACTTGTTTTAGGTAAAGTGAACGTTAAGCGTGCGTAGAGTTGTATCGGTGGTCGATAGAACTTGAGGGAATATTTGTTATACCTTTACCTCCTCGTTGGGTTCGACACTCTTACTTATTGAAAGAGGCTACAATTGATCCCCTATACTTGTGGGTTATCACCCACATAGGGGAGCCCCCCCATGGGGAGTCCGAATAGGACAAGGGAAGGGGGTGCGACCCCCCTTTCCCTCTCCCTCTCCCTCTCCCTTCCTTCCCCTCTTCCTCCAGGTGGAATCCTACTAGGACTCCCTTCTCCTGGCGCACCCTGCAAGGGCCGGCCGGCCTCCCCCTTTCCTCCTTTATATACGGGGGCAAGGGGGCACCCCAAAGCACATCAAGTTCTCTTAACCGTGTGCGGTGCCCCCTCCACAGTTACACATCTCGGTCATATCGTCGTAGTGCTTAGACGAAGCCCTGCGCCGGTAGCATCATCAACATCATCGCCATGCCGTCGTGCTGACGGAACTCTCCCTTGGCCTCAACTGGATCAAGAGCTCGAGGGACGTCATTGGGCTGAACGTGTGCTGAACACGGAGGTGTCGTACATTCGGTGCTTGGATCAGTTGGATCGTGAAGACGTTCAACTACATCAACCGCGTTAACTAAACACTTCCGCTTTCGGTCTATGAAGGTACGTGAACATACTCTCCCCTCTCGTTTCTATGCATCTCCTAGATAGATCTTGCATGATCGTAGGTAAATTTTGAAATTACTACGTTCCCCAACAGTGGTATCAGAGCCAGGTCTATGCGTAGATATTTTATGCACGAGTAGAACACAAAGAGTTGTGGGCGATAATAGTCATACTGCTTACCACCAACGTCTTATTATGATTCGACGGTATTGTTGGATGAAGCGTCCCGGACCGACATTACATGACCACGTTCATGAGACTGGTTCTACCGACGTGCTTTTGCACATAGGTGGCTGGCGGGTGTCTGTTTCTCCAACTTAGTTGAATTGAGTTTGACTACGGCCGATCCTTGTTGAAGGTTAAAACAACACACTTGACGAAAAATCATTGTGGTTTTGATGCGTAGGTAAGAACGGTTCTTGCTAGAAGCCCATAGCAGCCACGTAAAAGTTGCAACAACAAAGTAGAGGACGTCTAACTTGTTTTTGCAAGGCTTGTTGTGATGTGATATGGTCAAGGCATGATGAGATGTCAATTTTTGTATGAGTTGATCATGTTTTATAACAAAGTTATCGGCAACTAGCAGGAGCCATATGGTTGTCGCTTTATTGTATGAAATGGAATCAATATGTAATTGCTTTACTTTATCACTAAGCGGTAGCAATAGTCGTAGTAGCAATAGTTGGCGAGACAACAACGATGCTACGATGGAGATCAAGGTGTCAAGCCGGTGATGATGGAGATCATGATGATGCTTCGGTGATGGAGATCATGAGCACAAGATGATGATGGCCATATCATGTCACATATTTTGATTGCATGTGATGTTTATCTTTTTATGAATCTTATTTTGCTTAGTACGGCGGTAGCATTATAAGATGATCCCTTACTAAATTTCAAGGTATAAGTGTTCTCCCTGAGTATGCACCGTTGCTACAGTTCATCGTGCCGAGACACCACGTGATGATTGGGTGTGATAAGCTCTACGTTCACATACAACGGGTGCAAGCCAGTTTTGCATGTGCAGAATACTCGGGTTAAACTTGATGAGCCTAGCATATGCACATATGGCCTCGGAATACTGAGACCGAAAGGTCAAACATGAATCATATAGTAGATATGATCAACATAGTGATGTTCACCATTGAAAACTACTCCATCTCACGTGATGATCGGACATGGTTTGGTTGATTTGGATCACGTGATCGTTTAGATGACTAGAGGGATGTCTATCTAAGTGGGAGTTCTTAAGTAATATGATTAATTGAACTTTAATTTATCATGAACTTAGTCCAGATAGTTTTTGCATGTCTATGTTGTTGTAGATCAATGGCCCGTGCTACCGTTCCTTTGAATTTTAATGCGTTCCTAGAGAAAGCTACATTGAAAGATGATGGTAGAAATTACACGAACTGGGTCCGTAACTTGAGGATTATCCTCATTGCTGCACATAAGAATTACGTCCTCGAAGCACCGTTAGGTGTACCACCTGCGCCAGCAACTGCAGACATTGTGAATGCCTGGCAGAAGCGTGTTGATGACTACTCAATAGTTCAGTGTGTCATGCTTTAGGGCTTAGAACCGGGACTTCAAAGACGTTTTGAACGTCATGGAGCATATGAGATGTTCCAAGAGTTGAAGTTAATATTTCAAGCAAATGCCTGAGTTGAGAGATATGATGTCTCCAACAAGTTCTATAGCTGCAAGATGGAGGAGAATAGTTCTATCAGTGAACATATACTCAAAATGTCTGGGTACCATAACCACTTGACTCAGCTGGGAGTTAATCTTCCTGATGATAGTGTCATTGACAGAGTTCTTCAATCACTGCCACCAAGCTATAAAGGCTTCATGATGAACTATAATATGCAAGGGATGACAAAAACGATTCCAGAGCTCTTCGCAATGCTAAAGGTTGCGGAGGTAGAAATCAAGAAGGAGCATCAAGTGTTGACGGTTAACAAGACCACTAGTTTCAAGAAAAAGGGCAAAGGGAAGAAGGGGAACTTCAAGAAGAATGGCAAGCAAGTTGCTGCTCAAGGGAAGAAGCCCAAGTCTGGACCTAAGCCTGAAACTGAGTGCTTCTACTGCAAAGGGACTGGTCACTGGAAGCAAAACTACCCCAAGTATTTGGCGGATAAGAAGGATGGCAAACTGAAAGGTATATTTGATATACGTGTTATTGATGTGTACCTTACTAATGCTCGTAGTAGTGCCTGGGTATTTGATATTGGTTCTGTTGCTCATATCTGCTACTCGAAGCAGGGGCTACGGGTTAAACGAAGATTGGCTAAGGACGAGGTGACGATGCGCGTCAGAAATGGTTCCAAGGTCGATGTGATCGTCGTTGGCACGCTACCTCTACATCTACCTTCGGGACTAGTTTTAGACTTGAATAATTGTTTTTTGGTGCCAGCGTTAAGCATGAACATTATATCTGGATCTTGTTTAATGCGAGACCGTTATTGATATGTCTCCAACGTATCTATAATTTTTGATTGTTCCATGCTATTATATTACCCCTTTTGGATGTTTATGGGCTTTGTTTTACACATTTATATCATTTTTGGGACTAACCTACTAACCGGAGGCCCAACCCGTATTGCTGTTTTTTTGCCTATTTCAGTATTTTGAAGAAAAGGAATATCAAACGGAGTCCAAACGGAATGAAACCTTCGGGAGCGTGATTTTTGGAACGAACGTGATCCAGAGGACCTGGAGTGCAAGTCAAGAAGCATCCGAAGCGGCCACGAGAGGGTAGGGTGCGCCCCCTGTCTCATGGGCCCCTCGGGCGGCCACCGACGTACTTCTTCCTCCTATATAAGCCTACGTACCCCGGAAACATCCAGGGAGCCAACGAAACACATTTCCACCACCGTAACCTTCTGTATCCACGAGATTCCATCTTGGAGCCTTCGCTGGCGCTCCGCTGGAGGGGGAATCGACCACGGAGGGCTTCTACACTACAAAAAAAAAAGACACATCCATGACATTTTGGGCCGAACGAATTTTTTTCTGTCATACATATGACACTTCTATGACGATAATTGTGATAGAACCTGGTATCATCATAGATGTGGTGGGCTCCTGCTTCTATGACAAAAAACCATGTCAGAAAATGGGCTTTTCGTCCTGGGTGGGCCGGAAACGCAGCTGCATGACATTCTTTGGGCCGTCCATGACGGAAAAAACCATGGTAGAAGCGAGGGGGAGGAAAATTTCGGGGAGTTGCCGGTTACGGTGGGAGGTCGGCGGCTGAGCGATGCACATTTCTCTCATACAGGTACGCGTGTGTGTGCGAGGTGTTGGCTCTAACTGAACCCGAGCAAGGCGTTGGGCTCTAACTGAACCCGAGCGATTGCACTGTAGGCTACGCGTTACTGAACCCGAGCGATCGATCGATGGCTGTTAACTAAACCCGATGGAGCAATTCCTTCGCTACTGCTTCTAACTGAAGCCGATTGATGCTGCCTCTGGGATGAACAATGAGCATTGCGGGGGGGGGGGGGGGGGTTGGATAGACAGTGAGCGGTGGCGTTGCCTCTGGATGAACAGGAACCCGTGGTGTGGAGGGCTGGATGAACAGTAGATGGTGGAAGGGTGGCTGTGGAGGGGTGGTTGAATAGGACTCCGTGGTGTGGAGGGCTGGATGAACAGTAGACGGTGGAGGGGTGCCCATGGAGGGGTGGTTGAATAGTAGCCGGTGGAGTAGCGCGCGGTGGAAGCTGGATGAACAGGAGCCCGTGGAGGCTGGAGGAGGTCGACGGTAGCCCGTGGAGGCTGGAGGAGGTCGATGGTGGAGATGAACAATATCCCGTGGAGTCCCGTTTTGCGGTATGCTACACCCCTCCCGATGAACAGGACCCCCGTTTCGACCGTAGGAGGTCCGTTTCGTCCGTTTTGTGGTACACCACACCCCTCCCGATCAACAGGACCCCCGTTTCGACCGTAGGAGGCCCGTTTCGTCCGTTTTGCAGTACGCCACACCCCCCCAATCAACAGGACCCCCGTTTCAACCCTAGGAGGTCCTTTTTTTTTTTCTGTTTTGCGGTATGCCACACCCCTCCCGATCAACAGGACCCCCGTTTCGACCGTAGGAGGTCCGTTTCCTCCGTTTTGCGGTACGCCACACCCCTCCCGATGAACAGGATCCCGTTTCGAACGTGGACGGTCGAACACAAGGCTGTTTCCTCCGTTGTGCGGTACGCCAGGCCTCATTTCCATAGCCTGTTCCGTCCAAGCCCTCCCGACGAACACGACCACGCATTCCGTTCCGACCCAGCCGGTTGGCTCCCCATGAACATGACGACGACGCTGTTTCTCCGTTCCGACCCAGCCATGTACGTATGCGCGAGTAGGCGTTCGAGACCCTGCCCGTATGTACGTACGTGGCCATATTTTCTTTCTTGCACCCTCGCCGCTGTACGTACGTGTACATGCTACGTGCACGCCTCTACTACGACACGTGCGCGCCTCTACATCCACCAGTATATATATACGTACACATTCGCGACTAGAATGACAACGCTACATACGCTTCGACCAGGTGGGTCCCAACTTTCTGGCACTTCCTTGCCTGCGAAGATGTAGTAGTGGGTCCCAGCAGTCAGGGGGGCGAATTGTTTTGGTTTTTTTTGCCCAGACGCACTTCCTTGCGCGCGAAGATGTAGCTGGTGGGTCCCAGCAGTCAGGGGGGCGAATCATTTTTTCGGACGCACTTCCTTGCGTGTGAAGATGTAGCTGGTGGGTCCCAGCAGACAGGGGGAAACGTTTTTTTGCGAAATACGGTGGCCCGTCCGGTGGGTCCCCGCTGTCAGGTGGAGGACTAATTATTTTGCGCATAATAAGGAGGCACTTCCTTGCTGCGGCCATGGACCCAGCTGTCAGCCTCTCCATGTACAGCCCACGTCCGATGGAAGCCATTCCTTGACCACGTTGACCACGCCGCGCTGAGAGCACCAGGGCGGTGGACGACGGCGAGGCCTAGGAAGGGGACGACACGGAGCCAGGGAAGATGCGGCAGTGGATGCCTGTGCGTAGAGGAGTATGATGGTTCACTCATTCGGCTGCGGTGTGAGGCTGCCGTCGCCGCAGAATAACAGGGGGTGTGGGTGCGTAGAGGGATGACCTGGCCAGCAGTGGGAGTAGTAGGGGGCAGTGAGGCCTCTGCGGCATCACAACCGACCACGGGCGGCAGGAGCAGGCGGCACGACCGGCGCTGCTTTGGGCAGCTGGAGCAGGAAGACCAGAGGTTGAAGAAGCACTACGGCCGTTGGATGGACATCGTACGGTCACTGGAGCTAGAATCGTTCATATATTGACTAAAGTTGACAAAGGCCTCCGTCCCAGTCAACTTAGTAGGCCCACAAGTCAGCCTCCCACCAAGGTTGGTCCCAGCTAGCAGGGGGGTATTCATTTTTTGTGCATGATAAGGAGGCACTTCCGGTGGGTCCGAGCTGACAGCGGGGGGAGCAGTTTTTTTCACGAAATACGGTGGCCCGACCTGTGGGTCCTAGCAGTCAGGGGGAAACGTTTTTTTCGCGAAATACTGGTGGCCCGTCCAGTGGGTCCCTGCTGTCAGGTGGATGAATAATTATTTTCCGCGTAATAAGGAGGCACTTCCTTGTGGCTGCCGTGGACCCAGCTGTCAGCCTCTCCACGTACAGTACTCTTCCGATGGAAGTCGGTCGTTGACCACATTGACCACGCCGCGCCGAGAGCACCACGGCGATGGACGACGGCGAGGTCTAGGAAGGGGACGACGCGGAGCCGGGGAAGACGCGGCAGTGAAAGCCCGCGCGGAGAGGAGTACGAGGGCCGGTTTGGCTGCGGTGTGAGGCTGCCATCGTTGCAGAATAACAGGGGGTGTGGGTGAGTAGAGGGATGCCCTAGCCAGCGGTGGGAGTAGTAGGGGGCGCTGAGGCCTGTGCGGCAGCACAGCCGGCCACGAGAGGCGGGAGCAGGCGGTCCCACTGACGCTGCTTTGGCGGCTGGAGCAAGAAGATCATAGATTGAAGAAACACGACGGTCGTTGGATTAACATCCAACGGTTACGTCAGCTAGAATCGTTTGTTGACGTAGTATATAATAATTAAAAAAATCTTACATACGCGTCAACTAAACAGGCCCACAAGTCAGACCACTCCCTCTTTTTTTTAATAATTTATATATAGCTCATGGCAACTTCTTATGCAATTTATTGCAGTTGTTTTATTTGATTGGCCAGGGCCAATTTCGCATATTTCTGTGGGTTCCAAACTATTTTTAATACCGAAATGTCGAGCCAGATTTAAAGTACTTTGAAGATATATTTAAATTAGGTTAATGCCCAGTGAAATAGGAATCTGAAAATGTGAAAAAAAATCAGAAATTATAAAGTAATTGCCAATTTGTCATCTGTTTTTATATTTACAACCCATTTCATATTACTTTCAAGATTTGCAGGCGTCTTGAAAGAGTTGCAGCCCATCAGGGCGTAGAAAAATAAGTAGGCCTGGATTGGGTATTCTTCAGAAAAAATGAACTGGGCTCACTTTCACAAAGAAAAAATAGCTGGGTTGGTCACATGGTGAACATAAAATATAAGCCTGGGCTAGACGGGCCACAACCCAGTTCAAACCCTGCTCCATCTCAACAATACCAAACAAAAAAAATACTGCTCGAGTAGCTACATCCCAGGTGTTAGCCGATCTTGTGCTGTTCTCTTGTCTATTGACAATATACGCTCACAATGTCGTGGGTCCCAGATGTTAGGAAAACACTAGGAGGAAGCATTTTATTTTTCCATACGCTGACGTGGTGGGCCCCTACTGTCATCCTCTCCACGTACTTCTGCCGATTCCTGTTGTTTGTTGACCATGTTGACAATGCGAGAGGGCGGCGCAGCAGCGAGCGCACCAAAGCGCGCGGAGGACATCGACATTAATGATTTAGGAGACGGTGGGGCGGCGATGCGTGCGCTGAGGCGCAGCCAACCGTGGGAGGCGGAAGCAGGCGGCCCCGCCGGCGCTGGTTTGGTTTTGGCGGTTGGAGGAAGACAGGACTAAAGAAACATGACAGACTGTAAAAGCAGCAGGAGTACTTAACAACCTTAACTGAAACCAGCAGGGGCACTTAACAACCAAAGCTGAAAGCAGTATGAGTACTCATATAGGTTCAACCGTACAAAGCACGCCTCGAACAGTGCTACTTTGCCTACAGTTAACCAAGGGCGAGGCCGCCAAGCCCCAGGACAAGGCCCAGGCGCCACCCCGCGCATCCACAACCTTCTGAAAGCGGCTTCATCTCGCAACATGGTCAATAAACAGGATATTCGCTTTAGAGCCATGGAAAAGCATGAACATAATCTTCTGTCCTATTCTCCAAGATGGACGGGTCATCATTATTTGAGACCACCCACGAATAAGTATCTTTTCACCTCCAAGGGGAATTGAGTAGGTCGACATAAACATCATGTTGTGACCAAGCGCAAGTCTGACCCGACCATGGTCAGGCATCTATATAGGAACAATAGAACTCGGCAGTTCCTGTTTCAAGAAGATCACAGCTGTAAAACTGTGTATAAGCAATAGTTTATGAACAACATATATAACAGAAAACAGCTCGTACCATAAGTTTCTCGACACAGTTGGACCTGTTCAACGAGTGCAGCAGTGGCACACATATCCCACGTGGCCTTCCACCATTGAAACGCCCCACAAGGACCTCAAGACGATCAATAAAGTGTAGGAACTTGTGGATGTCGATCCAGTCAACTTCAGTGCCATTAGTAACAGCCGAGTTATTACATAGTAACAAACGAGAAGACTGCTTAACTCTGAAAAAACCTACATGTGCCACCAATTATAAGAAAATATTAGTTAGAAGTAGCATCTTTGTGAGAGATTCGTTGCTACTTCTAAAGTTAAATTGTGATTATTTAGAAAGAATATGTGGATTAAGAAGTAATCGAGGAAACAAGCAAGAACCAGATACAAAACTAACATGGATGAACAATTGGAACAACGTCGGGGTGGAAGATCGTAGTGAAGATGAGACCAGGTTCTGCTATTTCCATCAACATTCGTGTGCCAACTTTCAGTCCGTAACACTTGAGAAAGTTTATCCAAGTTCGACCATAAAAAAAGCAGCGATCTTCTTGGTTCATGAACCCAACTCGGAAGTAATATCCATGGCTTGTCTTCACTGAGACCATTAAACTAGTGTATTCAGTTATGGCAAGGCCGAGCATCTTGAGTACATGTGTTCCGGCAGAGCAAATAATACACTGCAGGAAAAATAATATGAGAACACAACATGTTCAAAAACGCCCCACCCTCCCGGATAGAGAAGAGGATTCTAGGAACATATTGTGCGCGTTTCAAAATGCTGTGGTAGGATGAGAAGGAACAAGTGTGGCGTCTCGCCGAGGGCGCAGAAATCTGTAGGGTACTCGCACTTTGGGCACTGCAACTGAAACACACTAGATTCAGTACGAAGAAAAATGCATCAACGGCGGCGGCTGCCATCCTAGGATTACCTGCGACCAAGGGACTTGGATTTATCGGGGATGGATGAAGAATTCGTACCTGGTTCTCCATGAGAAAACCCTATGCAATCGCCGAGCGGGGGTTTTCTCTGAACAAGCAGACGAGGGAGAAGGGGATTCAGGCCCAGTGAAATATTGCCGCTTCATCCGTCCAGCTTACTGCTAAAGCAGGAAAGGGGGGGGGGGGGTTGTGATTTGACGGTTCATTGGGCATTACTGCGGCGCTACGACCGGGGTGTGTCTACCGTGAAGTTGTGCACTCTAATTTGTGCATATGGCACGTGGTCCCCGTTGCCGGTTGCCCCACATATCAGCGAAAGGAAGTAGAAAGACAGGAGTAACTAGTTACACATAAATATATTTTTTGACAGAGAGATACTCCCTCTGTAAAGAAATATACAAATCTTTTATATCACAGGCTCACCTTGCCGAGAAATATACTCCCTCTGCAACGCACGGGCATTATGGGGGTTCAACTTTTTTTTATGGGGGTTCAGCTGAGAATATAATACTCAGATAGGCTCACGGTTCTGGACTTTGGGCCGCAGGTCGACCCTGCATGCTTGGGGGGCCATGTGTTCTACCTCAGCGCTTTTCATATTGCAAGCAATCGGTACTGCGCTGGTTTTAGATGCTGTCACAAGGCGAATACACAAAATTGAATAAAGCACGGCAGCTGTTGGAATGAAATCGAACGACAGTTCCTAACCAGCAATCAGAGTTGCAATTCTATCAACGATATACCATGTGATAAATAATACTGTCGTACTACTTATACACACAGGACACTTGTTTCACCATGCCAGATTATTACATCAAAATCTCTCGGAGGATAGATCAGTTCGGCAGTTGCGTGCTGCTACTGAAGAATTTCAAAGTTGATTTGGACCAGCTCTCCTTGCCGAGAAAGTTCGATTTTGACATCATCCCCTACCGCAAGATATGATTTAGATTTGAACCTTGACCATCCTTTAGCATCAATCATCATGCGACCATCCTTTGTACTTACGGTATATTGAGCAGGTTCATTCACACCAAGGCTGCGCATGGTAAGAGAAACTTGGCCGCGGTCGCCCGGTTTGTTGAACGACTCCCTCGTTGATCTAGGAATTCTCTATTTGAAAACAAGAAGACATGCCCAAACAGTTAGATCAACACAGTGAATCATGTGAAACAACATGGAAAGAAAAAAGAACGAAGCACTTGGGCGGCCAATGCTTACCAAGAAGGTGGACATGTCAGTTTTTGTAAGGACTTTGGTATATGAAGTGCGAACTGCAGCCCAGTCTGTTGCCGGTGCAACTGCACGGGCCGGACCAAATGCAAGTGCAAGTGTTGGTGCAGGTGCTGAAGCCGATGCTGCTGCCGAAGATGGTGCTCCTTGTAGAGCTGGTGCCGGTGTCGATGCCCGATCCTCTGGTAGATCAGACTGATCCGCTTACGCGGTCGGTGCCCGATCCTCATCTGGATCAGACTGAGCTGCTGCCGCTGTCAGTGCTAGAGCAACTGCCGGTGCTCGATCTGTGCAAGACAGCGGCGATCGTGTCTGGTCTGCTATGATCAGCTTTCTAACTTGACTAGGATCCGTGACCGTGATCCAGTTTTTTCTTCATTTCTTTTAAACGCAAGAAGGACTAATTGTGGCGTTTTTGTTAAACCAAACTGCAGTTCATCATAGGGATTCAGCTTGTACTTAGACAACAGACTGATCCAATTTTTTCCAGTAATATAAGTGATGGACAGTGCCTTTGTTACTGACACGACATAAGAAGTGAAACCTGCAAAAATAGCAATCGTAGAGCAAACCAAACGGTTTATTTTGTGATGAATGTCACATGGCAAAACCTGCATCGTAAAATTACAGGAAAAGAAAGAAAACACGACATTAAATCAATAAGATTTAGACAGTAAATCAATAAGATTTACTTGATGTGACACGAGTGAATCCTTACCAGGAAATCACTATGTTGAAGTACTAAACAGAAGATTGATTGTCCAACTACGCGTGGCATGCATGGGCCCTGCCTACTCCCACAAACAGGACAGTCCAAAGGTCGTGACAAATCGTATGGACCGAACATCCATGGGACTGGAAATCTTGGTGGGTGCGATAAACCCTGCAATGCATACAGATATTGGAGTGTAACCATAATTGATAAACCGTCCTCACAAAAAATATGACCTGGATACTTCAAAATGTACAAACTGAATTGAGTGGACAGACATTAACATAGACCATTCTCAAGACTGACCACACACCAAAAGCGGCAGTACTAATAAACAATACAGGGTTCACAAACACAAATCAAGTACTGAACAATAGTACTTACTATAGACAAGCAAAGTTGCACTAACTAAACTCTGCAGACTATTTCTTGCCACCGACCTACGGGATGAACCCCGCATAACTGACTAGGCCATGGACTTCGTGTGAGATGTCTACATGCACCATCACCATCTTGTTAACCTTGGAGAACCTAACAGAGTGGTTGTCGGTGTCAAAACCGGTGGATCTCGGGTAGGGGGTCCCAAACTGTGCGTCTAGGCGGATGGTAACAGGAGACAAGGGACACGATGTTTTTACCCAGGTTCAGGGCCTCTCGGTGGAGGTAAAACCCTACTCCTGCTTGATTAATATTGATGATATGGGTAGTACAAGAGTAGATCTACCACGAGATCAAGGAGGCTAAACCCTAGAAGCTAGCCTATGGTATGATTGTTGTTCGTCCTACGGACTAAAACCCTCCGGTTTATATAGACACCGGAGAGGGCTAGGGTTACACAGAGTCGGTTACAATGGTAGGAGATCTACATATCCATATCGCCAAGCTTGCCTTCCACGCCAAGGAAAGTCCCATCTGGACACGGGACGAAGTCTTCAATCTTGTATCTTCATAGTCTTGGAGTCCGGCCAAAGATGATAGTTCGGCTATCCGGACACCCCCTAGTCCAGGACTCCCTCAGTAGCCCCTGAACCAGGCTTCAATGACGACGAGTCCGGCGCGCATATTGTCTTCGGCATTGTAAGGCGGCTTCCTCCTCCGAATAATTCATAGAAGATTTTGAACACCAGGATAGTGTCCAGCTCTGCAAAATAAATTCCACATACCACCGTAGAGAGAATAATATTTACACAAGTTCAATCTACTGACGTACTTCGTGGCATGACATCACACCGTGGCCAAGCCTGTATTCGAATTGTTTTTATTGTTCCACCTCAACGCGTTTAGCAAAGCGGTTTCCTTGGCACGTCTTGTCAAAGCAGAGATCGTGTCCCCTTATTCCAGGATTCTCATTAATACGGGCGTGGGTAACCCAATCGCGCCTGTTGGCACCCCCTCTATCGAAGGCTAGTCCCAAACGGTCACGGGGAGGGCTCTTGGTATTCAACCTCTTTATAACGAGACCAAGGCCTGCTCCTTTCTTTCAATCTCAATCGAATACGCCCCTCGCCTCGAGTTCCAACACCCAAGGCTCCAGATTCAGGCGCTTCGGACCTTCGACAATGTCCGACTCCGACCTACAAGGTAGGTGGATGCCTTCTTCCGTCACGGAAGAAGACGTGCTAAAGCTGAGAGACGCCAGGTATCTAACCGGCGAAATTTCGCATAGGCTGCCTGCCCAAGGGCAAGTTATTCCTACTCCGGAGCCTAGTGAGAGCATGGTGTTCGTATCTCACCTCCGTCGGGGTTTAGGCTTCCCGACGGACCCCTTCGTGAGGGGGCTCATGTTTTATTATGGGCTAGAATTCCACGACTTGGATCCGGAGTCCATCCTCCACATCTCATCGTTCATTGTTGTATGCGAAGCCTTCCTCCACACTACCCCTCACTTCGGATTGTGGCTCAAGACCTTCAATGTGGAGCCAAAGATGATCGAGGGGCAGCAGGCAGAGTGCGGAGGGGCTGTTATAAGCAAGAGTGCTAACGCTCCCTGGCCTGAGGGCTCTTTTCAAGAGGAGCTTGGTTTGTGGCAACAGGAGTGGTTCTACATCACCGCTCCCAGGGGCACCAGATGGGTGGTGCCACCTGCCTTTCGCTCCGGTCCTCCACAATGGCTGGCGTCATGGGTCAACAAAGGGCTTGACTGGGGGGCCGTCCAAGGACGTACCCTTGTTACAGGGCCGTATTCGAGACCTCCAAGAGAGGGAGATCAATCTGGTTGTGGTGGCGCAGGTCATGCTGATTCGACGCCTTCTGCCCTGTAAATGTCACCCCCTTCGTCTGTGGGAATTCAATCCGGAGGGACCGCGAGCTCTCCAACACTTCATGGGTGCGACGCCCGTGGAGATGTATAAACTGTTCTTCGGATCACAAGAGATGTGTCCGGACTTGACTGAGGACGCAGGTCTGAGCTGCAATCGCCCAAATACTCAAGTAAGTAGTCCTGTGCCCGGACACGCTGTTCGTACATTTATCATAAACTTGCCCTCTAAAGAGCTGTCCCTTGAACAGGAGTGGATAGCAAAAGCAAAACTAATACGGTGTCCGGCTCCCCTCCCTGAGACCACGCCGGATCCTGTGTTGACCAAGATGCTGGAGGCTGCGCCTTTGGAAGAGGGCGAAGGGGGGAACAGGAAAGCTACTGCCTCCGCTAAGGAGGCTCTCAAGAAAGGGGGGATCGAGAATCCCTCCCTCCGGGGGGGGGGGGGGGGGGAAGAGGACCGCTTCTGAAGATCCGGAGGCCAAGGCCTCAAAGCGGGGGAAGAAATCCTCACCAGAGGGTCCTGCACCGGGAGAAGCCCCGGACGCACTATTTCCCCAAGGAAATCAGCCCTCTAGCGAGCCGTAAGTAGAAAGGGGAGTTTTGTAATAAGGGACATCCCTGTTTTTATTTCTGAAGATAAACGAAGTTTTACCTTGTAGTTCGGATCTCAGCCCTTCTCAGTAGAGCTCATCTTCGGGGGATCTTCGTCCGGAGATGATGGAGAGCGAAACGCCTCCATCTGCCGCACCGTCAGGCGGGGCGGATGACCCTGAGGTGTCATCGCGGGGGGTTTCCCTGAGTCTGGCGGGGCCGGAAGGTTCGGCACCAACTGGTGTACGGTCGGAGGAGCTGAAGGATCTGCTCGGGCGAGCGTCTATCTCAGAGGATCACCGTACATTAATGGGCACGGTGATTGAAAGGATTTCATCCGCTGAGAGCAGATTGCATGAAGCCGTCAGAAGTTTACTGACGAGGTTTGAGGTACGTAAGAATGATATACCTTCTAACAGTTTTGCATATAGAATGCGCCCGGTATAGATAGTAGCCCCTGAGACTCAGTGTGTTGTCAAAGGTGATGGCGTGCCGAGGATCATAATCTCAGTTGTAAGATTTCGCCCTTCCTATATAGGTGGCAGAGCGTTCGGTGGCCAGCCGAACTGATGGATTTGCCGAACTGAAGCGGCAACTTGACGTTGCGGATGCGGACATCACGCTGGTCAATAAGCGACTTAACGAGTCACAAGGTATGTGGCTTCTCCGCGGACACCTGGTAAGGGAGCTTGACGCCCATGCCTTACAACATGTATGCTTGATGCAGATGGTGCCGCTGCTATGGAGGACCTTCAGGCGGAGCTCGCCCGAGCCAAGGAGCAAGCCAGAGAAAGTAATGCGGCTGCCTTGAAGGCGGCCGAAGAGCTAAAAGCCAAACAGGCTGATCACTGCCGAAGCAGGGAGGAAATGGCCGAGATGGCCGTGAAGCTGAAGAATGCTACCGACCGCTGCGAGTTTCTTGAAAAAGAACGCTGAGCGGAGCAAGAGGACCTAAAGAAGGCCACCGCCGAAGCCAAGGATGCCCGCTCTGCGATGGGAGCTATAAAGGAGGAGCTACGTCAGGCCGGGGATATTGCGGCTGGAAAGCCCTTTCTACTGCGGAGGAAGTTCACGGATCCAAAGCATGCTCAGTTGGGTCAGCTATGGGGTGCGGAGGATGCTCATCTGGATTTGGCGGCGAGTGCCGCAGACGCGTTGGCACACTTTTGAGGCCAAAAAGATCACGGAATGGAATATCTTTTTTGGTCGCAGTTCCATAGTCCAGAGCGTCCACTTCCATTGACCGATCAGTTGGCCGAATGGGCTGAGCTGAATAGGTTGTCCGGACTTGCCATGAAGGATGTCGTGACTCATTTGTGGCCAAAAAGGCCCGAGCTGAAGAGTTATTTTGGCTTGGTGCAGCAGTTCCTTGATGCGGTGCCGCATATCGAGGCAATGAAACGGTCGGCATGCATAGAGGGTGCATGGATGGCTCTTGCCCGTGTCAAAACATATTGGGCAGAGATGAAGGCCACCGACGTTGCGTCCCAGGATTCGGGCAGAAGCCGAGTACCTGCCGAGCACTATTTTGAGGAAGTCCTGCAGGGCGCTCGTTTAATAGAGACACAGTGCTTGAAAAATGTTATGTTCAAATGACATGTATGATTTGTGAAACCATGTTTCAAATATAATATAATGGCCTTTTATACTTGTGCGTTCAAGTATTGAAATACCTCCTATGCGGCCGTTAATGTATATGTGTATATAACCTGAAAGATGGCAGTCTTCGGCTTCAGCCCCCACGCACATAGTGCGGGGGTGTTTGCAAAAAAGCGCATTTTCACAATTAATCCAACGTCTTGGTCCTGTGAAGGAGGTGATAGCGTAGCAAACTAGGCAACCGGACTATAATGCTTTATCACTTTCACTTAGCCATAGGAGCTCGATGGTGGGGCTACTATATAGCCCCTAGGGGCACCGCGCTCTCCGAATTTCGGGGCGCGTATGTGCCTGACCGGGAAACGGTCCTTCGTTAAAGCGGAGGAATTGTAAACATTCCGGTGGTCGATCGAGTGGTTGACCAGTCTCTCGCTATATCATGACAGTCAGTTTTCGGCTTTCTCTACTGAGGTGCTCACCTGGACGAACCGGGGCACAATCGCAGTAGTTCTCCTGGTGCCGCATTAGCCGATAGAGCGGAACGTAAGGCAGCAAAACACAGGAGCCGGGCAAACCCAACATTTGACCAAAGACATGATTCGGAGCTGATGCATATAAGGCCTAACTCGAGACTCCGAACACTCCCTAAGGTATTCGGTCTTTATGAAAATGGGCAGAACAATGCCCTAAGCCCCTAATGTCCAGGTACGCGCAAAAATTTCTGACGCGGCCGATGCCAAAACGCCAGCCTCCTCCTCGGTTATAGTGAGAAACCGGGGGATGTGTATCAACAAGAGACAGTAAGAAAGGTTTACACAGGGTCTTAATCTTTAAAGAATCCTTGCAACGGGTCCCTGTTGCACGTCTGCGCCTGTGTCTCTGTTGTGCCGTATCCTGGACGGGTGTAGCACGGTGTTCATCTGTAAAAGAGAAGAACTTAGTTGGAAAAAAAGGATCGTGCGAAAAATGTATAAACAGAGTATAATTCAAAAAATGAATGAAATTGAGCTTTATTGTCTCTTATTGTGCATGTGTGTAGCCCCTTGGAAGTGGGTACGCGGCTAGTAAGCCCCTTGTTTATTTATGCTGGACTCGCCTAACCGTGTCCGGGATCTGATTGACCTTTTTAGGTGCTTTGATCAGCAAAGCCGGATTAGTGTGTGGCTGTGAAGGCAGTCTCACTTTCTTCCGTATTCAAGGAATACTCGAAGTTTCCCTTTAATGAGATGATGCCGCGTGGACCGGGCATTTTAAGTGTAAGAGATGCATAATGCAGTATTGCGTTAAAGCGGGCGAAAGCTTCGCGTCCCAATAGTGCTTGATAGCTACTTTTAAACGGGACGATGTGGAAGACTAACTTTTCGCGACGGAAGTTGTTGGATGAGCCGAACACAACTTCTAGTGGTAGAGAGCCCGTACAATGGGCATATGGGCCTGGCATTACTCCTTTAAAGGAAGTGTTCCTATGGCGTAGTTTGGTTGAGTCTATCCCCATTCTGCGGATTGTATCCTGAAATAGCAGGTTTAGATCACTGCCGCCGTCCATTAGGACCTGTGTAAATTGTAGTCCGTCGATTATAGGATCTAATATCAGAGCAGTCCATCCTGCGTTCCGGATACTTCCGGAGTAATCCTGATGGTCGAAAGTGATTGGTTTTGACATCCAGTGTCGGGACTCCGCTGGGGGGGACTGTGCGGCGCGTACTTTAATGGGCGCCGCTCTATTTTTTCCTGTTGTCACTTGAAGTGAGTTTACTGTTTTGACCTCTTGTGGGAAATTCCTTTGTTTTCTGGTGCTCTGCTTGTGGGGTTCGTCATCGTCCTCGCTTGGTGTGTCGAGCCCCTTGTGTTCGGCATTAAGTCGGCCGGACTGTTTGAAGACCGAACAATCTCTGTGGGTGTGGTTTGCAGGCTTCCCGGAGGTACTGTGGATTTGGCATATCTTGTCCAAGATTTTGTTTAGGTTGGATAGCTCATCGCTGTTGTCCTTGAGAGGCAGTGTTTTGTTATTCTGCCGAGAGCTTTTGAATCCGGCGTTGACTGTCGTGCTCTTTGGGCCATTTCCCTTAGCCCGGCGCTGGTCCTTGCTGCGTCGTGGTTTCCCATTTCCATCCCTGACCTCGGATGTACTTGGGTCGCTGGTGCTGCATCTTGCCAGCCAGCTATCCTCTCCCGCGCAAAAGCGGGTCATGAGGCTTGTTAGTGCGGCCATTGTTCTTGGCTTTTCCTAGCCGAGGTGTCTGGCGAGCCATTCGTCTCGGACGTTATGTTTGAAGGCTGCTAAGGCTTCGGCGTCCGGACAGTCGACTATTTGGTTCTTTTTGGTGAGGAACCTGTTCCAGAATTTTTGGGCTGCCTCTCCGGGCTATTGAGTTATGTGACTTAAATCGTCTGCATCCGGAGGGCGAACATAAGTCCCCTGAAAATTTGCCCAAAACGCATCCTCAAGCTCTTCCCAAATTCCAATGGTATTTTTTGGGAGGCTTTTGAGCCAATGCCGGGCTGGCCCTTTGAGCTTGAGGGGTAAGTATTTTATGGCGTGGAGGTCATCTCCTCTAGCCATATGTATGTGCAGGATGTAATCCTCAATCCAAACTCCAGGGTCTGTTGTTCCGTCGTATGCCTCTACGTTTACGGGCTTGAATCCCGCTGGAAATTCATGATCCAACACCTCATCGGTGAAACATAGGGTGTGTGTGGCGCCCATGTATTTGGGTGTGCCGTGATGTTCGAATTCTCGACGTGTTGTATTGCTTTCTGGAGCTTGCTTTCTTGGCCCATAGATGGACCTGACCGGGCCATCCTTTTTGTGAGGATCCTTATGTGGATCGCGTGCCGGCTTATGTGCGGCGCCGCTTGCCGCTCTTTGTGGTCATCTATCCGACCGGGCGGCTTCTTTGTTCTTTGATTGTGGGGGCTCTACAGCCTCCTCGTCAAATTCGGGCAGTAGTTTGCGCTTCGGGTAGCTCTTTGTTTGGTGACTATCGCCATATTTGTCTGCGGTCTTGATTACTTTGCTCCATCTCATTCTGAGTACGTCTTCCGCTTTTTTGAGCTTCCGCTTCTGCTTCTTCAGACTTCGTGCAGTGGTGACGAGCCTTTTGTGGAGGTTCTTCTGCTCCAATGATGTGTCCGGCGTGAGATCGTCCGGACTGTTGTTTTCGCCGGGGACAGATTGCTTATCCAATTTATCCTGTTCAGATGGTTTGCTCGGGGGCATGTTCGTCGTCCACCGATTCGCCCTGCTCTATGGCTGGGTCTGTATGGGTGCTGTCGTTGTCGAGGCAAGACTTTGAGCGGCGCTTACGTCGCCGTTTGGGCTGTTTTTCAAGGGAATTATCCTTCGCAGCGTCCCGTTGTTCCTTGTTATCGCTTCCTTTAGGTGTGTCCACCATATATGCATCGTGAGTTGGGGTGGCCTTCTAGTGCCCTATACGTGTTGGTTCTTGGTCGTCTCCGGCATCGTCGTATACCGTCGATGTCTTCGGAGTCGAAGTCTAGCATATCAGTTAAGTCATCGATAGTGGCTACAAAGTGGGTGGTGGGTGGGCATTGAATTTCTTCGTCATCCACATCCCAACCTACCTGACCATAGTCCGGCAAGGGCTCTCCTGATAAGGAGAGACACTTTAGCGAATTCAGGATGTCACCAAAAGGCGAGTGCTGAAAGATGTCCGCAGCGGTGAACTCCATGATCGGCGCCCAATCGGATTCGATTGGTAGGGGCGTGGAAGGTTCAGGGTCCGGAGAGGAGTCCGACACCTTGGAGTCACGAGCTTCACAAGGGACAGGGTCGGTATTCGGCTCTATCGCCGTAGAGGTAGCAGCCCCCAAGGCGGTGTCCAGCCACCCATCCTCGATCGGCGCAGCCGGCTCCGAGCTAAGGGTCAGAGCGGACTCTTGTGCGGCCTCCAGGGCACTGTCCGACAGCAGAGTTAAATCATGCCTATCGTGACAGTGCGGCGCGCTCGGCTGTGGCTCAAATCTGTCGAAGATCAAGTCTCCGCGGATGTCAGCCGTATAGTACAAACTTCCAAATCTGACCTGATGGCCAGGGGCGTAGCTTTCGATCTGCTCCAGATGGCCAAGTGAATTGGCCCGCAGTGCAAATCTGCCGAATATGAAGATTTGTCCGGGGATAAAAGTCTCACCCTGGACCGCGTTGTTGTTGATGACCAAAGGAGCCATCGGGCCTATAGGTGACGACACAGAGGAACTCTCAATGAAAGCACCAATGTTGGTGTCAAAACCGGCGGATCTCGGGTAGGGGGTCCCGAACTGTGCGTCTAGGCGGATGGTAACTGTCACACCCTGCATTTTGTAACACTTCATTTGCATTATTAAAGCATGAAAATTTGGACCAACAAAAACTTTTGCTTTATTTGGCTTTTATTTGGAGTTGGTTTTCTCTCTGTGGTTTTTCAAGTGCTCTTAATAGTCAACTACTTCACCTTCTATACTTCATCTCCTTGCCCCAAACTTCTGTCCAATGATCATGCCATGTGTATAGAGAAATATAGTATTTTCTTACAAAAATAATTTGGCCAAAAAGTATTTTCTAAAATTAGTTTTCCAAAAACCCTTGAATTAAGATTTGCACTGCAAGTACTTGATTTGAGGTGTGAAAATCTTTCAAAAGGTATATTTGAAACCTATTAGATATAGGATACCCAGAAACCACAAAAATATAATTTTAAAAGCTATTTTTCTATTTTATTTAAAAGCTTTTTCTTAAGGCCAGAAATGGTCTTTAATAGGGAAAAATTATTTTATTGTTTCAAAAATATTTGACAAAAATCAGGGAAACTCAGTGGACATATATTTTCCATATATAAGAGTTTCAACATATGGTTATGATCAAAATATTGGACAAAACCTCCCAAAACCATTCCTGCCTATTTCAAGGATTTGAAATATTTCTACAGGAAATATTTTCATAAAAATCCAAGAAAAATCCAGCAAGTCACAAATGAATATTGTGATCACCTTGCAAAGCTTCATGCCAATTAAAGTCATTTTGGTTCACCAAAAGGCCCCAAAACCCTCTCTGACCAGAATCAAATTTGATCAAGTTTGTACTACCAACTTTCTACCCTTGACCCCAACTTTTGTGAGCATGTTCACATGACCAAAGGAGGCCACTACACCAAGTGGTGCATCAAGCAGAAGTGATTTGCTCAGCTAGATCTACTCAAATCTATTTCTGCTCATTTCTAGGGTTTACAAAAGTTGCATTGGCAACTTTGCCCAAATAATCTCCAAATTGGTGGAAGGCCATATTTATATGTGTCATTTCACCCTGTGAAGTCTCATGGCAATTAAAGTTCATTTGCTTGCCCAAACCATTATCAAACACCTTCTGGCATTTTGCAAAAACCACTATTTTGACCCCTTCCCCACTACTCTTGGAGAGCTCAAATTTTTACCACAGCTCCTCCTAGACCCCTTTCACCTCCAGTAACAATGGCAAGTCCATAGCTCAATTGTTGGATGGGTAAAATCTCTCTTTCTCTCTCTGGACAGCCCCTTTCTCCCTCTTCCTCACCTCTCTCCTCACCCCAGTGGCCATCCAGAGCATCCAATGCCTCCCTCTCCTTCTTTACTCCACCCTTGAGCTACTGGACACGGTTGGCCGCGCCCACAAGGCATAGAAAATGCCATGCCGGCCATTTGGGCGCTCTAGAGAGCGCTACAGTGCGCTCCCGCACTGTAGCCGCCCCCTGCCAAGCAGCTTCGGCCACCTCGGGCCTCCCCCGCGCGCCTGCCGATGCGCCTCGGCGTCCGCGGCATGCTACGCGGTCGCCCCCCTCCTCTCTCCTCCTCCCCGCGCCTCCGCGCTAGCAAACAAGGGCCGCCCGAGCGCACCAGTGAGCGTGCTCACACGCGCGGTGCCTCTGGCCCCCTTCTCCCTCTCTCTCTTCTTCCCCTGGGCGTAGTCGACCCCCACGAACACCCCAGACACAACCAAACAGCCCCCCGTGACCCGTGGCGACGGCAACAAGCTCGCCGGTGCACAGGTCCACGGTGGACCACCGTGCGGCTATATAAGCCCGCCCCGGGCCGCTCCAGTGGCATTCGCCTCCTTGTCACACCCCCAGGAGCACGCCCGCACCACCCAATCACCCCCGGAGGGCCTCTGTGCTCGGGATCGACCGGAGCTCCGCCGCCTCGGGTCACCGTCGATCTCAGGGTACGGGCTCCCTCCGCCCCTTCTCTCTCTCGATCTGGGCTCTCCTTACCTCCCTGATCATTTCCCCTCCGTTTCCCCTCTCATTTGCAGCCGGGAACGACCGGAGCCGTCGACACCCGAAGCTCCTCCGCCGCGAACCTCGTCGCCGGCGAACCCCTGCACTCCGGCGACCAACTCCGGCACCACCCGAACGGCGACACAATGAGGAGTCCAGCGGTGCCCTCAGCTCACCTCGCCGTGCCCGGAATCGTCGCCGGTGAGCTCGCCGCCCCTCTGACCCAGGGTTGACGACGATGGCCGTGGGGCCCGTCTGTCAGCCCCTCGCCCTGACGCCTGGGCCCCGCTCGTCAGGTTTAAACCTGGCGCGCGTGCGTGCACCTGTGCGCTGGGCCGCCTCGCTGGCTGGGCCTGCTGCCCTGCGGCTGTTCTGGCCCAGTGGCACAGTACCCTTTTCCCTTTTTCTTTTCTGTCATTATTCCAAAAATTCCACAGGATTAAATAATACTCCAAATGCAACAATTCCAATTCCTAAATTCCTAGAATATTGCAACCTATTTAATGGTGCAGCTTTCATTCAAATCCAACCAACTTTTATGTACTGTTCAAATTTAAATTCAAATTTGAGCAGTTTAATCTCTGTTTGGAAATTCATATCCCCTCTTGTATAACTCCAAATCCAAAACTAAGGATTCCTCCCTTCTTAGTTTTCAGCCTAGTATTTTACAAAAGTGTGTTGACATTTTTCTGAGCACTTTGGTTTTTCTGTTTTATTTTTGCCTTATTTTCTCGTTGTTATTTTGCGACGATAGATTGCATTGCTGATGAAGGAGTTGGACCAGAAGACTCTGAAGACCCCGAAGACTTTGTTGAGCCAAGCAAGCAGCCCTTTGACCATACCCATGAAGCCCTTTTTATAGCATGTCATATAGCACTTTATTAGTGTTGCATCGGAATCATGATGAGATGGTAACCACTTTGATGGGTTGCCTCTGTTACTTCCTCGTTGATACTTGTATTGTGCATGACCCTACCTCCTTATGAGGGTTATGCAGGTGGGAGTAGATAGGATGCTAAAGTAGTGCTACGCAAATAGGGACGGGAATATGCATGGTGATGGAGGCAAAGTTTTTTATTTCAAAAGACTTTTCGAAAACCCCGTCGGGTGCCACTTATGCCCGAGGGAGATGATGAAATGGGTAACCACTTGATGACGAAGTGGTGTACCGAGGCAAGTGTGTGTGTTGTTTTCGAAAACGGATTAGATTTAAGATTTGTCGACTGTCCCAACCTTACATGCGCAACCACTCTACCCTTATATGGGAAAGGGCATTATTAATTACCTAGGCTGATACTAGCTTGGAGCCCGCATTACTAGTGATGGGGGAGAGTTGGTGCTCTCTCTCTGGACGGGGTCGTGCCAGGTAGGGCGGCCATGACTGTCTTTACAGCACCGGACACACCGTTGGTACCCCGTGCTTGTGGTATGTGATGAATATGGGAGCGAGGCTCCACAACTTTATGATGTGAAATGTTGGGCACGGGGATTACTACCAATCGAGTGGACTCCATGATTGTGTCGTCTAGGGAAAGGTAGTGATCGGGTGCTTACCCCGGGTACTTGAGGTACCGCGGGTCGTGGATGACACGGAAGTTCCCCGGATCTTGTGGGTACAGTGTGCAACCTCTGCAGAGTGTAAAACTATTCGAATAGCCGTGTCCACGGTCAAGGACAGTTGGGCGGTGCCGCTTAAACTACGTCCAGAGTTTCACAACTGTGAGTGTGTGTGTTGATAAAATGAATTGGGTCAAGTCAAGGGACTTGACATGTTTGAGATGGGTTGGTGCCCACTCTATTTATGTTGGGTTGGTGCCCACTCTCTTTATGTTGATATCTGTAACATGTCCTCATGATTACTTGATGCACGTCTTACAAGTTGTTGAACATGTCATTGCACTCAAAACTAGCTTTCCGCAAAAATTTACCTATATCATGCACTGTTGTATCTTGAACCAAAACATGGGTTGCTTGCGAGTACATTCAAAGTACTCATTGGCTTGCCACTGGTTATTTAATTGACCAGGCATGGAAGAACCGGAGTTCGAAGAAGAGTTCTTTGGAGACGAACATGCGAACTAGGACGTTTCCCAGTCAGAATGCCTGTAGGGTTAAGGCAGATGGCATGGGTTCTACTTATCGACGAAGATTTCCGCTGCTTGAGTTTCATTTGATGTTCAGCCCTTAAGGCTTTATCAATGTAAGACTTGACCATAATGGTCATAATTTGTGTAAGATGGTATGTATGGATGTAAGACTCTTGTTATTCAGCTTCTGTGTGTTGAGTGAGCATTGATCTCTGGGATCACTGTACACGTGCATTCGGTGATCTCGACTCATGAGTCGGGGTCCCCACAGAGCTGGTATCAGAGCCATCCTGACTGTAGGAAGCCTTAGTTAGCATGGACGTTAGTTAGCTTGAGACCATCTAAACTTCTCTTCTTTTCTAAAGCCTACCCAACCCAAGATATATTCCCCTTATTGACCTCGCCCATTCAACCTTTGTAGATGGCTGCCGTACCCGAAGACTTCCTGACCACCGGATTTCCCGTGCTTCTCGAGGATAGCCTCAAGAAGTGCCAGTACCACCGAGCCCCCACTTTCACCTACCATGAGCATTGGATCAATGACACCGAGACGGAGTATCATGTGGAAGTGATCATGAAGGCCAATGACTCTCCAACAAGCTGGTTCTTCGAGGGACCCCAGATGGCAACACTAGTTCTTGCCGTCGAGACGGCAACCCTCAAGGCACTCACCCGCCTCCGAGACCTTCTTCCAGAGATGGCAGACGAGTTGGCAACCCGCTTCTTGCCTTATCGGAAGGAAGGTGAGGATGAGAGCAGTGCACCAGCTCCACCATTAGAAGAAGGACTTCCACTCCGATTCCAGACCTACTTCAGCCTTTGTGCCGATAGTTTGGCACAACACTTGTCCACGGAATCAATGGAACTCTGAAAGGAACTTCATGAGACCAAGGCACTTCTTCGCCAAGCACAAGAGAAGACGGATAGGATCAAGAAGGAAGGTACTCCCCCTGGACAGCCCGCAATCGCATACAGAGGCGGAAGACCCCCGAAGGATGGAGAATCACCACAGCAACACCGCATGAGCGCAAAGGAATACCGCAAGCTCTTCGCACCACCGGCAAAGCAACGCCGTGTTGAGCTCCTCCACTCCCCCACCCCTTCAAGTGAAGAGGAAAGTCAGGCCACCGATGACGAGGAGGAAGACCCAGAAGAGCCAGACTACGCGACCGAGCATTCCACCACTTAGGCATCTTTCGCAACCCGGATATGCCCGTTAGTAACCCTATGGTAGGATAGGTCGTGTACCCCTATGCGAAGTCGAGTCCATGTAATGATTCATATGAAACCATGTAGTGTTGTGCTTGCTTTTGTTGTGTTTGATGGATGTCGTGCTTTCCTTCGGGAACTTGTAAGCGACTACATCACCCATTTGGACTTTAATGAATGTGTTTGGCCCTTTTGGCCCTTGCATGAAGCAATTAGTGTCATACCAACCCCCTTACTAGGCATCCCATCTATATTGCTGTCCCCATCTTTCCCCAATCATGAGACCTTGACCACTCCAACAGGATGCCTGTTGTAACACATACTGGTACCTCTACCCAGCAGCAAGAAGCCGGAGGTTCTGTTGAAGCAGGAGTTAGCCAGGACCAAGCCCAAGGACAGACTCCACCCCCACCACCTCCTCCAATCATGGACATGGCTCAGCTTCTCCAAGCCTTCCGAGAGGAACGCCAAGCCAACACTGCAGCCCTTCAGGTGATTGCTCAAGCTGTCAATCGCCAGCCGGTGGGACACGGCAATGGACGGTCCACGTTGGTGGAGTTCAAGAAGCATGCACCACCCACCTTCATCGAGACTGCTGAACCCCTGGATGCAGACGACTGGGTCCGCACCATTGAGGACTTGTTGGACCTAGTCGGCTGCACTGAAGACCGTGAGAGGGTGGCATATGCTGCCCACTGTCTCGGGGGAACTGCCAGAGCTTGGTGGGATGGATTCAAGGCCATGCATGCTGAGCAAAACATCACTTGGAATGACTTCAAGGCAGAATTCCGTAAGGCCCACATTCCTTCTGGAATCATGGCCATGAAGAAGCGTGAGTTCCGAGCCCTGAAGCAAGGTAGTAGCACTGTCAAGGAGTACATGCAGAAGTTCAGTGTTCTCTCAAGGTATGCCCCTAAGGATGTCAGCACTGATGCTGCCAAGAAGGAGCGCTTCATGGAAGGCCTTAACCAGACTCTGCAGTACTCACTTGTTGTGTGTGACTGCCCGACCTTTCCTGATCTGGTGAACAAGGCACTCATGCTTGAGGACAAGCGACATGCTTTGGATGATACCCGTAAGCGCAAGATGATCAGCAAGGGTAGCTCCAGCAACCAGAAGCCTCGCCCGTGGCAGCCAGCCCCAGTCAAGCCAACCTATCAGCAGCCACGAGCTCCTGCACCCCGCACCAACTATCCACCTCAGCAGTATGCCAACCCCAGGCCAGCTTACACCAACCCCAATAACAATGCTAGCAGGAGCAGCAACCCCAACCAAGTCACTTGCTTCGGATGTGGACAACCAGGACATTACTCCAAGAATTGCCCCAACAAGAAGCCCGACGCCCCGCGCCCCAATGCGCAGAACCCAGGACAAGGCCGTGGAATGCCACCAAGGAACCAAGCTCCCCGCAACCTTCCCAACAACGGCAAGGGTCGTGTGAATCATGTCACTGCAGAGGAAGCCCAGGAAGACCCGGACGTCGTACTGGGTACGTTCCTTGTCAATTCTGCACCTGCAACTGTCTTGTTTGATTCTGGAGCCACGCATTCATTTGTCACCCAAAAGTTTGCATTAAAAAGTGGCATGACCCCTACACTCCTGTATAACCCTATGGTGGTACAAACCCCCAGAGCAGAGATGAGAGCCAAGATAGGATGTAAAGGAGTTGGGATTGTCATTAATGGGGTAGACTTCTTAGCAGACCTTATCATCTTAGGATCACAAGGCTTGGACGTGATCTTAGGAATGAATTGGCTCATCAAGCACCAAGGCTTGATAGATTGCGCCAACCGGACTGTCACTATGACCAATGACCAAGGAGTCGAAGTTAAATTTGCCTCCAACCCCTCCTCTGCTCAAGCCAACCAAGTCAACTGTCTGACTGAAGTTGGATTGGAGCAAGTGCCGGTAGTATGCGAATACCCCGATGTCTTTCCTGATGAGCTACCGGGAATGCCTCCTGACCGAGACATTGAGTTCATCATCGAGCTCATACCCGGAGCGGGACCCATCTATAAGAAGCCTTATAGAATGGGATCAGAGGAGTTAGCAGAGTTGAAGAAGCAACTGGAAGAGCAGTTGAGGAAGGGATTTATCCGCCCTAGTGCCTCCCCTTGGGGATCGCCTGTTCTGTTTGTGGCAAAGAAGGACGGTACCATCCGCTTGTGCATTGACTACCGCTCCCTCAATGAAGTTACAATCAAGAACAAATATCCACTTCCCAAGATTGAAGATCTGTTTGATCAACTCAATGGGGCCAAGGTGTTCTCCAAGATCGACCTTAGATCTGGGTACTACCAGCTGAAAATCAGACCCCAAGATATTCCGAAGACGGAATTTGTAACCAGATATGGCCTGTATGAGTGCATGGTCATGTCCTTTGGATTGACCAATGCCCCAGCTTACTTCATGTATCTCATGAATAAGGTCTTCATGGAATATTTGGACAAGTTTGTTGTTGTCTTCATTGATGACATTCTTGTCTTCTCGAAGACGGAAGAAGAGCACGAGCAACACTTGAGGATGGTCCTAGACAAGCTTCGAGAGCACCAACTGTATGCCAAGTTCAGCAAGTGCGAATTTTGGCTGCGTGAAGTTGGATTCTTGGGTCATGTTATGACCGAAGAAGGATTGTCAGTCGATCCCGCTAAGATTGAAGCCATGACTGAATGGCAATCCCCAAGCAATGTGAAGGAAGTCAGAAGCTTCCTCGGACTCGCGGGATATTACTGCAAGTTCGCTGAAGGATTCTCAAGCATTGCCCGACCCATGACTCAGCTCTTGAAGAAGGACAAGAAGTTTGAATGGACGCGGAAGTGCGAAGAGAGCTTCCAGGAGCTGAAGAAGAGACTGACCACCGCCCCAGTCCTGGCCACACCAGATATACACAAGGAGTTTGTGATATATTGTGATGCGTCAAGGACCGGACTGGGAAGTGTTTTGATGCAAGAAGGCAGAGTCGTAGCTTACCTTTCAAGGCAACTACGGCCTCATGAAGAGAACTATGCTACTCATGATCTTGAGTTAGCAGATGTGGTTCATGCCCTGAAGACGTGGCGACATTATCTCCTAGGGAAGCGGTGTGAGATATACACAGATCACAAAAGTCTGAAGTATATTTTCACTCAAAGGGAATTGAACATGAGGCAAAGAAGGTGGCTAGAGTTGATCAAGGACTATGACCTCAGTATTCAATACCACCCTGGGAAGGCTAATGTGGTAGCTGATGCATTAAGCAGGAAGGCTTGTTCCTTGAATGCTATGCTTAAGGGAAGGCTACCCGCCTTGTATGAAGAACTTGAAAGCTTTGGGTTGGAACTGGTTGCACCAGGATTCTTGGCCAACCTCGAAGTTAGGCCTACCTTGATGGATGATATTAAGGAAGCTCAGAAGGGACACGAAAGTATTGAAGGCATCAAGAGGAAGATCAAGGCAGGCAAAGCCCCAGGATTCTTAGAGGATGAGGAAGGAATTGTGTGGTTTGGGAATCGCATCTGCGTGCCCAACAAGGTTGAGCTCAAGAATCTGATCTTGCAAGAAGCTCATGACACCCCGTATTCCATCCACCCTGGAGGAACCAAGATGTATCAAGACCTAAGGGAAAGATTTTGGTGGCACGGGATGAAAAGGGAGATTGCCACCTATGTTGCGAAGTGTGATGTATGCCAAAGAGTCAAGGCTGAATATCAGCGACCTGCTGGATTGCTCCAACCACTCAAGGTTCCCGAGTGGAAATGGGATAAAGTCGGAATGGATTTCATCACTGGACTACCTAGGTCAAACAAGGGACATGACTCCATCTGGGTCATAGTCGATCATTTGACCAAAGTAGCCCACTTCATTCCTGTTAAGACTACCTATAGTGGCGACCAGCTAGCAACTCTATACATCAAGAGAATAGTAAGCCTTCATGGTGTACCCAAGGAGATTGTGTCTGATCGAGGAACCCAGTTTACCTCAAGGTTCTGGAAGAAGTTCCAAGAGGCCCTGGGAACCAAGTTGTCCTTCAGCACTGCGTTCCACCCGCAGACCGGAGGCCAGACAGAACGAGTGAATCAGATACTCGAAGACATGCTCTGAGCCTGTGTCTTAGCATATGGATCTAAGTGGGAAGATTGCCTCCCTTTTGCCGAATTCTCCTACAACAACAGTTATCAGTCAAGCCTTCAGATGGCACCATTTGAGGTGTTATATGGACGGAAGTGCCGCACACCCCTCAACTGGTCGGAGACCGGAGAAGGACTTGTCTTTGGGCCCGATATCCTCCGTGAAGCAGAAGAGCAAGTTCAGCTAGTCAGAGAGCGACTGAAGACCGCCAAGTCAAGGCAGAAGAGCTATGCTGACGCTCGTCGCCGACTAGTAGACTTCCAAGTCGGAGACCATGTATACCTGCGAGTAACTCCTCTTAAGGGAACAAAGCGTTTCCACGTTAAGGGAAAGCTTGCACCAAGCTTTATCGGTCCCTTCGAGATCACCGCACGACGAGGAGAAGTGGCTTACCAGTTGGAACTGCCACCTGAACTATCCGATGTGCACAACGTATTCGACGTGTCACAACTCCGGAAGTGTCTCCAAGTTCTAGACAAGCCTGATCTTTACAAGGACATCAACCACCAAGCCATTGACCTTCAGCCTGATTTGACGTACCGTGAAAGGCCCATCTGCATTCTGGATGAGGTCGAGCGACACACTCGAAGCCGCACCATCAAGTATTTCAAGGTCCAGTGGAGCAACCACACTGAAGCAGAAGCAACTTGGGAGCGTGAAGACTACCTTAGATCCGAGTTTCCGTATCTCTTTAAAGCCTAGTTTAGGAATCTCGGGGACGAGATTCTTGTAAGGGGGGTAGGTCTATCACACCCTGCATTTTGTAACACCTCATTTGCATTATTAAAGCATAAAAATTTGGACCAACAAAAACTTTTGCTTTATTTGGCTTTTATTTGGAGTTGGTTTTCTCTCTGTGTTTTTTCAAGTGCTCTTAATAGTCAACTACTTCACCTTCTATATTTCATCTCCTTGCCCCAAACTTCTGTCCAATGATCATGCCATGTGTATAGAGAAATATAGTATTTTCTTACAAAAATAATTTGGCCAAAAAGTATTTTCTAAAATTAGTTTTCCAAAAACCCTTGAATTAAGATTTGCACTGCAAGTACTTGATTTGAGGTGTGAAAATCTTTCAAAAGGTATATTTGAAACCTATTAGATATAGGATACCCAGAAACCACAAAAATATAATTATAAAAGCTATTTTTCTATTTTATTTAAAAGCTTTTTCTTAAGGCCAGAAATGGTCTTTAATAGGGAAAAATTATTTTATTGTTTCAAAAATATTTGACAAAAATCAGGGAAACTCAGTGGACATATATTTTCCATATATAAGAGTTTCAACATATGGTTATGATCAAAATATTGGACAAAACCTCCCAAAACCATTCCTGCCTATTTCAAGGATTTGAAATATTTCTACAGGAAATATTTTCATAAAAATCCAAGAAAAATCCAGCAAGTCACAAATGAATATTGTGATCACCTTGCAAAGCTTCATGCCAATTAAAGTCATTTTGGTTCACCAAAAGGCCCCAAAACCCTCTCTGACCAGAATCAAATTTGATCAAGTTTGTACTACCAACTTTCTCCCCTTGACCCCAACTTTTGTGAGCATGTTCACATGACCAAATGAGGCCACTACACCAAGTGGTGCATCAAGAAGAAGTGATTTGCTCAGCTAGATCTACTCAAATCTATTTCTGCTCATTTCTAGGGTTTACAAAAGTTGCATTGGCAACTTTGCCCAAATAATCTCCAAATTGGTGGAAGGCCATATTTATATGTGTCATTTCACCCTGTGAAGTCTCATGGCAATTAAAGTTCATTTGCTTGCCCAAACCATTATCAAACACCTTCTGGCATTTTGCAAAAACCACTATTTTGACCCCTTCCACTACTCTTGGAGAGCTCAAATTTTTACCACAGCTCCTCCTAGACCCCTTTCACCTCCAGTAACAATGGCAAGTCCACAACTCAATTGTTGGATGGGTAAAATCTGTCTTTCTCTCTCTGGACAGCCCCTTTCTCCCTCTTCCTCACCTCTCTCCTCACCCCAGTGGCCATCCAAAGCATCCAATGCCTCCCCCTCCTTCTTTACTCCACCCTTGAGCTACTGGACACGGTTGGCCGCGCCCACAAGGCATAGAAAATGCCATGCCGGCCATTTGGGCGCTCTGGAGCGCGCTACAGTGCGCTCCCGCACTGTAGCCGCCCCCTGCCAAGCAGCTCCGGCCACCTCGGGCCTCCCCCGCGCGCCTGCCGATGCGCCTCGGCGTCCGCGGCACGCTACGCGGTCGGCCCCCTCCTCTCTCCTCCTCCCCACACCTCCGCGCTAGCGAACAAGGGCCGCCCGAGCGCACCAGTGAGCGTGCTCACACGCGCGGTGCCTCTGGCCCCCTGCTCCCTCTCTCTCTTCTTCGCCTGGGCGTAGTCGACCCCCACGAACACCCCAGACACAACCAAACAGGCCCCCGTGACCCGTGGCGACGGCAACGAGCTCGCCGGCGCACAGGTCCACGGTGGACCACCGTGCGGCTATATACGCCCGCCCGGGCCGCTCCAGTGGCATTCGCCTCCTTGTCACACCCCCAGGAGCACGCCCGCACCACCCAATCACCCCCGGAGGGCCTCTGTGCTCGGGATCGACTGGAGCTCCGCCGCCTCGGGTCGCCGTCGATCTCAGGGTACGGGCTCCCTCCGCCCCTTCTCTCTCTTGATCCGGACTCTCCTCACCTCCCTGATCATTTCCCCTCCGTTTCCCCTCTCATTTGCAGCCGGGAACGACTGGAGCCGTCGACACCCGAAGCTCCTCCGCCGCGAACCTCGTCGCCGGCGAACCCCTGCACTCCGGCGACCAACTCCGGCACCACCCGAACGGCGACACAACAAGGAGTCCACCGGTGCCATCAGCTCACCTCGCCGTGCCCGGAATCGTCGCCGGTGAGCTCGCCGCCCCTCTGACCCAGGGTTGACGACGATGGCCGTGGGGCCCGTCTGTCAGCCCCTCGCCCTGACGCCTGGGCCCCGCTCGTCAGGTTTAAACCTGGCGCACGCGTGTGCACCTGTGCGCTGGGCCGCCTCGCTGGCTGGGCCTGCTGCCCTGCGGCTGTTCTGGCCCAGTGGCACAGTACCCTTTTCCCTTTTTCTTTTCTGTCATTATTACAAAACTTCCACAGGATTAAATAATAATCCAAATGCAACAATTCCAATTCCTAAATTCTTAGAATATTGCAACCTATTTAATGGTGCAGCTTTCATTCAAATCCAACCAACTTTTATGTACTGTTCAAATTTAAATTCAAATTTGAGCAGTTTAATCTCTGTTTGGAAATTCATATCCCCTCTTGTATAACTCCAAATCCAAAACTAAGGATTCCTCCCTTCTTAGTTTTCAGCCTAGTATTTTACAAAAGTGTGTTGACATTTTTCTGAGCACTTTGGTTTTTCTGTTTTATTTTTTCCTTATTTTGTCGTTGTTATTTTGCGACGATAGATTGCGTTGCTGACGAAGGAGTTGGACCAGAAGACTTTGAAGACCCCGAAGACTTTGTTGAGCCAGGCAAGCAGCCCTTTGACCATACCCATGAAGCCCTTTTCATTGCATGTCATATAGCACTTTATTAGTGTTGCATTGGAATCATGATGAGATGGTAACCACTTTGATGGGTTGCCTCTGTTACTTCCTCGTTGATACTTGCATTGTGCATGACCCTACCTCCTTATGAGGGTTATGCAGGTGGGAGTAGATTGGATGCTAAAGTAGTGCTATGCAAATAGGGACGGGAATATGCATGGTGATGGAGGCAAAGTTTTTTTTTCAAAAGACTTTTCAAAAACCCCGTCGGGTGCCACTTATGCCCGAGGGAGATGATGAAATGGGTAACCACTTGATGACGAAGTGGTGTACCGAGGCAAGTGTGTGTGTTGTTTTCGAAAACGGATTAGATTTAAGATTTGTCGACTGTCCCAACCTTACATGCGCAACCACTCTACCCTTATATGGGAAAGGGCATTATTAATTACCTAGGCTGATACTAGCTTGGAGCCCGCATTACAAGTGACGGGGGAGAGTTGGTGCTCTCTCTCGGGACGGGGTCGTGCCAGGTAGGGCGGCCATGACTGTCTTTACAGCCCCGGACACACCGTTGGTACCCCGTGCTTGTGGTATGTGATGAATATGGGAGCGAGGCTCCACAACTTTATGATGTGAAATGTTGGGCACGGGGATTACTACCAATCGAGTGGACTCCATGATTGTGTCGTCTAGGGAAAGGTAGTGATCGGGTGCTTACCCCGGGTACTTGAGGTACCGCGGGTCGTGGATGACACAGAAGTTCCCCGGATCTTGTGGGTACAGTGTGCAACCTCTGCAGAGTGTAAAACTATTCGAATAGCCGTGTCCACGGTCAAGGACAGTTGGGCGGTGCTGCTTAAACTACGTCCAGAGTTTCACAACTGTGAGTGTGTGTGTTGATAAAATGAATTGGGTCAAGTCAAGGGACTTGACATGTTTGAGATGGGTTGGTGCCCACTCTATTTATGTTGGGTTGGTGCCCACTCTCTTTATGTTGATATCTGTAATATGTCCTCATGATTACTTGGTGCACGTCTTACAAGTTGTTGAACATGTCATTGCACTCAAAACTAGCTTTCCGCAAAAATTTACCTATATCATGCACCGTTGTATCTTGAACCAAAACATGGGTTGCTTGCGAGTACATTCAAAGTACTCATTGGCTTGCCACTGGTTATTTAATTGACCAGGCATGGAAGAACCGGAGTTCGAAGAAGAGTTCTTTGGAGACGAACATGTGAACTAGGACGTTTCCCAATCAGAATGCCTGTAGGGTTAAGGCAGATGGCATGGGTTCTACTTATCGACGAAGATTTCCGCTGCTTGAGTTTCATTTGATGTTCAGCCCTTAAGGCTTTATCAATGTAAGACTTGACCATAATGGTCATAATTTGTGTAAGACGGTATGTATGGATGTAAGACTCTTGTTATTTAGCTTCTGTGTGTTCAGTGAGCATTGATCTCTGGGATCACTGTACACGTGCATTCGGTGATCTCGACTCATGAGTCGGGGTCCCCACAGTAACACGAGACAAGGGACACGATGTTTTTACCCAGGTCCGGGCCCTCTCGGCGGAGGTAAAACCCTACTCCTACTTGATTAATATTGATGATATGGGTAGTACAAGAGTAGATCTACCACGGGATCAAGGAGGCTAAACCCTAGAAGCTAGCCTATGGTATGATTGTTGTTCTACCTATGGACTAAAACCCTCCGGTTTATATAGACACCGGAGAGGGCTAGGGTTACATAGAGTCGGTTACAATGGTAGGAGATCTACATATCCGTATCACCAAGCTTGCCTTCCACGTCAAGGAAAGTCCCATCCGGACACGGGACGAAGTCTTCAATCTTGTATCTTCATAGTCTTGGAGTCCGGCCAAAGATGATAGTTCGGCTATCCAGACACCCCCTAGTCCAGGACTCCCTCAGTGGTCTTTCTACTCATAAACATGATGATGAAGACAGGCCGCATCAGATTTGTTGGGAAGCTTTACAAGAACCACACCCTTCGTAATCGAAGGCACAGCCAGGAAATTGTTGTGGTCAAGTACAGCCTCGAGAACACGCCTGACAACAATGCTACAGGAAAACATTAGTTTAGGACACGTGGCGACAAGGACACAACAGCTGGATAGTTCAGCAGTAGAACTCATCATCAGGTCTTCCAGTTCACACGACATGACTTTGAGAACTTCATCTCCACCGCGGACCTGGTTCTAATTCAAACAGAAACCATATTTTATTACTACCTCCGTTCAGAAATATAAGGTGATTTTCGATGTTATACTCCATATATGACTATATATACGCACAGAAATGAGTGAACAAAGACACTAGAACATGTCTTCAAAGGCATGAGAGCAGAGGGATTACATGCAATATCCATAACACAAGTTACTGAGGCAAATATACCCTCTTAAAAGGTAGCATTGATGTTCATAAAGTACTCCCTCCATCCCAAAATTCTTGTCTTAGATTTGTCTAAATACGGATGTATCAAGTCACATTTTAGTATTAGATACATCCGTATCTAGACAAATCTAAGACAAGAAATTTGGGACAGAGGGAGTAGTTGAAAGTAATCTATAAGAAATCAGTGTCAACCTCTCGCATGTTTTGGTCAAAAGAGGAATTTAGAACCGTCATTTGGCACACTAAAATCACATGCAAGATCACCCAGAAAGTTGTACTACCAGTACTAGTACTGTGTGTTAGATGAAAAACACGATCAAGATCGATAAAAAGATCGTCAACAAGAGACATTACCTGGACTTGCTTAATGAGGGATCCCAGAGAGGGGGGCTTGGACAGGGCGATGGCTTTGAGCTTGTCTGCGGTAGTCTCGGCGGGGTGCTTGCGCTTCTTCGTACCATGAGCCTCGACGGTTTTGGCCAGAGCCATAGACATCACGTTGGCCGGTGCTCCGGCGTCCATCCAAGAGAGGAAGTTGAGAGAGAAGAGTGAAAGGAGGAACGAGATGAGGGAGAAGCAAAGCGAGTGGGGGTTTTCTTCAAGAGAGGAAGCTGAGAGAGAAGAGTGAAGTGATGGTTGCTTCATCCGTCCAACTTACTGCTGGAAAGGAGGGGGTTTTGTGATTTTTCGGCTCATTGGGCATTACTGCGGCCGTTCGATCGGGGTAGTCTACCGTCACTCTACTACGGAGTAATTTAGTGCATGGATGGTGGACCCAGGTGCTGGCTGTCCCACACGTCGGCGAAATTGAGTAATTTAGTGCATGGCTGGAGGAGGATCTGCACAGTAGAGCGTGTCCACTATTTTTCATTTTGAAGAAAAAAAATGATTACAGCAAGCGTTTCCACTCTTACGACGGAGGAGTGCCAAACACGGCAACCACTTGAACATACACAGTGCTCCTACTACTAGGCATGTGCAGTGGTTCATACGTCAGTACTACACAATCTTGTTGCTAGTGTAGTAAGATATGACGATAACAAATGATGTTGTGCGCATGTCAACTACTCCTATATGTAACATAGTACCACTTTTTCGACTGTTCGGTCGAGAATGAACGGTGAGATCAATGTTAACAGAACTAGGTCCACAGCGCACGGAGAGTACGGTGCTACAGTACTCCACGAAACATGAACCATATGAAGCACATCCTATAGTGTTAGACAGGGTGTATGAAGGGTGCACGGGATGGGAGCAAAAGTTCCCTTCTTGACCCACTTTTGGGTGTTTGGCAGAGTGCATGAAGGGTGCATGAGTCCACACTAGTAGGTTGACAAAAATACACGAAGAGGAAACAACTATATTGAGATGAGAATGCAACCAAACACACCTACACGCTTTGTGCTACAGTGACTGATCTGCACCGTCTGAGTTTGATCCAACGGTCATGTTGTGCCGAGACATGGACATGCCCATGCAGAGGGCGCCTAAACACCATCAAAGTCCCTCTGCTTCTCGAGGTGCATGACATTGGTGATGCAGGGTGCACCCGCCCGTAGAGCCCGCTCCCGGTCGACGGGAGCCAGCTCGTCAAAGACGGCGTCCAATGGCACGAATGGATTCCGGTGACGGAGTCCTGAAAGGATTCGCCCGGCAACGGCGACGGCAGCCCGCAACCCCTCCTTGTCCAGCTCAGCCCCCACCATATCGCGGAGACGGCTCGGCTCCTCGGAGATATAGGTGAAGAAGGAGACCAGGTCAGGAAGCCGCAGCTCGTTGAAGTCGACCGATTTGGTCGAACGGGTTTAGCCCGACGGCCGGCATCGTCGCGCTGGCACGACGGTAGGCATCGCGCAGCCGCAACACGTGTGTGGCAACTTGGTTCACCAAGTGGCTGAGGCGATCCTGGACCTCGTCACGATGGTCTGCCCTTAGTGTTCCAGTTTCATGAGGAAGACACCCAACCGGAGTCTCAAGAACATAAGGCGCTTTGGGACGAGCTTGAACTGGCCTTGCGGGAAGACGTCGCGCCTGTCCCCGCTCCCGTTCCGGCTCCCGTCGCCCCAACTGCGCCAGCGCCCATCCCTGTGGCATTGATGGGCTGGGAGCCGCACATTGTCACCGAGCTTGATGCCACGGGGTTCCATGAGGTTCCTGCCGACTTTCACGCGCCCGTGCACCTGCCAGCGCATGCGCCTGCGCGTGCACTGACGCGCACACCCGTGCCGGTGCCCGTGCACCTGCCAGCGCATGCGCCTACGCATGCACTGACGTGCGCGCCCGTGCCGGTGCCCGTGCACACGAATATCTCTGCCGCGCCGTTGACAGCGCCTGTTCCCGCGCGGGTGCCAGTGCCCCCCTCAGCGGCATGGATGGCCGCCGTCGACCGCTTCCTTGCACCAACGCCAGTCGCCTCCTCCCGCCAGTTGACTCGCTCCGAAGTCCAGAACATTTTGGCCTTCCTTGAAGCTAGGCCAACGTCCAGGAGTACGCCAACAACGGTGCAAGACGCCGCTGTCGCCGTCGGTCGGTGGCCCGACGACACACAGAGCACGGCAGAGGAGCCGCTTCCCACCGCGAGACGCCCCCGCCGCCGCCGCGTAATCTAAATTTGCCATGAAAAACTTTCGGATTGCCATGCTTAAAATCCGAACATTTATCATTTCCGTTTATTTTATATCAATCGTCGTATAATTTAAAGTCGGAGTCAGGCTGAACGAAATGTATGGTTTGATCGATTGAATGTTCTGCTAGAGCCGCATCAAATTAAATATAAAACGTCATCAAGCCACATGTATTCCTTGTCATCCAACGACCTAGACTGCTTCAATGTTGAGCGCTCAACACGTTTAGCGTGCAGTTAATTTCATGCCAAAAATAGTGCTAATCACATGACAACACGCAAATAATATCCTAGTAGTTAATATCCGCATGCACTTAATATACTTACAAATTAACGTGCATTTCACGTACACACAGACTAGTGCTGCTAGTACGTGAAACTGGTGCCGTGACTTGTGAACGCGTCCAGATATGGTCAACGGCAACATCGCCCGCGAGTTCTTCCTGTTTGCCCGTGCGTCTAAACGCAGAAGGGGAGGAGAGAGAGAGAGAGCACACATGGAACCCACCAGTAAGTCAAGGCGAATAGTACTAAAAATAATATTACATGTTATCCATTAATTAGGCTGTGGTAATATAAAAACGTTATGTGAACAAAGGGGGTACAACAAACATTGCTATTCTACGTATGTTGCCTATTGACGTGCGGCTTGAAGGCCCGGTCGCATGTTCGATCCTCGTCCTTTATTTTTTAATTTGTATATGGGTCCAAATTTGTTTCATGACATGTGGGCCCCTCGGTGTGTAGTTTGTAGCACTTTAATTTGTGGGTCAAAATTTGTTCCATTCCAAGTGGACTATCGGTGTGTAGTTTTGTAGCTTATTTATAATAATTAAAGAAAACAACATAGTTTTTTCAATAATACCATGGTGCGATGTTGAAGGCGAGAAAAGGATGTGCGAGAGAGCGATGACCGAGCCAGAGGGAAATCAACTAGGGGAGTTGCGTGGGTTGCAACGATGTTTGGAGTAGTTGTGGGTCGAATGCTACGAAAATATAATCTAAACCGACCGGAATAAATGCCTACACAAATTAATCCAAGGTTGGAGTGCCCCTCGCAATGTAAATAGCTCCGGCTTTGCGAGCGATGGAGAGGTAGTAGCTTCAACGCGTGGAAGATACGGTATGAGAAAGTGAGGTCAATCGAGAGACATATAGATAGAGAGACAAAGTGAGTGTGGTCCGACATTCATTGATCAAATATATATGCTCGGGAGAGATATTGTCCGATTGAGCTTTTGGTAAGGGTGAGGGCTGTAAGATAGAGCTTGAGAGATAATCCAGTCACAGATGTGTAGATATATTTTGTGCGTGGGAGGAAGCAAGGTCAACCGATCACATAGGATCACCGTGCGATCGAAAGAGTGAGACGGGTTGGAGAGAGTGACCTAGATAGACGATGTGCGTGAGAGAGTATACAATGTGAATAGGTCGAATTGGGCTCAAACATGGTGATATATCGTTTTTGTCCGAGAAAGATCGAGGTAAATCGAGACATACGGAGAGAGATAGATAGATAGATAGATAGAGATAGAGAGAGAGAGAGAGAGAGAGAGAGAGATTGAGTGAGAGTGGCCCACCATGAGGTCGAAAGAGTGGCGGCGGCTTGGATGGACTGACCTAGATAGGCAATCTGCGTGAGAGAGTATAAAGTGTGTTGATCGAGGCCCGAACAGGGAGATATATCATTTGTGTGTGAAAGAAAACGAGATTAAACGAGACTCAGATAAAGAGAGCGAGATTGAGCGAG
This sequence comes from Triticum timopheevii, assembly GCA_963921465.1. Classification (NCBI taxonomy): domain Eukaryota; kingdom Viridiplantae; phylum Streptophyta; class Magnoliopsida; order Poales; family Poaceae; genus Triticum; species Triticum timopheevii. Next base: position 485,232,016 of record OY997270.1, on the reverse strand, counting down.
TGTGGCCCTCCGTGCGGAAGAAAGAGTGAGACAGTCTCAAGGGAGTGACCTAGATATACAATGTGCGTTCGTGCGTACGAGAGGTTGGGGGGGCTAGATAGGCAATGGATGTATTTAGCGCGAGAGGGTGAGAGGGAGAGGGGGGGGGGGGGGGAGAGAGAGAGAGAGAGCTCGACATGGGGTGCAATGGCGGGTATGTGAGGTAAATACATTTGGTAACAGGAGTGGAAAAAGGGTTGTGTAGTTGAGAGACTTAGAGATCGAAACATGGAGAGAAAGAATGAACGTGTGTTGGAAACCGATAGCTTGCTAAGGTGGTTAGGAGAGGAAGATTGACCGATACAGGAAGTATGTAGCATTTGTGCGCGGGGGGGGGGGGGGGGGGGGGCTAAAAACAACATTTGAATGTACATAGTACGAGACTTAATATCGATGTTTCAATTCAGTGTACATTGTAAGATTTGAACCGAGGACCAGGCATACAGGTAATTATTTCGAATTCGTGCCATACTAAGTTTCGAAAAGTTGACATTCGCTCAATTTGTTGTGCTATTTTGTAGGTCATATATTTGAATCCATCCAAAAGTTTTCTCACTACCATGGTGTTCATCATATACATATGAATTTGTATTTAAAAAGTACCGTGGATACAGTGAAATGCGAAATCCACGTTAGAATTGGAGATCGCTACGTGACACACACTCTAATTCAAATAACTAACTACGTGACACACACTCTAATTCAAATAACTAATTATGTGACACACTCTAATCCACGTTAGCGTGGGTACCGTTTTGATTTTTTTCAAATAACTCCTCATTAATTAATTTATAGTACTCCCTCTGTTCAATTTTATAAGACCTTGAAGACATTTCAGACAATGTGCAAAACAGTTCATTTTAAGTTGTCTGAAACGACTTACAAAAGTGAACGGATGGAGTATCTTGTTTCGAATGACTAATTATTGCAAGGAAAACACGGGCATGGTAATACATACAGATTTGTTTGCAAATGAAAGAAGATTCGTTTACATTCTCAAATGTAGACGCACCAGGCAGACTAGGGTCGTGTCGGGGTGGACGATGCTTCGGTGCCTTAAAGGCAACTGCCCTTGGGTGACTGACATATGGGCCAGCCACCTGTTGGGCCCACATGTCATGGACACAAAGGCAGGTGCCTTAAGGCACCGAAGCATAGTCCTGTCGGGGTGGTCACGTGTGTCGGATGGACGCGTAGCACCCAGCCACCCACCCCCCTCCCCCCAAAAAAGGACGACGACAATATAAGTTCGCGCTTCCACATTTCGGATTGAAATATCTGGCGGCCCCAGTTCTGGCCCTGCAAAATATCTCTTCTCCACCATCCCCTTCCACGCCCAGATTGCTCAAATCCCTAATTCACCGCCATCCCTTGAATCTCCCCTCGTCTCATCTCTTTCCCCACCGTTCCCCACCTCTGTTGCGGACGACGACGACAAAGACGATGGTCGCGCATCACCACCGCACCGGAGCTACCTCATTTACGCCCTCGTCCACCGCACCGGGTGGTCCAACGACAACGTCGGCCACCGCAACCGACGTGCCTCACAGACGCCGAGTTCCACCGCATCAAGTGCGCTTCACCGACGCCGTCTCCCAGCTCACCGGGGCTACTTCACCGAGCACATCGTTGCACCTCCGCCCCCCGAGGCCGTTGGGGCTTCACCAACGGTCTCGTCCACCGCATCGTAGCGCTCCACTGCCACTCAAGATCTGCATCCGTGCGCGGCCAGCCAATGCCAGCGCATCACCCTCAACGGCTCTGAAGTGACCCGCACTCTAGCTAGGCTAGCCTGCCCAAACGCCGGCCCGAACTAGGTATCCACACATCACTCCCTTGTGCACTGTTCCGGCGATGTTTGGATATCCTTTCACTACTCTCTTAGCTTACACGCCTATGCAACTCTGACTTTAACTCTTATTTCTTCTGGAGATACCATCCGAAACAAGAAAATCCATTTTTTAGCGAAGCATGACGGCGCTACGGGATCTGGTACACATCCTGCACACCCGTATAACCTTGTAAGTATCTGTCCTCCGGTACAACATCAAGGTCGATTCCTCTTATTTGATCAACCATTCGCCGTGTAAAAAATGCAGAGGGGGATGCAAGGAGCACAAGGCCTGCACATCCAAGCAAGTGGTAACATGGACTTGTACATGGAACATCCCAAGCGCAAGCAGAGCTGCAGTGAGCATGTACAACAAGCTAGCGTAAGTCCCTGCATTTCATTTAATTCATACTGGGATTCGTGTATGATTTGTGTGTAGTGGCTGATCCACCAATTCAAGTTACCAGGGGCGAACGTTTAACTTAAAAAATACGAAGGCACTTGCACTCCGGAAATCAACATAACTTGAGAAATGTGAAGCTACATGCACTTTGAAAACCAGCTAATGATCCAAAGTAGTTCAGATTATAAACACTAAATGATGCAAGCACCAAAAAACACAAAATGCAACATGGTGTACAAGGACTACAAACATGGTCTGTACCTGCTTGAATTATTCGTTCTCTGGCTGAAAATATGGAAGTGTAATTGCACGTATAACTAGTGCGCAAACTGCATATCAATATATCTATCCTGCACAAGTATGCCAATAGTTTCAAACAACAGATTAGAAAAGTATTTATGCTATGTTGTTATGATACGAGGACTTTCTGGTAGATGGCCTCGACGTTTCCTCAAGCTATGAAAATGCACTATAATTTGCTTGTCATCAATGCCTGCAAATCTCTGTCTCTCTCAACATACTAGATCATCATTAGACACTAAATCATTCAATGAGCTTGCAAAATGCTTGCATTAGATCCCTCATTAGACACTATATGTTCATCACCAGGAGCATGTAAAATGTTTGCATCAAATCCTTCATTAGCAGTCTGTTCATTAGACACTTCAGGCTCAAGAACAACATGAGCTTGATGTTTGCACCGGAAACTTGATTAGATACATAGGATTCAGTCAGTTCAGTATTGATTGGGGGAGTTATAAAATAAGTAGAAATTGGTTTCATTTTCTCATAGATTCCCTACATACAAGCAGTTTTACAACACCGTCAGGTTTAACTATTGGCCAGAAATTGAAGAGTTGAATTAGATATAATCAGGGATGTGATGTACCTGCTCGTTGCGCATGCTACTCTTGCAAGCTGCGACTATTCGTTTGCGCAAGCTCGATGCCATGCCCGTGCTGCCGCCGCTGCCTCCCACGCAGGCTACACCCAGGTTGGATCTTCATCTTCTTGTCCTTCCGTTCGCTTGAAGCCCGACGACCATCCTCCAACGAGGGTGTGAGGAAGTGCTGTGTCGGTCTGTCCAGCGGCGGCTAGGTTAGGAGCGAACCAGACTGGAGGCTGGAGCGAATGAATTGGGATTTTTCCTGCTGTCGATCGATATGGGAGGCGTTCGTTTGGGCCGCGAGCCTCCTATAGGGCCTGCCTTGCACTTATGTTATTGGCCCATCTAAATTGAAACATTTTTCTTCATTACATTGCCTGCTCGTGCGTTGGGACGAACAAAACTAGCATGGGCCAACCTGGACAACTCAAACTAGGTGCACACTTTCCAGCCACCTGAGGCGGCCGCCCATACCAGCCCCTATGGTGGCGTCGCCCCTTTTTGCGTGTATGATTGGATAGTGAAAAATATTCCAGTGGCGCTTTTGATTTAGCCACAGAATGGTTGAATTGCTTGTTTCTATGAACTGAGTTCGCCAATAATGTGAAGGATGCCAGTCTTTTCATCCTATTGTAGATTGCTTAGATCTCGATATGCCAAAAGTAATCGCATGAAATATACAGTAAAAGCCAATGTGATGTGTTTGGCTACAACTAGTCTGACTACACGTCCTCATATAACATATCAAGGACACACCATCTTACAAGATTAACCATTCAACTTACCCATGCAGTGTGGGAAGAAAGAAGTATTGGGATTGCATATCCAAGCAATTGATGCCATGGACTCCTTTGTACAACCTTGTAAGTGAAAAAGAAGTTGCAGTGTGCCTGTACAAAGAACTAGCGTAAGTTCAGTTACCCACTTCTTGGAATTCTAGTTAGCCACTTATTGCAAAGTTGTTCAATTACGTTGCTTGGCTTAATTTACTTTGCTACTGATTACATAATGGCGTAGCCTGTTAATCATATTGTAGACTGCGCCTATCTATGTGTTTGATACTTACTGTTAAGAATTACCTGTTTTCCTTAACTTAAATATCTACTTGTTTGTTTAACTGCTTTGCTGCTGCAACAGGGGGTTACAATGATGTTAATAACTACTCCCTCCGTCCCATAATATAGGATGTTTTTTGACACTAGCATCCTATATTATGGGACGGAGGGAGTACTTTTCAGCATCCAATTGAAACTCTTTAATTCCTTATTTGTTTAACTGGTTTGCTATTATAACTCCCAGTTGAGATGTTTTGCTAACTTCAACTTTTCTGAATCCAATCGGAATTTTAATGGAAAAACAGGTTAGCCCAAGATCAAAGAGCGAGGTCCCCATGGACGTTGTCATCCCACAGCAGTGGCACCGGCCCAATCGTGCATTATGAATTGCCAACTGCTGATGCTCTAGAGGCTAAACTAGTGGTAGAAAGAGATTCTGCTTCTGCACTTAGAGATGAAGTTGACATGTTGAGGAAGCAAACAGCACAATCAGAAGTAGTACTCAAGACAACCATTAAATATTTGGTGGATTTCAAAACGAAGCAAGCTGAGACTGACCAGATTGTTAAGGTCCTGAAGGAAAAAAGGAAATTAAATTCCTACTTGGTAAATCATAGGTGAAATGTTCTTTCCATAGTTGAATAACCTTTGTGTTGTCTGTTCATGTAATCAATCAAACCATTTGTTTTAGAGATCATGTAATAATTGTTTTTTTTGTTTTTTGGTTTGTAATTTTATTTGAGCACAAGTCTGTATTAATTGATAAGACTCGGAGACATTTCATTTGGATTGCTGTGCCAGACCTACAAATATGCCAATCGGGCTGAATGTGCATTCAACAATAGTAGTAGTATAGATGGACCATAAGTGGCACGCATTGGAAAGGGCCAAGATGCTGGCTAAAAAAAGGATGCTGTTGTAGCAAAAAAAAGTACAACGGCCTGGCTTATGTATGTTAGTTGATATTATTGATCCATATACTCAATAAGTGTTTATATGTCTATTAGTTCTATACATTCTTGGTTGATTGACTCAGTATTTGAATCTTGATACATCGCTTGTGTACATATCTAAATGGGAGTACACATTATGCTGCGTGTAACATTTGAGTTGGACATGAAGTGTTCCAAATATTCGAATTCACCTTAAACTGGATTCTAGTTTCTGAATTTGAGTATCGGCATTTGTAAACCATATTCATATATGGCAGTGGAATACATCTTTGTCGTCCTTTTGAAGATATATAAAACACATAGAATGATTTATAATGATTCATATAGGAATACAAAATGGATTCGAATTTAGTTGCCAAGGTAAACGTGGATGCTTATTGTCCCAAAATTCGAAAGAAGCAGCAAAATGTCCACTCCCACGTCGGCTACCCGAAGCCAAGTGTTTGGGAGATGGAAATTACTGTCTACCCATTACACGGACAATCCATCGGCTCAATTTCCACTGCTCTAAATAGGGGTAGGTTAGTAACTTCAATTAGACATGACACGACCGCCTCTGAGCCCATTCCGACACGGTGGGCGTCAAACATGGGCGGCAAAACACATTTGATTCAAGCTCGTCCGAAAGACCTCTATTTCTCCCTCCATTCCCCATTCATACACGGTGGGCGGCAAAACAAACTCGACTCGGCCAAAATTGATGTAGGCAAATATTTTCAATAGGGGCAGGTTTGTAACTTCACTCATACATGACACAACCGCCCTACCTGTCAGCCCCGTTCATACACCGTGGGTGCAACCATGGGCGCCAACCACCCTCTCCTCGCCCGAAATCGTTCTGGGCAAATATTGGCGAGATGCGAGATTACCGTCCTATCCCCAACCGACGAGACATCCAAATTTTAAATGGGGGCTAAGTTCGTAACTTTCCCATATTTGAGACAGGCGCGTCCCAAAAATATGGTTCCCCGTACCTCTCCCTCCATTTTCCCATTCATACACCGTCCACGCTAGAACACCCCATCCCCACACCAGCCTCCGTCCGCCACCCCATCCATCGCCGCCGTCCTCCACCACATCCATCGCCATCGTCCTCCACCATGACGGAGCGCCTACCAAGACCGCGTCGTCCACTGCTATAGATGGATGTTTCTCATCCACGACAACGGACCAATAGCCTTGCATCGCGTCCTCTCGCTTCATCGGCGCCGTCGTCCTCTTTGCCGGGGCCGCTCACACGACCTTCTCTTCCACCGCAACGGGACTTATCCCCCGATGCACCCGTCTACCGTCGCAGATCTGCTTCAACGCCACCGACAGCCATCGCACCCCCGATGCCTACACGGCGCCGCAAGAGAGGTGGTACTTCATATCTCCTCAACTTTTTGATCTCAACCAAAAAATAGATCTTAACTTGGTTACTCTACTTTCTTTTCAGCTCTTAGAATTTAGTTCTTAGTTTGAAGCAAACAATGGATGCTAAATATCATTTCTCCAGTTTGCAGCTTCAAATCTGCCATGGCACAGCCATAATACGGTTTAATTGATCATGCTTAGGGTTTAATTGATCATGTTGGTTCCGTGGTGGTTTCTTTAATAGAAATCGGAGGGGAAACCCTCTTTTGCTAAAAAAAAATATGCTTAGAGTTTCCCCCTTTTATGATCACTATACGATCATAATACGTTCTTCGTGTCATAATAACACTGCTCCACGCATCAAGCTAAACAAGCTTAGATGTTCAAATACGAGTATGATATTATTAAAACAGAGTTGTTTAATTGGTCAGCTAAATGTTCCTAAATTAGTTTTGAAAATGCATGTTCGCCCCTCGGGTGTGTATCTCTACAGGGTGCCCACGGTGGGCCGGCCCACCCTGGGATTTTGGGTCGTCCCAGGCCCCGATTCCCCTCTGTTCTGCTGCACACTTCCGATCTCTACTCGCCCCCAGCCGCCTGCCTCGCCGGCGACTTGCCGTCCCCGGACGGCATGACTCTAGTAGGAGACGCCGGACTAACAGGAGGCCAGGAGCCACTCGCCCAATAGCATCACCGCTGCCCGGGAGCGCCGCCATGCCTACCTTCCCAGTCCGTTTAGGGCTCAGGCGTGCAGCACCCACCAAGCCAACCCGATTTATCCTGAGATACATCCTCAACACTCAGCAACCACTCCTCATCACCCATTTTCTAATTGATTCATTACTCATTAGGCAGGACTGTCATTAGGGTTTGTTGTGTGCTCAGTGCTACCTACACTTAATGGTTCAGATGTATTTTGATAATCTTTAGTACCTCTAAAGTTCACAGGGTTTTCAAAATTCCGGCCCTCAGAATAGCAACTAGTCATTTTGGATTGTTGGTCGTAGTGACATTGACCCAGATTACTGCTGCAAGCCAGGTTTGTTGACAATTTTACTTTTCTTTCTTACTCATTCGATATAATATCCAATTATTGACGTCGATTAGTTGCAAACAATAAGTGCTAGACAAACTTCTTCATTCAGATTTTGGACGGTCTCTTACTGCAGTTACAATTCTGCATACTTGTCCTAATAAGCTCACAAGTAAATGATTGATTCACTACATCTATGCTTGCCTTGTCATATTTGTTGTCAATATTCTATTAGGTGGACCACCCTGTTTCTAAATACTGGAACCATAGACCTGAGTGAATAGTATTTCTCTATGTGATCTCTTCCATCATGTGTGGGTAACGAACACTGCATTGTATAGAAAGAAAGTGTCATTTCCAGCTTTTACATAGGTTTCGATCTTTTACATGGAATACAATCTGCCTACTTGCTTTGTGTCGCACTACCAACACTCCACGCTTGAAGCTAAACATTACGCCACTCATAATTGCTTAGTTTATTTGTTCAAATACGAATTTCATATGATTCTAATGTTCCTACTTCAGTTTTGAAATGTGTGCCTGCCTGTTATAGAGACATAAGGGGTTTGTATTTCTGTGTGTGGTTTGGTCAGCACGGTTGGGGAGGTGAACTTTGCATATGCAGGGGTTTATAGGGAGACACTCTCTGAGTTGAATCCGCAATGCATTCCATAGATAATCTGACTACTTTTTATGTTTTCATGAATCTCAGATTCTGAACAACATCATAATGATTATGAGCTTGCGCGCATGAAAAGAATAAAGCAGAACAATGCCATGGTTGTCAAACTTGGCATTAAGGGACTGAAATCAAGTCTGGATTCAATGCAATGCAAACGCTCTCCACCTACAGATTCATGCTCAGAATATGATCCTAACAGTGATTCTGAGCTAGAGGGAGACCTAAGTCAATGTAGCTCCCTAGTGAGGAGTCAGAGGAAGATGCCCTATCTTATTCACCCATCAAGTTACTTGCTCTAACTTTCCAAGGTTACATTGCTCGCACATATCTTGCAACTGATGCTTTGCATTGCTTCTACTTTGTTGAACTGCCATTAGCTTAGTTTACACATCATGTATGTGAATACGCCCTGCCTATCCATTTTCAGTACATATTCCATCTGTCATCATACCATATTTGTCCATTCAAATGCTGTTCTTGTGTATCAGACGTTCAAAAGGAAGAGGGTGATTGCTGATCATGGAGGAGTACAAGCAAAGTATTTGGAAAACGTAGTGGCACCTGATAAATCAAATAGCCCATTAGGTGTAGTTGCAATATCACCTGACCCACAAAATACCCCAACTCTAGTAGACTCTAGCCCTACTACACTGGTCATTTATGATGCCCCAACTCAGCAGACCCCAACTGCAGCAAACAATATGATTATGCCAGTTGACATAGCACCAGCTGTACGACGCAAAACCCCCATTCCAGCAAAGAGTACACCAAATCCAGTTGCCAAATCCCTTTTCGAACCAGAGAGAGCCCCAATTGCAGCAAATAGGACCCCTGTTCCATTTCTTCCCAGTTTAGAAGACGGAGCTTATGTTGTTGTCAGGAACTTTGTGCGCATCTTTCCTTCATGGAAAGATTATACCGCAGACACAGAACAATTTCCAGTCTTCCTCCGCAACTTACGTGTAAGTAATGTACTAATGTTATTCATGGTCATTACTGCATATGTTTCTGCTGACAGAAGACACAAGATTTCATTCTTTTAAATAGGCGAGGAGCAAACTGGATTGTGATGACGAGCAAGAGTTGGTTGCGCTTTTCAAGCACTCGTTGATGAAGTATCGTTCCTACCTGAGGCAAGCGCACTTCGATGGCAAGCCTCTGAACGAAATTTCTGTAAAGTCTCTGGTGCTACATTTATCCGACGGTGACTGGAATGATGTTGTTACACATTGGTCTTGGCTGCAGCGTAAGGTACTATCTATGATATCACATCACAATTTGAACTACATTTCTGCATTTTCCTTAATGTCTCACTTGTACGAAAACTGTTAGCAGAAGAACATTCGTTCTCAAGGGACCACAGAATCTCGCAACTATACCGCACACTGCATTGCTCTTGTGAGTACCTCTTGCCCTGTATGACCATACTTACTTTCATAGCTGTTTGATTATGTAGCATCACTGCACATGTTAGCCTCATAATCGTCCATTTGGTGGACATTATAAGATCCGTATGGACTCTTACACAAATTTAGAATCAACCCAATGCTTTTGAAGAGGTTTAGCTCTGCAGTCCTCTTGTAAGGACTGAACGTGGTCTATCACTGTACTTACATTAACAGCTACTCCCTCCGTCCCATAATATAAGAACGTTTTGTACAGTACACCAATGTTCAAAACACTCTTGTATTATGGGAAGAGGGATTGGTTCATTTTGTAGCATTCTGCATCTTATCTCCCTCACCCACCATTTACTAAAAAAGATCAGATCTATATTTAATCTTACCAACAAGTAGAATACACAGACAATGCCAGTGCAGAAGTGTAGCACATTGCTCTTGTCAGTACATTTTGTCCTGTAACGCTTGTACTTCCAGGGATTGGTAGTTGATTATGTAGCATCAATCTGCATCTTATCTTCATTATCCTCTATCCCTTCCAGTATTATCATATCTATAATTACTCTCTACAAAACGTAGAGTACAGGCAATGCTTATTGTCAGTATCAAAACCGGCGGATCTCGGGTAGGGGGTCCCGAACCGTGCGTCTAGGCGGATGGTAATAGGAGACAAGGGACACGATGTTTTTACCCAGGTTCGGGCCCTCTCGATGGAGGTAAAACCCTACTCCTGCTTGATTGATATTGATGATATGGGTAGTACAAGAGTAGATCTACCACGAGATCAGAGAGGCTAAACCCTGGAAGCTAGCCTATGGTATGATTGTTGTTTGTCCTACAGACTAAAACCCTCCAGTTTATATAGGCACCGAAGAGGGTTAGGGTTACACAGAGTCGGTTAGAATGGTAGGAGATCTACATATCCGTATCGCCAAGCTTGCCTTCCACGCCAAGGAAAGTCCCATCCGGACACGGGACGAAGTCTTCAGTCTTGTATCTTCATTGTCCAGGAGTCCGGCCAAAGGTGATAGTTCGGCTATCCGGACACTCCCTAATCCAGGACTCCCTCAGTAGCCCCTGAACCAGGCTTTAATGACGACGAGTCCGGCGCGCATATTGTCTTCGACATTGCAAGGCGGGTTCCTCCTCCGAATACTTCATAGAAGATTTTGAACACAAGGATAGTGTGTCACAGCCCCAGTTCTGGCCTTGCCTGTCTTGCATTAGCCTCCATGCATCATGTCTAAATTTTTATGGAACATTGAAATGGGGATTGATCCAATCCCTAGCACCAAATGAATTCAACTAGGTTCAATAAAAAAATATTTTCAATGATCCCAAATGCCCTTTAGAAAATTCATGATTTTTGTCAAAGGTGAAAACCCCTGCCAAAAGTCATGCACATATTTCTAGGCAATTCTGGATTTCTGAATTAAATCTTATAATATTTGCATTTGGGCATTTAAATGCTATAAAATATTTTAAATGCTCAAATAATCATAAACTAAAATGTTTACTGTTGCATATATTCTAAACAGTAGCCACGATTAGTTTCATGATTTTTGGGAATGCTATGGCATTTTCAATAAAGCCAAACACAATTACAGAAAATAGAAAAACAGAAATTAAAGAAGAGAGAGAGAAAGGAACTTACCTGGCAAAGCCCACCTGGCCGGGTACTGTAGCAGCCAGCTGGGCAAAGCCAGCCCAGCCCACCAGGGCTCCTCCCTGTCGTCTTCCACCTCCTGCCAGTAGGCAGGAGGGCGTGTGGCCGCCGTGCACGCACACGTGCCCCAGCCACCTCCTGCTTGCCACTTTCCCCCTCGTCGCCCTGGACCTCCCTCGCGACGCCACACACCCCCTGGACCTCTCTCACTCTCTCCCGTGCTTCTTCCTCCTCCTCTGCTCTCTCCCGCGCCACACCCGAGCGCACCCGACGCTGCCGCTCGCTGCCACCACGGCCACCGACCACCCCTCGCCTTGCCGATGAGTCCAGAAGCTCCGCCGAGTCGTCCTCGACCTCCTCGCTGAGCTACGCAATGCTGGACGCCCTGAAGCCTCGCCAATGCCGCTGTTTCCGACCTCGGTTGCCGGAGATCCCCGTCATCATTTCGCCGGACCCCGTGCCTCCCCTGCCTTGCCAGAAGCACCAGAAGAACCGCGGTGAGCCGCTGTACCATTTCCCTCATGACCCGTAGCCTACATTGCTCTCTAACCGCATCAGCCACCGGAGCCGAACGCTCCCCGCCGCCGGCCATGGCGCCACCATAGCTAGAGCGCACCCACGACGCATTCGAGCCTACCCCCGTGCTCAGCGAGTCCGCAGGACTCCGTAGCAACCCGCAGCTCGTCCTCCTGTGCACCAAAACGTCGTGTCCGAGCGTGCCCGAACTCCGGCCGCCGCGAAAGTTCTTGCCGCCGTCAACTGCGGGCATCCCAGCTGCTGCCGCTACCACCACTAGATGCAAGAGAACACTAGGAAGCCGTAGGAGCAAACCCCGCCTCAAACCGTGGGCTGTAGCGAGATCTCGACGATCTCCGCCGCGCGAAATGGTCGTCGCCAGCGAAACTCCGGCGACTGATGACATGGCTCATCATTAGCCACTAATGACCCAACTAAACCACCTCTAGAGCCACTGCCATGTGGGCCACAGTGCCTAAACTAATCAGTTTTATTTCTCTGTTAGATTAGCACTAACCACAATGGGCCCGCCTGTCAGTTTGACCCTAACACGTCACTGTTGACCTGGACCCACTGGTTAGCCTCTGTTCCTGCCTTATTACACTGACATGTGGGCCCCAGCCATCAGGTTTGACCTGGACTGGCGCCTTTGACCTGATGACGTCACCCCGACGTCATGCTGATGTAGTTAATCTTTTTCTGTATTTATTCTTATTCAGGGAAATCCAAAAAATTGCCTAAACTTCTAAAATTCATAGAAATTCAACCGTAACTCCAAATGAAATAATTTATATATGAAAAATGATCAGAAAAATCCAATCTATCCATCTGTACTGGTTTCATGCATGTTAGAACAACTTATGGCTACTATTTAGGACAAATGAAATGAATGGCCTTTAAATAACTACATGTGGAGTTTGAATTTGAATCTTGGATTCAAGCCAACTTCATTTAACTTGCTCCTGGTTGCATTAGCTCAAATCACATCATATTGCCATGCGACATTCATGCATCATATTGTCGCATTGCATTGATTGTGATCTTCCTTGTTTGCCGGTGTTTGTCCCCTCTCGATAGTCGTGGTTCTGACGATGAGATCGATGACACCGATGAAGAGATATACTATCTTCAGAAGTGCCAGGCAAGCAAAACCCCCTTGTTCATTCCGATACAATCCCACTCTCTCGCTCCTGCTCTATTTTACTGCATTAGGACAATAACGATACAACTGTTACTTGCTGCGCTAGTTGAACCCCTTTATCCTCTGCATGACCTGTCATTGCCACAGTAAATAGATGAAACCCACTAGCATGAGTAGGAGTTGTTTGACCCCTGATGTGCCTACTCATTCATGCTTGTTTGTCATGCCTGCTATTGCTTAGAGTTGTGTCAGGTCTGATTCATCGGGGATGAATTGGAGGCGTGTGAACATGTCCTACTATTGAGAGCTAAGTGTGTGAACACGATTTGGTAAAGGTAGCGGTGAGAGGCCATGTAGGAGTACATGGTGGGTTGTCTCATTGAAGCCGTCCTTAGGAACTGAGTTCTGTGTTTGTGATCCATGAACAGTTACTACCACACATTGGGTTCCGGTAACTCGACCCCTCTCGGCTTATTAATCAACTTGATCTCTGTCCAGGAGTTGCAACTAGTTTCTGGTGTTTGTAGGTAGTGTTAGTAGTCTACCAAGTGGCACCCGGTACAGGTGGGCTTGGGATAGAGTAGGCATAGTGGCACGGTGTACCAAGTGGCACCCGGATGGTGGGCTTGGGAACCCTGCTCACATCATTTGGGGCCGTGAGCGACACCCCGGCCGGATCTCCTTGCGGATGGAACCCGAATAGGCAATAAACCTGGACTGGAGACTTGTGTGGTTAGTCAGGTCGTGGCCGACTCCCTCGCCAGGCTTCCGCTTGAAGGTTGCCGAGTTACACGAGGTGTACGTGGCGGTAAGTGGCGAGAGTGTGTGTGAAGAAGTACACCCCTGCAGGGTTAACATTATCTATTCGAATAGCCGTGTCCACGATAAAGGACTTCTGGGTTGCCTGTACAGTTCATAGACAAGTGAAAGTGGATACTCTAAAATGCGCAAGATAAGCGTGAGTGCTATGGATGGCGTTCTCGTAGGGAGACGGGAGCGGATCCATAGTGGTGTATTGATATGGTGAATATGTGGACTCGTGTGGCACCTCAAAAGAGTTACTTGCAGTAGTAGTTCAGGATAGCCACCGAGTCAAAGCTGGCTTGCTGCAGTTAAACCCCACCATCCCCTTTGTTGATAATGATGCATATGTAGTTAGTTCTGATGTAAGTCTTGTTGGGTACATTTGTACTCACGTTTGCCTATTTTATGTTTTTGCAGAGAGACTTCAGTCTCGCTAGTAGTTCCGCTTGGACTTCGACGTTTAGCTTGTTACCTCAGCTATGATCTTGTGCCCTCAGCAGGATCTGGTAGATAGTCAGGCTTCTCAGCCTTTTTCTTTTGTAGATGTCTGTACTCAGACATGTTAAGCTTCCGCTTGTGCTTGTCTTGTATGCTTTGAATGTTGGGTCATGAGACCCATGCTTGTAATATCTAGCTCCTCGAAGCCTATTGAATAAAATACTTGAGTTGTAGAGTCATGTTGTGATGCCATGTTGTATTTGTATGTATCGAGCATATTGTGTGTATGTTATTGAAATGCTTGGTATGTGTGGGATCTGACTATCTAGTGGTTTATCCTTAGTAGCCTCTCTTACCGGGAAATGTCTCCTAGTGCTTCCACTGAGCCATGGTAGCTTGCTACTGCTCCGGAACACTTAGGCTGGCCGGCATGTGTCCTTCGTTCCTGTGTCTGTCCCTTCGGGGAAATGTCACGCAATGAATACTAGAGTCCTGTTAGCCCGCTACAGCCCGGTTCACCGGAGTCCTGCTAGCCCAGTGCTACAGCCTGGATTCACTCGCTGATGACCGACACGTTCGATGCTGGGTCATGGATGCCTGTCCCTGTAAGTTTGTGCCACTTTTGGGTTTACGACTAGCCATGTCAGCCCGGGCTCCTTATCATATGGATGCTAGCGACACTATCATATACGTGTGCCAAAAGGCGCAAACGGTCCTGGGCAAAGGTAAGGCGACACCCGTGGGAATACTGTGCGTGAGGCTGCAAAGTGATATGAGGTGTTACATCCTAGATCGATGTGGCATTGAGCCGGGATCCTGACAGCTTTGGTATCAGAGCCTGACTGCCTGTAGGATTACCAAGCCAAACTGGTCGAAGTTGTGTCTAGAAATGCTTTAGTTATGTAGGGGAATTGATTGGGGAAGGGAACGTAAGGCTCTTTTACTCCTTGTACCTCATGGCCTTCTGATCTGAGTCACCATATCTTTAATACGGGATTAAGGAACTAGGCTTTCTCTTCTTTCTATCAGGATCACGTGTTACTAATCTGTAGACTTATAGGATTGACGGATTTAAGTCTCAGTTCAATTCCTACTATCTCCGTGTGTTGACAATTGGTATCGGAACTTTGATATTGTGATGCTAAGTGGTCATGCCACTATTTTACAGGATGTCTCAAATCTTTTTTGAGCATTTACAACCGTTATGCTGTCCGAGTCATCTCAGGTTTCTAAATAGTCTGATGCATTTGCAAATCCCTTCCTCCTATTTCCGATGTCCCTTTGGGCCAGATTATCCACACTAATCAGTAAGTTGAGGTACTCTATTGCCTCGACATATATGTTGGAGCTATTATTATGACCCTAGGTGTCTTAGAGTATCACCTAGTAATCCGTCCATGTGTTGTGTTCCCAGTGTGATGATTCTGGCCATCATTCTCGAAAGCATCCCGTGATGCCACCTAGTGGTAGGTATTGGGTTTCTGAACCCGAGATTCCCCTACTTACTTCATGTTGATAGTGTTTGCTAGTTCCTTTAGGTTATTAGTAACCTTTGCATTAGTCCTCGAGGTCTATGGTATTTCCTTCTTCCAAATACTATGAACCACTTATGGCAGAAGTTTGTTGGATCAAAAGATCACGACAAGAGTGCTCTCGATGAGTTCTCGGTTCCATGCTGTAACTCTGCCAATCCTACCTCTCTAGATGGATTATCCGGAAGAAATTTGTTGAAATTGGTCTGACATACTAATCTATGCATCCAAAACTCAGAAAATCATATGTTCCTTTGAGTTGTCCCCCTTTAGTTTTTTGTTGGCCCTCATCTATCAATTGATAGTCAAGAATAGTCATGCATTCATGTTCATCGATGCCTTTTACTTCTGTGGTCCGTCAAGCCATTCTATTCGGAATGACTAGGAGAAACAAACTCCAGTACCTCATCCATATCCAGGATTGGGTCAAAGCAGTTGTACTCCGCAGATCAAAATGCTAATCCAGCTTTTGTTCTATTCTACCTTGGAGCATTACCATCTTTTATATCAAGAATATCTTCCGAATTGTACACCATCCTATGAACTCTTGATACAGTGATACTTCTCGCTCTCATTATTCATTTCTCGGCTTCCGTGTTGTTGCAACCGGAATGCTAATAGGTGAACTATGATGTGTGAAATCAATACTCCTAGCAACCTTGTTGCTTGGTAGTTAATGGACATCATTCTCATTCTTAGCGTGTTGGTTCTTGAATCATCATTCTAAGATAAATTGTGCTACCTAGTCCTTATTTCCGGTGCACTCCTCGATCAATGAGTTAGGATTGTGCCAGTCCCTCACTCTTGTGATCATATCGTCTTGCCCTGAAAAGCAAGGTTGTTCTCGAGCTTAGTAACATATCGGTGGTTCGTGATTTTCTGAATATCTTCTCGGAAGTATCACCAGGTTGTCACCTGACCGCTATGTTGAGTTCGTGATCAAGTAGGTTCCTTGTAAACCACCCCTTCTCCAAGGATCTGTGTCAGATACCCTGAGCTAGTTAGTTTAGCTAAACAACAACTTGGAGAGTTGGAAGATGAAAGCTTGTCCGACTCAGTTCATTCCAAAGGGATGTCTTTGTGTGTGTGTGTGTGTGTGTGTGTGTGTGTTGAATAAAGATGATATTCATTGGTTGATCCTCGTGATCATTTGTTGTGTCTATTGTCATGTCAACCTTTGATTTGAGTATGGGCTATCGTCAAATCAAATCAGAACCAACAATATTCGTAATGCTGTCTTACTCGTGGTTGTTTCCTCGAGCATACACCATTATATCTTTCGGGTCTGACCAATGCTATCACCTTGTTCACATAATTGTGGAATTCCATTCATATGGAAACCTGGATGAATTGTTGTTGAGCCATCGACAACATCCTCGTCTTCTCCAAAATTTTGTTGAACATTAAGCTAGTGTTGGAAACTTTTGAAAGCATTTCTTCATGCTAGCTCATGAAGCATATGTTCGGATGTAAGAAGTGACTTCCTCCAGTTCATGTGCATTTGATGCAAGTTGCCGCCGTGGATTCGAGAAAGTCAATGTTGCTTCCTTTGGAATCATCCCAAATCAGTCATGCATACGTGCAAAGTATTCTGTGGTTTGGAGACTTGCAACCTTCAGTCCATATGTATCCCTAGCACACCAAGCCACTAACTGATTTGTTCAAGGAGAAGAAGTTCCTTCATAAGAGCTAATCATATGACTTATGCAAGGACTTCGTTATCCGCGGTGATGGTTCCCAACCAGAACTCGGTAGTGTTTTATTGTAAGACTACCACGTGGTCATGCTTGTCTAGGACATCGTGTTCACATGTGTGTAGCAGAACCAGCTCATGTTTTGGAGCTTGCTATCGTAGTTCATTTCCCGAGAATCTCACAACGTCATCTCGTCGATTTGTGTTGCAAACTTTCTTTTCCAAACATGTTGTCTAAAATATCCTGCCACCAACCGGATCTGAATCTCAGGCAGATGTGATGGTTGGAACATTTCCAAGATCTATGATGTAGGTCCCAAAAAGGTTGATGTTCTGGCCGACACACCTAGCCAGAAGATCTATTATTATAGTATCTTGAATGAGCAATTCGACCATTTTCTCCATGAGGATTTGGTATGACTTATTCCACAAGTTGTTCCTTATGGATTTTTGTGCTTCCGAAGTCCGACCTTTACTTGATGGCCATGTTGATGTTTTAAGCATTTACCATGGTACCTAGTACATCAAGGAGAACATTAGAAGCGGAGTGCTAAATGTCTCTCGGTCGATCATCCAGATTTGCTTCTTTGGCATTGCTAAGAAAAAATCTGAGAAAGTGATGTCCTCCTTTGCACCGGCATCCTCCATCACCGTTCTTCATGGTAGTATGATGTGTTGCCAGGATCCTTGGCATGGATGTTGGTAAAACCATGATGAATATGGAAATGCTCAAGTTCTTAACAACACGCTCAGCCACTAGGTTATATCCTTGGTGTCAACTGGAATGTGCCTTCCATTTGCCGAATTGCCCTATAACCGTAGTTTCCTTTCGAAACTGAGTATGCCATTTCTTCGAATTCCTTCAAACGATCGTTTGTGAATTGCCATTAGCCCGGTATGAAGAGCTTCAATAATCCTTTTCGATAGAGTTTCTTTCTGTCGTCGTCGTGTTAGATGAAGATCTCAAAAGCAAAGATGTCAAGATCAATTTGGAGCAATGAATCAATATCAACGATGAGGGCAGTTGGATCATGAAGATCGTGATAGCTTTGCATCCCCTGAGTCTTCTTACCTCACGTCTTGAATCTCGGGACGAGATTCTTGTTTAGTGGGGGTGAGCTGTCACAGCCCCAGTTCTGGCCTTGCCTGTCTTGCATTAGCCTCCATGCATCATGTCTAAATTTTTATGAAACTTTGAAATGGGGATTGATCCAAGCCCTAGCACCAAATGAATTCAACTAGGTTCAATAAAAAAAATATTTTCAATGATCCCAAATGCCCTTTAGAAAATTCATGATTTTTGTCAAAGGTGAATACCCCTGCCAAAAGTCATGCACATATTTCTAGGCCATTCGGGATTTCTGAATTAAATCTTATAATATTTGCATTTGGGCATTTAAATGCTATAAAATATTTTAAATGCTCAAATAATCATAAACTAAAATATTTACTGTTGGATATATTCTAAATAGTAGCCATGATTAGTTTCATGATTTTTGGGAATGCTATGGCATTTTTAATAAAGCCAAACACAATTACAGAAAATAGAAAAACAGAAATTAAAGAAGAGAGAGAGAAAGGAACTTACCTGGCAAAGCCCACCTGGCCGGGTACTGTAGCAGCCAGCTGGGCAAAGCCAGCCCAGCCCACCAGGGCTCCTCCCTGTCGTCTTCCACCTCCTGCCAGTAGGTAGAGGGCGTGTGGCCGCCGTGCACGCACACGCGCCCCGGCCACCTCCTGCTTGCCGCTTTCCCCCTCGTCGCCCTGGACCTCCCTCGCGATGCCATGCACCCCCCTGGACCTCTCTCACTCTCTCCCGTGCTTCTCCCTCCTCCTCTGCTCTCTCCCGCGCCACACCCGAGCGCACCCGACGCTGCCGTTTGCTGCCACCACAGCCACCGACAACCCCTCGCCCTGCCGATGAGTCCAGAAGCTCCGCCGTGTCGTCCTCGACCTCCTCGCTGAGCTACGCAATGCTGGACGCCCTGAAGCCTCGCCAATGCCGCCGTTTCCGACCTCGGTTGCCGGAGATCCCCGTCGTCGTTTTGTCGGACCCCGTGCCTCCCCTGCCTCGCCAGAAGCACCATAAGAACTGCGATGAGCCGCTGTACCGTTTCCCTCATGACCCGTAGCCTACTTCGCTCTCTAACCGCATCAGCCACCGGAGCCGAATGCTCCCCGCCGCCGGCCATGGCGCCGCCGTAGCTAGAGCGCACCCACGACGCGTTCGAGCCTACACCCGTGCTCAGCGAGTCTGCAGGACTCCGTAGCAACCCTCAGCTCGTCCTCCCGTGCACCAAAATGCCGTGTCCGAGCGTGCCCGAACTCCGGCCGCCGCGAAAGTGCTCGCCGCCGTGAACCCCGGCCATCCCAGCTACTGCCGCTACCACCACTAGATGCGAGAGAACACCAGGAAGCCATAGGAGCAAACCCCGCCTCAAACCGTGGGTTGTAGCGAGATCCCGACGATCTCCGCCGCACGAAATGGTCGTCGCCGGCGAAACTCCGGCGACTGATGACATGGCTCATCATTAGCCACTAATGACCCAGCTAAACCACCTCTAGAGCCACTACCATGTGGGCCACAGTGCCTAAACTAATCAGTTTTATGTCTCTGTTAGATTAGCACTAACCACAATTGGCCCGCCTGTCAGTTTGACCCTAACACGTCACTGTTGACCTGCACCCACTGGTTAGCCTCTGTTCCTGCCTTATTACACTGACATGTGGGCCCCAGCCATCAGGTTTGACCTGGACTGGCGCCTTTGACCTGATGACGTCACCCCGACGTCATGCTGATGTAGTTAATCTTTTTCTGTATTTATTCTTATTCAGGGAAATCAAAAAAATTGCCTAAACTTCTAAAATTCATAGAAATTCAACCGTAACTCCAAATGAAATAATTTATATATGAAAAATGATCAGAAAAATCCAATCTATCCATCTGTACTGGTTTCATGCATGTTAGAACAACTTATGGCTACTGTTTAGGACAAATGAAATGAATGGCATTTAAATAACTACATGTGGAGTTTGAATTTGAATCTTGGATTCAAGCCAACTTCATTTAACTTGCTTCTAGTTGCATTAGCTCAAATCACATCATATTGCCATGCCACATTCATGCATCATATTGTCGCATTGCATTGATTGTGATCTTCCTTGTTTGCCAGTGTTTGTCCCCTCTCGATAGACGTGGTTCTGACGATGAGATCGATGACACCGATGAAGAGATATACTATCTTCAGAAGTGCCAGGCAAGCAAAACCCCCTTGGTCATTCCGATAAAATCCCACTCTCTCGCTCCCGCTCTATTTTACTGCATTAGGACAACAACAATACAACTGTTACTTGCTGCGGTAGTTGAACCCCTTTATCCTCTGCATGACCTGTCATTGCCATAGAAAATAAATGAAACCCACTAGCATGAGTAGGAGTTGTTTGACCCCTGATATGCCTACTCATTCATGCTTGTTTGTCATGCCTGCTATTGCTTAGAGTTGTGTCAGGTCTGATTCATCGGGGATGAATTGGAGGCGTGTGAACATGTCCTACTATTGAGAGCTAAGTGTGTGAACACGATTTGGTAAAGGTAGCGGTGAGAGGCCATGTAGGAGTACATGGTGGGTTGTCTCATTGAAGCCGTCCTTAGGAACTGAGTTCTGTGTTTGTGATCCATGAACAGTTACTACCACACATTGGGTTCCGGTAACTCGACCCCTCTCGGCTTATTAATCAACTTGATCTCTGTCCAGGAGTTGCAACTAGTTTCTGGTGTTTGTAGGTAGTGTTAGTCGTCTACCAAGTGGCACCCGGTACAGGTGGGCTTGGGACAGACTAGGCACAGTGGCACGGTGTACCAAGTGGCACCCGGATGGTGGGCTTGGGAACCCTGCTCACATCATTTGGGGCCGTGAGTGACACCCCGGCCGGATCTCCTTGCGGATGGAACCCGAATAGGCGATAAACCTGGACGAGAGACTTGTGTGGTTAGTCAGGTCGTGGCCGACTCCCTTGCCAGGCTTCCGCTTGAAGGTTGCCGAGTTAAACGAGGTGTACATGGCGGTTAGTGGCGAGAGCGTGTGTGAAGAAGTACACCCCTGCAGGGTTAACATTATCTATTCGAATAGCCGTGTCCACGGTAATGGACTTCTGGGTTGCCTGTACAGTTCATAGACAAGGGAAAGTGGATACTCTAAAATGCGCAAGATAAGCGTGAGTGCTATGGATGGCGTTCTCGTAGGGAGACGGGAGCGGATCCATAGTGGTGTATTGATATGGTGAATATGTGGACTCGTGTGGCACCTCAAAAGAGTTACTTGTAGTAGTAGTTCAGGATAGCCACCGAGTCAAAGCTGGCTTGCTGCAGTTAAACCCCATCATCCTTTGTTGATAATGATGCATACATAGTCAGTTCTGATGTATGTCTTGCTGGGTACATTTGTACTCACGTTTGCCTATTTTATGTTTTTGCAGAGAGACTTCAGTCTCGCTAGTAGTTCCGCTTGGACTTCGACGTTTAGCTTGTTACCTCAGCTACGATCTTGTGCCCTCGGCAGGATCTGGTAGATACTCAGGCTTCTCAGCCTTTTTCTTTTGTAGATGTCTGTACTCAGACATGTTAAGCTTCCGCTTGTGCTTGTCTTGTATGCTCTGAATGTTGGGTCATGAGACCCATGCTTGTAATATCTCGCTCCTTGGAGCCTATTGAATAAAATACTTGAGTTGTAGAGTCATGTTGTGATGCCATGTTGTATTTTCACATATCGAGCATATTGTGTGTATGTTATTGAAATGCTTGGTATGTGTGGGATCTGACTATCTAGTGGTTTATCCTTAGTAGCCTCTCTTACCGGGAAATGTCTCCTAGTGCTTCCACTGAGCCATGGTAGCTTGCTACTGCTCCGGAACACTTAGGCTGGCCGGCATGTGTCCTTCTTCGTTCCTGTGTCTGTCCCTTCCGGGAAATGTCACGCGATGAATACTGGAGTCCTGTTAGCCCACTACAGCCCGGTTCACCGGAGTCCTGCTAGCCCAGTGCTACAGCCTGGATTCACTCGCTGATGACCGACACGTTCGATGCTGGGTCATGGATGCCTGTCCCTGTAAGTTTTTGCCACTTTGGGTTTACGACTAGCCATGTCAGCCCGGGCTCCTTATCATATGGATGCTAGCGACACTATCATATACGTGTGCCAAAAGGAGAAAACGGTCCCGGGCAAAGGTAAGGCGACACCCGTGGGAATACCGTGCGTGAGGCCGCAAAGTGATATGAGGTGTTACATGCTAGATCGATGTGGCATTGAGCCGGGGTCCTGACATAGTGTCCGGCTCTGCAAAATAAGTTCCACATACCACCGTAGAGAGAATAAAATTTACACAAATTCAATCTGCTGACGTATTCCGTGGCGTGACATCACACCACGGCCAAGCCTTTATTCGAATCGTTTTTACTGTCCCTCCTCAGCGCGTTTAGCGAGGCGATTTCCTTGGCATGTCTTGTCAAAGCAGAGATTGTGTCCCCTTATTCCAGGATTCTCATTAATACGGGCGTGGGTAACCCAACCGCGCCCGTTGGCACGTCTCCTCTATCGAAGGCGAGTCCCGAACGGTCACGGGTAAGGCTCTTGGTATTCAACCTCTTTATAAAGAGACCAAGACTCCACTCCTTTCTTTCAATCTCAATCGAATCCGCCCCTCGCCTCGAGTTCCAACACCCAAAGCTCCAGATTCAGGTGCTTCGGACCTTCAATGATGTCCGGCTCCGACCTGCAAGGCCGGTGGATGCCTTCCTCCATTACGGAAGAAGATGTGCTAAAGCTAAGAGATGCCAGGTATCTAACCGGCGAAATTTCGCATAGGTTGCCTGCCCAAGGGCAGGTTATTCCCACTCCCACGCCTGGTGAAAGCGTGGTGTTCGCGTCTCACTTCCTTCAGGGGATAGGCTTCCCGATGGACCCCTTCGTGAGGGGGCTCATGTTTTACTATGGGTTGGAATTTCATGACTTGGATCCGGAGTCCATCCTCCACATCTCATCGTTCATTGCCGTATGCGAAGCCTTCCTCCGCATTACCCCTCACTTCGGATTGTGGCTCAAGACCTTCAAGGTGGAGCCGAAGATCATCAAGGAGCAGCAGGCAGAGTGCGGAGGGGCTGTTATAAGCAAGAATGCTGATGCTCCGTGGCCCGAGGGCTCTTTTCAAGAGGAGCTCAGCCTATGGCAACAAGAGTGGTTTTATATCACAGCTCCCAGGGGCACCAAATGGGTGGCGCCACCTGCCTTTCGCTCGGGTCCTCCACCGCGGCTGGCATCATGGGTCAATAAAGGACTTGACTGGGGGCCGTCCAAGGACGTGCCCTTGTTGTAGGGCCGCATTCAAGATCTCCTAGAGAGAGAGACCACTCTGGTTGTAGTAGCGCAGGTCATGCTGATTCGTCGCACCCTGCCCTGCAAACGTCGCCCCCTCCGCCCGTGGGAATTTAACCCGGAGGGACCACGAGCTCTCCAACATTTTATGGGCGTGACGCCCGTGGAGATGTTCTAGCTTTTCTTCGGATCACAAGCGATGTGTCCGGACTTGACCGAGGATGCAGGTCTGAGCTGCAATTGCCCGGATACTCAAGTAAGTAGCCCCGTACCCGGACATGCTATCCCATATTTATCATGAATTTGCCCTCAAAAGAGATGTTCCTTGGACAGGAGTGGATAGCGAAAGCAAAGTTAATCAGGTGTCCGCCCCCTCCCTAAGACCACGCCGGATCCCGTGTTAACCAGGATGCTGGAGGTTGCGCCTTCGGAAGAAGGTGAAGGGGGGAACAAGGAAGCTACCGCCTCCGTGAAGGAGGCTGTCTGAAAAGGGGGGGGGATCAAGAATCCCTCCCTCCAAGGGAAGAAGAGGACCGCCTCTGAAGACCCGGAGACCATGGTCTCAAAGCGGGGGAAGAAATCTTCGTCAGAGGGTCCTGCGCCGAGAGATGCCTCGGCCGCATTATGCCCCCAAGGGGATCAGCCCTCCACCGAGCCGTAAGTAAAAGGGGAGTTTGTTTTAAAATAAAGGATATCCCTGCCCTACTTCTGATGAAGATAACCGAAATTTTACCTTGTAGTTCAGATCTCAGCCCTTCTCAGTAGAGCTCATCTTCGGGGGATCTTCGTCCGGAGATGATAGAGAGCGAAACACCTCCCCCTGCCGTACCGTCTTGCGAGGCGGGCGACCCTGAGGAGTCGTCGCGGAAGGTTTCTCCGAGTCTAGCGGAGCTGGAAGGTAGTCATATGTCCCCTCAAAGCCCTCTGCGTCTGGCCTTTGAAAAAGGCAATCGGACAAGTCCGGCACCACCTGGTGTACGGTCGGAGGAGCTGAAGGATCTGCTCGGGCGAGCGTCTATCTCAGAAGATCACTGTGCGTTAATGGGTACGGTGATTGAAAGGATTTCATCAGCTGAGAGCGGTTTGCACGAAGCCGTCAGAAGTTTACTGACATGTTTTGAGGTACGGGTGTACCTTCTGACAGTTCCGCATATAAGATGCGCCTGTGTAGATAGTAGCCCTCGAGGCTCGGTGTGTTGTCAAAAATGACAGTGTGCCGAGGATCATAATCCCAGGTATAATGTGTTGCCCTTCCTATGTAGGTGGCGAATGGTCCGGTGGCTAGCCGGACTGATGAATTTGCCGAACTAAAGCGGCAACTTGACGTGGTGGATGCCGACATCGCGCTTGTCAATAGGTGACTTGACGAGTCACAAGGTATGCAATTTCTTCGTGGACACCTGGTAAGGGAGCCTGATGCCCGTGCCTTAAAACTTGTATGCTTGATGCAGATGGTGCCGCTGCCATGGAGAACCTTCGGGCGGAGCTCGCCCGAGCCAGGGAGCAGGCCAGAAAGAGTGATGCGGTTGCCTTAAAGGAGGCCGAAAAGCTAAAAGCCAAACAGGCTGCTCACTCCCGAAGCAAGAAAGAAATGGCCGAGATGGCCGTGAAGTTGAAGAATGCTACCGACCGCTGCAAGCTTCTTGAAAAGGAAGATCGAGCGGTGCAAGAGGACTTGAAGAAGGCTACTACCGAGGCCAAGGATGCTCGCTCTGTGATGAGAGCTATGAAGGAAGAGCTGCGTCAGGCTGGAGATATCGCGGCTGGAAAGCCCTTTCTGCCGCGGAGGAAATTCATGGATCCTAATTATGCTCAGTTGGACCGGCTGTGGAGTGCGGAGGATGCTTATATGGACTTAGCGGCAAGTGCCGCGGACGCGACCGAACACTTCCGAGATCAAAAAGATCACGAAATGGAAAAGGTTTTTTGGTCGCAGTTCCATAATCCAGAGCGCCCACTTCCATTAACCGATCGCTTGGCCGAATGGGCGGAGCTGAATAGGTTATCCGGACTTGCCATGAAGGATGTCGTGAGTCTTTTGTGGCCAAAAAGGCCTGAGCCGAAGAGTTATTTTGGCTTGGTGCAGCAGTTCCTTGGTGCAGTGCCGCATATCAATGCAATGAGGAGGTTGGCATGCATAGAGGTTGCGCGGATGGCTCTTGCCCGTGTCAAGACATACTGGGCGGAGATGAAGGCCACCGATGTTGCATCCCCATATTCGGACAGAAGCCGAGTACCTGTCGAGCACTATTTTTAGGAAGTTCTGCAGGGCGCTCGTGTAATAGAGACGCAGTGCTCGAAGGATATTATGTTCGAATAACATGTATTATTGTGAAACAATGTATCAATGGAATATAAAAGCTTTTTATACTTGTTCCTTTCAAGAATTAAAATACCTCCTGTGCGGCCGCTAATGTATAAGTATATATAACATGAAAGATGGCAGTCTTCGGCTTCAGCCCCCACGCATATAATGCGGGGGTGTTTGCAAAAGGCGCATTTTCACACTTGATCCAACATCTTGGTCCTATAAAGGAGGTGGTAGCGCAACAAACTAGGCAACCGGACTATAATGCTTTATCACTTTCACTTAGTCATAGGAGTTTGACAGTGGGGCTACTATATAGCCCCTAGGGGCACCGTGCTCACCCGAATTCGGGGCGCGTATGTGCCTGACCGGGAAACGGCCCTTCGTCAATGCGGAGGAATCCTATAGATTCCGGTGGGTCATCGAGTGGTTGACCAGTCTCACGCTATATCATGACAGTCAGTTTTCGGCTTTCTCTACTGAGGTGCTCGCCTGGCCGAACCGGGGCACAATCGCAGTAGTTCTCCTGGTGTCGCCTTAGCCGATAGGGCGGAACATAAGGCAGCAAAACTCAGGAGCCGAGAAAACCCAACGTTTGACCAAAGACATGATACGGAGCTGATGCATATAAGGCCTAACTCGAGACGCCGAACACTCCCTAAGGTATTCGGTCTTTATGAAAACGGGACGAACAACGCCCTTTGTAATAAGCCCCTGGTGTCCAGGTACGCGCAAAATTCTGACGTGGCCCATGCCAAAACGCCAGCCTCCTCCTCGGTTATGGCAAGAAACCAGGGGATGTGTATCAACAAGAGACAGTAAAAAAGGTTTACACAGGGTCTTAATCTGAAAAGAATCCTTGTCACAGGTCCCTACTGCACGTCTGCACCTGTGTCTCCGTTGTGCCGTATCCTGGACAGGTGTAGCATGGTGTTTATCTGTAAAAGAGAGGAACTTGGTTGAAAAAGATCATGCGAAAAATGTACGTTATATTAAATAAACAAAGTACAATTCAAAAAATGAATAAGATTGAGCTTTATTGTCTCTTGTTGTACAGGCACGGAGCCCCTTGTGCGGGGGTATGCGGCTAGTAAGCCCTTGTATGTTTACGCCGGACTCGTCTAACCGTGTCCGGGGTCTGGACGACCTGTTTAGGTGCTTTGATTAGTGAAGCCGGTTTAGTGTGTGGCTGTCAAGGCAGTCACACAATCTTCCGCGCTCGAGGAACACTCGATATTTCCCTTTAAGGAGACGATGCCTCGCGGACCAGGCATTTTAAGTGTAAGGGATGCATAATGCGGTATTGCATTAAAGCGGGCGAAAGCTTCGCGTCCCAGTAGTGCTTGGTAGCTACATGTAAATGGGGCGAGGTGGAAGGTTAACTTTTTACGGCGGAAGTTGTTGGGTGAGCCGAACACAACTTCTAGCAGTAGAGAGCCCGCACAATGGGCAAAAGGGCCTGGCATTACTCCTTGAAAGGAAGTGTTGCTATGGCGAATTTTGGTTGGGCCTATCCCCATTTTGCGGATTGTGTCCTGATATAGCAGGTTTAGATCACTGCCGCCGTCCATTAGGACTTGTGTAAATTGGAGTCTGTCGATTATCGGATCTAATATCAAGGCAGTCCATCCTGCATTTCGGATACTTCTAGAGTAATCCTGATGGTCGAAGGTGATTGGTTTTAACAACCAGTGGCGGGACTCCTCTGGGATAGGCCGTATGGCGCATATATCTATGGGCGCTGTTCTGTTTTTCCCTTTTGTCACGTAAAGTGAGTTTACTGATTTGACTTCTTATGGGAAATTCTTTTGTTTTCCGGTGCTCTGCTTGTGGGGTTCGTCATCATCCTCGCTTGGTGTGTCGAGCCCCTTGTGTTCACCGTTGAGTTTGCCGGACTGCTTGAAGACCCAACAATCTCTGTGGGTATGGTTTGCAGGCTTCCCGGGAGTACTGTGGATTTGGCATATCTTGTCCAAGATTTTGTTTAAGTTAGATAGCTCGTCCTTGTTATCCTTAAGGGGCAGATTTTTATGATCCTGCCGCGAGCTTTTGAATCCGGCATTGACTGCCGTGCTCTTCGGGCTGTTTCCCTTGGTCTGGCGCTGGTCCTTGCTTCGTCGCGGTTTCCCGTTTCCATCCCTGACTTCGGATGTACTTGGGTCGCTGGTACTGCATCTTGCCAGCCAGCTATCCTCTCCTGCGCAAAAGCGGGTCATGAGGCTTGTTAATGCGGCCATTGTTCTTGGCTTTTCTTGGCCGACGTGTCTGGCGAGCCATTCGTCTCGGGCATTGTGTTTGAAAGCTGCTAAGGCTTCAGCATCCGGATAGTCGACTATTTAGTTCTTTTTAGTAAGGAATCTATTCCAGAATTTTCGGGCTGACTCTCCGGGTTGTTGAGTTATGTGACTTCAATCGTCTGCATCCGGAGGTCGGACATAGGTCCCTTGAAAATTTGCCCGGAAAGCATCCTCGAGCTCTTCCCAACTTCCAATGGTGTTTTTGGGGAGGCTTTTGAGCCAATGCCGGGCTGGCCCTTTGAGCTTGAGTGGTAAGTATTTTATGGCGTGGAGGTCATCCCCTCTAGCCATGTGTATGTGGAGGATGTAATCCTCAATCCAGACTCCAGGGTCTGTTGTTCCGTCGTATGCCTCTATTTTTACGGGCTTGAATCCCGCTGGAAATTCATGATCCAGAACCTCATCGGTGAAACATAGGGGATGTGCGGCACCCCTATATTTAGGTGTACCATAATATTCGTATACTTGACGTGTTGCATTGCTTACTGGAGCTTGCTTTCTTGGCCCGTAGATAGATCTAACTGGGCCATATTTTTGATGCGAATCCGTGTGCGAATCGCGTGCCGGCTTGTGTGCGGTGTTGTTTGCCGCTCTATGTTTTCCATGGGGTCGTCTATTCGACCGGGTGGTCTCCTTGTTCTTTGATTGCGGGGGCTCTACGGCCTCCTCATCAAATTTGGGCAGTAGTTTTCGCTTCGGGTAGCTCTTTGTTCGGCGACTGTCGCCGTATTTGTCTGCGGTGTTGAGTACTTTGCTCCATCTGATTCTGAGCGCATCTTCCGCTGTTTTGAGCTTCCACTTCTGCTTTTTCAGGCTACGTGCAGTGGCCACGAGCCTTTTGTGGAGGTTCTTCTGCTCCGGCAACTTGTCCGGCGTGAGGTCGCCCGGACTGTTATCTTCACTGGGGACGGATTGTTTATCCATATTGTCCTGTTCGGACGGTTGCTCGATAGCATGTTCGCCGTGATCATGGTGATGATATAGCAACGAGAGGGGAGAGTGTTTGTCCACATACCCTCGTAGACCGTAAGCGGAAGCGTTAGCACAATGCGGTTGATGTAGTCGTACGTCTTCACGATCCGACCGATCCAAGCACCGAACGTACGGGGCCTCCGAGTTCAGCACACGTTTAGCTCAATGGCGATCTCCGGCCCTCCGATCCTGCAAAGGCTCCGGAGATGAGTTCCGTTAGCACGACGGCGTGGTGATGATGATGATGTTCTAGCGGCGCAGGGCTTCGCCTAAACTCCGCGACAATATGACCGAGGTGGAATATGGTGGAAGGGGGCACCGCACACGGCTAAGGAACGATCCGTAGATCAACTTGTGTGTCATGGGGTGCCCCCCTGCCCCCGTATATAAAGGAGCAAGGGGGAGGAGGCGGCCGGCCAAGGGAGGGTGTGCCAGGGAGGAGTCCTACTCCCACCGGGAGTAGGACTCCCTCCTTTCCTAGTCCAACTAGGAAACCTTCCATGTAGTAGGAGTAGGAGAGAAGGAAAGGGAAGAGAGAAGGGAAGGAAGGAGGGGTTGCGGCCCCTCCCCCTAGTCCAATTCGGACTAGGCCTTGGGGGGGCGCGCGGCCTGCCCTAGGCAGCCCTCTCTCTTTCCCGTATGGCCCATAAGGCCCAATACTTTTCCCTGGCGAATTCCCGTAACTCTCCGGTACTCCGATAAATACCCGAATCACTCGGAACCTTTCGGAACTCCGAATATAATCATCCAATATATCGATCTTTACGTCTCGACCATTTTGAGACTCCTCGTCATGTCCCCAATCTCATCCGGGACTCCGAACTCCTTCGGTACATCAAAACTTATAAACTCATAATAAAACTGTCATCGTAACGTTAAGCGTCCGGACCCTACGGGTTCGAGAACTATGTAGACATGACCTAGAACTATTCTTGGTCAATAACCAATAGCGGAACCTGGATGCCCATATTGGCTCCTACATATTCTATGAAGATCTTTATCGGTCAAACCGCATAACAATATACGTTGTTCCCTTTGTCATCGGTATGTTACTTGCCCGAGATTCGATCGTGGTATCCAATACCTAGTTCAATCTCGTTACCGGCAAGTCTCTTTACTCGTTACGTAATGCATCATTCCGTAACTAACTCATTAGCTACATTGCTTGCAAGGCTTATAGTGATGTGCATTACCGAGAGGGCCCAGAGATACCTCTCCGACAATCGGAGTGACAAAACCTAATCTCGAAATACGCCAACACAACATGTACCTTTGGAGACACCTGTAGTACTCCTTTATAATCACCCAGTTACGTTGTGACGTTTGGTAGCACCCAAAGTGTTCCTCCGGTAAACGGGAGTTGCATAATCTCATAGTTACAGGAACATGTATAAGTCATGAAGAAAGCAATAGCAACATACTAAACGATCAAGTGCTAAGCTAATGGAATGGGTCAAGTCAATCACATCATTCTCCTAATGATGTGATCCCATTAATCAAATGACAACTCTTTTGTCCATTGCTAGGAAACTTAACCATCTTTGATTCACGAGCTAGTCAAGTAGAGGCATACTAGTGACACTATATTTGTCTATGTATTCACACATGTATTATGTTTCCGGTTAATACAATTATAGCATGAATAATAAACATTTATCATGAAATAAGGAAATAAATAATAACTTTATTATTGCCTCTAGGGCATATTTCCTTCAGTCTCCCACTTGCACTAGAGTCAATAATCTAGTTCACATCACCATGTGATTTAACATCAATATTCATATCTGTATATGATTAACACCCATAGTTCACATCGTCATGTGACCAACACACAAAGGGTTTATTAGAGTCAATAATCTAGTTCACATCGCTATGTGATTAACACCCAAAGAGTACTAAAGTGTGATCATGTTTTCCTCATGAGAGAAGCTTAGTCAACGGGTCTGTCATATTCAGAGCCGTATGTATTTTGCAAATATTCTATGTCTATAATGCTCTGCACGGAGCTACTCTAGCTAATTGCTCCCACTTTCAATATGTATCCAGATTGAGACTTAGAGTCATCTGGATCAGTGTAAAAGTTTGCATCGATGTAACTTTTACAATGAACTCTTTTATCACCTCCATAATCGAGAAACATCTCCTTAGTCCTCACTAAGGATATTCTTGACCGCTGTCCAGTGATCTACTCTTAGATCAAAATTGTATTCCTTTATCAAACTCAGAGCAAGGTATACAATAGGTCTGGTTCACAGCATAGCATACTTTATAGAACCTATGACTGAGGCATAGGGAATGACTTTTCATTCTCTTTCTATTTTCTGCTGTGGTCGGGATTTGAGTCTTACTCAATTTCATACCTTGCAACACAGGCAAGAACTCCTTCTTTGACTGTTCCATTTTGAACTACTTCAAAATCTTGTCAAGGTATGTACTCATTGAAAATCTTATCAAGCGTCTTGATCTATCTCAATAGATCTTGATGCTCAATATGTAAGTAGCTTTACTGAGGTCTTTATTTTAAGGAACTCCTTTCAAACACTCCTTTATGCTTTGCAGAATAATTCTACATTATTTCCGATCAACAATATGTCATTCACATATACTTATCAGAAATGTTGTAGTGCTCCCACTCACTTTCTTGTAAATACAGGCTTCACCGTAAGTCTGTACAGAACTATATGCTTTGATCAACTCATCAAAGCGTATA
The DNA here is from genome assembly GCA_963921465.1 of Triticum timopheevii. Taxonomy (NCBI): domain Eukaryota; kingdom Viridiplantae; phylum Streptophyta; class Magnoliopsida; order Poales; family Poaceae; genus Triticum; species Triticum timopheevii. The sequence goes on along the minus strand of OY997270.1, from coordinate 485,199,933 downwards.
TTCCAACTCCGAGATGCTTGCACCAGTCCATAGATGGATCGCTGGAGCATGCACATTTTGTTAGTACCTTTAGGATTGACAAAACCTTCTGGTTGCATCATATACAACTCTTCTTTGATAAAACCATTAAGGAATGCAGTTTTGACATCCATTTGCCAGATTTCATAAATTGTGGCAATTGCTAACATGATTCGGACAGACTTTAAGCATCGCTACAGTTGAGAAAATCTCATTGTAGTCAACACCTTGAACTTGTCAAAAACCTTTTTGCGACAAGTTGAGCTTTGTAGATAGTAACACTACTATCAACGTCCGTCTTCCTCTTGAAGATCCATTTATTTAACATGGCTTGCTGATCATCGAGCAAGTCAATCAAAGTCCATACTTTGTTCTCATACATGGATCATATCTCAGATTTTATGACCTCAAGCCATTTCGCGGAATCTGGGCTCATCATCGCTTCCTCATAGCTCGTAGGTTTATCATGGTCTAGTAACATGACTTTCAGAATAGGATTACCGTACCACTCTGGTGCGGACCGTACTCTGGAAGACCTACGAGGTTCTGTAGTAACTTGATCTGAAGTTTCATGATCATCATCATTAGCTTCCTCACTAATTGGTGTAGGAATCACTGGAACTGATTTCAGTGATGAACTATTTTCCAATTCGGGAGAAGGTACAGTTACCTCATCAAGTTCTACTTTCCTCCCACTCACTTCTTTCGAGAGTAACCCCTTCTCTAGAAAGGATCCATTTTTAGCAACGAATATCTTGCCTTCGGATCTGTGATAGAAGGTGTACCCAATAGTTTCCTTTGGGTATTCTATGAAGACGCACTTCTCCGATTTGGGTTCGAGCTTATCAGGATGAAACTTTTTCACATAAGCATCGTAGCCCCAAACTTTAAGAAACGACAACTTGGGTTTCTTGCTAAACCATAGTTCATATGCTGTCGTCTCAACGGATTTAGATGGTGCCCTTTTAACGTGAATGCAACTGTCTTTAATGCATAACCCCAAAACAATAGTGGTAAATCAGTAAGAGACATCATAGAACGCACCATATCCAATAAAGTGCGGTTACGACATTCGGACACACCATAATGTTGTGGTGTTCCAGGTGGCGTGAGCCGTGAAACTATTCCACATTATTTTAATTGAAGACCAAACTCGTAACTCAAATATTCGTCTCCGCGATCAGATCGCAGAAACTTTATTTTGTTGTTACGATGATTTTTCCACTTCACTCTGAAATTCTTTGAACCTTTCAACTATTTCAGACTTATGTTTCATCAAGTAGATATACCCATATCTGCTCAAATCATCTTGTGAAGGTCAGAAAATAACGATACTTGCCACGAGCATCAACACTCATTGGATCGCATACATCGGTATGTATTATTTGCAATAAGTCAGTAGCTTGTTCCATCGTTCCGGAGAACGGAGTTTTAGTCATCTTGCCCAAAAGGCACGGTTCGCAAGCATCAAATGATTCATAACCAAGTGATTCCGAAAATCCATCTTTATGGAGTTTCTTCATGCGCTTTACACCGATATGACCCAAACGGCAGTGCCACAAATAAGTTGCACTATCATTATTAACTTTGCATCTTTTGGCATCAATATTATGAATATGTGTATCACTACAATCGAGATCCAACAAACTATGTTCATTGGGTGTATGACCATTGAAGGTCATATTCATGTAAACAGAACAACAATTATTCTCTGATTTTAAATGAATAACCGTATTGCAATAAACATGATCAAATCATATTCATGCTCAACGCAAACGCCAAATAACATTTATTTAGGTTTAACACTAATCCCGAAAGTATAGGGAGTGTGCGATGATGATCATATCAATCTTGGAACTACTTCCAACACTCATCGTCACTTCACCCTCAACTAGTCTCTGTTTATTCTGTAACTCCTGTTTCGAGTTACTAATCTTAGCAACCGAACAAGTATCAAATACTCAGGGGCTACTATAAACACTAGTAAAGCACACATCAATAACCTGTATATCAAATATACCCTTGTTCACTTTGCCATCCTTCTTATCCACCAAATATTCAGGGCATTTCCGCTTCCAGTGACCATTTCGTTTGCAGTGTAAGCACTCAGTTTCAGGCTATGGTCCAGCTTTGGGCTTCTTCGCAGGAATGACAACTTGCTTGTCTTTCACTTGAAGTTCCCTTTCTTTCCCTTTGCCCTTCTCTTGAAACTTAGTGATCCTTGTCAATCATCAACACTTGATGCTCTTTATTGATTTCTACCTTCACGAAGAGCTCGGGAATCGTTTTCGTCATCCCTTGCATACTATAGTTCATCACGAAGTTCTAGTAACTTAGTGATGGTGACTAGAGAATTATGTCAATCACTATCTTATCTGGAAGATTAACTCCCACTTGATTCAAGTGATTGAAGTACCTAGACAGTCTGAGCACATGCTCACTAGTTGAGCGATTCTCCTCCATCTTTTAGCTATAGAACTTGTTGGAGACTTCATATCTCTCAACTCGGGTATTTGCTGGAAATATTAACTTCAATTCCTGGAACATCTCATATGGTCCATGACGTTCAAAACGTCTTTGAAGTCCCGATTCTAAGCCGTTAAGCATGGTGCACTAAACTATCAAGTAGTCATCATATTGAGCTAGACAAACGTTCATAATGTTTGCATCTGCTCCTGCAATAGGTCTGTCACCTAGCGGTGCATTAAGGACATAATTCTTCTGTGCAGCAGTGAGGATTAACCTCAGATCACGGATCAAATCCGCATCATTGCTACTAACATCTTTCAACACAATTTTCTCTAGGAACATATCAAAATAAACATATGAAAGCAACAACGCAAGCTATTGATCTACAACATAATTTGCAAAATACTACCAGGACTAAGTTCATGATAAATTTAAGTTCAATTAATCATATTACTTAAGAACTCCCACTTAGACAGACATCTCTCTAGTCATCTAAGTGATCACGTGATCCAAATCAACTAAACCATGTCCGATCATCATGTGAGATGGAGTAGTTTTCAATGGTGAACATCACTATGTTGATCATATCTACTATATGATTCACGCTCGACCTTTTGGTCTCCGTGTTCTGAGGACATATCTGTATATGCTAGGCTCGTCAAGTTTAACCTGAGTATTCCTGGTGTGCAACTGTTTTGCACCCGTTGTATTTGAACGTAGAGCCTATCACACCCGATCATCACGTGGTGTCTCAGCACGAAGAACTTTCGCAACGGTGCATACTCAGGGAGAACACTTCTTGATAATTAGTGAGAGATCATCTTAAAATGCTACCGTCAAACAAAACAGAATAAGATGTATAATAGATAAACATCATATGCAATCAAAATATGTTACATGATATGGCCATGATCACCTTGCGCCTTTGATCTCCATCTCCAAAGTACTGTCATGATCTCTATCGTCACCGGCACGACACCATGATCTTCATCATCTTGATCTATATCAATGTGTCGTCACATGGTCGTCTCGCCAACTATTGCTCTTGCAACTATTGCTATCGCATAGCGATAAAGTAAAGCAATTATTTGGCACTTGCATCTTATGCAACAAAGAGACAACCATAGGGCTTCTGCCAGTTGCCGATAACTTCAACAAAACATGATCATCTCATACAACAACTTATATCTCATCACGTCTTGACCATATCACATCACAACATGCCCTGCAAAAACAAGTTAGACGTTCTCTACTTTGTTGTTGCAAGTTTTACGTGGCTGCTACGGGCTGAGCAAGAACCGTTCTTACCTACGCATCAAAAACCACAACGATAGTTTGTCAAATAGACTCCGTTTTAACCTTCGCAAGGACCGGGCATAGCCATACTCGGTTCAACTAAAGCTGGAGAAACTGACACCCGCCAGCCACCTGTGTGCAAAGCACGTCGGTAGAACCAGTCTCGCGTAAGCGTACGCATAATGTCGGTCCGGGCTGCTTCATCCAACAATACCGCTGAACCAAAGTATGACATGCTGGTAGGCAGTATGACTCATATCGTCCGCAACTCACTTGTGTTCTACTCGTGCATATAACATCAACGCATAAAACCTAGGCTCGGATGCCACTGATGGGGAACGTAGTAATTTCAAAAAATTTCCTACGCACACGCAAGATCATGGTGATGATATAGCAATGAGAGGGGAGAGTGTTTGTCCACGTACCCACGTAGACCGTAAGCGGAAGCGTTAGCACAACGCGGTTGATGTAGTCGTACGTCTTCACGATCCGACCGATCCAAGCACCGAACGTACGGGGCCTCCGAGTTCAGCACACGTTCAGCTCGATGACGATCTCCGGCCCTCCGATCCAGCAAAGGCTTCGGAGATGAGTTCCGTCAGCACGACGGCGTGGTGACGATGATGATGTTCTACCGGCGCAGGGCCTAAACTCCGCGACGATATGACCGAGGTGGAATATGGTGGAAGGGGGCACCGCACACGGCTAAGGAACGATCCGTAGATCAACTTGTGTGTCATGGGGTGCCCTCCTGCCCCCGTATATAAAGGAGCAAGGGGGAGGAGGCGGCCGGCCAAGGGAGGGCGCGCCAGGGAGGAGTCCTACTCCCACCAGAAGTAGGACTCCCTCCTTTCTTAGTCCAACTAGGAAACCTTCCATGTAGTAGGAGTAGGAGAGAAGGAAAGGGAAGAGAGAAGGGAAGGAAGGAGGGGTTGCGGCCCCTCCCCCTAGTCCAATTCGGACTAGGCCTTGGGGGGGGGGGGCGCGGCCTGCCCTAGGCAACCCCTCTCTCTTTCCCGTATGGCCCATAAGGCCCAATACTTTTCCCCGGCGAATTCCCGTAACTCTCCGGTACTCCGATAAATACCCGAATCACTCGGAACCTTTCCGAACTCCGAATATAGTCATCCAATATATCGATCTTTACGTCTCGACCATTTCGAGACTCCTCGTCATGTCCCCAATCTCATCCGGGACTCTGAACTCCTTCGGTACATCAAAACTTATAAACTCATAATAAAACTGTCATCGTAACGTTAAGCGTCCGGACCCTACGGGTTCGAGAACTATGTAGACATGACCTAGAACTATTCTTGGTCAATAACCAATAGCAGAACCTGGATGCCCATATTGGCTCCTACATATTCTACGAAGATCTTTATCGGTCAAACCGCATAACAACATACGTTGTTCCCTTTGTCATCGGTATGTTACTTGCCCGAGATTCGATCGTGGTATCCAATACCTAGTTCAATCTCGTTACCGGCAAGTCTCTTTACTCGTTACGTAATGCATCATTCCGTAACTAACTCATTAGCTACATTGCTTGCAAGGCTTATAGTGATGTGCATTACCGAGAGGGCCCAGATATACCTCTCCGACAATCGGAGTGACAAAACCTAATCTCGAAATACGCCAACCCAACATGTACCTTTGGAGACACCTGTAGTACTCCTTTATAATCACCCAGTTACGTTGTGACGTTTGGTAGCACCCAAAGTGTTCCTCCGGTAAACGGGAGTTGCATAATCTCATAGTTACAGGAACATGTATAAGTCATGAAGAAAGCAATAGCAACATACTAAACGATCAAGTGCTAAGCTAATGGAATGGGTCAAGTCAATCACATCATTCTCCTAATGATGTGATCCCATTAATCAAATGACAACTCTTTTGTCCATTGCTAGGAAACTTAACCATCTTTGATTCACGAGCTAGTCAAGTAGAGGCATACTAGTGACACTATATTTGTCTATGTATTCACACATGTATTATGTTTCCGGTTAATACAATTCTAGCATGAATAATAAACATTTATCATGAAATAAGGAAATAAATAATAACTTTATTATTGCCTCTAGGGCATATTTCCTTCACGCCGTCCACCGGTTCGCCCTGCTCTATGGCTGGGTCTGTATGGCTGCTGTCTTTGTCGAGGCGGGATTTTGAGCGGCACTTATGTCGCCATTTTGTCTGCTTTTCGAGGGAATGATCCCTCGTGGCGTCCCGTCGTTCCTCGTCGTTGCTTCCTTTAGGTGTGTCCACCATGTATACATCGTGAGATGAGGTGGCTGTCCAGTGCCTTATAGGTGCTGGTTCATTCTTATCTCCTACATCATCGTCCATACCGTCGATGTCTTCGGAGTCGAAATCGAGCACGTCGTTTAAACTTTCGATAGTGGCTACGAAGTGGGTGGTGGGTGGGCTTTGAATTCCTTTGTCGTCCGCATCCCAACCTTGCTGACCGTAATCCGGCCAGGGCTCTCCTGATAAAGAGAGAGACTTTAGTAAATTCAGGATGTCGCCAAAGCGCGAGTGCTGAATGATGTCCGCGGTGGTGAACTCCATGATCGGCGCCCGATCGGATTCGATTGGCAGGAGCGCGGAAGGTTAGGAGTCCGGAGAGGAGTCCGGCACCTTGGAGTCACGAGCTTCGCAAAGGACAGGGATGGTGTTCGGCTCAATCGCCATAGAGATTGCAGCCCCCGAGGCGGTGTCCAGCCACCCGTCCTCGATCGGCGCAGTCGGCTCCGAGCTAAGGGTCAGAGCGGACACTGGTGCGGCCTCCAGGGCACTGTCCGGCGGCAGAGCTAGATCATGCCCATCATGACAGTGCGATGCGCTTGGCTGTGGCTCGAACCCGTCGAAGATCCAGTCTCCGCGGACGTCAGCCGTATAGTTCAAACTTCGAAATCTGACCTGACGGCCAGGAGCGTGGCTTATAATCTGCTCCTGATGGCCAAGCGAATTGGCTCGCAGTGCAAAGCCACCGAATACAAAGATCTGTCCGGGGAGAAAAGTCTCATCCTGGACCGCATCGTTGTTGATGATTGGAGGAGCCATCGGGCCTAAAGATGATGACACAGAGGAACTCTCAATGAAAGCACCAATGTCGGTGTCAAAACCAGCGGATCTCGGGTATGGGTCCCGAACTGTGCGTCTAGGCGGATGGTAACATGAGAGAAGGGCCACGATGTTTTTACCCAGGTTCGGGCCCTCTCGATGGAGGTAAAACCCTACTCCTGCTTGATTGATATTGATGATATGGGTAGTACAAGAGTAGATCTACCACGAGATCAGAGAGGCTAAACCCAAGAAGCTAGCCTATGGTATGATTGTTGTTTGTCCTATAGACTAAAACCCTCCGGTTTATATAGGCACCGAAGAGGGTTAGGGTTACACAGAGTCGGTTACAATGGTAGGAGATCTACATATCCGTATCGCCAAGCTTGCCTTCCACGCCAAGGAAAGTCCCATCCGGACAAGGGACGAAGTCTTCAGTCTTGTATCTTCATAGTCTAGGAGTCCGGCCAAAGGTGATAGTTTGGCTATCCGGACACCCCCTAATCCAGGACTCCCTCACTTATGAAGAAGATTTTGTGCTGAAATTCTTTAGTTATCCTTCCCTTGACATGGAGAAGGGCATTATAAAGCCGGTGTTAACTGTTAATGTAAGTCAGTCCTTGTAAAGCCTTTATCCTCAACTGCTGTTTAATTTGCTCATACTCCCTATCGTTTACTGCTGTTTTTACCAAAATGCATGTTCGTAAGAACCGTAAGTTCTAAGTTTTACTTGTAAAACCAAATTTCTTATTCATACCATGCACATTACTTAATACTCCCTATATGTATGCTTGGTTTTGTGGATCTATAATCCAGTGTGTGGTGAAGCAGCCCACGTTTGCACCTTGTCATCTCCTGTTTTATCTTACTGATGTGGCTGATGATATGAACAACATGCCATGCACATTATCCAAAATAGATATATAAAATGATTTTCTTTGCCCTTCATCTATGCTTATTATGTTGACATGGTAATCCAGTAGTGTGGTGAAGCTCCCCGCATTATGAACAATGCCAAATTATGCTATTGATATTTTGAACCTACTCTTTATTTTCTAATTTGAAATTGGATAGAATTGACAGAATAGTTATCATCTTTGTTTATACACGTGCAAAACCTGTCATCTCTCTGCTTTGTTTCAGGGTGATATGCCTGATGGCATGCACAAGTCTTCTGAAGGCTATGAGACAAACCCAACATATATTGCAGCAAAGAAGGCAAAACATCTTGAAGATAGCGAGACAACCCCAAAGTCTTGTCTTGATGCAATGTTCAAGTTACTTGAGACTAACAGTCAGACAAGCTCACAGAATTCGTTGTCTGAATCAGTTCGACTTCTTCAGTCCCAAGTTCTAGCAGAAAGGCATTGTGCAACTCAACTTCAACTTGAAGTCCTATCTCTAAGAAAGATTGCGGAGAACACCTATGAGAACCTCATCGCTAAACAGCTACACCTGGAAGCTATGACCGACATGCTAGGCCGGTCTCACAGCCTTGCTCAGCAGCTTGCGCAGCAGTTCCCCCACAAGGCAAACCTTTCTTGAACTGTCTTGGAAGTGGTCTCGGTTCAGTATTATTTTGTTACGCTGCAATGGTGCCTAGTTTTTGTAATCTGCTTCTTCGTTGCGCTTTATGATCACTGGTGGCGAACTTCGATGCCCAGTGGATGTAATATACCTTAAATCCTTTATTGTATAGTGTAGGTTTATTCTTAGTTACTATGCCGTAATTTCTTTATTGTATAGAGTAGGTTTGTTCTTAATTCCTACTAGTTACTACCATCATTCGCTATCTGAAAAAAAACAGATGTAGTCAACCGGGCTGAAACATCCAATAACGAGCCAGGTTTCTAGCGGGCCACAATTGGGCCGGCCTGCGTCTTTCTTGGGCCCGAATGATTGGGGCCTTCACACATTGCGCCAGGCCCAAACTTACACCGGCCTATATTTTAGTTGGGCCTTTTGTCAACCCAGCGCTTAGTTTGGCCCAGGTAGCGTTGGGCCATTAACAGGCTGAATATTGTACTGGCCTTTTACGGCTGAGATGAAACCACGAGCCTTTAGCAGGCCAAAATGCATGTTGGGCCTCAATTTTCACTAGTCGTCGACGGCCCTTCAGCAGGCCGAAATGTAGACCGGGCCATTATGGGCCCAGTTACCTCACGGGCCGTTACCAGGCCGAAACATATCTCGGGCCTTAGTTGGCCCACTGATATCATGGGCCTGATTAAGTTCTACGGGCCTTTGACTGGGCCGGCCTTTTTAACCTATATGGGCCTCTGTTGGGCCCAGCCATGTGTCGACGTACCATAGGCATGTCTCTTCCAATGGACGGGCGACATCTGGCCCACTAACGAGCTGACAGGTGTTCCCTTCGGCCAATCAGAATTTTACACCTGGAAATTTCCCATTGGTCGGGGCTGTTAACGGGTTATCGGATCCAAAATCCGACCCGATAGATTAACGGTGTTCCGTTACGGTGGATGCCACGTGTCGGTCACCCTTGACGAAAGCACTTCTATGACGCGCGATTTATCATCATGGAAGTGGACACTTCCGTGATGATAATTTTGGTAATGTCATGGAACACTTCTACGACAGCACAGGTATGACTATATTGATTCTGTCATGAATTTGTCATGGATGTACATGCATGACAAAAAACGCGACCTACTGTGACAAACACGTATCATCATGGAAGTGTATTTTTTCGTAGTGCTACATCAACACCATAGCCCTTCCGATGCGTTGTGAGTAGTTTACCACAGACCTTCGGGTCCATAGTTATTAGCTAGATGGCTTCTTCTCTCTTTTTGGATCTCAATACAATGTTCTCCCCCTCTTTTGTGGAGATCTATTCGATGTAAACTCTTTTTGCGGTGTGTTTTTCGAGATCCGATGAATTGTGGGTTTACGATCAAGTTTATCTATGAGAAATATTTGAATCTCCTCTGAATTCTTTTATGTATGATTGAGTTATCTTTGCAAGTTTCTTCGAATTATTAGTTTGGTTTGGCCTACTAGATTGATCTTTCTTGCCATGGGAGAAGTGCTTAGCTTTGGGTTCAATCTTGCGATGTCCTTACCCAGTGACAGAAAGGGTTGCAAGGCACGTATAGTATTGTTGCCATCGAGGATAAAAAGATGGGGTTTATATCATATTGCATGAGTTTATCCCTCTACATCATGTCATCTTCCTTAAGGCGTTACTCTGTTCTTATGAATTTAATACTCTAGATGCAGGTAGGAGTCGGTCGATGTGTGGAGTAATAGTAGTAGATGCAGGCAGGAGTCGGTCTATTTGTCACGGACGTGATGCCTATATACATGGTCATGCCTAGATAATCTCATAATTATTCTCTTTTCTATCAATTGCTCGACATTAATTTGCTCACCCACCGTAATACCTATGCTATCTTGAGAGAAGCCTCTAGTGAAACCTATGGCCCCCGGGTCTATCTCTTATCATATTTGCTTCCAATCTACTTTTATTTGCATCTATATTATAAAATACCAAAAATATATTTATCTTATCATACTATCTCTATTAGATTTCACTTTCGCAAGTGGCCATGAAGGGATTGACAGCCCCTTTATTGCGTTGGTTGCGAGTTCTTTGTTTGTTTGTGTAGGTGCGTGGGACTTTTGAGGAGCCTCCTACTGGATTGATACCTTGGTTCTCAAAACCTGAGGGAAATACTTACGCTACTGTTGCTGCATCACCCTTTCCTCTTCAAGGAAAACCAACGCAAGCTCAAGATGTAGCAGTTATTCATTTAAATCAGAGAATAATGGTTGTTCTATTTATATGAGTAATATCTTTTATGGTCATGCACCCTTGTTGAGTGGTCTATTGATACGTCTCCAACGCATCTATAATTTTTTATTGTTCCATGCTATTATATTACCCCTTTTGGATGTTTATGGGCTTTATTTTACACATTTATATCATTTTTGGGACTAACCTACTAACCGGAGGCCCAGCCCATATTGCTGTTTTATTGCCCGTTTCAGTATTTCGAAGAAAAGGAATATCAAACGGAGTCCAAACGGAATGAAACCTTCAGCAGCGTGATTTTTTGGAAGAATATGATCCTGGAGACTTGGAGACCACGTCAGAAGATCCTCGAGGAGGCCACGAGATAGGAGGCGCCGCCCCCCTTACAGGGTGGTGGCCCCTGTCTCGTGGGCCCCTCGAGCACCTCCCGACCGACTTCTTTCGCCTATATAACCCTACGTACCCTAAAACCATCAGAAATCAAGATAGATCAGGAGTTCCGCCGCCGCAAGCCTCTATAGCCACCAAAAACCTCTCGGGAGCCCGTTCCGACACCCTGCCGGAGGGGGAATCCATCACCGATGGCCATCTTCATCATCCCAGCGCTCTCCATGACGAAGAGGGAGTAGTTCACCCTCGGGGCTGAGGGTATGTACCAGTAGCTATGTGTTTGATCTCTCTCTCTCTCTCTCGTGTTCTCTCTCGTGTTTCCTCTATGGCACGATCTTGATGTATCCCGAGCTTTGCTATTGTAGTTGGATCTTATGATGTTTCTCCCCCTCTACTCTCTTGTGATGAATTGAGTTTCCCCTTTGAAGTTATCTTATCGGATTGAGTCTTTTATGAGAACACTTGATGTATGTCTTGACGTGCTTATCTGTGGTGACAATGGGATATCACGTGCCTCTTGATGTATGTTTTGGTGACCAACTTGCGGGTTCCGCCCATGAACCTATGCATAGGGGTTGGCACACGTTTTCTTGACTCTCCGGTAGAAACTTTGGGGCACTCTTTTAAGTACTTTGTGTTGGTTGGATGAATCTGAGATTGTGTGATGCATATCGTATAATCATGCCCACGGATACTTGAGGTGACAATGGAGTATCTAGGTGACATTAGGGTTTTGGTTGATTTGTGTCTTGAGGTGTTATTCTAGTACGAACTCTTTTATAGATTGATCCGAAAGAATAACTTTGAGGTGGTTTCGTACCCTACCATAATCTCTACGTTTGTTCTCCGCTATTAGTGGCTTTGGAGTGACTCTTTGTTGCATGTTGAGGGATTGTTATATGATCTATCTATGTTATTATTGTTGAGAGAACTTGCACTAGTGAAAGTATGAACCCTAGGCCTTGTTTCCTATCATTGCAATACCGTTTACGCTCACTTTTATCATTAGTTACCTTGCTGTTTTTATATTTTCAGATTACAAATACCTATATCTACTATCCATATTGCACTTGTATCACCATCTCTTCGCCGAACTAGTGCACCTATACAATTTACCATTGTATTGGGTGTGTTGGCGACACAAGAGACTCTTTGTTATTTGGTTGCAGGGTTATTTGAGAGAGACCATCTTCATCCTATGCCTCCCACGGATTGATAAACCTTAGGTCATCCACTTGAGGGAAATTTGCTACTGTCCTACAAACCTGTGCACTTGCAGGCCCAACAACGTCTACAAGAAGAAGGTTGTGTAGTATACATCATCTATTTTTGTTGAATCTCGATCACGGAGATACACGTGTTCATAATATTGAAGCCAGAAGATGCAAAGTTGATAATGATAGTGCAACTTATTTGTGGCACTACCGTTTAGGTCATATAGGTGTAGAGCGCATGAAAAAACTCCATGCTGATGGGCTTTTGGAATCACTTGGTGCTTGCGAACCATGCCTCATAGGCAAGATGACTAAAACTCCGTTCTCAGGAACAATGGAACGAGCTACTGACTTATTGGAAATAATACATACTGATGTATGCGGTCCAATGAGTGTTGAGGCTCGTGGCGGGTATCGTTATTTTCTTATCTTCACAGATGATTTGAGCAGATATGGGTATATCTACTTAATGAAGCATAAGTCTGAAACATTTGAAAAGTTCAAAGAATTTCAGAGTGAAGTGGAAAATCATCATAACAAGAAAATAAAGTTTCTACGATCTGATCATGGAGGCGAATATTTGAGTTACGATTTGGTCTTCATTTGAAACAATGTGGAATAGTTTCGCAACTCATGCCACCTGGAACACCACAACGTAATGGTGTGTCTGAACATCGTAACCGTACTTTATTGGATATGGTGCGATCTATGATGTCTCTTACTGATTTACCGCTATCATTTTGGGGTTAATTATGCTTTAAAGACGGCTACATTCACTTTAAATAGGGCACCATCAAAATCCGTTGAGATGATGCATTATGAACTGTGGTTTGGCAAGAAACCAAAGTTGTCGTTTCTTAAAGTTTTGGGGCTGCGATGCTTATGTGAAAAAGCTTCAACCTAATAAGCTCGAACCCAAATTGGAGAAGTGCGTGTTCATAGGATACCCAAAGGAAACTGTTGGGTACACCTTCTATCACAGATCCGAAGGCAAGATATTCGTTGCTAAGAATGGATCCTTTCTAAAGGAGTTTCTCTCGAAAGAAGTGAGTGGGAGGAAAGTAGAGCTTGATGAGGTAATTGTACCTTCTCCCGATTTGGAAAGTAGTTCATCATAGAAATCAGCTCCAGTGATTGCTACACCAATTAGTGAGGAAGCTAATGATGATGATCATGAAACTTCAGATCAAGTTACTATAGAACTTCATAGGTCTTCCAAAGTACGGTCCGCACCAGAGTGGTACGGTAATCCTATTCTGGAAGTCATGTTACTAGACCATGATGAAACTACGACCTATGAGGAAGCGATGATGAGCTCAGATTCCGCGAAATGGCTTGAGGCCATGAAATCTGAGATGGGATCCAAGTATGAGAACAAAGTGTTGTCCGATGATCGGCAAGCCATAGAAAATAAATGGATCTTCAAGAAGAAGACTGACGCTGACGGTAATGTTACCATCTACAAAGCTCAACTTGTTGCGAAAGGTTTTCGACAAGTTCAAGGAGTTGACTACGACGAGACTTTCTCACCCGTAGCGATGCTTAGGTCTGTCTGAATCATGTTAGCAATTGCCGCATTTTATGATTATGAAATTTGGCATATGGATGTCAAAACTGCATTCCTGAATGGATTTTTGGAAGAAGAGTTGTATATGATGCAACCAAAAGGTTTTGTTGATCCAAAGGGTGCTAACAAAGTGTGCAAGCTCCAATGATCCATTTATGGACTGGTGCAAGCCTCTCGGAGCTCGAATAAATGCTTTGATAGTGTGATCAAAGCATATGGTCTTATACAGACTTTTGAAGAAGCCTGTATTTACAAGAAAGTGAGTGGGAGCTCTGTAGCATTTCTAATATTATATGTGGATGACATATTGTTGATTGGAAATAATATAGAATTTCTCGATAGCTTAAAAGGATACTTGAATAAAAGTTTTTCAATGAAAGACCTCGGTGAAGCTGCTTACATATTGGGCATCAAGATCTATAGAGATAGATCAAGACGCTTAATTGGACTTTCACAAAGCATGTACCTTGATAAAGTTTTGAAGAAGTTCAAAATGGATCAGTCAAAGAAAGGGTTCTTGCCTGTGTCAGAAGGTGTGAAGTTGAGTCAGACTCAATGCCCGACGACTGCAGAAGATAGATAGAAAACGAAAGTCATTCCCTATGCTTCAGCCATAGGTTCTATCATGTATGCAATGTTGTGTACCAACCTGATGTGTGCCTTGCTATAAGTATAGCAGGGAGGTACGAAAGTAATCCAGGAGTGGAGCACTGGACAGCGGTCAAGAACATCCTGAAATACCTGAAAAGGACTAAGGATGTGTTTCTCGTTTATGGGGGTGACAAAGAGCTCGTCGTAAATGGTTACGTCGGTGCAAGCTTTGACACCGATCCGGCTGACTCTAAGTCGCAATCTGGATACGTATTTTTATTGAATGGTGGAGTTGTCAGTTGGTGCAGTTCCAAGCAGAGCGTCGTGGCGGGATCTACGTGTGAAGCAGAGTACATAGCTGCTTTGGAAGCAGCAAATGAAGGAGTCTGGATGAAGGAGTTCATATCCGATCTAGGTGTCATACCTAGTGCATCGGGTCCAATGTAAATCTTTTGTGACAATACTGGTGCAATTGCCTTGGTGAAGGAATACAGATTTCACAAGAGAACCAAACACATCAGGAGACGCTTCAATTCCATCCGGCATTAGGTCGCGGAGGGAGACATAAAGATTTGCAAAATACATACGGATTTGAATGTTGCAGACCCGTTGGCTAAGCCTCTTCCACGAGCAAAACATGATTAGCACCAAGACTCCATGGGTGTTAGAATCATTACTTTGTAATCTAGATTATTGACTCTAGTGCAAGTGGGAGAATGAAGGAAATATGCCCTAGAGGAAATAATAAAGTTATTATTTATTTCCTCATATCATGATAAATGTTTATTATTCATGCTAGAATTGTATTAACTGGAAACTTAGTACATGTGTGAATACATAGACAATACATAGTGTCCCTAGTATGCCTCTACTTGACTAGCTCGTTAATCAAAGATGGTTATGTTTCCTTACCATAGACATGTGTTGTCATTTGCTGAATGGGATCACATCATTAGAAGAATGATGTGATGGACAAGAACCATCCGTTAGCTTAGCATTATGATCGTTACAGTTTCATTGCTACTGCTTTCTTCATGACTTATACATGTTCCTCAGACTATGAGATTATGCAACTCCCGAATACTGGAGGAACACCTTGTGTGTTATCAAACGTCACAACATAACTATGTGATTATAAAGATGCTCTAAAGGTGTCTCCGAAGGTGTTTGTTGGGTTGGCATAGATCGAGAATAGGATTTGTCACTCCATGTATCGGAGAGGTATCTCTGGGCCCTCTCGGCAATGCTCATCACTATAAGTCTAGCAAGCAATGTGAATAACGAGTTAGTTGCAGGATGAAACATTACGTAACGAGTAAAGAGACTTGCCAGTAACGAGATTGAACTAGGTATGATGATACCGACGATCGAATCTCGGGCAAGTAACATACTGATGACAAAGGGAACAACATATATTGTTGTGCAGTTTGGCCGATAAAGATCTTCGTAGAATATGTAGGAGCCATTATGAGCATCTAGGTTCCGCTATTGGTTATTGATCGGAGATATCTCTCGATCATGTCTACATAGTTCTCGAACCCGTTGGGTCCGCATGCTTAACGTTCGATGACGATTTGTATTATGAGTTATGTGTTTTTGATGACCGAAGTTTGTTCAGAGTCCCAGAAAAGATCACGTACGTGACGAGGAGTCTCGAATGGTCGAGACATAAAGATTGATATACTAGACTATGTTATTCGGACACTCGAAGAGTTCTGAGTGGTTTCGGGTAAAAACAGAGTGCCGGAGGGGTTACCGGAACCCCCCGGGAAGCAATGGGCCAACATGGGCCATATGGGAGAGAGGGGACAGACCACATAGGGGAGGCGCCCCCCCATGGGGAGTCCGAATAGGACAAGGGAAGGGGGCGCTGCCCCCCTTTCCCTCTCCCTCTCCCTCTCCCTTCCTTCCCCTCTTCCTCCAGGTGGAATCCTATTAGGACTTGGAGTCCTAGTAGGACTCCCTTCTCCTGGCGCGCCCTGCAAGGGCCGGCCGGCCTCCCCCTCTCCTCCTTTATATACGGGGGCAAGGGGGCACCCCAAAGAACATCAAGTTCTCTTAACCCTGTGCGGTGCCCCCCTCCACAGTTACACACCTCGGTCATATCATTGTAGTGCTTAAGCGAAGCCCTGCGCCGGTAGCATCATCAATGATGTCGCCACGCCGTCGTGCTGACGGAACTCTCCCTCGGCGTCAACTGGGTCAAGAGCTTGAGGGATGTCATCAGGCTGAACATGTGGTGAACGCGAAGGTGCCATACGTTCGGTGCTTGGATCGGTTGGATCGTGAAGACGTTCGACTACATCAACTGCGTTAACTAAACGCTTCCGCTTTCGGTCCACAAGGGTACGTGGACACACTCTCCCCTCTCATTGCTATGCATCTCCTAGATTTATCTTGCGTGATCATAGGAAAAATTTGAAATTACTACGTTCCCCAACAATGCAATGAAAGAGCTGAGCTATATATACTTAATTATAGAAGTAATACTTAAAGACAGTAGCAAGTCATGAGTTGTTTCTCGAGGGTGTCTTGATTGAATAACTGAAATAACTCCACAAATTCAACAGGCAGCAACTCAACTCCAATGAGGTCGTGCTCATCTTTAATTCTCACAATCATACTATCCTTCTTAGACTTCCTGCAGGTATCCATGTACCATTCATGCAATCTTCGCATCATCGTTGCTAGAGGAGGATGATCAGGTTTGAAGAGAGGCTTCCCGTACTCGTATATGAAGATCTCTGCTACCTCTAACGTTTCAAACTCTACATCATCGCTCAGGTAATCACCAAGATTGGTACCGGGCACTAGCCCCGGATGATTAGCGATGATATCACTAGACACCTTGAGCTGGGGGGGGGGGGGGGCATGATTGCTTCGCCTGTTCGCCGAGGTAGGGAATTGTTTCCCCACTTCTTCGTTATGCTAATCTTGAATCACTGGGAGTACTTCCCGACTGCCGCACATCTTCATATGTCTTTTTAATGCAGCGGGCATAGTTGGAATCCGGCGGAGGCGGTGGTGGTTGCTTCAGGGCATCCAGAGTGCGCTTCGCTTTCACCAGATCTACCGTTTCCTTCGGAGGTGGAGGTTTCCATTCAAAATGGGCCTTCACTTTGACAACACTGATGTTCGCGTTTTCCTTATCGGTCTTCTCATATGGTAACTTTTCTGGAGCCTTGAGGCTTGGAACGTGTCTGAATTTCTTCCCGCCTCTGCTTGTACTGCTAGCCCCCGAAGTGGCGGTGTCTCTCTTCCGCCATTGCTGATGCGGCAGAGTCCGCTGACACACCAGAGGAGGCGGAGTGCGCCGACACGCCGGAGGAGGCGGAGTGCGCTCACGCACCGGAGAAGGTGGAGGAGGAGGTGGAGTGCCCTAATCACTCGCCTGAGGAGGAGGAGGAGGAGGCGGAGTGCCCTGACACGGCGGAGGAGGAGGAGGCGTCCAATTTGGAAGCTTGATGTACTTCTTTCTCCATAGATAGGTACTCCTTAAAGCATTTTCCAGATGAATCTCCTCTTCACCTGTAGGGTAGTCAAGCTCCAGCTCCTCAAATCCCTCCATTATTTCATCCATAGCCATGTGGAATCGGACGGCAATGAAAAGTTCCCTCAGCTTCAGGAGGTACAACAGAGCCGACCACCGCCTTGAAGGCCAGTGAGGGAGTCCTGGACTAGGGGGTGTCCGGACAGCCGGACTATCATCGTCCGCCGGACTCCAAGACTACGAAGATACAAGATTGAAGACTCCGTCCCGTGTCCGGATGGGACTTTCCTTGGCGTGGAAGGAAAGCTTGGCGATGCGGATATGTAGATCTCCTACCATTGTAACCGACTCTGTGTAACCCTAGCCTTCTCCGGTGTCTATATAAACCGGAGGGCTTTAGTCCGTACGACATAACATACATTACAACAATCATACCATAGGCTAGCTTTAGGGTTTAGCCTCCTTGATCTCGTGGTAGATCCACTCTTGTACTACCCATATCAT
This sequence comes from Triticum timopheevii, assembly GCA_963921465.1. Taxonomy (NCBI): domain Eukaryota; kingdom Viridiplantae; phylum Streptophyta; class Magnoliopsida; order Poales; family Poaceae; genus Triticum; species Triticum timopheevii. Next base: position 485,181,553 of record OY997270.1, on the reverse strand, counting down.
CAATATTAATCAAGCAGGACGTAGGGTTTTACCTCCATCGAGAGGGCCCGAACCTGGGTAAAACATCGTATCCCTCGTCTCCTGTTACCATCCGCCTAGACGCACAGTTCGGGACCCCCTACCCAAGATCCGCCGGTTTTGACACCGACATTGGTGCTTTCATTGAGAGTTCCTCTGTGTCGTCACCGATAGGCCCGATGGCATCTTCAACCAACGACGCTATCCAGGGTGAGACTTTTCTCCCCGGACAGATCTTCGTATTCGGCAGCTTCGCACTGCGGGCTAATTCGCTTGGCCATCCGGAGCAGATCGAAAGCTACGCCCCTGGCCGTCAGGTCAGATTCAGAAGCCTAAACTTCACGGCCGATGCCCACGGAGACTTGATCTTCGACGGACCCGAGCCACAGCCAAGCGCGCCGCACTGTTGCGATGGGCATGATCTAGCTCTGCCGCCGAACAGTGCCTTGGTGGCCGCACACGAACCCACTCCGGCCATTAGTCCGGAGCCGATTGCCCGGATAGAGGATCGGTGGATAGACACCGCCTCGGGGGCTTCAACTTCCACGGCGATGGAGCCGAACACTGATCTTGTCCCTCGCAAAACTCGTGATTCCGAGGTGCCGGACTCCTTGCCGGACTCCGAACCTCCCACGCCCCTACCAACCAAATCGGATTGGGCGCCGGTTATGGAATTCACCGCCACGGACATCTTCCAATACTCGCCTTTTGGCGACATCCTGAATTCACTAAAGCATCTCTCGTTATCAGGAGAGCCCTGGCCGGACTATGGCCAGGATGGTTGGGATGCGGACGACGAAGAAATTCAGAGCCCACCCACCACCCACTTTGTAGCCACTGTCGACGATCTAACCGACATGCTAGACTACGACTCCGAAGACATCGACGCTATGGACGACGATGCCGGAGACGAACAGGAACCAGCGCCTACAGGGCACTGGAAGACCACCTCTTCATATGACATATACATGGTGGATACCCCAAAAGATGGGGACGGCAAAGAAACAGCGGAGGCAGATTCTTTAAAGAAACAGCCCAAGCGCCGGCGTCAGCGGCGCCGCTCTAAATCCCGCCACAGCAAGAATGGAGATTCCGGCACAGGAGATAATAATACCCCAGAAAGTGCCGAAGACAACCCCCTCCAGCAAGACTCAGCGCAGGAGGATGTAGAAGCAAGCTCTCAGGAGAGGGCGGCGGACGAAGAGGTTGAGGATTACAACTATATGCCTCCCTCCGAAGACGAGGCAAGCCTCAACGATGACGAATTCGTTGTGCCCGAGGATCCCGTCGAACAAGAGCGTTTTAAACGCAGGCTTATCGCCACGGCAAACAGCCTAAAGAAAAAGCAGCAGCAGTTTCAAGATGATCAGGACCTGCTGGCCGATCGATGGACCGAGGTCCTCGCGGCTGAAGAGTATAAACTCGAACGCCCCTCCAAAAGCTATCCAAGACGCAAGCTGCTCCCCCGATTAGAGGAGGAAGCATACATACCTCCATCACCAGCGCACGATACGGCTGACCGACCACCCCGCGGTCGTGACAGAGAGGCATCCAGGCCCCCAGCCAAAACCGTACCCCGGCATCGCTCCAAAAGTACAAAGCCAAGAGGGAACGCGCCGGACTTGCGAGATATATTGAAGGACAAAGCAAGGCAATCCAGATCCATCTACGGATCACGTGGGCGCCCCACGACCCATGACGAATACTGTCGTACCGGATATAATAACCCCGGCCGGGCCGAACACGGCAGACAGCGCTCTCTCGAGCTGCGTCGTGATATTGCTCAATACAGAGGCGCCGCACACCCACTATGCTTCACTGACGAAGTAATGGATCATCAAATCCCTGAAGGGTTTAAACCCGTAAACGTTGAATCCTACGATGGCACAACAGACCCCGCGGTTTGGATAGAAGATTATCTTCTCCACATCATATGGCCCGCGGTGACGATCTCCACGCCATCAAGTATCTCCCACTCAAGCTTAAAGGACCAGCTCGGCATTGGCTTAACAGCTTGCCCGCAGAGTCAATTGGGTGTTGCGAAGACCTGGAGGCCGCATTCCTTGATAACTTCCAAGGCACGTATGTGCGACCATCAGACGCCGATGACCTAAGCCACATCATTCAGCAGCCAGACGAATCGGCCAGACAATTCTGGACACGGTTCTTGACGAAGGAAAATCAAATCGTCGACTGTCCGAATGCAGAGGCCCTTGCAGCCTTCAAGCATAACATCCGCGATGAATGGCTAGCCCGGCACCTGGGCCAGGAAAAGCCGAAATCTATGGCAGCCCTCACATCATTAATGACCCGCTTCTACGCGGGAGAGGATAGCTGGCTAGCCCGCAGTAACAATCTCCGCAAAAATTATGGCAGTCTAGACACTAAGGACAACAATGGCAGGTCACGTCGAAACAAAAACATACTCCGCATTAACGGCGACGACAAGGAGGATACGGCAGTCAACGCCGGATTCCGAGGCTCTAAACCCGGTCAACGGAAGAAGCCATTCAAAAGAACCAATCTGGATCCGTCCAATTTGGACCGAATACTCGAACGCTTATGCCAGATACATGGCACCCCTGAAAAACCAGCCAATCACACTAATAGAGATTGCTGGGTGTTTAAACAGGCAGGCAAGTTAATTGTCGAAAACAATGACAAGGGGCTAAATAGCGATGACGAGCAGGAGACCCAACCGCCGAACAGTAGAGGACAGCAAGGTTTTCCCCCACAAGTATGGACGGTGAACATGATTTACGCAACCCATATACCCAAGAGGGAGAGGAAGCGCGCACTAAGGGACGTCTATGCGATGGAGCCAGTCGCCCCGAAGTTCAACCCATGGTCCTCTTGTCCGATCACTTTCGATCGAAGAGACCATCCGACCAGCATACGCCATGGCGGATTCGCCGCATTGGTTTTAGACCCAATCGTCGATGGATTTCACCTCACGAGAGTCCTGATGGACGGCGGTAGTAGCCTGAACCTGCTTTATCGGGATACAGTGTGCAAAATGGGCATAGACCCCTCAAGGATTAACCTACAAAGACAACCTTTAAAGGTGTCATACCAGGTGTGGAAGCCAACTGTACAGGCTCAGTAACACTGGAAGTGGTCTTCGGATCCCCGGACAATTTCCGGAGCGAGGAGTTAATGTTCGACATAGTCCCGTTTCGCAGCGGCTATCACGCTCTGCTCGGACGAACCGTGTTTGCAAAATTCAATGCGGTGCCGCATTATGCATACCTCAAGCTCAAGATGCCAGGCCCTCGTGGAGTCATCATGGTCAACGGGAATACGGAACGCTCCCTCCGAACGGAGGAACATACAGCGGCTCTCGCGGCAGAAGTACAGAGCAGCCTCTTAAGGCAATTCTCGAGTCCGGCCATTAAACGGCTGGATACAGCAAAACGCGCCCGAGGCAATACCAACCAAGACCACCTAGCGTGATCAGAGCACGCGTAGCAATGCGGCCCCGACCCCCGCCGGCGCATGATCGCAAGAATAACACTCCGCGTACATCATTACGCTTTGGAGATACCATGGGCGCAGGGGAAGGGGCACGATCGCAATGGACCCAGAGTGCGGTTCGACCACACCAGGGGCTCGCAAGTGTGCCCCCTTTTTTTTCTATTATTATTTTCCTTCTTTGTGTACACAGGACTCCGGTAACTAGAGGCCCTGTCCGGCGGTGAACCTGCCGAACTCGCGATGCAACAGTCAGGGACGAAAGAAGGCTGCAACGAACACTCAGATGAACACGTGCGTACCCGTCCAGGATAACGGCACAACGGAGACACAGGCGCAGACGTGCAGTAGGGACCCGTTGCGAGGATTATTTTCAGATTAAGACCCTGTGTAAACCTTTTTTACTGTCTCTTGTTGTTATTCTCCCTTGGTTTCTTCCTATAACCAATGCGGAGCCTGACGTTTTGGCATCGGCCGCGTCAGAAGACCATGCCCGTACCTGGACACTAGGGGCTTAGGGCATTATTCTGCCCATTATCATAAAGACCGAACACCTTAGGGAGTGTTTGGCGTCTCGAGTTAGGCATTATATGCATCAGCTCCGAATCATGTCTTTGGTCAAATGTTGGGTTTGCCCGGCTCCTGTGTTTTGCTGCCTTACGTTCCGTATCATCGGCTAACGCGGCACCAGGAGAACTACTGCGATTGTGCCCCAGTTAGGCTGGGCGAGCACCTCAGTAGAGAAAGCCAAAAACTGACTGTCATGATATAGCGAGAGACTGGCCAACCACTCGATCGACTACCAGAATGTTTAGAATTCCCCGCTTTGACGAAGGGCCGTTTCCCGGTCAGGCACACACGCGCCCCGAAATCGGAGAAGTGCGGTGCCCCCAGGGGCTATATCGTAGCCCCACCCTCGAACTCCACTGGCTAAGTGGAAGTGATAAAGCATTATAGTCCGGATTGCCTCGTTCGCTACGCTACCACCTCCTTAACAGGACCGAGACGTCGGATTAAGTGTGAAAACGCGCTATTTTTGCGAACACCCCCGCACCTTGTGCGTGGGGGCTGAAGCCGAAGACTGCAATCTTTCAGGTTATACAAAAGTATACGCAAACGGCCGCATAGGAGAAGTTTCACTACTTGGGACGCACAAGTATAAAAAGCAGCTATAGCATAATCATCGTTTTACAAGCTAAAACGTTCATTTAAACGTGACATTTTTTTAGCACTACGACTCTATTACACGAGCGCCACGCATAACTTCCCCGAAATAGTGCTCGACGGGGAGCCGGCTTTCATCCGAACCCTGGGCGGCAACAGCGGTGGCATCCATCTCTGTCCAATGTGCCTTCACATGGGCAAGAGCCATCCGCGCGCCCTCGATGCAGGCCGACCGCTTCATCTCCTTGATATGCGGCACCGCTCCAAGGAATTGCTGCAGTAAGCCAAAGTAGCTCGTCGCCTTGGGCCTCTCTGGCCAAACATGAGCGACAATGTCAGTCATGGGAAGTCCGGACAATCTATTTAGCTCGGCCCATTCGGCCAACCGGTCGGTCAACGGAAGTGAGCGATCCGGACTATGGAATTGAGACCAAAATAGCTCTTCCGTCTTGTGATCCTTCTGGCTTTGGAAGGGCTCCACGGCATCAGCCGCACTTGCCGCTAAGTCCATATACGGATCCTCCGGACTCCACAGCCGATCAAATTGAGCATACTTTTGATCTATAAACCGGCGACGCAGCAGATAAGGCTTGCCAGCCACGATATCTCTGGCCTGGTGCAGCTCCTCCCTCATGGCCCGCATTGCAGAACGGGCATCCTTGGCCTCGGCGGTGGCCTTCTTCAGGTCTTCCCGCTCCGATAAGCGCTCCTTTTCAAGAGCCTCATTGCGGTCGGCAGCATCTTTTACTTTCACGGCCAATTCGGCCACCTCTTCCCTGCTTAGGCAGTGAGCAGCCCTTTCGGCTTTCAACTCCTCGGCCGCCCTTGAGGCATCCGCGTCACTCCTTTGGGCTTGCTCCTTAGCTTGAGCAAGTTCGGCCCGAAGGCTCTCCACAGCAGCAGCACCGTCTGTATAACAGCATATAATTTATCAGAGGAGGGCTTTGACCCCATTAATGAAGCGACCGTGGAGAACTCATTTACCTTGCGACTCGTCAAGTCGCCGGTTGAAAAGTGCGATGTCCGCATCCGCCGCGTCAAGTTGCCGCATTAACTCGGCAACCCCACTAGTCCGGCTAGCCCTCGGACTATCCGCCACCTACATAGGAACGGCGACATTCATTACTTGCGATTTTGATCCTCGGCACGCTGTCGTCTTCGACAACCTACCGAGTCTCAGGGGCTACTATCTATACATGGCACACTTTTATGTGCAAAACTGTCAAAAATAGAAGGTGCGTCATTTTCGCGTACCTCAAATCCCGCCAGCAAACTCATAGCGGCGTTACGCAATCCGCTCTCGGCGGACGAAATCCTTCCAATCACCATGTGCATCAACGCACGATGATCTTTTGAGATGGACGCCCTCTCAAGAAGATTCTTCAGTTCTCCCGGCCGGATACTAGCGGGCGCCGAACTCTCCGGCCCCTCCGGACTCGGGGATACCCTCCGTGACGATACTTCAGGCTCGTCTGCCTTATCTGATGGCGCAGCAGACGGGGGCGTTTCGCTCTCCATCATCTCCGGAAGAAGGTCCCCCGAAGACGAAGTCATCTGCGAAGGCTGCAAATCCGAACTACAAGATAAAAATTTCGGTTACCCACAGAAGCACAAATGGAGGTATTTTCTTACTGATGAAATTCCCTTTTCATACTCACGGCTCGCTGGAGGGCTGATTCTTTGGCGATGATTGTGCGTCCGGATTCTCCCCGGATGCCGGACCCCCCGGGGAAGATCTCTTCCCCCGTTTAGGGGCTTTGGCCTCTGGATCTTAGGAGGCGGTCCTCTTCTCCACCTGGAAGGAGGGGTTCTTGATTCCCCCTCTTCAGACGCCCCTTTGGGCGAAATATTAGCTCCTCTATTTTCCCCTTCGCTCCCTTCTGTGGGCGCGACCTCCAACATTCTGACCAGCACGGGCTCCAGTGCGGTCTCTGGGAGGGGGGCCGGACACCTTATCAGCCTTGATCGCGCCACCCACTCCTGTGAAGAGTAATGGGTCAGGAGGCGAACTCTAGAAAGGCAGATAAACAGAATGTCCGGACTCTGAGCTATTTACCTGAGTATCCGGGCGATTGCGGCTTAGGCCTGCGTCCTCGGCTAATTCCGGACACGCCATCTGCGGTCCGAAGAACAACTTGTACATCTCCACGGGTGTCGCACCCATGAAGTGTTGGAGAATCTGAGGTCCCTCCGGGTTGAACTCCCATAGACGGAGAGGACGACGTTTGCAGGGCAGAAGATGCCTGATTAGCATAACCTGCATCACCACGACCAGACTGATCTCCCTCGCTTGGAGGTCTCGAATCCGGCCCTACAGTGAGGGCACGTCTTCGGACGGCCCCCAATTGAGCCCTTGGTTGACCCACGACATCAGTTGACGTGGAGGTCCCGGGCGGAATGAAGGCGGCGGCTTTTGCTTGCTGCCCTTCGGAGCAGTGATATAGAACCACTCCTGCTGCCACAGTCCGAGTTCCTCTTGGAAGGAACCCTCGGGCCACGGGGCATCGGCCTTTTTGCTTACGGCCGCCCCGCCGCACTCCGTTGACGCCCCCCGATCATCTTCGGCTCCACATTGAAGGTCTTCAGCCACAGGCCGAAGTGGGGAGTGACGCGGAGGAAGGCTTCGCAGACGATAATGAATGCGGAGATATGGAGGATGGACTCCGGAGCCAAATCGTGAAAATCCAGCCCGTAGTAGAACATGAGCCCTCTCACGAAGGGGTCCGTCGGGAAGCCTAAACCCCGACGGAGGTGGGATACGAAGACAACGTATTCGCCGGGCTTGGGGGCGGGCACGGCCTGCCCTTGGGCAGGCAACCTGTGCGAAATCTCGTAGGCCAGGTACTTGGCCTCACGTAGCTTCACTACGTCCTCCTCCGTGACGGAGGAGGGCATCCACCGGCCCTGAAGGTCGGAGCCGGACATGGTTGAGAATCCGAAGCGCTCGAATCTGAGGCCCTAGGTGTTAGAACTAGGAGCGAGGAAGAGATTCGATGCGAGATTGAAGAAAAAGTACGAGCCCTGGTCCTCTTATAAAGGGGAAAAATACCAAGGGCCGTCTCCGTGGCCGTTTGGGATTCACCTTCGATAGAGGAGGCGTGGCGACGGGCACGGTTGGGTTACCCACGCACGTATTGATGAGAATCCCGGAATAAGGGGAACACGATCTCTGCTTTGACAAGACGTGCCAAGGAAACCGCTTCGCTAAACGTGCTGAGGTGGTATAGTAAAAGACGATTCAAACAAAGGCTTGGTAGCGGTGTGATGTCACTTCGCATAATACGTCAGCAGATTGGACTGGTGTACATTTTATTCTCTCTATGGTGGAATGTGGAATTTATTTTGTAGAGCCGGACACTATCCTGGTGTTCATGATCTTCTCTGGATTATTCAAGGAAGGAACCCGCCTTGCAATGCCGAACATTATGCGCGCCGGACTTATCGTCATTGAAGCCTGGTTCAGGGGCTACTGAGGGAGTCCTGGACGAGGGGTGTCCGGACAGCCGGACTATCATCGTCCGCCGGACTCCAAGACTACGAAGATACAAGATTGAAGACTCCGTCCTGTGTCCGGATGGGACTTTCCTTGGCGTGGAAGGCAAGCTTGGCGATGCGGATATGTAGATCTCCTACCATTGTAACCGACTCTGTGTAACCCTAGCCTCCTTCGGTGTCTATATAAACTGGAGGGCTTTAGTCCGTAGGACATAACATACATTACAACAATCATACCATAGGCTAGCTTTAGGGTTTAGCCTCCTTGATCTCGTGGTAGATCCACTCTTGTACTACCCATATCATCAATATTAATCAAGCAGGACGTAGGGTTTTACCTCCATCGAGAGGGCCCGAACCTGGGTAAAACATCGTGTCCCTCGTCTCCTGTTACCATCCGCCTAGACGCACAGTTCGGGACCCCCTACCCGAGATCCGCCGGTTTTGACACCGACAGCCAGGTTCTGGCATTTCGTCATTAGCTCGCAATGTTCAGCCTCCGTGATACTATCCATAGGGTAGCGAGGAGCCGTGATATCAGGCTGAACGAGCTCCGTGGAAGCTACGCTGTTTCTCCGCTGAGATGGTGGGGTAGCTTCTGGGGCAGCACCGAAGGAAGTATCTTCATGCCGCTGAGATGGTTGGTCGGTAGCTTGCCGGCTCTCAAGTTCCTCTAGCTTTGCTAATCTTGCACCGAGCCTCTGCATTTCGGTTGCTTCCGCTTTCCTCTTTCTCTCTTGGCTTCTGTAACCACCACTGTCGGGAAACCCATGCACCCATGAAATGGAGCCTGGTGTGCCTCGTGTTCGTCCAGGGTGCTCAAGATTCCCGAGGGCCCACTACAAAAAAAGACACATCCGTGACATTTTGGGCCGAACGATTTTTTTTCTGTCATACTTATGACACTTCTATGACGATAATTGTGACAAAACCCGGTATCATCATAGATGTGGTGGGCTCCTACTTCTATGACAAAAAATCATGACAGAAAATGGGCTTTTCGTCCTGGGCGGGCCGGAGACGTAGCTGCATGACATTCTTTGGGCCGTCCATGATGGAAAAAACCCTGGTAGAAGCAAGGGCGAGGAAAATTTTGGGGAGTTCCCGGTTATGGTGGGTGGTCGGGGGCCGAGCGATGCACGTTTCTCTCGTACACGTACACGTACACGTATGCGCGTTTCTCTCGAACCCAAGCGAGGCGTCGCCTAACTGAACCTGAGCGATTGCACTGCAGGCTTCGCGTTACTGAACCCGAGTGATCGAGCGGCTCCTTCACTACTGCTGCTAACTGAAGCCGATCGATGCTGCCTATGGATGAACAGTGAGCGTTGCAGGGGGGGTTGGATGAACAGTGAGTGGTGGGGGTTGATGAACAAGACCCCGTGGTGTTGCCTCTGGATGAACAGGACCCCAATCGATCGAGCCGGTTGGGGCTAGATGAACAGGACCCCGTGGTGGGCTGGATGAACAGGACGACCCCGTGGAGGGCTGGATGAACAGGACGACCCCGTGGAGGGCTGGATGAACAGTAGACGGTGGAGGGGTGGATGAACAGTAGCCCGTGGAGGGGTGGTTGAACAGGAGCCCGTGAAGAGGGGTGGTTGAACAGTAGCTAGTGGAGTAGCGCGCGGTGGAGGCTGGATGAACAGGAGCCCGTGGATGAACAATCGCAGGTGGAGGCTGGAGGAGGTCAACGGTGGATGAACAGTAGCCCGTGGAGGCTGGAGGAGGTCGACGGTGGAGATGAACAGTATCTCGTGGAGTCCCGTTTTGCGGTATGCCACACACCTCCCGATGAACAGGACCCCCGATTCGACCCTAGCACTCCAACACAAGTCCGTTTCGTCTGTTTTGCGGTACGCCACACCCCTCCTGATCAACAGGACCCTGTTTCAACCATAGGAGGTCCAACACAAGTCCGTTTCCTCCGTTTTGCTGTACGCCAGACCCCTCCCGATGAACAGGATCCCGTTTCAAACGTGGTCGGTCGAACACAAGGCCGTTTCCGCCGTTCTGCGGTACGCCAGGCCTCGTTTCCATCGCCTATTCCGTCCAAGCCGGTTGTCTCCCACGCGTTCCGTTGCCTCTCGATGAACACGACGCATTCCGTTGCCTCCCCATGAACACTACGCATTCCGTTTCCTCCCCATGAACACGACGACGACGCAGTTTCTCCGTTCCGACCCAACCATGTACACGAGCCATGGCCGTATGTATGCGTGAGTAGGCGTTCGAGACCCTGCCCGTATGTATGTGGTCGTATTTTCTTTCTTTTACCCTGGCCGTTGTATGTACGTGTACATGCTACGTGCACACCTCTACTACAACACGTGCACGCCTCTACTACGACACGTGCGCACCTCTACTACGACACGTGTGCGCCTCTACATCGACCAGTATATATGTACGTACATGTTCGCGACCAGAATGACAACGCTACGTACGCTTCGACCAGGTGGGTCTTGACTGTTAGGCACTTCCTTGCGTGCGAAGATGTAGCTGGTGGGTCCCAGTAGTCAGGGGGCGAATCGTTTTTTTGTTGCCCGGACGCACTTCCTTGTGTGCGAAGATGTAGCTAGTGGGTCGAAGCTGTCAGGGGCGAATCATTTTTTTCACGAAATTTGGTGGTCTGTCCGGTGGGTCCCCGCTGTTAGGTGGAGGAATAATTATTTTGCGCGTAATAAGGAGGCACTTCCTTGCGGCTGCCGTGGACCCAGCTGTCAGCCTCTCCACGTACAGTACTCTTCCGATGGAAGTCAGTCGTTGACCATTGACCATGTCGCGCCGAGAGCACCACGGCGGTGGACGATGGTGAGGCCTAGGAAGGGGACGACGCAGAGCCGGGGAAGACGCAGCAGTGGATGCCCACGCGAAGAGGAGTACGAGGGTTCACTGGTTCGGCTGCGGTGTGAGGCTGCCGTCACCGCAGAATAACAGGGGTTGTGGGTGAGTAGAGGGATGGCCTGGCCAGCGGTGGGAGTAGTAGGGGCATCACAGCCGGCCACGGGAGGCAGGAGCATGCAGCACGACCGGCGCTGCTTTGGGTGGCTGGAGCACGAAGACCAGAGGTTGAAGAAGCACTACGGCCGTTGGATGGACATCGTACAGTCACTAGAGCTAGAATCGTTCATATTGACTAAGTTGACAAAGCCCTCCGTCCCCGTCAACTTAGTAGGCCCACAAGTCAGCCTCCCACCAAGGTGAGTCCCAGCTAGCAGGGGGAGTATTCATTTTTTTCTGCGTAATAAGGAGGCACTTCCGGTGAGTTCAAGCTGACAGTGGGGGGAACATTTTTTTTGAGAAATACAGAGGCCCTTCCGGTGGGTCCCAGCTATCTGGTGGAGGAATCATTATTTTGCGCGTAATAAGGAGGCATTTCCCTGTGTGGGCCCCTACTGTCAGCCTCTTCCGATGGCTGTTGTTTGTTGACCATGTTGACCTCACCGCGCCGAGAGCACAAACGCGGTGGATGAGGGCCAGGCCCAGGAAGAGAACCACCCGGAGCCGGCGAAGCCACCGCAGCGGATGCCCACACTGAGGGGAGTACGAGTGCTGACTGGGCGGCTGCGGGGTGAGGCTGATGTCGCCGGAAAATAACAGGATGTGTGGGTGGTTAGAGGGATGGCCTGGCGGCAGCACAGCCAGCCATGGGAGGAGGGAGCAGGCAGTCCCGACGGTGCTGGTTTGGGCGGCTGGAGCAGGAAGATCAGAGATTGAAGAAGCACGGCGGCCGTTGGATGGACATCCAACAATCACTGCTGTGTGTTGACTAAGTTGACAAAGCCTTGCGTACGCGTCAAAAAAATTTAGGACAGTGTCATCGTCAACCTAGTAGGCCTAGAAGTCAGCCTCCAAATCTATGGAAAACAGCATACAGCCCATTAGCCATTATTTTCAATCATTTACAGTCCATTTGCTAATTCTTAAGGATATTTGAAGCCCATATTCTTTTTATTAGCATTACAGACCATATATTCTGGGCACTGCTAAAAAATTCAACGAAATTTTGCATATTTCAGTGTGGCCGAACTCTTTTAATCACGAAATTTCGAGGTACGTTAAAAATAATTTTCAAAAAATTATATCAAAATAAAATTCGAAAAACATTTCTCCGCAAAAAAATGAATGAAATTTAGAATCTTAACTAGCAAGATGCCTGTTCGTTGCACGGAACATGAAGATGCATTTTATGAGTAGTTTATCTTGTGGGAGAAAAGATGATATTTTAATGTAATTGCCAGTTGGCTTTGGTTTTTATAAGAGTAGAGAGTAGAGAAATCTTGTGAAAAAAAATGATATTTTAATGCAATTGCCGGTTGGTTTTGGTTTAAAAATTTACATCCCATTTCTTACAACTTATAGCCCATTTTCTGGGGAAGCCCATTTCTTACTACTTACATCCCTCCTCATCTTGAAAGATTTGCAGCCCAGCAGGGCTGAGAAAAGCAAGTAGGCCTCGGTTTTGGTATTCTCCAAAAAAAGAACTGGGCTAGCCAATTTCAGAAAGAAAAATATCAACTGGGCTCGTCATGTGCTTAATAAAAGCATAAGCGTGGGCTAGACGGGCCACAGCCCCCGCACAGCGCACAGTTGAGCTCCGTCTCTGAAACTAAAAAACAACTGGGCGAGCTGCTGGGTCCCTGGTGTTATCCGCTCATTGTGTAATTTTCTCGTTTACTGACTACATTGACAATGGCGTGGGACCTAGTTGTCAAACAATTAGGAGGAAGTATTTTTTTGGCTTGTAATAACAAGGCACCTGCTTGCGAAATGCAATAACCCTGGTGGGTCCCTACTGTCAGCCTCTCCACGTACAGTCATCTCCTGATTCCTCTTGGTTGTTGACCATGTTGACAATGCCAGACGGCGGCGGGCACAACGAGTGAACCAAGGCGGAGAACGACAGTGAGGCCTCGGACGGGAACGAACAGTAGCCGTGGAAGATGCGGCAGTATAGTGGCAGGTTGAGGGAAGTACGGGGGCAACAACATGCAACTCAAGCATACAAATGGTACAAAAAGCCCAAGGACTAATAGTTCATCAAATTTTTAGACAAAACCCAGATTGAACATGAGAGTAACATCTAACCCAACCACTCTTTTTTGCAGTTACAAACAAATGGATCGGTCTGATCCATAAAATCAACATCCTGTGCAAAAAAAATTATTTCAGGATGACTACAACTTGTTGTAAATAGAAATCGAGCATGTTTAGAAGCCCATTTGTCCACCTGAAACTTCTTTTTTTGCTGTTCAACATGTCCGTTCGTGGAAATCTCTTGCGGTAAAAATTAAGCCTCATGGACAATAGTAACCTCACATTCAACAGGAAGAATGTGCCAAAGCTTCTGTTGCCTGGTTGGATGCATATCGTTCCATCGTTATTGTCCTCAAACGAATGTCATGAGAACTGAGAAAATCCTTGTGCTTATTACGCCACCGATTGGTTATATGGCTTTCTCCATGTGGTTCTGCCTAAGTAGACATGAAGATTGAAAACAGTTAAGGTCTGAAACAAGAGTATGTCGAAAGAACGACAGCTGAACAGTTAATTCTAGTACAATATATACGGGCTTTCAATGTGCATGAAATCATCACCTCTATGTATAAATTCTCCAGAGATCGAAAGCATCGCAACAAGCCAATAATTATGTCCAGATCAAAACTATACATTCTGATATATATGATCTTGACAGAATCCAGCATCATTGATAGGCTATAAATGGACGGGCTCTTCATTGAGCATATAACATAATATTAGTACCCAAAGTGTACTCCAAGATGATATAAAACTCATGCGCACAAATGAAAAATGCAGCATATGATTACAAATGTGTAGATGATAATATACTGTACCTGAAAAAGTGAGGAGCCAAACACCAACTCCTTGTGATTATTAAACGGGTCACGAATTACACCCAAGGTCTCCAGTTTGGGCGCAGAGACGACAGTTATTTGTGAAGGTGTATAATAATTATCAAGGAGCAACCTTTCAAGTGAAGGGGCATCTTCGATGATGAGTTGTTGTCCTTCAAAACAAATTCCAATGCTTTTAAGGTGAGGCGACTTTATTGGGAGATAACTGATACGGATTTCTATTCCCAAAACAATCAGCAATCGCTCTAGGGCAGGGCAACTGGAGTGGATGATGCTATGTAGTGAGGCCTCCGACAGATAAACCACCATAAGCGAAAGTCTTTTTAGCAGTGGGAGTTGAAGCATTTGTACCAGATCGTCTGGTAGATGGCACCGGGCGAAGGTGGCGGTGTGGAGAGAGCAGGAAAACCGCGAGATGGAAAACAGTGGTGTTGGCACAAATTCTTGGTGTGTTCGTGGTATGAAACTTTTGTGGTAATGGTACAACTCAAACTGCTGGAGTTTTCCGAATTCAAGGGATGTCAGCCAAGTGTCCACCTTGCCGGGTATGGACAGCAGGTAGCGTGTCCGGATGCAGAGGCATTGAACGGGGCCCTGCTAGTGAGAAGAGATGATGGCTCTAAGGAGATCAAATTCAGGAAGAACAGATATCTGCGATAGTGGAGATTGAGGGGCGTGGTGCGCTATAGAGGGCGCCACCGAGTTGAGAGGACTTGTGTGCGGCAGCAATCCTTGGTGGGGAGAAGCAAGATGATCTCCTCAAGGATGACATCTGCGAGATTGCTGATGCAGTCCACCGGAGATTCTACCGGTTCCTCAGATCCAGGTGGGGGGGGGGGGGGGGGGGGGCTCGCCGCTTCTCCCCGTGCTACCGGGTGCGGGATCTACAACCGGCATCTCCGGTGGCGGGAGCTTCATCTTCTTCATGCTGGGGCCAGCCGACTCCATTTTCCTTGTGGGCGTCGCGCCAAGCTCATGAGTTTGAGCAGAGTAGCCAGAGACGAGCCTAGTGGCAGTGCGAGTGGGGAAGAAGGAGGGGTGGGGATTTCTGTAGGAGTGGAAGAAGATGAGCATGCGTTTTCTGTATGAGTGAGGAAGAAGGTGAGCGGGGGTTTTCTGGACGAGTGAGGAAGATTGGGGAGCGGGGAGAATTGAGGGGGGAGACGGAAGCGGGAGAGCGAGCTATTCGTGTTTATAAGGCCTGTTGCACTAACTACTCGCTTTTTCCCAAGAACCACGCTCTTCTTTTGCGTTGCTGCAATGGAGCTGGCGCATGGACTTGGCTGACTGGTCATGCATGCAGGATGCATGTGCCCGCCGGCCACTGCATGCGCCTGGTTTGTTACTAGGCCTATTTAATAGGGTGGTTATGGAGTAATTAAGGAGATTTATTTTCTCTGTGTGCATCCACCAAATTAGAGGATGTGGTACTAGATGCAGACACTCACTGTCGGTGTCAAAACCGGCGGATCTCGGGTAGGGGGTCCCGAACTGTGTGTCTAGGCGGATGGTAACAGGAGACGAGGGACACGATGTTTTACCCAGGTTCGGGCCCTCTCGATGGAGGTAAAACCCTACGTCCTGCTTGATTAATATTGATGATATGGGTAGTACAAGAGTGGATCTACCACGAGATCAAGGAGGCTAAACCCTAGAAGCTAGCCTATGGTATGATTATTGTAATGTATGTTGTGTCCTACGGACTAAAGCCCTCCGGTTTATATAGACACCGGAGGAGGCTAGGGTTACACAGAGTCGGTTACAATGGTAGGAGATCTACATATCCGTATCGCCAAGCTTGCCTTCCACGCCAAGGAAAGTCCCATCCGGACACGGGACGGAGTCTTCAATCTTGTATCTTCGTAGTCTTGGAGTCTGGCGGACGATGATAGTCCGGCTGTCCGGACACCCCCTAGTCCAGGACTCCCTCAGTAGCCCCCGAACCAGGCTTCAATGACGATAAGTCCAGCGCGTATATAGTCTTCGGCGTTGCAAGGCGAGTTCTCCCTTCAAGTTCCATGTACCTGCCGAACAGTGTCTGGCTTCACCATAAATACTGTGTTTCTCGGCTTCTACGCCCAATAATGGTATTTTTCCACGCGTCGCACGAATGCGAAAAGCCAGGGTGTCTTTTACGTTTCACCCCCTAGTCGTGCGAGTCGTTCGCCTACAAAAGAGGCAAAAATCCAGATCCAAATCACACCATCTTCCTTCCGCGAATAGTTCATCGGAGCGCCCTCGACCTAAAAATCCATTCCATCATGGACCGTCGACGCGGCTCCTCTTCTCGCGCTCCCAGCCCATCGCCAGGGGATTGGAGGAGGTGCTTGGTTTCGCACAACGATCTAGAGAAGCTCCAAGCGGTGGGACATCTCCCTCCGGCCATCATGGTCCCAGTCCGGGCCGGACTGGTTACTTATCAAGGTGGGAGGCAAGCGGAGGCTACCCCAAGCCCCAATAAAGGGGAGTGAGTATGCTTCGTCCTTTATCTGATAAGGGGACTCGGATTCCCAATACATCCGTTCCTCCTCGGGCTCCTGGAGTTCTACGGACTCCAGCTCCACCACCTCACGCCCGCCTCTGTCCTGCATATCGCGGGCTACGTAGCTCTTTGTGAGCTATTCCTGGGCATTGAGCCCCATTTTGCATTGTGGAAGAGGCTGTTCTGCCTCGTACCCCGTTCTCATGAGGGGTCCATATATCAAGTGGGCGGCGCCGAAATATGGCGCATTGCCGGGACCGGATACCCATCCGGTACTCCCAAGAAGGCGTCCGAAGACTGGCCTTCAGAGTGGTTTTATATAGGAGACGCTTCGCTGCCGGACCCAGTCCGGATCGGCCTCCCGGAGTTTAGTGCTGCTCCTTTGAAGAAACGCCTCAGCTGGCGCCCACGGAGCCCCCGATTGGAGGAAGACAAGAGTGTCCATTACTTGATGGGCCGAATAAGATTAATGGCCCATTCTGGCTTGACCATGATCGGAGTCATGGCGACATGCATCATGCGGGGGGTACAGCCATTGCAATACAGAGGCCACCCCATGTGGGATTTCAACGGGGAAGACGATGCCACCCGTCATGGCCGCAAAGGGCCGGATTCGACCGAGGGTCTGGTGGAGATCCTGTCCAGCCTGTACAAGGGGGAGAAGGAGGACTTCCTTCGAACGAACCCTTTGATTGGGTTTTCCATGATCAACCCTAGAGGATGGGTAAGTGAACACCTTTTAGGGCTCAACCCATGCTTTCGAAGTTTAGGCTTCTTACATTATGTCTTCGGCGCAGGATCTACGCCGGACTGTGGAGGACATGGTAAGTCCTGCTCCGCAACCCGAGGATCTGGAAAGATCCCTAGATCCGGCCTCCAAAGAGGATCCGGACATCGAGGTGGAGCTGATCGACGGGGTGTTTCACCAGCTTAGCATGGACAATGCTCTGGTTGCCATTACGGCGGACTACCCCGGACTGTATCCGGCTTCTCAGGTGACCACGACCGAGGTCCGAACACCATAGTCTCTTCCTTCCCCTTTCTAACCTTCGCGAACGATGGTATGTTACAGGAAGTGCCTTTACGGAAGGAAGCCGAGCCCGCGGCGGCTGACCAACAGAGGCCAGTCCGGACCAGCAGGCGGAAAAGGAGCGCGGTGCGGACGGAAATGTCGCCGCAAAGGTATAGCTCGTATTTGAATTTTCAGAGCAACGTTCCTAGGAAACGCCTGAGTGCTCATGATCTTTGTAGGAGAAAAAGCGCTCGCCGAACTGCGGGCGCAGAAGTTGCCGATCCAACCTACACCGGCCAGGCTCCAGCGCCCGGCCTGGAGGGGGAGGCAAGCGCAAGACGCGGGCCGGATCCTTCTCCAACGGAGGACACCGACAGACTGTCCGCCACCAAGTCTGAGGTGGAGAGCGCCATGAACCATAGGCGCCGCCAGACAGTATTTCGTGAAGCATGCTTTTTCCCTGAGGCATTGGATGCCTTTAATGCAGGGGATGCGCATCTCCGTGCCGCTCAAGATGGTTTTACCAGAGACACGGAGCAGTATGTGAAAGACATACGGGTAAGGGAATTTTAATGGATGTATATACCAGTAGCCCCCGAGACTTAAAGTAGTTATGTTAACTGATTTAAGGATCATGTAAAACGCAGGCTCTTACCGAGAAGAATGCCCAGCTATCTCGGGAGCTGCAAGATTGCAAGGCCCAACTTGAGGCCGCACTTGCTGCCGCAGGAGGAGACGCAGAGATCCCTCCTTGTAACACATTTTTATTAATAAATATAAGCACTGTGCGGCGTGCGCGCGAGTCTAATGATGACATTGCAGGTGCCGCCGGACAAGATCCGGACAGGCAAGCATTGCTGCGCCAGCTAAAGGCCGGCGAGAGTGTGCTGAATAGGGTTCAGCAAGAAAGGAACAAGCTCCAGGATGCCAACGCCAAGCTCGGAGAAGAGCTGAAAGGCGCTCGAGCCGAGCTATCCGGCTCCGTTAAGGAGAATCAGCGGCTTCGTCGCGGCATTTATAGTAAGTGCTTGAGCGGACTCCTTTGAAAAGAAGAGTTCGGCGAGGAAGTATATTGACATGATATGTCTTGTAGGTATACTCACAGGTCGTCCTGCAGAGGAGATGCCCATATCAACGGGTGATCAACTTCCCGAACTGTTGCAACTGCTCGAACGAGTTCGGCAGGAAATGAGCGGCGGCGTCCGGGCTTTATGGCCAGCCCTCTCCCTACCCGGGGCCTTGGGGAGCTTGCGGAGAAGCTTCAGGGAGTGCGGCAGTGCTTCCGTTTGTGGAAGATTTCGGCTTGCCGTCAAGGTGCCAGGGAGGCTTGGGCCATGGTGAAGACGCGGTATAAGAAGGCGGATCCCAACCATATGGCCGAAGTTGGACCGGTGGGGCCCGATGGGAAGGAGATCCCTGTGAGTTTAGTATACAGCCAAGTAGAGTTGGCTGCTAAATTTTCCCAACGGGACTGTAAATTAGACAGCCTGTTAGACGGGATTGAGGAGGAATACAATCAGTGAATTTGACAATGTATGTTTTCCTTTAAAGTGACATGTGAAATGCCTTCTAGCCGGATTGTAGATTGTTTGTCTTTGCCGACCTTTTCGCTTCAACCTCGGGACCCTAGAGTCCGGAGTGTGTCTGAATACCTTTTTGGTTAAGAAACAACCGTGGTATGCATGGAGACCAGGCGTAGGGGTCATTAGTGCTTTATCAGACAAGTGCCCAACTAGTTATGTTATATTACATGGTTAGTAAGAAACATCTTCCAGGGAGAATAGTTCCGTTAAGGGTTCCTTTCCCTGGGAGGCATGCCCTAAAGTGCATGTCCGGACTGCAAAGAAAGCAGTAAAACATCTGGGGGCAGATAGATAAATAGGTAAAAAAGTCATCTTTTAAGTCACCGACCGAATATTCCCTTAAGAACGCTAGCTTTCGGCTTCACCCAGTCTGAGGTACACATCCGGCTGACCCGGCAGTAACAATCGCGGAGGTGCTCCCTTTACCTCCTAGCCGAACAATCGGGAACGTAGGGGTAAGCACGGGAGCCAGGCAACCCAGCTTGGCCAAAACTTAAGTCATATCGATGCATATAATGGCGAGTAAAAGGTACATGTGGAAGCTTGACACATGTGCTGGGTATGAAACCCGTATAATTAAGCTTCTATAAAAGAAGCCCCTAGGAATAATGAGTGCGGATGGCACATCACGCGTATGCGAAAAATGCAAAAATAGGCCCGCAAGGGCTTTTGAATAAAAAGGCATGAAAAGGGAAACAAAAGATAGCCGAAGTGTAAAAGTGTGGACGGGGGAAGGGGACGAACTCTTAGTCCGGCGCGAGGCGTAGAATCATCGGAGGCGGGCTGCGTTCCATGGGTTCGGCTCGAGTCGGTTATCCGACGCATTTCGTAGACGGTATGCTCCGCCGGTCAGGACTTGATCGATAATGAAGGGGCCCTCCCATTTGGGCTTGAGCTTGTCCTTTTTCTTGTCCGGCAGGCGTAGAACTAGTTCACCAACGTTGTAAGTCTTGGCCCGTACTTCTCTGCTTTGATATCTTCGGGCCTGCTGCTGATAGAATGCGGAACGAGCCTTCGCGACGTCACGTTCTTCCTCCAATATGTCCAAGCTGTCCTGCCGATCAAGCTCGGCCTCTCTTTCTTCATACATGCGCACTCGAGGTGAGTCATGGATAATGTCACAGGGCAGGACTGCCTCTGCGCCGTAGACCATAAAAAATGGTGTGAATCCGGTAGTACGGTTAGGTGTTGTCCGCAGCCCCCAGAGTACGGAGTCGAGCTCCTCGACCCATTGTGTGTCGGATTTAGTAAGTGACCTCACTAGTCTGGGTTTAATGCCGCTCATTATTAGACCATTTGCTCGTTCCACTTGACCGTTGGTTTGAGGGTGATAAACTGAAGCGTAGTCGATCTTGATGCCCATATTTTTGCACCATGACTTAACCTCGTCGGCTGTGAAGTTCGTGCCGTTGTCAGTGATGATGCTGTGGGGGACTCCGTAACGGTGTACTACCCCGGATATAAAGTCTATCACTGGTCCGGACTCTGCCGTTTTGAACGGCTTGGCCTCTATCCATTTGGTGAATTTATCCACCATGACCAATAGGTACCGTTGCTTGTGGGTTCCCCCTTTAAGGGGTCCAACCATATCAAGCCCCCAGACCGCGAACGGCCAGGTAATGGGTATAGTTTTGAGGGCGGTAGGCGGCATATGGCTCTGATTAGCAAAGAGCTGACAACCAACGCATCTCTGGACTAAGTCCTGGGCATTTTCCCGGGCCGTCGGCCAATAAAATCCTGTACGGAATGCCTTTCCTACAAGGGCCCGGGCTGCTGCGTGGTGTCCACCTAGTCCGGCATGAATTTCAGCCAGGAGGTTGCGCCCTTCCTCTTCGGAGATACATCTTTGAAGGACCCCGGTTGTGCTTTTCTTATAAAGTTCTCCCTCATGGACCTTGTAGGCTTTCGATCGCCGGACTATGCAGCGGGCCTCGTTTTGGTCTTCGGGGAGTTCCTGCCTAAGCAAGTAGGCTAGGAATGGTTCTGTCCACGGGGCGATTACTGCCATTATGTCGTGGGCTGACGGTGTTATGTCATCGGCTGAATCGCCGATTGGCTCGGTTTTTTCCGGTTTGTCACTTCCGGGCTCCTCTTCCCATAGTACGGATGGCTTGAAGAGCCGTTCCAGGAAGATATTTGGAGGGACAGCATCACGTTTCGCACCGATGCGTGCCAGTACGTCGGCCGCTTGGTTATTATCTCGGGCTATCTGATGGAATTCGAGTCCTTCAAACCGAGCTGACATTTTTAGAACGGCGTTGCGATATGCTGCCATTTTCGGATCCTTGGCGTCAAAGTTTCCATTTATTTGGGATATTGCGAGGTTTGAGTCCCCGCGCACCTCTAGGCGTTGAATACCCATGGAGACTACCATACGGAGACCATGTAATAGGGCCTCGTATTCGGCTGCGTTGTTGGAGTCAGTGTACATTATTTGAAGTACATACTGGAGTGTGTCCCCGGTTGGGGACGTCAATACGACGCCAGCCCCCAGTCCGGCCAACATTTTAGAGCCGTCGAAATGCATAACCCAATTGGAGTATGCGCCGTACTCTCTAGGGAGTTCGGCTTCGGTCCATTCAGCGACGAAGTCAGCCAAAACTTGTGACTTTATAGCTCGCCGAGGTTTGTAAGTTGTGTCGAATGGTAAGAGCTCAATGGCCTATTTTGCAATCCTGCCCGTTGAGTCGCGGTTATTTATAATGTCATTGAGTGGTACTTCAGAGGCCACTGTTATCGAACACTCTTGAAAGTAGTGTCAGAGCTTCCGAGACGCCATGAACACCGCATATGCTATCTTCTGATAGTGCGGGTAACGGGATTTGCAGGGGGTTAACACAGTGGATACATAATACACTGGTTTTTGAAGAGGGAATTTATGCCCTTCTGTCGCTCGTTCGACGACGAGGACCGCGCTTACAACTTGATGCGTTGCTGCGATGTATAACAACATTGGTTCGCCCAGAGTGGGCGCAGCCCGGACCGGATTTGTTGGCAATATGGCCTTTATTTCTTCGAGTCCGGCAGTGGCAGCATCCGTCCACTCAAAGTGTTCGGTGCGCCTGAGGAGGCGATAGAGGGGCAACGCCTTTTCTCCTAGACGGGAGATAAAGCGGCTTAAGGCTGCCACGCATCCTGTTAATTTTTGTATTTGTTTGAGGTCTTTTGGAATATCCAACTGTGACAGAGCTCGGATTTTAGCCGGGTTTGCTTCAATTCCTCTACCGGATACAATGAAGCCCAGTAGCTTTCCGGCTGGTACGCCGAAAACGCATTTTTCTGGATTCAGCTTGATGTCATATGCTCTGAGGTTGTCGAATGTGAGCCTCAAATCGTCTACTAGAGTTTCGATGTGTTTTGTTTTGACGACTACGTCGTCTACGTATGCCTCGACTGTTTTGCCGATCTGGGTGGCCAGACATGTTTGAATCATGCGCTGATATGTTGCGCCGGCATTTTTAAGTCCGAAGGGCATCGTGTTGAAGCAGAATGGTCCGTATGGAGTGATGAATGCCGTTGTGGCTTGGTCTGCTTCCGCCATCTTGATTTGATGATAGCCAGAGTATGCGTCCAGGAAGCACAACGAATCGTGCCCTGCGGTAGCATCGATAATTTGGTCGATGCGGGGGAGAGGGAAGGGATCCTTTGGGCAAGCCTTATTGAGGTCTTTAAAATCGACACAGAGGCGCCAGGATTTATCCTTCTTTGGTACCATCACCAGATTTGCTAGCCAGTTCGGATGTGTGATATCTCTAATGAATCCGGCTTCCAATAGTTTGGCTAGCTCTTCTCCCATTGCCTGTCTTTTGGGTTCGGAAAATCGTCGAAGAGCCTGTTT
Organism: Triticum timopheevii; assembly: GCA_963921465.1. Lineage (NCBI taxonomy): Eukaryota > Viridiplantae > Streptophyta > Magnoliopsida > Poales > Poaceae > Triticum > Triticum timopheevii. The sequence goes on along the minus strand of OY997270.1, from coordinate 485,158,614 downwards.
GACTGGCTTAAATCCTTTTAGGATGTTTAGGCTGTGTTCTGCCAACCTGCGTGGGATTCCGGGCATATCCGAAGGATGCCAGGCGAAGATGTCCCAATTTTCCCGAAGGAATTCACGCAGTGCGGCGTCTACTTCGGGGTTCAATTGTGCCCCAATGGAGGCTGTCTTTGTTGGGTCCGTTGGATGGACCTGGAATTTTATTATTTCATCTGCTGGTTTGAAGGAGGTGGACTTGGATCTTTTATCGAGTATCACATCGTCCCTGTTCACCGTAGAGCGTAGCGCAGTGAGTTCCTCTGCTGCTAAGGCTTCGGATAGTGCCTCCAGGGCTAGTGCAGCTGTCTTATTTTCGGCGCGGAGTGCTATGTCCGGATCACTAGCGAGGGTGATTATTCCGTCGGGCCCAGGCATTTTGAGCTTCATGTACCCGTAATGGGGTACTACTTGAAAAATTGTGAATGCCTCTCGTCCTAATATAGTGTGATATCCGCTGTTGAACGGGGCCACTTGGAACGTGACTTCTTCGGATCTGTAATTGTCCGGCGAGCCGAACACCACATCGAGTGTGATTTGTCCGGTGCAGCGTGCCTCCCGGCTAGGGATTATTCCTCTGAAGGTTGTGCTGCTTCGCTCAATACGGCTCCAATCGATTTCCATTTTTCGCAGAGTTTCCTCGTAGATGAGGTTTAATCCGCTGCCGCCATCCATGAGGACTTTTGTCAGTCGAAAGCTGTCCACTATGGGACTAAGCACCAGTGCGGCTGGTGCTCTGGCTGTTCGGAATTTAGGTTCGTCGCTGGCACCGAAGGTGATAGCTGTGTCACTCCATGGATTTGCTGTTGCTATTTGGTAGACTTCGGCGAGTCCGCGGATTGTTCGCTTTCGCATATTGTTTGACGCGAAAGTCTCGAAGACTATTGATACCGTACCAGTATTGTTGGAGTTGTTTTGCGGGGTTAGAAGCTCCTCGCCACTTTTGGCCACCTGCCGTAATATCCAACATACTTGAAGGCTATGAGTTGGGACGGCTCCCTCTGTACTATGAAGCTTACAGGGTCCATTGAGCCATCCCTCCAATACGGTTCCGTTTCCCTTATTGGGTTTTTGTTTTTTCGTTTTTGCATCTGGGGCCTGAGTGTAAGGCGCCCTTTTGCTGCGGACTGGGTTAAGGCCGGATTATCCCAAAATTGATTTTCGGTTTTCCGGAAAGTCTCCATCGCACAGTACTTTCGTACTATGGATGCCAGATCGGTGAAGCGCGTAATTTTGCGACGATCAATGGCGTTTAGTATTCCCTTGTCCGTGCAATTATTGCAGAAGATTGAGATTGCGTTTTCCTCTCAGCAGTCCTTTATCCTGTCCATAACCAGGAGGAATCTGGCCCAGTAGTGATGTACTATTTCAGCGGGCTCTTGCCGTATTAGAGATAGATCGCATATGTCTGGGCGGGTGGGTGGACTAAAATCCGGATCCCTGCCCATCTTAGGGCTTAAAGGCCGAAGAGCTTCCGAATTCGGAAGCTTAGGTTGCTGGACACAATCCAGCGAGTCCGGAGTGATGCATGATTTTAAGTTCAATGCTCGATCGAAGCCCGTTCCTCCACGGAAGTCCGGCATGGAGGGTTCGGGAATCCGGACGTGACTAGTTTTTAATATAGGCAAAGAGTCGCCGCATTGCTCCTCTACCACTGCGATGTGGTGGGTGGCCTGGGGAGAGTTAATCTCTCTCAGATCGGTTTTAAGCCCAATTTGGTTTTAGTCCGTAGCGACTCCCAGGGCGGCGATGCGATCCAAGAGCTCATTGATAGACGAGAGCTCTATTGGATCCAACTGTTCGGCAGCATTCGGGCTGACGCGAAGATTGCTTCTGACGACTTGAGAAGTCATTGTCGAAGCGGCGGCCGGATAGGCGGTCATAAGAAAACCACCTAGCCGGATAGTTTGGCCGGCGGCCAAGGCCCCTTCGGCGAAAACACCGTCTTTGAAGACGGGTGGAGGCATCCGCCCTATCGGTAACGACACAGAGGAACTCTCAATGAAAGCACCAATGTCGGTGTCAAAACCGGCGAATCTCGGGTAGGGGGTCCTGAACTGTGCGTCTAGGCGGATGGTAACAGGAGACGAGGGACACGATGTATTACCCAGGTTCGGGCTATCTCGATGGAGGTAAGACCCTACGTCCTGCTTGATTAATATTGATGATATGGGTAGTACAAGAGTGGATCTACCACGAGATCAAGGAGGCTAAACCCTAGAAGCTAGCCTATGGTATGATTGTTGTAATGTATGTTGTGTCCTACGGACTAAAGCCCTCCGGTTTATATAGACACCGGAGGAGGCTAGGGTAACACAGAGTCGGTTACAATGGTAGGAGATCTACATATCCGTATTGCCAAGCTTGCCTTCCACGCCAAGGAAAGTCCCATCCGGACACGGTACAGAGTCTACAATCTTGTATCTTCCTAGTCTTGGAGTCCGGCGGACGATGATAGTCCGGCTGTCCGGACACCCCCTAGTCCAGGACTCCCTCACTCACATTAAACTAAGCTTTAGGAGATACGATATGCATACTAACATTCAGAAGAACAAAGGTTCAGCATGTCTATGCATCTCAATGATTCACCATACTATAACCAATACAAAGCTGCGAGAGGTGTGGAAATAAAGAAAATCGGTCGATGCTTCTCTGAGCAAAGGGCCTCTCTGCGCACCCATTAATTTCCTGGGCCTGCTTGTTTCTTCTCAATGTTGCGAGCACTTTGAGCATGTTGGCAACTCCACAGCTAGCTAGTTGTTTCATCCTGCAATTGATGCTGACACATTTGCAGCAAACACATGAGCCAATAGAGATGACTCAACATGAGTCCATATTGTGTACTTCCCCTAAAATCATATTCATTGTCCTGAATCTGAAAAGATAGGAAAACAGTAGCTATACTTAACCGGCGTTGCAAAACAGTAGCACATATCAATAGCTCGGCATGACAAAAAACGATCATCTGGACGAAGGGGATACTGACCTGCCTGAGGAAGATTATACTCCCTCCATTCCTAAATATAGGGTGTATAGTTTTTGGCACGGAAATTAAAGAACCACGTGGAGGGAAATTTTCACAAGTTTTGGGCGAGATTTCACCTGACTAATTGACATGAGAAAATAGAGGAGCTTGTCTGATATAAGGAAATGTAATCAAATCCCTAAAAAAAATATCCAAACGAGTGGTGCAACGCAATACACCTTATATTTCGGATTTTTTCTCAAAAATCTATACACCTTATATCAAGGAACAGAGGGAGTATATAATTTCATAAGTCCTTGGTTGATTTCCACCTTCGGCTGCACTGCTTGTTTGCTCCTCCACACATGACAGGATCGTTCCACACTGCATTCAGCAAGTCAACGTACAAATAAGCTAATTTCATCTTGCGGTGGTCATTGTACCTAGTTACGAATGTAGGAATACCTGGAGCACCATGAGGTTAGCTGACAGCAGGTAGATGCAGCCATATAAATTTTGTGCAGTGCTACCGAAATTGAGGTTTGTATCCCTTCCTGTTATGAGAATTCTTCTTGAAGTTGGTATAATGTGATGGCTTGTTCTTTGCATCAAACTTGCCTTTCCCGTGAGATTTGTTCTTGTTGTTTTGGGGCTGGTTGGGCTAGAAGTTCTTCTCGTGTACCATGTGGGCACTAGGAGCTCCCTCAGCGACCCGAGCATGTGGGTCTTTTGCTCTTGCCTTCTCCTCAAAATCAAGAGTGCTAATGAGATCCAAAATAGAAAACTCATGTCTCTTGTTTTTCAGAGAAGTAGGAAAATCGTTCCACGAAGGTGGAAGCTTGGCAATGATGGTCCCTGAGGGAGTCCTGGACTAGGGGGTGTCCGGATAGCCGAACTATCATCGTCGACCGGACTCCAAGAGTATGAAGATACAAGATTGAAGACTTTGTCCCGTGTCCGGATGGGACTTTCCTTGGCGTGGAAGGCAAGCTTGGCGATACGGATATGTAGATCTCCTACCATTGTAACCGACTCTGTGTAACCCTAGCCCTCTCCGGTGTCTATATAAACCGGAGGGTTTTAGTCCATAGGACAGAACAATCATACCATAGGCTAGCTTCTAGGGTTTAGCCTCCTTGATCTCGTGGTAGATCCACTCTTGTACTACCCATATCATCAATATCAATCAAGCAGGAGTAGGGTTTTACCTCCATCGAGAGGGCCCGAACCTAGGTAAAAACATCGTGTCCCTTGTCTCCTATTACCATCCGCCTAGACGCACAGTTCGAGACCCCCTACCCGAGATCCGCCGGTTTTGACACCGACATTGGTGCTTTCATTGAGAGTTCCTCTGTGTCGTCACCGATAGGCTCGATGGCTCCTTCGATCATCAACAACAACGACGCAGTCCAGGGTGAGACTTTTCTCCCCGGACAGATCTTCGTATTCGGCGGCTTTGCACTGCGGGCCAATTCGCTTGGCCATCTGGAGCAGATCGAAAGCTACGCCCCTGGCCATCAGGTCAGATTTGGAAGTCTGAACTTCACGGTGGACATCCCCGGAGACTTGATCTTCGATGGATTCGAGCCACAGCCGAGCGCGCTACACTGTCACAATGGGCATGATTTGGCTCTGCTGCCGGACAGTGCCCTGGAGGCCGCACCTGAGTCCGCTCCGACCCTTAATTCAGAGCCGACTGCGTAGATCGAGGACGGGTGGCTAGACACCACCTCGGGGGCTGCAACCTCTACGGCGATGGAGCCAAATACTGACCTTGTCCCTTGTGAAGCTCGTGACTCTTAGGTGCCGGACTCCTCGCCGGACTCCGAACCTCCGCGCCCCTTCCAATCGGATCCGATTGGGCGCCGATCATGGAGTTCACCGTTGCGGACATCTTTCAACACTCACCCTAAAGTATCTCTCATTATCAGGAGAGCCCTGGCCGGTCTGCGGTCAGGATGGTTGGGATGCGGACGACGAAGAAATTCAAAGCCCACCCACCACCCACTTCGTAGCCACTGCTGACGACCTAACCGACATGCTAGACTTCGACTCCGAAGACATCGACGGTATGGACGACGATGCCGGAGACGACCAAGAACCAGTGCCTACTAGGCACTGGAAAGCCACCTCGTCATACGACATATACATGGTGGACACCCCAAAGGACGGGAATGGCGATGGAACAGCGGAGGAGGATCCCTCCAAGAAACAGCCTAAGCGTCGGCGTCAGTGGCGCCGCTCTAAATCCTGCCACAGCAAGAATGGAGATTCCGGCACCGGAGACAATAACACCCCTGACAGTGCCGAAGACAACCCCCTCCAGCAAGATTCAGCACAGGAGGACGAAGAAGCCAGCCCTCGCGAGAGAGCGGCAGACAAAGAGGTAGAGGACGATAATTACATACCTCCCTCAGGAGACGAGGCAAGCCTCGACGACGACAAATTCGTCGTGCCAGAGGATCCCGTCGAACAAGTGCATTTTAAACGCAGGCTTATGGCCACGGCAAGCAGCCTCAAGAAAAAGCAGAAGCAGCTTAGAGCTGATCAGGATCTGCTAGCCGACAGATGGACTGAAGTCCTTGCGGCCGAAGAGAATGAACTCGAACGCCCCTCCAAAAGTTATCCCAAACGCAAGCTGCTCCCCCGATTAGAGGAGGAGGCATATAAACCTGCATCACCAGCACACAATACGGCTGACCGACCACCCCGTGGCCGCGACAGAGAGGCCTCTAGGTCCTCCATTAAAACCGTACCCCGGCATCGCTCGAAAAGTATAAAGCCACGGGGAATGCGCCGGACTTGCGAGACATATTGGAGGATAAGGCAAGACAATCAAGATCGATCTACGGATCGCGTGGGCGCCCCACGATTCGCGACGACGACCGTCGCACCGGATATAACAAGTCCGGCCGGGCCGAACACAGTAGACAAAGCTCGCTTGAGCTCCGTCGTGATATAGCCCAATACAGAGGCGTCGCACACCCACTATGCTTCACAGATGAAGTAATGGATCATCAAATCCCCGAAGGGTTCAAACCCGTGAACATTGAATCATACGATGGCACAACAGACCCCGCGGTTTGGATCAAAGACTATCTCCTTCATATCCACATGGCCCGCGGCGATGATCTTCACGCCATCAAATACCTTCCACTCAAGCTTAAAGGCCCATCTCGGCATTGGCTTAACAGCTTGCCAGCAGAATCAATTGGGTGCTGGGAGGACCTGGAAGCCGCATTCCTTGATGACTTCCAGGGCACATACGTGCAACCACCAGATGCCGATGACCTAAGCCACATAATTCAGCAGCCAGACGAATCGGCCAGACAATTCTGGACACGGTTCTTAACAAAGAAAAATCAAATCGTTGATTGTCTGGATGCAGAGGCTCTCGCAGCCTTCAAGCATAACATCCCAACGAGTGGCTTGCCCGACACCTAGGACAGGAAAAGCCGAAATCCATGGCAGCCCTCACATCACTCATGACCCGCTTCTGCGCGGGAGAGGACAGCTGGCTAGCCCGCAGTAACAACCTCAGCAAAAATTCTGGCAGTCCGGATACTAAGGACAGCAATGGCAAGTCGCATCGCAACAAGAACAAACGCCGCGTTAACGGCGATAATACCGAGGATACGGCAGTCAACGCTGGATTCAGAGGCTCCAAATCCGGTCAACGGAAAAAGCCATTCAAAAGAACTACTCCGGGTCCGTCCAATTTTGGACCGAGTACTCGACCGCTCTTGCCAGATACACAGCACCCCCGAAAAGCCAGCTAATCACACCAACAGGGATTGTTGGGTATTCAAGCAGGCAGGCAAGTTAATTGCCGAAAACAATGACAAGGGGTTGCATAGCGATGACGAGGAAGAGACCCGGCCGCCGAACAATAGAGGACAGAAGGCTTTCCCCCCACAAGTACGGACAGTGAACATGATATACGCAACCAACATACCCAAGAGGGAGCGGAGTTTAACCCATGGTCCTCCTGCCCGATCACTTTTGATCGAAGGGACCACCCCACCAGCATCCGCCGCGGCGGATTCGCCGCATTGGTTTTAGACCCAATCGTCGATGGATTTCACCTCACCAGAGTCCTGATGGACGGCGGCAGCAGCGTGAACCTGCTTTATTAGGATATAGTGCGCAAGATGGGCATAGACCCCTCAAGGATTAAACCAACAAAGACGACCTTCAAAGGCATCATACTAGGTGTAGAGGCCAATTGTACATGCTCAGTTACACTAGAAGTGGTCTTCGGATCCCCGGATAACTTCCGAAGCGAGGAGTTAATCTTCGACATAGTTCCGTTCCGCAGCGGCTATCATGCACTACTCGGACGAACCGTGTTTGCAAAGTTCAATGCGGTGCCGCACTATGCATACCTCAAGCTCAAGATGCCAGGCCCTCGAGGAGTCATCACGGTCAACGGAAACACTGAACGCTCCCTCCGAACGGAGGAGCACATAGCGGCCCTCGCGGCAGAAGTGCAGAGCAGCCTCTTAAGGCAATTCTCGAGTCCGGCCATTAAGAGACCGGACACCGCCAAGCGCGCCCGGGGTAACCTACAACAAGACCACCTGGCACATTCCGAGCACGCGTAGCAATGTGGCCCCAACCCCAACCCTTGCAAAATTGCAAGACCGGTCCTTCGCGTACATCATTACGCTCTAGAGATACCATGGGCATAGGGGGAGGGGCACGACCACGACAGGCCCAGAATGCGGCTCAACCACACCAGGGGCTCCCAAGTGTGTCATTCTTCTTTTCCTTTTTCTTTTTTTCTTACCCACAGGACTCCGTTCACCAGAGGCCCTGTCCGGCAGTAGACCTACCGAACTCACGATGCAACAGCCAGGGAAGGAGAAAAGCTACGACGAGTATCCAGGTGGTCTCCATTATGAGCATTATACCTGTTTTATACACCATTCCACAGCCTACCCCTAGAGGGGGACATGTTTAATAGTCCCATCCCTTGCTTACCGCACTATTTGTATCATTCTGCATTCATAGCAGTATTTCTTGAATAAACAATGCATCACTTTTTTTGCTTATAATTGCATTCCTTTCTCATACATATGTTCATTTATGACATGTTGCATCTGTACACTTTGGTACAGCTAAATACACCAGGGGCTTAAGTTCCCCACATTATGGTGTGACAAGTCCGAACACTTTCACAAGTGCGGCACCCCGAACTTATAGCATTGTATGCATCGGCTCTGAATCATGTCTTGGGTCAATAGTTGGGTTTGCCCGGCTCCCATGTTTTGGTACCTTACGTTCCGTTGTATCGGCTAAGGTAGCACTGGGAGAACCACTGCGATTGCGCCCCAGTAGAGCTGGGCGAGCGCCTCACTGGAGAAAGCTAAAACTGACCATCATGATGAGGCGAGAGCCGGTCGCTGTTCAAGAGGTTTTTTCGAGTCCCTAAAGACTTATGCTGCTTAGAGAGAGGAACCAGCCTTGTCTGGTCCAGGCGTGGATAGCGCCCCGAATTCGGCCTTCCGAACACTAGGGGCTTCGCCGAAATTTAAAATTATATAATTCTATGGCTAAGTGAGAGTGTTCAAGCACTATAAGTCTGGTTGCCTTGTTCGTTGTGTTGAACGCCTCCCTAGTTGGACCCAAACATGGGAACAAGAGCGCTCAAGTTTATCCCGAACACCCCAGCACTCGTGGCATGGGGGCTGAAGCCGACGACTTGCCATCTCTCAGATTTGATAAACGGCCGCACATAAGGTAATATTTTAAATTAACAAGCGTTGCTTAGTGCATACGAACAAAGTTTTCGGTGCACAGGATAACAAAATGCGAGTCTACTCAAATATTACATCTTTGGAGCACTCACCTGCAATAATGCGGGCACCCTTGAGGACACCCTTATAATACATCTCGGGTGTGCGATACTCCTTGCCCGGCGGTGGCCCGTCCGTCACAAGCTTCTCAGCATCCATCCTGCCCCAGTGCACTTTAGCACGGGCAAGGGCCCGATGGGCACCTTCAATGCAGGCGGAGTGCTTGACGACTTCAACCCAGGGACACGCATCCACCAGCCGCCGCACCAGGCCGAAGTAGCTCCCAGGCATGGCCTCTTTGGGCCATAGCCGAACTATAAGGCCCTTCATGGCCTGTTCAGCCACCTTGTGGAGCTCGACCAGCTGCTTCAGCTGGTCGCTAAGGGGCACCGGATGTCCGGCCTCAGCATACTGAGACCAGAATTCCTTCTCCGTCGAGCTCCCCTCCTCGGCTCTGTAGAAAGCGGCAGGATCGGACACGCTGCGGGGCAGATCTGCGAACGCTCCTGGAGAGCTCCGAATTCGGGTAAGTAACAGGTAATTCACTTTAACATGCTTGCTTTGCATGAAGAATGCCTTACCTGCCGCTATTTTCTTCAAATCCTCGATTTCCTGGAGGGCCTTGTTGGCATCGGGCTTAGCGGCTTTGGCACTCCCAAGAGCCGACGCAAGCTCGGACTCTCGAGTCTTCGAGTCACGCTCCAAACTCTTGTGCTTTTCCACGAGAGCCTGGAGCTCTTGCTGTACCTCCGCCACCCGCGCCTCCTGCTTCTCTCGCTCGGCTCGTTCCGCGGCCGCATTGCGTTCGGCCGCAGACACCGCCTCCTTCAGGGTTGCCACCTCGTTCATGGCCCCTGGAGTACCCACATTATCCTTGTTATTTCTCTTGCAACCAAATCCTTTTCTGTAAGGTACAACTTTAATACGGTGTTACTCACCTTCCTTGTCCTCGAGCTGCTTCTTGGCACGGCCGAGCTCGCTCTCGGACCGCTCGAGGCTCTGCTTCAAGGTATTGACCTCCGCAGTCAGTGCGGCAGAGGTCAGCAGCGCAGCCTGCATTCCCATATGGACATATTTTTTAAGACTCCTGCGTATATCTTTTTAGATCCTCAGTCCGGCTTTTGTTTCCGAACACCGAACCGAGCATCAGGGGCTACTGTCTATGCGGTATTATATTACATATCTTAAAATTCTTACCTCAAAGCCTGTTAGAAGGCTGCTGCAGGCCTTGGTCAGCCCGCTCTTGGCGAGCTAAACCTTCTGAATCACCGCACTCATGACAGTGCGGTGTTCTTCTTTGATGGAAGCGCCGTTGAGTGCCTCCAGCAAGTTATCCAGCGCCTCCGGTTGGACGGAGGCCGCCGGTGTCACAGTCTTGCCCTTCTTACGAAGTGGCTGACCGCTGGACTCCGGAACCACTACAGGTTCCGGTGCGGAGTCCGGTGCAAAGTCCGGGAGGTTGCCCTGCGGCACCTCCGGGGCCTCCTCCTCCTGGTGGGTCCCTTCCTGAGATCCCACCTCAGCATCATCAGCATCACGCGGGGTGGAGGCGGTTGGAAGAGAATCCATATCCGACGTGCCCAAGGACCCGCTCGACGAAGCGGGAAGATCGTCCTTGGGCGGACTACAGGGTTCTATGCGGCATTATAAAGACACCATGTGACAAAAAGAAAAATTATAAATCATCTAGGAGTCCGGATACTTGCAATCTCGCCAGGGGCTTGGCCCTTGAGGGCCACTCCTCGTCGCTGTTGCCGACGTTGGCAGAACAGTCCGGGGGAAGGGTCCTTCCCTTCTTGGACCCTTCAGCCTCCCTCGTTGGGGAGGCCTTCCTCTTCTTCTCTCCCCCCGCTGGGGGAGAGGCCTCTTTCTTCTCCTCCTCGTCCTCGTGGGAGGAGTCCGTCTCGGAGTCATCGAACGATGAGTCCGATACCACCTGAAGCCGGGAACTCCTTCGGGTTCCCGTTGCCTTCTTCTTGGCCTTCTTCTCCGGCACTACGGAAAGTGCCGGGACCAGCAGCCCTGTCAAACGGGCATCCGCTGGGTCTTCTGGAAGGGGAGCCGGATAGTTAACCTGTCCGGACGTTGCCTGCCAGGCCTGTTAAAGGTATTGGGAGTTTAGATCCCGCATAAAGTCAAAAGATGAAAAGCAAGAAATGATAACATGGCTTACCTCGCTAGCCGGACGCTGCGAGCTAAATCCGTGATCTTCGGTAGCGGATGCGGGAGCTTCAGCACCCTTGAAAAGCACCCTCCAGGCATTTTCGTACGTAGTGTCGAAGAGCACTCTCAAGGTCTGGTGCTGTGCCAGATCAAACTCCCACAAATTGAAGTCCCGTTGCTGGCAGGGGAGAATCCGGCGGACGAGCATGACCTGGATTACGTTGACAAGCTTGAGCTTCTTGTTCACTAGGGTTTGGAGACAACACTGGAATCCGGCCAGCTCTTCCGAACTACCCCATAGCAGGCTCTTCTCTTTCCAGGAGGTGAGCTGCATGGGGATGCTAGATCTGAATTCGGGGGCCGCTGCCCATTTAGGGTCACGCGGCTCGGTGATGTAGAACCACCCCGATTGCCACCCTTTGATCGATTCCACGAAGGCGCCCTCAAGCCAAGTGACGTTGGGCATTCTGCCCACCATGGCGCCTCTGCACTCCGCTTGGCTGCCCTTCACAACCTTCGGCTTGACATTGAAGGTCTTTAGCCACAAGCCGAAGTGGGGCTGGATGCAGAGGAAGGCCTCGCACACGATGATAAACGCTGAGATATTGAGGACGAAAATTGGGGCCAGATCGTGGAAATCCAGGCCGTAGTAGAACAAGAGCCCCCGGACAAAGGGGTGGAGTGGGAAGCCCAGTCCGTGGAGGAAATGGGGAAGGAATACCACCCTCTCATGGGGCCTGGGGGTGGGGATGAGCTGCCCCTCATCGGGGAGCCGGTGCGCGATGTCGCTGGACTATCCGGTGCTGCGCAGCTTCTTGATGTGCCCCTCCGTAACGGAGGAGGCCATCTAGTTGCCTCCCGCTCCGGACATGGCTGGAGAAGGTCGAGGTGAGATGTGCGGACTTGGGCGCTGGAGCTCGAGTGCGCGGAGATGGATAAGCAAAGGAGGAAGAAGGCGTAGGTAAAAAAGGTGGACCCTTATCCCCTTATATATGGGCAGACAAAACTATGTGTCCCCACTGGCCTGGTAAAACTCGCTTATCTCCCAAGCGCCGCAATCAATGGCGCGGTTGGGTTACCCACGTCCGTATTGATGGGAATCCTGGAATAAGGGGAACACGATCTCTGCTTCGACAAGACGTGCCAAGAAAACCGCTTCGCTAAACGCGCTGAGGTGGTATAATCAAAACGATTCGAGTAAAAGCTTGGTTATGGTGTGACGTCACGCCACAAAATACGTCAGCAGATTGAACTTGTGTAAATATTATTCTCTCTACGGTGGTATGTGGAATTTATTTTGCAGAGCCGGACACTATCCTGGTGTTCACAATCTTCTATAAATTATTCGAAGGAGGAACCCGCCTTGTAATGCCGAAGACAATATGCGCGCCGGACTCGTCGTCATTGAAGCCTGGTTCAGGGGCTACTGAGGGAGTCCTGGACTAGGGGGTGTCCGGATAGCTGAACTATCATCGTCGACCAGACTCCAAGACTATGAAGATACAAGATTGAAGACTTTGTCCCATGTCCGTATGGGACTTCCCTTGGCGTGGAAGGCAAGCTTGGCGATACGGATATGTAGATCTCCTACCATTGTAACCGACTCTGTGTAACCCTAGCCCTCTCCGGTGTCTATATAAACCAGAGGGTTTTAGTCCATAGGACAGAATAATCATACCATAGGCTAGCTTCTAGGGTTTAGCCTCCTTGATCTCATGGTAGATCCACTCTTGTACTACCCATATCATCAATATCAATCAAGCAGGAGTAGGGTTTTACCTCCATCAAGAGGGCCCGAACCTGGGTAAAAACATCATGTCCCTTGTCTCCTATTACCATCCGCCTAGACGCACAGTTCGGGACCCCCTACCCGAGATCCGCCAGTTTTGACACCGACAGTCCCAGCAACAAATTTGTCCGACAACACATAAAGTACTCAAGTTCCTTAGAGAGTGACTTTATCTCATGACTCTGCTGAACAACAGAGCGCTCATCAGTCATCTTGTAGTCACAGAATTGCTCCATGACGCACAACTCGTTGCCAGCGCCCGAGGGCCCAAATGTGGCCTCAAGCGCAGCCCACATGTCTTTGCCGCTGTCAAACGACATATATGAATCCACAATGGAATCGTCAAGAACACTCAGCAGGGTGGCTTTGAAGAGGGTATCCATGTTCTGAAAAGCTTCCTGCTGTGTAGGATTAAGATTGCCCGCTGGCTTACCCTTTGTGGCGTCATAGCAGTACATGATCTGAAACCAATATACTGCTCTTGTGCGCCACCTTTTATATTGCACCCCCTTAAAAGTAGGCGGCTTCAAAAGCGCAGCAAAACCACTCAGAGTAAATTGCCTATAATCAGGTTTTTGGATTGGATTGTTGAATATATGAGCAATTTAGTATGAGATTTAATTCGAATCAGCAGTAAATCGATCATGACGACAATTGCAAACATCAAAGTAATGGTGCAGACTAAACCAGGAGGACAGAATCACATACTGTGTAGCAGGAGCAGAACCGCTGTGGTTGATGTTGTCACTCATGTCGTTGATGAAGAGGTTACCGAGGTCAGGGAAGAAGGTTGTCGTTGAGGAAGTCGTCGTTGGCAGCAGTCACATGAGTGTGCTCCCCAAAAACCTGATCGCCCCTCTCCCGTACAGGATCACAAAAGGCGGGGTTCGAAGGACTGTTGTCCCTTCTCGCGGTGCACGCCGGAAGGAGGGCTGGAGAAGAATTGCATGGCGGCGCTAAGATCTGGAATAGTGCAAAACCATATGATACAGCGGCGGCTAGGATAGATCATCTCAGGTCGGTCATGCGAGTATAATAGTAGGCCTTTGGACCCCAAACCCCACGTCCAAGTCAATAATAGCCCCACCAAGGTTTGTCTTAAAAAAACAGAGTAATTAAGGCGTCCGTTAGTCCTTTTAGTATAAATATTATAATAATGGCCCCACCTTTTGTCTCACAAAGTATGTTGAAGTACAACCGGCTACACGTTTACAATCCGCTTCTCTTCTCTCTCCTCTTCTCTCTCCTTCAACTAAGCACAAATACTATGTTTAAATCCTTATAGCCTGCTTATGTCATCTAATTGTAGTACTTGCTCTAAAGTTACTCTCCACTGTGTAGTCTGAAATGCCGGGCGTGTAGCGGGCGTGTAGCGGGCGGTGCCCTCGGTCGGCGCGCTGCTTCAACGGCAGAAGCAATGAGAGGCCGTGTCGCCCTGACTTGCCATCAATGTGGAGGAGCGGGCTCAGCTGGCGCCGGGCGGGAAGCGTGCGCGGGAGGGGGGAGGGGTTTTTGTTTGGCAAAGAAGGTGAGAAGCCAACTTGGGATCGGTCCGGACGGGGAAATATCATGTGCTCCCATACTCTGCATATGACACTAGTCTATGTTACTACTCCCTCCTTTCCGGTTTATAGAGATGTTTAGAGTAACATAGTAATATGTTACAGTATAAGTTACTCCCCACTATGACCAGCCTTGGCCTCTCCCAGTGCTCCACCATGTATAGCTGCTAAGCCTGCCACGTAGGCATAAAATATGATGTGGCACCAATAAACTAAGCACCTATGCATTGAAGACTTGAGTTACTAAGCCATTTAATGCACTTAGCACCTCATCTAAGCACATCTAAGCACTTACTAGCACCCCCTTGACCGTGGCCCTTGACGGTGTACGTCACCTTGTGTCTCATAATTTTCCTTGTCATAATCTGAGTCCTAGAAGATCTCACCCACATCATCATTAGCATACAGCCGCCTTGATAGACAACATGCACAGAAGGAGTACAGGCGACTGGGGATGCACCACGTCGTGGGCACTCCATACGTGCTCATGTGCGTGCAGCATGCGTGTTTTTCCATTGGTGCTAGCTCTAAGGCCGAGGCTGCGGTCGTCTTCGTCTCCGACTAGTCGTTGAGCAATGACGGCAAAGAGGTGCTGCAAGAGATGCGTAGGCGCCATTGCGTGTGAGCTTCGCCATAGCACGACGAACCGGACGTTGCCACAGATGGCGCATACCACCATGCAGCCGAGTGTGTGCGCATGCATGTGTTATTCACCTGCATTCTGCGGCCGAGCGTGTGTGCATGCACGTGTTGTGTATGTGTGTTGTGTGCTCCATGCTGTGCGCGTATGTTCATGAGTTGGATCGGATGGAGTTAGTGCGCTGGCTTGTGTACATGCGTGGCTGCATGCATCCTATACATGCGTGGCTTGTTGCGTGGTTATCAATATAAACTACTCCCTCCGTTCCAAAATATAAGTCTTTCTAGCCATTTCAAATAGACTACAACATACGGATGTATGTAGACATATTTTAGAGTGTAGATTCACTCATTTTGTTTCGTATGTAGTCCCTTATTGAAATCTCTAAAAAGACTTATATTTGGGATCGGAGGGAGTGTAAAACATCTTCAACTTAGCATACCGTTTCTAGTGGTTAGCAAAGAGTTCATGTTCTTTTATTTGTTTATAGGTGGGCAGGCGGCAAAAAACAGGGGAAAACGCGCAAGGTTCCTTGCAGATGCTCCACTGCGAGGTTCCTTGCTCCTTTTAGGTCGTCGGGAATCTATGCTCTTCAACTCTTTTCTTTTATGTGAGCTTTGTTCATCCTTTTCCCAAGACGCGAAACATCTAGCATCCAGGTGCACGTGTCATGCTAGAAAATGGAGATAATTATATAAGCAGTGCGTAAGTGAGTCGTGCACTTCGATGGCACCTACGCAATATTTTTTCTCCTCGATGGCACGTGAATAGTGCATGTAATCAACGATGGAGCACGGGATGGTAGCAATGACATGGTCAGCCCTTTTTTGGAGAGAGTACGTACTAAATAAATTTGATGTGTCTCGTCAACTCGCAGAATGACGAGAAGCTTGATTACGCCTTCTCCCTCGCCAACGCGTGCGCGGTGGCTCGTAGCACGAGGAGAAACTTTTGCTTACAAGCGGTGGACGTGCAGTAGTTCATTTGGTGTCAGATTGCCAGAAGTACTACTGTAGAACCATCGACTTCCGGAAGAGGCGAAGAGCCAAGCGCAAGGTCACCTACTAACCTTAGGCTAGGCGTAGTGGGAGTAACATAAGTAGGGGTACCTCCTTTTTTATTCTAGAAACAACCACACACCAATATTGAAGTGCTGGTTATGTAGAACAAATTTCCTGGAGTCCGTGCTCAGCCCTCCTCTATCTCTCTTCTCAGCCAGCCAGCGGACGCATGGAGCCCATCACCTGTTTGGTCACATGCGGTCCCACATGTCAGTGAAAACGCAAGAGGACCCACTGAACCTGCACATCTTTCACCTCGACGTGCTTGTTATGAAAAACAAATCCAATAAAGATCTTCAGTGGCCGCTTTTGGAGTTACTCAAGAGTAGTAAGATTCTATTTACAGTTTAACCCAAGATGCACATCACATGGCTTCAACTACCACTCTATTTTCTTGCATGACACGACCTGGATGTTGGATGTCCCACATGTCGGCAAAAGGAGGAAGAACCCGACCAAATCTTCGGTTGTGCTCCCGGATTAGACTAGTTGTGCTAACTTAAAAAAATTTATGGTGATGCAAGTTTTGGTATTGGGAAGAAGAGTACATCGATATATTGATAGAGCGCAATTTAGTAGATGTTCTAGCACTTTTAGCTAGCATAGAGGCCAGAGATGAGACTAGTGTACTTGTTGATACTACTACTAGAATAGAGGCTAGACATGAGACTAGATGCGAGGAAGCAACGTCTACTTCTTTACACTCGAAGAAGAAAGAAGCACGCAAGATCGAGCCTCCACAGATCAACAATGAATGCATCGATAAGGCACTAATCCAACTTACAGGAGAAGTTATGGAAGTTGGATATCTTCTAAAATGTATTCTTGTGGTTCTTTTTTTCTTTGGTCTTGCTTTTCTAGTCAAAATTATCATTGGAGTTCGTGCAAAACGGAGGTCCGTTTGGGTCGTGCGTTGGAGTTGGCCTTACAAGTGGGACCGCAATTGAGGAAACCGACTATCGGCAAACCCCTACCTCGCCCGTCGCGCGATGGCTGAAGTTAGAGAAATGACGAGGTTGAAGAGATTGCTCTAGCACGGACTCCAAGAAATATGGTGTCAGATGGATGTCGTGCTGGTGGCGTGTGCCGTACTCCTGGATGTGAATGCTTGTTCTGGCCCATGCCACCCTACTACTCCTACTACTTATATACTACTAGTATCGAGGATTCGAGGTGCTGGTTACGTACAGCGAACACATTAACATATGGCTACAGTAAAAACACCCGCCCGACGCGCGAAGCATGTGAAGCTAGTACAAATAGTGTACTAGTAGTACTACTGTTGATTGGCCTCATCCGATAACCTGTTGCAATGCACGTACAATTATGTATTCGGAAAATATTTTTTTGCCTCGTCGCATCGCTCACTCAGAGAAGCAACTCGAAAGCCATACATAAATTTAGTAAGTTTATCCCAGGCATATCATTTTATTACATACAACAGGTCATCAACCCACATCAACAACGAGGATACATTATAAATACTAAAGTTTTCATCACACAACAAATAACAAGCAATGAAATGAACTTCAACTCAACCAATCCTCGGCGTTGGAAACGCTTGCTTTGAACCACAAGTGATTCTCTGGGAAGGGCCATCCATTGTCGATCTCGAGACCAACGTAGGACTGATCATCTAGGCTGAGGCAGCCTACTATATCAGTACCAGGGTAGGGAACCACCCAAATGTCCAAGGTATAGATATAGTTGCTTCTCATAAATGGTACTAGTAATGTTGTGTCAACAACAGTTGGATCGCCTTTCACCATCATCGGATAGTTTTGTCCAAGGAAGAGCGAGTTTTCTCCAAGACTATCAATTCTGTACCAGGGAGAAGGTGTTGGCGCTAGCACACTAGTATCCATCCCGAATACCATGCAACGGGTGTTCGAATAGGTCCGGAGAGTGCGACCATGGGAGACTACACCTGTTTCCTTAGTAGTAACATCATCAGTGGGCTGTATACACACAAGAAGAGGTGATCCATTGGAATTAGTTGCCAGGCGCCACTGAGTATATGGGCGCTACTTGTCCTCATGCTCGTGATCATCACCATCGTCATCTCCCCCTTGGTTATAAACATTTTCAAGTATTGGTGGTAGAATGTTCACAGGACCTTGGAAACACAAGAAGAAGGTTAATTAGTAAAGGGAAACTTGCTAACCCGCATGCACGTGGATGAAACAATTATAATTATGGTGGAAGACAAACATACCGAAACTACAAGGATCCCATGCAAAAATAGTGCCATGAGTGGTGGAAGCAAACACAAGGCCCTCATATTGAATTGTATCACAGTACTCATCCGTGTACACAAACTGATTTTGAGCAATATCCATCCAGTTGAATCACGAAGGACTCGCTGTCGTCTCACTGATATGTTGGAACGGGACCACATGTCAACGAAACATGGTGTGTAATTTCTCGTGCAAAATGCAATCTGGCCGCGTTGGCCCGAGGTGCCGCATTAGTTTTTTTTTTGAAAGTTTGCCGCATTAGTTATCGACCTTTATTTTTTTAACATACAATCTGAATGGATAGCTCCTATGGTCATCACACGTGAGCCGATATAGTGATGGTTGATTCACCCGAGCAACTTATTACTGTGGGAATATTGGAGTACCAGCGGATTCAAGGAACAAAGAAATGATGGTTGCTTCGTCCGAGCAACTTACTGTGGTGCAGGTGGGGCTCTGTGATTTGACTGCTCACTAGTCATTACTACTACGGCGCAACGACCGGGGTGAATCTTTCCCCGAAGTTGTGTTGTGCACTCAATATTGTTGCATGGCAGGTGGAGCCGGATGAAGGATGTCCAACATGTCGGCGAAACGAAGTTGAATTGTTTCTGGCATTGCTATCAATCCTTCGGGATTTGTTTATAAGTATGCATAATTTTAATGAAATTATACTGTGATGCTGTGAAGGTTTCAACTTTGGTTCCCGCAGGAAAAAAAGGGTTTCAACTTAGGATTCATGTGTCTTGCCTAGAGATTATCTCGACATTCCATCAAATACAAATGAAACTACCATGGCTACCATGGCTAATGCATCTCAATGGTTCGCATATCAGCACCAATATTCACATCACAACTGAAGACAAAGTTGTGAGAAGGTGTACAAATAAAGAAAAAAAATATAATTGATCGATGTTGTTCGTAGGCATGGCTCCATTTCCTTGGCACAGTGTTCATTGCTTGGCAACTAGTTTCACCCAGCTCTGTAGCCAAAAAAGAGGTGTATGGAGGACACCACAATCCGATCATTTTGTGCAGCTCCACTAAAATCGAGCGGACCATCCCTGTTTGCAAAGATATCCAGTCAGTGTGATTGCAATAATAGTGGAACTAGATGATGAAACATAACACACATAAATAGAAGCCCATCACCTCTACAATCTCTCTTTACGACTAACTTCTTGTTGGAGAAGATTAGGCACGGAGTTGGATGAGGAGGATAGCAAAACCAATCTCCCTTTCTGCAGTCCCACAAAAATGTAAAAATGTTGCCCGTGTGACATTTTGGTGGAACTGCACAAAACGCTCTTAAGAAAAAAGTGATTTGTGCAGTTCAACACAAGGTCGCAATAGCAACGAGGTGAAAATGGATAGCCATGTTTGCAAAAGGAGGTCGAAAGGAAACAATTACTGCCCAATAACACGAGTTGAGGACACATACGCCGACAAAAAAGAAGCATATTCCATGTAATAAGGGAAAGATAGCACATGGTGGTTTATCAAAAATGGTTTGAGGACGAGATTGCAAGATGGAAAGTACGTCGGCCGAGATGCGATTTAAGCAAACAACTAAAGAAGATCCACATGCAGCAACATGGGAAGATGGGCAGTGGAGCAAGGCCGGAGGAAGCTGTACCTGAGGGTCATCTGGATGTTACTAGGAGGGCGCCGGCGGCCGGGATCTACCCATACTGCGGCAGCGAGCAAGTGGCGAAGGCCCTACTGCGCCGAAGCTTGGTCATAGAGAACGGCGGGTACCGCAAATCGGGACGTGTTGCCTCAACACTGTCAAACGGAGAGACGATACACATCCTCCCTTTCCGCCGGCGGACGGGATGCAGCCGGACCACTGACCAATGCTGAGAGAGAGAGGCCACGGCCGCCTTGTGTGAGATGGTTTGACGAGATACAAACCCATTTTCCATTTTCCCCATGGCAATCGTTTTATATTCTACACGTGCCATTGAGGAATATATAACTTTATTTAATAATAACGCGTCAAGTCGAAATTTGTTCCGTCTAGGCGTGGTACCCGACCCTCCTTCGAGTAAACAACCGCTACATGCGTCAAATTATCACGTGGGCTGCCTTTTCGTACAGAAACGAACTCCACCATGTACCCGTGCGGGAGTGGCCGGGAACGATACATGAGTACGTGTGTCCTACGTGCACTTCTTCTTTAGGTGCAGATACGTATGTGGGTGGGTGTGAGAGAGATGGTTTGTGCGAAACAGAGGCAATGTGTTGATGATATCTCAAACAGAAAAATGTAACATATGCAATGTGTGTGAAACGGAGTCATGGACGTGAGATACCGATAGAATTGAAAACAGGGTCAAGTGTGTGGCTGCGTGATCGATAAAGAGTGCCATCGAATTTGTGTTTGCCCACGTCAAAGATACAGGATGGCTGTACTACTGGAATTTGAGAGGGCAGAGGTGTAGTTTTTCTCTGTGGCATGGATACCTACCTACAACGTTCGACTATCGGTGTGTGTGGGGGGGGGGGGCAGAGACCGATCGACTAGTATATGTGTGGGGAAGGAGAGAGACCTAGCTCTGTATTGAGGGAGATCAATCGACATCCATGGATATGTGTAGCAGAGGAATAAGGTTGGGAGAAAGACAAAGGTAGAGCGTCCGAGGGTTGGTGGTGGAGTGGCGTCTCACAAATGGTGGGAAAGGCCTGCTAGACAAACGGAGGGTACATATGAGTGCAATATCAATAAGAGAGGGCGGGGGATGTCTGTCTGTCTATGCACGTGCGTGTGAGAGACGGGTCGGGAGGTATGCAAGGATGATGAGGGGAGAAGATATGGTTGTGGTAAGCATACGTAACTACATAGGAAGATCAACCATCATGTGCCGAGAAAGGGAGAGACATAACTAGCGAGGTGAGTGTATCGGTGCTTGGGGAAAACGAATTATAGTCGACCAGGCTATATGTAGGGAGATCAGTTCATATACACGCCTGCATGTGTTAGAAGCAAATAAGGTCTGGAGAGACAGACAGGGGGAGAGGGGTGCGGCTAGGAGGTGGTGCGAGAGGCCTACCATGCCAAGGGGGGAGGAGTGTGCGAGTATGTGATCAATGAAAAGAGGGGCGGGAGTGTGCACCTGCATGGAACCGTATTGGACATAGGGGGGCATGGACGGTGAGAAGAGAAGAGGGGAAGTATATATGTGTTTGTTGTAAGCACACTTGGCTAGAGAGGTATATCGACCAGTGTGTGCTGGAAAGGAGCCGGGGGCCTACACACACCGTGGGTGGATGACCTAAAGAGAAATAATGAACGTGCGCGATGGAGGGGACGCTAAGGGTGGGTGAGAGGGGGCGGGCGTGTGCATGCACGATAGAAAGTTGTTGGGGAACGTAGTAATTTCAAACAATTTCCTACGCACACGCAAGATCATGGTGATGGCATAGCAACGAGAGGGGAGAGTGTAGTCCACGTACCCTCGTAGACCGTAAGCGGAAGCGTTAGCACAACGCGGTTGATGTAGTCGTACGTCTTCACGATCCGACCAATCCAAGCACCGAACGTACGGCACCTCCGAGTTCAGCACACGTTCAGCTCGATGACGATCTCCGGCCTCCGATCCAGCAAAGCTCCGGAGGTGAGTTCCGTCAGCACGACGGCGTGGTGACGGTGATGATGTTCTACCGGCGCAGGGCTTCGCCTAAACTCCACGACGATACGACCGAGGTGGAATATGGTGGAAGGGGGCACCGCACACGGCTAAGGAACGATCTGTAGATCAAATTGTGTGTCTATGGGGTGCCCCCCACCCCCGTATATAAAGGAGCCAGGGGGGAGGAGGCGGCTGGCCAAGGAGGGCGCGCCAAGGGGGGAGTCCTACTCCCACCGGGAGTAGGACTCCCTTCTTTCCAAGTAGGAGTAAGAGAAGGGGGGAAAGAGGAGGAAGAGGGGAAGGAAAGGGGGGCGCCGCCCCCCTTCCCTTGTCCTATTCGGACTAGGAAGGGAAGGGGCGCGCGGCCCCCTCCTGCCTCCTTCCCTCTTCTCCCTCGAGGCCCATGTAGGCCCAACCCCCCGGGGGGGTTCCGGTAACCTCCCGGTACTCCGGTAAAATGCCGATTTCACCCGGAACGATTCCGATGTCCAAATATAGGCTTCCAATATATCGATCTTTATGTCTCGACCATTTCGAGACTCCTCGTCATGTCCGTGATCACATCCGGGACTGCGAACAAACTTCGGTACATCAAAACTTATAAACTCATAATAAAACTGTCATCGTAACATTAAGCGTGCGGACCCTACGGGTTCGAGAACTATGTAGACATGACCTAGAACTATTCTCGGTCAATAACCAATAGCGGAACCTGGATGCCCATATTGGTTCCTACATATTCTACGAAGATCTTTATCGGTCAAACCGCATAACAACATACGTTGTTCCCTTTGTCATCGGTATGTTACTTGCCCGAGATTTGATCGTCGGTATCCAATACCTAGTTCAATCTCGTTACCGGCAAGTCTCTTTACTCGTTACATAATGCATCATCCCGTAACCAACTCATTGGTTACATTGCTTGCAAGGCTTATAGTGATGTGCATTACCGAGAGGGCCCAGAGATACCTCTCCGACAATCAAAGTGACAAAACCTAATCTCGAAATATGCCAACTCAACATGTACCTTCGGAGACACCTGTAGTACTCCTTTATAATCACCCAGTTACGTTGTGACGTTTGGTAGTACCCAAAGTGTTCACACATGTATCATGTTTCCGGTTAATACAATTCTAGCATGAATAATAAACATTTATCATGATATGGGGAAATAAATAATAACTTTATTATTGCCTCTAGGGCATATTTCCTTCAGTCTCCCACTTGCACTAGAGTCAATAATCTAGATTACATAGTAATGATTCTAACACCCATGGAGTCTTAGTGCTGATCATGTTTTGCTCGTGAGAGAGGCTTAGTCAACGGGTCTGCAACATTCAGATCCGTATGTACCTTGCAAATCTCTATGTCTCCCACTTGGACTTGGTCCCGAATGGAATTGAAGCGTCTCTTGATGTGCTTGGTCCTCTTGTGAAATCTGGATTCCTTTGCCAAGGCAATTGCACCAGTATTGTCACAGAAGATCTTCATTGGTCCTGATGCACTAGGTATGACACCTAGATCGGAAATGAACTCCTTCATCCAGACTCCTTCATTTGCTGCTTCAGAAGCAGCTATGTACTCTGCTTCACATGTAGATCCCTCCACGACGCTTTGTTTAGAACTGCAGCAACTTACAGCTCCACCGTTTAATAAAAACACGTATCCGGTTTGCGATTTAGAATTGTCCGGATCAGTGTCAAAGCTTGCATCGATGTAACCATTTACGACTAGCTCTTTGTCACCTCCATATACGAGAAACATATCCTTAGTCCTTTTCAGGTATTTCAGGATGTTCTTGACTGCTGTCCAGTGATCCACTCCTGGATTACTTTGGTACCTTCCTGCCAAGCTTATTGCTAAGCATACGTCAGGTCTGGTACACAGCATTGCATACATGATAGAGCCTATGGCTGAAGCATAGGGAACATCTTTCATTTTCTCTCTATCTTCTGCTGTGGTCGGGCATTGAGTTTGACTCAACTTCACACCTTGTAGCACGGGCAAGAACCCTTTCTTTGCCTGATCCATTTTGAACTTTTTCAAAATTTTGTCAAGGTATGTGCTTTGTGAAAGTCCTATTAAGTGTCTTGATCTATCTCTATAGATCTTGATGCCCAATATGTAAGCAGCTTCACCGAGGTCTTTCATTGAAAAACTTTTATTCAAGTATCCTTTTATGCTATCCAGAAATTATATATCATTTCCAATTAATAATATGTCATCTACATATAATATCAGAAATGCTACAGAGCTCCCACTCACTTTCTTGTAAATACAGGCTGATCCAAAAGTCTGTATAAAACCATATGCTTTGATCACACTATCAAAACGTTTATTCCAACTCCGAGATGCTTGTAGCAGTCCATAAATGGATCGCTGGAGCTTGCACACTTTGTTAGCACCTTTTGGATCAACAAAACCTTCTGGCTGCATCATATACAACTCTTCTTCTAGAAATCCATTCAAGAATGCAGTTTTGGCATCCATTTGCCAAATTTCATAATCATGAAATGCAGCAATAGCTAACATGATTCGGACAGACTTAAGCATCGCTACGGGTGAGAAAGTCTCATCGTAGTCAACCCCTTGAACTTGTCGAAAACCTTTCGCAACAAGTCAAGCTTTATAGACAGTTACATTACCATCAGCGTCAGTCTTCTTCTTAAAGATCCATTTATTCTCAATGGCTTGCCGATCATCGGGCAAGTCAACCAAAGTCCATACTTTGTTTTTATACATGGATCCCATCTCAGATTTCATGGCCTCTAGCCATTTTGCGGAATCTGGGCTCATCACCGCTTCCTCATAGTTCGTAGGTTCATCATGGTCAAGTAACATGACTTCCAGAATACGATTACCGTACCACTCTGATGCGGATCTTACTCTGGTAGACCTACGAGGTTCAGTAGAAACTTGATCTGAAGTTTCATGATCAATATCATTAGCTTCCTCACTGATTGGTGTAGTTGTCACAGGAACCGGTTCTTGTGATGAACTACTTTCCAATAAGGGAGTAGATACAGTTATCTCATCAAGTTCTACTTTCATCCCACTCACTTCTTTCGAGAGAAACTCCTTCTCTAGAAAGGATCCAATTTTAGCAACGAAAATCTTGCCTTCAGATCTGTGATAGAAGGTGTACCCAATAGTTTCTTTTGGGTATCCTATGAAGATACATTTATCCGATTTGGGTTCGAGCTTATCTGGTTGAAGTTTCTTCACACAAGCATCGCAGCCCCAAACTTTAAGAAATGACAACTTTGGTTTCTTGCCAAACCATAGTTCATAAGGTGTCGTCTTAACGGATTTTGATGGTGCCCTATTTAACGTGAATGCGGCCGTCTCTAAAGCATAACCCCAAAACGATAGCGGTAAATCAGTAAGAGACATCATAGATCGCACCATATCTAGTAAAGTACGATTACGACGTTCGGATACACCATTTCGTTGTGGTGTTCCGGGTGGCGTGAGTTGCGGAACTATTCCGCATTGTTTCAAGTGCAGACCAAACTCGTAACTCAAATATTCTCCTCCACGATCAGATCGTAGAAACTTTATTTTCTTGTTACGATGATTTTCCACTTCACTCTGAAATTCTTTGAACTTTTCAAATGTTTCAGACTTGTGTTTCATTAAGTAGATATACCCATATCTGCTCAAATCATCTGTGAAGGTGAGAAAATAACGATATCCGCCACGAGCCTCAACATTCATTGGACCACAAACATCAGTATGTATGATTTCCAACAAATCAATTGCTCGCTCCATAGTTCCGGAGAACGGCGTTTTAGTCATCTTGCCCATAAGGCACGGTTCGCAAGTACCAAGTGATTCATAATCAAGTGATTCCAAAAGCCCATCAGTATGGAGTTTCTTCATGCGTTTTACACCGATATGACCTAAACGGCAATGCCACAAATAAGTTGCACTATCGTTATCAACTCTGCATCTTTTGGTTTCAACACTATGAACATGTGTATCACTACTATCGAGATTCAACAAAAACAGACCACTCTTCAAGGGTGCATGACCATAAAAGATATTACTCATATAAATAGAACAACCATTATTCTCTGATTTAAATGAATAACCGTCTCGCATCAAACAAGATCCAGATATAATGTTCATGCTCAACGCTGGCACCAAATAACAATTATTTAGGTCTAAAACTAATCCCGATGGTAGATGTAGAGGTAGTGTGCCGACAGCGATCACATCGACTTTGGAACCATTTCCCACGCACATCGTCACCTCGTCCTTAGCCAATCTTCGCTTAATCCATAGTCCCTGTTTTGAGTTGCAAATATTAGCAACAGAACCAGTATCAAATACCCAGGTGCTACTGCGAGCATTAGTAAGGTACACATCAATAACATGTATATCACATATACCTTTGTTCACTTTGCCATCCTTCTTATCCGCCAAATACTTGGGGCAGTTCCGCTTCCAGTGTCCAGTCTGCTTGCAATAGAAGCACTCAGTTTCAGGCTTAGGTCCAGACTTGGGTTTCTTCTCTTGAGCAACTTGCTTGCCGTTCTTTTTGAAGTTCCCCTTCTTCTTCCCTTTGCCCTTCTTCTTGAAACTGGTGGTCTTGTTAACCATCAACACTTGATGCTCCTTCTTTATTTCTACCTCCGCGGCTTTTAGCATTGCGAAGAGCTCGGGAATAGTCTTGTTCATCCCTTACATATTATAGTTCATCACGAAGCTCTTGTAGCTTGGTGGCAGTGATTGGAGAATTCTGTCAATGACACTATCATCTGGAAGATTAACTCCCAGTTGAATCAAGTGACTATTATACCCAGACATTTTGAGTATATGTTCACTGACAGAACTATTCTCCTCCATCTTGCAGCTGTAGAACTTATTGGAGACTTCATATCTCTCAATCCGGGCATTTGCTTGAAATATTAACTTCAACTACTGGAACATCTCATATGCTCCATGACGTTCAAAACGTCGTTGAAGACCCAGTTCTAAGCCGTAAAGCATGGCACACTGAACTATCGAGTAGTCATCAGCTTTGCTCTGCCAGACGTTCTTAATGTCCTCAGTTGCATCAGCAGCAGGCCTGGCACCCAGCGGTGCTTCCAAGACGTAACTTTTCTGTGCAGCAATGAGGATAATCCTGAGGTTACGGACCCAGTCCGTGTAACTGCTACCATCATCTTTCGACTTTGCTTTCTCAAGGAACGCATTAAAATTCAACGGAACAACAGCACGAGCCATCTATCTACAAACAAACATAGACAACCAAAATACTATCAGGTACTAAGTTCATGATAAATTTAAGTTCAATTAATCATATTACTTAAGAACTCCCACTTAGACAGACATCTCTCTAGTCATCTAAGTGATCACGTGATCCAAATCAACTAAACCATGTCTGATCATCACGTGAGATGGAGTAGTTTCAATGGTGAACATCACTATGTTGATCATATCTACTATATGATTCACGTTCGACCTTTTGGTCTCCGTGTTCCGAGGCCATATCTGTATATGCTAGGCCCATCAAGTATGACCTGAGTATTCCGCATGTGCAACTGTTTTGCACCCGTTGTATTTGAACGTAGTGCCTATCACACCCGATCATCACGTGGTGTCTCAGCACGAAGAACTTTCGCAACGGTGCATACTCAGGGAGAACACTTCTTGATTATTAGTGAGAGATCATGTTAAGATGCTACCGTCAATCAAAGCAAGATAAGATGCATAAAGGATAAACATCACATGCAATCATTATAAGTGATATGATATGGCCATCATCATCTTGTGCTTGTGATCTCCATCTTCGAAGCACCGTCATGATCACCATCGTCACCGGCGCGACACCTTGATCTCCATCGTAGCATCGTTGTCGTTACGCCATCTATTGCTTCTACGACTATCGCTACCGCTTAGTGATAAAGTAAAGCAATTACAGGGCCTTTGCATTTCATATAATAAAGCGACAACCATATGGCTCCTGCCAGTTGCCGATAACTTCGGTTACAAAACATGATCATCTCATACAATAAAATATAGCATCACGTCTTGACCATATCACATCAAAACATGCCCTGCAAAAACAAGTTAGACGTCCTCTACTTTGTTGTTGCAAATTTTACGTGGCTGCTACGGGTTTAGCAAGAACCGTTCTTACCTATGCATCAAAAACCACAATGATAGTTCGTCAAGTTAGTGATGTTTTAACCTTCGCAAGGACCGGGCGTTGCCACACTCGATTCAGCTAAAGTGAGAGAGACAGACACCCGCCAGCCACCTTTAAGCACGAGTGCTCGTAATGGTGAAACTAGTCTCGCGTAAGCGTACACGTAATGTCGGTCCGGGCCGCTTCATCTCACAATACCGCCGAACCAAAGTATGACATGCTGGTAAGTAGTATGACTTGTATCGCCCACAACTCACTTGTGTTCTACTCGTGCATATAACATCAACGCATAAAACATAGGCTCGGATGCCACTGTTGGGGAACGTAGTAATTTCAAAAAAATTCCTACGCACACGCAAGATCATGGTGATGGCATAGCAACGAGAGGGGACAGTGTTGTCCACGTACCCTCGTAGACCGTAAGAGGAAGCGTTAGCACAATGCGGTTGATGTAGTCGTACATCTTCACGATCCGACCGGTCCAAGCACCGAACGTACGGCACCTCCAAGTTCAGCACACGTTCAGCTCGATGACGATCTCCGGCCTCCGATCCAGCAAAGCTCCGAAGATGAGTTCCGTCAGCACGACGGCGTGGTGACGGTGATGATGTTCTACCGGCGCAGGGCTTGGCCTAAACTCCGCGACGATACGACCGAGGTGGAATATGGTGGAAGGGGGCACTGCACATGGCTAAGGAACGATCCGTAGATCAACTTGTGTGTCTATGGGGTGCCCCCCGCCCCCGTATATAAAGGATCCAGGGGGTGGAGGCATCCGGCCAAGGAGGGCGCGCCAAGGGGGGAGTCCTACTCCCACCGGGAGTAGGACTCCCTTCTTTCCAAGTAGGAGTAGGAGAAGGGGGGAAAGAAGAGGAAGAGGGGAAGGAAAGGGGGGACGCCGCCCCCCTTCCATTGTCCTATTCGGACTAGGAAGGGGAGGGGCGCGCGGCCCCCTCCTGCCTCCTTCCCTCTTCTCCCTCGAGGCCCATGTAGGCCCAATAACCCCTCGGGGGGGTTCCGGTAACCTCCCGGTACTTCGGTAAAATGCCGATTTCACCCGGAACGATTCCGATGTCCAAATATAGGCTTCCAATATATCGATATTTATGTCTCGACCATTTCGAGACTCCTCGTCATGTCCGTGATCACATCCGGGACTCCGAACAAACTTCGGTACATCAAAACTTATAAACTCATAATAAAACTCTCATCATAATGTTAAGCGTGCGGACCCTACGGGTTCGAGAACTATGTAGACATGACCTAGAACTATTCTCGGTCAATAACTAATAGCGGAACCTGGATGCCCATATTGGTTCCTACATATTCT
Organism: Triticum timopheevii; assembly: GCA_963921465.1. Classification (NCBI taxonomy): domain Eukaryota; kingdom Viridiplantae; phylum Streptophyta; class Magnoliopsida; order Poales; family Poaceae; genus Triticum; species Triticum timopheevii. The sequence continues at coordinate 485,129,247 of OY997270.1, read as the reverse complement.
ACGAAGATCTTTATCGGTCAAACCGCATAACAACATACGTTGTTCCCTTTGTCATCAGTATGTTACTTGCCCGAGATTTGATCGTCGGTATCCAATACCTAGTTCAATCTCATTACCGGCAAGTCTCTTTACTCGTTACATAATGCATCATCCCGTAACCAACTCATTGGTTACATTGCTTGCAAGGCTTATAGTGATGTGCATTACCGAGAGGGCCCAGAGATACCTCTCCGACAATCGGAGTGACAAAACCTAATCTCGAAATACGCCAACTCAAAATGTACCTTCGGAGACACCTGTAGTACTCCTTTATAATCACCCAGTTACATTGTGACGTTTGGTAGTACCCAAAGTGTTCCTCCGGTAAACGGGAGTTGCATAATTCTCATAGTTACAGGAACATGTATAAGTCATGAAGAAAGCAATAGCAATATACTAAACGATCAAGTGCTAGGCTAACAGAATGGGTCATGTCAATCACATCATTCTTCTAATGATGTGATCCCACTAATCAAATGACAACACATGTCTATGGTTAGGAAACATAACCATCTTTGATTAATGAGCTAGTCAAGTAGAGGCATACTAGTGACTATATGTTTGTCTATGTGTTCACACATGTATCATGTTTCCGGTTAATACAATTCTAGCATGAATAATAAACATTTATCATGATATGGGGAAATAAATAATAACTTTATTATTGCCTCTAGGGCATATTTCCTTCAAAAGTTAGCACTAGCTAGCTACAAATATAAGAGGATCGTGAAGGTGTAAAAGATGAACAAAGATCATAATTCATTATAAAAAAGTGGTTACGGATACTTGAAGAAGACATCATAATGTAGAACATTGATTACAATTTTGGCTAATGTGTGGCTATGGCAACTCAGGTCTAAATACTTGTTATAATGTAGGGGGCGGGACACTATACTTTGTGTGGTAAACACGGTGTACGTATGGTACATGGTTTAGATTATGAATATATAGTTAGTACATCAAATGTACTATTATTTGGAATCAACATTAAGTGTATTCAAAAAATAGAATTCGAGTTCATGTAGTACACATAGTTCATATCTATCTCTATAGTAATCATGTGGTGTGTTATTAAGGTAATACACGAATGATGGTTGAAGTTGGCAACAATCATGATTGTAGATTCTTATTGAAATAGAGAAACGGATTCAAATTTGGTTCGAATTGTAGCGGTAGTATAGACATTTGGAATGCACTAAAATGTTGGTATGAGTAGGTTACGGGCATTATACAGCAAACGAAAAAATTTAAATTGACATAACATGGATTCATACTCCCTCCTTCCATCTATATAGGGCGTAATGAGTTTTTTAAGACCTCCTTTGACTATTGACAAGATTAATAGTACATGACATGCACAATGTGAAAATTATATCATTGAAAGAACCTTTCACAGACGAATTTAACGGCGTGCTTTTTGTAAGTTGCATGTCATATATTATTGCTCTAATATTTGGTCAAAGTTAGCATCAAAAAACACATTAGGCCCTATATAGATGGAAGGAGGGAGTAGCTTTGAATAGCATTTGTATAGTTAAATGGGGCAAAACTCTCTCTTTGTGTGGTGTGAATAGTTTTATTTCTTTCGTTTTCTTTTTGGTTGAGGGAAGTGCGAATTGATTTGGTATGTACAAGTACAATATTACTACACGTTAGGCTTGTCCCTAAAATTCAACCCGCATCTTGTTATATCCCGAAAATTCAGATATTGTGCTCCCAAAACTGGCGCCTTCACAACCCGCGCCTTGCTATCCCGAAATTACAATGCGCACGAAAACTCCCTCCAGCTGCAAAATCCCGACACGCGAAATCCCCCTTCTAACCCTGGGCCAAAAGGGCCGCTAGTTCAAATCAGTGGGGGGTACTTTTGTAACACACCCTACATTTTGGACAAGAGCGTCCCTAAGTCATGGTTCACCTCCTCCCATTGCCCCCTTTTCGCCATTCGAAATCCCAGGCCGCCATAACCTCTCCGCTTCAGCCACAAAACCCCACCCTCCTCCGTCCGCCACCTCACTGCTGCCCAGCCGGAGCCTCTTCCCCGAAGACAACTGAGGGAGTCCTGGACTAGGGGGTGTCCGGATAGCCGAACTATCAACGTCGGCCGGACTCCAAGACTATGAAGATACAAGACTGATGACTTCGTCCCGTGTCCGGATGGGACTTTCCTTGGCGTGGAAGGCAAGCTTGGCGATACGGATATGTAGATCTCCTACCATTGTAACCGACTCTGTGTAACCCTAGCCCTCTCCGGTGTCTATATAAACCGGAGGGTTTTAGTCCATAGGACAGAACAACAATCATACCATAGGCTAGCTTCTAGGGTTTAGCCTCCTTGATCTCGTGGTAGATCCACTCTTGTACTACCCATATCATCAATATCAATCAAGCAAGAGTAGGGTTTTACCTCCATCGAGAGGGCCTGAACCTGGGTAAAAACATCGTGTCCCTTGTCTCCTGTTACCATCCGCCTAGACGCACAGTTCGGGACCCCCTACCCGAGATCCGTCGGTTTTGACACCGACATTGGTGCTTTCATTGAGAGTTCCTCTATGTCGTCATCGATAGGCTCGATGGCTCCTTCGATCATCAACAACAACGACGCAGTCCAGGGTGAGACTTTTCTCCCCGGACAGATCTTCGTATTCGGCGCCTTTGCACTGTGGGCCAATTCGCTTGGCCATCTGGAGCAGATCGAAAGCTACGCCCCTGGCCGTCAGGTCAGATTTGGAAGTCTGAACTTCACGTCGGACATACGCGGAGACTTGATCTTCGATGGATTCGAGCAACAGCCGAGCGCGCTGCACTGTCACGATGGGCATGATTTAGCTCTGCTGCCGGACAGTGCCCTGGAGGCCGCACACGACTCCACTCCGGCCCTTAATTCAGAGCTGGCTGCGCAGATCGAGGACGGGTGGCTAGACACCGCCTCAGGGGCTGCAACCTCTACGGCGATGGAGCCGAATACTGACCTTGTCCCTTGTGAAGCTCGTGACTCCGAGGTGCCGGACTCCTCGCCGGACTACGAACCTCCCGCGCCCCTTCCAACCGGATCCGATTGGGTGCCGATCATGGAGTTCACCGCTGCGGACATCTTTCAACACTCACCTTTCGGCGACATCCTGAATTCGCTAAAGTATCTCTCGTTATCAGGAGAGCCCTGGCCGGACTGCGGTCAGGACGGTTGGGATGCGGACGACGAAGAAATTCAAAGCCCACCCACCACCCACTTAGTAGCCACTGTCGACGATCTAACCGACATGCTAGACTTCGACTCCGAAGACATCGATGGTATGGACGACGATGCCGGAGACGACCAAGAACCAGCGCCTACTGGGCACTGGAAAGCCACCTCGTCATATGACATATACATGGTGGACAACCCAAAGGACGGGAATGGCGATGGAACAGCGGAGGAGGACCCCTCCAAGAAACAGCCTAAGCGCCGGCGTCAGCGGCGCCACTCTAAATCCCGCCACAGCAAGAATGGAGATTCCGGCACCGGAGATAATAACACCCCTGACAGTGCCGAAGACAACCCCCTCCAGCAAGATTCAGCACAGGAGGATGAAGAAGCCAGCCCTCGCGAGAGAGCGGCAGACAAAGAGGTAGAGGACGATAATTACATGCCTCCCTCCGGAGACGAGGCAAGCCTCGATGACGACGAATTCGTCGTGCCAGAGGATCCCATCGAACAAGAGCGTTTTAAACGCAGGCTTATGGCCACGGCAAGCAGCGTCAAGAAAAAGTAGTAGCAGCTTAGAGCTGATCAGGATGTGCTAGCCGACAGATGGACTGAACTCCTTGCGGCCGAAGAGCATGAACTCGAACGCCCCTCCAAAAGTTATCCCAAACACAAGCTGCTCCCCTGATTAGAGGAGGAGGCATATAAAACTGCATCACCAGCGCACAATACGGCTGACCGACCACCCCATGGCCGCGACAGAGAGGCCTCTAGGCCCTCCATTAAAACCATACCCCAGCATCGCTCGAAAAGTATAAAGCCATGGGGGAATGCGCCGGACTTTCAATACATATTGGAGGATAAGGCAAGACAATCAAGATCGATCTACGGATCGCGTGGGCACCCCACGATTCACGACGACGACCGTCGCGCGGGATACAGCAAGTCCAGCCGGGCCGAACACAGTAGAAAAAGCTCGCTTGAGCTACGTCGTGATATAGCCCAATACAGAGGCGCCGCTCACCCACTATGCTTCACAGATGAAGTAATGGATCATCAAATCCCCGAAGGGTTCAAACCCATGAACATTGAATCATACGATGGCACAACAGACCCCGCGGTTTGGATCGAAGACTATCTCCTTCATATCCACATGGCCCGCGGCGATGATCTTCACGCCATCAAATACCTTCCACTCAAGCTTAAAGGCCCAGCTCGGCATTGGCTTAACAGCTTGCCAGCAGAATCAATTGGGTGCTGGGAGGACCTGGAAGCCGCATTCCTTGATAACTTCCAGGGCACATACGTGCGACCACCGGCAGCCGATGACCTAAGCCACATAATTCAGCAGCCAGACGAATCGGCCAGACAATTCTGGACACGGTTCTTAACAAAGAAAAATCAAATCGTCGATTGTCCGGATGCAGAGGCTCTCACAGCCTTCAAGCATAACATCCGCGACGAGTGGCTTGCCCGGCACCTAGGACAGGAAAAGCCGAAATCCATGGCAGCCCTCACATCACTCATGACCCGCTTCTGTGCGGGAGAGGACAGCTGGCTAGCCCGCAGTAACAACCTCAGCAAAAATTCTGGCAGTCCGGATACTAAGGACAGCAATGGCAGGTCGCGTCACAACAAGAACAAACGCCGCATTGACGGCGATAATGCCGAGGATACGGCAGTCAACGCTGGATTCAGAGGCTCCAAATCCGGTCAACGGAAAAAGCCATTCAAAAGAACTACTCTGGGTCCGTCCAATTTGGACCAAATACTCGACCACTCTTGCCAAATACACGGCACCCCCGAAAAGCCAGCTAATCACACCAACAGGGATTGTTGGGTATTCAAGCAGGCAGATAAGTTAATTGCCGAAAACAATGACAAGGGGCTGCATAGCGATGACGAGGAAGAGACCCGGCCACCGAACAATAGAGGACATAAGGGTTTCCCCCCACAAGTGCGGACGGTGAACATGATATACGCAACCCACATACCCAAGAGGGAGCGGAAGCGTGCACTCAGGGACGTATATGCGATGGAGCCAGTCGCCCCGAAGTTCAACCCATGGTCCTCCTGCCCGATCACTTTTGATCGAAGGGACCACCCCACCAGCATCTGCCACAACGGATTCGCCGCATTGGTTTTAGACCCAATCGTCAATGGATTTCACCTCACCAGAGTCCTGATGGACGGCGGCAGCAGCCTGAACCTGCTTTATCAGGATACAGTGCGCAAGATGTGCATAGACCCCTCAAGGATTAAACCAACAAAGACGACCTTCAAAGGCGTCATACCAGGTGTAGAGGCCAATTGTACAGGCTCATTTACACTGGAAGTGGTCTTCGGATCCCCGAATAACTTCCGAAGCGAGGAGTTAATCTTCTACATAGTTCCGTTCCGCAGCGGCTATCATGCACTACTCGGACGAACTGCGTTTGCAAAGTTCAATGCGGTGCTGCACTATGCATACCTCAAGCTCAAGATGCCAGGCCCTCGAGGAGTCATCACGGTCAACGGAAACACTGAACGCTCCCTCCGAATGGAGGAACACACAGCGGCCCTTGCGGCAGAAGTGCAGAGCAGCCTCTTAAGGCAATTCTCGAGTCCAGCCGTTAAGAGACCGGACACCGCCAAGCGCGCCCGGGGTAACCAACAACAAGACCATGTGGCACGTTCCGAGCACGCGTAGAAATGCGGCCCCAACCCCAGCCCTTGCAAAATTGCAAGACCAGTCCTTCGCGTACATCATTACGCTCTAGAGATACCATGGGCATAGGGGGAGGGGCACGACCACGATAGGCCCAGAATGCGGCTCAACCACACCAGGGGCTCCCAAGTGTGTCATTCTTCTTTTCCTTTTTCTTTTTTTTCTTACCCACAGGACTCCGTTCACCAGAGGCCCTGTCCGGCAGTAGACCTGCCGAACTCACGATGCAACAGCTAGGGAAGGAGAAAAGCTACGACGAGTATCCAGGTGGTCTCCATTATGAGCATTATACATGTTTTATACACCATTCCGCAGCCTACCCCTGGAGCGAGACATGTTTAATAGTCCCATCCCTTGCTTACCGCATTATTTGTATCGTTCTGCATTCATAGCAGTATTTCTTGAATAAACAATGCATCGCTTTTTTTGCTTATAATTGCATTCCTTTCTCATACATATGTTCATTTATGACATGTTGCATCCGTACACTTTGGTACGGCTAAATACACCAGGGGCTTAAGTTCCCCACATTATGGTGTGACAAGTCCGAACACTTACATAAGTGCGGCACCCCGAACTTATAGCATTATATGCATCGGCTCCGAATCATGTCTTGGGTCAATAGTTGGGTTTGTCCGGCTCCCATGTTTTGGTACCTTACATTCCGTTGTATCGGCTAAGGTAGCACTGGGAGAACCACTGCGATTGCGCCCCAGTTGAGCTGGGCGAGCGCCTCAGTGCAGAAAGCTAAAACTGACCGTCATGATGAGGCGAGAGCCGGTCGCTGTTCGAGAGGTTTTTTCGAGTCCCTAAAGACTTATGCCGCTTAGAGCGAGGAACCGGCCTTGTCCGGTCCAGGCGTGGATAGCGCCCTGAATTCGGCCTTCCGAACACTAGGGGCTTCGCCGAAATTTAAAATTATAGAATTCTATGGCTAGGTGAGAGTGTTCAAGCACTATAAGTCCGGTTGCCTTGTTCGTTGTGTTGAACGCCTCCCTAGATGGACCCAAACATGGGAACAAGTGCGCTCAAGTTTATCCCAAACACCCCAGCACTCGTGGCATGGGGGCTGAAGCCGACGACTTGCCATCTCTCAGATTTGATAAACGGCCGCACAGAAGGTAATATTTTAAATTAACAAGCGTTGCTTAGCGCATACGAACAAAGTTTTCGGCGCGCAGGATAACAAAATGCGAGTCTACTCAAATATTACATCTTTGGAGCACTCACCCGCAATAATGCGGGCACCCTTCAGGACACCCTTATAATACATCTCGGGTGTGCGATACTCCTTGCCCGGCGGTGGTGCGTCCGTCACAAGCTTCTCAGCATCCATCCTGCCCCAGTGCACTTTAGCATGGGCTAGGGCCCGACTGGCACCTTCAATGCAGGCGGAGTGCTTGACGACTTCAACCCAGGGACACGCATCCACCAGCTGCCGCACCAGGCCGAAGTAGCTCCCAGGCATGGCCTCTTTGGGCCATAGCCGAACTATAAGGCCCTTCATGGCCTGTTCGGCCACCTTGTGGAGCTCGACCAGCTGCTTCAGCTGGTCGCTAAGGGGCACCAGATGTCCGGACTCAACATACTAAGACCAGAATACCTTCTCCGTCGAGCTCCCCTCCTCGGCTCTGTAGAAAGCGGCAGCATCGGACACGCTGCAGGGCAGATCTACGAACGCTCCTGGAGAGCTCCGAATTCGGGTAAGTAACAGGTAATTCACTTTAACATGCTTGCTTTGCATGAAGAATGCCTTACCCGCCGCTATTTTCTTCAAATCCTCGACTTCCTGGAGGGCCTTGTGGGCATCGGCCTTAGCGGCTTTGGCACTCTCAAGAGCCGACGCAAGCTTGGACTCTCGAGTCTTCGAGTCACGCTCCAAACTCTCGTGCTTTTCCATGAGAGCCTGGAGCTCTTGCTGTACCTCCGCCACCCGCGCCTCCTGCTTCTCTCGCTCGGCTCGTTCCGCGGCCGCATTGCGTTCGGCCGCGGACACCGCCTCCTTCAGGGTTGCCACCTCGTTCGTGGCCCCAGGAGTACCCACGTTATCCTTGTTATTTCTCTTGCAACCAAATCCTTTTCTGTAAGGTACAACTTTAATACGGTGTTACTCTCCTTCCTTGTCCTCGAGCTGCTTCTTGGCACGGCCGAGCTCGCTCTCGGACCGCTCGAGGCTCTGCTTCAAGGTATTGACCTCTGCAGTCAGTGTGGCAGAGGTCAGCAGCGCAGCCTGCATTCCCATATGGACATATTTTTTAAGACTCCTGCATATATCTTTTTAGATACTCAGTCCGGCTTTTGATTCCGAACACCGAACCGAGCATCAGGGGCTACTTTCTATGCGGTATTATATTACATATCTTAAAATTCTTACCTCAAAGCCTGTTAGAAGGCTGCTGCAGGCCTCGGTCAGCCCACTCTTGGCGAGCTGAACCTTCTAAATCACCGCACTCATGACAGTGCGGTGTTCTTCTTCGATGGAAGCACCATTGAGCGCCTCCAGCAAGTTATCCGGCGCCTCCGGTTGGACGGAGGCCGCCGGTGTCACAGTCTTGCCCTTCTTATGAAGGGGCCGCCCGCCGGACTCCGGAACCACTACAGGTTCCGGTGCGGAGTCCGGTGCAAAGTCCGGGAGGTTGCCCTGCGGCACCTCCGGGGCCTCCTCCTCCTGGTGGGTCCCTTCCCGGTATCCCACCTCGGCGTCGTCAGCATCACGGGGGGTGGAGGTAGTCGGAAGAGAATCCATATCCGACGTGCCCAAGGACCCGCTCGACGAAGCGGGAAGATCGTCCTTGGGCGGACTACAGGGTTGTATGCGGCATTAGAAAGACACCATGTGACAAAAAGAAAAATTATAAATCATCTAGGAGTCTGGATACTTACGATCTTGCTAGGGGCTTGGCCCTTGAGGGCCACTCCTCGTCGCCGTCGCCGATGTTGGCGGAACAGTCCGGGGGAAGGGTCCTTCCCTTCTTGGACCCTTCGGCCTCCCTCGTTGGGGAGGCCTTCCTCTTCTTCTCTCCCCCGCTGGGGGAGAGGCCTCTTTCTTCTCCTCCTCTTCCTCGTGGGAGGAGTCCGCCTCGGAGTCATCGGACGATGAGTCCGATACCACCTGACGCCGGGAACTCCTTTGGGTTCCCGTGGCCTTCTTCTTGGCCTTCTTCTTCGGCACCACGTAAAGTGCCGGGACCAGCAGCCCTGTCAAACGGGCATCCGCTGGGTCTTCTGGAAGGGGAGCCGGACACTTAACCTATCCAGACGTCACCTGCCAGGCCTGTTAAAGGTATTGGGAGTTTAGATCCCGCATAAAGTCAAAACATGAAAAGCAAGTGTCACATAAAGGATAACATGGCTTACCTCGCCAGCCAGACGCTGCGAGCTGAATCCGCGATCTTCGGTAGCGGATGCAGGAGCTTCGGCGCCCTTGAACAGCACCCTCCAGGCATTTTCGTACGTAGTATCGAAAAGCACGCTCAAGGTCTGGTGATGTGCCGGATCAAACTCCCACAAATTGAAGTCCCGTTGCTGGCAGGGGAGAATCCGGCGGACGAGCATGACCAGGATTACGTTGTCAAGCTTGAGCTTCTTGTTCACCAGGGTTTGGAGACAGGACTGGTGAGGTAGTCCTGGACTAGGGGGTGTCCGGACAGCCGGACTATCATCGTCCGCCGGACTCCAAGACTACGAAGATACAAGATTGAAGACTCCGTCCCGTGTCCGGATGGGACTTTCCTTGGCGTGGAAGGCAAGCTTGGCGATACGGATATGTAGATCTCCTACCATTGTAACCGACTCAACCCTAGCCTCCTCCGGTGTCTATATAAACCGGAGGGCTTTAGTCCGTAGGACACAACATACATTACAACAATCATACCATAGGCTAGCTTTAGGGTTTAGCCTCCTTGATCTCGTGGTAGATCTACTCTTGTACTACCCATATCATCAATATTAATCAAGCAGGACGTAGGGTTTTACCTCCATCGAGAGGGCCCGAACCTGGGTAAAACATCGTGTCCCTCGTCACCTGTTACCATCCGCTTAGACGCACAGTTCGGGGCCCCCTACCCGAGATCCGCCGGTTTTGACACGGACATTGGTGCTTTCATTCAGAGTTCCTCTGTGTCGTCACCGATAGGTTCGATGGCATCTTCAACCAACGATGCGGTCCAGGGTGAGACTTTTCTCCCCGGACAGATCTTCGTATTCGGCGGCTCCGCACTGCGGGCTAATTCACTTGGCCATCTGGAGCAGATCGAAAGCTACGCCCCTGGCCGTCAGGTCAGATTCGGAAGCCTAAACTTCACGGCCGACATCTTCGACGGGCTCGAGCCACAGCCAGGCGTGCCGCACTGTTGTGATGGGCATGATCTAGCTCTGTCAACGAACAGTGCCTTGGTGGCCGCACAACAATCCGCTCTGGCCCTTAGACCGGAGCCGATCGCCCAGATCGAGGACCGGTGGTTAGACACCGCCTCGGGGGCTTCAACTTCCATGGCGATGGAGCCGAACACTACCCTTGTCCCTCGCAAAGCTCGTGACTCCGAACCTCCCGCGCCCCTGCCAATCGAATCTGATTGGGCGCCGGTTATGAAATTCACCACCACAGACATCTTCCAACACTCGCCCTTTGGCGACATCCTAAATTCGTTAAAGCATCTCTCGCTATCAGGAGAGTCCTAGCCGGACTATGGCCAGGATGGTTCGGAAACGGATGATGAAGTAATTCAGAGCCCACCCACCACCCACTTTGTAGCCACTGTCAAAGATCTAACCGACATGCTAGACTATGACTCCGAAGACATCGACGCTATAGACGACGACGCCGGAGACGAACAAGAACCAGCGCCTACAGGGCATGGGAGGACCACCTCGTCATGCGACGTATATATGGTGGATACCCCAAAAGAGAGCGATAACGAGGACCAATGGGCCGCGGCAGAAGATAACCCCACCGACAAACAACCAAAACGGCGGCGCAGACGCCGCCCTAAGTCCCGCCTCGACAACAACAGCGCTCCTAAAGACCCCGCAATATAGCAGGGCACACAAGTGGACGACGAACATGCAGATAAGCAACCGTCCGAACAGGACGAGTCGGATAATCAGTACAGGCCCGGCGAAAACAATAGTCCGGACGACCTCATGCCGGACACGCCGCCAGAGAGTAAAAACCTTCGGAAAAGACTCGTCACCACCGCAAGCAGCTTGAAGAAGGAAAAACGGCAGCTCAAAACAGCGGAAGACACACTCAGAATGAGGTGGAGCAAAGTGCTCAAAACCGCGGATAAATATGGCAATGACCACCAATCAAAGAGCTACCCAAAGCGCAAACTGCTACCAGAATTTGACGAGGAGGCCATAGAGCCCCCACAGTCAAAAAATAAAGAGGCTGCCTGGCCGGATAGACGGCCAGATGATAGGCCAAATTCTGAAAGCGGCGCCGCACATAAACCGACTAATGAACCTGGAAAGACAGATGGCCCAGTCAGGTCCATTTACGGGCCAAAGAAGAAGGCCCCACGAAGCAATGCAACACGTCATGTGTCCGAAGATAGTGGCACACCCAAATACAGGGGCGCCGCACACCCACTATGTTTCACCAATGAGGTGCTGGACCATGAATACCCAGCAGGATTTAAACCCATAAACATAGAGGCCTACGATGGAACAACAGACCCGGGAGTCTGGATAGAAGATTATATACTACACATACACATGGCCAGAGGAGATGATCTCCACGCCATAAAATACCTACCCCTCAAGCTCAAAGGGCCAGCCCGTCATTGGCTTAAAAGCCTCCCAGAAAACACTGTTGGAAGTTGGGAAGAGCTCGAGGACGCGTTTAGAGCAAATTTTCAAGGGACTTATGTCCGCCCTCCGGATGCAGATGATCTAAGTCACATAACTCAACAGCCCGAAGAGTCAGCGCGCAAATTCTGGAACAGGTTCCTCACCAAAAAGAACCAAATAGTCGACTGTCCGGATGCCGAAGCCTTAGCAGCTTTTAAACACAACGTCCGAGATGAATGGCTTGCCAGACACCTCGGCCAAGAGAAACCGAGGACAATGTCCGCGCTAACAAGCCTCATGACCCGCTTCTGTGCGGGAGAGGATAGCTGGCTAGCAAGATGCAGCACCAGCGACCCAAGTACATCCGAGATAAGAGATGGAAACAGAAAATCACGGCGCATAAAAGAGCAGCGCCGGAACAAAGAGAAAAGCCCAAAGAGCATGGCAGTCAACGCCGGATTCAAAAGCTCGCGGCCAAACAACAAAACACCGCCTCTTAAGGATGACAGCGACGAGATATCCAACTTAAACAAGATTTTGGGTCGGATATGTTAAATCCACAGTACCCCCGGAAGGCCTGTAAACCACACCCATCGAGATTGCTGGGTTTTCAAACAATCCGGCCGACTAAACGCCGAACACAAGGGGCTCGACGCGTCAAGCGAAGACGATAAACCCCACCAACAGAGCACCGGAAAGCAAAAAACTTTCCCACAAGAGGTCAAAGCAGTAAACTCACTTCATGTGATAATATGGGAAAATAGTGCGGCACCCTCTAAAAAGAGCCTCGCACGGTCCAATCCAGCAGACCATAGAGATTGGATATCAAAAACCAATAACTTTCGACCACCTGGATTATTCCAGAAGCGTTCGAAACGTAGGACGGACTGCCCTGATATTGGATCCTATAATCGACGGACTACAATTTACTCAAGTCCTGATGGACGGAGGTAGCGACTTAAACCTGTTGTATCTAAATACAATCCACAAGTTGGGGATAGACCCTACTAAAATTCGACACAGCCGCACTTCCTTTAAAGGAGTGACGCCAGGCCCTCACGCCAAGTGCACAGGCTCCCTATTACTAGAAGTTGTGTTCGGATCACCGAACAACTTCCGACGCGACAAACTAATCTTTCATATCGTCCCATTTAAAAGTGGATATCAAGCACTCTTGGGACGAGAGGCTTTTGTCCGTTTCAACGCCATACCACATTACGCGTCTCTTACACTCAAGATGCCCGGTCCACGCGGCATCATTTCAGTGCGAGGGTCACTTAAAGACCCCGGACACGGAAAGACGAGTCCGGCATAAGTAGGCTAGGGGCTCCCTAGCCGCACATCCCTTCACAAGGGGCTGCGCGCACAAACAACAGCGAGTCCATACAGACCCCGCTTTACTTATTTATATTTCTTCTTTCACATATACTTTTTTTCGCACGAGTTCTTTTCAAACTAAGTTCCTCTCTTTTTACAGATGAACGATGTGCACACCCGTCCAGGATAACGGCACAATGGAGACACAGGCGCAGACGTGCAGTAGGGACCCGTTGCGAGGATTCTTTTCAGATTAAGACCCTGCGTAAACCTTTTTTACTGTCTCTTGTTGTTATTCTCCCTTGGTTTCTTCTTATAACCAAAGCGGAGCCTGACGTTTTGGCATCGGCCGCGTCAGAGGATCATGCTCGTACCTGGACACTAGGGGCTTAGGGCATTGTTCTGCCCATTATTATAAAGTCCGAACACCTTAGGGAGTGTTCGGCGTCTCGAGTTAGGCATTATATGCATCAGCTCCGAATCATGTCTTTGGTCAAATGTTGGGTTTGCCCGGCTCCTGTGTTTTGCTGCCTTACGTTCCGTATCATCGGCTAACGCGGCACCAGGAGAACTACTGCGATTGTGCCCCAGTTCGACTGGGCGAGCACCTCAGTAGAGAAAGCCGAAAACTGACTGTCATGATATAGCGAGAGACTGGTCAACCACTCGATCGACTACCGGAATGTTTAGAATTCCCCGCTTTGACGAAGGACCGTTTCCCGGTCAGGCACACACGCGCCCCGAACTCGGAGAAGCGCGGTGCCCCAAGGGGCTATATCGTAGCCCCACCCTCGAACTCCACTGGCTAAGTGAAAGTGATAAAGCATTATAGTCCGGATTGCCTCGTTTGCTACGCTACCACCTCCTTAACAGGACCGAGACGTCGGAGTAAGTGTGAAAACGCGCTATTTTTGCGAACACCCCCACACCTTGTGCGTGGGGGCTGAAGCCGAAGACTGCAATCTTTCAGGTTATACAAATGTATACGTAAACGGCCGCATAGGAGATATTTTACTACTTGGGACACACAAGTATATAAAAAGCAGTTATAGCATAATCATCGTTTTACAAGATAAAACGTTCATTTGAACGTGACATTTTTCGAGCACTGCGACTCTATTACACGAGCACCACGCATAACTTCCCCAAAATAGTGCTCGGCGGGTAACCGGCTTTCGTCCGAACCCTGGGCGACAATAGCGGTGGCATCCATCTCTGTCCAATGTGTCTTCACACGGGCAAGAGCCATCCGCGCGCCTTCGATGCAGGCCGACCGCTTCATCTCCTTGATATGCGGCACCGCTCCAAGACACTGCTGCAATAAGCCAAAATAGCTCGTCGCCTTGGGCCTCTCTGGCTAGACATGCGCCACGATGTCACTCATGGCAAGTCCGGACAATCTATTTAGCTCGGCCCATTCGGCCAACCGATCGGTCAACGGAAGTGAACGATCCGGACTATGGAATTGAGACCAAAATAGCTCTTCCATCTTGTGATCCTTCTGGCTTCGGAAGTGCTCAACGGCATCAGCCGCACTTGCCGCTAAGTCCATATACGGATCCTCCGGACCCCACAACTGGCCAAGTTGAGCATACTTTTGATCTGTAAACCGGCGACGCAACAGAAACGGCTTGCCAGCCGCAATATCTCCGGCCTGGCACAGCTCCTCCTTCATAGCCCGCATTGCAGAACGGGCATCCTTGGCCTCGGCGGTGGCCTTCCCCAGGTCTTCCCGTTCCGATAAGCGCTCCTTTTCCAGAGCCTCATTACGGTCGGCAGCATCTTTTAATTTCACGGCCAATTCGGCCATCTTTTCCCTGCTTAGGCCGTGGGCAGCCTTTTCGGCTTTCAACTCCTCGGCCGCCCTCGAGGCAGCCGCATCACTCCTTCGGGCTTGCTCCTTAGCTTGAGCAAGTTCAGCCCGAAGGCTCTCCACAGTAGCAGCACCGTCTGTATCACAGCATATCTATTATCAGAGGCGGGCTTTGACCCCGTAAATAAAGCGACTGTGGAGAACTCATTTACCTTACGACTCATCAAGTCGCCGGTTGACAAGTGCGATGTCCGCATCCGCCACGTCAAGTTGCCGCATTAGCTCGGCAACTCCACTAGTCCGGCTAGCCCTCGGACTATCCGCCACCTGCATAGGAACGGCGACATACATTACTTGCGATTTTGATCCTCGGCATGCTGTCGCTTTCGACAACCTACCGAGTCTCAGGGGCTACTATCTATACAGGGCGCACTTTTATGTGCAAAACTGTCAAAAAAAAGGGGTGCGTCATTCTTGCGTACCTCAAATCCCGCCAGCAAACTCCTGCGGCATTATGCAATCCGCTCTCGGCGGACAAAACCCTTCCAATCACCATACGCATCAAAGAGCGGTGATCTTCTGAGATGGACGCCCTCTCAAGCAGATTCTTCAGCTCTCCCGACCGGATACTAGTGGGCGCCGAACTCTCCGGCCCCTCCGGACTCGGGGACACCCTCCGTGACGATACTTCAGGCTCGTCTGCCCTGTCCGGCGACGCAGCAGACGGAGGCGTTTCGCTCTCCATCATCTCCGGAAGAAGATCCCCCGAAGACGAACTCATCTGAGAAGGCTGCAAATCCGAACTGCAAGATAAAAATTTCGGTTATCCACAGAAGCACAAATGAAGGTATTTTCTTACTAATGAACTCCCCTTTTCCTACTCACGGCTCGCTGGAGGGCTGATCCTTTAGAGACGATTGTACATCCGGGTTCTCCCCGGACGCCGGACCCCCCGGTGAAGATCTCTTCTCCCGTTTAGGGGTTTTGGCCTCCGGATCTTCGGAGGCGGTCCTCTTCTCCCCCTGGAAGGAGGGGTTCTTGATCCCCCCCTCTTCAGACGCCCCTTTGGGCGAAATAATAGCTCCTCTATTTTCCCCATCGCTCCCTTCTACGGGCGCGACCTCCAACATTTTGACCAGCACGGGCTCCAGTGCGGTCTCTGGGAGGGGAGCCGGACACCTTATCAGCTCCATCGCGCTACCCACTCCTAATGAAGAGTAATGGGTCAGGAGGCGAACTCTAGAAAAGCAGATAAACAGAACGTCCGGATTCTGAGCTATCTACCTGAGTATCCGGGTGATTGCAGCTTAGGCCTGCGTCCTCGGTCAATTCCGGACACGCTACCTGCGGTCCGAAGAACAACTTGTACATCTCCACGAGTGTCGCACCCATGAAGTGTTGGAGAATTCGAGGTCCCTCCGGATTGAACTCCCATAGACGGAGAGGACGGCGTTTGCAGGGCAGAAGATGCCTGATTAGTATAACCTGCATCACCACGACCAGATTGATCTCCCTCGCCTGGAGGTCTCGAATCCGGCCCTGCAAGGAGGGCACGTCTTCGGGCGGCCCCCAATTGAGCCCCTGGTTGACCCACAACATAAGTCGGCGTGGAGGTCCCGGGCGGAATGAAGGCGGCGGCTTTTGCTTGCTGCCCTTCGAAGCGGTGATATAGAACCACTCCTGCTGCCACAGTCCGAGCTCCTCTTGGAAGGAGCCCTCGGGCCACGGGGCATCGGCCCTTTTGCTTATGGCCGCCCCGCCGCACTCCGCTTGACGCCCCCCCGATCATCTTCGGCTCCACATTAAAGATTTTCAGCCACAGGCCGAAGTGGGGAGTGACGCGGAGGAAGGCTTCGCAGACGATAATGAATGCGGAGATATGGAGGATGGACTCCGGAGCCAAGTCGTGAAAATCCAGCTCGTAGTAGAACATGAGCCCTCTCACGAAGGGGTCCGTCGGGAAGCCTAAACCCCGACGGAGGTGGGATACGAAGACAACGTACTCACCGGGCTCGGGGGCGGGCACGGCCTGCCCTTGGGCAGGCAACCTGTGCGAAATCTCGTATGACAGGTACTTGGCCTTACGCAGCTTCAGCACGTCCTCCTCCGTGACGGAGGAGGGCATCCACCGACCCTGGAGGTCGGAGCCGGACATGGTTGAGAATCCGAAGCGCTCGAATCTGGGGCTCTGGGTGTTGGAACTGGGAGCAAGGAGGAGATTCGATGCGAGATTGAAGAAAAGAAACGAGCCTTGGTCCTCTTATAAAGGGGAAAAATACCAAGAGTCGTCTCCGTGACCGTTCGGGATTCACCTTCGATAGAGGAGGTGTGGCGATGGGCACGGTTGGGTTATCCACGCACGTATTGATGAGAATCCCGGAATAAGCGGAACACGATCTCTGCTTTGACAAGACGTGCCAAGGAAACCGCTTCGCTAAACGTGCGGAGGTGGTATAATAAAAAACGATTCAAGTAAAAGCCTGGTAGCGGTGTGATGTCATGCCGCAAAATACATCAGCAGATTGGATTTATGTGCACTATTCTCTCTACGGTGGAATGTGGAATTTATTTTGCAGAGCCGGACACTATCCTGGTGTTCATGATCTTCTCTGGATTATTCAAGGGAGGAACCCGCCTTGCAATGCCGAACATTATGCGCGCCTGACTTATCGTCATTGAAGCCCGGTTCAGGGGCTACTGAGGGAGTCCTGGACTATGGGGTGTCCGGACAGCCGGACTATCATCGTCCGCCGGACTCCAAGACTACGAAGATACGAGATTGAAGACTCCGTCCCGTGTCCGGATGGGACTTTCCTTGGCGTGGAAGGCAAGCTTGGCGATAGGGATATGTAGATCTCCTACCATTGTAACCGACTCTGTGTAACCCTAGCCTCCTCCGGTGTCTATATAAACCGGAGGGCTTTAGTCCGTAGGACACAACATACATTACAAAAATCATACCATAGGCTAGCTTTAGGGTTTAGCCTCCTTGATCTCGTGGTAGATCTACTCTTGTACTACCCATATCATCAATATTAATCAAGCAGGACGTAGGGTTTTACCTCATCGAGAGGGCCCGAACCTGGGTAAAACATCGTGTCCCTCGTCTCCTGTTACCATCCACCTAGACGCACAGTTCGGGACCCCCTACCCGAGATCCTCCGGTTTTGACACGGACAACTGGAGTCCGGTCAGCTCTTCCGAACTACCCCATAGCAGGCCCTTCTCTTTCCAGGGGGTGAGCTGCATGGGGATGCCAGATCTGAATTTGGGGGCCGCTGCCCATTTAGGGTCGCACGGCTCGGTGATGTAGAACCACCCCGATTGCCACCCTTTGATGGATTCCATGAAGGCGCCCTCAAGCCAAGTGACGTTGGGCATTCTGCCCACCATGGCGCCTCCGCACTCCGCTTGGCTGCCCTTCACAACCTTCGGCTTGACATTGAAGGTCTTTAGCCACAAGCCGAAGTGGGGCTGGATGCAGAGGAAGGCCTCGCACACAACGATAAACGCCGAGATATTGAGGATGAAATTTGGGGCCAGATCGTGGAAATCCAGGCCGTAGTAGAACATGAGCCCCCGGACAAAGGGGTGGAGTGGGAATCCCAGTCCGTGGAGGAAATGGGAAAGGAATACCACCCTCTCATGGGGCCTGGGGGTGGGGATGAGCTGCCCCTTGTCGGGGAGCCGGTGCGCGATGTCGCTGGACAAATATCCGGCGCTGCGCAGCTTCTTGATGTGCCCCTCCGTAATGGAGGAGGCCATCCACTTGCCTCCCGCTCCGGACATGGCTGGAGAAGGTCGAGGTGAGATGTGCGGACTTGGGCGCTGGAGCTCGAGTGCGCGGAGATGGATAAGCAAAGGAGGAAGAAGGCGTAGGTAAAAAAGGTGTACCCTTATCCCCTTATATATGGGTGGACGAAACTATGCGTCCCCACTGGCTGGTAAAACTCGCTTATCTCCCAAGCGCCGCAATCAATGGCGCGGTTGGGTTACCCACGTCCATATTGATGGGAATCTCGGAATAAGGGGAACACGATCTCTGCTTCGAAAAGACGTGCCAAGGAAACCGCTTCGCTAAACGTGCTGAGGTGGTATAATCAAAACGATTCGAGTAAAAGCTTGGTTATGGTGTGACGTCATGCCACAAAATACGTCAGCAGATTGAACTTTTGTAAATATTATTCTCTCTACGATGGTATGTGGAATTTATTTTTCAGAGCCGTACACTATCCTGGTGTTCACAATCTTCTATAAATTATTCGGAGGAGGAACCCGCCTTGCAATGCCGAAGACAATATGCGCGCCGGACTCGTCGTCATTGGAGCCTGGTTCAGGGGCTACTGAGGGAGTCCTGGACTAGGGGGTGTCCGGATAGCCGAACTATCATCGTCGGTCGGACTCCAAGACTATGAAGATACAAGATTGAAGACTTCGTCCCGTGTCCGGATGGGACTTTCTTGGCGTGGAAGGCAAGCTTGGCGATACGGATATGTAGATCTCCTACCATTGTAACTGACTCTGTGTAACCCTAGCCCTCTCTGGTGTCTATATAAACCGGAGGGTTTTAGTCCATAGGACAGAACAACAATCATACCATAGGCTAGCTTCTAGGGTTTAGCCTCCTTGATCTCGTGGTAGATCCACTCTTGTACTACCCATATCATCAATATCAATCAAGCAGGAGTAGGGTTTTACCTCCATCGAGAGGGCCCGAACCTGGGTAAAAACATCGTGTCCCTTGTCTCCTGTTACCATCCGCCTAGACGCACAGTTCGGGACCCCCTACCCGAGATCCGCCGGTTTTGACACCGACAACGACGTCCACCGCAACAGCTCGACGTCCCTCATCCACCTCCCCGGATGAGGATCCGTCGTCCATCTTGTCGTCCCGCCGGTTCAGCCGCCCCGTCCTCCACCTCCAAGGACCTGCTCCGACGATTGCCTCGTCTATCGCGGCTGCTCCATCCCCACAGCGCCGCCTTAACCTGCTCCACCGGAACCGCAGCATCCTCACCGACTCCTCGGATGAAACCGAGGCCTACTCAGCGCCACCAAAGAGGTTGTACACTTGTTGCATCACACCTTCTCCTTAACTCGACCTCCCGGCGCCGACGGTGCTCCATCCCGCACCCCCATGGAGCGGCTACCATGAAGCCGGCGCCGCGGGCGACATCTCCATGGTGGTTCTCCCCCGGTGCGAGGCCCCTTCGGCAGCGGCGTCCATACCAGCCGGATCTGCTACTGCTGCTCCAGCTCTCGCTCGCTCGCTCGCGCTGCTGCTGCTCCGGCTCTCACTCGATCGCTCGCTCACACAGCTGTTGCTGCTCCGGCTCTCGTTCGCTCGCGCTGCTGCTGCTGCTCTCCCCCTCGCTCGTGCTGCTGCTCTGCTCTGATTTAGCCACACTTCAGTCGACTGAATTGACTTTTGGGTCAGTCGATTTTCAGGGGTTGGGGGGGCTCGCCGAAGTTAAGAAAGAACCACCCACAGCAGGGATGGGGGCTCGCCAGAGTTAAGAAAGAACCACCCACAGCAGGGATGGGGGCTCGCCGGAGAGGTACCCCACTATCTATCTTAGGGTTCAGGGTGGGGGCGGGGGGGCTAGAGGACTGGTTGGGGCGGCGATGGGGAGTTGTTTCGGGGCGGCGAGGCGGCGCTGGGGCCGGCGGTTCGGCCGGTGGTGGCTAGCGGCTCAGGGGATGCAGGTTGAAGATGAACTACAGGCCCTCCCTAAACTACATGTCAAGTGCCTCTCTGCTACCATGGCATTCAGTTTCGACAGTAACATTCAGATTCCACAGTAAATTTCAGTTTTGACAGTTAAGTTCAGAGTCAACAGTTTTTACCTCATCTGTTGTAGTCAGGTGGTTTTTGGTGATGTAAATTTTACATCTATTTTACATCATCTATTGGAGATGCTATTAGAATCCCACTTGAGATTGACGATGTGTGTCTTGTGCTGCTTCAGCCTTGACGTCTTATGGCTCACCGGAGCTGCTCCAACGACAGTACGATCCATCACAACAGAGCAGTGACCTAGACGCTGTCTACAGATTCCTCAGATCTTCCTCCACACCTCCAACAGCCACCTCTGCCTCAACTGCTTCAGCAACCAACCCAATGATGCTGAGGTCTACACGGCTACAACAAAGAGGTTGTACACTTGTTGCATCACTTATTACTATACATTCATGTCGATCCAT
The DNA here is from genome assembly GCA_963921465.1 of Triticum timopheevii. Classification (NCBI taxonomy): domain Eukaryota; kingdom Viridiplantae; phylum Streptophyta; class Magnoliopsida; order Poales; family Poaceae; genus Triticum; species Triticum timopheevii. Next base: position 485,108,193 of record OY997270.1, on the reverse strand, counting down.
TAGGGCTATTTTGGTTCAATGGAAAACATAGCAATAGGGAATTTTCCAATGGCACTCTACTATTCAATTATTCATGCATGTTGTTGAAAGGAATGAAGAAAAACATCCACCTGGACCTACTTTTCAAAATCCTATGCATGAAAACAAGACCAAGTGCATTAGTGGCAGAATAACATTCTAACTGTACACGCTTTCATATGGTTTCACTTTATTTTGGCCATGTTCCTTTGCATTCCTCTGCTCTTCCAATTCTTGTAAACCAAAAACACCCAAGTTGACAGAAATCCTGTGTTTACAAATGCTCTATTTACCATGTGCATTCCTATCCTATTCTGGTGTTTTTCCTATCCCTGCATTTTTAGAATCATGCAAGCCAAATGAGCCCTTACAGAATTACTTCAGTTACAGGTAGGTGTCGAAGGGAACTTTGTGTGGTTTGTCCTGCTCCTGCCGCGACGTCGTCCACCTCACCTGAGCTGCTCCATCGACAAAAGCATCCACCAAACTAGACATCATGACTCCTGACCGTCTTTCGCTGCCTCAGATCTCCTTCCCTGCCACCGGCACCCACCGCAACGGCATCACCATCATCGACTTAGCAGATGAACCTGAGGAGTACACAGGTCCACAAGAGAGGTCTCACTCTTTTGTTTGTGCTTATGTTATGCATTGCTTAAAATTACCTGCTACTTTATCGTCTTGTTCACCTCTTGGACTCCAAGTCAGGTCCAAATTAATGTTCAAACTTGAGTTCTAAATTAGTTGTGGGGCACATTGTGACACCCACGATGCGGCTATATATCCCACGTGTCGAAGCACGACTTAGAGGCATAACCGCATTGTGGTTTTGTCGCAAGAAGGGTCATCTTCACACAATCCCATGTAATGAACAAGACTGGGATAAAGAGTTGGCTTACAATCGCCACTTCACACAAGTACTTAAATAAATCATACATCATTCAGAGTACACACATAGTCCGACTACGGACGAAGCCAAAAGAAAAGAAGATAACCCAACTGCTAGATCCCCGATCGTCCCAACTGGGCTCCACTACTGATCAACATGAAACGAAACATAGCAACAACCAAGATCTTCGTTGAGCTCCCATCTGAGCTCGGCTACATCACCTGCACTGGTATCATCGGCACCTGCAACTGTTGTGATAGTATCTGGTGAGTCACGAGGACTCGGCAATCTCAAAACCTGTGAGATCAAGACTACTTAAGCTTATGGGTAGGAAGTTGCAATGAGGTGGAGTTGCAGCAAGCACTAAGCAAATATGGTGGCTAACATACGCAAATAAGAGCGAGAAGAGAAGCAACTGAACGGTTGAGAAGCTAGAAGTGATCAAGAAGTGATCCTGAAACTACTTACGCACAATCATAACCCAAAAACCGTGTTCACTTCCCGGACTCCGCCGAACAAAGACCATCACGGCTACACACGCGGTTGATGTGTTTTACTTCGAATCTGGTGTCAAGTTCTCTACAACCTGATATTAACAAATTCCCATCTGCCACATAACCGCGGGCACGGCTCTCAAAAGTTTATACCCTGCAGGGGTGTCCCAACTTAGCCCATCACAAGCTCTCACGGTCAACGAAGGATGTTCCTTCTCCCAGGAAGACCCGGTCAGTCTCGGAATCCCGGTTTACAAGACATTTCGACAAAGGTAAAACAAGACCAGCAAAGCCGCCCGATGTGCCGACAAATCTCGATAGGAGTTGCACATATCTCGTTCTCAGGGCACAATGGATAGGTCAGCCTATGAGTAAAACCAGACCTCGAGTTGCCCCGTGATGGCCCCGCAGTCTACCCGTTTCGGACCAACACTCGAAGGAGCACTGGCCCGGGGGGGTTAAAATAAAGATGACCCTCGGGCTTCGGAAACCCAAGGGAAAAAGGTTTAGGTGAGGCAAATGGTAAAACCAAGGTTGGGCCTTGCTGGAGGAGTTTTATTCAAAGCTAATTGTCAAGGGGGTCCCATAAATCACCCAACCGCGTAACGAACGCAAAATCAAGGAACATAACACCGGTATGACGGAAACTAGGGCGGCAAGAGTGGAACAAAACACCAGGCATAAGGCCGAGCCTTCCACCCTTTACCAAGTATATAGATGCATTAATTAAATAAGAGATATTGTGATATCCCAACATAATCTTGTCCATCATGGAGCAATCTTTGACTTCACCTGCAACTAACAACGCTATAAGAGGGGATGAGCAAAGCGGTAACATAGCCAAGCAATGGTTTGCTAGGAAGGGTAAAAATATTAGAGGCTGACATGGCAGTTTGGAAGGCTTGATGAACAGGTGATAGGTAGCGCAGCATAGCGATAGAACGAAGCAACTAGCATAGCAATGATAGTAGTGAGATCCAAGGTGACGGTCATCTTGCCTGAAATCCCGCTAGGAAGAAGAACGAGTCCATGTAGAAGATGAAGCCACGAAGACGAACCAAGCGTAGTCGAACGAATCCTCACGATCGCAACAAAACAGGAACTAACGAGAAGGAGCACAACCGGAAAGAAGCAAACAACAAGGTAAACACACAACACATAAACATGACATGATGCACAAACACGTATGATGCATGTCCGGTTTAATGAGGCATGGCATGGCAAGGTGAAGCAAACAACACTACAACTTAAGTGGATCTCAATATGCAACGAGTTGCATATTGACGGAACACCACATTCAATTATTTAGTTCTCTCTCGTTTATGTACCCAGCAATATTAAATGTTGTTAAACATGGCAAGAGGTGAAGCATAATTAAACTAACTATCTAGGCAAGTTTAAGTGAGGCCGAAAACAACAAACAACAATTCCGGAAATCCCCATATGTTATTTAGCAATTTAACGCATACAACAATTTTAAACATTTTAATTGTTGTTATCATGATGCGGATGACATGAACAAAATGCAAAAATGAAAGACAAAAGTCCAACCACAAAGGAAATAATATAACACATAGCCGGAAATGGCAAGAGTTGGAGTTACAATTATGGAAAGTTACATCTAGGGTGTTACACACATATCGAGGCAGCAATGAATAGTATGTCTGTCTAATATCTGGTTCACCTAGGGTATGCCTATGTTGTTCATCTTGGGTGGGAAACAAATAGTAAATCAATCATCATCTGTCTTTTTATTAAATTAAAGCAATCATCAGCCTGCTATCATTATTTTTGGATCCATCCACTGGTTGTTACCATCACTCTAAATTTCTGCATGCTCTCCTTACATAATCTCACCATATTTTTTTGTATGCATCTCAGATATTGTACACAGTCATGCTAAACATGTAGAGAAAAAGAGAAGAGTTTTGCGCGGCAATACAATGTCATGCAGACATCGCTCCATGGTGGGTTCAATGGCAAACCCTCCCCACCCCTCTCCAGATTGTAATCCAGAGGAAGATATCTGTTCTGAGGCGGATTCAGACACCGCTGACCACTCCTATTTACCCCCCCCCCCAAGGTGTTTGCTCTACCTTGGCATGATGATCTTAGTCATATCATGCATATGTTGCCTTGTAGTGCCTACTTTTGACATCATATATGTCATCTGCTTAGTTCATACATGTTCTGTAATGCCACCTGTTTAGTTTCTATATCATATATGGGAATTATGCAGTCTCATGTCTTTTAGCCAGCCATAATATATGTGAAATGTGCAATGCCATCCTGTTTAACCAGGCATCATATATTTGAATGATATCTTGCCCATCATTTTCTTCATTACATTTCCATTTGTCGACAATGTTTGTACATTAAACTAATCTTCCTGTGAATCAGCCATTTGGGTGGGAGATGGAAAAATCTGGAGTGAAAACAAGGCCTTCATAGCATATACAGTGCTACCTATCGAAGCAGATCTCTTGTTGGATCCCGATAGTTCCTTAGAGATGGATTCAGAGATAGATGACCAGTCCTATTCCCCCACCGAGGTGTATGCTCTAACTTGGCACGGTTATACTGCTCATATCATGCATATGGTATCTTGCATTGCATAGTTTAGAAATCATATACACAATATTCAACACCATGTTCTTAGTTCAGACATCATATCGAATGCCCTCTGTTTAGCATATAAATCACATATGTGAATTAAATGATGCGATCCTGATTACTTAGATAATATGTAGGTGAATTATGTCATGCGATCCTGTTTAGTTATTCATCATATCTTTGAATTATGTTATGCTATGCTATCCAGTTTAGATAGACATCATATATGTGAAATTATGTCATGCTATCCATTTTAGTTAAAAAATATACATGTCAACTATTTCATGCCCTCTTTTTTCCACACTATCTATTGCATCTGTCTCTCATACAATGTCTGTACATTCAACTATTTTTCTTGTTTATCAGCCATTTGAATTGAAGCGGGTGATGCCAGTATCTAGCGGACTAAAAACACAGTCTTCAAATAAAACAGCGCTACCTCTTGGTGGAAATAGCACCCCGGTTGTACACGCACAAGAACCATCCCTACCACACATAACCCAAACTCTCGCAGATTGTACCCCTACTGCGATGGACAGAGAACCAGCTTCACCCAATCTAACCCCAACCCCAGCCGATAGTAAACCAGTTCTTGTTGACACAGCACCATCTCCACCACAGAGCTCCCAAACAAGAGCAGTTAGTAAGGCAGCTCCAGTGCCCAAACGGCCAGTACTATCACGGCGAACCCCAACTCCACCAGTTAGTATGCCTATTCCTGTGGAGGAAGCATAACCAACTAGCCGTAGTTTAGCATCTATCGCATTTGATGTTGTTAAATCGTATGTATGTATCTTACCATCTTGGAAATATTATACTGAAGATGAAGGAAAATGCCAGTTGCAGGTGTTTGTCCAGGAGTTATGTGTAAGTAATGTTATTCATGGCAATTACTTTGCTTTGTCCCATACATCCTACCTCCATGATGGTTATAATACAGCAAATTTTCCCATTTTTCTCTATAGAGAAGGACCGATTTGGAAACTAAGGATGAGGTAACCTGTGCTAATACCTCTTCTATCTTCAAGAATGCTTGGTGGCAGCATCAGAATTACCTGAAAAAATGTACTTCACCGGCAAAGAAACTCATCAAATTCCCTTATGTTCTCCTGAGACACATTTACTGGACGATGACTGGGAACGCCTTGTTCTGTACTGGTCCCGAACCAAGAATATGGTAAGGTCTATGAGCTCATTTTCTATTTTTAAGTATTATATTCTTGTGTCTTACTCTACTCTATTCATGTAGAACAAGTTCCTAAACCTGAAGAACAACTGTTCTAATTTAAAATTCCATTGCTATCATAGTTCAAAAAAGCGCTAGGCGTTAATTGTGCGTTTTGCCACCGCCTGCGCTTTACTGACCAAAGTGCATGCTTATGCGCAGTTATGCACAGATTAAGCATAGTTATGCACAATGCATTTTGCCAACACCTAGAGCCTAGGCGCGCTTAAGCGCGCCTTTTTTAAATATGATTGCTTTGCTCTTGTATCACTGTATTTACTCATACAAACTTAGTTTTAAATTGAAGGATCCAATCGAAACTCCAATAGCACAACAGGTATGTTCACGCATGTTTCTTTAACAGGTTTGCTCTTATCAATAGCTCTGTTGATTTAAATTTCAATTGTGTATACAGTTGACTTTCATATCATGCACATTACTAGCATCACAACAGAGCCAATAGTGTTGTTGTACATGTAGACCCGTGGTACCCATCTGAAATCTTGTTGTGCCGTGTAGTTTCCCATGCTTTGTATTTTTTTCACTGTTGCTCTGTCTTGAACTGATATTATTTGAACCGTGTCTCTATTTTGATTTGGAAAGACAATGCAGTGACCATAGGACATAGATATATGTTTGTTTGATGCTTTTAATATGTACTAGTACTTGGCAATAGAAGACTTGGTAGTTTAATCCTGCCTACCTTACTAATGCACTGGTTCACCGAAATGAGTTTCATATACTAGTACATGCTAAACTTGTTATGTGTCTGCTTGTTTCTTCTTTTAGAATGCTGACAGAGTATTGGGGAAGAGTGCCTTCTAAGCAATGGTAAAATAAGTAATGCAGATAAGGTTCAGGATAGTGACACATCCTTGTTGGTCTCCAACAAAGCTGATAAAACGGCTAAGGAAGACTATCTTGAAGACAGCGAGACAACCCCAAAGTCATGTCTTGGTTTAGTGTTCGAGTTACTGGCCACTACCGCTTGCACAAGCTATTCAAACTCACTGTCTGAATCAGTTCGGTTTCTTGAGTCTCAACTACAAGCTGAAAGACATCGATCAGCTGTGCTGCGACAAGAAGCGGAAGGACTGCGGAAGTCCCTGGAGCATTCAGATGCATACTTTCTGGTGCAATAGCAAGCGTTGGAGGATTTTAGCGCCAAACAGGACAAAGCTAATAAGCTTGCTAAGCTTATTACCAGCATGGTGGATACCTAGGATAATGTTTCTTGAGCTCTTCTGAAGTTGTTTCAGTTATGCTCTTGTTTTGCTGCTGCGTTTATTTGCACTGGTGGCCAATTTTGACGGCCAGTGTATGTAATATGCTGCTTTGTTCCCTATATTTGCACTGGTGGCGAACTTTGACGCCCAGTGGATGTAATATGTGTAATAGCGGTAATAGGCTAGCGTTAGTTGCTTGCTTATTTATTTCCTTATTGTCTTGTTTAGTTGTTTGCTTGTAGTCACTGCAGTTCTTTTTCTGTGTTTTTCTAGTGGCCACAATAGCCTATTTTTGGTAACTAGGCCAAAATAATCATGGCAACACACGGACTGTTGTAACCATGGGCCTCCTGCGGGCCGTATGATCCATGGGCCTTCTTCGGGCCGTAGTATCCATTGGCCTTCTATACGGGCCGTAGGATCCATTGGCCTTCTATACGGGCCTTAGGATCCATGGGCATTCTACGGGCCGTAGGGTCCATGGGCCTTCTACGGGCCGTATGATCCATGGGCCTTCTACGGGTCGTACGATCCATGGGCCTCATACGGGCCGTAGGATCCATGGGCCTTCTACGGGGCGTATCATCATTTCACCAATCATGGGTCATACTATTCGTGGACCATAACGGGCCGTTAATAGGCCGTATTTGATAACTCTATGAAAACAGCCCAACAGGTTTTTTTGACATGAAAACAGCCCAACGTATTAACGGTCCACAAACGGGCCGACTGTAACGACGGGCTGAATTTGGCCCACAAGCGGAAAATGACAGTAACGGTCCGTATGTAACTGAATGCTGCAAATGAGCCCAAGAATCAATGGGCCCTGAGAAGGCCAAAAGATAACTTGGGCTAGAAATGGCCTAATGGAATTACGGGCCTTTAATGGGTATAAAGTGATACACTATTCATTACGGGCCAGTTTCACCACGGGCCGTTAATGGGCCAAGAGTTACAAAGGGCCTCATATGGGCCGAAAGAAGTCATGGGACACACATGGGCCGGAAGTTAAAACGGGCTGGAATCATATTGGACAGCCCAGATGACGCTACTAGACCTAATTCAGAGAGGTCGTAACGGGCCCTGGGTTAGCGGGCTATAAATGGGCTATATGCGAACATGTCGTTAACAGGCTTTTCGTGGGCCGGCCTGCCACCATTTGACCAAGTCAAACAGCCCGGCCTTTTCACAGGAATGGGCCTCTGTTGGGCTGTGCCATGTGTCGCCATATCATAGGCGCCCTTGGTCCAATGAGTGGATAACATCTGTCCCAATGGTGAGCCGACACGTGTTTCCTCCAGCCAATGGTGATTTTACAGGAAAATCCCCATTGGTCGGGGCTGTTAACGGGTTATCGGATCCAAAACCGGACCCGATAGATTAACGGTGTTCCGTTACGGTGGATGCCACGTGTCGGTCACCCTTGACGAAAGCACTTCTGTGACGCGCGATTTATCGTCATGGAAGTGGACACTTTCGTGATGATAATTTTGGTAATGTCATGGAACACTTCTACGACAGCACAGGTATGACTATCTTGATTCTGTCATAAAATCGTCATGGATGTACATGCATGACAAAAAACGCGACCTACTGTGAGAAACACGTATCATCACGGAAGTGTATTTTTTTGTAGTGGCCTCTGTCAGCTCATCCTTCTCTCTGTCGGGAATGAACATCCCTTCCTGCGCTGCCTTGATTGCTGCCTGAAGCTTCTTGATGGTATTGCAAGTTGCTCGTCCATCCAACGACACTCCCCTGTTTCTGGGTCCAAAGTTCCCCCAACCTAGAAGAACCAAGTCCTTGAATGATCTAGCCAGTGCAATGTCGCTGGTTGGACCCTTTAGCAAGCAGGTCTTGTTCAGCTTTGTCCCACAACGGTCGAGCTTTGTAGTAGCCACCTGACCCCGTGTGATGGTGATACAACTTCTTTGCAACATTTTTCTTGTTTGTCAGTGACCTTTTCTTACTCTTCCCCGATTGCGTGTAGGCCACAAATGCGGGCCAGTGATCTCTTATCTTCTCATATCGACTAGTGAATTCTGGATTCCTTTGTCGACAAACTTTGAGTTCAACTCTTTCTTCCAGTTCCTGAATAGTTCTGCCATCTTCTTAAGAGCATACGCCTTCACCTTTGGCTCTATAACTGGGTTATTCGGCTCCTCCTCTGGTGGGAGGCTGAAATTTGTCATCAGCGAGGTCCAAAGATCACCTTTCAGTCTATCCTAGACATAAGATACTTTAGGGTCGTCCTTTCTCTTATTCCATTGCACAATGTTGATCGGGACGCTATCCCTAACAACAACTTTGCACTGGTGTACAAATGCGTCTGTCGGTGTCAAAACCGGTGGATCTCGGGTAGGGGGTCCCGAACTGTGCGTCTAGGCGGATGGTAACAGGAGACAAGGGACACGATGTTTTTACCCAGGTTCGGGCCCTCTCGATGGAGGTAAAACCCTACTCCTGCTTGATTGATATTGATGATATGGGTAGTACAAGAGTGGATCTACCACGAGATCAAGGAGGCTAAACCCTAGAAGCTAGCCTATGGTATGATTGTTGTAATGGTTGTTCGTCCTACGGACTAAAGCCTCCTGGTTTATATAGACACCGGAGAGGGCTAGGGTTACACAGAGTCGGTTACAATGGTAGGAGATCTACATATCCGTATCGCCAAGCTTGCCTTCCAGGCCAAGGAAAGTCCCATCCGGACACAGGACGAAGTCTTCAATCTTGTATCTTCATAGTCTTGGAGTCTGGCTGACGATGATAGTCCGGCTGTCCGGACACCCCCTAGTCCAGGACTCCCTCAGTAGCCCCCGAACCAGGCTTCAATGATGATAAGTCCAGCGCGTATATAGTCTTCGGCGTTGCAAGGCGGGTTCTCCTCCAAATTCCGTGTGTTTGCCGAACAGTGTCCGGCTTCCTTATCAATGTTGCGCTTCTTGGCTTCCACGCCCAATAATGGCCACCTTCCACGCGTCGCATGAATGTGAAAAGCCAAGGTATCTTTTATGTTTTACCCCCTAGCTGTGCAAATAATCTGCCTATAAGAGAGGCAAGAATCCAGATCCAAATCACACCATCTTCCTTCCGCGAGTACTCATCGGAGCGCCTCCGACCAAAAATCCATTCCATCATGGACCGTCAACGCGGCTCCTCCTCTCGCGCTCCCAGCCCACTGCCAGGAGACTGGCGGAGATGTTCTGTCCCGCACAGCGAGCTGGTGACGCTCCAAGCAAAGGGATATCTCCCTTCGGCCTTCATGGTCCCGGTTCAAGCCGGGCTGGCCACCTATCAAGGTGGGAAGCAAGTGGAGGCTACCCCATGTCCCAACAAAGGGGAGCGGGTATGCTTCGTCCCCTATCTGATAAGGGGGCTCGGATTTCCTATACATCCGTTCCTCCGCGGGCTCCTGGAGTTCTACGGACTCCAGCTCCATCACCTTACGCCTGCCTCTATCCTGCATATCGCGGGCTTCTTAGCTCTTTTGCGAGCTATTTCTGGGCATCGAGCCCCATTTTGCACTGTGGAAGAGGTTGTTCTGCCTTGTACCCCGCTCTCACGAGGGGTCCATATACCAAGTGGGCGGCGCCGAAATATGGTGCATTGCCAGGACCGGATATCCATCTGAACCCCTAAGAAGGCGTCCGAAGACTGGCCTTCGGAATGGTTTTACATAGAAGACGCTCCGCTGCCGGACCCTATTCGGGTCGGCCTCCCGGAGTTCAGTACTGCTCCTCTGAAGAAACGCCTTAGTTGGCGTCCGCGGAGCCCCCAACTGGAGGAAGACAAGAGCGTCCATTATTTGATGGGCCGGATAAGGTTACTGGCCCATTCCGGGTTGACCATGATTGGAGTCATGGCAACATGCATTATGCGGGGGGTGCAGCCACTACAATACAGGGGCCACCCCATGTGGGATTTCAACGGGGAGGACGATGCCACCCGTCATGGACGCAAAGGGCCGGGTTCGGCCGAGGACCTGGCGAAGATCCTGTCCGGCCTGTACAAGGGGGAGAAGGAGGACTTCCTCCAGACGAACCCGTTGAATGGGTTCTCCATGAATAACCCCCGGCGCTGGGTAAGTGAACACTTTACGTGCCCGACCCATGCTTTCAAAGTTTAAGTTTCTTATATTATGTTTTTCGACACAGGAGCTGCGTCGGGTTGTGGAGGACATGCTAAGTCCAGCTCCGCAACCCGCGGATCCAGAGAGATCCCAGGATCCGGCCTCCGAAGAGGATCCGGACATAAAGGTTGAGCTAATCGACGGGGTGTTCTACCAGCTGAGCATGGATAATGCTTTAGTCGACATTACGGCTGACTACCCCGGACTATATCCGGCTTCCCAGGTAATTGTGACCGAAGTCCCGACACCATTATTTCTTCCTTGCTCATTTCTGACCTTCGCATATGATGGTGTTTTGCAGGAAGCGCCTTCAAGGCAGGAAGCCCAGCCCGCGGCGGCTGACCAACAAAGGCCAGTCCGGACCAGTAGGCGGAAGAGGAGCGCGGCATGGATTGAAACGTCGCCGCAAAGGTATAGCTCACAGTTCATTATTTGGAGCAACGTTCCTAGGAAGCGTTTGAGTGATCATGACTTCTGTAGGAGAAAAAGCGCCCGCCGGACTGCGGGCGTAGAGGTCGCCAATCCAACCCCTGCCAGCCAGGCTCCAGCACCTGGTCTGGAGGGGGAGGCGAGCGCAAGGCGTGAGCCGGACACTCCTTCAACGGAGGATGCCGACAGACTGTCCGCCACCAAGTCTGAGGTGGAGAGCGCCATGAACCACAGGCGCCGCCGGACAGTATTTCGTGACGCGTGCTTCTCCCCTGAGGCGTTGAATGCCTTTAACGCGGGGGACGCACACCTCCATGCTGCTCAAGATGGTTTTACCAGAGCCACGGAGCAGTATGTAAAAGACGTACGGGTAAGAGAATTTAATAGTTGTATATGCCAGTAGCCCCCGAGACTTAAAGTAGTTATATTAACTGATTTAAGGATCATTTGAAACGCAGGATCTTACGGAGAAGAATACCCAACTGTCTCAGGAGCTGCAAGAGTGCAAGGCCCAACTCAAGGCCGCACTTGCTGCCGCAGGGGGAAACACAAAGACCCCTCCTGGTAACACATTATTTTAAAAATATAAGCGGTGTGCGGCGTGCGCGCGAGTCTAATAATGACATTGCAGGTGCTGCCGGACAAGATCCGGACAGGCAAGAACTACTGCACCAGCTGAAGGCCGGCGAGAGGGTGCTAAATAAAGTGCAGCAGGAGAGGAACAAGCTCCAGGATGCCCACGCCCAGCTCGGAGAAGAGCTGAAAGGTGTTCGGGCCGAGCTGCCGGCTCTGTTAAGGAGAATCAGCGGCTTCGTCGCAGCATCTATAGTAAGTGCTTGAGCGAACTCCTTTGAAAAGAAGAGTTCGGCGAGGAAGTCAATTGACAGAATATGTCTGTAGGTATACTCACAGGTCGCCTTGCGGAGGAGATGCCCGTATCGACAGGTGATCAGCTTCCCGAACTATTGCAGCTGCTCGAACGAGTTCGGCAGGCAATGAGCGGCGTCGTCCAGGCTTTATGGCCGGCCCTCTCCCTTCCCGAGGGCCTTGGGGAGCTTGCGGAGAAGCTTCAGGGAATGCGGTAGCGCTTCCGTTTATGGAAGATTTCGGCCTGCCGCCAAGGTGCCAGGGAGGCCTGGGCCATGGTGAAGACGCGGTACAAGAAGGCGGATCCCAATCATATGGCCGAGGTCGGACCTGTGGGGCCCGATGGGAAGGAGATCCCTGTGAGTTTAGTATACGGCCAAGTAGAATTGGCTGCTAAATTTTCCCAACGGGACTGTAAATTAGACAGCCTGTTAGACGAGATTGAGGAAGAATACAGTCGGTCGATTTGACAATGTATTTTAAAATGACATGTAAAATGCCTTCTAGCCGGATTGTAGATCGTTTGTCTTTGCCGACCTTTTCGCTTCAACCTCGGGACCCTAGAGTCTGGAGTGTGTCCGAATACCTTCTCGGTTAAGAAACAACCGGGGCATGCATGGAGACCAGGCGTAGGGGTCATTACTGCTTTATCAGACAAGTGCCCAACTAGTTATGTTATATTACATGGTTAGTAAGAAACATCTTCCAGGGAGAATAGTTCCGTTAAGGGTTCCTTTCCCTGGGAGGCATGCCCTAAAGTGCATGTCCGGTCTGCGAAAAGAGCAGAAAAACATCTAGGGGCAGATAAATAAGTAGGTAAAAATCATCTTTCAAGTCACCGACCGAATATTCCCTTAAGAACGCTAGCTTTCGGCTTCACCCAGTCTGAGGTACACATCCGGCTGACCCGGCAGTAACAATCGCAGAGGTGCTCCCTTTACCTCCTAGCCGAACAATCGGGAACGTAGGGGTAAGCACAGGAGCCAGGCAACCCAGCTTGGCCAAAACTTAAGTCATATCGATGCATATAATGGTGAATAAAAGGTACATGTGGAAGCTTGACACATGTGCTGGGCATGAAGCCCTTATAATTAAGCTTCTGGTAAAGAAGCCCCCAGGTATAATGAGTGCAGGTGGCACATCAAGTATGTGCGAACAATGCGCAAGTAGGCCCTTAAGGGCTTTTTAGGAAAAGGGTTGAGAGAAGAAAGAGAAACAAAAGACAGCTGAAGTGTAAAAATTTGGACGGGGGAAGGGGACAAACTCTTAGTCCGGCGCTAGGCATAGAATCTTCGGAGGCGGGCTGCGTTCCATGGGTTCGGCTCGAGTTGGTTGTCCAACGCATTTCGTAGACGGTACGCTCCGCCGGTCAGGACTTGATTGATAATGAAGGGGCCCTCCCATTTGGGCTTGAGCTTGTCCTTTTTCTTGTCCGGCAGGCGTAGAACTAGTTCGCCAACGTTGTAAGTCTTGGCCCGTACTTCTCTGCTTTGATATCTTCGAGCCTGCTGCTGATAGAATGCGGAACGAGCCTTGGCGACGTCGCGTTCTTCCTCCAATGCATCCAAGCTGTCCTGCCGATCCAACTCGGCTTCTCTTTCTTTGTACATGCGCACTCGAGGTGAGTCATGGATGATGTCGCAGGGCAGAACTGCCTCTGCATCGTATACCATAAAAAATGGTGTGAATCCGGTAGTATGGTTGGGCGTTGTCCGCAGCCCCCAGAGTACGGAGTCGAGCTCCTCTACCCAGTGCGTGTCAGATTTCGTAAGTGACCGCACTAGTCTGGGTTTGATGCCGCTCATTATTAGACCATTTGCTCATTCCACTTGACCGTTGGTTTGAGGATGATAGACTGAAGCGTAATCGAGCTTAATGCCCATATTTTTGCACCATGATTTAACCTTGTCGGCCGTGAAATTCGTGCCGTTATCGGTGATGATGCTGTGCGGGACACATAACGGTGTACTACCCCGGAGATAAAGTCTATCACTAGTCCGGACTCTGCCGTTTTGACTGGCTTGGCCTCTATCCATTTGGTGAATTTGTCCACCATGACCAATAGGTACCTTTGCTTGTGGGTTCCTCCTTTAAGGGGTCCAACCATGTCAAGCCCCCAGACCGCGAACGGCCAGGTAATGGGTATAGTTTTGAGGGCGGTGGGTGGCATATGGCTCTGATTAGCAAAGAGCTGACAACCGACGCATCTTTGGACTAAGTCCTGAGCATCTGCCCGGGCCGTCGGCCAATAAAATCCTGTACGGAATGCCTTTCCTACAAGGGCTCGAGCTGCGGCATGGTGTCCGCCTAGTCCGGCATGAATTTCAGCCAGAAGGTTTCGCCCTTCCTCTTCGGAGATACACCTTTGAAGGACTCCGGTTGTGCTTTTCGTATAAAGTTCTCCCTCATGGACCTTGTAGGCTTTAGATCGCCGGACAATGCAGCGGGCCGCATTTTGGTCTTCGGGAAGTTCCTGCCTAAGCAAGTAGGCTAGGAATGGTTCTGTCCACGGGGCGATTACTGCCATTATGTCGTGGGCTGAAGTTGTTATTTCATCGGCTGAATTGCCGGTTGTGTCAGATTGCTCTGCGTCGGTTGGTGCGACTGTTTCCGGTTTGTTATTTCCGGACTCCTCTTCCCATAGTACGGATGGCTTAAAGAGCCGTTCCAGGAAGATGTTTGGAGGGACAGCGTCACGTTTTGCGCCGATGCGTGCCAGTACGTCGGCTGCTTGGTTATTATCCCGGGCTACGTGATGGAATTCAAGTCCTTCAAACCGAGCTGACATCTTTAGGACAGCGTTGCGATATGCTGCCATTTTCGGATCCTTGGCATCAAAGTCTCCATTTATTTGGGATATTGCAAGGTTTGAATCCCCGCGCACCTCTAGGCGTTGAATGCCCATGGAGATTACCATCCGGAAACCATGTAAAAGGGCCTCGTATTCGGCTGCGTTGTTGGAGTCCGTGTAGATTATCTGAAGTACGTATTGGACTGTGTCCCCGGTTGGGGACGTCAATATGACGCCAGCCCCCAATCCGGCCAACATTTTAGAGTCGTCGAAGTGCATAATCCAGTTGGAGTATGCGCCGTACTCTTTAGGGAGTTCGGCTTCGGTCCATTCAGCGACAAAGTCAGCCAAAACTTGTGACTTTATAGCTCGCCGAGGTTTGTAAGTTATATCGAATGGTAAGAGCTCAATGGCCAATTTTGCAAACCTGCCCATCGCGTCGCGGTTGTTTATAATGTCGTTGAGGGGTACTTCGGAGGCCACTGTTATCGAACACTCTTGAAAGTAGTGTCGGAGCTTCCGGGATGCCATGAACACCGCATACGCTATCTTTTGATAGTGCGGGTAACGGGACTTGCAGGGGGTTAACACAGTGGATACGTAGTACACTGGTTTTTGAAGAGGGAATTTATGCCCTTCTGTCTCTCGTACGACGACGAGTACCGCGCTTACAACTTGATGTGTTGCCGCGATGTATAACAACATTGGTTCGCCCAGGTTGGGCGCAGCCAGGACCGGATTCGTTGCCAATATGGCTTTTATTTCTTCGAGTCCGGCAGTGGCAGCATCCGTCCACTCGAAGTGTTCGGTGCGCCTAAGGAGGCGATAGAGGGGCAATGCCTTTTCTCCTAGACGGGAGATAAAGCGGCTTAGAGCCGCCACGCATCCAGTCAATTTCTATATTTGTTTGAGGTCTTTTGGAATATCTAGCTGTGACAGGGCTCGGATTTTGGCTGGGTTTGCTTCAATTCCTCTACCGGATGCAATGAAGCCCAGGAGCTTTCCGGCTGGTACGCCGAAAACGCATTTTTCCGGATTCAGCTTGATGTCATATGCTCTGAGGTTGTCGAATGTGAGCCTCAAGTCGTCTACTAGAGTTTCGACGTGTTTGGTTTTGACGACTACGTCGTCTACGTATGCCTCTACTGTTTTGCCGATCTGGGTGACCAGACATGTTTGAATCATGCGCTGATATGTTGCGCCGGCGTTTTTAAGTCCGAAGGGCATCGTGTTGAAGCAGAATGGTCCATATGGAGTGATGAATGCCGTTGCGGCTTGGTCCGCTTCCGCCATCTTGATTTGATGGTAGCCGGAGTATGCGTCAAGGAAGCACAGTGAATCGTGTCCTGCGGTAGCGTCGATTATCTGGTCAATGCGGGGGAGGGGGAAGGGATCCTTTGGGCAGGCCTTGTTGAGGTCTTTAAAATCGCCACATAGGCGACAGGATTTGTCCTTCTTTGGTACCATTACCAGGTTTGCTAGCCAATCCGGATGTTTGATATCTCTGATGAATCCGGCTTCCAATAGTTTGGCTAGCTCTTCTCCCATTGCCTGTCTTTTGGGTTCGGAAAATCGTCGAAGAGCCTGTTTGACTGACTTGAATCCTTTTAGGATGTTTAGGCTGTGTTCTGCCAATCTGCGTGGGATTCCGGGCATATCCGAAGGGTGCCAGGCGAAAATGTCCCAATTTTCCCGAAGGAATTCTCGCAGTACGGCGTCTACGTCAGGGTTCAACTGTGCCCCGATGGAAGCCGTCTTTGTCAGGTGCGTTGGATGGACCTGGAATTTTACTATTTCGTCCGCTGGTTTAAAGGAGGTGGACTTGGATCTCTTATCGAGTATCACATCGTCCCTATTCACAGTAGAGCGCAGCGCGGTGAGTTCTTCTGCCGCTAGGGCTTCGGATAGTGCCTCCAGGGCTAATGCGGCCGTCTTGTTTTCGGCGCGGAGTGCTATGTCCGGATCACTAACGAGAGTGATTATTCCACTGGGCCCAGGCATTTTGAGCTTTATGTACCCGTAATGGGGTACGGCTTGAAAAATTGTGAATACCTCTCGTCCTAATATAGCGTGATATCCGCTGTTGAACAGGGCCACTTGGAACGTGACTTCTTCGGATCTGTAATTGTCCGGCGAGCCGAACACCACATCGAGTGTGATTTTTCCGGTGCAGCGCGCTTTCCGGCTAGGGATTATTCCTCTGAAGGTTGTGCTGCTTCGCTCAATGCGGCTCCAGTCTATTTCCATTTTTTGAAGAGTTTCCTCGTAGATGAGGTTTAATCCGCTACCGCCATCCATGAGGACCTTTGTAAGTCGAAAGCCGTCCACTATTGGACTAAGTACCAGTGCGGCTGGTGCTCGGGCTGTTCGGAAGTTAGGTTCATCGCTGGCGTTGAAGGTGATGGCTGTGTCGCTCCATGGATTTGTTGTTGCTACTTGGTAGACTTCGGCGAGGCTGCGGATTGTTCGTTTCCGCGTATTATTTGATGTGAAAGTCTCTAAGACTGTTGATACCGTACCGGTATTGTTGGAGTGGTTTTCCGGGGCTAGAAGCTCCTCGCCACTTTTGGCCACCTACCGTAATATCCAACATGCTCAAAGGCTATGTGTTGGGATGGCGCCCTCTGTACTGTGGATTTTACAGGGTCCGCTAAGCCATCCCTCCAGTACGGTTCCGTGCCCTTTATGGGGTTTTTGCTTTTTGGTTTTTGTATCTGGTGCCTGAGTGTAATGCACACTTTTGTTGCGGACTAGGGTTGTATTCGGGGCCGGATTGTCCCAAAACTTATTTTCGGTTTTCCGGAAACTCTCCATCGCACAGTACTTTTGTACTATGGACGCCAAGTCGGCGAAGCGTGTAATTTCACGACGGCTGATGGCGTTCAAGATTCCCTCGTCCATGCAATTGTTGCAAAAAATTGAGATTGCGTTTTCCTCTCGGCAGTCCTTCATCCTGTCCATAACCAGGAGGAATCTGGCCCAGTAGTGATGTACTGTTTCAGCGGGCTCTTGCCGGATTAGAGATAGATCGCATATGTCTGGGCGGGCGGGTGGAATTAAGTCCGGAACCCTACCCATCTGAAGGCTCGAAGGCCGAGAAGTTTCCAAATTTGGAAGCTTGGATTGCTGGATGTTGTCCAACGAGTCCGGTCCGATGACTGACTTTAAGTTCAGTGCTTGATCGAAGTCCGTCCCTCCGCGGGAATCCGGCATGGAGGGTTCGGGAGCTCGGACATGACTAGTTTTCAATACAGGAGAAGAGTCGCCGCATTGTTCCTCTACCACTGCAATGTGGTGGGTGACCTGGGGAGAGTTAATCTCTCTTAGATCGGTTTTAAGCCCAATCTGATTGTAGTCTGTAGCGACTCCCAGGGCGGCGATGCGATCCAAGAGCTCGTTCACGGACGAGAGCTCTATTGGATCCAGCCGCTCGGCGAATTCCGAGCTGACGTGAAGATTGCTTTTGACGACTTGAGAGGTCATTGTCGAAGCGGTGGCCGGACAGGCGGTCATAAGAAAACCACCTAGCCGGATAGTTTGGCCGGCGGCCAAGGCTCCTTTGGCGAAAATACCATCCTTGAAGACGGGAGGAGGCATCCTTCCTATCGGTGACGGCACAGAGGAACTCTCAATGAAAGCACCAATGTCGGTGTCAAAACCGGCGGATCTTGGGTAGGGGGTCCCGAACTGTGCGTCTAGGCGGATGGTAACAGGAGACAAGGGACACGATGTTTTTACCCAGGTTCGGGCCCTCTCGATGGAGGTAAAACCCTACTCCTGCTTGATTGATATTGATGATATGGGTAGTACAAGAGTGGATCTACCACGAGATCAAGGAGGCTAAACCCTAGAAGCTAGCCTATGGTATGATTGTTGTAATGGTTGTTCGTCCTACGGACTAAAGCCTCCCGGTTTATATAGACACCGGAGAGGGCTAGGGTTACACAGAGTCGGTTACAATGGTAGGAGATCTACATATCCGTATCGCCAAGCTTGCCTTCCACGCCAAGGAAAGTCCCATACGGACACGGGACGAAGTCTTCAATCTTGTATCTTCATAGTCTTGGAGTCCGGCTGACGATGATAGTCCGGCTGTCCGGACACTCCCTAGTCCAGGACTCCCTCAGCGTCCTTGGCCCGCTTGGGAGCAATCGGTTGGCCATCTTTCGCTATTTCTGTGATCGTGAACCTTTCATCCTGGCGCAACCTTTTCTTCGGGCCACGTCTCCTTATGGAAGTTTGGTTCGATCCGGAGGGCTATAAAAGAAGAAATAAGTGTCAATATATGTACATACCAAAACAATTAATGCATCAAGTCAGCACAGGCTTAATTAATATATATACCTTGCCGGACTTTGCAACAGCTCCCTCCTCCGTTCGGTCACCGGAGCCATCATCATGATCTCCTTCCTTCGCCATTCGGTCACCGGAGCCGTCATGATCTCCTTCCTCCTCCATTGTTGAATTACCGGAGCCGTCATCCTCTCCTTCTTGACCATCGGTGTCATTGAAAAACGACAAGGGATCAGCACCAGTGAGGATTATAACCCCCAACAACTATTCTTGTTGGCAATATACAAACATGAGAGATGGATATATTAGTGGAAAACATAGACCTATAGCTAATCACAACAGGAATCATATGCATATATGAGCAATGGATTAGTTGTGGACCGCCTCTCTCATGCATGTCCGATGTCTCCCCTCATGTCGAAGTTATCGGGGAGGGGGTAGATCGACAACGACGCTCTTTCTTCTAGGGTTTGGGTGGCCTCGATAGTTGGTCGGGCGAGCGGACTGCCTCTCTCTCATGCATGTCCGATGTCCCCCCTCATTTCGAAGTTATCAGGGAGGGGGTAGATCGACAATGACTCTCTTTCTTCTAGGGTTTGGGTAGCCTCGATAGTTGGTCGGGCGAGCGGACTGATACGTCTCCAACGTATCTATAATTTTTGATTGTTCCATGCTATTATATTATCCATCTTGTATGTTTTATGTGCATTTATATGCTATTTTATATTATTTTTAGGACTAACCTATTAACCTAGAGCCCAGTGCTCGTTTCTGTTTTTTCCTTGTTTTTGAGTTTTACAGAAAAGGAATATCGAACGGAGTCCAAACGAGCTGAAAATTTACGGTGATTTTTTATGGACTAGAAGAAGCCCCCGAAGCAAAAGAGTTGGGCCAGAAGAGTCCCGAGTCATCCACAAGGGTGTAGGGCCCCCAGGGCGCGCAGAATAGCTTTTGAAGAACACACCTATATGAATCTGATTGTTAAACTTCGCAATCTATGAGAGTAGGGTGCTCTCTAGTAAATCCATGAAAGGCCTCGGAGTATGACGCATTAGCTCCACTGGCGGGGAAGTCCCGCGGTAGCCTAGTATCGGTCAAGGCTTTGTGTGAAGCTAGATTCACAGAAAACTTGCAGTTCAAGGTCTAGTCCACTGTTCAAGTTGCTTGCTAGCGTATCATAGAGTTCTAGGTGGAAGTTCAATTTAACAGTCTCCACTGCAGTACTGGTATGTAAAACAGAGTTTTGGAACAAAAGGCAAATTTTATGTGCCTCTAGGATCTGGTGGGGGTTTGCTAGAATTTAGTCTATTAGGGTCAGCCCAATAGCATTTTTAGAAATTCCTAATAAATTTTAGAGGCCCACTTAGCCCATTCGTGCAAGGTAAGAGTTGGGACTAAAGTTTAGTCCCACGTTGCTAGTTTGGTAGGAGTTGGACCTGCTTATAAGGGAGGATGTTTTCCTCCTTCTACGCCACGCCACGGCGTGTCGTGGGATGCGGGAATGAGCCGAGCCATTGTCTAAGTTTGAGCTGAAACGTTTTCTGTAGTGGATATTGAATACGAATGTTGCACCCTCCAGCTCCTGCCTGCTCATTTCGTCTCCCTCTTTTGCTTCACCTCCAGTCGGTACCTATTCACCTCCTACTCCTGTGCCTACAAAAGAGAGGTCGCTCCTCTCTAGAGGGACACATCAGAACATCATCTTTCTCTCGCCACCGAGTTCCAAGCTCTGAGCTACTGCAAGGTTCTTCCCCATCCTGGCTTGCGGCGTGCACCGCAGGTCGGTACAGTAGGCCTCCGAAACCCCACCACTTCGAGTCCTGTACGGGAGAAGGTGATAAGTTTTGGGGGGGAGCGCTCTGCGTGATTACTGACTTCTTCATCACGGAAGCCACGGACGCCGACGATGACTTCCCAAACGATGACTTCTTCCCGACGTCGGCAACCTCTTCGACGACATGGCCGGCGAGCACGTCGACCCCAAGATCAATTCTTCTGCCGCTGCTCCGTACGTCTTCGTGTTCTTTCTGTTTAAGATCTTGTCTCAGTTTCTTGTTCTAGGCTCTGTTCTACATATGTTCTATTATATTTATAGTACACATGTGCAGATGCTATTTATCTTCTCTCTTTTAGATTGCATGACTAGTTTCATCTCTACTACAATAGTCATGTTTTATCTACCATTTCTATTTCTATGGATTAAATCATATGTTAAATTGCTCATATTTCCAACGCACGCCTTGTCTCTAGTAACTTCCTTGATGCCAAAACGCGGGAGAGATAGGAGAACCGGCATAAAAAAGGGAGGAGACCCGTAGATATGGCGGAATTAACCCGGACTTTGCACGATCCTGCAAAAAGAAATTAGCAGACGATCGATTTTACAGGATTTGTTTGGGGCGGGAAAAACGATCACGTCCGCTAAATCGACGGTTATTTTAACGGATGGCCTGTTTTGTGGGATTTGCTAGAGATGCTCTAATAGGGTAACGATCCATATCCGCTAGGTGCGTGACAAAGCTGCGGCCATGTGGTGCCTGAACGTCGACACTACGGTGATCCGTAGACTAAACTGAGCCGAAGTATGAGGTGTCCCCTATTATGATCCCTGTTACAGTGTATGATCTCTACCACCCCGACTTGGCTGACATGCATGCATCTATTTTCTACAGTATTGTGCAATTTGGTGCGAGCCAAACTCCTCGATTAGCAGCGCAATATGCATGCAATACGTTTATAGTGGCGATCGGCTAATTATAGCATGATGCCAGATTTGCTTCCTCCCTATCCTGACATTGCTTCAGAGGACACGCTGCTACAAAGACCACACCGCGAGTTTTGAATAAGCCGCCCCCACCTCACCTTGCAGAGTGCCTACCATACACATCGCGCGGCGAAATCTCTGATCAAGTTACCAAACCGACTCTGCACATACGTGGAATTGATTAATGCAGTAGTTCTGGTGCTCGCCTTGTCTCCAGTAATATCGCATCCACTAGGACAACAAGACAGCGGAGTGCGTGTGCAATGTGACCAAGTTAAAAATAAATGGAACTATACGCGCTTCGCCTAATGTTGCGAGCCAGTGTCTTTCCTTATACCTCCCAACCCCAAGCTTTGAGAAGGCGAGCCGGCGAAACTTTCACTCATTCTCCATTGGTGTGTTGCTTCCATCTACTACTAGATGTCAGTGCATGGATGTGGACTCTTGTTGTCTGATTGAATCAGATTCAAGGTAGGGTTATATATACACACCAGCTAGTATAGTGAAGTTGTACTAAAGATTGTTATGAAGCGCCAACCACTCCACTCCACAACATTTATTTTCCACGAACTAAAAGGTACTCTTTTTTTTAGAACGAACTATAAAAGGTACCCATGAGACACAGGGAAATATCCATTCTCTAGGGCTCCTTCACTCCTAGTGTCAAGTTCAATAGCTTTCAATTCCATAACTTAGTGGTGAATATCTCATTTTTGTCCAAACTGCATCCGAGCCCAATCTTCTTCCTCTGAGACAACATTCTTAACATTGTAAACGTTAACTCATGTCCATCATGCAAGCCCGATTGTCCTTGGAGACTGACTGGACTGCACGCAGGGTCCATCTGGCAGGGGTTATCCAAGTCAATGATTGGCCCTGGTCGTTTGTCACGAAAAAGGAAAATAATATTGTTCTAGCTCGTTCACGGTGTAACACATCCCTTTTTGATCCAGCTCCAGCAATATCCATAGAAATCATACTTGTCTAGGTTTATACAGTTGTTGCTAGGCATAATGTTGTAGTTCACATTCAGAGAAGCGAAGACGGAATACCTGGTGGATTGTGATTCGATTCCTATAGTGCATTACCACCTGGTTTTTTTCAAGCAAATACAATTTTAGTGTTAATATAAGCATGGATTTTTTTTGTGTGTGTGGATTGGATTGATCCCTAAGTCATGTAATAAAGTACTCCCTCTGTCCCAAAATATAAGAACGTCTTTAACACTACACTAGTGTAAAAAACGTTCTTATATTATGGGACGGAGGGAGTAGTTCATGTGCTAGCCATGGTAGGAACCAATGTCAAATATATGAAGGCTCGATATACCTCATTGGTCCGTGTGGACAGGGAGGACGGCAATTAAGCGTAGCTTCTAGCATAAATGTTGTTTGTATATAAGAAAAGAGAATTGACCTTTTATGTCTCATAACATATATGATGCATTGGTGCTCGTCTGCTTCCCATACTTAATAGCCACTTCTATTAAAATAATATTTGGCGAATATTTCTTTTATGTATTTAGCCATCATATTGCAGCCTTACAAAATCTGTCAATCACAGATTCCATTGATCTATATGATTTCATAAACCAAATTTGGCAATGGTGTTTCTAATATTGAAGAGAAATGTTCAGCACTCCCATTCATTACTCTTGTTTGCGAGGTGGTGGGGACTATGCATATCAAGAAAATATGAACATGCATACACACTTAATGTTGCTGAGTTAATTGAACAAAACTACCACATTTGCGGTTAAACCACCAAGTCAGTAATCCATTGTAAAAATCACAGTGTTTCCAGTAATCTTTCTACAGAAAGCATTGATCAGGTGCTTTGTTCCGTTTGATCGCTTTCTGACAAGTGGAGCCAGAATTTAAGGAGTTGACTTGCAAAAAAAACACAAACACCCCTAGTAGATCTAAAAAAACAAAAGCAATGAGACCCCTTCCCAAGTGGAGACCTCTTGGTAGGGGCCACCTCCTTCCCTACCGACCAGCCGGAGAAGCGCTAGGACGCCGGCCGACCTCCTTCTTTGTAGCGCACGGGGCGACTTCCTCCAGCAGCCCGACGCAACCGGGGCAACGCTGGGACGGCGGGCAGAAGTTCTCCAGGCAGCAGTGGCAGCCGTGGGCTACAAAGAGGACCCCTTGGCGGCTTGGCCGGCGTCGCGGTGAGCTCCCAGATGGCGCGCGCCCTCGATGGACTCCACCGTCGATGATGTGCGGGAGGAGGGAAGGCGCCTTGCTCGTCTTCTTCTGCCCGGCTGGCCGCATGCCGAGCCGTTGCGGCGGCGCTCAAGGCCGAGGCGCCCTGCACGCAGCCGCGGGCTCGCGCTCCGGGCATCGCTGTCCTCGCTGACCAGGACACCGAATTTGGACGGGAACAGGACGATGACGAGCGAAGGTGGCCGGAGATGGGGGTGCAGGCAAGTTGGGCGGCCCGGTGTGTTGGGGAACTTAGCAGAAATTCAAAAAATTTCCTACGTATCACCAAGATCTATCTATGGAGAGACCAGCAATGAGTAGAAAGAGAGTGCATCTACATACCCTTGTAGATCGCTAAGCGGAAGCGTTCAAGTGAACGGGGTTGATGGAGTCGTACTCGTCATGATTCAAATCACCGATGATCAAGTGCCGAACGCACGGCACCTCCGCGTTCAACACACGTACAGCCCAGTGACGTCTCCCAAGCCTTGATCCAGCAAGGAGAGAGGGAGAGGTTGAGGAAGACTCCATCCAGCAGCAGCACAACGGCGTGGTGGTGGTGGAGGAGCGTGGCAATCCTGCAGGGCTTCGCCAAGCACCGCGAGAGAGGAGGAGCACTTGGGAGAGGGAGGGCTGCGCCAGGGGCAAGGGTTGAAGCTCCCATGCGCCTCCCCACTATATATAGGGGTGGAGGGGGCTGGTTTCTTTCCCTCCAAGTCCATTGGGGCGTTGGCCAAGGTGGGAGGAAAGAAATCCCATCATTTCCTTCCCCACCGATTGCTATCCCCCCTTTTTAGGGATCTTGATCTTATCCCTTTGGGATATGATCTTATTCCTTCTAAGGGGGGATCTTGGTGCGCCTTGACCAGGGGTGTGGGGCCTTTCCCCCACTACCCACGTTCATGTGGGTCCCCCCATGCAGGTGGGCCCCACTCCGGAACCTTCTAGAACCTTCCCGGTACAATACCGAAAAATCCCGAACATTTTCCGGTGGCCAAAATAGGACTTCCCATATATAAATCTTTACCTCCGGACCATTCCGGAACTCCTCGTGACGTCCGGGATCTCATCCGGGACTCCGAACAACATTCGGTAACCACATGCAAACTTCCTTTATAACCCTAGCGTCATCGAACCTTAAGTGTGTAGACCCTACGGGTTCGGGAGACATGTAGACATGACCGAGACGTTCTCTGGTCAATAACCAACAGCGGGATCTGGATACCCATGTTGGCTCCCACATGTTCCACGATGATCTCATCGGATGAACCACGATGTCAAGGACTTAATCAATCCCGTATACAATTCCCTTTGTCTAGCGGCATTGTACTTGCCCGAGATTCGATCGTCGGTATCCTTATACCTTGTTCAATCTCGTTACCGGTAAGTCTCTTTACTCGTTCCGTAACACATCATCCCGTGATCAACTCCTTGGTCACATTGCGCATATGATGATGTCCTACCGAGTGGGCCCAGAGATACCTCTCCGCTTACACGGAGTGACAAATCCCAGTCTCGATTCGTGCCAACCCAACAGACACTTTCGGAGATACCTGTAATGCACCTTTATAGCCACCCAGTTACGTTGTGACGTTTGGTACACTCAAAGCACTCCTACGGTATCCGGGAGTTGCACAATCTCATGGTCTAAGGAAAAGATACTTGACATTATAAAAGCTCTAGCAAACGAACTACACGATCTTTGTGCTATGCTTAGGATTGGGTCTTGTCCATCACATCATTCTCCTAATGATGTGATCCCGTTATCAACGACATCCAATGTCCATAGCCAGGAAACCATGACTATCTGTTGATCACAACGAGCTAGTCAACCAGAGGCTCACTAGGGACATATTGTGGTCTATGTATTCACACGTGTATTACGATTTCCGGATAATACAGTTATAGCATGAATAAAAGACAATTATCATGAACAAGGAAATATAATAATACTTTTATTATTGCCTCTAGGGCATATTTCCAACACGGTGGAGCTCCATCCGTCCATAGAGGCTTCCTGCTGAGAACAAGAGAGGAGAAATGAGAAGGAGTAGAGACAGGGGACAGCGGCGCGAGGGGCCTGCTGGTTGCCGGCGTCAGCTCGCCAAAGGCGCATGGCAGAGGAGACCTCAAGGCGGCGGCGGCTTGCAGGGTCGGAGGAAGGAGGGATGCCACCCGCTAGGTTGGATTGCATTTTTCTTGTTGATCCAGGGGTGTACGTCAATGTTTTACACACGGGCCCTACTTGCCAGAAAGTGATTAAACGATCAAAATCCTCCGATCAGTACTTTCTATAGAAAGATTCCTGGAAACGCGATGATTTTTGCAATGGATTACCGATTTGGTGGTTTTATGCTAACCTAGCCACAAATGTGATAGTTTTGTGTAATTAACTCTAATTTTGCTAGATCATCATGGCGCATGCATGGTGTGGATGCAGGACGTGTGGATCAAGAGTGGTCGGATGACTGACCAGGCATGTAAAGTGGAATGTTAATAATATAGCCAGCAGCTGGCTATATGCAAACTAAGTGTACCTCATATGGTTATAGGTTTTTTTGTGGTGTGGAACCAACCCTTCAGTGAAAAGAGATGTTCATGTCGATTAGGAGGCGTCTACGGTGACTTTGCCAATTGTGTCGGCTCAGTAGTAGTTGGTTATATAACGGCATCCATACCGGGGGTATCATAACAAGTATCACGCACGCTAACCTATAATACTACAATTTTGATGAGGTTCCATACAAGTAAAGAAAGAGAGAGTTAGATATCATATAATGGTACTGCATCATAATAAATGATGTGCTCCTCCTATGTGTTATGCATAACAATAAATAAGGTCATCTAAAATACTAACCTATGATACTATGCATGATAATATATGATACTCCCTACTACTAGCAACATAATTATGACAAATGAGAACCTTATTAATTTCCAATATAATAGATTAGCTATAAGGTTGGTTCTAAGATTAAATACCAACTAGGCAATTTTTGTGAGGTGGCATACAATTCCCCTATTTCTCTCTTTCTCTTTAAATTCATTTATTCTTTTTGCCGAGGAGCACATGTAGAGATTGGTTCTTGTATGAGAGACCGCTCCTTCTATTTTTCCTTGCGTCTCTCCTCCATATAAGTAAAAGTGTCATGTAAGCAATATTATAGCCCACTATTATATTTTTCCTAGGGTAAAGTAATAAACTATGTGCAGTCATGTATTTTATTTATACTCCTGGCGTGTTTCACATCTACCTAGTGGTTGCTTTTATATTGTATTTTTTCATATATTTTGTTTGCTCCTTCTTCTAATAGAATGAGCAGAGCTATTGTCACGATTCACACAAAACATTCTCGTAAATTTATTTCTCAACACTACTGCCGGTGCATATACAAATCATATTTTCCCTCTAGATAGTCACTTGATAGGAAAAGGTGCCTTTTCACTATTAGCGGGTTACTAATAAAATAAAATACATGCTATCCATCAATGCAGAGGATTCCGTGTGTCTTCTGATACCTCCAAGCCCCAAGCTTCGAACCGACGAGCCAGTTAAATTTCCACTCACTCCATTGGTGTCTTGCTTCCATCAAGATGTCGGAACATGTGTGGACTCTTAGCTGTTGATTCATATGGGAGATATGGTTATATATAGACAAGGAATGAGCTAGTGGTGTAATTCAAGTTAACATTGTTATGACGTTCCAACCACTCAATACCATATATCTCCCCTGGGGTAAATGGCTTGTCCTCGAGAGCACCTTCCCTTCAGGTGTCAACACATTGTCACTTTTATGATCCATGGTAGTATAGCTTCAGATGCCAATAACTCGGTGTTGGTAATCTATTTCTTCTCTAAACTCTAGGAAAGCCCACCCTTCTACCTAAAAAATTCAAAACTCGTTTTTCCTTTTTACAATATTGATAACAACATTTTATAAATGATGTAATCATATTCATAGTGCAAGCCCAATTGAGTTTAGAAGAGTAGCATATCCATGTTGCATGCTTGAGCAATATAATCAATCAAGTTTGAAACCTACTTGAACCTATTCCTTCTCTTAAGCCCTATTGCTTTCAACAAGAAATCCCAAGGCATCAAACATTTATTTGTGAACCATTGCCCATGTTCGTCATGAACCCCCCCCCCCCCCCCCCCCCCCGGGCAAAAACTAAACCATGCTTCACAGTTCTCCAAGTTGATGAGGCATTCTAAAAAAATGTACAATATCGAAAATCCATTGCGGATAGTGCCATGCTTTCAACACACTTTCACAACCACTCCAACGAAGTGACCGGACGCCACGCGCCTGCTGGGCCAATACAGCCTGGCTGAACACCACCAGGTCAAGGAATCCTAGTGGGTTAATTTCTTTCCCTGGTTTAGACTAAACCTTTCTCAAAAAAAAATTCATCTCCTTTTATACACATATATGAATAATAGGTCTAATCCCTAACAAAAACGATCATGAGAGTTTATTGATGTTGTGAGGTTTCAGTGACAAGACAACTAGGGTAAGTTAATACGGGGTACCCTTGAAAAAAGTTAATATGTGGCAAAACACTAGGTTGAGCACATGAACTAACTTTGGTGCGGCTTCCACAATATAGAGTATGCCATCACATAACATTGTTACTAATTTTAAGTTTCCATTATTTTTGTCCATAAGAAGGGAGTACAAGCCAGGGCATACTTGGTCAGAAGTGATATTTATGGATGATAATGTGCATGAGTAAAATACATGCATGGTCCTCAAACTTGGTGACGATGTCCAAAATGGTTCTTAAGCTCGGAAATTGCTTGAATACGATTCGAGAACTTGAGAATACCTCTCCGGTCCTTAAACTTTGCGAACCAGTCCTGCGATGCATCTCACATACGTTTTGTTTATGCTTTGAAGAATTAAACCCGCGATTACATAAAAAAAACCTAAATTTAGAAATAATGTGGCTTTCACATGTCAGTATGGGAAAGAGAAACTAATTCAAATATAGAGGGTCGAACCCAAGACCTCCAGATCTTTTACGGCGGGTTGCTTAGTCCACACAAGCTAACCACCATGTAATACTCTGCATGGCGTGCACGATTGAGCTAGAGTATATATATTGTGTTTCTATGTACCTCGTCAAGCATTTTATTATATTTATTGTGTACGGCACTTCTATAGAACCACACAACTTTTATTTTAGTTTTTTCAGGTTCATGTTTTTATATTATTATTTTTCCATTTGGAAAAAGAAATGCAAGGAAAAAATAAGTTGCCATAAAAATTAAAGAAATTGTTAGTGGAAAAAAGTTCATGTGTATTAAAAACTGTAGTATCTTTTTGGAAAATGTTTCACGTGTATTAAAAATTTGCAAACATCATTTAAAAAAATGTCCGTTGTGCATTCAAAAAAGTGACCACAAGCACACACAATTATTATGTATTTTCATTTATTCTCAAAATACCCAATTATTTTAAAAAATGACAACGTTGTATTTTAAAAACTGTTCAATGTGTATTAAAAATTATAGTGTCATAGTAATAAATTCTAAAAATGTAATCAAACATGTTAAACGTGGATTTATAAATGTAAGAATTATTTTACACAATATTTTTTATTACACGTTGAACATTGTTTGAATGCATGACGAACAATTTTCAAAAACATGATTCCAATTTTTTAATACAGGTCAAATATTTTTTCCATTTTTTTATAGTTTCTAATACACGTGAAACATTTCCAAAAACATGTTGAACATCTTTTTTAAATGCACTGACACTTTCTTCAAGTTTTATGGCAACATGTTTTTTTCCAATGCAAAAAAATAATATGGAAAACATGATCTTGAAAAAAAAATAAAGTGAAACTTGTGCGGGCCCATAGTTATGCCATATATAAAAAACGCGTGAAGAGGTACATAGAAATGCAAACTTTAGCTCAACAACTTAAGCCAAGCAGCGAGGTCTTTAGGTTCAATCCACCATATAGGTATTAGTTCTTCTTTTCTCATACTGACATGTGGAACCCATATTTGTAGTACTAGATGAATTCCCCACGGGTTGCTGCGGAAATTCGTATAAAGTAAAAATTGTGTTGAACTACTCAACCTAGCTAGTATCTTTATGGTTTCTCCTTTAGCAAGATAATTTGTTTCCTAATTATTTTAAAAATAAATAAATGCGTGTCTTTGTATAAGTCTGAAATGGAGCAAAATGAAACAAAATATGCATGCATCAATTTTCTTACATGGAGCACCATAGTGTGAGCTACATGCATGTGTCAAGAGACTTTAGTACTTTAAGCATCAGTTACTTGCCACAAGCGTTTGGTGCAGCTGCTCTCAACGTGTAGATCAGATGGCTATTATAGACTAATCTAGTAGATCAGAGGTACTTTTGCAATTGGATGATGTCTCGAGGGAAGCTTCTTCCGGGACTAATTCATCGTTCTATGGTTAATTGGGCCAATCTAGCCTATGAATGGATTGCTTCAGGTACATCTCCCTACGACCAAAATCTTGTGACTGTGCATCATGGAGCGATTGTCAAGGAGATTATCAGCCGCTCAAGCGATTTTCTTCCATGCACTTCTATTCACGACATAGATAGTTTAATTTTAAAACTCATAATCCAACTAAGTACTTTTGTTATTTAGGAGTAGGTCGCTACTTCGCTATTTTTTTAAATAATACATCATTTTTATTAAATTTCAAAAATATTACACGGTAATTATATTTTTTAAAATAATGCCCAGTCAGTCTACTGCTGGCCGATTGGATTCAGTCGGCCTAGTGTTGGCCGATTGGCCCCTAGTTGGTCCACTGCCAGCCGATTGGATCCAGTCAGCCCACTGCTGGCCGATTGGCCCTCAGTTTGCTTTCTCTAGGTCGACAGGTGCACGCACTCATTTTTCTGTTGAATAGGTATTTGAAAAATGTTGAAGAAGTATTTAAAAAATGTTGATCATGTATATAAAAATGTTAATCAAGTATTTGAAAACTGTTGAATATTTGTTCAATATTTTTCAAATGCTAGTTTTATATTTTTCAAATACTTGTTTTACATTTTATTCAAATGCTTGATTAACATTTTTATATACATGATCAACATTTTTCAAATACCAATTTAACATTTTTAAATACTTATTCAACATTTTCCAAATACTTGTTCAATATTTTCTAAATACTTGTTCAACATTTTTTGCAAATACTTGATTAACATTTTTATATACATGATCAACATTATTTTAAAATACTTCTTCAACATTTTCCAAATACCTATTCAACATTTTTCAAATACTTGTTCAACAGTTTTCAAAAACCTATTCAATATTTTTCAAATATTTCTGCAACATTTTTCAAATACCTATTCAATAGAAAAATGGGTGCATGCACCTATCAGCTGAGTGGAAGCAGACTGGGGCCAATCGGCCAGCAGTGGGCCGACTAGATCCAATCGGCCGGTAGTGGGCCAACTGGGAGCCAATCGGCCAACAGTAGGCCGACTAGATCCAATCAGCCAGTAGTACGCCGACGGGGTATTATTTAAGAAATAATAATTACCACATAATATTTTTGAAATTTAATAACAATAATGTATTATTTTAGAAAATAGCGGTGGTTGGGGAATGGGGATCCCAGGACCAAAATCTTGTGCTACCCATAAGCATTTCTGAATCTTAATATAGTGGGACGAGATTTCTTAAAAGAAAATAATCTCCGACGGAACCCACGCGCTGACGGCCGCCCTTCATCTATCCCCTTCTTCTCGCCTGAGCAGCTCCCCTCCCCTCTCCGGCAATAACTGCAAACCACTGACCCTTCTTTGCCGGCAACCACGGCGGCGCCACCGCTAAACCGACCACGAATGTCCACCACCTCCGCCGTGGGGTGCGCCTTCGCGGCGCTGGCTCGTGGAGCCGCACCTGCCGTTACTGCCCCCACGGCCTGCCGCACCTCCACCATGCGCAGCTGCTTGAGCACGGTCTCCACTCCGACCTTCTCTCCGCTTCCTCACATGCGCTCAGGAACGCGCTGATCGACCCATACTCCAGGAACGAGGCGGGTTCTTGGACGCCAGCAAGGTGTTCGAGGAAATGCCGAGATAAGACATCGTGCCCTGGAGCACGACCATGGTTGCGATGGCGCGAAATGGGGAGGTGGCCAATGCGAGGAGGACGTTTGAAGAGATGCCAGAGAAGGAAACGGTAAGCTGGGACATCTATGCTGAGGCTGGGCAGTGAAGGGATATGTCAAAAGCAAGGATGCAAATGCAGGGAACTGGGTCTCAAAAGTCAGCAGGGTTAAATTGGATTGAACCTGATGAAGCATTCCATGAGTTCACAGCGAGGACAGAAAATACTCAGACTCGGACATGAGATCCTTGTGTAGCGACTCTTTTGCCAAAGGCATGCTCAATTGCTCATGTCGCAGTGACAAACATTTGAAATGTTCAATCTATGTGCGGAAGCACTGGCTCCAGTAAATCCTGCAACCAAAAAGATGTTGTGACATGTAACAAGAAGAAACCGTTGTGTCGTGTTACAGAATTACCCATAATGGATTGAGAACCCAGAGATCCGTTCAAGGATTTCTCAGCATCTGCTCTTCTGCCATCAGGTTTGCTCTGTCACAAACTGCTACTATGTTAAAATGAAAGCTGGTGATAGAATGGACTGACCAAACACTGCCAATATAGTGCTAGGTTTATCGAATAGTTCATACTTCATAGGTTAGTACTTTTAATGCTTCACTTCATCTGGTTAATCAAAATCAAAACAAGCTATAAGGTTAGGGTCCTCTAAAAATAAGAAAGTGAGAAGAGCTCAGAATAAAAAAGAAGAAGTTATTTATAGTTATATTGTAGTTTTAGGCTTTTAGCAGCAAAGTGATTATGTTGGAAAAGTGGAATAGTTGAGTGTTTTATTTTTTGCATGTACCACTTCATAAGAATGTCTTGGAGACGAAGCAGCATAAAGTCTTCGGTAAAATTCCGAGTCAGGTATCAAGCTTGTATCTCGTACAACAATATAAATCATCTATTTGTACTTTTTTTTGTTGTCTTCAATGCTTCGTATACATGTTAATGGCATGCTATGTTATAAGGTCTTTTTTTTTGTTTCCTGTTTCAAGTTTTATCTCACTGCTAAGATATGAAAAAGCCTAATTTAGGTTGCTGTGATATTTATGATACTCCCTCCGTTCCTAAATGTAAGCCCTTTTAGAGATTCCAATGCGGGCTACATACGGAGCAAAATGAGTGAATCTACACTCTAAAATACGTCTATATACATCCGTATGTAGTCCTCATTGAAATCTCTAAAAAGTCTTATATTTTGAAACGGAGGGAGTATTCAACATGATTTTTTTGTTTGGCATGCATCTGGGTCATACATTAGCATTTCCTTGAAAAAAGGAGATTGACAGGGCTATGAGTTTTGAGATGCACCAAACCAGAATATTTAAGTTGCCAAGCAGAATGTCTATCAGAAACAAGAAAGAAATGGCTTGCGAGATGTTTTGGAAGTTTAAAGATATAATTGTAAATTATTTTGTTCTGCAACATGCCTGCAAATGATGAGAATGATATAATTGTGTGCGAAATAAGTTTTTCACATAAACCAACACTCAAGATTTTTTTAAAGAAATGTCACCCAATTTTATATGGACGCAACATGTTAATACAATCTCCCCATGATAATCAAGACAAAAAGTTGACTTGTCTTTTACTTTTCTTCTCATAAAGGCATCCGAAAATCAGATGTATCTTCTTTTAGAGAGATCATGCTTTATGACATGCCCCACAAATGCATCCCGCTCATCCACATACATGTAGCAAGTCAAATCACCTTGAACCATGTCAGAATTTCTAGCAAATTCACCAAAGTACACCAGCTAAAAATGTAATACAACTGTAATCACAGTACACAACACAAGTCAGAATGCACACTAAATGGTTCAGATATAGCTTGTAGATGAACCTGCCTGCACTTTCTCATTTTTCATAGATTTTGGGTGTTTCTAATAAATTCTATGGGCTACAAACTCCGCAATAGTTCCCCAAACACTAACTTGATGACATGCACTTTCTGGTAAAAAGAAATATAGCAAAGACTTATAGATAGAAAATGGTTATCCCCTTGAGTTATCCCAAGAAAAATTTAGTGCATCAATTTATTTCCTGCTCTAAGTGCATCAGGATAAATGGCAAGAAAATCTACTCCCTCCGTCCTAGTACATAGGGCGTTTAAGTGCCTGCACAGCGACCAAGGAAAATCGGGAATAGAGCAGACGAGAGTAATGATTTCTGCTGGGCCCACAAGGAAAACCTGGAGTAGCCAACCAGCATGTCTGTTTCCCCTGTCATTAATGATTAATTCCCTGCTAAAAATTCCCGCTTAATGCGCTAGCAAATGAAAAGTGCAGCATGCAAACGTAACTAAATGATCGGGGGAAATGAGGGGAGTAGGGGCCTATGTACAAGGGATATCTGATTTCTGTTAGGCGCCCAATGCACTGGGACGGAGGGAGTAAGAAGTTAGCTTAGAAATTAAAATTTAAACTGAGTAATGGCTTGGTTATGCGAGCGTGTTGTTAACCGATTAGCTGGTCCTGCAGGTGGGCAGCCACCTGGCTTCAAACCTGGCACAAAGGAAGTGAGTGCACCATGTCGCATAGGGGGGACGTGTGTCAGTCCAACCACCCGGGGGAGAAAATACCTTCTAAAAAAATAAGCAATGGGTCAGTTACATGTAATTGAATGTGCTCAAAATCCAGCCCAAAATGACGAAATCTCTCATAAATTAATGCATTAATATAGCACTAGAAACAAAAAGCATTGAAAGGCCAAATGAGCTCATCAGTGTCCATGTCGAGTTGTCATTGAATCGTAATCAAAATCTTTATAATCACTCCTAATAAAGAACGAAACACCTCAAGGTTATCTACAAAAAGGGTAGACGGACATCTTTCATCAGTATCGTGGGATTCTCCTGGTGATAAGGTGAGCTGAAAATTCTCTTGTGTTCTTGGGAGTTTAGCTCTCTAGTCTCTGCGCTGTTATGCTTGATTTTGTTGTGCGAAATCTGCTCTTTCCCATCTATTTGTTTTTGCTACGATCTTTTGGTACGCCCTGGGCAGAAAGGTGTGGGGGCACGGGGAGATTACCTCTATTCTTCCTTGCTTGTTGATCCTGCCTTGCCCCCTCTTGTTGTGTGTCTCCTATTTCTTTTAGTTTCTCTTCAACTGTTTGTTTGTGGAGGTGAAGGTTCGTGGAACTGCTTTGTAAAGTTCTGTTTTCTGCACATTTCATGTTCGGAATCCTTTTCCTATCACATTTTGTTACAGATCTGGATCTTGTCTACGATTTTCCTTTTGCATTTATTTTCATCTTCATTATTATGTATGTGTCCTTACTTTCCATAAATGCCAATTTTGAGGTCTCTTGCTGAGGCAAGCTAACCGCTTTTGTCTGCTTCAGATAAGGAGGAATTGATTAAGCCAGCAGACATAATCCAGTTTCTTGTGATCTAAGGACTCTTGGCTGGATAAAACTCCTTGTACACCATTGCTTGACATTCGAGAACTTTGTAAGTACAAGGCATCCTTTCTTGTTTTCTATCGCTTGTTGATCAGAATTTTCCGAGTATCTGTCAAGTGATGGATCTTTGATGTGGTGTGAAGTCATACTTGGTTGGGTTCCTAACGCCTTAATTGCCACTGTGTAGTATGAGTGTGCAAATCATACATGTTGAACCATTTTAATGCTCTGACTGAATATACCAAATCAGTCACAAAAGAAAAAGGATACCAAGTTCATGCATTTATTTTGTTCTAAATATCCTTATTATATACTCCCTCCGTTCGGAATTACTTGTCTCGAAAATGGATGTATCTAGAACTAAAATACATCTAGATACATCCATTTCTGCGACAAGTAATTCCGAACGGAGGGAGTACATTTGATGATACTACAATAACCCATCATTTATCTGTGGATATTTATTAGGACCAGGAACAAAAGTTGAAGGCAACACCTATCTTCCAGAATACTCGGTACTCGGCCACTTGCAGATTGTAGACTAATCTTGAAAGGCAATTGGTGGTTATCATAACACATGGAGAATAAACCAATTGAGCATCTTAGTAACCGCTTCACAGTAACACCCACAAATGGATCTGCATATGCTGAGAAGGAAATGCTAAAGCAGACTATACTTGCACAGGAAGCTACATTCCGGAAACAGGTAGGTTATGACATTACCCATACTATGTGCTTTCAGTAGTCTAGAGATTGCTTACATATGCAAGTGATGTGTTTTTTCCTATATTTGTCCATAGGCGTAATTGTTTCTCATTTCTATACGGTTTTGACACCTTTATTTATAGGTCTATGAACTCCATCGTCTGTACAAGGTTCAGAAGGACCTAATGGCATTACAATGCCGAGGAGGTGAATCAAAGGGATATTCTCAAGCCATATCATATTCATTACCATCTGGGGGTATAAGAAGAGTCCAGCAAATGGGGCCTCCTACAGGACATGATATGAGGAAACCTTTTGGAAAATTCATGAAGGGAAAAAATATAGAGCGTGGCTTGAACAGAGTGTCTATGAGGCATAGCAATAGCGGGTCCACAAAAGAAATGCTCCTTCAGGTTCCAGCTAATGCAGATGATAGTGATGATGATGTGGTGACAGTATGGGAGAACCCTGCAAAGAGTTTGCCAAGAAATAGTGGTTCAGTTGGTACAAATCTGAAGCTTAGCATTGAACGCACCTCACCCATGGACAAGAATTGGGCCACTGGTTTACAGCCATCAGGTGTCTCAACAGTGAATGCTTTGAACAAAAAAGTGATAGGGTCATCTAGCACTATGAAGAAGACAAACTTTGCAAGTGTGGGTGCCTCCAGTTCTAAGAACCAGTGTTATTCATACGACCATAAATTAAAAGGTAAGATTTTCTCAATTTATTTAGAAACTTGTATATCTTTGTGTTTTAAACCAATTTCTAAGCATCAATGCACGCTAAGTGTATCTTATTTTCCTTTTCTAGATCGAAGCAGTGGCATGGAATGGCTCACACACAAGAAAACTGGTGTTGATTCCTCAACTGTGCATTACCAGTCCACCTCTAGCATCATCAATCCAGGAATATTTGTAGCATCCAGCTCCAATGCTGCACCCAGATCTCTATGGCAAAGCAGCGCCACAGATTACATGACTAGGAGGCATTATGCTGACGCTGAATTTCCCAGTGCTCAGAATGGCCGACTTCCAACATTTCAAAGATATCACCGCCTTCATTCATCAGAGATTCCTGGAAGGGCTCAGTATCAACATCCTTCCCCATTTTATGATTGTCCCAAGGATGTGAATCTGAACAATGGTCCTCGAGATGCAACTGCCACTCTGGGACAAGCAAGTGAGAATGCATCAAAGGAAATCTCGTGGGACAGAAAGAAGCTGCGAAACTTGACGAAGAAAATCACCATGAAGAAATCACAAGTGTCACCGAGTCGTGAGAATGGGCATTCCCAGATTTCTCCTGGTTCCATGGGTTATTCAGGAGGTAGTACAAGAATCCTTGGTTTCACTATAAGTGCAGCCACCGAGAAAGATTCTCAACGCTCATCCACTTCGTCCACTACACACATGGCCACAGACAGCACACCCTCGAGCAAGGGTGTAGCTGACATGGAAATGCAATTCCAGAACAAGAAGGATGGCACCAGTGTCAGAAACCTCATTGACCTGAATGTTGCACTGCCGTTCATGGATGTTACAGAGATGGATGCCCGCCAGTCAGAAGGCGACAGTGTTCCTGAAGAACCAGATGGTCCTTCCACTGCTGCAGCAAAGAATATCATGGTCATGCATACGGGTGAATTCCAAGCAGGACCACCTGAAGGTAATATTCTGCATTGGTTTGCTGGCCTCGCGACATCAGGGGAGAGCACAGTGGTCTGTAATAATGAAATGAACAATGTTGATACGACTCTGAAGCTTTGACGCTGCAAATGTTCGACACCAAAGACTGTGTTTCCCACAAAGCCAACTCAAGCATAGCGACACCTCAAGAAGACATCCAGAAGGACATTGTGTAGGTTCAGATTTAACTTTAGATTTCTTAGTTGATGGGAATCTACTACTCCCTCCGATCCTAATTGTCACTGATTTAGTACAAAGTTGTACTAAATCAGTGACAATTAATATGGACCGGGGGGAGTAAGAAGTTTCAGAGAATTGAGGAACTAGTCCCATAGTTCACAACTCTATTGCGGGCTCTAGAAACGCAAACATCGTTCTTGTTACCTTTGTTTTACAGCAAACTCTGTTTCAGGATTTATTTTTTCAATGAATGCTTTGTTTTAATATCACCTCCTTTGAGTGCTCTGGTAGTTCCATGTTGACAGCATGATGTTATGTTTTGAATTGCTGGAGAACAGAGCTTAGCAAAATGCAGATGCTACTGTTATCTCAAGCTGTCATTTGTGGTATACTTTTCATGCTGAGCAGGTCGTTGATTAAGGTCTGCTAGAGGTGATTGAACCATACAACGTATTGGAAGCAAGGCTTTCTGTTTTTAATATAAAAGTTCATGTATCACTTAAGCAATTTTGAGATAGAAGAAGTATGTTTTTGTTTTTGTTTATTTAGGGGAAGAAGTATTGTTGTAAGTGCAGCATTTCAAACAGGGGGAATCTAGGACACTCTGCTGTGCTGGGGTCCTACTGACATCTGGTTGGGCCGGGGCTTGGGCTGGGCTTCTGCTTTTGCTAGGCTCATCTAGAAGCCTTGGTTGGCCCGACGTTCAAAATGAAGCGAAACACGATTATTCGAAAATCACTGGTTAAGGTAAAAACTCCTCTGATGGGGACACTTGTTGCCATCAAAGAGTTTTGGTGAGCTTTTTCCATCTGGCTAGAATTACATCTCCAGGACCATATATACAAAACCTACGGATGGCCAAGTTAACAGATTCATCAGCTGCTGCTAGATCTAGATGCTTCAACTGTTCATGGTTAGACTTGTGCTCTGCATGCAGAAGTTACTCTATAACAGAAGTGTTCAACTCTAATGACATGACTCTTAAATCTGCCGATTTGTTGCCAAGTTCCTGTACTTCCGACTCTAATGATAGTCTTTGAGGGAAAAATGTCTCACAACTTACAATGCACTCTCAGGCTGCAGTCTTCCACTATGGATGCAAGTACTTTTCAAGCTCTTTTTACAAGTTTTCAAACAAGCTATTGTTAGTGCTGGCTGTACTCCTACTCCATATGTCAAATCTAAGCTTCACTGGGAAAGACAAGTATATGACCATCGGACTTGAAGACTCATGCTGTAATTGAGACTTGAACTTTGTTTATAGGATTTCAGTGGACTTGTCCCATCGTATATATACAAAATAAAAAAAGAATTTGAGACAACCGGTGCTGGTGATGCGGAGATCCCACATCATTGCAAGTGTAACCTTGCCTACAAGCTCTTCCTTCCCGCAAAAAAAAAACACTTCCTTCAGCATTACTGTACTACTACTCCCTCCGTTCCTAAATATTTGTCTTTTTAGATATTCAAATGGACTACTACATGCATATGTATATAGACATATTTTAGAATGTAGATTCACTCATTTTGCTCCGTATGTAGTCACTTGTTAAAATCTCTAGAAAGACAAATATTTAGGAACGGAGGGAGTAGTTTTGATTTAGATCTGTATAACTCATGCCCCTTTGTCTTTTTCTCTTCATTCGAAAAGGAGGTTAAAACCTCCGGCATCTGCATGGAATGTCCATCTTGGAGTTACTTGTTTGACTGAGATGTGCTTGACAAAGATATTAACAGTTCCTTTGAGTTTATTTGACTTATAATGTGATTTTCAATTGAGTTGATTACATAACATATAGATATGGATTATTATGTGGTTAGTAACTGATTTTCTCCTGTTTAAAAACAAGGCGTGGGGGTTGATGTTTGGTTTAGTTTGATTTTCTTAGGTATACACCTTAGTGATTTTTTTTTTAAACATTTGTTGTGGTCGCAAAAATGTTATCTTTGTTGTGGTAGAAGAGTGCAAACATTGACAATACGACAATGCTAGAGCAAGAGCGGATGAACAGAATACTAATAAAAAATATTGAAAACAAACACTAAATTACTACTCCCAAATATTCAAATGATTGGTCGTAACGATTTTTAATTTGTGTGGTCATTGTGGAGAGTGATTGCGAGCCAGATGCACCATTGATGCGGTGGCAAGCTTGGATGGGTGAAGCAGAGGAGCAGAGGTGGAGACAGTGGCTAAAAGACTGCATGTACACACCACAAGAGGGCTAAACCGCACGTCCGTCTTTCTGTGGGCGAGTAGTGGAGCATAAACTAGCGCAGAGATGGTCGTCGGTTCTGTCATGCTGCCTAAGTACATTGTACATTGCAGATGTTGTATCCTGACGCAGAACAGTCTTGTGAGATTGAGCCAACGAGTGCGACCTCTCCGCGTCGATCTTGTGAGCTTGAGCTAACAATTCCTCTTTCTCTAAATCCATAAGCTAGCAACTTTCCTGAGGTCTCCCAGCCCTAAGCTAGCTACAACCGATGGTTCAGTAAAAATTTCACTCGCTTCACAAGATAGATGTAGGGACGTCCTTCTAAATGCTATCA
Organism: Triticum timopheevii; assembly: GCA_963921465.1. NCBI lineage: Eukaryota > Viridiplantae > Streptophyta > Magnoliopsida > Poales > Poaceae > Triticum > Triticum timopheevii. Next base: position 485,067,594 of record OY997270.1, on the reverse strand, counting down.
TTATATTTATATGTTCTTTGAAGGAAACACATTTGAAGTGTGGTTGTATATAGAGAGAGAGCCACCAGCGGAGGCTATGTCAGTAAAGATACCAGTCAAATCCCAACTACTACTCCGAAACATTTATAATCACCCCATATGTGAGCCGGTCCATATATGGTTTGGTGCCACAATTCGCAAAAATATATTCACTCTCCACAACTCCCTTGACGCAATCTCAGGCTCTGATTAAGATGGTCCCACAAATCAGTACTCCCTCCGTCCCATAATGTAAGACGTTTTTTTGACACTACACTAATGTCAAAAAACATCTTACATTATGGGACAGAGGGAGTAGCTCGGAATAAGGATACATTATTTATTATACTGTAACTGCTCCAGCCTGACCAAGGAGGAGCCAAAAGAAAACAGAGGATCATCACATTCATAGATTCACCTAGAAAGGTAGACTGCCGGAGGAACCAAGTTAACATCTAAAGTTGCATTAACCTACAATAACAGTTCAATACAGATGATGCAATTTTTTTTAAATGACATCAGGAAGAGTTTACTTCAAAGGCCTTCAGCCTACAGTAAGACCATCAGGAACTACACTCGCCAACTTCCCAACTGTCTACTAGAACAAGTTTTGCCCAACTCTAGCGATGAAGGGTGATGCCGGCGGCACGTCTTCGGCTCGCTTGAGTGTTTGCAGTCATCGCTAGGTGGTCTACGGATCTGAATGTAATTTTTATATTTTTAATTTTCGTTGTACTGTCATGATTGACGATGATAGATTGGAAGTTTTTCCAAAAAAAAAAACTCTTGAGCTCTTCCTGACCTTCGATCCGCCCTTCATCTTGTTGGAGACTAAAAAAGCACTTCCTTCTATGCTGACCTATATGTTTGGCATGATTGGTGTTAAAGCTGTAGTATAGATATAGTTCATTACAACACATGGATAATTAACTAGTAGAAAAAAGACTGGTCATATGGCGTATGGGAGGTCGCTCCCAGGGGTGACTCGGGTGGCGAAACCCTAGCCGCCACCCAAGCCCCCTCCCTCTCCTCCCTCCCGTCGCCATCGTCGGAGGATGCCGGCGGGTGAAGCCCACATCGGTGGACGGCGGCGGCGGGGCCCTTGTTCGCGTGCTCGTGCGCTGGTGTTGGGCGCGCTGGAGCGGCGGGAGCGTGCGCTGGCGTGGCGGACGGCGGTCTGCGTGCAGGGGAGGTCGTCGAGATGGTGCGGTGCACGCGTGCAGTGGAGCTGCCTCGCGACGGCTGGCCGCTGTAGCGAGCGGCAGAGCTACAGGCGCCCAGATCTGGGCCGCGTGGGGCCGCCCTGGCCCGCGTCAACCACTCTGCCCCCGCCCACCCTTCTCCCTCCTCCCACCCCTCCCGGCCACCGCCAGTGGTCGCTGCTGGGTTGATGAGCACGCGCGCGGCGACTGCTACCTCTTGAGCACTACGTTGGATTTCCCCGAAGAGGAGAGGATGATGCAGTAAAGTAGCGTAAGTATTTCCCTCAGTTTTTGAGAACCAAGGTATCAATCCAGTAGGAGACCACGCACAAGTCCCTCATACCTACACAAAACGATAGCAACTCGCAACCAACGCTTAGGGGTTGTCAATCCCTTCACGGTCACTTACGAGAGTGAGATCTGATAGAGATAATATTTTTGGTATTTTTGATAGATAGATGCAAAGTAAAAAGTAAAGGCAAAGTAAAAACAAAGGAAGTAAATAAAGTGATATAGATTGATATGATGAGAATAGACCCGGGGGCCATAGGTTTCACTAGTGGCTTCTCTCGAGAGCATAAGTATTCTACGGTGGGTGAACAAATTACTGTTGAGCAATTGAAAGAATTGAGCATAGTTATGAGTATATCTAGGCGATGATCATGTATATAGGCATCACGTCCAAAACAAGTAGATCGAAACGATTCTGCATGTACTACTATTACTCTACTCATCGACCGCTATCCAGCATGCATCTAGAGTATTAAGTAAAAACAGAGTAACGCCGTAAGCAAGATGACATGATGTAGAGGGATAAATTCATGCAATATGATAAAAAAACCATCTTGTTATCCTCGATGGCAACAATACAATACGTGCCTTGCAACTCTTTCTGTCACTGAGTAAGGACACCGCAAGATTGAACCCAAAGCTAAGCACTTCTCCCATTGCAAGAACTACCAATCTAGTTGGCCAAAACAAAAAGATAATTCGAAGAAACTTGCAAAGATAACTCAATCATACATAAAAGAATTCAGAGAGGAATCAAATATTTTCCATAGATAATACTGGATCATAAACCCACAATTCATCAGTCTCAACAAACACACCGCAAAAAGAAGATTACATCGAATAGATCTCCACGAGAGAGGGGGAGAACATTGTATTGAGATCCAAAAAGAGAGAAGAAGCCATCTAGCTACTAGCTATGGACCCGAAGGTCTGAAGTAAACTACTCACACTTCATCGGAGGGGCTATGGTGATGATGTAGAAGCCCTCCGTGGTGGATGCCCCCTCCGGCAGAGCTCCGGAACAGGCCCCAAGATGGGATCTCGTGGATACAGAAAGTTGCGGCGGTGGAATTAGGTTTTTGGCTCCTGTTCTGATCGTTCGGGGATACGTAGGTATATATAGGAGGAAGGGGTACGTCGGTGGAGCTCCGAGGGGCCCACGAGGTAGGGGGGCGCACCCAGGGGGAGGGGGGCGCCCTCCACCCTCATGACCGCCTATGGCGCTTCTTGGAGTAGGGTCCAAGTCTCCTGGATCATGTTCGGTTGGAAAATCACGATCCCGAAGGTTTCATTCCGTTTGGACTCCGTTTGATATTTTGTTTCTTCGAAATACTGAAAAAGGCAAAAAACAGCAATTCTGGGCTGGGCCTCCGGTTAATAGGTTAGTCCCAAAAGTAATATAAAAGTGGAAAATAAAGCCCAATATAGTCCAAAACAGTAGATAAAGTAGCATGGAGCAATCAAAAATTATAGATACGTTGGAGACGTATCAGGCATCCCCAAGCTTAATTCTTGCTCGTCTTCGAGTAGGTAAATGATAAAAAAAAAGAATTTTTGATGCGGAGTGATACTTTGGCATAATTTCAATGTAAATCTTCTTAATTGTGATATGAATATTCAGATCCGAAAGATTCAAGACAAAAGTTCATATTGACACAAAAATAATAATACTTCAAGCATACTAATCAAAGCAATCATGTCTTTCAAAATAACATGGCAAAAGAAAGTTCATCCCTATAAAATCATATAGTTAGGCTATGCTTCATTTTCGTCACACAAAGATGTTCCCAACTTCTATACCCCCAATGACAAGCCAAGCAATTGTTTCATACTTAAATAATCTCAAACTTTTTCAACCTTCACGCAATACATGAGGGTGAGCCATGGATATAGCACTATGGGTGGAATAGAATATGATGATGGGGATTGTGTGGAGAAGACAAAAAAGGAGAAAGTCTCACATTGACGAGGATAATCAACGGGCTATGGAGATGCCCATCAATTGATGTCAACATGAGGAGTAGGGATTGCCATGCAACGGATGCACTAGAGCTATGAATTCTCAACAAAAGAAAACTAGTGGGTGTGCATCCAACTCGCTTGCTCACGAAGACCTAGGGCATTTGAGGAAGCCCATCGTAGGAATATACAAGCCAAGTTCTATAATGAAAAATTCCCACTAGTATAAAAAGACAACTTATGAGACTCACTACATGAAAAACAAGGTGCTACTTTGAAGCACAATATATGAGACTCACTATATGAAGAACAAGGTGCTACTTTGAAGCACAATATATGATACTACATGAGGAACAAGGTGCTACTTTGAAGCACAAGTGTGGAAAAAGAGATAGTAGCATTGCCCTTTTTTTTCTTTTTTTCTTTTTTTGGGCCTTTCTTTTTTTCTTTTTGGCCTTTCTCTTTTTTTTTATTTGGGCAATGCTCTAATAATGATGATCATCACACTTCTATTGATTACAACACAAGGATTACAAATCGAAACTTAGAACAAGATATGACTCTATATGAATGTCTCCGGCGGTGTACCGGCATGGTGCAATGAATCAAGAGTGACATGTATGAAAAATAATACATGGTGGCTTTGCCACAAATACGATGTCAACTACAAGATCATGCAATGGCAATATGACAAAAGTAATGCATGTCATGATGATGATGGTGGAAGTTGCATGGCAATATATCTCGGAATGGCTATGGAAATGCCATAATAGATAGGTATGGTGGCTGTTTTGAGGAAGATATAAGGAGGTTTATGTGTGATAGAGCATATCGTATCACGGGGTTTGGATGCACTATCGAAGTTTGCGCCAACTCTCAAGGTGAGAAAGGGCAATGCACGGCACCGAAGAGGCTAGCAATGGCGGAAAGGTGAGAGTGCGTATAATCCATGGACTCAACATTAGTCAAAAGAACTCATATACTTATTGCAAAAATTTAGAAGTCATCAAAAATTCAAGTACTACGCGCATGCTCCTAGGGGGATAGATTGGAAGGAAAAGACCATCACTCGTCCCCGACCGCCACTCATAAGGATGCACAAGCCAGGTACACTTCATGTTTCAAATTTGTTACATAACTTTAACCATACGTGCATGCTACGGGATTTGCAAACATTAACACAAGTATTTCTCAAATTCATAATCACCCAACTAGAACGACTATGATATTATCACCTCCATATCTCAAAACAATTATCAAGCATCAAACTTATCTTAGTATTCAATTCACTCAAAAGAAAGTTTCACATATCTTGAACACCAAGTATATTAACATTAAGCAAATTACCATGCTATTAAAGACTCTCAAAATAATCTAAGTGAAGCATGAGAGATCAAATAGTTTCTTTAAAACAAATCCACCACCGTGCTCTAAAAGATCTAAGTGAAGTACTAGAGCAAAAATTATCACGCTCAAAAGATATGAGTGAAGCACTATGAGCAAAACTATCAAGCTCAAAAGATATAAGCGAAGCACATAGAGTATTCTAACAGATTCCAATTCATGTATGGCTCTCTCAAAAGATGTGTACAGCAAGGATGATTGTGGTAAACTAACAAGCAAAGACACAAATAATACAAGACGCTCCAAGCAAAACACATATCATGTTGGTGAATAAAAATATAGCTCCAAGTAAATTACCGATGGAAGTGGACGAAAGAGGGGATGCCTTCCGGGGCATCCCCAAGCTTTGACTTTTTGGTGTCCTTGGATTATCTTGGGGGTGCCATGGGCATCCCCAAGCTTAGACTCTTGCCACTCCTTGTTCCATAATCCATCAAAAGTATTCACCCAAAACTTGAAAACTTCACAACACAAAACTCAACAGAAATCTCGTGAGCTCCGTTAGAGAAAGAAAACAAAAGACTACTTCAAGGTACTGTAATGAACTCATTCTTTATTTATATTGGTGTTAAAACTACTGTATTCCAACTTCTCTATGGTTTATAAACTAATTTACTAGCCATAGATTCATCAAAATAAGCAAACAATACACGAAAAACAGAATCTGTCAAAAACAGAACAGTCTGTAGCAATAACTAACGCAAACTTCTGGAACTCTAACAATTCTACCAAAACGGGAAGTCCTGGTCAATTTGTTTATTGATCAGCAGCAAAAATAATCAACGCAAAATCACGTTTCTGTGATTTATCATAATTATATTCGTGTGTGCAAAGTTTCTGTTTTTTAGCAGAATCAAATCAACTATCACCGTAGGTTATTCTATAGGTCCTACTTGGCACAAACACTAATTAAAACGTAAAAACACATCCAAACAGAAGGTAGATGGATTATTTATTCCTAAACAGAAGCAAAAACAAAAAACACAAAATAAAATTGGGTTGCCTCCCAACAAGCGCTATCGTTTAACGCCCCTAGCTAGGATAAAAGCGAGGATAGATCTAGGTATTGCCATCTTTGGTAGGCAATCCATAAGTGGCTCTCATGATAGATTCATATGGTAACTTTATTTTCTTTCTAGGGAAGTGTTCCATACCCTTCTTTAAGGGAAATTGGAATCTAATATTCCCTTCCTTCGTATCAATAATTGCACCAATCGTTCTAAGGAAAGGTCTACCAAGAATAATAGGACACGAAGGATTGCAATCTATATCAAGAACGATAAAATCTACGGGCACATAATTCCTATTTGCAACAATAAGAACATCATTAATTCTTCCCATAGGTTTTTTAATAGTGGAATCTGCAAGATGCAAGTTTAGAGAGCAATCATCAAAATCACGGAAATCTAGCAAATCACATAAAGTTTTGGGAATAGTAGAGACACTAGCACCCAAATCACATAAAGCATGAAACTCATAATCTTTGATTTTAATTTTAATAGTAGGTTCCCACTCATCATAGAGTTTTCTAGGGATAGAAACTTTCAACTCAAGTTTTTCTTCATAGGATTGTATCAAAGCATCAACAATATGTTCGGTAAAGGCCTTATTTTGACTATAAGCATGAGGAGAATCTAGCACGGATTGCAACAAGGAAATACAACCAATCAAAGAGCAATTTTCATAATTAAATTACTTGAGATCCAAAATAGTGGGTTTAGCAACATCACGGTTTTTATTTATTTCAATCCCACTTTCATCAATTTCATCATCAAGATCTAGAAACTCCGAATTCTTAAAACACCTTCTAGGTAAAGGAAGATAATCTTCAGATTCATCAAGATTCATATTGCAAAACAAAGATTTAATGGGGGACACATCAATAACTTTTAGATCTTCATCTTGATTTTCATAGGGATTGGAAGAACACGCTTTAATAAAGGCATCTTTGGAAGCACACATCCTAGCGGTTCTTTCCTTGCACTCATCAATGGAAATTCCCATGGCTTTGAGAGACTCATTGATATCATGCTTAGGAGGAATAGATCTAAGCTTTAAAGAATCAATTTCAAGAGAAATTCTATCAACGTTCCTAGCCAAATCATCAACTTTAAGCAATTTCTCTTCAAGCAAAGCATTAAAATTCTTTTGTGAATTCATAAACTCTTTAACACTACTCTCAAATTCAGAGGGCATCTTATTAAAATTTCCATAAGAGTTATTGTAGGAATTTCCATAATTATTAGAAGGATTACTAGGATAAGGCCTAGGATTAAAATTCCCTCTATAAGCGTTGTTTCCAAAACTATTCCTACCAACAAAATTCACATCCATAGATTCATTATTATTCTCAAGCAAGGTAGATAAAGGCATATCATTGGGATCAAGAGGAGTATTTTTAGGAGCAAACATCTTCATAAGTTCATCCATCTTTTCACTCAAAACATTGATTTCTTCTATAGCATGCACTTTCTTACTAGAAGATCTTTCGGTGTGCCATTGAGAATAATTAGCCATAATATTATCAAGCAATTTGGTAGCATCCCCTAACGTAATTTCCATAAAAGTGCCTCCCGCGGCCGAATCTAAAAGATTTCTAGAAGCAAAATTCAATCCGGCATAAAAAATTTGTATGATCATCCATAAATTCAAACCATGAGTAGGGCAATTGCGAAGCATTAATTTCATTCTTTCCCAAGATTGGGCAACATGCTCATGATCAAGTTGTTTAAAATTCATGATGTCGTTCCTAAGAGTGATAATCTTAGCGGGAGGAAAATACTTAGAGATAAAAGCATCTTTGCACTTGTTCCAAGAATCAACACTATTTTTAGGCAAAGATGAAAACCAAACTTTAGCACGATCTCTAAGTGAAAACGGAAATAACTTCAATTTGACAATATTGTTATCCGTATCTTTCTTCTTTTACATATCACACAAATCAACAAAATTGTTTAGATGAGTAGCGGCATCTTCACTAGGAAGGCCGGCGAATTGATCTTTCGTAACAAGATTCAACAAAGCGGTATTGATTTCACAAGACTCATCATTATTAAGAGGAGCAATCGGAGTACTAAGGAAATCATTATTATTGGTATTCTAGAAATCACACAATTTGGTATTATCTTGTGCCATGGCAACAAGTAATCCAACACACAAGCAAACAGAAAGGCAACGAGAAAAAGGCAAACGGGAAATAGAGGAGGAGATTGGGAAAGAGAGGGCGAATAAAACGGCAAGGGTGAAGTGGAGGAGAGGAAAACGAGAGGCAAATGGCAAATAATGTAATGCGAGAGATAGGGATTGTGATGGGTACTTGGTATGGTTGACTTGCTTGCGTGAGCCTCCCCGACAACGACGCCAGAAATTCTTCTTGCTACCTCTTGAGCACTGCGTTGGATTTCCCCGAAGAGGAGAGGATGATGCAGTAAAGTAGCGTAAGTATTTCCCTCAGTTTTTGAGAACCAAGGTATCAATCCAGTAGGAGACCACGCACAAGTCCCTCGTACCTACACAAAACGATAGCAACTCGCAACCAACGCTTAGGGGTTGTCAATCCCTTCACGGTCACTTAAGAGAGTGAGATCTGATAGAGATAATATTTTTGGTATTTTTGATAGATAGATGCAAAGTAAAAAGTAAAGGAAAAGTAAAAACAAAGCAAGTAAATAAAGTGATATAGATTGATATGATGAGAATAGACCCGGGGCCATAGGTTTCACTAGTGGCTTCTCTCGAGAGCATAAGTATTCTACGGTGGGTGAACAAATTACTGTTGAGCAATTGACAGAATTGAGCATAGTTATGAGTATATCTAGGCGATGATCATGTATATAGGCATCACGTCCAAAACAAGTAGATCGAAACGATTCTGCATGTACTACTATTACTCCACTCATCGACCGCTATCCAGCATGCATCTAGTGTATTAAGTAAAAACAGAGTAACGTCGTAAGCAAGATGACATGATGTAGAGGGATAAATTCATGCAATATGATAAAAACCCCATCTTGTTATCCTCGATGGCAACAATACAATACGTGCCTTGCAACTCTTTCTGTCACTGAGTAAGGACACCGCAAGATTGAACCCAAAGCTAAGCACTTCTCCCATTGCAAGAACTACAATCAAGTTGGCCAACCCAAAAAGATAATTCGAAGAGACTTGCAAAGATAACTCAATCATACATAAAAGAATTCAGAGAAGAATCAAATATTTTCCATAGATAATATTGGATCATAAACCCACAATTCATCGGTCTCAACAAACACACCGCAAAAAGAAGATTACATCGAATAGATCTCCACGAGTGTCGGAGTAATGGGCCACGGGTAGGCTAACCCGAGCCCCAGAACCTTTCAAGACATCGGGGCAGGCTGCGCCCCTCAAGCCAAGTCTCAGATGGCGACTCCAAGATGAGCCGAGTCTCAGATGGCGACTCCAAGATAAGTCGAGTCTCAGATGGCAACTCCAAGATAAGCCGAGTCTCAGATGGCAACTCCAAGATAAGCCGAGTCTCAGATGGCGACTCCAAGATAAGCCGACTCATGGCCGGCGACTTCCAGAGGAGCCGGCTGTGGAGAGTCCGCCCACGACTCCACTCTCGTCGCGATAGGCGAGGTGGGTACGACCACGACGTGGCCGTCACCTCCTGCTTACGAGGGGCCGGCATGGCTACAGTGTGCCGTACCGCTGGAGATCTCCGGCGTGGCCCGGCACTGTTGCCATGCCAGCCCTGACCTCAGCCACAGTGTGCGGCGCACTGTGGCCACGATGGCCTACCTGTACGGCTCAGAGACGGTGGACCCGCTTGTTAGTGAGAGTATGGAAGACGGCGGATATGCCCCGAAGGCGGCCCTGTGGGAGTGGGCTCCCTAGAGTCGGCCAGCCTCTCCCACGGGTCCCACGCGCCATTAACCAGACAAGACGGGAAGTAACGAGAGTGATCGCCCGATAGACGGCGGCACTGTTGCCATGACCCCGTGACCAAGCCCGCGTCATCAGAATCACGGCTACAGTGCCGGACTCGCCGACGGGGCCCGCAAGTCGGCGGGCCCTAGCAGTCGGCGGAGAAGACGGCGACCTGAGAGACAAACGGCTGGGACCCGCACCCAGCCGGATTACCGTTGTACCCCCGGGGGGTAGGCCGATATAAACCTCCCGGGGCACCCATGCAAAGGGTTCGCATCCATTAGCCTTAGACCAGATCACATAGGAAGGAGAAAGCTAGCCTTGCCTTCTCCTACCTCCCGAATACAGCTCTAGGAGCAACCTTGTAGTCACTACGCCTTAGTGATCATGCGGAGACCCCGCAGAGCAGCAGTAGGGGTGTTATCTCCCCGGAGAGCCCCGAAGCTGGGTAAGATTCGCCGGCGTGCATGCCTTCGCCTCATCCCGTTTCCAGGAACCGGCAACGTTCTACTCGCTCCCACCATGATAAGCCATCCATTGGCATATGTCGCACCCAACCCCCGACATTTGGCGCCCACCATGGGGTGAGGTGCACCGTCGTCCGGAGACCTGCTTTGGACGGGAACCCTTTCCCTCCCCCGCGAGCGTAGCCAGCCCGGCACGCCCGATGGCGCTTGCCCTAACGCGCTGCAAAGCGTCAACGACGCCTGCGCGGGGAGCTACCTTGCTGACCTTCTTGGCGAGGTCAGCATCTCCGACGAGCCTGCATTCGATGTGGGCACGGGTGGCCCCGAAAGCCTCCTCGCGGGCCTCCTCGACCATCTCCATGTCGCCGGCGAGCCTGCCGTGGACTTGGAGTTCGTAGGCTCCACCGACCCGATGTTGGTCGATTCCGACAGCGTGTCGCTCGACAAGTTCGCCTCCAACATGGTGATCTACGACGAGCCGCTCCCTCGCGAGGAGAGCGGCGGAAGCGTCGTCACGGAGGTGCTCGTTATTAGTCATGGCGAGCACTCCGGTGAAGGAGCTCATGACCCGCTCGACGCGGCTCTGCGAGACCTGACGGCACCCATTCTGGAGGACGCTGACGCCGAGACGCTGGAGGCACGCCGCATTCAGCTCATCGAAGGTGCGAAGAAGCTGGCAAGCATGAGACGCTTGTCAGAGGCCTACCAACGTGAGATGGATCGCGCCGTGGGCGGCTCGCCAGCCCCGACTGGGCTCAGCCGCCTAGGCACGGTCCGACAATGCGGCGCGGCCATCGCCAACCTGTTCGGGGCCGATCGCCCCGTATATGCCACGCCTGCGGAGAACATCCGTGCCGCCCAGGCGGCAGCAGACGAGCTAGACAACTTCGAAGGCGAAGAGCGCCGCTTGATGACCGAGCGAGTCCAGCGACTCCTCAAAGCGGCTGCCGCACAGAATGAAGCCGCCTGCCGCACGAAGGCGCCGCAACGACAAAATGACAACTTACCTCCCCGCCGAGACCAAGGCGCGACGTCTCGGACGCCGACTGGCGGAGCCCGCAGAAGAAAAGAGAAGGATCCGGCTGTCAGCCACAGTCGGACTCGCATCACCATCGAGCGCGACCAAGACGGCCGCCCAAGAGCAGTGGAACGGCAGGGTGACTACCTGCCTCCCCCACCATGAAGAGAAAGACGAGTCTCCCCGCCGCCAGTTGAGCATCCGACTCTCGACGACCGCCTCGACCGTCGAGAGGGAGTCGGAGAGAACGACGCCCGCCACCGGATCGACCGACTCCACCGATCCCTGGCGCTGGAAGAAGAAGATGAGCTGGGCCCGCCCTGCTTCGGACCCCGCATTCAAGACGAGCCCTTTCCCAAAGGGTTCACGCTCCCCCGAGACACGCCCAAGTACACCGGCTCCATGAAGCCGGAAGATTGGCAAGTTGACTACTCCACAGCCGTCAACCTAGCAAACGGCAACAAGCGCGTTGCCGTGAAGTACGTTCCGCTCATGCTCCAGGGTACCGCCCGGACATGGTTGAACAGTTTGAAGCCCCGCAGCATCAACAGTTGGGTCGACTTCACCGAGGCTTTCATCCGCAACTTCACCAGCACGTACAAGCGACCCCCCAAGCCACGCCAACTCTCCTTGTGCGTGCAAGGCCAAGACGAGTTGACTCGCGATTACCTCACGCGATGGGGCGAGCTTCGGAACTCCTGCGAGGGCGAGCACGAGGTGCAGGCTATCGAGTACTTCACCGTCGGGTGCAGAGAAGGCACCCTCCTCAAGCATAGGCTCCTCCGCGACAAGCCAGAGACCCTCGACGAGTTGCTGGTCATAGCAGACAAGTATGCCACGGCCGACTCCTCCATGAAGACAGAGATTCAAGTTAGTGCGACTGGCAAAGTGGCCCCTCAGGCTCCCAGAACTCCGGCTGGAGACACCAGTCGGCGACAACAGCAGAATGATCACAAGCGCAAGGCCCCACAGCCGACTTCCAGCCGTCGGCAGGTTGTGACAGTCGAAGACCAACAGCCTGAGGGGCAGCCTCTGGCGAAGCGGCAGAAAGGCGATAAGACCAACTGGTTGTCGGCCTTCTCTTCCGAGCAGACTCTAGATGGTCCCTGCAAGTTCCACAGTGGCGCGAAGCCGTCAAACCATACCACCCGGAAATGCCACTGGCTCACCAGAATCGCCAAAGGAGACGGCCTCCTTCCTCCTCCGCCTGCTGGGCCGCCGCCCCCACAGCCGCCCCAGCAGCCGGCGGCCAGGCCAGTCGGCACCGTGCAAGATGAATACCCGGAAGAACATGGAGCTTATGTAGTGTTCACCAGTATGGCCGATGATCGGCGCAGCAGACGATTGCAGCAGCAAGAAGTAAATGCAGTGGCATCAGATACTCCGGAGTTCATGCATTGGTCCGAGAAGCCTATCAGTTGGAGCAGAGCTGATCACCCAGAGGTGATGCCGAATCCGGGCTCCTACGCCTTGGTTCTGAGCGCTACCTTGGCTACTGATAGGCGGGCCGCTCGCTTCTCGCAAGTATTGATAGACGAAGGCAGCAACATCAACATCCTGTACAAGGATACCATGGAGAAATTAGGAATCAAGCAGAAACAGCTTCAAAGCAGCCGAACTGTTTTCCACGGCATTGTACCTGGCCTTTCTTGCTCCCCAATCGGCAAGATCCAGATAGATGTCCTCTTCGGAGACAAAGATCATTTTCACCGAGAGCCAGTTTGGTTTGAAGTGGTGGACCTTGCAAGCCCATACCAAGCATTGCTTGGTCGACCTGCTTTGGCCAAGTTCATGGCGGTCCCCCACTATGCTTACCTCAAGATGAAGATGCCAAGTTCAAAGGGGATTCTGACCGTGGCCGGCGACTATAGGAAGTCGTCCGCCTGTACGGCCGAGAGTAGTCGGCTGGCCGAGTCCCTGGTGATCGCAGCTGAGAGGCGGCTCCTTAATCGGGTTGTGGCGATGGCCGGCAAGCAGCCAGAGATGTCGCCCGACCCCAAGGAGTCGGAAGCTGAGGGTTCGTTCAAGCCGGCTAAAGAAACAAAGAGGATACCTTTGGACCCGGAGCACCCGGAGAGGCACGCTGTCATAGGTGCAAACCTAGACAGCAAATAGGAAGGCGAGCTCGTCGATTTCCTCCATGAGAATCAAGACATCTTCGCATGGTCCCCTAAATACATGCCAGTTGTACCGACGGAATTCGCCGAGCACAAATTACATGTCCGATCTGATGTGAAACCCATCAGGCAGCCTTTGCGCCGCCTGTCAGAAGAGAAAAGAAGAGCTGTTGGAGAAGAGATAGCCCGACTCCTAGCGGCCGGCTTCATTATGGAGGTGTTCTTTCCAGAATGGCTGGCGAACCCGGTCCTAGTGTTGAAGAAGAACAAGCAGTGGCGGATGTGTATCGACTACACAAGCCTCAACAGAGCTTGCCCCAAAGATCCATTTGCTCTGCCAAGAATTGACCAGGTGATAGACTCCACAGCCGGATGCGAGCTGTTGAGCTTCTTAGATGTGTATTCAGGATATCACCAGATCAAGCTGAACCCGGCAGACAGACTAAAGACTGCCTTCATCACGCCGTTTGGAGCCTTCTGCTACCTGACTATGACGTTCGGCTTGAGGAATGCCAGCACCACCTTTCAGTGTTGCATGCAGAAGTGTCTCCTCAAGCAACTCGGCAGAAATGCCCACGTCTACGTGGATGATGTGGTGGTGAAAACGGAAAAGCGTGGGACACTGTTGGAAGATCTCCAAGAAACCTTTGAGAATCTGCACCGATTCCAGATCAAGCTCAATCCAGAGAAGTGCGTCTTCGGAGTACCAGCCGGCCAGCTCCTTGGCTTCCTGCTCTCTTAACGCGGCATAGAGTGCAACCCTGTAAAGATCAAAGCCATCGAGAGGATGGAAGTCCCCCGCCGACTATTAGATGTGCAGAAGTTCACCGGCTGCTTGGCGTCCATCAGCCGATTCATCAGTCGGCTGGGCGAGAAGGCTCTCCCTTTGTACCAACTGATGAAGAAGACCGCCTTTTTTGAGTGGAACCACAAGGCGGACGAAGCATTTCTCGAATTGAAGAAGGTGTTGACTACTCCCCCTGTGCTGGTGGCTCCGACTCCTAAAGAGCCTATGCTCCTATACATTGCCGCCACCAGCCGGGTAGTCAGCATAGTTATCGTAGTTGAACGCAAGGAGGAAGGCAAGGCGCTCCCTGTCCAGAGACCGGTATATTACCTGAGCGAGGTACTATCGACCTCCAAGCAGAACTACCGCCACTACTAGAAGATGTGCTACGGCGGTCAGGCGCAGTGTCACTGGTGTCTACCAACGCTGTGTCGAGGCAGAACAAGGCCAAGCAATTCTGAGAGATATTCATGAAGGCGAGTGTGTCCACCATGCGGCTTCAAGGGCACTCGTCACCAAAGCCTTCCGGCACGGTTTCTTCTGGCCGACTGCCCTCGAAGAGGCCAAGGAATTAGTCCAAAACTGCAAAGGGTGCCAGATGTTCCGTTCCAAGCCGCTCCAGCCGGCTTCAGCGCTCAAGACCATTCCCATCGCCTGGCCCTTTGCGGTTTGGGGCTTGGACATGGTGGGACCATTCAAGACGGCACAAGGCGGCCTAACTCACCTACTTGTCGCGATGGACAAGTTCACCAAGTGGATAGAAGTAAAACCCATCAAGAAATTGAATGGTCCGACTTCAGTAACCTTCATCGACGACATTACGACTCGGTACGGCATACCACACAGCATCATCACCGACAACGGCACAAATTTTGCCAAAGGAGCCTTGGCCCGTTTCTACGCAACGCAGGGCATCCAACTGGACTTAGCGTCTGTCGCCCATCCGCAGTCAAACGGCCAGGTGGAGCGAGCAAACGGCCTCATCCTATCCGGCATCAAGTCCCGCCTGGTCGAACCACTGGAGCGTTCGGCCGGCTGTTGGCTTGAGGAGCTGCCAGCCGTCCTCTGGAGTCTGCGCACGACTCCAAACAAGTCAACCGGCTTCACGCCTTTCTTCCTCGTCTACGGTGCTGAAGCCTTCATCCCGACGGACATAGAATTCGACTCCCCGCGAGTCACCATGTACACTAAGGAGGAAGCAGAAGAAGCACGTCAAGACGGCGTCGATCTGCTGGAAGAGGGCCGGCTGTTGGCACTCAGTCGGTCCGGCATCTACCAGCAGAGCTTGCGCCGATATTACAACAGGAAGGTCAGGCCAAGATCTTTCCAAGAGGGCGACCTTGTGCTCCGACTGATCCAGCGGATAGCCGGCCAGCACAAGTTGTCGGCACCTTGGGAAGGCCCCTTCATTGTCAGCAAAGTGTTGGGCAACGACTCCTACTACTTGATTGACGCTCAGAAGCCCCGAGCACGCAAGAGAGACGACTCCGGCAAAGAGTCGGAACGGCCATGGAATGCAAACCTCCTTTGAAGATTTTACAGTTGATTCAGTATGTATCACGATACCCCTTTGTATTAAAGTACCGAGACTTCGGGCCCCTCGAGACGAGCTCGGGGACTGCCCCTTTTGATTATCTGTATGATAAGAATTATGCCTTCAAGTATGCTACTTCTTGCTACGCCGCTTGGCACCGGGCTCGACTAGTCGGCCCGGGGACTCGCCTCTGGCGCTATGAAATGTTTCCTGAAGTCGGACAAGTAGTGTGAGGCGCCTAAGCCGTCTCCTGCCAGAAGCCGCAGCTCGCAGAGCGACTGTTTGGTAGGCAGGAGTAAGGATGAATGGGCGTCCACACGAAAAATGGCTAAGGACCTAAAACATTAACATAGCCTAGGCCGGCTTCCAGCCCCCTTTCACAAGCCGACTCGCAAGTATTCGGCTTGCCGCTTTCTATCCAACTTGTTAAATAAACTCCAATGAAAGGCAAGTACTTGCTTTCCCCAAAGTAGCCAGACATTTGGTCCAGCGGCAGTCCGCAGAGCGGTCGTCCGGCTAACAAAGCGGCAACTAGGGGAAGGCGGCAAAGGAAAAAGCCAAAGGAGCAATGAGTAAGGAAAGATAGAACTCGGATTAAATATTTACATAAGCATAGGCCCATTGGCCGAATCTTCAGGCAGAAGTTCAAAATACACCCCGAGGGTGGAATTGTGCAAATTAACAAGTTCCTTAAAGACTTTCTAGAGCAGATAAAATAAAGCTAGAAGGCAGCCAAGGGAGCAGCAGACGGGTTCGGAGGGTCGGAGGAGATGGCGGTGTCAGGCGCCGGGGCGGCCGGCTGGGCAGTCTGGGCTTGGTCACCGCCAGCGGCAGTCGGTCCGGTCGGACGCGGCTCATTGCTAGAGGCGCGGTCGAGCTGAGGCTGGTCGCCCGCTCCGTCTTCTGGTGCCTCCGTCTCGCCTTCGTCCTCCGCCTCGCCTTCTTCCTCGGTGCTGGAGTCAATCACCTCCGCCGATTCCTCGCCATATTTCGGGTTCATCCCGAACCACTCTGGCGGCACCTCCTCGCCGCCTTCAGCCTGCTCGGGGACGAAGACACTGGTGTCCGTGTAGTCGGCGATGGCCGCCGCATGCTCATTAAGGGCGCCCTCCACAGCCTCCAGCTCGGCCTGGGCCTCTGACCGGAACGCGACCAGACGGTCCAGGTCCAGCCCGGATACCACGCCTTGACGAATTCCAAGGCCCAGCGCGCTCCGGCCCGGGCTGAGGAACCCTTCCAGGCCTCAAGACGGCCGGCTGCGACCTCCAGCCAGTCGGCAGCCCGACTGGCGGTGCGCAGAGCCGGCATGTCTGGCCACAGGGCGGCGACTGCCTGGGCGCCAGCATGCTGAAGCCGGCGCATCAGCCGGTGGGCCGGACGAAGACGGGCCTCGATGCTCAGAAGTTGCTCATCGACCGTCAGGGGAGCGTTGACGGCAATCACCTCGCCGCTTGCCCTCCACGCCTCACGATCAGCCTCGATGGCCAGAGGGACTGCCTGCGAGTGGCCAGGGAAGAAGTCTGCCAAGACAAAAAAGAAGCAAGTCAAAAAATCAGAAGTCAGCCTGACACATAGTCGGAAACTCAAAGAAAGAAACTCACCATCGACGATGTCCTCGATCTCATGGAAGCCGGAGGTCAGCATCGCCTCCTTGTCGGTCCAGGAGGAGCGCTCGCTCTCAAACTCGGCCAGAAGAGCAGCCTCCTTCTTCTCGGCCTCGTCCTGCGTTTTCTTGAGCAGCTCCTTCTGCTCGGTCAGCTGCGCAGCAAGCAGATCGCGCTCCGCAGCAAGCTTGCTGCACTCCTCCCCCTTGGCGCGCAAGGCGGTGTTAACTTCACCCAGCTGCTCCTGAAGAGTGGCGTTAGCCCCTGAAAAACAAAAGAAAGAGACGAATAAGTCGTCAGCAAAGAAGATCGCCGGGAAGATCCGGCCCGACTGCTCAGCAGTCAGCCCGAATCTCGGGGACTACAGCCCACGGGTGCACCAGTGCGCCCCCGCGAAGAAAGAAGAACAAGGAAGGAGACGTCGAAGTCGTCAAGAAAGAAGATCGCCGGGAAGATCCGTCCCGACTACTCAGCAGTCGGCCCGAATCTCGGGGACTACAGCCCGCGGGTGCGCCAGCGCGCCCCCGCGAAGAAGAGGAAAAGAACTTACTCCGGCTTTCCGTCAAGTCGGCAGCCCGCTTGCTCAACTCCTCAACATTGCGGTTGAAGGCAGTGGCGCGGAGGTTGTGATACTCCTGCAAACAAAAATTTCAGACAGAGATAAGTACTTGGAACTCGCCAGAGGGAGTTCCAAGCCGCCTGCTTAGCAGCCGACCTGAAACTCGGGGACTACACCCAGTGGGTGCGCTGGCGCGCCCCCACAGAGAAGAGCAAGAAAGACAAGAATCAAAGAGGAAAACATACCCGGACAGCCGCTCGCGACGCTAGATGCGCCTTGGTGCAGATCTGGAGGGCGTCGCCTTCGGCTCGCAGCTTCACTTGGACATCCAGAAGCGTCTGGTTCAGCGGGCCCATGCCGCCTCCGCGCACCCACCCAACGGGCGTGGCGCTCGTCGCCTCGGCGTTTGGAATGGCCGAGCTGGCGGCTCCGACCTCCAGGGGCCACGGCGCCGAAGTTGCCTTCTCGAGGCGGCGACGCACCGGCGAGGCAACCTGAAGAAGCAGCCTCGCCTCGACCTCATCCTGAGTCAGCGGCACCGGCGGGCCTGCCGGCTATTTGCCGTGGGTCCTCCCAGATGGCGGTGGAGGCGGAGGCGGCGGCACTAGCGTGTCCTACATGGAGGCCTCGCCGCTCTCCTTCTCCATGACGGGGTTCTCGGCACCGGCTTCTCCGGTCTGCCCCATGAATTCTGGAGGCGGCGGTGCGGAGGATAGTGGGGCGACAAGCAACGCCGATTGGCAACGTGCGGTCTCCTCGGCTCGCCGTCTCACCGCGAGGGCGGCTTCAGCATCCTCCAGCTTCTTCTGGGCGGAGGCAGCCGCCTTCCAGGTCTCCGCCTTCTCCAGGCGGTCGGCCTCCTCCTCGTCGCGCTTCTCCCGCGCGTTCCGCTCCGTCGCCTCCCGGAGGTCGGCGGCGGGGTCGACCCGCCGAGTATTGGCGGACGTCTCTGCCGACCCCATGACGGAGGGGACGGCGACTCTTTCAAGGGAAAGGGGGCCCTGAAGAAAAAAGGGGAGGAGTGTAAAAGAAGACTCGGACAAGACTCACCGGAGAAAAATAAAGACAAAGATGAAAAAACTTATGCAGAGAGTAGCGGCGGCCTTCTCACTTCCCTACGGAAGCGGTTGGCCTTCGCGGCCGCCTCCTCCCGCTTGGTCGCGGCGGCCGCCCCCTTGAACTTCTTCAACTTGCCGCCGGGCACACTCGGCCCGGCGTGGCGCCTCTTCGCGCCGCCTTGGCCGGCCAGGCCGGCGGAGGAACCCGCGCCCGAGGGACCGACCCTTAGCTGATGGCGCGGGGCGACTTCCCCTTCGGCTCGTCCTCAGGCCAGTCGGTGAAGGTGGCCGAGAGCCTGAGGCCGCTTCCTACTCCTCCTCCTCCGCCCTTGGCGTCGGCTTCCATCGCAGCCGCCCCCAAGTCGGGGTCGTCGACGTCGCTCTCCGCGCGATCGGGGACGAACTCGCGGGGCAGTCTCGTGACACCGGCTGCAGGCTGCATGAGGGGGTTCTAGCTCAGAAGAATCCAATGAAAATCAGAAGTCGGATTCGGCTATAAAGAAGATAAAGCAATAAGGAGATGCAACTTACCACTGGAGGGGGGTTGGCGCGCGAGTACGGCTCCTTGCCGAACTGCCAGTCCTCCCCAAACTCGCAGTTCACGATGTGGTTTACCATGTTTGCCACCTCCGTGCGGGGCATCTCCTTGGTGCTCATCTGACTCGGGTCTCAATGGCCGCTCATCTGACAGATCAGGTGGGGCCGGCCTTGGAGCGGGAGGACTCGGCGCGCCACGAAGGCGGCTAGCAAGTCGGCCCCGACGAGGCCCTCCGACTGCGTCAAGACTCGGAGTCGCGCTACGGCGGCGGCTCCGGCGGGAGTCAGCGTCTTGACTCGATGAGACCAGCTGGAGAGCCTCCCAGCTGGGGCGCCGGCTTCATAAGGTGGCAGATTAACCCAGTCGCCGTCAGGGGCGAGGTTCTTCACATAGAAGTACGAGCGCTGCCACATCTTCACCGACTTGATCAGCGAGATGGAAGGGAAGGGGTTGTCGGCCGTCGATCGCCGCATCATGATGAAGGCACCACATTGAGCCGGCACGCCGGCGACGTGCGTGCCGAGCTTAGATGAGAAGAATTCTCCCAACAGCTCGATGGTGGGGAGAATGCCGAGGAAACCTTCGCACAGAGTGGCAAAGGCGGACAGCAGCACCACCGTATTTGGGGTGAGGTGGTGTGGCTGGAGGCCAGGAAACTCCAAGAAGGAGCGGAAGAAGCCGCTCGCCGGCAGCCCCAGGCCGCGCATGAGGTGTGAGCGGAAGATGACCCGCTCGCCCTCCTCCGGCGCCGGCGATATCTCCCTCGCCGATGCGGTGCGGGCTCGCACGAGGTGTGCGTCGGGGAGGCGGCGCATCTTGCGGAGGAACTCAATGAGGTCGTCGTCGACCACCGAGCCGTCCCACGCACCGGAATGCACGGCCGGAGCCGCGGCGGCGGAGGAAGAGCTCATCACTGGCTGGTGCGGTGTGGTTCTGCTCGCCGGCGGCAAGAAGAAGGAAAGAGGAGGCAAGAGGAACGGGGATCGGGGGAGATGGGCGCGTGTGCTTTGCTGCTCCACTCCCCCCTCCTACTTATAGCCTTGGAGGCTGAGAGGCCGAGGGGGCGGGCGTGGAATTAACTGCGCTCAGAGCCCCACGCCGCCCCACGATTTACCCCACGAAGTTACTGCATGCAGTGATGATGTGAGAAGCCCAACCGTTCGCACGGCCGCAGCGGATCCGTTCGTGTGCCGAGGCACGATAGTGGCGGGCCCCGCTTGACGGCCCGTCCCGTCGCGCGCGTGGGCAAGCAGACTGCCCCCGCCGCGTGGCGCCGCGCGATAGGACCGCGGCGGGCGGTAGCAGGGAAGCGTATCAGGCACGCCGCCTGGTCTCCCGCCCCGACTTTTGAACTCCTTATAGAGCAAGACGGCCCTCTGCGAATCCAACTTCGAATAGTCGGCCCAGAGGAAGACGGCAAGCAAGGCCCAGATTCCACCACCGGAAGAATGAAACTGTTGAGGCCCCACAACGTGTCACTCTCGGAGCCTCACCAGCTTCGGGGACTACTGTCGGAGTAATGGGCCACGGGTAGGCTAACCCGAGCCCCAGAACCTTTCAAGACATCGGGGCAGGCTGCGCCCCTCAAGCCGAGTCTCAGATGGCGACTCCAAGATGAGCCGAGTCTCAGATGGCGACTCCAAGATAAGCCGAGTCTCAGATGGCAACTCCAAGATAAGCCGAGTCTCAGATGGCAACTCCAAGATAAGCCGAGTCTCAGATGGCGACTCCAAGATAAGTCGACTCATGGCCGGCGACTTCCGGAGGAGCCGGCTGTGGAGAGTCGGCCCACGACTCCACTCTCGTCGCGATAGGCGAGGCGGGTACGACCACGACGTGGCCGTCACCTCCTGCTTACAAGGGTCCGGCATGGCTACAGTGTGCCGTACCGCTGGAGATCTCCGGCGTGGCCCGGCACTGTCGCCATGCCAGCCCTGACCTCAGCCATAGTGTGCGGCATACTGTGGCCATGATGGCCTACCTGTACGGCTCAGAGACGGCGGACCCGCCTGTCAGTGAGAGTATGGAAGACAGCGGATATGCCCCGAAGGCGGCCCTGTGGGAGTCGGCTCCCTAGAGTTGGCCGGCCTCTCCCACGGGTCCCACGTGCCATTAACCAGACAAGACGGGAAGTAACGACAGTGATCGCCCGATAGACGGCGGCACTGTTGCCATGACCCCGTGACCAAGCCTATGTCATCAGAATCATGGCTACAGTGCCGGACTCGCCGACGGGGCCCGCAAGTCGGCAGAGACGGCGGCCTGAGAGACAAACGGCTGGGACCCGCACCCAGCCGGATTACCATTGTACCCCGGGGGGTAGGCCTATATAAACCCCCGGGGCACCCATGCAAAGGTTTCGCATCCATTAGCCTTAGACCAGATCACATAGGAAGGAGAAAGCTAGCCTTGCCTTCTCCTACCTCCCGAATACAGCTCTAGGAGCAACCTTGTAGTCACTACGCCTTAGTGATCATGCGGAGACCCCGCAGAGCAGCAGTAGGGGTGTTATCTGCCCGGAGAGCCCCGAAGCTGGGTAAGATTCGCCGGCGTGCATGCCTTCGCCTCATCCCGTTTCCAGGCACCGGCGATGTTCTACTCGCTCCCATCATGATAAGCCATCCATTGGCATATGTCGCACCCAACCCCCGACAATGAGAGAGGGGGAGAACATTGTATTGAGATCCAAAAAGAGAGAAGAAGTCATCTAGCTACTAACTATGGACCCGAAGGTCTGAAGTAAACTACTCACACTTCATCAAAGGGGCTATGGTGATGATGTAGAAGCCCTCCATGGTGGATGCCCCCTCCGGCGGAGCTCCGGAACAGGCCCCAAGATGGGATCTCGTGGATACAGAAAGTTGTGGCGGTGGAATTAGGTTTTTGGCTCCTGTTCTGATCGTTCGGGGATACGTAGGTATATATAGGAGGAAGGAG
The DNA here is from genome assembly GCA_963921465.1 of Triticum timopheevii. Lineage (NCBI taxonomy): Eukaryota > Viridiplantae > Streptophyta > Magnoliopsida > Poales > Poaceae > Triticum > Triticum timopheevii. The sequence continues at coordinate 485,045,190 of OY997270.1, read as the reverse complement.
TACGTCGGTGGAGCTCCGAGGGGCCCATGAGGTAGGGGGCGCGCCCAAGGGGGCGCGCCCTCCACCCTCATGACCGCCTCTAGCGCTTCTTGGAGTAGGGTCCAAGTCTCCTGGATCACGTTCGGTTGGAAAATCACGATCCCGAAGGTTTTATTCCGTTTGGACTCCGTTTGATATTCTGTTTCTTTGAAATACTGAAAAAGGCAAAAAAAACAGCAATTCTGGGCTGGGCCTCCGGTTAATAGGTTAGTCCCAAAAGTAATGTAAAAGTGGAAAATAAAGCCCAATATAGTCCAAACTAGTAGATAAAGTAGCATGGAGCAATCAAAAATTATAGATACGTTGGAGACGTATCAGCGACCCTGACGGTTGTTGTGATGCTGTGCCCCGGCGGATCCTGGTGGCGGAGGCTGTGGGCCGACACGGCGGCAGCGCGGTGCAGGTGACTGCCGTCGCCTGCTGGACGCGCTCCCGGTGGTGGTCAGGTCTGCTGGCGCTGCGCTAGCCGGTGCCCACTTTTGCGACTGTCGACGTTCCTAGGCTTCCCTCCTCCATGTGTGTCTGTCTTCTCCGGCGTTCTTTGCCATGTCCACTCTGAAACTGCATCTGAGGTCCTTGCTCATGGGTTGGGGCGAAATTCCCGCACGGCGATGGCTTGCGCTGATAACGACGACATACGAGGGTGTCATCACCTCCTTGGAGGTGTTGGCATGACCCTGTCGGACCTCCTCCTAGAGCACCGGTTGAAATCCTAGGTCTGGACTCCTGGACCGGGCAGCGGCGGCGTCTCAACATCGTTGCCCTCTTGATGGCGCTGCTTTGGTTGCATGTGGAGTTTGATGCGGCAGATGGTGGCTGGTGATGCATCGCTCTGGCATCGACGGCTGCATAGGGAGCAGGTCGCAATGTATGCCAGCACAGGCGCTCCCCCAACGAATGTTAAGCCAGTTCTTGCCGAGCCCTGCCTTTCACCCACCGACTCCTAGGCACATGGGTGTGTGGTACGTTAGTCTGGGCAGTCCTGGGGCTGCAATCGTCCCTGGTGGTGTCTAGCGATGGCGGTGATGCTGCCCTATTGCTCCGAGTCTTGGCGCCTCGCCATCTTTGGCTGGAGGTCGGGCTGGGCGAGGCCTAATGTCGTTGTGTGTTGTAGTTGTGGGCACCTCCTTACCTAGTTGTAGTCGCTTGGTGAGGACGGTTGTGTGTGTGTCCCTCCTTCCTGGAGGTTATACCCCCGATGTCTTCCTGTTCAATGCAATGAAACGCAAACTCTTTTGCATTTTCTCGAAGAAAAAATATGGCGTATGGGAGGAGCAAGCCCTGTGCGAGGAACACACCCTGCACGTCGAAACAAACATGCCCTCTTCGTGTACGCACCACAAGTGAGCTAAACTGCACGTTCGTCTCTTTGTGGGTGAGCAGCGGAGCATAAACTAATGCACAGATGGTCATAGATTCCGTTTATGCTGCCTACGTACATTGCAGATGTTGTATCCTCCTGATGTATAACAATCTTGTGAGCTTGAGGTAACCAATGCTGGACTTCTGCATCAATCTTGTGAGCTTGAGCTAACCAATACATACTATTTTTCCGAATCCATAAGCTAACAGCTTTCCTGATGCCTCTCAGCCCTAAGCTAGCTACAACCAATGATTCAGTAAAAAAAATCACACTCACTTCACAAGATAGATGCAGGGATGTCCTTCTAAATGTCATCATTATGTTTATATGTTCTTTGAAGAAACACATTTGAAGTGCGGCTATATATACAGAGCCACCAGTGAAGAAGCCTCGGTGAAGATACCATGTGAATTCCCAACTACTCCAAAACATTTCAGAAATGATAAACCACCACACCTCTGAGTCAGTCCATATATGGTACCACAATTCACCACAAAACTTAACTCTCCACAACTCCCTCAGACACAATCTCAGGTTCCCTAGACACACTAGTAATTTAGCTACAGAAAACCCTTTGTTTCCGGTGCAAGAAATTCTAGATGGTGTATGTAATCACAATCCAATTATGCCCAAAAAAGGCATGCAGACAAGGTACCGCGGCAATGCAATACACATAGAGGGTGCACCAATCCATCCTCAAAATAGTATGTATATATTACTAAGCTTACAGAAAGATGCAGATCTAATACAGTAACAAGACACAACTTCCTGAAGAACAAGACAGACAAAAAAACAACTAACGTGTACAAATCGCGGGCAGGCTCCACCCCTCCGCAATGAATAGCTTCACAACCGGTGAAAGATCGAGGATGTCGCCTAGAGGGGGTGAATAGGCGCTTTAAAATATTTACGGTTTAGGCTTGAACAAATGCGGAATAAACCTAGCGGTTAATTTGTCAAGCACAAAACCTAAAACAACTAGGCTCACCTATGTGCACCAACAACTTATGCTAAGCAATATAAGCAACTATGTGATAGCAAGATATATGACAAAGAACAATATGGCTATCACAAAGTAAAGTGCATAAGTAAAGGGCTCGGGTAAGAGATAACCGAGGCACGCGGAGACGACAATGTATCCCGAAGTTCACACCCTTGCGGATGCTAATCTCCATTTGGAGCGGTGTGGAGGCACAATGCTCCCCAAGAAGCCACTAGGGCCACCGTAATCTCCTCACGCCCTCGCACAATGCAAGATGCCGTGATTCCACTAAGGGACCCTTGAGGGCGGTCACCGAACCCGTACAAATGGCAACCCTTGGGGGCGGTCACCGGACCCGTACACTTTGGCAACCCTTGGGGGCGGTCACCGGTACCCGTCAAATTGCTCGGGGCGATCTCCACAACCTAATTGGAGACCCCGACGCTTGCCCGGAGCTTTACACCACAATGATTGAGCTCCGAACACCACCAACCGTCTAGGCCGCCCAAGCACCCAAGAGGAACAAGCTCAAGGGCACCAAGCACCCAAGAGTAATAAGCTTCTCAACTTATAACTTCCACGTATCACGTGGAGAACTCAAACCGATGCACCAAATGCAATGGCAAGGACACACAGAGTGCCCAAGTCCTTCTCTCCCAAATCCCACCAAAGCAACTAATGCTAGGGAGGAAAATGAGAGGAAGAATGAAAGAAGAACACGAAGAACTCCAAGATCTAGATCCAAGGGGTTCCCCTCACTTAGAGGAGAAAGTGATTGGTGGAAACGTGGATCTAGATCTCCTCTCTCTTTTCCCTCAAGAACTAGCAAGAATCATTGGAGGGATTGAGAGTTAGCAAGATCGAAGAAGGTCAACAATGGGGGAAGAACACGAGCTCAAAGGATTAAGTTCATTGGGGAAGAAGACCCCCTTTTATAGGACCTCCCGAATCCAACCGTTATGTGCTCAGGTCGTGGACAAGCGGTACTACCGCTTGGAGGAGCAGTACTACCGCTTAGCACGGTCAAAATAGCCCAACGAGAGAGAAAACACGAGTTTTTGGTCCGGAGCGGTACTACCGCTTAGAAGCCACGGTAGTACGGCTCTGGAGTGGTACTACCGCTCAGGAGCCGCGGTAGTACCGCTCTGGAGCGGTAGTAAAAAATTACATCCGCTCTAGTCGCGGTAGTACCGCTGCAGCCTTTACCAAAACAGCCACAACTTTTACAACGGACTCCGAATTCAACGAAACCAAGTTTGTTGGAAAGCTAACGACATGGGCTAAAACAATATTGATAGAAATATCAAGAATAAGCAAATGAGAAAAGTCCCATAAGAAAATGGTGAGAACCCTTCATCGGATAAGACCGGTAAAACCTCCAACACCGAAAACATCATAGAAGACGCATGCGAACTCCGTTTTCGATGAACTCAAGTTTGTCATCAAGATGACCATAAGCTCTAAGACTCACAAAGATAACCAAACAAGAACCAAGAAACATGATGCAAGGATGCAATGGTTTGAGCTCTCTACTAACGATACGATCAAGCTACCAACTTGAGAGCCCCCCTTGATAGTACGGCAAACAATCATATAACTCGGTCTCCCAACTACCACCACAAGACCGGTAAAATAGAAAACTTATCAAGGGAAAACCTTTGCCTTGCACATGGTCCACTTGAGCTAGATGAAGACGATCTTGACTCCCTCAAGTTGGACCACCTTTCTTGATTGCGTTGGCTCGATGAAGACTATATGATTGCTCCCCCATAGTTCACTATGGGTGAGCCACTCTTTGGCACATCTTCACAAGTACATTGACACCACAATGGATGGCAAGATTCAAGCACTTGATCTCTTCATGATGCTCCACTTGAACTTGCACACGGCAATCTTGATGACGATCACCACTTGATGTCATCCTTTCCATGGGTTGTATGATATCTTCCTCTTGACGCAAGCCCATGGATACGTACCTAACCCCACATACAACTCTCACATAGACCATGGGTTAGTACATAAAGTACAATGGACAATGCTTACCATACCATGGGATCACTTGATCCCTCTCGGTACATCTTCTACGCTTTGTGAGTTGATCAACTTGATTCACTCTTGACTTAGTCTTGATCAACCTTGAATCTTTGCAACTCTCTTCATTTGGATGATGTCTTGAAGGTAAACATGAATGATCACACAACCTTCTTCTTCAAGACATGCTTGCAATAAGCTCAACACTCATATGACCAATCTTTGGATAATTCCTTAATAGCACCTTGGTCATCACAAACTCTCATTGAAACCAACAAATGGACTCCAAGAAAAGCCTATGGGCAAACCCTTAAAATATAACTCAAGGTAACCATTAGTCCATAGAGATTGTCATCAATTACCAAAGCCACACATGGGGGAACCACATGTCCTTTCAATCTCCCCCATTTTGGTAATTGATGACAATCACTTTCAAGAGAGTTTATACAAGGAATTATGCATCACCATTCAATGCACCAACCAATAATGCATGCGTATGAGGTGCAAATGCTAAGGACACAAAAACCAATGCTACTCCACAAAACTCTCTGAAACTTCTCCCCCATTGGCATCGATTGCCAAAATGGGCGAAAATCTTAGAAGGCCAATATAAATTGTGGTCCTCCATAAATTGTGTATTTCTCAATAAGAGAGTGGAATGCAATACACATATCCAACTGCCAATACTTGGAGGAAGACAAACTATATTGATGCCCAAAGATTGCAATAGAAAGATATGCCACAAAGACATAACAAAGAGAGACACAAGCAATCAGAAGATACCAATTGAAGCAAGCAATCAACGGATATCAATTGAACCAACTAGACCAATGATCCTACATGCCACAAGAATAAAGATATTATGAAAAGCGCAAAGGAGTGTTCTAAAGAAACTAGAGAAGCTCCCCATGATTTGTGCACACATAAGATTTTTTGTATTTGAATACAAAGTGCACAAAATAGGATCATAGCTCCCCCAAAATCAATAGAAACTCACATCCAGTGCAAGTGAGCATATAGGAAACAAAGCCTAGCGCTTGCAACAAGCACATGGTTGAGCAACATGTAAAAGAGGCAACTCAAGAATAGGCTCAACCAAAATGATGTGTGTGAGTCATGGCGAAGCACTTGAGAAGACTAAGATTAGGATGAGCATTGAGCATCAACATAGTCTTGAAAGAATGAGGCACACGGTGCAGGGCCTATCATTCCCACACACAACTGGCAAATGGGTTCACACGCTTACTAATAAGCAAAAGAGAACCTGTGCTTGTGACAACCCGTGGTGAAGATAGACGAGGGGACGCTCATCAAGACGAGGGATACCAATTAAGATGGCAAAAACCTCGTAAAGATAAGCAAGAGGAAAATAATCTTCACCACACAAGAGTGCAACAAGATGCAACGATAGAGGACACGCACTCAAGGCAAAAGCTTTCACGGAGCCACCAAAGAAATAACATAAGAAAGACAAGGTGGACGTGAAAGAAAAGATATCAACTAGAGATGTAATTTCTCTCAAGTGTATAAGGTTCTATGTAGACGAAATCATGATGATATATATATCTACAAAGAAGGATGTACACCCGAAATAGCTACAACACGAAGGAACAAGATATCCACAAGGAAGTCATAAATATACCAATAAGATATTTGCTTAAAAGCATAGCACTTGGCTAGATATGGTCTTATTGTATATAAATGAAGTCCAAACACACATCCATCAAAGGCATCACAACTAGCAACAAGAGATCATCGTTGGGATGCTTTGAGAAAGGAAACAAGTATCACAAGATATGAAATGAATATCATGCCAAGATGCAACCTACACAAGGTTGAATGCAAGAGGAGAAAGCATGAATAGATACTTGTTACCGAGATATCATTGGAAGGATGTAGTAGATACCAATTGAAGGTAGATAGTAGTTCATTGATCATCCTAGCTTGACTCCAATATGCACATGGTGACAACACCTTCCTTGTGGGTGAGCCGAGCATCCAATGCATCTCCAAATGTTCCTAGAAGAACAACACAAACTAAACGGTACCCAAACTCATTGGGACCAAATAGTTAGAAAAACCAATACATAGGACAAACTCCACCTAAATATGTGCATATAGATATGACAATGAATTGCATACACATCTCATCCAATTTGAGACTTGGTGGAGACCCCCCTATATATTGAGTCAAAGAAAGAAAGCATGCCAAATAAAATACATGAAGTAAACATGCATGCTCAAGACTTTCAAAACCCGAAACCTAAAGAGAAAGAAATGCCAAGTGAAAAGGATACCAAATGGAGAAATCATCACTTGGAAGATATCATTAAAGATACATCAAGGAATGAGATATCCATTGATACACACTAAACTAAAGATGTCAAACTCCCAAAGAGAGGATGGTTCCAAACAAACCAAGCTCTCAACAAAGTTTCATGATGGCACAAAGTACCAAAAAGAAATGGCTTGCCTTCCACCAAAACACACTTGATAAGGATCACAAGAAGAGTGTTCTAAAGAAAATAGGATAGCTCCCCCACGAGTTGTGCATTATATAGGATTTGCATTTGAATACAAAATGCACAAGGTGGGATCACTACTTTCACTATATCTAGAAAACACTAGACAAGAACAAGAAATAAACAAGATCCACAAGTGGCAGGGAAGACACCGGGAGTTGACACAAACCTTGGCAAGAGAAAAGGCAAATAAAAACAAAAGTCAAAGTAAAGATGATCAACAAATTCTACCACACATAAGTGACTACCAATTGTCAAAAGACAAGAAGTATTTGGAAATAATTCCCGGTGGTAGATAACAAGGACATCCAACATAATCTTCACAACAAACACAAGCAAATTGCAACTTGTAGAGCTAACATGCCACCTAGGAACAAGATAATCTACAATATCAATTCTAGGTGACAATATCTCAAATGTACACATTTTCTAGGCTTGTAATATGCACTTAGCATATTACTCCCCCATAATGTGATACCAATAAGAACTTAACAAGAGGCAATAAGAGGAACAAACAAGAGATAATTAATGGACTATTTAGAATTTGAATTTCTCATGAGAGATATACCACCTAGCGACTAGATAATCTTGTAATATCAATACTAGATGGTATTCATCATGTACACACATTTATAGGATTGTGAGGTGCACAAAGCACATCACTCCCCCAAAATGGGATGTTCCATTAATCTCTCACACGAGCCAACTAGGATACAAACAAGAAGCATAAAGGCTCAACGCACGACACACACGTACATGGTGTGCAAACCAACACACACATACTTGATTGCTCAATATAAGCAAGTTGGAATCACAACATATACAAACACATGCAAGGAACAAAACCAAAACATGCAAGGGGGCAAGTAACTTTCAATGTAAGCAATTTTAAGTACAAGTTACCGCAAGGAGGCACATTGGATATAAGATATAAACTTGATGATTCAATTGACTTGGCTTGAGACAATAAGAGTGATGAAGTCCCCTTAATTCTTCATAATGTAGCCAAGTCTCCAATGCCCTCCAACAACACCTATTGATCAAGTTTGAGCTTGTTGGTACCCAACCAAGTTGGGTCCTAAGAGGTTAGTCACAATAGGTTTGGCTACCCAAATGGTTCTTTGCTTGACACCACTTTGAGTACCAACAAACTTGGCAAACACATTGCCAACCTTATACTTACCAAGAGAATATATATCATCAATAATAATTGGGTTGGATAAGTTACCACTAGTGCATGAAGAAGCGACGTGACCTTTCTCACGACATAAGTAGCAACGTCTACTCTTCACTTTCTTCTCACTTGATTTCTCAATTTGAGAAGCATTAACTTGAGTCTTCTTGGGAAGAGGCCTTTCTTCAACTTGATGTTGAGCATGAGATTGAACTTGTGCCCTCTTCCCTTGTTGCTTGACACTAATGGCCTTCTTCTTCAATGGGCAAGATCTAACATGATGCCTTTCGACTTTGCACTTGAAGCAAACAATCTTGGCCGAATTCTTGACTTGTTCTTGGCCCTTCCTTTTGTTCATCTTGGACTTCTTCTTCTTATTGGAGTTGAATCCAAGTCCACCTTTGTCATTGGGTGATTTTTGCACACTCAAGATATTGTTGAGTGTGGCCTTCCCTTCATGACACTTTTCCAAGTCTTTCTTCAAAGAAGTGACTTGGGCCTTGAGCTCTTTGATTTCCTCTACATGGTTAGTCTCAACACAAGTACTAGAGGAAGTATAAGCTTCATCGTTAGAGCAACAAGGCAAGGAAAGCAATTCATCACAAGATGTATCAACATTGTGAGTAGATGAATTACAAGGACTAGCACATGGCAATATACTATTTTGACTAGAAGTAGTGCTAGTATCCACATGAGGCTCACTAGATGTTACCTTAGCAATCATGGCCTCATGAGCTATCTTTAGCACACTATGGGATACTAGAAGATCATCATGAGAGCTTGAGAGCTTTTCATGACTTTCTTCCAATTTCCCATAATTGCTAGATAGCACCTCAAGTTGAGCCCGTAGCTCAACATTCTCCTTCAAAATGGATGCTTCACAAGTAATAGAATTAGTAGCACAAGCATCATCATTAACAACAAGAGGAGAAGGCAACTTGGCAAGCTCTTTTAAATAAGAAGCTTCAAGTTGGGCATGAGACTCGGTGAGTTTGATGAGCTCACCCTTGATGACCCTTGAGCCATTTTCGAGGTGCTCAAAATCCTCAAGGAGTCTAGCATGATAAACTTCAAGCTTAGCATTTTTAGTTTTGAAATCGTTGGCCACCTCAAGAGCTCTATCATGAGATTCCCTCACTCTAGATAATTCTAGAGCAAAAGTCCCTCAAGAGATTCGGAGGTGGTTTGTTCATGTTCAAGAGCTTGAGATAGCTCTGCGATCTCATTTGCATAATCATGCCCATGAGCTTCCATTTTCTCAATGGTGACCTTGTGCTCCTCGAGATGAGATTCCAACTCCTCAATATATTTCTTGCCCTCAATGGCAATGGACATAATTTCCATGAAGTTGGAACGAGCAATTTTATTTTATGAAGAGCTTTAAAAATCATTTCCCCCTTAGTTTTTAAGGAGGCAACATTATCATTCTCTTCATCATTATCCTCATCATCATTAGTATCAACATCATCATCAAGAGACATATTGGGGTACAAAGTAGGAGATACCTTTGACGCCTTAGCCATAAGGCAAAAAGCAATAGATGATGGTGTAGGATCCCTTGAGGCACCATTAAACACCACATCTTGTTCCATGGAGTGTTGGGTTTCCACTACATTGTTAGCACAACAATTCGAGGAAATAGATGCATTTTTATCATGGCAACAAGACATAGCAAGCATATCATCATGAGATTTAGTCAAGCAATTTCTACATGATATGCAAGGACTATCAACACAAGCATGTGAAACATTTGGAGTGCTCGAAGTGTTAAAGCCCAAAGAAGGAGCATTGCAATAATATAGTGATGAAGGATCATCCACAATAAGCATACTATCACCACTGCAATGACCAACACTACTCACCATATCATTACCTTGTGGCAAACCACATGTAGGTGAAGTAGAAGAAGTTGAGAAGACTATACGACCGGAGGCGGAGGGGGAACAATCATCCCCACAAATATTGGACACACCATATTTATCTTGAAGCTTTGTCCACAACTCATGAGCATCCCGGAATGGCATGAGTTGAAAAATAACTACATTGCTCAAAGCATCAAAAAGCACATTAGAAGCTTGAGCATTGAGATAAGAGTTTTTCTCATCCTCTAAAGATAATATTTGGGGATCCTTTGGAGGAGAAAACCCCATATCTACAATTCGCTCTAAATTTGGGTCCATGACCCTAAAGAGATTAAGCCTGCGAATTACCCAAACATCAAAATTTGTGCCATAGAAACTAAGAGTGTCAGAGAATCCTAATCCCCTAGTCGACATCTTTACTCTCTAGGCGGTTAAGCCTAACAAAGAGAGACGAGGCTCTGATACCAATTGAAAGATCGAGGATGTCGCCTAGAGGGGGGATGAATAGGCGCTTTAAAATAATTACGATTTAGGCTTGAACAAATGCGGAATAAACCTAGCGGTTAATTTGTCAAGCACAAAAGCTAAAACAACTAGGCTCACCTATGTGCACCAATAACTTATGCTAAGCAATATAAGCAACTATGTGATAGCAAGATATATGACAAAGAACAATATGGCTATCACAAAGTAAAGTGCATAAGTAAAGGGCTCGGGTAAGAGATAACCGAGGCACGCGGAGACGACGATGTATCCCAAAGTTCACACCCTTGCGGATGCTAATCTCCGTTTGGAGCGGTGTGGAGGCACAATGCTCCCCAAGAAGCCACTAGGGCCACCGTAATCTCCTCACACCCTCGCACAATGCAAGATGCCGTGATTCCACTAAGGGACCCTTGAGGGCGGTCACCGAACCCGTACAAATGGCAACCCTTGGGGGCGGTCACCGGACCCGTACACTTTGGCAACCCTTGGGGGCGGTCACCGGTACCCGTCAAATTGCTCGGGGCGATCTCCACAACCTAATTGGAGACCCCGACGCTTGCCCGGAGCTTTACACCACAATGATTGAGCTCCGAACACCACCAACCGTCTAGGCCGCCCAAGCACCCAAGAGTAATAAGCTTCTCAACTAGTAACTTCCACGTATCACGTGGAGAACTCAAACCGATGCACCAAATGCAATGGCAAGGGCACACGGAGTGCCCAAGTCCTTCTCTCCCAAATCCCACCAAAGCAACTAATGCTAGGGAGGAAAATGAGAGGAAGAACGAAAGAAGAACACGAAGAACTCCAAGATCTAGATCCAAGGGGTTCCCCTCACTTAGAGGAGAAAGTGATTGGTGGAAATGTGGATCTAGATCTCCTCTCTCTTTTCCCTCAAGAACTAGCAAGAATCATTGGAGGGATTGAGAGTTAGCAAGATCGAAAGAAGGTCAACAATGGGGGAAGAACACGAGCTCAAAGGATTAAGTTCATTGGGGAAGAAGACCCCCTTTTATAGGATCTCCCGAATCCAACCGTTATGTGCTCAGGTCGTGGACAAGCGGTACTACCGCTTGGAGGAGCGGTACTACCGCTTAGCATGGTCAAAACAGCCCAACGAGAGAGAAAACATGAGTTTTTGGTCCGGAGCGGTACTACCGCTTAGGAGCCACGGTAGTACTGCTCTGGAGCGGTACTACCGCTCAGGAGCCGCGGTTTGAGCTCTAAGACTCACAAAGATAACCAAACAAGAACCAAGAAACATGATGCAAGGATGCAATGGTTTGAGCTCTCTACTAACGATACGATCAAGCTACCAACTTGAGAGCCCCCTTGATAGTACGGCAAACGATCCTATAACTAGGTCTCCCAACTACCACCACAAGACCAGTAAAATAGAAAACTTATCAAGGTAAAACCTTTGCCTTGCACATGGTCTACTTGAGCTAGATGAAGACAATCTTGAATCCCTCAAGTTGGACCACCTTTCTTGATTGCGTTGGCTCTATGAAGACTAGATGATTGCTCCCCCATAGTTCACTATGGGTGAGCCACTCTTCGGCACATCTTCACAAGTCCATTGACACCACAATGGATGGCAAGATTCAAGCACTTGATCTCTTCGTGATGCTCCACTTGGACTTGCACACGGCAATCTTGATGATGATCACCACTTGATGTCATCCTTTCCATGGGTTGTATGATATCTTCCTCTTGACGCAAGCCCATGGATACGTACCTAACCCCACATACAACTCTCACATAGACCATGGGTTAGTACATAAAGTGCAATGGACAATGCTTACCATACCATGGGATCACTTGATCCCTCTCGGTACATCTTCTACGCTTTGTGAGTTGATCAACTTGATTCACTCTTGACTTAGTCTTGATCAACCTTGAATCTTTGCAACTCTCTTCATTTGGATGATGTCTTGAAGGTAAACATGAATGATCACACAACCTTCTTCTTCAAGACATGCTTGCAATAAGCTCAACACTCATATGACCAATCTTTGGATAATTCCTTAATAGCACCTTGGTCATCACAAACTCTCATTGAAACCAACAAATGGACTCCAAGAAAATCCTATGGGCAAACCCTTCAAATATAACTCAAGGCAACCATTAGTCCATAGAGATTGTCATCAATTACCAAACCACACATGGGGGCACCACATGTCCTTTCAACCGGGAAGCAGACTTTTCCATGTATAAAAAATGCAACCGAACAAATCCATGTACTATATCTCAATCAACAATTGACCTGCAAAATCAACACCCCAAATTCAATACCACCGGTGAGATCTGCAGGCTTGCTATGAACCGGTGGTCCGCTGCTGCCCGCCGGACTTGGGCCGATAGGCTCCTCCATCCTTTCTCCCGTCCCTCGTCCCCTTCTTGCTTTTCTAAATTATTTTGTGTCATTGCTATTATGAACTATTTTCTCAATTTTTTTGTTTTTCCAAGATTTTTTGACAGATTGGTGTCGCCATAGAAGAAAAGAAGTATCATGAGGTGAAACTAGGAACACATGAAGCTGCTAGATGTACTAATGTAGCTGAAAATGTACTATCAAGATCCTGGTTGAAGAAAGTTATTTTTCGGCTGACTGCAGTGTTCATGGTCATGCCGTGATGTGAGTTCATGTCGTGTCGCCTCCATGCGTTTACTAAAACACTTTGCTATGCTCTTTTATTTTTCGAGAAAAAACCACGTTCTAGCTACCAAAATGGAGGGAGACATTGAATGTCCATCTTGGAATTAGTTGTTTGACTGAGATTTGGTTGACAAAGATATTGACAGTCCCTTTGAGTTTATTTGACTTGTAATGTGATTTTCATTTATTTAGATTGAACTACATAATACATAGATATGCATTTTTTCGATAAAGGGTCATTTTATTATCTCAAAATGTAGCATCAAGCGGATACAAAGCATTATGCACTTAGCAACTGATTTTCTCTTGTTTAGAAACGAGGGGCTGGGTTTTGACCTTTGTTTTAGTTTGATTTTCTGTGGTATATATATTTGTTGCGATTGCAAAGATTGTTATCTTTGTTGTGGTCGAAGAACACAAACATTGACATTAACGACAATGTGAGAGCAAAGGGGGTGAACGAAATACTAATAAAAAATATTGAAAAGTTCAGACATTAAATTACTACTCCAAAATGTTCAGCTGACTGGTCACTACAAAAAGACATCAAAAGAATCTTTCTAATCGACAAGGTTGATATGTATGCATTGTTGTGTAGTTAGTAACTGATTTTTGGGTGGTCATATACCAAGAGCAGGTATATTAAGGTGATGCAAAATGGGCTGTACGAATTAAAGTATTATATTTTTACTGAGTTGGATGAGAGAGAAGATGAGAGAGAAGGGAACCGGGCTACAAATTAAGAGTCGGTCCAACACGGGCTCCAAGAAACATCGTGAGTGTGTGAGGTGGCCATGTATTACTGAAGTACTAATACTTTTTTAGCTAACTAATATACATGTTGGCTATTGGGCTGGCTATAGATGACATGGCAACAAGATATAGCCAACACTTGGCTCTACCATTAACCTTGCTCTAATGTGTGGAGGATGGTTGTGAGTTCGATGCACCATTGATGCGGTGGCAAGCTTGGATTGGTGGAGAGAGGTGGAGATAGTAGGTAAAAGAAGAATAAGTGATTCACTCATAAAAATAAAGTCAGTGATGTCGCATGATGTGCGTGGGCATTCTAGTCGTATATGTTTGACACGATCAGTGTTAATCTATAGAATATATATGGCACATTGCAATGCACAGACAATTAATAGAGAAAAGAGAAGGGTACGGCGTATGGGAGGAGCAAGCCCCTATGAGGAACGTACCCCGCAAGTCAAAACATAGCAGCTCGCGTCGTCTACACATCACAAGAGGGCTAAACTGCAGGTCCGTCTTTCTGTGGGTCACCCAGTGGATCGTAAGCTAATGCGAAGATGGTCGTAGTCTTTGCCATGCTGCCTATGTGCATTGCAGATGTTATATCCTGACACCAGTGCTTTCTTTTTGAATCAATGTGCTAACGGCTTTCCTGATGCCTCCCAGCCCTAAGCTAGCTACAACCAATGATTCAGTAAAAAGTTCACTCACTTCACAAGATAGCTGTAAGGGATTTACTTCTAGACGCCATCGTTGTATTTATATGTCCTTGGAAGGAAACACATTTAAAGTGTGGTTATATATAGAGAGCCACCAACAAAGTATCGGCCGGTAAAGATACCAATGTGAATTTCCAACTACCCCAAAACATTTATAATCACCACATGTGAGCCAGTCCATATATGGTACTCCCTCTGTTCACTTTTATAAGACCTTGAAGACATTTCAGACAATATGCAAAACAGTTCATTTTAAGTTGTCTGAAACGACTTACAAAAGTGAACGGAGGGTGTACCATAATTCACAAAGAAAAAGGATAAAATCTTTGCTCTCCACAACTCCCTCAGACATAATCTCACTTTTCCCAAATACACTAATTTAGTTGTGGCATTGAATACTTTGGCGGGCATTGCGGGGAAGTGAAAGTTGGGCCTTGCAGCACTTGAGCCACGCCCAACAATTTTGGGCCTTCCACCTTTGTGTCTGCTCTGACGGTGTCTCTTGATGTCGGTGCCTTCCCGGTGCCCAAGCTCTAGTATCTTTTTCTGTTCTGTTCTTTTGGTTTCCACTCGGTTTTCCTTAATTAACCGGAAAATGTTAGGTTTTTGGGTCCGGTTTTCCTTATAAACTGGACCATCTCTCTTCTTCTAAATGAAATGCAGAAACCCCGCCCCCGCTTGAGATGTCCTAAAAAATAAAAACCTTTGTTTCTTTCAGATTCCAGTGCGAGAAATTCTAGATGGTGTACGTAATCACAATAAAATTAAGCTCAAAACATTCCCTCAAAAAAAATTAAGCTCAAAACAGGCATGCAGACAAGGTACCGCAGCAGTGCAAAACAAACACAGGATGCACCAAATCCATCCTCAAAATATAGTATGTATATATTACTAAGCTTACGGGCCAATGCACTTCTAATACAGTAACAAGTCACAGCTTCCTGTGCATGAAAAAGAACAAGACAGACAGAAAGAACCAACAACTAACGTATGCAAATCACGGGCGGGCTCCACCCCTCCGCAATGAATAGCTTCGCAACCGGGAAGCAGACTCTTTCGATGTATAAAAAATGCAACCGAACAAATCCATGTATTGTATCCCAATCAGCAATTGACCTGTAGAGATAAATCAACGGGTTAAATTCAATGCCACAAAGATCACAAATACGGAACAATTTGGATGAAGGTTAAGATGATAACTGGGTAAACAGAGGATTAATCACAAGGCTCTGACTAAGATGGGCCAACAAATCAGTAGCTCAGAATACGTACGGATACATTATTTACTATGCTATAACTGCTCCAGCCTGACCAAGGAGGAGCCAAAAGAAAATAGAGGATGATCACATTCAAAGATTCACCTAGAAAGGTAGACTGCCCGAGGAACTAAGTTAACGTCTAAAGTTGCATTAACCTACAATAATAGTTCAGTACAGATGATGCATACACTTACTTTTTTCAGGAAAAGATTATTTAAAAGTCCTTCAGCCTACAGTAAATTAAACCCCTAAGCACAGACCATCAGGAACTAAAAGATGTATTAGCTTGTCATGTGCAGACTATGCTAACCCTGTATGACAGAAAGCAATCTTTTCCATGCAAAGATCTATTATCTTCATGATATGGTAGAATCTCCATTAAATGTTACATAGTTGTACCACAGCTTAATCTTATATTCAAACATCTCACCTACCATGCTTTCTGAATTTTTAATTATTTAGTACTTTCAGCATTTTGTTTACAGAATCATCTGGACCAATCAGATCAACAAATTGGACTAAAGTAAATAGTCAACAGAGTCCAATTACATATGTAGTGTATGGTTTCATTACTTCTCTTGTCGAGAGAGACAAAGGGTATTTCTTTTCAAATGGCATCTAAGGACAAAGGACCCATAACAAATTTATGCAACTGCAGATGTGCGTTGGAAGAACAACATAAATCCAGAAATAACTGGCGTAGTAAAAAACATGAGCAGCAGATAAACTCAGAACTGTATATTCATCTTTGTTACAATTATACCCATGCAGCCTGTAATAATCAGTGGACTTGCCCCATCGTATATATACAAAATAAAAAAAGAATTTGAGACAACCGGTGCTGGTGATGCGGAGATCCCACATCATTGCAAGTGTAACCTTGCCTACAAGCTCTTCCTTCCTGCAAAAAGAAAACACTTCCTTCAGCATTACTGTACTACTAGTTTTGATTTAGATCTGTATAACTCATGCCCCTTTGTCTTTTTTTCTTCATTCGAAAAGGAGGTTAACACCTCCGGCATCTGCATGGAATGTCCATCTTGGAGTTGCTTGTTTGACTGAGATGTGCTTGACAAAGATATTAATAGTCCCTTTGAGTTTATTTGACTTATAATGTGATTTTCAATTGAGTTGATTACATAACATATAGATATGGATTATTATGTGGTTAGTAACTGATTTTCTCCTGTTTAAAAACAAGGTGTGTGGGTTGATGTTTGGTTTAGTTTGATTTTCTTAGGTATACACCTTAGTGATTTTTTTAAAACATTTGTTGTGGTCGCAAAAATGTTATCTTTGTTGTGGTCGAAGAGTGCAAACATTGACAATATTGAATTCATACTCCAGCCAACTCATCCAAAAGTTAGAGAATCATTTTTATTTAATACTGCATTAGCAGGGTCTTGAACTCAAGACCTCTTGGCTCTGATACCATATTGAATTCATGCTCCAACCAACTCATCCAAAAGTCCGAACTGATGGAGGAAGGCGGGCAATATATTTCAACAGACAATACGACAATGCTAGAGCAAGAGCGGATGAACAGAATACTAATAAAAAATATTAAAAAACCATTAAATTACTACTCCCAAATATTCAACTGATTGGTCGTAACAATTTCTTGTGTGGTCATTGTGGAGAGTGATTGCGAGCGAGATGCACCATTGATGCGGTGGCAAGCTTGGATGGGTGAAGCAGAGGTGGAGACAGTGGCTAAAAGACTGTATGTACACACCACAAGAGGGCTAAACCGCACGTCCATCTTTCTGTGGGCGAGTAGTGGAGCATAAACTAGTGCAGAGATGGTCGTCAGTTCTGTCATGCTGCCTACGTACATTGTACATTGCAGATGTTGTATCCTGACGCAGAACGATCTTGTGAGATTGAGCCAACGAGTGCGACCTCTCCGCGTCGATCTTGTGAGCTTGAGCTAACCATTCCTCTTTCTCTGAATCCATGAGCTAGCAACTTTCCTGAGGTCTCCCAGCCCTAAGCTAGCTACAACCGATGGTTCAGTAAAAAATTTACTCGCTTCACAAGATAGATGTAGGGATGTCCTTCTAAATGTTATCGTTATGTTTATATGTTCTTTGAAGGAAACACATTTGAAGTGTGGTTGTATATATAGAGAGAGCCACCAGCGGAGGCTATGTCAGTAAAGATACCATGTCAAATCCCAACTACTACTCCGAAACATTTATAATCACCCCACATGTGAGCCGGTCCATATATGGTTTGGTGCCACAATTCGCAAAAATATATTCACTCTCCACAACTCCCTCGACGCAATCTCAGGCTCTGACTAAGGTGGGCCAACAAATCAGTAGCTCGGACTAAGGATACATTATTTGTTATACTGTAAATGCTCCAGCCTGATCAAGGAGGAGCCAAAAGAAAATAGAGGATCATCACATTCAGAGATTCACCTAGAAAGGTAGGCTGCCGGAGGAACCAAGTTAACATCTAAAGTTGCATTAACCTACAATAATAGTTCAATACAGATGATGCATATTTTTTTAAATGACATCAGGAAGAGTTTACTTCAAAGGCCTTCAGCCTACATGAAGACCATCAGGAACTACAGTCGCCAACTTCCCGACTGTCTACTAGAACAAGTTTTGCCCAGCTCTAGCGATGAAGGGGTGATGCCGGTGACATGTCTTCGGCTCGCTTCAGTGTTTGTAGTCATTGCTAGGTGGTCTACAGATCTGGATGTAATTTTTATTATTTTTTATGTTCATTGTGCTTTCATGATTGATAATGAATAGATTGGAAGTTTTTCCGCAAAAAAAAACTCTTGAGCTCTTCTTGACCTTCGATCCGCCCTTCATCTTGTTGGTGACTAAAAATGCACTTTTTTCTGTGTTGGCCTATATGTTTGGCATGATTGGTGTTAAAGCTATAGTATAGATATAGCTCATTACAACACACGTATAAATTAACTAGTATTCCTCTGTAAACTAATATAAGAGCGTTTAGATAACTAAAGTAGTGATCTAAATGCTCTTATATTAATTTACGGAGGGAGTAGTAGAGAAAAGATACTTGGTAATATGGCGTATGGGAGGAGCAAGCTCTCTGCGAGGAACACACTCTGCGCGTCGAAACAAACATGCCCGCGTCGCATACACACCACAAGTGAGCTAAACTGCACGTTTGTCTCTTTGTGGCTGAGCAGTGGAGCATAAACTAATGCAGAGATGGTCACAGACTCTGTCATGCTGCCTACGTACATTGCAGATGTTGTATCCTGACACATAACAATCATGTGAGCTTGAGGTAACCAATGCTGGACTTCTGCATCAATCTTGTGAGCTTGAGCTAACCAGTACGTACTATTTTTTCGAATCCATAAGCTAACAGCTTTCCTGATGCCTCTCAGCCCTAAGCTAGCTAGAACCAATGATTCAGTAAAAATTTCACACTCACTTCACAAGATAGATGCAGGGATGTCCTTCTAAATGTCATCATTATGTTTATATGTTCTTTGAAGAAACACATTTGAAGTGTAGCTATATATACAGAGCCACCAGTGAAGAAGCCTCGATGAGGATACCATGTGCATTCCCAACTACTCCAAAACATTTCGGAAATGATAAACCACCACACCTCTGAGTCAACCCATATATGGTACCACAATTCGCCAGAAAACTTAACTCTCCACAACTCCCTCAGACACAACCTCAGGTTCCCCTGACACACTAGTAATTTAGCTGCGGAAAACCCTTTGTTTCCGGTGCAAGAAATTCTAGATGGTGTATGTAATCACAATATAATTATGCCCAAAACAGGCATGCAGACAAGGTACCGCGGCAATGCAATACAAATAGAGGGTGCACCAATCCATCCTCAAAATAGTATGTATATATTACTAAGCTTACAGAAAGATGCAGATCTAATACAGTAACAAGACACAACTTCCTGAAGAACAAGACAGACAAAAAAACAACTAACGTGTACAAATCGCGGGCGGGCTCCACCCCTCCGCAATGAATAGCTTCACAACCGGGAAGCAGACTTTTCCATGTATAAAAAATGCAACCGAACAAATCCATGTACTATATCCCAATCAACAATTGACCTGCAAAATCAACACCCCAAATTCAATACCACCGGTCGGATCTGCAGGCTTGCTGCGAACCGGTGGTCCGCCGCTGCCCGCCGGACTTGGGCCGACAGGCTCCTCCATCCTTTCGCCCCCCCCCCCCCCCCTCCCTCATCCCCTTCTTGCTTTTCTGAATTGTTTTGTGTCATTGCTATTATGAACTATTTTTCTGAACTTTTTTGTTTTTCCAAGATTTTTTGACAGATTTGTGTCACCATAGAAGAAAAGAAGTATCATGAGCTGAAACTGGGAACACATGAAGCTGCTAGATGTACTAATGGAGCTGAAAATGTACTATCAAGATCCTGGTTGAAGAAAACTATTTTTCTGCTGACTGCAGTGTTCGTGGTCATGTCGTGATGTGGTTGAAGAAAATTATTTTTCGGCTGACTGCAGTGTTCATGGTCATGTCGTGATGTGAGTTCATGTCGTGTCGCCTCCATGTGTTTACTAAAACACTTTGCTATGCTCTTTTATTTTTGGAGAAAAAACCATGTTGTAGCTACCAAGATGGAGGGAGACATTGAATGTCCATCTTGGAGTTAGAGGTCTGCTTGACAAAGATATTGACGGTTCCTTTGAGTTTTATTTGACTTGTAATGTGATTTTGATTTATTTAGATTGAATTACATAATATATATGCGGTTAGTAACTGATTTTCTCTTTTTTAGAAACGAGGAGTCGGGGTTTGATCTTTGTTTTAGTTTGATTTTCTGAGGTATATAGATTTGCTGTGATTGCAAAGGATGTTATCTTTGTTGTGGTCGAAGAACACAAACATTGACATTACGATAATGCGAGAGCAAGTATACCGAGGTGATGTAAGTGCGCTATACGAATTAAAGTATTATATTTTACTGAGTTGGATGAGAGAAGAGGAGAGAGAAGGGAAGTGGGTTGCAAATTAAGAGTCAACTCCAACACGGTCTCCAAGAAACATCATGAGAGTATGAGGTGGCCATGTATTACTAAAGTATTAATACTTTTTTCAACTAACTATTGTACATGTTGGCTATTAGGCTGGCTATAGATGACATAGCAACAAGATATAGCCAACACTTGGCTCTACCATAAACCTTGCTCTAAGGTGCCGAGGAGGATTGCAAGTTAGATGCACCATTGATGTGTTGGCAAGCTTGGATTGGTGGAGAGAGGTGGAGATAGTAGGCACAAGAAGAATAAGTGGTTCACTCATAAAAAAAGTGAGTGATGTCGCATGATGTGTGTCGGCATTCTAGTCATATATGTTTGATGCGATTGGTGTTAAACCTATAAAGCACTCCCTCTGTTCCATATGTAGTGCATATAGATTTTTTTTTTCAAGTCAGACCTCACCAACTTTGACCAAGTTTGTGGAGAAATGCATTTACATCTAGAATGCCAGGCATATATCATTAGATTCATCATAAGACGTAGTTTCAGATTTTATATATTTGATATTGCAGATATAAATAGTTTTTTCTATAAACTTGATCAAAGTTTACAAAGTTTGATTTTTTACAAAATTTATATGCACTATATTATGAAACGAAGGGAGCATATATGACTCATTTCTCACTGGTAGAGAAAAGAGACCGGTATGGCGTACGGGAGGAGCAAGCCCCCTGTAAGGAACGAACCATCCACGTCAAAATATACCAGCTCGCGTCGTCTACACACCACAAAAGGGCTAAACAGCACGTCCGTCTTTCTGTGGGTGAGCAGTGGAGAGTAAGCTAATGCACAGATGTTCGTAGTTTCTGCCATGCTGCCTACGTGCATTGCAGATGTCGCAGAACAATCCTGTGAGCTTGAGCTAACCTATGCTTTCCTTCTCAATCCATGAGCTAACTGCTCTCCTGATGCCTCCCAGCCCTAAGCTACAACCGATGATTCAGTAAAAGTTTCACTCACTTCACAAGATGGATCTTCTAAATGTCATCATTATGTTCTGAAGGAAACACATTTGAAGTGTGGCTTTATATAGAGAGCCACCAGCAAAGCCTCGGTCGGTAAAGATACCAATGTGAATTCCCAACTACCCCAAAACATTTATAATCACCACATGTGAGCCAGTCCATATATGGTACCACAATTTGCAAAAGAATCTTCACTCTCCACAACTCCCTCGACATAATCTCAGGTTCCCCAAATACACCAATTTAGTTGCAGGAAACGCTTTGTTTCTTTCAGATTCCAGTGCGAGAAATTCTAGATGGTGTATGTAATCACAATATAAACAAGCCCAAAACAGGCATGCAGGCAAGGCACCGCAACAACGCAAAACAAATAAGAGGATGCACCAATCCATCGTCAAAATATAGTATGTATATTACTAAGCTTACGGAGAAATGCAGCTCTAATACAGTAACAAGTCACAGCTTCCTGTGCATGAAGAAGAACAAGACAGGCGAAAAAAACAACTAACGTATCCAAATCGCGGGCGGGCTCCACCCCTCCGCAATGAATTGCTTCGCAACCGGGAAGCAGACTCTTTCGATGTATAAAAAATGCAACCGAACAAATCCATGTATTGTATCCCAATCAGCAATTGACCTGCAGAGATAAATCAACAGGTTAAATTCAGTGCCACAAAGATCACAAACAGGGAACAATTTGGATGAAGGTTAAGATGATAACTGGGTGAACAGAGGATTAATCACAAGGCTCTGACTAAGATGGGCCAACAAATCAGTAGCTTAGAATACGTACGGATACATTATTTACTATACTATAACTGCTCCAGCCTGACCAAGGAGGAGCCAAAAGAAAATAGAGGATGATCACATTCAGAGATTCACCTAGAAAGGTAGACTGCCCGAGGAACTAAGTTGACGTCTAAAGTTGCATTAACCTACAATAATACTCCCTCCGTTCCAAATTAGTTGACTTGAATTTGTCTAAATACAGATGCATCTATACTTGTTTACTGTCTAGATACATCCGTGTCTAGATAAATATGGGTCAAGTAATTTGGAACGGAGGGAGTAGTTCAATACAGATGATGCATACACTTACTTTTTTCAGGAAGAGTTTATTTAAAAGTCCTTCAGCCTACAGTAAATTAAACCCCTAAGCACAGACCATCAGGAACTAAAAGATGTATTAGCTTATCATGTGCAGACTATGCTAACCCTGTATGACAGAAAGCAATCTTTTCCATGCAAAGATCTATTATCTTCATGATATGGTAGCATCTCCATTAAACGCTACATAGTTGTACCATAGCTTAATCTTATATTCAAACATCTCACCTATCATGCTTTCTGAACTTTTAATTATTTAGTACTTTCAGCATTTTGTTTACAGAATCATCTGGACCAATCAGCGCAAGAAATTGGACTAAAGTAAATAGTCAACAGAGTCCAATTACATATGTAGTGTATGGTTTCATTACTTCTCTTGTTGAGAGAGACAAAGGGTATTTCTTTTCAAATGACATCTAAGGACCAAGGACCCATAATAAATTTATGCAACTGCAGATGTGCGTTGGAAGAACAACATAAATCCAGAAATAACTGGCGTAGTAAAAAACATGAGCAGCAGATAAACTCAGAACTGTATATTCATCTTTGTTACAATTATACCCATGCAGCCTGTAATAATCATGACAAAAGCAAGACGCATCTAACACGCTGAAGCCAATTCAAATTTCTCATGTGCATATGAAACAAAATTATTATGCAAACGAATACAACTACGCTCACCTAAAAAAGAAAATTGGAGTCGGTAACCGTGCCCCAGAATTTAATATGTGTGGAGCAACTTCATGGATACTATATATGCTCCAGTGCCATATGCAGTTGCGGAGTTCTCCGCCTAAACAATGGCTCGAGGCGGAAGGATGGAGCACCACGAAGCCACCGTTTAATGTCGTACATCTCATTCCAGGCTTGCACAATTTCATCAACGTTGAAGCCCAAACCTAAGAAGCAAACAGGATATTCTTAGAAACGAGTGATGCGATGTAAGCTACTCCCTCCGTCCCATAATATAAGAGCGTTTGTGACACTAGTGTAGTGTAAAAAAACGATCTTATATTATGGGACGGAGGGAGGGAGTACATGATTGCACATTGAAACATACGATTGGGACGATTCAGCATAGTACACAATGTAGATTACACAATTACAGCTCGTATTTTCACAATATTAACAGCACCAAAGGCACACCATTATGATGAACTCAATGTTTTAAACAAAAATGACTAGTGAACAACACATGTAAGAGACCAGTTTTCTGTAAACAAATTTTCTCGAAAATTATCTTCAGTACTACTCCCTCCGTTCCTAAAAGTAGAAAAAATCTTCAAAATATGATAACAGTTCCAATGGTACTAGGTGAACTTCCCTAATAATAAGTTCCAGTCAGCTTAAAGTGATCAAGAGGACCAGCTAGCAAAAAGCACAGCATGCCCATAGAAGGATTGACAGGTCATCAACATCGCAATTTTTAATGATGATTTTGTGTGCAATTTTAATTTTCTCCAACAAAATCAACATTATAATTCCCTCAGCCTCGTGAATCAGCAGATAAGAACATGGTGAACTACTAGATAATAAACAAATATTGTTTTTCTTACCATCCTGGGCAGTTTCATTTGCACAGTGGTTTTTCACCAACACAGCAATGTTTGTAGCTGAAGCTCCTCCAAGTTTAAACTTCTCAATTGCTGCCATCAGACAATCCTCCCATGCTGGCAGTCCTAGTTTAAACTCCACAACCGAGCGCTCATAAAGCAGCATACCCCACAGAATATTGATCTGAGACCTCATACTGGAAGCCCGTTCAGCAGCGTCATCAGTGGATACATCTTTGATATACTCCTCCATGCCCATCTTCTCTAGCACAGCATTTTCCTGGCTAGGTTTGGATCGATTCTTCAGACGCTGTTCTTCCACTTCCTCCCACATTTCTGTACCCTTCTCCATGTTATCCTCAGCTTTATTGAAGAGCTCCAAGACTTCAGATGAAGGCCATGTGTCCAGATCCGCGTTGGTACCGATAGCATAATACCATGACAGCTTTGCTTGCTCAAACTGTTGGTGTGCAAGTGCAAGGAAACCTTCAAAGAAGTCCGGCTTGGCCCTTACAGCTTCTTCGTATGTCTTCCCGGCCTTCTTGTACTCATCCTTTGCCCACTCGTACGCTTCCTTGACTTTCTCAAGCACCAATTCCTTTGGA
Source organism: Triticum timopheevii (assembly GCA_963921465.1). Lineage (NCBI taxonomy): Eukaryota > Viridiplantae > Streptophyta > Magnoliopsida > Poales > Poaceae > Triticum > Triticum timopheevii. Next base: position 485,020,073 of record OY997270.1, on the reverse strand, counting down.
GAGTCTTCGGGTAAGAGCAGCCTCTTCCTAGCCCGAGACATGTGAACATTACCCCAGTGGAAAAACGCAAGCGCTGCCATCTCCTGAAAGTTCCCCTCCGCGAGCTGAAACACCTCCTGGGCTTCATCGGTAGTAATCGTGTCTTCAATGGCATCGGTATACAGCTTCATACTGACCTCATGGAGGTCGAGATACTCATCGGAGCTGACCCCGACATGGTTCTTGAAAAGGCGAGCGAACTGCACAATCCAATCATCAATGTAAGTCACGGTGCTCCTGTCCTCATCCTGCCTGTTGCTTCTGATGCTTCCATTGTCCGATGCGTTGTGCGTATTTCTGTCCAGCGGGTTGCTACTGGCATCCTCAACATAAGGCTCATGCTCCGGGTCAGCTTCGGTGACATAGAGCCGAAGCGAGCTCCCTGGCTCAGTCAAGTCCTCTGCCCATTTGAGCTCGTCCTGGTTGGTGATGGTGACAAGGTCGCCCTCCCTGTCCTTGTACTTGACAAGAACAGCCTTGAGTCCCGGGAACTTGCCGCGGACAGCCTCTCGCAGCTGTGCCATGCTGCAGGTCGCCGGCACCTGCGCCCAGCGGATGTCCTCGCCGAACACGAGCTTGACCTGCCTGGGCGGCTCCTCGGCCTCCTTGACAGGCTCGGCCGCCTTCTCCTCCCCCTGCTCCTCCACGGCGGCAGCGGCAGCCTTGGCCGCCGCCTTCCTCCCCTTCTTCTTCCTGGGCTTCTGCTGCTGCTTGGGCGCGGCGGCGACCACCTCCTCTGGCGTGGGCATGACGGCCTCCCCATCCACAACAAACCCCTTCTCCTCCATGGTCCGCCTGACCCTGTCGGCGACGTCGAGCGCCGTCAGATTCCCTGGCTCGGCGGCCAGCACCCTGTCCACATCCCGGGCGGCGAGGTCGAGGCGGCCGAGCGCCTCGAAGCAGCGGGCCCGCTTGAGCAGCGCCTTGCTGTACTTCGGGGAGGCGTCGAGGGCGAGGTTGCACTCGTTGATGGCGCGGTAGTGGTCGGGGGGGCTCATCTGCATGTAGCAGGCGGCGAGGTTGCTGTGGAGGTAGGCGGCGTCGAGGGCGGCGGAGGGCCCGGCGGGGAGCAGCCTGACGGCCTTCTCGTAGTTGAGCAGCGCGCGCTCGTAGTCCCGGCGCTGGAAGAGCTTGTTCCCCTCCTCCCGCAGCTCCTGCGCCATCTCCGCGAAGATGGTGTCGTCGCCGTCGAGCACCTTGGAGCCCGACCGCTCCAGCGCCCCCGGCTTGCCGCCGGCCCCATGGTGGTGGTCCCCGGCGCCGGAGGAGGCCCTCTTCTTCTTCTGCGACGGCTTCCCCATCCGGAACCCCCCAAATCCGGCGCCAGAAACGGGCGGAGAAGCCTCTTGAAATCCTCCGCCGCCTCGAATCCTCAGATGGGAAGGCAAGAATTCTCCAATCCGGTGGAGGCGGAAGAATTCCCCAATCCCAGGAAGGAAGGAAGGCAGAGAAGCTTCAACTTGAAGTCAAGTCAAAGCAGGGCCGACGGACGGCAGAGGAAAGGAAGGGAACGCACGCGGTGGAAGAAAAGCACGGAGCAGGTGGAGGGGCGGAATATTTCTGGGGGGGAGGGGATGCGTGGAGACAAATAAACGAACAACAGCTCGCTCGCCGCCGCCGCCGCGGCCGCGTTTTCCTCTTTCTTCGTGGATACCGGAGGAAGGTTTGGGAACGGGGCAAAGGGCAATATTCTTCTTCTTCTTCCTTCCGGCTCCTCAAAAAGAAAAAGACGAGATTTTTGGCCGTGCTGGTTCTCGGGGGTTGGCTTCCTTGGCCCGGTGGGTTTGGTCGGGTGGGGGTGGGGTTGCGTGCGGGCGGTCACGGGGAGGGAGCGTGTGGCGGTGGCGACTGGCGACAGCGGGGAGGCCGCCAGCGAGAAAGGAAAGGAGGGAGTGCGGTTCGGTGCGGTGGGTTGGCGGGGGTGATTACTTGCCCGAACGAGGTTCGGGTTTGGGGTTCGGATTAGCGCTGACGCGCGTGCGCCGCCGCCGCCCCCAGCCAAGGTCAGGGGGAGAGGGGTGGCGGATTAGATTAGATTAGGGTTTGCGGCTTTGCGCTGCCTCCGTCGCCGTCGCTGTCGCTGGCCGGCGGGGCGGTGGGCCGACCGACGGGCGGCCTTCCTGGGACCGTGGTCGCTAACGGTCCCGGACAGCGTAGTCGTTGGGCCGTATGCGCCGCGTCCTTGTCCCATTTCGGCCTAAGCTGCTCTCATAAAAACGTTGCCGAATTTTGTCTCAACTGGCCGACTGGCCGGATGCGCTCTAGGCTCAGCTCCTCGCATGGAAAAACAAGCTCAACATTCAACAACACATGTTTCTGTTTACAAATCGCCTGCAAAATTTGTTCTTAGGTTGGTTTTCACATAAAAGAAGTTGAGGGCAGAAGCGCGCCCAGAGCTCCATGTCGAGACGGACGTCGCCGGCGTATGCAAGAAGAAGGGTTCTTGGGTGCGGCTGGGTTGATTCTATTTTTTTTTTTGTTTACTGCCGCTCGAGAGTGAGGCAAGGATGGGGGCAGAGTTGGGCGAGCGAACAAGGAAGGAGAGGTACTAAATAGGAGGAGGGAGAAGGGTGCCCGGCTGCGGGGCAAAAATCAACTTTTACACTAAAAGAACATTTATGCGGCACCCTAGAAAACACAACAATCTAGAAATAAATATACTCTATGGGTCCCTTGGCATTTGCTGGCTTCCTGTGACCCCGTGGTCATGATGACACAGACGGTCGGTCCTCACACGTGCAGCCCCTTCGCAAACGTGCAACAACGGCTACTCACCGTCGTTCTCGTGGTGAAGGCGCTTCGTCTTTGCGCCCCTCGCATGCTGCACCGTATGTGTTACGACATAAACGATTGCACCCTGTCGGATGTTGGGCACTACTACCTCGAGCGGGTTGAGGATGTGTGGTGAGATCGCTCTGCAACGATAGGACACAAATATGGTGCGTACGAGTAATGTAGAAAGGGGGATCAGATCCGCTTGTGAGCATCGATTTTGGCTGCCGGACACATAATCAAAGTTCTTTCTTAGAACACGTTATCAAAGTTGGGTTGTACCGAATGAGTTGGTTTCAAGAAAGAACACGTAATCATAGTTGGGTTGTACCGAATGAGCTGGTTTCAAGTTTCACCTCCAAAATAAATTTGAATCTGAATTATTACCCTAAAAAACAAGATAACTTTTTTGCAGCGACAAAAAAAAACAAGATATTTGAATTTGAATTTGAATTTTTTTCTCCGGGTGTTTTTTTACGCCAGAAGGCCCAACCCGACCTGCGGTGCTAATAAATTGCGCAGACATGCCCGAATAATGTGGCCCGTACCGTACCAACGGGATGGCCTTTTCCCGTGCTGGATGACGGGCCGGCCCACTTGTACCCGCAGCTATTACTCCACCACGTCACGTCGTCAGTAACTCCCCGTGACGTGCCGCACCCAATCACCGCGCGCCACGTCACGCCCACCGCCCTCACCGACGCGTGGGTCCGGCCACATCACTGCGAGGAACCCACCATCCGTCCGTCCGTCCTCTCCAAAGATCAGAGCAAAACAGGCAGCGAAAAGTACAGCAGACAGGAAAAAAAAGAGGGAGCTTTGCACGGGATTCCGATTCGCCGGCGCCGCCGCGGAGCAGCAGAAGCACAGGCAGCAGCAGCAGCAGCAGCGAGCCCCGGCGAGCGAGCGAGGATGCACTCCTTCGGGCACCGCGCGAACGCGGTGGCGACGTTCGCCCTGACGATACTCGCCGCCATGTGCTTCGCCGCCTCCTTCTCTGACAGCTTCAACTCCCCCACCCCCACCGCCTCCGTCAAGGTACCCGCCCCCCGTCCCGTCACCCCTCCGCCCCGCGCTCGGTCTTAGTTCGTCCGCTGCCCCGCCCGATTCGTCTCCCCTCCGCCCCTGCTCACGCGATCTGTGCTGTGCTGTGTTGTTTTGAGCCGCGCAGATCCTGAACATCAACTGGTTCCAGAAGGAGGCCAACGCCAACGACGAGGTGATCCCTGTTTCCTGCCTTCCCACGCCAACGATTCTCTTCGGCGGAATGTTATCGGATTCTGACGGTACTTTGTTGTACGATCTGTCCCTGTTCAGGTTAGCATGACGCTGAACATCTCCGCCGACCTTTCGTCGCTCTTCACGTGGAACACGAAACAGGTAATGTCCTCTGCTGGTACTTTGCGTGTTTGGCAATATTTGGGAAGGGGAATGGGAGTTTAGAGTAGGGAGTTGGGTCGAGATTAGACATGGATAAGTCATTTTATTCCCAATCCTCTGTTTGGTGCGTGATAGGAGTTATGTGTGAGAATTTAAGGAGAAATTGTACTCCCTTGTTTGGTTCGTGGGAATTGACATGGGACTAGACAAGGGAAGTTAGGATGAACGGTTAAGATTGACTCACTTAAACAATTCCCTTCCAACTCCCACCCCCTCCCACGGTGGGAGTTGGAGTCTCAAGTCCCATGCCTCTTCCTTTGTGAATTCCCAATCCCTCTAACCAAACAATAGATTTGAAGTCTTATACCCCTTCAATTCCCATTCCCTGGCTCTAATTACCCCCAACCAAACACGCTTATCGTATTCTCCCGAAACCAAATAGAGGTAGGAGGTGATGCCTGTTGTAGAAAGTATGATGTTTGGTTAAGGTAGAAGGTGTTTCTTTCCCCCCGGCAAGAAGACGTGGTAAGGTAGTGGTAGAATGTTCAACAGTGACCACGGTGAAATTGGTTGTACTGGCATGGTGAAAGGAAGGCAAGTCCGCAACTGCGTCTGTACTATGTAGTAGCAACTGCATCTGTACTCTGTAGTAGTATCTCCATATGTATGGATTTCTCGGGTTTGCAGAATGATCTTGTGCCAGTGGCAAGTAGAAAGATATTTCTTTCATGTAGTGTCTGGTTTAGTGTCATGATGCTACCAACCATGCAACTGAAGCTTGAACCTTTCATGTCTAACAGTTTTGGCTAAGCTTGAGAACTGTTCTTGTGCTTCTGATATGCTAAATTACTTAACGCTACTTCTCTTGGATGTCTGTTCAGGTGTTTGTTTTCGTGGCAGCTGAGTATGAGACTCCACAAAATGCCCTGAATCAAGTAAGTTTATTGATGCATTCGTGGTGTATTATTGCAAATATGACCCATGCTTTTATCCATTCTCTACAAGAAATGAATGTCGGTAACTATTTTGAACAACACTTCTGTAAGGAGAGAAGATTGCATACAGTGTGTTGTATTGCACCTTTAACGCCCGGCACTTCTGTTTTAAGATTCTATTACCTGAATTATAGTGCCTTTAGGAAAGTGTAACAAGTCCTGCCGAAGAAAACCTACCAGCCCACAATAAAACTAAGATATTTTACTTCAATGCCACCACTACTATACTGTGTTGTTTGCACTGTTTTCTCACATGATTTTGTAGTGGTAAGTCCTGCTGATTAAAACATACCAACCCACAATAAAACCAAGATATTTTACTTCAGTACCCACCATTAGTATGCTGTGTTTTTGCACTGTTTCTTCACATGATCTGTGGGCCAGTATTTGTGCTCACATTATTAATGCAAAGCTGCAACAGCTGGGTAGTTACGGCACAAAGCTTCTGGTGGCCACAATTACATTCAATTGACACATACTCATGGCTTGCAGTGATGGAAATAAACTCCTTTCCTCGTCGTCTGCATAAGTAGATGAACATATATTTGATGGTTTTGTAAACTGAATGTAACTTGCTGCAGGGTTACACTATATACTATTTTTTGCACCAGGGGACACAAACTATACCCGCGCGCGCGCATATGTGTGTTTGTGGGGTGGGGGGGAGGGGGTAGGATTTTGAGCCTAGTTACCGCTAAGCAGCCAGTAATGGTAGTAGTGATTGTGATCATTCCACAACTTCAACAATGGTGTTTGGTCCAAACTTTTCTAAAATAATCAGATTCAGCCGGAGGTTACGACCTTTTCTATCCATCTCTATCATCAATTGTGATGCTTTGTTTTCAATAGCTCCGTTGTGTAGTTCATAATGTGCTAACTTGTTTAAACTTGGCCTGAAACCACTTGAACTCTCTGTAATGTAAATGGAATAGACTAAGATAATCAGCTTTACATATACTGCTGGGCTGCCTATTTATTTTACCACTGATTTACCATTTCCATTCTGAATCCGGAACTTGGATGAAACTAAAGTTGGAGCGACCATATTTGTATCAATTATAAACAGGATAGTTGCTGAAGTTGGCCAAACTAACTGAAAATGTGTGCTACCGAAGCCAGGTGAAAAAAGCTTGGTTGAAGATCTTGATAAAAAGTAAGTTATCAGATTAGTACTAGTAAAGGGGAGCCTTGGCGCAGTGGTAAAGCTGTCGCCTTGTTTCAAGTCCTGGAAACAGCCTCTTGCAGAAATGTAGGGAAAGGCTGCGTACTATAGACCCAAAGTGGTCGGACCCTTCCCCGGACCCTGCGCAAGCGGGAGCTATGTGCACCGGGCTGCCCTTTATTAGTATTAGTGAACCCAAAATATAGTTCCTCACATGGTCCTGTAGGCCAGTATATATGCTCATATGATTAATGCAAACCTGCAATAATGGTAGTATGGCACAAAGCTTCTGCCGGTCCACAGTTCCTCAATTCCAGACAATTCGCATGTACGCAGTGCATATATATTTGATGGTTTTGGAAACCAAAATTAACTTGCTATATGGTTACACGATTGATTTGTGAATCCCATAGGAATTTTCAATCTGAACCTAGTTACTGCTAGTCAGCTGGCAATAAGTTCTGGTTGTTATCTGCCCGTAAGAACTGGACGGCAATGCTAGACGGAATCGATCGAGTTCCACCAAAGTTTAGCTCATTTGATGTCCATTTCTAGCATCAGTTCTGCTGCTTCATTCTTAAGAATTCCATTCTATACTATCATGATGTGCCAAACTGTCTAAACTCAGCCTGGTTTGGCTTTTGATTGCACCACTGTTTCGACATTTGCTTCTGGAATTTGGAATTTTGATGAACTGAAGTTGAATCAGACATATTTGTATGAACTACAAAGATGCTTAAGTTGGCTGATTTGGCATGATCTACTGAATGTTAGCTTGACCATATCATATATGCCCGACTTCTGTCGGTTTTCTGAACTTCTAGTGTGCTGGTCTATGCTCTTTATTCTGTACTCATGATACATGATATATCTGTATCATAGAGGAAGGCTCATTATTTTCTGGCACTATAATATTAGTTACTGCCTTATTGAGTCAATTTTCCTTGTCTGCGTCAGTTATCTTGTGCAATCCAAGTTATTGCCTTTAACTTACATAATTGCCTCGGGTTTAATTATATATGACAGGTCTCCCTTTGGGACGGAATCATACCGGCGAAGGAGCACGCCAAGTTCTTGATCCATACCACAAACAAGTACAGATTTATCGACCAGGCAAGCGTGTTGCCTTGATTGTGTGTTAATTTGATGCAAATCATCTTTTAGGATTATCCTTTGATTATTCGTTGGAATCTCCATCTGCACGGTTGTTTGATCCATGCCGTGTATGGTTCATTTGCAGGGGAGCAACCTGAAGGGCAGGGACTTCAACCTGACGATGCACTGGCACATCATGCCCAAGACGGGCAAGATGTTCGCGGACAAGATCGTCATGACGGGGTACCAGCTCCCCGAGCAGTACAGATAGACCGCCGTCCCGGACCAATAGCTGCTAGCCCTATATATGGTCCGCTGTGCTGTGATGTGCAAACGCAGGAAGGGTTTAGTGGCAGTGACTGCGTTGCTGGTGCCGGGCCTTTTTTGCTCTAAATCTTGGCGGGACTGGGACAGGACATGTAAACTTGCTCATGAGCTTGTATGTTAGACGAATATGCGCGAGATGGGTCCGTGTGTTAACTGTCGAATGCGAAACTTTGATGCTAGCAACTGCCCTGCCCGTGTGCTTGCAAAGCCTTGTTCGAATTCTATGCCAATCCAAGCAGCTCCAGAGTTGGAGAGTTCTGTACTCTCTCTTTCCTCTTTTCTTTTGAAATTTCGGCGACTTTATTGATGATACTGAGATCGTTAAATCAGGAGGGTGTCTCTCCAACCCTCCCTATTTCTGTCCCCGAGCCTGAAGCTAGAGTAAGCAAGTGTTTTCTTTCGTGGGGAAAGCTATAGCAAGCAAGTTTTTTTTTTTAGGGGATGCTCTTGGGCGCATTTTATTATTTAATCAAACGACAGTTACATCAAACAAAAGGTTCGAGTTTCGAAAAAAAAACAAAAGGTTCGAAAGAATAAAGCTCGGAGGATCGCCATCCCAGTCCACCTCTACTTTAGAATCATAGGAAGGAAAGCCTACCTAAATTATGGGTCGCTCGATTAGCATCCCTTGACAATGTGAGAGCTTCATCGAAGGGAAACGTTTCACACCGGCGGACCGGTGGAAGCTTCGCGCGACCCACTCGCGAGCAACCATGTGGCGTGGTGGACCCGATTTGACTAGTCCTCCTGCGTTATCCCTTCTTCTCTTCCAGGCGCTCGCTCTTATCCCCTTCTATCGTATATTTTTTTCTCCGAGCTCGCTCGCCTCGGCCTGCACATCCTCCTCACCATGGCCAGCCTCTATTCTTCTTCCTCACAACGTCCCTCCACGCCATGGCCATGCGCCAGCTACCCCCTCGTCCTCATGGCGCACTCCTAGGTCCCCAACTCCCTGGCCGTGCTACTATGGCCATTGGCGCGTGCTACAACCTGCAGCGGAAAAAGCTACAACCGTTTGATTCAAAAGCTTCAACCCGCGGTATATCAAGCTTCAACCGGATACCACACACAGAAAAAAGCTACAATCATTCATACGAAAGCTTCAATTGTAGTTTGAAAAAGCTTCAACCAGCGACGGCTGGAGGTGGAAGAAGATGACAAAACGTTGCAGTTTTGCTACATGCTTCAACTGGCATAGATTTTGCTACAACCGGCATATCATTTTGCTACAGCTAGGGTCACGTTTTGCTACAACACACAGCCGGAGTCGTGGTTTTGCTACAACTTAGCATCGCTTTTTGCTACAACCGGCATAATGTTTTGCTACATCCAGCACGGCGGAGTTGCAACCCGCGACGGCGACGACGACTTTTTTGTTGCAACCGTCGTAGGTATTTGCTACGTCCGGCAATGGGTTTTGTTACATCCGTTCATTGATGCAAATGTTCCTACCTGCAACGGCGAGCTACAACCAGCGAAAACTACGTTTCTTTTTTGCTGCAACCGTGTCTCCATTTTGCTACGACAAACAACGAAAAATGCTACAACGGGCAATTCTATTTGCTGGAACCAGTCAATCGCCAACGAGGCGGAGCTGCATCCATGGCGTGCGCGGGCGGCGAGGGCGGGATCCATCCATGGCGAGCGTGGGCGGCGAAGCTGCATCCATGATGAGCGCAGATCTCTGATGAGCGCGGGCGGCGGAGCTGCATTCATGGCAAGCGCGGATCTGGGGCAAGCGCGGATGGCCGGCGAGGGCGCTCACCGGCGACGAGGAACGCCGCGGTGGTGCTTTAAGCTCGGCTGTTTTCTCGCGAGGATATGGCATGGTGTCGCCGGCGCTCGGCCGTTGCAAATTTTTTTTGAAAAATTGACTCAGGAGGAGGACAAAGCGAGGGACAGATCTGCCGGTCTAATCGCTGCATCGGGCAGCCAGGGCTGGACCGGCACAACTGTTGGGCCGGTGCGCCGGCGCCTAGCGTCGCCCTTCATCGAACCTATTTTCAGAAAACAGTCCGCCAAGATTGCCGTGTGTGGGCTCCAAACTTCAATGATTCCATTAACTCAAGAGAATCAGATTCCAGGAAAATATTAGCGCAGCCAAGATCCTGCACCACAGTTGGAGACGTGATGATCATGGTTCGAATCCAAGTAAACGCGGGTGGACGGACGGCTGATGCGTCACTTAGGTAGGTCCCCCCCTTGGAGGGAAGAAAAATGGACGACACATTTTGTCAACATGCATACATACAGATCGGTTCCTTTTCAGAATCATTATGGTCAAGTCAAAAGCGTACAGGAAGTAATTAATTACGTCAGGGCGCAGGTTTAGACGAAACCAAGTACTACATGATCATCAGCAGCAGCGGCAGGCAGGCAGGCAGTTTGGGCTGCGGACTCGACCGAGACTGACTGACCGACTCTGCGTGCGGCGCCGGTCGTCTTTCGGCGTTGTTAGCACAATTGGACGTCGACATGATCTATCAATTCATTATTGTTATTCATGGTCACCAGCTGCTTGATCCGGCTGGTCGTACCTGAATTAGACCATGGTCAATAATATAGCCAGCTAATGAGAAACTGTCATGTCATTTATAGCCATCATCTACAGTTACTCATGTACTATCTTTGTACCTGAAAAATGTTTATATATTTCGGTACGGAGGGAGTAGCTATACTTTTTACTACTTTCTCTTCCTACACATTTATTACATTTGACTAGAGCACATATATAGCTAGGCTCTTATATGAGAACCCATTATCTTTGTTTTTTCATCAATCGTTTCTTCACATACGCAAAAGTGTCATGTAAGTGGGCTTATAGCCGAAAGTACCTTTCTGCACCCGGGCTCAAATACTCCTGATGTGAACAGTAAAATCAAAAAACTAGAAAGAAAGAAAATCTATTTTTTTTGGCATACTTTAAGATATGTTTTCATCACGAAATCACATTGATGGAAAGTTGTGGCAAAAACAAACGAAATCAAAGCTCCAGATGCGTTTGATAGTAACATATCCAGAGCATCGATTTTTTTTACCATGCCTTCCACCAAGTGATTTCGTGATGAATTTTTACATGCACTCCAAACATTTCTTATTTTTTGCCAAAAAATATTTTTGGAATTTTTTGAATATATTTCCTTTTTTTTTTCAAAGTTACTGTTTATCCATGAGCATTTGAGTCCGAGTGTTGAAACTCAACATTCACTTATAGCCTACTATTGTGCTTGCTCTTACTCTTAGTAATTATGTGAAGCAGTGGCACTAAAACGCAAGACCGATTAGCAATCACCACACAGGTCCTCCTTGTTGAAGGGAGAAAAAAATACTCCTGTTAGGAGTACTCTCTCCGTTCCACAATGTAATGCGCTCGCGCTTCACGAGATTTAAGTTTGACCATAAATTTAACCAACAAGACCGATTGCGGCAAGAGCAAAAATTATACCACTGAATTCATAGCATGCGTATGCACTACATTGTGAAATGAAGGAAGTACTTGTCAGCGTCCTCAAAGGGAAGGCGCAGGTTCCCGGAAAGGAAGGATTGATCGATCTCATCCTCCCAGCAGTTTTAGTCTCCAGCCCGGCCAGCCTGAGAAAACATGCATTGCGCTTGACCAGTGTAGCCAAGGAGACCCCAACACACACGTGGGGTCGGTTTCAACCCAAACCAAACCACCACCAACGCCTGCCATGCATGCATGCATGCATGCAACTCTTTCTACTACTCCGGTTCTCCACCAACCACGGCCACGGCCCTCGTCGAGTCGACGGCGCGTACCGGAGGCAACACGGTCAATATCAATAATTCAATACACGCACACTACACTACTACCACAAAAAACAATATCAATACATGCACGACCGATGAATTCCTTCATTCACTCATTCAGGCGTGAGTGGAAACGTTGATGCATTCGGTCGGTCTCGTCGATCTGGTGCACATTGAGTTGAACGCTAGCATTCACGACTTGGACGGTTGAAATCGTGAAAAAGGCAGACACGCAGCCTGGACAGAACGAGAGTGGATCATTGGCTCGTTGCCTTGCCGGTCGATCGTGCCTAGCTACACGCATGCATCGTGTTTCGTGTGTACAGTGCGTGGCCGATGCCGTACGTTGATCACATGCTGCTCAGGGTGTTCTATTGTTCAAAAACGAACGAATATTGTGCTGCATTTACATAAATGAGCATGTGGTTTATATTCTTTCATTTGTGTGTGCGTATTTTAATCAGGTTGTTATGTTTTTGGGAGTGGCTATAAGACAGTTGACTTAAAAAAATTAAGGGGTCAGGCGGTTTCCAACTTCCTATCTCAACCGGCGAATCTTGATCTAACATCCACAACTTCATCTTCAACCTCCAGGATGCACTATTTCTGTTCAACATTGATATGTCTTCGAGCCGCCGGCTACCACTGGCCTAACCGCCGCACCCCGCCACCCACGGCCAGCGGCGCTCCCGCGACCGCCTCGCCGCCCCGCCTTCCCCTGAAACTCCTCCTACCACCGTGCTGCCACCGCCCCCGACCAGCGCTCTAGCCCCGGGAATGACCGGCTTTTTTCTCCGGCGAACCCCACCACCGCCGTGCTGCCGCCCCCACCACCGTCGTGCTGCCTCCCCTACCCTCAACCCTAAGATAGATGATGAGGTAGCCTGCCAATGAGTTTCTTCCTTCCCACCGGCCGTTTCTCCCTTCAACCAAGATCGACTGACCCGAATTCGAAATTCAGGCGACTAACATGTAGCTATTGTGTAAGTTTTTCCTGTGCTTCGTGCCTCCAGCTTGACATTGATTGTCCTACTTGTCTCTAGTGTACACATTGAGTTGAACGCTTGAAACCATGCATAAATAAATTATAAACACATAGAGATACAGATAGTACGTTGACAGAATGGGTGAACTGCCTCGTCGCTAGCTACACCGTTGGCTTGTAGCAGGTGCCGATCTTGTTGATCTTTACATGTAAAGAGGGAGTACTTATTTATTTAAAAATGAACGGAAATGTGTCGGATTTGCAGAAATGAGCATGTGTGCATGTTTAGTACTCTAGTCAGCATAAATCTATTGATTTTTTCATGCTCGAGAGGATGGGAAGGTGAGCGCCCAGGCCGTACCTGATCCATGTGCACAGGAAACAAATGCACGCGGCGGGTCATACGGTTTGTGTTTGTTTTCTTGACAAACCTAAAGAAACCGATCACTAAAGAAACGTATCATGGCACGGGAACTTCTTCCGGGGATGGAAATGCCACGGGAACTTCAAAGCAATATGAACGTGGTATGATATCGTATGCACCTTTTTTATATTCATAAACAAAACAGACCGTGAGTGCCGGCTTTGTCTTTTCCTCATCACAAATTGGTTGAGAATTCGCCCCTCTTTACCCGCTGACTTCCTCGTTGTATAAAGATCAGATTCAAATTATATTTCGCAGTACAATCCCGACTTGTTACAACTTAGAACCAAATGCAATCTTTCTAGGATTGCTTTTGGTTCGACGAATAACATGAACAGGGAGTACGGAAGTAAACCACTCGAAAACAAAATACGCCCTCCTCCAGGTAGGGTTGAAATCCTTACAAAAGACAAGATCGACGTTTACTATAAATATATATCACATGACAGAAATCATTTCATGAATTACATTGATTTTGTATTGATTAGTTTGATGCTTTAGAGTCCGCCGTGTTGGAAAACGCCCACTCTCCACTCGCCAGGTGGCTGACCCATGCAGACCGATTCGCCCGGACCTCAACGTCCGCGTGCACTACGTGCGCATCTGTTCCTGCATGCTAGGATAGCTAGCTTATCTCTTGTAACTGCTCACGATCTCCCTGCTCTCTCTCTCTCTCTCTCTCTCTCTCTCTCTCTCTCTCGCTTGTAACCCTATATGTACAGCCGGCCACAGTGAATAGAGCAGTGTGAGTGTTTTGCATAACCTAACTTGGTATCAGAGCAAAAATTATCTTGCGTAAAGCGACGTACAGAAATCAAGTTCTTAATAATAGTGAGTGAGATGAGAACGTCTTTGAGAGAGAAGTTGGAGAGGGAGGTAGAACCAACGGCTGTAATGGGTAAACGAGAACCATCGCCAACTAAGATGCCAGAGTTATGACGCATTGAAGGAGAACCATACGAGGTGAGAAGGTCCGTCTTACCAGCGACGTGCGACGTAGCGCCCGTGTCGAGGAACCACTCTGGCTGGCCGCCGGCCTGCTGCTGCTGGATGGAGAGCCCCTGGAGAGCAGCGTACAGTTGGTTGTACTGCTCCCAGGTCGGCCCGCTCGACGAAGGGGCAGCCACCGGATACGCCTAATGTGGTGCAGGGGGTCGCGGGCCTAGAACGCCCGCTGCGTTGGGGGCGGCCCACGGCGCGCGGGGTGCAGGCAGGCCGGGGATGAGGGCGCCGTAGGGGGCAAAGTAGCCCGTGGAGATCTGTGAGGCCGGGCCGGAGGGAGGCGCGGCACGGCCGCCGGGGCCACCACCGGACGACTGGCTGCCACGGCCATGGCCGCAGCCGCGACCACGCCCGCGTGGGCCTCTGTTGTCGCTGGTTGGGGAAGCAGCAGGGCCTTTGCCCTTGTCGTTGGAGCCGTCGCGGTTAGGGCCGCGACCAGAGGAGGAGCCGCCGAGCGGCGCCTGCCCGATGGTGAGCGCCGCAGCTGGGAGTTCGGGACGGCCGTCCAACCGCGCCCTCTCGTTCGCGGAAATCTCCTCCATGAGGAGACGAGAACGCGCCTGCACGAAGGAGGGGAAGGGCGACTGCATGGGAAGAAGTGTCGCCATGATCTGGAATTTGCGGTTCAGGCCGCGGATGAGCTGCAGCGTCAGGGCCTGATCGGAGATGTGCTCGCCGACGTCCTCGAGAGCGTCGGCCAGGGTCTTCAGCCGCCGGCTGTACTCGGTGATGGAGAGATCACCCTGGACGAAGTTCCAGAACTCCGCGCCGAGGACGATGGCGCGCCCCAGCTGGTTGTCCACGAAGAGGAGGTGGAGCTGCGTCCAGATGTCGTAGGCCGAGCTGTCAGGGGACGCCACCACGTCCATGAGCTCTTCGGCGACCACGCCGTGCATCCACAGCACCATGGTCACATCATCATTACGCCAGATGGCGCTTTGCTCCAGCGGCGCGGTGGCGACATCAAGGTGGTGCTGCACTTCATGTTTGCAAGAGATGATATAGAAAAGTTGGCGCCACCGGGAGTAGTTACCGGACTCAAGCTGGAGCTTGCCGGCGAAGTAATGCGCGATGGAGGGTGGCAGGCCGGCGGCGGAGGAAGGGCCGGCGTCGGCGGTACCAAGGCCGCGGTGCTGGACGACGGCGCCGCCGGGGCCGCCCAGCGCGAGGCGAGGGACGGCGGTGCTGCCCGCGGTTCGGAGGATGCCCGCGGGTGCGGGGACGCGAGGGGCCAGGGTAGACGAAGACGAGGCCCCGGCGTCAAGGGGCGTCTTGCCGCGGTCGGCGAGGGGCGCGCGCCGGGCCGCGAGGACCGCGGCGGGGGCAGGACGGGCCACAGCGAGCGTGGCGGTGGTGAGAGGGACCGCGGCGAAGGGCCCGGTCGCCGGCGAGTCGAAGTCCGCCGAGCGGGTGCGGCGGAGGAGGCGGTTCATGGCGGAAGCGGAGAGAAGGAGGATCGGAGATGCTCACGTCTATAGTTTCATTTACTAAAACCAGTGCACCTTTCCAATTAATTCATTGTGATTTATGGACCTCGCCCGTCTATAGTTTCTCTGGTTTTCAATACTACCTAGTGATTCTTGACGACTACTCGCACTACTCTTGGACATTCCCACTGCGGAACAAGTCCAACACCGCCGACACCATTACCCGTTTCTTCGCGTATGTGCACACGCAATTTCGTGTCACCATCCAGTGCATGCAATGCGACAACGGGGGCGAATTCCTCACTACCTCTCTGCGAGATCTCTTCTCCAGACATGGCGCTTCCTTTTGCCTCTCATGCCCGCACACCTCGCTGCAAAACGGCAAGGCCGAGCGCGTCATTCGCACCACCAACGACGTTCTCCGTGTCCTCCTCATACACGCACGCCTTCCGCCCGCATTTTGGGTCGAGGCTCTTCACACCGCTACCTACATCCTAAACCGGCGCCCCTCTTCCGCCATCAACCACATGACGCCTCACTTCCTCCTCTTCGGGCAGCACCCCACGTACGATCATATGCGCGCTTTCGGGTGTCTTTGTTTTCCCAACACACTTGCCACCAGCCCGCACAAACTCGCCCCCCGATCTTCCCGTTGTGTTTTCCTTGGCTACCCGCTGGAACACAAGGGCTATCGCTGCCTAGACCTGGCCACCCACAAAGTTATTATTTCTCGGCACGTCACGTTCGACGAGAGTATTTTGCTTATTTTTCTGCCGATCACCCACATTCTCCTACCCCTCGCTCGCCCGCAGAAAATCCCACCGAAATCTACCTTGAACTTCGTGTGCCACCAACCTCGTACCTGCCTCCCGAGTGATTCCCTCCGGGATCGGCGCCTGACAACGGCCCACCCGACCTGGCCAATCCCAGCCCTCCCGAACCCCCACCCGAGCCGACCAGCCCTGAAGGAAAGATGCCCTAGAGGCAATAATAAAGTTATTATTTATTTCCTTATTTCATGATAAATGTTTATTATTCATGCTAGAATTGTATTAACCGGAAACATAATACATGTGTGAATACATAGACAAACATAGTGTCACTAGTATGCCTCTACTTGACTAGCTCGTTTATCAAAGATGGTTATGTTTCCTAACCATGGACAAAAGAGTTGTCATTTGATTAATAGGATCACATCATTAGGAGAATGATGTGATTGACTTGACCCATTCCGTTAGCCTAGCACTTGATCGTTTAGTATGTTGCTATTGCTTTCTTCATGACTTATACATGTTCCTGTAACTATGAGATTATGCAACTCCCGTTTACCGGAGGAACACTTTGGGTGCTACCAAACGTCACAATGTAACTGGATGATTATAAAGGAGTACTACAGGTGTCTCCGAAGGTACATGTTGGGTTGGCGTATTTCGAGATTAGGTTTTGTCACTCCGATTGTCGGAGAGGTATCTCTGGGCCCTCTCGGTAATGCACATCACTATAAGCCTTGCAAGCAATGTAGCTAATGAGTTAGTTACGGAATGATGCATTACATAACGAGTAAAGAGATTTGCCGGTAACGAGATTGAACTAGGTATTGGATACCGACGATCAAATCTCGGGCAAGTAACATACCTGTGACAAAGGGAACAACGCATGTTGTTATGCGGTTTGACCGATAAAGATCTTCGTAGAATATGTAGGAGCCAATATGGCATCCAGGTTCCACTATTGGTTATTGACCAAGAATAGTTCTAGGTCATGTCTACATAGTTCTCGAACCCGTAGGGTCCGCACGCTTAAGGTTTCGATGACAGTTATATTATGAGTTTATGAGTTTTGATGTACCGAAGGAGTTCGGAGTCCCGGATGAGATCAGGGACATGACAAGGAGTCTCGAAATGGTCAAGACGTAAAGATCGATATATTGGACGACTATATTCGGAGTTCGGAAAGGTTCCGAGTGATTCGGGTATTTTTCGGAGTACCGGAGAGCACTACTAGGGAAAAGGCTAGCAGCAGCGCGGGTTTTCAGGCTAGCAGCAGCGCGGGTGGCCGCGCTACTAATAAGGCGCTACAGCTAACTCATAGTAGTAGCGCGGCCCCAACCAGCGCTACTACTGTTGAACGATATCAGCAGCGCTTTTCGGGAACGCGCTACTATTGACTAGCTGTAGCAATTTCTTCATCCCACGCTACTGCTATCTCTTTCATCATTTTCCATTTCAACTCTCCCTTCAGATGCTAGAAACTAGGTACTATCTTTCATCAAATTCATAAACCATTACTAGGTACGGTAGTACTCCCTTCGTTCCAAATTACTCGTCGTGGTTTTAGTTCAAACCACGACGAGTAATTTGGAACGAAGGGAGTACTAAGATAACAATTTCATGCATAGCCAACATGCATCCTCAAGCAGTACATGCATGGTCATATCAACGGCCATCATCATATGTAGTTTTAGATGATATCGACGACGATCATCATATGTAGTTCTAGATGATATAGCCACACACACATATGTAGTTCTAGATGATATAGCCACACACACATGTAGTTCTAGATGATATCGAAGACAATCATCATCCTCAAGCCTGGGCGGTTGGTGTTCCTGATAGTAATTAGGATGGCCTGTCCAACACGAAGATTCTTGCCATCGAGGAATTTCTTCCACCCAACCGAGCTTAAGTGTGTGCGACCGTCCGTGTCCACGCGGTAAGTACAGGTTGTGACGGAGCCCCTTGCAGTAAGGCGTAGTCCAGCTGAGCCTTCTTCATCAGGCTCGATACCATAACTCACAGATATGCTCTTTGCCAATTTCTGAATAAGAAAAACATATCAATTAATAAGCATGTGATCGAACTCTACACTAAAACATATATATCATCGACTAGATTCCACACAACATATACCATATCATTGGACTGTACACTAAGTAATTCACACTATTAATTTGCATTTGTAAGTATAACATACCATATCATGTCGATCAACCATGGTATTTGTCAAGTGGGTCACGAATGGCACCCCGACAAAGTCAGCACGTGGCGGAATTATGTCCCACAGGTTGGACACCTCCTCCTCACTCAGCCTTGTTCTTTGAGCTACGATGGCTTCATGAAGTGTGTCCTCATCATCTTCATCATCTTCGTCATCTTCATCATCTTCCACCAGGTTGAGATAAATGACAGCTAGCTTGGGTCTTTCTACTCGGAAGTTGAAGCTGATCAACTCACCACCAGTAAGATGCATGCGAGCGACGAAACGGGCCCATCCATCTCCTCCAATCTGCGACATATTGCGTCCTTTCTCGACCTCCATAGTGTACGGCCCCCCAGGAGCCTCAAATGTCACAGTGTCTCCTGTCAGCTTGTTGAATTTCAACCTCACATTGCATGGGACGATCTGTGTAAACTAAGCAAAATGACACAATGCAGTAATGCCAACACTAAAAATAAAATAGTTATTACATTTCATCTAATTTCTTACCGCCGCATGACGAAAACTCGGCCGGAAGTAGATGCCGAACAGCTTGCCAGTTGCAAGGCTGCTGGCGCATCTTGACTTGCACAGTTGACATAGTGGTGGTGGTGGCGCCATTCTTCCTAAAGCAATATGAGCAAAGGATTACTAAATCAACTAAATCAAAATGTTCTAAGTCAACTAAATCAACTAGCCTACTAAATCAACTAAATCAAAATGTTCTAAGTCAACTAAATCAACTAGCCTACTAAGTCAACTAAAGCAATATGTTCTAAGTCAACTAAATCAACTAAATCAAAATGTTCTAAGTCAACTAAATTAACTAAATGAATTAGCCTACTAAATCAACTAAATCAAAATGTTCTAAGTCAACTAAATAAACTAACCTACTAAGTCAACTAAATCAAAATATTCTAAGGCAACTAAATCAACTAGCCTACTAAATCAACTAAATCAAAATGTTCTACTAAGTCAACTAAATTATATCAACTAAATCAAAATGTTGCATATGAGCAGGAGGGAGAAGGAGGGCGACTCGAGGAGGGAGAAGAGAGTAGGATGGAGGAGGAAGGCGGAGCGCGGAGGGGCCGGCCGGCGCGGCCAGTTGAGGGAGGACGGAGGAGGAAGGCAGAGCGAGGAGGGGCCGGCCAGCGGCGAGTGGAGAGGGAGGACGGAGGAGGAGGCCGGTACCGAGTCCAGCAAGGAGGAGGAGGTGACGGCGCGCGGCGCAGACGGAGGAGCGGCGACGGGGGCGGGCGGCGCAGACGCGCGGACGAGAGGGGCGACGGCCGGGGGCGCGCGACGCAGATAGAATTTGTGGCTGTGTGTGTGAGTGGATCCGAAGGGAGGAGATCAGGGAGATGGATGGCTTAGCAGTAGCACTCTTCAGCAAAATGCACTACTGCTAAGCTATCTAGCAGCAGCACTTTTCAAGATAAAGCGCTACTGCTATATGTCAGCATGCAAAAATACACATTGATCATCAACGATCTTTTTGTGTACAATCTGATTCGATAATATGAGTCCTCACCGGTTTAGGAACAGGTGAAGACTCATATTGCAGCCACAAATTCTACACATAGAGTTCAATGAAGATCAAGTGCTTGTCAAAGTGTGAGAAGTAACATATTTAAGGTGGTATAAACTCTCTTCACGGAGCGAGGTGGGACTAAATTTTTTAGGAAACTTAGCAGTAGCGCTTGTCTGGGAAAGGCGCTACTACTATGCTAAGTAGCAGTAGCGCGCGTCGTATTAACGCGTTGCTGCTATAACTAGCCTCGCGGCGGCCTCGTAGGAATTATAGCAGCAGTGCGTCTTTGGGTGGACGCGCTACTGCTATATTTGTATCAGCAGCGAGTTTCAGTGGACCGCGCTACTGCTAGTTAGCAGCAGCGAGTTATTTTGAGGCGCGCTGCTGATAAGATTCTGTGTATAGGCTTTTCCCTAGTAGTGGAGTTACGGGAATTGGCCGGGGAGTATATGGGCCTTATTGGGCCATACGGGAATAGAGGAAAGAGGCCGAAAGGAAGGAGGCGCGCAGCCCCCCTCTGGTCCGAATTGGACAAGGGGTGCGGCCCCCTTTTCCTTCCTCCTCTCCCCCTCTTTCCCCCTTCTCCTACTCCAACAAGGAAGGAGGGAGTCCTACTCCCGGTGGGAGTAGGACTCCCCTTGGCGCGCCTCCTCCTAGGCCGGCCGCCCCCTCCCCCTTGCTCCTCTATATACGGGGGCAGGGGGGCACCCCATGAGACACAAGTTGATCTACGGATCGTTCCTTAGCCGTGTGCGGTGCCCCCCTCCACCATATTCCACCTCGGTCATATCGTCGCGGAGTTTAGGCGAAGCCCTGCGCCGGTAGAACATCATCATCGTCACCACGCCGTCGTGCTGACGGAACTCATCTCCGGAGCTTTGCTGGATCGGAGGCCGGAGATCGTCATCGAGCTGAACGTGTGCTGAACTCGGAGGCTCCATACGTTCGGTGCTTGGATCGGTCGGATCGTGAAGACGTACGACTACATCAACCGCGTTGTGCTAACGCTTCCGCTTACGGTCTACAAGGGTACGTGGACGAACACTCTCCCCTCTCGTTGCTATACCATCACCATGATCTTGCGTGTGCATAGGAAAATTTTGAAATTACTACGTTCCCCAACAGTGGCATCCGAGCCAGGTTTTATGCGTTGATGTTATATGCACGAGTAGAACACAAGTGAGTTGTGGGCGATACAAGTCATACTGCTTACCAGCATGTCATACTTTGGTTCGGCGGTATTGTTGGATGAAGTGGCCCGGACCTTCATTACGCGTACGCTTACGCGAGACTGGTTTTACCGCCGTGCTTTGCACACAGGTGACTGGCGGGTGTCAGTTTCTCCAACTTTAGTTGAGCCGAGTGTGGCTACGCCCGGTCCTTGCGAAGGTTAAAATAGCACCAACTTGACGAACTATCGTTGTGGTTTTGATGCGTAGGTAAGAACGGTTCTTGCTCAGCCCGTAGCAGCCACGTAAAACTTGCAACAACAAAGTAGAGGACGTCTAACTTGTTTTTGCAGGGCATGTTGTGATGTGATATGGCCAAGACGTGATGCTATATTTTATTGTATGAGATGATCATGTTTTGTAACCGAAGTTATCGGCAACTAGCAGGAGCCATATGATTGTCGCTTTATTGTATGAAATGCAAACGCCCTGTAATTGCTTTACTTTATCACTAAGTGGTAGCGATAGTCGTAGAAGCAATAGATGGCGTAAATGACAACGATGCTACGATGGAGATCAAGGTGTCGCGCCGGTGACGATGGTGATCACGACGGTGCTTCGGAGATGGAGATCACAAGCACAAGATGATGATGGCCATATCATATCACTTATATTGATTGCATGTGATGTCTATCCTTTATGCATCTTATCTTGCTTTGATTGACGGTAGCATTTTAAGATGATCTCTCACTAAAAATTATCAAGAAGTGTTCTCCCTGAGTATGCACCGTTGCCAAAGTTCGTCGTGCCCAGACACCACGTGATGATCGGGTGTGATAATTTCTACGTCCATCTACAACGGGTGCAAGCCAGTTTTTGCACACGCAAAATACTCAGGTTAAACTTGACGAGCCTAGCATATGCAGATATGGCCTCGGAACACAGAGACCGAAAGGTCGAGCGTGAATCATATAGTAGATATGATCAACATAGTGATGTTCACCATTGAAAACTACTCCATCTCACGTGATGATCGGTTATGGTTTAGTTGATTTGGATCACGTGATCACTTAGATGACTAGAGAGATGTCTGTCTAAGTGGGAGTTTTTAAGTAATATGATTAATTGAACTTAAATTTATCATGAACTTAGTCCTGGTAGAATTTTGCAAATTATGTTGTAAGATCAATAGCTTGCGTTGTTGCTTTCATATGTTTATTTTGATATATTCCTAGAGAAACTGTGTTGAAAGATGTTAGTAGCAATGATGCGGATTGGATCCGTGGTCTGAGGTTTATCCTCATTGCTGCGCAGAAGAATTATGTCCTTGATGCACCGCTAGGTGACAAACCTATTGCAGGAGAAGATGCAGACATTATTAACGTGTGGCTAGCTCAATATGATGACTACTTGATAGTTTAGTGCACCATGCTTAACGGCTTAGAATCGGGACTTCAAAGACGTTTTGAACGTCATGGACCATATGAGATGTTCCAGGAGTTGAAGTTAATATTTCCAGCAAATAACCGAGTTGAGAGATATGAAGTCTCCAACAAATTCTATAGCTAAAAGATGGAGGAGAATCGCTCAACTAGTGAGCATGTGCTCAGATTGTTTGGGTACTACAATCGCTTGAATCAAGTGGGAGTTAATCTTCCAGATAAGATAGTGATTGACAGAGTTCTCTAGTCACCATCACCAAGTTAGTAGAACTTTGTGATGAACTATAGTATGCAAGGGATGACGAAAACGATTCCCGAGCTCTCCGTGATGTTGAAATCGACGAAGGTAGAAATCAAGAAAGAGCATCAAGTGTTGATGGTTGACAAGATCACTAGTTTCAAGAAAAGGGTAAAGGGAAAGAAAGGGAACTTCAAGTGGAAACACAAGCAAGTTGTCACTCCCACGAAGAAGCCCAAAGCTGAACCAAAGCCTGAAACTGAGTGCTTACACTGCAAAGGAAATGGTCACTGGAAGCGGAAATGCCCTAAATATTTGGTGGATAAGAAGGATGGCAAAGTGAACAAGGGTATATTTGATATACAGATGTTTGATGTGTACCTTACTAGTGTTTATAGTAACCCCAGAGTATTTGATACTTGTTCGGTTGCTAAGATTAGTAACTCGAAACAGGAGTTACAGAATAAACAGAGACTAGTTGAAGGGGAAGTGACGATGAGTGTTGGAAGTAGTTCCAAGATTGATATGATCATCATCGCACACTCCCTATACTTTCAGGATTAGTGTTAAACCTAAATAAATGTTATTTGGCGTTTGCGTTGAGCATGAATATGATTTGATCATGTTTATTGCAATACGGTTATTCATTTAAAATCAGAGAATAATTGTTGTTCTATTTAAATGAATAAAACCTTCAATGGTCATACACCCAACGAAAATAGTTTGTTGGCTCTCGATCGTAGTGATGCACATATTCATAATATTGATGCCAAAAGATGCAAAGTTAATAATGATAGTGCAACTTATTTGTGGCACTGCCGTTTGGGTCATATCGGTGTAAAGCGCATGAAGAAACTCCATAAAGATGGATTTTTGGAATCACTTGGTTATGAATCATTTGATACTTGCGAACCGTGCCTTTTGGGCAAGATGACTAAAACTCCGTTCTCCGGAACAATGGAACAAGCTACTGACTTATTGAAAATAATACATACCGATGTATGCGATCCAATGAGTGTTGATGCTCGTGGCAAGTATCGTTATTTTCTGACCTTCACAAGATGATTTGAGCAGATATGGGTATATCTACTTGATGAAACATAAGTCTGAAATAGTTGAAAGGTTCAAAGAATTTCAGAGTGAAGTGGAAAAATCGTCGTAATAAGAAAATAAAATTTCTGCGATCTGATCGCGGAGACAAATATTTGAGTTACGAGTTTGGCCTTCATATAAAACAATGTGGAATAGTTTCACAGCTCACGCCACCTGGAACACCACAACGTTATGGTGTGTCCGAATGTTGTAACCGCACTTTATTGGATATGGTGCGATCTATGGTGTCTCTTACTAATTTACCACTATTGTTTTTGGGTTATGCATTAAAGACAGCTGCATTCACGTTAAAAAGGGGCACCATCTAAGTCCGTTGAGACGACACAATATGAACTGTGGTTTGGCAAGAAACCAAAGTTGTCGTTTCTTAAAGTTTGGGGCTACGATGCTTATGTGAAAAAGTTTCATCCTGATAAGCTCAAACCCAAATCGGAGAAGTGCGTCTTCATAGAATACCCAAAGGAAACTGTTGGGTACACCTTCTATCACAGATCCGAAGGCAAGTCATTCTTTGTTAAGAATGAATCCTTTCTAGAGAAGGAGTTTCTCTCGAAAGAAGTGAGTGGGAGGAAAGTAGAACTTGATAAGGTAATTGTACCTTCCCCCTTATTGGAAAGTATTTCATCACAGAAATATGTTCCTGTGACTACTACACCAATTAGTGAGGAAGCTAATGATGATGATCATGTAACTTCAGATCAAGTTACTACCGAATCTCGTAGGTAAACCATAGTGAGATCCGCACCAGAGTGGTACGGTAATCCTGTTCTGGAAGTCATGTAACTAGACCATGATGAACCTATGAATTATGAGGAAGCGATGATGAGCCCAAATTCCGCGAAATGGCTTGAGGCCATGAAATCTGAGATATGATCCATGCAAGGTTGTCAGAATCGCGATTTTGAATCGGATCGGAGCTCTGATGGTAGGATCGCAAATCGTAGAATCTTCACTATCAGGATCGTAAAAACGTAGATTCTATGAACTAAAATCGTAGAATCAGAGGAGTTAGTTTGGATCGTAAAGTCGTAGAATCGTATAACAGAATCGCGATTCTAACAACCTTGGATCCATGTATGAGAACAAAGTGTAGACTTTGATTGACTTGCCCGATGATCGGTGAGTCATTAAGAATAAATGGATCTTCAAGAGGAAGACGGACGCTGATAGTAGTGTTACTATCTATAAAGCTAGAATTGTCCCAAAAGGTTTTCGACAAGGTCAAAGTGTTGACTACGATGAGAGTTTCTCACTCGTATCTATGCTTAAGTCTGTCTGAATCATGTTAGCAATTGCCGCATTTTATGAAATCTGGCAAATGGATAGACAAAACTGCATTCCTTAATGGATTTATTTAAGAAGAGTTGTATATGATGCAACGAGAAGGTTTTGTCAATCCTAAAGGTGTTAACAAAATGTGCAAGCTCCAGCGATCCATCTATGGACTGGTGCTAGCATCTCGGAGTTGGAATATACGCTTTGATGAGTTGATCAAAGCATATAGTTTTATACAGACTTGCGGTGAAGCCTGTATTTACAAGAAAGTGAGTGGGAGCACTACAACATTTCTGATAAGTATATGTGAATGACATATTGTTGATCGGAAATAATGTAGAATTATTCTGCAAAGCATAAAGGAGAGTTTGAAAGGAGTTTTTTCAAAGAAAGACCTCGGTGAAGCTGCTTACATATTGAGCATCAAGATCTATATAGATAGATCAAGACGCTTGAAAAGTTTTTTCAATGAGTACATACATTGACAAGATTTTGAAGTAGTTCAAAATGGAACAGTCAAAGAAAGAGTTTCTTGCCTGTGTTACAAGGTGTGAAATTGAGTAAGACTCAAATCCTGACCACAGCAGAAAATAGAAAGAGAATGAAAGTCATTCCCTATGCTTCAGTCATAGGTTCTATAAAAGTATGCCATGCTATGGACCAGACCTATTGTATACTCTGCCCTGGTTTGGCAACGGAGTACAATAGTGATCTAGGAGTAGATCACTGGACATTGGTCAAAATTATCCTTAGTGGAATAAGGATATGTTTCTCGATTATGGAGGTGATAAAAGAGCCTGTCATAAAGAGTTACATCGGTGCAAGCTTTTACACCGATCCAGATGACTCTAAGTCTCAATCTGGATACATATTAAAAGTGGGAGCAATTAGCTAGAGTAGCTCCGTACAGAGCATTGTAGACATAGAATATTTGCAAAATACATACGACTCTGAATGTGACAGACCCGTTGACTAAGCTTCTCTCACGAGCAAAACATGATCACACCTTAGTACTCTTTGGATGTTAATCACATAAGTGATGTGAACTAGATTATTGACTCTATTAAACCCTTTGGGTGTTGGTCACATGACGATGTGAACTATGGGTGTTAATCATATACAGATATGAATATTGGTGTTAAATCACATGGTGATGTGAACTAGATTATTGACTCTAGTGCAAGTGGGAGACTGAAGGAAATATGCCCTAGAGACAATAATAAAGTTATTATTTATTTCCTTATTTCATGATAAATGTTTATTATTCATGCTAGAATTGTATTAACCGGAAACATAATACATGTGTGAATACATAGACAAACATAGTGTCACTAGTATGCCTCTACTTGACTAGCTCGTTTATCAAAGATGATTATGTTTCCTAACTATGGACAAAAGAGTTGTCATTTGATTAACGGGATCACATCATTAGGAGAATGATGTGATTGACTTGACCCATTCCGTTAGCCTAGCACTTGATCGTTTAGTATGTTGCTATTGCTTTCTTCATGACTTATACATGTTCCTGTAACTATGACACTATGCAACTCCCGTTTACCGAAGGAACACTTTGGGTGCTACCAAACGTCACAACGTAACTGGGTGATTATAAAGGAGTACTACAGGTGTCTCCGAAGGTACATGTTCGGTTGGCGTATTTAGAGATTAGGTTTTGTCACTCCGATTGTCGGAGAGGTATCTCTGGGCCCTCTAGGTAATGCACATCACTATAAGCCTTGCAAGCAATGTAGCTAATGAGTTAGTTACGGAATGATGCATTACATAACGAGTAAAGAGACTTGCTGGTAACGAGATTGAACTAGGTATTGGATACCGACGATCAAATCTCGGGCAAGTAACATACCGGTGACAAAGGGAACAACGTATGTTGTTATGCGGTTTGACCAATAAAGATCTTCGTAGAATATGTAGGAGCCAATATGGGCATCCAGGTTCCGCTATTGGTTATTGACCAAGAATAGTTCTAGGTCATGTCTACATAGTTCTCGAACCCGTAGGGTCCGCACGCTTAAGGTTTTGATGACAGTTATATTATGAGTTTATGAGTTTTGATGTACCGAAGGAGTTCGGAGTCCCGGATGAGATCGGGGACATGACGAGGAGTCTTGAAATGGTCGAGACGTAAAGATCGATATATTGGACGACTATATTCGGAGTTCGGAAAGGTTCCGAGTGATTCGGGTATTTTTGGGAGTACCGGAGAGTTACGGGAATTCGCCGGGGAGTATATGGGCCTTATTGGGCCATACGGGAATAGAGGAAAGAGGCCGAAAGGAAGGAGGCGCGCAGCCCCCCTCTGGTCCGAATTGGACAAGGGGTGCGGCCCCCTTTTCCTTCCTCCTCTCCCCCTCTTTCCCCCTTCTCCTACTCCAACAAGGAAGGAGGGAGTCCTACTCCCGGTGGGAGTAGGACTCCCCTTGGCGCGCCTCCTCCTAGGCCGGGCGCCCCCTCCCCCTTGCTCCTTTATATACGGGGGCAGGGGGGCACCCCATGAGACACAAGTTGATCTACAGATCGTTCCTTAGCCGTGTGCGGTGCCCTCCTCCACCATATTCCACCTCGGTCATATCGTCGCGGAGTTTAGGCGAAGCCCTGCGCCGGTAGAATATCATCATCGTCACCACGCCGTCGTGCTGACGGAACTCATCTCCGGAGATTTGCTGGATCGGAGGCCGGAGATCGTCATCGAGCTGAACGTGTGCTGAACTCGGAGGCTCCGTACGTTCGGTGCTTGGATCGGTCGGATCGTGAAGACGTACGACTACATCAACCGCGTTGTGCTAACGCTTCCTCTTACGGTCTACGAGGGTACGTGGACGAACACTCTCCCCTCTCGTTGCTATACCATCACCATGATCTTGTGTGTGCGTAGGAAAATTTTGAAATTACTACGTTCCCCAACAAGCCCTGGCCCGCTGGTCCATCCACCCAGCGCTCCACCAGTCCCCTCGCCCCGCGTCGCTGGCTCACCACCAACCGCCTCGCCCCGCACGCCCGCTTCTGCTCGCAGCTCCTCCCGCCCAACCACGCCCGACAGCACCCATGCAGCCTCTCCATGCGCGCCAGCTGTCCCCGCTCTCCCCCCGCGAGCCGTCCCAGTCCCTCCGCCTGTTAACATGCACCGCATGCAGACGCGCGGCAAGTCCGGCTTTTCCCAGCCGAAGGCCCTCCTCACCATTGCTTCCACCATCAGTCCGATTCCCTCCTCCTACCGGGTTGCTCTTCGAGATCCAAACTGGTACGCTGCGATGCTAGAGGAATATAACGCACTGATGAAGAATGATACTTGGTGTTTAGTGTCTCGTCCCGCAGGTGCAAATGTCATCACCGGCAAGTGGATATTCCGGCACAAGTTTCACCCGGATGGCACGCTCGCTCGGTACAAGGCGCGGTGGGTGCTCCGCGGCTTCACACAGCAGGCCGGCGTCGACTACGCCGAGACTTTCAGTCCCGTCGTCAAGCCGGCCACCATGCGCACTGTCCTCAGCATTGCTGCCGGCAAGTCGTGGCCCATCCACCAGCTCGACGTCAAGAACGCCTTCCTCCACGGCCACCTTGCGGAGACGGTCTACAGCCACCAGCCGTCCGGCTTCGTCGACACCACCTCGCCGTCTCATGTGTGCCGGCTGAATCGTTCTCTGTACGGTCTCAAGCAGGCGCCTCGCGTGTGGTTCACCAGGTTCACCACCTACCTGAGGACGCTCGGCTTCATCGTGTCGCGCTCGGACTCATCGCTCTTCGTCCTCCGCCGTGGCGCTCACCTCGCCTACCTGCTACTGTACGTCGACGACATCATCCTCACCGCGAGCTCGGCCGCGGTGCTCGACTCCGTCATCCAGGCTCTTCATCGCGAGTTCTCCATGACCGACCTCGGCGCACTTCACCACTTCCTCGGGATCAACGTCACCACCACCGCGCGCGGATTGTTCCTATCTTAGGAACAGTACGCCTTGGAGATCCTCGACCGAGATGGCATGCTTAACTGCAAGCCCATCTCGACGCCGGTTGACACACTGGCCAAGCTCTCCACCGACACCGGGCCGCTCTTCCACGATCCATCGCTCTACCGCAGCTTGGCCGGGGCGCTCCAGTACATCACGCTGACACGCCCCGACCTCTCCTACGCCGTCCAGCAGTGTTGCATGTTTATGCACGCGCCCCGCGACTGCCACTTCCAGCTCCTAAAGCGCATTCTCCGGTACCTGCGCGGCACGACTCACCTCGGTCTTCGGATCCACCGCGACGCCGGCACTGAGCTTGTTGCTTACTCCAACGCCGACTGGGCCGGCTGCCCCGACACACGCAAGTCCACCTCGGGCCATTGTGTCTTCCTCGGCTCCAACCTTCTCACATGGTCGTCAAAACGGCAGAGCACCGTTTCACGATCGAGCGCCGAGGCGGAGTACCGGGCGGTGGCTAACGCCGTCGCCAAGTCGATGTGGCTTCGCCAACTCCTGGGCGAGTTTATCACCTCCCGTCGCGCGCCACGGTGGTCTACTGCGACAACACCAGTGCGGTGTACATGTCCAGCAACATCAGCGCACGAAGCACATCGAGATCGATCTCCACTTCGTCCGCGAGCGCGTCGCCCTCGGCGAGATCCGCGTTCTCCACGTACCCACGAGCTCGCAGTTTACGGACATCTTCACCAAGGGCTTGCCAACGGGCATCTTCCTCGACTTCCGGTCCAGCCTCAACGTCGGTGAACCCCACGTTTCGGCTGCGGGGGGTGTTGGAAAACGCCCACTCTCCACTCGCCAAGTGGCTAACCCATGCAGACTGATTCGCCCGGACCTCAACGTCCGCGTGCACTACGTGCGCATCTGTTCCTGCATGCTAGGATAGCTAGCTTATCTCTTGTAACTGCTCACGATCTCCCTGCTCTCTCTCTCGCTTGTAACCCTATATGTACAGCCGGCCACAGTGAATAGAGCAGTGTGAGTGTTTTGCATAACCTAACTCGCGGAACCTAAAAAAGTTCGTCCTCTGTCACCGTCACTGTGCCACCGTTGAGAAGCGTGGCAATGTCTGGAGCAACATATACTCCTACGTGGCATATAAGAAAGAAAGAAAGAAAAAAAAAACGAAAATCGTGTTTCAGTCGCACACCGTTCGTCTTCTTCCCCTGCTCCCGCCTCCTACCCTCCACTGAGCCGTTGTCCAGACCATTCCACAACCCCTCTCCCCCTCCTCCTTCTCCGGCACCGGTGATGACCCCGCGCCACGTAACCCGAAGTGCCAACTCATAGACTCGCTCCCACCACTCGAGCCACAACATAGTAGCCCCGCATGGATTCAGACGGGCCACGTCACAATTAACTCATTCTGTTGAACTGTTGACCCTATGGCTTGGTTAAAGTTAATGAAGACTTAACATTTACGAAAAACAGGTACGTGCTGTATTATGAGACAGATGAAGTACGTGCTACGGGTATATACTATGTCACGGCCAAAGTTTTGCTCTGGAGAAGTGGTAGTAATGTACATGCATCATCCAGTTAATTACGAGGATGTTGACGCATGTTTAGACGACCAAACACATAACCATCATCGGCAGTTTGAACTCTAGACTCGATCGAGGACGGACTCTGCGTGGACCGGCGGGGCGGCGCCGGTCGTCTCTCGCCGTTAGCACAACTGGACGTGGACATGCATGATCATCGATCTCATCATCGCTCCGGCCAGTCGTGGTCGTTGAATCAATTGGTTCAAGTAAAGCACAGGTGGACGGACCGTGGAGGGAAAGACTGGCGTAAAACTTGTCAACATCTCAAAAGGGAATGGCGCGCAGGTTCACGGAAAGGATGGATCTCACACTCCCGGTTTAACCCCCTGTCTGAGAAAACATGCAGGACCAACGCATTAAGCTCGGCTCGACCAGTCTGGCTCAGGAGACCACCACCAATGACGCTGCCAATGCATGCGTGGAACCCTTTCTTTTTTCACGTTTGCTATTTCTCAGTTACTACCTGAAAAATTAGCTCGCATCAATCAATTTTGGGACGAGGGCGCATGAAGAGCGACAACGACAGTGAGGCGGTGCGGGGCAGCCCCAGCCGACCGTGGGGTGGAGGCAGGAGAATACATGCGTGCGATCTGTTTGTGGGAGAATAATTAAAACGGCCGAGAGGCCTAAAACAGTCATCCAACTGTTCATTTTGCATCCGGCAGCTGAGATATTCAACGAACGCTGTTTTTTCCCCAGGTATCTAAGGTATAGGTGGTCCTTTCGTTTTTCACTATCTTCAACAACCACAGGTCTACAGTTCAAAAAAAAAAACCCACAGGTCTACAGCTGGCCGACCCTGGTCCATGGCGCGTGGGGGCGACAACAGTAATGCTAGACGTACGGGCGTACGGGCGTTCTACAGAGGATTTACAGCTCGTTGGGAGTGATTGGTTGGAATTTGATTAAGGCTCTATTCGGTTAACAGGAATTTGAAGGGGGTTTGGCAGGCATTGAAGGGGATTATATCTCATAGTACAAGTCAAATTTCCCTCAAATCCCTTCCAATCCTTTGGGCAGGGTGTAAGGGCATGTACAATGGTTGATAAGACAGTCTTATCTTAAGTCTTGCATGTAATTTAGAGATGACAAAAAAATATGTCTACAATGGGTCATATCTTAGCCTTATCTTCAATAATTAGTTGTTCCTAAAAATATGGCGAGACAAATTATGCTAAGAGATCATCTCTTGTCTTATCTTAAATAAGAGAAGGCAAGCCTTTTCTTATGAGTTATCTTTCCTCCACCTCATTATTTATCCTACGTGGCACACCTAAGATAGTACTCCCTCTGTAAACTAATATAAGAGCGTTTAGATAACTAAAATAGTGATCTAAATGCTTTTATATTAGTTTACGGAGGGAGTACCATTGTACATGCCCTAACCCAACAAAGCCTAAGGAGGAAGTTGCGCGTATCTTTTATTGATCCAGCGGTTAAATAAACCGATTGGCTACCTTCCTCTTGCATTTTCGTTCACGGTCGTTCGAGGAATTCATTCAGGTGACTGGAAAAAGTTTACTTTATTCAGCTGGTCTCGTACACGTTGAGTTGAACGACTTGGACAGTTGAAACCATTATAAAAAGCACCCCGCAAAAAAAAAAATACCATAGTGGATTGCCGTCCGGTCGTGCCTACATGCACCGCGCGTCTGTGTGCGCGCGCGCGTCGTTAAGTGTGTACGCGTGCCTGCACTACAGGGGTGTTCTCGTTCAAAAACGAATGGAGTTGAACGCTTGAAATTAAACCATGCATGAATTAGAAACACATTCAGAGAGTACGCTGAACAGAATGGATGAGTTGCCATGTCATCTAGAGTCAACGTAATAGTTCGCTTGTAGTATAATACTCCCTTCATTTGATAATATAGTGCGCTCATGCTTTTCAGGTTTAACTTTGACCATCAATTTAGCCAACATGACGGACTGCGGCGGAAGCATGACAGATACCTTTGAATCCGTATTTGATAAAAGTTTTCAAAGATATAATTTTTCAGTAAAATAATTTATTTATTATTGATCTAATTTATGATCAAAGTTGAATCTCGAAAAGCGTGGGCACACTACATTATGGAACGAAGAGAGTATTAAGTTTTAAATATGTACTATTTTATTGATAGCTGGTCCACCTTACAATCTCACAGTGTCTCGGGTCTCATGCTATAGCCAGCTCTTATTCTACAGCCCGCTTTCCTTCTCTCTTCTATTCTCTCTCATCTAACTAAATAAATACGCCCTCCGTCCCAAAATTCTTATCTTATATTTGTCTAGATACAGATGTATCTAATACTAAACTTGACTTGATACATCCGTATTTAGAGAAACCTAAGACAAAAATTCTAAGACAGAGGGAGTATATAATATTTTAGTCCTTATAGTTTCCTTATGTCACCCTATTGTACTTGCACTGATCTTAACAGTCATGTGTGGTGTTTCAGCATTTGTGTGTGACAATGCCCCGCCTCTCTACACACGGCTGGTGCCCTCTAGCTTATTTAACAACGAACGGAAATGTACATATGTCGGACTTGCAGAAATGAGCGTGTCGGAATATATTCATTGTACTCCCACCTTTCTAAAATAATATAAAATTATTTTGATAGTATCATAGCATTTACTTTTCTTTGTTGCGTGCATAGTGGTCGTGTTCTTTCGTGCTCAAGGAAGGAAGGTGGGCGCCCGGGCCGTACGTGATCCATGTGTGCGGGAAACAAATGCATACGGTCGTACGACCGAGGATAAGATACACTTGTGTTTTGTTTTCTTTCTCAAAATTGACGCGTAACTAAAGAAACCTATCATGCTTGCCATGGGAACTTCTTATGAATGCCACGGGAACTTCAAAGCAATATAAACGTGATATGATCTCCTATTCGCCTTTTTATATTCAATAAACAAAACAAACGGTGAGTACTGGCTCTTTGTCTTTTTCTCATCATAAATTTGTTGCGAGTTCGCCAGCTTTGATCCGGTCTTTCTTCATCTTCATTCGATCTACGCTTCTCTTCATTGCCGACGGTTGCTGCTCTGATGCGTTGGTTTTATGGGGCCTTAGCACGACGACTTTCTGACTGTTTACCACAACAAGTTTTGTCTGCCTCTGGCACGAGGGAAGATGGTAGAGACACGTTTTCGTCTCGTTTTAGTGCTTATAATCGTCGTTAGGTGGTCTATAAATCTGAATGTAGTATTTATTTTTTCTGTTGCCTGTTACTTTGTTTTATTGTCATGATCGAAAGTTTTTCAAAAGAAGAAGAAGAATCGTGTAATGACCCTGAGGGGTAAATTACCACACACAATCAGTTCCACTTCCACACACGTCATACTTCAAGCTTGAATTTCGTTATGACCCACGTGGTAGCTACCAGGAATACGAAGAGAGTGAGACGCCCATTTCTCCCGCGCACACACTATAAATAAGCAGCAGCCCGCCCCTCGCTCCACACAAACACAACCACCATTATTCTTCCTCCTAGCTTGCTTCCATCTCTCGTTGTCTGCTCAAGCCCAGACAGACCGGATCAGATCAGATCACCCCATCCATCGGTACTGGATACTGATCCATCCATCGACCGGCCATGGACAGCTTGCCGAAGCGCGACGCCAACCACGTGCCGCTGAGCCCGGTCACCTTCCTGCCGCGGGCAGCGGCCGTGTACGCCGACCGCACCTCCGTCGTCTGCGGCGGCACCGCCTTCACCTGGCGTCAGACGCACGACCGCTGCGTCCGCCTGTCCGCCGCGCTGCAGGCGCTCGGCGTCGCCCGGAACGACGTCGTCTCCGTGCTCGCGCCCAACACGCCCGCGCTCTACGAGATGCACTTCGCGGTGCCCATGGCTGGGGGTGTGATCAACGCCATTAACACCCGCCTCGACGCCGCCGGCGTCGCCGCCATCCTCCGCCACGCCGCCCCCAAGCTCATGTTCGTCGACTACCAGTACATCCGCGTTGCCACCGACGCGCTCAAGAGCGTCGCCTCGTCGTCCCTGCCGCTGCTGGTGGTCATCGACGATATCGACGCGCCTACGGGAGCGCGCGTGGGCGAGCTGGAGTACGAGGGCCTGGTGGCGCGCGGGGACCCGGCGAGGCACCCGCCGCGCGAGGTGGTGGACGAGTGGGACGCCGTCGCGCTCAACTACACCTCTGGCACCACGTCCGCTCCCAAGGGCGTCGTGTACAGCCACCGGGGCGCTTACCTCAGCACGGTCGGGCTGCTGCTCCAGTGGGGCGTGGGCCACGAGCCGGTCTACCTGTGGTCGCTACCTATGTTCCACTGCAACGGCTGGACCTTCACGTGGGGCATTGCGGCGCGCGGCGGCGCCAACGTCTGCGTCCGTGCGCCCACGGCGGACGCCATGTACTCCGCCATCGCCCACCACGGCGTCACCCACATGTGTGTCGCGCCCGTGCTCTTCAACGTCCTCCTCGACGCCCACCGTGACCCACTGCCCCGTGCCGTTGAGGTGCTTACGGGCGGCGCGCCTCCGCCGGCCGCGCTGCTGGAGCGCGTCGAGCGGCTCGGGTTCCATGTCACGCACGCCTACGGCATGACCGAGGCGACCGGCCCGGCCATGGTCTGCGAGTGGCGCGAGCAGTGGGACGAGCTGCCGGCGCCGGAGCGCGCTGCCCTCAAGGCGCGGCAGGGCGTGAGCGCGATCTCCCTCGCCGGGGCCGACGTCAAGAACCTCAAGACCATGGCAAGCGTGCCCCGGGACGGCACCACCCTCGGCGAGATCGTGCTGCGCGGGAGCAGCGTGATGAAGGGG
The DNA here is from genome assembly GCA_963921465.1 of Triticum timopheevii. Taxonomy (NCBI): domain Eukaryota; kingdom Viridiplantae; phylum Streptophyta; class Magnoliopsida; order Poales; family Poaceae; genus Triticum; species Triticum timopheevii. Next base: position 484,984,651 of record OY997270.1, on the reverse strand, counting down.
TACTACAAGAACCCGGAGGCCACGGACGCGGCGTTCCGCGGCGGGTGGTTCCTGACGGGCGACGTGGGCGTGGTGCACCCGGACGGGTACGTGGAGATCAAGGACCGGTCCAAGGACGTGATCATCTCCGGCGGCGAGAACATCAGCAGCGTGGAGGTGGAGGCGGCGCTGTACGGCCACCCGGCGGTGCAGGAGGCGGCGGTGGTCGCCATGCCGCACCCGCACTGGGGCGAGACGCCGTGCGCCTTCGTCGCGCTGAAGAAGGAGTTCGACTCCGGCGCCGGCGAGGTGAGCGAGGAGGAGCTGGTGGCCTTCTGCCGGAGTAAGATGGCGCACTTCATGGTGCCCAGGAAGGTGGTGTTCGTCGACGAGCTGCCCAAGAACGCCACGGGCAAGGTGCAGAAGCTCGCGCTGCGCGAGAGGGCGCGCGGGCTCAGGCCCAGAGATTCCGACAAGAAGAAGCCCGACCCCTCCCGGCCCGCCACGTTGACCGCATTGTCCAGGCTTTGACTTCTGCGCTGCTGACGTGGCCTGAAGTAACAGCGCTCGGCCTCCCCTGAATAAGTAAACTGAAGATAATATGTTGGTTCTTTTTTTTAGCACATAAATGTTGGTTATTTTTTTATTTTGAGCCAAGTATGTTGGTTGTTTTGAGTGGGTAATTAAACAAAAAATGCCTGAAAAGGCACTGTGTGATTGAACTTATGGATGGTGTGGCGATTTTGACCGGAGCTCTGCTCTACCCTGATCTAATCAAGTCAATTGTACACGTTTCTCCTTAAAAAAAAACCCGAGACCAACCCGGGCTAGACTAGCTTGTTGACATTTTTTTATAGAAGAAAACTGCGTGAGCACCAAATGCTCAAGCCGAGACTTGAATCCTGGTGGACTGGCTACGAACTCCCGCGCCTTGCTAACCGAGCTAGGAGCTACGCTCAGTTCTCACGTTTCTCCTTGAGAATTGAGGGCGAAAAGAAAACGATCATGGAGCTAACCAGTCATCTCTCTTTTTAAGAACAATATTTGTTGCTAATAAAAATATATTTGATGCTAATTAAAATTCACGAAGGCTAGACCAAGGAAGTGAACCCTCTGATGCCACCGTCCTTACCACGAGAGATAAAGAAAACTTGGCCTCCCTATCGGATTTGGCGGATGCTCGGTCATGACATGGCAATGCCCTGACTTGACACCGTGTCCGCTGGCCATGGCGGCGATAGGATCTAGGAGGATGGCGATGGGTTGAGAGAAAGGGGGAGGGCGACGAGTTCAAGAAGGGGCAGGAGGACGACGCGCCAAGGTCTCAGGTGGGAAGAAGAGGGTTCAAGCGCAGCTAAACGGCGAGAGCACTAGCAAGCAAACACAACGAAGAAGGCAATGGCTAGGGAAGAGTTGTGTGCTAACAACATCCAACGCTTCCCGGGGCATCCTAATATTTTGTCCTGTACGGACAAAAACAAAAGTGCACTCTCTGAGTTTTTGAGTTTCTTTTTGTTTTAGTGTATTTTAATAATTTATCTAGTACTCGCTCCGTTCCATAATGTAAGACGGGTTTTTCACACTTCATTAGTGTGAAAAAACCGTCGTATATTATGAGACGGAGGGAGTACAACTTTATATTAGACGAGCGAACACTTACTTAGGACGAAGGAGTATTAGCCAATTGCAACTAAAAAGAAAACCAGGTGGGTAGTGTTGCAGCGTGGCCCATATCACATGCATGGTAAGCTCAAGACGTCCCATCCACATGATTAACCGTGGGTTATCCATTCCTTCACATCTGCTTTGCAGCTATACATAGCCGTAGGCGTCTCTGATCTAATTAATCCACTGCATGCGGACCGCGTGGCCGTGTCTCTTGTTTTTCCTTGTAATTAACTAACCTGCTGCTGCTTTCCGCGTATGCAGTTGACACCACCTGCGCGCGCGTGTAACGCGAGACAGTGAACCGTAAAAGTCATTCATGACTCCGATTTGATAGTTCACAAACGTAGATCATCAGCTATTTTCTTCATTAAATTTTTGTGCTCTCATACACACGATATATGTGTTGGGCAGTTTTAGCATAACTATATACTTGATCCTTTCATTTTTCATCAACTACACTCTGTTTCTCTATTGCTAAGTACCTACGGCATATTGGACGCGGATATTTGGCTCTCGGGGCATATGCTCTCTCATGAACAGTAAAATCAAAATAAATAGCAAATAAATTTTAAAATTCTGAATATTCTTTAATGTTCATATTAGTGTAGCAAGTGTGCTTGCCATTTTTTATGCCATATGGGACAGCAGTGCTTCGTCGATAAAAACAAAATTAAGTGAACATTTTGAGGTAGCATTTGGCGTTCGAATTGTTTTTTTTAACAGGTCAAAATGCTTAAGTTTTCCCCCTGAAAATTTGGATGTACCATTTGGGTGTGGCAATGAACACATCTATTTATGTCATTTTTTTTACATTTGTAAAATTCATTTTGGGCGGGCAGGAGCATGTGCTCCCTAGAGCCAAAATGAATTTCGGCAACATACTACCTATTTTTTCCTACATACAATCACCCAACATCAGCAAGTCATGCATGTAAGTCATACATTACGTTTTTGCATTACTATGTCCATGCAGCGCTGCCATAGCGTGTAAGTTATCGGTTATTTCCCCCCCACTAAGTTTTGTGCTCTCATGGACAAAATATATGAGCTGGGCGTTTGAAGCATACCTATATATAGTTGATATTCCATTTTCGCTTTTGCTATGTGCTTCATATATTTTTTAAATGTTTTCAAAGTGTATGTCAACAAATACTCTTACATTTTATTTTTCAATAGTTTTAGTTGTTTATGTAGCACCTAATTATGCATATTTAACAAGATTATCACGGCAATGCGTGGATATCATCTAGTTTATTAATGTTTGTAAGAATGTTTTTTGATTGTTTGTGCTACTTAATGACCTTTAGTCTTTCCACCAAAAAGAAAACTCTAATCAGCATCCACGCAACAATTAATTAACAAATCAGGAGTGCAAGTATGGGAAGAATATATGTTGGTTAAATTATTTGATTTGACCGAGATATGTTGGTTGATTTGAGTGAGCAGTTAAGCAAGGAATTAGTGCCTGGAATGGTCTGTGTGGTGAAGTTCACAGTACCTCCGCTCATTGCACACACACCTTTTCCTCAACCATAGATTAATTAGCAACTCGGATCACATTACAATCAGAGTAGTGGACCGTTTTCAGCTGGGGAGGCACGTCTGGAATCAGCACATGATCACCAAACACTCTGGCATCGAGAGACAGGCAGTGCTACGCGGCCCGCATGATCCCTAATTAACGATCACGCCTGCACTAGCTTGCTAGGTTTCAAAGCTAAAGGACGCATCAGAGTTTAATGATCATATGAGCATCAATCCATTCTCGACTCCTCGGATCATTATATCTTGCTAATTAAACACCGGAGACTTAGGGAGCGAACCCTCTAACCCCCATCTACGCCGACGGGGAAATGAGTGGTGGAAGGACAAGGGCGGTAGGATGAACAAGGACAGGGAGGAAGAGGTAGGGCCCTACAGGATCGTGCGGTAGATAGAAATCGGCCGGCTCCCGGTTGATTGGGACACGTACGGCAACACACCGAGGTTGTTAGCTTTCCCAGGATAGGACAAAAGATCACGCGACAGCCCGACATTGTACGCGTGTCATGGACGGATCTCGCCGCGGCTCTCCGGCGGCCGTCTGTTGGGACTACCCTAGCTAGCTCGCTCGCTCTCTCTCTCAGCTCATGGACAAAGGTGGAAGACGGAGGCAATGGAAACAACAGATTTTTTCACGCCGTCGCGGGCGCACCAACGCCCTACTTTCTTTTTATCTCAGCTAGCTCAGATTACATCAACGATTACAAGGCCTTTTATAGCCATACAGCGACGCATCGCCCACGCAACAGCTCCAGCTGACCTGTACGCGCACGTACACAACAAACTCCACACACATCTACACATGCAGCTTGATCCGTACGTCCCGGCCACGCGGACGACGTGCTCCAGCTGGCATAACCTCCAGCTTGCATGCAGCTAAGTCGGTTCAACACGATCCCGTGATCCGCTCGCACAGGCTACGCACACGACGCGCTCCTAAGCGCACAACGCGGCCGGCGTCCAACAGATCACCAACGGGCTCCGACTCAACCTGCACCTACACGACGGACACGAGCGTGAACTCATGGACCTAGACCTACACAGTGAACGCGAACGCGAGAACAGACTCACGCGTCACCAAAACACACATGTCATGACTGAACACGACGTGGTTTATTTTCCTAACATCCCCTCCTAAACCACGACCTCACCGTCGCCGGAGTTGGTGCAGCTCCCGTCATTGTCGTCGTCACGGCCGTGACCCAGCCCACGGACCCGACCTGGCGCACTGACGCCGGTCGTACCATGCTCCGTCACGACCTCGGTGACATACACCGACCTCCTTCTCTGCCTGCAACACACGCCTAGCGTCCCTCAACGACAAACGCCGAGCTCCTTTTCCACCGGCGTCACACGCCTGGTGTTACGGTGACATATGCCATCGATGTCCTTGCGCTCAGATGCGAGCCTTCTTGGACGCCGCTTCATGGCGTCGCATCGCGCCGCTACGGCCTCCGCCGCCGCGAAGCCCCTCCATGCCGCTGCGCTCGCCGCGCGCCACGGCCCCGAATCTTGAGGCTTTGATACCAAATGTTAGGACTAACCTAGCTAGCTAGCTCTCTCTCTCTCTCTCACGGACAGAGGTGGAAGACGGAGGCAATGGAAACAACAGATTTTTTCACAGCGCACGAACGCCGCCACGGGCACACCAACGCCCTACTTTCTTTTTATCTCAGCTAGCTCAGATTACATCTACGATTACAAGGCCTTTTATAGCCATACAGGAACGCATCGGCTGATCTATACGCGCACGTACACAACAAACTCCACATGCATCTACACATGTAGCTTGATCCGTATGTTCCGGCCGCGCGAACGACGTGCTCCAGCGGGCATAACCTCCAGCTTGCATGCAGCTAAGTCGGTTCAACACGCTCCCTTGATCCGCTCACCCAGGCTATGCACACGATGCGCTCGTACGCGCACAACGCGACCGGCATCCAACAGATCACCAACGGGCTCCGACTCAACCTGCACCTACACGACGGACACGAGCACGAACTCATGGACCTAGACCTACATGGTGAACGCGAACGCGAGAATAGACTCATGCGTCACCAAAACACACATGTCATGATAGAACACGACGTGATTTATTTTCCTAACACCATCCCCTTTCTGCACCATGTCGCCGCGCGCTCCGGCTCTGCCACCGGTGCCAGATCTCGTGATCTTGGACTCGGTGTAGAGAGATAGTTTGACAGTGCAATATTCGTTATATTTTTTGGGTGCCAGTGCACATATATATAAGTACACGTAGGCCTCAACCTCAACTATACACAATTAGGAGGTGGGCCACAACATACATAATACACGCGAGACATATATACTCAACCCCCCTCCCCCCCGCCGCGCACTCGAAGCGTCGCCGGAGATACAGAGACTGGACCAAAACTCCTCGAAGACGGGAGTAGGCAATCCCTTAGTCGTCACGTCAGCAAACGGTTGTGTCGTCGGAACGTGGAGAACCCGAACACGGATAAGTGCACCCTACTCACGCACAAAGTGAATATCGAGCTCAATATGCTTCGTACGTCGATGGTGCACTGGGTTAGCGGAGAGGTAGACCGCGCTGACATTATCGCAGTAGACAAGAGTGGCCTTGTGAACATCACAAAACAACTCCTAGAGGAGCTAACTGATCCAAGAGCATTCGGCCACGGCGTTAGCCACGACCCAATACTTGATACGTCTCCAAAGTATCTATAATTTTTGATTGTTTCATGCTACTATATTACACGTTTTGGATGTTTATGGGCTTTACTTTACACTTTTATATCATTTTTGGGACTAACCTACTAACCGAAGGCCCAACCCGAATTGTTGTTTTTTCCCTATTTTAGTGTTTCGAAGAAAAGGAATATCAAACGGAGTCCAAACGGAATGAAACCTTCGGGAGCGATCTTTTTGAAACAAACGCAATTCAGGATACTTGGAGTGGACGTCAAGCAGCGAACGAGGCGGCCACGAGGGTGCCCGACGCGCCCTAAGGGGGTGGGCACGCCCCCACCCTCGTGGGCCCCTTGAGCGTCAACCGACATACTTCTTCCTCCTATATATATCCACGTACCCCGAAAACATCCAGGAGCACCATGAAAAACTATTTCCACCGCCGCAACCTTCTATATCCGTGAGATCCCATCTTGGAGCCTTTGCCGGCGCTCCGCCTGAGGGGGAATCGACCATGGAGGGCCTCTACATCATCTCCAAGGCCTCTCCGATGAGTTGTGAGTAGTTTACCACAGACCATCGGGTCCATAGTTATTAGCTAGATGGCTTCTTCTCTCTCTTTGAATCTCAATACCAAGTTCTCCTCGATATTCTTGGAGATCTATTCGATGTAACTCTTTTTGCGGTGTGTTTGTCGAGATCTGATGAATTGTGGGTTTATGATCAAGTTTATCTAGGAGAAATAGTTTAATCTTCTTTGAATTCTTTTATGTGTAATTGGTTATATTTGCAAGTCTCTTCGAATTATCAGTTTGGTTTGGCCTACTAGATTGATCTTTCTTGCAATAGGAGAAGTGCTTAGCTTTGGGTTCAATATTGCGTTGTCCTTTTCCCAGTGACAGCAGGGGCAGCAAGACACGTATTGTATTGTTGCCATCGAGGATAAAAAGATGGGGTTTATATCATATTGCTTGAGTTTATCCCTCTACATCATGTCATCTTTCTTAATACGTTACTCTATTCTTATGAACTTAATACTCTAGATGCAGGCAGGAGTCGGTCGATATGTGGAGTAATAGTAGTGGATGCAGGCAGGAGTCGGTCTACTTGTCACGGACGTGATGCCTATATACATGATCATGCCTAGATAATCTCATAACTATGCACTTTTCTACCAATTGCTCGACAGTAATTTGTTCACCCACCGTAATACTTATGCTATCTTGAGAGAAGCCACTAGTGAAACCTATGCCCCCCGGGTCTATCTTTTATCATATAAGTTTCCCATCTACTTTTATTTGCATCTTTTACTTTCCAATCTATATCATAAAAATACCAATAATATTTATCTTATCTTATTATCTCTATCAGATCTTACTTTCGCAAGTTACCGTGAAGGGATTGACAACCCCCTTTTCGCGTTGGTTGCGAGGTTCTTGTTTGTTTGTGTAGGTGCGTGGGACTTTTGAGGAGCCTCCTACTGGATTGATAGCTTGGTTCTCAAATACTGAGGGAAATACTTACGCTACTTTGCTGCATCACCCTTTCCTCTTCAAGGGAAAACCAATGCAGTGCTCAAGAGGTAGCAAGAAGGATTTCTAGCGCCATTGCCGGGGAGGTCTTCGCTCAAGTCAAGACATACCAAGTACCCATCACAAACTCATCTCCCTCACATTACATTATTTGCCATTTGCCTCTCGTTTTCCTCTCCCCCACTTCACCCTTGCCGTTTTATTCGCCCTTTCTTTCCCGTTTCCCTCTCTTTTTCGCTTGCCTCTTGTGTGCTCATGTGTTAGATCATTTATCTCGTCGTCATGGCTAGTCCCTTATCCGTTCCTATGTCTCCCGAGTTTGAAGTTCTTCACTTGAAGCAAAGGCAAGGAGAAAACTTAAAAGATGCTTGGTATAGGATGATGGAATCTTATCATAATTGCACCCTGGAGGTGAATTTTAGAATTTTACTTCGCAATTTTTATGTTGGGCTAAATATGTCCCATAGACAACTCTTGGATTGCATTGCCAAAGGAAATTTTATTGAAATTGATCCCGATATTGCACATGAAATTATAGAGGGAATAGTGGGAACACTACCTCAAAAGGGAGGGCCACATCCTACCCAAGAAGAGACACAAGTTTTTGAAAAGATTTGCGAAGTAACAAAAATCTTACAAAAGTCTCTTGAACCTCTTAAAAGTATTAGCGGAAATCTTCACCGCATGAATATGTTGATTACTCTTTGCAATAAGCGGTTGAATTCCTTAAATCTAAAAATTTCCGAGTATGAAGGGAAACATAAAGAACCTCCCGGATTTGAGCATGACTCCGCTATAAAACTGAAAACTAAAGATGGCAACACGTAGATCTATTCTCTCTTTTATATGCCTAGCTAGGGGCGTTAAACGATAGCGCTAGTTGGGAGGCAACCCAATTTTATTTTTGTTTCTTACTTTTTGCTTCTGTTTAGTAATAAACATTTTATCTAGCTTCTGTTTAGATGTGGTTTCATGTTTTAGTTAGTGTTTGTGCCAAGTAAAACCTATAGGATAACCTACGGTGATAGTTAATTTGATTCTGCTGAAAAACAGAAACTTTTGCGCGCACGAGAATAATGTTAGTAAATCATAGAAACGTGCTTTTGCGTTGATTCTTTTTGATGTAGATCAATAGACAAATTTACCAGGACTTCCTATTTTGGTAGGAGTTTTGGAGTTCCAGAAGTATTGGAAGTTACAGGTTTCTTTAGACTGTTCTGTTTTTGACAGATTCTATTTTTCGTGTGTTGTTTGCTTATTTTGATGCATCTATGGCTAGTATCGAGGGGGGTATGAACCATAGAGAAGTTGGAATACAGTAGGTTTAACACCAATATAAATAAAGAATGAGTTCATTACAGTACCTTATGTGGTGATTTTTCTTTCTTGCACTAACGGAGCTTATGAGATTTCCTCTTGAGTTTTGTGTTGTGAAGTTTTCAAGTTTTCGGTAAAGATTTGATGGACTATGGAATAAGGAGTGGCAAGAGCCTAAGCTTGGGGATGCCCATGGCACCCCAAGATATCCAAGGACAACCAAAAGGCTAAGCTTGGCGATGCCCCGGAAGGCTTCCCCTCTTTCGTCTTCATTTATCGGTAACTTTACTTGGAGCTATATTTTTATTCACCACATGATATGTGTTTTGCTTGGAGCGTCTTGTATGATATGAGTCTTTGCTTTTTAGTTTGCCACAATCATCCTTGCTGTACACACCTTTTGGGAGAGACTCACATGATTTGTAATTTATTAGAATACTCTATGTGCTTCACTTATATCTTTTGAGCTAGATAGTTTTTGCTCTAGTGCTTCACTTATACTTTTTAGAGCACGGCGGTGGCTTGATTTTGTAGAAATTGTTGATCTCTCATGCTTCACTTATATTATTTTGAGAGTCTTTTAGAACAGCATGGTATTTGCTATGGTTATAAATTTGGTCCTAGAATGATGGGCATCCAAGTTGGGTATAATAAAAACTATCATAGGAAGTTATTTGGATGCTATGATCAATTTGATGCTTGATAATTGTTTTGAGATATAGAGGTGGTGATATTAGAGTCATGCTAGCTGGGTAGTTGTGAATTTAAAGAATACTTGTGTTGAAGTTGGCAAGTCCCGTAGCATGCACGTATGGTAAAAGTTGTGTAACAAATTTATTGCATGGGGTGCTCTTTTGATTGCCTTCCCTTGTGTGGAGGTCGCGGGCGCGCAATGGTTAACTCCTACCAACCTCCCCCCTAGGAGCATGCATAGTAGTACTTTTCTTCGAGGGCTAATAAAACTTTTGCAATAAGTATATAAGTTCTTTATGACTAATGTGAGTCCATGGATTATACGCACTTTTACCTTTCCATCATTGCTAGCCTCTTCGGTACCGTGCGTTGCCCTTTCTCACCTTGAGAGTTGGTGCAAACTTCGCCGGTGCATCCAAACCCCGTGATACGATACGCTCTATCACACATAAACCTCCTTATATCTTCCTCAAAACAGCCACCATACCTACCTATTATGGCATTTCCATAGCCATTCCGAGATATACTGCCATGCAACTTTCCACCGCTCGACATCGTATTTGTGGCAAAGCCACCATGCATAATTTTTCATACATGTCACTCTTGATTCATTGCACATCCCGGTACACCGCCGGAGGCATTCATATAGAGTCATATTTTGTTCTAGTTTTGAGTTGTAACTCATGAGTTGTAAATCATTATTAGAGCATTGTCCCCAAATAAAAAAAGAAAGGCCAAAGGAAAAAATATAAAAAAGAAAGGCCAAAAAAAATCCCCCCCCCCAAAAAAAAGAAAATAAAAAGGGGGCAATGTTACTATCCTTTTCCACACTTGTGCTTCAAAGTAGCACCATGTTCTTCATATAAGAAGTCTCTTATGTTGTCACTTTCATATACTAGTGGGAATTTTTCATTATAGAACTTGGCTTGTATATTCCTACGATGGGCTTCCTCAAAATGCCCTAGGTCTTCGTGAGCAAACAAGTTGGATGCACATCCACTTAGTTTCTTTTGTTGAGCTTTCATACATTTATAGCTCTAGTGCATCCGTTGCATGGCAATCCCTACTCCTCATGTTGACATCGATTGATGGGCATCTCCATAGCCCGTTGATTAGCCTCGTCAATGTGAGACCTTCTCCTTTTTTGTCTTCTCCACACAACCTCCATTATCATATTCTATTCCACCATAGTGCTATATCCATGGCTCACGCTCATGTATTGCGTGAGAGTTGAAAAAAGCTGAAGGGCGTTAAAAAGTATGAACCAATTGCTTGGCTGAAACCGAGGTTGTTCTTGATGGGAGTATTTTGTGTAATGAAAATGAAGCATAACCTAACTATATGATTTTGTAGGGATGAACCTTCTAATGCCATGTTATTTTGAGAAGACATGATTGCTTAGTTAGTATGCTTGAAGTATTACTATTTCTTACGTCAATATGAACTTTTATTTTGAATCATTTGGATCTGAAAATTCATGCCACAATAAAGAAAATTACATTAAGAAATATGCTAGGTAGCATTCCACATCAAAAATTCTAATTTTATCATTTACCTACTCGAGGACGAGCAGGAATTAAGCTTGGGGATGCTTGATACGTCTCCAACGTATCTATAATTTTTGATTGTTTCATGCTATTATATTACCCGTTTTGGATGTTTATGGGCTTTACTTTACACTTTTATATGATTTTTGGGACTAACCTACTAACCGAAGGCCCAGCCCGAATTGATGTTTTTTTTTCCTATTTTAGTGTTTTGAAGAAAAGGAATATCAAACGGAGTCCAAACGGAATGAAACCTTTGGGAGCGATCTTTTTGGAACAAACACAATCCAGGGACTTGGAGTGGACGTCAAGCAGCGAATGAGACGGCCACGAGGGTGCCCGGCGCGCCCTAAGGGGGTGGGCGCGCCCCCATCCTCGTGGGCCCCTCGAGTGTCAACCGACATACTTCTTCCTCCTATATATATCCACGTACCCCGAAAACATCCAGGAGCACCACGAAAAACTATTTCCACCACTGCAACCTTCTGTATCCGCGAGATTCCATCTTGGTGCCTTCGCCGGCGCTCCGCCTGAGGGGGAATCAACCACGGAGGGCCTCTACATCATATCCAAGGCCTCTCCAATGAGTTGTGAGTAGTTTACCACAGACCTTCGGGTCCATAGTTATTAGCAAGATGGCTTCTTCTCTCTCTTTGAATCTCAATACCAAGTTCTTCTCGATCTTCTTGGAGATCTATTCGATGTAACTCTTTCTGCGGTGTGTTTGTCGAGATTCGATGAATTGTGGGTTTATGATCAAGTTTATCTATGAGAAATAATTGAATCTTCTCTGAATTCTTTTATGTGTGATTGTTATCTTTGCAAGTCTCTTCGAATTATCAGTTTGGTTTGGCCTACTAGATTGATCTTTCTTGCAATAGGAGAAGTGCTTAGCTTTGGGTTCAATCTTGCGGTGTCCTTTCCCAGTGACAACAGGGGCAGCAAGGCACGTATTGTATTGTTGCCATCGAGGATAAAATGATGGGGTTTATATCATATTGCTTGAGTTTTTCCCTCTACATCATGTCATCTTTCTTAATGTGTTACTCTGTTCTTATGAACTTAACACTCTAGATGCAGGCAGGAGTCGGTCGATGTGTGGAGTAATAGTAATAGATGCAGGCAGGAGTCGGTCTACTTGTCATGGACGTGATGCCTATATAAATGATCATGCCTAGATAATCTCATAACTATGCACTTTTCTATCAACTGCTCGACAGTAATTTGTTCACCCACCGTAATACTTATGCTATCTTGAGAGAAGCCACTAGTGAAATCTATGGCCCCTGGGTCTATCTTTTATCATATAAGTTTCCCATCTACTTTTATTTGCATCTTTTACTTTCCAATATATATCATAAAAATACCAAAAATATTTATCTTATCTTATTATCTCTATCAGATCTCACTTTTGCAAGTTACCGTGAAGGGATTGACAACCCCTTTTTCACGTTGGTTGCGAGGTTCTTGTTTGTTTGTGTAGGTGCGTGGGACTTTTGAGGAGCCTCCTACTGAGGGAAATACTTACGCTACTTTGCTGCATCACCCTTTCCTCTTCAAGGGAAAACCAAAGCAGTGCTCAAGAGGTAGCAATACTCTGCCTCGATGCTGGAGCGGGAGACCGTGGGCTGTCGCTTCGATGACCAAGAGATCAACAAGGGCCCAAGGTAGACGCAATAGCCAGACGTAGAGCGCCGGGTGTCGGGGCAGCCTGCCCAGTCGGCGTCCGAGTAAGCGACGAGGTCGGTGGAGGCGGAGGCCGTCAGGGTGAGTCCCAAGTACATAGTGCCACATATGTAATGGAGAATATGCTTCACCAAGGTCCAATGAGAGTCACGCGGGGAGTGCATGTGGAGGCACACATACTGAATAGCGTACTGCAGGTCCGGACGGGTCAGCGTCAGTGTCGGTGTCAAAACCGGCGGATCTCGGGTAGGGGGTCCCGAACTGTGCGTCTAGGCGGATGGTAACAGGAGACAAGGGACACGATGTTTTTACCTAGGTTCGGGCCCTCTCGATGGAGGTAAAACCCTACTCCTGCTTGATTGATATTGATGATATGGGTAGTACAAGAGTAGATCTACCACGAGATCGAAGTGGCTAAACCCTAGAAGCTAGCCTATGGTATGATTGTTGTTCGTCCTATGGACTAAAACCCTCCGGTTTATATAAGCACCGAAGAGGGTTAGGGTTACACAGAGTCGGTTACAATGGTAGGAAATCTACATATCCGTATCGCCAAGCTTGCCTTCCACGCCAAGGAAAGTCCCATCCGGACACGGGAAGAAGTCTTCAATCTTGATCTTCATAGTCCAGGAGTCCGGCCGAAGATGATAGTTCGGCTATCCGGACACCCCCTAGTCCGGGACTCCCTCAGTAGCCCCTGAACCAGGCTTCAATGACGACGAGTCCAGCGCGCATATTCTCTTCGGCATTGCAAGGCGGGTTCCTCCTCCGAATACTTCATAGAAGATTTTGAACACAAGGATAGTGTCCGGCTCTGCAAAATAAGTTCCACATACCACCGTAGAGAGAATAATATTTACACAACTTCAATCTGCTGACGTATTCCATGGCGTGACATCACACCACGACCAAGCCTTTATTCGAATCGTTTTTACTGTCCCACCTCAGCGCGTTTAGCGAGGCGGTTTCCTTGGCACGTCTTGTCAAAGCAGAGATCGTGTACCCTTATTCCGGGATTCTCATCAATACGGGCGTGGGTAACCCAACCGTGTCCGTTGGCACGTCTCCTCTATCGAAGGCGAGTCCCGAACGGTCACCGGGGAGACTCTTGGTATTCAACCTCTTTATAAAGAGACCAAGGCTCTAGTTCCTTCTTTCAATCTCAATCGAATCCTCCCCTCGCCTCGAGTTCCAACACCTAAAGCTCCAGATTCAGGCGCTTCGGACCTTCGATGATGTCGTACTCCGACCTGCAAGGCCGGTGGATGCCTTCCTCCATTACGGAAGAAGATGTGTTAAAGCTAAGAGAGGCCAGGTATCTAACCAGCAAAATTTCGCATAGGCTGCCTGCCCAAGGGCAGATTATTCCCACTCCCAAGCCTGGTGAAAGTGTGATGTTCACGTCTCACTTCCTTCAGGGGTTAAGCTTCCCGACGGACCCCTTCGTGAGGGGGCTCCTGTTTTACTATGGGTTGGAATTTCACGACTTGGATCCGGAGTCCATCCTCCACATCTCATCGTTCATTGTCGTGTGCGAAGCCTTCCTCCGCATTACCCCTCACTTCGGATTGTGGCTCAAGACCTTCAAAGTGGAGCCGAAGATGATCAAGGGGCAACAGGCAGAGTGCAGAGGGGCTGTTATAAGCAAGAATGCTAATGCTCCGTGGCCCAAGGGCTCTTTTCAAGAGGAGCTTAGTTTATGGCAACAAGAGTGGTTTTATATCACAGCTCCCAGGGGCACCAAATGGGCGGCGCCACCTGCCTTTCGCCCGGGTCCTCCACCGCGGCTGGCGTCATGGGTCAATAAAGGGCCTGACTGGGGGCTGTCCAAGGACATGCCCTTGCTGCAGGGACGCATTCGAGACCTCCTAGAGAGAGATCACTTTGGTCATAGTGGCGCAGGTCATGCTGATTCGTCGCATCCTGCCGTGCAGACGTCGCCCCCTCCGCCTGTGGGAATTTAACCCAGAGGGACCACGAGCTCTCCAACATTTTATGGGCGCGACGCCCGTGGAGATGTACAAGCTTTTCTTCGGATCACAAGAGATGTGTCCGAACTTGACCGAGGATGCAGGTCTGAGCTGTAATCGCGCGGATACTCAAGTAAGTAGCCCTGTACCCGGACACGCTATCCTATATTAATTACAAACTTGCCCTTTAAAAGAGTTTTCCCTTGAACAGGAGTGGATAGCGAAAGCAAAGTTAATCAGGTGTCCGACCCCCCTCCCCGAGACCACGCCGGATCCCGTGTTAACCAGGATGCTGGAGGTTGCGCCTTCAGTAGAAGGTGAAGGGGGGAACAAGGAAGCTACCGCCTCCATGAAGGAGGCTGCCAGGAAAGGAGGGATCGAGAATCCCTCCATCCAAGGGAAGAAGAGGACCGCCTCTCAAGAACCGGAGACCATGGTCTCAAAGCGGGGGAAGAAATCTTCGTCAGAAGGTCCGGCGCCGAGAGATGCCTCGGCCGCATTATGCCCCCATGGGGATCAGCCCTCCACCGAGCCGTAAGTAAAAAGGGGAGTTCTTTTTAAAATAAAGGATATCCCTACCCTATTTCTGATAATCGAAATTTTACCTTGTAGTTCGGATCTCAGCCCTTCTTAGCAGAGCTCATCTTCGGGGGATCATCGTCCGGAGATGATAGAGAGCGAAACGCCTCCCCCTGCCATACCGCCTTACGAGGTGGGCGACCCTGAGGTGTCGTCACGGAGGGTTTCTCCGAGTTTGGCGGGGCCGGAAGGTAGTCGTATGTCCCCTCAAAGCCCTCCGCGTTAGGCCTTCAAAAAAGGCCATTGGACGAGTCCGGCACCATATGGTGTACGGTCGGAGGAGCTGAAGGATCTGCTCGGGCGAGCGTTTATCTCAGAAGATCACCGTGCGTTAATGGGTACGGTGATTGAAAGGATTTCGTCCGCTGAGAGCGGATTGCATGAAGCCGTCAGAAGTTTATTGACAGGTTTTGAGGTACGCAAATGATGTACCTTATGACAGTTCCGCATATAAAATGCACCATGTGTAGATAGTAGCCCCTGTGACTCGGTGTGTTGTCAAAAATGACAGCGCGCCGAGGATCATAATCCCAGGTATAATATGTCGCCCTTCCTATGTAGGTGGCGAAGTGTCCGGTGGCTAGCCGGACTGATGGATTTGCCGAACTAAAGCGGCAACTTGACGTGGCGAATGCCAACATTGCGCTTGTCAATAAGCGTCTTGACGAGTCACGAGGTATGTGATCTCTCCGCGGACACCTGGTAAGGGATCTTGATGCCCGTGCCTCACAACAAGTATGCTTGACGCAGATGGTGCCACTGCCATGGAGAACCTGCGGGCGGAGCTCGCCCAGGCCAAGGAGCAGGCCCGAAAGAGTGACGCGGCTGCCTTAAAGGCGGCCGAAGAGCTATAAGCCGAACAGGCTGCTCACTGCCGAAGCAAGAAGGAGATGGCCGAGATGGCCGTGGAGTTGAAGAATGTTGCCGACCGCTGCAAGCTTCTTGAAAAAGAAGATCGGTCGGTACGAGAGGACCTGAAGAAGGCCACTGCCGAGGCCAAGGATGCTCGCTCTGTGATGAGAGCTATGAAGGAGGAGCTGCGTCAGGCCGGAGATATCGCGGCTGGAAAGCCTTTTCTGCTGCGGAGGAAATTCCTGGACCCTAATTATTATCAGTTGGACCGGCTGTGGAGTGCGGAAGATGCTTATCTGGACTTGGCGGCAAGTGCGGCGGACGCGGCCGAACACTTTCGAGATCAATTGGATCACGAAACGGGGAAGGTTTTTTGGTCGCAGTTCCATAGTCCAGAGCGCCCACTTCCATTAACCGATCGCTTGGCCGAATGGGCGGAGTTGAATAGGTTATCCAGACTTGCGATGAAGGATGTCGTGAGTCTTTTGTGGCCGAAGAGGCCCGAGCGGAAGAGTTATTTTGGCTTGGTGCAGCAGTTCCTTGGTGCGGTGCCGCATATCAATGCATTGAGGAGGTCGGCATGCATAGAGGGTGCACGGATGGCTCTTGCCCGTGTCAAGACATACTGGGCGGAGATGAAGTCCACCGATGTTGCAACCCAAGATTCGGACGGAAGCCGAGTACCTGTCGAGCACTATTTTCAGGAAGTTCTGCAGGGCGCTCGTTTAATAGAGACGCAGTGCTCGAAGGATATTATGTTCGAATAACATGTATCATTGTGAAATAATGTTTCGATGAAATATAAAAGCTTTTTATACTTGTGCCTTCAAGAATTAAAATACCTCCTGTGCGAGCGTTGATGTATATGTGTATATAACCTGAAAGATGGCAGTCTTCGGCTTCAGCCCCCACGCATATAATGCGGGGGTGTTTGCAAAAGGCGCATTTTCACACTTGATCCAACGTCTTGGTCCTATAAAGGAGGTGGTAGCATAGCAAACTAGGCAACCGGACTATAATGCTTTATCACTTTCACTTGGCCATAGGAGTTTGACAATGGGGCTACTATATAGCCCCTAGGGGCACCACGCTCACACGAATTCAGGGCGCGTATGTGCCTGACCGGGAAACGACCCTTCGTCAATGCGGAGGAATCGTATAGATTCCGGCGGGTCATCGAGTGGTTGACCAGTCTCACGCTATATCATGACAGTCAGTTTTCGGCTTTCTCTACTGAGGTGCTCGCCTGGCCGAACCGGGGCACAATCGCAGTAGTTCTCCTGGTGCCGCGTTAGCCGATAGAGCAGAACGTAAGGCAGCAAAACACAGGAGCCGGGCAAACCCAACATTTGACCAAAGACATGATTCGGAGCTGATGCATACAAGGCCTAACTCGAGACGCCGAACACTCCCTAAGGTATTCGGTCTTTATGAAAACGGGCAGAACAACGCCCTTTGTAGTAAGCCCCTGGTGTCCAGGTACGCGCAAAATTCTGACGTGGCCTATGCCAAAACGCCAGCCTCCTCCTTGGTTATAATAAGAAACCAGGGGATGTGTATCAACAAGAGACAGTAAAAAAGGTTTACGCAGGGTCTTAATCTGAAAAGAATCCTTGCAACGGGTCCCTGCTGCACGTCTGCGCCTGTGTCTCCGTTGTGCCGTATCCTGGACGGGTGTCGCACGGTGTTCATCTGTAAAAGAGAGGAACTTAGTTGAAAAAGATCGTGCAAAAATGTACGTTATATTAAATAAACAAATTACATTTCAAAAAATGAATAAAATTGAGCTTTATTGTCCCTTGTTGTATATGCACGGAGCCCCTAATGCGGGGGTATGCGGCTGGTAAGCTCCTGTATGTTTACGCTGGACTCGTCTAACCGTATCCGGGGTCTGAACGACCTGTTTAGGTGCTTGGATTAGTGGAGCCGGTTTAGTGTGTGGCCGTCAAGGCAGTCACACAATCTTCCGCGCTCGAGGAACACTCGATATTCCCCTTTAAGGAGATGATGCCTCGTGGACCGGGCATTTTAAGTGTGAGGGATGCATAATGCGGCACTGCGTTAAAGCGGGCGAAAGCTTCCGCGCCCCAGTAGTGCTTGATAGCTACTCGTAAATGGGGCGAGGTGGAAGGTTAACCTTTCACGGCGGAAGTTGTCGGGTGAGCCGAACACAACTTCTAGCAATAGAGAGCCCGTACAATGGGCATATAGGCCTGGTATTACCCCTTGAAAGGAAGTGTTGCTATGGCGAATTTTGGTCGGGTCTATCCCCATTTTGCGGATTGTGTCCTGATATAGCAGGTTTAGATCACTGCCACTGTCCATTAGGACTTGTGTAAATTGGAGTCCGTCGATTATCGGATCTAATATCAAGGCAGTCCATCCTGCATTCCGGATACATCTAGAGTAATCCTGATGGTCGAAGGTGATTGGTTTTGACAACCAGTGGCAGGACTCCTCTGGGATAGGCCGTATGGCGCGTATCTCTATGGGCGGCGTTCTGTTTTTCCCTTCTTTCACATGAAGTGAGTTTACTATTTTGACTTCTTGTGGAAAATTCTTTTGTCTTCTGGTGCTCTGCTTGTGGGGTTCGTCATCGTCCTCACTTGGTGTGTCGAGCCCCTTGTGTTCGGCGTTGAGTTTGCCAGACTGCTTGAAGACCCAACAATCTCTGTGGGTATGGTTTGCAGGCTTCCCGGGAGTATTGTGGATTTGGCATATCTTGTCCAAGATTTTGTTTAATTTGGATAGCTCGTCCCTATTATCCTTAGGGGGCAATTTTTTATGATTCTGCCGAGAGCTTTTGAATCCGGCGTTCACTGCCGTGCTCTTCGGGCTGTTGCCCTTGGTCCGGCGCTGTTCTTTGCTGCGTCGCGGTTTCTCGTTTCCATCCCTGACTTCAGATGTACTTGGGTCGCTGGTACTGCATCTTGCCAGCCAGCTATCCTCTCCTGCGCAAAAGCGGGTCATGAGGCTTGTTAATGCGGCCATTGTTCTTGGCTTTTCTTGGCCGAGGTGTCTGGCGAGCCATTCATCTTGGACGTTGTGTTTGAAAGCTGCTAAGGCTTCAACGTCCGGATAGTCGACTATTTGGTTCTTTTTAGTGAGGAATCTGTTCCAGAATTTTCGGGCCGACTCTCCGGGTTGTTGAGTTATGTGACTTAAATCGTCTGCATCCGGAGGTCGGACATAGGTCCCTTGAAAATTTTCCCGAAAAGCATCCGCGAGCTCTTCCCAACTTCCAATGCCGGGCTGTCCCTTTGAGCTTGAGGGGTAAGTATTTTATGGCGTGGAGGTCATCTCCTCTAGCCATGTGTATGTGGAGGATGTAATCCTCAATCCAAACTCCAGGGTCTGTTGTTCTGTCGTATGCCTCTATGTTTACGGGCTTGAATCCCGCTGGAAATTCATAATCCAGAACCTCATCGGTGAAACATAGGGGATGTGCGGCACCCCTATATTTAGGTGTACCGTAATATTCGGATACTTTACGTGTTGCATTTCTTACTAGAGCTTGCTTTCTTGGCCCGTAGATAGATCTAACTGGGCCATCTTTTTGATGTGAATCCATGTGCGGATCGCGTGCCGGCTTGTGTGCGGCGCCGTTTGCCGCTCTATGTTTGCCATGGGGTCGTCTATCCGACTGGGTGGTCTCTTTGTTCTTTATTGCGGGGGCTCTACGGCCTCCTCATCAAATTTGGGCAGTAGTTTTCGCTTCGGGTAGCTCTTTGTTCGGCGACTGTCGCCGTATTTGTCTGCGGTGTTGAGTACTTTGCTGCATCTGATTCTGAGTGCATCTTCCGCTGTTTTGAGCTTCCGCTTCTGCTTTTTCAGGCTACGTGCAGTGGCGACGAGCCTTTTGTGGAGGTTCTTCTGCTCCATCAATTTGTCCGCCGTGAGGTCGTCCGGACTGTTATCTTCGTCGGGGACGGATTGTTTATCCATATCGTCCTGTTCGGACGGCTGCTCGATAGCATGTTCGTCGTCCACCGGTTCGCCCTGCTCAATGGCTGGGTCTGCATGCTGCTGTCTTTGTCAAGGCGGGATTTTGAGAGGCGCTTACGTCGCCGTTTTGACTGCTTTTCGAGGGAATGATCCCTCCTGGCATCCCGTTGTTCCTCGTCGTCGCTTCCTTTAGGTGTATCCACCATGTATACATCGTGAGATGATGTGGGTGTCCAGTGCCTTATGGGTGCTGGTTCATGCTTATCTCCTACATCGTCGTCCATACCGTCGATGTCTTCAGAGTCGAAATCGAGCACGTTGTTTAAACTTTCGACAGTGGCTACGAAGTGGGTGGTGGGTAGGCTTTGAATTTCTTCGTCGTCCGCGTCCCAACCTTCCTGACTATAGTCCGGCCAGGGCTCTCCTGATAAAGAGAGAGACTTTAGTGAATTTAGGATGTCACCAAAGGGCGAGTGCTGAAAGATGTCCGCGGCGGTGAATTCCATGACCGGCGCCCACTCGGATTCGATTGACAGGGGCGCGGAAGGTTCGGAGTCCATGAAGGAGTCCGGCACCTTGGAGTTACGAGCCTTGCAAAGGACAGGGATGGTGTTCGGTTCAATCGCCGTAGAGATCACAGCCCTCGAGGCGGTGTCCAACCACCAGTCCTCGATCGGCGCAGTCGGCTCCGAGCTAAGGGTCGGAGCGGATACTTGTGCGGCCTCCAGGGCACTGTTCGGCGGCAGAGCTAGATCATGCCCATCGTGAAAGTGTAGCGCGCTTGGCTATGGCTCGAACCCGTCGAAGATCAAGTCTCCGCGGACGTCAGCCGTATAGTTCAAACTTCCAGATCTGACCTGATGGCCAGGGGCGTAGCTTTCAATCTGCTCCAGATGGCCAAGCGAATTGGCCCGCAGTGCAAAGCCGCCGAATACGAAGATCTGTTCCAGGGAGAAAAGTCTCACCCTGGACCACATCGTTGTTGATGATCGGAGGAGCCATCGGGCCTAAAGATGACGACACAGAGGAACTTTCAATGAAATCACCAATGTCGGTGTCAAAACCGGCGGATCTCGGGTAGGGGGTCCCGAACTGTGCGTCTAGGCAGATGGTAACAGGAGATAAGGGACACGATGTTTTTACCCAGGTTTGGGCCCTCTCAATGGAGGTAAAACCCTACTCCTGCTTGATTGATATTGATGATATGGGTAGTACAAGAGTAGATCTACCATGAGATCAGAGAGGCTAAACCCTAGAAGCTAGCCTATGGTATGATTGTTGTTCGTCCTACAGACTAAAACCCTCCGGTTTATATAAGCACCGAAGAGGGTTAGGGTTACACAGAGTCGGTTACAATGGTAGGAAATCTACATATCCGTTTTGCCAAGCTTGCCTTCCACGCCAAGGAAAGTCCCATCCGGACACGGGATGAAGTCTTCAATCTTGTATCTTCATAGTCCAGGAGTCCGACCGAAGATGATAGTTCGGCTATCCGGACACCCCCTAGTCCGGGACTCCCTCAGTCAGGTACTATAAAGCACCAACAATGGGTGATAAAACGCGGCATCGGACGCGAGGGACCCCTCCAGAGTAGAGACCTTTGCTTTTGTGTCAATGGGGGTGGGTGCTGGCTTGCAGTTAAGCATACCGGCACACTCCAGATGCTCGTGGCATACTTCTGCTGATGGAGAAAGAAGCTGTCAGCCCGACGGACCACCTCGATGCTGAGGAAGTAGTACAGAGGCCCCAAATCCTTGAGTGCGAACTCATTACGACGACGAGCCATCAGCCGCTGAAGGAGCTCGTGGGCGGACGACGTGAGGATGATGTCGTCGACGTAGGGTAGCAGATAGGCAATGTCAGCTCCCTGATGATACACAAAGATTGAGGCATTGGAGCGAGTGGACTGAAATCCCAGAGGCTGCAGGAAGGCTACGATATGCTGGTACCAAGCCCGTGGCGCGTACTTCAACCCGTAAAGAGAACGGGAGAACAAGCACATGAAGTCCGGATGCTCGGCGTCGACGAAACCAGTGGACTGCTCACAGAACACCTGCTCGGCAAGATGACTGTGCAAGAAGGCGTTGGAGACATCCAACTGATGCACAGGCTAGGCTCGCGAGACTGCCAACTGAAGCATGGTGAGGATCGTGCCTGGTTTCACAACCAGAGCCAAGGTGCCGGTGAAGTCCACGCCCGCACGCTGCCGAAATCCATGAACCACCCATCGACCCTTGTAGCGCTAGAGAGAGCCATCCAGATGGGTCTTGTGGCGGAACACCCACTTGCCAATGATGACATTGGCACGAGGGGGTTGCGGAACAAGATGCCACATGCGGTTGTGCTACAAGGCGCCGAACTCCTCCTGCATCGCTGCTAGCCAGTGGGGATCCCGAAGGAAAGCGCGAGCGGAGTTGGGGATGGGTGATGGCGTCAAAGTCGAGGCGGTGCACATGTACTCGTCGGAGGAGTAGCGCGTGCCCGGCCGGAGCACATCGGCCGGAGCGCGGGTTGTCACGCCGAGAACCAGAGCAGTGGCGGCGCCAGGGCCCACGATGATGGTCGAGCCGGTGATGGCGGGCGGGCCAGCGATGGTGGTATGGCCCGCGGTGACTGAGTCGGCGGCGGCGGGCGTGCCGACAGCGGGGGTGGCGACTGGCGAGGCAGAGGTCGAGCCCGTCGCTGGGGTGATGGCGCCGAACAGGGTAGTGGGCGGGGTGGCCGCCACGGTGCCGGGGTGGGGTTCCCGGTCCGGTTCAACCTCGTAGGAGGGAGTCGGGGACCCAGGGGCCCGGTCAGACACGACCTCGGGGGAGGGAGTCGGGAAACCGGGCGGTGGTTGAAGGCGCCGGGTTGGAGGGACCACCTGAGGCCGCGGCCGCGCGTCACGCCAAGCAAGGGCGCGGGAGTCGGCGCCGAGGGAGCCGTAACCGGAGAGACCTGAAAAAAGGAAACATCATCTCGATAAAATACACGTGCCTCGAGGTGTACACGCGGTAAGTGACATGATCACATCACCGGTAACCTTTGGTGTTAGAGCGATAGCCAAGAAAGACGCATGGGAGTGATCGTGGTGCGAGTTTGTGTGGAGTGGTGGACGTGGTGCTAGGATAACAAAGACACCCGAAGATGCGAAGGCCGTCATAGGACGGTGGTGCACCAAAGAGAAGGTGGTGAGGAGCGTAGTTCCATTGAGGACGACATGGACGGATGTTAACTAGAAGGGCAGCGGTGGCAAGAGCATCAGGCAAAAACCGAGCGGGCACGTTAGAGTGAAAAACTAACGTGCAGATGCAATCGTTAAGAGTGTGAAGAATGCGCTCGGCATGGCCGTTCTGCTGTGAGGTGTATGGACAAGTTAAACGGAAGATGGTGCCGTGAGGGCGAGAAGGGTGCGGAGAGCAACGTTATCGAACTATTTTCCATTGTCGGTTTGGAGTACAAGTATGGGGCGACCGAACTATGTGGTGACATAGGAATAAAAGGACGCGAGTGTGGCTAAGGCATCGGATTTACGACGAAGAGAAAAAGTCCACACATAATGAGAATAATCATCTAAAATCACCAAATAGAATAGATAGCCTGTGTTACTTGCAATGGGAGATGTCCAAACATCACTATGAAGTAATTGAAATGGAAAAGTGGAAACAGTTGTAGATGCACTAAAGGGAAGATGAAAATGCTTGCCTAGCCGCCAAGCCTCACAAGTGTGCTCGTCGAGCTTATTACATGAGAAAGAAAAACTCCTAAGAACCGGGCGCAAAACGGTGGAGTTGGGGTGGCCCAAACGAGCATGCCAAAGGTCGACGTCGGCGGTGAGGGCGACGGGTGTGGAGTTGGAGGCGCCTGCATGCATGGGATAAAGCTCGTCGGGGCTGTCACATCGGTGAAGTACCATCTGGGTACAGACGTCCTTCACACAAAAACTAACGTCGTCAAATTCAACAGTAAGTGGGTTCTCACGAGTAAGACGCCGAACGGAAACTAAGTTGGTGACTAAATCAGGTGAAATGAGAACATTAGACATAGTGATAGGTGGGGAAGTAGAAGGAAAACTAGTGCTACCAACATGAGTGATTGGTAAAGAAGAACCGTTGCCAACGGTCATACGAGTTGGTGTGTGAACAGGAGTGGAGGAGCTAAGGTTACCGGGATGAGCTGTGAAGTCCGCAATAGCACCGGAGTCCATGTACTAGTCGCCTCCAACGCCATAGTTACTCGTCGACGGCGCAGAGTGCAGGGCGGCAAGGAGGGCGGGATCCCATGGCGCAGGAATCGGCGACGACTGCAGGCCCCCGCAGGGCGGCCCCTGGGCAGGCGGGCCATAGCCGCCGAGAGGCGGCGGCGCGAGGGGGGCGCCATAGCCGGCACCAGCCGGCTGGTAGGGCACGCCGAGGAACGCCTGGTGGCCCGCTGGACGAGGACCGAGGAGACCAGGTGCAGGAGCCCATGGGACGGTCATATGATAGGCATGCACGGTGCCCGTCCACGGGGCTGCCCACGGCGGAGGGGGCTGCTGGTAGCGCGGCGTCCCCCCGACACCCTAGGCCGGCTACTGTTTATGGCGAACCCCGCCGCCCTAACGGTTGCATGGGCCCCCACCACCTTGCGGCTGCTAGGGAGGCACGGGTGGCGCGGGCGGCAGTGGGAAGTACCCGGCAGGCGCGGGTGGCGCAGGAGGACGTGGTGCGGCCAGTGGAGCTGGGTCGCCGCGGGTGGTGCCGGCGGCGAGCGCGGTGTGCTGGAACCGCTGCTTCACCTTCGTCATCCGGCGTCCTCAAGCTTGAGGTATGCGACGACGCGCTGGAAGGTGGGTAGCGGCCGCACGGTGAGGTTGGACGCTGCATTGCCGAAGTCGTTGAGGCCCGCGGTGAGGGTGCTCAACATGAGGTCGTCGGAGACCTTGGCACCAATGTCGCGAAGCTCATTGGCGAGCACCTTGAGCCTCATGCAGTACCCATCGATGGTGGAGTGGTCCTGGTGACACCCGAAGAACTCCTGCTGCAAGAAAACAAGGCCCTGAAGTTTGTTGTCGGTGAAGAGCATGTCGATCTTGGCCCACACGGCATAGGCGTCGTTGTCCTCGGCGACAACCGTGTGGAAGATGTCCTTCGAAGCAGTTTGGTAGAACCATCGGATGAGTGTGGCCTCAATGGCGGACCACTCCGGATCACCCTTCATGTAGTCACGGTTCACGGAGCCATCAATGTGCTTGGTGAGATAGTACTCGCGGTAGACGAGGTTGAAGTAGGTCTTCCACACATAGTACAACGTTATGGTGCAGTTGAGGAGGATGGGGACTCGGGCCTCGATGTTGAGGTCACGAATGGTGACGGAGGAGGGCTCGGGGCCGGGGAAGAGGTTCGACGAGCGGGTGGTGGCGGAGGAACCCAGGGAGTCCATGGCGCGGCGCGGCTAGGGTTAGGGTTTCAGGGAGAAAGAGGGAGGTGGACAGCAGCGGTGGGTGAGGCGGAGGCTGTGAGATGCGGCTGCGTGGGAGGGGGCGGCATCAGCGACGGGTGGGAGAGAGAGGGCGGTAGGGAAGCAGCGGCGGCACGACTGAGGGAATGCACGGCTTATAACCCACAAGTATAGGGTATCACAACAGTTTTTGAGGGTAGAATATTCAACCCAAATTTATTGATTCGACACAAGGGGAGCCAAAGAATATTCTCAAGTATTAGCAGTTGAGTTGTCAATTCAACCACACCTAGATAACTTAATATCTGCAGCAAAGTATTTAGTAGCAAAGTAGTATGGAAGTAACGGTAACAGTGGCAAAAGTAACAATAGCGGCTTTGTAGTAATCGTAAGCGTGGCAACGGTAAAGTAACTAAGCAAAGATCAATATGTGAAAAGCTCGTAGGCATTGGATCAGTGATGGATAATTATGTCGGATGCGATTCCTCATGCAATAGTTATAACATAGGGTGACACAGAACTAGTTCCAGTTCATCAATGTAATGTAGGCATGTATTCCGAATATAGTCATACGTGCTTATGGAAAAAGAACTTGCATGACATCTTTTGTCCTACCCTCCCGTGGCAGCGGGGTCCTATTGGAAACTAAGGGATATTAGGCCTCCTTTTAATAGAGTACCGGACCAAAGCATCAACACTTAGTGAATACAAGAACTCCTCAAACTACGGTCATCACCGGGAGTGGTCCCGATTGTCGTCACTTCGGGGTTGCCGGATCATAACACATAGTAGGTGACTCTAGACTTGCAAGATAGGATCAAGAACTCACATATATTCTTGAAAACATAATAGGTCAATCATGGCACTTGGGCCCTAGTGACAAACATTAAGCATAGCAAAGTCATAGCAACATCAATCTCAGAACATAATGGATACTAGGGATCAAACCCTAACAAAACTAACTCGATTACATGGTAAATCTCATCCAACCCATCGCCGTCCAGCAAGCCTACGATGGGATTACTCACGCACGGCAGTGAGCATCATGAAATTTGTGATGGAGGATGGTTGATGATGACGACAACGAGGGATTCCCCTCTCCGGAGCCCCGAACAGACTCTAGATCAGCCCTCCCGAGAGAGTTTAGGGCTTGGCGGCGGCTCCGGGTCGTAAAATGCGATGTATCCTTCTCTCTGATTTTTTTCTCCCCGAACGTGAATATATGGAGTTGGAGTTGAGGTCGGTGGAGCTCCAGGGGGCCCATGAGGCAGGGGGTGCGCCCAGGGGGGTAGGGCGCACCCCCACCCTCATGGATAGGGTGTGGGCCCCCTGGCCTTGATTCTTTCGCCAATATTTTTTATTAATTCCAAAAATAACTTCAGTGGAGTTTTAGGTCATTCCGAGAACTTCTATTTCTGCACAAAAATAACACCATGGAAGTTCTGCTGAAAACAGCGTCAGTCCGGGTTAGTTCCATTCAAATCATGCAAGTTAGAGTCCAAAACAAGGGCAAAAGTGTTTGGAAAAGTAGATACGATGGAGACGTATCAACTCCCCCAAGCTTAAACCTTTGCTTGTCCTCAAGCAATTCAGTTGACAAACTGAAAGTGATAAAGAAAAACTTTTACAAACTCTGTTTGCTCTTGTTGTAAATATGTAAAGCCAGTATTCAAGTTTTCAGCAAAGATTATGAACTAACCACATTCAAAATAACACTTAGGTCTCATGTTTGCTCATATCAATGGCGTAATCAACTAGCAAGCAATAATAATAAATCTCGGATGACAACACTGTCGGTGGGAAACGACACCTATGGGATCATTGGAATCCCTTCTACGGTTGGGGCCCAAGGATCGTGAGGAGAGCGGGACTAGCAGTCAACACAAGGGGGATTTACCCAGGTTCGGGCCGCAAAGATGCGTAAAACCCTACAATCCTGCTTTGATGGATGTATTAGTGTTCTTGAGCTCTCGAACTAGCTCTAGGTGCTGCGAGGTTCGAAAGAGCCGAATCCTTTCTCCGCGTGCCATGGGCCTCCTTTTATAGGCGAAAGGGGCTGCCACAGTGGCACACAGGAGGTGGAAAGTGCTACAGCGTTGTGAGCTTATCGCTCGTATTACAGGACAAAGCGCATTTAATGCGGAGCTTAGGTTTCCCTCCACTTTATCGGGGGCGGGAGTGAGGCCCGTCTCATCCGTCGCCGCTCCTCCTCATTTCGACACGTGCCCCGGCCAGCGGTGCATGCGGTGCCATGTAGGCAGGCAGGCAGCTGAGGTGGCGCAGTGGTGGAGCCTCCACGATGGACTGCATGTTGCCACACAGGTGCCTGCCCAGCTGGTTGCACTACAAAAAAAATACACTTCCGTGATGATACATGTTTGTCACAGTAGGTCGCATTTTTTTTCATGCATGTACATCCATGACAAATTTATGACAGAATCAAGATAGTCATACCTGTGCTGTCGTAGAAGTGTTCCATGACATTACCAAAATTATCATCACGGAAGTGTCCACCTCCATGATGATAAATCGCGCGTCACAGAAGTGCTTTCGTCAAGGGTGACTGACACGTGGCATCCACCGTAACGGAACGCCGTTAAGCTCAGGTCGGGTTTTGGATCCAATAACCCGTTAACAGCCCCGGCCAATCGGGATTTTCCACGTGTAAAATCATCATTGGCTGGAGGAAACACGTGTCGGCTCACTGTTGGGACAGATGTCATCCACTCATTGGATGGAAGACGCCTATGGTACGTCGACACGTGGCACGGCCCAACAGAGGCCCATTCCTGTGAAAAGGCCGGCCCAGTAAAAATTAGCAGGCCAGCCCGTATAAGGCCTACTTGTGTCAGGTCCATTTAAGCCCACGACACATACGAGATGAGCCAATTCGGCCCGTCAACGGCCGTTAAAGATTTGACACCATTGCAGCCCATCATCAGTTCGAGCCCGTTAACAACCCGCTATATATCTGGGCTCAATATCGGCCCGATGAGATTTCGGCCTATTAACGGCCCGTTTAATGGATGGGCCAATTTTCAGGATGTACATCTTTCGGCCTTTTAGCGACCCATTTAAATGTTGGGCTAGTTTCCGGCCCGGTGTGTCTTTCAGCCTGTTGATGGCCCATAAATCTGATGGGCCATTTGTTGTCGGACCTGAGTTTCGGCCTTTTAGCGGCCCATTTAAGTGTTGGGCCAATTTTCTGGCCCGGTGTCACTTTCAGCCTGTTGACGGCCCATAAATCAGTTGGGCCATTTTTAGTCGGACCTGAGTTTTGGCCTTTTAGCGACCCATTTAAGTGTTGGGCCAATTCCCGGCCCTGTGTGACTTTCGGCCTGTTAACGAACCATAAATGAGTTGGGCCATTTGTGGTCGTGTTCATCGGGAGGGCTTGGACGGAACAGGCGATGGAAACGAGGCCTGGCGTATCGCACAACGGAGGAAACGGCCTTGTGTTCGACCAGCCACGTTCGAAAGGGGGTCCTGTTGATCGGGAGGGGCCTGGCGTACCGCAAAACGGAGGAAACGGACCTCCTACAGTCGAAATGGGGGTCCTGTTGATCGGGAGGGGTGTGGCATACCGCAAAACGGACGAAACGGACCTCGTACGGTTGAAACGGGGTCCTGTTGATCGGGAGGGGTGTGGCGTACCGCAAAACGGACAAAACGGACTTGTGTTGGAGCGCTACGGTCGAAACGGGGGGGGGGGGGGGGGGGGTGTGGCATACCACAAAAAGGGACTCCACGGGATACTGTTCATCTCCACCGTCGACCTCCTCCAGCCTCCATGGGCTACCGTCGACCTCCTCCAGCCTCCATGGGCTCCTGTTCATCCAGCCTCCACCGCGCGCTACTCCATCGACTACTGTTCAACCACCCCTCCACGGGCACCCCTCCACTGTCTACTGTTCATCTAGCCCTCCACACCACGGGGTCCTGTTCAACCACCCCTCCACGGCCACCTCTCCACCGTCTACTGTTCATCCAGCCCTCCACACCACGGGTTCCTGTTCATCCAGAGGCAATGCCACCGCTCACTGTTCATCCAAACCCCCCGCAACGCTCACTGTTCATCCAATCGATTGGCTTCAGTTAGCAGCAGTAGCGAAGGAATCGCTCCATCGGGTTCAGTTAACAGTCATCGATCGATCGCTCGGGTTCAGTAACGCGTAGCCAGCAGTGCAATCGCTCGGGTTCAGTTAGAGCCCAAAGCCTCTCTCGGCTTTAGTTAGAGCCAACGCCTTGCACACACGCGCGTACCTGTACGAGAGAAACGCGCATCACTCTCCCACCGTAACCGGCAACTCCTCAAAATTTTCCTCCCCCTCGCTTCTACCATGGTTTTTTCCATCATGGACGGCCCAAAGAATGTCATGCAGCCGCGTCTCCGGCCCGCCCAGGACGAAAAGCCCATTTTTTGTCATAATTTTTTGTCATAGAAGTACGAGCCCACCACATCTATGTTGATACCGTGTTTTTTCACAATTATCGTCATAGAAGTGTCATATGTATGACAGAAATTTTTTCGTTCGGCCCAAAATGTCACGGATGTGTCTTTTTTTGTAGTGTTGGGTCGGCATCTGCATGCGAATGGTGGTGAAGACTTGGCTGGCGCGGGCCTGGCGGTGGCCCTGCCGGTGCGCTTGGCGAGGGTCTTGCCGGGTGACCCGACAAGGGTCTTGCCGTGGCGCGCTGGCTTCCCCGGCAAGGATCTTGCCGGGGTCTTGTGGGTTTCTTCGGTGAGGATGGTTGCCTTCCCATCCTCATTTGATCTTGGCTATCTTATGTCTTCACAAAGATCTACATGCCACCACAGAGGTGCCTCCTGAGCCCTGCCTCAACGCGTTTGTCTGGCGTTTGGTGGGCTCAAGGGTGGCTCACTCAGCTGGTGTAGGCGAGCTGCCCCGGCAAGGGTCTTGCCGGGGCTGCTGAGGCTGCCCGACAAGGGTCCTTGCCGGGGAAACCTGCTTCGCCCATTCGATCTTTGTGGCCTTGATTCGTGTCGTTTTTTCGTCTGCTTTGTGCCTTCGGCTTCTCTAGGGCTTCCCTTCCCTGCCCTGTTATGTGTGGCCGTGGCGGGAGGCTCTGACTGCCCGTGCACAAGTAAAGGGGTCAAAAGGAGAGCCCCTACTTTTATACACCGACAGGAGCCCCCGGGCCTAGGCCACACATAAGCGCAGCATGTTGTTGGGCCAGGCCCAGAACGGTGCGCGGGCAGTTGGGGCGGATTTTTACCGCGGCCACTGTTTCGTCCGTTGCGCTTCCCCACGACCCGCATTGAACGTGCGACGTGGGGGTCGTACGCGCGCGCATAACGGAAGCATGCTGGCGTCACCTTGTGGTGGACAGTAAAGAGGCGGCTTGCGTGTCTCTTGAGACCGCAGGGCCGCCTCCCATTTACTGCCCTCGCTTGGGAACCGTCGTTCCACGCGTCCCACTATGCCCGCCCCTTGCGCCATGTTTTCTGCATGCATAACGCAAAGCGAATGGCAGGCGGGCGGGACATGGGAAGTCGCGCGCGTGTGGGTCGATTCCCACGCGTCTTCAATGGAGCGGGGAGGACGGTCGACGGCCCCGCTTGCTGTCACTTCAACAAGCGGATTGGCTGAGAGTGGGCGGCCGAGCCTCGCCCCCATCCCTTTATAAAGAGGGGAGCAGGAGTAACGGTGCCTCTCAACTCTTCGCCATTTGCCTCTCCCCATTCCTGCTTCCCTTCTTCCTCTGCTATGGTGAGGGGGCGTGGCGATGCATCATCGGTGGCGGCGAGGGTTTCGGCCAGACAGCGCATCGCTCCTCCCCAAGAGCATGTAGTGGCGGAGCCGGCCGCTAGAGGGAGGGGGAGGGGGTGAGGTCGAGGCCGTCGTGGTGCTCGAGGGAGAGGAGGACGGGGTGGCAGATCAGCTTCGCCTCCGCCGGCAGCCCTTCCTCTGATGGAGGTCCACACCAGGGACAATCCCTGCGAGTTATTCGTCAGTCTGCGCTAGCCCTCGCGCCATCGCCTTCGCCTCCCGACTCCATTCGCGTGGGAGATGGAGCTGGATCCGGCGCATGCATTGCGGCTGCATATGAGGGGTTGTGGGAACAGTGGCACATGGGCCAACGTCGAGTTCCCCGCCCCTCACGTCATGTATCTTCATCGAGGGTGGATGACCTTCGCTCGCCTCCATAGCTTGACGGATGGGCTCACTCTCCATTTCAAACTAATGGAGGGTGGCCTCCTCTCCGTCAAGATCTTTGGGCACTTCGGGACTCGCGTGAGGTGCTGCGTGGAGAGCTCCTCCGACGATGAAGATTCCTCCTCAAGCAAGAGTGGCGAGGAAGACAATGGCAGCGACGACGAGGGCAACGAGCGGCAGGATGACGGGTCCAACTAGGTGTCGGGCGCCGCTCCGAGCAGCACCGGCGACCCCATCATCTGTGTCGCCGGCTCCTTGAACTTCTCGTGGTCGTCTCCTTGGGCGGCTGGCGTTGGGAGGCTGCAGAAGAGGAAGAGGGCGGGCGGCAAGGCTGCCAAGTCGGAGTACGCGGGCACCGACGCCTTCGTCGCGTATTGGCGTCCTGCCGCCTCGTCTTCGAGCTCTGCCTCTGGCGCCGCCATCACCATCCAGCCCTTGGACGGCCACCGAGATGTTCTCTTGGTGTCTTCTGCCACTCGTAGCTCGCCTAGGCGCCCCTTTTGCCCTTCTGCTTTCTTGTTCCATTTTCTGAGGAGAGGGACAAGAAAGGGATTACGGGCACCTTATATCTTTTTAGTCTTATAAGCCTTCGGGCCTTTGTTAACTTTAGAACTTGTAACCCCTTTGTCCATGTTTTTCATTTCGTATGGACTGTACCCGTGCGGGATGTTTTTTTAATGAAAAAGGGATGTTTGCCGAGTTTTTTCGTTCGCGGGTGGAGCCTACGACAAGGAGTGAATCCTTGTTACTTTTAAGATAAACGTTTTTTCGCCCGGCAACAGGCCTTTCCGTCCCCCACTTCGCTTGACCTTTCTCACGCCCTTGGCGGAGGCAGGGATGAGGTGGGCTTAGGCCCCT
The DNA here is from genome assembly GCA_963921465.1 of Triticum timopheevii. Taxonomy (NCBI): domain Eukaryota; kingdom Viridiplantae; phylum Streptophyta; class Magnoliopsida; order Poales; family Poaceae; genus Triticum; species Triticum timopheevii. The sequence continues at coordinate 484,952,213 of OY997270.1, read as the reverse complement.
CGTTTCCTTTCCTTGCTGCCACGACTACGACTAAACTTGGTCCCAGGAGGTGAGTCACAGGGGCTGGAATGGAGGGAGCACGGTAGCCTAAGGATGAAACGAGGTTTCACATACCTCAGTTCATAACGAAACACATGATAGGGGATGGAAGACTTATCTGGATCTGCAGCCCCCAGCAACATTGGCTTGCCGTGGATGGATCCTTGCTCTTGTAGCCCTCGGCAACTTTGGCTCGCGGGGCTTGGATGCTGGTCCATCCCCTTTTCTCCAAAATAGCCCGACAAGGATATTTATGTGTCCTACGAACCAAAGAAGACAGAGAAGGACAGAGAGACGCGCAATCGATCTCTAAGCTAGGGGTTAGCCTCCGCTAAGCACTATCAACCCTAACCAAGGAAGAGACTCAACCTAACATGCATGCTATAACTTAGGGCGCCAGCGCTTCGTTTATTCATGCTCAGGGTCTGCGCCTGGCTTTGTACAAAGGCTTACATGCCTTGCCGGCAAGGCTTGTACAAAAGGGTGGCTTGCCGGGAGGCCCGGCAGCCGCGCCTTATGGGTAAAACTTGCGAAGATGCTCAATGTTCCAGGAGTTGCTCACTGGAATGGCATCTTCGGTCTCCAGCCGGACTACGCCGGGCCAGGTGACTCGTGTTACCCGATAAAGGCCTTCCCACTTCAGCGTCAACTTGTTGGAATTCTTGGCTGACTGTACGTGCCGAAGAACAAGGTTGCCTTCCTCAAAGCTCCGGGCATGAACCTTGCGGCTATGGTAGTGGCGCAAAGCTTGCTGCTAGCATGCTGCTCTCACAGCCGCCCGGAGACGATCTTCCTGAAGGAGCGTCGCATCATCTTGCCGCAATCACTCTTACTTAAGCTCATCATAAGCAAGCACTTGAGGTGACCCATATATGAGTTCAGTGGGGAGAACTGCTTCTGCCCCGTAAACTAGGGCAAAGGGTGTCTGGCCGGTGGCTCAATTTGGCGTCGTTCTGATCGACCAAAGAACCGCCGACAACTCATCAATCCAGCGCCTTCCACTCTTGTGCAGCCTGTCAAAAGTCTTCGTTCTCAAGCCTCGCAGGACTTCATCATTTGCTCTCTCCACTTGGTCGTTGCTCCGTGGATGTGCCACGGAAGCAAAATAGACCCTGCCGCCGAGATCCTCAATGTATTGCATGAAGGCATGGCTTGTGAAATGTGTGCCGTTGTCGGTGATGATCCTGTTGGGCACCCAAAAACGGCACACTAGTCCCTTGAAGAACTTGATGGCTGACTGTGCTGTTGGCTTCCTCACTGCCTCCACCTCTGCCACTTTGTGAACTTGTCTATTGCGACGTACAAGTACTCAAAGCCCCCGACAGCACGGGGGAAAGGGCCCAATATGTCGAGCCCCCAGGCCGAGAAGGGCCAGGAGAGAGGGATAGTTTGAAGGGCTTGAGCTGGTTGATGGAGCTTCTTCGAATGGAACTGGCACACTTCACACTTGGTTACTAGTGCCGTCGCATCCTGGAGGGTAGTGGGCCAGAAGAAACCTTGCCGAAAGCCTTGCCGGCAAGGGCCCTCGACCCTATGTGGGAGCCACATATGCCTCCATGTATCTCTGCCAACAACTTTAGTCCTTCCTCCCGGGGATGCACATCAATTTCACCCCATTCGATCTTCTTCTATACAATACGTTGTCAACGAATTGGTACAGAGCGGACCGGCAGGATACTCTTTCTGCCTCTTCCTGCTCCTCGGGGAGTTCTCCTCTTTGAAGGAATCGGACGATGTACTGCGCCCATGCCGGAGCCTGTGGCTCGACGACAAGGACGAAAGACATCTCTTCGGCCACGGGAGTGGCCGCCTCCACGGCCATGACCTGAGGTCCTGCCGAAGTCGGTCGTCCCGCTGCAGGATCAGCATCCACGGGAACACCTTCACCGGCGGCTCCGGGGAGCTTGATGGGGAAGTACTTGCCGGGGCCTAGCTTCCTCCGCTTGTTCTGCCCGGTTGACGGCTCAACGGATGGTTGGGTTAACTGAAGCACAAAAGTTCCTGGTTCCATAGGTAGCTTGAGGGCAGCACGCTTTGACAGGTAGTCGGCGATGTCGTTCTCCGCCCGGGGGACATGCTCCGCTTGCACACCGTCAAAGCGCTCCTCCAGTTTCCTCACCTCATCTACGTAAGCTTCCATCAACGGGCTTTGATAATCTTTGTTGATCTGCCTGACGACGAGCTGTGAGTCGCCCCTAATGATGAGCTTCTTAACTCCGAGGTCTGACGCGATCCTGAGACCGGCAAGCAAACCCTCGTACTCGGCGGTATTGTTGGTTGACATCTCCCGGGGGAAGTGCATCTGGATGACATACTTGAGGTGCTCTCCGGTGGGTGCGACAAGCAGCACACCTGTGCCGGCGCCTTGCAGCGAGAAGGCATCATCAAAGTACATGATCCAGTTGTGGCTCGTTTCCTTGCCGGGGAGAGTGGTCTCCTGTACCTCTTCGTCGGGCGTCGAGGTCCATTTTGCAACAAACTCCGCCAAGATTCTGCTCTGAATCGTCGAGGTGCTTTCAAACTTCAAACCGAAACTTGACAGCTCCAGGGCCCATTCCACGATCTTCCCCGTTGCATCCGGGTTGTGCAGTATTCGTTGCAATGGGAGGCGGGTGACCACCGTGATCTCGTGCGCTTGGAAGTAATGGTGCAGCTTCCTCGAAGCCATAAGGAGGCTGAAGAGCAGCTTTTGCACACCTGAGTACCTCGACCTAGCCCCCTGCAAGAGGGAGCTGACAAAGTACACTAGGTGCTGCACCATTTTATCCTTCTGTGCCTCTTCATCCGGTCGCGTGGCTCCTGTCGTGCTGGCGTCAGCCCCTGCCGGGGACTCAATCTTGCCGGCATCAAGCCCTGCCGGAGGGGGTTTCGGCTTGCCATCTGTTGGCTCTACCGCTGCCGCTGCCTTCTCGTCGACCTTCCTCTGCGCCACTAGTGTGGCGCTAACCACCTGATTTGTTGCCGCTAGATAAAGCAGCAAAGGTTCTTGTGGTTTGGGCGCGACCAACACTGGGGTAGAGGAGAGGTATCTCTTCAAATCCTGCAGCGTTGCCTCGGCCTCTGGAGTCCACTCCACTGGCCCTGCCTTCTTCAAGATCTTGAAGAAAGGAAGGGCACGCTCCACGGACTTGGAGATGAACCGGCTCATGGCAACAACGCAGCCAGTGAGCCGACGCACGTCCTTGATCCGTTTGGGTGCCTCAATTTGCTCGATGGCCTTGATCTTATCTGGGTTTGCTTCAATCCCGCGCTGGGACACAAAGAACCCGAGAAGCTTGCCGGACGGGACACCGAAGACACACTTCTCAGGGTTCAATTTGAGGTTGATCTTGCGCAGGTTCCCAAATGTTTCCTCCAGATCTTGCACAAGTGTTGCTTTGTCCTTGGTTTTGACCACTATGCCATCCATATAAGCTTCCATATTTCTATGTAGATGGGGCTCAAAACCAATTTGGACTGCTCTTGCAAAGGTTGAGCCAGCACTCTGCAACCCAAAAGGCATCCGTAAAAAGCAATATGTACCACATGGGGTGATGAACGCCGTCTTCTCCTCGTCTTCTTTTGTCATGAAGATCTGGTGGTATCTCGAGTAGGGGTCAAGGAATGATAACAGGTCACACCCAGCCGTGGAGTCAACAATCTGATCGATGCGCGGTAATGGGAAGGGATCCTTTGGACAGGCCTTATTGATGTCTGTGTAATCAATACACAACCTCCACTTCCCATTTGCCTTGTGCACCACTACCGGATTGGCCAACCACGTCGGATGGAGTACCCCTCTCACCAAGCATGCCGCCTCTAGCTTTCTGATTTCCTCTGTGATGAACTCCTGCCTCTCCAGAGCCTACTTCCTGACCTTCTGCTTGACGGGCCGCGCATGAGGACAGACAGCAAGGTGGTGCTCAATCACCTTCCTGGGAATGCCGGGGATGTCGGAGGCTTGCCATGCAAACACATCAACATTCGCCCGTAGGAAGGTGACGAGCTCGCGTTCCTATTTGCTGTCGAGGGTGGACCTTATGGTAAAAGCTCCCCCCGTGCCGTCCTCCTTAACGGGCACCTTCTTGGTCTCTGGTGGTGTGGCTCTGTACTTCTTGCTCTTGCCGGTGGAGCTCTCTGGCACGTTCTCGACTTAAGCACAACACCCTGAAGAGGTGCTGCCGGAGTGGGTGCGAGGGGTCTCACTGGTCTTCTTCTCCCCCGGGGCTCCGTCGGCAGGAGCAGGTGCCTTAGTGGTAGCTGCTGCAACTGCTTCCCGGTAGAGTTGGTCAGCGCAGATCAGCGCATCTTTCTTGTCGGAGGGGACGGTGATGACTTTCATCGGCCCGGGCATCTTCAGCATGTTGTAGGCGTAGTGTGAAGCCGCCATGAACTTGGCTAGCGCCGGGTGGCCGAGGATGCCGTTGTAGGGCAAGGGGATCTCGGCTACATCGAAAACAATCCTTTCCGTCCTGTGATTCAGCTCGCCTCCGAACGTCACGGGTAGTGTGACCTTTCCCTTTGGCTGGCTCCTCCCCGGGTTAACCCCTTGGAACGTGCCCGTCGCCTCGAGGTCTCCATCAAGGATCTGCAGCCTTCTGACCACAACGGGCGAGATCAAGTTCAGGCCGGCCCTGCCGTCAACCAACATCTTTGTCACCTTGAGGTTGCGGATTATTGGTGAAACCAACAACGGCAAGCACCCGACCGCAGTGGTGCGGTCAGGGTGGTCCTCGGTGTCAAAGATGATGGGCGTGCTGGACCATTTCAGCGGCTTCCGTGCATCGAGCGACGGCTCCACCGCTGTGACCTCACGCGCCCACTGCTTGAGTTGGAGGTGGGATGTATGCAGTGAGGCGCCACCATCGACGCACATGGCCTTTGTGGCTTTCTGAAACTCGTGGTCGCCGGACTCATTGTCCTCGTCGTGATCAGTGTCTTCCTGCTTCTTGTCGCGGCCCCAAGCAGAGCTCTCTTGCTGATTATCCTTGCCGCGGCGGCCTCCTTGGCTGCCATGTTTCCTGCCGGATCCCTCGGCACCATCTGGGCCTTTCTCCTTGTCCCGTCGCTCATACTCGGCTTTCTGCTTCTCAGCGAGCAGATCTACCTGCCGGCAGTTCTGGAGATCATGGGCCTTGGTGCGTTGGATCTTGCAATACTACTTGTCGGAGCTTCCTGGCTTGTCGGCAGCCGCCAAGGCCCGGCAAGCGTTGCACCCAGCAACCTCCTTGCCAGGGTCGCTCGCCTTGGTCTTCTTGGTGGCGCCGGTGTCGTCGGATCCCTCGACGGAAAGCATGGCCTTGCCCTTGCGCTTCCTATTGTGGCGTCGGCCCTTCTTTGCTGGGGTGACGGTGTCATCCGTGGAGTCGGTTTCTGCACCGGCATCTTCCCGGGGTACTTCCTTCCCTCTTCAGCGCGAGCGCACCGATCGGCCAGAACATAGAGCTCGGCCACATCCTTAACCTTGTTCATCGCCAGTTCTTCACGCATCTTGCGATTGCGCATGTTCTGATGGAACACGCTGATCACGACGGCAGGATGAACATCGGGGATGTTGTACTGCACCAGGCTGAACCTTTGGATGTACTTGCGCAGGTTTTCTCCCTCCTTCTGGGGGATGATGTGCAAATCACTCGCCTGGCCATGAGCTTGGTGACCTCTGGTAAAGGCGCCAACAAACTCATGGCATAGATGCGCCCAAGAAGAGATGGAATCCACCGGCAAGTGCATCAACCATGACATAACATTAGGCTTGAGTGCCAACGGGAAGTAGTTGGCAAGCACCTTATCATCGCGGGCCCCAGCAGCTTGCATCGCAATGGTGTAGATGCTGAGGAACTCCGACGGGTGAGTCTTGCCGTTGTACTTCTCGCCAATGTCGGGCTTGAACGTACGATGGGAGGGCCACTGGAACTGCCGCAGCTCACGGGTGAAAGCCGGACAACCCACCTCGTAAGGTAGGCCATCGTAGCCTCCCGGTGCTGGGTGGTCCGTAGTGGGCCCTGCCCGCCTGTCCGACTAGTGGCGCGCGTCACGTCGGCGCTCGATCATAGTTCGAGCGTCCTCATGAGCCCGCTCCCGAAGGACTTGACGCTGATCACGGTTGGTTCGTGGGTTGGACGATGTGATGGAAATATCATCACGAGCGTTGCCGCGACGGACCGACGCCCGGGGCGGTCGGGATGGAGGTCGGGAGTACACCGTGGCCGTGTCGCCACCGACATGGCCTCCGCTGGCACGCGGTAGCCCAGCGGAGCGACGGCCTACGGGTCCCACCGGCTGCACCCCATCATTGTTGGCAATGCCGACGAGGCTCCGGATGGTGGCCCTCCATTCGTGTAGCTTCTCCGTGGGAGGAGGAAAATCGGGAGCAGCTGCGCGCTCTAGGACCTCCGCTGGCGTGGGTGGCGGCAAGAGCTGGGTGAACCGCGATGCACCTCGACTTCTAACCATGTTAGAAGGAGCTGTGTCACAGCCCCGCAGCCGTTCGCCACCTCCACCAGAACCTCGGCGCCCATGCTGGCCCTCCTCATCATGTGACGGGCGCACGGGGCTCTTCCCGGGGCGGCGCGCAGGGTCACCAGCAGGGTGACACTGCTCATCACGCACAACCTGGGAAGAGCGCGCCGTGGGCGCCGGTGTTGGAGTCTTGGAGGCTGCCGTGCCATCGTCTGGCGGGATGGCAGCGCCCCTAGAGGGCCCCGCGCCGCCTGCGGGGGGCCCGACTCCGTCTCCGGGGCCCGCGACTGGTGGCACGTCGCCCAGCGTGCAAACGACGCCGCTTGCCAGGCCTGGACCATCAGGGCGACATGGATGTTCGCGGGCCGCGCCAAGGGTTCTCTCCGCGACTGGCCCGCTGCCGGTCCGTGCCGGTACCAACCCAGTTCCGGGCGAACCGATCGTCGTGGTCGTCTTCTTCTTAGGAGCCATGGCGGTTGAGAACAGCTAGGTCAACTGCTGGACTAGATTCTCACAATTGCGCCCCCTACCTGGAGCGCCAAAGATGTCAGTGGGAAACGACACCTATGGGATCACTGGAATCCCTTCTACGGTTGCGGGGCACGGGGATCGTGAGGAGAGCAGGACTAGCAGTCAACACAAGGGGGATTTACCCAAGTTCGGGCCGCAAAGATGCGTAAAACCCTACGATCCTGCTTTGGTGGATGTATTAGTGTTCTTGAGCTGTCGAACTAGCTCTAGGTGCCGCGAGGTCCGAAAGAGCCGAATCCTTTCTCCGTGTGCCATGGGCCTCCTTTTATAGGCGAAAGGGGCTGCCACAGTGGCACACAGGAGGTGGAAAGTGCTACAGCGTTACGAGCTTATCGCTCGTATTACAGGACAAAGCGCATTTAATGCAGAGCTTAGGTGTCCCTCCACTTTATCGGGGGCGGGAGTGAGGCCCCTCTCGTCCATCGCTGCTCCTCCTCGTTTCAACATGCGCCCCGGCCAGGGGTGCTTGCGGTGCCATGTAGGCAGGCAGGCAGCTGAGGTGGCGCGGTGGTGGAGCCTCCACGAAGGACTGCATGTTGCCACGCAGGTGCCTGCCCAGCTGGTTGGGTCGGCAGCTGCATGCGAACGGCGGTGAAGACTTGGCTGGCGCGGGCCTGGCGGTGGCCCTGCCGGTGCGCTTGGCGAGGGTCTTGCCGGGTGACCCGGCAAGGGTCTTGCCGTGGCACGCTGGCTTGCCCGACAAGGATCTTGCCGGGGGTCTTGTGGGTTTCTTAGGTGAGGATGGTTGCCTTCCCATCCTCATTTGATCTTGGCTATCTTATGTCTTCACAAAGATCTGCATGCCACCACAGAGGTGCCTCCCGAGCCCTGCCTCAACGCGTTTGTCTGGCGTTTGGTGGGCTCAAGGGTGGCTCACTCAGCTGGTGTGAGAGAGCTGCCCCAGCAAGGGTCTTGTCGGGGCTGCTTAGGCTGTCCCGGCAAGGGTCCTTGCCGGGGAAACCTGCTCGCCCATTCGATCTTTGTGGCCTTGGTCCTTGTCGTTGTTTCGTCTGCTTTGTGCCTTCAGCTTCTCTCTGGCTTCCCATCCATGCCATGTTATGCGTGGCCGTGGCGGGAGGCTCTGACTGCCCGTGCACAAGTAAAGGTGTCAAAAGCAGAGCCCCTACTTTTGTACATCGACAAACACTTTCTCAAAACAATCATAATATGATATAACAAGATGGTATCTCGCTAGCCCTTTCTGAGATGGGCACCGCTAGGCGCCGGCGCACCGGCCGAAATTTTCGGCCGGTCAACGCCCTAGCATTGGATACAGACACACATGACCGTCAGATCTAGAGAAAAAAAAAGAAAAATCCCCTCCTCGCTCGAGTACAACTCGAGCACAACTCCATGAACCTCCAACACCTCGCACTAGCAGCTTGCTGAGCTGCTCATCGGCGTGCTCGCCGGAGCCGCTTGTCGGCGCGCTCGCCGGAGCCGCTTGTCGGCGCGCTCGCTGGAGCCGCTCTCCGGGTTCCATAACGGCCGCCGGTAGATCCCCTAGTGCGCGGTCACCAACAGATTGTAGCTCTAATCCTCTCCCCCGGTTGCTTCCAGCTTGCGATTCACCATGGCTGCATCTGGTGTCCTAAAAAACTGAAAACAAAACAAAATCCTTAAAGCAAAATATTACTAGGTTCCAGCAAGAAAAAGCTCCAGTTCCTGCATAGCAAATTCAGTAGCAGAAAAAGCTCCAATGGTCAGTTGAGGCAAAAAAGAAACAGGTTCCAGCAAAAGAATAGATCGGTTCCAGCAAAAACAAATTCAGTGGAGAAGAGCTCTAGGGTCGATTGTAGCAAAAAAATAAGGTAGTTCCAGCAAAATAATATGCCGGTTCCAGCAAAAAAAAACACCTCGCAACCAACCGAGGGCTGACAATGTCGCCAAAAATCATGCCTCGCCACCGGAGGTCACGAAACAAAAACATCTCCGCGATCCAGCAAAAAAAACTTACAGTTGTAGCAAAAAAAAAGAAGAAGACGCCAGCAAAAATGACATGTTCACCTTGCAGCTCCACCGGACAACACTTCCAGCTTTTCTCGCCCATGGTTGTAGCAGCCCCTTGCCAGCATGTAGGAGCCTTGTAGATCCGCTAGACCGTGGTTCCAGCTTTCTCTGACCACGGTTGTAGCTTCGCGAAACTGCGGTTGTAGCACCGCCAAGCCAATCCACGCTGGCGGCCACATAGCTTGCAGTTGCCGGCCGTGCCGCCACTCGTGCTCGTGATGCGCCATCGTCCGGTGCCTTTGCAGCACCACCTCCGCCATCTACTCGCAGCACGCGCCCTACCGTCGCCCACCAAAACATCACCCCCCCAACCTCGCCATGGATAAGAGCTCATCGAGAGGTACAAACAGCTGCGAGGCGTTCGAGATCGAGATGAAACAGAAGAAAGGGGATTGAGGAAGAGAGAGAGGAGGGGGAAGAGATAAGGTGGCGATAGATTGTGTGTGGGCCCCACGATGCACATGGCTTCTTCTACTCCTTCCTGTCACGAGCGGGTTTGGATGTGTGTAGTGATTTCCCCAGCGGGCGAGGTGCGACCGGCCCAAGTTTAGGCCGGCGCACCGTTCCCAAACATTTACCTTCTGAGATCGCAAAACATAAATGCAGAGCACCCCTAAAGATCAAGGACTGACTAAACATTGTAATTCATGGTAAAAGAGATCCATTCATAGTCATACTCGATATAAATTAATAGTAATGCATGCAAATGACAGCGGTGCTCTCCAACTGGTGCTTTTTAATAAGAGGATGATGACTCAACATAAAAGTAAATAGATAGGCCCTTCGTAGAGGGAAGCAGGGATTTGTAGAGGTGCTAGAGCTCGATCTTGAAATAGAGATAAATAATATTTTGAGCGGAATACTTTCATTGTCAACATAACAACCGAGAGATCTCGATATGTTCCATGCTGCACACATTATAGGCGGTTCCCAAACAGAACGGTAAAGTTTATACTCCCCCTCCACCAACAATCATCAATCCATGGCTTGCCCGAAACAACTGGTGCCTCCAACTAACAACAATCCTGGGGGAGTTTTGTTTGCAATTATTTTGATTTGATTTGAGCATGGGACTGGGCATCACGGTTACCGGCCATTTTCTCGTGAGTGAGGAGCGAAGTCCACTCCTCGTGAGAATAACCCACCTAGCATGGAAGATATAGACAGCCCTAGTTGATACATGAGCTGTTCGAGCATGCAAAATAGAATTTCATTTGAAGGTTTAGAGTTTGGCACATACAAATTTACTTGGAACGGCAGGTAGATACTGCATATAGGAAGGTATGGTGGACCCATATGGAATAACTTTGGGGTTTATGGAAGTGGATGCACAAGCAGTATTCCCGCTTAGTACAAGTGAAGGCTAGAAAAACACTGGGAAGCGACCAACTAGAGAGCGACAACAGTCATGAACATGCATTAAAATTAATCAACACCGAATGCAAGCATGAGTAGGATATAATCCACCATGAACATAAATATCGTGAAGGCTATGTTGATTTTGTTTCAACTACATGCGTGAACATGTGCCAAGTCAAGCCACTCGAATCATTCAAAGGAGGATACCACCCTATAATACCACATCATAACAATTTTAATAGCATGTTGGCACGTAAGGTAAACCATTATAAACTCCTAGATAATTAAGCATGGCATAAGCAACTATAATCTCTAATTGTCATTGCAAACATGTTTATTCATAATAGGCTGAATCAGGAACGATGAACTAATCATATTTACAAAAACAAGATAGGTCGAGTTCATACCAGCTTCTCCCATCTCAATCAGTCCATCATATATCGTCATTATTGCCTTTCACTTGCACGACCGAACAGTGTGGATAATAATAACAGTGCACGTGCATTGGACTAAGCAGGAATCTGCAAGCATTCAATTCAAGGGAGAAGACAAGGTAATATGGGCTCTTGGTTAAATCAACAATAATGCATATGAGAGACACTCAACATTTTCTTCTCCTCTCGACCCCCAAACAAAAGAAAAGAAATAAAACTATTTACACGGGAAAGCTCCCAACAAGCAAAAGAAGAACGAGAAATATTTTTGGGTTTTCTTTTAATATTACTACTACTACAAGCATGGAAGGTAAACTAGCTAAAAGCTATAACTAATTTTTTTTGGTTTTTTTCTTAAGGTTATTAAACACACAAGAAGAAAGCGAGAAAAAGAAAATAAACTAGCATGGATAGTACAATGAAAAAATATGAGCACTGACAACTAGAATGAGTGTGTGAACATGAATGTATTGTCGGTGAGAAATACGTACTCCCCCAAGCTTAGGCTTTTGGCCTAAGCTGGTCTATGCCCATGGATCGAGGCTACTCTCTCCGGAGTACTGAGGAGTGTTGTCTGAGTGCCACTGGCGGGCGATCTCCTCCGGATCCCACTGATAAAAGGACTGTCGATAAGGGTCAAGTGGTGGTTCCGGCTCAGGCTCTGGAGCTGGTGTCTGGCTCCAGTATGCATAAACGGCCTCCGGCAAGATGAGGTACGTGCCTGAAGATATGTCAAACAAAGAGGGTGCCGGCAAGATAATAGTCTCACTGTGAGTTTTATTAAATCTCATATTATACTTAAGCATCACCTCATTATTTTAAACAGTAAACTCATGTGCTACCATACTCTTATATTCTAGAAAAATAGAGGGCAGCAACTTTTCCTCTTTCTCATAATGCCCAATAGGTATCCTAAAGTGTTTAGCAAGGCGTAAAGCAAAGATGCCTCCAAAGATGGGCCCCTTTGTATGGTTCAGACTTAATTGTTTAGCAATAATAGCACCTAAACTAAAAGTGTTATCACAAAACAAGGCATGGCACAAAATAACAATATCAGGGGCACTAAGGTTTCCACAGTTCCCGCGACCAATTAAGCATCTACTAGCAAATATTACAAAGTAACGTAGAACAGGAAAGTGTATGCTAGTAATTCTTGCATCGGAAACCTTCCTCGTCTCCCCTACAACAATCATATCAATAAATCCTTCCACATCACTACGATGTGGTTCCTCTATGCTGCCGTCAAAGGGTATCTTGCAGACCCCACAAAAGTCATCTAGTGACATCACCTTAACCTCATCATATAAATGAAACTCCACTGAAGGTGGTGATTTCTTAGCATGAAAGTAAAATTTTTGCACGAAAGTATTAGTGAGTACGAGATACTTGTCAAGTTGGTCATGGAGGAAGTCGGTGAGGCCCGCATTATCAGCCAAAGAATAAAAATCATCATGAATCCTGGCTGCTCTCAAGACCTCATCACAAGGCCATTCACACGACCGAACCTCCACGGTGTGAGGGAGATAATACTTGGGCTTTTTATTCTCGTTATTTTGTTTATCCTTCAAACTTTGGCTTGAAGAGCTCCTCAAAAATCTCTTCATCATTTTCTAAAAATTTCTGAAATTTTTAGTAACTCAAAATAAAAGTGAACCAAACTCAACAAAATTGATAGCAACTACTCCCACAAGTGCCTAGAGACTATATCATTGATACGTCTCCGTCGTATCTATAATTTTTGATTGTTCCATGCCAATATTATTCAACTTTCATATACTTTTGGCAACTTTTTATACTATTTTTGGGACTAACATATTGATCCAGTGCCCAGTGCCAGTTCCTGTTTGTTGCATGTTTTATGTTTCACGGAAACCCAATATCAAACGGAATCCAAACGGGATAAAAACGGACGGAGAATTATTTTGAAATATTTGGGATTTTCTGGAGGAAGAATCAACGCGAATCGGTGCCTGAGGTGGCCACGAGATAGGGGGGCGCGCCCTCCCCCCTGGGCGCGCCTGGCACCCTCGTGGGCCACCCGTTAGGCGGTTGACGCTCTTCTTTTGTCGCAAGAATGCTAATTTTATGAGAAAGATCTGGGCGAAAGATTCACCCCAATCGGAGTTACGGATCTCCGGATATAAAAGAAACGGTGAAGGGGCGGAATCAGAGAACGCAGAAATAGAGAGAGACAGAGAGATAGATCCAATCTCGGAGGGGATCCTGCCCCTCCCACGCCATGGGAGCCAAGGACCAAAGGGGAAACCCTTCTCCCATCTAGGGAGAAGGTCAAGGAAGACGTATAAGAAGAAGTGGGGCCCTCTCCCCCTTTCTTCCGGTGGCACCGGAACACCGCCGGGGGCCATCATCATCACCGCGATCTTCACCAACAACTTCACCGCCTTCATCACCAACTCTTCCTCCCTCTATGCAGCGGTGTAACCCCTCTCTTACCCGCTGTAATCTCTACTTAAACATGGTGCTCAACGCTATATATTATTTCCCAATGATGTATGGCTATCTTATGATGTTTGAGTAGATCCGTTTTGTCCTATGGGTTAATTGATGATCGTGATTGGTTTGAGTTGCATGTTTTATTATTGGTGTTGTCCTATGGTGCTCTTCGTGTCGCGCAAGCGTGAGGGATTCCCGCTGTAGGGTTTGCAATATGTTTATGATTTGCTTATGGTGGGTGGCGTGAGAGAACAGAAGCATAGACCCGAGTAAGTAGGTTGTTTGCGTATGGGATAAAGGGGACTTGATGCTTTAATGCTATGGTTGGGTTTTACCTTAATGATCTTTAGTAGTTGCGGATGCTTGCTAGAGTTTCAATCATAAGTGCATATGATCCAAGTAGAGAAAGTATGTTAGCTTATGCCTCTCCCTCAAATAGAATTGCAATAGTGATTACCGGCCTAGTAACGTAGTCAATTGCCTAGGGACAATTTCAAAACTCCTACCACCACTTTTCCACACTCGCTATATTTACTTTATTGCTTCTTTATCTAAACAACCTCTAGTTTATATTTACGTGCTCTTTATTATCTTGCAAACCTATCCAACAACACCTACAAAGTACTTCTAGTTTCATACTTGTTCTAGGTAAAGCGAACGTCAAGCGTGCGTAGAGTCGTATCAGTGGCCGATAGGACTTGAGAGAGTATTTGTTCTACCTTTAGCTCCTCGTTGGGTTCGACACTCTTACTTATCGAAAGAGGCTACAAATATCCAGTATACGTGCGGGTCGTCAATCATGCATTAGAACTACTTGGGACCAAATAAATTTGACATGCAAGCTCAAGAACAGGGTCACCTTAGCAGCAAGAATTTGCAATGAATAAAGCACTAGAACAAAAACTAATTGGACCATTGGAGGAGTCACATACCAAAGAACAATCCCCCAAAGCAGTTTTGTGGGTGGAGCTTTGAGCAAGGAGACCGAAAATGGCAACAAGATGAGCTAGAACTCGTGCTTGAGCTGGCTGGTGATTTTTTTGGGAGGAAGAAGTGTGTGGGTGCAGGAATAAGTGGAGGGGGCCACCAGGGGCCCACGAGGCAGGGGGCGTGCCCCAGGGGGGTGGGCGCGCCCTAGACCCTCATAGCCAGGTGCTGGCTCCCCCTGATGTGTTCTTAGTGCCAAATATTCTCAAATATTCTAGAAAAAAATCATATTTCATTTTCAGGGCATTTGGCGAACTTTTATTTTTGGGGTATTTTTTATTGCAAGGATAATTCAGAAAATAGACAGAAAATACTATTTTTGCTTTATTTAATATAAATAACAGAACGTAAAAGGAGGGTACAGAAGGTTGTGCCTTCTAACTCCATCCATCTCATGCTCATCAAAAGGAATCCACTAACAAGGTTGAACAAGTCTTGTTAACAAACTCATTCTGAATCGCATGAAACCGGAGAAATTTCGATTAACACTAGGTTACCTCAACGGGGATATGTACATCCCCAATAATAAGAATATCATATTTCTTCTTGACAGTAGGAAGAGGAAATTCAAAACCTCCAATAATAATCGATGGTATTTTTCCAATAGAATTGATACTATGGACTTTAGGTTGTTTCCTCGGAAAGTGTACCGTATGCTCATTACCATTAGCATGAAAAGTGACATTGCCTTTGTTGCAATTAGTAACAGCCCCTGCGGTATTCAAAAAGGGTCTACCAAGGATAATCGACATAATATCATCCTCGGGAATATCAAGAATAACAAAGTCTGTTAAGATAGTAACGTTTGCAACCACAACAGGCACATCCTCACAAATACCGACATGTATAGCGGTTGATTTATCGGCCATTTGCAAAGATACTTTAGTAGGTGTCAACTTATTCAATTCAAGTCTACAATATAAAGAGAGAGGAATAACACTAACACCGGCTCCAAGATCACATAAAGCAGTTTTAACATAGTTTCTTTTAATGGAACATGGTATAGTTGGTAATCCTGGATCTCCAAGTTTCTTAGGTATTCCACCCTTAAAAGTATAATTAGCAAGCATGGTGGAAATTTCAGCTTCCGGTATCTTTCTTTTATTTGTAACAATATCTTTCATGTACTTGGCATAAGGATTCATTTTAAGCATATTAGTCAAACGCATACGCAAAAAGATAGGTCTAATCATTTCAGCAAAGCGCTCAACATCCTCATCATCCTTTTTCTTGCATGGTTTAGGAGGAAAAGGCATGGGTTTCTGAACCCACGGTTCTCTTTCTTTACCGTGCTTCCTAGCAACAAAGTCTCTCTTATGATAACGTTGGTTCTTTGATTGTGGATTATCAAGATCAATAATAGGTTCAATCTCTACATCATTGTTATTGCTAGGTTGAGCATCAACATGAACATTATCATTAACATTATCACTAGGTTCATGTTCATCACCAGATTGTGTTTCAGCATCAGAAATAGAAATATCATTGGGATTCTCAGGTGTTTCTACAAGAGGTTCACTAGAAGCATGCAAAGTCCTACCATTTTTCTTCTTCTTCTTTTTAGAAGGACTAGGTGCATCAACATTATCTCTCTGAGAATCTTGCTCGATTTTCTTAGGGTGGACCTTAGGATAAAAAGGTTCCTGAGTCATTTTACCCCCTCTAGTCATAACTCTAACAACATTATCATTTCTCTTATTATTTAATTCATTGACCAAATCATTTTGAGCTTTCTACTTGAGTGGTAACCATAGAAGCATGTTTACTAATGAGTTTAAGTTCACCTTTAACTCTAGACATATAATCACTCAAGTGTTCAATCATATAAGCATTGCGTTTCAATTGTCTACCAACATAAGCATTGAAGTTTTCTTGTTTAGCCATAAAGTCATCAAACTCATCCAAGCATTGGCTAGAAACTTAGTAGACGGGATTTCAACTTTATCATATCTATAGAGAGAATTTACCTTTACTACCTGTGTCGGGTTATCAAGACCGTGTATTGCTTCAATAGGTGGTAAATTAAGGACATGTACTTCTTCAACATGAGGTAAATTCTTAACATCTTCAGCTTTAATACCCTTTTCTTTAATAGATTTCTTTGCCTCTTGCATATCTTCAGGGCTGAGAAATAGAACACCTCTTTTCTTCAGAGTTGGCTTAGGAGTTGGTTCAGGAAGTGTCCAATTGTTTTCATTAGTCAACATATTATTCAATAGCAATTTAGCTTGGTCGATGGTTCTTTCCCTGAAAACACAACCAGCACAACTATCCAGGTGGTCTTTGGAAGCATCGGTTAGTCCATCATAAAAGATATCAAGTATTTCATTTTTCTTGAGAGGATGATCAGGCAAAGCATTAAGTAATCGGAGAAGCCTCCCCCAAGCTTGTGGGAGACTCTCTTCTTCAATTTGAACCAAATTATACATTTCCCTTAAGGTAGCTTGTTTCTTATGAGCGGGGAAATATTTAGCAGAGAAGTAATAAATTATATCCTGGGGACTACGCACACAACCAGGATCAGGAGAGTTAAACCATGTTTTAGCATCACCCTTTAAAGAGAAAGGAAATAACTTAAGGATATAGTAGTAGCGTGTTTTCGCATCATTAGTGAATAGGGTGGCTATATCATTCAATTTAGTAAGATGTGCCACAACAGTTTCAGATTCATTGCCATAAAAAGGATCAGATTCAACCAAATCAATTATCTCAGGATCAACAGAGAAGTCATATTCCTTATCAGTAACAAAGATAGGTGAAGTAGCAAAAGCAGGGTCATATTTCATTCTAGCATTCAGAGACTTTTCTTTCAGCTTAGCTAATAATTTCTTAAGATCAGATCTATCATTGCAAGCAAGAAAATCTCTAGCATTTTCTTCATCCATAACATAACCCTCAGGCACCACAGGCAATTCATATCTAGGGGGAGAACCTTCATCATCACTTTCATCAATATTATCAGTTTCAATAACTTCATTCTCTCTAGCCCTAGCAAGTTGTTCATCAAGAAATTCACCTAATGGCACAGTAGTATCAAGCATAGAAGTAGTTTCATCATACGATCACGCATAGTAGAAGTGGCATCATCAATAACATGCAACATATCAGAATTAATAGCAGAAACAGGTTTAGGTGTCGCAAACTTATTCAAAACAGAAGGAGAATCAAGTGCAGAGCTAGATGGCAGTTCCTTACCTCCCCTCGTAGCTGAGGGAAAAATCTTAGTTCTTTCGTCTTTCAAGTTCCTCATAGTGACCAAAAGATATAAATCCTAAGTGACTCAAAGAATAGAGCTATGCTCCCTGGCAACAGCACCAGAAAATAGTCTTGATAACCCACAAGTATAGGGGATCGCAATTGTTTTCGAGGGTAGAGTATTCAACCCAAATTTATTGATTCGACACAAGGGGAGCCAAAGAATATTCTCAAGTATTAGCAGTTGGGTTGTCAATTCAACCACACCTGGATAACTTAATATCTGCAGCAAAGTATTTAGTAGCAAAGTAGTATGGAAGTAACGGTAACAATGGCAAAAGTAACAGTAGCAGCTTTGTAGTAATCGTAACAGTGGCAACGGTAAAGTAACTAAGCAAAGATCAATATGTGAAAAGCTGGTAGGCATTGGATCAGTGATGGATAATTATGTCGAATGCGATTCCTCATGCAATAGTTATAACATAGGGTGACACAGAACTAGCTCCAGTTCATCAATGTAATGTGCGCATGTATTCCGAATATAGTCATACGTGCTTATGGAAAAAGAACTTGCATGACATCTTTTGTCCTACCCTCCCGTGGCAGCGGGGTCCTATTGGAAACTAAGGGATATTAGGCCTCCTCATAATAGAGTACCGGACCAAAGCATTAACACTTAGTGAATACATGAACTCCTCAAACTACGGTCATCACCGGGAGTGGTCCCGATTATTGTCACTTCGGGGTTTCCGGATCATAACACATAGTAGGTGACTATAGACTTGCAAGATAGGATCAAGAACTCACATATATTCATGAAAACATAATATGTTCAGATCTAAAATCATGGCACTCGGGCCCTAGTGACAAGCATTAAGCATAGCAAAGTCATAGCAACATCAACCTCAGAACATAATGGATACTAGGGATCAAACCCAAACAAAACTAACTCGATTACATGGCAAATCTCATCCAACCCATCACCGTCCAGCAAGCCTACGATGGGATTACTCATGCATGGCGGTGAGCATCATGAAATTGGTGATGGAGGATGGTTGATGATGACAACAGCGACGGATTCCCCTCCTGGAGCCCCGAACGGACTCCAGATCAGCCCTCCCGAGAGAGTTTAGGGCTTGGCGGCGGCTCCGTGTCGTAAAACGCCATGAATCCTTCTCTCAGATTTTTTCTCCCCGAACATGAATATATGGAGTTGGAGTTGAGGTCGGTGGAGCTCCAGGGGGCCCACGAGGTAGGGGGCACGCCCAGGGGGGTAGGGCGCGCCCCCAACCTCGTGGACAGGATGTGGGCCCCTGACCTTTATTCTTTCACCAATATTTTTTATTAATTCCAAAAATAACTTCCCTGGAGTTTCAGGTCATTCCGAGAACTTCTATTTCTGCACAAAAATAACACCAAGGCAGTTCTGCAGTCCGGATTAGTTCCATTCAAATCACGCAAGTTAGAGTCCAAAACAAGGGCAAAAGTGTTTGGAAAAGTAGATACGATGGAGACTTATCAGTGGCGGCGGCTGCTGCGGGCGGCGCGGCGGGAGGTGGCTGAAGTGGTGCGGCATGGGGCGGCGGCGGCGCGGCTGGGGAAGAGTGCGGAGGTGGTGGGGTGCAGCGGCGGTGGCGCACGTGAGGGTGCATGACGGCGGAGGCGGTGGCTAACCCTAGGGTAGGAATGGGAAGGATGATACCATGTAGAGAGATAGTTTGGCAATGCAATATTTGTTATATTGAGTGGGTGCCTGTGCATGTATATATAAGTACAGGTAGGCCTCAACCTCAACTATACAAAACTAGGAGGTGGGCCACAATATACATAATACATGCAACACATATATACTGAACATTCGGCATCTGCGGCGTTTCAATCCCCGCCGACTCCCTTTGCCGGCCCTGCTTATGGGGGTATTTTTACCCCCATCAAGGGTCTTCTCCCCTGTGTCCAGTGCAAGGGGAGGGGAGCTTGAGGATGCCGCGCTCATTGATTACCCACAAGTATAGGGGATCGCAACAGTTTTCGAGGGTAGAGTATTCAACCCAAATTTATTGATTTGACACAAGGGAAGTGTCGGTGTCAAAACGGGCGGATCTCGGGTAGGGGGTCCCGAACTGTGCATCTAGGCGGATGGTAACAGGAGACAAGGGACATGATGTTTTACCCAGGTTCGGGCCCGCTTGATGGAGGTAAAACCCTACATCCTGCTTGATTAATATTGATGATATGGGTAGTACAAGAGTGGATCTACCACGAGATCAAGGAGGCTAAACCCTAAAGCTAGCCTATGGTATGATTGTTGTAATGTATGTTGTGTCCTACGGACTAAAGCCCTCCGGTTTATATAGACACGAGAGGAGGCTAGGGTTACACAGAGTCGGTTACAATGGTAGGAGATCTACATATCCGTATTGCCAAGCTTGCCTTCCACGCCAAGGAAAGTCCCATCCGGACACGGGACGGAGTCTTCAATCTTGTATCTTCGTAGTCTTGGAGTCCGGCGGACGATGATAGTCCGGCTGTCCGGACACCCCCTAGTCCAGGACTCCCTCAGTAGCCCCCGAACCAGGCTTCAATGACGATAAGTCCGGCGCGCATATAGTCTTCGGCGTTGCAAGGCGGGTTCTCCTTTTAAGTTCCACGTACCGGCCGAACAGTGTCCAGTTTCTTCATAAATGCTGTGCTTCTTGGCTTCTACGCCCAATAATGGTCTTCCTCCATGCGTCGCACGAATGCGAAAAGCCAGGGTGTTTTTTACGTTTCACCCCCTAGTCGTGCAAGTCATCCTCCTACAAAAGAGACAAAAATCCAGATCCAAATCACACCATCTTCCTTCCGCGAATACTCATCGGAGTGCCTTTGACCCAACAAACCATTCCACCATGGACCGTCGGCGCGGCTCCTCCTCTCGCGCTCCCAGCCCACTGCCAGGAGATTGGAGGAGATGCTCTATTCCACATAACGAGCTAGTGAAGCTCCAAGCCGGGGGATATCTCCCTCCGGCCTTCATGGTCCCGGTTCGAGCCGGGCTGGCCACCTACCAAGGTGGGAAGCAAGTGGAGGCTACCCCAAGTCCCAACAAAGGGGAGCGGGTATGCTTCGTCCCCTATGTAATAAGGGGACTCGGATTTCCTATACATCCGTTCCTCCGCGGGCTCTTGGAGTTCTACGTACTCCAGCTCCATCACCTCACACCCGCCTCTGTCCTGCATGTCGCGGGTTACGTAGCTCTTTGCGAGATGTTCCTGGGCATCGAGCCCCATTTTGCGCTGTGGAAGAGGCTGTTCTGCCTCGTACCCCGTTCTCACGAGGGATCTATATACCAAGTGGGCGGCGCCGAAGTATGGCGCATTGCCGGGACCGGATATCCATCCGGGACCCCTAAGAAGGCGTCCGAAGACTGGCCTTCGGAATGGTTTTACATAGAAGACGCTCCGCTGCCAGACCCAATCCGGGTCGGCCTCCCGGAGTTCAATGCCGCTCCACTGAGAAAACGCATTAGTTGGCGCCCACGGAGTCCCCAATTGGAGGAAGACAAGAGCGTCCATTACCTGATGGGCCGAATAAGATAACTAGCCCATTCCGGATTGACCATGATCGGAATCATGGCAATATGCATCATGCGGGGAGTACAGCCACTGCAATACAGGGGCCACCCCATGTGGGATTTCAACAGGGAGGACGACGCCACCCGCCACGGCCGCAAAGGGCCAGATTCGACCGAGGACCTGGTGCAGATCCTGTCCGGCCTGTACAAGGGGGAAAAGGAGGACTTCCTCCGAACGAACCCTCTGAATGGGTTTTCCATGAACAATCCTCGGGGCTGGGTAAGCGAACAGTTTTTAAGGGCTCAACCCGTGCTTTTAGAGTTTAAGCTTCTTACACTATGTCTTCGGCGCAGGAACTGCGCCGGATTGTGGAGGACATGATAAGTCCGGCTCCGCAACCTGAGGATCCAGGGAGATCACAAGATCCGGCCTCCGAAGAGGATCCGGATATCAAGGTGGAGCTGATCGACGGGGTGTTTCACCAGCTCAGCATGGACATTGCTTCGGTCGCCATTACGGCGGACTACCCCGGATTATACCCGGCTTCCCAGGTGATTGTGACCGAGGTCCGGACACCATTATCTCTTCCTTGCCCATTTCTGACCTTCGCGAACGATGGTGTTTTACAGGAAGCGCCTTCAAGGCGGGAAGCCGAGCCCGCGACGGCTGACCAACAAAGGCCAGTCCGGACCAGCAAGCGGAAAAGGAGCGCGGTACGGACTGAAACGTCGCCGCAAAGGTATAGCTCGTATTTTAAATTTTCAGAGCAACATTCCTAGGAAGCGTCTGAGTGCTCATGATCTTTGTAGGAGAAAGAGCGCCCGCCGTACTGCGGGCGTAGAGGTTGCCAATCTGACCCATATCGGCCAGGCTCCAGCGCCCGGCCTGGAGGGGGAGGCAAGCGCAAGGCGCGGGCCGGATACTCCTCCAACGGAGGATGCCGACAGACTGTCCGCCACCAAGTTTGAGGTGGAGAGCGCCATGAACCACAGGCGCCGCCGAACAGTATTTCGTGAAGCGTGCTTCTCCCCTGAGGCATTGGACGCCTTCAACGCAGGGGATGCGCACCTCCGTGCTACTCAAGACGGTTTTACCAGAGCCACAGAGCAGTATGTAAAAGACATACGGGTAAGGGAATTTTAATGGTTATGTATGCCAGTAGCCCCCGAGACTTAAAGTAGTTATGTTAACTGATTTAAGGATCATTTGAAACGCAGGCTCTTATCGAGAAGAATGCCCAGCTGTCTCAGGAGCTGCAAGAATGCAAGGCCCAACTTGAGGCCGCGCTTGCTGCCGCAGGAGGAAACGCAGAGACCCCTCCTGGTAACACATTTTTATCAATAAATATAAGCGTTGTGCGGCGTGCGCGCAAGTCTAATAATGACATTGCAGGTGCCGCCGGACAAGATCCGGATAGGCAAGAATTACTGCGCCAGCTGAAGGCCGGCGAGAGGGTGCTGAATAGGGTGCAGCAAGAAAGGAACAAGCTTCAAGATGCCCACGCCTAGCTTGGAGAGGAGCTGAAAGGCGTTCGGGCCGAGCTGTCCGGCTCCGTTAAGGAGAATCAGTGGCTTCGTCGTGGCATCTATAGTAAGTGCTTGAACGAACTCCTTTGAAAAGAAGAGTCCGACGAGGAAGTCGATTGACAGAATGTGTCTTGTAGGTATACTCACAGGTTGCCCTGCAGAGGAGATGCCCGTATCGATGGGTGATCAACTACCCGAGTTGTCGCAACTGCTCGAACGAGTTCGGCAAGCGATGAGCGGCGTCGTCCAGGCATTATGGCCAGCCGTCTCCCTACCCGAGGGCCTTGGGGAGCTTGCAGAGAAACTCCAGGGAGTGCGGCAACGCTTCCGTTTATGGAAGATTTCGGCCTGCCGCCAGGGTGCAAGGGAGGCTTGGGCCATGGTGAAGACGCGGTACAAGAAGGCGGATCCCAACCATATGGCCGAAGTTGGACCGGTGGGGCCCGATGGGAAGGAGATCCCTGTGAGTTTAGTATATAGCCAAGTGGAGGTGGCTGCTAAATTTTCCCAACGGGACTCTAAGTTAGACAACCTGTTAGACGGGATTGAGGAGGAATACAATCAGTAAATTTGATGATGTATTGAAAATGACATGTGAAATGCCTTCTAGCCGGATTGTAGATCGTTTGTCTTTGCCGACCTTTTCGCTTCGACCTCGGGACCCTAGAGTCCGGAGTGTGTCCGAATACCTTTGTGGTTAAAAAACAACGGGGGTATGCGTGGAGACCAGGCGTAGGGGTCATTAGTGCTTTATCAGACAAGTGCGCAACTAGTTATGTTATATTACATGGTTAGTAAGAAACATCTTCCGGGGAGAATAGTTCCGTTAAGGGTTCCTTTCCCCGGGAGGCATGCCCTAAAGTGCATGTCCGGACTGCAAAAAAAGCAGAAAAACATCTAGGGGCAGATAAATAGGTAGGTAAAAAATCATCTTTTAGGTCACCGACCGAATATTCCCTTAAGAACGCTAGCTTTCGGCTTCACCCAGTCTGAGGTACACGTCCGGCTAACCCGGCAGTAACAATCGCAGAGGTGCTCCCTTTACCTCCTAGCCGAACAATCGGGAACGTAGGGGTAAGCACAGGAGCCAGGCAACCCAGCTTGGCCAAAACTTAAGTCATATCGATGCATATAATGGTGAGTAAAAGGTACATGTGGAAGCTTGACACATGTGCTGGGCATGAAGACCTTATAATTAAGCTTCTGGAAAAGAAGCCCCCAGGTATAATGAGTGCGGATGGCACATCAGGTGTATGCGAACAATGCGGAAGTAGGCCCTTAGGGGCTTTTTAGTAAAAAGGTTAGGGGAAGAAAGAGAAACAAAAGACAGCTGAAGTGTAAAAATTTGAACGGAGGAAGGGGACGAACTCTTAGTCCGGCACTAGGCGTAAAATCTTCGGAGGCGGGCTGCGTTCCATTGGTTCGGCTCGAGTCGGTTGTCCGACGCATTTCGTAGACGGTACGCCCCGCCGGTCAGGACTTGGTCGATGATGAAGGGGCCCTCCCATTTGGGCTTGAGCTTGTCCTTTTTCTTGTCCGGCAGGCGTAGAACTAGTTCGCCAACGTTGTAAGTCTTGGCCCGTACTTCTCTGCTTTGATATCTTCGAGCCTGCTGCTGATAAAATGCGGAACGAGCCTTGGCAACGTCGCGTTCCTCCTCCAATGCGTCCAGGCTGTCCTGCCGATCTAGCTCGGCTTCTCGTTCCTCGTACATGCGCACTCGAGGTGAGTCATGAATGATGTCGCAGGGCAAAACTGCCTCCGCGCCGTATACCATGAAGAATGGTGTAAATCCGGTAGTACGGTTGGGCGTTGTCCGCAGCCCCCAGAGTACGGAGTCGAGCTCCTCTACCCAGTGCGTGTCTGATTTTGTAAGTGACCGCACTAGTCTGGGTTTAATGCCGCTCATTATTAATGCCTTTCCTACAAGGGCCCGGGCTGCTGCGTGGTGTCCGCCTAGTCCGGCATGAATTTTAGCCAGGAGGTTTCGCCCTTCCTCTTCGGAGATACACCTTTGAAGGACTCTGGTTGTACTTTTCTTATAAAGTTCTCCCTCATGGACTTTGTAGGCTTTCGATCGCCGGACTATGCAGCGGGCCTCATTTTGGTCTTCGGGAAGTTCCTGCCTAAGCAAATAGGCTAGGAATGGTTCCGTCCACGGGGCAATTACTGCCATTATGTCATGGGCTGAAGGTGTTATGTCATCAGCTGAATCGCCGGTTGGCGTGGTTGTTTCCAGTTTGTCATTTCCGGATTCCCCTTCCCATAGTACGGATGGCTTGAAGAGCCGTTCCAGGAAGATATTTGGAGGGACAGCATCACATTTTGCGCTGATGCATGCCAGTACGTCGGCTGCTTGGTTATTTTCTCGGGCTACGTGATGGAATTCAAGTCCTTCAAACCGAGCCAACATTTTTAGGACAGCGTTGCGATATGCTGCCATTTTCGGATCCTTGGCGTCAAAGTCTCCGTTTATTTGGGATATTGCAAGGTTTGAATCCCCGCGCACCTCTAGGCGTTGAATGCCCATGGAGATTGCCATCCGGAGACCATGTAGGAGGGCCTCGTATTCGGCTGCGTTGTTGGAGTCCGTGTACATTATTTGAAGTACGTATTGGAATGTGTCCCCGGTTGGGGACGTCAAGATGACGCCAGCGCCCAGTCCGGCCAGCATTTTGGAGCCGTCGAAGTGCATAGTCCAATTGGACTATGCGCCGTACTCTTTAGGGAGTTCGGCTTCTGTCCATTTAGCGACGAAGTCAGCCAAAACTTGTGACTTTATAGCTCGCCGAGGCTTGTAGGTTATATCGAATGGTAGGAGCTCAATGGCCCATTTTGCAATCCTACCCATTGCGTCGCGGTTGTTTATAATGTCATTGAGTGGTACTTCGGAGGCCACTGTCATCGAACACTCCTGAAAGTAGTGTCGGAGCTTCCGGGATGCCATGAACACCGCGTACGCTATCTTTTGATAGTGCGGGTAACGGGACTTGCAGGGTGTTATCACAGTGGATACGTAGTACACTGGTTTTTGAAGAGGGAATTTATGCCCTTCTGTCTCTCGTTCAACGACGAGTACCGCACTGACAACTTGATGTGTTGCTGCGATGTATAACAACATAGGTTCGCCTTGGTTTGGCACGGCTAGGACCGGATTTTTTGCCAATATGGCCTTCATTTCTTCGAGTCCGGCAGTGGCAGCATCCGTCCACTCGAAGTGTTCGGTGCGCCTAAGGAGGCGATAAAGGGGCAGTGCCTTTTCTCCCAAGCGGGAGATAAAACGGCTTAGGGCTGCCACGCATCCTATCAATTTTTGTATCTGTTTGAGGTCTTTTGGAATGTCCAACTGTGACAGAGCTCGGATTTTAGCCGGGTTTGCTTCAATTCCTCTACCGGATACAATGAAGCCCAGCAGCTTTCCGGCTGGTATGCCGAAAACACATTTTCCCGGATTCAGCTTGATGTCATATGCTCTGAGGTTGTCGAACGTGAGCCTCAAATCGTCTACTAGAGTTTCGACGTGTTTTGTTTTGACGACTACGTCGTCTACGTATGCCTCGACTGTTTTGCCGATCTGGGTAGCCAGACATGTTTGAATCATGCGCTGATATGTTGCGCCGGCGTTTTTAAGTCCGAAGGGCATCGTGTTGAAGCAGAATGGTCCGTATGGAGTGATGAATGCCGTTGCGGCTTGGTCTGCTTCCGCCATCTTGATTTGATGGTAGCCAGAGTATGCGTCGAGGAAGCACAACGAATCGTGCCCTGCGGTAGCATCGATAATTTGATCGATGCGGGAGAGGGGGAAGGGATCCTTTGGCAAGCCTTATTGAGGTCTTTAAAATCGACGCATAGGCGCCAGGATTTGTCCTTCTTTGGTACCATTACCAGATTTGCTAGCCAATCCGGGTGTTTGATATCTCTGATGAATCTGGCTTCCAATAGTTTGGCTAGCTCTTCTCCCATTGCCTGTCTTTTGGGTTCAGAAAATCGTCGAAGAGCCTGTTTAACCGGCTTGAATCCTTTTAGGATGTTTAGGCTGTGTTCTGCCAATCTGCGTGGGATTCCGGGCATGTCCGAAGGATGCCAGGCGAAAATGTCCCAATTTTCCCGAAGGAATTCGCGCAGTGCGGCGTCTACCTCGGGGTTTAATTGTGCCCCAATGGAGGCCGTCTTTGTTGGGTCCGTTGGATGGACCTGGAATTTTACTATTTCATCTGCTGGTTTGAAGGAGGTGGACTTGGATCTTTTATCAAGTATCACATCGTCCCTGTTTACCGTAGAGCGCAGTGCGGTGAGTTCTTCTGCCGCTAGGGCCTCGGATAGTGCCTCCAGGGTTAGTGCGGCTGTCTTGTTTTCGGTGCGGAGTGCTATGTCCGGATCACTAGCGTGAGTGATTATTCCGCCGGGCCCAGGCATTTTGAGCTTCATATACCCGTAATGGGGTACGGCTTGAAAAATTGTGAATGCCTCTCGTCCTAATATAGCGTGATATCCGCTGTTGAACGGGGCCACTTGGAACGTGACTTCTTCGGATCTGTAATTGTCCGGCGAGCCGAACACCACATCGAGTGTGATTTTTCCGGTGCAGCGCGCTTCCCGGCTAGGGATTATTCCTCTGAAGGTTGTGCTGCTTCGCTCAATACGGCTCCAATCGATTTCCATTTTTTGAAGAGTTTCCTCGTAGATGAGGTTTAGTCCGCTGCCGCCATCCATGAGGACCTTTGTAAGTCGAAAGACGTCCACTATAGGACTAAGCACCAGTGCGGCTGGTGTTCGGGCTGTTCGGAATTTAGGTTCGTCGCTGGCGTTGAAGGTGATGGCTGTGTCGCTCCATGGATTTGCTGTTGCTACTTGGTAGACTTTGGCGAGGCCGCGGATTGTTCGTTTTCGCATATTGTTTGATGCGAAGGTCTCGAAGACTGTTGATACTGTATCGGTATTGTTGGAGTGGTTTTCCGGGGCTAGAAGCTCCTCGCCACTTTTGGCCACCTGCCGTAATATCCAACATGCTCGAAGGCTATGTGTTGGGACGGCTCCCTCTGTACTATGAAGCTTACAGGGTCCATTGAGCCATCCCTCCAGTACGGTTTCGTGCCCTCTAAGGGGTTTTTGTTTTTTGGTTTTTGTATGTGGGGCCTGAGTATAATGCACCCTTTTGTTGCGGACTAGGGTTGTATTCGGGGCCGGATTGTCCCAAAACTGGTTTTCGGTTTTCCGGAAACTCTCCATCGCACAGTACTTTCGTACTACGGACGCCAGATCGGTGAAGCGTGTGATTTTACGACGGCCGATGGCGTTCAATATTCCCTTGTCCGTGCAATTATTGCAAAAGATTGAGATTGCGTTTTCTTCTCGGCAGTCCTTTATCCTGTCCATAACCAGGAGGAATCTGGCCCAGTAGTGATGTACTGTTTCAGCAGGCTCTTGCCGTATTAGAGATAGATCGCATATGTCTGGGCGGGTGGGTGGAATAAAATCCGGATCCCTACCCATCTTGGGGCTTAAAGGCCGTGAAGTTTCCAATTTTGGAAGCCTGGATTGCTGGACGTTGTCCAACGAGTCCGTTCCGATGCCTGACTTTAAGTTCAGTGCTCGATCGGAGTCCGTTCCCCCGCAGAAATCCGGCGTGGGGGGTTCGGGAGCCCGGACATGTCTAGTTTTTAATACAGGAGGAAGATCGCCACGTTGTTCCTCTACCACAGCGATGTGGTGGGTAACCTGGGGAGAGTTGATCTCTCTCAGATCGGTTTTAAGCCCAATCTAGTTGTAGTCTATAGCGACTCCCAGGGCGGCGATGCGATCCAAGAGTTCGTTGACAGACGAGAGCTCTATTGGATCCAGCTGCTCGGCGAATTCCGAGCTGACATGGAGATTGCTTTTGACGACTTGAGAAGTCATTGTCGATGCAGTGGCCGGACAGGCGGTCATAAGAAAACCACCTAGCCGGATAGTTTGGCCGGCGGCCAAGGCCTCTTCGGCGAAAATACCGTCCTTGAAGACGGGTGGAGGCATCCTTCCTATCGGTGACGACACAGAGGAACTCTCAATGAAAGCACCAATGTCGGTGTCAAAACCGGCGGATCTCGGGTAGGGGGTCCCGAACTGTGCGTCTAGGCGGATGGTAACAGGAGACAAGGGACACGATGTTTTACCCAGGTTCGGGCCCTCTTGATGGAGGTAAAACCCTACGTCCTGCTTGATTAATATTGATGATATGGGTAGTACAAGAGTGGATCTACCACGAGATCAAGGAGGCTAAACCCTAAAGCTAGCCTATGGTATGATTGTTGTAATGTATGTTGTGTCCTACGGACTAAAGCCCTCCGGTTTATATAGACACCGGAGGAGGCTAGGGTTACACAGAGTCGGTTACAATGGTAGGAGATCTACATATCCGTATTGCCAAGCTTGCCTTCCACGCCAAGGAAAGTCCCATCCGGACACGAGACGGAGTCTTCAATCTTGTATCTTCGTAGTCTTGGAGTCCGGCGGACGATGATAGTCCGGCTGTCCGGACACCCCCTAGTCCAGGACTCCCTCAGGAAGCAAAATAACATTCTCAAGTATTAGCAGCTGAGTTGTCAATTCAACCACATCTAAAATACTTAATATCTATAGCAAAGTATTTAGTAGCAAAGTAGTATGGAAGTTACGGTAGCGGTGGCAAAAGTAACAATAGCAGTTTTGTAGCAATCGTAACAATGGCAACGGTGAAGTAACATAGCAAAGATCAATATGTGAAAAGCTCATAGGCAATGGATCAATGATGGATAATTATGTCGGATGGCATTCATCTTGCAACAGTTATAACTTAGGATGACACAGAACTAGGTCCAATTCATCAATATAATTTAGGCATGTATTCCGAATATAGTCATTCGTGCTTATGGAAAAGAACTTGCATGACATCTTTTGTCCTATCCTCCCGTGGCAGCGGGATCCTATTGGAAACTAAGAGATATTAAGGCCTCCTTTTAAAAGAGAACCGGACAAAAGCATTAGCACTTAGTGAATACATGAACTCCTCAAACTACGGTCATCACCGGGAAGTGTCCCGACTATTGTCACTCCGGGGTTGCCAGATCAAAACACATAGTAGGTGACTATAACTTGCAAGATAGGATCAAGAACACAAATATATTCATGAAAACATAATAGGTTCAGATCTGAAATCATGGCACTCGGGCCCTAGTGACAAGCATTAAGCACAACAAAGTCATAGCAACATCAACCCGAGAACATAGTTGATACTAGTTATCATACCCTAACAAAACTAACTCGATTACATGGCAAATTGATGACCCACAAGTGTAGGGGATCAATCGTAGTCCTTTCGATAAGTCAGGGTGTCAAACCCAACGAGGAGCAGAAGGAAATGATAAGCGGTTTTCAGTAAGGTTTTCTCTGCAAGCACTGAAATTGTAGGTGATAGATAGTTTTGTGATAAGATAAATAGCAACGAGTAACAAGTAAATAAAGTAAATAAAGTGCAGCAAGGTGGCCCAATCCTTTATGTAGCAAAGGATAAGCCTGGACAATTTCTATTAATGAGAAAGGAGCTCCTGAGGACGCATTGGGAATTATCGTCAAGCTAGTTTTCATCACGTTCATATGATTCGCGTTTGGTACTTTGATAATTTGATATGTGGGTGGACCGGTACTTGGGTACTGCCCTAACATGGACAAGCATCCCGCTTATGATTAACCCCTATTGCAAGTGTCCGCAACTACAAAAGAAGTATTAAGGTAAACCTAACCACAGCATTAAACATATGGATCCATATCAGCTCCTAACGAAGCAACACATAAACTAGGGTTTAAGCTTCTATCACTCTAGCAACCCATCATCTACTTATTACTTCCCCATGCCTTCCTCTAGGCCCAAATAATGGTGAAGTGTCATGTAGTTGACGTTCACATAACACCACTAGAGGAAAAGACAACATACATCTCATCAAAATATCGAACGAATACCAAATTCACATGACTACTAATAGCAAGACTTCACCCATGTCCTCAGGAACAAACGTAACTACTCACAAAGCATATTCATGTTCATAATCAGAGGAGTAATAATATGCATAAAGGATCTGAACATATGATCTTCCACCAAGTAAACCAATTTGCATCAACTACAAGGAGTAATCAACACTACTAGCAACCCACAGGTACCAATTTGTGGTTTTGATATAAGATTGGATACAAGAGATGAACTAGGGTTTTGAGAGCAGATGGTGCTGGTGAAGATGTTGATGGAGATTGACCCCCTCCCGATGAGAGGATCGTTGGTGATGACATTGGTGATGATTTCCCCCTCCCAGAGGGAAGTGTCCCCGGCAGAACAGCTCCGCCAGAGCACTAGATTGATTCCGCCAAGGTTCTGCCTCGTGGCGGCAGAGTTTCATCCCGTAAGCTTGCCCACAATTTTTTCCAGGGTAAAAGCTTTGATATAGCAGAAGATGGACGCCGGAGGCCCACCAGGGGGCCCGGGAGATAGGGGCGCGCCCTATAGGGGGGACGCCCCCTCTCTCCTGGACAGGGTGTGGGCCCCTTGGTGTATTTCTTTCGCTCAAAAACTCTTATTAAATCCAAAAAGATGTTTCGTGGAGTTTTAGGACTTTTGGAGTTGTGCAGAATAGGTTTCCAACGTTTGCTCGTTTTCCAGCCAGAATTCCAGCTGCCGGCATTCCCCCTCTTCATGGTAAACCTTGTAAAATAAGAGAGAATAACCATAAGTATTGAGATATAATATGTAATAACAGCCCATAATGCAATTAATATTGATATAAAAGCATGATGCAAAATGGACGTATCAACTCCCCCAAGCTTAGACCTCGCTTGTCCTCAAGCGGAAGCCGAAATCGAAAAATATGTCCACATGTTTAGAGATAGTGGTGTCGATAAAAATAAAATACGGACATGAGGGCATCATG
Source organism: Triticum timopheevii (assembly GCA_963921465.1). Classification (NCBI taxonomy): domain Eukaryota; kingdom Viridiplantae; phylum Streptophyta; class Magnoliopsida; order Poales; family Poaceae; genus Triticum; species Triticum timopheevii. The sequence continues at coordinate 484,920,753 of OY997270.1, read as the reverse complement.
ATCATTCTTATAACATCAACATATATAGATTTTATCATATGATTTCTTATGCTCAAGTAACAATCAATTCACAATGTCAAGTATGGTTCAAAAACTTCATTGGGAACTAACAAACTATAATCTCAGTCATTGAAGCAATTGCAGTTTATCATAACATCAGAAAGAGTCAACAATAGAGCTTTTCAGCAAGTTCACATACTCAACTATCATGTAGTCTTCTATAATTGCTAACGCTCACGCAATACTTGTGGTTGTGGAGTTTCAGCCGGACACTAAGAAAGATAGGGGCTTATTGTGTTGCCTCCCAACGTATTCACCTTTAGGTGATGTCAACAATAATAGCCCATGCTAACTTACATCCAATTTGATATATATATCATGATCTTTCAAACACGAGGAGCTTGCCAAAGGATAAAATGAAAAAGGGAAAGGTGAGGATCACCTTGACTCAAGCATAAAGTAAAAACATAAAGTAAAAGATAGACCCTTCGCAGAGGGAAGCAGAGGTTGTCATGTGCGCTTAGGGTTGATGCACACAATCTTAATCTAAAAGAACGTCACTTTATGTTCCCCCTTGTATGTGGACCTTTATTATGCAGTCCGTCGCTTTTATTACTTCCACAACAAGTTCGTACAAAGCTTATTTTCTCTGCACTAATAAGTCGTACATATTTAGATAGCAATTTTTATTGCTTGCAACATGAAAACTTACTTGAAGGATCTTACGCAATCCATAGGTAGGTATGGTGGACTCTCATGGCATTACTGGGTTTAAGGGTATTTGGAAGCACAAGTAGTATCTCTACTTGGTGCAAGGAATTTGGCTAGCATGAGGGGGAAAGGCAAGCTCAACATGTTTAGAAGGTCAATGACAATATACTTTAACTGAGATGTCGGAAAACATAAACCATTACGTTGTCTTCCTTGTCCAACGTTAACTCTTTTAGAATGTCATACTTAATGAGTGCTCCCAATTATAAAAGGTGTCCAAGATAATATATTTATATGTGAACCCCTCTTTCCTTATCACTTCCTATTAATTGCAACGATGACCAAGGCTATGTTCATCAACTCTCAACAATTTTTATGCCTCATACTTTCTATGTGTGAAGTTATCACTATCCGTAAGATCAATATGAACTCTTTTATTCTTTCTACTTTCTCAAGATCATAGCAACATAGCAAAGCCCTTGACTCAACACTAATCTTTATCATAGATAGCACACAGACTCGATTACAAAAAGAGATCACAATGCAAAACTCAAAACTACTTGATATCAAAACTTCGAACTACTAGAGAAAGATACTACTAAAAGGATCAAACTAAATAAAACGGTAAAGATAGGAGTGTGATGGTGATACGATATCGGGGCACCTCCCCCAAGCTTGGCAGTTGCCAAGGGGAGTGTCCATACCCATGTGCTTAGGTCCTCGGTGGTGGTGAAGTAGGAGTTGTTGATGATGTAGGCTTGTTGTCCGTCTTCCAAGGCATAGGCTCTCCATCATAGAAGGATGATCGAGTCTGCGGATCCTTAAATCTGCAGCCAAACTCATCCTCTTGAATCTATATTCATACTCACAGTTCTGGTTTTGCACGTCATAGATCTGGGCTTGGAGGTGCTCGATTTTCTCTTGAAGCTTGAAGATGATCTCCCCAATGACTTTGGCATCCAACTTGTGGTTGTTGGTGAACTCCGTGATCATCATCTGGTTGGCGTTGAATCCACACTCCACCATCCCTTGACACTTGAAAACTTGCTGCTCCACGGATTCGAGCTTTATCTCCACGCTCCTGGTATGCCTTGGTCCCTCCACATCGCGGATGTGCAGCACCCCCTCACGCATCTCAATGGTTTGAGGGTGTTGCAGCACCTCCGCAAGATAGGGGTTGATAACCCTCTCAAAAAACTTGTCCTTGGGAGCGCTTGGAGACGACATGATGCTTTTAGATCTGAAACAAAAACAGCTCGAAACGAAAACAGAGGATATTTGCGTGATACGGTGGTCAAAACCTTCGGGAGTATATATAATGAATTTTTACCGACCAAAATACGTAATATGCAAGAAAACGGAGTCTGGGAGGCACACGAGGTGCCCATGAGACAGGGGGCGCACCCAGTAGGGGGGGCACGCCCTCCACTCTCGTGGGAGCCTCGTGTCCCTTTCGGACTACTTCTTTCTTCCTAAAATTCTTAAATATTCCAAAACTGATAAAAATTGCCATCGGAGTTGTTTTGGAGTCGGTTTATTTACCGTACCACATACCTATATCTTTTCGGAGTCTGGAACATTCTGGAAATTGTCCCTTATGTATACCTCAGGAGTTACGGTTTCAATAATATTAGTTTCAACATTGATAGGATTACCTGAAATATAATGTTTAATTCTTTGACCGTTTACCACCCTTGGATTTGTGCCTTCGAAGTTGTTGATTTTTATGGCACCAAAACGATAGACCTCCTCGATAACGTAACGAACTTCCCATTTTGAGAGAAGTTTTCCTGCAAAAATCTTAAACGGGAGTTGAATAATAATACATAATCTCCTACGTTAAACTCACGCTTTTGTATCCTCTTATCATGCCAGCGTTTGACTTTTTCTTTGAATAGCTTGGCATTCTCATACGCTTGGGTTCTCCATTCATCAAGAGAGCTAATATCAAATAACCTCTTCTCACCGGCAAGTTTGAAGTCATAGTTGAGCTCTTTAATAGCCCAGTATGCCTTATGTTCAAGTTCAAGAGGTAAATGACACGCTTTTCCATAAACCATCTTATATGGAGACATACCCATAGGATTTTTGTATGCAGTTCTATAGGCCCATAATGCATCATCAAGTTTTTTGGACCAATTCTTTCTAGATCTATTCACAGTCTTTTGCAAAATTAATTTGAGCTCTCTATTGCTCAACTCTACTTTACCACTAGACCGCGGATGATAAGGAGATGCGATTCTATGATTGACATCATACTTAGCAAGCATCTTACAAAAAGCACCATGAATAAAATGTGAACCACCATCAGTCATAAGATATCTAGGGACTCCAAACCTCGGAAAAATAACTTCTTTAAGCATTTTAATAGAAGTGTTATGATCAGCACTACTAGTTGGAAAAGCTTCTACCCACTTAGTAACGTAATCAACAGCAACTAAAATATGTGTATAACCATTAGAGGCAGGAAAAGGTCCCATATAATCAAAGCCCCAAACATCAAACGGTTTAATAACAAGAGAATAATTCATAGGCATTTCTTGACGTCTACTAATGTTACCTATTCTTTGACATTCATCACAAGATAAGACAAACTTACGAGCATCTTTGAAGAGAGTAGGCCAATAAAAACCAGATTGTAGTACCTTGTGTGCAGTTCTATCTCCAGCGTGGTGTCCTCCATAGGATTCAGAGTGACACTTGCGTAGAATCTGTTCCTGTTCATGCTCAGGCACACAACATCTAATAACACCATCTACTCCTTCTTTATAGAGGTGTGGATCATCCCAGAAGTAATGTCTTAAATCATAAAAGAACTTTTTCTTTTGCTGGTATGTGAAACTAGGCGGTATAAATTTAGCAACAATGTAATTAGCATAATCAGCATACCAAGGAGCAGTACGAGAAGCATTAACGACCGCTAATTGTTCATCAGGGAAGCTATCATTAATAGGCAGTGGGTCATCAAGAACATTCTCTAACCTAGACAAGTTATCTGCAACAGGGTTCTGAGCTCCCTTTCTATCAATAATATGCAAGTCAAATTCTTGGAGCAAGAACCCATCTAATGAGTCTAGGCTTAGCATCTTTCTTTTCCATAAGATATTTAATAGCAGCATGATCAGTGTGAATAGTAACTTTGGAATCAACAATATAAGGTCTAAACTTATCACATGCAAACAGAACTGCTAAGAACTCTTTTTCAGTAGTAGCATAATATCTCTGGGCAGTATCAAGAGTCTTAGTTGCATACTGGATAACATTCAATTTCTTATCGACTCTTTGCCCTAGAACGACACCTACAGCATAATCACTAGCATCACACATAATTTCAAAAGGTAAATTCCAATCAGGTGGGTGAACAATAGGTGCAGTGATCAAAGATTTCTTAAGTATTTAAAATGCTTCTACACAATCATCATCAAAGACAAAAGGAATATCTCTTTGCAATAAATTAGTGAGAGGCCTAGAGATTTTAGAAAAGTCCTTAATGAAGCTCCAATAAAAACCGGCATGACCGAGGAAACTTCTTATACCTTTTATGTCCTTGGGACATGTCATCTTTTCAATAGCATCAACTTTGGCTTTATCAACTTCAATACCTGTCTCGGAGATCTTGTGCCCCAAGACAATGCCTTCATTAACCATAAAGTGACACTTTTCCCAATTCAGGACGAGACTAGTGTCTTCGCATCTCTGCAATACTCGATCAAGGTTGCTCAAACAATCATCAAAAGAGGATCCATAAACGGAAAAGTCATCCATGAATACCTCACAAATCTTTTCACAAAAATCAGAGAATATAGCCATCATGCATCTTTGAAAGGTAGCATGTGCATTACATAAACCAAAAGGCATACGTCTATAAGCAAAAGTACCAAAAGGGCAAGTAAAAGTAGTTTTAGATTAATCCTTCGCCGACACAGGTATCTGAGAGAAACCAGAATAACCATCTAGAAAGCAGAAATGTGTGTGTTTGGATAATCTTTCTAGCATTTGATCAATAAAAGGTAAGGGGTAATGATCTTTCTTAGTAGCTTTATTTAACTTACGGAAATTAATTACCATCCTATAACCTATAATAATTCTTTGCGGGATCAATTCATCTTTATCATTAGGAACAACGGTAATACCTCCCTTTTTAGGAACACAATGGACAAGGCTTACCCATTCACTATCAGCAACGAGATAAATAATACCTGCCTCAAGGAGCTTTTGTATCTCGTTTCTTACCACTTCCTTCATCTTGGGATTTAATCGTCTTTGAGGATCTCTAACTGGTTTGGCATCGTCCTCCAATGTAATTTTGTGTTGACATAACGTGGGACTAACACCCTTAAGATCATCCAGAGTATATCCAATAGCAGCTCGGTGCTTCTTCAGAGTTTTCAATAATCTTTCTTCTTCTTTCTTTGAAAGGTTAGCACTAATAATAACAGGATATATTTCTTTTTCATCAAGATAAGCATACTTAAGATTATCAGGTAATGGTTTGAGTTCAAACACGGGATCACCCTTGGGTGGAGGGTGATCCCCAAGAATTTCAACGGGAAGGTTATGTTTCAGCATAGGTTCATGTTTAAGGAACACTTCATCTATTTCCTCCCTTTCCTTCATAAACATATCGTTTTCATGGTCTAGCAAATATTGTTCTAACAGATCAGTTGAAGGAGCAGGAATGGAAGCAAGAACAATAATTTCATCCTTGCTAGGTGGTTCCCTATCACGAGGTTTTCTACTAAACTTAGCGAAATTAAACTCATGAGACATACCATCTATGCCAACAGTGACAGTATTCTTTTCACAATTAATCTTAGCACTAGCCGTATTCAAGAAGGGTCTACCAAAAATAATGGGACAAAAATCATCTTGTGGGGAACCAAGAACAAGAAAATCAGCAGGGTATTTAACCTTCCCACACAAAACTTCAACATCTCTAACAATCCCAAAGGGTTTAATGGTATCCCTATTAGCATGCTTGATAGTAACATCAATGTCTTCTAATTCAATGGGTGCAATGTCATGCATAATTTCTTGATATAAAGTATAAGGTATTGCACTAGCACTAGCACCCATATCACATAAGCCATGATAACAATGATATCCTATTTTAACAGAAATAACAGGCATGCCTATGACTGGTCTACGTGTCTTAGTATTAGGTCTAGCAATATTGGCAGTCTCACCATAGAAAGAAACAACATGCCCATCTAAATCCTCATCCAAGAGATCTTTAACCATAGCAATACTAGGTTCAACATTAATTTGCTCAGGAGGTGTATAAGTCCTAGTATTACTCTTACGAACAACAGTCGAAGCTTTAGCATGATCCTTTATCCTAACAGGAAAAGGAGGTTTTTCAACATAAGCAGTAGGAACAATAGGATCACTATAGGTAATAGTCTTTTCTTCAACTGTAATAGGTGCAACTACTTTCACATCAACATGAGGATTATATTTATACCACTTCTCTTTAGGGAGATCAACGTGAGTAGCAAAAGATTCACAGAAAGAAGCTACTATCTCAGAGTCAAGTCCATACTTAGAGCTAAATACACGGAAAGCATCGGTATCCATAAAAGATTTAACACAATCGAACTTACGTGTCATACCTGACTCCTTACCATCATCGGAACCCCAATATTCAGAGTTGCGTTTAATTCTTTCCAATAAGTCCCATTTGAAATCAATAGTCTTCATCATATAAGAACAAGCACAGGAAGTATCGAGCAGGTTGCGATTATCAAGAGAAAGTCGAGCATAAAAATTCTGAATAATCATTTCCCGAGAGAGCTCGTGATTGGGGCATGAATATAAAATATCGAACGAATACCAAATTCACATGACTATTAATAGCAAGACTTCACCCATGTCCTCAGGAACAAACGTAACTACTCACAAAGCATATTCATGTTCATAATCAGAGGAGTAATAATATGCATAAAGGATCTGAACATATGATCTTCCACCAAGTAAACCAATTAGCATCAACTACAAGGAGTAATCAACACTACTAGCAACCCACAGGTGCCAATTTGTGGTTTTGATACAAGATTGGATACAAGAGATGAACTAGGGTTTGGAGAGGAGATGGTGCTGGTGAAGATGTTGATGGAGATTGACCCCCTCCCGATGAGAGGATCGTTGGTGATGACGTTGGTGATGATTTCCCCCTCCCGGAGGGAAGTGTCCCCGGCAAAACAGCTCCACCAGAGCCCTAGATTGATTCCGCCAAGGTTCCGCCTCGTGGCGGCGGAGTTTCGTCCCATAAGCTTGCCCACAATTTTTTCCAGGGTAAAAGCTCTGATATAGCGGAAGATGGACGCCGGAGGCCCACCAGGGGGCCCAGGAGATAGGGGGCGCGCCCTATAGGGGGGCGCCCTCCTCTCTCATGGACAGGGTGTGGGCCCCCTGGTGTATTTCTTTCGCTCAAAAATTCTTATTAAATCCAAAAAGATGTTTCGTGGAGTTTCAGGACTTTTGGAGTTGTGCAGAATAGGTTTCCAATGTTTGCTCCTTGTCCAGCCAAAATTCCAGCTGCCGACATTCCCCCTCTTCATGGTAATCCTTGTAAAATAAGAGAGAATAGCCATAAGTATTGAGATATAATATGTAATAACAGCCCATAATGCAATAAATATTGATATAAAAGCATGATGCAAAATGGACGTATCATAAATCTCATCCAACCCATCACCATCCAGCAAGCCTACGATGGAATTACTCACGCGGCGGTGAGCATCATGAAATTGGTGATGGAGGATGGTTCATAATGATGACGACAACGATTTCCCCTCTCCGGAGCCCAAAATGGACTCCAGATCTACCCTGCCGAGGAAGAACAGGAGGCGGCGGCGGCTCCGTAGCATGAAACACGATGAATCCTTCTCTCTGATTTGTTTTCTCCTCGAATGTGAATATATGGAGTTGAAGTTGAGGTCTGTGGAGATTCGTGGGATCCACAAGCCGAGGGGCGTGCCCAGGGGATAGGGCGCGCCCCCACCCTTGTGGACAGGTGGTGGGTCCCCCTCAGTTGATTCTTTTGCCAATATTTTTTATTAATTCCAAAAATAATCTCTGTGAAATTTCAGGTCATTCCGAGAACTTTTATTTCTGCAGAAAAATAACACCAAGGCAATTCTGCTGAAAACAACATGGTCTGAGTCAGTTCCATTCAAATCATGCAAATTAGAGTCCAAAACAAGGGCAACAGAGTTTGGAAAAGTAGATACGATGGAGACATATCACTCATCTTCCAATCGGCGTGCAAGGAGGAGCACGGCCGCGAACCTCAGAATGGCCGGCTCATCTTCGGCCGCAGCGGCACACCTGTTCCCTCCAGGGCTTTCTTCAGGGCCGGCGTACGTTCCACCGGCAACCCCCACGGTAAGCTTCCAATATCCCCTGCGCAGATGAGTTTGTAGTTAGGGTTCTTATGGTAGTTCGAGTAATGTTAGATTTTATTGTTCACAGTGGATTGGATTGGATTCGATCCAATTTGATTCGATTCAACCAGATTCATTCTGAATCCACTACATTTTGGGTTGAATCAAAGTGCATGCTAGTGTTGATAGTGGCTAGATAAGTATGGTTCTACCTTAATCATTCTAGATTGACTACGATGTGTATGTTGCCACATTGTTGCTACCTAGGGTAGATCTATTTGTTCATTCCACATTCATACTGCCTATGATGCTATGCTATTTAGGTGATCTTTTTCTGTTTTGTTGTTGTTCTTGTTGTGTAAGTGTGTATGCTGCCACATTCATAGGGCCTAGGTTACGTGATTGCATGATCATCATAGGACAATTCATGTGCATGCTAGTACGACAATAGTGAATGCCAAAAATAGAAATAGGACCAAGTTGAACACATTTGGCATGGTTTGATAGAGTTGATCATTGGTAGCACTAATCATTGGCATTTGCACTTGTGCAGTGCTATGATCTAATCATAGCACAATTGAAGTGCAAATACCACTAATCAGCAGCTGTTGCCAATGATCATCTCTCTTTTGCTAATTGTCGTCCAGTTACTGACAAGATAATGAAGACACAGTGGGATACAGCCGGTGGAGGAGCGCAGGTCGTTGGCGACACCAAGGGTGCTAAGGACATCATTGCCACAAACCACTGGCTGAAGAGGGCGGTGGTTCCGGGCAGGGTGGCGTACATGAGCTTGCTTCTCGGAGCTGGCACGAGGCCGAGGACCGACCACGAGGAAGGTGCATGGGAGCCTATCAGATTTCTACATGCGGATCCAGGACCAAGAGGACATCGCCATGTTGGTCATTCCGGCTCCCTTTAGGTTGTTGATGAAGCACTGGTTGGTCGCCAACCCTCCTCACGTCGTCAGCCTCTCTATTGACAAGTGGTGCGAGTTCTAGGTCCAGGTGCAGATGTTCAAGGGCCACATGGTGCTCGGGTGGGAGTACTTGTGTCGGCGGCACAAGATCGTCCGCGGCGACCTGCTCATCCTCAGGCTCTCCGGACTGGGGCTGAAGGTGAAGATCTTCAACGCCAACACCTCCAGCATCTACAGGGTCCTATGCTCCAAGCACAGCTGCGTCGGCAATATCTCGCATGCCCTCTAGGTTGTCTTTGTGTAGGTCGTCTGTTAAGTACGAACTAGTGTAGGTCTAAACTTAAGCTTGATCATCTATTTTGCTGTGAACTTATATATTTTGCCCAGGGTTCAACACCCTGGGTCTAGCAGGGGCATGTGATGTCATGTCGTTTTAAACTTATGCGTAGTACTACTTATGACCTGCCTGCTCTTGTTGTTCTTGCTCTATTCTTGTTGTTCTTCTGCAGCTGTTCTTGTCGATAGTGTGTTGTGTGCTGCAAAATGGGTGGTAAGTCCATCATATTTGCAAGGGATAAGCAGAACAACTACTTGCACACAGCCAAACAACTGTGCTTTGCAACTGCTCACCATTAAATCACAAACACAAACATCCAAACAACAGGCCACCATATGTGCCTTAATGCAATGCAGGTAACCAATCAACATGCAAATGTTGTTGTTTTTTTCTTGCATTACCTCAACCAGGCCCAGATGGGTAAGGTATGCGAAGTGGCCTATACGAAGTAGCAGTAGCACTCGATACACTAGTAGAAAAAGGACCTTATGTTCTGCTCATTAGTCCCGGTTTGTAAATGAACCGGCACTAATGTGACCATTAGTGCCGGTTCCAACTGCTAGGCAGGCGGCGCTCATTTGTCCCGGTTCGTGTTGAACCTCTAGTACCGGTTCGTGTCACGAACCGGGACTAAAAATGTGGTGGCAGGCTGGGGCCCCGCCAACACCTTTAGTCCCGGTTCGTGGCACGAACCGGGACTAGAGATGCACCTTTAGTCCTGGTTCATGTAACCAACCGGGACTAAAGATCATCCTATATAAACCCCTTTATCGAGCCCGAGCTCTCTGTTCTTCCCCTTTCCTCTCCTCTCTATTCTTCCCCTCTTCCTCGAGCTCATCCCTCATTTTGCCCAAATTTTGTCAAGATTTGAAGGCCCCCATCCATTCAAGTGATCACAAAGGTTAGCAAGTTTGTCCTTTCATCTCTCATTGCTAGATTAGCTCTTGCAATGCTCTATAAGTATAGTGATTAATTTGTGCGTTTTAGTTTTGGAGGAATTATATGTGGTAGTTTATTTGATTTATATGCAATTTGAGCTCAAAATAACTCTTAGTTTGCATATGTAGGTGTGGTTTACTTAGTGCTTTCCCGTCTCCGTCCTAACCACCGTCGATCGCCTGCACCGTCCCGTCGCCGGCACCACCTTGTGGTGAGCCTCTTGTTCTTATCTTTTTATATTAAAAAAATCATGTTTGTGTGATTTAGATATATAGTTACTTGTATAATTTTGTTACCCGTACATTGTTTGTTATACATAGTGCCATGGTTTTGATATCCGTCCCCGTCGGCCCTCGTCCAGTTTATGATTCGAATGTGATATATTCTCTTTTATAACTATTTGTTGCATTTCGTGTTTATGACAAATTATGCCCATCAAGTTGACATAGATATTTTTATGTAGGAGGTATGTGAACCGGAATTCCAACCGGCCCTCTTGTCGAGAGGTTAAATTTAGTTGAAAAAGAAAATGAGTATTTGAAATAAAAATTGAGAAGAATTAAGGAGAAGATGGAATTGGAGTTGCATGTTGCGATGTCGTCGATGATCACAAGATCAAGATGGAGAAAATGCGTTTGAAGATTAGAAAGATTAGAAAATATGCCATTGATAGTGAGGCTTGGTATCATTATGCTATTGGATCAATAGTTACCTTAGTTGCGATCTTGATCGCATTTGTTGTTGCATTTAAATGCTTTAGCTAGAGAGTTTGTATGTTGTTTTATGAGAATAAGTGTGTATGAACTTTATGTATGGACTTGTATTAATTTGGTCTTTTCGGTGCTGTGTAATGAAGATGAGCCGGCAATGGATGTACGATGACCGATGCTCTCCCTAGTTCGTTAATGGCGTGCAAACTTTTTTGCTTGCGGCTGAGGCAAACAAGCGGGCGGATGGTTTTATGTGTTGTCCATGTTCTATCTATAAGAATGGTCGGAATTACTCTAAGTCAAGAACCATTCACTGGCACCTGTTTGAGTCTCGTTTCATGCCCCACTATAATGTTTGGACCAAGCACGGAGAAAGTGGAGTTATGATGGAAGATAATGAAGAAGAAGAGGACGACGACAACTATCCTGGTCATGGGTTCCCTGAATACGATGGTACAACAATGGGGAAGAAGCTGAGCCGGTAATGCGGGAAGAAGCTGAAGAAGAGGCATCAGAGATGAGCCTGCTGATGATCTAGGTCAGGCCATTGCCGATGCAAAGAGAAAGTGTGCAACTGAAAAGGAGAGGCTGAAGTTGCAGCGCATGTTAGAGGATCACAAGAAATTGTTGTACCCAAATTGAGAAGCTGACAAGAAAAAGCTGGGCACCACACTGGAATTGCTGCAATGGAAGGCAGAGAATGGTGTATCTGACAAGGGATTTGGAAAATTGTTGATAATGTTAAAGAAGATGCTTTCAAAGGACAACGAATTGTCCAAGAGCAGATACGAAGCAAAGAAGGTTGTTTGCCCTCTAGGATTAGAGGTGCAGAAGATACATGCATGCCCTAATGACTGCATCCTCTACCGCGATGAGTACGAGGATTTGAACGCATGACCGGTATGCGGTGCATTGCGCTATAAGATCAGCCACGATGGCCCTGGTGATGTTGAGGGTGAGCGCCCCAGGAAGAAGATTCCTGCCAAGGTGATGTGGTATGCTACTATAATACCACGGTTGAAATGTTTGTTCCAAAACAAAGAGCATGCCAAGTTGATGCGATGATACAAAGAGGACCGTAAGAAAGACGGGAAGTTGAGAGTACCCGCTGACAGGTCGCAGTGGAGAAAAATTGAGAGGAAGTGGAGAGACTTTGCAGATGAAGCAAAGAACGTATGGTTTGGTCTAAGCGCAGATGACATTAACCCTTTTGGGGAGCAGAGCAGCAATCATAGCACCTGGCCTGTGACTTTATGTATGTATAACCTTCCTCCTTGGTTGTGCATGAAGTGGAAGTTCATTATGAGTCTAGTGTTCATCCAAGGCCCTAAGCAACCCAACAACGACATTAATGTGTATGTAAGGCCATTAGTTGAAGAACTCTTACAACTGTGGAATGAAAAAGGTGTACGTGCGTGGGATGAACCCGATCAAGAAGAATTTGACCTACATGCGTTGCTGTTTTTGACCATCAATGATTGGTTTGCTCTCAGTAACCTTTCAGGATAGACAAACAAGCGATCCGACTCTGGGATGTGTCCGGCTTCACTGTCATCACTTTCTTCTCTAATGAGTTTTCGGACTTGTATATCTGGAAAGTCCCACTTTGGACGAATTGTAGGGAATCTTTGTAATAGTTAGGGTGCTTATGTGTTTTGGTATTTGAAACGTGTACTTTTGTGCTTCGGACAAACGCCATCAATTTTCGTGTACAAAATGGACAATCTCTTTCGAAGTATCAGGGTTTCTGATGAAAACTCATCTGTTACAAAGGCATTTCATTCTTTTAAACTTATTTCAACTCTAGACTTTTTGTGCGTTCAGTATGCACCATTCAAAGCCACGTCATCCATTTTCAACCATTTCTGACTTCATTTGCTATTTTCATGCATTTACTGATTTTTTTGAGCTAAATAACCCTGAAATTGAAAGTCACTACGAATGGTCTGAAAAGTTTGAATGTTGGCATGGTATCATCATTTCACCCACATAGCATGTACTAAAACGTTGAGAGGGTTACGGCAAAAACTCAATGCACTTCGTGTACAAAATGGATAATCTCTTTCGAAGTATCAGGGTTTCTGACGAAAACTCATTTGTTACATAGGCATTTCATTTTTTTAAACTTATTTCAATTCTAGACTTTCTGTGCGTTCAGTATGCACCATTCAAAGTCACGTCATCAATTTTCCACCCTTTCTGACTTCATTTGCTATTTTTCATGCATTTACTGATTTTTTTGAGCTAAATGACACTGAAATTGAAAAGCACTACAAATTAACTCTGAAAAGGTTGAAAGTTGGCATGGTATCATCATTTCACCTACAAAAATTGAGAGGGTTACGGTAAAAACTGGATCCACTTCGTGTACAAAATGGACAATCTCTTCCAAAGTATCAGGGTTTCACACGAAAATTCATCTGTTACAAAGGCATTTCGTTTTTTAGAACTTATTTCAACTACAGACTTTTTGTGCGTTCAGTATGCACCATTCAAAGTCACATCATCAATTTTGAACCCTTTCTGACTTCATTTGCTATTTTTCATGCATTTATTGAATTTTTTGAGCTAAATGATCCTGAAATTGAAAAACACTACAAATGAATTCTGAAAAGGTTGAAAGTTGGCATGTTATCATCATTTCACCCACATAGCATGTGCTAAAAAGTTAAGAAGGTTATGGCAAAAACTGGATCCACTTCGTGTACAAAATGAACAATCTCTTTCGAAGTATCAGGGTTTCGGACGAAAACTCATCTCTTACAAAGGCATTTCATTTTTTAAAACTTATTTCAACTCCAGACTTCCTATGCATTCAGTATGCAACATTCAAATCCACGTCATTAATTTTCAACCTTTTCTGACTTTATTTGCTATTTTTAATGCATTTATTGGTTTTTTTGAGCTAAACGACCCTGAAATTGAAAAGCACTACAAATGAACTCTGGAAAAGGTTGAAAGTTGGCATGGTATCATCATTTCACCCATATAGCATGTGCTAAAAAGTTGAGAGGGTTACGGCAAAAACTAGATAGGCTTCGTGTACAAAATGGACAATCTATTTCGAAGTATCACCGTTGATTTTGTCGTTTTTCTGGTGATACGGACCCATCGATGCCTAGTGTTGCTTATATAGACGAAGGTATGACCCAATCTGAAACCTAGAAAAACAAACCGGTAATACTGGACCTTCCTAACATATGCACGGCATGCAAGCTATGTAGACCACGGTGTTAATTTGAATTATCCTAATAGACGTTATTACATCGTTCCCCACCAATAGAAACGCCTGATGTTTTTCTTTTTGAATTGTTGAGATTAGTTTGCCTGTCACGTGGTAGCGACGGCGGATGGAGGAGGAACGAAGAGGACGAAGAGACTGGCAGTGGAGGATGAGGCGTTCTGGCCGGACCCCTACGAGCTTGCACTCCTATAGGACAGGTGGGTTGAGCCGAGGACGATCATGATTGCATCATGGTGGACATGGTAGTTGAAGATGTACGTAGCGTCCACATTTATACACGTAAGACGTAACCGTATGTGTCGCTGTACATTTAGTTTGGATCTAGACTTCACTTGGATCGGCGTGTGTATTGAGTTACCAGGACAAGTACTGTTTGATCTACTCGGAAATAAAGGCGGTTAAACATGGATGTCATTGTCATATAAACACGCCTGCCGCCTTTTGATTGCCCATCTACGGTTGGCAAGAAGATGATGAGGACTAGCGGTACGATGCATGGCCATACGTACGTCGCCCTGTCACAGCCTCACAGGTAGAACGCGCTAGCTAGCTTGGCGAACTCACATGTTTCTAGGCTCAGCTTGTTTATTTAGTTCGTTATTGTTGTATTGCTGAACTGAAACGCCGATGCTCGGCTGCTGTTTCGTCGCTAGAAATGGAACATGCATTACATGCTCGGTTCTTCTTCTGAGCAAAAAAGAGGAGAGTGAACCAACCTATGGTTGGATGCTTAGATGAGCATCAGTGTTCTTCAGCCCATCAGGGTTCCAATTCTGATGCTCCCATTTATTCTGAATTTATTTTAAGATTTTTAGCGATGCGCCTTCAGTGGAAGGAGACGTTTCCATTACTTCGTAAAATCTCAAAATGATAGTCGGCTCAGTCTGCTTATATGAGTAGGGTGTACGTATGTGCGTTCATAGAAATGAATATGTTTGTATATATGAGCGCTTGTGTGTTTAAAAAAAGAGGGCATGCATTATCTCGTAATTAACTAATTAACCCGAGCGGTAAGTGGCGGCATGATCTAGCCGGAGAAGGTGGCGCGGGCCATGCAAGTACTACCAGTAAGTAAAGATTCGTCTAAAAGGTAAAAATAAGGGGTGATTAAAGATATATTTTTCAATAGCAGCATGCCAGTCCGATCACGTGCGAGAAGAGCAGATCGTCGTCGGACAATGGATGCGTGCGGAGAGAGTAGCATAATAGAAGCAGTGGCGACCGACGGAGAGAGAGAGACTCACTCGAATGGATGGATGATGGATGGAACCGACGCATCATCGTCTAACTTCACCCATGAAGCAACCAGCGGCTGTTAATTCTACTACCAGAACGTACTGGACCGGCCATTTGACCAGCAGATTTCTGGCCTTGATGCGCGCGTATCAGAAGATCATTAGTATTAACCAAGTTCATCTTATGGGGCCGGATCTCGGTTAATGTTGATCTGCACGATTCGCGCGCGGTGCAGGAAGCTCTTTGTCTCGAGCGGCATGCGTGCATGCATGTTGGTGACACACCTTCACGCGTCCTCAGCCGACGTTAGACGCATCATTAGAAGGGAGGCTAGGCGGTGGCAAGTTTATTCTATTTTCAGGAAGATGCCATCTTTTTATCTCCGTGAGCAGGACATAAATGTCAAACGAACTCACAAAAACACCTAAAAATAGAGCAAGATTCCTCCTGCCAGCGAGGGACGGGTCCATAGTGCTCTAAGACTATTAGAGACGATACAGACTGATAACAACACCGACGGGAGGCGAAGAAACCCAAAGCTTTTTCCTCCAAGAGGAGGCGACCATTGCATCCAAACTTGCGATGCGAAGGACGGCCACATCAATATTGTAGTATTATAAACAACCAATGTGCATTGAATTGTTACCCACATGCAGCTACGTACCCCACGTCAGTGGATGAGTGAGAAGATGGAAGGTGTGTGTGGTATGGTCCACACGCGGGTCCTGATTTGCCTTTGGTTTGTGAGAAAAACAGACGTTCAGACTAATCCACAGGACGTTGTGTAGCATGTTGAATGGCAAATCGTGTGCGGATCTCGGATGAGGGCTCTGTGAGGATCAGTGTTGAAGATGTCTAAGAGTAACTCCAACAGGCCGACCCATTTCGTCCGCTCATGTCAGTTTGGATCGCGGTGGACAAAAATGCCGGCCCAACGCGGCAACCTAAACCCAAAATGCGTCTTCTTCGTTCGCGTGGACGTGTCTTGCGTCCCCTTGGTGTCCGCCGCAGCCCCACATTTCGGTCAGCCACCCATCGCACACGGTCAGCTGCCACCTACCGAGGGCCCACATGTCAGCGGTTGGAAGCTAAGGGGGCGTCGTTTTTAATCCATGCGTGAGGGGGGCAGCCTCATCCACTTCCACTTCCGTTGCTCGTCCACATCTAGTCGCGTGCTCCCTCATCGGCGACAGAGCAAACCTAGGCACCATGGGTTTCTTCAGCGGCTCCAGCAAGAACAAGGGCAAGGCCACTCCCGGCGCTTCCTCCTACCGCACGCTTCCTCTACAGCTGCCCGCCCCCCTCCCCCCCCCCCCCCGCCCCGTCAGGCAGCGACTGCACATTTCGGTGCACCAAGCGTGGTGGCACTGGCTATACAGGCAGCCGCTGCCGTACCCGGGCGTGACGCTGCCGCACAACTGACATCTGGATCGACAGTGGATCCCGGTGCCGGCGGTGCAGTGGACACAGCGGGTGCACGCCGAGGAGGTGCGCCGTTGTCGGGAGGTGCTCACACCAGAGCAGGGTAGGATACCGACGTACGCTCCGGACTCTCCCAATTGGAAGAGATGGTTCACCCTCGAGCATGAGAAGCAACGCCGCCTCGGCATCCAAGAGCACCACACCAACCTGCTGCCGCCCCTCGTCGTCAAGCCGGAGGAGGAGAAGGCTACGTACCAGGAGGCGCTGGCGGCGGCCATGCAGACCTCCACTGAGGAGGAGCGGTGCAAGGCGGATGAGGAGCAGAGGCTCTGCCTCTTATGTAGGCGTTTAAGTGGGCTTGCATGAAAATTGGTAGACGTGGGTAGAAGAAATTTTTCACTTTGTCATTTTTGGGTAATCTAGCATGATGCTTAAAGCACCTCCAAACCCGCCTAAGAGGAACACCCAAATCGGCCGTTTCTCCTCATGCAGGTACGCACACAACACGAGACAGGAAAGATTTTTTGGTACTTGCATGGCTCTCTCACACCACATCACCACAATCAAACACAGCACATGCAAATCTATACGGCCTTGATTTGTTGAAAAGAGGAATTTTCTTGGTCGGGCACTATTGTCGCCCTCTCGGTTGATGGTTCCTTCCAGGACTCCGATGGTTCAGCTGCTGCTGGTATGGTGCTCAGAGATGCCACTAGCAAAATCTTGTTTGCTGTATATCGATATATCTTCCACCGCAACGACCCACTGGAGGCGGAGATCCACGCCCTCATGCAAGGTATGACTTCGGCTATCCAACATACATCGCTACCGGTGGTCGTTGATACGTCTCCAACGTATCTATAATTTTTGATTGTTCCATGTTGTTATATTATCATTCTTGGATGTTTTACAATCATTTTATAGCAATTTTATATCATTTTTTGGGACTAACCTATTGATACAGTGCCCAATGCCAGTTGTCGTTTTTTGCTTGTTTTTTACTTTGCAGCATATCAGTATGAAACGGAGTCCAAACGCAGCAAAACTTTTTGGAGAATTTTTATGGACCAGAAGGAACAATTTGGGCCAAAGAAGTACCAGAGGGGTGCCCCGAGGGGAGCACAACCCACCTGGCACGCCTGGGGGTCCAGGCGCGCCCTCGTGGATTGTGCCCACCTCAGTGACCTCCAGTACCGCCTCTTTGCTCTATAAGTACCCCCAAAATCCAAAAACCATAGGGGAGTCGATAAAACACAATTCTAGCCACCGCAAGTTCCAGAACCATGAGATCCAATCTAGACACCATCATGGAGGGGTTCATCAACATCATTAGTGCGTCTTCGATGATGCGTGAGTAGTTCATTGTAGACCTACGGGTCCATAGGCAGTAGCTAGATGGCTTCTTCTCTCTTTTTGATTCTCAATACAATGGTCTCTTGGAGATCTATTTGATGTAACTCTTTTTGAGGTGTGTTTGTTGGGATCCGATGAACTTTGAGTTTATGATCAGATTTATATATCCATGAAAGTTATTTGAGTTTCTTTGATCTCTTATATGCATGATTATTTATAGCCTCACATTTCTTCTTTCAATCTTTGGTTTAGTTAGGCTGACTAGATCGATTTTTCTTGCCATGGGAAGAGGTGCTTTGTGATGGGTTCGATCGTACGGTGTTGTTTCCTAGTGACAGAAGGGGCAGCAAGACACATATGTATCGGTGCTATTAAGGATAACAAGATGGGGGCTATTCCTACATGGATCTCATCTACATCATGTCATCGTTCTTATTGCATTACTCTGTTTCTTCATGAACTAAATACACTAGATGCATGCTGGATAGTAGTCGATGTGTGGAGTAATAGTAGTAGATGCAGGCAGGAGTCGGTCTACTAATCTTGGACGTGATGCCTATATAATGATCATTGCCTGGATATCGTCATAATTATTCGATGTTCTATCAATTGCCCAACAGTAATTTGTTTACCCAACGTATGCTATTTTTTTGAGAGAAGCCACTAGTGAAATCTACGGCCCCCGGGTCTATTTTCTCATCATATATTTCAGATCTATATTGCTATTTGCCTTTTTCTTTATTTGCATCTTTTATTTTCAGATCTATATTACCAAAAACCCAAAAATACCTCGCTATTCCGTAAGGGGCTGATTTGGATCCAGAAGTTTAATGCTATGGTTATAATTTATTCTTAATACTTTTCTCGTAGTTGCGGATGCTTGCGAGGGGGGTTAATCATAAGTAGGAGGTTTGTTCAAGTAAGAGCAACACCTAAGCACCGGTCCACCCACATATCAAACTATCAAAGTAGCGAACACAAATCAAACCAACATGATGAAAGTGACTAGATGAAATTCCCGTGCGCCCTCAATAACACTTTGCTTATCATAAGAGACCGTTTTGGTCTGTCCTTTGCCTCAAAAGTATTGGGCTACCTTGCTGCACTTTTGTTACCATTGTTGTTACTTGCTCATTACAAATTACCTTGTATCAAACTACTCGATACTTATAATTTCAGTGCTTACAGACATTACCTTGCTGAAAACCGCTTGTCATTTCCTTCTTCTCCTCGTTGGGTTTGATACTCTTACTTATCGAAAGGACTATGATTGATCCCCTATACTTGTGGTTCATCAAGGCTCTTTTCTGGCGCTGTTGCCGGGGAGTGAAGCGCTCTTGATAAGTGGAAATCGGTAAGAAAAAATTATTACTACATGCTGAAATTTATTGTCACCTGTTACTATGGAGAACAATCCTTTGAGGGGTTTGTTCGGGGTATCTTCACCTAGACCGGAACCACAATTAGTTACCACTCAATGTACTGCACCTACTGAAAATATTGAATATGAAATTCCTTCGGGTATGATAGAACAACTTCTAGCTAATCCTTATGCAGAAGATGGAACTAAAAATCCTCATATGCACTTAATATATGTGGATGAAATTTGTGGATTATTTAAGCTTGCAGGTTTAACTGGAGATGAAGCTAAGAAGAAGGTTTTCCCTTTATCTTTGAAGGGAAAAGCATTGGCATGGTATAGGCTATGCGATGATATTGGATCTTGGAATTGGAATCGATTGAAATTGGAATTTCACCAAAAAAAATTATCTTATGCATCTAGTTCATCATGATCGGAATTATATATATATATATATATATAATTTTTCGCCTCGTGAAGGAGAAAGTATCTCTATAGCTTGGAGGAGGCTTAAATAAATGTTATATTCATGCCCCAATCGTGAGCTCTCAAGAGAAATTATTATTCAGAATTTTTATGCTCGGCTTTCTCATAATGATCGATCCATGCTCGATACTTCTTGTATTGGTTCCTTTATGAAGAAGACTATTGAATTCCGGTGGGATCTTTTGGAAAGAATTAAGCGCAACTCTGAAGATTGGGAACTCGACTAAGGTAAAGAGTCAGGTATTAAGCTTGAGTTTGATTGTGTTAAATCGTTTATGAATACCGATGCTTTTCAAAAGTTTATCACTAAATATGGACTAGACTCTGAAATAGTAGCCTCCTTTTGTGAATCTTTTGCTACTCACGTTGATATCCCTAAGGATAAGTGGTTTAAATATCACCCATCTATAAAACAAGAAATTAAAGAACCGGTAATAACTAAAGAAGAAACTATCATTTACAATGTTGATCCAGTTGTTCCTACTGCTTATATTGAGAAACCACCTTTCCCCATTAGGATGAAGGAACATGCTAAAGTTTCAACTATGGTCAATAAAAGTTATATTAGAACACCTAAACTAGATGAATAAATCAAGGTAGAACCTAGTGTAGCTATGGTTAAAGATCTCTTGCTCGATAATGTTGATGGGCATGTTATTTACTTCGTTGGTGAAGCTGCTAGAATTGCCAAACCCGATGGAAAAGATAAACATAGAACCATTGTTGGCATGCCCGTTGTCTCAGTTAAAATAGGAGATCACTTTTATCATGGTTTATGTGACATAGGTGCTAGCGTAAGTGCTATTCCTTTTACTTTATATCAAGAAATTATGAATGACATAGCAGCCGCTGAGATAGAAGACATAGATGTTACTATTAAACTTGCTAATAGAGACACCATCACACCACTTGGGATTGTTAGAGATGTTGAAGTCTTGTGCGGGAAAATAAAATACCCCACTGATTTTCTTGTTCTTGGTTCCCCACAGGATGACTTTTCATTATCTTTGGTAGACCTTTCTTGAACACCGTCAATGCTAAAATAGATTGTGAGAAACAAATTGTCGGTGTTAGTTTTGGTGATGAGTCTCATGAGTTTAATTTCTCCAAGTTTAGTAGAAAGCATCATAATAAAGAATTGCCTATTAAGGATGAAATTATTGGACTTGCTTCTATTGATGTGTTCGATATTTTGATGATATGTATGTTGTGATTCTCTTAGTGATGTCATGTGAGCATCGACTACATGACACTTCACCATATTTGGGCCTAAGGGATTGCATTTTGGAGTAGTTATTAGATGATGGGCTGTGAGAGTGACAGAAGCTTAAACCTTAGTTTATGAGATATTCCGTAAGGGGCTGATTTGGATCCAAAAGTTTAATGCTATGGTTAGAATTTATTCTTAATACTTTTCTCGTAGTTGCGGATGCTTGCGAGGGGGTTAATCATAAGTAGGAGTTTTGTTCAAGTAAGAACAACACCTAAGCACCAGTCCACCCACATATCAAATTATCAAAGTAGCGAACACAAATCAAACCAACATGATGAAAGTGACTAGATGAAATTCCCGTGTGCCCTCAAGAACACTTTGCTTATCATAAGAGACCGTTTTGGCCTGTCCTTTGCCTCAAAATGATTGGGCTACCTTGCTGCACTTTTGTTACCGTTGCCTTTACTTGCTCGTTACAAATTACCTTGCTATCAAACTACTCGATACTTATAATTTCAGTGCTTGCAGAGATTACCTTGCTAAAAACCGCTTGTCATTTCCTTCTGCTCCTCGTTGGGTTTGACACTCTTACTTATTGAAAGGACTACGATTGATCCCCTATACTTGTGGGTCATCACCCTCAAAGGATTATTTTCCATGGTGACAAGTGACAGTAAATTTAAGCACACAATATAAATTTTTCCTTACCAAATTCCACTCACCAAAGGCGCTTCACTCCCCAACAACGGAGTCACAAAAGAGTCTTGATGACCCACAAGCATAGGGGGTCTATCGTAGTCCTTTTGATAAGTAAGAGTGTCGAACCCAACAAGGAGTAGAAGGAAATGACAAGCGGTTTTCAGCAAGGTATTTTGTGCAGGCACTGAAATTATCGGTAATAGATAGTTTTG
Source organism: Triticum timopheevii (assembly GCA_963921465.1). Taxonomy (NCBI): domain Eukaryota; kingdom Viridiplantae; phylum Streptophyta; class Magnoliopsida; order Poales; family Poaceae; genus Triticum; species Triticum timopheevii. Next base: position 484,898,527 of record OY997270.1, on the reverse strand, counting down.
TGATAAGATAATTCGTAATGGGTAACAAGTAACAAGTGTAACAAAGGTGCAGCAAGGTGCAGTGGCCCAATCCTTTTTATTACAAAGGACAAGCCTAGACGAACTTGAAAGATCATGGATGTCGCCTAGAGGGGGGGTGAATAGGCGTTCGAAAATAATTACGGTAGAGGCTTGAACAAATGCGGAATAAACCTAGTGGTTAATTTGTCAAGCACAAAACCTACAACAACTACGCTCACCTATGTGCACCAACAACTTATGCTAAGCAAGATAAGCAACTATGTGATAGCAAGATATATGACAAAGAACAATATGGCTATCACAAAGTAAAGTGCATAAGTAAAGGGCTCGGGTAAGAGATAACCGAGGCACGCGGAGACAACAATGTATCCCGAAGTTCACACCCTTGAGGATGCTAATCTCCGTTTGGAGCGGTGTGGAGGCACAATGCTCCCCAAGAAGCCACTAGGGCCACCGTAATCTCCTCACGCCCTCGCACAATGCAAGATGCCGTGATTCCACTAAGGGACCCTTGAGGGCGGTCACCGAACCCGTACAAATGGCGACCCTTGGGGGCGGTCACCGAACCCGTACACTTTGGCAACCCTTGGGGGCGGTCACCGGTACCCGTCAAATTGCTCGGGGCAATCTCCACAACCTAATTGGAGACCCCGACACTTGCCCGGAGCTTGACACCACAATGATTGAGCTCCGAACACCACCAACCGTCTAGGGCGCCCAAGCACCCAAGAGGAACAAGCTCAAGGGCACCAAGCACCCAAGAGTAATAAGCTTCTCAAACTTCACTTCAACGTATCACCGTGGAGAACTCAAACCGATGCACCAAATGCAATGGCAAGGGCACACGGAGTGCCCAAGTCCTTCTCTCCCAAATCCCACCAAAGCAACTAATGCTAGGGAGGAAAATGAGAGGAAGAACAAAAGAAGAACACGAAGAACTCCAAGATCTAGATCCAAAGGGTTCCCCTCACAAAAAGGAGAAAGTGATTGGTGGAAATGTGGATCTAGATCTCCTCTCTCTTTTCCCTCAAAAACTAGCAAGAATCCATGGAGGGATTGAGAGTTAGCAAGCTCGAAAAAGGTCAACAATGGGGGAAGAACACGAGCTCAAAGGATAAGGTTCAATGGGGAAGAAGACCCCCTTTTATAGGACCTCCCGAATCCAACCATTATGTGCTCAGGTCGTGCACAAGCAGTACTACCGCTTGGAGGAGCGGTACTACCGCTTAGCACGCTCAAAACAGCCCAAACGAGAGAGAAAACATGAGTTTTTGGTCCGGGGCGGTACTACCGCTTAGGAGCCACGGTAGTACTGCTCTGGAGTGGTACTACCGCTCAGGAGCCGCGGTAGTACCGCTCTAGAGCGGTAGTAAAAAATTACATCCGCTCTAGTCACGGTAGACGGTAGTACCGCTGCAGCCTTCACCAAAACAGCCACAACTTTTGCAAACGGACTCCGAATTTGATGAAACCAAGTTTGTTGGAAAGCTAGAGACAAGGGCTAACACAATCTTGAAAGAAATATCAATAAGAAGCAACTTAGAAAAGGCCCATAAGAAAATGGTGAGAACCCTTCCTCGGATAAGACCGGTAAAACCTCCAACACCAAAAACATCATAGAAGACGCATGCGAACTCCGTTTTCGATGAACTCAAGCTTGTCATCAAGATGACCATAAGCTCTAAGACTCACAAAGAGAATCAAACAAGAACCAAGAAACATGATGCAAGGATGCAATGGTTTGAGCTCTCTACGAATGATACGATCAAGCAACTCATCGAGAGCCCCCCTTGATAGTACGGCAATCGATCATATAACCCGGTCTCCCACAACTACCATGAGACCGGTAAAATAGAAAACCTATCAAGGGCAAACCTTTGCCTTGCACATGGTCCACTTGAGCTAGATGATGACGATCTTCACTCCCTCAAGTTGGACCACCTTTCTTGATTGTGTTGGCTCGATGAAGACTAGATGATTGCTCCCCCATAGTCCACTATGGGTGAGCCACTCTTTGGCTCATCTTCACAAGTCCATTGACACCACAATGGATGGAAAGATTCAAGCACTTGATCTCTTCGTGATGCTCAGTTGAACTTGCACACGGCAATCTTGATGACGATCACCACTTGATGTCATCCTTTCCATGGGTTGTATGATATCTTCCTCTTGATGCAAGCCCATGGATACGTACCTAACCCCACATAGAACTCTCACATAGACCATGGGTCAGTACACAAAGTGCAATGGACAATGCTTACCATACCATGGGATCACTTGATCCCTCTCGGTACATCTTCTACTCTTTGTGAGTTAATCAACTTGATTCACTATTGACTTAGTCTTGATCAACCTTGAATCTTTGAAACTCTCTTCACTTGGATGATGTATTGAAGGTAAACATGAATGATCACAGAACCTTCTTCTTCAAGACATGCTTGCAATAAGCTCAACACTCGCATGACCAATCTTTGGATAATTCCTTAGTAGCACCTTTGTCAACTCATAAATTCCTTGAAACCAACACATGGACTTCAAGAAAAGCCTATGGACAAATCCTTCAAATATAACTCAAGACAACTATTAGTCCATAGAGATTGTCATCAATTACCAAAACCAAACATGGGGGCACCGCATGTTCTTTCAGAACTCTTATATAAAGGAAAACGCTCCCGAGGACACATGGGAATTACTGTCAAGTTAGTTTTCATCATGCTCATATGATTCGCGTTCGTTACTTTGATAATTTGATATGTGGGTGAACCGGTGCTTGGGTGCTGTCCTTACTTGGACAAGCGTCCCACTTATGATTAACCCCTCTCACAAGCATCTGCAACTACGAAATAAGTATTAAGATAAATCTAACCATAGTATGAAACATGTGGATCCAAGTCAGCCCCTTACGAAGCAATGCATAAACTATGGTTTAAGCTTCTGTCACTCTAGCAACCCATCATCTACTTATTACTTCCCAATGCCTTCCCCTAGTTCCAAATCATGGTGAAGTGTCATGTAGTCGACGTTCACATAACACCACTAGAGGAAAGACAACATACATCTCATCAAAATATCGAACGAATACCAAATTCATATGATTACTTATAATAAGACTTCTCACAGGTCCTCAGGAATAAAAGTAAATATTCATGTTCAAGATCAGACGGGTATTGAATATCATTAAGGATCTGAACATATGATCTTCCACCAAATAAACCAACTAGCATCCACTACAAGGAGTAATCAACACTAGTAGCAACCCACAGGTACCAATCTGAGGTTCTGAGGCAAAGATTCACTACAAGATATGAACTAGGGTTTGAGAGGTGATGGTGTTGGTGAAGATGTTGATGGAGATTGACCCTCCCTCAATGAGAGGATCGTTGGTGATTACCATGGCTTGGATTTCCCCCTTCTGAAGGGAAGTTTCCCCAGCAGAATCGCTCTGTCGGAGCTCTAGATTGCTCCTGCCCAGGTTCCACCTAGAGACGGCGGCGCTTCGTCCCGAAAGCTCTCTTATGACAAGACTACTTGTTTATTTGTTCATTAATATAAAAATTGCAGTGAGGTTTTACCCTACTGTTCATAGTCAAAAAAAAAAGCTCTCTTATGATTTTTTTTCCAGGTCAAAACCCTCCATATAGCAGAAGATGGGCACCAGAGACCTGCCAGGGGGCCCACAAGCCCTGGGGGGAAGGGCATGCCCCTAGGCTTGTGGCCACCTGGTGGGTCCCCTCTGGTATTTTCTTCACCAATAACTTATATACATTCCAAAATAATTCTCCGTAAATTTTCAGGACTTTTTGAGTTTGTAAAATAGGTCTCTTAGATTTGCTCCTTTCCAGTCCAGAATTCCAGCTGCTGGCATTCTCCCTCTTCATGTAAATCTTGTAAAATAAGAGAGAAAAGGTATAAGTATTGTACCATAATGTGCAATAATAGTCCATAATGCAATAAATATTGATATAAAACAATAATGCAAAATGGACATATCATGCTCGACGAGGCCATGCGTGCTCAACGTGCTGCTCACAACGCAGAGTTGACTGTGCCGGATGCGAAAGCGGCTATACACATGCGGGGAGTGCGGGTGTCGAGGGCGAGAACACCTCCAGCTGCGCATCATACACGCCGTTGTCCAACTTTCAGGGGCGCGTGTGGCAGGTGGGTAGTGATGGACCGTCTAGGTCCATCACCGACCTTACATCCACCGGCACCGGTGATGGACAACTCGTGGACTCCTTCGAGGATGAGTAGGGTAGCGGAGGTGGCAAGGCATTGTGTCCCTAGTGGGCCTTCTGTCTCCCATGTTCTACTCGTCCTCACCGGAAAGCGTACCTTCTCTCGGGTCTTAAAGCACTCTCCCGCTCATGGAGACGACAGATGGAGTATGTGGCCGCCGATGCGGAATGAAGTGGACGACCGGCGCCGTGTAGGATAGGTTTAGGGCCTGACCGCTTTTTTGATGAAAAATGTCTGAGTTGTAATGAATGTGCTCAAATTTATATGAAAGTCTGCTGTGTTTGTATGAATTTCACCCGGTTAGTTGAAACCCGACTTGAAATGTATGCGGGAAGAATTGGATGGCCGGCTCCCGCATCTGGATCCGCGGATAGCCCCTCCCCCCGGGTCCGTGGACGGATGTGGGAGCAAATTTTTGGGTTAGCGTTGGAGATGCCCTAACTACCTAGCTATATATACAACCGACGAAACATTTTAGAGCTGTTGGTTGTATCATTGCCATTGCAACATGGACGACATTGCGATTGTCCATCACAACATGACCGGTGTTGCAACCAACTGGCATTGTCCCTTCCTTGGCCAGACCGCAACACGAGCTGTGTTGGGTTCAGGTGGTTACAACATGGGCCTCCGTTGCAACCAACCAACAACGCGAGTTGGGTTGCCCTAGGTGGTTACAACATGGCCCGTGTTGTAACCAACCTGTTTTTGCCCTCCGTCGCAGCACTATGGTGAAGGTCGAGCATTGACGGCTCTGACTTTAGGATCACTGACAAAGATCCACAGTTGAGGTACCCGCCCACCATCTTGCAACACCTCCTAGCACGCCTCTGGCCTTGTAGCAGTGGTAGCTTGTTTCCTAGCTTGCATCAGCTACATTGGTCGGCGTTGTGGGTTGTCTCCGATTTGCAGCAACCTGGAAGTAAGCCAAATAGACGGGTTTGTAGCATAGGCTGAAGGAAATATGCCCTAGAGGCAATAATAAAGTTATTATTTATTTTCTTATATCATGATAAATGTTTACTATTCATGCTAGAATTGTATTAACTGGAAACTTAGTACATGTGTGAATACATAGACAAAACATAGTGTCCCTAGTATGCCTCTACTTGACTAGCTCGTTAATCAAAGATGGTTATGTTTCCTAACCATAGACATGTGTTGTCATTTGATGAATGGGATCACATCATTAGGAGAATGATGTGATGGACAAGACCCATCCGTTAGCTTAGCATTATGATCGTTACAGTTTCATTGCTACTACTTTCTTCATGACTTATACACGTTCCTCACACTATGAGATTATGCAACTCCCGAATACCGGAGGAACACTTTGTATACTACCAAACGTCACAATGTAATGGGTGATTATAAAGGTGCTCTACAGGTGTCTTCGAAGGTGTTTGTTGGGTTGGCATAGATCGAGATTAGGATTTGTCACTCCATGTTTTGGAGAGGTATCTCTGGGCCCTCTCGGTAATACTCATCACTATAAGCCTTGCAAGCATTGTGACTAATGAGTTAGTTGCGGGATGAAGTATTAAGAAACGAGTAAAGAGACTTGCCGATAATGAGATTGAACTAGGTATGATGATACCGACGATCGAATCTCGGGCAAGTAACATACCGATGACAAAGAGAACAACGTATGTTGTTATGCGGTTTGACCGATAAAGATCTTCATAGAATATGTAGGAGCCAATATGAGCATCCAGGTTCCACGATTGGTTATTGACCGGAGATATGTCTCAGTCATGTCTACATAGTTCTTGAACCCATAGGGTCCGCACGCTTAAACGTTCGATGACTATTTGTATTATGAGTTATGTGATTTGATGACCGAAGTTTGTTCAGCGTCCCGGATGAGATGACGAACGTGACGAGGAGTCTCGAAATGGTCGAGACATAAAGATTCATATAATAGAAGGTTGCATTTTGACATCGGAATGGTTCCGAGTGGTTCGGGCATTTTTCCGGAGTACCGGGAGGTTACCGGAACCCCCCGGGAGAAGTTATGGGCCTTATGGGCCATAAGAGGGAAGCACACCAGCCCACAAGGGGCTGCTGCGCCCCCCCCCCCCTTGGGCAGGAGGCCGATTAGGACTAGGAAAAGGGGGTCGGCCCCCCTTTCCTTCTCCTTCTCCCTTCTCCTTTCCTACTCCATATGGGAGGTGGAATCCTTCTAGGACTAGGGAGTCCTAGTAGGACACCACACCTTGGCGCGCCCCCCTAGGGCCAGCTGCCTCTCCCTCTCCCTCCTTTATATACGGGGGTAGGGGGCACCCTAAAACACACAAGTTGATCTTCTAGCCATGTGTGGTGCCCCCCTCCACAGTTACACACCTCGGTCATATCGTCGTAGTGCATAGGCGAAGCCCTGCGCCGGTAACTTCATCATCACCGTCACCACGCCGTCGTGCTGACGGAACTCTCCCTCGGCCTCAGCTAGATCTAGAGTTCGAGGGACGTCACCGAGCTGAGCGTGTGCAGATCACGGAGGTGTCGTGCGTTCAGTACATGATCGGTTGGATCGTGAAGACGTTTGACTACATCAACCGCGTTACTTAACGCTTCCGTTTTTGGTCTACGAGGGTTTGTGGACACACTCTCCCCTATCATTGCTATGCATCACCTACATAGATCTTGCGTGATCGTAGGATTTTTTTTGAAATTACTGCGTTCCCCAATAGTGGCATCTGAGCCAGGTCTATGCGTAGATGTTATATGCATGAGTAGAACACAAAGAGTTGTGGGCGATAATAGTCATACTGCTTACCAGCATGTCATACTTTGATTCGGCGGTATTGTTGGACGAACCGGCCCAGACCGACATTACATGACCGCGTTCATGAGACTGGTTCTACCGACGTGCTTTGCACACAGGTGGCTAGTGGGTGTCTGTTTCTCCAGCTTTAGTTGAATCGAGTGTGGCTATGCCCGGTCCTTGTTGAAGGTTAAAACAGCACACTTGATGAAAAATCGTTGTGGTTTTGATGCGTAGGTAAGAACGGTTCTTGCTAGAAGCCCGTAGGAGCCATGTAAAACTTGCAACAACAAAGTAGAGGGTGTCTAACTTGTTTTTGCAGGGCTTGCTATGATGTGATATGGTCAAGGCATGATGTGATATAAATTGTTGTATGAGACGATCATGTTTTGTAAAAAAGTTATCGGCAACTGGCAGGAGCCATATGGTTGTCGCTTTATTGTATGCAATGCAATCACCATGTAATTATTTTACTTTATCACTAAGCGGTAGCGATAGTCGTAGTAACAATAGTTGGCGAAACAACAACGATGCTACGATGGAGATCAACGTGCCGCACCGGTGACGATGGAGATCATGACGATGCTTCGGTGATGGAGATCACGAGCACAAGATGATGATGGCCATACCATGTCACATATATTTTGATTGCATGTGATGTTTCTCCTTTATGCATCTTATTTTGCTTAGTACGGCGGTAGCATTATAAGATGACCCCTTACTAAAATTTCAAGGTATAAGTGTTCTCCCTGAGTATGCACCGTTGCTACAGTTCATCGGGCTGAGACACCACGTGATGATCGGGTGTGATAAGCTCTATGTTCACATACAACGAGTGCAAGCCAGTTTTTGCACACGCCGAATACTCGGGTTAAACTTGACGAGCCTAGCATATGCAGATATGGCCTCGGAACGCTGAGATCGAAATGTCGAGCATGAATCATATAGTAGATATGATCAACATAGTGATGTTCACCATTGAAAACTACTCCATCTCACGTGATGATCGGGTATGGTTTAGTTGATTCGGATCATGTGATCATTTAGATGACTAGAGGGATGTCTATCTAAGTGGGTGTTCTTAAGTAATATGATTAATTGAACTTTAATTTATCATGAACTTAGTCCTGATAGTATTTTGCAAATTATGTTGTAGATCAATAGCTCGCATTATAGCTTCCCTTTTTTTTATATGTTCCTAGAGAAAACTAAGTTGAAAGATGATAGTAGCAATGATGTAGACTAGGTCCATGATCTGAGGTGTATCCTCATTGCGGCACAGAAGAATTATGTCCTTGATGCACCGCTAGGTGACAGACCTATTGTAGGAGCAGATGCAGACGTTATGAACATTTGGCTAGCTCAATATGATGACTACTTGATAGTTTTGTGCACCATGCTTTACGGCTTAGAACCAGGACTTCAAAAACGTTTTTGTAATGTCACAGAGCATATGAGATGTTCCAAGAGCTGAAATTGGTATTTTATACTCATGCCCGTATCAAGAGGTATGAGACGTCTGACAAGTACTTTGCCTAAAATATGGAGGAGAATTGCTCAACTAGTGAGCATGTCCTCAGAATGTCTGGGTACTACAATCACTTGAATCAAGTGGGAGTTAATCTTCCAGATAAGATAGTAATTGACAGAGTTCTCTAGTCACCATCACCAAGTTACTGGAACTTCATGATGAACTATAGTATGCAAGGGATGATGAAAACGATTCCCGAGCTCTTCTTGATGTTGAAATCGATGAAGGTAGAAATCAAGAAAGAGCATCAAGTGTTGATGATTAAACAAGAACACTAGTTTCAAGAAAAGGGCAAAGGGAAAGAAAGGAACTTCAAGAAGAATGGCAAGGAAGTTGTCACTCCCATGAAGAAGCCCAAAGCCGGACCTAAGCCTGAAACTGAGTGCTTCTACTGCAAAGGAAATGGTCACTGGAAGTGGAACTGCCCCAAATATTTGGCGGATAAGAAGGATGGCAAAGTGAACAAAGGTATATTTGATATACATATTATTGATGTGTACCTTACAAGTGCTCGTAGTAATCCCTAGGTATTTGATACTTGTTCGATTGCTAAGATTATTAACTCGAAACAGGAGTTGCAGAATAAATAGAGACTAGTTGAGGTTGAAGTGATGATGTGTGTTGGAAGTGGTTCCAAGATTGATATGATCATCATCAAGCACTCCCTATACTTTCGGGATTAGTGTTGAACCTAAATAAATGTTATTTGGTGTTTGCGTTGAGCATGAATGTGATTAGATCATGTTAATTGCACTACGGCTATTCATTTAAGACAGAGAATAATTGTTATTCTGTTTACATGAATAAAACCTTCTATGGTCATACACCCAATGTTGATGGTTTATTGAATCTCGATCGTGGTAATACACATATTCATAGTATTGATGCCAAAAGATGAAAAGTTGATAATGATAGTGTAACTTATTTGCGGCACTGCCGTTTGGGTCATATCGGTGTAAAGCACATAAAGAAACTCCATAAAGATGGACTTTTGGGATCACTTGATTATGAATCATTTGATGCTTTCAAACCGTGCCTCATGGGTAAGATAACTAAAACTCTGTTCTCTGGAACAATGGAACGAGCTATTGACTTATTGGAAATAATACATACCGATGTATGCGGTCCAATGAGTGTTGATGCTCGTGGCGGGTATCGTTATTTTCTGACCTTCATAGATGATTTGAGCAGATATGGGTATATCTACTTAATGAAACACAAGTCTGAAACATTTGAAAAGTTCAAAGAATTTCAGAGTGAAGTGGAGAATCATCATAACAAGAAATATTTCTCGGTTATGGAGGTGATAAAGAGTTCGTCGTAAAGAGTTAGGTCGATGCAAGCTTTTACATCGATCCAGATGACTCTAAGTCTCAAAATAGATACATATTGAAAGTGGGAGCAATTTGCTAGAGTAGTTCCATGCAGAGCATTGTAGACAAAGAATATTTGCAAAATACATACGGCTTTGAATGTGACAGACGCATTGACTAAACTTCTCTCACGAGCAAAACATGATCACACCTTAGTACTCTTTGGGTGTTAATCACATAGCGATCCGAACTAGATTATTGATTCTAGTAAACCCTTTGGGTGTTAATCACATGGCGGTGTGAACTATGGGTGTTAATCACATACAGATGTGATCACATGGCGATGTGAACTAGATTATTGACTCTAGTGCAAGTGGGAGACTGAAGGAAATATGCCCTAGAGGCAAAATAAAGTTATTATTTATTTCCTTATATCATGGTAAATGTGTATTATTCATACTAGAATTGTATAAACCTGAAACTTAGTACATGTGTGAATACATAGACAAAACATAGTGTCCCTAGTATGCCTCTACTTGACTAGCTCGTTAATCAAAGATGGTTATGTTTCCTAACCATAGACATGTGTTGTCATTTTATGAATGGGGTCACATCATTAGGAGAATGATGTGATGGACAAGACCCGTCCGTTAGCTTAGTATTATGATCGTTACAGTTACATTGCTACTGCTTTCTTCATGACTTATACACGTTCCTCGGACTATGAGATTATGCAACTCCCGAATACTGGAGGAACACTTTCTGTGCTACCAAACATCACAACGTAAATGGGTGATTATAAAGGTGCTCTACAAGTGTCTTCGAAGGTGTTTGTTGGGTTGGCATAGATCGAGATTAGGATTTGTCACTCCGTGTTTCGGAGAGGTATCTCTGGGCCCTCTCGATAATACTCACTATAAGCCTTGCAAGCATTGTGACTAATGAGTTAGTTGTGGGATGAAGTATTACAGAACGAGTAAAGAGACTTGCCGGTAATGAGATTGAACTAGGTATGATGATACCGGCGATCGAATCTCGGGCAAGTAACATACCGCTGACAAAGGGAACAACATATGTCATTATGCGGTTTGACCGATAAAGATCTTCATAGAATATGTAGGAGCCAATATGAGCATCCAGGTTCCGCTATTGGTTATTGACTGGAGATATGTCTCAGTCATGTCTACATAGTTCTCGAACCCGTAGGGTCCGCACGCTTAAACGCTCGATGACAATTTGTATTATGAGTTATGTGATTTGATGATCGAAGTTTGTTCAGAGTCCCGGATGAGATCACAGACATGACGAGGAGTCTCGAAATGGTCGAGACATAAAGATCCACATATTGGAAGGTTGCATTTGGACATAGGAATGGTTCCAAGTCGTTCGGGCATTTTTTCCGGAGTACCGGGAGAAGTTATGGGCCTTATGGGCCATAAGAGGGAAGGACACCAGCCCACAAGGGGCTGGTGCACCCCCCCCCCCTTGGGCAGGAGGCCGATTAGGACTAGGAGAAGGCCCCCCTTTGCTTATCCTTCTCCCTTCCCCCTTTCCTACTCCATATGGGAGGGGGAATCCTACTAGGACTAGGGAGTCCTAGTAGGACTCCACACCTTGGCGCGCCCCCCTAGGGCCGGCTGCCTCTCCCTCTCCCTCCTTTATATACGGGGGTAGGGGGGCACCCTAGAACACACAAGTTGATCTTTTAGCCATGTGCGGTGCCCCCCTCCACAGTTACACACCTTGGTCATATCGTCGTAGTGCTTATGCGAAGTCCTGCGCCGGTAACTTCATCATAACCGTCACCACGCCGTCGTGCTGACGGAACTCTCCCTCGGCCTTAGCTGGATCTAGAGTTCGAGGGACGTCACTGAGCTGAACGTGTGCAGATCGCGGAGGTAACGTGCGTTTGGTACTTGATCGGTTGGATCACGAAGACGTTCGACTACATCAACCGCGTTACTTAACGCTTCCGCTTTCGGTCTACGAGGGTATGTGGACACACTCTCCCCTCTCGTTGCTATGCATCACCTAGATAGATCTTGTGTGATCATAGGAAATTTTTTGAAATTACCGCGTTCCCCGACATAGGCGCAGTGATCGGATGGCTCGCATCGGGCGGCGGCAACAAGGCCCTATAGCATGCCGGTAGAAAGGAGAATGAAGGCGTTGTGCTCATGGTGGAGGAGAGATACGAAAGTATAAGAGAAACTCTAACGAACCGACCCAAATGGACGACGAATTTTTCCGCCTTTTGTCCATTTGGGTCGGCTTCCCGCCCGGCGTCCGCCCTATTTTAGATTTGGGTTGGCAGTGCGCCCAACACGCCGACCCATTTCATGTACGCAATCAACATTTAAAAGAGGCCCGCGGCTGATCATGCCAGCGGCCATGTCTCATGCCGGCACCATGCCAGTGCCGACATACAATGCCGGCTTCAAAAAATAACACTACAGTTCTTGCTGGCGCACTCGCCAGCCGGCCTGCACACATGCTAGCACACAAAAAAGGGTGGGACTTGAGTTCGACCACACCATCGCGGCCCCTTGGTCATGCCAGCACACCTGCTGACATACAAAAAAGATGGCGCTCACCGCCATAGATCACTCGTCGTCGAACTTGAGCATGTCGGCCTGCATCTTCTCGAACCACGGCCTCTTTCTTGGCGACACAGTGTTGAGATCCACCTTCATGATCTCCACCTCGGTCATCATGCTCGCGATAGCCACTTCTTTCGCCTTGGTCTTGGCATTGGCGGCCTCGATCTCTAGCATCTTGGCTTGCTTCTCCGCCTCCATCTCAAGCATCCGTGCTTGATTCTCCGCCTCCATGTCAAGCTTACTTTGGATCTCCAAGAAGGCGTTCCTTTGCTCTTCCCTTTCTTTCCAGCGCTTCTCCTCCCTTGAGTCCTTCTTGGTGATCATGTCCTCCACGGTTGCGATCAAGGCGATCGATGTCGCATCCCACTTGTCCTCCTTCTTGGAGTTGGTCTTCCCCCGTGGTCGAGCCTTCTCGCCGTCCCCAACCTCCTCCACGACTTGCTTCCCACCACGCGACTTGAGGGCGGCATATTGCGCCTTGAACTTCTCCTCGTCTTTGATCACCCTAAAGCAACGGGAGAGGTTGAAGCACTTGCCATTGTGTTGGACCTTGAATTCCTCCAAAGCTTGAAATGCCTACAAATGTATTTCATGCAAGCATACTGGGAAAATGGTATGCAAATGAACACTCAAGCATAAACTTGATGACACAAAAGAGGTTGCTAGCATACCATGTCTTGCATGTCGATGCCGCTCATGTTGGATCACCCTCCATCGCTTCAAAATGGACACCCACCCACGTGCGCTGACTATTTGGTACGGCGGAAACTTCTTGCGCTCATGGAACTCACGGTGGACATGAATCCAAAAATTCAAATGCTTTTGTTCGGCGCCCATCTTGGGGTCTTGCCCAATGTCTCTCCAACACTCGCAAAGAAGCTTGTCCTCGACCGTCGTGTATGCCTTGGTCTGCTTGCTCTTGCGCTTCGGCTTCGACCCGACAGCTTGGTTGGCGAGCTTGTCCTCGAACAAAGTCTCCCCTTTGATGTCGCACTCGTCCTCTTCCTCTAGCCCGTAGTCCTCCGGAAACTCATGCTCAAGAGGGAAGCCGTCCAGGTCTAGGCCGACCTGATCACGCATGAAGGCCGCCCGATCTTCATTGTAGCCAGCGGACGGCGTGAACGCCCCTCGGCCATCCTGGCTTTGTGTCTCGTCGGGATCAAAGCCAGCAGCCTGCGCACCACCCTCGAAGATCATGTTCTGCATGTAGTCGTCGTCGCCAGCGGCCGGCATTCCGTCGAACAGGTTGTGTGCGCTCGGTAGATGGTCGGTTGTTGACACCAGATTTTGGCACAGTCAAGAACTTATTCAAAATGGCCTCAAATGGAGAAGTGTTCTACATGAAAAAGATTCGTATTGTCATACGAACATCTTTGAAGTTTGGGCCATCGCCATCTGATCTCATCTCGAAGGCCGAAGTTGTGTTCGAAATACTAAGATTTTGTATTCAGAACACTATTCGGCACATTACGCCCCCAAGACTGCCTCGTATGGAAAAATGATCTACATGGATTGTCTTTGTCTCATTGAAACGATGGATTTTGATATAAGAATCATTCCAATCCGAGCTCGTATGCAAAAGTTAGAGCCATCCGAATACAGCACTATCACGAGCCAAAAGTGGCGCGCCCCACCAGACACCCTGTCTGATGGGTAGCGCGAATAACAGCCTGTGTTGCACGAGCGATTTGAACCTCAAGATAAACTCTAATAAAAAACGTTCAACATAAAAGTTGTTCGTCTCGTCGAAACGGTCAAGATTGCTTTTGGGCTCGTTTCCATCCGAGGCCATTTACCACATCAAAAGTTACCCGCAAGGTGCAGCCAATTTAAACCGAACAGTTTTGGAAAGTTCGGACAAAACCAATCCGAATTTGACTTGGCTTTTGGACGTGAATCCAAGCCTTTTCCTTGCACGGGAAGTCCAGCCGCCTCTTATATACCTGAGGGGTGATGGCCGATTGAACAACACACAATCGATCAATCAATCTACCACTTTTTATCTTTTATCTTTTCTCCTTAACCCTAGTTCTTCTTCTTCCTCGTTCTTCATTCGTTCTTCTTCATTGCAGGGCGGCGAACCTCGAGGCCCTAGGGGCGATCAGTTCGACCTAGGGTAGCCCATAGCCACCGCGCGCCCAGACGGGGTCCCTCCCGGACGTGTGGGGTTTTGGGTTCCAAAAGCGCCGGCTTGCTGTCTTGCGTATCGCGCTGGAAGTCGGCCTCCCGCGGTGTGAGTTGCAGAGCATCTCCCTCGGCGCTGCGGGTACACATCGACGTGTTCGTGTGACGCGTTCCAGCATCAACACACTGCCCGTTCTTGCTACGAAGAGATCGTCATCTAGGGTTTGCAATCTACAAAGGTAATATGAATACCCAATTCACCTATGTGGATGCAAATAATGCATATGTTGTTGCTAGATCATCTAATGAGCATAATGTATCGGCTAGCCCTAGCTTTATCAATCATGCATCTAATTATGTGCAAGGGCCGATGCAACAAAATCTCCATGATTCTACTTCATATAATTTTAGCAACATGCAACATATGTATCCCAACTCCCATGCATCGACAACCCCACAAATTTATATGCCGATGAGTAACATGATGAGTTCGGTTAATCAAGTTGAGACACCCTATGTAGGAACTTCCAATGCTATGCAACAAAGTGTTCCAAGTTTTTATTCATCGGCAAATAACTTGCAGTACGCTAATCCAAACGTGCCGGTGGATAGGGGAATTGGTCATGTTACTACTAGTTATTTGGCCAATTACCCTCAAACATCATATGCTACGCCTAACGCTACTAATATTTGGCACCATACGCAACTGTTGATGTCCATAATTCGGCTCAGCACCTTCATGGTCATGGCCGAATAAGTGAAACTTCTGCAGGAGCACAAATGCCTTCACCTACTACCGTGGCATATCATGTCCCCCCTACACAATTACAGAATTTCGGCAACATCTCATTGCCGAAAGAGTCTAAAAGCATTGGGGGGCAACCATATCCAGACTGGGTAATTAAGAACAAGCTTACATTCTCTTGGGATTTGTGCAACTCTATTCGCCAGGAACTAATAGAAGGCGGGAAGCCTCATGATTTTACTGCTGTAAAAGCTAGAATTGGGCAAATGATGCAGTCGCCCAGTGCTGTACCATCCAGTGTACCACCTAAAAAATCGCAAAGTTTCGGCACCTCATTGCCGAAAGAGTCTCAAAGTATTAGGGGGCAATCTCATGACGAGTGGATGGAAATTGAGATAAAAAAGTTAAAGCTCGCCAAGCTGAGATGTGGGCTAAAATCAGATGAGAGCGAGAAGCCTTGCAAATTCAAAAAGATAAAGTTGTTGATTCAGGTAACAAAGAAAATTCGGTTATTAGAAAAGCCGAATCAAGTAGTATATATTCTGAGACCATCAAATCCAAAGAGGCAAGCATTATTGAGAAAGGGCATGGAAAGCATAGCAAAACAACCATACTTGATTTTTCCGAAGTCAATGGAACCTACTTCCTGCCCTATGAGTTTCGTGCCATAGAAATTGACAAGCCTCAAGGACAAGAACAAGTAGCCGAACAAAGTTCGGCTGACATGGATCTTCAAAGCAATGACGCACAGAATCAAGAAAAAGATGATGACAAGGTGTTGGGGGGCCATCCAAAGACGAAGCAAGATGTTCTTCAAGTGGCACCACCATCATGCTCTCCCAACATATTTGAAGAGGTATTCATAGCGGGTAATTTACCTATTTTTAGATTTGGTCACGACTTTATTGTTGATGCATCTATTAGAAAAATCCTCATAGGTAATTTTGAAAGACCAATGAAGAAGTGTAATGTACTTGTTAGCAATCATATCGGTCAACCAATTGTGCCATTTATAAAGACCGATAATGACTTATTATTGCAGCCAAAGCTTTCCCCGTTGCTTTATCTAAAGTTCATATCTATTTGGGTAGCTTTGCTTATTTCATACTTGGCTTGCACTTGTTCTCAATTGAGACATGTATGTTCTAACTATTTTTATTTTAGAAATTTAAAGCCAAGGTTAAATTCTGTTGAGAAAACTGATGCTAGTATAATATCTTACCCAAAGACATCGGAGATAGAGTGCAAAACACAATGCATAGCCGAATGGTGTGATGCAAAATCTGAACCATTCATTTGCTTAACTCCAAAGCCGTTCTCACAACAAGATCGGCTAGAGAATGAAAAGTTTACCTTCAATTCAAGCATGTGTGATCAAATATTTGATTTGTTGTTGCAAAATAATTATATTAGAATTCTTGATCACCATGTTGAACCATCTGTCCAGGGACGAATGTATTGTAAGTTGCATGATTCGTCCAAGCATAATTTTGATGATTGCAACATGTTTCGTCAAATAGTTAAATCAGCCATTGATAAAGGACGATTGAAATTTGTTGAGACACCAAGAGATGACCAGTCTATTCCGATTGGTCCCGATGGTAGAAAGTTTTTGCATCGGCTGATTCAAGCCGATCCATTTGAAGAGAAGGTAAAAACTACAGATGATGGGATCAAGCTTTCAAGTAAAGAAGTTGTTGAAGAGCATAATGAACATAATCTTGAGGGCAAGAATTCCATCCAAGCTACAATGGAGACGCCAAGGACTGGGGGGCAACAAGCAAATGCAATGATCGATGAAAGCAAACCAGAAGAAAACAAAGGCCGAAATAAGCGCAAGTGTAAGAGATCAAAAGTCACTTTCGCTGAACTATTGGATAAATATCAAAAGAAGAGTGAAGAGAAGAATGGTTATCCGCCAAATCATTCAAAGAAACCAAGGTCACCCCCAAGGCGCAAATATGAGGATCGGTATTGGCAAAGTGATAATTTTAATGCAACATATTCATATCCTTATTTTGGGCCGCCAATGCCAATACCGTGGATGCCTCCCTATGCTCATATACATGCATATTCATCATGGGACAGGCATGATACAAGGGCACATTCTCCATCTTATTATAGACCATCTCACCAATACTATGCAGCTCCAAGAAGATCAACATTTGAACAATCACGCTTCAAAGACCGTTTCAATCATAAGGAATCGGTCCAGAGCTCAAGGAAGAAGAAAGAGGTGGTCAAGCATGTTTACCGCATTAAGAGAGATGGTCGTAAGAGTGCAATTTCAGATTTGATCTCAAATGAAAAAGAGCCAATTAAAGTGTTGACATTGGCTACTAAAGGCAATGAGACAAAGCAACCAATTATTGAGAATCAAAGTGCCAAATCTGAAGAAAAGAATTTGAGAGTGCACAAGGCCAAAAAGGAATTGCCATTGGTCAAAACAGAATCACAGCCGAGATACCCGCTTGGCTTATCGTATTGGCAAAAGAAGAAATTACAAAAACTTAGTGCACAAGAACTTGAAGAAAGGAACATGGCATGGGTTCCCAAAGGAAGTGCTCAAAATAAGAATTATGTGCAAGCTTCCATTACAAGAACTGCGGCAAATGTGAAGAAGGAAAAGTTTCAAAACTACGAAGGACCAAGCCGAAGGTTTCAACATCTTTGGTCTACACATTATCCATATTCTACAACTATGCCATTAATGCCTATGCCATGGAATTCATCATCAGGTATGATTGGTAACCCTCAATGGGCTTATTTTAATCCATGGATGCAATATAATTTCTTACATCATGATAGGGTATTGCCAAATCACTATACATTTGATTAGCTACAAGTTTGTTGCTGATCCAAAGGGCCGAAATACTTGATTTGTCATTTCATTTGTTTATTTCGGCTATATGTGCTTCGAATGAAGTTTACATGGTAATGGCCGATATTTATTTATCGTCCTAAGATTATGTCAATGCATGGTCGGTGTGGTATCCAAACATTGTCCTTAGTTCAATAGGAGACCAAAACAAGCCTCATACAACTAAAAATATGTTTGCACAATAATAAAAGCCGAATATGAAAATTTATTCGGTTTGGAGCTTTTGGTTGCTATAGGTGCTATACAGATTGAGGCTTTCAGTGATTCGTTATAAGTAGCACAACAAATATACAAGGGTTATCAATGTTTTGATGAATCACCTATAGTTTATCTTGGGATATGTCTAGATGCAAAATTTACCTTTGGTTGCTTTAATATCCTTCATATGTCTAGACATGACAATTCGAAAGAGTTGGCACAGCAAGCATCCGGCTACTATGTTAACCATGGTGTATTGTATTATTTCTATCAATAGCCGATGCTAGGTCTTGTCAACATAGGTAAGGCCGAACCGAAGCCCACCGCTTCGGCCACTAATGAAACTTTTATGCAGGCGAAGTAAGGATTGGAGAAAGTTTATTATTGATTATCAGCAAAATCCTAGCAAAAGGGTGATAATATGGAGGATGACCTTGAGATACATATCTATGGGACTTTATCATCGGATTGTTAAGGAAGTTGAGAAAGTTTCACCCAAGCTTGCGTCAAAATATTCACACAAGCAATGGCCGATATAAACTTATCATCCTAAGAATATGCCAAAATGGCCGATGGAGTGTTGACATCGTCCTTAGAGCAAGCTATGTGCAAGTTATTTTTCGGCACACAGGCTTTGCCGAAAAACAGGGGGGCATGTGTTGACACCAGATTTTGGCACAGTCAAGAACTTATTTAAAATGGCCTCAAATGGAGAAGTGTTCTACATGAAAAAGTTTCGTATTGTCGATACGAACATCTTTGAAGTTTGGGCCATCGCCATCTGATCTCATCTCGAAGGCCGAAGTTGTGTTCGAAATACTTTGTATTTAGAACACTATTCGGCACATTACGCCCCCAAGACTGCCTCGTATGAAAAAATGATCTACATGGATTGTCTTCGTCTCGTCGAAACGATCGATTTTGATATAAGAATCGTTCCAATCAGAGTTCGTATGTAAAAGTTAGAGCCATCCGAATACAACACTATCACGAGCCAAAAGTGGCGCGCCCCACCAGACACCCTGTCTGATGGGTAGCGCGAATAACAGCCTGTGTTGCACGAGCGATCTGACCCTCAAGATAAACTCTAATAAAAAAACGTAAAATAAGAGAGAATAGCCATAAGTATTGAGATAAACCTTGTAAAATAAGAGAGAATAGCCATAAGTATTGAGATATAATGTGTAATAACAGTCCATAATGCAATTAATATTGATATAAAAGCATGATGCAAAATGGACGTATCAACTGCCCCAAGCTTAGACCTCGCTTGTCCTCAAGCGGAAGCCGAAATTGATGTCCACATGTTTAGAGATAGAGGTGCCGATAAAAATAAAATACGGACATGAGGGCATCATGATCATTCTTATAACAGCAACATAAATAGATTTTATCATATGATTTCTTATGCTCAAGTAACAATCAATTCACAATGTCAAGTATGGTTCAAAAACTTCATTGGGAACTAACAAACTATAATCTCAGTCATTGAGGCAATTGCAATTTATCGTAACATCAGAAAGAGTCAAGAATAGAGCTTTTCAGCAAGTCCACATACTCAACTATCATATAGTCTTCTACAATTGCTAACACTCACGCAGTACTTGTGGTTATGGAGTTTCAACTGGACACTGAGAAAGATAGGGGCTTATTGTGTTGCCTTCCAACGTATTCACCTTTGGGTGATGTCAACAATAATAATTCATGCTAACTTACATCCAATTGGATATATATATCAAGATCTTTCAAACACGAGGAGCTTGCCAAAGGATAAAATGAAAAAGGGAAAGGTGAAGATCACCTTGACTCAAGCATAAAGTAAAAAACATCAAGTAAAAGATAGGCCTTTCGCAGAGGGAAGTAGAGGTTGTCATGTGCTTTTAGGGTTGGATGCATAAAATCTTAATGCAATAGAACGTCACTTTATATTGCCACTTGTATATGGACCTTTATTATGCAGTCCGTCGCTTTTATTGCTTCCATAACAAGATCATATAAAGCTTATTTTCTCTGCACTAATAATTCATACATATTTAAAGAGCAATTTTTATTGCTTGCAACATGACAACTTACTTGAAGGATCTTACTCAATCCATAGGTAGGTATGGTGGACTCTCATGGCAAAAACTGGGTTTAAGGATATTTGGAAGCACAAGTAGTATCTCTACTTGGTGCAAAGAATTTAGCAAGCATGAGGGGGAAAGGCAAGCTCAACATGTTGGGAAGATCAATGACAATATACTTTAACTGAGATGTGAGAAAACATAAACCATTACATTGTCTTCCTTGTCCAACATCAACTCTTTTAGCATGTCATACTTAATGAGTGCTTCACAATCATAAAAGATGTCCAAGATAATATATTTGTATGTGAAAACCTCTCTTTCCTTATTACTTCCTATTAATTGCAACGATGACCAAAACTACGTTTGTCAACTCTCAACAACTTTTATGCCTGATACTTTCTATGTGTGAAGTCATTACTATCCATAAGATCAATATGAGCTCTTTTATTCTTTTTATTCTTTCTACTTCCTCAAGATCATAGCAAGATAACAAAGCCCTTGACTCAACACTACTCTTTATTATAGATAGCTCACGGACTCAATTACAAAAAGAGATCACAAAGCAAAACTTAAAACTAATTGATACTAAAATCTCAATCTACTAGATCAAGATACTACTAAAAGGATCGAACTAAATAAAATGGTAAAGATAGGAGTGTGATGGTGATACGATACCAGGGCACCTCCCCCAAGCTTGGCAGTTGCCAAGGGGAGTGCCCATACCCATGTGATTATGTCCTCGGAGGTGATGGAGGTGGTTATGATGATGGTGGATAATCGCACATCGAGCGTAAAAGCTCCTCCAACTTGCGGATAATGCCCTTGAGTCCGACGATATGATCCTTCAACAAAATATTCTCCTGTTTGAGATACTTATTTTGTATGCGAGCTAACTCAATCATCTTGAAAGCTTCAATCTCAGTTGGAATAAAGAGGTTAGGTAAGGGTTGAGGGATGTCTTCTTCTTTCACTGCCAGAGCTTGAACCTCCATGGCCTTCTTGATCTCTTCATCGTTGTTGATCTCTTCTGGTTCTTCTCTTTTCAGCTCTATCTTCAATAGCCAAGCATCCTTGTCTTCATTGTTGAAGGAGGGCGACGTCATGGTGCTCTAGATCTGTCAGAAAAACAGCTCTAAACAAAAACAGAGGATATTTGCGTGATACGGTGGTCAAAGCCTTCGGGAGATTATATAATGAATTTTTACCAACCAAAATACGTAACGTGCAAGAATACGGAGTCCGGGAGGCACACGAGGTGGCCACGAGACAGGGGGGCGCGCCCAGGAAGGGTGGGCGCGCCCTCCACCCTCGTGGAGGCCTCGTGTCCTTCCCGGACTACTTCTTTCTTTCCAAAATTCTTAAATATTCCAAAACAGATAAAAATTGCCATTAGAATTGTTTTGGAGTCGGTTTACTTACCGTACCACATACCTATTCCTTTTATGAGTCTGGAACGTTCTGGAAAGTGTCCCTTATGTATTCCTCTGGGGTTACAGTTTCAATAATATTAGTTTCAACATTGATAGGATTACCTGAGATATAATGTTTAATTCTTTGACCGTTCACCACCCTCGGACTTGTGCCTTCGAAGTTGTTGATTTTATGGCACCGGAACGATAGACCTCCTCGATAACGTAAGGACCTTCCCATTTACAGAGAAGTTTTCCTGCAAAAAATCTTAAACGAGAGTTGAATAATAACACATAATGACCTACATTAAACTCATGCTTTTGTATCCTTTTGTCATGCTAGTGTTTGACTTTTTCTTTGAATAGCTTGGCATTCTCATAGGCTTGGGTTCTCCATTCATCAAGTGAGCTAATATCAAATAACCTCTTCTCACCGGCAAGTTTGAAGTCATAGTTGAGCTCTTTAATAGCCCAATATGCTTAATGTTCAAGTTCTAGAGGTAAGTGACATGCTTTTCCATAAACCATCTTATACGGAGACATACCCATAGGATTTTTGTATGCAGTTCTATAGGCCCATAATGCATCATCAAGTTTCTTGGACCAATTCTTTCTAGATCTATTGACAGTCTTTTGCAAAATTAATTTGAGCTCTCTATTGCTCAACTCTACTTGACCACTAGACTGTGGGTGATAAGGGGATGCGATTCTATGATTAACATCATACTAAGCAAGCATCTTACGGAAAGCACCATGAATAAAATGTGAACCACCATCTGTCATAAGAAGTGTTATGATCATCACTACTAGTTGGAATAGCTTCTACCCACTTAGTAACGTAATCAACAGCAACTAAAATATGTGTATAACCATTAGAGGCAGAAAAAGGTCCCATATAATCAAAGCCCCAAACATCAAACGGTTCAATAACAAGAGAATAATTCATAGACATTTCTTCACGTCTACTAATATTACCAATTCTTTGACATTCATCACAAGATAAGACAAACTTACGAGCATCTTTGAAGAGAGTAGGCCAATAAAAACCAGATTGCAATACCTTATGTGCAGTTCTATCTCCAGCGTGGTGTCCTCCGTAGGATTCAGAGTGACACTTGCGTAGGATATGTTCCTGTTCATGCTCAGGTACACAACGTCTAATAACACCATCTACTCCTTATTTATAAAGGTGTGGGTCATCCCAGAAGTAATGTCTTAAATCATAAAAGAACTTTTTCTTTTGCTGGTATGTGAAACTAGGTGGTATAAATTTAGCAACAATGTAATTAGCATAATCAGCATACCAAGGAGTAGTACAAGAAGCATTGACCGCTAATTGTTCGTCGGGAAAACTATCATCAATAGGCAGTGGGTCATAAAGAACATTCTCTAACCTAGACAAGTTGTCTGCAACGGGGTTCTCAGCTCCCTTTCTATCAATAATATGCAAATCAAATTCTTGGAGCAAGAGAACCCATCTAATAAGTCTAGGCTTAGCATCTTTCTTTTCCATAAGATATTTAATAGCAGCATGATCAGTGTGAATAGTAACTTTAGAATCAACAATATAAGGTCTAAACTTATCACAAGCAAACACAACTGCTAAGAATTATTTTTCAGTAGTAGCATAATTTCTCTGGGCAGTATCAAGAGTATTACTAGCATACTGGATAACATTCAATTTCTTATCAACTCTTTGCCCTAGAACAGCGCCTACAGCATAATCACTAGCATCACACATAATTTCAAAGGGTAAATTCCAATCAGGTGGCTGAACAATAGGTGCAGTGATTAAAGCTTTCGTAAGTATTTCAAATGATTCTACACAATCATCATCAAAGAAAAAAGGAATATCTTTTTGCAATAAATTAGTCAGAGGCCTAGAGATTTTAGAAAAGTCCTTAATGAACCTCCTATAAAAACCGGCATGACCAAGGAAACTTCTTATACCATTTATGTCCTTGGGACATGTCATCTTTTCACTAGCATCAACTTTAGCTTTATCAACTTCAATACCTCTCTCAAAAATCTTATGCCCCAAGACAATGCCTTCATTAACCATAAAGTGGCACTTTTCCCAATTCAAGACGAGACTAGTGTCTTCACATCTCTGCAAAACTCGATCAAGGTTGCTCAAGCAATCATCAAAAGAGGATCCATAAACGGAGAAGTCATCCATGAATACCTCACAAATCTTTTCACAAAAGTCAGAGAATATAGCCATCATACATCTTTGAAAGGTAGCAGGTGCATTACATAAACCAAAAGGCATACGTCTATAAGCAAAAGTACCGAAAGGGCAAGTAAAAGTAGTTTTTGATTGATCCTTCGCTGATACAGGTATTTGAGAGAAACCATAATAACCATCTAGAAAGCAGAAATGTGTGTGTTTGGATAGTCTTTCTAGCATTTGATCAATAAAAGGTAAAGGGTAATGATCTTTCTTAGTAGCTTTATTTAATTTAGGAAAATCAATTACCATCCTATAACCTGTAATAATTCTTTGTGGGATCAATTCATCTTTATCATTAGGAATGACAGTAATACCTCCCTTTTTAGGAACACAATGGACAGGGCTTACCCAATCACTATCAGCAACGGGATAAATTATACCTGCCTCAAGGAGCTTTAGTATCTCCTTTCTTACCACTTCTTTCATCTTAGGATTCAATAGTCGTTGAGGATCTCTAACTGGTTTGGCATCTCCCTCCAAATTAATTTTGTGTTGACATAACGTGGGACTAATGCCCTTGAGATCATCCAGAGTATATCCAATAGCAGCACGATGCTTCTTCAGAGTTTTCAATAATATTTCTTCTTCTTGCTCTGAAAGGTTAGCACTAATAATAACAGGATATATTTTCTTTTCATCAAGATAAGCATACTTAAGATTATCAGGTAATGGTTTGAGTTCAAGCACGGGATCACCCTTGGGTGGAGGGGGATCCCCTAGAATTTCAATGGGTAGGTTGTGTTTCAGAATAGGTTCCTGTTGAAGGAACACTTCATCTATTTCCCTTCTTTCCTTCATAAACATATCATTTTCATGGTCTAGCAAATATTGTTCTAACGGATCAGTAGGAGGCACGGCAATAGAAGCAAGACAAATAATCTCATCCTGACTAGGTGATTCTTTATCACGAGGTTGTCTACGAAACTTAGCAAACTTAAACTCACGAGACGTATCCTCTAAGCCAATTGTAACAGTATCCTTTTCGCAATCAATTCTAGCATTAACAGTATTCAAGAAGGGTCTACCAAAAATAATGGGACAAAAGTCATCTTGTGGGGAACCAAGAACAAGAAAATAAGCAGGATATTTAACCTTCCCACACAAGACTTCAACATCTCTAACAATCCCAAATGGCTTAATAGTATCCCTATTGGCAAGCTTAATAGTAACATCTATATCTTCCATTTCAGTGGGTGCAATGTCATGCATAATTTCTTTATATAAGTCATAGGGTATTGCACTAGCACTAGCACCCATATCACATAAGCCATGATAACAATGATCTTCTATTTTAACAGAAATATCAGGCATGCCTGCAACAGGTCTATGTATCTTAGCATCTGGTATAGCAATATTAGCAGTCTCACCACAGAAATAAATAACATGCCCATCTAAATTATCATCCAAGAGATCTTTAACCATAGCAATACTAGGTTCAACTTTAATTTGCTCAGGAGGTGTATAAGTCCTAGTATTACTCTTACGAACAACAGTCGAAGTTTTAGCATGATCCTTTATCCTAACAAGAAAAGGAGGTTTCTCAACATAAGTAGTAGGAACAATAGGATCACTATAAGTGACAGTCTTTTCTTCAACTGTAATAGGTGCAACTACTTTTACTTCAATGGGAGGATTATATTTAAACCACTTCTCCTTAGGGAGATCAACGTGAGTAGCAAAAGATTCACAGAAAGAAGCTACTATCTCAGAGTCAAGTCCATATTTAGCGCTAAATCCACAAAAAGCATCAGTATTCATAAAAGATTTAACACAATCAAACTTAGGTGTCATACCTGACTCCTTACCATCGTCAGAACCCCAATCTTCAGAGTTGCGTTTAATTCTTTCCAATAAGTCCCATTTGAATTCAATAGTCTTCATCATATAAGAACCAGCACAGGAAGTATCGAGCATGTTGCGATCATTGGGAGAAAGCCGAGCATAAATTTTTTGAATAATCATTTCTCTGGAGAGCTCATGATTGGTGCATGAATATAACATTGACTTAATCCTCCCCCAAGCTTGAGCGATGCTTTATCCTTCGCGAGGCCAGAAATTATATATGTAATTACGATCACGATAAACAATATGCATAGGATAGAACTTCTAGTGAAATTCCAACTTCAATCGTTTATAATTCCAAGATCCCGTATCATCACATAGCCTATACCATGTCAATGCATCTCCCTTAAAAGATAAAGGGAAGAACTTCCTCTTGACAACATCATCGGGAATACTTGCAAGCTTAAATAATCCACAAACTTCATCCACAAAGATAAGGTGTAAATCGGGATGCAATGTTCCATCTCCTGCAAAGGGATTAGCTAGCAGTTTCTCTATCATACCCGAAGGAATCTCAAAGTAAATATTTTCAGTAGGTTCAGTAGGTTGAGGAGCAACTCTTTGCTCTTCTGGTCGGGGTGAAGATACCCCGAACAAGCCCCTCAAAGGATTAGTTTCCATAGTAACAAGTGATAGAAAATTTCAGCACACTATACAAATGTTTCCTTGCCAAGTTCCACTCACCAAAGGCGCTTCACTCCCCGGCAAATGCACCAGAAAAGAGTCTTGATGACCCACAAGTATAGGGGATCTATCGTAGTCCTTTCGATAAGTAAGAGTGTCGAACCCAACGAGGAGCAGAAGGAAATGACAAGCGGTTTTTAGTAAGGTTTTCTCTGCAAGCACTGAAATTGTAGGTAACAGATAGTTTTGTGATAAGATAAATTGTAACGAGAAACAAGCAATGAAAGTAAATAAAGTGCAGCAAGGTGGCCCAATCCTTTTTGTAGCAAAGGACAAGCCTGGACAATTTCTTATAATGAGAAAAGAGCTCCCGAGGACACATGGGAATTATCGTCAAGCTAATTTTCATCACACTCATATGATTCGTGTTCGGTACTGAGGGAGTCCCGGATTAGGGGGTGTCCGGATAGCCGAACTATCACTGTTGGCCGGACTCCTAGACTATGAAGATACAAGATTGAAGACTTCGTCCCGTGTCCGGATGGGACTTTCCTTGGCGTAGAAGGCAAGCTTGGCGATACGGATATGTAGATCTCCTACCATTGTAACCGACTCCGTGTAACCCTAGCCCTCTCCAGTGTCTATATAAACCGGAGGATTTTAGTCCGTAGGACGAACAACAATCATACCATAGGCTAGCTTCTAGGGTTTAGCCTCTTTGATCTCGTGGTAGATCTACTCTTGTACTACCCATACCATCAATATTAATCAAGTAGGAGTAGGGTTTTACCTCCATCGAGAGGGCCCGAACCTGGGTAAAAACATCGTGTCCCTTGTCTCCTGTTACCATCCGCCTAGACGCACAGTTCGGGACCCCCTACCTGAGATCCGCCGGTTTTGACACTGACATTAGTGCTTTCATTGAGAGTTCCTCTGCGATGTCGCCGTCAGGAAGGATGCCTCGTCCCGTCTTTAAAGACGGCACCCTTGCTAAAGGAGCTTTGGCCATTGGCCAAACTCTCCGGCTAGGCGGTTTTCTTATGACCGCCTGTTCGGCCGCCGCACCGACGATGACTTCTCGGGTCATCAAAAGCAATCTTCACGTCAACTCGGAACTCGCCGAGCAGTTAGATCCGATGGAGCTCTCTTCCTTAAACGAGCTCTTGGGTCGCATCGCCGTCCTGGGAGTCGCTACAGACTATGACCAGATTGGGCCTAAAACCGATCTGAGAGAGATTAACTCTCCCCAGGCTACCCACCACGTTGCTGTGGTGGAGGAACAGTACGGCAACCGTTCTTCTATATTAAGGACTAGCTATGTCCGGATTCCCGACCCCTCCATGCCGGATTCCCGCGGAGGGACGGACGTCGATCAAGTCCTGAACCTAAAGTCAGGCAGCGGGCTGGATTCATTGGATAATATCCAAAAACCCAAGCTTCCAAGTTCGGAAACTTTTCGGCCCTCGAGTCTTAGATTGGACGGTGCTCCAAATTTAATTCCACCCGCCCACCCAAACATAAGCGATCAATCCCGAATCCAGCAAGAGCCCGCTGAAACAGTACACCACTACTGGGCCAGATTCCTCCTGGTTATGGACAGGATAAAGGACTGCCGCGAGGAAGACGCAATTTCACTTTTCTGCAATAATTGCACGGACAAGGGAATCCTAAACGCGATAAGTCGTCGTGAAATTACACGCTTTGCCGACTTGGCGTCCATAGTACGAAAGTACTGTGCGACGGAGAGCGCCTAGAAAACCGAAACCAAATTTTGGGATAATCCGGCTCCGAATACAACCCTAGTCCGAAGTAAAAGGGTGCATCATCGCCAGGCACCTGGGTTAAATACCAAAAAGCAAAAAAAAAACCTAAAGGGCACGGAACCGTACTGGAGGGATGGCTCAATGGACCCTGCAAAATTCATAGTACAGAGGGCGCCACTCCAACTCATAGCCTTCGAGCATGTTGGATACTACGGCAGGTGGCCAAAAGTGGCGAAGAGCTTCTAGCTCCAGAGAACCAGCCCAGCAATACCAGTACGGTATTAACAGTCTTCGAGACTTTCACATCAAATAATATGCGGAAACGAACACTCCGCATCCTTGCCGAAGTCTACCAAGTAGCAACAATAAATCCATGGGGTGACACGGCTATTACCTTTAACGCCAGTGACGAACCTAAATTCCGAACAGCCCGAGCACCAGCCGCATTGGTCCTCAGTCCAATAGTGGACGGCTTTCGCCTTACCAAGGTACTCATGGATGGCGGCAGCCGATTAAACCTCATTTACGAGGAAACCCTTCGAAAAATGGAAATAGACTGGAGCCGCATTGAGCGAAGCAGCACAACCTTTAGAGGAATAATCCCTTGTCGGGAAGCACGCTGCACAGGAAAAATTACACTGGATGTGGTGTTTGGCTCGCCGGACAATTACAGGTCCGAGGAGGTCACGTTCCAAGTGGCCCCGTTTAGCAGTGGATATCATGCTTTATTAGGGCGAGAGGCATTCACAATTTTGCAAGCTATACCCAATTACGGGTACATGAAGCTCAAAATGCCCGGGCCCAACGGAATCATCACTCTTGCCAGTGATCTAGACATAGCACTCCGCGCCGAAAATAAGACAGCCGCACTAGCCCTCAAGGCACTATCCGAAGCCCTAGCGGTCGAGGAACTCACTGCGCTGCGCTCCACGGTGAACAGGGACGATGTGATACTCGATAAGAGATGCAAGTCCACCTCTTTTAAGCCAGCGGACGAAATAGTCAAATTCCAAGTCCATCCAACGGACCCTACAAAGA
The DNA here is from genome assembly GCA_963921465.1 of Triticum timopheevii. Classification (NCBI taxonomy): domain Eukaryota; kingdom Viridiplantae; phylum Streptophyta; class Magnoliopsida; order Poales; family Poaceae; genus Triticum; species Triticum timopheevii. The sequence goes on along the minus strand of OY997270.1, from coordinate 484,869,136 downwards.
TGGCATCCATTGGGGCATAGTTAAACCCTGATGTAGACACTGCACTACGAGAATTCCTACGGGAAAATTGGGACATTTTCGCTTGGCACCCTTCAGACATGCCAGGAATCCCACGCCGGCTGGCCGAGCACAGCCTAAATATCCTAAAAGGATTCAAGCCAGTCAAACAGGCTCTTCGGCGATTTTCCGAACCCAAGAGATAGGCAATGGGAGAGGAGCTAGCCAAACTATTGGAAGCCGGATTCATCAGAGATATAAAACATCCGGACTGGCTAGCAAACTTGGTGATGGTACCAAAGAAGGATAAATCCTGGCGCCTATATGTCGACTTCAAGGACCTTAACAAGGCTTGCCCAAAGGATCCCTTCCCCCTCCCCCGCATCGATCAAATTATCGACGCTACCGCAGGGCATGATTCATTGTGCTTCCTCGACGCATACTCCGGCTACTACCAAATCAAGATGGCGGAGCCAGACCAAGCCGCAACGGCATTCATCACTCCATACGACCCATTCTGCTTCAACACAATGCCCTTCGGGCTCAAAAACGCCGGCGCAACATATCAGCGCATGATTCAGACATGTCTGGCAAACTAGATCGGCAAAACTGTGGAGGCATACGTAGATGATGTGGTCGTCAAATCCAAGCATGTCAAAACCCTAGTAGACGACTTGAGGCTCACATTCGACAATCTCCGAACATACGACATTAAGCTGAATCCGGAAAAATGCGTCTTCGGCGTACCAGCCGGAAAGCTCTTGGGCTTCATTGTATCCGGTAGAGGAATTGAAGCAAACCCAGCCAAGATCCAAGCTCTGTCACAATTGGATATCCCAAAAGACCTCAAACAAATACAAAAATTGACTGGATGCGTGGCGGATCTAAGCCGCTTTATCTCGTGTTTGGGAGAAAAGGCATTACCCCTTTATCGCCTCCTCTGGCACACCGAACACTTCAAGTGGACGGACGCCGCCACGGCCGGAATCGAAGAAATAAAAGCCATATTGGCAACAAATCCGGTCCTAGCCGCACCCAACATGGGCGAACCAATGTTATTATATATCGCGGCAACACATCAAGTTGTAAGCGCGGTGCTCGTCGTCGAACGAGAAACGGACAGACACAAGTTCCCCCTTCAAAAACCAGTTTACTACGTGTCCACTGTCCTAACTCCATGCAAGTCCCAGTATCCACATTATCAAAAGATAGCGTACGCGATGTTCATGGCATCCCGGAAGCTGCGACACTACTTCCAAGAGAGTTCGATAACAGTAGCCTCCGAAGTACCTCTTAATGACATTATAAACAACCACGACGCAACGGGCCGGATTGCCAAATGGGCCATCGAGCTCCTCCCATTCGACATAACCTATAAACCACGGCGAGCTATCAAGTCGTAAGTTTTGGCTGACTTCGTCTCCGAATGGACTGAAGCCGAACTCCCTAAAGAGTACGACGCATATTCCAATTGGATCATGCACTTCGATGGCTCCAAAATGTTGGCCGGCCTGGGGGCTGGCGTCGTCCTGGCGTCCCCAACCAGAGACATAGTCCAATATGTACTCCAGATAATGTACATGAACTCCAACAACGCAGCCGAATACGAGGCCCTTCTACATGGCCTCTGGGTGGCGGTCTCCATGGGCATTAAACGCCTAGAGGTGCGCGGGATTCGAACCTCGCGATATCCCAAATAAATGGAGACTTCGACGCCAAGGATCCGAAAATGGCAGCTTACCGTAACGTCGTCCTAAAAATGTCAGCTCGGTTTGAAGGGCTCGAATTTCACCATATAGCCCAGGATAATAACCAGGCGGCGGACGTATTGGCACGCATTGGCGCAAAGCGCGATGCCGTCCCTCCCAACATCTTCCTGGAGCGGCTTTTCAAGCCATCCGTACTATGGGAAGAGGAGTCCGGAAACAACAATCCGGACCCAACCGCACCGCCCGACACCGAACATTCTGACACAATCGGTGGTTTTGCCAATGAAATAACACCTTTAGCCCACGAAATAATGGCAGTCATTGCCTCATGGACCGAACCATTCCTAGCCTACTTAACTATGCAGGAACTTCCCGAGGACCAAAACGAGGCCCGCTACATAGTATGGCGATCTAAAGCCTATAAGGTCCATGAGGGAGAACTTTAGAAGAAAAGCACAACCGGAGTCCTTCAAAGGTGTATCTCCGAAGAGGAAGGGCGAAATCTTCTAGCTGAAATTCATGCCGGACTCGGTGGGCACCACGCCGCAGCCCGGGCCCTGTAGGCAAGGCCTTCCGTACAGGATTTTATTGGCCGACGGCCCGGGCAGACGCTCAGGACTTAGTCCAACGATGCGTCGGTTGCCACCTCTTTGCTAATCAAAGCCACATGCCACCCACCGCCCTAAAAACTATACCCATCACCTGGCCGTTCGCGGTCTGGGGGCTTGACATGGTTGGACCCCTTAAAGGAGGAACTCACAAGCAAAAATACCTATTGGTCATGGTGGATAAATTCACCAAATGGATAGAGGCCAAGCCAGTTAAGACAGCCGAATCCGGACCCATGATAGACTTCATATCAGGGGTAGTACACCGTTACGGCATCCCCCATAGCATCATCGCCGATAACGGCACGAACTTCACGGCCGACGAGGTTAAACTCTGGTGCAAAAACATGGGCATCAAGCTCGACTACGCTTCAGTCTATCACCCTCAAACTAACGGTCAAGTCGAGCGAGCAAATGGTCTAATCATGAGCGACATTAAACCCAGGCTAGTGCGGTCCCTCAAGGAATCTAACACGCACTGGGTAGAGGAGTTCGACTCCGTACTCTGGGGGCTGCGGACCACGCCGAATCGCACTACCGGATTCACACCATTTTTTATGGTATACGGCGCAGAGGCAGTTTTGCCCTGCGACATAATTCATGACTCACCTCGCGTGCGCATGTACGAAGAAAGAGAAGCCGAGCTGGATCGGTAGGATAGTTTGGACGCCTTAGAGGAGGAGCGCCACATGGCAAAATCTCGTTCCGCATTCTATCAACAGCAGGCTCGAAGATATCAAAGCAGAGAAGTACGGGCCAAAACTTACAATGTTGGCGAACTAGTTCTACGCCTGTCGGACAAGAAAAAGGACAAACTCAAGCCCAAATGGGAAGGTCCCTTCATCATCGACCAAGTCCTGACCGGCGGAGCGTACCGTCTGCAAAATGCATCGGATAACCGACTAGAGCCGAACCCATGGAACACAACCCGTCTTCGAAGATTCTACGCCTAGCGCCGGACTCTGAGTTCGTCTCCTTCCTCCGTCTACATTTTATACTTTAGCTGTCTTTTATTTCTCTCCTTCTCCCTCCTTTTTTATTAAAGCCTTTGGAGGCTCGTCTGCGCATCATTCGCACACAATTGACGTGCTACTCGCGCTCATTATACCTAGGGGCTTCTTTAACAGAAGCTTATTTATACGGGCTTTATGCCCAACACATGTGTCACACTTCCACATGTACCTTTTATTCACCATTATATGCATCGATATGACTTAAGTTTTGGCCAAGCTGGGTTGCCTGGCTCCTGTGCTTACCCCTACGTTCCTGATTGTTCGGCTAGGTGGTAAAGGGAGCACCTCTGCGATTGTTACTGCCGGGTCAGCCGGATGTGTACCTCAGACTGGGTGAAGCCAAAAGCTAGCGTTCTTAAGGGAATATTCGGTCGGTGAAATAAAAGACGATTTCTTACCTATTTATTTATCTGCCCCCAGATGCTTTCCTGCTTTTTTCGCAGTCCGGACATGCACTTTAGGCCATGCCTCCTAGGGAAAGGAACCCCTAACGAAACTATTCTCCCTGGAAGATGTTTCTTACTAACCATGTAATATAACATAACTAGTTGGGCACCTGTCTGATAAAGCACTAATGACCCCTACGCCTGGTCACCATGCATTCCCCGGTTTTTTCTATAACCGCGAGGGTATTCGGACACACTCCGTACTGTCCGGTCCCGAGGTTGAAGCGAAAAGGTCCGCTACGACAAACGATCTACAATCCGGCTAGAAGGCATTTTACATGTCATTTTAAATTTCATAGTCAAATTGACTGATTGTATTCCTCTTCAATACCATCTAATAGGCTGTCTAGTTTACAGTCCCGCTGGGAATACTTTGCGGCCAACTCTACTTGGTCGTACACTAAGCTCACAGGGATCTCCTTTCCATCGGGCCCCACAGGTTCGACCCCGGCCATGTGGTTTGGGTCAGCCTTCGTGTACCGCGTCTTTACCATGGTCCAGGCCTCCCTGGCGCCTTGACGGCAGGCCAATATCTTCCATAGCCGGAAGCGCCGCCGTGCTCCCTGAAGCTTCTCTGCAAGCTCTCCAAGGCCTTCGGGTAGGGAGATGGATGGCCACAAGGCCTGGGCGACGCCTCTCATCACCTGTCGAACTCGTTCGTGCAGTCGCAGCAGCTCGGGAAGTAGGTCACCCGTTGAACCGGGCATTTCCTCTGCAGGACGACCTGTGAGCATACCTACAGACATATTTCTGTTAGTTGACTTCCTCGTTGAACACTTTTTTAATGTTCGTTCAAGCACTTACTGAAAATGCCGCGACGAAGCCGCCGATTCTCCTTAACGGAGTCAGACAGCTGGGCACGAACATCTTTTAGTTCCTTGCCCAGCTGGGTGTTGGCATCTTGGAGGTTATTTTTCTCTTGGTGCACCCTTGTAAGCACATTCTCGCCAGCTTTTAACCGGCGCAGGAGTTGTTGCTTGTCCGGATCTACCCCGGCGCCATCTGCAATGTTATTGTCAGACTTATACACACGCCGCACTTTGCAAACTACTTCTCTTTTAAAGCGTATATTACCAGAGGGGGTCTCTGTGGCTCCCCCTGTCGCGGCTAGTGCGGCCTCAAGTTGGGCCTTGCACTCTTGAAGCTCCTGGGACAGTTGGGTATTCTTTTCTGTAAGATCCTGCATAACAAATGATCCTTAAATCAGTTATTCTAACTATTTTATGTCTCGGGGGCTATTGGCATATATAACTGTCAAAATTCCTCACCCGTATGTCTTTCACATACTGCTCCGTGGCTCTGGCTAGACCATCTTGAGCGGCACGGAGGTGTGCATCTCCTGAATTAAAGGCATTCAATGCCTCTTGGGAGAAACATTCGTCACGAAGAATTATCCGGCGGCGCCTATGATTCATGGCGCTCTCCACCTCAGATTTGGTGGCGGACAATCTGTCGGCATCCTCCGTTGGAGGAGCATCCGACGCGCGCCTTGTGTTCGCCTCCCCTTCCGGACCTGGCTTTGGAGCCTGGCTGGCGGAGGCTCGATTGGCAACCTCTCCGGACACAGTCCGGCGAGCGCTCTTTTTTCTGAAAAATCACGAGCGTTAGTATGCATTCCAGGAATCTTTCCTTGAAACACGGTGGTGCGCCGTACCATTGCAGCGACGTCTCAATCCGCACCGCACTTCTTTTCTGCCTGCTGGGCCGAGCTGCCCCTTGTTGGCCAGCCGCCGCGGGCTCGGCTTCCCGCTTCAAAGGCACCTCCTGCGGAACACCATTGGTATGCGGTGATCAGAAATAAGCACGGATGGGTCATGGTATCAGGACTTCGGTCACAGTTACCTGGGAAGCTGGAAATATTCCGAGGTAGTCGGCCATAATGGCGACCAAAGCATTGTCGATGCTAAGTTGGTTGAACACCCCATCGATCAGCTCCACCTTTATGTCCGGATCCTCTTCGAAAGCCGGATCGAGGGACCGTTCCGGATCCTTGGGTTGTGGAGGCGGGCTGTGTATATCCTCTACGGCCCAGCGCAGTTCCTGCGTCGAAATCACAAAATGAGATACTTAACCATGGGAATGGGGATCGGATAGGCAAAAAGAAATATACGCTTACCCAGCTTCGAGGATTGTTCATAGAAAATCCGTTCAGTGGACTAACACGGAGAAAATCCTCCTTTTCCCCTTTGTATAGGCCGGACAAGATCTTCACAAGATCGGCGACCGATCCCGGCCCCTTACGGCCATGGCGGGTGGCATCATCCTCCCCGTTGAAATCCCACATGGGGTGGCCCCTATACTGGAGCGGCTGCACCCCCCGCATAATGCATGTGGCCTTGATTCCGATCATAGTCAGGCCGGAATGAGCTAGTAACGTTATTCGGCTCATTTGGTAGAGGACATCCCTGTCATTTTCCCTCTAGGGGCTCCGCGGGCGCCAGCTTAGGCATTTCTTCAAAGGAGCATTACTCAACTTCGGGAGGCCGATCCGAACAGGATCCGGCAGCGGGACGTCTTCCATGTAAAACCGTTCCGAAGGCCAGTCTTCGAACGCCTTCTTCGGGGTCCCGGATAGATATCCGGTCCCGGCGATGCGCCATAGTTCGGCTCCGCCCACTTGATATATTGACCCCTCATGAGAACAGGGTACGAGGCAGAATAATCTCTTCCACAGCGCAAAATGAGCCTCGACACCCAAGAACAGTTTGCAAAGGGCCACGAAGCCCGCGATGTGCAGAATGGAGGCAGGCTTAAGGTGGTGCAGCTGGAGGCCGTAGAACTCTAGGAGCCCCCGGAGAAACGGATGTATTGGAAATCCGAGTCCTCGTATCAGATAAGAGACAAAGCATACCCGCTCTCCTTTGGAAGGATCGGGGACGCTCTCCGCTTGCTTTCCACCCTTATAGGTGGCGAGTCCGGCTCGAACCAGAACCATGAAGGTTGGGGAAGAAGTCCCTTGGTTTGGAGCGTCGCTAGCTCGCTGTGCGGGACCGAGCATCTCTCCAATCTCCAGGCTGAGGGCTGGGAGCGCGAGAGGAGGAGCCACGTCGACTGTCCATGATGGAATGGATTTTTGTCAGAGGCGCTCCGATGAATGCTCACGGAGGGAGGATGGTGTGATTCGGATCTAGATCCTCGTCTCTTTTTATAGGCGGCTCATTTGCGCAGCTAGGGGGGAAAGTGTAAAAATACCCTGGCTTTTCGCATTCGTTCGACACGTGGAAGATGGCCATTATTGGGCGTGGAAGCCAAGGAGCGCAGCATTTATAAGAAGTAGGACACTATTCGACAAGTATATGGAATTTGGAGAAGAACCCGCCTCGCAATGCCGAAGACAATCTACGCGCCGGACTCATCGTCATTGAAGCCTGGTTCGGGGGCTACTGAGGGAGTCCCGGATTAGGGGGTGTCCGGATAGCCGAACTATCACCGTTGGCCAGACTCCTAGACTATGAAGATACAAGATTGAAGACTTCGTCCCGTGTCCGGATGGGACTTTCCTTGGCATAGAAGGCAAGCTTGGTGATACGGATATGTAGATCTCCTACCATTGTAACCGACTCTGTGTAACCCTAGCCCTCTCCGGTGTCTATATAAACCGGAGGGTTTTAGTCCGTAGGACGAACAACAATCATACCATAGGCTAGCTTCTAGGGTTTAGCCTCTTTGATCTCGTGGTAGATCTACTCTTGTACTACCCATATCATCAATATTAATCAACTAGGAGTAGGGTTTTACCTCCATCGAGAGGCCCGAACCTAGGTAAAAACATCGTGTCCCTTGTCTCCTGTTACCATCCGCCTAGATGCACAGTTCGGGACCCCCTACCCGAGATCCGCCGGTTTTGACACCGACAGGTAGTTTGATAATTGATATGTGGGTGGACCGGTGCTTGGGTACCGCCCTTACTTGGACAAGCATCCCACTCATGATTAACCCCTATTGCAAGCATCCGCAACTACAAAAGAAGTATTAAGGTAAACCTAACCACAACATTAAACATATGGATCCAAATTAGCCCCTTACGAAGCAATTCATAAACTAGGGTTTAACCTTCTGTCACTCTAGCAACCCATCATCTACGTATTACTTCCCAATGCCTTCCTCTAGGCCCAAATAATGGTGAAGTGTCATGTAGTCGACGTTCACATAACACCACTAGAGGAAAGACAACATACATCTCATCAAAATATCGAACGAATACCAAATTCACATGACTACTAATAGCAAGACTTCACCCATGTCCTCAGGAACAAACGTAACTACTCACAAAGCATATTCATGTTCATAATCAGAGGAGTAATAATATGCATTAAGGATCTGAACATATGATCTTCCACCAAATAAACTAATTAGTATCAACTACAAGGAGTAATCAACACTACTAGCAACCCACGGTACCAATTTGTGGTTTTGATACAAGATTGGATACAAGAGATGAACTAGGGTTTTGAGAGGAGATGGTGCTGGTGAAGATGTTGATGGAGATTGACCCCCTTCCGATGAGAGCATCGTTGGCGATGACGATGGTGATGATTTCCCCCTCCCGGAGGGAAGTTTCCCCGGCAGAACAGCTCTGCCGGAGCTCTAGATTGGTTTTGCCAAGGTTCTGCTTCGTGGCGGCGGAGTTTCGTGCCTCTGATTTTTTTTCCAGGGTAAAAGCCTTCATATAGCAGAAGATGGGCACCGGAGGGCCACCAGGGGGCCCGGGAGACAGGGGCGCGCCCAGTAGGGGTGGGCGCGCCCCCCACCCTCCTGGCCAGGGTGTGGGCCCCCTCTTGTGTTTTCTTCGCTCAATAATTCTTATTAATTCCAAAACTGACTTCCGTGGAGTTTCAGGATTTTTGGAGCAGTGCAGAATAGGTTTCCAATGTTTGCTCCTTTTCCAGCCAGAATTCTAGCTGTCGGCATTCCCCCTCTTCATGGTAAACCTTGTAAAATAAAAGAGAATAGCCATAAGTATTGAGATATAATGTGTAATAACAACCCATAATGCAATAAATATGATATAAAGGCATGATGCAAAATGGACGTATCAGCGGGCGGGAGGTGTTTTTGGATAGAATGGAGGAAAAATGATGGAGGCTGCCACCGACCAGCGGGCCCGAGGAAAGGAGTAGGCGCACGCGCGTCCGTCTCGTGTCCGCGCCGATGCAAATCCGACTCAAAAATGGGCCGGGAATTGGTCGGCAGGTGGACGCGCGTCCGTTTGAGTTAGCGCGTTGGGCCGACTTTTGTGTCCGTGCCGACCCATACAGACGCTAGCAGACGAAATGGGTCGCCTCGTTGGAGCTGCTCTAAGGCATATCTAAGAGCAGTGCATGAGGGCCCACATGGGACACGTCGTCCAAAATATTTTGGATTTGTAGGAATTTCTAAGGCACATCCAGTTTTAAATATTGCTGCCGTGAAGGAAGAGTTCCCAAATTCCTACAAACCCAAAATATTTTGGACCGAGCCTAAATAAGCATGGGCCTACGAGGCCCATGGCCCAAAGAAGATCGGCCTAGGGCAAAGCCTATATTGCGCGTAGGACGCAGACTAGCGCTGACACGCCCCCATCAAGGCGCTTTTTGGGCTGGCCCAATGCATCGCTCAATTGTTTTGTTTACCTAAAAAATTTCAAGGTTTATTAGGCTTTTCTTGCCCGCTTTAAAATATGTGAATATTTAATAAAATTCATTATTGTTGTTTTAAATCATGAATATATATTTTTGTATTTGAGGAATAATATTTGAGGATTGATGTTTTAATTCGCGAACACTTCAACAATCATTATTTTGAATATATTTTATTTTGGTGTTTTTTGAAATGATTATTATATAAATATAATATTTTCCTAGAATTTAGAAGGGGTAATTTCTATTTGTCACTCGTTGCAATGAGATGTTGAGCAAGCACACACACAAGCAACCTGAACGAGTGAAGTTAGGTTGACACAAATATCTTTAGACCTCGGTTTCATGGTTTTGGGAAGGTTATAGGTATGGTTTTCTCATTTTTAGGAAGGTTCCCGTTAGGTTTTTATTTTTGCAATTGTTTTCTCTACCGATTTCTCCTTTTTCTTTTATTTCCTTTTTTGCTTTCCCTTATTTTCTACAAGGTTAAAACGGCATTAAGCGTAGTTGAGGCATTTTGCTTTCACCTAGCACACTAGGGGCGGCCTAGGCGGTCATACATTTTGACCACCAAAAGTATATTTTGGGTAGTATATGCATATATACATTAATTTTTTTGGGTCTCATATATACGTTAATTTAGAGCATGAGAATAGAAAAATTACTAGCTAATCTGCACTGAAATATGCCCCATATGGCCCATCACTGCAATGTGGCATGTTTTCTCACTGGAGTGACCAAATTCTTGTTTCCCACACCTAGAATTCCGCTTATGCTGTAGGTGAAGGTGTTTTGGGTGTCGCCTAGCGCCTAAGCGTGCCAAAGTGGCACTTAGGTGTCACCTTTTCTAACTTATCTTTTCTTTGACAAAGTATTCACAATTTATCTAAAAAAATCTATTTATTTATTAAATTCTCACAAACTTAATTTTTTACACAAAGGGTTTAATAAATGTTTGTATTTTTTTGAAACACCGATCATAGTTTCAAAAAAGATTCTCAAATTAAAAAATGCTCACATTTAGAAAGACAGTATTTGATCCAAATGAAAATCCAACCGACAACTAGTGATCTAGAAAAAACCCTCGAAACTATCAGGAAGAAACGCTCCGGTCGCTACATCGCCCAAGTGCTAAATGACTTGGCCTAGTCACTCGCTTTGTGCGATGTATCATCATTTTTCCGTAGAGAATGATGAATAGCGTGAATAATATATGATCTAAACGATCTTATATTTCTTTACAGAGGGAGCTAGCACTCGCTCACGCAGTTCCCGCCTGGCACATTCAAATATGTTGACTTCTCTTCTTTCTTGTAGCGGCTCGGTCGCTTGGACCGAGAGTACTATCTCTATTTTTCTCTCCTTTTTCTCCTGCTTCTATGTTTTTGTCTTATTATTTTCCTATTTTTATTTATAAAATAAATAGATTTTTTCTTGAGGAGTATAAATATAATTTATTTGATGTATATCTCTGGGCGACAGCCCAATGGGCGGGCCTGTGCTCTGCTGCATCCCTCTGCCCGCGTGCTTCTCCTCCACACACTGTCCCTCTCCTCTCCTCCTCCATCTCCCGCGAGCTCCTCCCACCACAGCCGCGCCGGCGCCCCCATGCTCCTCCCGGTGCGCCGCCCGCACGCGGCCCCCTCCCGCCCGCCCTCCCCACGGCACGTCTCCTCCTCCCTTGGGCTCCGATCCAGACAGGTCGACCGGGCCCTCCGGGGCTCCACGGTGGCGCGGGCCAGCCCGGCGGCGGCGACGGACGCCGCTGCCGCCGGCCTCGGCCGCCGCGCGGTCGTGGGGATGGCGCTCGCCGTGTCCCTCTCCGCCCCCGCGTACTGCAGGGCGCCGCCCCCGTGTAATCAATCCAGCGCTTCGATTCAAATTTCGGTTCAGGCTGTCCTGCGCTTCGATTCTGAGTAGCTGACTAGTGTGTTCCTCTCCCATGGTTTTGGCCCCAAGCAGCGTCCGCGCTCACGGAGGAGAACCTGCTGTTCCTGGAGGCATGGCGCGCGGTCGACCGCGCCTACTACGACAAGTCCTTCAACGGGCAGAGCTGGTTCAGGTACCGCGAGCGCGCCCTCCGCGACGACCCCATGAACACGCGGCAGGAGACATGTATGGCTCTAACTGTGCGAAGTCTGCTTGCTATCCACTTACAACACTGTCTCCCTAGCGAAAATAAGTTTAGCCGGCCTGCACTTCTGCAAGTCATCACATGTCACTTCACATTTCTACAAAGTACTAGAAACCAAATTCGATGATTCGATCAGATGCACCTATGTTATGCTACCTCTCCGCTGTTGAAACTGAATTTCCGATTTCGGTTATAAACACAACGAACCACTTAAAGAGACCACTGGTTTGTGCGGATATGAGAGATGCTGCGTTTTTTATGCTATGTGATCGAGTTTGCACACCACGGACTGTATTTCAGATGCGGCGATAAAGAAGATGCTTGCAACATTGGATGATCCGTTCACTCGGTTATTGGAACCCGAGAAATTCAAGAGTTTGCGGGTATGATGCTCACACAAACTCCGGTTACTGCTCACTTAACATAGTATGAACTGCTTTCTGATGCATGCCATTGCCTTTTCTGAAGTAAGTCTGGCACGCAAGGTGCCCTCACGGGTGTAGGTTTATCGATTGGCTACCCGTTGGCGCTTAATGGATCGCCTGCAGGGCTCTCTGTAATGTCAGCTGCCCCAGGGGGTCCTGCAGAAAAGGCGGGCATCATGTCTGGAGACGTTATCTTGGCAATTGACGACACAAGCGCGCAAGACATGGACATATATGACGCAGCAGATCGCTTACAGTAAGACCTGGCTATTACAGATACTTTATATGAGCAAAATGCAGTGTTAGTGAATGTTGCTTACCTAATATTTAAGTGGCTGATTATCTTGTTGATTCTTGCTAGGGGTCCTGAAGGAAGCTCAATAGATTTGACTATTCTCAGTGGAGCTGATACCAGACATGTTGTTTTGAAGTAAACTCCTGCACACCATTCTTTTGTAGTTCCTTCAGAAGAAATGATTCAGTACTTTTACTCGAGACTAAAGAGTGGTTGTTGCTGATTCATCTTAACTTAATGTTTGCCAGGAGAGAAAGATATACTTTAAACCCGGTGAGGTCAAGGATGTGTGAGATTCCAGGTTCAGAGGACAGCTCAAAGATCGGTTACATCAAACTAACAACATTTAACCAAAATGCTGCAGGTTTTAGCTGGCTCTGGCTCGAAATTATATTCTCTTCCTGAAGCATTTATCGTTTTAAAGATGTCAAGCTCTGCTGACCATGCTACTTCACTATCCTATTCCAGGATCCGTTAAGGAAGCCATTAAGAAATTAAGGGAGAACAATGTAAAGGCCTTTGTGTTGGATCTGCGGAATAACAGGTTTTTACCTGCAGAATTTGGGGTGCCTTATCACCTAATTCTACTGAAATCTTGACATGGTCATGTTTGATGCAGCGGTGGCCTTTTTCCTGAAGGGATTGAGATTGCGAAGATTTGGTAAGCTGTCATCATATTTCCGCACTTGAATTTTGGTATATGTCTGCATATGTGTTGACGATGTACTTAAGTAGTTTGTTAATTCTAATTTAAATTGGAATTTGTTCCCTCAAAAACTGACTGATAGAAATATGAAAGAAAAATCCTTGGTGAATTCTAGCTGTACACCTCGATACTTTACTCTTGCTTATATCTGTTGGACTCGTGAAAACTGGGGCTTTGTTTGTTGATCTTTATGCCAAAGCTGTTCTCACAGTATGTAGTAACTCTGGGGTCTGGGCTGAAAATTACTACTCCCTCCGTCCCAAAATAAGTGACTCAACTTTGTACCAACTTTAGTACGAAGTTAGTATAAATTTGAGTCACTTATTTTGGGACGGAGTGAGTATATTGGTTCTAATTTTTCCATATTAAATCGCTCGCTAAATTGACTTAAGTTTTAACACTATTTTTTTCTCAGGATGGACAAGGGTGTCATTGTGTATATATGTGATAGCCGTGGTGTCCGTGACATTTATGAGGCAGATGGAGCTAGCACGATTGCTGCATCAGAACCTTTAGTTGTCCTGGTACGAGCTACGTTTGCTTACAATGCCGCAATTAGAGATATTCTTGGTCAATGATATGACACTGTATGCATCACAAGAAGTGACCTTTGAACACTTTAACTCGTTACCAGGTAAACAAAGGAACTGCAAGCGCAAGTGAGATCCTTGCCGGGGCACTGAAAGACAACAAGAGGGCAGTGGTATATGGGGAACCAACATATGGAAAAGGGTACCGCCCTACTGTCCCTCCTGTCATGTGGTTTGTTCTGATTTGGCATCCTTAGCTGCTCACACCACTTACCTTCCAACTTCCAGCAAGATCCAGTCGGTGTTTGCACTGTCCGATGGCTCAGGGTTGGCGGTGACGGTGGCGCGCTACGAAACCCCTGCACATACTGACATAGATAAGGTGAGCATTGCTTTGCTTTGCCGCACCATGGCATCGATAAGATTCAACAGATGTTGATACCAGATGGCCTGACTTTGAAATGTTTTTTGTTGGTAAAAAGGTCGGCGTGACTCCGGACCGTCCATTGCCGGCATCGTTCCCGACCGACGAAGATGGCTTCTGCAGCTGCCTCAAGGACCCAGCTTCTTGCAACCTTAGCGCCGCCCGGCTGTTTGTGAGATCGTGATATGGTCCCAAGTATGTTGCGGCATTTTGGGGTTTTTTTTGGTGAGATGGGTGGGCTTCTGTTGATATGGTAGTTTCTCTTACCTGGGGTGCGTGACTGATCCTATTCATTTTGTTAACGTCTGGATATCTTGAAGGAGAAATCTGTTCACGTCTGTACAAAGTTCCAATTTCACCATGTCGGAAAGAAGAAAAAAACTGTCTATACTTGTCTCTGTAAAGTGTCCAGTGTACAGTTTTGACTATTACTTTTGGTGGGAGAAAAAGCAAGTCAAATGGCATATGTTGAGTAGTACAGTAAATCTGTAGTACTCCCTCCGTCCGGAAATACTTGTCAGCGAAATGGATGTATCTAGACATATTTTAGTTCTAGATACATTTATTTTTATTCATTTATGCGACAAGTATTTTCGGACGGAGGGAGTAGTAAACATGGAGGGAGTGTATCAGGCATGAATCAGGTTTTGCTGACTGCACGGGAACACTGGTCAATAACAAGCCAAAAGCTGAGCAGAAAAAGGGCCTGAATTACTACATCATCCAAGGAGCATAACTGTATCATGTGTCCAGAGCAGAGTTAACACATGAGACCATAAGTTGTATTACCAGGGATGTGCTTTGCACGGCCTGACCCAAAATAAAGAACAATGAGCTAGATGTGGCTGCAGACTAGACTCTGGGCCAGGTGAGCCCTGACGGGCAATATTAGATTGACTGGACAATGGATGGTGCAGGCATCTCCATCCTCTGGACAACAACTCATTGTGGAGTATGCGGAGGATTGCAACAAGAGCTTGATATCTCGGCACAGTTGATCCTCTACAGTTGCTTAAAAAAAAACTGATCCTCTACATTTATTTAATTTACACTACCTGTGGACCTTATCACATAGAGACAGCCACGATAACTAAATCATTTTCCAAAATAACCAGCTGGAAGATGCATCGCTGCTTGGGGGGGGGGGGGGGGGGGGGGGGGTGGCTTCGTGGCTTCGTCCACCTTGATGGCCTCCTCGGCCCCATGGGCGGCGCGGAGGTGCACCCACTGCTCCCGCCCCCGGGTGGTCCTACACGACGAACAGCCTGAAGCTCCCCGGCGGTCGCTAGAGGATGGCGGGCGAATGAGACGACATATCACGCGCGCAGCAGGGTTAAGCGATCGAAGAGCCAAGGGGATAGGGCCAGGGCGGCGGTCGCCGATGTAAAGGTCACTGAGCGCAGGAGTCGGTCGCCGAGCGGGGAGCGCAGCGGCGGGAAGACAACGTAGGAGGAGAGATGGGGCTAGCCTTGGCGCCGTGGAGGCCGCGTGGGTGGCAGATATGGACGGCGCGCGGCTTTGGCTGGAGAGGGGAGCGCCGCGGGCAAAGAGGAGCTTTGACGAAATAGGGTTTCCCCCGCTTTAGATTATAAAGCAACCACCACAACAGAATCCGACAAATGTGGCCAACAACAGGTCCAGCCAAGGAAAAGAAAAAAAGGTTACCACAAGGGCATCACAGAAGTACAACATAGGAAGGAGCGCTGGGGGCACAGCCAAACAACCCCAAAATATGGATCATAGTCTAACTAGTCCGGCTCAGGAGGTGGAGGTGGGAGCGGTGGCGCCAATGCTCCTGCGGTGGTGCGTAAGGCCGAGATGATCCTGTCGATGAAGTCCCGATCACACCACTTGCTGAGCGGTCTCCATAGCTGTAAGAGGCCACACAGTTTGTAAATAGAATCAGTCACACGAGTTGGAATCACATGCTCAATCACAAGTTTATTGCGAGCTGTCCACAGAGTCCATGCTATCGCCCCCACTACAACCCATAGGCTAGGGCGCGTCCTGGCTTCTCGGCTTAGGACCGCCTGAAATAGATCGGGGAGGTTATCATGATCCCAATCACCACGAATCACCTCCCTGATGCAGCTCCAGAGGAGGATTGCTGTCGGGCACCGGAAGAAGATACGGTTGGAGTCCTCCGGTATGTTACATAGGGGGCATAGACCATCCCCGGGACCATTCCGTTTTCTAACCTCCGTACCCAAGGGTAAACGGCCTCGCACCCATTGCCATAGAAAGATGCGAATCTTTAACGGTAGCTTAATCTCCCAAAGAAGGGTCATCTCGGTGGGCCCGGAGTAGCTAGCATGGCGTGGTATAGGTGTTGGGGAACGTAGTAATTTCAAAAAATTTCCTACGCACACTCAAGATCATGGTGATGATATAGCAACGAGAGGGAAGAGTGTCCGTCTACGTACCCTCGTAGACCGTAAGCGGAAGCGTTATGACAACGCGGTTGATGTAGTCGTACGTCTTCACGATCCGACCGATCCAAGTACCGAAAGTACGGCACCTCCGAGTTCTACACACGTTCAGCTTGATGACGATCTCCGGCCTCCGATCCAGCCGAGCTCCGGAGATGAGTTCCGTCAGCACGACGGCGTGGTGACGATGATGATGTTCTACCGGCGCAGGGCTTCGCCTAAACTCCACGACGATATGACCGAGGTGGAATATGGTGAAGGGGGGCACCGCACACGGCTAAGGAACGATCCGTAGATCAACTTGTGTGTCTATGGGGTGCCCCCTGCCCCCGTATATAAAGGAGGGAGGAAGAAGGAGGCCGGCCCTAGGAGGGGCGCGCCATGGGGAGTCCTACTCCCACTGGGAGTAGGATTCCCCCTTTCCTAGTCCAACTA
Organism: Triticum timopheevii; assembly: GCA_963921465.1. Classification (NCBI taxonomy): domain Eukaryota; kingdom Viridiplantae; phylum Streptophyta; class Magnoliopsida; order Poales; family Poaceae; genus Triticum; species Triticum timopheevii. The sequence continues at coordinate 484,852,367 of OY997270.1, read as the reverse complement.
GGGGTCCTTCCATGTAGTAGGAGTAGGAGACAAGGAAGGGGAAGAGAGAAGGGAAGGAAGGAGGGGGTGCGGCCCCTCCCCCTAGTCCAATTCGGACTAGGCCTTGGGGGGCGCGCGGCCTGCCCTAGGCAGCCCTTCTCTCTTTCCCGCAGGGCCCAATAAGGCCCAATAGTTCTCCCCGGCGAATTCCTGTAACTCTCCGGTACTCCGAAAAATACCCGAATCACTCGGAACCTTTCCGAACTCCGAATATAGTCGTCCAATATATCGATCTTTACGTCTCGACCATTTCGAGACTCCTCGTCATGTTCCCGATCTCATCCGGGACTCCGAACTCCTTCGGTACATCAAAACTCATAAACTCATAATATAACTGTCATCGAAACCTTAAGCGTGCGGACCCTATGGGTTCGAGAACTATGTAGACATGACCTAGAACTATTCTCGGTCAATAACCAATAGCGGGACCTGGATGCCCATATTGGCTCCTACATATTCTACGAAGATCTTTATCGGTCAAACCGCATAACAACATACGTTGTTCCCTTTGTCATCGGTATGTTACTTGCCCGAGATTCGATCGTCGGTATCCAATACCTAGTTCAATCTCGTCACCGGCAAGTCTCTTTACTCGTTCTGTAATGCATCATCCCGTAACCAACTCATTGGTCACATTGCTTGCAAGGCTTATAATGATGTGCATTACCGAGAGGGCCCAGAGATACCTCTCCGACAATCGGAGTGACAAAACCTAATCTCGAAATACGCCAACTCAACATGTACCTTCGGAGACACCTATAGTACTCCTTTATAATCACCCAGTTACGTTGTGACGTTTGGTAGTACCCAAAGTGTTCCTCCGGTAAACGGGAGTTGCATAATCTCATAGTTACAGGAACATGTATAAGTCATGAAGAAAGCAATAGCAACATACTAAACGATCAAGTGCTAAGCTAACGGAATGGGTCAAGTCAATCACATCATTCTCCTAATGATGTGATCCCATTAATCAAATGACAACTCTTTTGTCCATGGCTAGGAAACATAACCATCTTTGATAAACGAGCTAGTCAAGTAGAGGCATACTAGTGACACTATGTTTGTCTATGTATTCACACATGTATTATGTTTCCGGTTAATACAATTCTAGCATGAATAATAAACATTTATCATGAAATAAGGAAATAAATAATAACTTTATTATTGCCTCTAGGGCATATTTCCTTCAGTCTCCCACTTGCACTAGAGTCAATAATCTAGTTCACATTGTCATGTGATTTAATACCAATATTCATATCTGTATATGATTAACACCCATAGTTCACATCATCATGTGACCAACACCCAAAGGGTTTACTAGAGTCAATAATCTAGTTCACATCACTATGTGATTGACACCCAAAGAGTACTAAGGTGTGATCATGTTTTGCTCGTGAGAGAAGCTTAGTCAACGGGTCTGTCACATTCAGAGCCGTATGTATTTTACAAATATTCTATGTCTACAATGCTCTGCACGGAGCTACTCTAGCTAATTGCTCCCACTTTCAATATGTATCCAGATTGAGACTTAGAGTCATCTGGATCAGTGTAAAAGTTTGCACTGATGTAACTTTTACAACAAACTCTTTTATCACCTCCATAATCGAGAAACATCTCATTAGTCCTTACTAAGGATATTCTTGACCAATGTCCAGTGATCTACTCCTAGATCACTATTGTACTCTCTTGCCAAATTCAGAGCAAGGTATACAATAGGTCTGGTACATAGCATAGCATACTTTATAGAACCTATGACTGAGGCATAGGGAATGACTTTTCATTCTCTTTCTATTTTCTGCTGTGGTCGGGATTTGAGTCTTACTCAATTTCATACCTTTGCAACATAGGCAAGAACTCTTTCTTTGACTGTTCCATTTTGAACTATTTCAAAATCTTGCCAAGGTATGTACTTATTGAAAATCTTATCAAGCGTCTTGATCTATCTCAATAGATCTTGATGCTCAATATGAATGTAGCTTTTACTGAGGTCTTTTCTTTTTAAAGAACTCCTTTAAAACACTCCTTTATGCTTTGCAGAAAAATTCTACATCATTTCTGATCAACAATATGTCACTCACATATACTAATCAGAAAGGCTGTAGTGCTCCCACTCACTTTATTGTAAATACAAGCTTCATCGTAAGTCCATATAAAACTACATGCTTTGATCAACTTATCAAAGCGTATATTCCAACTCCGAGATGCTTGCACCAGTCCATAGATGGATCGCTGGAGCTTGCACATTTTGTTAGCACCTTTAGGATTGACAAAACCTTCTAGTTGCATCATATACAACTCATCTTTAAATCCATTAAGGAATGTAGTTTTGTTTATCTATTTGCCAGATTTCATAAAAATGCGGCAATTGCTAACATGATTTGGACAGACTTAAGCATCGCTACGAGTGAGAAAATTTCATCGTAGTCAACACCTTGAACTTTGTCAAAAACCTTTTCGACAAGTCTAGCTTTGTAGATAGTAACACTACTATCAACGTCCGTCTTCCTCTTGAAGATCCATTTATTTTCTATGGTTTGCCGATCATCGGACAAATCCATCAAAGTCCACACTTTGTTCTCATACATGGATCATATCTCAGTTTTTATGGCCTCAAGCCATTTCGTGGAATCTGGGCTCATCATCGCTTCCTCATAGTTCGTAGATTTATCATGGTCTAGTAACATGACTTTCAGAACAGGATTACCGTACCACTCTGGTGCGGACCGTACTCTGGAAGACCTACGAGGTTCTATAGTAACTTGATCTGAAGTTTCATGATCATCATCATTAGCTTCCTCACTAATTGGTGTAGGAATCACTGGAACTAATTCAGTGATGAACTATTTTCCAACTCGGGAGAAGGTACAAATTACCTTATCAAGCTCTACTTTCCTCCCACTCACTTCTTTCGAGAGAAACTCCTTCTCTAGAAAGGATCTATTATCAGCAACAAATTTGCCTTCGGATCTGTGATAGAAGGTGTACCCAACAATTTCCTTTGGGTATTCTATGAAGACGCACTTCTCCGATTTGGGTTCGGGCTTATCAAGTTGAAAAACCTTTTTTCATATAAGCATCACAACTCCAAACTTTAAGAAACAACAGCTTAGGTTTACTGCTAAACCATAGTTCATACGGTGTCGTCTCAACGGATTTAGATGGTGCCCTATTTTAAACGTGAATGCAGCTGTCTCTAATGCATAACCCCAAAACGATAGCGGTAAACTGATAAGAGACATCATAGATCGCACCATATCAAATAAAGTGCGGTTACGACGTTCGGACACACCATAACGATGTGGTGTTCCAGGTGGCGTGAGCTGTGAAACTATTCCACATTGTTTTAATTGAAGACCAAACTCGTAACTCAAATATTTGTCTCTGTGATCAGATCGCAGAAACTTTATTTTCTTTTTACGATGATTTTTCCACTTTGCTCTGAAATTCTTTGAACCTTTCAACTATTTCAGACTTATGTTTCATCAAGTAGATATATCCATATCTGCTCAAATCATCTTGTGAAGGTCAGAAAATAATGATACTTGTCACGAGCCTTCATACTCATTGGTCTGCATACATCAGTATGTATTATTTCCAATAAGTCGGTAGTTCGTTCCATTGTTCCGAAGAACGGAGTTTTAGTCATCTTGCCCAAAAGGCATGGTTCGCAAGCATCAAATGATTCATAACCAAGTGATTCCGAAAATCCATCTTTATGGAGTTTCTTCATGCGCTTTACACCGATATGACCCAAACGGCAGTGCCACAAATAAGTTGCACTATCATTATTAACTTTGCATCTTTTGGCCTCAATATTATGAATATGTGTATCACTACGATCGAGATCCAACAAACCATTTTCGTTGGTGTGTATGACCATAGAAGGTTTTATTCATGTAAACAGAACAACAATTGTTCTCTAACTTAAATGAATAACCGTATTGCAATAAACATGATCAAATCATATTCATGCTCAACGCAAACACCAAATAACATTTATTTAGGTTCAACACTAATCCCGAAAGTATAGGGAGTGTGCGATGATGATCATATCAATCTTGGAACTACTTCCAACACTCATCGTCACTTTCCCTTCAACTAGTCTCTGTTTATTCTGTAACTCCTGTTTCGAGTTACTAATCTTAGCAACCGAACAAATATCAAATACTTAGGGGCTACTATAAACACTAGTAAAGTACACATCAATAATATGTATATCAAATATACTTATGTTCACTTTGCCATCCTTCTTATCCGCCAATCAATTGGGGTAGTTCCGCTTCCAGTGACCAGTCTCTTTGCAGTAGAAGCACTTAGTCTCAGGCTTAGGACCAGACTTGGGTTTCTTCACTTGAGCAGCAACTTGCTTTCCATTCTTCTTGAAGTTCCCCTTCTTTTCCCTTTGCCCTTTTTCTTGAAACTAGTGGTCTTGTCAATCATCAACACTTGATGCTCTTTTCTTGATTTCTACCTTCGTTGATTTCAACATCATGAAGAGATCGGGAATCGTTTTCGTCATCCCTTGCATACTATAGTTCATCACGAAGTTCTAGCAACTTAGTGATGGTGACTAGAGAATTCTGTCAATCACTATCTTATCTGGAAGATTAACTCCCACTTGATTCAAGCGATTGAAGTACCCAGACAATCTGAGCACATGCTCACTAGTTGAGCGATTCTCCTCCATCTTTTAGCTTTAGAACTTGTTGGAGACTTCATATCTCTCAACTCGGGTATTTGCTGGAAATATTAACTTCAACTACTGGAACATTTCATATGGTCCATGACGTTCAAAACGTTTTTGAAGTCCCGATTCTAAGCCGTTAAGCATGATGCACTTAAACTATCAAGTAGTCATCATATTGAGCTAGCCAAACGTTCATAACGTCTGCATCTGCTCCTGCAATAGGTCTGTCACCTAGCGGTGCATCAAGGACATAATTCTTCTGTGCAGCAATGAGGATAAACTTCAGATCACGGATCCAATCCGCATCATTGCTACTAACATCTTTCAATACATTTTTCTCTAGGAACATATCAAAATAAACATATGAAAGCAACAACGCAAGCTATCGATCTACAACATAATTTGAAAAATACTATCAGGACTAAGTTCATGATAAATTTAAGTTCAATTAATCATATTACTTAAGAACTCCCACTTAGACAGACATCTCTCTAGTCATCTAAGTGATCACGTGATCCAAATCAACTAAACCATGTCCGATCATCACGTGAGATGGAGTAGTTTTCAATGGTGAACATCACTATGTTGATCATATCTACTATATGATTCACGATCGACCTTTCGGTCTCCGTGTTCCGAGGCCATATCTGTATATGCTAGGCTCGTCAAGTATAACCTGAGTATTCCGCGTGTGCAACTGTTTTGCACCCGTTGTATTTGAACGTAGAGCCTATCACACCCGATCATCACGTGGTGTCTCAGCACGAAGAACTTTCGCAACGGTGCATACTCAGGGAGAACACTTCTTGATAATTAGTGAGAGATCATCTTAAAATGCTACCGTCAATCAAAGCAAGAATAAGATGTATAACAGATAAACATCATATGCAATCAAAATATGTGACATGATATGGCCATGATCATCTTGCACCTTTGATCTCCATCTCCAAAGTACTGTCATGATCTTTATCGTCACCGGCACGACACCATGATCTTCATCATCTTGATCTATATCAATGTGTCGTCACATGGTCGTCTCGCCAATTATTGCTCTTGCAACTATTGCTATCGCATATCGATAAAGTAAAGCAATTATTTGGCACTTGCATCTTATGCAACAAAGAGAGTACCATAGGGCTTCTGCCAGTTGCCGATAACTTCAACAAAACATGATCATCTCATATAAAAACTTATATCTCATCACGTCTTGACCATATCACATCACAACATGCCCTGCAAAAACAAGTTAGACGTCCTCTACTTTGTTGTTGCAAATTTTACGTGGCTGCTACGGGCTTAGCAAGAACCGTTCTCACCTACGCATCAAAACCACAACGATAGTTTGTCAAATAGACTCCGTTTTAACCTCACAAGGACCGGACGTAGCCACACTCGGTTCAACTAAAGTTGGAGAAACTGACATCCGCTAGTCACCTGTGTGCAAAGCACGGCGGTAAAACCAGTTTCGCGTAAGCGTACGCGTAATGTCGGTCCGGGCCGCTTCATCCAACAATACCGCTGAACCAAAGTATGACATGCTGGTAGGCAGTATGACTTATATCGTCCACAACTCATTTGTGTTCTACTCGTTCATATAACATCAACGCATAAAACCTGGCTCGGATGCCATTGTTGGGGAACGTAGTAATTTCAAAAAATTTCCTACGCACACTCAAGATCATGGTGATGATATAGCAACGAGAGGGAAGAGTGTCCGTCTACGTACCCTCGTAGACCGTAAGCGGAAGCGTTATGACAACGCGGTTGATGTAGTCGTACGTCTTCACGATCCGACCGATCCAAGTACCGAAAGTACGGCACCTCCGAGTTCTACACACGTTCAGCTCGATGACGATCTCCGGCCTCCGATCCAGCCGAGCTCCGGAGATGAGTTCCGTCAGCACGACAGCGTGGTGACGATGATGATGTTCTACCGGCGCAGGGCTTCGCCTAAACTCCATGACGATATGACCGAGGTGGAATATGGTGGAGAGGGGCACCGCACACGGCTAAGGAACGATCCGTAGATCAACTTGTGTGTCTATGGGGTGCCCCCTGCCCCCGTATATAAAGGAGGGAGGGAGGAGGAGGCCGGCCCTAGGAGGGGCGCGCCATGGGGAGTCCTACTCCCACCGGGAGTAGGATTCCCCCTTTCCTAGTCCAACTAGGGGTCCTTCCATGTAGTAGGAGTAGGAGACAAGGAAGGGGAAGAGAGAAGGGAAGGAAGGAGGGGGTGCGGCCCCTCCCCCTAGTCCAATTCGGACTAGGCCTTGGGGGGCGCGCGGCCTGCCCTAGGCAGCCCTTCTCTCTTTCCCGCAGGGCCCAATAAGGCCCAATAGTTCTCCCCGGCGAATTCCCGTAACTCTCCGGTACTCCGAAAAATACCCGAATCACTCGGAACCTTTCCGAACTCCGAATATAGTCGTCCAATATATCGATCTTTACGTCTCGACCATTTCGAGACTCCTCGTCATGTCCCCGATCTCATCCGGGACTCCGAACTCCTTCGGTACATCAAAACTCATAAACTCATAATATAACTGTCATCGAAACCTTAAGCGTGCGGACCCTACGGGTTCGAGAACTATGTAGACATGACCTAGAACTATTCTCGGTCAATAACCAATAGCGGGACCTGGATGCCCATATTGGCTCCTACATATTCTACGAAGATCTTTATCGGTCAAACCGCATAACAACATACGTTGTTCCCTTTGTCATCGGTATGTTACTTGCCCGAGATTCGATCGTCGGTATCCAATACCTAGTTCAATCTCGTCACCGGCAAGTCTCTTTAGTCGTTCTGTAATGCATCATCCCGTAACCAACTCATTGGTCACATTGCTTGCAAGGCTTATAATGATGTGCATTACCGAGAGGGCCCAGAGATACCTCTCCGACAATCGGAGTGACAAAACCTAATCTCGAAATACGCCAAATCAACATGTACCTTCGGAGACACCTGTAGTACTCTTTTATAATCACCCAGTTACGGTTGTGACGTTTGGTAGTACCCAAAGTGTTCCTCCGGTAAACGGGAGTTGCATAATCTCATAGTTACAGGAACATGTATAAGTCATGAAGAAAGCAATAGCAACATACTAAACGATCAAGTGCTAAGCTAACGGAATGGGTCAAGTCAATCACATCATTCTCCTAATGATGTGATCCCGTTAATCAAATGACAACTCTTTTGTCCATGGCTAGGAAACATAACCATCTTTGATAAACGAGCTAGTCAAGTAGAGGCATACTAGTGACACTATGTTTGTCTATGTATTCACACATGTATTATGTTTCCGGTTAATACAATTCTAGCATGAATAATAAACATTTATCATGAAATAAGGAAATAAATAATAACTTTATTATTGCCTCTAGGGCATATTTCCTTCAATAGGGACTTGGTAGAGAATCTCCCACTTGGTTTGAGGGACCAAGATAATGAATCCTCCTCCGTGGAGGGGGGATGAAGAGCAATGCATTGGAGCATCTCATCCCATTGGTCCCGCTCTAACGGTCCAAAGGTACGGCGGAAAGCTATAGCCCCTAAGTCAGCGAGGGCCGCCTACACGGATATATGTGGTCGGACACATATGGAGAAGAGTGCGTTGAAACGTTGGGCAAATGGTCGGTCACCCGACCAACGGCCAAGCCAGAACATGGTGTTGGTGCCTGTCCCCACCGAGATGGATGTTCCAATTCGCAGGACCGGCATAAGCTGGATGATTGCATGCCAGAACTGGGAGCCCCCCGTCCGGGGGCGAAGGCTAGGGGCTGTCCACGCAGGTACTTTGCGCGGATGACCTGGAGCCATAGGCCTCCATCGCCCGTCTCAATGCGCCATAGCCATTTGGAGAGTAAGGCTATGTTCATTCGCTTGGACGAGATGACTCCCAAGCCTCCTTGATCCTTTGGCTTGCAAATCTCAGACCATTTAACCATGTGATACTTTTGTCTATTATCTGGTCCCGCCCAGAAGAACCGAGACAAGTACTTGGTGACTTCCCGATGAAGGGATTCATGCAGACTATAGAATCCCATCAAGTACATAAGCAGGCTGACCAGGGAGAAGTTCATCAACACGACCCAAGCCGCCTTGGATAGCCACCTCCCCTGCCATGGCTCGACCCTGTGTTGGAGCTTGGACACCGTGGGGCGAAGTTCCTTCGCCTGGAGGCGGGAATCGCTAATCGGGAGGCCAAGATAGGTGGTCGGAAACGAGCCAAGACGACAGTTCAACATATTGGCTATGCGACGGGATTCTTCCCCTAAGTAGCCTAGCACCATTACTTCGCTTTTGGCAAAGTTTATTGTCAGAGCCGACATCTCTTGAAAACACAAGAGTAGAAACTTCTGATTTTGGATGTCAGTGTCCGAGCCTTCCACCATGAGGATGGTGTCATCCGCATATTGGAGATGAGTAATACCCCCGTCACCGACCAGGTGCGGGCAGATCCCCTTGATATGACCAGCCCGCCGAGCCTTGTCCAAGATTGTGGCAAGAGCGTCCACAATCAGGTTGAACAGGAAGGGGGACAGGGGGTCGCCTTGGCGCACCCCCTGGGCAGTGCGGAAGTAGGAGCCAACTTCCCCGTTGATGTTGACAGCAGTACGGCCAGACATAACCAACTGCATCACCCGGGCTAGCAAAGAGGAGCTTTCGGCGGCTTAAAAATATTTGAAAGACCAACGTGGAAATCTAAGGGCGTTGCGGGTGCAAAACTGAGTGTCGCAAACACGGAAAATCACGCGAAGAGTAATTTTGCTGGCACACGTGAAAAAAAATGTCCTCATCATACGGAAAGAGTGCAAACATCCCGGCAAAAAGAAAGAAAAAAAAAAGAGGGAAGTGCAAACAAGAGGTTGGCATGGATGTTCAAATTTTTTTTGGTGTTATGATGTAGGAAAACAATACTACATATTAATCTTTTTTTACCGCGTGGTAATTTGGATTTGACATGGAAAGTTTCTACAGGTTAGAATTCTACAAAATTCCCATGAAAATCCTCTATTCCAAAATGGCCCAAACTCCATCCTTGAAACTGTGTCACAAGCAAAAGTGCAAAACAAAGCCGGACCAAGATTGCAATAGATAAGCTTACTGGGATTGGCTAAAACACAAGCAGAGTAAACGTGGCCTTACCCGCAAAAAAGGAAAAACATAGAAATACAGTAGTTCTGAGGCCACACAAGCCTCCAAATGTACAGCAGTACAGTACTCCCTCTGTAGAGAAATATAAGTGTGATCTAAACGCTCTTATATTTCTCTACGGAGGGAGTATGTTGTAAGGAGCAGCGTGCGTCGAGAGCTAAGTCGGCGTGTAATCGTCATATGAGTTTGCACGACTTGTGGCGACGAGAAGCCCCAAGGCACCGACAACAACTGCTCCAGCGATGATGATAACCACCCACATCAAAGCAGCGCAAGGATGCGTCACTCGGGTGAGCATGGCAACTCTGATTTGCACCATGTTTGCGCCGACGGGAAAGCATACAGTGAGCAGCGCCACAGCTTCGACTCCGGCCGGGATGAGGAGGAAGATGCCGTCGTACGGCGAGTGTTGGGCCAGGGGATTGACGGCTGCTTCGATCCGGACAGAACGGCCGAAGATGAGGTCGGGCACGGTAATGGCGAAATACACGTGGAGATCCATTGGGATAATGTACACGCGCTTCGCTACTGGAGTACGTAGTGAAAGACGATATATAGTGGCAATATATCAGAGCACATGCCGCCGGGGTTTTGCTCTAGGTTATCTCGAGGCAGGAGAATGGAGTTGACAAACTACATCGGGTACCACGACCAAGCGGATCTGGCAGGGGGCAGGCGGCCTTTTCTTGTGAGCCTCAGGCAATCTTTCACCATCCACTAATAAAAGGATAATATTTGAGCAACACCGGTTTAATCCATATCGTTTCCTACATTTACAAGAGTAGCGGAATTCTCTATTAAAATATGTGTGTTTGTTAGAGTAGAATGATCAAAGACTACATTTTTTCAAAAAGGGGCTGGGAAGACCGGACCTCTGCATATGATTAAAGACTAATGATGAACACTAATCAAGAGTCCATCAATGGTTTGGATGTTTACACACTCCTAAATGGTGCATCACAAGAGACGCATGTTTCCATTAAGCATGGATTAAACTGATAATTTACATGTGTTAACTATTATTCACACTCCTTCTAATCAAATATCTGTCCTTGCTACTATGTGTCATCTTGATAAAGAATCCTTCAAAATCCAGTGGGAAAAATGTGTGGATCCTTCAAGTCCAGTTAAACGAACTACCATATAATAAGATCACATATAATTGTAACTATATTCTCCTTGGCAACTCATACGAGAACCCCCCCCCCCCCCCCCCCCCCCTCCGAGTATAAAACCCGTAGGTGAGTTTAGAGAGCAATGGTATGTCTTGATATATTTCCTTCATAAATGCCAAAAAGGAGACAGAAAAAGGAATGCCACACAATCTTGTGTTGGTATTCTTACAAATCTTGATGAGAATCTTGAGAGTAAACCCATAAAGGGGAAAATGCAATATAATATTATGAACATGTTACATTTCATGAAGATACTTCCCCAAACCCTTGCAAAATCTCAAAGTCATCCCATACCAATTCCATGAATGTATTATTTTCTTTATTTTGTTGAAGTTGATAGCAACTATGTGAATAAAGCAGCAAGCTTATCGCGCGACTTAACTTACAACATGTTTATTTTCCCATTGAAATTCTTGAGGCTATAATAATTTTGGGGTTGTATGTTAGTGATATTGCTCTTGTTGTATTATGTTTGAATCTGAACAATACAAACAACCTTATATCCATAGATACTAGTTGGCTGTTCAATGGAAGCAATACCACATGACTATTGTTTCTCTCTCGATAAACGAGTAGACCAATATCTTTGGTGCCTTAGAGATGTCTGGTTAGTACATTTCACTTCAAATGTGATATCAGGCCTATCGATTTGCAAGACCAACATGTGCTCCAATGTCACTGAGATATTGAACCTTATCTGTACACCTCTTCTCCATCTTCTTGCCTCTCAGTGGAACTTATTCTACGTCTAGAGATCGGACAACCATGATAATTTTAGATGCTAAGCCTTGTGCGTATTGAATTTCACCAGGTCGATGTACCATAATATTGGAGGGAAGGTTCTCGAAATGAAGAAACAAGAAAAAGTTAGTTATATCTAAATCCTTCATCCAAAATTCCGACTTTTACGTGATTGTCTGCTTCACCGATATCTTGTGTGTTTCCAATGACATTAAGACCATTAACATACACTAAGGTAATGCAAAATCATGCTGAGGACTTATTTACGAATACACATGGGAAATCATCATTGTTAGACTAACCCAAATGCAAAAGGAACTGGGAAAGTCGGTTGCACCACATCCGGCCCGACTGGTTAGGATGTATAATGACTTATTGAATTTTACACAATTCATGTTGCATTTTGCATGTGGGTTCGGGATTGTGATTTTGTCCGGAACCGTCATGTAAAGGCATGTGGTCATCCATTAACTACATAGATAGATGATTTTTAACTGTAAAAGATATAAAATATCAAAAATGAATCCGCCCATTAATGGAGAATATGTTTCATTAAAATCAATGATAACCACGCGCTCTAATAGATGGTGGTGCTTTATCTTCGAGTTGTCTTTCATGCTCCGATGCTCCTTGAGTTCGTCAATTGGGTGACGCGTTTAGGGTTTCTTGTCGTGCAATGCCGGTAACACCTCGTAAAGTGTCAGGTCGATTCAAGCGTTCAACGGCGACAACTACGGCTTCGGGTGCTGGTCCTTAGGGCCATGTGCACGAAGACTTCTCGCTTGTTATCGACAGTGTAAGGCCGACTCCGGTAAGAGAGTGGTGACAACAACAGGAGAGGGAGTCCTCTTTTTGTACTACGGCGAGCACCGCGGAGAGTTCCTTCACCTGATTGTACTCCGTGCAAACAACTTCAATGTCTCCCCTGGTCCATCCATCATTGGTTCCTGTCTCGTAAGTTGAAGCCGCTACAGGTTGCGGCTTCTTGACTTGGAGGCGGATGATGATGGTGGTGTAGTCTTGGACAGAGGAGGGGATGTTCGTCAAGAGGGAAGATGACGTTGGTATGGGGCGATCATGGAGGCGTTGAGCGATGAGGAGGAGGTTGGGGAAGGAGCAAGCGGTAGCAGTAGAGGCCATGGGTGGGATGTGGTCGCTCACATGGAGGGGGGGCATCGTGGATTGTTGAGGTGCATTTTCGCAAACCGTGCGGGCAAATCGGTCTAAAATATCGGGAGGTGAGATATATCTAAGAAAAATCGATGGGAGGGAGGAATCACTAGAGGGGTGGGTGGAAGGCAAATGAAACAATGACGTACTGATTCACCTTTAATAGTACTCCCTCTGTTTCTTTTTACGCTGCGTATAAAATTTGTTAGAAGTCAAACTAAGCAAAGTTTGACCAGATTTCTTAAGAAATATCGGCATCTACAACACTATAGTTATAGCATGAAACTTTATTTCATGATGCATCTAATGATATTGATTCGTATTGTTAATGTTGATATTTATTCTTATGATGTTGGTTAAACTTTATGAAGTTTGACCCGAGTTTTTTTATACGTAGACTAAAAAGAAATGGAGGGAGTAGTAGAGATATGTTAGTACCGTCTAAAAAGAGAGAGATATGTTAGTGTGTGTGTGTCAAATGAAGGGAATATATATATGTCAAACTAATTAATAATTAAGATTACACATAAATTACGAGGTGATCTTGTATATATTATTATACAAATGAAGGGAGTATATTATACGGCGTTCCGTTTCACGGAGCATATAGTATACGAACGTACGTAATTGTCTCCGACTTGGTAGGTGGCAACCGTTTGATCCTTCGTGTGTAACGATGCTGGCTTGGTAGGTAGCTCTCCTCGGCGAGGCGTGTGTCTTGTCTCCGACTTTAGCTAAGATCTTAATTAACATCTCTGCTGAGATACCTATGTATGGTGATAATCGATCTGAGGCTGGCATAGAATTAATCTTCACACATTTTGTTTTGTATGGATCAATTGCATATTCTTATAGTACTGTATATAATATTGACAGCTTCAGAATGTCTTGACAAGCTGGAAGTTAATTCCAAGGTTGGTTGCTGACGTGATATATATTATTTCATTGATAGGAGAATTGGAGTTCTAAGTACACGGGATAACACAAGCAGGAACACGAGAGAGTGCGTGAGTGATATATCAACTGTTACTTGGTACTTCCTCTGTTTCATGTTTAAAAAATGTCCCTGATTTTGTACAGAGGAATGTAGTAAATAATTGTACAACGGTATGACTAGATTTCACCGATGAAGAAAGTGAGTATTAGATTATTGGTCGTGTACTGGTCGGTGTGCATCCTCCGACACTGCCCCATGTCATGCACACGGCGGCGGTCATGCTTGGTGATCTTGCTACATTGCCTCCATGCTAACATCGGTGTCCATGGAGCTTTCCAGTTTCCACACGTGTCGGTGGAACATGTGCCGCAGGGATAAGGGGCTCGTAGTATTTGAGCTGCCGCACCCTTCCGTGCCACCGCTATTCAATACGAATCTCTTCCCTTCCCCGCCGATCGAGTGTATATACATACGACGGCCGGGGTGGAGGCGGAGCCGGTGGGCAGAGCCTGACAGCTAGCTGCGGCCACGGCGAGAAAAGCCCCCATAACAGCCGATGATGCATGAGAGTGAAACCCTCTCATGCAGCAGTACTACTAATTAACGGAGCCCAAGCTCGCTGGGCCGCGGCATTGGCGTCAATGCGGCCACCATGACCATCACCGCCGAGCTTCACGCACGTGCGTGCGAAGATCCAGTGTCATGGAATGGGCATGGCGAGAGAGAGCTTGGCTGCCCGGCTATGTGGACGCTGGGGTGAAGGTACTCCTGGAACTTTTTACTTGACGCACATATATATAGCCGGTGCGCAGAGAGTCAGAGTGAAAGCGAGAGCTATTAGCATAGGACGTCGTGCCAAACACATGCATACAGCCCGGCGCACAAAAATGCTACACTGACGGGCCTTGTGAAAGCGAGAGCTATTAGCATAGGACGTCGTGCCAAACACATGCATACAGCCCGGCGCACAAAAATGCTACACTGACGGGCCTTTTACAAAGAGTTACGGGCCCTTCTATACATGTCCGCTACAGCTCAAACGCAGCTATCAGAGATCCCTGCAGTTACACATACGTAGGTGCACTAGGCTGGGTTTCCAAAGGCTACATCTTTTGTACTTACATGTAATCTTTGTACGCATTTTCTTCGTCGACATTGGTTTTGTCCCTGCAGGTCAATCGACCACGCCAGCTGGCCGTCCATTGAATATATCTTATGCACCAGCGAACCCTTCTAGAGTATATCTTGTACACGCATCGATAGCCCCAATGTAAAAGAAATAACCACTCACCAACGCGAAAATTGCTTCTGGACTCCGCCTCCATGGAGGCCGGCTTTTTGAAAGAAAAAAAGATAAATCATATTTTCACATTTTTAAAAATTTCTGAAAAAAATACAGATACACATGGATGCATAACGCACATTTGTGTAAATTTTCAGGACGAAATACATTGGGTTGTGCAAAAAAGACAAATTTATGGCTTTTCAACACATGATACTACTATTCATCCCAAAAGTCCATGATTTTTTTTCTTTTTGCACACATCGCATGTCAAGGTATTTCATTCTGAAATTTTACACATATACACATCACATGCTTGTATTCTTGCACAAAATTTTCAGATTTTTTATGTCAAAAAGTATGAATTTTGAATTTTTCAACTCGGCCTCCAAGCTCCAAAATGTGGTTCTCTCACCAATGCCTACTTGCTACTCTCACAAATCTCACGCCCGTCTCCCGCCCTATATCAGCTTAATGGGCTCACCTGGGCTCGTGGGATTTTGATAGCCGAAAAGGGTCGAGTCTCGTCTCGGCCCCCTCGCCCTTCTTTCTTGGAGATGAAAAAAAAAAACTAACCACTTTCCTCAAAGTTAAATTGAAGATGCAGAGAGTAGCACAAGGTACACATCAGTGAGGCTTGGTGTAATATGTCGTTCAGAGTAGAACAACCTGTTCAGAGGCTGTAAGTTTAACAATCATATAGTATAAAGTTGCCACTGCATTGGCCACTTTGATATTAACACAGTTGCCATTGTGCACTTTGATATTAGCACACCGGCAATTTCATTAAACATGGGATGCCACTTCATTTCCTCTCTATACAAAAGTGCATTCATCTTATCTTCTTTCCAGAGCTCTGCACGATCAGCGTTTATATTCCCAAGTTCCTAGATCTAGATCTTGACTTCTAAATCTCCCTAGTAACATTGTCAAACTTTTTCTTGCTCCCGTTATGCAGGGAGCTCATGATTTTTCACAACGCTCCTGAGGATTGCTTCGGTCCTGCCTCGTCCCACAAGTTGGAGATCAACTCTGGGAGGCGGGGTTCACCATCGACTGCTTGGTCTAGTCTCAGTTTCTGCCTCCAACAATCAAGAGGGGACAATGCTGCAATGGCTTGTTTGTTTCCTACTAATAAACGGTACTCAGACGCATGGATCACATGCAAAAACGGCCAGCTGAAGTGTACCGGCCCGATCAGGCTCCAGATCAGCATTAGCTGGTCGCTCTGCCCCGTAAATGGAAAGTGATCCCACTGGACCCGGTGTCCATCGTCCCAGATACATTTCTTTTTATTAATACTAGTAAGCTTGCATGTGCAACGCACCCCTAAAATGTTGATGGACTTAGTTTACATGTTACAAATTTAAAATAATTCTTGGAAAAAAGTATAAATGAAATGGATACAAAATAGCATGTCACTCAAATTGTATTTTTAAAAGTGAGTTACCATTGTGATCCAACAACCAAGTGAAGAATCTGTCTTGCCACGATCACCAAGCTTTTTGAACAAACTGATTTTCAAGAGCTACAAGGAAACTTTGTGTTTACACATGTTCAGCAGGTTAGTCGTGAGGCACTCCGGCTACCAAGGTTCGCCAGCACAAGTGCTGGTTTATTACAAACTCTCGGACAGTACATGACTTTGGCCTCTATGAAACCTAACTGTAGTAGATATCTGGCTTCACGGAATAGCACCCCCAATGGAGACCGGTCTGATGATGTAGAGGCAGCTGATTGTTGCACATCCAGGGAATCAGTTTCGAAAATCTCACGCCCCATAACTTGCATTTCAGCAAATTAGACTGCCTGCAGAAGGGCCGTAGCCTCAGCTTGCAAAGCGCAAGACTGAGCTGTTAGACGACCAGCAGCAGCAGCAGAAAGGATGTTTCCATCAGCATCCCTAGCAATCATGCCCCACCCACCCTCCTTTAACTCGTCTCGGAACACTGCATCCACGTTCAGTTTGATAAAATCGGGGGGGATTAGCCAGGAAGAAACATGTTTCTGCACACCAGGAGGTTTAGGTACTTGGAACTCTTTCCATTCAGCACACCCCTAGCGATATTAAACTGAAATTCCCATCTCTACTTCTCTAGCATGCGCTTTTGCTTGTGATTCACTTTCTTTATCTCACTCCACCAGGCCCATAGAAGAGCAACAGCTCGTATCTTCACTTCTTTGGCATTTTCAACAGGGCTAAAAGAACCTCCTTTAGGGTTTGCCAGTACACTTTCCAGAGATCACGCCATAAGTTGTCTTGCCCCCTGTTACCCTACGAGCTCTCTCCCGGTGGCCTGGTCTTCTGATTCTGCAGCAGATCAAGGTGAACTCTGTAGGTTGACCTCACCAAAAACATGCCCTTGCTATCAGGTTGCCAGGACAAGTGATTAAGGCTGTTCTGACTTCTGACTCCACTCTATGAAATCTTCATAGTGTTCGCAGATTGGGATGCTAAGGATCACACGAGCGTCTTCCAGGACATTCTACTCCTAGCTGACTCGTGCTTTCCCTCTCCCATGGTTTTGGCCCCAAGCAGCGTCCGGGCTCACGGAGGAGAACCTGCTGTTCCTGGAGGCGTGGCGCGCGGTGGACCGCGCCTACTATGACAAGTCCTTCAGGTACCGCGAGCGCGCCCTCCTTGCTATCCACTGCCTCCCTAGCGAAAATAAGTTTATCCGGCCTGCACTTCTGCAAGTCATCACATGTCACTTCACTTTTTTACAAAGCAGAACCAAATTCGATCACATGGACCTATTTTTATGCTACCTCCCCGTTGTTGAATCTGAATTTGTTTTGTAAACACAATGAACCACTTAAAGAGACCATTGGTTTGTACAGATAGGAGAGATGCTGCGCTTCTTACGATATGTGATTGAATTTGCCTACCCCGGACTGTATTTCAGATGCGGCGATTAAGAAGATATGCTTGCAACCTGGGATGATCCGTTCTTTCTTTTCTGGACCCAACAATAGCCGCCCCTCCTCCTCACGCCCTCTCCTCCTTCCTCCCTCGCCGCCGCCTGAGGCAGCCGCCGGGTAGGCCCGGGGCGCCAAGGATGGTGGCGGCGGGGCCTCGGTTGCCCTGCTCCTGTGTGGGGAACCCCGGATCTGGAGTGGCGGCTCCATTGGCAAGGCACAACCGGATAACAGCCGTGCGGATGGTGGATCCGGTGTCCCAGCCGCGCGGGCGGCGGGATCCGGTGGTCGTTGGCGGCCGGTGGCGGCTTCTGCGGCTGTCAGTGTGCGCGATCTGGCGCCTCCCTTCCTCCCCTCTTCGGCGTGCGGGCCAGCCTGGTCAGGCCGCGCTTCCTCTTGATCGCCGGTTCTGTACAGGAGGTGCTGCTGGTGGCGGAGATCTAGTTCGGGCGAAATCCCTGGCCGGCTATGACCGGCCGCACCGACAGCGAAGCCTGAGGGCGTCGTTTCCCTCCTTGGAGGCGTCGGTATGGACTGATCTCCTCATTTCACCTTCCCCTAGGTCTGCCGGGCGAAAGCCCTAACTCTGTTGGGCGGCGGTGGCACTTGTGGCGTCGTTCCCTTCTTGAAGGCGCCACTCTAGGAACCTTGGGGTTGGGTGGCGCTTGTGGATGGTGGGCGACGGTGGTGGTGCGGCCCTTTCCTAGCATGGATTTACGTCCATTGCTTGGAGATGGTCTCGCGTAGGTGGAGGTCGTCGGCTGGCGTCAATGGCGGAGGACCTGCCAAGGCTCGCGTAGGTGGAGTTCGTCGTTTGGCGTCGTGGTGGCGTCGATGGCAGAGGACCTGCCAAGGTTGTCACCTCAATCTGCTCTGAAAATGGACGAGTGGAAGATGGCGGCGATGACACATGTGAGTGCGTCAGACCGGTTTGAGCCCCGGGCCCGGCAGATGGCTCGGTCGGGGCCTCCGTCTTTAGATGCTAGGCTCAGGTGAGAGGTATGGGTATGTGGCCCAGCTTGCACCCCTTCATCATTTGGATAGGAGTAGCGGCAGATGCTATCAAGATGGTGGATTCAGGCATATTGTTGTTATACTTTGTAAGGTCCTCGAGAATAATCAATAAAATGGCTGTATGCATCTCCCAGATGCAGAGGCCGGGGGTCATCCTCCTTTTCGAAAAAAAAACCTTCGATGATCCGTTCACTCGGTTACTGGAACCCTAGAAATTTAAGAGTTTGCGGGTATGATGCTCACACAAACTCCGGTTACTGCTCACTTGACATAGTATGAACTGCTTTCTGATGCATGCCATTGCCTTTCCTGAAGTAAGTCTGGCACGCAAGGTGCCCTCACGGGTGTAGGTTTATCCATCGGCTACGCGTTGGCCCTTTAAAGGATCACCTGCAGGGCTCTCTGTAATGTCAGCTGCCCTAGGGGGTCCTGCAGAAAAGGCGGGCATCGTGTCTGGAGACGTTATCTTGGCAATTGACGATACAAGTGTGCAAGACATGGACATATATGATGCAGCAGATCGCTTACAGTAAGATCTGGCTATTACAAATACTTTATATGATCAAAATACAGTGTTAGCGAATGTTGCATGCCTAATATTTTAGTGGCTGATATGATAATCTTGTTGATTCCTGCTAGGGGTCCTGAAGGAAGCTCAATAGATTTGACTATTCTCAATGGAGCTAATACCAGACATGTTGTTTTGAAGTAAACTCCTGTACACCATTCTTTTGTAATTCCTTCAGAAGAAATGAATCAGTACTTTTACTCGAGACTAAAGAGTGGTTGTTGCTGATTCATTTTAACTTAATGTATGCCAGGAGAGAAAGATATACTTTAAACCCGGTGAGGTCAAGGATGTGTGAGATTCCGGGTTTAGAGACAACTCAAAGATCGGTTACATCAAACTAATGACGTTTAACCAAAATGCTGGAGGTTTGTTCTGGCTCAAAATTATAATTACTTTCTGAAGCATTCGTTTTCCAGATGTTAAGTTCTGCTCCCAGAACAATTGATTATCCTATTCTAGGATCTGTTAAGGAAGCCATTAATACGGAGTCAATTACACCGGTGATGCTAGAACTTGACGCAAATGATGACTTTAGTGCTAGAACTTGTGACATACATCGAAGTGGTGCAAAAACTTGGCTCGAACGTGCAAATCTCGTTTCTATACGCCGGCAATGCTGATGGGGCATGGCGTAGGGCCTGTTGTCAGTGACCATATTGGGAAGACGGGTGTGTGGCGTGCTCTTTTTGCAAAAGAAAGAGACCGTGAATTCTTAGTTTCGCTTTTTTCTAACATAAATGCCAGAATAAAAAATGGAAACCACGCAACTCGAACCAGTGACGCTTGAGTCAAACAGAGTGCGTGGCTAGCCAATCCAGCAGATAACAATTGATGTCATATAATGATACTAAGCCTTTTACATCCTGGCGTAAAATAGCGTAAAATTAGAAGAAGAAAAAAAAATCACGGGGAACATAAAATAAGAATTGTAAATTTTAAAAAAAGATACCGCCCTGGGATTTCGTACTAGCGACCTGACAATTACCACCAGGACCTAGCAATACGACCACTAGCATTTCATGCCTTAAACATGTTAGTTTTTTTTCTTTTCATTTTTTAGCCTAAAAAAATATAAATTGTATTGTAAATACGTATTCATTTGCGAATCTGCAGTCTGATGCACAGTAGGCTAATTTTTTTCATACATATATTAAATTAATTTAGAAATACAAATATAGTTTATAGAAAACACACAAAATTTATAAAAATGCATGAACACTTATAAAACAACATAAACAAATTTAATCTTGGAAAACTTTATATACAACATAATTATTTGGAGTGGCACGCCCTCCTACTTGTTTTACTTGGGTAGCTTGTTTGAAACCCCACGGGCGAAACTTTTTTTACGGATTAAATTTTTTGATTTATGTTACTCAATTCAAATATATAAAACTTGTGTATGCTTATGCATCAGCAACTGAACTCTAGGCGGGTGGGTAGCCGCGCACGCTGGTTAGATCGCAGTCACCAGTATGAATCCCTGTGTGCCATATTTTTCATTCTAACAAAAATTTTGATGTCTCACTGACAAGTGGGACCCGCTAGATGCCACACGCCTAACAGGCGCCTTTTTGTGAGAAATAATAATCCGAGGGTGTTTTTGCAAAAAGAGCACGCCACACGCCTAGCCTTCACTATGCAGCCACTGACAGTGGGCCCTATGCCACGCTATCATGCCTCGTCAGCGTTGTGGCCATATACAAACGAGATTTGTACCGTATTTGCATGTCCAAGCCAAGTTTTTGCACCACTTTAATGTATCCCACAAGTTCTAGCACTAAAATGACCGTTTGCGCCAAGTTTTAGCACCACCAGTGTAATTGACTCATTAATAAACTAAGAAAAAACAATGTAAAGGCCTTTGTGTTGGATCTGCGAAATAACAGGTTTTTACCTCCAGAACTTGGAGTGCTTCTTCACCCAATTCGATTGAAATGTTGACATTTGCCTGCCAACTTCCAGGAAAATCCAGTCGGTGTTTGCACTATCCGATGGCTCAGGGTTAGCCGTGACGGTGGCACGCTACGAAACCCCTGCGCATACTGACATTGATAAGGTGAGCATTGCGTTGAACATCAGATGCACGCACACACTCACCACAGATGCTGGTGATGGATGGCCTGATCTTCAGGCGTATTTTTTTTGTTTGGTAAAAGGTTGGTGTGATTCCGGATCGTCCATTGCCAGCGTCATTCCCCACCGACGAAGACAGCTTCTGCAACTGCCTCAGGCCTTGTACAATGGGAGGTGCTTAGGGGAGGCGTTTAGAAAAATAAACCAGGCTTTTCTTAAGCATCGGTGCTTATTTGTACAGGATAGACGCTTAACTAAGCGTAGTGTCTATCCTATAGAAATAGGTACCGGTGCTTCAGAAAAACCCGGTTTATTTTTCTAAGCACCTCTCATTATACAAGGCCTCAGGGACCAGCTTCTCCTTGCAATCTTAACGCTGCGCGGCTGTTCGTGAGATCGTTGATCTGATACCAATTAGGCCTTGTACAATGGGAGGTGCTTAGGGGAGGTGCTTAGAGAAATAAACCAGGCTTTCCTTAAGCACCGGTGCTTATTTGTATAGGATAGATGCTTAACTAAGCGTCTCTTCTGTAGAAATAGGCACCAGTGCTTTAGAAAAACTCGGTTTATTTTTTTAAGCACCTCTCTAAGCACCTCCCATTGTACAAGGCCTTATGTTGCGGCGCTTGGCTACTCCCTCCACATTTGGTTGGGGTTTTGGCTTAGTTGGGTGGGTTTCTGTAAATATGGTAGTTTCTCTTACTTTGGGTGAATTGATGTGCCTATTCATTTTTGTTAACATATGGTTATCTTAAAGGAGGCATCTTTAACATGTGTAAATTTTTCTAATTTCACCATGACTATGATTGTCGTTGTAAACTCTCCAATGTACTCCATCCGTTCCTAAATATAAATCTTTGTAGAGATTTTATTATGGACCACATACTGATGTATATAGATGCATTTTAGAATGTAAATTCACTCATTTTGCTCTGAATGTAGTCCATAGTGAAATCTCTACAAAGACTTATACTCCCTTCGTTTGAAAAAATTTGTCCCATAAATGGGTGTATCTAGCACCAAGTAAGTGCTAGATATATTTATTTGAGGAACAAGCTTGAGACAAGCTTTTTCAGACAGATGGAGTATTTAGGAACGAAGGGATACAAACTAGACTATTATTTTGCATGGAAAATAAAATAAAATCCAATGACATCTTTTCTGCGGTCAGTCTATAGTAAACATGGAGGGAGTAGTATATAGGCACCTTTTAGTATGTTTGTTCATTCATTTTACATCATTCAACTACCTGATTAAGCAACCACTATGAATTTGTTACTCCCTCGGTTCCAAATTATATGATGTTTTGACTATTTTAATATGGACTGTGTACGAACTAAAATGAGTGAATAAACACACTAAAACATATGGAAACCGTTGCCACTTACATAACACTTTTCCTCATGCACATACCAAATGTAATATCTCAACTCGCTTGCAATGTAGTACTGCAGTACTAGCTTAGCTAGGTCGGTGTGTGGTTGTCGTGTGAGTCACCAAGTCTTGCGCCGACGAGACAACAGACGGCCGCGGAGGCGACAATGACAAACACCCACGCCAATGCAGCGTGTTGACGCGCCACTCGGGTGAGGACGGCGACTCTGATCTGTACAATGTTTGCACCGACGAAGAAGATAACCGTGAACAGTGCGACGACTTCCATTCCCGCCGGAATAGCGGTGGCGATGTGGTCGTCCGGCGAGTGCTGGGCCTGGGGCTTGAGGGTAGCTTCGATCCAGAGGGACCGCCCGAACACGAGGCCGCTCAGGGTGATCGCGAAATAGACACGGAAGTTCATGTGGATGGCTGTGGGCCCAATTGTATGTACACGCTTGGTAACTACTCTCCCCGCCCCAAAACAGTTTGAAAAACGTTGTTATATCATGGAACGGAGGGAGTAACTTCTTCCAGGGAATGGAACAAGTGTTACCCCTACTCCTGTCCTGTCCTAACGCTACAGTAAGAGCACTTGTTAAAGACAACGCTCCGCTGAAACTGAAAAGGGGCATCTATGTATACGCGCATGCGTGGATCAGAATCGAGGAGTGTCCGAGGGCACGGGGCGGCCGGAGCGTTGCACTTAGCCAAGTTCTTCGCTGCGTCAGACAAAAAAGGGCAACGGGTAGCTTCAGCTCGTGATCTCCGCTCCGGGCATTGGGAGACACGACCGAGGACCGAGCACCCTGTAAATTTACCCGCTTCTCGTGTGTACCGATCGTTTAATCCTTTAGAGCATGTACAACTGGAACTTGCAAATGTCATCCTCTATACGTCCGCGGCTAGTGCCCGGTCACCTCTCAAATGTGCGCGTCCACAACTGTGTGCCCTGTAGGGAGACAATATGATACAACACACATGTATTCACGGGTATACCTGGCCATGGGCAGCCCGGCCCGAACGGCCTGACCCGACCCCGCCCAAAAAAGCCCGACCCGGCCTTACCCTCGGGCCGGGCATGGGCCTAGATTTTGAGCCTGGCCGGGCTAGGCTTGGGCTTGTCATATTTGCAATTTAAGGGAGAGGCCTGGCCCTAGGCCCAACAGGTTTTTTGACTGATGGGCCAGGTTTGGGCCTAAAAACTAGGCCCAATGGTAAGGCCATCTGGGCCCGGGCCTAGGTTTTTTTGCTTCGGGCTTTGTTTGGCCCGACCCGAAGCCCTGCCCTACTCGAGTTATGCCCAGGTATATTCACGAGCATTCAGAATTAAACCCTAATGAGATGGACAGAGATTAGAGTACATCTCTACTACTTTAACTCTACTACTTACTAATAGAATGCCCGTGCGTTGCTACAGGCCATGAATACATATTTGCCGGTTTAGCCCATAACAATCAAAAAGTAATTGAAATACACTTCACTTGGGATGCAACTTGATAAGAAATCTAATAGAAGGTTGTGTATATAGAGAGCAATAATCCAACTAATTATCTGTTATAGTACAAACTTAGATCTATTTTATGAGTTTAAGAGATTTCCATACGATGTGAGTATTGTTGTCTTTTAACTTCATTTGCATAGCACAATCCGAGTCGTTTCCCAATTTTAATGAGCTATAAATTCTAGGCTACCTATAAATCTCTTGGATGGTATTTTCTCTAAAAATGGCTTGTTAAGCTATGTGACATTTATGTCATCGCATAGCAGCTACTCCTTTCTCTTGGAGAAAGAAAATAAAGCAGGCACTCCAACCACTCACTCACCGCAAGCCATCTCCTACCTTCCCGCAGATCTAGCCACCCACCGGGTGTTGCCGCATCTCATCTCCCCACCATGCATTACCGCCGCCATCTCTCCCTAGCACCTCCCCTCCACGCGATGCCGAAGCACGTCCTCCCCCCCCCCCCCCCCCCCCCGCCTCCCCTCGCATCCATGGCGTCCCCCGCCCCTCCTCTCTCTGCCACGGTGTGGACCACCTCCTCTCCTACCAACCTCCTAGGTCGTCGTCTTGGCACCGAGCCAGCGCACCCACCGGTCTTGCACTACAAGAAATACTAGACCATGATGGCGCGTGTTGCCACGCCCGTCCATTTTGACAATAAAATGATGATTTTTCTATATATGTCACAACAAAACATGAAGTTAGCATGCATTAACATACCCATAATTGTGTACTAATCAAATGGGAGATTAACCAATTTACAATAAAATAAGGCACATGTGATGGACTTGGGTAGATGATTTGTTTCTTTTACACTTGGCTTCTATCACATCAGTGTAGAAAATGAAAAGAAATTGAACAAAAAATGATTTTCTCATTAAATATACAATTTTCAAGAAATTACATGCATATTAATGATGACAACAACTGTAGTTCGAATGAAATCATATGAAGTAGCATGAATAGCACTCATGAAATGGCAAGCATCTTCAACAC
Source organism: Triticum timopheevii (assembly GCA_963921465.1). Classification (NCBI taxonomy): domain Eukaryota; kingdom Viridiplantae; phylum Streptophyta; class Magnoliopsida; order Poales; family Poaceae; genus Triticum; species Triticum timopheevii. The sequence goes on along the minus strand of OY997270.1, from coordinate 484,826,727 downwards.
CCTCAAAATTTTGTATTGCCTGTCATGTGAGCAAAACCTGATCCATTTTTTGGAGGTTACTGCATCTGCTCCAGCAGCAAAAAAAGGCCCCAACCAGTATACACATCATCTAGCACTGATGCCTTGCATAGCCATCATCTAGCAATTGATGCCATCCTCAGCAAAAGGACAGAACGATACATGAATAAATCAACAGAGTCAGGTGGAAGAATATTAAATAGATAAAAATGCATTTTTATAAACCATATCCAAGTGTCTTGTTGTAATTGATCCCAAATAACACAAAATTTGCCACTAATGACTGATCTAGCAGAACCCATGGGCACCATCTCCTTTATAATCCCCAAGAAATCACAACAAATATAAATAGATGTGCGAAGAGCAGAAACAACATATCAATATGACAATATTAACAAAAAGTGAATTTAATCACATTAAGAGCGATTTAGGTGCCCACGTTGAATTACTGGTAAATGTGGCCATGGATCAACTTATGACTCAAGTTTGTGTTCACTTGTCCTACCAAATGTGTATCACACAGGTTCAAACTCAAGGAGCTCCCACATCCAAATAATGGTGGGGAGCAGCTTGAGGTGCTTGACCTCAGGGATGAAACCATACACAAAACATGACTTCTTTCTAAAAGAGCATGATTTCACAAACTAGGTCAAAATGGAAAGTAATCCCCCCACCCCCAATAAGAAGTGATAACCAAAAATGCAGAAGTACTAAACTGAAACTAAGTTAATAACACTAATTAATTTACAAGCGTAGGAGTTCTGGCATCAACTGATGGACCAATTGGTACTTTATATTGGCTCTTCATGACAAAGCAAGCACGTACTTCTAATCACATTCCACCATCGTCCCTATCATTTTGACAATAGAATGGTCGGAATTGCCATGTTTATCTATCACTGATCAAACAATTAGTTGGAGCTTGGATTTGACGTTTATCTATCACTGATTAAACAGTGGTAGGAAGTATGATTGTTGGATCATTCTTTATTTGCGTTCGTCTAAGACCGCACCTATGTTAGACATCCTTCGGCCCGACATTGATATATTTAAACCAAACCCTCTGTCAAATAAAAATGAATGTGTTCTCTCATATCTAAAATAATGAAGCTATATAAGATGCATCCATAGTACCACAGAATTGTGCATTTCACAATAACTTTCTCGCCTTAGAATACACCTGAAGATCACCCTCATATATATCCAACAGGACGATGATCTACCAACTATATATGTGCAATAGGTTGCAAATCAAATCATCAATATATATGGCTCTTGTTTTAGTATTCAATCCTGGGAGCATTGTTCAAAATATTTCTGTTTTGGAAAATCATACCTAGATACAATATTCATCTCAGTTGCAAACATACAAATTAGTAACTTGTCTACTTCTCCCGTTAACTCTTACTACTGCACAGAGAAAGAACAATTACTCCAAAAAATTGTTTGGCGAAAAGTAATGGAAGGGCTTACTCCCACTGTTGATTATTGAGAACCTGCTGGGAAAGAAATCTTTCTAAGTTTGGAAATGGGAAATGTTTGGATGAGAGAATTTACTGAAATGCTATCATGTTACGTATATAATGGCAAACAAGTCAAATTAGTATATGAAATGAAACATATATTGTGTTAAAAGCCACATGGCATGCCTCAAAATAGCTACCGGGTACTGTTAGGAGCTAGGGTTCTGCCCGGTCTTGGCCTTAGGCTGTAGGGGAAGGAGGGAGAAGGGCGAGGGCTCGTGCGCGGCAGCCGGCGGCGAGGCGCCGTCCTGGCGCGTGTGGCGGTGGCGGAGGCAGGAGACGGCTAGGGTTTTAGGGTTCCGGCTCCTCTGGGAGCCGTACAATAGAAATAGTCTTATTGCTTAATTCTGAAAATAGTCTTACAAGTCATATATATAACCACGATATGAAATAAAAACTAAGATAACTTGCGGGCTAAGATTGCCCGGTGGGCCTCCTGCGGCCGTAGATCCTGCCGGTCATAACATCTCTCCCCGCCTGCGCAAACAGCTCGTCCTCGAGCTGAAAGTCGGGGTAGTGCTGGCGGAACTCCTCGCGCTGCTCCCAAGTAGCGTCCTCCTCTGGCAGTCCAGCCCACTGAATCAACACATACCAGGAGCCGCGTCGTAGCTGAGCCTTCAACGCCTTCTCCGGCTCAGGAAGGAGACATCCGTCCGTGATCTGTGGTAGCGCCGGTAGTGCCGCGGGTGGCTCTCCGCGGAATGGCTTGAGCAGCCCCACATGAAAGACATCATGGATCTGCGTGCCTGCCAGAAGCTAAAGACGGTAAGCCACCTTCCCAATGCATTCCAGGATAGCAAAGGGACCGGCATAGCGAGGACCCATCTTCCTCCTCGCGCGTGGGTCCAAGGACTGCGTAGAGCAATGAAGTAGACGTAGCCAGACCCAATCACCCACCGTGAACTCCGCCTCGCGATGGCGGCCGTCATAGTAATATTTTGCCAACTGCTGGGCCTGAAGGAGTCGTTGCCGGACTTCTGCCAGCATCTCATCACGGTTCCTCAGAAGAGCACCGGCCGCCTCGGTCCGCGCCAAGGCCGGATCAATCGGAAGGATCGGCGGGGGTGGCCGGCCATAAACCACCTCAAAGGGCGTAGCACAGAGGGCGGAGTGATAAGAGGTGTTGTAGCAATACTCCGCCCATGATAGCCAGTCCACCCATGCGTGAGGTCGATCACCTGTAACACAACGCAAATACATGGCAATCACCTTGTTAACGATCTCAGACTGGCCGTCCGTCTGAGGGTGGAAGGCGGTGCTCAGGCGGAGCTTCACGCCCGCCAGCCGGAAGAGGTCGCGCCACACATGTCCCGTGAACACGGGGTCCCGATCACTGACGATCGAAGAAGGGAACCCGTGGAGACGGACAATGCCATCGAAGAAGGCCCGAGCGATAGACGCCGTTGTATAGGGATGGCCGAGCGTGACTTGGAGAAGCGATCGACCACCGTGAGAATGACGGACTTGCCGCCCACCTTGGGGAGGCCCTCGATGAAGTCCATGGAGATGTCCGCCCAGACCTAGGACGACACCTCCAAAGGCTGAAGCATGCCAGTCGGCCGTAGAGTCTCCGTTTTGTTACGCTGGCACGTCACACAAGACCGTACCCAGTCATGGACCAGGGCACGATCACCTGGAATGTAGAAGTCGGCGCGGAGACGATGGTGTGTCTTCTGCACCACCTCATGGCCCGCCGAGAGGGCAAGGCGTAGCACCTGCTGATGAAGATTGTCGTGCGCCGGAATGAAGACCCGACGCCCATGGAGGAGCAGGCCGTCGGCTAGGCACCACGGCTCCTCCAGCTCTCCCGCCGCCAGCTGCTATTGTAGGAGGAGAGAGTCGGCCGCGACAGCGGTCGCCCTCCGGATGTCGGTGTAGAGGGCGAAGGAGGGCCTGATGATGATGCAGAAGGCCGCCCCCTCCACCGCACCGTCATCCACATCGGCATCACGCCGAGACAGGGCGTCGGCGACGGTGTTAAGGCGACCCGGACGGTACTCGACGGTGAAGTCAAACCCGAAGAGTTTACTGATCCACTGGTGCTGGGGCACGGTCAAGAGCCTCTGATCCAGCATGAACTTGAGGCTGTAATGGTCCGTGCGGATCCGGAAGGAACGACCCCAAAGATAGGGCCGCCAATGGCGCACTGCCTGCACCAACCCAATGAGCTCGCGCTTATAAGCCGCCAGCTTAAGATGGCGTGCGGCAAAGGGACGGCTGAAGAAGGCGAGGGGTCCATTGCCCTGATGAAGGACCGCACCGAACCCCGCACCGGAGGCGTCGCAGTCGACGGTGAACGGGAGGTCAAAATCAGGCATCTGCAGGAGGGGTCCCGTCGTGAGGGCCCCCTTGAGGGCCTCGAACGCTGTAGTGGCCTCCTCATCCCAAGAGAAGGTGTCGCGACGGAGAAGGCACGTGAGCGGGGCCGCGATGAGGCCAAACTCCCGGCTGAACTTCCGGTAGTACCCCGCGAGGCCAAGGAAACCGCGAAGAGCGCGCGAAGACTGCGGGACCGGCCAGGCAGCGATGGCCGCCACGTTGTCGGCGTCCATGGCCACTCCCTCGGCGGAGATGACGTGGCTAAGGTAAGCGACAGAAGGCCGAACGAGCACTTCGAGCGCTTAAGATGAAGATGATGCGCCCGAAGCTCGTTGAAGACGATAGCCACATGCTAGAGGTGCTCTGCCCAAGAGGCGCTGTAGATAAGAATGTCATCAAAGAAAACGAGCACAAACCGACGTAAGTAGGGCCAGAGGACATCATTCATCAAAGCCTGAAAGGTCGCCGTGGCGTTGGAGAGGCCAAAAGGCATCACCAAGAACTCAAAGTGGTTGTGGTGAGTCCGAAACGTCGTCTTGGCAATGTCATCCGGGTGCATGCGCACCTGATGATACCCCGATCGGAGATCCAGCTTGGTGAAGAAGCGCGCCCCGTGCAGCTCGTCGAGAAGCTCATCGACCACCGGGATAGGAAACGTGTCCTTCAATGTGAGAGCATTAAGGGTGCGGTAGTCGATGCAGAAACGCCACGTGCCGTCCGACTTGCGAACGAGGAGGACCGGCGCCGTGAATGGCGACGTGGAGATACGAATGATGCCGGCCGCAAGCATGAGCGCACACTGCCGCTCCAACTCCTCCTTCTGCAGCTGAGGATACCGGTAAGGCCGTACGGCCACAGGGGCCGACCCCGGAAGGAGGTGAATACGGTGGTCGTAGATCTGGGCCGGCGGCAGACCCTGCGGCTCCTCAAAGAGATCTCAATGCTGCTGCAGGAGGTTGTCCAAGAGTGGATGCTCGGCCTCGGTGGTGGCCGCCGCCAGCTGGAGCGGGGGCGTCGCCGGGGTGCCTCCAATGCCCTCCCAGCGGACGCGGCGGCCTAGACGCCAGAAAGTCATCGTCAGGGCGTCGAAGTCCCAAAGGATGGGACCGAGAGTCCACAAGAAGTCGACGCCGAGGATGAAGTCGAAACAGCCCAAGTCAATGCCGGCGCAGGTGATGGTGAAGTGCTCGTCGCTGATAGTGATGGGCATGTTGCGGGCGAGCCCGTGGCAGCGTAGACGGTCGCCATTAGCGACAGTGACCCGCAACTGCTCCCCGCCTGTCGGCTGTAATGCGAGGCGCCGCATGGTGGTCTTCGGCAAGAAATTATGCGTGGAACCTATGTCCAGGAGGGCCACAGGCGCTCGCCATGGATCATGACCGGCAAGAGCATATCGTCCGTTCATCTCGGATGCCGGCCAGCGCGTGAAGCGAGACAACGAGGGCGGTGGCCGGAGTGGGCGCGGGTACTGGTGCGGGCTCCGCAACGGCTGGGGCGCCATGGCCATCCTTCGGTGTGTCATCCTCGGTCTCGTCCGTCGTCTCCAAGTAGAAGAGGCGCGGGTAGACATGGCCCGGTGCATAGGGCGCATCGCAGTTGAAGCAAAGTCCCAAGCGCCGGCGCGCTGCTCCGCCTGAGTAAGGCGTCAGAACGGCCGCGTCGGGGCCGGAGTGGCCGCCGAGGCTGCGGTGGACGACACAGGTGCCGTCGGAGGCGGTCGGGGGGGGGGGGGGAGGGGGTTGTCGGCCCCACGGGGCGGGGATGGCCGCGTCAAGGCCTGGGCGCGCTGCTCGAACGCCCGAGCATAGTACATGGCCGTCTGAAGGTCTTGGGGCCCCTTCATCGCGACGTCCACGCGGATGTGGTCGGGAAGGCTGCCGACGAAGAGTTCAGCCCGTTGTAGGGCCGTCACACCTGGCGCGTGGCACGCCAGGGCCTGGAAGCGGTCGGCGAAATCCTGCACCGTGGAGGTGAAAGGAAGGCGGCCCAATTCGGCCAAGCGGCTCCCGCGTAACGACGGTCCGAAGCGAAGAAGGCACAACTCGCGGAAGCGCTCCCACGGGGGCATGCCACCCTCGTCCTGCTCGAGGGCGTAATACCATGTCTGGGCGGCCCCGCGGAGATGGTAGGAAGCCAGCCAAGTGCGCTCCAACGCGGGCGTGCGCTACCCGCGGAAGAGCCGGTCACACTGGTTGAGCCGGTTAAGCGGGTCGTCCGAGCTGTCGTAAGTGGCGATGTCGATCTTGGCGAACCGGGGCGGCTTTTGGTTTGGCGCGCCATGGCCCACAGCCTCGGCGGTGCGGAGGGCTGATGACGGTGCTCGATCCATGGTAGGAAGGTTGGCGTAGGCCCCTGTGGCGCCCGACGCCCCGGGCTGCAACTGGGAACCCGACGTCTCCCGGGCCTCCGTGTAAACCAGCGGAGGCGACGTCCCGTTGGGCCAGCCCGGAAGCGGAGACGGTGATGAAGGGAACCGGATCTCCTGGATCGGAAGTCCGCCCGGCGCGGACCGCCCCAGGCTAGGGCTGGGCGGTGGCGGCGGCGGCACCTGCACTGTGGGCGCCGGGAGGGACGGCGAGGCGGGGGATGGCGCGGGTCAGGCCGGCCACTATGGGCCCTGGGCGGCGGGTGGCGTCGCGAGCGCTGGCGTCGGCCACTGGGGCCAAGGCGGCCGGCGATGGGAGCGCCGGGTATCCCCCGGCGATGGCCACGGGGACGGAGTACCACGGCAGTGCCGGCTGTCCCGAGGGAACGGCCGGAGGTAGCGGTGGTGGCGGCCCGTACGGGCTAGCCAAATAGAGACGTATGCCCTGGACCGTGACCACTAGGTCATTGAGCACGCTGGCCATGGCCTCCGGTGAAAACTAGTTCGGCATGGAGGGAGGAGATGGCGGTGAATTTTGGACGGGGGCGGTGGCTGGCCCTGGCCCGGCGTTGTGCCGGGAGCGGGGGCGATCGGCGCCGACGGAAGGGGCAGCGAGGCCGTGGTGCTCGGCGATAAGGCGACGGCGGTGGTGGAGGTGGTGGCAGCGGCGGTAGGGGTGGTGGTGGACAGCGGCGGTGGTGGGGGTGGCGGCGGAATTGGTGGTGGCGATGACATGGTCGAAACCCAGGTAGCTGATACCAAGGTGTTAGGAGCTAGGGTTCTGCCCGGTCTTGCCCGTAGGCTGTAGGGGAAGGAGGGAGAAGGGCGAGGGCTCGAGCGCGGCAGCCGGCGGCGAGGCGCCGTCCTGGCGCGTGTGGCGACGGCGGAGGCAGGAGGCGGCTAGGGTTTTAGGGTTCCGACTCCTCTGGGAGCCGGGCAATAGATATAGTCTTATTGCTTAATTCTGAAAATAGTCTTACAAGTCGTATATATAACCACGATATGAAATAAAAACTAAGATAACTTGCGGGCTAAGATTGCCCGGTGGGCCTCCTGCGGCCGTAGGTCCGGCCGGTCATAACAGGTACAGTAAACCTTTGAGGGGTAATATTTAAAGCTTCCAAAAAAGCTTGGAGAAAAAAGTGTGTGGGCATGCAATAACATGGAACATAGAACACAATTACCATGTTTGGTCAAAGTCTAGTGCAATACAAATGTATGATTTATAGGAGTAAGTTTTGCTCTAAGTATTTGACAAAAGCGAATCAAAATTTTCCTCTTTAGCTCCTGTCAGTAAAATTCTAATCGTGTAGTCGTGCACTGCTCAACCATCTGTGGTAATAAAATATTAACCATGGAGCAATCCTGACATATAGAAACTTCAATACTTATTGATTGGAGAAGTTAAAGATTTGTTATATACAATATAAAAATAGATAAAAATGGAACAATCAGGAGAAGCTATAGATTTCTTATGTAACAAATAATAATGATATGATTACCTACAAACTGATATAAAATTATGTCCAGAACAAATTAGGCATTGCTATTTCTTCGCAATAAATACCAACTCGCACTTCATAATTGCAATCATTGGAAAAATGATATGTAAGCGGACAACAGGGGCTGTAATACCTAGGTTTTTTCATCTTAATAACCGCGAAAATACTCGGAATCAGTAGAGGCCTTTAATCTGTGGCTGGATGAATGCATTCAAGGAGTTGCCAATTCAGTTGTTCAACTAAACCAAGGTAAAGTGCTCCAAACCATTGACTTCATCTACTACATATGTTGCATCTACTACATATGTTGACATGTAGCAAGTGACATGATCGGAAAAGTTTCTGCACAAATCAATAATGAAGAGTGCCCATCGGCAGTAGCACAGAATGAAAAACAAACATTGTGATTCTTTTTTTTAGAGGAAAAGGGCCACGCCCCAGCTCCATTATATTGCAAATGAAGCAGAAATCCAGTTTTTACACAGAGATAGCACACGGAGGACAGCAACCCGCTGCCTCAGCCATCGGACCCAACAGACATAAAAGGGAACCTACCAAGATGGTCTAAGCTACCCTAACAGCAGCAGAGATAGAAGTCACATGATACAGCAAACGAGCGTCTTTTATATTCAAACATTATGATTCTGAGGAGGAGAACTCACCAATCCGTATGAAAAGATGTGCCACCGGCATGACTGATCGGCACGCACCCACAACGAACAACGGCACTCACCTGCGTTACGCGGGGGGGGGGGGGGGGGGGGGGGGATCAGGACGCGAGACCCGCGTACGAGAGAGGGCAAAAGCACGGCGGCCTCTGATGGCAGCTCGCCTAGAGACTGCAAGGCGAGCTGGCAAGGCACGGATGGCTCTGCTGCTGGAGGTCAAGGTCGCGAGAGAGGCGCCGCCGCTACGGCCTACCGTCGGCCGCGACGCTAGGGTTTTGCTACGAAAGGAGGAGGAGCGATGCAGTTTTTTTAATAAGAAAAAGGAGGAGCAACACATGGTGAATGGTACAACAGAAAGCCCATTGGGCCCAAATTTACACCATCCGGCCGAAATTGTCATCGGAGTAGCGGCCCAGCACCGTTAGCGCTTGTTCCTACCGATTACTGCGAGTGGATGTGGGATTGATTGCTAATCTGACGGCCAGAAACACATCAAAGTGATGATCCGACGACTATGGGTACTAATGGTCTAAGAGGGCTGGAAAGTTGCACAGTTTTAATATATCTAAATGTCAACTTGTGACCTTCTGTCAGTGACCCTATAAGAATTGATCATAAATCTACGACCATTTGAGACCAATTGGTCAAAAGCTGTTCGAGGGGCTCCAAACCCTGAACTATACCGACCATATTGGTCAGAAAAGTCGTAATTTCCTTATACAAAATGGTCATAAAGCAGATAGCACTGGCCCGCTGCCTTATTGCTAGCCGATCACGACCAATATAGATGATCATAACCTTGTAAATTGTCGTGGGTTGCTATGACTAGGCGACACCTTACCAGTTTTGCATATGTGTCATGTCCATGTATCAATTTTTGCCCTAGGTTATGAAGCAACCTATATTTCTGTCATTCTCAAAATTTCCAAAAAAAATCCCATAAATTCTTTGGGTCATATCTTCGTCAAATATGTAAAAACCTTCCTTGCCTAGTTCAAAAATAAGAATATTCATTTTCCTATTCTGTTCAGAACAACACTTTGTGAAGTAAGTGCTATTTATATTCTTGACTGCCCTAAAAAATTTTGAGCACTATTTCCTATCCAAATCATTGCCTCATGACAAAATTCAGCTTCGTTTGCCCAGTAAATCTTCCTCGGCAAATTTCCAGAGTTTTCGTCCACCTAGAACCTTTGTGAAAGAAGTACTAGCTATGCATATCGTAATGAGTTGAATTTTTTCCAAATATTCTATATGCATATGTAACTTACCTACACCAAATTTGAGCTCAGTTCATTTAGCCAATTTCTCTCACTAATTTTCCGAAGTTTCTGTCCAGAGAAGAGCATAGTGAAGGAAGTGCTATTTATATATTCTTGATTGCCCTCAAAAATTTTGGGCACTCTTTCCTATCCAAATCATTGCCTCATGACAAAATGTAGCTCCATTTGCTCAGTAAATCCTCCTCAACAAATTTCCAAAGTTTTTGTCCACCTAGAACCTTTGTGAAAGAAGTACTAGCTATGCATATCCTAATGAGTTGAATTTTTGCCACATATTCTATATGCCTATATAACTTAACTACATCAAATTTGAGCTCATTTCATTTAGCCAATTTCTCTCACTAATTTTCAAAAGTTTTTGTCCAGAGAAGAGCATTGTGAAGGAAGTACCACTTTGGCATGTCCAAATGGTATCCATTTTCTACTCTTGTTTTCTGAGGATGGACAAGGGTGGCATTGTGTATATATGTGATAGCCGTGGTGTCCGTGACATTTATGAGGCAGATGGAGCTAGCACGATTGCTGCATAAGAACCTTATTTGTCCTGGTACGAGCTACCTTTGTTTACGATGCCGCAATTAGAGATATTCTTGATCAATGATATGACACTGTATGAATCACAAGAAGCGACCTTTGAACACTTGAACTCGTTTCCAGGTAAACAAAGGAACCGCAAGCGCAAGTGAGATCCTTGCCGGGGCACTGAAAGACAACAAGAGGGCAGTGGTGTATGGGGAACCAACATATGGAAAAGGGTACCGCCCTACTGTCCCTCCTGTCATGTGGTTTGTTCTGATTTGGCATCCTTAGCTGCTCACACCACTCACTTTCCAACTTCCAGCAAGATCCAGTCGGTGTTTGCGCTGTCCGATGGCTCAGGGTTGGCCGTGACGGTGGCGCGCTACGAAACCCCTGCACATACTGACATAGATAAGGTGAGCATTGCTTTGCTTTGCCGCACCGTGGCATCGATAAAATTCAACAGATGTTGATACCAGATGGCCTGACTTTGAAATGTTTTTTGTTGGCAAAAAGGTCGGTGTGACTCCGGACCGTCCATTGACCGCATCGTTCCCGACCGACGAAGATGGCTTCTGCAGCTGTCTCAGGGACCCAACTTCTTGCAACCTTAACGCCGCCCGTCTGTTTGTGAGATCGTGATATGGTCCCAAGTATGTCGCGGCGAGTGTCTGCCTCTGCACATTTTGGGTTTTTTGACCAGTTGGGTGGGCTTCAGTTGATATGGTAGTTTCTCTTACCTGGGGGCTTTGCTGATCCTATTCATTTTGTTAACATCTGGTTATCTTGAAGGAGAAATCTGTTTCACATCTGTACAAAGTTCCAATTTCACCATGTCAAAAAAAAAAAAACTGTTTACACTTGTCTCTGTAAAGTGTCCAATGTACAGTTTTGGACTATTACTTTTCATGAGAGAAAAAGCAAATGAAATGACATCTGTTCAGTAGTAAATACTTCCTTTGCCCCAAAATAAGTGTCTCAACTTTAGAACAACGGAGGGAGTATATAGAGTGTATCAGGCATCAGGTTTGCCGCTTCAAATCAGAAAGATCACAAAGGTGGACCTTCAAAGTCTCAGATAAAATTAGTGCAAGATTGCCCCTTTGGCAGGCTGGACTCTTGTTTCAGGGTGGTCGTTTAATCCTAGTTCAGTCAGTGTTATCTGCCATACCGATCTTCCATTTAAGGGCTTTGGATCCACCGTGTTCAAAACAGTTGATAAAATCCGACGTGCTTTCCTTTGAAAAGGAACAGAGACGGTTCAGGGAGGTCATTGCCTGGTCAGTTGGAAGCAGTTTGCCACCCGAAATCCCAAGGTGGTCCAGGTTTGCTCGATCATTGTTTAGGTGATGAACTCAGCCCTAAACATAAGATGGGAGTGGCTTGTTCGTTCCTCGAGCACCAGGAACTGGAGTACGCTCGTGGCACCAGTAAGTGACCAGAGAGACATTAACTTGTTTAATGCTACGACCAAGGTCGTTGTCGGAGATGGGAAGAAGAGCTTTTTCTTGGAGAGGCAGATGGATTAACGGTCTCTCGGTTGAGGCCATTGCTCCAGATATTTTTGCTCTTGTATTTCCTAATAATTAGAGCAAGACGTATGATGGCTGATGCAATGATGAATGGACAGTGGATTCGTCACATCAGGAAGCCAATTGCCATCGGGGTTTTCGTTCAAGCACCTTTGGGATGCTATTTTGGGCGTGCAGCAGAATCCGAACAGTTGTGACACTTGGACTTTGCAATGGGAGTCCAACGGCCAGTTCACCGTCAAGTCGGCTTATGGGGGCATTTGTTGCTGCAGCCCCGACTTGGAGAACCGCTGACTGTATTTGGAAATCTTGGGCCCCTCTTAGATGCAGATTTTTCATATGGCTGGCCACACGAGGTAGAATCTGGGCGGATGACCGGCTCATTAAAAGAGGACTCCCTCATAGCCAATTTTGTTGCTTCTGCTCATCTAGACAGGAAAATGTGAAGCACCTGTTCGTCGGGTGTGCGGTTGTGGACATCATCTGGAGCTCTATGTTGATCTGGGCTTTTCCCTCTACGAATCTTAGCCTGGAAGAGTGGTGGGATAAAGCGAGATCGAGGCTGCGAGTAGATAAGAAAAGAGCTCTTTTGTTATCTTGGTCGTTTGGTCCATCTGGAGAGAGAGGAATGGGAGGGTGTTTGATGGGATTTGTAGAAAGATGTGGAAGCGTCTCAACTCTCCAACAGGGAGAGCCCGCAGGTTATATTGATCGAGCGAGGGGAGTCTCGCGAGAGGTACAAAGGATTCGGTTGGGATTCAACCAACCAGAGATATTACAGAGAGAGAGAGATAGGGATAGAAAGTTAAACAGAAAAATAACTCTATCTATGGCGCAAGACAACTCCTTGCTGCCATCTATATCCATACAATATCTCATGTTTAACACCCTCTCTTAATCTAAGCTTCTCAAGTTTAGATTACGCTTGAACTCTTCAAACGGCCCTGTAGCCAAAGCCTTTGTGAAGCCATCTGCAACTTGATCTTTTGAAGGGACAAACCGGATCTCCAACTCCTTGCTCGCAACCCTTTCACGAACAAAATGATAATCAATCTCAATGTGCTTGGTTCTTGCATGGAAGACCGGATTAGCTGAAAGATCTGTGGCACCAAGATTGTCACACCAAAGACATGGAGTTTGTATATGATATATTTCAAGCTCCTTAAGCATAGATCTGACCAATATAATTTCGGCTGTTGCATTGGTCAACACCTTATATTTTGCCTCAGTACTTGACCTAGAGACAGTTGCCTGTTTCTTGGCACACCATGAGATGAGATTAGGTCCAAAGAAAACTGCAAAACCACATGTGGACCTTCTGTCATCCAGACATCCTGCCCAGTCAGAATCAGAAAATGCACTAACAAGTGTTGAGGGCGACTTGCTGAAAGTGAGGCCAACACCCAAGGTGTGCTTTACATATCTCAAGATGCGTTTGGCAGCAGTCCAATGGACTGAAGTAGGTGCATGAAGAAACTGACACACTTTATTGACTGCAAAAGAAATATCAGGCCTGGTGAGTGTCAAGTACTAGAGTGCACCTACCAAACTCCTGTATTTGGTGCCATCCTCTGGACTCAGAGGAACCCCTTCGGCAAGAGACAGTCTTTCAGAACTGGAGAGTGGTGTTGGAGATGGTTTGCAGCCCTGCAACCCAGCCTTGTTCAAAAGATCAGATGCATATTTTTCTTGAGAGATATGAAGACCACCTTCTGCATTCCTTTTTACCTCAATACCAAGGAAATAATGAAGATCTCCAAGATCCTTAAGAGCAAACTCTGAGTTCAAATCCTTCAAAAGGGCTATAATTGCCTCATTGGACGAGCTAGTGACAATGATATCATCCACATAAATGAGTACAAAGATAGCTATCTGTGACTTACGGTAAATAAACAGGGATGTATCAGACTTAGAGGGAGTAAAACCAAGGGTGTGCAACTTAGAACTCAACCGAGAATACCAGGCACGTGGAGCTTGCTTGAGTCCATAAAGAGATTTGTCAAGCCTGCAAATGTGAGATGGTTTATGTTTATTCTCAAACCCTGTAGGTTGCTTCATATACACTTCCTCTTCCAGAACACCATGAAGGAACGCGTTCTGCACATCTAGCTGGCGAAGGCTCCATCCTCTGGACACATCAATAGACAAAACAAGGCGGATGGTGGCAGCTTTGACAACAGGACTAAATGTGTCCTCGTAATCGAGTCCATACCTCTGTTTGAACCCCTTGGCAACGAGTCTAGCTTTATACCGATCAATTGTACCATCAGGCCTGCGTTTTATTCTGTACACCCATTTTGCAATCAATGATATTATGACCTGAACGAGGAGGAACAAGATGCCATGTATGATTTTTCTGGAGGGCATGAAACTCCTCTTCCATTGCCATCCGCCACTTAGGATCAGCTAAAGCCTCATTAACAGTGCGAGGTTCACCTGTGGGAACAGAAGAAACTAGGCCATACTTAGTTTTGTAGTTGACCTGTTGTATGGTGCCGTCACGAAGACGTGTACGAGGAGGCGTGGAGACGAGCGGTGGTGTAGCCGCAGAGGATCCAGCAGCATCAGCAGCACCAGACCCCGCCGGATCTGCTGTGGCAGAATGGGCCGACGGAGAGACGGGTGAGGCCGCAGAAGATCCAGGCGGAGGGACAGGATCATCATCGGATCCAGCAGCGGGCCCGTCTGGCGCGCCTGGCGCAGAGGACAGGGTGGCCCGCGAGAGGCGCCTGGAGTACGTCTGCGGGACCGGCGCGTACCGCGCGGTCGGCTGGCTCCCCGTTGCTGATTGGAGCGCGGCGCCCGCGGAGCCCAGTGCGGAGGCAGGGCAACACGCGTCTCCTGAAGAGAGGCGCGGGGCGGGAGATGGTGGAGGGCCTCGGGCCAGCTGACTCGATGGCAATCCCGAGGGGGATGCGGTCGGATCGGACGCGTCCAGCCGGGTCGATCCCGAGGCTGATTCCACCGGATCGCCTGCATGCACGCTGGAGCTCCCTGATGCACCATTTTCTGCGTCATTTTCTTCGCTGATTCTGCCTGGAACAGTAAACTCAGGGATAACAGGAGATATATTAGTCATATTTTGGTCAGCGCAACTATCATCGCTCGCACACGAAACGCCGGAAAGGTGAGATGGGAGAAGAAGGATTTCTTTCCTAAGGAGGGTGCCGGCATTGGGGTGTAGACTTGCAAAGGGAAACTGAGTCTCATCAAAAACGACGTCACGTGAGATGTACACACGACCTGTAGAAACATCAAGGCACTTGACACCTTTGTGTTGCGCACTATAGCCAAGAAAAACGCACTGTTTGGAATGATACATGAGTTTTCGAGTATTGTATGGACGAAGATTTGGCCAACATGCGCAACCAAAAACACGAAGGGCGGTGTAATCTGGTGTGATATGAAGAAGACGTTCAGTGGGAGTTTCATGAGAAATAGTGCGACTGGGCCACATGTTAATAAGGTGAACAGCGGTGCGAAAAGCCTCATCCCAAAATTTGAGAGGCATGGAGGCAGAAGCTAATAAAGCCAAGCCTACTTCGACAATATGTTGATGCTTTCGTTCAGCAGAGCCATTCTGCTGATGCGCATGTGGGCATGAAACGTGGTGAGAGATACCTATCTTTTGAAAAAAAGAATTGAGTTTCTCATACTCACCACCCCAGTCGGACTGTACATCAATGATTTTACTATCGAATTTTCGCTCTACAAGAGCTTGAAAGTTGTGGAACACTTGAAACACGTCAGAACGTTTCTTAAGAACATAAATCCATGTATATTTGCTAAAGTCATCAATAAAGCTTACATAGTATTGGTGTCTACCAACGGAGGTGGGTGCTGGACCCCATACATCAGAAAAAATGAGTTGCAAAGGTTTTGTAGAGACACTAATAGACACAGAATATGGTAATTGATGACTTTTAGCACGTTGACAGGAATCACAGATTGTTTCTGAGTTTCTCTCACCAACAACTGGGAGATTATTATTACTAAGAATACGATGAACCGTAGCAAATGAAGGATGTCCTAAGCGATTGTGCCACCGTTCAACAGAAAGCTTGATGGCACCATAGGCTTGTTTATTGTATCGACAATACTGCGGAAGCAAAGAGTAGAGGCCTTGAACACAAACACCTCTATGAAGTACTTTCTTCGTGACCTGATCCTTGATCAAAAAAAAGAATGGGTGAAACTCTAGAAACACATTGTTGTCAAGAGCAAGACGATGAACAGATAACAAGGTTTTGGAAGCATTGGGAACATGCAAGATTTCATTGAGCTCAAGATTTTTGTGTGGGGTTTTGATAAATGAGTGACCAATATGACTTATCTCCATACCTGCACCATTTGCGGCGGTGTAGACTTGATCATGGCCACGGTATTTTTCATGCATTGTCAGCTTCTCCAATTCACCAGTGATATGATTTGTGGCACCTGTGTCCATATACCAATTGGTATCAACACCATAGGATACATCAGCTGCAGCTGCAATTTTCTTGCTTTGGGAGTTAGGATCATCGGCATAGCGCCAATCACAGTCCTTTGCAAGATGATTTGTTTTCTTACAGATTTGGCAACGTCCCTCATAACCACCATACCCTAGGAAGTGACGCCCTCTGTTGTTGTTGCTGGGAGGGCGCCGAGCGTTGTTGCCGCCACAAGAAGGGTTCTGATGATAGTGGCCGCCACCACCACCACCACCATAGTGGCCTCCTCCTCCATTGTTCTGTTGGTAGC
Organism: Triticum timopheevii; assembly: GCA_963921465.1. Classification (NCBI taxonomy): domain Eukaryota; kingdom Viridiplantae; phylum Streptophyta; class Magnoliopsida; order Poales; family Poaceae; genus Triticum; species Triticum timopheevii. The sequence continues at coordinate 484,810,258 of OY997270.1, read as the reverse complement.
CACCACCAGAGCCGCCGCCTGGGTGGTAGCCACCTCCGCCGGTGCCGTAGTTGCCGCCACCAGAAGCACCATAGCCACCGCCGTTTCCACGGGAGCCACCACCACCGCCGCCCTTATGGTTGCGGTAGCCGCCCTTGCCGGCGTTCGGACGACCCCGAGACGCAGCGTTGGCCGATGACTTGAAGCCACCAGCACCACCGCCATGGAACATCTCAATCCGCTGATCAAAGTTCGCCACCATGGAGAAGAGCGCGTCAATGGTTACAGGTTCTGTGCGCACGTCGAGGGCGGAGATGATCGGCTGGTAGTCCATGTCCAGGCCCGTGACGATGAAGGAGATGAGCTCCCCCTCCCCGAGTGGTTTGCCCGCCGCCGCGAGCTCATCGGAGAGGGAGCACATGTGCCCGAAGTACGCCGAGGCCGACTGAGTACCTTTCTGCGCGTTGGTTAGCGCAGATCGGATGTTGTTGACGCGGGACAACGAGACGGCAGAGAAAATAGTCGCCAATGCAGCCCAGATCGCATGAGAGGATTCAAGCGAGGCAACTTGGACAAGAACTTCTTTGGACAGGTTGTAGAGGAGATAAGCGACGATTTGTTGATCCTGGATCAGCCAGGGGGCATAGGCAGGGTTTGGAATCACCTGGTCCTTGCCATCTTTGTCTTTGGTGGTGATGGTTTTGGGAGGCTCCTCTAGGGTTTGATCTAAATAGCCAAACAAGCCGGCGCCCATTATCTGGGATCGCGCTTGAGCTCTCCAGAGAACATAGTTCGTCCGGGAGAGGGGCTCTGAGGTGTTGTAGTTGAGGCCAGAGGTGACAGGGACGGTGGAGGACGACATGATGGGAGGGAGGTGATGGGAGATTGATGGAGGCTAGCTAGATGTGGAAGGGCCTGCTCTGTATACCATGTAGAAAGATGTGGAAGCGTCTCAACTCTCCAACAGGGAGAGCCCGCAGGTTATATTGATCGAGCGAGGGGAGTCTCGCGAGAGGTACAAAGGATTCGGTTGGGATTCAACCAACCAGAGATATTACAGAGAGAGAGATAGGGATAGAAAGTTAAACAGAAAAATAACTCTATCTATGGCGCAAGACAACTCCTTGCTGCCATCTATATCCCTACAATATCTCATGTTTAACAGAATTCACACGCCAATCAAATTAAAAACAGAAGCTCGCTTCGCTTCTGGGTTGTGGCGAGTCGATATATATTTCAAATCCCCTACAATCCAGATTAATCTAGAGTACGGTTGTAGCACCCTCCCTTAGTCTCAGTACCATCCATTGCTCTTCCTTCCTTTTATTTTTGTGTCCGTGTTTGGATTCGGACGGTCGCCTTGTACTGTTGTTGCTTGGATGTTGTCTTTCTATCTATAAATATGCATGCAGCTCTCCTGCACAGTTCGAAGAAAATGACATGTGTGCGGAAGCATAAGGGTAAAATTAGAAGTCTTGGAGGTAGTTTATCATGTGCAAAGTATGGATGTCGCGTAAACACAAAATAGAAATTTGAGAAGTCTATGATAAATATGTTTTTTCAATAGCAAACACATATCCAATGAATTACAAACATGATTTGTAATTTACAAGTTGCAAGGATTCTGTTTTACCAAAGGTACACACAGTTGGATCAAATAGCAATAGTGCTAACCTCACAATACAATACACATGATAACAAGGCTTAGAAGCAACATTTTTATATACAAGTAGTCGCTCTAGTAGATTATTATGCATGATCTAATCACCTTGCATAATACGAACTTCGTGGGTTTATGGGTTGGTTCTCACTTTCACCCATAGGATACCCATTTAATTCGATTTCATAACCGCTAGTAGATTCTCCACCAAGAAGGCTTTCGGCATCCATCTCCAAGTCAATCTGTACCCAAGGATGCACTGAAAGCTTCCTCAATCTATTGAGCTCATCAGCAACATCTTTCATAAAGGGCCTATTGTCACCGCACATATCTAGGCATTTTTTAGCAAGGTCTACAAGTCCTCTCAGTAACTCCATGCTCTCCTCGCCTTTCACATGGCTCACTAACACTGCATCAAGATTGTTTTCTTTCATAGCAGACAAAAAAACTGATGACAAACTCCTTTGTGTCTCGGATCCTTCGAGCTTTAGCGGCAACTGACCGGTGAGGATCTCTAGAAGGATAACTCCAAAGCTATATACATCACTTTTCTCTGTTAACTGGCATGTTTGCATGTATTCAGGATCAAGGTATCCACAAGTACCTTGAACCATTGTGACAAACTGCTCTTTGTCAGACGGTGCTAGTATGGAGGCTCCAAAGTCCGAGACTTTGGCCATGTAGTTGTCATCAAGTAGGATGTTGGAAGTTTTCACATCACCGTGAATTATTGGAGGAGACGCGTACGAATGCAGGAAGCAAAGTCCTTCAGCTGCTTCATGAGCAATCCTTAAGAGAGTGTTGAAGGATATTTGCAATGCATGGTTCTTGCCATGGATTAGCTCGAATAGTGTACCATGTGGTACATACTCATACACTAGAATTGGAACTTCCACCTCGAGGCAACAACCCAAGAGTTTGACAATGTTTTTGTGGTTGATTTGGGACAAAATGAGCATCTCCTGGCCAAATTCCTTCTTCTGCCTGTCGTCGACTAATGCACATCTTTTAACTGCAATTGGCGTGTTCTTTATTATCCATTTATAGACCGTTCCATGGCTCCCTTTTCCAAGTATTCTACCATTGTCGAAGTTGCCAGTGGCTTGAATTAGTTCAGCTTGTGAATATACGGTGAAAGCAAGACCTTTATCGGATTTCATCCTATCAAACAAAAGCAAGCCTCCATGTTGACGAAAATACTCTTGCTTAACTTTGTTCAGTTTTCTCTTTTGAATTATCATTTGTCCCCAGAAGATAGTAATCACAATGATAACCATTAGACCAAATAATCCCATTGTAACTCCTGCATAACAACATTGTATGACACCATTATTTTTAGATAGATAGATATATAGAGAGAGAAAGAGAGAGTGAGAAACATGGCTGGTCATACATTGGACAACATTGGATGAAATGTTTGTTATTTTGTTTTACATTATTATTTTATTTCTTGGCATTGCACGAGAATGTGATAAAGTAATGATTTGTGTCAGGTAATCCCATTCGCTTGGTTGTTAGTTACCTATTATAAAGCCGGTGTCAGGGTTGCATGTATTGCTTTCCTTGACATATTTTTTTCCTACTCGGCAAGAACACCGGTGTTCTCCAATGATATTGCGGCAGAAGCCATCGGAAGGGCATGGGTTGTGGTTGCATTCGTTAACATCTGCAGCAAAACCCAACATAAATTAGAGGTTCAAATAAAAGAACCCTCTACATCCAGGGTGCAATTTGATTTGCGTAATGTGTATATGCACATTGACAGTTCAATTAACCTGTGCATCCATCTTGAAGATAAGGATTGCCTTGGTACCCATGTGTGCAATTGCACATATACCCTTGATCATTGGTTGAATCGACACACTTGCTGTTGCTGCTGAGACATGCATATGTGCCCGTCTCGTTCCGTCGGGCGGCATCACATCGCACAACATCCCTTATGGCCCAATCATATACCATAGGCGCCCGCCCAGCATTTGTGTCATAGAACTTTGTGGTGCTTATGTAGGAGACGTCGAACTTGAACGCAGCTGCCTCCATCAGCACCGCATAGCTGCATCGGTTGAATGTCCAGATGCTACTTGTGTTAGCGAATGTCGAGAAGCTTACTCTATAGTTGTAAATCTTGTTTGGTATCGTGGTCTGAGAGCAGCCCATCCCAGAGCAAGAACCATTGACCAAGTCTAATGGGTCACGGCATGTTGCAACACCCAGGCCCTGGTAGCCCGTGGCATTGTCAGATATGAAGGCAAGGGCGTTGCACCCAATGACCGTGAACTTGTTCCTGACATCAGAGAGCCGGGTGGGAAAAGAAGGTTTGGATCGGATGCCCCAACCGTATTGGCCGACGAACTCCATGCTCATGGTAGAGGTGTTATAGCAGAACCCCAAGATGTCATTCAGCACTCGGATCGTGGCATGCGTCAAGGAAATATCGAGCACCTCAAAGTCGCCCAAGAGTGGCTTGTGAATGCCATCTTGCACCGTGCAATTGATGCTGAAACCTTCTGAGAGTGAGCAGTTCTCGCCGATACCAAAAGGGTATGGTATGTCAACGTTGCCACATTGCCTCTGGCATTTAGAACTAGGTGCCACGGCTGTAGTGGCATATTGTGGTGCAAGCAGTACAATGCTGAGGCCAAGCTGTAACAACACCCGCATATTCTCAGGCTGGAGAACAAGTAAACATGAAACTGTCAAGGAAGTCGACACCAACTTCAGAAAAAAAAAAACTTAATGAGGGAGAATAGACTGAGTATAAATCTTTAGGCATCATCCACATAGTATCCAAAGGAAATAGAATATGAAAATACTTTTGATGATGAATCCAACGATACAAATTTAGCATTGTAGGCACTGACACTTTTCTCGTAAAACTTAGTCAAACATGCATAAGTTTGGCTTTCTAAAAACTAATACACCATATATTGTGCCGAGTATCTAATTCTCATGTGTGGATTTAACGAGAAGGAAAGCGCCCGACCCCCAAGTCGCTCCCGCGAGCGTCGTCGGGGGAAACCCTAGTCGCCGCCCCTCGCCCCCCCCTCCCCCCCCCCCCCCCCGCGTCGATCTCTCTCCCCCCGCCGCCACCGCACAGCGCCACTGGGCAAAGACCGGCCGGCGTTGGTGGCGGCGGGGATCTTGCCCCTCCTCTCGCGGTTGGCGTCTGGCGCGGGACGGCGCTGGGTTGGGCGGGGCCTAGCGGCGCGGCGGAGGGCGTGCTGGGTGGCGGCGGTGCAGCTGCGGCTTGAGGCCTCTCCAACGCGCGGCGGCTGTGGCTTCTCTGGCGGTGGCGCGAGTTCCCGACGGCGTGGCGCGGCGGAGCTCCTACGATGATTCGGCGGCGGGCTGGAGGGCTAGGCACCGTCCAGTGGTGCTGCCTCCACGGCGGTTGCGGCTTGGGGCCCTGGACCCCGATCCGATCTGGATCTGGTGGTGCCAGGGCCTGGGCCATGGCGGCTGACGAGGCATGGGATTCGTCGGGGCATGTCGGCCTCTAGGCACCATGGGGGTGCCGGCGGCGACGCGTGCCCGGCGTGGTGAGACTGCTGGACGTGGTGGTCATCTTCTTCCCGAGATGGCCGGCCAGAGGCTTGGTGATCGGATCTCGAGATCCATCATCTTGTCCCGGCTGCGAGTAGGGGAGACATGGTTGCCGGTGAAAACCGAGCCGACGGCAGGCGATGGCGGCGTTCTCGCCGTTACCTTGATGAAGGCATCGTCATGTAACTATTGTCGACCCACTCGTGCTGCTCCGAGGGAAACCCCAAGATCTGGTGTTCCAGATCGGACGATGGCGGCAGTGCGGTGTCGTTTCTCTCTTGGGAGCATCGTTTGCGGATCAACGCTGGATGTCAGAGGCAGGAGGTGGAGCGTCTTCGTCTTGTACGGAGCTTCGGGGGTGATGTCAAGTCATGCCTGACCGACAGGTGCTACGCTTTGTCATGCCTGGTTGGCAGGTGCTACGCATGACAGATCTTCCAAGGACTTCAAGCTGTGTCGGCTGGTGATACTGAAGGAAATATGCCCTAGAGGCAATAATAAAGTTATTATTTATTTCCTTATTTCATGATAAATGTTTATTATTCATGCTAGAATTGTATTAACCGGAAACGTAATACATGTGTGGATACATAGACAAACATAGTGTCACTAGTATGCCTCTACTTGACTAGCTCGTGAATCAAAGATGGTTAAGTTTCCTAGCCATAGACATGAGTTGTCATTTGATTAACGGGATCACATCATTAGGAGAATGATGTGATTGACATGACCCATTCCGTTAGCCTAGCACTTGATCGTTTAGTATGTTGCTATTGCTTTCTTCATGACTTATACATGTTCCTGTAACTATGAGATTATGCAACTCTCGTTTACCGGAGGAACACTTTGGGTGCTACCAAATGTCACAACGTAACTGGGTGATTATAAAGGAGTACTACAGGTGTCTTCAAAGGTACATGTTGGGTTGGCATATTTCGAGATTAGGTTTTGTCACTCCGATTGTCGGAGAGGTATCTCTGGGCCCTCTCGGTAATGCACATCACTATAAGCCTTGCAAGCAATGTAGCTAATGAGTTAGTTACGAAATGATGCATTACGGAACGAGTAGAGAGACTTGCCAGTAACGAGATTGAACTAGGTATTGAGATACCGACGATCGAATCTCGGGCAAGTAACATACCGATGACAAAGGGAACAACGTATGTTGTTATGCGGTTTGACAGATAAAGATCTTCGTAGAATATGTGGGAGCCAATATGGGCATCCAGGTCCCGCTATTGGTTATTGACCGAGAATAGTTCTAGGTCATGTCTACATAGTTCTCGAACCCGTAGGGTCCGCACGCTTAAGGTTTCAATGACAGTTATATTATGAGTTTATGAGTTTTGATGTACCGAAGGAGTTCGGACTCCCGGATGAGATCGGGGACATGACGAGGAGTCTCGAATGGTCGAGACGTAAAGATCGATATATTGGACGACTATATTCGGAGTTCGGAAATGTTCCGAGTGATTCAGGTATTTTCGGGGGTACGGGGGAGTTATGGGAATACGAGGAAGAAGCAATGGGCCTCATGGGCCAAGTGGTGGAAGAGAGGAGGCAGGGCGCGCGGCCCCCCTAGCCCAAATCGAATTGGACTAGGGGGCCAGCCCCCCTTTCCTCCTTTTCCTCCCTCTCCTTCCTTCTCCTTCTCCTTCCCTTCCTTCCCCTCTCCTACTTGGACTAGGAAAGAGGGGGGAATCCTACTTGGAGTAGGATTCTCCCCCTTGGGCGCACCTCCTCCCCTTGGCCGGCCCCCTCCCCCTTGCTCCTTTATATACGGGGGCAGGAGGCACCCCATGACACACAAGTTGATCTACGGATCGTTCCTTAGCCGTGTGCGGTGCCCCCCTCCATCATATTCCACCTCGGTCATATTGTCGCGGAGTTTAGGCGAAGCCCTGCACCGGTGAAGCATCTTCATCGTCACCACGCCGTCGTGATGACGGAACTCATCCCCGACGCTTTGCTGGATCGGAGCCCTGGGATCGTCATCAAGCTGAACGTGTGCTGAACTCGGAGGTGCTGTACGTTCGGTACTTGGATCGGTCGGATCGTGAAGACGTACGACTACATCAACCGCGTTGTCATAACGCTTCCGCTTACGGTCTACGAGGGTACGTGGACAATACTCTCCCCTCTCGTTGCTATGCCATCACCATGATCTTGCGTGTGCATAGGATAATTTTGAAACTACTACGTTCCCCAACAGTGGCATCCGAGCCAGGTTTTATGCGTAGATGTCATATGCACGAGTAGAAAACAAGTGAGTTGTGGGCGATACAAGTCATACTGCTTACCAGCATGTCATACTTTGGTTCGGCGGTATTGTGAGATGAAGCGGCCCGGACCGACATTACGCGTACGCTTACGCGAGACTGGTTTCACCGTTACGAGCACTCGTGCTTAAAGGTGGCTGGCGGGTGTCTGTCTCTCTCACTTTAGCTGAATCGAGTGTGGCTACGCCCGGTCCTTGTGAAGGTTAAAACATCACTAACTTGACGAACTATCGTTGTGGTTTTAATGCGTAGGTAAGAACGGTTCTTGCTCAGCCTGTAGCAGCCACGTAAAATTTGCAACAACAAAGTAGAGGACGTCTAACTTGTTTTTGCAGGGCATGTTGTGATGTGATATGGTCAAGACGTGATGCTATATTTTATTGTATGAGATGATCATGTTTTGTAACCAAAGTCATCGGCAACTGGCAGGAGCCATATGGTTGTCGCTTTATTGTATGAAATGCAAATGCCCTGTAATTGCTTTACTTTATCACTAAGCGGTAGCGATAGTCGTAGAAGCAATAGATGGCGTAACGACAATGATGCTACGATGGAGATCAAGGTGTTGCGCCGGTGACAATGGTGATCATGATGGTGCTTTGAAGATGGAGATCACAAGCACAAGATGATGATGGCCATATCATATCACTTATATTGGTTGCATGTGATGTTTATCCTTTATGCATCTTATCTTGCTTTGATTGACGGTAGCATTTTAAGATGATCTCTCACTAAATTATCAAGAAGTGTTCTCCTTGAGTATGCACCGTTGCGAAAGTTCTTCGTGCTGAGACACCACGTGATGATCGGGTGTGATAGGCTCTATGTTCAAATACAACGGGTGCAAAATAGTTGCACACGTGGAATACTCAGGTTAAACTTGACGAGCCTAGCATATACAGATATGGCCTCGGAACACGGAGACCGAAAGGTCGAACGTGAATCATATAGTAGATATGATCAACATAGTGATGTTCACCGTTGAAACTACTCCATCTCACGTGATGATATCGGACATGGTTTAGTTGATACGGATCTCGTGATCACTTAGATGACTAGAATTATGTCCTTGATGCACCGGTAGGTGACAAACCTATTGCAGGAGCAGATGCAGACGTTATGAACGTTTGGCTAGCTCAATATGATGACTACTTGATAGTTTAGTGCACCATGCTTAACGGCTTAGAATCGGGACTTCAAAGACGTTTTGAACATCATGGACCATATGAGATGTTCCAGGAATTGAAGTTAATATTTCAAGCAAATACCCGAGTTGAGAGATATGAAGTATCCAACAAGTTCTATAGCTAAAAGATGGAGGAGAATCGCTCAACTAGTGAGCATGTGCTCAGATTGTCTGGGTACTTCAATCGCTTGAATCAAGTGGGAGTTAATCTTCCAGATAAGATAGTGATTGACATAATTCTCTAGTCACCATCACTAAGTTACTAGAACTTCGTGATGAACTATAGTATGCAAGGGATGACAAAAATGATTCCCGAGCTGTTCGTGATGTTGAAATCGACGAAGGTAGAAATCAAGAAAGAGCATCAAGTGTTGATGATTGACAAGACCACTAGTTTCAAGAAAAGGGCAAAGGGAAAGAAAGGGAAACTTCAAGTAGAATGGTAAATAAGTTGTCACTCCCGTGAAGAAGACCTAAGCTGAACCTGTTGGGGAACGTAGTAATTTCAAAATTTGCCTACGCACACACAAGATCATGGTGATGATATAGCAACGAGAGGGGAGAGTGTTCGTCCACGTACCCTCATAGACCGTAAGCGGAAGCGTTATGACAACGCGGTTGATGTAGTCGTACATCTTCACGATCCGACCGATCCAAGCACCGAACGTACGGCACCTCCGAGTTCTGCACACGTTCACCTCGATGACGATCTCCGGCCTCCGATCCAGCTGAGCTCCGGAGATGAGTACCGTCAGCATGACGGCGTGGTGACGATGATGATGTTCTACCGGCGCAGGGCTTCGCCTAAACTCCGCGACGATATGACTGAGGTGGAATATGGTGGAAGGGGGCACCGCACACGGCTAAGGAACGATCCGTAGATCAACTTGTGTGTCTATGGGGTGCCCCCTGCCCCCGTATATAAAGGAGGGAGGGAGGAGGAGGCCGGCCCTCTACTATGGCGCGCCATGGGGAGTCCTACTCCCACCGGGAGTAGGATTCCCCCTTTCCTAGTCCAACTAGGGGTCCTTCCATGTAGTAGGAGTAGCAGATTAGGAAGGGGAAGAGAGAAGGGAAGGAAGGAGGGGGTGCGGCCCCTCCCCCTAGTCCAATTCAGACTAGGCCTTGGGGGGCGCGCGGCCTGCCCTAGGCAGCCCCTCTCTCTTTCCCGCAGGGCCCAATAAGGCCCAATACTTCTCCCCGGCGAATTCCCGTAACTCTCCGGTACTCCGAAAAATACCCGAATCACTCGGAACCTTTCCGAACTCCGAATATAGTCGTCCAATATATCGATCTTTATGTCTCGACCATTTCGAGACTCCTCGTCATGTCCCCGATCTCATCCAGGACTCTGAACTCCTTCGGTACATCAAAACTCATAAACTCATAATATAACTGTTATCGAAACCTTAAGCGTGCGGACCCTACGGGTTCGAGAACTATGTAGACATGACCTAGAACTATTCTTGGTCAATAACCAATAGCGGGACCTGGATGTCCATATTGGCTCCTACATATTCTACGAAGATCTTTATCGGTCAAACCGCATAACAACATACGTTGTTCCCTTTGTCATCGGTATGTTACTTGTCCGAGATTCGATCGTCGGTATCCAATACCTAGTTCAATCTCGTTACCGGCAAGTCTCTTTACTCGTTCCATAATACATCATCTCATAACTAACTCATTAGTTATATGCTTGCAAGGCTTAGGTGATGAGTATTACCGAGAGGGCCCAGAGATACCTCTCCGACAATCGGAGTGACAAAACCTAATCTCGAAATATGCCAACCCAACATGTACCTTCGGAGACACCTGTAGAGCACCTTTATAATCACCCAGTTACGTTGTGACGTTTGGTAGCACACAAAGTGTTCCTCCGGTAAACGGGAGTTGCATAATCTCCTAGTTGTAGGAACATTGTATAAGTCATGAAGAAAGCAATAGCAACATACTAAACGATCAAGTGCTAGGCTAACAGAATGGGTCATGTCAATCGCATCATTCTCCTAATGATGTGATCCCGTTAATCAAATGACAACTCTTTTGTCCATGGCTAGGAAACATAACCATCTTTGATAAACAAACTAGTCCAGTAGAGGCATACTAGTGACACTATGTTTGTCTATGTATTCACACATGTATTATGTTTCCGGTTAATACAATTCTAGCATGAATAATAAACATTTATCATGAAATAAGGAAATAAATAATAAGTTTATTATTGCCTCTAGGGCATATTTCCTTCAGAACCAAAGACTGAAACTGAGTGCTTACATTGCAAAGGAAATGGTCACTTGAAACGGAAATACCCTGAATATTTGGTGGATAAGAAGGATGGCAAACTGAACAAGGGTATATTTGATATACAGGTTATTGATGTGTACCTTACTAGTGTTTATAATAACCCCTGAGTATTTGATACTTGTTCGGTTGCTAAGATTAGTAACTCGAAACAGGAGTTACAGAATAAACAGAAACTAGTTGAGGGTGAAGTGACGATGTGTGTTGGAAGTGGTTCCAAGATTGATATGATCATCATCACTCCCTATCCTTTCGGGATTAGTGTTGAACCTAAATAAATGTTATTTGGCATTTGCGTTGAGCATGAATATGATTTGATCATGTTTATTGCAATACGGTTATTCATTTAAAATCAGAGAATAATTGTTGTTCTGTTTAAATGAATAAAACCTTTGATGGTCATACACCCAATGAAAATAGTTTGTTGGATCTCGATCGTAATGATACACATATACATAATATTGATGCCAAAAGATGCAAAGTTGATAATGATAGTGCAACTTATTTGTGGCACTGCCGTTTGGGTCATATCGGTGTAAAGCGCATGAAGAAACTCCATAAAGATGGATTTTCGGAATCACTTGGTTATGAATCATTTGATGCTTGCGAACCATGCCTTTTGGGCAAGATGACTAAAATTCCGTTCTCCGGAACAATGGAGCAAGCTACTGACTTATTGGAAATAATACATATCGATGTATGCAATCCAATGGGTGTTGATGCTCGTGGCAAGTATCATTATTTTCTGACCTTCACAAGATGATTTGAGCAGATATGGGTATATCTACTTGATGAATTATAAGTCTGAAATAGTTGAAAGGTTCAAAGAATTTCAGAGTGAAGTGGAAAAATCATCGTAACAAGAAAATAAAGTTTCTATGATCTAATTGTAGAGATGAATATTTGAGCTACGAGTTTGGCCTTCAATTAAAACAATGTGGAATAGTTTCACAGCTCATGCCACCTGGAACACCACATTGTTATGGTGTGTCCGAACGTCGTAACCGCACTTTATTGGATATGGTGCAATCTATGATGTCTGTTATTGAATTACCATTGTCGTTCTGGGGTTATGCATTAGAGACAGCTGCATTCACGTTAAAAGGGCACCATCTAAATCCGTTGAGACGACACCATATGAACTGTGGTTTAGCAAGAAACCCAAGTTGTCATTTCTTAAAGTTTGGGGCTACGATGCTTATGTGAAAAAGTTTCATCCTGATAAGCTCAAACCCAAATCGGAGAAATGCGTCTTCATAGAATACCCAAAGGAAACTGTTGGGTACACCTTCTATCACAGATCCGAAGGCAAGATATTCGTTGCTAAAAATGGATCCTTTCTAGAGAAGGAGTTTCTCTTGAAAGAAGTGAGTGGGAGGAAATTAAAACTTGATGAGGTAAATGTACCTTCTCCCGAATTGGAAAATAATTCATCACTGAAATCAATTCCAGTGATTCTTACACCAATTAGTGAGGAAGTTAATGATGATGATCATGAAACTTCAGATCAAGTTATTACAGAAACTCATAGGTTTTCCAGAGTACGGTCCGCACCAGAGTGGTACGGTGATCCTATTCTGGAAATCATGTTACTAGACCATGATGAACCTATGAACTATGAGGAAGCGATGATGAGCCCAGATTCCGCAAAATGGTTTGAGGCCATGAAATCTGAGATGGAATCCATGTATGAGAACAAAGTGTGGACTTTGGTGGACTTGCCCGATGATCGGCAAGCCATAGAAAATAAATGGATCTTCAAGAGGAAGACGGACGCTGATAGTAGTGTTACTATCTACAAAGCTAGACTTGTCGGAAAAGGTTTTTGACAAAGTTCAAGATGTTGAATACAATGAGATTTTCTCACTAGTATCGATGCTGAAGTCTGTCCGAATCATGTTAGCAATTGCCACATTTTATGAAATCTGGCAAATGGATGTCAAAACTGCATTCCTTAATGGATTTATTAAAGAAGAGTTGTATATGATGCAACCAGAAGGTTTTGTCAATCCTAAAAATGCTAACAAAGGGTGCAAACATGTCGGAGTTGGAATATACGCTTTGATGAGTTGATCAAAGCATATGGTTTTATACAGACTTTTGGAAAGGCCTGTATTTACAAGAAAGTGAGTGGGAGCACTACAACATTTCTGATAAGTATATGTGAATGACATATTGTTGATCGGAAATAATGTAGAATTATTCTGCAAAGCATAAAGGAGTGTTTGACAGGAGTTTTTCAAAGAAAGACCTCGGTAAAGTTGCTTACATATTGAGCATCAAGATCTATAGAGATAGATCGAGACGCTTGATAAGTTTTTTCAATAAGTACATACCTTGACAAAGATTTTGAAGTAGTTCAAAATGGAACAGTCAAAGAAAGAGTTCTTGCCTGTGTTACAAGGTGTGAAATTGAGTAAGACTCAAAGCCCGACCACGGCAGAAAATAGAAAAGAGAAAGAAAGTCATTCCCTATGCCTCAGTCATAGGTTCTATAAAGTATGCTATGATATGTACCAGACCTATTGTATACCTTGCTCTGAATTTGGCAAGGGAGTACAATAGTGATCTAGGAGTAGATCACTAGATATTGGTCAAGAATATCCTTAGTGAGGACTAAGGAAATGTTTCTCGATTATGGAGGTGATAAAAGAGCCCGTCGTAAAGAGTTACATCGGTGCAAGCTTTTACACCGATCCAGATGACTCTAAGTCTCAATCTGGATACATATTGAAAGTGGGAGCAATTAGCTAGAGTAGCTTCGTACAGAGCATTGTAGACATAGAATATTTGCAAAATACATACGGCTCTGAATGTGACAGACCCGTTGACTAAGCTTCTCTCACGAGCAAAACATGATCACACCTCAGTACTCTTTGGGTGTTAATCACATAGCTATGTGAACTAGATTATTGACTCTAGTAAACCCTTTGGGTGTTAGTCACATGACGATGTGAACTATGGTTGTTAATCATATACAGATATGAATATTAGTGTTAAATCACATGGCGATGTGAACTAGATTATTGACTCTAGTGCAAGTGGGAGACTGAAGGAAATATGCCCTAGTGGCAATAATAAAGTTATTATTTATTTCCTTATTTCATGATAAATGTTTATTATTCATGCTAGAATTGTATTAATCGGAAACGTAATACATGTGTGGATACATAGACAAATATAGTGTCACTAGTATGCCTCTACTTGACTAGCTCGTGAATCAAAGATGGTTACATTTCCTAGCCATAGACATGAGTTGTCATTTGATTAACGGGTTAACATCATTAGGAGAATGATGTGATTGACATGACCCATTCCGTTAGCCTAGGACTTGATCATTTAGTATGTTGCTATTGCTTTCTTCATGACTTATACATGTTCCTATAACTATGAGATTATGCAACTCCCGTTTACCGGAGGAACACTTTGGGTGCTACCAAACGTCACAACGTAACTGGGTGATTATAAAGGAGTACTACAGGTGTCTCCAAAGGTACATGTTGGGTTGGCGTATTTTGAGATTAGGTTTTGTCACTCCGATTGTCGGAGAGGTATCTCTGGGCCCTCTCGGTAATGCACATCACTATAAGCCTTGCAAGCAATGTAGCTAATGAGTTAGTTACGGAATGATGCATTACGAAACGAGTAAAGAGGCTTGCCAGTAAAGAGATTGAACTAGGTATTGAGATACCGACAATCGAATCTCGGGCAAGTAACATACCGATGACAAAGGGAACAACGTATGTTGTTATGCGGTTTGACCGATAAAGATCTTCATAGAATATGTGGGAGCCAATATGGGCATCCAGGTCCCGCTGTTGGTTATTGACCGAGAATAGTTCTTGGTCATGTCTACATAGTTCTCAAACCCGTAGGGTCCGCACGCTTAAGGTTTCGATGACAGTTATATTATGAGTTTATGAGTTTTGATGTACCGAAGGAGTTCGGAGTCCCGGATGATATCGGGGACATGACGAGGAGTCTCGAAATGGTCGAGACGTAAAGATCGATATATTGGACGACTATATTCGGAGTTCGGAAAAGTTCCGAGTGATTCGGGTATTTTCGGGGGTAACGGGGAGTTACGGGAATACGAGGAAGAAGCAATGGGCCTCATGGGCCAAGTGGTGGAAGAGAGGAGGCACGGCGCGTGGCCCCCCTAGCCCAAACCGAATTGGACTAGGGGGCCAGCTCCCCTTTCCTCCTTTTCCTCCCTCTCCTTCCTTCTCCTTCTCCTTCCCTTCCTTCCCCTCTCCTACTTGGACTAGGAAAGAGGGGGAATCCTACTTGGAGTAGGATTCTCCCCCTTGGGCGCGCCTCCTCCCCTTGGTCGGCCCCCTCCCCCTTGCTCCTTTATATACGGGGGCAAGGGGGCACCCCATGACACACAAGTTGATCTACGGATCGTTCCTTAGCCGTGTGCGGTGCCCCCCTCCACCATATTCCACCTCCGTCATTTCGTCGCGGAGTTTAGGCGAAGCCCTGCGCCGGTGAAGCATCATCATCGTCACCATGCCGTCGTGCTGACGGAACTCATCCCCGACGCTTTGCTGGATCGGAGCCCTGGGGTCGTCATCGAGCTGAACGTGTGCTGAACTCGGAGGTGCCATACGTTCGATACTTGGATCGGTCGGATTGTGAAGACGTACGACTACATCAACCGCGTTGTCATAACGCTTCCGCTTACGGTCTACGAGGGTACGTGGACAATACTCTCCCCTCTCGTTGCTATGCCATCACCATGATCTTGCGTGTGCGTAGGAAATTTTTTAAAATTACTACGTTTCCCAACAGATACCTGGCAGCATGGCACTGAGGTGTATCAGTGGCGACCGCGACGTGCTCAGCTGTTTGCGCGCAGGGAGGAGGTGCCGTTTGGCGCCGTGGTGGCGTCGACGATAGCTAGACCAAGCAAGGTTGATGCATCAGTACAGTTCTGAAGATGGAGCGGTGGCAGTTGGCGGCGGCGGCATCTGAGTGCACGCCGGACCGGTGAGACCCATGCCCGGAAAGCGTCCTGGATGGGTTCTCAGGTCTTAGATGTTAGGTTTGGCTGCGATGTCTGTTTGGTATTAGGCCCAGGCTATCTGCGCCCCTTCATCAGCTGGATTGAGGTGCTTAGACGGCGGCTTTAGTCTTACTGTTGTATTACTTTGTAAGGTCTTGTGAGAATAATTAATAAAGTGGCCGTATGCATCGCCCAGATGCAGAGGCTGGGGTCATCCTCCTTTTCTAAAAAAAAATGTATGGATTTAACGTCACATTAAAACTCTAACTTCAGCTAGCTCTATGCATGTACTGGCCTAATATAGTATACAAACAACACATAGAGTCATTAATCTTCTATATTAATTTTTCGTGAAAATCAAACATATATATGTTTGACCAAGGTTAAGACCTAAAGTCATCATAAATAATTGCATAATAATTCTTAGATATTGTGTATTTGCTTTATATCATAGAGCCGGCCGGGTGAAAAATCCTTTTCTCTCTCTATATAAACATATGTGTTGTTCTACTCCTGGGTGCATATGCATCCAGTATGAAGAGTAAACTCTAAAAAAAGAAAGAAAATTAAAAGAATGTTTTTTCCTGTGAAAACATTGCTGAATGCTTTACTAACATGAAAAGTTTCGTGATGAAAAACATCCTTGGAGGTCTGAAAAATCGATATTCCAAAGTGCTTTTAAAAGATGCCATTTTTAGAACAAGTTCTTTCTTTCTTTCTTTTTGATAGCTATATTGCGTATGGGCGGTTAGGCAGCCTCAGCAATTCAGTCATGGATGGATTCCTCTCGTTTCTGTAGCATCCAATTAACCTTCTAGTACGGAAAAAAAGGAGTTGACAAAACACACCTGAGATGAGGGGTTGGAGGGGGTCCAGTCCTCCTCGAATAGAAGCGTTTTGGAGGACTGATAACTTCTACTCATGGACCCGCCTCTCGCAGGACACGGAGAGCAGTGCAGCTAGCCTTGGAGAGTGCGTCGGTATAGTTGTCAAGAAGGAAGAGAAGAGCTAACAGCTCGCGTGGATATGTATATACATGAAGAGCTTTGGTCGCCAAAGGTGCGTCGGGACGGGAGGGAAGGAGTCACACTGCAGACTTGGTTGCAACCTCCAGCAAATAAATTGGGCAGATCCTGCACCAAGTCTTCCACATTCCACAATATACAAATCCTCGCGAAACAACGTCTCCAAATCTTTTTGTTAAGAACTTCCTAGTCGGCAGCCAGACGCGCATCATCCTGTACTAGCTGGGAACTTTCAGTTGGTAGTACATTGGTGAATGTACCAGTGGCATTGGAGGAGCTGGTTACAAGTGCACTTTCTTTTCTTGAGGGGTCGCTGTGGTATTTGCTAAGCCGAGAAAAACTGCTCCAGTGATAGCAGTGAGCGGGCCGGGTCAGCTTGTTGGTGGTGGAAAGAGACGTACTCCCTGACAAAAGACTCGGCGCAAGTCAACTTAGCATCCCTCCTGAAAGAGGCAATAGAATTGCATCCCGACCGACGTGCCATCTACGTCAGGGGTGGCTGATTTGCAGCTAATACCATTACAACATTTTATCCGTTCATTCACTGGCTGGCTGTAAACTTTATGCAGTGTCCGTTGTCAATTTGTGAGAACAATGTCTGTGTAGTGTCTGGCTTTGTTCTTATGCATGAAACTTCTCATGCAAAACAAATGTCAGTTACCTGCTGTCCACTGTCGGCGACGGTGCTCACGGCGCCGTTTCCTTCTTGAAGGCGCCGCTTTGGAAACCTTTGGGCTGGGTGGCGTTTGTGGGTGGTGGGCGACGGCGGTGGTGCTGCCCTACCCTAGTATGGATCTGCGTCCGTTGCTTGGAGATGGACCTCGCGTAGGTAGAGGTCATCATTTGGTGTCATGATGGCGTCGATGGCGGAGGCATCTGCCAAGGTTGGCACCTCAATCTGCTCTGAAGATGGACCAGTGAAAGATGGCGACGACGACATATGTGAGTGCGTCGGACCGGTTTGTGCCCGGACCCGGTATGTGGCTCGGTTGGGGCCTCCGGCTTTAAATGTTAGGCTTAGGTGAGAGGTCTGGGTATTTAGCCCAGCTTGCACTCCTTCATCATATGGATTGGAATAGCGGCAGATATTGCTAAGATGGTGAATTCAGGCATATTGTTGTACTACTTTGTAATGTCCTGGAGAATAATCAATAAAATGCCGCATGCATCTCCCAGATGCACAGGCCAGGGGTCACCCTCCTTTTATAAAAAAAAATGTTGTCCACTGTCAGTTTGTCTCAGGAACCTCGAATCTAAGAGCTACTATTTTTTTGACACAAGGCAAAAGATTTACCATTTTCATTGATTAAGAAGAAGAGAGTTGTCCGGTTAAGTAGAGGAAAACCAGACGAAAACCTAAATTACAAACCTCACAAGGGGCACACACGGACGACCTGACCACCAACAAGATCACGACACAGCCAACGACACAGCCGTCGAGAGGTAGCACCGAACAACAAAGCAACGCCAAACAGTCGACCGCAACATCGAGGACATGACAGCTCCGATTTTGCTGACGAGCATCACAGGAGAAAGTTGCAAGCCTCGCACCGACCTAGTCCACCACAACACCCAAAGAGCACCGCTCGTTGAAAACCTCCCTCATGGAGTCATCGTTGCCGCAGTGGCCCCGCCGCCCGTAGCTCCGACTTCTGTGTCACAGCCATGAACCAACATAGGAACACCCATTGGCGCACCGGACTTAGGCATCAGAAGGACAAGCCGTGACCTGGCTCTGCTCGCCACGATCATCATTGCCACACACGTCGCAACACCACACCACTTCATCGTCGGCGGCACACGCTACTAAGGAAATGCCTATACACATGAGCTTAGTAGTAGCGCTTTTTAGAAGCAACCGCCACTACTACTTATCAGTAGCGCTTGGCCACGAAAAGCGTTGTTACTATGCACTTACCAGTAGCGATGTATTCATAAAACACACTACTACTACAATTGCCAGACCGTTGCCGGCAGGCCAGGCATACTAGTAGCGCTTGTATGAAGAAAGCGCTACTGCTACTGTATGTAGCAGTGGCGCTTTCTACATACAAGCGCTACTACTACAGACACCTTATCCATGCTCCGGGCCGTGCTCAACCTCCCTCTCCCTCTCACACACTCTCACTCGCGCGCCTCCGCCGCGCGCCATCGCTGCCGCCGTCCCCCGCGCCGGTCTTCTCCCGCCGGCCGTCCTCGCCCACGCCGGCTCTCCTCCCCCGCCAGCCACCCTCCCCATGTTGGCCTTCTCCCCCGCCGGTCGTCCTCCCGCACCAGCCCTCCTCCCCAGCCCCCCCCCCCCCCCCCCGCGCTGGCCGTCCTCCACCGAGAGGTACTCCTCCTCCCTAGTTAATTTTCAACCCTAGCTAGTTGAAAATTTTAGGTTAAATCTTAGAATAATGTAGTAGGTTATGATCTTACGTGTTTAATCTTAGGTGTTTAATTTTAGAATAATGTAGTATGAACCCTAGCTAGTTATGATCGAACCATGTTCAAAATGTAGGTTTCTAATTAGGTGTAGTTAATATAATTTAGGTATTTTAGGTGTTTAATCTTAGAATAATGTAGTATGAACCCTAGTTATGATCGAACCATGTTCAACATGTCACATTTGTTGTTATTTTTTTAGTTAAAGTAATTATTCTCGTATTGACGTTGATGATGCCTGTCCCGCATCCTCGTCGTCAACTTGGCGGAGGAGGTCTGCTTTATCAGAGAGGCCATGTCCGGGACTGGGCTCCGCCGGGCTGGTCCTGGGAGGTGCTACCTTCTAGAGGGCGCAGCTTAGTGAGGAGCCAGCCCGTCATTGCCCCGAACCTTCTTTGGTGGCAGTTGCGTGGGCTAGGGACGGTGCGGAGGCTTGAGGACCCCGCGAAGGTGGTACGTCACCGTGTCATCGAGGAGGACGTGCACGTCCGTCACTACATGGTTGCGTTGAAGGGCAGGTTCTCCAATACCTGGCAGGTTCTTTAGGTGAAGAATTAGCAAATTCACGTTCAATGCATTTCAAACATGGTGGAATGAATTCATCCAGAGCGGCACTGATCTGTTGAGCAAGCAATGAATCATGTTCCTTCCGAAGATCTTCATAACCCACCCTTAGCTTTTCAAGATCTTGCTTTCTTTGAATAAATTCAGAAGACAGCTTCTCATGATCAGATAAGAGAGTGTTATGATGACTTTGAAGGTTGTCAAACTTAGACTGAAGTCTCTGAATATTATCAGTCAAGGTTTGAGTTCGATCCATTTCTTCACCCAACATATCATCGCTTTCATCTAGCATGTTTTGGACCTTTTCCAAAGCTCTTTGTTGTTTAGTAGAAGGGAAGAAAGTTTGGTATAGCTGGGTCCAAATTCATCACCAGATTCATCATCACTAGACTTAGATAGGAAGCATTCAGTTACCTTGGCACCTTTTGCCATAAGGCATGGTGCAGAGGATGATGATTCTGGATCGGAAGTCATCGTTTTGAGCGATTCCTTGAATTCCTAAAACCAGGGATCATGACATGTTCGATGACCTTCATAGACATCAGAGAGTCGATCCCAGATAAGCTTTGCATGGCAGAGATGCATAATGTTCCTGAAATGGTTTCGGGATAGGCAGGAGTAGATGACATCCTTCGCTATGATGTCAAGTCGAGTGTACTTGCGAATATCATCAACCTCCGCCATCTTGCAAAGATCGGTAACACCAATCTCAGTGACGGTCCACAGCTCGTTGTTCATCGCCATGAGGCGCTTCTTCATCATGGTCTTCCACTTGGGATAGTCATGACCGTCAAAGATGCGGCATGTCACTTTGTTCATTCCTGCGGTTGACATAACTAAAACTCCAGGCAGTTAAACCAAAATCACACAGAACAAGGGAGTACCTTGCTCTGATACTAATTGAAAGTGCGTTATATCGACTAGAGGGGGTGAATAGGCGTTTTTTACAAATTCGTCACTGAGGAATTTCAGGGTGAGGAAATTCTTAAGCAACAAACTACTTAGCAGTGGAATAAGTACTTAGATGCAAGCATAACAGAGCAGTAGCACAGTCATCATGCTGAAATGAAAACAAGCACAGAGTACAAGTAGAGTAAACACATGATAAGAAGGCTTAAGACAAATTGACTGAAGAATTTGGATTGAGAAAATTGAGAAAGTCTTCAGTCAAAGTCTTCAAACAGTAACGATCAAGTACTTCAACACAGAAATGAGGAAATGAAAGGGTTGAGGAAATAGAACCAGTAGCTCGGTGAAGACAGTGATTTGGTAGACTAGTTCCAACTGCTGTGACAGTCGTACGTCTGGTTGGAGTGGCTAGGTATTTAAACCTGAGGACACACAGTCCTCACTGTATTCTCCGTGAGCTAAGGCCACATAGACCCCGCCCAATCACTCGTGGTAATTCTTCAAGTGACTTCCAAACCTTCACAGACTCGGTCACTCGGTGATCCACAATTTTCTCTTGGATGCTATAGACCATGACGCCTAACTGTCTGGATGATGCACAGTCCTCAAAGGTAACAAGTGTCGGTTCCACACAGGAATAATCTCTTCAGTGATGCTCAATCACTTTGGGTTTGTAGGTGTTTGGTTGGGTTTTCCTCACTTGATGATTTTCGCTCAAAGTCCTCGGAGGATGGGATGCTCTCAATGACAAGTGTCAGTTTCTCTCGGAGCAGCCAACCAACTAGTGGTTGTAGGGGGCAGCTATTTATAGCCTAGGGAGCAGCCCATCATGATAAGACATAAATGCCCTTCAATGATATGACCGTTAATTAGGTAGATATTTTGGGACAGCTCGCGCGTAGCACAGCAACGGTCGGATATTTGAGTTTCAAATTCCTCAGGGCTATCATGTTCCTCACTTGTAGGCAATCCGCACTGGCGAATTCCTAACTCCTCAGTCAGAACAAATTCCTCAGAGAGCAAAAGACCTTCATCTCTGTCACTGAAGAAATTGACTGAATTGTATGAGATTTCCAATGGCTTCACTTGAAAGGATTGGTAGGTGTAGGATTTTGAGATGAGCATCACTTGGAAACTTTTCCCTAGTTTTACCTCGACCCCCTTTAATAGTACAGTGTTTCCTATGACTCAAGAAAGAGAAAACGAAAATACGAAAACAAAAGTCTTCACGCTTCATATTCCTCGCATGAATATCAAGTCTTCACGGCCACACCAATTTCTTCACTTTCAAAGTCTTCAGAAAGCCAAAGTCTTCAGTTGATGACATTCATTTTTAGGGGTCGACTTTCTCTGTAAATATCAAACTCCTCATAGACTTATAGACCTGTGTACACTCACAAACTCATTAGTCCCTTAACCTATAAGTCTTCAATACACCAAAATCACTAAGGGGCACTAGATGCACTTACAAGTGACGGTGGGAAGGCTTGAGGACCCCGCGGAAGTGGTACGTCACCGTGACTGCGAGGAGGACGAGCACGTCCGTCGCTTCATGGTTGTGTTGGAGGGCAGGTTCTTCAGGGATCTCACTGGAGCTATGATCCTGTGATGGTTCCTTCTCTTTGGGTGTCCACCGCCCGCGCCGATAACCGTCGTTCGCTATGGCTTTAGCTGTATTAGTGATGTTATATGTATGATACTATTTGAGATGTATTAGTGATAATATTCCACAATGTACGGACGCAAGAGATGATTTAGCTTTGCTTATTGGATGCATGCTAATTTGAATACTAATTTATTTTATGATTTGGTTTTGCTTTTGAATGCTCAAATTGGAGAACTACTCCTATTTTAAATGCTCAAATTGGAGAGCACTATGCAAGGCATATGCATTTGATTAGTTGATAGCTTATAGGGTTTTTGTTTTTGCAGAGATCAAGAAGACCCTCCATCATCCCCGGCGTCGTCCTCGTCAACGACCCCCTCCGACCTCGAGGTGAGACCAGCCAAATCTCCATGTCAATATGATTCCTATAAGATATTTTGAAATGTTTTTGTTCATATTTTCAACCATTGATATGATGTAGATATAAACATGTATATCTTGTATTGCTCAAATAGGATATGTGCTTCCCAAGTCACCGGCCATGTTTGTAGGTAACACCTCCGAGTGGCCTATGTTTTGCCGGAGTGTTGATTAATTTCCGTTCCAGCAAATTTCAAGCGCTCGATATGTCCTTTTTAGCAAAGGTCATGTCGGATTTTTCCGTAAATTTTGGCATGACTTGTGTGCTAGAATATGTAGGAAATATCGAGTGGCCTGGATTTTCTAGAAAGATAATTAAACGACATTTCGGGTTGACTCTAAGTTTGTCGAGGCTCCATACATGACAGTCAACAAATGAGTGGGGGAGAAAGTTTGTGCCATATATGAGAGAAGAAGAATCTTGACTGTTGTCGTGGGGGTTGTTTTTCCTTCTTCTCCTTGTGCTAGACATTTGTTATGCACTAGGGAAGGAGGAATAACGACCATCACCGATGGTTGAAAAATCAGTCGTGGGGGTCATTTTCCCCTTCTTCTCCTTGCGCTAGACCTTTGTTATGCACTAGGGGAAGGGGGAGTAACGACCATCTCGCAAATGTCAAAGAGGAATCAGTGAGAGAGAGTCTCCACCATATATGAGAGGACGAAAAATCCCGACTATTGTCGTGGGGGTCACTTCTCCTTCATTCCCGTATGCTAGACAATTTTGTATAATGCACTCGGGGACGAAAGGAGGAGCGATCATCACCAACGGTCGAATGTATACACCACATGAGCTGAGAATTTTCAAGAAAAGACTCGGCAGACCGATAGTCAACCCGTGATGAATAATAATGATCTAATTTAGTTTTTGTAGTACATATATTTAATTGTACAAGTTTAATCTTTGAATTATGAACCTAGGAAATGTCGTCGTTAGATGATGAAAGTCTCCCGGGGGAGTGCCATTGGTGCGGCGACGACCGGGGTCTCTACGACGGGCCTCACCTGGATGAAGGTTGGCACTTCAGCATGAAGCTCCAGGAGACCTTCGATGTTGAAACGGTATGCAATGACGACAAGTGTTTTTTCGTAATTAAGCACGACTTCTGCTACTTCAACGTGTAATTTTCGTCTTTTACAATTCGACTAGCTTATCCCATGCCATGCAAGACTCTATGTCTTGGAGAGGATGGGTTTTGAAGATCATGAAAGTACGAAAACAAAGATAATTCACCTAAGGACCCATCATGGTATGGATTTTGATATAAATCTACACAATTCTGAGAGCGTATCCCATTTTGGTTGCCCAAATTGGGAAGCACTTTGCAAGATGTATAATTTTCATGAGGGTATGCTTGTCACCATGGATCTTGGTGATCCTGACATCGCCCAAGAGAATATGGACATTTGGGTTCTACCGCTATGTGAGTTTCTCAAACATAGTTATTAAGTAATTTATATTGTTTATTTCATAATAGTTGACAGCTTATTTCCATTGGTAGCTTATTTTCATTCTTCAATGAATCTGCAGAAGATGGTAGACAAACACCGATGGCTCAGAATTAACTTATCAGGAAAACAATCATCTGATCTCATTTATTACTGATCTTGAGAATTACAATATCTATTATCAAACTGATCCACATTATGGTCAATACGTGCCACTAGTCACTACTAGGGAAAAGCCTAGTAGTAGCGCGGGTTTAATGCCTACTAGTAGCGCGGGGAACCGCGCTACTGGTAAGGAGCTACAGCTATTACTTAGCAGTAGCGCGTGCGGCACACGCTACTGCTAAGACATATAGGCGCAGCGCGTGTTTACTCCAGCGCTACTGCTAATCTAACTAGTAGTAGCGTGTTTCCAGTCCATCGCTACTAGTATTATTTTATCAATTTTTTTATTTTTTGTGTATTTATACGCCGTTATACAAATTTTTGTACAATACCAATTATGTGGTTGTTATATCCATAACAGTGTCGGAAATGAAGGTGGATTAGGTTCAAGTGGAGGCAACATGTGGTGCATGTCGAAAGTATACTACTAGTTTGGACTAGTAGTACTTTCGATGTGCACGACATGTTGACTCCACTTGAATCTAATCCGCCAACACAAGCTATGTGATCATCATCATAGTCATTACCACCAACACTAGCTATTTAATCATCATAGTCATAGTGTAGCACATCATAATCTTCAAACTCATTCTAGCTAGCTAATCACCACCAACACTAGCTACAGTAGCTATCTAATCACCTCCAACACTACCTAATAATAATCATCATAGTCATTACCACCAACACTAGCTATTTAATCATCATAGTCATAGTGTAGCACATCATCATCTTCAAACTCATTCTAATTAACTAGCCAATCACTCCCACTGCTCCCTCTCAGGTAAAATAGCATAAAACATGTGTAGCACTCCTGCTTCATCATATTGGAGCATGCAAATGAACCTGTCTCCTAATTGTGGGCTGCACTTCTGATTTTTGCCCCCCTAGGACTTCTCTGCGATCCTTCACAATTTTGCTCCTGTCTTTGACTATTAAGACTTCCTCACTTTGAGAAATCCTGAATGCACTAAAGTGCAATGTAGGATGTCTTGGCCGTAAACTAATCATTCTCATGCGACCTTTAGTCTCGATCCAATGAGGCATAACATTCATCGGGAGTCCCTGTTGAAGAACATCGTAGTAACATACTTAGCAATGAATTTTAGCTTAAAAAAATAATGTATGCAAAAGATGCACTAAGGACAAATATTAAAAATCTGACAATCTTTCCTAAATAGATGTGACCGTAGTTCAATACGAACACTATTGGTCGCACATTTTGAGTACTAAGATTTTTAAGTCCAGGAAAATAATTTGTCTTGACAGCATCAAGATCCTGAAGCCATGAAACATATTGACCTATCTCCTCGCAGTTTAGTTCAGCCCCGGAACAGTGGACGGTCATGTCTATCAAGCGCCGGACATGTTTGCTTGAATGGAAATAAGCTGTCAATAGAAATTAGTTGTCAACTATTTTTGAATAAACAATATCCAAGACATACATATGGTTGAGAAACTCACATAGTGGTAGAACTGGATGCATCTGCACATCGACCCAGATGTCTCTATTACCTTCAATATCATCTTCCGGACGAATATCAAAGGTGATAACCATATCAGGCTCAAATGCATAAGCCTTGCATAGTGCTTGCCAAGTTTTGCATTCAAAATAGGTGTGGGTGTCTATATTGTATAATTTTGCGTTATAACCATGCTCGGTCTTCAAGTAAACTCTCTTTACCTCCATAGTTTTCATAGGACTGAAACCTATCTTATCCAAGACAAAAACTCTTGCATGGCAGGGGATACGCTAGTAGAATGGTAAAAAATTTAAATTATAAGTTGAAGTAAATGAAGCAGAAATCATGCTTAATTATGAAAAAAAGACTTGTCATTGTGACTTACTGTATCCACTTCGAAGGTCTCGTCCAGCTTGATGCTGAAGCGCCTATCATCAACTGGGAAGATTATGTCGCACAGGCCGCGCTCGTCTTCGCAGTATTCGCAAATACCGAAATTCTTTTTGTCATCAGACATTTCCTATGTTCATAGTTGAAACATTAATTGAAAATCGATCGAAGGCAACTAGCAGGAAACTCAACACACAAATCCGGGCCAGTCGATATTTCCTACATATTCTAGCACAAGTCATGACAAAATTCACGAACAAATCCGGCATGACCTTTGCTAAAAAAGGACATATCGAGCGCCTGAAATTTGCCGGAACGGAAATTAATCAACACTCCGGCAAAACATAGGCCACTCGGATGTGTAACCTACTAACATGACCGACCACTTGGGCAAGCACATATCCTATTTGAGCAACACAAGATATTCATGTTTTTATCTACATCATATGAGCATTCAAACTTGATGGTCATTGCATTTCAATGGTTGAAAATATGAGCAAAAACATTTCAAAATATCTTATAGGACTCATATTGACATAGAGATTTGGCTGGTCTCACCTCGAGGTCGGAGGGGGTCCGTGACAGGGACGACAGCGGGGATGATGGAGGGGCTCCTAGATTTCTGCAAAAACAAAAACCCTATAAGATATCAACTAATCAAATGCATACGCCTTGTATAGTGGTGCCCAATTAGAGCATTCAATAAGCAAAACAAAATCGTAAAATAAATAAGTATTCAAATTAGCACGCATTCAATAAGAAAAAGTAAATCATGTCTTGCGTCTGTACATCGTCGAATATTATCACTAATACATCCCAAATAGTATCATACATATAACATCACTAATACAACTAAAACCCTAGCGCACGACGAGTATCGGCGCGGGAGGTGGACACCCAAAGAGAAGGAACCATCACAGGATAATAGCTCCAGTGAGATCCCTGGAGAACCTACCATGTATTGGAGAACCTGTGCTCCAACGTAAACAAGTAGCGATGGACATGCACGTCCTCCTTGATGACACGGTGACGTACCACCTCCGCGGGGTCCTCAAGCCTCTGCACCGTCACTGGCCCATGCGACCGCCACCAAAGAAGGTTCGCGTCAACGACGGGCCGACTCCTCACCAAGCTGCGCCCCCGATAGGTAGCGCCTCCCAGTACCAGCCCGGCGGAGCCCAGTCTCGGACATGGCCCATCTGGTCAAGTAGGTGTCCTCCATCGAGTCGACGCCGAGGATGCGGGATAGGCATCATCGACGTCGATGCGGGAATAATTGCTTTAACTAAAAAAATAACAACAAATGTGACATGTTCAACTAGTTCTATTAATTCAACTAGTTCTGACTAAAAATAAACTTACTATAAATAAAAATAAACTAGTTCTTACTAAAAATAAACTAGTTCAACTAGTTATATTAATTTTTTTTACTAAAAATACACTTCTTCTATTCATTCAACTAGTTCTTACTAAAAATAAACTTACTATAAATAAAAATAAACTAGTTCTTACTAAAAATAAACTAGTTCATCTAGTTATATTAATTTTCTTACTAAAAATACACTTGTTCGCTTAATTCAACTAGTTCTTACTAAAAAAACTATTTCAACTAGTTCTATTAAATTTCTTACTAATTCTGTTAAACACTACTGCCCTAGTTCTTACTAACTAATTAGTACCTAGGAACTACTGCCCTAATTACCATCTAATTTGATGAACCCTAACTAATTTGATGCAATCTAAAATTTGAAGAACACTAGAAAATTTAGCTAGGCAGAGGTAGGGGAGGGGGAGGAGGAGGCGTGCTCACCTCGGGTGCCTGCGGCGAGGGAGGGGCAGGCGGTGTCGAGGTCGGGGTCGGGGCCTCGGGCGGGCGGCGGAGGGCGGCGTCGAGGTCGGGGGCGGGGGCGGCGTCGAGGCCGGGGTCGGGGGCGGCGTCGAGGGTGTGCGGAGAGCAACGTGAGAGCGGGCGGCGGCCGACTGTGATGCAGGATGGTGACAACAAAGGAGTAGGGATTTGGGGGAAGTGGCCGTGGGAAGAACGAACCGTGTGGTTAAGTCAAAAATAACAGTAGCGCGTTCCAGGAAGTGTGCTACTGCTACGTTAGCTATAGCACGTTTCTGAACATGCACTACTGCTAAAGTTCTGTGTATAAGGTTTTCCCTAGTAGTGAGTGCACGTGTTGAACTATGGCAACATCCATGGAGATGTCATGGTAAGATGTTTTACTATTACAACATCCATGCATCTTTTGAATAAATTTTTCTAAAACTCAACTACATTGCTAAATATGAAGTTATCACTATGTTTTTCAATAGAAAATCCAAAGGATTGTGTGCCTCATCTAATGTTTTCGAATGGTCACCTTGATGTTATGAACTTACGGCCAGGTCATCCTACGCATCATTGATGTTCATATCGGATTTCTAAAACCGATGAAGACATGACAATCAAAGATTGAAAAAAATGTATGGTCAATCATAGGGAGCTACTTGGAAGCAACATTGTGCGAAGGGCAATAATTGGAGACAGGATAATCTCCATTCTCCATAATGGAGAGTCAGGGCCTATCTCGTTTTATGCTATTTTACATTAGAGAGGGTATTTAGGTCCTAGCTAATACTCATGATCATGTTCTAAGAACAATTAAGTAGGGTTAGTTAGATGACTATGATGATGATGAGTATGACTTGTTATGATGATAACGAGTAGAAGTTGTATGATGATGAGTAGGACTTGTTATTATGATACCAATGATGAGTTATTTATTATTATGATCGATGGATGCATGATGCTAAATTGTTATATGAGCATGATGAGTTAGTATATATATCAGTAGGTGAAATGAACATGGATTAGATTTAAGTGGAGGCAACATGTGGTGCTTTCGACATGCACCACATGTTGCCTCCACTTGAATCTAATTCACGTTCATCTCACTCACTATTATATATAATAACTAATTATGGTCATAAAATCATATGATTAAAGTACTATATATAAAACCTACAACGAAAATAAGCTGCATTTTCAAAAATACAGAAAAAGTTAGCAGCATCGCTTAAAAAAACTCTAATGCTACTTACTATTATCTGTAGCGCTCTCCCAAAAAAAGCACTACTGCTAACTAGGTATAGCAGTAGCGCTCGCTTTCCAGCGCTACTACTACCAATTAGCTGTAGCGCCTTAGTGGTAGCTGAAAGATCGAGGATGACGCCTAGAGGGGGTGAATAGGCGCTTTAAAATAATTACGGTTTAGGCTTGAACAAATGCGGAATAAACCTAGCGGTTAATTTGTCAAGCACAAAACCTAAAAGGACTAGGCTCACCTATGTGCACCAACAACTTATGCTAAGTAAGATAGACAACTATGTGATAGAAAGATATATGACAAGGAACAATATGGCTAACACAAAGTAAGTGCATAAGTAAAGGGCTCGTGTCGTGGAATTGTCACGGCAGATGTCCTAGTGTGAGGACTTAGTCGTGAGGCCAACGCATCTATGTGATAGCTTGAGAGGGGTTGAGCGGAATCGAGAAACGCAACACACAAGACAAAGATTTAGACAGCTTCGGGGCCCAGGAAACATCTTCCGCTAACAAACCTACATGCTGTTTGTGGCTAGGTCTCATTATCATCACGAGAGAGTCGCCGTAAACCGGCTCTCCTAGTTGTGTCTAACCCTTAAGATTATTTCTCTCCCCTCTTGGGGCGCCCTGCCCCTCCTTATATAAGTTGAAGGGGCGGGTTACATGTAGAGTCCATCTCGGACTAAGACTTAAACTATTCCGAGTTCTCTTCATGGGCTTCTTAACATCTTGGGCTTCTTAACGTCTCGGGCTTCTTAACCCTAGGCGACTCTGTCTGCCAGGTTATGATCCGACTTAACATCTGCCGGGTTATGACTATCTGCCGGGTTATGATTGTCTGCCGGGTTATGATTGTCTATCGGGTTATGACTGTCTGCCGAGTTATGATTTTCTGTCGGGTTATGATTGCCTGCCGGGTTATGATTGTCTGCCGGTTTATGATTATCTACCGGTTTATCACCTGGTTTAACTGTCTGTCTTAACTCTCTACCGGTTTACCATCCGCCGGTTTACCAAGTCCCAGCCGAGTTATAACTCCGGTCGGGTCACACCGCGGGGTATATCCCCGACATTAGCCCCCAGTTTAATTTGGATTTATCCATGTTAAACAGATCCTGATCATCCTCAAGTCCTTGTCATTTCCTTCTTCTAGAAAATCTGGGTCAATAGGCCAGCTTCATAATCAATTTGCTGACATTGGTTTGTCACAGAGAAATATTACGAAGAATAATTCATTTGACTCAGCTCCCAATGACTTAACAAAAATATTGTTCCTTGAAATCCTCATCTAATCTTTAGCCGGCTTAAGGATGTAGAACTTGTCGGTTTATAAATATTGATGGCACTGGGTCATAATTGTATTTAACATCAACTTTGAAAATATACCTCTTATATGCATATCACTTGTAGCCCCCAAGTCTTAAGAAGGTAACATAGTAACAGCTTAAGAATTGCTTCAATATGAATGTCACCAGCTTGAAGAAATCCATGTTGTTCATCTCAATCATTAGTCATAAACTAAGTATTCCACATATGTAGCCCCCAAGTGCCGGGTTGTCATGCTTGCAGCAACCTGGGACTTGAAATTACCTAATGCTCATAAAAACATCAACCAGTGTAGCCCCCAAGGGCCAGGTCATTATGCAATAATGAGCAGGGACTCTATAAATATGATCATATAAACTTTGAGCAGCAACGTGTAGCCCCCAAGGGCCGACTCAGTAAGATAATATTAAGCTGGGACTTTATATATACTTCTTTGAAAAGAACATCATATGATGTAACCCCCATCATGGGGCTTGAACCCGCGTCCACAAGGTTAAGAGCTTTTTGCTTTACCAACTGAGCAGTGGACCCTTCAATATAATGGATTCAAGACTTGTGTACCTTGAATTGTTGACAGGAGCAATTGGTAGCCCCCAAGGGCCGGCTCATTATGATGTAATGAATCAGGTCTTCAATAAGGCCAGTAAATATGACTTTGCATTAGCCCCCAAGTGTCATGGTGCATGCTTGCAGTGACATGAGACTTGCATATTTGATATAATCTTAACTTGAATAATGTAGCCCTCAAGTGCCGGGTCATAAGCCTGCAGTGACTTGGGACTATTCCTTTGCAGAATAAATCATACCCATTGATAAAATAATATCCATTGCGCTAAAGTGACTTTGAAAACCTCAACCATAATATTGGTTATTGATAACCATAATAAAAATCCAGCCATGTTGGCTATTTGAATAATATAACCCAATGATTTATGAGCGCATGATTTCAATGGCGCAGTCCAAATATATACTGGTGACTTAACGTCCAAAACTAGACCGGGTTAATAAACACCGGATATTTTCTCATCATACACTGGCGACTTATAGTCAAAAGCCAGGCTGGGTCAATAAACACTGGAGAATTATCTCATACTGGTGACTTATAGTCAAAACCAGGCCGGGTCAATAAACACCGGAGAATTACTTTGTCACAAAAGAAAAAAAATGCAAAAAGACGTTCAAAGCAAATCAACAGAAAAAATCCAAGGCTTTCATAGGCCGACGAGCCAAAATATCTTCTTCAATGAAACTAGTATTAACCACTAGAAGGTACACGCTTTCTGTGAGCCGGTGCTCAAACTACCACTTCGACATTTTAACCCAGATAAGTTCATTTCTTATTTAAAGATTGAATTATCAGGAGTACGCAGGGTCAGAGTGCATCAAGCATCACATGCCGATTTATCCAAGTTGCAAGGAAGGTGGCTTTAACATCCTGAGCTTCTCCTTGCTATCCGTAAACCATGCCCTCTCATGACAAACCGATGTTTTAACCTTAACAAGTTCAGGATCTTTGCTGGAAAAAGATTGACTGTTAATGTCGTGGAATTGTCACATCAGATATCCTCGTGAAAAGACTTAGTTGTGGAGCCATCAAAACTAGGAAGCTTGAATGGGTTAAATCGGGACAAAGGACACGAGAGGTTTTTATACTAGTTCGGCCCCTTACGGTGAAGGTAAGGCCTACGTCTAGTTGGGTTTGGTATTGATGTTTCGATGACCAGGGAGCGAGATACGCTATGCCCGGCTCTCGATGAGTTGTTTCTTGCCCTAAACCGCCAGCAGGTCGTCCCCTTATATACACGGGTTGACGCCCTGTGGCTTACAGAGTCCCGGCCGGCTTATAAACAGTGTTCGGCTCGGTGACTAGTTAAATCTACCTTATGATACAAGTCATGCCATCATGGTGGTTTACTACAATGTGCCTTAAGTCGCCTGTGGGCCTTAAGCCCTTTTAGTGAATCGCCATCTTCATGCTTGGTCTTGGGCTTCTCTCTGGTGAGTCTTCTTTGCGTAACCCGGCCCCTCCTGGGTGGCTTACACAAATAGTTATATCCCCAACATTAGGCCCCAGATTGATTTGAACCTGTTCATGTTAATCTTAAAATACTTTAATATATACTCAGTCTTCTGACCGTGCAAAAGGTTTCCTTTAACCCTCCATGACGTCATCTCTTGGACCCGAGTTAAGCCGCTGTGACGTCATCCTTTTCTTAAATTCTTTTTCTATTCCACCGTATCTTTCAACGGATCTCTATTTTCATTGACTGTTCCAAAAATCGAGGCGTTAGGGCCGCTGGATAATAATTCTTATCTCCTCGTTTCCCGCGCCATCTCAGTTATCTTCTCCTTAAAAATAGGTGCGACCTAGGTCTCCCATTCTCCTCCTTCCAGCCGTCTTCTTCCTCTTGTCTTCTCTCGAGCTCCGCCGCCGCTGCTGTCGAGTCTTCCTGTCTTCACCGTCCCAGGCCGCTGCATCGACCTGGTTGGACCAGAGAAACGCGACGAACCTCCGCGGCCCATCCAGATTCGTAAGTTCCCTTCCCTTCCTTGCTTAGATCTGCATTAGAGCTTCCTCGAGTTTGTCGGAGTTCATCACCATTAGAACCCAACCCTTGTTAGTTTTCCTCTTAGATGCCTCTTCTGATGAGAATGATATCAAATGGCCGCGGTATCTATTTTTGCACTTGTTTTGGATAGAAAACAAATCCCTTTCTCTGCATAGGAGCCTCATTCGAGCCTATGAACACATCTGCATCAGCTTTAGGTCTAGAAAATTTTCTTATCAGAACATACCTTTGATCTGAAATATTAGCAGAAGGTTATGAAACCTGTTTTTATCACCCGGAAAACTTCTTCTGTTAAATGCCCTTAAACACAACTGTCCAGGTGTCCGGCTTAAATAACACTGGTCTGTGAGCCTTGCTTGCTTCTCATGACCTTAAGAATTTTGAACTGTTCTTGATACTTGTAGCGGCTTAAATATTGTTGCACAGTCACCCTTATATCATTAGGCCCCTCATTAAGCCGCCACCTTGAATAATTAGGATATTTCTCCCGGGTCAAAATTGAACCCGATCTTCTTATTTTGTAATAGGCCAACTGTTGTCATGGCACCTAAGGCGGCCAAGGACCCTGTAACCTGCAATTGGGTCCCATCCACAGTTACTAAGAGTAAACTTGCTGAGTTCGTGAACTCTGGCCACTTGCCAAAAAAGGAGGTCATGTCTTATCGTGCCCCTGACCCGTCTGAAGAGAGGCCTCAACCCAAGGAAGGGGAGGTGATAGTTTTCACGGATCACCTGAACCGGGGATTTGCCCCTCCCGGCTCAAAATTCTTCAAAGAAGTTTTGAATTTCTTTGATCTTAGACCTCAAGACATTGGACCCAATTCAGTGTCAAACCTTTGCCATTTCCAAGTCTTCTGCGAGGTGTACCTGGGAGAGGAGCCAAGTTTGCTTTTGTTCAGAGAACTTTTTTACTTGAATCGGCAGAATGAACATGCCAACGGGCGTAGTCTTGAGCTTGGTGGCATCTCGATCCAGCGGCGGAGAGATTGCCTTTTTCCTTATGCTGAGCTGCCGAGTCACCCACAAGATTGGAACCAGACATGGTTCTACTGTCAAGACACTTCACCGGCTGATGAGAAGCCTCTGCCCGGTTTTCGCGCCCTGCGCCTTGAGTCCAACCATCAGCTGGCGGATAAGTTGACCGCTGTTGAGCGCCTGCCTCTCAATCCCACCATTAAGAAGATCAAAGCTCTTTTAGGAAACGGGTTAAACGGCATTGATCTGGTCCGGGTCTGGGTCACCTGGCGAATACTACCATTAAGCTGCCGCTCCGGCTTAATGTGTACTTACATAGGCGAGAAGGATGATCCAATGCGTCATAGTTGTCACGACCCGGATTTGGTAAAATCCAAGTCTCTGTGCTTACTATGCTATCCCTAGATCATAGCTAGCACACATAGTAACAAAAAGGAATATCAGTAGGACATACATCATTCTACTACAACGGTAGATCCAGATATATATACAAATCATACCTTAGGCACAACTCAAGCTGGCAGATAATATAGCGGAATTATACGTAGTCGCTAAGTTAGGCTCCATCAACGCCACTGGGCTCGTTGAGTGTAGACCATAACCCTATCGTCTCTTAATCTGTCAAGATCTGCACATGACAGGTACAGGTGAGTACGTGGAATGTACTCGCAAGTTGCAAAGGAAGGTTTAACAGAATATATATGCAGGGTAAGTATTGTGGAGGTTTCATTTGCGTAAAGCCAATTTTCTCCTATACTACATTTTATAAACTACTTTTGGTATAGAAATAGTTTTTAGTATAAAAAGTAGGAGCGAGACACTTGGATATACGCACCAGTGCTCAGTCTCCAAAATAGTTTTAAAACATACATAGGTTGAAGTGAAACACACTCACTGTGCTCATTCCTCAACTTTAACCCTTAAAACAGATTTTTAGAAAAGAGAGGGGAGATTCTTCTTCAGTCCAAGTCTTCAGTTGCTCAAATTGCCCGTAACCGGGGGCACGGCTAATCCATTAGGTTAAACCCTCTGCAGAGGTCGTACACGTTCCCCACATGACACAACCAACCCCGTTTATCATTACACACTTGGATGTACTACTAGGAGGAGATTGTGACGAAGCCTTTCCGTAACAGCCCCCTATACCTGACCAAGCCGCCCGCAACTTAGGCAATGAACGCCCTTCTCCGATGACGGTCCTAAGGTAAGGGTTTCCTGTTAGTACTAAGCTAAGCCAGATCCCATAATAGCATGTGACTGTACTGGAAGCTACATCGAACTGTACTTGGAAGATCTCATTCCCCTTGACGACGGTCCCCACCAAAAACCTGTGTGCAAGACCCCAGTCGGGCGCATTCACTGCAAGACCCCGATGAGCGCAATCACTTGTAGACGCTCCCGTCAATACCATTCCGCCCAGGGAGTAGATGTAAAATAATATATAAATAATTTTTCTTTTCAAAATAGTTTCTCAAACGTTGCTCCAAAAATAGAGCAAGTTTAAAGGTTTAAAATAAGTTTTGTTTTCATCCCACCCATTTTGTGCAAGCGTGGCCAAGCATGGTGGTCAGTCTTGAACCTATGGCTCTAGCTATAAATAATACTTTGCAAAACCTTTATAAAACATGCATGGCATTAAAATTTAAAGAGATATGCATAGTATGAAAATATAGGTCGAAGCATGATCAATTTGCAACTTGCCTTTGGTTTCGCAGTAACAAGGTTCTACCTCCTCGTAGAATTCACCTTCGCACTCGTCGTAATCTAACGTGATAAATAACTCAAGTAAGACGCTCGGCATATCCACATTCACATAACAATGGTGCAAGCAAGCATTCAACATACAATAAAAATCCAAATGAAGATCCAAATAACAACACAATTATTCAGTTGCCACTATCATAATTTCTAGGGCATTGTTAAGGTTGATATAGGATCAGGTGTGGTCTTGAAAGAAAATATGACAGTCATATTCTAGGGTCGGATAATATTGATACTAAGTGAGGATTATGGTTTGAAGGGTTGTGAGACCAAGTTCATACGACAAGTTTATCACAAGACTATTCGGAATATTTGACTTTGGTAAAGGGCAATGGTATGGCATAGGTCTCGAGATAAAAGAATTAAATCCATAATCTTGCAACTTCAAAGTTTTGTGGTGATATCGAATGATCAGAGAGGTCTCATCTATCTAAGGATTTCTACTGAAGAATCAAATTCAATCTAATAAAGTTATTAAATTATGATTAAAGAAAGTCAAATTAAGGTGATGATGCTAAAACAGTGACTAAACATCATTGAAAAATTATTCTATGAGTTCTAACAGAATGGTGAGGTCCTAAGGTCCATCTTTCATATATAAAACATTTTTATATGATTTACAGAATAAAGGATATAGTGAAAATACTCATCTTACCATTTAAATCAAAACTAAATTTTAAATTGCCCAAAAGTGAAATTTCAGAATTTCAAAATAAACTAGATGTTCC
Source organism: Triticum timopheevii (assembly GCA_963921465.1). Taxonomy (NCBI): domain Eukaryota; kingdom Viridiplantae; phylum Streptophyta; class Magnoliopsida; order Poales; family Poaceae; genus Triticum; species Triticum timopheevii. The sequence goes on along the minus strand of OY997270.1, from coordinate 484,773,433 downwards.
AACGAATCCGGGGATATCTTATTTGTTAAAATCGGACATACGGTTTGAGAGATACGATATTTTGAAGTTTGGATAAAAATCTGAAAATGAATTACGGGAATAAAATTAATCTGCCACGTGTCGCGCTGCTATTGGAGGGTACCGTTTTGTAATTAGAAACAGAAAGGTGTTGGATGCTCACCGGAGGTTGGCGGCTATATCGCCGGAGTGTCGCCGGAGTTGGAGAAGAGAAGTCTCCGGTGTCAACGACTGTATGAACAACGTAGAGCAGCTCGAGGGAAGTCCATTTGGCAAGATTCCGGCCTCGGCCTTGTTCTGTGGTGGACATGGGAGGCCGCCGGAGTTGCACCGAACTCTGGCCGGTGGCGTACGCCATGGGGAATGCGATCCGGCTAGACAAACGGAAGGGATGACATGTCAGGAAGATGGGAAACATAAATATACGAAGATTGGAGTAGGGATCTGGTCTATCTCACCTCGACGGCGTCGAAAACGTCCGCAGACAGCGGCAGAACCGCTAAACTTCGGCGAGCAATTGCTCGCAGAAGAGGGAGTTTCAGAGAGGGGTTTTGGACGGGGCTAGTAAGTGGCTTCGAGGCTCTCCTCGGGGTACCTTTTATAGGAGCAGTGGAGGTCAGAATCGAGCAGTTTCATTGGTGTAATGGCGGCAGTAAAAGCAGCAGTTTCCTCGAGCTCTAATGGCCATTAGGGGGTGTCTTAAGGCGCACTACTGAAGGGGAGGGGTCGTGGGAGGCGAGGGGAACTGGTTCTGGAGGTTAGTGGGTGCGGGTAAGGAAGGGAAGCGTTGGGATGCAGCCACTGTACGCCATGGCGGCCTCCTGAGGTGAACGCGAGGAGGAAGAAGCCCTCCTGTACGTGTGTGGAGATGTTGGCCTGTTGGAGTTACATAGGCTTGGCCCAATTTGGTCTAGGACATCTCTCCCTAATAATAAAGCACGGATTGGGTCTCCGGGTTCACCGTCACAATACGCTTTCTTCTCATGTCGTAATACGTTTTTGCGATTTGTATAGACAAAATCGTAATATAAACGAGGTGGTACTAATAGCAATGTTCGTCCGTCCGTAAAACAGATCGTTAAAAACAGAAGACTTACAAAACGTTGTCACTGCATTGGGCCTATTTCGGCCTGCCCTATCCCCGTGCTCTTCGGCCGCGCCAATCCCCGTGCGGTAAACGTTGTCACTTCTAATCCTAACTCCCGATCCCCTCCTGTCTCTCTCCCTTCCATGGCCGGCGCTGTTGACTGGATCGGGGTGCTGCGGACTAGATGAACCCGGCGGCTGCTGGATTCGACCCCCCTTGGATCCACTAGCTTGATGCTCTCCACCACCGCTGCGCCCACCATGGCGGCCAGCAAGGCGTGGCTTTGGGTTGTCCCCGTACGGCGGCCGCATGTCGACAGCGATGTACAGCTCTATGCTCTCCGCCTTCGGCCAGCTCCTTGCTTCCAGACGAGGCGTCCTCTGCATTGTAGTCATCTTGAGTTGCTGGCTACTCCTTCGGGGTCGAGTTGACCTCCATCTTGCTCTGCCAGGGAAGATCTTCAGTCCCTGGCATATGTGTTTTCCATGTTGTGCTCCTATTGCCGTACGGCGGCAGCATGTCGGCGGCGACGTACAGCTATACGCTCTCCGCCTTCGGCCAGCTCCTTGCTTCCGGACGAGGCGTCCTCTGCATCGTACTCATCTTGGTTGCTGGCTTCTCATTCGGGATCGTTTTGACCTCCATATTGCTCTGCCATGGAAGGATCTTCAGTCCCCTGGTACATGTGTTTTCCGTGTTGTGCTCCTACTGCCCGGCTGTGTGTGTCATTGGTGGCATGACATGCGCACTCTATATGTAGATGAAGCGGGCGGTTGCATAAATGATTAGGAGAGCTCACTTGATTTGTTTGGGTCTCAATTAGTTAAACCACAAATTGATATTTGTTTCTTGGTGCAGGAGCTTCAAGGCAACAAAGGCAGTAGGCTTCACGGCAACACATTCTATGATTTTCTTCCTAAATCTGAAACTATTTGGCCCCTAAATTGCAGTCCCCTTGAGAAAGTCAGAGTATTGATGGTCTGGTCTATGGATGTTGAGAAGTTTGATTGCAGCCGGGACCGCAAAGAAAGTGCAGTGCTCACCGTTGTAGATATCTGCATGGCAACATCAAATTTCAATGAGAAGAACATGGCCAGGCAGGGAGCTTCATGCATCATTGCATGTGGGAATTCTTTACTATTGTGACTTGTTTTTGTTTCTTGGAGACACTAACTGTAGCTTCTTATTAGTGCCTAGCATGGTAAAAGAGCAATATTGTTGTGCCTTTCTTGGAAACAGGTTCTTCTATTCCATATGGCCACTCTCTTCCGCGAGCACTGTCTCTGGCAAAAGTTTAGTGAGCAGTGCCTGCCGGAGTCGCATGACTCCTGCTACCCGGAGGAGCAATATTTACAGACACCGCTCGACGTGGCCGACCCCGCCGGCTGCACCTGGTACACGCTCACGCGCATCAACTATACTGACAGTGTCGACGGCGACCCACAGGCTTATGGCGTGCCAGAGGTGTCGCTGCTACTCACCGCCCAGCTGCGTCAGTCCAACAACTCCACCTATGAGCACATGTTCACGCGCAAGTTCGCGCCTGACTGCCTTGGCCCGCTCATGGTCATCGCAGACACTGTCATCTTCAAAGATTGATCAATGTCTTTCTCTGCACCATAGCTGCACGCAGGAGGTATGTTCTGGCACCTTATTTCTGAAAAGTTTCAGAGGTTCTACACATCACTTCTTCTTGTTAATGCTCGTGAGCCATGCATGCCATGTTAATCACAAATTTGCAGCCGATAGATGGTTGAAACATATTGCAAATGTCCCTTCACTCCCTGAATTCATTTGAGATGCTGCAGCATCTTATGAGACAAGATGATTGAAGAACACTGAATACTTAATTTGGGAAAATCTCCTACCTGATTTAGTTTCCGAATGTAAGCATGTTGCTTCATGTAATTAGTGAAGAAATCAGCAACTTGACTAATTAGATTCTTCAATCAGATTTAAATCATGATTCATGTATTTGAAGAATTTTATTTTCACAAGTGATACCTGACAAAAAAAGGTGTCTAATGGCATGGCCAAGGTCGATTCTTTTGATACTGGCATGATTATGTTTTAAATTCCATGGAGCTTCGTAATTATGGCCTATAATTCTACACTTACTACTACGATTAGCTATAAGTCATTGTTCTACGAAACAATTATCAGTTTGCGTATATCTCTCATAGAACATTCTTACATGTTGATATCATCTCTATACTAGAAAATTACTCACGCACCTTCTGGCTTATTTTTTGCATTATGATCTTATGCAAATGAGGGGGTGTTTGTTTACAGGGACTTATTGGTGTAGGGACTTAAAAAAAGAACATGTAGGGACTTTTTAGGGACTAGCGATTTTTTAGTTGGGACTAAAAAAGTCCTAGGACTTATGAACCAAACAGGGCCTAAATAGAAAAAAGAGTGGTTGCCTTTGATACTCATATTTGTACAGTTTTAGGAGCATAGGAAATCTATGCATGGAAGCTTATTAGTGTCATTCCTAAAAATATCTTTTCCGACAATCCAATGATAACCTACAAAAAAGAAACATGCAGAAACTTCCATATGCGGGTATGAGTTAGATGGTAAAGTTCATACAAATTTAGGAGCACAAAAAATCTATTTATGAGATTTCTGGGTGGCACCCTATGATATATTTCTAGAGCGGTTGAATGACAGGTGCTTGTGGTAGATGAACTAAGCGTCATGGATTTGAGCATGTTCAAAGGCATCGTGATCTGGTGAAAACCACAACCACCGTAGGCGAGGACGGGCGGAGGATAAGCGGTCACATGGGTAAGGTAGCACATTAAAATAGAGAGTGTTTGGGTTATTAGGCTAGGGACGTGCGCTATATGTTTTTCTCCCGTTGCAACGCACGGGCATGTTTGCTAGTAATTAACTAATTAACCCCTTGTTTTTTTTTGCTGCTTAAAAAGTTTATTTACAACAGGAATTAAAATGTTCACATTTACGAAGTTACTACTTAGAGTCTAGGAACAGTACTTTCAGAACGTGATAAAATTATTTCTGTGCACAAACTTGGGGTTTTATGAATACCCAAAATGACCAAGAAATATTGAATATTTCCAATAATAGTTTCTGAGAAGTCATATTATCTCCTCTCATATTTTATTTGAATAATCTAGAAATATTTAAATGACACTGAAACTCCAAATATGATACAATTCAAATGGAACTCTAAATATTCAAAGAACGTCACATAAAATATTCTTCCACCACATTTTGAGAAAGTCATTTTATTCTCACTCCATTTTTATTTGTGGTTTCAAAATATTTTATAGGCGTCCAAAAGAAAAGCAATTGGATTGAAATATTTGAAACAAGAATCAAAATGTTTTAATTTTCCATGCAAATCGTAGCAATTCACTTGATAATATCTTATTATTAACATTCCAAAATTTGGAAATTTTTGGGATGTTACAATAGTCCTGACGACTTTCCAGATGATGTGGTAGATGCTACAACCCAGTCACTTCTGAAGGAGGGCACTGCAACTAGTAATGCCTTTGGCTTACTTCCTTTCTGCAAGAAGAACCCGGCCTCTGCTGTGAGTGATCAATCTTAATAAATACTTTTTAACATGTTATACCTTATTTGTACTTATAATTCCTTGTCTTTTTCCACAGGCCGGTGATAATTTCTGGAAGGTCAAGTATGACTACGAGGCTGCCAAACAAGCCAGGGCAGCCAAGAAAACCGAAAGGAAAGCCTCCAAGACGGGAACCTCAAAGAAGAAGAAACCCAGCGCCTCCGATATGCTTAAATTGGATGACTCTTCTTAGGATGATGAAGAGTTAATCCTTTGATTTTCTTAATTCCTTTGTCGTTACTTTACTGACATTCTATCCTTTCAGGAGGATACAGGGAACAGTCAAGCAATTGACGAAGAGGTAACTATAATCTCCTCCGACTCAGAGCCTTTGCCAAAGCAAAAAATCCGAAGGGTGACCCGGAAAGTAAGATTTTCACATCCTCTAGCTTACCAAGATCCTCAATTTCTTTTGAAGCAACAACAGCTTGAGAACCGGAGGCAGACACGGGCCAATCAAGATGCAGAACTCTCCTCCGGCTTACCCGTGTAACTAGGAAGCGTCGGACCGAGGTTATCTCCGATTTTCGTTTTGCTTTACCTTTGGCGGGTTTGATTCGCCAACCTCTCAATTCATCTGACTCCAATTATCAGGATACCTCTCCTTCCTCTGATGAGTCGATGCAATCAAACATGCCGGCTCTCAAAACGGCTCCCGGGTAATGTAACCTTTCTTACTTCAAGTTTTACCGTACTTATGCTTTAATACTCATCCTTCTACCTTTGTTGACAGCCTGCAAGTGAAGCCTAGCAAGAGAGCAAGGAAAAATAAGCCGTCCCAAGATCCGGTTGTTACTGAACCGGTGCTTGACTTGTCCGCTCCTGACAGTTCCACCCATCAGCCGCCACCTGAACCGGCTTCTAATATCCCGGTGCCAACTTCTGACCCGCCTGCTGAAGATGTTATCCACAACTCTGATAACCCGGAAGTTCCTAGCCCGGCCAAGACGACTGACCCGGAAGTTGAATATATGAAGAGTCAATTTGTTGAACCGGGCCGGCCTACTGTTCTTGCCCAATGCACTGCCAAGGAAGAATTTGCCCAACGTCAAAAAGCCAAATAGGACATCACTGACTATACTCACTTAAGCATTGGTGATATAGTCTCGGGTTATCTGAACCAACTGCACAGTAGTCGTGACCTGGAAATTGACATGGTAAAACAAATACAGCACAGATCTGAGGTATAACTTATGTTTCTTGAATCTTACTTACTGTACCAGCCCCCAAGTCTATTGCTTATGAATGAATATGCTGTAGACTTAGAAATCTACTTTCTGTTGGTTTGTCCGGTTTAAAGAAAATATATTTAACCCGGTTGTAACATGATAGTTTTAATTTGCAATACACATTAGCCCCCAAGTGTCAAGTATCTTTACTTGTAAAGTGCTTGAGACTTGATATGTATGACCCGACAGGGTAGGTAAAAAATTCTTTAAGCATACATTAGCCCCCAAGTGCCAAGTATCTTTACTTGTAAAATGTTTGGGACTTGAGTGTTACCTTACCATAATTCTTACCGTAACCTGGTACGAATACAGGCCACCACAAGTCAATTTGAATCGGAGCTTGCTGATCTGAAGAGCCGGCTGAAAACTCAAGAGCTTGAAACTCAGAAAGCCAACTCCAAGTTTGAATTCATCATCTCTGAACAATAGAAGTTGAAGCAAAATTTTGAATCAGAGAAGAAAATCTGGGCTGATGAGAAAGCTTCACTCGTGACTCGAGCCGAGACGGCAGAAGCATCTCTTGCAGAGGCAATAACCGAGCTGTCCGACTTAAAACGGCAGATATCCCAAATGGTCTAAGCCATCTTCGGTAAGTTACTCTGAAAAGCCTCACACATTGTAACCTTCCAATGATTATTGCAATAGTTATCTCCAGCTGATTGTTATGCTTGTGAACATACAAGCCCCAGGAGTACCAACCTCAAGCAAAACATGCTGATCAAGCTTAAGGCGGTTTACACCTTAGTGGAGCAGCTGTACTCCGGGTCACAACGTGCCTTGGCCGTTGTGGCCTTACCAAATACCACTCCCCACCTCCTACAAGATGTATTGAAGCATCTTGAAGTGCTACCTCAACGAATTCAGGATTTAAGGCGGGCATCTTCAAGAGCCGGAGCCGTGGCTGCATTAAGCCGGGCAAAGGCATGGGTGCCAAAGCTTGACTTGGCTGACCTCTCTCTTGGATATCCAAGCCTAAAGGAGGACGGTACTGCATTTGATGATCAAGATTTCACCGCCTGTGTTAAAGTCGTACGTCCCTTGGCTACCCTTATTGGGAATGATACTAATCTTACTAAGTATTCGCCGGGCTACGATAGCGAGAACCGGAGAATTCCAAACATTCCATATGACCAAGTCAGCCTTATCCCTCCAACGCGTAAGCATACCTTTGCCCCTGAAGTGGACCCGGCCGGTTTAATAGATGATGAAGCTGAGTTTAAAACCTTGAGTGGCATTGACTTGGCCTCGTCCACCTTCCAGGACAAAGCAACCGACGGAGAGACGGAGAAGGATAACCCGGAGTCTTCAAGCCCGCCGAAGGAATGAACCACCAGGCAGTTTAGAACCCTTCCAAAACAATGCTTCACCTATTCAGACTCGGGGAGTCTTGTAATAGGATAGAAAAAACCTCTTAATGTTTGTCATGCCCTTGCACATGTTGATGGTGCTTATTACTTTCGTAAGCCGCCATCACTATATTTTGCTGGCTTACATTGACCGCTTATTTCCTTGATGTTTAACTTGCTTTGCCTTATCCTGCACATAAAACAAGCAAAATTTTCTTGGCGGTTTATCGCGCCAGGGGTTTATATAGAGTATTGATGACCCAAAGACATCATATACAGGCCGGTTTATGATTATTTATTAAATATAATCACAACAGCATACCTGCAAACCCTTTGATAATGTTCCCGGCTCATATGATGCTTGACCTGGCACTTACGAACCTGGGGTAAACAATATTAAACCGGAAGAATCAAGAACCATCTCCCCAAGAAGGTTTCAAGATAGTTAAAGTAATTATATTTATGACGGATAATAAGCAATGTTCACTGGCTCCTGATTCGAATATGATCAGAAAACCATCCCAAAGGGGTTAAGCTAAGATTCGGATACGATCATATAGCCCCCTGTGGCTTTGGAGATGTCGATCAAGTGGGTATCGACAGCTATGTTCTCTTTGGTTCGAATACGACCTATGTTTGAACAAGAAGCCCCCAAGTGAACATAAGAGTTGTTTAATGACGCTAATTCGAATACGATCCACGTCAGACCCAAAGGGGTTAAGCTATGATTCAAATATGATCAAGAAGCCCCCAAGAGGGTTTGGCAGTATGCCGATCAAGTGGGTATCGACAGCTATGTTCTCTTTGGTTCGAATACGACCTATGTTTGAACAGGAAGCCCCCAAATGACCATGGCTAGATTCAGATATGATCATAAGCCAGTCCAAAGGGAAAGCCAGATTCAGATGTGATCTGCCCCCTGTTGGTTGTCTCCGTTACCTGATAAAGAAGGCACATAGATTTTTGAGGGTAAAAAAGGACGGAAGTCCTGCTTTATTTCTTTATATAATATATACATTGTCAAAAAATATATACATCTGGAAAGCCGGTGGCTTAAGTATAATAAGGCCCGAGATGAGCAATATTCCACGGCCGGCGGGTGTCCTCCTCCGACTTACGTGAGTCTTTGTGCTCTCGAACATCGATGAGGTAATATGACCCGTTGTGCAGATTCTTGCTGACCACAAAGGGCCCTTCTCAAGGCGGGGATAGCTTGTGCATGTCAGACTGATCCTGGATGAGCCGGAGCACCAAGTCGCCTTCCTGAAAGGTTCTACTCCTAACCCAACGGCTGTGATAGCGGCGCAGGTCCTGTTGATAATTCGCCGAGCTGGCTATTGCCAAGTCTCGCTCCTCATCTAATACGTCAAGTGCATTTTGACGAGCTTCTTCGTTGTCAGCCTCAACGTAAGCCGCCACGCGGGGTGAATCGTGCCGGATGTCACTTAGCAGGACCACCTCTGCACCATACACCATAAAGAAAGGCGTGTATCCTGTAGATCTGTTAGGCGTAGTGTTGATGCTCCATAACACAGAAGGTAACTCCTCCACCCAACAATCCGGAGTCCGCTGTAAGGGGACTAAGAGCCGGGGCTTGATACCTTTCAGGATCTCTTGATTAGCTCTTTCTGCTTGACCATTGGATTGAGGTGAGCAACAGCCGAAACATCAAGCCGGATATGTTCTCTTTGACAGAACTCTTCCATGGTACCCTTGGAGAGATTAGTGCCATTATCAGTTATGATGCTATGTGGGAAACCAAAACGAAAGATCACCTTTTTCATGAATTGAACCGTCGTGGCTGCATCACACTTACTGACCGGCTCTGCCTCAACCCACTTTGTAAACTTATCCACTGTCACCAGGAGATGTGTCTTTTTATCCTTAGACCTCTTGAAAGTCCCAACCATGTCAAGCCCCCAGACTGCAAACGGCCAAGTAATTGGGATCATCCTCAATTCTTGAGCCGGCACATGAGCTCGTCGTGAGAACTTTTGACAACCGACACATTTGCTAACCAGATCTTCCGCATCAGCATGAGCCGTCAGCCAGTAGAAACCATGACGGAAAGCTTTTGCTACCAGAGATTTTGACCCGGCATGATGGCCACAATCCCCTTCATGGATATCACGAAGTATTTCTTGGCCTTCTGCAGGGGACACACAACGTTGAAACGCCCCACTGGCACTTAGGTGATGTAACTCGCCATTAACAATCTTCATAGATTTGGAGCGCCTGACGATTTGTCTTGCCAAGGTCTCATCCTCAGGTAACTCACCCCGGGTCATATAATCCAAATAGGGCACTGTCCAATCCGGGATAATGTGAAGAGCCGCCACCAGCTGTGCCTCCGGGTCTGGCACCGCTAGCTCTTCCTCGGTAGGCACCTTGACAGAAGGGTTATGTAGAATATCGAGAAAGGTGTTAGGCGGCACCGGCTTACGTTGGGATCCCAGCCGGCTTAAAGCATCAGCCGCCTCATTCTTCCTTCGATCAAATTGCTCCACTTGATAAACCTTGAAGTGACCAGCCACAACATCTACTTCACGACGATAAGCCGGCATAAGGGGATCCTTGGAATCCCACTTGCCTGACACCTGTTGAGCCATGAGATCTGAGTCGCCCCAAGCACCTTACCCAGCTTAAGTTCATCTCCTTGGCCATCCGGAGACCATGGAGTAAGGCCTCGTATTTAGCTGCATTGTTAGTACATGGAAACATAAGCCAGAGTACATAACAAAATTTGTCACCTCGAGGGGAAGTTAAAACGACTCCAGCCCCCGAGCCTTCTAGCTGCCTGGACCCGTCAAAATGAATAGTCCAATATGTGTTATCTGGCTTCTCCTCAGGGGCCTGTAACTCTGTCCAATCATTGATAAAGTCCACCAAGGCCTGAGAGTTAATAGCAGTACGTGGCATATACTTCACGTCATGAGGCCCAAGCGCGATGGCCCACTTGGCGACTCGTCTTGTGGCCTCCCTATTCTGAATGATATCTCCCAAAGGGGTAGAACTTACCAAAGTTATAGGGTGACTTTGAAAGTACTGCTTCAACTTCCGGTTGGCCATAAACACTCCGTAAACAAGTTCCTGCCAATGTGGATACCTTTGCTTAGATTCAATGAGCACCTCACTGATGTAGTAAACCGGTCGTTGAACCAGATGCTCCTCGCCAGTTTCCTTACGTTCCACCACGATGGCAACACTGACGGCTCGTGAATTGGCAGCCACGTATAACAGCAACGGCTCTTTATCAATGGGAGCCGCAAGAACCGGTGGTTCAGACAACTATCTCTTCAAATCTTCAAAGGTAGCATCAGCAGCATCACTCCAGACAAAAGTGTCTGTTTTCTTCATCATCTGATATAGCGGTAGGGCCTTCTCACCTAACCGGCTTATGAACCGGCTTAAAGCGGCAACACGACCTGCCAATCGCTAAACATCATTGATGCACGCCGGTTTAGCCAGAGAGGTAACTGCCTTAATCTTCTCCGGATTAGCTTCACTGCCCCTGTTTGATACCAGAAAACCCAAAAGCTTGCCTGCGGGTACACCAAACACACACTTGGCCGGGTTAAGCATCATCTTGTAAACCCGGAGATTATCAAAGGTCTCTTTAAATCGGATATTAAGGTCTCCTTCTCTCTGGACTTCACCACAATGTCATCCACGTAAGCATGAACATTACGCCCAATTTGATCGTGCAAACAGTTCTGCACACACCGCTGATAAGTCGCCTGGGCACTTTTGAGTCCAAATGGCATAGATACATAACAGAAGGTTCCAAACGAAGTGATGAAAGCCGTCTTCTCCTGGTCCTTAACTGCCATTTTGATCTGATGATAACCAGAGTAAGCATCCAAAAAACTCAAACTTTCACAACCCGCCGTAGCATCAATGATTTGATCAATACGGGGGAGAGCAAAGGGATCAGCCGGACAAGCCTTGTTTAGGTCCGTGTAGTCCACACACATCCGCCAGGTGCCGTTCTTCTTGAGGACAAGCACCGGGTTAGCCAACCACTCCGGATGAAAAACTTCAATAATAAACCCGGCCGCTAAGAGCCGGGCGACTTCCTCTCCAATGGCTTTCCGTCTCTCTTCGTTAAAACGTCAAAGAAACTGCCTGACCGGCTTATACTTCGGATCAATATTGAGAGTGTGCTCAACGAGTTCCCTCGGTACACCCGACATGTCAGAAGGTTTCCATGCAAAGATGTCCCGGTTCTCACGGATGAACTCGATGAGCGCGCTTTCCTATTTGGGATCCAAATTGCTGCTGATGCTGGACTACTTGGAAGGGTCACCCGGGGTAAAGTCGACAAGCTTTGTCTCGGCAACCGATTTAAATTTCAACGCCGGGTCGTACTCTGTAGTTGGTTTCTTCAGGGAGGTCATATCCGCTGGGTCAACATTATCTTGATAAAATTTGAGCTCTTCCGATGCACAGGCCGACTCAGCATAAGTCGCGTCGCCTTCTTCACACTCCAACGCCACCTTCCGACTTCCATGTACAGTGATGGTGCCCTTGTGACCCGGCATCTTGATCTGCAAATAAACATAACACGGCCGGGCCATGAACTTAGCATAAGCCGGCCGCCCGAACAGAGCATGATATGGGCTCCTGATTTTGACCACCTCAAATGTCAACTTCTCAGCACTGGAGTCATATTCGTCTCCGAAGGTCACCTCCAGCTCAATCTTGCCAACTGGGTAAGCCGACTTACTAGGGACCACTCCATGGAAAAAAGTGTTGGACGTCCTCAGATTTTTATCAGTTAACCCCATGCGTCGAAAGGTCTCATAATAGAGGATATTGTTGCTACTACCCCCGTCCATGAGTACCTTAGTGAATTTATATCCACCAACCTGAGGCGCTACCACCAAGGCCAACTGACCCGAATTATCGACTCGTGGAGGGTGATCTTCTCTGCTCCATATGATGGGCTGTTCTGACCACCTCAAATAACGAGGCCATGAAAACCCGGGCCATGAAAACCGCCAGCCCCTGAACCGCCACCAGACCCGTTATGGCCATCATAGGTGTTGGAATTCTTAAACGCCTTCATGATCGCACAATCCTTCCACAAGTGTGTGGCGGGCCGCTCCCTGGTGCCGTGTCTCGGGCAGGGCTCATTGAGCAATTGTTCAAGAGATGGGCCTGACCTGCCGGATCGAGGCGGTTTACCCTTAAGTCTCTGATTGTTACCTTGCGCATTGGCGTTGGCCACAAACTCCGGGTTACCGTCCGCCTTACACTTATTGCCTCCTTGATTCATCGGGTTATGCTGCTGACCCTTTCCATTGCCGTTCTTCTTTCCCTTCCCAGTCTTTTCCTCATCAGACGCAGGATCCTTGGTACTATCAGAATCGGCATATTTGACTAAAGCCGCCATCAGCGTACCCATATCCTTGCAGTCACGTTTAAGGCGCCCTAGTTTCTGCCTCAGCTGCTCAAAGCTACAATTCTTCTCCAACATAAGGACTGCAGAGTCGGCATCCATCTTGTCAGATGAATGAATTATCTCCTTGACCTGGCTTACCCAATGGGTGGTGGATTCACCCTCCCCCTGCTTACAATTCATCAAGTCCACAATCGACATAGATTGCTTACAGGTGTCCTTGAAGTTCTGGATGAACCGGGCCTTTAACTCTTCCCATGAACCAATGGAATTGGGTGGCAAACCTTTTGACCAAGACCGGGCCGTTCCATCTAACATCATGGTGAAATATTTAGCCATCGCCGCGTCACTGACTTCCAACAGCTCCATGGCCATCTGATAACTCTCGATCCATGCTCCGGGCTGTAAGTCGGCCGTGTAATTCGGCACCTTTCGAGGTCCCTTGAAGTCTTTAGGCAGACGTACGTTGCGCAAAGCTGGTACCAAACAAGGAACACCATCGGTTCTAGTGGCTACTCCCGCCTCAACAGAAGTCGTTGGATACTCCGGGAGATCCTGATGAGCTGCCTGTTGAGCCACCGCCTGAGCCACCCGCTCGTTCTCCTGACGTATTCGGTCTTGCACCGGATTATAGCCACCAGGCTGGTTACGACGTTGGGCATTGCTTGACAAAGCTTTAGACTCCATGTGCCTGCTGTAACTCGGGCTCCGATTCTGGCGAGGCGGCGCTAACCAAGGCAGGGGAGTTGAATGAATTCTGCCCCGGCTGTAAGAATAGGTCTCTTGCTGAGCTAAGGCCGTCCGGAGAAGTCCTCTGACCCTCCAGGTTTCCACTACCGCCGGGTCATCACCGTCCATGGGAAGAGCCGCCAAACGTGTTGAAGCTGAGATTATGTTCTCCATGGGGTTGGAAAAGTGACCCGGTGGAATCGGCACATAACGCGGCGGTGGCATGCTCATGTGAGGTGGTGCCATCTCCCGAGGCTGAGTCGGCCCTCCTGCTCTGGCTGTCATAAGCTGATTGGCCTCTGGCGGGTTACTTGGGCTAGCTCCGGGCGTAGCAAAAAGAACCTGAGGGTCGTAATTCGGAGGTAAACGGGACTGGGTTTTCTGGTGTCTCCTCCTCATCACCTCATTGGATGCGTTCAAGCTCATTGTGAGCTAGTAAGCTTCTGACTGTAGCCGCTGTGCCTGGGCATCTAGAGCCGCTCGCTCTGTGGCTAATGTAGTGTCCTCAGCTGCCAAGGCCTCCTTGGCCTGAGCTATTTCCTCACGCACCCGTACCACCTCCGCGTCATGCTCATCTTTATCTGCAGGAATAACCGTTGCAGTTAACAGGGCCGTAAGCTTGTCCATGAGGTCTATCAGCACCTGAGCTGGTGGGCGCAGCAGCTGTAGAGTTTGAGTCGGGCTGAGTCCCAGCCATGGAGACTCCTGCCCATCTTGGCGGTTCATAGGGGTCCGGAATACTGATGCCATCGGAAAAACCCCCGAGCACGCCGTCTTGCACTTGGTACAACGAATCTGTTGAGCCGGCGGACGAATCACCGTCTGAGAGGACGACCATCTCACCCTTATCTTCAGATCCTTCAGAAAGTTCCTCTCCGTGGATGCAGCCCACGAAGGCACGCCTCATAATAGGTTGAGTCCGGGTCTTCCTCGCACGCTGAGCCGTCTCGACGAGGTCGGTGCAGTTGTCCGGCTTAGGGCCTGGCTCACCGATCCGGCCGATGAAGACGTGGATTCCGCCGAAGGGGACCCGGTATCCGTACTCAATTGAGCCAGCGTCGGGACCGCAGCCTTCGTCGTCGATTGAGATCTTGCCGCGACGACTCTTGGTCATTCGGCCCACTACGTATCCCTTGATCCCTTCGAAGTTGCCCTTCAAGAACTCAAATCCACCGTGCGCTGGCCCCATGGTGGATGCCAACTGTCGTGGAATTGTCACATCAGATGTCCTCGTGAAAAGACTTAGTTGTGGAGCCATCGCAACTAGGAAGCTTGAAGGGGTTAAATCGGGACAAAGGACACGAGAGGTTTTTATACTAGTTCGGCCCCTTACGGTGAAGGTAAGGCCTACGTCTAGTTGGGTTTGGTATTGATGTTTCGATGACCAGGGAGCGAGATACGCTATGCCCGGCTCTCGATGAGCTGTTTCTTGCCCTAAACCGCCAGTAGGTCGTCCCCTTATATACACGGGTTGACGCCCTGTGGCTTACAGAGTCCCGGCCGGCTTATAAACAGTGTCCGGCTCGGTGACTAGTTAAATCTACCTTATGATACAAGTCATGCCATCATGGCGGTTTACTACAACGGGCCTTAAGTCGGCTGTGGGCCGTAAGCCCTTTTAGTGAATCACCATATTCATGCTTGGTCTTGGGCTTCTCTCTGGTGAGTCTTCTTTGTGTAACCAAAACCCTCCTGGGCGGCTTACACAAATAGTTATATCCCCAACAGTTAAGAGTTCGCCCGGTCAATCAGGATTACCTGATGGAGAAGCTTTCGGCATACAGGCAGGATAACCCGGGGTTTTAGGTGAATACACCTGGCTTCCAAGCCTGGCTTTTATAGCCTATCGCAAGGTTATGAACTCTTTGTTTCTTTAGAACAAAAGAGCCCCCAAGCAATATTTTGAGCTGTGCTCAAGGGGCAGCTATGTTTGAGTTGTGCTTTTGCAACAGACTCTCTTTAGTCCCTTTAACTTTTTCTGAGAACTTGAACTTTTGTGAGAGATAATATTCTTCTTGAGACGGAATTTTAAACCGGATATTGAGAGGTTCAGAGCTTGTGGGAGACAGATTTCCCTTGAACCGGGTTGTAAATCGGATATTTGAGAGCTTCAGTGAGACTGACTTCCCTTGAGCCGGATATTAAACTAGTTATTGAGAGCTTCAACGCTTTGTGAAAAACAAATTTCTCTTGAACCGTATTTTGAACGGGAATCTTCATTTTGGGCCGGAAATTTTCTGATGGCTTTTAAATTTTTCACCAATATGGTAGTAGCCTTCGGGACCGGATTATCTTTTCCTCCAACGTCCTGGGGTTCTTGAATTCACTGAAAACCGGCATCATTTGCTGAGTCACATCATTGTAGCCCCCAAGTCTCAAGGCGACTCGAGGAGTTCGTTTGAGATTCCCCATATTTGACCGTGATATAAACCGGCATATAGCTGAACATCAGAACACTGTAATATGTTAAAGCTGGAAGCAAGGTGGCGAGTTAACAATCTTCACAACACTCATTATATATCCTTTGACGTTGATAACGCGATGTGAATCCACGGAAACTTGAGGTCGACCGTGGCGGGTTATAAATGACCTCACATGATTTGTGTCAGTAACCGGCCAGCGGTTCATCCCAGCTGGTTGATTAACCAAAACACAGTGGCAGTAATTTGTACGCCTATCCAATGAACCATCTGGTGGAGGCAGAGGCTGACACTATGACCTTCTTCAGAATTGTTGTAATAGACCGGGCCGCAGGAGCGGTAATTTGCGCGCGCTCATTAAGCATCTCATGCACACAGGTGTGGCACTGTTGGCAGAGCAAAGACTGGCACGACCTCTCGTGATGGCGACCACATTTGTGTGCCGGCCATTAACGGCTTGTCCTGTGTATACAGTATAATACAAGTCAAAAGTAAGATGTTCAATGAAAGTTTCATTGGCAGAAGTATCTTAGAAAAGTATAACCTGATATTTGTTCCGATTGGATCGGTGAACTGTCTCGCACTCGTGAAGTCGCCTGGCGTATAATGAATAGGATAGAGACCCCTGGACCAGCCGAGTCACTGGCGTCTCCGTTTTTTTTGACTCCTGGCAAGACAAGGCTGCCCAGCAAAGGCGCGTCGGCCCAGAGGGTCAACAGAAGCGGAAGCAAGAGGCCATGGGGCGGCTCAGGCGTGGCTGTAGGTCAGCCTGGCTCCGGGCGGGTTAATGGGACTCCGGCGGAAGCAGAGTCGCAGTTGCAGCAACTCAGCGGTTTACGGCGTTTGGGCGGTTTGGAGCGAGGCCAGGCGTGGCTTGGCGTTGACTCGTCATGGAAGGATCGCCCCATTGGTAATCCGACATCAGGGCGGTTCAGGGCCAGCGGTGATTTGGCCGGGCTAATCTGGAGCAGCAACTGGCTCAGCGGCGCAGGGCCGGCGACTCAACACCGGCGCAGCTCGGAGCTGGCCGCAACAACAGCTTGTGATGAGGGTAGGCCCGCAACAGCGGCTCAGCGGCGGGCAGGGGGTTGTCAGCAAGTTGACGAAGGCAAGGCAAGGTTACGCAGGGACGACCCGACGGTGAGGCCGGTGAGGCTCGAGGCACCGAAAACCGTGTCCACACCCACGATCTAGCGGGTCTGACGAAGCGGAGGCGCGACCCAGTTGGAGACAGAGGTGGCGAGGCCAGTTCAACCCAGCGCGAGGCAAGGTGGGCCGCGGCAGAATCGCGGGGCGACTCCAGGTTCGGTAGTAGTGGCGACGGCGAGCCTGGAGTCAACTTGACCCGGCGGCGGTTCAACACCCGGACGGCAGCTCGACGGGGGCGGCTTAGTGACACCGCTTGACGGCGAAGAGGCGAAGTAAAGCGGCAGCAAGAGGTGATTTGGTGGCAAACCGACCCGCAAGCAGCGGGGCAAGTCTGTGGTGACCCGGCGGCGGCTCGAGCAGAGGTGAGCTGGCGGTTCAATGGTGGCAGCGGTCTGATGCATGGTAGGAGAGGCCCGGTCGGTGGTCAAAACAGTCCACAACGTTGAACCCCGACTCGTGGTGAGGCCGCGGCGGAAGATACATCGGTTTGGAGACGAACCGGAGGCGGTGACTCATTGAACAACCCGGAGCAGAGGTCTCGCATGGTGCAGGAAAATATGGCGGTTCCCACTCAGGGTTGTGCAGGCACAACGTCGATGTGGAGGATGACAGTGGCACTTGGTGGCGGGTCGCAGGTGTTGGGGAACGTAGCAGAAATTCAAAATTTTCCTACGTGTCACCAAGATCTATCTATGGAGAAACCAGCAACGAGGGGAAGGAGAGTGCATCTACATACCCTTGTAGATCGCTAAGCAGAAGCGTTCAAGTGAACGGGTGAGGGAGTCCTGGACTAGGGGGTGTCCGGACAGCCGGACTATCATCGCCGGCCGGACTCCAAGACTATGAAGATACAAGATTGAAGACTTCGTCCCGTGTCCGGATGGGACTTTCCTTGGCGTGGAAGGCAAGCTTGGCAATACGGATATGTAGATCTCCTACCATTGTAACCGACTCTGTGTAACCCTAGCCCTCTCCGGTGTCTATATAAACCAGAGGGTTTTAGTCCGTAGGACAACACAACCATTACAACAATCATACCATAGGCTAGCTTCTAGGGTTTAGCCTCCTTGATCTCGTGGTAGATCCACTCTTGTACTACCCATATCATCAATATCAATCAAGCAGGAGTAGGGTTTTACCTCCATCGAGAGGGCCCGAACCTAGGTAAAAACATCATGTCCCTTGTCTCCTGTTACCATCCGCCCAGACGCACAGTTCGGGACCCCTACCCGAGATCCGCCGGTTTTGACACCGACATTGGTGCTTTCATTGAGAGTTCCTCTGTGTCGTCACCGATAGGCTTGATGGCTTCTTCAATCAACAACAACGCCGTCCAGGGTGAGACTTTTCTCCCCGGACAGATCTTCGTATTCGGTGGCTTTGTGCTGCGGGCCAATTCGCTTGGCCATCTGGAGCAGATCGAAAGCTACGCCCCTGGCTGTCAGGTCAGATTTGGAAGCCTAAACTTCACGGCGGATATCCACGGAGACTTGATCTTCGAGGAATCCGATCCGCAGCCGAGCGTGCCGCACTGTCATGATGGGCATGATCTAACTCTGCCGCCGGGCAGTACCTTGGAGGACGGGTGGCTGGACACCGCCTCGGGAGCTGCAACTTCTACGGCGATGGAGCCGAACACTGACCTCGTCCCTTATAAAGCTCGTGACTCCGAGGTGCCGGACTCTCTGCCGGACTCCGAACCTCCTGCGCCCCTGCCAGTCGAATCCGATTGGGCGCCGATCATGGAGTTCACCGCCGCGGACATCTTTCAGCACTCACCCTTTGGCGACATCCTAAATTCGCTAAAGCATCTCTCGCTATCCGGAGAGCCCTGGCCGGACTATGGCCAGGATGGTTGGGATGCGGACGACGAAGAAATTCAAAGCCCACCCACCACCCACTTTGTAGCCACTGTCGACGATCTAACCGACATGCTCGACTAGGACTCCGAAGACATCGATGGTATGGACGACGATGCCAGAGACGATCAAGAACCAGCACCTACAGGGCACTGGAAAACCACCTCGTCATACGACATATACATGGTGGACACCCCAAAAGATGGGGATGGCGAAGAAGCAGCGGAGGCAGATTCCTTAAAGAAACAGCCCAAGCACCGGCGTCAGTGGCGCCGCTCTAAATCCCGCCAAAGCAAGAATGGAGATTCCGTCACAGGAGATAATAACACCCCAGAAAGTGCCGAAGACAATCCCCTCCTGCAAGATTCAGCGCAGGAGGATGCAGAAGCAAGCCCTCACGAGAGAGCGGCAGACGAAGAGGTCGAGGATGATAATTACATACCTCCCTCCGGAGACGAGGCAAGCCTCGACGACGACGAATTCGTCGTGCCTGAGGATCCCATCGAACAAGAGCGTTTCAAACGCAGGCTAATGGCCACAGCAAATAGCCTAAAGAAAAAGCAGCAGCAGCTTCAAGCTGATCAAGACCTGCTGGCCGACAGATGGACCGAGGTCCTCGCGGCCGAAGAGTATGAACTCGAATGCCCCTCCAAGAGCTACCCAAAACGCAAGTTGCTCCCCCGACTAGAGGAGGAAGCATATATACCTCCATCACCAGCGCACAATATGGCAGACCAGCCACCCCGTGGTCGCGACAGAGAGGCATTCAGGCCTTCCATCAAGACCGTACCCCGGCATCACTCGAAAAGCACGAAGCCACGGGGGAACGCGCCGGACTTGTGGGATATATTGGAGGACAAGGAAAGACAATCCAGATCTATATATGGATCACGTGGGCACCCCACGACCCACGACGAATACCGTCGAGACGGATACAACAACTCCGGCCGGGCCGAACACAACAGACAACGCTCCTTTGAGCTACGTCGTGATATTGCTCAATACAGAGGCGCCGCACACCCGCTATGCTTCACTGACGAAGTAATGGATCATCAAATCCCTGAAGGGTTTAAACCCGTAAACATTGAATCCTATGATGGCACGACAGACCCCGCGGTTTGGATCGAAGATTATCTCCTTCACATCCATATGGCCCGCGGCGACGATCTGCACGCCATCAAATATCTCCCGCTCAAGCTTAAAGGACCAGCTCGGCATTGGCTTAACAGCCTGCCCGGAGAGTCAATTGGGTGTTGGGAGGACCTGGAAGCCGCATTCCTCGACAACTTCCAAGGCACATATGTGTGACCACCGGACGCCGATGACCTAAGCCACATAATTCAGCAGCCAGACGAATCGGCCAGACAATTCTGGACACGGTTCTTAACAAAGAAAAATCAAATCGTCGACTGTCCGGATGCAGAGGCCCTCGCAGCCTTCAAACATAACATCCGCGACGAGTGGCTAGCCCGGCACCTAGGACAGGAAAAGCCGAAATCCATGGCAGCCCTCACATCATTAATGACCCGCTTCTGCGCGGGAGAGGATAGCTGGCTAGCTCGCAGCAACAACCTCAGTAAAAATGCTGGCAGTCCGGATACTAAGGACCACAACGGCAGGTCGCGTCGAAGCAAAAACAAACACCGCGTTAATGGCGATAACAATGAGGATACGGCAGTCAACGCCGGATTCCGAGGCTCTAAACCCGGTCAGCGGAAGAAGCCATTCAAAAGAACCACTTCGGGTCCGTCCAATTTGGACCGAATACTCGACCGCTCTTGCCAGATACATGGCACCCCCGAAAAACCAGCTAACCACACCAAGAGAGATTGTTGGGTATTCAAGCAGGCAGGCAAGTTAATTGCCGAAAACAATGACAAGGGGCTGCACAGCGACGACGAGGAAGAGACCCGGCCGCCGAACAGTAGAGGACAGAAGGGTTTCCCCCCACAAGTGCGGACGGTAAACATGATATACGCAACCCATATACCCAAGAGGGAGCGGAAGCGTGCACTAAGGGACGTATATGCGATGGAGCCAGTCGCCCCAAAGTTCAATCCATGGTCCTCTTGCTCGATCACTTTCGATCGAAGAGACCATCCGACCAGTAACTGCCATGGGGATTCGCCGCATTGGTTTTAGACCCAATCGTCGATGGATTTCACCTCACAAGAGTCCTGATGGACGGCAGCAGTAGCCTGAACCTGCTTTATCAGGATACAGTGCGCAAGATGGGTATAGACCCCTCAAGGATTAAACCTACAAAAATGACCTTCAAAGGCGTCAAACCAGGTGTTGAGGCCAATTGTACAAGCTCAGTCACACTGGAAGTGGTCTTCGGATCCCCGGATAATTTCCGGAGCAAGGAGTTAATCTTCGACATAGTCCCGTTCCGCAGCGGCTATCACGCTCTGCTCGGACAAACCGCGTTCGCAAAGTTCAACGCGGTGCCGCATTACGCATACCTCAAGCTCAAGATGCCAGGCCCTCGTGGAGTAATCACGGTCAACGGAAATACGGAACGCTCCCTACGAACAGAGGAACATACAGCGGCTCTCGCGGCAGAAGTACAGAACAACCTTTCAAGGCAATTTTCGAGTCCGGCCGTTAAACGACCGGACACGGCCAAACGCGCCCGGAGCAATATCAATCAAGACCACCTGGCACGTTTCGAGCACATGTAGCAATGCGGCCCCAACCCCAGCCCTCGCATGATTGCAAGACAAGCCCTCCGCGTACATCATTACGCTTTGGAGATACCATGGGCATAGGGGGAGGGGCACGACCACAACAGACCCAGAGTGCGGCTCGACCACACGAGGGGCTCCCAAGTGTGTCGCTCTTTTTATTTTTATTTTCATTCTTTTTATACACAGGACTCCGTTCACCAGAGGCCCTGTCCGGCGGCGAACCCGCCGAACTCACGATGCAACAGCCAGGGAGGGAAAAAGGCTACGACGAACACTCAGGTAGTCTCCGTTACGAGCATTAAATTTGATTATACACACCGGTCCGTAGCCCACCCCTGGAGGGGGACATGTTTAATTAGTCCAATCGCTTGCTTACCGCACTATTTGTATCATTCCGCACTCATAGCAGAATTCCTTAAATAAATAATGCAACACTTTTGCCTATAATTGCATTACTTTACATATATGTTCATTAATGACATCTTGCACCCGTATATTCTGGTACGGTCGAATACACTAGGGGCTTATGTTCCCCGCATTATGGTGTGATAAGTCCGAACACTTTCACAAGTGCGGCACCCCGAACTTATAGCATTATATGAATCGGCTCCGAATCATGTCTTGGGTCAATAGTTGGGTTTTCCCGGCTCCCATGTTTTGGTACCTTACGTTCCGTTCCGTCGGCTAAGGTAGCACTGGGAGAACCACTGCGAGTGCGCCCCGGTTGAGCTGGGCGAGCGCCTCAGTGGAGAAAGCTAAAACTGACTGGCATGATAAGGTGAGAGACTGGTCGCTGTTCGAGAGGTCTTTTCGAATTCCTAAAGACTTAATGCCGCTTCGAGCGAAGAACCGGATAATGTCCGGCCAAGGCGTGGATAGCGCCCCGAACTTGGTCTTCCGAATACTAGGGGCTTCGCCGAAATTTAAAATTATAGAATTCTATGGCTAAGTGAGAGTGTTCAAGCATTATAAGTCCGGTTGCCTTGTTCGTTGTGTTGAGCGCTTCCCTAGATGGACCCGAAAATGGGAACAAGAGTGCTCAAGTTTATCCCGAACACCCCAGCACTCCTGGCATGGGGGCTGAAGCCGACGACTTGCCATCTCTCAGATTTTATAAACGGCCGCACAGAAGGTAATATTTTAAATTAAAAAAGTGTTGCTTAGCGCATATGAACAAAGTTTTCAGCGCACAGGATAACACATAGCGAGTTTACTCAATAATTACATCTCTGGGGCACTCATCCGCAATCTTGCGGGCACCCTTCAGGACAGTCTTATAGTACATCTCGGGCATACGATACTCCTTGCCTGCTGGCGGCGCGTCAGTGATAAGCCTCTCCGCATCCAGCCTGCCCCAGTGCACCTTTGCGCGGGCAAGGGCCCGACGAGCACCTCCAATACAGGCGGAGCGCTTGATGACCTCCACCCAGGGGCACGCATCCACCAGCCGCCGCACGAGGCCAAAGTAGCTCCCAGGCATGGCCTCTCCAGGCCACAGCCGGACTATGAGGCCCTTCATGGCCTGCTCGGCTACCTTGTGGAGCTCGACCAGCTACTTCAGCTGGTCGCTAGGGGGCACCGGATGGCCGGCCTCAGCGTACTGAGACCAGAAGACCTTCTCCGTTGAGCTCCCCTCCTCGCCACGGTAGAATGCGGCGGCATCGGACGCACTGCGTGGTAGATCTGCAAACGCCCCTGGAGAGCTCCGAATTCGGGTAAGTATCAGGAAGTTTACATTAACATGCTTGCTTTGCATGAAAAATGCCTTACCCGCCGCTATTTTCTTCACATCCTCAACCTCCTGAAGGGCCTTATTGGCCTCGGCCTTGGCGGCTTTGGCACTTTCAAGAGCCGAGGCAAGCTCGGACTCCCGAGTCTTCGAGTCGCGCTCCAAACTCTCATGCTTTTCAATGAGAGCCTGGAGCTCTTGCCGCACCTCCGCCACCCGCGCCTCCTGCTTCTTTCGCTCTGCCCGTTCCGCGGCCGCGTTGCGTTCGGCCGCGGACACAGCCTCCATCAGGGTTGCCACCTCGTTCGTGGCCCTTGCAGTACCCACGTTATCCTTGTTATTTTTATTGCGACCTAAATCCTTTTCTGTAAGGTAACTATTCAAAGGGGTGTTACTCACCTTCTTTGTCCTCGAGCTGCTTCTTGGCACGGCCGAGCTCTTGCTCGGACCGCTCGAGGTCCTGCTTCAAAGCACCAACCTCCGCAGTCAGTGCAGCAGAGGTCAGCAGCGCAGCCTGCAAACCCATATTGACATAATTTTTAGCAACCCTGCGTATATCTTTTTAGATCCTCAGTCCGGCTTTTCTTTCCGAACACCGAACCGAGCATCAGGGGCTACTGTCTATGTGGTATTACATTACATAATTTAACTTCTTACCTCAAAGCCTGTTAGAAGGCTACTGTAGGCTTCGGTCAGCCCGCTCTTGGCGAGCTGAACCTTCTGAATCACCGCACTCATAATAGTGCGGTGTTCTTCCTCGATGGAAGCGCCTTTGAGCGCCTCCAACAAGTTTTCCGGTGCCTCCGGTTGGATGGGGGCCGCCGGTATCACGTTCTTTCCCTTCTTGCGAAGGGGCCGCCTGCCGGACTCCGGAACCACTGTGGGTTCCGGCGTGGAGTCCGACGCAAAGTCCGGGAGGCTGCCTTGTGGCGCCTCCGGAGCCTCCTCCTGATGGGTCCGTTCCCGGGATCCCACCTCGGTGTCCTCAGCGTCACGAGGGGTGGAGGCAGTTGGGATGGAATCTACATCCGACGGAGCCAACGACCCGCTCGACGAAGCGGGGAGATCATCATCGGCCGGACTACAGGAAGAGTGCGGCATTAGAAGGACACTATGTGGCACAAAAGAGAAATTATAAATCATTCAGGAATCCGGATACTTACGATCTTGCCGGAAGCCTGGCCCTTGAGGGCCACTCTTCGTCGCCAACGTTGGTGTTGGTGGAGCTGTCCGGGGAATAGTCCTTCCCCTCTTGGACCCTTCGGCCTCCCCTGTTGGGGAGGCCTTCCTCTTCCTCTCTCCCTCCTCTGGGAGAGAGTCCTCTTTCTCCTCCTCGTATTCGGGGGAGGAGTCCGCCTCGGAGCCGTCGGACGATGAGTCCGATATCACCTGGCACCGGGAACTTCTTCAAGTCCCTGTGGCCTCCTTCTTGGCATTCTTCTCCGGCACCACATGGGGTGCCGGAACCAGCAGCCCCGCTAGACGGGCGTCTACTGGGTTTTCTGGCATGGGAGTCGGGTAGATGATCTGCTCGGCCTTCTTCATCCAGTCCTGTCAAAGGAAAAGGGAGATTGAAACTCGCGTAGGGTCAAACTATTAACAAGTGTCCCGTAAAGGGGTAGAATCACTTACCTCGTCAGCTGAACGCTGCGAGCGAAATCCGCGATCTTCAGTGGCGGATGCGGGAGCCTCGGCGCGCTTGAACAGCACCCTCCAGGCGCCTTCGTACGTCGTGTCGAAGAGCCCGCTCAATGCCTGGTGCTGTGCCGGATTGAACTCCCTCAAAGTAAACGCCCGTTGTTGGCAAGGGAGAACCCGGCGGATGAGCATGACTTGGACCATGTTGACAAGCCTGAGCTTCTTGTTCACCAGCTTCTGGATACAGGCTTGGAGTCCCGTCAACTCCTCCGAACTACCCCATAGCAAGCCCTTCTCTTTCCAGGAGGTGAGCTGCATAGGGATACCAGATCTGAACTCAGGGGCCGCCGCCCACTTAGGGTCGCACGGCTCGGTGATGTAGAACCACCCCGATTGCCACCCCTTGACGGATTCCACGAAGGCCCCTTCGAGCCAGATGACGTTGGGCATCTTGCCCAACATGGCACCTCCGCACTCCGCTTGAGCGCCCTTTACTACCTTCGGCTTGACATTGAAGGTCTTGAGCCACAGGCCGAAGTGGGGCTGGATGCAGAGGAAGGCCTCGCACACGACGATAAACGCCGAGATGTTGAGGATGAAGTTTGGCGCCAGATCATGGAAATCCAGGCCCTAGTAGTACATGAGCCCCCGGACAAAGGGATGCAACGGGAAGCCCAGTCCACGGAGGAAGTGGGGAAGGAATACAACCCTCTCATGGGGCTTGAGGGTGGGGATGAGCTGCCCCTTGTCGGGCAGCCGGTGCGCGATGTCGCTGGAAAGGTATCCGGCGCTGTGCAGTTTTGCGATGTGCTCCTCCGTCATGGAGGAAGCCAACCATTTGCCTCCCGCTCCGGACATGGTCGGAGAAGGTCGAGACGAGATGCACGGACTTGGGCGCTGGAGCTCGAGGGTGCGGAAGATGGATAAGCAAAGGAGGAACAAGGCGTAGGTAAAAAGGGTAGATTCTTATCCCCTTATATATGGGCGGACGAAGACTATACGTCCCCACCAGCCTGGTAAAACTCGCTTATCTCCCAAGTGGCACCATCAATGGCGCGGTTGGGTTACCCACGTCCGTATTGATGAGAATCCCGGGATAAGGGGAACACGATCTCTGCTTCGACAAGACGTGCCAAGGAAACCGCTTCGCTAAACGCGCTGAGGTGGTATAATAAAAAACGATTCAAGTAAAGGCTTGGTAGTGGCGTGACGTCATGCTACATAATACGTCAGCACATTGAGCTTGTGTACATAATATTCTCTCTACGGTGGTATGTGGAATTTATTTTGCAGAGCCGGACACTATCCTGGTGTTCACAATCTTCTATGAATTATTCGGAGGAGGAACCCGCCTTGCAATGCCGAACAATATGCGCGCCGGACTCATCGTCATTGAAGCCTGGTTCAGGGGCTACTGAGGGAGTCCTGGACTAGGGGGTGTCCGGACAGCCGGACTATCATCGCGGGCCGGACTCCAAGACTATGAAGATACAAGATTGAAGACTTCGTCCCGTGTTCGGATGGGACTTTCCTTGGCGTGGAAGGCAAGCTTGGCAATACGAATATGTAGATCTCCTACCATTGTAACCGACTCTGTGTAACCCTAGCCCTCTCCGGTGTCTATATAAACCGGAGGGTTTTAGTCCGTAGGACAATACAACCATTACAAGAATCATACCATAGGCTAGGTTCTAGGGTTTAGCCTCCTTGATCTCGTGGTAGATTCACTCTTGTACTACCCATATCATCAATATCAATCAAGCAGGAGTAGGGTTTTACC
The DNA here is from genome assembly GCA_963921465.1 of Triticum timopheevii. Lineage (NCBI taxonomy): Eukaryota > Viridiplantae > Streptophyta > Magnoliopsida > Poales > Poaceae > Triticum > Triticum timopheevii. The sequence goes on along the minus strand of OY997270.1, from coordinate 484,746,748 downwards.
TCCATCGAGAGGGCCCGAACCTGGGTAAAAACATTGTGTCCCTTGTCTCCTGTTACCATCCGCCCAGACGCACAGTTCGGGACCCCCTACCCGAGATCCGCCGGTTTTGACACCGACAACGGGGTTGAAGGAGTCGTACTCGTCGTGATCCAAATCACCGAAGATCCTAGTGCCGAACGGACGGCACCTCCGCGTTCAACACACGTACAGCCCGGTGACGTCTCCCATGCCTTGATCCAGCAAGGAGAGAGGGAGAGGTTGAGGAAGACTCCATCCAGCAGCAGCACAACGGCGTGGTGGTGGTGGAGGAGCGTGGCAATCCTGCAGGGCTTCGCCAAGCACCGCGAGAGAAGAGGAGTACTTGGGAGAGGCGGAGGGCTGCGCCAGGGGAAGGGTGAAGCTCCCATGCGCCTCCCCACTATATATAGGGGTGGAGGGGGCTGGTTTCTTGCCCTCCATGTCCATTGGGGCGTTGGCAAAGGTGGGAGGAAAGAAATCCCATCATTTCCTTCCCCACCGATTGTTATCCCCCCTTTTTAGGGATCTTGATCTTATCCCTTTGGGATATGATCTTATTCCTTCTAGGGGGGATCTTGGTGCGCCTTGACCAGGCGTGTGGGGCCTTGCCCCCACTACCCACGTTCATGTGGGTCCCCCATGCAGGTGGGCCCCACTCCGGAACCTTCTAGAACCTTCCCGGTACAATACCGAAAAATCCCAAACATTTTTCGGTCGCCAAAATAGGACTTCCCATATATAAATCTTTACCTCCGGACCATTTCGGAACTCCTCGTGACGTCCGGGATCTCATCCGGGACTCCGAACAACATTCGGTAACCACATACAAACTTCCTTTATAACCCTAGCGTCATCGAACCTTAAGTGTGTAGACCCTACGGGTTCAGGAGACATGTAGACATGACCGAGACGTTCTCCGGTCAATAACCAACAGCGGGATCTGGATACCCATGTTGGCTCCCACATGTTCCACGATGATCTCATCGGATGAACCACGATGTCAAGGACTCAATCGATCCCGTATACAATTCCCTTTGTGTAACGGAATTGTACTTGCCCGAGATTTGATCGTCGGTATACTGACACCTTGTTCAATCTCGTTACCGGCAAGTCTCTTTACTCGTTCCGTAAAAGATCATCCTGTGATCAAACCCTTGGTCACATTGTGCACATTATGATGATGTCCTACCGAGTGGGCCCAGATATACCTCTCCGTTTACACGGAGTGACAAATCCCAGTCTCGATTTGTGCCAACTCAACAGATACTTTCGGAGATACCTGTAGTGCACCTTTATAGCCACCCAGTTACGTTGTGACGTTTGGTACACCCAAAGCATTCCTACGGTATCCGGGAGTTGCACAATCTCATGGTCTAAGGAAATGATACTTGACATTAGAAAAGCTTTAGCATACGAACTACGATCTTTGTGCTAGGCTTAGGATTGGGTCTTGTCCATCACATCATTCTCCTAATGATGTGATCCCGTTATCAACGACAACCAATGTCCATGGTCAGGAAACCGTAACCATCTATTGATCAATGAACTAGTCAACTAGAGGCTCACTAGGGACATGGTGTTGTCTATGTATCCACACATGTATCTGAGTTTCCTATCAATACAATTATAGCATGGATAATAAACGATTATCATGAACAAGGAAATATAATAATAACTAATTTATTATTGCCTCTAGGGCATATTTCCAACAGTCTCCCACTTGCACTAGAGTCAATAATCTAGTTCACATCGCCATGTGATTGACACTCACTGGTCACATCGCCATGTGACCAACATCCAAAGAGTTTACTAGTGTCTAAACTAGTTCACATCATCATGTGATTAAGACTCAATGGGTTTTGGGTTTGATCATGTTTTGCTTGTGAGAGAGGTTTTAGTCAACGGGTCTGCAACATTCAGATCCGTATGTACTTCGCAAATCTCTAGGTCATATTTTAAATGCTGCTTCCACGCTCCACTTGAAGCTATTCCAAATGGTTGCTCCACTATACGTATCCGGTTTTCTACTCAGAGTCATTCGGATAGGTGTTAAAGCTTGCATCGACGTAACCCTTTACGCCGAACTCTTTTATCACCTCCATAATCGAGAAACATGTCCTTATTATTCTAAGGACAATTTTGACCGCTGTCCGGTGATCCACTCCTTGATCACCTTTGTACCCTCTTGCTAGACATGTGGCAAGGCACACATCAGGTGCGGTACTCAACATGGCATACCGTATAGAGCCTATGACAAAAGCATAGGGGACGACCTTCGTCCTTCCTCTTTCTTCTGCCATGGTCGAGCTTTAAGTCTTAACTTCATACCTTCCAACTCAGGCAAGAACTCCTTCTTTGACTGATCCATCTTGAACACCTTCAAGATCATGTCAAGGTACGTGCTCATTTGAAAGTACCATTAAGCGTTTTTGATCTATCCTCATAGATCTTGATGCTTAATGTTCAAGCAGCTTAATCCAGGTTTTCTATTGAAAAACACTTTTCAAATAACCCTATATGCTTTCCATAAATTCTACATCATTTCTGATCCACAATATGTCAACAACATATACACATCAGAAATTCTATAGTGCTCCCACTCACTTCTTTGGAAATACAAGTTTCCCATAAACTTTGTACAAACCCAAAATCTTTGATCATTCCATCAAAGCGCATATTCTGACTCCGAGATGCTTGATCTAGTCCATGGAAGGATCGCTGGAGCTAGCATACCTTTTAGCATCCTTAGGATCGACAAAACCTTTCTGATTGTATCACATACAACCTTTCCTTACGAAAAACTGGTAAGGAAACTCGTTTTGACATCCATCTGCCAGATTTCATAAATACAACTAATGCTAACATGATTCCGACGGACTTAAGCATCGCTACGGATGAGAAAATCTCATCGTAGTCAACTCCTTGAACTTGTGAAAAACTCTTTGCCACAAGTCGAGCTTCATAGATGGTGACATTACTGTCCACGTCCGTCTTCTTCTTAAAGATCCATTTATCTCAATGGCTTGCCGATCATGGGCAAGTCCACCAAAGTCCATGCTTTGTTCTGATACATGGATCCTATCTCGGATTTCATGGCTTCTAACCATTTTTCGAAATATGGGCCCACCATCGCTTCTCCATAGCTCACAGGTTCATTGTTGTCTAGCAACATGACCTTCAAGACAGGATTACTGTACCACTCTAAAGTAGTATGCATCCTTGTCACCCTACGAGGTACGGTAGTGACTTGATCCGAAGTTTCATGATCACTATCATAAGCTTCTACTTCAATTGGTGTAGGTGCCACAGGAATAACTTCCTGTGCCCTGCTACACACTAGTTGTAGTGACGGTTTAATAACCATATCAAGTCTCCACCATCCTCCCACTCAACTTTCCGAGACAAACTTTTCCTCGAGAAAGGACCTGATTCAAGAAACAATCCCTATTGCTTTCGGATCTGAATTAGGAGGTATATCCAACTGTTTTGGGTGTCCTATGAAGATGCATTTTATCCGCTTTGGGTTTGAGCTTATCAACCTAAAACTTTTTCACATAAGCCTCGCAGCCCCAAACTTTTAAGAAACGACAACTTAGGTTTCTCCAAACCATAGTTCAAACGGTGTCGTCTCAACGGAATACGTGGTGCCCCATTAAAGTGAGTGCGGTTGTCTCTAATGCCTAACCCATGAACGATAGTGGTAATTCGATAAGAGACATCATGGTACGCACCATATCCAATAGGGTGCAACTATGATGTTCGGACACACCATCACACTATGGGGTTCCAGGCGGTATTAATTGTGAAACAATTTCCACAATGTCTTAATTGCGTGCCAAAGCTCGTAACTCAGATACTCATCTCTATGATCATATCATAGAAATTTTATCCTCTTGTCACGATGATCTTCAACTTCACTCTGAAATTACTTGAACCATTCAATAATTCAGACTTGTGTTTCATCAAGTAAATATACTCAAATCATCCGTGAAGTAAGAACATAATGATATCCACTGCGTGCCTCAGCACTCATTGGACTGCACACATCAAAATGTATTACTTCCAACAAGTTGCTTTCTTGTTCAATTTTACTGAAAAACGAGGCTTTCAGTCATCTTGCCCATGTGGTATGATTTGCATGTCTCAAGTGATTCAAAATCAAGTGAGTCCAAACGATTCATCTGCATGGAGTTTCTTCATGCGTATACACCAATAGACGTGGTTCGCATGTCTCAAACTTTTCAAAACGAGTGAGTCCAAAGATCCATCAACATGGAGCTTCTTCATGCGTTTTATACCAATATGACTTACATGGCAGTGCCATAAGTAAGTGGTACTATCATTACTATCTAATATCTTTTGGCATGAAAATGTGTATCACTACGATCGAGATTCAATAAACCATTCGTTTCAGGTGCAATACCATTGAAGGTATTATTCAAATAAACAGAGTAACCATTATTCTCCTTAAATGAATAACCGTATTGCGATAGACATAATCCAATCATGTCTATGCTCAACGCAAACACCAAATGACAATTATTCAGGTTTAATACTAATCTTGATGGTAGAGGGAGCATGCGATGTTTGATCACATCAAACTTGGAAATACTTCCAACACATATCGTCAGCTCACCTTTAGCTAGTCTCCGATTATTCCGTAGCTCTTTTATTTCGAGTTACTAACACTTAGCAACCGAACCGGTATCTAATACCCTGGTGCTACTAGGAGTACTAGTAAAGTACACATTAATATAATGCATATCCAATATACTTCTATCGACCTTGCTAGCCTTCTCATCTAGCAAGTATCTAGGGTAATTCCGCTCTAGTGACTATTCCCCTTATCACAGAAGCACTTAGTCTCGGGTTTGGGTTCAACCTTGGGTTTCTTCACTGGAGCAGTAGCTGATTTGCCGTTTCATGAAGTATCCCTTCTTGCCCTTGCCCTTCTTGAAACTAGTGGTTTCACCAACCATCAACAATTGATGCTTCTTCTTGATTTCTACTTTCGCGGTGTCAAACATCGTGAATACCTCAAGGATCATCATATCTATCCCTGATATGTTATAGTTCATCATGAAGCTCTGGCAGCTTGGTGGCAAGGACTTTGGAGAAACATCACTATCTCATCTGGAAGATCAACTCCCACTCGATTCAAGTGATTGTTGCACTCAGACAATCTGAGCACAAGCTCAACAATTAAGCTTTTCTCCCTTAGTTTGCAGGCTAAGAAAATTGTCGGAGGTCTTATACCTCTTGACGTGGGCATGAGCCCGAAATCCCAATTTCAGCCCTCGAAAACATCTCATATGTTCCGCGATGTTTCGAAAATGTCTTTGGTGCCTCAACTCTAAACCGTTTAACTGAACTATCATGTAGTTATCAAAACGTGTATGTCCAATGTTCGCAACATCCACAAACGACGTTTGGGGTTCAGCACACTGAGCGGTGCATTAAGGACATAAGCTTTCTCCTGTCTGCATAATCTCTACTGTCAACTTTCAACTATATTTTCTCTAGGAACATATCTAAACAGTGGACCAAAAGCGCGAGCTTACGACATAATTTGCAAAGATCTTTTGACTATGTTCAGGATAATTAAGTTCATCTTATGAACTCCCACTCAAATAGACATCCCTCTAGTCATCTAAGTGATTACATGATCCGAGTCAACTAGGCCATGTCCGATCATCACATGAGACGGACTAGTCATCATCGGTGAACATCTTCATGTTGATCATATCTACTATACGACTCATGCTCGACCTTTCGGTCTCTTGTGTTCCAAGGCCATGTCTGTACATGCTAGGCTTGTCAAGTCAACCTAAGTGTTTCACGTGTGTAAATCTGGCTTACACCCGTTGTATGTGAACGTAAGAATCTATCACACCCGATCATCACGCGGTGCTTCGAAGCGACGAACTTTCGCAACGGTGAACAGTTAGGGGGAACACTTTCTTGAAATTTTAATGAGGGATCATCTTATTTACTACCGTCGTTCTAAGCAAATAAGATGCATAAACATGATAAACATCACATGCAATCAAAAAGTGACATGATGTGGCCAATATCATTTTGCTCCTTTTGATCTCCATCTTCGGGGCTCCATGATCATCATCGTCACCGGCATGACACCATGATCTCCATCATCGTGTCTCCATGAAGTTGTCTCGCCAACTTATTACTTCTACTACTATGGCTACCGGTTAGCAATAAAGTAAAGTAATTACATGGCGTTGTTAAATGACACGCAGGTCATACAATAAGTAAAGACAACTCCTATGGCTCCTGCTGGTTGTCATACTCATCGACATGCAAGTCGTTATTCCTATTACAAGAACATGATCAATCTCATACATCACATATCATTCATCACATTCTTCTTGGCCATATCACATCACATAGCATACCCTGCAAAAACAAGTTAGACGTCCTCTAATTGTTGTTTGCATGTTTTACGTGGCTGCTATGGGTTTCTAGCAAGAACGTTTCTTACCTACGCAAAAACCACAACGTGATATGTCAATTGCTATTTACCCTTCATAAGGACCCTTTTCATCGAATCCGATTCAACTAAAGTGGGAGAGACTGGCACCCGCTAGCCACCTTATGCAACAAGTGCATGTCAGTCGGTGGAACCTGTCTCACGTAAGTGTACGTGTAAGGTCGGTCCGGGCCGCTTTATCCCACAATGCCGCCGAATCAAGATTGGACTAGTAACGGTAAGCATATTGAACAAAATCAACGCCCACAAATACTTTGTGTTCTACTCGTGCAAAGAATCTACGCAATAGACCTAGCTCTGATACCACTGTTGGGGAACGTAGCAGAAATTCAAAATTTTCCTACGTGTCACCAAGATCTATCTATGGAGAAACCAACAACGAGGGGAAGGAGAGTGCATCTACATACCCTTGTAGATCGCTAAGCGGAAGCGTTCAAGAGAACGGGGTTGGAGGAGTCGTACTCGTCGTGATCCAAATCACTGGAGATCCTAGTGCCGAACGGATGGCACCTCCGCGTTCAACACACGTACAGCCCGGTGACGTCTCCCATGCCTTGATCCAGCAAGGAGAGAGGGAGAGGTTGAGGAAGACTCCATCTAGCAGCAGCACAACGGTGTGGTGGTGCTGGAGGAGCGTGGCAATCCTGCAGGGCTTCGCCAAGCACCGCGAGAGAGGAGGAGTACTTGGGAGAGGCGGAGGGCTGCGCCAGGGGAAGGGTGAAGCTCCCATGTGCCTCCCCACTATATATAGGGGTGGAGGGGGCTGGTTTCTTGCCCTCCAAGTCCATTGGGGCGTTGGCAAAGGTGGGAGGAAAGAAATCCCATCATTTCCTTCCCCACCGATTGTTACCCCCCCTTTTTAGGGATCTTGATCTTATCCCTTCGGGATATGATCTTATTCCTTCTAGGGGGGATCTTGGTGCGCCTTGACCAGGCGTGTGGGGCCTTGCCCCCACTACCCACGTTCGTGTGGGTCCCCCATGCAGGTGGGCCCCAATCCGGAACCTTCTAGAATCTTCCTGGTACAATATCAAAAAATCCTGAACATTTTCCGGTGGCCAAAATAGGACTTCCCATATATAAATCTTTACCTCCGGACCATTCCGGAACTCCTCGTGACGTCCGGGATCTCATCCGGGACTCCGAACAACATTCCGTAACCACATACAAACTTCCTTTATAACCCTAGCGTCATCGAACCTTAAGTGTGTAGACCCTACGGGTTTGGGAGACATGTAGACATGACCGAGACGTTCTCCGGTCAATAACCAACAGCGGGATCTGGATACCCATGTTGGATCCCACATGTTCCACGATGATCTCATCGGATGAACCACGATGTCAAGGACTCAATCGATCCCGTATACAATTCCCTTTGTCTAACGGTATTGTACTTGCCCGAGATTCGATTGTCGGTATACCGATACCTTGTTCAATCTCGTTACCGGCAAGTCTCTTTACTCGTTCCGTAACACATCATCCTGTGATCAACCCCTTGGTCACATTGTGCACATTATGATGATGTCCTACCGAGTGGGCCCAGAGATACCTCTCCGTTTACACGGAGTGACAAATCCCAGTCTCGATTCGTGCCAACTCAACAGATACTTTCGGAGATACCTGTAGTGCACCTTTATAGCCACCTAGTTATGTTGTGACGTTTGGTACACCCAAAGCATTCCTACGTTATCCGGGAGTTGCACAATCTCATGGTCTAAGGAAATGATACTTGACATTAGAAAAGCTTTAGCATACGAACTATGATCTTTGTGCTAGGCTTAGGATTGGGTCTTGTCCATCACATCATTCTCCTAATGATGTGATCCCGTTATCAACGACATCCAATGTCCATGGTCAGGAAACCATAACCATCTATTGATCAGCGAGCTAGTCAACTAGAGGCTCACTAGGGACATGGTGTTGTCTATGTATCCACACATGTATCTGAGTTTCCTATCAATACAATTATAGCATGGATAATAAACTATTATCATGAACAAGGAAATATAATAATAACTAATTTATTATTGCCTCTAGGGCATATTTCCAACAGCAGGAGCAGCGTTTTGAGGCTGGGGTGGCTCGATGGTGCGGTCGTTGACGCGTCGGCGAGTCCAGGGAGAGAACAGCAGCACAGAGCTGGAACAGAGCGGCCTAGGCGCTTTCTATTGAGCGGAGGCCAGGCCGTAGTCATGGCCGTACGAGTCAAGGTTGAGGCGGAAACAACAGCCAGACTCATCGTGGGGGCGAGGCAACTCAGAAGGACGGCGCGGAGTGAGGTTGCTCGGACCAAGGCTAGCCAGGGAGGGCGCTTCGAAGACGAAACAACGGCGGCTCGAAAGACCGGCACGCCACGGCAGTCCCTGCGGCGAGTGGCAAAGGCAGCTTTGTAGGCGGCGATTCGCTCGCGGAAGAAAACGGTTTAGAGACTCCTCGGCGGCGGGCGGTTCGTCAAGGCAACCACCATGGAGGCGGCCTAGTATGAGCCATGCAGGGGCTTGTCGACGACGGCGATCTAGGGGAGGCGAGGTGCAACGGCGAGTCGGACAGGAAACATGGCGCGACCGCGCCCGGGCGGTCCATCAGGGCTATCGAGCAGGCGGCTCAAGAAACAGGTACACAGGCGCAGCAAGTCGGCGGCGGGTCGGAGTCCACAGACGAGCATCAGAGCGGAGCAGACCCGGCGGCGGTCGGCACATACAGACCTAACTGTGGTGGCAACTGAAGCAAGCCCAAGGCAGAAGTAGACCGCAGCAGCTGGAACAACGCACGGCCAGATGGGACCGCAGCTTGACCGCGGTCAAAAACCCAGGCGGCGACTCGTAGATGGCCTTGGAAGTAGCCTGGCAGTGGAGAACGACTCAGATCGAGATTGGGTTGGTTGGCTTGGCTGACTCTTTCCGAGTCCTTATGATAGTCTTCTTTTCTTATTTGGTAATACAGGCAGGCTCCTGTCTCGTCGAGACTTGTAAAAATTTTGTTGCTGTGATGGTAGTATTTTTCCAATGAGCAGGCACACGTGAGGCATCAGTTTACTCGGACGCGTCCTTCGATCTTGGCGACTCAAAAAACGACTGAATAAATCCAAAGACGGTGGCCACAGACAAATCATAACTCTAAACTTCTTTTGAACTCAAAAACTTGCACTGCCAGCTTCATCGTTGACCAGTAAATTTGATTAAACCGGTTGTCGCTTTGTCCAATACTATTGCTTCGTGCCAGTTCTTCTTCATCCGTAAATTGCGAATTTCTCAAACCCTAAGATTGATCCCACCAAGAACTCAACACCACCGTGCGCAGGCCCCACGGTGGACGCCAACTGTCGTTCACACCCTTGCGGATGCTAATCTCCGTTTGGAGCGGTGTGGAGGCACAATTCTCCCCAAGAAGCCACTAGGGCCACCGTAATCTCCTCACGCCCTCGCACAATGCAAGATGCCATGATTCCACTAATGGACCCTTGAGGGCGGTCACTGAACCCGTACAAATGGCAACCCTTGTGGGCGGTCACCGAACCCGTACACTTTGGCAACCCTTGGGGGCGGTCACCGGACCCCGTCAAATTGCTCAGGGCGATCTCCACAACCTAATTGGAGACCCCGATGCTTTCCCGGAGCTTTACACCACAACGATTGAGCTCCGAACACCACCAAACGTCTAGGGTGCCGAAGCACCCAAGAGGAACAAGCTCAAGGGCACCAAACACCCAAGAGTAATAAGCTTCCCAACTTGTAACTTCCACGTATCACCGTGGAGAACTCAAACTGATGCACCAAATGCAATGTCAGGGGAACACAGAGTGCCCAAGTCCTTCTCTCCCAAATCCCACCAAAGCAACTAATCCTAGGGAGGAAAATGAGAGGAAGAACAAGAAGGAGAACACCAAGAACTCCAAGATCTAGATCCAAGGGGTTCCCCTCACATAGAGGAGAAAGTGATTGGTGTAAATGGAAATCTAGATCTCCTCTCTCTTTCCCGTCAAAAACTAGCAAGAATCCATGGAGGGATTGAGAGTAAGTGATACGTCTCCAACGTATCTATAATTTTTGATTGTTCCATGCTATTATATTACCCCTTTTGGAGGTTTATGCGCTTTATTTTACACATTTATATCATTTTTGGGACTAACCTACTAACCGGAGGCCCAGCCCGTACTGCTGTTTTTTGCCTATTTCAGTATTTCGAAGAAAATGAATATCAAACGGAGTCCAAATGGAATGAAACCTTCAGGAGCGTGATTTTTGGAACGAATGTGATCCAAAGGACTTGGAGTGCAAGCCAAGAAGCAGCCGAGGTGGCCACGAGATAGGAGGGCGCACCCCCTGTCTTGTGGGCCCCTCGGGCGGCCACCAACGTACTTCGTCCTCCTATATATACCTACGTACCCCGAAAACATCCAGGGAGCCAACGAAACACAATTTCCACCACCATAACCTTCTGTATCCGCGAGATCCCATCTTGGAGCCTTCGCCGGTGCTCCACCGGAGGGGGAATCGACCATGGAGGGCTTCTACATCAACACCATAACCCCTCTGATGAGTTGTGAGTAGGTTACCACAGACCTTCGGGTCCATAGTTATTAGCTAGATGGCTTCTTCTCTCTTTTTGGATCTCAATACAATGTTGTCCCCCTCTCTTATGGAGATCTATTCGATGTAAGCTCTTTTTGTGGTGTGTTTGTCGAGATCCGATCGATTGTGGGTTTATGATCAAGTTTATCTATGAATAATATTTGAATCTTCTCTGAATTCTTTTATGTATGATTGAGTTATCTTTGCAAGTCTCTTCGAATTATCAGTTTGGTTTGGCCTACTAGATTGATCTTTCTTGCCATGGGAAAAGTGCTTAGCTTTGGGTTCAATCTTGCGGTGTCCTTACCTAGTGACAGAAAGGGTTGCAAGGCATGTATTGTATAGTTGCCATCGAGGATAAAAAGATGGGGTTTATATCATATTGCATGAGTTTGTCCCTCTACATCATGTCATCTTTCTTAATGCATTACTCTGTTCTTTATGAACTTAATACTCTAGATGCAGGCAGGAGTCGGTTGATGTCTGGAGTAATAGTAGTAGATGCAGGCAGGAGTCGGTCTACTTGTTGCGGACGTGATGCCTATATACATGATCATGCCTAGATAATCTCATAATTATTCGCTTTTCTATCAATTGCTCGACAGTAATTTGTTCACCCACCGTAATACTTATGCTATCTTGAGAGAAGCCACTAGTGAAACCTATGCCCCCCGGGTCTATCTTTTATCATATAAGCTTTCAATCTACTTTTATTTGCATCTTTACTTTTTGCATCTATATTATAAAATACCAAAACTATATTTATCTTATCATACTATCTCTATCAGATCTCACTTTCGCAAGTGGCCGTGAAGGGATTGGCGAGTTCTTTGTTTGTTTGTGTAGGTGCGTGCGACTTTTGAGGAGCCTCCTACTGGATTGATACCTTGGTTCTCAAAAACTGAGGGAAATACTTACGCTACTATTGCTGCATCACCCTTTCCTCTTTAAGGAAAACCAACGCAAGCTCAAGACGTAGCAGTAAGCAAGCTCGAAGAAGGTCAACAATGGGGGAAGAACACGAGCTCAAGAGATAAGGTTCTTTGGGGAAGAAGCCCCGTTTTAAAGGTGGGGAAAAAACCAACCGTTATGCTCATAACCCGCACCAACTAGTACTACCGCTCCAAGGAGCGGTACTACCGCTAGGGCGGCAGTAGCCCTTTGAAAAACAGCGACGAGGAGGCAAAAGGCAAGAAGAACTGTCGGAGCGGTACTACCGCTTGTCCTCACGGTACTACCGCTAGGGGAAGCGGTACTACTGCTTGCGAGCGGTACTAAAAAAATATATCTGTGCCTACTTCCGTTGAGTTTCGGTCAGTGCAAAAAATCCGGCACGGTAGTACAGCTCCCATGGGCGGTAGTACCGAAGCAGCCTTTTTAAGGACACCAAAACTGACACAACTTCTGCAAACGGACTCCGAATTCAACGAAACTAAGTTTGTTGGAAATATAGCGACAAGGTATAACACAATCTTGATATAAATAACAATAATAAGCAAATTAGAAAAGGCCCATAAGAAAATGGTGAGAACCCTTCCTCGAATAAGACCGATAAAACCTCCAATACCAAAGATGCAAAAGAAGAGGCATGTGAACTCCGTTTTCGATGAACTCGAGCTTGTCATCAAGATGACCATAAGCTCTAAGACTCACAAAGAGAACCAAACAAGAACCAAGAAACATGATGCAAGGATGCAATGGTTTGATCTCTCTACTAACGATACGATCACTGTACTAACTTGAGAGCCCTCCTTGATAGTACGACAAACGATCATATAACCCGGTCTCCCAACTACCACCATGAGACCGGTAAAATAGAAAACCTATCAAGGGCGAACCTTTGCCTTGCACATGATCCACTTGAGCTAGATGATGATGATCTTGTCCTCCTCAAGATGGACCACCTTTCTTGATTGCGTTGGGTCGAAGGAGACTAGATGATTGCTCCCCCATACTCCACTATGGGTGAGCCACTCTTCGGCACATCTTCACAAGTCCATTGACACCACAATGGACGGCAAGATTCAAGCAAGTGATCTCCATTGACACCACAATGGATGGCAAGATTCAAGCAAGTGATCTCTTCGTGATGCTTCACTTGAACTTGCACACGGCAATCTTGATGACGATCACCACTTGATGTCATCCTTTCCATGGGTTGTATGATATATTCCTCTTGACGCAAGCCCATGGACACGTACCTAACCCCACATAGAACTCTCACGTAGACCATGGGTTAGTACACAAAGTGTAGTGGACAATGCTTACCATACCATGGGATCACTTGATCCCTCTCGGTACATCTTCTACGCTTTGTGAGTTGATCAACTTGATTCACTCTTGACTTAGTCTTGATCAACCTTTAATCATTCCAACTCTCTTCGTTTGGATGATGTCTTGAAGGTAAACATGAATGATCACACAATCTTCTTCTTCAAGACATGCTTGCAATAAGCTCATCACTCACATGACCAATCTTTGGATAATTCCTTAATAGCACCTTGGTCAACACATAAACTCCTTGAAACCAACACATGGACTTCAAGAAATGCCTATGGACAAATCCTTCAAATATAACTCAGTGCAACCATTAGTCCATAGAGAATGTCATCAATTACCAAAACCACACATGGAGGCACCGCATGTCCTTTCAATCTCCCCCATTTTGGTAATTGATGACAATCACTTTCAAGAGAGTTTATATAAGGTATTATGCATCACCATGCAATGCAACAACCAATAATGCATGTGTAGGAGATGCGTATGATTAGGAACAAACCAAAGCCAGAAGAGACAACTCTCTAAACTTCTCCACAAAACTCTCTGAAACTTCTCCCCCATTGGCATCGATTGCCAAAATGGGCGAAAAGCTTAGAAGGCCAATATAAATTGTGGTCCTCCATAAATTGTGTATTTCTCAACAAGTGCGTGGAATGCAACACACATATCCAAAGGTAAATACTTGGAGGAACACAAACTACATTGAGACATAAAGATACCAAACGAATGATATGCCACAAAGACATAAAAAGAGAGAGAAACAATCAATCAAGCAATCAAAAGATACCAATTGAAGCAAGCAAACAAAGGATATCAATTGAACCAACTAGACCGAACATCCTATGAGCCACATGAATAAGGATATTACAATATGAGTAAAGGAGTGTTCTAAAGAAAACTAGAGGAGCTCCCCATGATTTGTGCACACATAAGAATTTTTGTATTTGGATACAAAGTGCACAAAATAGGATCATAGCTCCCCCAAAATCAATAGAAACTTACAACAAGTGCAAGTGAGCAAATAGGAAACAAGGCCAAGAACTTGCAATAAACACAAGGTTGAGCAACATGTAAAAGAGGCAACTTAAGAATAGGCTAAACCAAACTGATGTGTGTGAGTCATGTCAAAGCACTTGAGAAGACTAAAATAAGGATGAGCATTAAGCATCAACATAGTCTTGGATAAATGAGATACACGGTGCATGACATGTCCTCCCCACACACACCCAACTAGCAAATGGGTTCACAAGCTTACTAAAAAGATAACAACAAAGCTTGTGACAACCCATGGTGAAGATAGAAGATGAAAGCCTCATCAAGATGAGGGATACCAATAAGATGGCAAAAGCCTCGTAAAGACAAGCATGAGGAAAATAATCTTCACCACACAAGAGTGCATCAAGATGCAACGAGATAAGATCCGCACTCAAGATAAATCCTTTCACATAACCACCAAGGAAAGGTGGACGTGAAAGAATAAGGATATCAACTACCGGTGTAACTTCTCTCAAGTGTACAAGATTCTAGGTAGATGAAAATCATGATGATATCAATCCACAAAGAAGGATATACACATGAAATAGTTACAAAAAGCAAAGAACAAGATATCCACAAGGAAGTCATAAATATACCAATAAGAAATTTTCTTGAGAGCATAGCACATGGCTAGATATGGTCTTATTGTATATAAATGAATTCCAACCACACGAACATAAAAGACATCACAACTAGCAACAAGAGATCATTTTTGGGATGCTTTGACAAAGGAAACAAGTATCACAAGATATGAAATGAATATCATGCCAAGATGCAACCTACACAACATTGAATGCAAGAGAGGAAAGCATGAATAGATACTTGTTACCAAGATAGCATTAGAAGGATGCAGAAGATACCAATTGAAGGTATTAGATAGTAGTTCATTGAACATCCTAGATTGACTCCAATAAGCACATGATGACACCACCTTCCTTGCGAGTGAGCCGAGCATCCAATGTATCTCCAATTGTTCCTAGAAAAACAACACAAACAAAATGGTACCCAAACTCATTGGGACCAAAGAGTTAGAGAACCAACAATATATAGGACAAACTCCATAAAAATATGTGCATATAGATATGAAAATGAATTTCATGCACATCTCATCCAATTTGAGACTTGGTGCAGTTTCCCCTATATATTGGGTCAAAGAAACAAAGCATGCCAAAGAAACTACATGAATCTAATTTGGATGCTCAAGACTTTCAAGAACGGATACCAAATGACAAAGAAAAACCAAGTGAAGAAAATATACCAAATGAATAAATCAACACTTGGAGGATATCCATAACAGATACATCGAGGAATGAGATATCCATTGATACACACTAAATAAAAGATATCAAACTCCCAAAAGAGAGGATGGTTCCAAACAAACCAAGCTCTCTACAAAGTTTCATGATGGCACAAAGTACCAAAAAGAAAATGTCTTGCCTTCCATAACACACACTTGATAAGGATCATACCATGAGGTTCTATAGAAAATAGGATAGTACCCCCAAAAGTTGTTCATTAGAGAGAATTTGCATTTGAATACAAAATGCACAAGGTGGGATCACCACTTTCATTATATCTAGAAAACACTAAATAAGATCAAGAAAACAACAAGATCCATAAGAGGCACGGAAGGCGATGGGAGTTGAGACAATCTTGGCAAGAGATAAGACTGTCATGGAATTGTCACGGCAGATGTCCTAGTGTGAGGACTTAGTCATGGGGCCACGCATCTATGTGGTAGCTTGAGAGGGGTTGACCGGGACGAGAGACGCAACACACAAGACAAGGATTTAGACAGCTTCAGGCCCCGGGAAACATCATCCGGTAATAGCCCTACATGCTGTTTGTGGCTAGGTCTCATTATGATCATGAGAGAGTCGCCGGCTTGCCGGCTCTTTGTATCTAGCCCTAGAGATTGTCTCTTATTGCCTGTCCCTCTTGGGGTGCCCTGCCCCTCCTTATATAAGTTGAAGGGGCGGGTTACATGTGGAGTCCTAGTAGGACTAGGACTATTCTATCTTCTCTTACAAGTTGAATACAAGTTTGGGTCTTGCTTCCTCGTAAAGGAAGTATTCGTCATGCCTTTCTTATTAAGCCGGCCCATCATAACGTGAGCCGGTCTTCTGGGCCTTGGGCCTTGTTGTCCATCTGACCAGCCCGCCAGGTTACTAATGACCCGCCAAGATCGGGCGGGTTACCTTTGAATCGCCAAGTTACGAGCGGGTCACCAGTGAGCCGCCACGCTCCAGTCGGGTCATACATCCGGTGGGTTACACCACGGGGTATATCCCCGACATTAGCCCCCAGTTTAATTTGGATTTATCCATGTTAAACTGATCCTGCAAAAATAACTCACGAACAAATTTGACAGGGTGTGCTCCGTGCTAAATATTTTTTGTAAGCCGACACCTAATCATCCGTAAATCCTTGTCATTTCCTTCTTCTAGAAAATCCAGGTCAATAGGCCAGCTTCATATTCAATTTGCTGACATTGGTTTCTCACAGAGAAATATTGTGAAGATAATCCACTTGAGTCGGCCTCCAAAGCGCCGGCTTTAAAAAATATTGGTCTTGAAATATTTATCTGATATTCAACTGGCTTGAAGATGTATATCTTGCCAATTTATGATTACAAATCGCCAAGTTGTAAACAGATGATGCCGAGTCATAATATTTACCGACGCCGGGTCATAATTGTTCCAGACACTGGGTCAATCTGGTTTGCTCAGAACTGAGAATTTGAAGATTTTTTCTCCCTTATATGCATATCACCTGTAGCCCCCAAGTGCCGGGTTGTTATGCTTGCAGCAACCTGGGACTTGTAATTGCCTTATGCTCATGAAAACTTCAACCAGTGTAGCCCGCAAGGGCCGGGTCATTATGCAATAATGATTAGGGACTTTGTAGATATAACCATGTAAACTTGAACAACAACGTGTAGCCCCCAAGGGCCGGCTCAGTAAGATAATACCAAGCTGGGACTTTGTATATAATTTGTTGATAATAAATTCATATAATATAATCTCCACCATGGGGCTTGAACCCACGTCCACAAGGTTAAGAGCTTTGTACTCTACCAACTGAGTAGTGGTGAGGGAGTCCCGGATTAGGGGGTGTCCGGATAGCCGAACTATCACCTTTGGCCGGACTCCTGGACTATGAAGATACAAGATTGAAGACTTTGTCCCGTGTCCGGATGGGACTTTCCTTGGCGTGGAAGGCAAGCTTGGCGATACGGATATGCAGATCTCCTACCACTGTAACCGACTCTGTGTAACCCTAACCCTCTTCGGTGCCTATATAAACTGGAGGGTTTTAGTCCGTAGGACGAACAACAATCATACGATAGGCTAGCTTCTAGGGTTTAGCCTCTCTGATCTCGTGGTAGATCCACTCTTGTACTACCCATATCATCAATATTAATCAAGCAGGAGTAGGGTTTTACCTCCATCGTGAGGGCCCAAACCTGGGTAAAAACATCGTGTCCCTTGTCTCCTGTTACCATCCACCTAGACGCATAGTTCGGGACCCCCTACCCAAGATCCGCCGGTTTTGACACCGACATTGGTGCTTTCATTGAGAGTTGCTCTGTGTCGTCATCTTTAGGCCCGATGGCTCCTCCAATCATCAACAACGACGCGGTCCAGGGTGAGACTTTTCTCCCCGGATAGATCTTCGTATTTGGCAGCTTTGCACCGCGAGCCGATTCGCTTGGCCATTTGGAGCAGATTGAAGCTACGCCCCTGGCCATCAGGTCAGATTTGGAAGTTTGAACTATACGGCTGACGTCCGCGGAGACTTGATCTTCGACAGGTTCGAGCCACAGCCGAGCGCGCCGCACTGTCACGATGGGCATGATCTAGCTCTGCCGCCGAACAGTGCCCTGGGGGCCGCACTAGTGCCCGCTTCGACCCTTAGTTCGGAGCCAATTGCGCCGATCGAGGACGAGTGGCTGGACTCCGCCTCGGGGGCTGCGATCTCTGCAGCAATTGAGCCGATCACCAACCCTGTACTTTGTGAAGCTCGTGACTCCAAGGTGCCGGACTCCTCTCCGGACTCCGAACCTTCCGCGCCCCTGCCAATCCAATCTGATTGGGCGCCGATCATGGAGTTCACCACCGCGGACATCTTTCAGCACTCGCCCTTTGGTGACATCCTGAATTCACTAAAGTCTCTCTCTTTATCAGGAGAGCCCTGGCCGGACTATGGTCAGCAAAGTTGGGATGCGGACGACGAAGAAATTCGACTCCCACCCACCACCCACTTTGTATCCACTGTCAAAAGTTTAAACGACATGCTCGACTTCGACTCCGAAGACATCGACGGTATGGACGATGATGTAGGAGACAAACATGAACCAGCACCTATAGGGAACTGGGCAGCCACCTCATCTCACGATGTATACATGGTGGACACACCTAAAGGCTTGCCCAAAGGATCCCTTCCCCTTCCCCTGCATCGATCAAATAATCGACACTACCGCAGGACATGATTCATTGTGCTTCCTCGACGCATATGCCGGCTACCACCAAATTAAGATGGCAGAGCCCGACCAAGCCGCAACGGCATTCATCACCCCATACGGCCCATTCTGCTTCAACACAATGCCCTTCGGGCTCAAAAACGCCGGTGCAACATATCAGCGCATGATTCAAACATGTCTGGCAAACCAGATCGGCAAAACAGTGGAGGCATACGTAGACGATGTGGTCGTTAAAACCAAGCATGTAAAAACTCTAGTAGACGACTTGAGGCTCACATTCTATAATCTCCGAACATATGACATCAAGCTTAACCCGGAAAAATGCGTTTTCGGCGTACCAGCCGGAAAGCTCTTGGACTTCATTGTATCCGGCAGAGGAATTGAAGCAAACCCAGCCAAGATCCGAGCTCTATCACAATTGGATATCCCAAAGGACCTCAAACAAATACAAAAATTGACTGGATGTGTGGCGGCTCTAAGCCGCTTTATCTCCCGTTTGGGAGAAAAGGCATTACCTCTTTATCGCCTCCTCCGACGCACCGAACACTTCGAGTGGACGAATGCCGCCACGGCCGGACTCGAAGAAATAAAAGCCATATTGGCAACAAACCCGGTCCTGGCCGCGCCCAACATGGGCGAACCAATGCTATTATATATCACGGCAACTCATCAAGTTGTAAGCGCGGTACTCGTTGTCGAACGAGAAACGGACGGACACAAGTTCCTCCTTCAAAAACCAGTTTACTACGTGTCCACTGTCCTAAGTCCATGCAAGTCACGGTACCCACATTATCAAAAGATAGCGTACGCGGTGTTTATGGCATCCCAGAAGCTGCGACACTACTTTCAAGAGTGTTCGATAACAGTAGCCTCCGAAGTACCTCTTAACGACATTATAAACAACCGCGACGCGACGGGCCGGATTGCCAAATGGGCCATTGAGCTCCTCCCGTTCGACATAACCTATAAGCCACGGCGAGCTATTAAGTCGCAAGTTTTGGCCGACTTCGTCGCCGAATGGACTGAAGTCGAACTCCCTAAAGAGTACGACGCATATTCCAACTGGATCATGCACTTCGACGGCTCCAAAATGTTGGCTGGTCTGGGGGCTGGCGTCGTTCTGACGTCCCCAACCAGAGATACAGTTCAATACGTACTCCAGATAATGTATACGGACTCCAACAACGTAGCCGAATACGAGGCACTTCTACATGGTCTCCGGATGGCAGTCTCCATGGGCATTCAACGCCTAGAGGTGCGTGGGGATTCGAACCTCGCGATATCCCAAATAAATGGAGACTTCAATGCCAAGGATCCGAAAATGGCAGCCTATCGCAATGCTGTCCTAAAAATGTCAGCTCGGTTCGAGGGGCTCGAATTTCACCATATAGCCCGGGATAACAACCAGGCAGCAGACGTATTGGCACGCATTGGCGCAAAGCGCGATGCTGTCCCTCCCAACATCTTCCTAGAGAGGCTGTTTAAGCCATCCGTACTATGGGAGGGGGAGTCCAAAAATAACAACCCGGACCCAACCGCACTGCACGACACCGAACATTCTGACACAATTGGTGGTTCTGCCAACGAAGTAATACCCTCAGCCCACGTAATAATGGCAGTCATCGCCCCGTGGACGGAACCATTCCTAGCCTACCTAACCAGGTAGGAACTTCCCGAGGACCAAAATGAGGCCCGCTGCATAGTGCGGCGATCTAAAGCCTACAAGGTCCACGAGGGAGAGCTTTATAAGAAAAGCACAACCGGAGTCCTTCAAAGGTGTATCTCCGAAGAGGAAGGGCGGAATCTTCTAGCCGAAATTCATGCCGGACTCGGCGGCCACCATGCCGCAGCCCCGGGCCCTTGTAGGCAAGGCCTTCCGTACAGGATTTTATTGGCCGACGGCCCGGGCAGACGCTCAGGAATTAGTCCAACGATGCGTCGGTTGCCAGCTCTTTGCTAATCAAAGCCACATGCCACCCACCGCCCTCAAAACTATACCCATCACCTGGCCCTTCGCGGTCTGGGGGCTTGACATGGTTGTACCCCTTAAAGGAGGAACCCACAAGCAAAAATACCTACTGGTCATGGTGGATAAATTCACCAAATGGATAGAGGCCAAACCTATTAAGACGGCCGAATTCGGACTAGTGATAGACTTCATATCAGGGGTCGTACACCATTACGGCGTCCCCCACAGCATCATAATTGATAAAAGCACGAACTTTATGGCCGACGAGGTCAAACTCTGGTGCAAAAACATGGGCATCAAGCTCGACTATGCTTCAGTCTATCACCCTCAAACTAATGGTCAAGTCGAGCGAGCAAATGGTCTAATCATGAGCGGCATCAAACCCAGACTAGTGCGGTCCCTCAAGGAATCTAACACGCACTGGGTAGAGGAGCTTGACTCCGTACTCTGGGGGCTATGGACCACGCCGAATCGCACTACCGGATTCACACCATTCTTTATGGTATACGACGCACAGGCAGTTTTGCCCTGTGATATAATTCATGACTCACCTCACGTGCGCATGTACGAAGAAAGAGAAGCCGAGCTCAATCGGCAGGACAGTTTGGACGCCTTGGAGGAGGAGCGTGACGTGGCAAAAGCCTGTTCCGCATTCTATCAATAGCAGGCTCGAAGATTTCAAAGCAGAGAAGTACGGGCCAAAACTTACAATGTTGGCGAGTTAGTTCTACGCCTGCCGGACAAGAAAAAGGACAAACTCAAGCCCAAATGGGAAGGTTCCTTAATCATCGACCAAGTCCTGACCGGCGGAGCGTACCGTCTGTGAAATGCATCGGATAACCGACTCGAGCCGAACCCATGGAACGCAGCCCGTCTCCGAAGATTCTACGCCTAGCGCCGGATTCTGAGTTCGTCTCCTTCCTCCGTCTATATTTTATATAGTATATGTGTTATATTTCTCCCCTTCTCCATCCTTTTCTCTTACAGCCTTTGAAGGCTCGTTCACGCTTTGTTCGCACATACTTGATGCGCTATCCGCGCTCATTATACCCGGGGGCTTCTTTAACAGAAGCTTATTTATACGGGCTTCATGCCCAGCACATGTGTCACACTTCCGCATGTACCTTTTGTTCACCATTACATGCATCGATATGACTTAAGTTTTGGCCAAGCTGGGTTGCCTGGCTCCTGTGCTTACCCCTACGATCCCGATTGTTCGGCTAGGTGGTAAAGGGAGCACCTCTGCGATTGTTACTGCTAGGTCAGCCGGATGTGTACCTGAGACTGGGTGTCGTGGGAAACGAACACCTATGGGGCAGGGCCCCTTTCGGTCTGGCAGGGAGCGGAGGGCGCACAAAGAGTGGATCGAGGCGGAGCACGCGAGCGATTTTTACCCAGCTTCGGAGCTCTCCGGAGAGATAATACTCCTACTGCTGTTTTGTGGTTGTATTATGTTCTTGCTCGAGAGCGTGGGAGTGTTCTGGTTTCGAATGAGTCGAACCCCTTCTACGTTGCACATGGGCCTCCTTTTATAGGCTAAAGGGGTCACCGACAGGTGGCAACGCATGCAGGGGTAAAAGTGTAAAAAGGGTGGTTGGTACAACTGCTTCTACAGTGTACCCTACCTAACTCTGACGGCAGGGGACAAGAGCATTTAATGCCCGTCCGCGTCGCCCAAACAGTGCAGAAAAGCGACCGTTAGGGGCGCCACCGCTTGCCACGATGGCCATCTCGTCATCTCCACTTGCCACCTCGCACCGCTTGGCTGCACAGCTTCTCGCCACGTACGCCTAGAACGGTCCTGTGGCGACACGTCGACGGAGGTGCTGGAGCGTGGGCACAGAGTGGTGGCTTCGCCATGGCAAGCGCCTTGCCGCGGTCGTTGTCTTGTCGCACCCGGAAGCTTGCCGCTCGCCGGGTCTTGCCGGGACGCGCGGTGCATCGCGGCAAGTTTCTTGAAATGCCTTGGTTGGCCTCCCCGGCAAGCTCCTGTTGCCGGGGCCTTGTCCTTCCCGGCAAGCTCCTCTTGCCGGGGCCTTGTCTTCTCAGTAAAAACACTTTGTTCTTGAATGGCTTCAATAGGAACTACGGAGGATCTTGGCGGGCACCTGGCAAGCCTTGCCGCGGGACGCTGCGATTGCCCGTGCACAAGTTCGGGATACTAAGGTACCCCTACATTAGTACACCGACAGGAGCCCCCGGGCCTGGGCCACACACGGTGCCGAGCGCTGTTGGGCCAGGCCCAAAACAGGGCACGGGCACACGCGGCCTGGGTCCACACCATATCTAACTCCGTATCCACCGCGCCCTCCCGTAACGGCACGCGTCGAACGCGGCGTCGTGGGAGAGATTGTGGGTGATTCTTTATTCGGAAAAAGTGTAACATTTGCCTCCTCCTCTTTATAAGCAGGGGAAACAGGGGCAGTTCCCCCACCTTCGCCACTTGCGGTTCCTTCCTCAGAAATCTCCGCTGCCCCCCTCCGCTTCCCAAAGCCGAAAGAGAGCAGCGCTCCGCCCCCCGTCACCGCCGTTGCCGCCAACGCCCTCGCTCTCCCCCACCGCCTCCGCCATGGCTCCGAAGACCAGGAAGGGTGCGAAGTCGGCCGAGGCGCTGCGGCTTGAGGCGCTGCGGAAGGAGCGGGCACTCTTCCCCCCTGAGCTATCCGCGAAGGAGCTGAGGGAATGGTTCTATCTCTTCTGGTCGACGGAGACGCGGGCGCATCCGCGCACGCAGGTACTTTCCGCCGCTGCTTCCACTTCGAAACGGTGTCCAAAAGGATACCCCTTCTTCGCACTGCTCTTCTATTGCGGGCTCTGCCCGCCCTTTTCCGATTTCTTCTGTGATATCATGAACACCTACGGGTTCCACCTCCTTGGCGCGCCAAAGATTTCGTGGGAAACGAACACCTATGGGGCAGGGCCCCTTTCGGTCCGGCAGGGAGCGGAGGGCGCATGAAGAGCGGATCGAGGCGGAGCACGCGAGCGATTTTTAACCAGCTTCGGAGCTCTCCGGAGAGATAATACTCCTATTGCTGCTTTGTGGTTGTATTATGTTCTTGCTCGAGAGCGTGGGAGTGTTCTTGTTTCGAATGACTCGAACCCCTTCTACGTTGCACATGGGCCTCCTTTTATAGGCTAAAGGGGTCACCGACAGGTGGCAACGCATGCAGGGGTAAAAGTGTAAAAAGGGTGGTTGGTACAACTGCTTCTACAGTGTACCCTACCTAACTCTGACGGCAGGGGACAAGAGCATTTAATGCCCATCCGCATCGCCCAAACAGTGCAGAAAAGCGACCGTTAGGGGCGCCACCGCTTGCCACGATGGCCATCTCGTCATCTCCACTTGCCACCTCGCACCGCTTGGCTGCACAGCTTCTCGCCACGTACGCCTGGAACGGTCCTGTGGCGAACACGTCGACGGAGGTGCTGGTGCGTGGGCACAGAGTGGTGGCTTCGCCGCAGCAAGCGCCTTGCCACGATCGTTGTCTTGTCGTGCCCGGAAGCTTGCCGCTCGCCGGGTCTTGCCGGGACGCGCGGTGCGTCGCGGCAAGTTTCTTGAAATGCCTTGGTTGGCCTCCCCGGCAAGCTCCTCTGGGCCAGGCTCCGAAGAGCCCCAGCCCGGCGCCTACATGAAGGCCGGCGACGGTGTCTTCATCAAGCTCCCCTGGGCGTCAAGCTCCAGGGCGCCGGTCGAGGGAGAAGCTTTTGATGGAGAAGTGCTCGCCTCCACTGGGCTGACGGTGGTTGACGTTTCAAGCAGCAGCAGCGGCGAGTCTGAGGAGGAGCAGCTGCTCCGGAAGCTGGTGTCGCTCTACCGCGCCCGACAAGCCAAACTGGAGTCCCGGGAAGCGCTTGTCGTGCAGGCGGGAGTGGACATAGAGAAGCATGCGGAGGAGCTCCAGAGCCGCAACCAAGAGGCTCTCCGATCCATTGTAGAGGAGAGGGCGCAGCTTGCCGAGGCGCGGAAGGCCTTCCTCCTCGAGAAGGCTGAAGCCGAAGAGCAGCAGCGGCTTGCCGCCGAGGAGATGTCCGTGCGAGAAGGCGAGCTGACGCAGCGGAAGGTCAACTTGGACAGCTATGAGGAGGAGCTTGCCGCGCGCGAGGAGACACTTGGCGGGGCCCTCAAGGAAGCGAAGGATGCTGCTGCAGCTGCCGAGGCCGCCAAGGAGCTGGAGGTGAAGGTGACGGAGCTAGAAGCCACTCTCAAGGCGAAGAACGAAGAGCTTGCCGCGCTCCAGCGCGAGCGTGAGAAGGACGCCCTTGCCCATGGCGAGCTGCAGGGTCGTCTCCTCGAGAGGGGCAAAGAGCTGAGTGCCACCAAAGATTCAAATGCTGATATGGAGCTGAAGCTGGCCACGTTGACTAAGACGCTGGACGGCACCAAGAAGCGGGAGGAGGACTTGAAAGGGGAGATCAAGGCCAACGAGGCGCTGCTGACGAGGGCCGCCGAAACCCAGAACACCTTCAGGGACACCGTGGAGCTCTGGACGGAGGGCCTCGACAACATCGCCGCAGTCATCGACGAGGAGCTGGCGCAGCTGGAACTGGAGGGCTTCGGGTACTCCTCCGACGAGAATCTCCAGCCCAGCACCAAGCTCACTCTGTTCTTCAAGGGCGTGGCGACGGCCCTCCAGCAGCTCCGGGTAAGGATCCCAAAGCAACTGGCCGACGACTCGCGCACGATCTGCGCCAGGGTTCTGGAGAAGGTGCTGGTGAAGGTGGTCTTCCGCAATCCAGGCCTCAACCTCACCAACGTCCTCAAGAAGCTGCCGGCGGGTGCCGATCTTGAAGAGCTCAAGGCCCTTGTCGCACCCATTGTGGACAAGGTGAATGAAGTCAGGAGGTTCGATGGCGGTCGTGTAGATTAGGCCACGTGTTTTCTCCTTTTCTTACCGCTGCCATTTATGTTACGAGAACAATTCAGTCAGTGCTGTGACAAGTTACCTTGGTAATATAACTTTATCTTGGGCGGTATTTGCTATGTTATTTCCTTTACTTGATTCCTTCCTTTGTATGTTTTTACCCTACGCTTCTAGGGAACTTGCCGGCGCAGGCACCCTTGCCGCGAGCGCTGAGTGCGGAACATCAGCAGCTTGCTGGCGGTGCTACCTCCGGCAAGAAACCTTGTCGCAACTAGTCGCAGCACACTTAGGTTGTTGAGAGGACTCGAAACAAAGTAAGGGCGCAACTAGCTACGAGTTGGTTCCTCCGCGCACAGGTTTTCCATACAAAGCACGATCGTTCAAGGAATATAACTTAAAATTTTTTAAAACTGATTGTGATCAAACTTTGGCAACTTAGCTTTTCTGTCGTTTTCGTCCCGGCAAGGCGATACTTTCCTGAACGACGCCTGGTCCACACCATTGGGAGTTGTTGCACAATGGGACGATGCCCTGCGGCAGCCTGAACCACTCGGGATGGTTGGGGTCATGCTTGAACAGTTCCTTGAGTGTCCCATCCAACTCCAAAACAGTGAAATTGAAGTTGAGGCCCGGGCGCAGCCTCATGATATCCGCCGGACCCCCGAACAGCCAGGCGGGTCTCCCCCTCTCCTGCAGAGGGGCGATGCAGCGGCGAAGAAAGTCTGCGCCAACAGCACCTACAGTGAGCCCGGCAAGCCTGAGCCGCAAGATCCGGGTGGTGGCGATCTTCAGTCTAGCATCGTCCGCCGCTAGGGCGCTCCAATCGCCGCCGCGCACTACTCGGGCTTGGCGCAAGTTGGTGAATGGTTGCGGGTTCTCATCAACAATCCAACACCATTCCGCTCTCCACTCCTCCCATTTGCTACGGAGCTCCCCCTCCAGATAGACCTCCTTCATGCCGGCTCTCGAGATCCAGGCAATCCCGCTAGCTAAGGGCTCTCCCTTCTCGACCCGGGGCATGAAGTAGTGGCGGAAAAGGGCTACGTTTGGGTGGATTCCGACAAAGTTCTCGCGGAGATGTGCGAAAACCGCCATGGTCAGAACGGCGTTGGGGGTGAAATCAAGGAGGTGGAACCCGTAGGTGTTCATGATACTCCCTCCGTTCCTCAATATAAGGTGTATTATTTTTCCAAAAAGTCAAACTTCTCTAAGTTTGACCAAGTTTATAGACAAAAATATCAATATCTAGAATACCAAATCATTATCACTAGATTTATCATGAACTATATTTTTACATTTTATATATTTAATATTATAAATCTTTATATATTTTGTTGTAAAGTTGGTCAAACATAGACAACAGTTGACTTTTTGAAAAACTAATACACCTTATATTTAGGAACGGAGGGAGTATCATAGAAGAAATAGGAAAATGGCGGGCAGAGCCCGCAATAGAAGAACAGTGCGAAGAAGGGGTATCTGTCGTGGGTGATGAACACCTATGGGGCAGGGCCCCTTCTCGGTCCGGCAAGGGAGCGGAGGGCGCACGAAGAGCAGATCGAGGCGAAGCACACGAGGGATTTTACCCAGCTTCGGAGCTCTCCCGAGAGATAAAACTCCTACTGCTGCTTTGTGTTTCTATTCTGTTCTTACTCAAGAACGTGGGTGTGTGGTAGTTTCGAATGAGTCGAACCCCTTTTACGTGCGCATGGGCCTCCTTTTTATAGTCTAAAGGGGTCACCGACAGGTGGCAGCGTAGAGAGAGGGGTAAAAAAGTAAAAACAGGGGTTGGTACAACCGCTACCAACAGTGCTCCCTACCTAACTCTGATGGCAGGGGACAAGGGCATTTAATGCCCGTCCGGTCGCCCAAACAGTGCAAGAAACGACCGTTAAGAGCGCCACCGATCGCCACGATAGCCTTCTAGTCATCTTCGTTTGCCACCTCGCACCGCTTGGCTGCACAGCTACCTGCCACGTGCACCAGGAGCGATCCTGCGGCGACACGTCGTCGGATGTGCTGGAGCATGGGCGCAGAGTGGTGGCTTCGCCGCGGCAAGCGCCTTGCCGCGGTCGCTGTCTTGTCGCACCCGCAAGCTTGTCGCTCGCCGGGTCTTGCCGGGATGCGCGGTGCGTCACGGCAAGTCTCTTGAAATGCCTTGGTTGGCCTTCCCGGCAAGCTCCTCTTGCCGGGGTCTTGTCCTTCCCAGCAAGCTCCTCTTGCCGTGGCTCTGTCTTCTCAGTTAAACACTTTGTTCTTGAATGGGAGTAGTAGGAATAGCGAAGGATCTTGGCGGACGCCCGGCAAGCCTTGCCGCGGAACGCTGCGACTGCCCGTGCACAAGTTTGGGATACTAAGGTACCCCTACTTTAGTACACCGACAGGAGCCCCCGGGCCTGGGCCATACACGGTGCCGAGCGCTGTTGGGCCAGGCCCAAAACAGGGCATGGGCACACGCGGCCTGGGTCCACACTAAATCTGACTCCGTATCCGCCGCGCCCTCCCGTAACGGCATGCGTCAATCGCGGTGTCGTGGGAGAGATCGTGGGCAATTCTTAATTCAGGAAATGCGTAACGTTCGCCTCCCCTGTTTATAAGCAGAGGAAACAGGGCCGTTCCCCCACCTTCGCCACTTGCAGTTCCTTCCTCCGAAAGCTCCGCCGCTCCCCCCCGCTTCCCAAGCCGAAAGAGAGCAGCGCTCCGCCGCCCG
Source organism: Triticum timopheevii (assembly GCA_963921465.1). Lineage (NCBI taxonomy): Eukaryota > Viridiplantae > Streptophyta > Magnoliopsida > Poales > Poaceae > Triticum > Triticum timopheevii. The sequence continues at coordinate 484,718,312 of OY997270.1, read as the reverse complement.
TCGCCGCCATCGCCCTCGACACCTCCGCGCTCCCCCGCCGTTTCCGCCATGGCTCCGAAGACCGGCAAGGGCTCAAAGTCGAGCACCAAGTCGGCCGAGGCGTTGCGGCTTGAGGCGCTGCGCAAGAAGCGAGTGCTTTTCCCCCCCGAGCTCACAACGAAGGCGCTGCGGGAGGAATTTTACCTCTTCTGGTCGACGCAGACGCGGGCGCATCCGCGCACCCCGGTGCTCTCTGCCGAAGCTTCCACTTCGAAGCGGTGCCCAAAAGGGTACTATTTCTTTCCGGTGTTCTTCTATTGCGGGCTCTGCCCACCTTTTTCTGACTTCCTCTGCGATATCATGAATACCTACGGGTTTCATCTTCTTGATTTCACCCCCAACGCCGTTCTGACAATGGCGGTTTTCGCACACCTTTGCGAGAACTTCGTTGGCATCCACCCAAATGTTGCTCTTTTTCGCCACTATTTCACCCCCCGAGCCGAGAAAGGAGAGCCATTGGCCGGCGGAATCGCCTGGACCTCACGAATCGGCATGAAGGAGGTGTACTTGACGGGCGAGCTCCGCAGCAAGTGGGATGAGTGGAGGGCGGAGTGGTGCTGGATCGTTGACGCCAACCTGCAGCCATTCACAAACCTGCGCCAGACCCGAGTAGTGCGCGGCGGAGACTGGAGCGCTCTGTCGCCGGACGACGCCAAGCTGAAGATTGCCACCACCCGAATCCTCCGGCTCAGGCTTGCCGGGCTCACAGCAGGGGCAGTTGGCGCGGATTTCCTTCGCCGTCGCATCGCCCCTCTGCAGAAGAGGGGGAGGCCCGTCTGGCTGTTTGGCGGCCCGGCGGATATCATGAGGCTGCGTCCAGGCCTCAACTTCAACTTCACGGTTCTGGAGCTTGACGGGATGCTGAGGGAGCTGTTCAAGCATGACGCCAACCATCCAAAGTGGTTCAGGTTGCCGCAGGGCGTCGTCCCGTTGTGCAACAACTCCCAGCGCGATCGCATCTGCGCAATGATGCCAGAGTGCGACTCGCACGGGATAAGCGCAACTTGGATGGAGCCCGCCGACGACGTCGTGCGGCAATTCTTCGATGGCTTGACGGAGATAGCAGTCAATGCCGACGAGCAGAGGCTCCTCAACCGCGACACCACCGACGACGAAATGCGGTACATCGCCACCAGGGCCAAAGAGGCGGCGGCAGCCGCCGCCGCGGGCGAGTTTGGCTTCACGTTGGAGGAGGCGGAGGCGGCCGAGGCGGCAAGTCTTGCCGACCGGGAAGACCTTGCCGGAGAGGTCGTTGGCGAGGGGGAGCCCGAGGCCGAAGCGAGCGAGCCCGCCGGGGGCGCGAGTGGCCAGCCGTCTTCGAGCAGCTTGCCACAGGCGGAGCCCCCAGCGCAGCCCCAATTCCAACCAAGAAGGCGCCTCCGCCGAGTTGGAGATCCAGCAGGGCGGCAAGAAGGCCAACAGCCGCAGCGTCGCGGGACGCGCTCCACCGCGGCAAGTACCGTTGCCGCAGGAGCATCTCAGGCCGTGCCGGCAACTGAGGCAGGGTCTTCCCGGGCTGCCACGCCCGATCCTGCTGCAGCTCCCGGCAAACGTCCAAGGGAGCCTACTCCTCCGCCTCGCCGCGGAGAAAGGGTACCAGACTTCGACCTCTCTGCGCTGAGCTCCGACGAGGAGGAAGAAGAGGAAGAGGAGTAAGGCTTCCTTCTCACTGTATTTGTTTTTCTTTGGTCTTTGTTGTTTCTGGTTTTGCATCTGATTTGCTTCTCTCTGAATCCCTGTTCTATTTCAGGACTCTGGCCGAGAGAGCGGCGAAGAGGGCCAAGGTCCCCGTGGTTGTCATCGAGGACGATCCTGTTGTGACGGCAGAAGACACGTCCGAGACCACCTTGACGGACCCGGTTCCTTCTCCTCGCAGCAGCCCCCAGCACAGCCCCCAGCGTAAGTGTTTGGTTCACTTCCTTTTGTGGGGCGCGCATGGGTGCTTCTTCTTTTGCTGACATCTTGATTGCTGATTCATTCGTGTAGGGGCAGAGCAGGCCCATCAGGAGCAATCAGAAACCTCCCCGGAGGTGCTGTCTGCTTCGACTACGCCGCCAAGGGAGAGGTTCCCGGCAAGGGACAGAACCAGTGAGCCCTTGGTGGAGGAACCTATGGTCACAGAGCCCAGCACAGGTAACCTTCCTTGTCGGAAATCTTCCCTTAGGTTCTTCTTCTGATCTTCTTTTTGAATTTTTTCTTGACTTTTCCTTCCTCTTCTCATCCTCAGATCCCCCTCTCGCAGACCCGATGGAGACTGAGGCCACCGGCGAGGAAGGCGCACGCGGCAATGCTGAAAACACCGCCGCTGACGAGGAAGAGGCCGGCGCTGATGAACCCGCCGATGAGGAAGCCGCCAAGGCTGCTGGCGCAGGAGCCGGCGAGGGTTCCGGTGATCATACTGACGACCCGGAGGGCGCAGGAGTGCAAGGTGCTGCACCGTCCGCTGACCCCTCTGCCGCTGATGCAGCGCCGGGCTCCGAGGAGCCCCAGCCAGGCGCATACTTGAAGGCCGGCGAGGGCGTATACATCAAGCTTCCCTGGGCGTCGAGCTCCAGGGCGCCGGTTGAAGGAGAGGAGTTTGACGGGGAAGTACTCGCCTCTGCTGGGCTGGCGATGGTTGACGCGCCAAGCAGCAGCAGCGGCGAGTCCGAGGAGGAGCAGTTGCTCCGAAAGTTGGTGTCACTCTACCGTGCCCGGCAAGCGAAGCTTGAGTCCCGGGAAGCGCTTGTCGCGCGGGCGGGAGTTGACATAGAGAAGCATGCGGAGGAGCTCAAGAACCGCAACCAGGAGGCCCTCCGATCGATTGCGGAGGAAAGGGCGCAACTTGACGATGCGAAGAAGGAGTTCATCCTAGAAAAGGCTGAAGCCGAGGAGCAGCAGAGGCTCACCGCCGAGGAGCTGTCCAGGCGGGAAGGTGAATTGACACAGAAGAAAGTTAATCTAGACAGCCACGAGGAGGAGCTCGAGGTCCGGGAGCAATCACTTGGCGGGGCACTCAAGGAGCCGAAGGATGCCGCCACGGCTACTGAGGCCACCAAGAAGGAGTTAGAAGTGAAGGTGACGCAGCTGGAGGCGGACATGAGAGGAAAGAATGAAGAGCTTGCCGCACTCCAGCGCGAACGCGAGAAGGATGCACTTGCCCATGGCGATCTGCAAGTCCAACTCGCCGAGAAGATCAAGGAGCTGAACACCGCCAAGGACTCGAGCGCTGATCTGGAGCTGAAGCTGGCCACCTTGACGGAGACGCTGGACACCGCCAAGAGGCGAGAGGATGACTTGAAGAAAGAGGTCAAGGGCAATGAAGAGCTGCTGACGAGGGCCTCCGAGACTCAGAACACCTTCAAGGCCACGGTGGAGCTCTGGACGGAGGGCCTCGTCAACATTGCTGCATCCATCGACGAGGAGCTTGCGGAACTGGACTTGGCGGGCTTCGGGTACTCCACTGACGAAAATCTCTAGCCCAGCGCCAAGCTTACTCTTTTCTTCAAGGGCGTGGTGACGGCCCTCCAGCAACTCCGGGAAAGGATCCCGAAGAAGCTGGCGGACGAGTCGCGCGCAATCTGTGCCAAGGTCTTGGAGAAGGTGTTGGTGAAGATACTCTTCCGCAACCCGGGCCTCGACCTCCCCCGCGTCCTCAAGAAGCTGCCGGCGGGTGCTGATCTTGAAGAACTCAAAGCCATTGTCGCACCCATCATGGACAAGGTGAATGAAGTCAGGAGGGTTGACGGCAAGTGCGTAGATTAGGCCATTCTTCTCCTCCTTTCCTTGTTGCTGTTTATTTAAGTCATGAGAACAATTTAGTCAGTGCCGCAATAAGTTACTTTTGTAATATAACTTTATTCTGGGCAATGCTTGCTATGCTATCTCCTTTACTTGATTCCCCTCTTTGTATGTTTTTACCCTACGCTTTTAGGGAACTTGCCGGTGCGGGCACACTTGCCGCGAGTGCTGAGTGCGGAACATCAGCGGCTCGCTGGCGGTGCCGGCTCCGGCAAGAAACCTTGATGCAACTAGTTGCAGCACACTTAAGTTGTTGAGCGGACTCGAAACAAAGCAAGGGCGCAACTAGCTACGAAGAGGTTCCTCCGCGCACAGGTTTTCCATACAAAGCACAATCGTTCAAGGAGGATAGCTTAAAATTTAGAAACTAATCATGCTCAAACTTTGGCAACTTAGCTTTTCTGTCGTCTGTGTCCCGGCAAGTCCATACTTCTTTGAACGACGCCCGGTCCACACCTTTATCCTCTCCTCCCCCCCCCCCCCCCCCCCCCGTGAACTTGTGGGCGAAGGAACCTTCTTTTTGAGAAAAAGAAAGAAGAGAAAATAATGGTATGGGGCCTTAAGGCTCGTTATTGCTTACTGGGGGCAAGTGCTGCACAAAGTGTCAGATAAAACATGCAAAAAAGAAAAAATGCATGAAATTTGACAAGATGTGCGAAGCACTCATGAACTTTATTTATGCACGGGATCTGCGCCTGGCTTTGTACAAAGGGTTACATGCAACAGTGGCAAGGCTTGTACAAAAGGTGGTTGCTGGAACAGATTCCGGCAACCGCGCCTTATGGGTAAAACTTGCGAAGATGCTCTATGTTCCAGTAATTGCTCACCGGAAAGCCATCTTCGGTCTCTAGGCGGACAGCGCCGGGCCTAGTGACTCATTTCACCCGATAAGGGCCTTCCCACTTCGGCGCCAACTTGTTGGAATTCTTGGCAGATTGAACGCGCCAAAGAACAAGGTCGCCTTCCTCGAAGCTTCTGGCATTAACTTTGCGGCTATGGTAGCGGCGCAAAGCTTGCTGGTAGCGAGCAGCTCGTACAGCAGCCTGAAGACGATCTTCCTCGAGGAGCAGCGCGTCATCTTGCCGCAGCTGCTCTTGCTCAAGCTCATCATAAGCGATCACTCGAGGCGATCCGTATACAAGTTCCGTGGGGAGAACTGCTTCTGCTCCATAGACTAGAGCAAAAGGTGTCTGGCTAGTGGCTCGATTTAGCGTCGTCCTGATCGACCAAAGAACCACCGACAGCTCCTCGATCCAATTTCTTCCGCACTTGCGCAGCCTGTCGAAAGTTCTGGTCTTGAGCCCGCGCAACACTTCAGCGTTTGCCCTCTCCGCTTGACCGTTGCTTCTCGGGTGAGCAACAGAAGCGAAGCACATCTTGGTGCCAAGATCTTGGACGTACTGCATGAAGGTGCGGCTCGTGAATTGTGTGCCATTGTCGGTGATGATCCTGTTAGGGACTCCGAAACGGCAAACAATTGACCTGAAGAACTTGACTGCTGACTGTGCTGTCACCTTCCTCACTGCTTCCACTTCAGGCCACTTTGTGAACTTGTCAATTGCAACGTACAAGTACTCAAAGCCCCCGACAGCTCGGGGAAAGGGGCCGAGGATGTCGAGCCCCCAGACCGAAAATGGCCAGGATAAAGGGATTGTTTGGAGAGCTTGAGATGGTTGATGTATCTGCTTGGAGTGGAACTGGCACGCTTCACACTTGGTTACTTGTGCAGTTGCATCCTGGAGGGCTGTCGGCCAGAAGAAACCTTGCCGGAAGGCTTTGCCGGCAAGTGCTCTTGCGCCAATGTGGTGACCACATATGCCTCCATGTATCTCCGCCAACAGCTCCTGTCCATCTTCCCGGGAAATGCACTTTAATTTCACCCCGTTGAATCTTCTTCTGTATAGTATGTCGTCGACAAACTGGTACATACTTGATTGCCGGGCTATTCTCTCCGCTTCTTCTTGCTCTTCGGGAAGTTCTCCTGTTTGAAGGAAATGGATGATCTGCTGTGCCCATGCCGGAGCTTGTGGCTCAACGACAAGGACTAAAGGCGCAAATGCTGCTGTGGGAACATCTGCTTCCACGGCGAGAATCTATGATTCAGCCGGAGCGTGATGCTCCCCGGCAAGCGTGTCGGGACACAGCTTGTCGGGAGCGTCTGCTTCAACGAAACAAACCCTGGGGCTTGTCGGAGCAGACTGCTCCTCAACGCTCTTTGTGTTGATCTTGGGGACCTTCTTGACGGCGGCTTCGGGGAGCTCTGCCGGAAAGTAGTCGCCAGTAATCAACTTCCTCTTCTTGCTCTGTCCAGTTGACGGTGTTACAGATGGTTGAGTCAGCTTGAGCACAAAAATTCCTGGTTCCACAGGTAACTTGAGTGCGGCGCATTTTGACAGGCCGTCTGCAATGTCGTTTTGAGTTCTTGGAACGTGTTCCATCTGCAGGCCCTCAAAATGTTCTTCTAGCTTCCTCACTTCATCAATGTATGCTTCCATCAACGGACTCTGATAATCCTTGTTTACTTGACGGACGACAAGCTGTGAGTCACCCCTGACAATAAGCTTCCTGATCCCAAGGTCTGTCGCGATCCTGAGTCCGGCAAGCAAGCCTTCATACTCTGCAGTATTGTTTGTTGCTTGCTCCTTGGGAAAGTGCATTTGGACCACGTACTTGAGGTGCTCTCCGGTGGGTGCGACGAGTAGTACGCCCGCACCGGCGCCTTGCAGCGAGAAGGCACCATCAAAGTACATGATCCATTCTTTGCTCGCTTCCTTGACGGGTATGCTCCTCTCCGAAGTTTCTTCATCAGGTGTCGGCGTCCATTCTGCTATGAATTCTGCCAATGCTCGGCTCTGGATAGTTGAGGTACTCTCAAACTTGAGGCCAAAGCTTGACAATTCCAGTGCCCACTCGACGATCCTGCCTATTGCTTCTGGATTTTGCAGTATCCTCTTCAACGGAAAGCGAGTGACAACTGTGATCTCATGTGCTTGAAAGTAATGGCGCAGCTTCCTCGAGGCCATGAGGAGGCCGAAAAGCAATTTCTGCACACTAGAGTACCTTGATCTAGCCCCTGCAGAAGGGAACTGACAAAGTAAACTGGGCGCTGCACCATCTTCTTCTGTTTCTCTTCTTGTGGCTGCGCAGATCCATCCTTGCCGGAACCAGAGCTTGTCGGGGAAGCCCCCTGCTTGTCGCTGGATTCGCTTGCCGCGGTCGCTGGCTCATCATCCGCCTCCCTCTCCGCTACTAACGCAGCACTAACCACTTGATTGGTTGCCGCCAGATATAGCAGCAACTTCTCTTGTGGCTTCAGTGCGACAAGTATTGGAGTAGAGGATAGGTATCTCTTCAAGTCCTGCAGCGCAGCCTCCGCTTCCGGAGTCCATTTCATTGGACCTGCCTTTTTTCGAAATTCTGAAAAATGGCAGGGCGCGCTCAGCAGACTTAGAGATGACCTACTGAGAGCAGCAACGCAGCCGGCAAGCCTTCGTACGTCCTTGACTCGCTTCGTTGCTTCGATTTGTTCAATGGCCTTGATCTTGTCGGGATTGGCTTCAATCCCCCTCTGGGATACAAAGAACCCGAGAAGCTTGCCGGAAGGAACTCCAAACACGCACTTCTCGGGGTTCAACTTGAGATTGATCTTGCGTAGATTTGCAAAAGTCTCGTCCAAATCTTGGATCAAAGTTTCTTTGTCTTTGCTCTTGACCACTATGTCATCCATGTAAGCTTCTACATTTCTGTGCAACTGTGGCTCAAAAGCATGACTGACTACTCTTGCAAATGTCGAACCAGCATTCTTTAGTCCGAAAGGCATCCGTACGAAGCAGTACGTGCCACATGGAGTAATGAATGCGGTTTTCTCTTCATCCTCTTCTACCATGAAGATCTGATGATATCCTGAGTATGCATCAAGGAATGAAAGCAGATCACATCCTGCCGTGGAGTCGAAAATCTGGTCAATGCGCGGTAAGGGAAATGGATCCTTGGGACAAGCTTTATTAACATCAGTGAAGTCAATACAAAGCCTCCACTTCCCGTTTGCTTTGTGCACGACTACTGGATTGGCTAACCACGTTGGATGGAGTACTCCTCGGACCGGGCCTGCTGCTTCCAACTTTTTGATCTCTTCTGCTATGAACTCTTGACGCTCCACTGCTTGTTTCCTGACTCTCTGCTTGACGGGCCGCGCATGAGGGCAGACGGCGAGGTGGTGCTCAATTACTTTCCTGGGAACACCGGGGATGTCAGATGGTTGCCATGCAAACACATCGACATTCGCCCGCAGGAAAGCAACGAGCGCGCTTTCCTATTTAGGGTCAAGCGTGGCACTGATGGTGAAGGTACCACCAGTGCCGTCCTCCTTGGCGACCACTTTCTTTGTCTCTGGTGAAGCTGTCTTTTCCTTCTTGCACTTGCCGGTGGAGCTCGATGGTGTGTCCTCGACGGTAGCGCAGCACTCCGAAGAGGTGCGCTTGCCGGAGCGGGCATCAGAGCTACTCTTGCCGGACTTGGTCTTCTTCTTCCCCCCGGGAGCTTCAGCGGCAAGTGGTTTGCGTTCTGCTGCGGCTGCTGCTTCCCGGTAGATCTTGTCGGTACAGATAAGTGCATCTTTCTTGTCGCCATGGACAGAAATGACACTTATCGGACCGGGCATCTTGAGCACGTTGTAGGCGTAATGAGAGGCTGCCATGAACTTGGCAAGCGCCGGACGGCCAAGTATCCCATTGTAAGGCAATGGGAAATCAGCAACGTCAAATGTGACTCTCTCTGTCCTTTAATTCAGCTCGCTGCCAAACGTTACTGGCAGCGTGATCTTCCCCTTCGGCTTGCTCCTTCCTGGGTTGATTCCTTGGAAAGTACCAGTCTCTTCGAGCTCGCTGTCGGGGATCTGGAGCTTCTTGAGCACTGCGGAGGAGATCAGATTTAGGCCGGCCCCGCCATCAACTAGAATCTTCGTGACCTTGAGGTTGCGGATTGTTGGTGAAACCAACATCGGCAAGCAACCGACCGCAGTGATGCGATCAGGGTGATCCTCAACATCAAAGATGATGGGCGTGCTGGACCACTTCAGGGGCTTGCGCGATTCAATGGACGGTTCTGCTACGTTCACTTCCCACACCCACTGTTTGAGTTGGCGGTGCGAGGTGTGCAGAGAAGCACCGTCGTCGACGCACAAAACCTCTGTTGCCTTCTAGAACTCCTGCTCGTCAGTCTCATCCTCCTCCATCTCATCATCTTCATCTTCGTCTTTGTCGAGGCCGCGGGGAGGCCTATCTCCTTGTCGCTGCTTGGCCTTGCCGCGGCGCCCTCCCCGGGCGGGACGCTTCTTGCCGGATCCTCCGCCACCTTCCTGGGCCTTCTCCTTGTCGCGGCGCTCATATTCAGCTTTCTGTAGCTCTACGAGCTGCTCAACCTTCTTGCAGACCTGGAGGTCATGGCCCTTTGTGCGGTGGATCTTGCAGTACTGCTTGCCGGAGCCGTCCTGCTTGTCGGCGGCCACCACAGCCTCGCCGGAGTCACCAGCTTTGGCCTTGTCGGCGCTGCCTCCGTTGCCGGACTGCTCAACAACTAGCACATCCTTAGCCTTCCTCTTTCTGTTATTCCGCCTCCGGTTCTTCTTTGCCGGAGGGGCGTCCTCACTATCAGATCCTTCTGCTCTTGCGTTCTCTCCAGGGAGTTTCCTCCCCTCTTCAGCCCGTGCACACTTGTCAGCCAGAGCATATAGCTCGCTGACATCTCTAATTTTGCACATCGCCATCTCCTCCCTCATCCTGCGGTTACGCACGTTCTGATGGAACGCGCTGATAACCGCGGCAGGGTGGACATCTGGGATGTTGCCCTACACCTGGCTGAATCTCTGTATATACTTGCGCAGGGGTTCTCCTTCCTTCTGGGCGAGCAGATGACGATCGCTCTCCTAGGCATGGGGTTTGTGGCCGCCTGTGAAGGCGCCGACAAACTGATGGCACAGGTCCGCCCACGAAGAGATGGAGTTGTCTGGCAAGTGCATGAGCCAAGATATGACGTTGGGCTTGAGCACCAACGGGAAGTAGTTGGCGAGGATCTTCTCGTCGCGCCCCCCGGCAGCCTGCACCGCGATGGTGTAGATGCTGAGGAACTCCGACGGATGTATCCTTCCATCGTACTTCTCGGGCACGTCTGGCTTGAAGTTCTTGGTACTGGGCCACTGGACCTGCCGCAGCTCACGGGTGAACACAGGGCAACCTACCACGTACGGCAAGTCGCCTGGTTCCCCTGGCGCATGCATATCGACAGTGGGCCCAGCGCGCTGGTCAGATTGACGCCGCGCTTCTCTTCGACGGTCGACGCGAGTACGAGCGTCTTCGTGTCGTCGTTCTTGGAGAACTTGGCGTTGATCGCGGCGAGCTCGCGGGTCCGACGACGCGGTGGAGTCGGTGTCGAGGTTGGCCCGGCGAGTCGGCGATCTTGGCCTTCGGGGCGGGGAGTGCACGGTGGTGGCACCCCCAGCGGTCTTGTCAGTGTCGGCTTGCGCTTGGGCGTCTTGCCGGGGCTTCGATGTGCTCGGTTGCTGGGGCTTGTCGCTGTTGGCGAAGCCGATGAGGCTCTGAATGGTGGCCCTCCAGTCGTCGATCTTGTCTGGCGCTGGAGGCTAATCTAGAAGCAGCTGGGCTCGGGCCAGCGCTTCCTCTGGAGTCTTGGGTGGTGGTGGCGACCGACGCGAGGTGTGGGATACGCTCAAACTTCTAACAGTGTTAGAAGGAGCGACATCTCGTCCCGGCGACCGTACCGCGCTCGTGCCAGTGTGTTGACGTGTATGTTGGCCTTGAGCGTCCCGCGACCAGCAGCTTGGCCTTGTTCCAACGCGAGCATGGTGCTAGGAGCACCGTGGCGTTGTCGATCCTGCACCTCCTGGGAGGGTTGCGGTGGATGTACAGACACTGAAGCTTGCGGGGCCTTGTCCTTGGACCTGGTGACGACGTGAGTCCCCCCGTCGGCGCCCGCTCCTCCGCCGGCGTCCACCCCACCGCCCGTTTGCTCCGGCGGTGGTAGGATAGTCGTAGACGGGGTGGCCACCTCCGAAGTCTTCTTCTTCGGTGGCATGTCGATGAAGATGTTGATGTAGCGCGCGCAGACGCCGGATCAGATACGCACGACCTCGACGCCCCCCTACCTGGCGCGCCAAAGATGTCGTGGGTGACGAACACCTATGGGGCAGGGCCCTTCTCGGTCCGGCAAGGGAGCGGAGGGCGCACGAAGAGCAGATCGAGGCGAAGCATGCGAGGGATTTTACCCAGCTTCGGAGCTCTCCGGAGAGATAAAACTCCTACTGCTGCTTTGTGTTTCTATTCTGTTCTTGCTCAAGAACGTGGGTGTGTGGTAGTTTCGAATGAGTCGAACCCCTTTTACGTGCGCATGGGCCTCCTTTTTATAGTCTAAAGGGGTCACCGACAGGTGGCAGCGTAGAGAGAGGGGTAAAAAAGTAAAAACAGGGGTTGGTACATCCGCTACCAACAGTGCTCCCTACCTAACTCTGACAGCAGGGGACAAGGGCATTTAATGCCCGTTCGGTCGCCCAAACAGTGCAAGAAACGACCGTTAAGAGCGCCACCGATCGCCACGATGGCCTTCTAGTCATCTTCGTTTGCCAGCTCGCACCGCTTGGCTGCACAGCTACCCGCCACATGCACCAGGAGCGATCCTGCGGCGACACGTCGTCGGATGTGCTGGAGCGTGGGCGCAGAGTGGTGGCTTCGCCGCGGCAAGCGCCTTGCCGCGGTCGCTGTCTTGTCGCACCCGCAAGCTTGTCGCTCGCCGGGTCTTGCCGGGACGCGCGGTGCGTCACGGCAAGTCTCTTGAAATGCCTTGGTTGGCCTTCCTGGCAAGCTCCTCTTGCCGGGGTCTTGTCCTTCCCGGCAAGCTCCTCTTGCCGGGGCTCTGTCTTCTCAGTTAAACACTTTGTTCTTGAATGGCAGTAGTAGGAATAGCGAAGGATCTTGGCGGACGCCCGGCAAGCCTTGCCGCGGAACGCTGCGACTGCCCGTGCACAAGTTCGGGATACTAAGGTACCCCTACTTTAGTACACCGACAGTATCCTTTTGGACACCGTTTCAAAGTGGAAGCAGCGGCGGAAAGTACCTGCGTGTGCGGATGCGCCCGCGTCTCCATCGACCAGAAGAGATAGAACCATTCCCTCAGCTCCTTCGCGGAGAGCTCAGGAGGGAAGAGTGCCCGCTCCTTCCGCAGCGCCTCAAGCTGCAGCACCTCGGCCGACTTCGCACCCTTCCCGGTCTTCAGAGCCATGGCGGAGGCGGTGGGGGAGAGCGAGGGCGTTGGCGGCGACGGCGGTGACGGGGGGTGGAGCGCTGCTCTCTTTCGGCTTTGGGAAGCGGAGGGGAGCGGCGGAGATTTCTGAGGAAGGAACTGCAAGTGGCGAAGGTGGGGGAACTGCCCCTGTTTCCCCTGCTTATAAAGAGGAGGAGGCGAACGTTACGCTTTTTCCGAATAAAGAATCACCCACGATCTCTCCCACGACGCCGCGTTTGACGCGTGCCGTTACGGGAGGGCGCGGTGGATACGGAGTTAGATATGGTGTGGACCCAGGCCGCGTGTGCCCGTGCCCTGTTTTGGGCCTGGCCCAACAGCGCTCGGCACCGAGTGTGGCCCAGGCCCGGGGGCTCCTGTCGGTGTACTAAAGTAGGGGTACCTTAGTATCCCGAACTTGTGCACGGGCAGTCGCAGCGTCCCGCGGCAAGGCTTGCCGGGTGCCCGCCAAGATCCTCCGTAGTTCCTATTGAAGCCATTCAAGAACAAAGTGTTTTTCTGAGAAGACAAGGCCCCGGCAAGAGGAGCTTGCCGGGAAGGACAAGGCCCCGGCAAGAGGAGCTTGCCAGGGAGGCCAACCAAGGCATTTCAAGAAACTTGCCGCGACGCACCGCGCGTCCCGGCAAGACCCGGCGAGCGGCAAGCTTTCAGGAGCGACAAGACAACGACCGCGGCAAGGCGCTTGCCGCGGCGAAGCCACCACTCTGTGCCCACACTCCAGCACCTCCGTCGACGTGTCGCCACAGGACCGTTCCAGGCGTACGTGGCGAGAAGCTGTGCAGCCAAGTGGTGAGAGGTGGCAAGTGGAGATGACGAGATGGCCATCGTGGCAAGCGGTGGCGCCCCTACCTGGCGCGCCAAAGATGTCGTGGGAAACGAACACCTATGGGGGAGGGCCCCTTTCGGTCCGGCAGGGAGCGGAGGGCGCACAAAGAGCGGATCGAGGCGGAGCACGCGAGCGATTTTTACCCAGCTTCGGAGCTCTCCGGAGAGATAATACTCCTACTGCTGCTTTGTGGCTGTATTACGTTCTTGCTCGAGAGCGTGGGAGTGTTCTGGTTTCGAATGAGTCGAACCCCTTCTACGTTGCGCATGGGCCTCCTTTTATAGGCTAAAGGGGTCACCGACAGGTGGCAACGCATGCAGGGGTAAAAGTGTAAAAAGGGTGGTTTGTACAACTGCTTCTACAGTGTACCCTACCTAACTCTAACGGCAGGGGACAAGAGCATTTAATGCCCGTCCGCGTCACCCAAACAGTGCAGAAAAGCGACCGTTAGGGGCGCCACCGCTTGCCACGATGGCCATCTCGTCATCTCCACTTGCCACCTCGCACCGCTTGGCTGCACAGCTTCTCGCCACGTATGCCTGGAACGGTCCTGTGGCAACACGTCGACGGAGGTGCTAGGACGTGGGCACAGAGTGGTGGCTTCGCCGCGGCAAGCGCCTTGCCGCGGTCGTTGTCTTGTCGCGCCCGGAAGCTTGCCGCTCGCGGGTCTTGCCGGGACGCGCGGTGCGTCGCGGCAAGTTTCTTGAAATGCCTTGGTTGGCCTCCTCGGCAAGCTCCTCTTGCCAGGGCCTTGTCCTTCCCGGCAAGCTCCTCTTGCCGGGGCCTTGTCTTCTCAGTAAAAACACTTTGTTCTTGAATGGCTTCAATAGGAACTACGGAGGATCTTGGCGGGCACCCGGCAAGCCTTGCCGCGGGACGCTGCAACTGCCCGTGCACAAGTTTGGGATACTAAGGTACCCCTACTTTAGTACACCGACACTGGGTGAAGCCGAAAGCTAGCGTTCTTAAGGGAATATTCGGTCGGTGAACTAAAAGACGATTTTTTACCTATTTATTTATCCGCCCCAGATGTTTTTCTGCTTTTTTCGCAGTCTGGACATGCACTTTAGGGCATGCCTCCCAGGGAAAGGAACCCCTAACGGAACTATTCTCCCTGGAAGATGTTTCTTACTAACCATGTAATATAACATAACTAGTTGGGCACTTGTATGATAAAGCACTAATGACCCCTATGCCTGGTCTCCACGCATGCCCCGGTTCTTATATAACCGCGAGAGTATTCGGACACACTCCGGACTATTGGGTCCCGAGGTTGAAGCGAAAAGGTCCGCTACGACAAACGATCTACAATCTGGCTAGAAGGCATTTTACATGTCATCTTAAATTACATAGTCAATTCGATTGATTGTATTCCTCTTCAATGCCATCTAATAGGCTGTCTAGTTTACAATCCTACTGGGAATACTTTGCGGCCAACTCTACTTGGCCGTACACTAAGCTCACAGGGATCTCCTTCCCATCAGGCCCCATAGGCCCGACCTCGGCCATGTGGTTTGGGTCAGCCTTCGTGTAACACGTCTTCACCATGGCCCAGGCCTCCCTGGCACCTTGACGGCAGGCCGATATCTTCCATAATCGAAAGTGCCGCCGTGCTCCCTGAAGCCTCTCTGCAAGCTCTCCAAGGCCTTCGGGCAGGGAGACAGATGGCCACAAGGCCTGGGCGACGCCTTTAATCACCTGCTGAACTCATTCGTGCAGTTGTAAGAACTCGGGAAGAAGGTCACCCGTAGAACCGGGCATTTCCTCTGCAGGACGACCTGTAAGCATACCTACAGACATAACTTTGTTAGTCGACTTCCTCGCCGAACTCTTTTTTCAAAGTTTGTTCAAGCACTTACTAAACATGCCGCGTCGAAGCCGCCGATTCTCCTTAACGGAGTTAGACAGCTGGGCACGAACATCCTTTAGTTCCTCACCCAGCTGGGTGTTGGCATCTTGGAGATTAGTTTTTTCCTGCCTCACCCTCGTAAGCACGTTCTCGCCGGCCTTTAACCGGCGCAAGAGATGTTGCTTGTCCGGATCTACCCCGGCGCCATCTGCAATGTTATTGTCAGACTTATACACATGCCGCACTTCACAAACTACTTATCTTTTGAAGCATAAATTACCAGAGGGGGTCTCTTTGGCTTCCCCCGCCGCGGCTAGTGCGGCCTCAAGTTGGGCTTTGCACTCATCCAGCTCCTGGGACAGTTGGGTATTCTTTTCTATAAGATCCTGCATAATAAATGATCCTTAAATCAGTTATTCTAACTATTTCAAGTCTCGGGGGCTACTGGCATATATAACTGTCAAATTTTCTCACCCGTATGTCTTTTACATACTGCTCCGTGGCTCTGGCTAGACCATTTTGAGCGGCACGGAGGTGCGCGCGAATTGAAGGCATCCAATGCCTCTGGGGAGAAACATGCGTCACGAAGAACTGTCCAGCGACGCCTATGATTCATGGCACTCTCCACCTTGGAATTGGTGGCAGATAACCTGTCAGCTTCCTCTATCAGAGGACCGTCCGACGCATGCCTCGTGTCCGCCTCCGCTTCTGGACCTGGCATTGGAGCCTGGCTGACGGAGTCTCAATGGGCAACCTCTCCGGATACAGTCCAGCGAGCGCTCTTTTTCCTGAAAAGAGCACAAGTGTTAGTATGTCTTCCGGGAATAAAACCTGGGAGTAAGATGACACGCCATACCGTTGCGCCGGCGTCTCAATCCGGACCGCACTCCTTTTCAGCCTGCTGGGCCTTGCTGTCCCTTATTGACTAGCCGCCGCAGGCTCGGCCTTCCGCCTCAAGGACTTCCCCTGCAAAACACCATTGGTATACGGTGATTAAAAATAAGCACGGATGGGTCATTTTCAAAGTATTTGGACTTCGGTCTCAGTTACCTGTGAGGCTGGAAGTATTCCGGGGTAATCGGCCGTAATGGCGACCAAGGCATTATCGATGCTCAGTTGGTGAAATACCCCATCAATCAGCTCCACCAATATGTCCGGATCTTCTTGGGAGGCCGGATAGAGGAACAGTTGCGGATCCTCGGGTTGTGGAGGCGGGCTGTTTATATCCCTTACAGCCTGGCGCAGTTCCTTCGTCGAAATCGCAAAATGAGATACTTGACTATGGGAATATGGATCGGATGGGAAACAAGAAATGTCTGCTTACCCAGCTTGGAGGATTGTACATAGAAAATCCGTCCTGTGGATTGACGTGGAGAAATTCCTCCTCTTCTCCCTTGTACAATGCGGACAAGATCTTCATCAGATCGGCGACCGATCCCGGCCCCTTACGGCCGCAGCGGGTGGCATCATCCTCCCTGTTGAAATCCCACATGGGGTGGCCTCTATACTGGAGCGGCTGCACCCCCCGCATAATGCATGTGGCCATGACCCCAATCATGGTCAGTCCGGAATGAGCTAACAGCCTAATTCGGCTCATCAAGTAAAGGACGTCCCTGTCATTTTCCTTCTGAGGGCTCCGTGGACGCCAACTTAGGCGTTTCTTCAAAGGAGCATCATTGAACTCAGGGAGGCCGATCCGAACAGGGTCCGGCAGGGGGACATCTTCCATATAAAACCATTTCGAAGGCCAGTCTTCGGACGCCTTCTTTAGGGTTCCGGATAGATATCCGGTCCCAGCGATGCACCATAGTTCGGTTCTGCCCACTTGATATATTGACCCCACTTGAAAACGGGGCACAAGGCGGAACAACTTCTTCCACAGCGCAAAATGAGCCTCAATGCCCAAAAACAGCTCGCAAAGGGCCACGAAGCCCGCAATATGCAAAATGGAGGCAGGCGTAAGGTTGTGCAACTGAAGGCCGTAGAACTCCAGGAGCCCCCGGAGAAATGGATGAATTGGAAATTCGAGCCCTCTTATCAAATAAGGGACAAGGCATACCCGCTCTCCTTTGGAGGGGCTGGGGACGCTCTCCGCTTGCTTTCCACCCTTATAGGTGGCGAGTCCGACTCGAACTGGAACAATGAAGGCTGGGGGAAGAAATCCCTTCGTTTGGAGCATCACTAACTCGCTGTGCGGGACGGAGCATCTCTCGCAATCTCTAGGCTGAGGGCTGGGAGGGCGAGAGGAGGAGCCGCGTCGACTGTCCATGATGGAATGGATCTCTGTCAGATGCGCTCTGATGAATGCTCGCGAAGGGAGGATGGCGTGATTCGGATCTAGATCCTCGTCCCCTTTATAGGCCGCTCATTTGCACAGCTAGGGGGGTAAATGTAAAAATACCTTGGCTTTTCGCATTCGTTCAACACGTGGAAGATGGCCATTATTGGGCATGGAAGCCAAGGAGCACAATATTTACGAGAAGCCGAATGCTATTCAACAGGTACACAGGATTTGGAGAAGAATCCGCCTTGCAATGCCGAAGACAATCTACGCGCCAGACTCATCGCCATTGAAGCCTGGTATTTGGGGGTGTCCGGATAGCCTAACTATCACCTTTGGCCGGACTCCTGGACTATGAAGATACAAGATTGAAGACTTTGTCCCATGTCTGGATGGGACTTTCCTTGGCGTGGAAGGCAAGCTTGGCGATACGGATATGCAGATCTCCTACCATTGTAACCGACTCTGTGTAACCCTAACCCTCTTCGGTGCCTATATAAACCGGAGGGTTTTACTCCGTAGGATGAACAACAATCATACCATAGGCTAGCTTCTAGGGTTTAGCCTCTCTAATCTCGTGGTAGATCCACTCTTGTACTACCCATATCATCAATATTAATCAAGCAGGAGTAGGGTTTTACCTCCATCGAGAGGGCCCGAACCTGGGTAAAAACATCGTGTCCCTTGTCTCTTGTTACCATCCGCCTAGACGCACAGTTCGGGACCCCCTACCCGAGATCCGCCAGTTTTGACACCGACAAGTGGGTCGTTCAATATAATGGATTAAAGCTTGTGTACCTTGAAGTTTTGACAGGAGCAATTGGTAATCCCCAAGGGCCGGCTCATTATAATGTGATGAGTCAGATCTTCAATAAAGTGAGCAAAAAAATATGACTTTGCATTAGCCCCCAAGTGCCATGGTGCATGCTGGCAGTGACATGGGACTTGCATATTTGATGTAATCTCAATTTGAATAACGTAGCCCCCAAGTGCCGGGTCGTAAACATGCATCGACTTGGGACTATTCCTTTCATTGTAGAATAAATCATATCCATTGATCAAATAATTGCCACTGCGCCAAAGCGACTTTGAATACTTTATCTGTTGACAAGTAAATCCGGAGTTTAAATACCCGGCGGCTCATGGCCGGTGGCGATTTAATACGCCTCCATTGTAAACCGAAATTTTTATAACCCGGAGGCTTGTAGCCTTTGAGAAAATCCAGAACGGATAATAATTTTGAAGCACCAATTTTGATAATGAGCTTGAACTTAGTCATTTATATAAGTCATATTTCTGCAAATCCTGCATAGAGTTTAAACAACATATGCCCTAGCAACTTAACGTCAAAGCCAGGGCGGCCCAAACATAATATTGTCTTATGTAATTACTGAAAAGACTAAGCCAGGCCATTCAAGCCTAAACATATTGGCGACTTAAAGTCCAAAGCCAGTGCGGGTTAATAAACCTCACATATTTATATAACCAGGGAAACATACCTGTAAAATTGACTTAGACTGTCAACTTACATCACCATATGCAGTGAAGGTAACAATCCAATGATTTATAAGTGCATTATTACCATGGCGCAATCAAAAATGATACTGGCGACTTAAAGTCCATAGCCAGGGCCGGTTTTGAAAAACCTATGATAGAATCGTACTGCCGGCTTATGAGACAAATGCAGTAAGAGTGATAACCCAATCTTTAGAAGCCAAAACTTCCAAATGTTTGATGATTGTCATATGCTGGTGACTTATCGTCCAAAGCCAAGCCGGGTTAATCGAAACCACATATATGCTTCAGATATGAACAAAAAGTCTCAAGATAAACTCGAAAGACTGTTTTCAAAAACTTAAAGCCAAATAGAGAGAAAAAATCAAGGCTTCTAATTTGAATACGATCAGTAAACCGTTCCAAAGGGGTTAAGCTAGGATTCGAATACGATCATGTAGCCCCCAGTGGCTTTGGCGTTGCGCCGATCAAAAGGGTACCGATAGCTATGTTCTCTTTGGTTCGAATATGACCTATGTTTGAACTAGAAGCCCATAAATAACTTTGAGAGTTTTTTAGCGACTCTAATTCTAATACGATCAAAGTCGGACCCAAAAGGGGTTAAGCTATGATTCGAATACGATCAAGAAGCCCCCTAGTGGGTTTGGCATTGCGCCGATCAAAAGGGTACCAACAGCTATGTTCTCTGTGGTTCGAATACGGCCTATGTTTGAACAGGAAGCCCCCAAATGACCTTGAGATTTTTTTAACGACTCTGATTCGAATACGATCGAAGTCGGACCATATGGGGTTAAGCTAGATTCGAATACGATCGTCCCCCAATTGGTCATTGTAGCAGGGTACCTATGTTTGAACCGCGCATCATGGCAGCAAGCTCTTTTTGGCAACCTTTAATTCTGAGAACTCGAACTTGCGAGTAATGAATTCTTCTTGAACCGGGCGTTGAGCCGGATATTGAAAGCTTTGGAGCTTTGTGGGAGACAGATCTTCTGTGAGCCGTAATTTAAACCGGATATTGAGCTTCAATGCTTTGTGAAAGACAAACTTCTCTTGAACCGGAGTTTAAACCAGATATTCTTAATTTTGAGCCGGAAATTTTACTGACAGCCTTTAAACTGGCAACATTTACTGAGCCATATCCATGTAGCCCCCGAGTCTTAAGACTACTCGAGGAGTTGGCTTAAGACTCTCCATGCTTGACCATGATATAAACCAGCAAAGAATTTAAACAGCGGAACGCTGTCTCTTTGACAGTAGACAACTTGCCCTGCATTTAGAGAACTTGCAAACCAGGGTAATTGCTCTTTTAAAGAAAGCAATATGTAATATAAAAATATACCGGACGGATTTCACCTGATAAGCCGAAAATTAACCGCCGCGGATTTGATGATCACTACGATGACGCTGAAGTTAATCACGGGCGAGTCAGCCGCGGGAGCAACAGATGAGCCGGCCGCGGTGTTGTAAGCCGGTGCGAACGGGCGAGTCAATCGCAGGCACGGTAATCCACGCGGCCGGCAAGTTAATCGAGGGCGTGGTAAGCCACACGGCTAGCGATTTAATTGTGGGCGTGGTAAGCCACACGGCTGGCGAGTTAATCACGGGTGTGGTAAGCCACACAGCTGGCGAGTTAATCACGGGCGCTGTCCCGGCGAGTTGGTGTAGATTTGAGCTTTATGGGCGGCGGCTTGCGCACACCTGTTCCATCAGTAAGCGGGCGCGGACGCCGGGGCAGCTTAAGAGCAGTCGGCGGCTTGAGGAGGCACCGGACGAGCGAACCACTGTGGGGGGCGTCGGCTTGGCAGAGACCGAAGCGACTCGGGGCGAGATGCGGTAGAAACAGCGTGGGAGGGTCACACGCCGCCGGTGAGCGGAAGGTTTGAAGATGAAAATGGCAGCTTGGAGGCGAGGCCCAGCAGTGAAGACGCGCCGGCAAGGTACGGCCGCAGCTGCGGTCGAGTCTGAGTCCTCGTTATTCTCCAGGTCGTAGTCGCTTTGACCAATTCAGCTACCCCTTTTTTTTCTCACACGGTAGTAGATGAATATGTCTCCTCTTGGCTTTTTTTCTTGACTTGAGGTGTAAACAACATAGTAATAGATGTTGGCTTTGATCTTCTCATGGACTAGTATGATGCAGCCACGGAGATCTAGTAGTAGCAGAAATGCGGACGGGATGCTAGGCCGCGACCGGCTAGCAGATCGTCAGATGGAAGTGGATCAGAGGTGGAGGGGCGACAGCAGCCAGGGCAGTAGTCAGGCACCCGTGTGACGCGGCGGACATACGCTAGGGAAGCGAACAGCCAGCCAGATCAGCCCCTCACGACATGATCTACTTGTGAACAGAAAAAACACGGTTGTGCGTCCGAATCTGGCAGCGCCTTGGCCTTGGTGACCCCTGTACGCGGCGGCGGCGACTCGCTGAATCAGACCAGAACAATCGTAATTTGATGATTTTGATCCGTACTGATGGAACCCCTACTGCCCTTGGCTTCTCGCGATGGTGCAGCGGAAAGTGATTCGGCCACAACGGATCGCCTAGTTGCGTGTGATGGTGTACACAAACGCAATTCGACTCTTCTTTATCTAAAAATCATGAACTTCTGGAAACACTGAGAAAGATCCCTCCAAGAACTCAACACCACCGTGCCCAGGCCCCACGGTGGGCGCCAACTATCGTGGAATTGTCACGACAGATGTCCTAGTGAGTGGACTTAGCCGTGAGGCCACACATCTATGTGGTAGCTTGAGAGGGGTTGATCAGGACGAGAGACTCAACACACAAGACAAGGATTTGGACAGCTTCGGGCCCCGGGAAACATCATTCGGTAATAGCCCTACATGTTGTTTGTGGCTAGGTGTCATTATGATAATGAGAGAGTCGCCGGCTTGTCGGCTCTTTGTATCTAGCCCTAGAGATTGTCTCTTATTGCCTGTCCCTCTTGGGGTGCCCTGCCCCTCCTTATATAAGTTGAAGGGGCGGGTTACATGTGGAGTCCTCGTAGGACTAGGACTATTCTATCTTCTCTTACAAGTTGAATACAAGTTTGGGTCTTGCTTCCTCGTAAAGGAAGTATTCGTCATGCCTTTCTTCTTAAGCCGGCCCATCATAGCGTGAGCCGGTCTTCTGGGCCTTGGGCCTTGTTGTCCATCTGACCAGCCCGCCAGGTTACTAATGACCCGCCAATCGGGCGGGTTACCTTTGAATTGCCAAGCTACGAGCGGGTCACCAGTGAGCCGCCACGCTCCAGCCGGGTCATACATCCGGCGGTTACACCGCGGGGTATATCCCCGACAAAGACAAAAGAAAACAAAAGACCATGTAAAGATGATCAACAAATTCTACCACATTAGTGATTAACAATTGTCAAGAGACGAGAAGTATTTGGTAACAAATCCCGGTGGTAGATTGCAAACATATCCAATGTCATCTTCACACCAAACAACATAAGCAAATTTGCAACTTGTAGAGCTAACATGCCACCTAGGAACAAGATATTTTACAATATCAACTCCAGGTGACAATATCTCAAATATACACATTTTCTAGGCTAGTAATATACATAAAGCATATTACTCCCCCATAATGTGATACCAATTAAAGATAAACAAGAAGCAAATAAAATGATACAACAAGAGATAATTAATGTACTATTTAGAATTTGAATTTCTCATGAGAAGACATACCACATACCGACTAGATAATCTTGTAATATCAATAGTAGATGGTATTCCTCATGTACACACATTTATAGGATTGTGAGGTGTACAAAGCACATTGGATATAGTATAGAAACATGATAACCCAATTAACTTGGCTTGAGACAATAAGAATGATGAAGTCCCCTTAATTCTTCATAATGTAGCCAAGTCTCCAATGCTCTGCAAAAACACCTATTGATCAAGTTTGAGCTAGTTGGTCCCCAACAAAGTTGTGTCCTAAGAGATTAGTCACAATAGGCTTGGCTACCCAAATGGTTCTTTTCTTGACACCACTTTGAGTACCAACAACTTCGGCAAACACATTGCCAACCTTATCCTTCCCAAGAGAACAGATATCATCAATAATAATTGGGTTGGATAAGTTACCACTAGTGCATGAAGAAGTGAGATGACCTTTCTCACGACATAGGTAGCAACGTCTACTCTTCACTTTCTTCTCACTTGATTTCTCAACTTGAGAAGCATTAGCTCGAGTTTTCTTGGGAAGAGGCCTTTCTTCAACTTGAGGTTGAGCATGAGAGTGAACTTGTGGCCGCTTCCCTTGTTGCTCGTCACTAATGGACTTCTTCTTCAATGGGCAAGATCTAACATGATGCCCTTCTACTTTGCTCTTGAAGCAAACAAACTTGACCAAATTCTTGACTTGTTCTTGGCCCTTCTTTTTGTTCATCTTGGACTTCTTCTTCTTATTGGAGTTAAATCCAAGTCCACCTTTGTCATTGGGGGATTTTTGCCCACTCAAGATATTGTTGAGTGTGGATTTCCCTTCATGACTCTTTTCCAAGTCTTTCTTCAAAGAAGTGACTTGGGCCTTGAGCTCTTTGATTTCCTCTACATGGTTAGTCTCAACACAAGTACTAGAGGAAGTATAAGCTTCATCGTTAGAGCAACAAGGCAAGGAAAGCAATTCATCACAAGATGTACCAACATTGTGAGTAGATGAATTACAAGGACTAGCACATGGCAATATAGTATTTTGACTAGAAGTGGTGCTAGTATCCGCAAGAGGCTCACTAGATGTTACCTTAGCAATCATTGACTCATGAGCTATCTTTAGCACATTATGGGATACTAGAAGATCATCATGAGAGCTTGAGAGCTTTTCATGACTTTCTTCCAATTTCCCATAATTGCTAGATAGCACCTAAAGTTGAGCCCGTAGCTCAACATTCTCCTTCAAAATGGATGCTTCACAAGTAATAGAGTTAGTAGCACAAGCATCATCATTTACAACAATAGGAGAGGACAACTTGGAAAGCTCTTTTAAATAAGAAGCTTCAAGTTGAGCATGAGACTTGGTGAGTTTAATGAGCTCACCTTTAATGACCCTTGAGCCATTTTAGAGGTGCTCAAAATCCTCAAGGAGTCTAGCATGAGCAACTTCAGTCTTAGCATTTTTAGTTTTAAAAACATTGGCCACCTGAAGAGCTTTATCATGAGATTCCTTCACTCTAGATAATTCTACAGCAAAAGTCTCCTCAAGAGATTCCTTGGTGGTTTGTTCAAGTTCAAGAGCTTGAGAGAGGTCCGCGATCTCATTAGCGTAATCACGCTCATGACCTTCCATTTAGCAATGGTGACCTCATGCTCCTCAAGATGAGATTCCAACTCCTCGATGTATTTCTTGCCCTCAATGGCAATAGACATGATTTCCATGAAGTTGGAACGAGCAATTTTATTCTTATGAAGAGCTTCAAATATCATTTCTCCCTTAATTTTTAAGGAAGCAACATTATCATTCTCTTCATCATTATCCTCACATCATTAGCATTATTATCATCATCAAGAGACATATTGGGGTTCAAAGTAGGAGATACCTTTGAAGCCTTAGCCATAAGGCAAAAAGCAATAGATGATGATGTAGGATCCCTTGAAGCAACGTTCAAGATCACATCTTGTTCCATGGAGTGTTGGGTTTCATCTACATTGTTAGCACAACAACTCGAGGAGATACATGCATTTTTATCATGGCAACAAGATATAGCAAGCATATCATCATGAGATTTAGTCAAGCAATTTCTAAATGATATGCATGGACTATCAACAGAAGCATGCGAAACATGTAAGGTGCACGAAGTGTTAATGTCCAAAGATGGAGCATTGCAACAAGATAGTGATGAAGAGTCATCAACGATAAGCACACTATCATCATTGCAATGACCAACACTACTCACCATAACATTACCTTGTGGAAATCCACATGTAGGTGAAGTAGAAGAAGTTGAGAAGGCAACACGATCGGAGGTGGAGGGAGAACAATCATCCCCAAAAATCTTTGACACACCATATTTATCTTGAAGCTTTGTCCAAAACTCATGAGCATCCCGGAACGGCATGAGCTGAAATATAACTACATTGCTCAAAGCATCGAAAAGCACATTCGAAGCTTGAGCATTGAAATAAGAGTTTTTCTCATCCTCTAAAGATAATCTTTGGGGATCATTTGGAGGAGAAAAACCCATATCTACAATTCGTTCTAAATTTGGGTCCATGACCCTAAAGAGATTAAGCATGTGAATTACCCAAACATCAAAATTTGTGTCATCGAAACTAAGAGTGTCAGAGAATCCTAATCCCCTAGTCGACATCTTTACTCTATAGGCGGTTAAGCCTAACAAAGAGAGATGAGGCTCTGATACCAATTGAACGATCGATGATGTCGCCTAGAGGGGGGGTGAATAGGCGCTTTAAACTAATTACGGTTTTGGCTTGAACAAATGCGGAATAAACCCAGCGGTTAATTTGTCAAGCACAAAACCTAAACAGACTAGGCTCACCTATGTGCACCAACAACTTATGCTAAGCAAGATAGATAACTATGTGATAGCAAGATGTATGACAAGGAACAATATGGATGAAACAAACTAAGATGCATAAGAAAAGGGCTCGGGTAAGAGATAACCGAGGCATGCGGAGACGATGATGTATCCCAAAGTTCACACCCTTGCGGATGCTAATCTCCATTTGGAGCGGTCTGGAGGCACAATGCTCCCCAAGAAGCCACTAGGGCCACCATAATCTCCTCATGCCCTCGCACAATGCAAGATCCCTGATTCCACTAAGGGACCCTTGAGGACGGTCACCGAACCCATACAAATGGCAACCCTTGGGGGAGGTCACCGAACCTGTACACTTTGGCAACACTTGGGGACGGTCACCGGAACCCATCAAATTGCTTGAGGCGATCTCCACAACCTAATTGGAGACCCCGACGGTTGCCCGGAGCTTTACACCACAATGATTGAGCTCTGAACACCACCAACCGTCTATGGCGCCCAAGCAGCCAAGAGGAACAAGCTCAAGGGCACCAAGCACCCAAGAGTAATAAGCTTCTCAACTTGTAACTTCCATGTATCACCATGAAGAACTCAAACCGATGCACCAAATGCAATGGCAAGGGCACACGGAGTGCCCAAGTACTTCTATCCCAAATCCCACCAAAGCAACCAATGCTAGGGAGGAAAATGAGAGGAAGAACAAGAAGGAGAACACCAAGAACTCCAAGATCTAGATCCAAGGGGTTCCCTCACATTGAGAAGAAAGTGATTGGTGGAAATGTGGATCTAGATCCCCTCTCTCTTTTCCTCAAAAAATAGCAAGAATCCATGGAGGGATTGAGAGTAAGCAAGCTCGAAGAAGGTCAACAATGGAGGAAGAACACGAGCTCAACAGATAAGGTTCAATGGGGAAGAAGCCCCCCTTTTAAAGGTGGGGGAAAAACCAACCGTTATGCTCACAACCCGCACCGAGCGATATTACCGCTCCAAGGAGCGGTACTACCGATAGGGTGGCAGTATCCCTTTGAAAAAACGACGTGGAGGCAAAATGCCAGAAGAACCGTCGGAGCGGTACTACCGCTTGTCCCCACGGTACTACCGCTAGGTGTAGTGGTACTACCGCTAGGGGTAGCGGTACTACTGCTTGCGAGCAGTACTAAAAACATACATCCGTGCCTACTTCCGCTGAGTTTCGGTCAGTGAAAAAAATCCGGCACGGTACTACAGCTCACAGGGTGCGGTACTAAAAAATTACATCCCCTCCAAGCGGTAGTACCGCATCATCCTTTTTAAGGACATCAAAACTGACACAACTTCTGCAAACGGACTCCGAATTCAACGAAACCAAGTTTGTTGGAAAGCTAGCAACAAGGGCTAACACAATATTGATAGAAATAACAATAAGAAGCAAATTAGAAAAGGTCCATAATAAAATGGTGAGAACCCTTCCTCGAATAAGACAAGTAAAACCTCCAACACCGAAAACGCAAAAGAAGACGCATGTGAACTCCGTTTTTGATGAACTCGAGCTTGTCATCAAGATGAAAATAAGATCTAAGACTCACAAAGAGAACCAAACAAGAACCAAGAAACATGATGCAAGGATGCAATGGTTTGAGATCTCTACTAATGATATGATCAAACTACCAACTTGAGAGACCCCCATGATAGTACGACAAACGATCCTATAACCCGGTCTCCAAACTACCACCATGAGACCGGTAAAATAGATAACATATAAAGGGCAAACCTTTTCCTTGCACATGATCCACTTGAGCTACATGATGACGATCTTGTCCTCCTCAAGATGGACCACCTTTCTTGATTGCGTTGGGTCGATGGAGACTAGATGATTGCTCCCCAATACTCAGAAGGAAATATGCCCTAGAGGCAATAATAAAGTTGTGTTTTATATTTTCTTATATCATGATAAATGTTTATTATTCATGCTAGAATTGTATTAACCGGAAACTTAGTACATGTGCGAATACATAGACAAACAGAGTGTCATTAGTATGCCTCTACTTGACTAGCTCATTGAATCAAAGATGGTTAAGTTTCCTAGCCATAGACATGATTTGTTATTTGATTCACGGGATCACATCATTACAGAACGATGTGATTGACTTGCCTATTCTGTTATCTTAGCACTTAATCGTTTAGTATGTTGCTATTGCTTTCTTAATGACTTATACATGTTCCTATGACTATGAGATTATGCAACTCCCGATTACCGGAGGAACACTTTGCATGCTACCAAGTGTCACAACGTAACTGGGTGGTTATAAAGGTGCTCTACAGGTGACTCCGATGGTGTTTGTTGGGTTGACATAGATTGAGATTAGGATTTTTCACTCTGATTTGTCAGAGAGGTTTCTTTGGGCCCTCTCGGTAGTGCACATCACTATAAGCCTTGCAAGCACTGTGACTAATGAGTTAGTTGCAGGATGATGCATTACGGAATGAGTAAAGAGACTTGCCGGTAACGAGATTGAACTAGGTATTGAGATACCGACAATCGAATCTCGGGCAAGTAACATACCGATGACAAAGGGAACAACGTATGTTGTTATGCGGTTTGACCGATAAAGATCTTCGCATAATATGTGGGAGCCAATATGAACATCCAGGTTCCGCTATTGGTTATTGACCAGAGACGTGTCTCGGTCATGTCTACATAGTTCTCGAACCCGTAGGGTCCGCACGCTTAACGGTCGGTGACGATCGGTATTATGAGTGTATGTGTTTTGATGTACCGAAGGTAGTTCGGAGTCCCGTATGTGATCACGGACATGACGAGGAGTCTCGAAATGGTCGAGACATAAAGATTGATATATTGGACGACTATATTCAGACATCGCAAGTGTTCCGGGTGATTTTGAAGAAAACCAGAGTACCGAGGGTTACCGGACCCCCCTCCCCGGGGAAAGTTGGGCCTACATGGGCCATAGGGAATAGGGGAGGCAGCCCACAAGGGGCAGCTGCCCCCCCTTTCCTTATCCTCTTCCTCTCCCTTCCTTCCTTCCCCTTCCCCTCCTAGTTGGGCTAGGAAAGGGGGAGTCCTACTCCTACTAGGAGGAGGACTCCTCCCCTCCATGGCGCGCCTAAGGGCTGGCCGGCCTCCCCCCTTGCTCCTTTATATACGGGGGCAGGGGGCACCCTAGAGGACACACAAGTTGATCATTGATCCCTTAGCCGTGTGCGGTGCCCCCCTCCACCATAATCCACCTCGGTCATATCGTCGTAGTTCTTAGGCGAAGCCCTTCACCGGTAGCTTCATCATCACCGTCATCACACCGTCATGCTGGCGAAGCTATCCCTCGACACTCTGCTGGATCGTGAGTTCGTGGGACGTCATCGAGCCGAATGTGTATAGATCGCGGAGGTGCTGTACTTCCGATACTAGGATCGGTCGATCGTGAAGACGTACGACTACATCAACCGCATTGTCATAACGCTTCCGCTTACGGTCTACAAGGGTACATAGACAACACTCTCCCCTCTCATTGCTATGCATCACCATGATCTTGCGTGTGTGTAGGAAATTTTTTGAAATAACTGCGTTCCCCAACATACTCCACTATGGGTGAGCCACTCTTCGGCACATCTTCACAACTCAATTGACACCACAATGGATGGCAAGCTTCAAGCACTTGATCTCTTCGTGATGCTCCACTTGAACTTGCACACGGTGATACGTCTCCAACGTATCTATAATTTTTGATTGTTCCATGCTATTATATATTCTGTTTTGGATGTTTAATGGGCTTTATTATACACTTTCATATAATTTTTGGGACTAACCTATTAACCAAGTGCAAATTGCTGTTTTTTTTGCCTATTTTAGTGTTTTGCAGAAAAGGACTATCAAACGAAATCCAAACGGAATGAAACCTTCGGAAACGTGATTTTTGGAACAAGCGTGATCCAGAGGACTTGGAGTGGACGTCAAGAAACAACCGAGGAGGCCACGAGGCAGGGAGGCACGCCTGCCCCCCTGGGCGCGCCCCCAACCCTCATGGGCCCCTCGTGGCTCTCCTGACCGACTTCCTTCGCCTATATATACTCATATACCCTGAAACCAACCAGGAGCACCACGAAACCCAATTTCCACCGCCGCAACCTTCTGTACCCGTGAGATACCATCTTGGGGCCTTTTCCAGCGCTCCTCCGGAGGGGGCATCGATCATGGAGGGCTTCTACATCAACACCATAGCCTCTCCGATGATGTGTGAGTAGTTTACCTCAGACCTTCGGGTCCATAGTTATTAGCTAGATGGCTTCTTCTCTCTCTTTGGATCTCAATACATAGTTCTCCTCGATCTTCTTGGAGATCTATTCGATGTAACTCTTTTTGCGGTGTGTTTGTCGAGATCCGATGAATTGTGGGTTTACGATCAAGATTATCTATGAAAAATATTTGAATCTCCTCTGAATTATTTTATGTATGATTGGTTATCTTTGCAAGTGTCGGGTGGTTGGTGCGACATATGCCAATGGATGGCTTATCATGGTGGAAACCAATAAAACATCGCCAGTGCCTGGAAACGGGATAAGGCAAAGACATGCACGCCGGCAAATCTTACCCAGGTTCGGGGCTCTCCATGGAGATAACACCCCTAGTCCTGCTCCGCGGGGTCTCTGCATGATCACTAGATCAACAAGTAGCTACAAGAGGCTCCTTGAGCTGTTTGGTGAGAGGAGGAAGAAGAGGCAAGGCTAGCTCTCTTCTCCTCTCAAAGTTGTGTCTAAAACTATCAAAGTCCAACCCTTTGCATGGGTGCCCTGGGGGGTTTATATAGGCCCACCCCCAGGGGTATAGTGGTAATCTGGCTAGGCACGGGCCCAGCCGTCAGTGTCTATGCTGGTCGGCTTCTCCGCCGACTGCTGGGGCCCGCCGACTAGTGGGTACTGCCAGCTGGCGGCCTCCTGGTAGACAGGTAGGCCCCACCGCTTGGGGGTCTTGTCGGGGGCTGGTTACTGTTGCCTCACCCTTGATGACGAGGGCTTTGTCGAGGTAAGCATGGCTACAGTGCCACCGCCTTGCGGGCGCTCACTGTAGCCTTACCTCGTCTTGTCTCCTTAATGGTGCACACTCTTCGAGGGGGAAGCAAGCCGACTGGGGAGAGCCAGCTGCATCCCTGGTCGACTAGGGAAAACGGGGCCGCCTTCGTGTGTCTCTCTGACTGAAGGGGCCCGCCGCCTGCGGGCCGTACTGACAGCCTGCCGTGGGTGATGTCATGGTCAGCATGGCAACAGTGCCATGCCAAACGGGTCATGGCTGCCCCGTACGGTGTACTGTAGCCATGCGCATTCCGGGATTCGGGGGCGGCATGTTTCACTGTTGCCACGCCCCGTCCCATCGCCATTACGTTGGTGCAAACTTTGAGGGCACGGTCTAGGCCGCCTGCTAGGGGCCGGCTTCTTGGAGTCGGTCGTGATGTGGCCGGCTTCTTCGAATCGGTCATGCTGTTGCCGGCTTTCTCAGAGTCGGTCATGCTGTGGCCGGCTTTCTCAGAGTCGGTCATGCTGTGGCCGGCTCTCTCAGAGTTGGTCATGCTGTGGTCGGCTTTCTTGGAGTCGGCCCTCCTATGGCTTTCTTTATGAGGATTCCGGGGCCGGGCCGCCTTCCTGGAGTCAGCTGATGTGGTAGCCGGCGAGGGGAAGGCGGCCCCGTGTCTTAGGTGCTTGAAGGCTTGATCGGCCTATTATTATTTTTTTTAAGAGCCGGGGGGAGCCGGCTAGGCTACCCGTGGTCGTTTACTCCGACAGTAGTCCCCGAAGCTGGTAGCGCTTCATGGCCGTGAAGGGAACCAGAAGCTTAATCAGCTTCCTATCCTGAAGACCCGGCAGCTAGGAGCCGGCCTCACTTTATGCTTGCCTTCTCGGCGAAGTCTACTTCGAAATCTGAAAGCGGGAACCAGTTGGCGCGCTAGCCAGGCTGCGGGCTGACCGCCCACCGCCTGCACGCCATGTGGCACCCTTCGGCTGGAAGGGCCAGCCAGCCCATGCGCGTGACGGGACGCCGCTACAGACCGGGGCCCGCCACTACCACGCCTCGGCCCAAGCGTGGATCCTTTGTGGCCTAAACTGGCTGCTCGCCTTCCAGCGGCGGTTTCCGCACGCCGTTAAGGCGCGGTAATCGTGGGACGTGGGGGAGTGGGCGCAGTTAATCCCACGTCCCCCCACGCCTCGCCTCCTCGGCTTCGCCGTGCGAGGCTATAAGTAGGGGGAGGGGGAGAGCGGTAGACGCACGCACGCTCGTCCCCGCTCCGCCTCTCTCTCCTTCTTCTTCCTCTTCGTCACCGTAGCAGCAGTTTTTCGCCGCGCCTCCGCTCCACCATTCTACTTGGCGCGTCGCGGCCTTGTCGCCACCATCCCGGGCGTTCTCCGCTGCCGTGTGTTCCCAGTCGCCTTCCCGTCCTCATGGCTCCAACATCGAGAAACTGGGACGGCTCCAACGTTCACGAGGACCACATTCATTTCCTCCGCAAGACACGGCAGCTGCCGGGCAAGGACTACGAGCAGGTCCGTCTTGCGCCGGAGGGGGAGATTTTGCCGGCGCCGAAGGAGGGCGAGCGGGTAATCTTCCGCTCGCACTGCCTGCACGGCGTCGGCCTTCTCGCGAGCGGCTTCTTCCGCTCGTTTCACGAGTTCTACCATCTCCAGCCGCAGCACCTCACTCCAAACACGATGGTGCTGCTGTCGGCCTTCGTCACCCTGTGCGAAGGCTTCCTCGGCATCCTCCCCACCCTCGAGCTGTGGGGGGAGTTCTTCCAGTCCATGCTCGGCACCGTCGTGGCGGGCGTGCCGGCTCCATGCGGCGCCTTCATCGCCATGCGGCGATTGACGGCCGACAACCCGTTCCCGGCCATTGCGCTGATCTAGTCGGTGAAGCTTTGGTAGAAATCCTACTTTTATGTGAAGAACGTCGCGCTGTAGGGCGACTATGTCAACCTGCCGGCTTACATTGTCGGCCCTCCGGCTGGGAGGCTGGCTTCGTTGTCCTATCGGGCCAGATCGCTGACGCCGGCTGGGGCCGGTGCCGTTGCCCGGCTTCGGGTGCTAAGCCAGTCGGAGGGCCTGACCGGGCCCAATCAGATTGCCGCCTTCGTGGAGCGTCGGGTGCTTCCGCTCCAAGACCGCCCTCATCTAATTTGCCAGATGAGCGGCCTCTTCGACCCAAGCCGGCTTAGCACCAGGGAGATGCCTCACGACGAGGTATCCTCTATGGTGAACTATATCGTCAACTGCAAGCTCACCGAGGAGTGGCAGTATGGCAAGGTGCCGTACTCTCGCGCCAATCCACCACCCATGGTAAACCTTCTTTCTTTCCTTCTTTCCTTGTTGCCGAGTTTTCCCTGGTCGGCTTCCGACCAGTCGGCTTTTTTCTTTTAATCAGAATCCCCTCCTTCATCAGCCGGCCGGGACCGCGGGGGCAGAACGTGAGTTCGCTCCCGACCGCGCGGCGGATGACTTCGACGACCCCGACTTGGGGGCGGCCGCCTTAGACGACGACGCCATGGGGGGAGGCGGCGAGACAGGCGGCTCCGGGCTCTCCGCCACCTTCGAGGACTGGCCAGACGACGACGAGGCCGAGCCGTTTCCGCGCCGCCAGCCGGCGTCCGGCCATCAAGGCGGGGGCTCATCCGCC
This sequence comes from Triticum timopheevii, assembly GCA_963921465.1. NCBI lineage: Eukaryota > Viridiplantae > Streptophyta > Magnoliopsida > Poales > Poaceae > Triticum > Triticum timopheevii. Next base: position 484,685,561 of record OY997270.1, on the reverse strand, counting down.
GGGCCGGCTGCCCGAGGCGGCATACGGAAGCGTCGGGCGGTGCCAACTCTCTTCGGCAGTCGGCCAAAGAAGCCCAAGGGTACTGTGGTGGCGACCAAGCGGGACGAGGCGGCCGCGAAGGCAGCCTGCTTTCGCAAAGTGATGAAGCAGCCGCAGGCGGTTTCGGCGTAAGTATTAATTATCGCATGCCTTTCCTCTTTTTTCTCTTAAGTCGGCAATCTCCTGAACCTTTCTTAATTTACTGAACAGGGCCCCGCTTACTCTCGAGGGGACTTCAGCCGCCTCCATAGTCGGAGGGGCGGGGGAATCTTCAAGCTCCCGCCGCGTGGACCCCCGCATGAAGCTCCAGGCGGCGACAGAACGGAACACGCGGGAGGCGCAGGAGCAGAGGGCGGCCGCCGCCAGGGCGGCCCAGGAGACGGCGGCGGAGTCGGCAAAGACGTGGGCCGATGCAGCGGCCAAGGCCCAGGCGGAGGCCGCGACAGCTGAGAGGGCAGCGGAGGCCCTGCGTAACCAGCCTCCGCAACTCATCATCCCCCTCCGCACCGTGGCCCCCGATATCCCGGTGCCCCTGCCAGAGGAAGCCGGTCGCAACCAGCCGGCGATGGAGAGGGAGGGAGCGATGTAGTCGTCCCGAAGGGCGAAGCGGTGCCGCCGCCGTTGGCCGGGACAGGCCAAGGCGGCCAGCTGGAGGCGAGCCGGTCGTGGGGGCGGAACTCGTAATCCTCTCGTCGACTCGTCGGCGCGTGGGCAAGGCGATCTCCGAGCCGGAGCCGCAGAGGGCCGCGGGCTCCAGCTCGTGGTCCCATGACCTGGAGACGGCCAGCGTCAGCTCGCCGGGGTGGACGCCGGGCGGTGGGACGGCGGTGCTGAACGTGGCGGCGCAGGATGTCCGGACCCGTCTTCAGTCCCAAGCCGCCGCGCTGAAGCAGTATACGCAAGAATTCCTCGCAACGCGGTCGGCCATTCGGGTGAGTCTTCTTGCTCCTAATTTCTTCCGTGGGGGCGCGTCAGCGCACCCACTGGGTGTAGTCCCCGAGTTCCGAGTCGGCTGCTGAGCAGGCGGCTTGGAACTTCTCAGCAGACTTTGATTTATTTACTTGTTCTAATTTGCACCTTTGTCCTATTCACAGGATTATCACAACCTCCATGCTGCTACCTTCAACTCCCAGGCTCCGGAGATGGGCCAGAAGGCCGCCGATCTGACGAAGAGCCGGAGTAAGTGTTTCGTCCTTTATCTCACGTGGGGGAGCGTCAGTGCACCCACTGGGTGTAGTCCCCGAGATTCGGGCCGACTGCTGAGCAGTCGGGTCGAATCTTTCTTGACGACTTCTTCCTCATTTTCTTCTTCTTTATGTCTGCAGGGGCCAATTTCGACTTGAGGGAGCAGCTCGGCATAGCCCAGACCGCCCTTCGCGCCAAGGAGACCGAGTGCAGCGCCTTGGCCCAAGAGTGTGATCGCCTGGCCAAGAAGCTGGCCGACCAGGAGGAGAGCCACAAGGCGGCCTTGAAGGCAGCGCAGGACAGCGAGGCCGCCCTCAAAGCCGAGTACAAGACAGAGGCGGCGAGCTGGGCCGAGGCGAGGCAGGCACTGAGTGAGGGCTACAGCCAGGTTGAGGATTTGATCAACGGTAGGCCGCCTTCCTCTTCGTCCCTTTGCTCGCCTCCGTCATCTGCTCAGTCTTCTGATTTGTTCTACTTCTTTCTTCTTTGCGCAGACTACTTCCCCGGCTACTCCTTTGCCGCCAACCAGGCCATCGAAGCTCACAGCGTAGTCCGACCTCAGGCTGGGGCCGAGATCGCACCGGGTGCCAACCGGACGCTTGAAGAGTAGCTTCTGGCGATTGAAGCCCGGCTCCAGCCAGCCTACCGCATGCTCCGCCGTCTTCAGCGTGCCGGAGCGCAAGTGCTGACTGCCCTCTGGCTCGGCGAGGTGATTCCTCGCACCCCCAGTCGGAGTGCCGACTGGCTGGAGGTAGTAGTTGGCCTCTTCGAGCCCTGGAAGGCCTTTGCAGCTCGGTGCGGGGCTCGGCGGGCGCTGGAGTTCGTCCGGGCCTGGTATCCTGGGCTGAGCTTGGACCAGCTGCGCACCTAGCGGCAGGAGGCTGACAAGGATCTGGAGGCGGTGCGGCCGGCTATCATCCAGCACGCTTCGGCGGTCGCCGACTTCACCGACACCAGCGCCTTTGCTCCTGAGGTGAACGAAGACGGTGTTGCTCAGCCGAAGGAGTGGTTCAAGCTGAACCCGGTAGAAGGAGAGGACTCGGCGGAGGAGATCGACTCCAGCGACGAGGGCGAAGAGGAGGAGGAGGAGGATGGTGAAGAAGCCGTGCCGGACGGTGGGGCGACCGGCCAGCCTCAGCCTGATCGTGCCTCTAGCAACGAGGCGCACGCGAGTGCGCCGCCTGCGGCAGGCGGCGATCAAGCCGAGATTCGCCAGCCGGCCACTCCTCCAGCCGACACTGCCGACACACCTGTTGCTCCCCTTGCTTGACTTGTCATCCTAGCTTTCCTACCTGTTACTTCTTGAACAATTTTCGTTAATTTTGCGCAATTCCACCCACTGAGGGTGTATTCAAACTTTGTTGAATGCTGGCCTTTCAAAAGGCCTTTTGTGTAAATATAATTATGCATGTGCTTGGCTTCCATTCCCAATTGCTTTTCATCTTTGGTTGTTTTCCTTTGCCGCCCTCCCTTGGTCGCCGCCTTCCCAGCCGGACAACTGCTCTACAGTCTGTGGCCGGGTAAGGACTTGGCCGTCTGGGAGGGCAAGTACTCGAGCTCTCTTAGATTATAGCAAAGTGAGAAGGGAAGCCGGCCAGCCGGCTGCTCTGACAGCCGGTTGGCGGGGGGGGGGGGGAGCCGTCTTGTGTTATATAAGTTCGTTTAGTCCTTAGCGGTTTTTCATGTGGGCATCCTTTCCTGCCTTTGACTCTTGTTAGTCAGACAGTCAATTCTTCGAGCTGCGACTTTCAACAAGAGAGGGCTTGGGTGCCGGCACACTACTTGTCCGACTGCGGGTAGAACTTAAACATAACCCAAGGCGGCGAGTCCCCGGGCCGACTGATCGAACCCGGTGCCGGATGAGATAATGAATGTGATAACATAAACATGGGCATGATACTCATCATTCATAGATAAAAGAGGGTAGTCCCCGAGTACTCCTCGGGGAGCCCGTTGTCTCATACTTAGTACAAAAGGTAGCGTGGTACATACTGCATTTTAACTATAAAATCTTTGGAGGAGATTGGCGTTCCGTGGTCGTTCCGACTCCTTGCCGGAATCATCCCTCTTGCATGCCTTCGGCTTCTCTGCGTTGATCAGGTAGTAGGAGTCGTTGCCTAGAGCTCGGCTGATGACGAATGGGCCTTCCCAAGGGGCCGAGAGCTTGTGCTAGCCGGCTGTTCGTTGGATCAGCCGGAGCACAAGGTCGCCCTCTTGGAAGGATCTCGGCTTGACCTTACAGCTCTGGTAACGGCGTAGACCCTGCTGGTAGATGGAGAACCGGCTGAGGGCTAACAGCCGGCCCTCTTCCAGCAGGTCGACGCCATCTTCTCGCGCTTCCTTCGCCTCCGCCTCCATGTACAAGGTGACCCGAGGTGAGTCGAACTCAATGTCAGTTGGGATGACAGCCTCGGCACCATATACAAGGAAGAAAGGGGTGAAGCCGGTTGACTTGTTTGGGGTAGTGCGTAAGCTCTAGAGGACGGACGGCAGCTCATCGAGCCAATAGCCGGCCAGACGCTCCAATGGTACGACCAATCGGGGCTTGATGCTAGAGAGGATGAGGCCGTTTGTTCGCTCGACTTGGCCGTTTGACTGCGGGTGGGCAACGGACGCTAAGTCCAGTCGGATGCCCTGTGTTGTGCAGAAACGTGCCAGTGCTCCCTTGGCAAAATTCGTGCCATTGTCGGTGATGATGCTATGTGGTATACCATACCGGGTTGTGATATTTGCAATGAATGTCACGGCAGTCGGCCCATTCAGCTTCTTGATCGGCTTCGCTTCAATCCACTTGGTAAACTTGTCCACGGCGACAAGCAGATGTGTCATGCCGCCGCACGCCGTCTTGATTGGGCCCATCATGTCCAACCCCCAAATGGCAAAGGGCAAAGTGAGGGGGATGGTCTTGAGTGCAGAAGCCGGCAGGTGTTGCTTGGAGCTAAAGACTTGGCACCCTTTGCAGTGTTTGACTAGTTCCTTGGCGTCGTCCAAAGCAGTCGGCCAAAAGAATCCATGGCGGAAAGCCTTGGCGATGAGTGATCTTGCGGCTGCGTGGTGGCCGCATTCGCCTTGGTGTATGTCCTTGAGGACTGCTATGCCCTTCTCTGGCTCGACGCAGCGCTGGAAGACTCCAGTGACACTGTGCCTAACAAGCTCTCGGTTCACTATTGTGTATGCTCCGGCTCGGCGTTGGACTTGTCTTGCCGAGATCTCGTTAGTCGGCAGGTCTCTGTTAGCCAAGAAATTGAGGATGGGCTGGGCCCATGATGGAGCTGTGACTTCTTCTATTGTCAAAACGGCTACTGCAACTAGGGCGAGTGGGCTGGGTAGTGGGGAGTTGGAGTCGACCACTGCCTGTTGTGTCGATACAGTCCCTGGGCCGGCTGTGGTAGTCCCTGGGCCGAGTTCTGAGGTGCCCGGGCCGGGTACACAGCAGTCCCCGAGCCGCCTGTCAAAGTCCCCGAGCCGCCTGCTTGGCTCCCCAAGCCGGCTCCGACTGCGTCGGCGTCAGGCGGCACGAAGATGGAATCAGACTCCGGAGATGTCTTGACAGACGGCTTGAGGAGGCGTTGGAGGGAGACGCTGGTTGGTATGGCTTGTCGGGTGGAGCCTATTCGTGCCAGGGCATCTGCTTGCTCGTTGTCGGCTCGTGGCACGTGGAGGAACTCGCACCCTTCAAAATATCCGCTGAGTTGCTGAACGAGGAAGCGGTAGCTCGCCATGTTTGCGTCCTTGGCGTCCTAGTCGCCGGATGATTGCTGGACTACCAAGTCCGCACTACTAGGAAAAGGGCTATAGATGGGATGGACACTAATGGCGCACTGTTCATATGGTGCGCCATTACTAAATACTAATGGAGTCGGTCGTGATGTGGCCGGCTTCTTGGAGTCGGTCGTGATGTGGCCGGCTTCTTGGAGTCGGTCGTGCTGTGGCCGGCTTGCTCAGAGTCGGTCATGTTGTGGCCGGCTTTCTCAGAGTCGGTCATGCTGTGGCCGGCTCTCTCAGAGTTGGTCATGCTATGGCCGGCTTTCTTGGAGTCGGCCCTCCTATGGTTTTCTTTATGAGGATTCCGGGGCCGGGCCGCCTTCCTCGAGTCGGCTGATGTGGTAGCCGGCAGGGGGAAGGCGGCCCCGTGTCTTGGGTGCTTGAAGGCTTGATCGGCCTATTATTATTATTTTGAAGAGCCAGGGGGAGCCGGCTAGGCTACCTGTGGTCATTTACTCCGACAGCAAGTCTCTTCGAATTATCAGTTTGGTTTGGCCTACTAGATTGATCTTTCTTGCAATGGGAGAAATACTTAGCTTTGGGTTCAATCTTGCGTTGCTCGATCCCAGTGACAGAAGGAGAAACGACACGTATTGTATTGTTACCATCGAGGATAAAAAGATGGGGTTTATATCATATTACTTGAGTTTATCCCTCTACATCATGTCATATTGCTTAATGCGTTACTCTGTTCTTATGAACTTAATACTCTAGATGCATGCTGGATAGCGGTCAATGTGTGGAGTAATAGTAGTAGATGCAGGCAGGAGTCGGTCTACTTGTCACGGACGTGATGCCTATATACATGATCATGCCTAGATATTCTGATAACTATGCTCAGTTCTATCAATTGCTCGACAGTAATTTGTTCGCCCATCGTAATACTTAAGCTATCTTGAGAGAAGCCACTAGTGAAACCTATGGCCCCCGGGTCTATTTTCCATTATATTAATCTCCCTACAACTAGCTTTTTGTATCACCGTTTATTTTGCAATCTTTACTTTTATTCTTTATCATAAAATACCAAAAATATTATCTTATCATCTCTATCAGATCTCACTTTTGCATGTGGCTGTGAAGGGATTGACAACCCTTTACCGTGTTGGTTGCAAGGTTCTTATTTGTTTGTGTAGGTACAAGGGACTTGCGTGTGGCCTCCTACTGGATTGATACCTTGGTTCTCAAAAACTGAGGGAAATACTTATGCTACTTTGCTGCATCACCCTTTCCTCTTCAAGGGAAAACCAACGCATGCTCAAGAGGTAGCAAGAAGGATTTCTGGCGCCGTTGCCGGGGAGTCTACGAACAAGTCAAGACATACCAAGTACCCATCACAAACTCTTAACCCTCGCATTACATTATTTGCCATTTGCCTGTCGTTTGCCTCTCCCCCACTTCACCCTCGCATTACATTATTTGCCATTTGCCTCTTGTGTGTTTTCGTGTTGGATCGCTTGCTTCTCATGATGGCTCAAGATAATACTAAATTGTGTGACTTTTCTAATACCAACAATAATGATTTTCTTAGCACTCCGGTTGCTCCTATTACCAATGATGAATCTTGTGAAATTAATGCTGCTTTGTTGAATCTTGTCATCAAAAATCAATTCTCAGGCCTTCCTAGTGAAGATGCCGCTACACATCTAAACAACTTTGTTGATTTGTGTGATATGCAAAAGAAGAAAGATGTGGATAATGATATCATTAAGTTGAAGTTATTCCCTTTTTCGCTTAGATCGCGCTAAAACGTGGTTTTCGTCTTTGCCTAAAAATAGTATTGATTCTTCGAATAAGTGCAAAGACGCTTTTATCTCTAAGTATTTTCCTCCGGCTAAGATCATCTCTCTTAGACACGATATTATGAATTTTAAGCAACTTGATCATGAACATGTTGCACAATCTTGGGAGAGGATGAAATTAATGATACGTAATTGCGCCACACATGGTTTGAACTTATGGATCATTATACAAAAAATTTATCCCGGATTGAATTTTGCTTCTAGAAATCTTTTAGATTCGGCCGCCGGAGGCACTTTTATGGAAATCACTCTAGGAGAAGCTACTAAACTCCTAGATAATATTATGGTTAATTATTCTCAATGGCACACCGAAAGATCTACTAGTAAAAAGGTGCATGCGATAGAAGAAATTAATGTCTTGAGTGGAAAGATGGATGAACTTATGAAATTGTTTGCTAATGAGAATGTTTCTTCTGATCCAAATGATATGCCTTTGTCTACTTTGATTGAGAATAATAATGAATCTATGGATGTGAATTTTGTTGGTAGGAATAATTTTGGCAACAATGCGTATAGAGGAAACTTTAATCCTAGACTATTCCCTAGTAATTCCTCTAATAATTATGGTGATTCCTACAACAATTCTTATGGAAATTTTAATAAGATGCCCTCTGATTTTGAGACTAGTATTAAAGAGTTTATGAAGTCCCAAAAGAATTTCAATGCTTTGCTTGAAGAAAAATTGCTTAAGGTTGATGAGTTGGCTAGGAACGTGGATAGAATTTCTCTTGATGTTGATTCTTTGAAACTTAGATCTATTCCACCTAAGCACGATATCAATGAGTCTCTCAAGGCCATGAGAATTTTCCATTGATGAATGCAAAGAAAGAACCGCTAGGATGCGTGCTAAAAAAGATTGCTTTGTAAAAGCGTGTTCTTCTAGTTTCCATGGTAATAATGATGAAGATCTAAAAGTGATTGATGTATCTCCTATAAAATCTTTGTTTTGCAATATGAATCTTGATAATGATGGGACTTGAGATGAGTCAACTTTACTTAAAAGGCGTCCCAATGATTCAGAGTTTTTAGATCCTGATGCAAAAATTGGTAAAAGTGGGATTGAAGAGGTCAAAACTTTAGATAGCAATGAACCCACTATTTTGGATTTCAAGGAGTTTAATTATGATAATTGTTCTTTAATAGATTTTATTTCCATGTTACAATCCGTGCTAAATTCTCCGCATGCTTATAGTCAAAATAAAGCTTTTACTAACATATCGTTGATGCTTTAATGCAATCTTATGAAGAAAAGCTTGAATTAGAAGTTTCTATTCCTAGAAAACTTTATGATGAGTGGGAACCTCCTATAAAAATTAAAATTAAAGATCATGAATGCTATGCTTTGTGTGATTTGGGTGCTAGTGTTTCCACGATTCCAAAAACTTTGTGTGATGTGTTAGGCTTCCGTGAGTTTGATGATTGTTCTTTAAACTTGCACCTTGCGGATTCCACCATTAAGAAACCTATGGGAAGAACTAATGATGTTCTTATTGTTGCAAATAGGAACTATGTGCCCGTAGATTTCATTGTTCTTGATATAGATTGCAATTCTTCATGTCCTATTATTCTTGGTAGACCTTTCCTTAGAACGATTGGTGCAATTGTTGATATGAAAGAAGGGAATATTAGATTCCAATTTCCGTTAAGGAAAGGCATGGAACACTATCCTAGAAAGAAGATAAAATTACCTTATGAATCTATTATGACAGCCACTTATGGATTGCATACCAAAGATGGCAATACCTAGATCTATTCTTGCCTTTATGCCTAGCTAGGGGCGTTAAACGATAGCGCTTGTTGGGAGGCAACCCAATTTTATTTTTGTTTCTTGCTTTTTGGTTCTGTTTAGTAATAAATAATCCATCTAGATTCTGTTTAGATGTGGTTTTATGTTTTAATTAGTGTTTGTGCCAAGTAGAACCTTTGGGAAGACTTGGGTGAAGTTTATATGATCTTGCTGTAAAAAATAGAAACTATAGTGCTCACGAGATTAGCTACAACTTTTTACTGGAGAGCGTTTTTTAGTTGACTCTTTTTGCAGATGATTAATAGACAAATTCCTCACGTCCAGAAAGTTATTTTGGAATTTTTGGAGTTCCAGAAGTATACATTTTATACAGATTACTACAGACTGTTCTGTTTTTGACAGATTCTGTTTTTTGTGTGTTGTTTGCTTATTTTGATGAATCTATGGCTAGTAACGGAGGTTGTGAACCATAGAGAAGTTGGAATACAGTAGGTTTAACACAAATATAAATAAAGAATGAGTTCATTACAGTACCTTGAAGTGGTGTTTTGTTTTCTTTCTCTAACGGAGCTCATGAGATTTTATGTTAAGTTTTGTGTTGTGAAGTTTTCAAGTTTTGGGTAAAGATTTGATGGATTATGGAACAAGGAGTGGAAAGAGCCTAAGATTGGGGATGCCCAAGGCACCCCAAGGTAAAATCCAAGGACAACCAAAAGCCTAAGCTTGGGGATGCCCCGGAAGGCATCCCCTCTTTCATCTTCGTCCATCGGTAACTTTACTTGATGCTATATTTTTATTCACCACATGATATGTGTTTTGCTTGGAGCGTCTTGTATGATTTGAGTCTTTGCTTTTTATTTTACCAAAATCATACTTTATGTACACACCTTTTGATAGAGACACAAATGATTCGGAATTTATTAGAATACTCTATGTGCTTCACTTATATCTTTTGAGCTAGATAATTTTGCTCTAGTGCTTCACTTATATCTTTTAGAGCACGTCGGTGGTTTATTTTATAGAAATTACTGATCTCTCATGCTTCACTTATATTATTTTGAGAGTTCCTTAGAACAGCATGGTAATTTGATTTGGTTATAAAATTAGTCCTAATATGATAGGCATCCAAGATTAGTATAATAAAAGCTTTCACATAAAGTGCATTGAATACTAAGAGAAGTTTGATACTTGATGATTGTTTTGAGATATGGAGGTAGTGATATTAAAGTTGTGCTAGTTCAGTAGTTGTGAATTTGAGAAATACTTGTGTTGAAGTTTGCAAGTCCCATAGCATGCACGTATGGTAAACGTTGTGTAACAAATTTGAAGCATGAGGTGTTCTTAGATTGTCATCCTTATGAGTGGCGGTCAAGGACGAGCAATGGTCATTTCCTAACAATCTATCCCCCTAGGAGCATGCGCGTAGTGCTTGGTTTATGATGACTTGTAGATTTTTTCAATAAGTATGTGAGTTCTTTATGTCTAATGTTGAGTCCATGGATTATACGCACTCTCACCTTTCCATCATTGCTAGCCTCTTCAGTACCGTGCATTGCCCTTTCTCACCTTGAGAGTTGGTGAAAATTTCGCCGGTGCATCCAAACTTAGTGATGCGATACGCCCTATCACACATAAACCTCCTTATATCTTCCTCAAAACAGCCACCATACTTACCTATTATGGCATTTCCATAGCCATTCCCAGATATATTGCCATGCAACTTTCCACCGTTCCATTTATTATGACACGCTTCATCAATGTAATATTGCCTTGCATGATCATGTAGTTGACATCGTATTTGTGGAAAATCCACCATGCATATTATTTCATACAAGTCACTCTTGATTCATTGCCCATCCTGGTACACCGTCGGAGGCATTCATATAGAGTCATAATCATTGAGTTGTAAATAAATAGAAGTGTGATGATCATCATCAATAGAGCATTGTCCCAAATAAAGAAAAAAAGAAAAAAAGAAAGGCCAAAAAAAGAAGAAGAATGGGGAAAAAGGAAAAAAAAAGAAATAAAAAGGGACAATGCTACTATCCTCTTTTTCCACAGTTGTGCTTCAAAGTAGCACCATGATCTTTATGATATAGAGTCTCCAGTTTTGACACTTTCATATACTAGTGGGAATTTTTTATTATAGAACTTGGCTTGTATATTCCAACAATGGGCTTCCTCAAATGCCCTCGGTCTTTGTGAGCAAGCAAGTTGGATGCACACCCACTTAGTTTCTTTTGTTGAGCTTTCATACATTTATAGCTCTAGTGCATCCGTTGCATGGCAATCCCTACTCCTTGCATTGACATCAATTGATGGGTGAGGGAGTTGTCGGTGTCAAAACCGGCGGATCTCGGGTAGGGGGTCCCGAACTGTGCGTCTAGGCGGATGGTAACAGGAGACAAGGGACACGATGTTTTACCCAGGTTCGGGCCCTCTTGATGGAGGTAAAACCCTACGTCCTGCTTGATTAATATTGATGATATGGGTAGTACAAGAGTGGATCTACCACGAGATCAAGGAGGCTAAACCCTAAAGCTAGCCTATGGTATGATTGTTGTAATGTATGTTGTGTCCTACGGACTAAAGCCCTCCGGTTTATATAGACACCGGAGGAGTCTAGGGTTACACAGAGTCGGTTACAATGGTAGGAGATCTACATAGCCGTATTGCCAAGCTTGCCTTCCACGCCAAGGAAAGTCCCATCCGGACACGGGACGGAGTCTTCAATCTTGTATCTTCGTAGTCTTGGAGTCCGGCGGACGATGATAGTCCGGCTGTCCGGACACCCCCTAGTCCAGGACTCCCTCGGTAGCCCCTGAACCAGGCTTCAATGACGATAAGTCCGGCACGCCTAATGTTCGGCATTGCAAGGCGGGTTCCTCCCTTGAATAATCCAGAGAAGATCATGAACACCAGGATAGTGTCCGGCTCTGCAAAATAAATTCCACATTCCACCGTAGAGAGAATAAAATGTACACAAGTCCAATCTGCTGACGTATTATGGAGCATGACATCACACCGCTACCAGGCTTTTACTTGAATCGTTTTTTTTATTATACCACCTCAGCACGTTTAGCGAAGCGGTTTCCTTGGCACGTCTTGTCGAAGCAGAGATCGTGTTCCCCTTATTCCGGGATTCTCATCAATACGGACGTGGGTAACCCAACCGCGCCATTGATGGTGGCGCTTGGGAGATAAGCGAGTTTTACCAGGCTGGTGGGGGGCGCATAGTCTTCACCCTGCCTATATAAGGGATAAGGATTCACCTTTTCACCCACTCCTTCCTCCTTTGCTCATCCACCTCCGCGCACTCAAGCTCCAACGCCCAAGCTCGCGCATCTCGTCTTAACCTTCCCCGACCATTTCCGGAGGGGGAGGCAAGTGGTTGGCTTCCACCGTCAAGGAGGAGCACATCACCAAGCTGCGCAATGCCGGATACCTTTCCAGCGACATTGCGCACCGGCTGCCCGATGAGGGGCAGCTCATCCCTACCCCTGGGCCCCATGAGAGGGTCGTCTTCCTTCCCCACTTCCTCCGCGGACTGGGCTTTCCACTGCACCCTTTCATCCGGGGGATCATGTTCTATTACGGCCTGGATTTCCATGATCTGGCGCCGAACTTCATCCTCAACATCTCGGCGTTTATCGTCGTGTGCGAGGCCTTCCTCTGCATCCAGCCCCACTTCGGCCTGTGGCTCAAGACCTTCAATGTTAAGCCGAAGGTTGTGAAGGGCACGCAAGCGGAATGCGGAGGCGCCATGTTGGGCAAGTTGCCCAACGTCCTTTGGCTCGAAGGGGCCTTCGTGGACTCCGTTAAGGGGTGGCAATCGGGGTGGTTCTACATCACCGAGCCGCGCGAACCCACGTGGGTGGCGGCCCCCCGAGTTCAGATCTGGCATCCCCACGCAGCTCACCTCCTGGAAAGAGAAGGGCTTGTTGTGGGGCAATCCGAAGGAGCTGACGGGACTCCGAGCCTGTATCCAGAAGCTGGTGAACAATAAGCTCAGGCTCGTCGACGTGGTCCAAGTCATGCTCATCCGCCGGATTCTCCCATGCCAAGAACGGGCATTCAATCTGTGGGAGTTCAATCCGGAACAGCACCAGGTGCTAAGCGGGCTCTTCGACACGACGTATGAAGGTGCCTGGAGGGTGTTGTTTAAGGGCGCCGAAGCCCCCGCATCCGCGACGGAAGATCGCGGATTTCGCTCGCAGCATCCAGCTTACGAGGTAAGTGATTCAACCCCTTTACGGGACACTTGTGGTAAACAGATTGATTCTAAGAGGGTTTCAATCTCTCTTTTCCTTTGGCAGGAATGGATGGAGAAGGCCGAGCAGCTCATCTGTCCGGCTCCCATGCTAGAAGACCCAGTGAACGCCCGTCTAGCAGGGCTGCTGGTTCCGGCACCGCACGTGGTGCCGGAGAAGAAGGCCAAGAAGGTGGCCACGGGGACTCGAAAGAGTTCCCGCAATCAAGCGTCCGACGACGAGGCGGGATCCTCCCCCGAAGACGAGGAGGAGGAAGAAGACTCTCTCTCGGAGGAGGGAGAGAGGAAGAGGAAGGCTTCCCCAACAGGGGAGGCCGAAGGGTCCAAGAGGGGGAGAACTATTCCCCCGGACAGTTCCGCCAACACCATCGTTGGCGAGGAGGAGTGGCCTTCAAGGGCCAGGCCTCCGGCGAGATTGTAAGTATCCGGATCCCTGATATGCAATTTCTTTCGCGTCACCTAGAGTCCTACTAATGCCGCATACTGTCCGCAGTCCGGCCGATGATGATCTCCCCGCTTCATCGAGCGGGTCGTTGGCCCCGTCGGATGTGGATTCACTTCCGACTGCCTCTACCCCCCGCGCTGATGAGGACGCCGAGGTGGGATCCCAGAGAGGGACCCATCAGGAGGAGGCTCCGGAGGCGCCGCCAGGCAGCCTCCCGGACTTTGCGCCGGACTCTACATCGGAATCTGCAGCGGTTCCAGGGTCCTGCAGGCGGCCCCTTCGAAAGAAGGGCAAGACTGTGACACCGGCGGCCTCCGTCCAACCGGAGGCGTCGGACAACTTGTTGGAGGCGCTTAAAGGTGCTTCCATCGGGGAAGAACACCGCACTATCATGAGTGCAGTGATTCAGAAGGTTCAGCTCGCCAAGAGCGGGCTGACCGAAGCCTGCAGCAGCCTTCCAACAGGCTTTGAGGTAAGAAGTTATAATTATGTAATGCAATACCGCATAGACAGTAGCCCCTGATGCTCAGTTTGGTGTTCGGAAAGAAAAGCCGGACTGAGGATCTAAGAAGATATACGCAGGGTTGCTTAAAATATGTCAATATGGGTTTGCAGGCTGCGCTGCTGACCTCTGCCGCACTGACTGCGGAGGTCGGTGCATTGAAGCAGGATCTCGAGCGGTCCGAGCAAGAGCTCGGCCATGCCAAGAAGCAGCTCGAGGACAAAGAAGGTGAGTAACACCACTTTGAATAGTTATCTTACAGAAAAGGATTTTGGTTGCAATAAAATTAACAAGGATAATATGGGTATTGCAGGGGCCACGAACGAGGTGGCAGCCCTGAAGGAGGCTGTGTCCGCGGCCGAACGCAGTGCGGCCGCGGAACGGGCAGAGCGAGAAAAGCAGGAGGCGCAGGTGGTGGAAGTACGGCAAGAGCTCCAGGCTCTCATGGAGAAGCATGAGAGCTTGGAGCGTGAGTCCAAGACTCGAGAGTCCGAGCTTGCCTCGGATCTCGAAAGTGCCAAGTCCGCCAAGGCCGAGGCCAGTAAGGCCCTTCAGGAGGTTGAAGATGTAATGAAGATAGCGGCGGGTAAGGCATTTTTCATGCAAAGCAAGCATGTTAATGTAAACTACCTGACACTTACCCGCATTCGGAGCTCTCTAGGGGCGTTTGTAGATCTGCCGCGTAGTGTGTCCGATGCCGCCGCATTCTATCGTGGCGAGGAGGGGAGCTCGACGGAGAAGGTCTTCTGGTCTCAGTACGCTGAGGCTGGCCATCTGGTGCCCCCAAGCGACCAGCTGAAGCAGCTGGTCGAACTCCACAAGGTAGCTGAGGAGGCCATGAAGGGCCTTATAGTCCAGCTGGGGCCTGGACAGGCCATGCCTGGGAGCTACTTCGGCCTCGTGCGACAGCTGGTGGATGCGTGCCCCTGGGTGGAGGTCATCAAGCGCTCCGCCTGTATTGAAGGTGCTCGTCGGGCCCTTGCCCGCACAAAGGTGCACTGGGGCAGGCTGGATGCGGAGAAGCTTCTCACTGACCCGCCGCCACCGGGCAAGGAGTATCGTACGCCCGAAATGTATTATAAAACTGTCCTGAAGGGAGCCCGCGATATTGCGGATGAATGCCCCAGAGATGTAATTTTTGAGTAAACTCGCTATGTATTATCCTGTGCACTGAAAACTTTGTTCATGTGCGCATTAAGCAACGCTTGTTTAATTTAAAATATTACCTTCTGTGCGGCCGTTTATAAAATCTGAGAGATGGCAAGTCGTTGGCTTCAGCCCCCGAGCCGCGAGTGCTGGGGTGTTCGGGATAAACTTGAGCACTCTTGTTCGCATTTTTGGGTCCATCTAGGGAGGCGCTCAACACAACGAACAAGGCAACCGGACTTATAATGCTTGAACACTCTCACTTAGCCATAGAATTCTATAATTTTAAATTTCGGCGAAGCCCCTGGTATTCGGAAGACCGAAGCCGGGGCGCTATCCACGCCTTCGTCGGACATTTATCCGAAACTTCGCTCGAAGCGGCGTGAGTCTTTAAGGACTCGAAAGGACCTCTCGAACATCGACCAGTCTCTCGCCTTATCATGCCGGTCAGTTTTAGCTTTCTCCACTGAGGCGCTCGCCCGGCTCAACCGGGGCGCAATCGCAGTGGTTCTCCCAGTGCCACCTTAGCCGACAGAACGGAACGTAAGGCACCAAAACGTGGGAGCCGGGCAAACCCAACTATTGACCCAAGACATGATTCGGAGCCGATTCATATAATGCTATAAGTTCGGGGTGCCGCACTTATGAAAGTGTTCGGACTTATCACACCATAATGTGGGAAACATAAGCCCCTGGTGTATTAGACCGTAGAAAAATATACAGGTGCAAGATGTCCTGTAATGAACATATATATAAAAAGTAATGTAATTGCAGTCGAAAAGTGCTGCATTATTTATTAAAGGAAGTCTGCTATGAGTGCGGACTGATACAAATAGTGCGACAACAGCCATCACCTTTAACGCCAGCGACGAACCTAAATTCCGAACAGGCCGAGCACCAGCTGCATTGGTCCTTAGTCCAATAGTGGACGGCTTTCGACTTACCAAGGTACTCATGGATGGCGGCAGCGGATTAAACCTCATCTACGAGGAAACTCTTCAAAAAATGGAAATAGACTGGAGCCGCATTGAGCGAAGCAGCACAACCTTCAGAGGAATAATCCCTAGCCGGGAAGTGTGCTGCACCGGAAAAATCACACTCGATGTGGTGTTCGGCTCGCCGGACAATTACAGATCCGAAGAAGTCACGTTCCAAGTGGCCCCGTTCAACAGCGGATATCACGCTATATTAGGACGAGAGGCATTCACAATTTTTTAAGCCGTACCACATTACGGGTACATGAAGCTCAAAATGCCTGGGCCCGACGGAATAATCACTCTCGTTATTGATCCGGACATAGCACTCCGCGCCGAAAACAAGACAGCCGCATTAGCCCTGGAGGCACTATCCGAAGCCCTAGCGGCAGAAGAACTCACCGCGCTGCGCTCTACTGTAAATAGGGACGATATGATACTCGATAAGAGATCCAAGTCCACCTCCTTTAAACCAGCGGACGAAATAGTAAAATTCCAGGTCCATCCAACGGACCCGACAAAGACGGCTTCCATCGTGGCACAGTTGAACCCTGATGTAGACGCTGCACTACGAGAATTCCTTCGGGAAAATTGGGACATTTTTGCCTGGCACCCTTCGGATATGCCCGGAATCCCACACAGATTGGCAGAACACAGCCTAAACATCCTAAAAGGATTCAAGCCAGTCAAACAGGCTCTTCGACGATTTTCCGAACCCAAAAGGCAGGCAATGGGAGAAGAGCTAGCCAAACTATTGGAAGCTGGATTCATCAGAGACATAAAACATCCGGATTGGCTAGCAAACCTGGTAATGGTACCAAAGAAGGACAAATCCTGGCGCCTATGTGTCGATTTTAAAGACCTCAACAAGGCCTGCCCAAAGGATCCCTTCCCCCTCCCCCGCATCGACCAGATAATCGACGCTACCGCAAGACACGATTCATTGTGCTTCCTTGACGCATACTCCGGCTACCATCAAATCAAGATGGCGGAAGCGGACCAAGCCGCAACGGCATTCATCACTCCATATCGACCATTCTGCTTCAACACGATGCCCTTCGGACTTAAAAACGCCGGCGCAACATATCAGCACATGATTCAAACATGTCTGGCCACCCAGATCGGCAAAACAGTAGAGGCATACATAGACAACGTAGTCGTCAAAACCAAACACGTCAAAACTCTAGTAGACGACTTGAGGCTCACATTCGACAACCTCAGAGCATATGACATCAAGCTGAATCCGGAAAAATGCGTTTTCGGCGTACCAGCCGGAAAGCTCCTGGGCTTCATTGTATCCGGCAGAGGAATCGAAGCAAACCCAGCCAAGATCCGAGCTCTGTCACAGCTGGATATCCCAAAGGACCTCAATTAAATACAAAAATTGACTGGATGCATGGCGGCTCTAAGCCGCTTTATCTCCCGTTTAGGAGAAAAGGCATTGCCCCTCTATCGCCTCCTTAGGCGCACCGAACACATCGAGTGGACGGATGCTGCCACTGCCGGACTCGAAGAAATAAAAGCCATATTGGCAACAAATACGGTCCTGGCTGCGCCCAACCTGGGCGAACCAATGTTGTTATACATCGCGGCAACACATCAAGTTGTAAGCGCGGTACTCGTCGTCGAACGAGAGACAGAAGGGCATAAATTCCCTCTTCAAAAACCAGTGTACTACGTATCCACTATGTTAACCCCCTGCAAGTCCCGTTACCCGCACTATCAAAAGATAGCGTGTGTGGTGTTCATGGCATCCCGGAAGCTCCGACACTACTTTCAAGAGTGTTCGATAGCAGTGGCCTCCGAAGTACCCCTCAACGACATTATAAACAAGCGCGACGCGATGGGCAGAATTGCAAAATGGGCCATTGAGCTCTTACCATTCGATATAACTTACGAACCTCGGCGAGCTATAAAGTCGCAAGTTTTGGCTGACTTTGTCGCTGAATGGACCGAAGCCGAACTCCCTAAAGAGTACGGCGCATACTCCAATTGGATTATGCACTTCGATGGCTCTAAAATATTGGCCGGATTGGGGGCTGGCATCGTATTGACGTCCCCAACCGGGTACACAGTCCAATACGTACTTCAGATAATGTACACGGACTCCAACAACGCAGCCGAATACGAGGCCCTTTTACATGGCCTCCGGATGGCAATCTCCATGGGCATTCAACGCCTAGAGGTGCGCGGGGATTCAAACCTTGCAATATCCCAAGTAAATGGAGACTTTGATGCCAAGGATCCGAAAATGGCAGCCTATCGTAACGCTGTCCTAAAAATGTCAGCTCGGTTTGAAGGACTTGAATTCCACCACGTAGCCCGGGATAATAACCAAGCAGCCGACCTATTGGCACGTATCAGCGCAAAACGTGACGCTGTCCCTCCAAATATCTTCCTGGAACGCTTCTTTAAGCCATCCGTACTACGGGAAGAGGAGTCCGGAAATAACAAACCAGAAGCAGCCGCCCCAACCGAGACAAAACAATCTGACATAATCGGCGATCAGCCGATGAAATAACACCTTCAGCCCACGAAATAATGGCAGTAATCGCCCCGTGGACAGAGCCATTCCTAGCCTACTTGCTTAGGCAGGAACTCCCCGAAGACAAAAATGAGGCCCGCTGCATAGTTCGGCGATCTAAAGCCTACAAGGTCCATGAGGGAGAACTTTATAAGAAAAGCGCAACCGGAGTCCTTCAAAGGTGTATCTCCGAAGAGGAAGGGCGAAACCTTCTGGCTGAAATTCATGCCGGACTAGGCGGACACCACACCGCAGCTCGGGCCCTTGTAGGAAAGCCATTCCAAACAGGATTTTATTGGCCGACGGCCCGGGCAGACGCTCAGGACTTAGTCCAAAGATGCGTCGGTTGTCAGCTCTTTGCTAATCAGAGCCATATGCCACCCACCGCCCTCAGAACTATACCCATTACCTGGCCGTTCGCGGTCTGGGGGCTTGACATGGTTGGACCCCTTAAAGGGGGAACCCACAAGCAAAGGTACCTATTTGTCATGGTGGACAAATTCACCAAATGGATAGAGGCCAAGCCAGTTAAAACGGCAGAGTCCAGACCAGTGATAGACTTCATATCTGGGGTAGTACACCGATATGGTGTCCCCCACAGCATCATTACCGATAACGGCACGAACTTCACCACCGACGAGGTTAAATTATGGTGCAAACATATGGGCATTAAGCTCAATTACTCTTCAGTCTATCATCCTCAAACCAACGGTCAAGTTGAGCGAGCAAATGGTCTAATAATGAGCGGCATCAAACCCAGGCTAGTGCGGTCCCTGGCGAAATCGGACACGCACTGGGTCGAGGAGCTCGACTCCATACTCTGGGGGCTGCGGACGATGCCCAACCGTACTACCGGATTCACACCATTCTTTATGGTATACGGCGCAGAGGCAGTTCTGCCCTGCGACATTATTCATGACTCACCTCGAGTGCGCATGTATGAAGAAAGAGAAGCCGAGTTGGATCGGCAGGACAGCTTCGATGCATTGGAGGAAGTACGGGATGTTGCCAAGGCTCGTTCTGCATTCTATCAGCAGCAGGCTCGAAGGTACCAAAGCAGAGAAGTACGGGCTAAAACCTACAATGTTGGCGAACTAGTTCTACGCCTGCCGAACAAGAAAAAGGACAAGCTCAAGCCCAAATGGGAAGACCCTTCATTATCGATCAAGTCTTGACCGGCGGGGCGTACCGTCTGCGAAATGCGTCGAACAACCGACTCAAGCCGAACCCATGGAACGCAGCCCGCCTCCGAAGATTCTATGCCTAGCGCCGGACTAAGAGTTCGTCCCCTTCCCCCGTCCAAATTTTTACACTTTAGCTGCCTTTTGTTTCTCTTTTTTCTCTCAACCCTATTCATAAAAGCCCTAAAAGGCCTACTTGCGCATTGTTTGCACACAATTGATGTGCTATCCGCACTCATTATACCTGGGGGCTTCTTTACAAGAAGCTTAATTATAAGGGCTTCATGCCCAGCACACGTGTCACACTTCCACGTGTACCTTTTATTCACCACTATATGCATCGATATGACTTAAGTTTTGGCCAAGCTGGGTTGCCTGGCTCTTGTGCTTACCCCTACGTTCCCGATTGTTTGGCTAGGAGGTAAAGGGAGCACCTCTGCGATTGTTACTGCCAGGTCAGCCGGATGTGTACCTCAGACTGGGTGAAGCAGAAAGCTAGCGTTCTTAAGGGAATACTCGGTCGGTGACTTGAAAGATGATTTTTTACCTATTTATTTATCTACCCCCAGATGTTTTCCTGCTCTTTTCGCAGTCCGGACATGCACTTTAGGGCATGCCTACCAGGGAAAGGAACCCTTAACGGAACTATTCTCCCTGGAAGATGTTTCTTACTAACCATGTAATATAACATAACTAGTTGGGCACTTGTCTGATAAAGCACTAATGACCCCTACGCCTGGTCTCGATGCATGCCCCGGTTGTTTCCTAACCGAGAGGGTATTCGGACACACTCCGGACTCTAGGGTCCCGTGGTTGAAGCGAAAAGGTCGGCAAAGACAAACGATCTACAATCCGGCTAGAAGGCATTTTACATGTCATTTTACAATACATTGTCAAATCGACTGACTGTATTCTTCCTCAATCCCGTCTAACAGGTTGTCTAATTTACAGTCCCGTTGGGAAAATTTAGCGGCCAACTCTACTTGGCCGTATACTAAACTCACAGGGATCTCCTTCCCATCGGGCCCCACAGGTCCGACCTCGGCCATGTGGTTGGGATCCGCCTTCTTGTACCGCGTCTTCACCATGGCCCAGGCCTCCCTGGCACCTTGGCGGCAGGCCGAAATCTTCCATAAACGGAAGCGTTGCAGCACTCCCCGAAGCTTCTCCGCAAGCTCTCCAAGGCCCTCGGGTAGGGAGAGGGATGGCCATAAAGCCTGGACAACGCCGCTCATTGCCTGCCGAACTCGTTCGAGCAGTTGCACCAGCTCGGGAAGCTGATCACCCGTTGATACGGGCATCTCCTCCGCAGGGCGACCTGTGAGTATAGCTACAGACATATTTTGTCAATTGACTTCCTCGCCGAACTCTTCTTTTCAAAGGAGTTCGCTCAAGCACTTACCATAGATGCCGCAACGAAGCCGCTGATTCTCCTTAACGGAGCCAGACAGCTCGGCCCGAACGCCTTTCAGCTCTTCTCCAAGCTGGGCGTGGGCATCCTGGAGCTTGTTCCTTTCCTGCTGCACCCTCGTCAGCACCCTCTCGCCGGCCTTCAGCTGGCGCAGTAGTTCTTGCCTGTCCGGATCCTGCCCGGCAGCACCTGCAAAGTCATTTTCAGACTTGCGCGCACGCCGCACACCACTTATCTTTTTAACAAATATATTAATGTGTTACCAGGAGGGGTCCCTGTGTCTCCTCCTGCGGCAGTCAGTGCAGCCTCAAGTTGGGCCTTACACTCTTGCATCTCCTGGGACAGTTGGGTATTCTTCTTCGTAAGATCCTACATTTCAATTGATCCTTAAATCAGTTAATAAAACTATTTTAAGTCTCGGGGGCTACTGGCATATACAACTATTAAAATCTCTTACCCGTATGTCTTTTACATACTGCTCCGTGGCTCTGGTTAAACCATCTTGAGCAGCACGGAGGTGCGCGTCCCCCGCATTAAAGGCATCCAACGCCTCAGGGGAGAAGTACACGTCACGAAAGACTGTCCGGCGGCGCCTGTGGTTCATGGCGCTCTCCACCTTAGACTTGGTGGCGGACAGTCTGTCGGCATCCTCCATTGGAGGAGTATCCGGCTCGCGCCTTGCGCTCACCTCCCCCTCCGGACTAGGTGCTGGAGCTTGGCTGGTAGAGGCTGGGTTGGCAACTTCTACGCCCGCAGTCCGGCGGGCGCTTTTTCTCCTACCAAATTCATGAGCATTCAAACACTTCCTAGGAACGTTGCTCCAAATAACGAACCGTGAGCTATACCTTTGCGGCGACATTTCAATCCGCGCCGCGCTCCTCTTCCGCCTACTGGGCCGGACTGACCCTTGTTGGTCAGCCGTTGTGGGCTCGGCTTCTCGCCTTGAGGGCGCCTCCTGCAAAACACCATCGTATACGGTGGTCTGAAATGAGCAAGGAAGAAATAATGGTGTCAGGACTTCAGTCACAATCACCGGGGGAGCCGGATACAGGCCGGGGTAGTCAGCCGTAATGGCGACTAAAGCATTATCCATGCTGAGTTGGTGGAACACCCCGTCGATTAGCTCCACCTTTATGTCCGGGTCCTCTTCGGAGGCCGGATCCTGGGATCTCTCGGGATCCTCGGGTTGCGGAGCTGGACTAAGCATGTCCTCCACAACCCGACGCAGCTCCTGTGTCGATAACATAATATGAGAAACTTAAACTTCGAAAGCATGGGTCGGGCACATAAAGTGTTTGCTTACCCAACACCGAGGGTTATTCATGGAGAACCCATTTAACGGGCTCATCTGGAGGAAATCCTCCTTCTCCCCCTTATACAGGCCGGACAGGATCTTCGCCAGATCTTCGGCCGATCCCGGCCCTTTGCGGCCATGACAGGTGGCATCGTCCTCCCCGTTGAAATCCCACATAGGGTGGCCCCTGTATTGCAGCGGCTGCACCCCCCGCATAATGCACGTTGCCATGACTCCAATCATGGTCAACCCGGAATGGGCCAGTAACTTCATCCGGCCCATCAAATAATGGACGCTCTTGTCTTCCTCTAGATGGGGGCTCCGCGGGCGCCAACTAAGGCGTTTCTTCAGAGGAGCATTACTGAACTCTGGGAGCCCAATCCGAACAGGGTCCGGCAGCGGAGCATCTTCTATGTAAAACCATTCTAAAGGCCAGTCTTCGGACGCCTTCTTAGAGGTTCCGGATGGGTATCCGGTCCCGGCAATGCGCCATATTTCGGCGCCGCCCGCTTGATATATGGACCCCTCGTGAGAGCGGGGTACAAGGCAGAACAACCTCTTCCACAGCGCAAAATGGGGTTCGACGCCCAGAAATAGCTTGCAAAGAGCTACGTAACCCGCGATATGCAGGATAGAGGCGGGCGTGAGGTGATGGAGCTGGAGTCCGTAGAACTCCAGGAGCCCGCGGAGGAACGGATGTATAAGAAATCCGAGCCCCCTTATCAGATAGGGGACGAAGCATACCTGCTCACCTTTGTTGGGACTTGGGGTAGCCTCCGCTTGCTTCCCACCTATGTAGGTGGCCAGTCCGGCTCGAACCGGAACCATGAAGGCCGGAGGGAGATATCCCTCCGCATGGAGCGTCACCAGCTCGTTGTGCGGGACAGAACATCTCCTCCAATCTCCTGGCAGAGGGCTGGGGGCGCGAGAGGAGGAGCCGCGTCGACGGTCCATGATGGAATGGATTTTGGGTCAGAAGCGCTTCGATGAGTACTCGCGGAAGGAAGATGGTGTGATTCGGATCTGGATTCTCGCCTTTCTTATAGGTAGATTACTTGCGCAGCTGGGGGGTAAAACATAAAAGATACCCTGGCTTTTCGCCTTCGTGCGACGCGTGGAAGAAGGCCATTATTGGGCATGGAAGCCAAGAAGCGCAATATTGATAAGGAAGCCGGACACTGTTTGGCAGGTACATGGGACTTAAAGGAGAACCCGCCTTGCAATGCCGAAGACTACATACGCGCTGGACTTATCGTCATTGAAGCCTAGTTCGGGGGCTACTGAGGGAGTCCTGGACTAGGGGGTGTCCGGACAGCCGGACTATCATCGTCAGCCGGACTCCAAGACTATGAAGATACAAGATTGAAGACTTCGTCCCGTGTCCGGATGGGACTTTCCTTGGCGTAGAAGGCAAGCTTGGCGATACAGATATGTAGATCTCCTACCATTGTAACCGACTCTGTGTAACCCTAGCCCTCTCCGGTGTCTATATAAACCGGAGGGTTTTAGTCCGTAGGACAACATAACCATTACAACAATCATACCATAGGCTAGCTTCTAGGGTTTAGCCTCCTTGATCTCGTGGTAGATCCACTCTTGTACTACCCATATCATCAATATCAATCAAGCAGGAGTAGGGTTTTACCTCCATCGAGAGGGCCCGAACCTGGGTAAAAACATCGTGTCCCTTGTCTCCTGTTACCATCCGCCTAGATGCACAGTTCGGGACCCCCTACCCGAGATCCGCCGGTTTTGACACCGACAATGGGCATCTCCCTAGCCCGTTGATTAGCCGCGTCAATGTGAGACTTTCTCCTTTTTTGTCTTCTCCCCATACCCCCATCATCATGTTCTATTCCACCCATAGTGCTATGTCCATGGCTCACGCTCATGTATTGCGTAAAAGTTGAAAAAAAATTAGATTACTAAAGTATGAAACAATTGCTTGGCTTGTCATCGAGGTTGTGCATGACGAGAGCATTCTTGTGTGACAAAAATGGAGCATGACCAAACTATATGATTTTGTAGGGATGAACTTTCTTTGGCCATGTTATTTTGAGAAGACATAATTGCTTAGTTAGTATGCTTGAAGTATTATTATTTTTATGTCAATATTAAACTTTTATCTTCAATCTTTCGGATCTGAACATTCATGCCACAATAAAGAGAATTACATTGAAGAATATGCTAGGAAGCATTCCACATCAAAAATTCTATTTTTATCATTTACCTACTCGAGGACGAGCAGGAATTAAGCTTGGGGATGCTGTTGGGGAACGTAGTAATTTCAAAAAAATTCCTACGCACATGCAAGATCATGGTGATGCATAGCAACGAGAGGGGAGAGTGTTATCTACGTACCCTCATAGACCGTAAGCGGAAGCGTTATGACAACGCGGTTGATGTAGTCGTACGTCTTCACGATCCGACGATCCGAGTACCGAACGTACGGCACCTCCGAGTTCAGCACACGTTCAGCTCGATGACGATCCCCGGACTCCGATCCAGCAGGGTGTCGGGGATGAGTTCCATCAGCACGACGGCGTGGTGACGATGATGATGTTCTACCGATGCAGGGCTTCGCCTAAGCACCGCAACCATATGATCGAGGTGGAATATGGTGGAGGGGGGCACCGCACACGGCTAAGGAACGATCACGAAGATCAACTTGTGTGTCTTGGGGTGCCCCCTGCCCCCGTATATAACGGAGGGAGGGGGAGGTGCGGCCGGCCCCCTAGGGATGCGCCTGGAGGAGTCCTACTCCCACCGGGAGTAGGACTCCCTCCTCTTGCCTTGTTGGAGAAGGAAAGGGGGGAGGGGAAAGAGGAAAGGGGGGCGCCCCCCCCCTTCCTTGTCCTATTCGGACTGGGGGAAGGGGGCGCGCGGCCTGCCCTGGCCGGCCCTCCTCTTCTCACTCATGGCCCATGAAGGCCCATTAACCCCCGGGGGGGTTCCGGTAACCCCCGGTACTCCGGTAAAATCCCGATTTCACCCAAAACGATTCCGATATCCAAATATAGGCTTCCAATATATCAATCTTTATGTCTCGGCCATTTTGAGACTCCTCGTCATGTCCGTGATCATATCCGAGACTCCGAACAACCTTTGGTACATCAAAACTTATAAACTCATAATAAAACTGTCATTGTAACGTTAAGCGTGCGGACCCTACGGGTTCGAGAACTATGTAGACATGACCTAGAACTATTTCCGGTGAATAACCAATAGCGGAACCTGGATGCTCATATTGGCTCCTACATATTCTATGAAGATCTTTATCGGTCAAACCGCATAACAACATACGTTGTTCCCTTTATCATCGGTATGTTACTTGCCCGAGATTCGATCGTCGGTATCCAATACCTAGTTCAATCTCGTTACCGGCATGTCTCTTTACTCGTTACGTAATGCATCATTCCGTAACCAACTCATTGGCCACATTGCTTGCAAGGCTTATAGTGATGTGCATTACCGAGAGGGCCTAGAGATACCTCTCCAACAATCAGAGTGACAAATCCTAATCTCGAAATACGCCAAATCAACATGTACCTTCGGAGACACCTGTAGAACTCCTTTATAATCACCCAGTAACGTTGTGACGTTTGGTAGCACACAAAGTGTTCCTCCGGTAAACGGGAGTTGCACAATCTCATAGTTGTAGGAACTTTGTATAAGTCATGAAGAAAGCAATAGCAACATACTAAACGATCAAGTGCTAGGATAACGGAATGGGTCATTTCAATCACATCATTCACCTAATGATGTGATCCCGTTAATCAAATGACAACACATGTCTATGGTTAGGAAACATAACCATCTTTGATTAATGAGCTAGTCAAGTAGAGGCACACTAGTGACATTATGTTTGTCTATGTATTCACACATGTATCATGTTTCCGGGTAATACAATTCTAGCATGAATAATAAACATTTATCATGATATGAGGAAATAAATAATAACTTTATTATTGCCTCTAGGGCATATTTCCTTCAGATGCTTGATACGTCTCCAACGTATCTATAATTTTTGATTGTTCCATGCTATTATATATTCTGTTTTTAATGTTTAATGGGCTTTATTATACACTTTTATATTATTTTTGGGACTAACCTATTAACACAAGTGTTGGTGTCAAAACTGGCGGATCTCGGGTAGGGGGTCCCGAACTGTGCGTCTAGGCGGATGGTAACAGGAGACAAGGGACACGATGTTTTTACCCAGGTTCGGGCCCTCTCGGTGGAGGTAAAACCCTACTCCTGCTTGATTAATATTGATGACATGGGTAGTACAAGAGTAGATCTACCACGAGATCAAAGAGGCTAAACCCTAGAAGCTAGCCTATGGTATGATTGTTGTTCGTCCTACGGACTAAAACCCTCTGGTTTATATAGACACCGGAGAGGGTTGGGGCTACACAGAGTCGGTTACAATGGTAGGAGATCTACATATCCATATCGCCAAGCTTGCCTTCCACGCCAAGGAAATTCCCATCCGGAAACGGGACGGAGTCTTCAATCTTGTATCTTCATAGTCTTGGAGTTCGGCCAAAGATGATAGTTCGGCTATCCGGACACCCCCTAGTCCGGGACTCCCTCAGTAGCCCCCGAACGAGGCTTCAATGATGATGAATCCGGCGTGTTGATTGTCGTCGGCATTGCAAGGCGGGTTCTTCTCCAAATTCGATATACTTGTTGAATAGTGTCTGGCTTCTTATAAATGTTGCACTCCTTGGCTTCCACGCCCAATAATGGCCATCTTCCACGTGTCGAACAAATGCGAAAAGCCAGGATATTTTTACACTTTCCCCCCTAGCTGCGCAAATGAGCTGCCTATAAAAAGAGACGAGGATCTAGATCCGAATCACACCATCCTCCTTCCGCAAGCATTCATCGGAGCGCCTCTGACAAAAATCCATTCCATCATGGACAGTCGACGCGGCTCCTCCTCTCGCACTCCCAGCCCTCAGCCTGGAGATTGGGAGAGATGCTCAGTCCCGCATAGTGAGTTAGTGACGCTCCAAGCCAAGGGATTTCTTCCTCCAGCCTTTATGGTTCAGGTTCGAGCCAGACTCGCCACCTACAAGGGCGGAAAGCAGGCGGAGAGCGTCCCCAATCCCTCCAAATGAGAGTGGGTATTCTTTGTCTCTTATCTAATAAGAGGACTCAGATTTCCAATACATCCGTTTCTCCAGGGGCTCCTGGAGTTCTATGGCCTCCAGCTGCACCACCTTACGCCTGCCTCCATTCTGCACATCGCGGGCTTCGTGGCCCTTTGCGAACTGTTCTTGGGCGTCGAGGCTCATTTTGCACTATGGAAGAGATTACTCTGCCTCGTACCCCGTTCTCATGAGGGGTCAATATATCAAGTGGGCGGAGCCGAACTATGGCGCATCGCCGGGACCGGATATCTATCCGGAACCCCGAAGAAGGTGTCCGAAGACTGGCCTTCGAAATGGTTTTATGTAGAATACGCCCCGCTACCGGATCCCATTCAGACCGGCCACCCGGAGTTCAGTAATACTCCCTTGAAGAAACGCCTAAGCTGGCGCCTGCAAAGCCCCCAGAGGGAAAATGACAGGGATGTCCTCTATCTGATGAGCCGAATAAGGTTATTAGCTCATTCCGGCCTGACTATGATCGGAGTCATGGCCACGTGCATTATGCGGGGGGTGCAGCCGCTCCAGTATAGGGGCCACCCCATGTGGGATTTCAACGGGGAGGATGATGCCACCCGCCATGGCCGTAAGGGGCTGGGATCGGTTGCCGATCTGGTGAAGATCTTGTCCGGCCTGTACAAAAGGGAAAAGGAGGATTTTCTCCGTGTTAGTCCACCGAACGGATTTTCTATGAACAATCCTCGAAGCTGGGTAATCGGTCATTTCTTTTTGCCAATCCGATCCCCATTCCCATGGTTTAAGTATCTCATTTTGTGATTTCGACGCAGGAACTGCGCCGGGCCGTAGAGGATATACACAGCCCGGCTCCACAACCCGAGGATCCGGAACGGTCCCTCGATCCGGCCTCCGAAGAGGATCCGGATACAAAAATGTTGGTGTCAAAACCGGTGGATCTCGGGTAGGGGGTCCCGAACTGTGCGTCTAGGCGGATGGTAACAGGAGACAAGGGACACGATGTTTTTACCCAGGTTCGGGCCCTCTCGGTGGAGGTAAAACCCTACTCCTGCTTGATTAATATTGATGACATGGGTAGTACAAGAGTAGATCTACCACGAGATCAAAGAGGCTAAACCCTAGAAGCTAGCCTATGGTATGATTGTTGTTCGTCCTACGGACTAAAACCCTCTGGTTTATATAGACACCGGAGAGGGTTGGGGCTACACAGAGTCGGTTACAATGGTAGGAGATCTACATATCCGTATCGCCAAGCTTGCCTTCCACGCCAAGGAAAGTCCCATCCGGAAACGGGACGGAGTCTTCAATCTTGTATCTTCATAGTCTTGGAGTCCGGCCAAAGATGATAGTTCGGCTATCCGGACACCCCCTAGTCCGGGACTCCCTCAGTAGCCCCCGAACGAGGCTTCAATGATGATGAATCCGGCGTGTTGATTGTCGTCGGCATTGCAAGGCGGGTTCTTCTCCAAATTCGATATACTTGTTGAATAGTGTCTGGCTTCTTATAAATGTTGCACTCCTTGGCTTCCACGCCCAATAATGGCCATCTTCCACGTGTCGAACAAATGCGAAAAGCCAGGATATTTTTACACTTTCCCCCCTAGCTGCGCAAATGAACTGCCTATAAAAAGAGACGAGGATCTAGATCCGAATCACACCATCCTCCTTCCGCAAGCATTCATCGGAGCGCCTCTGACAAAAATCCATTCCATCATGGACAGTCGACGCGGCTCCTCCTCTCGCACTCCCAGCCCTCAGCCTGGAGATTGGGAGAGATGCTCAGTCCCGCATAGTGAGTTAGTGACGCTCCAAGCCAAGGGATTTCTTCCTCCAGCCTTTATGGTTCAGGTTCGAGCCAGACTCGCCACCTACAAGGGCGGAAAGCAGGCGGAGAGCGTCCCCAATCCCTCCAAATGAGAGTGGGTATTCTTTGTCTCTTATCTAATAAGAGGACTCGGATTTCCAATACATCCGTTTCTCCAGGGGCTCCTGGAGTTCTATGGCCTCCAGCTGCACCACCTTACGCCTGCCTCCATTCTGCACATCGCGGGCTTCGTGGCCCTTTGCGAACTGTTCTTGGGCGTCGAGGCTCATTTTGCACTATGGAAGAGATTACTCTGCCTCGTACCCCGTTCTCATGAGGGGTCAATATATCAAGTGGGCGGAGCCGAACTATGGCGCATCGCCGGGACCGGATATCTATCCGGAACCCCGAAGATGGTGTCCGAAGACTGGCCTTCGGAATGGTTTTATGTAGAATACGCCCCGCTACCGGATCCCATTCAGACCGGCCACCCGGAGTTCAGTAATACTCCCTTGAAGAAACGCCTAAGCTGGCGCCCGCAAAGCCCCCAGAGGGAAAATGACAGGGATGTCCTCTATCTGATGAGCCGAATAAGGTTATTAGCTCATTCCGGCCTGACTATGATCGGAGTCATGGCCATGTGCATTATGCGGGGGGTGCAGCCGCTCCAGTATAGGGGCCACGCCATGTGGGATTTCAACGGGGAGGATGATGCCACCCGCCATGGCCGTAAGGGGCTGGGATCGGTTGCCGATCTGGTGAAGATCTTGTCCGGCCTGTACAAAAGGGAAAAGGAGGATTTTCTCCGTGTTAGTCCACTGAACGGATTTTCTATGAACAATCCTCGAAGCTGGGTAATCGGTCATTTCTTTTTGCCAATCCGATCCCCATTCCCATGGTTTAAGTATCTCATTTTGTGATTTTGACGCAGGAACTGCGCCGGGCCGTAGAGGATATACACAGCCCGGCTCCACAACCCGAGGATCCGGAACGGTCCCTCGATCCGGCCTCCGAAGAGGATCCGGATACAAAGGTGGAGCTGATCGATGGGGTGTTCCACCAACTTAGCATCGACAATGCTTTGGTCGCCATTACGGCCGACTACCCCGGAATTTTACCGGCTTCCCAGGTAACTGTGACCGAAGTCCTGATATCGTGACCCATCCATGCTTATTTCTGATCACCGCATACCAATGGTGTTCCGCAGGAGGTGCCTTTGAGGCGGGAAGCCGAGCCTGCGGCGGCTGGCCAACAAGGGGCAGCTCGGCCTAGCAGGCGGAAAAGAAGTGCGGTGCGGATCGAGACGTCACCGCAACGGTATGGCGCGCCACCGTGTTTCAAGGAAAGGTTCTTGGAAGGCGTACTAACGCTTGTGATCTTTTCAGGAAAAAGAGCGCTCGCCGGACTGTGTCCGGAGAGGTTGCCAATCGAGCCTCCGCCAGCCAGACTCCAACACCAGGTCCGGAGGGGGAGGCGAACACAAGGCGTGCGTCGGATGCTCCTCCAACGGAGGATGCCGACAGGTTGTCCGCCACCAGATCTGAGGCGGAGAGTGTCATGAATCACAGGCGCCGCCGGACAGTTCTTCGTGACGCATGTTTCTCCCAAGAGGCATTGAATGCCTTTAACTCGGGAGATGCGCACCTCCGTGCCGCTCAAGATGGTCTAGCCAGAGCCACGGAGCAGTATGTGAAAGACATACGGGTGAGCAATTTTGACAGTTATATATGCCAGTAGCCCCCGAGACTTAAAATGGTTAGAATAACTGATTTAAGGATACCCAACTATCCCAGGAGCTTCAAGAGTGCAAGGCCCAACTTGAGGCCGCACTAGCCGCGACTGGGGAAGCCACAGAGACTCCCTCTGGTAATATATGCTTCAAAAGAGAAGTAATTTGCTAAATGCGGCGTGTGTATAAGTTTGGCAATAATATTGCAGATGGAGCCGGACTAGATCCGGACAGGCAACAGCTACTACGCCAGCTAAAGGCCGGCGAGAAGGTGCTTACAAGGGTGAGGCAAGAGAAAAATAACCTCCAAGATGCCAACACCCAGCTGGGCGAGGAACTAAAAGATGTTCGTGCCCAGCTTTCTGACTCCGTTAAGGAGAATCGACGGCTTCGTCGCGGCATTTATAGTAAGTGCTTGAGCGAACTTTTGAAAAGAAGAGTTCGGCGAGGAAGTCGATTAACAGAAATATGTCTATAGGTATGCTCAAAGTTCGTCCTGCAGAGGAAATGCCCGGTTCAACGGGTGACCTACTTCCCGAGCTGCTGCAACTACACGAACGAGTTCGGCAGGTGATGAGCGGAGTCGCCCAGGCCTTGTGGCCATCCATCTCCCTACCCGAAGGTCTTGGAGAGCTTTCGGAGAAGCTTCAGGGAGCACGGCGGTGCTTCCGGCTATGGAAGATATCGGCCTACCGTCAAGGCGCCAGGGAGGCCTGGGCCATGGTGAAGACGCGGTACACGAAGGCTGACCCAAACCAGATGGCCGAGGTCGGACCTATGGGGCCCGATGGGAAGGAGATCCCTATGAGCTTAGTGTAAACTAGACAGCCTATTAGATGGTATTGAAGAGGAACACAATCAGTCAATTTGACTATGTAATTTAAAATGACATGTAAAATGCCTTCTAGCCGGATTGTAGATCATTTGTCGTAGCGGACCTTTTCGCTTCAATCTCGAGACCCGACAGTCCGGAGTGTGTCCGAATACCCTCGCGGTTATATAAAAAACCGGGGCATGCGTGGAGACCATGCGTAGGGGTCATTAGTGCTTTATCAGACAAGTGCCCAACTAGTTATGTTATATTACATTGTTCGTAAGAAACATCTTCCAGGGAGAATAGTTCCGTTAGGGGTTCCTTTCCCTGGGAGGCATGCCCTAAAGTGCATGTCCGAACCGCGAAAAAAGCAGGAAAGCATCTGGGGGCAGATAAATAAATAGGTTCGAAATCATCTTTTAATTCACCGACCGAATATTCCCTTAAGAACGCTAGCTTTCGGCTTCACCCAGTCTGAGGTACACATCCGGCTGACCCGGCAGTAACAATCGCAGAGGTGCTCCCTTTACCTCCTAGCCGAACAGTCGGGAATGTAGGGGTAAGCACAGGAGCCAGGCAACCCAGCTTGGCCAAAACTTAAGTCATATCGATGCATATAATGGTGAATAAAAGGTACATGCGAAAGTGTGACACATGTGTTGGGCATAAAGCCCGTATAAATAAGCTTCTATTAAAGAAGCCCCCAGGTATAATGAGTGCAAGTAGCACATCAAGTGTGTGCGAACAATACGTAGGCGAGCCTCCAAAGGCTTTGAGAAAAAGGGAGGGATAAGGAGAGAAATAAAAGACAGCTAAAGTATAAAATGTAGACGGAGGAAGGAGACGAACTCATAGTCCGGCGCTAGGCGTAGAATCTTCGGAGACGGGCTGTGTTCCATGGGTTCGGCTCGAGTCGGTTATCCGATGCGTTTCGCAGACGGTACGCTCCGCCGGTCAGGACTTGGTCGATGATGAAGGGACCTTCCCATTTGGGCTTGAGTTTGTCCTTTTTCTTGTCCGGCAGGCGTAGAACTAGTTCGCCAACATTGTAAGTTTTGGCCCGTACTTCTCTACTTTGATATCTTCGAGCCTGCTATTGATAGAATGTGGAACGAGCTTTTGCCACGCCGCGCTCCTCCTCTAAGGCGTCCAAACTGTCCTGCCGATCCAGCTCGGCTTCTCTTTCTTCTTACATGCGCACGCAAGGTGAGTCATGAATTATGTCGCAGGGCAAAACTGCCTCTGCGCCGTATACCATAATAAATGGTGTGAATTCGGTAGTGCGATTCGGCGTGGTCCGCAACCCCCAGAGTACGGAGTCAAGCTTCTCTACCCAGTGCGTGTTAGATTCCTTAAGGGACCGTACTAGTATGGGTTTGATGCCGCTCATAATTAGACCATTTGCTCGCTCGACTTGACCGTTAGTTTGAGGGTGATAGACTGAAGCGTAGTCGAGCTTGATGCCCATGTTTTTGCACCAGAGTTTAACCTCGTCGGCCGTGAAGTTCGTGCCGTTATCAGTGATGATGCTATGGGGGACACCGTAATGGTGTACTACCCCTGATATGAAGTCTATCACGGGTCCGGATTCGGCCGTCTTAACTGGCTTGGCCTCTATCCATTTGGTGAATTTATCCACCATGACCAATAGGTATTTTTGCTTGTGGGTTCCTCCTTTAAGGGGTCCAGCCATGTCAAGCCCCTAGACCGCAAACGGCCAGGTGATGGGTATAGTTTTGAGGGCGGTGGGTGGCATGTGGCTTTGATTGGCAAAGAGCTGGCAACCGACGCATCGTTGGACTAAGTCCTGAGCATCTGCCCGGGCCGTCGGCCAATAAAATCCTGTACGGAAGGCCTTGCCTATGAGGGCCCGGGCTGCGGCGTGGTGCCCACCGACGGTGTGAATTTCAGCCAGAAGATTTTGCCCTTCCTCTTCGGAGATACACCTTTGAAGGACTCCGGTTGTGCTTTTCTTATAAAGCTCTCCCTCATGGACCTTATAGGCTTTAGATCATCATACTATGCAGCGGGCCTCGTTTTGGTCCTCGGGAAGTTCCTGCCTAGTTAAGTAGGCTAGGAATGGCTTGGTCCACGGGGCAATGACTGCCATTATTTCGTGGGCTGAAGGTGTTATTTCATTGGCAGAACCACCGATTGTGTCAGAATGTTCGGTGTCGGGCGGTGCGGTAGGGTCCGGATTGTTGTTTTCGGACTCCCCTTCCCATAGTACGGATGGCTTGAAAAGCCATTCCAGGAAGATGTTGGGAGGGACGGCATCGCGCTTTGCGCCGATGCGTGCCAATACGTCCGCCGCTTGATTATTATCCCGGGCTATATGGTGAAATTCGAGCCCTTCAAACCGAGCTGACATTTTCAGGACAGCGTTACGGTAAGCTGCCATTTTCGGATCCTTGGCATCGAAGTCTCCATTTATTTGGGATATCGCGAGGTTCGAATCCCCGCGCACCTCTAGGCGTTTAATGCCCATGGAGGCCGCCATCCGGAGGCCATGTAGAAGGGCCTCGTATTCGGCTGCGTTGTTGGAGTCCGTGTACATTATCTGGAGTACGTATTGGACTGTGTCTCCGGTTGGGGACGTCAGGATGACGCCAGCCCCCAGGCCGGCCAACATTTTGGAGCCATCGAAGTGCATAATCCAATTGGAGTATGCGCTGTACTCTTTAGGGAGTTCGGCTTCGGTCCATTCCGCGACGAAGTCAGCCAAAACTTGCGACTTGATAGCTCGCTGTGGTTTATAGGTTATGTCGAATGGGAGGAGCTCGATGGCCCATTTGGCAATCCGGCCCGTTGCGTCACGGTTGTTTATAATGTCATTAAGAGGTACTTCGGAGGCTACTATTATCGAACACTCTTGGAAGTAGTGTCGCAGCTTCCAGGATGCCATGAACACCGCGTACGTTATCATTTGATAATGTGGATACCGGGACTTGCATGGAGTTAGGACAGTGGACACGTAGTAAACTGGTTTTTAAAGAGGGAACTTGTGTCCGTCCGTTTCTCGTTCGACGACGAGCATCGCGCTTACAACTTGATGTGTGGCCGCGATATATAATAACATTGGTTCTCCCAAGTTGGGTGCGGCCAGGACCGGATTTGTTGCCAATATGGCTTTGATTTCTTCGAGTCCGGTCGTGGGGGCATCCGTCCACTCGAAGTGTTCGGTGCGCCGGAGGAGGCGATAAAGGGGTAATGCCTTTTCTCCTAAGCGGGAGATAAAGCGGCTTAGAGCCGCCACGCATCGAGTCAATTTTTGTATTTGCTTGAGGTCTTTTGGGATATCCAATTGTGATAGAGCTCGGATCTTGGATGGAATTGCTTCATTCCTCTACTGGATACAATGAAGCCCAAGAGCTTTCCGGCCGGTACGCCGAAAACGCCGGGTTAAGCTTAATGTCATATGCTCGGAGATTGTCGAATGTGAGCCTCAAGTCGTCTACTAGAGTTTCGACATGCTTGGATTTGACGACCATATCGTCTACGTATGCCTCCACTGTTTTGCCGATCTGGTTTGCCAGACATGTCTGAATCATGCGCTGATATGTTGCGCCGCCGTTTTTGAGCCCGAAGGGCATTGTGTTGAAGCAGAATGGTCCGTATGGAGTGATGAATGCCGTTGCGGCTTGGTCTGGCTCCGCCATCTTGATTTGGTGGTAGCCGGAGTATGCGTCAAAGAAGCACAATGAAACGTGCCCTGCAGTGGCGTCGAAGATTTGATCGATGCGGGGGAGGGGGAATGGATCCTTTGGGAAAGCCTTGTTAAGGTCCTTCAAGTCGACACACAAGCGCCAGGATTTATCCTTCTTTGGTACCATCACCAGGTTTGCTAGCCAGTCCGGATGTTTTATATCTCTAATGAATCCGGCTTCCAAAAGTTTGGCTAGCTCCTCTCCCATTG
Organism: Triticum timopheevii; assembly: GCA_963921465.1. NCBI lineage: Eukaryota > Viridiplantae > Streptophyta > Magnoliopsida > Poales > Poaceae > Triticum > Triticum timopheevii. Next base: position 484,649,884 of record OY997270.1, on the reverse strand, counting down.
CGTGTCTCTTCGGTTCGGAAAAACGCCGAAGAGCCTATTTGACTGGCTTGAATCCTTTTAGGATATTTAGGCTGTGCTCTGCCAGCCGGTGTGGGATTCCTGGCATGTCTGAGGGGTGCCAGGCAAAGATGTCGCAATTTTCGCGTAGGAATTCTCGTAGTACGGCGTCTACGTCAGGGTTTAACTGTGCCCCAATGGATGCCCTCTTTGTAGGGTCTGTTGGATGGACTTGGAATTTGACTATTTCGTCCGCTGGCTTAAAAGAGGTGGACTTGGATCTCTTATCGAGTATCACATCGTCCCTGTTCACCGTGGAGCGCAGCGGAGTGAGTTCCTCGGCCGCTAGGGCTTCGGATAGTGCCTTGAGGGCTAGTGCGGTTGTCTTATTTTCGGTGCGGAGTGCTATGTCTGGATCACTGACAAGAGTGATGATTCCGTTGGGCCCGGGCATTTTTAGCTTCATATACCCGTAATGGGGTATAGCTTGAAAAATTGTGAATGCCTCTCGCCCTAATAAAGCGTGATATCCGTTGCTGAACGGGGCCACTTGGAACGTGACCTCCTCGGACCTGTAATTGTCCGACGAGCCGAACACCACATCCAGTGTAATTTTTCCTGTGCAGCGTGCTTCCCGACTAGGGATTATTCCTCTAAAGGTTGTGCAGCTTCGCTCAATGCGGCTCCAGTCTATTTCCATTTTTCGAAGGGTTTCCTTGTAAATGAGGTTTAATCCGCTGCCGCCATCCATGAGTACCTTGGTAAGACGAAAGTCGTCCACTATTGGACTGAGGACCAATGCGGCTGGTGCTCGGGCTGTTCGGAATTTAGGTTTGTCACTGGCGTTAAAGGAAATAGCCGTGTCACTCCATGGATTTATTGTTTCTACTTGGTAGACTTCGGCAAGGCTGCGGAGTGTTCGTTTCCGCATATTATTAGATGCGAAAGTCTCGAAGACTGTTAATACCGTACTGGTATTGCTGGGCTGGTTCTCTGGAGCTAGAAGCTCTTTGCCACTTTTGGCCACCTACCGTAGTATCCAACATGCTCGAAGGCTATGAGTCGGAGTGGCGCCCTCTGTACTATAAATTTTGCAGGGTCCATTGAGCCATCCCTCCAGTACAGTTCCGTGCCCTTTAGGGGTTTTTTTCTTTTTGGTATTTAACCCAGGTGCCTGACGATGATGCACCCTTTTATTTCGGACTAGGGTTGTATTCGGAGCCGGATTATCCCAAAATTTGGCTTCGGTTTTCCAGGCGCTCTCCATCGCACGGTACTTTCGTACTATGGACGCCAAGTCGGCAAAGCGTGTAATTTCACGATGACTATGGCGTTTAGGATTCCCTTGTCCGTGCAATTATTGCAAAAAAGTGAGATTGCGTCTTCCTCGTGGCAGTCCTTTATCCTGTCCATAACCAGGAGGAATCTGGCCCAGTAATGGTGTACTATTTCAGTGGGCTCTTGCCGGATTCGGGACAGATCGCTTATGTTTGGGTGGGCGGGTGGAATTAAATTCGGAACCCCGTCCAATCTAAGACTCAAGGGCCGAAAAGTTTCCGAACTTGGAAGCTTGGGTTTTTGGATATTGTCCAATGAATCCAGCCCGCTGCCTGACTTTAGGTTCAGGACTTGATCGACATCCGTCCCTCCGCGGGAATCCGGCATGCACTACTAGGAAAAGGGCTATAGATGGAATTGACACTAATGGCGCACCAAACATGTGGTGCGCCATTACTATATACTAATGGCGCACCATGCGTTGCTACGCCATTAGTGTCCAAATACTAATGGCGCACCACATCCACGGTGCGCCATTAATAAAAATATTTTTTTTAATTTTTTTTTCAAAACTACTAATGGCGCACCGTGGCATGGTGCGCCATTACTAGTTCAACTAGTAATGGCGCACCATGCCACGGTGCGCCATTAGTAACTCGGCCACCACTTCCACCGAATGCACCCCCCCCCCCCCCCCCCCCCCGTGGATCGCCTTTTTAGTTTTAGAAAAATAAAAGAAAATGATGAAAAAGTCAAAAAAATAAAAGAAAATAAGTTTCCCATGTGATATGTGGTCTAGTTGTTGGGAAAATTTGCAAATATGAATTTCGACTTCATTTGCAAAATCTCGCGAGAATTTGTAAAAATGGGCATAACTTTTGCATACTAACTCGGATGAAAAAGTTTTTTATATGAAAAATCATCTACTCGAAAAGTTACATCCAAATTTAACTGGGGGAACCCCATTAAACATTTTCAAAATCCTCAAAAACCTAACAGAACAAAAAGATACGGGGCTTTTAAGATCTGGAGAGGCAAAAAAATTCAAAAAAAATTCTAACTTACTAATGGCGCACCTCCCCATGGTGCGCCATTACTATCTTCCCGCCTTCGAAATTCAAAATAAGTCAAAAAAAAGTTACTAATGGTGCACCTGCCCATGGTGCGCCATTAGTATCTTCCCTCCTTCAAAATTCAAAATAAGTCAAAAAAATAAAAAAAAATTACTAATGGCGCACCTGACCATGGTGCGCCATTAGTATCTTCCCGCCTTCAAAATTCAAAATAAATCAAAAAAATAAAAAAAGTTACTAATGGCGCACCTACCCGCGGTGCGCCATTAGTATGTCGTATATATGGCTGGCGGTCCTCTCCTCCTTATCTCTTCATTCCACCTCTCCTACACTCCATCTCCTCCTCTCCTCCACTCCATCTTCCCTTCTCTCCTCCACCATACTACCCTCCTCCTCTCCGGCGACCTCCTCCTCCTCTCCGGCGACCTCCTCCTCCCTCCTCTCCTCTCCTCCCCTCCCCTCCCCTCCCCTCCCCTCCCCTCACGGTTTCTTCTCCCTCCTCTCCGGTGAGCTCCTCCTCCCTCCTCTCCGGTGAGCTCCTCCTCCCTTCTCTCCGGTGAGCTCCTCCTCCCTCCTCTCCGGTGAACTCCTCTCTAGCGACCTCCTCCTCCTCCTCTCCGGCTATGTAGGCGAGCGCCTCTCCGGTGACCTCCTCTTCCTCCTCTCCGGCGAACTCCTCTCCGGCGAACTCCTCTCCGGCAAAAGAACACGGCAAAAGAACGTACAAGATCCAAAAACAGGAACAAAATTTGAAATAATATCGTGCCAAAAAACGAGCAAAAAAACGAGCAAAAAATCACGATCCAGATCCAGATCCAGATTCAAAAAACAAAAAAATTCAAAAATACTAATGGCGCACTGGTGGCCTATACTAATGGCGCACCGGTGGCCTATACTAATGGCGCACCGTGGCCTATACTAATGGTGCACTGCCTGGTGCGCCATTAGTATGCCAAATACTAATGGCGCACCTTAGGTGCGCCATTAGTAATAAATACTAATGGCGTGGTACTAATGGCGCACCGGTGGTGCGCCATTAGTAGGCAAAACCGGTGCGCCATTAGTAGGCCTTTTTCTAGTAGTGATGGAGGGATCGGGAATCCGGACATAGCTAGTCCTTAATGTAGAAGAAGAGTTGTCGTGTTGTTCCTCCACCACAGCAACATGGTGGGTAGCCTAGGGAGAGTTGATCTCTCTCAGATCGGTTTTAGGCCCAATCTGATCGTAGTCTGTAGCGACTCCCAGGGCGGCGATGCAATCCAAGAGCTCGTTTAAGGATGAGAGCTCCATCGGATCTAGCTTCTCGGCGAGTTCCGAGTTGACGTGAAGATTGCTTTTGATGACCCGAGAAGTCATCGTCGGTGCAGCGGCCGAACAGGTGGTCATAAGAAAACCGCCTAGCCGGATAGTTTGGCCGATGGCCAAAACTCCTTTAGCAATGGTGCCGTATTTAAAGACGGGACGAGGCATCCTTCCTGATGGCGACGGCACAGAGGAACTCTCAATGAAAGCACCAATGTCGGTGTCAAAACCGGTGGATCTCGGGTAGGGGGTCCCGAACTGTGCGTCTAGGCGGATGGTAACAGGAGACAAGGGACACGATGTTTTTACCCTGGTTCGGGCCCTCTCGGTGGAGGTAAAACCCTACTCCTGCTTGATTAATATTGATGATATGGGTACTACAACAGTAGATCTACCACGAGATCAAAGAGGCTAAACCCTAGAAGCTAGCCTATGGTATGATTGTTGTTCGTCCTACGGACTAAAACCCTCCGGTTTATATAGACACCAGAGAGGGTTAGGGTTACACAGAGTCGGTTACAATGGTAGGAGATCTACATATCCGTATCGCCAAGCTTGCCTTCCACGCCAAGGAAAGTCCCATCCGGACACGGGACGGAGTGTTCAATCTTGTATCTTCATAGTCTTGGAGTCCGGCCAAAGATGATAGTTCGGCTATCCGGACACCCCCTAGTCCGGGACTTCCTCAACAAGGCCCAGTGCAAATTGCTGTTTTTTGCCTATTTCAGTGTTTCGCACAAAAGGAATATCAAACGGAATCCAAACGGAATGAAACCTTCGGGAACGTGATTTTTGGAACAAACATGATCCAGAGGACTTGGAGTGGACGTTAAGAAACAACCGAGGAGGCCACGAGGCAGGGAAGCACGCCTGCCCCCTGGGCATGCCCCCACCCTCGTGGGCCCCTCGTGGCTCTCCTGACCGACTTCCTTCGCCTATATATACTCATATACCCTGAAACCAACCAGGAGCACCACGAAACCCTATTTCCACCGCTGCAACCTTCTGTACCCGTGAGATCCCATCTTGGGGCCTTTTCCGGTGCTCCGCCGGTGGGGGCATCGATCATGGAGGGCTTCTACATCAACACCATAGCCTCTCTGATGATGTGTGAGTAGTTTACCTCAGACCTTTGGGTGTATTAGCTAGATGGCTTCTTATCTCTCTTTGGATCTCAATACAAAGTTCTCCTCGATCTTCTTGGAGATCTATTTGATGTAACTCTTTTTGCGGTGTGTTTGTCGAGATCCGATGAATTGTGGGTTTATGATCAAGATTATCTATGAACAATATTTGAATCTTCTCTGAATTTTTTTATGTATGATTGGTTATCTTTGCAAGTCTCTTCGAATTATCAGTTTGGTTTGGCCTACTAGATTGATCTTTCTTGCAATGGGAGATGTGCTTAGCTTTGGGTTCAATCTTGCATTGCTCGATCCCAGTGACAGAAGGGGAAACGACACGTATTGTATTGTTACCATCAAGGATAAAAAGATGGGGTTTATATCATATTGCTTGAGTTTATCCCTCTACATCATGTCATCTTGCTTAATGCGTTACTCTGTTCTTATGAACTTAATAATCAAGATGCATGCTGGATAGTTGTCGATGTGTGGAGTAATAGTAGTAGATGCAGGCAGGAGTCGGTCTACTTGTCACGGACGTGATGCCTATATACATGATCATGCCTAGATATTCTCATAACTATGCTCAGTTCTATCAATTGCTCGATTGTAATTTGTTCACCCACCGTAATACTTATGTTATCTTGAGAGAAGCCACTAGTGAAACCTATGTTCCCGGGTCTATTTTCCATTATATTAATCTCCCCACAACAAGCTATTTCTATCACCGTTTATTTTGCAATCTTTACTTTTATGCTTTATCATAAAAATACCAAAAATATTATCTTATCATCTCTATCAGATCTCACTTTTGCAAGTGGCCGTGAAGGGATTGACAACCCCTTTATCGCGTTGGTTGCAAGGTTCTTATTTGTTTGTGTAGGTACGAGGGCTTGCATGTGGCCTCCTACTGGATTGATACATGGGTTCTCAAAAACTGAGGGAAATACTTATGCTACTTTGCTGCATCACTCTTTCCTCTTCAAGGGAAAACCAACGCATGCTCAAGAGGTAGCACACGGCAATCTTGATGACGATCACCACTTGATGTCATCCTTTCCATGGGTTGTATGATATCTTCCTCTTGACGACGGCCCATGGACACGTAGCTAACTGTCGGGGATATACCCCGCGGTATGACCCGGCCGGAATTATAACCCGGTTGGGACTTGGTAAACTGCCAGATGTTAAGTCAGATCATAACCCGGCAGATGTTAATTCATATCATAACCTGGCAGATGTTAAGTCAGATCATCACCCGGTTGATGTTAAGTCATATCGTAACCCGTCAGATGTTAAGTCAGATGGTAACCCAGCAGATGATAAACCGGCAGACGGTCATAACCCAGCAGACAGAGTCGCCTGGGGTTAATAAACCCGATACGTTAAGAAGCCCATGAAGAGAAGTCAGAATAGTTTAAGTCTTAGTCCGAGATGGACTCTACATGTAACCCTCCCCTTCAACTTATATAGGAGGGGCGGGGAACACCAAGAGGAGAGAGGAATAATGATAAGGCTAGACATAACTAGGAGAGCCGGTTTACGGCGACTCCCAGGTGATGATAATGAGACCTAGCCACAAACAGCATGTAGGGTTGTTACCGGATGATGTTTTCCGGGGCCCGAAGTTGTCTAAAACCTTGTATTCTGTCACGTCTCTCAATTCCGATCAACCCCTCTCAAGCTACCACATAGATGCGTTGGCCTCACGACTAAGTCCTCACACTAGGACATCTGCCGTGACAAATCCATGACAGTTGGCGCCCACTGTGGGGCCTGCGCACGGTGGTGTTGAGTTCTTGGAGGGATTTTTTTCAGGGACCGGGAAGTTTACAATTTTCCGGATGAACCGGTTTGAAAGGATTTGCATCAACTTCAAAGGTCATCAATCCAGATTTGGGATCTATGAGATGTAAGGTTCAAGAAAAATTAGGGTTACAACTTGTCTTCCGCCCTCGTCCGACGATCTGTCGAAACCAACAGGAAGTTTATTCACGTACGACTTTTTCTCGGCGGGTTGTGCACAGCATCTAGCAATCAAGCTGTCAAATCACTATGTCGTTAAGACGATCAACTTCCGTTGGAATCTGATCGGACACATTACATGTCCGGGAGCATCAACTCGTAGCTGCTTGTGTTTTTTCCTTCAAAGTACAGCGATCCGAAGCCAGATCAATGTTTGGAACACCGCCTAAGCCGAGACCGACAGGAGTTCTGTATGTGTGCAAGTCATCTGAGGCTACAGCCTAATCTGCCGAGTTTCACTACTGTTCGCAGGCCGTGGGAATAAACCGTCTGTTGCTACATTTTTCCCTGGCGTGAAGAATAGTCAAATCCAAAAAATCAACTAGTACGTGACAAAGACTAGTACTACTTGAGTACTACTAGATCAGATTACTACATCCATCTGAGTCAGAAGAGTCCAAGAGCTGCCGGATCATCATCAGGGTATTTTTCAATGAGAAAAAAGGGTGGGGTGCCCATGAGCATGAGCTGGGAGAAGACCCGGACGTGGATGGACAAATTAAGAGCATTAGAGCATTACTAGTAGAGCCCTCAAACCCCTAAAAATAACCGCTTTTTTACAGTTTTCGCCGAAAAAACGCCGTAGACTAGAACCTCTAAACCCTCAAACCCGTAAAAAAAATTAGAGGTCCAACCCTTAAACGACTTTGCAATCGGTAGAAGTAGGGGTTGAGGGAAAAATCTCCCCCCCCCCCCCCCCCAACCCGCACTCCTCCTCGTCGCACTCCTCCTCATCGCGTGGGAGCCAACCGCTCGTCCGCTCCCGCCGCCTCTCGTTGCCTCCCGCCCCGCCGGCCATGAAAGGCCCCGCCGCGCCCGCGCCCCCGCCCGCCGCTCCCGCCCCGCCCGCCTCGCCTGCCCCGGTGCCCGCCCCGGCGCCTGTCCCCGCACCCGCCCCCGCCCGCCCGACCGTCACCGACGTGGTGGCGGCGACCCACGTCGGGGCGAAGCGGCGGCGGGCGGGCCTCGCCGCGCCTCCTCCCACCTCCCAGCCTTCCGCCCCGGCCCCCGTCCCCGCCCCGGCTCCTTCCCACGCCACGGCCCCGGTGCCCGCCCCCAAGAAGAGCCACCCGAAGGCGGCCGGTCGTGGGCCCCAAGGGGCCGCCAAGGTCGTCGGCTCGTCCCCGGCCGTGAAGAAGCCGCGGAAGAAGCCCCCCGCCGCGGCCGCGCCCCCGCCCGCCATCGTCGCCGAACCTTCTCCCGCCGCGCACGAGGTGCTCGGGGAAATGGCAACCCCATCCTCGTTCATGGACCTCCTCCAAAACGCGGAGGTGGACCTCAGAGCTCCACCTCTAGACCCCTTTAGGGTTGGAGACGACTTGGAGGAAAAGGAGGAAGATGAGGAGGATGAAGGGGATGACGAGGAGGAGGTGGCCGAGATAGGGCTGCAGGCATTCACCGCCGCTTCCCGCCCACACGCTCGGTCGACAAACTACACCAAGGCGGAAGATGTCCTCTTGGTTCGTGCTTGGGCAGCTGTGGGAATGGATGCTACCACCGGCACCGATCAAACCGGTAAACTCTATTGGCAAAGGGTCGAGGACGTCTATTGTAGGATCAAGCTGAAGAATAGTGGGTTCATCCATCGCACATTCCGGTCGCTTCAAGGCCGTTGGGAGTTGATCAAGCCCGCTTGTTCTCGTTGGAGTGCGGCCATGGACCAAGTGAGGGATGCACCACCTAGTGGAACCGTGGAGAGTGACTATGTAAGTACATATTTCTTCACTTTTTTGATTATGTGTGTGCACTATGCTATTGGTGGGTTCTTATGTGATTTATGTGTGGTTGATAGGAGACAATTGCCGGCTTGAGGTACAAGGAGATGGCCGCTTCCAAGGGCAAGCCATTCCCATTTAAGCATGTTTGGTCAATTCTTCAAACCTTTGACAAGTGGAAGTTGAGGGATCAAGAGACCGCACCCAAGAAGTCGGCAATGCTAAGGATGGACGATAGTGAAGATGAGGAGGAGAGGAACGTGGGCAAGCCCGAGGGAAACAAGAAGGGCAAGCTAAGGGTCAAGATGAAAGAAGAGGCGTCAAGCCTAAGGGAGAAGATGGACCACATGATAAATGCAAGAGAGGAATTGACAACGAAGACATTGGAGATGAAGCTTCTTATCACCGAGAAGAAGAAAGAGGTCAAGCTTGCACAAGTTGAAGCAAAACGTGAAGAAGCAAAGCACAAGGCCGAGTTGGAGGAGAGGATGATCAAGCTCAAAGATGCAAAGGTATGGAAAGAACTCATGGTGGAAGAGAAAGAGCACATGATGATGTCCAAGAAGGACATGGATCAAGACCAATTGCAATGGTGGAAGGACTACAAGGAGGACATCGCGGAGAGGAAGAGGATGTTTCGTGTTGCGTCCTCTACTTTTCGAGGTGACACTCCGATGAGTAGTTGTGGTGATGGCGGTGTGTACGACTCCATCGGTGGCGATGGAGATGCTTGATGGAGCCCGCTTGTGGTCTAGGAGATGGCGCCGAGGTGCAACTTTTGGTGATGATGCCGATGAGAGGAGGAAGATGATGATTTTGTGATGTAAACTATTAAACCATGCATCAATGATTGTCATTTGGTAGTTTGTTTGGAAGTTGATTGTGTTCTTGTTGTCATAAATTGTGAGATGCCATATGATAGATTTAAAGGTTGGTGTTGAGGCAAAGACTAGAACCCTCAAATCCAACCCTTAAAGCAGTTTATGGGTTGGGTTTGAGGGTTCTAGTATTTGCCCCTGTTTTTCAACCCTTAAAAGTGTCAAAAAGTGGCACTTCTCAACCCTTAAAAGTGCTTTGAGGATTTGAGGGTTTGAGGGTTCTACTAGTAATGCTCTTACTAGTAGAACCCTCAAACCCTCAAATCCTGAAAGCAATTTTAAGGGTTGAGTTGTGCCACTTTTTGACACTTTTAAGGGTTGAAAAACAGGGGCAAATACTAGAACCCTCAAACCCAACCCGTAAACTGCTTTAAGGGTTGGATTTGAGGGTTCTAGTCTTTGCCTCAACCCCAACCTTTAAATCTATCATATGGCATCTCACAATTTATGACAACAAGAACACAATCAACTTCCAAACAAACTACCAAATGACAATCATTGATGCATGGTTTAATAGTTTACATCACAAAATCATCATCTTCCTCCTCTCATCGGCACCATCACCAAAAGTTGCACCTCGGCGCCATCTCCTAGACCACAAGCGGGCTCCATCAAGCATCTCCATCGGCACCGGTGGAGTCGTACACACCGCCATCACCACAACTACTCATCGGAGTGTCACCTCGAAAAGTAGAGGACGCCTTCGGTACCGATCCTCGCGGCCCAAGAGAGGCCGCCTTCTACCGGCTCTTCTTGGTAGCCGGGGCGGGAAGCGGCGGTGAGGCGGCGAGGGCGGGAGCCGGGGCGAGGTGGGCGGGGCGGTGACGGAGGCGGGCGCCGGGGCGGGGGCGGCAGGAGGTGGTGCGAGGCCCGCCCGCCGCCGCTTGGCCCCGACGTGGGTCGCCGCCACCACGTCGGCGACGGTGGGTTGGGCGGGGGTGGGGGCGGGCGACGCAGGCGGGACGGGCGGGGCGGGAGCGGCGGCGGCGGCGGGCGGGGGCGCGGCGGCGGGGGGGCCTTCCATGGCCGGCGACGAGGAGGAGTGTGGCGGGGGCGGGCGGGAGGAGGAGCGGTTACAGCTCCCGCGCGGGCTCGGAGCGAGGGACGAGGACGAGTGTGGGTTGGGGGGAGATTTTCCCCTCAACCCCTACTTCTACAGATTGCAAATTGGTTTGAGGGTTGGACCTCTAAATTTTTTTACGGGTTTGAGGGTTTAGATGTTCTAGTCTACGGTGTTTTTTGGCGAAAACTGTAAAAAAGAGCGGTTATTTTTATGGGTTTGAGGGTTTGAGAGCTCTACTAGTAATGCTCTAACTACGACCCGGAAAACAGACGAGCAGGCAACCTTGGTTGTTCACTGGCAAGTCGCCGCCATGGCCTTCCGCCAAGCGGCCTTTTCTCCGAGCCGTTCTCGCCAAGTGACTCCGCCTCCGCCTCATGTTGTGTCGAGCCGGCCTCCATCGTTGTCTCAGCAGTATCACCTCAGAGTGACCACTCCGAGCTGCTGTGCCTCGAGCTGCAGTCCTCACCTACGAGCGACCGCAGTCGTCGTTCCTGATTCAGAACCGCCGTAGCATCTGCCTCAACCCGCTGCCATTCCCCGCGGTCACCTCTGTCAACTTGTCGAGCCGCCCTCGCGGGCATGACGAGCTGCTGCCACGACCATAACGCGGCCTCGCACTGTTTCTATGGCCGATCTGCCGCCGCCCTGCATCTGAGTCGCCTTGCGCTTGACCCGCTTTAATCCGCCGCTTTACCTCTAAACCGCCATCGCTGGCAGCCGGCTTACCTTGCTGCTGTGCCTTCGAGCTGGTCTGCATCTCTGCCAAGGCTCACCGCGACCCGCCTCCGCCTTGTCAAGACGCTACCCCGGCCGGGCCGCCGTTATGACTTCACCAAGCTCCGCTCTGGGTTACCTCCGCCTTGATGGTCTTGCCTCTGCGGCCTCCAGCCGCCCGCGCTAAGCCGCCGTCGCTCTTTACCGAATCATCCTTGAGCCGCTTTGCCACGGCCGCGTTTCAGTTCCGCCGTGATTCTGCTGCATGTCCAGCCGCATTCGCCTCGGCGAACTACCTCAAGTCACCTTCAAATTGAACCGCTGTTCGCCTTCACTGCGGGCTCGCTGGCGTGCCTCCGTCGACCGGCCTTGAGCCGCCCGCCTCTGAGACGCCCCTGGGTTCATTCAGCTTTTGCTGCAGTCGTGCCTAGACCGCATCTGCGTGAAGCCGCCATCACTGTTTTGCCAAATCGCTGGCACCCCTTTTACCGCCTCTAAACCGCCTGGCCGCTGCACACTGCTGATGATGAGTCACCACTTCTGCTTCTTGGGTCGATTGCTGCTTCTACCTTGAGCTGGCCACCTCTGCAAAGTCAATGGATATAAATCAGGCTACCGCGGTGTTGGTCCCGAGTCGCCGGAAGCTTCACGCCAAGTCGCGGGCCACCACGTTGAGCCAGCCCCGGTTTGCCGTCTTCGTCGCTTCACCTACCACACTGTTGTAAACTGAGAAGATTAGGGAGAACTGATCACCACAATCGATTATGCTCTAGGCAGTGCCATATATACACTTACAGGACGGCAGCCCAGGGAGATCATGGGTGCTCCACTACTAGAGATCGTGCGCCACGATCACACGCACGCTCTACACTGTATGCCAGCGGCTATACGTATACACATGCGATATACAAGAGCAGTACAGTCTAACAACTGTGACCTACCGGCCTCTATTGAGCCGCCCGTCGCCGGTGCATCTCTGAGTCGCCGCCCCAATGAATTTGAGCTGCCCCGTGGTCGGTTTACTCCGCCTCTATTCTGCGAACTGCCCCGCGCTAGTTTCCATGGCTGCGCCTGGGGTGACCCGCCAGGAGTTGAAGCCGTTTCAAGTCACCAGAGGATTCCTCGAGCCGCCGATCTAACCCGGCCGTGTGGCTTCTACATCAATCTGCTTTACCAACTCGCCGTTGTTGTCGCAGCCGCCTTTCTTTACCCCGCGCCTCTGCTGTTGCCGGGCTACCCCCGATGCTGCGGCCACTTCCGCCTCGTCAAGTCGCCAATGAGAGCTATAGCCCGGCGCTATCGTCCACCACTCTCGTGCGCCCGAGTCCGCTGCCCCGTCGGCCACGCTTGTTCTTCCGGATCTGCCCCCACACCGGTTCGCCATTAGCGCCGTCTCCGCTGATCTCCGCGAGCTGCCGCCTCTGTTGCATGTTGCCATGACCCGCCTCCGAGCTTGCCTTGCTTCGCCGGTTTACTCCTGCTGCAAGTCGGCTCTGCCTCCCCGGCCTCCGCTGCCGCTTCAACAGCTTTGAGCCGCTGCTGCTAGCAAGCCGCCGCCAGTCTCGCGCCGCTGCTAACCCACCTTTCCTCCACCTTGAGTTGCCTTGTCGGGTCACCTCCGCTGCTGAATTGTGAGCCGCCTTCGCCAACTCGCCTCGGTAGACGCGGGCTGCTTCTGTTGTGGCCTTGCCACGCCGTCCGCCGTTGCCTTCGTGGTCGGTTTTTGCTGCATGTTGCTGCCGCTCTAAACCGCCGCCGCTCAGAACGGTATTCAAATTGGTGTGCCCCAAGGACAAGTCTAGAGGCGTTATTTCTCCTAACCTGTTGACGAGACTGAGGAGGTGCAGATTTTAAACAGTGCAAACGGAGGATGCTTCAGAAGAAAGTGCTGCAGGCGCTCAACTGCAGAGAGCTCACACCAAATATGACCCCAACTCCAGACACCTGCAGTCTGAATCCGTTTGTCCAGCTTCAAACATAGTTGTACACTATTGGAAGGAAAAGAGACTACGTTGTTTTGAAGAGAGAGGGTCAAACTACTTGTTTGACTCCCATACACATGCATGGAAGCAAAATCGTTAGTACTACAGAGTACTACTACGACCCACGCGGAGATCAAATAAAAAAGAAGATCGGCAGCATCAACACAAATATGCTTTGGATAAATATATGGATCAAAGGGAATTCAGTAATAGTACTGAAAATTTATCTACAGACAGATGATCCGTCGTAGAAAAGAATCAGGTGATATCCGTCTAAATCTATTTTATTAGCACAATATTGTTTTCGTCAAAGAAACAATTACTTTGGTCTGTATCATTTTTGTATGCAGGGCAATTATTTATTTCCAAATGACGTTATATAGCGGAAGTTTGTCCTTGCCGTGCCACTCAATAGAAGCACCCAAGCTGCTGCCCTTGGAGACCAATCCATATCGGCATATCAGGGTCGCACCCGCTCATACAAGCTGCCCAATGGACGTTTGTAAACCACCGCCCTGCGGTCCGGTTTATTCCAACAAAATCTGGAGCAATTAATGATATCAGCTCCCACTTAAACCGGATGACTCAATGGGCAGGTGCATAAGTTGCCGCCACTGGAGTTTGTTTAAACATGAACAACCAGCTAGGATGAACCATTGGCCGAATTGCTGACACAGCTCATACGGGATCATTTATAACCCACCGCAGTCACCTCAACTTTCTGTTGATTCACATCACGCTATCAACGCCACTGATATACACCTTCTGCTATGGTCAAATACGGAAAATCTCAAGACAACTCATCAAGTCGTCCTAAGACTCGCGGGCTACAATGACATGACTCAACAAATCTTGCCAGTTTCAGCAGGCTCAAGAACTCCGGATCATTGGAGGGAAGATAACCCGGTCCCGTAGGCTACCGCCATATTGCTGAAAATTTAAAGGCCGTCAGAAAATCCGGCTCAAAATGAAGATTCCGGTTTAAAATCCGGTTCAAGGGGAATCTGTCTCCCACAAAGTTTTGAAGCTCTCAATATCTAGTTTAAAACTCCGGTTGAAAAAGAAATTCATCTCTCGCAAGTTCGAGTTTTCAGAAAAATTAAAGGTTGCCAAAGAGAACTTTCTGCCATGATGCGCAGTTCAAACATGGGTATCCTGCCTTATTGGCTTATCTTACTATGGTCACATGGGGGCTTCCTGATTATCCTTTGATCAGGCTTATACGCCATGCTTACAAAACACTTGGGGGCTTGCTACCCATGTTAAAGGGACCAAAAAGAGAGTCTGTTGCAAAAGCACAACTCAAACATAGGTACCCACTGAGCATAGCTCAAAAATATTGCTTGGGGGCTCTTTGTTCTAAAGAACAAGAGTTTTTATGACCCTTGTAATAGGCTTAAAAGCCAGGCTTGGAAGCCAGGTGTATTCACCTAAAATCCCGGGTTATCCTGCCTTTTTAAGTAAGCCACTCCGCCCAGGTATTCCTGGAAAGACACGCCGAACGTTTGACAAGTCAATTTTATGCAGACCATGAACTTGTCAAAGTTAATGACGATTGATTATGTGAGGTCCATCTTATAAGGTTTGTAAAACGGTTTAACTCAGTGGCCTGTGCAGCCCGTGAAAGCACTCGATTTTCGGCCTGGCAGCCCATGAAAAGCCTCGTTTTTTCATTTGTTTTTATTCGACAGATCTTTTGAGGTTTATTTGATGAGGCTTATAATGCTTTATGTTTACAATTCACCGGTGTTTATTAACCGGCCAGGCTTTCGACTATAAGTCACCAGTGTGAGATAAGATAATATCCGGTGTTTATTAACCCGGCCTGGCTTTGTTCTCAAGCCGGCAATATATGATAATTACCAGTGCTCAAATTTTGGGTTATCACCCTTACTACACTGGCTTGGTAAACCAACAGTGTGATCAAATATCACAGGAACCGGTTTTTAAACCGGGTTATATTATTCAAATCTTTAATAGCCAACATGGCTGGATTTTTATTATGGTTATCAGTAACCAGTATTATGATTGAGGTTTTCAAAGTCACTTTAGCGCAATGGCTATTATTTTATCAATGGATATGATTTATTCTACAATGGAAGGAATGGTCCCGAATCGCTGCAGGCTTACGACCTGACACTTGGGGGCTACATTATTCAAGTCAAGATCACATCCAATATGCAAGTCTCATGTCATTGCCAGCATGCACCATGGCACTGGGGGCTAATGAAAAGATATTTTTGCTTGCCTTATTGAAGACCCGACTCATCACATCGTAATGAGCCGGTCCTTGGGGGCTACCAATTGCTTCTGTCAAAAAATATAAGGTACACAAGCTTTAATCCATTATATTGAAAGGTTTATTGCTCAGTTGGCAAAGCACAAAGCTCTTAACCTTGTGGACGTGGGTTCAAGCCCCATGATGGGGGTTACATCATATGACGTTATTTTCAATAAAGTATATATAAAGTCCCAGCTCAATATTATCTTACTGAGCCGGACCTTGGGGGCTACACGTTGCTGTTCAAGTTTACATGATCATATCTATAAAGTCCCTGCTCATTATTGCATAATGACCCGGCCCTTGGGGGCTACACTGGTGGAAGTTTTTATGAGCATAAGGCAATTACAAGTCCCAGGTTGCTGCAAGCATGATAACCCGGCACTTGGGGGCTACATATGTGGAATACTCAGTTTATGACTAGTGATTGAGATGAACAAACTGGATTTCTTTAAGCTTGTGACATTCATATTGAAGCAAGTCTTAAGCTGTTACTACGTTCCCTTCTTAAGACTTGGGAGCTACAAGTGATATGCATATAAGAGGTATATTTTTAAACTGGTGCCATCAATATTTATAAACTGGCAATTTTGGCAATGATAAACTGGCAAGTTTTACATCTTCAAGCCGGCTGAAGAATCAGAGGAGCATTTCAAAGACCAATGTTTTTTAAGCATTGGAGCTAAGTCAAATGAATTATTCTTCACAATATTTCTCTGTGACAAACCAATGTCAGAAAATTTCTTATGAAGCTGGCATATTGACCCGGATTTTCTAGAAGAAGGTAATGACAAGGAATTAAGGATGATCAGGTACCGTCTTACAAAAGTTCTTAAACCGGAGCACAACCTGTTAAATTTGTCCTTGTGTTTTGTTTGCACGGTCAGTTTAACATGGATAAATCCAAATTAAACTGGGGGCTAATGTCAGGGATATACCCCGCGGGTATGACCCGGACGGAATTATAACCCGGCTGCGACTTGGTAAACCGACAGATGTTAAGTCAGATCATAACCCGGCAGATGTTAAGTCAGATCATAACCCGGAAGATGTTAAGTCAAATCATAACCCAGTTGATGTTAAGTCTGATCATAACCCGGCAGATGTTAAGTCAGATGGTAACCCGACAGATGATACACCGGCAGACAGTCATAACCTAGCAGACAGAGTCGCCTGGGGTTAATAAGCCCGATACGTTAAGAAGTCCAAGATGTTAAGAAGCCCATGAAGAGAAGTCAAAATAGTTTAAGTCTTAGTCCGAGATGGACTCTACATGTAACCCGCCCCTTCAACTTATATAAGGAGGGGCGGGGCACCCCAAGAGGAGAGAGGAATAATGATAAGGCTAGACCTAACTAGGAGAGTTGGTTTACGGCGGCTCCCAGGTGATGATAATGAGACCTAGCCACAAACAGCATATAGGGTTGTTACCGGATGATGTTTCCCGGGGTCCAAAGCTGTCTAAAACCTTGTCTTGTGTCGCGTCTCTCGATTCCGATCAACCCCTCTCAAGCTACCACATAGATGTGTGGGCCTCACGACTTAAGTCCTCACACTAGGACATCTGCCGTGACAAATCCATGACACTAACCCCACATAGAACTCTCACATAGATAATGGGTTAGTACACAAAGTGCAATGGATAATGGTTATCATACCAAGGGATCACTTGATCCCTCTCGGTACATCCTCTACGCTTTGTGAGTTGATCAACTTGATTCACTCTTGACTTAGTCTTGATCAACCTTGAATCTTTTCAACTCTCTTTGTTTGGATGATGTCTTGAAGGTAAACATGAATGATCACACAATCTTCTTCTTCAAGACATGCTTGCAATAAGCTCAACACTCACATGACCAATCTTTGGATAATTCCTTAATAGCACCTTGGTCAACACATAAACTCCTTGAAACCAACACATGGACTACAAGAAATACCTATGGACAAATTCTTCAAATATAACTCAATGCAATCATTAGTCCATAGAGAATGTCATCAATTACCAAAACCACACGTGGGGGCACTGCATGTCCTTTCAGTAGCGCTTGTGCAAGCGCTACTGCTAGCTATAAAACAAGTGCTACTACTAGGGTTTTCCTAGTAGTGACCTGCCGACCGCAATGTAGTGCAAGCCCAACCTATGGGAATCACTAATGAGACCAAGATCTTCAAGACGGTGCCCTCAAGAGGAATACGACGTTGAAAGTGCCGCCGCCACCTGATCCAACCAGACTGCCAAACGCTTCCATTCTAGAGTTGGCTCGTGTTTTCCCTCTTCCATGGTTTTGGCCCCGAGCAGCAGCGTCCGCGCTCACGGAGGAGAACCTGCTGTTCCTAGAAGTGTGGCACGCGGTTGGCCGCGCCTACTACGACAAGTCCTTCAACGGGCAGAGCTAGTTCAGGTACCATGAGCGCACCCTCCGTGACGACCCCATGAACACGCGGCAGGAGAGAGTATTTAACAAAAAACTACCACAATTCGTGTAACTGTGCCTACAAACTACCACTTTATAAATTTATGCTGAAAACTACTCCATCTGTCCTAGTGTTAAAAAATGCTATTATATTATGGGGCGGAGGGAGTAGCATTTTCACTAATTCTTTAAAAAGACACTAGTGACTGATTTGGCCGAAATTAAACTCGATTACGACCGGGCTGGCTCACACGTAAGCGTTGACTATTAAATTCACCGTTATGACATGTAGGGCCCAGTAGTCAGTGTCCCATCTAATCGTGAATATACAAATTACTAGTTAGGCTAATCTAACCTGCAGGCCCAGTGGTCAGTGTCCCATCTAATCCTAACAACCAATTAACCCATCCCTACCCTACCCAAATCGCAAGCTCGACTCCCCTTTACTCTTTGTGTCGTTGTGGCCAAGACGTTGGCGGCCGCGCCGCCGGAGTACTGCCGGCCGAGATGCGCCGCGGGAAGACCCCAGGCCGCCGCCCAGTGGCTCGCCTCGCCTGCAAGTCGCGCTGCGGCGTGGCCCGGGGCACCGCTTGATGTCGCGCCGCGGGGAGGCCCCAGTCCGCCGCCCGGTCGCTTGCCGTGCTTGCAGGTCACGCCGCGGGGAGGCCCCAAGCAGTTGCCCGATCGCTCGCCTCGCCTGCAGGTCGCTCCATCTCCTCCGGATGCACTCGCGCCGCCGGAGTACTTCATCTTCTCCGCCTCCATGAAGGCCGTCGCCGCCTCGATCTGCTGTTGTCGATGGCCACGTTCTACAATCCCCCGGAGCGACCTGCTGCTGGCGTCCATGACAGAGCTGATGTGGCCGGAGCGTCTGGCGACGGCTGTTCTCCGCCGTCCCTCTTCACATCATTCGCCGCCGGCCACAGGGACTACCCCTGGTCTTCCTCCATGGGGAATTTTAGAGGAAGGAGATAGAAATGACATGTGGGCCTCATATGTTGACGGTCAAACTTAACGGTGGTGACTTTTTTAGTTCGTGTGGGCCAACCCTGTCGTAATCGAGTTTAACGAGGTGAATCGGGCACTTTTCATACATAATAGTTTTTAGTCAAAGATTAGTGAAAAAGTGGTAGTTTTCGGCACAAATTTGTAAAGTGGTATTCTGTAGGCACGGTTTGGTGAATTGTGGTAGTTTTTTGTTAAATACTCGGCAGGAGACATGTATGGCCCTAATAATTGTGCAAAGTCTCCTTGCTGTCCACTCCCTAGCGAAAATAAGGTTACACGGCCTGCACTTCTGCAAGTCATCACATGTCCCTTCACATTTCTACCAAGTAGAAACAAAATTCGACGATTCGATCAAATGCACCTATTTTATGCTACCACTCCCTTGTTGAGTCCGAATTTCGTTTATAAACTCAATGAACCACTTAAAGAGACCATTGGTTTGTACGGATATGAGAGATGCTGCGTTTCTTACGCTATGTGATTGAATTTGCTTACCCCCGAACTGTATTTCAGATGCGGCGATAAAGAAGATGGTTGCAACCTTGGATGTGACCCGTTCACTCGGTTATTGGAACCCGAGAAATTCAAGAGTTTACGAGTATGAGGCTCACACAAACTCCAGTTACTGCTCACTTAACATAGTATGAACTGCTTTCAGATGCATGTCATTGCCTTTCCTGAAGTAAGTCTGGCACGCTAGGTGCAATCACGGGTGTAGGTTTATTTTATTTTTTGAAAGGGAAGCATAAGATTTGCCTCATCTATTAAATAAAGAGAGAATAGGGTTTAGAGAATTACAACACACCCACACATTCGGCATGACAATTACTCGCCCAGAAAAATATTCCCTAATTTCTTTGCGCCCGTGGCAATCCAAAGCTTGGCCTCGTCGATGATGATGGTGAGTAGGATTGTTGGTGGCGCACTCTTGTGGCGGAACACCCGTGCATTTCTTTCATTTCAAATGGTCCACGAGACGAGCATGGTGAGGGAGGCCATAGCTTGTCGGTTAGGGTTGCAGTTGTCGGTTCTCTTGTCCCACCACTGGTAGACGGAATCGCCCATGAGCCACTCGGATGTATCCATGTGCGCGAGATCTAGCTTCTCAATGAGAGACTTCCATAGCTGAATTGTGTAGCGGCACTTGAAGAAAAGGTGGGCTCCCGATTCTTGCTCCATATTGCAAAGCTTGCAAAGGCCACAATTTGGCCAACCTCGTCGCTCCAAGCGATCGGCGGTCCAGACCCTATCTTGCAACGCCAACCAAGCAAAAAACTTAACCTTTGGAGGTGCCCATGCCTTTCAAACTATGCGATCCAAGGGGGGAGAGTTATGCCTAGGAATTGAGCCTTGTACGCGGTGGCCGTCGTGTAGATCCCATCGTTTGCATGCTTCCAAATGATGACGTCTTCGGTTTGCTCATGAAGGTGGACATCATTAAGGAGCATCCAAAGAGTGAAGAACTCCCGAATGTGGGCGACGGAAGCAACCGTGTCTATGCCATGATTGATCTTGAAGATCCAAGTGTTCCCTGCGAGGGCCTCACGGACCTTCCAATTCTTTCTTCTCGAGGCCGCAAACAAGAGTGGCACAATATCCTTGGGTCTGCGACCAAGAAGCCATGGAGAGCCCCAAAAAGGTGTTTTGGCGCCATCCCCTACAGTGATAGTCGTAGAGGCATAGAAAAACTCAAGGTCCTCCTCTGTGCACGGATTTCCAAGGCCAACCCATAATCTGCGGGGCTCAGTCCATTCATACCATACCCATCGGAGCCTCAAAGCACGTGCAAACTTGTCGATGTCGAGCACCCCGAGGCCACCATATTATTTTGGTCTACAAACCACCTTCCAGTTGACCTTGCATTTGGCTCCCGTTGTCTTGTCCGAGCTGGACCAAAGGAAAGCTCTCTCAGTTTTGTTAAGGCTATGTAGAGAGCTCTGAGGCACGATGAGGGGCGTGATGGAGAATACTGCTTGGGAGGTAATGACCGACCTAACAAGTGTCGTACGACCGATGGTAATGATGTTTTGCCCCTCCCAAGTGACCAATTTGCCGGCTGCTTTGTCCTCAAGGTATTGGAAATCCACGTTCTTCAGTTGCCAAACAGAGAGTGGTAGTCCAAGGTATTTGACCGGAAAAGTGGCACGTGCTGCCGGCATCCTCTGAAGAATTCGCTCAAGGTCAAGGTGATTGCAATGAATAGGCACAACCGAGCTTTTTGCAAGTTGGAACAAAGGCCCGTGACGTCCCCAAAGCCTCTTAGGATAGAGGCAAAATTGTCGATGTCCCGCTTGATGGGGGCCACAAAGACCGCCGCGTCATCCGCATAGAGGGAGGTGCGCACCATGGCACCCCGCCCACGGATCTTATGGAGGAGCCCTTTTCGCGTCGCGCACCATGGGTGTAGGTTTATCGATTGGCCACCCGTTGGCACTTAATGGATCGCCTGCAGGGCTCTCTGTAATGTCAACTGCCCCAGGAGGTCCTGCAGAAAAGGCAGGCATCATGTCTGGAGATGTTATCTTGACAATTGACGATACAAGCGCCCAAGACATGGACATATATGACGCGGCAGATCGCTTACAGTAAGACCTGGCTATTACAAATACTTTATATGAGCAAAATGCAGTGTTAGCGAATGTTGCATACCTAATATTTTAGTGGCTGGTAATCTTTTGTTAGTTCCTGCTAGGGGTCCTGAAGGAAGCTCAATAGATTTGACTATTCTCAGTGGAGCTCATACCAGACATGTTGTTTTGAAGTAAACTCCTGCACAGCATTCTTTTGTAGTTCCTTCAGAAGAAATGATTCAGTACTTTTACTCGAGACTAAAGAGTGGTTGTTGCTGATTCATCTTAACTTAATGTATGCCAGGAGAGAAAGATATACTTTAAACCCGGTGAGGTCAAGGATGTGTGAGATTCCAGGTTAAGAGGACAGCTCAAAGATTGGTTACATCAAACTAACAACATTTAACCAAAATGCTGCAGGTTTTAGTTGGCTCTGGCTCGAATTATATTCTCATTCTGAAGCATTTATAGTTTAAAAGATGCCAAGCTCTGCTGACCACACCACTTAACTATCCTATTCCAGGATCCGTTAAGGAAACCATTAAGAAATTAAGGGAGAACAACGTAAAGGCCTTTGTGTTGGATCTGCGGAATAACAGGTTTTTACCTGCAGAACCCGGGGTGCCTTATCACCTAATTCTATTGAAATATTGACATGGTTGTGTTTGATGCAGCGGTGGCCTTTTTCCTGAAGGGATTGAGATTGCGAAGATTTGGTAAGCTGTTACATCATCATATTTCAGCACATGAGTTTTGGTCTGTGTTTGCATATGTGTTGACGATGTACTTTTTTTCGGCAAAGGATGGATTTTATTAGCTCAAAATGAAGCATCAAGAAGATACAAAACACAATGAGCACACACCCGGTCTCTACATAGCTAGGATGCACACAGCCGACACCAACTCACACACACGCGAGAAAAACACGCTTACAATTAGCAAAGTCATATATGACCAAAGCCATGCGTAGGCGTGGAAAAAAGAAAAAAGCCCAAGGCGATGAGATCTGCGATCGACAAACTACAACAACAACCATATCCGCACCAATCATTTCATGACACCACATGGACGACGAGGTTCTTCAACAGCAACGCCTTCAGTAAAAGAGCGACACTCAGGCGCTGCCGTACTTAAGTAGTTTGTTAATTATACTTAAGTAGTTTGTTGACGATGTACTTAAGTAGTTTGTTAATTATATTTTAAACTGGAATATCTTAACTACATAACCGACTGATAAAAATATGAAAAAAAATCCGTGATGAATTCTAGCTGTACACATGGATAGTTTTACTCTTGGCTTATATCTGTTGGACTCGTGAAAACTGGGACTTTGTTTGTTAATCTTTATGCCTAGGCTGTTCTCATAATATGTACAGCAGTAACTCTGGGCTGAAAACTACTATATTGATTCTATTTTTTCCATATTAAATTACTCGCTAAATGAGTGAAGTTTTAACACTACTCTTGTTTTCTCAGGATGGACAAGGGTGTCATTGTGTATATATGTGATAGCCGTGGCGTCCGTGACATTTATGAGGCAGATGGAGCTAGCACAATTGCTGCTTCAGAACCTTTAGTTGTCCTGGTATGTGCTACCTTTGCTTACAAGAATGCAATGAGAGATTTCGCTGATCAATGATATTACTGTATGCGTCACAAGAAGCAACCTTTGAACAGTTGAACTTGTTTTTTTTTAGGATCAACAGTTGAACTTGTTACCAGGTAAACAAAGGAACTGCCAGCGCAAGTGAGATCCTTGCAGGAGCTCTGAAAGACAACAAGAGCCTGTCGGCCCCCAGGAGGATCCAGTCGGTGTTCACACTACTGGGTTAGCTGTGACGGTGGCGCGCTATGAAACCCCTGCGCATACAGACATTGGTAAGGTGAGCATTGCATTGCACATCAGACGCACGCAGACACGCATCTTGCACTAGAGATGCTGGTGACGGGTAACCTGACCTTCAAGCGTTTGTTTGTTTGGTATAAAAAGGTTGGCGTGATTCCAGACCGTCCATTGCCGGCCTCGTTCCCAACCGACGAAGATGGCTTCTGCAGCTGCCTCAAGGACCCAGCTTCTACCTGCAATCTTAATGCGGCCCGACTGTTTGCGAGATCATGACGTGGTCTCAAGTATGTCGCCACGAGCGGCTGCTCTCTGCACATTTTGGGTGGGCTTCTGCTGATACCAGAGTTTCTATTAATTGCGACACGTCACTGATCCAGTTCATTTTGTTAGCACCTGGTTATCTCAAAGGAAAAATCTGTTGACATCTGTACAAAGTTCAAATTTCACCTTAATGAGAACATCTCCAACAGCCGCGCCAAAAGGCGCGCGGTAAAATGGTTTTTTAGCGCGCGCGGCCCGGTTTCGCGCGCTCCAGCGGTGGCGGCAAACTAGCGCGCACGGGAAGCGTTTGCGCGCGTGCGGGAGAAAGCGGCAGCTGGCGCGGTAGATTTGACGCACCGCTTCGCGCGCACCTATAAAATCCGGTGCTCGCCACGCGCTCCACCACACTGCCACACGCCCTTTCCCTCGCCAACTCACCGCTTTCAGTCTTTCTCGCCGCTTCACACAGCGCCGCGCCACCATGCCGCCGCGCCGTCGGGGTTCTTCGGGCTACTGCGGCATCCGCGAGCGCCCCAACTGCTGGTACTCCGCTGAGATCCGGTGCGGCGACGTCCGGTTCGGCCTCGACACGTTCTGCAGCTGCCTCAAGGACTGTTGACGCTCGAAAATGGCATGATCGCAAAGAGTGACTTGAGGCCATAATGAGAAGATGTTAAAATTATGAGTTCATGTCACCACTGGATGGCTCTCTTCAAGCCGATCGAAATAAATATAGAGATGGTCCGAAATGAAGCTCGGATGCAAAAGTTATGCCAATCTTAGAGATGCTCGTATTGACACCAGATCAAAGAATGGCATGAAACCTAATTAAGGCGGCCTTGGATGGAAACAGTTACAACTGCAAAGTTCTTCGTCTCGTCAAAACGGACGATTTTGATATAAAAATCGTCCCCATCCGAGCTCGGATGCAAAATTTATAGGCAAAATCGTGCGCTGCAATAATGTTTGGCCGGATCATCCGGGCCGGGGTCCGGATCATCCGGGTAATTGAAGCACAAAGACACCAAAAGGTTGACGCTGAAGCCGGATAATCTGAGTCCAGTCCCGGATGACCCGGATGAAGGCCGGACAGTCTGGGTAGAAGTCCGGACGTCCGGGCAGTTTTTTCGGCTGCAGATGTTAGAAAACAGCCCGAAACATCCTCAAGATGACCTCGGATCGAAAAGTGTTCAACATGAAAGTTGTGCGTCTGGTCGAGACAGTTGATTTTGATATAAAATTCGCCCAAATCCAAGGTCGTATGTGGATTCTCGAGGCCAAACAGGGAGCTGCTGTCAGAAAACTGGGCTAGGCCGGATCATCCGGGCCTAGAGCCGGACATCCGGGCCGAAGGTCGTGAGTGTCCGAGTTTGGTTAGATTTTGATGATTTGGACGGCAAGGCAAGTCTTTTTCTTGTATGGGAAGTCCATCCGCCTCTTATATAGATAAGAGGTGACGGCCGATTGAACAACAACACACAATCGAACAATCATCTACCACTTTTTATCTTTTATCTTTTATCCTTAACCCTAGTTCTTCTTCTTCTCATTCTTCGTTCGTTCTTCTCCATTGCAGGTCGGCGAACCTCGAGGCCCTAGGGGCGATCAGGTCGACCTAGGGCAACCCATAGCTCCTACGCACCCTGACAGGGTCCCTCCCGGGCGTGTGGGGTTTCGGGTCTACAAAAGCGCCCGCCAGATTGTTTTGCATACCGCGCTTCCGGCGGGTCTCCTTCGACGTGAGCTGTGGTGCATCACCCCCGGCGTCGAGGGTACACGGTGACGTGTTCGTGTGCGAACACTTTTTGGCGACTCCACTGGGGATCGAAGCTTCAAATGGTCTCCGGCCCGTTCTTGCTACGAAGAGATCGTCATGTAGGGTTTGCAATCTACAAAGGTAATATGAATACCCAATTCACTTATGTAGATGCAAATAATGCATATGTTGTTGCTAGATCATCTAATGAGCATAATGTATCGGCTAGCCCTAGCTTAATCAATCATGCATCTAATTATGTGCAAGGGCCGATGCAACAAAATCATCATGACTCTACTTCATATAATTTTAGCAACATGCAACATATGTATCCCAAATCTCATGCATCGGCAACCCCACAAATTTATATGCCGATGAATAACATGATGAGTTCGGTTAATCAAGTTGAGACACCCTATGTAGGAACTTCCAATGGTGTGCAACAAAGTGTTTCAAGTTTTTATTCATCGGCAAATAACTTGCAGTACGTTAATCCAAACGTGCTAGTGGATAGGGGAATTGGCCATGTTACTACTAGTTATTTGGCCAATTACCCTCAAACATCATATGCTACACCTAATGCTACTAATTTTTTGGCACCATACGTAATTGTTGATGTCCATAATTCGGCTCCGCACCTTCATGGTCATGGCCGAATAAGTGAAACTTCTGCAGAAGCACAAATGCCTTCACCTACTACCGTGGCATATCATGTCCCCCCTACACAATTACAAAATTTCAGCAACATCTCATTGCCGAAAGAGTCTAAAAGCATTGGGGGGCAACCATATGTAGACTGGGTAATTGAGAACAAGCTTACATTCTCTTGGGATTTATGCAACTCTATTCGCCAGGAACTAATAGAAGGCGGGAAGCCTCATGATTTTGCTGTTGTAAAAGGTAGAGTTGTGCAAATGATGCAGTCGCCCAGTGCTATACCATCCAGTGTACCATCTAAACAATCGCAAAGTTTTGGCACCTCATTGCTGAAAGAGTCTCAAAGTATTGGGGGGCAATCTCATGACGAGTGGATGGAAATTGAGATGAAAAAGTTTAAAGCTCGTCAAGCTGAGATGTGGGCTAAAATTAGACGAGAGCGAGAAGCCTCGCAAATTCAAAAAGATAAGTTGTGGATTCAGGTAACAAAGAAAATTCGGTTATTAGAAAAGCCGAATCAAGTAGTATATATGCTGAGTCCATCAAATCCAAAGAGGCAAGCATTATTGAGAAAGGGCATGGAAAGCATAGCAAAACAGCCATACTTGATTTTTCTGAAGTCAATGGAATCTACTTCCTGCCCTATGAGTTCCGTTCCATAGAAATTGACAAGCCTCAAGGACAAGAAAAAGTAGCCGAACAAAGTTCGGCTGACATGGTTCTTCAAAGCAATGATGAACGGAATCAAGAAAAAGATGATGAAAAGGTGTTGGGGAGCCATCCAAAGACGGAGCAAGATGCTCTTCAAGTGGCACCACCATCATGTTCTCCCAACATATTTGAAGAGGTATGCATAGAGAGTAATTTACCTATTTTCAGATTTGGTCGCGACTTCATTATTGATGTATCTATAAGAAATATTCTCATAAGTAATTTTGAAAGACCAATGAAGAAGGTAATTTACTTGTTAGCAATAAACTTGTTATGGAACATATCGGTCAACTCATTACGCCATTTATAAAGACCGATATTGACTTATTGTTACAGTCAAAACTTTCCCCGTTGCTTTATCTAAAGTTCATATCTAGTTGGGTAGCTTTGCTTATTTCGTACTTCGCTTGCACTTGGTCTCAACTGAGACATGTATGTTCTAAATATCTTCGTTTCAGAAATTTAAAGCCAAGGTTAAATTCTATTGAGAAAACCGATGCTAATATAATATCTTATCCAAAGACATCGGATATAGAGTGGAAAACACAATGCATAGCCGAATGGGGAGATTACAAATTTGAACCATTCGTTTTCTTATCTCTAAAGTCGTTCAAACAGCAAGATCGGCTAGAAAACAAGAAGTATACCTTCAAATCAAGCATATGTGATCAAATATTTGATTTGTTGCTGAAAAATAATTACATTACAATTCTTGATCACCATGTTAAGCCATCAATCCAAGGACGAATGTATTGTAAGTTACATGATTCGTCCAAGCATAATTTTGAGTATTGCAACATGTTTCGTCAAATAGTTAAATCGGCCATTAAAAAAGGACGATTGAAGTTTGTTGAAACACCAAGAGATGACCAGTCTATTCCGATTGGTCCCGATGGCAAAAAGTTTTTGCATCGGCTGCTTCAAGCCGATTCATTTAAAGAGAATGTAAAAGTTGCAGGTGATGGGATCAAGCTTTCAAGTAAAGAAGTTGTTCAAAAGCATAACGAACATAATCTTGAGGGCGAGAATTCCATCGAAGCTACAATGGAGACGCCAAGGACTGGGGGGCAGCAAGCAAATCCAATGATCGATGACACCAAACCAAAAGAAAACAAAGGTCGAAATAGGCGCAAGTATAAGAGATCAAAAATCACCTTCGCTGAACTATTGGATAAATATCAAAAGAAGAGTGAAGAGAAGAATGCTTATCGGCCAAATCATGCAAAGAAACCAAGATCACCCCCAAGACGCAAATATGAGGATCGGTATTGGCAAAGTAAGAATTTTAATGCAACATATTCATATCCTTATTTTGGGCCGCCAATGCCAATGTCGTGGATGCCTCCCTATGCTCATATAGATACATATTCATCATGGGACAGGTATGATACAAGGGCACATTCTCCATCTTATTCTAGACCATCTCACCAATACTATGCCGCTCCAAGAAGATCAACATTTGAACAATCACGCGTCAAAGACCGTTTCAATCATAAGGAATTGGTCCACAGTTCAAGGAAGAAGAAAGAGGTGGTAAAGCAAGTTTACTGTGTGAAAAGAGATGGTCATAAGTGTGCTACTTCAGATTTGATCTCAAATAACAAAGAGCCAATTAAAGTATTGACATTGGCTACAAAAGGCGAAGAAGTGAAGCAATCAATTGATAAAAATCAGAGTGTCAAATCTGAAGAAAAGAAGTTGAGGGTGCACAAGGCCCAAAAAGAGTTGTCATTGGTTGAAACAAAATCACAGTCGAGGTGCTCACTCGGCTTATCGTATTGGAAAAAGGAGTTACAAAAGCCTAGTGCACAAGAACTTGAAGAAAGGAACATGGCATGGGTTCCCAAAGGAAGTACTCAAAATAATAATTATGTGCAAGCTTCCATTATAAGAAGTGAGGCGAAGGTGAAGAAGGAAAAGAGTGAAAACTACAAAGGACCAAGCCGAAGGTTTCAACATCTTCAGTCTAGACATTATCCATATTCTACAACTATGCCATTAACACCCATGCCATGGAATTCGTCATTAAGTATGATTGGTAATCCTCAATGGGCTTATTTTAATCCATGGATGCAATATAATTTCTTACATCATGAAAGGGTATTGCCAAATCACTATATATTTGATTAGCTACAAGTTTGTTGTTGATCCAAAGGGCCGAATACTTGATTTGTCATTTCATTTGTTTATTTCGGCTATATGTGCTTTGAATGAAGTTTACATGGTAATGGCCGATATTTATCTATCGTCCTAAGATTATGTCAATGCATGGCCGGTGTAGTATCCTAACATCGTCCTTAGTTCAATAGGAGACCAAAACAAGCCTCATACCACTTAAAATATTTTTGCACAATAATAAAAGCCGAATATGAAATTTTATTCGGTTTGGAGCTTTTGGTTGCCGTAGGTGCTATACATATTGAGGCTTTCGGTGATTCGTTATGAGTAGTGCAACAAATATACAAGAGTTATCAATGTTTTGACAAATCACTTATAGTTTATCTTGAGCTATGTCTAGATACAAAATTTACCTTGGGTTGCTTTAAAATTGTTCATATTTCTAGACATGATAATTCAAGAGAGTTGGCACAGCAAGCATCTGGCTACTATGTTACTCATGGTGCATTGTATTTCTATCAATAGCCGATACTAAGTCTCGTCAGAATAGGTAAGGCCGAACCGAAGTCCACCACTTCGGCCACTAATGAATTTTTCTTATGCAGATGAAAGTAAGGATTGGAGAAAGTTCATTGTTGATTATCTATAAAATCCTAGCAAAAGGGTGAATAATATGGTTCCGAGGATGACCTTGAGATACATATCTATGGAATTTTATCATTGAATTATTAATGAAGTTGAGAAGGTTTGACCAAAGTTTGCATCAAGGATTCAAGCAAATAATGGCCGATATATATTTACCGCCCTAAGCACATGCAAAGTGGCCGATGGAGTGTTGACATCGTCCTTAGAACCAACACGGTACAAGTTATTTTTCACGCTAGCTTTGCCAAAAAATAGGGGGGCATGTGTTGACGCTCGAAAATGGCATGATCACAAAGAGTGAATTGAGGCTATAATAAGATGATGTTAAAATTATGAGTTCATGTCACCACTGGATGGCTCTCTTCAAACCGATCGAAATAAATATAGAGATGGTCCAAAACGAAGCTCGGATGCAAAAGTTATGCCAATCTTAGAGATGCTCGTATTGACACCAGATCAAAGAATGGCATGAAACCTAATTAAGGCAGTCTTGGATGGAAACAGTTACAACTGCAAAGTTCTTCGTCTCGTCGAAACGGACGATTTTGATATAAAAATCGTCCCCATCTGAGCTAGTATGCAAAAGTTATAGGCAAAACCGTGCGCTGCAACAATGTTTGGCCGGATCATCCGGGCCGGGGTCCGGATCTTCCGGGTAATTGAAGCACAGAGACACCAGAAGGTTGACGCTGAAGCCGGATGATCTGGGTCCAGCCCCGGATGATCCGGATGAAGGCCGGACAGTCTGGGTAGAAGTACGGACGTCCGGGCAGTTTTTTCGGCTGCAGATGTTAGAAAACAGCCCGAAACACCCTCAGGATGACCTCAGACCGAAAAGTGTTCAACATGAAAGTTGTGAGTCTCGTCGAGACGGTTGATTTTGATATAAAGATCGCCCAAATCCAAGGTCGTATGTGAATTCTAGAGGCCAAATAGTGAGCTGCTGTCAGAAAACTGGGCTAGGCCGGATCATCCGGGCCGGAGGTCGTGAGAAGTCCGAGTTTGGTTAGATTTTGATGATTTGGACGGCAAGGCAAGTCCTTTTCTTGTATGGGAAGTCCATCCGCCTCTTATATAGATAAGAGGTGACGGCCTATTGAACAACAACACACAATCGAACAATCATCTATCACTTTTTATCTTTTATCTTTTCTCCTTAACCCTAGTTCTTCTTCTTCTCGTTCTTCATTCGCTCTTCCCCATTGCAGGGCGGCGAACCTCGAGGCCCTAGGGGCGATCAGGTCGACCTAGGGCAACCCATAGCTGCTACGCGCCCTGACGGGGTTCCTCCGGGGCGTGTGGGGTTTCGGGTCTACAAAAGCGCCCGCCGGATTGCTTGCGTACCGCGCTTCCGGACGGGTCTCCTTCGACGTGAGTTGCGGTGCATCACCTTTGGCGTTGGAGGTACACGGTGACGTGTTCGTGTGCGAACAAGGACCCAGCTTCTCCCTGCAATCTTAATGCGGCCCGACTGATTGCGAGATCATGACGTGGTCTCAAGTATGTCGCCACGAGCGAGTTTCTATTAATACCGAAAAAGGCTTTCGCCCCGCTTTATATATAAAGCATCGACCAGAAGACAAATCCGGGTACAACACGCAACCCCCCTCACACCACACACACCCAAGGCAAGATACAAGGGTGCCGGTGCACCGCAACACTACCCAATCGACCACCAAGCACACTACAACACTTGGGGCCGACGAGGACCTTCCGAGACCTAGCCACCGAGAAGAAGTGAAGCGGGACAATGGCGAAGCCTGGGCTCCAAGGCGGTGCCTTCAAGAAGGGCACGACACTGAAAGCCGCCACCGCCCGATCTCAGAGATCAAGTTTTCACCCAGAGCAACTTGGAGAGAAGAGAACACCAAGGCGGAGCCTTCAAGAAGGAAACGACGCCCGCGGCGCCGCCACCATCGGCCGGAGAAGACCGGGCAAGTGATGGACTCCGGTGTTAACCCTCTACCAAACCACCATGCTTCACCAAACATCACCAACCATGCCACCCACGTGGCCATGGCTGCCCGACCGCACCCAAGACGCGCGCTCCGCCCACGAACACCGCGCCTCCCGCTGCCAGGGCGGCCGCCCAGCATCCAAGCAACTCCGTGAACACCCAAAGGCCTTGGCTTTGGCCTGACTTGCAGCCCTCGCCTATGAAGATGCCAGCAACCGCCCTGCCTGGAACATCGCCAGAACCCCAACAAAGAGCACACGGCCGAGGAAAGGGGGAGGAGGAGCGGACGCATCCCGACCGGTGCACCCCCGCACCGGCGACGGGTGGCCATCGGGGCCTCCCATCCCTCCTAAGAACTCCCCACCGGACACACCCCCGTGTCGCCTCACCATGGCGCCCGCCGCAGCTCGACGCAAGGCTACCAACGGTAGCCCGCCCAACCATCGACCAGAAGCGCGAAGCCAGCCCGCACCCGCAGCCAAGAGCACTCACCGGAAGCGCCATCCCGCGTCGCTCACCGCCCTCCAGGGGCCGGAACAGGGGAGCCCCGACTGGAGGACGGCCAGCGTGCACCACCAGCACGCGCGCCCGCCGCGAGCCCGACCACCACGCTGCACGCAGCAGTAGAAGCCTCCGCGCCCGCCGACGAGGCGCCGCACGCCGCCCGTGCCCGCCGTACCGCCAGATCTGGCCGAGCCCAGACCTGGCCGCCACCGCAGCAACGAGCGCGAGCCGCCCCGAGCAGCCCACCGCGCCGCCACCAAGCCCTCGCTACCCCGCCGCCAGGGCCCGCCGCCGCGCCTCCGCGCCCCGCACCAGCGCGAAGCACCGTCGTCCGCCGCCGCCCCGCGCCAACAGCCTCCGAGCGGGATGAAGAAGAGCCCCGCCGCCACCGGCGCCGGTGGGCTTTGCCCGGCAGCGTGGTCCGGCGGCGGCGAGGGAGGGAAGGGGCGAGAGGAGGCCCGAAGCCGGCGGCTAGGGTCCCCCCCCCCCCCCCCCCCGGTCGCCACACGGGAGCGACGCGGGGAGGGGAGGGGCGTCCACAATCAGTTTCTATTAATTGCGACACGTCACTGATCCAATTCATTTTGTTAGCACCTGGTTATCTCAAAGGAGAAATCTGTTGACATCTGTACAAAGTTCAAATTTCACCTTAATGGAAAAACTGTTCTATACTTGTTGTTGTAAGCTATACAGTGTACAGATTTGAGAGATTATTTTGCATGGAAAAGGTACCCGGTGCCATATTTTCTGTAGCACACATGTTGGGAGTATATCAGGCATCAGGTTTGCTGACTGCACAGGAACACTGATCAATAACAAGCCAGAACTTCCCCCGCAAAAAATAAAATAAAAAAATAACAAGCCAGAACTTAACTGTTTCCAAGCCTCAGCACATCATAACGTTAAGATTCCTTGAACCGAAGTTTTCCTAAATTAGATCCAAGGAGCATAATTGTATCATTTGCGCAGAGCAGGGTTAACATATGAGACCATAAGTTGTACTCCCTCCGTTTTTATTTAGTTCGCATATTAGCTTTGGTCAAAGTCAAGCTGTACAAACTTTGACCAAGTTTATAAACAAAAATATTAAGATATAAATAACAAATCAACAAAATTATATTTATTATTGAATGTACTTTCACATCATATAAATTTATTATGATAAATGTCTATATTGTTTTCTATAAACTTGGTCAAACTTTACGAAGTTTGATTTCAATCTACTCTAATATGCAGAGTAAATAAAAACGGACTGAGTATGTTAGAAGCTAGGGTTCTGGCTCCTCTGGGCCGTAGGAAGTAGGGGAAAGAGGGAGCTGGGCGAGGGCTAGAGCGCGGCGGCCGGCGGCGAGGCGCCGTCCTTGCGGCTGGGCGGCGGCGGCGCAGGAGAGAGGCGGCTAGGGTTTAGGGTTCCAGCTCCTCTGGGAGCCGGGCAATAGAATAGTCTTATTGCTTAATTCTCAAAATAGTTTTACAACTGGTATATATAACCATAATCTGAAAATAAACCTAAGATAACTTGGGCCTTAAGCCTGCCCAGTGGGCCCACGGCGGCCATAGACCTGGCCGGTCATAACATCTCTTCCCGCCTGCACAAACAGCTCGTCCTCGAGCTGATAGTCGGGGTAGTGCTGGTGGAACTCCTCGCGCTGCTCCCAAGTAGCGTCCTCCTCCGATAGTCCAGCCCACCGAATCAACACGTACCAGGAGCCTCGGCGCAGCTGGGCCTTGAGCGCCTTCTCCGGTGCAGGAAGGAGACGTCCGTCCGAGGCCGGCAGAAGGGCCGGCGGTGTCGCGGGTGGATCACCGCGGAATGGCTTGAGCAGCCCGACGTGGAAGACATCATGAATGCGCGCGCCGGCCGGAAGCTGAAGACGGTACGCCACTTTCCCAATGCGTTCCATGGTAGCAAAGGGACCGGCATAACGAGGACCGAGCTTCTTCCGTGCACTAGGGTCCAATGACTGCGTAGAGTGGTGAAGTAGACGCAGCCAGACCCAATCTCCCACCGCGAACTCCGCCTCGCGATGGTGGCCATCATAGTATCGTTTGGCCAACTGTCGTGGTTCTAAGTCTGATAGTAGAGTGGGGGGTAGGTATGGAGAGGCAAGGTCCTAGCTATGGAGAGGTTGTGAAGACAAGCGATGTACGAGTTCAGGCCCTTCTCGGAGGAAGTAAAAGCCCTACGTCTCGGAGCCCTGAGGCGGTCGAGTGGATTATGCGTGAATGTGTTACAGGGGTGCGAACCCTTCTGCCTGTGGAGGGGGGTGGCTTATATAGAGTGCGCCAGGACCCCTGCCAGCCCACATAATGAAGGGTTTAAAGTACATTAAGTCTGGGGCGTTACTGGTAACGCCCCACATAAAGTGTCTTAACTACCATAAAGTCTATTCAATTACAGGCCGTTGCAGTGCAGAGTGCCTCCTGACCCTCTGGTGGTCGAGTGAGTCTTCATGGTCGAATCCTTCAAGTCAGTCGAGTGGGTTCCTCGTAGGTCGACTGGGAGGTGATCTCTTCTAAGGGTGTCCTTGGGTAGGGCACTTAGATCAGGTCTATGACCCTACCCTAGGTACATGAATCCATCATTAGCCCCCGAATGGATTGAGGCTTGAGTGAGGAAGGAGTTGGTGTTGTTTCCGATTGATTTTTGCATATTGGCTATGCGTTGTTCTGGATCAAGACCTTCTTTGTTGATAACGAGCAACTTTTCTTCAGTCGACTCGATCCATTCTTGTCTTTCGTCGAGTAATCTTTTGAACTTTGCCGGTTCCCGAGCGACGGATCGCAGGAAATCCCGCGTCTGACAGATCCATCTGCCGTTCGCGGATTCTTCGGGATACGAAATTTGGGGAAGCGCGCGAAGCGGAACGGACCGCGGCGCTCGGATGGGATAGGACATAGACGCCTCGATCTCCGCGCTGCTTTTTCCGCCACGTATCACGTCAATGCAACTGTTTCGGGATATGATTAGACTGAGCTGGCCCACCCGTCATCCACTCGGAAGGGAACTTATAAATGCGGCCAGCGAGGGTTTTCTGAACAGTGCTTCATCATTTCTTCTCAGCTCTCCTCGTCTCCGCCCACCGCACCCGCTTTCGCCTCTGCAAAGCTTCTCTTCGCGCATCTCGCCGGTAGCCATGGTCAAGGAGAAGACGGCGGTGCTGGAGCGCGCAAAGAAGGCGTCAGCGGCGGAGAAGGCGAAGGGGAGATCCACCAGTCGCAGCAGGTCTTCGTCTAGATCTCGCCTGCCGAAGGGCTGGGTCCAGGGAGATTGGATCCAGTCGACCATCAGGGAGAAGGATCTCCTCGACATGGCCGACGACGGGCTGATCCCCCACGGCGCCGGTGGGCTTCCGGGGAAAGAGTGGCAACCCCAGCCGGAAGAGGGTGAGTGCGTGCTCCTGGCCACCCATGTCGACCGCGGATTTTCTTTGCCACCGAGTGTTTTCTTTCGTGGTTTTCTGAACTTCTTTGGAGCCCAACTCCACCACTTCACACCAAACTCCATCGCATATCTTGCTGCGTTTGTATCCATGTGTGAGAATTTTCTGGGCTATCAACCGCACTGGGGCTTGTTCAAGCACATATTCACGTGTCGCTCTCAGACCGTGAAGAAGGCGAGCCCAGGCGATGAGAAAACCCAAGTTGTCCAAATGTGTGGGGGCCTGGGGATCCAAGTGAGGAACAAGAGCACTTTCCCAGCCATGATGTTTCCCGAGTCGGTCAGAGGCTGGCAGTCGACCTGGTTCTACTGCCAGAATGAGCCGACGTCGGGGCAGTCGAGTGGACTCCCTCAATTCACCATGGACCGAGTGAACAAGCCCTCCTCTCTGAAGGTGATTCCGGAGGAGAGAGCTGACGTGAAGATGCTGATGGATCGCGTGGTGCAATTGGTTCGAGACGGTGTCACTGGCATGGACCTTTTGGAGATTTTTCTTCGGCGACGTATCCAGCCTCTTCAGTTCCGGAGCCATTGCATGTGGTTGTACTGCGGAACTGAAGACGAGACTCGGATCCACCCGGAAGCAGTCGACGACGCCACAGTGGAAAGGTGGATGGCCGCGGTCACTGGGAACAAGGATAATCCCCATGGATCCAGGAGGATTCCTCCACTCGACCATCACAGCGTTCCCGACAAGGTTCGTTTGCTCTGCCTATTTTTGTCATGTCTATTTCTGTATGTTCTGCAAATCGGTCGATTGATCTCTGTCTTGACGTCTTTCAGGCCCTCACCGAACTGTACTCGATGCCCAATGGAGCTCAGGCTCCGGCTGAGGAGGGAGAGGCAAGCGGGGGCGAGAGCCAGGAAGAGTGGGACTCAGACGCTGCCGAAGATGACGATGATGACGACGACGATGATGAGGACGAAGAAGAGGAGGAGGAGGAGGTTGCTCCACCGCGCTCGGAGAGGCGGTCGAAACTTGTCCATGATCCTGCGACTGAACGTGGCAAGGGGGTTGCGACTGCCTCGCAGCCGACCAAACGCCCTCGGACCACTTCTCCGGCGCCGACTGAAAAGGTGCCGAAGCAGTCGAAGGTGGCTCCGTCAAAACCAACCAAGCTCCTGCCGAAGATGAAGGTGTCCATCCCCACCATATCAGGGTAAACATGCTGCTTAAGTCTTCTTTTTTTGTACAAGCTTTATCTCTGGTTGATACTTGAATTAGCCGACTGACTTTTTGGAACTGCAGTGCTGCTACTTCTGAGACTTCAGGCAAGGCTGACGAACATGAGATGGAGGACGCAGCAACCTCAAACCCTGGTACTATACTCTTAATTCCGTTTTTTAGTCGACTGATTCATGATCTCTGATTCTGATTCTTTTCTGTAGCTCCATCCAATGTTGTTATCACTGTTCCTGATGATGATGAGGATGAGGAACCGCTGAAGCACAGAAGGAGCAGGAAAGCATCTGCCGGCAGGGTGGCCCAGGATGTGACGGCGCCCGAGACTCTGGTCGCGGGGGAGGAGAACACCACTCGACACACCGTGTCCTTCGCGGTGCCGTTGACGAGTGCTCATCCTGCTTCGTCGAGTGCCGCACAACCTTCTCTTTTCATGACTCACCACGTCCCAGAGGATAAAGCCAGCGCTGCTAAGGAAGCGATACGCCAAGCAGGGATCATGATGGAGCAGGTGAAGACCATCCGGGATGCAAGCCAGTCAGCTTATGACGCCAGCTCCGCCCTTCAAAGCAATGTTCAGGTCAGTCGACCATCACCTGTTCTGTTAGGATATGCTATCAAAACTTTTCTTTCTGGAATCCATAGCAATCACCCACTGGGTGTGTCGATAAAAAACTCCGTGTTAGCGGGGGCACGCTGAGTGCACCTGCTGGGTGTAGTCCCCAAGGCTAAGGTCGACTGCTGGCAGTCGGCCTTAGGCTTTACAAGTAAAGGCTTTTCGTCATTCGACTGGGGCGAATGGATTTCCGAAACCGGTGGGGGCACGCTGAGTGCACCCACTGGGTGTAGTCCCCGAGACTGTGGTCGACTGCTTGCAGTCGATTACAGTCTGAAGAACACGTCTCTTTTTTTTTGTGGGTCGACTGGTCGACTCTGTCTTGAATAGAACTAGTGGGGGCACGCTGAGTGCACCCACTGGGTGTAGTCCCCGAGACTACGGTCGAATGCTTGCATTCGGCTGTAGTCTTAGAAACGTATGATTTTCTCTTATCCACTCGGAAGTGAATTATCTTTGATATTTTGTCGATTGCTTCTTCGTAGAAATCCTGTGACCTTGCGGCTCGCTATACTGAGCTGGAGCAGAAGCACATTCAGCTTGAGCTGGATCTGAAGCTGGTTCAGGAGAATCTGACGAAGGCGAAGGAAGAGACCAAAGGTATGTTCGGTGAGACCTCGATGACTCCTTTTTCCCTTCATTTGTTTCAAAATCTGACCTTGCTGTAACTTGCAGGCAAGGTGAAGGAGGCCCAGAAGAGAAAAGATCTTGAGCTAGCTGAGAAGACCAAGCTTGCTGACGAGAAGTTAGCTTCAGTCACCAAGCTTGAACAGGAAAATACCAATCTGAAAGCTGCTCTGGCGATTGCCAACAAGGAAGTCGACCGACTGAAGACTGACAAGACTACTCTGACCGACAAGATCAACCAGTTGACTGGGAAGAAAAATGACCTGGAAGCCTTCCTGGGTGGACTTGCCAAGAAATTGTTCCTTATGCTCGAAGGTAATCCTTTATACTGCCCTTTTCAACTGTGATGTTCCCATTCGACCACTGTCTTGACTCGGTGTCTGTCCTTGCAGAATTCTGCCGAAACTTTGAAGAAGAGACTAGCCAGTTGGAACCAAACCTTGACCCCGTCAATTCTCCAGTGAATGATGAAGTTGCCATGAATGTCTTCCGACTGGAGTCCCGTGTTGCAGCTGTGGTGGACTATCTTGCAAGACTGAAGGTCGCCACGTCTCGCATCGACTCGATGCTCTGGCCCAGCGCGACACTCCAGAATGACCTCGAGTCGCTGATGGCTCGACTGAACGCAGTCCCTGACCGAGTGCAGGAGTGGAAGAAGTCCTCGGCTCGTTGCGGTGCAGATGTTGCTCTGTGTCTGGCCCGAGTCCACTGCAAAGATGCGCGGGAAGACAAGCTGGCGGCTCTCCGGGTGGCCAACACCAAGAAACACGACTTCAGATCCTTCATGGAAACCTTCATCGCTGCTGCCACTCGGATCGCAGACGGAATCGACCTTGACGAGTTCGTTGCGCCTTCCAGCCCTCCACAGGAGGGGTAAAAAACTTCTTTTAAGCCCGACACTTTAAATTTGCCTCGGTATGCCGAGTGAAGTTGTAACCGATAAACCTTAACAGGCTTAACGCCTGAGCACTTTCGGTTCCTTTAGGTATCGACCTGAACTTGGATTTGATGCTTGAATATGATTGCTTTTGGCTCGAAATGTCCTTTGCAGGTTTAACGCAAGACGCTCACCGCAGTCGACTTATTCCTTAGGCGAGCACTGGGCTGCAGCTAAGCCTCCGAGTGAGAGGTTTGCTCTTCACTCGGTAGGATTTTTATATCTTAGGCGAGCACTGGGCTGCAGCTAAGCCCCCGAGTGAGAGGTTTGCTCTTCACTCGGTAGGATTTTTATATCTTAGGCGAGCACTAGGCTGCAGCTAAGCCTCCGAGTGAGAGGTTTGCTCTTCACTCGGTAGGATTTTTATATCTTAGGCGAGCACTGGGCTGCAGCTAAGCCCCCGAGTGAGAGGTTTGCTCTTCACTCGGTAGGATTTTTATATCTTAGGTGAGCACTGGGCTGCAGCTAAGCCTCCGAGTGAGAGGTTTGCTCTTCACTCGATAGGATTTTTATATCTTAGGCGAGCACTGGGCTGCGGATAAGCCCCCGAGTGAGAGGTTTGCTCTTCACTCGGTAGGGTTTTCACGTTGTACCTATGGCGTAGCTCAGAGGAGAGAGTTGCAGTCGAACTGCACCTCGTCCTCCTTGCGAGCGTACGTTGTACTTATGGCGTAGCTCAGAGGAGAGGGTTGCAGTCGACCTGCACCTCGTCCTCCTTGCGAGCGTACGTTGTACTTATGGCGTAGCTCAGAGGAGAGGGTCGCAGTCGACCTGCACCTCGTCCTCCTTGCGGGCGTACGTTGTACTTAGGCGAGTATTTAAACTGCAGCTAAGCCTCCGAGTGAGAGGTTTGCTCCGCACTCGGTAGGATTTTTATATCTTAGGCGAGCACTGGGCTGCAGCTAAGCCCCCGAGTGGAAGTCTGGCTTACCACTCGGTAGGATTTTTTATAACTTAGGCGAGCACTGGGCTGCAGCTAAGCCCCCGAGTGGAAGTCTGGCTTACCGCTCAGTAGGATTTTTTATAACTTAGGCGAGCACTGGTCTGCAGCTAAGCCCCCGAGTGGAAGTCTGGCTTACCACTCGGTAGGATTTTTTTTATAACTTAGGCGAAACGGATTCGCGGCTAAGCCCCCGAGTGGAAGTCTGGCTTACCACTCGGTAGGATTTTTACAAACTTAGGCGAAACGGATTCGCGGCTAAGCCACCCACTAGGGGGGGGGGGAATTTTACTGGACAAAAATAAAAAGTGACAAAAATTATGAAGGAATAATGACACTACTATTTCGAAATCCATGAACTACAGAAGTACTTTATTACAACTCATCCGAGTGAAAAACTTTAAGTGTAAAATGGGCGGAGCAGATCCGCATTCCAAGCTCGGGGCTCTTCGATATTGTGTTCGACATTGTAAAGACGGTATGCCCCGTTGTGTAAAACCTTGGTGACGATGAAGAGTCCTTCTGTTGGAAATATGCCCTAGAGGCAATAATAAAAGTATTATTATATTTCATTGTTCATGATAATTGTCTTTATTCATGCTATAACTGTATTATCCGGAAATCGTAATACACGTGTGAATACTTAGACCCCAATATGTCCCTAGTGAGCCTCTAGTTGACTAGCTCGTTGTGATCAACAGATAGTCATGGTTTCCTGACTATGGACATTGGATGTCGTTGATAACGGGATCACATCATTAGGAGAATGATGTGATGGACAAGACCCAATCCTAAGCATAGCATAAAAGATCGTGTAGTTCGTTTGCTAGAGCTTTGCCAATGTCAAGTATCTCTTCCTTCGA
This sequence comes from Triticum timopheevii, assembly GCA_963921465.1. Classification (NCBI taxonomy): domain Eukaryota; kingdom Viridiplantae; phylum Streptophyta; class Magnoliopsida; order Poales; family Poaceae; genus Triticum; species Triticum timopheevii. The sequence goes on along the minus strand of OY997270.1, from coordinate 484,609,397 downwards.
CCATGAGATCGTGTAACTCCTGGATGCCGTAGGGGTGCTTTGGGTGTATCAAACGTCACAACGTAACTGGTTGATTATAAAGGTGCACTACAGGTATCTCTGAAAGTATCTATTGGGTTGACACGGATCGAGACTGGGATTTGTCACTCCGTATGACGGAGAGGTATCTCTGGGCCCACTCGGTAATGCATCATCATAATGAGCTCAAGGTGACCAAGGTGTTGGCCACGGGATCATGCATTACGGTACGAGTAAAGTGACTTGCCGGTAACGAGACTGAACAAGGTATTGGGATACCGACGATCGAGTCTCGGGCAAGTAACGTACCGATTGACAAAGGGAATTGTATACAGGGTTTGATCGAATCCTCGACATCGTGGTTCAACCGATGAAATCATCGAGGAGCATGTGGGAGCCAACATGGGTATCCAGACCCCGCTGTTGGTTATTGCCCGAGAGTCGTCTCGGTCATGTCTGCGTGTCTCCCGAACCCGTAGGGTCTACACACTTAAGGTTCGGTGACGCTAGGGTTATTAGGAAGACTAGTATGTGACTACCGAATGTTGTTCGGAGTCCCGGATGAGATCCCGGACGTCACGAGGAGTTCCGGAAGGGTCCGGAGGTAAAGATTTATCTATGGGAAGTTGTTAAAAGGACACCGGAAAGTTTCGGGGGCATACCGGTATTGTACCGGGACCACCGGAAGGGTTCCGGGGGTCCACCGGGAGGGGCCACCCCTCCCGGGGGGCCACTTGGGCTGTGTGGGGAGTTGGCCAGCCCCTGGTGGGCTGGGCGCACCCCCTCCCTTGGGCCCTTGCGCTTAGGGTTGAGGGGGGAACCCTAGAGGGGGCGCCCCCTCTTGCTTGGGGGGCAAGTCCCCCCTCCCCTTGGCCGCCGCCCCCCCTCTAGATGGGATCTAGAGGGGCCGGCCCCCTTCTCCCTTCCCCCTATAAATAGAGGGGTGAGGGGAGGGCAGCCGCACCACAAGCCAAGGCGCAGCCCTCCCCTCCCCAACACCTCTCCTCCTCCGTTGAGTGCTCGGCGAAGTCCTGTCGGAGTACTGCTTCTCCACCATCACCACGCCGTCGTGCTGCCGGTGGAGCTGTCTTCCTCAACCTCTCCTTCCTCCTTGCTGGATCAAGACAGAGGAGACGTCACCCGTACCATATGTGTGTTGAACGCGGAGGTGCTGTCCATTCAGCACTTGGTCATCGGTGATTCGAATCACGTCGAGTACGACTCCATCATCACCTTGCAAGCTTCCGCACGCGATCTACAAGTGGTATGTAGATTCAAACTCTCTCCCATGACTCGTTGCTTAGATGAACTCATAGATGGATCTTGGTGAAACCGTAGGAAAAATTTTAATTTTCTGCAACGTTCCCCAACAGTGGCATCATGAGCTAGGTCTATGCGTAGTTCTATAATGCACGAGTAGAACACAATTTGTTGTGGGCGTGTATCTTGTCAACTTACTTGCCTCTACTAGTATTTTCTTGCTTCAACGGTATTGTGGGATGAAGCGGCCCGGACCAACCTTACACGTACGCTTACGTGAGACCGGTTCCACCGATTGACATGCACTAGTTGCATAAGGTGGCTGGCGGGTGTCTGTCTCTCCCACTTTAGTTGGAGCGGATTCGATGAACAGGGCCCTTATGAAGGGTAAATAGAAGTTGACAAAATCACGTTGTGGTTATTCGTAGGTAAGAAAACGTTCTTGCTAGAACCCAATCGCAGCCACATAAAAGATGCAACAACAACTAGAGGACGTCTAACTTGTTTTTGCAGCGATTGATCATGTGATGTGATATGGCCAAAAGTTGTGATGAATGATGAATTGTGATGTATGAGATCATGTTCTTGTAATAGGATTCACGACTTGCATGTCGATGAGTATGACAACCGGCAGGAGCCATAGGAGTTGTCTTTATTTTTTGTATGACCTGCGTGTCATTGAAGAACGCCATGTAAACTACTTTACTTCATTGCTAAACGCGTTAGTCATAGAAGTAGAAGTAGTCGTTGGCGTGACAACTTCATGAAGACACGATGATGGAGATCATGATGATGGAGATCATGGTGTCAAGCTGGTGACAAGATGATCATGGAGCCCCGAAGATGGAGATCGATGGAGCTATATGATATTGGCCATATCATGTCACAACTATATAATTGCATGTGATGTTTATTATGTTTATGCATCTTGTTTACTTAGGATGACGGTAGTAAATAAGATGATCCCTTACAAAATTTCAAGAAGTGTTCTCCCCTAACTGTGCACCGTTGCTACAGTTCGTCGCTTCTAAGCACCACGTGATGATCGGGTGTGATGGATTCTTACGTTCACATACAACGGGTGTAAAACAGTTTTACACAGCGAAAACACTTAGGGTTAACTTGACGAGCCTAGCATGTGCAGACATGGCCTCGGAACACGGAGACCAAAAGGTCGAAGACGAGTCGTATGGAAGATACGATCAACATGAAGATGTTCACCGACGATGACTAGTCCATCTCACGTGATGATCGGACACGGGCTAGTCGACTCGGATCGTGTAACACTTAGATGACCAGAGGGATGTCTAATCTAAGTGGGAGTTCATAATTTGATTAGAACTTTATTATCATGAACTTAGTCTATAACCTTTGCAAATATGTCTTGTAGATCAAATGGCCAACGCTAATGTCAACATGAACTTCAACGCGTTCCTAGAGAAAACCAAGCTGAAAGATGATGGCAGCAACTATACGGACTGGGTCCGGAACCTGAGGATCATCCTCATAGCTGCCAGGAAGCAATATGTCCTAGATGGACCGCTAGGTGACGCTCCCGTCCCAGAGAACCAAGACATTATGAATGCTTGGCAAGCTCGTGCTGATGATTACTCCCTCGTTCAGTGCGGCATGCTTTACAGCTTAGAACCGGGGCTCCAAAAGCGTTTTGAGCATCACGGAGCATATGAGATGTTCGAAGAGCTGAAACTAGTTTTTCAAGCTCATGCCCGGGTCGAGAGATATGATGTCTCCGACAAGTTCTACAGTTGTAAGATGGAGGAAAACAGTTCTGTCAGTGAGCACATCCTGAAGATGTCTGGGTTGCACAACCGTATGACCCAGCTGAACATTAACCTCCCAGATGAGGCGGTCATTGACAGAATCCTCCAGTCGCTCCCACCTAGCTACAAGAGCTTTATGATGAACTACAACATGCAGGGGATGGTAAAGACCATTCCTGAAGTGTTCTCGATGCTGAAGTCAGCAGAGGCTGAAATCAAGAAAGAACATCAAGTGTTGATGGTCAATAAGACCACTAAGTTCAAGAAGGGCAAGGGTAAGAAAAACTTCAAGAAGGACGGCAAAGATGTTGCCGCGCCCGGTAAGCCAGTTGCCGGAAAGAAGTCAAAGAATGGACCCAAGCCTGAGACTGAGTGCTTTTATTGCAAGGGGAAGGGTCACTAGAAGCGGAACTGCCCCAAATACTTAGCGGATAAGAAGGCCGGCAACACCAAAGGTATATGTGATATACATGTAATTGATGTGTACCTTACCAGTACTCGTAGTAACTCCTGGGTATTTGATACAGGTGTCGTTGCTCATATTTGTAACTCACAGCAGGAGCTGCGGAATAAACAGAGACTGGCAAAGGACGAGGTGACGATGCGCGTCGGGAATGGTTCCAGAGTCGATGTGATCGCCGTCGGCACGCTGCCTCTACATTTACCCACGGGATTAGTTTTGAATCTTAATAATTGTTATTTAGTGCCATGTTTGAGCATGAACATTGTATCTGGATCTCGTTTAATACGAGATGGCTACTCATTTAAGTCTGAGAATAATGGTTGTTCGATTTATATGAGAGATATGTTTTATGGTCATGCTCCGATGGTCAATGGTTTATTCTTAATGAATCTCGAGCGTAATATTACACATGTTCATAGTGTGGATGCCAAAAGATGTAAAGTTGATAACGATAGTCCCACATACTTGTGGCACTGCCGCCTTGGTCACATTGGTGTCAAGCGCATGAAGAAGCTCCATGCTGATGGACTTTTAGAGTCTCTTGATTATGAATCGTTTGACACATGTGAACCATGCCTCTTAGGCAAAATGACCAAGACTCCGTTCTCCGGAACAATGGAGCGAGCAACCAACTTGTTGGAAATCATACATACCGATGTGTGCGGTCCAATGAGCGTTGAGGCTCGCGGAGGATATCGTTATGTTCTCACTCTCACTGATGACTTGAGTAGATATGGGTATGTCTACTTAATGAAACACAAGTCTGAGACCTTTGAAAAGTTCAAGGAATTTCAGAGTGAGGTGGAGAATCAACGTGACCGAAAGATAAAGTTCCTACGATCAGATCGTGGAGGAGAATACTTAAGTCACGAATTTGGTACACACTTAAGGAAATGTGGAATCGTTTCACAACTCACGCCGCCTGGAACACCTCAGCGAAATGGTGTGTCCGAACGTCGTAATCGCACTCTATTGGATATGGTGCGGTCTATGATGTCTCTTACCGATTTACCGCTATCATTTTGGGGATACGCTCTAGAGACAGCTACATTCACTTTAAATAGGGCACCGTCTAAATCCGTTGAGACGACACCGTATGAATTATGGTTTGGGAAGAAACCTAAGTTGTCGTTTCTAAAAGTTTGGGGATGCGATGCTTATGTCAAGAAACTTCAACCTGATAAGCTCGAACCCAAGTCGGAAAAATGCGTATTCATAGGATACCCTAAGGAAACTGTCGGGTATACCTTCTACTTAAGATCCGAAGGCAAGATCTTTGTTGCCAAGAACGGATGCTTTCTGGAAAAAGAGTTTCTCTCGAAAGAAGTAAGTGGGAGGAAAGTAGAACTCGATGAAGTACTACCTCTCGAACGGGAAAGTGGTGCAGCGCAGGAAACCGTTCCTGTGATGCCCACACCAACTGAAGAGGAAAACAATGATGATGATCAAGGTACTTCGGATCAAGTTACTACTGAACTTCGTAGGTCCACAAGGACACGTTCCGCACCAGAGTGGTACGGCAACCCTGTCCTGGAAATCATGTTGTTAGACAACGGTGAACCTTCGAACTATGAAGAAGCGATGGCGGGCCCGGATTCCAACAAATGGCTTGAAGCCATGAAATCCGAGATAGAATCCATGTATGAAAACAAAGTATGGACTTTGACAGACTTGCCCGATGATCGGCGAGCGATAGAAAACAAATGGATTTCTAAGAAGAAGACGGACGCGGATGGTAATGTTACCATCTATAAAGCTCGACTTGTCGCTAAGGGTTACCGACAAGTTCAAGGGATTGACTATGACGAGACATTCTCTCCCGTAGCGTAGCTGAAGTCCGTCCGAATCATGTTAGCAATTGCCGCATACTATGATTATGAGATATGGCAGATGGACGTCAAAACGGCATTCCTTAATGGACATCTTAAGGAAGAGCTGTATATGATGCAGCCGGAAGGTTTTGTCGATCCTAAGAACACTAACAAAGTATGCAAGCTCCAGCGATCCATTTATGGACTGGTGCAAGCATCTCGGAGTTGGAACATTCGCTTTGATGAGATGATCAAAGCGTTTGGGTTTATGCAGACTTATGGAGAAGCCTGCGTTTACAAGAAAGTGAGTGGGAGCTCTGTAGCATTTCTCCTATTATATGTAGATGACATACTCTTGATGGGAAATGATACAAAACTTCTGGACAGCATTAAGGCCTACTTGAATAAGTGTTTTTCAATGAAGGACCTTGGAGAAGCTGCTTATATATTAGGCATCAAGATCTATAGAGATAGATCGAGACGCCTCATAGGTCTTTCACAAAGCACATACCTTGATAAGATTTTGAAGAGGTTCAAAATGGATGAGGCCAAGAAAGGGTTCTTGCCTATGTTACAAGGTGTGAGATTGAGCTCAGCTCAGTCACCGACCACGGCAAAAGATAAAGAAGAGATGAGTGGCATCCCCTATGCTTCAGCCATAGGATCTATTATGTATGCCATGCTGTGTACCAGACCCGATGTAAACCTTGCCGTAAGTTTGGTAGCAAGATACCAAAGTAATCCCAGCAAGGAACATTGGACGGCAGTCAAGAATATCCTGAAGTACCTGAAAAGGACAAAGGACATGTTTCTCGTTTATGGAGGAGACGAAGAGCTCGTCGTAAAGGGTTACGTCAACGCTAGCTTCGACTCAGATCTGGATGACTCTAAGTCACAAACCGGATACGTGTATATGTTGAATGGTGGAGCAGTAAGCTAGTGCAGCTGCAAGCAGAGTGTCGTGGCGGGATCTACGTGTGAAGCGGAGTACATGGCAGCCTCGGAGGCAGCGCATGAAGCGATTTGGGTGAAGGAGTTCATCACCGACCTAGGAGTCATACCCAATGCGTCGGGGCCGATCAAACTCTTCTGTGACAACACTGGAGCTATTGCCCTTGCCAAGGAGCCCAGGTTTCACAAGAAGACCAGGCACATCAAGCGTCGTTTCAACTCCATCCGTGAAAATGTTCAAGATGGAGACATAGAGATTTGCAAAGTGCACACGGATCTGAATGTCGCAGATCCGTTGACTAAACCTCTCTCGCGTGCAAAACATGATCAACACCAGAACTCTATGGGTGTTCGATTCATCACAATGTAACTAGATTGGTGACGCTAGTGCAAGTGGGAGACTGTTGGAAATATGCCCTAGAGGCAATAATAAAAGTATTATTATATTTCATTGTTCATGATAATTGTCTTTATTCATGCTATAACTGTATTATCCGGAAATCGTAATACACGTGTGAATACTTAGACCCCAATATGTCCCTAGTGAGCCTCTAGTTGACTAGCTCGTTGTGATCAACAGATAGTCATGGTTTCCTGACTATGGACATTGGATGTCATTGATAACGGGATCACATCATTAGGAGAATGATGTGATGGACAAGACCCAATCCTAAGCATAGCATAAAAGATCGTGTAGTTCGTTTGCTAGAGCTTTGCCAATGTCAAGTATCTCTTCCTTCGACCATGAGATCGTGTAACTCCTGGATACCGCAGGGGTGCTTTGGGTGTATCAAACGTCACAACGTAACTGGGTGATTATAAAGGTGCACTACAGGTATCTCCGAAAGTATCTATTGGGTTGACACGGATCGAGACTGGGATTTGTCACTCCGTATGACGGAGAGGTATCTCTGGGCCTACTCGGTAATGCATCATCATAATGAGCTCAAGGTGACAAAGGTGTTGGCCACGGGATCATGCATTACGGTACGAGTAAAGTGACTTGCCGGTAACGAGACTGAACAAGGTATTGGGATACCGACGATCGAGTCTCGGGCAAGTAACGTACCGATTGACAAAGGGAATTGTATACAGGGTTTGATCGAATCCTCGACATCGTGGTTCAACCGATGAAATCATCGAGGAGCATGTGGGAGCCAACATGGGTATCCAGACCCCGCTGTTGGTTATTGCCCGAGAGTCGTCTCGGTCATGTCTGCGTGTCTCCTGAACCCGTAGGGTCTACACACTTAAGGTTCGGTGACGCTAGGGTTATTAGGAAGACTAGTATGTGACTACCAAATGTTGTTCGGAGTCCCGGATGAGATCTCGGACGTCACGAGGAGTTCCGGAAGGGTCCGGAGGTAAAGATTTATATATGGGAAGTTGTTAAAAGGACACCGGAAAGTTTCGGGGGCATACCGGTATTGTACCGGGACCACCGGAAGGGTTCCGGGGGTCCACCGGGAGGGGCCACCCCTCCCGGGGGGCCACTTGGGCTGCGTGGGGAGTTGGCCAGCCCCTGGTGGGCTGGGCGCACCCCCTCCCTTGGGCCCTTGCGCCTAGGGTTGAGGGGGGAACCCTAGAGGGGGCGCCCCCCTTGCTTGGGGGGCAAGTCCCCCCTCCCCTTGGCCGCCGCCCCCCCTCTAGATGGGATCTAGAGGGGCCGGCCCCCTTCTCCCTTCCCCCTATAAATAGAGGGGTGAGGGGAGGGCAGCCGCACCACAAGCCAAGGCGCAGCCCTCCCCTCCCCAACACCTCTCCTCCTCCGTTGAGTGCTCGGCGAAGCCCTGTCGGAGTACTGCTTCTCCACCATCACCACGCCATCGTGCTGCCGGTGGAGCTGTCTTCCTCAACCTCTCCTTCCTCCTTGCTGGATCAAGACGGAGGAGACGTCACCCGTACCGTACGTGTGTTGAACACGGAGGTGCTGTCCGTTCAGCACTTGGTCATCGGTGATTCGAATCACGTCGAGTACGACTCCATCATCACCTTGCAAGCTTCCGCATGCGATCTACAAGTGGTATGTAGATGCAAACTCTCTCCCATGACTCGTTGCTTGGATGAACTCATAGATGGATCTTGGTGAAACCGTAGGAAAAATTTTAATTTTCTGCAACGTTCCCCAACACCTTCCCAAGAAGGAGCGAGCTTATGTTGTTTCTGCTGATCCACTCGGAGAACTAGATCTCCTTCCTGGAAGGCTCGACCTCTCACATTTCTGGCGTGAAAGTGACGCAAATCCTGTTGGTAGATGGTCGATCGGATTAGAGCCATCTCCCTTTCTTCCTCTAGAAGGTCGACTGCGTCCTGACGTGCTTGCTCAGCTTCTGCTTCGTTGTAGAGTTCAACTCGAGGAGCATTGTGAAGAAGATCACTCGGCAAGATTGCTTCAGCTCCATAGACCAAGAAGAATGGAATTCTTCCGGTCGACCGGTTGGGTGTGGTCCGCAATCCCCAAAGCACCGAAGGGAGTTCGTCGACCCATGCTCCAGCCGCATGTTTGAGATCATGCATCAGTCGGGGCTTCAAACCCTTGAGGATCAAGCCATTGGCTCGTTCTGCTTGTCCATTCGACTGCGGATGGGCGACTGAAGCGTAGTCGACTCGTGTACCTTGAGAGTTGCAGAAATCCCTGAATTCTTCCGAGTCAAAATTCGACCCATTATCCGTGATAATGCTGTGCGGGACTCCATATCTGAACGTCAGCTCCCTGACGAAGGTAACAGCGGTACCGGCGTCAAGATTCTTGATTGGTTTAGCCTCAATCCACTTGGTGAACTTGTCGACTGCTACCAGTACATGCGTGAAACCACTCCGACCTGTTCTCAAGGGACCGACCATGTCCAACCCCCATACTTCGAAAGGCCAGATGAGTGAATGGTCTTCAGAGCTGACGCAGGCTTGTATGACATATTGGAGTAGAATTGACACCCTTCTCACTTGTCCACTATCTCCTTCGCCATCTCATTCGCCCTTGGCCAGTAAAATCCGGCTCGGTATGCTTTGGCTACTATGGTCCGTGAGGACGCATGGTGACCACAGGTCCCCGAGTGGATATCATTGAGGATGATTCGGCCTTCTTCTGGCGTTATGCATTTTTGACCAACTCCAGTCGCGCTCTCTCTATACAACTGCCCTTTGATAACGGTAAAGGCTTTGGATCGATGGACGATCTGTCGAGCCTCTTCCTCATCCTCTGGGAGCTCTTTTCTCAGGATATACGCGATATAGGGAATTGTCCAGTCGGGAGTGACCACTAAGACTTCCATGACCAAGTCGACCACTGCTGGGACCTCAACCTCAGTCGGATCGGTGGCACTCTTGGGCTATGGAGCTTCTTCTGTGAAAGGATCTTCTTTGACTGACGGAGTGTGTATATGCTCCAAAAACACACCACTCGAAATGGCTTCTCTTTTGGAACCTATCTTTGCCAGATCATCTGCTGCCTGATTTTTCAGTCGGGGGATGTGATGGAGCTCTAACCCCTCGAACTTCTTTTCCAGCTTCCTCACTGCATTGCAGTATCCAGTCATGGCTGGGCTTCTCACGTCCCACTCCTTCATCACCTGGTTGACCACTAAATCTGAATCGCCATAGACCATTAGGCGACGGACGCCGAGTGAGATGGCCATGCGCAATCCATATAAAAGGGCCTCATACTCTGCCTCATTGTTGGAGGAATCAAAGTGAATCTGGAGCACATACCTAAGCTTATCTCCTCTGGGGGAAACCAGAACAACCCCAGCACCGGAACTATTCAGCATCTTAGAGCCATCAAAGAACATGGTCCAATGCTCCGAGTGAACTTCAGTCGGCTGCTGCTGTTCAATCCACTCGGCGAGGAAATCTGCTATTGCCTGGGACTTAATGGCTTTCTTTGCCTCAAACTTGATATCAAGGGGAAGAAGTTCAATCGCCCATTTCGCCACTCGACCAGTTGCATCTCTATTGTACAGAATCTCTGATAGTGGGGCGTCGCTGATGACTGTGATGGAATGATCAGAGAAATAATGAGCAACCTTCTTCGTGGTCATGTATATTCCATACACAAGCTTCTGATAATGAGGATATCTCTGCTTGGATGGAGTCAAGACTTCGGACAAATAATACACTGGGCGCTGAACTTTGAAGGCTTTTCCTTCCTCTTCCCGCTCGACCGTAAGCACTGTACTGACGACTTGTCCTGTGGCTGCGATATAAAGCAACAGAGGCTCTTTGCTGATTGGAGCAGCAAGCACCGGCTGGGTGTAGAGCAGAGCTTTTAGCTCGGCCAACGCTGCATCAGCTTCTGGAGTCCACTCGAACTTGTCTGCCTTCTTCATCAGTCGGTAAAGAGGCAATGCCTTTTCACCGAGTCGTGAGATGAATCGACTTAATGCGGCCAAGCATCCAGTAAGCTTCTGGACATCGTGCACACGCACGGGGCGTTTCATTCGGAGAATAGTACCGATCTTCTCTGGATTAGCATCGATCCCTCGCTCGGAAACGAGAAAACCGAGTAACTTTCCACCAGGGACCCCGAATGTGCACTTTGACGGATTGAGCTTGATATCATACCTTCTGAGGTTGGCAAATGTTTCGGCGAGGTCAGCAAGCAGGTCGGAACCCTTTCGCGACTTGACGACGATATCATCCATATACGCTTCCACATTCCGATTGATTTGAGTGAGCAGACACTTCTGAATCATTCACATAAATGTGGCTCCGGCATTCTTGAGGCCGAATGGCATGGTGATATAGCAGAAGCACCCGAATGGAGTGATGAAAGCTGTTTTTATTTCGTCGGGTCCATACAGACGGATCTGATGATACCCGGAATATGCGTCCAGAAAAGACAATCTCTCACATCCCGCGGTCGAGTCAACAATTTGATCTATGCGAGGGAGAGGAAAATGATCTTTCGGGCAGGCCCGATTGATGTGCTTGAAATCAATGCACATGCGGAGTGACTTGTCCTTCTTGGGAACCATGACAACATTAGCGAGCCACTCGGAGTGGTATATCTCTCGGATAAATCCTGCCGCCAACAGTCGAGCCACTTCCTCACCAATAGCCTTTCTCTTCTGGACGGCGGACCGCCGAAGATGCTCTTTGACTGGTTTTGCTGATTTGTCGACTCTGAGGCGATGCTCAGCCAGTCCCCTGGGAACACCTGGCATGTCAGCTGGCTTCCATGCAAAAATGTCCCAGTTCTCACGGAGGAACTGGATGAGCGCTTCTTCCTATTTCGGGTCGAGTGTTGTGGAGATGTAGGTCGGGGCTGCATTGGGGTCGGTCGGGTGAATGTGAACAGGCTTCGTCTCACCAGGCGACTGAAATGCAAATTCTGTGGCGGGTTTCCTGGATCGCAACAAATCACTCGGATCTGCGCTTTGCTTGTACTCTTCGAACTCGACCGCTGTCACCTGGGAATCGGCAATCTTCGAGCCCTTCTGAAAGCACTCTTCTGCCTTTTTCCGATCACCGGTGACAGTGATCACTCCTTTGGGACCTGGCATTTTCAGTTTGAGCTACACGTAACATGGTCGAGTCATGAGCCGTGCATAGGCTGGCCTCCCCAAAATGGCGTGGTACGCACTCTGAAAATCCACGACCTCAAACGTCAACTTCAATTTGCGAAAATGTTTTGAATCACCAAATACCACGTCGAGAGCTATTTGGCCGAGTGATTCGGCTTTCTTCCCTGGTATAACTCCGTGGAAGCTCATGTTGCTGGTGCTCAGTCGGGACATCGGAATGCCCATTCCTTTCAGTGTGTCTTCATATAACAAGTTCAGCCCACTTCCACCATCCATCAGCACCTTTGTCAGTTGAGTGCCTTCGACAACTGGGTCGACCACCAAAGCTTGCCTCCCAGGGGTGGCAATATGAGTCGGGTGATCAGACTGGTCGAATGTGATGGGTGTTTGGGACCATCTCAGATAACTTGCTTTTGCTGGGGCAACCATGTTCACCTCACGGTTAATGACTTTGAGTCGACTCTTGCTTTCCACATCCGCGAAGATCATCAGAGTGGAGTTGACATGCGGATATCCTTCCCCACTGTCCTCCTTGTCTTCGGCCTTGTCCGACTCCTTCTCCTTGTCCTTAGACTGTTTTCCTTGAAACTGCTGAATCAGGAGTCGACACTGGCGAGTGGTATGCTTTGGGTAAATTATGTTGCCCTCTTCATCTTTCTTCGTGTGGATGTGACATGGCATATCCATCACATTGTTTCCTTCTTTATCCTTCACCTTCTTAGGGTTCCAGGATCCTTTTGGCTTGCCCTTGAAATTTCCCTGAGTGACGGCCAGAGCCTCTCCAGGAGCTGCTGGTTCGGCCTTCCGCTTCTGCTTCCGACTGGAGTTTCCCTTCTCCGACTAACTCGGCTTGTACTTGCCACTTCGGAGTCGGTCTTCTTCCTCGCCGTTGGCGTACTTGGTAGCAATCTCCATCATCCAACTCAGGGTCATGTCCCCGGTTTGACCAAATTTCAAACTCAGTTCTCTGTTCTTGACGCCATCCTTGAAGGCGCAGACTGCTTGATGATCAGACACATTTTCCACAGTATGGTGCAAAGTGATCCACCTCTGAATATACTCTCTGAGAGTCTCATTGGTTTTCTGCACACAGACTTGCAGCTCTGTCAATCCAGCTGGTCGCTTGCAAGTTCCTTCAAAGGTTCTGACGAACACTCGGGACAAATCTTCCCAAGTGTAAATACTGCTAGGAGGTAACTGATTCAACCACGCTCTGGCTGAACCTTCCAACATGAGAGGAAAATGCTTCATGGCCACCTCGTCATTCCCACCACCAATCTGAACAGCCACTCGGTAATCTTCAAGCCAAGTTTCAGGCTTGGACTCACAAGTGAATTTGCTGACTCCTGTTGCCAACTGGAAATTGGGGGGAATCACAGCGGCTCTGATAGCCCTGCTAAAACATTCTGGACCAGAAACATGCACTCGACTGCTCGTGGGCGCATCTCTCTCGGGTCCGCCCCGATGGGCTCTGTTCCGGTCGACCAAGCTTTGCACGATAACGGATCGCGCATCGAAGCCTGGTTCCCTGGGGTCGACTGGAGCTCTTTGCCCCACACTGAGCTGACGCCTGTCGTCCTGTCGCCGAGGAGCGTAAGACCCATCCCTCGGAGGGGAAGCGAGCACTTGACGCCTGTCATCTCGGTCGTGCCGGTCTCCATACTGATCTCGCCGATCTGGGGCTGTGAGCCGACTGAACCGTATTCGCAGCGACGGATCGACTGTGAATTCTATTGCGCGACTGCGACACGGCTGAGTTCTGGTCTCCTGCTGCCCGGAGCAAATCTCTGATCTGCATCAAATCTCTGCCAGCCTCCGACTGAGAGGGCTGGATGGACTTTGCTATACGGGTTGCAGCTGCCAAATTCTGGATTGGGGTTCGATATACCTGAGTCGGCGGAAAGAGTTGACGTCGATTGGCGTCGGGAACTCGTTGCCGCGCGCGCTCGTCGAGTGCCCGCTGGAGGTTCTCCAGGCGAGCGCGTTCAGCCAGATTGGCCAAACGTGCCTCTTCCAAGGCACGAGCCTCGGGGGTTTCTCCCGCGATGGGAGTATGCAGAGCATCCATGTTCCTGCGGCGAAGCTCTTCCCTCTGCAGAGAGTCGAGTGTCTCAAGCTGGTACTCTTCGTGGTCTCGAACGGGGTCGCCTCCGCCGCCTGCCCCGCCCTCATGGGCGAAGCCAGGAGGACTGCGGGGTCCGTTGACCATCAGGATTTCCGCCGCCGGATCACTGCTATCGCATTCGGATGCAGTCTCTACGGAGCCAGTCGACAGATCGAACAGGCCGTAGAGAGACTCGTCGGGTTCAATTGCCGCGACCTGGGCGGTGGCCGTCTGGCGAGCCACCGCGTGCTTCACCCACCGCTGCAGCCTCGACCGACCAGAGCGCTTGCGCTGGTGGGAGACCGGACGGGTGACCGATTGGGGAGTCGACCGATACGGGGTCGACGGTTGCCACAGCAGAACGCCGCGGACACATGCGCGAAAATACGTCGCACCGCGGACGGGGAGCGCATCAACGTCGAGTGGAGCCTCCTGGAGCCATGCAGAGTCGTCGGCGACAAAGGTGAGAGCGCCGAGACGGATCTCGCACCCCTCGACCAAAACTCCGGCGGTCATCATGATGAAAGTACTCGGAAGTACCGCAACTTCTCCACAAAATCGCTAAAACACCTGCCCCACGGTGGGCGCCAACTGTCGTGGTTCTAAGTCTGACAGTAGAGTGGGGGGTAGGTATGGAGAGGCAAGGTCCTAGCTATGGAGAGGTTGTGAAGACAAGCGATGTACGAGTTCAGGCCCTTCTCGGAGGAAGTAAAAGCCCTACGTCTCGGAGCCCTGAGGCGGTCGAGTGGATTATGCGTGAATGTGTTACAGGGGTGCGAACCCTTCTGCCTGTGGAGGGGGGTGGCTTATATAGAGTGCGCCAGGACCCCTGCCAGCCCATATAATGAAGGGTTTAAAGTACATTAAGTCTGGAGCGTTACTGGTAACGCCCCACATAAAGTGTCTTAACTACCATAAAGTCTATTCAATTACAGGCCATTGCAGTGCAGAGTGCCTCCTGACCCTCTGGTGGTCGAGTGAGTCTTCATGGTCGAATCCTTCAAGTCAGTCGAGTGGGTTCCTCGTAGGTCGACTGGGAGGTGATCTCTTCTAAGGGTGTCCTTGGGTAGGGCACTTAGATCAGGTCTATGACCCTACCCTAGGTACATGAATCCATCACCAACTGCTGGGCCTGGAGAAGTCGTTGCTGGACCTCCGCAAGGATCTCATCACGGCTCCTCAGAAGAGCCCCGGCCGCCTTGGTCCGTGCCGAGGCCGCATCCACCGGCAGGATCGGCGGGGGCGGCCGACCATAAACCACCTCAAAGGGCGTAGCACGAAGGGCGGAGTGAAAAGAGGTGTTGTAGCAGTACTCCGCCCACGAGAGCCAGTCCACCCATGCACGAGGGCGATCACCTGTAACACAACGAAGATACATGGCAATCACCTTGTTAACGATCTCAGACTGGCCGTCCGTCTAAGGGTGGAAAGCGGTGCTCAGGCGGAGCTTCACGCCCGCCAGCCGGAAAAGGTCGCGCCATACATGGCCCGTGAAGACAGGATCCCGATCACTGACGATCAAAGAAGGAAACCCATGGAGACGGACAATGCCATCGAAGAAGGCCCGTGCGATAGATGCCGCTGAATATGGGTGGCCAAGGGCGATGAAATGAGCATACTTGGAGAAGCGGTCGACCACTGTGAGAATGACGGATTTGCCGCCCACCTTGGGAAGGCCCTCGATGAAATCCATGGAGATGTCGGCCCAAACCTGAGATGGAACCTCCAAGGGCTGAAGCATGCCAGCTGGCCGCAGTGTCTCCGTTTTGTTGCGCTGGCACGTCACACAAGACCGTACCCAATCACGGACCAGGGCACGATCACCTGGAACGTAGAAGTCGGCACGGAGTCGATGGAGCGTCTTATGCACGCCCTCATGGCCCGCCGAGTGGGCGAGACGCAGCACCTGCTGACGAAGATCGTCGTGCGCTGGAACGAAGATGTGGCGCCCGTGGAGAAGCAGGCCATCAGCGAGGCGCCACGGCTCATCCAGCTCGCCCGCCGCCAGCTGCTGCTGCAAGAGGAGGGCGTCGGCCGCGGTCGCGGTCGCGCGGCGGATGTCGGCGTAGAGGGTGAACGAGGGCCCGCTGATGATGCAGAAGGCCGTCCCCTCCGCCGCGCCGTCGTCCACATCGGCGTCACGCCGGGACAGGGCGTCGGCGATAGTGTTAAGGTGACCCGGCCGATACTCGACGATGAAATCAAAGCCAAAGAGCTTACTGATCCACTGGTGCTGAGGGACCGTTGAGAGCCTCTGATCCAGCATGAACTTGAGGCTATAGTGATCCGTGCGGATCCGGAAAGAACGACCCCAAAGATAGGGCCGCCAGTGGCGTACTGCCTGCACCAACCCAATAAGCTCACGCTCATACGCCGCCAACTTAAGATGGCGTGCAGCAAAGGCACGGCTGAAGAAGGCAAGGGGTCCATCGCCCTAATGCAGGACCGCACCAAACCCCGCACCGGAGGCGTCGCAGTCGACGGTGAAGGGAAGGTCGAAATCCAGCATCTGTAGTACGGGTCCCGTAGTAAGGGCCCCCTTGAGGGCCTCGAATGCTGAAGTGGCCTCCTCATCCCAAGAGAAGGCTTCGCGACGGAGGAGGCGCGTGAGCGGGGCCGCGATGAGGCCAAATTCCCGGATGAACTTCCGCTAGTACCCCGCAAGGCCAAGAAACCCGCGAAGAGCCCGTGGAGACTGCGGGATCGGCCAGGCGGCGACGGCCGCCACCTTGTCGGCATCCATGGCCACACCCACGGCCGAGATGACGTGGCCGAGGTAAGCGACTGAAGGTGTCCCGAACAAGCACTTCGAGCGCTTAAGATGAAGATGATGCGCCTGAAGCTCGTTGAAGACGATGGCCACATGCTGGAGGTGCTCCGCCCAAGAGGCGTTGTAGATAAGAATGTCATCAAAGAAAACGAGCACAAACCGACGTAAGTAGGGCCAGAGGACATCATTCATCAAGGCCTGGAATGTCGCCGGGGCATTGGAGAGGCCAAAGGGCATCACCAAAAACTCGAAGTGGCCGTGATGAGTCCGGAACGCCGTCTTGGCGATGTCGTCGGGATGCATGCTCACCTGATGATACCCCGACCGGAGGTCCGGCTTGGTGAAGAAGCGCGCCTCATGTAGCTCATCCAGGAGTTCATCGACCACCGGGATAGGAAATTTATCCTTAAGTGTGAGAGCATTAAGGGCACGGTAGTCGATGCAGAAGCGCCAGGTGTCGTCCGACTTGCGAACGAGGAGGACCGGTGTCGTAAAGGGTGATGTCGATATCCGGATAATGCCCGCGGAAAGCATGAGTGCGCACTGCCGCTCCAACTCGTCCTTCTGCAACTGAGGGTACCGGTAGGGCCGTACTGCCACAGGAGCCGAACCCGGCAGGAGATGAATACGGTGGTCGTAGATCCGGGCCGGCGGAAGGCCCCGGGGTTCCTCAAAAAGATCACCGTGCTGCTGTAGGAGGTGATCCAGCAGCGGATGCTCGGCCTCCATGGTAGCCGCGGCGAGCTGGAGTGGGGTGACGCCGGGGTGCCTCCAACGCCCTCCCACCGGATGCGGCAGCCCATGCGCCAGAAGGTCATCATCAGGGCGTCGAAGTCCCAAAGGATGGGGCCGAGAGTCCGCAAAAAGTCGACGCCGAGGATGAAGTTGAAGCAGCCCAAATCAATGCCGGCACAAGTGATGATGAAGTGCTCGTCACCGATAGTAATGGGAACATCTCAAGCGAGCCCATGGCAGCGGAGGCGGTCACCATTAGCAACGGTGACGCTCAGCTGCTCCCCGCCCGTGGGCTGTAGTGCAAGTCGCCGCATAGTAGACTCCGGAAGGAAGTTATGAGTGGAACCCGTGTCCAACAGAGCCACCAGAGTCTCGCCGTGGATCGTGACCGCGATAACCATAGTCCGCTCATTGCGGATGCCGGCCAATGCGTGAAGGGAGACGACAAGGGCCGTCGCCAGCGCGGGTGCGGGTGCCGGCGCGACCTCGGCGGATGGATCGCCGAGTCCCTCCTCGGTGACAACGTCCTCCGTCTCGTCGACGGTCTCCAAGTAGAAGAGGCGCGGGCAGACATGGCCCGGGGCATAGGGTGCATCACAGTTAAAGCACAGCCCCAGGCGGCGGCGCTCGAGCTGCTCGGCCTGCGAAAGGCGCCGGAAGGGCCGCGTCGCGGCCGGAGTGGTCGCCGGTGAGACGGCTGAAGAAGCGGGCGCGGCCGACGGTGGTCATGGAGGCACTCGGCCCCCCGAGGTGCTGCTGGTCATGTCAAGGCCTGGGCGCGCTGCTCGAACGCCCGAGCGTAGTACATGGCCGTCTATAGGTCCTGGGGCCCCTTCATCTCGACGTCCACGCGGATGTGGTCGGGAAGGCCCCCGACGAAGAGCTCCGCCCGCTGGAGTGCCGTCACCCCCGGTGCGTGACACGCCAGAGCCTGGAAGCGGTCGGCGAAATCCTGGACCGTGGAGGTGAAGGGTAGGCGGCCCAGCTCGGACAAGCGGCTGCCGCGCCGTGGTGGTCCGAAACGAAGGAGACACAGCTCGCGAAAACGATCCCAGGGAGGCATGCCGCCCTCATCCTGCTCGAGAGCGTAGTACCAGGTCTGGGCGGCACCCCGAAGGTGGTAGGACGCGAGCCAAGTCCGCTCGGACGCCGGTGTCCGCTGCGCCCGGAAGAATTGGTCACACTGGTTTAACCAGTTAAGCGGGTCGTCCGAACCGTCGTAAGTGGCGAAGTCGATCTTCGCGAACAGAGGCGGCTGCTGGTGTGGCGCGCCATGGCCCACTGCCTCGGCGGTGCGGAGGGCTGAGGACGGCGCTCGGTCCATGGTGGGGAGGTTGGCGTAGTTCCCTGTGGCGCCCGACGCCTCGGGCTGCAACTGGGAACCCGACGGTGGCCGGGCCTCCATGTAAGCCGACGTAGATGACGTCCCGTGGAGCCAGCCTGGAAGCGGAGACGGTGAAGATGGAAAGCGGACCTCCTGAATCGGGAGGCCACTCGACGAGGAACGGCCCAAGCTAGGGCTGGGCGTGGGCGGTGGTGGCACCTGCACGGTAGCAGCCGGAAGGGGCGGCGCGGCTGGGGACGGCGCGGACGGTGCGGCCCAGGTCGGCCACTGCAGCCCCAGGGCGGCGGCTGGCGGCGCGGGTGGCGCCGCAAGTGTCGGCGGCGGCCACTGTGGCCACGGCGGCGTCGAAGCCGCCGGTGAGGGGAGCGCCAGATAGCCCCAGGTGATGGCCGCGGGTACGGAGTACCACGGCAGTGGCTGCTGGCCCGCGGCCACGGCCGGATGGAGCTGCGGGGGCGGCCCGTACGGGCTAGCCAAGTAGAGGCGGATGCCCTGGACCGCGACGACCAAGTCGTTGAGCACGCCGGCCATGGCCTCCGGTGTGAACTGCTGCGGCGCTGGGGGAGGCGACGGCGGTGGTTGCTGGACGGGGGTTTGCGGCTGGCCCTGGCCCGGCGTGATACCGGGTGCGGGGGAGATCGGCGCCGATAGGGAGGCCGTGGCGCCCGGCGACGCAGCGGCAGCGTTGGTGGAATCGGTGG
Source organism: Triticum timopheevii (assembly GCA_963921465.1). Classification (NCBI taxonomy): domain Eukaryota; kingdom Viridiplantae; phylum Streptophyta; class Magnoliopsida; order Poales; family Poaceae; genus Triticum; species Triticum timopheevii. Next base: position 484,589,936 of record OY997270.1, on the reverse strand, counting down.
CAGCGGCGGTGGGGGAGGCGTTGGGCAGCGGCGGCTGTGGTGGTGGCGGGTTTGGAGGTGATGACGACATGGTCGAAACCCGGGTACCTGATACCAAGGTGTTAGAAGCTAGGGTTCTGGCTCCTCTGGGCCGTAGGAAGTAGGGGAAAGAGGGAGCTGGGCGAGGGCTAGAGCGCCGCGGCCGGCGGCGGCGCAGGAGAGAGGCGGCTAGGGTTTAGGGTTCCGGCTCCTCTGGGAGCCGGGCAATAGAATAGTCTTATTGCTTAATTCTCAAAATAGTTTTACAACTTGTATATATAACGATAATCTGAAAATAAACCTAAGATAACTTGGGCCTTAAGCCTGCCCAGTGGGCCCACGGCGGCCATAGACCTGGCCGGTCATAACAGAGTACTTACGAGGGACACGCTTTGCATGGCCTGACCCAAAATAAAGAACAAGGAGCCCTGATGGGCAATATTAGATTGACTGGAGAGTGGATTGTGCAGACATTTCCATCCTCTGGACAACAACTCATTGTGGAGTATGCAGAGGATAGAACAAGAGCTTCATAACCATATAACTCGGCACAGTTGATCCTCTACATTTATTTAATTTAATTTACACCACCTGGGGACCTCCTTATCACAGGCAGCCACGAGGACTAAATCACTTTCCAAATTAACCAGCCGGAAGATGGATCATTGCTTCATTTCCTAACCAAATGTTTAACTTATTTCTCACCACTAGTCACAGATCGATAATTACACTTGATTTCTTATACCGAGATCGTAGGTTCAGTCCTAGCATGTCTGACGAGGTATCAGCTTGTTTCCAGACTGACGATCTATATCTTTGTGGCCATAACTCACAAGATACTCCTATGTGCGACCATGGCCATCTCACCTGGTAACATGCTTGCGGCGAAAGATTCAACTGTCTTGATCCACCGTGCAGTTGGTCTGAAGTCGCGTCCAGAGTCTACGCCGGTTGGGCCGGCGCTCCTAGGGGTGAGCACGTGGACTCGGAGGGCTGAGGTCGTCGTGCCAGGTGGAGCAGATAGATGGAACCGGGGACGTGGTCGGCCCGGGAGACCTCGAGGATGAGGCCCGCGGCCCTCGCTCGAGCGCGTGTCGAACATGGTGGCGTCGACCTTCACCTCATTTCCCCACCTGAATTTCATTGGTTTTCCTTTTTTCTAAGGCCAAGCCTAAAGGCGAGCCACTTGAAGCTCCCCGGTGGCTGCGAGAGGACGGCGGGCGGGGTGATCACGCGCAGCAGGGTGGAGCGGCGAGTGAAGGGCCGCGGGGCGGTACACCGTAGCAAGGGCGGCCATCGGCGTCGTAGGAGGTGTCAGAGCGCAAGAGGCGGTCATCGGCGTCGTAGGAGGTGTCAGAGCGCAAGAGGCGGTCATCTAGCGGAGGAGAAGGGTGGGGCTAGCCTTGGTTCCATGGAGGCCGCGACGGGGGCGGAGGAGGATAAGGGTGGGGCTAGCCTTGGTTCCATGGAGGCCGCGACGGCGAAGGCGGAGAATGAGGGTGCCACCTCGATGCTTTGCCTGGGCAGCGGAGTGGAGCGGAGGGCGCGCCGCGGGGAAAAGGGGAGAGCATTCAGCGCCTTAAGGCCGTCACATTTTTTTATGATGCTGATGAGACTGAGGGTAGAATAGAGGTTTCTCCTTAGCGTATACTAGTAGTAATCTTGTTGGTGCCATTCCTTTTATCTACTCCCTCCGTTCCTAAATATTTGTCATTTTAGAGATTTCAAATGGACTATCACATACGGATGTATTTAGACATATTTTAGAGTGTAGATTCACTCATTTTGCTCCGTATGTAGTTACTTGTTAAAATCTCTAGAAAGACAAATATTTAGGAACGGAGGGAGTAATTGGTTTTCACATGATTTTTTATAAATTAGAATTGTCCAAAGATTCTACTCTATGAAAATCTTTCACATCCTAAAAGGTCCTTACCAAAATGTTGAAATGTGGTGGCGCCCTCGCTCACTAACAAAAAATGCAAAACAAAGTTGGACTAAGATTCCCCACAAAAGAAAATTTGAACCAAGATTGCAACTGTCCAAGCATAGTGGAGCTTGGTCCAAGTGGGGTCGTAATTATTTTTCTGAAAAAAATTATCTATTCATCAAACATCATGGCAAACCAAAGAAGTACTAGCAACAACTACAAGCACCGAAAGAAAGAGAAAAGAAAGACAGAAGAAGATAAGCTTGCCGTTGCCGGGATTGACAGATCACAAGTTCACAACACAAGTGCGCACATGCATAAAACACAAGCATATGTGAACTCATGAACTTACCCGAAACACAACATAAAATTGCTATTCCACTGCACATGGTAAAATATATTTGAAGATCATATGTGCATGTCAAATGTACATTCTGAGGAGGAGCGTGCATCTTTGGACGCAGAGGCCGGAGGCTAAGTCGGCGGCGTGTAGTCGTGGCTGCTTGTGTCCCCGCGTCTTGCAGCCACGAGAGCGACAATCGCTCCTGCGACGACGACCAGCACCCACACCGCGCGCCCACACCAGCAGCCACGAGAGGCTAAGAACGCGCCGCTCGGCTGAGCACGGCAACTCTTATCCACACGACACTTGTGCCGATGCAGAAGCGTACGGTGAGCACCGCCACTGCTTCCACGCCGGCCGGCACGACGACGACGATGTGGTCGTACGGCCAGTGTTGGGCAAGGGGCATGACGACGGCTTCGATCGAGAGAGAATGGCCGAATACGAAGTGCCCCACGCTTAGGGCGAAGTACACGTGGGTATCCATGGGGCAATTAATGTGTATGCGTTTGGCTAGTACGTAACATCCAGTGAAAGACGAACAACTGACTGACGGTGCTATATATACCCCCGGACGAGGGCAAGTCGTTGCCGGCCGCCGCCGGGTCTTACACTTCGGACAAAAACGCGGCAGAAATGACAAATCCTGCATCGGGCTACACGACCAATCGGCCTCGGCAGCCAGCCAGCCAGCCAGGTACGGTTTCGCTTGGGTTTTCAAGGGAACAGGTATATCGACATCCAACATAGCTCCCCAACTCAAAAGCTATGTCCCTAATTTACTCTTCCGGTGAATGCTGGTAAGTAGAGTACTGATTGTCCCCATCATGCTGTTTTTCAATTGACGGATCCCCGTCATGCTTTCTAGAAAAAGGCAAGACCTGTATGCTCCCTTCTTTTCGATTTATAGGGCTCAACTTTAAAATCTCACCAACCGTGATAGATGATGAGTGTTTAATAATTTTGATAGTTTGCAAAAGTACTTAATTAACGCGCTCGTTTTCCTCAAACAATTGGGTTTACCAATGCATTAGTTACAATACATGCATGCATGCGTGACTAATAAATAATTAAAAACTTCTACATGCATTGGTTAGTTTTTTTTTAATCCTCACATGTAGTGATTTAGAAATGAGACTTATAAAACGGAAAACAAAATTTTTGAAATAAGCCTTATAAACCGGAAAGGAGATAGTACTCCCTCCTACCAGTGAAGATTGTACGTTTGACTTCAAAATTTGTCCACAAAAAAGTGTATATCTATCTTTTCAATGCACTTTAAAGTAGAAAAAATGTTTATTCCTCATCATATGGTAATCAAGACCAATAACATTCTACACACATAGTCTTTTTAATTTCTACATGCACTGAGCTCATTGGGGGTTGGATAATTAAAGAGGAGAGAGATGATGGTTTACACCTTTTCAATGCATTTTTTACTCACTCCATAATTTGTCCTAAAATTTCTATATGTACACCTTTCACCGGCCGAAGGGAATATATTTTTTTACTAATAAGAGGTTTATATCTTATATATTTTTACAGAAATCCGACCCATCGCGCCCCTGGACCCCCTCAATCACGACAGCGACGTATGCGCCATCTTTCGGGCATGCACGACTTGGCAAGTGGGAGACGGGCGTTCATGCCTTTTCTGGGAAGATCATTGGCTGCTTGGGCAATCCATCGTTGAACTTGCGCCATCAGTACACGCTATGGTGCCTCAGCAAAGACGAAAGCGGCGCACGGTGGCCGGTGGCATCCACGAGCGATCTTGGGTGCAAGACTTACACAACTCCCTCTCCGTCGAGGCCACCATCCAGGGCAAATTTGATAATTTTGACCTCGGGACGAAATCAAATCACAGAATGAACTGCGCGTGAAACTATTTCACGCTGATGATCTTTTGGTGTAGCGCCCGTCACGGCGCCACACCCTACGGTGCAGCGCCTACCCCTGGGGCGTTGCACGCTAGTCCACTGTGGCATCCCTTGGGCCCGCACCCAGCAGTGCAGCGCCTCCGAGCTAGGCGCCACACATTTAAAGTGCAGCGCCTAGCGCTCGGGCGCTGCACTGTGACTTATCCAGCCACTTAGCTGGCCCCCCTCCCCCACTCCCCCCACCCCACACACCCCAACCCGAGCTTTGCACCCTCTCCCACTCTCTCCTCCTCTCAAATCCTCTCCCAAATCTTGCAAATTTAAAGAATTTGTTCGTGGATTTCAAAGTCAAACCCTCCCTCAAGGTAATCGTCTCCGATCCCCTTGTTTTGGTCCAAGTAATGTTATCAATTTGCTCATTTGTTGCTAGTTTGGGGAAACCCTAGTTTTGTTTGGATCTAGAGATTTGAATGGAGATGTGAGATGTTTGTTTGCCAATTTCTTATGATTAGGCTTTGTTAGTATGTTAGGGTTATTCTTATGGGTGTTCTTATGTTGGTGCTAGGGTTAGGTTTAGGGCTAGGGTTATGATTAGGGTTACGGTTAGGGTTGTTGTTTGATATATATTTTAGGGTTTGTATTCCGTGTCAATCCTTGGATTAGTACTCATGGAAGCAATGTTACGTTGTGTTGTTTGAATGCTTATAGGGATGGGAAGAACATGTGTGTTTGTTTATCATGGGGGAAAAGACGCCTTCTTGAAAGGCAATATTGAACCGGACCCGGATGAGCTTGACATGGTGTTTGATAGTAGTCCTAGCTATGCGGAGCTCTTGCAACAAGTGAGGAAAGATTTGAATTGGATGGACCCTAGTGATATCGTTGAGTTGGAGGGAAGGCACAATGTAGGTTTTGGAATGCACATCCGTTGAAAGACAATGCGTGTCAACTCGGAGCAACCTTGGGTTGCATACAAGGAAACGGTGGCTGAATCACTAGACAATGCTCTTGAGTTATTTGTAACAAAGAAGGTTGATTCATGTTTGCATTTGGACTTGAACCGGAACCCCTCCCCTTTGGTTGCTAGTAGCCCCCCACCCTTGAAGCGAGATGAAATTGTTGAACCTCTTTTGACCCAAGAAGTGAGGCCAACATTGAGCCCATTTACAAACAACCAAGATGAAGCTTTGCAAGAGGAGAATGATGAGTATGCGGACGATGACAATGAAGTTGATCTCCATGACAACAATGTGGGTGATCTCGGCAAATATCATTTGCAAGAGATAATGGACCATTCCATCCCTTTTTCCCGTGCATATGCATCGGACTCGGATGACGATGGTCCCGACGAACAAGTTGATACGGAGGGGTTCACGGTGAAGGAGGCCGAAGCTTTCGAAAAGGTATTCAGTCGGGATCATTGGATTACATTGTTCAAGGATGTTAGTCTCGCGGATGAAGCCGTGGTAGATGGTGGCCAATGTATATCTCTTGGGGTTAGGCCAAGCTCTCACCTTGATTTGGGAGACGACAAGAACCGGATTGCTAGAGGGTCTAAGTTCGAAACCTTCTTGGAATTGAAGATGTGGCTCGACAACTACTCGGTTACGCATTATCGTCCACACAAGGTGGTGAACTCGGACGTCAATGTGTGCTACACGGTTGCATGTGCATGTGAAGATGAAATATGTCCATGGATTGTGCGTGCAAGACCATGGAAAGGAGTGCGTGCAAGACCATGGAAAGGAGGTCCCACTTGGCACGTAGTGAGTTGTGTGCCAACTCACATGTGCCGAGGCAAAAGGGTGGATGGCAAGATTGTGTCCCAAGACCACAGACAACTCACGTCCGAGTTCATCGCTTACAGGCTCTCCAACTCAATATCCACACTTCCAACAATGAGCATCCAACATGTCATTGACCTTGTGAAAGCCATCTTTCATTACAAGGTGAAGTACGGCAAGGCATGGAAGGCGAAGCAAGCCGCATTTAAGATGTTGTATGGTACTTGGGAGGAAGCATACAACCAAATCCCTAGATTATAATACATGCAACATTCACATCTAATCAAATCAAACAAGGGTTCCTCAAAATCTTCAAAATAGCATACATTATATGGATAGAAAGAAGAGGATCGGAGGAGGGTACCTTCTAGGATAGATTGGTTAAGGAATCCACAGACCAAATCGTCAGATCTGATGGATTTGGGAGAGGGGATTGAGAGTGGGAGAGGAGAGGGCCGCCGCCACGGCTTCTTCTGGTTCTGTAACTGGTGGCAATGGGGTGGGTGGGGGAGGAGAGGGCCGCTGCGGCTGGATGTAAGTCACAGTGCAGCGCCCGAGGGCTAGGCGCTGCACATTACATGTGTGGCGCCTAGCTCGGAGGCGTTGCACTGCTGGGTGCGGGGCCCAGGCCTGCCATGATGGACAGAGGTGCAACGCCCCCGAGCTAGACGCTGCACCGTAGAGTGTGGCGTCGGGGATGTGAAATAGTTTCACGGACAATTCAGTCTGTGAATTGATTTGCTCCCAAGGTCAAAATTGTCAAATTTGCCACCATTCAGTACATCGAGCTCTGGACAAGCCCGCAGTTCCTGAAGCTCTCTGACATGTCGGACTAAATCACATGGAAGATGACCAGCAACGGCATGTACTCTTGAGCCTCCTGTTACTCAGCAATGCTTCTTGGATCCACCATTGCGTACCAATGGCAACTCAACTGGAAGTCATGGGCACCACTACGAATCAAGATTTTCATCTGGCTGGTTCTCCAGGACCGTTGTTGGACCACCGACAGGCTGCTTCGGCGTGGATTACCACATGCACCCTGCTGCGTGCTCTGTGATCAAGTTCCTGAAACCATGCAACATTTGTTGGTAGGCTGCCCGTTCTCAAGACAGACCTGGCATGAGGTCCTCTCATGGTGCCGTACGGCGATCCACCCACCCGACGTGGATGACAACTTCATCGACTGGTGGGCGGCCTCTCATGCTACATCCCCAAGCAATCAACGGCACGACATCTCCTCCATGACCTGGCTCATCTGGAAGGCGCGCAATGCTTGTGTATTTCATGCCGAGCAGCCTTCGATCGAGTGCCTCACCAGCAGCATTCACGAGGAGAAAAACAATTACCACTATATCTTAGTATATAGGTTCTAGAGTTACGAGAATTGGCATGATCTAGATACAACATCTGCCAAGCTCAGACAAAAAGATTGCCATGATCTAGATACAAAATCTTCCAGGTATCAAAGGGATTGCCATGATCTACATACAAAATCTTCCAAACTTGACAAAAAATTGCCATGATCTAGACACAAAATCTTCCAAGCTCAAACAAAAACATTGCCAATCTAGATACTAAATTTGTCACGCATCGAAGAGATAGCCATGATCTAGATACATAGTCTGCCAAGATCAAACATTTTTTTCTGCCATGATCTAGACAATAAAATCTGCCAAGCTCAATACTTTTTTTTCTATGAATCAATGAGTTCCATATATGTATATAGCTAAAAAAATTACACAAAAGTTGCCATGATCTTACATAAAAGATGCCACGTATCACAAAGTATCATCTCTATAAAGCGTGAGTCTGTGTGGGTGTGTGTACGTGCATGAGAGAGATTGAGAGGGCGAAACCACCAACCTTTTTTTGCATAAAACTTCCACTCTATTCCTTTTTTGGCGAAAAGGATTAGATCTATTATAAAGATTCATAGAAAGTACAAAACACGTCAAACATAATAAAAAATTACATTGAGGTCCATGAACCACCGAACTTTCAGTCTGTTCATCATCAATTATGATATGACAAAGAATAACAGAAACAATAAAAATTACATCCATATCCGTAGACCACTACGATGGTAGGAGCACCGTGATCGCTTGAAGCAGCTCCCTTGAATATGTTTCCACGATGATATTTGTCATGCCACATCCTTGTGCTTATATCTGGCCATGGGCCGGGCCGGGCCGGGCTTGGGCCAGGCCTAAAAAAGCCCACGGCAGAAAACTGAGGCCCAGGCCCTCCCAGACCCTACCATCGGGCCTACTTTTCATGCCCAAGCCCGCCCATCTGGTCAAAAGCACCTAGGGCTTAGGACCGTGCGCCGGGCCTCTTCCTTAAAATGCCAATATGCCAAGCCCAAGCCCGTTCAGACCCTGCTGGTGGGCTCAAAACTTAGGCCCAAGCCCGGCCCACGAGCAAGCCCATCGGGCCCTGGATTTTAGGGCCGGGCCTGAGATGGCCAGGACTACTTGTGCTGCCTGTAAAGCCTGAACACAAGCTTCAGCCTCCGCCTATAGCGAGTCGTGCAGGAATGTCAGCCTGCCTGCCCCTGCGTCTACAGCTTCTCCCTCCTTATCCCGAATTACAAAATCATATCCTCCATCAGGCTTGCCGGCCGAAAACTTCGCTTTTGGGGCTTTCAGGCAGAACGTCTCATTTATATTTAGTTTCTTTTGTTCTGCATTTATTCTGTTCGCGTTCACCACCAGGTCCATAACAGCGCTATGCTCGTCATGATCTTCTGCTTATTTTTCTTCTTTCTTTATGCGCCTAGGCATAGCTTCGGTATTATTTGATTTTGCTATTTGTTGGCGTGATTTTTTGTATGTGTTGGTTGTGTGCATTTGAGCTATGCAGAGGCTATGTGTGTACTCGTTATGATTGTATCCCTTGATGCAGTCAATAAAAAACACCCTTTGTCGAAAAAAGAGCAGCTTCACAAAGTCATTTTGATCTGTACAATTAGCAAGCAACTCACGCACATGTTCGATTTGAAGACTGGATCAAACCTTCATCGAGGCGTGCACAGACCGGGCATACAGCATCAACTTCTATCCCTCTCCTCTGGATCCCGAGCAAGATGTCATTCATCTTCTACGTGTCAATAGACGATTAGGTTGATCTCTATTAATTGTTCTGACTATTATGATTTTTCCAGGCGACTTGGGAATAGGATACGAACGTAGCACGTACCTCTCGATCCTTGGTGCGTAACGTACGTACAATACTAATAACTATGCTAGCTCGGTACGTATAGTATAGCTCGCCTTGGCTAGGCACGTTTTGTCTCCCACTTTTGTTAAGATCTCAGCTGAGATATTACCTATGTAAAGAGACGCCGAGACAATCGATCTGATTGACCTGGCATAAAATTGGTATTCTAACTTTTTCTTCTTCTAGGGATCAATTGCATGCACCTACGATTTACGATAATGGGCATGGCTTATCGACCAAAAATGCTAGGTGATACATCAACCATTACCATCCACTAAGGTTTAACACCTCCATGAACGAATGTTTTCCACCTCCACTACCGCTGCGACGAGATGCGATCCCCTCCAGGGTAGGCGTGGCGCCGAGGGCGGCGTAGGAGCCAGAGGACACGTGGAGTTTGCATGGGCACGGTCTGGACGTGGCGAGCCGATGCACATGAAAACGGACGATGCATGAAATATGAGTGCAGCAATTCAAGTAGTGGAATTCCCGAGCTACGCGCGCTCGCCAGGGCACTAATGGCAGAGGCCCATTACCGTGCCGGCAATACTCGATGAGCTTGTCATGCATGAACGAACGGCCATGTACGTAGGAAGAACCTCAGTAGCATGGCATGGTGAGAGCGCTAGCTGCCCGGCGATATGGACGTTGGAGGGGCAAGACAGTCGCCCCTGGTTCCATGGTGCCCGGCGCCGCGAGCTTAATTCGATGAGATATTGGCGTTGCCCTGGCAGTCACTCACTCTGGTGCATGCAATGACCGGCCAGCCTTAAGTGTTGGCTGAGATTGTGATCTGCTGAGTCCCACAGTCCAACATCATCGACATATATATAGAGCTCGTTAGGTTGCTAATGTGGCGGCTTGGAATGCACCATTCACAGTAAAATGGAAGGCGACAGTAGGTCTTGCCGAAGTGCATGCACGCCCGCGTAGCGCGTGGGGCCAAGCTATCATGCACGGAGCCGAGTCACGGACGCTAGATTGATTAATCAGGCCGTACATTTTCTTCTCGATGGAACCAATAAAGATATATTGGTTTTCTTATACATAAAGAAGTAAATTAGCTAGCTCAAGCGCAGCACAGACTCTTGGACTAACACGTACGTGCGGGCGCACATCAGGCGGGGCCTTCAAGAGCCAACATCTTTGGTTTTATCCCTGCAGTAGTCGACATTGGTTTCATCCCTGCAGGTCAGCAGTCAGCCGGCCGGCCGGCCTGCCATATATGATACATACACGACACCTTGTAGAATTAACTAGCATCGATAGCTCCAGCGTAAAACGTCACCGCTCACCAAAACGGCAAAACCTATGGCGGCAGGGTGACTTGCACGCTGCAGAGACCAACTCTCTAACATTTACGACCAGAACCCCCGCTTCCCTCTTGTACGCTTGGGGCGAATAATCCAGACACTGTCCGAACCCAAAAAAAAAAAAAACAGCCATCATCAGTAGGGGTGGAAACGGATCGGATGTAGATCGCATAGTGCTCTTACCAATTCCATTTTCATATTTTCAAAACGAATACGGATGCGAATACGAATTTTATCAAATACGGATGCCGGCTTAGATGTTATTATGTTTTCTTGATTCGGAGCCGATACGAATAATAGCGACATAGTATTGCTTAAATAAATTAGTCAATAGCTATGTGACATGAAATAATCAACTTGTGACATACAATAAGTCAATGATAAATAGGTTTACGAATAAATACTATAGTAATGCATCATGATTTCTAAGTTTAATCATACAAGGAGTAAATTTTGACCACTTATTTGGCTTTATGTTGGATAATTGAGATATTGGGGCTGGAATTATCAAATTTACACCCCATAATCTTATTTGGATACGCATATATCCACTTTCATATTCATATTTTTGTCAAAATCTCAAACCATATTTTATTTTTATTTGGTAAATAAATTCGTACACGGATAATTTTCATTTCGATTTTGGTTCGGATGCGGATGTTTCGGATACGAGTAGGCATTTTCTTGAATACGAATATCAGATATTTGGGATTATCCGCTACCACTTTCCACCCCTAATCATCAAACCCCCTAAACTCGGCTCATTTGTCCAAGATGTCCGAGACCCTTTATATCCAATCCATATATGAGGTGAATATATGATGGTTCAGGCATGGTGGACACGTCGGATCATCCTGCGCCGGCCCATCCCGACCGCATAAAAAACCCCATTTCGGACCAAACCCTAGCCAGTCTCTGTCTTCACTCTCTACTCTGCTCCCCTTTCAGTCCTCTTCCCATCCGCTCCCCTCCCCTCACCATGGCGGCAACGACTCCTCGTCTGAACCCGACCCTGTGGATTGGGACACCCTCGCGGCGGAGTCTTACGAGGAGCTGGCCATTCCCGTCACCCTTCGTCGGTCAAGGATGGATAGTGGCGGGAGCTCAAGCTTTAGATCCTTCCCGGTGGCCCGACGGGGCAGCTCCAGCTCCGCACCCAACCACACCGTCTTGTCATGGTCTACGCCCTTCTCGGTGTGGCGTCCAATTGCACTCGTCACCTTCGGCCCCTACTCCTCCCGACCGGTGCTGGGTGCTGGTCCCGGTACGGCTCCCCGAATCATAGGCGTAGGCATCTCGTTACGCGAGGCAGGCGACCAGGACCGGATCTAGAGCCACTCCGTTTGTGGCTCCTGCAAATCCACCTCGACCGCCCCACCCTCCGATTCTGAGCACGCGCTCATGTGCAGCGTCCTACGATCGGATAGTTGACCAAGGGTGAGACGAACTCGCGTAGTCGCCGTCGCAAAAATGTGAAAGAATTGTGGCTCGACCTTGAGGAGTCCGAGCGGCTCGCAAAGGAGAAGGCGACAGAGCCGCCAAAGCAAGCCGCCTTGCCAAGGAGCAGGCCCACGCTACCCTATGCTGGGTCGGGCTGCCCTGCTCGTCCGATTCCTCCGGCACCTCTAGCAACTCCAACGGCCTCCGGGCGCCGACGCATACGACGACTTCGTCGCCACCATCGTTACTCCAAAGATAACAAGGGGAAGGACCCGGCGAGGAAATGAGGAAATTTATCACCATCTAGTTGTATCTAGTCATAGATCGTACCAACCTATCGAACTATCTATGTATTGAACTTGTTGTGTCCGGTTCTATGTTGAACTTGGTATGTCCAATCTATGAATACTATATGTGTTTAATTTATCTATGTTGTGTTGATTTATGTTGCATGGTAATGTATGAATTTGAGGGCTTGGATATGGAAGACGCGGCTGTGTACACGAACAAATGAGGGGGTGAGCCAACGCTCTTCATGAGCGCGTCTGCAGTGTTAGATCTTAAACGAGAGAGACGAGAGGCAGAGATGTAAGAGTGAATGGGTGTTCTCTTTATTGATGATGTGATCACATATATATACAGTTTGAGGGGATGCCATTAGAGAGGTGTGAGACGCCTGTCCTGTGAACCGACGCGACAATTGCAAAAGCAACTGCCTGCGGTTAGAGAAAGCAGGGATTAATCCCTTAATTAATCCTAACACGCAGAAGTACAAGGGGCTAAAACTTGCTTTGTCAGGTTGGAGATGCTCTAACACCCAAGCACATCTATAGCAGGCCGAAACCTGTGCTCTCCCCTAGCAGCTTTCTTATGACAGACCTGAATATAACAAGCCTGCACTGCATAGGATTCCCGTAAACCCATATTGAATTTGCTTGCTTGCTCGTTCACTAGTCCAGAAGGATTACTACTTCTGCCCGCCGCTGGCAGGCCACTACAAGCAGTTGCCGGACTCGGTTCGGCGATCTACATATCAATTTGGTTATCGCAATAGAATCTCTACTCGTCGCTATAACTCTCCAGTGTAAGAACTTACTTTTCTGTGTGAGAAAAAAAAATCCAATGGCATCTTCTGCACATTCAGTCTACAGCCTCAAACTAACACTACCAACAGTTTCCAAGCCTCAGAAGACTACATCATCACAATCTCACATAGAGCCCTAAATAACATTCAACAAACATAGTTGCGTTACACTCAAAACCTAGTCAAAATAGCACCACATGGGTAGTGTTAATGTGCTAAATCCAGTGACAATGATCATGCCTGGAGGACCCCAAGTTGTTGATCAAACATACCGTACACCATCAAAACCTGTAAAGCGAGAATAAGGAAATTATTGTGAGAATACCCACAAACTTTCAGTCACTGTACAGAGGGGATGAACATTTGAAAGCAACAATACAGTGCATAGAGGTGTAGATCAGCCAAACATTTTACTGGGTTACTGAACTTTTGAAAGCTGGTCAACAGTGAGGTAGACATGGTTTCATCGGTGTGCAGAGCAGAGTACACATTCGACCATAAGTTGTATACCAGGGACTAGGCTAACAGTAGCCAACTAGCAATTGTACAGGATTTGAATACATTACAGGCAATACACTAGAAATATGGGTAGTAGCTGCTTCCACTAAGAAATAAGGGCACAGTTAAGTGCGTAACTGAAACAGTCTGAGCCCCGAGGCTCTGAGCGAAGGTGAAACAACCCTGTAACCAACCAAATTTACCTTCCTATCTGGCAAAGTAAACAAGATCTACTCCACTTTCGCAACTTTTCTTTGCTCGATTTGGCCAGTCAATTCACATTGCATCTCAGTCCAACTGGTTGGGACCAGCGTACCACCTAGAGAAAAACAAGGGTAGCGGCATTAGCACAATTCTGCTTGAATCATACAATATGAGAACAACTGTAACTAATTTCTTCACTCGCTGAACGATGCATACTTGCATCCTGAAAATAACGGTGAGTAATTTGGTATGGCAGTAACGGAAAGCTTACCAGCTATACTTTGGGCAGAAACAACTCCAAGTTCATTCTTGGCAGTCGAAAGGTAGTATGCCCTTGCATCACCAAGAGAGAGCTTCAGCATGATGTAAGGTTTGCAATCTGGTCAAAAGTATAGAGTAATCTGGCAAGACTAGAAGCTTGTTGCTAAATAATCAGATGAATAATTTCTGGAAATAAAGTGACTTGAAGCATGCAGATGCGCATGGCCAAGACTCCAATAGAAAACAAATAGGATGTAACATTCCTCCCTAAAGGATACAACCAGAGCTCTAACAATATCGCCAGGTCGATATGACTGGTACATATCCACCTTGTCAATCTCAGTTGCACGAACATCTTGCTGCCTACAAACATAAGAGCATGGCATGAGGGACTTTCTTACAATACATTGTCTATTATCTACAAGAAAAACGATGAACAAAAGCAATCGACCCTAAACACTTTCGCAATCTACTCAAAGCAAAATCATACAATAAATCTATGAGAGTGGTACTAAATGGCAGCATAACAGCAACAGATATTTCATGAACAAGGGCCAATACCTTATCATGCCAGTGAACTTTTCCTTGACAGCCTTTGAGTCAACACACATTATATCTGCAGACGCCATCCTAGCCATAACCTTTGTCACCTGCAACAGTAGCAACCTTCAGCAATTAGCACTGCCGCCATTAAAAACAAGTTGGCGTGCAAATCCGTCTCAGCTAAACCCGCTACAGTAAACTCCCTTTCCCCCCTTTAATTTCTTGAAATCAGAGGGCAAGCCCAGGTTCATTTTCATGAAACACTAAACTCCCCTTATCCATTATGTAAAGTCATCTTCACAGGTCAATGACGACATGCTACAAGGAAAATCTTCATACTAGTACCAGATATTATTTGGGGAGCAAGCAGCTATTTAAACTTGTTTACTGCTAGGCTCAACACACGAACAATAGGCTGGATGTTCACAAACTTTACACGAATTTCAAGTCAGCAAAGTTTTACAGGTTAAAAAGGTCTACAAACAATAAGATGAGACTCTTAAGTCTCAAGTGATACATGCACATACATCACCTCCCAAGTCCCAAGACCCAGCCTTATAACAAGGAAAAGTGTGTGTTCCTACGTGGACGTTGGTCCTTTTGCACAGGCAATGCTGGTGATTTGTGCCAGTTAAGCTAACTGCAAGCATATGCCGATACGGCACCAGCCATTCAGACATGAAAAGCAAGATTACAGACGGCAACAGCAGCCAGTTCCTAATTCAACCATGGCAAATAGATGGGTACACACCACATCCACTCAGCGCTAACGAAATTCGCCGCAACACAATCCGGGAACTGAAAATAAAGCTTCACCAATCAACGGTGTTCTGGGAACAGAGAGAGATCTTACACGGGCAATGACGATGCTCCCCGGCTGCGGCACGGCCCCGTGCGCCTTGTGCCCGACCACCTCCACCGTGGACCTCTGCAGCCAAACCAAATCAAGCCAACCAATCAATCATAAGCAGCAGCGCGAGGAGCGAAGGGACGGACAGCTCCAGAAACCCTAGGTAAGCCCCACCTGGTCGGAGGAGCCGGGGGCGGGGGCCACGAAGCGGCGGCGGCCGGTGACCGACGCGCGCACGGAGCGGCCGTCGGCGTAGGCGCCGCGCCCGGCCTCGAGGGAGGAGGAGGGCCCGAGGAGCTCCCCCGGGGTGACCACCACCTCGGCGCCGCCGTCGTGCTCCATCGCCGTGGCCGCCATTGGTTGGGGGTTTGGGTTCGGGGGAATGCGAGGAGAGGGTTTCGCTCTGCCTGTTTCGGGTGACTTTTGTGGGCTGAACACTCCCGTTGATTCGAGGCCGTACGGCCCAAGCAGTTGTTCCAAAATGGGCCCAACTTCGGCTCAAAAAGGGCCCAAGTTTTTGGAGGTTGCGACTTGCTAGGGCGAAACTGGGCCTGGGGCAACTAGGGCTGTAGCCCCAGGCGTGGCCCATGTAGCCTGTACACACATAGTAGAAAAAAATTCAGCATTTGGGGGCCTTCAAGGGCGTGTTTGGTTGCCCGCATTAGGCCCAGTCAGGCCCGTGCGGGAAAGATTGAACCCGTTTGGTTGGTTGCATTTACTATTGGGCGTGCACAACACGAAACTTAAATCACATTTGGGCCTGGCTCGCTGAAACGCTCAGATCGGCAGTTTCTAGCGAGCCTAGCTGAGGCGAGCGCACATGATGAGCCACTTGCACGAGGGGAGATGGGAGGGATACGAGCTGGTATGTCTTCTCCTACCTCTAGTAACCTTCTCTTTAATGTTGTTCTTCCTAGCCCTTTCCGATCTACACAACGGTGCTTCGATTCAAGGTAAGCTTTACACGAAAAAGATGCACCTCAATGCTACAGTTCCATTCAGGCGATCGGTTCACAACTTTGTCGGCCGTATGTTTTTAATTTTGTCTTCCCGTATGAAGCTATTCTAGACGAATTTTGTCACATTCGTCGCGCACGATCGATCGTTTGAAATTTCCTTTGACCAGCAGCCTAATCTCGCAGTTCCGCACAACATTCGTGTTGTAAATTTTTGGTTTCGACGATCGTAGCTTCATCTCTCTTTGAGCAGCAGCCTATTACACGGTCGCCGCCATGTCGAGCTCCTCTGTCCTCTGCTTAGAGCTCTCCTATTCGTCGCTCTCGACGCCGACGCCCTTCCCCTTGATCTCCTTGCCCACGTCCTACTACACTAGAGTCGTTTCCAGTGTCGCTCATCTCGGCCTACTCCCTGTCATCCTCGTACTGCACTGACGCTGCAATGGCGCGCACACTGCTTTCTTGTGTCCTCTGCCTCCGTGCACATTGCAGTTCGCCGCGCCGCCGACGGGGTCGATCATCTTGGCCTCCTCTCTTTCGCCCTACTACACTGGAGTCGTTTCCGGCTTCGATCATCTCGGCCTCCTCTCTTGTCCACTGCACTGACGATACCATGGCGCGAGCACTGCATTCTCCTCCTTTGTCGACTGTCTTTGCGCGAGCACCGCAACTAGTTCGCCGACGGTGTCGCTCGCCGTGCTGTCGACGGGGTCGCTCGTCCATGACTCCATGCTCGTCATGTCGGACACGGCGTCACGACCACTATCCACCGCAGACGCCATTCTCATGCGCACACTGCATTTCTTCTCCCCCTCCCTCTGCTAGCTCTTAACCCTGTGTGCTAAGTGCAAGTGATAGCTCTTAATCATATCTCATGCGTGCAACCAAACACCGTGTTCATGTGCCGCTTGGGCCAATGCAGGCAACCAAGCAAAGTGCACTTGCGTATTACGTAATGCAGCGACCCTAGATGCATGCAACCAAACAATTTGCAGATGACGCATTTGGGGCTGTTTTTACTCAACCAGGCTAGGTTGAGATGTGTATGCAATGCAACTACTGTTCACTACTGCAACCAAACACGCCCCAAGGCTTCAACCCATTAGTCCCAGACTTCACGTACGGGCTACACGTGACCCATGTATAACCAATCGCACAGTTTACGCTTCGATCTGTAGCCTGATCGTTCGTCACTCAAGGCAATCAAGAAAGGAAAAAACACCCCTCACATGATCGTCGCAACAGAAACCCTCGCTTCGCTCGAACAGAGCGCCCAAGCGCCTGCCGCCCTCGTCAACCCGTGATTGGCGATTCCCCACCGCGCCCGTCGCCGGTTCCACTGTCCTGCCTCCCGCATCTTGTTCTTCTCAATCTATTTCTGAATTGCAGTGCACACACCCAGGACAACGCACTCTGTGTTGCACAGCGAATATCTAATTTGTATCATCAAACTTAATGAGATGAGGCATCAGGGATGGGATGAGCTATTTCAAGAGGTAAATGCCTTTTGCCTCAAACATAACATCATTATTCCAAACATGACGGAAACATTAGCTATTGGAGGTCGTCCGAGAGGTCGCGACGGCCAGATGGTAACTCACTTACATTATTTCCATCATGAAATATTTAATGTGGTGCTTGACCACATTGTTGTTGAGTTCAACAATCGCTTTGCTAAGCAATCTACCCAACTATTGAGATGCATCGCTTGTCTTGAGCCAAGAAATTCTATTGCCAACTTTGATATAAATAAGCTGGTTGAACTTGCTCAGATTTATGGCATGGATTTCTTAGAATATGAGTGCAGAGTTCTTAGGGACCAACTGGAGACATTTGTTACTGAAGCTAGAGCTGATACTGGATTTTTTTCCAGTTGCATTCATCTTGGCCAGCTTGCTATAAAGATGGTTCAAACAGATAGGCACACACATTTTCCATTGATATATCGTCTGATTGAATTGACCTTGATTCTGCCCGTCACAACGACAACCGTAGAAAAAGCTTTCTCAACTATGAGCATTGTCAAAACTGATATGTAAAACAAGATGAATGATGAATGGATGAATCACCGTTTGGTGTGCTATATTCAGCATGATGTATTTGTAAGCATTGACGATATTAAGATTATACAGTGCTATCAAAAAATGAGGAAAGACAAGGGGCTACTACCTCGTGGACTTCGTGTTAATGGTATGATTTTTTTGCAAAATTTCATACGAACAGTTGATTTAGTCTATGTCCAGTGTCTTGATTTTAAACACTTGATTTTATGTTCGCAGATACAGGCCCTTCTACTATTGCTGGTGAAGAAACGAGGGCCTTGAATTAAGCAAGTCTTCACTAATTTGGCACCAAACCATGTTTGCAATGATGCACTTTGTTAAACTATTTGTTTTATGGATTTTCCTCTCGGTGATAATAATGAAATTTTATTTCGTCTTGAATGTAATTCTGTGTCATACTTATAATGCACATTGATGTGTGTAGTATTTGACATTATATTTAGTCAGTTAGTTTTATCCCTAGGCTTTGAGAAATCCTGGTTCCGCCTCCTTTAGGAGCTGTTCGGCAATCCACCGGCTCGACGAAATCACAGAGTCTGTGGAGCAGCTGTTTCCCCGCTCCACTTCTGGGATCTTCTGCTATGGTTGTCGAAGGCATAACTGATGCAATAGTGTTAGAAGCCTTGGCATGTCGAGAAGCTCAAACGCTTGCGCTTGATCTCATGAAAAATAGAATCGTTGTTGCGAGTAATTCGAAGACGATGGTTTTAGATATTGAAAAAGGTAGAGAAGGGCGACATTCTTCAATTTTGAAGGAGATTGCAATGCGGGCGATGGAGTTTGGTATATGTGATTTTGTTTTCGAGGGTCGAGCACTCAATAAGGAAGATCACAGTTTAGCTAAATTTGCTAGTTCTTTAGATGTTGGTCGCCATGTTTGGCTAGGGGCTCCTCATGACCCCCTAATTGTCCCTGTAAACCTTGTTACTATTCAATAAAGCTTGGTTTACTACTAAGAAAACTGTTTCCCCGCTCCACGATTTTCAACTACAACTCCGCCTGTTCCGGGGGCTGAGTCGTGGAGCGGAGGGACTCCGAACAGGCCTTTATTCCATGATTTTTTGTAGGGTGGCATGTGAAGGAAATATGCCCTAGAGGCAATAATAAAGTTATTATTTATTTCCTTATTTCATGATAAATGTTTATTATTCATGCTAGAATTGTATTAACCGGAAACATAATACATGTGTGAATACATAGACAAACATAGTGTCACTAGTATGTCTCTACTTGACTAGCTCGTGAATCAAAGATGGTTAAGTTTCCTAGCCATAGACATGAGTTGTCATTTGCTTAACGGGATCACATCATTAGGACAATGATGTGATTGACTTGACCCATTCCGTTAGCTTGGCACTTGATCGTTTAATATGTTGCTATTGCTTTCTTCATGACTTATACATGTTCCTATGACTATGAGATTATGCAACTCCCGTTTATCGGAGGAACACTTTGTGTGCTACCAAACGTCACAACGTAACTGGGTGATTATAAAGGAGCTCTACAGGTGTCTCCGAAGGTACATGTTGAGTTGGCGTATTTCGAGATTAGGATTTGTCACTCCGATTGTCGGAGAGGTATCTCTGGGCCCTCTCGGTAATGCACATCACTATAAGCCTTGCAAGCAATGTGACTAATGAGTTAGTTGTGGGATGATGCATTACATAACGAGTAAAGAGACTTGCCGGTAACGAGATTTAACTAGGTATTGAGATACCGACGATTGAGTCTCGGGCAAGTAACATACCGATGACAAAGGGAACAACACATGTTGTTATGCGGTTTGACTGATAAAGATCTTCATAGAATATGTGGGAGCCAATATGAGCATCTTGGTTCCGCTATTGGTTATTGACCGGAGACGTGTCTCGGTCATGTCTACATAGTTCTCGAACCCGTAGGGTCCGCACGCTTAACGTTCTTTGACGATATAGTATTATATGAGTTATGTATGTTGGTAACCGAATGTTGTTCGGAGTCCCGAATGAGATCACGAACATGACGAGGAACTCTGGAATGGTCCGGAGATGAAGTTTAATATATGGGATAATGTTGTTTGGTCTCCGGAAGGGTTCCGGAATTCACCGGAAGAGGTTCCGGATGTTTCCCGAAATGTTTGGGTACGAGAACACGTTATTTGGGCCAAAGGGGAAAGCCCACAAGGTTTTCGGAAAGAGCAAAAGGAAGTTTTGCGGAGTCCAGGGGCCAGACGCCAGGGTCCCTAGCGTCTGTGTCCAGACGCCGGGAACCCTGGCGTCTGGCCCTGGAGTCCGAGAAGGACTCTTGCCTTTCAAGTGAAACCGACTTTGTGGAGGCTTTTACTCCAAGTTTTGACCCCAAGGCTCAACATATAAATAGAGGTGCAGGTCTAGCACCAAAGACACATCAAGAAACACCAAGTCGTGTGCCGGCAACCCCGTCCCCTCTAGTTTACCCTCCATCATAGTTTCCGTAGTGCTTAGGCAAAGCCCTGCGGAGATTGTTCTTCACCAACACCGTCACCATGCCGTCGTGCTGCTGGAACTCATCTACTACTTCGCCCGTCTTGCTGGATCGAGAAGGCGAGGACGTCATCGAGCTGAAAGTGTGCAGAACTCGGAGGTGTCGTGCGTTCGGTACTTGGATCGGTCGGATCGTGAAGACGTACGACTACATCAACCGCGTTGATAAACGCTTCCGCTTAGCGATCTTCAAGGGTATGAAGATACACTCCCCCTGTCGTTGCTATGCATCACCATGATCTTGCATGTGCGTAGGAAATTTTTGAAATTACTACGTTCCCCAACAGTGGCATCCGAGCCAGGTTTTATGCGTAGATGTTATATGCACGAGTAGAACACAAGTGAGTTGTGGGCGATACAAGTCATACTGCTTACCAGCATGTCATACTTTGGTTCGGCGGTATTGTTGGATGAAGCGGCCCGGACCGACATTACGCGTACGCTTACGCGAGACTGGTTTTATCGCCGTGTGAGGGAGTCATAGACGACGTAGAGGCATACGTAGACGACGTAGTCGTCAAAACCAAACGCGTCGAAACTCTAGTAGACGATTTGAGGCTCACATTCGACAACCTCCGAGCATATGACATCAAGCTAAATCCGGAAAAATGCGTTTTCGGCGTACCAGCCAGAAAGCTCCTGGGCTTCATCGTATCCGGTAGAGGAATTGAAGCAAACCCAGCCAAGATCCGAGCTCTGTCACAACTGGATATCCCAAAAGACCTCAAACAGATACAAAAATTGACTGGATGCGTGGCGGCTTTAAGCCGCTTTATCTCCCGATTGGGAGAAAAGGCATTGCCCCTCTATCGCCTCCTCAGGCGCACCGAACACTTCGAGTGGACGGATGCTGCCACTACCGGACTCGAAGAAATAAAAGCCATATTGGCAACAAATCCGGTCCTGGCTGCGCCTAACCAGGGCGAACCAATGTTGTTATACATCGCGGCAACACATCAAGTTGTAAGCGCGGTACTCGTCGTCGAACGAGAGACAGAAGGGCACAAACTCCCTCTTCAAAAACCAGTGTACTACGTATCCACTGTCTTAACTCCTTGCAAATCCCGTTACCCGCACTATCAAAAGATAGCGTATGTGGTGTTCATGGCATCCCAGAAGCTGCGACACTACTTTCAAGAGTGTTCGATAACAGTGGCCTCCGAAGTACCCCTCAACGACATTATAAACAACCGCAACGCGACGGGCAGGATTGCAAAATGGGCCATTGAGCTCTTACCATTCGATATAACTTACAAACCTCGGCGAGCTATAAAGTCGCAAGTTTTGGCTGACTTTGTCGCTGAATGGACCGAAGCCGAACTCCCTAAAGAGTACGGCGCATACTCCAATTGGATTATGCACTTCGACGGCTCTAAAATGTTGGCCGGATTGGGGGCTGGCGTCGTATTGACGTCCCCAACCGGGGACACAGTCCAATACGTACTTCAGATAATGTACATGGACTCCAACAACGCAGCCGAATACGAGGCCCTTTTACATGGCCTCCGGATGGCAATCTCCATGGGCATTCAACGCCTAGAGGTGCGCGGGGATTCAAACCTTGCAATATCCCAAGTAAATGGAGACTTTGATGCCAAGGATCCGAAAATGGCAGCCTATCGTAACGCTGTCCTAAAAATGTCAGCTCGGTTCGAAGGACTTGAATTCCACCACGTAGCCCGGGATAATAACCAAGCAGCCGACATATTGGCACGCATCGGCGCAAAACGTGACGCTGTCCCTCCAAACATCTTCCTAGAACGGCTCTTTAAGCCATCTGTACTATGGGAAGAGGAGTCCGGAAATAACAAACCGGAAGCAGCCGCACCAACCGACACAGAACAATCTAACATAATCGGCGATTCAGTCGATGAAATAACACCTTCAGCCCACGACATAATGGCAGTAATCGCCCCGTGGACAGAGCCATTCCTAGCCTACTTGCTTAGGCAGGAACTCCTCGAAGACCAAAATGAGGCCCGCTGCATAGTTCGGCGATCTAAAGCCTACAAGGTCCATGAGGGAGAACTTTATAAGAAAAGCACAACCGGAGTCCTTCAAAGGTGTATCTTCGAAGAGGAAGGGGGAAACCTTCTGGCTGAAATTCATGCCGGACTAGGCGGACACCACGCCGTAGCTCGGGCCCTTGTAGGAAAGGCATTCCGAACAGGATTTTATTGGCCGACGGCCCGGGCAGATGCTCAGGACTTAGTCCAAAGATGCGTCGGTTGTCAGCTCTTTGCTAATCAGAGCCATATGCCACCCACCGCCCTCAAAACTATACCCATTACCTGGCCGTTCGCGGTCTGGGGCCTTGACATGGTTGGACCCCTTAAAGGGGGAACCCACAAGCAAAGGTACCTATTTGTCATGGTGGACAAATTCACCAAATGGATAGAGGCCAAGCCAGTTAAAACGACAGAGTCCAGACCAGTGATAGACTTCATATCTGGGGTTGTACACCGATATGGTGTCCCCCACAGGATCATTACCGATAACGGCACGAACTTCACCGCCCACGAGGTTAAATCATGGTGCAAAAATATGGGCATTAAGCTCGATTTCGCTTCAGTCTATCATCCTCAAACCAACGGTCAAGTGGAGCGAGCAAATGGTCTAATAATGAGCGGCATCAAACCCAGGCTAGTGCGGTCCCTGACTAAATCGGACACGCACTGGGTAGAGGAGCTCGACTCCGTACTCTGGGGGCTGCGGACGACGCCCAACCGTACTACCGGATTCACACCATTCTTTATGGTATACGGCGCAGAGGCAGTTCTGCCCTGCGACATCATTCATGACTCACCTCGAGTGCGCATGTACAAAGAAAGAGAAGCCGAGTTGGATCGGCAGGACAGCTTGGATGCATTGGAGGAAGAACGTGACGTCGCCAAGGCTCGTTGCGCATTCTATCAGCAGCAGGCTCAAAGATACCAAAGCAGAGAAGTACGGGCTAAGACCTACAATGTTGGCGAACTAGTTCTACGCCTGCCGGACAAGAAAAAGGACAAGCTCAAGCCCAAATGGGAAGGCCCCTTCATTATCGATCAAGTCTTGACCGGCAGGGCGTACCGTCTGCGAAATGCGTCGGACAACCGACTCGAGCCGAACCCATGGAACGCAGCCCGCCTCCGAAGATTCTATGCCTAGCGCCGGACTAAGAGTTCGTCCCCTTCCCCCGTCCAATTTTTTACACTTCAGCTGTCTTTTGTTTCTCTTTTTCTCTCACCCCTATTCATCAGAGCCTTAAAAGGCTTACTTGCGCATCGTCCGCACACAATTGATGTGCTATCCGCACTCATTATACCTGGGGGCTTCCTTACCAGAAGCTTAATTATAAGGGCTTCATGCCCAGCACGCATGTCAAACTTCCACGTGTACCTTTTATTCACCATTATATGCATCGATATGACTTAAGTTTTGGCCAAGCTGGGTTGCCTGGCTCTTGTGCTTACCCCTACGTTCCCGATTGTTCGGCTGGGAGGTAAAGGGAGCACCTCTGCGATTGTTACTGCCGGGTCAGCCGGATGTGTACCTCAGACTGGGTGAAGCCGAAAGCTAGCGTTCTTAAGGGAATATTCGGTCGGTGACTTGAAAGATGATTTTTTTACCAATTTATTTATCTGCCACCAGATGTTATCCTGCTCTTTTCGCAGTCCGGACATGCACTTTAGGGCATGCCTCCCAGGGAAAGGAACCCTTAACGAAACTATTCTCCCTGGAAGATGTTTCTTACTAACCACGTAATATAACATAACTAGTTGGGCACTTGTCTGATAAAGCACTAATGACCCCTACGCCTGGTCTCCATGCATACCCCAGTTGTTTCTTAACCGAGAAGGTATTCGGACACACTTCGGACTCTAGGGTCCCGAGGTTGAAGCGAAAAGGTCGGCAAAGACAAACGATCTACAATCCGGCTAGAAGGCATTTTACATGTCATTTTAAAATACATTGTCAAATCGACTGACTGTATTCCTCCTCAATCCCGTCTAACAGGCTGTCTAATTTACAGTCCCGTTGGGAAAATTTAGCGGCCAACTCTACTTGGCCGTATACTAAACTCATAGGGATCTCCTTCCCATCGGGCCCCACAGGTCCGACCTCGGCCATGTGGTTGGGATCCGCCTTCTTGTACCGCGTCTTCACCATGGCCCAGGCCTCCCTAGCACCTTGGTGGCAGGCCGAAATCTTCCATAAACGGAAGCGCTGCCGCACTCCCTGAAGCTTCTCCGCAAGCTCCCCAAGGCCCTCGGGTAGGGAGAGGGATGGCCATAAAGCCTGGACGACGCCACTCATTACCTGCCGAACTCGTTCGAGCAGTTGCACCAGCTCGGGAAGTTGATCACCCATTGATACGGGCATCTCCTCCGCAGGGCGACCTGTGAGGACACCTACAGACATATTTTGTCAATTGACTTCCTCGCTGAACTCTTCTTTTCAAAGGAGTTCGCTCAAGCACTTACTATAGATGCCGCGACGAAGCCGCTGATTCTCCTTAACGGAGCCAGATAGCTCGGCCCGAACACCTTTCAGCTCTTCTCCAAGCTGGGCGTGGGCATCCTGGAGCTTGTTCCTTTCCTGCTGCACCCTCGTCAGCACCCTCTCGCCGGCCTTCAGCTGGCGCAGTAGTTCTTGCCTGTCCGGATCCTGTCCGGCAGCACCTGCAATGTCATTATTAGACTTGCGCGCACGCCGCACACTACTTATCTTTTTAAAAATAATGTGTTACCAGGAGGGATCCCTGTGTCTCCTCCTGCGGCAGCCAGTGCGGCCTCAAGTTGGGCCTTACACTCTTGCAGCTCCTGAGACAGTTGGGTATTCTTCTTTGTAAGATCCTGCATTTCAAATGATCCTTAAATCTGTTAATATAACTACTTTAAGTCTCGGGGGCTACTGGCATATACAACTATTAAAATCTCTTACCCGTATGTCTTTTACATACTGCTCCGTGGCTCTAGTCAAACCATCTTGAGCAGCATGGAGGTGCGCGTCCCCCGCGTTAAAGGCATTCAACGCCTCAGGGGATAAGCACGCGTCACGAAAAACTGTCCGGCGGCGCCTGTGGTTCAAGGCGCTCTCCACCTCAGACTTGGTGGCGGATAGTCTGTCGGCATCCTCCGTTGGAGGAGTATCCGGCTCGCGCCTTGCGCTTGCCTCCCCCTCCAGACCAGGTGCTGGAGCTTGGCTGGTAGAGGCTGGGTTGGCAACCTCTACGCCCGCAGTCCGGCGGGCGCTTTTTCTCCTACAAAAGTCATGAGCATTCAAACGCTTCCTAGGAACGTTGCTCTAAATAACGAACCGTGAGCTATACCTTTGCGGTGACGTTTCAATCCGCGCCGCACTCCTCTTCCGCCTACAGGGCCGGACTGACCCTTGTTGGTCAGCCGCCGCGGGCTCGGCTTCCCGCCTTGAAGGCGTCTCCTGCAAAACACCATCATATACACTGGTCAGAAATGAGCAAGGAAGAAATAATGGTGTCAGGACTTCGGTCACAATCACCTGGGAAGCCGGATATAGGCCGGGGTAGTCAGCCGTAATGGCGACTAAAGCATTGTCCATGCTGAGTTGGTGGAACACCCCGTCGATTAGCTCCACCTTTATGTCCGGGTCCTCTTCGGAGGCCGGATCCTGGGATCTCTCTGGATCCTCGGGCTGCGGAGCTGGACTAAGCATGCCCTCCACAACCCGACGCAGCTCCTGGGTCGAAAGCATAATATAAGAAACTTAAACTTTGAAAGCATGGGTCGGGCACACAAAGTGTTCGCTTACCCAACGTCGAGGGTTATTCATGGAGAACCCATTCAACGGGCTCGTCTGGAGGAAATCCTCCTTCTCCCCCTTGTACAGGCCGGACAGGATCTTCGCCAGGTCTTCGGTCGATCCCGGCCCTTTGCGGCCATGACGGGTGGCATCGTCCTCCCCGTTGAAGTCCCACATAGGGTGGCCCCTGTATTGCAGCGGCTGCACCCCCCGCATAATGCACGTTGCCATGACTCGAATCATGGTCAACCCGGAATGGGCCAGTAACTTTATCCGGCCCATCAAATAATGGACGCTCTTGTCCTCCTCCAGCTGGGGGCTCCGTGGGCGCCAGCTAAGGCGTTTCTTCAGAGGAGCATTACTGAACTCCGGGAGGCCGATCCGAACAGGGTTCGGCAGTGGAGCGTCTTCTACATAAAACCATTCTGAAGGCCAGTCTTCGGACGCCTTCTTAGGGGTTCCGGATGGATATCCGGTCCCGGCAATGTGCCATATTTCGGCACCGCCCACTTGATATATGGACCCCTCGTGAGAGCGGGGTACAAGGCAGAACAACCTCTTCCACAATGCAAAATGGGGCTCGACGCCCAGAAATAGCTCGCAAAGAGCTACGTAACCCGCGATATGCAGGATAGAGGCGGGCGTGAGGTGATGGAGCTGGAGTCCGTAGAACTCCAGGAGCCCGCGGAGGAACGGATGTATAGGAAATCCGAGCCCCCTTATCAGATAGGGGACGAAGCATACCCGCTCCCCTTTGTTGGGACTTGGGGTAGCCTCCGCTTGCTTCCCACCTTTGTAGGTGGCCAGCCCGGCTCGAACCGGAATCATGAAGGCCGGAGGGAGATATCCCTCCGCTTGGAGCGTCACCAGCTCGTTGTGCGGGACAGAACATCTCCTCCAATCTCCTGGTAGAGGGCTGGGGGCACGAGAGGAGGAGCCGCGTCGACGGTCCATGATGGAATGGATTTTTGGTCAGAAGCGCTCCGATGAGTACTCACGGAAGGAAGATGGTGTGATTTGGATCTGGATTCTTGCCTTTCTTATAGGCAGATTACTTGCGCAGCTAGGGGGTAAAACATAAAAGATACCCTGGCTTTTCGCATTCGTGCGACGCATGGAAGAAGGCCATTATTGGACGTGGAAGCCAAGAAGCACAACATTGATAAGGAAGCCGAACACTGTTCGGCAGGTACATGGAATTTAAAGGAGAACCCGCCTTGCAACGCCGAAGACTATATACGCGCTGGACTTATCGTCATTGAAGCCTGGTTCGGGGGCTACTGAGGGAGTCCTAGACTAGGGGGTGTCCGGACAGCCGGACTATCATCGTCAGCCGGACTCCAAGACTATGAAGATACAAGATTGAAAACTTCGTCCCGTGTCCGGATGGGACTTTCCTTGGCGTGGAAGGCAAGCTTGGCAATACAGATATGTAGATCTCCTACCATTGTAACCGACTCTGTGTAACCCTAGCCCTCCCCGGTGTCTATATAAACCAGAGGGTTTTAGTCCGTAGGACAACACAACCATTACAACAATCATACCATAGGCTAGCTTCTAGGGTTTAGCCTCCTTGATCTCGTGGTAGATCCACTCTTGTACTATCCATATCATCAATATCAATCAAGCAGGAGTAGGGTTTTACCTCCATCGAGAGGGCCCGAACCTGGATAAAAACATCGTGTCCCTTGTCTCCTGTTACCATCCGCCTAGACGCACAGTTCGGGATCCCCTACCCGAGATCCGCCGGTTTTGACACCGACACCGTGCTTTGCACACAGGTGACTAGCGGGTGTCAGTTTCTCCAACTTTAGTTGAACCGAGTG
Source organism: Triticum timopheevii (assembly GCA_963921465.1). NCBI lineage: Eukaryota > Viridiplantae > Streptophyta > Magnoliopsida > Poales > Poaceae > Triticum > Triticum timopheevii. The sequence goes on along the minus strand of OY997270.1, from coordinate 484,561,457 downwards.
CGGCTACGCCCGGTCCTTGCGAAGGTTAAAACAACACTAACTTGACGAAATATCGTTGTGGTTTTGTTGTGTAGGTAAGAACGGTTCTTGCTCAGCCTGTAGCAGCCACGTAAAACTTGCAACAACAAAGTAGAGGATGTCTAACTTGTTTTCGCAGGGCTTGTTGTGGTGTGATATGGTCAGGACGTGATGAGATGTAAATCGTTGTATGAGATGATCATGTTTTGTTGAAGTTATCGGCAACTGGCACAAGCCTTATGGTTGTCTCTTTATTGCATAAGATGCAAGCGCCAAATAATTGCTTTACTTTATCGCTATGCGATAGCAATAGTTGCAAGAGCAATAGTTGGCGAGACGACCATGTGACGACACATTGATATAGATCAAGATGATGGAGATCACGGTGTCGTGCCGGTGACAATAGAGATCATGACAGTACTTTGGAGATGGAGATAAAAGGCGCAAGATGATCATGGCCATATCACGTCACATATTTTGATTGCATATGATGTTTATCTTTTATACATCTTATTTTGCTTAGTTTGATGGTAGCATTTTAAGATGATCTCTCACTAGTTATCAAGAAGTGTTCTCCCTGAGTATGCACCGTTGCGAAAAGTTCTTCGTGCTGTGACACCACGTGATGATCGGGTGTGATAGGCTCTACGTTCAAATACAACGGGTGCAAAACAGTTGCAAACGCGGAATACTCAGATTAAACTTGATGAGCCTAGCATATACAGATATGGCCTTGGAACACGGAGACCGAAAGGTCGAACGTGAATCATATAGTATATATGATCAACATAGTGATGTTCACCATTGAAAACTACTCCATCTCACGTGATGATCGAACATGGTTTAGTTGATTTGGATCACTGATGACCCACAACTATATGGGATCTATCGTAGTCCTTTCGATAAGTAAGAGTGTCGAACCCAACGAGGAGAAGAAGGAAATGATAAGCGGTTTTCAGTAAGGTTTTCTCTGCAAGCACTGAAATAGTAGGTGATAGATAGTTTTGTGATAAGATAAATGGTAACGAGCAAAAGTAAATAAAGTAAATAAAGTGTAGCAAGGTGGCCCAATCCTTTGTCTAGCAAAGGATAAGCCTGGACAAATTCTAATAATGAAGAAGGAGCTCCCGAGGACACATTGGGAATTATTGTCAAGCTAGTTTTCATCACGCTCATAAGATTCGTGTTCGGTACTTTGATAATTTGATATGTGGGTGGACCGGTACTTGGGTACTGCCCTAACTTGGACAAGCATCCCACTTATGATTAACCCATATTGCAAGCATCCGTAACTACAAAAAGGAGTATTAAGGTAAACCTAACCACAACATTAAACATATGGGTCTATATCAACCCCTAACGAAGCAACGCATAAACTAGGGTTTAAGCTTCTGTCACTCTAGCAACCCATCATCTACTTATTACTTCCCTATGCCTTCCTCTAGGCCCAAATAATGGTGAAGTGTCATGTAGTCGACGTTCACATAACACCACTAGAGGAAAGACAACATACATCTCATCAAAATATCGAGTGAATACCAAATTCACATGACTACTAACAGCAAGACTTCACCCATGTCCTCAGGAACAAATGTAACTACTCACAAAGCATATTCATGTTCATAATCAGAGGGGTAATAATATGCATAAAGGATCTGAACATATGATCTTCCACCAAGTAAACCAAATAGCATCAACTACAAGGAGTAATCAACACTACTAGCAACCCACAGGTACCAATTTGTGGTTTTGATACAAGATTGGATACAAGAGATGAACTAGGTTTTGAGAGGAGATGGTGCTGGTGAAGATGTTGATGGAGATTGACCCCCTCCCGATGAAAGGATCGTTGGTGATGACGTTGGTGATGATTTCCCCCTCCCGGAGGGAAGTGTCCCCGGCAGAACAGCTCCGCCAGAGTCCTAGATTGATTCCGCCAAGGTTCCACCTCGTGGCGGCGGAGTTTTGTCCCGTAAGCTTGACCATGATTTTTTCCAGGGTAAAAGTGATGATATAGCAGAAGATGGACGCCAGAGGCCCACCAGGGGGCCCAGGAGATAGGGGGCCGCGCCCAAGGGGGGGCGCGCCCCTGCCTCCTGGACAGGGTGTGGGCCCCCTGGCCTATTTCTTTTGCCCATAAATTCTTATTAAATCCAAAAAGTTGTTTCGTGGAGTCTCAGGTCTTTTGGAGTTGTGCAAAATAGGTTTCCAACGTTTGCTCCTTTTCCAGCCAGAATTCCAGCTGCCGACATTCCCCCTCTTCATGGTAAACCTTGTAAAATAAGAGAGAATAGCCATAAGTATTGAGATATAATGTGTAATAACATCCCATAATGCAATAAATATTGATATAAAAGCATGATGCAAAATTGACGTATCAACTCCCCCAAGCTTAGACCTCGCTTGTCCTCAAGCGGAAGCCGAAATCGAAAAATATGTCCACATGTTTAGAGATAGAGGCGTCGATAAAAATAAAATACGGACATGAGGGCATCATGATCATTCTAATAACAGCAACATATATGGATTTTGTCATATGATTTCCTATGTTCAAGTAATAAGCAATTCACAATGTCAAGTATGGTTCAAAAACTTCATTGGGAACTAACAAACTATAATCTCAGTCATTGAAACAATTGCAATCTATCGTAACATCAGAAAGAGTCAATAATAGAGCTTTGCAGCAAGCTCACATACTCAACTATCTCGTAGTCCCCTATAATTGTTAACACTCACGCAATACTTGTGGTTATAGAGTTTCAGCCACACACTGAGAAAGATAGGGGCTTATTGTGTTGCCTCCCAACATATTCACCTTTAGGTGATGTCAACAATAATAGCCTATGCCAACTTACATCCAATTGGATATATGTATCATGATCTTTCAAACACGAGGAGCTTGCCAAAGGATAAAAATAAAAAGGGAAAGGAGAGAATCACCTTGACTCAAGCACAAAGTAAAACATAAAGTAAAAGATAGGCCCTTCACAGAGGGAAGCAGAGGTTGTCATGCGCGTTTAGGGTTGATGCACAAAATCTTAGTGCAAAAGAACGTCACTTTATATTGCCCCTTGCATGTGGACCTTTATTATGCAATCCGTCGCTTTTATTACTTCCACAACAAGTTCGTACAACGCTTATTTTCTCTGCACTAATAAGTCATACATATTTAGAGAGCAATTTTTATTGCTTGCACCAATGACAACTTACTTGAAGGATCTTACTCAATCCATAGGTAGGTATGGTGGACTCTCATGGCAAAACTGGGTTTAAGGATATTTGGAAGCACAAGTTGTATCTCTACTTGGTGCAAGGAATTTGGCTAGCATGAGGGGGGAAGGCAAGCTCAACATGTTTGGAAGGTCAATGACAATATACTTTAACTGAGATGTCGGAAAACATAAACCATTACATTGTCTTACTTGTCCAACGTCAACTCTTTTAGCATGTCATACTTAATGAGCGCTTCACAATCATAAAAGATGTCCAAGATAATATATTTATATGTGAACCCCTCTTTCCTGATCACTTCCTATTAATTGCAACGATGACCAAGGCTACGTTCATCAACTCTCAACAATTTTATGCCTCATACTTTCTATGTGTGAAGTTATCACTATCCATAAGATCAATATGAACTTTTTTGTTCTTTCTACTTTCTCAAGATCATAGCAACGTAGCAAAGCCCTTGACTCAACACTAAATAAAGCAAAACTCAAAACTACTTGATATCAAAACTTCGAACTAATAGATCAAGATACTACTAAAGGGATCGAACTAAATAAAGCAGTAAAGATAGGAGTGTGATGGTGATACGATACCGGGGCACCTCCCCCAAGCTTGGCAGTTGCCAAGGGGAGTGCCCAAACTCATGTGATTATTTCTCCTTCTTCACGATTGGTGTTATGATATTCTTGGCAATGATGCCCTTTAGGATACGGTTCTCCTCCTCGAGCTTATTTACTTGTCGTTTGAGGTCCATATTTTCTTTACGGAGCTTGCCCGTAACGGACAAAGCTCCTTTTACCCAAGGATGCTGCATAGCTTCTGGAGAACAAGAAAAACTCTTTTTCATATTTTCATAAGAAATAAATCTAGGGTTCGAAGGAGTGACCGAAGTAGGGACAACCAGGCTAGGTAGTTCCCCCATAGTGAATTCTGCTTGGAGACGAGAGGTAACTTCTTGATCTTCCTCTATGGCATCTACCCTTTTCAAATCAGCCTCCAACTCATCCTCCGTTGATGGTCCAAATTGGTAGGCATCACTATTTGCTCCTGGACTTGGCATTGGGTGAGACACCCGGCTCTCCCCAACTGACTCCTGAGAAGACATCTTGCTTTATTCTGCAACAGGAACAACTCGAAACGAAAACAGAGGATATTTGCGTGATATGGTGGTCAAAACCTTCGGGAGTATATATAATGAATTTTTACCGACCAAAGTACGTAACATACAAGAAAACGGAGTCCGGGAGGTACACGAGGTGCCAACGAGGCAGGGGGCGTGCCCTACAGGGGGGGTGCGCCCTCCTATCTCGTGGGAGCCTCGTTCCCCTTTCGGACTACTTCTTTCTTTCTAAAATCTTTAAATAATCCAAAACTGATAAAAATTGCCATTAGAGTTGTTTTGGAGTCGGTTTACTTACCGTACCACGTACCTATGCCTTTTCGGAGTCTGGAACGTTCTGGAAAGTGTCTCTTATGTATTCCTCAAGGGTTATGGTTTCAATAATATTAGTTTCAACATTGATAGGATTACCTGAAATATAATGTTTAATTCTTTGACCGTTTACCACCCTCGGATTTGTGCCTTCGAAGTTGTTGATTTTTATAGCACTAGAATGATAAACCTCCTCGATAACGTAGGGACTTTCCCATTTTGAGAGAAGTTTTCCTGCAAAAAATCTTAAACGAGAGTTGAACAATAACACATAATCTCCTACGTTAAACTCACGCTTCTGTATCCTCTTATCATGCCAGCGTTTGACTTTTTCTTTGAAAAGCTTGGCATTCTCATATGCTTAGGTTCTCCATTCATCAAGTGAGCTAATATCAAATAACCTCTTCTCACCGGCAAGTTTGAAGTCATAATTGAGCTCTTTAATAGCCCAATATGCTTTATGTTCAAGTTCAAGAGGTAAATGACATGCTTTTCCATAAACCATCTTATATGGAGACATACCCATAGGATTTCTGTATGCAGTTCTATAGGCCCATAATGCATCATCAAGTTTTTTGGACCAATTCTTTCTAGATCTATTCACAGTCTTTTGCAAAATTAATTTGAGCTCTCTATTGCTCAAATCTACTTGACCACTAGACTGCGGGTGATAAGGAGATGCGATTCTATGATTGACATCATACTTAGCGAGCATCTTACGGAAAGCACCATGAATAAAGTGTGAACCACCATCAGTCATAAGATATCTAGGGACTCCAAACCTCGGATAAATAACTTCTTTAAGCATTTTAATAGAAGTGTTATGATCAGCACTACTAGTTGGAATAGCTTCTACCCACTTAGTAACGTAATCAACAACAACTAAAATATGTGTATAACCATTGGAGGCACGAAAAGGTCCCATATAATCAAAGCCCCAGACATCAAACGGTTCAATAACAAGAGAATAATTCATAGGAATTTCTTGACGTCTACTAATGTTACCTATTATTTGACATTCATCACAAGATATGACAAACTTACGAGCATCTTTGAAAAGAGTAGGCCAATAAAAACCAGATTGTAGTACCTTGTGTGCAGTTCTATCTCCAGCGTGGTGTCCTCCATAGGATTTAGAGTGACACTTGCGTAGGATTTGTGCCTGTTCATGCTCAAGCACACAACGTCTAATAATACCATCTACTCCTTCTTTATATAGGTGTGGATCATCCCAGAAGTAATGTCTTAAATCATAAAAGAACTTTTTCTTTTGCTGGTATGTGAAACTAGGTGGTATATATTTAGCAACAATGTAATTAGCATAATCAGCATACCAAGAAGCAGTACGAGAAGCATTGACGACCGCTAATTGTTCATTAGGAAAACTATCATTAATAGGCAGTGGGTCATCAAGAACATTCTCTAACCTAGACAAGTTGTCTGCAACGGGGTTCTCAGCTCCCTTTCTATCAATAATATGCAAGTCAAATTCTTGGAGCAAGAGAACCCATCTAATGAGTCTGTGCTTAGCATCTTTCTTTTCCAGAAGATATTTAATAGCAGCATGATCAGTGTGGATAGTAACTTTGGAATCAACAATATAAGGTCTAAACTTATCACATACAAACACAACTGCTAAGAACTCTTTTTCAGTAGTAGCATAATTTCTCTGGGTAGTGTCAAGAGTCTTGCTAGCATAATGGATAACATTCAATTTCTTATCGACTCTTTGCCCTAAAACAGCACCTACAACATAATCACTAGCATCGCACATAATTTCAAAAGGTAAATTCCAATCAGGTGGTTGAACAATAGGTGCAGTGATCAAAGCTTTCTTAAGTGTTTCGAATGCTTCTACACAATCATCATCAAAGGCAAAAGGAATATCTTTTTGCAATAAATTAGTCAGAGGCCTATAGATTTTAGAAAAGTCCTTAATGAACCTCCTATAAAAGCCGGCACGACCAAGGAAACTTCTTATACCTTTTATGTCCTTGGGACACGGCATCTTTTCAATAGCATCAACTTTGGCTTTATCAACTTCAATACCTCTCTCGGAGATCTTGTGCCCCAAGACAATGCCTTCATTAACCATAAAGTGACACTTCTCCCAATTTAGGACGAGACTAGTGTCTTCGCATCTCTGCAAAACTCGATCAAGGTTGGTCAAGTAATCATCAAAATAGGATCCATAGACGGAGAAGTCATGCATGAATACCTCACAAATCTTTTCACAAAAATCAGAAAATATAGCCATCATGCATCTTTGAAAGGTAGCAGGTGCATTACACAAACCAAAAGGCATACGTCTATAAGCAAAAGTACCAAAAGGGCAAGTAAAAGTAGTTTTAGATTGATCGCCCGCTGATACAGGTATCTAAGAGAAGCCAGAATAACCATCTAGAAAGCAAAAATGTGTGTGTTTGGATAGCCTTTCTAGCATTTGATCAATAAAAGGTAAATGGTAATGATCTTTCTTAGTAGCTTTATTTAACTTACGGAAATCAATTACCATCCTATAACCTGTAATAATTCTTTGCGGGATCAATTCATCTTTATCATTAGGAACTACGATAATACCTCCCTTTTTAGGGACACAATGGACAGGGCTTACCCATTCACTATCAGCAACGGGATAAATAATACCTGCCTCAAGGAGCTTTAGTATCTCTTTTCTTACTACTTCCTTCATTTTGGGATTTAATCGTCTTTGAGGATTTCTAATTGGTTTGGCATCTTTCTCCACTGAGATTTTGTGTTGACATAATGTGGGACTAATGCCCTTAAGATCATCCAGAGTATATCCAATAGCAGCTCGGTGCTTCTTCAGAGTTTTCAATAATCTTTTTTCTTCTTTCTCTGAAAGGTTAGCACTAATAATAACAGGATATATTTCTTTTTCATCAAGATAAGCATACTTAATATTATCATGTAATGGTTTGAGTTCAAACACGGGAGCACCCTTGGGTGGAGGGGGATCCCCAAGAATTTCAACGGGAATGTTATGTTTCAGCATAGGTTCTTGTTTAAGGAACACTTCATCTATTTCTTCCCTTTCCTTCATAAACATATCGTTTTCATGGTCTAACAAATATTGTTCTAACGGATCGGTTGGTGGAATAGCAATGGAAGCAAGACCAATAATTTCATCCTTACTAGATGGTTCCCTTTCACGAGGTTGTCTACTAAACTTAGCAAAATTAAACTCATGAGACATACCATCTATGCCAACAATGACAATATTCTTTTCACAATTAATCTTAGCACTAGCAGTATTCAAGAAGGGCCTACCAAAAATAATGGGACAAAAATCATCTTGTGGGGAACCAAGAACAAGAAAATCAGCAGGGTATTTAATCTTCCCACACAAGACTTCAACATCTCTAACAATCCCAATAGGTTTAACGGTGTCCCTATTAGCAAGCTTAATAGTAACATCAATGTCTTCCAATTCAACGGGTGCAATATCGTGCATAATTTCTTTATAAAGATCATAAGGTATCGCATTAGCACTAGCACCCATATCACATAAACCATGATAACAATGATCTCCTATTTTAACAGAAATAACAGGCATGCCTACAACAGGTCTACGTGTCTTAGTATCGGGTCTAGCAATATTAGCGGTTTCACCCAAGAAAGAGATAACATGCCCATCTAAGTCCTCATCCAAGAGATCTTTAATCATAGCAATACCAGGTTCAACATTAATTTGCTCAGGAGGTGTATAGGTCCTAGTATTACTCTTATGAACAACAGTTGAAGCTTTAACATGATCTTTTATCCTAATAGGAAAAGGAGGTTTTTCAACATAAGCAGTAGGAATAATGGGATCACTATATGTAATAGTCTTTTCTTCAACTGTAATAGGTGCAACTACTTTAACTTCAACAGGAGGATTATATTTAAACCACTTCTCTTTTGGGAGATCAACGTGAGTAGCAAAAGTTTCACAAAAAGTAGCTACTATCTCAGAGTCAAGTCCATACTTAGAGCTAAATCCACGAAAAGCATCGGTATCCATAAAAGATTTAACACAATCAAACTTAGGTGTCATACCTGACTCCTTACCATCTTCGGAAACCCAATCTTCAGAGTTGCGTTTAATTCTTTCCAATAAGTCCCATTTGAAAATCAATAGTCTTCAGCATATAGGAACCGGCACAGGAAGTATCAAGCAAGTTGCGATTATCAAGAGAAAGCCGATCATAAAAATTCTGAATAATCATTTCCCGAGAGAGCTCATGATTGGGGCATGCATACAACATTGACTTAAGCCTCCCCCAAGCTTGAGCGATGCTTTCCCCTTTGCGAGGCCAGAAATTATATATGTAATTACGATCACGATGAACAAGATGCATAGGATAGAACTTCTGGTGAAATTCCAACTTCAATCGCTTATAATTCCAATATCTCGTATCATCCCATAGCCTATACCATGTCATTGCCTCTCCCTTCAAAGATGGAAGACCTTCCTTTTGACAACATCATCGGGAATACCTGCAAGCTTAAATAATCCACAAACTTCATCCACAAAGATAAGGTGTAAGTCGGGATGCAATGTTCCGTCTCCTGCAAAAGGATTAGCTAGCAGTTTTTCTATCATACCCGAAGGAATCTCAAAGTGAATATTTTCATAAGGTTCAGTAGGTTGAGGAGCATCTCTTTGTTCTTCTGGTTGGGGTGAAGATACCCCAAACAAGCCCCTCAAAGGATTAGTTTCCATAGTGACAAGTAACGGAAAATTTCAGCACACTATATAAATGTTTCCTTACCAAGTTGCACTCACCAAGAGCGCTACACTCCCCGGCAACGGCGCCAGAAAAGAGTCTTGATGACCCACAAGTATAGGGGATCTATCGTAGTCCTTTCGATAAGTAAGAGTGTCGAACCCAACGAGGAGAAGAAGGAAATGATAAGCGGTTTTCAGTAAGGTTTTCTCTGCAAGCACTGAAATAGTAGGTGATAGATAGTTTTGTGATAAGATAAATAGTAACGAGCAAAAGTAAATAAAGTAAATAATGTGCAGCAAGGTGGCCCAATCCTTTATGTAGCAAAGGATAAGCCTGGACAAATTCTAATAATGAAGAAGGAGCTCCCGAGGACACATTGGGAATTATCGTCAAGCTAGTTTTCATCACGCTCATAAGATTCACGTTCGGTACTTTGATAATTTGATATGTGGGTAGATCGGTACTTTGGTACTGCCCTAACTTGGACAAGCATCCCACTTATGATTAACCCCTATTGCAAGCATCCTCAACTACAAAAAGGAGTATTAAGGTAAACCTAACCACAGCATTAAACATATGGGTCTATATCAACCCCTAACGAAGCACCACATAAACTAGGGTTTAAGCTTTTGTCACTCTAGTGACCCATCATCTACTTATTACTTCCCTATGCCTTCCTCTAGGCCCAAATAATAGTGAAGTGTCATGTAGTCGACGTTCACATAACACCACTAGAGGAAAGACAACATACATCTCGTCAAAATATCGAACGAATACCAAATTCACATGACTACTAACAGCAAGACTTCACCCATGTCCTCAGGAACAAATGTAACTACTCACAAAGCATATTCATGTTCATAATCAGAGGGGTAATAATATGTGTCGGTGTCAAAACCGGCGGATCTCGGGTAGGGGGTCCCGAACTGTGCATCTAGGAGGATGGTAACAAGAGACGAGGGACACGATGTTTTTACCCAGGTTCGGGCCCTCTTGATGGAGGTAAAACCCTACGTCCTGCTTGATTAATATTGATGATATGGGTAGTACAAGAGTGGATCTACCACGAGATCAAGGAGGCTAAACCCTAGAAGCTAGCCTATGGTATGATTGTTGTAATGTATGTTGTCCTACGGACTAAAGCCCTCCGGTTTATATAGACACCGGAGGAGGCTAGGGTTACACAGAGTCGGTTACAATGGTAGGAGATCTACATATCCGTATTGCCAAGCTTGCCTTCCACGCCAAGGAAAGTCCCATCCGGACACGGGACGGAGTCTTCAATCTTGTATCTTCGTAGTCTTGGAGTCCGGCGGATAATGATAGTCCGGCTGTCCGGACACCCCCTAGTCCAGGAGTCCCTCAGTAGCCCCTGAACCAGGCTTCAATGACGATAAGTCCGGCGCGCATAATGTTTGGCATTGCAAGGCGAGTTCCTCCCTTGAATAATCCAGAGAAGATCATGAACACCCGGATAGTATCCGGCTCTGCAAAATAAATTCCACATTCCACCGTAGAGAGAATAAAATGTACACTTAGTTCAATCTGCTGACGTATTATGCGGCGTGACATCACACCGCTACCAAGCCTTTGTTTGAATCGTTTTTTACTATACCACCTCAGCACGTTTAGCGAAGCGGTTCCCTTGGCACGTCTTGTCGAAGCAGAGATCGTGTTCCCCTTATTCCGGGATTCTCATCAATACGTGCGTGGGTAACCCAACCGCGCCATTGATGGTGGCGCTTGGGAGATAAGCGAGTTTTACCAGGCTGGTGGGGGACGCATAGTTTTCATCCGCCTATATATAAGAGATAAGGATTCACCTTCTCGCCTACGCCTTCTTCCTCCTTTGCTTATCCATCTCTGCGAACTCAAGCCCCAACGCCCAAGCTCGCGCATCTCGCCTCGACCTTCTCTGAATATGTCTGGAGCGGGAGGCAAATGGTTGGCCTCCACCGCTAAGGAGGAGGACATCACCAAGCTGCGCAGCGCCGGATACCTTTCCGGAGATATCGCGCATCGGCTGCCCAACGAGGGGCAGCTCATCCCTACCCCTGGGCCTCATGAGAGGGTCGTCTTCCTCCCCCACTTCCTCCGCGGACTGGGCTTTCCGCTCCATCCATTTGTCCGGGGGCTCATGTTTTACTACGGCCTGGATTTCCACGATCTGGCGCTGAACTTCATCCTCAACATCTCGGCGTTTATCGTCGTGTGCGAGGCCTTCCTCTGCATCCGGCCCCACTTCGGCCTGTGGCTCAAGACCTTCAACGTCAAGCCGAAGGTTGTGAAGGGCACGCAAGCGGAATGCGGAGGCGCCATGTTGGGCAAATTGCCCAACGTCCCTTGGCTCGAAGGGACCTTTGTGGACTCCGTCAAGGGGTGGCAATCGGGGTGGTTCTACATCACCGAGCCGCGCAAACCCACATGGGCGGCGGCCCCCGAGTTTAGATCTGGCATCCCCACGCAGCTCACCTCCTGGAAAGAGAAGGGCTTGCAGTGGGGCAATCCGGTGGAGGTGACGGGACTCCGAGCCTGCATCAAGAAGATGGTGAGCAATAGGCTCAGGCTCGTCGACGTGGTCCAAGTCATGCTCATCCGGCGGATCCTCCCATGCCAAGAACGGGCATTCAATATGTGGGAGTTCAATCCGGAACAGCACCAGGCGCTAAGCGGGCTCTTCGATACAACATACGAAGGCGCCTGGAGGGTGCTGTTCAAGGGCGCCGAAGCCCCCGCATCCGCAACGGAAGACCGCGGATTCAGCTCGCAGTATCCAACTGACGAGGTAAGTGATTCAACCCCATTACGGGACACTTGTGATAATTAGATTGACTCTAGTGAGGTTTCATTCTGCCTCTTCCTTTGACAGGAATGGATGGAAAAGGCCAAGCTGCTTATCAGCCCGGCTCCCATGCCAGAAGATCCAGTGGATGCCCGCTTAGCAGGGCTGCTGGTTCCGGCACCGCACGTGGTGCCGGAGAAGAAGGCCAAGAAGGTGGCCGCGGGGACTCGAAAGAGTTCCCGCAATCAGGCGTCTGAAGACGACGCAGACTCCTCCCCCGAAGACGAGGAGGAGGAGTATTCCCTCCCGGAGGAGGGAGAGAAGAAGAGGAAGGCTTCCCCAATCGGGGAGGCCGAAGGGTCCAAGAGGGGGAGAACTATCCCCCCGGACAGTTTCGCCAACACCAGCGTTGGCGAGGATGAGTGGCCTCCAAGGGCCAGGCGTCCGGCAAGATCGTAAGTACCCGGATCCTTTATATGCATATCTTTTATGTCACATAGTGTCCTTCTAACGCCGCATTCTGTCCGTAGTCTGGCCGATGACGATCTCCCCGACTCATCGAGCGGGTCGTTGGCCTCGTCGGATGTGAATTCACTTCTGACCGCCTCCACCCCACGCGCCGAGGAGGACGCCGAGGTGGGATCCCAGAGAGGGACCCATCAGGAGGAGGCTCCGGAGGCGCCGTCAGGCGACCTCCCGGACTTTGCGCCGGACTCTACATCAGAACCCGCAGTGGTTCCAGAGTCTGGCAAGCAGCCCCTTCGAAAGAAGGGCAAGACCGTGACACTGCCGGCCTCCGTCCAACCGGAGGCGCCGGATAACTTGCTGGAGGCGCTTAAAGGCGCTTCCATTGAGGAAGAACACCGCACTATCATTAGTGCGGTGATTCAAAAGGTTCAGCTCGCCAAAAGCGGGCTGACCGAAGCCTGCAGCAGCCTTTTAACAGGATTTGAGGTAAGAAGTTAAAATTATGTAATGTAATACCGCATAGACAGTAGCCCCTGATGCTCAGTTCGGTGTTCGGAAAGAAAAGCCGGACTGAGGATCTAACAAGATATTCGCAGGGTTGCTAAAAATATGTCAATATGGGTTTGCAGGCTGCGCTGCTGGCCTCTGCCGTATTAACGGCGGAGGTCGATAAGTTAAAGCAGGATCTCGAGCGGTCCGAGCAAGAGCTCGGCCATGCGAAGAAGCAGCTCGAGGAAAAAGAAGGTGAGTAACACCACTTTGAATAGGTACCTTACAGAAAAGGATTTCGGTTGCAATAAAATTAACAAGGATAATATGTGTATTGCAGGGGCCACTAATGAGGTGGCAGCCCTGAAGGATGCTGTGTCCGCGGCCGAACACAGTGCGGCCGCGGAACGGGCTGAGCGAGAAAAGCAAGAGGCACAGGTGGCGGAAGTTCGGCAAGAGCTCCAGGCTCTCATGGAAAAGCATGAGAGTTTGGAGCGTGACTCCAAGACTCGAGAGTCCGAGCTTGCCTCGGCTCTCGAAAGTGCCAAGTCCGCCAAGGCCGAGGCCTGTAAGGCCCTTCAGGAGGTTGAAGATATAAAGAAAATAGCGGCGGGTAAGGCATTTTTCATGCAGAGCAAGCATGTTAATGTAAATTACCTGATACTTACCCGCATTCGGAGCTCTCCAGGGGCGTTTGCAGATCTGCCGCGTAGTGCGTCCGATGCCCCCGCTTTCTATCGTGGCGAGGAGGGGAGCTTGACGGAAAAAGTCTTCTAGTCTTAGTATGCTGAGGCCGGACACCCGGTGCCCCCAAGCGACCAGCTGAACAGCTGGTCGAACTCCACAAGGTAGCTGAAGAGGCCATGAAGGGCCTCATAGCCCGGCTGTGGCCTGGACAGGCCATGCCTGGGAGCTACTTTGGCCTCGTGCGGCGGCTGGTGGATGCATGCCCCTGGGTGGATGTAATCAAGTGCTCCGCCTGTATTGAAGGCGCTCGCTGGGCTCTTGCCCGCACAAAGGTGCAATGGGGCAGGTTGGATGCGGAGAAGCTTCTCACGGACCCACCGCCGCCGGGCAAGGAGTATCGCACGCCCGAGATGTATTATAAAACTATCTTGAAGGGAGCCCGCAATATTGCGGATGAGTGCCCCCGAAATGTAATCTTTGAATGAATTTGCTATGTATTATCCTGCGCGCTTGAAACTTTGTTCATGTGCGCGTTAAGCAACGCTTGTTTAATTTAAAATATTACCTTCTGTGCGGCCGTTTATAAAATCTGAGAGATGGCAAGTCGTTGGCTTCGGCTCCCAAGCCGCGAGTGCTGGGGTGTTCGGGATAACCTTGAGCACTCTTGTTCCCATTGCTGGGTCCATCGAGGGAGGCGCTCAATACAACGAACAAGGCAACCGGACTTATAATGCTTGAACACTCTCACTTAGCCATAGAATTCTATAATTTTAAATTTCGGCGAAGCCCCTGGTATTCGGAAGACCGAATCCGGGGTGCTATCCACGCCTTCATCAGACATTGTCCGGAACATCGCTCGAAGTGGCGTGAGTCTTTAAGGACCCAAAAAAACCTCTCGAACAGCGACCAGTCTCTCGCCTTATCATGCCAGTCAGTTTTAGCTTTCTCCATTGAGGCGCTCGCCCGGCTCAACCGGGGCGCAATCGCAGTGGTTCTCCCAGTGCCACCTTAGCCGACGGAACGGAACGTAAGGCACCAAAACGTGGGAGCCGGGCAAACCCAACTATTGACCCAAGACATGATTCGGAGCCGATTCATATAATGCTATAAGTTCGGGGTGCCGCACTTGTGAAAGTGTTCGGACTTATCACACCATAGAATGGGGAACATAAGCCCCTGGTGTATTAGGCCGTACCAAAATATACGGGTGCCAGATGTCATATAATGAGCATATACATAAAAGGTAATGCAAGTGCGATCAAAAAGGTGCTGCATTATTTATGAAAGAAAGTCTGCTAGTGGTGCGGACTGATACAAATAGTGCGGTAAGCAAGGGATTTGGACTAAGTAAACATGTCCCCCTCCAGGGATGAGCTGCGGACTTGGTGTGTATAATCAAATTTAATGCTCGTAATTGAGACCACCTGAGTGTTCGTCGCGGCCTTCTTTAGTCCCTGACTGTTGCATCATGAGTTCGGCAGGTTCACCGCCGGACAGGGCTTCTGGTTAATAGAGTCCTGCGTACATAAAAGAAGAAAAATAAAATAAAAAAATAAAAAAAGGGGGGCACACTTGCGAGCCCCCGGTGTGGTCGAATCGCACTTTGGGTCCGTTGCGATCATGCCCCCTCCCCTGTGCCCATGGTATCTCCAAAGCGTAATGATGTACGCGGAGTGTTATTCTTACGATCATGCGCGGGCGAGGGTTGGGGCCGCATTGCTACGCGTGCTCTGATCGCGCCAGATGGTCTTGGTTGGCATTGCTCCGGGCGCGTTTTGCTGTATCCGGCCTTTTAACGGCCGGACTCGAGAATTGCCTTAGAAGGCTGTTCTGTACTTCTGCCGCGAGAGCCGCTGTATGTTCCTCCGTTTGGAGGGAGCGTTCCGTATTCCCATTGACCGTGATGACTCCACGAGGGCCTGGCATCTTGAGCTTTAGGTATGCATAGTGCGGCACCGCGTTGAATTTTGCAAACGCGGTTCGTCCAAGCAGAGCGTGATAGCCGCTGCGAAATGGGACTATGTCGAAGACTAACTCTTCGCTCCGGAAATTATCCGGGGATCCGAAGACCACTTCCAGTGTGACTGAGCCTGTTCAGTTGGCTTCCACTCCTGGTATGACACCTTTAAAGGTTGTCTTTGTAGGTTTAATCCTTGATGGGTCTATGCCCATTTTGCGCACTGTATCCTGATAAAGCAGGTTCAGGCTGCTGCCGCCGTCCATCAGGACTCTCGTGAGGTGGAACCCATCGACGATTGGGTCTAGAACCAATGCGGCGAATCCGCCATGGCGTATGCTTGTCGGATGGTCTCTTCGATCGAAAGTGATCGGACAAGAGGACCATGGGTTGAACTTTGGGGCGACTGGCTCTATCGCATAGACGTCCCTTAGTGCGCGTTTCCTCTCCCTCTTGGGTATGTGGGTCGCGTATATCATATTCACCGTTCGCACTTGTGGGGGAAAACCCTTCTGTCCTCTATTGTTCGGCGGTCGGGTCTCTTCCTCGTCGTCGCTGTTTAGCCCCTTGTCATTGTTTTCGGCAATTAGCTTGTCGGCCTGCTTGAACACCCAGCAATCTCTATTAGTGTATTTAGCTGGCTTTTCAGAGGTGCCATGTATCTGGCATAAGCGGTCGAGTATTCGGTCCAGATTGGACGGACCCGGAGTGGTTCTTTTGAATGGCTTCTTCCACTGACCGTGTTTAGAGCCTCGGAATCCGGCGTTGACTGCCGTATCCTCCTTATCGTCGCCGTTAATGCGGCGCTTGTTTTTGTTTCGACGTGACCTGCCGTTGTTGTCCTTAGTATCCGGACTGCCAGAATTTTTACGGAGATTGTTGCTGCGGGCTAGCCAGCTGTCCTCTCCCGCGCAAAAGCGGGTCATTAACGATGTGAGGGCTGCCATGGATTTCGGCTTTTCCTGCCCCAGGTGCCGGGCTAGCCATTCATCCCGGATGTTATGTTTGAAGGCTGCAAGGGCCTCTGCATCCGGACAATCGACGATTTGATTTTTCTTCGTCAAGAACCATGTCTAGAATTGTCTGGCCGATTCGTCTGGCTGCTGAATGATGTGGCTTAGGTCATCGGCGTCTGGTGGTCGCACGTATGTGCCTTGGAAGTTATCAAGGAGTGCGGCCTACAGGTCTTTCCAACACCCAATTGACTCTGCGGGCAAGCTGTTAAGCCAATGCCGAGCTGGTCCTTTAAGCTTGAGTGGGAGGTACATGATGGCATGGAGATCGTCGCCGCGGGCCATATGGATGTGGAGAAGATAGTCTTCGATCCAAACCGCGGGGTCTGTTATGCCATCGTAAGATTCGATGTTTACGGGTTTAAACCCTTCGGGGATCTGATGATCCATTACTTCGTCAGTGAAGCATAGCGGGTGTGCGGCGCCTCTGTATTGAGCGATATCGCGACGCAGCTCGAGAGAGCGCTGTCTGCTGTGTTCGGCCCGGCCGGGGTTATTGTATCCGGCGCGACGGTATTCGTCGTGGGTCGTAGGGCGCCCACGTGATCCGTAGATGGATCTGGATTGCCTTGCCTTGTCCTCCAATATGTCTCGCAAGTCCGGCGCGTTCCCTCTTGGCTTCGTACTTTTGGAGTGATGCCGGGGTACGGTCTTGGCTGGGGGCCTGGATGCCTCTCTGTCACGACCACGGGGTGGTCGGTCAGCCATATCGTGCGCTGGTGATGGAGGTGTGTATGCTTCCTCCTCTAATCGGGGAAGCAGCTTGCGTCTTGGGTAACTTTTGGAGGGACGTTCGAGTTTATACTCTCCGGCCGCGAGGACCTCGGTCCATCGATCGGCCAGCAGGTCCTGATCAGCTTGAAGCTGTTGCTGCTTTTTCTTTAGGCTGTTTGCTGTGGCGATAAGCCTGCGCTTGAAGCGCTCTTGTTCGACGGGATCCTCGGGTACGACGAATTCGTCATCGTTGAGGCTTGCTTCGTCTTCGGAGGGAGGCATATAGTTATGATCCTCAACCTCTTCGTTTGCCGCCCCCTCATGAGGGCTTGCTTCTGTATCCTCCTGCGCTGAGTCTTGCTGGAGGGGATTGTCTTCGGCACTCTCTGGAGTATTATTATCTCCTGTGCCGAAATCTCCATTCTTGCTGTGCCGAGATTTAGAGCGGCGCCGTTGACGCCGGCGTTTGGGCTGCTTCTTTAAAGAGTCTGCCTCCGCTGTTTCTTCGCCATCCCCGTCTTTTGGGGTGTACACCATGTATTTGTCATATGACGAGGTGGTCTTCCAATGCCCTGTAGGCGCTGGTTCCTGTTCGTCTCCGACATCGTCGTCCATGGCGTCGATGTCTTCGGAGTCGTAGTCGAGCATGTCGGTTAGATCGTCGACAGTGGCTACAAAGTGGGTGGTGGGTGGGCTCTAAATTTCTTCGTCGTCCGTACCCCAACCATCCCGGCCATAATCTGGCCAGGACTCTCCTGATAGCGAGAGATGCTTTAGTGAATTCAAGATATCGCCAAAAGGCGAGTATTGGAAGATGTCTGCGGCGGTGAATTCCATAACCGGCGCCCAATCCGGATCGATTGGTAGGGGCGCGGGAGGTTCGGAGTCCGGCGAGGAGTCCGGCGCCTCGGAATCACGAGTTTCGCAGGGGACAAGATTAGTGTTCGGCTCCATCGCCGTGGATGTTGAAGCCCCCAGGGCGGCGTCTATCCACCGGCCCTCGATCTGGGCGATCGGCTCCGGGCTAATGGCCAAAGTGGACCCGTGTGCGGCCACCAAGGCACTATTCGGTGGCAGAGCTAGATCATGCCCGTCGTCACAGCGCGGCGCGCTTGGCCGTGGCTCGAGTCCGTCGAAGATCAAGTCTCCGCGGACATCAGCCGTGAAGTTTAAGCTTCCAAATCTGACCTGACGGCCAGGGGCGTAGCTTTCGATCTGCTCCAGATGGCCTAGTGAATTGGCCCGCAGGGCGAAGCCGCCGAATACGAAGATCTGTCCAGGGAGAAAGGTCTCACCCTGGACAGCGTTGCTGGTTGAAGATGCCATCAAGCCTATCGGTGACGACACAGAGGAACTCTCAATGAAAGCACCAATGTCGGTGTCAAAACCGGCAGATCTCGGGTAGGGGGTCCCGAACTGTGCGTCTAGGCGGATGGTAACAAGAGACGAGGGACACGATGTTTTTACCCAGGTTCGGGCCCTCTTGATGGAGGTAAAACCCTACGTCCTGCTTGATTAATATTGATGATATGGGTAGTACAAGAGTGGATCTACCACGAGATCAAGGAGGCTAAACCCTAGAAGCTAGCCTATGGTATGATTGTTGTAATGTATGTTGTCCTACGGACTAAAGCCCTCCGGTTTATATAGACACCGGAGGAGACTAGGGTTACACAGAGTCGGTTACAATGGTAGGAGATCTACATATCCGTATTGCCAAGCTTGCCTTCCACGCCAAGGAAAGTCCCATTCGGACATGGGACGGAGTCTTCAATCTTGTATCTTCGTAGTCTTGGAGTCCGGCGGATAATGATAGTCCGGCTGTCCGGACACCCCCTAGTCCAGGACTCCCTCAATATGCATAAAGGATATGAACATATGATCTTCCACCAAGTAAACCAAATAGCATCAACTACAAGGAGTAATCAACACTACTAGCAACTCACAGGTACCAATTTGTGGTTTTGATACAAGATTGGATACAAGAGATGAACTAGGGTTTTGAGAGGAGATGGTGCTGGTGAAGATGTTGATGGAGATTGACCCCCTCCCGATGAGAGGATCGTTGGTGATGAGTTGGTGATGATTTCCCCCTCCCGGAGGGAAGTGTCCCCGGCAGAACAGCTCCGCCAGAGCCCTAGATTGATTCCGCCAAGGTTCCGCCTCGTGGCGGCGGAGTTTCGTCCCGTAAGCTTGCCCACTATTTTTTCCAGGGTAAAAGTGATCATATAGCAGAAGATGGACGCCGGAGGCCCACCAGGGGGCCTAGGAGATAGGTGGCCACGCCCTAGGGGGGCGCCCCCTGTCTCCTGGACAGGGTGTGGGCCCCCTGGCCTATTTCTTTTGCCCATAAATTCTTATTAAATCCAAAAAGTTGTTTCGTGGAGTCTCAGGTCTTTTGGAGTTGTGCAGAATAGGTTTCCAACGTTTGCTCCTTTTCCAGCCAGAATTCCAGCTGCCGGCATTCCCCCTCTTCATGGTAAGCCTTGTAAAATAAGAGAGAATAGCCATAAGTATTGAGATATAATGTGTAATAACAGCCCATAATGCAATAAATATGGATATAAAAGCATGATGCAAAATCGATGTATCAATCACGTGATCACTTAGATGATTAGAGAGATGTCTGTATAAGTGGGAGTTCTTAGGGAATATGATTAATTGAACTTAAATTTATCATGAACTTAGTCCTGGTAGTATTTTGCAATTATATTGTAGATCAATAGCTCGCGTTGTTGCTTTCATATGTTTATTTTGATATGTTCCTAGAGAAAATTGTGTTGAGAGATGTTAGTAGCAATGATGCGGATTGGATCTGTGATCCGAGGTTTATCCTCATTGCTGCACAGAAGAATTGTGTCCTTAATGCACCGCTAGGTGACAGACCTATTGCAGGAGCAGATGCAGACGTTATGAACGTTTGGCTAGCTCAATATGATGACTACTTGATAGTTTAGTGCACCATGCTTAACGGCTTAGAATCGGGACTTCAAAGACGTTTTGGACGTCATGGACCATATAAGATGTTCCAGGAATTGAAGTTAATATTTCAAGAAAATACCCGAGTTGAGAGATATGAAGTCTCCAACAAGTTCTATATCTAAAAGATGGAGGAGAATCGCTCAACTAGTGAGCATGTGCTCACATTGTCTGGGTACTACAATCGCTTGAATCAAGTGGGAGTTATTCTTCCAGATAAGATAGTGATTGACAGAGTTCTCTAGTCACCATCACCAAGTTACTAGAACTTCGTGATGAACTATAGTATGCAAGGGATGACTGAGGGAGTCCTGGACTAGGGGTGTCCGGATAGCCGAACTATCATCATCGGCCGGACTCCAAGACTACGAAGATACAAGATTGAAGACTTCGTCCCGTGTCCGGATGGGACTTTCCTTGGCGTGGAAGGCAAGCTTGGCGACACGGATATGTAGATCTCCTACCATTGTAACCGACTCTGTGTAACCCTAGCCCTCTCCGGTGTCTATATAAACCGGAGGGTTTTAGTCCGTAGAACGACAATAACAACAACCATCATACCATTGGCTAGCTTCTAGGGTTTAGCCTCCTTGATCTCGTGGTAGATCCACTCTTGTACTACCCATATCATCAATATCAATCAAGCAGGAGTAGGGTTTTACCTCCGTCGAGAGGGCCCGAACCTGGGTAAAAACATCGTGTCCCTTGTCTCCTGTTACCATCCGCCTAGACGCACAGTTCGGGACCCCCTACCCGAGATCCGCCGGTTTTGACACCGACATTGGTGCTTTCATTGAGAGTTCCTCTGTGTCGTCATCGATAGGCTTGATGGCTCCTTCGATCATCAACAACGACGCAGTCCAGGGTGAGACTTTTCTCCCCGGACAGATCTTCGTATTCGGTGGCTTTGCACTGCGGGCCAATTCGCTTGGCCATCTGGAGTAGATCGAAAGCTACGCCCCTGGCCATCAGGTCAGATTTGGAAGTCTAAACTTCACAGCTGACATCCGCGGAGACTTGATCTTCGATGGATTCGAGCCACAGCCGAGCGCGCCGCACTGCCTCGATGGGCATCATTTAGCTCTACTGCCGGACAGTGCCCTGAAGGCCGCACACGAGTCCGCGGTGATCCTCAATTCAGAGCCGGCTGCCCAGATCGAGGACGGGTGGCTAGACACCGCCTTGGGGGCTTCTACCCCTACGGCGATGGAACCGAATACTGACCTTGTCCCTTGTGACGCTTGTGACTCCGAGGTGCTGGACTCCTCGCCAGACTCCGAACCTCCTGCGCCCCCTCCAATCGAATCCGATTGGGCGCCGATCATGGAGTTCACCGCCGCGGACATCTTTCAACACTCACCTTTTGGCGACATTCTGAATTCGCTAAAGTATCTCTCGTTATCAGGAGAGCCCTGGCCGAATCGCGGCCAGGATGGTTGGGATGCGGACAACGAAGAAATTCAAAGCCCACCCACCACCCACTTTGTAGCCACTGTCGACGATCTAACTGACATGCTAGACTACGACTCCGAAGACATCGACGGTATGGACGACGATGCCGGAGACGACCAAGAACCAGCGCCTACGGGGCACTATAAGACCACCTCGTTATACGACATATATATGGTGGACATCCCAAAGGATGGGAATGGCGAGGAAGCAGCGGAGGAAGACTCCTCCAAGAAACATCCCAAGCGCCGGCATCAGCGGCGCCGCTCTAAATCCCGCCACAGCAAGAATGGAGATTCCGGCACCGGAGATAATAACACCCCAGAGAGTGCCAAAGACAACCCCCTCCAGCAAGATTCAGCACAGGAGGACGGAGAAGCCAACCCTCATGAGAGAGCGCCAGACGAAGAGGTAGAGGATGATAATTACATGCCTCCCTCCGGAGACGAGGCAAGCCTCGACGACGACGAATTCGTCGTGCCCGAGGATCCCGTCGAACAAGAGCGTTTCAAACGCAGGCTTATGGCCACGGCAAACAGCCTAAAGAAAAAGCAGCAACAGCTTAGAGCTGATCAAGACCTGCTAGCCGACAGATGGACTGAAGTCCTTGCAGCCGAAGAGTATGAACTCGAACGCCCCTCCAAAAGCTACCCCAAACGCAAGTTGCTCCCCTAATTAGAGGAGGAGGCATATAAAACTGCATCACCAGAGCACAATACGGCTGACCGACCACCTCGTGGCCGCGACAGAGAGGCCTTTAGGCCCTCCATTAGAACCGTACCCCGACACCGCTCGAAAAGCACAAAGCCATAGGGGAACGC
The DNA here is from genome assembly GCA_963921465.1 of Triticum timopheevii. Lineage (NCBI taxonomy): Eukaryota > Viridiplantae > Streptophyta > Magnoliopsida > Poales > Poaceae > Triticum > Triticum timopheevii. The sequence goes on along the minus strand of OY997270.1, from coordinate 484,538,687 downwards.
TCCGGACTTGCGAGATATATTGGAGGATAAGGCAAGACAATCAAGATCGATCTACAGATCACGTGGGCGCCCCATGGCACGCGATGACAACCGTCGCGCCGGACACAGCAAGTCCGGCCTTGCCGAACACAGTAGACAAAGCTCGTTTGAGCTACGTCGTGATATAGCCCAGTACAGAGGCTTCATAGTTTGAGCTGCGCCGCACACCCACTATGCTTCACAGATGAAGTAATGGATCATCAAATCCCCGAAGGGTTCAAACCCGTGAATATTGAATCCTATGATGGCACAATAGACCCCGCGGTTTGGATCGAAGACTATCTCCTTCATATCCACATGGCCCGCGGTGATGATCTTCACGCCATCAAATATCTCAAACTCAAGCTTAAAGGACCAGCTCGGCATTGGCTTAACAGCTTGCCAGCAGAATCAATTGGGTGTTGGGAGGACCTGGAAGCCGCATTTCTTGACAACTTCCAGGGCACATATGTGCGACCATCAGACGCCGATGACCTAAGACACATAATTCAGCAGCCAGACGAATCGGCCAGACAATCACCACATTGGTTCTAGACCCAATCGTCAATGGATTCCACCTCACCAGATTCCTGATGGACGGCGGCAGCAGCCTGAACCTTCTTTATCAGGATACAGTGCGCAAGATGGGCATAGACCCCTCAAGGATTAAACCAACAAAGACGACCTTCAAAGGCGCCATACCAGGTGTAGAGGCCAATTGTACAGGCTCAGTTACACTGGAAGTGGTCTTCGGATCCCTGGATAACTTCCCAAGCGAGGAGCTAATCTTCGACATAGTTCCGTTCCGCAACGGCTATCATGCTCTGCTCGGATGGACCGCGTTTGCAAAGTTCAACGTGGTGCCGCACTACGCATACCTCAAGCTCAAGATGCCAGGCCCTCGAGGAGTCATCACGGTCAACGGAAACACTGAACGCTCCCTCGGAACGGAGGAACACACAGTGGTTCTCACGGCAGAAGTACAGAGCAGCCTCTTAAGGCAATTCTTTATTCCGGCCGTTAAGCGACCGGACACGGCTAAACGCGCCCGGAGTAACCTACAACAAGACCACCTGGCATGTTCCGAGCATGCTTAGCAATATGGCCCCAACCCCTGCCCTTGCAAAATTGCAAGGCTGGTCCTTCGCATACATCATTACGCTCTGGAGATACCATGGGCATAGGGGGGCACGACCACGACAGGCCCAGAGTGCGGCTCAACCACACCAGGGGCTCCTAAGTGTGTCACCTTTTTTTTTCTTATCCACAGGACTCCATTTACTAGAGGCCCTGTCCGGCAGTAGACCTGCCGAACTCACGATGCAATAGCCAGGGAAGGAGAAAGGCTACGACGAGCACTCAGGTGGTCTCCATTACGAGCATTAAATCTGTTTTATACACCATTCCGCAGCCTACCCCTGGAGGGGGACATGTTTAATAGTCCCATCCCTTGCTTACCGCACTATTTGTATCGTTCTGCATTCATGGCAGTATTTCTTGAATAAACAATGCATCGCTTTTTGCTTATAATTGCATTTCTTTCTTATACATATGTTCATTTATGACATATTGCATCCGTACACTTTGGTACGGCTAAATACACCAGGGGCTTAAGTTCCCCATATAATGGTGTGATAAGTCTGAACACTTTCACAAGTGCGGCACCCGAACTTATAGCATTATATGCATCGGCTCCGAATCATGTCTTGGGTCAATAGTTGGGTTTGCCCGGCTCCCATGTTTTGGTACCTTATGTTCCGTTGTATCGGCAAAGGTAGCACTGGGAGAACCACTGCGATTGCGCCCCGGTTGAGCTGGGCGAGCGGCTCAGTGGAGAAAGCTAAAACTGACCGTCATGATAAGGCGAGAGCTGGTCGCTGTTCGAGAGGTTTTTTCGTGTCCCTAAAGACTTCTGCCGCTTAGAGCGAGGAACTGGCTTTGTCCGGCCCAGGCGTGGATAGCACCCCGAACTCAGTCTTCCGAACACTAGGAGCTTCGCCGAAATTTAAAATTATAGAATTCTATGGCTAAGTGAGAGTGTTCAAGCATTATAAATCCGGTTGCCTCGCTCGTTGTGTTGAACGCCTCCCTAGATGGACCAAAAAATGGGAACAAGAGCGCTCAAGTTTATCCCGAACACCCTAGCACTTGTGGCATGGGGGCTGAAGCTGACGACTTGCCATCTCTCAGATTTGATAAACGGTCGCACAGAAGGTAATATTTTAAATTAACAAGCGTTGCTTAGCGCATATGAACAAAGTTTTCAGCGCACAAGATAACAAAATGTGAGTCTACTCAAATATTACATCTTTGGAGCACTCACCCGCAATCATGCGGGCACCCTTCAGGACACTCTTATAATACATTTCGGGCGCGCGATACTCCTTGCCCGTCAGTGGCGCATCCGTCACAAGCTTCTCAGCGTCCATCCTGCCCCAGTGCACCTTTGCACGGGCAAGGGCCCGACGGGAACCTTCAATGCAGGCGGAGCGCTTGACGACTTCAACCCAGGGACACGCGTCCACCAGCCGCCGCACCAGGCCGAAGTAGCTCCCAGGCATGGCCTCCTTGGGCCACAACCGAACTATGAGGCCCTTCATGGCCTGTTCGGCTACCTTGTGAAGCTCGACCAGCTGCTTCAGCTGGTCGCTAAGAGGCACCGGATGTCCGGCCTCAGCATACTGAGACCAGAAGACCTTCTCCATCGATCTCCCCTCCTCGGCCCGGTAGAAAGCGGCAGCATCGGACACGCTGCGGGGCAGATCTGCGAATGCTCCTGGAGAGCTCCGAATTCGGGTAAGTAATAGGTAATTCACATTCACATGCTTGTTTTGCATGAAAAATGCCTTACCCGCCGCTATCTTCTTTAACGCCTCGATTTCCTGGAGGGCCTTGTGGGCTTAGGCCTTAGCGGCTTTGGCACTCTCAAGAGCCGATGCAAGCTCGGACTCTCGAGTCTTTGAGTCGCGCTCCAAACTCTCATGTTTTTCCATGAGAGCCTGGAGCTCTTGCTGCACCTTCGCCACCCGCGCCTCCTGCTTCTCTTGCTCGGCTCGCTCCGCGGCCGCATTGCGTTTGGCCGCGAACACCGCCTCCTTCAGGGTCGCCACCTCGTTCATGGCCCCTGGAGTACCCATGTTATCCTTGTTATTTCTCTTGCAACCAAATCCTTTTCTGTAAGGTACAAATTTAATACGGTGTTACTCACCTTCCTTGTCCTCGAGCTGCTTCTTGGCACGGCCGAGCTCGCTCTCGGACCGCTCGAGGCTCTGCTTCAAAGCATTGACCTCCGCAGTCAGTGCGGCAGAGGTCAGTAGCGCATCCTGCAATCCCATATTGACATATTTTTTAGAACTCCTGCATATATCTTTTTAGATCCTTAGTCCGGCTTTTCTTTCCGAACACCGAACCGAGCATCAGGGGCTACTGTCTACGCGGAATTATATTACATATCTTAAAATTCTTACCTCAAAGCCTGTTAGAAGGCTGCTGCAGGCTTCGGTCAGCCTGCTCTTGGCGAGCTAAACCTTCTGAATCACCGCACTCATGACAGTGCGGTGTTCTTCTTTGATGGAAGCGCCGTTGAGCGCCTCCAGCAAGTTATCCAGTGCCTCCGGTTGGACAGAGGCCGCCGGTGTCACAGTCTTGCCCTTCTTACGAAGGGGCTGCTCGCCGTACTCCGGAACCACTGCAGGTTCCGGTGCGGAGTCCGGGAGGTTGCCTTGCGGCACCTCCGGGGCCTCCTCCTCCTGGCGGGTCCCTTCCCGGGATCCCACCTCGGCGTCGTTAGCGTCATGGGGGGTTGAGGCGGTCGGAAGAGAATCCATATCCGACATGCCCAAGGACCCGCTCGATGAAGCGAGAAGATCGTCCTTGGCCGGACTACAGGTTGTATGCGGCATTAGAAAGACACCGTGTGGCAAAAAGAAAAATTATAAATTATCTAGGAGTCTGGATACTTACGATCTCGCCAGGGGCTTGGCCCTTGAGGTCCACTCCTCGTTGCCGTCGCCAACATTGGCGGAGCAGTCCGGGGGAAGGGTCCTTCCCTTCTTGGACCCTTCGGCCTTCCTTGTTGGGGAGGCCTTCCTCTTCTTCTCTCCCCCTACTGGGGGAGAGGCCTCTTTCTTCTCCTCCTCATCTTCGTGGGAGGAGTCCGCCTCGGAATCATCGGACGATGAGTCCGATATCACCTGACTCTGGGAACTCCTTCGGGTTCCCATGGCCTTCTTCTTGGCCTTCTTCTCCGGCACTACGTAAAGTGCCGGGACCAGCAGCCCTATCAAACGGGCGTCCGCTGGGTCTTCTGGAAGGGGAGCCGGACAGTAAACCTGTCCGGATGTCTTCTGTCAGTCCTGTTAAAGGTATCGGGAGTTTAGATCCCACATAAAGTCAAACTATGAAAAAAATGAGTGTCCCATAAAGGATAACATAGCTTACCTCGCCAGCCGGGCGCTGCGTGCTGAATCCGCGATCTTCGGTTGCGATTGCGGGAGCTTCGGCGCCCTTGAACAGCACCCTCCAGGCAGCTTCGTACGTCGTGTCGAAGAGCCCGCTCAAGGTCCGGTGCTGTGCCGGATCAAATTCCCACAAATTGAAGGCCCGTTGCTGGCAGGGGAGAATCCGGCGGACGAGCATGACCTGGATCACGTTGACAAGCTTAAGCTTCTTGTTCACCAGGGTCTGGAGACAGGACTGGAGTCTGGTCAGCTCTTCCGAACTACCCCATAGCAAGCCCTTCTCTTTCTAGGAGGTGACATGCATGGGGATGCCAGATCTGAATTCGGAGGCCGCTTCCCATTTAGGGTCACGCGGCTCGGTGATGTAGAACCATCCTGATTGCCACCCTTTGATGGATTCCACGAAGGCACCCTCGAGCCAAGTGACGTTGGGCATTTTTCCCACCATGGCGCCTCCGCACTCCGCTTGGCTGCCCTTCACAACCTTCGGCTTGACATTGAAGGTCTTTATCCACAAGCCGAAGTGGGGCTGGATGCAGAGGAAGGCCTCGCACACGACGATAAACACCGAGATATTGAGGATGAAATTTGGGGCCAGATCGTGGAAATCCAGGCCGTAGTAGTACATGAGCCCCCGGACGAAGGGGTGGAGTGGGAAGCCCAGTCCGCGGAGGAAGTGGGGAAGGAATACGACCCTCTCATGGGGCCTGGGGGTGGGGATGAGTTGCCCCTCATCGGGCAGCCGGTGCGCGATGTCGCTGGGCAGGTATCCGGCGCTGCGCAGCTTCTCGATGTGCCCCTCCGTAACGGAGGAGGCCATCCACTTGCCTCCCGCTCCGGACATGGCTGGAAAGGGTCGAGGTGAGATGTGCGGACTTGGGCGCTGGAGCTCGAGTGCGCGGAGATGGATAAGCAAAGGAGGAAGAAGGCGTAGGTAAAGGAGGTTGATCCTTATCCCCTTATATATGGGCGGATGAAACCATGCGTCCCTACTAGCCTGGTAAAACTCGCTTATCTCCCAAGCGCCACAATCAATGGCGCGGTTGGGTTACCCACGTCCGTATTGATGGGAATCCCGGAATAAGGGGAACACGATCTCTACTTCGACAAGACGTGCCAAGGAAACTGCTTCGCTAAACGCACTGAGGTGGTATAATAAAAACGATTCAAGTAAAGGCTTGGTAGTGGTGTGACGTCACGCCACAAAATACGTCAGCAGATTGAACTTGTGTAAATATTATTCTCTCTACGGTGGTACGTGGAATTTATTTTGCAGAGCCGGACACTATCCTGGTGTTCACAATCTTCTATGAATTATTCGGAGGAGGAACCCGCCTTGCAATGCCGAAGACAATATGCGTGCCGTACTTGTCGTCATTGAAGCCTGGTTCAGGGGCTACTGAAGGAGTCCTGGACTAGGGGGTGTCCGGATAGCCGAACTATCATCATCGGCCAGACTCCAAGACTATGAAGATCTAGATTGAAGACTTCGTCCCGTGTCCGGATGGGACTTTCCTTGGCGTGGAAGGCAAGCTTGGCGATACGGATATGTAGAGCTCCTACCATTGTAACCGACTCTGTGTAACCCTAGCCCTCTCCGGTGTCTATATAAACCGGAGGGTTTTAGTCCGTAGAACGACAATAACAACAACCATCATACCATAGGCTAGCTTCTAGGGTTTAGCCTCCTTGATCTCGTGGTAGATCCACTCTTGTACTACCCATATCATCAATATCAATCAAGCAGGAGTAGGGTTTTACCCCCATCGAGAGGGCCCGAACCTGGGTAAAAACATCGTGTCCCTTGTCTCCTGTTACCATCCGCCTAGACGCACAGTTCGGGACCCCCTACCCGAGATCCGCCGGTTTTGACACCGACAATGACGAAAATGATTCCCGAGCTCTTCGTGATGTTGAAATCGATGAAGGTAGAAATCAAGAAAGAGCATCAAGTGTTGATGATTGACAAGACCACTAGTTTCAAGAGAAGGGCATAGGGAAAGAAATGGAACTTCAAGTAGAATGACAAGCAAGTTGTCACTCCTGCGAAGAAGCCCAAAGCTGGACCAAAGCCTGAAACTGAGTGCTTACACTGCAAAGAAAATAGTCACTGGAAGCAGAAATGCCCTGAATATTTGGTGGATAAGAAGGATGGCAAATTGAACAAGGGTATGTTTGATATACAGGTTATTGATGTGTGCCTTACTAGTGTTTATAGTAGCCCCTGAGTATTTGATACTTGTTTGGTTGCTGAGATTAGTAACTCGAAACAGGAGTTACAGAATAAACAGAGACTAGTTGAAGGGGAAGTGACAATGAGTGTTGGAAGTAGTTCCAAGATTGATATGATCATCATCGCACACTCCCTATACTTTCGGGATTAGTGTTAAACCTAAATAAATGTTATTTGGCGTTTGCATTGAGCATGAATATTATTTGATCATGTTTATTGCAATATGGTTATTCATTTAAAGTCAGAGAATAATTGTTGTTCTGTTTACAAGAATAAAACCTTCAAATGGTCATAGACCCAATGAAAATAGTTTGTTGGATCTCGATTGTAGTGATACACATATTCATAATATTGATGCCAAAAGATGCAAAGTTAATAATGATAGTGCAATTTATTTGTGGCACTGCCGTTTGGGTCATATCGGTGTAAAGCGCATGAAGAAACTCCATAAAGATGGATTTTCGGAATCACTTGGTTATGAATCATTTGATGTTTGCGAACCGTGCCTTTTGGGCTAGATGACTAAAACTCCGTTCTCCAGAACAATTGAACGAGCTACTGACTTGTTGGAAATAATACATACTGATGTATGCAGACCAATGAGTATTAAGGCTCGTGGCGGGTATCGTTATTTTCTGACCTTCACAGATGATTTGATCAGATATGGGTATATCTACTTGATGAAACATAAGTCTGAAAAAGTTGAAAGGTTCAAAGAATTTTAGAGTGAAGTGGAAAAATCATCATAACAAGAAAATAAAGTTTCTATGATCTGATCGTAGAGATGAATATTTGAGCTACGAGTTTGGCCTTCATTTTAAACAATGTGGAATAGTTTCACAGCTAAAGCCATATGGAACACCATAGCGTAATGGTGTGTCCGAACGTCGTAACCGCACTTTATTGGATATGGTGCGATCTATGATGTATGTTACCGATTTACCACTATCGTTTTGGGGTTATGCATTAGAGATAGCTGCATTCACTTTAAATAGGGCACCATCAAAATCCGTTGAGACGACGCCTTATGAACTATGGTTTAGCAAGAAACCAAAGTTGTCATTTCTTAAAGTTTGGGGCTACGATGCTTATGTGAAAATGTTTCAACCTGGTAATCTCAAACCCAAATCGGAGAAGTGCGTCTTCATAGAATACCCAAAGGAAACTATTGGGTACACCTTCTATCACAGATCCGAAAGCAAGATATTCATTGCTAAGATGGATCCTTTCTAGAGAAGAAGTTTCTCTTGAAAGAAGTGAGTGGGAAGAAAGTAGAGCTTGATAAGGTAATTGTACCTTCTCTCGAATTGGAAAGTAGTAATCATAGAAAACGGTTCCAGTGATTCCTACACCAATTAGTGAGGAAGCTAATGATGATGATCATGAAACTTCAGATTAAGTTACTACAGAACCTTGTAGGTCTTCCAAAGTACAGTCTGCACCAGAGTGGTACGGTAATCCTGTTCTGGAAGTCATGTTACTAGACCATGATGAACCTACAAACTATGAGGAAGCAATGATGAGCCCAGATTCCACGAAAAGGCTTGAATGCCATGAAATCTGAGATGGGATCCATATATGAGAACAAAGTATGGACTTTGTTGGACTTGCCTGATGATCGGCAGAGCCATAGAAAATAAATGGATCTTCAAGAGGAAGACAGACGCTGATAGTAGAGTTACTATCTACAAAGCTCGACTTGTCGCAAAAGGTTTTTTGACAAGTTCAAGGTGTTGACTACAATGAGATTTTCTCAACTGTAGCCATGCTTAAGTCTGTCGGAATCATGTTAGCAATTGCCACATTTTATGAAATCTGGCAAATGGATGTCAAAACTGCATTCCTTAATGGTTTTCTTAAAAGAAGTGTTGTATATGATGCAACCAGAAGGTTTTGTCAATCCTAAAGGTGCTAACAAAATGTGCAAGCTCCAGCGATCCATCTATGGACTGGTGCAAGCATCTCAGAGTTGGAATATACGCTTTGATAAGTTGATCAAATCATATAGTTTTATACAGACTTGCGGTGAAGCATGTATTTCCAATAAAGTGTGTGGGAGCACTACCGCCTTTCTGATAAATATATGTGAGTAACATATTGTTGATCAGAAATGATGTAGAATTTTTCTGGAAAGCATAAAGGAGTATTTGTAAGGAGTTCTTTAAAAAAAGACCTCAGTAAAGGTACTTATATTGAGCATCAAGATCTATTGAGATTGATCAAGATGCTTGATAAGTTTTTCATTAAGTACATACCTTGTCAAGATTTTCAAGTAGTTCAAAATGGAACAGTCAAAGAAAGAGTTCTTGCCTATGTTGCAAAGGTGTGAAATTGAGTAAGACTCAAAACCCGACTATGGCAGAAAATAGAAAAGAGAATGAAAGTCATTCCCTATGCCTCAGTCATAGGTTCTATAAAGTATGCATGCTATGTACCAGACCTATTGTATACCTTGCTCTGAATTTGGCAAGGGAGTACAATAGTGATCTAGGAGTAGATCACTGGACATTGGTCAAGAATATCCTTAGTGAGGACTAAGGAAATATTTCTCGATTACGGAGGTGATAAAAGAGCCCGTCGTAAAGAGTTTCATCGATGCAAGCTTTCACACCGATCCAGATGACTCTAAGTCTCAATCTGGATACATATTGAAAGTGGGAGCAATTAGCTAGAGTAGCTCCGTGTAGAGCATTGTAGACATATAATATTTGCAAAATACATACGGCTCTGAATGTGATAGACCGGTTGACTAAGCTTCTCTCACGAGCAAAACATGATCACATCTTAGTACTCTTTGGGTGTTAATCACATAGCGATGTGAACTAGATTATTGACTCTAGTAAACCCTTTGGGTGTTGGTCACATGACGATGTGAACTATGGGTGTTAATCATATACGGATATGAATATTGGTGTTAAATCACATGGCGATGTGAACTAGATTATTGACTCTAGTGCAAGTGGGAGACTGAAGGAAATATGCCCTAGAGGCAATAATAAAGTTATTAATTATTTCCTTATTTCATGATAAATGTTTATTATTTATGCTAGAATTGTATTAACCGGAAACAAAAAACATGTGTGAATACATAGACAAACATAGTGTCACTAGTATGCCTCTACTTGACTAGCTCGTGAATCAAAGATGGTTAAGTTTCCTAGCCATAGACATGAGTTGTCATTTGATTAACGGGATCACATCATTAGGAGAATGATGTGATTGACTTGACCCATTCCGTTAGCTTAGCACTTGATCGTTTAGTATGTTGCTATTACTTTCTTCATGACTTATACATGTTCCTATGACTATGAGATTATGCAACTCCCGTTTACCGGAGGAACACTTTGAGTGCTACCAAACGTCACAACGTAATTGGGTGATTATAAAGGAGCTCTACAGGTGTCTCCGAAGGTACATGTTGAGTTGGCGTATTTCGAGATTAGGATTTGTCACTCCGATTGTCGGAGAGGTCTCTCTGGGCCCTCTCGGTAATGCACATCACTATAAGCCTTGCAAGTAATGTGACTAATGAGTTAGTTGCGGGATGATGCAGTACATAACAAGTAAAGTGACTTGCCGGTAACCATATTGAACTAGGTATTGAGATACCGACGATCGAATCTCGGGCAAGTAACATACCGATGACAAAGGGAACAACGTATGTTGTTATGCGGTTTGACCGATAAAGATCTTCGTAGAATATGTGGGAGCCAATATGAGCATCCAGGTTCCGCTATTGGTTATTGACCGGAGACGTGTCTCGGTCATGTTTACATAGTTCTCAAACCCTTAGGGTCCGCACGCTTAACGTTTGTTGGCGATATAATATTATATGAGTTATGTATGTTGGAAACCGAATGTTGTTCGGAGTCCCGAATGAGATCACGAACATGACGAGGAACTCCGGAATGGTCCGGAGATGAAGTTTAATATATGGGATAATGTTGTTTGGTCTCCGGAAGGGTTCCGGAATTCACCGGAAGAGGTTCCAGATGTTTCCCAAAATGTTTGGGTACGAGAACACGTTATTTGGGCCAAAGGGGAAAGCCCACAAGGTTTTTGGAAAGCGCAAAAGGAAATTTTGTGGAGTCCAGGGGCCAGACGCCAGGGTCCCTGGCATCTGTGTCCAGATGCCGGGAACCCTGGCGTCTGGCCCTGGAGTCCGAGAAGGACTCTTGCCTTTCAGGTGAAGCCGACTTCGTGGAGGCTTTTACTCCAAGGTTCAACCCCAAGGCTCAACATATAAATAGAGGGGCAGGGCTAGCACCAAAGACACATCAAGAAACACCAAGCCGTGTGCCAGCAACCCCGCCTCCTCTAGTTCACCCTCCCTCATAGTTTCCGTAGTGCTTAGGCGAAGCCTTGCGGAGATTGTTCTTCACCAACACCGTCACCACGCCGTCGTGCTGCCGGAACTCATCTACTACTTCGCCCATATTGCTGGATCGAGAAGGCGAGGACGTCATCGAGCTGAACATGTGTAGAACTCGGAGGTGCCATGCGTTCGGTACTTGGATCCGTTGGATCGTGAAGACGTACAACTACATCAACCGTGTTGATAAACGCTTCCGCTTAGCGATCTTCAAGGGTGTGAAGATACACTCCCCCTCTCGTTGCTATGCATCACCATGATCTTGCATGTGCATAGGAAATTTTTGAAATTACTACATAACCCAACAGCATGACCAACCCATAGCCCTAGGGTGATGCCCCGTAGATCATGTAGGATTGGATGTCAGGAAAAGTAGGTTCGGATGGGGTAGCGGGATCGTCGGTGGGAGACGGTTGTTTGAAGAGAAAAAGTGTGGTTCGGTGCATAAAGCTGAAAAAGTTGATGTGGGGAGTTGGGATACATATGTAGTGGGAGTCTACTTTTCATTCTTTGATGGGACTCACTAGTGGTAGCTTGTATTGTAGAAAAAAAATTCAATATAAATGCCTCAAGCTACTCTTTGTCATGGGGCATTTGTATCCATACGTCACAATTGTACATGCCCTAACTAATCACATATGCACACAACTTCGCTAGACATTTTTTTCATGAATAAGCCTCGCTAGACATGCCTATGGGATTAGATCTAGGTTGACATCTTTGGCTCGTGGAGCCACTGAAGGAAATATGCCCTAGAGGCAATAATAAAGTTATTATTTATTTCCTCATATCATGATAAATGTTTATTATTCATGCTAGAATTGTATTAACCGGAAACATGATACATGTGTGAATACATAGACAAACATAAAGTCACTAGTATGCCTCTACTTGACTAGCTCATTAATCAGAGATGGTTATGTTTCCTAACCATAGACATGTGTTGTCATTTGATTAATGGGATCACATCATTAGAAGAATGATGTGATTGACATGACCCATTCCGTTAGCCTAGCACTTGATCGTTTAGTATATTGCTATTGCTTTCTTCATGACTTATACAAAGTTCCTGCAACTATGAGATTGTGCAACTCCCGTTTACCGGAAGAACACTTTGTGTGCTACCAAATGTCACAACGTAACTGGGTGATTATAAAGGTGCTCTACAGGTGTTTCCGAAGGTACATGTTGGGTTGGCATAATTCGAGATTAGGTTTTGTCACTCCGATTGTCGGAGAGGTATCTCTGGGCCCTCTCGGTAATATTCATCACCTAAGCCTTGCAAGCATTGTAACTAATGAGTTAGTTATAAGATGATGTATTACAGAACGAGTAAAGAGACTTGCCGGTAACGAGATTGAACTAGGTATTGGATACCGACGATCAAATCTCGGGCAAGTAACATACCGATGACAAAGGGAACAACGTATGTTGTTATGCGGTTTGACCGATAAAGATCTTCGTAGAATATGTAGGAACCAATATGGGCATCCAGGTCCCGCTATTGGTCATTGACCGAGAATGGTTCTAGGTCATGTCTACATAGTTCTCGAACCCGTAGGGTCCGCACGCTTAACGTTACGATGACAGTTTTATTATGAGTTTATAAGTTTTGATGTACCGAAGTTTGTTCGGAGTCCCGGATGTGATCACGGACATGACGAGGAGTCTCGAAATGGCCGAGACATAAAGATTGATATATTCGACGACTATATTCGGACACCGGAAGTGTTTCGGGTGATTTCGGAGAAAACCGGAGTGCCGGGGGGGGGGGGGGGGGTTACCGGAACCCCCCGGGAGAGTATTGGGCCTTATGGGCCTTAGGGGAAAGGAGAGAGGGGCGGCCAGCATGGGCCGTGCGCCCCCTCCCCCCTCTGGTCCGAATTGGACTAGGAGGGGGGGGGGGCGGCGCCCCCCCTTTCCTTCCCCCTCTCCCCCTTCCTTCCCCCTCCTAGTACTAGGAGGAGGATTCCTCGTCCCTTGGCGCGCCCAAGGGGCCGGCCGGCCTCCCCCCTTGCTCCTTTATATACGGGGGCAGGGGGCACCCCATAGACACACAAGTTGATCTACGGATCGTTCCTTAGCCGTGTGCGGTGCCCCCCTCCACCATATTCCACCTCGATCATGTCGTCGCGGAGCTTAGGCGAAGCCCTACGCCGGTGGAACATCATCATCGTCACCACGCCATCGTGCTGACGGAACTCATCTCCGGAGCTTCGCTGGATCGGAGGCCAGATATCGTCATCGAGCTGAACGTGTGCTGAACTCGGAGGCCCCTTACGTTGGGTGCTTGGATCGGTCGGATCGTGAAGACGTACGACTACATCAACCGCGTTGTGCTAACACTTCCGCTTACGGTCTACGAGGGTACGTGGACAAACTCTCTCCCCTCTCGTTGCTATGCCATCACCATGATCTTGCGTGTGCGTAGGATTTTTTTTGAAATTACTACGTTCCCCAACAGTGGTATCAGAGCCAGGTTTTATGCGTTGATGTTATATGCACGAGTAGAACACAAGTGAGTTGTGGGCGATACAAGTCATACTGCTTACTAGCATGTCATACTTTGGTTCGGCAGTATTGTGAGATGAAGCGGCCCGGACCGACATTACGCATACGCTTACACGAGACTGGTTTCACCGTTACGAGCACTCGTGCTTAAAGGTGGCTGGCGGGTGTCTGTCTCTCTCACTTTAGCTGAATCTAGTATGGCTACGCCCGGTCCTTGCGAAGGTTAAAACAACACCAACTTGACGAACTATCGTTGTAGTTTTTGATGCGTAGGTAAGAGCGGTTCTTGCTAAGCCCGTAGCAGCCACGTAAAATTTGCAACAACAAAGTAGAGGAATATCTTAAAACCAACCACATCCCTCCCTGACCTCACCAAAATAGCCCAAGGAATATATTATAATTGAAACATAATATACATATGTATATCAAAATTAGGATGTTTTGTACCAAGTTTGTGAATAAGTATTATTCTAATTATGATTCATTGCAACGGACATGAACATTGCTAGTATTTCCAACCATGTATTTTTTTCTAGTATTCCATAGTTTCGAGTTTTCCATCAAGATATTAGTCACTCATGGTTGATATTTACTTTCAGTCATGTACACATATGCACTATGTAACTAGCCTTGCTTATTTGCTTCCAAAGCTTAAGTTTCACTCCTACTTACAATATGTAGAGTATTTAACAAAAAACTACCACTTTCAACCAGCCCTAGGAAGAATCTATTGTACACAAAATAGCAAAAACATACCCAAAATTTCTTAATCCACGCCAAAAACTACTACACCTAGTACTCCTATTGATTAGGTTCGTTTAAACCCATTTATGACTGGCCCACACGTCCGTGCTGAAGAGGCAGCTTAAACCAACACATTTTGTTTGACCGTTGACACGAGGGACCCACATCTGACTTTCTATCCTGTTATTCCCCCTCAAATCATTATTTTTCCTGAACATTACTTCAAACAGTACTGACGCGTGTTCGTCGGTGGCGCCGGTGATGAGCGAGTTGGCCACCGCTCCGCCGGACGGGCCGGACGCCGCGCTGGCCTCCGCATGGGTTGGCAGGCTGGCCCGAGCATGACTCACGAGCGAGCAAGCCGCTGCGCTGGCCTTCGCTCGAGCCAGATGGCTGGCTTGAGCGCGGCGCGCACGAGCAAGCCGCCGCGCTGCCGTGCCAATCTAGCTAGCAAACCTTGCAGACAAGCAGCTGGACGGAGCTATCTTGGCTAGCTAGCGGCTGCGAGCGCCGGACGGAGCTGGCATCCGGGCTGCCGCAACATGGGCTCCGCACCGCCGGCGGTTTTGACCTCGCCTTCTGCCGGCGGCGGTAGCTGCGTCCCATGGCCGAGGATGACTAGGTGGATGGGCCGAAGGTAGGAGGTCACTCGAGGATTTTGGTTGGTAAGAGCATGTACAATGGTTGATAAGGTAGTCTTATCTTAAGTCTGCCACGTATGCAAGTGGTAGTAGTTTCTTGGCATTTTAGTGGTTTCTTGCATTATTAGGGGTTTCTTGTAAGGAACAATTTACGTACTACTAGTGACAAAAGGCGATTCTAGGTTGCATTGTACTCCAACGAGTACTACTAGTGGTCGCGGGAGTGTATACCTCGTTTTGTGGGTTCGATCCCGGCCGAACGCACGGCGGCCTTTTTGAAACAAATACTCCCTCCGTAAACTAATATAAGAGCGTTTAAATCACTACTTTAGTAATCTAAACGCTCTTATATTAGTTTACAGAGGGAGTAGTACTACTACACCTTGCTGCGGGCCAATATTTTACACGGGTAGTTTGAGTTTTGAAGTCAAACGGACGTGCGGCCCCACAATCTGGGTGCACTGGACAACCTAGCCACGTGAATGGGTTTTTCTTCCCAGCATGCCATGTCTCGCGTGCTCGCCCTAGCCGCACCTCACTTGCATCTTCCTCATCAGCTAGAAGTAGCATATTTAAACTAGCGCCTCCCAATTAAGCCCGAGGAGCCCGAAAAGCCTGGCGGGGCATTGGGAACTATGCAATATGGCTCTGTACTCTATGTAAAGTGTTGTACTACTAGTACTCTGTAGCTTGTGGCATTGCACGCATGGACTTCACTCCATTATCGGCTCTACTATAAAAGAAATTCCTCTTGACGTGTTTTTTTTTGAAACGGAGGCAAAAGCTTTGCTTCATCTCATTCATAAAGAAGGAACTACTAACAAAGTTCGACGAGATCCATTACACCTCCACAAATGGAAGCGAAAAGCCTAGTCTCACTGTATCAAATAACTCAAATGTTCTGCCCCCGCAGACCGCAGTAACCGATCGGTGATAAACAGGCTGCTAGTGTGTGCGTGAGAGGAGCGACTGAGTAGGCTAGCTACTCCTACGTGAGAGGAGCGGTTGAATATAGCACTGAGAGTACCCACTAGGCCACTACGCAGGTGTACTTCCCCTGCATTGATAGTACAACGATGGTTCTAGAGAACAGTAGTACCCTCCACTTCCAACTGTAGCTCCTTGGCCCTGAGATTCAAGAGTTCAAAACTGGTGCACTATACTAGACTAGACTAGACTAGAAGTACAGTACATCACACTAATACTCGTAGTTGAGAAAAGTAGTACTGGTAATGCTACAGTACGAGTACGTACTCCTCCGTCACATAATGTAAGACGTTTTTTGACACTAGTTGGTGTGTACAAAAAATGGCAAAAACATACCCAAAATTTCTTAATCCACGCCAAAAACTACTACCTAGTGACAAAAATTTCTTACTAGTGCTATTATTTACAGTATAATGCAATCCCATAACGTTCCATAATGCTAGTACTAGTAGTAAATAATATCCTAACCCCTTCACTGAGGAACGATCTACAGTTGGAAGGGACGAGGCCCTGCGGTTACTACACTCTTACCTCCTCCTCGCCAGTTCCCCTCCCCCGGAAGAGAAGGCACTTCGTCGCTGCTCCCATGGATTCGCCAGGCGGTTCTCCTCCTCGTCGGGGCTAGGAGACCTTGGACGACGATCCTCTGGGAGAAATCGCACGCCGCTCCGACGTCCTTACCGCCGCAAGACTTGGTGCTTCCTGCACCAACTTTTTCAAGACGCTGCTTAAACATGTTTGGGAAAAGGCCATGCTTGTTGGTCTTCCATGCGTCCTCAAGGAGAAGGTTCTTCTATGGGACAATCCTTCAAACAGTCCACCGCTCCCTGGCCATGGTTTCACGTTGACTCTGATAGAGTTGCCGACGTTGAGAGGTAGTCGGATTTTGTCCGATAAGCAGGTCAGTAATGGAGTTTGATCATGTAGTACCTAGTTATTCCATTTCCATCCCGTAATTTCTCCGCTGCCCACCGTCTTATATATAGGTCTGGGTCGGTGCCAACGAAGATTGGCTTGCATACCTCTGGCCGGATACCACCATCATTTTGCACAACATCCGGTAGACCCCTTCTCCACCATTGGGATCGGCCTTCCGGACTGGCTGGGCTTGAATACGTATGATGATGCCTACATGAGATTGAAGAAGATAGCAATTGCGGACCCGCCGACAAAGCGACGCGGCTACAACGATTACTGGTGTTCGACATAAGGATTGCCATCAATGCAAGAAGTAATGGCAGTGGCTGGCGCATGTTGGCGGCGACAGATTTGTACCCCTACACGTTCGAAGACACCGTGCGCCATCTAGGCCGCATCTTCGCGGTGACAAGCCAGGGGACTTGTTTCATCTGGTTGGCATCCTACGGTACGGGAGATTACAAACGGAATGCACAAACCATCTTTTGCATTCCTAATGGTACACCATTATTTTGCAGGGACCAGTCATCCCCCGATCAAAATAAGATCGCCGATCCTGGATGTGCATTTGCATATGCTATTCGGTCTAACCTGGAACCTTGTAGCTGACTTTGGCATATTGGGATCAACTATCTTAGTAGTCGTTACCCATGGTACCACCGATGTGCAACATGGTCACACAATCTACCATGATCGAACCGTCACCATCTACCCAGGTATTCCATTTTTTAACCCTCTCACCTTCTCTTTCATTGTTGTACTAGTAGTATACTTAGTACTACTAGTAGGAGTACTTTTTACCTTGGAGGACGCATATAGCTAGCTGGGCCCTTGAAGACTTGAACCCACTAGCTGCCACCATTTTTGTTTTTCCATGTCTTACTATCTCATCCATGTAGCCAAGAGTGGCTATATATAATAAGCTGGTTATTTTACTTCCTCTATACCGGAGTAGTAATATTTGCTGCATAGTATTACTGACCGCCATATTTGAGCACAACATTATTATGCATGGACCTTGACTATGTACGTCACCATGTGTCCAGATCTGGGATGCCGCGTGTAACAGATGAATGACGCCGAGTTCGACCCCCGTGATGCTATGTGGGTGCCGAGGAACACTCTTGGAGAGTACTCGCTTTTCATCGGGGACAACTACCCCATTGTGAAGCGGATGCTACCTTCCATGCACGACACGGAAGGCCTGCCGTTCATGAAGCATGGTTGTGTCTTCATTGCGCACCGCCGGATGAACGACATGCTGGGACATGCTATCCCTGATTTATGCCGCTTCAGCTTGGATGAGTCTCCATCGTGTGGAACCAGACTAGAAAGCTGCGACAATGATTCCTGTTGCCCAACGCTATGGATCGTGCCATTCATGAAGAACACCTGGGACTGGAACCTGGAGGAGGACATGCATGTAGCCCATCTATAACGTGTAAGTGGAGTACGTTAATTGTGAACGGCAGTACTGTGAATATATGTAGACTAGTCGTGCACAAATTTATCACATGAATTGGAGATGAAATTGTGTGGCATATTGGCATTTGTCCTTTAGAATTTATTACTAGTAAATGTGTTATGTGTACGTGCAACTTGTGTGGTTGTTGCACGGGCTCCAACACGCTCTTTGAGAAAAAAAGGTGGCACAACTTTGGATATATGTGACGTGGCGGCATCATATAGTAGCATCGTTCGCTATAGTTGTAGTACACTCCTACTAGGACGACAAATCCTATAAAACCTTGCGCTTGGCTCTTTGCCTCTTCGGGAGGTTCAATAGTTCGTACTCGTGTGAACCTTGCACTTGCCTCTTGGCCTCTTCGGAAGGTCCAACAATGATGATACTACAGTAAAATATGCGTCTGGCAATCTGACACCGATTGAACTGCTGCACGTCCACCGCGAGGGCGAGGGCGAGGGCGAGGGAGAGGGCGCTGTAGTCAAAACCCTCTCCTCATCCTACGAACCACCGCGCGTGTGGGCAAGGGAGAGGCATAATAAGCAAGCTTCTCCTCGTTCGGCGAGTTGACGGGACACATCAAAGCAGTACTAGTACTAGTAGTAGTCCATACTGCGTCCTTTCCGATTAATATGGCTTAATTTGAAACGAGAAAAATACACTGGCGGTCAATGTATGTAACAATACGCTCTTTACGGTCACTATATATAGTTTTGCGTCGATTATACGATCACTAGCTCATCGTAGAGCACCGTATTGCACCCTACTGACCGGCCACATAGTCAACGTGGCACTTTGTTGACTGGTTAAATTGTCACCTAGTTTCTGGGTCCCACCTGTCAGTTGGCAGAGCAAAGAAATCAGTTGAACAAAACTTTACGCAGGCGCCACACGAGTCGAACCCTTGCGCCCGAACCGCCCTGGCTGTGTATGTGAGTGCATGCACGTGTCCTCCCTCGGCCTTCCAACAAAGAGTGTACATCGGCTATAAAACAAAGAGTGTAGTAGTACATGATGTACATCTACACTTCCAATGCATTTAGCCTTTAATCTAAATCGATATTGATTGACTAATGCACCAACTTGTGTTGTAGGTATAGGCTACATGTCTATCCTTAATTACAGCATGCAACGGCCTTCATTTAATCTTCTTATCTCAATGGTCGCATGCACACATAAGTCTGCTACTTTTGGGCGTTAATTATACCCTGGTCAATGTGTAAATCTCTAAATGTACAGTCTTTCACGGACGTAGGGAGTAGGTTGAGCACTTGAGCGTGAGCATGTGTGTTGCGTCGTGTGCTGTGTGCCGCATGGGTGCGTGAGTGTTGTGTGCGTCCATGTGGAGTACGTGTGAGTGTTGCATGTTGCATGCATGCATGCATGCATGGGGCTTACTCCCTCCCATTGACATGTTCATATTTCAAAGTTCCTCTGTTACCTCCATATGGTGATACTCCCTCTGTTCCCAAATACTCCAGTACAGAGTAAAAGCCTCCCTCGTTCCCAAATATGGAGTATTTGTCTTTCTACAGATTTCAACAAGTGACTAGGTACGGAGTAAAATAAGTGAAGTGAGCGTAGAGGCATAGGGATACTGTAGAAAGGAAATCCTCGTGATCCATCATTCCCCATCTCGGTCAGAGAGAACTATTCAACTAGTCTTCGCAGTGAAGTGACAATACACGCTGCAGCAGATGGGACACGTAATTAATAAGCTGAACCAGTGTGTTGGTGTTACTAAATCAGCCTTACCTAGTACTGCCATCATGTTTGCCAGTAGAGCACTGTCGGTGTCAAAACCGGCGGATCTCGGGTAAGGGGTCCCGAACTATGCGTCTAGGCGGATGGTAACAGGAGACAAGGGACACGATGTTTTACCCAGGTTCGGGCCCTCTTGATGGAGGTAAAACCCTACGTCCTGCTTGATTAATATTGATGATATGGGTAGTACAAGAGTGGATCTACCACGAGATCAAGGAGGCTAAACCCTAAAGCTAGCCTATGGTATGATTGTTGTAATGTATGTTGTGTCCTACGGACTAAAGCCCTCCGGTTTATATAGACACCGGAGAAGTCTAGGGCTACACAGAGTCGGTTACAATGGTAGGAGATCTACATATCCGTATCGCCAAGCTTGCCTTCCACGCCAAGGAAAGTCCCATCCGGACACGGGATGGAGTCTTCAATCTTGTATCTTCGTAGTCTTGGAGTCCGGCGGACGATGATAATCCGGCTGTCCGGACAACCCCTAGTCCAGGACTCCCTCAGTAGCCCCCGAACCAGGCTTCAATGATGATAAGTCCAGCGCGTATATAGTCTTCGGCGTTGCAAGGCGGGTTCTTCCTTTAAGTTCCATGTACCTGCCGAACAGTGTCCGGCTTCCTCATAAATACTGTGCTTCTTGGCTTCTACGCCCAATAATGGCCTTCTTCCACGTGTCGCACGAATGCGAAAAGCCAGGGTATCTTTTATGTTCACCCACTAGTCGTGCAAGCCATCCGCCTACAAAAGAGGCAAAAATCCAGATCCAAATCACACCATCTTCCTTCCGTGGATATTCATCGGAGCGTCTTGACCCAAAAATCCATTCCATCATGGACCGTCGGTGCGGCTCTTCTTCTTGCGCTCCCAGCCCATCGCCAGGAGATTGGAGGAGATGCTCTGTTTCACACAACGAGCTAGTGAAGCTCCAAGCGGGGGGATATCTCCCTCCGGCCTACATGGTCCCGGTTCGAGCCAGGCTGGCCACTTACCTAGGTGGGAAGCAAGCAGAGGCTACCCCAAGTCCCAACAAAGGGGAGCGGGTATGTTTCGTCCCCTATCTGATAAGGGGACTCGGATTCCCTGTACATCCGTTCCTCCGCGGGCTCCTGGAGTTCTACGGACTCCAGCTCCATCACCTTACACCCGCCTCTGTCCTGCATATCGCGGGTTACGTAGCTCTTTGCGAGCTATTCCTGGGCATCGAGCCCCATTTTGCACTGTGGAAGAGGTTGTTCTGCCTCGTACCCCGTTCTCACGAGGGATCTATATATCAAGTGGGCGGCGCCGAAGTATGGCGCATTGCCGAGACCGGATATCCATCCGGAACCCCTAAGAAGGCGTCCGAAGACTGGCCTTCGGAATGGTTTTACATAGAAGACGCTCCGCTGCCGGACCCAGTCCGGATCGGCCTCCCAGAGTTCAGTGTTGCTCCTCTGAAGAAACGCCTCAGTTGGCGCCCGAGGAGCCCCCAATTGGAGGAAGATAAGAGCGTCCATTACCTGATGGGCCGAATAAAATTACTAGCCCATTCCGGGTTGACCATGATTAGAGTCATGGCCACATGCATCATGCGGGGGGTACAGCCATTGCAATACAGAGGCCACCCCATGTGGGATTTCAACGGGGAAGACGATGCCACCCGTCATGGCCGCAAAGGGCCGGATTCGACCGAGGATCTGGTGCAGATCCTGTCCGGCCTATACAAGGGAGAGAAGGAGGACTTCCTTCGGACGAACCCCTTGAATGGGTTCTCCATGAATAACCCTCGCGGCTCGGTAAGCGAATACTTTTAAGGGTTCAACCCATGCTTTCAAAGTTGAAGCTTCTTACATTATGTCTTCGGCGCAGGAACTGTGCGGATTGTGGAGGACATCGTAAGTCCAGCTCCGCAGCCCGAGGATCCAGAGAGATCCCAGGATTCGGCCTCCGAAGAGGATCCGGATATCAAGGTGGAGCTGATTGACGGGGTGTTCCACCAGCTCAGTATAGATAATGCCTTAGTCGCCATTACGGCGGACTACCCCGGATTATATCCGGCTTCCCGGGTGATTGTGACCGAGGTCCGAACACCATTATCTCTTCCTTGCTCATTTCTGACCTTCGCGGACGATGGTGTTTTACAGGAAGCGCCTTCAAGGCGGGAAGCCGAGCCTGCGGCGGCCGACCTACAAAGGCCAGTCCGGACCAGTAGGCGGAAAAGGAGCGCGGCACGGACTGAAATGTCGCCGCAAAGGTATAGCTCGTATTAGATATTCAGAGCAACGTTTCTAGGAAGCGTCTGAGTGCTCATGATCTTTGTAGGAGAAAAAGCGCCCGCCGGACTGCGGGTGTAGAGGTTGCCGATCCGACCTATACCAGTCAGGCTCCAGCGCCCAGCCTGGAGGGGGAGGCAAGCGCAAGGCGCGGGCCGGATACTCCTCCAACGGAGGACGCCGACAGACTGTCCGCCACCAAGTCTGAGGTGGAGAGCGCCATGAACCACAGGCGCCACCGGACAGTATTTCGTGAAGCGTGCTTCTCCCCTGAGGCATTGAATGCCTTTAACGCGGGGGACGTGCACCTCTGTGCTGCTCAAGATGGTTTTACCAGAGCCACGGAGCAGTATGTAAAAGACATACGGGTAAGGGAATTTAATGGTTATATATGCTAGTAGCCCCCGAGACTTAAAGTAGTTATGTTAACTGATTTAAGGATCATTTGAAACGCAGGCTCTTACCGAGAAGAATGCTCAGCTGTCTCAGGAGCTGCAAGAATGCAAGGCCCAACTTGAGGCCGCACTTGCTGCCGCAGGAGGAAACACAGAAGCCCCTCCTGGTAACACATTTGTTTGTTTAAACATAAGCTCTGTGCAGCGTGCGCGCAAGTCTAATAATGACATTGCAGGTGCTGCCGGACAAGATCCGGACAGGCAGGAACTGCTGCGCCAGCTGAAGGCCGGCGAGAGGGTGCTGAATAGAGTACAGCAGGAAAGGAACAAGCTCCAAGACGCCCACGCCCAGCTTGGAGAAGAGCTGAAAGGCGTTCGGGTCGAGCTGTCCGGCTCCGTTAAGGAGAATCAGCGGCTTCGTCGCGGCATCTATAGTAAGTGCTTGAGCGAACTCCTTTGAAAAGAAGAGTTCAGCGAGGAAGTCTATTGACAGAATATGTCTTGTAGGTATACTCACAGGTCGCCCTGCGGAGGAGATGCCCGTATCGACGGGTGATCAACTTCCCGAGCTGTTGCAACTGCTCGAACGAGTTCGGCAGGCGATGAGTGGCGTCGTTCAGGCGTTATGGTCAGTCGTTTCCCTACCCGAGGGCCTTGGGGAGCTTGCGGAGAAACTCCAGGGAGTGCGGCAGCGCTTCCGTTTATGGAAGATTTCGGCCTGCCGCCAGGGTGCCAGGGAGGCTTGGGCCATGGTGAAGACGAGGTACAAGAAGGCGGATCCCAACCACATGGCCGAAGTTGGACCGGTGGGGCCCGATGGGAAGGAGATCCCTGTGAGTTTAGTATACAGCCAAGTAGAGTTGGCTGCTAAATTTTCCCAACGGGACTGTAAGTTAGACAGCCCGTTAGACGGGATTGAGGAGGAATACAATCAGTAAATTTGACAATGTATTTTTAAATGACATGTGAAATGCCTTCTAGCCGGATTGTAGATCGTTTGTCTTTGCCGACCTTTTCGCTTCGACCTGCGGGACCCTAGAGTCCGGAGTGTGTCCGAATACCTTTTTGGTTAAGAAACAACCGGGGTATGCATGGAGACCAGGCGTAGGGGGTCCTTAGTGCTTTATCAGACAAGTGCCCAACTAGTTATTTTATATTACATGGTTAGTAAGAAACATCTTCCAGGGAGAATAGTTCCGTTAAGGGTTCCTTTCCCTGGGAGGCATGCCCTAAAGTGCATGTCCGGACTGCGAGAAAAGCAGAAAAAACATCTGGGGGCAGATAAACAGGTAGGTAAAAAATCATCTTTCAAGTCACCGACCGAATATTCCCTTAAGAACGCTAGCTTTCGGCTTCACCCAGTCTGAGGTACACATCCGGCTGATCCGGCAGTAACAATCGCAGAGGTGCTCCCTTTACCTCCTAGCCGAACAATCGGGAATGTAGGGGTAAGCACAGGAGGCAGGCAACCCAGCTTGGCCAAAACTTAAGTCATATCGGATCATATAATGGTGAGTAAAAGGTACATGTGGAAGCATGACACATGTGTTGGGCATAAAGCCCATATAGTTGAGCTTCTGGAAAAGAAGCCCCCAGGTATAATGAGTGCGGATAGCACATCAAGTGTATGCAAGTAGGCCCTTGATGACCTTTTAGTAGAAGGGTTAAGAGAAGAAAGGGAAACAAAGGACAGCTGAAGTATAAAAATTTGAACGGGGGAAGGGGACGAACCCTTAGTCCGACAATAGGCGTAGAATCTTCGGAGGCGGGCTGCGTTCCATGGCTTCGGCTCGAGTCGGTTGTCCGACGCATTTCGTAGACGGTACGCCCCGCCGGTCAGGACTTGGTCGATGATGAAGGGGCCCTCCCATTTGGGCTTGAGCTTGTCCTTTTTCTTGTCCGGCAGGTGTAGAACTAGTTCGCCAACGTTGTAAGTCTTGGCCCGTACTTCTCTGCTTTGATATCTTCGAGCCTGCTACTGATAAAATGCGGAACGAGCCTTGGTGACGTCGTGTTCCTCCACCAATGCGTCCAAGCTGTCCTGCCGATCCAGCTCGGCTTCTCGTTCTTCATACATGCGCACTCGAGGTGAGTCATGAATGATGTCGCAGGGCAAAACTGCCTCTGCACCGTATACCATAAAAATGGTGTGAATCTGGTAGTACGATTGGGCATTGTCCGCAGCCCCCAGAGTACGGAGTCGAGCTCCTCTACCCAGTGCGTGTCGGATTTTGTAAGTGACCGCACTAGTCTGGGTTTAATGCCGCTCATTATTAGACCATTTGCTCGTTCCACTTGACCGTTGGTTTGAGGGTGATAGACTGAAGCGTAGTCGAGCTTAATGCCCATGTTTTTGCACCATGATTTAACCTCGTCGGCCGTAAAGTTCGTGCCATTGTCGGTGATGATGCTGTGGGGGACGCCGTAACGGTGTACGACCCCAGATATAAAGTCTATCACTGGTCCGGACTCTACCGTTTTGACCGGTTTGGCCTCTATCCATTTGGTGAATTTATCCACCATGACAAATAGGTACCTTTGCTTGTGGGTTCCCCCTTTAAGGGGTCCAACCATATCAAGCCCCCAGACCGCGAACGACCAGGTAATGGGTATTGTTTTGAGGGCGGTGGGTGGCATATGGCTCTGATTAGCAAAGAGCTGACAACCGACGCATCTCTGGACTAAGTCCTGGGCATCTGCCCGGGCCATCGGCCAATAAAATCCTGTACGGAATGCCTTTCCTACAAGGGCCCGGTCTGCTGCGTGGTGTCCGCCTAGTCCGGCATGAATTTCAGCCAGGAGGTTTCGCCCTTCCTCTTCGGAGATACACCTTTGAAGGACTCCGGTTGTACTTTTCTTATAAAGTTCTCCCTCATGGACCTTGTAGGCTTTCGATCACCGGACTATGCAGCGGGCCTCATTCTGGTCTTCGGGAAGTTCCTGCCTAAGCAAGTAGGCTAGGAATGGTTCTGTCCACGGGGCAATTACTGCCATTATGTCGTGGGCTGAAGGTGTTATGTCATCGGCTGACTCGCTAGTTGGCGCGGTTGTTTCCGGTTTGTCATTTCCGGACTCCCCTTCCCATAGTACGGACGGCTTGAAGAGCCGTTCCAAGAAGATATTTGGAGGGACGGTGTCACGTTTTGCGCCGATGCGTGCCAGTACGTCGGCTGCTTGGTTATTATCTCGGGCTACGTGGTGGAATTCAAGTCCTTCAAACCGAGCTGACATTTTTAGGGCAGCGTTGTGATATGCTGCCATTTTCGGATCCTTGGCGTCAAAGTCTCCGTTTATTTGGGATATTGCAAGGTTTGAATCCCCGCGCACCTCTAGGCGTTGAATGCCCATGGAGATTGCCATCCGGAGACCATGTAGAAGGGCCTCGTATTCAGCTGCCTTGTTGGAGTCCGTGTACATTATTTGAAGTACGTATTGGACTGTGTCCCCGGTTGGGGACGTCAAGACGACGCCAGCCCC
This sequence comes from Triticum timopheevii, assembly GCA_963921465.1. Lineage (NCBI taxonomy): Eukaryota > Viridiplantae > Streptophyta > Magnoliopsida > Poales > Poaceae > Triticum > Triticum timopheevii. Next base: position 484,512,447 of record OY997270.1, on the reverse strand, counting down.
TAGTCCGGCCAACATTTTGGAGCCGTCGAAGTGCATAGTCCAATTGGAGTATGCGCCATACTCTTTAGGGAGTTCGACTTCGGTCCATTCAGCGACAAAGTCAGCCAAAACTTGTGACTTATAGCTCGCTGAGGCTTGTAGGTTATATCGAATGGTAGGAGCTCAATGGCCGATTTTGCAATCCTGCCCGTTGCGTCGCGGTTGTTTATAATGTCATTGAGTGGTACTTCGGAGGCCACTGTTATCGAACACTCTTGAAAGTAGTGCCGGAGCTTCCGGGATGCCATGAACACCGCGTAGGCTATCTTTTGATAGTGCGGGTAACGAGACTTGCAGGGGGTTAACACAGTGGATACGTAGTACACTGGTTTTTAAAGAGGGAATTTATGCCCTTCTGTCTCTCGTTCAACGACGAGTACCGCGCTTACAACTTGATGTGTTGCTGCGATGTATAACAACATGGGTTCGCCTAGGTTTGGCGCGGCTAGGACCGGATTTGTTGCCAATATGGCCTTTATTTCTTCGAGTCCGGCAGTGGCAGTATCCGTCCACTCGAAGTGTTCGGTGCGCCTAAGGAGGCGATAAAGAGGCAGTGCCTTTTCTCCCAAGCGGGAGATAAAACGGCTTAGTGCTCCCACGCATCCGGTCAATTTTTGTATCTGTTTGAGGTCTTTTGGAATATCCAACTGTGCCAGAGCTCGGATCTTGGCCGGGTTTGCTTCTACCGGATATAATGAAGCCCAACAGCTTTCCGGATGGTACGCCGAAAACGCATTTTTCCGGATTCAGCTTGATGTCATATGCTCTGAGGTTGTCGAATGTGAGCCTCAAATCGTCTACTAGAGTTTCGACGTGTTTGGTTTTGACGACTACGTCGTCTACGTATGCCTCGACTGTTTTGCCAATCTGGGTAGCCAGACATGTTTGAATCATGCGCTGATATGTTGCGCCGGCGTTTTTAAGTCCGAAGGGCATCATGTTGAAGCAGAATGGTCCGTATGGAGTGATGAATGCCGTTGCGGCTTGGTCTACTTCCGCCATCTTGATTTGATGGTAGCCAAAGTATGCGTCAAGGAAGCACAACGAATCGTGCCCTGCGGTAGCATCGATAATTTGGTCGATGCGGGGGAGGGGGAAAGGATCCTTTGGGCAAGCCTTATTGAGGTCTTTAAAATCGACGCATAGGCGCCAGGATTTGTCCTTCTTTGGTACCATTACCAGATTTGCTAGCCAATCCAGATGTTTAATATCTCTGATGAATCCGGCTTCCAATAGTTTGGCTAGCTCTTCTCCCATTGCCTGTCTTTTGGGTTCGGAAAATCGTCGAAGAGCCTGTTTGACCGGCTTGAATCCTTTTAGGATGTTTAGGCTGTGTTCTGCCAATCTGCGTGGGATTCCGGGCATGTCCGAAGGATGCCAGGCAAAAATGTCCCAATTTTCCCGAAGGAATTCACGCAGTGCGGCGTCTACCTCGGGGTTCAATTGTGCCCCAATGGAGGCCGTCTTTGTTGGGTCCGTTGGATGGACCTGTAATTTTACTATTTCATCTGTTGGTTTGAAGGATGTGGACTTGGATCTTTTATCGAGTATCACATCGTCCCTATTCACCGTAGAGCGCAGCACGATGAGTTCTTCTGCCGCTAAGGCTTCGGATAGTGCCTCCAGGGCTAGTGCAGCTGTCTTGTTTTTAGCGCGGAGTGCTATGTCCGGATCACTAGCGAGAGTGATTATTCCGCCGGGCCCAGGAATTTTGAGTTTCATGTACCCGTAATGGGGTACGGCTTGAAAAATTGTGAACGCCTCTCGTCCTAATATAGCGTGATATCCGCTATTGAACGGGGCCACTTGGAACGTGACTTCTTCGGATCTGTAGTTGTCCGGCGAGCCGAACACCACATCGTGTGATTTTTCCGGTGCAGCGCGCTTCCCGGCTAGGGATTATTCCTCTGAAGGTTGTGCTGCTTCACTCAATACGGCTCCAGTCTATTTCCATTTTTGAAGAATTTCCTCGTAGATGAGGTTTAGTCCACTGCCGCCATCCATGAGGACCTTTGTGAGTCGAAAGCCGTCCACTATGGGACTAAGCACCAGTGCGGCTGGTGCTCGGGCTGTTCGGAATTTAGGTTCGTCGCTGGCGTTGAAGGTGATGGCTGTGTCCCTCCATGGATTTGCTGTTGCTACTTGGTAGACTTCGGCGAGGCTGCGGATTGTTCGTTTTCACATATTATTTGATGCGAAGGTCTCGAAGACTGTTGATACCGTACCGGTATTGTTGGAGTGGTTTTCCGGGGCTAGAAGCTCCTCGCCACTTTTGGCCACCTGCCGTAATATCCGACATGCTCGAAGGCTATGTGTTGGGACGGCGCCCTCTGTACTATGAAGCTTACAGGGTCTGCTGAGCCATCCCTCCAGTACGGTTCCGTGCCCTCTATGGGGTTTTTGCTTTTTGGTTTTTGTATCTGGGGCCTGAGTATGATGCACCCTTTTGTTGCGGACTAGGGTTGTATTCGGGGCCGGATTGTCCCAAAACTGGTTTTCGGTTTTCCGGAAACTCTCCATCGCACAGTACTTTCGTACTATGGACGCCAGATCGGTGAAGCGTATGATTTTACGACGGCCGATGGCGTTCAATATTCCCTTGTCCGTGCAATTATTGCAAAAGATTGAGATTGCGTTTTCCTCTTGGCAGTCCTTTATCCTGTCCATAACCAGGAGGAATTTGGCCCAGTAGTGATGTACTGTTTCAGTGGGCTCTTGCCGTATTAGAGATAGATCGCATATGTCTGGGCGGGTGGGTGGAATAAAATCCGGATCCCTGCCCATCTCGGGGCTTAAAGGCCGTGAAGTTTCCAATTTTGGAAGCTTGGATTGCTGGACGTTGTCCAACGAGTCCGGTCCGATGCCTGACTTTAAGTTCAGTGCTCGATCGAAGTCCGTTCCTCCGCGGAAATCCGTCGTGGAGGGTTCGGGTGCCCGGACGTGTCTAGTTTTTAATACAGGAGGAAAGTCGCCGCATTGTTCCTCTACCACTGCGACATGGTGGGTGACCTAGGGAGAGTTAATCTCTCTCAGATCGGGTTTAAGCCCAATCTGATTGTAGTCCGTAGCGACTCCCAGGGCGGCGATGTGATCCAAGAATTCGTTGACAGACGAGAGCTCTATCGGATCCAGCCGCTCGGCGAATTCCGAGCTGGCGTGGAGATTGCTTTTGACGACTTGAGAAGTCATTGTCGAAGTAGTGGCCGGACAGGCGGGTATGAGAAAACCACCTAGCCAAATAATTTGGCCAGTGGCCAAGGCCCCTTTGGCGAAAATACCGTCCTTGAAGATGGGTGGAGGCATCCTTCCTATCGGTGACGACACAGAGGAACTCTCAATGAAAGCACCAATGTCGGTGTCAAAACCGGCGGATCTCGGGTAGGGGGTCCCGAACTGTGCGTCTAGGCGGATGGTAACAGGAGACAAGTGTAACGCCCCAAGACCGGAGCTTCAGATGCCTTCCAGGGTTTCCGAGATTCGTTGTGTGATTTTGTTTTGTTCGTGCATTCATCTCTGCATCATGTTCTTTGCATCATGTCATCATGCCAGCATGTCATTTAATTTTTAAAAACTCAGCTAAATAAATTGCATGGATCTTCGGTCCATTTAAATCGAGGGATATTCACAATGGTGACTTCTGTTTATAACATATCCTCCAATATTAGGGAGCTATAATAAAATTATTCCATTTATTTGGAATTAACCATAACCCTCTTGCAAAAATATCCCATGCCGTTGTTATCTCAATTCTTGGTCTCCAACCTTGCCCATAATTTCTTTCATCATTTTCCAGAGCTCCACCAAAAATCCCAACATTTTTGGACACTTCAAAAACCAAGTCCTAGTTCAAACCCATTTGAATTAAATTCAAATGAGTTTGAATTTAAATCTTTCAATCGTGGCCTTTCTATTTTTTCTTGGAACGAGCATATTTTTACGAGTCCGTGGAAATTATCCCCGTGCCCAACTCTTTCTCTAACCTTTCTTTTCTTCCCTTTTTCTTTCTCTTTATTTTCTGTTTTGATAAGAGAATTAGAGAAAGAGATAGAGAGAAGGAGCCCAACAGCCTGGGCCTCCCAACCTCCCGCGCCGGCCCATCCAAATCCCTTGAGGCCCAGTCGCCGCCCCTCCTAACCCTAGCCGATCCCCACGCGCAACTCCCATCGATCATTCCCCCTCCTCGTCCCCTTCCGCCGCTAGCCACTCATCCCGATCGAGATCGTCCTCGATCCCCTTTCCCCTCCACTCGTCTCCCTCCTCGCGCCAGGGGGAGGAGCTCCCTCGTCTTCACCGTCCTTCGGCTCGTCGCTGCCGGGCGCCTCCTTCTCCTCCCCGTAGCTCCTCCGACGTGGTTGCGCTGCAGCGCGTCCTCCGTTGCCGGCGTGAAGCCTCGCCTGAGACCGCCGCTCCTCCCATCCCCGCAACCGAGGACCTCGTCCTCATGGTCCAGGCTGCCGCATCAAGCTCTTCCCGACGCCTCCCATGGAGACCGTGCCTTGCTTGCTGCTGCTGCTCTTCCGGCGCTCGTTCCCCACCATCTCCGTCGGCGCCTCCTCCTTGCCCAACTCCGGTGGCTCCACACCTGCATCTCCATTGGCGCCATCCATCCCCGTCGCCCCGCCGCCTCACCTACAGCAGCCGCGCCGCCTGTGTGGCTTCGCCTTCCGCAACCCTGCGCGGCTCGCCCCCTGCCTCGGCCGTCTTCGACCTTGCCTCATGCACGACGTCGGCCGCCGCCTCTGCTCCAGCCACGGGCATCTCCTGCCCGAGACGACGCCTCTGTTTTGCCTGCAGCAGACCCGCATCTCCCGCACCTTGGCCGTGGGTGGCCGCTGCCTCGACCACCTTCAGCCGGGTGCCCCGTCTCCTGCTTCGGCCAAAGTTCCTTCGCCTCCAAGCTGCTTCTCGAGCTGTCGCTCGAGGTTGTAGCCTCTGTGTGTGCTACCACCCCGTGCATGTCGCCAAGTACCACTACCATCGCGTTTTGTTTCATCACCGTCAAGGCTGAGTGGACGCCAAGTACCAGGACGTCAAGTTCCTCGCCGACTTGAACATCTACGAAAACGACTTCCACTACCGTTGCCACGTGAACAACGACTTCCACTACGCCGCGTACGACTACTTCCCACGACGACCCGTGAACGTCTACCTCCACTACGGCCCGTGAACGTCTACGAGATGTACCACTACCGTCGGCCCGTGAACGACTACTTCCACTACCATCGCGAGAACATCTACTTCCCTCTACGGAACTCGATCCGCCCGAAAATGCACGCTTCAAAGGTATAACGACGAGACGACCGCCCATGTACGAATGCATGTTGTATGAGATACCCGTGTTTGCACCGTGTCCGATTTGTCACTCTTTTGCCATGCCACCGACACGTGGGAACCCGGTATCTGGGATCACCTCACCATCTTTTGCATGTTCTGCACATCCACACTTTCGTTCGCACCGACATCTTGATGAGTTGTCGGATCATCGGAATGTTGCCGTGGCACCATTTCCATTTCGCCGCCGTGGCACCCTTTTGTTCCGCCATGGTGACAAATGCTTCATAACATGCTTATGTCAACATTTTCATAAATATTGCATAAACTTGCATATGTCATCCGCATCATGATAACAACAATTAAAATGTTTAAAATTGTTGTTGCATTAAATTGCTAAATGCATATGGGGATTTTCCGGAATTGTCGTTTGTTGCTTTCGGCCTCATTTAAACTTGCCTAACTAGTTAGTTTGATTTTGCTTCACCCTCTTGCCATGTTTAATAACATTTAATGTTGTTGGGTACATAACCGAGATCAAACTAAATAATTGATGTGGTGTTCCATCAATATGCAACTCGTTGCATATTGAGCTCCACTTAACTTGTAGTATTGTTTGTTGCACTTTGCCATGCCATGCCTCATTAAACCGGACATGCATCATACTTGTTTGTGCATCATGACATGTTTATGCTTGTGTGTTTACTATGTTGTTTGCTTCTTTCCGGTTTGCTTCTCTTGTTAGCTTCGGTGTCGTTCCAGAGTTGTGAGGATTCGTTCAACTACGTCTGTTTGTCTTCTTCATGGACTCGTTCTTCTTCCTATCGGGATTTCAGGCAAGATGACCATACCCTCGAGATCACTACTATCTTTGCTATGCTAGTTTGCTCGCTCTTTTTCTATGCCAATGCTACGATGCCTACCATTTGCTTGTCAGCCTCCCAAATTGCCATCTCAAACCTCTAACCCACCATGTCCTAGCAAACCGTTGTTTGTCTATGTTACCGCTTTGCTCAGCCCCTCTTATAGCGTTGTTAGTTGCAGGTGAAGATGAAGTTTGTTCCTTGTTGGAACATGGAGATGTTGTTCCTGGTTGGAACATGTTTACTTGTTGGGATATCACAATATATCTTATTTAATTAATGCATCTATATACTTGGTAAAGGGTGGAAGGCTCGGCCTTATGCCTGGTGTTTTGTTCCACTCTTGCCGCCCTAGTTTCCGTCATATCGGTGTTATGTTCCCGGATTTTGCGTTCCTTATGCGGTTGGGCTATAATGGGAACCCCTTGATAGTTCGCCTTAAGTAAAACTCCTCCAGCAAGGCCCAACATTGGTTTTAACATTTGCCACCTAAGCCTTTTTCCCTTGGGTTCTGCAGACTCAAGGGTCATCTTTATTTTACCCCCCCGGGCCAGTGCTCCTCTGAGTGTTGGTCCAAACTAGAGCACCGTGCGGGACCATTCCTTGGCAACTTGGATTACGTCGATACCTGTACGCTTCGCTTATCCGGTGTGCCCTGAGAACGAGATATGTGCAGCTCCTATCGGGATTTGTCGGCACAGCGGGTGGTCTTGCTGGTTTAGTTTTACCCTGTCGAAATGTCTTGATGTACCGGGATACCGAGTCTGATCGGAGTGTCTCGGGTGGAGGTCTATTCCTCTGTTGACCGTGAGAGCTTGTCATGGGCTAAGTTGGGACACCCCTGCAGGGATTTGAACTTTCGAAAGCCGTGCCCGCGGTTATGGGCAGATGGGAATTTGTTAACGTCCGGTTGTAGAAAACCCGAAGTTGACCTTAATTAAAATACATCAACCGCGTGTGTAACCGTGATGGTCTCTTCTCGGCGGAGTCCGAGAAGTGAACACGGTGTTGGAGTTATGCTTGACGTAGGTTGCTATAGGATCACTTCTTGATCATACTTTTATCGACCGTGCTTTGCCTTCTCTTCTCGCTCTCATATGCGTATGTTAGCCACCATATATGCTAGTCGCTTGCTGCAGCTCCACCTCATTACTCCATCCTTCCTATAAGCTTAAATAGTCTTGATCTCGTGGGTGTGAGATTGCTGAGTCCTCGTGACTCACAGATACTTCCAAAACCAGTTTGCAGGTGCCTATGTTACCGAGCAGGTGACGCAACCAAGCTCAAGGAGGAGCTCGATGAAGATCTTGCCCTTTGTGTTGTTTCGTTCTAGTTGATCAGTAGTGGAGCCCAGTTGGGGTCGATCGGGGACCTTTGTCGCATTTGGGGTTCTTCTTTTATTTTGGTTCCGTAGTCGGACCTTGATTGTATCTGGATGATGTAATGCTTTATTCATGTAATTGTGTGAAGTGGCGATTGTAAGCCAACTATGTATCTCTTTCCCTTATGTATTACATGGGTTGTTTGAAGATTACCTCACTTGCGACATTGCTTTCAATGCGGTTATGCCTCTAAGTCGTGCTTCGACACGTGGGAGATATAGCCGCATCGAGGGCGTTACAACAAGGGACATGATGTTTTACCCAGGTTCGGGCCCTCTTGATGGAGGTAAAACCCTACGTCATGCTTGATTAATATTGATGATATGGGTAGTACAAGAGTGGATCTACCACGAGATCAAGGAGGCTAAACCCTAAAGCTAGCCTATGGTATGATTGTTGTAATGTATGTTGTGTCCTACGGACTAAAGCCCTCCGGTTTATATAGACACCGGAGAAGGCTAGGGTTACACAGAGTCGGTTACAATGGTAGGAGATCTACATATCCGTATCGCCAAGCTTGCCTTCCACGCCAAGGAAAGTCCCATCCGGACACGGGACGGAGTCTTCAATCTTGTATCTTTGTAGTCTTGGAGTCCAGCGGACGATGATAGTCCGGCTGTCTGGACACCCCCTAGTCCAGGACTCCCTCAAGCACGCTTCCACAAATACGCCTATGCACCTGTGTCCTCCATTAACTGACATATGGGCCCTCTTGTGGTAGACCCACATGTCATCGGTGTAACTATTTACACTCCGGTGGACGGTGCCTATATCCTGGTAGTAGTACTAGTAGAATTGAGATTTAATGCACTTTCTTCCCCGTCTTCCACTCTTCTTCCTCCTCTCTTCTTCTTCCTCCTCTCTTCCCCATCGTCGGCCGCACACCATTTACCCCCGCTCACTGCTCGTCTGCCCGCGCCATCTTCCTTGGTAGCTCGGGCGTACCATATCCCCCCGCTCACTGCTCGGCCACACGAGGAGAAGCTTCTTCGCTCGCCCGCCCGAATCCACTTCCCCACTGGCTCGCAGGCACCGAAAACCCCAATGGCAGAACCGAATGACACGCAGAGCCGCGATTGGAATTCCCTCCCCGATGTTCTCTTGGAGCAGATCTGTAGTCGTATGGACCTACTCAGCACCGTCCGTCTGGCTGCATGCTCGGTGTCTTTATACGGTATACTCATCTGCAACCGGCCGACTCTTTTCAAGACACCCTGCTTGCTGATGCCCGATCCTCACAGGTGTCCCAGACACCTACTTGACGATCCTATGGAGGTTGCCGTGGTGCCCCTCGACATGCTACCACTACCCATCCACCTGTCCTTCATGTGCGGCCACTACTTGGCGGGCATGAAGGCCAACTGGATCGTCCTCATCCACCACACCGGTAGTCCATGGCGTCTCATGGATATCTACACCCAGCGAGAGATCACCCTTCCATCGTTGGATACCGCCGACATCGAGCCTCGTGGCCCGCCGGACACTCCTGCCTACTACGCACGAGACGCGTCAAGCTTTTGGCTCGACCTCTGTTTGCAAAAAGTTGTAATCTGCAAAGTGCCCACACCATCAGAAGACTACATGGATTACAAGCTCATTGCCTTGTTCAACATGGGATTAGGCTATCTGGAATCCGGTCGCCATACATGGTTATGGCTCATCATCAATCCTGTTGAGGCAACATTTCTGTCTGATGCTATAGTGCACGATGGCATCATTTACGCGGTCGACGCACAGATTGGCTGCCTATACTGGTGGAATCTATCGTCATGTAATTGTTCCATCTCATCTCATCTTTACCTTATGAATACGACTGCCTGTTCATTTGTTACAAATTTAGAATGCATAACATGTCTATAACCACATCATTACTATTGCTATATGTTCCTCTCATTTCCTAGATTTTTATGACCACACATGTTATTGTTAGAGTTGATATGAGAACAATTGGCATCTAATGATTGTTAGAATACATATTATGAGCATAACATCATGATTGCTATATGTTACTCTTGTTTACTAGATTTTTATAACAACACATGTTATTGCTTAGAGTTGATATGAGAATAGTAGTAGTAAGTGCTATGGTAGAATATGAGTAGGCGCTGTCATAGCTGTTTTCCTCTCATTGTTACATGATGTTTCAACCATGACATGTTGCTAGAATATGAAAGCCATTGGCTTATTTTTTTAACTTGGGGTATGATTATGACCACGACATTGCAATTCTCTGTCTATGATATGTGTCACTGTTATAATAATCTTAATTCCACACATACTCTGAACATGATTGTTTATTTTTGTCCTTTTTGTCTCCAATTCGAATTGTTGCAGCAGACACAAATGCGCTGGCCTTCATGATTCCAGGACCTGGAATCATACCAGCTTATGGGTGCTGGTTTATCGCTCGTTCAGCTGAGGGCGGTCATTTGATGCTCATTCGCACATACCAAATTGACCAAACCATTACATCAAACCACATGCAGTACAATGCATGGCGCCTTCATGACATTGATGGCTATGGCTGCTTCGTGTTCGAGAAAGATCCCAGCTCCGTTGGGCTAGGCGTATTCAACTGGAGGCGGGTTTACAGCCTCGGCAACCACTCCTTGTTCCTCGAGCTCAATTATCCGATCATCCAACCAATCATCGATCATATCACCGGCGATGATTACTGTGCTATGCAACTTCCATTCGCGAGGGGGGGCTGTGTTTACACATCATACCATGGGTTTCATGAATCACCATATCCAGAGATTCGTCGACACAGCTTGTTGCCAAGTAATCTTCAGTGTGTGAAAGGCATCAAGCTTCCATGCGATGGATGGCTTTTGCAAACCCGACATGCGGCGATGTGGTTCATGCCAACAACAAATATGCACAACTTGATTCTTGCTGATATCTAGACTGAGCCATGTATTCTGCTGCTGTAGCACAACCCTCGTTTGTTGGATATTATGTATTGTTGTTAGTTTGAAGCACTCCTCTGGTTTGAAGGATAGATACCTTCCTGAGATCAAGTGCATCCTAACTCACCTGCGTAGGATGTACTGATAATGATGATGGAGATGTTGTGCAGAAGCCATATATATACATATATATCAGTTAGGCTTCAAGTGCGTACTTGTAAGTTAAACCTATGTATAAATTGTGACACTAAATACGACTAGTAAGTAGTACAGTAGCAGTACTAGTATACGTCGGTCAAATTATTCATCATGTCCACACATTGAATTGACGTGACAACATTCTGCACGTGAGGTGACGCAAGAATCCCGGCGGCGTGTTCGGGTATTCCGGACTTTAGATTTGGAGTACCACTTATCTGTCGAAATCTTTTTTTGAAACGGAGGCAAAAGATTTGCCTCATCCATTAAATAAGAGGAGAGTAGAGTTTAGAGTTTTTACAAGCGCCCTTGAAAAATGGCATGGCAATTACTCTCGTACAACTGTCGAAGAAGCGTGAGTTTTTACTCTATCGAAATCTTTCATCATTCACTTAAAACAGTCGATTGGTCATACATTGAGTACCATATAACTGGATTTACCGATGCAAGTCGAAGAAGGATTGGCCGGTGCTGCCGGCTAGTGTCAAGTTCGATCCCACGGATCAGGAGCTGATCGAGCACCTTGAGGCCAAAGTGAGTGTTGACAGCGCGAGATTTCAATCTCTCATCAATTTGTTCATACCAACCATCGACAGCGAGCACGGCATATGCTACACCCAACCTGAGAAACTTCCAGGTAAGACACCGATCGGCCGTCTACTTGCACAAACATATTCCTTTGTTTATAGCTCTATTTTTCTTTTTAGACGCAGACCTGGTGAAACAATTACAATTTGACAGTTAATAAAAAGTGAAACAAGTGACTGCAACATGCCAAAGATGTTACGAAAATGCCAACTAGGTACACTAAAACCTGTATTCCACAATACTGCAGGTATCACACTGAGTGGCCTAAGGAAGCATTTCTTCCAGCGCAATTCCAGGGCGTTCAAAAGGGGCACGTGGACGCGCCGCAAGATACAATCGGAGTGCGGCAAGCACGCGATGTGGCACAAGACCGACAATACCTTGCCTGTGATGGTCAACGGCCGGCAGACGGGTCGCAAAAAAGGTTCTGGTGCTGCACACCAACAAGAACTTCGACCAGCAGAGGACCAACTGGGTGATGCACCTGTACCACATCGGGGACCTGGAGCAAGAGAAGGAGCGGGAGCTGGTCCTCTGCAAGATTTTCTACCAGACGAACACTAGGGCCAGGAGTAGTTTGGTATTGGTAGTTGTACTACCTTGTCGTCCGCAAGTTGGTATTGTTGTTAAAAATCTTTTGGTATGAACTTGCATTTGCTTCCAACCATCATGCCGAGGGTCGACGTGGATATAAAGCTGAATCATTTGTTTCAAAATGAATTCTCAGGCACCTGATTTTTATTTGATGGTTAGCATAAGCACCCGCCGTTCGAATTCCCAGTTCTGGAGTTTTTCGAAACAAGTGCATGCACTTATTATCACGATAAAAAAACAATATGCATGCTGCGTCCCAGTTATCAGTCTGTGCTTGCAGAATTCTCTCGTTTATTGCGCACATATATTGCTTTTTCAGGTCGAGCAAGTTTCAACTGGGCTGTAGACTGACCAGGGTTGGTTTTGTTTTTAACAGGCCCAGCCCATGACGACAACGGGGCACAAAGATCCAGCAGGTATCTACTGTCCTCTGGCCCGCCAGTGTTAGTTATATTTTGTCTTACAACATCCGCAGGCAGTTTTGTTACTGAATCAAACACACAACCTAGTTCTATTTTCCTCTTGAAACGCATGTCATACATCCGTTTTCTAATCTCTACCTATATTTTCACTAGTTTATATACACGTATCATTATATTGAAAACACATAAAATTTCCTTTTCATATTTACATCCTTATTTTTTTTGTTTTTTCCCACCCAGCGCTGATTTTTTTACCACTAGTTTCCCCTTAAACCAACTCAATTGTCCCACGTCTTATTTGCTTACAAAAAAAAACGATTTTTTTGGCGAATCAACAAGTTCTTAAAAAATGTTTATCATTTCGGGATTACAATAGTTTGGACTCCACCGAAATATGCAAAATAAGGTTGAACTTTTTGACCGTGGTCCTGGGCATAAAATGGGGTGTAATAAATTACTTAAGAATTAGCAAATGGGCTGCAAATTATAAAAAATAGCAAATGGGCTACAAATTGTAAAAAAAATAGCAAATGGGCTTTATGTTGTCTGCCACAGATTTGGAGGCTGATTTGTGGGCCTACTAAGTTCATGCGTACACAAGGTTTCTTAAAAAAGAAACTTAGTCAACAATCAACTCTACCAGCATCAGACCGTTAGATGTCAATCTAACGCCAATCGTGCTTCTTCAGTCTCTGATCTTCCTGCCCCAGCCGCCCAAACCAGCGCCGTTGGAACCACCTGCTCCCGCCCCCCGTGGCCGGTAGTGCTGCCGGGCAGGCCTCACGGCCCCATCATACTCGCATCCCTGGCCTGTCTATCCCTGGTGCTCTCGGGCCAGTGCCGTCGTCCACCGCCCTGGTGCTCTCGGCGCGGCGTGGTCAATGATGTCCATCCAATGGCCGTAGTGCTTCTTCAACCTCTGATCTTCTTGCCCCAGCCGCCCAAAGCAGCGACGGTCGTGCCGCATGCTCCTGCCTCCCGTGGCCGGCTGTGCTGCCACGGAGGCCTCGCCGTCCCCATACTACTCCCACCGCTGGCCAGGCCATCCCTCCACTCACCCACTCCCCCTGTTATTCTACGATGACGGCAGCCTCACACCACAGCCAAACCAGTGAACCCTCGTACTCCTCTCCATGTGGGCATCCACTGCTGCGTCTTCCCCGGCTCCGCGTCGTCTCCTTCCTAGGCCTCGCCGTCGTCCACCACCCTGGTGCTCTCGGTGCGGCGTGGTCAATGTGGTCAACGACCGACTTCCATCGGAAGAGTACTGTACGTGGAGAGGCTGACAGCTGGGTCCACGGCAGCCGCAAGGAAGTGCCTCCTTATTACGCGCAAAATAATTATTCCTCCACCTGACAGCAGGGACCCACCGGACGGGCCACCAGTATTTCGCGGAAAAAACGTTCCCCCCCTGACTGCTGTGACCCACCGGACGGGACACCGTATTTCACGAAAAAAACGTTTGCCCCTGACTGCTGGGACCCACCTGATGGACCACCGTATTTCGCAAAAAAAACGTTCCCCCCGTTGTCAGCTCGGACCCACCGGAAGTGCCTCCTTATTACGCACAGAAAAATGAATACCCCCTGCTAGCTAGGACCCACCATGGTGGGAGGATGACTTGTGGGCCTACTAAGTTGACGGGGACAGAGGGCTTTGTCAACTTAGCCAATATGCACGATTCTAGCTCCAGTGACCGTACGATGTCCATCCAACGGCCGTCGTGCTTCTTCAATCTCTGCTCTTCCTGCTCCAGCCGCTCAAACAAGCGCCGGCGGGACTGCCTACTACCTCCTCCCCGCGGCCAGCTGTGCTGCCGCTCAGGCCTCACCGCCCCACCGTACTCCCATCGCTGGCCTAGCCATCCCTCTACTCACCCACACGGCCACACTTGCTGTTATTCTCCGGCGAGGGCAGACGAACCAGTGCCGAGTCTTCCCTGCCTCCATGTCGTTCCCTTCCTAGGCGTCGCCATCGTCCACTGCCCTAGTGCTCTCGGCGCACCGTGGTCAATGTGGTCAAGGAACGGCTTCCATCGGACATGGACTCTACGTGGAGAGGCTGACAGCTGGGTCCACGGCCGCAGCAAGGAAGTGCCTCCTTATTACGCGCAAAATAATTATTCCTCCACCTGACATCTGGGACCCACCAGAAGGGCCTCTGTATTTCATGAAAAAACGTGCCCCCATTTGACCTGTTGGACCCACAAGCTATCTTCGCACGCAAGGAAGTGCCTCCTTATTACGCACAAAAAAATGAATACTCCCCCTGCCAGCTGGAACCCAGCATAGTGGGAGGCTGACTTGTGGGTCTACCAAGTTGGCGGGGACGGAGGGCTTTGTGAACTTAGTCAATATGAATGATTCTAGCTCCTGTTACCGTACGATGTTCATCCAACGGCCGTAGTGCTTCTTCAACCTCTGGTCTTCTTGCTCCAGCCGCCCAAACCAGCACCGGTCGTGCCACGTGCTCCTGCCTCCCGTGGCCGGCTGTGATGCCGCGGAGGCCTCACCGCCCCCTACTACTCCCACCGCTGTCCAGGCCATCCCTCTACTCATCCACATCCCCTGTTATTCTGTGGCAACAACAGCCTCACACCGCAGCCGAACCAGTGAATCCTCGTACTCCTCTTCGCGTGGGCATCCACTACCGCGTCTTCCCCGGCTCCGAGTCGTCCCCTTCTTAGGCCTCGCCGTCGTCCATCGCCGTGGTGCTCTCGGTGCGGCGTGGTCAACGTGGTCAAGGAACAACTTCCATCGGACGTGGATTGTACGTGGAGAGGCCGACAGCTGGGTCCATGGCCGCCGCAAGGAAGTGCCTCCTTATTACGCGCAAAATAATGATTCCTCCACCTGACAGCAGGGACCCACCGGACGGGCCACCGTATTTCGTGAAAAAAACGATTCGCCCCCCTGACTGCTGGGACCCACCAGCTACATCTTCGCACGCAAGGAAGTGCGTCCCGGCAAAAAAAAACCTATTCGCCCCCCTGACTGCTGGGACCCACCAGCTACATCTTTTTTTTGAGGGAACACCAGCTACATCTTCGCAGGCAAGGAAGTGCCTAACAGTCGGGACCCACCTGGTCAAAGCGTACGTAGCGTTGTCATTCTGGTCGCGAACTTGTACGTACATATATACTGGTCGATGTAGAGGCGCGCACGTGTCATAGTAGAGGCGCGTACGTGTCGTAGTAGAGGCGCGCACGTAGCATGTACATGTACGTACATCGGCCAGGGTGCAAGAAAGAAAATACGGCCACGTACGTACATATGGGCAGGGTCTCGAATGCCTACTTGCGCATTACGTATATGGCTGGGTCGGAACGGAGAAACAGCGTCGTCGTCATGTTCATGGGGAGGCAACGGAATGCGGTGTGTTCATCGGGAGGCAAAGAACGCGTGGGAGCCAACCGGCTGGGTCAGAATGGAATGCGTGGTCGAGTTCATCAGGAGGGCTTGGACGGAACATGCGATGGAAACGAGGCCTGGCGTATCACACAACGGAGGAAACGGCCTTGTGTTCGACCGGCCACGTTCGAAACGGGATCCTGTTCATCGGGAGGGGTCTGGCTTACCGCAAAACGGAGGAAACGAACCTCCTACAGTCGAAACGGGGTCCTGTTGATCGGGAGGGGCCCGGTGTACCGCAAAACGGAGGAAATGGACGTCCTACGGTCGAACGGGGTCCTGTTGATCGGGAGGGGTGTGGCGTATCGCAAAATGGATGAAACGGACTTGTCTTGGAGCGCTACAGTCGAAACGGGGGGGGGGGGGGGGGGGAGGGGTGTGGCGTACCGCAAAACGGGACTCCACGGGATACTGTTCATCTCCACCGTCGACCTCCTCCAGCCTCCACGGGCTATCGTTGACCTCCTCTAGCCTCCACGGGCTCCTGTTCATCCAGCCTCCACCGCATGCTACTCCACCAGCTACTGTTCAACCACCCTTCCACGGGCACCCCTCCACCGTCTACTGTTCATCCAGCCCTCCACACCACGGGGTCCTGTTCAACCACCCCTCCACGGCCACCCCTCCACCTTGTACTGTTCATCCAGCCCTCCACACCACGGGTTCCTGTTCATCTAGAGGCAACGCCACCGCTCACTGTTCATCCGAACCCCCCCGCAATGCTCACTGTTCATCCCAGAGGCAGCATCTATCGGCTTCAGTTGGGAGCAGTAGCGAAGGAATCGCTCCATCGGGTTCAGTTAACAGCCATCGATCGATCGCTCGGGTTCAGTAACGCGTAGCCTACAGTGCAATCGCTCGGGTTCAGTTAGATCCCAACGCCTCGCTCGGCTTCAGTTAGAGCCAACACCTCTCACACACACACGCGTACTTACGAGAGAAACGCGCATCGCTCCGTCCCCGACCTCCCACCGTAACCGACAACTCCCAGAAATTTTCCTCCCCCTCGCTTCTACCACGGTTTTTTCGTCATGGACGGCCCAAAGAATGTCATGCAGCTGCGTCTCCGGCCCGCCCAGGACGAAAAGGCCATTTTCTGTCATGATTTTTTGTCATAGAAGTAGGAGCCCACCACATCTATGATGATACTGGGTTTTGTCACAATTATCGTCATAGAAGTGTCATATGTATGACATAAATTTTTTTCGTTCGGCCCAAAATGTCACGGATGTGTCTTTTTTTTGTAGTGAACCCTCGAGTAGGAGTCTTTTTGGTGAAGTTGTTCTTGTTTGGGAAGGACTTGGCTTTGTCTTTTCGGATAAGCTTGCCTCCATTCTCTTCCCGCTTCTCGTAAGGGCAATCCACAACAAAATGGCTCACATTGCCACAATTGTAACATGTTCTCACACATTGATTGCCCTTGAACCCACTTGAGTTGTTCTTGTTGAAGTTGGGCCTTGTGTTCTTCTTGCTCCAAAATTGCCTTGAAGCAAGAGCCATGTGCTCATGATAATCATATTTTGTATCTTCGGGGTTGCTCTCCTCATCTTCCTCTTCTTCCTCTTCTTCCACAATAACCTTGGCCTTCAAGGCAAGGTTGGGCTTCTTTGCCCTTTGAAAGCACAACACCGTGTTGTCGGCGGTCTTGTCCAAGATCCTCATTGCCAAAAACTCATCCAGCACTTCATTTGAGGTCAAAGAGTGAAAGCCCGGTCTTTGACGAATGACAGAGGACAAGGCCTTGTGGTAAGGCATCATTGCTTTGAGAAACTTGCGCTTGATCCAATTTTCATCCGTGTCCTTGCTCCCATGATCTCGGAGTGAGACCGCAAGTTTGGTTACTCTCCGAAAGAGCTCACAAGGTTCTTCATCTTCTTCCATTGCAAACTCATCGGCTTCATCTTGCACCACTTCATAGTTGGAGCGTTGAATGCTTGCGCTTCCCTTATAGAGGGAAACAACACAATGACATGCATCTTTGGCCATGGCGAAGGGTCGAAGATGAGGGAGACCTTCGGGTAAAACTGCATCTTGAATGATGAAGAGAGCATTCTCATTGAATTGATTATCCACGGCTTCTCTAGGGGTGAAATTGCTTTGGTCATGTGGATGGAAACCTTCTTCAATGATTCTCCAAAGGTTAGTATTCACATGATTTAAATGACGCTTGAAGCAATATACCCAAGAGTCAAAGTCCTCATTTTTCACAA
Organism: Triticum timopheevii; assembly: GCA_963921465.1. Lineage (NCBI taxonomy): Eukaryota > Viridiplantae > Streptophyta > Magnoliopsida > Poales > Poaceae > Triticum > Triticum timopheevii. The sequence continues at coordinate 484,494,561 of OY997270.1, read as the reverse complement.
TCTTAGGAGGAGGGACGACATGATTTAAATGAGTAGAAGGAATCGGTCCTCCATAAATTGGAGGTGCCACATGGGCAAAGATGCCGGTGCCATTTCTACCACTAATAGAAGGATCCTTTTCACTAGTAGCTTCCCCCTTGTCGGAGTTAGCATCCGTCACCTTGTCAGTGGGATCACCCACTTTCAACGGTGAGGTAGATAGTTTAAGTCCTTCTAAGAATTTATTAAACATGCTTTCAACCTCGGTTGTCATGGAGGTTTTCAATGTGTCCAAAGCCACATTGAATTCCTCATGAGACACCGTGGTTCCCCCATCACCCGTAGACGAGCTCGGATTCACACCGGAGTGCTCCTCCCTACCATCTACGGTGTCAACCATACTCTTCGGACCGCAAAGTACTTAATAAAGAGACAAGGCTCTGATACCAATTGAAAGGATCGATATAGTTGACTAGAGGGGGGTGAATAGGCAACTAACAATTTTTAGCTTTTCTTTACCAAATTAAACTTTGCATCAAGGTAGGTTGTTTAGATATGCAACTAGGTGAGCAACCTATATGATGCAACAACAACAAGTACACAAGCAAGCAAGTGATACAACACAAATAATCTTGCACAAGTAAAGGCACGAGATAACCAAGAGTGGAGCCGGTGAAGACGAGGATGTGTTACCGAAGTTCCTTCCTTTTGAGGGGAAGTACGTCTCCGTTAGAACGGTGTGGATGCACAATGCTCCCCAAGAAGCCACTAGGGCCACTATATTCTCCTCATGCCCTCACACAATGCGAGATGCCGTGATTCCACTATTGGTGCCCTTGAAGGCGGCGACCGAACCTTTACAAACAAGGTTGGGGCAATCTCCACAATTTAATTGGAGGCTCCCAACGACACCATGAAGCTTCACCACAATGGACTATGGCTCCGCGGTGACCTCAACCGTCTAGGGTGCTCAAACACCCAACAGTAACAAGATCCGCTAGGGATTAGTGGGGGGGGATCAAATTTCTCTTGGTGGAAGTGTAGATCGGGGCCTTCTCAACCAATCCCGAGCAAATCAACAAGATTAATTGGCTAGGGAGAGAGATCGGGCAAAAATGGAGCTTGGAGCAACAATGGAGCTTTTGGGGGAAGAGGTAAGTCAACTTTGGAGAAGAAGACTCCCTTTTATAGTGGGGGGGGGGGACAATCCAACCGTTACCCCCCAGAACAGCCCCACAGAGAGCGGTACTACCGCAAGGGGCAGCGCTACTACCGCTAGCCCCAACGGTACTACCACTCCCCCTCACGGTACTGCCATGAAGCTAGGGAGGGCAGACAGATGGGCAGGGGATGGACCTAGTGCGGTACTGCCGCGGTGGTAGGGCGGTACTACCTCTCTTGAGCGGTACTACCGCTTCTACTGCCGCTGCTTAGTGCCGCACAATCCGGCACAAGGGGCGACCCCCTCGAGTCGACGCGGTAGGACCCCGGTACTGCAGCTGTTGGGGATATGACTATTTGTGTAAGCCGCCTAGGAGGGGCCGGGTTACGCAAAGAGTATTCATCAGCGGAAGCCCAAGACCAAGCATGAAGATGGCGGTTCAATAAAGAGCTTAAGGCCCACGGGCGGCTTCAGCCCATTGTAGTAAACCACCATGACGGAAAGACTTGTAACATAAGGTAGATTTAACTAGTCACCGAGCCGGACATTGTTGATAAGCCGGCCGGGACTCTGGGCGTCAACCCGTGTATATAAGGGGACGACCTGCTGGCGGCTTAGGGTAAGAAACAACTCATCGAGAGCCGGGCATAGCATATCTCGCTCCCTGGATATCGAAACATCAATACCAACCCAACTAGACGTAGGCCTTACCTTCACCGTAAGGGGCCAAACTAGTATAAACCCTCTCGTGTCTCTTGTCCCGATTTAACCCCTTCAAGCTTCCTAGTTGCAATGGCTCCACAACTAATTCCTTTCACGAGGACATCTGACGTGACTATTCCACGACAGTTGGCGCCCACCGTGGGGCCAGCGCACGGTGGATTTGAGTTCTTGAAGGGCAACTTCGAAGGGCTCAAGGGGTACGTAGTGGGCCGGATGACCAAGAGTCGTTGCGGCAAGATCTACATCGACGACGAAGGCTGGGGTCCCGACGCCGGCTCAATTGAGTACGGGTACCGGGTAGCGCAAGTGCGCGAGGAGATAGCTCAGGCCAAGGAGGCTTTAGCAGCTGAGGATACTAGACTAGCTGCGGAGCGGGCGGCTCTCGACGCCCGGGCACAACGTTTGCAGTCAGCAGCTTACCAGCTCATGATGAGTTTAAACGCATCCAATGAGGTAATGAGGAGGAGACATCAGAAAACGTCGTCCCGTCTACCTCCGAATTACAACCCCCGGGTTCTCTTTGCTACACCCGGAGCCGGCCCTAGTAACCCGCCAGAGGCCGATCAGCTTATGATAGCCGGAACAAGAGGATCGGCTCAGCCTAGGGATATGGTGCCGCCTCACATGAGCATGCCACCACCGCGTTATGTGCCGATTCCACCGGGTCAATTTTCCAACCCCATGGAGAACTTGATCGCAGCTTCAGCGCGCTTAGCGGCTCTTCCTATGGAAGGAGATGACCTGACGGCAGTGGAGACCCGGAGGGTCAGCGAGCTCCTCCAGACAGCCCTGGCTCAGCAGGAGACCTATTCTTACAGCCGGGACAGGATTCATTCCACTCCCCCGCCCTGGGTAGCACCACCTTGCCAGAACCGGAGCCCGAGTTACAGCAGACGCATGGAGTCGGAAGGTTTGTCAAGCAATGCCCAACGACGTAACCAGCCCGGGGGCTATAATCCGGCGCAAGACCAAGTACGTCAGGAGAATGATCACGCGGAGTATCCAATGACATCTGTTAAGGCGGGAGTAGTCACTAGAACCGGCGGAGTCCCTTGCCTGGTGCCGGCTCTGCGTGATGTACATCTGCCCAAGGACTTTAAGGGACCTCGAAAGGTACCAAATTACACGGCCGATTTACAGCCCGGAGCGTGGATTGAGAGTTACGAGATGGCCATGGAGCTGCTAGATGTCAGTGACGCGGCAATGGCTAAGTATTTCACCATGATGTTGGATGGAACGGCCCGGTCTTGGCTAAAAGGCTTACCACCCAATTCCATTAGTTCATGGGGCGAGTTAAAGGCCCGGTTCATCTAGAACTTCAAGGACACCTGTAAGCAATCCATGTCGATTGTGGACTTGACGGACTGCAAGCAAGAGGAAGGCGAATCCACCACCCATTGGGTACGCCGGGTCAAAGAGATAATTCATTCCTCTGATAAGATGGACGCCGGCTCTGCAGTTCTTATGCTGGAGAAAAATTGCCGTTTTGAGCCGCTGAGGCAGAAACTGGGGTGCCTTATGCGTGACCTCACAGATATGGGTACGCTGATGGCAGCTTTAGTCAAATACGCCGATTCTGATAGTACCAAGGATCCCGCGTCTGACGATGAGAAGACAGGGAAGGGAAAAAGGAACGGCAATGGAAAGGGTCAGCAGCATAACCCGGGGAATCAAGGCAGCAATAATCGTAAGGCGGACGGTAACCCGGAGTTTGTGGCCAATGCCAACATACGAGGTAACAATCCGAGACGTAAGGGTAAACCGCCTCGATCCGGCGGGTCAGGACCATCTCTAGAGCAACTACTAAATGAGCCCTGCCCGAGACACGGCACCAGAGAGAGGCCTGCCACACATCTATGGAAGGATTGCGCCATCATGAAGGCGTTTAAAAATTCCAACACCTTCGACGGCGGTCAAGGATCTGGTGGCGGCTCAGGGGCCGGCGGCTTTCATGGCCCGGGCGGCGGTTCAAACTCCGGTTTTCAGGGGCATCCAGGTGGCAACAGTCAGCAGCAGTCTGGTCAAGGTGGACAGCAGCAGCAACAGTCGGGTTATCAAAGCCATCCGAAGCAGTTGAGTAGTGGACAGTATCACGTGTTTACCACTAGCTTGTGCAAACGTGACCAGAAGGTTCATAAGAGGGCTGTGAATTCCGTTGAGCCGGCAATCCCTCGTTATTTAAGGTGGTCAAAGCAGCCCATCATATGGAGCAGGGAGGATCATCCTCCACGGGTCGATGGCCCGATCAGTTGGCTTTGGTAGTGGCGCCTCAGGTTGGTGGGTATAAATTGACCAAGGTGCTCATGGATGGGGGTAGTAGCATCAACATCCTTTACTACGAGACCTTTCAGCTCATGGGGTTGACTGATAAAAATCTGAGAACATCCAACACTATTTTCCATGGAGTTGTCCCTGGTAAGTTGGCTTACCCAGTTGGCAGGATTGAGCTGGAGGTGGCTTTTGGAGACGAACATGACTCCCGAGCTGAGAAGTTGATGTTTGAAGTGGTCAAGATCAGGAGCCCATACCACGCTCTGTTTGGATGGCCGGCTTATGCTAAGTTTATGGCCCGACCATGTTACGTTTATTTACAGCTCAAGATGTCGGGTTACAAGGGCACCATCACTGTACATGGCAGTCGTAAGGTAGCATTGGAGTGTGAAAAAGGGGACGCGGCTTATGCTGAGTCGGCCTGCGCGGCAGAGGAACTCAAATTTTATCAAGATAATGTTGACCCGGCGGATATGACATCCCTAAAGAAGCCAACTACAGAGCATGACCCGGCGTTGAAGTTTAAGTCGGCAGCTGAGACAAAGCTTGTTGACTTTACCCCGGGTGATTCTTCTAAACAGTTCAGCATCAGCAGCAACTTGGATCCCAAATAGGAAAGCGCGCTCATCGAGTTCATCCGTGAGAACCGGGACATCTTTGCATGGAAACCTTCTGACATGCCGGGTGTACCGAGGGAACTCGCTGAGCACACTCTCAATATTGATCCAAAGTATAAGCCGGTCAGGCAGTTTCTTCGCCGTTTTAATGAAGAACGATGGAAAACTATTGGGGAAGAAGTTACCCGGCTCTTAGCGGCCGGGTTTATCATAGAAGTTTTTCACCCGGAGTGGTTGGCTAACCCGGTGCTTGTCCTCAAGAAGAACGGCACCTGGCGGATGTGTGTGGACTACACGGACTTAAACAAGGCTTGTCCGGCTGACCCTTTTGCTCTTCCCCGTATTGATCAAATCATTGATGCTACGGCGGGTTGTGAGCGTTTGAGTCTTTTGGATGCTTACTCCGGTTATCATCAGATTAAGATGGCAGTTAAGGACCAGGAGAAGATGGCTTTCATCACTCCGTTTGGAGCCTTCTGCTATGTATCTATGCCATTTGGGATCAAGAGTGCCAAGGCGACTTACCAGCGGTGTGTGCAGAATTGTTTGCACGACCAAATTGGGCGTAATGTCCATGCCTATGCGGATGACATTGTGGTAAAGTCCAGAGAAAAGGAGACTTTGATATCTGACTTAAAGGAGACCTTTGATAATCTCCGGGTTTACAAGATGATGCTTAAGCCGGCCAAGTGTGTGTTTGGCGTTCCTGCGGGCAAGCTCTTGGGTTTTCTGGTGTCCAACTGGGGCATCGAAGCTAACCCGGAGAAGATTAAGGCGATTACCTCCCTGGCTAAACCGGCATGCATCAATGATGTTCAGCGACTGGCGGGTCGCGTTGCCGCCTTAAGTCGATTCATAAGTTGGCTCGGTGAGAAAGCCCTCCCATTATATGAGATGATGAAGAAAACTAACACTTTTGTTTGGAGTGAGGCCGCTGATACTGCTTTTGAAGACTTAAAGAGACAATTGTCTGAGCCGCCGGTTCTCGCGGCTCCAATTGACAAGGAGCCTTTGCTGTTATATGTGGCTGCCAATTCACGAGCCGTAAGTGTTGCCATTGTGGTGGAGCGTAAAGAAGCCAGCAAGGAACATCCGGTTCAACGGCCGGTTTAGTACATCAGTGAGGTGCTCACTGAATCCAAGCAAAGCTACCCGCATTGGCAGAAGCTTGTTTACGGGGTGTTCATGGCAAATCGGAAATTGAAACAGTACTTTCAGAGCCACCCTATAACTGTGGTAAGTTCTGCCCCTTTGGGAGACATCATTCAGAACAGAGAAGCCACAGGACGAGTCGCCAAGTGGGCTATTGAGCTTGGGCCTCATGGTCTGAAATATATGCCTCGGACGGCTATCAAGTCTCAGGCCTTGGTGGACTTCATCAATGATTGGACAGATCTACAGGCCCCTGAGGAGAAGCCGGATAATACATACTGGACTCGGGTCCAGGCAGCTAGAAGGCTCGGGGGCTGGAGTGGTGTTAACTTCCCCTCGAGGTGATAAATTTTGTTATGTACTCCGGCTTATGTTTCCATGTACTGACAATGCAACTAAATATGAGGCATTACTCCATGGTCTCCAGATGGCTAAGGAGATGAACTTAAGCCGGGTATGATGCTTGGGCAACTCAGATTTGGTGGCTCAACAAGTATCAGGCAAGTGGGATTCCAAAGACCCCCTCATGGCGGCTTATCGTCGTGAAGTACATGCTGTGGCTGGTCACTTCACGGGTTATCGGGTGGAGCACATTGATCGAAGGAAGAATGAGGCGGCTGACGCTTTAAGCCGGTTGGGATCCCAACGTAAGCCGGTGCCGCCCAATACTTTCTCGATGTGTTACATAACCCCTCTGTCAAGGTGCCTACCGAGGAAGAATGAGCAGTGCCAGACCCGGAGGCACAGCTGGTGGCGGCTCTTCATGTTATCCCGGATTGGACGCTGCCTTACTTGGCTTATATGACCCGGGGTGAGTTGCCGGAGGATGAAATGTTGGCGAGACAAATCGTCAGGCGTTCCAAATCCATGACAATTGTTAATGGCGAGTTACATCACCTCAGCGTCACGGGGGCGTTTCAACGCTGCATATCACCTACAGAAGGCCAAGAAATACTCCGTGAAATCCATGAAGGAGATTGTGGCCATCATGCCGGGTCAAAATCCCTTGTAGCCAAGGCCTTTCGTCATGGTTTCTATTGGTTGACGGCTCATGCTGATGCAGAGGACCTGGTGAGTAAATGTGATGGGTGTCAAAAGTTCTCACGACGAGCTCATGTGCCGGCTCAAGAATTAAGGATCATCCCAATCACTTGGCCGTTTGCGGTCTGGGGGCTTGATATGGTTGGACCTTTCAAAAGGTCTAAAGACAAAAAGACACATCTACTGGTGGCAGTGGATAAGTTTACCAAGTGGGTTGAGGCAGAGCTGGTCAGTAAATGTGATGCAGCCACGGCGGTTCAGTTCATGAAAAAGGTGATCTTTCATTTTGGTTTTCCACATAGCATCATAACTGATAATGGCACTAATCTCTCTAAGGGCGCCATAGAAGAGTTTTGTCAACGAGAACATATCTGGCTTGATGTTTCAGCCGTTGCTCATCCTCAATCCAATGGTCAAGGAGAGAGAGCTAATCAAGAGATCCTGAAAGGTATCAACCCCCGGCTCTTAGTCCCCTTACAACGGACTCCGGGTTGTTTGGTGGAGGAGCTACCCTCCGTGTTATGGAGCATCAACACTACGCCTAACAGATCTATGGGATACACACCTTTCTTCATGGTTTATGGAGCAGAGGCGGTCCTGCCAAGTGACATCCGGCATGACTCACCCCGTGTGGCGGCTTACGTTGAGGCGGATAACGAAAAGGCTCGTCAGGATGCAATTGACTTGTTGGACGAGGAGCGAGACTTGGCAATAGCCCGCTCAGTGATTTACCAGCAAGACCTGCGCCGCTATCTCAGCTGCCGGGTTAAAAGCAGAACCTTTCAGGAAGGCGACTTGGTGCTCCCGCTCATCCAGGAACAGCCTGATATGCACAAGCTATCCCCGCCTTGGGAAGGACCCTTTGTGGTCAGCAAGAATCTGCACAACGGGTCATATTATCTCATTGATATTCGAGAGTGCAAGGACTCCTTTAAATCGGAGGAGGAGACCCGCCGGCCGTGGAATATAGCTCATCTCCGGCCTTACTATACTTAAGTTACTTCTTAAGATACTTTCTATAATGTACATATTATATAAAGCAATAAAGCAGGACCTCTGTCCTTTTTTTCCCATAAAGAATGTTTCATGTTTTCTTTATCAGGTGATGGACACTGCCAACAGGGGGCGGATCATATCTGAATCCGGCTCTCCCTTTGGTCCGGCTTATGATCATATCTGAATCTAGCCTTGGTCACTTGGGGGCTTCCTGTTCAAACATAGGTCGTTTTCGAACCAAAGATAACATAGCTGTCGATATCCACTTGATCGGCATATTGCCAAACCCACTTGGGGGCTTCCTGATCAAATTTGAATCATAGCTTAACCCCTTTGGGTCTGACGTCGATCGTATTCGAATCAGCGTCATTAAACAACTCTTATGTTCACTTGGGGGCTTCCTGTTGAAACATAGGTCGTATTCGAACCAAAGAGAACATAGCCGTCGATACCCACTTGATCGGCATCGCCAAAGCCACTGGGGGCTATATGATTGTATCCGAATCTTAGCTTAACCCCTGTGGAACGGTTTTCTGATCGTATTCAAATCAGGAGCCTGTGAACATTTGCAAGTTTGATTATTTTCACTATCATTGAAACCTTCTTGAGGAGATGGTTCTTGATCTTTCCGGTTTTATATTAATTACTTCAGGTTCTAACAAGTGCCAGGTAAAAACTTATATGAGCCGGAGAGGTTATCAAAAAGGGGCGCAGGTATGCTGTTATGATTATGTTTTAACTAATCATGAACCGACTTATACATATGATCTTTGATCATGTCCGGATTATCAATATTCTATAACCCGCTGGTGCAGTGAATCGTCCAGGAAGGCCTTGCCTATTTTACGTGCAGGTTAAAACGGGGCAAGGTGAAGGATCAAGGAAACACTTGATTAACATAAGCAAGATGAATTTAGTACTGGCGGCTTAAAAAAAGCAATAAGTACCATAAGGCATGACAGGCATTAAGGAGTTTTTCTATCCTATTACAAGACTCCCCGAGTCTGAATAAGTGAAGCATTGTTCTTTGCCAAGTTATAAACCGGCTGGCGGCTCATTCCTCCGGCTGGCTTGATGACTCCGAGTTATCCTTCCCCGCCTCTCCTTTGGTTGTTGTGTCCGGGAAGGTGGATGAGGCCCAGTCAATGCCGCTCAAAGCTTCAAATTCAGCTTCATCATCTATTAAATTGGCCGGGCCCACTTCAGGGGCAAAGGTATGCTTACGCATTGGAGGGAGCAGGCTGACTTGGTCATATGGGACATTTGGGATTCTCCGGTTCTCACTATCATAACCCGGCGAATACTTGGTGAGATCAATATCCTCCCCAATGAGAGTCGCCAGAGGGCGTACGACTTTAACACAGGCAGTGAAGTCCTGTTTGCCAAAAGCAGTGTCGTCCTCCTTAAGACATGGATATCCAAGAGAGAGGTCAGCAAGGTCAAGCTCTGGCAACCATGCTTTTGCCCGACTCAACGCAGCCACGGCTCTGACTCTCGTGGATGCCCGCCTTAAGTCTTGAATGCGTTGAGGCAGCACCGACAGATGTCTCAAGACGTCTTGCAGGAGCCGGGGAGAGGTATTTGATAAAGCCACAGCGGTCAACGCACGTTGTGACCCGGAGTACAGCTGCTCTACCAAGGTGTACACTGCCTTAAGCTTGACAAGCATATTTTCCTTCAGATTGGTACTCCTAGGGCCTGCGTGTTCACAGGTATAACAGTAAGCCGGAGGGAACTATTACAATAACTCTTGAAGGATTACAATATTTATGAGCGGCTTACCAAAGATAGCTGAGACCATTTGGGATATGTGCCGCTTTAAGTCGGACAGCTCATTTGTTGCCTCGGCAAGAGATGCCTCTCCTGTTTCAACCCGGGTCACCAGTGAAGCCCTCTCATCAACCCAAGCCTTCTTTTCCGATTCAAAATTTTTCTTCAGCTTCTCTTGTTCAGAGACACTGAATTCAAACTTGGAATTGGCTTTCTGAGCTTCGAGCTATTGGGTTTTCAACTAGTTCTTCAAATCAGCAATCTCCGCCTCAAATTGACTTACGGTGGCCTGCATTGACATCAGGTTATGGTAATAATCTTGGTAAGATAACATTTAAGTCCCAAGTATTTTACAAGATACTTGGCACTTGGGGGCTAATGTATGTTTAAAGAATTTTGAGTCTATTTTACCAAGTCACACATATTAAGTCTCAAGCACTTTACAAGTAAAGGTACTTGACACTTGGGGGCTAATGTAACCCAAATTTAAAGTTTTAGGTTATCTCCGGGTTAAACATATTCAATTTAAACCGGACAAAACTAATAGCTAGCAGATTATTAAGTCTACAGCATATTCATTCATAAGCAATAGACTTGGGGGCTGGTACAGTAAGTAAGATTCAGAGTGAAAGCTTAAATTTTACCTCAGATTTATGCTGTATTTGCTTCACCATGTCAATTTCCAGGTCACGACTACTGTGTACTTGGTTCAGATAGCCTGATACTATATCACCAATACATAGGTGAGAGTAATCAGTGATGTCTTGTTTGGACTTCTGGCGCTGGGCAAACTCTTCCTTGGCGGTGCATTGGGCAAGGGCAGTAGGCCGGCCCGGTTCAACATACTGGCTCTTCAAAATTTCAACTTCCGGGTCAGCCGTCTTGGCCGGGCTAGGGATTTCCGGGTCATCCGAGTTGTGAATCACGTCCTCTACAGGCGGGTCAGAAGTTGGCTCCGGAATGTCGTAAGCCGGTTCAAGCGGTGGCTGATGAGTGGAGCTGTCTGGAACAGATGAGTCAAGCACCGGTTCATTAACTACCGGGTCTTGGGATGGCTTATTCTTCTTTGCCCTCTTGCTGGGCTTTACTTGCAAGCTGTCAAACAAAGTGGAAAGACAAGTATCAAAGTATAAGTATGGATAACCTCAAAGTAGGAAAGGTTATATTACCCGGGAGCCGTTTTGAAAGCCGGCATGTTCGATTGCATCGACTCATCAGAAGAAGGGGAGGTATCCTGATAGTTGGAGTCTGATGGATTGAGAGGTTGGCGAATCAAAACCACCAAGGGTAAAACAAAACGTAAGTCGGAGATAACCTCTGTCTGACGCTTCCTGGTTTCATCGGGTAAGCCGGAGGAAAGCTCTGCGTCTTGGTTGGCCCGAGTCTGCCGCCGGTTCTCAAGCTACTATTGCTTCAAAAGAAATTGAGGATCTTGGTAAGCGAGAGGGTGTGAAAACCTTACTTTTTGGGTCACCCTTCGGATTCTTTGTGTTGGCAAAGGCTCTGAGTGGGAGGAAATTATAGTTACCTCTTCCCCAGCTGCTTGACTGTTCCCAGTATCCTCCTGAAAGGATCAAATGTCAGTAAGGTAACGGCAAAGGAGTTAAAGAAAATCAAAAAGATTACCTCTTCCTCATCTTAAGAAGAGTCGTCCAATTTAAGCATATCAGAGGCGCTGGGTTTCTTCTTTTTAGAGGTACCCATCCTGGCGGCTTTCCTTTCGGTCTTCTTGGCCGCCCGGGCCAGTTTTGCAGCCTCATGGTCATACTTGACCTTCCAAAAGTTGTCATCGGCCTGTGGAAAAAGACAAAGAATCATAAGTACCAGAAGGTAACATATTAAAGAGTATTTGTGAAGACTAGTAACTTACTGCAGGAGCCGGATTCTTCTTGCAGAAGGGAAGCAAACTTAAAGTATTACTGGTTACAGTGCCCTCCTTCAATAGCCATTGGACTGTAGCATCTACCACATCATCTAGTAAGTCCTTAGGACTATGACGCATTGAGTCATCCTTTTCGCCTGTGTAAGTACACGTTAAGCCGGAGCGGCAGCTTAATGGTAGTATCTGCCAGGTGACCCAGACCCGGACCAAATCAATGCCAGTTAACCCGTTGTCTAAAAGGGCCTTGATCTTTCTGATGGTGGGGTTAAGAGGCAGGCGCTCAACAGCAGTTAACTTGTCCGCCAGATGATTGGACTCAAGACGCAGGGCGCAAAAGCCGGGCAGAGGCTTCTCGTTAGCCGGAGAGGTGCCTTGATAGTAGAACCACATCTGGTTCCAGTCTTTTGGGTGACTCGGCAGCTCAGCATAAGGAAAAAGGCAGTCTCTCCGCCGCTGGATTGAGATGCCGCCAAGTTCAAGACTAGGCCCGTTGGCGCGCTCATTCTGCCGGTTCAAGTGAAAAAGCTCTCTGAACAGCAGCAAACTTGGTTCCTCTCCTAAGTATACCTCGCAGAAGACTTGGAAATTACACAGATTGGACACGAAATTGGGTCCAATGTCTTGAGGCCTCAGGTCAAAAAAGTCCAAAACTTCCCTGAAGAATTTTGAGCCGGGAGGGGCAAATCCCCGGTTCATATGGTCTGTGAAAACTACTACCTCCCCTTTTGGGTTGAGGTATCTCTTCAGACGGGTGAGGGGCACGATAGGACATGACCTCCTGATTTGGCAGATGGCTAGATGTCACAAACTCAGCAAGTTTACTTTTGGTGACTATGGATGGAACCCAGTTGCAAGTCACAGGGGCCTTGGCCGCCTTAGGAGCCATCTACGACAAAGTAAGAAAGTCACGGTTCAAATTTAACCCGGGAGAAATATTAAAATTTATTTAAAATAGCGGCTTAAGCAAGGGTCCTAATGATACAAGGGTAATTGTGCGGTAAAGTTTAAGCCGCTATCAGGATGAACAGTCATTCAAGGATTTTTTAAACCGGACGCCTAGACAGTGGTGATGAAGTAAGTTTTCCAGAAGAAGCTTTCTGGGTGATAGAAACAAGTTTCACGGTCAACAGCCTTTATTATGGATCAAACTATTGTTCTGAAGGAGAAAATTTCTAGACCTAAAAACAGGGAAGAGAAGTTCATGTTCAAAGGAGGTTTCCAAACAAGAAAAATGAGATCTATTTCTATACAATATCAACGCAAAGAACTATCGTAGCAGTTCTGCACAGTTTTTACGATCTAAACAGGCTGTGGAAGTGCGAACTAGCGAGGGTTTGCATGGGGTGGTGATGAACCCGACGAACTTGGCAGAGCATCGAGATAGATCTAAGAAAAGAGAAGAAAGGAACTCACGGATGAATATGAACTGCGGAGGCCCACCGTCGATCTCTCGTCAAAAGTCAGGTCGATGCAGCGACCTGAGTCGACGAAGACGAGGGGGTCGAGGGTGACGGCGGCGGAGCTTGAGCGGCAGAGAGGAGAGGAAGAAGACGACTGAAAGGGTAAAAAGGAAAAGACCCAAGTCGTGGCTATTAGGGAGAAGATGACTGAGACGGCATGGGAAACAAGGAGATAACAATTATTATCCAGCGGCCCCGACGCCTCGATTTCGGAATAGTCAGTAAAGAAGAGATCCGTTGAAGGATTCGATGGAATAAAAAATGAGTTAAAGGAAGAATGACGTCATGCCGAGTTTTCCATAAGATGATGTCATGGCGGGTTAACAAAAACCCTCTATATAGTTAGAAGACTGAAGATTTCATTCTTTAAAAATATTTTTTAGACTGACATGAACAGGTTCAAATGAATCTGGGGCCTAATGTTGGGGATATGACTATTTGTGTAAGCCGCCCAGGAGGGGCCGGGTTACGCAAAGAGTATTCATCAGAGGAAGCCCAAGACCAAGCATGAAGATGGCGGTTCAATAAAGAGCTTAAGGCCCACGGGCGGCTTAATCCCATTGTAGTAAACCGCCATGACGGCAAGACTTGTAACATAAGGTAGATTTAACTAGTCACCGAGCCGGACATTGTTGATAAGCCGGCCGGGACTCGGTAAGCCACAGGGCGTCAACCCGTGTATATAAGGGGATGACCTGCTGACGGCTTAGGGTAAGAAACAACTCATCGAGAGCCGGGCATAGCGTATCTCGCTCCTTGGTCATCGAAACATCAATACCAACCCAACTAGACGTAGACCTTACCTTCACCGTAAGGGGCCGAATTAGTATAAACCCTCTCGTGTCTCTTGTCCCGATTTAACCCCTTCAAGCTTCCTAGTTACGATGGCTCCACAACTAAGTCCTTTCACGAGGACATCTGACGTGACTATTCCACGATAGCAGCGGTACTACGGCTGAGGACCCACAGGCGGTACTACCACTGTAGAGCGGTACTGCCGCCTGTTGGTCTTGAGCGGTACTACCACTGGGCACCACGGTACTACCGCTGGGATCAAGCGAAAACCCATAGAAGGGGAAGAAAGCCTCCATCAAAGCGGGAAGGCTTAGGGGGTGCAAAACGGATGTGTACATGTTGATTCCACCCTAGCCTTACCAACAGCAGATCCCCTCTTGATAGTACGGTGACTTCTACGAAACATGTCCACCAAAATAGAAACGAAAAAGCTACACCGTCTTGATTAAAACTCCGAGGGAAGGAATCGTCTCGTGCCAAAGTATAGATCTCTAAAATGCTCAAAGCACACGATTATACCGCAAACGTGTTGTCATCATTCACCAAAACTACATCGAGAGAGATATGCCTTAACAGGTGTCAAGTTCAAGAAGGATCATCTGTGTGATGCCTGCGAAGCTGGAAAGATGACTAGGGCCAAGCATCCCTCGAAGACAATCATGACTACATCTCAACCCTTCGAGCTGCTTCACATGGACTTATTTGGCCCTACTCACTACTCTACTCTCACTACCACTGCTTGCCTCTATGGCTTTGTAATTGTGGATGATTAGTCAATATATACTTGGGTGCATATAATCCTCTACAAGAATGAAGTGCAGGATGTCTTCAAACGCTTTGCCAATCGTGCCATGACGAACTATGGCGTCAAGATCAAGCATATCAGAAGTGACAATGGCACTGAGTTGAAGAACAGAACCCTTATTGAGATGGCCCGAACGATGCTTGATGAGTACAAGACTCCATGGAAGTTCTATCCTGAAGCCATTGATACTGCATGCCACATCATCAACCGTGTTTATCTTCACAAGCTTCTGAAGAAAACATCCTAAGCTACTTCAGAGTATTTGGTGCTAGGTGCTGGCTCAAGGATCCACATCACACTTCAAAATTTGCACCGAAAGCACATGCATGTTTTATGCTTGGTTACGGAAAGGATTCCCACTCCTACAGAGTCTTCAACCTCTTTCACTACAAAGTGGTTGAAACTGTGGATATGCGGTTCGATGAGACTAACGGATCGCAAAGAGAGCACCTGCCAAATGTCCTAGATGAAGTACCTCCTAGTGAATCAATCAAGCAAATGGGAATTGGAGAGATCATACCTTCAGAGGCTTAGATTGAAGAGGAACTTATCATTTCTGCACTTAATCAACCTGAAGACAATGCTCAGCCTGAAGACAATCCCCCAAATGATGACATTGATCAGCAAGAGCAAAATCTTCATCCTGTTCATCCTTTTGTTGCAAATGAAGTATAGATTGAGAAGATAATAGACAACATCAATGCACCTGGTCCACTCACTTGTTCAAGAGCAACACAAAGAGCAACACAGCTAACAAACTTCTGTGGGCATTTTGCATTCGTCTCAATCTCCGAACCCAAGAAAATTGCTGAAGCCTTCATGGAACCTGAATGGATTCAAGCTATGCAAGAAGAGCTTCAACAGTTCGAGCTAAACAATGTGTGGGAATTGGTCAAGCGTCCTGATCCTCGTAAGCACAATATCATTGGCACCAAATGGATATATCGCAACAAGCAAGATGAGCATGGTCAAGTTGTCAGAAACAAGGCTCGTCTCGTTGCTCAAGGATACACTCAAGTGGAAGGAATTGACTTCAATGAAACATTTGCTCCGGTGGCTAGGCTTGAAGCAATTTGCATACTGCTAGCCTATGCAGATCATCACAACATCCTTCTGTATCAAATGGATGTGAAGAGTGCCTTTCTCAATGGAAAGATTGAAGAAGAAGTATATGTTGCACAACTCCTGGCTTTGAAGATCCAAATCATCCTGATATGGTATACAAGCTCAACAAGGCATTGTATGGCCTCAAACAAGCCCCTTGTGCTTGGTATGACACACTCAAAGACTTCCTGAAGAGCAAAGGCTTCAAACTTGGTTCACTAGATCCTACACTCTTCACGAAGACATATGATGGTGCACTATTTGTGTGCCAAATCTATGTGGATGACATTATCTTCGGCTGCACTAACAAGAAATACAATGATGAGTTTGGTCACATGATGCAAGAGAAATATCAGATGTCCATGACGGGCGAGCTGAGGTTCTTCCTGGGTCTCCAAATCCGTTAGCAACGCAACGGCATCTTCATCTCTCAAGAAAAATACCTCAAAGATTTCCTAAAGAAGTTTGTAATGCAAGACTGCAAAGGATACACGACGCCAATGCCAACCAAAAGTCATTTGGGTCCCGACGCCAATGGTAAAGAGGTCGATCAAAAGGTATACCACTGCATGATTGGTTCTTTACTTTATTTATGTGCATCTAGGCCAGATATAATGCTTAGTGTTTGCATGTGTGCCCGATTCCAAGTTGCACCAAAGGAATCGCATCACTTAGCCGTGAAGCGAATTCTTCGATATTTGGCTTACACCCCAACACTAGGATTATGGTATCCAAAGGGCTCAGAGTTTGATCTAGTTGGATTCTCATATGCTGATTATGCTAGTGACAAGGTTGATCGCAAGTCCACATCAGGCACATGTCACTTTCTGGGAAGATCTCTTGTCTGTTGGTCTTCAAAGAAGCAGAACTATGTATCTCTCTCCACTGCTGAATCCGAATACATTGCTGCTGGATCTTGCTGTGCTCAACTTCTCTGGATGAAGCAAACTCTCAAGGACTATGGTATCTATCTGAAGAATGTGCCACTCTACTGCAATAATGAAAGCACCATCAAGATTGCCAACAACCCAGTTCAACACTCGAAGACAAAGCACATTGAAATTCGTCATCACTTTCTCAGAGATCATGTCATGAAGGAAGATATTGATATCATTCACGTCAACACTGAAGAGCAATTGGCTGATATCTTCACAAAGCCCTTGGATGAGAAAAGGTTTTGCAAGTTGCGGTGCGAGCTAAATATCTTGGAATCCTCAAATGTCATGTGATTGGACACACATCCTAACACTTATGCATTTTGATGACTTAGATGTGCAACACACGAAGTAATGTATATCTTCAATCAATGAAGACATAAATGCTAAGTGTGAATACATTAATACGGATTTTGACTTCGGAGCGCCACGATAATTGTGCGCCGTGTCTGGGTCTAATACTTCTTATACGGTGGGTAACTCCACCACCAAACTTTTCTTTGAAGTGTTTCCCTTGGCGTTATGATTGCAAAGTCTTCGTATTTGATTTATCTTCATCCTTGACTTATGTTCAGGTTTATCTTCATCTTGTTGATTTGGTCTTATACTAGTTATATACATATTTGTGTTTTGTCCTCTACAACATTCACTTATAGCTATGACTTCTTGCTGAATCTTTTGACCTAAGTGAATGTGATCGGACCCTAACCTATCTATGCTTCTACCTCAACTCTATCTGTCCAAATCATATGCATTCTATTGAAAAACTATCGATTGTCCTCACTGACGGTGTCCTGGACTAGGGGGTACTCACCACGTCGTCTCCCGATCAGTTGGATTGGGCGGAGGACCCCCATGGCCGTATACTCATGGGCCAGTTCGGACAACCCCTGCCGCATACAAGGAAGACTCCACAAGACTTGGCACCCAAGACAAGGACTCTCCTAAACCCTAGGCCTCCGGTGTCTTATATAAACCGAGGCCAGGCTAGTCAATAGACAATCTCAGATTCATTACTATCATCTCGTGGTAGATACATGTACTCTGTACTATCCCCATATGAATATAGTCAAAAGCAGGACATAGGGTTTTACCTCCATCAAGAGGGCCCGAACCTGGGTAAAATCCATGTCCATGTTTCCATCGCTCCAAGATGCCTTGCTTAGGATCCCAACTACGAGATACGCCGGATATTGAACCGACATTGGTGCTTTCATTGAGAGCCTATTGGGTGTTCGTCGCAGATCGATGGAATTGAAATCAACGATCAGGTGCTATTTCTTCAACTAGATCGGTTCTGTATAAAGTTGTTCCGCTGCCGTTTCCCTTGTCTTGTACGCAGATTAATTTTTATCCAGGGAAAAACTACGGCAGCAATGGAGTCAATGCGGTGCAGTTCACCGGATTTGATTTAACACTACGGGGCTAGCTCCTCTGATAATTAACATCATGAAAAGGCAAGGATGGACCACGGGTAGCAGCCGAGCGGGGCCACGACAGGCGCGCCACTTAAAGCAGACATCCATGTGCAAACAGATTCCATGGCTGTCAAATCCGATATGGACTAGCAAAACTGCCAAAGCTAAGTATTAAATTGGTTTCCGTGTTCTATGCTAGTACAGTTTTCCTTCCTATGTAAAAATTGGGTACTAGTTATATTTATTAATTGGTCTGCTCAAGTGCTACGTGAATCTCTTGGCTCTCTCAAGCCACTTCATGGATAATTCGGGCGGTCAACCAAGTCCAAGTTCTGTTGTAGCAGTCTTTTCGGCCGATCTGTCTGGCCGAGGCACCGAACTAGGCCGACGTGCCTATGATAGCCTGGCTTATTAGGGATGATAGACTACTCATATCAATAAGGAATTCCTTCTTTTCTGGGAGCCCATTCGGACAGAACTCCAAAGTTAAGCGTGCTTAGCTTGGAGTAGTTTCTGGATGGGTGACCGACCGGGAAGTTGCTCCCTGTAAGTGCATCTAGTACCACCCCTAGTTGGTTTTGGAGTATTGACGACAAAGTTGGTTGAGGGACTAATGCATTTGTGAGAATTGCAGGATAACGCAGGTAGTGTCCCTCATTGATTCGGTTTACCTACCGGAGATGACCCCTAAAAATGTATGAAGACATTGAAGACAATGGTGGAATGTGAAGATATTCATATTGAAGACTATGACATGAGAAGACATTGAGTGAAGACTATGGAGCGCGAAGACTGTGTCATCTCATTGTTTCCTTTTTCTTCTCTGTTGAGTCATAGGAACCACCGTACTGTTAAGTGGGGTCCAAGTGAACAAAGTCAGAATGACTGAAGTGATGCTCAACCCAAATCCTATGTCTTCGAGCGAAGGCAATGAGAGAAAATCTTATCCAGAGCTGGATGAGTCAGCTTTGCTTGTAGCCCAAGTAAAGTTGCCGTGTGTGCTTGAAATCTAACTGTTGGAACACGTGTCAGTTCCTTAGTGACTGTAATGCCCCGGATTCGTTGCGCCAGGTGTCCGCCAGTTATTTGCCGTCATTGCCATGCCATTTACGTGCGTGTTGCACTTTGCCATGTCATCATATGCATATCATATCATGCCATCATGTGCATTTCATTTTGCATACATGTTCGTCTCATGCATCCGAGCATTTTCCCCGTTGTCCGTTTTGCAATCCGGCACTCCTATGTTCCCCGGCGTCCCCTTTTGTCTTCTGCTGTGAGTGGGTGTTAAAAATTCTTGGAATGGCCCGAGGTTTGCCAAGCGGCCTTGGTATAGCACCGGTAGACCGCCTGTCAAGTTTCGTGCCATTTGGAGGTCGTTTGATACTCCAACGGTTAACCGGGTAACCGCAAATCCCTCTTTTGTTGCAGCCCAACACCCCCTTCAAAGTGGCCCAAAACCCAGCAAACTCCCCTCCATGCTCTCAGTCGTTCGATCACGATCGCGTGGTCAAAAACCGTGCTTCATTTGGACTCTCCTAGCTCCTCTACCTATTTAAACACCTCCCCCGTCCAAATCCGGGTCCCGAAACCCTAAAATTTCCCTCCGCGCCGCCGGACACGTCCAGCCCGAGCCGGACAGATCCCGCCGCCGCTCCCGGCCAATCCGGAGCCGCCACGTGGGCGCCGCCGCCGTCCCGCGCGCTCGCGCGGGGCCCTCCGGGCCCGTCCGCCACCCCACGCCCGCGGGCGCGCCCCTCCGCTCGGCGGCGCCTCCCGCGCCGCCGCTCCCCGCGCGCGCCGGCCGCCGCCCCGGCGCGGCTCCGCCGGCGACCTCCGACCGGACCCCGCGTCGCTGCCTCTCGCGCCCCGAGGCCCACGCCCCCGCCGCCATGCCGCCTGCCGTCGGCGCCGCGCCGCCGCGGGCGCGCCGCCCGGTCGGATCCACCACCCCCGCCTCGCCCCGTCCTCCTCCGGCTTCTCCCCGCCATCCCCTCCACTCCGGCGAACCTCGGTTCGCGAGCCGATCCCGATCTGGATCGGGAGGTTGACTTCTCCCCTCCCTCGTTTTTCTCCAAGTCCCGTATATTTTTGACATTATCATGCCATGTTCATCGCATCATAACTTGCTGCACACTGCTCCGTTTCGTGCCTGTAATATGTCAAATTGTTCGTCTCAACGATTACTTCATTTCATTCCATTGCGTCATTTTCATTTGAGCTCATCTTGATGCCTGAAATACTGTTGGAAGAGTGCATGTTGATGTTAATCTGCTGAAACTGTTATAACTTGATGATTTTTCATTTTTGCCATGTTTGATGTGTGCATCCTATGAGGTTGATGTCTACATGTGTTTTGATCTATGCCATGCCATCTTCACAGTGGTGCCATCCATGTATTTTTGTGATTTGTGTAGTGAGTGCGTCAAGCTTGTTAAGTGGGGTACATGCTGTTGCTGTTTTCCTGACTGGTTCTGTTATATTTTGTTGCTATGTAAACATGCTTCTACTAGTTATTCTATTCATAATCTGGAGATGTTCACTAAGGATGAATTGTTATACATGTCATGCTCTATCCATTCGTTCCCCTGGTTGCATTTATAGCCTGATGTATCATGTTGTTATCTTGCTCTCAAAACTGCTAAATAATGTCGATGTCAACCTGTTAACATGAAGTTCAGTGTTGGCCATGTGCTTTTCTAGTGATCCATGCATCCTATGAACTTGTTCTTGCCATGCTTAGCTTCACAAACATGTCTTCTTACTGTTGGTTGCCTTGACATGCCATGTATTGCTCTATGGTGAGTGGTTCAAGCTCACCAACATGCCTACTTATTGTTGTTCCTGCCATGTATGAATCTGTCATATAACTTACCATGTTTACATGGGTGCCATCATATTTTCTGTGCCTTTTTGGCTCGTGGTCTGTAAGGGACTGTTGTTCTATGCATTTAGTAGTATCGTGCCATGTCTTTGTTTAGCATGATATGTTCATGTAACATGTTGTTTGATAGCTCGAAACATTGCAGCCTGATGTTATTTCTGCAAAGTCTGAAACTGTTATTATTTGCAATCTTTCCATGTCTTTTTGAGCACGTTCTAGTTGTTTCTGGAGAAAGCTCAGTGTTCATGTCTTGTTATGCTTTACCTGTACTTCATGCTCAGGCCTTTTGTTCTTATGTTGGGGTGCTGTAGCTTGTTGTTTTGATGCTTGTAAGATGCCTAGTTGCTGTTTTGGACAGATTGTTGTTTTGACTTGTATAGAGTGTAGGTGTTGCACCGTTGCTCCGTTTTGAGTGTGATCTATATGAAACTTGCATGATTTTGCCTGTAGTTTCATGTTATCATGTTGCATCCTTGTTTTGGTGTGTTTGCTTGATGTGTGTATGCATTTTGCATAAATGCCATGTTTAACTTGTTTTGCTCGTATCTTCTAGGCCGTAGCTCCGAATCTAATGAACTTTATATGTAACTTGACTAGAATCCCGTTTAGATCATCTTGGTGCATCTTAACTTGCTGTTTAACAACTTGAACATAAGGTTTATTCAGATCTAGACCAACTTTGAAACTTGCATATGTGGACTTACCGGAATTGTTATATGTTGTTCCCGGCCTCATTTGAACTTGCCTTGATGTGTTGTTCTTGTTTGCATCATCTCTTGCCATGAGTAGCTTCATGTAGCCTTGTCATGCATCATGCTTGTTGTGCATCATGTCTTCCCTATGTGTGGTGTGTTTACCATGTTGTGTGCTTCTTCTCGATAGTTCCCGTTTCATTGCGATCGTGAGGATGCGTTGGTCTACGTGTGGTTCATCTTCGTGGCTTCATCTTCTTCATGGACTCGTTCTTCTTCCTAGCGGGATTTTAGGCAAGATGACCGCTACCCTGGATCTCACTACTATCATTGCTATGCTAGTTGCTTCGTTCTTTCGCTATGTTGCGTTACCTATCATTTGCTCTTCAAGCCTCCCCAAATTGCCATGAACCTCTAACCTTTGACACCCTTCCTAGCAAACCGTTGTTTGGCTATGTTATCGCTTTGCTCAGCCCCTCTTATAGCGTTGTTAGTTGCAGGTGAAGTTGAAGATTGCTCCATGGCGGACAGGGTTATGTTGGGATATCACAATATCTCTTATATTATTAATGCATCTATATATTTGGTAAAGGGTGGAAGGCTCGGCCTTATGCCTGGTGTTTTGTTCCAATCTTGCCGCCCTAGTTTCCGTCATACCAGTGTTATGTTCCTGGATTTTTGCGTTCCTAACACGGTCGGGTGATTTACGGGACTCCCCTCACAGTTTGCTTTGAATAAAACTTGTCCAGCAAGGCCCAACCTTGGATTTACCATTTTCCTCACCACCACCTATACCCTTCCCTTGGGTCGGCCAACCCAAGGGTCATCTTTATTTTAGCCCCCCCGGGGTCAATGCTTCTCTAAGTGCTGGTCTGAACCGGGCTGACTGCGGGGCCCCCATCGGGGAAACTCGAGGTCTGGTTTTACTCGGAGGTTGACCTATCCGGTGTTGCCCTGAGAACGAGATATGTGCAGCTCCTATCGGGATTGTCGGCACATCGGGCGGCTTTGCTGGTCTTGTTTTACCATTGTCGAAATGTCTTGTAAACCGGGATTCCGAGACTGATCGGGTCTTCCTGGGAGAAGGAATATCCTTCGTTGATCGCGAGAGCTTATCATGGGCTAAGTTGGGACACCCCTGGAGGGTATAAACTTTCGAGAGCCGTCCCCGCGGTTATGTTGCAGATGGGAATTTGTTAATGTCTGGTTGTAGATAACTTGACACCAGATCCGAATTAAAATGCATCAACCGCGTGTGTAGCCGTGATGGTCTCTTCTCGGCGGAGTCCGGGAAGTGAACACGGTCTTTGGGTTATGTTTTGATGTAAGTAGGAGTTCAGGATCACTTCTTGATCATTGCTAGCTTCACCACCGTTCCTTTGCTTCTCTTCTCGCTCTCATTTGCGTATGTTAGCCACCATATCATGCTTAGTTGCTGCTGCAACCTCACCACTTTACCCCTTCCTTTCCCATTAAGCTTTGCTAGTCTTGATACCCATGGTAATGGGATTGCTGAGTCCTCGTGGCTCACAGATTACTACAACAACAGTTGCAGGTGCAGGTTATGCGATGATCTTGACGCGAGAGCGATGCTTGCTTGTTTTGGAGTTCTTCTTCTGCTTCTTCTTCGATCAGGGGATAGGTTCCAGGTCGGCAGCCTGGGCTAGCAGGGTGGATGTCGTTTGAGTTTATGTTTGTGTTTCATCCGTAGTCGGATGGTGCTCTTATGTAAGATGATGTTGTATTCGTGTGGCATTGTATGCCTCTTGTATGTATCCCCATCTATTATGTAATGTTGATGTAATGATATCCACCTTGCAAAAGCATTTCAATATGCGGGTCTATCCTTCGTGGGACCTTCGAGTTCCTCTTGGATAGGGTCGCATATTGGGCGTGACAAGTTGGTATCAGAGCCTCGACCGACCCTAGGAGCCCCCCTTGATTGATCGTGTAGTTTGGCCGTTGTTGAGTCTAGAAGAAAACTGTTTTTCTGAGTCTAGTTATATCGGAGAGTAGGAATTATTTTTAATCCTCTGCCTCTTCGTCGCTCTGGTGAGGAATCTTGACGTAGGTGTTTTTGTATTACTCCTCTTCCCATTCAAATTTTTCTTTAGGTTCACGCAGTTGGTTTTCCGGTCGTTGTTCCTCAGCTCTTTTGATCCGGTGCATTTCTCGTCAAGTTGACTCGAGCCTCTTCATCTTTGACAAGTTCAATCCTCAGTTGTTTTTCTTTTCCCACCCGCCCTCCCCTTTTTCTCCTCGGAACCGGAGTCCGTAATCGAGTATCCTTCCTACTCGTGCAAAGTCTTTGCTTTCTTTTCTCAATGATTTCAACTGGTGTTTTCTCTTCAAGATATTCATCGGTTCTCCCTTCCAGTTGCCTTTGTTTTTCCCGCCCTCCCACCCTATTCTTCCCAGAGCATGAGTCTTTTTCGAGCATCAATTTCATTCGTACGGAGCCTCTTCAGTCTTCCATCAATCATTTCAACCGGTGAATTCTCGTCTCGGTGGACATTCTTCATCTCCTTTTCTTATCCGGTGGATTCAATTCAAGTTTTCTTCGTTGTCGACCATATTCTTTCCCTCAGCTCAAATATTTCCCTTTTCTCGTTCGTCTCTCGCCAGTTTATCCTTCCGGAGTGTTCAAGATATCTCAGGAGAGTTGTCTGTGTTTGAATTAATTCGAGGTTATCACCTCATTTAAAGATGTCAATTGTTCCGGTGCATCATCATATCTCTTCAACAATCCTTTCCAACGGTGTTTCTCTTTAGTGGGCCCTAACCCACAGGTCTTTTCCCAGGATCTTACCTGACTCTTCTAATTATTCTAGAGCCATTCCTATTTCTTTTCAAGTCTGACATAAGTATGATTTCATTAGTCAGATGCTTTTCTAAGATCGATTTCAAATCATTTCATCGTCGGCTCAACCTCTTTGCTTTTCATTCTCCCGGAGTACCTCAGTAATTTTGGTGGTGTTTCTCGTCATCATTTGAAGACCAAAGAAGAAGATTTCTGTTAAATCTTGCCCATTCTCCTGGAGATTCGCGGTGCTAGCTCGATGTTATCCTATCAAATTGTTTCAAGTCATGCAAATTCTTTTCATCCATCCGGAGCATTTCAGGAGTTGCTTTCTCTCTCGATCATCCGGAGGCCATCTTTTCAGAAGATTTCTTCATTCTAAGTATTTCAAATTCGTTCTCCAATTATTCTATATCTGTGCCCCTTCATTCATCTCAGTATTCTTCCGGTGCTTCGTTCAAATGTTCTTTAATCAGCTCATGATCTCTTCGTTCTTTTGCATCCAAATTCCCTCTAGCATATTGGTTCTTCGAATTCTTCCCGGTGATGCATTCTCTTTCATCAGTCATTTTCGAATTCTTACGGTGGTTCGTTCAAGATTCTTTTTCCTTGTTTATCATATTAATCCATTCGTTCTTTTCAATTCTACCGGTGGTTCATGAAGACCTTCTCAAGTTTGCGATATGTCACTTCTCAATCCTTTTCAAGAAGAATAAGTAGTATGCAAAATCCATTGCTTGTCATCAATTTAATTTGATGAAGGATAAGCAAACAATAAATCTTATTCTTATTTCATCCAAGTGAGTAATCCTTTCCTTCGGAGTTTGTTCTTGATGAATAAATTCTAGTTCCATTTGTTTTCATCTTTTCTCTTCCGGAGTTCAAATTTCCTCGACCATCCTCGTTGGAACCTCCATCTAAATCATCGGAAGGCTCATCTTATTCTTTCATCCTTTATTCTATCTCATCATCCTTTTGTTACCGGAGTTCTTCACGGTGGTTCTTCATGATTTAATTCTTTCTTCAAGAGTTCATCAAGATTTTGTTGGTGGAGTTCAAGTATCTTTTCTTCTCGCGTCTCAAAGTGCAATTAATTCTCCATATTCCTTTGAAGTGGACTTTTGCATTTCTTCGTTCCTCTCAGCTAATCAAACTTTTCCGTTTGTGGTCGGTTATCACCTCATAGTTTCCGAGAGGTTATCCATAAGTCCACAACAAGCTTATTCTTTCGTTGTTGATTTTCTCAACAACTCCGTTCAATCCTTGCTTCTAAGTTCTTTTCATTCCATTCTTTCAATTCTTCCGGAGGTTTTGTGGCATGTCTTCATCAAGTATCATTCCATCCTCTCTAGTTCTTGTTCTATTCCTTCCATTTTTAGCCGGAGTGCTGCCTAAATCCTTTCAGTCTTATTCGTTTCTTATCTCGTTCTAACTGGAGTGGTTTCATAGTCTATCCGATTCCGTGAGCTTTCGATTCTCGTCATTCCTCTCTTCTACTCGAGTGCTCTCGATTCTTTGCTTCTTCTCATGAGTTCGTGTTTCACCTCATCCCTTTTCCCTTCCGTCTCGGTCCTAAGATCTCGGAACGAGATCTCTTGTTAGTGGAGGAGTGTTGTAACGCCCCGGATTCGTTGCGCCAGGTGTCCGCCAGTTATTCGCCATCATTTCCATGCCATTTGCGTGCGTTTTGCACTTTTCCATGTCATCATATGCATTTCATATCATGCCATCATGTGCATTTCATTTTGCATACGTGTTCGTCTCATGCACCCGAGCATTTTCCCCGTTGTCCGTTATGCAATCCGGCACTCCTATGTTCCCCGGCGTCCCCTTTTGTCTTCTGCTGTGAGCGGGTGTTAAACTTTCTCGGAATGGCCCGAGGTTTGCCAAGCGGCCTTGGTATAGCACCGATAGACCGCCTGTCAAGTTTCGTGCCATTTGGAGGTCGTTTGATACTCCAACGGTTAACCGGGTAACCGCAAAGCCCTCTTTTGTTGCAGCCCAACACCCCCTTCAAAGTGGCCCAAAACCCAGCAAACTCCCCTCCATGCTCTCGGTCGTTCGATCACGATCGCGTGGCCGAAAACCGTGCTCCATTTGGACTCTCCTAGCTCCCTCTACCTATTTAAACACCTCCCCGTCCAAATCCGGGTCCCGAAACCCTAAAATTTCCCTCCGCGCCGCCGGACACGTCCGGCCCGAGCTGGACAGATCCCGCCGCCGCTCCCGGCCAATCCGGAGCCGCCACGTGGGCGCCGCCGTCTCCCGCCTCCGCCGGCCCGCGAGCCCGCGCGGGGCCCTCCGGGCCCGTCCGCTGCCCCACGCCCACGGGCGCGCCCCTCCATCCGGCCGCGCCTCCCGCGCCGCCGCTCCCTGCGCGCGCCGTCCGCCGCCCCGGCGCGGCTCCGCCGGCGACCTCCGGTCGGACCCCGCATCACCGCCTCCCGCGCCCCCGCCGCCATGCCGCCTGCCGTCGGCTCCGCGCCGCCGCGGGCGCCTTCCCGGCCGTGCCGCCCGGCCGGATCCGCCCCCCCCCCCCCACGCCTCGCCCCGTCCTCCCCCGGCTTCTCCCCGCTGTCCCCTCCACTCCGGCGAACCTCGGTTCGCAAGCCGATCCCGATCTGGATCGGGAGGTTGACTTCTCCCCTCCCTCGTTTTTCTCCAAGTCCCGTATATTTTTGACATTATCATGCCATGTTCATCGCATCATAACTTGCTGCACACTGCTCCGTTTCGTGCCTGTAATATGTCAAATTGTTCGTCTCAACGATTACTTCATTTCATTCCATTGCGTCATTTTCATTTGAGCTCATCTTGATGCCTGAAATACTGTTGGAAGAGTGCATGTTGATGTTAATCTGCTGAAACTGTTATAACTTGATGATTTTTCATTTTTGCCATGTTTGATGTGTGCATCCTATGAGGTTGATGTCTACATGTGTTTTGATCTATGCCATGTCATCTTCACAGTGGTGCCATCCATGTATTTTTGAGTGTTGTGTAGTGAGTGCATCAAGCTTGTTAAGTGGGGTACTTGCTGTTGCTGTTTTCCTGACTGATTCTGTTATATTTTGTTGCTATGTAAACATGCTTCTACTAGTTATTCTATGGATAATCTGGAGATGTTCACTAAGGATGAATTGTTATACATGTCATGCTCTATCCATTCGTTCCCCTGGTTGCATTTATAGCCTGATGTATCATGTTGTTATCTTGCTCTCAAAACTGCTAAATAATGTCGCTGTCAACCTGTTAACATGAAGTTCAGTGATGGCCATGTGCTTTTCTAGTGATCCATGCATCCTATGAACTTGTTCTTGCCATGCTTAGCTTCACAAACATGTCTTCTTACTGTTGGTTGCCTTGCCATGCCATGTATTGCTCTGTGGTGAGTGGTTCAAGCTCACCAACATCCCTACTTATTGTTGTTCCTGCTATGTATGAATCTGTCATATAACTTGCCATGTTTACATGGGTGCCATCATATTTTCTGTGCCTTTTTGGCTCATGGTCAGTAAGGGACTGTTGTTCTATGCATTTAGTAGTATCATGCCATGCCTTTGTTTAGCATGATATGTTCCTGTAACATGTTGTTTGATAGCTCTAAACATTGCAGCCTGATGTTATTTCTGCAAAGTCTGAAACTGTTATTATTTGCAATCTTTCCATGTCTTTTTGAGCATGTTCTAGTTGTTTCTGGAGATAGCTCAGTGTTCATTTCTTGTTATGCTTTACCTGTCCTTCATGCTCAGGCCTTTTGTTCTTATGTTGGGGTGCTGTAGCTTGTTGTTTTGATGCTTGTAAGATGCCTAGTTGCTTTTTTGGACAGATTGTTGTTTTGACTTGTATAGAGTGTAGGTGTTGCACCGTTGCTCCGTTTTGAGTGTGATCTATATGAAACTTGCGTGATTTTGCATGTAGTTTCATGTTATCATGTTGCATCCTTGTTTTGGTGTGTTTGCTTGATGTGTGTATGCATTTTGCGTCAATGCCATGTTTAACTTGTTTTGCTCATATCTTCTAGGCCGTAGCTCCGAATCTAATGAACTTTATATGTAACTTGACTAGAATCCCGTGTAGATCATCTTGGTGCGTCTTAACTTGCTGTTTAACAACTTGAACATAAAGTTTATTCAGATCTGGACCAACTTTGAAACTTGCATATGAGGACTTACCGGAATTGTTATATGTTGTTCCCGGCCTCATTTAAACTTGCCTTGATGTGTTGTTCTTGTTTGCATCACATCTTGCCATGAGTAGCTCATGTAGCCTTGTCATGCATCATGCTTGTTGTGCATCATGTCTTGCCTATGTGTGGTGTGTTTACCATGTTGTGTGCTTCTTCTCGATAGTTCCCGTTTCGTTGCGATCGTGAGGATGCGTTCGTCTACGTGTGGTTCGTCTTCGTGGCTTCAT
Source organism: Triticum timopheevii (assembly GCA_963921465.1). Classification (NCBI taxonomy): domain Eukaryota; kingdom Viridiplantae; phylum Streptophyta; class Magnoliopsida; order Poales; family Poaceae; genus Triticum; species Triticum timopheevii. Next base: position 484,465,659 of record OY997270.1, on the reverse strand, counting down.
CTTCTTCATGGACTCGTTCTTCTTCCTAGCGGGATTTCAGGCACCGTTCCTTTGCTTCTCTTCTCGCTCTCATTTGCGTATGTTAGCCACCATATCATGCTTAGTTGCTGCTGCAACCTCACCACTTTACCCCTTCCTTTCCCATTAAGCTTTGCTAGTCTTGATACCCATGGTAATGGGATTGCTGAGTCCTCGTGGCTCACAGATTACTACAACAACAGTTGCAGGTGCAGGTTATGCGATGATCTTGACGCGAGAGCGATGCTTGCTTGTTTTGGAGTTCTTCTTCTGCTTCTTCTTTGATCAGGGGATAGGTTCCAGGTCGGCAGCCTGGGCTAGCAGGGTGGATGTCGTTTGAGTTTCTGTTTGTGTTTCATCCGTAGTCGGATGGTGCTCTTATGTAAGATGATGTTGTATTCGTGTGGCATTGTATGCCTCTTGTATGTATCCCCATCTATTATGTAATGTTGATGTAATGATATCCACCTTGCAAAAGCGTTTCAATATGCGGGTCTATCCTTCGTGGGACCTTCGAGTTCCTCTTGGATAGGGTCGCATATTGGGCGTGACAGTGACCCAGGGTCATTTCGGACATATCAGGTCGGGTTGCCTTGTGGCTATAAATAGCCCACCCCCTACACCATAAATTCGTGGCTGCTCAGAGTTAGTGCACAACTTTTGTCGTTTGAGAGCAACCCACCTCGAAGCCTTTGAGAGAGAGAAATTCTTGCGAGGACAAGAGTCATTGTGGATTGCCAAAGAGTGTTAGGCATCACTGAAGTCTTTCTGTCTATGTGACCTGAAGACTTATTACACTTGAGGACTGTGAATCCTCCAGCCGGTTAGGCGTCGCGTTCTGAGAATCCAAGAGTCATTGTGGATTGCCGATGAACGAAGTCTGTGAAGGTTCGGAAGTCTACCTTGAAGACTTACCAGAGTGATTGGGCGAGGACTGTGTGTCCTTAGCTCAAGGGGAATAAGGTGAAGACACGGTCTTCTGAGTTGAATCTCAGCCTCCCTAACCAGACGTACAGTTGTCACAGCAACTGGAACTGGTCCAACAAATCTCGTGTCTTCAACAAGTGATTGGTTCTATCCTCTTCCTTCCTTTATTTAGAGTTTGTCTTCGTGAAGTCATTGCCTATCTGTTGTACCTGTTTGACTTCATTGCTTGACTACTATCGTTGATTGGCTTCATACTATCTTCCATCCTGATCCTTACTACTTAGCTGATATTAGTCCTGTACTTTCACATCATTGCATACTTGACTATGGTTTGCTTATTGTAGTTTATCTTCCGCTGCATATCAATTAGGTCATTTCTATTGTCTGTCTTTGAAACTTCCAAGTTTTGAAGACTTTCATAAAAATTGCCTATTCAGCCCCCCTCTAGTCGCTAACTAGCACTTTCAATTGGTATCAGAGCAAGGTACTCCCTTGTTCTGTGTGATTCAGTTTAACCACCTGGAGTTTCAGCTATGTCGACTGCAGGGATAATTAAAGTCTCCGCTGCTTGCCCCGTGTTCGATGGAACTGAATATCCCTAATGGAAGAATAAGATGCGTATGCATCTTGAAGCCATTGATGTCGACCTCTGGTATGTCGTGAAGAACAGCGTTCCCAAAACTGGTGAAGGTGTCACCCCTACTGATGTCAAGAAGTTCATTCAACTAGACTCTACTGCTATGAACATTATCTGTGGTTATCTAACCAAAGGACAGTATGGTCGTGTGAGTGCTCTGGAAACGTCGAAGCTAGTCTGGGACTGGCTATCCAAGGTCAACGAAGGCATCTCAACCCAGAGAGATCAAAGGATCAGTGTTCTTCGCAACCTCTTCAACCGCTTCAAGAGAAACGACAATGAAAATGTCCAGCTCACATTCGATCCCCTCACTGACATCACAAATGAGCTTCAAGCTCTCTCCGCAACTAAGATTACCAAGCATGAAATCGTCAAGACACTGCTAAGATCACTTGACAGCTCCTTTGACACACTTGCCCTCATGATTCAAGAACGTCCTGACTTCAAGACACTCGATCTGTCTGATATACTTGAGAGTCTCAACACACATGAGTTCCAGCTTTCTGAGAAAAGAGATATCTATGGTCCCAACTATGGCCGAACTCGTGCATTGAAGGCAAAAGTTGTTTCCTCATCTGAAGAAGATTCCGACTGCAGTTCTGATGGTCCTGAAGACATTGGAAAGGAACTTTCTATGCTTATGAAGAAGTTCCAAAAATTCACCAAGAAGAAAGGCTTCAGAAAGTCTTCACGATCCAGCTCAAGGAATGATGAAGCTTCCACCCATGACCACAAGAAGAGAACCTGCCACAAGTGCAAGAAACCTGGTCACTACATATCTGAGTGTCCACAGTGGGACAATGAGAAGAAGAAGAAGAAGAGCAAGGAATATGATTCTAATGACAAGAAGAAGAAGAAATCCTCAAAGTCTTCTTCTAAGTCTTCTTCCAAGTCCTCATCATACAAGAAGAGCTCATCTGGCAAGGCTCGTGCCTTTGTTGGCAAGGAAATAGATTCAGAGGAGGAGTCTGCTTCTGAGGAGGCGGAGGTGGAGTCTGAAGAAGAGTCCAACCCTGGTGTTGCAAGTCTGGCTCTAGCCACAGCCTATGTTACCAAGTCCATCTTCAACACTGAAGACAATGACTTCCACACCAACACTGAAGCTGATGACGAAGACGATCCTACTCCCACCTACTGCTTCATGGCACGTGGTGCCAAGGTAAAATCATGTGATGCTTACTTTCAAACATCAAGTGAAGATGACTCTGATTGTGAATCCAAACCCAGCTACAAAACACTTGCTAAAGTTTCAACTGAACAACAAAAGGCTATGGAACATACTCAAAATCTGTTAGACAAAAGCGATGACCTGTTGGACGCGGAAATGACACGTTCACAGTCCTTAGTTGAAGATATAAAAAATCTTCATGCTAAGTACCAAGATCTTGAAAGTCGTCATGAAACGCTCTCAACCACTTATGAAAAGCTCTCCTATGATTATCTTCAAAGGAAGCAAGAGCTTGAGAAATTGAGAGCGGCTCATGAAGATCTTCAAAAAGAGAATGAGTCACTTCGTGCTCAATAGATCAGTCCCGCTCAGGATGGATTTGAACCACCATGCCTAAAATGCATTGAGCGTGATAACGCTACATCTGTTGCTGAATGTTCCACTGCTGCTACTATTTCATTGTCTTCACCTACTGATGTGGTTACTAACCCCTCAACGGAGGATACCACTACTATTGCTGATGAAAATGCTAGGTTGAAGACATTGCTTGAAACAGGGATGTATAAAAGTCTGAAAGGACATCAGACACTATGCGATGTCCTCAAAAAGCAGATTCTGAACCGAAACCCTAGGAAAGAGGGTGTTGGGTTCGAGAGGAAAATGAATGTTGATGGCTTGTACTGGAAGCCTGAGCAGTACCCCAAAACCACATGGGTTGTTGAAAAGGAACCTTCAGTAGATCCATCCACTTTATCTAGCTTTACCTGTGCTAATCCTATTATCATTGATGAATCCTTTGATGCAAACTATAAACTGTTCAAGAATCAGAATGGTGAAGTGTTTGCCAGGTATATTGGTACTAACTGTAGGAATGGACCACCTATGAAGAAGATCTCGGTACCTAAACAACGTATTGAGGATCTTCCTGTGAATGTCATCATGACACCACCAAGGAAGAAGACAAACCCCAGACCTATGGCTTCATATGGCCCAAAGGCTTCATACAGATACAAGACTCACCTGAGTCACCGTAACGCCAATGTTTTGCAGGGAAATCATACTCAGACTTATGAATATGAGCGTGTGTCTTCGAACCGCTATGTTCATAGAACTAAGAACTTTTCTGCTTATTCAGATGAGTATCATTCATCTCCTGCAAGGCTATTTTCTAGGGCTTCAAGCCAAAATTCTCAGATGCTGCACTTAGACTCATTGCTTCTAAGCCACCCCTGAAGATGTGGGTGGTAAAGAAGAATTAACTTTCTTTTGCAGAGAAAGGTCTCCAGCCTACAATTAAAGGCGTCCGATGCTATTGCTGGGGACCTAAAACACATAGAGCGATGCATGATAAAATGATCTTACTATGTATTTCAAATCTGAATCGCTTACCAGTCATACTATGTGTCCTAACCTTGACCTAAGCTGTGATAATCCTTGCGTGCGTCAAATGCTTATGCTTCACAACGCTCTTCGTGAAGCCCATCCTCCTAACTGCACTGTAGGGTATGACACCAAAAGCTTCAGAATGGATTATGGATAGCGGATGCACAAATCATATGACTGGTGATCGAAGTCTTCTCATGGACTCAACCTTACGTCCATCTGACAAGAGTCACATCACTTTTGCTGACACTGGTAAAAGCAAGGTATTGGGTCTAGGTAGAGTTGCAATCTCAAAGGATCAACACATGGATAAAGTGATGCTTGTTGAATCCCTTGGTTTCAACTTAATGTCTGTCTCAATGCTTTGTGACTTGAACATGATTGTGCTATTCGAAAAATATCGTTGCCTTGTACTAATGGAATCTGACAAGTCTCTAGTCTTTGAAGGGTATCGAAAATATGATCTATACATGGTAGATTTCTCAGCAGGTCCACAGCTTGCCGTATGTCTTCTTGCAAAAGCTTCAGAATGCTGGCTCTGGCATCGGAGGCTAGGGCATGCTGGCATGAGGAACTTACACACACTCGTCAAGAAGAAGCATGTCGTAGGCATCGAGGGTGTCAAGTTCAAGAAGGATCATCTGTGTGGTGCCTGCGAAGCTGGAAAGATGACTAGGGCAAAGCACCCCTCGAAGACAATCATGATGACATCTCACCCTTCGAGTTGTTACACATGGACTTATTTGGACCTACTCACTACTCCACCCTCACAACAACTGCATGTCTCTATGGCTTCGTCATTGTTGATGACTACTCAAGATACATGTGGGTGCATATAATTCTCTATAAGACTGAAGTGCAAGATGTCTTAAGACGCTTCGCCAATCGAGCAATGAACAATTATGGCGTGAAGATAAAGCACATCAGAAGTGACAATGGCACTGAATTCAAGAACACCGGACTTGATGTTTATCTGGATACAATGGGAATTACCCATGAGTTCTCTGCAACATACACACCTCAGCAAAATGGCATCGTTGAGCGCAAGAACAGAACCCTCATTGAGATGGCTCGAACAATGCTCGATGAATACAAGACACCAAGAAAGTTCTGGCCTAAAGCTATTGATATAGCATGTCACATCATCAACCGTGTCTACATCCATAAGCTTCTGAACAAAACATCCTATGAGCTCCTTACTGGCAAGAAGCCAAATGTCAGTTACTTCAGAGTGTTTGGAGCTAGGTGCTGGATCAAGGATCCCCATCACAAGTCAAAATTTGCACCTAAAGCTCACAAAGGCTTCATGCTTGGCTATGGAAAGGACTCGCACTCATACAGAGTCTTCAACCTCTATCACTACAAAATTGTCGAAACTGTGGACATGAGATTTGATGAAACAAATGGTTCACAAAGAGAACTCTGCCAAGTACACTAGACGAAGCTCCGCCCAGCGAATCTATCAAGCTGATGGGAACTGGTGAAATCATGCCTTCTGAAGCATAGCCTGAAGAGGAACTTATCATTTCTTCACCTAACCAACCTGAAGACAATGCTCAGACCGAAGACAATCCTCCCAATGATGACAATGATCAGCAAGAGCAAAGTCTTCGTCTAGTTCATCCTCGTGTTGCAAATGAAGTACAAATTGAGAAGATAATTGATAGCATCAATGCACCTGGTCCACTCACTCGCTCAAGAGCAACACAGTTAGCAAATTTCTGTGGGCACTTTTCGTTTGTATCAATATCAGAACCCAAGAAAGTTGCTGAAGCCTTTATGGAACCTGAATGGATTCAAGCTATGCAAGAAGAACTTCAACGGTTCAAGCTGAACAATGTTTGGGAACTTGTCAAGCGACCTGACCCTCGCAAGCATAACATTATTGGCACAAAATGGATATATCGAAACAAGCAAGATGAGCATGGTCAAGTCGTCAGAAACAAAGCACGTCTTGTGGCTCAAGGATATACTCAAGTTGAAGGAATTGACTTTGATGAAACATTTGCTCCTGTTGCTAGGCTTGAAGCTATTCGCATACTACTAGCCTATGCTAACCACCACAACATCTTGCTATATCAAATGGATGTGAAGAGTGCATTTCTCAATGGCAAGATTGAAGAAGAAGTATACGTAGCTCAACCACCTGGTTTTGAAGATCCAAAACATCCTGATATGGTGTACAAGCTAAACAAAGCACTCTATGGCCTCAAACAAGCTCCTCGCGCTTGGTATGATACGATCAAAGACTTCCTTAAGAGCAAAGGCTTCAAACCTAGATCCGTCGATCCCACACTCTTCACGAAGACATATGACGGTGAACTATTTGTGTGCCAAATATATGTGGATGACATTATATTCGGCTGCACCAACCAGAAGTATAGTGATGAGTTTGGATACATGATGCAAGAGCAATATCAGATGTCCATGATGGGTGAGCTGAAATTATTCCTTGGTCTTCAAATTCGTCAGCAAAGGAATAGCATCTTCATATCTCAAGAAAAATACCTCAAAGATTGTCTGAAGAAGTTTGGAATGGAAGATTGCAAAGGTTACACGATGCCAATGCCAGCCAAACACCATCTTGGTCCCGACGACAATGGTAAAGAGTTCGATCAAAAGGTATATCGCTCCATGATTGGTTCCTTACTTTATCTATGTACATCCAGGCCAGATATTATGCTTAGTGCTTGCATGTGTGCTTGATTCCAAGCGGCACCAAAGGAATCACATCACTTAGCTGTGAAGCGAATTCTTCGATATTTGGCTTACACCCCAACACTCGGATTATGGTATCCAAAGGGCTCAAAATTTGATTTGGTTGGATTCTCGGATGCTGATTATGCTGGTGACAAGGTGGATCGCAAGTCTACATCAGGCACATGTCACTTTCTAGGTCGATCACTTGTCTGTTGGTCTTCAAAGAAGCAGAACTGTGTATCACTCTCAACTGCTGAATCTGAATACATTGCTGCTTGATCCTATTGCGCTCAGCTTCTATGGATGAAGCAAACTCTCAAGGACTATGGCATCAATCTGAAATAAGTGCCTCTCTTCTGCGACAACGAAAGTGCCATCAAGATTGCCAACAATCCAGTCCAGCACTCGAAGACAAAGCACATTGAAATTCGTCATCACTTTCTCAGAGATCATGTCATGAAGAAAGATACTGACATCATTCACGTCAACACTGAAGAGCAACTGGCAGATATCTTCACAAAGCCCTTGGATGAGAAAAGGTTTTGCAAGTTACGGTGTGAGCTAAATATCTTGGAATCCTCAAATGTCCTGTGATTAGGCACACATCCAAACACTTATGCATGTTGATGACTTAGATGTGCAACACACGAAGTAATGTATATATTCAATCAATGAAGACTTACACTCTGAGTGTGAATACATTAACGTGGAATTTTACTTCGGAGCGCCACGATAATTGTGCGCCGTGTCTGGGTCTAATACTTCCTATACGGTGGGTAACACCACCACCAAATTTCTCTGTTTGAAGTGTTTCACTCATGGCGTTATTTTTGCAATGACTTTTTGGTTTGTCTTCAGTTTCAATTTATCTTCATGATTTTCTTCACTATGATGATTTGATTGCTTTATGATATATATATATATATATATATATATATATATATATACTAGTGTTCTGTCCTCTATAGCATTCACTTATAGCTATGTCTTCCTATTTGAATCTTTTGAACTAAGTGAATGTGATCGGACCCTAATCTCTCTATGCTGTCTATCTCAAACTCTATCTGTCCAAATCATATGCATTCTATTGAAACTGTCAAATGTCTTCTCTGCGTACTATTCAGCAGAAGACAAAGAGACAAACATTAAGTCTATTTTAAATGACTCATCTTTATTTTCTATATCCGGAGAAGCCGGAACAACCATCTGACATGCATGGCGGGCGTGGGAACGTGGGACAACTCTGAGTATGTTGCATGCTTGCCACGTGCCCCTCAGATGTGTACAGCCAGGGGCACCTGCGTAATTGCGTAGTGCTGCACACTTTCTTATAAATACACGTCCCCTGTGGTAAAGAAAACCTTCTTCCACCTCTCCACCTTGTCAAAACCCTAGCGCCACCGCTAGCTCTCGACGACGCCGGCGACGAAGCGCTTAGCTGTCGCGACTTCTCTGACATCGTCCTCACACCGGCCGCGAACATTGTCCTCTCCGCCATCGCCATAGGTGTCCTCCGTCGCCAAGTTAGGGCACGGTGGATTGAACTTCTCGGTCCCCTGTTCATCCCATCTAGCAGTTCTTCGTGCGATAAATATAACTCTATTTTTACCATCTTTTTGATCTTCAAGATTCATCCTTTTTACCAAAATTGGTTTCTGTCTACACAATGTTAGATCTATTCTGTCTAGTCTATTCACTTAAATTTCATATCTAGTTTGATTCCTCACTTGTACTTATTCACGGATTCGTACAAATCTGGAACCAACTCTCAACATATAAGTGAATGTCTTCGCATCATGAGGTCAATGTCTTCAAACTGATTTATCTTCAAAATCTTCTAAGAATGCATATGACCTCTTCCCCTTCCCTCGCATCTCCAATGCTGTCACAGGTACATGTCCGTGGGAGAATCCTTTGGTTCTCATAGTCTGCATTTGTTTGCAGAATTCTTACAGCATCACATTAATTCTCTCGAAGCCAGTTCCTGTTTGTCCAGCAAGCGAAGACCCTTGAGGCCTTTGAACGTATTGAAGCCATTCAGTTTGAAGTTCATGGCTACAGAAAAATCAGTAAGGAAGGGTGGCAGACAGCGTCGTGGGGGTACATCAAAAGATTTGCCTGATGACCTCGCAGAACTTTACAAGACAGATCCTGAGGAGAATTATCATTAGCGCAAGACACGAATCCAATGGATTCGACGCTATTGGGCTGAAGAATTGTTCAAGTACAAGTTCGTGACCCAGGAATATGCAGAGAAGAATGCTATTAAGAGTCCTTGGGGTGATATTCTCTATCGAGGCCTCAACCCAAAAACAGAGCTGAAGCTATTGCACAGGGTTTCTATCCTTGTATGGTCCATGGACCTCAGCCTGAGAATGCTGACCCATCATCATTGCTCTGGTGTCGTGACGATACTCTCTTCAAGCGCAACTTCCAGCACGCAAAGGCATCGGCCAAGGAAAACAAGAAGTCATTGGGATTAGACTTCAACCCTGGTCCCTCTGCTCCCCGTGCTGACGGCTCACATGATGCTGATCCAAATGTAATCGGCCCAAGGTGTTGATGGCCTCATTACTTACATCTTGGTCCAAGGTGCCAAAGTGGATCATTCTGATAATGATGCTGACACTGATGAAGCCCCAGCTCCTCCTCCGAAGCAGCAGAAGCTAAAGAAGCCTAAGGCTTCAAGATCAGCTGCACCTCCAAAAGCTTCACGTGCAAAGCCACTGGCCACTGCACCTCCTGAAGACAGTGTGCAGTCTGAAGATCAATCACGTATCTCCAAGAAGACGGAGAAGACAAAGAAAATCATCAAGCATACTGATCAGACCTTGACTCCTACTGCCATTTTGCGAGAAGAACCCATCGATCAGCAATGAATATCTTGCAGATGATGCCCTTGAGCAACTGATCAAGAGCAAGGAAGAAGCAGAGATCTTCAATAACTTGCCGCTCTTCGATGTGGCAATCATCCATAACTTCATTGATGAGTGGTTTGATACCCCAAATCTCAGCTTTGAAGATCTGCAGCTTCCCATTGGCCTCAGCGTCTCCTTCAATGGCGCCATTGCTTCTGAGCTAGCTCTCGCTCAGCGCATCGTTGAGCTGAAGAACAAGATTGATTATGAGAAAGCTCGGTTCAAGAAGCATGTGGCAAAGCTCAGCGTGCAAGATGTCAGAAACTTCAAGGTCATGCTGCACGAGCTTAAAGAAGCCTTTCTCAAGAAGCGCGAAGAAGCTCAGGGCTCTCGTGAGCGTATGAAGAGTCTGGCTGACAAATGTGTGCTAGCCTACAATGAGGCTGAGAAGCGCAAGTCTCTTGGTCGTCCTGGCATTGACCCCAGAATGGCTGCAAAGAAGAAGAAGCTATCTACTGCTCAATCTGCACCTGCAAGGCAGGATGCACCTCGCATAATCTTCCCAAGCAGCATGACTGGCTCGAAGCCCAAGGTCATCTCAACCACTTCAGAATAGAAGAAGACGAGGGCTGCCGATGCTGAAGCTAGAAAAAGGAAAAATACTGAAGCCCCTGATGCTGCTCCTTCCAAGAAGAAGCACAAAACCAAGAAGAATCGGGCTGCTCCCACAGAGCCCTTAGTTGTTGAACCTATCTCAGTGGTTCGCCTTGCATCTGAACACCAAGAACGACGAATGATAGTTCATGAGCCTGCTTCCACAGAGGCCCATGAAGCTGAAGATATTCCAGCAGTTGAACCCACCGCTGCTGAAGACATTGGTCACCATGACAATGTTGAAGATGATGAAGTTCTTCCTCAAATCGAACACAACTTGGTATCATCGCCTGTTCTCACGAACAGCGAACTCATCAGCATTGGTCGTCCTCTGACGCCAATTTCTCAGGATGCATCATGGGCTGATCACCCACAGCAACAAGACTCCCCAAGTACTCCCTAACAACAACCACAAGTCACACCACCTGTGCAAGAAGAAGAAGAAGACTTTGAGGCCCGGCCAACTCCATCTCCAAAGCCGTTGCCAGCATTCGGCAGGCTTCGCAAAGGACAAAGGCCTCAAGTCCCTCTTTCGAGCGTTCCAGAAGGAGAAGTGCATCACTAACCTGTTGCACGTCAAGTGTTTCCTAAAGCCACTCCAACTGTGAACGTCTCCGTGTCTGAAGCCCAAGCTGCTGGCGACAATCCGGCTGCATCAGCCGATGACAATCAAGAAGATGTACATGTCCCTACTCCCCCCAGTACTGCAGAAGCTGTTCCTGATGTGAACGTGCCAGTGCCCGACCCTCCAGCTCATCAAGTGGAGGTTGAAAATCTTGAGGCTGCCACCACCAACACAAATGAAGCCAATGATATAATCATGGCTGAAGTAAATGTGGAGCCTGCACGAACCAATGTGCCAGAAGCCAATGAGGCAACTGCTCCCGAAGCACCTGTTGCGCAGCCTGAAGCCTCAGCTGTTGCCACTGCTCCTGTTCCGCCACCAAGGTCACAATCATGGTCAGCTAACCACTGTCCGATGGCCCATTTTGGTCCCTCCGCCTACTGCCTCTGGTCCTCAGTTTAATTATCATGTTGAGCATAGGCCACATGTCCAGAAACCAAAGCCAAGACTGCCAAGGTTCCGAGGTACTGCAAACTCTACAGTGTCATTTAATGCAAATGGCTTCAAAAGCCACAACACCTTCTTTGACAACGCAAAGAACCCCTACTCCAAACCAAGAATATCATCTGATCGTTGATGGAGATATCAGCAAAGAAGCTATTACTCCTGCGTTCTGTATGATCAAGGGCGCATTTTCCCTCATATGCGCCTCAACACTGAAGCCATTGCTGGACTGCCATGCCTAGAAGAAGCTCTTGACTGCTTTCGTGATGCAGGTCTGCTCAGCTTTGTGACAGACAAAGAACATTGGAATGAGGAACTTTTGCTTCAATTCTATGCTACCCTCCACATTCGCGGTTACAACAGGGATATCAAGACATGGGTTCTCCAGTGGATGACAGGAAATGTTCATCATGAAGCCAAAGCTCTTGATGGCATTGAGCTTACAGGCCTACCCACTCCCGGAGAACTATATGAACCTAATTGTCAACTACACCGCAATGCACTGGAGAGCATCTTCCATAAGCCAGAACCCAACATGAGCCAGATGTTGAGCATGATGAAGCCTTTGCCATCTGACGCTGAATACCCAACGGAGTTCTTTGTTGATGACCTTGAGTATCTGCCTCGCACAATATATCACATCATCAGGCGAACTCTATGGCCTATCAAAGGACATTCATCAGCGGTCAAACTTGAAGGAGCCATGAAGACACTGGTCTTTTACATCCTCAATGGCATCATCTTCAATTCACAAGAATTCTTCATCCGGCAACTTGCTGCGTCTGGATCTGACCTTTTTGGCCTGAAATTCTATGCTCCATGGGTCATGCGCCTCATCAAGCGACACTCCTCTGTCAACTATCAGCCCTCTGCTCGCAATCATCTGATCTTTCTACCAGAGGTTGATATGTTAGTTGAAGCCATATACTCTGAGCCTGCCAAGAAGCATCTTTGTCTTCAAACTGTCGAGCACCAAAGCTTCACTCAGCCCATGGAAGGCGTCCAAGCAGTAACACGTATCTATCCAATGGCTGGGAACACTCGTCTGCCTCATCGTGCTCAAACTGAAGCTACTGAAAGCACCATTGCCCAAAGGCCTCAGAAGCGCTCTCGTGTTCTCAATGACCGAGAACTTCTTGTGGCACTTCATCAGAAACAAGATAAGCATCACTTTTGGCTCAAGAGACAGATGCAAAGCCTCTTGGTGGACGTCAATCGCATTTGAAATCTTGCCACCAAGAATGCTTTTGTCACTCACGAAACCTGCCGGCGATCATGGAAGAGTTTGACTCTGCTCAGTGCTGAAGCAGATCTTCAAGACGATGGCTTCACTGATTCATGTTTGACTCCACTCCTCCCCGGAATGCTGTCCTACGTCGAACTCCATCTCTTGAAGACTCTGATTATTCTTCCTCCACGACAACTGTGAATGCCAGAGTGATCGATGATGAAGACGACGCTACTTCACCGTCCCCTTCTTCTGCACGCATCGACACTGCACCAAGCACATCTGCACAACCAAACAACAACGACAACCCTGCTGCTTCACCTACTCATGAGGACGAGTAGATGCTCTATGTCTTCAAACCTTTTTGGTCCTTACTGACAAAAGGGGGAGAAGCATATTAGTTTGATAGTCTTCAAGCAGGTTCATATGGGTGGTTGCTTTATATTTTGCCTCGTGTTTACAACTCTCGCTTTTGATACATTTGGTTCTTTGAGTTGTAACACTTAAACTCGATGGTCGTCTGCTACTTATTTGCTTTACCGTGATGCGATGATAAATTCCGCATGTGCGATGATAACTTCTGCACTTAGATCATTCTGCAGATGTCCATTTTTCATTAGGCATGTCATTCTATTTGCTATATCATTTCATGCATGATGAATTATCTTCATAAGTTGAAGTGGATCTCCACAAGTACAACTTGCCATGTGCATTTGCATTCCACAAGCAAATTACTTATATGCGCATCTTCAGGGGTAGCCCTTGCTACTTATGAAGACAATACCCTATCCTTTACAATTTCACATACTTTATGCCCGTTGAAAACTTCAACCAATTTGTCATCAATCACCAAAAAGGGGGAGATTGTAAGTGCATCTAGTGCCACCCCTAGTTGGTTTGGAGTATTGACGACAAAGTTGGTTGAGGGACTAATGCGTTTGTGAGAATTGCAGGATAATGCAGGTAGTGTCCCTCATTGATTCGGTTTACCTACCGGAGATGACCCCTAAAAATGTATGAAGACATTGAAGACAATGGTGGAATGTGAAGATATTCATATTGAAGACTATGACATGAGAAGACATTGAGTGAAGACTATGGAGCGCGAAGACTGTGTCGTCTCGTTGTTTCCTTTTTCTTCTTTGTTGAGTCATAGGAACCACCGTACTGTTAAGTGGGGTCCAAGTGAACAAAGTCAGAATGACTGAAGTGATGCTCAACCCAAATCCTATGTCTTCGAGCAAAGACAATGAGAGCAAATCTTATCCAGAGCTGGATGAGTTAGCTTTGCTTGTAGCCCAAGTAAAGTTGTCGTGTGTGTTTGAAATCTGACCGTTGGAACACGTGTTAGTTCCTTAGTGACCCAGGGTCATTTTGGACATATCAGGTAGGGTTGCCTTGTGGCTATAAATAGCCCACCCCCTACACCATAAATTGATGGCTGCTCAGAGTTAGTGCACGACTTTTGTCGTTTGAGAGCAACCCACCTCGAAGCCTTTGAGAGAGAGAGAAATCCTTGCGAGGACAAAGCCCAAACACCCAGAGCCAAAGAGTGTTAGGCATCACTGAAGTCTTTCTGTCTATGTGACCTGAAGACTTATTACACTTGAGGACTGTGAATCCTCCAGCCGGTTAGGCGTCGCGTTCTGAGCATCCAAGAGTCATTGTGGATTGCTGATGAACGAAGTCTGTGAAGGTTCGGAAGTCTACCTTGAAGACTTACCAGAGTGATTGGGCGAGGACTGTGTGTCCTTAGCTCAAGGGGAATAAGGTGAAGACACGGTCTTCTGAGTTGAATCTCAGCCTCCCTAACCAGACGTACAGTTGTCACAGCAACTGGAACTAGTCCAACAAATCTCGTGTCTTCAACAAGCGACTGGTTCTATCCTCTTCCTTCCTTTATTTAGAGTTTGTCTTCGTGAAGTCATTGCCTATCTGTTGTACCTGTTTGACTTCATTGCTTGACTACTATCGTTGATTGGCTTCATACTATCTTCCATCCTAATCCTTACTACTTAGCTGCTATTAGTCCTATACTTTCACATCATTGCATACTTGACTATGGTTTGCTTATTGTAGTTTATCTTCCGTTGCATATCAATTAGGTCATAAACTTCCAAGTTTTGAAGACTTCCATAAAAATTGCCTATTCACCCCCTCTAGTCGATAACTAGCACTTTCACTCCCGGGTGCGCACAAGCGAGGACAAAGTGTGAAGAAAAGACTAGTATTGATCTATGGGGCCAGTCTAGATCCCGCCAGGAGTAACGACCACCGGCGGGTGTGTCCGGGGCGTTACAAGTTGGTATCAGAGCCGACCCTCGCGGTTACACGGATGGTTGCGGACAGGTGCGCGGTCATGTTGGGCATGATGTTTGTGACCCGTCGTGGCACACGGCATGGCACATGTGCCGGACTGGAAGCACAGACGTATGTGCCAAGAGGGAACGTTCCGGTGGCATGACGAGGACGTCGGTTACTCTGAGTGGGGGTGTATGTGATAGCCTGGCTTATTAGGGATGATAGACTAGTATTGATCTGTGGGGCCAGTCTAGATCCGGCAGCCAGGAGTAACGACCACCGGCGGGTGTGTCCGGGGTGTTACAGTGCCTATGCGCAAGGTCCAAGGAGCGAGTGGCGATGATGCTTCTCAATGCAAATACTGGTGGGAGTCCACGTGATCGCTGTTGGGTATTTGTAAGATCGTCTAGACTGTTAGCGGTTAGCTTCCTCGTACGACTGCCAGGTTCCATCTCTCCAAAGTACTTTCAATGTATGATATTTTTCTTCGAGGAGCGAATTATTTCTTGGGCCAGTGTTGTTTTATTTGCACAGCCGAGGAGGATGAACACGTCTGCATACAGTTCGCGCGAAGCAGCGCCTGTAGCTAAACATAAATTCAGCTATGCGGCAACCCACATGGAGATCAATCTTTCCTTTTCTTTATTAGGAAATCCTCATGTGCTATTCTTCCTAATAAATACATATAGTACAAATTATTTGTGCCATTATGTTTTCTGTTCGGTTTGTACTGCTGTGTGTATAGATTGCAGTACGGCCTATGTTCACGTCCACTGCTTGGTGATACATCAGATCCGGCCTCAGTCTGGCCCACGTGTGATTCGGCCAAAGGGATAGTGCAGAGCAGTGCACTGATCAGAGCTCGGCTCGATGCTACTAGACATATCGAGGATTGGCTTTGTAGCATGCTCGGCACGGATCAGTTCGTACGTTT
The DNA here is from genome assembly GCA_963921465.1 of Triticum timopheevii. Taxonomy (NCBI): domain Eukaryota; kingdom Viridiplantae; phylum Streptophyta; class Magnoliopsida; order Poales; family Poaceae; genus Triticum; species Triticum timopheevii. Next base: position 484,449,782 of record OY997270.1, on the reverse strand, counting down.
GCTTTGGTCTGCTACAGTCGTCGCTGCTGGCGTTCAGGTTGTATTTTTCCAAATTATTTGTTTAGCATTATTATACATAGAATATTTTTTGTTGGCCTGTACTGCATCATTTTGGCAGAGATATCCTACCGACGTTTGTACCTGGCACCAATCCGGCCAGCCTCTCTCTGTCACCTGGGCAGGCTGACCTTCACCGACATCGCCGTGCCACGACGCCAACGCGCCATCGAGCTAGCCTCAGCGCTCAGGCCATATTTACCAAACTTTTCTCGCATAAATTAAATATGCATCTTTTTTTTCATTATTATTTTTTTGTTTTGCATTATTTTACAAGTGTAGGTGATACGTCTCCAACGTATCTACTTTTCCAAACACTTTTGCCCTTGTTTTGGACTCTAACTTGCATGATTTGAATGAAACTAACCCGGACTGACACTGTTTTCAACAGAACTGCCATGATGTTGTTTTATGTGTAGAAAAGAAAAGTTCTCGAAATGTCCTGGAAATCCACGGAGGCACTTTTTGGAATTAATAAGAATTTTTGGCGAAAGAATTAAAACCAGGGGGCCCACAGGCTGTCCACGAGACAGGGGGCACACCCTGCTATCTCGTGGGCCCCCTGGACCTCCACCGACCTCAACTCCAACTCCATATATTCACGTTCGGGGAGAAAAAACCCAGAGAGAAAGTTTCATCGTGTTTTACAACACGGAGCCGCCGCCAAGCCCTAATCTCTCTCAGGAGGGATGATCTGGAGTCCGTTCGGGGCTCCGGAGAGGGGGATTCGTCGTCGTCGTCATCATCAACCATCCTCCATCACCAATTTCATGATGCTCACCGCCGTGCGTTAGTAATTCCATCGTAGGCTTGCTGGACGATGATGGGTTCAATGAGATTTACCATGTAATCAAGTTAGTTTTGTTAGGGTTTGTCCCTAGTATCCACTATGTTCTGAGATTGATGTTGCTATGACTTTGCTATGCTTAATGCTTGTCACTAGGGCCCGAGTGCCATAATTTCAGATCTGAACCTATTATGTTTTCATGAATATATGTGTGTTCTTTATCCTATCTTGCAAGTCTATAGTCACCTATTATGTGTTATGATCCGACAACCCCGAAGTGACAATAATCAGGATACTTCTCGGTGATCAATAAACTCGGTGATTCATATTGTTCTTCGCTTAGTTACTTTTCCTTTGCTACTGTCACAACTACTACAAAAACCCAAAAACATTTATCTTTACTTTTGCTACCGTTGCCTTTATTATCATACCACTTTTGCTACTAAACACTTTGCTGCATATACTAAGTTATCCAGGTGTGGTTGAATTGACAACTCAACTGCTAATACTCAAGAATATTCTTTTGGCTCCCCTTGTGTCGAATCAATAAACTTCGGTTGAATACTTTACCCCCGAAAGCTGTTGCGATCCCTTATACTTGTGAATTATCAAGACTAATTTCTGGCGCTGTTGCCGGGGAGCATAGCTCTATTCTCTGAGTCACTTGGGATTTATATCTGTTGATCACTATGAAGAACTTGAAAGACGACCGGACTACTATTTTGCCCTCAACTACGTGGGGAGGTAAGGAACTGCCATCTAGCCTTGCACTAGATTCTCCTACCGTTATTAGTAGACTTGCGACACCTAAACCTGCTACTGCTATGAATTCTGATGTGTCGCATGTTCTTGATGATGCCACTTCTGCTATGCATGATGAAACTACTTCTGTGCGTGATACTACTTTGCCATTAGGTGAATTTCTTGATGAACAACTTGCTAGAGTTAGGCGGAATGAAATTACTGAAGAACCTATTATTGATGATAGTGATGATGAAGGTTCTCCCAATGATTATGTATTACCTGTTGTTCCTAAGGGTTATGTTATGAATGAAGAAGCTGCTAGGGAAATCTTTGCTTGCAATGATAGATATGATCTTAAGAAATTATTAGCTAAATGGAAGTAGCAGTCTCTTAATGCTAGAATGAAACCTGATCCTGATTTTGCTACTTCACCTATCTGTGTTACTGATAAGGATTATGAATTCTCCGTTGATCCTGAGATTATTACTTTAGTTGAATTTGATCCTTTTTATGGCCTTGATTCTGAAACTATTGTGGCACATCTTACTAAGTTGAATGATATAGCCACCCTATTTATTAATGATGAGAAGTCTCGCTATTTTTATATCCTTAAGATATTTCCATTCTCATTAAAGGGTGACGCTAAGACTTGGTATAATTCTCTTGCTCCTGGTTGTGCGCGCAGTCCCCAGGATATGATTTATTACTTCTCTGCTAAATATTTCCCTGCTCATAAGAAACAAGCTGCCTTGCGGGAAATATATAATTTTGTGCAAATCAAAGAAGAGAGTCTCCCACAAGCTTGGGGGGGCTTCTCCTGTTACTTAATGCTTTGCCTGATCATCCTCTTAAGAAAAATGAAATACTTGATATCTTTTATAATGGACTAACCGATGCTTCCAAGGACTACTTGGATAGTTGTGCTGGTTGTGTTTTCAGGGAAAGAATAGTCGATGAAGCTGAAATACTATTGAATATTATGTTGACTAATGAAAATAATTGGACTCTTCCCGAGCCAATTCCTGAAGTAATTCCTGAACCAATTGAGCCAACTCATGAGCCTATTCCTAAACCCACTCCGAAGAAGAGAGGTGTTTTATTTCTCAGTCCTGAAGATATGCAAGAGGCAAAGAAATCAATGAAAGAAAAAGGTATTAAAGCTGAAGATGTTAAGAATTTACCTCCTATTGAAGAAATACATGGTCTTAATATACCGCCTATTGAAGAACCATATTGTCTTGATAACACGACACAGGTAGTAAAGGTAAATTCTCTCTGTAGATATGATAAAGTTGAAGTCCCCTCTACCAAATTTCATAGCCCTTGCTTAGATGAATTTGATGACTTTTCGGCTAGACAAGAAAGTTTCAATACTTATGTTGGTAGAGAGTTAAAGAATAATGCTGTCGAGATAGGACGTGTGGGCGATAATATAGCTAGAGTTAAAGATGAACTTCACCTCGTTAGCAAATATGCTTCTCTGGTTGCTACTCAAGCTGAGAAAGTACTTAAAGCTCAGAATGATTTGCTTGAGGAATTAAATAATAAAAATGACTTTGCTATTTGAGTGGCTACTAGAACGGGTAGAATGACTCAGGAACCTTTGTATCCTGAAGGCCACCCTAAGAGAATCGAGCAAGATTCTCAGAGAAATAATTTAGAAGCACCTAGTTCTTCTAAAGAGAAGAAAAAGAAAAACGATAGAACTTTGCATGCTTCTAGTGAACCTACTGTAGACACACCTGAGAATCCCAATGATATTTCTATTTCTGATGCTGAAACACAATTAGGTGATGAACATGAACCTAGTGATAATGTTAATGATAATGTTCATGTTGATGCTCAACCTAGCAAAAACAATGATGTAGAGATAGAACCTGCTGTTGATCTTGATAACCCACAATCAAAGAATCAACCTTATGATAAGAGAGATTTTGTTGCTAGGAAGCACGGTAAAGAAAGAGAACCATGGGTTCACCCTTTCCTCCTAAACCATCCAAGTCACAGGATGATGAGGATTTTGAGCGCTTTGTTGACATGATTAGACCTATTTTCTTACGTATGCACTTAACTGATATGCCCAAAGTAAATAATTATGCTAAATATATGAAGGATGTCATCAAAAATAAAAGAAAGATACCGGAATCTGAAATTTCCACCATGCTTGCTAATTACACTTTTAAGGGTGGAATACCAAAGAAACTTGGAGATCCGGGTGTACCAACTATACCATGTTCCATTAAAAGAAATTATGTTAGAACTGCTTTATGTGATCTTGGAGCCGGTGTTAGTGTTATGCCTCTCTCTTTATATCGTAGACTTGAATTGAATAAGTTGACACCTACTGAAATATCTTTGCAAATGGCCGATAAATCAACTGCTATACCTGTCGGCATTTGTGAGGACGTGCCTGTTGTGGTTGCAAATGTCACTATCTTAACAGACTTTGTTATTCTTGATATTCCCGAGGACGATAGTATGTCTATTATTCTTGGTAGACCTTTTCTTAATACTGCAGGGGTTGTTATTGATTGCAACAAATGCAATGTCACTTTTCATGTTAATGGTAATGAGCATACGGTACACTTTCCGAGGAAATCATCTCAAGTTCATAGCATCAATTCTATTGAAAAAGTTCCAACTATCATTTTTTGGAGGTTTTGAATTTCCTCTCCCTACTATCAAGAAAAAGTATGATATTCTTATTGTTGGGGATTTTCATATCCCATGTTGAGGTAACTTAGTGTTATTTGAAATTTTTCCGGTTCCGTGTTATTCGGAATGAGTTTGTTAACAAGACTCGATGAACCTTGTTAGTGGGTTCATTTTGATGATCACGAGATGGATGAAACTAGAAGGCACAACCTTCTGTACCCACTTTTTACTTTCTGTTATTTAGAATAAATAAAGCAAAAATAGTATTATCTGTCTGTTTTCTGAATTATCCATGCATTGAAAAATAGTCCGAAAATAAAAGTGCTCCAAATGCCCTGCAAATTTAGTATGATTTTTTCTGGAATATTTAAGGATTTTAGGCACTGAAAACACTGCAGGAGGGGCAAGCACCAAGAGAGTGGAGGGCGCCCCTCCCCTATAGGGAGCGCCCCCTGTCTAGTGGGCCCCTGGTGGCCCCCCTGCACTTATGCCAGCACCCACACACTTCATCTTCTACCCAAAAAAATCCCCATTTAGCTCAAGCACGAGTTCTAGCTCGTTTTGCTGCGATTTTCGATCTCCTTGCTCAAAGCTCCATTCACAAAACTGTTTTGGGAGATTGTTGCTTGGTATGTGACTCCTCCATTGGTCCAATTAGTTTTTGTTCTAGTGCTTTATTCATTGCAAATTTTTGCTGCATAGGTGACCATGTTCTTGAGCTTGCATGTTCAATTTTTGAGGTCCCAAGCAATTCTAATGCATGATATAGGCTCTAGGCACTTGTAGGAGTAGTTGCTATCAATCTTGTTTAGTTTTATTCACTTTTATTTTGAAGTTACTAAAATTTCAGAAATTTTCAGAAAATGTTGAGGAAACTTTTGAGGGGCTCTTCTAGCCAAAGCTCTCAGGAAAAACAAGCCAAAGAGAAGGAAAAAGCCAAGTATAATCTTCCTCGCTTAGAGGAAGTACGGTCGTGTGAATGGCCATGCGAGGATTTCTTGAAAGAAGCTGGAATTCATGAAGACTTTTATGCTTTAATCGAGACCGCGGGCCTCACCGGTTTCATCAACGACCGAATCGATAAATATCTCTTACTTACCAATACTTTCATGCAAAAAATTTATTATTATCCTAAGAAGTCACCGCCTGCAGTATCATTTCATTTATATGATGAATTCAAAGAAATGTCTTTACGTCATTTTTGTGCGGTATGTAGGATACCTTATGAGGGAGAATTAGAGGAACCCCATCGTGAAGATGTGGGTGGCTTCATTAATACTATTGCTGTAGAAGAGCCAAAGAAGGGCTCTGAAGCAAAAGTCTCTAGCATACACTTTCTTGTTTTACGCTACTTTGCCATATTTGCTAGTAGATGCTTAATTGGCCATGGAAATAGTGGAAATTTGAGCGTTCCTGATATTATTATTCTTCAACATGCTTTGCTGCGAGACAATACTTTTAGTATGGGTGCCATCGTTGCTAAACGGCTAGCCCCGAATCGTACAAAAGGCCCCATATTTGGAGGTATCTATGCTGCACGTCTTGCTAAACATTTTCAGATACCCATTAGGCACCATGAGGAGGATGAGATAAAATTGCCTCCTCACATTTTACATTACAAGAGCATGGTAGCACACAAGTTTATTGTTGACAGCGAAGAAAAGATGCTCTTGTATAAACTTAGATTTAATAAGAAACACTTTGAGATTATTATTTTGCCTGCGCCTCTGTTGTTTGATTTGCTGGCAGAAAATCGTCTTGTCACGCCGGAAGCGGTGAACATTCATCAAACTCAAGCTTTTACTCCAGAACCTGAACCTGAGCCGGAACCTGAGCTGAACCCCTATCGTGCATCATCTGTCCAGTGGGATCCGGAGATGACCAGCCAGTGGTATCCTGATTATACCTCCCATTACACCGGGGAGAGTAGCGGCGGTCCTTGGTACTAGACCAACTTAGGCCAAAAGCCTAAGCTTGGGGGAGTACGTATTTCTCACTGACCTTACATTCATGTTCACACACTAGTTGTCGGTGCTCATACTCTTTCATTGTATTATCCATGTTAGTTTAAATTTCTTTTTCTAGTTTCTTTTTGTGTGTTTGTTAAACCTTAAGAAAAACAAAAAATTAGTTAGTTTAATTTCCATGCTTGTAGTAGAAATTAAAATTAAAACCCAAAAATATTTCTAGTTCTTCTTCTTACTTGTTGGGAGCTTTCCCGTGTAAATAGTTTTATTTTCTTTTCTTTCCTTTGCGGGTCGAGAAGACCATATTGAAAATGCTTAGTGGCACTTATATGCATGATTTTTTATTTAACTTAGAGCCCATATTACTTGTCTTCTCTCTTGAATTGAATGCTTGCAGATTCTAGCTTAGTCCAATGCACGTGCACTCTTATTATTATACACATCGTTTGGTCGTGCAAGTGAAAGGCAATAATGACGATATATGATGGACTTATTGGGATGAGAAAAGCTGGTATGAACTCGACCTCTCTTGTTTTTGTAATGATTCATCGTTCCTGAGTCAGCTTATTATGAGGTAAACATATTTGCAATGAAATTTAGAGATTATAGTTGCTTGTGCCATGCTTGATTAGCTATGAGTTATAATGGTTTACCTAGCGTGCCAACATGCTATTAGAATGATTATGATGTGATATGATGGGACGGTATCCTCCTTTGAATGAATTGAGTAACTCGACTTGGCACATGTTCACGCATGTAGTTGAATCAAATCAACATAGCCTTCATGATATTTATGTTCACGGTAGATTATATCCTACTCATGCTTGTACTCGGTGTAAATTAATTTTAATGCATGTTTACGACTGTTGTCGCTATCTCAGTTGGTCGCTTCCAAGTCTTTTGCTAGCCTTCACCTGTACTAAGCGGGAATACTGCTTGTGCATCCAAACTCCTTAAACCCCAAAGTTGTGTTATTTACCTTCCTATATGTGTTATTTACCTGCCATTCCAAGTAAATTTGTATGTGCCAAACTCCAAACCTTCAAATGAAATTCTGTTTTGTATGCTCGAGCAGCTCATGTTACAACTAGGGCTGCCTATATCTTCCATGCTAGGTGGGTTATTGTCAAGAGGAGTGGACTCTGCTCCTCATTCACGAGAAAGGGCCGGTAACCGGGATGCCCAGTCCCATGATCCAAAAAGATCAAAGCAAATCAAAATAATTAAACAAAACTCCCCCAGGGCTGTTGTTAGTTGGAGGCACTCGTCGTTTTGAGCAAGCCATGGATTGATGCTTGTTGGTGGTTGGGGGAGTATAAACCTTTACCATTCTGTTTGGGAACTGCCTATAATGCATATAGTATGGAAGATACAGCCATCTCATAGTTGTTGTGTTGACAGCAAAAGTATGCCGCTCAAAATGTTATTCAATCTCTATTTTAAAATCGAGCTCTGGCACCTCTACAAATCCCTGCGTCCCTCTGCGAAGGGCCTGTCTATTTACTTTTATGTTGAGTCATCACCCTTCTTATAAAAAAGCACCCGCTGGAGAGCACACTGTCATTTGCATTCATTACTATTGGTTTATATTGGGTATGACTTGACTGGATCTCTTTTACCATGAATTACAATGTTTAGTCAGTCCTTGATCTTTAAAGGTGCTCTGCATTTATGTTTGCGGTCTCAGAAAGGGCTAGCGAGATACCATTTTGTTATATCATGTTATGATTATTTTGAGAAAGTGTTGTCACCCAAGTTTTATTATTATGGCTCGCTAGCCGATTATGCTATTGATATGAGTAATTGTGAGACCTAAGTGTTATTATGAGTATGGTTAGTTCATAATATTTGCTGAAACTTGAATGCTGGCTTTTCGTGTTACAACAACAAGAGCAAATAGAGTTTGTAAAAGTTTTTCTTTATCACTTTCAGTTTATCAACTGAATTGCTTGAGGACAAGCAAAGGTTTAAGCTTGGGGGAGTTGATACGTCTCCAACGTATCTACTTTTCCAAATACTTTTGCCCTTGTTTTGGACTCTAACTTGCATGATTTGAATGAAACTAACCCGGACTGAGGCTATTTTCAGCAGAACTGCCATGATTTTGTTTTATGTGTAGAAAAGAAAAGTTCTCAGAATGTCCTGGAAATCCATGGAGGCACTTTTTGGAATTAATAAGAATTTTTGGCGAAAGAATCAACACTTGGGGGCCCACAGGCTGTCCACGAGACAGGGGGCGCGCCCTCCTATCTCAACTCCAACTCCATATATTCACATTCGGGGAGAAAAAACCCAGAGAGAAAGTTTCATCGCGTTCTACGACACGAAGCCGCTGCCAAGCCCTAATCTCTCACGGGAGGGCTGATCTAGAGTCCGTTCGGGGCTCCGGACAGGGGGATTCGTCGTTGCCGCTGTCATCATCAACCATCCTCCATCACCAATTTCATGATGCTCACCGTCGTGCATGAGTAATTCCATCATAGGCTTGCTAGACAGTGATGGGTTGGATGAGATTTACCATGTAATCAAGTTAGTTTTGTTAGGGTTTGATCCCTAGTATCCACTATGTTTTGAGATTGATGTTGCTATGACTTTGCTATGCTTAATGCTTGTCACTAGGGCCCGAGTGCCATGATTTCAGATCTGAACCTATTATGTTTTCATGAATATATGTGTGTTCTTTATCCTATCTTGCAAGTCTATAGTCACCTATTATGTGTTATGATCCGACAACCCCGAAGTGACAATAATCGGGATACTTCTCGGTGATAACCGTAGTTTGAGGAGTTCATGTATTCACTATGTGCTAATGCTTTGTTCCGGTTCTCTATTAAAAGGAAGCCTTAATATCCCTTAGTTTCCGCTAGGACCCCGCTGCCACGGGAGGGTTGGACAAAAGATGTCATGCAAGTTCTTTTCCATAAGCACGTATGACTATTTACGGAATACATGCCTACATTACATTGAAGAACTGGAGCTAGTTCTATATCACCCCATGTTATAACTATTGCATGAGGAATTGCATCCGGCATAATTATCTATCACTGATCCATTGCCTACGAGCTTTTCACATATTGTTCTTTGCTTATTTACTTTTCCGTTGCTACTGTCACAACTACTACAAAAACCCAAAAACATTTATCTTTACTTTTGCTACCGTTACATTTATTATCATACCACTTTTGCTACTAAACACTTTGCTATAGATACTAAGTTATCCAGGTGTGGTTGAATTGACAACTCAACTGCTAATACTCAAGAATATTCTTTGGCTCCCCTTGTGTCGAATCAATAAATTTGGGTTGAATACTTTACCCTCGAAAGCTGTTGTGATCCCCTACACTTGTGGGTTATCAGCAGGCAATTGACTTAGATCGGGCCGCACTATCTCCTCGACATGGTGTCCTCGTCGCCCATCTCCATCGACTGAATCATGTCGTCACCTTGGAGTGCTGCCCTGTGTTGGCAACCCCGCATCGTCGCTTCATCAACCTATTCGGCCGGAAACTCCAGTGTCATTCGGCGACCTGCTCCATCACCTCAGCTAGACTGGGGGCTTCACCTCTTCGGAGTGCCGAGCTCTTCGCTCAGCCACATCGGGCTTGGGGGCTGAGACCTTGTCCTGCACCAAGCTCAGACCATGTCATCAATGCCGAACACATTAACCAGCTAAGTCGCTTTCATGCTCAAAAACTCCAAGTTTTAAATTTTGTTCGGTTCGACCAAGCATTATAGCATTTTGGCAAAAAAGTTGCTTGTGAAAAACTTTCTTGTCCAAACTCTGTTTGTGGCACACAAATTCAAATACCCCGTTTACTTGGGGGCTTCCTTTATGAAGCCTTTTCTCTTGCAAATGATTATACTTGTACGACGTCGTTCCTTGTTCGTGTATTACGCCACAATATGCACCATATTGACCTAAGTGATTTGCAAGCTGGGTTGCCTTGCTCCTGTGTTTAACCCTACATTCACGATTGTTCGGCTAGGGAGTAAAGGGAGCACCTCTGCAATTGTCACGATCGGGTCACCCGAGCCGGACCTCAGACTGGGTGAAGCCGAAAGCTAGCGCTCTTACTATTTTCAATAATGGTCGGCACACAACGGAACTCATGAGTACAAAAATCGATTGCACAAGTCTCATAGTGAGCAACCGAAGAAAGGTATCAGTGCGGGTACTATTTTCTTCGAAGATGCTTCTTACACTATCAGTAATATAGCATAAGTTCCCTGAGCGCGCTTTGTCTGTTACAGCCTTATGGCCCGATTGCCTGGTTATCGGAAACACCATCGATATTCTCGACAGGTGGAGTACATAACACTTTTCGGCCCTTGGCCAAAGAGGGAGAAGCCGACGGTCGGTTAAGACGCTCTTAAAGTTCGGGTGAACACATATATGATATAAGTACTTCGGTACATACAATCAATATACATAAAATTCTTTTACCCAAGTCACTCGGGGGCTCTAAATTTATGTGAGCTGTTTTATAATATGTGTTCTTCTTCTTAGTCGTTGCAGTGTTTTTCTATCACTCCTTTTTTTGACGCGAGCATGCGGTCAATTGTCGGGGAGCCTAATTTCTCTCTCAAAGCCGCTAAAGTTTGCTAAACTGGCCTAACGAGAAGTACTCCGCCTTCGAGATAGGGGTTTGAAGCCATAGGCTGACCCGCTTGAAGTCTTGAGATAGGATGTGTCATGTTAAAGCACGACAGAAGCACAATTTTTTTCTAATACCAAATTTCTGATTGGCACCGAACAATTGATCTAGTTCAGACGTCGAGTTTTTCCTGACGTTCTTGGGTTTTCCAATCCTATGGCACTTTTCAACCATTTGTGTGTTTTCCGCATAAGTCTCGCAGGGCAGCGCCGGACACCTTCAGAGATTCGGCAAAAATTCTCGGATATTGCTATATATGCATCAGTTTTGAATTGTGTCTTCGGTTAATAGTTGGGTCGCCCGACTCCTGTGCTTGCCTCCTATGTTCCGCTTTGTTCGGCTAGGTGTGCAAAGGGAGAACCACTGCGATTGTGCTTCCATCTCGCATGGTTAAGCACCTTAGTGGAGAAAGCCGAAAACTGACTGTCACAATAGCGGTAAACCGGTCAGCGATCCGATGACTATGTTAAATGACGGGCCGTTCATAACATTGGCCGAAGTGTTTACGGCTTGACCTTGGATGTCGCCGAACACTAACTGGGGGCTCATAGCTAGCTTCCCCGATTTAAAGCTCCTATAACTAAGTGAAAGTTATAAAGCCCGCATATCTGATTGCCTCATTTCTGCTAACACAACCGCCTCCGGGCACCGAGACGTCGGCTAAGGGTTGTTTTGTTAGTGCGGAAACACTCTGCGTAGTATCTACCAAGGGGTACAAGCCGGTGATGGGCCACTTTCAACTGATAAACGGTCGCAATGGAGTCAAAATAATGATGTAAAGTACTTGGATACATAGAATCATTACACATAATCTGTGATTTTACTCAGGATATCGATCCTTAATTCGGCCACCCGTGCCCACATTAAGGCTCGGGGGCTACTAGGCTTCATGCTCATTATTTACAAATATCGAAGGGGCACATCGATCCCCTGACCTGGTGTTGCCACCCGACCAGTGTCTCGGGGGCTACTGCATTGGTAATCCAATGCAGAGAATTTAAAGCGCAATATATTTCTCGAGGAGATTATTATCCTCAGGTTGGTCGGCCGCACCCAACCTGAGTCTCGAGGGCTTTGCACACTGCGATTCTATTCCTAAGTATGCTGCCAAGCTGGGAATCGATCCTCAGGCTGATTTTATGAATCGACCTGAGTCTCAGGGGCTATTAGGGTCAGCGGTTTGATTTTTTCCTTCAGGTGCATCCCGGATATTAGGCCAACATGCACCGTGAGGGCTACTGGCTATACATCTCGGCAGAGATTACATTGCATAATTGGGAATTAAATTCATAAATTACAGCCCATGGCCGAGGTGGTGCACCACCTCGCATACAGTCCGGCGTTGGTGCTCAACTACAATAGACACCTCGGAAGTAGTCCGGCATAAAGCTCGGACGGCAGTGGTTGGCTCCGTAGAGGGCATTCCCAGCATTAAGCTCGGCTAAACTCCTCCAACTTTTTTGAAACAAGGTGATCTATGACACCTCGAATATAGTCTGGCGTTGGAGCTTGGACATAGTCCGACGTTGGAGCTCAGATACAGTCCGGCGTTGGAGCTTGGACATAGTCCGGTATTGGAGCTTCTACATAGTCCGGCGTTGGAGCTCGGATACATTCCGGCGTTGGAGCTCGGAAGCGGTCCGGCGTTGGTGCTCGGCTGCTAAAGATACCTTGAATACAGTCCAGCGTTGGAGCTCGGACGCAAGAGGACACTGCCTCCCGGGAACAACTCCAAACTCGAGGTGTGGCATGAAAATATCAAGGCATTGATAAAGTCCGGAAACTTAAAGGGGCTCCTCGGATACCCGACGTGTAAACTCTTCGGATGCACTTCGGCGATCCTCAAGATCAAAGATGAGAAGATTTGTTGAACCAGTTTTCAAGACCGACGACCGAAGATGAAGAACAGTTCGGAAGAATCGAGGAGCGTCCCCAACTTGAAGACTGGTTCAGGGCGCTACTGACGGTGTCCTGGACTAGGGGGTACACACCACGTCGTCTCCCAATCAGTTGGATTGGGCCGAGCACCCCCATGGCCGTATACTCGTGGGCTAGTTCGGACAACCCCTGTCGCATACAAGGAAGACTCCACAAGACTTGGCACCCAAGACAAGGACTCTCCTAAACCCAAGGCCTCCGGTGTCTTATATAAACGGAGGCAAGGCTAGTCAATAGACTCTCCTAAACCCTAGGCCTCCTGAAGACTTGTTACACTTGAGGACTGTGAATCCTCCAGCCGGTTAGGAATCGCGTTCTGAGCATCCAAGAGTCAGTGTGGATTGCCGGCGAACGAAGTCTGTGAAGGTTTGGAAGTCTACCTTGAAGACTTACCAGAGTGATTGGGTGGGGACTAGGTGTCCTTAGCTCAAGGGGAATAAGGTGAAGATGCGGTCTTCTGAGTTGAATCTCAGCCTCCCTAACCATAATTACAGTTGTCACAGTAACTGGAACTGGTCAAACAAATCTCTGTCCTCCCCAAGCTACTAGTTCTGTCTCTCACTTCTCTTTACTTACAATTTGTCTTCGTGAAGTCATTGCCTGCTTGCATTATTTGTTTGACTTCACTGTGTGACTACTTGTTCTGATTGGCTTCATACTATCTTCCATCCTGATCCTTACTACCTAGCTGCTGATAGTCTTTGTGCTTTCACTTCATTGAATACTTGACAATGGCTTGCCTAGTGTAGTCTACCTTCCGCTGCATACGAATAGTGTCATTTCTATAGTTTGTCTTCGAAACTCCCATGTTTTGAAGACTTTCATAAAAATCGCCTATTCACCCCCCCCCCCTCTAGTCGATAACTAGCTCTTTCAAATGTCCCAGCCTCTGGACTTTTGTAAAAAATAAAAGAGGCCAAAGAAGCCCACAAAAAAGAAAGAGAAAAGAGAGAAGGGACAATGTTACTATCCTTTTCCCATACTTGTCCTTCAAAGTAGCACCATGATATTCATGATAGAGAGTCTCCTATGTTGTCACTTTCATATACTAGTGGGAATTTTTCATTATAGAACTTGGCTTGTATATTCCAGTGATGTGCTTCCTCAAATTGCCCTAGGTCTTCGTGAGCAAGTGAGTTGGATGCACACCCACTTAGTTTCTTTTTGAGCTTTCATACACTTATTGCTCTAGTGCATCCGTTGCATGGCAATCCCTACTCACTCACATTGATATCTATTGATGGGCATCTCCGTAGCCCGTTAATACGCCTAGTTGATGTCAGACTTTCTCCTTATTTTTGTCTTCTCCACAACCATCATGTTCTATTCCACCTTGAATTTAAACGAATCGTGAGCTCCCACTAGTAGAAAAAGGGTCAAACGTGAAGCACATTAGTGCTGGTTTGATTTTGGCCCGGTACTAATGGTACCATTTGTGCCGGTTCGAACGGATTTGCATTAATGCCGGTTCGTGTTGAACCTTTAGTACCGGTTCGTGGCACGAACCGGTACTAAAGGGGTGGTGGCAGGCTGGCGTCAGGCCGGGGCCCCACGAGCCCCTTTAGTCCTGGTTTGTGGCACAAACTGGTACTAAAGGGCCAACCTTTAGTACCGGTTCGTGCCACGAACCGGCACTAAAGGGGTCTAACCTATAGTCCCGGTTGTAGACACAAACCGGGACTATATGGCAATTTTTAAACTTGGAAAAATCATAACTAAATATTCTAATTCAGAAAAATACATATAATATATCAAAATTTGCAGAACAAAAGGATTGATCCGCTGAAATAACAAGTTTTCCGTTTCGACAATTTTTAAAATCTCAAAATTCCAAAGGGAAAATAGAGTTTTTGGACATTTTTTAGACGTTTTGTGCCTTTAGTGCCAGGGTTTAGATTTCAGAGTTTATGGTTAGGTTTTATGGTTTAAACCCTTAGTTTTTACTGTTTAGCATAGAGTTTTCGACGTTTTAAGTTCCGGGTTTAGGGTTTAGGACAATTTTTGAAATGACAAAATTGTAAAAGGAGAAAAAGATATGCTCTAATTTATGTTTTTTAAAATTTTGGTTAAATCTTGTCAAACCGGTCAAACAACTGATTCAAGAAATATAGAGTGTTACTAAATAATTATGCAATAATATTAGTGTTACTTATTCAAGAAGTATTAATGTTGCTACATAATTTCAGTTTTTTTAATTTTGGTTAAATCTGGTCAAACTATGGTCAAACTACTTATTCAAGAAGTATTAATGTTTCTACATAATTATTAAAGAATATTAGTGTTACTAAATAATTATTTTCATTTTTTGAATTTTGGTCAACTATGGTCAAACTATGGTCAAACTGTGGTCAAACTTATTCAAGAAATATTAGTGTTACTAAATGTTTTTTAGAATAATAGTTCCAAACTCAAACGATAAAACGTGTGACCTAATGCTCAAGCTAAACTGCTGAGGGTTAATAGGATTGACAGCTTACATTTGTCAGGAAAACAACAATTGCAGACTTGGAAACCAGGGAGAATAGAACCTGAAAGTTAAGCGTGCTCAGGCTAGAGTAGTGAGAGGATGGGTGACCGTCCGGGAAGTTAGATGATTTGGAATGATGAAGGGTGATTAGAGATTACATATTAAATTGAGCAGTGGTGAGGGGTAATTAGAGATTAGAGGTTAAAATAATTCAAAAAATTGAAAATAAAAAAATCAAATATTTTTTACAAAATTTTCAAAAAAAAATACCTTTATTACCGGTTTGTAACACCAACCGGTACTAAAGATCCCCCATACCACGGCGCGAGCTCACGCCACGTGGTGGGCCTTTAGTGGCAGTTCGTGCCGAACCGGTACTAAGGGGGGGGGCCTTTAGTGCCCACACTTTAGTGCCGGTTATGGAACCGGCACTAAAGGGCCTTACGAGCCGGTGCTATTGCTCGGTTCTGCACTAGTGTGCATTCTAAACCATGGCCGCAACCAATTTTCAAACCTTCACAAATTTGGTAAACATAAAGTATGTGTTGTGCAAGCACATCCAAACCCTAGCATCCAGTGGCGTAACTAGGGTGAGTCACCAGTCATGATCTAGGCCATCAAGACAATGCCTAATAGCGTGTAGACAGCCAGCCGGACCCGCATGGTGCAAAAATATCTGTTTGGTTGGGTGGGATGCATTTATTTTTCTGGTTCGCATGATGTTTAAAGCACTCCTAAATACTGCACTTAGAGGAGTAGAAGAAAGGGAATGCTTGGGCCGATAGGACTAGCCACATACTAAGCCCCAAGCCACCCAAAAGCTCTTGCGAGCATATCTCGTCGTTGCCTGAGCATATGCATACGTGATAACCCACAAGTATAGGGGATCGTTTGTAGCCTTCTTCGATAAATAAGAGTGACGAGGAGCTAAAGGCGGAAAAAATATTCCCTCAAGCTATCAACCACCGATACAACTCTATACACACTTGACGTTTGCTTTACCTAGAACAAGAATAAAACTAGAAGTACTTTGCGAGAACAAACCTGCGAATAAATTGCAAGATAATAAAAGTGGATAGCTTTTGTCAACAAGAATGTCATTTGTCCCTAGGCAATGGATAACAAGTACCGGTAATCATTCTTGCAATTTTATATGAGTGAGAGACATGAGCTAACATACTTTCTCTACTTGGATCATATGCACTTATGATTGGACCCCTAGCAAGCATCCGCAACTACTAAAGATCATTAAGGTCGTGAAACCCAACCATAGCATTAAGTATCAAGTCCTCTTTACTCCCTTACACCATAACCTCCTTATCCGTGTTTAGCCTACTGTCACCCCCGCAACACCGATAATAAGCAAACAATGAACATATTGCAACATCCTATAGCGGGGGCCCCTCCGTTTGCGTGACATGGAGGGCACACTGTAAGACAACACCATAAATAAAATATACAATCATACCAATCAAGATCACGATTAACCCATAGGACAAAACAGATCTACTCAAACATCATAACATAACCATAGATCATTGGGAAATAATATATGGGGTTCAGCACCATGTTTAAGTAGAGATTACAATGGGGATAAGAGGTGTTACACCGCTGCATAGAGGGGGAGAAAGTTGGTGATGACGGTAGCAAGGTTGTTGATGTAGATCGCCGTCACGATACTAGCCCTGGCGGCACTCCGGCGCAACCAGGAGAGAGGGGGAGAGATCCCCCTCCTTCTTCTTCTTCCTTGGCCTCCCTCCAAGATTGGATCTGTCTCTCTGTTCCCTTCTGTTTCGTGTTCCCCAGATCTGGCCCTTCACGGTTTCTTCAATTCCCGGAGATCCGTAACTCCGATTGCGCTGAAATTTTTACACAATTTTTTTCATAAATTATCTTTCTTGCGCCAGAAGAAGGGCCCCAACCGCCTTACGGGGAGGGCATAAGACACCTGGGTGCACCTAGCACCCCCTGGCGCACCCTGGTATATCTTGGCGGCTGAGGGCCCCTGTTTGCGTTGATTCCACCTCCCAAAAATCACATATATTCCAAAATAATTCTTCGTCAATTTTTATCGCGTTTGGACTTTGTTTGATATGGATTTTCTGTGAAACAAGAAACATGCAACAAATAGGAACTGGCACTTGGCACTGGATCAGCAGGTTAGTCCAATAAATCATATAGATTGTTGCCAAAAATATGTAAAAGTTGTATAATATTGGCATGAAACAATCAAAAATTATAGATACGACGGAGACATATCAGCATGCCACCGTAGCACTCACATCAACCAACCAAGAACATGTGTAGGGTATTACACCACACAATGACCTAAAGCTAGAGGAAGACTTGGCTGTTTCAGTCCCTGGCCAAGTAAAAACACAGGGTGTCATTGATCCCTGATGTCATGAGTTGACACTTCGACATAAATGTTAGAGAATGGCAACGCCCGCTGCAATAAATTCTTCATCCTCCTTATCCCAAATCATTTGTTTGCCATAATATCATGTCACCCCATTGCGGTAGGGGGGAGTATGTTCCTCTTCTGAAGTTTAGATTGTTGAACACTTTTATCTAGAAAGTCTTTTATCTTTCTGAAAGCTTTAAATTGTTCCCAATTTTCCTTCCCAATCATGTTGTATTATGGTGAGTAAGCTAGCGTTCATCAAAATTTCAAAACATCACCATATATACGAACAAGATGCATAGTGAGACCATGGTTTCATGGCAATCTATGTGTCTTTCATTCACTTCTATCATCACATCACACCAAGCGTCCTTCTCTACTCCACCATATTGGCAGCCATAGAGTGTCTTCTCAAACCTCAACAACTTTGTGGCAAGGACACATGACATTGTGTGTAACACATTTTTTGCAATATAACCATGACTTTGAGCCACCAATAAACCCTTCAAAGCCCTATTTTGTTATTATCACGTATTCAACACTCCAGCAATATTCAACTACAAGTTTGCAAGAAGCTATGTTGTTGACTCGTCCACTCTACATCTTCCCCACATGGTACGACACACGGGGTGCCGGAAGAGGGAGTATAGGACAATACAAGTCCAAAGGGTCCACACTATACAACTTTTTTCGTGGTTGCGGGACTGTCACTCAAACTCAAATGTAAAATTAAAAACATTTGCACATGTGCATAATGTTGCTTCACGTATGGCCGACAGCTAAACTTGGCCAAGAAAAAAAGTTTGAGTCGTCAGAAAACAATGTACTACTTATAAAATCTTTACACTTCTACCCATTGTTTTACTTATATGGAAATTTACCCGGACACGAAATACTTGAACAATTACCTGAAAATGCACATGTGTACATATTCAATTTTTTATTATGCTTTCATTTGGGGAATCTTGGGGCCATTTAAACGTCCCAGACATAATTTTCCATGTTAGTATCTCTTTGCAATTTTTGCATCAATGTGGTGACTAGACACAGTGAATGAACGGAGTAGTCGTAGTCGATCTGCCAAGAAGGAGATGATTTTCTTTCCAATTCTGAGCATTTACTTTTACAGTACTGTTCCCCAGGAGTGAGTGGATACATGTCTTGGCGTCCTTGACCTCACCTGCTCACCATCACGCGCGTATTTCGCTGGTAGGCCCAGTACACCCCCACCAATCTGATCAAAAAGGAACTTTTGGAATGTCCATCCCTTGGAAGTATAGCTACGGCTCTGCGGGGAGTGTCATGGTTCTAAGTCTGACAGTAAGTATAGGGGGTACGAATGAGGAGGCAAGGTCTTAGCTACGGTGAGATTGTACGCAAGTGTTTACGAGTTCAGGCCCCTCTCGGAGGAGGTAAAAGCCCTACGTCTCGATGCCCGAAGGCGGTCAACTGGATTATAAGGGTGTGTGTTATAGGGGATGCGAACCCTTGTGCCAGAGGAGGGGGTGGCTTATATAGAGTGCGCCAGGACCCCGGCCATCCCACGTTACCAAGAGCTCAATGTACATAAAGATGGGGTGTTACTGATAGCGCCAGCCATAAGTGCCTTCAATGACTTTAAAGACTACGGAGTGAATGCTTGACCGTTGCTATTCTGGATGACTCCTAGTCTTCAGTAGGTCAAGTGGTTTCTTGTATGGCCGAGTGATTGACTGGTTGTGTGACTTCAGGAAGGAGGGGTACCCGACTGATTGATTGGTCGAGTGGATTGCACTCGACGCCTTTGTTGTGAACTCCTTGTTGTCTCTTGGGTTTCTTTGCTTCTAGGATAGTGGCCTCGGGTAGGACGTATAGGTCAGGCCCGTGACCCAACCCTAGGTCGATATCATCATCATTAGGCCCCGAATGGATTGAGGTCCGAGTGAAAAGAAGGTTGAAGTTGATCTTGTTTCGACCCTTGTGCTTCACAAGTACTCATGTTAAATGGGAGGCTCATGTTGGAACTTCGGCTTCGTTTTAGTTGCCTTGATCAATTCAGAAGTTGCCGAGTGAATTTATAACGTCATCCATCGAGTGTTGTTTTTGATGCGAAATCTTCGGCACGATTGGTTACGGCGTATCCCGGATTTCACGGGATTTGAAATGTCGGGGAAGCGCGCGGGGCGGAGCGTGCCGTGGTAAGCGGGATGGATAGACAGGAGCGCCTCGATCCTTGCGCCACCTTTTTTGCCATGTACCCAGCGTGCGACTATTGCGGGATTTGACAGGATCGCCCGGGCCCACGCGTCAGCCACTCGGAAGTGGGTCCTTAAAAGGCGACGGGGCTGAGGTGCCTGCACTGTGCACGTCCATTCTCCTTCTTTCTCCATTGCTTCTCCACCGCATCCGGCTCCTCCGCTCTCGACGCCCGCTCCGCCACCATGGTGAAAGACAAGACGGCGGCGCTAGAACGCGCAAAGAAGGTGACGGGGGCGGCGGAAGGCAAGATGATGAATCGGGGGTCGTCGCGGTCGGTGTTGCCGCCGGGTTGGATCCAGGGCGATTGGATCCGATCCTTGCTCCGGCCAGAAGATTTGGAGGAGCTGGACGAGTCTGGACTGATCGCCAATGGGGCTGCGCGGTTGCCGAAGGGGGAGACAGAGCCACAGCCGCGACCGGGTGAGTGTCTTCTGCTCGCCACCCATGTCGACCGCGGTTTCTCGCTTCCCCCACACCCTTTTTCCGGGGTTTCCTAAACTTCTTCGAAGCCCAACTCCATCACTTTTCTCCCAACACCATCACATACCTTGCCGCGTTCGTGTCTATGTCCGAGAATTTTCTGGGTTGTCGACCACACTAGGGTCTTTTCAAGCACATCTTCACAATCCGCTCTCAGTCGGTGAAGAAAGCAAACACGAGTGACGAGAAAACACACGCTATCCAAATGTGTGGGGGTTTGGGTATCCAGAAGAGGAAGAGGAGATCTTTCCCTTCCATGACCCTTCCCGAGTCGGTCAGGGGCTGGCAGTCGACCTGATTCTACTGCCAGGACATTGCGACTCTAGGCCAGTCGACTAGACTTCCCCCTTTTACTTTAGATCATGTCCAGACCCCTTCCTCGCTGAAAGTGACCACTACGGAGAGGGTGGAAACAAACATGCTTGTTGAGAGGGTGGTCCAGTTGATCAATCAGGGTGTCACTGCCATGGATTTGTTGGAAGAATTTCTCAGTCGACACATCCAGCTGCTCCAGGCTCATGATCACTCAATGTGGATGTATTCTGGAGGCAACGACACCGCTCAAGTTCATTCATAGGAAGTATCAGCCAAGACAGTGGCCCAGTGGTTGAAGAGTATCACAGGAAACAAGGACAACCCCAGAGGTACCAGGAGAGTCGACCCCTTTAGCGATAGCAACCAGCCAGACAAGGTCCAGTCTCTACCATCGACTGTATTTGGGTATATCTTGCGACTGTCTTTGAATCTGACTGAATTTTACTCGACTTCTTGTCTTGTAGGTTTATACTGAGATGTACTCGATGCCCAATGGTGAATAGGCTCTGGAGCAAGACCAGGAGGGAGAGGACAGCACGGAGGAAAGTGGCGATTGGCAATCTCCAGACGATGTGGACGAAGAAGAAAGCAATGAGTCGGACGACAAGGAGATAGACCACCTTGCACGGAACATCGATCCAAGCTACTCCATGACCCAGCGGGCGGGCGTGGCAAGATCGTGGCCCCAAGCACCCAAATGCAGAAGCATACTCGGACTTCGACTCCGGAGCCGACGGAGAAAGTTGCCAAGCAGCCCAAGGTCGTCCCCTCAAAGACTCGGAAGATTTTGCCCAAGATCAAGATGGATGTTCCTGTTGCCTCCGGGTGAGTGTTCTTTCTTTCTGTGTTTTCTTCCACCGACTGACACTTCTGTTCTGACCGAATGGATTGTAAACTTTTCCAGCCTAGCCTCCGCCGCGACTGACATGGACGTGGACAAGGCCCAGGTGACGAGGAAGCCGATGACGCGGCCACCTCCAAAGCTAGTAAGTCCACTTGACTCGGATTTATTCTGTCGATTGAATTGTTGATCGGTTGAATTTCTGAGGTTTCTTTTTGTTGCAGCTCCCCGGGATGTTGTCATGCTTCTAGATGATGATGAAGAAGAAGTGCCTCTGAGGGAGAGGAGGAGGAGGGGCAAGGGATCAACCGGGAAAGCGCCTGAGGTTCAAGTCCCTCAGTCGACACTGGTACTTGAGACGGTGGTCGAGCGATCCGGAGACCCGGCTTGGACCAACGTCACTTTTGCTAACCCGCTGTCGACTGATCGCCCATCAGGGTCGACTGCTCAGACCTCTGCTGCTCCAGTACAACTCCATGCATCTGACCCAGTGGCTGCTTCAACTGCCTTGCCATCATCGCCCTTCACTGTGTACCAAACTCCAGACGACTCACCGAGTGCTGCCAAGGAGGCTCTTCTCCAAGTAAATCTTGTGATGGAGCAGATGAAGGAGGTGCACGAGGCCAGTCAGGTGGCTTATAATGCCAGCACCGCTCTGCAAACCAACGTCAAGGTTAGTTGATTCCTGACTGATCTTTTGAATAATGATAACTGTCGTTATTGCTTCGCTGCCCATATGGTGCTCTTAGATGAGCGCCTTGGAACCTGTTATGTGCATCTACTATCATGGGTCTGTGTTTCACATCCAATCACCCACTAAGGTGTGTCTGTCTTAAAGTTGTATAGGTCTTCCACTTGAGTCGACTTAGGTTGAGTCGAGTGTTTTTTCGAACCAGTGGGGGCACACAGAGTGCACCCATTGGGTGTAGTCCACGAGACCGCGGTTGCCAGTTGGCAGTCGGCTGGGTCTGAGAATCTCCCATTTTTTTTAACTCATACTGGGCAAAGCATGCCGAGTGTTAAACCAAACCTGTGGGGCACGCTAAGTGCACCCACTTGGTGTAGTCCCCGAGACTACTGTTGAATGTTTGATTCGGCGGTAGTCTTAGAGCAACTTTCACTGTGATTGTCTTTTGTTTCTGTCGACTGGCATATCTTATTTGCTGGCTACAGAGGTCTTGTGATCTTGGGGCCCAACTTTCTGAACTGAACAAGAAGCAAATCAGCCTCAACCTTGACCTAGAACTGGCCAAGAAGAACCTCAAGACTGCTCATGATGAAGTAGCTATCATGGGAGGTAACCAATCATCGACTGTCCACCTTGTGACTCGCACTTCTCCGTGTTTTTCCTTTTAGTCTCTTCGAACCAAGTGATTTCACTCGAGCAGTTGTGCGTAGTGAAAACCGTCAACTTCAAGCTCGTTTGAAGAATGTTATTTCTTTAGAGAAAATGAAGCAGGCTCTAGAGAAGAAGGATCAGGATCTTGCTGCTGCCTGGAAGGAGGCGTGACAGAAAACAACGCTTGTGGACAAGAAGCTAGCTTTAGTCAGCAAGTTAGAAGAGGAGAACTCTAAGCTGAAGACCGCTATCTTTGAGGCCAATCGGGAGGTCGAGCAACTGAAGAAAGACAAGGACAGCTTGACTGATGAAGTTGGAAGCCTTAAGGCCAAGAAGGGCAAGCTAGAGTCTTATCTGGGACAGCTTGCTGCAAAACTGGTCTTGAAGCTTGAAGGTATTATTGTTCGACTGATTTGTTGTCATCGATTGACACGTCTTGTCATACTGTCGACTCACTATTTTTTCCGACTGTGCAGAACTTTGTCAGGACTTTGAAGCAGAGACTGGGCGGGTCGAGACGGGTCTCGACCCCATAAATTGTCCCATCAAAGATGATGTTGCAATGAATGTGTTGCGGTTGGAATCACGCATGGAAAGCGCGGTTGCTTATCTTGCCCGACTTAAGGCGGTGATGACACGGGCTGATGCTGAACTCTGGCCTCAGGCAGAACTCTCACAAGACCTCGAGTCTCTGATGGCTCGACTAAATCAAATACCTGACCGAGTGCAAGAATGGAAGAAATCATCCACTCGCTGCGGCGCTGACGTCGCCCTGTCATTGGTCCGAGTGCACTGCAAGGACGTCAGAGAAGACAAGCTGGCGGAACTCAAGGTTGTGAACACCAAAAAGCACAATTTCCAGTCCTTCATGGACACTTTCCTTGATGCCACCACTCACATCGCAGACAGCATTGACCTTGACAGTTTTTGTGATCCAGCAAGTCCTTCTCCCGACGAGTGATCAAAACATTATGCCCCACCTTTATTTGCCTCGGAATGCCGAGTGATTATGTAATCGCTAAACTCTTTCAGGCTTGATGCCTGAGTACTTCTTCCTGCTGCGGTCCTGAACTTTTGCAGGGCTTATCAGAACTTTAATTCCTTTGAGTATCATGGCTTTTGTTCTGGTTTTGTACTGTTTCTGACTGTCTTTGGTTCCGAGTGGACTTGGTCTTCTCACCTTTTGCCGAATGAAAAGTACATTGTACTTGTGACGGAGCTCAGACACGGTTTTCAGTCGACACCTCGTCGCCCTTTGCGGATCTGGACAGTACACTGTACTTGTGACATAGCTTCGACGTGGTGTTCAATCGACAGCTCGTCGTCCTTGCGGATAAGGATAGAGCGTACGTTGTATTTGTGGCGTAGCTCAGACGTGGTGTTCAATCGACACCTCGTCGTCCTTGCAGATAAGGATGGAGCATATGTTGTATTTATGGCGTAGCTCAAAGGATATTTGTGACCTAGGCGAGTACTGGGTAGCGGCTAAGTCCCCGAGTGGGAGGATTGCCCTCCACTCGGAATATTTTTTAACTTAGGCGATTACGGGGTCATAGCTAAGCCCCAAGTGGGAGGATTGCTCTCCACTTAGAATATTTTTAACTTAGGCGATTACGAGTCGCAGCTAAGCCCCCGAGTAGGAGGATCGCTCTCCACTTGGAGTGATTTTAACTTAGGTGATTACAGGATCGCAGCTAAGCCCCCGAGTGGGAGGATTGCTCTCCACTCGGAATGTTTTTAACTTAAGCGATTACGGGGTCGCAACTAAGCCCCCGAGTGGGAGGATTGCTCTCCACTCGAAGTGTTTTTAACTTAGGCGATTACGGGGTCGCAGCTAAGCCCCCGAGTGGGAGGATTGCTCTCCACTCAGAGTGTTTTTAAATTAGGCGATTACGGGATCGCAGCTAAACCCCTGAGTGGGAGGATTGTTCTCCACTTGGAATGTTTTTAACTTAGCTGATTGCGGGGTCGCAGCTAAGCCCCCGAGTGGGAGGATTGCTCTCCACTCGGAATGTTTTTAACGTAGGCGATTACGGGGTCGCAGCTAAGCCCCCGAGTGGGAGGATTGCTCTCCACTCGGAGTGTTTCTAACTTAGGCGATTACGGGGTTGCAGCTAAGCCCCCAAGTGGGAGGATTGCTCTCCACTCAGAGTGTTTTTAACTTAGGCGGTTACGGGATCGTAGCTAAGCCCCCGAGTGGGAGGATTGTTCTCCACTCGGAATGTTTTTAACTTAGGCGATTACGGGGTCGCAGCTAAGCCCCCGAGTGGGAGGATTGCTCTCCACTCGGAATGTTTTTAACTTAGGCGATTACGGGGTCGCAGCTAAGCCCCCGAGTGGGAGGATTGCTCTCCACTCGAAATGTTTTTAACTTAGGCGATTATGGGGTTGTAGCTAAGCCCCCGAGCGAGAGGATTGCTCTCCACTCGGAATTTTTTTAACTTAGGCGATTACGGGGTCGCAGCTAAGCCCCCGAGTGGGGGATTGCTCTCCATTCGGAGTGTTTTTAACTTAGGCAATTACGGGGTCGTAGCTAAGCCCGCGAGTGGAAATAATGCTCTCCACTCAAAGTGTTTTTTAACTTAGGTGAATCAGGTTCGCGGCTAAGCCACCCACTGGGGGATTTGGACACAAGTGATTATGAGAAACCAATCATTAAGATACTGCAAAAATCTTGTCTTTGGAAAACAAACTGAAGTGCTTTTGTTACAACTCGTTGGGTCGAGTGATTTAAGGTATAGAAAGGATGAAGCAGCTCTGCGTTCCATGCGCGTGGCTCGTCCATCTTCTTGGCAACGTTGTAAATGTGGTACGCTCCATTGTGAAGCACCTTGGTGATGATGAAGGGACCTTCCCAGGCCGGAGCGAGTTTGTGAGGTCGCTTTTGAACCACTCGGAGCGCAAGGTCTCCTTCCTGAAATGCTCGACCTCTGATGTTGCGAGCGTGGAATCGACGCATATCTTGCTGATAGATGGTCAACCGAACCAAAGCCATCTCACGCTCTTCCTTCAGGAGATCGACCGCGTCTTCACGTGCTTGCTCTGCTTCAGGTTTTGAGAATAGTTCCACTCGGGGAGCATTGTGCAGCAAGTCACTCAGAAGCACAGCCTCAGAGCCGTACACCAAGAAGCAAGGGGTTTGATCAGTCGACCGGTTGGGCGTCGTTCTCTGTGCCCATAGGACCGATGGCAATTCGGTCACCCAAGCTCCAGCAGCATGCTTAAGATCACACATCAGTCGAGGCTTTAACCCTTGAAGGACCAAACCATTCGCTCTTTCTGCCTGTCCATTCGACTATGGGTGTGCGCGGACGCATAGTTGACCTGAGTGCCTTGGGAAGTGCAAAACACCTTGAACTCATCAGAATCAAAGTTGGAGCCGTTATCTGTGATGATGCTGTGAGGAACTTCATATCTGAATATCAACTCTCAGATGAAACTGACGGCAGTGCCTGCTCCAAGGTTTTTGATGGGCTTGGCTTCGATCCACTTGGTGAACTTGTCGACTGCTACGAGTAAACGAGTGAAACCACTCGCGCCAGTCTTGAAGGGCCCAACCATATCCAATCCCCAGACTGCAAATGGCCGGATGAGTGGAATAGTATTCAGGGCAGATGCAGGCTTGTGAGACATGTTGGAGTAGAACTGGCAACCTGCGCACTTATCGACTATATCTTTCACCATCTCATTTGCTCGAGGCCAATAGAATCCCGCTCGGTATGCTTTGGCAACGATGGTCCGACAGGACGCATGGTGACCGCAGGTCCCCGAGTGGATGTCATTTAGGATCATTTGGCCTTCTTCCGGGGTGATGCGGCGTTGGGCCACTCTTGTGACACTTTCTCTGTAAAGCTGCCCTTTCATCACGGTGAAGGATTTCGATCGACGGACTATGTGGCAAGCCTCACCTTCATCCTCTGGGAGTTCCTTTCTGAGAATGTATGCAATGTACGATACTGTTCAATCGGGCTGACCACCAGGACCTCCATGATTAGGTCGACCACGGCTGAAACCTCAATCTCAGTCGGGTTGGTTGAACTTATTGGTTGCGGGGGCTCTTCCTTGAAGGGATCTTCTTGTACTGACGGGGTATGGAGATGCTCCAAGAACACATTGCTGGGAATAGGCTTCCGAGTGGAACCTATCTTCACCAGATCATCAGCAGCTTGATTCTTGATTCGTGGGATGTGGTGGAGCTCTAACCCCTCAAACCTCTTCTCTAGCTTTCTCACTGCATTGTAGTAACCTATCATTGCGGGACTCCTGACATCCCATTCCTTCATTACTTGGTTAACCACTAAGTCTGAATCGCCATAAACCATCAAGCGCTGGACACCGAGTGAAATGGCCATACGCAACCCATACAATAGTGCCTCATACTCAGCTTCATGGTTCGAAAAATCAAAGTGAATCTGGAGGACATAACTGAGCTTGTCTTCTCGTGGGGACACTAAGACCACTCCTGCACCAGAGCCATTTAAGATCTTGGATCCATCAAAGAACATGGTCCAATGTTCCGACTGAATTTGAATCGGCTGTTGTTGTTCTGTCCACTCTGCAGGAAATCTGCAATTACTTGAGACTTAATGGCCTTCTTTGGCTCAAATTTGATATCCAAAGGAAGAAGTTCAATCGCCCACTTTGCCACTCTACTAGTTGCATCCCTGTTATTCAGAATCTCTGACAATGGAGCATCGCTGACGAGTGAAACTAAGTGATTAGAGAAATAATATGCAACCTTCTTCGTGGTCAGGTAAATCCCATAAACAAGCTTCTGATAGTGAGGATATCTCTGCTTGGATGGGGTTAAGACTTCTGAAATGTCATACACGGGGCGCTGAACTTTGAATGCCTTGCCTTCTTCTTCCCGCTCGACCATGAGCACGGTGCTAACAACTTGTCCTGTGGTGCGATGTAAAGCAGTAGAGGCTCCTTGCTAACTGGAGCAGCAAGCACCGGCTGGGTGGAAAGCAGGGCTTTGAGCTCCATAAACACTGCTTCAGCTTCGTTATTCCACTCGAACTTGTCAGATTTCTTCATCAGTTGGTAAAGAGGCAGTGCCTTTTCACCGAGGCGTGAGATGAATCGGCTCAAAGCAGCCAAACAACCAGTAAGCTTCTAAACGTCATGCACAAGCACTGGGCATTTCATTCAGAGGATTGTGCCAATCTTCTCTGGGTTTGCGTCGATCCCTCATTCGGAAACGAGAAAACCGAGTAACTTTTCGCCTGGGACTCCAAATGTGCACTTTGATGGATTAAGCTTGATATCATACCTTCTCAGGTTGGCAAAGGTTTCAGCAAGGTCAGTCAGCAGGTCGGAACCTTTGCGTGACTTAACCACTATGTCATCCATGTATGCTTCCACATTCCGACTGATTTGAGTGAGCGGGCACTTCTGAATCATGCGTATGAATGTGGCACCAGCATTCTTGAGGCCGAAGGGCATAGTAACATAGAAAAAACACCCGAATGGGGTGATGAAAGCCGTTTTTATCTCATCGGGTCCATACAGTCGGATCTGATGGAACCCAGAATAAGCGTCGAGGAAGGACAGTCGCTCACATCCCGCAGTTGAGTCGACAATCTGATCGATGCGGGGCAGAGGAAAATGATCTTTCGGGCAGGCCCGATTGATGTGCTTGAAGTCAATACACATTCGAAGTGATTTGTCTTTCTTGGGAACCATCACAACATTGCGAGCCACTCGGACTGGTATATCTCACGGATGAACTCAACCATTAGGAACCGATCCACCTCCTCGCCAATGGCCTTTCTCTTCTCCGTGTGGACCGACGGAGATGCTCCTTAACAGGTTTAACTTTTGGGTCGACTTGCAAATGGTGCTCAGCCAGCTCCCTGGGTACACCCGGCATGTCAGATGGCTTCCATGCAAAGATGTCCCAGTTCTCATGGAGGAACTGGATGAGCGATTCTTCCTATTTGTTGTCGAGTGTCATCAAGATAGCGGTCAGAGCAGCATTGGGGTCGGTCGCTTGAACGTGAACTAGCTTGGTCTCGCCGGCCGACTGAAATGCAAACTCCGAGGCAGGCCTCTTAGTATGCAGCAAATCACTCGGATCTGCGGTCTTCTGGTATTCTTGAAACTCTACTACCGCCATCTGCTCATTTGCTATCTTTGCCGCATCTTGAAGACAATCTTCTGCTCTCTGACGGTTACAGGAAACCGTTATTATGCCTCTGGGGCCAGGCATCTTCATCTTGAGATATACGTAGCACGGTGTCATGGAATTAACATGTCAGATTTCCTAGCGGAAGGACTTAGTCGTGGAGCCATCGCAACGAGATTAGCAAAATGGGGTTAAACCAGACAAAGGACACGGGGAATTTATACTGGTTCGGCCCCTCGCGGTGAAGGTAAAAGCCTACGATCCAGTTGTTGTGGGATTGATTGATCTCGATGAGCAGGGAGGAAATCCGCTTTACCTATCTCTCGAGCGGTTGTTTCTTGTTCCTGAACCGCCGACGGGTCGTCCGTTTATATACACAGGTTGATGTCCGGCCGGTTTACAGAATCCCGAGGCCGGCTCATACAAGTGTCCGGCTCAGTTTCTTCCTTTCCCTAACTTACAATACAAGTTATACATCTATTGCGGTTTACTACTATGGGCCCTAATACGCCATTGGGCTCTAGGCCTCTAAGCCTCCATAGTTAAAGTGCCATAGCCTTGTGAGTGTAATCCGGCCGCTCCTGGGCGGTTTACACCCAGTAGTCATATCCCCAACATTGGGCCCCAAATTGATTTGAACCTGTTCGTGTCAATCTTCAACACTTAGAAAAATTCTTCTTGAACATCCTCCTATAATCCTTGTAAACCGTCATGACGTCATCTCCATATGAGCTTGGTAAACCGCCATGACATCATCTTCTAAAATTGCAGCAAATCATCATGACGTCATCTGCGTAAAAAACTCATAAATACCTTCTTTTATTAATTAATTTCCAAAGATCGAGGCAACATTTGTGCCCCATTTTCCGCTTCGAGCTCCTCGATCCCCACGCTTGCCTGCTTATCCATTCACCTTGTAAATAGGCCCAGGGGTTTTTCCCTTTTCCCCTTCTGTGCTTCTTCTTCTTCCTCGCGACTCTCGAACCCTGAAGCTCTGCCGCCGCACTCGACCTTCAAGCTCTACATCACCCTTGGCCGCTGCATCAACCTGAATGTACCAGAGATCCGCGGCACTTCTCCACCACTCCTGTGAATCCGGTAAGCCTCCTTCCCTCAACCCTAGATCTGCATTAGGGTTTCGGTGTTCATCCGTGTTCATCAGTGTTCATCCGCGTTCGTTGTTTTGACCTTACCGTTTCATCGAATCTAGATAAGCTTGACATCTTTCCTTTGCGGGCGAAGTTGTAGTTTATTCTGCCTCACCATAGTATCCTTTCGACTACGAACATACCCCATCAGGATCCTTTCCGTTCTGCTGTCACCATTTTAGGGCTTTCATGTTTTCCCTTTTCCTGAACTGTGCTAGATCCATAATGATAATCCTTAGCTTGTGAAACCTGTTTGTGTAGTACTTAGCAATTTTCAGATCTGTTTTCGTCCATACCACTATAGGCGGTTTAACCTGTAGAAAATGATAATCCGCCAGGTACCATTAGCCCTCGCGTAAACCGCCGTCTTTTCTTGAACATCCATATCCGGTTTAACATGCACACATGCTATGATTAAGTTCCTTGGTTTAACGCCAGTTTATACATATCAATCTTGACCGTGAACCGGCATTTGAACTTCCTTTACAGCTTGTCACGAAAAATGGCCAAACAGTTCTCCTCTTGCAATTGGGTTCCTTCCCGGATTACAGAAGAGCAACTTACTGGGTATGTTGTGACTGGCGCTCTAGCAAAGAAGGAGGTCATTCATTGGAGAGTCCCTGGTACCGAAAACCCTCCTGAACCTCAAGATGGAGAAGTGGTTGTGTTTATGCAGCATCTGGACCAAGGGTTTAGCCCTCCCAGATCAAAAACATTCCATGATGTACTTGCCAACTTCCAACTCCATCCTCAAGACATTGGACCGAACTTTGTGTCCAATATCTGCAATTTACAAGTGTTCTATGAAGTTTATCTGCAAGAAGAACCGACTATTGGACTCTTCAAAGACTTCTTCCACTTGAACCGCCATACTGAATTTTCTGATGGCCCCAATACTGGGCAGAGTGTCGATTCAAAAAAGGAAGGAAGTCAATTTTCCTGATGCCAAACATCACAGCCACCCAAGTATTGGAATCAGACATGGTTCTACTGTCGGAACACTGCTCCTGCTTATGAAAATCATCTGTCGGGTTATCGTGCTTACCGACTCAGCAATGGACATCCACTGCCTCAGTGGCTTACTGCCAGAGAACGTCAAACATATGCACCACAGCTTGCTAAGCTCCGGGCTCTTCTAGAAAACGGTTTAACCGGCATCGACCTTGTCCGTTGCTGGGTTTCATGGGGTATCCTGCCCTTAAGCCGCCGCACTAGGTTAATGCATGAATATACTGGGGATGTCAAAGACCCTCAACGGCACACTGAAATACAGATGAATGATGACGAAACCACTGAGTCTGTCAAAAAGATGCTAGATAAACCGATAGCTGAGTGCAGCAAGACTGGGCTGCGTCCCTTTTATGCCTCCAACAAACCGCTAGCTGTAAGAATTTATATTTTGGCTTTTTAATCCATCTCCCCTTTAACATTTTTCTGATAGCCTTTTGTTTGTTCTTACAAGCCAAAGATCCATTCTGGAAGAGGAAAACTCAAGACAAACCGGCAAAACCACAAGATAAACCGGTGAGAGCTCCTCGTGCTAAGAGCAAGGCCACAAAGAGGCCAGCAAAGAAGAAAACCGCCGAGTCCTCTGACCCGCCCAAAGATGTTGATGACTCGGAACCATAGGTAGAACTTGACTCCCTTGGTTCATTTTTCATACATCTTATTGACAACGACCATTATCAAGATGATGCGGAAGCCAGCTGTGCTGACCACGTAGAGGTAATCTCCCTTTCCTCCAATTCCGATCTTGTGCCAGTACAAAAACTCCGTCGCAAAGTCCAGAAAGTGAAACGTTCACATCCTCTCACTCATTTGGATCCACAATTTTCTTTGAAGACACAGCACCCTGAAGCTCGTCACACAACCCGGCACAGTGGCCAGCAAGTCACGTCCTCCGGTTTACCAGACACCCCAATCCGGAAGCACCGTGCAGAGGTCTCTTGTAATTCTATCAAATCTTATCCCTTGGCGGGTTACTTCTGATACCCTCTTAATCCGTCTGACTCGAATTATCAGGTAACTTCCAATTCATCCTCTGACGATTCATCAACCACAGAAATGCCTCCCCTCAAGACCGTCCCTGGGTAAGTATAGTAATTTTAGCTTTGCTTTCTTGCCCCGGTTTACCATATTTACCTCTGTTTCTTACTTGCAGCGCCGAAGCCCGACTCAGCAAAAAAGCAAAACTGAGTGCTCCCACTGAGGAGTTTGAACCGGAGAGGACCTCAGAAGGTGCTGGTGGAGATACTGATATTGCTATGGATGACCCTGTACCACAAGGCCAGGACACTTATGCTGATCCGTGAGAAGCTAATCTGGCTAGTCCTCATGTTGATCCGCCAAGCCCAACTGCTAATCCTCCAAGTCCAGCTGCTGATCCGTCGAGCCCAGCCAAAGCCTCTGATAAACCGGCGAGCCCAAATAAAGCAACTGACGATGTAATGATTACCGGTTTTGGCCACACTTCTCCTGGCAACCCTGTTGCTTTGTCAAAGCATAGTGCTAAAGTGGAATTTGCTGTTTTTGACAAAGGCAAGTGGAAGACTGATTTGTCAAGCTGTGCTCATCTCAATGCTCAGGAACTCCACTCTGGGTACCTAAACCGCCTGTACACAAGTCGTGATTATGAGGTCGGTTTAGTCAACTTGACGAAGGAGCGCTATGAGGTAACTTCCATTCAAAAACTTTATAAATTTTCCTTTATGCTTTATACCAACTCCATTGTAGCCCCCAAGGGCCGGTTTATCTCTTCAAGATGAACCGGAACTTTTGATAGAAAATACTTCAACTGTGTAGCCCCCAAGGGCCGGTTTATCTCTTCAAGATGAACCGGGACTTTCTGTTGCAAATCTTACCTTTGTTGACTTCCTTCACCTCCGGTTTATTTGATCAATTCAGCATTAGCCCCCAAGTGCCAAGTTTAATACTTGTATTGAGCCTTGGGACTTAAAATACCAGTTAGAGAAAAGCAATCCGCATTAGCCCCCAAGTTCCAAGTGTATAACTTGTTATGTGCTTGGGACTTTTGAGAAAATATTAACAAATAATTTGTCTGTTGTAGGCTGACTTGAGCAATAAGGATTCCCAGATCGCCGATCTTCAAGAAAATATTAAGTCCTAGCAAGCAGAAACCTCCAAAGCCAAAGATGAATTGAAGGGCGCTTTAACTGCCATGGAGCAATTAAAAGATAACTTCAAGAGCGAGCGGGCAGAGTGGGAAACTGAGAGGACTGCTCTGGTAAAGCGGGCTAAGGATGCCGAACACTACAAAAAAAAGACACATCCTTGACATTTTGGGCCGAACGAATTTTTTTTTCTGTCATACATATGACACTTCTATGATGATAATTGTGACAAAACTCGGTATCATCATAGATGTGGTGGGCTCCTACTTCTATGTCAAAAAATCATGACAGAAAATGGGCTTTTCATCCTGGGCGGGCCAGAGACGCAGCTGCATGACATTCTTTGGGCCGTCCATCATGGAAAAAACCATGGTAGAAGCGAGGGGGAGGAAAATTTTGGGCAGTTGCCGGTTACGATGGGAGGTCGGGGGCGGAGCGATGCGCGTTTCTCTCGTACGTACGCATGTGCGTGTGCGAGGTGTTGGCTCTAACTGAAGCCGAGCGAGGCGTTGGGCTCTAAATGAACCCGAGAGATTGCACTGCAGGCTACGCATTACTGAACCCGAGCGATCGATCGATGGCTGTAAACTGAACCCGATGGAGCGATTCCTTCGCTACTGCTGCTAACTGAAGCCGATCGATGCTACCTCTGGGATGAACAGTGAGCATTGCGGGGGGGTTTGGGAGCGGTGGCGTTGCCTCTGGATGAACAAGAACCCGTGGTGTGGAGGGCTGGATGAACAGTAGACGGTGGAGGGGTGGCCGTGGAGGGGTGGTTGAACAGGACCCCGTGGTGTGGAGGGCTGGATGAACAGTAGACGATGGAGGGGTGCCCGTGGAGGGGTGGTTGAACAGTAGCCGGTGGAGTAGCGCGCGGTGGAGGCTGGATGAACAGGGGCCCGTGGAGGCTGGAGGAGGTCGACGGTAGCCCATGGAGGATGGAGGAGGTCGACGGTGGAGATGAACAGTATCCCGTGGAGTCCCGTTTTGCGGTACGCCACACCCCTCCCCCTGTTTCGACCGTAGCGCTCCAACACAAGTCTGTTTCGTCCGTTTTGCGGTACGCCACACCCCTCCCGATCAACAGGACCCCCGTTTCGACCGTAGGAGGTCCGTTTTGCGGTACACCACACCTCCCGATCAACAGGCCCCCCGTTTCGACCGTAGGAGGTCCGTTTCCTCCGTTGTGCGGTACGCCAGGCCTCGTTTCCATCGCCTGTTCCATCCAAGCCCTCCCGATGAACACGACCACGCATTCCGTTCTGACCCAGCCGGTTGGCTTCCCATGAAAACGACGACGACGCTGTTTCTCCGTTCCGACCCAGCCATGTACGTATGCGCGAGTAGGCGTTCGAGACCCTGCCCGTATGTACGTACGTGGCCGTATTTTCTTTCTTGCACCCTCGCCACTGTACGTACGTGTACATGCTACGTGCGCGCCTCTACTATGACACGTGCGCGCCTCTACATCTACGACATGTGCGCGCCTCTACATCAACCAGTATGTACGTACACGTTCGCGACCAGAATGACAACGCTACGTACTCTTCGACCAGGTGGGTCCCAACTGTCAGGCACTTCCTTGCGTGCGAAGATGTAGCTGGTGGGTCCCAGCAGTCAGGGGGGCGAATCATTTTTTTTTGCCCGGACGCACTTCCTTGCGTGCGAAGATGTAGCTGGTGGGTCCCAGCAGTCAGGGGGGCGAATCATTTTTTTTTGCCCGGACGCACTTCCTTGCATGCGAAGATGTAGCCGGTGGGTCCCAGCAGTCAGGGGTAAACTTTTTTTTCACAAAATACAGTGGCCCGACCGATGGGTCCCCGCTGTCAGGTGGAGGAATCATTATTTTCCACGTAATAAGGAGGAACTTCCTTGCTGCGGCCGTGGACCCAGCTGTCAGCCTCTCCACGTACAGTCCACATCCGATGGAAGTCGTTCCTTGACCACGTTGACCACGCTGCGCTGAGAGCACCACAACGGTGGACGACGGCGAGGCCTAGGAAGGGGACGACTCGGAGCCGGGGAAGACGCAGCAGTGGATGCCCACGCGAAGAGGAGTACGAGGATTCACTGGTTCGGCTGCGGTGTGAGGCTGTTGTCGCCGTAGATTAACAGGGGGTGTGGGTGAGTTGAGGGATGGCCTGGCCAGCGATGGGAGTAGTAAGGGGTGGTGAGGCCTCCGCGGCATCACAGACGGCCACGGGAGGCAGGAGCACGCGGAACGACCGGCGTTGGTTTGGGCGGCTGGAGCAAGAAGACCAGAGGTTCAAGAAGCACTACAACCGTTGGATGAACATCGTACGGTAACAGGAGCTAGAATCGTTCATATTGACTAAGTTGACAAAATCCCTCCATCCCCATCAACTTGGTAGGCCCACAAGTCATCCTCCCAGTATGCTGGGTTCCAGCTAGCAGGGGGGATTCATTTTTTTGTGCGTAATAAGGAGGCACTTCCTTACGTGTGAAGATAGCTGGTGGGTCCAACAAGTCAGCGGGGGCATGTTTTTTTCGTGAAATACAGAGGCCCTTCCGGTGGGTCCCAGATGTCAGGTGGAGGAATCATTATTTTGCGCATAATAAGGGGGCATTTCCTTGTGTGCGGCCGTGGACCTAGCTGTCAGCCCCTCCACGCACAGCCTACTTCCGAGGGTGTCGTTCTTTGACAACGTTGACCACGCTGCGCCGAGCGCATCCAAGCTGGTGGACGACGGCGAGGCCCCGGACAACAACGAGCCGGAGATGGGAAGACGCGGGAGTAGAGTCACAAACGGAGAGGTGTACGAGGGTTAACTGGTTCTAGTGCGGTGTGGTTCGGCAGTCGGTGGAGAAGAACAGGAGGTGTGGAGGGTTGGAGGGATAGCCTGGCCAACGGTGGAGTAGCGCTTCATAGCGAAGCATGCTAAGCAGAGCTGCTAGCAGCAGGAGGCGGGAGGTGGTCCCGGCAGCGCTGGAGGAAGAAGACGAGAAATTGAAGATGGATGCTGGTCGTTGGATGTAAATCCAACGGCTAACATGTCAGAATCATTTGTTGACTAAATGTACAACGACTTGCGTTGGCTTCGACCTATTGGCCCACATTTCAGCCTCCAAAAATGTGGCACGTATTCAATCCATTTTTTTCCAGAATTTACAGTCTTTTTTTGCGCGGTAGAATTTACAGTCAATTTGATCTTTTTTTTGAATTACAGCCATTAGCTGGGCTGGGTGAACAATTAATGTAGCTTTCATGTGGCTCATTTATTTTATTTCCTAAAAAATTACAGGCCATTTGCACTTTATCTAGATACACGATTTTGCTGGGGTGATTCTAATTATAATGTTGGGTTGGGCCAGCAATGTTATCAAAAAATAAAAAAGGGTTGAGCATTTTGTTAAAAATATATTTAAGTAATAAGTGATATTATTACATTCGTCCTTAAATCTTACCAAGCTTTTGTAAACAATCACTAGGATTTTCGTGCCAAAACAATCCAGGATTTTATTTGTTAAGAAATTATTTTTATAAGTTAATAAGATGTGGGATATTGTTTTCTTACATATGTAAGTATCTGTTAAATATATGATGACAATAAAAATAATATACAATAACATATAAAATAATTTAAATATATATAATATAGTTAAAAGGGAAACATAAGTTGTACCTGGCGTTCCTATTCTTATATAGAAAAATAGAACAGACCGCTGCATTTTCTTCAAAAAAATACATAAATTGGGCTGCCAAAAATAAAACCTCGGATGAGAGGTCCATAGGCCGGTCGATACATGACGGCCCTAAGAAAATACAAACAGGCCCTCCCATCCGAGGTCGTGGGCTGCGCATGTTAAAAATGAAAGCCTAGACGGGGCAGCTCAAAACCACGTCCAACACTTGCCAAAACTCCGTCCCTCGTTTACTCTGTGTTTCGCACACTCAACATTATGTGGGCATTTTGACTGTGCATCATATGAAGATGTGCTATGCATGAATGTTGATCATCATGGTGTTAACTGGCTGGTAGTTCCATTTTCGACCACGAATAAAACTTCCAACACGATGTTAACCCTGTTTGAAAAGGCCGTGTTCATATAAATGATCTGCCTCTGAAAGTTGCAGTTTCTTATCTGAAACTGAACTTGCAGTTTCTTATCTGAAACTGAAACTTGCAGTTTCTTCTCGTCTGCACTTTTATACTCCTATGAAACTACATTATTTTAAGTGCTAAAAATAGATCTCTAGAATTCATAAAATTCTTCATATGCTCAATACTGCAAATCTGAAATTCAAAAGACATTCATATCTGAAAGTACTCTCAAAATACACAAAACAAAACACAATTCACAACCTGCAAATACTGACAACCCTAAGCTCCTCCTGACAATTCACAACCTGCCCGACTATTGGGCTGGGGGGCAGTCCCCTCCTATTCCTCGGCGGCAGACAGCCGCCCCGTGAGACGATGTGAACGGCGAGGGAGACGATGGCGGGGAAGTGTCGTCGGGCCAACTGCTTTTCTCCTCTTGCAGTTGGGTTCGGTCGACGAAGACTCCACCGGATTGCTCTGGCAGGACACCCTCACAAACGGCACCCTGTAGATGCTCGATCCTTCAATCTCTGGTGGATGCTCCATCTGGGATCGATACTCCCACCACCGCTCCCTCACGATCGGATTCAGTGAATCTGTTTGCTCCATGGCCCAGAGGAGCAGCTCTATGTACTCCGGCGCGACTCCCTCCGGGAGTATCGCCGCCTTTTCGCTCTGTTGCAGATATTTGGCCATGGATGTCGCCGTCGCTGCTAGTTGGTCCTTGTTGTCAAACCAAGACTGTATCTCCAACATCCTAGCTAGCTTCACAGGGTCGCCGTCTGCAATCCTCACGTATCGGTTGTACTCCTCCATCGATCTACTTCTCCACATCACCTTCACTCGCCGGCGGTGGTTTTTGAATGGAAGAGGACAGGAGCGGTGCTGGTTTTGGATTAGAACGGGAGAGGAGCGACGCTGGTTTTAGACTGGAACAGGAGAGGAGGGGCGGTGGTTTTGAAATGGAAGAGGAGAGGAGCGGCGCTGGATTTAGATTGGAACAGGAGAGGAGCGGTGGTGGATTTAGATTGGAACAGGAGAAGAGCGGAAGAGCAGCGCTGGTCTTGGAAGTATTTTTTGTTGTTTTGCGTATTTTGGGTCAAAGTTTGACCACGTACTGTATGTGACAAGCAAAATGTGAATGCATGTCACCAAAAATTGTATCGTTTGGTTCGTATCTGAATGTACTTTCAAATTATATTATTTTTGCAACGTATAACATATATTTTATGTGCGAAAATCATGGTCAATTATGACCCAGAATAAAAAGGAGACTTGTTAATGTGGGGTCACTTTCTAAATTGAAGGGTAAATTGATTCTGATTTTGATCCAGTCACAGCGCGCCGGCCCTCTCGCCCAATCCTAAATCACTGCCGCACGCTCCTCTCCCTCTTCTCCATTGCAAAACCACCTCCTCTCCTCTCCATCATCTCCATTCCAAAACCACCGTCTCGCCTCTCCCTCTTCTGATCTTCTCCATTGCAAAACCACCTCCTCTCCTCTCCATCATCTCCATTCCAAAACCACCGTCTCACCTCTCCCTCTTCTGATCTTCTCCATTGCAAAACCACCTCCTCTCCTGTCCATCATCTCCATTCCAAAACCACCTCCTCTCCTCTCCATCATCTCCAGTCCAAAACCACCGTCTCGCCTCTCCCTCTTCTGATCTTCTCTCCATTGCAAAACCACCCCTCTCCTCTCCATCATCTCCATTCCAAAACCACCTCCTCTCCTCTCCTCTTCTCTATTGCAAGACCACCGTCTATCCTCCCATCTTCCAAAGCTAGCACCGGACCACTCAGAACGACATCTATGGAGAGGAAGCAGCAGCGAATCAGGCAGATCGCCGGTGGTGACCAGGCAAAGTTAGCCAGGTTGAAGGAGATCCTTAGTTGGTTTGACAATGAGTGGGAGATTTAGAGGACGGTGCGGTCCATGTGGCAATGTATGAGAAAGAGCGAGACGCCGGCGATGAGGGCGGCGATGTACATGTACTCCTCGACGGCAGTCACGCCACAGTCCTCCGAGTTCATCGAGTATCTCCTATGGGCGATGGAGCAGACAGATTCGACCGAGGCGACAGTTAGGCGGAGGTGGTGGGCGTACAGGTCGAAGGTCGAGCACCCAGAGGATAATGAATCGATCGAGTATGGTGTGCCATTCGTGAGGGTGCAGAGCCAGCCGGAGCCACAGGAGTATTCGTTCTCCCACCGCAAGAGGAGGCCGGATGGCGCGACGTCGCTTCCCCAACGTGCTCCATGGTTCCCTCGACGCTCACCTCGTTTCAACGGCGGCGGTAGGGTTTAAGGTAAGCTTCGCACTAACCTAATCTTCCACCTGCTCATGCTTACAATCAGTGTGACAGCTAATGAAAATCATGCTTACAATCAGTCTCCAAGTACTATGCCAATCACCCTAAAATAGCTCTGGACCTTTGGGTCAAAGTTGTGACACAGTGTACAAATAAAGAAATAGATTGGTGCTTCTTTCATAAAAGAGTACTCCCTAGAAAACTGCCAATATAAGCTACTAGTATTTGGTTAGAGGATTTGCTGCCGAGAAAGATCCGTACACAGAGAACGCCACACATCCCACTGGTTGTGGTGGATGCCAATGCATCCATGCAGCATGGTTGGTGTCAGTAATTTTTACTTGGCACACCTCGCACTCTGCATATATGCCGGTTCCATACGTACATTTGTGCAGTTCCATCAAAATGCAGCTGAATAACCCTGTTTGCACAGATAATGAAAAAGCGTGATTACATTATAGTGGCACTAGTTGATGAAACACACAAAATAAATAGAAGAAAATATTGCGATAGTATCATAGTATGCCATGTTGCGAGGGTGAGATGGGCCCTGCGATGCCTCATACGGTACGCTTCATACTGGACATCGTCCCAAGTCTCCCAGATACACCTTCTGCTAGTGATGAACATCAGTGTACAGCAGTAGTACTAGGAGGCGCCTTGAGACATTCAAATCTCTATTTTTGTACATATCAACTAAAATTAAGCACCCCAGTTTGCAGAAACGCTTAAACATTAACAATGGGACTAGTTGATGAAACATACTTTAACAAAGAGAAGCACTTTCTTTATCTACATTGGAAATGAAATGATAGAGATGACACTCGCTCTATTTTAACTGTATTATTACTTCATTTTATCAGTGACACTAGGGTCGAGCAGGTGGCAAATGATGTGTACCGTGCATCGCAAGGATGGAGGCCGGGGGTGCTTAGACTGGGATGCTGAAGCTGGCTCTTTCAGTCACCAACATGGATGATTCAATTCATGGGACCTTTTGGTGCAGTTCACCTAAAATGAAGCAATGTCCCGTGAGCTAGCAGCTTCTTCTTCAAAAAAAATTTAAGAAAAGGGCTCCAGCCCCGGTTCCATTTCCATCAGAAAACGAAACCCACAGAGCTTCTTCTTCATTAGTTGCAATAAAATTGAGCAACATCAAGGTTGGTTGTGAAGCTCCTGGAATGCTCAACTATAATTTGGATACCATTTGTGCAGTTCAACTAAGATCGAGCGTGAAATATATATCTCTGTTTGCACAAAAAAGGTGGAAAGGAGGGTGACTAACAAGTAACAAGTGATGAAGCATGCATCAAATGAAAAGAAGCATGTTCCTTATCTGAATGGCAATCCTACAAGGACAGTAGCAATTTCTAAAGCAGTGGCATTGCTAGATATTAGTGTGGGCATCAGGATTAACTATGACAACTGTTAAATACGACATTACTTTGGGCATGGGAGAGTAGGCGGACCAGGGCAGTTGCATTTCTAATGAAAAGAACCAACTTATCTTAAGGGGAAATTTTAGCAGGACATGTAAAGAAGTGCCATTGATTCATATTACTGGAGGCATTACATTGAAAACAACATTGGTTTAACGTGTCCTTACTTTTAACAGTGCGACTGCTACATTTTACCAGTGACATTACATAAGAGTGGCTCAGGGCAACAAACATCAGAACAGGATATCTGGGTTGGTCCCATTTTTGTTCGGTATAGCCACCTTATAGTGTGTGAGGCTAGCAAATCTAGTGCTGGACTTACTCTGTTGACTTGTCCCCCAGTCCCCACTTTCTTTCCTTTTTCAACCAATAGATCGGGTTTATATTGAGTTTGTACTGTGTTTCCCTTTATTTCCCTATTAGACCTAGAGACCAGTTGGATAGCCAGTCTCTGCTACTTTTTGCCCCCATTATTTCCTGTTTCGACCAAGTCCTAGATTCAGGTAACAAATCCTCGCCCACCCCCCACCCCATTTCTTCCTTGTTTGAACCAAGTAGTACTAGATTCGAGTGCATGAACTAGTTTTACCTCTTAAACATAAAAAAAATAGGTGGTTTTCGAACAGCCGATTGATCCTATCTACGAGGGGGCCTGAGAAATAGTAAAAGTTACAAATGAAGCGACGTCAGGAGCTCGGGAAGTAGAGCAAGGACGGTTTCGGAGGAAGTTATACCTGATGGTCGCTGGTATGTCGCTAGGTGGGCGGCGGGAGGCCGGATCTGCCCACACTACGGCAGCGAGGAAGAAGGGGTCAGACGCCCTCCCTTGCCAGCGGTGCTTGGGAGAGAACGGCAAGGCAGGCTGATCGGGACGCGCCCAGTAGTGGCTAAGAGCCATCGCCGAGGACGACCGCGTGAACGTTGCACCTTCTCACCTTCCCCGGCGGAGAGGATCCGGCTGGATCTGTGACCAGCGGTGAGCAGAGAGAGAGTGTGTGCCCACCGCTGTGGTGTCTCCATATCTGGAGAGGCTGAGGAGGTGTGAAGAGAGCAACACTAGCAAGCAAGCGCGGAGGCTCCTGATTGTATAGTGGAGTAGTACTTAGTTTTGTTTTGTCTACCGGAGCCGGCTTGACCTCGTCAATGACTGTCGAGAAGTCTTCATGCACGTGGCCCGGAGGCGCAGTTGTCGTCATTTTGATCTGAAGCGCCGGATTATAACATATAACATGAAAAAATGCCACATGACAAGAAATCATAACCTCACTGCCCAAAGGAGACAACATGAATCCCGACGGACAAACTAGACGAGGAACAAAGCTCAAATTAAAGATAAACTCGTAGAAAAGGGGTCCGTCGATAGATGTCCTAATTACATAGCCGGCTTGACCTAGATGGCAGCCGAGTAGTCACTATTCGTGCATGTGCCCCCAATGACTAGCCCAACTCAGTTGTCGCTGTTTAACCCTCGCAGTGATCCGAAGCACATGACACATAATTTTCCGAGATGACAAGAAACCTTTTTTTAGATTTCTCACCACAACTACAGCCATGTACAACACAGCATGCACGATATGTAGACGATAGCCAATCCAGGCGTGTCTGCTGGAGTCTGGTCACATGCATGGACGAACTGATCTTTCGTGTCTTGTAGGGATTGTCCAGGCACCATGTCACGCCCAAGATGTGACCCTATCCTAAAGGAACTCGAAGGTCCCACCAAGGATAGAAGCGCATCTTGAAGACGCTTTTGCAAGGTGGATATCATTACATCAACATTACATAATAGAAAGGGATACATACATAAGGCATACAATGGTACACGAATACAACATTATCTTACATAAGATCGACATCCGATTACGGATGAAACACAAACAGAAGCTCAAACAATATCCACCCTGCTAGCCCAGGCTACCGACCTGGAACCTATCCCCTGATCGAAGAATAAGCAGAAGAAGAACTCCAAACAAGCAAACATCGCTCTCGCGTCATGATCATCGCATAACCTGTACCTACAACTGATGTTGTAGTAATCTGTGAGCCACGAGGACTCAGCAGTCCCATTACCATGGGTATCAAGACTAGCAAAGCTTAATGGGAGAGGAAGGGGTAAAGTGGTGAGGTTGCAGCAGCGACTAAGCATGTTATGGTGGCTAACATACGCAAATAAGAGCAAGAAGAGAAACAATGGAATGGTCATCAAAGATAGCAATGATCAAGAGGTGATCCTGAACACCTACTTACGTCATACATAACCCAGAAACCGTGTTCACTTCCCGGACTCCGCCGAGAAGAGACCATCACGGCTACACACGCGGTTGATGCGTTTTAATTCGGATCTGGTGTCAAGTTATCTACAACCGGACATTAACAAATTCCCATCTGCCACATAACTGCGGGCACGGCTCTCGAAAGTTTATACCCTGCAGGGGTGTCCCAACTTAGCCCATGATAAGCTCTTGCGATCAACGAAGGATATACCTTCTCCCAGGAAGACCCGATCAATCTCGGAATCCCGGTTTACAAGACATCTCGACAATGGTAAAACGAGACCAGCAAAGCCGCCTGATGCGCCGACAATCACGATAGGAGCTGCACATATCTCGTTCTCGGGGCAACACCGGATAGGTCAGCCTACGAGTAAAACCAGACCTCGAGTTGCCCCGAGGGGGCCCCGCAGTCTGCCCCGTTCAGACCAGCACTTAGAGAAGCACTGGCCCGGGGGGCTAAAATAAAGATGACCCTTGGGTTGGCCGA
The DNA here is from genome assembly GCA_963921465.1 of Triticum timopheevii. Classification (NCBI taxonomy): domain Eukaryota; kingdom Viridiplantae; phylum Streptophyta; class Magnoliopsida; order Poales; family Poaceae; genus Triticum; species Triticum timopheevii. The sequence continues at coordinate 484,405,911 of OY997270.1, read as the reverse complement.
CCCAAGGGAAAGGTATAGGTGGTGGTGAGGCAAATGGTAAAACCAAGGTTGGGCCTTGCTGGACAAGTTTTATTCAAAGCGAACTGTCAGGGGGGTCCCATAAATCACCCGACCGCGTTAGGAACGCAAAAATCCGGGAACATAACACCGGTATGACGGAAACTAGGGCGGCAAGAGTGGAACAAAACACCAGGCCTAAGGCTGAGCCTTCCACCCTTTACCAAGTATATAGATGCATTAATTTAATAAGAGATATTGTGATATCCCAACCAAAATCCTGTCCAGCATGGAGCAATCTTCAACTTCACCTGCAGCTAGCAACGCTATAAGAGGGGCTGAGCAAAAGCGGTAACATAGCCAAGCAACGGTTTGCTAGGAATGGTGTCAAAGGTTAGAGGTTCATGGCAATATGGGAGGCTTGAAGAGCAAATGATAGGTAGCGCAGAAAAGCGATAGAACGAAGCAACTAGCATAGCAATGATAGTAGTGAGATCCAGGGTAGCGGTCATCTTGCCTGAAATCCCGCAAGGAAGAAGAATGAGTCCATGAAGAAGATGAAGCCACGAAGACGAACCATACGTAGACGAACGAATCCTCACGATCGCAACGAAACGGGAACTATCGAGAAGAAGCACACAACATGGTAAACACACCACACATGACAAGACATGATGCACAACAAGCATGATGCATGAGAAAGCTAGATGAGGCTACTCATGGCAAAAGATGATGCAAACAAGAACAACACATCAAGGCAAGTTTAAATGAGGCCGGGAACAACATATAACAATTCCGGTAAGTCCTCATATGAATATTTCGAAATTGGTCCAGATCTGAACAAACATTTAGTTGAAGTTGTTAAACAGCAAGTTAAGATGCACCAAGATGATCTACACGAAATTCTAGTCAAGTTACATATAAAGTTCATTAGATTCGGAGTTACGGCCTAGAAGATATGAGCAAAACAAGTTAAACATGGCATTGATGCAAAAAGCACCCAAACATCAAGCAAACACACCAAAACAAGGATGCAACATGATAATATGAAGCTACATGCAAAAACAAGCAAGTTTCATATAGAGCACACTCAAAATGGAGCAACGGTGCAACACATACACTCTATACAAGTCATAGCAACAATCTGTCCAAAACAACAACTAGGCATATTGCAAGCATCAAAACAACATGCTACAGGACCTCAACATGAAAACAGAAGACATGGGCATGATGTACAGGTAAAGCATAACAAAACATGAACACTGAGATATCTCCAGAAATCACAAGATCATGCTCAAAAAGACATGGTAAGATAGCAAATAATAACAGTTACAGACTTATCAGGAAATAACATCAGGTTGCAATATTTAGAGCTATCAAACAACATGTTACAGGAACTTATCATGGCAAACAAAGGCATGGCATGATATTACTAAATGCATAGAACAAAAGTCCCTTACAGACCATGAGCCAAAAGGGCACAGAAAATATGATGGCACCCATGTAAACATGGCAAGTTATATTACAGATTCAAACATGGCAGAAACAATAATAAGTAGGCATGTTGGTGAACTTGTACCACTCACCACAGAGCTATACATGGCATGGCAAGGCAACCAACAGTAAGAAGGCATGTTTGTGAAGTTAAGCATGGCAAGAGCAAGGTCATAGGATGCATGGAACACTAGAAAAACACATGGTAACTAGTGAAATTAATGTTAACAGGCTGATAGCAACATTATCGAGCAACTTTGGAGCAATATTACAACAAGCTACAGCAAGCTATAGATACAACCAGGTGCTTGGATGGATAGAGGGTGACATGTAGATCAAAACATGTTTATAGAACATCTCCAGATTGTGCATAGAATGATTAGTAGCAACATGTTTATATAGCATCACGAAATAACAGATTCAGCTTAGCAAAACAGCAACATCATGTACACTACTTAACAAGCTCGATTCACTCAGCACACAACTCACAAAAATACAAGGATGGCACCTCTGGAAAGACGGCATAGCATAGATCAAAACACATGTAGACATCAACCTCATAGGATGCACACATCAAAATATGGCAAAAATGACAAATGAGCAAGTTATAACAGTTTCAGCAGATTAACATCACTTAGCACTCTTCCAACAGCATTTCGGGCATCAAGATGAGCTCAAATGAAAATGATGCAATGGAACAAAATGAAGTACTCGTCGAGGCGAACAATTTGACATATTATACGCACGAAACGGAGCTACGGATGCAGAGATACAAAGCGATGAACATGGCATGATTTTGCAAAATTATCAGGGACTGATGAAAACAACCTTCGAGATCTAAGGTTCCTCGCGGGCACGCGAACCAAGGCGGCCGGAGTGCTCGCCGGCGTGGGCAGGGGCGCCGGATCCGGCGGTGCCTCGCCGGATCTGAGGTGACGGCGAGCAGGGAGGCGGGGCGGCGCGGCACCGCGGGGCGCGGCGCGGGACGGGCCGGGCGGTGGGACGGCGACCTGCCGGAGGGGCGGCGGCCGGCCGGGCGGCGGAGGCGGGGCGGCGACGCGCCGGCGGAGCGGGAGGCGGCCGACGATGCGGCGGCGCGGGCGCGCGGCCTCGGGTGCCCGCGGGGAGGCGGCGGCGGTGACCCGGGCCGGGAGGGCCGAGCGCGGGCCCAGCAGGCCTCGGCGGCTGCGGGCGCGAGGTGGGAGGCGCGGTCGCCGATGTGGCGGCCGCGGGTTGGACAGGAGCGGCGGCGGGGATGAGTTGGCGGCACCCTATTGGCCGGGGCGAGGTGGCTGGCGGCGGTGGACGCGTCCGGCGGCAGGGCGGACATGTCCGGCGGGCGAGAGGGAGGTTAGGCTAGGGTTTCATCCGCGAAAATGGAAGGCGAGGGCCTTTATATAGGTAGAGGGAGCTAGGAGAGTCCAAATGAGGAGCGGTTTTCGGCCACGCGATCGTGATCGAACGACCGAGAGCATGGAGGGGAGTCTGCTGGGCTTGGGCCACTTTGGAAGGGTGTTGGGCTGCAAAGAGAAAGGGGCTTTTGCGGTTACCCGGTTAACCGTTGGAGTATCAAACGACCTCCAAATGGCACGAAACTTGACAGGTGGTCTACCGGTGCTATACCAAGGCCGCTTGGCAAACCTCGGGCCATTCCGAGAAAGTTTAACACCCGCACACGAAAAGAGACAAGAGAGGGACGCCGGAGGACATAGGAGTGCCGGATTGCAAAATGGACAACGGGGGAAATGCTCGGATGCATGAGACGAACACGTATGCCAATGCGATGCACATGATGACATGATATGAAATGCAGATGATGACATGGCAAAGTGCAACACACAAGCAAATGACATGGCAATAACGGCGAATAACTGGAAGACACCTGGCGCATCGAATCCGGGGCGTTACAACACTCCTCCACTAACAAGAGATCTCGTCCCGAGATCTTAGGACCGAGACGGAAGGGAAAATGGATGAGGTGAAACAGGAACTCAAGAGAAGAAGCAAAGAATAGAGAGCACTCGAGAAGAAGAGAGGAACGACGAGGATGACGAATCGAAAGCTCACGAATTCAGATAGACTATGAAACAACTCCTGTTAGAACGAGTTAGAAACGAATAAGACTGAAAGAATTTAGGCAGCACTTCGGCTGAAAAAGGAAGGATTAGAACATGAACTAGAGAGGATGGAATGATACTTGACGAAGACATGACACAAAACCTCTGGAAAGAATTGAAAGAGTTGAATGAAAATAACTTAGAAGGAAGGGGTGAACGAAGTTGTTGAGAAAATCAACAACAAACGAATAAGCTTGTCGTGGACTTATAGGTAACATCTCAAGATCATAAGGTGATAACCGGCCACAAACGGAAAAGATTGGATATCTGAGATGAGCGAAGAAATGCAAAACTCCACTTCAAAAGAATACGGAGAATTAATTGCACTTCGATACGCGAGAAGAAAAGATACTAGAACTCCTTGAACAAGAATCTTGATGAACACTTGAAGAATGAATTAAATCATGAAGAACCACCATGAAGAACTCCGGTGACAAAAGGATGATGAGATAGAATGAAGGATGAAAGAATAAGATGAGCCTTGCGATGATTTAGATGGAGGTTCCGACGAAATGACCGAGGAAATTTGAACTCCGGAAAAGAAAAGATGAAAACACTTGAAACTAGAATTTATTCATCAAGAACAAACTCCGAAGAAAGGGATTAATCACTTGGGTGGAATAAGAATAAGATTTATTGTATGCTTATCCATCATCAAATTAAATTGATGACAAGCAATGGATTTTTGCATACTACTTATTCTCGTAGAAAGGATTAAAATAGATATAGCACGAACTTGAGAAGGTATTGATGGAACCACCGGTGGGATTGAAACAACGAAAGAATGAATGAATTGGTATGATAACAAAGGAAGTGAAATCTTGAACGAACCACCGTAAAAATTGCAAAAGAGAGTAGCAAGGGCACAATTCACCGGAAAGAATATTGAGACGAACAAAAGTGCACGAATATAGAATAATTGGAGAACGAATCTGAAAACTTAGAACGAAGAAATCTTCCGAAAAGATGGCCTCCGGATGATCGAGAGAGAAAGCAACTCCTGAAATGCTCCGGATGGATGAAAAGAATTTGAATGACTTGAAACAATTTGATAGGATAACATCGAGCTAGGGTCGCGAATCTCCGGGAGAACGGACAAGATTTAGAGGAAAAACTCTTCTTCAATCTTCAAATGATGACGAGAAACACCACGAAATTACTGAGATACTCCGGGAGAATGAAAAGTGAAGGGTTTGAACCAACAATGAAAAGAATTTGAAATTGATCTTAGAAAAGCATCTGACTGATGAAATCATACTTACGTCAGACTTGAAAAGAAATAGGAATGGCTCCGGAATAATTAGAAGAGTCAGGTAAGATCCTGGAAAAAGACCTGTGGGTTAGGGCCCACTAAAGAGAAAAGCACCGTTGAAAAAGGATTGTTGAACAGATAGAAGAAGCACCGGAACAATTGAAATATTTGAATGAGGTGACAACCTCGAATTAATTCGAACACAGACGAATCTCTGAGATGTCTTGAACTCCGGAATGATTGAATGGCGAGAGGCAAACGAGCAAGGAGAACACTTGAGCTGAGGAAAAGAATATGATCAACCCGAAAAACTTGAATTGAATCCACCGGAGAAGAAAAAGATATGAAGAATGACGAACTAGACAAGAAACCACCGGCTGAAATAATTGAGGGAAGACTGAAGAGACTCCGTATGAATGAAAATTGATGCTCGAAAGAGACTCAAACTCCGAGAAGAAAAGGGGTGGGAGGGCGGGAAAAACAAAGGAAACTTGGAAGGGGGAACCGACGAATATCTTGAAGAGAAAACACCGGTTGAAATCATTGAGAAGAGAGAGTAAAAACTTCGCACGAGTAGGATGGATACTCGATTACGGACTCCGAATTCGAGAAGAAGAAGGGAGGGCGGGTGGGAAAAACAAGGACAACTTCGGACAGGGAAACAACATCGATCGAAAAGAGCTGAGGATTGATCTCCCAAAGACAAAGAGGTTCGAATCAGCTTGACGAGAGATGCACCGGACAAAAGAGGATGGACAACGAACGAAAACTAACCACGTGATCCTAAACAAAATTTGAACGGGAAGAGGAGTAATTCAAAACACCTACGTCAAGATTCCTCACCAGAGCGATGAAGGGGCTGAGGAGTAAAAAGAATTCCTACTCTCCGATATAACTAGACTCAGAAAAAGTTTTCTTCTAGACTCAACAATGGCCAAACTACACGATCAACCAAGGCGGCTCCTAAGGTCGGTCGAGGCTCTGATACCAATTTGTCATTCCCAAGATGCGAACCTATCCTAAAGGAACTCGAAGGTCCCACCAAGGATAGAAGCGCATCTTGAAGACGCTTTTGCAAGGTGGATATCATTACATCAACATTACATAATAGAAAGGGATACATACATAAGGCATACAATGCCACACGAATACAACATTATCTTACATAAGATCAACATCCGATTCCGGATGAAACACAAACAGAAGCTCAAACAATATCCACCCTGCGAGCCCAGGCTGCCGACCTGGAACCTATCCCCTAATCGAAGAAGAAGCAGAAGAAGAACTCCAAACAAGAAAACATCGCTCTCGCGTCATGATCATCGCATAACATGTACCTGCAACTGATGTTGTAGTAATCTATGAGCCACGAGGACTCAGCAACCCCATTACCATGGGTATCAAGACTAGCAAAGCTTAATGGGAGAGGAAGGGGTAAACTGGTGAGGTTGCAGCAGCGACTAAGCATGTTATGGTGGCTAACGTACGCAAATAAGAGGGAGAAGAGAAACAATGGAACGGTCGTCAAAGCTAGCAATGATCAAAAGGTGATCCTGAACACCTACTTACGTCAAACATAACCCAGAAACCATGTTCACTTCCCAGACTCCGCCGAGAAGAGACCATCACGGCTACACACGTAGTTGATGCGTTTTAGTTCGGATCTGGTGTCAAGTTATCTACAGTCAGACATTAACAAATTCCCATCTGCCACATAACCGCGGGCACGGCTCTCAAAAGTTTATACCTTGCAAGGGTGTCCCAACTTAGCCCATGATAAGCTCTCGCGATCAACGAAGGATATACCTTCTCCCAGGAAGACCCGATCAGTCTCGGAATCCCGGTTTCAAGACATTTCGACAAAGGTAAAACAAGACCAGCAAAGCCGCCCGATGCGCCGACAATCCCGATAGGAGCTGCACATATCTCGTTCTCAGGGCAACACCGGATAGGTCAGCCTACGAGTAAAACCAGACCTCGAGTTGCCCCGAGGGGGCCCCGCAGTCTGCCCGGTTCAGACCAGCACTTAGAGAAGCACTGGCCCGGGGGGGCTAAAATAAAGATGACCCTTGGGTTGGCCGACCCAAGGGAAAGGTATAGGTGGTGGTGAGGCAAATGGTAAAACCAAGGTTGGGCCTTGCTGGACAAGTTTTATTCAAAGCGAACTGTCAGGGGGGTCCCATAAATCACCCGACCGCGTTAGGAACGCAAAAATCCGGGAACATAACACCGGTATGACGGAAACTAGGGCGGCAAGAGTGGAACAAAACACCAGGCCTAAGGCCGAGCCTTCCACCCTTTACCAAGTATATAGATGCATTAATTAAATAAGAGATATTGTGATATCCCAACCAAAATCCTGTCCACCATGGAGCAATCTTCAACTTCACCTGCAGCTAGCAACGCTATAAGAGGGGCTGAGCAAAAGCGGTAACATAGCCAAGCAACAGTTTGCTAGGAATGGTGTCAAAGGTTAGAGGTTCATGGCAATATGGGAGGCTTGAAGAGAAAATGATAGGTAGCGCAGCAAAGAGATAGAACGAAGCAACTAGCATAGCAATGATAGTAGTGAGATCCAGGGTAGCGGTCATCTTGCCTGAAATCCCGCAAGGAAGAAGAACGAGTCCATGAAGAAGATGAAACCACAAAGACGAACCACACATAGACAAACGAATCCTCACGATCGCAACGAAATGGGAACTATCGAGAAGAAGCACACAACATGGTAAACACACCACACATGACAAGACATGATGCACAACAAGCATGATGCATGAGAAAGCTAGATGAGGCTACTCATGGCAAAAGATGATGCAAACAAGAACAACACATCAAGGCAAGTTTAAATGAGGTCGGGAACAACATATAACAATTCCGGTAAGTCCTCATATGAATATGTCGAAATTGGTACAGATCTGAACAAACATTAAGTTGAAGTTGTTAAACAGCAAGTTAAGATGCACCAAGATGATCTACACGAAATTCTAGTCAAGTTACATATAAAGTTCATTAGATTCGGAGTTACGACCTAGAAGATATGAGCAAAACAAGTTAAACATGGCATTGATGCAAAAAGCACCCAAACATCAAGCAAACACACCAAAACAAGGATGCAACATGATAATATGAAGCTACATGCAAAAACAAGCAAGTTTCATATAGAGCACACTCAAAACGGAGCAACGGTGCAACACATACACTCTATACAAGTCATAGTAACAATCTGTCCAAAATAGCAACTTGGCATATTGCAAGCATCAAAAAAACATGCTACAGGACCTCAACATGAAAACAAAAGACATGGGCATGATGTACAGGTAAAGCATAACAAAACATGAACACTGAGCTATCTCCAGAAATCACAAGATCATGCTCAAAAAGACATGGTAAGATAGCAAATAATAACAGTTACAGACTTATCAGGAAATAACATCAGGTTGCAAGGTTTAGAGCTATCAAACAACATGTTACAGGAACTTATCATGGCAAACAAAGACATGGCATGATACTACTAAATGCATAGAGCAAAAGTCCCTTACTGACCATGAGCCAAAAGGGCACAGAAAATATGATGGCACCCATGTAAACATGGCAAGTTATATTACAGATTCAAACATGGCAGAAACAACAATAAGTAGGCATGTTGGTGAGCTTGTACCACTCACCACAGAGCAATACATGGCATGGCAAGGCAACCAACAGTAATAAGGCATGTTTGTGAAGTTAAGCATGGAAAGAGCAAGGTCATAGGGTGCATGGAACACTAGCAAATCACATGGGAACTAGTGAACTTAATGTTAACAGGCTGATAGCAACATTATCGAGCAACTTTGGAGCAATATTACAACAAGCTCCAGCAAGCTGTAGATGCAACCAGGTGCATGGATGGATAGAGGATGACATGTAGATCAAAACATGTTTATAGAACATCTCCAGATTATGCATAGAATGATTAGTAGCAACATGTTTATATAGCATCACGAAATAACATATTCAGCTTAGCAAAACAGCAACATCATGTACACTACTTAACAAGCTCGATTCACTCAGCATACAACTCACAAAAATACAAGGATGGCACCTCTGGAAATATGGCATAGCATAGATCAAAACACATGTAGACATCAACCTCATAGGATGCACACATCAAACATGGCAAAAATGACAAATGAGCAAGTTATAACAGTTTCAGCAGATTAACATCACTTAGCACTCTTCCAACAGCATTTCGGGCATCAAGATGAGCTCAACTGAAAATGATGCAATGGAATGTAATGAAGTACTCGTCGAGGCGAACAATTTGACATTTTATACGCACGAAACGGAGCTACGGATGCAGAGATACAAAGTGATGAACATGGCATGATTTTGCAAAATTATCAGGGACTTAGTGATGAAAACAACCTTCGGGATCTAGGGTTCCTCGCGGGCACGCGAACCGAGGCGGCCGGAGTGCTCGCCGGCGTGGGCAGGGGCGGCGGATCCGGCGGTGCCTCGCCGGATCTGAGGCGACGGCGAGCGGGGAGGCGGGGCGGCGCGGCACCGCGGGGCGCAGCGTGGGACGGGCCGGGCGGTGGGACGGCGACCTGCCGGAGGGGCGGCGGCCGGTCGGGCGGCGGAGGCGGGGCGGCGACGCGCCGGCGGAGCGGGAGGCGGCCGACGATGCGGCGGCGCGGGCGCGCGGCCTCGGGTGCCCACGGGGAGGCGGCGGCGGCGACCCGGGCCGGGAGGGCCGAGCGCGGGCCCAGCGGGCCTCGGCGGCTGCGGGCGCGAGGTGGGAGGCGCGGTCGCCGACGTGGCGGCCGCGGGTTGGACAGGAACGGCGGCGGGGATGAGGTGGCGGCGCCCTATTGGCCGGGGCGAGGTGGCTGGCGGCGGTGGACGCGTCCGGCGGCGGGGCGGACATGTCCGGCGGGCGAGAGGGAGGTTAGGCTAGGGTTTCATCCGCGAAAATGGAAGGGGAGGGCCTTTATATAGGTAGAGGGAGCTAGGAGAGTCCAAATGAGGAGCGGTTTTCGGCCACGCGATCGTGATCGAACGACCGAGAGCATGGAGGGGAGTTTGCTGGGCTTGGGCCACTTTGGAAGGGTGTTGGGCTGCAAAGAGAAAGGGGCTTTTGCGGTTACCCGGTTAACCGTTGGAGTATCAAACGACCTCCAAATGGCACGAAACTTGACAGGCGGTCTACCGGTGCTATACCAAGGCCGCTTGGCAAACCTCGGGCCATTCCGAGAAAGTTTAACACCCGCACAGGAAAAGAGACAAGAGGGGTTCGCCGGAGGACATTGGAGTGCCGGATTGCAAAATGGACAACGGGGAAAATGCTCGGATGCATGAGACAAACACGTATGCCAATGCGATGCACATGATGACATGATATGAAATGCAGATGATGACATGGCAAAGTGCAACACGCAAGCAAATGACATGGCAATGACGGCGAATAACTGGAAGACACCTGGCGCATCGAATCCAGGGCGTTACACACCAACGTAGTACAACACTTCTCTAGTACTATCGCTCGTCTCCCTCTTCTATTAAGTCATCAGACTTGTGGAGCCGGGGAGTGTGCCTATGGTCGGTTCTCAATTGCCGTCCCACATGTGTGTGCGAACGCAATATGACGTGCGTTCCATTCGGAGAGCAGCGTGCCAGACCGATCGACCGTCTGGGTGTGACGCGAACGCGACGTGCGTGTTGTATACTCCGTACATATGTACCGCCGTTTTCTAGACGCTTTGCTCCATGGCGCGGGCGCAATCCATGGATACAAAATTAGTGTACTGTATACTAGTATTTAAAAGTCGAGGGCGGGGCTTTTCCTGCGCGGTAGGCGGCGGGACAGTTCCGCCTAGTCGGTTCGACAGAGACGCGAGAAGACGCGGGAGTAGGCTGCTGCAAACGTAGGGCTGTGTGATTTGACAGTGAGTTACTGCTGGACAGGTGGGGCCCCATGATTTGACTTGCCATTATCATTTTAACTGCGGCGCTACGACCAGCGTGAGTCTCCCGATTCCTGACCACCTCCATACAAGTGCCTCTCCCAATGCTCCACCATGTAGTAGTAGAGGCTGGCTCTTGCATGAGAGCCCACTTTCCACTTTTTCCTTGCCTCTCTTTCTCCACATATGCAAAAATGCCATGTAAAGCACACTATTGTACTTACTTGCTCCTACAGGTGCTTAAGCTTGCCACATAGGCATAAAGTCTGATGTGGCAAGTTAATCAAGAAGAGAGAGACTAGTTTGGTGACCCAAGGAAGAAACGGTGCTAAGCGCGTGTACCTAGGTGAAAATACAATTTTGAGTCTATAGCTACCTAAATGAAGCAAACTTAGCAACACCATTTCATTGGAAGAGGTCACTCCTTGGCAAATGCAATAAATACTAGTACTCCCTGTGTCCCATTATATAAGAATGTTTTTGGCACTACACTAGTGTCAAAAACGTTCTTATATTATGGGACGGAGGGAGTACGAAGAAAGAGATAGAGAGGAGTAAAAAAATACACTTATAGCCAACCTTATAGCCAACCTTGTTGTAGTATGAGTGACTAAGTGATGACTATGTATGACATGCCAACATCAGATAGCCTAACGCACCGTGTTAAATCTCCAAGGGCACGACCACGCGAGCGACGCGACGGTGGTGGTAGGCGCGACCATGATACGGGCTGCTGGTAGCCCTTGGATCTGAGATCAAACGGTCGCATACTAAGTTGCTGAAAATTTTAAGAATAACCCTCCAGGATAGGATATTCACCCATAGGTCTAGAATCACGCCATGCAACCGTTCGATCTCAGATCCAAGGGCTCTCGGAAGCCCGTATCATGGGAGAATTGAAAGCCACTACCCTGCCGTTCGCATGCTGGCAGTTCACTCCTACTCTTTCCCGCACGTCCTTTAGTACTACGGCGGTTCACTCCTAGTTGTCCCGTCCATTCACATTACGGCAGTTCCACTAATCCTAACCCTCCTCCCAAATCCATGGCGTCCCCCCCGATCGGCGGTGAGTACAAGGTTAGAACCATCACCGGCGATGAGTTCGATGTCATCTACACCCGTACTTCCGCGACGGTGAAAGGATGCCTTTCTCGCTTCAGACGCATGTTCGAAAACTCACATGATGAGTGGGTCGCTGGGCTAGATGTTGAGTACACCACAGTCGTGAGACGAGAGAAGGATCTAAAGGACGAAGAGAGGAAGAAGCCCGCCGTGATCCAGGTTTACGTACATAACATTTGCTTGGTCTACCACATATGCCATGCCGACATTGAGTGCCAGGATTTTAAGAACTTCCTCGAGGACAAAACAGTCAAATTCGTTACTGTAGACTTTAAGAACGACACAGAAGTCCTGCATCGGATAGGCCTCGTTGTAGGCAACCCCTTCAACCTCCAGAAGAATCGGCTGGTGCCCTCTCATCATCCCTCAATGCTGACCCTGGCAGGAGCCATGGTTCATCCTTCATACCGCAAACTGGAGAAACCTCATTACACGTTTCATCGTCATGCATGGCAGCGGAATGTACTAGATATAGACCACATCCACTACGCTGCAATGGATGGCTACCTTTGTTTCAATATCTACAAGGGTTGGATGAAGAGCAACATCCAAGTTGGCGGTTCAAGCAAAGAAGTATCGGCCAAGAGGAAGAGGGACAAGGACGAAGTCGAGGACGTGGACGAGAACTCCGAGTAAGGTGGAAGTGTCGTTGCTCATGGCGATTCTAAACTTCTAATGCAGTGTCTACCAGATTAGTTGCATAGTTTAATTTCAGGTGTGCTTAGTTTAATTTGAGGGGTGTGTTGTGCTGAGCCCCCAGCAGAACTATGTTATGTTTCTTCTCGTTACTTTAACTCTTCAGTATGTACATACTAGTACTAGTATTTCTTTAATAGAATTTAGCACGCCAATTAAGCACGTACTAGCTTTTTAAATAGTACTATATGCATAATTTGGCGACGAGCGCTCTCTATATGTACCACCTTTTTTTAAAATTTCAATTTTTGCTTCATGGCGCAATCCATCGATAGTGGAGTACTACTGTACAAAAGTATACATTTTTTAAAAGGCTAGCGTACTGTTCGTCACATATATATAGCCAGTTAAATTCTCAACCTAGAACGACGTGCATGCCATGTAGTAAACCGATCCGGAGGAAGTATAGTAAAAATGAGGTGATTTTACCCAGTGATCGGCGGGTGAGCATGGCCTGTCATGCGGTCCCACGTGTCATGATGTACCAAGGCGATGCGCGTGTTCCTCTTGACGTAGAAGCAATACTAGTATGTGGTTTGAGATGATGTCGAACCGAAGTGTGAAATAATGGTTGCTTCATCCGTCTGGGAAGGTGCGGCATTGTGATTTGACGTCTCATTGCTCATTACTAACAATGGGCCGGTACGAGTGGGGTGCGTCCCCCCTGCTATTCTGCACTGTTATTTGGTGCTTGACACGTCGACCCGGTTGCACATGAGATGACCCCCACATCCTTTGTCAAAATAAACAACACCCCGATCAATGCATTTCACTATTCCATGAAACGGACGGGCACCTTACTTGCTCCTACAGGTGCTTAAGCTTGCCACATAGGCATAAAGTCTGATGTGGCAAGTTAATCAAGAAGAGAGAGACTAGTTTGGTGACCCAAGGAAGAAACGGTGCTAAGCGCGTATACCTAGGTGAAAAGACAATTTTGAGTCTATAGCTAATTAAATGAAGCAAACTTAGCAACACCATTTCATTGGAAGAGGTCACTCCTTGGCAAATGCAATAAATACTAGTACTCCCTGTGTCCCATTATATAAGAACGTTTTTGGCACCACACTAGTGTCAAAAACGTTCTTATATTATGGGACGGAGGGAGTACGAAGAAAGAGATATGGAGGAGTAAAAAAATACACTTATAGCCAACCTTATAGCCAACCTTGTTGTAGTATGAGTGACTAAGTGATGACTATGTATGACATGCCAACATCAGATAGCCTAACGCACTGTGTTAAATCTCCAAGGGCGCGACCGTGCGAGCGACGTTATGGTCATGGTAGGCACGACCATGATACGGGCTGCTGGCAGCTCTTGGATCTGAGATCAAACAGTCGCATGCTAAGTTGCTGAAAATTTGCAGAATAACCCTCCACGATAGGATATTCATTCATTGGTCTAGAATCACGCCATGCAACCATTCGATCTCCGATCCAAGGGCTCTCGAAAGCCCGTATCATGGGAGAATGGAAAGCCACTACCCTGCCGTTCGCACGCTGGCAGTTCGCTCCTACTTGTCCCCGCACATCCTTTAATACTACGGCGGTTCGCTCCTAGTCATCCCGTCCATTCACATTACAGTAGTTCCACTAATCCTAACCCTCCTCCCAAATCCATGGCGTCCCAAATCTCCTCGATCGGCGGTGAGTACTAGGTTAGAACTATCACCGGCGATGAGTTCGACGTCATCTACACCTGTTCTTCCGCAACGGTTAAAGGATGCCTTTCTCGCTTCAGACGCATGTTCGAAGACTCACGTGATGAGTGGGTCGCCGGGCTAGATGTTGATTACACCACAGTCGTGGGACAAGTGAAGGATCTAAAGGACGAAGAGAGGAAGAAGCCTGCCGTGATCTAGGTTTGCGTGCATGACTTATGCTTGGTCTACCACATATGCCATGCCGACATTAAGTGCCCAGATTTTAAGGGCTTCCTCGAGAGCAACCTAGTCAAATTCGTTACTGTAGACTTTGGTAACGACAAAGAAGTCCTGCGTCGGATAGGCCTCGTTGTAGGCAACACCTTCGACCTCCAAAAGAATCGGCTGGTGTCCTCTCGTCAGCCCTTCAATGCTGACCCTGGCAGGAGCCATGGTTCATCCTTCGTACGGTAAACTGGAGAAACCTCCATACACGTTTCATCATCATAAATGGCAGCGGAATGTACTAGATATAGACCACATCCAGTACGCTGCAATGGATGGCTACCTTTGTTTCAATATCTACAAGGGTTGGATGAAGAGCAACAGCCAAGTTGGCGGTCCAAGCAAAGAAGTATCGGCCAAGAGGAAGAGGGACAAGGACGAAGTCGAGGACGTGGACGAGGACTCCGAGTAAGGTGGCAGTGTCGTTGCTCATGGTGGTTCCAATGTAGTGTCTACCGGAATAGTTGCAAAGTTTAATTTCAGGTGTGCTTAATTTAATTTGAGGGGTGTGTTGTGCTGAGCCCCCAGCAGAACTATGTTATGTTTCTTCTTGTTACTTTAACTCTTCAGTAAGTACATCTAGTATTTCTTACATTTCATCTTTTAGTTGGTATAGTACTACCACTCGTTTATTCACATTATATACGTACAATATATATGGCCAACATCATATAGCTAGCAATTTAGTTGTCAAAGAATTTCAGGGTGCTTAGTTTTGTCAAAGAATTCCAGGGTGCTTATTATATTTGAGGGGTGGGTTGTGCTGGACACCATTACTGTGACTAGCCTTTTTAATAGTACTATATGCATAATTTGGCGACGAGCGCTCTCTATATGTATCACCTTTTTTTTATTTCAAGTTTTGCTCCATGGTGCAATCCATCGATACTACTGTTGTACAAAATTATACATTTTAAAAAGGCTAGAGGGCGGGGCAGTCTAGCTTGGTCGGTTTCACGAGAGGCGAGGGCCTTTGTGATTTGACGGCTCATTACTGCTGGAAGGCGGGGCCTTGTGATTTGACTGCTCGTATAAATGCGCTGACGACCTGATCGAGGAGGAGCAAAGAACCATGTGGTATACTCAGGTTTTCCACTGGAGTAGTACTGCGACAGAGGAGCACGAAACACGGCAGCCCAGTGCCATATGGCGATAAAAAATGATCTAATTTGCTAGTCATCTCATTGTTAGCATTGTTCTATTCATTCTCTCCAAAAACAAAAACCATTGTTCTATTCATGCCTCGCAGAGAACGTGACACGTGCGGCGAAACACCCGAATCAAAAGATGAAACACAGCAGCAAAATAAGAAGGAAGATTATCACCCCAAATGATCTAATTCGCCTCCACGACCTCCATCTCCTTGCGCGTCTCCTCCGCCATCTTCTTCATTCTGTCCATGACGCGGGATTTCTCGACGTGAGCCTTCATCATCTATTCCACGGCCGCATTACGTACCTTGACAACAGCCGGGTGCTCGATGCGGAGCTTCGCCAACTCCTCCTTCTGTTCCATGACGAGGTCCTGCAGCATCTTCATCGAGGAACTACTATTCTCATGCAGCTTCTTCCAGCCGGCATTCTTCTCCTTCAACAGGTCAATCTCGTGGCAGAGCTTCGCCTTGTCCTCCTGAAGTCGCAGGATTTTGCCAGTCGCCTTCTTATCCGAGGCAATGCTCTTCTTCAGCAGCATCACCAAGCCGGCGGTCAACTCCCCCTGCTGATTGAGCTCAGCGGGCATGTCGTCGAGGCTCTCCTTCAGCAACTCCGTCAAGCCTTAGATGAACTCCTTCTGCTTATTGAGGTGCTTATTGAGCTGATCGGGCATGCCATCGAAGGATAACGACTCCAGCTCCGCCGGCTCGGCATGTTCGCTTCCGCGGCTAGGGCGCTCCTGGGAGCCATCGCCTGTCCGTGAGAGATCTTTCGAGGTCTCTGCGTGGCAGCGAGCCCTCTTTTTTTTCCGCAGCCTTGGTTGCCGCTCCCTTGTTACGAGTAGTTCTCGACCTAGAGCTTTGCTCACCGTCCATGGCAACGACGGACGAAGAAGAAGCACTTATGAGGAGGAAAGGTAGAGTAATTTTCGGTTAGGTAGTTCCCCTTTTTATACCCTAAGTACTAGCACTAGTAGTACTAATACCTGCATAGTGGGAACACGTTCAGGTTTGGTATGTAGTACTAGTAGGTGTGAGGAGGCTTTCGAATGTGATGGGAACAAGGTAAAGATTAATTGATGGTTTTGGTTTCGAGGCCCGAAACGGCTCCCGATGAGTTTAGTGGAACATAAATTTCAAGTACACTACACTGCTCAAATGTGTAAATATTATGTTACTGTCAAAAATTGGCACAAAATATGGAGACCAATGGAAGTACTACTAGCAACCCACGATTTAACTACTCGCATGCGCACAGTGGAGTAATAAAGTCTTTCTTCCGCCCTCGCGTCCACTCAATTTACATGCGCTGTATTAATTGACCATCAATGAAGTGAATGACTTTACACGCGTCAAATTATCACATGGGGTGGATCTTGGTACAAAATTGCGTCCGCCCGTGTACCCGCGTGTGCGTGCGAGGGAATGAGTGCGTGCATGGCGTGCGTGCACATCTTTGCTTCGTGCATGTACTGCCAGTATGGCTCAGGGAGGACGAGTACATTCTTCTGGAACCAGCAGCACATCACTGTGATCAATCCACGCAAGGAGGTCGCGACAACGCCTCCACATGTGCCACGTGGCTTCATGAACTGTAAGAGAGACACTATGTAGCGTGCCATTGGTATTCTAATTTACGTGTTTTGCACATACTCCAAGTACTAGTAATTTACACGTGCATTGCACGCATCAGATTTTGCAACCAAATTATGAATAAATACCACACTATAGCATGTAAGCTCTTAGTCATATATGCGTGATGTAGCCCTTCATTTAATTCTTACAGTTCATATCATTCAAAATCAAATTAGTTTTTATAAAAAAGCTAAGAACGCGTGAATAGGAAAAACATGGGATTATAGTGGAATGTCGTATTGAATCCTACAGGATTGTATGAGTGTTTGATTGTGCATAGAAAAAATGCAGAATTCTTTCAAAGAGGTTTGAGTGGATGGGATGTTTCCTATGAAATCTAGTGCAAATGAATCATATGGAAAAATTCCTATGGTTTACAATCTTACGAATCAAACAACCAAGATAGGAAAAATTCCTAATGATTCCTCCAAAATTCCTTTGAGAATCCTTTGAATCAAAGAAGCCCTTAATATATTTTATGATTCATGGAATTGTGCGTTGTAAAGCATAAAGTAAAAACAAATAATGGCAATTCAACTAGAAAAAAAGTTTGGGCAGTTATGATATGGAAGATTCTAGAACAAAAGAGAACCACTGTTGTTTTGAGGTTTGTGCATTATGCTCAAGTTCAACCATGGAGTCTGCTAGATTGTACATGTGGCAAAATCTGGTGGGGGCTAGAAGATGGTGCGAGGGGCCGAGTGGAGGGAGACTATGAAGGAATGCACAAGTGTGAGATCGATATTTAGAGAGAGGGGGCGAACACGTGCACTGTTGCACGCAGTGGCGGAGCCATGAAAAATAAATGATCTAGGGGGCCAAGCATTGCTAATCCTTTACGAGGAGGGTCAATTCATGAAATTAAACCTTTTTTAGCAGCAATTGTCTAATGATCACATTCATATTAGTCTCGATATATAGTGATGTTAGGGGGGGCAGGGCCCTTACTGCCCCCTATCTTTGCCATTGTGCACGCATCTGAGAGATGAAGCGGAAGGCATGGATGATGAGAGGGGGGACGTTGGATATATAATTAATGTGGGTGTATTAGCTATTTATTTAATCCTATATAGAGAGGTATAGATTGATCAATGTGGACGTGGGAGAGGTATAGATTGATCGATGTGGACGTGGGAAAGAGGATGAGACCTCACTGGATATATCGATTGATCGGTTTGTGTGGAAAACTATGAAAGACCTAGCTATATACACACATACATAGAGGAACATCGATCGTTGCGCATGCATGCGTGAGAGATAAAGAATGCCCGGTATGAGGGAGAGGGGGATGTGCGTGGGTGTGTGCCTTCATGGGAGACCGACCTAAAGAAAAAGATTGCATGCGTGCGATAGATAATGCCGACTGGTAGTGTGTGTGCATGCATGCACGAGAGAAAGTTAGTGGTACAATTATAAAGAGAATACTATTGTGTGGGTGTAAAAGAATAAGTGAGGTCATAATCTGTAGCGACCAGACCTCAAACAGTCTGATCTCTGTGCTCAGTGTCATCCCTGGATCAGTAATGCTGACACCACACAGTACTTGGAGGATTTATAACAGAGTAGCAATCACACACTTATTACATCGAATGTCTCAAGAGAGAACTTATTGAATTAAATATGGCTTAAGGCCATCTAAAATACGATAACAGCGGAATACTTGGAAGATAAGCGAGTCCATCAACTCCAACGGCATCACTGAGTATAGAACCACGACCTAAAAGCACCTTACTCATCGTCTGAAAAGTCTGCAACATGAAACGTTGCAGCCCGAAAATGGGTCAGCACATGGAATATGCTGGCAATGTAACACATAGAGAATAACAATGGATTAAGCTATACTACATGCATATTTGGCTGGTGGAAAGCTCTATGGTTACAGTTTTTGCATAAATCCAATTTTTCCCTACTGCAAAGGAATAAATTTAGTTAACTATCATGGTGGTTGTTAAACATTGAGAATGGTTGACGGCATTCTTAATCCCAATTAAAAATACTCATTAACATCCCAACAATATTAATTAGAAGTAACATGATGAGATTCACATGATATCCAAGTACTAGATACTCAAGATGTCCATAACCGGGGACACGGCTAACCATGATTAGTTTATACACTCTGCAGAGGTTTGCGCACTTTTCCCCACATGACTTGATCTCCTCCGTTTGGTTTCTCGCACTACATGGTGTTTGAGAAATGGATGACCGAGACATAGTCTTTCAGAAGCGCTTGCACCTTACGTAGAGGGTAGACCGTCCCAACCTACATCCCCTACATCTGCTAGTCTACCCTGTAAGAGTTCGCACGACTTAGTCAACTATGCTAGAGCCCATAATGGCATGTGGCTAGACACGGAAGTTTCTAGCATGAATAATCTTATGATCCCTTTGAGCCTGGGTGGCGGTCCGAAGAAAAACAGGCAAGTCCTGGAAACCAGGTGCCTCAATCCACCCAGATGTGTGTTTAAGTTGGCACCTTAAATAAACCATTAAATTAACAAACTCACATCTGTCATGGATACACTCACCCAATCCACGTCTACTAGCATAGCATGGCATAATAAGCAAACGTGGAAGTAACTCCCAAAGGTTTGATAATAAAACAAGTAATAGGTACTACCTCATCTACTTCCCATAACCCACAATTTAATTAGATCCTAATCATGCAATGTTTGAGGATTGATCTAATGCATAAAACTGGGTAGTAGAAAAGGTATGATCAAAGTGTTACTTGCCTTGCTGATGATCCGCGAAACCTAGAGACTCGAAGTAACAGGCGGCACACTCCGGGTATTCTATCGCAGACAAACAAACAAGCATACATAATTACTCATCTAATGCACAGGTAAAACTTGAATAAGAGATCTAACCAGAAAGTTCAACTTAAGAACTCCGGTTTGCAAAAAGAATCAAATCAAACAAAGCAACGAAAGTCAAATGGCGAAAGAAAACAGCTTCGTTTTACTAATCTGGATCTAAGTCAATTTTAACAGAAGAAAAAACTTGTTTAAGTTGATTATTTGGAAATAGGGTTTCGAGACGAAACCCCAGGCGCTTGAATCGCCTGATTCCGATAAACGAGCGAAAAGTTAAACTAAAACGAAAATCGAATCAGGAATCGCGATCAGAAAAATCGCGGATTAAATCCGAGAAAAAGAAAAGCGACGAACGGGTTAACGGACAAATGTTCGTTAACTAAACTAATCTGACGAACACGTTCGTTAAAACGAACGAACGAGCGAACGCTCGCTAATTAATCGAATCGAAAAAAACCAATCTAATAAAATAAACCAAAAAAGGAAGAAAACCGTTCGGTTTTTGAGAAAAACCGGCGGCACGGAAAACGAGGCGGCGGCGAACCTCGGCGGCGGGGTCGGCTGGGTCGACGGCCGCGGCGGCGGGGTCCGGCGGCGGCAGCGGCGGGCGGCAGCGGCGGCGGATTAGGGTTAGGGTTTCGGGCGGGGCGTGGGCCAGCGGCGGCGGCGAGTGGGCTGGGGTGGCGGTGACTGATGGGCCTGGGGGGTCGGGGCTGCGCTATTTATAAGTGCCCCCGAGCGGAGTCCCGCTCGGGCACGGCCCAAAGGCGGTTCGCGTTTTTTTTTAATAATTCCGCGCAGAAGAAAATTAAAAGAAATACTAAACGAACTCCAAATATCCCGAAATAAATTTTCCCCGGCTTCTAAAATCAAGCCGTACAAGATGAACATTTATTTGGGGCCTAAATGTAATTTTGAAAAATGCGCATTTTTCCTAAATTCAAATAAAAGGCGAAAAACTCCAAAATAAATCTTATTTGATTTTTTTATTAAATATTCATTATTTCTTTATTTTGGGAAAGTCATTTTATTCCCTCTCTAAAATTTTGGTAGTAGAAATAATTGAAGATAAAATAAACAAAATCACATGATCCTATTTTCAAAATTTGAGAAAACTCAAATATGAAAATAACGAAATCCCCAACTCTCTCCGTGGGTCCTTGAGTTGTGTAGAATTTCTAGGATCGAGCCAACAATGCAACAAAATATGATATGCAATGATGATCTATGTATAACATTCCAATTGAAAATTTGGGATGTTACAAACCTACCCCCCTTAAGATGAATCTCGCCCTCGAGATTCGGGTTGGCTAGCAAATAGGTGAGGGTGGGCCTTGACCAGATCTTCCTCTCGCTCCCAGGTGGCTTCTTCCTCGGTGTGGTGGCTCCGCTGAACTTTGCAAAACTTGATAACCTTACTGCGGGTAACTCGGCTGGCATATTCTAGAATCTTAACTGGTTTCTGTTCATAGGTCAAATCATCTTTCAACTGAATCGCTTCCAGTGGCACAGTATCTCTCGGTGGTATATCAGCCATCTCTGCGTGACACTTCTTCAACTGTGAAACATGGAACACATCGTGAACTCCTGACAATCCCTCAAGTAATTCCAACTTGTACGCTACTTCTCCCATGCGTTCCAAAACTTTGTGTGGCCCCACAAAACATGGCGCTAACTTTCCTTTAACTCCAAAACGCTTAACTCCTCGAAGCGGAGATACTCGAAGATAAACTCTGTCTTTGACTTCATATTCTGTCCCCTTGCGTTTTGAATCTGCATAGCTTTTCTGCCTTGACTGGGCTACCTTGAGCCTATCGCGAATTAACTTTACTTTCTGTTCAGACTCCTTAGTCAAATCCGGTCCAAACAACTGGCGATCTCCTACTTTATCCCATGACAACGGGATTCTGCACCTCCTTCCATACAACGCTTCGAAAGGGGCCATTTTCAAACTGGATGGATAACTGTTGTTGTAAGAAAACTCTGCATATGGCAAGTTGTCATCCCAACTTGATCCATCATCCAAAACACAAGCTCTAAGCATATCCTCCAGAATCTGATTGACTCTCTCGGTCTGTTCATCTGTCTGTGGATGGAAAGCTGTGCTAAACTCCAGCCTGGTTCCCAATGTTTTGTGCAACTGCTTCCAGAACTTTGAGGTGAATTGGGTTCCTCTATCTGATACGATACTCCTTAGAACTCCATGCAAACATACAATCCTTGTCATGTATATCTTAGCCAACTTGGCACTGCTGTAGGTAGTCTTTACTAGGATGAAATGAGCTACCTTCGTCAAACGATCGACTACAACCCAAATCGAGTCATAGCCTGAACGGGTTCTGAGCAATCCCGTGATGAAATCCATGCCTAGTTTATCCCACTTCCATTCGGGTATAGGCAATGGCTGTAACAATCCTGCTGGCTTCTGATGTTCTGCCTTCACCCTCTGACATACATCACAAACTACTACAGACTCTGCAATATCCTTCTTCATTCCGGTCCACCAGAAAGTTTCCTTCAAATCCAAATACATCTTGGTATTTCCGGGGTGAATCGAATATGGTGAATCATGTGCCTCTTGCAGAATCAACTTCCTGATCTCCGGGTCATTGGGCACATAAACACGGTCCTCAAACCATAAGGTATCGTGCTCATCCTCACGAAATCCTTTAGCCTTTCACTTTCTCATCCTTTCCTTAATGGAAGCAACTTCCTTATCTGTCTTTTGAGCTTCTCTAATTTTATCCATCAAAGTATACTGAATCTCCAATGCTGCTACGAAGCCTCTCGGAATTATTTCCAAACATAGCTCCCGGAATTCCTCCGCTAATTCTTGTGGTAAACCTCCGGTCATTAGGGTGTTGACATGGCTCTTGCGGCTCAACGCGTCTGCTACAACGTTAGTCTTCCCGGGGTGATAATGCAATCTCATATCATAATCTTTAATAAGCTCCAACCATCTCCTCTGCCTGAGATTTAACTCCTTCTGCGTGAAGATGTACTTCAAACTCTTGTGATCCGTGTACACCTCACAATGATTTCCAATGAGGAAGTGTCTCCAAGTTTTCAGCGCGTGTACTACAGCTGCTAACTCCAAATCATGAGTAGCATAATTCATCTCATGAGGCTTAAGCTGTCGTGAAGCATACGAAACAACTCTTCCCTCCTGCATAAGCACTGCTCCAAGTCCTCGACGTGAAGCATCACAATACACTTCATAATCCTTGGTCTGATCTGGCAGAATTAATACTGGTGAGGTAACCAAACGTTTCTTCAACTCTTGGAAACTAGCCTCACACTCCTCAGTCCAAATGGACTTGGTATCCTTTTTCAACAATTCTGTCATAGGCTTCGCAATCTTTGAGAAATTTTCAATGAATCTCCGGTAGTATCCTGCGAGTCCAAGGAAACTCCTGATCTCTCCAACTGTTGTTGGTGCTTCTCAGTTTGTCACAGTGGCAACTTTAGTGGGGTCTACTACTATACCTTCTCCGGATATAACATGTCCGAGAAATCCAACTTCCTTCAAGTGATATCCAAAAGGTGAGTTTTCATCTGGTTGTGTGAACTTGATCCTTGTATCCGCCATCCTAAAGAATAGAAAAGATGAGGAGTCAGAAATGAGAAGAAAGAGTAGTGATCTAGGGCTTTAGCTTAGTGGTCGTGTCCTACAGTCAGCGTGTGCTCTGATACCATCTTTGTAGCGACCAGACCTCAAACAGTCTGATCTCTGTGCTCAGTGTCATCCCTGGATCAGTAATGCTGACACCACACAGTACTTGGAGGATTTATAACAGAGTAGCAATCACACACTTATTACATCGAATGTCTCAAGAGAGAACTTATTGAATTAAATATGGCTTAAGGCCATCTAAAATACGATAACAGCGGAAAATATGGAAGATAAGCGAGTCCATCAACTCCAACGGCATCACTGAGTATAGAACCACGACCTAAAAGTACCTTATTCATCGTCTGAAAAGTCTGCAACATGAAACGTTGCAGCCCGAAAACGGGTCAGCACATGGAATATGCTGGCAATGTAACACATAGAGAATAACAATGTATTAAGCTATACTACATGCATATTTTGCTGGTAGAAAGCTCTATGGTTACAGTTTTTGCATAAAGCCAATTTTTCCCTACTGCAAATGAATAAATTTAGTTAACTATCATGGTGGTTGTTAAACATTGAGAATGGTTGACAGCATTCTCAATCCCAATTAAAAATATTCATTAACATCCCAACAATATTAATTAGAAGTAACATGATGAGATTCACATGATATCCAAGTACTAGATACTCAAGATGTCCATAATCGGGGACACGGCTAACCATGATTAGTTTATACACTCTGCAGAGGTTTGCGCACTTTTCCCCACATGACTCGATCTCCTCCGTTTGGTTTCTCGCACTACATGGTGTTTGAGAAATGGATGACCGAGACATAGTCTTTCAGAAGCGCTTGCACCTTACGTAGAGGGTAAACCGTACCAACCTACATCCCCTACATCTACTAGTCTACCCTGTAAGAGTTCACACGACTTAGTCAACTATGCTAGAGCCCATAATAGCATGTGGCTGCACATGGAAGTTTCTAGCATGAATAATCTTATGGTCCCTTTGAGCCTGGGTGGCGGTCCGAAGAAAAACAGGCAAGTCCTGGAAACCAAGTGCCTCAATCCACCCAGATGTGTGTTTAAGTTGCCACCTTAAATAAACCATTAAATTAACAAACTCACATTTGTCTTGGATACACTCACCCAATCCATGTCTACTAGCATAGCATGGCATAATAAGCAAACGCAGAAGTAACTCCCAAAGGTTTGATAATAAAACAGGTAATAGGTACTACCTCATCTACTTCCCATAACCCACAATTTAATTAGATCCTAATCATGCAGCGTTTGAGGATTGATCTAATACATAAAACTGGGTAGTAGAAAAGGTATGATCAAAGTGTTACTTGCCTTGCTGATGATCCGCGAAACCTAGAGACTCGAAGTAACAGGCGGCGCACTCCGGGTATTCTATCGCAGACAAACAAACAAGCATACATAAGTACTCATCTAATGGACAGGTAAAACTTGAATAAGAGATCTAACCAGAAAGTTCAACTTAAGAACTCCGGTTTGCAAAAAGAATCAAATCAAACAAAGCAACGAAAGTCAAACGGCGAAAGAAAACAGCTTCGTTTTACTAATCTGGATCTAAGTCAATTTTTACAGAAGCAAAAACTTGTTTAAGTTGATTACTCAGAAATAGGGTTTCGAGACGAAACTCCAGGCGCTTGAATCGCCTGATTCCGATAAACGAGCGAAAAGTTAAACTAAAACGGAAATCGGATCAGGAATCGCGATCAGAAAAATCGCGGATTAAATCCGAGAAAAAGAAAAATGACGAACGGGTTAATGAACGAACGTTCGTTAACTAAACTAATATGACGAACACGTTCGTTAAAACGAACGAACGAGCGAACGCTTGCTAATTAACCGAACCGAAAAAACGATCTAATAAAATAAACCAAAAAAACGAAGAAAACATTTTGGTTTTTGAGAAAAACCGGCGGCACGGAAATGAGGCGGCGGTGAACCTCGGCGGCGGGGTCCGGCGGCGGCACTGGCGACAGCAGGCGGCACCGGCGGCGGCGGCGGGCAGCGGCGGCGGCGGATCTGGCGGCGGCGGCGGATTAGGGCTAGGGTTTCGGGCGGGGCGTGGGCCGGCGGCGGCGGCGAGTGGGCTGGGGCGGCGGTGGCTGACGGGCCTGGGGGGCTCGGGGCGGCGCTATTTATAAGTGTCCCCGAGCGGAGTCCCGCTCGGGCACGGCCCAAAGGCGGTTCGCGTTTTTTTTAAATAATTCCATGCAGAAGAAAATAAAAAGAAATACTAAACGGACTCCAAAAATCCTGAGATAAATTTTCCCCAGCTTCTAAAATCTAGCCGGACAAGATGAACATTTATTTGGGGCCTAAATGCAATTTTGAAAAACGCGCATTTTTCGTAAATTCAAATAAAAGGCGAAAAACTCCAAAATAAATCTTATTTGATTTTTTTATTAAATCTTCATTATTTCTTTATTTTGGGAAAGTTATTTTATTCCCTCTCTGAAATTTTGGTAGTAGAAATAATTGAAGATAAAATAAATAAAATCACATGATCCTATTTTCAAAATTTGAGAAAACTCAAATATGAAAATAACAAAATCCCCAACTCTCTTCGTGGGTCCTTGAGTTGCGTAGAATTTCTAGGATCGATCCAACAATGCAACAAAATATGATAAGCAATGATGATCTATGTATAACATTCTAATTGAAAATTTGGGATGTTACATAATCAATGTAAAGTTGAATTCAAATATTTGAATTAGAGATCCTGATGTTTGAATCCCATGCATGCATGAATATAACGGATATCTGCGCGGTGTGCTTTGGAAACGAGCATGTTGTAATGTATACACATTGAACAAGGTCAGACTGATTTGAATTTGAGATACCGATGGCAGACATCATTTGCCCATGTCGCATCCGTGCATGTAATTGGAGATGATGGGCGGCTTTCGCATCACATATCTATATCTATACCCCTATATATATATATATATATATATATATATATATATATATATATATATATATATATTATATTTTTATATTGTGAGCGGGTAACTTCAACTTTGAAAGATGGTCGTCGGATGAGGCGAATCCGAAGGTCCAAAGATGGCAAATTTGAGCACTATTGGCTGTTGGATATCATCTAGATTCCACCAGATTTCGCCACATGTATAATCTAGAAGACTCCATGGTTGAACTTAAGAATAATGCACAAACATCATAACACAAGCACTTTTTATTTTTTCTAGAATCTTCCGTATCATAATTGCCAAAATGTTTTTCTACATGATTTGCCATTATTTGTTTTTACTTTATGTCTTACAACGCACAATTCCATGAATCTTAAAATAGATTAGCTTTCTTATAAAAACTAGATGATTTTGAATGAAATGAACTATAAGAATTATACGAACATCTACATCATGCATATATGACTCAAAGCTTGCATGCTATAATGTGGTATTTATTCATAATTTGGTTGTCAAATCTCATGCGTGCAATGCACGTGTACCTTACTCTAGTCTAAATGGTGTTTGTGTGTGTGTTGTGCGTGTTGAGGTGCAAATTGTCTTTTTTTTGGTACACGTTAAGCTTGTTCTTCCGAAATTTCAAGCCGCGCCTTGTTATGCCGAAAATTGAAGCTAGCGTCTCTGTCTATCGTGCTACGAAACTCCCGCCTCTTCAACCCACGCCTTGTTAGCCCGAAATATTTAAGATATATCTGTGTCTCATTGTGCTCCGACAACTCCCTCCATCTCAACACGCGCCTTGCTATTCTGAAATTACAACGCGCGTGAAAACTCCCACCTCCTGTGAAATCCCGACACGCGAAATGCCCGTGGTACCCCTGAACCGAAAGAACCGCCTCAAATCGGTGGGGGGGGTACTTTCATAACTTACCCCACATTTCGGACAAGCGCGTCTCTAAGCCATGGTTCCCCACTACCATCCCATCCGCCCATCCATTCGTACACCGAGGCCGCGAAAACCCGCAACGAAACCCCACACCCTACTCCGTCCGCCACCCAGCCGGAGCTTCTTCCCTGACGACATCGTCCACAGCAACACCTTGACATCCCTCATCCACCGTACCGGATGAGGATCCGTCGTCGATCTCATCGTCCCGCCGGTTCAGCCACCCCGTCCTCCACCTCCAAGGAGCTGCCCCGACGTTCCCCTTGTCTTTCAGGCCACCTCCATTCCCACACCGCTGTCTTCACCTGCACCACCGGAAGAGCTTCATAATCATCGTTTCCTCGAATGAAGCTGCGGCCTAATCGACGCCACCAAAGAGGTTGTACACTAATTGCCGCATTTTCTTCTTGATTCGATCTCACGGTGCTGTCAGCGCTCGGTCCCGAGCCGACATGGCGCGCCTCCATCCATGGCGGCATCACCGACCACTTCCTCCACGGTGTCGCTCCCTCGGCGGCGACGTCCACATCAGTAGGAGCTGCTGCTGCTTTAGCTCTCGCTCATGCTGCTGGTCTGCTCTTGCTCTCGGTCCCCTGCCTGGTTTGCTGTTGCTATTGCTCTTGCTCGCGCTGCTGCTCTCGCTCTTGCTCTTGCTTGCGATGCTGCTCCGATTTGACTACACTTCAGTCGACTGAATCGACTTTTGGGTCAGCCGATTTCCAAGGGGTGGGCTCGCCGGGGTGAAGGAAGAACCAGCCGCAGCGGGAAGGGGGGCTCGCCGGAGAGGTACCCCACTATCTATCTTAGGGTTCAGGATGGGGGCGGTGGTCACCGGCGGTGGCGGGGCGGTGGCGTGGGGATTGCCGAAGAAAAAGCTCGACACGGGGGGCCTAGAAGGATGGTCGGGGTGGCGGCGGACCGGCGGTGGGGAGTGTTTTCGGGGCGGGCGGGGCGGCGCACCACCGGCCACGGGCGGCGGGGGGCTGCTGTTTGGCCGGTGGTGGCTGGCAGCTCAGGGGGGTGGAGGTTGAAGATGAACCGCAGGCCCTTGATTTCCTATCCAACGGCTGCAAAATCAAGTGACTAGAGATGAAAAGTCAGTCGACCAATGTGTAGCCTCACCTTGCTAGTGCGTTCAGTTTCGACAGCAAAATTCAGTTTCGACATTAAAATTTAGTTTCGATAGTTAGGTTCAGTTTCGACAGTTAAGTTCAGTTTCGACAGTTAAGTTCAGAGATGAGCGGCTAATGTATTTTACATCTAGCACTTTGTGGTTATGTATTTTACGTCATGTATTGGAGATGATATTAGAATTCCACTCAGGTTAATGTTGTTCGTTGTCTCTCTTGTCCTGCTTCAGCCTCAGCGTCGTGCAACTCACCGGAGCTGCTCCCACGATGAAACCCTCCATCACAGCGGAGCAGTACCTCAGGCTCCATCTCCAGACGCCTAAGATCTTCTTCCCCTCCTCTGACAGCAAAGTCAGCCGGAGCATCCTCACCGGCCAACCCAATCACGCTGAGATCGACATGGCTTCGCCAAAGAGGTTGCACACTTGTTGCATCTCTTTTTTACTCTACATGTTATATATATTGTCCACTGAGCACTCATAGTAACGGTAAATACGATTATTTTATCCTACTATATGACAAGCAGTGAGGTACCAGGCAACTTAGCTATCCGTGATGGACTCTCTTGAATGCCATCATTATTTATCTCTGCGCGTTTGAGCTGTACATTTGTCGATGGGCCTGGAAGTTGAGCTAGTATGGCAGTGGCCTGGGTCCAAAGTAATAGAAGTAGCACAAAAACCTTTTTTTAGTGTAGGATTTTCCTTGCTCAAGCCTGCCTACTAGAATCGCCAGTGCTTAAAAGGAAAAGTGAATGAAAAACATAGGAATTGGAAAGTTTCCTATGGTACTACTTTTCATGAATTTGGTGCAAAGGAATGGAGCAAAGGAAAACTGTAGGATTTGTTCCCTTAATGTCTCCTTGAAAGAAAAACCGTAGGAATTCTAATTTCCACTTCTCCTCCTTTTCATATTCCTATTCATCAAGCACAAGACTAAGAGATAGTAGCATAATAGCATTATAACCGTACATTTTCTTGTGGTTTGACTTAATCTCACCATGCTTTTTTGCATCCTGTGATCTTCCAATTGTTGTGAATCAAACACCCAGATTGGCAGAAATCCTGTGTTTTTAAATTCTCTGTTTTGCACGTGCATTCCTATCCTATTCCTGTCTATTTCCTATCCCTACATTGTTAGAATCCTCAAATTCAAACAAGCCCTTACTCAATTACTTCTGTTATAGATATGTGTCAAAGAAAAACTTGTGTGCTTTGTCCTGCTCTTGCGGCGCTGTGTTCCACCCCAGCTCAGCTGCTCCAATGACGGAAGGGTTCACCATAGCAGGGATCCGCTCTCCGGACTGTCTTTCGCCGCCTCAGATCTTCTTCCCCGCCGCCGGCAGCCACGACAACTGCATTACCATCATCAACTGAGCAGATGACCTTGAGGACTACACGGGTCCGCAAGAGAGGTCGCACTCTTCCGTGTCTGCTTACGTTATGCATCGCTTAATATGATGACATGCTACATTATCGTTGTGTTCACCTATTAGACTCCGCGTCAGGTCCAAACTAATGCTGAAACTTGAGTTTTTAAATGGTTGTGGGGTACATATTGGGGCAGCAACAGTACTATCTATCTACTATCTGGTTAATCTCCGGTGTCTACTATGAGTTTCATGTTGGGTGCAAACAAACATTAAAGGAGCCATTATCTGTATTTTTTAACTAAAGCTATTATCTGCCTGCTATCATTGGTTTTGGGTCTATCCA
Source organism: Triticum timopheevii (assembly GCA_963921465.1). Taxonomy (NCBI): domain Eukaryota; kingdom Viridiplantae; phylum Streptophyta; class Magnoliopsida; order Poales; family Poaceae; genus Triticum; species Triticum timopheevii. The sequence goes on along the minus strand of OY997270.1, from coordinate 484,375,385 downwards.
CAGTTTGCTATCATCACTCTGGATTTGTGCATGCACTCCTTACATAATCTCACTATGTTTTATTCCTATGCGTGCCAGTTATTGTACACAATGGAACTGATCGTGTAGAGCAAAAGAGACGAGCCTTGCGTGGCAATAAAATTTCATGCAGACATCGTTCCATGGTCGGCGCAAAGGCAGCCCCCCTCCACCCATTTCGGATCATAATCAAGAGGAAGATAACTATTCTGAGGGGGATTCAGAAGGAGAAGACCCCTCCTATTTACCCCATGAGGTCTTCGCTCTAAGTTGGCATGCTGATGTTGGTAATATCATGCATATGGTGCCTTGCATTGCTTACTGTATACATTAAAGATGTCATCTTCTTAGTTTAGACATGCTTTGTTTCAATGCCATCTGTTTTTTTTTCTTTATCGTATATGTGAATTATGCAATGCCATCTTGTCTAGCCAGGCATCATATATGTGAATTTTGCAATGCCACCCTGGTTAGCCAGTCATCTTATATGTGAATTATATCATGCATCATTTTTTTATTATGTGTTAAATTTGTCAACAATTTTAGTACATTCAATTACTCTTCCTATGCATCAGCCATTCGGCACGGTCATGGAAAAATCTAGAGTGGAAACAAGGTCTTCAGAGCAGACAATGCTATCTGACGAAGCGCATGTCTTGTTGGTTACCGATAACTCCTCGGAGGAGGATTCAGAGACAGATGACCAGTCATATTTCCCCCTGAGGTGCATGCCCTAACTTGGCAGGGTTATGTTACTCTTATCGTGTGTATGGTATCTTGCATTGCTATGTCATTTGCTTAGTTTAGACATGCTTTGTGTGAATGCCACCTGTTTAGTGTCTAATTACCATATATGTGAATTATGCAATGCCATCTTGTTGCAAGACATTATATATGTGAATTATGCAATGCTATCTTGTTGCAAGGCATTATGTATGTGAATTATGCAATGCCATGTTGTTTAGGCAAGCGTCATATATGTGAATTATATCATGTTGTCCTTTTTTTGTATTTCTCATTGCTTTTGTCGACAATGTTTGAATATTCAACTGCTCTTCCTGTGCATCAGCCATTTGAATTGGTGATGGAGAAATCTGGAGTGAAAACAAGGTCTTCAGAGCAGACAATGCTACCTGCTGAAGCAGATATCTTGCTAGTTACAGATAGCTCTTCAGAGGAGGATTCAGAGGCAGATGACCAGTCCTATTATCCCCCTGAGGTGTATGCTCAAACTTGGCAGGGTTATATTACTCATATAATGCATATGTTGTATTGCAATGCTTACTTTTTACATCATATACACAATATTGAATGCCATCTCCTTAGTTGACACATCATATATGCAATTGCCCTCTACTCACTTCCTTAGTATATAAATCATATATTTGAATTATGTCATGCCATGATGTTTATATAGACAGCATGTATCTGCATTATGGCATGCCAACCCATTTTCTAAAGACATAATATAGTTATATCATCTCATCCTGTTTACATAGTCATCATATTTTAAATTATGTCATTCTATCCATGAATTATATCATGCCATCATGTTTCCATCGACGACATGTTTGTGATTTATGGCATGCCAACCACTTTAATAGACACATTGTATAGTTATACCATGTCATCATGTTTACATAGTCATCATATTTTGAAGTATGTCATTCTATCCTGTTTAGTTAGCCATCATACATGTGAAATTGTGTCATGCTATCCTGTTTAATTAGCCATCATATATGTGAAATTATGTCCTGCTATTCTGTTTGCTTAGACAACATAAATGTAAATTATTTCATGCCCTGTTTTCTTCCCTACTATCCATTGCACCTGTCTATCTTACAATGTCTGTACATTCAATTACTTTTCTTGTTTATCAGCCATTTCAATTGGAGGGAGAGATGGCAGTATCTGTCGGAGTAAAAACACGGTCTTCAGAAAACATCGTGCTACCTGTCGATGCAGATAGAACCACGGTTGTACTTGCCCAAGAATCAGCCCCACCACACATAACCCACACTCATGCATATTGTACCCCTACCCAGTTGGACAGAGAACCAGATACACCCCTCCTAACCCCAACCCCAGCAGATAGACACCCAGTTCCCGTTGACACAGCACCGTCTCCACCACAGAGCACCCAAACACGGGCAGTTAGTAAGGCAACTGCAGTGCCCAAATCACGAGGACCACCACTCCGAACCCGAAGTCAACGCTTAAAGCAAAAGAAGAATTTTTCTCAGGTCAGGTTCCGTAGCTATGTGTCGGTGTACTAGAGTAGGGGTACCCTAGTATCCCGAACTTGTGCACGGGCAGTCGCAGCGCCCGCGGCAAGGCTTGCCGGGCAACCGCCAAGGTCCTCCGTGGTTCCCTTTGGAGCCATTCAAGAACAAAGTATTCAAGACAAGACCCCGGCAAGAGGAGCTTGTCGGGAAGGCCAACCAAGGCACCTCAAGAAACCTGCCGCGGCGCGCCTCGCGTCCCGGCAAGGCCCGGTGAGCGGCAAGCTTCCGGGCGCGGCAAGACAACGGCCGCGGCAAGGTGCTTGCCGCGGCAAGCCACCTCTCTGTACCTACGCTCCAGCGCATCCGTCGACGTGTCGCCCTGAGGCCATCCCAGGCGCACGTGGTGAGAGGCTGTGCAGCCAAGCGGTGCGAGGTGGCAAGCGGAGCTGACAAGATCGCCATCGTGGCAAACGGTGGCGCCCCTAACGGTCACTTTTCTACACTGTTTGGGCGATGCGGACGGACATTCAATGTGTTTGTCCCCTGCCGTCAGAGTTAGGTAGGATACACTGTGCAAGTAGGTGTACCCACCACAGTTCTTTTACACTTTTGCCCTTGCTTACGTTGCCACCTGTCGGTGACCCCTTTAGCATATAAAAGGAGGCCCATGCGCAATGTAGAGGGGATTCGAAACCAGAAAACACTCACGCTCGGTCTTGTAGCCCTCAACGCTCCCGAGCAAGAACACAATATAATCCGACAAGCAGCAGTAGGAGTATTATCTCTCTGGAGAGCTCCGAAGCTGGGTAAAATCGCTCGCGTGCTCCGCCTCGATCTGCTCGTCGTGCGATCCTCGCCCCCTCGCCGGACCGAAAAGGGGCCCTACCCCATAGGTGTTCGTTCCCACGACATCTTTGGCACACCAGGTAGGGGGCGTCGAGGTTGTGTGAACCCGATCCGGCATTCACGCAAGCCAGATCTTCGTCTTCTTCATCATCTTCATCAACATGCCACCGAAGAAGAAGGCTTCAAGGGTGGCTGCTCCGTCCATGTCGATCCCACCACCACCGGAGCAAACAGGTGGTAGGGTAGACGCCAGCAGAGGAGCGGGCGCCGACGAGGGAACTCACGCTGCCGCCAGGTCCAAGGACAAGGCTGCGCAAACCTCGGTGTTCGTGCATGCTCCGCGCCCATCTCAGGAGGTGCGGGGCCAACAGCGTCATGGTACTCGCGGTACCATACACTCGTTGGACCAAGATCGAGCCGGTGGATCTCAAGACGCTCAAGACCAGCATGCGCGCCCACATGCTGGCACGAGCAAGACACGGTCGCCTGGACGGGATCCTGCTCCTTCTAACATAGTTAGGAGTCCGAGCATATCCTGCTCCTCGCACCGTTCACCACCACCACCGAAGACTCCAGAAGAAGCGTTGGCCCGAGCCCAACTGCTCCTGGATTACCCTCCAGCAGCGGACAAGATTGACGGTTGGAGGGCAACCATTCAGAGTCTCATCGGCTTCGCCAACGGCGACACTCCACGGCAGCCGAATGCGTCGCAGCCACGGCAAGATTGCCGGGCGCGAGCCGATGGCGACAAGACCAGCGGGGGTGCAACCACCATGCACTCCCCGCCCCGAAGGCCAAGATCACCGACTCGCCGGGTCAACCTCGACACCGACTCCACAGCATCATCAGACCCACGAGCTCGTCGCGATCAGCGCCAAGTTCTTTAAGAATGACAACAAGAAAACGCTCGTACTCGTATCGAGCATCGAAGAGAAGCGCGGCATCAATCAGACCAGCGTGCTGGGCCCACTGTCGATATGCATGCGCCAGGGGAACCAGGCAACTTGCCGTATGCGGTAGGTTGCCCTGCGTTCACTCGTGAGCTGCGGCAAGTCCAGTGGCCCAGTACAAAGAACTTCAAGCCAGATGTACCAGAGAAGTACGATGGCAGGTTGCATCCGTCAGAGTTCCTCAGCATCTACACCATCGCGGTGCAAGCTGCCGGGGAGCGCGACGACAAGATCCTTGCCAACTACTTCCCACTGGTGCTCAAGCCCAATGTCAGATCCTGGCTCATGCACTTGCCGGACAACTCCATATCCTCATGGGCGGATCTGTGCCATCAGTTTGTCGGCGCCTTTACAGGCGGCCACAAGCCTCATGGCCAGGAGAGCGATCTACATCTGCTCTCCTAGAAGGAAGGAGAGCCCCTGCGCAAGTACATTCAAAGATTCAGCCAAGTGCAGCGCAACATCCCAGATGTCCACCCTGCCGCGGTCATCAGCGCGTTCCATCAGAATGTGCGTAACCGCAGGATGCGGGAGGAGATGGCGATGTGCAAGATCAGAGACGTCAGTGAATTATACGCCCTAGTCGACAAGTGCGCACGTGCTGAAGAAGGGAGGAAGCTCCCCGGAGAGAATGCAGGAGCAGGAGGGTCTGACAGCGATGATGCTGCCCCGGCAAAGAAAAACCGGCGGCGGAACAACAGGAGAAGGAAAGGCAAAGATGTGCTAGCTATTGAGCAGTCCGGCAACGGAGGTGGCGCCAAGGAGGCCGAACCCGTGGCGGCCGCCGACAAGCAGGGCGGCTCCGACAAGCAGTACTACAAGATCCACCGCACCAAGGGCCATGATCTCCAGAGTTGCAAAAAGGTTGAACAGCTTGTCGAGCAGCAGAAAGCTGAGTACGAACGACGCGACAAGGAGAAGGCCCAGGAAGGTACTGGAGGATCTGGCAAGAAGCGTCCCGGCCGGGGAGGACGCCGCGGTAAAGCCAAGCAGCGGCAAGGAGACAGACCTCCCCGCGGCCGCGACAAGGACGAGGATGAAGACGATAATGAAGAGATGGATGAAGATGAGGCCGACGAGCAGGAGTTTCAGAAAGCCACAGAGGTTCTGTGCATTGACGGCGGTGCTTCTCTGCATGCTTCACACCGCCAGCTCAAACAGTGGGTGCGGGAAGTTAATGCAGCAGAACCACCAGTTGAGTCACGCAAGCCTCTAAAGTGGTCCAGCACGCCTATCGTCTTTGATATTGAGGACCACCCTGATCGCGTAACTGCGGTCGGGTGCTTGCCGATGTTGGTCTCACCAACCATCCGCAACCTCAAGGTCACTAAGATGTTAGTTGACGGCGGGGCCGGCTTGAACTTGATCTCCTCCGCGGTACTCCAGAAACTTCAGATCCCTGACAGCGAGCTCGAGGAGACCGGCACATTCCAAGGAATCAACCCGGGAAGGAGCAAGCCGAAGGGAAAGATCATGTTGCCGGTAACATTTGGCAGCGAATTGAATTTCAGGACTGAGAGGGTCACTTTTGATGTCGCCGACTTCCCATTACCCTATAATGGGATACTTGGCCGTCCAGCACTCGCCAAGTTCATGGCTGCCTCTCACTATGCCTACAACGTGCTCAAGATACCAGGTCCGATAAGTGTCATCTCTGTCCCTGGCAACAAGAAAGATGCCCTTATCTGCACCGACAAGATCTACCGGGAAGCAGCAGCCGCAGCAGAACGCAAGCCACTTGCCGCTGAAGCTCCCGGGGGGAAGAAGAAGACTAAGACCGGCAAGAGTTCTGATGCCCACTCCGGCAAGCGCACCTCTTCGGAGTGCTGCGCTACTGACGAGGACGCACCATCGAGCTCCACCGGCAAGTGTAAGAAGACGAAGGCAGCTCCGCCAGAAACCAAGAAGGTGTCCGCCAAGGAGGACGGCACTGGTGGTACCTTCACCATCAGTGCCACGCTTGACCCTAAATAGGAAAGCGCGCTCGTTGCTTTCCTGCGGGCGAACGTCGACGTGTTTGCATGGCAACCGTCTGATATCCCCAGTGTTCCCAGGAAAGTAATTGAGCACCACCTTGCCATCTGTCCTCACGCGCGGCCCGTCAAGCAGAAAGTCAGGAAACAAGCAGTGGAGCGCCAAGAATTCATCGCAGAAGAGATCAAGAAACTAGAAGGAGCAGGCCTTGTCAGAGGAGTGCTCCATCCCACGTGGTTGGCCAATCTGGTGGTCGTGTGCAAGGCAAACGGGAAATGGAGGCTCTGTATTGACTTTACCGATGTTAATAAAGCTTGTCCCAAAGACCCATTTCCCTTGTCGCGCATTGACCAGATTGTTGACTCCACGGCCGGATGTGACTTGCTTTCATTTCTTGATGCATACTCAGGATATCATCAAATCTTCATGGCAGAAGAGGATGAGGAGAAGACCGCATTCATCACCCCATGTGGCACGTACTTTTTTGTACGGATGCCCTTCGGTTTGAAGAATGCTGGTTCAACATTTGCAAGAGTAGTCAGTCACGCTTTTCAGCCACAGCTGCACAGAAATGTAGAAGCCTACATGGATGACATAGTGGTCAAGAGCAAGGATAGAGCAACTCTGATTCAGGATTTGGACGAGACCTTTGCAAATCTGCGCAAGATCAACCTCAAGCTCAACCCCGAGAAATGCGTGTTTGGAGTTCCTTCCGGCAAGCTTCTCGGGTTCTTCGTGTCTCAACGGGGAATTGAAGCCAATCCCGACAAGATCAAAGCCATTGAGCAGATTGAAGCACCGAAGTGCGTCAAGGATGTACGAAGGCTTGTCGGTTGCGTGGCAGCTCTTAGCAGGTTTATCTCTAAGTCTGCTGAGCGCGCCCTGCCATTTTTCAAAATATTGACAAGGGCAGGTCCAATGAAATGGACTCCAGAAGCGGAGACTGCGCTGCAGGACTTGAAGAGATACCTGTCCTCCACTCCAATACTTGTCGCACCTAAGCCACAAGAGAAGTTGCTGCTGTATCTAGCGGCAACCAATCAAGTGGTTAGTGCTGCGTTAGTAGCGGAGAGGGAGGCGGATGATGAGCCAGCAACCGCGGAAAGTGCATCCAACGACAAGCAGGGGGCTTCACCGACAAGCTCTGGTCCCGACAAGGATGGATCTGCGCAGGAACATGAGGAGGTGCAGAAGAAAATGGTGTAGCGCCCAGTTTACTTTGTCAGTTCCCTTCTGCAGGGGGCTAGGTCAAGGTATTCTGGTGTGCAGAAATTGCTTTTCGGCCTTCTCATGGCCTCGAGAAAGCTGCGCCATTACTTCCAAGCACATGAGATCACAGTTGTCACTCGCTTTCCGTTGAAGAGGATACTGCAGAATCCAGAAGCAACAGGCAGGATTGTCGAGTGGGCACTAGAACTGTCAAGCTTTGGCCTCAAGTTTGAAAGCACTTCAACTATCCAAAGCAGAGCATTGGCAGAGTTCATAGCAGAGTGGACGCCAACACCAGATGAAGAAATTCCGGAGACGAGCATCCCCATCAAGGAAGCAAGCAAAGAATGGCTTATGTACTTTGATGGTGCCTTCTCGCTGCAAGGCGCCGGTGCGGGCGTGCTGCTTGTCGCACCCACCGGAGAGAACCTCAAGTACATAGTCCAGATGCACTTTCCCAAGGAGCAAGCAACGAACAATACTGCAGAGTATGAAGGATTGCTTGCCGGTCTCAGGATCGCAGTGGACCTTGGGATCAAGAAGCTCATTGTCAGGGGTGACTCGCAGCTTGTCGTCCGGCAAGTGAACAAGGATTATCAGAGTCCGTTGATGGAAGCCTACGTTGACGAAGTGAGAAAGTTAGAAGAACACTTTGACGGCCTGCAAATGGAACATGTTCCGAGAGCCCAGAACGACATTGCCGATGGCCTGTCAAAGTGCGCTGCACTGAAGTTGCCTGTGGAACCAGGGATCTTTGTGCTCAAACTGACTCAACCAACTGTAACACCGTCAACTGGACAGAGCAAGAAGAGGAAGTTGGTCTCTGGTGACTATTTTCCGGCTGAACTTCCCGAAGCCGCCGCCAAGAAGGTCCCCAAGATCAACACCAAGAGTGTTGTGGGGCAGTCCGCTCCGACAAGCCCCAGAGTTTTTTCCGTTGAAGCGGACGCTCCCGACAAGCTTTGCTCCGGCAAGCTTGCCGGGGAACATCAAGCTCCGGCTGAGCCGCAAGTTCTCGCCGTAGAAGCAGATGTTCCCGCAGCAGCATATGTGCCTTTAGTCCTTGTTGTCGAGCCGCAAGCTCCAGCATGGGCGCAGCAGATTGTCCGTTTCCTTCAGACAGGAGAACATCCCGAAGAGCAAGAAGAAGCAGAAAGAGTAGCCCGGCAATCAAGTATGTATCATTTTGTCGGCAACATACTGTACAGAAGAAGATTCAACGGTGTGAAATTGAAGTGTATTCACCGGGAAGACGGACAGAAGCTATTGGCAGAAATACATGGAGGCATATGTGGTCACCACATTGGCGCAAGAGCACTTGCCGGCAAAGCATTCCGGCAAGGTTTCTTTTGGCCGACGGCCCTCCGAGATGCGACTGCACAAGTAACCAAGTGTGAAGCGTGCTAGTTCCATTCCAAACAGATACATCAGCCAGCTCAAGCTCTCCAGACGATCCCTTTATCCTGGCCATTTTCAGTCTGGGGGCTCGATATCCTCGGCCCCTTTCCCCGAGCTGTCGGGGGCTTTGAGTACTTGTACGTTGCAATCTACAAGTTCACAAAGTGGCCGGAAGTGGAAGTAGTGAGGAAGGTGACAGCACAGTCAGCAGTCAAGTTCTTCAGGTCGATTGTTTGCCGTTCCGGGGTTCCTAACAGGATCATCACCGACAACGGCACGCAGTTCACGAGCCGCGCCTTCATGCAGTACATCCAAGATCTTGGCGCCAAGGTCTGCTTCGCTTCTGTTGCTCACCCGAGAAGCAACGGTCAAGCGGAGAGGGCAAACGCTGAAGTGCTGCGCGGGCTCAAGACCAGGACTTTCGACAGGCTGCACAAGTGCGGAAGAAACTGGATCGAGGAGCTGCCGGTGGTTCTTTGGTCGATCAGAACGACGCCAAATCGAGCCACTGGCCAGACACCTTTTGCTCTAGTCTATAGAGCAGAGGCAGTTCTCCCCACGGAACTCATATACGGATCGCCTCGAGTGCTCGCTTATGATGAGCTTGAGCAAGAGCAGCTGCGACAAGACGACGCGCTGCTCCTTGAGGAGGATCGTCTTCAGGCTGCTGTACGAGCTGCTCGATACCAGCAAGCTTTGCGCTGCTACCACAGCCGCAAAGTTAATGCCAGAAGTCTCGAGGAAGGCGACCTTGTTCTTCGGCGCGTTCAGTCCGCCAAGAATTCCAACAAGTTGACGCCGAAGTGGGAAGGCCCTTATCGGGTAAAACGAGTCACTAGGCCCAGCGCTGTCCGCCTTGAGACCGAAGATGGCTTTCCGGTGAGCAACTCCTGGAACATTGAGCATCTTCGTAAGTTTTACCCGTAAGGCGCGGTTGCCGGGACCTGTTCCGGCAACCACCTTTTGTACAAACTTTGCCGCTGATGCATGTAACCCTTTGTACAAAGCCGGGCGCAGATCCCGTGCATAAATAAAGCTCATGTGCTTCGCACAACTTGTCAATTCCATGCTTTCTATTTTTTGCATATATTATCTGACATCTTGTGCAGCGCCTACTCCCGGTAAGCAATAACGAGCCGTAAGGCTCCATATCTTTATTTTCTCTTCTTTCTTTTTCTCAAGAAAAGGGAAGGCTCCCTCGCGCACAAGTTTGCCGGGGGGGAAGGAGAAGATAATGGTGTGGACCGGGCGTCGTTCAAAGAAGTTTCGCCTTGCCGGGACGCAAACAACTGAAAAGCTAAGTTGCCAAAGTTTGAGCAATTAGTTTTAAAAATTTTAAGTTATCTTCCTTGAACGACCGTGCTTTGTACGGAAAACCTGTGCGCGGAGGAACCAACTCGTAGCTAGTTGCACCCTTACTTTGTTTTGATTCCGCTCGACAACTTAAGTGTGATGCGACTAGCTGCAACAAGGTTTCTTGTCGGTAGCGGCACCGCCAGCAGGCTGCTGATGTTCCGCACTCAGCGCTCGCGGCAAGGGTGCCCGCGCCGGCAAGTTCCCTAAAAGCAAAGGGTAAAAACATACAAAAGAAGGAATCAAGTAGAGGAAATAACATAGCGATCGATACCCATAATAAAAGTTATTACAAAAGATAACTTGTCGCGGCTCTAATAGTTTGTTCTCGTAACATGACTAGCAGCGGCAAGAAAAGGAGAAAACAGGCGGCCTAGTTTACGCGATTGCCGTCAATTCTCTTGACTTCATTCACCTTGTCCACAATGGGTGCGACGAGGGCCTTGAGCCCGGCAGCTTCTTGACGACATTGGTGAGGTTGAGGCCTGGGTTGCGGAAGGCCACCTTCACCAACACCTTTTGCAGAACCCTTGCACAGATCGTGCACGACTCGTCGGCCAGCTGCTTTGGGATCCTTTCCCGGAGTCGCTGGAGGGCCGTCGCCACGCCCTTGAAGAACAAGGTTAGCTTGGCGCTGGGCTGGAGGTTCTCGTCGAAGGAATACCCAAACTCCACCAGCCCCAGCTGCTCCAGCTCCTTGTCGATGACTGCGGCGATATTCACAAGACCCTCCGTCCAGAGTTCCACGGTCTCCCTGAGGTTGTTCTGGGTGGTGGCCGCACTCGCCAGCAGCTCCTCGTTGGCCTTGATCTCCCTCTTCAAAGCCGCCTCCAGCTCCTTGGCGCTGTCCAGTGTCTTGGTCAAATTAGCCAGCTTCAATTCAAGATCAGCATTGGAGTCCTTGGCGGCGCTCAGCTCCTTGCCCTTCTCGACGAGGCAACCCTGCAGCTCACCGTGGGCGAGGGCGTCCTTCTCCCGTTCACGCTGGAGCGCGGCAAGCTCTTCGTCCCTCGCCTTGAGATCGGCCTCCAGCCACGTCACCTTCGTCTCCAGCTCCTTCTCGGCGGCCTCAGCAGCTGCGGCAGCATCCTTTGCCTCCTTGAGGGCCCCGCCAAATGTCCGTTCCCGCGCAGCAAGCTCCTCTTCGTGGCTGTCCAGATTGACTTTCCGCTGTGTCAGCTCGCCTTCCCGCGCAAACAGCTCCTCGGTGGCAAGTCTCTGTTTCTCTTCAGCTTCAGCTTTCTCTAGGAGGAAGGCCTTCCACGCCTCAACAAGCTGCGCCCTCTCCTCTGCAATGGACCGGAGGGCTTCCTAGTTGCGACTCTGGAGCTCCTCCACATGCTTCTCAATATCTACTCCCGCCTGCGCGACAAGCGCTTCCCGAGACTCCAATTTGGCTTGTCGGGCGTGGTAGAACGACAGCAGCCTCCGCAGCGCTGTTCCTCCTCAGGCTCGCCGCTGCTGCTGCTTGGCGCGTCGACCAATGTCAACCCAGCGGAGGCAAGCACTTCTCCGTCAAAAACTTCTCCTTCGACCGGCGCCCTGGAGCTTGAAGCCCAGGGGAGCTTGATGAAGATACCGTCGCCGGCCTTCAAGTAGGCGCCGGGCTGGGGCTCTTCGGAGCCTGACGCTGCATCAGCGGCAGAGGGATCGGCGGTCCGCGTAGCGCCTTGCACTCCTGCGGCCTCAGGGTCGTCAGTACGATCGCCGGACCCCTCGCCAGCTCCTGCGCCGGTAGCCTTGGCGGCCTCTTTGCCGGCGGGATCGTCAGCGCCGGCCTCTTCCTCGGTGGCGGCGGCGTCAACAGTATCGCCGCGCGCGTTCTACTCGCCGGTGGCCTCGGTCTCCATCGGCTCTGTGGAAGGAGGACCTGAAGGCCGGAAGAGGGAGAAGAAGTCAAACAAATATCCAAAAAAAGCACCAGAAAAAGAAGAACCCAAGGGAAGGTGTTCAAGCAAGAAGGGTTACCCGTGCTGGGCTCTTCGGCCATGGGTTCCACCACTGGGGGGTCGCTGGTGCCGCCCCTCGCCGGAGACTCCTCCCTTGCCGGGAAATTCTCCCTTGCCGGAGAATGCTCCCTTGCCGGAGAATCCTCCCTTGGCGGCGTAGTCGAAGCAGATAGTATCTCAGGGGCGTTTTCAGGAGGCTCTTGGTGAGGCTGTTCTGCTCCTACACAAGCAAACCAACGGTCAAGATATCAACAAAGAAAGAACACCCATGCGCGCCCAACGATGGGAAGTAAAATTATATACTTACGCTGGGGGCTGCGCTGGGGGCTGCTTCGGGAAGTAGTTGCCGGGTCCGACAAGGTGGTGTCGGACGCGCCCTCTGTTGTCACAGCGGGATCGTCCTCGATGACAACCACGGGGACCTTGGCTCTCTTCGCCGCTCTCTGGGCCAGAGTCCTGAAAAGGAACAAGAATCAGAATGAAGCAAGTCAGATACAAGACAAAAACAGCAAGGATCGAAGAACTGCAAATGCAACAAGGGATCTTACTCTTCCTCTTCCTCGTCGGAGCTAAGTGCGGAGAGGTCGAAGTCCGGCCCTCCTCCGGCGTGACGAGGCGGAGGAGTTGGTTCCCTTGACCGCTTGGCGGGGGCAGCGGCAGGCCCAGAAGCGGCGGACCGGGAAGACCCCGCTCCAGTTGTCGCGACGGAGCGTGTTGCGCGGCGCGACGGCTGTTGACCCGTCTGCCGCCCTGCTACGTCCTCGACCCTGCGGAGACGCCTTCTTGGCTGCGCTGGGGGCTCCGCCTGCGGCAAGCCGCTTGAAGATGACGGGCCGCTCGTAACTTCAGCGGGCTCATTTGACTCGACTTCTGGATCGGCAAGCTCCTCCTCGCCGGCAAGCTCTCTGGCAAGCTCGTCTCGATCGGCAAGGCTTGCCGCCTCGGCTGCCTCTGCCTCTTCCACGGTGAATCCGAACTCGCCCGCGGCGGCGGCTGCCGCCGCCTCTTCCGCCCTGGTGGCGATGCGCCGCAGCTCCGCGTCGGTGGTGTCGCGGGTGAGGAGCTTCTGTTCATCGGCATGGACCGCCACCTCCACCAGGCCGTCGAAGAACTGCTGCACAACATCGTCGACAGGCTCTTGCCAGGTTGCGGCGACTCCATGCGAGTCACACAACGGCATCATTGCACGGATGCGGTCAAGTGACGAGTTGTTGCACAACGGAACAACACCCGCCGGCAACCTGAACCACTCGGGATGCTGAGGATCGTGCTTGAACAACTCCTTGAGCATCGCATCCAATTCCATGACAGTGAAATTGAAATTGATGCCCGGGCGCAGCCTCATGATGTCCGCTGGACCCCCACACAGCCAGGCGGGTCTCCCCCTCTCCTGCAGAGGGGCGATGCGGCGGCGAAGAAAGTCCGCGCCAACGGCGCCTACAGTAAGCCCGGCAAGCCTGAGCCGCAAGATCCGGGTGATGGCAATCTTCAGCTTGTCGTCGTCCGCGGCAAGGGCACTCCAATCATTGCCGCGCACAACTAGGGTTTGGCGCAGGGCAGTAAATGGCTGCGGGTTCTCCTCAGCAATCCAACACCATTCTGCTCTCCACTCATCCCATTTGCTGCGGAGCTCCCCCTTAAGATAAGCATCCTTCTTATCGGTCCTCGAGATCCAGGCGATCCCGCTGGATAGGGGCTCTCCTCTCTCGACTCGGGGCATAAAGAAATGGCGGAAGAGAGCTACGTTTGGGTGGACTCCGACAAAGTTTTCGCAGAGATGTGCGAAAACCGCCATGGTCAGAACGGCGTTGGGGGTGAAATCAAGGAGGTGGAACCCGTAGGTGTTCATGATATCATAGAAGAAATCGGAAAAGGGCGGGCAGAGCCCGCAGTAGAAGAACAGCGGGAAAAATGGGTATCCATTTGGAGCCTGCTTCGAAGCGGCGGCGGAGAGTACCTTCGTGCGCGGATGCGCTCGCGTCTCCGATGACCAGAAGAGGTAGAACCATTCCCTCAACTCCTTCACGGTGAGTTCGGAAGGGAAGAGCGCCCGCTCCCTTCGCAGCGCCTCGAGCTGCAGCGCCTCGGCTGACTTTGCAGCCTTCCCGGTTTTCGGAGCCATGGCAGAGGTGGCGGGGGAGATCGAAGGTGCTGGCGGCGATGGCGGCGTCGGGGGGCGGGGCGCTGCTCTCTTTCGGCTCTTGAAGAGGGGGGAGTGGCGGAAATTTCTGAGATTGGAAACGGCAGATGGCCAAGGTGGGGAAACTGCCCCTGTTTCCCCTGCTTATAAAGAGGGAGGAGGCGAACGTTACGCTTTTTCCGAATAAAGAACCACCCACGATCTCTCCCATGACACCGCGTTTGACGCGTGCCGTTTGGGGAGGGCGCGGTGGATACGGAGCAGGATACGGTGTGTCCCAGGCCGCGCGTGCCCGTGCACTGTTTTGGGCCTGGCCCAACAGCGCTCGGCACCGTATATGGCCCAGGCCCGGGGGCTCCTGTCGGTGTACTAGAGTAGGGGTACCCTAGTATCCCGAACTTGTGCACGGGCAGTCGCAGCGCCCGCGGCAAGGCTTGCCGGGCGACCGCCAAGGTCCTCCGTGGTTCCCTTTGGAGCCATTCAAGAACAAAGTATTCAAGACAAGACCCCGGCAAGAGGAGCTTGTCGGGAAGGCCAACCAAGGCACCTCAAGAAACCTACCGCGGCGCGCCTCGTGTCCCGGCAAGGCCCGGTGAGCGGCAAGCTTCCGGGCGCGGCAAGACAACGGCCGCGGCAAGGCGTTTGCCGCGGCAAGCCACCTCTCTGTACCTATGCTCCAGCGCATCCGTCGGCGTGTCGCCCTGAGGCCATCCCAGGCGCACATGGCGAGAGGCTGTGCAGCCAAGCGGTGCGAGGTGGCAAGCAGAGCTGACAAGATCGCCATCATGGCGAACCTTGGCGCCCCTAACGGTCACTTTTCTGCACTGTTTGGGCGACGCGGACGGGCATTCAATGCGTTTGTCCCCTGCCGTCAGAGTTAGGTAGGATACACTGTGCAAGTAGGTGTACCCACCACAGTTCTTTTACACTTTTGCCCTTGCATACGTTGCCACCTGTCGGTGACCCCTTTAGCATATAAAAGGAGGCCCATGCGCAACGTAGAGGGGGTTCGAAACCAGAAAACACTCACGCTCGGTCTTGTAGCCCTTAACGCTCCTGAGCAAGAACACAATATAATCCGACAAGCAGCAGTAGGAGTATTATCTCTCCGGAGAGCTCCGAAGATGGGTAAAATCGCTCGCGTGCTCCGCCTCGATCCTCTCTTCGTGCGATCCTCGCCCCCTCGCCGGACCGAAAAGGGGCCCTGCCCCATAGGTGTTCGTTCCCACGACACTATGGTTCATACTACTTTGCTCTTGCATCACTGTATTTACTGATACCAACCAATTTCAAATTTGAAGGATGCAATTGAAACTCCAATGGCGCAACAGGTATGTTTTAAACCTGTTTCTTCAACGTGTTTGGCTGTTTGCTGTTGTAACTTGCTCTATGTTGATTTCAGTTTCAATTGAATAAACAGTTATGTTCTCATGCCATGCACATTACAAGTGTTGTTATTGTTGTGTAGTTTCCCACACTTATATTCTGTCTATGCTGCTTTGTCTTAAATAGATATGATTCGAACTGTATCTATGTTGATTTGGCAACATAAACTAGAATGATATAGACCATACAGTAACCATACTACATAGATATATGTTTGTTTCATGCTGTTATCCTGTCCACCTTACTACTGAACTGGTTTACCAAAATGAGTTTCATATACTACATTGTAAACCTGAGATGTGTTTGTTTGTTTCCCTTTTAGAACGCGGATAAAATATTGGAGAAGAGTACCCTGTTATGCAATGGTAAAGGAAGTAATGCAGATAAGGTTCAAGATAGTGAGACATCCCTGATGATCTCCAAGAAAGCTGATAAAAACTATATTGAGGACACTAAGACAACCCCAAAGTCCTGTCTTGATGTAGTGTTCGAGTTACTGGCTACCACTGCTGGCACCAGCTCTTCGAACTCGTTGCCTGAATTAGTTCGGCTTCTTGAGTCTCAACTTCAAGTTGAAAGACATCGATCAGATGTTATGTGACAAGAAGCCGAAGGACTGAGGAAGTCCCTGTAGAATTCAGATGCATACTTTCTGGTGCAACAACAGGCGCTGGAGGACTTAAGCGCCAAACAAGAGAAAGTTAATAATCTTGCTAAGCATCTTGCCAGCATTATGGGTACCCAGGATATTGTTTCTTGAGCTCTTCTAAAGTGGTTTCAGTTCTGGACTTGTTTTGCTGGGGCATTCATATGCTGATGTGTTCCCTATATTTGCACTGGTGGCGAACTTTGATGCCAAGTGGATGTAATATGTGTAATAGCCGTGATAGCCTAGTGTAAGTTGCTTGCTTATTTATTTCCTTCTTGTCTTGTTTATTTGTTTGCTTGTAGTCAGTGCAGTTCTTTTTCTGTGGTTTGCTAGTGGTTGCAACAACCTATTTTTTAAAACTAGGCCACAATAACCATGGGCTAATATTTACTGGAGTGACACTAAACCTACGGGCCGTAGAAACAGTGGGCCTTCTACGGGCCGTATAAACAGTGGGCCTTCCACTGGCCGTAGAAACAATGGGCCTTCTACGGGCCGCAGAAACAATGGGCCTTCTACGGGCCGTATCATCAATGGGCCTTATACGGGCAGTATGATCGATTGGCCAAACATGGGCCAATAACAGGCCGCATTATGGTCGTAAACGGGCTAGAGTTGGAATCGTCCGTTCATGGGCCGACCATAACGGGCCATCGTTAATAGGCCGTATTTCATGACGCTATGAAAACAGCCCAACATGTTAACGGACCACAAATGGGCCGACTATAACCACGGGCTGAATTTAGCCCATAAGCAGAAAATGACAGTAACGGGCCATAAGTAAACGAATGCTGGAAATGAGACCAACAATAAATGGGCTCTGAGAAGGCCGAAAGATAACATGGGCTGGAACCGGCCCAACGGAATAACGGGCCCTTAATGGGTATAAAGTGATACACTGTTCATTATGGGCCAGTTTCACCACGGGCCGTTAATGGGTGTCAAGTAATACACTGTTCATTACGGGCCAGTTTCACCACGGGCTGTTAATAGGCCAAGAGTTACATAGGGCCTCATATGGGCTGAAAGACGTCATGGGCCATACATGGGCCAGAAGTGAAAACGGGCTGGAATCATATTGGGTGGTCCACATGACGCTACTGGGCCTAATTCGGATAGGGTGTAACGGGCCTTGGGTTAGCGAGCTGTAAATGGGCTATATGCGAACAGGCCATTAACAAGCTTTACATGGGCCGGCCCGCCACCTTTTGACCAAGTCAAATGGGCCGGCCTTTCCACAGGAATGGGCCTCTGTTGGGTCTTGCCACGTGTCAACGTATCATAGGCGCCTTCTGTCCAATGAGTGGATGACATCTATCCCAACGGTGAGCCGACACGTGTTTCCTCCAGCCAATGATGAATTTACACGTGGAAAATCCCCAATGGTCGGGGCTGTTAACTGGTTATCGGACCCAAAACCCGACCCGATAGCTTAACGGCGTTCCGTTACGGTGGATCCCACGTGTCAGTCACCCTTGACGAAAGCACTTCTGTGACGCGCGATTTATCGTCATGGAAGTGGACACTTCCGTGATGATAATTTTGGTAATGTCATGGAACACTTCTACGACAGCACAGGTATGACTATCTTGATTCTGTCATAAATTTGTCATGGATGTACATGCATGACAAAAAACGCGTCCTACTGTGACAAACATGTATCATCACGGAAGTGTATTTTTTTGTAGTGGAAGCAGCTCTTAAACCGGTGGCGGAAGAGATAACCGGTTTAAAACATCAGATCAATGCTATGACTTCTGCGATATTTGGTAAGTACTCTATGTAAGAGCTTTTCTTAAACATCTTTGAAGCTGTCGGTTTAACAAGTTATTCTTAAGCCGTTGCAGGTAGTCGGATTGCTCATCTGGGCTCGGATATGCGGATGAAGTTGAAAGCAGCCTATACCTTGATGGAACAACTCTATACTGGCGCTCAATGAGTCATCTGCGCGGCCTCATACAATAAACCGGCACCAACCTTGATCAAGGATACCTTGGTCAAATTATCTATGACACCTGCCCAGATAGAGGAGGTAAAGAGATCTACTGCAAGGGCTGACGCTTTATCAGCACTGACTCGGGCCAAAGCGTGGATAGCTGATCTTGATCCGGAAGATATCGGACAGGGCTATCCTAGCCAACAAGAAGATGGGTCGGAATTTGACAGTGCAGCTCTCAAGGCCTTGACCAACGAGATGCGCCAGCTTGCAAGCAAATTGGCCAAAGAAGTTGACTTGTCTGTCCATCGGTCTAGCTATGACACAGATAACAAACGGGTTGATGCAGCTGTGAAAGAGGCGCAGAATCTTATCCCGCCAATCCGTAAGCACACCTATGCCCCTGACGTTGAACCGTCCAATCTTATAAGCGACGAAGCTGTCTTCCGAGCCTTAACCGGGATTGATTGGGCCACTGTTGACTTCCAGCCACTGGATGGGGAGGAGTAGGTTGAACTGACGCGAGATGATCCATCAACTTCATGTCAACCTGGTGACGAATCATAATCCGGCAGCCGGTTTGATTTTTGCATATAACATTCTGGGAAACAAACAATTATTCTTTTGGGCATCAAAGCGCCTTGTAATAGGCTAGTTGAAATACTTTGATCTTCTGCCATCGTGCACTGCTACCTGGCACTGCAATCCGGCATGATTGTTGCTATGCTTGCTTTATGTGCCTTAGTATTTTTTATAAAATCCTGCCTTCTGCATTTGAAAAACTTAAACATGCCCTGGCGGTTTACCACCGGACGGGTTATGACACCCAATACAGAACTAGAGTTTTCATAACCAAGGTTGTAAAGCAATGAAATATGAAATATATCATACCTGTGATATTGAATCACATTGTTGGTTTACCAACTTGTGTAGTAAGGGTGATAACCCAAATTTTGAGTGTTTGAAAACTCCCACCATGCTGTGCTGGTGCATAATAAGCCATGCCGGGTTATGACAAACACCGGATGATCATCCTGGCGACTTATAGTCAATGCTAGACCAGATTAAGAAACGCCGGTTTCATAATTGATTATGTGCTAACAGCTGATAACTGAAAGCCTACGCCGGGTTAAGAAACACCGGGTTGATGTAATGACTTATAGTCGGGCGGGGTCAATAGACGCTGGTTTAACTCAAAACCTTATCAAAAAGAGATAAAACTTTGCACAAACAAAGTCAAATAAATACTTGTAGTCGAGGCTTTTCAAGGGCTGCCAGGCCCAAATTCGAGGCTTTTCATGGGCTGCCAGGCCGTTGAGTTAAACCATTTGACAAAGCCTTTTAAGATGGGCCTCCAATTAACCAATCGTCGTTTTAACTTTGACAAGTTCAGGGTCTGTATAAGATTGACTTCTCAAACGTTCGGCGGGTCATACCAGGATTACCTGGACAGGAGTGGCTTACTTGATGAAGGCAGGTTAACCCGGGGTTTTAGGTGAATACACCAGGCTTCCAAGTCGTGGCTTGATAGCCAATTACAAGGGTCCTGATAACCCACAAGTGTAGGGGATCGCAACAGCTTTCGAGGCTAAAGTATTCAACCCAAATTTATTGATTCGACACAAGGGGAGCCAAAGAATATTCTTGAGTATTAGCAGTTGAGTTGTCAATTCAACCACACCTGGATAACTTAGTATCTGCAGCAAAGTGTTTAGTAGCAAAAGTGGTATGATAATAAAGGTAACGGTAGCAAAAGTAAAGATAAATGTTTTTGGGTTTTTGTAGTAGTTGTGATAGTAGCAACGGAAAAGTAAATAAGTGAAGAACAATATGTGAAAAGCTCGTAGGCAATGGATCAGTGATGGATAATTATGCCGGATGCGATTCCTCATGCAATAGCTATAACATAGGGTGACACAGAACTAGCTCCAATTCATCAATGTAATGTAGGCATGTATTCCGTAAATAGTCATACGCGCTTATGGAAAAGAACTTGCATGACATCTTTTGTCCTACCCTCCCGTGGTAGCGGGGTCCTAGCGGAAACTAAAGGATATTAAGGCCTCCTTTTAATAGAGAACTGGAACAAAGCATTAACACACAGTGGATACATGAACTCCTCAAACTATGGTCATCACCGAGAAGTATCCCGATTATTGTCACTTTGGGGTTGTCGGATCATAACACATAATAGGTGACTATTGACTTGCAAGATAGGATAAAGAACACATATATATTCATGAAAACATAATAGGTTCAGATCTGAAATCATGGCACTCGTGCCCTAGTGACAAGCCTTAAGCATAGCAAAGTCATAGCAACATCAATCTCAGAACATAGTGGATACTAGGGATCAAACCCTAACAAAACTAACTTGATTACATGGTAAATCTCATCCAACCCATCACCGTCCAGCAAGCCTACGATGGAATTACTCACGCACGGCGGTGAGCATCATGAAATTGGTGATGGAGGATGGTGGATGATGACGACGGCGACAAATCCCCCTCTCCGGAGCCCCTAACGGACTCCAGATCAGCCCTCCCGAGAGAGATTAGAGCTTGGCGGCGGCTCCGTGTTGTAAAACGCGATGAAACTTTCTCTCTGATTTTTTTCTCCCCGAACGTGAATATATGGAGTTGGAGTTGAAGTCGCTGGAGGTCCAGGGGGCCCACGAGACAGGGGGGCGCGCCCCCACCCTCGTGGACAGGGTGTGGGCCCCCTGGTCTTGATTCTTTCGCGAGTATTTTTTATATTTTACAGAAAGTGCCTCTGTGGATTTTTAGGACATTCCGAGAACTTTTCTTTTCTACACATAAAACAACATCATGGCAGTTCTGCTGAAAACAGCGTCAGTCCGGGTTAGTTACATTCAAATCATGCAAGTTAGAGTCCAAAACAAGGGCAAAAGTGTTTGGAAAAGTAGATACGTTGGAGACGTATCAGGTCCTTTCAAACTCTTTGTTGCTTTGCACAAAGAGCCCCCAAGTAACTTTGTGAGTTGTGCTCAATGGGTGCCTATGTTTGAGTTGTGCTTAGCAACAAAACTCTCTTTGCCCCCTGGGTGTGAAGCTCCCAAGCTTTGTTGTGGCATGATAGCCGGTTTAATGGACAAATAGGATGTCGCTTTATAAGCAGAAGCCCCCTTGTAACCAAGAAATATTGGAGAAATGGCAGAGGCCCTGCTTGTAGCAAGGATGCCGGTTTATTATATTGATCGTAATATATACATTGTCAAAATATGTACATAATGAGAGCCTATGGCTCAGGTGTAGCAAGGCCATAGATGAGCGATATTCCACGGCTGATAGGTCTCCTCCTCCTATTTGCTTGAGTCCTTGTGCTCTCGAACGTCGATGAGGTAGTATGATCCGTTGTGCAGATTCTTGCTGACCACAAAGGGCCCTTCCCAAGGTGGGGATAACTTGTGCATATCGGTCTGATCCTGGATGAGCCGGAGCACTAAGTCGCCTTCTTGAAAGGTTCTTATTTTAACCCGGCGGCTGTGATAATGCCGTAGGTCTTGCTGATAAACAGCCGAACGGGCCAACGCCATGTCCCGTTTTTCATCTAACAGGTCCGGTGCTTCTTGACGTGCTTGCTCGTTGTCCGCTTCAACATAATTGGCAACCCGGGGCGAGTCATGACGAATATCACTTGGGAGTACCGCCTCTGCCCCGTAAACCATGAAGAAAGGTGTATAACCCGTAGATCGATTTGGGGTGGTGTTTATGCTCCATAACACAGATGGTAATTCCTCCACCCAACATCCCGGCGTCCTCTTCAAAGGAACCATAAGCCGGGGCTTGATACCCTTCAAGATTTCTTGATTAGCTCTCTCAGCTTGACCATTAGACTGGGGGTGAGCCAAGGACGACACATCAAGTCGGATGTGCTCTCGTTGACAAAAGTCATCCATCTCGCCTTTGGAGAGATTAGTGCCACTATCTGTGATGATGCTGTGTGGAAAACCAAAGCGGAAGATCACCTTTTTGATGAATTGAACCGTCGTGGCTGCGTCACACTTGCTTACTAGCTCCGCTTCAACCCACTTAGTAAATTTGTCAACCGCCACCAATAGGTGGGTCTTCTTATCTTTGGATCGCTTGAAGGGCCCTACCATATCAAGCCCCCAAGTAGCAAACGGCCAAGTGATTGGAATCATTCATAGCTCATGAGACGGAACATGAGCTCGTCGTGAGAATTTCTGACAACCATCGCACCGCCTCACCAAGTCCTCAGCATCAGCATGAGCTGTCAGCCAATAGAAGCCATGACGAAAAGCTTTAGCAACCAAGGATTTTGAACCGTCGTGATGACCACAGTCTCCTTCGTGGATCTCATGTATAATCTCACGACCTTCTTTAGAAGAAACACAGCGTTGGAACACACCTAAGACATTGCAATGGTGTAACTCGCCGTTGTGAATAACCATGGACTTAGATCACCGGATTATCTGCCTGGCCAAAACCTCATCTTCTGGCAACTCACCCCGGTTCATATACGCCAAATATGGAACCGTCCAATCCCGAATAATATGTAAAGCAGCCACCAATTGTGCCTCCAGATCTGGAATAGCGAGGTCCTCCTCTGTAGGCAACTAAACTGACAGGTTGTGCAAGACATCCAGAAAGGTATTGGGTGGCACCGGTTTACGTTGGGATCCCAGTCGGCTTAAAGCATCTGCTGCCTCATTTTTGCACCGATCAATGTGCTCAACTTGATAACCCTTGAAGTGACCAGCGACAATATCCACCTCTCGTCGATAAGCCGCCATGAGTGGATCCTTGGAATTCCAAGTACCTGAAACTTGCTGGGCCACTAGATCGGAGTCCCCAAAGCATCGGACCCGGCTTAAGTTCATTTCCTTAGCCACTCGAAGACCATGGAGTAAGGCTTTGTACTCAGCTGCATTGTTAGTAGAAGGAAACATTAAGCAAAGAACATAATGAATTTTATCACCTCGAGGGGAAGTAAGGACAACTCCAGCCCCCGAGCCCTCCAATTGCCTGGACCCATCGAAGTGGATAGTCCAATATGTGTTGTCCGGTTTGTCTTCCGGTGCCTGCAACTCTGTCCAATCATTGATGAAATCCACAAGGGCCTGGGACTTGATAGCTGTTCGAGGCATATATTTCAAACTGTGTGGTCAAGCTCAATAGCCCACTTAGCAACCCGGCCAGTTGCCTCCCGGTTCTGGATTAGATCCCCCAAGGGAGCGGAACTGACCACTGTGATGGGATGGCCTTGAAAGTACTGTTTAAGCATCCGACTTGTCATGAAAACCCCATACACCAGCTTCTGCCAATGCGGATACCTTTGCTTTGACTCAATGAGCACTTCGCTGATATAATAAACTGGCCTTTGAACCGGGTATTCCTTCCCAGCCTCTTTGTGTTCCACCACAATAGCTACGCTGACAGCCCGGGCATTAGCAGCCACGTATAACAACAGTGACTCTTTATCAACCGGAGCAGCAAGAACCGACGGTTCAGCCAACTGCTTCTTTAAGTCCTCAAATGCCACATTAGCAGCATCACTCCAGACAAAATTGTCTGTCTTCTTCAACATCTGATACAAAGGGATCGCCTTCTCACCTAACCTGCTGATAAACCGGCTCAAAGCCGCGATACGACCCGCCAGACGTTGAACATCATTGATACATGCCGGTTTATCCAGGGATGTGATAGCCTTAATCTTTTCCGGATTAGCCTCAATGCCCCTGTTGGACACCAGAAAACCTAAGAGCTTGCCAGCCGGTACACCAAAAACACACTTAACCGGATTGAGCATCATTTTATAAACCCTCAGGTTATCAAAAGTTTCCTGCAAATCAGTTATGAGTGTCTCTGCTTTCCTGGACTTCACCACAATATCATCCACATAAGCATGAACATTACGCCCAATCTGATCATGGAGGCAATTCTGCACACACTGTTGATAAGTTGCCTGAGCACTTTTGAGTCCAAAAGGCATAGATACATAACAGAAGGCTCTAGAAGGAGTTATAAAAGCTGTCTTCTCCTGGTCCTTAATTGTCATTTTGATCTGATGATAACCCGAATAAGCATCCAGAAAACTCAAACGCTCACAACCCGCCGTAGCATCAATGATTTGATCAATACAGGGGAGGGCAAAGGGATCAGCTGGGCAAGCTTTGTTCAAATCTGTGTAATCAACACACATACACCAAGTGCCGTTTTTCTTAAGTACCAGCACCGGATTAGCCAACCACTCGGGGTGAAACACCTCCACAATAAACCCTGCTGCCAACAGCCGGGCTACCTCTTCACCAATGGCCTTGCGCCTCTCCTCATTAAAACGGCGAAGAAACTATTTAACCAGTTTGAATTTCAGATCAATATTACGAGTGTGCTCAGCGAGTTCCCTTGGTACACCTGGCATGTCAGACAGTTTCCATGCAAATATGTCTCGTTCTCATAGATGAACTCGATGAGCGCGCCTTCCTATTTTGGATCCAAGTTGACGTTGATGCTGAACTGCTTGGATGAATCGCCAGGAACAAAATCAACCAATTTAGTCTCATCAGCCGATTTGAACTTCAAAGCTGGATCATGCTCTGTAGTAGGCTTCTTCAGAGAAGTCATATCTGCCGGATCAACATTGTCCTTATAGAACTTCAATTCCTCTGTTACACAAACTGACTCGGCATAAGCCGCATCACCTTCCTCGCACTCTAGAGCAATCTTGCGGCTACCGTGAACCGTGATGGTCCTCTTATGACCCGGCATCTTGAGCTGTAGATAAACATAACACGGTCTTTCCATGAATTTAGCATAAACCGGCCGTCCAAACAAGGCATGGTATGAACTTCTGATTTTAACCACATCAAAGGTCACCGTCTCGGATCTTGAATCATGATCATCTCCAAAAACCACCTCCAGAGCTATCTTACCGACCGGGTTAGCCGATTTACCAGGCACCACACCGTGAAAAATGGTGTTTGATGGTTTAAAATGTTTATCTGTTAACCCCATACGCCGGAAGGTTGCATAATACAAAATATTGATACTGCTCCCTCCATCCATGAGCACTTTGGTGAACTTATAACCTCCAACCTGCGGATGGCTAGGATTATCAACCCAGGGCGGATGATCCTCCCAACTCCAAACAATAGGTTGTTCAGACCAGTGCAGATAACGGGGCACTGCCGGTTCAACAGAGTTTACTGCCCTTTTATGGAGCTTCTGATCGCGCTTGCACAGACTAGTAGTGAAGACATGGTACTGTCCGCCATTTAACTGCTTCGGGTTGCTCTGATAGCCCGACTGCTGCTGATTCCCCTGATTACTCTGCTGATTGTGACCACCTTGGTTGTTCTGGTTGCCCTGATTACCCTGAAATCCTGAGTTTGAACCGCCTCCGCCGTAACCCGGCCCGTGGAACCCTGGACCTGAACCGCCAGATGGACCCTGATCATACTGGAAGAGATCAGAGTTTTTGAATTCCCTCATAACGAAGCAATCCTTCCAGAGGTGCGTGGCCAGAACCTCCTTCGTCCCATGCTTTGGACAGGGCTGGTTTAACAGGCGCTCCAGATTCATGCCTCCACCGCGCTGGGTGGTTTACCCTTGTGACGCTGCGCATTGCCCTTGTGTTAGCCACAAAATCCGAATTGTCCGCTTTACGCTTACCATTGTTCCCGTGGCTCGCCTGGTTATGTTGTCCCTTTGTACCGGCATTCTTTTTTCCCTTCTCCGGCTTCTCTTTATCAGAAGCGGGATCCTTGGTATTATCATAATCAGCATACTTAACCAGAGCGGCCATGAGTGTTCCCATATCGTTGCAGTGGCGCTTGAGCCGTCCCAACTTCATCTTCAATGACTTAAACTGGCAATGTCCCTCCAATGGCACGATCATCGTATCAGCATTGATGTGGCCCGACGAAAACCCGGCACACCCAATGAGTTGTTGATTTGTTCTCTCCTTGGACACAAGCAGCCAGATCCACAATGGACATGGGTTGTTTGCACGTATCCTTGAAGTTGGCTATAAACCGGGCCTTCAACTCGTCCCATGAACTGATTGAGTTAACGGGCAGGCTCTTTAGCCAGGTGCGAGCTGTTTCGTCCAACATCATGGTGAAGTATTTTGCACATGCCGCTTCATCCACATCTAGAATCTCCATTGCCATCTCATAACTTTCAACCCACGCCTCGGGGGGTTGATTGGCAGTACAATTAGGCACTTTACACGGACCCTTGAAATCTTTGGGCAGCCGCACATTACGCAGAGCCGGGGTGAGGCACGGCACTCCCCAAGAGCTAAAAGCCAAACCACGTTCAACTGATGTCGCTGGTTGAA
Organism: Triticum timopheevii; assembly: GCA_963921465.1. Lineage (NCBI taxonomy): Eukaryota > Viridiplantae > Streptophyta > Magnoliopsida > Poales > Poaceae > Triticum > Triticum timopheevii. Next base: position 484,349,027 of record OY997270.1, on the reverse strand, counting down.
CCGGAGCGGTTTGATGATTCTGGTACTGCGCTGCCAACTGCGCTGCTAACTCTGCTTTGCGTCATGCTCTGCCATTATTTACCACATCTTGAGCATTCATATCGCCACGCGCCGGATTAGGCCCTCGAGGGGCATCACGGTGCCGCCACTGCTTGACACACCCGGTTCGTCCATGTGCCTGCTGTAACTTTTGCTCGGACGGGGGGTTGAATGTATCCTGTCTCGGCTGTAAGAATAAGCCTGCTGCTGCACAACAGCGGTTTGAGGAAGATTCCTGGCCCGTCACGCCTCAACCGCCGCATGTGAGTCACCCTCCATCGGAATAGCTGCCAAACGTGACGCTACAGCAATCATGTTATCCAAAGGGCTAGAGAAGTGACCTGGCGGCGTCGGTATGTATTGCAGCGGGTTGTTCGTCCGTCGAGGCGGGTCCATCACCCGTGGCTGATCCGGTGCCGCCCCAGGTGTCTCGGTCCGGTTTACTGCTGTCGGATTACTAGGCCCGGCTCCAGGCGTATTGAAGAGATTCATTCCTTCGTAAACCGGCGGCAGATGAGACCGGTACTTCCTCCTCATTACTTCGTTTGACGCGTTCTGATCCAACATAAGCCAGTAATTCTGCGCCTAGATCTGCTATGATTGGGCATCTAAAGCGGCCCGCTCTTTAGTCATTCTGGCCTCCTCAGCAGCCAAGTCCGCATTGGCCTGAGTTATCTGATCCTTCAGTTTGTAACCTCCGCATTATGCTGATCTTGGGTCTCCGGGGTGACTGCCGTGGTCAACAACGTCGTCAAAGCGTCCAGCAAACTGGCAAGAAATTGAGCCGGCCAGCGCGTAGGGCCTCCTGCCCCGGCTGCCGATTCGGAAATCATTGCTGCTGCAGATGAAGATTGCAAGTTGGGCTGCGTACCGGCCATGAAGATTGCAACCCGGTTCGGCGGTCCAAAGGGGTCCGGAATACTGTCGCCATCGGAATATCCCCCAATCCGGCCGTCTTGCAATTGGTACAACAACTCGGTTTCACCAGTGGATGATTCGCCATCTTAGTAGATGGCTGTCTCACCGTCGGACACTGGATCAGATCCCGCACCATGGATGAATCCAAGGAACGCATGCTTCATGGCAGGCTAAACCCGGGTAGGGCTCGCACGCTGAGCCGTCTCGATGAGGTCGGTGAAGATGTCCGGCTCAGGGCCCGGTTCGCCGATCTTGCCGATGAAAGCATGAATTCCACCAAAGGGGACCCGGTACCCGTACTCAATTGAGCCGGCCTCGGGGCCCCATCCTGCGTCGTCGATGTAAAGCTTGCCGCGACGACTCTTGGTCATCCGGCCAACCGCGTACCCTTTGAGTCCTTCAAAGTTGCCCTTTAAGAACTCGAAACCATCGTGCTATAGCCCCATGGTGGGCGCCAACTGTCGTGGAATTAACAAGTCAGATGTCCTAGCGGAAGGACTTAGTCGTGGAGCCATCGCAACGAGATTAGCAAAAAGGGGTTAAACCGGACAAAGGACACAGGGAATTTATACTGGTTTGGCCCCTTGCGGTGAAGGTAAAATCCTACGATCCAGTTGTTGTGGGATTGATTGATCTCGATGAGCAGGGAGCGAATCCGCTTTACCTATGTCTCGAGCTGTTGTTTCTTGTTCCTGAACCACCGTCGGGTTATCCCTTTATATACACAGGTTGACACTCGGCCAGTTTACAGAATCTCGAGGCCGGCTCATACAAGTGTCCGGCTCGGTTTCTTCCTTTCCCTAACTTACAATACAAGTTATACATCTATGGCGGTTTACTACTATGGGCCCTAATCCGCCATTGGGCTCTGGGCCTCTAAGCCTCCATAGTTAAAGCGCCATAGCCTTCATCTTCATGGGCTCTTGTACAGGACTCCTTGTGAGTGTAATCCGACCCCTCCTGGGTGGTTTACACCTAGTAGTCATATCCCCAACAATGGTTGAGACATAAAGCTAGCATAGGCAGGTCTGCCCAGAATGGCCTGATATGCACTCTGGAAATCCATGACCTCAAACGTCAACTTCTCCTTGCAGAAATTCTTCTCATCCCGAAAACCACGTCGAGAGTGATCTGGCCGAGTGATTCGGCTTTCTTTCCTGGGATGATTCCATGGAACCGCATGTTGCTCTCGCTGAGCTTGGACATCAGAATGCCCATTCCTTTGAGGGCCTCAGCATACAGAATATTCAGGCCATTGCCATCATCCATCAGGACCTTAGTCAGTCGGGTGCCCCCCACGAGTGGGTCAACCACCAGCGCCTGTCGCCCAAGGGTAGCTACGCGTGCCGGATGGTCGGACTGGTCGAATGTAATGGGGGTTTTTTGACCACTTCAGATACCTTGGTGTTGCCGGAGCAACCATGTTCACCTCTCTGTTAATGACCTTCAGTCGACTTTTGCTCTCAATATCTGCAAAAATCACCAAGCTGGCATTGACATTGGGGTAACCGTCGTCATCATCCTTATCCTCTTGTTCCTTCTCAGGCTCTTTGTCCTTATCACTGGGTTTACTTTCTCGGAAGCTCTGAATTAGGAGTCGACATTGTCGAGTGGTATGCTTGGGGAGAATCAGGTTCCCCTCCTCATCCTTCTTGGTGTGAATATGACACGGCAAATCCATGACATCATTTCCTTCCTGGTCCTTCACCTTCTTGGAGGTCCAGGGCCCTTTAGGTTTCCCTTTGAACTTTCCTTGATTCAACACTGCTGCCTCGGTAGGACCTGCTGCATCAGCCTTTCGCTTCTACTTCCGACTGGAATTTCCTCCTCTAGTGTCCTGGGCGACTGTTTTGTGCTTGCCACTCCTGAGTCAGTCTTCCTATTTGCCATTAGCGTATTTCGTGGCAATCTCCATCATCCGAGTCAAAGACATATCTCCAGTCCGATCGAACTTCGGATTGAGCTCTCTGTAGCGAACGCCTTCCTTGAAGGCACGGACTGCTTGGTGATCTGACACATTCTCCACTGTGTGGTGCAGAGTGATCCATCTCTGGATATAGTCTCTCAGGGTTTCATTCAGTTTCTACATGCAATGCTGCAGCTCCGGTAGACCAGCAGGTCTCTTGCAAGTGCCCTCAAATGTTCTGGTGAACACTCGGGCTACCTCATCCCAACTCAAAATGCTCCCAAGGGCCAACTGATTTAGCCAAGCTCTGGCAGAACCTTCAAGCATCATAGGAAGGTGCTTCATGGCCACCTCATCGCTGCCGCCACCAATGTGCACAGCCACTCCGTAGTCTTCAAGCCAAGTATCGGGATTCGCCTTTCCTGTGAACTCTTTGACGCCGGTCGCCAGTCTGAAGTTATGGGGAATATCAGCGGCCCTGATGGCTCTTCCAAAACACTCTGGGCCGGAAACATGGACTCTGCCTCCACTGGGTCTGTCCTAATCCATCCCTTCTCGGTATGCTCTGTTCCGGTCAACCAAACCCTGCACAAGGATGGACCTTGCGTCAAAGCCAGGCTCTCTAGGGTCGAATGGAACTCTGCGGTCATTCCCATACGAATGCCTGTCGTCATTGCACCGGGGCGCGTACGACCCGTCCCTCGGATGGGGCGAAGACGCTCGACGGTAGTTGTCGCGAGCGTATTCACGATCATATTCTACATGAGCTCTTCCCAAGTACCGATCCTGGCAGTGATCACGGCCTCCATGCCGCAAAGGGGACCTAGGACTGTGAGCCAACTGAACGGTATCTGCTCTCACTGATCTGCTATGGATTCTATTTTGTGAGTGGGACACAATGAAGTTCTGCTCTCCTGCTGCTCGGAGCAGCATTCTGATCAGTTCCAAGCCTCTTCCAGCCTCCGAACGAGACGGCCGAATGGACTCTACAATACGCACAGCGGCTTCCAAATTCTGAATCAGTGTACGGAATACCTGAGTTTCCGGTGGAAACAATTGTCGTGGACGCCGACTAGACTCAGGGATCAGTCGACGGGCACGCTCGTCAAGAGAATGCTGGAGATTCTCCAGAAGAGTGCGATCAGCCAGAGTGGCCAGGCGCACCGCCACCACGGCCCGGGGCTCGGTGGTTTCCCCTATGATGGGGGTCTGGAGAGCCTCCACATTGCGGCGATGCAGCTCCTCCCTCTGCTGCGAGCTGAGAGGTTGGGGCTGCTACTCTTCGTGGTCGAGTGACGGGCCAAGGCTTCTGCCGCTGTCGCCGCTGCGATGAAATCCAGGCGGACCGTGATGGGAGTCGACCATGAGGACCTCCACTGCGGGGTCACAACTCCCGCTCTCAGAGAAGGTATCTACAAAATCGGTCGACAGGTCAACCGATCCACAGGGAAACACGTCGATCACCGCGACTTGAGGGGTGAACTCCTGATGAGCCACCGCGTGTCTCACCCATTGCTGGAGCCGCGAACGCCCAAACCGCTTGCAGCGACGTCTAGCGGAATGAGGCGACGATGCGATGACTGACTGGTATGGAGAAGACGGCTGCTTGAGGAGGACGCCGCAGGAACTCACGCGGAAGTACGCTGAGCCACGAGCCGGGAGAGCCTCGACATCGAGGGGGGCCTCCTGGAGCCAGGCGGAGTCGTCGGCGATGAAAGTGAGCGCGGCGAGTCGGAACTCGTGGCCCATGACCAAACCGCCACCGGAAACCATGCTGATGAAGATCGAAGAAAATGCAAACTCGCCGGAAGTCGCTAAGACGATTTGCCCCCAGTGGGCGCCAACTATCGTGGTTCTAAGTCTGACAGTAAGTATAGGGGGTACGAATGAGGAGGCAAGGTCTTAGCTACCGTGAGATTGTACGCAAGTGTAAAAGCCCTACATCTCGATGCCCGGAGGCGGTTGACTGGATTATAAGAATGTGTGTTACAGGGGATGCGAACCCTTGTGCCAGAGGAGGGGGGTGGCTTCACTAGTAGAAAAAGGGTCAAATGTGAGACACATTAGTGCCGGTTTGAATTTGAGCTGGCACTAATGTGTCCATTAGTGCCGGTTCCAACGGCTAGCCGGGAGGAGCTCTTTAGTACCGGTTCGTGGTAAACCTTTAGCACCGGTTCGTGCCACGAACCGGTACTAAAGAGAGTGGTGGCAGGAAGTTGTCAGTCTGGGGCCCCTCTAGCACCTTTAGTACCGGTTCGTGGCACGAACCGGTACTAAAGGTCGCCCTACATAAACCCTTCATCCACCCGAGCTCGCTCTGTTCTTCCCATTTCCCCTCTCCTCTTTGTTCTTCCTCTTCTCCCCTCGAGCTCATCACACATTTTGCCCAAATTTTTTCAAGATTTGAAGGCCCCATCCATTCAAGTGATCACAAAGGTTAGCAACTTTGTCCTTTCATCTCTCATTGCTAGATTAGCTCTTGAAATGCTTTATATAGTGATTTATTTGTGGCTTTTAGTAATTTGGGAGGAATTATATGTGGTGGTATATTTGATTTATATGCAATTTGAGCTTAAAATAACTCTTAGTTTGCATATGTAGGTGTGGTTTACTTAGTGCCTCCCTGTCTCCGTCGTAACCACCGTCGATCGTCCGCACCGATCCATCGCCGGCTCCACCTTGCGGTGAGCCTCTTGTTCTTATCTTTTTTATATAAAAAATCATGTCTGTGTGATTTAGATATATAGTTACTTGTATAATTATCTTACCCGTACGTTGTTTGTTATACATAGTGCCATGGTTTTGATATCCATCCTCGTCGGCCCTCGTCCATGTTATGATTCGGATGTGGTATATTCTCTTTTAAAACTATTTCTTGCATTTCATGTTTATGACAAATTGTGCCCATGAAGTTGACATAGATATTTTTATCTAGGAGGTATGTGAACCGGAAATTCCAACCGACCCTATTGTCGAGAGGTTAAATTTAGTTGAAAGAGAAAAAGAGTATTTGAGAGAAAAATTGAAAAGAATTGAGGGGGAGAATATGGAATTGGAGTTGCATGTTGCTGATGTCGTCGATGATCACAAGATCAAGATGGAGAAAATGCGTTTCAAGATTAGAAAGATTAGAAAATATGCCATTGATAGTGTGGCTTGGTATCATTATGTTGTTGGGTCAATTGTTACCTTAGTTGCGATCTTGATCGCATTTGTTGTTGCATTTAAATTCTTTAGCTAGAGAGTTATTTGTATGTTGCATTTAAGTGTTGTATATGAACTTTATGTATGAACTTGTATTAATTTGGTCTATTCGGTGGTGTGTAATGAAGATACGCCAGCAATGGATGTACGATGACCGATGCTCTCCCCAGTCATTGATGGCATGCATACTTTTCTGATTGCGGCTCAGGCAAACAAGCGGGCGGATGGTTTTATGCCTTGTCCATGTGCTGGATGTAAGAATTGTCACAATTAATCTAACTCAAGAACCATTCACGTCCACCTGTTTGAGTCCGGTTTCATGCCCCACTATAATGTTTGGACCAAGCACGGAGAAAGAGTGGTTATGATGGAAGACAATGAAGAAGAAGAGGATGACGATAGCTATCCTAGCCATGGGTTCCCTGAATACGATGATACAACAATGGGGGAAGAAGCTGAGCCGGCCATGCGGGAAAAAGCTGAAGAAGACGCATCAGATGAGCCCGCTGATGATCTAAGTCAGGCCATTGCCGATGCAAAGAGAAACTGCGCAAGTGAAAAGGAGAATAAGAAGTTGCAGCGCATGTTAGAGGATCACAAGAAATTGTTGTACCCGAATTGCGAAGGTGACAAGAAAAAGCTGGGCACTGATACGTCTCCAACGTATCTATAATTTTTGATTGTTCCATTCTATTATATTACCCCTTTTGGATGTTTATGGCCTTTATTTTACACATTTATATAATTTTTGGGACTAACCTACTAACCGGAGGCCCAGCCCATATTGCTGTTTTTTACCTATTTCAGTATTTCGAAGAAAAGGAATATCAAACGGAGTCCAAACGGAATGAAACCTTCGGGAGCGTGATTTTTGGAACGAACATGATCCGGAGGACTTGGAGTGCAAGTCAAGAAGCTGCCGACGAAGCCACGAGATAGGATCCCCCCCTGTAGGGCGCGCCCCCTGTCTCGTGGGCCCCTCGGGCAGCCACCGACGTACTTCTTCCTCCTATATATACCTACGTACCCCGAAAACATCCAGGAGCACCACGAAACACAATTTCCACCGTCGTGACCTTCTGTATCCGCGAGATCTCATCTTGGAGCCTTCGTCGGCACTCTGCCGGAGGGGAATCGACCACGGAGGGCTTCTACATCAACATCCTTGCCCCTCCGATGAGTTGTGAGTAGTTTACCACATACCTACGGGTCCATAGTTATTAGCTAGATGGCTTATTCTCTCTTTTTGGATCTCAATACAATGTTCTCCCCCTCTCTTGTGGAGATCTATTCGATGTAAACTCTTTTTGCGGTGTGTTTGTCGAGATCCGATGAATTGTGGGTTTATGATCAAGTTTATCTATGAATAATATTTGAATCTTCTCTGAATTCTTTTATGTATGATTGAGTTATCTTTGCAAGTCGCTTCGAATTTATCAGTTTGGTTTGGCCTACTAGATTGATCTTTCTTGCCATGGGAGAAGTGCTTAGCTTTGGGTTCAATCTTGCGGTGTCCTTATCCAGTGACAAAAAGGGTTGCAAGGCACGTATTGTATTGTTGCCATCGAGGATAACAAGATGGGGTTTATATCATATTGCATGAGTTTATCCCTCTACATCATGTCATCTTGCTTAATGTGTTACTATGTTCTTATGAACTTAATACTCTAGATGCAGGAAGGAGTCGGTCAATGTGTGGAGTAATAGTAGTAGATGCAGGCAGGAGTCGGTCTACTTGTTATGGACGTGATGCCTATATACATGATCATGCCTAGATAATCTCATAACTATGTGCTTTTCTATCAATTGCTCGACGGTAATTTGTTCACCCACTGTAATACTTATGCTATCTTGAGAGAAACCACTAGCGAAACCTATGGCCCCCGGGTATATCTCTTATCATATTTGCTTTCAATCTACTTTTATTTGCATCTTTACTTTTTGCATCTATATTATAAAATACCAAAAATATATTTATCTTATCATACTATCTTTATTAGATCTCACTTTTGCAAGTGGCCGTGAAGGGACTGACAACCCCTTTATTGCGTTGGTTGCGAGTTCTCAGTTTGTTTGTGTAGGTGTGTGGGACTTTTGAGGAGCCTCCTACTGGATTGATACCTTGGTTCTCAAAACTGAGGGAAATACTTACGCTACACTTGCTGCATCACCCTCTCCTCTTCGAGGAAAACCAACGCAAGCTCAAGACGTAGCAAGAAGGATTTCTGGCGCCGTTGCCGGGGAGGTCTTCGCTCAAGTCAAGACATACCAAGTACCCATCACAAACCCATCTCCCTCGCATTTACATTATTTGCCATTCGCCTCTCATTTTCCTCTCCCCCACTTCACCCTTGCCGTTTTATTTGCCCTCTCTTTCCCAATCTCCACCTCTCTTTTTCGCTTGCCATTTTTCTGTTTGCTTGTGTGTTGGATTACTTGTTTCCATGGCACAATATAATACCAAATTGTGTGATTTCTCGAATACCAATAATAATCATTTCTTTAGTACTCCGATTGCTCCTCTTAATGATGTTGAGTCTTGTGAAATCAATACTGCTTTGCTGAATCTTGTTATGAAAGATCAATTTGTCGGCCTTCCTAGTGAAGATGCCGCTACTCATCTAAACAACTTTGTTGATTTGTGTGATATGCAAAAGAAGAAAGATACGGATAACAATATTGTCAAATTGAAGTTATTTCCGTTTTCACTTAGAGATCGTGCTAAAGTTTGGTTTTCATCTTTGCCTAAAAATAGTATTGATTCTTGGAACAAGTGCAAGGATTCTTTTATCTCTAAGTATTTTCCTCCCGCTAAGATTATCACTCTTAGGAACGATATCATGAATTTTAAACAACTTGATCATGAGCATGTTGCCCAATCTTGGGAAAGAATGATATTGATGCTTTGCAATTGCCCTACTCATGGTTTGAATTTATGGATGATCATACAAAAAATTTATGCCGGTTTGAACTTTGCTTCTAGAAATATCTTAGATTCGGCCGCGGGGGGCACCTTTCTGGAAATCACATTAGGAGATGCTACAAAACTTCTTGATAATATTATGGCTAATTATTCTCAATGGCACACCAAAAGATCTTCTAGTAAAAAAGTGCATGCTATAGAAGAAATCCATGTTTTGAGTGGAAAGATGGATGAACTTATGAAGATGTTTGCTACTAAAAATACTCCTCTTGATCCCAATGATATGCCTTTGTCTTCCTTGATTGAGAATAATAATGAATCTATGGATGTGAATTTTGTTGGTAGGAATAGTTTTGGAAACAATGCTTATAGAGGAAATTTTAATGCTAGATTGTTCCCTAGTAATCCCTCTAATAATTATGGAAATTCCTACAATAATTCTTATGGTAATTTTAATAAGATGCCCTCTGATTTTGAGAATAGTGTGAAAGAATTTATGATCTCTCAAAAGAATATTAATGCTTTGCTTGAATAAAAATTGCTCAAAGTTGATGATTTGGCTAGGAACGTTGATAGACTTTCGCTTGATGTTGATTCTCTTAAACTTAGATCTTATCCTCCTAAGCATGATATCAATGAGTCTCTCAAAGTAATGAGAATTTCCATTGATGAGTGTAAGGAAAGAACCGCTAGATTGTGTGCTAAAAAAGATAGCTTTATAAAAGTGTGTTCTTCTAGTTTCCATGAAAATAATGATGAGGATCTTAAAGTTATTGATGCATCTCCGGTTAGATCTATGTTTTGCACTATGAATTTTGATGATTATGGGACTGATGATGAATCAACTTTGCCTAGAAGGCGTCCCAAGAATTCGGAATCTTTAGATCTTAATGCTAAATTTGGTAAAAGTGAGATTGGAGAATCCTCAACTTCTAATAATATTGAACCTACTATCTCGGATTTCAAGGAATTTAATTTTGATAATTGCTCTTTAAAAGGTTGTATTTCCTTGTTGCAATCCGTTGTTAATTCTCCTCATGCTTATAGTCAAAATAAAGCTTTTACCAAACATATTGTTGATGCCTTGATGCAATCTTATGATGAAAAACTTAATTTGGAAGTGTCTATACCTAGAAAACTTAATGATGAGCGGGAACCTACTATAAAGATTAGAATTAAAGATTATGAGTGTTTTGCTTTGTGTGATTTGGGTGCTAGTGTTTCCACGATTCCGAAAACTTTATGTGATATTCTAGGTTTTCATGATCTTGATGATTGCTCTTTAAATTTGCACCTTGCGGATTCCACCATTAAAAAGCCTATGGGAAGGATCAATGATGTTCTTATTGTTGCAAATAGAATGGTGCCTGTAGATTTTATCATTCTTGATATAGATTACAATCTTTCTTGCCCTATTATTCTTGGTAGACCTTTCCTTAGAATGATTGGTGCGATTATTGATACGAAGGAAGGGAATATTAGATTTCAATTTCTATTAAAGAAAGGCATGGAGTAGTTTCCAAGAAATAAAGTCAAATTACCTTATGAATCTATCATGCGTGCTACTTACGAATTTAGTTCCAAAGATGGCACTCGTTAGATCTATCCTTGCTTTTATGCCTAGCTAGGGGCGTTAAACGATAGCGCTAGTTGGGAGGCAACCCAATTTTCTTTATGGTTTTTGTTTTTGCTCCTGTTTAGTAACAAATCTTGCATCTACCTTCTGTTTAGATGTGTTTTTATCTTTTAATTAGTGTTTGTGCCAAGTAGAACCTATAGGATAACCTACGATGATAGTTGATTTGATTCTGCTGAAAAACAGAGACTTCGCACGCACGAATATAATTTTTGTAAATCACAGGAACGTGCTTTTGCGTTGATTCTTTTTGCTGCCGATCAATAAACAAATTTTACTAGACTTCCTATTTTGGTAGGAGTTTTAGAGTCCAGAAGTTTGCATTAGTTACAGATTGCTACAGACTGTTCTGTTTTTGACAGATTCTGTTTTTCGTGTGTTGTTTGCTTATTTCAATGCATCTATGGCTAGTAAATTAGTTTATAAACCATAAGGAAGTTGTAATACAATAGGTTTAACACCAAATTAAATAAATAATGAGTTCATTGCAGTACCTTATGTGGTGGTTTTGTTTTCTTTCACTAACGGAGCTTATAAGATTTCCTGTTGAGTTTTGTGTTGTGAAGTTTTCAAGTTTTGGGTAAAGCTTTTATGGACTATGGAACAAAGGGTGGCAAGAGCCTAAGCTTGGGGATGCTTGTGACACCCCAAGATATTCAAGAATAGCCAAAAGCCTAAGCTTGGGGATGCCCCGGGAAGGCATCCCCTCTTTCGTCTTTGTTCATTGGTAACTTTACTTGGAGCTATATTTTTATTTGCCACATGATATGTGTTTTACTTGGAGCGTCGTGTATTATATTAGTCTTTGCTTTTTAGTTTACCACAATCATCCTTGCTGTACACACCTTTTGGGAGAAGCCTATTTGATTAGAATTTGCTAGAATACTCTATGTGCTTCACTTATATCTTTTGAGCTTGATAGTTTTTGCTCTAGTGCTTCACTTATATATTTTAGAGCACGGTGGTGTCTTAATTTTGAAGAAATTTCTAGTCTCTCATGCTTCACTTATATTATTTTGAGAGTCTTTTAGAACAGCATGGTATTTGCTATGGTTTTAAAGTTGGTCCTAGAATGGTAGGCATCCAAGTTGGGTATAATAAATACTATCATAGGAAGTGAATTGGATGCTATGATCAATTTGATACTTGATAATTGTTTTGAGATAATGGAGGTAGTGATATTAAAGTCATGCTAGTTGGGTGATTATGAATTTAAAGAATGCTTGTGTTGAAGTTAGCAAGTCCCGTAGCATGCATGTATGGTTAAAGTTGTGTAACAAATTTGAAACATGAAGTGTACCTGGCTTGTGCATCCTTATGAGTGGCGGTCGGGGACAAGCGATGGTATTTTCCTACCAATCTATCCCCCTAGGAGCATGCGCATAGTAATTGGTTTTTGATGACTTCTAAATTTTTGCAATAAGTATGTGAGTTCTTTTGACTAATGTTGAGTCCGTGGATTGTACGCACTTTTACCTTTCCGCCTTTGCTAGCCTCTTCGGTACCGTGCATTGCCCTTTCTCACCTCGAGAGTTGGTGCAAACTTCGCCGGTGCATCCAAACCCCGTGATACAATACGCTCTATCACACATAAACATCCTTATATCTTCCTCAAAACAGCCACCATACCTACCTATTATGGCATTTCCATAACCATTCCAAGATATATTGCCATGCAACTTTCCACCGTTCCGTTTATCATCATCATGACATACTTTACTTTTGTCATATTGCCATTGCATGATCATGTAGTTGACATCGTATTTGTGGCAAATCCACCATGCATTATTTTTCATACATGTCACTCTTGATTCATTGCACCATCCCGGTACACCGCCGGAGGCATTCATATAGAGTCATATCTTGTTCTAGTTTCGAGTTGTAATTCTTATGTTGTAATCCATAGAAGTGTGATGATCATCATTATTAGAACATTGCCCAAAGAAAAAAAAGGAAAAAAGGCCAAAAGAAAAAAAAAAGAAGGCCCAAAAAAAGAAAAGAAAAAAAGGAAAAAAATAAATAAATAAAAAGGGCAATGTTACTATCTCTTTTTCCACACTTGTGCTTCAAAGGAGCACCTTGTTCTTCATGTAGTGAGTCTCATATATTTTGCTTCAAAATAGCACCATGTTTTTCATATAGTGAGTCTCATAAGTTGTCTCTTTCATACTAGTGGGAATTTTTCATTATAGAACTTGGCTTGTATATTCCTACGATGGGCTTCCTCAAATGCCCTAGGTCTTCGTGAGCAAGCAAGTTGGATGCACACCCACTAGTTTTCTTTTGTTGAGCATTCATTTATAGATCTAGTGCATCCGTTGCATGGCAATCCCTACTCCTCATGTTGACATCAATTGATGGGCATCTCCATAGCCCGTTGATTATCCTCGTCAATGTGAGACTTTCTCCTTTTTTGTCTTCTCCACACAATCCCCATCATCATATTCTATTCCACCCATAGTGTTATATCCATGGCTCACGCTCATGTATTGCGTGAAGGTTGAAAAAGTTTGAGATTATTTAAGTATGAAACAATTGATTGGCTTGTCATCGGGGGTATAGAAGTTGGGAACATCTTTGTGTGACGAAAATGAAGCATAGCCTAACTATATGATTTTGTAGGGATGAACTTTCTTTTGCCATGCTATTTTGAGAAGACATGATTATTTTGATTAGTATGATTGAAGTGTTACTATTTCTTTTATCATTATGAACTTTTATTTTGAATAATTTGGATCTGAACATTCATGCCACAATAAAGAAAATTACATTATGAATTATGCTAGGTAGCATTCCACATCAAAAATTCTCTTTTTATCATTTACCTACTCGAGGACGAGCAGGAATTAAGCTTGGGGATGCTTGATATGTCTCCAACGTATCTATAATTTTTAATTGTTCCATGCTATTATATTACCCCTTTTGGATGTTTATGGGCTTTATTTTACACATTTATATCATTTTTGGGACTAACCTACCAACCGGAGGCCCAGACCATATAGCTGTTTTTTTCCTATTTCAGTATTTCGAAGAAAAGGAATATCAAACGGAGTCCAAACGGAATGAAACTTTCGGGAGCGTGATTTTTGGAACGAACGTGATCCAGAGGACTTGGAGTGCAAGTCAAGAAGCTGCCGAGGAAGCCACGAGATAGGAGGCCGCGCCCCCCCTATAGGGCGTGTCCCCTGTCTCGTGAGCCCCTCGGGCGGCCACCGACGTACTTCTTCCTCCTATATATACCTATGTACCCCGAAAACATCCAGGAGCACCATGAAACACAATTTCCACCGCCGTAACCTTCTGTATCCGCGAGATCTCATCTTGGAGCCTTTGACGGCACTCTGCCGGAGGGGGAATCGACCACGGAGGGCTTCTACATCAACATCCTTGCCCCTCCGATGAGTTGTGAGTAGTTTACCACAGACCTACGGGTCCATAGTTATTAGCTAGATGTCTTCTTCTCTCTTTTTGGATCTCAATACAATGTTCTCCCCCTCTCTTATGGAGATCTATTCGATGTAAACTCTTTTTGCGGTGTGTTTGTCGAGATCCGATGAATTGTGGGTTTATGATCAAGTTTATCTATGAATAATATTTGAATCTTATCTGAATTCTTTTATGTATGATTGAGTTATTTTTGCAAGTCTCTTCGAATTATCAGTTTGGTTTGGCCTACTAGATTGATCTTTCTTGCCATGGGAGAAGTGCTTAGCTTTGGGTTCAATCTTGCAGTGTCCTTACCAGTGACAGAAAGGGTTGCAAGGCACGTATTGTATTGTTGCCATCGAGGATAACAAGATGGGGTTTATATCATATTGCATGAGTTTATCCCTCTACATCATGTCATCTTGCTTAATGCGTTACTCTATTCTTATGAACTTAATACTCTAGATGCAGGCAAGAGTCGATCGATGTGTGGAGTAATAGTAGTAGATGCAGGCAGGAGTCGGTCTACTTGTTATGGACGTGATGCCTATATACATGATCATGCCTAGATAATCTCATAACTATGCGCTTTTCTATCAATTGCTCGACAGTAATTTGTTCACCCACCGTAATACTTATGCTATCTTGAGAGAAGCCACTAGTGAAACCTATGGCCCCCGGGTCTATCTCTTATCATATTTGCTTTCAATCTACTTTTATTTGCATCTTTACTTTTTGCATCTATATTATAAAATACCAAAAATATATTTATCTTATCATACTATCTTTATTAGATCTCACTTTTGCAAGTCGCCGTGAAGGGATTGACAACCCCATTATTGCATTGGTTGCGACTTCTCAGTTTGTTTGTGTAGGTGCGTGGGACTTTTGAGGAGCCTCCGACTGGATTGATACCTTGGTTCTCAAAACTGAGGGAAATACTTACGCTACACTTGCTGCATCACCCTCTCCTCTTCGAGGAAATCCAACGCAAGCTCAAGACGTAGCAGGCACCACACTGGAATTGCTGCAATGGAAGGCAGAGAATGGTCTATCTGACACGGGATTTGGAAAGTTGCTGGTAATGATAAAGAATATGCTTCCAAAGGACAACGAATTGCCTGAGAGTACGTACGAAGCGAAGAAGGTTGTCTGCCCTCTAGGTTTAGAGTTGTAGAAGATACATGCATGCCCTAATGACTTCATCCTCTACCACAATGAGTACGAGGATTTGAACGCGTGCCCGATATGCGGTGCATTGCGCTATAAGATCAGCCGCGATGACCCTGGTGATGTCGAGAACGAGCGCCCCAGGAAGAAGATTCCTGCAAAGGTGATGTGGTATGCTCCTATAATACCACGGTTGAAACGTTTGTTCCAAAACAAAGAGAATGCGAAGGCGATGCGATGGCACAGAGAAGACCGTAAGAAAGACAGAAAGTTGAGAGTACCCACTGACGGGTCGCAGTGGAGAAAAATCAAGAGAAAGTACAGGGAGGAGTTTGCAGGTGACCCAAGGAACATATGGTTTGGTCTAAGCGCAGATGGCATTAATCCTTTTGGGGAGAAGAGTAGCAACCATAGCACGTGGCATGTGACTCTATGTTTGTATAACCTTCCTCCTTGGTTGTGCATGAAGCGGAAGTTCATTATGATGCCAGTGCCCATCCAAGCCCCTAAGCAACCCGGCAACGACATTGATGTGTGCCTAAGGCCATTAGTTGAAGAACTATTACAGCTGTGGGATGAGCACAAACAGAAAGAATTTGACCTAAAGGCGTTACTGTTCGTGACCATCAATGATTGGCCTGCTCTGAGTAACCTTTCAGGACAGACAGACAAGGGATACCATGGATGCACGCACTGTTTGGATGATACCGACAGTATATATTTGGATAGTTGTAGGAAGAATGTGTACCTGGGACATTGTTGATTTCTTCCAAGAAGGCATCCTGTAAGAAAGAAAGGCAAGCATTTCAAAGGTGAGGCGGATCACCGGACGAAGCCTCGCCACCGTACTGGTGCTGATGTACATGATATGGTCAAGGATTTGAAGGTAATCTTTGGAAAGGGTCCTGGCGGACAACCTGTTCCGAAGGACGCTGATGGACGTGCACCCATGTGGAAGAAGAAATCTATATTTTGGGACCTACCATATTGGAAAGACCTAGAGGTCCGCTCCGCAATCAACGTGATGCACGTGACGAAGAATCTTTGCGTGACCCTGCTTGGCTTCTTGGGCGTGTATGCGAATACAAAAGATACACCAGAGGCACGGGAGGACCAGCAACGTATGCATGGAAAAGACGGCATACATCAGGGTCAGGCCAGCTACGCTCTTACCAAAGAAGAGAAGGAAATCTTCTTTGAATGCCTGCTCAGTATGAAGGTACTATCTGGCTTCTCGTCGAATATAAAGGGAATAATAAATATGGCAGAGAAAAAGTTCCAGAACCTTAAGTCTCATGACTGCCACGTGGTTATGACGCAACTGCTTCCGGTTGCATTGAGGGGGCTTCTACTGTAAAACGTTCGAGTAGCCATTGTGAAGCTATGTGCATTCCTCAATGCAATCTCTCAGAAGGTAATCGATCCAGAAATCATACCAAGGTTACAGAATGATTTGGTGCAATGTCTTGTCAGTTTCGAGTTGGTGTTCCCACCATCCTTCTTCAACATCATGACGCACGTCCTAGTTCACCTTTGCGAAGAGATTAACATTTTGGGTCCTGTATTTCTACACAATATGTTCCCCTTTGAGAGGTTCATGGGAGTCTTGAAGAAATATGTTCATAACCGTGCTAGGCCAGAAGGAAGCATCTCGAAGGGCCATGAAAATGAGGAGGTCATTGAATTTTGTATTGACTTTATTCCTGACCTTAAGCCGATTGGTGTTCCTGAATCACGGCATAAGGGTAAGCTGGATGGAAAAGGCACGCTACGAGGGGATCAAATAATATGTATGGACGGGCATTCTCTCACTGAAGCACACTACACAGTTCTACAGAATTCCGCCTTGGTGGCTCCATATATGGAGGAACACAAGAATTTTCTGCACTCCAAACACCCAGAGTAGTCTGACGACTGGATTACACGTGAACAAACGAGGAATTTCGCCGGTTGGTTGCAAAAACGTGCCATGCATGATGGCGATATTGAAGATGACTTGTACTCGCTGTCCTAGTTACCATCTTCGAATATAATGACTTTCAAAGGGTACGAGATAAATGGGAATACATTTTACACGATCGCCCAAGATAAGAAGAGCACCAACCAAAACAGTGGTGTCCGCTTTGATGCAACAACCAACACAGGAAAGGAAACATATTATGGTTACATAGAGGACATATGGGAACTTAACTATGGAGGTGGTTTAAAGGTCCCTTTGTTTCGATGCAAATGGGTCAATATGACACGAGGCAGGGTAATGGAAGACCCGCAGTACGGAATGACAACAGTAGATCTCAACAATCTTGCGTATGCAGACGAACCGTTCGTCCTAGCCAATGATGTGGCGCAGGTTTTCTATGTGAAAGACATGTCTACCAGGCCGAGAAAAAGAAAAGATAAGGAAGCGAATGGATCATACGATGAGCCAAAGCGCCACATAGTTCTTTCAGGGAAAAGAAACATCATGGGAGTGGATGACAAGACAGACATGTCAGAAGATTATGAAAAGTTTGATGAAATTGCTCCATTAGAAGTGAATATTGATTCGAGCATCCAGTTAAATGATGAAGATTGTCCATGGTTACGGTGCAAAGGGACACACGTGAAGAAAAAGTTTCACACCCAAAGATCCCACAGTGGCATGTGATAGGCTTCACCGTCATCACTTTCTTCTGTAGTGACTTTCGAACAAACCGGAGGGAATCTTTGTAATAGTTAGGGTACTTATGTGTTTTGGTATTTGAAACACAAAGAAATTTTGTAAACTATTCAAATTTGAAAACTACTCGCACTAACAGAAAGTTTGTAATTTTTTGTACCTAAAGAAAAAATATTCAGAAATAAATAAATGAAAATAAATAAAGTAGAAAAGAAAAAACTAATTTTTTGTTGTGACAAACACTAAATTAAAAAAATAAACTATTCAAATTTGAAAACTACTCGCACTAACAGAAAGTTTGTAATTTTTTGTACCTAAAGAAAAATAATCAGAAATAAACAAATGAAAATAAATAAGGTAGAAAAGAAAAAAACTAATTTTTGGTTGAGACAAACACTAAATTAAAAAAAAACTATTCAAATTTGAAAACTACTCGCACTAACAGAAAGTTTGTAATTTTTTGTACCTAAAGAAAAAATATTCAGAAATAAATAAATGAAAATAAATAAAGTAGAAAAGAAAAAAAACTAATTTTTTGTTGAGACAAAAACTAAATAGAAAAGCCCACCTACTGGGCCATAGCGGCCTGCATACGACTAGAAACCCAACCTGTGGTTGGGCCAGGATGCAGGCCCGCTAGCCCAGTAGGCCCAACAGGCAGAGTAGCACAGGTAGGCCCAGAAAGCCTGCATTAGAGAGGAGCTCAATGCAGTGCCCACGCCGGGGCTTATAAACTGGCCTCGGCGATCCTCGACTAGCGAGGTGGGACTAAACTTGCGCACCGCCTGGAGCCAGCGCACCCCCTTTAGTACCGGATGGTGGCTACAACCGGTACTAAGGGGGAGGCCTTTAGTACCGGTTGTAGCCACCACCCGGTACTAAAGGGGGTGCACTGTAGCCACCACCGGGTACTAAAGGGGGTGCACTTCCCGCCGCTTCGTCTGGCAAAAACAGACCTTTAGTACCGGTTAGTGGCTCCAACCGGTACTAAACGTAGGTTCTATATAACAGAACACTTCAAAAAAAATCGTCAGTTTCGTTCCCTCTGCTTCTTCTCCTCATCTGCCCCATTGCCGCCGCCCCTCGTCGCCACCCCTGCCACCGTCCGTCCCCGTCGCCGTCGCTGCCGCCCCCGTCCCTGTCCCCGTCTCCGTCCCGTCGCCTCGTGCGCCGTCGTCCCATCGCCTCGCCATCCCGTCTCGCCTCGCCCTCGTCGTCGCCCTCGCCCGCGCTGTGAGCCCCTCTCCCTGGCCCCTCTCCACCCTCCAATCGAAGCCGCCGCCCCACCGGCAAGCGCTCAAGCACACACACACACACACACACACACACACATTTAGTTTTCTGTTTTTTCTGTTTTTATACACATGTTCTAGATGAATTAATTAATTAGATTAGATTAATGTCAAATAGTATATAGAAATGTTAGAAATGTTATGGAAATCTTAGTTTTATCTAGATGAATTATATTAATTTCAAATTGTTATAGAGATGTTATAGAAATGTTAGTTTTAGAATTTGCATATAAGAAATCACAATCCAATCATTTAAAAAATGTTACTTTTGCGATGTATAGTATTTGTTCTCCACGATGCCCGGCCCGCATCCTCGCCGTCGACCCATTCGCGACGACGTCCTGCTTCAGAGGACCCATGTCCGGGACTGGGCTCCGCCGGGCTGGCACTGGGAGGTGCTACCTTCAGGGGCTCGCCGCTTGGTGAGGAACCCGGGTCCCGTCGTCGACCCTGAGCTCCTTTGGTGGCGTTCCCGTGGGCCACTTTCGGTGCGAAGGGAGCCGGCCCCGCCGGAGGTGGTGCGTCGCCGTGTCAGGGAGGAGGACGAGCACGTCCGTCGCTACATGGCTGTTATGGACGTCAGTTTCTCCAATACCTGGCAGGGTCTTTGGGGAGATGACCGGAGCTATGATCCTGTGATGGTTCCTTCTCTTTGGGTGTCCATCGCCCGCGCCTCAGGAACCGCGAGTGGCCTAGATTATTCTGTAGTATTCGATCTTTATTAGCTAGCTAGCTAGTGATGTATTAGATATATAATATTCGAGACGATGTATTCGAAGAGGCCATGTTCGATATCATACGCTCCCCTCGCGTGCCAGATAATCGAAATGAAGAAGAAGATGACGGCTCCCAATATCTGAACAATACCGTGGAGGGTGATGATATGATATTCGATCGCGACGATCGAATTGATGAAGTCATGGATTATGATGGCGAAGAAATTAATGATTATGATGGCGATGAAATTAATGATTATGATGACGACGAAATTAATGATTATGATGGCGAAGAAAATGTTGATCTTGATAAAACAGAGACCGGCGAGGTATATTTATATAAGCAGGCATCTGGTGATCATCACATTAAATGATTTGAAGATATATTAACAGATCGATCTTTCTTCTTTTCAGCCCTCCGGATCGTGCAAATCTTCTACAAGCAGAGTGCGAGGCAAGGGAAAAAAGTTGAAGGACGGCGTAAAGTACAACATCGAGGCCACCAAAACTAATGCGAACCAATAGAGCCTAAGAACATTGCAAACAAGTTCGTTCGTTAGTGCGGAGTTCTTGTGAAGGACAAACTCCCTATCTCCCTAAGAATGGAAAAGGCCATCAAAGCCCCGTCCAAATCTTACTTTTGTCGATGATAGAGAAAAAATGCGCTTTGGGAAGAACTCATGGAACATTTCGCCCTACCAGATCATTTCACAGCTGCAGATGTGGGGAAAGTCAAGGACGGTGCTCTTAGGAAGATGGCAATTGCATTCAACAACCACAAGAAAACTGTATGGAAGGACTACGTCAAAGCAGGAAAGAAGACTCCAGAATTCAAGGGAACACTGGAGAACCAAAGAGAACACTGGGACGATTTCGTGAAATTCAAGGAATCAGGATTATCTAAGGAACGGTCCAGAAAAAACAAGGCCAATGCCGCCAAAAAGGAGCAATTCCATAGGTTGGGGCCCGGTGGCTATGCGGTGGCAATGCCTAAGTGGGATAAGTCTGAGCAAGAGATGGTGGATGCAGGGGTCACTCCAGTTACTAGGAGCTGGCCCCCCAGGTACAGAAGTTGGTTCTATGCGCATGGGGGGGCGTTGGACCTGAAGACAGGCTTGGTTTCGAAGAAGGCAAGTCTTAAAGGAGCCGATGAAAAGTTAGTTGAAGCAATAGAAGAAGCTCAAACGGGGGTGTTCACGCCCAACAGAGAGAACGACGAGCTTACGCACGCCCTGGGAAATCCTAAACACCCGGGAAGAACACGAGGCAAGGGCGTTGTCCCGTGGTATGAGGGCTTTTCTGAGTGGAACACCGACTACAGAAGCCGTGCGAGAAGGAAGATGGAGGAGGAGAAGAAGAAGAAGCTGGAGGACGAGCAGAGGAAGCAGGAAGAAGAACAACTTCAAGGCCTAGAATTAGCGCACGCGGACTTGGCACTCAAATTCCATAGGCAGCAGGAGCAGATCGACTCGCTTAGCCAGGAAAGGGGGTCTCAGCAGCGGCCGCAGCTAGCGCATGATCCAGCATTGGATAGCACCGTCCCATCCATGCTGAGAAGCAACGTGGGTTCTGCCCCGGGCGACGCACTGCTAGATAGATACCCTGTGGATGACATCAAGGAGAACACTAACTATGAGCTACACTTCAAAGTAAAGAACATATCCGTGAAGGCGGCGGACGCCGTTGCTTATACAAATCCCCCCGGAGCAACCTACCATTGCGAAACAATTCCAGTCGGCTATGCTCGTGTCGTGGTTGATGAGGTGGTGGACCATTATTCAGGGCCACAGCTTGACATTCCTGGAGGTGACGAGGAGCACACACTGGGAGAGGCCATACATCGTATCATCCTATAGAGAAAGGATTGCATCATTTTTCCAAGGCCACCGACACCGCGTCAGCTAGAGCTTGAAATTCCAGGAGGTGACGAGGAGCAGACAACTCACGCTCCTCCAATGCGTGAGGCCACTCCTCCTGCTTCAACTCAGCCAATGCGTGAGGCCACTCCTCCTGATTCAACTCAGCCATTGCATGAGGCCACTCCTCCTGCTTCAACTCAGCCAACGCGCGAGGCCACTCCTCCTCCTTCAACTCAGCCAACGCGTGAGGCCACTCCTCCTCCTCCAATTTAACCAACGCGTGCCACTCCTCCTGCAAGTCCAACACCGCGTCAGCCATCTCCGCTGCCTCAACAATCGCGGAAGAGAGCCGCCGCAGTTATGGTGCGTAGTGCTACAAGTCGAGGTAGTACAGGAGGTACAGGCGGAGGCAAGCGATTTCAATATGGTCCAAAAAGCCTCGCGCCTCTTCGGCTGAGGCCTTACGACACGACCAAGGAGCAAAACGATGCCATAGTGAAGGCCCAAGTGGACGCCCATTTCGCACCAAAACTGGCACTGCCGCCAAGGGAGAAAGTGCCCGAGGAGAAGATTGACCACTTTATTCGTATGGCGCGACCATCAGCTCCCAAGCCTGTTGACTCAGACTATGAGCGCCAAATCAGGAAGGCACATCAAGCACGACAACAGGTTGGGTCGAGCTCGAGCTCGAGCCAAGCAGCTGGCCAAAAATGCGGGAAAATCGTTCCCCAGCTAGGAGAACAGGCGGCACAATCGATCCTCCTGCTTGTTGTACCAACACATGAGAGTACCGGCGCCGGTCTGGTAATAACCGAGGAGCATAGACGGAACGCTGAAATGCTCGGCATCACTGTTGAACAACTCCTCGAGATTGAGCCCATGCCTAAGGTTAAAGAGAACGAGATAAAATGGAAATATGCCCGCGGCCAACCTTTGGTAAGGCCTGAGGAGGTCAAGAACCTCCCAACGAGAATGTATCAGTTGCATGATTGGTACATGAAAATTACCAAGTGTAGCAATCGAGAGGGCCTCATGGTGAAAGTCAAGGAAGAGTATTACTTCCATAAGCTAGCTCTGTCCATTGAGTATTCAGAAATATTTCAGTTATTCCATCAAGACGCACTCGAAAAATCCATTGTCAGTTTGTATTGTCTGTAAGTGATTTCTTTCTGTAATTCAAGTCTCAAGCTAGCTGTACTACTCATTGATCGATCATTACCTGTAATTATCCTCACTATATTCTTTTCTGTGGTATATTATGCAGGATGAAGATGTATGAAATGAAAAAAGCTGGACGATATGGCATTGGGTTCATTGACCCAAATACCATTAATGAAGAAACATGGGGATATGCATGGTATCAAACAGAGGTAGAGAAAAACATGCTAGAGTTCTTGAAGCACCTCAATACCAATGACGTTATGCATATATATAATCGGTTCTAAGAGAAATTCTATTTACATATATGCATAACGTGTACAATATGTAGTATCGTAAAATACCAGCAAACGAAAAAGAATTAAATGGAAAACACAAAGTTAAAGGAAAATAAATAATAAAACCAAAAACCCCCAAACTTTTTAGTACCGGTTGGTAACACCCGGCCCTGACTCGTGCCACGTGGTGGCCCTTTAGCTGTGGTTCGAGCCGAACCGGTACTAAAGGGGGGGACCTTTAGTCCCCACCCTTTAGTGCCGGTTGCAGAACCGGCACTAAAGCCCCTTACGAACCGGGCTATAGCCTGGTTCTGCACTAGTGCTTATATAGAGTGTGCCAGGACCCCGGCCATCCCCCGTTACCAAGAGTTCAATGTACATAAAGATGGAGCATTACTGATAACACCAGCCATAAGTGCCTTCAATGATTTTAAAGACTACGGAGTGAATGCTTGATCGCTGATGTTCTGGATGACTCCTGGTCTTCAGTAGGTCGAGTGGTTTCTTGTATGGTCGAGTGATTGACTGGTCATGTGACTTCGGGAAGGAGGGGTACCCGAGTGATTGATTGGTCGAGTGGAATGCACTCGACGCCTTTGTTGGGCACTCCTTGTTGTCTCTTGGGTTTCTTTGCTTCTAGGATAGTGGCCCTAGGTAGGACGTATAGGTCAGTCCTATGACCCTACCCCAGGTCTATATCATCATCAGGGAGCGCCACGCGTCCTTTGGGTTTTAAAAGCACAAGGCATCCTCCCACCTCAGTCCATCTCCATCGCGCGATCCCATCTTGTCCGGGTGCATCCGTTTGGGGTAGAACGGACGAATAGCGCGGCCCAACGCGCGGCCCCAAACGGACAAATGTTCGGAATCCATCCGTTTTCGACCCATCCCCGGCCCAAACTTGCGCCGAGTTTGGGGTGAAACGGACATCGCGCGGACGGGCACGTCGCACGCCCTTGTCCCCCCATGGCCCGCCTGTCGGGGACACAAGTAGTCCCATTCGATTCCAGCGCCTCCATCCCCCTCCCCTACCCCGCCCCGCCGACGGCGCCGCCGCTATTCTCCGGCCGCCTTCTTCACGCAGCCCTCGGCCGTCCATAGCCAACCACGCCTTGACATGGCCGCCACCACACGCGCGCTTTCGCCGTAGTTTAGGCCGTCGATCGGAGGAGGTTTGGCCGTCGCCGTCATAGCCGATGGCAGAGGGGATACGACCGCAGGCGACGTACCACGGCGGCCACGGCAGCTTCCGACGAGTGCTCCAGAGCGGCCAGTAGACGTCCGCCGACCACACCTGCGTCGAGGTGATCATCCCGGCCACTTTACCACCACGACCGCAAGGTGTTCGACACTTTGCCCACAAAGGTATGGACAGTGGTGATGAGTTTTTCTTCCACCACTTCATTTGTTCATCGGACGATTCGTCGTGGATGATGAAAATCTTGTGGTGGCTGCACTGGTGGTTCACGACCAAATTCAACGGCAGCTTCCTTGATACAGGGGGTCAGTCCCTGGCCGTGCTCCCAACCTGAACCGCAACAGGGAGAGAGGCCACGCCCTACTCTATGTCGATTACCTTGCGAACACCCCGCTCTTCAAGCCGGATAAATTTCATCACTGTTTTCGTATGGCAAGGCATGTGTTCAATCGTATCCGTGAGGGTGTGGTTGCCCATGACCCATACTTCGAGTGCAAGACGGATGCCCTTGGCAAGCTTGGATTCTCCTCTTACCAGAAATGCACTGCATCCATCCGCATGCTTGCATATGGAATTCCAGGCGATCTGGTGGATGAGTATGTGCGTATGAGTGAGACAACATGTCTGATGTCAATGTACAAGTTCTGCCAGTCTGTGATCGAGGTGTTTGGTCCTGAGTACTTGAGGCAGCCAACTGCCGCTGATACAAAGAGATTGTTGGCGACCAACGCAGCTAGAGGCTTTCCAGGCATGCTTGGCAGCATAGGTTGTATGCACTGGGAGTGGAAGAACTGTCCATTGCTTGGCAGGGCCAGTACAAGGGGCATGTCAAAGCTTGCACTGTCATATTAGAAGTGGTGGCTTCGCAAGATCTTTGGATATGGCATTCTTTCTTCGGCATGGCAGGTTCTCACAATGATATCAACGTGCTGCAGCGTTCTCCAGTTTTCGCAAGGCTTGCAGAAGGCCACTTCCCACCTGTCAACTTTGAGATCAACGGCCACCAGTACAACAAGGGATACTATCTAGCTGATGGTATATATCCTCAGTGGTCAACTTTTGTGAAGACAATCTCGAAGCCCCAAGGTGAGAAGAGAAAGAGATTTGCCCAAATGCAAGAGAGTGCTAGAAAGGATGTGGAACGTGCTTTTGGTGTGCTTCAATCCCGATGGGGTATCGTTCGATACCCTGCACTGTCATTGGATGAAAGGAAGCTTTGGGAGGTGATGACTGCTTGTGTGATCATGCACAACATGATCGTCGAGGACGAGCGTGAGGACATTATCTTCGACCAAGGATTTGATTTTCAAGGTGACAATGTTGAGCCCCTGCACAAGAACCGGCCACGTTTGATCAGTTTGTCCAGTTCCATCGTGAGTTGTGTGATTGGCACACTCATTTGGATCTTCAAAATGACTTGGTTGAGCACACGTGAGATCATATTGGCAACCAATAGATGTATTGGTTCATTTTATGTTCATTCAAAACAATTTCGATTTGGTTGTAAAACTATTTTTATTAGAGACAACTTCGATTGGGTTGTAAAACTATTTTAATTTTCAAACAATTAATATTTGGACCTGCAAACTTGTTTTAATATGAAAATATGGGCATTTAAGCCCTGGCGGACGGGATGGGGCAAACGGATGCGGCCGCACTCTGGGCGCACGGCCACCGCATCCCAAAACAGGCCCGGACACGACCTCATCGTCTTACCCAAACGAACAGAATCCGGCCAAAACGAACGTCCGTTTGGGGTTCCGCGGTGGAGTTGGCCTCACGCACCGGCAGAAAGAAGAGCCCACCAGCGTGGCATTGCATGGCAGGACGGTCTCGCCCTGTCTGCTGCGGCGCACGAGAAACGCAATGCCACACATCAATCCAAAAGTGAAGCCGCACAAGCGAACGCGGCGCCCACCTCTTTGCCTGCTGCGTATAGCAGATCGCGTTTGACTCCTTCCCAACCCAACCCAAAGCTGGCCTGCCACCCACGCCGCTGTGGGAATTCCGCCGCTATGCCCTCAGGATCGCAGCGCAGCTCCTACCTAGCCTAGCGCGCGCCTACACCCAGCGTTAGGAGCAGCGGAAGCATTGCCGTCCGCCTGAACTGACCAAAGGGTAATTGTGATTTGTGAGCTGCCTTCTCAACCGTGGTAGAGGCCTTCACAATTTCGGTACACGTGAAGTATGTGCCGCACAAGCATATCCAAACCCTAGCATCAGAGCATCTGGACTGGCCGATTCTGCACCCATAAACAATCCGCGGACGCGTCCACAGACATTGCCTGTTCGCTCCTCAAATGTCCCCATCTGTAACCATAATTCTCACTTTTGAACCACAAGTCCATGCATACATGTACACGTCGATCATTACACATAAACAATGAATAGCACACACAAAATAAAAATTATTCTTGTCAAGTATATTAGCAAATTTCCAATTAATTTACTGCAGAAATAAATCAAGAACATCACATGGACAATATTGATCACATACTAGTATCTAAATAGATAGACACGTAATATGCATATAGGACTAGTTTGAATGGCATCCTGGAGTATGTGCCTGGAAAAATTCTGTGTCTATATTTCGTATTGCTGCAGATCCAGATAGAAAATGACAACTCAACAAAACCATACTCGAGACCAAATAAACCATCTATAACCATACATGCACGTGACGGTAAAATCTCTCAGGGGCAAAGAAAGCAAATTTCTGATATTATTCCGAGAGAGATGCATTAGAATTAACACATTCAAACATATTGTGATTGTGTAGCACTGATGTCATGTTGAAATAAGGAATGTGGACCAGCTTTTTTCTACTCGTCAAAATCAAACGCACAAGGCACCGCCGTAGCATGACGGTACGACGATGCACAACTTACAAGGAGACACTGACACGCAGGCCAGAAACACGTGACCCCGGTCGTCAGTCACCCGACACTTCGACGAAGTTTATCCACATGGCCTCGCCAAAAGCGTAGCCGCACGAACGAGGGCCCACCAACATGCTCCCCGTCCCCCTCTTGCCTGGTTTGGTGGGACTCGTCCCGTCATCTCGAACGCCACTGCGTGCTTGCCATCTCCGTGCCGCAACGCCATGTGCAAGTGAAAATATTTATTAAGAGCATCTCCAACAGCCGCGCTAAGCGCCGCGCGTAAAAAACCTGTTTGCCGCGCGCGCTGCGGCTGGTTTTGCGCGCCCGCCTGCGCTGGCTCCAGCAGCCGCGCTATAATGCAGCGCGCGCGCGCCGCTCCAGCAGAGCGCAAAAATACAGCTCGCGCCGCACAAATCACATGTACATTTCAAAAAAGATGAGCAAAAATGATCAAACAAACAAAATAAATCAACAACAAATAGTTCGAAATAAATCATTACAACTCAAACAAATAGTTTATCGTTCAGTACAACAACAAATAGTTCAAAATAAATCATTACAACACAACAAATAGTTCATGAACAATACAATGTCGAGTACGACGGAGGCTGTTCCTCGGACGACGGAGCGCGCGAGCGCCAGCGGTACTAGGAGGGGATGGGCGGAAGCGCGGGCGCGCGGGGATAGGCCGGGGAAGCCTGAACGGTCGCCGGGGTGCGCGGGCGGCGGCGGCGGCGCGGCCGGACGGGGGTGGAAGCGGGAGAGGAGTGCGGGCGCGAGCGCTCGAGTGTGCCGCGCGCTGTACTGGGCGCCCGAAATACGCCGTCCGGGTAAGTGTTTTCGACCGCGCGCCCAACCCGTTTTAGCGCGCGCGCCGTTTTTGCGCGTCCGCTGGAGCGACCTGACGCGTTGCGCGCGCGCTAAAACGACCTATTTTGCGGCGCGGCGCTAGTTTAACGCGGCTGTTGGAGATGCTCTAATAAAACTGCAGATATACTGGGCATATCATATCAGAAATTGTTTTAAAATTTTCTGAAACTTTGAATTATCATATCAGTAATTGAGTATAGGTCTCGGTTCAGAATGAAGACCACACGAGAATATATATCGGGTGGTGGTAACCACTGATCAGTGCAGTGGTTGCACCCCCACAGTGTGCATTTTTCTTGAGAATGCAAACAAGAAGTAATGAACAGAATAAATCCTCACTCGCAAAAAAAAAAACCCCTACAAATAAGTACAGTAATGAACTAAAACACACAGTACGCTCAGGTTACATAGTACTGCCGCTGCCACCAGATGAGTTAATTGTATTGTATGAAAATCAATCTATTGGGTGGTTGTGCTGGTGAGGTCAGACCCTTCGTCGCCAACCTTTGTGAAGGCAACCATGAGCCTTGGCACCACGTTGGCAAGCGCGATCTTGAAGCCGGCCGAGCAGGGTAGTTCCATGCCCCCCTCTTCAACAGGCACGCATCCTTTCAGGTATGCCTCACACATCCTGAGCACGTACCTCCCCCGCCGGCGGAAGTGGTCCTTCACGAACCCCTCGAACCCCTGGGTCGGTCGGCGCACCAGGTGTAGCATGGTCCGCGAGCTGAGCAGGAAGGCGTTCTCGCAGTAGGGCAACGCGTTGCGGTGGCCCTCCGGCGTATCGATCAGCGCCTCAAGGCTGGCCTCGTTATAGTAGGGTTGGTCGTTGAGGACAAGCGCTTGAAGGGAGACGACGACCTGGAGCAGGCTTGACGTCCCCGGCGACCAGACCTCTGTGCCCTCGCCGTCGAAGGTGTTGAGCAGGCTGAGGCACACCGTACCGCTGGGATAGAGGTTTGGGTTGAGGTGTAGGCCGAACGAGTGGTAGTAGACCTGCGGCGGCACGGCCGGGTAGGACGGCGGCAGCTGCATGTCGAAGAAGAAGAGCCCGTCCTGGTACGGTGTCCCGCTCGCACCAACCATTACCACCCGGAGCAGGTCCATGCGTCCCTCGAATGCCCGAACGTAGATACCATCTGCATATGCAAATATCGATGTCAATCTCGTTCATCGCCATCTGCCATTTATTATTTTTCAAACATTGCATAAGGACTGCACGTGATCTTGTAGAAGGAGGAAAGAGGTTATACAAAGTATTATAAACTTACAAAGATCAAGATACAAAAGAAAGAATAATGACTAACAAAGATTAGCAACAAACATGTTCTAACGACGACCCAAAAACTAACCTAAGACAAACAAGATCGTGACCTAAGTGAACAACGATTCCAAACACTTTGCTCCGGCTTTGAACCACTGGTAGGCATCACACTTGGTCTGAACAACCAGGATCTGGACCATTTTCGCTTATTTTCAAACACTTTTCTGTTCCTTGTACGGTGACCACGACCACGACCTAAATGAAAAACGACTCCAAACACTTAATTTGCTCCGGCTTTGAACCATTGGTAGGCATCACACTTCATCTGAGCAACCAGGATATATCGACTGTTTGTCGTTTATTTTCAAACACACTTCTATTCCTTCTATTTTTCAAACACTTTATGGGTAACCATCGGTCAGATTGAAACTTATATATTGAGGCATAGATATGCTTATGGGATTTTCAAATACTAAGTCGACCTAGATTTTCTTATCCAAGTATATTTCTAAGAAGTGCATTAGTGCAACTTCAGCCGATTGACTTGCGTTTTTCTCTAGAAAAGGTACAAGTAGGTGAGAAAAAATAAATAAGGTTGCCATTTTTAGAATCACTTAGCCAAATCCCGTTGGAATTAAATGTAGATGCACCATACGGTTATGGCCTTATATATGCACGTTGCAAGATAGTACCTGGTAAGCTATTCTCCAATATTTTCCACTCTTTTTGCACCGTCTTGACCCATCTCTCTTTGCCGGTGCTGCCCTGCAGTTCATTTGACAAAAGAAAGAGCACTACTACATCAAAGCTAAAAGGCGCAAAATTAAGGCGGATGACTTCTCTTAGGCCTTGTACAATGAGAGGTGCTTAGAAAGATGCTTAGAAAAATAAATCGGGTTTTTCTGAAGCACCGGTGCCTATTTCTACCGGAGAGACGCTTAGTTAAGCGTCTATCCTATATAAATAAGCACCGGTGTTTAAGAAAAGCCTGGTTTATTTCTCTAAGCATCCCCTAAGCACCTCTCATTGTACAAGGCCTTAGTGCACCTACCTGGTCCGTGGTGTCAAGGTAATGGTGATCGTCCGGAGGGCTCTGCACTACATCGAAATGTGGCAAGTTAAATGGACGATGATCGTCATCACCAGTGGCATCTGTGACCTTCACCACATCCTCCACAGCATCACTGTCACTACCATCGACACTGGCATCACTTCTTGCTGCGAGATCAGCAATGTTGTACTCTGTTGCAGCGCCACCAACGGTAGGGTTTTCGTGGCTACCCGCAGATGCCTGCGTCAAATTCTGCATGATCACGGCTGCAGGGCCATCTAGTTCATCCACAGAACCGTCATCGCCTTCGACACTTGTAGTGTCTATTGGATCATTGTCCTGTATTTGGGTATAATAAGATATATGACACATGATTACCGCGTACGTTAATGCATGATATTACGCACATAATTAACGGGGTTTGCATCGAGATACATGAGATAATGTTTCTAGCTAGCTAGGTAGGAGTAGATAGATACCACGTTGGCAACACCCAATTCTTGAGGATCATCGACGATGGCGTCCTCCTCCGCCCAGTTGTCCATCTCAGCCTGCAGTTGAGTGTAGTTATCCTTGTTGACAACACTGATCTCATGGGGTAATACCTGAAAATAGAGATAAGAGAGACATTGTACATTATTATTTTTCCGACAAAGGGTAATATATTAAGTCGATCGAGTAGCTAGTGGCAAAAGATCCATGCATGCATACCATTGACGTGGTGCCATCACCCCATTTGACTTGGACGTGGCCGTCGACACGGAGGTTAACAACTTGTCCAACCCATGAAAGATCTGCGGGGGGCTGTGGTTGCTGCACTACCACTGCCGGTGTACTTCCAGCGACGCTTGATAGCAGACGAACGACGATGTCTCCATAGAAAACGGAGTGATCAGGATCCCTGCTCAGATCATATGCACTTGCGGTAGTGCTATCGCACTCGACCTCCAAGCTTAGGTTGTCGGCCTCATTGTCAGCCTTGATCCACGAAACCTGCACCGTGTGATCATTGGAATTCAGGCTTCTCACGACCCCGACGCGCCGCGTCGATGCATCGTCGGTGGCACTCACGATGTCGTCATCTCCAGCTACACCAACCGTGACATCGTCGACAGGAGCGTTGTCAACAACGTACTGCCCAGGAAAAAACTCGTGCTCATTCGTGCACTCGGAGGGTTGAGTGAGATCGACGGTGCCCCATGCTGCCGTGTGCCGTCCTGCCACAGCACGTCGACGATGGTATGAGTGCTGGAGACGGTCATTGTGGGTAGTGCATGCAATGACTCGTCCTGGCGGTGATGATCGGAAGTATCGTCATCGGTTTTTGTAATGAGAAAGCAGCGGTCGCCCAGCCCCCAGCTGCAATCGAACGAGGAGCAGAAGAAAGTCAGGTCGTTAGGATTCTGGTAGGCCGAAGGCGCAGACATCTCGAGGACTTGCTCGTCGGTGCCGCCGTGCGCCGACGCGACCCAGTAGACAAGGACGCCGACCATCTCCACCCTGGAGACCCAGCCCACTTCGTGCTCCGGCTTCCAGCTGCCATCTAGCCATTGCGACTCTCTGAAGACGGCCGAGGGGTCGCCACGGTCACCGGTGACTTGCTCACCGGGGTAGAAGGCGCAGTTCATCTGCGGGCGGAAAGTAGCCACCGTGTTCGCCGCTCGTAGCTTCTTGGGCTCCGCATCGGTGACCTTGCAGACGGCACCGTCGTCGAACACCACGTCGACGTCCAGGAACACCTGGACCACCCGGCCCAGCCACTGCCCGGACACGACGTAGTCGCCGAGGCTGAGAGCCCTAACGCGCCGGAGGCCAGACGGCGGCACGCCGCGGACGGTTTTTGTTGCTTCACCGTGGACGTTGAGCTGGACGAGATCAAGCGTCGTGGAGACGCCGACGACGACGCCCATCTGGCCGCCGACGTCCGACCCCGACACGACCATCTGGCCGACGTACGTGCAGCTCCTGTCGACGATTGTCATGTTACGGCCCTTCATGCTCACCAGTGCGCCGTTGATGCCGAGCGTCATGTACGAGTCGGCGTCGGCCGCGGCGAGCGGGACCACCAGGCCACGCTCGAAGATCCTCTCTTCCTTGCCACGCGCCGATTTGGAGCTCACAAGATCTAGCCAATACAGATTAGTGTATCTCACGGCGGCCTCCTCGGTGGCGTCCATCTTCTTCTTAATAAGTTTTTCTTCTCGATCCATGAGATATCGATCGATCTTGCGGTTCTTCGATTGCGTAATGATGAGTATATAGCTAGGTGATCAAATTTTGTATACATATGTAGGAGTACTTCTTTTCCGGGTAGGACGGGAATTCGAGTCCATGTCGGAATACACCTCGGGCACGCAACAGGATCGCTCTCAGGCTCCCTCGTATGGCTCCCTCAAGGGCGATCGGGGGGCCAACCCCAGCGCCCCGGCCGCCGCCCCCTTCCTCCTCTCCCCTACCTCGTCTTCCGCCGAGACGTGCGCCGGCTAAGCCCGGGCGCCGCCGGTGATGGGGACAGTGGGGATCTAGGCTGCAGCCCCGTGGTCTCGAGGGACCGGCGGCGCGAAATCGCCCTTCGGTCTTCGTCTTTTCCGACGGTTCGGCGCTGCTCCGGCGGCTTCATGGGGAGGACGGATCAGGAGGGGATGTGGTCATGGTTGACTGGTCGGTGCCGATGGTGGCCATCTCCTCCGTCGGAGGTGGTCGGCCTGAGCCTGGATGGTCAGATCTCGAGATCTGCCATCTAGTTTCGGCTGCAAGTTGGGAAGACATAGTTGCCGGTGAAAACCGAGCCGATGGCAGGCGATGGCGGCGTTCTGCGTCGTCACCCTGATGAAGGCATCGTTGTGTAACTACTATCGACTCACTCGTGCTGCTCCGAGGAAACTCTAGGATCTGGTCTTCCAGATCGGACGAAGGCGGTACTGCGGTGTCGTTTTCTCTCTTGGGAGCATCGTTTGTGGAGCAGAGCTGAAAGACAGAGACAACAGGTGGAGCGGCTTCGTCTTGCACGGAGCTTTCGGTGGAGATGTCAAGTCATGCCTGGGCGACAGGTGCTACGTTGTGTCATGTCTGGTCGGCAGGTGCTATGCACGACAGATCTTTCAGAATCTTCGCGTTTGGACGGACGAGCGCGGGGCGGTGGCACCGTTGGGCGCCGTTGTGGCGTCAACGGATGGACGGACTGGCAAGGATGATGCAGATCTCTCTGCTGAAGATGGGTCAGCGGTTCGATGATGATAGCGGCGTCTAAAACGTGTGCATATGATGTACGCTTTAGGTCTGCTGCACCGACTGTGGGTTTCGATACGTTATGTTGATGGATCGG
Source organism: Triticum timopheevii (assembly GCA_963921465.1). Lineage (NCBI taxonomy): Eukaryota > Viridiplantae > Streptophyta > Magnoliopsida > Poales > Poaceae > Triticum > Triticum timopheevii. The sequence continues at coordinate 484,315,253 of OY997270.1, read as the reverse complement.
TGACGACATCGGTTTTAGATATGAGGAGTGAGAGCACTCCACATTATCAAATTTTATGGTGTGAGTGTGGCTTTGAGTGGCTTGATGTATGTTTTTGCTAGACCTGTGTTGAATAATAAATAAAGATGGCCGTATGCATCAATTGATGCAGAGGCCAAGGGTCTGAACCTCCTTTTTTTTTAAAAAAAAAGATCGGAATACACCTTATGCTTCCTTTTGTCCGAGTTTACTGAGTTACCTCGTATTTAAGATTAAACTTTGATCATAAATTTAACTAATAAAATCGGACTTGCTAATTCTAGTTATGTCTTCCCGCAAAAAAGAAGAAGAGAGAATTAACTGTTTTTAGGCTAAAAAAAGAATTAGCTATGTCTCAACTAAGCTCTCCACCACATGATCAAGTTGCTATCCCGTATTGCTGTGTCTCGTTCAATTTTTTTGCATCGCGGCTGTGTTCCTCGTCGGCCCGTTGTCTCCTCGCGCGCGCACATGGGCCTCTCTTGGGTTATCTAGCCTTCAATATTTACTAGCAAATATGCCCGTGCGTTGCAACGGAAGATAAAAAATTATGGCTAACTAAATAAGTATGACTCAGTATCTTGATATATGAGCGTACTCTATTTTAACACAGTGGCTCACCATGTTGCCCTTTTTTTCTCACCCTAGCCGATGATGGTCGCGATGTCCACGTGATCACAATGCATTCGACGTGGTAAATCCCAAGGCTATGAGTTTGCCAGTGCATGCCACACTTGTCATTATGTTGAGCAAGTGAATGTTTAAAACTTTAAAAACAAATCTCGTTGACCACGAACTACTCCCAATGCCAAGACATATAAACACTTTCGAAAAACTATTTAAATCCTAGACATAAAATACTTTTGAATCAGTGAACGGTTTTCCGAATTGACAAACATTTTCTTTTGAAATTTTTTATTTTCTTAAAAAAATCATGAACATTAGTTTTGTTTTAAAAAATTTTAAATGCATGAACCGGTTTTGAATTCATTAACATTTTTTGAGTCGATGAACTTATTAAAAACTTGGGGAACAGATTTTTATTTTTATTTTGTGAACATTTTCTAAAATGTCATGGACATGTTTTTCAGATTCCCGAATATGTTTCCAATACACGGTCATTTTTTCAAAACATGATTTTATTGCCCGAACATTTTTCCCAAAATGTGAATTTTTTTTATATAATTTTGCGAACATTTTTGCAAAACCACCAACATTTTCTGAATCTGTAAAGTTTTTATGATTTTCTAAATATTTTTTGAATTCACGTTTTTTTTATGATTTCTCAAACATTTTTTTTTGAGAAGTCGCAACTTGAGAATATTAAAATTCCGAATTAATTTAAAGAAGAAAGAAGAAAGAAAACAGAATGAAAAAAGAAAAGACAAAAAAGTAAAATGAAAAAGTGGGGAGTGAAGCCCGCACATGAGTTGGACATTTTCTGAATCTGTAAAGTTTTTATGATTTTCTAAATATTTTTTGAATTCACGTTTTTTTTATGATTTCTCAAACATTTTTTTTTGAGAAGTCGCAACTTGAGAATATTAAAATTCCGAATTAATTTAAAGAAGAAAGAAGAAAGAAAACAGAATGAAAAAAGAAAAGACAAAAAAGTAAAATGAAAAAGTGGGGAGTGAAGCCCGCACATGAGTTGGACATGCGTGAGAAAAGAAAGATAAAAGATGATGGTCGCGATGTCCACGTGATCACAATGCATTCGACGTGGTAAATCCCAAGGCTATGAGTTTGCCAGTGCATGCCACACTTGTCATTATGTTGAGCAAGTGAATGTTTAAAACTTTAAAAACAAATCTCGTTGACCACGAACTACTCCCAACGCCAAGACATATAAACACTTTCGAAAAACTATTTAAATCCTAGACATAAAATACTTTTGAATCAGTGAACGGTTTTCCGAATTGACAAACATTTTCTTTTGAAATTTTTTATTTTCTTAAAAAAATCATGAACATTAGTTTTGTTTTAAAAAATTTTAAATGCATGAACCGGTTTTGAATTCATTAACATTTTTTGAGTCGATGAACTTATTAAAAACTTGGGGAACAGATTTTTATTTTTATTTTGTGAACATTTTCTAAAATGTCATGGACATGTTTTTCAGATTCCCGAATATGTTTCCAATACACGGTCATTTTTTCAAAACATGATTTTATTGCCCGAACATTTTTCCCAAAATGTGAATTTTTTTATATAATTTTGCGAACATTTTTGCAAAACCACCAACATTTTCTGAATCTGTAAAGTTTTTATGATTTTCTAAATATTTTTTGAATTCACGTTTTTTTTATGATTTCTCAAACATTTTTTTTTGAGCAGTCGCAACTTGAGAATATTAAAATTCCGAATTAATTTAAAGAAGAAAGAAGAAAGAAAACAGAATGAAAAAAGAAAAGACAAAAAAGTAAAATGAAAAAGTGGGGAGTGAAGCCCGCACATGAGTTGGACATTTTCTGAATCTGTAAAGTTTTTATGATTTTCTAAATATTTTTTGAATTCACGTTTTTTTTATGATTTCTCAAACATTTTTTTTTGAGAAGTCGCAACTTGAGAATATTAAAATTCCGAATTAATTTAAAGAAGAAAGAAGAAAGAAAACAGAATGAAAAAAGAAAAGACAAAAAAGTAAAATGAAAAAGTGGGGAGTGAAGCCCGCACATGAGTTGGACATGCGTGAGAAAAGAAAGATAAAAGATGTAGAAGTTGGGGATCGAACCCCGATCTCATAGCTAGAGGAGTGATCACCCAACCACTCTGCTGGCCGTCATCCCATGAATTCTACTCGTCGCGACCGTATAATAAAACAACCAAGGTGGCGGCGATTTTCTGTCCCAAGAATTGAATCGTTTTCTCATTTATGGGTGGTATTGGTGTGTAATTTTTACCAATTTAAAGGATAACTATAATGACGGACGACCAGAAACCTAATTTGCTTTATTATTAGGTAAAGATAAAGATTCAAGCACATGTACGTTGTTGAATTGGAAGTGGAAGAGTCAGCAGCAAACGGACATTTTCAAACGAACGAACCGTTTTTATTTTCTTATATGTTTTTATATTTTGTTTTTTAATTTATAAATATTTTTTAAAAAATGAACATTTTATAGACCACGAATACTTTTATGAATGTCCGAAAATTCTTAAAATTTTCCAAAAATATCAAATTCTTGAATTTACGCTCATCTTTTAATTCAAAAAAATGTGAACATTTTTTAATTTGTGAATATTTTTTCAAATCCATGAATATTTTAATACATATTTTTTTTCTTAGTAAGAATAGATGAACAAACATTTTGTGTTAGTCCGTGAAAATAAATTATGGTCAGGTGCATGTCCATCGTTGATCGACAACTTGACCCAATCCAGTTGCATGCCAATTTTTAACAGGTAATTTGCTCAACCTCAACTCACTCTCTGATTGTATGTCCATCCTCGATATGCAACTCGCCCAACCTAGTTGCATGTTTGAATTGTAGTCTACCCCTGACATGTAGATGGACTCGTCTTTTTTTGTCATAATTGCAAGTCCACCCATCGATATGCAACCGGGAGGGCCCATTTTAACCTTAGTTGCAAGTCCATCCTCGACACGCAGTGGATCACGACATTTTTCATCCCAGTTGCAAGTTCACCCTCGCCATACAATTGGGTATGCTTATTTTTTGTCCTAGTTACAAGTCCACTTTTTATTACACAACTATCCCTAACCCACTTTTTTGCAGTTGCAAGTCCATCCTCGACTTGTAACTGGCTTGATGTTTCTTTTGTATCATAACTGTAGCCGATTATTTGTTTGCATTAGTTGCAAGTTCACCCTCAACTTGCAATTGGGCCTGACTTTTTTCCACCTCAGTTGCAAGCCACCATCGACTCACAACTAGGGGTCGACTTTTTTTGTCCGAGTTGGAGGTCAACCAGCAACTCGCATGTGGTCCCGCCCACGGCTCTTGATCCTTTTTTGACGTAGTTGCAAGTCAACCAGTGACTCGCAACTAGGCCTAACCATTTTTTTGTCCGAGTTGCAAGTCCACAACTATTGATTATTTTTTGCCTCGGTTACAGGTCCACCCTTGACTCGGAACTAGGATAGACAGTTTTTTGTTTCCAGTTGCAGGTCCATGCTCGACTCACAACTGGGCTGGGCCAGTTTTTTTGCATTAGTTGCAAAGTCCACCATCGACTTGCAATTGGGCCTGACTCTTTTGCCGCCTCAATTGCAAGTCCATCATCGAGTCGCAACTTGAGATGACTTCTTTTCCTACTTCAAGTCAACCATCGACTTGCAACTAGGCCCGCCCCTTCTTTTATCCCAATTGTAAGAGAACTATCGACTCGCAACTAGTATCTTGATCTTTTTTTGCCGCAGTTGCGCAAGTCAACCAACGACTTGCAACTGGGCCGGTCCTTTTTTTGTCTCAGTTGCAAGTCCATCATTGACATACATCTGGGCCCTTGACCCTTTTTCTGCCCCAGTTGCACGTCCAACCTTGACTCGCAACTGCGCCCGACATTTTTTTATCCAAGTGCAAGTACACGATCCACTCACAACTCGGCTCAACCCTTCTATCTTTGTTGCAGATCCACCATCGACTCGCAACTGGGCTGACCCATTCTTTTGTCCCAGTTGCAAGTCCACCATTGACACGCAACTAAGCTCTTTGATCCTTTTCTTCACCCTACTTTGCAAGTCCATTCTTTGACGCACAACTGGGCCTGTTTTGTTTTGCGTCAATTACACGACTTGAAAATAGCATTACTATTTTTCTCAGTTGCAAGCCAACCAACCGATTTGAATTGGCCCCGACTATTTTTTTGTGCTAGTTGCAAGTTCATCATTGACACACAACTGGGCTCTTGATGCTTTTTCTACCCAACTCCACCCTTGACTCGTATTTGGGACTGCCTTTTCTTTTTGCCTTAGTTGCAAGTCTACATTCGACTCGCAAAAAGTGTAGACTTTTTTCCCCTAGTTGTCATTCGATTATCGACTTGCAACTGGGCCCAACTCTTTTTTTTCCTAGTTGAAAGTTCATCATCGACATGCAAATGCAACCGAGCCTTGATCTTTTTTTTTTGCCTAGTTCCATCCTTGACTCACAATTGGTCCTGATTTTTCACCTCAGTTGCAAGTCCATCATCACCTCGCAACAAGAGCTTTTGTATGATTTTTCCCCATAGGTTTGCTTCACGAGCAAAGGAATACTTCCAGACCATATTTAGTAGTTTTTCCTTGAAAAAAGAAGGCCCACACATTAGCATCAAAATCGATCAACCTTCGCTACGACAGGCTATTGGTGGGCTTACTGTTTTGTGGCCCATTAACTTGCTTACACTTGTTTCCTGTTTCGTACGTTGTATTCATGTTTCTAGTGTGTGTTCTCCTCCAATTTCCTGACTGCTTCGGCTAACCATTTCGGTTATTTTTTATTTACAATTTAATTCATGCGTTGACTGTTGACTGTTTGGGCGTTAAATTATTTAGAACAAAAATGTTGTACCGAGAAGAATTCTAAAAGGTAAATGTCTACATAAAACAAGAAGATACAATGTTGCTTCCAAATTTCGACTAAGTGATTGTTTAGCAAAATGAACAGAAAATGCATTTGTTTACTATTGAAAATATGTTCAAGGTATATTACAAAATTTTGAGCATACACTTAAAAAATGGTCACCTTGTTTGAGAAATTGTTGGCAGTGTTATGAAAAAAACGTTCACCGTATATTTGATTTGCTTTGACATATATAAAAAATGTTCTCCATGTGAGTAAATATGTTTATCATACAGTACAAAATTCTTAGCATATTTTTCAAAAATGTTCGCCGTGTTTGAAAAAATGTTTACCATATATTTGGAAAAATGTTCATGTATAAAAAAGTAGATTTACATGAGAAAAAAAAGGAAAGAAAAGAATAGAAGAAAAGAGGAAACGAGGAAAAGAGGAAAGAAAATAGTAAAAACCAAAAGGAATAAAAGGAACCAAAACAGCAAGCCAAAAACCAAACCGTAGGAAGACCTGAGCAGGGCGTATATAGTGTTCTCTCATGTCCGCCAAACCGTAGGAAGACCTGAGCAGGGAGGCATGTGTATTTTTCAAGAGATGCATAAATAAACTTCTAAAATAGAAGTGGGGGTATCATCCACAAGGTCTACAATGAAATCTTCACCGGATGATTTTGCAGTCCTTTGTCCGTTGCTCTTTCTAAGAGCATTATTGGCATCATTCTCAGGAATCTCAATGTGTTTCCACTCAGAATTTTCCAATGGAACAAAATGTTAAGGATTTATGTATGTGGTATTTGAATAAATGAGCTAGACATATCTTCCATGGGTTAATATCCTCAAATAAGGTCACATCATTCAACTTCATGATTGTACCAACACTCATGTCAGGTACCTCAGATTTCACCACTAGAAATTTATAACCGATGATATGAAAAGCATAGCCAAGAAAGATTATGGTTTTTGGTCCAAGCTTACGCTTCTTGAGAATGGGCATATTGAATTTTGCTGAACAACCTCAAATTCGTAAACAAGAGACTTTTAATCCTTTTATTTCCTATTCCCAAAATGAAGTAATCCCTTTATTATTTATGAGAACTTTGTTTAGGACATGACTTGCAGTCATCAAAGCCACGCCCCTCCGGGCCCCACCGTCCCCCGCCATTACTTGGAAAATCTCGTTTGATCTAACATGCAGTTAACCAATAACAACATGAGTGGCCTTGTTGTCGTTCTCAAGCTGACGCATGTCAAACAGTTGTTGCAAGCTGAAGCCCAATGATCATCTGCATCGCGGACATGGCATACTCCTTTCTTCTTACCAGACCCTTTCTTCTTGAAGTTGCGGCCTTGTTGTTTCCTTCAAACTTCTTGCTGTCCACGAGTTTGTTCTTGTTCTTAAACCGTGAGTCTAGAAATTCTTCTTATGTATCAAGCTGACACTAGAATTTTTGTCATGAAAACGAGCGCTAGCACTAGACTGCACGGGATAGTCTGAAAAGTTACTGCTGGATGTGTCCGGTACATAGGGCGAGCTTGGATATATCCAGTGGCCAAATAAAACAACAATGAATGCACACATGCATGTGGTGCTGCGCAGCCCAGCGTATATCTGCTCATAAGCCTACCGCCAAAAACAGTGACGGTAGGGTTACACACCATACCGCCAAAGTCCTTAGCGGTAGGGTTTTTTCATGCCGAACGTGCCGTGACAGTGCAGTTAAGTTTACCGCTAGTGACTTTGACGGTAGACTGTGTAACCCTACCGTCAAGGACTATGACGATAAAAAAAGAATCAGATCCTAAATTTTTTTTAAACTAGGGTCAGATCGGCAAATGTTATCAAAATGGTCAAAACACGAAAATCGGCCCCGCACATATGCCACTCAGCCGTTGCGGCAGCCGGCAGGGCCGCGCCCAACCACGGCTAGTTCTATTCGTCGACTTGGTTTGTCAGAGTTTAAGAAAATACTAATTCGGATGGAAAATCAATTCCTTCATTGCAAAGGAAGCGAACCCTCCTTCCCCTTCCTATCGTGCACTCTTCTTCCTCCTTCCCCTTCCCCCAAATATCCACAGAGAAGGCAGGAGAACCAAACCCTAGCCGCCGCCCCGATCCGATGGCGCCGTCCCCGTCCCCGCCGCCGCCGGCGAGCGGAGCGCAGTACGCGCACCAGTTCCTCAACACCGCCCTCTCCCAGCGCGGGCCCTCGGCGCTCCCCTACGCGGAGGACGTCAAGTGGCTCATCCGCAACCACCTCGTCGCCCTCGCCGACGCCTTCCCCTCGCTCCACCCCAAGGCGGCCCTCTTCACCCACAACGACGGCCGCGCCGCGCACCTGCTCCAGGCCGACGGCACCGTCCCCATCCACCACGCCGGGGCCACCTACAACCTGCCCGCCGTCATCTGGCTGCCCGAGACCTACCCGCGCTCCCCGCCCCTCGTCTTCCTCTCCCCCACCCGCGACATGCTCATCAAGCCCCACCACCCGCTCGTCGACCGCTCCGGCCTCGTCGCCAACGCGCCCTACCTCCGCTCCTGGGTCTTCCCCTCCTCCAACCTCCTCGACCTCGTCAGATCCCTCTCCCACCTCTTCGGCCTCGACCCGCCGCTCTTCACCAGATCCGTCGCAGCCCCGTCTCCCACTCCTCCTCCCGCTCATCCTGCTCCTCCTCCCGCCGCCGCCGCCTCCCCCGCCATGCGCCCCGAGGCCGTCTACGCTCCTGTCCCTCGCCCATACAGGTTCCCGGCATCACCCCAGCTCGCCGCGCGCCAGCCGCCCACAGAGGACCCAGCTGAGGTCTTCAAGCGCAACGCCATCTCCAAGCTTGTCGACACCGCCTATGCTGACGCTGCCGCTCTGCGCACCGCCCGCGAGGCCGAGGTCGACTCCCTCTTCGCCGTGCAGGCCGAGCTGCGTGGCCGGGGGGAGGCGGTGAACGACGGGGTGCGCAGGATTGCTGAGGAGAAGGAGGCACTCGAGCGCCGGCTCCAGGACGTGGTGATGGCCACTGATGTTATTGAGGCCTGGGTCGCTGAGAACCGCAAGGGGGCTGCCGATGACACCGCCGAGGCGGAGGGGGCCATCCAGCCGGCCGACGTGCTGTCCAGGCAGATGCTTGAGTGCACAGCTACTGATTTGGCGCTCGAGGACACCATCTACGCGCTCGACAAGGCTGTTCAGGAAGGATCGGTACCATTCGACGGCTACCTCAGGAGCGTGCGCGCACTTGCACGGGAGCAGTTCTTCCAGCGTGTCCTATGCACCAAGGTCAACAATGCGCAGCAGCAGGCGCAGGTCGCTAGGATGGCAGCAAGGGCACCACAGTATGCCTCCTAGCCAAGATGATGGATAGGTCAGTATACATGCTTTATGATCAATCAATTCCATCCATTGTAAGAGAGTGGCTCGGTGTAAAGTTGGTTCCCATTGTCGTCGATGTGTGTGCTTACTGAATATGAACAGATGGATGTGTCACAATAATAACTTTATTAGTTGGGGTGTTGTAAGTTCATGGTGATGTTTGTGTAGGGTTGTTGAACTCGCAGTACATATCTCAGTTTTGAAATTTACACTCATTTCATTGATGTCTCTGTCTTGGTACGTTTCTACAGTATGAATGAAGCTTTCATGTTTGTTTGTTTAGATAGGAGCCTGGGTGTGTTTGTGTACTAGGTACAGTTGTACTATCCTAATTGCAGTCTGGAGATTGAAATTCAGATATGAGAAGTATACTGATTTTAGATGTTTAGATGTTTTTTTCCTTCTGTCATGGCACTGCTGTGAACTTATTCCACTCCTGATGCTTGGAACTGGAATAGTCTCCTAGCTGTGATATCCGGCTTGCACATATGTTCTGATAATTGTAAAAGCATAACTAATTTTTTGTCTCTGTTCTGCTGCCACCAAAGTTTGGTGGATGCTTTGGCTTGATGTTGGTGTCTCAAGGCTGTGTGTGATCTGAAGCCGACTGTTTCATTGCAATTTTTCTAGACTTGGGGTTTATTTTCAGTTCATTTTTAGGTCTTGCAAATATGGTTTTTTTGAAACAATGTTTCTTGAATTGCAGACTCTGAATTTGCTGAAGTAGATTATGTATGGTACTGAGCGTATTCAAAAGCTCTTTAAAAGCGTATTTAAAAGCCTTTTGGGGTGTTTTTTTAGTATAAACAGTAGGGTAACCTTTTGAGGTGTTATGTGGAAAAGCTATTTAAAAGCCTATTCCGTACCACCCCAAAATTAGCCTTGGTTACGAAATCCCATGCCATGAGGATTAAATAAACAGCCATCCAACATTGAAATCAAATTATAACAAAGAGATCTGTATCTCCATAGATGTGATCCCAACATTACAGGGGTTCCAGTTTCTTGAGCTGCACTGATGTACAAAGCATGTGCATAAGTTGTCCTATCAATCTGACTACGTATATAGATGGGCCAAACAGTGGCTTGAGAACTGAAGCACCTTAGAATATACTATTAGCAGAGTTAACTTGGCGGCACGCCGGATACCTGTGTGAACTCTTGCTGTCGACACCCATATCAACCCAATACCAGATTCAAGAATCTATGAGTTTAGGTACCACACTGACCTTGCACTGGCAACGAAATTAGTTGTCATCACCACAGAATCTCTCACCACCCCAAAAGATTGGAGAAAGAAGAGGAGTGCTCACCTTTCAGATGTTAATTTTTTAACTAACTGTCAAAGAGTACCATAGTGGACGACCTAACCCTGATGTTCTTTGCAACACAAGAGTACTGCAACAGGTGTACGCTCCTATTATTGAGATTTAAATATACATCGAGGTATATTGTTCTTTTAGCTTTGTTCATGCGCCTATTCTTTTCACTCATTTTCTAAAGAGCTTTCTTAGAAGCAATTGAAAATTGGGATTTGATTACATAGCAACATGAAACACATGCGCGGTGGTGCGCTGCACGGTCAAGATAGGGCTCGGTGGCGTGCTCGTCAATACTCCCAACTGCCCTGGCATCAGCAGTTCCTGATATAATTCATCTGTGCCATCTCATATGAGTGATCTTGCCCCAGAGTGTTCTGGATATACAGGTGAACATCATTCCTTTTTTTAATTCCTTTGTAGTCATCTTGATATCGCACATGTGCAGTGCATCTTTCTGAATTTCTATACACGTTTTTTTGTCATTGACTTTTAGTTCAGAGAGAATTAAGTATAACTATCTTTCAGAAATATTGGAAGATGCTCGGCCTTTTTTGTCTTTGGTTATATTGTACAGAGTGTGTTTTTTCTCTTGCCAAAGGTGTAGGACAAACAGAAACCGAACAGCCCACTTGGATATTAGTGTAGAATTTGTTTTGTAGGTCAAAACTGCATGCAGGGTAAGCAATGATGTTCATAACCGTAAATCAGTATATGATGTTATGATGCACTTTAGGACTATAGCATGTGACATCTCCAGTTGTTTTCAGATCTGATTGATTTTCAAGTTTTTGTGCAATTTATCGAACAAATATGTATTTACTATTCTTGCAGTCAAAATCGAGTTGTCAGATTTAAGCCCTCTTAAGTTGTCAGTAGAATATTGGTGTTTATAGGGTAGATTGCAGAATTGCATCCTGCTCCATTGCAACTCTGACTAACCTTAACCTGCACTTGAAGCTCCATACAACACCTAATAAATAGATAAAGGCTTGATAGACTTTGAGTCCGGGTCACTGAATTTCAGTGTAGTCACAAGTTGAACTATGCCATTAAGATATTTAAAAACAAGATTTAAGATTATTATTTCCACGCTTGATTAATCAACTGTTCTTACAAGACTTCAGAAATACTCCCTCCGATCCAAAATAAGTGCCGTGGTTTTAGTTCAACCCAATCCAAAATAAGTTCTATGGTATTTTTCATTAATATAAGCCATCAATGTACAATATATACGACAAAAGAAAAGAAAGAAGCGGAAAAAAAGAGAAACAAGAAAAAAAAAAGCAATTAGCCAATGCCAGTTCTTGTGACAATGATGATCAATATCCAATCAAGATGCTGATAGTGCAGAACATAATAGATGTGCACCAATCCAATCCTGCAGAACAGCCACATGTTTTGCCTTGATTCTATGCTCCAGCAACTACTTCAGATCCTCTTTGAGCTTGAATTTCCAGCAGTTTACACTAGGTACCTCATTCCTGAAAGCTTTCCCATTTCTTTGTATCCATGTTCCAGCAACCTTGAATGACAACTTTTGTAGCAATTTGAGAGGGTAGTAGCTGATGAGTTATCGAGAAGATATCATCAAAAGCAGAGATACCTAGTTTTTTGTAAGGGAGGATGCTGTTCCAACAATCCCGAGAGAAGCGACAGTCCCAGAAAAGGTGACTTGAAGTTTCTTCAGTGCTTTTTATTACAAAAGACACAATTATAGCAATCCAAGTGTAAAGTTTTCCTTCTTAAAATATTTCTGGTGTTTACTCTATCATGTAGTATGTTCTTCCAGATTACTTGAATATAACATGTTCATCGTCATGTGGGCATAGGTTGTGATACATTTTTACTGAAGAGTACTTCTGCCTTTGCCCATTGCATTTTTATTGATTGCACTTCTGATCAATCATACTCTTAAGCTCATGAACTGATTGAAGGCACAGAGTGCAAGCACAGTGTACATCACAAGGTTCCACATGATGAATTTCTAAAAGACCTTGTGAAATGCACTTTTCAGTTTTGAGTTGGACATGATGCTGGAATCTGTTAATGTGGTGATTAAGCGTGTTCAGGGGCTGATAGAAAAAGCAAGGCAGTTCAATCAAACCAGCATGCATTGGGTGTGTATTGTACTCCCTCCGTTCGGAATTACTTGTCTCGGAAAAGAATGTATCTAGAACTAAAATACATCTAGATACATCCATTTTCGCGACAAGTAATTCCGAACGGAGGGAGTAGTTATTTGGTTCAAGACGTTGTTACTTGTATTATTGGTGCGTTCATTGGGGTTTACAAGAAGTCCCACGCAGTGCTAAAAAAAGAAGAAGTCCCACTTGGCCAGGCTTGGACTTTTGCTGTTCTAGACGTTTTACCAGAAAAATGTATCCCTTGGTACAGTTGTACTTGATCTGAGGTCAGCTCTTTATCTGTCTGAATCTGTACCCATATCCTGACCTCAAGTATTTGCAGACACTGTTTTATTATTATTAATAATTCTAAACCCCAACCCTATAAGATTCTAATAGCAATTATCACATTTGTCAATCAATTGCCAATCATATGGCTGCTCATGTGGAGCTTTACATATTTAAGTTTAAATGGCACCGAGGCACAACAATGCATGTATTCTTCCTTTGTTTGAGAAAGAGTAAAATTCACTGGTGGTCATCGTATTTGTCTCACTGGTTCACTTTGGTCCTTATACTTAAGAACTTAGTCAATACGGTCACTGTGTACATATATCGATGATTATACGGTCACCGCTAAATGTACAACTTTGTATTTTATCTAAGTTGACCGGTCAACTCTCCACCCCACGAAGGCCCCACCTGTCAGTGAATAGAAAAGCGATAAAGAGATTTTATGAACCAGCGGAGTTTCGAACTAAAACCTCCCGATGTTGCTTCGCCCGCGATAGCCACTGAGCGCGCAACACATTGAGCCATATACTAGAGCGTTATTCTTTATACAAAATTGAACACAGGCACGCATAGCATGGCATGGCACACACACAATGACTCGTTTTTTTTATTATTTTGAAAACCGCATGATCACTATAAAGTATATTGTACATGATTCTATTTTTTTGTACGGCTCGTATCAAAATATATTTCATAATAAAATTTTTACACACATCTATATACCTGTGTATATATTTTTTCAGTTTTGTTTACCTTAAAATTTTAATTTTGATTTTTTAAAATGTGAAGTGCGAGAGCCAAAAAGCCTCACTCATTTATTAGCAATTTAGCATACTATAAACATAATCATCTTAATAATAATAATACAAGAGCGATTGATGATCCCCGCAAAAAAAAGAGCGACAGCTGATGAGAAGAAAAACTAAATAGATGAAAGCAAAGTGTTTAAGATGGAGAAAGAGATAGAGGGAGAGATATCAAGAGAAAGTGTGGTCTTGATTCATCGCGTGGGATGGTACTCGTTGGCGTGGAAGCTTTTTGGTACTGCGTGCTTCATTATTTTCCTTTTGTTTTAGGGAAGCATCATTATTTTCTTGATTAATACTGTTCATTGCTACGAGTAGTATTTAAGATAGCGCAAAGTGCGCTGCGTGCGTACGTGTGTTCGTATATTAGGATATAATATATTCGCTCTGGCCGTTAACGCAAACTTGCGTACTTGTGAAGTGGTAAGCGCGCGTGAATCTGACTGTTAAGTCCCTCGTTCGAATCGCCAACTCGCACAGAATTTTTATTCTTCTCTTTATTTCTTTCTTCTATTCACTGATCACTGACAAGGGGGACCCGCGTGAGGCGGAGAGTTGACCGGTCAACATAGATAAAATACGAAGCTGTACATTTAAGCGGTGACCGTATAATCATCCACATGGGTACATAGTGACCGTATTGACTAAGTTCTTAAGTATAAGGACCAAAGTGAACCAATGAGACAAATATGATGACCACCTGTGAATTTTACTCTTTGAGAAAACAGTCTTATTGTGAAGAGGGAAAAAAAAAGCCTATTAAGAACAGAAACGGTTCAATGCAATGTACTCTTCGGAACAGAAACGGTGCATGTTTGATTTCACTTACCATTTTCCTTGGACCCTCGCATAGATTTTATGTTTTGCAAAATAGCCTATTAAGAATAAAAAAAACTATCATTGTTTCAGTGCAGGGCTACAACGTTGTTCCTCCTAAAAGTTCCAGACTGAACTGAACGTGTACTGGAGGGTTATTTATATGTTACAAGCTGCCTTTTTCTTGTACTATTACTCACAATGGTTGTCACAATCTTGCAAATCTGCATAGCCAAACCTCTATGTTCGATTGACAGATTTCCTGGTACGCCAGACCTTGGAATACTGTATGATTAATTCCACATTGGAACGCTGAGCATGTGAACTTCAGCTTCTTAATATTTATCTCAACCTGGTCATATATACTTCATACTACCTATGTTAGCAAACTCTCATTTTGAATGGTTATTAGTGCTGCTCTACGGAAATAATAGGTTGGTGCTGCAATAGGCTTTCAGATTATGTCCTTATTTGTTGAATATATGCTAGAAAGGACTTTTTCTGAAGAATGCTTGAAAGGCAGAGTTCAGCAAACAAATGACAATTATTTGTCCCCTTAGGAAGCTCTCACACAATCGGGCAACTCAGATCTCTACGACGCCAAAAGAACCTATAAATCGGTACATCATTTATTGAGGATCTGCGTCACACAGAGGATCAGATTGATAGGGTTACCCAGCCAAAAAACTCTGATGTAGTATCAGTATTGCCTTGTCAGTGTGGTAAGCAAAGATGAGAGAGTATTGGCTCATCAGTGTAGGATCTGTTTCTCTATAAACTTGGTCAAACATAGTAATTCTTGTCGACGAGGATTTCTAAAGGTCAAACATAGTAATCTTTGACCTAGTTTATAGATAAAATCATTTATATCTACAATACCAAGCATATACAAACAGTATGAAAATATACCTTATGATGTATCTATTGATATACACACTTGGTATTCTAAAATTCTAATGAGTCAATCTCAAAGGCCACCACAGCAGAACACAATTAAGTTGGCATATACCTAATGCAGCAGGAGAGCAGCACTGACAGTCTAGCTTGAATCTGTGCTGTACATCACTGCTATGTACTCCCTCTGTTCCATAATTCTTGTCGTGGTTTTAGTTAGATTATGGAACAGATGGAGTACAAGGTTCTGCTCTCTGTAGTGTTACAGTTTATACTGGAGGATTAGAGCTAATTAACTAACGGTGCCTTTTCCCAAGGAAGGCTAGACATGGTGTCGTTGAGGGTATCTTTCTGTTTCACTCTCCTCTCAGTTGCACTAATTTCAACCACACGACCAACATACAGTTTCCTATTTAGCACTTGACGGTTCGAGAAGTACAACCACGATCTTTGTGAGCTCGTATTGATACGATATGGATATGATTCTTGCAGTACCAAACGATGCCATCTGTACTTGTTATATTTCTAAACTGGCGTGTTGACTTCAAGGATGGAAATCTTTCTGGCTAACAAAAATTGTCAGCTTTGCTAACCAAATTTGACAGCTATGTTGATAGGGGCAACATTTCATATACAATCGAATGAATCAATCACCGAGTGGACTAAATTATTAGTCATTGCATGATGGATGTAGGCTTGCAGATAGATACCCGACCCAATTCAGATGACCTTCCACAATGAGTACATCTCTGTTTCATTTCACTCTGCTCTCTGTCTTATGTCGAACCCCATAGGATGAAATTCTACTTCAAGCTTGGGCTTCTCAACACTTGGATTGATCTATCCTCCGGGCAAAACTTATGTCTTCATTTGTTGGCATGTGGGCCATAAATTACAACATGCCCCACTTGTCTGCGACCAGTATATTCTCAAACCAATAAGGAGTGGTAATCTTAGGTAAATGCCATGACATGTGAGTCCAATTAGGTTGCGATCTAATCTGCCATTTATTCATAGTTAATTCTGGATTTGAGCTAAACAACATTACTGACCTAAAAAAAGCTTGATTCCATAAGTTAGAAACTCTGTGTGGGGAAAGTAAGAGGAGACCTTGATCCAAGATTTCATCGAACCGAATCGTGATCCTCAATTGTGAGGGCTCCTAGACTATTGGAGCCATTTCAAAAGCTTCTAGGTTGAAATGTTCTAGAAGCTTGTAAGGGTTCAGCGGTCACTTCAAGACGTACCTCTGTGAATGGAGCTCGTTCTTTGTGTGCCGAGGCTCTCGAGAAATAAGGCTAGACAAGGTGTCGTTGAGGGTATCTTTGTGTTTCCTCCTCTCAGTTGCACTAGTTTCAACCACACGACCAAAATACAGTTTCCTATTTAACACTTGATTGTTCTGGAAGTAGTATCAAGATCTTGGTGAGCTCATGCTGGTATGAATATGAATTCTTGCAGTACCAAGCGATGCCATCTGTACTCGTTATGTTTCTATAAACTGGCATGTTGACTTCAGGTATGGAAATCTTTCTTGGTGAGCTCAGGCCCAACAACTATGCTGACAAGAACAACATTTCATATACAATCAAATGAATCAATCACTTGCCATTTTCAGTATAGTGGACTAAATAATTAATGATTGCATGATGTAAGCCTGCCTGTAGATAGATACCCCCGCCCAGCTCAGCAAGATGACCATCCACAATGAATACATCTCTGTTTTCACTTTTCACCAAGATCATTTTCTAACAAGCACATAATTTTTCTTCAACACTTTGTACATTGCAAAAACAAATGTACTCACAAGGTCTAGCTTAAATCTGTACTGTACATCACTGCTATATACTACTCCCTCCGTCCGGAAATACTTGTCGTAGAAATGGATATAAATGGATGTATCTAGAACTAAAATACATCTAAATACTTCCATTCCTCGGACAAGTATTTCCGGACGGAGGGAGTACTAGTACAAGGATCTGCTCTCTGTGTGTCATCATTACACTAGAGGGTCAGAGCAAACTGATTAACAGCCCCTCTGAGAAGGAGGGGGCTTGAGTGATCTGAGGTAAGCTTTGGGCAGCGCCGCCAGCTTCTTGGCCTTGGGAACATAGGCCCGCTTGCTGAAGTTGTCGTAGCCATTGTCCTCGATCTCGTCCAGGATCTGACGGTACAGAAGCAGAGATGCCCACACCTGCATGCACAAATTACATGTTAATCTCAAACTTACTACTCGTACTACTGAATTGTTAACATTTTTGGCTGAGATTTTAATTTTTTTATGGAACTTCTGTCGCGCGCTTACCGGCCATCGGCTCTCCTGGTTGAGCTCGGCGGCGCCCTGCTCGGCCTGCTGGAAGTAGGCCCTGGCCCTCGCGATCTGTCCCTTCATGAAGCTCCTCCACTCGTCGGTGACGCGGCCGGCGAAGATGTCCGCCTCGGAGATTCCGGCCATGGCCAGCTCGTCCTGCGGCAGGTAGATCCTTCCCCTCCTCGCACTGTGCAACAATGGCGGCGTCAGAGTTGAGCAGGCCGCGGCAAGAGCACGTGAATTCAGCAGCGACGTGTTATACAACTGACACTTACTCCTCGCCGACGTCCCTGAGGATGTTGGTGAGCTGGTTGGCGACGCCGAGGGCGAGCGCGCCGGCGTACACCGTCTCGACGTCCGCCTGGGAGCCCGGGGAGACGCCCATGACGGGGACGGTCATGAGCCCCACGGTGCCGGCGACGCGGTAGCAGTAGAGGTAGAGCTCGTCGAAGGTGGCGTAGCGGGACTTGGCGAGGTCCATGCGCATCCCCTGGACCATGTCCCGGAACGGCCGCTCGTCGACGGCCGGGAAGGCGGCCACGGCGTCGGCCAGCGCCGCGTCCAGCATGTCGTAGGGCCGGCCCGCGAAGACGCCGTCGAGGCGCGACTCCCAGCGGTCCAGCGCCAGCGCCGACGTGTGCGCCGCGTTCGGGCCGTCCACCAGCTCGTCCGTCCGCCGGCACCACACTGCGCGACACACCCAAGAAGTTAATCACATCAATGATCTCCTCTCCCGCTGTTGCGTCCACCAACGTGGAAGCTAGCGGCGCCATGTCGCGATCGATGGTGCTTACCGTATATCGCCCAGATCGCCCTCCTCCGCTCCGGCGTCATCAGCTGCGTGGCCAGGTAGAAGGTCTTGGCGTACTCCTTGCACACCGCGCCGCAGCGGTCGAAGGCCGCGTCCAGCACGCCGGCGTCGCGCCCGGCGAGCCGCGCCTTCCTCGGCGTGGTCGAGGCCGCGAGCGCCGCCTGCTTGAGCACGAGCTGGCGCACGCTCTCCTCGTACGACACGGTCACCGGCGCCGCGACGCAGTCCATGCTCCACGGCGCGGCCGCCTCGAGGCAGACAGCGGGGTGGGACGAGCCGGCGGCGCGCGCTGCCACAGAAGCAGCAACTCGCTTCCCGTTGTCGCCGGCGAGGAACACCACCGTCCTCGGTGCGCCCATGAACCGGCGCTGGGCAGCGCACGCGGGCGAGGTCACCGCGCGGCCGGTGGAGAGCATGGCTGGAAAAGCTAGAACGATCCCGGATCGACGTTAGTCGCTGTGTTGTGTGCGCGCGTTTCGGTGGCTTGCTACTCCTTGGTCCTGGGTAGCGGCCCTTTTGTAACGCTGAGCCGCGTGGGTGGGTGTGGCCGAGCGGCCACGTGTCGGCTGGATCAGCGTATGGATATGGGCACCCACCCACTTTTCTCCTGGCACTCCAGTGCGCGCGCGAACTGACTCTGGAAGAAACGGAGATGAGAGCACACTAGGCGTAGCTGATGTTGGATTGGACGCCATGACGCGACGCCACTGGCTGCACGCAGGCCGGATGGACGGATATTCTGTTGCCAGCAAGCTTGAGGCAGGCAGAGATGGGCCGGCACGATCGATGGACATAGGCAAGGAATGTCTGCTCTGAATTTACCGACCATAT
This sequence comes from Triticum timopheevii, assembly GCA_963921465.1. Lineage (NCBI taxonomy): Eukaryota > Viridiplantae > Streptophyta > Magnoliopsida > Poales > Poaceae > Triticum > Triticum timopheevii. The sequence goes on along the minus strand of OY997270.1, from coordinate 484,296,144 downwards.
GATCGACCAGTTGAATAATCCTCCATGGATCGCACAGATCCACACACGCAGATCTACGCATGTGAGTATGTGACTGTCAGTTAGTGGAGTAACCACCATCCATATGAGTATCACACCGGCCAGGCCATTGACCAGCATCGAACGAACGAACGATTCGATGGTGACCAGACCACCACCGACCAGAGCCAGGGCCAGAGCCGCGGACGTGGATCATGGTTCATGGATGCATGCATCTGCCCCCGTCGCCTCGCCGTCCCACGTCCAGCGCGGCCACATGCCGGCAGGGGGCGGTGACCATCGAGCCCGGCTGACAGACACGTGGACGTTGGGACGGAGACAAGGAGCACCTGGTGGGGCGGGGTGCACCATGCATGATTGAGCATATCCTGTCCGCTCTCGTGGCTTGTTGTTGTCTTTTTTATTTTTTGCTGTAGCGATCTCGGACGCCGGCCGGGTGTGCGTGCTGGCCCAGACAGACAGACGCGCTCGTTCCGTGGTAGCGGCGGGCGCGATCACCGCGCCGCGTGCACGCATGTGTCGACGCGCAGGCGCGGCAGCACCATGTTGCGCCGGGCGAACGGCATCCGGCGGGTGAAGAGCGACAACAAAATGTCCGGAGCCGGCTGCTGCTTTGCACTTGGACGGCGGGGCAGCGACGGGAACAGCGAGGTGATGGACGGCGACGGCCTTCCCTGCCCTGCCTCCTCGGTCAGCAAGCACTCGTCGGCAGGCAGGCAGGCAGGAGCACGACAACGATGGCCACCAGACCAGTAGAGTACGCCGACCGAATGGAATGGCAGGCTGACACCGGATCTTCTTTCTTTCTTTCTTTCTTTCTTTCTTTCTTCAGTGCGCCAAAATACCTGGTGCTGTGCTGAATTGCTCCTGGCAGGCAGGATATGGCTGGTGCTGTGCACTTGAGTGTAATGTGGCTGATTGGCCCAGTTTTTCTGCTTGTCTCTTTGCTTTTTCGTTCTCTCCACTGGTCAACCGGAAGGTAGGCAGTGCAGTGGGCCATGCCCGCCCTGCCACGCGGCTCACATGCACGCACGCACGCCTGCCTTAAACTGCACTTTCCGTAAACATCTTGGTTGATTGCATCCGAATATGAAATGAAAGTGTGGCCATCGACGTCCAGTCAGACCTCAAGAAAGAAGCAGCGAGCAGCATGCAAGAGAGTCCCAGACCCTTACTCTCCCCTCTCTCTCCATTTCTTTTAGGAGCCAGCCAGTCTTTTCGTCCAAGCGTCTACACCACCCGCAAAATCGGCACTCAAGAATCCCAAGCTGCCTTGGCTTACTCACAACTCGAATTAGCAAAACAATGTCAAAATCTGACGGTCCACGCAGCACCAATTAATACTCCCTCCCTCCGATCCATATAAAGTTGCACACGATTGCTAAATTTCAGTCAACTGAGATCAATGCTAGTATATTCATACGATCTTACATAGGTGGATATTCGTGCAAAATTTTCTTTTATTATATGTTGTGTCACCTGACTGAGACTTAGTCGACCGAGATCTAGCCACATCCAAAATTGTACTGTACTAAAGCAGTCAATATGGATAGGAGGGAGTACGTCCAATGACGAATTGACGATGATACGGCGTCTTCCCTACCGTCCTTTCCCACAATTAAACTTGATTATCCTTCGCGCATTCGTTTTATACTACCTGAGCTACAAAGCGTCCGTCCTTTTCTCTACTGATTTGCCTGTATGCTAGGGTAGGCACAGCACAAGGGATGGATTTCATTCATTCATTCATCTGGACAATCAGAAAAGGACGGTTTTGACACGACCCTGTTTCACTCCGGCCGTCCAACCATTGAAGCAACTAGTCAATCTGAAACAGAGACACTAATCTGCCGCGTGGGACTCCCCTATTTGACCACGTGCCGCTTTTTTGGCGGCAACAATTTGCGATCACCGATCATCAAATTCTCGGGCACCCACCGACTGAACCGTCAAGAGATGAATAAACTTAAGAAGATGCTCATCGGCATGTAGAGTGGATACCATATATACACATCAGGCGACATTGCCCGGTTTTGTGGAAACTCCAGTATCCAAGTGGAAATAAATGTGGGTGACAAGGGCTTCTTCATCTATGCACAGAGCCTAGCTAATCAGAGAAGAAACATACCGCGCCTACCAATGAAAATGAATCTGCAGGCCTACTTCTTGTTTGGTGTACTTGTGCCTGTGAATTTGCGATGCTCTTCCCCAATTTCAACAACATAAGTATGAAGGAAACCCTCTCCCATACCTCTAGGGGGTAACCGGCAACCAGTGCAGCACACAAGCTTTGAAGAATTAGTGCAATCACTTCATCATTCAACAAAGCTTCCAGCGGGGAACCTATCGGCAGATGGGCAAGGCTAAATTAACATGTTAGACAAAGAAGGGATGAGGTGTAATAGAAGGTCATACCATGGCGTCTTGCAGCATTTGAAGCATGGCCCTCCCAGTTTTAAGTAGCAAGGCATTGCCAATGACGTCCAGAGATATCAGGATCCTATTCTTCCAATTTAGTCCGTCCGGTAAGTACACCATCGTCCCAAACTTCAAGCCACCTGTAGTCACAATCCATATTAAACTCAAAATTTTGTCAGATAGAACTTTTTTTTTCTTTTTTTTTTGCAGATCTACCGATTCCAGAGCACATTTAAACGAGAAATAGACGAGAACCACCTTGATCCGTTCCCATCTATCAACAGGCACTCTCCATGACGCCATCCATTTTGGAAATGGCCAAAGAGTATACTCCCATCCTTGGCATAAAATCTTCCCTCGCCATTAGCCTTCCCCTTCCAAAAATTCGCAAACCAGCGATCACCACTGTGAAAATAGTACCAACCCTAAAGAGAAGAAGGAAATCTCAGAACTTCACATACAAACTTGAAAGGGGGTTGCAATATTCAAACCAACATGCAAATACGTGGTCAATATTTAATACTCCCTCCGTCCCATAATATAAGAGCGTTTTTCACACTACACTAGTGTAAAAGACGCTCTTATATTATGGTAAGGAGGGAGTACTGAGAACATGTTCAGTTACAGTAAGCAATAAAAATCAAGACTTGGAGTCTTTTTGATGAAGCCTTGAAACACAGGATTTTGGTGCATAAGAATGTAAGGGGAAAAGATGCACATATAAGCTATGCAAATGAAATTGAAAAGCGAGTATAAATTGTTCGGTAGCAAATCTATCTAAAATGTTCCAACTGTTGCAGGTCACATGGCAATATTTGATTAAACTATCAAAGTATGCTGATGAACTATATTCCGATTAAGTGCTTATTTCTCATCAAGTAATCATGAGACTAATAAAATAGAGCATGGAAAGAACAAGCACAATCTAACATGGAGAGTGCCTGATTTAATAACCAAATAGAACTTTCTGATATCACCATGTTTCTGATAATTTAACTAGAACATTTCAGAAGTATCATGTACAGATGGCAACTGAGTGCACCCTACCTTTCCATGAATAAGATCGTCCCTCCATGTTCCATGAAATACATCACCATTGCTGTAATAGAGCGTTCCCAAACCGTATCTCTTGCCATACCTCCAGAGTCCATCATAGATGCTACCATCACTGTAGGTTAAGCGTCCCTGTAGAGAAGTTAAAAGAACAGGATTGGTAATACTTTCGGCCAGCCAACTAGAAGAGATCAAGTGCTTTAATGAGCTTCACCTTTCCTTCAGGGGCACCTTCTTGGCATCTCCCTCTGTAAGTCCCTTCTCCGAACTGTATTTCAACTATTGGGCTCCATGTTTTTTCGGGTTCTCTTTCTGCATCCTACAAGATATATAAGAGATTACAGTTGTCATACAGCAACCCAGGCATGCCAATAAATTTATTACGGGAGCCAGAGTCAATAGATGTTAACTTGTTAAGACTATTAAACATTATAAACGAAAGTCTTAGACCATGCACAGTTCTAGCAATGACAAGCAGTTGTGTCCCGATATGACTGAGAATGAAAAGTTTTTCCCTGGAGATGAACAACAGTTCCAAAGACAAGTTAAAACGGAGCTTAGCGTACTTGCTTGGGTTTCAAAAACCAAAATTTCATCACAGAAACATTGCAGAAAAAGAAGAACATTAGTTTGTTCAGTATCTTGTGAACCAAATAATAACCAAGTTGTACTTGCAGCATAAACACCGCTGCCCACCACACTCCACGTGCACACATAACTAAATGGAAAACCTATTTCAGTACCACAAAGAGAGAGAAACTGATGAGGTCGGCAGACCATAGGAACAACGGCAAAAATGCAAAGGAACGGCTGCAACACATGAGGAGTAGCTCAACAGGAAACTAAAAGGATAGTTTTGATGCACAATTATCCAATTTGGGTAGGCAAAATGAGGCGTCTGATTTGGCAAAAATACGAGGGAACAACTGCAACACATGATGATGATGAATAGCTGGAGAGGGAATTAGGAGGGTGGTTTTGAGTGCACCCAGTTTGGGCTGGCGAAACCAGGCATGCGATTTGATGAACCTACATGTAATAAAAAGATCGTACTAAAACATGACAGCGGTTCTGATCCTCAAATGTGATGAACAAAACTTAACTTAATTAGGATACACAAGCTATTTGCAGATGACGAATGCAGTCCTAAATCTTACGAACAAAACTATACCAGGAGAAATACAAGACAAGTCTAAATATACAGAAGATGAGAAGACAGGGAGGGAGGGACTAACGAGCATCGATGCAGCTCGGCTGGCAGCAGAGCCACGTTTTCGAGATTTATCCATTCTGCCCTTTAGAAATGCAGCTGCAGAACTACATATCTCCATCACTTTCTCCAAACCAACACCAGAAAGTGAGGCTCCAGAGACAGCATGCCCAGTAGATAGAGGTGTGCTATCGGTAGCATTACAGGTTTCAGGCTGTGTATTTGGAGAACGATCATACTGAACCTCAAGAGATTTTACACCAACAGGCAGAGTGATATAATCGAGCTCATTCCTTTTATTGCTTCTACCTGTTGTGGTCCGCTCTTTAGCCCACAATTGTGCAATACCAAAGGCAGGGGCATTACTCCAGAAATTATGCTCCTGTTGTGAACTTGGATCCTCTTGTCAATGAAGAATAAAGTTAGGATGCTCCACCGAAAAAGGCAAAGAAGCAAATAGCAAACCTAGTGCAGTCGATTTTACCTCTGCCAACATCTATACTAGTTTCTCCATCAGACTCTAAATGAGCTTCTTTAAACTCTGGATGTACTCTCCCATTGTTGTTATCAAATTCCCTAAGGAAGATTGCAGTGAACATCACTTGGCTTGTAGTAACTGAAAGTTAAACTAAAGAAGGCATAATATTCACTGGGAAATAAAAAGATGGGTATGTACATTACCTCTCAGATTTGGTATTTTCTATTCTGTCAGAACGTAAATTGGAAACAGCAGCATCAATAGAAACACTGAAAAGTTCTGGCAATCCTTGATCAGCTAAGCTCAATCCACTGTCAGGCAATTGCCTGAATGAGTGATTTAACCGAGTTTGTCTAAGCTTCTGAGTATCTCCTCCCATAAGAGATGATATAAAAGGAAAATGCAAAGCCATGCTCAAAAGAAACCCCTCCTTTACTGAGGCAACATTTTCATCACGGGTGTTTCTGGAACGAACAATGAGCACATTTATCATTCATTTATATGCTGCTACTTATCTGCATAAACATCGAATAAAGAACTGCAATCCAGACCATCATTTCGTTATGGACACAAAACAAAATGGCAACCATAGTACGCAATTTTTGTACGTCTCAGTTTAAAAACAAGTATACCCTATGAAAAAGATGCTGCACGAATTGCAATGGTTGTCTGAATGATATCCGCATTAAAAGAAACAATGAAAACTGACATCCCTGTTTATGAATATCCTTCTCCAAGATAATATATCAAGAAGTCCGTTTAATCACCAAAGCTGTTAAAAACACCAGATACTATACAATGTTTGTACTTTGGATGGTAAGCTTCTGAATACAAATAAAATTCATTGCTTAATTAAAAATTGTACACAAATAGTGATTCAAACCATGAAGAAGTTCTAGAACAAAACCCATGAATCAGTTTGAAGCATCCACTATATATCACCTATTTATCTAGCACATAGTGGCATGGACCGGGCAACTTCATACTAGAAGTATGACGTTAAAGTTAAACGGGATACTAAGTTTGATATTTTCACCAACAAAAAATATCTGATATAGAAAGTATAAGAAACTGAAGGGGCAATGATGTCTGCTAGAAATTAATACTCCCTCCGTACCGAATTACTTTGTCGTAGATTTGTCTAGATATGGATGTATCTAGACACGTTTTAGTGTTAGATCATCCGTATCTAGACAAATCTAGGACAAGTAATTTGGGAGGTAATATATGTATTAAATGTTCTTTTTTCACTCCAAGCTCACAGGTTCAGACTGCTATTCTGTTTTCATATAGTTGAGACATGGCGTAAAAGTATAGTGTGATTGTAGTGAAATATATGTAACTTGGAAGATTAACTGAATACTAATAGAGTAACAAAGCATGATTCAGTGCATGCATAAGTAGCGGGAATATATGATTGGACAAGTTAAATGAATGAGGCATTAAGAGTCGGCGTAAGTCTGAATTTTCTCAAGGGCAACCTGGTGCATGTAGCTCCCGCTTGCGCAGGGTCCAGGGAAGGGTCCGACCACTTTGGGTCTATAGTACGCAGCCTTTCCCTATGAATGAGGCATTAAGAGTCGGCGTAAGTCTGAATTTTCTCAATAGGTAAAATTTGTCCTGCAAGAGCTTACCGAATTGTTAGAAGAGAAACTACTATGAGTTTTGGCTCTAGATCAGGTTCAGAATTTCTAGAAAATATAATGTCCTTAGTGAACCCAGTAACTCGACGAAAGATGTGTAGAATGGAGATCATATCACTCTCAGCCAATACCCGGGAAGTTGTAAGCGACAGAAAAACCACATTGTTCAAGTCCTACATCGAAATATTGTATACCCAGATCAGTGCCAAGAAAACAGAACATTGATACAGAAAGAGATAAGTTATGAGCAGGAACAGTGTTTCCCTACAATAGGAATTCATCATAGTTATGAGAAGCATACAAAAATCAAATAATGAATTGTCCTATTAACTTCAATGTGGGAGAGCTCAAAGCCTCAAACAACAGGTTCCCACATGCTTGAGATGAACTGGCTAGTGCAAACTAATATTGTAAATGTGAACAAGGACCTGACTACATGAATTGTTTGTTCAGCATATATTTCCATCATCATACACACCAACATATATTATAAGAGAGAAAACAGTATTGGAGACTTCTTTTCTTTTTTTCTTTATTAACTGATTAGTTATCTACTACCATATCCAGAATTTGGGAGCATTAATACAGGCTTGCGTGAATCGTATACTAACATGCAACATGTCAGGGGTTGAATACTTGGTTATAGAATTTTCACGGGTGTAGACACGCACAATAGATAGTTACTTTTTGCACAAGTGATAGCAACATTTACTCTTGGTACGAGTTGGTGCAGATTTAACAGTCCATAGTGTAAATAGACTATTTTGTGCACCTTTATGCCACCACGAAGAAATGGACAGTGAAGAACAGCCTGTTTAATAGCTGATTGGACATTATAACCAGCACCAAATCCAACCCTAGCTTCCCCATAGCTTTTGAGTAGCTGTTAGAATTGCAGAGTGTAAGAATCAAGAAACAAACTCACATGCTGGTCATACCACTGAGAAGTAAGAGAATTCAGTAGATTACATTGCCTACTTCCTCAGGATCAACTTCCTTAATTTGTGCATCAAGGGAGCTCCAGAACATCTGATTAAATCCCTGATATGTCAAGGGTACGAGATTAGTCAATTAGAATAATAAAAATATATTTCTGATACAAAGAGAACAGAAAAGAACTTAAGACTCACCGACATCATGATGGATATCATACTAATAGTTGAGAGGACAGCATTATTGGCACTTTCCAAAGCTTCAGCAAGAGTTTCCACTTCCGTCTCAAGCAGTGAATCAGCTTCAATAACTGGGGTGAAAAAATACATAGTAATTCGTCAAGATCGTGCACCCTTGTCTTATTTATCAAAAAATACAAAACATATATAAAGTGCAGCCGGATAGATCCAATCCATTTTAACTACATATCATTTGTTTTGCGCTGTAATTAATGACAGATGTTGAAGTGTGGTTGATATGATACTAAATTGCACTACAAACTACTACAAGTTTAAAATTTCAAAGTAGATCAGTAAAAATATATGACTGATCATTACTACTTCGCTACCTCTAGTACCAAAAAGTCAACGTACTTACTACTCCGTCCCATAATGTAAGACGTTTTTTAACACTACTAGTGTCAAAAAACGTCTTACATTATGGGACGGAGGGAGTATTACATAGTGCTACTATATCATCCCTTCTGCAATCCCTACAAAGCGAACCAGAAGCTCATGCTCCCTCAACTTCTTTTTAGTTTTTGCAAATAAGGGACATTTGTATGGCTCGCCTTTTCTGGGTCACGAGCATATACAAAAACTTCAATAAAAACACATAACAAGCTCAAATCTGTCAACCTACTTTTACTCTCGTTCTATCTACAAGCAAAAGGTAGGACGGGCACTATCAAGATCCATAACAAAGCAAAGATAAAATCCAAATAGAAAGCAAAAAAGTGAAAGCCCTCTTTGAGTATTGTTTTTTGTCTCGATAAAATATTTGAGTATTTTCTATTTATTTCAGCTCTAGTGCAAAAATGTTAAAGCATGCTGTAACAGGTAGGCCAGAAAATGGATTACCAATGTGAAAATTCGAGCATGCTTGAAGTTTAACAATCAAATCAGATGCCTGCAGAACCAAAAAGTACAATAGTTAATGATAACTCAAAAATACCAACATAATAATCTTGATTTATTTAAGCAGGAGCAATGCACATTTCAAATATTACTGCACAAGTATGCCACCTCCAATTGCCGTCTTTGTCCCTCGAAACAAAAGGGCTTCAAAAATATTGATGCAGCCAGATTATCGGCAGATTTGGTAGCACTTAGAAGCTCCAGTGCAGCAATTTGATCAGCCTCCTGTCCGGCACTTGCAACCTACAGAATGCATTCACTGTAAGATGGAAAATCTGAATCTATCTTAGCCGACAAAATCTGAAAACCAGTAGCAAGATATAGTGTTCGGAAGTTCATGTTAACATATCATCAGCTGTGAGCCAGAGGCACCTATATCAGCACCAAAAAAACCAATGTTACTTCTTGTTCTAAAATGTTCGATCATAGCCCTAGACATTTCCCACAAGAAAGTCATTTCATCCCATTATTAGAAGTGCTTCTGAAAAACTAGTAAGAAACGTGTGGGGATTATCACTGCATACAACATGGTAAATTGGCAAGTTCACTTGTTGCCCTCTATATAAAATTTCTGGATCTAGCTCAGGAGTATTCTCATCTTGGGGGGTAAATTACAATCTTAAATTTACACCAAGAATTGATCCATGAACCAGGACCTCTCTCTCAGGCAAATGAAAACATGAAACATGCTCTGGACAGATAGTTGGATTGTTAACAGTTGCCAGGCTAAGTATCTTTTCTTGCATTGACCTTTACTTATGTAGGTATCAAAGTAATTAAACACAACATGAATAGCAGAGATAGTACAGATTTATATTGAAATTAGCACTATAATGAAATCAGGCAACATGGGTTGAAGTTGTGAAGGTAATTGTTTGTTTCTAAAAAAATGATCACAGCCAGAACTAGTAACATGACAATACATTATCAAACACAAAAATAAGTCCAAGTTTCTAATATCAAAAGAGCAACTGATGCATACTTAATATTCTGACAAGAACAAGAAAACAATAAATCGCATCAAACAGAAAGATGGGAAGTGTACAAACAATAATAACCGCCGACGGACAAGCATGAAGAGATAAGGGACGTTCCAAGGCGCCGACTGCTGTCTCTGAAAATAAAGAACTGCCAGGTTCATGCTAAAAACTAGAAGAGAGAGAATAAAGACATGAAAAATGTGTACACGTTGTTGATGCAGACTAAACAATCGGGCGAGAAGTAAAGGCACAGAAAAGTTGACCTGTATCCTGAATTCTCGGTATGAATTGCACTTCAGAATTATCCACATGTACTGTCCTGAAACAAAACTACATGTAAGACATAACCGTTTACAAAGACAAGCATATGAGGGCAAGTTATGAAGTACTGAAAACGACGCACGTGCCTAGCGTTATAAAATTTGATACCGTATTGGGCTGCTTGCAATTCTTTTTCTATTTTGTGTTGAACAAGGGAGGTGCACCATTTTGTTACAAGAAACTCACATCACATGATTAATTTTCACTGCAGAATTTTTACAAGGAGTTTCCAAGGCATCACCGCATAAACCTTTGGAAGTGCCTAACGTTGTGACAGGAAGAAAAGGGCCTCCTAGTTGGTTGTCTAACGTTGTGACAGATAGGCATTGATAGTATGCCACTCCATAGTTATTGTAACCAAAACACTACACTAGGTTGCTACTGCACTAGTGTGAAACCGAAGAGAATGCAAAATGGCCCGACAGTTCCACGTTTTCAAAAATTAACACTGGCATTGCCTCAAACAAGGTCTACGCCCAAATCCCAAACCACATTGCGCTGCAGAGCGAGGGTTCCAGTGCGGTACCAGAAGCGGATCGGGGTGGAGGAGAGGGTGCGGGAGCCGAGGCAGAAGTCGATGACGGCGTCCTTCCGGCTCCCGACGCCCACCACCTCGACGGGCTCCGCTGCCGCCGCGCGGACCCTGGGGAGGCGACGGCGGCGCCTCCTCGGGGACGGGGCAAGGCGGCGCGGGGAAGCGAACGGAGGCGGGAGCGGGATTACCAGGGCGCTTCGCACTGAAGCCGCCATGGACGAGGAGGAGGCGAGGAGTGGGCGGCGGCGGGCTTGGAGGCTGTACCCTGCGACGGCGTGCGGCGGCTGGTGTGAGCCGCCGGTGAGCGGTGAGGCAAAGCGAAAATGGAAATCGTTGGTCGTTACTGCTCTCTGACTGTGCTTGTGATACTGGGCCGACATGTTTGTTGTTAATCCCATCTTGTTCTAAGCGGGCCTACTGTATAGATGGGCCAGACGCGAAATTTGAAAGAATAAAGCATACTTTTCCAGACGTCTCGCTGCAAGCGAGACAGAGTCAGCTCTCGCTGAAAGCGCCGGCCTAAATGAGCCGGCCCAGCTCGCGCGAGGCCACTGCTTCTTTTTTATTGTTGTTTAAAATTTTGTTTTCTCTTATCGATTCTTTTTCTTACTTTTGATAACACTTCTAAAAATTCTAAATATTATATTACAAAATATACTTATCGTAATGTTTTTAAAAATGTTAAACATGCATTTGAAAAATGTTAAATGGGTATAGAAAAAATGTTGACCATGTATACGAAAAATGTATACAAAAAATATACAATGTGTGTGAAAAAAGCTGACCATTTATTTAAAATATGTTAATCAAGCATTTGAAAAATATAAAACAAGTATTTGAAATTTTTTTCATCAAGTGTTGAATGTGTATAGAAAAAATATTGACCATGTACTAAAAAAATGATGAAATCTTTTGATCATGTATATGAAAATATTAACCAAGCATTTTAAAAAATGTTGAACAAGCATTTCAAAAACATAATCAAGCATTTGGAAAATGTTAAATGTGTATAGAAAAAATATTGACCATGCATTAATAAAATGTTAAAACTTGCATTTGAAAAATGTTGTTAAAGTATTTGAAAAATGTTAAATGTTCATAAAAAAATGTTGACCATGTATTAGAAAAAAAGTTAATCTTGTATTTGAAAAATGATAATCAAGCATTTGGAAAAAAATAAAGTGTTTGTAGGAAAATTTGGACGATATATTAAAAAAATTATTAATCTTGTATTTGAAAAATGTTAAAAATGTGTATAGAATAAATGTTGACTATGTATTAGAAAAATGTTAAACGCGTATTAGAAAAATGTAGTTGACATATACAAAAAATGTAGAACAAAAACCAAAAGAATCAAATAAAGCCAAAAAATGAAACCCGAAAAAGAAAAGAAATAACCAAAAATAGAAAAGGAAATGAAAATTAAATTTGAAGAAACAAATAAAATAAGAATAAAAGAAAAAATAGAGAAGAAAAAAAGAAATAAAACACCCCGGAAGAAAAAAGAGAGAAGGAAAAAAACTAGTGAAATACAGGATCATTGTTCCCAACTACTTCCCACTTTATTACTTGATCAGAATCCCTACGCTAGGTCTGTGGCTAGCACCGTTGCAATCTATCTAGGAGACCATGGTTCGAATCCCCCACGGTGCTCCTTTTTCACTATTTTCTTTTTAAAGTGTGCGTGAGTGGGCCGACCCATTACTGTGGAAGCTCGCCGTGAGAGTTTCTACAGTCTCGCTTAATGTGAGAAATAGTGCTGCATACTTTCCCCCCTCAAATCTCTTTGGTTGGATCAAATTTCCCAAAAGTCTAAAACCGGTTAAGTCACCCCCTCAACTCTACAATACCGGATCAATTAGCCCTTGAGTTGTTTTGGAAAGGATTGCAGGTGGTTTTGACTAAAGGTTTTGGACTAGGGATAATGATGATGGCATGGCAATGAACGTGAGCAAGACGCCGCCGCCCTGCCTGTATTGTCCTGCCGCGAACATAGAGTAACTGCTGCCGTCCCGTCCAGTAGGCCTCATGGCCCTCATCACCTCCCTCCTGCCGACGCGTGTGGCGGACACAGCGAGGTAGCTCGAGGCGCCCGACACGATGCTCGCTCGTCAAGAACATTGTGTTGCGGGGCACAAGTCAACATCCTATAGTCAAAACCGATTGCAATCCTTCCCAAAACCACTCGAAGGCAGTATTGATACGGTATTGCAGAGTTTGGGGGCGATTTAACGGTTTTAGATTGTTGGGGGAATTTTATTCAACTAGATGTATCGGGGGGAGGGGGGAGTATACTTTCTCAATTTGAAAACATATGTTTACAAGCCATATGTGAATAAGATGTGCTAGCTCTCTACTTAAGCCCATGTATGGATGGGCTAGTCAGAAAAAACGACCCTTGTATATCCTCATAAATCCATCTGTTAGATCTCATATGGAGGAATCCTTATGCGTTAGCGCTCCCGGATTGATTGGCTATCGGATGGCAATAGAAACACGAAGTTCTTCCAAAGCATGCGGGCATGCAAAGGCGGAGAAACAAAATAAAAGAGTTGACTTGTGGTGATGGAACCACCACCTTGGACCGGGAGGAGATGCAAAATCTGGCAGCCTTCTTCTACAAAGATTTGTTCTTGGATGAAGGTACTTAGGGGATGGAAGTGGTTAATGATAAGGTCCCGGCTACCACAACTATGATGAATGATCAACTACTTGCACCCTATTTTAATGATCAAGTGAAAAAGGCCATCTTCTAGATGTTCCCAGCAAAAGCTCCAGGCCCGGACAGACATCCCACACAGTTTTAGCGCAATTGGAATCTCATGGGAGAAGTGGTCACTGATATTGTTTTGAGAATATTGCGTGGGGAAGAGGGTGTTGAAGCACTTAGTGAGACAATCTTGGTTCTTATACCAAATTGCTTAATGAGACTGGTACCCCACACACTCTCCTATCTCAATTTTATCCTATTAGCCTATGCACTCTCATGTACAAAATTGCTTCCAAGGTGTTATCTAATCGCCCGAAGCTCATTTTTCCTTAGATTATTTCTGACGAGCAATCTGCCTTTGTTCTAGCTCACCTGATTACTGATAACATTACCTCAACATATGAATGTTTGCACTTTATGAGGAGAAACAAAGCTAAAACAGTTTCTATGCTCTAAAACTAGACATGATGAAGACCTACGTCCAGGTCGAGTGGGGTTATCTAAAGGCTATAATGGAAAGTTGGGGTTTGCGCCAGCTTGGATCTCAATGATAATGGGGCTGGTAAGCTCTGTTAAATTTTCGGTTTTGTTTAATGACAAACTTTAGAGCTTTAAACTTATGTGTGGTATCCATCAAGGGGGGCCTATTTCTCCATATTAGTTTTTGCTGGCAGCGGAGGGCCTTTCATGCCTCTTAAAAAGTAATTATCACTCATCACACCTCAGTGGCACAAAAGTGGCTTGGTCGGCTTCGTCGGCAAGTCATTTCATTTTTGCGGATGATAGTTTGTTGTTCTCCAACGCAAATGATGATGGAATTCTATTGTAAAGCTTTGGTACAAAAAATAAATTTGACCAAGTCTTCTACCTTTTTCAGCAAGGGCTGTCTTGAGATACTAAGGAATGAGGTGAACCAAATCTTTGGTACCAAATGAATTTGTCTCTTTGGAAAATATTTGGGAATGTCGTCAGATGTTGGTAACCCAAAATACGGAGCCTTTAAATACTTGAGAGGTAAGTTATGGAACAGAGTCAAGGGTTGGATGGAGAAACTTTTTTGAGGTGGAAAAGATGTGCTGATTAACTAAGTTGCACAACAGGTCCTAGTATAGTCTATGTCTAGTTTCAAACTGCCTCAAGGCTTGTGTGAACAAATCAACTCATCACTCCGCAAGTTTTTGTGGGGAAGAAAATACGGTGAAAGGAAAATATATGGGTGTCTTGGGATGCACTAGTAGAAAACAGGGCTTTGGTTGAGGCCAGTATAAGGGCATTAATCCCGGTTCACTCACGAACCGTGACTAAAGGGTGCACCAGTCCCGGTTCGTGAGGCTAGGCGCCCGTCGGGCCTTGGGGACCATTGGTCCCGGTTTGTCTGACAATTTTGGGTCCGGTTCCAGACACGAACCGGGACCAATAGGCCTCGCTCCTGGCCCGGCACCTTTAGTCTGGGTTGGTGGCTGGAACCGGGACCAAAGGTTGTCTTTTAGTCACGATATTAGCCACAAACCAGGACTAAAGAGAAGCCAATATATACCCCCGCCCCTGCCCGCTCAGTGCTCTGTTTCTTGGCCGGCCTATATATACCATGGTTGAAACGTTTGTTCAAAAACAAAGAGCATGCCAAGTTGATGCGATGGCACAAAGAGGACCGTAATAAAGATGGGAAGTTGAGAGCACCTGCTGACGGGTCGCAGTGGAGAAAAATTGAGAGAAGGTGGGGGGACTTTGCAGGTGACGCAAGGAACATATGGTTTGGGTTAAGCGCAGATGGCATTAATCCTTTTGGGGAGCAGAGCAGCAATCATAGCACCTGGCCCATGACTCTATGTATCTATAACCTTCCTCCTTGGTTGTGCATGAAGCGGAAGTTCATTATGATGTCAGTGCTCATCCAAGGCCCTAAGCAACCTGGCAACGACATTGATGTGTACCTAAGGCCATTAGTTGAAGAACTTTTACAGTTGTGGAATGGAAAAGGTGTACGTGTGTGGGATGAGCACAGACAGGAGGAATTTGACCTACATGTGTTGCTGTTTGTAACCATCAATGATTGGTATGCTCTTAGTAACCTTTCAGGACAGACAAACAAGGGATACCACGCATGCACGCACTGTTTAGATGACAACAAAAGTATATATTTGGACAAATGCAGGAAGAATGTGTACCTGGGACATCGTTGATTTCTTCCGACCGACCATCAATGTCGAAAGAAACGCAAGCATTTCAAAGGTGAGGCAGATCACCGGAAGAAGCCCGCCCTCCGTACAGGTGATCACATACTTGCTATGGTCAATGATTTACAATTAATCTTTGGAAAGGGTCCTGGCAGACAATCTGTTTCTAATGAGGCTGAGGGACACGCACCCATGTGGAAGAAGAAATATATATTTTGGGACCTACCCTATTGGAAAGACCTAGAGGTCCGCTCTGCAAATCGACGTGATGCATGTGGCGAAGAATCTTTGCGTGAACCTGCTAGGCTTCTTGGGCATGTATGGGAAGACAAAAGATACACCGGAGGCACGGGAGGTCCAGCAACATGTGCACAAAAAAGACAACATGCATCCAAAGCAGTATGAAGGTCCCGCCAGCTATGCTCTTACCAAAGAAGAGAAGGAAATCTTCTTTGAATGCCTGCTAAGTATGAAGGTCCCATCTGGCTTCTCGTCCAATATAAAGGGAATAATAAATATCCTAGAGAAAAAGTTCTAGAACCTAAAGTCTCATGACTGTCATGCGATTATGATGCAACTGCTTCCGGTTGCATTGAGGGGGCTTCTACCAGAAAATGTTCGATTAGCCATTGTGAAGCTATGTGCATCCCTCAGTGCAATCTCTCAGAAGTAATCGATCTAGAAATCCTACCAGGGTTAAAGAATGATTTGGTGCAATGTCTAGTCAGTTCCGAGCTGGTGTTCCCACCATCCTTCTTCAATATCATGATGCACGTCCTAGTTCATCTAGTCGACGAGATTGCCATTCTGGGCCCTGTATTTCTACACAATATGTTCCCCTTTGAGAGGTTCATGGGAGTCTTAAAGAAATATGTTTGTAATCGTGCTAGGCCAGAAGGAAGCATCTCCACGGGCCATCAAACAGAGGAGGTCATCGGGTTTTGTGTTGACTTCATTCCTGACCTTAAGAAGATTGGTCTCCCTTAATCGCGGTATGAGGGGGTTTGACTGGAAAAGGCACGCTAGGACCAGACTCAATAATATTTAGGGACGGGCATTCTTGGGCTCAAGCACACTACACAGTTCTACAGAATTCTACCCGTATGTCAATGAACACAAGAATATCCTGTGCTCCAAACACCCGGAGCAGTGTGACGACTGGATTACATGTGAACACATCAGGACTTTTGGCAGTTGGTTGCAAACACATCTCATGGGTGACAACATTGTTGGAGATGAGATGTACTCGTTGGCCAGGGGACCATCTTCGACTGTATTGACTTACAAAGGGTACGAGATAAATGGGAATACATTTTACACGACCGCCAAAGATCAAAAGAGCACCAACCAAAACAGTGGTGTCCGCTTTGATGCAGCAACCAACAGGGGAGAGGACACATATTATGGTAACATAGTGGACATATGGGAACTTGACTATGGACGTGATTTTAAGGTCCCTTTGTTTCAGTACAAATGGGCCAATCTGTCAGGAGGCGGGGTACAGGTAGACCCGAAGTACGGAATGACAACAGTGGATCTGAACAATCTTGGGTACACCAACAAACCATTCGTCCTAGCCAATGATGTGGCACAGGTTTCTATCCGAAGGACATGTCTACCAAACCGAGAAAAAGGAAAGATAAGGAAGCGAATGCATCGTACGATGAGCCAAAACGCCACATAGTTCTTTCAGGGAAAAGAGACATCATGGGAGTGGAGGGCAAGATAGACATGTCTGAAGATTATGAAAAGGTTCATGAAATTCCTCCCTTCAAAGTCAAGGCTGACCCAAGCACCCTGTTAAATGATGAAGATTATCCATGGTTACGGTGCAATAAGCAAGGGACACACGCGAAGAAAAAGTGAAGACTTTCTCTCCACAACTATTCTGATGATAACTTTGATCTAGAATATCATTGCAGTTACATGTCAAGAAATGAAATGCCTTTTGTAACAGATGAGTTTTCGTCTGAAACCCTGATATCTACTTTGAAAGAGATTGTCTATTTTGTACATGAAGTGCATCCAGTTTTTGCCGTAACCCTCTCAACTTTTTATCACATGCTATGTGGGTGAAATGATGATACCATGCCAACTTTCAACCTTTTCAGAGTTCATTTGTAGTGCTTTTCAATTTCAGGGTCATTTAGCTAAAAAACCCAGTAAGTGCATGGAAAATACCAAATAAAGTCAAAAAGGGTTGAAAATTGAAGATGTAGCTTTGAATGGTGCATTTTGAACACACAAAAATTCTGGAGTTCAAATAAGTTCGAAAAAATGATATCCCTTTGTAATAGATGAGTGTTCATTCGAAACCCTGATACTTTGAAAGAGATTGTCCATTTTGTACACGAAGTGCATCCAATTTTTTCCGTACCCCTCCCTACTTTTTAGCACATGCTATGTGGGTGAAATGATGATACCATGCCAACTTTCAATCTTTTCAGAGTTCATTTGTAGTGCTTTTCAATTTTAGGGTCATTTAGCTAAAAAAATCAGTAAATGCATGAAGAATACCAAATGAAGTCAGAAAGGGTTCAAAATTGATGATGTGGCTTTGAATGGTGCATGTTGAACGCACAAAAAGTCTGGAGTTGAAATAAGTTCAAGAAAATGAAATCCTTTTGTAACAGATGAATTTTCGTCCGAAACCGTGATACTTTGAAAGAGATTGTCCATTTTGTACACGAAGTGCATCCAACTTTTATCGTAACCCTCTCAACTTATTAGCACATGCTATGTGGGCGAAAAGGTGATACCATGCCAACTTTCAACCTTTTAAGAGTTCATTTGTAGTGATTTTCAATTTCAGGGTCATTTAGCTAAAAAATCAACTAAAAAGCTTTTATAAAACTCTAGTTATTATCAAAATAATATTAACTTAAAATTATATAAAATTTATGCAACTAAAATTATTGAAGTATTTTTTTGTTAAAAACTTTATAGCAAAACGAATTTGCATAAAGTATTTTATGTTCAAAACTTTAATAGCAAACTAAAATGACATAAAAAAGTAAAAAAAATATTATCAAAATAATATTTAGTTAAAGTTATATAAAATTTATGCAACTAAAATTATCAAAGTATTTTTTGTTAAAAACTTTAATAGCAAAAAGTGTTTTCATAAAGTATTTTATGTTAGAACTTTAATAGCAAAACTAAAATGACATAAAAATAAAAAATATTATCAAAATAATATTAAGTTAAAATTATATAAAATTTATGCAACTAAAATTATCAAAGTAGTTTTTGTTAAAAACTTTAATAGCAAAAGGAATTTTCATAAAGTATTTTATGTTAGAAACTTTAATAGGAAACTAAAATGACATAGAAATAAAAAAATGCCGCCTACTGGGCCACCACGGCCTGAATACTACTAGAAACCCATCTGTACATGGGCCAGGATGCAGGCCCGCGGGCCCAATAGACCCAACATGGCAGTGACTGAAGGAAATATGCCCTAGAGGCAATAATAAAGTTATTATTTATTTCCTCATATCATGATAAATGTTTATTATTCATGCTAGAATTGTATTAACCGGAAACATGATACATGTGTGAATACATAGACAAACATATAGTCACTAGTATGCCTCTACTTGACTAGCTCATTAATCAAAGATGGTTATGTTTCCTAACCATAGACATGTGTTGTCATTTGATTAATGAGATCACATCATTAGGAGAATGGTGTGATTGACATGACCCATTCCGTTAGCCTAGCACTTGATCGTTTAGTATATTGCTATTGCTTTCTTCATGACTTATACATGTTCCTGTAACTATGAGATTATGCAACTCCCGTTTACCGGAGGAACACTTTGGGTACTACCAAACGTCACAATGTAACTGGGTGATTATAAAGGAGTACTACAGGTGTCTCCAAAGGTACATGTTGAGTTGGCGTATTTCGAGATTAGGTTTTGTCACTCCGATTGTCGGAGAGGTTTCTCTGGGCCCTCTCAGTAATGCACATCACTATAAGCCTTGCAAGCAATGTAACTAATAAGTTAGTTACGGAATGATGCATTACGTAACGAGTAAAGAGACTTGCCGGTAACGAGATTGAACTAGGTATTGGATACCGACGATCGAATATCGGGCAAGTAACATACCGATGACAAAGGGAACAACGTATGTTGTTATACGGTTTGACCGATAAAGATCTTCGTAGAATATGTAGGAACCAATATGGGCATCCAGGTTCCGCTATTGGTTATTGACCGAGAATAGTTCTAGGTCATGTCTACATAGTTCTCGAACCCGTAGGGTCCGCACGCTTAACGTTACGATGACAGTTTTATTATGAGTTTATAAGTTTTGATGTACCGAAGTTTGTTCGGAGTCCCGGATGTGATCACGGACATGACGAGGAGTCTCGAAATGGTC
The DNA here is from genome assembly GCA_963921465.1 of Triticum timopheevii. NCBI lineage: Eukaryota > Viridiplantae > Streptophyta > Magnoliopsida > Poales > Poaceae > Triticum > Triticum timopheevii. The sequence continues at coordinate 484,276,143 of OY997270.1, read as the reverse complement.
GAGACATAAAGACTGATATATTGGACAACTATATTCAGACACCGGAAGTGTTCCGGACGTTTTCGGAGAAAACCGGAGTGCCGGAGGGTTACCGAAACCCCCCGGGAGAAGTAATGGGCCCTATGGGCCTTAGTGGAGAGAGAGAGAGGGGCAGCCAGCATGGTCCGCGCGCCCCCTGCCCCTCTGGTCCGAATTGGACTAGGAGGGGGGGCGGCACCCCCCACTTTCCCTCTCCCTCTCCCCCTTCCTTTCCCCCTCCTAGTAGGAGTAGGAAAGGGGGAGTCCTACTCCTACTAGGAGGAGGACTCCTCCTCCTGGCGTGCCCTCTAGGGCCGGCCGGCCTCCCCCCTTGCTCCTTTATATACGGGGGCGGGGGGGGGGGGGGCACCCTAGAACACACAAGTTGATCTACGGATCGTTCCTTAGCCGTGTGCGGTGCCCCCCTCCACCATATTCCACCTCAGTCATATTGTCGTGGAGTTTAGGCGAAGCCCTGCGCCGGTAGAACATCATCATCGTCACCATGCCGTCGTACTGACGGAACTCATCCCCGACGCTTTGCTGGATCGGAGCCCGGGGAACGTCATCGAGCTGAACGTGTGCTGAACACGGAGGTGCCGTACGTTCGGTGCTTGGATCGGTCGGATCGTGAAGACGTACGACTACATCAATCGCGTTGTCATAATGCTTCTGCTTACGGTCTACGAGGGTACATGGACAATACTCTCCCCTCTCGTTGCTATGTCATCACCATGATTTGCGTGTGCGTAGGAAATTTTTTGAAATTACTAAGTTCCCCAACAGTGGTATCCGAGCCTGGTTTTATGCGTAGATGTCATATGGACGAGCAGAACACAAGTGAGTTGTGGGTGATACAAGTCATACTGCTTACCAGCATGTCATACTTTGGTTCGGCGGTATTGTGAGATGAAGCGGCCCGGACCGACATTACGCGTACGCTTACGCGAGACTGGTTTCACCGTTAAGAGCACTCGTGCTTAAAGGTGGCTGGCGGGTGTCTGTCTCTCTCACTTTAGCTGAATCGAGTGTGGCTACGCCCGGTCCTTGCGAAGGTTAAAACAACACTAACTTGACGAACTATCGTTGTGGTTTTGATGCGTAGGTAAGAACGGTTCTTGCTAAGCCCGTAGCAGCCACGTAAAATTTGCAACAACAAAGTAGAGGACGTCTAACTTGTTTTTGCAGGGCATGTTGTGATGTGATATGGTCAAGACGTGATGCTATATTTTATTGTATGAGATGATCATGTTTTGTAACCGAAGTTATCGGCAACTGGCAGGAGCCATATGGTTGTCGCTTTATTGTATGAAATGCAAACGCCCTGTAATTGCTTTACTTTATCACTAAGTGGTAGCGATAGTCGTAGAAGCAATAGATGGCGTAACGACAACGATGCTACGATGGAGATCAAGGTGTCGCGCCGGTGACGATGGTGATCACAACGGTGCTTCAGAGATGGAGATCACAAGCACAAGATGATGATGGCCATATCATATCACTTATATTGATTGCATGTGATGTTTATCCTTTATGCATCTTATCTTGCTTTGATTAACGGTAGCATTTTAAGATGATCTCTCACTAAAAATTATCAAGAAGTGTTCTCCCTGAGTATGCACCATTGCCAAAGTTCGTCGTGCCCAGACACCACGTGATGATCGGGTGTGATAAGCTTTACGTCCATCTACAACGGGTGAAAGCCAGTTTTGCACATGCAGAATACTCAGGTTAAACTTGACGAGCCTAGCATATGCAGATATGGCCTCGGAACACGGAGACCGAAAGGTCGAGCGTGAATCATATAGAAGATATGATCAACATAATGATGTTCACCATTTAAAACTACTCCATCTCACGTGATGATCGGTTATGGTTTAGTTGATTTGGATCACGTGATCACTTAGATGACTAGAGAGATGTCTATCGAAGTGGGAGTTCTTAAGTAATATGATTAATTGAACTTTAATTTATCATGAACTTAGTCCTGGTAGTATTTTGCAAATTATGTTATAGATCAATAGCTCGCGTTGTTGCTTTCATATGTTTATTTTGATATGTTCCTAGAGAAAATTGTGTTGAAAAATGTTAGTAGCAATGATGCGGATTGGATCCGTGATCTGAGGTTTATCCTCATTGCTGCACAGAAGAATTATGTCCTTAATGCACCGCTAGGTGACAGACCTATTGCAGGAGCAGATGCAGACGTTATGAACATTTGGCTAAGCTCAATATGATGACTACTTGATAGTTTAGTGCACCATGCTTAACGGCTTAGAATCGGGACTTCAAGGACGTTTTGAACGTCATGGACCATATGAGGTGTTCCAGGAATTGAAGTTAATATTTCAAGCAAATACCCGAGTTGAGATATGAAGTCTCCAACAAGTTCTATAGCTAAAAGATGGAGGAGAATCGCTCAACTAGTGAGCATGGGCTCAGATTGTCTGGGTACTTCAATCGCTTGAATCAAGTGGGAGTTAATCTTCCAGATAAGATAGTGATTGACAGAATTCTCTAGCCACCATCACTAAAGTTACTAGAACTTCGTGATGAACTATAATATGCAAGGGATGAACAAGACAATTCCTGAGCTCTTCGCAATGCTAAAAGCTGGGGAGGTAGAAATCAAGAAGGAGCATCAAGTGTTGATGGTCAACAAGACCACTAGTTTCAAGAAAAAGGGCAAAGGGAAAAAGAAGGGGAACTTCAAGAAGAACAGCAAGCAAGTTGCTGCTCAGGAGAAGAAACCCAAGTCTGGACCTAAGCCTGAAACTGAGTGCTTCTACTGCAAGCAGACTGGACACTGGAAGCGGAACTGCCCCAAGTATTTGGCGGATAAGAAGGATGGCAAGGTGAACAAAGGTATATGTGATATACATGTTATTGATGTGTACCTTACTAGAGCTCGCAGTAGCACCTGGGTATTTGATACTGGTTTTGTTGCTAATATTTGCAACTCGAAACAGGGACTACGGAATAAGCGAGCACTGGCCAAGGACGAGGTGACGATGCGCGTGGGAAACGGTTCCAAAGTCGATGTGATCGCGGTCGGCACGCTACCTCTACATCTACCTTCGGGATTAGTTTTAGACCTGAATAATTGTTATTTGGTGCCAGCGTTGAGCATGAACATTATATCTGGATCTTGTTTGATGCGAGACGGTTATTCATTTAAATCAGAGAATAATGGTTGTTCTATTTATATGAGTAATATCTTTTATGGTCATGCACCCTTGAAGAGTGGTATATTTTTATTGAATCTTGATAGTAGTGATACACATATTCATAATATCGAAGCCAAAAGATGCAGAGTTGATAATGATAGTGCAACTTATTTGTGGCACTGCCGTTTAGGTCATATCGGTGTAAAGCGCATGAAGAAACTCCATACTGATGGACTTTTGGAATCACTTGATTATGAATCACTTGGTACTTGTGAACCGTGCCTCATGGGCAAGATGACTAAAACACCGTTCTCCGGTACTATGGAGAGAGCAACAGATTTGTTGGAAATCATACATACAGATGTATGTGGTCCGATGAATGTTGAAGCTCGTGGTGGATATCATTATTTTCTCACCTTCACAGATGATTTGAGCAGATATGGGTATATCTACTTAATGAAACACAAGTCTGAAACATTTGAAAAGTTCAAAGAATTTCAGAGTGAAGTAGAAAATCATCGTAACAAGAAAATAAAGTTTCTACGATCTGATCGTGGAGGAGAATATTTGAGTTACGAGTTTGGTTTACATTTGAAACAATGCGGAATAGTTTCGATACTCACGCCACTTGGAACACCACAAAGAAATGGTGTGTCCAAACGTCGTAATCGTACTTTACTAGATATGGTGCGGTCTATGATGTCTCTTACTGATTTACCGCTATCGTTTTGGGGTTATGCTTTAGAGACGGCCGCATTCACATTAAATAGGGCACCATCAAAATCCATTGAGACGACGCCTTATGAACTGTGGTTTGGCAAGAAACCAAAGTTGTCGTTTCTTAAAGTTTGGGGCTGCGATGCTTATGTGAAGAAACTTCAACCAGATAAGCTCGAACCTAGATCGGAGAAATGTGTCTTCATAGGATACCCAAAAGAGACTGTTGGGTACACCTTCTATCACAGATTCGAAGGCAAGACATTCGTTGCTAAGAATGGATCCTTTCTAGAGAAGGAGTTTCTCTCGAAAGAAGTAAGTGGGAGGAAAGTAGAACTTGATAAGGTAATTGTACCTGCTCCCTTATTGGAAAGTAGTTAATCACAGAAATCGGTTCCTGTGACACCTACACCAATTTGTGAGGAAGCTAATGATATTGATCATGAAACTTCAGATCAAGTTTCTACTGAACCTCGTAGGTCTACCAGAGTAAGATCCGCACCAGAGTGGTACGGTAATCCTATTCTGGAAGTCATGTTACTTGACCATGATGAACCTACGAACTATGAGGAAACGATGATGAGCCCAGATTCCGCAAAACGGCTAGAGGCCATGAAATCTGAGATGGGATCCATGTATGAGAACAAAGCATGGACTTTGGTTGACTTGCCCGATGGTCGGCAAGCCATTGAGAATAAATGGATCTTTAAGAAGAAGACTGGCGCTGATGGTAATGTAACTGTCTATAAAGCTCGACTTGTTGCGAAAGGTTTTCGACAAGTTCAAGGGGTTGACTACGATGAGACTTTCTCACCCGTAGCGATGCTTAAGTCTGTACGAATCATGTTAGCAATTGCTGCATTTTTATGATTATGAAATCTGGCAAATGGATGTCAAAACTGCATTCTTGAATGGATTTCTGGAAGAAGAGTTGTATATGATGCAGCTAGAAGGTTTTGTTGATCCAAAAGGTGCTAACAAAGTGTGCAAGCTCCAGCGTTCCATTTATGGACTGGTGCAAGCATCTCGGAGTTGGAATAAATGCTTTGATAGCGTGATCAAAGCATATGGTTTTATACAGACTTTTGGAGAAGCCTATATTTACAAGAAAGTGAGTGGGAGCTCTGTAGCATTTCTAATATTATATGTAGATGACATATTATTAATTGGAAATGATAAAGAATTTCTGGATAGCATAAAGGGATACTTGAATAAAAGTTTTTCAATGAAAGACCTCGGTGAAGCTGCTTACATATTGGGCATCAAGATTTATAGAGATAGATCAAGACGCTTAATAGGACTTTCACAAAGCACATACCTTGATAAAATTTTGAAAAAGTTCAAAATGGATCAGGCAAAGAAAGGGTTCTTGCCCGTGCTACAAGGTGTGAAGTTGAGTCAGACTCAATGCCCGACCACAGCAGAAGATAGAGAGAAAATGAAAGATGTTCCCTATGCTTCAGCCATAGGCTCTATCATGTATGCAATGCTGTGTACCAGACCTGACGTATGCTTAGCAATAAGCTTGGCAGGAAGGTACCAAAGTAATCCAGGAGTGGATCACTGGACAGCGGTCAAGAACATCCTGAAATACCTGAAAAGGACTAAGGATATGTTTCTCATATATGGAGGTGACAAAGAGCTAGTCGTAAATGGTTACGTCGATGCAAGCTTTGACACGATTCTAAATCGCAAACCGGATACGTGTTTTTAGTAAATGGTGGAGCTGTAAGTTGGTGCAGTTCTAAACAAAGCGTCGTGGCGGGATCTACATGTGAAGCGGAGTACATAGCTGCTTCGGAAGCAGCAAATGAAGGAGTCTGGATGAAGGAGTTCATTTCTGATCTAGGTGTCATACCTAGTGCATCGGGACCAATGAAGATCTTCTGTGACAATACTGGTGCAATTGCCTTGGCAAAGGAATCCAGATTTCACAAGAGGACCAAGCACATCAAGAGACGCTTCAATTCTATCTGGGACCAAGTCCAAGTGGGAGACATAGAGATTTGCAAGATACATACGGATCTGAATGTTGCAGACCCATTGACTAAGCCTCTCTCACGAGCAAAACATGATCAGCACCAAGACTCCATGGGTGTTAGAATCATTACTATGTAATCTAGATTATTGACTCTAGTGCAAGTGGGAGACTGAAGGAAATATGCCCTAGAGGCAATAATAAAGTTATTATTTATTTCCTCATATCATGATAAATGTTTATTATTCATGCTAGAATTGTATTAACCGGAAACATGATACATGTGTGAATACATAGACAAACATATAGTCACTAGTATGCCTCTACTTGACTAGCTCATCAATCAAAGATGGTTATGTTTCCTAACCATAGACATGTGTTGTCATTTGATTAATGGGATCACATCATTAGGAGAATGGTGTGATTGACATGACCCATTCCGTTAGCCTAGCACTTGATCGTTTAGTATATTGCTATTGCTTTCTTCATGACTTATACATGTTCCAGTAACTATGAGATTATGCAACTCCTGTTTACCGGAGGAACACTTTGGGCACTACCAAACGTCACAACGTAACTATGATTATAAAGGAGTACTACAGGTGTCTCCAAAGGTACATGTTGAGTTGGCGTATTTCGAGATTAGGTTTTGTCACTCCGATTGTCGGAGAGGTTTCTCTAGGCCCTCTCGGTAATGCACATCACTATAAGCCTTGCAAGCAATGTAATTAATAAGTTAGTTACGGAATGATGCATTATGTAACGAGTAAAGAGACTTGCCGGTAACGAGATTGAACTAGGTATTGGATACCGACGATCGAATCTCGGGCAAGTAACATACCGATGACAAAGGGAACAACGTATGTTGTTATGCGGTTTGACCGATAAAGATCTTCGTAGAATATGTAGGAACCAATATGGGCATCCAGGTTCTGCTATTGGTTATTGACCGAGAATAGTTCTAGGTCATGTCTACGTAGTTCTCGAACCCGTAGGGTCCGCACGCTTAACGTTACGATGACAATTTTATTATGAGTTTATAAGTTTTGATGTACCGAAGTTTGTTCAGAGTCCCGGATGTGATCACGGACATGACGAGGAGTCTCGAAATGGTCGAGACATAAATATTGATACATTGGACGACTATATTCGGACACCAGAAGTGTTCCGGATGTTTTCGGAGAAAACCGGAGTGCCGGAGGGTTACCGGACCCCCCCCCCCCGGGAGAAGTAATGGGCCCTATGGGCCTTAGTGGAGAGAGAGAGGGGCAGCCAGCATGGGCCGCGCGCCCCCTCCCCCTCTGGTCCGAATTGGACTAGGAGGGGGGGGGGCGGCGCCCCCCTCTTTCCCTCTCCCTCTCCCCCTTCCTTTCCCCCTCCTAGTAGGAGTAGGAAAGGGGGAGTCCTACTCCTACTAGGAGGAGGACTCCTCCTCCTGGCGCGCCCTCTAGGGCCGGCCGGCCTCGCCCCTTGCTCCTTTATATACGGGGGCGGGGAGGGGGGGCACCCTAGAACACACAAGTTGATCTATGGATCGTTCCTTAGCCGTGTGCGGTGCCCCCTCCACCATATTCCACCTCGGTCATATCGTCGCGGAGTTTAGGCGAAGCCCTATGCCGGTAGAACATCATCATCGTCACCACGCCGTCGTACTGACGGAACTCATCCCCGACGCTTTGCTGGATCGGAGCCCGGGGAACGTCATCGAGCTGAACGTGTGCTGAACACGGAGGTGCCATACAGTGCTTGGATCGGTCGGATCGTGAAGACGTACGACTACATCAACCGCGTTGTCATAACGCTTCCGCTTACGGTCTACGAGGGTATGTGGACAATACTCTCCCCTCTCGTTGCTATGTCATCACCATGATGTTGCGTGTGTGTAGGAATTTTTTTGAAATTACTACGTTCCCCAACAGTGACAAGGGTAGACATGTACTGCGTGCATTGGAGAGGAGCTCGATAGCTCAGCCGCAACACGCCTTATAAACCGGTGTTGCGCTCTCTCAACTAGCTAGGTGGGACTAAACTCTCACCACACTGCTATGCCAGGCTATTGGTCCCGGTTGGTGGCTCGAACTGGGATGAAAGGTTTCCTTTGGTTCCGGTTCGAGCCAGCAACTGGGACCAATGCCCCCCTTTAGTCCCGGTTTGAGCCACCAACTGGGACTAAAGGTCTCTGCTTCCCGCCCTTTGGGTTGCTGAAAATACACCTTTAGTCCCGGTTGATGGCTCCAACCAGGACGAAAGGGTGGCATTGGTCCCGGTTGGTGCCACCAACATGGACTTATGGGTGGGGTATATAAGCCCACACTTAGGAAATTTTCACACTTCATCCGCACTCGCCCCCGACGACGCCGAGCACATCGACGCTGCCTGGCTGCCCCGATGTTGTCCGCCGCCCCCGCCGTCTTCGTCGCCGTTGTCGCCCTGCCCCGGCCCGCCACCGCTGTCGCCCACGCCCTGCCCCAGCCCGCCCCTGTCGTCGCCGTCGCCCCTGCCCCGAGCCCGCGCCCCTACCCCACCCCTGATCAGCCCGCGTCCCTGCCTTATCGTCGCCGTCGCCATCCTCGCCCCGACCCCGCGCCCCTGCCCCGTCGTCGCCCAAGGCCCGGTGTGAGCCGTCGTGCAGCCCCAGCCATTTTTTTATTAATCATTTTTATGTAATGTATGTATATGTACATGTATACGTAGATGGTTAGTGTATTTTTTGATATGATGAATTTTTTAGTCATGTTTATGTATATATATGTATATGTAGATGTAGATGCTTAGTGTATTTTTTTGTTTATTAATTTTTTTAGTTCATAGAATATTTTTTGTTCATAGAATATTTTTTTGTTTATAGAAATTAGTTAAAATTTACCAAGTTACTAAGTTAAAATGTTCATATATTCAAAATGAGTTTTAAAAGACTCACTAAGTTAAAATTTACCCCCTCCCTGATAACTTCGACATGAGGGGGGACGTCAGACATGCATGAGAGAGAGGTGGTCCGCTCGCTTGACCAACTATCGAGGCCACCCACACCCTAGAAGAAAGAGCATCATTGTCGATCTACCCCCTCCCCGATAACTTCGACATGAGGGGGGACGTCGGACATGCATGAGAGAGAGGCGGTCCGCTTATCAGACCAACTATCGAGGCCACCCAAACCCTAGAAGAAAGAGTGTCATTATCGATCTACCTCCTCCCTAATAACTTCGACATGAGGGGGGACGTCGGACATGCATGAGAGAGAGGCGGTCCGCTCGCCTGACCATCTATCGAGGCCACCCAAACCCTAGAATAAAGAGTGTCGTTGTCGATCTACCCCCTCCCTGATAACTTTGACATGAGGGGGGATGTCGGACATGCATGAGAGAGAAGCGATCCGCTCGCCCGACCAACTACCGAGGCCACACCCAAACCCTAGAAGAAAGAGCGTCATTGTCGATCTACCTCCTCCCTGGTAACTGTCGGTGTACTAAAGTAGGGGTACCTTAGTATCCCAAACTTGTGCACGGGCAGTCGCAGCGACCCGCGGCAAGGCTTGCCGGGCATCCGCCAAGATCCTCCGCGGCTACTTTGATGCCATCCAAGAACAAAGTACTCAAACCAAGGCCCCGGCAAGAGGAGCTTGCTGGGAAGGCCAACCAAGGCCCCGGCAAGAGAAGATGGCCGGGAAGAAGACAAGACCCGGCAAGAGGAGCTTGCCGGGAAGGCCACTCAAGGCATTCCAAGAAAACTTGCCGCGACGCACCACGCGCCCCGGCAAGGCCCGGTGAGCGACAAGCTCCCGAACGCGACAAGACGACGACCGCGGCAAGGAGCTTGCCGCGGAAAGCCCCCACTTCGCGCCCGCGCTCCAGCACACCTGCCAACGTGTCGCTCTGGGACCTTCCCAAGCTCACGTGGCAGGAGGCCGTGCAGCTAGGGGTGCGAGGTGGCAAGCAGGCGCTGGCAAGATAACCATCATGGCAAACAGTGGCGTCTCTAGCGGTCCCTTTCGGCACTGTTTAGGCGACACAGACGGGCAATTAATGCCCTTGTCCCCTGCCGCCAGGGTTAGGTATGATAACACTGTACAGGTAGCTGCACCAACCACCACTCTTCCATTTTCCCTTTTCCTTCGTTGCCACCTGTGGGTAACCCCTTGAGCATATAAAAGGAGGCCCGTGTGCAATATGGAGGGGGTTCGGCTCACTGGAGACTAGGAAAGTTTCGACTCATTCGAAACTAGAGGACACCCACGCTCTCAAGCAAGAACAATATAGAAACACAAAGCAGCAGTAGGAGTTTTATCTCTCCGGAGAGCTCCGAAGCTGGGTAAAAATCCCCCGCGCGCTCCGCCTCGATCTGCTCTTTGTGCGCCCTCCGCCCCCTTGCCGGACTAAAAAGGGGCCCTGCCCCATAGGTGCTCGCTCCCCGCGATGCGACATCTCTGGCGCGCCAGGTAGGGGGTTGCGTCGAGGTTGTGCGAACCTGATCCGGCGTTTGCGCGCGCTACAACAGCATCTTCATCGACATGCCACCGAAAAAGAAGGCTTCGGAGGTGGCCGCTCCGTCCACGTCTATCCTACCGCCACCGGAGCAAATGGGCGGTGGGGTGGATGCCGGCGGAGGAGCGGGCGCCAGCGGAGGGACTCACATCGTCACTCGGTCCAAGGACAAGGCCCCGCAAGCTTCAGCGTCTGTACATCTGCCGCACCCCTCCCAGGAGGTGCAGGATCGACAACGCCACGGTGCCCCTAGCACCGTACTCGCGTTAGAACAAGGCCAAGCTGGTGGGTCGCGGGACGCTCGAGGCCAACATGCGCATCAACATGCTGGCGCGAGCGCGGGACGGTCGCCTGGGCGAGATGTTGCTCCTTCTAACAATGTTAGAAGTCTGAGCATATCCCGCACCTCGCGTCGCTCGCCACCGCCACCCAAGACTCCAGAGGAAGCGCTGGCCCGAGCCCAGCTGCTTCTAGATTACCCTCCAATGCCAGACAAGATCGACGACTGGAGGGCCACCATTCAGAGCCTTATCGGCTTCGCCAACGGCGACAAGCCCCGGCAACCGAGCACATCGAAGCCCCGGAGAGACGCCCGGGCGCAAGCCGACGCCGATAAGACCACTGGGGGTGCCACCACCGTGTACTCCCCTCCACGAAGGCCAAGATCGCCGACTCGCCGGGCCAACCTCGACGCCGATTCCACCGCGTCGTCGGACCTGCGAGCTCGCCGCGATCGGCGCCGAGTACTCCAAGAACGACGGCAAATCGGGCCATTGGCCAGACACCTTTTGCTCCGATATATGGAGCAGAAGTAGTTTTCCCCATGGAACTCGTATACGGATCGCCTCGAGTGCTCGCTTATGATGAGCTTGAGCAAGAGCAGCTGCGGCAAGACGACGCGCTGCTCCTCGAGGAAGATCGTCTTCAGGCTGCTGTGCGAGCCGCTCGCTACCAGCAAGCTTTGCGCCGCTACCATAGCCGCAAAGTTAATGCCAGAAGCTTCGAGGAAGGCGACCCTGTTCTTCGGCGCGTTCAATCCGCCAAGAATTCCAACAGGTTGACGCCGAAGTGGGAAGGCCTTTATCGGGTGAAACGAGTCAATAGGCTTGGCGCTGTCCGCCTTGAGACCGAAGATGGCTTTCCGGTGAGCAACTCCTGGAACATAGAGCATCTTCATAAGTTTCACCCATAAGGCGCGGTTGCCGGAACCTGTTCCGGCAACCACCTTTCTGTACAAGTCTTGCCGCTGTTGCATGTAATCCTTGATACAGAGCCGGGCGCAGATCCCGTGCATAAAGTACATGTGCTCAGCACATGTTGTCAAATTTCATGCCTTTTTCTTTTATGCATGTATTATCTGACAACTTTGTGCAGCACTCGGCTCCGGTAAGCAATAACAAGCCATAAGGCTCCATATCTTTATTTTCTCTTCTCTCAAAAAGAAGGTTCCTTCGCCCACAAGTTCACGGGGGGGGGGGGGGGGGGGGAAGGAGAGAATGAAGGTGTGGACCGAGCGTCATTCAAAGAAATACGGCCTTGCCGGGGCACAGTCGACAGAAAAGCTAAGTTGCCAAAGTTTGAGCACGATCATTTTCTTAAAATTTTAAGCTATCCTCCTTGAACGACTCTGCTTTGTATGGAAAATCTGTGCGCGGAGGAACCTCCTTGTAGCTAGTTGCACCCTTACTTTGTTTCGAGTCGGCTCAACAACTTAAGTGAGCCGCTAAGCGCCCTTACTTTGCTTCGAGTCTGCTCAGCAACTTAAGTGAGCCGCTAAGCGCCCTTACGTTGTTTTCGAGTCCGCTCAACAACTTAAGTGTGCTGCAGCTAGTTGCGGCAAGGTTTCTTGCCGGAACCGGCACCGCCAGTGGGCTGCTGATGTTCCGCACTCAGCGCTCGCGGCAAGCGTCCTCCGGCACCGCCAGCAAGCTGCTGATGTTCCGCACTCAGCGCTCGCGGCAAGCGTGCTCCGGCACCGCCAGCAAGCTGCTGATGTTCCGCACTCAGCACTCGCGGCAAGCGTGCCCGTGCCGGCAAGTTCCCTAAAAGCGTAGGGTAAAAACATACAAAGAAAGGACCAAGTAAAGGAGATAGCATAGCAAGCATTGCCCAGAATAAAGTTATATTACAAAAGTAACTTGTTGCGGCACTGACTAAATTGTTCCCATGACTTAGATAAACAGCGACAAGGAAAGGAGAAGAGAGATGGTCTAATCCACGCGCTCGCCGTCAACCCTCTTGACCTCATTCACCTTGTCCACGATGGGTGCGACAATGGCTTTGAGTTCTTCAAGATCGGCACCCGCCGGCAGCTTCTTGAGGACGCGGGTGAGGTCGAGGCCCGGGTTGCGGAAGAGTATCTTCACCAACACCTTCTCCAAGACCTTGGCGCAGATTGCGCACGACTCGTCCGCCAGCTTCTTCGGGATCCTTTCTCGGAGTTGCTGGAGGGCCGTCACCACGCCCTTGAAGAAAAAAGTGAGCTTGGCGCTGGGCGGGAGATTTTCGTCAGTGGAGTACCCGAAGCCCGCCAAGTCCAGTTCCGCCAGCTCCTCGTCGATGGATGCAGCGATGTTGACGAGGCCCTCCGTCCAGAGCTCCACCGTGACCTTGAAGGTGTTCTGAGCCTCGGCGGCCCTCATCAGCAGCTCTTCGTTGCCCTTGAGATCTTTCCTCAAGTTATCCTCTCGCTTCTTGGCGGCATCCAGCGTCTCCGTCAAGGTAGCCAGTTTCAGCTCCAGATCAGCGCTCGAGTCCTTGGCGGCGTTCAGCTCCTTGATCTTCTCGGCGAGCTGAACTTGCAGATCGCCATGGGCGCGCGCATCCTTCTCGCGTTCGCGCTGGAGTGCGGCAAGCTCTTCGTTCCTCCTTTTCACGTCCGCCTCCAGCTGCGTCACTTTCACCTCTAACTCCTTCTTGGCGGCCTCAGCAGCCGCGGCGGCATCCTTCGCCTCCTTGAGTGCCCCGCCAAGCGATTGCTCCCAGATGGCGAGCTCCTCTTCGTGGCTGTCCAAGTTCACCTTCTTCTGTATCAGCTCACCATCCCGCTTGGACAGCTCCTCGGCGGCGAGCCTCTGCTGCTCTTCGGCTTCAGCCTTCTCCAGGAGGAACGCCTTCTTCGCCTCCTCGAGCTGCGCCCTCTCCTCGGCAATGGACCGGAGGGCCTCTTGGTTGCGGCTCTTGAGCTCCTCCGCGTGCTTTTCTATGTCAACTCCCGCCTGCGCGACAAGCGCTTCCCGGGACTCAAGCTTTGCTTGCCGGGCGCGGTAGAGCGACTCCAGCTTTCAGAGCAGCTGCTCCCTCCTCGGACTCGCCGCTGCTGCTGCTTGGCTTGTCAACCACTGCCAGCCCAGCAGAGGCGAGTACTTCCCCGTCAAACTCCTCTCCTTCCACCGGCGCCCTGGAGCTCGACGCCCAGGGAAGCTTGATGTACACGCCCTCGCCGGCCTTCAAGTATGCGCCTGGCTGGGGCTCCTCGGAGCCCGGCGCTGCATCAGCGGTGGAGGGGTCGGTGGACGGTGCAGCGCCTTGTGCTCCTGCGTCCTCCGGGTCGTCAGTGTGATCACCGGATCCCTCGCCGGCTCCTGCGCCAGCAGCCTTGGCGGCTTCCTCGTCGGCGGGTTCATCAGTGCCGGCCTCTTCCTCGCCAGCGGCGGCATCTTCAGTGTTGCCGCGTGCGCCTTCCTCGCCGGAGGCCTCGGTCTCCATCGGGACTACGAGAGGGGGATTTGAGGATAGGAAGAGGAAAAAAAGTCAAGCAAATACCCAAAAAAGAAGATCAGAAGAAGGACCCAAGGGAAGATTTCCGACAAGGAAGGTTACCTGTGCTGGGCTCAGTGACCATGGGCTCCTCCACCAAGGGCTCACTAGTTCCATCCCTTGCCGGGGACCTCTCCTTTGCCGGGGAGCTCTCCCTTGTCGGGGAATCGCCCCTTGGTGGCGTAGTCGAAGCAGACAACACTTCCGGGGCGGTTTCTGATTGCCCCTGATGGGCCTGCTCTGCTCCTACGCGAATGGATCAGCAATCAAGATGTCAGCAAAAGGAGAAGCACCCGTGCGCGCCCCACAACAGGAAGTGAACCAAACACTTACGCTGGGGGCTGTGCTGGGGGCTGCAGCGAGGAGAGGGAATCGGGTCCGTCAAGGTGGTCTCGGACGTGTCTTCTGCCGTCACAGCAGGATCGTCCTTGATGACTACCACAGGAATCCTGGCCCTCTTCGCCGCTCTCTCGGCCAGAGTCCTGAAATGGAACAAAGATTCAGAGGAAAGCAGATTAGATACAAGACAAACAATAACAAGGATCAAAGAAAATCAAGAACAGTGAGAAGAAAGCCTCACTCCTCCTCCTCCTCCTCCTCTTCATCATCATCGGAGCTCAGCGCGGAGAGGTCGAAGTCCGGTACCCTCTCTGCGCGGTGTGACGGAGGAGTAGGCTCCCTTCGGCGTTTGCCGGGGGCTACGGCAGGATCAGGTGTGGCGGCCCGGGAAGACCCCGCCTCAGTTGCCGGCACAGCCTGGGATCCTCCCGCGGCAGCGGTACTTGCCGCGGTAGAGCGTGTCCCACGGCGCCGCGGTTGCTGGCCGGCTTGCTCCTCTGCCGTATCTCCAACTCGACGGAGGCGTCTTCTCGGTTGGAATTGGGGCCGCGCTGGGGGCTCCGCCTGCGGCAAGCTGCTCGAAGACGGCTGGCCGCTCGCGCCCTCGGCGGGCTCGCTCGCTTCGACCTCGGGCTCCCCCTCGCCAGCGACTTCCCCGGCGAGGTCTTCCCGGTCGGCAAGACTCGCCGCCTCGGCCGCCTCCGCCTCCTCCAACGTGAAGCCAAACTCGCCTGCGGCAGCGGCAGCCACCGCCTCTTCGGCCCTGGTGGCGATGTACAACATCTCGTTGTCGGTGGTGGCGCGGGTGAGGAGCTTCTGCTCGTCTGAGTTGACTGCTACCTCCGTCAAATTATTGAAGAATTGCTGCACGACCTCGACGGTGGGCTCTATCCAAGTTGCACTTATCCCATGCGAGTCGCACTCTGGCATCATTGCGCAGATGCGATCGCGCTGGGAATTGTTGCACAAGGGGACGACGCCCTGCGGCAACCTGAACCATTCTGGATGGTTGGCGTCACGCTTGAACAGCTCCCTCAGCATCCCGTCAAGCTCCAGAATGGTGAAGTTGAAGTTGAGGCCTAGACGCAGCCTCATGATATCCGCCGGGCCGCCAAACAGCCAGGCGGGCCTCCCCCTCTTTTGTAGAGGGGCGATGCGACGGCGAAGGAAATCCGCGCCAATCGCCCCTGCTGTGAGCCCGGCATGCCTGAGCCGGAGGATTCGGGTGGTGGCAATCTTCAGCTTGGCGTCGTCCGGCGACAGAGCGCTCCAGTCGCCGCCACGCACCACCCGGGTCTGGCGCAGTTTGGTGAATGGCTGTGGATTGGCATCACAGATCCAGCACCACTCCGCCCTCCACTCGTCCCACTTGCTGTGAAGCTCGCCCGTCAAGTACACATCCTTCATGCCAATCCGGGAGGTCCAGGCGATTCCGCCAGCCAGTGGCTCCCCTTTCTCGGCCTGGGGGGAGAAATAATGACGAAAAAGAGCGACATTGGGGAGGATGCCAACAAAGTTCTCACAGAGGTGTGCGAAAACCGCCATTGTCAGAACGGCGTTGGGGGTGAAATCAAGAATATGAAACCCGTAGGTATTCATGACGTCACAGAAGAAATCGAGGCGGACAGAGCCCACAATAGAAGAACACCGGAAAGAAGTAGTAACCTCTGGGGCACTTTTTCGATTTGGAAGCCTCAGCGGAAAGCACCTGCGTGCGCGTATGCGCCCGCGTCTCCGTCGACCAGAAGAGGTAGAACTCCTCCCATAGCGCCTTCGGGGTGAGCTCAGGGAGGAAAAGCACTCGCTTCTTACGCAGCGCCTCAAGCTGCAGCGCCTCGGCCGACTTTGCAGCCTTCGCGGCCTTCCTGGTCTTCGGAGCCATGGCGGAAGCGATGGGGGAAGGCGAGGGCGACGGTGGCGACGGCGGCGATGGGCGGCGGGGCGCTGCTCTCTTTCGGCTTGGGAAGCGGAGGGGAGCGGCGGAGCTTTCGGAGGAAGGAACTGCAAGTGGCGAAGGTGGGGGAACGGCCCTGTTTCCTCTGCTTATAAACGGGGGATGCGGACGTTACGTTTTCCCTGGATTAAAAAATTACCCACGATCTCTCCCACGACGCCGCGTTTGACGCGTGCCGTTGCGAGGGGGGCGTGGTGGGTACAGAATCAGATTTAGTATGACCTAGGCCGCGCGTGCCCGTGCACTGTTTTGGGCCTGGCCCAACAGCGCTCGGCACCGTGTATGGCCCAGGCCCGGGGGCTCCTGTCGGTGTACTAAAGTAGGGGTACCTTAGTATCCCGAACTTGTGCACGGGCAGTTGCAGCGACCCGCGGCAAGGCTTGCCGGGCATCCGCCAAGATCCTCCGCGGCTACTTTGATGCCATCCAAGAACAAAGTACTCAAACCAAGGCCCCGGCAAGAGGAGCTTGCCGGGAAGGCCAACCAAGGCCCCGGCAAGAGAAGCTGGCCGGGAAGACGACAAGACCCCGGCAAGAGGAGCTTGCCGGGAAGGCCACTCAAGGCATTCCAAGAAAACTTGCCGCGACGCACCACGCGCCCCGGCAAGGCCCGGTGAGCGACAAGCTCCCGAACGCGACAAGACGACGACCGCGGCAAGGAGCTTGCCGCGGAAAGCCCCCACTTCGCGCCCGCGCTCCAGCACACCTGCCAACGTGTCGCTCTGGGACCTTCCCAAGCTCACGTGGCAGGAGGCCGTGCAGCTAGGGGTGCGAGGTGGCAAGCAGGCGCTGGAAAGATAACCATCGTGGCAAACGGTGGTGTCTCTAGCAGTCACTTTCGGCACTGTTTAGGCGACACAGACGGGAAATTAATGCCCTTGTCCCCTGCCGCCAGGGTTAGGTATGATAACACTGTACAGGTAGCTGCACCAACCACCACTCTTCCATTTTTGCCCTTTTCCTTCGTTGCCACTTGTGGGTAACCCCTTGAGCATATAAAAGGAGGCCCGTGTGCAACGTGGAGGGGGTTCGGCTCACTGGAGACTAGGAAAGTTTCGACTCATTCGAAACTAGAGGACACCCATGCTCTCAAGCAAGAACAATATAGAAACACAAAGCAGCAGTAGGAGTTTTATCTCTCCGGAGAGCTCCGAAGCTGGGTAAAAATCCCCCGCACGCTCCGCCTCGATCTACTCTTTGTGCGCCCTCCGCCCCCTTGCCGGACTAAAAAGGGGCCCTGCCCCATAGGTGCTCGCTCCCCGCAATGCGACAGTAACTTTGACATGAGGGGGGACATCGGACAGGCATGAGGGAGAGGCGGTCCGCTCTCCCGACCAACTATAGAGGCCACACCCAAACCCTAGAAGAAAGAGCGTCATTGTCGATCTACCCCCTCCCTGATAACTTTGCCATGAGGGGGGCATCGGACATGCATGAGAGAGAGAGGCGGTCCGCTCGCCCGACCAACTATCGAGGCCACCCAAACCCTAGAAGATAGAGCGTTGTTGTTGATATACCCCCTCCCTGATAACTTCGACATGAGGGGGGACGTCAAACATGCATGAGAGAGAGGCGGTTGATGTCTACTACACAACCTTCTTCTTGTAGGACAGTAGAAAATTTCCCTCAAGTGGATGACCTAAGGTTTATCAATCCGTGGGAGGTGTAGGATGAAGATGGTCTCTCTCAAGCAACCCTGCAACCAAATAACAAAGAGTCTCTTGTGTCCCCAACACACCCAATACAAGGGTAAATTGTATAGGTGCACTAGTTCGGCGAAGAGATGGTGATACAAGTGCAATATGAATGGTAGATATAGGTTTTTGTAATCTGAAATTATAAAAACAGCAAGGTAACTAATGATAAAAGTGAGCATAAACGGTATTGCAATGGTAGGAAACAAGGCATAGGGTTCATACTTTCACTAGTGCAAGTTCTCTCAACAATAATAACATAGATAGATCATATAACAATCCCTCAACATGCAACAAAGAGTCACTCCAAAGCCACTAATAGCGCAGAACAAACGGAGAGATTATGGTAGGGTACGAAACCACCTCAAAGTTATCCTTTCTTTTCTATCTATTCAAGAGTCCGTAGTAAAATAACATGAAGCTATTCTTTCCGTTCAATCTATCATAGAGTTCATACTAGAATAACACCTTAAGACACAAATCAACCAAAACCCTAAGGTCACCTAGATACTCCATTTTCACCTCAAGTATCCGTGTGCATGATTATATGATATGCATCACACAATCTCAGATTCATCTGTTCAACCAACACAAAGTACTTCAAAGAGTGCCCAAAAGTTTTACCGGAGAGTCAAGACGAAAACGTGTGCCAACCCTTATGCATAGGTTCATGGGAGGAACCCGCAAGTTGATCACCAAAACATACATCAAGTGGATCACGTGATATCCCATTGTCACCATAGATAAGCACGGCAAGACATACATCAAGTGTTCTCAAATCCTTAAAGACTCAATCTGATAAGATAACTTCAAGAGGAAAACTCAATTCATCACAAGAGAGTAGAGGGGGAGAAACATCATAAGATCCAACTATAATAGCAAAGCTCGCGATACATCAAGATCGTGCCAAATCAAGAACACGAGAGAGAGAGAGATCAAACACATAGCTACTGGTACATACCCTCAACCCCGAGGGTGAACTACTCCCTCCTCGTCATGTAGAGCGCCGGGATGATGAAGATGGCCACTGGTGAGGGATTCCCCCTCCGGCAGGGTGCCCGAACGGGCTCCCGAGAGGTTTTTGGTGGCTATAGAGGCTTGCGGCGGCGGAACTCCCGATCTATCGTGTGCTTTGATGTTTTTAGGGTATATAGGAATATATAGGCGAAAGAAGTTGGTCGGGGGAGCCTCGAGGGGCCCACGAGAGAGGGGGGCGCGCCCAGGGGGGTGGGCGCGCCCCCCACCCTCGTGGCCACCTCGAAGCTTCCTTTACTTCAACTCCAAGTCTCCTGGATCATATCTGTTCCAAAAATAACGGTCCCGAAGGTTTCATTCTGTTTGGACTCCGTTTGATATTCCTTTTCTTTGAAATACTAAAAAAGGCAATAAAACATCAATATGTGTTGGGCCTCCGGTTAATAGGTTAGTCCCAAAAGTAACATAAAAGTGTATAATAAAGCCCGTGATCATTCAAAACAGATAATAAAATAGCATGAATGCTTCATAAATTTTAGATATGTTGGAGACGTATCAACATCCCCAAGCTTAATTCCTGCTTGTCCTTGAGTAGGTAAATGGTAAAAGAAAGAATTTATGAAGTGTGAATGCTAGAAGGTGCACAAGTTTGATCAATGATAATTTCAATCACCTTTTCTAGCATGATTATATGTCATAATAGTAGTTCATCTCATAAAACTTCTCAAGATCAAGTAACAAGCTATTCACATGTTAAAGCATAGACCATAAACTTTCTTGAAAACTAGAAACTTCATTCTTAGTCATCAAACAATTACAATCCATCTTATTTTCAGGAAGGGTCTATGTCAGAGCTTTGATTTAGCAAACTCCACATACTCAACTATCATATAGTCTTCCATGATTGCTAACACTCACGCAATACTAACGGTTATGGAGTTTTAATCGGACACTGAGAAAGATAGGGGCTTATAGTGTTGCCTCCCAACGTATTCACCTTTGGGTGATGTCAACAATAGTAGTTCATGCTAACTTACATCCAATTGGATATATATATATATATATATATATATATATATATATATATATATATATATATATATATATATATACGAGGTGCTTGCCAAAGGATAAAATGAAGAAGGGAAAGGTGAAGATCACCTTGACTCTTGCATAAAGTAAAAGACATAAAGTAAAAGATAGGCCCTTCGCAGAGGGAAGCAGAGGTTCTCATGCGCTTTTATGGTTGGATGCACAAAATCTTAATGCAAAAGAACATCACTTTATATTGCCACTTGTATATGGACCTTTATTATGCAGTCTGTCGCTTTTATTGCTTCCATAACAAGATCGTATAAAGCTTATTTTCTTCACACTAATAGATCATACATATTTAGAGAGCAATTTTTACTGCTTGCACCGATGACAACTTACTTGAAGGATCTTAATCAATCCATAGGTAGGTATGGTGGACTCTCATGGCAAAAACTGGGTTTAAGGATATTTGGAAGCACAAGTAGTATCTCTACTTGGTGCAAGGAATTTTGGCTAGCATGAGGGGGAAAGGCAAGCTCAACATGTTTGAATGATCCATGGCAATATACTTTAACTGAGATGTGAGAAAACATAACCCATTACGTTGTCTTCCTTGTCCAACATCAACTCTTTAGCATGTCATACTTAATGAGTGCTCACAATTATAAAAGATGTCTACGATAGTATATTTATATGTGAAATCTCTCTTTCTTCAATATTCTTTCATGAATTGTTCAAATGACCAATACAATGCTTGCTAACCTTTAATAAATTTACAACCTTTATTTATTAGATGTGAAGTCATTACTCCCATGGGATAAGCAAATGAGACATATATAATTTCAGATTTATGACAATCAACTCATTCAACAATTTACTCATAGGATATAAGTGAAGCACACAAGTAAATGAAAAACTACTCCAAAAAGATATAAGTGAAGATCAATGAGTAGTTTAAATAATTATGTAACTATGTGAAGACTCTCTCTCATTTAAGAATTTCAGATCTTGGTATTTTATTCAACAGCAAGTAAAGCAAGATAAAATGACATTGCAAGGATAGCACAACTCATGTGAAGAAGCAAAAACTTAGGCTCAACCGATACTAACCGATAGTTGTTGAAGAAGAAAGGTGGGATGCCTAACGGGGCATCCCCAAGCTTAGATGCTTGAGACTTCTTGAAATATTTTCTTGGGGTGCCTTGGGCATCCCCAAGCTTGAACATTTGTGTCTCCTTAATTCCTCTCATATCATGGTTTCTCTTTTTATCAAAAGCTTCATCCACACCAAACTCAGCAAGAACTCATGAGATAGGTTAGTATAAACCAATGCAAAACCTTATCATTTTCTACTGTAGCAAATCACTAAAATTATTATTCAACATTGCATACTAAATGCCTCTGCATATTTAATACTCCTATTCTCAAATAGAATCATCAAACAAGCAAAGATATGCAAACAATGCAAACATAACAGCAATCTGCCAAAACAGTACAGTCTGTAAAGAATGCAAGATTCATCATACTTCCCTAACTCCAAAAATTATGAGAAAAATACTACGCTGTAGAAGATTTATCACAGCTCATTATGCAAAAGGTTTCAACATTATATCATTCTCTGACTTTTCTAGGGAATTTTTGCAACAGCGGTAAACTTTCTGTTTTCAAATAGCAACATGTATACTAGCAAAATAAGCATGGCAAAGGCTATCCTTGACATTTTTATTGAAAATAAAGATGCAAAACATTATTATAAATAACAGCAAGAAAGACTAACAGAAGAAAATGACGCTCCAAGCAAAACACATATCATGTGGTGAATAAAAATATAGCTCCAAGTAAAGTTACCGATGAACGAAGACGAAAGAGGGGATGCCATCCGGGGCATCCCCAAGCTTAGGCTCTTGGTTGTCCTTGAATATTACCTTGGGGTGCCTTGGGCATCCCCAAGCTTAGGATCTTGCCACTCCTTATTCCATAATCCATCGAATCTCGACCCAAAACTTGAAAACTCCACAACACAAAACTCAACAGAAAACTCGTAAGCTCCGTTAGTATAAGAAAATAAAACCACCACTTAGGTACTATAATGAACTCATTCTAAATTCATATTGGTGTAATATATACTGTACTCCAACTTATCTATGGTTCATACCCTCCGATACTACTCATAGATTCATCAAAATAAGCAAACAACACATAGGAAACAGAATCTGTCAAAAACAGAACAGTCTGTAGTAATCTGTATCAAACGTATACTTCTGGAACTCCAAAAATCCTACCAAATTAGGAAGTCCTAAGAAATTTGTGTAACAACCCAGAGCAAAAATAATAAGATTGTAAGCACGTGTTGGTGAATTAACAAAACTAATTTACTGGGTGCAAAAGTTTCTGATTTTCAGCAGAGGATCAACAGAACTATCACCGTAAGCTATCCTAAAGGTCTTACTTGGCACTTTATTAAAACAAAAACTATAAAACATGATTAATACAGTAGCATAATCATGTGAACACACAAAAACACTAAGGATAAATATTGGGTTGTCTCCCAACAAGCGCTTTTCTTTAATGCCTTTCTAGCTAGGCATGATAATGACAATGATGCTCACATAAAAGATAAGAATTGAAACATAATGGGAGCATCATGAAGCATATGACTAGCACATTTAAGTCTAACACACTTCCTATGCATAGGGATTTTGTGATAAAACAACTTATGAGAACAATAATCAACTAGCATAGGAAGGCAAAACAAGCATAACTTTAAGGGATAACTAGATTTATGCCCCTAGTTGTGTCCCACTCGTCTGTTTTACCCCTAATTCCCAAAAGTCACCAGTTCTGTCCAAGTCACTTTGGTCCTCTTATGCTTTTGCCTTTTGACCGTTTGTCCGTTGGTTTGAAAATTTCATAACTAATTCATACTAAATCAGAAAAATTCAAGTAAGATACCAAAATGTTCAGAAAAACATCACCTATATGTCAGGGTCATTTGCATTCATGAAAAAAGTGTTGGAAAGTGCACATCTGAGTTTTAGCTCTTTTGGTACCACCATGAATAGTAAACTCTAAAAAAATTCAAAAAAAATATACTGGCAAAGAACAACAAATGTTCTAAGTGTTTGCCAAGTTTCATTAGGGAACGACATTCGTGGAAGTCGTGGCAAAAGAATAATCTATTTTGGAGTGTTGATTGTTTTTTTCGCCGCAGCACCCAGGAACGTTATTCCCTGATGAAACTTGGCAGGCATTTAAAACATTTGTCATTCTTTGCCACCAAGTTTTTTTGAATTTTTTTGAACTTTTTTAGATTTTACTATTCATGGTGGTAGTATAAGAGCTAAAACTCGGATGGGCACTTTCAACACTTTTTTCATGAATGCAAATGACACTGACATATAGGTGATGTTTTTCTGAACATTTTGGTATCTTATTTGCATTTTTCTGATTTAGTATGAATTAGTTATGAAGTTTTTAAACTGATGGTCAAACGGTCAAAGGGCAAAATTATAAGAGGAGCAAAGTGACTTGGATAGAACCAGTGACTTTTGGGAATTAGGGGTAAAACAGACGAGTGGGACACAACTAGGGGCATAAATCTAACTATCCCTAACTTTAAAACTTTGAGCACGTAGAGAGGAACTTGATATTATTGCAATTCCTGCAAGCATATGTTCCTCCCTCATAATAATTTTCAGTAGCATCATGAATGAATGAAACAATATAACCAGCACCTAAAGCATTCTTTTCATGATCTACAAGCATAGAAAATTTACTATTCTCCACATAAGCAAAATTCTTCTCATTCGGAATAGTGGGAGTATCATAAGAGACTTGAATACTAAAAATTGTTTCCACATTAAAAGAGTAATGTTTAGAAAAAGGGTAATCATAATCATGATAAGTTTTATAAATATAATCATCACTACTTTTTATAGCATAAGTTTCATCACAATAATCATCATAAGTAGCAACTTCGTTCTCATCATAATCGATTGAAACCTCTTCCAGGATAGTGGAATCATCACTAAATAAAGTTGACACTCTTCCAAACCCACTTTCATATTCATCACAATAAGATTCAACATCCTCCAAAATAGTGGGATAACTACTTCCTAAAGTTGACACTCTCCTGAACCCACTTTCATCAATATAATCATAATAGGTAAGAGGCATGCTATCATCATAACAACTTTGCATATCAAAACTTGGGAGGCTAAAATATCATCTTCATTAAACGTAGCATCCCCAAGCTTGGGACAAACATTAATTTCAGCAAATATATTCTCAAATATTTCATCCTCATCAAACATAGCTTCCCCAAGCTTGGGCCTTTTCATATCATAAGCATAATCACTCTCATCATTAATAGTATGGATAGCACCAATAGTATAGCAATTATCTTCATCACAATGAGTAGTAGGAGCAACATCATTTGGGAGGGATACCTTTTTACCTTTGTTGCTCCTTCTTTTCTTTTTCTTCTTCACATTATGTGTGGGTTCAACCTTCTTCTTTGAGCTCCTTATAGACGAGATTGGTTGAATAGAAAGCTCCTCCTCCTTACCTGATTCATCATAAGAAATAATAGGAGGATAATGGGAAGTTTCTTCCCTTTCATTAGTATTCTCTTCATCTTCTGTTTGCTTTCTTTTCTTTAGGTAATTGGCAATATAAGGATTTTCAATGCAATTCACCGCACAAAACATATAAATCGTCTCTAGATCGAAATCAAGAAGGTTAT
Organism: Triticum timopheevii; assembly: GCA_963921465.1. Lineage (NCBI taxonomy): Eukaryota > Viridiplantae > Streptophyta > Magnoliopsida > Poales > Poaceae > Triticum > Triticum timopheevii. Next base: position 484,251,283 of record OY997270.1, on the reverse strand, counting down.
AACGGGCAAATTCTGGAAGAAATTTAGTTAAACATTTCATTTCTTCATAACCCATAAGCAAACTAAGTTCATTATAATGTGCAAGGGAAATCAAATCATCACAATTTTTGGACATGATTCGATCATGAAACAACTTGCATCGGAGATGTAAATGACCACTTTCATTGCAAAGTTCATAAGTACGGCCAAGGAAATATAATTATTTAGCACTCACCCTTAGCCTTTCTTGCAACAATTTCGTTTCTACATGCTTATGCCTCTTGCAATATCTATCTTCTCTATTTGGTGTATCTATGCAAACCCAATGCTCTCCACAAAAATCGACATGCTTATAGGAGACATTTTCATCATAACTAGTGCAATCATCATTAGTACTATGGATATCCAAGGAGTTCATACTAACAACATTGCAATCATGCTCATCATTCAAATATTTAGTACCAAGAATTTTAATGCATCCTTCTTCTAGCACTTGAGCACAATTTTCCTTTTCATCATACTCACGAAAGATATTAAAAAGACGAAGCGTATGAGACAAACTCAATTCCATTTTTTTGTAGTTTTCTTTTATAGACTAAACTAGTGATAAAACAAGAAACAAAAAGATTCGATTGCAAGATCTAAAGATATACCTTCAAGCACTCACCTCCCCGGCAACGGCGCCAGAAAAGAGCTTAGTTGATGGGGTGTGAGTGCCGCTTACCTAGCCTCCCCCTCAACGGCACCAGAAAAGAGCTTGATGTCTACTACACAACCTTATTCTTGTAGACGTTGTTGGGCCTCCAAGTGTAGAGGTTTGTAGGACAGTACCAAATTTCCCTCAAGTGGATGACCTAAGGTTTATCAATCCGTGGGAGGTGTAGGATGAAGATGGTCTCTCTCAAGCAACCCTGCAACCAAATAACAAAGAGTCTCTTGTGTCCCAACACACCCAATACAATGGTAAATTGTATAGGTGCACTAGTTCGGTGAAGAGATGGTGATACAAGTGCAATATGGATGGTAGATATAGGTTTTTGTAATCTGAAATTATAAAAACAACAAGGTAATTAATGATAAAAGTGAGCGTAAACGGTATTGCAATGGTAGGAAACAAGGCATAGTGTCGGTGTACTAGAGTAGGGGTACCCTAGTATCCCGAAACTTGTGCACGGGTAGTCGCAGCACCCTGCGGCAAGGCTTGCCGGGTGACCACCAAGGCCCTCCGTGGTTCCTGTGGAGCCATTCAAGAACAAAGTGTTCAAGTTAAGGAGACAAGGCCCCAGCAAGAGGAGCTTGCCGGGAAGGCCAACCGAGGCATCTCAAGGAACTTGCCGCGACGCGCCACGCGTCCCGGCAAGGCCCGGCGAGCGACAAGCTTCCGGACGCGACAAGACAACGACCGCGGCAAGGCGCTTGCCGCGACAAGCTACCACTCTGTACCCACGCTCTAGCACATCCACCAACGTGTCGCCCTGGGACCATTCTAGGCGCGCGTGGCAAGAGGCTGTGCAGCCAGCGGTGCGAGGTGGCAAGCGATGCTGACAAGATTACCATCGTGGCAAGCGGTGGCGCCCCTGATAGTCTCTTTTTGCACTGTTTGGGCAACGCAGACGGGCATTTAATGCCTTTGTCCCCTGCCGTCAGGGTTAGGTAGGATACACTGTTCAGGTAGTTGTACCAACCGCAACTCCTTTTCCATTTTTGCCCTTGCCTACGTTGCCACCTGTCGGTGTCCCCTTGAGCATATAAAAGGAGGCCCATGCGCAACGTAGAGGGGGGTTCGAAACCAGAAAACACTCACGCTCGGTCTCGTTAGCAGCTAGTGTGTATGGTAGCATTCAGCGCTCCCGAGCAAGAACATAATATAATCAGACATGCAGCAGTAGGAGTATTATCTCTCCGGAGAGCTCCGAAGCTGGGTAAATCGCTCGTGTGCTTCGCCTCGATCTGCTCTTCGTGCGATCTCTGCCCCCCGCCGAACCGAAAGGGGCCCGGTCCGCCGGCCCCATAGGTGTTCGTTCCCACGACATCTTTGGCGCGCCAGGTAGGGGGCGTCGAGATTGTGTAAACCTGATCCGGCGTTCGCACGAGCTAGATCTTCATCATCTTCATCAACATGCCACTGAAGAAGAAGACTTTGGAGGTGGCTGCTCCGTCCGCGTCGATCCCACCACCACCAGAGAAAACGGGTGGTGGGGTAGACGCCGGTGGAGGAACGGGCATCGACGAGGGAGCTCACGGTGCTGCCAGGTCCAAGGACAAGGCTGCGCAGACTTCAGTGTCCGTGCACGCACCGCGCCCATCTCAGGAGGCGCGGGACCGACAGCGTCATGGTACTCACGGTACCATACGTTTGTTGAACCAAGATCGAGCTGGTGGATCTTGGGATGCTCAAGACCAGCATGCACGCCAACATGCTGGCACGAGCGTGGCACGGTCGCCTGGACGAGGTACTGCTCCTTCTGACATAGTTAGAAGTCCGAGCATATCCCGCTCCTCGCACCGTTCGCCACCGCCACCCAAAACTCCAGCAGAAGCTTTGGCACGAGCTCAACTGCTCCTGGACTACCCTCCAACGCCAGACAAGATCGACGATTGGAGGGCCACCATTCAGAGTCTCATCGGCTTCGCCAACGGCGACACTCCACGGCATCCAGGTGCATCGCAGCCGCGGCAAGATTGCCAGGCGCGAGCCGATGGCGACAAGACCGGTGGGGGTGCAACCACCATGCACTCTCCGCCCCGAAGGCCAAGATCGCCGACTCGTCGGGTCAACCTCGACACCGACTCCACCGCGTCATCAGATCCACGAGCTCGTCGCGATCAGCGCCAAGTTCTTCATGAACGACAGCAAGAAGACGCTCGTACTCGCATCGAGCATCGAAGAGAAGCGCGGCATCAATCGGACCAGCGCGCTGGGCCCATTGTCGACATGCATGCGCCAGGAGAACCAAGCGAGTTGCTGTATGCGGTAGGTTGCCCTGCGTTCACTCGTGAGCTGCGGCAGGTCCAGTGGCCCAGCACAAAGAATTTCAAGCCAGACGTACCAGAGAAGTACGACGGCAAGTTGCATCCGTCGGGGTTCCTCAGCATCTACACCATCGCAGTGCAAGCTGCCGGGGGGCGAGACGACAAGATCCTTGCCAACTACTTCCCGCTGGTGCTCAAGCCCAATGTCAGGTCCTGGCTCATGCACTTGCCGGACAACTCCATATCCTCCTGGGCAGATCTATGCCATCAGTTTGTCGGCGCCTTTACAGGCGGCCACAAACCTCATGGCCAAGAGAGCGATCTTCATCTGCTCGCCCAGAAGGAAGGAGAGCCCCTGCGCAAGTACATTCAGAGATTCAGCCATGTACAGCGCAACATTCCAGATGTCCACCCTGCCGCGGTCATCAGCGCGTTCCATCAGAACGTGCGAAACCGCAGGATGCGGGAGGAAATGGCGATGTGCAAGATCAGAGACGTCAGTGAGCTATATGCCCTGGCCGACAAGTGTGCACGTGCTGAGGAAGGGAGGAAACTCCGCGGAGAGGATATAGGAGCAGCAAGATCTGACAGCGAGGATGCCGCCCCGGCAAAGAAAAACCGATGGCGGAACAATAGGAAGAAGAAAGGCAAAGATGTGCTAGTCGTTGAGCAGTCCGGCAACGGAGGTGGCGCCAAGAAAGCCAAAGCTGGTAGCTCCGGTGAGGAGGCTGTGGCGGTCGCCGACAAGCAGGACGGCACCGGCAAGCAGTACTGCAAGATCCACCGCACCAAGGGCCATGATCTCCAGAGCTGCAAGAAGGTCGAGCAGCTTGTCGAACAGCAAAAGGCTGAGTACGAGCGACGCGACAAGGAGAAGGCCCAAGAAGGTACTGGAGGATCCGACAAGAAGCGCCCCGACTGGGGAGGACGCCGCGGCAAGGCCAAGCAGCGGCAAGGAGACAGACCTCCCCGCGGCCGCGACAAGGATGAAGATGAAGACGACGATGAAGATATGGATGATGACGAGGCCGATGAGCAGGAGTTCCAGAAAGCCACAGAGGTCCTGTGTGTTGACGGTGGTGCTTCTCTGCATACTTCACACCGCCAGCTCAAGCAGTGGGTGCGGGAAGTCAATGCAGCAGAACCACCCGTCGAGTCACGCAAGCCTCTGAAATGGTCCAGCACACCTATCATCTTTGATATTGAGGACCACCCTGATCGCATAACTGCGGTCGGGTGCTTGCCGGTGTTGGTTTCACCAACTATCCGCAACCTCAAGGTCACTAAGATGCTCGTTGACGGCGGGGCCGGCTTGAACCTGATCTCCTCCGCGGTACTCCAGAAACTCCAGATCCCTGACAGCGAGCTCGAAGAGACCGGCACATTCCAAGGAATCAATCCGGGAAGGAGCAAGCCGAAGGGAAAGATCACGTTGCCGGTAACATTTGGCAGCGAGTTGAACTTCAGAACTGAGAGAGTCACTTTTGACGTTGCTGACTTTCCATTGCCTTACAATGGGATACTCGGCCGTCCAGCGCTCGCCAAATTCATGGCAGCCTCTCACTACGCATACAACATGCTCAAGATGCCAGGCCTGATAAGTGTCATCTCTGTCCCCGGCGACAAGAAAGATGCTCTTATCTGCGCCGACAAGATCTACCGGGACGCAGCAGCCGTAGTAGAACGCAAGTCACTTGCCGCTGAAGCTCCCGGGGAGAAGAAGAAGACCAAGTCCGGCAAGAGTTCTGATGCCCACTCCGGCAAGCGCACCTCTTCGGAGTGCTGCGCTACCGTCGAGGATGCACCATCGAGCTCCACCGGCAAGTGTAAGAAGGCAATGACAGCTCCGCCAGAGACCAAGAAGGTGCCCGCCAAGGAGGAAGGCACTGGTGGTACCTTCACCATCAGTGCCACTCTCGACCCTAAATAGGAAAGCGCGCTCGTTGCTTTCCTGCGGGCGAATGTCGACGTGTTTGCATGGCAACCGTCTGACATCCCTGGTGTTCCCAAGAAAGTAATCGAGCACTACCTTGCCGTCTGTCCTCATGCGTGGCCCGTCAAGCAGAAGGTCAGGAAACAGGCAGTGGAGCGCCAAGAATTCATCGCATAAGAAATCAAGAAGTTGGAAGCAGCAGGCCTTGTCAGAGGAGTGCTCCATCCTACGTGGTTGGCCAATCCTGTAGTCGTGCGCAAGGCAAACGGGAAATGGAGGCTTTGTATCGACTTTACCGATGTTAATAAAGCTTGTCCCAAAGACCCATTTCCCTTGCCGCGCATTGACCAGATTGTTGACTCCACGGCCGGATGTGACTTGCTTTCATTTCTTGACGCATACTCAGGATACCATCAGATCTTCATGGCAGAAGAGGATGAGGAGAAGACCGCATTCATCACTCCATGTGGCACATACTGTTTCGTACGGATGCCTTTCGGTTTAAAGAATGCTGGTTCAACATTTGCAAGGGTTGTCCATGATGCTTTTGAGCCACAAATACACAGAAATGTGGAAGCCTACATGGATGACATAGTGGTCAAGAGCAAGGACAAGGCAACTCTGATTCAAGATTTAGATGAAACCTTCACAAATCTGCGCAAGATCAACCTCAAGCTTAACCCCGAGAAGTGTGTGTTTGGGGTCCCCTCCGGCAAGCTTCTCGGGTTCTTCGTGTCTCAGCAGGGAATTGAAGCCAATCCCGACAAGATCAAGGCCATTGAGCAGATCGAAGCACCGAAGCGCGTCAAGGATGTACGAAGACTTGCCGGTTGCGTGGCTGCTCTCAGCAGGTTTATCTATAAGTCTGCTGAGCGCGCCTGCCATTTTTCAAAATATTGAAAAAGGCAGGTCCAATGAAATGGACTCCGGAAGCGGAGGCTGCGCTGCAGGACTTGAAGAGATACCTGTCCTCCACTCCAACACTTGTCGCACCTAAGCCACAAGAGAAGTTGCTGCTGTATATAGAGGCAACCAATCAAGTGGTTAGTGCTGCGTTAGTAGCGGAGAGGGAGGCGGATGATGAGCCAGCAACCATGGCGGATGCATCCAGCGACAAGTAGGGGGCTTCGCCGACAAGCTCTGGTCCCGACAAGGGTGGATCTGCGCAGGCGCATGAGGAGATACAGAAGAGAATGGTGCAGCGCCCAGTTTACTTTGTCAGTACCCTTCTGCAGGGAGCTAGATCGAGGTACTCTGGTGTGCAGAAATTGCTTTTCGGCCTTCTCATGGCCTCGAGAAAGCTGCGCCATTATTTCCAAGCACATGAGATCATAGTTGTCACTCGTTTTCCGCTGAAGAGGATACTGCAGAGTCCAGAAGCAACAGGCAGGATTGTCGAGTGGGCACTGGAACTGTCAAGCTTTGGCCTCAAGTTTGAGAGCACTTCAACTATCCAGAGCCGAGCATTGGCAGAATTCATAGCAGAGTGGACGCCAACACCGGATGAAGAAATTCCAGAAACGAGCATCCCCGTCAAGGAGGCAAGCAAAGAGTGGCTCATGTACTTTGATGGTGCCTTTTCGCTGCAAGGCGCCGGTGCGGGCGTGCTACTTGTTGCGCCCACCGGAGAGCACCTCAAGTACGTAGTCCAGATGCACTTTCCCAGGGAGCAAGCAACGAACAATACTGCGGAGTATGAAGGTTTGCTTGCCGGTCTTAGGATCACGGCAGAACTTGGGATCAAGAAGCTCATTGTCAGGGGTGACTCACAGCTTGTCGTCCGCCAAGTGAACAAGAATTATCAGAGTCCATTGATGGAAGCTTACGTTGATGAAGTGAGAAAGTTAGAAGAGCGCTTTGACGGCCTACAGATGGAACACGTTCCAAGAGCTCAGAACGACATTGCCGATGGCCTGTCGAAGTGCGCCGCATTTAAGTTACCTGTGGAACCAGGGATCTTTGTGCTCAAACTGACTCAACCGTCTGTAACACCATCAACTGGACAGAGCAAGAAGAGGAAGTTGATTCCTGGTGACTACTTTCCGGCAGAGCTTCCCGAAGCCGCCGCCAAGAAGGTCCCCAGAATCAACACCAAGGATGCTGAGGAGCAGTCTGCTCCGGCAAGCCCTAGGGTTTGTTCCGTTGAAGCAGACGCTCCCGGCAAGTTTTGCTCCGACAAGCTTGCCGGGGAACGTCAAGCTCTGACTGAGCCGCAGGTTCTCTCCGTAGAAGCGGATGTTCCCGCAGCAGCATATGTGCGTTTAGCCCTTGTTGTCGAGCCGCAAGCTCCAGTATGAGCACAACAGATTGTCCGTTTCCTTCAGACAGGAGAACTTCCCAAAGAGCAAGAAGAAGCGGAAAGAGTAGCCCGGCAGTCAAGTATGTACCAGTTTGTCAACAACACACTGTACAGAAGAAGACTCAACGGTGTGAAATTGAAGTGTATTCACCGGGAAGATGGACAAAAGCTGTTGGCAAAGATTCACGGAGGCATATGTGGTCACCACATTGGCGCAAGAGCACTTGCCGGCAAAGCATTCCGGCAAGGTTTCTTTTGGCCGACAGCCCTCCAGGATGCAACTGCACAAGTAACCAAGTGTGAAGCATGCCAGTTCCATTCCAAGAAGATACACTAGCCAGCTCAAGCTCTCTAGACGATCCCTTTATCCTGGCCATTTTCGGTCTGGGGGCTCGACATCCTCGGCCCCTTTCCCCGAGCTGTCGGGGGCTTTGAGTACTTGTACGTTGCAATCGACAAGTTCACAAAGTGGCCGGAAGTGGAAGCAGTGAGGAAGGTGACAGCACAGTCAGTAGTCAAGTTCTTCAGGTCGATTGTTTGCCGTTTCGGGATCCCTAACATGATCATCACCGACAACGGCACGCAATTCATGAGCCACACCTTCATGCAGTACATCCAAGATCTTGGCGCCAAGATCTGCTTCGCTTCTGTTGCTCATCCGAGAAGCAACGGTCAAGCGGAGAGGGCAAATGCTGAAGTGCTGCGCGGGCTCAAGACCAGGACGTTCGACAGGCTGCGCAAGTGCGGAAAGAACTGGATCGAGGAGCTGCCAGTGGTTCTTTGGTCGATCCGGACGACGCCAAATCGAGCCACTGGCCAGACACCTTTCGCTCTAGTCTATGGAGCAGAGGCAGTTCTCCCCACGGAACTCGTATACGGGTCACCTCGAGTGCTCGCTTATGATGAGCTTGAGCAAGAGCAACTGCGACAAGATGACGCGCTGCTCCTTGAGGAGGATCGTCTTCAGGCTGCTGTACGAGCTGCTCGCTACCAGCAAGCTTTGCGCTGCTACCATAGCCGCAAAGTTAATGCCAGAAGTCTCGAGGAAGGTGACCTTGTTCTTCGGCGTGTTCAGTCCGCCAAGAATTCAAACAAGTTGACGCCGAAGTGGGAAGGCCCTTACCGGGTGAAACGAGTCACTAGGCCTGGCGCTGTCCGCCTTGAGACCGAAGATGGCATTCCGGTGAGCAACTCCTGGAACATTGAGCATCTTCGTAAGTTTTACCCGTAGGGCGCGGTTGCCGGAACCCGTTCCAGCAACCACCTTTTGTACAAGTCTTGCCGCTGTTGCATGTAATCCTTTGTACAAAGCCGGGCGCAGACGCCGTGCATAAATAAAGCTCATGTGCTCCGCACATCTTGTCAATTTCATGCTTTCTATTTTTTGCATGTGTTATCTGACACTTTGTGCAGCACCTACCCCCGGTAAGCAATAACGAGCCGTAAGGCTCCATATTTTTATTTTCTCTTCTTTCTTTTTCTCAAAGTAAGGGAAGGTTCCCTCGCCCACAAGTTTGCCGGGGGGAAAGGAGAAGATAATGATGTGGACCAGGCGTTGTTCAAGAAAGTTTCGCCTTGCCGGGACGCAAACGACAGAAAAGCTAAGTTGTCAAAGTTTGAGCAATCAGTTTTAAAATTTTTAAGTTATCTTCCTCGAACGACCGTGCTTTGTATGGAAAATCTGTGCGCGGAGGAACCAACTCGTAACTAGTTGCGCCCTTACTTTGTTTCGAGTCCGCTCAACAACTTAAGTGAGCTGCGACTAGTTGCGACAAGGTTTCTTGTCGGTAGTGGCACCGTCAGCAGGCTGCTGACGTTCCGCACTCAGCGCTCGCGGCAAAGGTGCTTGCACCGGCAAGTTCCCCAAAAGCGTAGGACAAAAACATACAAAGGAAGGAGTCAAGTAAAGGAAATAACATAGCAATCGATACCCAAAATAAAGTTATATTACAAGATAGCTTGTCGCAGCTCTAATGGATTGTTCTCGTAACATGACCAGCAGCGACAAGAAAAGGAGAAAACGGGCGGCCTAATCCACGCGATCGCCATCAACCCTCTTGACCTCGTTCACCATGTCCACAATGGGTGCCACAAGGGCCTTGAGCGCTTCCAGATCAGCATCCGGCGGCAGCTTCTTGAGGACATTGGTGAGGTTGAGGCCCGGGTTGCGGAAGGCCACCTTCACCAACACTTTTTGAAGAACTCCCGCGCAGATCGCGCGTGACTCGTCGGCCAGCTGCTTTGGGATCTTCTCCCGGAGTCGCTGGAGGGCCGTCGCCACGCCTTTGAAGAACAAGGTGAGCTTGGCACTGGGTTGGAGGTTCTCGTCGGAGGAGTACCCGAGATTCTCCATCCCCAGCTGCGCCAGCTCCCCATCAATAACTGCGGCGATGTTCACGAGACCCTCTGTCCAGAGTTCCACAGTCTCCCTGAAAGTGTTCTGGGTTTCGGCGGCCCTCGTCAGCAGCGCTTCGTTGGCCTTGATCTCCTCCTTCAAGGCCACCTCCTGCTCCCTGGCGCCGTCCAGCGTCTTGGTCAAAGTAGCCAGCTTCAACTCAAGATCTGCGTTGGAGTCCTTGGCGGCGCTAAGCTCCTTGCCCTTCTCGATAAGACGACCCTGCAGCTCGCCATGGGCGTAGGCGTCCTTCTCGCGCTCACGCTTGAGCGCGGCAAGCTCTTCGCCGCTCGTCTTGAGATCGGCCTCCAGCCGCGCCACCTTCGTCTCCAGCTCCTTCTTGGCGGCCTCGGCAGCTGCGGCCGCGTCCTCTGCTTCCTTGAGAGCCCCGCTGAATGTTTGCTCGCGCGTGGCAAGCTCCTCCTCGTGGCTGTCAAGGTTGACCTTCCGCTGCGCCAGCTCGCCTTCCCGCGCAAACAGCTCCTCGGCGACAAGCCGCTGTTGCTCTTCGGCTTCAGCCTTCTCGAGGAGGAAGGCTTTCCGCGCCTCGGCGAGTTGCTCCCGCTCCTCTGCCAGGGACCGGAGGGCTTCCTGGTTGCGACCCCGGAGCTCCTCTGCACGCTTCTCAATGTCCATTCCCGCCTGCACGACAAGCGCTTCTCGGGATTCCACCTTGGCTTGTCGAGCGTGGTAGAGCGACACCAGCTTCCGTAGCAGCCGCTCCTCCTCAGTCTTGTCGCTGCTGCTGCTCGGCGCGTCAACCAGCGTCAGCCCAGCGGAGGCAAGCACCTCTCCATCAAAAGTTTCTCCTTCGACCGGCGCCCTGGAGCTTGACGCCCAGGGGAGATTGATGAAGACGCCATCGCCGGCCTTCAAATAGGCGCCGGGCTGGGGCTCTTCGGAGCCTGACGCTGCGGCAGCGGCGGAGGGATCGGCGGTCGGCGTAGCGCCTGACGCTCCTGCGGCCTCAGGGCCGTCAGTGCGATCGCCAGACCCCTCGCCAGCTCCTGCGGCGGCAGCTTTGGCGGCCTCTTCGCCGGCAGGATCATCAGCACCGGCTTCTTCTTCGGTGGCAGCGGCGTGGTCGATGTTGCCGCATGCGTTCTCCTCGCCGGTGGCCTCGGTCTCTGTCGGTGTCAAAACCGGCGGATCTCGGGTAGGGGGTCCCGAACTGTGCGTCTAGGCGGATGGTAACAGGAGACGAGGGACACGATGTTTTACCCAGGTTCGGGCCGTCTCGATGGAGGTAAAACCCTACGTCCTGCTTGATTAATATTGATGATATGGGTAGTACAAGAGTGGATCTACCACGAGATCAAGGAGGCTAAACCCTAGAAGCTAGCCTATGGTATGATTGTTGTAATGTATGTTGTCCTACGGACTAAAGCCCTCCGGTTTATGTAGACACCGGAGGAGGCTAGGGTTACACAGAGTCGGTTACAATGGTAGGAGATCTACATATCCATATCGCCAAGCTTGCCTTCCACGCCAAGGAAAGTCCCATCCGGACACGGGACGGAGTCTTCAATCTTGTATCTTCGTAGTCTTGGAGTCTGGCGGACGATGATAGTCTGGCTGTCCGGACACCCCCTAGTCCAGGACTCCCTCAGTAGCCCCTGAACCAGGCTTCAATGACGATAAGTCCGGCGCGCATAATGTTCGGCATTGCAAGGCGGGTTCCTCCCTTGAATAATCCAGAGAAGATCGTGAACACCAGGATAGTGTCCGGCTCTGCAAAATAAATTCCATATTCCACCGTAGGGAGAATAAAATGTACACTAGTTCAATCTGCTGACGTACTACGCGGCGTGACATCACACCGCTACCAAGTCTTTGTTTGAATCGTTTTTTACTATACCATCTCAGCACGTTTAGCGAGGCAGTTTCCTTGGCACGTCTTGTCGAAGCAGAGATCGTGTTCCCCTTATCTCGGGATTCTCATCAATACGTGCGTGGGTAACCCAACCGTTCCCGTCGCCACGCCTCCTCTATCGAAGGTGAATCCCAAACGGTCACGGAGACGGCTCTTGGTATTTTTCCCCTTTATAAGAGGACCAAGGCTCGCTCTTGTTCTTCAATCTCGCATCGAATATCCTCCTCGCTCCCAGTTCCAACACCCAGAGCCTCAGATTCGAGCGCTTCGGATCCTCAACCATGTCCGGCTCCGACCTCCAGGGCCGGTGGATGCCCTCCTCCATCACGGAGGAGGACATATTGAAGTTACGTGAGGCCAAGTACCTAGCCTACGAGGTTTCGCACAGGTTGCCTGCCCAAGGGCTGGCCGTGCCCGCCCCCGAGCCCGGCGAATACGTCGTCTTCGTATCCCACCTCCGTCGGGGTTTAGGCTTCCCGATGGACCCCTTCGTGAGAGGGCTCATGTTCTACTACGGGCTGGATTTTCATGACTTGGCTCCGGAGTCCATCCTCCATATCTCCGCATTCATTATCGTCTGCGAAGCCTTCCTCCGCGTCACTCCCCACTTCGGCCTGTGGCTGAAGACCTCCAATGTGAAGCCGAAGATGATCGGGGGGCGTCAAGCGGAGTGCGGCGGGGCGGCCATAAGCAAAAAGGCCAATGCCCCGTGGCCCGAGGGTTCCTTCCAAGAGGAACTCGGACTGTGGCAGCAGGAGTGGTTCTATATCACCGCTCCGAGGGGCAGCAAACAAAAGCCGCCGCTTTCATTCCGCCCGGGACCTCCACGCCAACTGATGTCGTGGGTCAACCAAGGGCTCAATTGGGGGCCGTCCGAAGACGTGCCCTCACTGCAGGGCCGGATTCGAGACCTCCAAGTGAGGGAGATCAATCTGGTCGTGGTGATGCAGGTTATGCTAATCAGGCATCTTCTGCCCTGCAAACGCCGTCCTCTCCGTCTATGGGAGTTCAACCCGGAGGGACCTCGGATTCTCCAACACTTCATGGGTGCAACACCCGTGGAGATGTACAAGTTGTTCTTCGGACCGCAGGTGGCGTGTCCGGAATTAGCCGAGGACGCAGGCTTAAGCCGCAATCACCCGGATACTCAGGTAAATAGCTCCGAGTCCGGACATTCTGTTTATATGCCTTTCTAGAGTTCGCCTCCTGACCCATTACTCTTCACAGGAGTGGGTGGCGCGATCAAGGCTGATAAGGTGTCCGGCCCCCCTCCCAGAGACCGCACTGGAGCCCGTGCTGGTCAGAATGTTGGAGGTCACGCCCACAGAAGGGAGCGAAGGGGAAAACAGAGGAGCTAATATTTCACCCAAAGGGGCGTCTGAAGAGGGGGGAATCAAGAACCCCTCCTTCCAGGGGGAGAAGAGGACCGCCTCCGAAGATCCGGAGGCCAAAGCCCCTAAACGGGGGAAGAGATCTTCCCCGGGGGGTCTGGCATTCGGGGAGAATCCGGACGCACAATCATCGCCAAAGAATCAGCCCTCCAGCGAGCCATGAGTATGAAAATGTTGGGGAACGTAGTAATTTCAAAATTTTTCCTACGCACACGCAAGATCATGGTGATGATATAGCAACGAGAGGGGAGAGTGTATGTCCACGTACCCTAGTAGACCGTAAGCGGAAGCGTTAGCACAACGCGTTTGATGTAGTCGTACGTCTCCACGATCGACCGATCCAAGCACCGAATGTACGGAGCCTCCGAGTTCAGCACACGTTCAGCTCGATGACGTCCCTCGAACTCCGATCCAGCCGAGTGTCGAGGGAGAGTTCTGTCAGCACGACGGCGTGGTGACGATCTTGATGTTCTACCGGCGCAGGGCTTCGCCTAAGCTTCGCGACGATATGACCGAGGTGGAATATGGTGGAAGGGGGCACCGCACACGGCTAAGGAACGATCCGTAGATCAACTTGTGTGTCTATGGGGTGCCCCTTGCCCCCGTATATAAAGGAGGGAGGGGGGAGGTGCGGCCGGCCCCTTAGGGGTGCACCTGGAGGAGTCCTACTCGCACCGGGAGTAGGACTCCCCCCTCTTGCCTTGGTGGAGAAGGAAAGGGGGGAGGGGAAAGAGGAAAGGGGGGTGCCGCCCCCCCTTCCTTGTCCTATTCGGACTAGGGGGGAGGGGGGCGCGCGGCCTGCCCTGGCCGGCCCTCCTCTTCTCCCTCTTGGCCCACTAAGGCCCAATATCCCCCGGGAGGGTTCCGGTAACCCTCCGGTGTTCCGGTAAAATCCCGATTTCACCCGGAACCATTCCGATGTCCAAATATAGGCTTCCAATATATCAATCTTTATGTCTCGATCATTCTGAGACTCCTCGTCATGTCCGTGATCACATCCGGGACTCCGAACAAACTTCGGTACATCAAAACTTATAAACTCATAATAAAACTGTCATCGAAACGTTAAGCGTGCGGACCCTACGGGTTCGAGAACTATGTAGACATGACCTAAAACCATTCTCGGTCAATAACCAATAGCGGGACCTGGATGCCCATATTGGTTCCTACATATTCTACGAAGATCTTTATCGGTCAAACCGCATAACATCATACTTTGTTCCCTTTGTCATCGGTATGTTACTTGTCCGAGATTTGATCGTCGATATCCAATACCTAGTTCAATCTCGTTACCGGCAAGTCTCTTTACTCGTTCCGTAATACGTCATCTCATAACTAACTCATTAGTTACATGCTTGCAAGGCTTAGGTGATGAGTATTACTGAGAGGGCCCAGAGATACCTCCCCGACAATCGGAGTGACAAATCCTAATCTCGAATTATGCCAACCCAACATGTACCTTCGGAAACACCTGTAGAGCACCTTTATAATCACCCAGTTACGTTGTGACGTTTGGTAGCACACAAAGTGTTCTTCCGATAAACGGGAGTTGCACAATCTCATAGTTTATAGGAACTTTGTATAAGTCATGAAGAAAGCAATAGCAGTATACTAAACGATCAAGTGCTAGGCTAACAGAATGGGTCATGTCAATCACATCATTCTTCTAATGATGTGATCCCACTAATCAAATGACAACACATGTCTATGGTTAGGAAACATAACCATCTTTGATTAATGAGCTAGTCAAGTAGAGGCATACTAGTGACCATAGTTTTGTCTATGTATTCACACATGTATCATGTTTCCGGTTAATACAATTCTAGCATGAATAATAAACATTTATCATGATATGAGGAAATAAATAATAACTTTATTATTGCCTCTAGGGCATATTTCCTTCAGTCTCCCACTTGCACTAGAGTCAATAATCTAGATTACATAGTAATGATTCTAACACCCATGGAGTCTTGGTGCTGATCATGTTTTGCTCGTGAGAGAGGCTTAGTCAACGGGTCTGCAACATTCAGATCCGTATGTATCTTGCAAATCTCTATGTCACCCACTTGGACTTGGTCCCGAATGGAATTGAAGCGTCTCTTGATGTGCTTGGTCCTCTTGTGAAATCTGGATTCCTTTGCCAAGGCAATTGCACCAGTATTGTCACAGAAGATCTTCATTCGTCCCGATGCACTAGGTATGACACCTAGATCGGAAATGAACTCCTTCATCCAGACTCCTTCATTAGAATGACACCTATGTACTCCGCTTCACATGTAGATCCCGCCACGACGCTTTGTTTAGAACTTCACCAACTTACAGCTCCACCGTTTAATAAAAACACGTATCCGGTTTGCGATTTAGAATCGTCCGGATCAGTGTCAAAGCTTGCATCGACGTAACCATTTACGACTAGCTCTTTGTCACCTCCATATACGAGAAACATATCCTTAGTCCTTTTCAGGTATTTCAGGATGTTCTTGACTGCTGTCCAGTGATCCACTCCTGGATTACTTTGGTACCTTCCTGCCAAGCTTATTGCTAAGCATACGTCAGGTCTGGTACACAGCATTGCATACATGATAGAGCCTATGGCTGAAGCATAGGGAACATTTTTCATTTTCTCTCTATCTTCTGCTGTGGTCGGGCATTGAGTTCGACTCAACTTCACACCTTGTAGCACAGGCAAGAATCCTTTCTTTGCCTGATCCATTTTGAACTTTTTCAAAATTTTGTCAAGGTATGTGCTTTGTGAAAGTCCTATTAAGCATCTTGATCTATCTCTATAGATCTTGATGCCCAATATGTAAGCAGCTTCCCCGAGGTCTTTCATCGAAAAACTTTTATTCAAGTATCCCTTTATGCTATCCAGAAATTTTATATCATTTCCAATTTATAATATGTCATCAACATATAAAACTAGAAATGCTACAGAGCTCCCACTCACTTTCTTGTAAATACAGGCTTCTCCAAAAGTCTGTATAAAACCATATGCTTTGATCACACTATCAAAGCGTTTATTCCAACTCCGAGATGCTTGCACCAGTCCATAAATGGAACGCTGGAGCTTGCACACTTTGTCAGCACCTTTTGGATCAACAAAACCTTCCGGCTGCATCATATACAACTCTTCTTCTAGAAATCCATTCAAGAATGCAGTCTTGACATCCATTTGCCAAATTTCATAATCATGAAATGCAGCAATAGCCAACATGATTCGGACAGACTTAAACATCACTACGGGTGAGAAAGTCTCATCGTAGTCAACCCCTTGAACTTGTCGAAAACCTTTCGCAACAAGTCGAGCTTTATAGACAGTAACATTACCATCAGCGTCAGTCTTCTTCTTAAAGATCCATTTATTCTCAATGGCTTGCCGATCATCGGGCAAGTCAACCAAAGTCCATACTTTGTTTTCATACATGGATCCCATCTCAGATTTTATGGCCTCCAGCCATTTTGCGGAATCTGGGCTCATCATCGCTTCCTCATAGTTCGTAGGTTCATCATGGTCAAGTAACATGACTTCCAGAATAGGATTACCGTACCACTCTGGTGCGGATCTTACTCTGGTAGACCTACGAGGTTCAGTAGAAACTTGATCTGAAGTTTCATGATCAATATCATTAGCTTACTCACTAATTGGTGTAGTCGTCACAGGAACCAGTTCTCGTGATGAACTACTTTCCAATAAGGGAGTAGATATAGTTATCTCATCAAGTTCTACTTTCCTCCCACTCACTTCTTTCGATAGAAACTCCTTCTCTAGAAAGGATCCATTCTTAGCAACGAATGTCTTGCCTTCGGATCTGTGATAGAAGGTGTACCCAACAGTCTCTTTTGGGTATCCTATGAAGACACATTTCTCCGATTTGGGTTCGAGCTTATCTGGTTGAAGTTTCTTCACATAAGCATCGCAGCCCCAAACTTTAAGAAACGACAACTTTGGTTTCTTGCCAAACCATAGTTCATAAGGCGTCATTTCAACGGATTTAGATGGTGCCCTATTTAACGTGAATGCGGCCATCTCTAAAGCATAACCCCAAAACGATAGCGGTAAATCGGTAAGAGACATCATAGATCGTACCATATCAAGTAAAGTACGATTACGACGTTCGGACACACCATTCCGTTGTGGTGTTCCAGGTGGTGTGAGTTGCAAAACTATTCCGCATTGTTTCAAATGTAAACCAAACTCGTAACTCAAATATTCTCCTCCACGATCAGATCGTAGAAACTTTATTTTCTTGTTACGATGATTTACCACTTCACTCTGAAATTCTTTGAACTTTTCAAATGTTTCAGATTTGTGCTTCATTAAGTAGATATACCCATATCTGCTCAAATCATCAGTGAAGGTGAGAAAATAACGATATCCGCCACGAGCCTCAACATTCATCGGTCCACATACATCTGTATGTATGATTTCCAACAAATCTGTTGCTCTCTCCATAGTTCCGGAGAACGGTGTTTTAGTCATCTTGCCCATGAGGCACGGTTTGCAAGTACCAAGTGATTCATAATCAAGTGATTCCAGAAGTCCATCAGTATGGAGTTTCTTCATGCGTTTTACACCGATATGACCTAAACGGCAGTGCCACAAATAAGTTGCACTATCATTATCAACTCTGCATCTTCTGGCTTCAACATTATGAATATGTGTATCACTACTATTGAGATTTAATAAAAATAGACCACTCTTCAAGGGTGCATGACCATAAAAGATATTACTCATATAAATAGAACAAACATTATTCTCTGATTTAAATGAATAACCGTCTCGCATTAAACAAGATCCAGATATAATGTTCATGCTCAACGCTGGCACCAAATAACAATTATTCAGGTCTAAAACTAATCCCGAAGGTAGATGTAGAGGTAGCGTGCCGACCGCGATCACATCGACTTTGGAACCGTTTCCCACGCGCATCGTCACCTCGTCCTTGGCCAGTGCTCGCTTATTCCGTAGTCCCTGTTTCGAGTTGCAAATATTAGCAACAGAACCAGTATCAAATACCCAGGTGCTACTACGAGCTCTAGTTAGGTACACATCAATAACATGTATATCACATATACCTTTGCTCACTTTGCCATCCTTCTTATCCGCCAAATACTTGGGGCAGTTCCGCTTCCAGTGTCTAGTCTGCTTGCAGTAGAAGCACTCAGTTTCAGGCTTAGGTCCAGACTTGGGTTTCTTCTCTTGAGCAGCAACTTGCTTGCCGTTCTTCTTGAAGTTCCCCTTCTTCTTCCCTTTGCCCTTCTTCTTGAAACTAGTGGTCTTATTGACCATCAACACTTGATGCTCCTTCTTGATTTCTACCTCCGCGGCTTTCAGCATCGCGAAGAGCTCGGGAATAGTCTTGTTCATCCCTTGCATATTATAGTTCATCACAAAGCTCTTGTAGCTTGGTGGCAGTGATTGGAGAATTCTGTCAATGACACTATCATCAGGAAGATTAACTCCCAGTTGAATCAAGTGATTGTTATACCCAGACATTCTGAGTATGTGTTCACTGACAGAACTGTTCTCCTCCATCTTGCAGCTGTAGAACTTATTGGAAACTTCATATCTCTCAATCCGGGCATTTGCTTGAAATATTAACTTCAACTCCTGGAACATCTCATATGCTCCATGACGTTCAAAACGTCGTTGAAGACCCGGTTCCAAGCCGTAAAGCATGGCACACTGAACTATAGAGTAGTCATCAGCTTTGCTCTGCCAGACGTTCTTAACGTCGTCAGTTGCATCAGCAGCAGGCCTGGCACCCAGCGGTGCTTCCAGGACGTAACTCTTCTGTGCAGCAATGAGGATAATCCTCAGGTTACGGACCCAGTCCGTGTAATTGCTACCATCATCTTTCAACTTTGCTTTCTCAAGGAACGCATTAAAATTCAACGGAACAACAACACGAGCCATCTATCTCCAAACAAACATAAACAAGCAAGATACTATCAGGTACTAAGTTCATGATAAATTTAAGTTCAATTAATCGTATTACTTAAGAACTCCCACTTAGACAGACATCTCTCTAGTCATCTAAGTGATCACGTGATCCAAATCAACTAAACCATAACCGATCATCACGTGAGATGGAGTAGTTTTCAATGGTGAACATCACTATGTTGATCATATCTACTGTATGATTCACGCTCGACCTTTCGGTCTCTGTGTTCCGAGGCCATATCTGCATATGCTAGGCTCGTCAAGTTTAACCTGAGTATTCTGCGTGTGCAAAACTGGCTTGCACCCGTTGTAGATGGACGTAGAGCTTATCACACCCGATCATCACGTGGTGTCTCGGCACGACGAACTTTGGCAACGGTGCATACTCAGGGAGAACACTTCTTGATAATTTTAGTGAGAGATCATCTTAAAATGCTACCGTCAAACAAAGCAAGATAAGATGCATAAAGGATAAACATCACATGCAATCAATATAAGTGATATGATATGGCCATCATCATCTTGTGCTTGTGATCTCCATCTCCGAAGCACCGTCGTGATCACCATCGTCACCGGCGCGACACCTTGATCTCCATCGTAGCATCGTTGTCGTTACGCCATCTATTGCTTCTACGACTATCGCTACCGCTTAGTGATAAAGTAAAGCAATTACAGGGTGTTTGCATTTCATACAATAAAGCGACAACCATATGGCTCCTGCCAGTTGCCGATAACTTCGGTTACAAAACATGATCATCTCATACAATAAAATATAGCATCACGTCTTGACCATATCACATCACAACATGCCCTGCAAAAACAAGTTAGATGTCCTCTACTTTGTTGTTGCAAATTTTACGTGGCTGCTACGGGCTTAGCAAGAACCGTTCTTACCTACGCATCAAAACCACAACGATAGTTTGTCAAATAGACTCCATTTTAACCTTCACAAGGACCGGGCGTAGCCACACTCGGTTCAACTAAAGTGAGAGAGACAGACACCCGCCAGCCACCTTTAAGCACAAGTGCTCGTAACGGTGAAACCAGTCTCGCGTAAGCGTACGCGTAATGTCGGTCCGGGCCGCTTCATCTCACAATACCGCTGAACCAAAGTATGACATGCTGGTAGGCAGTATGACTTATATCGTCCACAACTCACTTGTGTGCTACTCGTGCATATAACATCAACGCATAAAACCTAGGCTCGGATGCCACTGTTGGGGAACGTAGTAATTTCAAAAAATTTCCTACGCACACGCAAGATCATGGTGATGATACAGCAACGAGAGGGGAGAGTGTATGTCCATGTACCCTAGTAGACCGTAAGCGGAAGCGTTAGCACAACGCGGTTGATGTAGTCGTACGTCTTCACGATCGACCGATCCAAGCACCGAACGTACGGAGCCTCCGAGTTCAGCACACGTTCATCTCGATGACGTCCCTCGAACTCCGATCCAGCCGAGTGTCGAGGGAGAGTTCCGTCAGCACGACGGCGTGGTGACGATCTTGATGTTCTACCAGCGCAGGGCTTCGCCTAAGCTTCGCGACGATATGACCGAGGTGGAATATGGTGGAAGGGGGCACCGCACACGGCTAAGGAACGATCCGTAGATCAACTTGTGTGTCTATGGGGTGCCCCTTGCCCCCGTATATAAAGGAGGGAGGGGGGAGGGGAAAGAGGAAAGAGGGGCGCCGCCCCCCCCCTTCCTTGTCCTATTCGGACTAGAGGGGAGGGGGGCGCGTGGCCTGCCCTGGCCGGCCCTCCTCTTCTCCCTCTTGGCCCACTAAGGCCCAATATCCCCCGGGAGGGTTCCGGTAACCCCCCGGTGTTCCGGTAAAATCCCGATTTCACCCGGAACCATTCCGATGTCCAAATATAGGCTTCCAATATATCAATATTTATGTCTCGATCATTCTGAGACTCCTCGTCATGTCCGTGATCACATCCGGGACTCCGAACAAACTTTGGTACATCAAAACTTATAAACTCATAATAAAACTGTCATCGAAACGTTAAGTGTGCGGACCCTACGGGTTCAAGAACTATGTAGACATGACCTAAAACCATTCTCGGTCAATAACCAATAGCGGGACCTGGATGCCCATATTGGTTCCTACATATTCTACGAAGATCTTTATCGGTCAAACCGCATAACATCATACTTTGTTCCCTTTGTCATTGGTATGTTACTTGTCCGAGATTTGATCGTCGGTATCCAATACCTAGTTCAATCTCGTTACCGGCAAGTCTCTTTACTCGTTCTGTAATACGTCATCTCATAACTAACTCATTAGTTACATGCTAGCAAGGCTTAGGTGATGAGTATTACCGAGAGGGCCCAGAGATACCTCCCCGACAATCGGAGTGACAAATCCTAATCTCGAATTATGCCAACCCAACATGTACCTTCGGAAACACCTGTAGAGCACCTTTATAATCACCCAGTTACGTTGTGACGTTTGGTAGCACACAAAGTGTTCTTCCGGTAAACGGGAGTTGCACAATCTCATAGTTTACAGGAACTTTGTATAAGTCATGAAGAAAGCAATAGCAGTATACTAAACGATCAAGTGCTAGGCTAACAGAATGGGTCATGTCAATCACATCATTCTTCTAATGATGTGATCCCACTAATCAAATGACAACACATGTCTATGGTTAGGAAACATAACCATCTTTGATTAATGAGCTAGTCAAGTAGAGGCATACTAGTGACCATAGTTTTGTCTATGTATTCACAGATGTATCATGTTTCTGGTTAATACAATTCTAGCATGAATAATAAACATTTATCATGATATGAGGAAATAAATAATAACTTTATTATTGCATCTAGGGCATATTTCCTTCAGAAAAGGGAATTTCATCAGTAAGAAAATACCTCCATTTATGCTTCTGTGGGTGACTGAAATTTTCATTTTGCAGTTCGGATTTGTAGCCTTCGCAGATGAGTTCGTCTTCGGGGGACCTTCTTCCGGAGATGATGGAGAGCGAAATGCCCCCGTCTGCTGCGCCATCAAATAAGGCAGACGAGCCTGAAGTATCGTCACGGAGGGTATCCCCGAGTCCGGAGTGGCCGGAGAGTTCGGCGCCCGCTAGTATCCGGCCGGGAGAACTGAAGAATCTGCTTGAGAGGGCGTCCATCTCAGAAGATCATCATGCGTTGATGCACATGGTGATTGGAAGGATTTCGTCCGCCGAGAGCGGATTGCGTAACGCCGCTATGAGTTTGTTGGCGGGATTTGAGGTACGCGAAAATGACGCACCTTCTATTTTTGACAGTTTTGCACATAAAAGTGTGCTCTGTATAGATAGTAGCCCCTGAGACTCGGTAGGTTGTCGAAGACGACAGCATGCCGAGGATCGAAATCTCAAGAAATGAATGTCGTCGTTCCTATGTAGGTGGCGGATAGTCCGAGGGCTAGCCGGACTAGCGGGGTTGCCGAGTTAATGCGGCAACTTGACGCCGCGGATGCGGACATCGCACTTGTCAACCGGCGACTTGACGAGTCGCAAGGTAAATGAGTTCTCCACGGTCGTTTTTATTAATGGGGTCAAAGCCCTCCTCTTGATAAATTATATGCTGTTGTACAGACGGTGCTGCTGCCGTGGAGAGCCTTCGGGCCGAACTTGCTCAAGCTAAGGAGCAAGCCCGAAGGAGTGACGCGGCTGCCACGAGGGCGGCCGAGGAGTTGAAAGCCGAAAAGGCTGCTCACTGCCTAAGCAGGGAAGAAGTGGCTGAATTGGCCGTAAAAGTGAAGGATGCTGCCGACCGCAATGAGGCTCTTGAAAAGGAGCGCTTATCGGAGCGGGAAGACCTGAAGAAGGCCACCGCTGAGGCCAAGGATGCCCGCTCTGCAATGCGGGCCATGAGGGAGGAGCTGCGCCAGGCCGGAGATATCGTGGCTGGCAAGCCTTATCTGCTGCGTCGCCGGTTTATGGATCAAAAGTATGCTCAATTTGATCGGCTGTAGAGTCCGGAGGATCCGTATATGGACTTAGCGGCAAGTTCGGCTGATGCCGTTGAGCACTTCCGGAGCCAGAAGGATCACAAGACGGAAGAGCTATTTTGGTCTCAATTCCATAGTCCGGATCGCTCACTTCCGTTGACTGACAGGTTGGCCGAATGGGCCGAGCTAAATAGGTTGTCTGGACTTGCCATGACTGACATCATGGCTCATGTCTGTCCAGAGAGGCCCAAGGCGACGAGCTACTTCGGCTTACTGCAGCAATTCCTTGGAGCGGTGCCGCATATCAAGGAGATGAAGCGGTCGGCCTGCATCGAGGGCGCGCTGATGGCACTTGCCCGCGTCAAGGCGCATTGGACAGAGATGGATGCCATCGCTGTTGCCGCCCCGGGCTCGGATGAAGACCGGCTCCCCGCCGAGCACTATTTCGGGGAAGTTATGCGTGGCGCTCGTGTAATAGAGTCGCAGTGCTCAAAAAATGTCACGTTCAAATGAATGTTTTAGCTTGTAAAACAATGATTATGCTATAACTGCTTTTTATACTTGTGCGTCCCAAGTAGTAAAACTTCTCCTATGCGGCCGTTTACGTATACACTTGTATAACCTGAAAGATTGCAGTCTTCGGCTTCAGCCCCCACGCACAAGGTGCGGGGGTGTTCGAAAAAAATAGCGCGTTTTCACACTTAATCTGACGTCTCGGTCCTGTTAAGGAGGTGGTAGCGTAGCGAACGAGGCAATCCGGACTATAATGCTTTATCACTTTCACTTAGCCAGTGGAGCTCGAGGGTGGGGCTACGATATAGCCCCTTGGGGCACCGCACTTCTCCGAGTTCGGGGCGCGTGTGTGCCTGACCGGGAAACGGTCCTTCGTCAAAGCGGGGAATTCTAAACATTCCGGTGGTCGATCGAGTGGTTGACCAGTCTCTCGCTATATCATGACAGTCAGTTTTCGGCTTTCTCTACTGAGGTGCTCGCCCAGCTGAGCTGGGGCACAATCGCAGTAGTTCTCCTGGTGCCGCGTTAGCCGATGATACGGAATGTAAGGCAGCAAAACACAGGAGCCGGGCAAACCCAACATTTGACCAAAGACATGATTCGGAGCTGATGCATATAATGCCTAACTCGAGACGCCGAACACTCCCTGAGGTGTTCGGTCTTTATGATAATGGGCAAAACAATGCCCTAAGCCCCTAGTGTCCAAGTACGGGCATGGTCTTCTGACGCGGCCGATGCCAAAACGTCAGGCTCCGCTTTGGCTATAAGAAGAAACCAAGGGAGAATAACAACAAGAGACATTTAAAAAAGGTCTACGCAGGGTCTTAATCTGAAAAGAATCCTCGCAACGGGTCCCTACTGCACGTCTGCGCCTGTGTCTCTGTTGCGCCGTTATCCTGGACGGGAATGCACGTTGTTCATCTGTAGAAAGAGAGGAACACTTAGTTTGAAAACGATGTGTGCGAAAAGTATGTGTGTAAAAGAAGAAATATAAATAAGTAAAGCGGGGTTTGTATAAACCCGCGGTTGTTTGTGCGCGCAGCCCCCTGTGAAGAGGTGTGCGGCTAGGGAGCCCCTAGTCTGCTGAAGCCGGACTCGTCTATCCGAGTCCGGGGTCTTTGAGTGACCCTCGCACTGAAATGATGCCACGCGGACCGGGCATCTTGAGTGTAAGAGACGCGTAATGCGGTATGGCGTTGAAACGGACAAAAGCCTTTCGTCCCAATAGTGCTTGATATCCACTTTTAAATTGGACGATGTGAAAAATTAGTTTTTCGCGCCGAAAATTGTTCGGTGATCCGAACACGACTTCTAGTAATATGGAGCCTGTGCACTTGGCGTAAGGTCCTGGCGTCACTCCTTTGAAGGAAGTGCGGCTGTGTCGAATTTTTGTAGGGTCTATCCCCATCTGACGAACTGTGTTTGAATACAGCAGGTTTAAGTCGCTGCCTCCATCCATTAGGACTTTAGTGAATTGTAATCCATCGATTATGGGATTCAATATCAGAGCAGTCCGTCCCGCGCTTCGAACGCTTCTGGAATAGTCTAGGTGGTCGAAAGTGATTGGTTTAGATATCCAATCTCTATGGTCCGCTGGGTTGGACCGTGCGAGGCTCTTTTTAGGAAGTGCCGCACTAATTTTCCGCATTATCACATGAAGTGAGTTTACTGCTTTGACCTCTTGTGGGAAAGTCTTTTGTTTTCCGGAGCTCTGCTGCTGGGGTTTATCTTCTTCGCTTGACGCGTCGAGCCCCTTGTGTTCGGTGTTTAGTCGGCCGGACTGTTTAAAAACCCAACAATCCCTGTGGGTGTGATTTGCAGGCCTTCCGGGGGTACTGTGGATTTGACATATCCGACCCAAGATCTTGTTTAAGCTGGACAATTCATCGCTGTCATCCTTAAGAGGCTGTGTTTTGTTGTTTGGCCGCGAGCTTTTGAATCCGGTGTTGACTGCCGTGCTCTTTGGGCCTTTCTCTTTATTCCGGCGCTGCTCTTTTCTGCGCCGTGATTTTCCATTTCCATCTCTTATTTCGGATGTACTTGGGTCGCTGGTGCTGCATCTGGCTAGCCAGCTATCCTCTCCCGCACAGAAGCGGGTCATGAGGCTTGTTAGTGCGGACATTGTCCTCGGTTTTTCTTGGCCGAGGTGCCTGGCAAGCCATTCGTCTTGGACATTGTGTTTGAAAGCTGCTAAGGCTTCGGCGTCCGGACAGTCGACTATTTGGTTCTTTTTGGTGAGGAACCTGTTCCAGAATTTCCGCGCTGACTCTCCGGGCTGTTGAGTTATATGACTTAGATCATCTGCATCCGGAGGGCGGACATAAGTCCCTTGAAAATTTGCTCTAAACGCGTCCTCGAGCTCTTCCCAACTTCCAACAGTGTTTTCTGGGAGGCTTTTAAGCCAATGACAGGCTGGCCCTTTGAGCTTGAGAGGTAGGTATTTTATGGCGTGGAGATCGTCTCCTCTGGCCATGTGTATATGCAGTATATAATCTTCTATCCAGACTCCAGGGTCTGTTGTTCCATCGTAGGCCTCTATGTTTATGGGTTTAAATCCTACTGGGAACTCATGGTCCAGCACCTCATCGGTGAAACATAGTGGGTGTGCAGCGCCCCTGTATTTGTGTGTGCCGCTATCATCGGACACTTGACGTGTTGCTTTGCTTGTTGGGGCCTTCTCCTTTGGCCCGTAGATGGACCTGGCTGGGCCATCTGTCCTTCCAAGTTCATTGGTTGGTTTATGTGTGGCGCCGCTGTCAGAATTTGGCCTATCATCTGGCCGTCTATCCAACCAGACAACCTCTTTATTTTTTGACGGTGGAGGCTCTATGGCCTCCTCGTCGAATTCTGGTAGCAGCTTACGCTTCGGATAGCTCTTTGATGAGTGGCCATTGCCGTATTTATCTGCGGTTTTGAGCACTTTGCTCCATCTCATTCTGAGTGTGTCTTCCGCTGTTTTGAGCCTCCGCTTTTCCTTCTTCAGGCTTCTTGCAGTGTTGACGAGTCTTTTCCGAAGGTTTTTGCTCTCCGGCGGCGTGTCCGGCATGAGGTCGTCCGGACTGTCGTTTTTGCCGGGCCTGGACTGATTATCTGACTCGTCATGTTCGGACGGTTGCTTATCTCCATGTTCGTCGTCCATTTGTGAGCCCTACTGTATTACGGGCTTATTGGGAGCGTTGTTGTCGTTGAGGCGGGACTTAGGGCGGCGTCTGCGTCGCCGTTTTGGTTGTTTATCGGCGGGGTTATCTTCTGCCGCGGCCCGTTGGTCCTCGTCATCGCTCTCCTTTGGGGTATCCACCATGTATATGTCAGATGACGAGGTGGTCCTCCCGTGCCTTATAGGCTTTGTTTCTTGTTCGTCTCCGGCATCGTCGTCCATAGTGTCGATGTCGTCGGAGTCGTAGTCTAGCATGTCGGTTAGATCGTCGACAGTGGCTACAAAGTGGGTGGTGGGTGGGCTCTGAATTTCTTCGTCGTCCGCATCCCATCCATCCTGGCCATAGTCCGGCCAGGGCTCTCCTGATAATGAGAGATGCTTTAGTGAATTCAAGATATCGCCGAAAGGCGAGTATTGGAAGATGTCCGCGGCGGTGAATTCCATAACCGGCGCCCAATCCGATTTGATTGGTAGGGGCGCGGGGGGTTTGGAGTCTGGCAAGGAGTCCGGTGCCTCGGAATCACGAGTTTCGCGGGGGACAAGATTGATGTTCGGCTCCATCGCCGAGGAAGTTGAAGCCCCCGAGGCGGTGTCTATCCACCGATCCTCTATCCGGGCGATCGGCTCCGGACTAATGGCCGGAGCGGATTCGTGTGCGGCCACCAAGGCACTGTTCGGCGGCAGAGCTAGATCATGCCCATCGTAACAGTGCGGCGCGCTTGGCTGTGGCTCG
Source organism: Triticum timopheevii (assembly GCA_963921465.1). Lineage (NCBI taxonomy): Eukaryota > Viridiplantae > Streptophyta > Magnoliopsida > Poales > Poaceae > Triticum > Triticum timopheevii. Next base: position 484,224,142 of record OY997270.1, on the reverse strand, counting down.
GGTCCGTCGAAGATCAAGTTTCCGTGGACATCGGCCGTGAAGTTTAGGCTTCCGAATCTGACCTGACGGCCAGGGGTGTAGCTTTCGATCTGCTCTAGATGGCCAAGCGAATTGGCCTGCAGTGCGAAGCCGCCGAATATGAAGATCTGTCCGGGGAGAAAAGTCTCACCCTGTACAGCGTTGTTGGTTGAAGACGCCATCAAGCCTATCGGTGACGACACAGAGGAACTCTCAATGAAAGCACCAATGTCGGTGTCAAAACCGGCGGATCTCGGGTAGGGGGTCCCGAACTGTGCGTCTAGGCGGATGGTAACAGGAGACGAGGGACACGATGTTTTACCCAGGTTCGGGCCCTCTCGATGGAGGTAAAACCCTACGTCCTGCTTGATTAATATTGATGATATGGGTAGTACAAGAGTGGATCTACCACGAGATCAAGGAGGCTAAACCCTAGAAGCTAGCCTATGGTATGATTGTTGTAATGTATGTTGTCCTACAGACTAAAGCCCTCCGGTTTATATAGACACCGGAGGAGGCTAGGGTTACACCGAGTCGGTTACAATGGTAGGAGATCTACATATCCGTATTGCCAAGCTTGCCTTCCACGCCAAGGAAAGTCCCATCCGGACACGGGACGGAGTCTTCAATCTTGTATCTTCGTAGTCTTGGAGTCCGGCGGACGATGATAGTCCGGCTGTCCGAACACCCCCTAGTCCAGGACTCCCTCAGTCTCCATCGGCTCCGTGGAAGATGGATCTGATGGCCGGGAAAAGAGAGAAAAAGTCAAGAAAATATCCAAAAAGAAAAATCAGAAGAAGAAAAACCAAAGGGAAGTTTTCAAGCAAGAGGATTACCTGTACTGGGATCTGCAGTCATGGGCTCCACCACCGGGGAGTCGCTGGTGCTGTCCCTTGCCGGAGAACCGTCCCTTGCCGGAGAACTGTCCCTTGCCGGAGACTTCTCCCTTGCCGGAGAACGCTCCTTTGCCGGGGAATCCTCCCTTGGCGGTGTAGTCGAAGCAGATAGCATCTCGGGGGCGGCTTCCGGGTGCTCCTGGTGAGGCTGCTCTGCTCCTACACAAACCAACAGTCAGATGTCAGCAAAAGAAAGAACACCCATGCGCGCCTAACAGCGAGAAGTAAACCATATACTTACGCTGGGGGCTGCGCTGGGGGCTGCTTTGGGGAATGATTGCCGGGTCCGGCAAGGTGGTCTCGGGCGCGCCCCCTGCTGTCGCGGTGGGCTCGTCCTTGATGACAATCACCAGAGCCTTGGCTCTCTTCGCCGCTCTCTGAGCCAGGGTCCTGAAAAGGAATGAGTTCAAAGTAAAGCAAATCAGATACAAGACAAAAACAACAAGAATTGAAGAACTACAAGTACAACAGAAAATCTTACTCTTCTTCCTCGTCGGAGCTGAGCGCGGAGAGGTCAAAGTCGGGCCCACCTTCGGCTTGACAAGGCGGAGGAGTGGGTTCCCTTGACCGCTTGGCGGGGGCAGCGGCAGGAGCAGAAGCGGTGGTCCGGGTGGACCCCGCTCCAGTTGCCGCAGCAGCGTGAGGCGCTCCCGCGGCAACAGTGCTTGTCGCGGTAGAGCGTGTCGCGCGGCGCGACGGCTGTTGACTCGTCTGCCGCCCTGCTACGTCCCCGGCCTTGCGGAGACGCCTTCTTGGTGGAGCTGGGGGCTGCGCTGGGGGCTCTGCTTGCGGCAAGCTGCTTGAAGATGGCGGGCCGCTCGCACCCTCGGCGGGCTCGCTCGACTCGGCATCAGGCCCAGCAAGCTCTTCCTCGCCGGCAAGCCACTCTCGTTCGGCAAGGCATGCTGCCTCTGCCTCCTCCACGGTGAATCCAAACTCGCCCGCGGCAGCGGCTGCCGCCGCCTCTTCCGCCCTAGTGGCGATGCGCTGCATCTCCGCATCGGTGGTGTCGTGGGTGAGGCTTTTCTGCTCGTCGGAGCGGACCGCCACCTCCACCAAGCCGTCAATGAACGCCTGCACGACGTCGTCTGCAGGCTCTTGCCAAGTTGGAACAATTCCATGCGAATTGCACAGAGGCATCATTGCATGGATGCGGTCGAGCGAGGAATTGTTGCACAACGGGACGACGCCCTTCGGCAGCCTGAACCATTCGGGATGTTGAGGGTCGTGCTTGAACAGCTCCTTGAGCATCGCGTCCAGTTCCAGGACAGTGAAGTTGAAGTTGAGGCCCAGGCGCAGCCTCATGATGTACGCCGGGCCCCCAAACTCCCAGGCGGGTCTCCTCCTCTCTTGCAGGGGGGTGATGCGGCGGCGAAGAAAATCCGCGCCAACGGCGCCTACAGTGAGCCCGGCAAGCCTAAGGCGCAGGATCCGGGTGACGGCAATCTTCAGCCTATCGTCTTCTAGGGCCACACTGCTCCAATCGTTGCCGCGCACTGCTGGGGTTTGGCGCTGGGCAGTAAATGGCTGCGGGTTCTCCTCGATAGTCCAGCACCAGTCTGCTCTCCACTCCTCCCATTTGCTGCGGAGCTCCCCCTCCAGATAAGCTTCCTTCTTGCCGGCTCTCGAGATCCAGGCGATTCCGCCAGAGAAAGGCTCTCCTCTCTCAACTCGGGGCATAAAGAAGTGGCGGAAAAGAGCTACGTTTGGATGGACTCCGACAAAGTTTTCGCAAAGATGCGCGAAAACTGCCATGGTCAGAACAACATTGGGGGTGAAATCAAGGAGGTGGAACCCGTAGGTGTTCATGATGTCGCAGAAGAATTCAGAGAAAGGCGGGCAGAGCCCGCAGTAGAAGAACAACGCGAAGAATGGGTATCCATTCGGAGCCCGTTCCGAAGCGGCGGTGAAGAGTACCTTCGTGCGCGGATGCGCTCGCGTCTCCGTCGACCAGAAGAGGTAGTAGTACTCCCTCAGCTCCTTCGCGGCGAGCTCGGGGAGGAAGATTGCCCGCTCCTTTCGCAGCGCCTCGAGCCGCAGCGCCTCGGCCGACTTCACGGCCTTCCCGGCTTTCGGAGCCATGGCGGAGGTGGTGGGGGAGATCGACGGTGTTGGTGGAGCCGGTGGCGATGGGGGGCGGAGCGCTGCTCTCTTTCGGCTTTGGAAGAAGGGGGAAGCGGCGGAGATTTCTGAGATTGGAACAGCAACTGGCGAGATGGGGGAACTACCCCTGTTTCCTCTGCTTATAAAGAGGGAGGGGGCGGACGTTCCTTTTTCCGAATAAAGAAGCCACCCATGATCTCTCCCACGACGCCGCATTCAATGCGTGCCGTTAGGGAAGGGCGCGGTGGATACGGAGTGAGATATGGCGTAACCCAGGCCGCGCATGCCCGTGCCCTATTTTGGGCCTGGCCCAACAGTGCTCGGCACCGTGTGTGGCCCGGGCCCGGGGGCTCCTGTCGGTGTACTAGAGTAGGGGTACCCTAGTATCCCGAAACTTGTGCACGGGCAGTCGCAGCACCCCGCGGCAAGGCTTGCCGGGTGACCGCCAAGGCCCTCCGTGGTTCCTGTGGAGCCATTGAAGAACAAAGTGTTCAAGTTAAGGAGACAAGGCCCCGGCAAGAGGAGCTTGTCGGGAAGGCCGACCGAGGCATCTCAAAGGACTTGCCATGACGCGCCACGCGTCCCGGCAAGGCCCGGCGAGCGACAAGCTTCCGGACGCGACAAGACAACGACCGGGGCAAGGCGCTTGCCGCGGCAAGCTACCACTCTGTACCCACGCTCCAGCACATCCACCAACGTGTCGCCCTGGGACCATTCCAGGCGCGCGTGGCAAGAGGCTGTGCAGCCAGCGGTGCGAGGTGGCAAGCGACGCTGACAAGATTACCATCGTGGCAAGCAGTGGCGCCCCTGACGGTCCCTTTTTGCACTGTTTGGGCGACGCAGACGGGCATTTAATGCCTTTGTCCCCTGCCGTTAGGGTTAGGTAGGATACACTGTTCAGGTAGTTGTACCAACCGCAATTCCTTTTCCATTTTTGCCCTTGCCTACGTTGCCACCTGTCGGTGACCCCTTGAGCATATAAAAGGAGGCCCATGCGCAACGTAGAGGGGGGTTCGAAACCAGAAAACACTCACACTCGGTCTCGTTAGCAGCTAGTGCGTACGGTAGCATTCAGCGCTCTCGAGCAAGAACATAATATAATCAGACATGCAGCAGTAGGAGTATTATCTCTCCGGAGAGCTCCGAAGCTGGGTAAATCGCTCGTGTCCTTCGCCTCGATCTGCTCTTCGTGCGATCTCCGCCCCCTGCCGAACCGAAAGGGGCCCGGTCCGCCGGCCCCATAGGTGTTCATTCCCACGACACATAGGGTTCATACTTTCACTAGTGCAGGTTCTCTCAACAATAATAACATAGATAGATCATATAACAATCCCTCAACATGCAACAAAGAGTCACTCCAAAGCCACTAATAGCGGAGAACAAACGAAGAGATTATGGTATGGTACGAAACCACCTCAAAGTTATCCTTTCTGTTCTATCTATTCAAGAGTCTGTAGTAAAATAACATGAAGCTATTCTTTCCGTTCAATCTATCATAGAGTTCATACTAGAATAACACCTTAAGACACAAATCAACCATAACCCTAATGTCACCTAGATACTCCATAGTCACCTCAAGTATCCGTGGGCATGATTATATGACATGCATCACACAATCTCAGATTCATCTATTCAACCAACACAAAGTACTTCAAAGAGTGCCCAAAAGTTTCTACCGGAGAGTCAAGATGAAAACGTGTGCCAACCCTTATGCATAGGTTCATGGGAAAGAACCCGCAAGTTGATCACCAAAACATACATCAAGTGGATCACGTGATATCCCATTGTGACCACAGATAAGCACGGCAAGACATACATCAAGTGTTCTCAATGCCTTAAAGACTCAATCCGATAAGATAACTTCAAGAGGAAAACTCAATTCATCACAAGAGAGTAGAGGGGGAGAAACATCATAAGATCCAACTATAATAGCGAAGCTCACGATACATCAAGATTGTGCCAAATCCAGAACACGAGAGAGAGAGAGATCAAACACATAGCTACTGGTACATACCCTCAGCCCCAAGGGTGCAGTACTCCCTCCTCGTCATGGAGAGCGCCGGGATGATGAAGATGGCCACTAGTGAGGGATTCCCCCATCGGTAGGGTGCCGGAACGGGCTCCCGAGAGGTTTTTGGTGGCTACAGAGGCTTGCGGCGGTGGAACTCCCGATCTATTGTTTGCTTTGATGTTTTTAGGGTATATGGGAATATATAGGCAAAAGAAGTCGGTCGGGGGAGCCTCGAGGGGCCCACGAGACACGGGGGCGCCCAGGGGGGGGGGGGGGGGGTGGGCACGCCCCCCCACCCTCGTGGCCACCTCGAAGCTTCCTTTACTTCAACTCCAAGTCTCCTGGATCATATCCATTCAAAAAATAACACTCCCGAAGTTTTCATTCCGTTTGGACTCCGTTTGATATTCCTTTTCTTCGACATACTGAAACAGGCAATAAAACAGCAATATGGGCTAGGCCTCCGGTTAATAGGTTAGTCCCAAAAGTAATATAAAAGTGTATAATAAAGCCCGTAATCATTCAAAACAGATAATAAAATAGCATGAATGCTTCATAAATTATAGATACGTTGGAGACGTATCAGCGGTCCGCTCACCCGACCAGCTATCGAGGCCACCCAAACCCTAGAAGAAAGAGCGCCACTGTCGATCTGTTGTTGTCGGCGTAGGTCAATGGGGTAGAATGGATAGTTTGATCTCTTACATAGCAATAATTTTTTGCAAAGTGTCCTCTCCTGAAAGTATAACCCTAACAACTTCGACATGAGGGGGGACGTCGGACATGCATGAGAGAGGCGGTCCGCAACTAATCCATTGCTCATATATGCATATGATTCCTTGTCGTGATTAGCTAGATCTATGTTTGCCACTAATCCATCTCTCATGCTTGTATATTGCCATGTTGTAATATTTGCAGAAACTATGGAAAGAGACTTAGACCAAGAACAGTTGTTGGGGGATATAATCCTTGCAGGAGGTGATCCCTTGTTGTTTCTCAATGACACCGATGGTCAGGAAGGAGAGGATGACGGCTCCCGTGATCCAACAATGGAGGAGGAAGGAGATCATGACGGCTCCGATGACCGAATAATGGAGGAAGGAGATCATGACGATGACTCCGGTGACCGAATGGAGGAGTGAGATGTTGCAAAGTCCAGCGAGGTGTGTGTGTGTGTGTGTATGTGTCTATATATATAAAGCTCGTGCTGACTTGATGCATTAATTGTTTTGGTATGTACATATATTAACACTTCTTGAAGGAAATATGCCCTAGAGGCAATAATAAAGTTATTATTTATTTCCTTATTTCATGATAAATGTTTATTATTCATGCTAGAATTGTATTAACCGGAAACATAATACATGTGTGAATACATAGACAAACAAAGTGTCACTAGTATGCCTCTACTTGACTAGCTCGTTGAATCAAAGATGGTTAAGTTTCCTAGCCATAGACATGAGTTGTCATTTGATTAACGAGATCACATCATTAGGAGAATGATGTGATTGACTTGACCCATTCCGTTAGCTTAGCACTTGATCGTTTAGTATGTTGCTATTGCTTTCTTCATGACTTATACATGTTCCTATGACTATGAGATTATGCAACTACCGTTTACCGGAGGAACACTTTGTGTGCTACCAAACGTCACAACGTAACTGGGTGATTATAAAGAAGCTCTACAGGTGTATCCGAAGGTACATGTTGAGTTGGCGTATTTCGAGATTAGGATTTGTCACTCCAATTGTCGGAGAGGTATCTCTCGGCCCTCTCGGTAATGCACATCACTATAAGCCTTGCAAGCAATGTGGCTAATGAGTTAGTTGCGGGATGATGCATTACGTAACAAGTAAAGAGACTTGCCGGTAACGAGATTGAACTAGGTATTGAGATACCGACAATCGAATCTCGGGCAAGTAACATACCAATGACAAAGGGAACAATGTATGTTGTTATGCGGTTTGACCGATAAAGATCTTCGTAGAATATGTGGGAGCCAATATGAGCATCCAGGTTCCGCTATTGGTTATTTACCAGAGACGTGTCTCGGTCATGTCTACATAGTTCTCAAACCCGTAGGGTCCGCACGCTTAAAGTTCGATGACGGTTATATTATGAGTTTATGTGTTTTGATGTATCGAAGGAGTTCGGAGTCCCAGATGAGATCGGGGACATGACGAGGAGTCTCGAAATAGTCGAGACGTAAAGATCGATATATTGGACGACTATATTCGGACATCGAAAAGGTTCCGAGTGATTCGGGTATTTTTCGGAGTACCGGAGAGTTACGGGAATTCGCCGGGGAGTATATGGGCCTTATTGGGCTTTAGGGGAAAGAGAGAGGAGAGGTTGGGCGCCCCCAAGGCCTAGTCCAAATTGGACTAGGGGGAGGGGCTGCGCCCCCTCCTTCCTTCTCTTCTCTCTCCCCTTTCCTTCTCTCCTACTCCTACTACTTGGAAGGGGGGGAATCCTCCCGGTGGGAGTAGGACTCCTCCTAGCGCCATAGAGAGGGCTGACCCTCCCCCCTCCACTCCTTTATATACGGGGAGGGGTGCACAGTGCCCCCTCCACTATAATCCACCTCGATAATATCGTAGTGGTGCTTAGGCGAAGCCCTGCGTCGGTAGAACATCATCATCGTCACCACGCCGTCGTGCTGACGGAACTCTCCCTCAAAGCTCGGCTGGATCGGAGTTCGAGGGATGTCATCGAGCTGAACGTGTGCTGAACTCGGAGGTGTCGTGCATTCGGTACTTGATTGGTCGGATCGTGAAGACGTATGACTACATCAACCGCATTGTGCTAACGCTTCCGCTTACGGTCTACGAGGGTACATGGTCACACTCTCCCCTCTCGTTGCTATGCATCACCATGATCTTGCGTGTGCTTAGGATTTTTTTTTGAAATTACTATGTTCCCCAATACTTCTTACTTCTTTTAGCCCTCCGGATCGAGCCAAACTTCTGTAAGGAGACGAGGCCCGAAGAAAAGGTTCGCCAGGATGAAAGGTTCACGATCAACAAAGTCGCGAAAGATGGCCAACAGATTGCTCCCAAGTGGACCAAGGATGCATTGTACATCAGTGCAGAGTTGTTGTTAGGGACATCATCCCTATCAGCATCCAGCAATGGAATAAGAATAAGGACGACCCTGCAGTTTCTTATTTCCACGATAGATAGAAAGATGATATTTGGACCTCCCCGATGACAAATTTCAGCCTACCGCTAGAGGAGGAGCCGAATAACCCAGTTATAGAGCGAAAGGTCAAGGCGTTTGCTCTTAAGAAGATGGCAGAACTATTCAGGAACTGGAAGAAAGAGTTGAACACAAAGTTGAAGGAAATATGCCCTAGAGGCAATAATAAAGTTGTTATTTATATTTCCTTATGTCATGATAAATGTTTATTATTCATGCTAGAATTGTATTAACCGAAAACTTAGTACATGTGTGAATACATAGACAATACATAGTGTCCCTAGTATGCATCTACTTGACTAGCTCGTTAATCAAAGATGGTTATGTTTCCTAACCATAGACATGTGTTGTCATTTGATCAACGGGATCACATCATTAGAGAATGATGTGATGGACAAGACCCATCCGTTAGCTTTGCATTATGGTCGTTACAGTTTTATTGCTACCGCTTTCTTCATGACTTATACATGTTCCTATGACTATGAGATTATGCAACTCCTGAATACCAGAGGAACACCTTGTGTGCTATCAAATGTCACAACATAACTGGGTGATTATAAAGATGCTCTACAGGTGTTTCCGAAGGTGGTTTTTGAGTTGGCATAGATCAAGATTAGGATTTGTCACTTCGTGTATCAAAGAGGTATCTCCAGGCCCTCTCGGTCATGCTCATCACTATAAGCCTTGCAAGCAATGTATCTAATGAGTTAGTTGCGGGATGAAGCATTATAGAACAAGTAAAGAGACTTGCCAATAACGAGATTGAACTAGGTATGATGATACCAACGATCGAATCTCGGGCAAGTAACATACCGATGACAAATTGAACAATGTACGTTGTTATGCGGTTTGACCGATAAATATCTTCGTAGAATATGTAGGAGCCAATATGAGAATCCAGGTTCCACTTTTGGTTGTTGATCGAAGATGTGTCTCGATCATGTCTACATAGTTATCGAACCCGTAGGGTCCGCACGCTTAACGTTTGATGACGATTTTTATGTGTTTTTGATGACCGAAGTTTGTTTGGAGTCCCGGATGAGATCACGGACATGACGAGGAGTCTCGGAATGGTCAAGATTGATATATTGGACGAAGGTATTCAGACACCGGAATGGTTTCGGGATGTTTCAGATATTTATGGGGGAACCGAGGGGCTACCGGAACCCCGCGGGGAAGTTATGTGCCTTAATGGGCCATAAGGGAGTAGGAGAGGGGAGCCCGCAGGGTGGCGCGCGCCCCCAAGGGAGTTCGAATTGGACAAAGGGGAGGGGCCCGGCTCCCTCTTTCCCTCTCCCTCTCTCTCTTCTTCCCTCTTTCCCCTTCTTGGAATAGGAAAGGGAGACCAACTAGGATTGGGAATCCTAGTTGGAATCCCCCTTGGTGGACTCCCTCTAGGTCGCCGGCCTCCTCCCTCTCCTCCTTTATATACGTAGGCAGGGGGCACCTCAAAGACACATAAATTGTTCTTTGCCATGTGCGGTGCCCCCCTCCATAGTTTACGCCTCCGGTCATAGCGTCGTAGTGCTTAGGCTCAATGCCCGACCACTTCAAAAATAGAGAGAAAATGAAAGTCATTCCTATGCTTCAGCCATAGGTTCTATCATGTATGCAATGCTATGTACCAGACCTGATGTGTGCCTTGCTATAAGTATATATCAGGGAGGTACCGAAGTAATCCAGGACTGGATCACTGGACAGCGGTCAAGAACATCATGAAATACCGGAAAAGGACTAAGGATATGTTTCTCGTTTATGGAGGTGACAAAGAGCTTGCCGTAAATGGTTACGTCGATGCAAGCTTTGGCACTGATCCAGATGACTCTAAATCACAACCAGATACATATTTATATTGAATGGTGGAGCTGTCAGTTGGTGCAGTTCCAAGCAGAGCGTCGTGGCGGGATCTACGTGTGAAGCGGAGTACATAGCTGCTTGATGTCTACTACACAACCTTCTTCTTGTAGACGTTGTTGGGTCTCCAAGTGCAGAGGTTTGTAGGATAGTAGCAAATTTCCCTCAAGTGGATGACCTAAGGTTTATCAATCCGTGGGAGGCGTAGGATGAAGATGGTCTCTCTCAAGCAACCCTGCAACCAAATAACAAAGAGTCTCTTGTGTCCCCAACACACCCAATACAATGGTAAATTGTATAGGTCACTAGTTCGGCAAAGAGATGGTGATACAAGTGCAATATGGGTGGTAGATATAGGTTTTTGTAATCTGAAATTATAAAAACAGCAAGGTAACTAATGATACTAGTGAGCACAAACGGTATTGCAATGCTTCGAAACAAGGCCTAGGGTTAATACTTTCACTAGTGCAAGTTCTCTCAACAATAATAACATAACTAGATCATATAACTATCCCTCAACATGCAACAAAGAGTCACTCCAAAGTCACTAATAGCGGAGAACAAATGAAGAGATTATTGTAGGGTACGAAACCACCTCAAAGTTATTCTTTCCGAATCAATCCGTTGGGCTATTCCTCTAAGTGTCACAAACATCCCTAGAGTTCGTAGTAAAATAACACCTTAAGACACAAATCAACCAAAACCCTAATGTCACCTAGATACTCCAATGTCACCTCAAGTGTCCGTGGGTTTGATTATACGATATGCATCACACAATCTCAGATTCATCTATTCAACCAACACAAAGAACTTCAAAGAGTGCCCCAAAGTTTCTACCGGAGAGTCAAGACGAAAACGTGTGCCAACCCCTATGCATAAGTTCACAAGGTCACTGAACCTGCAAGTTGATCACCAAAACATACATCAAGTAGATCACATGAATATCCCATTGTCACCACAGATAAGCACATGCAAGACATACATCAAGTGTTCTTAAATCCTTAAAGACTCAATCCAATAAGATAACTTCAAGGGGAAAACTCAAATCATTACAAGAGAGTAGAGGGGGAGAAACATCATAAGTTCCAACTATAATAGCAAAGCTCGCGGTACATCAAGATCGTGCCATATGAAGAACACGAGAGAGAGAGAGATCAAACACATAGCTACTAGTACATACCCTCAACCCAAGGGTGAACTACTCCCTCCTCATCATGGAGAGCGCCGAGATGATGAAGATGGCCATCGGTGATGATTCCCCCTCTAGCAGGGTGCCGGAATAAGGTCCCGATTGGTTTTTGGTGGCTACAGAGGCTTGCGGCCGCGGAACTCTCAATCTAGGTTTCTTTCTGGAGGTTTGGGTATTTATAGGAGGGTTTGGCGTCAAGAACAAGTCAGGAGGACCCACTTGGGTGTCCACGAGGCACAGGGGCGCGCCCTAGGGGGGGCTCCACCCTCGTGGGCCCAATGGGACTCCTCTCCGATAACTTTTTGTTCCAGTATTTTTTATAGTTTCCAAAAAAAATCTCCGTTGTTTTTCAGCGCGTTCCGAGAACTTTATTTCTGCACAAAAACAACACCATGGGAGTTCTGCTGAAAACAACGTCAGTCCGGGTTAGTTCTAACTAAATCATACCAAAAGCATTTAAAAATATTATAAACATGGCATGAATACATCAAAATTATAGATATGTTGGAGACGCATCAACATCCCCAAGCTTAATTCATACTCGTTTAGGGAGTCCTTGACTAGGGGGTGTCCGGACAGCTGGACTATCATCGTCCGCCGGACACCAAGACTACGAAGATACAAGATTGAAGACTCCGTCCCGTGTCCGGATGGGACTTTCCTTGGCGTGGAAGGCAAGCTTGGCGATACGGATATGTACATCTCCTACTATTGTAACCGACTCTGTGTAACCCTAGCCTCCTCCGGTGTCTATATAAACCGGAGGGCTTTAGTCCGTAGGACAACATACATTACAACAATCATACCATAGGCTAGCTTTAGGGTTTAGCCTCCTTGATCTCGTGGTAGATCCACTCTTGTACTACCCATATCATCAATATTAATCAAGCAGGACGTAGGGTTTTACCTCCATCAAGAGGGCCCGAACCTGGGTAAAACATCGTGTCACTCGTCTGTTACCATCCGCCTAGACGCACAGTTCGGGACCCCCTACCCGAGATCCACCGGTTTTGACACCGACATTGGTGCTTTCATTGAGAGTTCCTCTGTGTCATCACCGATAGGCTCGATGGCATCTTCAGTCAACAACGCTGTCCAGGGTGAGACTTTTCTCCCCGGACAGATCTTCGTATTCGGCGGCTTCGCACTGCGGGCTAATTCCCTTGGCCATCTGGAGCAGATCGAAAGCTACGCCCCTGGCCATCAGGTCAGATTCGGAAGCCTAAACTTCACGGCCAACATCCGCGGGGACTTGATCTTCGACGGGCTCGAGCCAAAGCCAAGCACGCCGCACTGTTACGATGGGCATGATCTAGCTCTGCCGCCGAACAGTGCCTTGGTGGCCGCACACGCATCCGCTTCGGCCTTTAGTCCGGAGCCGATCGCCCAGATCGAGGATCGGTGGATGGACACCACCTCGGGGGCTTCAACTTCCACGGCGATAGAGCCGAACACCAATCTTGTCCCTTGCGAAACTCGTGATTCCGAGGTGCCATACTCCTTGCCGGACTCCGGACCTCCCACGCCCCTACCAATCGAATCGGATTGGGCGCCGGTTATGGAATTCATCGCCGCAAACATCTTCCAATACTCGCCCTTTGGCGACATCCTAAATTCGCTAAAGCATCTCTCGTTATCGGGAGAGTGCTGGCCGGACTATGGCCAGGATGGTTGGGATGCGGACGATGAAGAAATTCAGAGCCCACCCACCACCCACTTTGTAGCCACTGTCGACGATCTAACCGACATGCTAGACTACGACTCCAAAGACATCGACGCTATGGATGACGATGCTGGAGACGAACAGGAACCAGCGCCTACAGGGCACTGGAAGACCACCTCGTCATACGACATATACATGGTGGACACCCCAAAAGACGGGGACGGCGAAGAAACAGCGGAGGCAGATTCTTTAAAGAAACAGCCCAAGCGCCGGCGTCAGCGGCGCCGCTCTAAATCCCGCCACAACAAGAATAGAGATTCCGGCACAGGAGATAATAATACCCCAGAGAGTGCTGAAGATAACCCCCTCCAGCAAGACTCAGCGCAGGAGGATGCAGAGCAAGCCCTCACGAGAGGGCGGCAGACGAAGAGGTTGAGGATCATAACTATATGCCTCCCTCCGAAGATGAGGCAAGCCTCAACGACGACGAATTCTTCGTGCCCGAGGATCCCATCGAACAAGAGCATTTTAAACGCAGGCTCATCGCCACGGCAAACAGCCTAAAGAAAAAGCAGCAGTAGCTTCAAGCTGATCAGGACCTGCTGGCCGATCGATGGACAGAGGTCCTCGCGGCCGAAGAGTATAAACTCGAATGCCCCTCCAAAAGCTACCCAAGACGCAAGTTGCTTCCCCGATTAGAGGAAGAAGCATACATACCTCCATCACCAGCGCACGATACGGCCGACCGACCACCCCGTGGTCGTGACAGAGAGGCATCCAGGCCCCCAATCAAGACCGTACCCCGGCATCGCTCCAAAAGCACAAAGCCAAGGGGGAACGCTCCGGACTTGCGAGATATATTGGAGGACAAGGCAAGGCAATCCATATCCATCTACGGATCACATGGGCGCCCCACGACCCATGACGAATACCGTCGCGCCGGATACAATAACCCCGGCCGGGCCGAACACAGCAGACAACGCTCTCTCGAGCTGCGTCATGATATTGCTCAATACAGAGGCGCTGCACACCCGCTATGCTTCACTGACGAAGTAATGGATCATCAAATCCCTGAAGGGTTTAAACCCATAAACATTGAATCCTACGATGGCACAACAGACCCTGCGGTTTGGATCGAAGATTATCTTCTCCACATCCACATGGCCCGCGGCGACGATCTCCATGCCATCAAGTATCTCCCACTCAAGCTTAAAGGACCAGCTCGGCATTGGCTCAACAGCTTGCCCGCAGAGTCCATTGGGTGTTGGGAAGACCTGGAAGCCGCATTCCTCGACAACTTCCAGGGCACGTATGTGCGACCACCAGATGCCGATGACCTAAGCCACATCATTCAACAGCCAAACGAATCGGCCAGAAAATTCTGGACACGGTTCTTGACAAAGAAAAACCAAATCGTCGACTGTCCGGATGCAGAGGCCCTTGCAGCCTTCAAACATAACATCCGCGACGAATGGCTAGCCCGGCACCTGGGACAGGAAAAGCCGAAATCCATGGCAGCCCTCACATCATTAATGACCCGCTTTTGCGCGGGAGAGGATAGCTGGCTAGCTCGTAGCAATAATCTCCGTAAAAATTCTGGCAGTCCGGATACTAAGGACAACAACGGCAGGTCACGTCGAAACAAAAACAAACGCCGCATCAACGGCGACGATAAGGAGGGTACGGCAGTCAACACCGGATTCCGAGGCTCTAAACCCGGTCAGCGGAAGAAGCCATTCAAAAGAACCACTCCGGATCCGTCCAATTTGGACCGAATACTTGACCGCTTATGCCAGATACATGGCACCCCTGAAAAGCCAGCTAATCACACCAACAGGGACTGCTGGGTGTTCAAGCAGGCAGGTAAGTTAATTGCCGAAAACAATGACAAGGGGCTAAACAGCGACGACGAGGAAGAGACCCGACCGCCGAACAACAGAGGACAGAAGGGTTTTCCCCCACAAGTGCGGACGGTGAACATGATTTATGCAACCCATATACCCAAGAGGGAGAGGAAGCGCGCACTAAGGGACGTCTATGCGACGGAGCCAGTCGCCCCGAAGTTCAATCCATGGTCCTCGTGTCCAATCACTTTCGATCGAAGAGACCATCCGACCAGCATACGCCATGGCAGATTCGCCGCATTGGTTTTAGACCCAATCGTTGATGGATTTCACCTCACAAGAGTCCTGATGGACGGCGGTAGCAGCCTGAACCTGCTTTATCAGGATACAGTGCGAAAGATGGGCATAGACCCCTCAAGGATTAAACCTACAAAGACAACCTTTAAAGGTGTCACACCAGGTGTGGAAGCCAACTGTACAGGCTCAGTCACACTGGAAGTGGTCTTCGGATCCCCGGACAATTTCCGGAGTGAGGAGTTAATCTTTGACATAGTCCCGTTTCGCAGTGGCTATCACGCTCTGCTCGGACGAACCGCGTTTGCAAAATTCAACGCGGTGCCGCATTACGCATACCTCAAGCTCAAGATGCCAGACCCTCGTGGAGTCATCACGGTCAACGGAAACACGGAACGCTCCCTCCGAATGGAGGAACATACAGCGGCTCTCGCGGCAGAAGTACAGAACAACCTTTCAAGGCAATTCTCAAGTCCGGCCGTTAAACGGCCGGATACAGCAAAACGCGCCCGAAGCAATACCAACCAAGACCACCTGGCACGATCAGAGCACGCGTAGCAATGCGGCCCCAACCCCCGCCCTCGCATGATTGCAAGAACAACCCTCCACGTACATCATTACGCTTTGGAGATACCATGGGCGCAGGGGAAGGGGCACGATCACAATGGACCCAGAGTGCGGCTCGACCACACCAAGGGCTCGCAAGTGTGCCCCCCTTCTTTTCTTTTTCACTTTACTTCTTTGTGTACACAGGACTCCGTTAACCAGAGGCCCTGTCCGGCGGTGAACCGGCCGAACTCATGATGCAACAGCCAGGGAAGAAAGAAGGCTGCGACGAACACTCAGGTGGTCTCAATTACGAGCATTAAATTCGATTATATACACCAAGTTCGCAGCTCACCCCTGGAGGGGGACATGTTTAACTAGTCCAAATCCCTTGCTTACCGCACTATTTGTATCAGTCCGCGCTCTTAGCAGACTTTATTTAATAAATAACGCAGCACTTTTCGACGACAATTGCATTATTTTATATATATGTTCATTACACGACATCTTGCACCCGTATATTTTGGTACGGCCGAATACACCAGGGGCTTATGTTCCCCAAATTATGGTGTGATAAGTCCGAACACTTTCACAAGTGCAGCACCCCGAACTTATATTATATGAATCGGCTCCGAATCATGTCTTGGGTCAATAGTTGGGTTTGCCCGGCTCCCACGTTTTGGTGCCTTACGTTCCGTTCTGTCGGCTAAGGTGGCACTGGGAGAACCACTGCGATTGCGCCCCGGTTGAGCCGGGCGAGCGCCTCAGTGGAGAAAGCTAAAACTGATCGGCATGATAAGGCGAGAGACTGGTCGCTGTTCGAGAGGTTTTTTCGGGTCCTTAAAGACTCACGCCGCTTCGAGCGAAGTTCCGGACAATGTCCGACGAAGGCGTGGATAGCGCCCCGGATTCGGTCTTCCGAATACCAGGGGCTTCGCCGAAATTTAAAATTATAGAATTCTATGGCTAAGTGAGAGTGTTCAAGCATTATAAGTCCGGTTGCCTTGTTCGTTGTGTTGAGCGCCTCCCTAGATGGACCCAAAAATGGGAACAAGAGTGCTCAAGTTTATCCCGAACACCCCAGCACTCGCGGCTCAGGGGCTGAAGCCAACGACTTGCCATCTCTCAGATTTTATAAACGGCCGCACAAAAGGTAATATTTTAAATTAAACAAGCGTTGCTCAAGGCGCATATGAACGACGTTTTCAGCGCACAGGATAATACATAGCGAGTTTACTCAAAGATTACATTTCTGGGGCACTCATCCGCAATATCGCGGGCTCCCTTTAGGACAGTTTTATAATACATTTCGGGCGTGCGATACTCCTTGCCCGGTGGCGGTGGGTCCGTGAGAAGCTTCTCCGCATCCAACCTGCCCCAATGCACCTTTGTGCGGGCAAGGGCCCGACGAGCACCTTCAATACAGGTGGAGCGCTTGATGACCTCCACCCAGGGGCACGCATCCACCAGCCGCCGCACGAGGCCGAAGTAGCTCCCAGGCAGGGCCTGTCCAGGCCACAGCCGGATTATAAGGCCCTTCATGGCCTCCTCAGCTACCTTGTGGAGTTCGACCAGCTGCTTCAGCTGGTCGCTTGGGGGCACCGGATGGCCGGCCTCAGCATACTGAGACCAGAAGACCTTCTCCGTCGAGCTCCCCTCCTTGCCACGATAGAATGCGGCGGCATCGGACGCACTACGCGGCAGATCTGCAAACGCCCCTGGAGAGCTCCGAATGCGGGTAAGTGTCAGGTAGTTTACATTAACATGCTTGCTTTGCATGAAAAATGCCTTACCCGCCGCTATCTTCTTTACATCTTCAACCTCCTGAAGGGCCTTACGGGCCTCGGCCTTGGCGGACTTGGCACTTTCGAGGTCCGGGGCAAGCTCGGACTCTCGAGTCTTGGAGTCACGCTCCAAACTCTCATGCTTCTCCATGAGAGCCTGGAGCTCTTGCCGTACTTCCGCCACCCGTGCCTCCTGCTTTTCTCGCTCTGCCCGTTCCGCGGCCGCACTATGTTCGGCCGCTGAGGGAGTCCTCGACTAGGGGGTGTCCGGACTACCGGACTATCATCGTCCGCCGGACTCCAAGACTACGAAGATACAAGATTGAAGACTCCGTCCCGTGTCCGGATGGGACTTTCCTTGGCGTGGAAGGCAAGCTTGGCGATACGGATATGTAGATCTCCTACCATTGTAACCGACTCTGTGTAACCCTAGCCTCCTCCGGTGTGTATATAAACCGGAGGGCTTTAGTCCGTAGGACAACATACATTACAACAATCTTACCATAGGCTAGCTTTAGGGTTTAGCCTCCTTGATCTCGTGGTAGATCCACTCTTGTACTACCCATATCATCAATATTAATCAAGCAGGACGTAGGGTTTTACCTCCATCGAGAGGGCCCGAACCTGGGTAAAACATCGTGTCCCTCGTCTCCTGTTACCATCCGCCTAGACGCACAGTTCGGGACCCCCTACCCGAGATCTGCCGGTTTTGACACCAACATTGGTGCTTTCATTGAGAGTTCCTCTGTGCCGTCACCGATAGGCCCGATGGCATCTTCAACCAACAACACTGTCTGGGGTGAGACTTTTCTCCCCGGACAGATCTTCATATTCGGCGGCTTCGCACTGCGGGCTAATTCGCTTGGCCATCTGAAGCAGATCGAAAGCTACGCCCCTAGCCGCCAGGTCAGATTCGGAAGTCTAAACTTCACGGCCAACGTCCGCGGAGACTTGATCTTCGACGGGCTCGAGCCACAGCCAAGCGAGCCGCACTGTTACGATGGGCATGATCTAGCTCTGCCGCCGGACAGTGCCGTGGCGGCCGCACACGAATCCTCTTCGGCCGTTAGTCCAGAGCTGATCACCCAGATCAAGGATCGGTGGATGGGCACCACCTCGGGGGCTTCAACTTCCACGGCGATGGAGCCAAACGCTAATCTTGTCCCTCGCGAAACTCGTGATTCCGAGGTGCCGGACTCCTTGCCGGACTCCGAACCTCCCACGCCCCTACTAATCAATTCGGATTGGGCGCCGGTTATGGAATTCACCGCCGCGGACATCTTCTAACACTCGCCCTTCGGCGACATCCTAAATTCGCTAAAGCATCTCTCGTTATCAGGAGAGTTCTGGCCGGATTATGGCCAAGACGGTTGGGGTACGGACGACGAAGAAATTCAGAGCCCACCCACCACCCACTTCGTAGCCACTGTCGACGATCTAACCGACATGCTAGACTATGACTCCGAAGACATCGACGATATAGACGACGATGCCGGAGACGAACAAGAAACAGAGCCTATAGGGCACGGGAGGACCACCTCGTCATATGACATATACATGGTGGATACCCCAAAAGAGAGCAATAACGAGGACCAACGGGCCGCGGCAGAAGATAACCCCGCCGATAAACAACCAAAACGGCGGCGCAGACGCCACCCTAAGCCCCACCTCGATGATAACAACGCTCCTAAGGACCCCGCAATACAGCAGGGCACGCAAGTGGATGACGAACACGCAGATAAGCAACCGGCCGAACATGACGAGTCAGATAATCAGTCCAGGCCCGGCGAAAACGACAGTCCGGACGATCTCATGCCGGACACGCCGCCGGAGAGCAAAAACCTTCGGAAAAGACTCGTCAACACTGCAAGAAGCTTGAGGAAGGAAAAGCGGAAGCTCAAAACAGCGGAAGATACACTCAGAATGAGGTGGAGCAAAGTGCTCAAAACCGCGGATAAATACGGCAACGGCCACCAATCAAAGAGCTACCCGAAGCGCAAGCTGCTACCAGAAATTGACGAGGAGGCCATAGAGCCCCCACAGTCAAAAAATAAAGAGGCTGCCTGGTCGGATAGACGGCTAGATGATAGGCCAAATTCTAAAAGCGGCGCCGCACATAAACCAACTAATGAACCTGGAAAGAAAGATGGCCCAGCCAGGTCCATTTACGGGCCAAAGAAGAAGGCCCCAGGAAACAAGGCAGCACGTCAAGTGTCCGAAGATAATGGCACACCCAAATACAGGGGCGCCGCACACCCACTATGTTTCACCGATGAGGTGCTGGACCATGAATTCCCAGCAGGATTTAAACCCATAAACATAGAGGCCTACGATGGAACAACAGACCCTGGAGTCTGGATAGAAGATTACATACTACATATACACATGGCCAGAGGAGATGATCTCCACGCCATAAAATACCTACCCCTCAAGCTCAAAGGGCCAGCCCGTCATAGGCTTAAAAGCCTCCCAGAAAACACTATGGGAAGTTGGGAAGAGCTCGAAGACGCGTTTAGAGCAAATTTTCAAGGGACTTACGTCCGCCCTCCGGATGCAGATGATCTAAGTCATATAACTCAACAGCCAGGAGAGTCAGCGCGCAAATTCTGGAACAGGTTTCTCACCAAAAAGAACCAAATAGTCGACTGTCCGGACGCCGAAGCCTTAGCAGCTTTTAAACACAATGTCCGAGACGAATGGCTCGCCAGACACCTCGGCCAAGAGAAACCGAGGACAATGTCCGCGCTAACAAGCCTCATGACCCGCTTCTGTGCGGGAGAGGATAGCTGGCTAGCAAGATGCAGCACCAGCGACCCAAGTACATCTGAGATAAGAGATGGAAACGGAAAATCACGGTGCAGAAAAGTGCAGCGTCGGAATAAAGAGAAAAGCCCAAAGAGCACGGCAGTCAACGCCGGATTCAAAAGCTCACAGCCAAACAACAAAACACCGCCTCTTAAGGATGACGGCGATGAGCTGTCCAACTTAAACAAGATTTTGGGTCAGATATGTCAAATCCACAGTACCCCCGGAAGGCCTGCAAACCACACCCATAGAGATTGTTGGGTTTTTAAACAGTCCGGCCGACTAAACGCCGAACACAAGGGGCTCGACGCGTCAAGCGAAGACGATAAACCCCACCAGTAGAGCACCGGAAAACAAAAGACTTTCCCACAAGAGGTCAAAGCAGTAAATTCACTTCATGTGACAACACGGAAAAATAGTGCGGCACTTTCTAAAAAGAGCCTCGCGCGGTCCAACCCTGCAGACCATAGAGATTGGATATCAAAACCAATCACTTTCGACCACCTGGACTATTCCAGAAGCGTTCGAAACGCGGGACAGACTGCCCTGATATTGAATCCCATAATTGACGGACTACAATTTACTAAAGTCCTAATGGACGGAGGCAGCGACTTAAACCTGCTGTATTCAAACACAATCCGCAAGATGGGGATAGACCCTACCAAAATTTGACACAGCCGCACTTCCTTCAAAGGAGTGACACTAGGCCCTTACGCCAAGTGCACAGGCTCCCTATTACTAGAAGTTATGTTCAGATCACCGAACAACTTTCGGCGCAAAAAACTAATTTTTCATATCGTCCCATTTAAAAGTGGATATCAGGCACTCTTGGGACGAACGACTTTTGTCCGTTTCAACGCCATACCGCATTACGCGTCTCTTACACTCAAGATGCCCGGTCCACATGGCATCATTTCAGTGCGAGGGTCACTTAAAGACCCCGGACTCGGATAGACGAGTCCGGCTTCAGTAGGCTAGGGGCTCCCTAGCCGCACACCCCTTCACAAGGGGCTGCGCGCACAAACAACCACGGGTTCATTCAAACCCCGCTTTACTTATTTATATTTCTTCTTTCACACATACCTTTTTCGCACGAATTGTTTTCAAACTAAGCGTTCCTCTCTTTTTACAGATGAACAACGTGCGTACCCGTCCAGGATAACGGCACAACGGAGACACAGGCGCAGACGTGCAGTAGGGACCCGTTGTGAGGATTCTTTTCAGATTAAGACCCTGCGTAAACCTTTTTTACTGTCTTTTGTTGTTATTCTCCCTTGGTTTCTTCCTATAACCAAAGCGGAGCTTGACGTTTTGGCATCGGCCGCGTCAGAGGACCATGCCCGTACCTGGACACTAGGGGCTTAGGGCATTGTTCTGCCCATTATTATAAAGACCGAACACCTTAGGGAGTGTTCGGCGTCTCGAGTTAGGCATTATATGCATCAGCTCCGAATCATGTCTTTGGTCAAATGTTGGGTTTGCCCGGCTCCTGTGTTTTGCCGCCTTACGTTCCGTATCATCGGCTAACGCGGCACCAGGAGAACTACTGCGATTGTGCCCCAGTTCGGCTGGGCGAGCACCTTAGTAGAGAAAGCCGAAAACTGACTGTCATGATATAGCGAGAGACTGGTCAACCACTCGATCGACTACCGGAATGTTTAGAATTCCCCGCTTTAACGAAGGACCGTTTCCCGGTCAGGCACACACGCGCCCCGAACTCGGAGAAGTGCGGTGCCCCCAGGGGCTATATCGTAGCCCCACCCTAGAACTCCACTGGCTAAGTGAAAGTGATAAAGCATTATAGTCCGGATTGCCTCGTTTGCTACGCTACCACCTCCTTAACAAGACCGAGACGTCGGATTAAGTGTGAAAACGTGCTATTTTGTGAACACCCCCACACCTTTTGCGTGGGGGCTGAAGCCGAAGACTGCAATCTTTCAGGTTATACAAATGTATACGTAAACGGCCGCATAGGAGAAGTTTTACTACTTGGGACGCACAAGTATAAAAAGCAGTTATAGCATAATCATTGTTTTACAAGCTAAAACATACATTTGAACGTGACATTTTTTGAGCACTGCGACTCTATTACACGAGCGCCACGCATAACTTCCCTGAAATAGTGCTCGGCGGGGAGCCGGCTTTCATCCGAACCCTGGGCGGCAACAGCGGTGGCATCCATCTCTGTCCAATGCGTCTTCACACGGGCAAGAGCCATCCGCGCGCCTTCGATGCAGGCCGACCGCTTCATCTCCTTGATATGCGGCACCGCTCCAAGAAATTGCTGCAGTAAGCCGAAGTAGCTCGTCGCCTTGGGCCTCTCTGGCCAGACATGAGCCACGATGTCAGTCATGGCAAGTCCGGACAATCTATTCAGCTCGGCCCATTCGGCCAACCGGTCGGTCAACGGAAGTGAGAGATCCGGACTATGGAATTGAGACCAAAATAGCTCTTCCGCCTTGTGATCCTTCTGGCTCCGGAAGTGCTCAACGGCATCAGCCGCACTTGCCGCTAAGTCCATATATGGATCCTCCGGACTCCACAGCTGGCCAAATTGAGCATACTTTTGATCCATGAACCGACGACGCAGCAGAAAAGGCCTGCCAGCCACGATATCTCCGGCCTGGCGAAGCTCCTCCTTCATGGCCCGCATTGCAGAACGGGCATCCTTGGATTCGGCGGTGGCCTTCCCTAGGTCTTCCCGCTCCGATAAGCGCTCCTTTTCAAGAGCCTCATTGCGGTCAGCAGCATCTTTTAATTTCACGGCCAATTCGGCCATCTCTTCCCGGCTTAGGCAGTGTGCAGCCCTTTCGGCTTGCAACTCCTCGGCCTCCCTCGAGGCAGCCGCGTCACTCCTTCGGGCTTGCTCCTTAGCTTGAGCAAGTTCGGCCCGAAGACTCGCCACAGCAGCAGCACCGTCTGTATCACAGCATATAATTTATCAGAGGAGGGCTTTGACCCCCTTAATAAAGCAACTACGGAGAACTCATTTACCTTGCGACTCGTCAAGTCGCCAGTTGACAAGTGCTATGTCCGCATCCGCCACGTCAAGTTGCCGCATCAACTCGGCAACTCCACTAGTCCGGCTAGCCCTCGGACTATCCGCCACCTACACAGGAACGGCGACATTCATTACTTGCGATTTTGATCCTCGGCACGCTGTCGTTTTCGACAACCTACCGAGTCTCAGGGGCTACTATCTATACAGGGCGCACTTTTATGTGCAAAACTGTCAAAAAAAAGATGTGCGTCATTCTCGCGTACCTCAAATCCCGCCAGCAAACTCGTAGCGGCATTACGCAATCCGCTCTCGGCGGACGAAATCCTTCCAATCACCATACGCATCAACGCATGGTGATCTTCTGAGATGGACGCCCTCTCAAGAAGATTCTTCAGTTCTCTCGGCCGGATACTAGCGGGTGCCAAACTCTCCGGCCCCTCCGGACTCGGGGATACCCTCCATGACGATACTTCAGGCTCGTCTGCCGTATCTGACGGCGCAGCAGACGGGGGCGTTTCGCTCTCCATCATCTCTGGAAGAAGGTCCCCCGAAGACGAACTCATCTGAGAAGGCTGCAAATCCGAACTGCAAGATAAAAATTTCGGTTACCCACAGAAGCACAAATGGAGGTATTTTCCTACTAATGAACTCCCCTTTTCATACTCACGGCTCGCTGGAGGGCTGATCCTTTGACGATGATTGTACGTCCGGATTCTCCCCGGACGCCGGACCCCCCGGTGAAGATCTCTTCCCCCGTTTAGGGGCTTTGGCCTCCGGATCTTCGGAGGTGGTCCTCTTCTCCCCCTGGAAGGAGGGGTTTTTGATTCCCCCCTCCTCAGACGCCCCTGTGGGCGAAATAACAGCTCCTCTATTTTCCCCATCGCTCCCTTCTACGGGCGCAACCTCCAACATTCTGACTAGCACGGGCTCCAGTGCGGTCTCTCGTAGGGGAGCCGGACACCTTATCAGCTTCGATCACGCTACCCACTCCTGTAAAGGGTAATGGGTCAGGAGGCGAACTCTAGAAAAGCAGATAAACAGAACGTCCGGACTCTGAGCTATTTACCTGAGTATCCGGGCGATTGCAGCTTAGGCCTGCGTCCTCGGTCAATTCCGGACACGCTACCAGCGGTCCGAAGAACAACTTGTACATCTCCACGGGTGTCGCACCCATGAAGTGTTGGAGAATTCGAGGTCCCTCCGGGTTGAATTCCCATAGACGGAGAGGACGGTGTTTGCAGGGCAGAAGACGCCTGATTAGCATAACCTGCATCACCACGACCAGATTGATCTCCCTTGCCTGGAGGTCTCGAATCCGGCCCTGCAATGAGGGCATGTCTTCGGACGGCCCCCAATTGAGCCCTTGGTTGACAACCGACTTCAGCTAGTGTGGAGGTCCCGGGCGGAATGAAGGCGGCGGCTTTTGCTTGCTGCCCTTCGGAGCGGTGATATAGAACCACTCCTGCTGCCACAGTCCGAGTTCCTCTTGGAAGGAACCCTCGGGCCACGGGGCATTGGCCTTTCTGCTTATGGCCGCCCCGCCACACTCCGCTTGACGCCCCCCAATCATCTTCGGCTCCACATTAAAGGTTTTCAGCCACAGGCCGAGTGGGGAGTGACGCGGAGGAAGGCTTCGCAGACGATAATGAATGCGGAGATATGGAGGATGGACACCGGAGCCATGTCGTGGAAATCCAGCCCATAGTAGAACATGAGCCCTCTCACGAAGGGGTCCGTTGGGAAGCCTAAACCCCGACGGAGGTGGGATACGAAGACAACGTACTCACCGGGCTCGGGGGCGGGCACGGCCTGCCCTTGGGTAGGCAACCCGTGCGAAATCTCGTAGGACAGGTACTTGGCCTCACGCAGCTTTAACACGTCCTCCTCCGTGACGGAGGAGGGCATCCACCGACCTTGGAGGTCGGAGCAGGACATGGTTGAGGGTCCGAAGCGCTCGAATCTGGGGCTCTGGGTGTTGGAACTGGGAGCGAGAAGGAGATTCGATGCGAGATTGAAGAAAAAGAACGAACCCTGGTCCTCTTATAAAGGGGAAAAATACCAAGGGTCGTCTCCGTGACCGTTCGGGATTCACCTCCGATGGAGGAGGCATGGCGACGGGCACTGTTGGGTTACCCACGCATGTATTGATGAGAATCCCGGAATAAGGGGAACACGATCTCTGCTTCGACAAGACGTGCCAAGGAAATCGCTTCGCTAAACGTGCTGAGGTGGTGTAATAAAAAACGGTTCAAGTAAAAATCTGGTAGCGGTATGATGTCATGCCGCATAATACGTCAGCAGATTGGACTAGTGTACATTTTATTCTCTCTACGGTGGAATGTGGAATTTATTTTGCAGAGCCGGACTTATCGTCATTGAAGCCTGGTTCAGGGGCTACTGAGGGAGTCCTGGACTAGGGGGTGTCCGGACTGCGACTATCATCGTCCGCCGGACTCCAAGACTACGAAGATACAAGATTGAAGACTCCGTCCCGTGTCCGGATGGGACTTTCCTTGGCGTGGAAGGCAAGCTTGGCGATACGGATATGTAGATCTCCTACCATTGTAACCGACTCTGTGTAACCCTAGCCTCCTCCGCTGTCTATATAAACCGGAGGGCTTTAGTCCGTAGGACAACATACATTACAACAATCATACCATAGGCTAGCTTTAGGGTTTAGCCTCCTTGATCTCGTGGTAGATCCACTCTTGTACTACCCATATCATCAATATTAATCAAGCAGGACGTAGGGTTTTACCTCCATCGAGAGGGCCCGAACCTGGGTAAAACATCGTGTCACTCGTCTCCTGTTACCATCCGCCTAGACGCACAGTTCGGGACCCCCTACCCGAGATCCGCAGGTTTTGACACCGACAGCCACGGACACAGCCTCCTTCAGGGCTGCCACCTCGTTCGTGGCCCCTGCAATACCCATATTATCCTTGTCAATTTTATTGCAACCAAAATCCTTTTCTGTAAGGTAATTATTCAAAGCTGTGTTACTCACCTTCTTTGTCCTCGAGCTGCTTCTTGGCATGGCCGAGCTCTTGCTCGGACCGCTCGAGGTCCTGCTTCAACACATCGACCTCCGCAGTCAGTGCGGCAGAGGTCAGCAGCACAGCCTGCGAACCCATATTGACATATTATAAGCAACCCTGCGTATATCTTGTTAGATCCTCAGTCCGGTTTTTCTTTCCGAACACCGAACTGAGCATCAAGGGCTACTGTCTATGCGGTATTACATTACATAACTTTAACTTCTTACCTCAAAGCCTGTTAGAAGGCTGCTGCAGGCTTCGGTCAGCCCGCTCTTGGCAAGCTGAACCTTCTGAATCACCGCACTCATGAGAGTGCGGTGTTCTTCTTCGATGGAAGCGCCTTTAAGCGCCTCCAACAAGTTGTCCGGCGCCTCCGGTTGGACGGAGGCCGCCGGTGTCACAGTCCTGCCCTTCTTTCGAAGGGGCCGCTTGCCGGACTCTGGAACCACTGCGGGTTCTGACGTAGAGTCCAGCGCAAAGTCCGGGAGGCTGCCTGACGGCGCCTCCGGAGCCTCCTCCTGATGGATCCCTCTCCGGGATCCCACCTCGGCGTCCTCATCGGCGCGGGGGGTAGTGGCAGTCGGAAGTGAATCCACATCCGACGGGGCCAATGACCCGCTCGATGAAGCGGGGAGATCATCATCGGCCGGACTATGGACAAAATGCGGCATTAGAAGGACACTACGCAATACTAAAGAAATTGCATATCAAGGATCCGGATACTTATGATCTCGCCGGACGCCTGGCCCTTAAAGGCCACTCCTCCTCGCCAACGGTGGTGTTGGCGAAACTATCCGGGGGGATAGTTCTCCCCCTCTTGGACCCTTCGGCCTCCCCTGTTGGGGAAGCCTTCCTCTTCTTCTCTCCCTCCTCCAGGAGAGAGTCTTCTTCCTCCTCCTCGTCTTCGGGGGAGGAGTCTGCCTCGTCGTCGGACGCCTGATGGCGGGAACTCTTTCGAGTCCCCGCGGCCACCTTCTTGGCCTTCTTCTCCGGCACCACGTGCGGTGCCGAAACCAGCAGCCTCGCTAGACGGGCGTTCACTGGGTCCTCTGGCATGGGAGCCGGGCTGATGAGCTGCTCGGCCTTCTCCATCCATTCCTGTCAAAGGAAAAGAGAGATTGAAACCCTCTTAGAATCAATTTGATTACCGCAAGTGTCCCGTAAAGGGGTTGAATCACTTACCTCGTCAGCCGGATGCTGCGAGCAAAATCCGCGATCTTCCGTCGTGGATGCAGGGGCTTCGGCACCCTTAAACAGCACCCTCCAGGCGCCTTCATACATCGTATCGAAGAGCCCGCTTAGCGCCTGGTGCTGTTCCGGATTGAACTCCCAGAGATTGAATGCCCGTTCTTGGCATGGGAGGATCCGGCGGATGAGCATGACTTAGACCACGTCGATGAGCCTGAGCTTATTGCTCACCAGCTTCTGGATGCAGGTTCGGAGTCCCGTCAGCTCCTTCGGATTGCCCCACAGCAAGCCCTTCTCTTTCCAGGAGGTGAGCTGCATGGGGATGCCAGATCTAAACTCGGGGCCGCCGCCCATGTGGGCTCGCGCGGCTCGGTGATGTAGAATCACCCCGATTGCCACCCCTTGACGGAGTCCACGAAGGCCCCTTCGAGCCAAAGGACGTTGGGTAACTTACCCAACATGGCGCCTCCGCATTCCGCTTGCGTGCCCTTCACAACCTTCGGCTTGACGCTGAAGGTCTTGAGCCACATGCCGAAGTGGGGCCGGATGCAGAGGAAGGCCTCGCACACGACGATAAACGCCGAGATGTTGAGGATGAAGTTCAGCGCCAGATCGTGGAAATCCAGGCCGTAGTAAAACATGAGCCCCCGGATGAATGGGTGGAGTGGAAAGCCCAGTCCATGGAGGAAGTGGGGAAGAAAGACGACCCTCTCATGGGGCCCGGGGGTAGGGATGAGCTGCCCCTCGTCGGGCAGCCGATGCGCGATGTCGCCGGAGAGGTATCCGGCGCTGCACAGCTTGGTGATATGCTCCTCCTTGACGGTGGAGGCCAACTATTTGCCTCCGGCTCCGGACATATTCGGAGAAGGCCGAGGCGAGATGCGCGAGCTTGGGCGTTGGAGCTTGAGTGCGCGGAGATGGGTAAGCAAAGGAGGAAGAAGGCGTAGGTGAGAAGGTAAATCCTTATCCCTTATATATAGGTGGGCGAGGACTATGCGTCCCCCACCGACCCGGTAAAACTCGCTTATCCACCAAGCGCCACCATCAATGGCGCGGTTGGGTTACCCACGTCCGTATTGATGAGAATCCCGGAATAAGGGGAACACGATCTCTGCTTCGACAAGACGTGCCAAGGAAACTGCTTCGCTAAACGTGCTGAGGTGGTGTAATAAAAAACGGTTCAAGTAAAAACCTGGTAGCGGTATGATGTCATGCCGCATAATACGTCAGCAGATTGGACTAGTGTACATTTTATTCTCTCTACAGTGGAATGTGGAATTTATTTTGCAGAGCCGGACACTATCCTGGTGTTCATGATCTTCTCTGGATTATTCAAGGGAGGAACCCGCCTTGCAATGCCGAACATTATGCGCGCCGGACTTATCGTCCTTGAAGCCTGGTTCTGGGGCTACTGAGGGAGTCCTGGACTAGGGGGTGTCCGGACAGCCGGACTATCATCGTCCGCCGGACTCCAAGACTACGAAGATACAAGATTGAAGACTCCGTCCCGTGTCCGGATGGGACTTTCCTTGGCGTGGAAGGCAAGCTTGGCGATACGGATATGTAGATCTCCTACCATTGTAACCGACTCTGTGTAACCCTAGCCTCCTCCGGTGTCTATATAAACTGGAGGGCTTTAGTCCGTAGGACAACATACATTACAACAATCATACCATAGGCTAGCTTTAGGGTTTAGCCTCCTTGATCTCGTGGTAGATCCACTCTTGTACTACCCATATCATCAATATTAATCAAGCAGGACGTAGGGTTTTGCCTCCATCAAGAGGGCCCGAACCTGGGTAAAACATCGTGTCCATCGTCTCCTGTTACCATCCGCCTAGATGCACAGTTCGGGACCCCCTACCAGAGATCCGCCGGTTTTGACACCGACACTCGTCCTCGAGTAGGTAAATGATAAAAACAAAACTTTTGATGTGGAATGCCACCTAACATATTTATCAATGTAATCTTCTTTATTGTGGCAAGAATGTTCAGATCCGAAAGATTCAAGACAAAAGTTTAATATTGACATAAAAATAATAATACTTCAAGCATACTAACAAAGCAATCATGTGTTCTCAAAATAACGTGGCCAAAGAAAGCTATCCCTACAAAATCATATAGTCTGGTTATGCTCTATCTTCATCACACAAAATATTTAATCATGCACAACCCCGATGACAAGCCAAGCAATTGTTTCATACTTTTGATGTTCTCAAACTTTTTCAATCTTCACGCAATACATGAGCGTGAGCCATGGATATAGCACTATAGGTGGAATAGAATGGTGATTGTGGAGAAGACAAAAATGAGAAGATAGTCTCACATCAACTAGCCATATCAATGGGCTATGGAGATGCCCATCAATAAATATCAATGTGAGTGAGTAGGGATTGCCATGCAATGGATGCACTAGAGCTATAAGTGTATGAAAACTCAAAAGAAACTAAGTGGGTGTGCATCCAACTTGCTTGCTCACGAAGACCTAGGGCACTTTGAGGAAGCCCATCATTGGAATATACAAGTCAAGTTCTATAATAAAAAATTCCCACTAGTATATGAAAGTGACAACATAGGAGACTCTCTATCATGAAGATCATGGTGCTACTTTGAAGCACAAGTGTGGTAAAAGGATAGTAGCATTGCCCCTTCTCTCTTTTTCTCTCATTTTTTTATTTTTTATTTTTTTGTTTGGGCCTTTCTCTTTTTATGGCCTGTTTTTTCTTTTTTTCTTTTTAATCCAGAGTCTCATCCTGACTTGTGGGGGAATCATAGTCTCCATCATCCTTTCCTCACTGGGACAATGCTCTAATAATGATGATCATCACACTTTTATTTACTTACAACTCAAGAATTACAACTCGATACTTAGAACAAAATATGACTCTATATGAATGTCTCCGGCGGTGTACCGGGATGTGCAATGAATCAAGAGTGACATGTATGGAAAAATTATGAATGGTGGCTTTGCCACAAATACAATGTCAACTACATGATCATGAAAAACAATATGACAATGATGAAGCGTGTCATAATAAATGGAATGGTGGAAAGTTGCATGGCAATATATCTCGGAATGGCTATGGAAATGCCATAATAGGTAGGTATGATGGCTGTTTTGAGGAAGGTATATGGTGGGTGTATGGTACCGGAGAAAGTTGCGCGGTACTAGAGAGGCTAGCAATGGTGTAAGGGTGAGAGTGCGTATAATCCATGGAATCAACATTAGTCATAAAGAACTCACATACTTAGTGGAAAAATCTAGTAGTTAATTATCGAAACAAAGTACTACACGCATGCTCCTAGGGGGATATATTGGTAGGAAAAGACCATCGCTCGTCCCCGACCGCCACTCATAAGGAAGACAATCAATAAATAAATCATGCTCCAACTTCATCACATAACAGTTCATCATATGTGCATGCTACGGAATCACAAACTTTAACACAAGTACTTCTCAAATTCACAATTACTCCACTAGCATGACTCTAATATCACCATCTTCATGTCTCAAAACAATCATAAATAATCAAACTTCCCATAGTATTCAATGCACTTTATATGAAAGTTTTTATTATATCCCACTTGGATGCCTATCATATTACGACTAAATTCATAACCAAAGCAAATTACCATGCTATTTAAGACTCTCGAAATAATATAAGTGAAGCATGAGTGTTCATCTATTTCTTCAAAATAAAACCACCGTCGTGCTCTAAAAATATATAAGTGAAGCACTAGAGCAAACGACAAACTACTCCAAAAGATATAAGTGAAGATCAATGAGTAGTCGAATAATTATGTAACTATGTGAAGACCCTATAACATTTAATAATTTCAGATCTTGGGATATTCTATTCAAACATCAATTAAAACAAAATAAAATAAAATGATGCTCCAAGCAAAACACATATCATGTGGTGAATAAAAATATAGCTCCAAGTAAAGTTACCGATGAACGAAGACGAAAGAGGGGATGCCATCCGGGGCATCCCCAAGCTTAAACTCTTGGTTGTCCTTGAATATTACCTTGGGGTGCCTTGGGCATCCCCAAGCTTAGGCTCTTGCCACTCCTTATTCCATAGTCCATCAAATCTTTTACCCAAAACTTGAAAACTTCACAACACAAAACTCAATAGAAAATCTCATAAGCTCCGTTAGTATAAGAAAAATAAATCACCACTTTTGGTACTGTTGTGAACTCATTCTAAATTCATAATGGTGTAATTCTACTGTATTTCAACTTCTATATGGTTCATACCCTCTGATACTACTCATAGATTCATCAAAATAAGCAAACAACACATAGAAAACAGAATCTGTAAAAACGGAACAGTCTGTAGTAATCTGTAACTCTCGAATACTTCTGTAATTACAAAAATGCTGAAATAAATTGGTGGATGTGACGAATTTGTATATTAATATTAATCTTCTGCAAAAAGAATCAACTCAAAATCACTCTTCTGTAAAAACTGACAGCTAATCTCGTGAGCGCAAAGTTTCTGTTTTTTACAGCAAAATCGCATTAACTTTCACCCAAGTCTTCCCTAAGGTCTTACATGGCACTTTATTGAAAAAAAGCTATAAAACATGATTACTAAAGTATTTTAATCATGTGAACACACAAAAACAGTAGGTTTAAATGTTGGGTTGTCTCCCAACAAGAGCTTTTCTTTAATGCCTTTTTAGCTAGGCATGATGATGACAATGATGCTCACATAAAAGATAAGAATTGAAACATAAAGAGAGCATCATGAAGAATATGACTAGAACACTTAAGTCTAACCCACTTCCTATGCATAGGGATTTTGTGAGCAAACAACTTACGGGAACAAGAATCAACTAGCATAGGAAAGCAAAACAAGCATAGCTTCAAGATTTTCAACACATAGAGAGGAAACTTGATATTATTGCAATTCCTACAAGCATATATTCCTCCCTCATAGTAATTTGCAGTAGCATCATGAATGAATTCAACAATATAACTATCACATAAAGCATTCTTTTCATGATCTACAAACATAGAAATTTTACTACTCTCCACATAAGCAAAATTCTTCTCATGAATAATAGTGGGTGCAAACTCAATAAAATAACTATCATGTGAGGCATAATCCAATTGAAAATTAAAATCAAGATGACAAGTTTCATGGTTATCATTACTCTTTATAGCATAAATGTCATCACAATAATCATCATAGATAGGAGGCATGCTGTCATCATAATATATTTTCTCATCAAAACTTTGGGGACTAAAAATATCATCTTCATCAAACATAGCTTCCCCAAGCTTGTGGCTTTGCATATCGTTAACATCATGGATATTCAAGGAATTCATAATAACAACATTTCAATCATGCTCATCATTCAAAGATTTAGTGCCAAACATTTTAATGCATTCTTCTTCTAGCACTTGGGCACAATTTTCCTTTCCATCATTTTTCACGAAAGATATTAAAAAGATGAAGCATATGAGGCACCCTCAATTCCATTTTTTTGTACTTTTCTTTTATAAACTAAACTAGTGATAAAACAAGAAACTAAAAGATTCGATTGCAAGATCTAAAGATATACCTCCAAGCACTAACCTCCCCAGCAACGACGCCAGAAAAGAGCTTGATGTCTACTACACAACCTTCTTCTTGTAGACGTTGTTGGGCCTCCAAGTGCAGAGGTTTGTAGGACAGTAGCAAATTTCCCTCAAGTGGATGACCTAAGGTTTATCAATCCGTGGGAGGCGTAGGATGAAGATGGTATCTCTCAAGCAACCCAACAACCAAATAACAAAGAGTCTCTTGTGTCCCCAACACACCCAATACAATGGTAAATTGTATAGGTGCACTAGTGCGAAGAGATGGTGATACAAGTGCAATATGGATGGTAGATATAGGTTTTTGTAATCTGAAATTATAAAAACAACAAGGTAACTAATGATAAAAGTGAGCACAAACGGTACTGCAATGCTTCGAAACAAGGCCTAGGGTTAATACTTTCACTAGTGCAAGTTCTCTCAACAATAATAACATAACTGGATCATATAACTATCCCTCAACATGCAACAAAGAGTCACTCCAAAGTCACTAATAGCGGAGAACAAACGAAGAGATTATTGTAGGGTATGAAACCACCTCAAAGTTATTCTTTCAGATCAATCCGTTGGACTATTCCTATAAGTGTCACAAACAGCCCTAGAGTTCGTTGTAAAATAACACCTTAAGACACAAATCAACCAAAACCCTAATGTCACCTAGATACTCCAATGTCACCTCAAGTATCCGTGGGTTTGATTATATGATATGCATCGCACAATCTCAGATTCATCTGTTCAACCAACACAAAGAACTTCAAAGAGTGCCCCAAAGTTTCTACCGGAGAGTCAAGACGAAAACATGTGCCAACCCCTATGCATAAGTTCACAAGGTCACTGAACCCGCAAGTTGATCACCAAAACATACATCAAGTAGATCACATGAATATCCCATTGTCACCACAGATAAGCACATGCAAGACATACATCAAGTGTTCTCAAATCCTTAAAGACTCAATCCGATAAGATAACTTCAAAGGGAAAACTCAATCCATTACAAGAGAGTAGAGGGGGAGAAACATCATAAAATCCAACTATAATAGCAAAGCTCGGGGTACATCAAGATCGTGCCATATGAAGAACACGAGAGAGGGAGATCAAACACATAGCTACCGGTACATATCCTCAGCCCCGAGGTTGAACTACTCCCTCCTCGTCATGGAGAGCGCCGGGATGATGAAGATGGCCACCGGTGATAGTTCCCCCCTCCGGAAGGGAGTCGGAACAGGGTCCCGATTGGTTTTTGGTGGCTACAGAGGCTTGCGGCGGCGGAACTCCCGATCTAGGTTTCTTTCTGGATGTTTGTGTATTTGTAGGAGGGTTTGGCATCGAGAACAAGTCAGGAGGACCCACGAGGTGTCCACGAGGCACAGGGGCGCACCCTAAGGGGGGGGGGGCGCCCTCCACCGTCGTGGGCCCTGATGTCTACTACACAACCTTCTTCTTGTAGACGTTGTTGGGCCTGCAAGTGCACATGTTTGTAGGACAGTAGCAAATTTACCTCAAGTGGATGACCTAAGGTTTATCAATCCGTGGGAGGCGTAGGATGAAGATGGTCTCTCTCAAACAACCGTGCAACCAAATAACAAACAGTCTCTTGTGTCCCCAACACACCCAATACAATGGTAAATTGTATAGGTGCACTAGTTCGGCGAAGAGATGGTGATACAAGTGCAAAATAGCTATTAGATATAGGTTTTTGTAATCTGAAATAATAAAAACAGCAAGCTAACTAATGATAAAAGTGAGCGTAAACGGTATTGCAATGATAGGAAACAAGGCCTAGGGTTCATACTTTCACTAGTGCAAGTTCTCTCAACAATAATAACATAGATAGATCATATAACAAGCCCTCAACATGCAACAAAGAGTCACTCCGAAGCCACTAATAGCGGAGAACAAACGTAGAGATTATGGTAGGGTACGAAACCACCTCAAAGTTATTCTTTCGGATCAATCTATAAAAGAGTTCATACTAGAATAACACCTTAAGACACAAATCAACCAAAACCCTAATGTCAACTAGATACTCCATTGTCTCCTCAAGTATCCGTGGGCATGATTATACGATATGCATCACACAATCTCAGATTCATCCAACCAACACAAAGTACTTCAAAGAGTGCCCCAAAGTTTCTATCGGAGAGTCAAGAACGTGTGCCAACCCTATGCATAGGTTCCCAATGTCACGAAAGCCGCAAGTTGATCACCAAAACATACATCAAGTGGCACATGATATCCCATTGTCACCACAGATAATCACAGCAAGACATACATCAAGTGTTCTCATAAAAGACTCAATCCGATAAGATAACTTCAAAGGGGAAACTCAATTCATCACAAGAGAGTAGAGGGGGAGAAACATCATAAGATCCAACTACAATAGCAAAGCTCGGGATACATCAAGATCGTGCCATAGAGGGAACACGAGAGAGAACACGAGAGAGAGAGATCAAACACATAGCTACTGGTACATA
The DNA here is from genome assembly GCA_963921465.1 of Triticum timopheevii. Lineage (NCBI taxonomy): Eukaryota > Viridiplantae > Streptophyta > Magnoliopsida > Poales > Poaceae > Triticum > Triticum timopheevii. The sequence goes on along the minus strand of OY997270.1, from coordinate 484,188,646 downwards.
CCCTCAGCCCCGAGGGTGAACTACTCCCTCCTCGTCATGGATAGCGCCGGGATGATGAAGATGGCCACCGGTGATGGGATCCCCCTCCGGCAGGGCGCCGGAACGGGCTCCCGAGAGGTTTTTGGTGGCTACAGAGGCTTGCGGCGGCGGAACTCCTGATCTATCTTCTGTTCTGGAAGTTTTAGGGTACGTAGGTATATATGGGTGAAAGGAGTACGTCGGTGGAGCTACGGGGGCCCCACGAGGCAGGGGGGCACGCCCTAGGGGGGTGGGCGCGCCCCCAACCCTCGTGAGCACCTCCCGTATCTTTTGACGTGGGGTCCAAGTCCAACAGGTGGGTTTCCTTCCAAAAATAACTTCTCCAGTTGATTTCGTTCCATTTTGACTCCGTCTGATATTCCTTTTCCTCGAAACACTGAAATAGGCAAAAAACAGCAAATCTGGGTTGGGCCTCTGGTTAATAGGTTAGTCCCAAAAATAATATAAAAGTGGATAATAAAGCCCAATATTGCCCAAAACAGTAGATAATATAGCATGGAGAAATCAAAAATTATAGATACGTTGGAGACGTATCAAGCATCCCCAAGCTTAATTCCTGCTCGTCCTCGAGTAGGTAAATGATAAAAAAGAATTTTTGATGCGGAGTGCTACTTGGCATAATTTCAATGTAATTCTTCTTACTTGTGATATGAATATTCAGATCCGAAAGATTCAAGACAAAAGTTCATATTGACATAAAAATAATAATACTTCAAGCACACTTAATCAAAGCAATCATGTCTTCTCAAAATAGCATGGCAAAAGAAAGTTCATCCCTACAAAATCATATAGTTAGGCTATGCTTCATTTTCATCACACAAAGATGTTCCCAACTTCTATACCCCCGATGACAAGCCAAGCAATTGTTTCATACTTAAATAATATCAAACTTTTTCAACCTTCACGCAATACATGAATGTGAGCCATGGATATAGCACTATGGGTGGAATAGAATATGATGATGGGGATTGTGTGGAGAAGACAAAAAAGGAGAAAGTCTCACATGGACGAGGATAATCAATGGGCTATGGAGATGCCCATCAATTGATGTCAACACGAGGAGTAGGGATTGCCATGCAACGGATGCACTAGAGCTATGAATGCTCAACAAAGGAAAACTAGTGGGTGTGCATCCAACTTGCTTGCTCATGAAGACCTAGGGCATTTGAGGAAGCCCATCGTAGGAATATACAAGCCAAGTTCTATAATGAAAAGTTCCCACTAGTATAAACAAGACAAGTTATGAGACTCACTATATGAAAAACATGGTGCTACTTTGAAGCACAATACATGAGACTCACTACATGAAGAACAAGGTGCTACTTTGAAGCACAAGTGTGGAAAAAGAGATAGTAGCATTGCCCCTTTTTTTAATTTTTTTGCGCCTTTATTTTTTTGGCCTTTCTCTTCTTCTTCTTTTTGATTGGGCAATGCTCTAATAATGATGATCATCACACTTCTATTGATTACAACATAAGGATTACAACTCAAAACTTAGAACAAGATATGACTCTATATGAATGCCTCCGGCAGTGTACCGGGATGGTGCAATGAATCAAGAGTGACATGTATGAAAAATAATGCATGGTGGCTTTGCCACAAATACGATGTCAACTACATGATCATGCAATGGCAATATGACAAAAGTAGAGTATGTCATGATGATGATGATGGAAGTTGCATGGCAATATATCTCGGAATGGCTATGGAAATGCCATGATAGGTAGGTATGGTGGATGTTTTGAGGAAGGTATAAGGAGGTTTATGTGTGATAGAGCGTATTGTATCACGGGGTTTGGATGCACCGGCGAAGTTTGCACCAACTCTTAAGGTGAGAAAGGGCAATGCACGGTACCGAAGAGGCTAGCAAAGGCGGAAAGATGAGAGTGCGTATAATCCATGGACTCAACATTAGTCAAAAGAGCTCATATACTTATTGCAAAAATTTAGAAGTCATCAAAAATCAAGTACTACGCGCATGCTCCTAGGGGGATAGATTGGTAGGAAAAGACCATCACTCGTCCCCGACCGCCACTCATAAGGATGCACAAGCCAGGTACACTTCATGTTTCAAATTTGTTACACAACTTTAACCATACGTGCATGCTGCGGGACTTGCTAACTTCAACACAAGCATTCTTTGAATTCATAATCACCCAACTAGCATGACTTTAATATCACTACCTCCATATATATCTCAAAACAATTATCAAGTATCAAACTTTTCTTAGTATTCAACACACTCATAAGAAAGTTTCACATATCTTGAATACCAAGTATATTAATATTAAGCAAATTAACATGCTATTAACGACTCTCAAAATAATCTAAGTGAAGTATGAGACTTCATCTATTTCTTCAAAATAAAACTACCACCATGCTCTAAAAGGTATAAGTGAAGGTCAATGAGTAGCTAAATAATTATGCAACTATGCGAAGACTCTCTCTCATTTAATAATTTCAGATCTTGATACTTTATTCAAACAGCAAGCAAATCTAAAGAAAACTACATTGCAAGGATAGCACAACTCATGTGAAGAAGCAAAAACTTAGGCTCAACCGATACTAACCGATAGTTGTTGAAGAAGAAATGTGGGATGCCTACCGGGGCATCCCCAAGCTTAGATGCTTGAGACTTCTTGAAATATTATCTTGGGGTGCCTTGGGCATCCCCACGCTTGAGCTTTTGTGTCTCCTTAATTCCTCTCATATCATGGTTTCTCTTTTTATCAAAAGCTTCATTCACAACAAACTCAACAAGAACGCGTGAGATAGGTTAGTATAAACCAATGCAAAACCTTAACATTTCCTGCTGTAACAAATCACTAAAATTATTATTCAACATTGCATACTAAGTGCCTCTGCATATTTAATACTCCTATCCTCAAATAGAATCATTAAACAAGCAAACATATGCAAACAATGCAAACATAACAGCAATCTGCCAAAACAGTACAGACTGTAAAGAATGCAAGAGTATCAATACTTCCCTAACTCCAAAAATTATGAACCAAAATTACCACTGTAATAAATTTATCATAGCTCAATATGCAAAAAGATTCAACATTATACCACTCTCTGACTTTTCTAGGGAATTTTTGCAACAGCGGTAAACTTTCTGTTTTCAAACAGCAACATGTATACTAGCAAAATAAGCATGGTAAAGGCTATCCTTGACTTCTTTATTGAAACTAAAGATGCAAAACATTATTCTAAATGACAGCAAGCAAATACTAACAAAATAAAATGATGCTCCAAGCAAAACACATATCATGTGGTGAATAAAAATATAGCTCCAAGTAAAGTTACCAATGAACGAAGACGAAAGAGGGGATGCCGAAGGCATCCCCAAGCTTAGGCTCTTGGTTGTCCTTGAATATTACCTTGGGGTGCCTTGGGCATCCCCAAGCTTAGGCTCTTGCCACTCCTTATTCCATAGTCCATCGAATCTTTACCCAAAACTTGAAAACTTCACAACACAAAACTCAACAGAAAATCTTATAAGCTCCGTTAGTGAAAGAAAACAAAACCACCACATTGGTACTGTAATTAACTCATTATAAATTCATATTGGCGTAATATCTACTGTAATCCAACTTATCTATGGTTCATACCCTCCGATACTACTCATAGATTCATCAAAATAAGCAAACAACACATAGAAAACAGAATCTGTCAAAAATAGAACAGTCTGTAGTAATCTGTATCAAACGTATATTTATGGAACTCCAAAAAGCCTACCAAATTAGGAAGTCCTAAGAAATTTGTGTGCCAATCCAGAGAAAAAAGAATCAGATCAGAAGAACGTTTCTGTGAATTAACAAAACTAATTTACTGGGTGCAAAAGTTTCTGATTTTCAGCAGGATCAACACAACTATCACCGTAAGCCATCCTAAAGGTCTTACTTGGCACTTTATTGAAACAAAAGCTATAAAACATGATTACTATAGTAGAATAATCATGTGAACACGCAAAAATAGTAAGGATAAGTATTGGGTTGTCTCCCAACAAGCGCTTTTCTTTAATACCTTTCTAGCTAGGCATGATGATGACAATGATGCTCACATAAAAGATAAGAATTGAAACATAACGGGAGCATCATGAAGCATATGACTAGAACTTTTAAGTCTAACACACTTCCTATGCATAGGGATTTTGTGAGCAAACAACTTATGGGAACGATAATCAACTAGCATAGGAAGGTAAAACAAGCATAGCTTCAAAACTTGAAGCACATAGAGAGGAAACTTGATATTATTGCAATTCCTACAAGCATATGTTCCTCCCTCATAATAATTTTCAGTAGCATCATGAATGAATTCAACAATGTAACCAGCACCTAAAGCATTCTTTTCATGATCTACTAGCATAGAAAATTTACTACTCTCCTCATAAGCAAAATATTTCTCATGAATAGTAGTGGGAGGAAACTTAAAAAAATAACTATCATATGATTTGAAATTGTTGGAAATATGCCCTAGAGGCAATAATAAATTAGTTATTATTATTATATTTCCTTGTTCATGATAATCGTTTATTATCCATGCTATAATTGTATTGATAGGAAACTCAGATACATGTGTGGATACATAGACAACACTATGTCCCTAGTAAGCCTCTAGTTGACTAGCTTGTTGATCAATAGATGGTTACGGTTTCCTGACCATGGACATTGGATGTCGTTGATAACGGGATCACATCATTAGGAGAATGATGTGATGGACAAGACCCAATCCTAAGCCTAGCACAAAGATCATGTAGTTCGTATGCTAAAGCTTTTCTAATGTCAAGTATCATTTCCTTAGACCATGAGATTGTGCAACTCCCGGATACCGTAGGAATGCTTTGGGTGTACCAAACGTCACAACGTAACTAGGTGGCTATAAAGGTGCACTACGGGTATCTCCGAAAGTATCTGTTGGGTTGGCACAAATCGAGACTGGGATTTGTCACTCCGTGTGACGGAGAGGTATCTCTGGGCCCACTCGGTAGGACATCATCATAATGTGCACAATGTGACCAAGGGGTTGATCACGGGATGATGTGTTACAGAACGAGTAAAGAGACTTGCCGGTAACGAGATTGAACAAGGTATCGGCATACTGACGATCTAATCTCGGGCAAGTACAATACCGCTAGACAAAGGGAATTGTATACGGGATTGATTGAGTCCTTGACATCGTGGTTCATCCAATGAGATCATCTTGGAACATGTGGGAGCCAACATGGGTATCCAGATCCCGCTGTTGGTTATTGACCGAGAACGTCTCGGTCATGTCTGCATGGTTCCTGAACCCGTAGGGTCTACACACTTAAGGTTCGATGACGCTAGGGTTATAAAGGAAGTTTGTATGTGGTTACCGAATGTTGTTCAGAGTCCCGGATGAGATCCTGGACGTCATGAGGAGTTCCGGAATGGTCCGGAGGTCAAGATTTATATATGGGAAGTCCTATTTTGGTCACCGGAAAAGTTTCGGGTTTTATCGGTAACGTACCGGGACCACTGGGAGGGTCCCGGGGGTCCACCAAGTGGGGCCACCATACCCGGAGGGCAGCATGGGCGAAGTGTGGGAGGGGACTAGCCCCAGGTGGGCTGGTGCGCCCCCCCACAAGGGCCCAAGGCGCCTAGGGTTTGGGGAGGGGGGCGCACCCACCTAACTTGGGGGGCAAGTTTCCCCTCTTACCCCCTTGGCCGCCCCTCAGATGGGATCTTGGGCTGGCCGCCGCCCCTAGGGTGGAACCCTAGGTGGGGGCGCAGCCCCCCCTCTCCCCCTATACATAGTGGAGGCAAAGGAGCAGCCGAACACACGAAGTTTCTTCTCCTGTTGGCGCAGCCCTACCTCTCTTTCTCCTCATATCTCGTGGTGCTTGGCGAAGCCCTGCAGGATTGCCACACTCCTCCACCACCACCACACCGTCGTGTTGCTGTTTGACGGAGTCTTCCTCAACCTCTCCCTCTCTCCTTGCTGGATCAAGGCATGGGAGACGTCACCGGGCTGTACGTGTGTTGAATGCGGAGGTGCCATCCGTTCGGCACTAGGATCTCCGGTGATTTGGATCACGACGAGTACGACTCCTTCAACCCCGTTCTCTTGAACGCTTCCGCTTAGCGATCTACAAGGGTATGTAGATGCACTCTCCTTCCCCTCGTTGCTAGATTACTCCATAGATTGATCTTGGTGATGGATAGAAATTTTTTGATTTCTACTACGATCCCCAACAGTGGCATCATGAGGTAGGTCTATGCGTAGTTACTATGCACGAGTAGAACACAAAGCAGTTGTGGGTGTAGATGTTGTTAATTTTCTTGCCACTACTAGTCTTATCTTGCTTCGGCGGCATCGTGGGATGAAGCGGCCCGGACCGACCTTACACGTACGCTTACGTGAGACAGGTTCCACCGACTGACATGCACTAGTTGCATAAGGTGGCTAACGGGTGTCTGTCTCTCCCACTTTAGTTGGAGCGGATTCGATGAAAAGGGTCCTTATGAAGGGTAAATAGAAATTGGCATATCACGTTGTGGTTTTACGTAGGTAAGAAACGTTCTTGCTAGAACACCTATAGAAGCCACGTAAAAACTTGCAACAACAATTAGAGGACGTCTAACTTGTTTTTGCAGCAAGTGTTTTGTGATGTGATATGGCCAAAGGATGTGATGAATGATATATGTGATGTATGAGATGATCATGTTCTTGTAATAGGAATCACGACTTGCATGTCGATGAGTATGACAACCGGCAGGATCCATAGGAGTTGTCTTTATTTTTGTATGACCTGCGTGTCATTGAAGAACGCCATGTAAATTACTTTACTTTATTGCTAAACGCGTTAGCCATAGAAGTAGAAGTAGTCGTTGGCGTGACAACTTCATGAAGACACGATGATGGAGATCATGATGATGGAGATCATGGTGTCATGCTGGTGACGATGATGATCATGGAGCCCCGAAGATGGAGATCAAAGGAGCAAAGTGATATTGGCCATATCATGTCACTATTTGATTGCATGTGATGTTTATCATGTTTTACATCTTATTTGCTTAGAACGACGGTAGCTTGAATAAGATGATCCCTCGAAATAATTTCAACAAAAGTGTTCCCCCTAACTATGCACCGTTGCGAAGGTTCGTTGTTTCGAAGCACCACGTGATGATCGGGTGTGATAGATTCTATCGTTCGAATACAACGGGTGTAAGACAGATTTACACACGCAATACACTTAGGTTGACTTGACGAGCCTAGCATGTACAGACATGGCCTCGGAACACGGAAGACCAAAAGGTTGAGCATGAGTCATATAGAACATACGATCAACATGAAGATGTTCATCGACGTTGACTAGTCCGTCTCACGTGATGATCGGACACGGCCTAGTTGACTCGGATCATGTAATCACTTAGATGACTAGAGGGATGTCTATCTGAGTGGGAGTTCATAAGATGAACTTAATTATCCTGAACATAGTCAAAAGATATTTGCAAATTATGTCGTAAGCTCACGCTTTAGTTCTACTGTTTAGATATGTTCCTAGAGAAAATTTAGTTGAAAGTTGATAGTAGCAATTATGCGGACTAGGTCCGTAAACTGAGGATTGTCCTCTTTGCTTCGTAGAAGGCTTATGTCCTTAATGCACTGCTTAGTGTGCTGAACCTCGAACGTCGTTTGTGGATGTTGCGAACATCTGACATACACATTTTGATAACTACGTGATAGTTCAGTTAAACGGTTTAGAGTTGAGGCGCCAAAGACGATTTCGAAACGTCGCGGAACATATGAGATGTTTCGAGGGCTGAAATTGGGATTTCAGGCTCGTGCCCACGTCAAGAGGAATAAGACCTCCGACGAGTCTCTTAGCCTGCAAACTAATGGAGAAAAGCTCAATCGTTGAGCTTGTGCTCAGATTGTCTGAGTACAACAAGTTGATCTTCCAGATGAGATAGTGATGTTTCTCCAAAGTCATTGCCACTAAGCTGCTAGAGCTTCGTGATGAACTATAACATATCAGGGATAGATATGATGATCCTTGAGATATTCGCGATGTTTGACACCGCGAAAGTAGAAATCAAAAAGGAGCATCAATTGTTGATGGTTGATAAAACCACTAGTTTCAAGAAGGGCAAGGGCAAAAAGGGATACTTCATGAAACGGCAAATCAGCTGCTGATCTAGTGAAGAAACCCAAGGTTGAACCCAAACCCGAGACTAAGTGCTTCTGTAATAAGGGGAACAGTCACTGGAGCAGAATTACCCTAGATACTTGGTAGATGAGAAGGCTGGCAAGGTCGATAGAAGTATATTGGATATACATTATGTTAATGTGTACTTTACTAGTACTCCTAGTAGCACCAGGGTATTAGATACCGGTTCGGTTGCTAAGTGTTAGTAACTCAAAATAAAAGCTACGGAATAAACGGAGACTAGCTAAAGATGAGATGACGATATGTGTTGGAAGTGTTTCCAAGGTTGATGTGATCAAGCATCGCATGCTCCCTCTACCATCGAGATTGGTGTTAAACCTAAATAATTGTTATTTGGTGTTTGCGTTGAGCATAGACATGATTGGATTATGTTTATCGCAACACGGTTATTCATTTAAGGAGAATAATGGTTACTCTGTTTATTTGAATAATAATACCTTCAATGGTCTTGCACCTAAAATGAATGGTTTATTGAATCTCGATCATAGTGATACACATGTTCATGCCAAAAGATATAAGATAGTAATGATAGTACCACCCACTTGTGGCAATGCCATGTAAGTCATAAAACGCATGAAGAAGCTCCATGTTAATGGATCTTTGGACTCACTCGTTTTTGAAAAGTTTGAGACATGCGAACCATGTCTATTGGTGTATATGCATGAAGAAACTCCATGCAAATGAACCGTTTGGACTCACTTGATTTTGAATCACTTGAGACATGCAAATCAAACCACATGGGCAAGATGACTGAAAGCCTCATTTTCAGTAAAATGGAACAAGAAAGCAACTTGTTGGAAGTAATACATTTTGATTTGTGCAGTCCAATGAGTGCTGAGGCACGCAGTGGATATTGTTATGTTCTTACTTCACGGATGATTTGAGTAGATACTAAATATATTTACTTGATGAAACACAAGTCTGAATTATTGAATGGTTCAAGTAATTTCAGAGTGAAGTTGAAGATCATCGTGATAAGAGGATAAAATGTCTATGATATGATCATGGAGATGAGTATCTGAGTTACGAGCTTTGGCACACAATTAAGACACTGTGGAAATTGTTTCACAATTAATACCGCCTGGAACACCATAGTGTGATGGTGTGTCCGAACATCATAGTTGCACCCTATTGGATATGGTGCGTACCATGATGTCTCTTATCGAATTACCACTATCGTTCATGGGTTAGGCATTAGAGACAACCGCACTCACTTTAATAGGGCACCACGTAATTCTGTTGAGACGACACTGTTTGAACTATGGTTTGGAGAAACCTAAGTTGTCGTTGCGACGCTTATGTGAAAAACTTTCAGGTTGATAAGCTCGAACCCAAAGCGGATAAAATGCATCTTCATAAGACACCTAAAACAGTTGGGTATACCTCCTAATTCAGATCCGAAAGCAATAGGGATTGTTTCTTGAATCGGGTCCTTTCTCGAGGAAAAGTTTGTCTCGGAAAGTTGAGTGGGAGCATGGTGGAGACTTGATGAGGTTATTGAACCGTCACTTCAACTAGTGTGTAGCAAGGTACAGGAAGTTGTTCCTGTGGCGCCCACACCAATTGAAGTAGAAGCTTATGATAGTGATCATGAAGTTTCGGATCAAGTCACTACCGTACCTCGTAGGGTGACAAGGATGCGTACTACTTCAGAGTGGTACAGTAATCCTGTCTTGAAGGTCATGTTGCTAGACAACAATGAACCTACGAGCTATGGAGAAGCAATGGTGGGCCCATATTCCAACAAATGGTTAGAAGCCATGAAATCCGAGATAGGATCCATGTATCAGAACAAAGCATAGACTTTGGTGGACTTGCCCGATGATCGGCAAGCCATTGAGATAAATGGATCTTTAAGAAGAAGACGGACATGGACGGTAATGTCACCGTCTATGAAGCTCGACTTGTGGCGAACAGTTTTTCACAAGTTCAAGGAGTTGACTACGATGAGATATTCTCATCCGTAGCGATGCTTAAGTCCATCGGAATCATGTTAGCATTAGTTGAATTTATGAAATATGGCAGATGGATGTCAAAACGAGTTTCCTTACCAGTTTTCGTAAGGAAAGGTTGTATGTGATACAATCAGAAAGGTTTTGTCGATCCTAAGGATGCTAAAAGTTATGCTAGCTCCAGCGATCCTTCCATGGACTAGAGCAAGCATCTCGGAGTCAGAATATGCGCTTTGATGAGATGATCAAAGATTTTGGGTTTATACAAAGTTTATGAGAAACTTGTATCTCCAAAGAAGTGAGTGGGAGCACTATAGAATTTCTGATGAGTATATGTTGTTGACATATTGTGGATCAGAAATGATGTAGAATTTATGGAAAGCATATAGGGTTATTTGAAAAGTGTTTTTCAAGAAAACCTGGATTAAGCTGCTTGAACATTGAGCATCAAGATCTATGAGGATAGATCAAAAACGCTTAATGGTACTTTCAAATGAGTACATACCTTGACATGATCTTGAAGGTGTTCAAGATGGATCAGTCAAAGAAGGAGTTCTTGCCTGAGTTGTAAGGTATGAAGTTAAGACTTAAAGCTCGACCACGGCAGAAGGAAGAGGAAGGACGAAGGTCATCCCCTATGCTTTTGTCATAGGCTCTATACGGTATGCCATGCTGAGTACCGCACCTGATGTGTGCCACATGTCTGGCAAGAGGGTACAAAGGTGATCAAGGAGTGGATCACCGGACAGCGGTCAAAATTGTCCTTGGAGTAATAAGGACATGTTTCTCGATTATGGAGGTGATAAAGAGTTCGGCGTAATGGGTAACGTCGATGCAAGCTTTAACACCTATCCGAATGACTCTGAGTAGCACACCGGATACGTATAGTGGAGCAACCATTTGGAATAGCTTCAAGTGGAGCGTGGAAGCAGCATTTACAATATGACCTAAAGATTTGCAAAGTACATACGGATCTGAATGTTGTAGACCCGTTGACTAAAACCTCTCTCACAAGCAAAACATGATCAAACCCCAAAACTCATTGAGTCTTCATCACATGATGATGTAAACTAGATTATTGACTCTAGTGCAAGTGGGAGACTGTTGGAAATATGCCCTAGAGGCAATAATAAATTAGTTATTATTATTATATTTCCTTGTTCATGATAATCGTTTATTATCCATGCTATAATTGTATTGATAGGAAACTCAGATACATGTGTGGATACAGAGACAACACTATGTCCCTAGTAATCCTCTAGTTGACTAGCTCGTTGATCAATAGATGGTTACGGTTTCCTGACCATGGACATTGGATGTCGTTGATAACGGGATCACATCATTAGGAGAATGATGTGATGGACAAGACCCAATCCTAAGCCTAGCACAAAGATCGTGTAGTTCGTATGCTAAAGCTTTTCTAATGTCAAGTATCATTTCCTTAGACCATGAGATTGTGCAACTCCCAGATACCGTAGGAACGCTTTGGGTGTACCAAACGTCACAACATAACTGGGTGGCTATAAAGGTGCACTACGGGTATTTCTGAAAGTGTCTGTTGGGTTGGCACGAATCGAGACTGGGATTTGTCACTCCGTGTGATGGAGAGGTATCTCTGGGCCCACTCGGTAGGACATCATCATAATGTGCACAATGTGACCAAGGAGTTGATCACGGGATGATGTGTTACGTAACGAGTAAAGAGACTTGCCGGTAACGAGATTGAACAAGGTATCGGCATACTGACGATCGAATCTCGGGCAAGTACAATACCGCTAGACAAAGGGAATTGTATACGGGATTGATTGAGTCCTTGACATCATGGTTCATCCGATGAGATCATCGTGGAACATGTGGGAGCCAACATGGTTATCCAGATCCCGCTGTTGGTTATTGACCGGAGAACGTCTCGGTCATGTCTGCATGGTTCCCGAACCCGTAGGGTCTACACACTTAAGGTTCGATGACGCTAGGGTTATAAAGGAAGTTTGTATGTGGTTAACGAATGTTGTTCAGAGTCCCGGATGAGATCCCGGACGTCACGAGGAGTTCCGGAATGGTCCGGAGGTAAAGATTTATATATGGGAAGTCCTATTTTGGTCACCGGAAAAGTTTCGGGTTTTATCGGTAACGTACCGGGACCACCGGGAGGGTCCCGGGGGTCCACCAAGTGGGGCCACCATACCCGGAGGGAAGCATGGTCCAAGTGTGGGAGGGGACCAGCCCCAGGTGGGCTGGTGCGCCTCCCCACAAGGGCCCAAGGCGCCTAGGGTTTGGGGAGGGGGGCGCACTCACCTAACTTGGGGGGCAAGTTTCCCCTCTTCCCCCTTGGCCGCCCCTCAGATGGGATCTTGGGCTGGCCGCTGCCCCTAGGGTGGAACCCTAGGTGGGGGCGCAGCCCCCCCCCCCCCCCTCTCCCCCTATATATAGTGGAGGCAAAGGAGCAGCCGAACACACAAAGTTTCTTCTCCTGTTGGCGCAGCCCTACCTCTCTTTCTCCTCATATCTCGCGGTGCTCGGCGAAGCCCTGCAGGATTTCCACGCTCCTCCACCACCACCACGCCGTTGTGCTGCTGCTGGACGGAGTCTTCCTCAACCTCTCCCTCTCTCCTTGCTTGATCAAGTCATGGGAGACGTCACTGGGCTGTACGTGTGTTGAATGCGGAGGTGCCGTCCGTTCGGCACTAGGATCTCCAGTGATTTGGATCACGACGAGTACGACTCCTTCAACCCTGTTCTCTTGAACGCTTTCGCTTAGCGATCTACAAGGGTATGTAGATGCACTCTCCTTCCCCTCATTGCTAGATTACTCCATAGATTGATCTTGGTGATGCGTAGAAATTTTTTGATTTCTGCTACGATCCCCAACAAAAATTAGGATCAAGATGACAAGTTTCATGGTTATCATTATTCTTTAAAGCATACGTGTCATCACAATAGTCATCATAGATAGGAGGCATGCTTTCATCATAGTAAATTTGCTCATCAAAGCTTGGTGGCAAAAAATATCATCTTCATCAAACATAGCTTCCCCAAGATTGTGGCTTTGCATATCATTAGCATCATGGATATTCAAGGAATTCATACTAACAACATTGCAATCATGCTCATCATTCACATATTTTATGCCAAACATTCTATGTAATTCTTCTTCTAGTACATGAGCACAATTTTCCTTCCCATCATTTTCACGAAAGACATTAAAAATATGAAGCATATGAGGCATCCTTAATTCCATTTTTTTGTAGTTTTCTTTTATAAACTAAACTAGTGATAAAACAAGAAACAAAAAGATTCGATTGCAAGATCTAAAGATATACCTTCAAGTGCTAACCTCCCCAGCAACGGCGCCTGAAAAGAGCTTGTTGTCTACTACACAACCTTCTTCTTGTAGACGTTGTTGGGCCTGCAAGTGCACAGGTTTGTAGGACAGTAGAAAATTTCCCTCAAGTGGATGACATAAGGTTTATCAATCCGTGGGAGGCGTAGGATGAAGATGGTCTCTCTCAAACAACTCTGCAACCAAATAACAAAGAGTCTCTTGTGTCCCCAACACACCCAATACAATGGTAAATTGTATAGGTGCACTAGTTCGGCAAAGAGATGGTGATACAAGTGCAAAATAGATAGTAGATATAGGTTTTTGTAATCTGAAATAATAAAAACAGCAAGGTAACTAATGATAAAAGTGAGCGTAAGCGGTATTGCAATGATAGGAAACAAGGCCTAGGGTTCATACTTTCACTAGTGCAAGTTCTCTCAACAATAATAACATAGATAGATCATATAACAAGCCCTCAACATGCAAGAAAGAGTCACTCTGAAGCCACTAATAACGGAGAACAAACGTAGAGATTATGGTAGGGTACGAAACCACCTCAAAGTTATTCTTTCGGATCAATCTATAAAAGAGTTCGTACTAGAATAACACCTTAAGACACAAATCAACCAAAACCCTAATGTCACCTAGATACTCCATTGTCACCTCAAGTATCCGTGGGCATGATTATACGATATGCATCACCCAATCTCAGATTCATCCAACCAACACAAAGTACTTCAAAGAGTGCCCCAAAGTTTCTATCGGAGAGTCAAGAACGTGTGCCAACCCTATGCATAGGTTCCCAATGTCACGAAACCCGCAAGTTGATCACCAAAACATACATCAAGTGGCACATGATATCCCATTGTCACCACAGATAATCACAGCAAGACATACATCAAGTGTTCTCATAAAAGACTCAATCTGATAAGATAACTTCAAAGGGGAAACTCAATTCATCACAAGAGAGTAGAGGGGGAGAAACATCATAAGATCCAACTACAATAGCAAAGCCCGGGATACATCAAGATCGTGCCATAGAGGGAACACAAGAGAGAACACAAGAGAGAGAGAGAGATCAAACGCATAGCTACTGGTACATACCCTCAGCCCCGAGGGTGAACTACTCCCTCCTCGTCATGGATAGCGTCGGGATGATGAAGATGGCCACCGGTGATGGGATCCCCCTCCGGCAGGGCGCCGGAACGGGCTCCTGAGAGGTTTTTGGTGGCTACAGAGGCTTGCGGCGGCGGAACTCCCGATCTATCTTCTGTTCTGGAAGTTTTAGGGTACGTAGGTATATATGGGTGAAAGGAGTACGTCCGTGGAGCTACGGGGGCCCCACGAGGCAGGGGGCGCTCCCTAGGGGGTGGGCGCGCCCCCCACCCTCATGAGCACCTCTTGTATCTTCTGACATGGGGTCCAAGTCTATCAGGTGGGTTTCCTTCCAAAAATAACTTCTCTAGTTGATTTCGTTCCGTTTTGACTCCGTCTGATATTCCTTTTCCTCGAAACACTGAAATAGGCATAAAACAGCTAATCTGGGCTGGGCCTCTGGTTAATAGGTTAGTCCCAAAAATAATATAAAAGTGGATAACAAAACCCAATATTGCCCAAAACAGTAGATAATATAGCATGGAGCAATAAAAAATTATAGATACGTTGAAGACGTATCAGGCCCCACGGGACTCCTTGATAACTTTTTGTTCCAGTATTATTTATATTTTCTAGAAAAAATCTCCATTGATTTTCAGCGCATTCCGAGAACTTTTATTTCTGCACAGAAACAACACCATGGTAGTTCTGCTGGAAACAGCGCCAGTCCTAGTTAGTTCTAACCAAATCATAACAAAAGCATGTAAAAATATTATAAACATGGCATGAATACATCAAAGGGTTTTTATCAGTTTTGTCACCGGTTGTATAACACTACTCAATTTTGCCACTAAATTTTTTGACTACTCAAAAATGCCATTGTTCTGTTGGACACAACCTCAAAAAGACCATTTTTCACTGTAATCGTCAGGTCAAATGGACGTTGACCGAAGGTAGATGACGAAAATACCCTTATCCAATTTGTCAACTCCCCTTTCTCTCTCTTTTAATTTGTGGGCCCATCTGTTAGGGGCGCATGAAAAGAGAAAATGAAATTGCCTGTTCGGGGCTTCGAACCCAAAAACCACGGCCTGCACGTCGCGAGAGCTAACCAGCTGAGCTACAAAACTCCTCTAATGTGAAAGGAGATACATCCCTTATATCGATGTAGATGGAGAGGCAGCCGTGAAGCTAGCGTAGGAGAAATGCACGCGCAGGGTTTTGAACATGCTGCTGCATCTACGTACTATATGCGGCGTCAGAAACTACAGCTGGCAGGCTGAAGCACTCTCGTAACCGGAAGGGGCCTGCAGACTGCAGTGCAGGTGATATACAGTACTGTACGGTGCATGATTCAGAAATAAACGTGACATGCCTGACAGCAGGTGCTCGTGGCCATCATGCAGCTATTTTTTTCTAAGAGCTGATGTAACAGAGTCGCCATCTGCATGGGACACGGATGGCTCATGCTGTTCAGGCCTCACCCAGGCATGCACGGGACGTATGGTACAAAGAGCGTGGGGTATCTCCTTTCATATTAGAAGATTTCTATAGCTCAGCTGGTTAGCTCTCGCGACGTGCAGGCCGTGCTCTTGGGTTCGAAGCCTCGAACCGCCAATTTTCTTTTTCTCTTTTCTGCGCCCCTGACAGATGGGCCCACAAGTCAAAAGAGAGAGAAAGGGGAGTTGACAAATGGGATAAGGGTATTTTTGTCATCTACCTTTGGTCAACGTCCATTGACCTGACGATTACGGTGAAAAATGGTCTTTTTGAGGTTGTGTACAACAGAACAATGGCATTTTTGAGTAGTCAAAATTTTTAGTGGCAAAACTGAGTAGTGTTATACAACCAGTGGCAAAACTGATAATAACCCTACATCAAAAATCGGAAGCAACAAATGAAGGAGTCTGGATGAAGGAGTTCATATCCGATCTAGGTGTTATACCTAGTGCATCGGGTCCAATGAAAATCTTTTGTGACTACTGGTGCAATTGCCTTGGCAATGGAATCCAGATTTCACAAGAGAACCAAACACATCAAGAGACGCTTCAATTCCATCTGTCATCAAGTGAAGGAGGGAGACATCGAGATTTGCAAGATACATAAAGATCTGAATGTTGCAGACCCGTTGACTAAGCCTCTTCCACGAGCAAAACATGATCAGCACCAAGACTCCATGGGTGTTAGAATCATTACTTTGTAATCTAGACTATTGCTCTAGTGCAAGTGGGAGACTGAAGGAAATATGCCCTAGAGGCAATAATAAAGTTGTTATTTATATTTCCTTATAGTATCATGATAAATGGTTATTATTCATGCTAGAATTGTATTAACTGGAAACTTAGTACATGTGTGAATACATAGACAATACATAGTGTCCCTAGTATGGCTCTACTTGACTAGCTCGTTAATCAAAGATGGTTATGTTTCCTAACCATAGACATGTGTTGTCATTTGATCAACAGGATCACATCATTAGAGAATGATGTGATGGACAAGACCCATCTGTTAGCTTAGCATTATGATCGTTGTAGTTTTATTGCTACTGCTCTCTTCATGACTTATACATGTTCCTCTGACTATGAGATTATGCAACTCCCGAATACCGGAGGAACACCTTGTGTGCTATCAAATGTCACAACGTAACTGGGTGATTATAAAGATGCTCTACAGGTGTCTCTGAAGGTCTTTGTTGAGTTGGCATAGATCAAGATTAGGATTTGTCACCCAGTGTATCGGAGAGGTATCTCTGGGCCCTCTCGGTAATGCTCATCACTATAAGCCTTGCAAGCAATGTGACTAATGAGTTAGTTGCGGGATGAAGCATTATAGAACGAGTAAAGAGACTTGCCAATAACGAGATTGAACTAGGTATGATGAAACCGATGATCGAATCTCGGGCAAGTAACATACCGATGACAAATTGAACAACGTATGTTGTTGTGCGGTTTGACCGATAAAGATCTTCATCAAATATGTAGGAGCCAATATGAGAATCCAGGTTCCACTATTGGTTGTTGATCGAAGATGTGTCTCGATCATGTCTACATAGTTATCGAACGCGTAGGGTCCGCACGCTTAACGTTTGATGACGATTTGTATTAAGAGTTATGTGTTTTTGATGACCAAAGTTTGTTCGGAGTCCCGGATGAGATCATAGACATGACGAGGAGTCTCGAAATGGTCGAGACATAAATATTGATATATTGGACAAAGGTATTCAGACACTGGAATGGTTTCAGGACGTTTCGGATATTTATCGGGGAACCGAGGGGTTACCGGAACCCCCGGGGAAGTTATGGACCTTAATGGACCATAAGGGAGTAGGAGAGGGGAGCCCGCAGGGTGGCGCACGCTCCCCCAAGGGATTCCTAATTGGACAAAGGGGAGGGGTCCTATTTCCCTCCCCCTGTCTCTCTCCTTTCCTCTTTCCCCTTCTTGGAATAGGAAAGGGAGACCAACTAGGATTGGGAATCCTAGTTGGACTCCCCCTTGGCACGCTCCCTCCAGGCCACTGACCTCCTCCCTCTCCTCCTTTATATACGTAGGCAGGAGGCACCCCAAATACACATCAATTGTTCTTTGCCGTGTGCGGTGCCCCCCTCCACAGTTTGCGCCTCCGGTCATAGCGTTGTAGTGCTTAGGCGAAGCCCTGCGTTGATAACATCATCAACACCGTCGTCACACCATCGTGCTGACGAAACTCTCCCTTGACCTTCTACTGGATCAAGAGTTTGACGGAGGTCATCGAGCTGAACGTGTGCTGAACATGGAGGTGTCGTATGTTTGGTACTTGGATCGGTTGGATCGTAAAGACGTTCAACTACATCAACCGCGTTAACTAACACTTCCGCTTTCGGTCTACGAGGGTACGTGGACACACTCTCCCCCTCTCGTTGCTATGCATCTACTAGATAGATCTTGTGTGATCGTAGGAAATTTTTTGAAATTGCATGCTACGTTCCCCAACAAAAGTTTGTCGACGAAGAGAAGACTCCAGAATTCATCGGTCGATATGAGAAGATAAGAGATCACTGGCCCGCATTTGTGGCCTACAAGAAATCGTAGAAGGGTAAGAAAAGGTCACCGACAAACAAGCAAAATGCTGCAAAGAAGAAGTATCACCATCACACGGGGTCAGGTGGCTACTACAAAGCCTGGCCATTTTGGGACAAAGCTGAGCAAGACCTGCTTGCTAAAGGGGTCCAACCAGCGACATTGCACTGGCCAGATCGTTCAAGGACTTGGTTCTTCGGGGTTGGGGGAACTTTGGACCCAGAAACAGGGGAGTGTGTTTGGACGAACGAGAAACTTGCAATACCCATCTGGAAGCTTCAGAAAGCAATCAAGGCAGCGCAGGAAGGGACGTTCATTCCCGACAGAGAGAAGGCCAAGCTGACAGAGGCCCTCGGGAATCCTGAACACCCTAGATGAACACGAGGCACACCAGGCTCCATTTCGCGGGTGCATGGGTTTCCCGACAGTGGTGGTTATAGAAGCCGAGAGAGAAAGAGGAAAGTGGAAGCAACCGAAATGCAGAGGCTCAGTGCAAGATTAGCAAAACTAGAGGAACTTGAGAGCCAGTGTGCTACCGACCAACCATCTCAGTGGCACGAAGATCCTTGCTTTGATGCTGCCCCAGAAGCTACCCCACCATCTCAGCGGAGAAGCAGTGTGGCTTCCACGGAGCTCTTTCAACCTGATTTCACGACTCCTCGCTACCCCGTGGAAAGTATCACAGAGGTTGAACATTGCGAGCTAATGACGAAATGCCAGAACCTGACCTTGAAGGCGGCGATCGGCTTTGTTATACCTCCTTGAGCTGAGGGAACTTTTCATTGCCGTCTGATTGCACATGGCTATGTTGTTGTGATGGTGGATGAAATAATGGAGGGATTTGAGGAGCTAGAGCTTGACTTCCCTACAGGTGAAGGGGAGATTCATCTGGAAAATTCTTTAAGGAATACATGTCTATGGAGAAAGGAGTACATCAAGCTTCCAAACTAGATGCCTCCTCCTCCTCCTCCTCCTCCGGCGCATGAGGGCACTCCGCCTCCTCCTCCTCCTCAGGCGAGTCAGGGCACTCCGCCTCCTCCGACGCGTGAGGGCACTCCACCTCCTCCGGCGCGTGAGGGCACTCCGCCTCCTCCTGCGCCTCCTAAGGCGTGTTAGCAAACTCTGCCGCGTCAGCAACGGCGGAAGAGAGACGCTGCCACTCCGACGGCTAGCAGTACAAGAGGCGAGAAGAAATACAGATTTGTTCCAAGCTTGAAGCCTGTTCCAAAGTTACCATATGAGAGGACTGACGAGGAAATCGATGAAATCGTGGCAGACGAACTGCAGGCCCATTTTGAACGGAGGAAACCTCCACCTCCGAAGGAAACAGTAGATCCGGTGAAAGCGAATCGCACTCTGGATGCCCTGAAGCGACCACCACCGCTTCCGCCGCAATCCAACTATGATCGCTGTATTGAAAGGACATATGATGAAGCGCGGCGGTCGGGAAGTACTTCCTGTGCTGCAAGATTAGAAACAAAACGAAAAAGTGGGAAAACAATTCCCCAGCTCGGCGAACAGGAGAAGCAATCGTGCCCCCCACTCAAGGTGTCTAGCGATATCGTCTCTAATCATCCGGGGCTACTGCCCGGTACCAATCTTGGTGATTACCTGGGCGATGATGTACAATTTGAAATGTTAGAGGTAGTAGAGATCTTCAAATACGAGCACGGGAAGCCTCTTGTAAAACATGATCATCCTCCTCTAACAACGAGATGCGAAGATTGCATGAATGGTACATGGACACCTGCAGGAAGTCTGGGACCGACAGTCTGTTGCTGAGAATTGAAGATGAGCATGACCTCATTGGAGTTGAGGTGATGCCTAATGAATTTTTGGAGTTATTTCAGTTATTCAATCAAGACGCCCTCGACAAACAACTCATGACTTGCTACCGTCTGTAAGTATTACTTCTGTAATTAAGTCTCTATAGCTCAGCTCATTCATTGCATGTATATATAATTATCCTCACTATATTATACATATTGAAGATCGTCGAATGCAAAAAAGGAGAAATCTATGACCCTGGGTTCATTAGCCCAAATACCGTAAATGAATAGTCGGTTCAAAACAGAGTCAAATATACCGAGGACAACTTGCTAAAATCGTTCCTTCGACATCAAAATAAAGGGAAAATACACTTTCCTAACAACTTCAAGTGAGTGTTACTGTCTTGTGCATATTCGGTTTCACTTACTCGAGATTATAGTAATGTAATTGATGAGTTATGCGTGCGTAGGTTCCACTATATTCTGCTAGAGATTAAGCTTGATGGGGTAGTAGTAACTTTCTTAGACTCAAGACATAAAGATCCCCAGGAGTATGCAGACATGATTGCAATGCTCCAGAAGTAAGTTCAATCATTATCGCACCATATCGGCAACTTTCATTCATTTCCTGATATCAAGTAATCATTTTCTTTGCATGACAGGGTTTTGAAAAAGTTCACCGGAATGGTCCGGATCTACAGAAGGAGCTGCGATTTACACAACCCAAAGTAAGTAGTACTAGCTAGTTCCGCGCATCTGTCATTGATTCTTGTTGCATCAATACTATTATCATGCTTGATTATGAGTTTGATTGAACTCTATTCTCGTAAAGTGCTTGTGGCAGGCAGGCGGGAATCATTTATGTGGATACTACCTTTGCGAGTTCATCCGCCCGACCTTTGAGCGGGGCTACTCTAACAAACAATTTGAAGTACGTAAACAATAATATTCACAATTTTATTTTATTACCATCAATTGTGTTGAGTTTCATTCATATATATGTATTGAACCCCTTCTTTAAATTAGATTTGACAGATGCGGGATGAACTCCTACCACATGATCGCTTACGAGCAATTCAAGAGGAATTGGCGGGATTCTTTCTTGACCACATCATACATCAAGACGGAGAATACCATATGGAAATTCAATGGGAGTTTGGTGCTTCATGATGTCAGGGATGTTATATTGTATATATGTAATAGCGTCGGATAGATATACAAAAACTTATTGCTCGACCAATCTCAGAGAAAAAGAGGTCACTTCTCTCTATATATATTCATGACGATCTTGTGTAATTAATAGTTTCTTCATTTGCTTACTAGTGTCGAGTTCTCTCTATATGTAGTAGCTAGCATCGACCAAGCATGGGGACAGAGAGGTCACTTCTCTCTATATGTAGTAGTTATAGCTAACACAATATGAAACCTCTAAATTAACCCTCCAAAACCGCTACCCCCCTTAAAAAAACAAAAACCCCAGCGCCTGCGAGTTGCTAACGCGTGGCTGCCTTTTGGTCCCGGTTGGTGTTACCAACCAGGACTAAAGGTCCTCCTCCCTGGGCGCCCCACAGTGGCCACGTGGACCTCCATTGGTCCCAGTTCATAAGCCAACCGGGACTAAAGGTTTTGGGCATTAGTCCTGTCTGTTTTGTCTCGGTTCCAGAACCGGGACTAAAGGCCCCCTGGAACCGAGACTAGTACCTTTTTTTCTACTAGTGATGTCATGACTAAGTCGGAATTCTCGGGAAGCTTGGGAATCAGAGGCATATAACATTTTAATCTTGCATTGTTAGCTCGCCAAGTTTGGTGCATCCTATAGATCCAGGTTGACTTTGTGCTTGTATCCTCCTCAAAGCAAGGTAATGTCTAGATTCTGAGTTTTGGCAAGCCCAACTAGGCAATCCGCCTTCTCAAATTTGGAGAGTAATAGTTGAAAGGAGAGATGTGTGCTTTTCAAAAGGCTTGATTCATAGAATTTGCAATGGTAAAATGACAGATATATGGAGGGACAACTAGATACCTATGGATTACAGTGTGAGGCCAAACAATTGTCTCGCCCAAGACCCACAACGTCGAGTAAGTGACCTCATCTTTCCAAATGTGACGGAATAGAGCAGGGAACTAATCCACAACACCTTCATACACGTTGATGTTGAGGTTATTCTAGCTATCCCACTTTGTACCATGTAGGTTCAAGACTTTTAGGTATGGAATTATGATCGAAGGTATCTTTCCGGTGAGTTATGCTTATAAATGATAGTCTCGACCAAGCACTGATATGAGGTGTGGCTTGATGGTCAGGCGGACTCATCAAACTCTAAACAAGTGAAATAGACGTGGTGCAAGTTTTGGAAGTGCAAGTGCCATAAAAAATCAGAATCTTCCTGTGCATCTTGCACAACAGTCCATCCCACCCGCACACTCGCTTCATCATCGGAACACGGAAATCACTAGCAACCACACCCTTTGCTAGATAGACAAGTCTTGGAAGCATTCCCTTATGGATTGCACCATGTCACAATGCATCTGGGCTTTAGCTGACCAGGACCTAATGAAAAAGATGAACCAAACGAGGGAACATGATGCCAAGCATTGGGATATTTTCTTTGTTGGATTCATTATCACAGACTTTGTCCGGTTGCTTGTGACACTATGGGCTATATGTCATGCTAGGAGGAAGGCAATACAAGAGAACGTATTTTAAAGCCCCAACATCACACATGAGTTTGTTGAGCGGTTTCACGGGAAGATTAATGCATGCAAGATTACATCCACCCCACAATAGTTGAGCACCAGACAGAGTGCAATCCCTCGATGGATCCCTCCTCCTACAAGAAATGCAAAACTAATGGTAGATGGGGTTGTATCCAGATCATTGAATGTGGGGCCGATCAACGCTTATGTAGAGATATCAACGGAGTTTACCTGGGTGCTTCGGCACTGGTGTTTGTAGGTGCAAACGACCCTGCCTCCTTTGAGGTTTTCGTCTATCATAAAGCCATGGATCTTGCAACAAATCTTATGCAAACTCGAATAGTCATCGCCTCGCACTGCAAATAAGTCATCAAGAACATTGAAGATGGCTTTATTGGGAAGCATGGTCATATCACTCGTGAGATCAAAATGATGCCACCTGAATTCCAAGCTTTCTCTTTTGTCTTTGAAGGAACAGTCTCAAACATTGAGGCCCATAGCCTCGCTAAACACGCGCTAGGTTTATCTGTAGGCGCCATCTATGCCTCCTACATCCCCCGATCTGAATTGTATCCCCCTAAACATTATTAACAATAAAGTGGAGCGTGTTTTAGCTCCAGAAAAATATCATCCAAAACTGATATTTATCGCTCATTTCTCAAGAAAAGAAGAAGATATGTATCGCTCATTGCGAGTGCTAGGATAGGTTTTCTTGGGCCGGCCCATTAGCCAACGGAAGTACATGGAGCAATTTGGCGGTTTTTGGAAGCCTCTTTGCCCTGGTTTTAAACCTTTCCAGGAATGTATAGTCAGTTTTTCCTTTTTCTCCTCCTATATTTTATCCATCATTTAGGTTTTTCTTTTGGTTTCTTCTCCTTTCTATTTTTTTTTATTTTATATTTCATTTTAATTTTCTAAATTCATGAATATATTTTTAATTTGAGAAAATTATAATTCTTGATTTTTTTGAATTCATGAATATTATAAATTCATGACATTTTCCTCAAATTCATGAGTGTTTATTAAATTTGTGATTTCTTTTCAAATGCATAAACATTTTTTGAACCAATGAACACTTTTAAATTTTTTGAATTTGTTTTTCTTCAAATTTGCAAACATTTTCTGAATTCATGAACATTTATTTAAATTCAATAATATTTTCAAATTCATGAAAACATATTTAAAATTTAACAATGTTTTTAGATTCAGAATATTTAAAAAATAAAAAAATTGGAATTTTGTTTACTAGAAAACCTAGAAAACTAGTTGAACAAGAAAAAAAACAATCGATGCTTTATACTGCACCGTGCTGCAGTGGATGGATAAAAAAATTGCCATTAGTTGGACCGACTCGAGCGCACTAGTCTTGAAGCAAAGAAAATGACTGCTAGGGTAGGGGTGGACTAATGAGCTGCTCGGCTTGTTAAGCTCATGCTCGTTAAGGCTTGGCTTGTTAAGCTCGTTAATATTAACGAGCAAAAAACCCTGCTCGGCTCGGTTCGTTTGAAGCTCGTTAAGCTCGTGAGCAGTTGCGAGCGCTCATTAACAGATAATGATGTGTTACGATTTATAGGATGCGTGTATAGATGTGTTTTTTAAGAAGTAAGGTGGTGACTACAAAAGGAAATGCACTAGTTTGTTACGTCCTATGTAGATTAGATTGAATAGATGGGTTGAGGTGCTAAGAAAACTTTGTCATGTAAAATGAAAATATGTGGTGTTGTCACTAACGAGCTTAACGAGCTACTCGTGAAACTCGTTAGCTCGTTCGTTAAGCTCGTTAAGCTTAACAAGCTGAAATCGATGATCGGCTCTGTTCATTAAGAAGTGAGCCACAAGCTTAACGAGCCGAACTACCAAGCGGTCATTAAGCTCGCGAGCTACGAGCATTTGGTCCAGCCCAGTGCTAGCTGGACAGCTTCAGTGTAGTGTGTGTAGGTTAACCAGCGAAAAAAACACAGGTAACTGGCCTGGCCCATGTAGCGAGTGCATGGGGAACTCACTGGTACAGCTCGCATAGAGCGAGTTTCTCAAAAAAAAAAAAAAGACTCACAAAGAGTGATATATATTACCTCCCGATCTCATCGCCTAAAAAGTTCATCTCTTAAAAAGTTGTGAACACCGATCAAACTTACCCTGCAGGGTTACCTAACAACACGAGGTTTTTCTTTGCGGGGTAAACACGAGGTTATTTTGGTGGGATTTTCTCTTTTGATAAGATGGGTGGTCTAGGTTTAAAAACCTATCAAACCGAAATATCTTTTGAACCGAGCATCCAGTTTACGAGTTATTTTTACCGAGTTCGCCGTTGATGCTTTGAAATTAGATTCCATATTGATAGATTTCGAGAAACGTGACATACTTTCCATCTAACATAGTAACATATGTGTACTTCCCCATGTTAATTTTTTTTGTATGTGTGTACTTGCTATCTTTGTGTACGTACTTTTCACTTGTTGTTGTGTGCAACTCTCACGTTAGTGTGCTTATTTACTCATAAATTAGCGTGTGTGCATTTTATGGAGTGTTCGCAGATGTGTACTGCTCCCTTTGTACTAAATCATCAAGACTTATTTTGGGACGGAGGGAGTATTTGTACACATTGATCAGTATTCCACATATATACTGATGTGTGGTTACGTACTAAAGTTAGTCATCTAATCAGTCAAACTATATCACGTAGAATCATGCTGCATGCATGCTCCCATCAATCAAACTAACAGCATCGCCTGCTGGAAGTACATTGATTAGCATATCACTAGGCGGGTCCAGGAATATTAAACCCGATGGATTCCAAGCTCCAAGGACAGATATATTCGTCCTGCGAGCAAAGCCAACAGTTCCACGTACTCACTCACTAGCTAGACTAGCTAATAATCGAGCTGACACACATGACATGCATAGACGCCTTTCCCCGGCCGTTGCAAGCACGAGCCAAAGCCAAGAGGTACGTAGCTAGGCGCCAGCCGCTGGCGGCCAACGGCAACGACAAGCCCCATGTGGCCGGTCATGCCCGACGCCGGCCGGTGTCGACGATGCGCCCCGGCCGCGCGCCTCCCTGCTCGGCTGCTCCACCACCCGCCGGTAGGGGTACGGCGGCCACTGTGAGCGCGCGCGGCGGGGACGCCATGCATAAGGAAAATGCAGGGTCGATCTGTAGACTCAGTTGAACAGTTGCGTGGGCTGCAACGGATGAGATCTGGTAGAGATCCGATTCGGACGACTGGCGAGCAATGATTCCCCGGGAAAAGGTTTGTTCCTTTTGTCCCCGTGCTTTTAACGAAGAATCGGATCGCTCTACAACTGCATCCATCCATCGCTTTCTCTTCGCCTTTTGCATGCAAAGATGCATGGCGTCGCTCGCAGATCTCTTTTACTTTTGCATGCATGCATGGAAGGCTGCACCCACAAGCGAAGACAGTATGCATGCATGCACGCATGATGTACGTACGTGTATATCGTCGTCTCCATAGGTATTATTACTGTAGTAGCAGCAGCAAAACCAGGACTCGAGTTGACTGTTGGCACTGCGTTCGCAGTACGTGCTTCCACCGGACACAAAATGCACCGGCGCAAATTAAGGAGCGTCGTCAATCATTTCATTAAACGGCACAAATACGCGGGCACTGTCTCTGTATGCAGAGCGCGCAGGACATTTCCTGCTAGTTGTATGGCATGACTAGCTACTCTTTGTGCAAGATTCCATGGCCGGACGCGGACAGAAACAGTACGTCAGAGGATTCAGGAAGGAGAGGTGGGGAGAGGAGAACACGAGGGGAAGCCGACGGCAGGGTGCGTTCAAAACCTAGCAACAGGTCGACGGACGGCGACGACTCCTGCCGTACCGTACACCACGCCTCTGTACGTTGCGTGGTTCATCGCCCGTTGCCTTGTCGTCTGGTTTGCCATGGAGAGGTGAAAGAGATTTATTCCGCTAGCTGGTTCTGTTTTTTTCCTTTATTTTCACACTTTTCCCATTTTATGAGAAAATAAATTGAGATGAAATAGATTGTTATGTTTTTCTACTGGCAATTCAGAGAGCTTTATTCGGACAAAAGCATTCCTAGGACAACCAGCCAATAAGTTAGTCACTAGTAAGCTAAGAGTTTCATCAACCCAACTCCCGGTCACGTTCAATGTGCAAGCGCGCTTGGCACAAAAGCATTCCTAGGTTTGCTGACCAGTTTGCATGTTGAATTTCAATTAAAGAAAAACCAGCAACTAGCTCTCCAATTTCAACTAAGATAGGAGCCACAATTGAACAAGAATTGTGGCGAGTGTTTCAGAGTGCCACCAACTCCAGACGATCCACCTCCGTTATCAAATGCGAGAATCCTCGAAGTTTGTGGCTTGCCTTTCTCTGTTTCTTGCACACAGGAAAAATCTTTATTATGACCAAAGATCCATCCTTTACAAACCTTCTCTTTTCAAGCGGGAGTAACTTAGACTAGTGTCATGTATACGACACTAATTTATGTTACTACCTCCGTCTCGGTGAATAAGTCATTCGCGTAGTTCTAGGTCGACGATTTAACTATTTAAATATGTATTATATGTGACAAAAAATGTATATTTAAAAACTACATCCGTGTAGAAATCTAGTGATATACTTTTCATGACATATAACACATATTTAATTCCTCAAATCGATGACCTAGAACTACGTGAATGACTTATTCACCTAGACGGAGATAGTACTATCTTCATAGTGCAAAGTAATTGAGGTAGTAACATAAATGATTGCATTTATTAGATTGTAGACTCATATTTTGTTGGAAAGCGCTATGTGATACTACATCTGTCCTGGTTCATTGGTCCTCTTTGCATTTTGTGCCAAATTTTGATCAAAGATTTAACTAACAAAATGTTAATGCATGTCACAAAAAATTATATCGTTGGATTCGTATTTAAACATAGTTTTCAATGATATTATTTTTTATGACATGCATTAACATTTTTTCAGTTAAATCTATGGTCAAAATTTGGCACAAAATACGATGAGGACCAATAAACCAGGACAGAGGTAGTAGTAACATATTATGTTTACAACAAAGACCTCTCCATCGTTAACTACTTGCCACATAAGCAACTTTGTCTTGGGGTTTGTTATGTTACTCTTCTCTCCGTTCCTAAATATAAGTCTTTTTAAAGATTCCAATATAGACTAAATTTGGAGCAAAATGAGTGAATGCACATTCTAAACTACGTCTATATACATCCGTATGTAGTCCATATTAAAATCTCTAAAGAGACTTATATTTAGGAACGGAGGGAGTAGCTAAGTTACCCCTGCTATGACCAGCCTCAGGGGTGCCCAATCCTCTACCATTCCAGAAGAGACCAGCCATTTAAGAAAAACGTTTTTACCTTTTACACATAGCTTTAGGTTTACACAAAAGGCTGAATTTGAATTTGTACAAAATCTAGGTTTACCAAGTGAAGCCAGTTCCCCAAAAAAATATAACCTTCTAGTTCTGCATATTCACTATTATCATTAGAGCTATCACAATCAGACATAAGCTCTTGGACAACCATACTGTCGAAACTGTCCAACTTTCACCCCCGTGTAAATATGATATTTTGGATCGGAGGTGTTTAATGGTAAGAAATATCTCATGCCATATATACATTAAGAGACCATTATACATATAAATATTTGCATATACATATTTGTCCATAACTAAAGAATCTTGCATATATACTATGTCATTTTGCAGCCATCAGATGAAAAATGGGTGGCAGGATCAACCGCCTCGCGCTAGTGCCATCTAAGCTCGGCATCACTCTTCTACCTCTTTACACATCCTTCTACATGACTTGGCCTATTCCCTCCCCATGTCATTACCTCCTAGATTGATGAACAAATATGCATGATCGCTGATTATTACTCTGTGGTAATAGGAGAATTTTGGGTGTGAGGCCGAGGAGATATATTGAGGCAGCAGCGGTGTAGCGACCAGAAACGCCAAAGTGTATGTCGGCAAGTTTTTCTCTTTCTTGAATATTTAGATATTTTTAAGGGGCGCATACTATTTCATAATTCAGGCAAATCGAATGGTGAACGGACATTTTTGGTGGGCCTACAAGAGCAATGAACCAACCATAGGTCGTGTAAGCTTAAGGTACAACTCACCAGAGTAATGTCCGTAGTGTGTGCGGAAAACAGTATTTTCGCCACCTGAATTTAAATGCAAAATTTTCAATAAAGAATGAATTTATTGATTCAAAATGAAGCATCAATACTCAAGAGGATACAAACACAACAAGCACCCATCCGACCTCCGTACATGTAGGATGAACCCAACCAACACCAGTGTCCACACATACACACGGGCAAATAGCAAAGTCATATAATACCAATAATGCAAATGGTAAATAGAAAAATAAAACAGTTTTTCTTCCCAACATGAATGAAATCTGCCCAAATGTTGCTGGATATTCCAGGGGTATAAACTATTTCTGTGCAACTGCTAAGACAGGCAACTAGTCTGAATCATGCATGCTCTGTGCACACCGTTGGACACTTTCTTGGAACTGTTCACATGGGTTCTGCTTTGCTAAATGGACTTGTACCATTGGTAGATATAGACCAAAGATAAACGACAAGAGATACAAGGAAAGCACGTTGCGCTTCAATCGAGAAGAACAATGTCAAACCGGCAAGTTGCAGTAATGAAAAACACAGTAAAACTACTCAGGGGCGAGAGAGACGGAAGCTCCACCTCACTCCCCTTAGTGGTCACTTGTCGAGGACGTCTCAACTGCCAAGGTTTTATGTGCATTAGCACATATGCCCGTGCTTGCAAAGAGAAAGAAAAATATCCTTGCATCCCCTTATTGACATGTGTAGCTATATGTTTGTCAACATAAAGTAGATAATTTATGTGTAATATAATACTAATTTTATTTTGGATTACTAAAGATAATTGTGATAATATGTGCTCGGACTTTTGGAGTCAGACAAAAATATGATATGTAATGAAAAAATCATATGCATGATGTTTATTGTAGATCATAACATGTTTGAATATAAAAGATTTATGTGTACTATAATGCTATTCCATTCTGGATTACTAAATATAATTATGATACTGTTTGGATGGAATTATCTTTTGCATACATTCAGTCCAAATGCAGAAAATGATGTAGAGAACCAGGAGCTCAGACATACATCAGGCACATCTTTATATTCATGCAACAAACCTGGCTAGCCTTCAACAACTTATGTAAAAGAAGGATATAATTTTGTCTCGTGCTTTAATTACATATATTTCCATGATGAGCCGCAGAATGGACATGGCAATTCTGGTCCCTAAATTTGACACGAACTTGTGAGCAAGTCCTGTTGGTTGCTCGGGCAATTTATAACATGCAGGCCAAGCCGGGCGTCAGGCCGAGGAGGCTGTATTGTTGGCAATGTTGCCAAGGTTTTCACCCGCGGGTTTTTCATCATCCTGATTGTTCTTCGATCAGAGTGAGAGTGAGCCGTTGTTGTACTGGCCGCCAGCCCGCCGCCCATATCCTAAGGATTGGCCGCCGTCAAATCTATTCAGGAGGGCGCTGCGCGCCCATGTGCAAAGGTCTACTCCTTTTGGGTGTATTCCATGTTGCCGCTCCCATCCAAGGGATCCCAGACTAATCCGTCGTTAAACTATGATATGCACATCTGCGCTCATTGCGACCCCCAGTGGCGGTGCCAGAAATATTCTAGTATATTATGCTAATTTCACAAAAAAACCGAGTAGCCAATTGAGTACCCAGCTTGTACGTGGCTTCCCCTTGTCCGTTTTCACCGTCTTACTGATATTGTAGGTAATTAACTTGCGTATATAAATAGATGTGAATAGGCCTAAATGAACGAGGTGGGACAATTTACCATGAGTTCAATTCGATCAACCAGCACTAGCTTATTTCTCCTGTGACTCAACGGCCCGTAAGAAAAGGCCTAGAGGTGGGGGATCGGGCCCCATGGTAGAGATGATTGAAGACATTTTTGGGCATCCAAAATCACTGGTGAAAATTGTCAGCGAAGAGGGCATCAGGGGCAATGTAGCCGGACATCAGTGTCAAATGGCCGCACGCACTGTTGCGGCTGAGCACTTGATGACCCTTGATCAATCCCTTGAAATTGAGAACATGTTCTTCCGCACACCTCGAGTCTGCAATAAATAACCGCCTGTATCATCGTCATCTCATCCATGTAGTCTTCCTCGTCAGACAAGCCGTCTCACGACTCAACATAGTGCTCGTATATTACTCCATACCCGAATCCATTGCTTCAAAGAAGAAGGGCCAAACAAATTTAGCATAGGCATTCATCGAACAGTTGCTGGGCATGGTGAGTACCATAGGAGCTGATGGTATCTACGGCGGTCGGAGGAGAGGTGTGAAACAGCGACGGAGAAGAAGCGGCTTGGATACGGGGTGTATCACTGGAGGTGACGAACTCACCTGGGCGGCCGGGGTGGTGGAGCGGCGGTCAAGGCAAGAAAAAAAAGAAGAAGAAAAATGAGAGGATGGAGGCGCGAGGTCAGGGAAGTGTTTTGGTGGGGCCTGGGGCCGGGGATGTCGGAGTTCCTATGTGTATGCACTCCGGACTCCTGCAAAGGCTACCAGTTTATCTCGTGTTTGCTAAAAGGTACGTCCGGATCACTCGGTGGACTGATATAGGCCCGCATTAGATGGCACAACGCGTCGGGACCGTGCAGTCCGAACAGGTTGAACCGCTTTGGAGATGCCTTGATTAGCCAAAATGTGCCTACCTAGTGTGTAGTGATCACATAAACAGAGTGACATTTGACAGGCCTCCCTGTGTAGCTATAGCTAGTTCTGGATCGACCTGCGTGATGCACAGACTAGCATGCACCTGTCGTCTCTCTCTCTCTCTCTCTCTCTCTCTCTCTCTTCACGTGGACTTTGAGAGGGCCAGCTTTGTTCTGTAGCGTTCAGCTACATCCAAACATTGCATAGCGACCCGGCACGTACCTTTTCCTGTGGCTACATTTGTATACGTCAATCCACCCCTATATGTGTAGTGCCTCAGCCAGACCGGATCACAACACACACAGTGTCAGCAGTGCAAGCAATTTTTGCTTGCAGAATGCAGACGATCGACGAGGGGCATGCAAAGTCAAGAGGCCAACCAAGATCCAGGGAATAATTAGTGGTGCAATCTACGAGTACGTAGTGCTCTCACAAGTCACAACCATAGCCAGAGCTAGCAGCAGCGGCTGCTCATCGATGAGCCATGCACTGGGGATGCGTGCCTTGGATCATCTGCTTGTATCTTCCTCCCCTGTCGTGTGCTTCCTGTCTGGTCTCGCCTGAGACCTACATAAACGTACACACTGATGCATCCATCCAGCCTCACTGACTGGTCATAAGCTGAGGAGGTACCAGCTAATTAATGCCCACTGTGCTTGCTTGCTGATCAGCCCCAGTCGTCCTTTCAGCTTTGAAAGCAGCGCCACCCAGAGAAGAAACCAACATGAAATATAAAGCCGGCGCTGACATAGATATTAAGTTGTATACTCTGATGATCATCATCATCCAGACATTAGTGCAGGCATGCATGCATGCATGTATCACGCAGGCAGTAAAACTCCAAATGGTAACAGATTAAGTTCCGGTCTGGTCCGGTCTTCACATCTCACATCCAAGTTCCAAGGAGACCGGCCGACCAAATGTACACCACATACATGCAAAATTAAACTGAAATTCTGGTCTAGCTAGTTTGCCAAAGAGGACACGTCCACTAATTAATTAACATGACGAAAGATTACCCAAGAAACTAATTTATTAACCTTTGTTCTTCTAAATGCAGAAATATGCACGCTCTCTTCATTCTTGCATCGCCATGCACGCACCTTACCTTGAGAGCTTCCATGCATTATCTTGTTGTTTTTCTTGACGATAGACCAACCCTGCTGTAGGTTGCTACTTCAGCTCGGCAGGGTCCAGCGAGCCCATGTGGAGCCCGGCGCCGCCGCTGTGCCGCCGGGGCGGGCCCATGCCGGCTTGCACCACGCCGCCAGGGCCGACGCCGAGGAAGTCCCGAGTGCTCAGCTTGCCGTCGTCCACGGGGAAGCCCCCGCCGCTGCCGAACGCCCCGGCGCGACCGCCGGTTGTAGCACTGGCGCCGCTCCCGCTACCCAGAGAGTTCATGATGAGGTCATGGAACGACTGCCTCTCGCTCGCCGCCGCTGCCGCGGCCGACGACCCGCCTTCCCCGCTGCCGCCCCTCATACCCGGGCCACGGAGCAGCCCGGCGCTGCCAGCGCCAGCGTTGTGGCTGCTCGTCGTCGCGCCCATCTGCGCCGCCTTCTGCAGCAGCGCCGTTGCGGACATCTGCGGGAGCCCGCCACCCGCCTCAGACGAGCTGTAGAGCGAAGGGAAGCCCCCGCCACCGCCTCCCAGGACGCTGCCGGACGCGACCATGCCGCCATTCTCTCCATTTCCATTGCTGCTGTTGCCATTTCCGGCGCTGCCGTTGTACTGGTTCTGGAAGACCAGGCGCGAGTCCTGGCCGCCCCCGTTGCCATTGCCTGAGAAGAAGCCAAGATTGAGGAGGTTGTTATTACCGTTGCCGCCGCCGCCGCCGCTTCCCTGGTGCTGGTCCGGAAGTTGCATCAGGCCATGAAAGGCCGCAGGAGATTTTCCCTGGAGGAGGGAGCCTTGGTTGCCATGGGAACGGTGGACGTCATCCTCGGCAAAGTCCTGGGCGGCGCCGCCGCCCATATAGAATGGGGAGGAGTTGGCGGCCTGGGAGCGGAACATGGAGGACCCCGAGGATGATGGCATGAGGTGCTCGAACTGACCGGCGCTGCCGCCACCGCCACCAAGGTTGAGGACGTCGATGGCCGAAGCTGATGAGTGGTGTCCGGATTGGTCTGGGAAGCCGCCGGGCATCTGGGGCGCCATGCCGGAGAGATTGCTGAGGGCCATGTTGCCGGGGCCGCCGTACATGCCGGCGCCGATCGGCGGCAGCCGCGCGCTCTCCTGGGCCAGCGCGTCGCAGAAGGCGCGGTGGGTGATGAAGCTGTCCCTCCTGCATGCGTACGTGGAAAAATGTCAAAAACTTTTCATGCCTAATGCGCATGAGTGCAAGTCACAATATAATTGTCACCAACTCACCATATATATATAAGATCACATTTATAATTGTCTGATCAAATAATTTAGATCAAACATGCATCCTAGTCAAATTAAATCGAGGCGAAAGCTCGAGATCTACAAATAAATTTCAGCAACAAAAATAAAGTAGTATCAAACATGATACATGCATAAACAGTGAAGTTCACATATGTCCGCAGGGGAGTATATGGAATAATTGGCTAATCAGGTGATGAACTGAATTTATCATTTAATGGTTAATCATTGGCTAGCTACACAAATATTAGCAACAATGACACATGCAATATAATTCGCCTTCTCTCTTTCTTTTTAAACATAATTCATCTTCTCTAAGAGAACGCCCAATCTCCCGATCGTAGTCGATTTCGATGCGGGGCGGCTATGGAAGGGCTCGCTCGCCGGCTGATAATTTAGGTACTCTTCTAGGAATTAATCAGGAATCTATTGATCATTAACAATACTGTCAATGACACCATTGTGAAAGAAATCATGCCATCAAAAGATCAATTGCACATCCTATGAACATTATCGCATCACAAACTACTGAACCACCAGATATACAACATACCATTAAGAATTATAAAAAAACCAAAAATTGTCTTGTAGTAACGCACCGGATGCCCCCCCTCATTCTCTCTGTCTGTCTCTCTCTCTCTCTCTCTAAACATAATACATACCGAAACATTGAAATCGACCAACGTTTAAATTCTAATTTTGAAATTTTGTGTATTTTAGTGGGTAGAAAATTATGTTTGCACCTCAAAATTTCGGATTATATTCAAACTTAAACAAAATGATATTTAAATGTGGTCAAATTTCAGAGAATATTGTCAGAAATAATTCAAAAAGTTAGCACGTTCTACCAAATTTCTTTTTTCCCCCAACACAATATTTCACAAAACTGTAAAGATTTTCCTTCTATTTAACCAGTCATAAAATAGATCACTAGGGGGGGGGGGGGGGATAGTCAATTTTATGTTTTCCTACTTGTTTGCGTATAATGAAAAAGTTACTCTAAATGTGGTGATTTATTACGCCAGTTGGGTAGCTTGCAGTCCTTTAGTGTGTTCCTCTATATAAGGTTGTCGTTCCTTTTGCTATCTGAGGCAATGATGGCTGACAATTAATTTTGACCGATGTTTTTTTAGAAATATCCTGATACGATTTGACAAAGCAGATTAAGCTATAGATTGCACAATGCTTTATTTTGTAAGGGAAACAAATAGCTGAAAGCATAATGATATCATCAAAATGAGGCAAAACTAGCCAAAGGTGCATGACAAATATGCATCACCCTACCTATAGTAATTCAAATAAATTAACCCGTGCTACCAAATCTCTTTCTCGCTCGCCAACACAATCTTTCACAAAAATTCATAGATTTTCCTTCTATTTAACTACTCATAAAATTTGCTCACTATAGGGGGGAGGGGAGCGGTGGAAATCGTCAAATTTTGGTTTTCTTATTTTTTTGCCTATAATGATGAAGTTGCTCTAAATGTGCCGATTTATTATGCCAGTTGGGTAGCCTGCAATCCTTTACTATGAATATATATATTAGATTGTCGTTTCTGTTGCTATCTGAGGCAATGCTTGCTGGCAATTAATTTTGACCAGTTTTTTTAGAAATATTCTGATCTGATTTGACAAAGCGGGTTAAGCTATAGGTTGCACAATGCTTTATTTTATAAGGAAAAAATACTAAGCTGAAAGATTACTGATATCGTCAAAATGAGGCAAAACTAGCCAAAGGTGCGTGACAAATATGCATCGCCCTACCTATAGTAATTCAAAAAAAAAAAACCGTGCTACCAAATCTCTTTTGCTCTCTCGACGCAGTATTTCACAAAACTTATAGATTTGCCTTCTATTTAACTATTCTTGAAATCTGCTTACTAGGGGGGGGGGGGGGGGGCGCGTCAATTTTCGGTTTTCCTAATTTTTTGCATATTAACTTTGAATTTGCTCTAAATGTGTCGATTTATTATGCCGGTTGGGTAGCTTGGAATCCTTTAATGTGTTTATCAATATAAGATTGTCGTTTCTTTTGCTATCTGAGGCAATTAGTTTTGACCGATGATTTTTAAGATGTATTTCAATCTGATTCAACAAAGCAGATTAAGCTACGGATGGCACAATGTATTATATTGTAAGGAAACAAATGCTAAGCTGAATCCATAATGATATCATCAAAATGAGGCAAAACTAGCCAACGGTGCATGACAAATACGCATCTCCCTACCTATAGTGATTCAAAAAATTTAACCCGTGCTAGCAAATCTCTTTCTCTCTATCCAACACAATATTTCACAAAAAACTATAGATTTGCCTTCTTTAACTACTAGTCATAAAATCTGCTTACTAGAGGGTGCGGCGGAAATCGTCATTTTTTTTGTTTTCCTAGTACTTGTTTGCATATAATGATGAAGTTGCTCTAAATGTGCCGATTTAGTAGGCCAGTTGTGTAGCTTGCAATCCTTTACTATCTTCATCCATATAAGACTATCGCTTCTTTTGCTATCTAAGGCAATGCTAGCTGACAATTAATTTTGGCTGATGATTTTGAAGAAATATTTTGATCCAATTCAAAAAAGCAGATTAAGCTATAGATTGCACAATGCTTTGTTATCTACGAATAAAAATATACCAACCTGAAAGCATAATTATATCATCAAAATAAGGCAAAACTTGCCAAAAGTGCATGACAAATATGCATCGCCATAATTATATCATCAAAAAATCCATGCTACCGAATCTCTTGCTCTAAATGTGCCGATTTATTGTGCTAGTTGGGTAGCTGGCAATCCTTTACTGGTGCGTCTATGATAGATTGTCGTTTCTTTCGTTATTTGAGGGAATGCTAGCTGGCAACCAATTTCAACCAATGTTATTTGAGAAATATTCGATCCGATTCCACGGAGCAGATTCAGCTATAGATGGCACAATGTTTTGTTATCTACGAAAAAAATAATACTGAAGCTGAAAGCATAATGGTATCATCAAAATGTTGCAAGCCGAAAGTGCATGACAAATATGTATCGCCCCAACTATAATAATTCAAAAAAAATAAAATTAACCCGTGCCACCAAATCTCTTGCTCTAAATGTGCCGATTTATTATGCCAGTCGGGTAGTTTGCAATCCTTTACTGGGTGCATCGATGATAGATTGTCGTTTCTTCCGTTATTCGAGGGAATGCTAGCTGGCAATTAATTTTGACCGATGATTTTCGAGGAATATTCGGATCCGATTCCACGGAGCAGATTAAGCTGTAGATGGCACAATGCTTTATTTTGAAAAAAAAGGGACTAATCTGAAGGCATGATAAGATCATCAAAATGAGGTAAAATTAGCCAAAGGTGCATGACAAATATGTACCACCCTAACAATAGTAATCAGTTACATGTAAGACAATGCCGGCATGTACATGGCATGGCATGCATCAGGTAAAAGCCGCAGCAGCAGGCTTTGTGGCTAATCCATCCATCGGATGGTGCTGATTGCAAGCGAGCTAAAAGCAGGTTAGGCATGGCCAGCCAGCAGCAGTACAGTACTTGGCATGACTTTGCCAGTTGCCATGCATCACATGAGAAGGCAAGGAAGGCTGCGTGCTGCCATGGCTGACGCTGGACCCCCTTTGGCTAGCTAGCTGCAAGGAGGAGGAGTGCGTGCCGGCAGCATGTATGTCATCACGTGAACATACATGTGGGGATCCATGCCAGGTCGATGCAGATGAGAGAGAGTGGGAAGAGTGCGGATTCCGAGGTGTAAAAAGGCGGGACTGCCGCCAGATGACCGTGTCAGGGTGCGTCCTGGCTGCATATCTCCAGTCCCCTCCCGACAAGGGCGATTCACGTGGGAGCAGAGCAGAGCCCGCTAGCTGCAGCAGGTCGACTGCTACCTCTAGCTGCATCCTCCATCCATCCCCTTCCATTCTCTCTCTCTCCTCTCTCTCTCCCTCTCTCTCTCTGCAGGGAATCCAATTCCAATCCAACCCAGCCAAAAGTTGCGCGCACACACATACGCTACACACATACTCGTACACGAGAGCCCATGTACCTAGCTAGGTGGGCACGTAGTACCAGCAGTAACAGCCCTAACCCTAGGCAGCTACCTAGGGCCAGCATCCCATCCATCCGTCACCACCCGTCAAATCGAATCGCCCCTAGCAGCCTAGCTAGCTCCCCATCAAAGTTTCATCATGACCCAATCATTCGCTCATGCATATCCAAAATCGAACAGCAAACAGTATACACACGCCTATATGAACGGAAAAAGAACTGAAACATCGATCTTGGACGGACGGATGGATCAATGGCGTGCGTGCGTGGTATATGTACCTGGAGAAGAGGGTGCCGCAGTCGCAGCGGTACTCGCGGGTGCCGCAGGTCTTGGAGTGGGCCTTCCAGTCCGACTGCACGGCGTAGCGCTTGGCGCACTTGTCGCACTTCCACTTCTTCTCGCCGTGCTTGCGGCAGTAGTGCTTCTTGATGCCGGTGAGGTCGCCCAGCGCGCGCGCCGGGTCGTGGTGCACGCACGTCGGCTCCGGGCACAGGTACACCCGCCGCCGCGTCTCCTTGGGGTTCTTCTGCTTCAGCTTCCAGGGCAGGTTGTGGCCGCGACGGTGCAGCTGCAGGTTCTGCTCACGCTGGAACCCCTTGCCACACACCTCGCACACGAACCGGTTCGTCGCCATCAGGGACCGCGGCGACAGCGCGATCACCTCCGCGTCAGGATCTGCATCAATACAGAGAGACCGACGATACTCAATTAATAATCACTTGCTAGTAGAATTAAGACTGGTAAAGGAATAGCTGGACGGATTAATTACTCACTTGGGTTGCCCGGCTGGTTGCGCTTCTTCTTGGGCGCCGGCGCGGCGGCGGCGGGGGCGGGTGGCTGCTGCGCGGGCATCAGCGGCTGCATCTGTGCGTCGGAGAGGCCGAAGAAGGGAGCGGAGGACGCGGCGGCCATGGATGGATCGGAACAAAACAAGATTAGCTAACAGCTTCCTCCAATTGCTTGTTTGTCGTCGTTGAGCGCCGCCACACACCGACCAGTCCAAGCCTGTCCAACCCAGTCTAGAGAGCACAAGGCGACGACGACACGGCGTGTACGTACGTTCCTTGCTTGCTTCCGGCGTCTTGCGGACGGATCTAAAAGACAAACGAAAGAGAGGATAGATGGATCAGAATTCAGAATAGATAGCGGCGCCGCCGCGCTTGTACGTGAGAAAGACATAAATATGACCAAGATCCAGCGAGCAGGCAGCAGCGACCATGTATGTAGAGGACAAACCAAGGCACACACACCATGCCATACCCCTTGCGAGCAAGAGAACAAAGCAAGGGAGATGACAAATCCACAGGTAGCTGCCTATAAGTCACCCACACAACACACACGCACACGCAAGGAAGAAATCGACAGACGGAGGACGAGGAGGGGCACGCACCGCGCCAAGCTAGAAGAAGAGTCCGGCGAGAAGATTGCTCAAAACCAACACACCCACCCACACACGCACACACACGAGAGAGGGAGAGAGAAGGAGGGATGGGTTGGGGAAAGGCAAGGGCGAGGAGAGGGCTGGGGGAGTGGAGGAAAAGGAACCAAACCCAGCCCCTCAAAACAACAGGAGCAAGGCACCAAACGGCGGACAGCAAGCGGCCGGGGACGACGACGACGATAATAAAGATATATAAAAACGGTGCGTGATTCCGATGGAGAATTTGGGGGAGCGGTCGGCGAACCCTACCCGCTTGTTGCTTTCCCCTCCGGCCGCTTCCCCTCGCCTTGGAGTCTAGGGGGGGATAGGATATCTGCTCTCTCTCTCTCTCTCTCTTGCGCTCCGGGAGTGGTTGCAATGGCTTGTAGCTGAGGGCCAAATATATCGCCGCGCGGGGGGAGGGAGGGGCAGGGGTCGCGAGGTCCACGCGCGGGCGGGGCCCACGGGTCGCGTGCACGGTCGCCCTCGTGCCCGCGGCTTGATTCTGTATCCTGTACACGTCGACGGCAACGTGCGGGCTTATCGGGGCCGTCGGTCGGGCCGATCCGACGGTCTGAGCGCAAGTGAGCTGGCGTGTGGGGGTCGATCTGGTGGTGGCCGGGTCGCGCCGGCCGGCCGTCCGTGCGCGCGCGCGCGCCTGCACGGCGTTGTCCCGGCCGCCCGGCCG
This sequence comes from Triticum timopheevii, assembly GCA_963921465.1. Taxonomy (NCBI): domain Eukaryota; kingdom Viridiplantae; phylum Streptophyta; class Magnoliopsida; order Poales; family Poaceae; genus Triticum; species Triticum timopheevii. The sequence continues at coordinate 484,148,217 of OY997270.1, read as the reverse complement.
TGCGCGTACATGCATGCAAGTGCAACTGACGGGCGGTGGGTGGCGCACTGCCGGGCAAGCAGCTAGCTGGCTGCCGCTACACTCCTACTGCTGGGTGTGCAGGCACGCACGCCACGTACGGACAAGCGTGTAGGTGTGGTCGATGGTGTGCGGAAGAAGCCTGACTACTGACCCAACGGCACTGCTGGCATGAGTGTACTGCGGCTTAGATGGAAGTCCGATCGTGGCGCCGGCTGACGGGCAGCTCTCGCCTTCACGAACATCGCCGCCGAAGGAGTGATGCGTTGAAAATGTTTTTAGTCCAGCGCTGAAAAATGTCAAGTGTTTATTTTTATCCTATGTATACTATTTACTATTTATTCCTTTGACTACCTCAGACATGATATTTTGGATGCAAATTAACCCTTGTGTATAACCGTGCCCGCCCTCCGACCACGTGTGGAAGGGGGGGGGGGGGGGGGGGGGGGGACCTCTTCCTCTCTTACCGTGGAGCCCGCCCTCCAGGCATGTGTGGGAGCACGCTAGGTCGCGAGACGTGCTATGGGGGGCCCAACCACATGCACCACACACACTCTTCCTCTCTCTCTCTGACACACACACAGACCCACCATGCATGGAGCCCGCCCTCCGGCCACGTGTGGGAGCACGCTAGGTCGCGAGACATGCTAGGGGGGCCCAACCACGTGCACCACACGCACTCTTCCTCTCTCTCTCTCTCTCTCTCTGTCACACACACACACAGACCCACCATGCATGGCCCCCGCCCTCCAACCATGTGTGGGAGCGCGCTAGGTCACGGGACGCTGCTGAGACGTGCTAGGAGGCCCACCCATGTGCACCATGCGAGCTCTTCCTCTCTCACACATATACAGACCTAATGTGGAGCCCGCCCATCTGACCTTTTTCTTTGGCTTTTTGAAAGTTGAAAGTTGAAACTCCCAAAAGTTCAAATACAATTTTTTAGAGTTTGAAATCAAAAAGGCGTGTCCCTGTTTTTCTATAAGTGCACACATGCATTTTCGGAAGTTGGTAAAAGCAGGAATTGCCAAAAAGGAAGTATGGCCATCATCGGAAGTTTCCAAAACAAAAAAAACCCTATCCGAAATCGGCCTATGATGCGTGTACATCTATTTAGAAAGAGGCCTGATCGGGGGCAGCCGACCTGGATATCGCCTTTACATCCACGCAAAGAAGAGGGGTAGGTGATGGTGTCCTGGACTAGGGGGTACTCACCACGTCGTCTTTCGTCTAGATGGGCCGGGCCGTGGACCCACCAAGGAGGTTCACTGGTCGGCCAGATATAGAATACCAACGAGGCATGCAAGGAAGGTTCCCAAAGACTTGGTTTATACTTCAAGACTTAAAGGTCAATTACATCACGACTTACCACACACGTAGCTGACGTACTTGTAACCCTAGACACCTCGGCACCTATGAAAACCAGGGTGTAGGGCACATAGAGGGATATAGACAATCTCGTGGTAGAAACACATGTACTTGTACTCCATCCACAATCAATATGAACAAAAGGAGGACGTAGGGTAGTATCTCTTCGAGAGAGCCCGAACCTAGGTAAAACCTCGTGTCTATTGTTACCATAGTATCAAGGCTATCAGCTCGGGACCCCCTACCCGAGTTTCGCTAGAATTGACTCGACACTGATGGCCCATGCAGGTCCCCGCTGACATCCGCCAGCATCTGATGGGAATCAACATATGTGAGCAGATCGAATCTGACACAGCCTTTGTGCTAGGCCAGATCTTAGTTTCGGCAACATCATGCTTTCCATTGACTTAACCGTCCACTTGGGCCAAGTCGGGAACCTCGCTCTAGCCGGATCATGTGATTTGGCAACTTGGAGTATGCCACGGATTCCCATGGGGGACTGAACTTCTTGAATGGGTGTCAGACTAGATCAAGGAACAACAAGTCGATCATGTCCCGAAACTGGTGTCAGATGATACGTCTCCAACGTATCTATAATTTTTTGTTGTTCCAAGCTATTATAGTATCAATCTTGGATGTTTTATATGCAATTATATATCATTTTTGGGGACTAACCTACTAACCCAGTGCCAAGTGCCAGTTGATGTTTTTTTTTGCCTATTTTGGTTTTCCAGGAAATCAGTACCAAACGAAGTCCAAATGCCATAAAACCTTTTACGATTTTTTTCTGGACAAGAGAGGCCCTAGAAGCTTCGGGAGGAGACCAGAAGTCAAACGAGTAGACGACAAGGCACTAGGGCGCGCCCTAGTACCTTGTGGGTCCCTCGGGGCTCCGTCTGACCTAATTCCAGCTCTATAAATTCTCTTAAATCAGAAACCAACAGAGAGCCACCCAAAACACTTTTTTCACCGCTGCAAGTTTATGTTCTTTCGTGACCCCGTCTGGAGGCCTTTTTCGGTACTCTGCCAGAGGGGGAATCAATCACGGAGGGCTTCTACATCAACCTTGATGCCCTTCCGATGATGTGTGAGTAGTTTACCACAGACCTACGGGTCCATAGCTAATAGCTAGATGGCTTCTTCTCTCTCTTTGATCTTCAATACAATGTTCTCCTCGATGTTCTGGAGATCTATTCGGTGTAATCTTCTTTTGCGGTGTGTTTGTTGGGATCCGATGAATTGTGGGTTTATGATCAGATTATTCATGAGAAATATTTGTGTCTTTTCTGAATTCTTATATGCATGGTTTTTATAGCTTTGTATTTCTCTCCGATCTATCCATTTGGTTTGGCCAACCAGATTGATTTATCTTGCAATGGGAGAGGTGCTTTGTAATGAGTTCAATTTTGCGGTGCTCTATATCCTAGTGACAAAGTAGGGGACAAGACACATATTTGTATTGTTGCCATTAAGAGGAAAATGATGGGGTTTATGCGTATTAGTTGGATTTACATTGTCTACATCAGGTCATCTAGGTTAAGGCGTTACTCCGTTCTTTATGAACTTAATACTCTCGATGCATGCTGGATAGTGGTCGATGTGTGGAGTAATAGTAGCAGACACAGACAGGGGTCGGTCTACTTGTCTCGGACGTGATGCCTATATACATGATCATTGCCTTGAATATCGTCATAACTATGCGCTTTTCTATGAATTGCCCAACAGTAATTTGTTTACCCTCCATATGCCTTTTGTTCGAGAGAGAAGCCTAATAACCCACAAGTATAGGCGATCGCAACAGTTTTCGAGGGTAGAGTATTCAACCCAAATTTATTGATTCAACACAAGGGGAGCCAAAGAATATTCTCAAGTATTAACAGTTGAGTTGTCAATTCAACCACACCTGGATAACTTAATATCTGCAGCAAAGTATTTAGTAGCAAAGTAATATGGAAGTGAAGGTAAGAGTGGCAAAAGTAACAGTAGCAGTTTTGTAGTAATCATAACAGTGGCAACGGTAAAGTAACTAAGCAAAGAGCAATATGTGAAAAGCTCGTAGGCATTGGATCAGTGATGGATAATTATGTCGGATGCGATTCCTCATGCAACAGTTATAACATAGGGTGACACAGAACTAGCTCAAGTTCATCAATGTAATGTAGGCATGTATTCCGAATATAGTCATACGTGCTTATGGAAAAGAACTTGCATGACATCTTTTGTCCTACCCTCCCATGGCAGCGGGGTCCTATTGGAAACTAAGGGATATTGAGGCTTCCTTTTAATAGAGTGCCGGACCAAAGCATTAACACTTAGTGAATACATGAACTCCTCAAACTACGGTCATCACCGGGAGTGGTCCCGATTATTGTCACTTCGGGGTTGCCAGATCATAACACATAGTAGGTGAGTATTGACTTGCAAGATAGGATCAAGAACTCACATATATTCATGGAAACATAATAGGTTCAGATCTGAAATCATGGCACTCAGGCCCTAGTGACAAGCATTAAGCATAGCAAAGTCATAACAACATCAATCTTAGAACATAATGGATACTAGGGATCAAACCCTAACAAAACTAACTCGATTACATGTTAAATCTCATCCAACCCATCACCGTCCAGCAAGCCTACGATGGAATTACTCACGCACGGCGGTGAGCATCATGAAATTGGTGATGGAGGATGGTTGATGATGACGACGGCGCGGATTCCCCTCTCCGGAGCCCTGAACGGACTCTAGATCAGCCCTCCCGGGAGAGACTAGGACTTGGCGGCGGCTCCGTATCGTAAAACACGATGAATCCTTCTCTCTGATTTTTTTTCTCCCCGAACGTGAATATATAGAGTTGGAGTTGAGGTTGGTGGAGCACCAGGGGGCCCACGAGGCAGGGGGCGCGCCCAGGGGGTAGGGCGCGCCCCGACCCTCGTGGACAGGGTGTGGGCCCCCTGGCCTTGATTCTTCCGCCAGCATTTTTTATTAATTCCAAAAATATTCTCTGTGGAGTTTCAGGTCATTCCGAGAACTTTTATTTCTGCACAAAAATAACACCATGGCAATTCTGCTGAAAACAGCGTCAGTCCGTGTTAGTTCCATTCAAATCATGCAAGTTAGAGTCCAAAACAAGGGCAAAAGTGTTTGGAAAAGTAGATACGATGGAGATGTATCAAAGCCTCTAGTGAAAACTATGGCCCCCGGGTCTACCTTTACCATATATTAAATAAAAAATGCATTGCTGTAATTTATTGACCGTTCTTTTATTTTGTGTTTTTGTTTATCTATCTACCATTATCAGAGTTGATCCTTGCAATTATCCGCCGAGAGGATTGAAAACCCCCTTGATCGCGTTAGGTGCAAGTATTTGTTATTTTGTGTGTAGGTGTTGTTCACGAGGTTTCGCGTGGTTCTCCTACTGGATTGCTAACATTGGTTCTTAACTGAGGCAAATACTTATCTCTAATGTACTACATTGTCCTCTCCTCTCTGAGGAAATCCCAACGCAGCTTACAAGTAGGAGAAAAAAATTTCTGGCGCCGTTGCTGGGAAGACATCACCGAAACCTATCAAGTACTTTGCATAAACTCTCATCTACTTGCATTTACTTTCATTTGCCATTTGCCTCTCGTTTTCATCTCCCCCGCTTCTAAAACGTTTTTACAAAAAACACAAAAATATTTTCATTCGCTTTCTTGCTTGCTTGCTTGAAGTTGCTATCATGTGTTATTTTGAGAAAGTTATCATTGGAAGCTCTAGTGAGGATAGCACTAGTGAATCCCTTGAGAATAAGTTTAAATCTGTTGATCTCAATTATGATCCTCCAAAAATTAGCCATCCCAGAAATTTCAAAACTAAAGTATATCATGTGGGATGCAGGAATGTTATTGGGAATAATATTATTCAAGATTTCTTTAATTGAACGGGAGTTGTACCAATAAAAAGAGGTTCTATCCTTGATAAAACGAATTGCTATGTGGATGCTATTGTCATGCTTGTTGTTTAGTTAGAATGACAATTCTTGCATATGCATCCATCTTTACAAAAGATATTTTATGAACCTCCCAACATTCATGATCCCATAATTAAGAAGATTGTTACTGTTATCCTTATGCGTGAATTTGATTATATAATCTGAGAAGCTAGAGAAATCTTTGCTTATTATAGGATAAATTTTGAGCATCCTCCAATAGAATAAATTCTACATAATAAGGATACTATACGTAGTCTAGAATCCAAATATTATTTTCTTAGAGTGAGAATCTTAGGAGGAGAGTCCCTTATGCCGAAATTATTAAAATTTTGTACCATCATACTTGTAATAAACTGGAGTGGATTACTGAGGGAATTGATGAAGGATTTAATAATGAATGGTTTGAGGAAACGGCTAGGGAACCTATTGATGATGAAATACATATTTTATATGAAGATGTTTTTTGTGATGATTCAGAATTTGGAGTAATGAATGTTAAAATTACCGACAAAGTCCTTTCTATAGTTTAAATTCTCCTACTAGGAAAGAAGAACATGAGAATAGAGAATTATTAAGAAAAGTTTTGGAAGATTTGATTAAAAGGGACTTGAGTATGAAGGATGACAACACTTGAACCTATGCATTACACCTAGCTAGGGGCGTAAAACAATAGCGCTAGTTGGGAGGCAACCCAATAGTTATCTTTATTTTTCTTGTTTCTTTTCTGTTTTTATGTGGGCACACAATTATGCTACTGTTATGGTTGTGTTTTTATGTTTAAATTAGTGTTTGTGCCAAGTAGATCCTTTGGGATGATTAGGTTTATAGTTGCTTTGATTCTGTGAAAAAATAGAAACTTTTGCCCCCAGTAGCAGAATTGTTTAAATTCACTGGAACGTGATAAAATTTTGAATTTACACATGATTTATATACAAATATTCCCATGATGTCCTAATGTTTCAGAATTTTTGTTGTTACAGAAGTATTGCGTTTGTTCAGATCATTACAAATTGTTCTGGTTTTGACAGATTTTGTTTTCGTTGCATTGTTTGCTTGTTCTAATGAATCTATGAATTGTATCGGTGAGGTAAAAGTCATGGAGAAGTTAGAATACGGTAGGTAATATGCAATAATAAAATATAAATGGGTTCATAACGGTACCTAAAGTTTATGATTGGCTTGTTATACTAATGAATCTCACGAGTTTTGTGTGTTGAAGTTTACATGTCTTGAGTGAAATTGCGATGGATGAAGGAATAAGGAGTGACAGGACCCTAAGAGTGGGATGCCCAAGGCACCCCAAGGTAATATTCAAGGACACCCAAGACTCTAAGCTTGGGGATGCCCCGGATGGCATCCCCTCTTTCTTCTACCAACCATCGGTAAATTACTTGGAGCTATATTTTCATTCATCACATGATATGAGTTTTGCTTGGAGCGTCTTGTATTATACGAGTCTTTGCTTCGTTTTCTTTTTTAGTTTTCCACACACATATTTGCTGGAAACACTGATATCCCACAAGTATAGGGGATCGCAACAGTTTTCGAGGGTAGAGTATGCAACCCAAATTTATTGATCGCAACACAAGGTTTTGTCAGCACGATGGCGTGGTGACGGTAATGATGAAGTTACCGGCGCAGGGCTTCGCCTAAGCACTACGACGATATGACCGAGGTGTGTAACTATGGAGGGGGGCACCGCACACGGCTAAACAATGTCAACTTGTGTGTCTATGGGGTGCCCCCCTCCCGCATATATAAAGGAGTGGAGGAGGGGGTGATGGAAATATGCCCTAGAGACAATAATAAATTAGTTATTATTACTATATTTCCTTGTTCATGATAATCGTTTATTATCCATGCTATAATTGTATTGATAGGAAACTCAGATACATGTGTGGATACATAGACAACACCATGTCCCTAGTAAGCCTGTAGTTGACTAGCTCGTTGATCAATAGATGGTTACGGTTTCCTGACCATGGATATTGGATGTCGTTGATAACGGGATCATATCATTAGGAGAATGATGTGATGGACAAGACCCAATCCTAAGCCTAGCACAAAGATCGTGTAGTTCGTATGCTAAAGCTTTTCTAATGTCAAGTATCATTTCCTTAGACCATGAGATTGTGCAACTCCCAGATACCGTAGGAATGCTTTGGGTGTACCAAACGTCACAACGTAACTGGGTGACTATAAAGGTGCACTACGGGTATCTCCGAAAGTGTCTATTGGGTTGGCACGAATCGAGACTGGGATTTGTCACTCCGTGTGACGGAGAGGTATCTCTGGGCCCACTCGGTAGGACATCATCATAATGTGCACAATGTGACCAAGGGGTTGATCATGGGATGATGTGTTACGGAACGAGTAAAGAGACTTGCCGGTAACGAGATTGAACAAGGTATCGGGATACCGAAGATCAAATCTTGGGCAAGTACTATACCGCTAGACAAAGGGAATTGAATACGAGATTGATTGAATCCTTGACATCATGGTTCATCCGATGAGATCATCATGGAACATGTGGGAGCCAACATGGGTATCCAGATCCCGCTGTTGGTTATTGACCGAGAACACGAGGAGTTCCGGAATGGTCTGGAGGTAAAGATTTATATATGGGAAGTCCTGTTTTGGTCACCAGAAAAGTTTCGGGTTTTATCGGTAACGTACCGGGACCACCGGGAGGGTCTCGGGGGTCCACCAAGTGGGGCCACCATCCCCGGAGGGCAGCATGGGCCAAGTGTGGGATGGGACCAGCCCCAGGTGGGCTGGTGCGTCCCCCCCCCCCCACAAGGGCCCAAGGCGCCTAGGGTTTGGGGAGGGGGCGCCCCACCTTGCTTGGGGGGCAAGTTTCCCCCTTTCCCCCCTTGGCCGCCCCCCTAGATGGGATCTAGGGCTGGCCGCCGCCCCTAGGGGTGGAAACCTAGGTGGGGGCGCAGCCCCCTCTCCCCCTATATATAGTGGAGGTATAGGAGCAGCCCAAGACACGAAGTTTCTTCTCTTGTTGGCGCAGCCCTACCTCTCTTTCTCCTCATATCTCGCGGTGCTTGGCGAAGCCCTGCTGGATCACCATGCTCCTCCACCACCACCACGCCGTTGTGCTGCTGCTGGATGGAGTCTTCCTCAACCTCTCCCTCTCTCCTTGCTGGATCAAGGCATGGGAGACGTCACCGGGCTGTACGTGTGTTGAAGGCGGAGGTGCCGTCCGTTCGGCACTAGGATCTCCGGTGATTTGGATCACGACGAGTACGACTCCTTCAACCCCGTTCTCTTGAACGCTTCCGCTTAGCGATCTACAAGGGTATGTAGATGCACTCTCCTTCCCCTCGTTGCTAGTCTCTCCATAGATAGATCTGTTGGGGAATGTAGTAATTTCAAAAAATTTCCTACGCACACGCAAGATCATGGTGATGGCATAGCAACGAGAGGGGAGAGTATAGTCCACGTACCCTCATAGACCGTAAGCGGAAGCGTTAGCACAACGCGGTTGATGTAGTCATACATCTGCACGATCCGACCGATCCAAGCACCAAACGTACGACACCTCCGAGTTCAGCACACGTTCAGCTCGATGACGATCTCCGGGCTCCGATCCAGCAAAGCTCCGGAGATGAGTTCCGTCAGCATGACGGCGTGGTGACGATGATGATGTTCTACCGGCGCAGGGCTTCGCCTAAACTCCGCGACGATATGACCGAGGTGGAATATGGTGGAGGGGGGCACCGCACACAGCTAAGGAACGATCCATAGATCAACTTGTGTGTCTATGGGGTGCCCCCCTGCCCCCGTATATAAAGGAGCAAGGGGGGAGGCCGGCCGGCCCAAGGGGGGCGTGCCAGGGAGGAGGAATCCTCCTCCTAGTAGGAGTAGGACTCCTCCTTTCCTACTCCTACTAGGAGGAGGAAGGAAGGGGGAGAGGGGGGAAGGAAAGGGGGGGGGGGCGCCGCCCCCCTCCTAGTCCAATTCGGACCAGAGGGGGGAGGGGGCGCGCGGCCCATGCTGGCCGCCCCTCTCTCCTTTCCCCTAAGGCCCATAAGGCCCATTACTCTCCCGGGGGGGGGGGGGGGTTCCGGCAACCCTCCGGCACTCCGGTTTTCTCCGAAATCACCCAGAACACTTCTGGTGTCCGAATATAGTCGTCCAATATATCAATATTTATGTCTCGACCATTTCGAGACTCCTCGTCACGTCCGTCATCACATCCGGGACTCCGAACAAACTTCGGTACATCAAAACTTATAAACTCATAATAAAACTGTCATCGTAACGTTAAGCGTGCGGACCCTACGGGTTCGAGAACTATGTAGACATGACCTAGAACTATTCTCGGTCAATAACCAATAGCGGGACCTAGATGCCCATATTGGTTCCTACATATTCTACGAAGATCTTTATTGGTCAAACTGCATAACAACATACGTTGTTCCCTTTGTCATCGGTATGTTACTTGCCCGAGATTCGATCGTCGGTATCCAATACCTAGTTCAATCTCGTTACCGTCAAGTATCTTTACTCGTTACATAATGCATTATCCTGTAACCAACTCATTGGTCACATTGCTTGCAAGGCTTATAGTGATGTGCATTACCGAGAGGGCCCAGAGATACCTCTGCGACAATCAGAGTGACAAAACCTAATCTCGAAATATGCCAACTCAACATGTACCTTCGGAGACACCTGTAGTACTCCTTTATAATCACCCAATTACGTTGTGACGTTTGGTAGTACCCAAAGTGTTCCTCCGGTAAACGGGAGTTGCATAATTCTCATAGTTACAGGAACATGTATAAGTCATGAAGAAAGCAATAGCAATATACTAAACGATCAAGTGCTAGGCTAACGGAATGGGTCATGTCAATCACATCATTCTCCTAATGATGTGATCCCATTAATCAAATGACAACACATGTCTATGGTTAGGAAACATAACCATCTTTGATTAATGAGCTAGTCAAGTAGATGCATACTAGTGACTATATGTTTGTCTATGTATTCACACATGTATCATGTTTCCGGTTAATACAATTCTAGCATGAATAATAAACATTTATCATGATACGAGGAAATAAATAATAACTTTATTATTGCCTCTAGGGCATATTTCCTTCAGTCTCCCACTTGCACTAGAGTCAATAATCTAGATTACATAGTAATGATTCTAACACCCATGGATTCTTGGTGCTGATCCTGTTTTGCTCGTGAGAGAGGCTTAGTCAACGGGTCTGCAACATTCAGATCCGTATGTATCTTGCAAATCTCTATGTCTCCCACTTGGACTTGGTCCCGAATGGAATTGAAGCGTCTCTTGATGTGCTTGGTCCTCTTGTGAAATCTGGATTCCTTTGCCAAGGCAATTGCACCAGTATTGTCACAGAAGATCTTCATTGGTCCCGATGCACTAGGTATGACACCTAGATCGGAAATGAACTCCTTCATCCAGACTCCTTCATTTTCTGCTTCAGAAGCAGCTATGTACTCCGCTTCACATGTAGATCCCGCCATGACGCTTTGTTTAGAACTGCACCAACTTACAGCTCCACCGTTTAATAAAAACACGTATCCGGTTTACGATTTAGAATCGTCCGGGTCAGTGTTAAAGTTTGCATCGATGTAACCTTTTACGACTAGCTCTTTGTCACCTCCGTATACGAGAAACATATCCTTAGTCCTTTTCAGGTATTTTAGGATGTTCTTGACCGCTGTCCAGTGATCCACTCCTGGATTACTTTGGTACCTTCCTGCCAAGCTTATTGCTAAGCATACGCCAGGTCTGGTACACATCATTGCATACATGATAGAGCCTATGGCTGAAGCATAGGGAACATCTTTCATTTTCTCTCTATCTTCTGCTATGGTCGGGCATTGAGTTTGACTCAACTTCACACCTTGAAGCACGGGCAAGAACCCTTTCTTTGCCTGATCCATTTTGAACTTTTTCAAAATTTAATCAAGGTATGTGCTTTGTGAAAGTCCTATCAAGCGTCTTGATCTATCTCTATAGATCTTGCTGCCCAATATGTAAGCAGCTTCACCGAGGTCTTTCATTGAAAAACTTTTATTCAAGTATCCTTTTATGCTATCCAGAAATTCTATATCATTTCCAATTAATAATATGTCATCTACGTATAATATCAGAAATGCTACAGAGCTCCCACTCACTTTCTTGTAAATACAGGCTTCTCCAAAAGTATGTATAAAACCATATGCCTTGATCACACTATCAAAGCGTTTATTCCAACTCCGAGATGCTTGCACCAGTCCATAAATGGATCGCTGGAGCTTGCACACTTTGTCAGCACCTTTTGGATCAACAAAACCTTCTGGCTGCATCATATACAACTCTTCTTCCAGAAATCCGTTCAAGAATGCAGTTTTGACATCCATTTGCCAAATTTCATAATCATGAAATGCAGCAATAGCTAACATGATTCGGACAGACTTAAGCATCGCTACGGGTGAGAAAGTCTCATCGTAGTCAACTCCTTGAACTTGTCGAAAACCTTTCGCAACAAGTCGAGCTTTGCAGATAGTTACATTACCATCAGCGTCAGTCTTCTTCTTAAAGATCCATTTATTCTCAATGGCTTGCCGATCATCGGGCAAGTCAACCAAAGTCCATACTTTGTTTTCATACATGGATCCCATCTCAGATTTCATGGCCTCTAGCCATTTTGCGGAATCTGGGCTCATCATCGCTTCCTCATAGTTCGTAGGTTCATCATGGTCAAGTAACATGACTTCCAGAATAGGATTACCGTACCACTATGGTGCGGATCTTACTCTGGTAGACCTACGAGGTTCAGTAGAAACTTGATCTGAAGTTTCATGATCAATATCATCAGCTTTCTCACTAATTGGTGTAGTTGTCACAGGAACCAGTTCTTGTGATGAACTACTTTCCATTAAGGGAGTAGATCCAGTTATCTCATCAAGTTCTACTTTCCTCCCACTCACTTCTTTCGAGAGAAACTCCTTCTCTAGAAAGGATCTGATTTTAGCAACGAAAATCTTGCCCTCAGATCTGTGATAGAAGGTGTACCCAATAGTCTCTTTTGGGTATCCTATGAAGACACATTTCTCCGATTTGGGTTCGAGCTTATCTGGTTGAAGTTTCTTCACATAGGCATCGCAGCCCCAAACTTTAAGAAACAACAACTTTGGTTTCTTGCCAAACCACAGTTCATAAGGCGTCGTCTTAACGGATTTTGATGGTGCCCTATTTAACGTGAATGCGGCCGTCTCTAAAGCATAACCCCAAAACAATAGCGGTAAATCAGTAAGAGACATCATAGATCGCACCATATCTAGTAAAGTGCGATTACGACGTTCGGACACACCATTACGTTGTGGTGTTCCGGGTGTCGTGAGTTGCGAAACTATTCCGCATTGTTTCAAGTGTAGACCAAACTCGTAACTCAAATATTCTCCTCCACGATCAGATCTTAGAAACTTTATTTTCTTGTTACGATGATTTTCCACTTCACTCTGAAATTCTTTGAACTTTTCAAATGTTTCAGACTTGTGTTTCATCAAGTAGATATACCCATATCTGCTTAAGTCATCTGTGAAGGTGAGAAAATAGCGATACCCGCCGCGGGCCTCAACATTCATTGGACCACAAACATCAGTATGTATGATTTCCAACAAATTAGTTGCCCGCTCCATAGTTCCGGAGAACGGCGTTTTAGTCATCTTGCCCATAAGGCACGGTTCGCAAGTACCAAGTGATTCATAATCAAGTGATTCCAAAAGCCCATCAGTATGGAGTTTCTTCATGAGTTTTACACCGATATGACCTAAACGGCAGTGCCACAAATAAGTTGCACTATCATTATCAACTCTGCATCTTTTGGTTTCAACACTATGAATATGTGTATCACTACTATCGAGATTCAATAAAAATAGACCACTCTTCAAGGGTGCATGACCATAAAAGATATTACTCATATAAATAGAACAACCATTATTCTCTGATTTAAATGAATATCCGTCTCGCATCAAACAAGATCCAGATATAATGTTCATGCTCAAGGCTGGCACCAAATAACAATTATTTAGGTCTAAAACTAATCCCGATGGTAGATGTAGAGGTAGCGTGCCGACCGCGATCACATCGACTTTGGAACCATTTCCCACGCGCATCGTCACCTCGTCCTTAGCTAATCTTCGCTTAATCCGTAGTCCCTGTTTCGAGTTGCAAATATTAGCAATAGAACCAGTATCAAATACCCAGGTGCTACTGCGAGCATTAGTAAGGTACACATCAATAACATGTATATCACATATACCTTTGTTCACTTTGCCATCCTTCTTATCCACCAAATACTTGGGGCAGTTCCGCTTCCAGTGTCTAGTCTGCTTGAAGTAGAAGCACTCAGTTTTAGGCTTAGGTCCAGACTTGGGTTTCTTCTCTTGAGCAGCAACTTGTTTGCTGTTCTTCTTGAAGTTTCCCTTCTTCTTCCCTTTGCCATTTTTCTTGAAACTGGTGGTCTTGTTAACCATCAACACTTGATGCTCCTTCTTGATTTCTACCTCCGCGGCTTTTAGCATTGCAAAGAGCTCGGGAATAGTCTTGTTCATCCCTTGCATATTATAGTTCATCACGAAGCTCTTGTAGCTTGGTGGCAGTGATTGAAGAATTCTGTCAATGACACTATCATCAGGAAGATTAACTCCCAGTTAAATCAAGTGATTATTATACCCAGACATTTTGAGTATGTGTTCACTGACAGAACTAATCTCCTCCATCTTGCAGCTATAGAACTTATTGGAGACTTCATATCTCTCAATCCGGGCATTTGCTTGAAATATTAACTTCAACTCCTGGAACATCTCATATGCTCCATGATGTTCAAAACGTCGTTGAAGACCCGGTTCTAAGCCGTAAAGCATGGCACACTGAACTATCGAGTAGTCATCAGCTTTGCTCTGCCAGACGTTCTTAACATCGTCAGTTGCATCAGCAGCAGGCTTGGCACCCAGCGGTGCTTCCAGGACGTAACTTTTCTGTCCAGCAATGAGGATAATCCTCAGGTTACGGACCCAGTCCGTGTAATTGCTACCATCACCTTTCAACTTTGCTTTCTCAAGGAACGCATTAAAATTCAACGGAACAACAACACGAGCCATCTATCTACAAACAAACATAGACAAGCAAAATACTATCAGGTACTAAGTTCATGATAAATTTAAGTTCAATTAATCATATTACTTAAGAACTCCCACTTAGACAGACATCTCTCTAGTCATCTAAGTGATCACGTGATCCAAATCAACTAAACCATGTCCGATCATCACGTGATATGGAGTAGTTTCAATGGTGAACATCACTATGTTGATCATATCTACTATATGATTCACGCTTGACCTTTCAGTCTACGTGTTCCGAGGCCATATCTGTATATGCTAGGCTCGTCAAGTATGATCTGAGTATTCCGCGTGTGCAACTGTTTTGCACCCGTTGTATTTGAACGTAGAGCCTATCACACCCGATCATCACGTGGTGTCTCAGCACGAAGAACTTTCGCAACGGTGCATACTCAGGGAGAACACTTCTTGATTATTAGTGAGAGATCATCTTAAAATGCTATCGTCAATCAAAGAAAGATAAGATGCATAAAGGATAAACATCACATGCAATCAATATAAGTGATATGATATGGCCATCATCATCTTGTGCTTGTGATCTCCATCTTCGAAGCACCGCCGTGATCACCATCGTCATCGGCGCGACACCTTGATCTCCATCGTAGCATCGTTGTCGTTACGCCATCTATTGCTTCTACGACTATCGCTACCGCTTAGTGATAAAGTAAAGCAATTACAGGGCATTTGCGTTTCATACAATAAGCGACAACATGCCCTGCAAAAACAAGTTAGTCGTCCTCTACTTTGTTGTTGCAAATTTTACGTGGCTGCTACGGGCTTTAGCAAGAACCGTTCTTACCTACGCATCAAAATCCACAACGATAGTTCGTCAAGTTGGTGCTGTTTTAACCTTCGCAAGGACCGAGCGTAGCCACACTCGATTCAGCTAAAGTGAGAGAGACAGACACCCGCCAGCCACCTTTAAGCACGAGTGCTCGTAACGGTGAAACCAGTCTCGCGTAAGCGTACGCGTAATGTCAGTCCGGGCCGCTTCATCTCACAATACCGGCGAACCAAAGTATGACATGCTGGTAAGCAGTATGACTTGTATCGCCCACAACTCACTTGTGTTCTACTCGTGCATATAACATCAACGCATAAAACCAGGCTCGGATGCCACTGTTGGGGAACATAGTATTTCAAAAAATTTCCTACGCACATGCAAGATAATGGTGATGGTATAGCAATGAGAGGGGAGAGTATAGTCCACGTACCCTCGTAGACCGTAAGCGGAAGCGTTAGCACAACGCGGTTGATGTAGTCGTACGTCTTCATGATCCGACCGATCCAAGCACCGAACGTACGACACCTCCGAGTTCAACACACGTTCAGCTCGATGACGATCTCCGGGCTCCGATCCAGCAAAGCTCCGGAGATGAGTTCCGTCAGCATGACGGCGTGGTGACGATGATGATGTCTACCGGCGCAGGGCTATGCCTAAACTCCACGACGATATGACCGAGGTGGAATATGGTGGAGGGGGGCACCGCACACGGCTAAGGAATGATCCGTAGATCAACTTGTGTGTCTATGGGGTGCCCCCCTGCCCCCGTATATAAAGGAGCAAGGGGGGAGGCCGGCCGGCCCAAGGGGGGCGCGCCAGGGAGGAGGAATCCTCCTCCTAGTAGGAGTAGGACTCCTCCTTTCCTACTCCTACTAGGAGGAGGAAGGAAGGGGGAGAGGGGGAAGGAAAGGGGGGGCGCCGCCCCCCCTCCTAGTCCAATTCGGACCAGAGGGGGAGGTGGCGCGTGGCCCATGCTGGCCGCCCCTCTCTCCTTTCCCCTAAGGCCCATAAGGCCCATTACTCTCCGGGGGGGTTCCGGTAACCCTCCGGCACTCCAGTTTTCTCCGAAATCACCCGGAACACTTCCGGTGTCCGAATATAGTCGTCCAATATATCAATCTTTATGTCTCGACCATTTCGAGACTCTTCGTCACGTCCGTGATCACATCCGGGACTCCGAACAAACTTCAGTACATCAAAACTTATAAACTCATAATAAAACTGTCATTGTAACGTTAAGCGTGCGGACCCTACGGGTTCGAGAACTATATAGACATGACCTAGAACTATTCTCGGTCAATAACCAATAACGGGACATGGATGCCCATATTGGTTCCTACATATTCTACGAAGATCTTTGTCGGTCAAACCGCATAACAACATACGTTGTTCCCTTTGTCATCGGTATGTTACTTGCCCGAGATTCGATCGTCGGTATCCAATACCTAGTTCAATCTCGTTACCGACAAGTCTCTTTACTCGTTACGTAATGCATTATCCCGTAACCAACTCATTGGTCACATTGCTTGCAAGGCTTATAGTGATGTGCATTACCGAGAGGGCCCAGAGATACCTCTCCGACAATCGGAGTGACAAAACCTAATCTCGAAATATGCCAACTCAACATGTACCTTCGGAGACACCTGTAGTACTCCTTTATAAACACCCAGTTATGTTGTGACATTTGGTAGTACCCAAAGTGTTCCTCCGATAAACGGGAGTTGCATAATTCTCATAGTTACAGGAACATGTATAAGTCATGAAGAAAGCAATAGCAATATACTAAATGATCAAGTGCTAGGCTAACAGAATGGGTCATGTCAATCACATCATTCTCCTAATGATGTGATCCCAATAATCAAATGACAACACATGTCTTTGGTTAGGAAACATAACCATCTTTGATTAATGAGCTAGTCAAGTAGAGGCATACTAGTGACTATATGTTTGTCTATTTATTCACACATGTATCATGTTTCCGGTTAATACAATTCTAGCATGAATAATAAACATTTATCATGATATGAGGAAATAAATAATAACTTTATTATTGCCTCTAGGGCATATTTCCTTCAAGATCTTGGTGACACGTAGGAATTTTTTTGAATTTCTGCTACGTTCCCCAACAGTGGCATCATGAGCTAGGTCTATGCGTAGTTTCTATGCACGAGTAGAACACAAAGCAGTTGTGGGCTTTGATTTTGTTCAATATGCTTACCGTTACTAGTCCAATCTTGTTTCGACGGTATTGTGGGATGAAGCGGCCCGGACCGACCTTACACGTACACTTACGTGAGACAGGTTCCACCGACTGACATGCAATTGGTGCATAAGGTGGCTAGCGGGTGCCAGTCTCTCCCACTTTAGTCGAAACGGATTCGATGAAAAGGGTCCTTATGAAGGGTAAATAGCAATTGGCATATCACGTTGTGGTTTTGCGTAGGTAAGAAACGTTCTTGCTAGAAACCCATAGCAGCCACGTAAAACATGCAAACAACAATTAGAGGACGTATAACTTGTTTTTGCAGGGTTTTCTATGTGATGTGATATGGCCAAGAAGAATGTGATGAATGATATGTGATGTATGAGATTGATCATGTTCTTGTAATAGGAATCACGACTTGCATGTCCATGAGTATGACAACCGGCAGGAGCCATAGGAGTTGTCTTAATTTGTTTTATGACCTGCGTGTCATTGAACAAACGCCATGTAATTACTTTACTTTATTGCTAACCGGTAGCCATAGTAGTAGAAGTAATAATTTGGCGAGACAACTTCATGGAGACACAATGATGGAGATCATGATGATGGAGATCATGGTGTCATGCCGGTGACGATGATGATCATGGAGCCCCGAAGATGGAGATCAAAAGGAGCAAAATGATATTGGCCATATCATGTCACTATTTGATTGCATGTGATGTTTATCATGTTTATGCATCTTATTTGCTTAGAACGACGGTAGTAAATAAGATGATCCCTCATTAAAATTTCAAGAAAGTGTTCTCCGTAACTGTGCACCGTTGCGAAAGTTCGTTGTTTCGAAGCACCACGTGATGATCGGGTGTGATAGATTCTAATGTTCACATACAACGGGTGTAAGCCAGATTTACACACGCAAAACACTTAGGTTGACTTGATGAGTCTAGCATGTACAGACATGGCCTCGGAACACAAGAGACCGAAAGGTCAAGCATGAGTAGTATGGTGGATACGATCAACATGAAGATGTTCACCGATAATGACTAGTCCGTCTCACGTGACGATCGGACACGCCCTAGTTGACTCGGATCATGTAATCACTTAGATGACTATAGGGATGTCTATCTGAGTGGGAGTTCATTAGATGAACTTAATTATCCTGAACATTGTCAAAAGATCTTTGCAAATTATGTCGTAAGCTCGCGATTTAGTTCTACTGTTTAGATATGTTCCTAGAGAAAATTTAGTTGAAAGTTGATAGTAGCGATTATGCGGACTAGGTCCGTGAACTGAGGATTGACCTCGTTGCTTCGTAGAAGGCTTATGTCCTTAATGCACCGCTCAGTGTGCTGAACCTCGAACGTCGTCTGTGGATGTTGCGAACATCTGACATACACGTTTTGATAACTACGTGATAGTTCAGTTAAACAGTTTAGAGTTGAGGCACCGAAGACGATTTTGAAACGTCGCGGAACATATGAGATGTTTCGAGGGATGAAATTGGGATTTCAGACTCGTGCCCACGTCAAGAGGTATAAGACCTCCGACGAGTCTCTTAGCCTGCATACTAAGGGAGAAAAGCTCAATCGTTGAGCTTGTGCTCAGATTGTCTGAGTACAACAATCACTTGAATTGAGTGGGAGTTGATCTTCCAGATAAGATAGTGATGTTTTTCCAAAGTCATTGCCACCAAGCTACTAGAGCTTCGTGATGAACTATAAAATATCAGGGATAGATATGATGATCCTTGAGATATTCGCGATGTTTGACACCGCGAAAGTAGAAATCAAGAAGGAGCATCAATTGTTGATGGTTGGTGAAACCACTAGTTTCAAGAAGGGCAAGGGCAAGAAGAAACCCAAGGTTGAACCCAAACCCGAGACTAAGTGCTTCTGTAATAAGGGGAACAACCACTGGAGCAGAATTACCCTAGATACTTGGTAGATGAGAAGGCTGGCAAGGTCGATAGAAGTATATTGGATATTAATGTGTACTTTACTAGTACTCCTAGTAGCACCAGGGTATTAGATACCGGTTCGGTTGCTAAGTGTTAGTAACTCGAAATAAAAGGTTGCGGAATAAATGGAGACTAGCTAAAGGTGAGCTGGCGATATGTGTTGGAAGTGTTTACAAGGTTGATGTGATCAAGCATCGCATGCTCCCTCTACCATCGAGATTGGTGTTAAACCTAAATAATTGTTATTTGGTGTTTGCGTTGAGCATAGACATGATTGGATTATGTCTATCGCAACACGGTTATTCATTTAAGGAGAATAATGGTTGCTCTGTTTATTTGAATAATACCTTCAATGGTCTTGCACCTAAAATGAATGGTTTATTGAATCTCGATCGTAGTGATACACATGTTCATGCCAAAAGATATAAGATCGTAATGATAGTACCACCTACTTGTGGCACTGCCATGTAAGTCATGTTGGTATAAAACGCATGAAGAAGCTCCATGTTGATGGATCTTTGGACTCACTCGTTTTTGAAAAGTTTGAGACATGCGAACCATGTCTATTGGTGTATATACATGAAGAAACTCCATGCAAATGGACCATTTGGACTCAGTTGATTTTGAATCACTTGAGACATGCAAATCATACCACATGAGCAAGATGACTGAAAGCCTCGTTTTCAGTAAAATGGAACAAGAAGGCGACTTGTTGGAAATAATACATTTTGATGTGTGCAGTCCAATGAGTGCTGAGGCACGCAGTGGATATCGTTATGTTCTTACTTCACGGATGATTTGAGTAGATACTGAGTATATTTACTTGATGAAACACAAGTCTGAATTATTGAATGGTTCAAGTAATTTCAGAGTGAAGTTGAAGATCATCGTGACAAGAGGATAAAATGTCTATGATATGATCATAGAGATGAGTATCTGAGTTACGAGCTTTGGCACGCAATTAGGACATTGTGGAAATTGTTTCACAATTAATACCGCCTGAAACACCAAAGTGTGATGGTGTGTCCGAACATCATAGTTACACCTTATTGGATATGGTGCGTACCATGATGTCTCTTATCGAATTACCACTATCGTTCATGGGTTAGGCATTAGAGACAACCGCACTCACTTTAATTTGGCACCACGTAATTCCGTTGAGACGACACCGTTTGAACTATGGTTTGGAGAAACCTAAGTTGTCTTTCTTAAAAGTTTGGGGCTGTGATGCTTATGTGAAAAAGTTTCGGGTTGATAAGCTCGAACCCAAAGCAGATAAAATGCATCTTCATAGAACACCCAAAATAGTTGGGTATACCTCCTAATTCAGATCTGAAAGCAATAGGGATTGTTTCTTGAATCGGGTCCTTTCTCGAGGAAAAGTTTGTCTCGGAAAGTTGAGTGGGAGCGTGGTGGAGACTTGATGAGGTTATTGAACCGTCACTTCAACTAGTGTGTAGCAGGGCACAGGAAGTTGTTCCTGTGGCGCCCACGCCAATTGAAGTAGAAGCTTATGATAGTGATCATGAAGTTTCGGATCAAGTCACTACCGTACCTGGTAGGGTGACAAGGATGCGTACTACTTCAGAGTGGTACAGTAATCCTGTCTTGAAGGTCATGTTGCTAGACAACAATGAACCTACGAGCTATGGAGAAGCGACGGTGGGCCCATATTTCGACAAATGGTTAGAAGCCATGAAATCCGAGATAGGATCCATGTATCAGAACAAAGAGAGAGAGAGAGAGAGAGAGAGAGATAGATAGAGAGAGAGAGGTAACTTTGTTAGCAATGACGGTAGAGAGAAAAAACATAGATGTTAGATGTATAATAATATTAAGTAGCAAGATTTTTAAAAATAGGGGAAGTAGATATATAAACCTTCCACGTATAATATTTTTTGTCAAAGCGTGCTAGCCCGTGCAGGAGCACGGGTTGATGACTAGTTGTATTAACCGGAAACATAATACATGTGTGAATACATAGACCAACATAACGTCACTAGTATGCCTCTACTTGACTAGCTCATTAATCAAAGATGGTTATGTTTCCTAATCATAGACATGTGTTGTCATTTGATTAATGGGATCACATCATTAGGAGAATGATGTGATTGACATGACCCATTCCGTTAGCCTAGCACTTGATCGTTTAGTATGTTGCTATTGCTTTCTTCATGAGTTATACATGTTCCTGTAACTATGAGATTATGCAACTCCCGTTTACCGGAGGAACACTTTGGGTGCTACCAAACGTCACAACATAACTGGGTGATTACAAAGGAGCACTACAGGTGTCTCCAAAGGTACATGTTGGGTTTGCGTATTTCGAGATTAGGTTTTGTCACTCCGATTGACGGAGAGGTATCTCTGGGCCCTCTCGGTAATGCACATCACTATAAGCCTTGCAAGCAATGTAGCTAAATGAGTTAGTTACGGAATGATGCATTACGTAACAAGTAAAGAGATTTGCCGGTAACGATATTGAACTAGGTATTGGATACCGACGATTGAATCTCGGGCAAGTAACATACCGATGACAAAGGGAACAACGTATGTTGTTATGCGGTTTAACCGATAAAGATCTTCGTAGAATATGTAGGAGCCAATATGAGCATCCAGGTTCCGCTATTGTTTATTGACCGAGAATAGTTCTGGGTCATGTCTACATAGTTCTCGAACCCGTAGGTTCCGCACGCTTAACGTTACGATGACAGTTTTATTATGAGTTTATAAGTTTTGATGTACCGAAGTTTGTTCGGAGTCCCGGATGTGATCACGGACATGACGAGGAGTCTCGAAATGGTCGAGACATAAAGATTGATATATTGAAAGCCTATGTTTGGACATCGGAAGTGTTCCGGGTGAAATCGGCATTTTACTGGAGTACTGGGGGGTTACCGGAACCCTCCCGGGGGTTATTGGGCCTTCATGGGCCCTAAGGGAGAAGAGGAGAGGAGGCAAGAGGTGGGCTGCACCCTCTCTCCTCCCTAGTCCGAATAGGACAAGGAGAGGGGGGCGGCGCCGCCCCTTTCCTTCCCCTCTTCCTCCTCCTTCCCCCTTCTCCTTCTCCAACTAGGAAAGAAGGGAGTCCTACTCCCGGTGGGAGTAGGACTCCCCCTTGGCGCACGCTCCTTGGTCGGCCGTACGTTCGGTACTTGGATCGGTCGGATCGTGAAGACGTACGACTACATCAACCGCATTGTCTTAACGCTTCCGCTTACGGTCTACGAGGGTACTGGACAATACTCTCCCCTCTCGTTGCTATGCATCACCATGATCTTGCGTGTGCGTAGGAATTTTTTTGAAATTACTACGTTCCCCAACAGTGGCATCCGAGCCAGGTTTTATGCGTAGATGTCATATGCACGAGTAGAACACAAGTGAGTTGTAGGCGATACAAGTCATACTGCTTACCAGCATGTCATATTTTGGCTCAGCGGTATTGTGAGATGAAGCGGCCCAGACCGACATTACATGTACGCTTACGCAAGACTGGTTTCACTGTTACAAGCACTCGTGCTTAAAGGTGACTGGCGGGTGTCTGTCTCTCTCACTTTAGATGAATCGAGTGAGGCTACGCCCAGTCCTTGTGAAGGTTAAAACAGCACTAACTTGACAAACTATTGTTGTGGTTTTGATGCGTAGGTAAGAACGGTTCTTGCTCAGCCCGTATCAGCCACGTAAAATTTGCAACAATAAAGTAGAGGACGTCTAACTTGTTTTTGCAGGGCATGTTGTGATGTGATATGGTCAAGACGTGATGCTATATTTTATTGTATGAGATGATCATGTTTTGTAACCGAAGTTATCGGCAACTGGCAGGAGCCATATGGTTGTCGCTTTATTGTATGAAATGCAAACGCCCTATAATTGCTTTACTTTATCACTAAGCGGTAGCGATAGTCGTAGAAGCAATAGATGGTGTAACGACAACGATGCTACGATGGAGATCAAGGTGTCGCGCCGGTGACGATGGTGATCATGACGGTGCTTCGGAGATGGAGATCACAAGCACAAGATGATGATGGACATATCATATCACTTATATTGATTGCATGTGATGTTTATCCTTTATGCATCTTATCTTGCTTTGATTGACGGTAGCATTTTAAGATGATCTCTCACTAAAATTATCAAGAAGTGTTCTCCCAGTATGCACCGTTGCGAAAGTTCTTCGTGCTGAGACACCACGTGATGATCGGGTGTGATAGGCTCTACGTTCAAATACAATGGGTGCAAAACAGTTGTACACGCGGAATACTCAGGTTAAACTTGACGAGCCTAGCATATAACAGATATGGCCTCGGAACACGGAGACCAAAAGGTCGAGCGTGAATCATATAGTAGATATGATCAACATATTGATGTTCACTGTTGAAACTACTCCATCTCACATGACGATCGAACATGGTGTAGTTGATATGGATCACGTAATCACTTAGAGGATTAGAGGGATGTCTATCTAAGTGGGAGTTCTTAAGTAATATGATTAATTGAACTTAAATTTATCATGAACTTAGTACCTGATAGTATTTTGCTTGTCTATGTTTGTTGTAGATAGATGCCTCGTGCTGTTGTTCCGTTGAATTTTAATGCGTTCCTTGAGAAAGCAAAGTTGAAAGATGATGGTAGCAATTACACGGACTGGGTCCGTAACCTGAGGATTATCCTCATTGCTGCATAGAAGAATTACATCCTGGAAGCACCGCTGGGTGCCAGGCCTGCTGCTGATGCAACTGACGACGTTAAGAACGTCTGGCAGAGCAAAGCTGATGACTACTCGATAGTTCAGTGTGCCATGCTTTACGGCTTAGAACCGGGTCTTCAACGACGTTTTGAATGTCATGGAGCATATGAGATGTTCCAGGAGTTGAAGTTAATATTTCAAGCAAATGCCCGGATTGAGAGATATGAAGTCTCCAATAAGTTCTATAGCTGCAAGATGGAGGAGAATAGTTCTGTCAGTGAACACATACTCAAAATGTCTGGGTATAATAATCAATTGATTCAACTAGGAGTTAATCTTCCTGATGATAGTGTCATTGACAGAATTGTTCAATCACTGCCACCAAGCTACAAGAGCTTCATGATGAACTATAATATGCAAGGGATGGACAAGACTATTCCCGAGCTCTTCGCAATGCTAAAAGCCGCGGACGTAGAAATCAAGAAGGAGCATCAAGTGTTGATGGTCAACAAGACCACCAGTTTCAAGAAAAAGGGCAAAGGGAAGAAGAAGGGGAACTTCAAAAGGAACAGCAAACAAGTTGCTGCTCAAGAGAAGAAACCCAAGTCTGGACCTAAGCTTGAGACTGAGTGCTTCTACTGCAAGCAGACTGGACACTGGAAGCGGAACTGCCCCAAGTATTTGGCGGATAAGAAGGATGGCAAAGTGAACAAAGGTATATGTGATATACATGTTATTGATGTGTACCTTACTAATGCTCGCAGTAGTACCTGGGTATTTGATACTGGTTCTGTTGCTAATATTTGCAACTCGAAACAGGGACTATTGATTAAGCGAAGATTGGCTAAGGACGAGGTGACGATGCGCGTGGGAAATGGTTCCAAAGTCGATGTGATCGCAATCGGCACGCTACCTCTACATCTACCATCGGGATTAGTTTTAGACCTAAATAATTGTTATTTGGTGCCAGCGTTGAGTATGAACATTATATCTGGATCTTGTTTGATGCGAGACGGTTATTCATTTAAGTCAGAGAATAATGGTTGTTCTATTTATATGAGTAATATCTTTTATGGTCATGCACCCTTGAAGAGTGGTCTATTTTTATTGAATCTTGATAGTAGTGATACACATATTCATAGTGTTGAAGCCAAAAGATGCAGAGTTGATAATGATAGTGCAACTTATTTGTGGCACTGCCGTTTAGGTCATATCGGTATAAAGCTCATGAAGAAACTCCATACAGACGGGCTTTTGGAATCACTTGATTATGAATCACTTGGTACTTGCGAACCGTGCCTCATGGGCAAGATGACTAAAACGCCATTCTCCGGAACTATGGAGCGAGCAACTGATTTGTTGGAAATCATACATACTGATGTTTGCGGTCCAATGAATGTTGAGGCTCGCGGCGGGTATCGTTATTTTCTCACCTTCACAGATGATTTAAGAAGATATGGGTATATCTACTTAATGAAACACAAGTCTGAAACATTTGAAAAGTTCAAAGAATTTCAGAGTGAAGTGGAAAATAATCGTAACAAGAAAATAAAATTTCTACGATCTGATCATGGAGGAGAGTATTTGAGTTACGAGTTTGGTTTACATTTGAAACAATGCAGAATAGTTTCACAACTCACGCCACCCGGAACACCACAACAAAATGGTGTGTCCGAACGTCGTAATCGTAATTTACTAGATATGGTGCGATCTATGATGTCTCTTATTGATTTACCGCTATCGTTTTGGGGTTATGCTTTAGAAACGGCTGCATTCACGTTAAATAGGGCACCATCAAAATCCGTTGAGACGACGCCTCATGAACTGTGGTTTGGCAAGAAACCAAAGTTGTCGTTTCTTAAAGTTTTGGGCTGCGATGCTTATGTAAAGAAACTTCAACCAGATAAGCTCGAACCCAAATCGGAGAAATGTGTCTTCATAGGATACCCTAAAGAGACTGTTGGGTACACCTTCTATCACAGATCTGAGGGCAAGATTTTCGTTGCTAAATTCGGATCCTTTCTAGAGAAGGAGTTTCTCTCGAAAGAAGTGAGTGGGAGGAAAGTAGAACTTGATGAGGTAACTGTACCTGCTCCCTTATTGGAAAGTAGTTCATCACAAGAACCGGTTCCTTTGACAACTACGCCAATTAGTGAGGAAGCTAATGATATTGATCATGAAACTTTAGATCAAGTTTCTACCGAACCTCGTAGGTCTACCAGAGTAAGATCCGCACCAGAGTGGTACGGTAAAACTATTCCGGAAGTCATGTTACTTGACCATGATGAACCTACAAACTATGAGGAAGCGATGATGAGCCCAGATTCCGCAAAATGGCTAGAGGCCATGAAATCTGAGATGGGATCCATGTATGAGAACAAAGAATGGACTTCGGTTGACTTGCCCAATGATCGGCAAGCCATGGAGAATAAATGGATCTTTAAGAAGAAGACTGACGCTGATGGTAATGTAACTGTCTATAAAGCTCGACTTGTTGCGAAAGGTTTTCGACAAGTTCAAGGGGTTGACTACGATGAGACTTTCTCACCCGTAGCGATGCTTAAGTCTGTCCGAATCATGTTAGCAATTGCTGCATTTTATGATTATGAAATTTGGCAAATGGATGTCAAAACTGCATTCTTGAATGGATTTCTGGAAGAAGAGTTGTATATGATGCAACCAGAAGGTTTTGTTGATCCAAAAGGTGCTAACAAAGTGTGCAAGCTCCAGCGATCCATTTATGGACTGGTGCAAGCATCTCCGAGTTGGAATAAACGCTTGATAGTGTGATCAAAGCATATGGTTTTATACAGACTTTTGGAGAAGCCTGTATTTACAAGAAAGTGAGTGGGAGCTCTGTAGCATTTCTGATATTATATGTAGATGACATATTATTAATTGGAAATGATATAGAATTTCTGGATAGCATAAAAGGATACTTGAATAAAAGTTTTTCTATGAAAGACCTCGGTGAAGCTGCTTATATATTGGGCGTCAAGATTTATAGAGATAGATCAAGACGCTTAATAGGACTTTCACAAAGCACATACCTTGATAAAGTTTTGAAAAAGTTCAAAATGGATCAGGCAAAGAAAGGGTTCTTGCCCGTACTACAAGGTGTGAAGTTGAGTCAGACTCAATGCCCGACCACATCAAAAGATAGAGAGAAAATGAAATATGTTCCCTGTGCTTCAGCCATAGGCTCTATCATGTATGCAATGCTGTGTACCAGACCTGGCGTGTGCTTAGCAATAACTTGGCAGGAAGGTACCAAAGTTATCCAGGAGTGGATCACTGGACAGTGGTCAAGAACATCCTGAAATACCTGAAAAGGACTAATGATATGTTTCTCGTATATGGAGGTGACAAAGAGCTATTCGTAAATGGTTACGTCGATGCAAGCTTTGACACTGATCCGGACGATTCTAAATCGCAAACCGGATACGTGTTTTTATTAAACGGTGGAGCTGTAAGTTGGTGCAGTTCTAAACAAAGCGTCGTGGCGGGATCTACATGTGAAGCGGAGTACATAGCTACTTCGGAAGCAGCAAATGAAGGAGTCAGGATGAAGGAGTTCATTTCCGATCTAGGTGTCATACCTAGTGCATCGGGACCAATGAAGATCTTCTGTGACAATACTGGTGCAATTGCCTTGGCAAAGGAATCCAGATTTCACAAGAGGACCAAGCACATCAAGAGACGCTTCAATTCCATCCGGGACCAAGTCCAGGTGGGAGACATAGAGATTTGCAAGATACATACGGATCTAAATGTTGCAGATCTGTTGACTAAGCCTCTTCCACGAGCAAAACATGATCAACACCAAGACTCCATGGGTGTTAGAATCATTACTGTGTAATCTAGATTATTGACTCTAGTGCAAGTGGGAGACTGAAGGAAATATGCCCTAGAGGCAATAATAAAGTTATTATTTATTTCCTCATATCATGATAAATGTTTATTATTCATGCTAGAATTGTATTAACCGGAAACATAATACATGTGTGAATACATAGACCAACATAACGTCACTAGTATGCCTCTACTTGACTAGCTCATTAATCAAAGATGGTTATGTTTCCTAACCATAGACATGTGTTGTCATTTGATTAATGGGATCACATCATTAGGAGAATGATGTGATTGACATGACCCGTTCCGTTAGCCTAGCACTTGATCGTTTAGTATGTTGCTATTGCTTTCTTCTTGACTTATACATGTTCCTGTAACTATGAGATTATGCAACCCCCGTTTACCGGAGGAACACTTTGGGTGCTACCAAACGTGACAACGTAACTTGGTGATTATAAAGGAGCACTACAGGTGTCTCCAAAGGTACATGTTGGGTTGGCGTATTTCAAGATTAGGTTTTGTCACTCCGATTGACGGAGAGGTATCTCTGGGCCCTCTCGGTAATGCACATCACTATAAGCCTTGCAAGCAATGTAGCTAAATGAGTTAGTTACGGAATGATGCATTACGTAACGAGTAAAGAGACTTGCCGGTAACGAGATCGAACTAGGTATTGGATACCGACGATCGAATCTCGGGCAAGTAACATACCGATGACAAAGGGAACAACGTATGTTGTTATGCGGTTTGACCGATAAAGATCTTTGTAGAATATGTAGGAGCCAATATGAGCATCCAGGTTCCGCTATTGGTTATGGACCGAGAATAGTTCTAGGTCATGTCTACATAGTTCTCGAACCCGTAGGGTCCGCACGCTTAACGTTACGATGACAGTTTTATTATGAGTTTATAAGTTTTGATGTACCAAAGTTTGTTCGGAGTCCCGGATGTGATCACGAACATGACGAGGAGTCTCGAAATGGTCGAGACATAAAGATAGATATATTGGAAGCCTATGTTTGGACATTGAAAGTGTTCCGGGTGAAATCGGCATTTTACCGGAGTACCGGGGGGTTACCGGAACCCTCCCGGGGGTTATTGGGCCTTCATGGGCCCTAAGGGAGAAGAGGAGAGGAGGCAAGAGGTGGGATGCGCCCCCTCCCCTCCCTAGTCCGAATAGGACAAGGACAGGGGGGCGGCGCCCCCCCTTTCCTTCCCCTCTTCCTCCTCCTTCCCCCTTCTCCTTCTCCAACGAGGAAAGAAGGGAGTCCTACTCCCGGTGGGAGTAGGACTCCCCCTTGGCGCGCCCTCCTTGGCTGGCCGCCCCCTACCCCTTGGCTTCTTTATATACGGGGGCAGGGGGGCACCCTAGGACACACAAGTTGATCTTCAAGATCGTTCCTTAGCCATGTGCGGTGCCCCCCTCCACCATATTCCACCTCAGTCATATCGTCGCGGAGTTTAGGCGAAGCCCTACGCCGGTAGAACATCATCATCGTCACCACACCTTCGTGCAGACAGAACTCATCCCCGACACTTTGCTGGATCGGAGTCCAGGGATCGTCATCGAGCTGAACGTGTGCTGAACTCGGAGGTGCCGTACGTTCGGTACTTGGATCGGTCGGATCGTGAAGATGTACAACTACATCAACCACATTGTTATAACGCTTCCGCTTACGATCTACAAGGGTACGTGGACAATACTCTCCCGTCTCGTTGATATGCATCACCATGATCTTGCGTGTGCGTAGGAATATTTTTTGAAATTACTACGTTCCCCAACATCTAGTGCAAGTGGGAGACTGTTGGAAATATGCCCTAGAGGCAATAATAAATTAGTTATTATTACTATATTTCCTTGTTCATGATAATCGTTTATTATCCATGCTATAATTGTATTGATAGGAAACTTAGATACATGTGTGGATACATAGACAACACCATGTCCCTAGTAAGCCTGTAGTTGACTAGCTCGTTGATCAATAGATGGTTACGGTTTCCTGACCATGGATATTGGATGTCGTTGATAATGGGATCACATCATTAGGGGAATGATGTGATGGACAAGACCCAATCCTAAGCCTAGCACAAAGATCATGTAGTTCGTATGCTAAAGCTTTTCTAATGTCAAGTATCATTTCCTTAGACCATGAGATTGTGCAACTCCCGGATACCGTAGGAATGCTTTGGGTGTACCAAATGTCACAACGTAACTGGGTGACTATAAAGGTGCACTACGGGTATCTCCAAAAGTGTTTGTTGGGTTGGCACGAATCGAGACTGGGATTTGTCACTCCGTGTGACGGAGAGGTATCTCTGGGCCCACTCGGTAGGACATCATCATAATGTGCACAATGTGACCAAGGGGTTGATCACGGGATGATGTGTTACGGAACGAGTAAAGAGACTTGCCGGTAATGAGATTGAACAAGGTATCGGGATACCGACGATCGAATCTCGAGCAAGTACTATACCGCTAGACAAAGGGAGTTGAATACGGGATTGATTGAATCCTTGACATCGTGGTTCATCCAATGAGATCATCGTGGAACATGTGGGAGCCAACATGGGTATCCAGATCCCGCTGTTGGTTATTGGCCGGAGAGTTATCTCGGTCATGTCTACGTGTCTCCCGAACCCGTAGGGTCTACACACTTAAGGTTCGATGACGCTAGGGTTAGAGGGAATAGATGTACGTGGTTACCAAATGTTGTTCGGAGTCCCGTATGAGATCCCGGACGTCACGAGCAGTTTCGGAATGGTCCGGAGGTAAAGATTTATATATGGGAAGTCCTTTTTTTGTCACCGGAAAAGTTTCGGGTTTTATAGGTAACATACCGGGACCATCGGGAGGGTCCCGGGGGTCCACCAAGTGGGGCCACCATCCCCGGCGGGCAGCATGGGCCAAGTGTGGGAGGGGACCAGCCCCAGGTGGGCTGGTGCGCCCCCCACAAGGGCCCAAGGCGCCTAGGGTTTGGGGAGGGGGCGCCCCACCTTGCTTGGGGGGCAAGTTTCCCCCTCTCCCCCCTTGGCCGCCCCCTAGATGGATCTAGGGCTGGCCGCCGCCCCTAGGGGTGGAAACCTAGGTGGGGGCGCAGCCCCCTCCCCCCTATATATAGTGGAGGTATAGGAGCAGCCCAAGACACGAAGTTTCTTGTCTTGTTGCCGCAGCCCTACCTCTCTTTCTCCTCATATCTCGCGGTGCTTGGCGAAGCCCTGCTAGATCAACCACACTCTTCCACCACCACCACGCCGTTGTGCTGCTACTGGATGGAGTCTTCCTCAACCTCTCTGTCGGTGTCAAAACCGGCGGATCTCGGGTAGGGGGTCCCGAACTGTGCGTCTAGGCGGATGGTAACAGGAGACAAGGGACACGATGTTTTTACCCAGGTTCGGGCCCTCTCGATGGAGGTAAAACCCTACTCCTGCTTGATTGATATTGATGATATGGGTAGTACAAGAGTGGATCTACCACGAGATCAAGGAGGCTAAACTCTAGAAGCTAGCCTATGGTATGATTGTTGTAATGGTTGTTGTGTCCTACGGACTAAAGCCCTCCGATTTATATAGACACCGGAGAGGGCTAGGGTTACAGAGAGTCGGTTACAATGGTAGGAGATCTACATATCCGTATCGCCAAGCTTGCCTTCCACGCCAAGGAAAGTCCCATCCGGACACGGGACGGAGTCTTCAATCTTGTATCTTCGTAGTCTTGGAGTCCGGCGGACGATGATAGTCTGGCTGTCCGGACACCCCCTAGTCCAGGACTCCCTCAGTAGCCCCTGAACCTGGCTTCAATGACGATGAGTCCGGCGCGCATAATGTTCGGCATTGCAAGGCAGGTTCCTCCTCCAAATAATCCATAGAAGATTGTGAACACCAGGATAGTGTCCGGCTCTGCAAAATAAATTCCACATTCTACTGTAGAGAGAATATTTTGTACGCAAGTTCAATCTGCTGACGTATCTTGTAGCATGACGTCACACCACTACCAAGCCTTTACTTGAATCGTTTTTTATTATACCACCTCAGCGCGTTTAGCGAAGCGGTTTCCTTGGCACGTCTTGTCGAAGCAGAGATCGTGCTCCCCTTATTTCGGGATTCTCATCAATACGGACGTGGGTAACCCAACCGCGCCCGTCGCCACGCCTCCTCTATCGAAGGCGAGTCCCGAACGGTCACGGAGACGGCTCTTAGTATTCTGCCTCTTTATAATAGGACCAAGGCTCGTTTCTTTTCTTCAATCTTCCATCGAATCTCCTCCTTGCCCCGAGTTCCAACACCCAGAGCCCCAGATTCGAGCGCCTCGGACCTTCAACAATGTCCGGCTCCGACCTTCAGGGCCGGTGGATGCCCTCCTCCGTCATGGAGGAGGACGTGCTAAAGCTGCGAGAGGCCAAGTACCTGTCTTACCAGATTTCGCACAGGTTGCCCGCCGAAGGGCAGGCCATCCCCACCCCCGAGCCTGGCGAGTACGTCGTCTTTGTGTCCCACCTCCGTCGGGGTTTAGGCTTCCCGATGGATCCTTTTGTGAGAGGGCTCATGTTTTATTATGGGATGGAATTCCATGACTTGGCTCCTGAGTCCATCCTCCATATTTCCGCATTTATTGTCGTCTGCGAAGCCTTCCTATGCGTCACCCCCCACTTCGGCCTGTGGCTGAAGACCTTCAATGTGGAGCCGAAGATGATCGGGGGGCGTCAAGCAGAGTGCGGCGGGGCGGCCGTAAGCAGGAGGGACGATGCCCCGTGGCCCGAGGGCTCCTTCCAAGAGGAGCTTGGCTTGTGGCAGCAGGAGTGGTTCTATATGACCGCTCCGAGGGGCAGCAGGCAGAAGCCGCCGCCCGTATTCCGCTCGGGACCTCCTCGACGGTTGATGTCGTGGTTCAACCAAGGGCTCAACTGGGGGCCGTCAAAAGACGTGCCCTATTGCAGGGCCGGATTCGAGACCTCCAGGCGAGGGAGATCGATCTGGTCGTGGTGATGCAGGTTATGCTAATTAGGCGTCTCCTGCCCTGCAAACGCCGCCCTCTCAGGCTATGGGAGTTCAATCCGGAGGGACCACGGATTCTCCAACACTTCATGGGTACGACACCCGTGGAGATGTACAAGTTGTTATTCGGATCACAAGCGGTGTGTCCGGAATTGACCGAGGATGCCGGCCTAAGCTGCAATCGCCCGAATACTCAAGTAAGTAGCTCGGTGTTCGGACGTACCATTTGTTTGCCTTTCTACAATTCGCTTTTTAACCCGTTATCCTTTAACAAGAGTGGATAGCGCAAGCAAAGCTGATACGGTGTCCGGCCCCCCTCCCAGAGACCGCGCCGGATCCCGTGCTGGTCAAGATGCTGGAGGTTGCGCCTTCAGAGGAAAGCGAAGGGGAAAGTAGAGGAGCCACTGCCTCGTCCAAGGAGGCTCTTGAAAGAGGGGGGATCGAGAATCCCTCCCTCCTAGGGGAGAAGAGGACCGCATCTGGAGACCCGGAGGCCAAAGCCCCTAAGCGGGGGAAGAAATCTTCACCAGAGGGTCCTGTGTCCGGGGAGGCTCCGGCCGCACAATCTCCCCTAAAGCATCAGCCCTCCAGCGAGCCATGAGTAGAAAAAAGGGAGTTCGGTAACGAGAGACATCCCTATTTGTGCTTCTGAGGATAACCGAGTTTTTACCTTGTAGTTCGGATCTCCGACCTTCTGAGATGAGCTCGTCTTCGGGGGACCTTCGTCCGGAGATGATGGAGAGCGAGACGCCTCCATCCGCTGCGTCGTCGAAGAGGGCGAACGAGCCTGAAGTGTCGTCATGGAGGGTATCCCCGGACTCGGCGGAGCCGAAGAGTTCAGCGCTGACTAATGTTCGGCCGGGGGTGCTGAAGGATCTGCTGGAGAGGGCGTCCATCTCAGAAGATCACCGTGCATTGATGAGTACGGTGATTAGAAGGATTTCGTTCGCCGAAAGCGGATTGCATAATGCCGTCAAGAGTTTGCTGGCGGGGTTTGAGGTATGTGAAAATGACACCCCTTTTTGACAGTTTTGCACACAGAGTGCGCCCTGTATAGATAGTAGCCCCTGAGACTCGGTAGGTTGTCAAAAGCGACAGCGTGCCGAGGATCAAAATCGCAGGTATTGAGTGTCGCCTTTCCTATGCAGGTGGTGGATAGTCCGGGGGCTAGCCGGACTGATGGAGTTGCTGAATTAATGCGACAACTCGATGTTGCGGATGCGGACATCGTGCTAGTCAACAAGCGACTGGACGAGTCGCAAGGGAAGTTGTTTCTCCGCAGTCACCTATTAAGGGAGCCAAAGCCCACCTCTTACAATATTTGTGCTTGACGCAGATGGTGCTGCTGCTGTGGAGGGCCTTCGGGCAGAACTTGCTCAAGCCAAGGAGCAAGCCAGAAGGAGTGATGCGGCTGCCTCGAGGGCGGTCGAAGAGTTAGAAGCCGAAAGGGCTACACACTGCCGAAGCAGGGAAGAAATGGCCGAACTGGCCGTTAGATTGAAGGATGCTACCGACCGCAATGAGGCTCTTGAAAAGGAGCGCCTATCAGAGCGAGAAGACCTGGGGAAGGCCACCGCCGAAGCCAAGGATGCCCGTTCTGCAATGCGGGCTATAAAGGAGGAGCTGCGTCAGGCTGGAGACATTGTATGCCCATCTTGGCCAGCTGTGGGGTCCGGAGGATCCGTATATGGACTTAGCGGCGAGTGCGGCGGATGCCGTTGTGCACTTCCGAAGTCAGAAGGATCACAAGACGGAAGAGCTGTTTTGGTCTCAATTCCATAGTCCGGATCGTTCACTTCCGCTGACCGATCGGTTGGCCGAATGGGCTGAGCTGAACAGGTTGTCCGGACTTTCCATGACGGATATCGTGACTCATGTCTGGCCGGAGAGGCCCAAGCCGAAGAGCTATTTTGTCTTATTGCAGCAGTTTCTTGGGGCGGTGCCGCATATCAAGGCGATTAAGCGGTCGGCCTGCATAGAGGGTGCACGGATGGCCCTCGCCCGTGTGAGGACACATTGGACAGAGATGAATGCCACCGCTGTTGCAACCCAGGGTTCGGACGAAAGCCGGTTACCCATCTAGCACTATTTTGGGGAAGTTATGTGTGGTGCTCGTGTAATAGAGTCGCAGTGCTCGAAAAATGTCACGTTCAAATGAACGTTTTATTTTGTAAAACAATGGTTATGATGTAATCTCTTTTTATACTTGTGCGCTCAAGTATTGAAATATCTCCTATGCGGCCGTTTATGTATACGTGTGTATAACCTGAAAGATGGCAGTCTTCGGCTTCAGCCCCCACGCACAAGGTGCGGGGGTGTTTGCAAAAATAGCGCATTTTAACACTTAATCCGACATCTCGGTCCTGTTAAGGAGGTGGTAGCGTAGCAAACGAGGCAACCGGACTATGATGCTTTATTACTTTCACTTAGCCATTGGAGTTCGAGGGTGGGACTACGATATAGCCCCTGGGGGCACTGCGCTCTCCGAATTCGGGGCGCGTGTGTGCCTGACCGGAAAAGGGTCCTTCGTCAAAGCGGAGGAATTCTAAACATTCCGGTGGTCGATCGAGTGGTTGACCAGTCTCTTGCTGTATCATGACAGTCAGTTTTCGGCTTTCTCTACTGAGGTGCTCGCCCAGCCGAACTGGGGCACAATCGCAGTAGTTCTCCTGGTGCCGCGTTAGCCGATGATACGGAACGTAAGGCAGCAAAACACAGGAGCCGGGCAAACCCAACATTTGACCAAAGACATGATTCGGAGCTGATGCATATAAGGCCTAACTCGAGACGCCGAACACTCCCTAAGGTGTTCGGACTTTATAATAATGGGCAGAACAATGCCCTAAGCCCCTAGTGTCCAGGTATGGGCGAGGTCCTCTGACGCGGCCGATGCCAAAACACCAGTCTCCACTCTAGTTATAATGAAAATCCAGGGGATTATAGCAACAAGAGACAGTAAAAAAGGTTTACGCAGGGTCTTAATCTAAAATGAATCCTTTCGATGGGTCCCTACTGCACGTCTGCGCCTGTGTCTCCGTTGTGCCGTTATCCTGGATGGGTATGCACGTTGTTCATCTGTAAAAAGAGAGGAACTTAGTTTGAAAGGAAATCGTGCGAAAAAGTGGATGAAAAATATTAATAAATGAATAAAGCGGAGTCTATATTAGCTCATTATTACTTATACGCGCAGCCCCTTGTGAAAGGGTATGCGGCTAGGGAGCCCCTAGCTTATTTATGCCGGACTCATCTAGCCGTGTCCGGGGTCTTTGAATGACCCTGTTAATGAAATGATGCCACTTGGACCGGGCATTTTAAGTGTAAGCGACGCGTAATGTGGTATGGCGTTAAAGCGGACAAAAGCTTCACGTCCCAATAGTGTTTGATAGCTACTTTTGAATGGGGCGACATGGAAGATTAGCTTTTCGCATCGGAAGTTGTTCGGTGACCCGAACACAACTTCTAGTAATAAGGAGCCTGTGCACTTGGCGTAAGGGCCTAGCGTCACTCCTTTAAAGGAAGTGCAGCTATGTCGAATTTTAGTAAGGTGTATCCCCAACTTGCGGATTGTGTTAAGATATAGCAGGTTTAAATCACTGCCGCCGTCCATCAGGACTTGTGTAAATTGTAGTCCATCAATTATAGGAGCCAAAATCAGAGCAGTCCATCCTGCTTGTCGAACACTTCTAGAATAATCCAGGTGATCAAAAGTGATTGGTTTTGACATCCAATCTCGAGGTTCCACTGGGGTGGACCGTGCGAGACCCATCTTAGCGGGTGCCGCATTATTTTTCCGTATTATCTCATGAAGTGAGTTTACTGCTTTGACTTCTTGTGGGAAAGTCTTTTGTTTTCCGGTGCCCTGCTGGTGGGGTTCGTCATCGTCCTTGCTTGGTGCGTCGAGCCCCTTGTGTTCGGCGTTGAGTCGGCCGGACTGTTTGAAAACCCAACAATCTTGGTGGGTGTGGTTTGCAGGCCTTTTGGAGGTACTGTGGATTTGACATATCCGATCCAGAATTTTGTTTAAGTTGGATAGCTCATCACTGTTGTCCTTAAGAGGCAGTGTTTTTTTTATTTGGCCGCGAGCTTTTAAATCCGGCGTTGACTGCCATGTTCTTTGGGCTTTTCTCTTTATTCCGGCGCTGATCTTTTCGGCGCCGTGATTTTCCGTTTCCATCTCTGATCTCGGATGTACTTGGGTCGCTGGTGTTGCATCTTGCTAGCCAGCTGTCTTCCCCCGCACAAAAGCGGGTCATGAGGCTTGTTAGCGCGGACATTGTCCTCGGCTTCTCTTGGCCGAGGTGTCTGGAGAGCCATTCGTCTCGGACGTTGTGTTTAAAAGCTGCTAAGGCTTCCGCGTCCGGACAGTCGACTATTTGGTTCTTTTTAGTAAGGAACCTGTTCTAGAATTTGCGCGCTGACTCTCCGGGCTGTTGAGTTATATGACTTAGATCGTCTGCATCCGGAGGGCGGACATAAGTCCCTTGAAAATTTGCTCTAAATGCGTCCTCAAGCTCTTCCCAACTTCCAACAGTGTTTTCTGGGAGGCTTTTGAGCCAATGCCGAGCTGGCCCTTTGAGCTTGAGCGGTATATATTTTATGGCGTGGAGATCATCTCCTCTAGCCATGTGTATGTGTAGTATATAATCCTCTATCCAGACTCCAGGGTCTGTTGTTCCGTCGTAAGCCTCTATGTTTGTGGGTTTAAACCCTGCTGGGAATTCATGATCCAACACCTCATTGGTGAAACATAGTGGGTGTGCGGCGCCCCTGTATTTGGGTCTACCACTGTCTTCGAACACCTGGCGTGTTGTGTTGCTTCCTGGGGCTCTCTTTTTTGGCCCGTAAATGGACCTGGCTCGGCCATCTGTTTTCCCAGGATCATGAGTCGGCTTGTGTGCGGCGCCGCTTGTAGTTTTGGGCCTATCATCTGGCCATCTATCCGGCCAGGCGGCCTCTTTGTTTTTTGACTGTGGGGGCTCTATGGCTTCCTCGTCAAATTCTGGCAGCAGCTTGCGCTTCGGGTAGCTCGTTGATTGATGGCCATTGCCGTATTTGTCTACGGTTTTGAGCACTTTGCTCCACCTCATTCTGAGTATGTCTTCCGCTGTTTTGAGCTTCCGTTTTTCCTTCTTCAGACTTCTTGCAGTGGCGACGAGTCTTTTGCGAGGGCTCTTATTCTCCGGTGGTGTGTCCGGCGTGAGGTCGTCTGGACTATTGGTTTCGCCGGGCATGGATTGATTATCCGACTCGTCCTGTTCGGACGGTTGCTTAATTTCATGTTCGTAGTCCACTGGTCTGCCCTGCTCTATTGCTGGGTCATTAGGAGCACCGTTGTAGTCGAGGCGGGCCTTAGGGCGGCGTCTGCGTCGCCGTTTTGGTTGTTTATCGGCGGGATTATCCTTTGCCGCAGCCCGTTGGTCCTCGTTATCGCTTCCTTTTGGGGTGTCCACCATATATACATCATGGGTTGGGGTGGCCTTCCAGTGCTCTGTGAGCACTGGTTCTTGATCGTCATCGGCATCGTCGTCCATACCGTTGATGTCTTCGGGGTCGTAGTCTAGCATGTCTGTTAGAACGTCGACAGTGGCTACAAAGTGGGTGGTGGGTGGGCTTTGAATATCTTCGTCGTCCGCGTCCCAACCATCCTGGCCATAATCCGGCCAGGGCTCTCTGGATAGCGAGAGATGCTTTAGCGAATTTAAGATGTCGCCAAAGGGCGAGTGCTGAAAGCTGTCCGCAGCGGTGAACTCCATGATCGGCGCCCAATCGGATTTGATTGGCAGGGGCGCAGGAGGTTCGGAGTCCGGTAGGGAGTCCGGAACCTCGGAGTCACGAGTTTATAGGGGACAAGGTCAGTGTTCGGCTCTATCGCCACGGATGTTGCAGCTCCCGAGGCAGTGTCCATCCACTCGTCCTCGATCTGCGTGATCGGCTCTGAACTATGGGCCGGAGCGGATTCGTGTGCGGCCTCCAAGGCACTGTCCGGCGGCAGAGTTAGATCATGCCCATCGTGACAGTGCGGCACGCACGGCTGCGGCTCGGATCCGTCGAAGATCAAGTCTCCGTGGATATCCGCCGTGAAGTTTAGGCTTCCAAATCTGACCTGACGGCCAGGGGTGTAGCTTTCGATCTGCTCCAGACGGCCAAGTGAATTGGCCCGCAGTGCGAAGCCGCCGAATACGAAGATCTGTCCGGGGAGAAAAGTCTCACCCTGGACGGCGTTGTTGTTGATTGAAGAAGCCATCAAACCTATCGGTGATGACACAGAGGAACTCTCAATGAATGCACCAATGTCGGTGTCAAAACCGGCGGATCTCGGGTAGGGGGTCCCGAACTGTGCGTCTAGGCGGATGGTAACAGGAGACAAGGGACACGATGTTTTTACCCAGGTTCGGGCCCTCTCGATGGAGGTAAAACCCTACTCCTGCTTGATTGATATTGATGATATGGGTAGTACAAGAGTGGATCTACCACGAGATCAAGGAGGCTAAACCCTAGAAGCTAGCCTATGCTATGATTGTTGTAATGGTTATTGTGTCCTACGGACTAAAGCCCTCCGGTTTATATAGACACTGGAGAGGGATAGGGTTACACAGAGTCGGTTACAATGGTAGGAGATCTACATATCCGTATCGCCAAGCTTGCCTTCCACGCCAAGGAAAGTCCCATCCGGACACGGGACGGAGTCTTCAATCTTGTATCTTCGTAGTCTTGGAGTCCGGCTGTCCGGACACCCCCTAGTCCAGGACTCCCTCACTCTCCCTCTCTCCTTGCTGGATCAAGGCATGGGAGAGGTCACCGGGCTGTACGTGTGTTGAACGCGGAGGTGCCATCCGTTCGGCACTAGGATCTCCGGTGATTTGGATCACGACGAGTACGACTCCTTCAACCCCGTTCTATTGAACGCTTCCGCTTAGCGATCTACAAGGGTATGTAGATGCACTCTCCTTCCCCTCGTTGCTAGTCTCTCCATAGATAGATCTTGGTGACATGTAGGAAATTTTTTGAATTTCTGCTACGTTCCCCAACAGGGAGGAGGACCGACCCTCTATGGCGTGCCCTAGAGGAGTCCATTCCCACCGGGAGTAGGATCCCCCCTTCCCTAGTTGGACTCAGAGAGAAGGAAGGGGAGAGAGGGAGGAAGTAAAGGGGGACCGCCCCCCAGCCAATTCTGATTGGGCTTGGGGGCACGCCCTCCACCTGGCTGCCTCCTCCTCTCTCCCACTATGGTGCAATAAGGCCCATATACTTCCCGGGGGGTTCCGGTAACCTCCCGGTGCTCTGGTATATGCCTGAACTCACTCGGAACCATTCTGATGTCCAAACATAGGCTTCCAATATATCAATCATCATGTATCGACTATTTTGAGACTCCTCATCATGTCCGTGAATACATCCGGGACCCCGAACTACCTTTGGTATATCAAAACAAATAAACTCATAATACCAATCGTCTTCGAATGTTAAGCGTGCGGACCCTATGGGTTCGAGAACTATGTAGACATGACTGAGACACGTCTCCGGTCAATAACCAATAGCGGAACATGGATGCTCATATTGGTTCCTACATATTCTACGAAGATCTTTATCGGTCAAATTGCATAACAACATACGTTGTTCCCTTTGCCATCGGTATGTTACTTGCCCGACATTCGATCGTCGGTATCTCAATACCTAGTTCAATCTCGTTACCGGCAAGTCTCTTTACTCATTCCGTAATAGTTCATCCCGCAACTAACTCATTAGTTACTATGCTTGCAAGGCTTATAGTGATGAGTATTACAGAGAGGGCTCAGAGATACCTCTCCGAAACACGGAGTGACAAATCCTAATCTCGATCTATGCCTACCCAACAAACACCTTCGAAGACACCTGTAGAGTACCTTTATAATCACCCTTTTATGTTGTGACGTTTGGTAGCACACAAAGTGTTCCTCCGGCATTCGGGAGTTGCATAATCTCATAGTCTGAGGAACTTGTATAAGTCATGAAGAAAGCAGTAGCAATGAAACTAACACGATCATAATGCTAAGCTAACGGATGGGTCATGTCCATCACATCATTCTCCTAATAATGTGATCCCGTTCATCAAATGACAACACATGTCTATGGTTAGGAAACTTAACCATCTTTGATTAACGAGCTAGTCAAGTAGAGGCATACTAGGGACTATATGTTTTGTCTATGTATTCACACATGTACTAAGTTTCCGGTTAATACAATTATAGCATGAATAATAAACATTTATCATGAATTAAGGAAATAAATAATAACTTTATTATTGCCTCTAGGGCATATTTCCTTCAATATCCCACTTGCACTAGAGTCAATAATCTAGATTACATAGTAATGATTCTAACACCCATGGAGCTTTGGTGCTGATCATGTTTTGCTCGTGAGAGAGGCTTAGTCAACGGGTCTGCAAAATTCAGATGGGTGTGTATCTTGCAAATCTCTATGTCCCCTTCTAACACTTGATGACAGATGGAACTGAAGCGTATCTTGATGTGCTTGGTTCTCTTGTGAAATCTGGATTCCTTTGCCAAGGCAATTGCACCAGTATTGTCACAAAAGATTTTCATTGGACCCGATGCACTTAGGTATGATACCTAGATCGGATATGAACTCCTTCATCCAAACTCCTTGATTCGCTGCTTCCGAAGCAGCAATGTACTCTGCTTCACACGTAGATCCCGCCACGATGCTCTGCTTGGAACTGCACCAACTGACAGCTCCTCCATTAAATAAAAATACGTATCCGGTTTGTGACTTAGAGTCATCCGGATCAGTGTCAAATCTTGCATCGACGTAACCATTTACAACAAGCTCTTTTTCACCTCCATAAACGAGAAACATATCCTTAGTCCTTTTCAGGTATTTTAGGATGTTCTTGACCGCTATCCAATGCTCCACTCCGGGATTACTTTGGTATCTCCCTGCTATGCTTATAGCAAGACATACATCAGGTCTGGTACACAGCATTTCATACATGATAGAACCTATGGCTGAAGCATAGGGAATGACTTTCATTTTCTCTCTATCTTCTGCAATGGTCTGCTACCTCTTGAGCATGCGTTGGTTTTTCCCTTGAAGAGGAAAGGGTGATGCAGCAAAGTAGCATAATTATTTCCCTCAGTTTTTGAGAACCAAGGTATCGATCCAGTAGGAGGCTCCTCAAAAGTCCCACACACCTACACAAACAAACAAGAACCTCGCAACCAACGCGATAAAGGGGTTGTCAATCCCTTCACCGTAACTTGCGAAAGTGAGACCTGATAGAGATAATAAGATAAGATAAATATTTTTGGTATTTTTATGATATAGATTGGAAAATAAAAGATGCAAATAAAAGTAGATGGAAAACTTATATGATAAAAGATAGACCCGGGGGCCATAGGTTTCACTAGTGGCTTCTCTCAAGATAGCATAAGTATTACGGTCGGTGAACAAATTATTGTCGAGCAACTGATAGAAAAGCGCATAGTTATGAGAGTATCTAGGCATGATCAAGTATATAGGCATCACATCCGTGACAAGTAGATCGACTCCTGCCTGCATCTACTACTATTACTCCACACATCGACCAACTCCTGCCTGCATCTAGAGTATTAAGTTCATGAAGAACGGAGTAACACATTAAGAAATATGACATGA
This sequence comes from Triticum timopheevii, assembly GCA_963921465.1. Lineage (NCBI taxonomy): Eukaryota > Viridiplantae > Streptophyta > Magnoliopsida > Poales > Poaceae > Triticum > Triticum timopheevii. The sequence goes on along the minus strand of OY997270.1, from coordinate 484,105,579 downwards.
TGTAGAGGGATAAACTCATGCAATATGCAATATGGCAACAATACAATACGTGCATTGCTACCCCTGCTGTCACAGGGAAAGGACACCACAAGATTGAACCCAAAGCTAAGCACTTCTCCCATTGCAAGAAAGATCAATCTAGTAGGCCAAACCAAACTGATAATTCGAAGAGACTTGCAAAGATAACCAATCACATATAAAAGAATTCAGAGAAGATTCAATTATTTCTCATAGATAAACTTGATCATAAACTCACAATTCATCGGATCTCGACAAACACACCGCAAAAAGAGTTACATGGAATAGATCTCCAAGAAGATCGAGGAGAACTTTGTATTTAGATTCAAAAAGAGAGAAGAAGCCATCTAGCTAATATCTATAGACCCGAAGGTCTGTGGTAAACTACTCACAACTCATCGGAGAGGCCTTGGAGATGATGTAGAGGCCCTCCATGGTCGATTCCCCCTCCGGTGGAGCACTGGCGAAGGCTCCAAGATGGGATCTCGCGGATACAGAAGGTTGCGGCGGTGGAAATAGTTTTTCGTGGTGCTCTTGGATTTTTTCGGGGTACGTAGATATATATAGGCGAAGGAGGTAGGTCAGGGGAGCCACGAGGGGCCCATGAGGGTGGGGGCGCGCCCACCCCCTTAGGGCGCGCCGGGCACCCTCGTGGCCGCCTCGGTTACTTCTTGACATCCACTCCAAGTTTCCTGGATTGCGTTTGTTCGAAAAAGATCGCTCCCGAAGGTTTCATTCCGTTTGGACTCCTTTTGATATTCCTTTCCTTCAAAACACTGAAATAGGAAAAAAAAACAGCAATTCAGGTTGGGCCTCCGGTTAGTAGGTTAGTCCCAAGAATTATATAAAAGTGTAGAGTAAAGCCCATAAACATCCAAAATGGGTAATATAATAGCATGGAACAATAAAAAATTATAGATACGTTGGAGACGTATCAAGCATCCCCAAGCTTAATTCCTGCTCGTCCTCGAGTAGGTAAATGATAAAAACAGAATTTTTGATGTGAATGCTACCTAACATAAGTCTCAATGTAATTTTCTTTATTGTGGTATGATTGTTCAGATCCAAATGATTCAAAATAAAAGCTTATAAAACATAAAAATAGTAATACTTGAAGCATACTAATAAATAATCATGTCTTATCAAAATAGCATAGCCAAAGAAAGCTTATCCCTACAAAATCATATAGTTAGGCCATGCTTCATTTTCATCACACAAAATACTCCCATCATGCACAAGCCCAGTTTCAGCCAAGCAATTGGTTCATACTTTTTAACGCGCTTCAGCTTTTTCAACTCTTACGCAATACATGAGCGCAAGCCATGGACATAGCACTATATGTGGTATATGGTGGTTGTGAAGACAAAAACGGAGAAGATTTTCTCACATCAACTAGGCGTATCAACGAGCTATGGATATGCCCATAATAGATATCAATGTGAGTGAGTAGGGATTGCCATGCAACGGATGCACTAGAGCTATAAATATATGAAAGCTCAACAAAAGAAACTAAGTGGGTGTGCATCCAACTTGCTTGCTCACAAAGACCTAGTGCATTTTGAGGAAGCCCATCATTGGAATATACAAGCAAAGTTCTGTAATGAAAAATTCCCACTAGTATATGAAAGTGACAAAATACGAGACTCTCTATCATGAAGATCATGGTGCTACTTTGAAGCACAAGTGTGGAAAAGAGATAGTAGCATTGTCCCTTCTCTCTTTTCTCTCATTTTTTTTATTTGGTGGGCTTCCTTGGCCTCTTTTTTTATATGGGCTTCTTTGGCCTCTTTTATTTTTTCTAAAGTCCGAAGTCTCATCCCGACTTGTAAGGGAATCATAGTCTTCATTATCCTTTCCTCACCTGGGACAATGCTCTAATAATGAAGATCATCACACTTTTATTGATTTACAACTCAATACTTAGAACAAAATATGACTCTATGTGAATGCCTCCGGCGGTGTACCGGGATATGCAATGAATCAAGAGTGACATGTATGAAAAATTATGAAGGTGGCCTTGCCACAAATACGATGTCAACTAGATGATCATGCAAAGTGCAATATGACAATGATGGAGCGTGTCATAATAAACGGAACGGTGGAAAGTTGCTTGGCAACATATCTTGGAATGGCTAAGGAAATGCCATAATAGGTAGGTATGGTGGCTGTTTTGAGGAAGGTAAATAATGGGTGCAAGATACTGGCGAAGGTTGCGCGGCATAATAAAGGATAGCAAAGTGGAAGGGTGAGTGTGCGTATATCCATGGACTCACATTAGTCATAAAGAACTCATATACTTATTGCAAAAGTCTACTTGCCCTCGAAGCAAAGTACTACTACGCATGCTCCTAGGGGAAGGGTTGGTAGGAGTTAACCATCGTGCGATCCCGACCTCCACTCATAAGTAAGACAATTAAAAGAGCACCCCATGCAACAAATTTGTCACACAACTTTTGCCATACGTGCATTTCTATGGGACTTGCCAACTTCAACACAAGTATTTCTCAGTTTCATAATTACCCAACTAGCATGACTCTAACATTACCACCTTTATATCTCAAAACAATTATCAACCATCAAACTGATCATAGTGTTTAATGCACTTTCTATGGTAGTTTTTATTATACCCAACTTGGATGCTCATAATTCTAGGACCAAATTTATAACCATACCAAATACCATGCTGTTCTAAGAAGACTCTAAAAATAATATAAGTGAAGCATGAGAGATCAACAATTTCTTCAAAATAAAGCCACCATCGTGCTCTAGAAAATATAAGTGAAGCACATAGAGCAAAACTATCTAGCTCAAAAGATATAAGTGAAGCACATAGAGTATTCTAATAAATTCCAAATCAAGTGGGTCTCTCCCAAAAGGTGTGTACGGAAAGGATGATTGTGGTAAACTAAAAATCAAAGACTCATACCATAAAACACGCTCCAAGCAAAACACATATCATGTGGCGAATAAAAATATAGCTCCAAGTAAAGTTACCGATAGACGAAGACGAAAGAGGGGATGCCTTCCGGGGCATGCCCAATCTTAGGATTTTGGTTGTCCTTGAATATCTTGGGGTTCCATGGGCATCCCCAAGCTTAGGCTCTTTCCATTCCTTATTCCATAGTCCATCAAATTTTTACCCAAAACTTGAAAACTTCACAACACAAAACTCAATAGGAAATCTCATAAGCTCCGTTAATGCAAGAAAGAAAAACCACCACATAAGGTACTGTAATGAACTCATTCTTTATTTACAATGGTGTTAAACCTACTGTATTCCAACTTCTCTATGGTTCATACCCCCCGATACTAGCCATAGATGCATCAAAATAAGCAAACAACACACGGAAAACAGAATCTGTCAAAAACAGAACAGTCTATAGCAATCTGTAACTTTCAAATTCTTCTGGAACTATAAAACACCTAAGAAAATAGGAAGTCCTGGGAAATTTGTCTATTGATCTACAGAAAAAAGAATCAACGCAAAATCACGTTTCTGTGATTTACTAAAATTATTCTCGTGCGTGCAAAGTTTCTGTTTTTCAGCGGAATCAAATTAACTATCACCGTAGGTTATCCTATAGGTTCTACTTGCCACAAACACTAATTAAAACATAAACCACATCTAAACATATGAAATTTTTTTTACTAAACAGAAGCAAAAGGTAAGAAACAAAAATAAAATTGGGTTGCCTCCCAACAAGCGCTATCGTTTAACGCCCCTAGGCATAAAAGCGAGGATAGATCTAAGTGTTGCCATCTTTGGTATTCAATTCATAAGTGGCACGCATAATAGATTCATAAGGTAATTTAACTTTCTTTCTAGGGAAGTGTTCCATACCTTTCCTTAATGGAAATTGGAATCTAATATTCCCTTCCTTCATATCAATAATTGCACCAATCGTTCTAAGGAAAGGTCTACCAAGAATAATAGGACATGAAAGATTGCAATCTATATCAAGAACGATAAAATCTACGGGTAGAAAATTCCTATTTGTAATAATAAGAACACCATTGATCCTTCCCATAGGTTTCTTAATGGTAGAATCTGCAAGGTACAAGTTTAAAGAGCAATCATCAAATTCATGGAAACCTAGCACATCACATAAAGTTTTCGGAATCGTGGAAACACTAGCACCTAAATCACACAAAGAATAGCATTCATGATCTTTAATTTTAATTTTTATAGTAGGTTGACATTCATCATAAAGTTTTCTAGGTATAGAAACTTCCAAATTAAGTTTTTCCTCATAAGGTTGCATCAAAGCATCAACGATATGTTTGGTAAAATCTTTATTTTGACTATAAGCATGAGGAGAATTCAACACGGATTGCAACAAGGAAATACAATCTATTAAAGAACAATTGTCATAATTAAATTCCTTGAAATCCATAATAGTAGGTTCAATGCTATTCAAAGTTTGACCTCTCCAATCCCACTTTTACCAAATTTAGCATCAAGATCTAAAAACTTAGAATCATTGGGACGCCTTTTAACTAAAGTTGACTCATCTCCAGTTCCATCATTATCAAGATTCATATTGCAAAACAAAGGTTTAATTGGAGACACATCAATAACTTTTAGATCTTCATCATTATTTTCATGGAAACTAGAAGAACACGCTTTTACAAAGCAATCTTTCTCAGCACGCAACCTAGTGCTTTCTTTGCACTCATCAATGGAAATTCTCATGGCTTTGAGAGACTCGTTGATATCATGCTTATGTGGAATAGATCTAAGTTTCAACGAATCAACCTCAAGAGAAAGTCTATCAACGTTCCTAGCCAATTCATCAACTTTAAGCAATTTTTCTTCAAGCAAAGCATTGGAACTCTTTTGAGAGATCATAAATTCTTTCACACTATTCTAAAAATAAGAGGGCATCTTATTAAAATTTCCATAAGAATTGTTGTAGGAATTACCATAATTATTAGAGGAATTACTAGGAAATGGCCTAGTGAAAGATCGAGGATGTCGCCTAGAAGGGGGGGCGAATAGGCGCTTTAAAATAATTACGGTTAAGTCTTGAACAAATGCGGAATAAACCTAGCGGTTAATTTGTCAAGCACAAAACCTAAAACAAATAGTCTCACCTATGTGCACCAACAACTTATGCTACGCAAGATAAGCAACTATGTGATAGCAAGATATATGACAAAGAACAATATGGCTATCACAAAGTAAAGTGCATAAATAAAGGGCTCGGGAAAGAGATAACCGAGGCACGCGGAGACGATGATGTATCCCGAAGTTCACACCCTTGCGGATGCTAATCTCCGTTTGGAGCGGTGTGGAGGCACAATGCTCCCCAAGAAGCCACTAGGGCCACCGTAATCTCCTCACGCCCTCGCACAATGCAAGATGTCGTGATTCCACTAAGGGACCCTTGAGGGCGGTCACCGAACCCGTAAAAATGGCGACCCTTGGGGGTGGTCACCGAACCCGTACACTTTGGCAACCCTTGGGGGCGGTCACCGGTACCCGTCAAATTGCTCGGGGCGATCTCCACAACCTAATTGGAGACCCCGACGCTTGCCCGGAGATTTACACCACAATGATTGAGCTCCGAAAAACACCAACCGTCTAGGGCGCCAAGGCACCCAAGAGGAACAAGCTCTAGGGTGTCCAAACACCCAAGAGTAACAAGCTCAAGGGTACTAAGCACCCAAGAGTAATAAGCTTCTCAACTTGTAACTTGCACGTATCACATGGAGAACTCAAACCGATGCACCAAATGCAATGGCAAGGGCACACGGAGTGCCCAAGTCCTTCTCTCTCAAATCCCACCGAAGCAACTAATGCTAGGGAGGAAGATGAGAGGAAGAACAAGAAGCAGAACACCAAGAACTCCAAGATCTAGATCCAAGGGGTTCCCCTCACATAGAGGTGAAAGTGATTGGTGGAAATGTGGATCTAGATCTCCTCTCTCTTTTCCCTCAAAAACTAGCTAGAATCCATGGAGGGATTGAGAGTTACCAAGCTCGAAGAAGGTCAACAATGGGCGAAGAACACGAGCTCCAAGGATAAGGTTCATTGGGGAAGAAGACCCCTTTTATAGGTGCGAAAAAAATCCAACCGTTATGCTCATGATAACCCACAAGTGTAGGGGATCGCAACAGCTTTTGAGGGTAAAGTACTCAACCCAATTTTATTGATTCGACACAAGGGGAGCCAAAGAATATTCTTGAGTATTAGCAGTTGAGTTGTCAATTCAACCACACCTGGATAACTTAGTATTTGCAGCAAAGTATTTAGTAGCAAAAGTGGTATGATAATAATGGTAACGGTAGCAAAAGTAAAGATAATTGTTTTGGGGTTTTTGTAGTAGTTGTAACAGTAGCAACGGAAAAGTAAATAAGCGAAGAACAATATATGAAAAGCTCGTAGGCAATGGAACAGTTATGGATAATTATGCCGGATGCGATTCCTCATGTAATAGCTATACCATAGGGTGACACAGAACTAGCTCCATCATCAATGTAATGTAGGCATGTATTCCGTAAATAGTCATACGTGCTTATGGAAAAGAACTTGCATGCCATCTTTTGTCCTACCCTCCCATGGAAGCGGGGTCCTAGCGGAAACTAAGGGATATTAAGGCCTCCTTTTAATAGAGAACCGGAACAAAGCATTAGCACATAGTGAATACATGACCTCCTCAAACTACAGTCATCACCGAGAAGTATCCCGATTATTGTCACTTCGGGGTTGTCGGATCATAACACATAATAGGTGAATATAGACTTGCAAGATACGATCAAGAACACACATATATTCATGAAAACATAATAGGTTCAGATCTGAAATCATGGCACTCGGGCGCTAGTGACAAGCATTAAGCATAGCAAAGTCATAGCAACATCAATCTCAGAACATAGTGTATACTAGGGATCAAACCCTAACAAAACTAACTTGATTACATGGTAAATCTCATCCAACCCATCACCGTCCAGCAAGCCTAATATGGAATTAATCACGCACGGCGGTGATCATCATGAAATTGGTGATGGAGGATGGTTGATGATGACGACGGCAATGAATCCCCCTCTCCGGAGCCCCGAACGGACTCCAGATCAGCCCTCCCGAGAGAGATTAGGGCTTTGCGGTGGCTCTGTGTCGTAAAACACGATGAAACTTTCTCTCTGATTTTTTTCTCCCCAAACGTGAATATATGGAGTTGGAGTTGAGGTCGGTGGAGGTCCAGGGGGCCCACAAGATAGGAGGGCGCGCCCTAGGGGGGCGCACCCCCTGTCTCGTGGACAGCCCGTGAGCCCCTGGTGTTGATTCTTTCGCCAAAAATTCTTATTAATTCCAAAAGGTGCCTCCGTGGATTTCCAGGACATTCCTAGAACTTTTCTTTTCTACACATAAAACAACATCATGGCAGTTCTGCTGAAAACAGCGTCAGTCCGGGTTAGTTTCATTCAAATCATGCAAGTTAGAGTCCAAAACAAGGGCAAAAGTGTTTGGAAAAGTAGATACGTTCGAGACGTATCAACTCCCCCAAGCTTAAACCTTTGCTTGTCCTTGAGCAATTCAGTTGACAAACTGAAAGTGATAAAGAAAAACTTTTACAAACTCTGTTTGCTCTTGTTGTTGTAAACACGAAAAGCCAGCATTCAAGTTTCGGCAAATATTATGAACTAACCATACTAAGAATAACACCTAGGTCTCACAATTACTCATATCAATAGCATAATCACCTAGCGAGCCATAATAATAAAACTCGGATGACAACACTTTCTCAAAATAATCATAACATGATATACAAAATGGTATCTCGCTAGCCCTTTCTGAGACCACAAAACATAAATGCAGAGAACCTTTAAAGATCAAGGACTGACTAAACATTGTAATTCATGGTAAAAGAGATCCAATCAAATCATACCCAATATAAACCAATAGTAATGAATGCAAATGACAGTGTGCTCTCCAGCGGGTGCTTTTTAATAAGAAGGGTGACAACTCAACATAAAAGTAAATAGATAGGCCCTTCGCAGAGGGAAGCAGGGATTTGTAGAGGTGCTAGAGCTCAATTTTAAAATAGAGATTGAATAACATTTTGAGCGGCATACTATCGCTGTCAATGCAACAAGTATGAGATGGCTGTATCTTCCATACTACATGCATTATAGGCAGTTCCCAAATAGAATGGTAAAAGTTTATACTCCCCCAACCACCAACAAGCATCAATCCATGGCTTGCTCGAAACAACGAGTGCCTCCAACATACAACAGCCCTGGGGGAGTTTTGTTTAATTACTTTGATTTGCTTTGATATTTTTGGATCATGGGACTGGGCATCCCGGTTACCGGCCCTTTCTCGTGAATGAGGAGCAGAGTCCACTCCTCGTGAGAATAACCCACCTAGCATGGAAGATAAAGGAAGCCCTATTTGAAACATGAGCTGCTCGAGCATACAAAACATAATTTCATTTGAAGGTTTGGAGTTTGGCACATACAAATTTACTTGGAACGGCAGGTAAATACAGCATATAGGAAGGTATAGTGGACTCATATGGAACAACTTTAGGGTTTATGGAGTTTGGATGCACAAGAAGTATTCCTGCTTAGTACAGGTGAAGGCTAGCAAAAGACTGGGAAGCGACCAACTGAGAGAGTGACAACAGTCATAAACATGCATTAAAATTAATTTATACCGAGTACAAGCATGAGTAGGATATAATCTACCATGAACATAAATATTGTGAAGGCTATGTTGATTTGGTTCAACAACATGCGTGAACATGTGCCAAGTTGAGTCACTCAATTCATTCAAAGGAGAATAACATCCCAACATATCACATCATAATCATTCTAATAGCATGTTGGCACGCAAGGTAAACCATTATAACTCATAGCTAATCAAGCATGGCACAAGCAACTATAATCTCTAAATGTCATTGCAAATATGTTTACTTCATAATAAGCTGACTCAGAAATGATGGACTCATCATATTTACAAAAACAAGAGAGGTCGAGTTCATACCAGCTTTTCTCATCCCAATAAGTCCATCATATATCGTCATTATTGCCTTTCACTTGCACGACCGAATGATGTGTATAATGATAAGAGTGCACGTGCATTGGACTAAGCTGGAATCTGCAAGCATTCAAACCAAGAGAGAAGACAGGGTAATATGGGCTCTAAGTTAAATAAACAATCATGCATATGAGAGCCACTAAACATTTTCAATATGGTCTTCTCGACCCCCAAAGGAAAGAAAAGAAAATAAAACTATTTACACGGGAAAGCTCCCAACAAGTAAGAGGAAGAACTAGAAATCTTTTGGGGTTTTCATTTTAATTCTACTACAAGCATGGAAATTAAACTAACTAATTTTTTTGGTTTTTCATAAGGTTTATCAAACACACAAGAAGAAAGCTAGAAGAAGAAATTTAAACTAGCATGGATAATACAATGAAAGAGTATGAGCACCGACGACTAGTGTGTGAACATGAATGTAAAGTCGGTGAGAAATACGTACTCCCCCAAGCTTAGGCTCTTGGCCTAAGTTGATCTAATACCAAGGACCGCTGCTACTCTCCCTGGTGTATTGGGAAGTGTAATCAGGATACCACTAGCTGGTCATCTCCGGATCCCACTGGACAGATGATGCACGATAAGGGTCCAGTTCAGGTTCCGGCTCAGGTTCAGGTTCTGGAGTAAAAGCTTGGGCTCGATGGTTGTTCACCGCTTCCGGCGTAACAAGAAAAGTTTATGCAAGCAAATCAAACAACAGAGGCACAAGCAAATCTAGGTTTATACAAGAGCATCTTCTCTTCGTTGTCAACAATAAATTTGTGTGCTACCATGCTCTTGTAATCTAAAATGTGAGGAGGCAATTTTGTCTCCTCCTCCTCATGGTGCCTAATGGGTATCTGAAAATGTTTAGCAAGACGTGCAGCATAGATACCTCCAAATATGGGGCCTTTTGTACGATTCAGGGCTAGCCATTTAGCAATGACGGAACCCATACTAAAAGTATTGTCTCCAAGCAAAGCACGTTGAAGAATGATAATATCAGGAACGCTCAAGTTTCCACTATTTCCACGACCAATCAAGCATCTACTAGCAAATATGGCAAAGTAGCATAAAACAGGAAAGTCTATGCTAGAGACTTTTGCCCCAGAGCCCTTCTTTGGCTCCTCTACAGCTATAGTGTTAACAAAGCCACCCACATCCTCACGATGGGGTTCCTCTAATTCTCCCTCATAAGGTATCCTACATACCGCGCAAAAATGATGTAAAGACATTTCTTTGAATTCTCATATAAATGAAATGATACTGCAGGCGGTGACTTCTTAGGATAATAATAAAAGTTTTGCACGAAAGTATTGGTAAGTAAGAGATACTGATCGATTCGGTCGTTGATGAAACCGGTGAGGCCTGCAGTCTCGATTAAAGCATAAAAGTCTTCATGAATTCCAGCTTCTTTCAAGAAATCCTCACATGGCCATTCACACGACCGTACTTCCGCTAAGCGAGGAAGATTATACTTGGATTTTTCCTTCTCTTTGTCTTGTTTTTCCTTAGAGCTTTGGCTAGAAGATCCCCTCAAAAGTTTCCTCAACATTTTTTGAAAATTTCTGAAATTTTAGTAACTTCAAAATAAAAGTGAATAAAACTAAACAAGATTGGTAGCAACTCCTACAAGTGCCTAGAGCCTATATCATGCATTGAAATTGCTTGGGACCTCAAAAATTTAACATGCAAGCTTAAGAACAAGGTCACCTATGCAGCAAAAATTTGCAATGAAGAAAGCACTAGAACAAAAACTAATTGGACCAATGGAGGAGTCACATACCAAGCAACAATCTCCCAAAGCAATTTTGTGAATGGTGCTTTGAGCTAAGAGATCAAAAATCGCAGCAAAATGAGCTAGAACTCGTGCTTGAGCTGGATGGGGATTTTTTTGGGTAGAAGATGAAGTGTGTGGGTGCTGGCATAAGTGGAGGGGGGCCACCAGGGGCCCACGAGACAGGGGGCGTGCCCTATAGGGGGCGGGGCGCCCTCCACTCTCGTGGAAGGTGCTTGCCCCTCCTGTAGTGATTCCAGTGCCTAAAATCCTCAAATATTCCACAAAAAATCATACTAAATTTGCAGGGATTTGGAGCCCTTTTATTTTCGGACTATTTTTTTATTGCACGGATAATTCAGAAAATAGACGGATAATACTATTGTTGCTTTACTTATTCTAAATAACAGAAAGTAAAAAGAGGGTACAAAAGGTTGTGCCTTCTAGTTTCATCCATCTCATGATCATCAAAATGAATCCACTAACAAGGTTGAGCAAGTCTTGTAACAAACTCATTCCGAATAACACGGAACCGGAGAAATTTTGAATAACACTAAGTTACCTCAACGGGGATATGAAAATCCCCAACAATAAGAATATCATACTTTTTCTTGACAGTAGGAAGAGGAAATTCAAAACCTCCAAAAATGATAGTTGGAACTTTTTCAATAGAATTGATGCTATGAACTTGAGATTGTTTCCTCGGAAAGTGTACTGTATGCTCATTACCATTAACATGAAAAGTGACATTGCCTTTGTTGCAATCAATAACAGCCCCTGTAGTATTAAGAAAAGGTCTACCAAGGATAATAGACATACTATCATCCTCGGGAACATCAAGAATAACAAAGTCCGTTAAGATAGTGACATTTGCAACGACAACAGGCACATCCTCACAAATGCCAACAGGTATAGTAGTTGATTTATCAGCCATTTGCAAAGATATTTCAGTAGGTGTCAACTTATTCAATTCAAGTCTACGATATAAAGAGAGAGGCATAACACTAACACCGGCTCCAAGATCACATAAAGCAGTTCTAACATAATTTCTTTTAATGGAACATGGTATAGTTGGTACACCGGGATCTCCAAGTTTCTTTGGTATTCCACCCTTAAAAGTGTAATTAGCAAGCATGGTGGAAATTTCAGCTTCCGGTATCTTTCTTCTATTTGTAATGATATCCTTCATATACTTAGCATAAGGATTTACTTTCAGCATATCGTTAAGCGCATACGTAAGAAAATAGGTCTAATCATTTAGGAGGAAAGGGCATGGGTTTCTGAACCCATGGTTCTCTTTCTTTACCGTGCTTCCTAGCAACAAAATCTCTCTTATCATAACGTTGATTCTTTGATTGTGGGTTAGCAAGATCAGCAGCGGGTTCAATTTCTACATCATTGTTTTTGCTAGGTTGAGCATCAACATGAACATTATCATTAACATTATCACTAGGTTCATGTTCATCACCTGATTGAATTTCAGCATCAGAAATAGAAATATCATTGGGATTCTCACGTGTGTCTACAGTAGGTTCACTAGAAGCATGCAAAGTCCTATCATCTTTCTTTTTCTTCTTTTTAGAAGAACTAGGTGCCTCTAAATTATTTCTCGGAGAATCTTGCTCGATTCTCTTAGGGTGGCCTTCAGGATACAAAGGTTCCTGAGTCATTCTACCAGTTCTAGTAGCCACTCTAACAGCAAAGTCATTTTTATTATTTAACTCATCAAGCAAATTATTTTGATCTTTAAGTACTTGCTCAGCTGGAGTAGCCAACAGCTAATGAGGTGAAGTTCATCTTTAAATCTAGCTATATTATCGCATACGCGTCCTATCTCGAAAGCATTATCCTTTAACTCTCTACCAACATAAGCATTAAAACTTTCTTGTCTAGCCATAAAGTGATCAAATTCATCTAAACATGGGCTATGAAATTTAGTAGAGGGGATTTCAACTTTATCATATCTATATAGAGAATTTACCTTTACTACCTGTGTCGGGTTATCAAGACAATTAGGTTCTTCAGGCGGTAAATTAAGACCATGTATTTCTTCAATAGGAGGTAAATTCTTAACATCTTCAGCTTTAATACCTTTTTCTTTCATTGATTTCTTTGCCTCTTGCATATCGTGGTGCTCTGAAGTCAATTTCCACATTAATGTATTCACACTTAGAGTGTATGTCTTCATTGATTGAAGATATACATTACTTCGTGTGTTGCGCATCTAAGTCATCAAACTGCATAAGTGTTAGGATGTGTGCCTAATCACAGGACATTCAAGGATTCCAAGATATTTAGCTCACACCGGAACTTGCAAAACCTTTTCTCATCCAAGGGCTTAGTGAAGATATCAGCCAACTGCTCCTCTGTCTTGACGTGAATGATATCAATATCTTCTTTCATAACATGATCTCTGAGGAAGTGATGACGAATTTCAATGTGCTTTGTCTTCGAGTGCTGAACTGGGTTATTGGCAATCTTGATAGCACTTTCATTATCGCAGTAGAGTGGCACATGCTTTAGATGGATGCCATAGTCCTTAAGAGTTTGCTTCATCCATAGAAGCTGAGTGCAGTAAGATCCAGCAGCAGTGTATTCAGATTCAGCAGTTGAGAGTGATACACAATTCTGCTTCTTTGAAGACCAACAGACAAGAGATCGACCCAGAAAGTGACATGTGCCTGATGTAGACTTGCGATCCACCTTGTCACCAGCATAATCAGCATCCGAAAAGCCATGAGAATTTCCATTGATGAGTGCAAGGAAAGAACCGCTAGGATGCGTTCTTCCAAAGATGCCTTTATTAAAGTGTGTTCTTCCAATTCCTATGAAAATCAAGATGAAGATCTAAAAGTTATTGATGTGTCCCCCATTAAATCTTTGTTTTGCAATATGAATCTTTATGAAACTGAAGATGATCTTCCTTTACCTAGAAGGCGTTTTAAGAATTCGGAGTTTCTAGATCTTGATGATGAAATTGATGAAAGTGGGATTGGAAGAAATAAAAACCTAGATGTTGCTAAACCAACTATTTTGGATCTCAAGGAATTTAATTATGAAAGTTGCTCTTTAATTGGTTGTATTTCCTTGTTGCAATCCGTGCAAGATTCTCCTCATGCTTATAGTCAAAATAAGGCCTTTGCCGGACACATTGTTGATGCCTTGATGCAATCTTATGAAGAAAAACTTGAGTTGAAAGTTTCTATCCCTAGAAAACTCTATGATGAGTGGGAACCTTCTATTAAAATTAAAATTAAAGATTATGAGTTTCATGCTTTGTGTGATTTGGGTGCTAGTGTCTCTACTATTCCCAAAACTTTGTGTGATTTGCTAGATTTCCGTGACTTTGATGATTGCTCTCTAAACTTGCATCTTGTGGATTCCACTATTAAAAATCCTATGGGAAGAATTAATGATGTTCTTATTGTTGCAAATAGGAATTATGTGCCCGTAGATTTTATCGTTCTTGATATAGATTGCAATCCTTCATGTCCTATTATTCTTGGTAGACCTTTCCTTAGAACGATTGGTGCAATTATTGATATGAAGGAAGGGAATATTCGATTCCAATTTCCCTTAAAGAAGGGCATGGAACACTTCCCTAGAAAGAAAATAAAATTACCATATGAATCTATCATGAGAGCCACTTATGGATTGTCTACCAAAGATGGCAATACCTAGATCTATCCTTGCTTTTATGCCTAGCTAGGGGCGTTAAACGATAGCGCTTGTTGGGAGGCAACCCAATTTTTTTTTGCTTCTGTTTAGGAATAAATAATCCATCTATCCTCTTCTTGGATGTGGTTTTATCTTTTAAGTAGTGTTTGTGCCAAGTAGAACCTATAGGATAACCTACGATGATAGTTGATTTGATTCTGTTGAAAAACAGAAACTTTGCACGCACGAATATAATTTTGTAAAATCACAGAAACGTGATTTTGAGTTTACTATTTTTTCTTCTGTTCAATAGACAAATTGTACAGGACTTCCTATTTTTTTAGAGTTTTTAGAGTTCCAGAAGTTTGCATTAGTTACAGATTGCTACAGACTGTTCTGTTTTTGACAGATTCTGTTTTGCGTGTGTTGTTTGCTTATTTTAATGAATCCATGGCTAGTAAAATAGTTTATAATCCATAGAGAAGTTGGAATACAGTAGGTTTAACACCAATATAAATAAAGAATGAGTTCATTACAGTACCTTGAAGTAGTCTTTTGTTTTCTTTCTCTAACGGAGCTCACGAGATTTCTATTGAGTTTTGTGTTGTGAAGTTTTAAGTTTTGGGTGAATTCTTTTGATGGATTATGGAACAAGGAGTGGCAAGAGCCTAAGATTGGGGATGCCCATGGCACCCCCAAGATAATCCAAGGACACCAAAAAGTCAAAGCTTGGGGATGCCCCGAAAGGCATCCCCTCTTTCGTCCACTTCCATCGGTAATTTACTTGGAGCTATATTTTTATTCACCACATGATGTGTGTTTTGCTTGGAGCGTCTTGTATTATTTGCGTATTTGCTTGTTAGTTTACCACAATCATCCTTGCTGTACACACCTTTTGAGACAGCCATACATGAATTGGAATTTGTTAGAATACTCTAGTGCTTCACTTATATCTTTTGAGCTTGATAGTTTTGCTCATAGTACTTCACTTATATCTTTTGAGCGTGATTATTTTTGCTCTAGTGCTTCACTTATATCTTTTAGAGCACGGTGGTGGATTTTCTTTAAAGAAACTATTGATCTCTCATTCTTCACTTAGATTATATTGAGAGTCATTAATAGCATGGTAATTTGCTTAATGTTAATATACTTGGTGTTCAAGATATGTGAAACTTTCTTTTGAGTGAATTGAATACTAAGATAAGTTTGATGCTTGATAATTGTTTTGAGATATGGAGGTGATAATATCAAAGTCGTGCTAGTTGGGTAATTGTGAATTTGAGAAATGCTTGTGTTGAAGTTTGCAAGTCCCGTAGCATGCACGTATGGTTAAAGTTGTGTAACAAATTTGAAACATGAAGTGTACCTGGCTTGTGCATCCTTATAAGTGGCGGTCGGGGATGAGCGATGATCTTTTCCTACCAATCTATCCCCCTAGGAGTATGCGTGTAGTACTTGATTTTTGATGGCTTCTAAATTTTTGCAATAAGTATATGAGTTCTTTTGACTAATGTTGAGTCCATGGATTATACGCACTCTCACCTTTCCGCCTTTGCTAGCCTCTTCGGTACCGTGCATTGCCCTTTCTCACCTTGAGAGTTGGTGCAAACTTCGCCGGTGCATCCAAACCCCGTGATACGATACGCTCTATCACACATAAACCTCCTTATATCTTCCTCAAAACAGCCACCATACCTACCTATCATGGCATTTCCATAGCCATTCCGAGATATATTGCCATGCAACTTCCATCATCTTCATCATAACATAAATTAATTTTGTCATATTGCCATTGCATGATCATGTAGTTGACATCGTATTTGTGGCAAAGCCACCATGCATTATTTTTCATACATGTCACTCTTGATTCATTGCACCATCCCGGTACACCGCCGGAGGCATTCATATAGAGTCATATCTTGTTCTAAGTTTCGAGTTGTAATCCTTATGTTGTAATCAATAGAAGTGTGATGATCATCATTGTTAGAGCATTGCCCAAAGAAAGAAAAGAGAGAAGAAAGGCCAAAAAAAGAGAAAGGCCCAAAAGAAAAAAAAGAAAAAAGGGCAATGCTACTATCTCTTTTTCCACACTTGTGCTTCAAAGTAGCACCTTGTTCTTCATGTAGTGAGTCTCATAAGTTGTCTTTTCATACTAGTTGGAATTTTTCATTACAGAACTTGTCTTGTATATTCCTACGATGGGCTTCCTCAAATGCCCTAGGTCTTCATGAGCAAGCGAGTTGGATGCACACCCACTAGTTTTCTTTTGTTGAGCATTCATAGCTCTAGTGCATCCATTGCATGGCAATCCCTACTCCTCATGTTGACATCAATTAATGGGCATCTCCATAGCCCGTTGATTATCCTCGTCAATGTAAGACTTTCTCCTTTTTTGTCTTCTCCACACAATCCCCATCATCATATTCTATTCCACCCATAGTGTTATATAGATGGCTCGCGCTCATGTATTGCGTGAAGGTTGAAAAAGTTTGAGATTATTTAAGTATGAAACAATTGCTTGGATTGTCATCGCGGGTATAGAATTTGGGAACATCTTTGTGTGACGAAAATGAAGCATAGCCTAACTATATGATTTTGTAGGGATGAACTTTCTTTTGCCATGTTATTTTGAGAAGACATGATTGCTTTGATTAGTATGCTTGAAGTATTATTATTTTTATGTCAATATGCACTTTTGTCTTGAATCTTTCGGATCTGAATATTCTATCGCAGTTAAGAAGATTTACATTGAAATTATGCCAAAGTATCACTCCGCATCAAAAATTCTTTTTTATCATTTACCTACTCGAGGACGAGCAGGAATTAAGCTTGGGGATGCCTGATACGTCTCCAACATATCTATAATTTTTGATTGCTCCATGCTACTTTATCTACTGTTTTGGACTATATTTGGCTTTATTTTCCACTTTTATATTATTTTTGGGACTAACCTATTAACCGGAGGCCCAGCCCAGAATTGTTGTTTTTTTGCCTATTTCATTGTTTCAAAGAAACGGAATATCAAACGGAGTCTAAATGGAATGAAACCTTCTGGAACGTGATTTTCTCACCGAACGTGATCCAGGAGAATTGGACCCTACTCCAAGAAGTAACAGAGGCGGTCACGAGGGTGGGGGGCGCCCCCCCCCCCCCAGGGCGCGCACCCTGCCTCGTGGCCCCCCTGTTGCTCCACCGACGTACTGCTTCCTCCTATATATACCTACGTATCCCCGAACGATCAGAACAGGAGCCAAAAACCTAATTCCACTGCCGCAACCTTCTGTATCCACGAGATCCTATCTTGGGGCCTATTCCGGAGCTCCGCCGGAGGGGCATCCACCATGGAGGGCTTCTACATCAACACCATAGCCCCTCCGATGAAGTGTGAGTATACTTCAGACCTTCGGGTCCATAGCTAGTAGCTAGACGGCTTCTTCTCTCTTTTTGGATCTCAATACAATGTTCTCCCCCTCTCTCGTGGAGATCTATTCGATGTAATCTTCTTTTTGCGGTGTGTTTGTTGAGGCCGATGAATTGTGGGTTTATGATCCAGTTTATCTATGAACAATATTTGAATCTTCTCTGAATTCTTTTATGTATGATTGAGTTATCTTTGCAAGTGTCTTCGAATTATCCTTTTGGTTTAGCCAACTAGATTGGTAGTTCTTGCAATGGCAGAAGTGCTTAGCTTTGGGTTCAATCTTGCGGTGTCCTTTCCCAGTGACAGAAGGGGCAGCGAGGCACGTATTGTATTGTTGCCATCGAGGATAACAAGATGGTTTTTTTATCATATTGCATGAATTTATCCCTCTACATCATGTCATCTTGCTTAAGGTGTTACTCTGTTTTTAACTTAATACTCTAGATGCATGCAGGATAGCGGTCGATGAGTGGAGTAATAGTAGTAGATGCAGAATCATTTCGATCTACTTGTCTCGGACGTGATGCCTATATACATGATCATACCTAGATATACTCATAACTATGCTCAATTCTGTCAATTGCTCAACAGTAATTTGTTCACCCACCGTAGAATATCTATGCTCTTGAGAGAAGCCACTAGTGAAACCTATGGCCCCCGAGTCTATTCTCATCATATCAATCTCCATTACTTTATTACTTGCTTTGTTTTTACTTTTCCTTTTACTTTTCACTTTGCATCTCTATACCAAAAATACCAAAAATATTATTATCATCTCTATCAGATCTCACTCTCGTAAGTGACCGTGAAGGGATTGACAACCCCTAATCGCATTGGTTGCGAGGAGCTATCGTTTTGTGTAGGTACGAGGGACTTGTGCGTGGTCTCCTACTGGATTGATACCTTGGTTCTCAAAAACTGAGGGAAATACTTACGCTACTTTGCTGCATCATCCTCTCCTCTTCGGGGAAATCCAACGCAGTGCTCAAGAGGTAGCATGTATCTTGAATAATCATCAACAATAACGAAACCATAGAGACGAGCAGTAGCAGTGAGAGTAGAGTAGTGAGTGGGACCAAACAAGTCCATGTGGAGCAACTCAAAAGGTCCAGATGTAGTCATGATTTTCTTCGAGGGATGCTTGACCCTTGTCATCTTCCCAGCTTCACAAGCACCACATAGATGATCTTTCTTGAACTTGACGTCTTCGATGCCTATGACGTGCTTCTTCTTGGCGAGAGTGTGTAGGTTCCTCATGCCAGCATGCCCTAGCCTCCGATGCCAGAGCCAGCACTCTGAAGACTTGGCTAGAAGACATACGGCCATCTGTAGTCCTGCTGAGAAGTCTACCATGTACAGATCATCTTTCCTGTATCCTTCGAAGACTAGAGACTTGTCAGATTCCATTAGTACAAGGCAACGATATTTTCCAAATAGCACAATCATGTTTAAGTCACAAAGCATTGAGACAGACATTAAGTTGAAACCAAGGGATTCAACAAGCATCACTTTGTCCATGTGCTGATCCCTTGAGATCGCAACTCTACCTAGGCCCAATACCTTGCTTTTACGAGTGTCAGCGAATGTGATGTGACTTTTATCACATGGACATAAGGTTGAGTCCATGAGAAGACTTCGATCACCAGTCATGTGGTTAGTGCATCCGCTGTCCATAATCCATTCTGAAGCACGAGGTGTCGTACCCTACAGTGCAGTTAGGAGGATAGGCTTCACAAAGAGTATTGTGAAGCGTAAACATTTGTCGTACAAGAGGATTATCAAAGCTTAGATCAAGGTTAGGACTGATAGTATGACTGACAAGTGATTCAGATATGAAATACATAGTAAGACCATTTTATCATGCGTCCCTTAATGTGTTTTAGGTCCCCAACAATAGTATCAGACGCCTTTGATTTCCGGCTGGAGACCTTTCCCTGTATAAGAAAGTTAATTCTTCTTAACCACCCACATCTTCAGGTGTGGCTTAGAAGCAATGAGTCTAAATGCAGCATCTGAGAATTTCGGCTATGGAGCCCTGGCAAATAGCCTTGCAGGAGAAGAACGATACTCATATGAATAAGCAGAAAAGTTCTTAGTTCTATGAACATAGCGGTTTGAAGACACATGCTCATATTCATAAGTCTGAGTATGGTTTCCCTACAAAACATTGGCGTTAGGGTGACTCAGGTGAGTCATGTATCTGTATGAAGCCTTTGGGCCGTATGAAGCCATAGATCTGGGGTTTGTCTTCTTCCTAGGTGGTGTCATGATGACATTCACAGGAAGATTCTCAATACACTGCTTAGGTACCCACATCTTCTTCATAGGTGGTCCATTCCTGCAGTTAGTACCAATATACCTGGCAAACACTTCACCATTCTGATTCTTAAACAGTTTATAGTTTGCATCAAAGGATTCATCAATGATGATAGGGTTAGCGCAAGTGAAACCAGATAAGGTGGATGGATCTACTGAAGGTTCCTTTGCAGCAACCCATGTGGTTTTGGGGTACTGTTCAGGCTTCCAGTACGACCCATCAACATTCATTTTCCTCTCGAACCCAATACCCTCTTTTCTAGGGTTTCGGTTCAGAATCTGCTTTTTGAGGACATCACATAATGTCTGATGCCCTTTGAGGCTTTTGTACATCCCTGTCTCAATTAGTGTCTTCAACCTGGCATTCTCATCAGCAATAGTAGTGGTATCCTCAACAGAGGGGTTAGTTACCACATCAGCAGTTGAATATATTGCAACAGGAGCAGTAGAACATCCAGCAACAGAAACAGCGTTATCACGCTCAATGCATTGTAAACATGGTGGTTCAAATCCTTCCTGAGCAGGACTGATCTGTTGAGCGCGTAGTGACTCGTTCTCCTTTTGAAGATCTTCATGATCCGATCTCAATTTCTCAAGTTCCTGCTTCCTTTGAAGATAATCGTAGGAAAGCTTTTCATGAGATGTTGAGAGGGTTTCATGATGACCTTCAAGTTTCTGGTACTTAACATGAAGATTTTTTTGTCTTCAATTAAGGACTGAGTCTTAGTCATTTCCGCGTCCAACAGGTCATCGCTTTTGTCTAATAGTTTTTGAATATGTTCAATAGCTTTCTATTCTTCAGTTGCAATTTTAGCAAGTTTTTTGTAGCTAGGTTTGGATTCACAATCGGAGTCATCTTCACTTGATGTTTGAAAGTAACCATCACGTGAGTTTACCTTGGCACCGTGTGCCATGAAGCAGTAAGTGGGAGGGGAGTCGTCCTTGTCACTGGCATCAGCGTTGGTGATGGATATATTGTCTTCAGTGTTCAAGATGGATTTGGCAATGTAGGCTGAAGCCAGAGCTAGACTTGCAACGCCAGAGTCAGATTCCTCCTCAAATTCCACCACTTCTGCCTCCTCAGAAGCAGACTCCTCCTCTGAATCCATTTCCTTGCCAACAAAAGCACGAGCCTTGCCAGATGAACTTCTCTTGTGTGATGAAGACTTGGAAGAAGACTTTGAATATTTCTTCTTCTTCTCGTCATCAGAATCATATTCCTTGCTCTTCTTCTTTTTCTTCTCATTGTCCCACTGTGGACACTTGGAGATGTAGTGACCAGGTTTCTTGCACTTGTGACAGGTTCTCTTCTTGTGGTCATGGGAAGAAGCTTCAACATTTCTTGAGCTGGATCGTGAAGACTTTCTGAAGCCTTTCTTCTTAGTGAACTTCTAGAACTTCTTCACAAGCATAGCAAGATCCTTTCCAAGGTCTTCAGCTTCACCAGAACTGCAGTCAGATTCTTCTTCAGATGAGGAAACAGCCTTTGCCTTCAAAGCGTGAGTTCGGCCATAGTTGGGACCATAGATATCTCTTTTCTCAGATAGCTGGAACTCATGTGTGTTGAGCCTCTCAAGTATGTCATATGGATCGAGTGTCTTGAAGTCAGGGCGTTCTTGAATCATAAGAGCTAGAGTGTCAAATGAGCTGTCAAGAGATCTCAGAAGCATCTTGACGATTTCAAGCTTGGTGATCTTAGTGGCGCCGAGAGCCTGAAGCTTGTTTGTGATGTCAGTGAAACGATCAAACGTGAGCTGAACATTTTCATTGTCATTTCTCTTGAAGCGGTTGAAGAGGTTGCGTAGGACACTGATTCTTTGATCTCTCTGGGTTGAAACGCCTTCATTGACCTTGGAGAGCCAATCCCAGACTAGCTTCGATGTTTCCAAAGCACTCACACGGCCATACTGTCCTTTGGTCAGATGACCACAGATGATGTTCTTCGCAATAGAATCGACTTGAATGAACTTCTTGACATCAGTAGGGGTGACACCTTCACCTGTCTGGGGAATGTCGTTCTTGACGACATACCGTAGATCAACATCAATGGCTTCAAGATGCATACGCAAATTATTCTTCCAGTAGGGATATTTAGTGCCATCGAAGACAGGGCACGCGGCGGAGACTTTGATTATCCCTGCAGCCGACATAGCTGAAACTCCAGGTGGTTAAACCGAATCACACAGAACAAGGGAGTACCTAATGACCCACAAGTATAGGGGATCTATCGTAGTCCTTCCGATAAGTAAGAGTGTTGAACCCAACGAGGAGCAAAAGGAAATGATAAGCGGTTTTCAGCAAGGTATTCTCTGCAAGTACTAAAATAAGTGGTAACAGATAGTTTTGTGATAGGATAAATTGTAACGAGCAACAAGTAACAAAAGTAAATAAAGTGCAGCAAGGTGGACCAATCCTTTCTGTAGCAAAGGACAAGCCTGGACAAACTCTTATAATAGGAAAAGCGCTCCCGAGGACACATGGGAATATCGTCAAGCTAGTTTTCATCACGCTCATATGATTCGCGTTCGGTACTTTGATAATTTGATATGTGGGTGGACTGGTGCTTGGGTGTTGTTCTTACTTGAACAAGCATCCCTCTTATGATTAACATCTATTGCAAGCATCCACAACTAAAACAAAAGTATTAAGGTAAACCTAACCATAGCATGAAACATATGGATCCAAATCAGCCCCTTACGAAGCAACGCATAAACTAGGTTTAAGCTTTTGTCACTCTAGCAACCCATCATCTACTTATTACTTCCCAATGCCTTCCTCTAGGCCCAAATAATGGTGAAGTGTTATGTAGTCGACGTTCACATAACACCACTAGAGGTTAGACAACATACATCTTATCAAAATATCGATCGAATACCAAATTCACATGACTACTAATAGCAAAACTTCTCCCTTGTCCTCAGGAACAAACGTAACTACTCAGAAAGCATATTCATGTTCATAATCAGAGGGGTAATAATGTGCATAAAGGATCTTAACATATGATCTTCCACCAAATAAACCAACTAGCATCAACTACAAGGAGTAATCAACACTACTAGCAACCCACTAGCACCAATCCCGAACTTGGAGACAAGATTTGGATACAAGAGATGAACTACGGTTTGGAGATGAGATGGTGCTGGTGAATATGTTGATGGAGATTGCCCTCTCCCGAAGAGAGGAGCGTTGGTGATGACGATGGTGATGATTTCCCCCTCCCGGAGGGAAGTGTCCCCGGCAGAACAGCTCTGCTAGAGCCCTAGATTGGTTCCGCCAAGGTTCCGCCTCGTGGCGGCGGAGTCTCGTCCCAAAAGGTTGCCTTCTATTTTTTTCTCATCGAAAGACTTTATATAGGAGAAGATGGGCATCGGAGAGCCACCAGGGGGCCCACGAGGTAGGGGGGCGTGCCTAGGGGGGCACGCCCCCCACCCTCATGAGCAGGGTGTGGGCCCCTGGCCTTCATCTTTGGCGATGATTTTTCTTTATTTATTTTAAGTTATTCCGTGGAGTTTTAGGACTTTTGGAGTTGCGCAGAATAGGCCCTCAATATTTGCTCCTTTTCCAGCCCAGAATTCCAGCTGCTGGCATTCTCCCTCTTCATGTAAACCTTGTAAAATCAGAGAGAATAGCCATAAGTATTCTGACATAACGTGAAATAACATCCCATAATGCAATAAATATTGTCATAAAAGCATGATGCAAAATGGACGTATCAACTCCCCCAAGGTTAGACCTCGCTTGTCCTCAAGCGAAAAGCCGATAACAATAAATATGTCCTCATGTTTAGAGGTAGAGGCGTCGATAAAAATAAAATATGGACATGAAGGCATCATGATTATTTCCATAACAGCAACATAAATAGCTTTTGTCGTATGATTACTCATGTTCAAATGATGATCTTTTGCCAAAGCCAAAGTATGAATTAGAAACCTTATTGAGCACTAACAATTATAATCTCAGTCATTGAAGCGATTGCAATTTATCTTAACATCGGAAAGAGTCTATGTGAGAGCTTAAAAGCAAGTCCACATACTCAACTATCACTTAGTCCTTCATAATTGCTAAAACTCATGCAACACTTGTGGTTACAGAGTTTTAATCGGACACAGAGAAAGATAGGGGCTTATAGTTTTGCCCCACAACCTTTTACCTCAAGGGTAATGTCAATAATAATAATTCATGCTCCCCCACATCCAATTAGATATATATATATATATATATATATATATATATATATATATATATATATATATATATATATCATGTTCTTTCCAACATGCTGAGCTTGCCAAAGGATAAAATGAAAAAGGAAAGGTGAAGATCACCGTGACTCTTGCATAAGGTAGAGGATAATAATAAAAGATAGGCCCTTCACAGAGGGAAGCAGAGGTTGTCATGCACATTTAGGGTTGATACACAAAATCTTAATGCAAAAGAACGTCACTTTATGTTGCCCCTTGTATGTGGACCTTTATTATGTAGTCTGTCACTTTTATTGCGTCCACAACAAGTTCGTACAAAGTCTATTTCTCTGCACTAATAAGTCATGCATATTTAGAGAGCAATTTTTATTGCTTGCACCGATGACAACTTACTTGAAGGATCTTACTCAATCCATAGGTGGATATGGTGGACTCTCATGGCAAAACTGGTTTAAGGGTATTTGGAAGCACAAGTAGTATTTCTACTTAGTGCTGGGAATTTGGCTAGCATGAGGTGGAAAGGCAAGCTCAACACGGTAGAGCATCCATGACAACATACTTCAGATGTAAGAAAACATAACTCATTATGTCTTCCTTGTCCAACATCAACTCTTTAGCATGTCATATTTTAATGAGTGCTCCCAATCATAAAAGATGTCAATGATAATATATCTATATGTGAAACCTCTCTTTCCTTATTACTTCCTATTAATTGCAACGATTACCAAAGCTATATTTGCCAACTCCCAACAACTTTTAATCATCATACTCTTTCTATGTGGAGTCATTACTTTCACTAGGATCAATATGAACTCTTTGATTCCTTCTATTCTTTTTCTACTAATCACCCAAGATCATGGCCAAATACTCAAGCCCTTGACTCAACACTAATCTTTATTATATAGCTCATAGACTCGATTACAAAGAAGGATCATAAAGCAAAACTCAAAACTAGATCATGCCATGACTTTATTCTACTAAATCAAGATACTACTAAAAGAATCGAACTAAGAAAAACGGTAAAGATAGGAGTTGTGATGGTGATACGATACCAGGGCACCTCCCCCAAGCTTGGTAGTTGCCAAGGGGAGTGCCCATACCCAGGTGATTATATCCTCGGAGGTGATGGAGGTGGTGATGATGACGGTGGATAATCACACATTGAGCGTAAAAGCTCCTCCAATTTGCGGATAATGCCCTTGAGCCCAGCAATATGATCCTTCAACAAAATATTCTCCTGTGTGAGATACTTGTTCTGTATGCGGGCTAACTCAATCATCTTGAAGACTTCAAGCTCTGTTGGAGTGAAAAGGTTAGGTAAAGGTTGAGGGATGTCTTCTTCTTTCACCACCGGAGCTTGAACCTCCATGGCCTTCTTGATCCTTTCATCCTTGTTGATTTCTTCTGGTTCCTCTGTTTTCAACTCTATCTTCAATAGCCAAGCATCCTTGTCTTTTTTGTTGGAGGAGGGAGAAGTCATGGTGCTCTAGAACTGTCAGAAAAATAGCTCGAAACAAAAACAGGGGAGATTTGCGTGATACGGGAGTCAAAACCTTCGGGAGAATATATAATGAATTTTTACCGACCAAAATGCGTATCGTGCAAGGAAACAGAGTCCGGAGGGCACACTAGGTGCTCACGAGGTAGGGGGCGCGCCCAGGGGGGTAGGGCGCGCCCTCCTCCCTTGTGGAGGCCTTGTGTCCTCCCCGGACTGCTACTTATTTTTCTATTTTTCTAAATATTCCAAAACGGAGAAATATTGACTTAAAAATTGTTTCGGAGTCGGTTTACTTACCGTTCCACATACCTATTCCTTTTCGGAGTCTGGAACGTTCTGGAAAGTGTCCTTTATGTATTCCTCCGGGGTTATGGTTTCGATAATATTAGTTTCAACATTTATAGGATTACCTGAGATATAGTGTTTGATCCTTTGACCGTTTACCACCTTCGGATTTGTGCCTGTGAAGTTGTTGATTTTTATGGCACCGGAACGATAGACCTCCTCGATAACGTAGGGACCTTCCCATTTAGAGAGAAGTTTTCCTGCAAAAACCCTTAAACGAGAGTTGTATAGCAATACATAATCACCTACATTAAACTCACGCTTTTGTATCCTTTTGTCATGCCATCTTTTAACCTTTTCTTTAAACAACTTGGCATTTTCATAAGCTTGGGTTCTCCATTCATCAAGTGAGCTAATATCAAATAACCTCTTCTCATCAGCAATTTGAAATCGTAGTTGAGCTCTTTAATAGCCCAATATGCCTTATGTTCTAGTTTGAGAGGTAAGTGACATGCTTTTCCATAAACCATTTTATACGGAGACATACCCATAGGATTCTTATATGCAGTTCTATAGGCCCGTAATGCATCATCAAGTTTTTTGGACCAATTCTTTCTAGACCTATTGACAGTTTTTTCCAAAATTAATTTGAGCTCTCTATTTCTCAATTCTACGTGACCACTAGACTGCGGGTGATATGGAGATGCAATTCTATGATTAACATCATATTTAGCAAGCATCTTACGGAAAGCACCATGAATAAAGTTTGAACCAAATCAGTCATTAAATATCTAGGGACTCCAAACCTCGGAAAAATAACTTCCTTAAGCATTTTAATAGAAGTGTTATGATCAGCACTACTAGTTGGAATAGCTTCTACCCACTTAGTAACGTAATCAACAGCAACTAAAATATGTGTATATCCATTAGAGGCAGGAAAAGGTCCCATATAATCAAAGCCCCAAACTTCAAATGGTTCAATAAGAAGTGAATAATTCATAGGCATTTCTTGACGTCTACTAATATTACCAATTCTTTGACATTCGTCGCAAGACAAAACAAACTTACGGGCATCCTTGAAGAGAGTAGGCCAATAAAAACCAGATTGCAATACCTTATGTGCAGTTCTATCTCCAGCGTGGTGTCCTCCATAAGCCTCGGAGTGACACTTGCGTAGGATCTGTTCCTGTTCATGCTTAGGTACACAACGTCTAATAACACCATCTACTCCTTCTTTATAAAGATGTGGGTCATCCCAAAAGTAATGTCACAAGTCATAGAAAAACTTTTTCTTTTGTTGGTATGTGAAGCTAGGTGGTATAAATTTAGCAACAATATAATTAGCATAATCAGCATACCATGGAGTGCTATGAGAAGTGCTTATGACATTTAATTGTTCATCAGGAAAGCTATCATCAATAGGTAGTGGGTCATCAAGAACATTCTCTAACCTAGACAAGTTGTCTGCAATGGGGTTCTCAGCTCCTTTTCTATCAACAATATGTAAATCAAATTCTTGCAGCAGGAGAACCCATCTAATGAGTCTAGGTTTTGCATCTTTCTTTTCCATAAGATATTTAATAGCAGCATGATCTGTGTGAATAGTTACTTTGGAATCAACAATATAGGGTCTGAATTTATCACAAGCAAATACAACTGCCAAAAGTTCCTTTTCGGTAGTAGCATGATTTCTTTGAGAATTGTCTAGAGTCTTACTAGAATAATGGATAACATTCAGTTTCTTATCAACTCTTTGCCCTAGAACAGCACCTACAGCATAATCACTAGCATCACACATAATTTCAAAGGGTAAATTCCAATTAGGTGGCTGAACAACAGGTGCAGAGACTAATGCTTTCTTAAGTATTTCAAATGCTTCTACACAATCATCATCACAGACAAATGGTACATCTTTTTGTAATAAATTAGTTAGAGGCCGAGAGATTTTTGAGAAGTCCTTAATGAACCTCCTATAAAATCCGGCGTGACCAAGGAAACTTCTTATACCTTTGATGTCCTTGGGACATGGCATCTTTTCAATAGTGTCAACCTTGGCTATCAACTTCAATACCTCTTTCAGAAACTTTGTGCCCCAATACAATACCTTCATTAACCATAAAGTGGCACTTTTCCCAATTCAAGACAAGATTAGTTTCTTCACATCTCTACAAAACTTGAGCAAGATTGCTCAAGCAATCATCAAAAGAGGAACCATAGACGGAAAAATCGTCCATGAAAACCTCACAAATTTTCTCGCAAAAGTCAAAGAATATAGCCATCATGCATCTTTGAAAGGTAGCAGGTGCATTACATAAACCGAAAGGCATACGTCTATAAGCAAAAGTACCAAAAGGGCATGTAAAAGTAGTCTTTGATTGGTCTTTAGCCGACACAGGTATTTGAGAAAAACCAGAATAACCATCTAGAAAGCAATAATGTGTATGTTTGCATAATCTTTCTAGCATTTGATCGATAAAAGGTAACGGGTAATGATCTTTCTTGGTAGCCTTATTTAATTTGCGGAAATCAATTACCATCCTATATCCTGTGATAATTCTTTGCGGAATCAATTCATCTTTATCATTAGGGACAACAGTAATACCTCCCTTCTTAGGGACACAATGGACAGGACTTACCCACTGACTATCAGCAACGGGATCAATTATACCTGCCTCCAGAAGCTTGAGTATTTCCTTTCTTACCACTTATTTCATTTTAGGATTCAACCGTCGTTGAGGATCACAATCTGGTTTAGCATCTGCTTCCAAATTTATTTTATGTTGACATAGAGTGGGACTGATGCCCTTAAGATCATCCAGAGTATATCCAATAGCGGCACCGTGTTTTTTCAGAGTTTTCAATAATCTTTCTTCTTCATGCTCTGAAAGGTTAGCACTAATAATGACACGATGTATTTTATTTTCAAGATAAGCATATTTAAGATTATAAGGCAACGATTTAAGCTCAAACACGGGATCACCCTTGTGTGGAGGGGGACCCCCTAGGATTTCAACAGGCAAATTGTGTTGCCGAATAGGTTCCTGTTTAAAGAATACTTCATCTATTTCCCTTCTTTCATTCATGAACATATCATTTTCATGGTCTAGAAAATAATGTTCTAAAGGATCACTAGGAGGTACGGCAATAGAAGCAAGACCAATAATTTCATCCTTACTAGGCAATTCTTCCTCACGATGTTGTTTACTAAATTTAGAGAAATTAAACTCATGAACCATATCATCCAAGCCAATAGTAACAACATTCTTTTTGCAGTCTATCTTAGCATTAACAGTATTCAAAAAGGGTCTACCAAATATAATCGGACAAAAGCTATCTTGTGGAGAACCAAGAACAAGAAAATCAGCGGGGTATTTAGTTTTCCCACACAAGACTTCGACATCTCTAACAATTCCTATTGGAGATATAGTATCTCTATTGGCAAGTTTAATTGTAACATCAATATCCTCTAACTCAGTAAATGCAATTTCATGCATAATTTCTTTGTATAATTCAATGGGTATAACACTAGCACTAGCACCCATATCACATAAGCCATGATAACAATGATCTCCTACTTTAACAGAAATAACAGGCACGCCTACCACAGGTCTATGTTTATCTCTATCATAGGGTTTAGCAATTCTAGCAGTTTCACCAGAGAATTGAATAACATGCCCATCAATATTATCAGACAAGAGATCTTTAACAATAGCAATATTGGGTTCTACTTTGACTTGCTCGGGAGGTGTATAAGTTCTAGTATTGCTTTTACGAACAATTGTTGAAGCTTTATCATGATCCTTCATTCTAACAGGGAAAGGTGGTTTCTCAACATAAGAAGTGGGAACAATAGGATCATTATAAGTGACAATCTTTTCTTCAACTTTAATAGGTGCAGCTACTTATACTTCTATGGGAGGATGATATTTAAACCATTTCTCCTTGGGGAGATCAACATAAGTAGCAAAAGATTCACAGAAAGAAGCTACTATCTCAGAGTCAAGTCCATATTTAGTGCTAAACTTACGGAAAATATCGGTATCCATAAAAGATTTAACACAATCAAACTTAGGTGTCATAGCTAACTCCTTACCTTCGTCGAGGTTCCAATCTTCAGAGTTGCGTTTAATTCTATCCAATAAATTCCATCTAAATTCAATAGTCTTCATCATAAAATAGCCAGCACAAGAAGTATCGAGCATGGTGCGATTGTTATTAGAAAGCCGGGCATAAAAACTTTGCATAATCACTTCTCTTGCAAGCTCATGATTGGGGAATGAATATAACATTGATTTAAGCCTCCCCCAAGCTTGAGTGATGCTTTCTCCTTCGCGAGGCCAAAAATTATATATATAATTGTGATCACGATGAGCAAGATGCATAGGGTAATACTTTTGATGAAATTCCAATTTCAATCTTTTATAGTTCCATGATCTCATATCATCACATAGCCTATACCATGTCAATGTGTCTCCCTTCAAAGATAAAGGGAAGGTCTTCTTCTTAACAACATCATCGGGTATACTTGCAAGCTTAAATAGTCCACAAACATCATCCACATAGCGTAGATGTTCATCAGGATGCCTTGTTCCATCTCCTGTAAAAGTGTTACCTAGCAGTTTTTCCATCAAACCTGAAGGAATTTCAAAAGGAGTTTCATTTTCAATAGGTTCAGTAGGTTTAGTAGGTTGAGGAGCAACTCTTTGCTCTACTGGATGGGGTGAAGATACCCCGAACAAGCCCCTCGGACAATTACTTTCCATAGTAACAAGTGACAGAAAATTTCAGCACACTAAACAAAATTTTCCTTACCAAATTCCACCTACCAAAGGCGCTTCACTCCCCGGCAACGGTGCCAGAAAAGAGTCTTGATGACCCACAGGTATAGGGGATCTATTGTAGTCCTTTCGATAAGTAAGAGTGTCCAACCCAACGAGGAGCAGAAGGAAATGATAAGCGGTTTTCAGCAAGGTATTCTATGCAAGTACTGAAATAAGTGGTAACAGATAGTTTTGTGATAGGATAAATTGTAACGAGCAACAAGTAACAAAAGTAAATAAAGTGCAGCAAGGTGGCCCAATCCTTTTTGTAGCAAAGGACAAGCCTGGACAAACTCTTATAATAGGAAAAGCGCTCCCGAGGACACATGGGAATATCGTCAAGCTAGTTTTCATCACGCTCATATGATTCGCGTTCGGTACTTTGATAATTTGATATGTGGGTGGACCGGTGCTTGGGTGATGTTCTTAATTGAACAAGCATCCCACTTATGATTAACCTCTAGTGCAAGCATCCGCAACTACAACAAAAGTATTAAGGTAAACCTAACCATAGCATGAAACATATGGATCCAAATCAGCCCCTTACGAAGCAACGCATAAACTAGAGTTTAAGCTTATGTCATTCTAGCAACCCAACATCTACTTATTACTTCCCAATGCCTTCCTATAGGCCCAAATAATGGTGAAGTGTTATGTAGTCGACGTTCACATAACACCACTAGAGGTTAGACAACATACATCTTATCAAAATATCGAACGAATACCAAATTCACATGACTACTAATAGCAAAACTTCTCCCTTGTCCTCAGGAACAAACGTAACTACTCACAAAACATATTCATGTTCATAATTAGAGGGGTAATAATGTGCATAAAGGATCTGAGCATATGATCTTCCACAAAATAAACCAAGTAGCATCAACTACAAGGAGTAATCAACACTACTAGCAACCTACTAGCACCAATCCCGGACTTGGAGACAAGAATTGGATACAAGAGATGAACTAGGGTTTGGAGATGAGATGGTGCTGGTGAAGATGTTGATGGAGATTGCCCTCTCCCGAAGAGAGGAGCGTTGGTGATGACGATGGTGATGATTTCCCCCTCCCGGAGGGAAGTGTGTTCCGCCAAGGTTCCGCCTCGTGGCGGCGGAGTCTCGTCCCGAAAGGTTGCCTTTTATTTTTTCTCATCGAAAGACTTCATATAGGAGAAGATGGGCGTCGGAGAGCCACCAGGGGGCCCACGAGGTAGGGGGGCGCGCCCCCCACCCTCGTGAGCAGGGTGTGGGCCCCCTAGCCTTCATCTTTGGCGACGATTTTTCTTTATTTATTTTAAGGTACTCCGTGGAGTTTCAGGATTTTTGGAGTTGCGCAGAATAGGCCTTCAATATTTGCTCCTTTTCCAACCCAGAATTCCAGCTGCCGGCATTCTCCCTCTTCATGTAAACCTTGTAAAATCATAGAGAATAGCCATAAGTATTGTGACATAACGTGTAATAACAGCCCATAATGCAATAAATATTGTCATAAAAGCATGATGCAAAATGGACGTATCAGTACGTTGCTCTCATACCAATTGAAAGTGCTAGTCATCGACTACAGGGGGGGTGAATAGACGATTTTTATGAAAGTCTTCAAAACATGAAAGTTTTGAAGACAAACACGAAAACAGGACCTATAAATATGCAGCGAAAGATGAACTACACTAGACAAGCCATAGTCAGACAAGTATGAAACTAAAGCATGATGACTGATAGCAGCTAGGTAGTAGGATCAGGATGAAAGATAGTATGAAGCCAATCAGAACAAGTAGTCACACAGTGAAGTCAAACAGGCATAGCAATCAAGCATTGACTTCACAAAGACGAACTATAAGTAAGGAGAGTAAGATATAGAACCAGTGTGTTGTGAAGACAAGGATTTGTTCGACCAGTTCCGGTTGCTGTGACAACTGTACGTCTGGTTAGGGAGGCTGAGACTGAACTCAGAGGACCGTGTCTTCACCTTACTCCCCTTGAGCTAAGGACACACAGTCCTCACCCAATCACTCTGGTAAGTCTTCAAGGTAGACTTCCAAACCATCACAGATTTCGTTCACCAACAATCCACAATTACTCTTGGATGCTCAGAACGCGACGCCTAACCGGCTGGAGGATTCACAGTCCTCAAGTGTAACAAGTCTTCAGATCACGCAGACAGAAAGACTTCAGTGATGCCAAACACTCTTTGGGCTCTGGGTGTTTTGGGCTTTGTCCTCACAAGGATTTCTCTCTCAAACTCTTCGGAGGTGGGTTGTCTCAACGACAAAAGCCGTGCACTAACTCTGAGTAGCCACCAATTTATGGTGTAGGGGGTGGGCTATATATAGCCACTAGGCAATCTGACCTGATTTGTCTGAAATGACCTTGGGTCACTAAGGAACTGACACGTGTCACAACGGTCAGATTTCAAACACACGCGACAGCTTGACTTGGGCTACAAGTAAAGCTGACTTATGCGACTCTGGATAAGATTTTCTCTCATTGTCTTCACTCGAAGACATAGGATTTTGGTTGAGCATCACTTCAGTCACTCTGACTTTGTTCACTTGGACCCCACTTAACAGTGCGATGGTTCCTATGACTCAACAAAAGAAAAGAAACAACAAAACTGGTAAGTCTTCGCGCTCCATAGTCTTCACTCAATGTCTTCTTCTGTCATAGTCTTCAATGTGAATATCTTCACGTACCACCATTATCTTCAATGTCTTCATACATTTTTAAGGGTCATCTCCGGTAGGTAAACCGAATCAAGGAGGGACTACTACCTGTGTTATCCTGCAATTCTCACAAACACATTAGTCCCTCAACCACGTTTGTCGTCAATACTCCAAAACCAAACTAGGGGTGGCACTAGATGCACTTACAAGTCATCTTGGGAAGTGTAAGTGCATCTAGTGCCACCCCTAGTTGGTTTTGGAGTATTGACGACAAAGTTGGTTGAGGGTCTAATGCGTTTGTGAGAATTGTAGGATAACGTAGGTAGTGTCCCTCATTGATTCGGTTTACCTACCGGAGATGACCCCTAAAAATGTATGAAGACATTGAAGACAATGGTGGAATGTGAAGATATTCATATTGAAGACTATGACATGAGAAGACATTGAGTGAAGACTATGGAGCGCGACGACTGTGTGTTTCGCTGTTTCCTTTCTCTTCTTTATTGAGTCATAGGAACCACCGTACTGTTAAGTGGGGTCCAAGTGAACTAAGTCAGGATGACTGAAGTGATGCTCAACCCAAATCCTATGTCTTCGAGCGAAGACAATGAGAGCAAATCTTATCCAGAGCTGGATGAGTCAGCTTTGCTTGTAGCCCAAGTAAAGTTGTCGTGTGTGTTTGAAATCTGACCGTTGGAACACGTGTTAGTTCCTTAGTGACCCAGGGTCATTTCGGACATATCAGGTCGGGTTGCCCAGTGGCTATAAATAGCCCACCCCCTACACCATAAATTGGTGGCTGCTCAGAGTTAGTGCAGGGCTTTTGTCGTTTGAGAGCAACCCACCTCGAAGCCTTTGAGAGAGAGAAATCCTTGACAAAGCCCAAACACCCAGAGCCAAAGAGTGTTAGGCATCACTGAAGTCTTTCTTTCTGTGTGACCTGAAGACTTATTACACTTGAGGACTGTGAATCCTCCAGCCAGTTAGGCGTCGCGTTCTGAGCATCCAAGCGTCATTGTGGATTGCCGGTGAACAAAGTCTGTGAAGGTTCGGAGGACTGGGTGTCCTTAGCTCAAGGGGAATAAGGTGAAGATGCGGTCTTCTGAGTTGAATCTCAGCCTCCCTAACCAGACGTACAGTTGTCACAGCAACTGGAACTGGTCCAACAAATCTCATGTCTTCAACAAGTGACTGGTTCTATCCTCTCCCTTCCTTTACTTAGAGTTTGTCTTCGTGAAATCATTGCTTATCTGTCATACCTGTCTGACTTCATTGCTTGACTACTATCGTTGATTTGCTTGATACTATCTTCCATCCTGATCCTTACTACATAGCTGCCATTAGTCCTGTACTTTCATATCATTGCATACTTGATTATGGTTTGCTTATTGTAGTTTATCTTCCGCTGCATATCAATTAGGTCATTTCTGTAGTCTGTCTTCGAAACTTCCAAGTTTTGAAGACTTCCATAAAAATCGCCTATTCACCCCCCCCCCCCTCTAGTCGATAACTAACACTTTCAATTGGTATCAGAGCAAGGTACTCCCTTGTTCTGTGTGATTCGGTTTAACCACCTGGAGTTTTAGCTATGTCGACTACAGGGATAATCAAAGTCTCCGCTGCTTGCCCCGTGTTTGATGGAACTGAATATCCCTACTGGAAGAATAAGATGCGTATGCATCTTGAAGCCATTGATGTCGACCTCTGGTATGTCGTCAAGAACGGCGTTCCCAAAACTGGTGAAGGTGTCACCCCTAGTGATGTCAAGAAGTTCATTCAACTGGACTCTACTGCCAAGAACATTATCTGTGGTCATCTGACCAAAGGACAGTATGGCCATGTGAGTGCTCTGGAAACGTCGAAGCTAGTCTGCGACTGGCTATCCAAGGTCAACGAAGGCGTCTCAACCCAGAGAGATCAAAGGATCAGTGTTCTTCGCAATCTCTTCAATCGCTTCAAGAGAAACGACAATGAAAATGTCCAACTCACGTTCGATCGCCTCACTGACATCACAAATGAGCTTCAATCTCTCGGCGCAACTGAGATTATCAAGCATGAAATCTTCAAGACACTACTGAGATAACTTGATAGCTCCTTTGACACCCTTGCCCTCATGATACAAGAACGTCCTGACTTCAAGACACTCGATCTGTCTGATATACTTGAGAGGCTCAACACACATGAGTTCCAGCTTTCTGAGAAACAAGATATCTATGGTCCCAACTATGGCCGAACTCGCGCATTGAAGGCAAAAGTTGTTTCCTCATCTGAAGAAGAATCTGACTGCAGTTCTGATGATCCTGAAGACATTGGAAAGGAACTTGCTATGCTAGTGAAGAAGTTCCAGAAATTCACCAAGAAGAAAGGCTTCAGAAAGTCTTCACGATCCAGCTCAAGGAATGATGAAGCTTCCACTCATGACCATAAGAAGAGAACCTGCCACAAGTGCAAGAAACCTGGTCACTACATATCTGAATGTCCACAGTGGGACAATGAGAAGAAGAAGAAGAAGAGCAAGGAATATGATTCTGATGACAAGAAGAAGAAGAAATCGTCAAAGTCTTCTTCTAAGTCTTCTTCCAAGTCTTCATCACACAAGAAGAGCTCATCTAGCAAGGCTCGTGCCTTTGTTGGCAAGGAAATGGATTCAGAAGAGGAGTCTGCTTCTGAGGAGGCGGAGGTGGAGTCTGGAGAGGAGTCTGACCCTGGCGTTGCAAGTCTGGCTCTAGCCACATCCTATGTTGCCAAGTCCATCTTCAACACTGAGGGCAATGACTTCCACACCAACTCTGAAGCTAATGACGAAGACGATCCTACTCCCACCTACTGCTTCATGGCACGTGGTGCCAAGGTAAAATCATGTAATGCTTACTTTCAAACATCAAGTGAAGATGACTCTTATTGTGAATCCAAACCCAGCTACAAAACACTTGCTAAAATTGCAACTGAACAACAAAAGGCTATGGAACATACTCAAAAACTGTTAGACAAAAGCGATGACCTGTTGGACGCAGAAATGACACGTTCACAGTCCTTAGTTGAAGATATAAAAAATCTTCATGCTAAGTACCAAGAACTTGAAAGTCGTCATGAAACGCTCTCAACCACTTATGAAAAGCTCTCCTATGACTATCTTCAAAGGAAGCAAGAGCTTGAGAAATTAAGAGCGGCTCATGAAGATCTTCAAAAAGAGAATGAATCACTTCGCGCTCAACAGATCAGTCCCGCTCAGGATGGATTTGAACCACCATGTCTAAAATGCATTGAGCGTGATAACGCTACATCTATTGCTGAATGTTCCACTGCTGCTACTGCTTCATTGTCTTCACCTACTGATGTGGTTACTAACCCCTCCGCGGAGGATACCACTACTATTGTTGATGAAAATGCTAGGTTGAAGACATTGCTTGAAATAGGGATGTATAAAAGTCTGAAAGGACACCAGACACTGTGTGATGTCCTCAAAAAGCAGATTCAGAACCGAAACCCTAGGAAAGAGGGTGTTGGGTTCGAGAGGAAAATGAATGTTGATGGCTCCTACTGGAAGCCTGAGCAGTATCCCAAAACCACATGGGTTGCTGCAAAGGAACCTTCAGTGGATCCATCCACCTTATCTGGCTTTACCTGTGCTAATCCTATTATCGTTGATGAATCCTTTGATCCAAACTATAAGTTGTTCAAGAATCAGAATGGTTAAGTGTTTGCTAGGTATATTGGTACTAACTACAGGAATGGACCACCTATGAAGAAGATCTGGGTACCTAAGCAGTGCATTGAGAATCTTCCTGTGAATGTCGTCATGACACCAACAAGAAGAAGACAAATCCCAGACCTATGGCTTCATATGGCCCAAAGGCTTCATACAGATACAGAACTCACCTGAGTCACCCTAACGCCAATGTTTTGCAGGGAAATCATACTCAGACTTATGAATATGAGCGTGTGTCTTCGAACCGCTATGTTCATAGAACTAAGAACTTTTCTGCTTATTCATATGAGTATCATTCATCTCCTGCAAGGCTATTTGCTAGGGCTTCAAAGCCAAAATTCTCAGATGCTGCACTTAGACTCATTGCTTCTAAGCCACCCCTGAAGATGTGGGTGGTGAAGAAGAATTAACTTTCTTTTGCAGAGAAAGGTCTCCAGCCTGCAATTAAAGGCGTCCGATGCTATTGCTGGGGACCTAAAACACATTAAGGACGCATGATAAAATGTTTTACTATATATTTCACATCTGAATTGCTTACCAGTCATACTATGAGTCCTAACCTTGATCTAAGCTGTGACAATCCTTGTGTGTGTCAAATGCTTATGCTTCACAACACTCCTTGTGAAGCCTATCCTTCTAACTGCAGTGTAGGGTTTGTCACCAAAAGCTTCAGAATGGATTATGGACAGCGGATGCACAAATCATATGACTGGTGATCGAAGTCTTCTCATGGGCTCAACCTTACGTCCATCCGACAAGAGTCACATCACATTTGCTGACACTGGTAAAAGCAAGGTATTGGGTCTAGATAGAGTTGCAATCTCAAAGGATCAACACATGGACAAAGTGATGCTTGTTGAATCCCTTGGTTTCAACTTAATGTCTGTCTCAATGCTTTGTGACTTGAACATGATTGTTCTATTCGGAAAATATCGTTGCCTTGTACTAATGGAATCTGACAAGTGTCTAGTCTTTGAAGGATATCGAAAAGATGATCTATACATGGTAGATTTCTCAGCAGGTCCACAGCTTGCCATATGTCTTCTCACAAAAGCTTCAGAATGTTGGCTCTGGCATCGGAGGCTAGGGCATGCTGGCATGAGGAACTTACACACACTCGTCAAGAAGAAGCATGTCGTAGGCATCGAGGGTGTCAAGTTCAAGAAGGATCATTTGTGTGGTGCTTGCAAAGCTGGAAAGATGACTAGGGCAAAGCACCCCTCGAAGACAATCATGACAACATCTCAACCCTTCAAGCTGTTACACATGGAATTATTTGGACCTACTCACTACTCCACCCTCACAACAATTGCATGTCTCTATGGCTTCGTCATTGTTGATGACTACTCAAGATACACATGGGTGCACATAATTCTCCACAAGACTAAAGTGCAAGATGTCTTCAGACGCTTCACCAATCGAGCAATGAACAATTATGGCGTGAAGATCAAGCATATCAGAAGTGACAATGGCACTGAATTCAAGAACACCGGACTTGATCTTTATCTGGATACAATGGGAATCACTCATGAGTTCTCTGCTCCATACACACCTCAGCAAAATGGCATCGTTGAGCGCAAGAACAGAACCCTCATTGAGATGGCTCGAACAATGCTCGATGAATACAAGACACCAAGAAAGTTCTGGCCTGAAGCTATTGATACAGCATGTCACATCATCAATCATGTCTACATCCATAAGCTTCTGAACAAAACATCCTATGAGCTCCTTACTGGCAAGAAGCCAAATGTTAGTTACTTCAGAGTATTTGGAGCTAGGTGCTGGATCAAGGATCCCCATCACAAGTCAAAATTTGCACCTAAAGCTCACGAAGGCTTCATGCTTGGCTATGGAAAGGACTCGCACTCCTACAGAGTCTTGAACCTCTATCTCTACAAAATCGTCGAAACTGTGCACATGCGATTTGATGAAAGAAATGGTTCACAAAGAGAACTCCTGCCGAGTACACTAGATGAAGCTCCGCCCAGCGAATCTATCAAGCTGATGGGAACTGGTGAAATCATGCCTTCTAAAGCACGGCCTGAAGAGGAACTTATCATTTCTGCACCTAACCAACCTGAAGACAATGCTTACACCGAAGACAATCCTCCCAGTGATGACAATGATCAGCAAGAGCAAAGTCTTCGTCCAGTTCATCCTCGTGTTGCAAATGAAGTACAAATTGAGAATACAATTGACAGCATCAATGCACCTGGTCCACTCACTCGTTCAAGAGCAACACAGTTAGCAAATTTCTGTGGGCATTTTTCATTCATGTCAATATCAGAACCCAAGAAAGTTGCTGAAGCCTTTATGGAACCTGAATGGATTCAAGCTATGCAAGAAGAACTTAACAGTTCAAGCTGAACAATGTTTGGGAACTTGTCAAGCGTCCTGACCCTCGCAAGCATAACATTAATGGAACAAAATGGATATACCGAAACAAGCAAGATGAGCATGGTCAAGTCGTCAGAAACAAAGCACGTCTTGTGGCTCAAGGATATACTCAAGTTGAAGGAATTGACTTCGATGAAACATTTGCTCCTGTTGCTAGGCTTGAAGCTATTCGCATACTGCTAGCCTATGCTAACCACCACAACATCTTGCTATATCAAATGGATGGGAAGAGTGCATTTCTCAACGGCAAGATTGAAGAAGAAGTATATGTCGCTCAACCACCTGGCTTTGAAGATCCAAAACATCCTGATATGGTGTACAAGCTAAACAAAGCACTCTATGGCCTCAAAAAAGCACCTCGCGCTTGGTATGATACGATCGAAGACTTCTTGAAGAGCAAAGGCTTGAAACCTGGATCCCTCGATCCTATACTCTTCACAAAGACATATGATGGTGAACTGTTTGTGTGCCAAATATATGTGGATGACATTATGTTCGGCTGCACCAACTAGAAGTATAGTGATGAGTTTGGATACATGATGCAAGAGCAATATCAGATGTCCATGATGGGAGAGCTGAAATTCTTCCTTGGTCTTCAAATTCGTCAGCAAAGGAATGGCATCTTTATATCTCAATAAAAATACCTCAAGGATTGTTTGAAGAAGTTTGGAATGGAAGATTGCAAAGGTTACACGATGCCAATGCCAGCCAAACACCATCTTGGTCCCGACGACAATGGTAAAGAGTTCGATCAAAAGGTATACCGCTCCATGATTGGTTCCTTACTTTATCTATGTGCATCTAGGCCAGATATTATGCTTAGTGTTTGCATGTGTGCTCGATTCCAAGCGGCACCAAAGGAATCGCATCACTTAGCTGTGAAGTGAATTCTTCGATATTTGGCTTACACCCCAACACTCAGATTATGGTATCCAAAGGGCTCAAAATTTGATTTGGTTGGATTCTCGGATGCTGATTATGCTGGTGAAAAGGTGGATCGCAAGTCTACATCAGGCACATGTCACTTTTTGGGTCGATCACTTGTCTGTTGGTCTTCAAAGAAGCAGAACTATGTATCACTCTCAACTGCTGAATCTGAATACATTGCTGCTGGATCCTGTTGTGCTCAGCTTCTATGGATGAAGCAAACTCTCAAGGACTATGGCAGCAATCTGAAACAAGTACCTCTCTTCTGCGACAACGAAAGTGCCATCAAGATAGCCAACAATCCAGTCCAGCACTCGAAGACAAAGCACATTGAAATTCGTCATCACTTTCTCAGAGATCATGTCATGAAGAAAGATATTGACATCATTCACGTCAACACTGAAGAGCAACTGGCAGATATCTTCACAAAACCCTTGGATGAGATAATGTTTTGCAAGTTACGGTGTGAGCTAAATATCTTGGAATCCTCAAATGTCCTGTGATCAGGCACACATCCTAACACTTATGCATGTTGATGACCTGGATGTGCAACACACGAAGTAATGTATATCTTCAATCAATGAAGACTTACACTCTGAGTGTGAATACATTAACATGGAATTTGACTTCGGAGCGCCACAATAATTGTGCGCCGTGTCTGGGTCTAATAATTCCTATATGGTGGGTAACGCCACCACCAAATTTCTCTGTTTGAAGTGTTTCACTCATGGCGTTATTTTTACAATGACTTCGCATTTGGTTTGTCTTCAGTTTCAATTTATCTTCATGATTTTCTTCATTATGATGACTTGATTGCTTTCTGATATATATATATATATATATATATACTAGTGTTCTGTCCTCTACAGCATTCACTTATAGCTATGTCTTCCTATTTGAATCTTTTGAACTAAGTGAATGTGATCGGACCCTAATCTCTCTATGCTTTCTATCTCAAACTCTATCTTTCCAAATCATATGCATTCTATTGAAACTGTCGAATGTCTTCTCTGCGTCCTAGTCAGCAGAAGACACAGAGACAAACATTAAGTCTGTTTTAAATGACTCATCTTTATTTTCTATATCCGGAGAAGCCGGAACAACCATCCGACATGTCTGGCGGGCGTGGGAACGTGGGACAACTCTGAGTATGTTGCATGCTTGCCACATGCCCTTTAGATGTGAACCGCCAGGGGCACCTGCATAATTGCGTTGTGCCGCACACTTCCTTATAAATACATGTCCCCTGCGGTAAATAAAACCTTCTTCCACCTCTCCACCTCGTCAAAACCCTAGAGCCACCGCTAGCTCTCGACGACGCCGGCGACGAAGCGCTTAGCTGCCGCGATTTCTCCGACGCCGTCCTCACGCCGGCCGCGGACATCGTCCTCTCCGCCTTCGCCGTAGGTGTCCTCCGTCGCCAAGTTAGGGCACGGTGGACTGAACTACTCGGTCTCCTGTTCGTCCCATCTAGCAGTTCTTCGTGTGGTAAATATAACTCTATTTTTACTGTCTTTTTGATCTTCAAAGATTCATCTTATCTACCAAAAGTGGTTTCTGCCTACACAATGTTAGATCTATTCTGTCTGCATCTCCTACTACCTAGTCTATTCACTTAAACTTCATATCTAGTTTGATTCCTCACTTGTACTTATTCACGGATTCGTAAAAATCTAGAACCAACTCTCAACATATAAGTGAATGTCTTCGCATTATGAGGTCAATGTCTTCAAACTGATTTATCTTCAAAATCTTCTGAGAATGCATATGACCTCTTCCCCTTCCCTCGCATCTCTAATGCTGTCACAGGTACATGTCCGTGGGAGAATCCCTTGGTTCTCATAGTCTGCATTCGTTTGCAGAATTCTTATAGCATCACATTAACTCTCCCGAAGCCAGTTCCTGTTTGACCAGCAAGCGAAAGTCTTTGAAGCCTTTGAACGTATTGAAGCCATTCAGTTTGAAGTTCATGGCTGCAGAGAAATCTGTAAGGAAGGGTGGCAGACAGCGTCGTGGGGGAACATCAAAAGATCTACCTGATGACCTAGCAGAGCTCTACAAGACAGATCCTGAAGAGAATTATAATCAGCGCAAGACACGAATCCAATGGATTCGACGCTATTGGGCTGAAGAATGGTTCAAGTACAAGTTCGTGCCCCAGGAATATGCAGAGAAGAATGCCATCAAGAGTCCTTAGGGTGATATTCTCTATCGAGGCCTTCAACTCAAGAACATAGTTGAAGCTATTGCACAGGGTTTCTATCCCTGTATGGTCCGTGGACCTCAGCCTGAAAATGCCGACATATCATCATTGCTCTGGTGTCGTGACGATACTCTCTTCAAGCGCAACTTCCATCATGCAAAGGCATCGGCCAAGCAAAACAAGAAGTCATTGGGATTAGACTTCAACCCTGGTCCCTCTGCTCCCCGTGCTGACGGCTCACGTGATCCTGATCCCAATGTCATCAGCCCCTTCTCCAACCTTGATGGCCTCATTACTTACATCTTGGTCCGAGGTGCCAAAGTGGATCATTCTGATAATGATGCTGACACTGATGAAGCCCCAGCTCCTCCTCCGAAGCCGCAGAAGCTAAAGAAGCCTAAGGCTTCAAGATCAGCTGCTCCTCCAAAAGCTTCACGTGCAAAGCCACTGGCCACTGCACCTCCTGAAGACAGTGTGCAGTCTAAAGATCAATCACGTATCTCCAAGAGGACGGAGAAGAAAAAGAA
The DNA here is from genome assembly GCA_963921465.1 of Triticum timopheevii. Taxonomy (NCBI): domain Eukaryota; kingdom Viridiplantae; phylum Streptophyta; class Magnoliopsida; order Poales; family Poaceae; genus Triticum; species Triticum timopheevii. The sequence continues at coordinate 484,062,142 of OY997270.1, read as the reverse complement.
AATCGTCAAGCATACTGATCAAACCTTGACTCCTACTACCATTCTGCGAGAAGAACCCATTGATCTGTCCAGCGATGAAGATCTTGCAGATGATGCCCTTGAGCAACTGATCAAGAGCAAAGAAGAAGCAGAGATCTTCAATAACTTGCCTCTCTTCGATGTGGCAATCATCCGTAAATTCATTGATGAGTGGTTTGACACCCCAAATCTTAGCTTTGAAGATCTGCAGCTTCCCATTGGCCTCAGCGTCTCCTTCAATGGCGTCATTGCTTCTAAGCTAGCTCTCGCTCAACGCATCGTTGAGCTGAAGAACAAGATTGATTATGAGAAAGCTCAGTTCAAGAAGCATGTGGCAAAGCTCAGCGTGCAAGATGTCAGAAACTTCAAGGTCATGCTGCATGAGCTTAAAGAAGCCTTTCTCAAGAAGCGCGAAGAAGCTTAGGGCTCTTGTGAGCGTATGAAGAGTTTGGCTGACAAATGTGTGCTAGCCTACAATGAGGCTGAGAAGCGCAAATCTCTTGCCGTCCTGGCATTGACCCCAGAATGGCTGCAAAGAAGAAAGCTATCAACTGCTCAATCTGCACCATCAGGGCAGGAAGCACCTCGCATTATCTTCCCAAGCAGCATGACCGGCTCGAAGCCACAGGTCATGTCAACCGCTTCTGAACAGAAGAAGACGAGGGATGCTGAGGCTAAAGCCAGAAAAAGGAAGAATACTGAAGCCTCTGATGCTACTCCCTCCAAGAAGAAGCGCAAAACCAAGAAGAATCGGGCTGCTCCCACAGAGCCCTTAGTTGTTGAACCTATCTCAGTGGTTCGCCCTGCATCTGAACACCAAGAACGACGGATGATAGTTCATGAGCCTGCTTCCACAGAGGCTCATGAAGCTGAAGACATTCCAGCAGTCGAACCCACCGCTGCTGAAGACATTGGTCACCATGACAATGTTGAAGATGATGAAGTTCTTCCTCAGATCGAACACAACCTGGTATCATCGCCTGTTCTTATGAACAGCGAACTCATCAGCATTGGTCGTCCTCTGACGCCAATTGCTCAGGATGCATCATGTGCTGATCACCCACAGCAACAAGACTCCCCAAGCACTCCCCAACAACAACCACAAGCTACACCACCTGTGCAAGAAGAACAAGAAGACTTCGAGGCCCAGCCAACTCCATCTCCAAAGGCGTTGCCAGCATTCCGCAGGCTTCGCAAAGGACAAAGGCCACAAGTCCCTCTTTCGAGCGTTCCAGAAGGAGAAGTGCATCACCAACCTGTTGCACGTCAAGTGTTTCCTGAAGCCACTCCAACTGTGAACGTCTCCGTGTCTGAAGCCCAAGCTGCTGAAGACAATCCGGCTGCATCAGCCGATGACAATCAAGAAGACGTACGTGTTCCTACTCCCCCCAATAATGAAGAAGTTGTTCCTGATGTGAATGTGCCAGTGCCCGACCCTCCAGCTCATCAAGTGGAGGTTGAAAATCTTGAAGCTGCCACCACCAACGCAAATGAAGCCAATGACGTAGTCATGGATGAAGCTAATGTGGAGCTTGCACCAACTAGCGTGCCAGAAGCCAATGAGACAACTGCTCCCGAAGCACCTATTGTGCAGCCTGCAGCCTCAGCTGTTGCCACTACTCCTGTTCCGCCACCAAGGACCTATACAATTGAGCAAGCATACAATCATGGTCAGCTAACCACTGTCCGATGGCCCATTCTGGTCCCTCCGCCTCCTGCCTCTGGTCCTCAGTTTGATTATCATGTTGAGCATAGGCCTCAGGTCCAGAAACCAAAGCCAAGACTGCCAAGGTTCCCAGGTACTGCCAACTCTACTGGGTCCTTCAATGCAAATGGCTTCAAAAGCCACAACACCTTCTTTGACAGCGCAAAGAACCCCTACACAAAGCCAAGAATATCATCTGATCGGTTCTGGAGCTATCAGCAGAGAAGCTATTACTCCTGCGTTCTGTATGATCAAGGGCGCATTTTCCCTCATATGCGCCTCGACACTGAAGCCATTGCTGGACTGCCATGCTTAGAAGAAGCACTTGACTATTTTCGTGATGCCGGTCTGCTCAGCTTTGTGACAGAAAAAGAACATTGGAATGAAGAACTCTTGCTACAATTCTATGCTACCCTCCACATTCGCAGCTACAACAGAGATATCAAGACATGGGTTCTCGAGTGGATGACAGGATTTGTTCATCATGAAGCCAAAGCTCTTGACCTCATTGAGCTTACAGGCCTACCCACTCCCGGAGAGCTATATGAACCTGATTGTCAACTACACCGCAATGCATTGGAGAGCATCTTCCATAAGCCAGAACCCAACATGAGCCAGATGTTGAGCATGATGAAGCCTTTGCAATCAGATGTTGAATACCCAACCGAGTTCTTTGTTGATGACCTTGAGTATCTGCCTCGCACAATATATCACATCATCAGGCGAACTCTATGACCTATCAAAGGACATTCACCAGCGGCCAAACTTGAAGGAGCCATGAAGACATTGGTATTTTACATCCTCCATGGCATCAGCTTCAATTCCCAAGAATTCTTCATTAGGCAACTTGCTGCGTCTGGATCTGACCTTTTTGGCCTGAAATTCTATGCTCCATGGGTTATGCGCCTCATCAAGCGACACTCCTCTGTCAACTATCAGCCCTCTTCTCGCAATCATCTGATCTTTCTACCAGAGGTTGATATGTCAGTTGAAGCCATATTCTCTGAGCCTGCCAAGAAGCCTCTTTGTCTTCAAAATGTTGAGCACCAAAGCTTCACTCAACCCATTGAAGGCGTCCAAGCAGTAACACATATCTATCCAATGGCTGGGAACACTCGTCTGCCTCATCGTGCGCAAACTGAAGCTAATGAAAGCACCATTGCCCAAAGGCCTCAGAAGCGCTCTCGCGTTCTCAATGACCGAGAACTTCTTGTGGCACATCATCAGAAACAAGATAAGCATCACTATTGGCTCAAGAGATAGATGCAAAGCCTCTTGGTGGACGTCAATCGCATTCGAAATCTTGCCACCAAGAATGCATTTGTCGCACACGAAACTTGTTGGCGATCATGGAAAAGTTTGACGCTGCTTAGTGCTGAAGTAGATCTTCAAGACGATGGCTTCACTAAAAGATTCAAGTTTGACTCCACTCCTCCACGGACTGCTGTCCTACGTCGAACTCCATCCCTTGAAGACTCTGACTATTCTTCCTCCATGGCAACAGTGAATGCCAGAGTGATCGATGATGAAGATGATGCTACTTCACCGCCCCCTACTTCTACACGCATCGGCACTGCACCAAGTACGTCTGCACCGCCAAACAACAACGACAACCCTGCTGCTTCACCTACTCATGAGGACGAGTAGATGCTCTATGTCTTCAAAACTTTTTGGTCCTTACTGACAAAAGGGGGAGAAGCATATGAGTTTGATAGTCTTCAAGCGGGTTCATATGGGCGGTTGATTTATATTTTGCCTCGTGTTTACAACTCTCGCTTTTGATACATTTGGTTCTTTGAGTTGTAACACTTAAACTCGATGGTCGTATGCTACTTATTTGCTTTACTGTGATGCGACGATAAATTCCGCATGTGCGATGATAACTTCCGCACTTAGATCATTCTGCAGATGTCCATTTTTCATTATGCATGTCATTCTATCTGCTATATCATTTCATGCATGATGAATTATCTTCATAAGTTGAAGAGGATCTCCACAAGTACAACCAGCCATGTGCATTTGCATTCCAAAAGCAAATTACTTATATGCACATCTTCAGGGGGAGCCCTTGCTACTTATGAAGACAATACCCTATCCTTTACAATTTCACATACTTTATCCCCATTGAAAACTTCAACCAGTTTGTCATCAATCACCAAAAAGGGGGAGATTGTAAGTGCATCTAGTGCCACCCCTAGTTGGTTTTGGAGTATTGATGACAAAGTTGGTTGAGGGACTAATGCGTTTCTGAGAATTGCAGGATAACGCAGGTAGTGTCCCTCATTGATTCGGTTTACCTACCGGAGATGACCCCTAAAAATGTATGAAGACATTGAAGACAATGGTGGAATGTGAAGATAATCATATTGAAGACTATGACATGAGAAGACATTGAGTGAAGACTATGGAGCGCGACGACTGTATGTTTCGTTGTTTCCTTTCTCTTCTTTGTTGAGTCATAGGAACCACCGTACTGTTAAGTGGGGTCCAAGTGAACTAAGTCAGGATGACTGAAGTGATGCTCAACCCGAATCCTATGTCTTCGAGCGAAGACAATGAGAGCAAATCTTATCCAGAGCTGGATGAGTCAGCTTTGCTTGTAGCCCAAGTAAAGTTGCCGTGTGTGTTTGAAATCTGACCGTTGGAACACGTGTCAGTTCCTTAGTGACCCAGGGTCATTTCGGACATATCAGGTCGGGTTGCCCAGTGGCTATAAATATCCCACCCCCTACACAATAAATTGGTGGCTGCTCAGAGTTAGTGCACGGCTTTTGTCATTTGAGAGCAACCCACCTCGAAGCCTTTGAGTGAGAGAAATCCTTGCGAGGACAAAGCCCAAACACCCAGAGCCAAAGAGTGTTAGGCATCACTGAAGTCTTTCTGTCTGTGTGACCTGAAGACTTATTACATTTGAGGACTGTGAATCCTCCAGCCGGTTAGGCGTCGCGTTCTGAGCATCCAAGAGTCATTGTGGATTGCCGGTGAACGAAGTCTGTGAAGATTCGGAAGTCTACCTTGAAGACTTACCAGAGTGATTGGGCGAGGACTGGGTGTCCTTAGCTCAACGGGAATAAGGTGAAGACGCGGTCTTCTGAGTTGAATCGCAGCCTCCCTAACCAGACGTACAGTTGTCACAGCAACTGGAACTGGTCTAACAAATCTCATGTCTTCAACAAGTGACTTGTTCTATCCTCTCCCTTCCTTTACTTAGAGTTTGTCTTCGTGAAGTCATTGCTTATCTGTCATACCTGTCTGACTTTATTGCTTGACTACTATCGTTGATTGGCTTCATACTATCTTCCATCATGATCCTTACTACTTAGCTGTCATTAGTCCTGTACTTTCATATCATTGCATACTTGACTATGGTTTGCTTATTGTAGTTTATCTTCCGCTACATATCAATTAGGTCATTTCTATAGTCTGTCTTCGAAACTTCCATGTTTTGAAGACTTTCATAAAAATCGCCTATTCACCCCCCCCCCCTCTAGTCGATAACTAGCACTTTTAGGAAGTGGCCTTTCTTCAACTTGAGGTTGAGCATGAGATTGAACTTGTGGCCTCTTCCCTTGTTGCTTGTCACTAATGGCCTTCTTCTTCAATGGGCAAGATCTAACATGATGCCCTTCAATTTTGCACTTGAAGCAAATAATCTTGGCCGAATTCTTGACTTGTTCTTGGCCCTTCTTATTGATTCTCTTGGACTTCTTATTCTTATTGGAGTTGAATCCAAGTCCACCTTTGTCATTGGGGGATTTTTGCACACTCAAGATATTATTGAGTGTGGATTTCCCTTCATGACTCTTTTCCAAGTCTTTCTTCAAAGAAGTAACTTGGGCCTTGAGCTCTTTGATTTCCTCTACATGGTTAGTCTCAACACAAGTTCTAGAGGAATTATAAGCTTCATCATTAGAGCAACAAGGCAAGGAAAGCAATTCATCACAAGATGTACCAACATTGTGAGTAGATGAATTACAAGGACTAGCACATGGCAATATAGTATTTTGACTAGAAGTAGTGATAGTATCCACATGAGGCTCACTTGATGTTACCTTAGCAATCATGGCCTCATGAGATACCTTTAGCACATTATGGGATACTAGAAGATCATCATGAGAGCTTGAGAGATTTTCATGGCTTTCTTCCAATTTCCCATAATTTCTAGATAGCAACTCAAATTGAGCCTGTAGCTCAACATTCTTCTTCAAAATGGATGCTTCAAAAGTAATAGAGTTAGTAGCACAAGCATCATCATTTACAACAATAGGAGAGGACAACTTGGCAAGCTCTTTTAAATAAGAAGCTTCAAGTTGAGCATGATACTCGATGAGTTTGATGAGCTCACCCTTGATGACCCTTGAGCCATTTTTGAGGTGCTCAAAATCCTCAAGGAGTCTAGCATGAGAAACTTCAAGCTTAGCATTTTTAGTTTTGAAATCATTGGCTACCTCAAGAGCTCTATCATGAGATTCCCTCACTCTAGATAGTTCTAGAGCAAAAGTCTCCTTAAGAGATTCGGAGGTGGTTTGTTCATGTTCAAGAGCTTGAGATAGCTCCGCGATCTCATTTGCGTAATCACGCTCATGAGATTCCATTTCTCAATGGTGACCTCATGCTCCTCTAGATGAGATTCCAACTCCTCAATGTATTTCTTGCCATCAATGGCAATGGACATTATTTCCATGAAGTTGGAACGAGCAATTTTATTTTTATGAAGAGCTTTAAAAATCATTTCCACCTTAGTTTCTAAGGAGGCAATATTATCATTCTCTTCATCATTATCCTCATCATCATTAGCATCAACATCATCATCAAGAGACATATTGGGGTACAAAGTAGGAGATACCTTTGACGCCTTAGACATAAAGCAAAAAGCAATAGATGATGATGTAGGATCCCTTGAGGCACCATTAAACACCACATCTTGTTCCATGAAGTGTTTGGTTTCCTCTACATTGTTAGCACAACAATTCGAGGAAATAGATGCATTTTTATCATGGCAACAAGACATAGGAAGCATATCATCATGAGATCTAGTCAAGCAATTTCTACATGATATGCATGGACTATCAACGCAAGCATGTGAAACATTTGGAGTGCTCGAAGTGTTAAAGCCCAAAGAGGGAGCATTGCAATAAGATAGTGATGAAGGATCATCCACAATAAGCATACTATCGTCATTGCAATGACCAACACTACTCACCATATCATTACCTTGTGGCAAACCACATGTAGGTGAAGTAGAAGAAGTTGAGAAGACTATACGACCGGAGGTGGAGGGAGAACAATCATCCCCACAAATATTGGACACACCATATTTATCTTGAAGCTTTGTCCACAACTCATGAGCATCCCGGAATGGCATGAGTTGAAAAATAACTACATTGCTCAAAGCATCAAAAAGCACATTAGAAGCTTGAGCATTGAGATAAGAGTTTTTCTCATCCTCTAAAGATAATCTTTGGGAATCCTTTGGAGGAGAAAACCCCATATCTACAATTAGCTCTAAATTTGGGTCCATGACCCTAAAGAGATTAAGCATGCGAATTACCCAAACTTCAAAATTTGTGCCATCGAAACTAAGAGTGTCAGAGAATCCTAAGCCCCTAGTCGACATCCTTACTCTCTAGGTGGTTAAGCCCTATAAAGAGAGACGAGGCTCTGATACCAATTGAAAGATCAAGGATGTCGCCTAGAAGGGGGGGTGAATAGGCACTTCAAAATAATTACGGTTAAGGCTTGAACAAATGCGGAATAAACCTAGCGGTTAATTTCTCAAGCACAAAAACTAAAACAACTAGGCTCACCTATGTGCACCAACAACTTATGCTAAGCAAGATAAGCAACTATGTGATAGCAATATATATGACAAAGAACAATATGGCTATCACAAAGTAAAGTGCATAAACAAAGGGCTCGGGAAAGAGATAACCGAGGCACGCGGAGACGATGACGTATCCCGAAGTTCACACCATTGCGGATGCTAATCTCCATTTGGAGCGGTGTGGAGGCACAATGCTCTCCAAGAAGCCACTAGGGCCACCGTAATCTCCTCACGCCCTCGTACAATGCAAGATGTCGTGATTCCACTAAGGGACCGTTGAAGGAGGTTGATAACCCACAAGTATAGGGGATCGCAACAGCTTTCGAGGGTAGAGTATTCAACCCAAATCTATTGATTCCACACAAGGGGAGCCAAAGAATATTCTTGAATATTAGCAGTTGAGTTGTCAATTCAACCACACCTGGATAACTTAGTATCTGCAGCAAAGTATTTAGTAGCAAAAGTGGTATGATAATAAAGGTAATGGTAGCAATGGAAAAGATAAATGTTTGTGGGTTTTTGTAGTAGTTGTAACAGTAGCGATGGAAAAGTAAATAAGCGAAGAACAGTATATGAAAAGCTCGTAGGCAATGGATCAATGATGGATAATTATGCCGCATGTGATTCCTCATGCAATAGTTACAACATAGGGTGATATAGAACTAGCTCCAATTCATCAATGTAATGTAGGCATGTATTCCGTAAATAGTCATACGTGCTTATGGAAAAGAACTTGTATGACATCTTTTGTCCTACCCTCCCGTTGCAGCGGGGTCCTTACGGAAACTAAGGGATATTAAGGCCTCCTTTTAATAGAGAACCGGAACAAAGCATTAGCACATAGTGAATACATTAACTCCTCAAACTATGGACATCACCGAGAAGTATCCTGATTATTGTCACTTCGGGGTTGTCGGATCATAACACATAATAGGTGACTATCGACTTGCAAGTTAGGATCAAGAACACACATATATTCATGAAAACATAATAGATTCAAATCTGAAATCATGGCACTCGGGACCTAGTGACAAGCATTAAGCATAGCAAAGACATAGCAACATCAATCTCAAAACATAGTGGATACTAGGGATCAAACCCTAACAAAACTAACTTGATTGCATGGTAAATCTCATCCAACCCATCACCGTCCAGCGAGCCTACGATGGAATTACTCACGCACGGCGGTGAGCATCATGAAATTGGTGATGGAGGATGGTTGATGATGATGACGGTGACGAATCCCCCTCTCCGGAGCCCCGAACAGACTCCAGATCAGCCCTCCCGAGAGAGATTAGGGCTTGGCGGCGGCTCCGTGTCGTAAAACGCGATGAAACTTTCTCTCTGATTTTTTTCTCCCCGAACGTGAATATATGGAGTTGGAGTTGACATCGGTGGAGGTCTGGGGGGGCCACGAGATAGGAGGCCGCGCCCTACAGGGGGCGTGCCCCCCTGTCTCGTGGACAGGATGTGGGCCCCCTGGCATTAATTCTTTCGCCAAAAATTCTTATTAATTCCAAAAAGTGCCTTCGTGGATTTCCAGGACATCCCGAGAAACTTTCTTTTCTACACATAAAACAACATCATGGTAGTTCTGCTGAAAACAGCGTCAGTCCGGGTTAGTTTCATTCAAATCATGCAAGTTAGAGTCCAAAACAAGGGCAAAAGTGTTTGGAAAAGTAGATACATTGGAGACGTATCAACTCCCCCAAGCTTAAACCTTTGCTTGTCCTCAAGCAATTCAGTTGATAAACTGAAAGTGATAAAGAAAAACTTTTGCAAACTCTGTTTGCTCTTGTTGTTGTAAACATGAAAAGCCAGCATTCAAGTTTCAGCAAATATTATAAACTAACCATACTCACAATAACACTTAGCTCTCACAATTACTCATATCAATAACATAATCAGCTAACGAGCCATAATAATAAAACTCGGATGACAACACTTTCTCAAATAATCGTAACATGATATAACAAAATGGTATCTCGCTAACCCTTTCTGAGACCGCAAAACATAAATCCAGAGCACCTTTAAAGATCAAGGACTGACTAAACATTGTAATTCATGGTAAAAGAGATCCAGTCAAGTCATACCCAATATAAACCAATAGTAATGAATGCAAATGACAATGTGCTCTCCAGCGGGTGCTTTTAATAAGAAGGGTGATGACTCAACATAAAAGTAAATAGATAGGCCCTTCGCAGAGGGAAGCAGGGATTTGTAGAGGTGCCAGAGCTCGATTTTAAAATAGAGATTGAATAACATTGAGCGGCATACTTTTGATGTCAACGCAACAACTATGAGATGGTTGTATCTTCCTTACTACGTGCATTATAGGTAGTTCCCAAACAGAATGGTAAAGGTTTATACTCCCCCAACCACCAACAAGCATCAATCCATGGCTTGCTCGAAACAACGAGTGCCTCCAACATACAACAGCCCTGGGGGAGTTTTGTTTAATTATTTTGATTTGCTTTGATCTTTTTGGATCATGGGACTGGGCATCCTGGTTACCGGCCCTTTCTCATGAACGGGGAGCGGAGTCCACTCCTCTTGAGAATAACCCACCTAGCATGGATGATATATGCAGCCCTAGTTGAAACATGAGCTGCTCAAGCATACAAAACAAAATTTCATTTGAAGGTTTAGAGTTTGGCACATACAAATTTACTTGGAACGGCAGGTAAATACCGCACATAGGAAGGTATAGTGGACTCATATGGAACAACTTTGAGGTTTATGGAGTTTGGATGCACAAGCAGTATACCCGCTTAGTACAGGTGAAGGCTAGCAAAAGACTGGGAAGCGACCAATTGAGAGAGTGACAACAGTCGTAAACATGCATTAAAATTAATTTACACCGAGTACAAGCATGAGTAGGATATAATCTACCGTGAACATAAATATCGTGAAGGCTATGTTGATTTGATTCAACTACATGCGTGAACATGTGCCAAGTCGAGTCACTCAATTCATTCAAAGGAGGATACCATCCCATCATACCACATCATAATCATTATAATAGCATGTTGGCACGCAAGGTAAACCATTATAACTCATAGCTAATCAAGCATGGCACAAGCAACTATAATCTCTAAATGTCATTGCAAATATGTTTACTTCATATTAAGCTGTCTCAGAAATGATGAACTCATCATATTTACAAAAACAAGAGAGGTCGAGTTCATACCAGCTTTTCTCATCCCAATAAGTCCATCATATATCGTCATTATTGCCTTTCACTCGCACGACCGAACGATGTGTATAATAATAAGAGTGCACGTGCATTGGACTAAGCTGGAATCTGCAAGCATTCAACTCAAGAGATAAGACAGGGTGATATGGGCTCTAAGTTAAATAAACAATCATGCATATAAGAGCCACTAAGCATTTTCAATAAGGTCTTCTCGACCCCCAAAGGAAAGAAAAGAAAAGAAAACTATTTACTTGGGAAAGCTCCCAACAAGTAAGAATAAGAACTAGAAATCTTTTGGGGTTTTCATTTTAATTCTACTACAAGCATAGAATTTAAACTAACTATTTTTTTTTGGTTTTTCTTAAGGTTTAACAAACACACAGGAAGAAAACTAGAAAAAGAAATTTAAACTAGCATGGATAATACAATGAAAGAGTATGAGCACCGATGACTAGTGTGTGAACATGAATGTAAAGTCGGTGAGAAATACGTACTCCCCCAAGCTTAGGCTTTTGGCCTAAGTTGGTCTAATACCAATGACCGCATGGCTGATATCCATAAGTGAAGTAGGGGTTGTACTGAGATGTAGAGGCGGCCGCCTCCTGAGCAGCAGCGTGTTGGCGAGTTGCCTCCATTCCCCTCTCATATTCAGTTGCTTCCTCCCTGGTGACAACATATCTTCCTTTTGCCGGATAATCAAAAAGGTAGGGGCAGGAAGAGTAACAGGGACGACATTGCGCCTGTCATAGATTAGTCGATAATGGAGGAATTGTTCATTCCTCTCAAGAAAATGATGATCAAACATAGCTTCTTTATCCAAATAAACAGGAGGTACAATCATATCCCCCTCTCGTGGAGCTATATTAAGAAAATTAGCCACACGGGTTGCATAAACTCCTCCAAAGAAATCTCCCCTTCTACTATTATTCTGCAACCTACGTGCAACTATTTCCCCCAAGTTATAACCTTTAAAACCTGACACAGCACTCTTGAGGACACAAAGATCAGGGACACACATGTGACATGCTTCTTCTTTACCGCTAATGCATCTACCAATGAAAAGACCAAAATAATGTATAGCAGGAAAATGAATGCTCCCTATGGTAGCTTGTGTTATGTCCCTAGATTCTCCCACAGTAATACTAGCAAGAAAATCTCTAAATTCAGATTTGCGAGGATCATTAATATTACCCCACTGCGGGAGTTTGCAAGCAGTTTTGAAATCCTCTAAATCCATGGTATAAGATGTATCATAAATATCAAACATGACACTAGGAGAATTACGCGCAGAGAAGTATTCGAACCTCCGCACAAAGGAATTAGTCAATTGATAATATTGAGGACACTTATCTTGTAAGAATACCTCCAGCTCGGCATTACGCACATACGCGTCAAATTCCTCCTTGAAGCCTGCTTTGATCCTAAAATCATCGGATGGCCACTCACAAGCCCGTACATTTGCGTCCCTCGGCAAATTAACATCTTTCTCACGTATAGCAATCCTTGGCCCTTTCTTTGCCGAGGAACCACCTTAGTACATCCTTCTAAGCATATTTATTTTTCTGAAAATTTCTGAAATTTTAGTAACTTCAAAATAAAAGTGAATAAAACTAAACAAGATTGATAGCAACTACTCCTACAAGTGCCTAGAGCCTATATCATGCATTGGAATTCCTTGGGACCTCAAAAATTTAACATGCAAGCTCAAGAACATGGTCACCTATGCAACAAAAATTTGCAATGAATAAAGCACTAGAACAAAAACTAATTGGACCAATGGAGGAGTCACATACCAAGCAACAATCTCCCAAAGCAGTTTTGTGAATGGAGCTTTGAGCTAAGAGATCGAAAATCGCAGCAAAACGAGCTAGAACTCATGCTTGAGCTGGATGGGGATTTTTTTGGTAGAAGATGAAGTGTGTGGGTGCTGGCATAAGTGGAGGGGAGCCACCAGGGGCCCACGAGACAGGGGGCGCGCCCTACAGGGGGCGCGCCTCCTCTCTTGTGGCCTGGTGCTTGCCCCTCCTGAAGTGTTTTCAGTGCCTAAAATCCTCAAATATTCCAGAAAAATCATACTAAATTTGCAGGGCATTTGGAGCACTTTTATTTTCGGACTATTTTTTAATGCACGGATAATTCAGAAAACAGACAGATAATACTATTTTTGCTTTATTTATTCTAAATAACAGAAAGTAAAAAGAGGGTACAGAAGGTTGTGCCTTCTAGTTTCATCCATCTCGCGATCATCAAAATGAACCCATTAACAAGGTTGATCAAGTCATGTTAACAAACTCATTCCGAATAACACGGAACCGGAGAAATTTCGAATAACACTAAGTTACCTCAACGGGGATATGAAAATCCCCAACAATATGAATATCATACTTTTTTCTTGACAGTAGGGAGAGGAAATTCAAAACCTCCAAAAATGATAGTTGGGACTTTTTCAATAGAATTGATGCTATGAACTTGAGATTGTTTCCTCGGAAAGTGTACCATATGCTCATTACCATTAACATGAAAAGTGGCATTGCCTTTGTTGCAATCAATAACAGCCCCTGCACTATTAAGAAAAGGTCTACCAAGGATAATAGACATACTATCGTCCTCGGGGATATCAAGAATAACAAAGTCCGTTAAGATAGTGCCATTTGCAACCACAACAGGCACATCCTCACAAATACTGACAGGTATAGCAGTTGATTTATCAGCCATTTGCAAAGGTATTTCAGTAGGTGTCAACTTATTCAATTCAAGTCTACGATATAAAGAGAGAGGCATAACACTAACACCGGCTCCAAGATCACGTAAAGCAGTTCTAACATAATTTCTTTTAATAGAGCATGGTATAGTTGGAACACCCGGATCTCCAAGTTTCTTTGGTGTTCCACCATTAAAAGTGTAATTAGCAAGCATGGTGGAAATTTCAGCTTCCGGTATCTTTCTTTTATTTGTGATGATATCCTTTCATATACTTAGCATAAGGATTTACTTTAAGCATATCAGTTAAGCACATACGTAATAAAATAGGTCTAATCATTTCAGCAAAGCGCTCAAAATCCTCATCATCCTTTGACTTCGATGGTTTAGGAGGAAAGAGCATGGGTTTCTGAACCCATGGTTCTCTTTCTTTACCGTGCTTCCTAGCAACAAAATCTCCCTTATCATAACGTTGTTTCTTTGATTGTGGGTTATCAAGATCAGCAGCGGGTTCAATTTCTACATCATTGTTTTTGCTAGGTTGAGCATCAACATGAACCTTATCATTAACATTATCACTAGGTTCATGTTCATCACCTGATTGAATTTCAGCATCAGAAATAGAAATATCATTGGGATTCTCACGTGTGTCTACAGTAGGTTCACTAGAAGCATGCAAAGTCCTATCATCTTTCTTTTTCTTCTTTTTAGAAGAACTAGGTGCCTCTAAATTATTTCTCTGAGAATCTTGCTCGATTCTCTTAGGGTGGCCTTCAAGATACAAAGGTTCCTGAGTCATTCTACCAGTTCTAGTAGCCACTCTAACAGCAAAGTCATTTTTATTATTTAATTCATCAAGCAAATCATTTTGAGCTTTAAGTACTTGCTCAGCTTGAGTAGCAACCATAGAAGCATATTTGCTAACGCGGTGAAGTTCATCTTTAACTCTAGCCAGATTATCGCCTACGCGTCCTATCTCGAAAGCATTATTCTTTAACTCTCTACCAACATAAGCATTAAAACTTTATTGTTAGCCATAAAGTCATCAAATTCATCTCGGCATGGGCTATGAAATTTAGTAGAGGGTATTTCAATTTTATCATATCTATAGAGAAAATTTACCTTTACTACCTGTGTCGGGTTATCAAGACAATGTGGTTCTTCAGGCGGTATATTAAGACCATGTATTTCTTCAAAAGGAGGTAAATTCTTAACATCTTCAGCTTTAATACCTTTTTCTTTCATTGATTTCTTTGCCTCTTGCATATCTTCAGGACTGAGAAATAAAACACCTCTCTTCTTCGGAATGGGTTTAGGAACAGGCTTAGGAGTCGACTCAATTGGTTCAGGAATTACTTCAGGAACTGGCTCGGGAAGAGTCCAATTATTTTCATTAGTCAACATATTATTGAATAATATTTCAGCTTCGTCGACTGTTCTTTCCCTGAAAACACAACCAGCACAACTATCCAAGTAGTCCTTGGAAGCATCGGTTAGTCCATTATAAAAGATATCAAGTATTTCATTTTTCTTAAGAGGGTGATCAGGCAAAGCATTAACTAACCGGAGAAGCCTCCCCCAAGCTTGTGGGAGACTCTCTTCTTTAATTTGCACAAAATTATATATTTCTCGCAAAGCAGCTTGTTTCTTATGAGCAGGGAAATATTTTGCAGAGAAGTAACAAATCATATCCTGGGGACTACGCACACAACCAGGAGCAAGAGAATTATACCAAGTCTTAGCATCACCCTTTAATGAGAACGGAAATATCTTAAGGATATATAAATAGCAAGATGATAACCCACAAGTATAGGGGATCGCAACAGTTTTCGAGGGTAGAGTATTCAACCCAAATTTGTTGATTCGACACAAGGGGAGCCAAAGAATATTCTCAAGTATTAGCAGTTGAGTTGTCAATTCAACCACACTTGGAAACTTAATATCTACAGCAAAGTGTTTAGTAGCAAAGTAATATGATAGTGGTGGTAACGGTAACAAAAGTAAAGACAGCAAAAGTAATGTTTTTGGTATTTTGTAGTGATTGTAACAGTAGCAACGGGAAAGTAAATAAGCGTAAACCAGTATATGGGAAACTCGTAGGCACCGGATTAGCGATGGATAATTATGCCGGATGTGGTTCATTATGTAACAGTCATAACATAGGGTGACACAGAACTAGCTCCAGTTCATCAGTGTAATGTAGGCATGTATTCCGTATATAGTCATACGTGCTTATGGAAAAGAACTTGCATGACATCTTTTGTCCTACCCTCCCGTGGCAGTGGGGTCCTATTGGAAACTAAGGGATATTAAGGCCTCCTTTTAATAGAGAACCAGAACAAAGCATTAGCACATAGTGAATACATGAACTCCTCAAACTATGGTCATCACCGGGAGTGGTCCCGATTATTGTCTCTTCGGGGTTGCCGGATCATAACACATAGTAGGTGACTATAGACTTGCAAGATAGGATCTAGAAGACACATATATTCATGAAAACATAATAGGTTCAGATCTGAAATCATGGCACTCGGGTCCTAGTGAGAAGCATTAAGCATAGCAAAGTCATAGCAACATCAATCTCAGAACATAATGGATACTAGGGATCAAACCCTAACAAAACTAACTCGATTACATGATAAATCTCATCCAACCCATCACCGTCCAGCAAGCCTACGATGCAATTACTCACGCACGGCGGTGAGCATCATGAAATTGGTGATGGAGGATGGTTGATGATAACAACGGCGATGAATACCCCTCTCCGGAGCCCCGAACAGACTCAAGATCAGCCCTCCCGAGAGAGATTAGGGCTTGGCAGCGGCTCCGTATCGTAAAACGCGATTAAACTTTCTCTCTGATTTTTTTCTCCCCGAAAGCCAATATATGGAGTTGGAGTTAGCGTCGGAGGGCCACCAGGGGGCCCACGAGGTAGGGGGGCGCGCCCAGGGGGGAGGGGCGCGCCCCCCACCCTCGTGAACAGGGTGTGGGCCCCCTGGCCTTCATCTTTGGCGAGGATTTTATATTAATTATTCTAAGATATTCCGTGGAGTTTCAGGTCATTCCGAGAACTTTTGTTTTTTGCACATAAAACAACACCATGGCAGTTTTGCTCAAAACAGCGTCAGTCTGGGTTAGTTCCATTCAAATCATACAAGTTAGAGTCCAAAAAAAGGGCAAAAGTGTTTGGAAAAGTAGATACAACGGAGACGTATCAACTCCCCCAAGCTTCAACCCTTGCTTGTCCTCAAGCAATTCAGTTGACAAACTGAAAGAGAAAAAGAAAAACTTTTACAAACTCTGTTTGCTCTTGTTGTTGTAAACATGAAAAGCCAGCATTCAAGTTTCAGCAATTATTACTAACTAACCATACTCACAATGACACGTAGGTCTCACAATTACTCATATCAATAGCATAATCAGCTAGCAAGCCATAATAATAAAACTCGGATGACAACACTTTCTCAAAATAATCATAACATGATATAACAAAATGGTATCTCACTAGCCCTTTCTGAGACCGCAAAACATAAATGCAGAGCACCTTTAAAGATCAAGGACTGACTAAACATTGCAATTCATGGTAAAAGAGATCCAGTCAAGTCATACCCAATATAAACCAATAATAATGAATGCAAACGACAGTGTACTCTCCAGCGGGTGCTTTTTAATAAGAAGGGTGATGGCTCAACATAAAAGTAAATGGATAGGCCCTTCGTAGAGGGAAGCAGGGATTTGTAGAGGTGCCAGAGCTCAGTTTTGAAATAGAGATAAATTATATTTTGAGCGGCATACTTTCATTGTCAACATAACAACTAAAAGACGACGATATCTTCCATGCTAAACAGATTATAGGCGATTCCCAAACAAAATGGTAAAGTTTATACTCCCCTTCCTCCACAAGCATCAATCCATGGCTTGCTCGAAACAACGAGTGCCTCCAATATTCAACGGGTCCCAAGGGGAGTTTTGTTTGCAGTTATTTTGATTTAGTTTGCATAAAGCATGGGACTGGGCATCCCGGTTACCAGCCATTTTCTCGTGAATGAGGAGCGGAGTCCACTCCTCTTGAGAATAACCCGCCTAACACGGAAGATAAGGGCAGCTCTAGTTGACATATGAGCTATTCGAGCATGCAAAACAGAATGTTTATTTGAAGGTTTAGAGTTTGGCACATACAAATTTACTTGGAACGGCAGGTAAATACTGCATATAGGAAGATATGGTGGACTCATATGGCATAACTTTGGGGTTTAAGGAGTTTGGATGCACAAGCAGTATTTCCGCTTAGTACAGGTGAAGGCTAGCAAAAGACTGGGAAGCGACCAACTGAGAGAGCGACAACAGTCGTAAACATGTATCAAAATTAATTTACACCGAATACAAGCATGAGTAGGATATAATCCACCATGAACATAAATATCATAAAGGCTATGTTGATTTGATTCAACTACATGCGTGAACATGTGCCATGTCGAGTCACTCAATTCATTCAAAGGAGGATACCATCCTATCATACCACATCATAATCATCTCAATAGCATGTTAGCACGCAAGGTAAACCATTATAACTCATAGCTAATCAAGCATGGCACAAGCAACTATAATCTCTAAATGTCATTGCAAATATGTTTACTTCATAATAGCTGAATCAGGAATGATGAATCATCATATTTACAAAAACAAGAGAAGTCGAGTTCATACCAGCTTTTCTCTTCTCAATAAGTCCATCATATATCTTCATTATTGCTTTCACTTGCACGATTGAACGGTGTGTATAATAATAAGAGTGCACGTGCATTGGACTAAGCTGGAATCTGCAAGCATTCAACTCAAGAGAGAATACAAGTAACATGGGCTCTAAGTTAAATAAACGATCATGCAAATTAGAGCCACTAAGCATTTTCAATATGGTCTTCTCGACCCCCAAAGAAAGGAAAAGAAATAAAAACTATTTACACGGGAAAGCTCCCAACAAGCAAAAGAAGAACGGGAAATATTTTTGGGTTTTCTTTTTAATTCTACTACAAGCATGAAAAGTAGACTAAATAATTTTTTGGGTTTTTTTCTTAAAGTTTATTAAACACACAAGAAGAAAGCAGGAAAAAGAAAAATAACCTAGAATGGATATTACAGTGAAAAAGTATGAGCACCGACATCTAGCAATGAGTGTGTGTGAACATAAATGTAATGTCGGTGGGAATACGTACTCCCCCAAGCTTAGGCTTTTGGCCTAAGTTGGTCTATTGCCAGGGGTGGCCTGGCGGATGTCCATAGGTGAAGCTGGGGTCGTAGTGTGATGCAGAATAGTTGGGATCATAATGTGATGAAGAGGACTCTGATTGCCACTGGCTGGCAGCCTCTTCTGGATCCCAAGAATAAACAGATAGTCGTGGAGGCTCATCTTGTGGCTCCGGGGCTGGTGCAGGGTTCCGATAGGCTTGAACAGCCGACCACAGAACGATGTGAGGCTCTAATACAAGTTAAACAAAGAAGGAGCAGGCAAAGTAATAGTCTCAGGGTGATATTCATCAAAGTATAATTTATATTTGCGCTCCCCATCGCGACTCTTAACAAGAAAATCATGTGCTATCATACTCTTGTAATCTAAATAAGCACGGGGCAGCGTTGTTTCTTCTTTCCCCGCATCCCTAATAGGTATTTCAAAATGTTCAGCTAGGCGCGAAGCATAAATGCCTCCAAAGATGGGGCCCTTAGTACAGTTCATACTTAACTGTCTAGCAACAATTCCACCCAAACTAACAGAGTTATTGCGGTATAAACCATGGAGCAAAATAATAATATCAGGAATACTAAGGTTCCCACAGTTCCTGCGTCCAATCAAGCAACGACTAGCAAATATGGCAAAGTAGCGTAAAACAGGATAATGAATGCTAGTGATCCTCGCGTCAGAAACCTTCCTGGTTTATCCCACCGTGATAGTGTTAATAAAAGCTTCTACTTCATTACGGTGGGGTTCATCTAAGGTGCCCTCAATGGGTATTCTGCAGACCTCGCAGAATTCAGCTAATGTCATCCTTTTAACAACATCATATAAATGAAACTCTACTGATGGAGGTGGTTTCTTAGGGAAAAAGTAGAAGTTTTGCACAAAAGTATTTGTGAGTAAGAGATACTGATGACGTTGGTCACGGAGGAAGTTGGTGAGGCCGGCATTCTCAATCAATAAATAGAAATCATCATAAATCCCGGCTCTCCTCAAGAAGTCATCGGAAGGCCATTCACACGGCCGAACCTCCGCAGTGCGAGGTAAATTAAATTTAGGCTTATCCTCTTCTTCCTTTTGTTTTTCCTTAGAGCTTCGGCTCGACGAGCCCCTCAAAAGTCTCTTCATTATTTCTGAAACAATCTGAAATTTTTAGTAACCTCAAATAAAAGTGAACCAACTTCAATAAAATTGATAGCAACAACTCCCACAAGTGCCTAGGGCCTATATCAAGCATTAGAACTACTTGGAACCATATAAATTTGACATGCAAGCTCAAGAACATGGTCACCTATGCAGCACAAATTTGCAATGAATAAAGCACTAGAACAAAAACTAATTGGACCAATGGAGGAGTCACATACCAAGGAACAATCTCCCCAAGCAGTTTAGCAAGAGGTGCTTTGAGCAAGGAGATCGAAAATCACAGCAACGGGGGCTGGAAGTCGAGCTTGAGTTGGTTTTTCGGGTTTGTGTGAGGCAGAGGAAGAAGATGGGTGCAGGAATAAGTGGAGGAGGGCCACCGTGGGTCCACGAGGCAGGGGGGCGCCCAGGGGGGTAGGGCGCGCCCTCCACCCTCGTGGCCAGGTGGCAGCTCCCCCCGTGGTAATTTTTGCACAGTAAATTCTCAAATATTCCCGAAAAAATCATATTAAATTGGCATGGCATTCTGAGGACTTTTATTTTAGGGATATTTTTATATTGCACGGATAAGTCAGGAAACAGACAGAAAAATATTATTACTTTATTTCTACTAAATAACAGAAAATATAAAGAGGGTATAGAAGGTTGTGCTTCTAGTTTCATCCATCTCGTGATCATCAAAATGAACCCACTAACAAGGTTGATCAAGTCTTGTTAACAAACTCATTCCGAATAATCACGGAACCGGAGAAATTTCGAATGACACTAAGTTACCTCAACGGGGATATGAAAATCCCCAACAATAAGAATATCATACTTTTTCTTGACAGTAGGGAGAGGAAATTCGATACCTCTAAATATAATCGATGGAACTTTTCCAATAGAGTTAATACTATAAACTTGAGGTTGTTTCCTCGAAAAATGTACAGTATGCTCATTACCATTAACATGAAAAGTGACATTGCCTTTGTTGCAATCAATAACAGCCCCTGCAGTATTAAGGAAAGGTCTTCCAAGAATAATAGACATACTATCATCCTCGGGAATATCAAGAATAAGAAAGTCCATTAAAATAGTAACATTTGCAACCACAACAGGCACATCCTCACAAATACTGACAGGTATAGCAGTTGATTTATCATCCATTTGCAAAGATATTTCAGTAGGTGTCAACTTATTCAAGTCAAGTCTACGATATAAAGAGAGAGGCATAACACTAACACCGGCTCCAAGATCACATAAAGCAGTTTTAACATAATTTCTCTTAATGGAGCATGGTATAGTAGGTACTCCTGGATCTCCAAGTTTCTTTGGTATTCCACCCTTAAAAGTATAATTAGCAAGCATGGTGGAAATTTCAGCTTCAGATATCTTTCTTTTATTAGTAATGATATCCTTCATATACTTAGCATAAGGATTTGTTTTGAGCACATCAGTTAAACGCATACGCAAAAAGATGGGTCTAATCATTTCAGCAAAGCGCTCAAAATCCTCATCATCCTTTTTCTTGGATGGTTTGGGAGGAAAAGGCATGGGTTTCTGAACCCATGGTTCTCTTTCTTTACCATGTTTCCTAGCAACGAAGTCTCTTTTATCATAACGTTGATTCTTTGATTGTGGGTTATCAAGATCAACAGCAGGTTCAACTTCTACATCATTATCATAACTAGGTTGAGCATCATCATGAACATTATCATTAACATTATCACTAGGTTCATGTTCATTACCAGATTGTGTTTCAGCATCAGACATGGAGATATCATTTGAATTATCAGGTGGTTCAGCAATAGGTTCACTAGAAGTTTGCATAGTTCTATCATTTTTCTTTTTCTTCCTCTTAGAAGGACTAGGCATATCAATATTATTTCTTTGAGAATCTTGCTCGATTCTCTTAGGGTGGCCTTCAGGATACAAAGGTTCCTGGGTCATTCTACCAGTTCTAGTGGCCACTCTAACAGCATAATCATTTTTCTTACTATTCATTTCATCTAGCATTTCTTTCTGAGCTTTAAGTACTTGTTCTACTTGAATGGTAACCATAGAAGCTTGTTTGCTAACAAGTTTAAGTTCACCTCTAATATCAGCCATATAATCACTCAAGTGTTTAATCATAAAGGTATTCTGTTTTAATTGTCTACCAAAATAAGCATTAAAGTCATCTTGCTTAAACATAAAGTCATCAAACTCATCCAAGCACTGACTAGCAATTTTAGTAGGAGGAACTTCAGCTTTATCATATCTATAGAGAGAATTTACCTTTACTACCTGTGTCGGGATATCGGGAGGTTCTTCAGTAAATAAGTAATTGAGATCATATACTTCTTCAACAGGCGGTAAATTAAGACCATGTATTTCTTCAATAGGAGGTAAATCCTTAACATCTTCAGCTTTAATACCTTTTTCTTTCATAGATTTCTTTGCCTCTTGCATATCTTCGGGACTGAGAAATAGAACACCTCTCTTCTATGGAGTTGGTTTAGGAATAGGCTCAGTAATTCGCTCAGGAGCTGGCTCAGAAGTTGGCTCAGGAGTTGGCTCAGGAGGTGCCCAATTATTTTCATTTGCCAACATATTATTCAATAAAATTTTAGCGTCATCAGGTGTTCTTTCCCTGAAAAGAGAACCAGCACAACTATCCAGGTAATCTCTGGAAGCATCAGTTAGTCCATTATAAAAGGTATCGAATATTTCAGGTTTCTTAAGAGGATGATCAGGCAAAGCATTAAGTAACTTGAGAAGCCTCCCCCAAGATTGTGGGAGACTCTCTTCTTCAATTTGCACAAATTGTATATTTCCCTCAAAGCAGCTTGTTTCTTATGAGCAGGGAAATATTTAGCAGAGAAATAATAAATCATATCCTGGGGACTTTGCACACAACCAGGATCAAGAGAATTAAACCATTTCTTATCATCACCCTTTAATGAGAACGGAAATATTTTGAGTATATAAAAGTGGCGCGATCTCAGATTATTAGTAAACAGGGCAGCTATATCATCTAACTTACGAAGACGTGCCACAACAGTTTCAGATTCATAGACGTAAAAAGGATCAGATTCAACCAAAGTAATTATATCTGGATCAACAGACATATCATAATAATCCTGATCAGGAACACTGATAGGTGAAGTAGCAAAAGCAGGGTCAGGTCTCATCCTACCTCTAAAAGATTCTTTACTCCACTTAATTAATAACCTCTTACGTTCAGGTTTATCCGGACGAGCAAGAATAGCTTCATAAGATTCATTATTAAAAAGATAACCCTCAGGAATAACAGGCATAGGTTCATCATTACTCACATTATCGTGTTCAGGTTCACTAATTTCTCTTTCTCTAGACTTAGCAATTTGCTCATCAAGATATTCACCAAGTGGCACAGTAGTATCAAGCATAGAAGTAGTTTCATCATAAGTATCATGCATAGCAGAAGTGGCATCATCAATGACATGCGACATATCGGAATACATAGCAGTAGTAGGTTTAGGTGTCGCTAGCTTACTCATAACAGAAGGTGAATCAAGTGCACAGCTAGATGGCAGTTCCTTACCTCCCCTCGTAGTTGAGGGATAAATTTTTGTCTTAGCGTCTTTCAAGTTCTTCATAGTGTCCAGCAAATATAAATCCCAAGTGACTCAAAGAATAGAGCTATGCTCCCCGGCAATGGTGCTAGAAAAAGGTCTTGATAACCCACAAGTATAGGGGATCGCAACAGTTTTCGAGGGTAGAGTATTCAACCCAAATTTGTTGATTCGACACAAGGGGATCCAAAGAATATTCTCAAGTATTAGCAGCTGAGTTGTCAATTCAACCACACCTAGAAACTTAATATCTGCAGCAAAGTGTTTAGTAGCAAAGTAATATGATAGTGGTGGTAACGGTAACAAAAGTAAAGACAGCAAAAGTAATGTTTTTGGTATTTTGTAGTGATTGTAACAGTAGCAACGGGAAAGTAAATAAGCGTAAACCAGTATATGGAAAACTCGTAGGCACCGGATTAGCGATAGATAATTATGCCGGATGTGGTTCATCATGTAACAGTCATAACATAGGGTGACATAGAACTAGCTCAGTTCATCAATGTAATGAAGGCATGTATTCCGTATATAGTCATACGTGCTTATGGAAAAGAACTTGCATGACATCTTTTGTCCTACCCTCCCGTGGCAGCGGGGTCCTATTGGAAACTAAGGGATATTAAGGCCTCCTTTTAATAGAGAACCGGAACAAAGCATTAGCACATAGTGAATACATGAACTCCTCAAACTATGGTCATCACCGGGAGTGGTCCCGATTATTGTCACTTCGGGGTTGCCGGATCATAACACATAGTAGGTGACTATAGACTTGCAAGATAGGATCAAGAACACACATATATTCATGAAAACATAATAGGTTCAGATCTGAAATCATGGCACTCGGGCCCTAGTGACAAGCATTAAGCATAGCAAAGTCATAGCAACATCAATCTCAGAACATAATGGATACTAGGGATCAAACCCTAACAAAACTAACTCAATTACATGATAAATCTCATCCAACCCATCATCGTCCAGCAAGCCTACGATGCAATTACTCATGCACGGCGGTGAGCATCATGAAATTGGTGATGGAGGATGGTTGATGATGATGACGGCGACGAATCCCCCTCTCCAGAGCCCTGAACGGACTCCAGATCAGGACTCCCGAGAGAGATTAGGGCTTGGCTGCGGCTCCGTATCGTAAAACGCGATGAAACTTTCTCTCTGATTTTTTTCTCCCTGAAAGCCAATATATGGATTTGGAGTTGGCGTCGGAGGGCCACGAGGGGGCCCACGAGGTAGGGGGGCGCCCAGGGGGAGGGGTGCGCCCCCCACCCTCGTGAACAGGGTGTGGGCCCCCCGGCCTTCATCTTTGGCGAGGATTTCTTATTAATTATTCTAAGATATTCCGTGGAGTTTCAGGTCATTCCGAGAACTTTTGTTTTCTGCACATAAAACAACACCATGGCAGTTCTGCTGAAAACAGCATCAGTCCGGGTTAGTTCCATTCAAATCATACAAGTTAGAGTCCAAAAGAAGGGCAAAAGTGTTTGGAAAAGTAGATACGACGGAGAGGTATCACGAGACTTCTCAACATTAGTAAATAGGGTGGCTATATCATTCAACTTGGTAAGATGTGCCACAACAGTTTCAGATTCAAGGCCGTAAAAAGGATCAGATTCACCTAAAGTAATAATATCAGGATCAACGGAGAATTCATAATCCTTATCAGTAACACAGATAGGTGAAGTAGCAAAAGCAGGATCGGGTTTCATTCTAGCATTAAGAGACTGATGCTTCCATTTAGCTAATTATTTCTTAAGATCATTTCTATCATTGCAAGCTAGAATTTCCATAGCAGCTGCTTCATTCATAACATAACCCTTAGGAACAACAGGTAATACATAATCATTGGGGAAACCTTCATCATCACTATCATCAATAATAGGTTCTTCAATATTTTCATTCCCCCTAACTCTAGCAAGTTGTTCATCAAGAAATTCACCTAATGGCAAAGTAGTATCACGCACAGAAGTAGTTTCATCATGCATAGCAGAAGTGGCATCATCAATAACATGCGACATATCAGAATTCATAGCAGTAGTAGGTTTAGGTGTCGCAAGCCTACTAATAACGGAAGGAGAATCTAGTGCACAGCTAGATGGCAGTTCCTTACCTCCCCTCGTAGTTGAGGGCAAAATCTTGGTTTTAGCGTCTTTCAAGTTCTTCATAGTGATCAACAGATATAAATCCAATGTGACTCAGAGAATAGAGCTATGCTCCCCGGCAACAGCGCCAGAAATTAGTCTTGATAACCCACAAGTATAGGGGATCGCAACAGCTTTCGAGGGTAGAGTATTCAACCCAAATTTATTGATTCGACACAAGGGGAGCCAAAGAATATTCTTGAGTATTAGCAGTTGAGTTGTCAATTCAACCACACCTAGATAACTTAGTATCTGCAGCAAAGTATTTAGTAGCAAAAGTGGTATGATAATAAAGGTAACGGTAGCAACGGAAAAGATAAATGTTTTGGGGGTTTTGAAGTAGTTGTAACAGTAGCAACGGAAAAGCAAATAAGCGAAGAACAATATATGAAAAGCTCGTAGGCAATGGATCAGTGATGGATAATTATGCCGGATGCGATTCCTCATGCAATAGTTATAACATAGGGTGACATAGAACTAGCTCCAATTCATCAATGTAATGTAGGCATGTATTTCGCAAATAGTCATACGTGCTTATGGAAAAGAACTTGTATGACATCTTTTGTCCTACCCTCCCGTTGCAGCGGGGTCCTTACGGAAACTAAGGGATATTAAGGCCTCCTTTTAATAGAGAACCAGAACAAAGCATTAGCACATAGTGAATACATGAACTCCTCAAACTATGGTCATCACCGAGAAGTATCCCGATTATTGTCACTTCGGGGTTGTCGGATCATAACACATAATAGGTGACTATAGACTTGCAAGATAGGATCAACAACACACATATATTCATGAAAACATAATAGGTTCAGATCTGAAATCATGGCACTCGGGCCCTAGTGAAAAGCATTAAGCATAGCAAAGTCATAGCAACATCAATCTCCGAACATAGTGGATACTAGGGATCAAACCCTAACAAAACTAACTTGATTACATGGTAAATCTCATCCAACCCATCACCGTCCAGCAAGCCTATGATGGAATTACTCACGCACGGCGGTGAGCATCATGAAATTGGTGATGGAGGATGGTTGATGATGACGACGGTGAGGAATCCCCCTCTCCGGAGCCCCGAACGGACTCCAGATCAGCCCTCCCGAGAGAGATTAGGGCTTGGCGGTGGCTCCGTGTCGTAAAACACGATGAAACTTTCTCTCTGATTTTTTTCGCCCCGAACTTGAATATACGGAGTTGGAGTTGATGTCGGTGGAGGTCTAGGGAGCCCACGAGATAGGAGGCCGCGCCATACAGGGGGGCGCGCCCCCATGTCTCGTGGACAGGTTGTGGGCTCCCTGGAATTAATTCTTTCGCCAAAAATTCTTATTAATTCCAAAAAGTGCCTCCATGGATTTCCAGGACATTCCGAGAACTTTTCTTTTCTACACATAAAACAACATCATGGTAGTTCTGCTGAAAACAGCATCAGTCTGGGTTAGTTTCATTCAAATCATGCAAGTTAGAGTCCAAAACAAGGGCAAAACTGTTTGGAAAAGTAGATACATTGGAGAGGTATCAGCGGTCACTGAACCCGTACAAATGGCGAACTTGGGGGCGGCCACCGAACCTGTACACTTTGGCAACCCTTGGGGGCGGTCACCGGTACCCGTCAAATTGCTCTGGCGATCTCCACAACCTAATTCGAGACCCCGACGCTTGCCCGGAGCTTTACACCACAATGATTGAGCTCTGAAAAACACCAACCGTCTAGGGCGCCAAGGCACCCAAGAGGAACAAGCTCTAGGGTGTCCAAACACCCAAGAG
The DNA here is from genome assembly GCA_963921465.1 of Triticum timopheevii. Lineage (NCBI taxonomy): Eukaryota > Viridiplantae > Streptophyta > Magnoliopsida > Poales > Poaceae > Triticum > Triticum timopheevii. Next base: position 484,034,843 of record OY997270.1, on the reverse strand, counting down.
TAACAAGCTCAAGGGTACCAAGCACCCAAGAGTAATAAGCTTCTCAACTTGTAACTTCCACGTATCACGTGGAGAACTCAAACCGATGCACCAAATGCAATGGCAAGGGCACACGGAGTGCCCAAGTCCTTCTCTCTCAAATCCCACCGAAGCAACTAATGCTAGGGAGGAAGATGAGAGGAAGAACAAGAAGGAGAACTCCAAGATCTAGATCCAAGGGGTTCCCCTCACATAGAGGAGAAAGTGATTGGTGGAAATGTGGATCTAGATCTCCTCTCTCTTTTCCCTCAAAAACTAGCAAGAATCCATGGAGGGATTGAGAGTTAGCAAGCTCGAAGAAGGTCAACAATGGGGGAAGAACACGAGCTCCAAGGATAAGGTTCATTGGGGAAGAAGACCCCCTTTTATAGGTGGGAAAAAATCCAACCGTTATGCTCACAGCCCGCACAAAGCGGTACTACCGCTCCACGGAGCGGTACTACCGCTAGGGTGGTAGTACCCCTTTGAAACACAACAACGAGGAGGCAAAAAGGCCAGAAGAACCATCGGAGCGGTAGTATCGCTTGACCTCACAGTACTACCGCTAGGGGTAGCGGTACTACTGCTAAGGGCGGCGGTACTACTACTTGCGAGCGGTACTAAAAAATTACATACGGGCCTACCACAGCAGGACTTGGGACGAGTTTTTGGTCCGGAGCGGTACTACCGCTGTAGGAGCCGTGGTAGTACCGCTCTGGAGCGGTAGTAAAAAAATACATCCGCTCCAATTCGCGGTAGTACCGCTGCAGCCTTTTCAGAACACCAAAACTGCCACAACTTTTGCAAACGGACTCCGAATTCGATGAAACCAAGTTTGTTGGAAAGCTAGCGACAAGGGCTAACACAATATTGAAAGAAATATCAATAAGAAGCAAATTAGAAAAGGCCCATAAGAAAATGGTGAGAACCCTTCCTCGGATAAGACCGGTAAAACCTCCAACACCGAAAACATCATAGAAGACGCATGCGAACTCCGTTTTCGATGAACTCAAGCTTGTCATCAAAATGAACATAAGATCTAAGACTCACAAAGAGAACCAAACAAGAACCAAGAAACATTATGCAAGGATGCAATGGTTTGAGCTCTCTACTACGATACGATCAAGCTACCAACTTGAGAGCCCCCCTTGATAGTACGGCAAACGATCCTATAACCCGGTCTCCCAACTACCACCATGAGACCGGTAAAATAGAAAACCTATCAAGGGAAAACATTTTCCTTGCACATGGTGCACTTGAGCTAGATGATGACGATCTTGACTCCCTCAAGTTCGACCACCTTTCTTGATTGCGTTGGCTCGATGAAGACTAGATGATTGCTCCCCCATAGTCCACTATGGGTGAGCCACTCTTTGGCTCATCTTCACAAGTCCATTGTCACCACAATGGGCGGCAAGCTTCAAGCACTTGATCTCTTTGTGATGCATCACTTGAACTTGCACACCGCATCCTAACCCCACAAAGAACTCTCATGAAGACCATGGGTTAGTACACAGAGCGTAATTGACAATGCTTACCATACCATGGGATCACTTGATCCCTCTAGGTACATCTTCTACGCTTTGTGAGTTGATCAACTTGATTCATTCTTGACTTACTCTTGATCAACTTGAATCTTTCCAACTCTCTTCATTTGGATGATGTCTTGAAGGTAAACATGAATGATCCCACAATCTTCTTCTTCAAGACATGCTTCCAATAAGATCAACACTCGCATGACCAATCTTTGGATAATTCCTTAATAACACCTTGGTCAACTCATAAACTCCTTGAAACCAACACATGGACTTCAAGAAAAGCCTATGGACAAAACCTTCAAATATAACTCAAGGCAACCATTAGTCCATAGAGATTGTCATCAATTACCAAAACCAAACATGGGGGCACCGCATGTTCTTTCCCCTAGGATTAAAGTTTCCTCTATACGCGTTATTACCAAAATTATTCCTACCAACAAAATTCACATCCATAGATTCATTTTTATTATTCTCAATCAAAGTACACAAAGGCATATCATTAGGATCAATAGGAACACTCTTAGTAGCAAATAATTTCATAAGTTCATCCATCTTTCCACTCAAAACACTAATTTCTTCTATAGCATGAACTTTTTTACTAGTAGATCTTCCGGTGTGCCATTGAGAATAATTAATCATAAGGAGTTTTGTAGCTTCTCCTAAAGTGATTTCCATAAAAGTGCCTCCCGCGGCTGAATCTAAAAGATTTCTAGAAGCAAAATTCAATCCGGCATAAAAAAATTGTATGATCATCCATAAATTCAAACCATGAGTAGGGCAATTGCGAATCATTAATTTCATTATTTCCCAAGATTGGGCAACATGCTCATGATCAAGTTGTTTAAAATTCATAATATCATTTCTAAGAGAGATAATCTTAGCAGGAGGAAAATACTTGGAGATAAAAGCATCTTTGCACTTATTCCATGAATCAATACTATTTTTATGCAAAGACGAAAACCAAGTTTTAGCATGATCTCTAAGCGAAAACGGAAATAACTTCAATTTAACAATATCATTATCCGTATCTTTCTTCTTTTCATACACACAAATCCACAAAGTTGTTTAGATGAGTAGCGGCATCTTCACTAGGAAGGCCGGAGAATTGATCTTTCATAACAAGATTCGACAAAGCAGCATTGATTTCACAAGATTCAGCATCATTAAGAGGAGCAATCGTAGTGCTAAGGAAATCATTATTATTGGTATTGGAAAAGTCACACAATTTGGTATTATCTTGAGCCATCGTGACAAGCAATCCAACACACAAGCACACAAAAGGCAAGCGAAAAAGAGAGAGGAGAATGGGAAAGAGAGGGCGAATAAAATGGCAAGGGTGAAGTGGGGGAGAGGAAAACGAGAGGCAAATGGCAAATAATGTAATGCGAGGGAGATGAGTTTGTGATGGGTACTTGGTATGTCTTGACTTGAGCGAAGACCTCCCCGGCAACGGCGCCAGAAATCCTTATTTCTACCTCTTGAGCATGCGTTGGTTTTTCCCTTGAAGAGGAAAGGGTGATGCAGCAAAGTAGCGTAAGTATTTCCCTTAGTTTTTGAGAACCAAGGTATCAATCCAGTAGGAGGCTCCTCAAAAGTCCCACGCACCTACACAAACAAACAACCTTGCAACCAACGCGATAAAGGGGTTGTCAATCCCTTCATGGTAACTTGCGAAAGTGAGATCTGATAGAGATAATAAGATAAGATAAATATTTTTGGTATTTTTATGATATAGATTGGAAAATAAAATATGCAAATAAAAGTAGATGGAAAACTTATATGATAAAAGATAGACCCGGGGGGCCATAGGTTTCACTAGTGGCTTCTCTCAAGATAGCATAAGTATTACGGTGGGTGAACAAATTATTGTCGAGCAATTGATAGAAAAGCGCATAGTTATGAGAGTATCTAGGCATGATCATGTATATAGGCATCACGTCCGTGACAAGTAGATCGACTCCTGCCTGCATCTACTACTATTACTCCACACATCGACCGACTCCTGCCTGCATCTAGAGTATTAAGTTCATGAAGAACAGAGTAACGCATTAAGAAAGATGACATGATGTAAAGGGATAAACTCATGCAATATGACATAAACCCCATCTTTTTATCCTCGATGGGAACAATACAATACGTGCCTTGCTGCCCCTGCTGTCACAAGGAAAGGACACTACAAGATTGAACCCAAAGCTAAGCACTTCTCCCATTGCAAGAAAGATCAATCTAGTAGGCCAAACCAAACTGATAATTCGAAGAGACTTGCAAAGATAACCAATCACACATAAAAGAATTCATAGAAGATTCAATTATTTCTCATAGATAAACTTGATCATAAACCCACAATTCATCGGATCTCGACAAACACACCGCAAAAACAGTTACATCAAATAGATCTCCAAAAAGATCGAGGAGAACTTTGTATTGAGATTCAAAGAGAGAGAAGAAGCCATCTAGCTAATAACTATGGACCCGAAGGTCTATGGTAAACTACTCACAACTCATCGAAGAGGCCTTGGAGATGATGTAGAGGCCCTCCATGGTCGATTCCCCCTCCGCGGAGCGTCGGCGAAGGATCCAAGATGGGATCTCACGGATACAAAAGGTTGCGGCGGTGGAAATAGTTTTTCGTGGTGCTCTTGGATGTTTTCGGGGTACGTAGATATATATAGGCGAAGGAGGTAGGTCACGGGAGCCACGAGGGGTCCACGAGGGTGGGGGCGTGCCCACCCCCTTAGGGCGTGCCGGGCACCCTCGTGGCCGCATCGGTTACTTCTTGACGTCCACTCCAAGTTTCCTGGATTGCGTTTGTTCCAAAAAGATCGCTCCCAAAGGTTTCATTCCGTTTGGACTCCGTTTGATATTCCTTTCCTTCGAAACACTGAAATAGGCAAAAAAACAGCAATTTGGGCTGGGCCTCCGGTTAGTAGGTGAGTCCCAAAAATGATATAAAAGTGTAGAGTAAAGCCCATAAACATCCAAAACGGGTAATATAATAGCATGGAACAATCAAAAAATATAGATACGTTGGAGATGTATCATGGTCGGGCTTTGAGTCTGACTCAACTTCACACCTTGTAACACAGGCAAGAACCCTTTCTTTGACTGGTCCATTTTGAACTTCTTCAAAACTTTATCAAGGTATGTGCTTTGTGGAAATCAAATTAAGCGTCTTGATCTATCTCTATAGATCTTGATGCCAAATATGTAAGTAGCTTCTCCAAGGTCTTTCATAGAAAAACTCTTATTCAGGTATCCCTTTATGCTATCCAGAAATTCTATATCATTTCCAATCAACAATATGTCATCTACATATAAGATCAGAAATGCTACAGAGCTCCCACTCACTTTCTTGTAAATATAGGCCTCTCCAAAAGTCTGTATAAAACCATGTGCTTTGATCACAATATCAAAGCGTTTAGTCCAACTCTGAGAGGCTTGCACCAGTCCATAAATGGATCGCTGGAGCTTGCACACGTTGCTAGCACCCTTTGGATCGACAAAACCTTCCGGTTGCATCATATACAACTCTTCTTCCAGAAATCCATTCAGGAATGCAGTTTTGACATCCAAATTTCGTAATCATAAAATGCAGCAATTGCTAACATAATTCGGACAGACTTAAGCATCGCTACGGGTGAGAAAGTCTCATCGTAGTCAACTCCTTGAACTTGTTGAAAACCTTTTGCAACAAGTCAAGCTTTGTAAACAGTAAGATTACCATCTTCGTCGGTCTTCTTCTTAAAGATCCATTTATTTTCTATGGCTTGCCGATCATCGGGCAAGTCCACCAAAGTCCACACTTTGTTCTCATACATGGATCCCATCTCAGATTTCATGGCCTAAAGTCATTTCGCGAAACCTGGGCTCATCATTGCTTCCTCATAGTTCGTAGGTTCATCATGGTCTAGTAACATGACTTCCAGAACATGATTACCGTACCACTCTGGTGCGGATCTTACTCTGGAAGACCTACAAGGTTCGATAGTAACTTGATCTAAAGCTTCATGATCATCATCATTAGTTTCCTCACTAATTGGTGTAGGAATCACTGGTGAACTAATTTTTGTGGTGAACTAATTTCCAATAAGGGAGAAGGTACAATTACCTCATCAAGTTCTACTTTCCTCCCACTCACTTCTTTCGATAGAAACTCCTTCTCTAGAAAGGATCCATTCTTAGCAACAAAAATTTTGCCTTCGGATCTATGATAGAAGGTGTACCCAACAGTTTCCTTTGGGTATCCTATGAAGACGCACTTCTTTGATTTGTGTTCGAGCTTATCAGGTTGAAGCTTTTTCACATAAGCATTGCAGCCCCAAACTTTAAGAAACGACAACTTTGGTTTCTTGCCAAACCACAGTTCATAAGGTGTCGTCTCAACGGATTTTGATGGTGCCCTATTTAAAGTGAATGCAGCCGTCTCCAAAGCATAACCCCAAAACAATAGCGGTAAATCAGTAAGAGACATCATAGATCGCACCATATCTAATAAAGTACGGTTACGACGTTCGGACATGCCATTTCACTGTGGTGTTCCAAGTGGCGTTAATTGTGAAACTATTCCATGTTGTTTCAAATGAAGACCAAACTCATAACTCAAATATTCTCCTCCATGATCAGATCGTAGAAACTTTATTTTCTTGTTACAATGACTTTCCAATTCACTCTGAAATTCTTTGAACTTTTCAAATGTTTCAGACTTATGCTTCATCAAGTAGATATAACCATATCTGCTCAAATCATCTGTCAAGGTAAGAAAATAAGGAAACCCACCACTGAAGGAAATATGCCCTAGAGACAATAATAAAGTTATTATTTATTTCCTCATATCATGATAAATGTTTATTATTCATGCTAGAATTGTATTAACCGGAAACATGATACATGTGTGAATACATAGACAAACATAAAGTCACTAGTATGCCTCTACTTGACTAGCTCATTAATCAAAGATGGTTATGTTTCCTAACCATAGACATGTGTTGTCATTTGATTAATGGGATCACATCATTAGGAGAATGATGTGATTGACATGACCCATTCCGTTAGCCTAGCACTTGATCGTTTAGTATATTGCTATTGCTTTCTTCATGACTTATACAAAGTTCCTGCAACTATGAGATTATGCAACTCCTGTTTACCGGAAGAACACTTTGTGTGCTACCAAACGTCACAATGTAACTGGGTGATTATAAAGGTGCTCTACAGGTGTTTCCAAAGGTACATATTGGGTTGGCATAATTCGAGATTAGGTTTTGTCACTCCGATTGTCGGAGAGGTATCTCTGGGCCCTCTCGGTAATACTCATCACCTAAGCCTTGCAAGCATTGTAACTAATGAGTTAGTTATAAGATGATGTATTACAGAACGAGTAAATAGACTTGCCGGTAACGAGATTGAACTAGGTATTGGATACCGACGATCAAATCTCGGGCAAGTAACATACCGATGACAAAGGGAACAACATATGTTGTTATGCGGTTTGACCGATAAAGATCTTCGTAGAATATGTAGGAACCAATATGGGCATCCAGGTCCCGCTATTGGTTATTGACCGAGAATGGTTCTAGGTCATGTCTACATAGTTCTCGAACCCGTAGGGTCCGCACGCTTAATGTTACGATGACAGTTTTATTATGAGTTTATAAGTTTTGATGTACCGAAGTTTGTTTGGAGTCCCGGATGTGATCACGGACATGATGAGGAGTCTCGAAATGGTCGAGACATAAAGATTGATATATTGGAAGTCTATATTTGGACATCAGAATTGTTCCGGGTGAAATCGGCATTTTACCGGAGTACCGGGAGGTTACCGGAACCCCCCGGGGGGTTATTGGGCCTACATGGGCCTCGAGGAAGAAGAGGGAAGGAAGCAGGAGGGGGCCGCGCGCCCCTCCCCTTCCTAGTCCGAATAGGACAAGGGAAGGGGGATGGCGCCCCCCCTTTCCTTCCCCTCTTCCTCCTCTTTCCCCCTTTCTCCTACTCCTACTTGGAAAGAAGGGAGTCCTACTCCCGGTGGGAGTAGGACTCCCCCCTTGGCGCGCCCTCCTTGGCCGGCCGCCTCCTCCCCCCCTGGCTCCTTTATATACGGGGGCGGGGGGGCACCCCAAAGACACACAAGTTGATCTACGGATCGTTCCTTAGCCGTGTGCGGTGCCCCCTCCACCATATTCCACCTCGGTCATATCGTCGCGGAGTTTAGGCGAAGCCCTGCGCCGGTAGAACATTATCATAGTCACCACGCCGTTGTGCTGACGGAACTCATCTCCGGAGCTCGGCTGGATCGGAGGCCGGAGATCATCATCGAGCTGAACGTGTGCTGAACTCGGAGGCTCCGTACATTTGGTGCTTGGATCGGTCGGATCATGAAGACGTACGACTACATCAACCGCGTTGTGCTAACGCTTCTGCTTACGGTCTACGAGGGTATGTGGACGAACACTCTCCCCTCTTGTTGCTATACCATCACCATGATCTTGCGTGTGCATAGGAAAATTTTTGAAATTACTACGTTCCCAACAGTGGTATCAGAGCCAGGTTTTATGCGATGATGTTATATGCACAAGTAGAACACAAGTGAGTTGTGGGCGATACAAGTCATACTGCTTACTAGCATGTCATACTTTGGTTCGGCGGTATTGTGAGATGAAGCGGCCCGGACCGACATTACGCGTACGCTTATGCGAGACTGGTTTCACCGTTACGAGCACTCGTGCTTAAAGGTGGCTGGCGGGTGTCTGTCTCTCTCACTTTAGCTGAATCGAGTGTGGCTACGCCCGGTCCTTGCGAAGGTTAAAACAGCACCAACTTGATGAACTATCGTTGTGGTTTTTGATGCATAGGTAAGAACGGTTCTTGCTAAGCCCGTCGCAGCCACGTAAAATTTGCAACAACAAAGTAGAGGACGTCTAACTTGTTTTTGCAGGGCATGTTGTGATGTGATATGGTCAAGACGTGATGCTATATTTTATTGTATGAGATGATCATGTTTTGTAACCGAAGTAATCGGCAACTGGCAGGAGCCATATGGTTGTCGCTTTATTGTATGAAATGCAAACGCCCTGTAATTGCTTTACTTCATCACTAAGCGGTAGCGATAGTCGTAGAAGCAATAGATGGCGTAACGACAACAATGCTGCGATGGAGATCAAGGTGTCGCGCCGGTGACGATGGTGATCACGACGGTGCTTCGGAGATGGAGATCACAAGCACAAGATGATGATGGCCATATCATATCACTTATATTGATTGCATGTGATGTTTATCCTTTATGCATCTTATCTTGCTTTGATTGATGGTAGCATTTTAAGATGATCTCTCACTAAAATTATCAAGAAGTGTTCTCCCTGAGTATGCACCGTTGCCAAAGTTCGTCGTGCCCAGACACCACGTGACGATCGGGTGTGATAAGCTCTACGTCCATCTACAACGGGTGCAAGCCAGTTTTGCACACGTGGAATACTCAGGTTAAACTTGACGAGCCTAGCATATGCAGATATGGCCTCAGAACACGGAGACCGAAAGGTCGAACGTGAATCATATAGTAGATATGATCAACATAGTGATGTTCACCATTGAAAACTACTCCATCTCACGTGATGATCGGTCATGGTTTAGTTGATTTGGATCACGTGATCACTTAGATGACTAGAGAGATGTCTGTCTAAGTGGGAGTTCTTAAGTAATATTATTAATTCAACTTAAATTTATCATGAACTTAGTACCTGATAGTATTTTGCTTGTCTATGTTTGTTTGTAGATAGATGGCTCGTGTTGTTGTTCCGTTGAATTTTAATGCGTTCCTTGAGAAAGCAAAGTTGAAAGATGATGGTAGCAATTACATGGACTGGGTCCGTAACCTGAGGATTATCCTCATTGCTGCACAGAAAAGTTACGTCCTGGAAGCACCGCTGGGTGCCAGGCCTGCTGCTGATGCAACTGACGACGTTAAGAACGTCTGGAAGAGCAAAGCTGATGACTACTCTATAGTTCAGTGTGCCATGCTTTACGGCTTAGAACCGGGTCTTCAACGACGTTTTGAACGTCATGGAGCATATGAGATGTTCGAGGAGTTGAAGTTAATATTTCAAGCAAATGCCCGGATTGAGAGATATGAAGTCTCCAATAAGTTCTACAGCTGCAAGATGGAGGAGAATAGTTCTATCAGTGAGCATATACTCAAAATGTCTGGGTATAATAATCACTTGATTCAACTGGGAGTTAATCTTTCGGATGATAGCGTCATTGACAGAATTCTCCAATCACTGCCACCAAGCTACAAGAGCTTTGTGATGAACTATAATATGCAAGGGATGAACAAGACTATTCCCGAGCTCTTCGCAATGCTAAAAGCTGCGGAGGTAGAAATCAAGAAGGAGCATCAAGTGTTGATGGTCAACAAGACCACTAGTTTCAAGAAAAAGGGCAAAGGGAAGAAGAAGGGGAACTTCAAGAAGAACAGCAAGCAAGTTGCTGCTCAAGAGAAGAAACCCAAGTCTGGACCTAAGCCTGAAACTCAGTGCTTCTACTGCAAGCTGACTGGTCACTGGAAGCAGAACTGCCCCAAGTATTTGGCGGATAAGAAGGATGGCAAAGTAAACAAAGGTATATGTGATATACATGTTATTGATGTGTACCTAACTAGAGCTCGTAGTAGCCCCTGGGTATTTGATACTGGTTCTGTTGCTAATATTTGCAACTCGAAACAGGGACTACGGAATAAGCGAGCACTGGCCAAGGATGAGGTGACGATGCGCGTGGGAAACGGTTCCAAAGTCGATGTGATCGCGGTTGGCACGCTACCTCTACATCTACCTTCGGGATTAGTTTTAGACCTGAGTAATTGTTATTTGGTGCCAGCGTTGAGCATGAACATTATATCTGGATCTTGTTTGATGCGAGACAGTTATTCATTTAAATCAGAGAATAATGGTTGTTCCATTTATATGAGTAATATCTTTTATGGTCATGCACCCTTGAAGAGTGGTCTAATTTTATTAAATCTCGATAGTAGTGATACACATATTCATAGTGTTGGAAATCATACATACTAATGTTTGTGGCCCAATGAATGTTGAGGCTCGCGGCGGGTATCATTATTTTCTCACCTTCACAGATGATTTGAGCAGGTATGTCTACTTGATGAAGCACAAGTCTGAAACATTTGAAAAGTTCAAAGAATTTCAGAGCGAAGTGGAAAATCATCGTAACAAGAAAATAAAGTTTCTACGATCTGATCGTGGAGGAGAATATTTGAGTTACGAGTTTGGTCTACACTTGAAACAATGTGGAATAGTTTCGTAACTCACGCCACCTGGAACACCACAACGAAATGGTGTGTCCGAACGTCGTAATCGTACTTTACTAGATATGGTGCGATCTATGATGTCTCTTACCGATTTACCGCTATCATTTTGGGGTTATGCTTTAGAGACGGCCGCATTCATGTTAAATAGGGCACCATCAAAATCCGTTGAGACGACGCCTTATGAACTGTGGTTTGGCAAGAAACCAAAGTTGTCGTTTCTTAAAGTTTGGGGCTGCGATGCTTATGTGAAGAAACCTCAACCAGATAAGCTCGAACCTAAATCGGAGAAATGTGTCTTCATAGGATACCCAAAAGAGACTGTTGGGTACACCTTCTATCACAGATCCGAAGGCAAGACATTCGTTGCTAAGAATGGATCCTTTCTAGAGAAGGAGTTTCTCTCGAAAGGAGTGAGTGGGAGGAAAGTAGAACTTGATGAGATAACTGTATCTACTCCCTTATTGGAAAGTAGTTCATCACGACAACCGATTCCTGTGACAACTACACCAATTAGTGAGGAAGCTAATGATAATGATCATGAAACTTCAGATCAAGTTTCTACTGAACCTCGTAGGTCTACCAGAGTAAGATCCGCACCAGAGTGGTACGGTAATCCTATTCTGGAAGTCATGTTACTTGACCATGATGAACCTACGAACTATGAGGAAGCGATGATGAGCCCGGATTCCGCAAAATGGCTAGAAGCCATGAAATCTGAGATGGGATCCATGTATGAAAACAGAGTATGGACTTTGGTTGACTTGCCCGATGATCGGCAAGCCATTGAGAATAAATGGATCTTTAAGAAGAAGACTGACACTGATGGTAATGTAACTGTCTATAAAGCTCGGTTTGTTGCAAAAGGTTTTCGACAAGTTCAATGGGTTGACTACGATGAGACTTTCTCACCCGTAGCGATGCTTAAGTCCGTCCGAATCATGTTAGCTATTGATGCATTTCATGATTATGAAATTTGGCAAATGGATGTCAAGACTGCATTCTTGAATGGATTTCTAGAAGAAGAGTTGTATATGATGCAGCCGGAAGGTTTTGTTGATCCAAAAGGTGCTGACAAAGTGTGCAAGCTCCAGCGTTCCATTTATGGACTGGTGCAAGCATCTCGGAGTTGGAATAAACGCTTTGATAGTGTGATCAAAGCATATGGTTTTATACAGAATTTTGGAGAAGCCTGTATTTACAAGAAAGTGAGTGGGAGCTCTGTAGCATTTCTAATTTTATATGTAGATGACATATTATTAATTGGAAATGATATAGAATTTCTGGATAGCATAAAGGGATACTTGAATAAAAGTTTTTCAATGAAAGACCTCGGTGAAGCTGCTTACATATTAGGCATCAAGATCTATAGAGATAGATCGAGACGCTTAATAGGACTTTCACAAAGCACATACCTTGACAAAATTTTGAAAAAGTTCAAAATTGATCAGGCAAAGAAAGGATTCTTGCCTGTGCTACAAGGTGTGAAGTTGAGTCAAACTCAATGCCCGACCACAGCAGAAGATAGAGAGAAAATGAAAAATGTTCCCTATGCTTCAGCCATAGGCTCTATCATGTATGCAATGTTGTGTACCAGACCTGACGTATGCTTAGCAGTAAGCTTGGCAGGAAGGTACCAAAGTAATCCAGGAGTGGATCACTGGACAGCGGTCAAGAACATCCTGAAATACATGAAAAGGACTAAGGATATGTTTCTCATATATGGAGGTGACAAAGAGCTAGTCGTAAACGGTTACGTCGATGCAAGCTTTGACACTGATCCGGACGATTCTAAATCGCAAACCAGATACGTGTTTTTTATTAAATGGTGGAGCTGTAAGTTGGTGCAGTTCTAAACAAAGCGTCGTAGCAGGATCTACATCTGAAGCGGAGTACATAGCTGCTTCGGAAGCAGCAAATGAAGGAGTCTGGATGAAGGAGTTCATTTTCGATCTAGTTGTCATACCTAGTGCATCGGGACCAATGAAGATCTTCTGTGACAATACTGGTGCAATTGCCTTGGCAAAGGAATCCAGATTTCACAAGAGGACCAAGCACATCAAGAGACGCTTCAATTCCATTCGGGACCAAGTCCAAGTGGGAGACATAGAGATTTGCAAGATACATACGGATCTGAATGTTGCAGACCCGTTGACTAAGCCTCTCTCACGAGCAAAACATGATCAGCACCAAGACTCCATGGGTGTTAGAATCATTACTATGTAATCTAGATTATTGACTCTAGTGCAAGTGGGAGACTGAAGGAAATATGCCCTAGAGACAATAATAAAGTTATTATTTATTTCCTCATATCATGATAAATGTTTATTATTCATGCTAGAATTGCATTAACCGGAAACATGATACATGTGTGAATACATAGACAAACATAAAGTCACTAGTATGCCTCTACTTGACTAGCTCATTAATCAAAGATGGTTATGTTTCCTAACCATAGACATGTGTTGTCATTTGATTAATGGGATCACATCATTAGGAGAATGATGTGATTGACATGACCCATTCTGTTAGCCTAGCACTTGATTGTTTAGTATATTGCTATTGCTTTCTTCATGACTTATACAAAGTTCCTGCAACTACGAGATTATGCAACTCCCGTTTACCGGAAGAACACTTTGTGTGCTACCAAACGTCACAACGTAACTGGGTGATTATAAAGGTGCTCTACAGGTGTTTCCAAAGGTACATGTTGGGTTGGCATAATTCGAGATTAGGTTTTGTCACTCCGATTGTCGGAGAGGTATCTCTGGGCCCTCTCGGTAATACTCATCACCTAAGCCTTGCAAACATTGTAACTAATGAGTTAGTTATAAGATGATGTATTACATAACGAGTAAAGAGACTTGCCGGTAACGAGATTGAACTAGGTATTGGATACCGACGATCAAATCTCGGGCAAGTAACATACCGATGACAAAGGGAACAACGTATGTTGTTATGCGGTTTGACCGATAAAGATCTTCGTAGAATATGTAGGAACCAATATGGGTATCCAGGTCCCGCTATTGGTTATTGACCAAGAATGGTTTTAGGTCATGTCTATATAGTTCTCGAACCCGTAGGGTCCGCACGCTTAACGTTACGATGACAGTTTTATTATGAGTTTATAAGTTTTGATGTACCGAAGTTTTTTCGGAGTCCCGGATGTGATCACGGACATGACGAGGAGTCTCGAAATGGTCGAGACATAAAGATTGATATATTGGAAGCCTATATTTGGACATCGGAATCATTCCGGGTGAAATCGGCATTTTACCGGAGTACCGGGAGGTTACCGAAACCCCCCGGCGGGTTATTGGGCCTACATGGGCCTCGAGGGAGAAGAGGGAAGGAGACAGGAGTGGGCCGCGCGCCCTCCCCTTCCTAGTCCAAATAGGACAAGGGAAGGGGGCGGCGCCCCCCCCCCCCTTTCCTTCCCCTCTTCCTCCTCTTTCCCCCTTTCTCCTACTCCTACATGGAAAGAAGGGAGTCCTACTCCCGGTGGGAGTAGGACTCCCCCCTTGGCGCGCCCTCCTTGGCCGGCCGCCTCCTCCCCCCTGGCTCCTTTATATACGGGGGCAGGGGGGCACCCCAAAGACACACAAGTTGATCTACGGATCGTTCCTTAGCCGTGTGCGGTGCCCCCCTCCACCATATTCCACCTCGGTCATATCGTCGCGGAGTTTAGGCGAAGCCCTGCGCCGGTAGAACATCATCATCGTCACCACGCCATCATGCTGACGGAACTCATCTCCGGAGCTCGGCTGGATCGGAGGCCGGAGATCGTCATCGAGCTGAACGTGTGCTGAACTCGGAGGCTCCGTACGTTCGGTGCTTGGATCGGTCGGATTGTGAAGACGTACGACTACATCAACCGCGTTGTGCACTTGTGCTAACGCTTCCGCTTACAGTCTATGAGGGTACGTGGACGAACACTCTCCCCTCTCGTTGCTATACCATCACCATGATCTTGCGTGTGCGTAGGAAATTTTTTGAAATTACTACGTTCCCAACAACCACGAGCATCAATACTCATTGGACCGCATACATCGGTATGTATTATTTCCAACAAGTCAGTAGCTCATTCCATTGTTCCGGAGAACAGATTTTTAGTCATCCTGCCCATAAGGCACGGTTCGCAAGGACCAAGTGATTCATAATCAAGTGATTCCAAAAGTCCATTAGCATGGAGTTTCTTCATGCGCTTTACACCAATATGACCCAAACGGCAGTGCCACAAATAAGTTGCACTATCATTATTAAACTTCAATATTTTGGCTTCAACACTATGAATATGTGTATCACTACTATCGAGATTTAACAGAAATAGACCATTCAGCGGGGGTGCATGACCATAAAAGATATTACTCATATAAATAGAACAACCATTATTCTTTGATTTAAATGAATAACTGACTCGCACTAAACAAGATCCAGATATAATTTTCATGCTCAACGCTGGCACCAAATAACAATTATTCAGGTCTAAAACTAATCCCGATGGTAGATGTAGAGGTAGCATGCCGACCGCGATCACATCGACTTTGGAACCATTTCCCACGCGCATCGTCACCTCGTCCTTAGCCAATCTTCGCTTTTTCGAGTTGGAAATATGAGCAACAGAACCAGTATCAAATACCCAGGCGCTACTGAGAGCATTAGTTGAATACACATCAATAACATGTATATCAAATATACCTTTTACTTTGCCATCCTTCTTATCCGCCAAATACTTGGGGCAGTTCCGCTTCTAGTAACCAGTCCTTTTGCAGTAGAAGCACTCAGTTTCAGACTTAGGTCCAGACTTGGGTTTCTTCTCTTGAGCAGCAACCTTTTTGTTGTTCTTCTTGAAGTTCCCTTTTTTCCCTTTGCCCTTTTTCTTGAAACTAGTGGTCTTATTGACCATCAACACTTGATGCTCCTTTTTGATTTCTACCTCCGCGGCCTTTAGCATCGCGAAGAGCTCGGGAATAATCTTTTCCATCCCTTTCAAATTATAGTTCATCACAAAGCTTTTATAGCTTGGTGGCAGTGATTGAAGAACTCTGTCAATGACACAATCAACTGGAAGATCAACTCCCAGCTGAGTCAAGTGATTATGATACCCGAGACATTTTGAGTATGTGTTCACTGACAGAACTATTCTCCTCCATTTTGCAGTTGTAGAACTTGTTGGAGACTTCATATCTATCAACTCGGGCATTTGCTTGAAATATTAACTTCAACTCTTGGAACATCTCATATGCTCCATGACGTTCAAAACGTCTTTGAAGTCCCGATTCTAAGCTGTAAAGCATGGCACACTGAACTATTGAGTAGTCATAAGATTTTCTCTGCCAGACGTTCTTAACATCATCAGTAGCATCTGCAGCAGGCCTGGCACCCAACGGTGCTTCCAGGACGTAATTCTTCTGTGCAGCAATGAGGATAATCCTCAAGTTACGGACCCAGTCCATGTAGTTGCTGCCATCATCTTTCAACTTAGCTTTCTCTATGAACGCATTAAAATTCAAAGGAACGGTAGCACGGGCCATTGATCTACAACAACATAGACATGCAAAATACTATCATGTACTAAGTTCATGATAAATTAAAGTTCAATTAATCATATTACTTAAGAACTTCCACTTAGATAGACATCCCTCTAATCATCTAAGTGATCCCGTGATCCAAATCAACTAAACCATGTCCGATCATCACGTGAGATGGAGTAGTTTTCAATGGTGAACATCATTATGTTGATCATATCTACTATATGATTCACGCTCGACCTTTCGGTCTCGGTGTTCCGAGGCCATATCTGCATATGCTAGGCTCGTCAAGTTTAACCCGAGTATTCTGCATGTGCAAAATTGGCTTGCACCCGTTGAATGTGAACGTAGAGCTTATCACACCCGATCATCACGTGGTGTCTCGGCACGACGAACTGTAGCAACAGTGCATACACAGGGAGAACACTTGTACCTTGAAATTTAGTAAGGGATCATCTTATAATGCTACCGACGTTCTAACCAAAATAAGATGCATAAAGGATAAACATCACATGCAATCAAAATATGTGACATGATATGGCCATCATCATCTTGTGCTCATGATCTCCATCACCGAAGCATTGTCACGATCTCCAACGTCACTGACGCGACACCTTGATCTCCATCGTAGCATCATTGTCGTCTCGCCACCTATTGTTACTATGACTGTCGCTACCGCTTAGTGATAAAGTAAAACAATTACATGGTGATTGCATTGCATACAATAAAGCTACAACCATATGGCTCCTGCCAGTTGCCGATAACTTTGTTACAAAACATGATCATATCATACAACAATTTATATCACATCATGCTTGACCATATCACATCACAGCAAGCCCTGCAAAAACAAGTTAGACGTCCTCTACTTTGTTGTTGCAAGTTTTCCGTGGCTGCTACGGGCTTCTAGCAAGAACCGTTCTTACCTACGCATCAAGACCACAACGATTTTTCGTCAAGTGTTCTCGATTCAACTAAAGTTGGAGAAACAAACACTCACCAGCCACCTATGTGCAAAGCACGTCGGTAGAACTAGTCTCGCGTAAGCCTACGCATAATGTCGGTCTGAGCCGCTTCATCCAACAATACCGCCGAATCAAAGTATGACATGCTCGTAAGCAGTATGACTATTATCACCCACAACTCTTTGTGTTCTACTCGTGCATATAACATCTACGCATAGACCTGGCTCGGATGCCACTGTTGGGGAACGCGGTAATTTCAAAAAAAAAAATCCTACGATCACGCAAGATCTATCTATGTGATGCATAGCAACGAGAGGGGAGAGTGTGTCCACGTACCCTCGTAGACCGAAAGCGGAAGTGTTATGACAACGCGGTTGATGTAGTCGTACGTCTTCACGATCCTACCGATCTTAGGACTGAACGTACGGCACCTCCGCGATCAGCACACGTTCAGCTCAGGGACGGCCATCGTACTCTTGATCCAGTTGAGTCCGAGGGAGAGTTTCGTCAGCATGACGGCATGGTGACGGTGATGATGAAGTTACCAGCGCAGGGCTTTGCCTAAGCACTACGACGATATGACCGAGGTGTGTAACTATGGAGGGGGGCACCACACACGGCTAAACAATGTCAACTTGTGTGTCTATGGGGTGCCCCCTTCCCCCGTATATAAAGGAGTGGAGGAGGGGGAGGGACGGCCCTCTATGGCGCGCCCTGGAGGAGTCCTATTCCCACTGGGAGTAGGATACCCCCCCCCCCCCCTTCCTAGTTGGACTAGGAGAGAAGGAAGGGGAGAGAGGAGGAGGGAAAGGAGGGCCCCCACCCAATTCGGATTGGCTTTGGGGGCGCCCTCCACCTGGCCACCTCCTCCTCTCTCCCACTATGCCCCAATAAGGCCCATATACTTCCCCGGGAGTTCCGGTATATGCCCGAACTCACCCGAAACCATTCCGATGTCCAAACATAGGCTTCCAATATATCAATCTTCATGTCTTGACTATTTCGAGACTCCTCGTCATGTCCGTGATCACATCCGGGACTCCGAACTACATTCGGTATATCAAAACACATAAACTCATAATACCAATTGTCATCAAACGTTAAGCGTGCGGACCCTACGGGTTTGAGAACTATGTAGACATGACTGAGACACGTCTGCGGTCAATAACCAATAGCGGAACCTGGATGCTCATATTGGTTCCTACATATTCTACGAAGATCTTTATCGATCGAACCGCTTAACAACATATGTTGTTCCCTTTGTCATCGGTATGTTACTTGCCCGAGATTCAATCGTTGGTATCTCAATACCCAGTTCAATCTTGTTACCGGCAAGCCTCTTTACTCATTCCGTAATACTTCATCCCGCAACTAACTCATTAGTTACAATGCTTGCAAGGCTTACAGTGATGAGTATTACCGAGAGGGCCCACAGATACCTCTCCGAAACACGGAGTGACAAATCCTAATCTCGATCTATGCCAACCCAACAAACACCTTCGGAGACACTTGTAGAGCACCTTTATAATCACCCTTTTACGTTGAGATGTTTGGTAGCACACAAAGTGTTCCTCCGGTATTCGGGAGTTGCATAATCTCATAGTCTGAGGAACTTGTATAAGTCATGAAGAAAGCAGTAGCAATGAAACTAACACGATCATAATGCTAAGCTAACGGATGGGTCATGTCCATCACATCATTCTCCTAATGATGTGATCCCGTTCATCAAATGACAACACATGTCTATGGTTAGGAAACGTGACCATCTTTGATTAACTAGCTAGTTAAGTAGAGGCATACTAGGGACTATATGTTTTGTCTATGTATTCACACATATTCTAAGTTTCTGGTTAATACAATTCTAGCATGAATAATAAACATTTATCATGAATTAAGGAAATAAATAATAACTTTATTATTGCCTCTAGGGCATATTTCCTTAAATAGTAGTAACTTAGTAAGAACAATATGTGAAAAGCCCGTAGGCATTGGATCCGTGATTTCGTTGGATGATATGTTGAGGCTCGCGGCGGGTATCGTTATTTTCTCACCTTCACAGATGATTTGAGCAGGTATGTCTACTTGATGAAGCACAAGTCTGAAACATTTGAAAAGTTCAAAGAATTTCAGAGCGAAGTGGAAAATCATCGTAACAAGAAAATAAAGTTTCTACGATCTGATCGTGGAGGAGAATATTTGAGTTACGAGTTTGGTCTACACTTGAAACAATGTGGAATAGTTTCGTAACTCACGCCACCTGGAACACCACAACGAAATGGTGTGTCCGAACGTCGTAATCGTACTTTACTAGATATGGTGCGATCTATGATGTCTCTTACCGATTTACCGCTATCGTTTTGGGGTTATGCTTTAGAGACGGCCGCATTCACGTTAAATAGGGCACCATCAAAATCCGTTGAGACGACGCCTTATGAACTGTGGTTTGGCAAGAAACCAAAGTTGTCGTTTCTTAAAGTTTGGGGCTGCGATGCTTATGTGAAGAAACCTCAACCAGATAAGCTCGAACCTAAATCGGAGAAATGTGTCTTCATAGGATACCCAAAAGAGACTGTTGGGTACACCTTCTATCACAGATCCGAAGGCAAGACATTCGTTGCTAAGAATGGATCCTTTCTAGAGAAGGAGTTTCTCTCGAAAGGAGTGAGTGGGAGGAAAGTAGAACTTGATGAGATAACTGTATCTACTCCCTTATTGGAAAGTAGTTCATCACGACAACCGGTTCCTGTGACAACTACACCAATTAGTGAGGAAGCTAATGATAATGATCATGAAACTTCAGATCAAGTTTCTACTGAACCTCGTAGGTCTACCAGAGTAAGATCCGCACCAGAGTGGTACGGTAATCCTATTCTGGAAGTCATGTTACTTGACCATGATGAACCTACGAACTATGAGGAAGCGATGATGAGCCCGGATTCCGCAAAATGGCTAGAAGCCATGAAATCTGAGATGGGATCCATGTATGAAAACAGAGTATGGACTTTCGTTGACTTGCCCGATGATCGGCAAGCCATTGAGAATAAATGGATCTTTAAGAAGAAGACTGACACTGATGGTAATGTAACTGTCTATAAAGCTCGATTTGTTGCAAAAGGTTTTCGACAAGTTCAATGGGTTGACTACGATGAGACTTTCTCACCCGTAGCGATGCTTAAGTCCGTCCGAATCATGTTAGCTATTGATGCATTTCATGATTATGAAATTTGGCAAATGGATGTCAAGACTGCATTCTTGAATGGATTTCTAGAAGAAGAGTTGTATATGATGCAGCCGGAAAGTTTTGTTGATCCAAAAGGTGCTGACAAAGTGTGCAAGCTCCAGCGTTCCATTTATGGACTGGTGCAAGCATCTCGGAGTTGGAATAAACTCTTTGATAGTGTGATCAAAGCATATGGTTTTATACAGAATTCTGGAGAAGCCTGTATTTACAAGAAAGTGAGTGGGAGCTCTGTAGCATTTCTAATTTTATATGTAGATGACATATTATTAATTGGAAATGATATAGAATTTCTGGATAGCATAAAGGGATACTTGAATAAAAGTTTTTCAATGAAAGACCTCGGTGAAGCTGCTTACATATTAGGCATCAAGATCTATAGAGATAGATCGAGACGCTTAATAGGACTTTCACAAAGCACATACCTTGACAAAATTTTGAAAAAGTTCAAAATTGATCAGGCAAAGAAAGGATTCTTGCCTGTGCTACAAGGTGTGAAGTTGAGTCAAACTCAATGCCCGACCACAGCAGAAGATAGAGAGAAAATGAAAAATGTTCCCTATGCTTCAGCCATAGGCTCTATCATGTATGCAATGTTGTGTACCAGACCTGACGTATGCTTAGCAGTAAGCTTGGCAGGAAGGTACCAAAGTAATCCAGGAGTGGATCACTGGACAGCGGTCAAGAACATACTGAAATACCTGAAAAGGACTAAGGATATGTTTCTCATATATGGAGGTGACAAAGAGCTAGTCGTAAACGGTTACGTCGATGCAAGCTTTGACACTGATCCGGACGATTCTAAATCGCAAACCAGATACGTGTTTTTTATTAAAAGGTGGAGCTGTAAGTTGGTGCAGTTCTAAACAAAGCGTCGTAGCAGGATCTACATCTGAAGCGGAGTACATAGCTGCTTCGGAAGCAGCAAATGAAGGAGTCTGGATGAAGGAGTTCATTTCCGATCTAGTTGTCATACCTAGTGCATCGGGACCAATGAAGATCTTCTGTGACAATACTGGTGCAATTGCCTTGGCAAAGGAATCCAGATTTCACAAGAGGACCAAGCACATCAAGAGACGCTTCAATTCCATTCGGGACCAAGTCCAAGTGGGAGACATAGAGATTTGCAAGATACATATGGATCTGAATGTTGCAGACCCATTGACTAAGCCTCTCTCACGAGCAAAACATGATCAGCACCAAGACTCCATGGGTGTTAGAATCATTACTATGTAATCTAGATTATTGACTCTAGTGCAAGTGGGAGACTGAAGGAAATATGCCCTAGAGACAATAATAAAGTTATTATTTATTTCCTCATATCATGATAAATGTTTATTATTCATGCTAGAATTGCATTAACCGGAAACATGATACATGTGTGAATACATAGACAAACATAAAGTCACTAGTATGCCTCTACTTGACTAGCTCATTAATCAAAGATGGTTATGTTTCCTAACCATAGACATGTGTTGTCATTTGATTAATGGGATCACATCATTAGGAGAATGATGTGATTGACATGACCCATTCTGTTAGCCTAGCACTTGATTGTTTAGTATATTGCTATTGCTTTCTTCATGACTTATACAAAGTTCCTGCAACTACGAGATTATGCAACTCCCGTTTACCGGAAGAACACTTTGTGTGCTACCAAACGTCACAACGTAACTGGGTGATTATAAAGGTGCTCTACAGGTGTTTCCAAAGGTACATGTTGGGTTGGCATAATTCGAGATTAGGTTTTGTCACTCTGATTGTCGGAGAGGTATCTCTGGGCCCTCTCGGTAATACTCATCACCTAAGCCTTGCAAACATTGTAACTAATGAGTTAGTTATAAGATGATGTATTACATAACGAGTAAAGAGACTTGCCGGTAACGAGATTGAACTAGGTATTGGATACCAACGATCAAATCTCGGGCAAGTAACATACCGATGACAAAGGGAACAACGTATGTTGTTATGCGGTTTGACCGATAAAGATCTTCGTAGAATATGTAGGAACCAATATGGGCATCCAGGTCCCGCTATTGGTTATTGACCGAGAATGGTTTTAGGTCATGTCTATATAGTTCTCGAACCCGTAGGGTCCGCACGCTTAACGTTACGATGACAGTTTTATTATGAGTTTATAAGTTTTGATGTACCAAAGTTTTTTCGGAGTCCCGGATGTGATCACGGACATGACGAGGAGTCTCGAAATGGTCGAGACATAAAGATTGATATATTGGAAGCCTATATTTGGACATCGGAATCGTTCCGGGTGAAATCGGCATTTTACCGAAGTACCGGGTGGTTACCGAAACCCCCCGGCGGGTTATTGGGCCTACATGGGCCTCGAGGGAGAAGAGGGAAGGAGGCAGGAGGGGGCCGCGCGCCCTCCCCTTCCTAGTCCGAATAGGACAAGGGAAGGGGGGCGGCGCCCCCCCTTTCCTTCCCCTCTTCCTCCTCTTTCCCCCTTTCTCCTACTCCTACTTGGAAAGAAGGGAGTCCTACTCCCGGTGGGAGTAGGACTCCCCCCTTGGCGCGCCCTCCTTGGCCGGCCGCCTCCTCCCCCCTGGCTCCTTTATATACGGGGGCAGGGGGGCACCCCAAAGACACACAAGTTGATCTACGGATCGTTCCTTAGCCGTGTGCGGTGCCCCCCTCCACCATATTCCACCTCGGTCATATCGTCGCGGAGTTTAGGCGAAGCCCTGCGCCGGTAGAACATCATCATCGTCACCACGCCATCATGCTGACGGAACTCATCTCCGGAGCTCGGCTGGATCGGAGGCCGGAGATCGTCATCGAGCTGAACGTGTGCTGAACTCGGAGGCTCCGTACGTTCGGTGCTTGGATCGGTCGGATTGTGAAGACGTACGACTACATCAACCGCGTTGTGCACTTGTGCTAACGCTTCCGCTTACAGTCTATGAGGGTACGTGGACGAACACTCTCCCCTCTCGTTGCTATACCATCACCATGATCTTGCGTGTGCGTAGGAAATTTTTTGAAATTACTACGTTCCCAACAACCACGAGCATCAATACTCATTGGACCGCATACATCGGTATGTATTATTTCCAACAAGTCAGTAGCTCATTCCATTGTTCCGGAGAACAGATTTTTAGTCATCTTGCCCATAAGGCACGGTTCGCAAGGACCAAGTGATTCATAATCAAGTGATTCCAAAAGTCCATTAGCATGGAGTTTCTTCATGCGCTTTACACCAATATGACCCAAACGGCAGTGCCACAAATAAGTTGCACTATCATTATTAAACTTCAATATTTTGGCTTCAACACTATGAATATGTGTATCACTACTATCGAGATTTAACAGAAATAGACCATTCAGCGGGGGTGCATGACCATAAAAGATATTACTCATATAAATAGAACAACCATTATTCTTTGATTTAAATGAATAACTGACTCGCACTAAACAAGATCCAGATATAATTTTCATGCTCAACGCTGGCACCAAATAACAATTATTCAGGTCTAAAACTAATCCCGATGGTAGATGTAGAGGTAGCATGCCGACCGCGATCACATCGACTTTGGAACCATTTCCCACGCGCATCGTCACCTCGTCCTTAGCCAATCTTCGCTTTTTCGAGTTGGAAATATGAGCAACAGAACTAGTATCAAATACCCAGGCGCTACTGAGAGCATTAGTTGAATACACATCAATAACATGTATATCAAATATACCTTTTACTTTGCCATCCTTCTTATCCGCCAAATACTTGGGGCAGTTCCGCTTCTAGTAACCAGTCCTTTTGCAGTAGAAGCACTCAGTTTCAGACATAGGTCCAGACTTGGGTTTCTTCTCTTGAGCAGCAACCTTTTTGTTGTTCTTCTTGAAGTTCCCTTTTTTCCCTTTGCCCTTTTTCTTGAAACTAGTGGTCTTATTGACCATCAACACTTGATGCTCCTTTTTGATTTCTACCTCCGCGGCCTTTAGCATCGCGAAGAGCTCGGGAATAATCTTTTCCATCCCTTTCAAATTATAGTTCATCACAAAGCTTTTATAGCTTGGTGGCAGTGATTGAAGAACTCTGTCAATGACACAATCAACTGGAAGATCAACTCCTAGCTGAGTCAAGTGATTATGATACCCGAGACATTTTGAGTATGTGTTCACTGACAGAACTATTCTCCTCCATTTTGCAGCTGTAGAACTTGTTGGAGACTTCATATCTATCAACTCGGGCATTTGCTTGAAATATTAACTTCAACTCTTGGAACATCTCATATGCTCCATGACGTTCAAAACGTCTTTGAAGTCCCGATTCTAAGCTGTAAAGCATGGCACACTGAACTATTGAGTAGTCATAAGATTTTCTCTGCCAGACGTTCTTAACATCATCAGTAGCATCTGCAGCAGGCCTGGCACCCAACGGTGCTTCCAGGACGTAATTCTTCTGTGCAGCAATGAGGATAATCCTCAAGTTACGGACCCAGTCCATGTAGTTGCTGCCATCATCTTTCAACTTAGCTTTCTCTATGAACGCATTAAAATTCAAAGGAACGGTAGCACGGGCCATTGATCTACAACAACATAGACATGCAAAATACTATCATGTACTAAGTTCATGATAAATTAAAGTTCAATTAATCATATTACTTAAGAACTTCCACTTAGATAGACATCCCTCTAATCATCTAAGTGATCCCGTGATCCAAATCAACTAAACCATGTCCGATCATCACGTGAGATGGAGTAGTTTTCAATGGTGAACATCATTATGTTGATCATATCTACTATATGATTCACGCTCGACCTTTCGGTCTCGGTGTTCCGAGGCCATATCTGCATATGCTAGGCTCGTCAAGTTTAACCCGAGTATTCTGCATGTGCAAAATTGGCTTGCACCCGTTGTATGTGAACGTAGAGCTTATCACACCCGATCATCACGTGGTGTCTCGGCACGACGAACTATAGCAACAGTGCATACACAGGGAGAACACTTGTACCTTGAAATTTAGTAAGGGATCATCTTATAATGCTACCGACGTTCTAACCAAAATAAGATGCATAAAGGATAAACATCACATGCAATCAAAATATGTGACATGATATGGCCATCATCATCTTGTGCTCATGATCTCCATCACCGAAGCATTGTCACGATCTCCAACGTCACTGACGCGACACCTTGATCTCCATCGTAGCATCATTGTTGTCTCGCCACCTATTGTTACTATGACTGTCGCTACCGCTTAGTGATAAAGTAAAACAATTACATGGTGATTGCATTGCATACAATAAAGCTACAACCATATGGCTCCTGCCAGTTGCCGATAACTTTGTTACAAAACATGATCATATCATACAACAATTTATATCACATCATGCTTGACCATATCACATCACAGCAAGCCCTACAAAAACAAGTTAGACGTCCTCTACTTTGTTGTTGCAAGTTTTCCGTGGCTGCTACGGGCTTCTAGCAAGAACCGTTCTTACCTACGCATCAAGACCACAACGATTTTTCGTCAAGTGTTCTCGATTCAACTAAAGTTGGAGAAACAAACACTCACCAGCCACCTATGTGCAAAGCACGTCGGTAGAACTAGTCTCGCGTAAGCGTACGCATAATGTCGGTCTGAGCCGCTTCATCCAACAATACCGCCGAATCAAAGTATGACATGCTCGTAAGCAGTATGACTATTATCACCCACAACTCTTTGTGTTCTACTCGTGCATATAACATCTACGCATAGACCTGGCTCGGATGCCACTGTTGGGGAACGCGGTAATTTCAAAAAAAAAATCCTACGATCACGCAAGATCTATCTATGTGATGCATAGCAACGAGAGGGGAGAGTGTGTCCACGTACCCTCGTAGACCGAAAGCGGAAGTGTTATGACAATGCGGTTGATGTAGTCGTACGTCTTCACGATCCTACCGATCTTAGGACCGAACGTACGGCACCTCCGCGATCAGCACACGTTCAGCTCAGGGACGTCCATCGTACTCTTGATCCAGTTGAGTCCGAGGGAGAGTTTCGTCAGCACGACGGCATGGTGACGGTGATGATGAAGTTACCAGCGCAGGGCTTTGCCTAAGCACTACGACGATATGACCGAGGTGTGTAACTATGGAGGGGGGCACCACACACGGCTAAACAATGTCAACTTGTGTGTCTATGGGGTGCCCCCTTCCCCTGTATATAAAGGAGTGGAGGAGGGGGAGGGACGGCCCTCTATGGCGCGCCCTGGAGGAGTCCTATTCCCACTGGGAGTAGGATACCCCCCCCCCCTTCCTAGTTGGACTAGGAGAGAAGGAAGGGGAGAGAGGAGGAAGAAAAGGAGGGCCCCCACCCAATTCGGATTGGCCTTGGGGGCGCCCTCCACCTGGCCACCTCCTCCTCTCTCCCACTATGCCCCAATAAGGCCCATATACTTCCCCGGGAGTTCCGGTATATGCCCGAACTCACCCGAAACCATTCCGATGTCCAAACATAGGCTTCCAATATATCAATCTTCATGTCTTGACTATTTCGAGACTCCTCGTCATGTCCGTGATCACATCCGGGACTCCGAACTACATTCGGTATATCAAAACACATAAACTCATAATACCAATTGTCATCGAACGTTAAGCGTGCGGACCCTACGGGTTTGAGAACTATGTAGACATGACTGAGACACGTCTGCGGTCAATAACCAATAGCGGAACCTGGATGCTCATATTGGTTCCTACATATTCTACGAAGATCTTTATCGATCGAACCGCATAACAACATATGTTGTTCCCTTTGTCATCGGTATGTTACTTGCCCGAGATTCAATCGTTGGTATCTCAATACCCAGTTCAATCTCGTTACCGGCAAGCCTCTTTACTCATTCCGTAATACTTCATCCCGCAACTAACTCATTAGTTACAATGCTTGCAAGGCTTACAGTGATGAGTATTACCGAGAGGGCCCACAGATACCTCTCCGAAACACGGAGTGACAAATCCTAATCTCGATCTATGCCAACCCAACAAACACCTTCGGAGACACTTGTAGAGCACCTTTATAATCACCCTTTTACGTTGAGATGTTTGGTAGCACACAAAGTGTTCCTCCGGTATTCGGGAGTTGCATAATCTCATAGTCTGAGGAACTTGTATAAGTCATGAAGAAAGCAGTAGCAATGAAACTAACACGATCATAATGCTAAGCTAACGGATGGGTCATGTCCATCACATCATTCTCCTAATGATGTGATCCCGTTCATCAAATGACAACACATGTCTATGGTTAGGAAACGTGACCATCTTTGATTAACGAGCTAGTTAAGTAGAGGCATACTAGGGACTATATGTTTTGTCTATGTATTCACACATATTCTAAGTTTCCGGTTAATACAATTCTAGCATGAATAATAAACATTTATCATGAATTAAGGAAATAAATAATAACTTTATTATTGCCTCTAGGGCATATTTCCTTAAATAGTAGTAACTTAGTAAGAACAATATGTGAAAAGCCCGTAGGCATTGGATCCGTGATTTCGTTGGATGATATTCATCATATAACAGTTATAACCTAGGGAGACACAGAAATAGCTCCAGTTCATAAATATAATGTAGGCATGTATTCCGTAAATAGTCATATGTGCTTATGGAAAATAACTTGCATGACATATTTTGTCCTACCCTCCCATGGCAGCGGGGTCCATAAGGAAACTAAGGGATATTATGGCCTCCTTTTAATATAGAACATGAACAAAGCATTAACACATAGTGAATGCATGAACTCCACAAAGTATGGTCATCGCCAGAAAGTATCCCAATTATTGTCACCTTGGGGTTTGCGAATCATAACACGTAATAGGTGCGTATAACTTGCAAGATCGAATCACGAACATAGATATAATGGTGAAAACATAAACGCTTCAGATCTGAAATCATGGCACTCGGGCCCTAGTGACAAGCATTAAGCATAGCAAAGTCATAACAACATCAGTCTCGGAACATAGTGGATACTAGGGATCAAGCCCTAACAAAACTAACTCGGTTGCATGATGAATCTCATCCAACCCATCACCGTTCAGCAAGCCTACGAAGAAATTACTCGCTCCCGGCGGTGAGCATCATGAAATTAGTGCTGGAGGATGGTTTATGATGACGGACACGGAAGGTTCCCCTCTCCAGAGCCCCAAATGGGCTCCAGATCTGGACTCCCGATGAAGAACAGGAGGTGGCGGTGGCTCCGTATCGTAAAACATGATGAAACTTCCTCTCCTATTTTTTCCTCCAAAAATAGGAATTTATAGAGTTGGAATTAGGGTCAGCGAAGCCTCATGGGCCCCACTACTCTTTTCCTACCAATCTATCCCCCTAGGGGCCTGCGTAGTAGTACTTTGCTTCGGGGGCTAATAAACTTTCACAATGAGTATGTGAGTTCTTTATGACTAATGTGAATCCATGGATTATACGCACTCTCAGCTTTCCGCAATTTGCTAGCCTCTTCGGTACCGTTGATATGTCTCCATCGTATCTATAATATTGATTCATTGCCAGTTCATGTTTGTTGCATGTTTTTGTTTCGCAGAATATCCATATCAAACGAAGTCCAAACGTGATAAAACTTTATGGAGATTTATTTTGGAATATATGTGAATTTTTGGAAGAAGAATCAAGGCAAGACGATGCTTGAGGGGGCCACTAGGCATCAGGGCACGCCTGGGGGGCCAGGCGCATGCTGGTGGGTAGTGGGCTCCTCGTAAGGCGGTTGCTGCCTTTCTTTCGCCGCAAGAAAGATAATTTATGAATAAAAATCCCCTCAAAATTTTAGTCCAATCGAAGTTACGGATCTTCGGGAATTTAAGAAACGGTTTTCGACCAGAAAACAGGGACGCGAAACAGAAAAGAACACACACACACACACACACACACACACACAGAGAGAGAGAGAGAGAGAGAGAGAGAGATCCAATGTAGGAGGGGCTCCCGACCCTCCGCCGCCATGGCGGCCATGGAGCAGAGGCGGAACTCTCCTCCCATCTAGGGGGAGGCCACGAAAGAAGAAGAAGGAGGGGGCTTTCTCCCCCTCTCTCCTGGTGGCGCCGGAATGCCGCCGGGGCAATTATCATGATGGCGATCTACACCAACAACTTCACCACAATCATCACCAACTCTCTCCCCCTCTATGCAATGGTGTAACACCTCTTCTCCCTGCTGTAATCTCTACTTAAAGATGGTGCTCAACGCTATATATTATTTCCCAATAATGCATGGCTATCTTATGATGTTTGAGTAGATCTGTTTTGTCCTATGGGTTGATTGATGATCGTGATTGGTTTGAGTTGTATGTTTTATTTTGGTGCTGTCCTATGGTGCCCTCCATGGAAAGAGGGTAAAAAGTGTTTATATAGAAGTTAACTGTACCAGTGGCACTTTCCCTTTTTTCCATTCTTCTGGAGATAGCTTACCAAATATGACATGTGGTAAATATTAAACTTCTAGCTCAGTTATCTAAACATTGTGGGTTCAGCGGTGAGGATAAACCTGCAATTGCAAAGTGGTTCTTGTACTGTCTAAGTATTAATTGTTGAAATCTAGGGGTTGTCCTTAAATTTGGTTAAAAGTTATCCAACTATCTTCTTTTGAGACATGTGTCCAACCAGTTACTACATATACTAATACTATTATTGTCTGTATATACTATCATACTGTGTGTGGTATATATGTACACAAAGACATTCTTTGTCTTGTCAACCAGGTTGCCATGCATCTGTTACTGGGATGAATACAAAAAACAAACACACACATCTTAAAATTCCTTTTCTCCACCCCAGCTAGGCACACTGTATTTAATTATAAGTACGGGACATTCTTTGTCTTATAGGTTGTTTGTCCATGCGTGTCACTGAACCTTAACAAATAGTAACATATTAGTACATCTCGATCCATATGCAAAAGCTCATAGCTAAGGACAAACCATGTACTGCAATAAAATGAGCACCGTGTAATTTACACCAAATCCCTGTCACGATCGAGCTAGCTAGGCTGTAGTGAACAGTGATCTCACTGCTGCATGCCTCCAAACATTACAGTCTCTTATCTGGCATCTAGCTTTTCTCCTCACCAATGTTTTTTTTTTTGCAATATATCGGTAATAATAAGTCTGGGTGTGTCCATTGGCATGGACTATGCTTTCTTATTAAATTACTGCAGTGCTACTCACAATATGCACACTTGAACAGGATGATCATCTCTCTCTATCAAATCTGGACGTGACACACAGCTGAATGCATGTGATCGAGACAATACATTTCTCATAGATCTCATAAGACGATCTGTAGATAGCACAAAATAATCAATTCAAAAATTGCTTACCAAGCTAGGTGGTAGTGACATTCCCTTTTCGATTTTGGTAGCATAAGAAACTATGTAACTAATCCAATATACGGAGAATGCGTGCATCGTGATGCAACCACATACCAGATAAATAATAACTCTCAAGCTGCCGGCCCTGCTTTAGTTGTTGGTGATGTCCACTAGATGCCAACATAATTTATATATGAAATGAACATTTTATTATTATCCTGGTCGCCCTTTGACGTTAGGTGGTAATATATATACTCCCATATAAAAATCAGGACTCGTTCTCGGTGACTCGGCTCAATCAAAGTTTGATACATCACCCAGAGAAATGGATATGATCAGAGTATCTAACATGTTTCTGTTCCTAGCTAGAGATTCGTGCACATCTCTCTGATCTGATGTCTTCACCAAGCACGACGCAATAACAGCATGTTCAAAAAATCCATGTGTATCATCACAAATATGTGACTATGGTCAGGAATCTGAGCAGTGGGATTTGACCCAACACACGAAAATAATGACTGGGTGACTAAATCTGGTTAAAAAGAATTCAAGTAGAAATGTTGACGATATGATAATTGATTTAAATTAATTGTGCCTATATTAACGGAATCGGCGTATGTTCAACTCCGAACCTTCGATCCCACTCGAAGATTTGTGTGATCGCCCCACTTTGCTAATGATGTAGGGTTTCGACAAGTATCATGCGCGTAGCTAGAACTTGGAGAGGTTGTTTCCCTCGTATGAAGGTCGGTAGCTTCCTATGATGATGAAGGACAACACAAATGCCTCCTAGTTCCACAATATATCCAAATTGCTCTTTTTTTATCATATCACCGGATCGTCAGAGGTGCCTATCTTGGAGCAATGGCATATGACATTGTGAGGAGGGATGTGTACATTAGGAGGCGAGTCTGTATGGGGGGGCTATTGGTGGTTCTTGCAGTGATATAGCATGGGAGTCATTGGCTTCACTCCGACATTTTCTATAGCGGCATGGATAGGCCTTGGACTCTTGGTGTAGGGATCCATCTAGTCCATCTAGCACGATGACATCTGCCGGTGGAGAGGTTGCTGACAGCGATGAATTCAATAAAAAGTACCGAAATGTTAAAATATGACGTCAGATTTACCGGTGTAGAGGATTTTTCATGTTTGCTGAGCGAAATTGTCATGCTCGCGACAACATAATTTACCACACAGACATCAGATTTGCCATGCTTAAAAATCTGACGTCAAATTTGTAGTGGAATCCTAAAAGGTATGTTTGTAGTATGGGTGCAAACTCATGATCTTGCATATCATGATATAGCAGGCAATATCGAAGCGTGTTGGTTGTACCCTCTTTTTTACGGTGAGGTTGTGCCATTGTTAAATGTGTTGGCTCTAAGTTTTGCTTCGAGGATGAAATTCTGAACTTCGACCTTTTGTTCGAGATAACATCGTGGGTAGATCTATTTGGATGGCTACATATTTATTTGTAAGCCAGCATCAAAGCTTAACTTTGCTTAGTATTGTTGAATAATTACTAATATATGGTTGTGTGCATTAGTCGATGTAGAGGACATGAGTTATTCTCCTTGTCAGAAAATAAACTTTCTATAAAATTGGGTGACACCTTTGCGGGGAAAAGTGTCTGATTTCAAATAAAACATGTGAAATAAATTCGATAAAATTGGGTTGATTCATTAGGGTATGTACGATGCAAGTGCTTAGAGGTGCTTAGCAAATCAAAACCTGTCTTTTTTTATCCAAATAGGATAGCATTGCTACTTATTTGAAGCATATGAGTGACTGGTTAGACACCAACTCTAAGCATTTAACTCGTACTAATAATATACAATATGTCATGTAAGCAACTACAAAGAAAGCTTGCACCGGGATATATGAAATTTATATAGGTGCTTAATGATGTGGCAACATTCTCCCCGCAAAAAAAAAAATAATGTGGCAACATTCTTTTTGTTTGAACACTCACATGTAGACACATTGCATATACCCAGAATTAATATACCCTAGCTATCAATAGTACTACTCCCTCTTATCCAAAACAAGTGTCGCGGTTTTGAATTAAGGTCAATCTTAGTTCAAAACGGCAAGACTTATTGATCAGTGGATCGGAGGGACTACTACTTTACAACGATGAGAGGAATAGACCGAACAAATTTAGCCTACTTAATATGTGGTATATATTATATCGATACTCCTAGCCACATACGTATAGTGTCAACGCGAGAGGGAAAACTGTCATAGAGAATCTACTAGCTAGTGTACATGAGATTTTGCTACATGACAAATAGTCAGTATAATTTAAGAAGTGTACATTTTTAATCATGCACTGCTATATTATATACTGATATGTTATATTCTCGGTAGGCACTTTTGAGACGTGTAGACTCTGCTGTCGACGGTCCATGTGCTAGTATATAAAAACAGCAAAGTGTGCAAAGTCTTCGTGTCTGACTGACTAGATAGCTAGCTACCCACACCTGCTTGATGTAACTTTGGCGAAGGATCAAACATGGCAGGTTTCAGACCTTCGCCAGCAGCTATTTCTGTGACGTGCTACCAATAATATTTTCCTGGCTCCATTCAAATACATGAAATGTATGTTAAAGATTCAAATTGAAGCTATGACTGTAAGCTATGCCATACTACGTTAATCCATACCAACATAATTTCATGGTTTGAGATGGGTAGTTTTCGTAGAAGCCATCAGAAATCATGGATCCAATTGCCATATGCATGTTGTACTCCCTCCGTTTCTTTTTACTCCGCATATAAGATTTGGTCAAAGTCAAACTACATAAAGTTTAACCAAATTTATATAAAAAAATATGAACATCTACAATACTAAAACTACATAGTATGAAGGTAGGTTTCATGGTGAATCTGGTAATATTGATTTCATATTGTGAATGTCTACATTTTTTAATATAAAGTAAGTCAAACTCTACAAAGCTTGACTTTGACCAAACCTTATATGCGGACTAAAAAGAAACGGAGGGAGTACATAATGTGTCGTGCGCAATGCTATTCCGATGTTTTATTTGTCATTCAGTTGTTCTGGAGAAAGATTGGACTCTTCATCACGCAAAGCCTCATAAGACTACCCACAGTGGGAGTAATATAGGTTGTAACATCATACATATCTAGATAAACTAGATGATGTGGCAAGCAATAAATAAACAAAGGGAGAAAAGTGATAACATAGCTATTTAGTATGAGTAACATCACACATATCAAGGCAAGATGTGTCTCTAGCCTAATAAATGAAGCGTTGCATGTTAGTATCATACATATGCTACTGCCCACTATAGAGGCATGTTACTAGTCTATGGCCCAGTTCTTTTGCCAGGATTTGGGGATTCTATCAGAATCCTACCCCTACCCAGCTTCTCCCAGAATCTTTGGGCCCTATTTGTTTTACAATCCTATCTACTTAGGGTCTAATTAAATAGAATTGTAAAATAAATGGGGCTCAAAGATTATGAGAGAAGCTGGGTAGGGGTCGGATTCTGGGAGAATCCCCAGATTCTGTCAAAAGAACTGGGTCTATGTTACTACCCACTGTGACTAGTCTAATAGTATGATTGCATTGTAACTACCCCTATGTTAGACGATACTATAGGTTAGAGGCGTGGCTTGTCGTGTGTCATCTGCTGCTAGAGAATGTATGTTTTCCGGGTGGTTCAACTGCCTGTCAATAAATAGGCCACAAACCGCGCCTGGTTAAGCACAAACATTTTAATATTCAAGTGCAAGGTTGACGGGTCAAACATTTATGCTGCCATACGCATGGGAAACGAGTCAAGTTTCACGGGACAACATAATTTCCTCTGGGCGCTAAGCAACCCTGCTGTTGTTCATATGTTTCTTAATTCATGTTTTTAACATGACGTTAATTAGCCAAAACGCGAGTAGTGGGTAGCAAAACAGAAGTCCGCATCACAAAGCATTTTAAATGTGGGGTCGAGATGTGTGAAGCAGCATTCTTGGAATCGATCCAGTGCACATGTAAGTATTCATGTTAGGGCGGTGAAGCCTCGCTCTGATTCAGTCACGATAGCTAGTACTCCTTCCGTTCGAAAAAACTTGTCTTAAAGTTGTCCCTCAAATGGATGTAGAGTTAGTGTTAGATACATTCATTTGAGAGACAAGCTTTTTCGGACGGAGGGAGTAGGTAACAGCGGCTGTTTAAGGAAACAAGTAAAGATTTTTGGGTAAAGAAATGGAAAGGATGACAACACTCATAGTTTGTGGATGGTTGTCTACTTCTCCGGGAGTAGAGCGAGTACTACTGGCGTGACCGTGTGCACTCATCTTTTGAGCCTCTTCATGAAGGACATGAAAGTGCATCTAGGCTGCCATATTGGGTTTTCATGATTCATGGGAACAATATTAAAAGAGTAACATTGTACTGTAAGGGCATCTCCAACGGCAACCCGCAAAAAAAAACCGCATCCGGGGGGGGAGGGGGGACTAACCCCATACGTTTTCAAAACAACTCAAGCCAACCGGACAAAATCATGCAAACACGGCCGAATTCCGTGCAAACATGACGGTTTTCATATAAAAAAGCTGGATTTTCATATAAACATGACGGATTTTAGTACATTTACATCCAACGGTGCTAGTCTGGCTCTGAAAGTATAACTAATACCTAATCTAAATCGCGGTCAGTGGATCCCTTTGTCTTTCTCATGTCCGGTAGCCCGATCACCGGACTGCCCACTATGAAGGTAGTAACATAGACTAGTAACATATGCATGTTACTAGTCTAAGTTACTCTCCACTATGACTAGCCTAAGGAGAAGAAGATTTTTGCTAAGTGCTCATACTCAAACCTCCAAAACTCTCGCTCTGCCACTCAAATCTCTCTTAGCTTTCCGTGCGCGGATCCTTCGATCGGTCAGAGAGAGAGAGAGAGAGAGAGAGAGAGAGAGAGAGAGACTTGGTTGGGTTGAGTGTTATTCGGACCCAACAAATGAGGTGCCCAGATATTCTGAGATGCAACAGAGACATTTTGCTCACATTCGGTTCCTCTGAGTAAACATATGTTTGAAACCTCTGAGTTAGTCTATACTCCCTCTGTATCAGAATATAAGACGTTTTTTAACACCATGATAGTGTCAAAAAGCGTCTTATATTTTGATACAGAGGGAACATTAGATAATAAGGGTAGTTTGGACACTCTGGTTGTATATATCTGTTTGAATTAGTGTAAATTTGATCCCAGTATAGTTCGGACCCCTAAATGGTAAGAGGTTGGAACCTCCGAGTTGGGACTAATGAACTATCCACAAATTATAACTAGGACTTGGGGTCTCTGAATGGTGTTTACTCTGATATTTCAGGACAACTGCACAAGAGTACTCCCTCCGTTCCAAAATAGACGACCCAATTTTATACTAACTTTATATAAAATTAGTACAAAGTTGAGTTATCTATTTTGGAACGGAGGGAGTAGGTTCGAAGCTACATTGTGTCTTTTGTTCAGACCCTCCAAGATATATTC
The DNA here is from genome assembly GCA_963921465.1 of Triticum timopheevii. Taxonomy (NCBI): domain Eukaryota; kingdom Viridiplantae; phylum Streptophyta; class Magnoliopsida; order Poales; family Poaceae; genus Triticum; species Triticum timopheevii. Next base: position 483,998,410 of record OY997270.1, on the reverse strand, counting down.
TACCAAGTGTCTTCATCAAGCCAATAGCAATTCTTATTAGTTTTGGAGGGCGTGCGCATCCTAGATCACGGTTCTCACTCCAGAGTAATTAAATGCTCTTTTTTCTCCTCCAAACAAAATAACATATAAAGTTAAAATTTGCAAGGTCAGCAAAACATTAGAATTACAGTGTGTGAAAACATTTTTGATTTGTAATCTAATGTTTTAACAAAACATTGACATGTAAAGTTTCAAAAAGATTAGTAAATATCTATGCACAGATCTCAATGCAAAAATGGCCTAGCAGAGGTGTGCCTGCTAAGTAGAACCATGGGGTTTGGCCACGACTATTTCATTTCTCATTTGCATGAGGAATAGCATGATCGTAGTTTTTTTTTAACATAGGAGTAAGTAGTTTTAGGGAAAGAAATTTGCGGGAACTGAGAAATGTAGATGTCACACAATTTTCCCTCAATTATAGGCTCATCCCGTAAAACGATTTTTACGGAAGGTTTCTAAGGGAGCTATTGGACTTGCTCTAAGACTCTCCCTAGCTTTGTGTACCTTGACTAGATAAGATTGTCAAAAAAAATACAAGTTCATGATTCTGGGAAAATTCTGGAGGAGGTTCGATTCTTAGGAATCTGGCAGAATCGAGCAAAAGAATTGAGCCTAAGTAGTGTGTATCTTGCTGGTCCTAGTCGCAGTTAAGGAGGCGTTTGGTAGGATGCATTAGGTCCAGTCGGACCCGCGCGGGATGAAATCAGCCCATTTGTTTGTTTAAGCTGCATCTGTTTTCTAGCCCGCACGAATTTCAAAGTAGCTCTGGGCTTGTGTCTAGAGGAACGCCCGAATCGGCAGTTTCTTGCGAGTCAGGCATACTCGAGCCATGCGTGGTGAGCGCCTGCACGCTTGGGGAGCCGCAGAAGACGACGTGGCATCTCATAACTCCCCACGCTTCCTCCGATCACCTCCTTCGGCAATTCACATACACTCCCTATCTCTCCCCTCACCGCCCCTATGGTGTCTCTAATGGCAAAGTCATCGTCTCGCCACGCCCCACCCCACTCCAGTCATCGCCGGCAGTAACCCCATCCAGGATAGGTGGATTGCCGGCCTCTCCTCCTCCGGACGGGATCTCGCCTCGCCTCTGCGAATGTTGTCCCCATTCTGCACCATGACGCCGCCCCTGGACAATGCAGCACCACTGCCGCTCGCTCCGGCTCCGCCACCGGTGTCGGACCTCGTCATCTTGGGCTCCACGCCAGCGGGGATTGAATCCCCGTCGCTCCGTCCTTTGTCGGCCTGACTTATGGGGTATTTTTACCCCCATTCGAGGGCTTTCTCCCTTGCGTCGGTTGCAAGGGGAGGGGAGCTCATGGACACCGCGCTCATCTTCCAGCTGATGCGTGATAAGGACCACGGCTGCGGTGACATCCACCATGCCCTCTAGGCTATATATCGTCTGTCTAGTATGAACTAGTGTAGGTCTAAACTGAAGTTTCATCCTCTCTTTTACCCACTATGAAGGTAGTAACATAGACTAGTAACATATGCATGTTACTAGTCTAAGTTACTCTCCACTATGACTAGCCTAAGGAGAAAAAGATTTTTGCTAAGTGCTCATTGATACGTCTCCGTCGTATCTACTTTTCCAAACACTTTTGCCCTTGTTTTGGACTCTAACTTGTATGATTTGAATGGAACTAACCCGGACTGACGTTGTTTTCAGCAGAATTGCCATGGTGTTGTTTTATGTGCAGAAAATAAAAGTTCTCGGAATGACCTGAAACTCCACGGAACACCTTAAAAAAAACAATAAAAAATCCTCACCAAAGACGAAGACCAGGGGGCCCACACCCTGCTCACGAGGGTGGGGCGCCCCCCCCCCCCCCCCCCCCCCCGGGTGCGCCCCCTACCTCGTGGGCCCCCTGGTGGCCCTCCGACGCCAACTCCAACTCCATATATTGGCTTTCGGGGAGAAAAAAAATCAGAGAGAAGAAATCATCGCGTTTTACGGTACAGAGCCGCCGCCAAGCCCTAATCTCTCTCGGGAGGGCTGATCTGGAGTCCGTTCGGGGCTCCGGAGAGGGGGATTCGTCGCCGTCGTCATCATCAACCATCCTCCATCACCAATTTCATGATGCTCACTACCGTGCGTGAGTAATTCCATCGTAGGCTTGCTGGACGGTGATGGGTTGGTTGAGATTTATCATGTAATCGAGTTAGTTTTGTTAGGGTTTGATCCCTAGTATCCACTATGTTCTGAGATTGATATTGCTATGACTTTGCTATGCTTAATGCTTGTCACTAGGGCCCGAGTGCCATGATTTCAGATCTGAACCTATTATGTTTTCATGAATATATGTGTGTTCTTGATCCTATCTTGCAAGTCTATAGTCACCTACTATGTGTTATGATCCGGCAACCCCGAAGTGACAATAATCGGGACCACTCCCGGTGATGACCATAGTTTGAGGAGTTCATGTATTCACTATGTGCTAATGCTTTGTTCCGGTTCTCTATTAAAAGGAGGCCTTAATATCCCTTAGTTTCCAATAGGACCCCGCTGCCACGGGAGGGTAGGACAAAAGATGTCATGCAAGTTCTTTTCCTTAAGCACGTATGATTATATACGGAATACATGCCTACATTAGATTGATGAACTGGAGCTAGTTCTGTGTCACCCTATGTTATGACTGTTACATGACGAACCGCATCCGGCATAATTATCCATCACTAATCCAGTGCCTACGAGCTTTCCATATACTGGTTCTCGCTTATTTACTTTTCCGTTGCTACTGTTACAATCACTACAAAATACCAAAAACATTACTTTTGCTATCTTTACTTTTGTTACCGTTACCACTACTATCATATTACTTTGCTACTAAACACTTTGCTGCAGATACTAAGTTTCCAGGTGTGGTTGAATTGACAACTCAACTGCTAATAATTGAGAATATTCTTTGGCTCCCCTTGTGTCGAATCAACAAATTTGGGTTGAATACTCTACCCTCGAAAACTGTTGCGATCCCCTATACTTGTGGGTTATCAAGACCTTTTTCTGGCGCCGTTGCCGGGGAGCATAGCTCTATTCTTTGAGTCACTTGGGATTTATATCTGCTGGACACTATGAAGAACTTGAAAGATGATCGAACTACTATTTTGCCCTCAACTACGAGGGGAGGTAAGGAACTACCATCTAGCCTTGCACTAGATTCTCCTTCTGTTATAAGTAAGCTTGCGACACCTAAACCTATTACTGCTATGAATTCTGATATGTCGCATGTTATTGATGATGCCACTTCTGCTATGCATGATACTTATGATGAAACTACTTCTATGCTTGATAATACTGTGCCCCTTGGTGAATTTCTCGATGAACAAATTGCTAGGACTAGAGAAAGAGAAATTATTGAATCTGAATATGATGATGATAGTGATGATGAGAATATGCCTGCTATTCATGAGGGTTATCTTTTTGATGCTGAATCTTCTGCAGCTATTTTTGCTTGCCAGGATAGATATGATCTTAAGAGGTTGCTAGTTAAATGGAGTAAAGAATCTTTTAGAGATAGAATGAGACCCGACCCTGCTTTTGCTACTTCACCTATTTGTGTTCCCGATAAGGATTATTATGATTTTTCTGTTGATCTAGATATAATTACTTTGGTTGAATCTGATCATTTTTATGGCTATGAATATGAAACTGTTGTGGCACATCTTACTAAGTTAAATGATATAGCTGCCCTGTTTACTAATAATGAGAGATCGCGCTACCTTTATTTACTCAAAATATTTCCGTTCTCATTAAAGGGCGATGCTAAGACATGGTTTAATTCTCTTGATCCTGGTTGTGTGCAAAGTCCCCAGGATATGATTTATTACTTCTCTGCTAAATATTTCCCTGCTCATAAGAAACAAGCTGCTTTGAGGGAAATATACAACTTTGTGCAAATTGAAGAAGAGAGTCTCCCACAAGCTTGGGGGAGGCTTCTCAAGTTACTTAATGCTTTGCCTGATCATCCTCTTAAGAAACCTGAAATACTTGATATCTTTTATAATGGACTAACTGATGCTTCCAGAGATTACCTGGATAGTTGTGCTGGTTCTCTTTTCAGGGAAAGAACACCGGATGAAGCTGAAATTCTATTGAATAATATGTTGACAAATGAAAATAATTGGGCACCTCCTGAGCCACCTTCTGAGCCAGCTCCAGAGCCAATTACTGAGCCTATTCCTAAATCAACTCCGAAGAAGAGAGGTGTTCTATTTCTCAGTCCCGAAGATATGCAAGAGGCAAAGAAATCTATGAAAGAAAAGGGTATTAAAGCTGAAGATGTTAAGAATTTACCTCCTATTGAAATAATACATGGTCTAAATTTACCGCCTGTTGAAGAAGCATATGATCTCAATTACTAATTTACTGAAGAAGCTCCCGATATCCCGACACAGGTAGTAAAGGTAAATTCTCTCTATAGATATGATAAAGCTGAAGTCCCTCCTACTAAAATTGCTAGTCAGTGCTTGGATGAGTTTGATGACTTTGTGTTTAAGCAAGATGACTTTAATGCTTATTTTGGTAGACAATTAAAACAGAATACATGTATGATTAAACGCTTGGGTGATTATATGGCTGATATTAGAGGTGAACTTAAACTTGTTAGCAAACATGCTTCTATGGTTACCACTCAAGTAGAACAAGTACTTAAAGCTCAGAAAGAAGTGCTTGATGAAATGAATAGTAAGAAAAATGATGATGTTGTTAGAGTGGCTACTAGAACCGGTAGAATGACTCTGGAACCTTTGTATCCTGAAGGCCACCCTAAGAGAATCGAGGAAGATTCTCAGAGAAATAATATTGATGTACCTAGTTCTTCTAAAAGGAAGAAAAAGAAAAATGATAGGACTTTGCAAACTTCTAGTGAACCTATTGCTGAACCACCTGAGAATCCAAATGATATCTCTATTTCTGATGCTGAAACACAATCAGGTGATGAACATGAACCTAGTGATAATGTTAATAATAATGTTCATGTTGATGCTCAACCTAGTAATGATAATGATGTAGAAGTTGAACCTGTTGTTGATCTTGATAACCCACAATCAAAGAATCAACATTATGATAAAAGAGACTTCGTTGCTAGGAAACATGGTAAAGAAAGGGAACCATGGGTTCAGAAACCCATGCCTTTTCCTCCGAAACCATCCAAGAAAAAGGATGATGAGGATTTTGAGCGCTTTGCTGAAATGATTAGACCCATCTTTTTGCGTATGCAATTAACTGATGTGCTCAAAACAAATCCTTATGCTAAGTATATGAAGGATATCATTACTAATAAAAGAAAGATACCTGAAGCTAAAATTTCCACCATGCTTGCTAATTATACTTCTAAGGGTGGAATACCAAAGAAACTTGGATATCCAGGAGTACCTACTATACCATGCTCCATTAAGAGAAATTATATTAAAACTGCTTTATGTGATCTTGGAGCCGGTGTCAGTGTTATGCCTCTCTCTTTATATCGTAGACTTGACTTGAATAAGTTGACACCTACTAAAATATCTTTGCAAATGGCTGATAAATCAACTGCTATACCTGTCGGTATCTGTGAGGATGTGCCTGTTGTAGTTGCAAACGTTACTATTTTAACGCTTTGTTATTCTTGATATTCCCGGGGACGATAGTATGTCTATTATTCTTGGAAGACCTTTCCTTAATACTGTAGGGGCTGTTATTGATTGCAACAAAGGCAATGTCACTTTTCATGTTAATGGCAATGAGCACACGATACATTTTCCAAGGAAACAACCTCAAGTTTATAGTATCAACTCTATTGGAAAATTTCCATCGATTATATTTGGAGATTTTGAATTTCCTCTCCCTACTGTCAAGAAAAAGTATGATATTCTTATTTTTGGGGATTTTCATATCCCCGTTGAGGTAACTTAGTGTCATTCGAAATTTCTCCAGTTCCGTGATTATTCGGAATGAGGTTGTTAACAAGACTTGATCAACCTTGTTAGTGGGTTCATTTTGATGATCACGAAATGGATGAAAGTAGAAGCACAACCTTCTGTACCCTCTTTATAATTTCTGTTATTTAGTAGAAATAAAGTAAAATAGTATTTTTTTTGTCTGTTTCCTGACTTATCCGTGCAATATAAAAATATCCCGAAAATAAAATTCCTCAGAATGCCATGCCAATTTAATATGATTTTTTCGGGGATATTTGAGGATTTACTGTGCAAAAATTACCGCGGGGGGAGCTTCCACCCATCTTCTTCCTCTGCCTCACACAAACACGAAAAACACTCTCAAGCACGAGTTCCAGCCCCCGTTGCTGTGATTTTCGATCTCCTTGCTCAAAGCACCTTTTGCAAAACTGCTTGGGGAGATTGTTCCTTGGTATCTGACTCCTCCATTGGTCCAATTAGTTTTTGTTCTAGTGCTTTGTTCATTGCAAATTTGTGCTGCATAGGTGACCATGTTCTTGAGCTTGCATGTCAAATTTATATGGTTCCAAGTAGTTCCAATGCTTTATATAGGCTCTAGGCACTTAGGGGAGTTGTTGCTATCAATTTTATTGAAGTTGGTTCACTTTTATTTGAAGTTACTAAAAATTTCAGAAATTTTTCAGAGAAAACTATATGTTTAGGAGGATGTTCCAAGGTGGTTCTTCAAGGAAACAAGGTCCCAGACTTGCAATACGTGATGTTGACAAGGAACCACCAAGAGACGCTCCTGTGAGGCCCTGTGAATGGCCTTCGGAAAATTTTATGAATCAAGTGGGAATCAAAGAAGAATTTAGCGCATATTTGCGTAACGCCGGTCTTGAGGACTTTGAAGCTGACAAATGCCCCCAGTATCATGATCTCACGAGTTCATTTGTGAGGAGGTTTGAGTTTTCATCTTCGTGTAATTCTCCTTCAGTCATGTTTGACCTTTATGACAAATCTTATACCATGGACTTAGAGGATTTCACTTCTGCTTGCAAACTTCCATCTTGGGGTAATGTCAGGGATCCCCCTAAATCTGAATATAGAGACTTTCTTGCTAGAATAACTGTGGGGGAATCTAGAGATATAACACAAGCCACTATAGGGAGCGTTCACTTTCCTGCTATACATTATTTTGCTCTCTTCATAGGTAGATGCATAAATGTTAAGGATTAAGCATGTCACATGTGTGTCCCTGATCTTAGAATTCTCAGGAGTGCTGTGTTAGGAGACCAATCTTATCATATGGGAGCCATTGTAGCTCACAGGTTGCATCAGAATAGACATAACGGAGATTTCTTTGGAGGAATCTATGCAACCCGCTTAGCTAATTTTCTTGAGATAGACATTCGTGAGGGTGATATGGAGTTACCCCCTTCTTATTTAGATTCTGATTCTACGGTTTCCCACCAGTTTGTTGAGAGGACTGAACCACCTCTCCAGTATGACTAATCTTTAACAAACGTCATGTAGTCCATATTGCTCTTCCTGCTCCTGCCTTCTTTGATTCTCAGACAAAAGGAAGATATATTATTACCAGAGAGGAGGCAGATGAGTACGAGAGGAGAGCGGAGGCTGCTCGACGCCACGCTACAGCTCAGGCGGCGATAGCCGCTGCATCATAGTATGACCGCAGTTTCACCTACGGGTATCCGCCAGGCTATCCCTGGCAATATACCAACTTAGGCCAAAAGCCTAAGCTTGGGGCAGTACGTATTTCCCACCGACATTACATTTATGTTCACACACACTCATTGCTAGATGTCCGTACTCATACTCTTTCACTGTAATATCCATGCTAATTTATTTTCTTTTTCCTGCTTTCTTCTTGTGTGTTTGATAAACCTTAAGAAAAAACCAAAAAATTAGTAGTAGTTTATTTCTTTGTTGTAGTAATTAAAAAGAAAAACCCAAAAATATTTCCCGTTCTTCTTTTGCTTGTTGGGAGCTTTCCCGTGTAAATAGTTTTTATTTCTTTTCCTTTCTTTGGGGGTTGAGAAGACTATATTGAAAATTCTTAGTGGCTCTTATATGCATGATTGATTATTTAACTTAGAGCCCATATTACTTGTCTTCTCTCTTGAGTTGAATGCTTGCAGATTCTAGCTTAGTCCAATGCACGTGCACTCTTATTATTATACACACCGTTCGGTCGTGCAAGTGAAAGGCAATAATGATGATATATGATGAACTTATTGGGATGAGAAAAGCTGGTATGAACTCGACCTCTCTTGTTTTTGTAAATATGATGATTCATCGTTCCTGAGTTAGCTATTATGAAGTGAACATATTTGCAATGACATTTAGAGATTATAGTTGCTTGTGCCATGCTTGATTTGCTATGAGTTATAATGGTTTACCTTGCGTGCCAACATGCTATTAGAATGATTATGATGTGGTATGATGGGATGGTATCCTCCTTTAAATGAATTGAGTGACTCGACTTGGCACATGTTCACGCATGTAGTTGAATCAAATCAACATAGCCTTCATGATATTTATGTTCATGGTGGATTATATCCTACTCATGTTTGTATTCGGTGTAAATTAATTTTAAAGCATGTTTACGACTGTTGTCGCTCTCTCAGTTGGTCGCTTCCCAGTCTTTTGCTAGCCTTCACCTGTACTAAGCGGGAATACTGCTTGTGCATCCAAACTCCTTAAACCCCAAAGTTGTTTCATATGAGTCCACTATACCTACCTATATACGGTATTTACCTGCCGTTCCAAGTAAATTTGTATGTGCCAAACTCTAAACCTTCAAATAAATAGTCTATTTTGCATGCTCGAATAGCTCATATGTCAACTAGAGCTGCCCTTATCTTCCGTGTTAGGCGGGTTCTTCTCAAGAGGAGTGGACTCCGCTCCTCATTCACGAGAAAATGGCTGGTAACCAGGATGCCCAGTCCCATGCTTTATGCAAACTAAATCAAAATAACTGCAAACAAAACTCCCCCTGGGACCCGTTGAATGTTGGAGGCACTCGTTGTTTCGAGCAAGCCATGGATTGATGCTTGTGGAGGAGGGGGAGTACAAACTTTACCATTCTGTTTGGGAACCGCCTATAATCTGTTTAGCATGGAAGATATCGTCGCCTTTTAGTTGCTATGTTGACAATGAAAGTATGCCACTCAAAATATAATTTATCTCTATTTCAAAACCGAGCTCTGGCACCTCTACAAATCCCTGCTTCCCTCTGCGAAGGGTCTATCAATTTACTTTTATGTTGAGTCATCATCCTTCTTATTAAAAGCACCCGCTGGAGAGCACACTGTCGTTTGCATTCATTATAATTGGTTTATATTGGGTATGACTTGACTGGATCTCTTTTACCATGAATTACAATGTTTAGTCAGTCCTTGATCTTTAAAGGTGCTCTGCGTTTATGTTTTGCGGTCTCAGAAAGGGCTAGCGAGATACCATTTTGTTATATCATGTTATGATTATTTTGAGAAAGTGTTGTCATCCGAGTTTTATATTTATGGCTCGCTAGCTGATTATGCTATTGATATGAGTAATTGTGAGACCTACGTGTTATTGTTAGTATGGTTAGTTCATAATATTTGCTAAAACTTGAATGCTGGCTTTTCATGTTTCAACAGCAAGAGCAAACAGAGTTTGTAAAAGTTTTTCTTTTTCTCTTTCAGTTGTCAACTAAATTGCTTGAGGACAAGCAAGGGTTAAGCTTGGGGGAGTTGATACGTCTCCGTCGTATCTACTTTTCCAAACACTTTTGCTCTTGTTTTGGACTCTAACTTGTATGATTTGAATGGAACTAACCCGGACTGACGCTGTTTTCAGCAGAATTGCCATGGTGTTGTTTTATGTGCAGAAAATAAAAGTTCTCGGAATGACCTGAAACTCCACGGAACACCTTAGAAAAAACAATAAAAAATCCTCGCAAAAGATGAAGACCAGGGGGCCCACACCCTACTCACGAGGGTGAGGGGCGCCCCCCCCCCCCCCCCCCCCCGGGCGCGCCCCCTACCTCATGGGCCCCCTGGTGGCCCTTCGACGCCAACTCCAACTCCATATATTGGCTTTCGGGGAGAAAAAAATCAAAGAGAAGAAATCATCGCGTTTTACGGTACGGAGTCGCCGCCAAGCTCTAATCTCTCTCGGGAGGGCTGATCTGGAGTCCATTTGGGGCTCCGGAGAGGGGGGTTCGTCGCCGTCATCATCATCAACCATCCTCCATCACCAATTTCATGATGCTCACCGCCGTGCGTGAGTAATTCCATCGTAGGCTTGCTGGACGGTGATGGGTTGGATGAGATTTATCATGTAATCGAGTTAGTTTTGTTAGGTTTTGGTCCCTAGTATCCACTATGTTCTGAGATTAATGTTGCTATGACTTTGCTATGCTTAATGCTTGTCACTAGGGCCCAAGTGCCATGATTTCAGATCTGAACCTATTATGTTTTCATGAATATATGTGTGTTCTTGATCCTATCTTGCAAGTCTATAGTCACCTACTATGTGTTATGATCCGGCAACCCCGAAGTGACAATAATCGGGACCACTCCTGGTGATGACCATAGTTTGAGGAGTTCATGTATTCACTATGTGCTAATGCTTTGTTCCGGTTCTCTATTAAAAGGAGGCCTTAATATCCCTTAGTTTCCAATAGGACCCCGCTGCCACGGGAGGGTAGGACAAAAGATGTCATGCAAGTTCTTTTCCGTAAGCATGTATGATTATATACGGAATACATGCCTACATTACATTGATGAACTGGAGCTAGTTCTGTGTCACCCTATGTTATGACTGTTACATGACGAACCGCATCCGGCATAATTATCCATCACTAATCCGGTGCCTACGAGCTTTCCATATACTGGTTCTCGCTTATTTACTTTTCCGTTGCTACTGTTACAATCACTACAATACCAAAAACATTACTTTTGCTATCTTTACTTTTGTTACCGTTACCACTACTATCATATTACTTTGCTACTAAACACTTTGCTGCAGATACTAAGTTTCCAAGTGTGGTTGAATTGACAACTCAGCTACTAATACTTGAGAATATTCTTTGGCTCCCCTTGTGTCGAATCAACAAATTTGGGTTGAATACTCTACCCTCAAAAACTGTTGTGATCCCCTATAATTGTGGGTTATCACTCATACTCAAACCTCCAAAACTCTCGCTCTTCCACTCAAATCTCTCTTAGCTTTCTGTGCGCGGATCCTCCAATCGGTCAACGAGAGAGAGAGAGAGAGAGAGAGAGAGAGAGAGAGAGAGAGAGAGAGAGAGAGAGAGAGAGAGACTTGGTTGGGTTGAGTGTTATTCGGACCCAACAAATGAGGTGCCCAGATATTCTGGGATGCAACAGAGACATTTTGCTCACATTCGGTTCCTCCGAGTAAACATATGTTTGAAACCTCTGAGTTAGTCTATACTCCCTCTGTATCAGAATATAAGACATTTTTAACTCCATGATAGTGTCAAAAAGCGTCTTATATTTTGATACGGAGGGAACATTAGATAATAAGGGTAGTTTGGACACTCTGGTTGTATATATCTGTTTGAATTAGTGTAAATTTGATCCCAGTATAGATCGGACCCCTAAATGGTAAGAGGTTGGAACCTCCGAGTTGGGACTAATGAACTATCCACAAATTATAACTAGGACTTGGGGTCTCTGAATGGTGTTTACTCTGATATTTCAGGACAACTGCACAAGAGTACTCCCTCCGTTCCAAAATAGATGATCCAATTTTATACTAACTTTATATAAAATTAGTACAAAGTTGAGTTATCTATTTTGGAATGGAGGGAGTAGGTTCGAAGCTACATTGTGACTTTTGTTCAGACCCTCCAAGGTATATTCTACCAAGTGTCTTCATCAAGCCAATTGCAATTCTTATTAGTTTTGGAGGGCGTGCGCATCCTAGATCACGGTTCTCACTCCAGCGTAATTAAATGCTCTTTTTTCTCCTCCAAACAAAATAACATATAAAGTTGAAATTTGCAAGGTCAGCAAAACATTAGAATTACAGTGTGTGAAAACATTTTTGATTTGTAATCTAATGTTTTAACAAAACATTGACATGTAAAGTTTCAAAAAGATTAGTAAATTTCTATGCACAGATCTCAATGCAAAAATGGCCTAGCAGAGGTGTGCCTGCTAAGTAGAACCATGGGGTTTGGCCACGACTATTTCATTTCTCATTCGCATGAGGAATAGCATGATCGTAGTTTTTTTTTTAACATAGGAGTAAGTAGTTTTAGGGAAAGAAATTTGCGGGAACTGAGAAAAGTAGATGTCACACAAATTTCCCTCAATTATACGCTCATCCCGTAAAACAATTTTTACGGAAGGTTTCTAAGGGAGCTATTGGACTTGCTCTAAGACTCTCCCTAGCTTTGTGTACCTTGACTAGATAGGATTGTCAAAAAAAATACAAGTTCATGATTCTGGGAAAATTCTGGAGGAGGTTCGATTCTTAGGAATCTGGCAGAATCGAGCAAAAGAATTGAGCCTAAGTAGTGTGTATCTTGCTGGTCCTGGTCGCAGTTAAGGAGGCGTTTGGTAGGATGCATTAGGTCCAGCCGGACCCGCGCGGGATGAAATCAGCCCATTTGTTTGTTTGAGTTGCATCTGTTTTCTAGCCCGCACGAATGTCAAAGCAGCTCTGGGCTTGAGTCTAGAGGAACGCCCGAATCGGCAGTTTCTTGCGAGTCAGGCATACTCAAGCCATGCGTGGCGAGCGCCTGCACGCTTGGGGAGTCGCAGAAGACGATGCGGCGTCTTATAACTCCCCACGCTTCCTCTGATCACCTCCTTCGGCAATTCACATACACTCCCTATCTCTCCCCTCACCGCCCCTATGGTGTCTCTAATGGCAAAGTCGTCGTCTCGCTGCGCCCCACCCCACTCCAGTCATCGCCGGCAGTAACCCCATCCAGGATAGGTGGATTGTCGGCCTCTCCTCCTCCGGACGGGATCTCGCCTCGCCTCTGCGAATGTTGTCCCCATTCTGCACCATGACGCCGCCCCGGGCCAATGCAGCACCGCTGCCGCTCGCTCCGGCTCCGCCACCGGTGTCGGACCTCGTCATCTTGGGCTCCACGCCAGCGGGGATTGAACCCCCGTTGCTCCGTCCTTTGCCGGCCTGGCTTATGGGGTATTTTTACCCCCATTCGAGGGCTTTCTCCCTTGCGTCCGTTGCAAGGGGAGGGGAGCTCATGGACGCCGCGCTCATCTTCCAGCTGATGCGTGATAAAGACCACGGCTGCGGCGACATCCACCATGCCCTCTAGGCTATATATTGTCTGTGTAGTATGAACTAGTGTAGGTCTAAACTGAAGTTTCATCCTCTCTTTTACCGTGAACTTGTGTATATTTTTTCCAGGGACCAACAACCTGTGGTGCAGCAGGGGCATGGGATGCCCTGCTGTTTTGAACTTATATCTAGTATTACGTATGATTTGCATGTTCTTGATGTTTTTATCAGTTCTTGTTGTTCTTTTGTTGTTGTTCTTGTTGGTAGTGTGTTGTGTGCTGCAAAATGGGTGGTAAGTCCGTCACATTCGAAAGGGGTGAGCATACCAACTACTTACACAGAGCCAAACAACTGTGTTTTGCATCTGCTCACCTCTAATGCACAAATACAGTTAACCAAACAATAGGTCACCATCTAGGCCTTGATGCAACGCAGGTGACCAATTAATATGTTGGTGTTAATTTTTTACCTGCATAACCTCTATCAAGCTTAGATGGGTCAAGTATGCAAAATGATAAATAAATAAAAAAAGGTACCGGTAACCAAACACACCCTAACGGCCGCGTCTGCATGCATGCGGGATCACAGGTTCCTCAGCATGCACGGACACGTTGCTCTCCCGAGTGGTACATGGACCGGTACTCGTGGGATGTGCAACGTAGGCCGCCGAAGAGGAGGACCCGCCCCATTAAGCACGACGGACTGAGAAATCGGTCGGCGGCGTTCGTCTGTTCGTGTGCCACCGCCACACGCGGCCGGCGGCGAGCGTCCAACGGCCAGTGTCAGCTCGACCTCGACCTGCATGAATGCAATGCACTGGTGCATGTTCCCAATCTCCATCCTAAAAAAACGGCCAAAACTCAAAAGGCGAATCTACTGTGGACGCATGATGCATGCAGCAGCTCGGTAGCTAACTTTCAGAGGAAGATGCCATGCCCGGCCCATGCGTACGATCGACGGACGGATGGGTCGACGCCGGCCACAAAGCGAAACGTCAGATCCGGCGCTCCATCAATCGCCTCCGTTCTGCCGCCCGTACGGTCGTCCGTGCTAGCTAGCCAATCAAGCTGGAGCGGCTAGCGAGGGCGAGATTCGACCGTGACCTCGTCGTTTTCTCCGGGGACGGGGGCGGGCCGGCCGGCGGGGGCGCATGGACGACGACGGAGGGCAGGTTCGCTGTTCAGGCAGGTGCGGCGTGCCCGTTTAAAGGCCGGGCAGACGTACTGTCGCAGGTGACGGACGCCGTACATGGCTACATGCGCATGCGTGCTTTGTAGGGTCTGCGATAGCTTGTTGGCTTCCCGGTCACAGCAAACTGAGATCGACTCGTGACCCGGCCCCCATAGGCGACAGGTCGCCCCGGATCCGGCGGGCATGCATATCATTGTTGGAGCTTTGGAGGAAGACTCTCCTTCTGATGGATTACTGGTTACTGCACATTTGTAGAGAAAAATATACACGTGCAATACCAAATATATACAATACAAAAATATATGTCATGATGTATTTAATGATATGCATTTGATGTTCTAAAATATAGTGCATCTTTTTCTCTACAAACTTGATCAAACATTGTAAATTTTGACTTTTGAAAATATCTATAGGCGCTACATTATGAAAACGAGAAAGTAGTATATATGCAAAACACGTAATCACTTTTATAAGATATAGAAATAGAAGTTCGGTAAAAAAATTGAGATTGTGGCAGTGAGCTATACAAAGTATGTACTGTCTAGCGTGGGAACGATGTTTCGTGGTTGATGAAATTGTTGTAGTAAAATATCCTTCAAGAAATCATACGCCTTTTCATTAGAAAAAACTCATCTATATTAGCAAGAAAATACTGACACACTCATGTTGGGAAATGTCTCGTGTCAAGAGGTTTTCTTTCACATTTTTATTAAAAAAATGTAACTAAGGTCAATGAAAATTTGTACTCCTACATGGGTGGAAAACATTTCACTAGGCTGAAAAATATTATTCTGGTCTAGACACTTTTATTTACGTGATTTTTTTTAAACAGCACAGCACGGATGCCCACATGGCCACATACACACACGCCCACTCACCTCTATGAACGTGCACATGCACACCATATCCCTATGAGCACCGTCGAGATACTGAGCCGGCACAACATCTTGAGATTGACGGCCACCATAGGTGCTTTCGTGAACGACGGGGACGTCTCCTTCCACTAAACGAGGATCATCAGAAAGTCTAAAATAAATCCAGAAAATTTGAGCACAACTGTTAAGTCTAGGACTTGAACCCTAGTGGGCTGGTTCTATCATAAGAAACCTAATAATGTGAGCTACACTCAGTTCGCACAATCGAACCCCCCGACCTAGCTAGCTAGCTTTTCTTTTTGTGATAAAACACGCTAGACAACCTAGTAGCAGCTGACAGGCGCTCATGAGCGTGAACACACAAGGGTCCACGTGTTGCCAGACCATCTCAACACGGTACCTCGTGCCATGAGTCGACATGAACCTTATTGGGTAGTAGGGATGTGTTTGGTTACCTGCACCATTTTTTGCCACTTTGCATACTTAACCTATCTGGGCCTTGTTGAGGTAATGCAGGCAAAAAACCAACATATGCATGTTGATTGGCTGCCTGCATTGTATCAAGGCACATATGGTGGCATGTTGTTTAGTTGCCTGTGTTTGTGCTTTAGGAGTGAGCAGATGCAAAGCGCGTCTGTTTGGCTGCGTGCAAGTAGTTGTTCTACTCAACCCTTGGCCTTACCACCCCTTTTGCAGTACTTCACGGGAGACAACCAACAAACACAGCACACGGCCAGATCACAAAAGAGCAATAAGAACAGCAAGAACAACACAACAAAAACAGCTAGAACAGGCATATCGTAATTAGTACAACGCTTAAGTTTAAAATAGCAGGGCATCCATGCCCCCGCTGGACCCCAGGTTGCTGATCCCGGGGCAGAATATAGACAAGTTTAGCAGCAAACTGGATGAACAAACTTCAGTTCAGACCTAACTTAGTTCATACTCCAGATGGCCTACAGAAAGACAACCTAGAGGGCATGCAAGATGTTGCCGACGCAGCTGTGCTTCGAGCACCAGACCCTAAAGATGTTGGAGGTGTTGGTGTTGAAGATCTACACCTTCAGCCCTAGGCCGAAGAGCCTCGGGACTAGGAGGTCGTCGAGCATGATCTTCTACCGCCGACGAATGTACCCCAGCCGCGCCCGAGCACCACCCTTGAACATCTGCACCTGGACCCAGAACACGCACCACTTGTTGGCAAGGAGGCTGACGACGCGAGGAGGGCCAAGGACCAGCAATTGCATCATCGCCGGCCTGAAGGCAGTCGGGATGACCAGCATGGCGATGTCCTCCTGGTCCAGGATCCGCACATAGAACCTGGTAGCTTCCCATGCACCCTCCTCGTGGCCGGTCCTTGGCCTCCTACCAGCATCGAGCGGCAAGCTCATGTACTCCACCCTACCAGGAACCACCGCCCTCTTCAGCCATGAGTCTGTGTGGATGAGGTCCTCGACACCCTCTGCACCGACGATGACTGCACTCCTCCGCCGGCCCTATCTCGCTTCATCTTCATTATCTTGTCAGTAAAGTGGACGAAAGTTAGCAAATGAGAGATGATCATTGGCAGTGATCAATGGCAATGTCTGCTGATCAGTGGCATTTGCACGTCAGTCGTGCTATGATCAGATCATAGCATTGCACAAGTGGAAATGCCAATGATCAGAGCTAGCAATGATCAGTGCTAAAAGTGATCAATGCTCACATTGATTAGAGCTAGCAATGATCAATGCTAACACTAATCAGTGCTGCCAATGATCAGAGGTAGCAATGATCAATGCTACCAATGATCATAGCTAGCAATTAGTGCTATCAAATCATGCCAAATGCACATGTTGATCATGCAATCAAGTTGGTCCTACTTCTATTTTTGGCATTCAGGTTTGTCCTACTAGCATGCACATGCACTGTCCTATGCTGATCATGCAATCAAGTACCCAAGGCACTATGAATGTGGCAGCATACACACTTACACAACTATAACAACACTAACATCAGTAACAACAACACTAACATCAGTAACAACAACACTAACATCACCAAGAACAGCAGCCAAACAGCAAGAACAACACCTAAGTAGCATCATAGGCACTATAAATGTGGAGTGAACAATTGAATCTACCCTAGGCAGTAACATTGTGGAAACATTGATCATATAGCATCCAATCCAATACAATCCGTTGTCAACAAACGGCAAGAACAACAACCAAAAGTAGTGGATACAGTCGAATTTGGTCAAATCGGATCGAGTCCAATCCAATTCACTATCAACAAACTAATCTAACATTGCTAGAACTACCCTAATAACCCTAACTAGGAACACATTGGCGAAGGGGAGATTGGAAGCTTACTGGGGAATTTCTCGGTGGAGCGTATGTTGGCGGTGGAGAAACATAGGCGAGAACAGGGGGTGTCGTCGCCGAAGAAGAAGAAGAGTCGTCCATTCCGAGGGTCGCGGTTGTGGTCCTCGTCACGCGTCGACTGAAGATGAGCGCGGTGTCCTCGAGCTCCCCTCCCCTTGCACCGGAAGCAGGGGAGAAAACCCTCGAATGGGGGTAAAAATACCCCTCATAAGCCGGGCCGACAAAGGACGTGGAGCCAAAGATGACGATGTCTGGCACCGATGGCGGGCCCGGGGCGAGCGGAGGTAGTGCTGCATTGGCCCGAGGGTGGCATGGTGCGGAATGGCGACGGTGCCCGGAGAGCCGCAGCGAGATCCCCTCCGAAGATAGAGATGCTGGCAATCCACCATTCTTGGATAGGATTGTTGTCGATGATGACGAGAGTGGGTGGGGCGCGGCAAGACGGCGGCTCTGCCATCAGAGAAACCGAGCGGGCGATGAGGGGAGTGAGAGGGAGTGCGTGTGAACTGGCGAGGAAGGTGATGGGAGGGAGCACAGGAAGTTATGAGACGCCACGTCGTCCACCGTGCTTCCCCAAGCATGCAGGTGCTCGCCACGCATTGCTCGAGCGAGTCTGGCTCGCTAGTAGACGCCAATTTGGGTGTTCCTCCAGAGCCAGGCCCAGAGTTGCTTTGAGGTTCGTGCGGGCCAGGAAACAGATGCAGCCCAGGCAACCAAACGAGCCGATTTCATCTCGCGCAGGCCTGTCTTGATCTAATGCAGCCTATGTGACGCCCCCAATTCAATCGTACACTAACCATGCACGCAAACGTGTACGATCAAGATCAGGGACTCAAGGGAAGATACCACAACACACTCTAAAAGTAAAATAAGTCATACAAGCATCATATTACAAGCCAGGGGCCTCGAGGGCTCAAATACAAGTGCTCGAACATAAACGAGTCAGAGGAAGCAACAATATCTGAGTAACAAGTTGCCATAAGATGGCTAGCATAAACTGGGATACAGATCGAAAGAGGAGCAGGCCTCCTGCCTGGGATCCTCCTAAACTACTCCTGGTCGCCAGCGGCCTGAACGTATTAGTAGGCACCATCGGTGTAGTAGGGGTCGTCGTCGACGGTGGCGTCTGGCTCCTGGGCTCCAGCATCTGGTTGCAACATCCGAGAAGAAATGGAAAAAGGGGGGAAAGGGGGGGCAATGCAACCGTGAGTACTCATCCAAAGTACTTGCAAGCAAGGATCTACACCACATATGCATGGGTATATGTGTAAAGGGGCAATATCGATGGACTGAACTGTAGAATGCCGAAATAAGAGGGGGATAGCTAGTCTTGTCGAAGACTACGCTTCTGGCAGCCTCCATCTTGCAGCATGTAGAAGAGAGTAGATGGTAAGTTCACCAGTATCATCATATAGCATAATCCTACCCGGCGATCCTCCCCTCGTCGCCCTGTGGGAAAGCGATCACCGGGTTGTCTCTGGAACTTGACTGGGTGTGTTTTATTAAGTATTCGGTTCTAGTTGTCATAAGGTCAAGGTACAACTCTGGGTCATCCTTTTACTGAGGGACACGGCTATTCGAATAGATAAACTTCCCTGCAGGGGTGCACCACATAACCCAACACGCTAAATCCCTCTGGCCAGACACACTTTCCTGGGTCATGCCTGGCCTCAGAAGATCAATACGTCGCAGCCCTACCTAGGCACAACAGAGAGGTCAGCACACCAGTCTAAGTCCTAAGCACGCATGGGTCTGGGCCCATCGCCCATTGCACACCTGCATGTTGCGAACGCGGCCAGTGAGCAGACCTAGCAACCTCCATTACAAAGGAAGTTGCGTTACGCGGTCCAACCCGGCGTGCACCGCTCAGTCGCTGACGTCAAGAAGGCTTCGGCTGATACCATGACATCCAGTGCCCATAACTATTCCCGCATAGTTGGTTAGTGCGTATAGGCCAGTGGACAGACTCAGATCAAATACCAAGATCTCGTTAAGCGTGTTATTGATGTAACCACGGACGCCGACCAGGACCAGGCCCACCTGTCTCCTAGGTGGTCACAACCTGCCCTGTCGCTCTGCCACAAAGTAGGACTCGGGGCCGTCGGGAACCCAGGTCCACCACTACCTGGATGGAACCACCTGTCCTTTCAACCCCCATATCCGAATCACTTGCGGGTACTCTACGAGCCGACCCGACTTTGGTCACCACCTGTATAGTATGTATGTATGTATGTATTTATATACCCGTGATCACCTCCCGAGTGATCACGACTCGATAGTATAGCATGGCAGATGGACAAGAATGTAGGGCCACTGATGATAAACTAGCATCCTATACTAAGCATTTAGGATTGCAGGTAAGGTATCAACAACTGTAGCAACAACGACAGGCTATGCAACAGAATAGGATTAACCGAAAACAGTAACATACTACACTACTCTAATGCAAGCAGTAGAAGGAGAAATAGGCGATGTTTGGTGATTAGGGGGGGGGCTTGCCTGGTTGCTCTAGCAAGAAGGAGGGGTCATCAACACCGTAGTCGATCGGGGCAGCAGCGGTGTTAGTCTCGGTGTCTAACGAGAGAAGAGGGAGAAGAAACAATAAATACAACGCAAACATAAGCATGACGATGCATGACATGACAATGAGCGGTGCTAGGTGTGCCCTAACGTGGTAGTAGGCGATACCGGCGAAGGGGGGAAACATCCGAGAAAGTATTCCCGGTGTTTCGTGTTTTCGGACGGATGAAACGGAGGTGGATTGTTGCAGGTTCACTATGCTAGGGACGTGCGGTGGACGAACGGACTGCATATTCAGATTCATCTCGTCGTTCTAAGCAACTTTCATGTCTGAGTTATGGTTTATTTTATATTAATTATCAAAGTTTTAATCATTTTCTGTAATTATTATCAATTCAAAAATAAAATGAAATTGCTATGTGCACCCAACAGAGTGCACACAGCAGGGCCACCAGAGGCCAACAGTGGGCCCCGTTGACCAGGTCAATTGTTGACCAGTTGACTGGTCAACTAGGCAGGGGCCCACATGTCAGTTTTTGTTAGTGTTAACTACCAACCAATTAGTTAATTAAACTAATTAAGTTTAGGTTAATTAAGTTGTTAAATTAATTATTTTATTTAATTAATTAAGCCTTTTCTTTCTTTTTTTAATATAGGGGCGAGCCCCACGTATCTGTGGCCAGGGGCCATAGCGGGCGCAGGTCAGCGGTTCCGGGCACGGGTGCCGGGTCGCCTGGACCCGGGCACGCGTGGGCGGGCCCGCAGCCACGGCGCACGGCCAGCCGAATGGAGCGACGAACGGGAGAGCGGTGGGCTATGCGGGCGAGCGCGCGAGGGGCTCCTGGGGAGCGAGGGCGGCGGCAATGGCTGGCGCGTGGGCAAGCAGAGGCAGGCAGCACGGGGGAGTAGGACGGAGACGGTGATGACCCGCAAGTATACGGGATAGTTGTAGCCTCTTTTGATAAGTAAGAGTGTCGAACCCAACGAGGAGCTAAAGGTAGAACAAATACTCTCTCAAGTCCTATCTGCCACTGATACGACTCTACGCACGCTTGACGTTCACTTTACCTAGAACAAGTATGAAACTAGAAGTACTTTGTAGGTGTTGTTGATAGCTTTGCAAGATAATAAAGAGCATGTAAATATAAACTAGGGGCTGTTTAGATAAAGATGCAATAAAGTAAATAAAGCGAGTGTGGAAAAGTGGTGGTAGGAGTTGTGGAATTGCCCCTAAGCAATTGACTACATTACTAGACCGATAATCACTATTGCAATTCTATTTGAGGGAGAGGCATAAGCTAACATATCATCCCTTACTTGGATTTCTATGCACTTATGATTAGAACTCTAGCAAGCATCCGCAAGTACTAAAGATTCATTAAGGTAAAACCCAACCATAGCATTAAAGCATCAAGTCCCCTTTTATCCCATACGCAAACAACCTACTTACTCGGGTTTGTGTTTCAGTCACTCACGCAACCCACCATAAGCAAATCATAAACATATTGCAAACCCTACAGCGGGAATCCCTCACGCTTGCGCGACACAGAGGGCACCATAGGACAGCACCAATTATAAAACATGCAACTCAAACCAATCATAGCAATTCATCAATCACCGATAGGACAATAAAAATCTACTCAGACATCATAGGATGGCAACACATCATTGGATAATAATATGAAGCATAAAGCACCATGTTCAAGTAGAGGGTACAGCGGGTTGCGGGAGAGTGTACCGCTGGATATAGATGGGGGAAGGCGATGGAGATGTTGGTGAAGATGATGGAGGTGTTGGAGAAGATCGGGGTGATGATGATGGCCCCCGGCGGTGCTCCGGCGCCACCGGAAGCAAGGGGGAGAGAGCCCCCCTTCTTCTTCTTCTTCCTTGACCTTCTACCTAGATGGGAGAAGGGATTCCCCTCTGGTCCTTGGCTCCCATGGCTTGGGAGGGGCGAGATCCCCTCCGAGATTGCATCTATCTCCCTGTTTCTGCGTTCTCGGATTCTACCCCTTCACCGTTTCTTAAATATCCGGAGATCCGTAACTCCAATTGGGGTGAATCTTTCGCCCAGATCTTTCTCATAAAATTAGCTTTCTTGCGGCAAAATAAGAGCGTCAACCACCTTACGGGAAGCCCACGAGAGCCCAGGCCGCGCCCAGGGGGGAGGGTGTGCACCCCTGTCTCGTGGCCACCCCGGACACTGTTTCGCATTGATTCTTCCTCCAGAAAATCATAAATATTCCAAAATAAATCTTTGTCCATTTTTATCCCGTTTGGACTCCGTTTTATATTGGGTTTCTGCGAAACAAAAAACATGCAACAGACAGGAACTAGCACTGGGCACCGGATCAATATGTTAGTCCCAAAAATAGTATAAAAAGTTGCCAAAAGTATATGAAAGTTGAATAATATTGGCATGGAACAATCAAAAATTATAGATACGACGGAGACGTATCAGCATCCCCAAGCTTAATTCCTGCTCGTCCTCGAGTAGGTAAATGATAAAAAAGATAATTTTTGATGTGGGATGCTACCTAGCATAATCTTGATCATATGTCTAATCATGGCATGAATATTAAGACACGAGTGATTCAAAGCAATAGTCTATCATTTGACATAAAAACAATAATACTTCGAGCATACCAATAAAGCAATCATGTCTTTTCAAAACAACAAGGCCAAAGCAAGCTTATCCCTACAAAATCATACAGTTTGGCCATGCTTCATTTTCGTCACACAAAATGCCCCCATCATGCACAACCCCGATGACAAGCCGAGCAATTGGTTCATACTTTTTAACGCGCTTCAGCTTTTTCAGCCCTCACGCAATACATGAGCGCAAGCCATGGATATAGCACTATAGGTGGAATAGAATATAATGATGGAGGTTATGTGGAGAAAACAAAAAAGGAGAAAGTCTCACATCGACGCGGCTAATCAACGGGCTATGGAGATGCCCATCAATTGATGTCAATGCGAGGAGTAGGGATTGCCATGCAACGGATGCACTAAGAGCTATAAGTGTATGCAAGCTCAACAAAAGAAACTAAGTGGGTGTGCATCCAACTTGCTTACTCATGAAGACCTAGGGCATTTGAGGAAGCCCATCGTTGGATAATACAAGCCAAGTTCTATAATGAAAATTCCCACTAGTATATGAAAGTGACACATAGGAGACAATCTATATGAAGAACATGGTGCTACTTTGAAGCACAAGATATGAGACTCACTACATGAAGAACATGGTGCTACTTTGAAGCACAAGTGTGGAAAAAGAGATAGTAACATTGCCCCTTTTTATTTATTTTCCTTTTTTTTCTTTTTTTCTTTTTTTCTTTTTCTTTTTTTCTTTTTATCTTTGGCCCTTTTTTTTATTTTTGGCCTTTCTTTTTTTTCTTTTTGGGGACAATGCTCTAATAATGATGATCATCACACTTTTATTTACTTACAACTCGATATTACAACTCGATACTGGAACAAAGATATGACTCTATATGAATGCTTCCGGCAGTGTACCGGGATGTGCAATGATCTAGCGTAGCAATGACATCAAAAAACGGACAAGCCATGAAAACATCATGCTAGCTATCTTACGATCATGCAAAGCAATATGACAACGAATGCTCAAGTCATGAATATGA
The DNA here is from genome assembly GCA_963921465.1 of Triticum timopheevii. Classification (NCBI taxonomy): domain Eukaryota; kingdom Viridiplantae; phylum Streptophyta; class Magnoliopsida; order Poales; family Poaceae; genus Triticum; species Triticum timopheevii. Next base: position 483,974,605 of record OY997270.1, on the reverse strand, counting down.
TGATTGTCGGTGTCAAAACCGGCGGATCTCGGGTAGGGGGTCCCAAACTGTGCGTCTAGGCGAATGGTAACAGGAAACAAGGGACACGATGTTTTTACCCAGGTTCGGGCCCTCTCGGTGGAGGTAAAATCCTACTCCTGCTTGATTGATATTGATGATATGGGTAGTACAAGAGTAGATCTACCACGAGATCAAAGAGGCTAAACCCTAGAAGCTAGCCTATGGTATGATTGTTGTTCGTCCTACGGACTAAAACCCTCTGGTTTATATAGACACCAGAGAGGGCTAGGGTTACACAGAGTCGGTTACAATGGTAGGAGATCTACATATCCGTATCGCCAAGCTTGCCTTCCACGCCAAGGAAAGTCCATCCGGACACGGGACGGAGTCTTCAATCTTGTATCTTCATAGTCTTGGAGTCCGGCCAAAGATGATAGTTCGGCTATCCGGACACCCCCTAGTCCAGGACTCCCTCAGTATCCCCCTAACCAGGCTTCAATGATGATAAATCCGGCGTGTTGATTGTCTTCGGCATTGCAAGGCGGGTTCTTCTCCAAATTCCATGTACTTGTCGAATTGTGTCCGGCTTCTTATAAATGTTGCGCTCCTTGGCTTCCCCGCCCAATAATGGCCATCTTCCACGTGTCGAACGAATACGAAAAGCCAGGGTATTTTTACACTTTCCCCCCTAGCTGTGCAAATGAGCTGCCTATAAAAAGAGACGAGGATCTAGATCTGAATCACACCATCCTCCTTCCGCGAGTATTCATCGGAGTGCCTCTGACAAAAATCCATTCCATCATGGACAGTCGACGCGGCTCCTCCTCTCGTGCTCCCAGCCCTCACCCTGGAGATTGGGAGAGATGCTCAGTCCCGCACAGTGAGTTAGTGATGTTCCAAGCTAAGGGATTTCTTCCCCCAGCCTTTATGGTTCCGGTTCGAGCCGGACTCACCACCTACAAGGGCGGAAAGCAGGCAGAGAGCGTCCCCAACCCCTCCAAAGGAGAGCGGGTATGCTTTATCTCTTATCTAATAAGAGGACTCGGATTTCCAATACATCCGTTTCTCTGGGGGCTCCTGGAGTTGTATGGCCTCCAGCTGCACCACCTTACGCCTGCCTCCATTCTGCACATCGCGGGTGTCGGTGTCAAAACCGGCGGATCTCGGGTAGGGGGTCCCGAACTATGCGTCTAGGCAGATGGTAACAGGAGACAAGGGACACGATGTTTTACCCAGGTTCGGGCCCTCTCGATGGAGGTAAAACCCTACGTCCTGCTTGATTAATATTGATGATGTGCATTACAAGAGTGGATCTACCACGAGATCAAGGAGGCTAAACCCTAGAAGCTAGCCTATGGTATGATTGTTGTAATGGATGTTGTGTCCTACGGACTAAAGCCCTCCGGTTTATATAGACACCGAAGAGGGCTAGGGTTACACAGAGTCGGTTACAATGGTAGGAGATCTACATATCCGTATCGCCAAGCTTGCCTTCCACGCCAAGGAAAGTCTCATTCGGACACGGGACGGAGTCTTCAATCTTGTATCTTCGTACTCTTGGAGTCCAGCGGATGATGATAGTCTGGCTGTCCGGACACCCCCTAGTCCAGGACTCCCTCAGTAGCCCCTGAACCTGGCTTCAATGACGATGAGTCCGGCGCGCATAATGTTCGGCATTGCAAGGCGGGTTCCTCCTTTGAATAATCCAGATAAGATTGTGATAGTGTCCGGCTCTGCAAAATAAATTCCACGTTCCACCGTAGAGAGAATAATATATACACAAGTTCAATCTGCTGACGTATTTTGCGGCATGACGTCACACCACTACCAAGCCTTTACTTGAATCGTTTTTTTATTATACCGCCTCAGCGCGTTTAGTGAAGCGGTTTCCTTGGCACGTCTTGTCGAAGCAGAGATCGTGTTCCCCTTATTCCGGGATTCTCATCAATACGGGCGTGGGTAACCCAACTGCGCCCGTCGCCACGCCTCCTCTATCGAAGGCGAGTCCCGAACGGTCACGGAGACGGCTCTTGGTATTCTCCCTCTTTATAATAGGACCAAGGCTCGTTCCTTTTCTTCAATCTTCCACCGAATCTTCTCCTTGCTCCAAGTTCCAACACCCAGAGCCCCAGATTCGAGCGCTTCGGACCTTCAACAATGTCCGGCTCCGACCTTCAGGGCCGGTGGATGCCCTCCTCCGTTACGGAGGAGGACGTGCTAAAGCTGCGAGAAGCCAAGTACCTGTCCTACGAGATTTCGCACAGGTTGCCCGCCGAAGGGCAAGCCATCCCCACCCCCGAGCCCGGCGAGTATGTCGTCTTTGTATCCCACCTCCGTCAGGGTTTAGGCTTCCCGACGGATCCTTTTGTGAGAGGCTCATGTTTTACTATGGGTCGGAATTCCACGACTTGGCTCCGGAGTCCATCCTCCATATGTCCACATTCATCGTCGTCTGCAAAGCCTTCCTCCGCGTCACACCCCACTTCGGCCTGTGGCTGAAGACCTTCAATGTGGAGCCGAAGATGATCAGGGGGCGTCAAGCAGAGTGCGGCGGGGCGGCCGTAAGCAGGAGGGCCGATGCCCCGTGGCCTGAGGGCTCCTTCCAAGAGGAGCTCGGCTTGTGGCAGCAGGAGTGGTTCTATATCACCGCTCCAAAGGGCAGCAGGCAGAAGCCGCCGCCTCCATTCCGCTCGGGACCTCCATGACGGTTGATGTCGTGGGTCAACCAAGGGCTCAATTGGGGGCCGTCAAAAGACATGCCCCTATTGCAGGGCCGGATTCGAGACCTCCAAGCGAGGGAGATCGATCTGGTCGTGGTGGTGCAGGTCATGCTAATTAGGCGTCTCCTGCCCTGCAAATGCCGTCCTCTCCGGCTATGGGAGTTCAATCCGGAGGGATCACGGATTCTCCAACACTTCATGGGTACGACACCCGTGGAGATGTACAAGTTGTTCTTCGGATCACAGGAGGTGTGTCCGGAATTGACCGAGGATGCCGGCCTAAGCTGCAATCGCCCGGATACTCAGGTAAGTAGCTCAGTGTTCGGACGTACCATTTGTTTGCCTTTCTACAATTCGCCTTTTAACCCGTTATCCTTCAACAGGAGTGGATAGCGCAAGCAAAGCTGATACGGTGTCCGGGCCCCCTCCCAGAGACCGCGCCGGAGCCCGTGCTGGTCAGAATGTTGGAGGTTGCGCCTTCAGAAGAAGGCGAAGGGGAAACAGAGGAGCTACCGCCTCACCCAAGGGGGCGCTTGAAGAAGGGGGGATCGAGAATCCCTCCCTCTAGGGGGAGAAGAGGACCACCTCCGAAGACCCGGAGGCCAAAGCCCCTAAGCGGGGGAAGAAATCTTCACCAGAGGGTCCTGCGTCCGGGGAGGCCCCGGCCGCACAGTCTTCTCTAAAGAATCAGCCCTCCAGCGAGCCGTGAGTAAAAAAGGGGGAGTTTGTTAATAAGAAACATCCCTATTTGTGCTTCTGAGGATAACCGAAATTTTCACCTTGTAGTTCGGACCTGCGACCTTCTCAGATGAGCTCGTCTTCGGCGGATCTTCGTCCGGAGATGATGGAGAGCGAGACGCCTCCGTCTGCTGCGCCGTCGGATAGGGCGGACGAGCCTGAAGTGTCGTCACGGAGGGTATCGCCGAGCCCGGCAGAGTCGAAGAGTTCGGCGCCGACTAGTGATCGGCCGGGGGAGCTGAAGGATCTGCTTGAGAGGGCGTCCATCTCAGAAGATCACCGTGCATTGATGAGTACGGTGATTGGAAGGATTTCGTCCGCCAAAAACGGATTGCATAATGTCGTCAGGAGTTTGCTGGCGGGTTTTGAGGTACATAAAAACGACGCGCCTTTTTGACAGTTTTGCACATGAAAGTGCGCCCTGTATAGATAGTAGCCCCTGAGACTCGGTAGGTTGTCGAAAGCGACAGTGCGCCGAGGATCAAAATCGCAGGTATTGAGTGTCGCCTTTCCTATGCAGGTGGCGGATAGTCCGGGGGCTAGCCGGACTGATGGAGTTGCTGAATTAATGCGGCAACTCGATGTGGCGGATGCAGACATCGCGCTAGTCAACAAGCGACTTGACGAGTCGCAAGGTAAATTGATTCTCCACAGTCACCTATTAAGGGAGCTAAAGCCCACCTCTTACAATATTTATGCTTGACGCAGATGGTGCTGCTACTGTGGAGAGCCTTCGAGCAGAACTTGCTCAAGCCAAGGAGAAAGCCAGAAGGAGTGGTGCGGCTGCCTCGAGGGCGGCCGAGGAGTTAGAAGCCGAAAGGGCTGCACACTGCCGAAGCAGGGAAGAGATGGATGAATTGGCCGTTAAATTGAAGGATGCTACCGACCGCAATGAGGCTCTTGAAAAGGAGCGCCTATCGGAGCGAGAAGACCTGGGGAAGGCCATCGCCGAAGCCAAGGATGCCCGTTCTACAATGCGGGCTATGAAGGAGGAGCTGCGTCAGGCCGGAGACATTGAGGCTGGCAAGCCTTTTCTGCTACATCACAGGTTTACGGATCCAAAGTATGCCCAGCTTGGCCAGCTGTGGGGTCCGGAGGATCCATATATGGACTTAGCAGCGAGTGCGGCGGATGTCGTTGTGCACTTCCGAAGTCAGAAGGATCACAAGACGGAAGAGCTATTTTGGTCTCAATTCCATAGTCCGGATTGTCCACTTCCGCTGACCGATCGGTTGGCCGAATGGGCTGAGCTGAATAGGTTGTCCGGACTTGCCATGACGGATATCGTGACTCATGTCTAGCCAGGGAGGCCCAAGCCGACGAGCTATTTTGGCTTATTGCAGGAGTTTCTTGGGGCGGTGCCGCATATCAAGGAGATGAAGCGGTCGGCCTGCATAGAGGGTGCACGGATGGCCCTTGCCCGTGTGAAGACACATTGGACAGAGATGGATGCCACCGCTGTTGCAACCCAGGGTTCGGACGAAAGCCAGTTACCCGCCGAGCACTATTTTGGGGAAGTTATGCGTGGTGCTCGTGTAATAGAGTCACAGTGCTTGAAAAATGTCACGTTCAAATGAACGTTTTATTTTGTAAAACAATGGTTATGATGTAATCGCTTTTTATACTTGTGCGTTCCAAGTATTGAAATATCTCCTATGCGGCCGTTTATGTATACGTGTGTATAACCTGAAAGATGGCAGTCTTCGGCTTCAGCCCCCATGCACAAGGTGCGGGGGTGTTCGCAAAAATAGCGCATTTTCACACTTAATCCGACGTCTCGGTCCTGTTGAGGAGGTGGTAGCGTAGCAAATGAGGCAACCGGACTATGATGCTTTATCACTTTCACTTAGCCATGGGAGTTCGAGGGTGGGGCTACGATATAGCCCCTGGGGGCACCGCGCTCTCCGAATTCGGGGCGCGTGTGTGCCTGACCGGGAAACGGTCCTTCGTCAAAGCGGAGGAATTCTAAATATTCCGGTGGTCGATCGAGTGGTTGACCAGTCTCTCGATGTATCATGACAGTCAGTTTTCGGCTTTCTCTACTGAGGTGCTCGCCCAGCCAAACTGGGGCACAATCGCAGTAGTTCTCCTGGTGCCGCGTTAGCCGATGATACAGAACGTAAGGCAGCAAAACACAGGAGCCGGGCAAACCCAACATTTGACCAAAGACATGATTCGGAGCTGATGCATATAAGGCCTAACTTGAGACGCCGAACACTCCCTAAGGTGTTCGGTCTTTATAATAATGGGCAGAACAATGCCCTAAGCCCCTAGTGTCTAGGTACGGGCAAGGTCCTCTGACGCGGCTGATGCCAAAACGTCAGGCTCCACTCTGGTTATAATGAGAAACCAGGGGATTATAGCAACAAGAGACAGTAAAAAAGGTTTACGCAGGGCCTTAATCTGAAAAGAATCCTTGCGACGGGTCCCTACTGCACGTCTGCGCCTGTGTCTCCGTTATGCCGTTATCCTGGACGGGTGTGCACGTTGTTCATCTGTAAAAATAGAGGAACTTAGTTTGAAAGGAAATCGTGTGAAAAAAAAGTATATGAAAAATATTGATAAGTAAAGTGGAGTCTATATTAGCTCGTTGTTGCTTATACGCACATCCCCTTGTGAAGGGGTGTGCGGCTAGGGAGCCCCTAGCTTATTTATGCCGGACTCGTCTAGCCATGTCCGGGGTCTTTAAATGACCCTCGCAATGAAATGATGCCACGTGGACCGGGCATTTTAAGTGTAAGAGACGCGTAATGTGGTATGGCGTTGAAGCGGACAAAAGCTTCACGTCCCAATAGTGCTTGATAGCTACTTTTGAACGGGGCGACATGAAAGATTAGTTTTTCGCGTCGGAAATTGTTCGGTGACCCGAACACAAATTCTAGTAATAAGGAGCCTGTGCACTTGGCGTAAGGGCCTGGCGTCACTCCTTTAAAAGAAGTGCGGCTATGTCGAATTTTAGTAAGCTCTATCCCCAGCTTGCGGATTGTGTTTGGATATAGCAGGTTTAAATCGCTGCCTCCGTCCATCAGGACTTGTGTAAATTGTAGTCCGTCGATTATAGGATCCAATATCAGAGCAGTCCATCCTGCATTTCGAACACTTCTGGAATAATCCAGGTGGTCAAAAGTGATTGGTTTTGACATCCAATCTTGAGGTTCCGCTGGGGTGGACCGTGTGAGACCCATCTTAGCGGGTGCCGCATTGTTTTTCCGTAGTATCACATGAAGTGAGTTTACTGCTTTGACTTCTTGTGGGAAAGTCTTTTGTTTTCCGGTGCTCTGCTGGTGGGGTTTATCATCATCCTCGCTTGATGCGTCGAGCCCCTTGTGTTCGGCGTTGAGTCGGCCGGACTGTTTGAAAACCCAACAATCTTGGTGGGTGTGGTTTGCAGGCCTTCCGGGGGTACTGTGGATTTGACATATCCGATCCAAAATTCTGTTTAAATTGGATAGCTCATCACTGTTATCCTTAAGAGGCAGTGTTTTGTTGTTTGGCCGCGAGCTTTTGAATCCGGCGTTGACCGCCGTATTCTTTGGGCTTTTTTCTTTATTCCGGCGCTAATCCTTTCTGCGCCGTGATTTTCCGTTTCCATCTCTAATCTCGGATGTACTCGGGTCGCTGGTGCTGCATCTTTCTAGCTAGCTATCTTCCCCCGCGCAAAAGTAGGTCATGAGGCTTGTTAGCGCGGACATTGTCCTTGGCTTCTCTTGGCCGAGGTGTCTGGCGAGCCATTCGTCTCGGACGTTGTGTTTAAAAGCTGCTAAGGCTTCGGCGTCCGGACAGTCGACTATTTGGTTCTTTTTAGTAAGGAACCTGTTCCAGAATTTACGCGCTGACTCTCCGGGCTGTTGAGTTATATGACTTAGATCGTCTGCATCCGGAGGGCGGACATAAGTCCCTTGAAAATTTGCTCTAAACGCGTCCTCAAGCTCTTCCCAACTTCCAACAGTGTTTTCTGGGAGGCTTTTGAGCCAATGCCGAGCTGGCCCTTTGAGCTTGAGGGGTAGGTATTTTATGGCGTGGAGGTCATCTCCTCTAGCCATGTGTATGTGTAGTATATAATCCTCTATCCAGACTCCAGGGTCTGTTGTTCCGTTGTAAGCCTCTATGTTTATGGGTTTAAACCCTGCTAGGAATTCGTGATCCAGCACCTCATTGGTGAAACATAGTGGGTGTGCGGCGCCCCTGTATTTGGGTGTACCGCTGTCTTCGAACACTTGGCGTGTTGTGTTGCTTCCTGGGGCCCTCTTTTTTGGCCCGTAAATGGACCTGGCTGGGCCATCTGTTTTCCCAGGGTCATGAATCGGCTTGTGTGCGGCGCCGCTTGTAGATTTTGGCCTATCATCTGGCCGTCCATCCTGCCAGGCGGCCTCTTTGTTTTTTGACTGTGGGGGCTCTATGGCTTCCTCGTCAAATTCTGGCGGCAGCTTGCGCTTCGGGTAGCTCTTTGATTGATGGCCATTGCCGTATTTGTCTGCGGTTTTGAGCACTTTGCTCCACCTCATTCTGAGTATGTCTTCCGCTGTTTTGAGCTTCCGTTTTTCCTTCTTCAAACTTCTTGCAGTGGCGACGAGTCTTTTCCGAAGGTTCTTATTCTCCGGTTGTGTGTCTGGTGTGAGGTCGTCTGGACTGTTGGTTTCGCCGGGCATGGATTGATTATCCGACTCGTCCTGTTCGGACGGTTGCTTGGCTGCATGTTCGTCATCCACTGGTTCGCCCTGCTCTATTGCTGGGTCATTAGGAGCGTTGTTGTTGTCGAGGCGGGACTTAGGGCGGCGTCTGCGTCGCCGTTTTGGTTGTTTATCGGCGGGATTATCCTTTGCTACGCCCCGTTGGTCCTTGTTATCGCTTCCTTTTGGGGTATCCACCATATATACGTCGTGTGTTGGGGTGGTCTTCCAGTGTCCTGTAGGCGCTGGTTTTTGATCGTCTCCGGCATCGTCGTCCATGCCGTCGATGTCTTCGGAGTCATAGTCTAGCATGTCTGTTAGATCATCAACAGTGGCTACAAAGTGGGTGGTAGGTGGGCTTTGAATTTCTTCATCGTCCGCATCCCAACCATCCTGGCCATAATCCGGCCAGGGCTCTCCGGATAGCGAGAGATGCTTTAGCGAATTTAGAATGTCGCCAAAGGGCGAGTGCTGAAAGATGTCCGCAGCGGTGAACTCCATGATCGGCGCCCAATCGGATTCGATTGGCAGGGGCGCAGGAGGTTCGGAGTCCGGCAGGGAGTCTGGCACCCCGGAGTCACGAGCTTTATAGGGGACAAGGTCAGTGTTCGGCTCCATCGCCGCGGAAGTTGCAGCCCTCGAAGCGGCGTCCAGCCACCGGTCCTCGATCTGGGCGATCGGCTCCGGACTGAGGGCTGGAGCGGATTCGTGTGCGGCCACCAAGGCACTGTCCGGCGGCAGAGCTAAATCATGCCCATCGTGACAGTGCGGCACGCTCGGCTGTGGCTCGAGTCCGTCGAAGATCAAGTCCCCGCAGATATCGTCCATGAAGTTTAGGCTTCCGAACCTGACCTGACGGCCAGGGGCGTAGCTTTCAATCTGCTCCAGATGGCCAAGGGAATTAGCCCGCAGTGCGAAGCCGCCGAATACGAAGATCTGTCCGGGGAGAAAAGTCTCACCCTGGACGGCGTTGTTGTTGATTAAAGAAGCCATCGAGCCTATCGGTGACGACACAGAGGAACTCTCAATGAAAGCACCAATGTCGGTGTCAAAACCGGCGGATCTCGGGTAGGGGATCCCGAACTGTGCGTCTAGGCGGATGGTAACAGGAGACAAGGGACACGATGTTTTACCCAGGTTCGGGCCCTCTCGATGGAGGTAAAACCCTACGTCCTGCTTGATTAATATTGATGATGTGTATTACAAGAGTGGATCTACCACGAGATCAAGGAGGCTAAACCCTAGAAGCTAGCCTATGGTATGATTGTTGTAATGGATGTTGTGTCCTACGGACTAAAGCCCTCCGGTTTATATAGACACTGGAGAGGGCTAGGGTTACACAGAGTCGGTTACAATGGTAGGAGATCTACATATCCATATCGCCAAGCTTGCCTTCCACGCCAAGGAAAGTCCCATCCGGACACGGGACGGAGTCTTCAATCTTGTATCTTCGTAGTCTTGGAGTTCGGCGGACGATGATAGTCCGGCTGTCCGGACACCCCCTAGTCCAGGACTCCCTCAGCGGGCTTCGTGGCCCTTTGCGAGCTATTCTTGGGCGTCGAGGCTCATTTTGCACTGTGGAAGAGATTATTCTGCCTCGTACCCCGTTCTCATGAGGGGTCAGTATATCAAGTGGGCGGAGCCGAACTATGGCGCATCGCCAGGACCGGATATCTATCCGGAACCCCGAAGAAGGCGTCCGAAGACTGGCCTTCGGAATGGTTTTATATAGAAGACTTCCCGCTACCGGATCCAGTTCGGATCGGCCTCCCGGAGTTCAGTAATGCTCCTCTGAAGAAACGCCTAAGTTGGCGTCCGTGGAGCCCTCAACGGGAGAATGACAGGGACGTCCAGTACCTGATGGGCCGAATAAGATTATTGGCTCATTCCGGATTGACCATGATTGGGGTCATGCCCACATGCATTATGCGGGGGGTGCAGCCGCTCCAGTATAGGGGCCACCCCATGTGGGATTTCAACGGGGAAGATGATGCCACCCGTCATGGCCGTAAGGGGCCGGGATCGATCGCTGATCTGGTGAAGATCTTGTCCTCCCTGTACAAAGGGAAAAAGGAGGATTTTCTCCGTGTCAGTCCACTGAACGGGTTTTCTATGAACAATCCTCGAAGCTGGGTAAGCGGACATTTCTTTTTGCCTATCCGATCCTCATTCCCATGGTTAAGTATCTCATTTTGTGATTTCGATGCAGGAACTGCGCCGGGCTGTAGAGGATATACACAGCCCGCCTCCACAACCCGAGGATCCGGAACGGTCCCTCGATCCGGCCTCCGAGGAGGATCCAGACATAAAGGTGGAGCTGATCGACGGGGTGTTCCACCAACTTAGCATCGACAATGCTTTGGTCGCCATTACGACCGACTACCCCGGAATATTTCCAGCTTCCCAGGTAACTGTGACCGAAGTCCTGATACCATGGCCCATCCGTGCTTATTTCTGATCACCGCATACCAATGGTGTTCCACAGGAGGTGCCTTTGAGGCGGGAAGCCGAGCCCGCAGCGGCTGGCCAACAAGGGGCAGCTCGGCCCAGCAGGCGGAAAAGAAGTGCAGTGCGGATCAAGACATCGCCGTAACGGTATGGCACGCCACCGTGTTTCAAGGAAAGATTCCTGGAAGGCGTACTAACGCTCGTGATTTTTTTTCAGGAGAAAGAGCGCTCGCCGGACTGTGTCCGGAGAGGTTGCCAATCGAGCCTCCGCCAGCCAGGCTCCAACGCCAGGTCCGGAGGGGGAGGCGAACACAAGGCACGCTTCGGATGCTCCTCCAACGGAGGATGCCGACAGGTTGTCCGCCACCAGATCTGAGGTGGAGAGTGCCATGAATCACAGGCGCCGCCGGACAATCCTTCATGACGCATGTTTATCCCAAGAGGCATTGAATGCCTTTAATTCGGGAGATGCGCATCTCCGTGCCGCTCAAGATGGTCTAGCCAGAGCCATGGAGCAGTATGTGAAAGACATACGGGTGAGGAATTTTGATAGTTGTATATGCCAGTAGCCCCCGAGACTTAAAATAGTTAGAATAACTGATTTAAGGGTCATTTGTTATGCAGGATCTTACAAAAAAGAATACCCACCTGTCCCAGGAGCTTCAAGAGTGCAAGGCCCAACTTGAGGCCGCACTAGCCGCCACAGGGGGAGCCACAGAGACCCCCTCCGGTAATATATACTTCGAAAGATAAGTAGTTTGTGAAGTGCAGCGTGTGTATAAGTCTGACAATAATATTGCAGATGGCGCCGGACTAGATCTGGACAGGCAACAGCTACTACGCCAGCTAAAGGCCGGCGAGAAGGTGCTTACAAGGGTGCGGCAAGAGAAAAATAACCTCCAAGATGCCAACATCCAGCTGGGCGAGGAACTAAAAGATGTTCGGGCCCAGCTGTCTGACTCCGTGAAGGAGAATCAGCGGCTTCGTTGCGGCATTTATAGTAAGTGCTTGAGCGAACTTTTGGAAAGAAGAGTTTGGCGAGGAAGTCGATTAACAGAAATATGTCTGTAGGTATGCTCACAGGTCGTCCTGCAGAGGAAATGCCCGGTTCAACGGGTGACCTACTTCCCGAGCTGCTGCAACTGCACGAACGAGTTCGGCAGGTGATGAGCGACGTCGCCCAGGCCTTGTGTCCATCCATCTCCCTACCCGAAGGTCTTGGAGAGCTTGCAGAGAAGCTTCAGGGAGCACGGGGGCGCTTCCGGCTATGGAAGATATCGGCCTGCCGTCAAGGCGCCAAGGAGGCCTGGGCCATGGTGAAGACGCGGTACATGAAGGCTGACCCAAACCACATGGCCGAGGTCGGACCTGTGGGGCCTGATGGGAAGGAGATCCCTGTGAGCTTAGTGTACGGCCAAGTAGAGTTGGCCGCAAAGTATTCCCAGCGGGACTGTAAACTAGACAGCCTATTAGATGGTATTGAAGAGGAATACAATCAGTCAATTTGACTATGTAATTTAAAATGACATGTAAAATGCCTTCTAGCCGGATTGTAGATCGTTTGTCGTTGTGTACCTTTTCGCTTCAACCTCGGGACCCGATAGTCCGAAGTATGTCCGAATACCCTCGTGGTTATATAAAAAACCGGGGCATGCGTGGAGACCAGGCGTAGGGGTCATTAGTGCTTTATCAGACAAGTGCCCAACTAGTTATGTTATATTACATTGTTAGTAAGAAACATCTTCCAGGGAGAATAGTTACGTTAGGGGTTCCTTTCCCTGGGAGGCATGCCCTAAAGTGCATGTCCGGACTGCAAAAAAAGCAGGAAAGCATTTGGGGGCACATAAATAAATAGGTAAGAAATCATCTTTTAATTCACCGACTGAATATTCCCTTAAGAACGCTAGCTTTCGGCTTCACCCAGTCTGAGGTACACATCCGGCTGACCCGGCAGTAACAATCGCAGAGGTGCTCCCTTTACCTCCTAGCCGAACAATCGGGAACGTAGGGGTAAGCACAGGAGCCAGGCAACCCAGCTTGGCCAAAACTTAAGTCATATCGATGCATATAATGGTGAATAAAAGGTACATGCGGAAGTGTGACACATGTGTTGGGCATAAAGCCCGTATAAATAAGCTTCTGTTAAAGAAGCCCCCAAGTATAATGAGTTCGAGTAGCACGTCAGGTGTGTGCGAACAATGCGCAGGCGATCCTCCAAAGGCTTGTGAGACAAAGGGAGGGAGAAGGAGAGAAATAAAAGACAACTAAAGTATAAAATGTAGACGGAGGAAGGAGACAAACTCAGAGTCCGGCGCTAGGCGTAGAATCTTCGGAGACGGGTTGCGTTCCATGGGTTCGGCTCGAGTCGGTTATCCGATGCGTTTCACAGACGGTACGCTCCGCCGGTCAGGACTTGGTCGATGATGAAGGGACCTTCCCATTTGGGCTTGAGTTTGTCCTTTTTCTTGTCCGGCAGGCGTAGAACTAGTTCGCCAACATTGTAAGTTTTGGCCCGTACTTCTCTGCTTTGATATCTTCGAGCCTGCTGTTGATAGAATGCGGAACGAGCTTTTGCCACGTCGCGCTCCTCCTCTAAGGCGTCCAAATTGTCCTGCCGATCCAGCTCGGCTTCTCTTTCTTCATACATGCGCACGTGAGGTGAGTCATGAATTATGTCGCAGGGCAGAACTGCCTCTGCGCCGTATACCATAAAAAATGGTGTGAATCCAGTAGTGCGATTCAGCGTGGTCTGCAGCCCCCAGAGTACAGAGTCGAGCTCCTCTACCCAGTGCGTGTTAGATTCCTTAAGGGACCGCACTAGTCTGGGTTTAATGCCACTCATGATTAGACTATTTGCCCGTTCGACTTGACCGTTAGTTTGAGGGTGATAGACTGAAGCATAGTCGAGCTTGATGCCCATGTTTTTGCACCAGAGTTTAACCTCGTCGGCCGTGAAGTTCGTGCCGTTATCAGTGATGATGCTATGGGGGACGCCGTAATGGTGTACTACCCCTGATATGAAGTCTATCACGGGTCCGAATTCGGCCGTCTTAACTGGTTTGGCTTCTATCCATTTGGTGAATTTATCCACCATGACCAATAGATATTTTTGCTTGTGGGTTCCTCCTTTAAGGGGTCCAACCATGTCAAGCCCCTAGACCGCAAACGGCCAGGTGATGGGTATAGTTTTGAGGGCGGTGGGTGGCATGTGGCTTTGATTAGCAAATAGCTAGCAACCGACGCATCGTTGGACTAAGTCCTGAGCATCTGCCCGGGCCGTCGGCCAATAAAATCCTGTACGGAAGGCCTTGCCTACAAGGGCCCGGGCTGCAGCGTGGTGCCCACCGAGTCCGGCGTGAATTTCAGCCAGAAGATTTGGCCCTTCCTCTTCGGAGATACACCTTTGAAGGACTCCGGTTGTGCTTTTCTTATAAAGCTCTCCCTCATGGACCTTATAGGCTTTAGATCGCTGTACTATGCAGCGGGCCTCGTTTTGGTCCTCGAGAAGTTCCTGCCTAGTTAAGTAGGCTAGGAATGGCTCGGTCCATGGGGCAATGACTGCCATTATTTCGTGGGCTGAAGGTGTTATTTCATTGGCAGAACCACCGATTGTGTCAGAATGTTCGGTGTCGGGCGGTGCGGTAGGGTCCGGATTGTTATTTCCGGCCTCCCCTTCCCATAGTACGGATGGCTTGAAGAGTCGTTCCAGGAAGACGTTGGGAGGGACGACATCTCGCTTTGCGCCGATGCATGCCAATACGTCCGCCGCTTGATTATTATCCCGGGCTATATGGTGAAATTTGAGCCCTTCAAACCGAGCTGACATTTTCCGGACGGCGTTATGGTAAGCTGCCATTTTTGGATCCTTGGCGTCGAAGTCTCCATTTATTTGGGATACCGCGAGGTTCGAATCCCCGCGCACCTCTAGGCGTATAATGCCCATGGAGACCACCATCCGGAGGCCATGTAGAAGGGCCTCGTATTCGGTTGCGTTGTTGGAGTCCGTGTACATTATCTGGAGTACGTGTTGGACTGTGTCTCCGGTTGGGGACGTCAGGACGACGCCAGCCCCCAGGCCAGCCAACATTTTGGAGCCGTCGAAGTGCATAATCCAATTGGAGTATGCGCCGTACTCTTTAGGGAGTTTGGCTTCAGTCCATTCAGCGACGAAGTCAGCCAAAACTTGCGACTTGATAGCTCGCCATGGTTTATAGGTTATGTCGAATGGGAGGAGCTCGATGGCCCATTTGGCAATCCGGCCCGTTGCGTCGCGGTTGTTTATAATGTCATTAAGAGGTACTTCGGAGGCTACTGTTATCAAACACTCTTGGAAGTAGTGTCGCAGCTTCCGGGATGCCATGAACACCGCGTACGCTATCTTTTGATAATGTGGATACCGGGACTTGCATGGAGTTAGGACAGTGGACACATAGTAAACTGGTTTTTGAAGAGGGAACTTGTGTCCGTCCGTTTCTCGTTCGACGACGAGCACCGCGCTTACAACTTGATGTGTTGCCGCGATATATAATAACATTGGTTCGCCCAAGTTGGGCGCGGCCAGGACCGGATTTGTTGCCAATATGGCTTTGATTTCTTCGAGTCCGGCCGTGGCGGCATCCGTCCACTTGAAGTGTTCGGCGCGCTGGAGGAGGCGATAAAGGGGTAATGCCTTTTCTCCTAAGCGGGAGATAAAGCGGCTTAGAGCCGCCACGCATCCAGTCAATTTTTGTATTTGCTTGAGGTCTTTTGGGATATCCAATTGTAACAGATCTCGGATCTTGGCTGGGTTTGCTTCAATTCCTCTACCGGATACAATGAAGCCCAAGAGCTTTCCGGCTGGTACGCCGAAAACGCATTTTTCTGGGTTGAGCTTAATGTCGTATGTTCGGAGATTGTCGAATGTGAGCCTCAAGTCGTCTACTAGAGTTTTGACATGCTTGGATTTGACGACCACATCGTCTACGTATGCCTCCACTATTTTGCCGATCTGGTTTGCCAGACATGTCTGAATCATGCGCTGATATGTTGCGCCGGCGTTTTTGAGCCCGAAGGGCATTGTGTTGAAGCAGAATGGTCTGTATGGAGTGATGAATGCCGTTGCGGCTTGGTCTGGCTCCGCCATCTTGATTTGGTGGTAGCCGGAGTATGTGTCGAGGAAGCACAATGAATCATGCCCTGCGGTAGCGTCGATGATTTAATCGATGCGGGGGAGGGGGAATGGATCCTTTGGGCAAGCCTTGTTAAGGTCCTTGAAGTCGACACATAGGCGCCAGGATTTATCCTTCTTTGGTACCATCACTAGGTTTGCTAGCCAGTCCAGATGTTTTATATCTCTGATGAATCTGGCTTCCAAAAGTTTGGCAAGCTCCTCTCCCATTGCATGTCTCTTGGGTTCGAAAAAACACCGAAGAGCCTGTTTGACTGGCTTGAATCCTTTTAGGATATTTAGGCTGTGCTCGGCCAGCCGGCGTGGGATTCCTGGCATGTCTGAGGGGTGCCAGGCAAAGATGTCCCAATTTTCGCGTAGGAATTCTCGTAGTGCGGCGTCGACATTAGGGTTTAACTGTGCCCCAATGGAGGCCGTCTTTGTAGGGTCCGTTGGATGGACTTGGAATTTGACTATTTCGTCCGCTGGTTTAAAAGAGGTGGACTTGGATCTCTTATCGAGTATCACATCGTCCCTGTTCACCGTGGAGCGCAGCGCAGTGAGTTCCTCAGCCGCTAGGGCTTCGGATAGTGCCTCGAGGGCTAGTGCGGCTGTCTTATTTTCAGCGTGGAGTGCTATGCCCGGATCACTGGCAAGAGTGATGATTCCGTTGGGCCCGGGCATTTTTAGCTTCATGTACCCGTAATGGGGTATAGCTTGAAAAATTGTGAATGCCTCTCGTCCTAATAAAGCGTGATATCCGCTGCTGAACGGGGCCACTTGGAACATGACTTCCTCGGACCTGTAATTGTCCGGCGAACCGAACACCACATCCAGTGTGATTTTTCCTGTGCAGCATGCTTCCCGACTAGGGATTATTCCTCTAAAGGTTGTGCTGCTTCACTCAATGCGGCTCCAGTCTATTTCCATTTTTTGAAGGGTTTCCTCGTAAATGAGGTTTAATCCGCTGCCGCCGTCCATGAGTACCTTAGTAAGGCGAAAGTCGTCCACCATTGGGCTGAGGACCAATGCAGCTGGTGCTCGGGCTGTTCGGAATTTAGGTTCATCACTGGCGTTGAAGGTAATAGCCATGTCACTCCATGGATTTATTGTTGCTACTTGGTAGACTTCGGTAAGTCTGCGGAGTGTTCGTTTCCGCATATTATTTGATGCGAAAGTCTCGAAGACTGTTAATACCGTATTGGTATTGCTGGGCTGGTTCTCTGGAGCTAGAAGTTCTTTGCCACTTTTGGCCACTTGCCGTAGTATCCAACATGCTCGAAGGCTATGAGTTGGAGTGGCGCCCTCTGTACTATGAATTTTGCAGGGTCCACTGAGCCATCCCTCCAGTACGGTTCCGTGACCTTTAGGGGTTTTTTGCTTTTTGGTATTTAACCCAGGTGCCTGACGATGATGCACCCTTTTATTTTGGACTAGGGTTATATTCGGAGCCGGATTATCCCAAAATTTGGTTTCAGTTTTCCAAGCGCTCTCCATCGCACAGTACTTTCGTACTATGGATGCCAAGTCGGCAAAGCGTGTAATTTCGCAACAACTTATGGCGTTTAGGATTCCCTTGTCCGTGCAGTTATTGCAGAAAAGTGAGATTGCGTCTTCCTCGCGGCAGTCCTTTATCCTGTCCATAACCAGGAGGAATCTGGCCCAGTAATGGTGTACTGTTTCAGTGGGCTCTTGCCGGATTCGGGATAGATCGCTTATGTTTGGATGGGCGGGTGGAATTAAATTCGGAACCCCGTCCAATCTAAGACTCAAGGGCCGAAAAGTTTCTGAACTTGGAAGCTTGGGTTTTTGGATATTGTCCACTGAATCCAGCCCGCTGCCTGACTTTAGGTTCAGGACTTGATCGGCGTCCGTCCCTCCGCGGGAATCCGGCATGGAGGGGTCGGGAGTCCGGACATAGCTAGTCCTTAATATAGAAGAAGAGTCATCGTGCTGTTCCTCCGCTACAACAACATGGTGGGTAGCCTGGGGAGAGTTGATCTCTCTCAGATCGGTTTTAGGCCCAATCTGATCGTAGTCTGTAGCGACTCCCAGGGCGGCGATGCGATCCAAGAGCTCGTTTAAGGAGGAGAGTTCCATCGGATCTAGCTGCTCGGCAAGTTCCGAGTTAATGTGAAGATCGCTTTTTATGACCCGAGAAGTCATCGTCGGTGCGGCGGCCGAATAGGCGATCATAAGAAAACTGCCTAGCCGGATAGTTTGGCTGATGGCCAAAGCTCCTTTAGCAACGGTGTCGTCTTTAAAGACGGGACGAGGCATCCTTCCTGATGGCGACGGCACAGAGGAACTCTCAATGAAAGCACCAATGTTGGTGTCAAAACCGGCGGATCTCGGGTAGGGGGTCCCGAACTGTGCGTCTAGGCGGATGGTAACAGGAGACAAGGGACACGATGTTTTTACCCAGGTTCGGGCCCTCTCGGTGGAGGTAAAACCCTACTCCTGCTTGATTGATATTGATGATATGGGTAGTACAAGAGTAGATCTACCACGAGATCAAAGAGGCTAAACCCTAGAAGCTAGCCTATGGTATGATTGTTGTTCGTCCTACGGACTAAAACCCTCCGGTTTATATAGACACCGGAGAGGACTAGGGTTACACAGAGTCGGTTACAATGGTAGGAGATCTACATATCCGTATCGCCAAGCTTGCCTTCCACGCCAAGGAAAGTCCCATCTGGACACAGGACAGAGTCTTCAATCTTGTATCTTCATAGTCTTGGAGTCCGGCCAAAGATGATAGTTCGGCTATCCGGACACCCCCTAGTCCAGGACTCCCTCAATGATGATGGAAGTTGCATGGCAATATATCTCGGAATGGCTATGGAAATGCCATGATAGGTAGGTATGGTGGCTATTTTGAGGAAGATATAATGAGGCTTATGTGTGATAGAGCGTATCATATCACGGGGTTTGGATGCACCGGCGAAGTTTGCACCAACTCTCGAGGTGAGAAAGGGCAATGCATGGTACCGAAGAGGCTACCAATGATGGAAAGGTAAAAGTGCGTATAATCCATGGACTCACATTAGTCATAAAGAACTCATATACTTATTGCAAAAGTTTATTAGCCCTCGAAGCAAAGTACTACTACGCATGCCCCTAGGGGGATAGATTGGTAGGAAAAGACCATCGCTCGTCCTCGACCGCCACTCATAAGGAAGACAATCAAAGAAACACCCCATGCTTCAAATTTGTCACACAACGGTTACCATACGTGCATGCTACGGGACTTGCAAACCTCAATACAAGTGTCTCTACAATCCACAACCACCCACTAGCATGACTCTAATATCACCACCTTTATATCGCAAAACTATTGCAAGGAATCAAACATATCATATTCAGCGATCTACAAGTTTATGTAGGATTTTATGACTAACCATGTGAATGACCAATTCCTGTCATCTCTCTAAAAAGATATAAGTGAAGCAAGAGAGTTTAATTCTTTCTACAAAAGATATTCCCACGCTCTAACAAATATAAGTGAAGCAAAAGAGCATTCTACAAATGGCGGTTGTCTATATGAAGAGAAACAGGCAATCCAAACTTCAAATGATATAAGTGAAGCACATGAAGCATTCTAAAAAGCCATACTCAAAAGATTTAAGTGAAGTGCAATGAGCATTCTATAAATCAACCAAGGACTATCTCATACCAGCATGGTGCATAAAATAAAAGTGAAAACTAAATGCAAAAGACGCTCCAAGACTTGCACATAATGCACGAACGAAACGAATACGAAAACATACTGATACTTGTCGAAGAAAGAGGGGATGCCTTCCGGGGCATCCCCAAGCTTAGACGCTTGAGTCTCCTTGAATATTTACTTGGGGTGCCTTGTGCATCCCCAAGCTTGAGCTCTTGCCTCTCTTCCTTTTGCTCATATCGAGACATCCTCGATTAGACACTACAACCACACAAAACTTCAACAGAAAACTTGGTAAGATCCGTTAGTATAATAAAGCAAATCACCACTCTAAGTACTGTTGCAAATCAATTCATATTTTGTTTTTGCATTGTGTCTACTTTAATATAACTTTCCCATGGCTTAATCCACTGATACAAATTGATAGATTCATCAAAACAAGCAAACTATGCATCAAAAACAGAATCTGTCAAAAACAGAACAGTCTGTAGCAATCTGAACATCCACCATACTTCTGGTACCCCACAAATTCTACCAAAATTAGTAAAACTAAACAAGTTGTACAGGAAGACATTGCAAAAGGAATCAGAACCATTTGACGTTCCAGATAAAAATATAAAATCGCGCACTACAACCAAAGTTTTTGTCCTGCACCGTACAAAACAACAAGCATTGTAAACATCCTAAAGGCAAACCTTAGCACATTATTTTTATAATACAATGGAATTTTACAAAGGGATAATTATTTTTGATGAAAAGTTTCTATAATCAATATTCATAAAGTTTCCGTGAGCATGAACAAAGTTCAAGGCTAGCTCCCACTTCAACAATGCTTGTCTCTCTCACTTTCACTTTCCTTTTTGAAAAGTTTTAGGTTCCCATCTTTATTTTTTTTGTTTTTAAACTATATGAAAGCACTCAACAGAAATAAATGACTCTCTAAAACTTCCGGGTTGTCTCCCTGGCAGCGCTTTCTTTAAAGCCATTAAGCTAGGCATTTAGTGCTCAAGTAATGAATCCACCCGGATCCCAAGGTATATCAAAGCCAATTTTAATTAACAATGATTTGTAATTTAGTAGTGAGCACAAAGTAACATATATCATGCAACAACGAAGTCTAACTCTCTTCCTATGCATCGGCATGTCATAAGAGAACAATTCATGCACACATAGTAAAGGCCAATGCATAGTATAAGCAGTTTCTTGCAATTTCATAGTATGGGAAACATAGAGAGGTGGAGAAATAGTTCCTCTCTCATAATAATTGCAAGTAGGAGCAGAAAGCACATGCATATTACATTCATCAAAATCATCATGTGCAATGGTAAAAGGTAACCCATTAATATAATCCTTAATAAGCACAAACTTCTCCGATATAGTGTAGTTTGGAGAATTCAAAAAGATAATAGGACTATCATGTGTGGGTGCAATAGAAACAATTTCATGTTTAACATAAGGAACTATAACAAGTTCATCTCCATAAGCATAATTCATATTGGCATCTTGGCCACAAGCATGGCAAGCATCATCAAAAAGGGATATTTCAAGAGAATCAACGGGATCATAGCAATTATCCTTCGGTAAGCACGAAGGGGAATTAAATAATGTATGAGTTGAAGAGTTACTCTCATTAGAAGGTGGGAATGGGTAGCTAATTCGCTCTTCCTCCTTTTGTTCTTCGCTCTCCTCATCGTCTTTTTCATCCAATGAGCTCACAGTTTCATCAATTTCTTCTTCCATAGCTTCCTGCAAAATATTAGTCTCTTCTTGGACAGCGGAGACTTTCTCAATAAATGCATTAATATAGTAATTGTATTCATAATTTTCATAGCAATATCTAAGTATAGCAAGATTTTCAGGCCTATAAGCATCATCATCTAAAGCTTCATACCTTTCAAACAAAGATTCAATTTCGTATGCAGCCTTAAAAGCAACAAATTCTTCTATTTGTTCCACATCATAGTAATCATATATACCATTAGCATAAGAAGCTAAGGTTTCATTATCATTAAATTTGCATGAAAAGGGAAGGTGTGGAGCCTTCATCCTAGAGCAACAAGTAATATCATATCTCAAACATAGATTCCAGGCATACCAATGCAACATAATAAATTGATCCCATAATAGTTTCCCTTTTTGTGTCGAGCGATAATCCCTAAAGTATTCACATTGATCCAACGTGTCTCCCATTATAAAGTTGAATGGGGTTTTCTCAGGATTATCAAAGTAGTTCATAATATCTCTCACATAATGAGAATCGAGGGTTCTAGGAGTTACCCCATCTCCATTAGTAGCAAGTACACCTAATTTTTTTGGTATTTTGCATTCCATATCCATAACTAAAGATAGAGAAAAACTAAGAACAACAAATAAAAATTACTTAGTGATAAAGCAAACAAGCACACACGAGAATATTCACCCCACGCTATAACTCCCCGGCAACGGCGCCAGAAAAAGGTCTTGATGACCCGCAAGTATATGGGATAGTTGTAGCCTCTTTCGATAAGTAAGAGTGTCGAACCCAACGAGGAGCTAAAGGTAGAACAAATACTCTCTCAAGTCCTATCTGCCACTGATACGACTCTACGCACGCTTGACGTTCGCTTTGCCTAGAACAAGTATGAAACTAGAAGTACTTTGTAGGTGTTGTTGGATAGCTTTGCAAGATAATAAAGAGCACGTAAATATAAACTAGGGGCTGTTTAGATAAAGATGCAATAAAGTAAATAAAGCGAGTGTGGAAAAGTGGTGGTAGGAGTTGTGGAATTTCCCCTAAGCAATTGACTACGTTACTAGACCGATAATCACTATTGCAATTCTATTTGAGGGAGAGGCATAAGCTAACATATCATCCCTTACTTGGAATTCTATGCACTTATGATTGGAACTCTAGCAAGCATCCGCAAGTACTAAAGATTCATTAAGGTAAAACCCAACCATAGCATTAAAGCATCAAGTCCCCTTTTATCCCATACACAAACAACCTACTTACTCGGGTTTGTGTTTCAGTCACTCACGCAACCCACCATAAGCAAATCATAAACATATTGCAAACCCTACAGCGGGAATCCCTCACGCTTGCGCGACACGGAGGGCACCATAGCACAGCACCAATTATAAAACATGCAACTCAAACCAATCATAGCAATTCATCAATCACCGATAGGACAATAAAAATCTACTCAGACATCATAGGATGGCAACACATCATTGGATAATAATATGAAGCATAAAGCACCATGTTCAAGTAGAGGGTACAACGGGTTGCGGGAGAGTGGACCACTGGATATAGATGGGGGAAGGTGATGGAGATGTTGGTGAAGATGATGGAGGTGTTGGTGAAGATCGCGGTGATGATGATGGCCCCCTGGTGGCGCTCCGGCGCCACCGGAAGCAAGGGGGAGAGAGCCCCCCTTCTTCTTTTTCTTCCTTGACCTTCTCCCTAGATGGGAGAAGGGTTTCCCCTTTGGTCCTTGGCTCCCATGGCTTGGGAGGGGCGAGAGCCCCTCCGAGATTGGATCTATCTCTCTGTTTCTGCGTTCTCGGATTCTACCCCTTCACCGTTTCTTAAATATCCAGAGATCCGTAACTCCGATTGGGGTGAATCTTTCGCCCAGATCTTTCTCATAAAATTAGCTTTCTTGCGGCAAAAGAAGAGTGTCAACAGCCTTATGGGTGGCCCACGAGAGCCCAGGCCGCGCCCAGGGGGAGGGCGCGCCCCCCTATCTCGTGGCCACCCCGGACACCGTTTCGCGTTGATTCTTCCTCTAGAAAATCATAAATATTCCAAAATAAATCTCCGTCCATTTTTATCCCGTTTGGACTCCGTTTGATATTGGGTTTCTGTGAAACAAAAAACATGCAACAGACAGGTACTGGCACTGGGCACTGGATCAATATGTTAGTCCCAAAAATAGTATAAAAAGTTGCCAAAAGTATATGAAAGTTGAATAACATTGGCATGGAACAATCAAAAATTATAGATACGACGGAGACGTATCAGACGGCAGCGGGAGCGCCCAGAGGCGGGCTTCGCAGACCTGAGGCGAATGCGGCTGGCAGCGGCGGGGTGAGCGGCTACTCGGGGTAGGCAACAGCGCAGCGGCGAGCGCCGGCGTGCAGCAGCGTAGCGGCAGGCATGCGGGGCACACACGAAGGGGCGCAGCAGGCGCATGCGGGCGCGACCAGGGCGTCCAGGGGCGCGGTCCGGTGGGGGCGTGAGCGCGGCGTGTGCGGGGCCATCGCACGTGCAGGTAGGCGCGGGGCAGCGGTGGCGGGCTGCTGCAACGGCAACGCGGCAAGCAGAGCACCAGAGGCAGCGACGAGCAGTGAGGCAGCAGAGCGGGCAAGCGCCGATGACGAGCGTGCGTGCGTGCTCGGTGACCGATCCAAGGGAGGAAGTGGAAAGTGGAGAGGGGTGTGCTCACGCCGTTGCAAGGGTTCGGCGAGGCGCGATGAAGTGGCCTGGGGGAGGGGGCGAGGAGGCCACGGTGAGGTCGATCCGGCAATGGGGCGATGGCGGTGGACGTTGGCGACGGCAATTGGCGCCGGGTGGTGTGGTGGCCTCAGACGCGGTCGAGGACGAGTGGCGATGGGGTCGGGGCACTGCATCCCTGATCTAGATCCAGGGGAGGAGAGGGCGTGCGAGGGGGGTCGTCGGGGACGAGGACGGTGATACGTCTCCAACGTATCTATAATTTTTGATTGCTCCATGCTACTTTATCTACTGTTTTGGACTATATTGGACTTTATCTTTCACTTACTTTTGGGACTAACCTATTAACCGGAGGCCCAGCCCAGAATTGCTGTTTTTTGCCTTTTTCAGTATTTCGAAGAAACAGAATATCAAACGGAGTCCAAATGGAATGAAACCTTCGGGAACGTGATCTTCTCACCGAACGTGATCCAGGAGACTTGGACCCTACTCCAAGAAGCACCAGAGGCGGTCACGAGGGTGGAGGGCGCCCCCCTCCTGGGCGCGCCCCCCTACCTCGTGGGCCCCCTGACGCTCCACCGACGTACTCCTTCCTCCTATATATACCTACGTACCCCCAATAGACCAGAGACGGAGCCAAAAACCTAATTCCACCGCCGCAACCTTCTGTATCCACGAGATCCCATCTTGGAGCCTGTTCCGGAACTCCGCCGGAGGGGGCATCCACCACGGAGGGCTTCTACATCATCACCATATCCCCTCCGATGAAGTGTGAGTAGTTTACTTCAGACCTTCGGGTCCATAGCTAGTAGCTAGATGGCTTCTTCTCTCTTTTTGGATCTCAATACAATGTTCTCCCCCTCTCTCGTGGAGATCTATTCGATGTAATCTTCTTTTTGCGGTGTGTTTGTTGAGACCGATGAATTGTGGGTTTATGATCCAGCTTATCTATGAATAATATTTGAATCTTTTCTGAATTCTTTTATGTATGATTGAGTTATCTTTGCAAGTCTCTTCGAATTATCTTTTTGGTTTGGCCAACTAGATTGGTAGTTCTTGCAATGGGAGAAGTACATGGCTTTGGGTTCAATCTCGCGGTGTCCTTACCCAGTGACAGAAAGGGTTGCAAGGCACGTATTGTATTGTTGCCATCGAGGATAACAAGATGGGGTATTTATCATATTGCATGAATTTATTACTCTACATCATGTCATCTTGCTTAAGGCGTTACTATGTTTTTAACTTAATACTCTAGATGCATGCTGGATAGCGGTCGATGAGTGGAGTAATAGTGGTAGATGCAGAATCATTTCGATCTACTTGTCACGGACGTGATGCCTATATACATGATCATACCTAGATAACCTCATAACTATGCTCAATTCTATCAATTGCTCAACAGTAATTTGTTCACCCACTGTAGAATACTTATGCTCTTGAGAGAAGCCACTAGTGAAACCTATGGCCCCCGGGTCTATTCTCATCATATCAATCTCCATCACTTTATTTACTTGCTTTGCTTTTACTTTTTACTTTGCATCTTTATACCAAAAATACCAAAAATATTATCTCTATCAGATCTCACTCTCGTAAGTGACCGTGAAGGGATTGACAACCCCTAATCGCGTTGGTTGCGAGTAGTTATCGTTTTGTGCAGGTACGAGGGACTTGCGTGTGACCTCCTACTGGATTGATACCTTGGTTCTCAAAAACTGAGGGAAATACTTACGCTACTGTGCTGCATCATCCTCTCCTCTTTGGGGAAAACCAACGCAAGCTCGAGACGTAGCAAGAAGGATTTCTGGCGCCGTTGCCGGGGAGGCTTACGCAAAAGTCAACATACCAAGTACCCATCGCAATCCCTATCTCTCGCATTACATTATTTGCCATTTGCCTCTTGTTTTCCTCTCCCCCACTTCACCCTTGCCGTTTTATTCGCCCTCTCTTTCCCAATCTCCTCCTCTCTTTCCTTTGCCTTTTTCCTCGTCCGTTTGTTTGCTCGTGTGTTAGTTTGTTTGCTTGCCGTCATGACTAGTCTCATATCTTCTCCGTTATCTCCCGAGAATGAAGTTCTAAATTTTAAGCAAAGGGAGGGAGAAAATCTAAAAGATGCTTGGTATAGAATTTGCAATGCTCAAAATAGATCTACCAGGAAGCAATCTACTTCAGTTCTTCTTCATAATTTTTACGTAGGTGCTAATCCTTGGTATAGATATATCCTTGATACCATTACCGGAGGGAATTTCTTGGGTAGCCAGACTTTTGATTCTTATAATGCTTTAATAGATTTGTTTGGCTCACCTCCTCTTTTGGTTAATGGAACTATATTAACTTTGGAGCATGTTATGCAAAGGCTTGAAATTATTGAAAATAAAGTTGCTACCATTGAATCCATTGAAAATCTAGATAAAAAGATACATAATCAAATTACTCAATATGGATCTAAGGTAGGAATGACTTTGAAAAATATTAAGGAGAAGGAACCCATGGTTAATGAGAAAATAAATCTAGATTCCACTCGAATCGATAAACTTGAGGGTATCATTACCAACTTGGGAACCGCTTTTTCTTCCGTAAAGAATACTCCTAGTCCTCCCACTAAAATTGTCAAGCTTATGTATGTTCCTAAAAATAAGGGTGAATCATCTAGTAAGGAAAATGCGGATCTTAAATCTATAAGTATTCATCCCGATCTTTTTACTATCATTAAGGAACCGTTTGCTACGAATGAATTTTTCGATCTTGTGCCTAAAAATTTGATAATTACTAGAAAGAAAGAAAATTCTAAAGGAGGTAGATGCCTCATTGAAGAATTGCCTACCAAAGATGGCAATACCTAGATCTATCCTTGCTTTTATGCCTAGTTAGGGGCGTTAAACGATAGCGCTTGTTGGGAGGCAACCCAATTTTATTTTTAGTTTTTTTGTTTTTGCTTCTGTTTAGGAATAAATAATCCATCTACCTTCTGTTTGGATGTGGTTTTATGTTTTAATTAGTGTTTGTGCCAAGTAGGACCTATAGGATAACCTACGATGATAGTTGATTTGATTCTGCTGAAAAACAGAAACTTTGCACGCACGAATTTAGTTATGATAAATCACAGGAACGTGATTTTGCGTTTATTCTTTTTGCTGATGATCAATAAACAAATTGTCCAGGACTTCCTATTTTGGTAGAATTTTTAGAGTTCCAGAAGTTGCGTTAGTTACATATTACTACAGACTGTTCTGTTTTTGACAGATTCTATTTTGCGTGTGTTGTTTGCTTATTTTGATGAATCTATGGCTAGTAAAATAGTTTATAAACCATGGAGAAGTTGGAATACAGTAGGTTTAACACCAATATAAATAAAGAATGAGTTAATTACAGTACCTTGAAGTAGTCTTTTGTTTTCTTTCTCTAACGGAGCTCACGAGATTTCTGTTGAGTTTTGTGTTGTGAAGTTTTCAAGTTTTGGGTGAATTCTTTTGATGGATTATGGAACAAGGAGTGGCAAGAGCCTAAGCTTGGGGATGCCCATGGCACCCCCAAGATAATCCAAGGACACCAAAAAGTCAAAGCTTGGGGATGCCCCGGAAGGCATCCCCTCTTTCGTCCACTTCCATCGGTAATTTACTTGGAGCTATATTTTTATTCACCAACATGATATGTGTTTTGCTTGGAGCGTCTTGTATTATTTGCGTCTTTGCTTGTTAGTTTACCACAATCATCCTTGCTTTACGCACCTTTTGAGAGAGCCATACATGAATTGAAATTTGTTAGAATACTCTATGTGCTTCACTTATATCTTTTGAGCTTGATAGTTCGCTCATAGTGCTTCACTTATATCTTTTGAGCGTGATAACTTTTGCTCTAGTGCTTCACTTAGATCTTTTAGAGCACGGTGGTGGATTTTTTTTAAAGAAACTTGATCTCTCATGCTTCACTTAGATTATTTTGAGAGTTGTTAATAGCATGGTAATTTGCTTAATGTTAATATACTTGGTATTCAACATATGTGAAACTTCCTTTTGAGTGCGTTGAATACTAAGATAAGTTTGATGCTTGATAATTGTTTTGAGATATGAAGGTGGTAATATTAGAGTCATGCTAGTTGAGTAGTTGTGAATTTAAATAATACTTGTGTTGAAGTTTGTGATTCCCGTAGCATGCACGTATGGTGAACCGTTATGTGATGAACTCGGAGCATGATTTATTTATTGATTGTCTTCCTTATGAGTGGCGGTCGGGGACGAGCGATGGTCTTTTCCTACCAATCTATCCCCCTAGGAGCATGCGCGTAATACTTTGCTTTGATAACTTCTAGATTTTTGCAATAAGTATATGAGTTCTTTATGACTAATGTTGAGTCCATGGATTATACGCACCTTTTCCCATCCTTCCACCATTGCTAGCCTCTCTAATACCGCGCACCTTTCGCCGGTATCATACACCCACCATAAACCTTCCTCAAAACAGCCACCATACCTACCTATCATGGCATTTCCATAGCCATTCCGAGATATATTGCCATGCAACTTTCCACCGTTCTGTTTATTATGACACGCTCCATCATTGTCATATTGCTAGCATGATCATGTAGTTGACATCGTATTTGTGGCAAAAGCCACCTTTCATAATTCTTCCATACATGTCACTCATGTTTCATTGCATATCCCAGTACACCACCGGAGGCATTCATATAGAGTCATATTTTGTTCTAAGTATCGAGTTGTAATTGTTGAGTTGTAAGAAAAATAAAAGTGTGATGATCATCATTATTAGAGCATTGTCCCAAGTGAGGAAAGGATGATGGAGTCTATGATTCCCCCACAAGTCGGGATGAGACTCCGGACGAAAATAAAAAAAAAGAGGCCATAAAAAAAGAGAAAAGGCCCAAATAAAAAAATGAGAGAAAAAGAGAGAAGGGACAATGCTACTATCCTTTTACCACACTTGTGCTTCAAAGTAGCACCATGATCTTCATGATAGAGAGTCTCTCATTTCGTCACTTTCATATACTAGTGGGAATTTTTCATTATAGAACTTGGCTTGTATATTCCAATGATGGGCTTCCTCAAAATGCCCTAGGTCTTCGTGAGCAAGCGAGTTGGATGCACACCCACTTAGTTCTTGTGTTGAGCTTTCATATACTTATAGCTCTAGTGCATCCGTTGTATGGCAATCCCTACTCACTCACATTGATATCTATTGATGGGCATCTCCATAGCCCGTTGATACGCCTAGTTGATGTGAAACTATCTTCCCTCTTTTTGTCTTCTCCACAACCACCGTTCTATTCCACATATAGTGCTATATCCATGGCTCACGCTCATGTATTGCGTGAAGATTGAAAAAGTTTTGAAAATGTTAAAGTATGAAACAATTGCTTGGCTTGTCATCGGGGTTGTGCATGATTTAAATACTTTGTGTGGGGAAGATGGAGCATAGCCAGACCATATGATTTTGTAGGGATAACTTTCTTTGACCATGTTATTTTGAGAAGACATAATTGCTTTGTTAGTATGCTTGAAGTATTTTTTTATGTCAATATGAACTTTTGTCTTGAATCTTTCGGATCTGAATATTCATACCATGATTAAGAAGATTTACATTGAAATTATGCCAAAGTATCACTCCGCATCAAAAATTCTCTTTTTATCATTTACCTACTCGAGGACGAGTAGGAATTAAGCTTGGGGATGCCTGATACGTCTCCAACGTATCTATAATTTTTGATTGCTCCATGCTACTTTATCTACTGCTTTGGACTATATTGGGCTTTATCTTTCACTTTTATATTACTTTTGGGACTAACCTATTAACCGGAGGCCCAGCCCAGAATTGCTGTTTTTTGTCTTTTTCAGTATTTCGAAGAAACAGAATATCAAACGGAGTCCAAATGGAATGAAACCTTCGGGAACGTGATCTTCTCACTGAACGTGATCTAGGAGACTTGGACCCTACTCCAAGAAGCACCAGAGGTGGTCACGAGGGTGGAGGGCGCCCCCTGGGCGCGCCCCCTACCTCGTGGGCCCCCTAACGCTCCACCGACGTACTCCTTCCTCCTATATATACCTACGTGCCCGCAATAGACCAGAGACGGAGCCAAAAACCTAATTCCACCGCCGCAACCTTCTGTATCCACGAGATCCCATCTTGGAGCCTGTTCCGGAACTCCGCCGGAGGGGGCATCCACCACGGAGGGCTTCTACATCATCACCATATCCCCTCCGATGAAGTGTGAGTAGTTTACTTCAGACCTTCGGGTCCATAGCTAGTAGCTAGATGGCTTCTTCTCTCTTTTTGGATCTCAATACAATGTTCTCCCCCTCTCTCGTGGAGATCTATTCGATGTAATCTTCTTTTTGCGGTGTGTTTGTTGAGACCGATGAATTGTGGGTTTATGATCCAGCTTATCTATGAATAATATTTGAATCTTTTCTGAATTCTTTTATGTATGATTGAGTTATCTTTGCAAGTCTCTTCGAATTATCTTTTTGGTTTGGCCAACTAGATTGGTAGTTCTTGCAATGGGAGAAGTGCATGGCTTTGGGTTCAATCTTGCGGTGTCCTTACCCAGTGACAGAAAGGGTTGCAAGGCACGTATTGTATTGTTGCCATCGAGGATAACAAGATGGGGTATTTATCATATTGCATGAATTTATTACTCTACATCATGTCATCTTGCTTAAGGCGTTACTCTGTTTTTAACTTAATACTCTAGATGCATTGCTGGATAGCGGTCGATGAGTGGAGTAATGTAGTAGATGCAGAATCGTTTCGATCTACTTGTCACGGACGTGATGCCTATATACATGATCATACCTAGATAACCTCATAACTATGTTCAATTCTATCAATTGCTCAACAGTGATTTGTTCACCCACCGTAGAATACTTATGCTCTTGAGAGAAGCCACTAGTGAAACCTCTGGCCCCCGGGTCTATTCTCATCATATCAATCTCCATCACTTTATTTACTTGCTTTGCTTTTACTTTTTACTTTGCATCTTTATACCAAAAATACCAAAAACATTATCTCTATCAGATCTCACTCTCGTAAGTGACCGTGAAAGGATTGACAACCCCTAATCGCGTTGGTTGCGAGTAGCTATCGTTTTGTGCAGGTACGAGGGACTTGCGCGTGACCTCCTACTGGATTGATACCTTGGTTCTCAAAAATTGAGGGAAATACTTACGCTACTGTGCTGCATCATCCTCTCCTCTTCGGGGAAAACCAACGCAAGCTCGAGACATAGCAGACGGCGCGGCGCCGGCGACGTCGAGCAGCGAGGCAAGGTGAGTGGCGCCCGATCCAGATCCAAAACGGGGGGAGGGGAAGGGTGGCGTTGGGAGGGGTTAGGGTGTGGACGAGGCAGGCCATATAGGCCAGTGGCGTTTGCGGGGTGGGCCAGCTGCCTGGAGCCGAGGCCCAGTTGGCCGGGGGTCCGCCTTTTATTCGTTTTTTTTTATTTTTACCTTTTATTTATTCTATTTCTTTTAGTTGCTATTTATTCTAGTGTTAACAATATACCAAAGTGGCACCTAAATTGATGTTACCAATTATGCCACTGACTCATAAATTTGCTACCCCAAAATGAAATATTTTTTAATTATTTATTATTTAAAGTATTTAAATAATAGTTTTTGCTAATGTTTTATTCATCTCATAGTTTTTAAGCATTTTATAAAAGTGTGGTTCCTTCACCATAATTACCTATGCAATATTTGGCACGATTAGAACATTTTAGTTTTAATGTTTGAAAACTTTTATTGTTTAACTTTATTTTAAAATGGAATTCAAACGGGATTTGAATCTTCGCGAGATTAGCAAGTAGAGGTTTGCTGTAGCTTAATCATCCGGGCGTTACAGCCTACCACACACCTCCTAGATGTTTTGTACTCCAAGATAACAATGTCCTGATAAATATTTTTAAAATTGTTATTTTTGTTCATGGAAAAATGTTATGCATGTAAAAAAACTTAAAACTAGTTGAGAATGAAAACATTTACATGGTTTAAGTAGAAAAGAGAGTAGCATAGCAGTTCATGAAAATGAGTACTAGCATACTAACAACCTTTTTAGGTATTTTAAGAAAAAAATCTAGAATTAATGTAGAAGTGCTGACAAAAAGGAGAGAGTTAAAAAATACGCACACAAGGATGTTCACAACTTCACATCGTCTGGATCGATTTGTCACTGGCATATGGGTTGTATGTTGTCACGGAGATGGGCTAGCACATGGGCTCTTTCTTTGTCGAAGTGGGACAATGTCTAGGAGGATGACGACATCTAGATAAGTAGATGGGTGCGAGTAATAGGGAAAAAACACTGCCTTGGACCGGTCGGTCTAGATTAAACGACAAACTTCGTCCTCCATAATGCATTGTTAGAGCTCTTCTTCTTATGAATGGATTCTCCTCTGGGATGCGGTCCTGGTGGCAGGAGGTTTCGGCAAGAGGAGCTACGACGCAGCTGGGATGATCATCTACAAGAGAACATGAAGTGTACACCCTATGCGTTCTTGTTCCGGTGAGTAACGAAGACCACTCTTCGTCCACCAAGGTCAACGAAGAGAAACTCTTGTTCATGAGTTTCATCTGCCAGGACAACGAAGAGAGTTTCTTTGTCCGCGATGTCAGCGAAGAGAGGGCCTTCTGAATGCGAGGGAAGAGTGACTCTTCGTTCATCTCGGGAACACCCGGGTGATAAATTTGATTATTATTTTTGAAACTGAGATATAGTTTTGACATTTCGTATTAAAAAGTGCCCCTTTCGTCCACAATTACTTATCGCAGAAATGGATAAAAATGGATATATCTAAAAATAAAATATGTCTAGATACATCCATTTCTCCGACAAGTATTTCCGGACATAGGGAGTTATATTTAAGTTGGCGGGCGTCTATCTATATGATGTACTACTATATAGTGTACGAGTCTTGAGCAGAACTAAGAACATCAATCATAACCATTGATCTTTTAAATCCAAGGGCCAATATCAGCAGAATTCGCATGAACAGTACACTGCTGCTACCTCTACTGTGTTCTAGAACAATCATGTGCCGTTTCCAGATAAAAGAAGCCCATAACTGGCCCCAATGGGCCGTGTTGCCACATGACCATCGGATGGAGATTTCTGAAGAAAAAAAGGAGGATGTGGAGAAAGTGAAGCAACGTGCAGTTCTTTTTAAATGAACATACAGTTTTGTGCCATGAATATTACTTCCTGCTTTTACAATATTTAACTACATTGGCATTTATACATCACTATAATTTCTTTTTCTTTGAATCTATTAGCACACCTATCACTTCTTTTCCCTTTTATGAAAACCACTATGTTATATTAAGACGTGCATTGCACGTGTATACAGTATGTTGTTTGGTTACGGGAATCCTATTTACCGCACAAGTCGACTTTTGTCGAGCAAACGCGTACGTCTCGCAAGTGCAGATATGGGCCGGCCCAAGTAGACTTTTCCAGGAGACTCCCTTTCCAGTTGTGTGAAGGTTCTAGAACCTTCCCATACCAGTTTTTTGTTTTTTAATTATTATTATTATTTTATTTTATTTTATTTCGCTTTTTCTTTCCTTTTTTCATTTTTCATTTCAAATTCAAGACTATTTTTTGAAACCCAGGAAAATTTTCCAAATTGGTGATTTTTTTATAAATTTATAATGTTTTTTTCAAATCATGAAATTTTTGTACAGAAATTTGGGCATCGTTCAAACTCCGGGAACATTTTGTAAAATCTTGTATGGTTTTAGAAATATATATTTACTTTAGAATTTGAGAATAGTTTTTGAAATCTAAGAACATTTTTTTCAAATTCATGAACATTTTTTAATCCCAAAAACATTATATATGTTAACTGTTTTTCGAATCCATGAACTTTTTTCAAATGGTGACATTTTAGTAAGTTTAGAACATTTTTCAAAATTTGGGGACTCTTATTGCAAATTCGTGAACATTTTTTAAATTATGACCATATTTTAGATTTGGAAACATTTTTTGGTTCCGTTGCTATTTTTCAAATTCATCAACATTTTTAAAATCTAACAAACTTTCCATATTTATGAACATTTTTTCTGTTCATGAACATTTTCATATTCATGAATAATTGTTATTTTAAAATAAAGTAAAATTTGAAACTTTTCAAAATTCAAAACATTTTATGAATTCCTGAACATGTTTTAAAGAAGCAAAAATCATAATAGAAAAACATGAAACAAAAAAAATGTAAAAGAAAAAGAAGAAAGAAAGAAAACAGAAAAGAGGGGTTCCCCGGCCCGAACGTGGATCGGTACAAATTCGCCCATGGGGGGGTGTGCGCTCCCCCCCCCCCCCCCCCCCCCCCCCCCCCCCCCCCCCCCCCCCCCAAATTGGGGCCGGAAATAGGAGCTCCCGTTTGATTGCTACCTTGACATTTGCCTAGTCGGAGCGACACTTGAAACTAGCCTGGACTCTGTTTGGTCGTCTCCCAAAGTGCAGCCGGTATGAAGAAATTAGCCAGAGTCAGGCCTAGGAATTTTTTTTCTTGCAGGCACAGGCCTAGGAAATTGGCCAGGCGCACGCAGAATCATGTCTCTAACCATCAATTTGTGGCGTTCCCATAGCTTAGCAGGCCACATCTCAAGGACAGACCGTCAGGCACCAACCAAACAATGTACTCTCAGACTGAAAGTAACACCTGCTCCGGCCAATGTCAGACACACATTGCTCCGGCCACTGTCAGGTACACATTTTACTCAGGCATGTTACTCACGTCATCAACCAAACAACCTCTATATCTCGCTTATAGAATGGTAGACGTCTGCCTCGCATAAACCAAGATTTGTCGGCCCCCGACCAAGAAAATTTGGTTAAAGCATGCACGATCGTTGAAACAAAACTAATATGAGACGCTAGTTCGGTCCAAGATAAGACGATAAATACAATTTTATTTTTTATTCACATATTTTTTTTTCTTTGCTTATACACACGCACACACACAATATATATATATATATATATATAGGGACGCTAATGTAAGCCCGAGCGCAGAATAACTTATCGTACACTCCGGCTGTCTAAACCACGTTCAAACCACTAAAATTAATCACGTTACCATGTCCCAGCACACCATTTCCACCTCATAGTAATACTTTGCCTTAAATTACTACAAGTCACTATCTTTTTACTATCCTGGCCCAGTAGTTTCTTCAACAGTAAAACTAATTAGTTAATTACTACATACCGCAGTGCTATTACCATAGTTCTAGGACGAGCTATGCTTGCTCGTAATTTTCTTGTACAGCTTTTACGACATGCAGTAAAGTAGTTACTAGCCATTTAAGCAATTATGATTAGCTCTTTGGTCTCGTGTGGCGTTGTTCTGACCGGCGCGTAGAATAAGAACTAAGCGCTCTCGCGCAGAATAGCGCAGCCGTATATATATATATATATATATATATATATATATATATATATATATATATATTAAGGACAGTATAACCGCACCTAAAGCGAGCCCTCACAACGATTTGGGTTTTCGGCCGTCCGTTTTCACGATCTAAGAGTTTCTGGCCATCAGATCTGCTGTATCTAGCGACCTTCAGCCCACCTTTTGATT
Source organism: Triticum timopheevii (assembly GCA_963921465.1). Classification (NCBI taxonomy): domain Eukaryota; kingdom Viridiplantae; phylum Streptophyta; class Magnoliopsida; order Poales; family Poaceae; genus Triticum; species Triticum timopheevii. Next base: position 483,939,188 of record OY997270.1, on the reverse strand, counting down.
CCTGGCCCAACTGTCCTAGGGGCTGCTGCTCCAGGAGAAAAAACGGAGGCCTGTGGTAAACTGGACCGATTTTTCCGGCCCATATATATAACCGAGCTGTCTAGAGCGATATGTTGCTGCGCTCGTTAAAAAAAAGTTCGCTCAAGGGGATCCAGGATCCAAGCGAACAGAGGACGGGCGCGACGCAGAGCGGGCGATTGGTCCGCGAGAGGATCGAGCCGACGCGCGCCATGCGGGTGATTCGGGGGCCGCTCGATCTAGGAGAACGGGGGATGCGGGCGATGAAAGTCGACGCCTCATCTGCTGGAGGAGTTTATCGCCGTTTTCAATTTCATTGACAGGCCATTAATGAAATTGAAAACGGGGGCAAATAGTGGAGTTCAGTTACTGGTTAGCATCTTACATACCCCTATAATCTACGTACGTCCTAGCCCCTGCTCTTTGCCCTTTCTTCCTTCTGCAAAAGCTTCCCATCGGCTATGGCTCTCCATTGGGTTGCTGCCATCTCCCGTCCCCTCTGCTCCTCAGCCTCTCTCATCCATCCTAGCTACCAGCACTACCGCTCCACATCTTACTCCGGCGCAAAAAGTTGCTCTGTTGGAGATGCGATTTGAGGTGCTAATGTCACTCCAATCTAAGTTTAGACAGGTGGTGTTCATCATAGTTTTGGTCGATTGAGTTGAGAAAATCATAAAGGTTGGATCTCATCAAGTAGTTGACCTTTGATCCAATCCAATCTGTCAGACCAGGAGAGGAAAAACATCCAATGATACTGGTATACGCCGGGCAAAGCGAGGCTCAACTGTTGTTAGTTCTGTTGATGGTGGTAACATCCACCTCGCTCCCTATGGGCAAAGTCCGTAGGTTTTCAACCTCTCCACCTCCGCTACGCCTACTTCTCCTTCTAAGGTTTGATTTGTGAGGATATGATTTTGTTTCTTTATCGCCTTTCCAAGGGTTGGTAATTGAGTTCCTTTGGTTTAACAGGAAGTCACATTGAATGATCGGTTGGTAGAGAACAACAACAAGATATGCTACTGTACGCAAAAAAAAACAAAAAAAACAAGATATGCTACTGTACGCAAAAAAAACAAAAAAAACAAGATATGCTACTGTACGCAAAAAAAAACAAAAAAAACAAGATATGCTACTGTACGCAAAAAACAAACAAAAAAACAAGATATGCTACTGCAAAATAAACATGGAGTCGGTCCTCTGAATGAATGGCGTTGTGCTGCAATTGATGATTTCCTGATTTTATTGCTATGTTGTGAGATAATTGCCTTATTCCATTGCTAAGTTGTGATGTGATTTCTTGATTCTATTGCTATTTTGTGATATCCATCTCCCGTAACATGTGGTGAAGTCTTTGTCAATATGCTTCGGACATAGTCTTCTTTAGTGAGAACCCACTCCATGCATGCGGATGTAAGCTTCAGAACTTGTATTAGAGGAGAGTACTGTAGTTAGCAAAACCATAGCTTCTTCCTTGCTTTTAAATTTCTTGGTATGTCTTACATTCAAGCTACCCGTCAGCTCTATGCTGCTGCACCAATGTACTTTCTTTCTCACTGATTTTGTGTAATATCACTGTGTCCATTCTTCCGTGCGTTGTTCTATCTTCTCATTTTTACAATGAAAACCTGTTTCTTCTCAAGGCAACTCATACAGACATGATTACAAAAACTTGTTGAGGTTTTCCCATCCCTAGCAAATATTCATATTTTCATTGCTAACAAAAATAATAGTAAACAATTAACTTTCATCTTCACCTCATGTACCTCCGTGCATGATATAAATTTCTACTATTCCATATATTTTATAAAATCCTATCCTTTAGTGCCAAAATTGATGGGCGCCGCAACGCGCGCCATCATGATCTATATATATATATATATATATATATATATATATATATATATATATATATATATATATATATATATATATATATATATATATATATATATATATATAGTGTTACTATTCATCACCCAGGGTGCAGAATAAGTTATTCTTCACCCGAGGTAATTTTACGATCATTTCATAATTAAATTATGTTTGGAATTCAAATAGTTACATTCCTATCGATTCACGACGTAAAATTTGACATAAAAAATTAAAAATATAGGTCATAAGACAAGAAAATTTACAGTTTATGTGTATTTTACACTATGTTTTTAAATTTGTAATTTTACATAGCATAAAATATTTTTTCCGACGATTATATATTTTCTTACGGTCTCTTTTTACTTCAGAAATAAGGCAAAATTTACGGAACGTAAAATTATGGTCCATTGATAGTAAAATATATATATATATATATATATATATATATATATATATATATATATATATATATATATATATAGGGAAAATGCATCCTACTACCGGGTGTAGCTACACCCACTTTTTATATATTACCATGTGGTAGTATATATATATATATTTCTATAACTATGAATGGTTTTAATCTTACATTTTTTTTCTTTTACTCTTTTAATATATATTATGAAAATCCATATTACACGCATGTTATGTATTGCAAGTATTAATCGTGAATTAAGGAAAATATTCATCATAAATTATGAAAATGTTAGTTGTTATTTAAAATTCTTTAACGTGTATCAAAAATATTATGCAGGTATTCCGGAAAAATCAATTGTGTATTATAAATGTTCATCACCAAAATAATTTTCATAAGAATTGGAAAACATTTTCATCATTCATTAAAAAAATTAAACATTAATACAAAATGTTAGTCACGTTGAAAAAATCATTCATCATGAATTAAAATTTCCCATCACATACAAAAATTGTTCATTGTGCGGTAAAACATTTCATGAGGTTTCTGGAAAATGTTCATCGGTGAATTTCGACATAAGACACTACGAACATTTTTGAAAAATAATTGATTAACATTTTTAATACATTTCTTAGGTACAAGGAAAATTCTTTCTAATATGCACATTCACAATTTTCAAATTACATGATCACCATTAATGTTGGTGAATATTTTTTAGAATGAGGCGAATTTTTTTTTTGAAAATACAAGTGATGACCATTCTATAAATACGCAATAAACAATATGGAAATGCCGTAACAAATTTTTATAAACACTGTGAACATTTTTTATTAGACAGTGAACATCTTTTGGAAAACCGTGAACATATTTTAGTTAGGCCATGAATTTGGTAAATACCCGATGGACACTTGTGAAATGGGACGAACATCTTATAAAACATGACAACAGTTGTTTTAAATACGTGAATTATTTTTTATAAAATACTTTGAATATGTTTGAAAATGCAATACAAACATTTTTAAGTATGCGACAAAAAAAATAAGGACCAGAAGAAACAAAATAAAAGATAATAAATAATATGAAAACAAAACAATAAGAAAAATAAAACAGCTTTTAAATATATTATGAACACTTTTTGAAAACACCATGCACATATGTTCAAAACATTAGGAACCAAAAAAAAAGATAAAAAAGAAACAAAAAAATAAGGGACAACAAGAAAAAAGAAAAGAACTAAACAAGAAATAATAAGAAGAAGAAGAAAAAAGACTGATACTAGCAGTCTAACACACTAGTTTTATGAAGAAGAAGAAAATTGATACTAGCACTCTAAGGGCGTGTTTAGTTGCCCGCATCGAGCCCAACCAGGCCCGCGCGGGAAGGGAGAGGCCTGTTTGGTTGCTTGGTTTTCCTATTGGGCCTGCATCGCACGCTTCTCAAAGCAACCCAAAGCCTGGCTCGCTGGAAATGGTCGGATCGGCAGTTTCTCGCGAGCCAGGCTGAGTGCGGCGCGAGGTGGCACGGGCGGGAGCGAGGCGAGGGCGAGGGGGGGTGGCGAGAGATGGAAATCTGGCGCGCCGTCCCGGCGCCAAATTAGCCTTACCCCCCTTTCACTCACTCACCCATAGCCACTGCCTCCCTTTCTTCCCTACTGCCTCACCACCGGCGGCGGCTGCGATTTCATATTTGCGCTATAGGCGGCGGCGGCGGAAGAGGCGGCAGCGTTTGCGGCGGATCTGGTGCTCCCCTTACTGTTGGCCACCGTCTGGTCGACCTAATCTGTGCCATGGCTCCCCCTACATCGTCCTCGTCTCTGATGCCGGTAAGTAGCACCTCTCCCCCCTTTGTTAGCTCAGTGGTTAGGCCGTTAAGCTAGGTGTAGGATCGATTTCCCACTGAACGAACCGTCGATGTCGACTAGGTTATGGACGCACGGATGAGGCTGATAATCCAGGCAGCAACACTGATTAGTGTGATTCAGGCATGGGTCATGTTCATGTACCAAAGAGCTGTTCGTCGTGCTGGGAGACCTTTGATCCGCTATGGTCCATTGTTTCCCCGGGAACAGGAGAGGATCCAAAATTTGAACTACATTTACAACTGCAATGACGTCGAGGCTCTGTGGATGCTTAGAATGAAAAGAGCACCATTCGCCAGGCTTGTCGAGACCTTCAGGAGCAGGGGCCTGTTACAAGATAGCATCAACACCAGTGTCGAAGAGCAAGTGGCCATGTTCCTCCATGTTGTTGTCCATAACCAGAGGTTCAGGGTCATTCACAACACGTTCAAGAGATCAATGGATACCATCTCTAGGTACTTCAAGCAGGTGCTTTTTGCTGTTGGGGAGCTTAGAGGAGAGATGATCAGGAGACCATCTGGCCAGACTCCACCCAAGATTCGCGAAAGCCCGAGATGGTATCCATACTTCAAGGTGAGCATTGACAATATACACTTTTCATGGCTTGGTATGCTTGTATTGTTCAAGTTGAGCACTAACACAGGCTAGTGATGCCATTTTTAGGATTGCATTGGGGCAATAGATGGTACTCATGTCACTGCCAGAGTTCCTAGGTCACAGTCTACAACATACAGGGGAGGAAGCACTACACAAGCCAGAATGTGCTTGCTGCTATTGACTTTGATCTGAAGTTCACATATGTGCTGGCTGGCTGGGAGGGGTCAGCGCATGATGCTAACATTCTCACTGACAGCATGAGTCGACCTGATGGGATCAACATCCCCGACAGCAAGTTCTACCTTGGAGATGCTGGCTATGCATGTCGGCCGGGTATTCTTCCACCCTTCAGGAAAACAATGTACCATCTCAACGAGTTCTCTGGTAGGAACTATCCTAGGACTGCACATGAGCTGTTTAATCTCAGACACTCCAGCCTTAGAGTAATTGTTGAGAGGGCATTTGGAGCTCTGAAGAATAGGTTTAAGATCCTGGATTAGAAGCCATTCCACCCATACTCCACTCAGGTTAAGCTAGTTCTTGCTTGTTGCATTCTGCATAACTGGATCCTCTAGTGGGGCTTTGATGAACACGTGCCTGAGGAGGAAGATGTCGAGCCTGACGATGTTGTTAGCTCTAGCCACGGTGTGGAGGTATTTGACAATGATGCTTGGAAGAACAAAAGGTTGGAGTGGGCAGAGGCGATATGGCTTAACAGAGGTTAGTGCAGGATTTGAAGAAGATGGAAGAAGAACAAGAAGCAACAGCAGCAGTGCCAGAAGCAGCAGCAGAAGCAGAAGAAGAGAGGAAGAGGAAGATCTGGTAGCACCGATGAACTATCCCCTATTTAGCCAATGGCTCTTATTTGAACTGCTATTTGATAATAGTTAGGATGAACTGTCATTTGTTTAAGTAGATGGTGCTACATGTTCAGATTCGGTGTCGTAAGCTCATCACTAGTTAGAAGTGGTGACAACAACTTATGCAGGTTGCAACCAAACACCATGTCATATGTCCGCCTAATGAAATGCGGTCAAAAATGGTGGTCTCATGCAACTAGGGGCATGCTGGCAACCAAACTATGTGCATCTGTTTTTTTTTTTTGCCTGCATCCCCTCAAACCGGCTCCATAGAGCCAGGCTCGCCGGGCCAGGCTGAATCGGCAATGTAACCAAACACGCCCTAATAGACTACTATCCTTTCCCAGTTTATGTCTGGGCATGCTAGATGGCGCAGAGGGCACTTGCCCCTCTTGTGCCATTGCCATGCGGGCCCGTGTGTTTGAAAAATTGTTCCTAAAATCAGTAAATGTTCAGTAATTTCATTAGATATTCACCAATCAAAGAATTTACATAGACTTGGAAAAATTATCGCAAATTTGGAGAAAAAGTTTATGAATTCAAATAATATACCGCAAATTGTTAAAAACATTCGTGAATTAATAAATTGTTCACAATTTTTTTAAATGTCTTCCATTTTGAAAAATGTTCGTGAGTTAAAAAGTATTCACAAACATTAAAAAAATGTTTAGGAATTCAAAATGTATTCATGAATTTGAAAAAAAATGTTTGTTAGTTCACAAAATGTTCATGAATTCCTAAAACTGTTTGCAAATTTGAAAATTTAATCACATATTGGAAATATGTCCACGACTTTGACAAAATATTCATTCAATTAAAATCATAAACTGTTCTTGAGTTTAATAAACGTTCACTAAAGTACAAAATTAAAATTATAAAAAGAAAGAAGGCAGAAAATGAATTCCCGAAAATTTGACTAAACTGTTCTTGAGTTTAAAAAACGTTCACTAAAGTACAAAAATAAAAATATAAAAAGAAAGAAGGCAGAAAATAAATTCCAGAAGTTGACTAAAAGGTCCAGGGAAGGTTCTAGAGCTTTCCTAAAACTGCTGGAAAACACACATAAAAGTGCCGAACTAGGCTTGCCCAATACACCAGTGCTTGCCGCTGGATCTGGCGCCCACTAACAAGCATAAATGGACCAGCCCATCAGGCGCGCGAGCGATCCCTCGCCCAGCGCGCACCTGGATCTTCTTGTTCAACCGTTGACCTTTCATTTTGGAGTAAAACGAAAAAAAAATCTAAAAAAATTGTAAAAAATGAAAAAAAACTCATGGTTTGAGAAAAATTCGCAAGTTTTGAAAAATTTCAACAATTTCTAAAAATTTTCATGAATTTGAAAAAGTTCATCGATTTTCAAAAAGCAGAAATTTGAAAAAAGCATCATCGATTATTACAAAATTCACAAACTTGGAAAATTTTCATCAATTTTGCAAAAAGGTTCATGCATTTAAAAATATAAAAAAATTAGAAAACCTAGGTGAAAACGCAGAAAAAAATTAAACAAGAAGAATATAGGCCGATTACTTGACCTGGTGTACAGGATGGTGTGCGCCCCGTATGAAATTGCCTTTAAGCGGCGCTTAAGGCACCGGGGCTATGGAATACTAGGAATTGCTCCAAGCATAGTAGGCGGGAAAAGAGCAAAAAAGAAGCGCTTGAGCTGCGTCCTAGTAGCAATTCGGCAAACACAAACACCATAATAGGCGATTTCTAGCCTTTGCGTCCTTCACCGTCCGAGTCCAGCACCACACAACACATAATATTTCTAGTCTAGATTTTTCGTATATGGACCTTTTTCCATTTATTATCATTGTTTTTTGACATTTTCAGTAAAAGACATATATCTATTCAGATACTAAACTCCTCAGTTTGGAGCCTCCTGGTGCGTTGTGGGTTGTGGGGTGCTATGCACCCGCTTGCAAGGGGATTTGTGTTATTGAGAGAGAGTAACGCATACCTACATAGTCGTCATGCGCCGTAATGTAGAGTTGTTTTTGCGGCGCTCTGGTGTCGTTCCTTCCTTGGGGGCGTCATTCTTAGAGGTACACACGTGATCGAGGGGCCAAAGGACGGATTATTTGGTGGAGCGGTGCTTCATCCTACACAGTGATGGCGACGGATCTTGACGGCGTGGCGCAGTGCAGATTCGGAGTTCGCTGTGGGAGGATGGACTCGCGCAGGAGGACAACGCTATCGGGTGTCGTGATGGCGTCGATGGCAGAGAGACCTGGCACAGTACATGCAACAGTACAGCTCTGAAGATGGTTGGTGGCAGGTGGCTACGGCGGCCTCATACCCGGCAGACGTCCTGGTTGAGGAGAGCGCCGGACTGGTAGGTGCCCCATACCCGGCAGGCGTCCTGGTTGGGACCTCAGGTCTTAGATGTTTAGGTTTGGCTGCGATATCTGTTTGGTATTAGGCCTAGACTATCTGCGCCCCTTCATCAATTGGATATGTGTAGCGACGGTTGTTGCTTAGACGGTGGCTTTAATCTTGCTGTTGTATGGCTTTGTAAGGTCTTGTGAGAATAATTAATAAAGTGACCGTATGCATCGCCCAGATGCAGAGGCTGGGGGTCATCCTCCTTTTCTTAAAAAATAAAGTAAATCCAGGTACATAGTTTAGACACAAATGACGCCCTGCATCCAGGATTGACAAGCCTTAGCTAACTGATGAGCCTCAGAATTATGCCGCCTCTTTTCATGCTTGAAATCGATCCACGAAAAAGTGGCCCGGCGATGTATAATCTCAGGAAGTATGGCTGCATACCTGCATGGAGCGACAGTATTTCACCACCACAGAACGGTCAGAAGCCACCTGGATTGTCGGCACATTCAAGTCGAGAGCTAACGAGATAGCCTTATTACAAGCATTTGTGGCTGGGGCGTGCCATTGTCACGCCTCCCGAGTATTCATGTGCGCATCTATCTTGTTTGATGACTATCCGTACTTGCAGTCGCCTATCAAGTACTCTTTTCGTCTGGAAATACTTATCAAAGAAATGGATATATCTAGGCGTATTTTAGTCCTAGATGCATTCATTTTAATCCATTTCGACAAGTATTTTCGGATGGAGGGAGTACAATCCTCTCTTCTTCAATAGTCGACAAAAACGCACGCCAAACTTCCATCATCAAAGGTACTCGGTACCCGGGTACCATGTTCAAAGTCAGTATCATCAACGTATTGGCAAGATGCTGCTAATAGTATTATGGTCATGTGCATTGTTAGGTACTCAAGTCTGACACTCGAGCATCTATCACTTCTACTAAATGATTCAAACAAGCACACAAATTTCCAAGGTCCAACAGCTTAGGTAGAAACTGATGTTTTTTAAAAGCACGTCAAGTTAAACGGCTAATGACAAATCTAGATAAACCAAATTCTGAAATTTATAACTTATTAGGGTACTAATTTATGAAGAAACGATAGCGATGATATTTTTCTCTTGCACCAGTAGTTCATCACACTGTGTATATATAATATTTTTCAAAACCTAACTGTTCATTTTTTTTATTTGGATCATTAGGTTGCTGCAGTGAAGCAAGATCCCACAATTTTATATTAGAGAAAAGCAACCCACTATCTAATCAGAAGGGATGAAAACATGGCAATAAGTTTGCATATAGAGATCATAGAATACAAAAATTGTGACTTGCTATAAAAAGGTAATAATACAGCATAGAACCCAAATTGCAGCTGGATCAATGTGTACCCGATCAAAATCCCGTCCATGACAACTCTGATCAATAGTCAATTCTTGGTGAGAGGAATATTGCAAGTATACGTTTCTTCCCCTGGTATGGCAGGAGCATGGTGAATGCCAAATAATGGCATGATCACTAACATTGATACTGTATTTTGTAAATTGATGGAAACATAACAAGTAAAATAATGCAACTTTAACCTCTCGCAATCCAAATCACAAATGACATAACTCTCTTCTATTATCGACAATCACACCTTTTTTTTTTGCAAAAACAACTATACAGGCAGAAGATTGGTTGGCGTTGAAGCAGCAAAAGGAAAATCTTACTCGGATGTACCTACGTCACGTGATAACAAGATTTCATCACAATATGTTATATCCTAGTGTAGTATTGGATCGTGCTCAAGCCAAGTCCTCCATCTGGACAAGAGCCTGCAGTAACAGAAACACAAAACCAAAATCAATATCACAAAAACTGCAAACATACATCCACCTGAAACGTGTGTGCACAGATGAAATCAAGAGGGCACTTGATTCTTGGCACGCAGCTCCGACATCAACTGATTTTTTTTCGCGAATATGCGGGATGCGTATCATTCCATTGATAGTGTTGGGGATATAACTATTAGGTATGACCCGCCCAGGAGGGCCCGGGTTATACCTATGACGGTTCATAATATAAAGCCCAAGACGATACTTGAGGATGGTGGTTCAGTTAAGGGCCCAAGGTCCAAAGGCGGCTTAAGGCCCGTAGAGATAAACCGCCATATGTGTATAACTTGTATTGTAAGGCAGGAATAGATAGTCACCGAGCCGGACACTGTTTATGAGCCGGTCCGGGACTCTATGAGCCGCTGGACCTCGACTTCTGTATATAAAGGGACGACCCGGCGGCTGTTCAGGACAAGTAACATCAGATCGAAAGCTAGGTCAAGCGGATTCGCTCCTTGGTCATCGCGACATAAGCAATCCCACCTCAAACTGGATTAAGCCATTACCTTCACCGCAAGGGGCCAAACCAGTATAAACTCTTGTGTCCTTTGTCCCGTTTTAACCACTTTAAGCTTCCTAGTTATGATGGCTCCACGACTAAGTCCTTTTGCTAGGACATCTGCCGTGACCTTTTCACGACAGTTGGCGCCCACAGTAGGACCAGCGCACGATGGATTTGAGTTCTTAAAGGGCAGCTTCGAAGGGCTCAAGGGATACGTTGTGGGCCGGATGACCAAGAGTCATCGCGGCAAGCTCTACATCAACGCAGGCTAGGGCCCCGATGCCAGCTCAATTGAGTACGGGTACCGGGTCCCCTTCGGCGGAATCCATGTCTTCATCGGCAAGATCTGCGAGCCGGGCCCTGAGCCGGACATCTGCACCGACATCGTCGAGATGGCTCAGCGTGCGAGACCCGCCCGAGCTCAGCCCGCCGTGAAGCGTGCCTTCATGGGATGCATCCACGGAGCGGAATTTGATGAATGATCTATGTCTGGCGGTGAGACGACCATCTACTCTGATGGTGAGTCGTCCACAGGTGAGACGGATTAATTGTATCAACTGCAAGATGGCGGGCTTGAGGGCTGTTCCGATGGAACAGTATTCCGGACCCCTTTAAGCCGTCGAACAGAGTCGGGATCTTCATGGCAGGCACGCAACCCAGGCAGAACTCTACGGCTGCGGCAGCAATGACTTCCGGGTCAGTAGCGGTGACGGCAGCCGGGGCAGGAGGCCTACACGCCCGCCGGCTCAGGTTCTGATGGCTTTAATGGATAAGATGACAACTCTATTAACCGTCGTGGTCAATCCGGCGGATCAAGCTCAACATGATGCGGAAGTGGCGCAGTTACGTGAGGAGGTAGCACAAGCCAAGGAAAACCTGGCGGCAGAGGACGTCAGGATGGCCGCAGAGCGGGGCGGCTTTGGATGCTCGGCCCAGCATATTCAATTAGAGGCTTTCCAGCTTACGATGGATCAGAACGCATCAAATGAGATCATGAGGAGAAGGCACCAGAAGGCTCAGTCCCGTCTGCCTACGGTTTATGAGCCTAGAAATCTCTTCCGCACGACTGGTGCAGGGCCTAGTAACCCGCCAGAGGTAAACCGGGCTGCGACACCCGGGGCTGGGATGCCGGTTCAGCCACGTGTGACGGAACCCCCTCGTCTGAATGTTGCTCCACCTCACCATGTACCGACACCATCGGGTCATTATTCTAACCCTTTGGAGAACATGATCGCTGCGGCGGCACGATTGGCGGCTCTCCCGGTGGATGGCGATTCTCCAACGGCGGTTGGAACACGCAGGGTCAGAGAACTTCTTTAGACAGCATTGGCGCAATAGGAGGCATATTGTTATAGTCGAGACTGGATTCATTCGACCCCTCGCCCAAGCCGGAGCCGGAGCTATAGCAAGCACATGGACTCACCAGCCGTTTCAAGCAACTCCCAACGCCGAGACCAGCCACGTGGGCATGACCCAGCGCATGATGGAGTTCCTAATTTGGTTGATTAGGACAGGATACGCCAAGTAGCCGAGCGTGCGGCTCAGCAGGCGGCTTATCAGCCCCTTCCGGTTTATCCGACGACTTCAATTGAGGCAGGCGTGACCTCTAGGACTGCGGGTGTACCCTGTTTGGTGATGACTCTGCGTAATGAGCATTTGCCCAAGGATTTCAAGGGACCTCGGAAGGTGCCTAATTACACGGCCGACTTGCCCCCTCAGGCGTGGATTGAAAGCTATGAGATGGCCATGGAGCTGTTGGAAGTTAGTGACGCTGCGTGTGCCAAGTACTTCATCATGATGCTGGATGGAACGGCCCGTACTTGGTTGAAGGAGCTGCCGCCTAATTCCATCGGTTCATGGGCAGAGTTAAAAGCCCGGTTTATTCACAACTTTAAAGACACCTGCAAGCAGCCCATGTCGATTGTGGACTTGACTAATTGCAAGCAATAGGAGGGCGAATCCACGACCAATTGGGTGCGCCGGGTCAAAGCAATCATACACTCATCCGATAAGATGGACGCCGGCTCTGCAGTCTTAATGTTGGAGAAAAATTGCCGTTTTGAGCCTCTGAAACAGAAGCTGGGGCGGCTCAAGCGCGATTGTAATGACATGGGCCAGCTGATGGCGGCTCTAGTCAAATATGCCGACTCTGATAGTACCAAGGATCCCGAGTCTGACGATGAGAAGACAGGGAAGAGAAAGAAGAAAGGCAACGCTAAGGGCCCTCAGCATAACCCGGCGAATCAAGGGGGCAATAATAAACGTAAGGCTGATGGTAGCTCGGAGTTTGTGGCTAACACCAATACGCAGGGCAACAATCAATGACGTAAGGGGAGGCCGCCTCCTCGGTCCGGCGGGTCAGGTCCCACTCTTGAGCAGTTGCTAAATGAGCCCTGTCCAAGGCAAGACACTCAGGAGAAACCAGCCACTCACCTGTGGAAGGATTGTACGATCATGAAGGCTTTCAAGAACTCTAACATGTTTGACAGCAATCATGGACCGGCAGCAGCTCAGGCGGCGGCGGTTTTCATGGCCCGGGTTATGAAGGTGGTGGTTCTAATTCCAACTTCCAAGGCCCCCAAGGTAATCAGGGTGGTTTTAATCAAGGTAATCAGGGTGGTTACAATTAGTAATCTAGCCAGGGAGGTCAGCAGCAACAGCAATCTGGATACCAGAGTAATCTAAAGCAGCTGAATGGTGGGCAGTATCATGTGTTTACCACCAGTTTGTGCAAACGGGACCAGAAGCTTCATAAGAGGGCTGTGAACGTTGTTGAGCCGGCAGTTCCTCGTTACTTATGATGGTCTGAGTAGCCTATTCTGTGGAGCAGAGAGGATCACCCTCCCCGGGTTGACAATCCGGGTCACTTGGCCTTGGTGGTGGCGCCTCAAGTTGGTGGGTATAAATTCACTAAAGTTCTCATGGATGGAGGTAGTAGCATCAACATCCTTTATTATGAGACTTTCTGTCGCATGGGGTTGACTGATAAAAATCTTAAGACGTCCAACACTGTTTTCCATGGAGTGGTGCCTGGTAAGTCGGCATACCCAGTGGGTAAGATTGAGCTGGAAGTGGCCTTTGGAGATGAGCATGATTCTAGGGTTGAGAAGTATAGACCCTGGGGCCATTGGTTCACTGGTGGCATCTCTCCAAACAACACAAATGTGGTGTGATGAACAATTTATAGTTGGGTAACGATAAATTACAATATTTATATTTATGATTATAATCGTTCATGGTATAATCTTACATAGCCATTATGTCAGTGATATGTAGACCATTATCCAACTGCGTCTATAATTAATACTCCACCCCAAGACCCTATCCATTATGCATATCGGAGCATTAAGTTTACAATAAACAGAGATTGCAATAAGCATGATGACATAATATAGACAGTAAAAACTATCATCTAAGTGTGATGATTTTTTTTGCAGGGAAATCTAGGTGGTGTGGTTAACAAACCATCGTTTTGTCCTTAGTGGCAACAATACTATACATGTTCGTTCCCCTTGTAGTCACTAAGACAGATCACCGCAAAATTGAACCCACTATCATGCACAAAACCCTCTCAAGAACTATCAATCAATCTTGTCAAAAGATGAAAAATAATTCGAAAAGCACACAAGACTACTTAATCATGCATAAAGAAACTTCAAGAGATTCAATATAATTCAATGAGCAATCTAATCATAAAGTGACAACTCACCATATCTCAACAAACACAACCACCGGTTCCTCATATTGATCTTGGTCATGTGAGGCAGCTCACGAGAACTTTGTATTGAATCACAAGGAAGAGATGATGCCATGGTGACAAAAAGGCTGATGAAGATGGCTCCGGTGATGGATCTCCCTTCGGTAGGGTGCTGGAACATGCCTCCAGATTGAATCTCCTCGGAACAGAAACTTGCCGCGATAAAAAATTCTCAAAAAATGGTACGGAGACTTTCTTGAATTATGAGATTTACAGGTGAAATAATCAGTGTGAGAAGATGCTAGGGAGTCCCACATGGCCTCCCCATGCGTGTGGGCCATTAGCCGCGTGGAGGCCAGGGATGACCCCTGGCCCCTCCCGCCACTTTCTGAAATCTGCATATCTTGAAAGAATTCATTGTAAATCCTCGTGTTATTTTGAGGTCAGTAGATATTGATTTTCTGAAAAGTAAAAAATATGCCAAAAAAACAACTGGCCCAGGGCACCGAGTTAATAGGTTAGCCTAAAGTAATAATAAAATTTGCTATAAAAATATACAAAAGTGATATATAATAGCATTAAACAATAAAAGTTATAAATACATTTGAGACGTATCAGGATGTTGCAAGCGGCAATGACGAGTGTTGGGAACATCAGCAAGTCATCTTGTGAGGGTGCTGTCCTCAGGGCCAGATCAACAGTTGGTCATGGGTGTACATTTATTTTTCTCAAAAAGAAAAACATTTGGCTAGAAATCATATATAGTGTATACTTTAAGACTTTAAGTCCCCAAATGTCATTTTTCATCACTGCCATAGCATCAGGGTTGTTACCTATAGCACGAGTTACACATCAGCCTACACATGTGCATGTCACCAGCACCAAGTAATTAACATTCTTCTTACTCAAGCAGATAAATAAATTTACCTAAAAGCATGATTCCATATGCAGTAATTTTTTTTTATTTTTTTGTCATTTTTGTAAGGTATTCTCATTTTGATGGAAAAAGGTTCTTGCCACATGAACATTTTAGATATCATTAGATCAATTTTTGTTTTGATACCCGCAATTTTTTGAACACCCATGTATAAAATTCTTCATCACGAAAAAGATATGTATAAAATTTCGGATCTGCCACTGCTAGTATTTGAACCGACGATGAGCGATCCATGCACGTGCTGCAACTGGCAGCAAGCGATGCTATTACCGACGACTGTCACCGGCGGGTGCTGCGAGGGGATGATGGGAGAACGAGCTGCTGCAGGGATGTAACCTGCTGCGATGGGTGCTCGGTCCTGCTATGAGCAGCGGCCACAGTTCACGACGTGCCCTCCGGCAGGCTTTCCCGGCCGAGGCGCGGGGAAAGCTAGGGCTAGGGGCGGCTCCCCTATATTTTGCCATGGCGAAGAGGGGTTGGCATGGTGCGAGGTGTGTGACTACGCCAGGAAGAACCGGAGAAGAGACTACAGAGAGGCAATCAGACGGCTGCGCGCCTGCGGCTTCTAATCGGTCGACCGACGCCCAGCATCGAAAAAAAAAAACATTATCCAGAGCCAAACTCGCTCGTCGTTTTTTTTCTCCTCTCTTCACCCCCTTCCGAGCCCTCGCTCCGTGCCGTTCCTAAGCGTCGCCGCCGACGCGTCAGCCCCGCAGACCCGGCACGCCATCTACATCCGGCCCTCGCCCCGCGCCGCGCCGCCCCCGCTCCCGCTCGCCGAGCCCCCCCCTCTCCGGATCTCCAGCCATGTACGGCGGCGGTAAGATCTCTCGCCCCTGCCTCTGCCCCTGCTAAACCCTAACTAAACCCTGGAGATCTCCCGCCGCGGCCTCTAACTTCTTCCCCCCGCAGACGAGGTCTCGGCCATCGTCATCGACGTGGGTTCCTACAGCTGCAAGGCCGGCTACGCGGGCGACGACACCCCCAAATCCGTCTTCCCCTCGGTGAGCTTCCCCTGCCGCCCTCATACTGTTCGAATTACAGGCTGTTTTAGTTCGTTGAACTCGGAGTGGAACCGATTCTTAGTGCTGAATTTGTGTGCATTACAACTGCGCAAGTTTGTGCTGGTGATGGACAAATTAGTGCTTCATTCCTAAGTTTTCGAATCGACAGCCTTGGGTTCTGGTTCAGACATGGTGTGCTTGCTATTGTGTCAGTTCATTGCCATAGTGGGCCAAATCGCAAAGTTTGTAGCAGGCACGCCCTACTCTGCAAATACAAGTAGCCACCTTAATCCGAAGTTGACTTCAGGCATTGAATCAATAAACTGCGATGGGACCTGCACCTACCTATTTGGTTTCAGTGTAGGGCGTGCAATCTTTGTAATCTACACACTCAGTTCATTATTCAGGCTCTAATGGTTCAGATTTGCTGCTAGCTATTGGTGTTAACTACTGTGAGCCTTTCCTACATGCTGCACTGTGAGTCAAACAAAAAAAAAAGCTGAATTTCAAGTGTTAGTGGGATTATTGTCTAATTTTTGCAGTCTGGCAGTAAATTGCTAGTTTCACTCTGTTTCTGATGCAATAAGCGGTGTAAAAAAATTCGAAGAAAAACGAGAAATACTGTGTGATTCGCACTAAGAAAATGGTTTGAATTTGGCCACTTAATGCCATGTTTGGGTTTAGCACGTTTTCTTCAGCTTGCCCTGACCAGTGCTTGGAAATTATGTTGTTCTTTTGTTGGTTCAAGGTTATGTGAGCTACCTAATTGGTACATTTTGGGCAGCACAACTTATCACACTCAGTATCTTGTTTTGATATGTTAAGGTTGTTGGTTCAATTGAACAAGCGGAAGATACTGATGAAGCTAAGCCAGAGAAGGAGGCTGACTCTGC
Organism: Triticum timopheevii; assembly: GCA_963921465.1. NCBI lineage: Eukaryota > Viridiplantae > Streptophyta > Magnoliopsida > Poales > Poaceae > Triticum > Triticum timopheevii. The sequence continues at coordinate 483,922,331 of OY997270.1, read as the reverse complement.
ATCTGATCCTAAGAATGGATCCAAGCCTATGGATGTGGACAAAGCCAAGACAAAACGCAAATTTTATGTAGGTCAAGAATTAGAATTCAGGAGGGATCATATGGAGGTTAGTAACTGCACATTCTAAGGGTGATTTGTTACTCATGATTTCTATTAACTATCGCTTATTGGTCCCCCCTCCACAAAACAGGTGATCTCACCGATGAAAGATGGAACAGTTACGGATTGGGATGTTGTTGACAACATATGGAATCATGCTTTTAGGTAAATTTGTTTATCTACTTGATGCAGCTCTGAGCAATTTCTCCTCTTTAACACAGTCCGTCGATAATCAGCAATGACACCAGCTGAACTACAATTAAGTTACTAGTTCAAGCTTAACATTTAACGTTCCGTGTACATTTCGCTGAGTATACTGATTGTGAAATTGTTTAGTTGTGAGTATGCGAGAAATGATTCGTTGTTTTCCCTCCTGTTTTATTTCATATGTTGGGATGCTTTGTCTTCTGTAACAGCTATCTAAGGTTGATTAAGTACAAGGATTTCCTCGTTACGATGCTATGTAATTTGTTGAAGTTACTATTTCTGTGGATCTACTATATTGTCACACTGACTTGTTCTATATTTCAGACGGCGGCTATTGATCAATCCTGAAGAGCATCCTATGCTCATAGCGGAACCATCTATAAACAGTGCACAGCAAAGAGAGAAGTATGTGTGCATGTTTTGTTTTAAAAATATTTATATTGCTAACCCATATCAATGCTTTCAAGCCTGACTCTTGTTTTTCATGTCCTATAGAGCAGCAGAACTTATGTTTGAGAAGTACAAAGTGCCAGCGCTGTTCCTAGCAAAAAATGCGGTATGTCTCTCTCAGAAGTAATCTTTGATGCAACCAGTTAATTATTTTTAATTGTTGACTGGGTTACCAGGTTCTCACATCTTTTGCATCTGGACGTGCTACATCTCTAGTGGTTGACAGGTCAGCATTTTCTTGATGACATTTTATCTCTGCAACCTGCTGTTTTCCTTGGAAATAGATGAGGTCCCTTTTTTGCTATGTTAGCCCGATTAGTTTATGAACAAGTCCACTGTGTTGTGGTGTCTGCTTGGTTCTTAATTTGCTACTCCATATCTGAAGTAAATTGTTCTTCACCAATATGTTGCACATAACACAGATAGTGTGTAACAGTTCATCCGCACCAAGGAAATACTCATGAAGAAGTTGGTTCTAACTGTTAATGCTCGAGTTTCCCTTTTTCACTTTCCTTGATTTAAACACCTTAATCTGGTTTCGTGCTTAGGTGACCTTCTCGATTCTTTGAGCGTTTCATAAGAAGTGCTATGAAACTTATCATACGAAGACTTGGAAGAAGCTCGTGCCAAACATATATCAAATTTATTTCATCTTAATTTTACTGCTTTGGGTCTTTATCATGATAGAAATTTCTGGAATATGACAGAGCGATCATGTTTGGTGCAGTGGTGGTGGGTCTACTGTGGTTTCTGCTGTGCATGATGGTTATGTTTTGCAAAAGGTATGTTATGCTATCAATATCCTGATTTTCATGGGGAGGTGTAGTGATTTGCCTGTTTTTACTTTCTACATTTCATTTGAAAATTTGATTAATCCAAGCTGCTTTAACATTTGGTAAAATAAAATGCTAAGCTGTATCATATGGACTCTGGCATATGCAACATTATTATCGCTTTTGCCTTGCCTCTTCTGAAGCCTTTTCTTCTACCATTTTTATAACTTGTTTTCATGTGGCAGTCTGTGGCAACTTCTCCAATTGGCGGTGAATTTTTGACTGACTGTATGATGAAAAGCTTGGAGAGCAAGGGCGTTGTTGTAAGCACCTCTCTTGGTTAAGATAGCATACTAGCCCTTGCTGTATTTTCATATCCTGTTTGTTCACTTCTCAGATCAGGCCCCGGTATTCCTTCAAGAAGAAGGAAGTGAGCCCTGGAGATTATAAGGTGTAGTTTCTATAACATTACATCTGAAATTGACATCCCTTTCTTGTCTGCTTGTGATTCCTTTGGACCAAGAGATAACTCTTCACACCATTCAATGTGCCCCTTTGTTGAAACTCCTTGTACCATTGAATGTGAGCTGAACTGTTGGCATAGTTGAAATCAACACACCAGTAAAGAGGAGGGGCAAAATATACAATATACCTATCATCCTTGTCTTCTAACAAAAAAAGTTGAGAGAGCCTGCAAGGTGGTCTGTACCCCTCCCCCTTGCCAAGTTTGTTTCTGGCACCAATTAAGTTTTACCACATGGAGTAAATCTCTCGGTAGACATCGAATACTATTTTGGCATTTCCAATATCATGAAGTAACGCCTCCCTGTACATATCGATATTCACAGATACATGTGCACTAGGTGGTTCTCTGACTATATATAGCTGGCCCTTTAAAATATCTTTAGTGTTTTTCTTCGTATTTATCTGGTACTAAGGTTCTGAACTTGCTGTGTTAATTAATTAATTAATCATGGTTACATTCTAATTTAATTAGCATTACACTAGATGGATATAAGGGAAACTATTCGGTGTTTATTCTGTGAACCCATGTTTATCTTTTCAGGTTGTAGACCTTGATTTTCCGAACACCACGGATAGTTACAGGTTGTACCACATGGTATGTTCATTGGCAAATCTGTGATTCTTGTTTTTCTTTGTTAATTTTTGTCTGGATGCATTTAATGGTGATGCTTACTCTGTATCACAGAGAGCTATTGCTAGCGACATCAAGGAGACGGTTTGTAGAGTTCCAGATACTCCCTTCGATGGTATAGCATTTCGAAAACACATTATCTCTGTGATTGTTTAGCTCTGCTATATTGATGCGCAAGCTTGGACCATACTGGCATGTACGCAAAATCTGATGATCAAGCCAGTTTCAGTTGATCCATTGATGAATTATATATATGCATACAACCATAATATAGTTGGCTACTTTTTATGCATATCGTCTGTCAATCACCATGATTTTTATTTGTTTGACTGATTTGACATTTCTCTTTGTATGCTTTAAGCATTATCTTGCTTTGGAGTTCCTCTTTTTGGTTCTGCTGTTCACTTTCCCTGCTTTATTTTCATGCAGAAGTGGCATATGCAAATGTTCCTACAACTTCATACGAGCTTCCAGATGGGCAGTAAGTTATCAATTATGTAGACACATCTCTCCAGTCAGAATAATTTTATTTTGTTAACAGTTAGATATTGGATTTGGGGTAGCAGCTACTTTTCTGGAGTGTATCTGATGCGTCTTGACCTCTTACTCCATTGTGAATGCCCTCTTCAGTACGGCCACCAAATAGTCATGACGAACTTCGGTGTTTACAAATCGACATAAAACCAATATATCATAACACTCAGAAATTGTGGTTTAGAAACCACAAAGTTTCGACTCAAAATCCATTGAAAAGGAAGTATGAAAATAGAATGGCGAAATCTATGTCACTGTTTACTAAGATCTGCGCATGTGCCACATTTTAGTATAGCCCCGAGTTGTTGCAGCCTGGTAGACCATATCATGATGCAGCTACTATGACGATTGTAGATTTTTCATGCCCATTACAAGTATGCATGGTATTCTGATTTCGGCTGCACAATGCACCTATAAGGTGTTAGGATTCTGACGTCTCCACTTCCTCTATTTCTGTTACTGCAATTTTGTGGTAAATATGTTGTTTATGTTTGTGGAGGTTATAACTTATCTATGTTACATCTGAGCAGAACTATTGAAGTTGGTGCAGAGAGATTCAAGATTCCTGACATTTTGTTCAACCCATTCCTTTCTCAGGTGAGTGAGAAAAGTATAATTTGCTGTAACAATGTGTGTTAGTTGGTTAGGATCTGTACTAGTGGTTGATTACACTATCCAGGAACAGAACAAGTTCATTGCTTCTTCAGTAGATGCTATCAACAACAACAACAACAACAACAAAGCCTTTTGTCCCAAACAAGTTGGGGTAGGCTAGAGCTGAGACCCATAAAATCTCGCAACCAACTCATGGTAGAGCACATGGATAGCTAGCTTCCACGCACGGCTTGTTCTTGGTGATACTCCAGTCCTTCAGATCTCTCTTCACGGACTCCTCCCATGTCAAGTTTGGTCTACCACGACCTCTCCTCACATTATCAACACGCTTTAGCCGTCCGCTATGCACTGGAGCTTCTAGAGGCCTGCGCTGAACATGCCCAAACCATCTTAGACGATTTTGGACAAGCTTCTCTTCAATCGGTGCCACCCCAACTTTGTCCCGTATATCATCATTCCGACCCGATTCTTCCTTGTGTGGCCACACATCCATCTCAACATGCGCATCTACGCTAAACCTAACTGTTGAACATGTCGCCTTTTAGTCGGCCAACATTCCATGCTATACAACATTGCGGATCAAATCGCCGTCCTATAGAACCTTCCTTTCAGCTTTTGTGGCACTCTCTTGTCACAGAGAACGCCAGAAGTTTGACGCCACTTCATCCATCCGGCTTTGAATCGATGGTTCACATCTTCATCGATATCCCCATCCTTCTGCAGGATTGATCCCAAATATCGAAAGGTGTCCTTCAGTAAATGCTATCAATATTCAATAATTTCTTTTGGACCTAGCTGACTTGTCTTCAACCTCTCTACTGCACACTAATTTTGTTATCAACAGACTATTCCTGGGATCGATGGATTTGGAGATTCCACTTCGATCCGTGGACTTCCACGAATGGTGAGTTAATTATGGGCACTTATATTGTTGTGCAGCTTGGACAGTTCTTCATGTTAATGAAGTTGTTGCCACCCTTGTTTTTCATCAGGTCCTTGAAAGTGTAAATAGGTGTGATGTTGACATTCGCAAGGAGCTACTCAGCAGCATCTTGGTAAAGACATTAATTCCAGTGCTGCATTGCTATTTCTCTCTACATGCCCCCATGCACGGGCTTAGTGAAAGAACTCGTATAACATAATCTTCAATTCTCCTGTTATAATTTGTTAATACAACTCTAACATCTGCAAACTTGTATTCTGGATAGCTTTCTGGTGGCTCATCATCAATTCTGCAGTTAAAGGACCGTCTAGAAAAAGAAGTACTGGAGGTAAATAAAAAGGCAGCTGAATAAGCTAGGATAAATGTTGCTGTATTTTTATATGTTTTCACCGTTTCCAAACATGTCTTAGTTTATGTATGTTTTCTTCGAAGCTTTGCTATTAGTTTAATGCAATAACTTATTTGCTTTGTATGAAGTCAAATCATGCTTTAGGCAAAGCTTCCCACCTTATTTCTGTGACCATCCTAAAAAAATAGAAGAATAAAATGCATCTCATCGATTCTTTTGGTTAGTGACTAGTCACTACATGGTTGTTCATAAAAAGGAGAGTATATGGTAAAGGCTGTTAAGAATGGTTCTTTTGTCTTGGTTTTGCTAGTTAATTGATGGTGTTTTCTGAATCTCCGAGCTTATTCTTATTTTTAACTCAATGATCGCCAGGAGTCCCCTCAAAATGCTCGGGTAAAGGTTTTGGCAAGTGGGAATTCAACAGAGAGGCGATTCAGGTAAGATCCAGTATATTTGCTCGTCTTTGTATGAACTGACTATGATCAGTGGATCCCGTTAGCAGCAGAGGAATTTGAAGGATTGCTTGTGTTGCCATTGGAAAGTAAAACTGTTCTTTTTGCTGTTTTAATTACATGAGTAGCTTAATGCAAGAACTTGTCGTGGCCCTGAAGCCGGTTTAAAATTTGATGAAAGCATGCTGATCGCAATGCCAGTAGAACTTATCCTTGACCATAGGGAAGGGCCACCACAGGAAAAATGCATGCCGTGTGACTGGTTTTGTCTGTGTGGCCGCTAGTGCTGAGATTCACCATCGGTTAGATGTTGATTGACATGACTGACACATTATAATTTGATGAGTGCAGTGTCTGGATTGGAGGGAGCATCCTTGCATCCCTTGGGTCGTTCCAGCAAATGTGGTTCTCCAAGGCAGAGTAAGTTTGATTTTCTAGGTTCTGTCTGGTTGCCCTGCTCTTCTGCATCATACGCCTAAGAATATCTATCTGCTCGCAAACAGGTATGAAGAGCACGGCGTTTCCTATATCCAGAGGAAATGCCCATGAAATGGTGGAGCATGCATTCTGCCCAAGCTTCGTGTTGCCGAAAGATGTGTGTGGGCAACAGTTAGATGCAGGCGACCGACTATCTTTAGGTCCGTGAGTGCAGCTCTAGAACAAACTCAGCTGATACTTGTACGTGCGTGCCGAAAGATGTGCGTTGGTCCACCTTTGTTATCTGGGGGATATTTATATTGTTGTCGTTACCGAATTATCTTTAGCTCTGCGAGTCCAACTTGAGAACAAACTCATCTGATACTTGTCATTGATGGTAGATACTAGCAGTTCATGTGATGGTTTTTGTCGTCTGTGATGTAGAGAATGTGTAACAGTCTACTATCCAGACTCCAGTCAACGTATCCGGGAATCAAGGGGGGATTTGATTTTATGCCACAAGTTACTTTGCTCTTTGGCAATTTGCCACTAGTTACATAGTAATTGATTTTTTGCCACAACTTAGTTTAGACTTTGATCTTTTAACACTTCTTAACACAAAAATAATCTTTGCAAATGATAGACAAAACAAGTGCACAAAACAGAGGACAACTATACCCTTGTGAGTGTTTGACTCTGACATAGCCCAGCCTCTTCCTCAGTTCTCTCACGCGCCGCCACGGGAACCAGCCCGCGCGCATGCCACCGGCCTGACCTGGCAGGGCGCCGCGCCGCCGCCGGTGGCAGCCCGCCGGCGAGCACCCACCGCCGTTCCGCCTCCTCGGCCAGCTGCGCCTGCGCCCGAAGCACGCCCAGCATCAACGCGCGGCCATGGCCGCCGGCCACACTGCCGGTCCACGCCGTCGTCCTGTGCCACGTCCGGCCGCCTCCTTCTGCACCCGATGAGCCCCGCCTCCGCGCCGAGGCCGGCCACGCCCGCGCCCGAAGCATGCCCAGCACTGTCGCGCGGCCATGGCCGCCGGCCACACATCTGGCCCATGCGGCCGCCCTGTGCCACGTCCGGCCGCTTCCTTCCGCGCCCTACGAGCCCTGCCTCTGCACCGAGGCTGGCCACACCGCCACCACCTCGAGTCAGCGCCGCCTGGACCGCGCCCGCCGCCCGCCCTGGAGGAGCCTCCATGGACCGGCGTGTCGAGCTGCTCCACCCACCTGAGAAGGCCGGGATGAAGGAGGTGCACGGGGCACCGAGCTGCTACTCCTCGCCGGCGCCTCGTGCTGCTGTTGCTCCGGCGCCGCCGTATGAGCCCGGGGACGAGGGGATGAGAACGAGCGACCCGTTCGTGGTCAATGTGTGGGGCTGGGGTATTCTAGTAATTTTATGTGGGGCCCAACTGACAGAGGGCAAAAAATCAAAGTCCCAAATAAGTTGTGGCAAATTATCAATTACAATGTAACTAGTGGCAAAATGTCAAAGAGCAAAGTAACTTGTGGCAAAAAATCAAATCTCCCGGAATCAAGTCTTCAGCCATTTAGGTACGCAGCTGGTTCTTGATGCTGTAACTGATGGAGTACATCTTCGATAAGCCATGTCAAACGGTCATTGAACTTGCAATGCCAAGCCAAGAACGAACTCCATTCACATCAACGCTGTAGCTGGCCGTTGCTGGTTTACAGGTGCTTGTTGTTAATGGCGCTACGAGCATACCGGTAACAGTGGCTCTGGCATGAAGCGGACAACATAATATTAGTTGAAGAAACTACCCAGAGTCTCCGATGCATTTCACAGGAATTGCGGAGGTAGATGTGCACATATGAAATGCTGCAGCAGCAGTTTATTGTAGCCAGCTGTTTACGAACAGAGTCGAGATGAGCACAACTCTTTCCGAGAGTACACAACTCCACAACTAATATTAGTGGGGATGATCACAACTCCACAACTAATAATACACGAGCACTGGCTAACAAAGCCATTCCGATGCAACATGGGAGAAACGGAAATTGGATCACTGTACACGGTTTACATACATGCATACACACCAGCCAGTTCCTCCTTTGGGGAATAATAATAATATTGTCAGACACATCCATGGCCGCTCTTATTGCTTCAGACGAACGCACCACGGAAGAGAGATCACAAGCATATACACCGCCGCTCAGGGGAATCGATCGAGCATCGGCGGCCCCAAAATCCAAATTAGCGCTTCCTGGAGTCGATGAAGTCCTGGAGAGCCGCCACCTGCTCCCTGGTCGGGGGCTGGTCGTTGTTCTTGATGGAGCGGTGCACGTCGTACGTCGTCGCCCCAAAGAACACCAGCCTGCATACAGCATACACCCAGATTCATTAATCAATCCACGGAGGAGAAGCGGCGAGAGAGACCAGAACGCGGCGTCGCCGGCGCCGGCATCTGGTGCCTACCCTGCGGCGAGCAGCGCGATCTGCCGCTGGGAGACGTGCCTGCCCAGCAGCCTCATCCTCGTGCGGTGCTCACAGGCGACACGGGGAACGGGGGAAAGGGAGGAAAAGACAAGGGGATCGGTTAGTTAGCTGGGAGAAATGCTAGACACAGCCCCGGCTCACGTGCTTTAGAGTAACTCCAACGCCCCGACCTAAACAAACGGCGATTTTGTTTGCTTTTTGTCTGTTTGGGTCGGTTCGGCTGACACCCATGTCCGCCATTGCTCGAGGTAGGTGCGCTCTGCGCCTCCGTTGCCCCATCCAGATCGGTGACGTGCTGACCCATTCGCGCATCACTCCAGTCCAGGAGTAGCGCTCGATGGGGTCCGGCTCGGCCTTGGTTGGGGACGGCGGGCCAGCGGCGGCACGACGCAGTTGCCGGCCGCGGACAACGCCATGACCTTCGCCATGCGCGCTTCGCAAGCCGCCGCCTCCTCCTCCTCCTATATGCGCTGCTCCTCGCTCTCCCGGAGGACAGCCGTCAGCGCCGCCTGGTAGGCGGCTTTCGCCACCCGGTCCTCGTCGCGCATGACGAGGGGTGGCGGCGGGGAGCTATGCGAGACGTCGCGGACGCGGCGCTTCCTGGCCTCCTCATGCTCGAAGGCGAACCACCGCTGCCACACCGACGAGTCGAATGCGTACGCCGACTCTTGGCGCTACTCCGGCGTCAGCAGCTGCCTCCCACGCTGCACCTCCTCCACGTGGGCCCCCGCCGATTGCGGTGCCCCCGGCACTGGGATCCTCTTCGGATCCAAGTGCCAGTCGTGTGGCAGCGTGACGTCGGGGTAGGGGAGAGGGACGTGGCGCCCCCGGTGCCACTTCGCCTGGTGCACTAGGATGGCGATCCGCTGCCTTGGCCGGCGGGAAGACGATGGGGTGGGAGCGCGCGGGGAGAGATGGCGGGGCCCTTGCCTTTCCCTTGGGGGAGAAGAGGCCCGTTACGGTGGCTAGGGTTTGCTAGGCTTTTGTCGCCGGTGATGGAGCATAGGGGTGGCGAGATGGGGACATGGTGTCTAGAAGCGGATGAAGACGACCCCCCACCGCACGCTCGGATTAAAAAAGGCTGACCGTCGTTGCTGACGCGTGGGCCCTGCGGTGGGCGGTCGTCATTAATAAAGTTGACCCGGTGGCTGGGCCGCCAGGTGGGGACGCGACGAACACCGAGAAGGTGCGCGAGGCGTCCGTTTCGCGTCCGCGCCGACGTATTTCTGCCGCAAATTTGGCCGCACGAACGCGAAGCGGACTCGTTTAGTGAATGAGTTGGCGCGTTGGGCCTCCACTTTTTTCTGCATCAACCCAAACGGACGGCGACATATGAAATGGATACCTGCGTTGGAGTTGCTCTTACGGACCGGTTGAGCTGTCCTGTTTCAATCAATTTGCCTAAATAACCTTCTCCTCCTAAGAGCATCTTTAGCAGACCCCGTAAAAAGCCCCGACCCGTAAAATAACCGACAAAATGCAGGTTGGCGCGGAAAATCCCGCCCGAACAGAGCCCGCAAACACGGCCGGCCCGTAAATTTTTTTGAGGGGCGCGGCAAAATCTTGACCCCAACCTGCGAATACGCGGTTCCCTCCGGCCCGTCGGTGCCCTGCATATAGCGGGAGCGGTTGGTGGGATCACGCCGAAGGCTGCCACACACACACGAGGTTGCCCTCTACCCCCCTCCTGCGTCGGCGGGCCGGAAAGTTGCAGATCTGCGGCCCTTCATCACGGGTGGCTGGATTTGGCTTTTCCGCCCGCCAGTGGCTGAGCCCAGCGATGGAATGGTCGGGGAGCACCTCACGCAGCCTCAACAAAGTCCCATCGCTGCATGTAGGTACAATTGCGTCCTGTCGCCGTCGCCGATGGTTTGCCGGCATGGACTCGGCCGACCGTCCACCGGGCTCGGCGCTCGCGCATCGGCTCTGCGGCTCACCGATGCCGCTCATACAGTGCGACGACTGCACGCTGACAGTGCTGCGGCTAACTTGGGGCACGCCAAAGCACCCCGGATGGGTGTTCTTCAAATGCGAAAACGACGGGTACGTGTTCTTTTCGTTCGGCTTTGGCACCGCATTCTTTGGTTCAATTGCGATAGCTCATTTCAAACATCATCATGTGTGTAGGAAGATGGATGCTCATTTTGGTTTTGGGAAGGCGAATACATTGATTTATTGATAGAAAGAAACTTAATAGACGTTCGTGCACTCCTTAGTACAATCGAAGGTAATGAAGCGGCTGCATGTGCAACTAGAGGGGAAACAATGTCTACTTCTTTAGAACCAAAGAAGAAGAATGAAGAATGAAAGATCAAGAATCCGCAGATTAACAATGAGTGCATGGACAAGATATTGCTTCAACTAGTGGGAGCAGTTATGAAAGTTGGAAATCTTCTAAAATGCATAATTGTGCTTCTTGTTTTCTTTGGTCTTACTATTCTAGTAAAGATTTGATGACTTCCTATGTATCCAATGCCGTTGAAAAAGCAAAGAAATGTATTATCTTGTGTCAAATTGAAGTGCAAAATTCGGATTTGCGGGCCGGAGGGAGTGGCGCGAGACCAGACTCTACAAAGCCGACCCGTAAAAGAGCATATTCTGTAAATATCCTTTTATACGGGTTCATTTTACGGGATCTGCCTCTGCGGCCGTCCGTGCCGGCCTATAAAGCCATTGTTCCGCGAACTGCAAACACATTTTACGGGTCAGCGTTATGCGGGATGTGCTAGAGATGCTCTAATTAATCGCCCCACTGAATGTAACTGGTGGTGGTGGGCTGGGCGCCCAGGCCGTAAAACATCCGTAATTGTTCGTCGATGTAGCAAAGCTCGATTCCTAGCATATGTGCCGTGCGTGGCGTGGATCCATCTGTCAGTGTCCTAGCAGGAGGAAATATGCGAGGGCACTTCAGTACCTATTTCAATGATTCTTAAATAAAAAAAGTACCTATTTCAATTATGTCATTAACTTTCATTTTTTCTAGTCATTTCAAATATTTCATATGAGTTATTTGAAACATTTCAAACAGCTATTTCACGCAAATAAATGGTTTCAGTTATTTTAAAATAGTGGTGTCAATCATTTCAGGAGATCCCAAATCAGTTTCATACCCTGATTTCCATAAATGAAATAACTTCAGATATTCCACAGATGTGTTGTAATTATTTGAAAGTAGAGATAATGGTTATTTTAAAAAAGTGATAATGATTGTTTCAGAAACACATTTTGATTATTTACAATAAGTGCAATATTTGATATGATTTCAATTATCTCTTTTTCACCAATTTGGAATGTTTATCAACTATATATATGTCAGTACATTTCTCAATTTCACTTACTTGAAATATTTCACAACTCGCATATTTCACTTATTTAAAATATTTTTGAATGATATGCCTCAGTACTTTCAGTACACATTTCAATTTCACTTACTAGAAAGTTTTCACATATTACATATTTCATTTATTTCAACTTTTCTAAACACATATATCTATGTAATTCAAGTACATATTTCAGTAATTTCATTAACTTAATTTTTTTTACAAAAAGTGATTTCAAATATTTCAACATAGTGGTTTCATTTTTTTTCAAACCAAATGAAAGAACATGCGGTGCCCCCATGTTTGGTTTTGGCAATTGATGACAATCTCTATGGACTAATGGTTGCCTTGAGTTATATTTGAAGGGTTTGTCCATAGGCTTTTCTTGGAGTCCATTTGTTGGTCTCAAGTAGAGTCTGTGATGACCACGGTGCTATTAAGGAATTATCCAAAGATCGGTCATAGAGTTGGAAATATTCAAGGTTGATCAAGACTAAGTCAAGAGTGAATCAAGTTGATCAACTCACAAAGCGTAGAAGATGTACCGAGAGGGATCAAGTGATCCCATGGTATGGTAAGCATTGTCCATTGCACTCTGTGTACTAACCCATGGTCTTCGTGAGAGTTCTTTGTGGGGTTAGGTTGCGGTGTGCAAGTTCAAGTGATGCATCACGAAGAGATCAAGTGCTTGAAACTTGCCGTCCATTGTGGTGACAATGGACTTGTGAAGATGAGCGGAAGAGTGGCTCACCCATAGTGGAGTATGGGGGAGCAATCAACTAGTCTTCATCGAGCCAACGCAATCAAGAAAGGTGGTCCATCTTGAGAAGGAGTAGATCGTCATCATCTAGCTCAAGTGGACTTTGTGCAAGGCAAAGGTTTGCCCTTGATAGGTTTTCTATTTTACCGGTCTCATGGTGGTAGTTGGGAGACCGGGTTTTAGGATCGATTGCCGTACTATCAAGGGGGGCTCTGGATGAGTTGCTTGATCGTATCGTTCGTAGAGAGCTCAAACCATTGCATCCTTGCATCATCTTTATTGGTTCTTGTTTGGTTCTTCTCCTTGTGAGATTTGGAGCTTTTGGTCATTTTCATGACAAGCTCGAGTTCATCGAAAATGGAGTTCGCATGCATCTTCTATGATGTTTTCGATGTTGGAGGCTCTGCCGGTTCTTCTCTATTGGAGGTTTCTCTCCTCTCTTGTTAGGCATACCTCCCCTGCCTCTTCTTACTATTACCAGTCTCTGTTTTGATGTTACTCGTTGTCTTGTATTCAACAAGCTCGAGTTTGCTCAATTCGGAGCTCATTTGCAGAAGTTATGGCAGTTCTGGTTTTATTGTTTCCCTGTGTTGTCTTCTGTGCAAAATGAAGGACTCCTAGTGTTGCTGATCTGGGGCATGCGGTAGTACCGCTCTCCGGAGCGGTAGTACTGCAGGCCCTTGCGGTAGTACCGCAGTCCCCTGCGGTAGTACTGCAGGTGCTCACGGTAGTACCGCTCTGTGGGAGCGGTAGTACCGTGGCCTCAGGCCAGGCGCAGCTGCTCGAGCGGTAGTAGGGGCGGATGTAATTTTTTACATCCGCGCCCTATGCGGTAGTACCGCGTCGTGGGCGCGGTAGTACCGTGGGATCTGGCCAGGCTTAGCAGCATGAGCGAAAGTAGGGGCGGATGTAATTTTTTACATCCGCGCCCTACACGGTAGTACCGCTCTTCGTGTGCGGTAGTACCGTGCCGGAGTTTTGCGCAGGTCCTCCCTCAGCGGAAGTAGGTACGGAAGTAATTTTTTTACTTCCGTGCTTTCTCTGCGCCTAGTGTTGCCTGCCTTACGGTAGTACCGTAGGGGCGCGCGGTAGTACCGCTCTGGCGGTTCTACCGCTCGTTGCCCTGTGCAACAGGCCTTCATCTGGCCAGTGCTGCACATGCGGTAGTACCGCAACCTGCAGCGGCAGTACCACAGCCGACCGCGGTAGTACCGCCGCTCCGTGCGGTAGTACCGCGTCGTGCGGGCTGAGTGAGGGGATAACGGTTGGATTTTCTCCCCACCTATAAAAGGGGGTCTTCTTCCCCATTGATACCTTATCCTTTGAGCTCGTGTTCTTCCCCCATTGTTGACCTTCTTCGAGCTTGCTAACTCTCAATCCCTCCATGGATTCTTGCTAGTTTTTGAGGGAAAAGAGAAAGGAGATCTAGATCCACATTTCCACCAGTCACTTTCTCCTTTTTGTGAGGGGAACCCTTTGGATCCAGATCTTGGAGTTCTTCGTATTCTTCTTTCGTTCTTCCTCTCATTTTCCTCCCTAGCATTAGTTGCTTTGGTGGGATTTGGGAGAGAAGGACTTGGGCACTCCGTGTGCCCTTGCCATTGCATTTGGTGCATCGGTTTGAGTTCTCCACGATGATACGTGGAAGTGAAGTTTGAGAAGCTTATTACTCTTGGGTGCTTGGTACCCTTGAGCTTGTTCCTCTTGGGTGCTTGGGCGCCCTAGACGGTTGGTGGTGTTCGGAGCTCAATCATTGTGGTGTAAAGCTCCGGGCAAGCGTCGGGGTCTCCAATTAGGTTGTGGAGATCGCCCCGAGCATTTTGACGGGTTCCGGTGACCGCCCCCAAGGGTTGCTAAAGTGTACGGGTTCGGTGACCGCCCCCAAGGGTTGCCATTTGTACGGGTTCGGTGACCGCCCTCAAGGGTCCCTTAGTGGAATCACGGCATCTTGCATTGTGCGAGGGCGTGAGGAGATTACGGTGGCCCTAGTGGCTTTTTGGGGAGCATTGTGCCTCCACACCGCTCCAAACGGAGATTAGCATCCGCAAGGGTGTGAACTTCGGGATACATCATCGTCTCCGCGTGCCTCGGTTATCTCTTACCCGAGCCCTTTACTTATGCACTTTACTTTGTGATAGCCATATTGTTCTTTGTCATATATCTTGCTATCACATAGTTGCTTATCTTGCTTAGCATAAGTTGTTGGTGCACATAGGTGAGCCTAGTTGTTGTAGGTTTTGTGCTTGACAAATTAACCTCTAGGTTTATTCCGCATTTGTTCAATCCTCTACCGTAATTATTTTAAAACGCCTATTCACCCCCCCTCTAGGCGACATCCACGATCTTTCAATTGGTATCAGAGCCTCGTCTCTCTTTTTTGGGCTTAACCGCCTAGAGAGTAAAGATGTCGACTAGAGGATTAGGATTCTCTGACACTCTTAGTTTCGATGGCACAAATTTTGATGTTTGGGTAATTCACATGCTTAATCTCTTTAGGGTCATGGACCCAAATTTAGAGCGAATTGTAGATATGGGCTTTTCTCCTCCAAAGGATCCCCAAAGATTATCTTTAGAGGATGAGAAAAACTCTTATCTCAATGCTCAAGCCTCTAATGTGCTTTTCGATGCTTTGAGCAATGTAGTGATATTTCAACTCATGCCGTTCCGGGATGCTCATGAGTTATGGACAAATCTTCAAGATAAATATGGTGTGTCCAAGATTTGTGGGGATGGTTGTTCTCCCTCCACCTCCGGTCATATAGTCTTCTCAACTTCTTCCACTTCACCTACATGTGGTTTGCCACAAGGTAATGATATGGTGAGTAGTGTTGGTCATTGCAATGATGATAGTATGCTTATTGTGGATAATCCTTCATCACTATATTATTGCAATGCTCCCTCTTTGGGCTTTAACACTTCGAGCACTCCAAATGTTTCACATGCTTGTGTTGATAGTCCTTGCATATCATGTAGAAATTTCTTGACTAAATATCATGATGATATGCTTGCTATGTCTTGTTGCCATGATAAAAATGCATCTATTTCCTCGAATTGTTGTGCTAACAATGTAGAGGAAACCGAACACTCCATGGAACAAGATGTGGTGTTCAATGGTGCCTCAAGGGATCCTACATCATCTTCTATTGCATTTTGCCTTATGGCTAAGGCGTCAAAGGTATCTCCTACTTTGTACCCCAATATGTCTCTTGATGATGATGTTGATGCTAATGATGATGAGGATAATGATGAACAGAATGATAATGTTGCCTCCTTAAAAATTAAGGGGGAAATGGTTTTTAAAGCTCTTCATAAAAATAAAATTGCTTGTTCCAACTTCATGGAAATTATGTCCATTGCTATTGAGAGCAAGAAATATATTGATGAGTTGGAATCTCGTCTTGAGGAGCATGAGGTCACCATTGATAAAATGGAAGTTCATGGGCGTGATTACGCTAATGAGATTGCGGACCTCTCTCAAGCTCTTGAACTTGAACAAACCACCAAGGAATCTCTTGAGGAGACTTTTGCTCTAGAATTGTCTAGAGTGAAGGAATCTACTGATAGAGCTCTTGAGGTGGCCAATGTTTTTGAAACTAAAAATGCTAAGCTTGAGTTGCTCATGCTAGACTCCTTGAGGATTTTGAGCACCTCGAAAATGGCTCAAGGGTCATCAAGGGTGAGCTCATCAAACTCACCGAGTCTCATGCTCAACTTGAAACTTCTTATTTAAAAGAGCTTGCCAAGTTGCCTTCTCCTCTTGTTGTTAATGATGATGCTTGTGCTACTAATTCTATTACTTGTGAAGCATCCATTTTGAAGGAGAATGTTGAGCTACGGGCTCAACTTGAGGTGCTATCTTACAATTATCGGAAATTGGAAGAAAGTCATGAAAAGCTCTCAAGCTCTCATGATGATCTTCTAGTATCCCATAGTGTGCTAAAGATAGCTCATGAGGCCATGACTGCTAAGGTAACATCTAGTGAGCCTCATGTGGATACTAGCACTACTTCTAGTCAAAATAGTATATTGCCATGTGCTAGTCCTTGTAATTCATCTACTCACAATGTTGGTACATCTTGTGATGAATTGCTTTCCTTGCCTTGTTGATCTAACGATGAAGCTTATACTCCCTCTAGTACTTGTGTTGAGACTAACCATGTAGAGGAAATCAAAGAGCTCAAGGCCCAAGTCACTTCTTTGAAGAAAGACTTGGAAAAGTGTCATGAAGGGAAATCCACACTCAACAATATCTTGAGTGTGCAAAAATCCCCCAATGACAAAGGTGGACTTGGATTCAACTCCAATAAGAAGAAGAAGTCTAAGATGAACAAAAAGAAGGGCCAAGAACAAGTCAAGAATTCGGCCAAGATTGTTTGCTTCAAGTGCAAAGTAGAAGGGCATCATGTTAGATCTTGCCCATTGAAGAAGAAGGCCATTAGTGTCAAGCAACAAGGGAAGAGGACACAAGTTCAATCTCATGCTCAACCTCAAGTTGAAGAAAGGCCACTTCCCAAGAAGACTCAAGCTAATGCTTCTCTTGTGGAAAAATCAAGTGAGAAGAAAGTGAAGAGTAGATGTTGCTACTTATGTCGTGAGAAAGGTCACGTCGCTTCTTCATGCACTAGTGGTAACTTATCCAACCCAATTATTATTGATGATATCTATTCTCTTGGGAAGGATAAGGTTGACAATGTGTTTGCCAAGTTTGTTGGTACTCAAAGTGGTGTCAAGAAAAGAACCATTTGGGTAGCCAAGCCTATTGTGACTAACCTCTTAGGACCCAACTTGGTTGGGGACCAACAAGCTCAAACTTGATCAATAGGTGTTTTTGGAGGTCATTGGAAACTTGGCTACATTATGAAGAATTAAGGGGACTTCATCTTTCTTGTTGTCTCAAGCCAAGTCAATTGGGTTGTCAAGTTTCTATCTTATATCCAATGTGCCTCCTTGCGGTAACTTGTACTTAAATTGTTTACATTGAAAGTTACTTGCCCCTTAGCATGTTTTGGTTTTGTTCCTTGCATGTGTTTGTATATGATGTGTCTCCAAACTGCCTTTGTGTATGTTGGTTTGCACATCATGTACTTGTGTGTAGTTTGTTGAGCCTTAGTGCATCTTGTTTATTTCTTAGTTGGCTCTTGTGAGAGATTAATGGAATATCCATTATGGGGGAGTGGTGTGCTTTGTGCACCTCACAATCCTATAAATGTGTGCACATGAGTAATACCATCTAGTATTGATATTTCAAGATTATCTAGTTGCTAGGTGGTATATCTCTCATGAGAAATTCAAATTCTAAAAATTCCATTGATTATCTCGTGTTGGATCCTCTTATTGCCTCTTGTTAAGTTTTCTTCATTGGTATCACATTATGGAGGAGTAATATGCTAAGTATATTACTAGCCTAGAAAATGTGTACATTTGAGATGTTGTCACCTAGTGTTGTTATTGTAGATTATCTTGTTCCTAGGTGGCATGTTAGCTCTACAAGTTGCAATTTGCTTGTGTGTGGTGTGAAGATGATGTTGGATATCCTTGCTATCTACCACCAGGAATTCTTTCCATCTACTTCTTGTCTTTTGACAATTGGTAGTCATTTATGTGTGGTAGAATTTATTGATCATCTTTACATTGGCTTTCGTTTTACTTGCCTTTTCTCTTGCCAAGGTTTGTGTCAACTCCGTTGTCTTCCATACCACTTGTGGATCTTGTTTATTTCTTGTTCTTGTCTAGTGTTTTCTAGATATAGTGAAAGCGGTGATCCCACCTTGTGCATTTTGTATTCAAATACAAATCCTATATAATGCACAACTCGTGGGGGAGCTATTCTATTTTCTTCAGAACACTCTTCTTGTGATCCTTATCAAGTGTGTTTTGGTGGAAGGCAAGCCATTTCTTTTTGGTACTTTGTGCCATCATGAAACTTTGTTGAGAGCTTGGTTTGTTTGGAACCATCCTCTCTTTGGGAGTTTGACATCTTTAGTTTAGTGTGTATCAATGGATATCTCATTCCTTGATGTATCTTTAATGATATCTTCCAAGTGATGATTTCTCCATTT
This sequence comes from Triticum timopheevii, assembly GCA_963921465.1. Taxonomy (NCBI): domain Eukaryota; kingdom Viridiplantae; phylum Streptophyta; class Magnoliopsida; order Poales; family Poaceae; genus Triticum; species Triticum timopheevii. The sequence goes on along the minus strand of OY997270.1, from coordinate 483,903,739 downwards.
GGTATCCTTTTCACTTGGCATTTCTTTGTCTTTTGGTTTCGGGTTTTGAAAGTCTTGAGCATGCATGTTTACTTCATGTATTTCATTTGGCATGCTTTCTTTCTTTGACTCAATATATAGGGGAAACTCCACCTAGTCCCAATTTGGATGAGATGTGCATGGAATTCATTTTCATATCTATATGCACATATTTATGTGGAGTTTGTCCTATGTATTGGTGTTTCTAACTATTTGGTCCCGATGAGTTTGGGTACCGTTTAGTTTGTGTTGTTATTCTAGGAACATTTGGAGATGCATTTGATGCTCGGCTCACTCACAAGGAAGGTGTTGTCACCATGTTCATATTGGAGTCAAGCTAGGATGATCAATGAACTACTATCTACCTTCAATTGGTATCTACTACATCCTTCCAATGATATCTCAGTAACAAGTATCTATTCATCCTTCCAATGATATCCCTCTTGCATTCAACCTTGTGTAGGTTGTATCTTGGCATGATATTCATTTCATATCTTGTGATACTTGTTTCCTTTCTCAAAGCATCCCAACGATGATCTCTGTTGTTAGTTGTGATGCTCTTGATGGATGTGTGTTTGGACTTCATTTATATACAATAAGACCATATATATCTAGCCAAGTGCTATGCTTTCAAGCAAATATCTTATTGGTATATTTATGACTTCCTTGTGGATATCTTGTTCCTTCGTGTTGTAACTATTTCGGGTGTACATCCTTCTTTGTAGATATATATATCATCATGATTTCGTCTATATAGAACCTTATACACTTGAGAGAAATTACATCTCTAGTTGATATCCTTTCTTTCACGTCCACCTTGTATTTCTTATATTATTTCTTTGGTGACTCCGTGAAAGCTTTTGCCTTGAGTGCGTGTCCTCTATTGTAGCATCTTGATGCACTCTTGTGTGGTGAAGATTATTTTCCTCATGGTTGTCTTTACGGGGCTCCCTCGTCTTGATGAGGCTTTCATCTTCTATCTTCACCACGGGTTGTCACAAGCATAGGTTCTTTATATGCTTATTAGTAAGCTTGTGAACCCATTTGCTAGTTGTGTGTGGGAATGATAGGCCTTGCACCGTGTGCCTCATTCTTTCAAGACTTTATTGATGCTTTATGCTCATCCGTACATTAGTCTTCTCAAGTGCATTGCCTTGACTCACACACATCCTTTTGGTTGAGCCCATTCTCAAGTTGCCTCTTTTACATGTTGCTCAACCATGTGCTTGTTGCAAGCACTAGGCTTTGTTTCCTATATGCTCACTTGCACTGGATGTGAGTTTCTATTGATTTTGGGGGAGCTATGATCCTATTTTGTGCACTTTGTATTCAAATACAAAAATTCTTATGTGTGCACAAATCATGGGGAACTTCTCTAGTTTCTTTAGAACACTCCTTTGCGCTTATCATAATATCTTTATTCTTGTGGCATGTAGGATCATTGGTCTAGTTGGTTCAATTGATATCCGTTGATTGCTTGCTTCAATTGGTATCTTCTGATTGCTTGTGTCTCTCTTTGTTATGTCTTTGTGTCATATCTTTTTGTTGCAATCTTTGGGCCTCAATATAGTTTTTTCTTCCTCCAAGTATTGGCAGTTGGATATGTGTATTGCATTCCACTCTCTTGTTGAGAAATACACAATTTATGGAGGAACACCTTTTATTTTGGCCTTCTCAGCTTTTCACCCATTTTGGCAATCGATGCCAATGGGGGAGGAGTTTCAGAGAGTTTTGTGGAGAAGCCTTCTGAGTTTTCTCCTTGTTTTGGTTTTGGTTCCTAAGCATTTGCATCTCATTCTCATGCATCATTGGTTGTTGCATTGCATGGTGATGCATAATTCCTTGTATAAACTCTCTTGAAAGTGATTGTCATCAATTACCAAAATGGGGGAGATTGAAAGAACATGCGGTGCCCCCATGTTTGGTTTTGGCAATTGATGACAATCTCTATGGACTAATGGTTGCCTTGAGTTATATTTGAAGGGTTTGTCCATAGGCTTTTCTTGGAGTCCATTTGTTGGTATCAAGGAGAGTGTGTGATGACCACGGTGCTATTAAGGAATTATCCAAAGATCGGTCATAGAGTTGGAAAGATTCAAGGCTGATCAAGACTAAGTCAAGAGTGAATCAAGTTGATCAACTCACAAAGCGTAGAAGATGTACCGAGAGAGATCAAGTGATCCCATGGTATGGTAAGCATTGTCCATTGCACTCTGTGTACTAACCCATGGTCTTCGTGAGAGTTCTTTGTGGGGTTAGGTTGCGGTGTGCAAATTCAAGTGATGCATCACGAAGAGATCAAGTGCTTGAAGCTTGCCGTCCATTGTGGTGACAATGGACTTGTGAAGATGAGCGGAAGAGTGGCTCACCCATAGTGGAGTATGGGGGAGCAATCAACTAGTCTTCATCGAGCCAACGCAATCAAGAAAGGTGGTCCATCTTGAGAAGGAGTAGATTGTCATCATCTAGCTCAAGTGGACTTTGTGCAAGGCAAAGGTTTGCCCTTGATAGGTTTTCTATTTTACCGGTCTCATGGTGGTAGTTGGGAGACCGGGTTTTAGGATCGATTGCCGTACTATCAAGGGGGGCTCTGGATGAGTTGCTTGATCGTATCGTTCGTAGAGAGCTCAAACCATTGCATCCTTGCATCATCTTTATTGGTTCTTGTTTGGTTCTTCTCCTTGTGAGATTTGGAGCTTTTGGTCATTTTCATGACAAGCTCGAGTTCATCGAAAATGGAGTTCACATGCATCTTCTATGATGTTTTCGATGTTGGAGGCTCTGCCGGTTCTTCTCTGTTGGAGGTTTCTCTCCTCTCTTGTTAGGCATACCTCCTCTGCCTCTTCTTACTATTACCAGTCTCTGTTTTGATGCTACTCGTTGTCTTGTATTCAACAAGCTCGAGTTTGCTCAATTCGGAGCTCATTTGCAGAAGTTATGGCAGTTCTGGTTTTATTGTTTCCCTGTGTTGTCTTCTGTGCAAAATGAAGGACTCCTAGTGTTGCTGATCTGGGGCATGCGGTAGTACTGCTCTCCGGAGCGGTAGTACCGCAGGCCCTTCCGGTAGTACCGCAGTCCCCTGCGGTAGTACTGTAGGTGCTCACGGTAGTATCGCTCTGTGGGAGCGGTAGTACCGTGGCCTCAGGCCAGGCGCAGCTGCTCGAGCGGTAGTAGGGGCGGATGTAATTTTTTACATCCGCGCCCTACGCGGTAGTACCGCGCCGTGGGCGCGGTAGTACCGTGGGATCTGGCCAGGCTTAGCAGCATGAGCGAAAGTAGGGGCATATGTAATTTTTTACATCCGCGCCCTACACGGTAGTACCGCTCTTCGTGTGTGGTAGTACCGTGCCGGAGTTTTGCGCAGGTCCTCCCTCAGCGGAAGTAGGTACGGAAGTAATTTTTTTACTTCCGTGCTTTCTCTGCGCCTAGTGTTGCCTACCACGGTTGTACCGTAGGGGCGCGCGGTAGTACCGCTCCGGCGGTTCTACCGCTCGTTGCCCTGTGCAACAGGCCTTCATCTGGCCAGTGCTGCACATGCGGTAGTACCGCAACCTGCAGCGGCAGTACCGCAGCCGACCGCGGTAGTACCGCCGCTCCGTGCAGTAGTACCGCGTCGTGCGGGCTGAGTGAGGGGATAACGGTTGGATTTTCTCCCCACCTATAAAAGGGGGTCTTCTTCCCCATTGAGACCTTATACTTTGAGCTCGTGTTCTTCCCCCATTGTTGACCTTCTTCGAGCTTGCTAACTCTCAATCCCTCCATGGATTCTTGCTAGTTTTTGAGGGAAAAGAGAAAGGAGATCTAGATCCACATTTCCACCAGTCACTTTCTCCTTTTTGTGAGGGGAACCCTTTGGATCTATATCTTGGAGTTCTTCGTGTTCTTCTTTCGTTCTTCCTCTCATTTTCCTTCCTAGCATTAGTTGCTTTGGTGGGATTTGGGAGAGAAGGACTTGGTCACTCCGTGTACCCTTGCCATTGCATTTGGTGCATCGGTTTGAGTTCTCCACGATGATACGTGGAAGTGAAGTTTGAGAAGCTTATTACTCTGGGGTGCTTGGTGCCCTTGAGCTTGTTCCTCTTGGGTGCTTGGGCGCCCTAGACGGTTGGTGGTGTTCGGAACTCAATCATTGTGGTGTAAAGCTCCGGGCAAGCGTCGGGGTCTCCAATTAGGTTGTGGAGATCGCCCCGAGCATTTTGACGGGTTCCGGAGACCGCCCCCAAGGGTTGCTAAAGTGTACGGGTTCGGTGACCGTCCCCAAGGGTTTCCATTTGTACGGGTTCGGTGACCGCCCTCAAGGGTCCCTTAGTGGAATCACGGCATCTTGCATTGTGCGAGGGCGTGAGGAGATTACGGTGGCCCTAGTGGCTTCTTGGGGAGCATTGTGCCTCCACACCGCTCCAAACAGAGATTAGCATCCGCAAGGGTGTGAACTTCGGGATACATCATCGTCTCCGTGTGCCTTGGTTATCTCTTACCCGAGCCCTTTAATTATGCACTTTACTTTGTGATAGCCATATTGTTCTTTGTCATATATCTTGCTATCACATAGTTGCTTATCTTGCTTAGCATAAGTTGTTGGTGCACATAGGTGAGCCTAGTTGTTGTAGGTTTTGTGCTTGACAAATTAACCGCTAGGTTTATTCCGCATTTGTTCAAGCCTCTACCGTAATTATTTTAAAACGCCTATTCACCCCCCCTCTAGGCAACATCCATGATCTTTCACCAAAAATTCTAGTTATTTAAAAAATTGATTTCAATGATTTCAAGATATCCCACACTAGTTTCATTTCAATTTTCATAAATGCAATAACTTGATATATTCCACACGCGTTTTCTGTTACTTAAAAATAGAGATGATCATTTCAATAAAGTGATAATGATTTTTTCAGAATCACATTTAAACTATTTCACTTATTTGGAACATTTGATAGTTTTTATTGAAAATATATCTTAGTAAATTTAACACCCATTTCAATGTTTTGAAACAACTGAAATAGCATTTTTCCCGAAAATGAAATAGTTTGTTGAAACAATGCAATAACTGAAATCACCTTTTTGATTTTTTTGAAGTCATGGGTTTGAAACAACTTAAATCATTTCATTTAAGAAATAATTAAAATCATTTATGAAATTAATTGGACTCATTTTAAAATTGTTTTCACTTGTGAAATCTATTTCAATCAATTTATAAATAATGAAATTTAAACAAGTTTAAAATATAACCCATGGTGGTCTTGTTGCCAATAGTTCAAATATATATAAAGTCTCAAAAGTATTTCTTAGTTTAAAAGATAACAATCAATCAGTATATTCCAAAGAAGCAAAATGATTCATTTTGATTAGGTAGAGAGGAGAGAGATTCTGCATGCAACTGTCCTTTCTCCGTGTGTGCACTCTCTCACATTAGCCAACAGATGAAGTGGACCCGTTCAAGTATTGGCAGGTTGTGTCAGTTGTATTATTTCTATCTCTTATTCCACACCTTATACGGCAAAAGCACAACTCACGAACACAAGTTAGATGGTAGATCTTTCACCTGTGCATACTTCGCTGGTACATTCAAACCATGTGGGATGATACACTCTCTCACAAATAAGCCACATTATATTTTTTTCTCAAAACAACCATAGTACCTACATATTGTGACATTTTCATAACCATTTCGAGATATATTGCCATGCAACTTTCATTGTTATTATTCATTATATGACTTGAGCATTCATTGTCATTTTGCTTTGCATGATCATAGAGCTGACATGATGTATGTGGCAAGGCTACCGTTCATCACCATTTTACATGTTACGCTAGATCATTGCACATCTGATACACCGCGAGAGGTATTCATATGTAGTCATCATCATGTTTCATGATTATGAGTTGTAAGTAAATAGAAGTGTGATGCATTTTTAGAGTGTGTCCCTACCGGTGAGGAATAAAAAAAAAGAGCACAAAAAATTGCCCACAATAAAAGAGAGAAAAAGAGAACGGGCACACTACTATCCTTTACCACACTTGTGCTTCAAACTAGCATAATGTATTTTATATAGAGAATTTTCATATTATTCACTTTCATACGCTAGTGAGATTTTTACATTATTAAAACTTGACTTGCATATTCCAATGACGGGCTTCCTCAAAATGCTTTAGGTATTCATGAGCAAGTAAGTTGGACGCACCCCCACTTTCATTCATTATGAGAGCTTTCATCTTTCCTACTTCTAAACATCTGAGTCTATGGTGAGTTCACTCCTCCACCTTCTCCTCAGGGACGGAGCCAGGATTTAGACATGGGGGGCGAAAGACAACAAGTAAAAAAATGAACATAAGGTATGGCTATCCTAAGCGTTAGCTTTGCATCTCCAACTATTTACTGTCACTAGATCAAGTGTGGTCATTTGTTGGACTGGAATCGGTACTGTTTTTTCACTAGCTTCTCGTTGATTATGATAGAAACTTTCAATCATACAGCCAGATTCAGGTTGTAAAACCAGTTCCGCGGTAGAATGGATAAATTATTTTCCTATTCAGGATTATATATACACAATTTACAATTCATTCAGTTAAAGGTATATAATCAGGTTTAATGATGATAAAACAAATCTACGCAGGTAAGCGAATTCCATCTAAGCGTACAAATAAACATTGTACTCCTATAATATATATCAGCAAAGTAGACTAACTGCACAATATCCTGGCGTCGTTCCATCGTCGCGGAGTGCAGCGTCACATCCCCGGGGGCGATCGATTTTGGTTCCAACGTTGCTGATTCAGTACCAGTTTTCTCCTCCCGAAACTGCCATAGGCTTGCAGCTCATCACTGCATCCGGTCTGCCGGCAAGGCGGCACCGTCTCCGTGGATCGATCAGCGCCTGCCTGTCCCGCATCCCCTTCCCTTCGACCCTTCTTCTCGATGGAGGCGCGATGGAGAGATCCAATCAGCAGCCATCACAGAAGCGGCTTGGAAACGAAGAGGTTAGCCTCTAGCGATATGTGCGTGCGTGGTCCAACTCCAGGTCGTGGCCTCGTGGGTGCCTTGCAACTAAAAGCCTCTCTTGTCCTCCACGATGGGCTGTTATTTTCCTTATCCTCATTTTGTGCTTCTAGCAAAGAGATTGGGTTTCCCTCAAAAAAAAAAGGCAAAGAGATTGGGCTGTACATATGGGCTGAGACGCTGATGCTTCACGTTTATTGGGAAGTCTAAAGCGATAGGGGGGGCAAAACACGTTACGTACACCCACCGAATCAAAAAAAATAGCGATTAACTGAATTCCATCAAGGGACGACACGATCGTTGGGGGGGGGGGGGGGGGGGGGTCTCGTCCCCCCTTGAAATCGTCCCTGCTTCTCCTCTTACACGTGGGACCTACTACAACAACAACCAAAATAAAAATAGTGGCTAATGGGAGTTCAGACCCAGCATGCGTCCTGCAAGTATCCTACTCTTTGCCATCTGAAAAAACAGGAGTTGTTCACACATAAAGAATAAAAATGTGACAACAGATTTGAACGCACGACCAATTCATTCACTTGTAAAAATAAAATAAAGGATGCTACAATTCACACATTGGACAGCTGCATGGATGCAAGCACCATGAGTGCGGCCCCTACACCGTCCTTGTTTCTTCGTCAGCACTTCCTATCATATTACTCGTAATACCAAACATGCACTGCAATGTTACAATGAGTAGTAAGCTACACTGGTGCAACGACGTCCTGTGCAGACGGTTTTTACCCCTTTCCACGACACAGTTTAAAATTGTCGCCTTGCCTGTGTGGACGATAGGGGGGGGGTCCATTACACACGACCTAGATAGATCGTCCGCGGTAGTGACAGATGATGTAGGTGCTTTGCCAAATGTAATCGTGTGCGATGCAAGAACATATCACACACACACACACACACACACACACAATATTTGGACACACATGTGGGATTGGGGATCCATCGCACATGTCTCTCACGAGTCAAACACGTCTAATTAATTAGGGAAACCAAATGGTATGTGACTTTTGACCGTTTGCAAAATATTACCTAAGCCACATGGGCCATCATAGAAGCTGTGTGTGATATCTGGAGCATCTCACACGAGTCTTCTGTGGCAAGCGTCTGCCGTGCATGATATCATCGCACAAGGTTTTTGAATAATTTATGAGTAAGATTGTCTTTTGCATTGGATACGGTTTCTTCTAAGCTCACGTGTGAGATGAAGTGCTATCACACACGATTTAGGACTGCCTACACACACGTAGAAGTCTCCAAATTGTGTGTGATTTGTTATGTAGCACCCACGGTTCAATAGATATCATGTGTTTTTCCTGTACATCACAAGCGGTTCCACTATGAGTGATGTGTGCTTTCTGTCTTGGATTCCACACGCTCGGTTACTAAAATTGTGTGCGCTTATGTGGCCAGGTTAAGGCAAAAAATAGCATTTGGATTACCCTGCAAAAAGCAAATTCACCACAATATGCAATTGAACAAATAGTGTCCACGGAAAGAACATTCATCAAAATTAATGGGCAATAGTATATTGGAAGTATTGCATGCGAGCTAAATTCTACAGATGTATCGACATATGTAGTATAGAATCATAGTGTACGAAAGACGAAGAGCTCATCACATGGAAAGCACATGTTGTAATCTTCATGCCTATATGTTTAGCTGCAAACTAACTGAAAGAATAATTATTATTGGAAAGTGATGTCTACTATGCAACTTTATTCTTGTAGACTCTGTAACATCCCAATTTTCAATTTGGATGTTATACATAGATCATTCATATGCATACATGGTTTATTGCATTTTGGTTTTATTTGGTTGTGATAAAAGAAATCTTAAGCAACTCAAGGACCCAAGGAGAGAGTTGGAGGTTTCATATAAATTTCATTTTTGAATTTATTCAAATTTGAAAGTGGACCAATTTGATATCAACAAATTCTTTCCAATTATTTAAAAAAATAGAAATAAAGAGAGAAGATAAAAAGACTTCTTCAAAAACAAAGGATAAATGTTGGAAAAGAAATTTGGAAGTCAAATTATTTTATTTGAGTTTTAGTTTGCTTTTATTCGGTTGCATTTTATTTAAATTAAGGAAAAAGATGCATTTTTAAAAATTGCATTTAGTCCAGAAAAATGTTCACATTGTACCAAATATTAGGAGGGGATGGTGAAAATTGTTTTGGAATTTTAGGAATTTTATTTTATTTTATTCAGATTTTTTTCTTAGCGGCGCCGTTAAAAAAAAACGCGCGCGCCGAAACTGGGCCGGCCCAGCCGAAGCCAGGCCAAGGCCCAGCTCCGCGCAACGGCGGCCGCCGCCCCTGTCCGCACCGGACTCTGGCCGGGAGTTCGGGTCGGAGCCGCCCGGCCGCCCCCTCGCGCAAGTCGAGCCCCCCGAGCTCCGTAAAGCCGAGCCCCGCCGCCCCTCCTCACCTCGTTCCAAGCCGCCGGTGAGCCGCGTAGCCTCCACCGTCGCCCACACGTGCCGCCGCCGCCGCCGCTCGCGCCATCGCCGCGCTCGCGCCCCGCCGCCGCCGCTTGCTGCTGCTGCTGCGCCGCGCCGCCGCTAGCCGCTTCCACCGCCCGCCGTCGCCGGAGCCAGTCACCTCGCCGGAGCCGCCACCCCGCCCCGCCATTTGACTGAACTGGTATAAAAACCATCCCGGTTCGCCGGTTTATTCTTCGGGGTTTTTAAAATTTTGGTTTAGTTATGTTAGATCGATTTTATTTTATTAGATCGTTTAAATAGCGAATGTTCACCCGATTAGATCTGTTAACGAACGAATTCGTTTGTTAGTCTCTGTTAGCGGATGTTCGTCCGATAGAATTTTTTTTCTGATTATTTTTGTCTAGGGACCTATCCGTGAATAGTTTTATCACGATTTAGCCCCTGATTTTCAAACTAGCGTAACTTTTAGCTCGTTTATCCAAATTAGAATAAACCAATGCCTAATTATTCGTAACGATCCCCTCTATCCAGTAAACCAACTTGAACATGATTTTGACAATTTAAAATTTAAGTTTAGTTCAGATTAGTATTTGATCTTGTTTTGTTCGTATCTTGATTTTCGTAGCTCCGTTTGAGTTGATTCTTTTTGCAAATCATAGCTAATCACATGTATCTACTGTTAAGATCTAATTCACATAAATATAATGCCATTAAAATTTGTTTTATATTTTGATTAGTTATTTGCTTGTTTTGAGTTTTATTGGATCTTTTCTTTGTCACTTTGCATCGTTTGCTTGATTGCTTATGTATGTTATTGTTTGTCTACGCTAGATTTTCTGGAGTGCGAAGCTTGTTACTACGAATCTCTAGAGTTTTCCGATCGTCAGCAAGGCAAGTTACACTTTGATCATACTCTTCTATACCCACCTTTTACTATGCATTAGTTTTGCCCCTCAAATATTTGCATGTGTAGGATTGAGAACATGTGGTTTGGTTGTAGTACTTGAGGTAGGAACCTATTACCTTTCATCATCCCGGGAATATACGTTATGCTTAAATATTGCTTAGCCATGCTCGTAGACGGGGATTGGATCGTGATACACATGGAAGTTGTGAGAGATAATTTTTTTGGATAACATTAAGGTGGCAAATTTTAATACATATCTAGGTGGATTGGTTGGAGCACCTGGAGAAACCAGTTCTTGCTCATTTGGGAAATCCCAGAGTACCCGTGTGATTTTTTCTCGGTCGCCACCCAGGCTCAAAGGGATCATATGATATTTCATGCCTAGAAACTTCCGTGTGCAGCTAGGAGCCATTATGGGTTCTGGCATAGTTGAGTAAGTTGTGTGAGCTCTTGAAGAGGTGGACTAGCAGATGTAAGGGAAAGTAGGTGTACCGGCCTACCCAGAGTAGAGAGTTAATGCTTCAGAAATACTATGTCTCGATCTTCCGATCATGGATCGGTCGAGTCTTATGGGGAAAAGTGCGCAACCTCTGCAGAGTGTATAAACTAATCATGGTTAGCCGTGTCCCCGGTTGTGGACATCTTGAGTATCTAGAAGTGGATATTATTGTTGATCTCATCACTCCTTAATTAATTGAATTGGGTATAATGATGATATTTGATTAATGTTGGGATTTGAGTTGGAGGAACCTTCTCAAATATTGGTTTAACATTGTAGCAAATAAAATTTATTCCTTTGTTGTAGGGAAAAATTAACTTTATGCAAAACAATCAAACTTAGAGCCTCCACCAGCCAAATATACATGTAGATATAGTTTCTTGCATTCATTTGCTTTGAAGTGTAACTCTGCCAGCATATTCCATGTGCTGACCTACATGGCTGCAACATCTCATGTTGCAGACTTTACCGACGAAGAATAAGGTGCGATAGGTCATTGTCATGCACTCTGCTATGCCGTTGGAGTTAATGGACTCATTTACCATCGAAGCTTCCACAGTTATTTAGTATAGATGGCCTTCAGCCATTTTATTTGTGTAACAAATACTCTTTTTGAGGACCTCGATGTAATAATTGTGTGATTGAACTCTGTTATAATTCCTTGAGTACTGTGTGTGTCAGCATACTGATCCAGGGATGGCACTTAAGCATAGAGACTTCGGTCCATTGGGATCGTGGTCGCTACAAGATGGTATCAGAGCACACGCTGACTGTAGGCCGCGACCACTAGGAAAAGCCACATGATTAATCTTGTTTACTCATTTCTAATTCTCCTCTATTTCCACTCTATAGATGGCGGACCCCAGGAACAAGTTCACTCAGCCGGATGACGATACCCCTTTCGGATGACACTTGAAGGAAGTCACAAAGTACCTGTACATCGGACTACCAAGCTTCACTGAAACCTTCACTGCAACTTTACCGAAAGAGGAGCGCTGGAGGATCAAAGTTCGTGTACCTGGGAGGACGTTTGCGCCAACAACGGAGCCCATTGATTTTACCTTGGATGCACCAAGTTGGAACTTGGGAAAGAGCATGGCGGCCCACATCACTTTTGGACGCTTTTGTGAGGTGTACCACAAGGAGCTTGAAGACACCGTTTATCAGATATGTGGACGCCAAGATGAGGAATGGGAGATGATTCGTACCAGGAAGGATGGATCAATTGCAGCCTACATTCAGGAGATGGATCAGCCCATCCGTCGACATGAGAACCAGATGTGCGCTATCATGAAGAATACCAAGAAGCTGATGAAGAGAAATATCAAGCTAGAGGAGGAACTGAAGTCAACATGCGATGGATATGAAGAAGAAATTGCTGTGCTACTGGAGAAGCATGAAGAACCGAAGAAGAAGCTAGGAATACCCGTGATGAACCAGAAGCGAGAGCCTGAAGTGGAGATTCGTTCAGAGGACTACATCATCTTGGACGACACCGACACAGACAGTGATGCAAATGATGACAGTGATGATGACTATGTAGACGAAGCTGGAGCCGATATTATGGAGTCTTCCACCGATCAAAATTTCTAGATGACCACCATTTACTAATAGCATTGTCCCAAGTAGTTAGTATCAATCGAATTGTAATCGTAGTTTAGATCGTTTGTGTGAACTTTGTTTGATATTGAATGAAGTGAATTGATTGTATTTGCCTCATATGCATATGGGTAGTGAAATCTCTCTTAGGCCTCATTCTATTCTATTTTCTCACCCCCTCTAACCCATCAGATGCCTCCGAGACGTGACACCGGATTCATTTCCCCGTCGGAGCTCACCCAGTTGATCCAGCAGTAGAATGCCTTGATGCAGATGTTAGTCCAGAACCAGAATCAGAACCAAGGCAACAACAACAACAACCCACCGCCACCACCCCCTGTTGACAACCTAGCCCATTTTCTGAGGTTGAACCCACTGGTGTTCTTTAGCAGCACCGAGCCGATTGTTGAAGATGATTGGCTCCGCAAGATTGGAAGAGATCTGACCACTGCCGGATGCACAGATGCGGAGAGAGTGCGCTTTGCCGCGCATCAGCTTGATGGACCCGCAACATCTTGGTGGGAGAACTTCGCCACCACTTATCCCATTGCTATAGTTACATGGGATCAGTTTCAGCAGGCCTTCCGCACCGCACATGTTTCAGCTGGAGCTATGAGTTTGAAGAAGCGTGAGTTCCACAACTTACGCCAAGGGAGTCGTACAGTGGGATAGTATGTGGATGAGTTCAGCAAGTTATCACACTATGCCCCGGATGATGTGGCCACAGATGCCACGAAACAGGAGAAGTTTCTTGAGGGACTCAATGATGAGCTAAGCATGCAGTTGATGGTGGCAACTTTCAACAACTACCAGGAGCTGGTAGATAGGACCGTCATGATACAAGGCAAGCAACAGCAGATTGACAATCGCAAGAGGAAGTATGGACAGGGGAGGTACACTTCTGGAGCTCAGCAGAAGCCCCGCTATCCCCCATACTCGGGAGGGCATACTCATAACCATGGAGGCCATATCCATGGAGGACATACGCACAATGGAAGAAGTTCACACAACCACAATGTCCCTAAGAATGACAATGGGAATGGAGGAAGCAACAGTCAGAACCGTTCCAACCCCGCGACACCCGCCAAGAAGGATCTGAGTCACATTACTTGTTTCAAGTGCGGGAAGACCGGACATTACACCACTGAATGTTCTGAAGTAAAGAATGGAAATGGCAACAGAAGTTCTGTAAAGAAGCCCAACCCCTTCACCAGAGGTTAGGTGAACCACGTCAGTGTGGAGGAGATTGAGGAGCAGCCCGACGCAGTTGTCAGTAAGTTTTTGATTAATGCATTTACAACACTTGTTCTTTTCGATACTGGTGCATCTCATTCATTCATATCAAGGGGATTTGTGGACAAGTTTAAGTTTCCAACCGTAGCCCTTAAGTCACCTATGTTAGTAAGTTCCCCAGGAGCGGAGTATATGGCTAGTAGGGGATGTTATCAGTTGCCAATAACCATAGGTAGACATGTTTTCCCCACCGACCTTATTGTCCTGGAGTCACAAGGATTGGACATGATCCTAGGATTGACTATCCAAGTTTGAGGGAAATATCGATTGTGCCAGTAAATCTATTCTTCTCACCACCCCAGAGGGAAAAAGGATCAAGTATGTGTCTAGGCATGCGCCGAGGAGGACTCAGGTGAATTCCCTATTGGGAGTTGTTCAAGAGGAAGTACCGGTGGTGAAAGATTACCCGATTGTATTTCTGGAGGAGTTACTAGGCATGCCACCAAATTGAGATATTGAGTTTTTGATTGAGTTATTGCCAGGCACCGAACCAATATCCAAGAGACCGTATCGGATGCCCACAAATGATCAGGAGGAAATTAAGAAGCAGATTAAGGAGTTACTGGAGAAAGGTTATATTCGACCAAGTTCATCACCTTGGGGAGCCCGAGTGCTCCTAGTTGAGAAGAAGGCTGGATCCTTGAGGATGGTTGTTGATTATCATGTGTTGAATGAAGTGATGATCAAGAACAAATGCCCTCTACCGATGATCAATGATTTGTTTGACTAGCTGCAGGGAGCTAAGGTTTTCTCCAAGATTGATCTTCGATCAGGTTATCACCGGTTGAAGACCCAAGAGCAGGATATACCTAAGATAACTCTTACCACGAGGTATGAGCTATATGAGTATACAGTTATGTCATTTGGTTTGACTAATGCCCCTGCCTATTTCATGAGTATGATGAACAAGGTTTTCATGGAGTTTTTGGACAAGTTCGTTGTGGTGTTCATTGATGACATATTGGTCTACTCGAGGAATGAAGAGGAGCATAAGGAACATTTGTGCTTGGTTCTCTAGAAGCTCAGGGAACATCAGCTGTATGCCAAGTTCAGCAAATGTGAGTTTTGGTTGAATGAACTTGGATTTCGTGGACATGTTATATCAAGAGAAGGAATAGCAATAGACCCTACCAAGGTTGCATATGTCACTGAGTGGTTGGCACCCTCCTCAGTTGGAGAGATCAGGAGTTTTCTTGTACTCGTAGGTTATTATCGGAGATTTGTTGAGAATTTTTCCAAGATAGCGAAGCCAATGATAGAGTTATTGAAGAATGACACCAAGTTTCAATGGACTGAGGATTGTGAGGCCAGTTCTCAGGAGTTGAAGAAACGTTCGGTTACAGGCCCAGTGCTGATTCTCCTAGACATAGGCAAGGATTTCCAAGTATATTGCGACGCTTCACGTCAAGCACTTGGAGGTGTGCTTATGCAAGACGGAAGAGTGGTTTCATATGCCTCACGACAGCTTCGACCTCATGAGTTGAATTATGTACGCATGATTTGGAGTTACCAGCCGTAGTGCATGCGCTCAAAACATGGAGACACTATCTCATTGGTAACCGTTGCGATGTTTACATGAATCATAAGAGTTTGAAGTACATCTTCATGCAGAAGGAGTTGAACATCAGGCAAAGGAGATGGTTGGAGCCCATAAAGGATTATGATATGAGATTACATTATCATCCAGGAAAGTCTAATGTCGTAGCAAATGCGTTGAGCTGTAGGAGTTATGTTAACACGCTCATAACCGAAGGGTTACCTCAGGAGTTAGCAGATGATCTCTGAGAACTTCACTTGGAGATAGTTCCGAAAGGTTATGTTGCAGCATTGGAAATTCAGTCCACCTAGGTGGGAAAGATCAGAGAAGCCCAGAAGACGGACACGGAGATCGCGGAGATAAAGGAAAGGATGAGTAAAGGAAAGGCTAAAGGTTTTCATGAGGATGAGCACGAGACTTTATAGTTTGAGGATCATATCTATGTGTCTAATGACCCTGAGATCAAGAAGTTGATTATTCAGGAGGCTCATGATTCGCCTTATTCGATTCACCCAGGCAACACCAAGATGTATCTGGATTTGAAGGAGAGTTTCTAGTGGACAGGAATGAAGAAGGATATTGTAGAGTATGTAGCAGTATGTGATGTATGTCAGAGAGTTAAGGAAGAACATCAGAAACTAGCAGGGTTGCTTCAGCCTTTGCCTATACCCGAATGGAAGTGGGATAAACTTGGCATGGATTTTATCACCGGATTACCCAGGACCCGCTCAGTCTATGACTCTATCTGGGTTATAGTCGATCGCTTGACGAAGGTAGCCCATTTCATCCCTGTGAAGACAACTTATATGAGTGCTAGGACCATCGTATCAGATAGAGGAACACAGTTTACTTCAAAGTTTTGGAATCAGTTGCATGAAACTTTGGGTACCAGGCAGAGTTCAGTACAACCTTTCATCCATAGACAGATGGACAGATCGAGAGAGTCAATCCGATACTGGAGGACATGTTGAGAGCTTGTGCGCTAGATTACGGATCTAGTTGGGATGATAATTTACCATATGCAGAGTTCTCCTATAACAACAGTTATCAAGCCAGTTTGAAGATGGCCCCTTTCGAAGCTTTGTACAGAAGGAGGTGCAGGACACCACTATCATGGGATGAAGTTGGAGATAGACAGTTGTTTGGACCAGACTTAATCAGATTCTGAGGAGAAGGGTAAGTTGATTCGAGATAGACTCAAGATAGCCCAGTCCAGGCAGAAGAGTTGTCACATCCCTAGCTTTACCTTGGCCTTGTACTAACTTGGTTGTTGCATCATGTTTAAATTCAAATGAAATTTGAATTGGGGAATTTTCAAAGCCTCAGATTCCTTCTAAAAATGATCAAGATAAAATCGCTTCAAATAAGTCCAAGAAAATGTTCCTATTATCCTCTGGAAATATTGGCAAGAGGTAAAATCCAAACCAATATTTTTGGTGTCTCAGAAACATTTATTTTGGGCATTTGAATTAAATCAATAATTATTTGAATTGGATTTATATCTACTATTAAATAAATATAGGTCCAATAATTCTGAAATATTTTGTGGAGCATTGTTTTAATTCTTTTAGCTCCTAAAAATATTGTCAGAAGCAAAATAAATTGAATTGGTTTCAAAACCAAATTCAAAACAAACCTGCAAAATAGAAAAACAGAGTTAAAACAGAAAGAGAGAGAGAGAGAGTTTTACCTGGCCCCTTACCTGGCCGGCCCAGTGGACAGCCCAGCCCACTGGCCTGGTGCCAGTCGTCCTCTACCTCTGCCAGTAGGCAGAGGAGGGAGACAGCGCACGTGCGCCCGCGGCGCCACGCCACCACCCTGCCTGGCTGCCTCCTCCTCTCCCTGGGCGTCTCCCGCAGCTCCACGCCACCCCCTGGAACCCCCTCGCACTCTCCCTCGTCCCCAACTTCTCCTCTGCTCTCTCTCCCTCCCGCGACCGAACGGAGCCCGTCGCCGCCGTTCGTCACCACCGTGGCCACCGGCCACCCCACGCCTCAACAACGCGCCCCACGAGCTCCGCCGTTCCGCCCTCGTCCTCCTCGTCGACTCACGCGACCAGAAGAGGCCCCAGCCGACCGGAGCATCATCGTCTTCACCTCCGGTGCCCGGAGATCGACTCCACCGATTCGGCGCATCCAGAGCTTCCCCGACTTCGTCGTCTCCTCCGCTAGCCCCTCCGTGAGCTCTCCTACGTTTCCCCTCTCTCCCCGTTGGTTTCCCGTGCAGTAGCCGTGCTAGCCACCGTACCGAGCGCCGCCGTCCGCCATGGACGCCGGGCATGGCACTGACGTGCTGTTGCGGCCAGTCCGACGAGCCTAGCGTGCTCCTAGCTGCCCCAGGAGTCCGCATAGCCCCTCAGCCAGCCCCCTAGCGCTCCGTAACCTCGCTCCGCCCAAACCCGAGCTCCGGCAGCCGCCACGGCCTCCACTCCGGCGAGCTCCGGCCACCCCGCGCCTCCCGCGTGCCTCCTTTGGATGCGCGCAAGCAAGGGCAACCCTCTGGTGCCCTTGGCTTGGCCCAAAACCGCTCGCAGCGCCACTCCGGCGAGCTCCCGCCGCAGTTTTGGTCGTCGCCGGCCGAACTCCGGCGAAGTCGACGTGTTACTTAATTAGCACTAATGACCCCACTAACCAACCCACCTAGCTCACTGACACTGGGCCCCACACTCTAAATAATCTATGTTTTATTTCTGTTTAGATTAGTTAATAAACACACGGGACCCACCAGTCAGAGTTGACCCTGCTGACGTGGCCGTTGACCTGGCCCACCTGTCAGCGAGCTAAACAGCCCTGAGTCACTAACTAGTGGACCCCACTGGTCAGGTTTGACCTGGAGGCGCCCAGTTGACCTGCTGACGTCATGATGATGTCAGGCTGACGCAGTAACTTATTTTTTGGATTTATTTTTATATAGGAAATTCCAGAAAATAACCAAAACTTCTAAAATTCATAGAAATTCAACCGTAACTCCAAATGAAATAAATTATATATGAAAAATGATCAGAAAAATCCAATCTATCCATCTGTAAAATTTTCATGCATGTTAGAACAACTTACAGCTGCTGTTTAGCACAAATCATATTAATGGCATTTAAACCTTCACATATGGAGTTTGAATTTCAACCTAGGGTTCAAACCAACTTCATTTAACTTGCTGCTAGTTGCATTAGCTCAATCAACAGCATATTGCCATGACATTATCATGCATCATATTTGTTGCATTGCATTGATTGCGTCCCTCTTTATTTGCCGGTAACTGTGCCCTCTCGATAGACGTGGTTCCGACGATGAGATCGATGACACCGATGAAGAGCTATAATATCTTCAGAAGTGCCAGGCAAGCAAAACCCCCTTGTTCATTCCGATACAATCCCACTCTCTCGCTCCTGCTCTCTTTTACTGCATTAGGACAACAACGATTCAACTGTTACTTGCTGCGGTAGCTGAACCCCTTTATCCTTTGCATGACCTGTCATTCAACAGTAAATAGATGAAACACACTAGCATGAGTAGGAGTTGTTTGAGCCCTGTTGTGCCTACTCATTCATGCTTGTTTGTCATGCCTGCTACTGCTTAGAGTTGAGTCAGGTCTGATTCATCGGGGGTGAATCAGGTGTGTGTGAACATGTCCTACTGTGTGTGAGCTAAGTGTGTGAACACGATTTGGTAAAGGTAGCGGTGAGAGGCCATGTAGGAGTACATGGTGGGTTGTCTCATTGCAGCCGTCCTCAGGAACTGAGTTCTGTGTTTGTGATCCATGATTCAGCTACTACCACGCATTGGGCCCGAAACCAATGGACCCTCTCGGCTTCTTAATCACCCTTGTCCTCTGTCCAGGAGTTGCAAGTAGTTTCTGGTGTTTGTAGTATGCTGGAGGCCGTGCGCAGCGCTGACCGTAGGGGTGGGCTGTGATGCGGTAGGCACGTGGCCGGGTAAACCGGGCGCCCGTTTGGTGTCACGGAACCCTGTTCACATCGTTTGGGGCTGTGAGCGAAACCCCGGCCGGATCTCCTCATGGATGGAACCTGAATAGGCGATAAACCTGGACTAGGGACTTGAGTGTTTAGGTAGGTCGTGGCTGACACCCTCGTTGGGCTTTCGCTTGAAGGTTGCCGAGTACATGTCGTGTAAACGGCGGTAAGTGGTGAGAGCGTGTGTGAAGAAGTACACCCCTGCAGGGTTAACATTATCTATTCGAATAGCCGTGTCCGCGGTAAAGGACTTCTGGGTTGCCTATAACAGTTCATAGACAAGTGAAAGTGGATACTCTAAAATACGCAAGATAAGTGTGAGTGCTATGGATGGCGTTCTCGTAGGGAGACGGGAGCGGATCCATAGTGGTGTATTGATATGGTGAATATGTGGACTCGTGTGCGCCAGCTCAAAGAGTTCCTTGCAGTCGTAGTTCAGGATAGCCACCGAGTTAAAGCTGGCTTGCTGCAGTTAAACCCCACCATCCCCTTGTTGATAATGATGCATATGTAGTTAGTTCTGATGTAAGTCTTGCTGGGTACATTTGTACTCACGTTTGCCTATTTTATGTTTTTGCAGAGAGACCTCGGTCTCGCTAGTAGTTCCGCGTGGACTTCGACGTTTAGCTTGTTACCTCAGCTACGATCTTGTGCCCTCGGCAGGATCTGGTAGATAGTCAGGCTTCTAAGCCTTTTTCATTTGTAGATGTCTGTATTCAGACATGTTAGCTTCCGCATGTGTTTGATTTGTATGCTCTGAATGTTGGGTCATGTGACCCATGTTTGTAATATCTCGCTCCTCGGAGCCTAATGAATAAATACGTGAGTCGTAGAGTCATGTTGTGATGCCATGTTGTATTTGCACATATCGAGCATATTGTGTGTATGTTATTGAAATGCTTGGTATGTGTGGGATCTGACTATCTAGTTGTTTTTCCTTAGTAGCCTCTCTTACCGGGAAATGTCTCCTAGTGTTTCCACCGAGCCATGGTAGCTTGCTACTGCTCCGGAACACTTAGGCTGGCCGGCATGTGTCCTTCTTCGTTCCTGTGTCTGTCCCTTCGGGGAAATGTCACGCGATGAATACCGGAGTCCTGTTAGCCCGCTATAGCCCGGTTCACCGGAGTCCTGCTAGCCCAGTGCTACAGCCTGGATTCACTCGCTGATGACCGGCACGTTCGATGCTGGGTCATGGATGCCTGTCCCTGTAAGTCTGTGCCACTTTGGGTTTACGACTAGCCATGTCAGCCCGGGCTCCTTATCATATGGATGCTAGCGACACTATCATATACGTGTGCCGAAAGGCGCAAACGGTCCCGGGAAAAGGTAAGGCGACACCCGTGGGAATACCGTGTGTGAGGCCGCAAAGTGATATGAGGTGTTACATGCTAGATCGATGTGGCATTGAGTCGGGGTCCTGACAGCTTTGGTATCAGAGCTTGACTGCCTGTAGGATTGCCAAGCCAAACTGGTCGAAGTTGAGTCTAGAAATGCTTTAGTTATATGTAGGGGAATTGATTGTGGGATGGAACGTAAGGCTCTTTTTACTCCTTATACCTCATGGCCTTCTGATCTGAGCCATCCTCTTCTCTTCTACGGGGATTAAGAACTAGGCCTTCTCATCTATCTATCAGGATGACGTGTCACTAATCTGTAGACCTATAGGAGTGATGGTTCTAAACTTGAGTTCAGCTCCTATTATCTTCCGTATGTTGACAGCTGGTCTCGGAACCTTGCTTTTATGATGATCGAGTGGTTATGCCACCATTTTGTAGGATGTCTCAAATCTTTTTGAGCATTTACAGCCGTTATGCTGTCCGAGTCATCCCAGGTCTCTAAATAGTCTGATGCATTTGCAAAATCCCTTCCTCCCGTTCCGATGTCCCTTTGGGCCAGATTAACCACACTAATCGGTGAGTTGAGGTATTCTATTGCCTCGACGTATATGTTGGAATTATTATTATGACCCTAGGTGTCTTAGGGGATCATCTAGTAATCTAGCCACGTTTTGTGTCCCATTGTGAGGATTCTGGCCTTTATTCTCGAAAGCATCCCGTGATGTTATTAGTTAGTAGGTATTCCATTCCGGGGTTCTTGAACCCGAGATTCACCCTACCTACCTCATGTTGATAGTGTTTGCTCGTTCCCTTAGGTTATTAGTAACCTTTGCATTAGTCCTCGAGGTCCGTGGTATTTTCTCCTTCCAAATACTATGAACCGCTTATGGCAGAAGTTCCTCGCTGAACCGAAGGATCACAATCAGAGTACTCTTGAGGAGTTCTCCATTCATAATTGTGAATTTGCCAGTTCTACCCTTTCCGCATGGGTTATCCGGAAGAAATGTTGAGCTTCGCTCGACATACTAATCTATGCATCCACAACTCAAAAAGTTATATGTTCCTTTGAGTTGTTCTCTTTAGTTGTGTCCTGACCCTCGTCTGTCAATTGATAGTCAAGAGTATGTGTGCATTCGTTCATCGGTGCCTATTATTCTTGTGGTCCGTCAAGCCATTCTATTCCAGAATGACTAGGAGAAACGAACTCCAGTACCTTGTCCATTTCTAGGATTGGGTCAAAGCAGTTGTATTCCACAGATCAAAATGCCAATCCAGCTTTTGTTCTGTTCTACCTTGGAGTGTTACCATCTTTATGTCAGGACTGTCATGAGAATTGCACTACCTCTTATGAATTCTTGACGCAGTAATACTTCTTGCCATCATTGTTCATTCCTCGGTTCCCGTGTTATTGTAACCGGAATGCCGACAATTGAATCGTGGTGTGTGAAATCAATACTGCTAGCAACTCCGTTGCTTGGTAGTTAAACGGACAATAACCTCATTCTTAGTGTGTTGATTATTGAATCGTCACCCTAAGACTGATCGTGCTACCTAGTCCTTATTCTGGTGCACTCCTCGATTGATGAGTTAGGATTTTGTTAAGTTCTCGCTCATTTGATCATATCGTCTTGCCCTGAAAAGCAAGATTGTTCTCGAGCTTAGTAACATATCGGTGGTTCGTGATTTTCCGAATATCTTCTCGGAGGTATCACCAGGTTGTCACCTGACCGCTATGTTGAGTTCGTGATCAAGTTGGTTTCATATAAACCACCCCTTCTCCAAGAATCTGTGTTGCATACCCCTGAGCTAGTTGGTTAAGCTAAACAACAACTTGGACAGTTGGAAGATAAAAGCTTGTCTGACTTAGTTCATGTTAAGGGATATCTTTCTGTGTGTGTGTGTGTGTTGAAGAAAGATGATATCTTCATCAATTGGTCCTTGTGATCAGTTGTTGGACCTATTGTCTTACCCCATCTTTGATTTGAGTATGGGCTATCGTCAAATCAAATCAGAACCAACGACATTCGTAATGTTGTCTTACTCGTAGTTGTTTCTTCGAGCATACACCATTATATCTTTTGGGTCTGACCAATGCTATCACCTTGTTCACATAATTGTGGAATTCCATTTATATGGAAACCAGGATGAACTGTTGTTGAGCCCATCGACAACATCCTTGCCTTCTCCATAATTTTGTTGAACATTAAGCTAGTGTTGGAAAATTTTGAAGCATTTGCTCATGCTAGCTCATGAAGCATATGTTCGGATGTAAGAAGTGACTTCCTCCAGTTCATGTGCATTTGATGTAAGTTGCCGTCGTGGATTCGAGAAAGTCAATGTTGCCTCCTCTGGAATCATCCCAAATCGGTCATGCATATGTGCGAAGTATTCTGTGGTTCGGAGACTTGCAACCTCCATTCTATATGTGTTCCTAGCACACCAAGCCACTGATTGATTTGTTCAAGGTTAATAAGTTCTAAGTGCTAGTCCCGAAGGTACCAGACGGATTTGTACAAGATTTCGTTATCCTCGACGATGGTTCCCCACCAGAACTCGGTAGTGTTTTATTATAAGACTACTATGTGGTCATGCTTGTCTCGGACAACGTGTTCACATGTTTGTAGCGGAACCGGCTCATATTTTGGAGCCTACTACCGTAGTCCATTTCCCGAGAATCTCGCAACGTCTTCTCGTCGACTTGTGTTGCAAACTTTCATTTTACTTACTAGACTTGATGAGTATGAATTATTCCGACACCAACCAGACCTGAATCTCAGGCAGACATGATGGTTGGAACATTTCCCAAGCACTATAATATTGGTCTCATAACCGGTAAAGTGGATGTCATGGCCAACACACCCCGCCGGAAGACTTATTATTGTAGTATCTTGATTGAAGAAGTTGGCCACCTCTCCATAAGGATTTCGTAGGATTTACCTTCGTAACTGTTCCTTATGGATTCTATTGCTCCCAAAGTCTGACCTTTTACTTGATGTTCTAGATATTAAACCATATCTACGTATGGGATATGCTAGCACATCAAGGAGAACATTAGAAGCGGAGTGCTAAATGTCTCTCAGTCGATCATCCAGATTCTGTTCCTTGGCCTCGCTAAGGTGAAATCTGAGAAAGTGTTATCTTCCTTTGCATATGCATCGTCCATCGCTATTCATCATGGTGGTATGTTGTGTTGTCAGCACCCTTGACACGGATGTTGGTAAAACCTTGATGAATACGGAAATGCTCAAGTTCTTGAGAGCACCCACAAGCGCTAGGTGTTATCATCGGCACTAACTGGGATTGCTCTCAGTTTCCTCGGTTATGCTATAACCATTCCAATAGTGGAATCACTCTCTGCCATTGAGTTTCTCCCCAGTTACTAGAATCATTCCCAGCACTTGTATTTTGTTCCCAACTTGCACTGTCATTGTGCCATCCTATCTTGGGTCCCATCTATTTCCGATGATAAGCAAAATCATCCCTTGTGTTTTCTTCAACAAGGTAATCCACATCATCCATTCTGGCCCGAGAATGTCATTCTTTCGGACTCCTTCAAATGATCGATGGTGAATTGCCTTAGGCTGGTATAAAGAATTTCAATGATCTCTGAATCAAAGGTAATTCTTTTTGCCACTTAAGGGGATATATCTACGAATTGCCTTCCTCTAAGATGTCTCGCTGTGGTATCATGGCAACTCAAACTCTCGCTACGTTGACAACCGTTCACCACCCTCTTAGGTGTGGAATTGTTGTCTACCTAGTGAACCCTCGTCATCTGTTCCACTCCATTCCTCTAGATGTGTGCTTTGTATCTCAGCTTGCGAGATGTTTTTATGACTCACCCCGTGAGCTGATTCTAAGTTGTTTGATCTTCAAGAAGATTGATCCTTTTAGAGTTGTCCCATTCCTCTCATTGTCATGTTAGTTGGAGTTCTCAGAGCAAGACTTTGAGACAATGATGGTGATCGAATCAACGTTCATTTGAAGTGCAACTTGGATCGTGAAGATTATTTTAGTTTGCGCTTCCCTTTTATCTTACCCTACGCTTGAATCTCGGGACGAGATTCTTGTTTTAGTGGGGGTGAGTTGTCACATCCCTAGCTTTACCTTGCCTTGTACTAACTTGGTTGTTGCATCATGTTTAAATTCAAATGAAATTTGAATTGGGGAATTTTCAAAGCCTCAGATTCCTTCTAAAAATGATCAAGATAAAATTGCTTCAAATAAGTCCAAGAAAATGTTCCTGTTATCCTCTGGAAATATTGGCAAGAGGTAAAATCCAAACCAATATTTTTGGTGTCTCAGAAACATTTATTTTGGGCATTTGAATTAAATCAATAATTATTTGAATTGGATTTATATCTACTATTAAATAAATATAGGTCCAATAATTCTGAAATATTTTGTGGAGCATTGTTTTAATTCTTTTAGCTCCTAAAAATATTGTCAGAAGCAAAATAAATTGAATTGGTTTCAAAACCAAATTCAAAACAAACCTGCAAAATAGAAAAACAGAGTTAAAACAGAAAGAGAGAGAGAGAGAGAGTTTTACCTGGCCCCTTACCTGGCCGGCCCAGTGGACAGCCCAGCCCACTGGCCTGGTGCCAGTCGTCCTCTACCTCTGCCAGTAGGCAGAGGAGGGAGACAGCGCACGCGCGCCCGCGGCGCCACGCCACCACCCTGCCTGGCTGCCTCCTCCTCTCCCTGGGCGTCTCCCGCAGCTCCACGCCACCCCCTGGAACCCCCTCGCACTCTCCCTCGTCCCCAACTTCTCCTCTGCTCTCTCTCCCTCCCGCGACCGAACGGAGCCCGTCGCCGCCGTTCGTCACCACCGTGGCCACCGGCCACCCCACGCCTCAACAACGCGCCCCACGAGCTCCGCCGTTCCGCCCTCGTCCTCCTCGTCGACTCACGCGACCAGAAGAGGCCCCAGCCGACCGGAGCATCATCGTCTTCACGTCCGGTGCCTGGAGATCGACTCCACCGATTCGGCGCGTCCAGAGCTTCCCCAACTTCGTCGTCTCCTCCGCTAGCCCCTCCGTGAGCTCTCCTACGTTTCCCCTCTCTCCCCGTTGGTTTCCCGTGCAGTAGCCGTGCTAGCCACCGTACCGAGCGCCGCCGTCTGCCATGGACGCCGGGCATGGCACTGACGTGCTGTTGCGGCCAGTCCGACGAGCCTAGCGTGCTCCTAGCTGCCCCAGGAGTCCGCATAGCCCCTCAGCCAGCCCCCTAGCGCTCCGTAACCTCGCTCCGCCCAAACCCGAGCTCCGGCAGCTGCCGCGGCCTCCACTCCGGCGAGCTCCGGCCACCCCGCGCCTCCCGCGTGCCTCCTTTGGATGCGCGCAAGCAAGGGCAACCCTCTGGTGCCCTTGGCTTGGCCCAAAACCGCTCGCAGCGCCACTCCGGCGAGCTCCTGCCGCAGTTTTGGTCGTCGCCGACCGAACTCCGGCGAAGTCAACGTGTTACTTAATTAGCACTAATGACCCCACTAACCAACCCACCTAGCTCACTGACACTGGGCCCCACACTCTAAATAATCTAAGTTTTATTTCTGTTTAGATTAGTTAATAAACACACGGGACCCACCAGTTAGAGTTGACCCTGCTGACGTGGCCGTTGACCTGGCCCACCTGTCAGCGAGCTAAACAGCCCTGAGTCACTGACCAGTGGACCCCACTGGTCAGGTTTGACCTGGAGGCGCCCAGTTGACCTGGTGACATCGTGATGATGTCAGGCTGACGCAGTAACTTATTTTCTGGATTTATTTTTATATAGGAAATTCCAGAAAATAACCAAAACTTCTAAAATTCATAGAAATTCAACCGTAACTCCAAATGAAATAAATTATATATGAAAAATGATCAGAAAAATCCAATCTATCCATCTGTACAATTTTCATGCATGTTAGAACAACTTACAGCTGCTGTTTAGCACAAATCATATTAATGGCATTTAAACCTTCACATATGGATTTGAATTTCAACCTAGGGTTCAAACCAACTTCATTTAACTTGCTGCTAGTTGCATTAGCTCAATCAACAACATATTGCCATGACATTATCATGCATCATATTTGTTGCATTGCATTGATTGTGTCCCTCTTTATTTGCCAGTAAATGTCCCCTCTCGATAGACGTGGTTCCGACGATGAGATCGATGACACCGATGAAGAGCTATAATATCTTCAGAAGTGCCAGGCAAGCAAAACCCCCTTGTTCATTCCGATACAATCCCACTCTCTCGCTCCTGCTCTCTTTTACTGCATTAGGACAACAACGATTCAACTGTTACTTGCTGCGGTAGCTGAACCCCTTTATCCTTTGCATGACCTGTCATTCCACAGTAAATAGATGAAACACACTAGCATGAGTAGGAGTTGTTTGAGCCCTGTTGTGCCTACTCATTCATGCTTGTTTGTCATGCCTGCTACTGCTTAGAGTTGAGTCAGGTCTGATTCATCGGGGGTGAATCAGGTGTGTGTGAACATGTCCTACTGTGTGTGAGCTAAGTGTGTGAACACGATTTGGTAAAGGTAGCGGCGAGAGGCCATGTAGGAGTACATGGTGGGTTGTCTCATTGCAGCCGTCCTCAGGAACTGAGTTCTGTGTTTGTGATCCATGATTCAGCTACTACCACGCATTGGGCCCGAAACCAATGGACCCTCTCGGCTTCTTAATCACCCTTGTCCTCTGTCCAGGAGTTGCAAGTAGTTTCTGGTGTTTGTAGTATGCTGGAGGCCGTGCGCAGCGCTGACCGTAGGGGTGGGCTGTGATGCGGTAGGCACGTGGCCGGGTAAACCGGGCGCCCGTTTGGTGTCACGGAACCCTGTTCACATCGTTTGGGGCTGTGAGCGAAACCCCAGCCGGATCTCCTCATGGATGGAACCCGAATAGGCGATAAACCTGGACTAGGGACTTGAGTGTTTAGGTAGGTCGTGGCCGACACCCTCGTTGGGCTTCCGCTTGAAGGTTGCCGAGTACATGTCGTGTAAACGGCGGTAAGTGGTGAGAGCGTGTGTGAAGAAGTACACCCCTGCAGGGTTAACATTATCTATTCGAATAGCCGTGTCCGCGGTAAAGGACTTCTGGGTTGCCTATAACAGTTCATAGACAAGTGAAAGTGGATACTCTAAAATACGCAAGATAAGTGTGAGTGCTATGGATGGCGTTCTCGTAGGGAGACGGGAGCGGATCCATAGTGGTGTATTGATATGGTGAATATGTGGACTCGTGTGCGCCAGCTCAAAGAGTTCCTTGCAGTCGTAGTTCAGGATAGCCACCGAGTTAAAGCTGGCTTGCTGCAGTTAAACCCCACCATCCCCTTGTTGATAATGATGCATATGTAGTTAGTTCTGATGTAAGTCTTGCTGGGTACATTTGTACTCACGTTTGCCTATTTTATGTTTTTGCAGAGAGACCTCGGTCTCGCTAGTAGTTCCGCGTGGACTTCGACGTTTAGCTTGTTACCTCAGCTATGATCTTGTGCCCTCGGCAGGATCTGGTAGATAGTCAGGCTTCTAAGCCTTTTTCATTTGTAGATGTCTGTATTCAGACATGTTAGCTTCCGCATGTGTTTGATTTGTATGCTCTGAATGTTGGGTCATGTGACCCATGTTTGTAATATCTCGCTCCTCGGAGCCTAATGAATAAATACGTGAGTCGTAGAGTCATGTTGTGATGCCATGTTGTATTTGCACATATCGAGCATATTGTGTGTATGTTATTGAAATGCTTGGTATGTGTGGGATCTGACTATCTAGTTGTTTTTCCTTAGTAGCCTCTCTTACCAGGAAATGTCTCCTAGTGTTTCCACCGAGCCATGGTAGCTTGCTACTGCTCCGGAACACTTAGGCTGGCCGGCATGTGTCCTTCTTCGTTCCTGTGTCTGTCCCTTCGGGGAAATGTCACGCGATGAATACCGGAGTCCTGTTAGCCCGCTACAGCCCGGTTCACCGGAGTCCTGCTAGCCCAGTGCTACAGCCTGGATTCACTCGCTGATGACCGGCACGTTCGATGCTGGGTCATGGATGCCTGTCCCTGTAAGTCTGTGCCACTTTGGGTTTACGACTAGCCATGTCAGCCCGGGCTCCTTATCATATGGATGCTAGCGACACTATCATATACGTGTGCCGAAAGGCGCAAACGGTCCCGGGCAAAGGTAAGGCGACACCCGTGGGAATACCGTGCGTGAGGCCGCAAAGTGATATGAGGTGTTACATGCTAGATCGATGTGGCATTGAGTCGGGGTCCTGACAAGAGTTATGCAGATACCAAACGCAAGGAGATAGCCTACAAAGTCGGAGATAGAGCATATCTTCGTGTATCCCCACTTCGAGGAGTTAAGCGTTTTGGATTCAAAGGGAAGCCAACACCACGATTTGTAGGACCATACAGAGTTTTGGAATGCATGGGAGAAGGTCCCTACAAGTTGGAATTACCCGAAGGATTGTCAGGAGTTCACGATGTGTTTCACGTTTCCCACTTGAAGAAGTTCCATGCAGAGATGGCTGACATTCCTCTAAGAGATACAGTGCCACTGGAAGCAATTCAGTTGGATAGTGATCTGACCTATGAAGAGAAGCCAGTCAAGATTCTCGAGTTGTCCAGCCGAGTTACTTGCAGCAAAGTCATCAAGTTTTGCAAAGTTCAGTGGAGCCACCATACCGAAGAGGAAGCCACCTGGGAGCGAGAAGAAGACCTCCGCAAGGACCACCCACACCTTTTTGCCGACCAACCCGAATCTCGAGGGCGAGATTCATCTTAAGGGGGGTAGGTTTGTAACATCCCAATTTTCAATTTGGATGTTATACATAGATCATTCATATGCATACATGGTTTATTGCATTTTGGTTTTTATTTGGTTGTGATCCAAGAAATCTTAAGCAACTCAAGGACCCAAGGAGAGAGTTGGAGGTTTCATATAAATTTCATTTTTGAATTTATTCAAATTTGAAAAGTGGATCAATTTGATTTCAACAAATTCTTTCCAATTATTTAAAAAACAATAAAAATAAAGAGAGAAGATAAAAGGACTTCTTCAAAAACAGAGGAGAAATGTTGGAAGTCAAATTATTTTATTTGAGTTTTATTTGCAATTTTATTCGGTTGCATTTTATTTAAATTAGGGAAAAAGATGCATTTTTAAAAATTGCATTTAGTCACATTGTCCCAAATATTAGGAGGGGATGGTGAAAATTGTTTCTAGGATTTTAGGAATTTATTTTATTTTATTCGGATTTTTTCTTCGCGGCGCTGTTTAAAAAAAACAAAAAAAACACGCGGGCCGAAACTGGGCCAGCCCAGCCGAAGCCAGACCAAGGCCCAGCTCCGTGCAACTGCCACCGCCGCCTGTGTCCTTGCCGGACTCCAGCAGGGAGTCCGCGTCGGAGCCGCCCGGCCGTCCCCTCGCGCAAGTCGAGCCCCCCGAGCTCCTTAAAAGCCGAGCCCCACCGCCCCTCCTCACCTCGTCCCAAGCCGCCGCCGAGCCGCGTAGCCGCCACCGCTGCCCGCACACGCCATCGCCGCCGCCCGCTCGCGTCGCCGCCGCATCACGCCCCGCCGCGCTGCTCACTGCTGCTGCTGTTGCTGCGTCGCCTGGCCGCTAGCCGCCGCCACCGCCCGCCGTCGCCGGAGCCCGTCACCTCACCGGAGCCGCCGCCCTGCCCCGCCATTTGACCAAACCGGTATAAAAACCATCCCGGTTCGCCGGTTTATTCTTCTTTTTTAAGTTTCGCTATAGTTAGGTTAGATCGGTTTTATTTTATTAGATCGTTTAAATAGCGAACGTTCACCCGATTAGATCTGTTAACGAACGAATTCGTTCGTTAGTCTCTGTTAGTGGACGTTTGTCCGATAGATTTTTCTTTTTCTATTTATTTTTGTCCAGGGACCTATCCGCGAATAGTTTTATCGCGATTTAGCCCCTGATTTTCAAACTAGCGTAATTTTTAGCTCATTTATCGAAACTTGATGAAACCAACGCCTAATTCTATGTAACGTTCCCCTCTATCCAGTAAACCAACTTGAACATGATTTTGACAATTTAAAATTTGAGTTTAGTTCAGATTAGTATTTGATCTTGTTTTGTTCGTATCTTGAGTTCCGTAGCTCTGTTTGAGTTGATTCTTTTTGCAAATCATAGCTAATCGCATGTACCTACTGTTAAGATCTAATTCACATAAATATAATGCTATTAAAATTTGTTTTGTTTTTAGATTAGTTATTCGCTTGTTTTGAGTTTTATTTGGATCTTTTGTTCGTTTTCTCTTTGCATCGTTTGCTTGATTGCTTATGTATGCTATTGTTTGTCTACGCTAGATTTTCCGGAGTGTGAAGCTTGTTACTACGAATCTCTAGAGTTTTCCGATCGTCAGAAAGGCAAGTTACACTTTGATCATACTCTTCTATACCCAGTTTTTACTATGCATTAGTTTTGCCCCTAAAATATTTGCATGAGTAGGATTGGGAACATGTGGTTGGGTTGTAGTACTTGAGGTAGGAACCTATTACCTTTGATCACCCGGGAATATACGTTATGCTCAAATATTGCTTAGCCATGCTCGTAGATGGGGATTGGATCGTGATACACATGGAAGTTGTAATACACATCTGGGTGGATTGGTTGGGGCACCTGGAGAAACCAGTGCTTGCTCATTTGGGAAATCCCGGAGTACCCGTGTGATTTTTCCTCGGTTCGCCACCTAGTTTCAAAGGAACCATATGATATTTCATGCCTAGAAACTTCCGTGTGCAGCTAGAAGCCATTATGGGTTCTGGCATAGTTGAGTAAGTTGTGTGAGCTCTTGAAGAGGTGGACTAGCAGATGTAGGGGAAAGTAGGTGTACCGGTCTACCCAGAGTAGAGAGTTAATGCTTCAGAAATACTATGTCTCGACCTTCCGATCATGGATGCGGTCGAGTCTTGTGGGGAAATGTGCGCAACCTCTGCACAGTGTATAAACTAATCATGGTTAGCCGTGTCCCCGGTTATGGACATCTTGAGTATCTAGAAGTGGATATTATTGTTGATCTCATCACTCCTTAATTAATTGAATTGGGTTTAATGATGATATTTGATTAATGTTGGGATTTGAGTTGGAGGAATCTTCTCAAATATTGGTTTAACATTGTAGCAAATAAAATTTATTCCTTTGTTGTAGGGAAAAATTAACATTAGGCAAAACAATCAAAGCCTCCACCAGTCAAATATGCATGTAGATATAGTTTCTTGCATTCATTTGCTTTACAGTGTAACTCTGCCAGCATATTCCATGTGCTGACCTACACGTTTGCAATGTCTCATGTTGTAGACTTTACCGACAAAGAATAAGGTATGATAGGTCGTTGTGATGCACTCAGCTATGTCGTTGGAGTTGATGGACTCATTTACCTTTGAAGCTTTTGCATTTATTTACTTTAGATGGCCTTCAGCCATTTTATTTGTATAACAAATACTCTTTTTGAGGATCTCGATGTAACAAGTGTGTGATTGAACTCTGTTATAATTCCTCGAGTACTATGTGTGTCAGCATACCGATCCACGGATGACACTTAAGCATAGAGACTTCGGTACATTGGGATCGTGGTCGCTACAGACTCGTGTTGGGCCTTCAAGCGCAGAGTTTTGTAGGACAGTAGCAATTTTCCCTCAAGTGGATGACCTAAGGTTTATCAACCCGTGGGAGGTGTAGGATGAAGATAGTCTCTCTCGAGCAACCCTGCAATCAAATACAATGGCAAATTGTCTAGGTGCAGTAGTTCGGCGAAGAGATGGTGATAAAAGTGTAGTATGGATAGTAGATATGAGTTTTTGTAGTGTGAACAATAAAAAACAGCAAGGTAGTAAATGATAAAACGGAGCACAAACGGTATTGCAATAATGGAAAATGAGGCCTAGGGTGCATACTTTCACTAGTGCAATCTCTCAACAATGCTAACATAGTTGGATCATATGATTATCCCTCAAAGTGCAATAAAGAATCACTCCCGAGTTCCTATTAGCGGAGAACAAACGATAGAAATTGTTTGTAGGGTATGAAACCACCTCAAAGCTATTCTTTCTGATCAATCTATCCTAGAGTTCGTACTAAAATAACAGCAAGCTATTCTTTCCGATCGATCTAATCAAGAGTTCGTACTAAAATAACACCATATGATGCATATCAACCAATTCTAATGTCACCTAGATACCCCAATGTCACCGCGAGTACCCGTGAGTTAATTATACAATATGTATCAAACAATTTCAAATTCATAATACTCAATCCACACAAAGAACTACAAGGAGACCCCAAAGTTTCTATCAGAGAAAAAATAATAAAAACGTGTATCAACCCCTATGCATAGATTACCCCAAAGTCACTTCGGGAATCCGCAAGTTGAGTGCCATAACATATATCAAGTGAATCAAAATAATACCCCATTGTCACCATGGGTATTCATATGCAAGACATATATCATGTGTTCTCAGATCTGAACATTCAATCCGACAAGACAAAACTTCAAAGGGTAAAGACTCAATTCATCACAACAAGTGTAGAGAGGGGAGAAACATCATATGATCCATCTATGTTAACAAATCCCATGATACATCAAGATCGTGACATCTCAAGATTGCACGAGAGAGAGATTAATCACATAGCTATTGGTACAAACCCTCAGCCTCGAGGGTGGACTACTCCCTCCTCATCGTGGTGGCCGCCGGGATGATGAAGATGGCCACCGGAGATGATTTCCTCCTCTGGTAGGGTGCTGGAACGGGCTCCCTATTGCTTTTCGGTGGCTAAAGAGGCTTGCGACGGTGGAACTTCCGATCTAGGGTCTCCCCGAGGGTTTTCGGAATATTTGGGAATTTATAGGGCGAAGAAGGGGTACGGGAGGCCACCGAGGTGGGCACAACCCACTAGGGCGTGCCTCGGGGCCCAGGCGCGCCCTGGTGGGTTGTGCCCCCTCGGGGCACCCCCAGGTGCTACTCTGGCCCAATGGTTCTCTTCTGGTCCATCAAAAAATCGTCAAAAAGTTTCACGGTGTTTGGAGAACTTTCATTTCTGCACAAAAACAACACCACGGTAGTTCTGCTGAAAACAGCGTCAGTCCGGGTTAGTTCCATGCAAATCATATCAAAACCATATGAAATTATTGTAAACATGGCATGAATACTCCATAAATTATAGATACGTTGGAGACATATCAGAAAGTCATGAGGAAATCTTCCCATGGAGATCAAGGCCTCCATGTGAGAAGATTCCCTAGTGGATTCAAGACCCCTTCTAGGGAAGATCCGCTTGGATACCAAGACCTCGACTCCTTCAAGTATTGGGATGAACTAGTTCCTCTTTTACCTTCTTGTGTTGGATCCAGACCCTTGTATTCATCTATGTGTATCTGAATTTAGCATATATGTGATTGGATCTTTGTCATTTAAGTGTTCATCTTGTGTTCTTCTCTTGCTTTGCTCCCTTTCCCCCCTCTAAGTGTGAAAACATCATCAATTGGGGTTCCACCCCATATAATAATTGTGAATTATTTCATGATTTACCGAACCACTTGTAATTATTTTAGGGTTATGCACCTATATACACTAAAACAAAGCACCGTCTAAAAGTCTAGCAAGAAAACACCATATGAGTTATGGAATAACCAAGCCAGACAAATGCTACTTTGTAGATTATCCCTCCTTTAAAAGGTTCACAGATAAAAGTGTTTGTCGCAAAGAATGAAACTTTATTGAGAATGAGTTTCTCACTAAAGAAGTATGTGGGAGGACAATATAGCTTGACGAGATTACAAAATCTTCGGATGAAGAAAGATGGACAAATAAGACGGAATATGTTCTAGAAATTGTCTACAAAACTAAACCTGAAAAAGTTACTACACTAGTTGTAGAAACTCAGAGCTAAGATTGTAGCTAAACCGCGTAGGTCAGGAAGGGTTCATCTTAGAGGAAGATAAAACCTGTGCACTATAGGGAAGCGATGGCGGCGCCCAGCTCATAAAGAATGACTTAAAGCTATATAATCCAAAAGGAATTCCATCAAGTTTAGAACTTGGTTGATCCTCCTGAAAAACATATACTGATGGTAATTTTACTGTCTATGAAGCAAGGCTAGTTGCAAGAGCATTTTTGCGGGTTGTGAGAATCATTATGATGAATATTTTCTCATTTGAAGCAATACTAAAGTCTGCACGGATTATAATGGAAAAATGTTGGTAAATGTTTGCAAACTTCAAAGGACAATCTATGGTTTGAAGCAAGCATCAAGGATCTAGAATCAATGTTTTGAATGAAATAGTTAAATAATAGAATTTCATTAGAACGATAAGACTTGTGTATATGAACATTTTAGTCGGAGATATACAACACTTCTAATCTTATATGTGAATAACATATTATTGATTGGAAATGACATAAAGTTTCTTGGCACAATAAAATGATTCACTGAAAAAATTATATTTTCATCAGAAGACTTAAGTGAAATAGATTATTGTACAACAAGACCTACGGAGAATGATCACAGACATCCTACTGTGCTAAAACCAAAGCATGTACATCGACAAGGTTTTAAAGAGGTTTAAAGTGGAGAATGATGAAAGGGTTTTCTCCCGAATGTTACATGGTACAACACTTAGCAAAATCAATGTTCTAGGGTAGTTGATGAGCATGTGTAGATGATTTGAGTTAAAAATACCTTAGCAATTGAAGTCATCATGGGAAGCATGATATGTACAAAAAATGCACTAAAGTTTTTGTAGCAAGTACTAATGTGATCCTAGATTGGCTCACTAGGCAGCTATTAAAATTATCAAGTACCTCGAAAGGACAAAGGAAATGTTTTGTCTACGAAGGAGATGAAGAGTTCATTGTATGAGCAACATCTTCATGACTGATTTAGATGACTATTGGGTTATGGTAGGATAATAGTTTGGAATAGTTTCAAGCATGAACAATATTGTGGTTTCTATAATGAAAGAAATATATGTTGAGGCTTGAGATGCTTCAAAGGAAATTGTCTGAATCAAGAAGTGTCTTTATATAGATTAGATGATCCTAAGTGCTATGAAACCAATGACACTACATTGTTAATAATGGTGCCATTTCTCAAAGCAAAAAAGGAATCTAGATCCATATGAGGACCTGACATAACAAGCGCAAGTATCACACGGATTTGCATGCATCAGACCAAGGATGAAGGCTTTACTACGAGCGTAGCATGAGCAACACCGGATAGCTATAGGTGTTAAAGGAAAAAAATATTCAACTAGATTATTAAATCTAGTGCAAGTGGGAGTCTGTTGGAAGTATGCCCTAAAGGCAATAACAATGTATTATTATATTTACATGTTCATAATTAAGAGTTTATATTCTATGCTATAACTACTATGATACTGAAATATGCGATTCAATGGAAAACTCATATGCATGTGTAGAACTATAAACGGTAAAATAAGATTCCTAGTCTCGCCTCTAAAATTGGCTCAAGTGTTTTTAGTGATCACATTTTTCGGATCTTAGGATATCATTAAGTGTAAACGATAGTCCTAAAATGACACTAAGATATGATATCGTGTCCATAGGTAGGTATAACAAAGGGTGAGGTCAACGTATTCACCTCAAGGGTGATGTCAACAATAATAACTCCCATATTCAACTGGACCTATGTGCCTAGATCTTTCCTCACCACATGATGCTTGCCAAAGGAGAAAAACAAAAAGGAATAGAGAGAAAAACTTTGACTCTTTGCATAAAAGTAAATACATAAACGTAAAGAAGGCCCTTCGCAGAGGGAAGCAGAGGTTGCCATGCACTTACTTGTTTGTATGCTCAACCCCTTAGTGCAAAAGAACGTCACGTTATATTGCCCCTTATGATAGCAACCTTTATTATGCAGTCTGTCGCTTTTATTCTTTTCCATCACAAGTTCGTACAACGCTCAATTTTCTCTTACACTAAATGATCTAACACTTTTAGAAGCAAATTTTATTACCTTATTGCATCGATGACAACTTACTTGAAGGGTCTTGCTCAATCCATAGGTAGGTATGGTGGACACAAGGCGTATTTTCATTAATGGACATCTATAGAGGAATCACCACTTGTATCCCTGGTGCGGGTGACACTGTTCTGCTATGGAAAGACCTTTGTCATGACAACCAAGTTCTCATGGAATCACATGATCATCTCTTTTCTTTTGCCCAAAATGAAGACATCTCACTAGCACAATTTCACTCAAACCAAGACCCAGCCTCAAATTTCCCCTTGCCTTTGTCAATAGAGGAATGAGAGAAGCTTGATGATATAAGGCAAACAATCAATGCAATTACCCTGGCCCCAATGGCAACTGATGAATGGGTCCTATGCTGGGGAGAGATGGACTTCAAGCCCAAGAAATTCTACAAATTTGTATTCAAAAATATAAGTGGACCAAAGGACATCACGATGATCTGGAAATCAAAGCGTATTATGAGACACAAGGTCTTTGCGTGGCTTATGTTGATGGATAGAGTGAACACGAGGAATATGCTGTTAAAAGGCACTTTATGATCGGGGAAGACTATTCTTGCATGATGTGCATCATAGGAGTTTTGGAAACTAATGGGCACCTCTTGTATGATTGCACGTTTGCTAGGAGATGCTGGGAGGTGGGTAATATACACCGGGACACAACGCAGGACACACAAGACATGTTTGACCAAGCACAGAGAGAATGACATCACCCATTATTTTAAAGAAATCACCATTTTAGCTGGTTGGAACATTTGGAAGCAAAAGAACAAGGTACTGTATGATGGAGATAAAGCTTCACACCATGACTGACTAATAATTCTTAAAAAGGATCTTGAGATTCTTAGGTATAGGCTACCCCTGGATAAATCATCCTTCATAGAGGGGCTACTGACAAACTTCACAATCTAGCTAGTCTTGTGTTCACTTTGTAACATCCTGAGCTATGGCTCTGTAAATATTTTGTAACACTACCCTATTAATGAAGCAACGGTAGGAGCCTCTCCTGCTGTTTTAACTATATAAAAAAAGAATTGGGCACATAGGCCCAACAGGGGTAGGCGCCCCCCTTTCCTTGGAGGGGAGGCCGTGTTGGAGTGGGGGAGGGTTTCCCCTCCCCCTACGGCCAACAAACCAAGGAGGGATTCCTTCCCTCCTTGTGTGGCGCTCCTCTCTCCCTCCAACCTATATATACTAGAGGCTTTTGGCACTTTTAGACAAACAAGTTTGGAGCCTCCTCTAGTTCTAGTTCTAGTTGGTCCTAATCGATCAATTAGAGCTTGACCTAGATCCTCTAATCCTCATAACTAGAAGACTAGTGTGGTTCTAATCTCCTCCCTCTAAATTCTCCGGCGATGATTTGCTCCGGACGGCGAACCGCTACCGGATCTTGAAGATTGTACGCTTGCAACTCGTGGAGAGGTCGTGCTTTCGGTCTTCCGTTTGAGGGACTGTTCATGGGAGGATTGTGGGATCACTCTTCTACTGTTCGAGGGACTCCAAGTACGATCTAGTTCATTGGCTCGTCTACTACAACTGCTACTTGGAGTCGGTAACAATATCTTAACCATTAATGCATCTTCATATTCTTCCCATTTTGTAGGGCAATTTTTGTTTGTTTTCTACTACGTGTCCCAACAATCTTCTCGCGCTTGTTTGCCTCTTTCCTCAAGTCAACTCTCCGGTTTGTTCTCTTCATTTCCAACTTGCTAGTGGTGAACAAATCTGTGGGCTCAAATAAATAAAGTGGATTCCAACAAACAAGAACAAAGTTCACTCTGAATTTTTTTATTTAAAACTGAAAATAAACATGATGACAAGTAAAGAAAATAATGAAAAGAAGAAAAATAAAATATGCATGCAGGATAACTAGGGGATAAGCCCCGCCAAGCATAGGCTCTAGACCTATCATGAACTTAATTGTGAAATCAATATCTTCTATCTCACATGTTGAAGATCATCCATAACTTATTTACAAAGAGAAAAAGGAATAACACTTATACTAGCTCCAGTATCACACGAACCATGATAACAACAAGTGCCAATCTTTAAAGAAATAACGGACATATTAACAAAATTTGGAGATCTCTTATATCTAACAATACCAGTTGCCTCCTCACAAAACTGGTTAACATGCTCTTGTAGATTCTCAATTACAAGATATTTAACCATAGCTATTTGGGGTTGTACTTATATTTGTTCATAAGGTGTATGTGTTTTAAGTCCACCTTTACTAGTTACAATTGCTACCACAGAGTCTTCCTTAATCCTAACAAGAAAATGTAGTTTCACGATATAAGCAGAAGGTAACACAGAGTTAATATTATGAACTTGCAATTCCCTATTATAAAGTATATTCTCCTTACAAGTATCTTAAAAGGATCATCATATTTAACCCACTCTTCTACCTACATAGCATTGTCAATATGGATGTTTAATTCAAGTGAAAGTATTGGTTGCCTCAAATGCATGCCATGTCTTTCTTGGTCTCATGTGACTGGCACTTAATTAGCAATAATATGAATGCTAATTCTTTTCCATTGTGCTAGCCTGAAGTCACATTGTATTGTTGGACTGCTTGCATTACATTTTCTGAATCATGATTGCCAATCGCTTCTGGTTAATCCCATGGATTGTAGAATTTGTCTATGCCCGATCAAAAGATGAAGGTGTTCTAGCGATATTTTTTTAATCTGCTTGCATCAAGAAAATATATAACCATGAAATGCATTCCTTCATACACTGATACACGGGGATATATAGCGTGACAACATTATTCTCTCTATAGAGACATAATACCTCAAGATGGAGTGATGGCTTGGTCAAAATGTGGATGCTTCCTTGTGTTTGTTTTATCCGATTATTCACTCAGACAATTTGAAGGTTGTAGGCTCCTACTATATATTCTGCTACGGGCGGTTTCGGCACATGAACCGTGCATATTTGTTTTCTCAAAAAGATTCGAATGTGACTAATCCTAAACTTAGTTGTTAATATGCATGTTTTATAATGTTATAAAGATCAACTATATTTTAGACTATGCTTATTTTCCTCTTTTCAGAACGGGGAAACATAATTCCAATGAACCCAACCAAGTTATTGACACATAATAGACTAGAAGACATTTGTTCCATTGTATTGTTTTAGCATGATATTGTCATCACAAATTGGGCTTACTGCTGGTTGTAAAAATTCAATATATACAGAGCAACATGGAACTAACTTTTTTTTTAATAGGAGACTGATTTCCGAAGCTCATGTGCTAACAAGCACACGGGACTGCTACTGTGTTTATTTTACATCGAGTCTCGTGCAACCGTGATCCCCAAACCCTATTCGACGCCTTTATAGATTTAATCGTTTGTGGCCCACACCCCCTCACTTATGTTCTTTCGTAACGGGCTGACCCATCAAGGCATTATGAGTTTCCGTTTTCAGATGCCCCCTCTTGGTTTTAGGAAGCTTCCCAACAGATTTATTTTCTCTTATGTCTTTGTTTTCCTGGTTTCACTCGACTTTGTCTTTTCTTTATTTCACATTTTTTTTAAAATTCATGAACTTTGTTCAAATTCATGAGCATTTTCCATATTCTTAGAACTTTGAAATTCATCAATTTTTTTCCAAATGAACCTTTTCTAATTCATGAACATTTTTCAAATTCATGATTTATTTTTGAATTTCTGAACTCTTTTTGAATTCAATAACTTTTTCAAACTTTTCAACTTCTTAAAGATTTATGAATTTTCAAATTCATGAACTTTGGAAAATTTATGAACTTTTTCAAATTCGTGATTTTTTTCAAATGTTAAAAAGTCAACGGTTAACAAGACCAAAATGTTGTTGTCAATGGGTCAACGGTCAAGTTGTCCATGAACGACTGAGCACAGACCATCGAGTGGTTAACGAGCTGTTGAGCGTACTTATTGGGATGGCCTAACCAGGAATGCATATGGGTGTTAGTTGACGCAACCAGCGCCTTAGGTGTGTTTGGTAGCATGCATGAAGAGTGTATAGGCCAAAAAGTTCATAAGCCGACCCACTTTTGCTTATTTGGTACGGTGTATGGGCTTACCCGGACTATGCCCATCTGATGGAGAAAAGGCCCTTAGATAGGTTTTTCCTATACGGTGCCTTAAGTGCCCGTCATAGGGTAACTCCCCAATCAGCGCACCCCCCTATACACCATTGGCCGACCCATTTTAGACTTTTTTCCTCTTCTGTCCAAGTTCAAAAACTGTGCGTCGGTCGAGATTCGAGCTTGAGACCCCTATACACAGCGCAACAGTGGTAACTATCTGGCTACCCTAGCTGTTGTGATGATTATTGGTCCTTTCACTTCTTCAATAAAGTAAACAACACTATGTTTTCCATGTTTTAGTTTTTTGTTTTGTTTTGGCCGGTTTTTCTTCTAGAATTTTATTCTTTACTTTTTCTTAAAAATCATGAACTTATCTTAAATTCGTTTTTTTTTCAATTTTTATAATTTTTTCAAAATCGATGAACTATTTTTAAAATCTGATGAACTTTTTTCAAATTTGATGAAGTTTTTTCAGAACCCGATGAACTTTTTCTCAAATTCGAGGGAGGTTATTCGAATGACCCTCGCTCTCCTCTCGCTAGCCCCCGTTATCCCCTGACCTAGCCGCCTCTCCCCTCATTCGCTAACACATGTTCTGTTAGAATTAATCCGAGGTATACAATCGATCCATGAAGAAACAAGCAATCACAGCACAATGATGACACTATGATTTGTTAACGAGGTTCGACAAACTCACCTACTCCCCTGGGAAATGACTATGGGCGCTACTCCCCGAGATACCGCAACTCTGGCCACATGGGCATGGGCACACGCCGCCGGCTCCCCCTTGCGCGCCTGTGTTATTATGTTGCCATAGGTTACATCATATGTCTACCCTCGCTATATATGAGAGGCCTAGGATACAGGTGTCCAACTAGGACACGACTCCATATTCTATCTAAACACAATACTACTCAGAGTCCAACTGTAACCTACCTTGTATACAATATTTGACACAATTCCAAGAAACTCCACCTTGGCGAATATTCTCCACCACCTTAAATTCGTCCATGTGTCAAACTTCCATGTACATTGGACTTGAGCTTGTCCCATGAGTACCACTGATACTCAAAAGACTCCATGTGACTCCACCTACAACTTGTAGTCCCTCCTTTTCTTGAACACAGTCAATGCTCGAGCAAAATTAGGTTCCTCTTTACTCTTTTATGTGCTTCCAACTTCCACAGTATCCATTCAATGCCATCACACACTGATCACTGACCTGCGTGAAAATGAACAACTCACATATTGGATGTCATACATAAGAGTTACCTAAACTTAACATCACCGCTCTTCCTTGACCGCCTGTCTGAAACTTGAAGGAATTTCACCATTGCTTGTAGTCATCCCGAGTCAATTTCGCAGTTGTCTCACCTCATGTATGACCACCAGAGCCCTGGTCCGTCTCCATGTCCATGCATACCGCACACCTAGCCGCTATTACTGCATCGAGCCTCTGCTATCCCGGTCGAGTCTCAAGGGGCGCGAACCCACACCACTCAACTCCCACTATAGAGTACCACATATCATAATCGATCGATGAAGAGTTTCATGCTTACATCAGACCACTGGGTTCTAGTCCGAAATACATGTCACTCGCTTTTCCCCCTGAAATAGGCTTCGATTCTCTGGATCCTTACACCGTAGCCCCTCAATCCAGCTCCACCTTCAACATGACTCCATGGTAGATCAGTCCACTCTCACGCCCTATCGACTTCAAGATCTGTGTGTACATGATACGTCCATTTTGCATCATGTTTTCCTACTGTTATTTATGTTGTTTTATTGTATAACAATGCTTTTTGGAGTAATTCTAATGCCTTTTCTCTCATAATATGCAAGGTATGCACCAAGGGGTAGAATTCTGGCAGCTGGAAATCTGGACCTGAAAAAGCTACGTCAAGCTACCTATTCTGCACAACTCCAAATGAGCTGAAACTCCCCGAGGATTTTTTATGGAATATTTAGTAAATATTGGAGCAAATAAGTACCAGAGGAGGGCCACCTGGTGGGCACAACCCACCTGGGCACGCCAGGAGGCCTAGACGCGCCCTGGTGGGTGCTGCCCTCCTCGGCCCATCTCCGGTGCCCATCTTCTGGTATATAAGTCATTTTGACCTAGAAAAAATAATGGGAGGACATTGGGGACGAAGTGCCGCTGCCTCGAGGCGGAACTTGGGCAGGAGCACTTTTGCCCTCCGGTGGAGCGATTCCGCCGGGGGAACTTCCCTCCTGGAGGGGGAAATCATCGTCATCATCATCACCCACAACTCTTCCATCTTGGGGAGGGCTATCTTAATCAACATCTTCACAACACCAACTCCTCTCAAACCCTAGTTCATCTCTTGTGTTCAATCTTTGTATCAAAACAATAGATTGGTGCTTGTGGTTGACTAGTAGTGTTGATTACATCTTGTAGTTGATTACTATATGGTTTATTTGGTGGAAGATTATATGTTCAGATCCATTATGCTATTTAATACCCCTATGCTCTTGAGCATGTTTATCATTTGTGAGTAGTTACTTTCGTTCTTGAGGTCACGGGGGAAATCATGTTGCAAGTAATCATGTGAACTTGATATGTGTTCGATATTTTGATGGTATGTATGTTGCCATTCTCTTAGTGGTATCATGTGAATGTCGACTACATGACACTTTACCATATTTGGGCCTAAGGGAATGCATTGTGGAGTAGTTATTAGATGGTGGGTTGCGAGAGTGCCAGAAGCTTAAACCCCAGTTTATGCGCTATTCCGTAAGGGACCGATTGGATCCAAAAGTTTAATGCTATGGTTAGAATTTATTCTTAGTACTTTTCTCGTAGTTGCGGATGCTTGCGAGAGGGTTAATCATAAGTAGGAGGTTTGTTCAAGTAAGAATAGCACCTAAGCACCGGTCCACCCACATATCAAATTATCAAAGTACCGAACACGAATTAAGCCAACATGATGAAAGCGACTAGATGAAATTCCCGTGTACCCTCAAGAACACTTTGCTTATCATAAAAAACCGTTTTGGCTTGTCCTTTGCCTAAAAAGTATTGGGCTACCTTGCTTCACTTTTGTTAATACTATTGTTACTTGCTCATTACAAATTATCCTGCTATCAAACATCTCCGCTACTCACAATTTTAGCACTTGCAGACAGTACCTTGCTTAAAACCACTTGTCATTTCCTTCTGCTCCTCGTTGGGTTCTACACTCTTACTTATCGAAAAGTGCTACAATTGACCCCATACACTTATGGGTCATCAAGGAAATTTTTTGGCGCCATTGTAGGGAGTGAAGCGCTCTTGGTAAGTGGAAATTGGTAAGGAAACATTATTACTACATGCTGAAATTTATTGTCACTTGCTACTATGGAAAACAATCCTTTGAGGGGTTTGTTCAGGGTATCTTCACCTCAAACGGAACCACAATTAATTACCCCTCAACCTACTGCACCTACTGACAATATTGAATATGAAATTCCTTCGGGCATGTTAGAGCAACTACTAGCTAATCCTTATGCAGGAGATGGAACCGAACATCCTGATATGCACTTGATATATGTGGATGAAATTTGTGGATTATTTAAGCTTTCAGGTTTGCCCGAAGATGAAGCTAAGAAGAAGGTTTTCCCTTTATCTTTGAAGGTAAAAGCATTGACATGGTATATGCTATGTGATGATATTGGATCTTGGAACTGGAACCGTTTGAAATTGGAATTTCATCAAAAAATTTATCCTATGCAGATAGTTCATCGTGATCGGAATTATATATATAATTTTTGGGTTTGTGAAGGAGAAAGTATCGCTCTAGCTTGGAGAAGGCTTAAGTCAATGTTATATTCATGCCCCAATCATGAGCTCTCAAGAGAAATTATTATTC
This sequence comes from Triticum timopheevii, assembly GCA_963921465.1. Taxonomy (NCBI): domain Eukaryota; kingdom Viridiplantae; phylum Streptophyta; class Magnoliopsida; order Poales; family Poaceae; genus Triticum; species Triticum timopheevii. Next base: position 483,859,182 of record OY997270.1, on the reverse strand, counting down.
AGAATTTTTATGCTCAGCTTTCTCGTAATGATCAAGCCATGCTCGATTCTTCTTATACTGGTTCTTTTATGAAGAAGACTATTGAGTTTCGGTGGGATCTTTTGGAAAGAATTAAACGAAACTCTGAAGATTGGGAACTCGATGAAGGTAAAAATTCAGGTATTGAACCTAAGTTTGATTGTGTTAAATCTTTTATGAATACCGATGCTTTTCAAAAGTTTAGTACTAAAATGGACTTGACTCTGAGATAGTAGCTTCCTTTTGTGAATCTTTTGCTGCTCTTGTTGATCTCCCTAAGGAGAAGTGGTTTAAATATCACCCACCAATTAAAGAAGAAACTAAAGAACCGGTGAAAGCTAAAGAAGAAACTATCATTTACAATGTTGATCCAGTTGTTCCCACTGCTTATATTGAAAAACCACCTTTTCCTTTTAGGATGAAGGAACATGTTAAAGCTTCAACTGTGGTTAACAAAAGTTATGTTAGAACACCAAAACCTTCTGAACAAATCAAAGTTGAACCTAGTGTTGCTATGGTTAAAGATCTCTTAGTTGATAATATGAATGGGCATGTTATTTACTTATGTGGTGAAGCTTCTAGAATTGCAAAACCTGAAGGAAAAGATAAACATAGACCAGTTGTAGGCATGCCTGTTGTCTCAGTTAAGATATGTCACTGTTATCATGGGTTATGTGACCTAGGTGCTAGTGTGAGTGCTATTCCTTTCTCCTTATATCAAGAGATTAAAGATGAAATAGCACCTGCTGAAATAGAAGACATATATGTTACTATTAAACTTGCCAATAGAGATACTATATCATCAATTAGGATTCTTAGAGATATTGAAGTCTTGTGTGGGAAAATAAAATACCCTACTATTTTTCTTGTTCTTAGCACACCACAAGATGAATTTTGCCCCATTATTTTTGGTAGACCTTTCTTGAACACTGTCAATGCTAAAATAGATTGTGAGAAACAAACTGTCGGTGTTAGCTTTGGTGATGAATCTCATGAATTTAATTTTTCCAAGTTTAGTAAACAATCTCATAAGAAAGATTTGCCTAGCAAGGATGAAATTATTGGTCTTGCTTCTATTGCTGTGCCTCCTACTGATCCTTAGGAACAATATTTGCTAGACCATGAAAATGATTTGCATATGCGTGAAAGAAATGAAATAGATAGAATCTTTTTCCAACAAGCACCTCTGCTTAAACACAATTTTCCTATTGAAACTCTAGGAGGTCCTCCTCCACCTAAAGGTGATATTGTGTTTGAATTAAAACAATTGCCAGACACTCTGTAATATGCTTATCTTGATAAAAAAAGATATATCCTGTTATTATCAGTGCCAATCTTTCAGAAAATGAAGAAGAAAGATTATTGAAAGTTCTAAGGAAGCACAGGGCTGCTATTGGATATACTCTTGATGATCTTAAGGGCATTAGTCCCACTCTATGTCAGCACAAGATTAATATGGAACCTAATGCTAAACCTGTTGTTGATCACCAACGTCGGTAAATCCGAAAATGAAAGAAGTGGTAAGAACGGAAATATTGAAACTTCTGGAAGCAGGTATAATCTATCCTATAGCTGATAGTAGATGGGTAAGTCATGTTCATTGTGTCCCTAAGAAGGGAGGTATTACTGTTGTTCCTAATGATAAGAATGAGCTTATTCCACAAAGAATTGTCACAGGCTATAGAATGGCAATTGATTATAGAAAATTAAATAAAGCTACTAAAAAAGATCATTACCCTATGCCTTTTGTCAATCAAATGTTAGAAAGATTATCTAAGCACACACATTTTTGCTTCCTTGATGGATACTCTGGCTTTTCATAAATACCTGTTTTACAATCTGATCAAGAAAAGACCACTTTTACTTGTCCTTTTGGAACATTTGCTTATAGACGCATGCCTTTCGGTTTATGTAATGCACCTGCTACCTTTCAAAGATGTATGATTGATATATTCTCTGATTTTTGTGAAAAGATTGTTAAAGTTTTCATGGATGACTTTTCTGTTTATGGGAAGTCTTTTGGTGATTGTTTAAGCAATCTTGATCGAGTCTTGCAGAGATGCAAACAAACAAATCTCATCTTGAATTGGGAGAAGTGGCACTTTATGGTTAACGAAGGTATTGTCTTGGGCCATAAAATTTTTGAAAGAGGCATTGAGGTGGACATAGCCAAGGTTGATGCAATTGAGAAAATGCCATGTCCTAAAGATATCAAAGGTATTCTTAGTTTCCTTGGTCATGCTGGTTTCTATAGGAGGTTTATCAAAGCCTTTTCTAAAATTTCTAGGCCTCTTACTAATCTTTTGCAAAAGGATATTCCCTTTGTGTTTGATGATGACTGCATGGAAGCCTTTGAAACACTAAAGAAAGCATTAATTACCGCACCTGTCGTTCAACCACCTGAATTGGAACTTGCCTTTTGAGATTATGTGTGATGCTAGTGATTATGCTGTTGGTGCTGTTCTAGGACAAAGAGTTGATAAAAAACTAAATGTTATTAATTATGCTAGTAAAACTCTAGACAGTGCTCAACAAACTATGCTACCACTGAAAAAGAATTCTTAACAGTGGTGTTTGCTTGTGATAAATTCAGATCTTACATTGTTGATTCTAAAGTAACTATTCACACCGATCATGCTGCTATAAAATATCTTATGGAAACGAAAGATGCTAAACCTAGACTCATTAGGTGGGTTCTTCTGCTGCAAGAATTTGATTTGCATATCACTGATAGGAAAGGAGCAGAGAACCCCGTAGTTGATAACTTGTCTAGACTTGAAAATATTCTTGATGACCCACAACCTATTAGTGATAGCTTTCCTGATGAACAACTAGCTCAATAAATGTTTCTCATAGTACACCTAGGTATGCTGACTATGCTAATTATATTGTTGCTAAATACATACCACCTAGCTTTACATACCAACAAAAGAAAAAAAATCTTCTATGATTTAAGACATTACTTTTAGGATGACTCACATCTTTATAAAGAAGGGGTAGATGGTATTATTAGAAGTTGTGTACCTGAGCATGAACAGGAACAAATCCTACGGAAATGTCACTCTGAAGCTTATGGAGGACATCACGCAGGAGACATAACCGCTCATAAGGTATTGCAATCTGGTTTTTATTGGCCTACTCTCTTCAAAGATGCCTGTAAGTTTGTCTCATCCTGTGATGAATGCCAAATAACAGGTAATATCAGTAAGCATCAAGAAATGCCTATGAATTATTCACTTGCTGTTGAACCATTTGATGTTTGGGGATTTGACTTCATGGGATCTTTTCCTTCCTCTAATCGGTATACACATATTTTGGTTGTTGTTGATTATGTTACTAAATGGGTAGAAGCTATTCCAACTAGTAGTGCTGATCACAACACCTCTATTAAAATGCTTAAGGAAGTTATTTCCCCAAGGTTTGGAGTCCGTAGATATTTAATGACTGATGGTGGTTCACACTTTATTCATGGTGCTTTCCGTAAAATGCTTGCTAAGTATGATGTTAACCATAGAATTGCGTCACCTTATCATCCTCAGACTAGTGGTCAAGTTGAACTTAGCAATAGAGAAATAAAACTAATCTTACAAAAGACTGACAATAGGTCTCGGAAGAATTGGTCTAAGAATTTAGATGATGCACTTTGGGCTTATAGAACAACTTACAAAAATCCTATGGGTATGTCTCCTTATAAAATGGTTTATGGAAAAACTTGTCATTTACCTCTTGAGTTAGAACACAAAGCTTTTTGGGCAATAAAAGAACTCAATTATGATTTCAAACTTGCTGGAGAAAAGAGGTTATTTGATATTAGCTCATTAGATGAATGGAGAACCTAGGCTCCTGAAAATGCTAAGTTATTTAAAGAAAAAGTTAAAAGATGGCATGATAAAAGAATCCAAAAGCGTGAGTTCAAAGTAGGAGAATATGTTCTTTTGTACAACTCTCGTTTCAGATTCTTTGCAGGAAAACTCCTCTTCAAATGGGAAGGACCCTATGTCATCGAGGAGATCTATCGATCCGGAGCTATCAAAATAAATAATTCCAAAGGGACTAACTCGAAGGTTGTCAATGGGCAACAAATAAAACACTATATCTCAGGTATGCCCATTAATGTTGAAAGCAATGTTATCCAAACTTTGACACCGGAAGAACACATAAAAGAGTCCTTCCAGAACACTCCAGAATCGTGAAAATAAGGAGGTACATGATACGGTAAGTAAACGGACTCCAAAAAATCCGCAAAAATATTTTTTTGTCAGTTTTGGAATATTTGGAAGATTAGGAAAATAAGAAACTTCTCGGAAAGTGACCCTAGTGGGCACGATACACCAGGGCGCGCCAGGCTTGGCGCGCCTAGGTGGGTTGTGCCCACCTCCGGTACTTTCCGGCCTCCGTTTTTCTTCTGTTCTGCTTGTTCCCCAAGATAAAAAATCTATATATATCTCCCGAACTTGTTAACCTCCATATCATGGAGAAATCTCCTGTTTTCTTTTCTCTCTGTTTTCCTGTCAGATCTGAAATTATGTCGTCCCAAGACTCGGAGGGTGAGAGTTATGTTGCAGACTTTATCGCAAACCCCAAAGTCTATGGGGATGTGGAGCACTATGGCTGGACCTCAGAGGAAGAAGAAGACTTTGATCCTAAGAGGAAGGAGGAGACAAGCTCGGAGGAGGATGAAGTTCCATTGCCCCAACCTGGGGACATGCACATTGAATTTAAGAAGTCAAGTCTCCCCAATAAAGTAAAGAGGCCTAAGATCCAGTTTATCCCTTTTCGTCTCTTGCAGGAAAATAAGCAAGATTTATCCAAAAAGGTGTTGGAGCTTGAGTGGGAGATCCGAGAACTGAAAGATGAGAACTCCGTCCTCAAGCGTAAGCTGAGTAAGAAAGACAAGAAACCCACTACTTCATCACCACCATCTTCTTCATTACCACCAAAAGAAAACTGAGTATTGGGTATGGGCACTCCCCTTGGCTTTCGCCAAGCTTGGGGGAGGTGCCCCAATATCGTATCATCCCCACTATCTTTTGCCTTTACTTTCTTAGTTCGATTAATGGTTATCTTTTGCTATTAGATAATAAAAGTTCAGTTTGATCCTTTCTTTTTGTGAGTTTGCTTAGTGATCAATCCTTGTAATCGTGTGCGAGATATAATAAAGTTTAGTTTGGGTGTTGCCTTCTTTACTTTCTTGTTGCAATAAAAAGAAAGGAAATAAAAAGAAAAGGTCAGATGCTAATCTTATGGTAAGTGATGACATTACACAAGGAAAAGTATAAGAAGAAAATTTTATTGTAGATTGACAAACATAGCATTGGTCGATGATGCAACACATGAAAGAATTAATAAGGGAAGAGAAGATTCACATATAAATATACTATCATGGAAATCTTTTGTGATTGTGAGCACCCTTCAAAATATTATATGCCAAAATTGTTGACATTGGACAAGGAAGACAACTTAATGATTTATGTTTGTTCATATTCACATAGAAGTCATATTGTCATAGATCCTTCAACATGTGGTGCTTGCCCTATCCTTGCTAGCCAAAAACTCCGCACTAAGTAGAGATACTACTTGTGCATCCAAAACTCTCGAACCCTATCTTGTTTGAGAGTCCACCATACCTACCTATGGATTGAGTAAGATCCTTCAAGTAAGTTGTCATCGGTGCAAAAATGGCAATAAAAATTTCTTATAAAAATGTGAGATCATTTAGTGTAAGGAAAAATTGAGCGTTGTACGAACTTGTGATGGTGAAGAATAAAAGCGACAGACTGCATAATAAAGGTTGCATCACAAGGGGCAATATAACGTGAAGTTCTCTTGCACTAAGGGGTTGAGCGTACAAACAAAAAGCGCATGGCAACCTCTGCTTCCCTCTGAGAAGGGCCTATCTTTTACTTTCATGTATTTACTTTTATGCAAGAGTCAAAGTTTTCTCTCAATTCCTTTTATTTTTCTCCTTTGGCAAACATCATGTGGTGAGGAAAGATCTAGGCACATATGTCCAGTTGAATATGGGTAGCATGAGTTACTGTTGTTGACATCACCCTTGGGGTGAGTGTGTTGGGAGGCGAAACTATAAGCCCTTATCTTTCTTTGTGTCCGGCTAAAACGTTTTGCTCATGTGTACGAGGTGAGTGTTAGCAATTATAGAAGACTAAATGATGGTTGAGTATGTGGACTTGCCTAAAGGCCCTGATACGTGACCCTTCCTGAAAAGATGATGAATTGTAGTTGCAAAGTTGACTAAGAACATAGTTTGTTGATTTCCAATAGAGTTATGCTTTATGCTTCGATGTTGTGATGAATTGTCACTTGTTCATAAGAAGTCTATGATAAAAGTGCTATGATAAAAGTTTTATAGTAAAGTTTGTTGCTGTTATAATAATTCACATGATGCTGCTATGTTCGTATTTTTGTTTTTGTCGACACCTCTCTCTCTAAGCATGTGGTCATGTTTCTCGATTTCGGTTTTCGCTTGAGGACAAGCGAGGTCTAAGCTTGGGGGAGTTGATACGTCCATTTTGCATCATGCGTTCCTACTGTTATTTATGTTGTTTTATTGTATAATAATGTTTTTTGGAGTAATTCTAATGCCTTTTCTCTCATAATATGCAAGGTATGCACCAAGGGGGAGAATTCTGGAAGCTAGAAATCTGGACCTGCAAAAGCTACCTTCAAGCTACCTATTCTGCACAACTCCAAATGAGCTGAAACTCTTCGAGGATTTTTTATGGAATATTTAATAAATATTGGAGAAAATAAGTACCAGAGGAGGGCCACCAGGTGGGCACAACCCACCTGGGCGCGCCAGGAGGCCTAGGCGCGCCCTGGTGGGTGTTGCCCTCCTCGGCCCACCTCTGGTGCCCATCTTCTAGTTTATAAGTCATTTTGACCTAGAAAAAATAAGGGGAGGACATTTGATACGAAGCACCGCCGCCTCGAGGCGGAACTTGGGCAGGAGCACTTTTGCCCTCCGACGGAGCGATTCCGCTGGGGGAATGCTACCTCTTGAGCAGTGCGTTGGTTTTCCCTTGAAGAGGAAAGGGTGAGGCAGCAAAGTAGTGTAAGTATTTCCCTCAGTTTTTGAGAACCAAGGTATCAATCCAGTAGGAGGCTCCACGCAAGTCCCTCGTACCTACACAAACAAACAAGAACCTCGCAACCAACGCGATAAATGGGTTGTCAATCCCTTCACGGCCACTTGTGAAAGTGAGATTTGATAGATATAATAAGATAAGATAAATATTTTTGGTATTTTTATCATATAGATTGGAAAGTAAAGATTGCAAAATAAAGTAGATCGGAAACTTATATGATAGAAAATAGACACAGGGGCCATAGGTTTCACTAGTGGCTTCTCTTAAGATAACATAAGTATTATGGTGGGTGAACAAATTACTGTCGAGCAGTTGATAGAAAAGTGCATAGTTATGAGAATATCTAGGCATGATCATGTATATAGGCATCAGGTCCGCGACAAGTAGACCGAATCCTGCCTGCATCTACTACTATTACTCCATACATCGACCGCTATCCAGCATGCATCTAGCGTGTTAAGTTCATAAGAACAAAGTAAATCATTAGGCAAGATGACATGATGTAGAAGGATAAACTCAAGCAATATTATATAAACCCCATTTCTATCCTCGATGCCCACAATACAATACGTGCCTTGCTGCCCCTGCTGTCACTGGGAAAGGACACCGCAAGATTGAACCCAAAGCTAAGCACTTCTCCCATTGCAAGAAAGATCAATCTAGTAGGCCAAACCAAACTGATAATTCGAAGAGACTTGCAAAGATAACCAATCATACATAAAATAATTCAGACGAGATTCAAATATTTCTCATAGATAAACTTGATCATAAACCCACAATTCATCGGATCTCGACAAACACACCGCAAAAAGAGTTACACCGAATATATCTCCAAGAAGATCGAGGAGAACTTTGTATTTAGATTCAAAGAGAGAGAAGAAGCCATCTAGCTAATAACTATGGACCCTAAGGTCTGTGGTAAACTACTTATAATTCATCGGAGAGGCTATGGTGTTGATGTAGAAGCCCTCTGTGATCGATTCCTCCTCCAGCAGAGCATCGGAAAAGGCTCCAAGATGGGATCTCACGGGTACAGAAGGTTGCGGCGGTGGAAATAGGGTTTCATGGTGCTGCTGGATGTTTTCAGGGTACGTAAGTATATATAGGCGAAGGAAATCGGTCAGGGGAGCCACGAGGGGCCCACGAGGGTGGGGGGCGTGCCCACCCCCCTAGGGCACGCCCTGGACCCTCGTGGCCGCCTCGGCTGCTTCTTCACTTCCACTCCAAGTCTCCTGGATTGCGTTTGTTCCAAAAAGATATCTCCCGAAGGTTTCGTTCTGTTTGGACTCCGTTTGATATTCCTTTTCTTTGAAACACCGAAATAGGAAAAAAACAACAATTTGGGCTGGGCCTCCGGTTAATAGGTTAGTCCCAAAAATGATATAAAACTGTATAGTAAAGCCCATAAACATCCAAAACAGGTAATATAATAGCATGGAACAATCAAAAATCATAGATACGTTGGAGACGTCTCAGGGAACTTCCCTCCCGGAGGGGGAAATCATCGTCATCATCATCACCAACAACTCTCCCATCTTGGGGAGGGCTATCTTCATCAACATCTTCACAGCACCAACTCCTCTCAAACCCTAGTTCATGTCTTTTGTTCAGTCTTTGTATCAAAACTATAGATTGGTGCTTGGGGGTGACTAGTAGCACTACAAAAAAATACACTTCCGTGATGATATGTGTTTGCCACAGTAGGTCGCGTTTTTTGTCATGCATGTACATCCATGACAAATTTATGACAGAATCAAGATAGTCATACCTGTGCTGTCGTAGAAGTGTTCCATGACATTACCAAAATTATCATCACGGAAGTGTCCACTTCCATGACGATAAATCGCGCGTCACAGAAGTGCTTTCGTCAAGGGTGACTGACACGTGGCATCCACCGTAACGGAACGCCGTTAAGCTATCGGGTCGGGTTTTGGATCCGATAACCCGTTAACAGCCCCGACCAATGGGGATTTTCCACGTGTAAAATCATCATTGGCTGGAGGAAACATGTGTCGGCTCATCGTTGGGACAGATGTCATCCACTCATTGGACGGAAGGTGCCTATGATACGTCGACACGTGGCACGGCCCAACAGAGGCCCATTCCTGTGAAAAGGTCAGCCCAGTAAAAATTAGCAGGCCAGCCCATATAAGGCCTACTTGTGTCAGGTCCATTTAAGCCCACGGCCCATACGAGATGTGCCAATTCGGCCCGTCAACGGCTCGTTAAAGATTTGAAACCATTGCAGCCCATCGTCAGTTCAAGCCCGTTAACAGCCCGCTATATATCTGGGCTCAATATCGGCCCGATGAGATTTCGGCCTGTTAACGGCCCATTTAATGGATGGGCCAATTTTCAGGATGTACATCTTTCGGTCTTTTAGCGACCCATTTAAATGTTGGGCTAGTTTCCGGCCCGGTGTGTCTTTCAGCCTGTTGACGGCCCATAAATCTGATGGGCCATTTGTTGTCGGACCTGAGTTTCGGTCTTTTAGTGGCCCATTTAAGTGTTGGGCCAATTTTCTGGCCCGGTGTCACTTTGAGCCTGTTGACGGCCCATAAATCAGTTGGGCCATTTGTAGTCGGACCTGAGTTTTGGCCTTTTAGCGACCCATTTAAGTGTTGGGCCAATTCCCGGCCCTGTGTGCCTTTTGGCCTGTTAACAGACCATAAATGAGTTGGGCCATTTGTAGTCGGACCTTAGTTTTGGCCTTTTAACGGCCCATGCCCTTCATGGTCCAATACCAGCCCAGTTTCTCTTTCGGCCTGCTAAAGGCCCACAACACAGTTGGGCCATTTACAATACGACCTGACTTTCGGCCTCTTAGCGGCCCATGGTCTTCATGGTCCAGTACAAGCCCGCTGTCTCTTTCGGCCTGCTAAAGGCCTACAGTATAGTTGGGCCATATGTATCCCAAACTTAGTAACGGCTTGTTAACGGCCCGTGAAATAAACTGGGGCCACTTGCTGCCCACTTCGATGTCGGCCTGTTAACGACCCGGGAGGTAAGAGGGCCGACCATTAACTTTCGGCCTAGTAACGGCCCATTAACTTAATGGGCCCACTAAAGTTCGTACATGTCTTTAGGCCAAATTAGATAATTTGAGCCCATTATGACGAGCAATTATGCACAGGACCAAAACCGATCACGCAAAGGTACGGCATACAGGGAATAATGTTGCACATCCAGCATATATTACAGGAAATTACATCCACTGGGCAATCAAAGATTGATGCCAGTGCAAATAAATGAGCAAAACCTAACCATCTACAACGTCACAATCTGCAACCTCAGCACAGATGACGCCCATAAGCATGTGGGCAAGTTCTTTCTGCTTTGCTACATTGTCTCTGAAAACATTGATCAGTTGTTGTGTCGCGCGACTCTACACCTTTGATTCATCCACCATTTCCATCATTGCTTCAGCCATTAATTGGTTCACAAACATACATTTATTCCATTGCATTCGAGACAGAGGATACTGAACAGATTCAGATGGCGATTTTGGCAGGCTTGTATTATTGATAGTGGAGAGTGTCTCGACCACTGCATCTTAACATAAATTAGGATGGGAACCAAACAGATTAATCATGAGTTATTGCCATGTTACCTAGCCTAGATTTACTGGAAAGAAAAAATGGGGTTGCCTTGCTGTTTTCAAAGTTTGTCTTCTTATCTTCAGCAGCCTGCACAAAATTAACACACTAGCATTGCTATCATTGGCCAAGTCAGATAATAGGAAAGCAACATTGACACAACGAACGTTTGGGCAACTAGCCTACACCAAATTAACACAATATGGCACAGCTATCATCAGCCAGGTAAGGTAGTACGAAAGCAACATTGACACAATGAATGAATGGGCAACCAGAGAAGCACTACAATTCAGTAATGTGCGTGATATGAGATAGTACATTCATGCAGCTCAGTATGTAAAACTACCAGGCAGTTTTCCTTACAAAAATCAACATTGGCGCCTTTAACATTTTGCTACAACTAATTTTAGATCAGATAAAGGTTAGATTCACGCCGATTAACAAAATACATGTTGATGTAAAAATATAGTGATATACAACAGGTACTTACATCAGCATTGGAGCACAGAGAATTCCCGCAAGATATTTTCCTCGAATACGATCCCAATGGAGGAAGTCTTCTATCGTTTAACCTTATTTTCTAAAAGAGAGATGGGTAAGAAACATGTAGAAAATATGATCAGAATGCTATAAAATTTCATGATGCGAGGATATGCACACGCTTCTTAGAATGGAGTTGACATTCTTTTGCTGGACTGGAGCGGACTAGTTCTTTGGCCACTGGAATCTGCTTATTATCAGTGGGAGTTGGGTTTCTCTGTGCTGGAGCAGTATCTATGAAAATGGAGTTGGCTTATTATCTCCTGGTGTTTGGATCTTTTGCAAAGACCTGGTTTGTAACCCTTCAGATTCTAACATAGCCGTCTTCCCCTTGCATACCTTATATAGAAGAATGGTGATTCAGTTATAAAACATGCTACAGCAGAGATGGAATAGGTACTGAAGAGTAGAAAGGCATGACATATTGACATGTATTCCCTCCTTCCGGAAATAAATGGACGGGTCTAGACGTATTTCAGTTCTAGATACATCCAGTTTTATCCATTTCTGCGACATTTAATCCGGACGGAGGGAGTATGATGTAAGAGCTAGGGATACGACAGGACAACACAGTAAAAAAACACTGAAAAACCACTGTAGAACCAAAGTATTGAAACCCACTGACATGAGACAGTACACTCATGCAGCTCAGGATGCAAAACTACCAGGCAGTTTTCCTTACAAAAATCAACATTGTGGCCTTTAATCATACATTTTGCTACAACTAAATTTAGATCAGATAAAGGTTGGATTCACGCCGATTAACAAAATACATGCTGATGTAAAAATATAGTGATATACAACAGGTACTTACATCTACATTGGAGCACAGAGAATTCCTGCAAGAATCTTTCCTCATAAACGATACCATTGCAGAAATTCTTCTATCTGTTAAGCTTATTTTCTAAAAGAGAGATGGGTAAGAAACATGTAGAAAATATGATCAGCATGCTATAAAATTTCATGATGCAAGGATACGCACACGCTTCTTAGAATTGAGTTGACATATTTTTGCTGGACTGGAGCGGACTAGTTCTTTGGCCACTGGAATCTGCTTATTATCAGTAGGAGTTGGGTTTCTCTGTGCTGGAGCAGTATCTATAAAAACTGGAGTTGGTTTATTATCTCCTGGCGTTTGGATCTTTTGCAAAGGCCTTGTTTGTAACCCTTCAGATTCTAACATAGTCGTCTTCCCCTTGCATGCCTTGTATAGAAGAATGGTGCTTTAATTATAAAACATGCGACAGCAGAGAGATGGAATAGGTACCGAAGAATAGAAAGGCATGACATATTGACATGTATTCCCTCCATCCAGAAAAAATGGATGGGTCTAGGCGTATTTCAGTTCTGGATACATCCTTTTTTATCCATTTCGGCAACATGTAATCCGGACGGAGGGAGTATGGTGTAAGAGCTAGGGATACGACAGGACAACACAGCAAAAAAAACTAGTTGAATGTAAAACTATATGCTAGCGGAATACATACAGAAATAACTAAGGCAACATACATGTGTATGATTGGGAAAATAAGATGGCATTGCAACAGAGCACTAGAACAGCACTTCAATGTAAAAAAAACATTGTATGGCAGACATATGAAGTACATACTGATGAATAACAATGCATAAGATATTCAGAAGCATGATGTCCAAATTAAGCAGATGGCATTGCGATAGAGTAGAATGACAATACTTGAATTTGAAAACATATCATGAATGGAATAGGTACTGAAAAACAGGAAGGCATGACATATTTACATGCATGATCAGCATGCTAAGAACATGGCATTGCAACAGAGTAGATACACTTCAGGACATTATATGCATGTTGTACCCATATCACAGGCCAAGTTAGAGCAAGGACCTTGTGGGGTGAAGAGGATTCATCATCTTTCTGCAAGTCTTCTGAAGAACTGCCTTTACATGTTCCATCATATTGGGTATCATTGACATCAAGTTTATTGGCCTTTACATTGCTCCGTGAGGTTCTTGTGGATATATCAGTGTGTGCAATTATATCTGACATGCATGGGAGACAACTGGTAGTTAGATTTATGTAAATGAGTGCCTGTAGGAGACGACATAAATAGTAGGACTGGGGTTAACTAGCAGCAACAGGTCTCATAAACTGAAGGGAGAACACAGATGAAAGCTACAGAATATGTATCGTTTGTACTCGAGATTAACTAGATGGCACACAAAAGTATTAAAGAACAACATAGGTAATACTAGAAGTGGTATAATACTATAATCACTAGCCTGTGGGATAACATTGGCTGATGGATGATAACTATGGAACAGCGTTACCTAAAGAACAAGTATCTTAGCTGAACTATGGAACAACATGAACTCCTGAACAAGACCCATAAGAGATCAACATGAATATATAGTGAAATGTGATGATCTATTTTCCGTGCTTAGATGAATAACAAAGCCATAAATGTTGCACACAAGTAAGATGAGGGTACAACCTATCTGGCTGCCATCCATAGGAGTGAGCATCATGTGCTGACTTGTCGATGGCCCTGCAGTTGTTGTGGCTGTCCATGTCGGGCATGCACATTTGATGCAGGGAACTGTTGAGTGGGGACTGTAGCTCCCTTCTGGTGTATGCTTCCCTTGTTGGAGCAGTTGCGGTGAGTCGGAAGACGGTGTGTCTGAAGATGCAGATAACGCATAATGTTAAGAATGACATATCTCTTTGATCCGAAGAAATACACTAAGAGATCAACAGCAAGGTACGAGAGTGGTCACACGTCTGTTGACTGAATACTAAATTTGGGTCACATGATTTTATTTTATTTTGGTACTGTCCGATCTACGTCGGATGGCTTGATGGCCGTCTTGTGCCTCCCAGCTGACACTGTTCGAAATCTTCCCCGAAGAGCCAGCGACCAACAGCAGAGCAACCTGCCTCCGCAGTCCGTGGCCTCGGCCAAAACCCCGCTCCCCGCCCCACCGCACTGCCGTGGTTGCGCCGCCCCCGGGCCAATCCACAAAGACTCCCCGTCATCCAGATCCGGTGGCGGCAGTACCTTCAACCCACGCAACTCTAAAAGATAGCCATCTAAGTGCTGCTTCCGTGGCGAACTTGCAGCCCCGCACCCTTACATTAGACACCAGCCAACCGACAGCCTAGGAGCTCCGCCGCCTCGAGGTGTGCTGCTTCCCATTGGGAATCGATTGGCCCAGAATAAAAATCCAGACAACTGACGCCTAAATAAAGTGATTTCAAATGAGGGTGCGACCTATCTGGCGGCATGGTGAAGTAGGCAGGTCCAGCTGCCGAGTCGGTGAGGCCGGCGCGGTTGCGGTGGCGACCGGCGGCAGGGAAAGAGCAATGTGTCGAAGGCTACGCGGAAGCAGCGCCAGGACTCTGGACGGATCCGAAGTTGGAGCCGCTCCGGCGCCGTGAACAATGGCGGGGGTGAATCGGCTCCGGTACGGTTCAAGCGACCGTCGTCGAGGCAGAACCAACAGCACAGAGTAAGAGGCACACGGCCCAGTGCACGACGGCAATTGGACAGCGTCTCCGGCATTAGGGAGGAGGGCGGCTGTGAAATTGGTGTAGTGGGGGGCGCCATGGAGGTGGGGCTGAGGTTTCGCGGCTCCGGAGAAGGGAGCTTCCCGGGGAGAAGGTGATTTGGCGCCCACGAGGTATGAATGGGGGCGGGCGGGGGGGGGGGGGGGGGTGGGGGAATTGGGAGGGGAGTGGAACCATGTCTTACGGACACATTTGTCTGAAATGTGAGGGGGAGTTACAGTTCTACCCTTGCCTATAGGCTTCTCGGCTTGGGTCTGTGTACTGAGGGTTGGGGATAGTAGAGTAACTTTGCTTCTCCCCAAATAGTGGGCGGGAGCAATTTCTGGCGAGGAGGGCGTGTTTTGAACTATAGTGGGCGCGAGTGATTTCGGGCGAGGAGAGCGTGTTTTGAAATAGTGGGCACGAGCTATTTCGGGCGAGGAGAGCGTGTTTTGCCGACCATGGTTAATGAATTATTCGGCACATGTCATTTCGGCCGAGGAGAAGGCGCGCTTGGATGAAGTTACGAACCTACCCTCGATGTACAACGGGCCAATTGATGCGTGTCCCACATAGGACGGTAATTTTGCGTCTCCCATTTATTTGCTCGGGTGAATTCCACCGAGCAGAGAGGATGTTTAACAGTTCGTTCAAATTTTAGGAGAACGAGCATCCACGTCTACCTTACCAAGTCGATTCGAATCAAATTTTGAAATATTAGCTTGCCACTTCTTTTTTAGATGGAGAGATGATGCTCGGGAGTAATGTGTTTTTACATGCTCGTTGCTAGCGATTTACTATATGACAAATAGTTGACCCACTCAAAAACGCGAATCAAACCCAAAATGAAATATCTCGATTCAATGAACTAGCTCGTTCAGTAGGTCAAAATAGTGAACTAAATCCAAAATTGAACACCTCAATCAAGTAGCATGTTGTACAGTATTATAGTACTCCATGAACATGTTGAAAGTCAAATTAATGAACTTGTTTGATATACGCATATATCCGTTCATGTTTGGATTGCAGACAACATGTTCTCCAATTTAAATATTTGAATGCAAGTTAACATGGTTTATATCAGTCTTTGATGCATAAAACGCGACTTTCCCCTCTCCCGGACTCCTGTTCTCTCTCTCTCTCTCTCTCTCTCTCTCACTCACTCTCTCGCCAACAATCTTCAATTCTGTCGCACGCATCCGACAAAAAAACCTTGTTGCCCCCCCTCTCTCTCTCTCACTCTCTCTCTCTCTCTCTGTGTGTGTGTGTGTGTGGGGGGGGGTCTTTCTAGTTCGCATTCATATATACATCATCTATAGGTCTCTCTCGCACACTATCTATGATACTCTAGCTAGTCCAAGCTAGATATCTTGGGTGCACTCATCGTACGCACAGAAATTCCTTGGCTCTTTGCTCGTAACTCTCTCACGCACCACTATGTTGTCTCGGAGCTCTTCCCCCCCTCTCAAACTCTCCATCCACATGGGTGACACATACACATGCATATCTCACTAGCACTTGATAGGCCCATCTAAAACTCTATCTCTCTCCATCATTCTCTCTCCATCTCACACGCACACACACACACACACACAATCTCATGCCCAGCTAGCCAAGTATGATGGTCTCTCACTCAATTGTAGGCACTCGCAGTCCCCCCTATATGTATATGACTAGCTAATCTTAGTCTCCATCACAAACATGTGCATGGTCTATCTCGATTTCTCTCGGGGCATCTTTCTATCACGCACGCACTCCCTCGATCTCCCACCCATATAGTCCCCTCACGATCTCGAGGGGATCTCTCTATCACAAACACACCCTCTCTCCCTCCCCATGCGTCCATGCCATCCATGTGTCCCTCTCGACCTTTTTTCCTTGTTGGCCAGACCTCTATTGGACATGTGCTACAGGGGTGTCTCTCTCCGTTGCAAACAATCACACACTAGCTATCTTTGTGTATCTCCTCGCCTCGCTTTTCCATCTCGGAGATGCATGCGTGATATGTTCGCATAAGAAACGAAAAACACACACTCTCTCTAATTTATCGTTTGTTGTCACTTTCTCTTTCACACACATACTCTTTTTGCACACTTACTCATTCTCTTTCACACGCACTTGATCTATCTCGACTGAGGCATTCACCTACGTCCATAGCACATAGATTTATTGAAAAGTCAAACATCACAAAGTTTGACCATGTACGTGGAGAAAAAGAATTACATCTAGTACGGCAAACATATACCATTAGATTCACCATGAGATGTAGTTTTGTATGATGTATCTTTGGTATTGTAGATATAAATAACATTTGCGTAAACCTGATCAAAGTTTCCAAAGTTTGACTTCTAAAAAATTTACATGCACTGCATTATCGAGCGGATGGAATATCTCTTTCCCACTCTCAGCTATCTGACGCACCACTCAGCCTTATCGGGGCTCCTCAATCTCTCTCAAACTTTATTGGTCAGTTTGGTTCATGACCTGACCCTCATGCCTTGATGGCCGGTACTGCCTGGTGTGGACGTGAGATGTAAAATATTTCTGCCTGGCCAGGCTTGTGTGATGCTGAAGCGTTTGGTTCATGCCTGGGCCAGGCAAAGCATCAATGTCCCATCAATCAATCCATGCATCAATTATTTAATGCTAATATCCATCCATGTTGCTGTTAGCCTCGTGGCCGCACGACCAGGCAGGGCCAGGCGTTCGAAATCGGTCGCTTGGGCCAGGCTACTTGCAGTGTCTGGAGTTCAGCCGGGCTAATTAAAGTGCAAGGGAACCCAACCCAGGCGGGCTTTCTTTTTCACAGGGTAGCAACCAAACAAGCGTGCATGAAATCCAGCCACAACCCTAGGCCACGCAAAAGATGCTCATGATGCAAGCCAAACGGGCCTTATATCTCCATGGTTTACACATACACATGTCTCGCTCGCGCTATACATATAGACACATCCAACACTCTCCGCCCTTGTTCTCTCTCCATGTGACACGCACCCCCCTAAGTACCATAATCCCTCACTCCATCATAAGCTCTGTTTGGATCCATGGGTTAGAGTTAGTTTGGGTTAGTTTGGAGTCAACTAACCCAAAAAGATCCAAACAGGAGGGTTAGTTTAGGTTAGATCCATCTAACCCATCCAAAAAAAACTAACCCATCCAAGAGGTGCTTATTTGGGTTAGTTCTTCTCGGGACCACTAATAAATAGTTTTTTCTCTCGCTCTCCCCACAGCAGATCCCTCCCCACTTCCTCGAAGCTTCTCGTCCTCTCCCTCCCTCCCTCTCGCACCGCCTGTGAAGGTGCCTCGCCGTATCCGTGCTCCATCTAACCCTGCCATCCAAACACCTCTTTACTTAGAGTTAGTTCAGGGTTAGAATCTAACTCTAACCTCTAACCGAGTTAGAGTATCCAAACAGGGCCATAGGCGCAAGCACTCCCCCCCTCCTAAGTATGATTATCTCTTACTAGCCATCAGGAACACACGTATTGTCTCCTTCCATCCATACGTCTATCTCTATATCTCTCGGGGCATCTTCTATCGCGCACACACCTTGTTACTCGATCTCCCACCCATGTAGTCCCATCATGATCTCCAGGGGATCTCTCTATGACAAACATACACTCTCTCCTCCCCATGTCTGCATTTTCTCCGTACGTCTCTCTCGACCTCTCTCCCTTGTTTGTCAGACCCCTCTTGGCCACGTGCTATGGGTCTTCCTCTCTCGGTTCCAAACAACCACACACTATCTCCTCACCTTGCCTCCGTTGTCGAAGATGCATGTGTGATATGTTTGCATAAGACACGCACGCTTTTTCTCCACTTTTATCGTGTGTTGTCCATGTCTCTTTCACACACGCACACACACTTTTTTCACTCTCTCTCTCTCTCTTGTTAGGGACTCTGTCACGTCCATAAGCATATGGATGTTTTGAAAAGTCAAACCTCAGAAAAGTTTGACCAGGTATATGTGGAGAAAAACATTTACATCTGGAACGATCATTAGATTCATGACAACATGTACTTACTTCATACTATCATTTATCTTTAGTATTGCAGATATAAGTAATTTCTTTATAAACTTGGTCAAAGTTTCAAAAGTTCGACTTAAAAAATGTTGTAACTACATTATCGAACGGAGGGAGTAGCTCTTTCTCTCTCTATGCTATCTCCCACGGGCCTCCCCTCTCACTCGAACTCTCTATACCGACAGATTATATGCTCACTGTGTCAGCGTATAGCTCCGTATATTGTTTAGTTGACCGGTCAACCAATCCACATGCTGCATTGTCAGCTCGTGTTCTATATCTTGGTGTGCTGGCCCATGTGGCAGTGGGTGAAAATAAGTAAACTAGAGGCCCATCTGACATGTGGTGAAGGAAACAAAGTTGAAACCACTCGGGATAGCACCCCGCACGCTAGTAAATTGAGGGCGCATTGTGGACAAACTTCTTGCGCGTGAAGGACGCACTCACGCACAATTCACCACTGCGCGGCAGCATGCACAGAAGGACGCACTCGCGCACACCCAGCACACAACACACACCAGCACACGTGTACACCGGCGTTGCTGCCGATTGAGATGGACGGCGAGGCAGCCAACAAGCAGAGGACGCTCGAGCCAAAACCGCATCCGGTGAGCCTGACTTCATCAGCAGCCTCCCCAATGACATGCTGCTCGTCATCATCGGCCTCCTCCCCACCAAATCTGCCGTGCGGACCGCCCTGCTCTCCCGGTGATGGCGCCCCCTCTGGCGCTGCGTCCCCCTCAACCTCACCGTCGACAGCAGCCTCTGCGACGGGGACTGCAAACGCATGGCTGCAGTCTCCAAGATCCTTTCATCACACCCTGGGCCAGCCAGACACCTTGACATCCGCATGTTCAGTACCAACTGCAAGGTCCAACCCAAGTTCGACGAGTGGTTCTTATCCCCCGCCCTAGATCAGCTCGAGGAGCTCAACTTTGAAGCTGGACGATGTCGCTCTCTGCCGCCGTCCGCGCTCCGCCTCACGCCAACGCTGCGTCGCGCCAGCTTCAGCTCCTGCTATCTTCCCCAGATTAATGTCGCGTGTTGGAAATATGCCCTAGAGGCAATAATAAATTAGTTATTATTATATTTCCTTGTTCATGATAATTGTCTTTTATTCATGCTATAACTGTATTATCCGGAAATCGTAATACACGTGTGAATACATAGACCACAATATGTCCCTAGTGAGCCTCTAGTTGACTAGCTCGTTGTGATCAACAGATAGTCATGGTTTCCTGGCTATGGACATTGGATGTCGTTGATAAGGGGATCACATCATTAGGAGAATGATGTGATGGACAAGACCCAATCCTAAGCATAGCATAGAGATCGTGTAGTTCGTATGCTAAAGCTTTTCTAATGTCAAGTATCTTTTCCTTAGACCATGAGATTGTGCAACTCCCGGATACCGTAGGAATGCTTTGGGTGTACCAAACGTCACAACGTAACTGGGTGGCTATAAAGGTGCATTACAGGTATCTCCGAAAGTGTCTGTTGGGTTGGCACGAATCGAGACTGGGATTTGTCACTCCGTATAAGCGGAGAGGTATCTCTGGGCCCACTCGGTAGGACATCATCATATGCGCAATGTGACCAAGGAGTTGATCACGGGATGATGTGTTACGGAACGAGTAAAGAGACTTGCCGGTAACGAGATTGAACAAGGTATAAGGATACCGACGATCGAATCTCGGGCAAGTACAATACCGCTAGACAAAGGGAATTGTATACGGGATTGATTAAGTCCTTGACATCGTGGTTCATCCGATGAGATCATCGTGGAACATGTGGGAGCCATCATGGGTATCCAGATCCCGCTGTTGGTTATTGACCGGAGAACGTCTCGGTCATGTCTGCATGTCTCCCGAACCCGTAGGGTCTACACACTTAAGGTTCGATGACGCTAGGGTTATAAAGGAAGTTTGTATGTGGTTACCGAATGTTGTTCGGAGTCTCGGATGAGATCCCGGACGTCACGAGGAGTTCCGGAATGGTCCGGAGGTAAAGATTTATATATGGGAAGTCCTATTTTGGCCACCGGAAAATGTTCGGGATTTTTCGGTATTGTACCGGGAAGGTTCTAGAAGGTTCCGGAGTGGGGCCCACCTGCATGGGGGGACCCACATGAACGTGGGTAGTGGGGGCAAGGCCCCACACACCTGGTCAAGGCGCACCAAGATCCCCCCTTAGAAGGAATAAGATCATATCCCAAAGGGATAAGATCAAGATCCCTAAAAAGGGGGGATAACAATCGGTGGGGAAGGGAATGATGGGATTTCTTTCCTCCCACCTTGGCCAACGCCCCAATGGACTTGGAGGGCAAGAAACCAGCCCCCTCCACCCCTATATATAGTGGGGAGGCGCATGGGAGCTTCACCCTTGCCCCTGGCGCAGCCCTCCCTCTCCCAAGTCCTCCTCCTCTCCCGCGGTGCTTGGCGAAGCCCTGCAGGATTGCCACGCTCCTCCACCACCACCACGCCGTCGTGCTGCTGCTGGATGGAGTCTTCCTCAACCTCTCCCTCTCTCCTTGCTGGATCAAGGCATGGGAGACGTCACCGGGCCGTACGTGTGTTGAACGCGGAGGTGCCGTCCGTTCGGCACTAGGATCTCCGGTGATTTGGATCACGACGAGTACGACTCCTTCAACCCCGTTCTCTTGAACGCTTCCGCTTAACGATCTACAAGGGTATGTAGATGCACTCTCCTTTCTACTCGTTGCTGGTCTCTCCATAGATAGATCTTGGTGATACGTAGGAATTTTTTTGAATTTCTGCTACGTTCCCCAACAGTGGCATCATGAGCTAGGTCTATTGCGTAGATTCTTTGCACGAGTAGAACACAAAGTAGTTGTGGGCGTTGATGTTGTTCAATATGATTACTGTTACTAGTCCAATCTTGTTTCGACGGTATTGTGGGATGAAGCGGCCCGGACCGACCTTACACGTACTCTTACGTGAGACAGGTTCCACCGATTGACATGCACTTGGTGCATAAGGTGGCTAGCGGGTGCCAGTCTCTCCCACTTTAGTCGGAACGGATTCGATGAAAAGGGTCCTTATGAAGGGTAAATAGCAATTGCATATCACGTTGTGGTTTTGCGTAGGTAAGAAACGTTCTTGCTAGAAACCCATAGCAGCCACGTAAAACATGCAACAACAATTAGAGGACGTCTAACTTGTTTTTGCAGGGTATGCTTTGTGATGTGATATGGCCAACAAGAATGTGATGAATGATATGTGTAGTATGAGATTGATCATGTTCTTGTGATAGGATTCACGACTTGCATGTCGATGAGTATGACAACCGGCAGGAGCCATAGGAGTTGTCTTAATTTATTGTATGACCTGCGTGTCATTGAACAACGCCATGTAATTACTTTACTTTATTGCTAACCGGTAGCCATAGTAGTAGAAGTAATAAGTTGGCGAGACAACTTCATGGAGACACGATGATGGAGATGGAGATCATGGTGTCATGCCGGTGACGATGATGATCATGGAGCCCCGAAGATGGAGATCAAAAGGAGCAAAATGATATTGGCCATATCATGTCACTATTTGATTGCATGTGATGTTTATCATGTTTATGCATCTTGTTTACTTAGGACGACGGTAGTAAATAAGATGATCCCTTATAACAATTTCAAGAAGTGTTCTCCCCTAACTGTGCACCGTTGCTACAGTTTGTCGCTTCTAAGCACCACGTGATGATCGGGTGTGATGGATTCTTACGTTCACATACAACGGGTGTAAGACAGATTTACACAGCGAAAACTCTTAGGGTTAACTTGACGAGCCTAGCATGTACAGACATGGCCTCGGAACACGGAGACCGAAAGGTCGAGCATGAGTCGTATAGTGGATACGATCAACTTGAAGATGTTCACCGATGATGACTAGTCCGTCTCACGTGATGATCGGACACGGCCTAGTTTGACTCGGATCATGTGATCACTTAGATGACCAGAGGGATGTCTATCTGAGTGGGAGTTCATAAGATGAACTTAATTATCCTGAACATAGTCAAAAGGATTTTGCAAATTATGTCGTAGCTCACGCTATAGTTCTACTGTTTAGATATGTTCCTAGAGAAAATATAGTTGAAAGTTGACAGTAGCGATTATGCGGACAGTAGATAGCTTATGTCCTTAATGCACCGCTCAGTGTGCTGGACCCCAAACGTCGTTTGTGGATGTTGCGAACATCAGACATACACGTTTTGATAACTACGTGATAGTTCAGATAAACGGTTTAGAGTTAAGGCACCAAAGATGTTTTCGAAACATCGCGGAACATATGAGATGTTTCGAGGGCTGAAATTGAGATTTCAGGCTCGTGCCCACGTCAAGAGGTATAAGACCTCCGACGATTTTCTTAACCTGCAAACTGACGAAGAAAAGCTCAATCGTTGAGCTTATGCTCAGATTGTCTGAGTACAACAATCACTTGAATCAAGTGGGAGTTGATCTTCCATATGAGATAGTGATGTTTCTCCAAAGTCATTGCCACCAAGCTGCTGGAGCTTTGTGATGAACTATAACATATCAGGGATAGATATGATGATCCTTGAGGTACTCACGATGTTTGACACCGCGAAAGTAGAAATCAAGAAGGAGCATCAATTGTTGATGAAACCACTAGTTTCAAGAAGGTCAAGGGCAAGAAAGGATACTTCATGAAACGGCAAATCAGTTGCTGCTCTAGTGAAGAAACCCAAGGTTGAACCCAAACCCGAGACTAAGTGCTTCTGTAATAAGGGGAACAACCACTGGAGCAGAATTACCCTAGATACTTGGTAGATGAGAAGGCTGGCAAAGTCGATAGAAGTATATTGGATATACATTATGTTAATGTGTACTTTACTAGTACTCCTAGTAGCACCAGGGTATTAAGATACCGGTTCGGTTGCTAAGTGTTAGTGACTCAAAATAAAAGGCTACGGAATAAACGGAGACTAGCTAAAGGTGAGCTGACAATATATGTTGGAATTGTTTCCAAGTTTGATGTGATCAAACATCGCACGCTCCCTCTACCATCAAGATTAGTATTAAACCTGAATGGTTTATTGAATCTCGATCGTAGTGATACACATTTTCATGCCAAAAGATATAAGATAGTAATGATAGTACCACTTACTTGTGGCACTGCCATGTAAGTCATATTGGTGTAAAACGCATGAAGAAGCTCCATGTTGATGGATCTTTGGACTCACTCATTTTTGAAAAGTGTGAGACATGCGAACCATGTCTATTGGTGTATATGCATGAAGAAACATATGGACCGTTTGGACTCACTTGATTTTGAATCACTTGAGACATGCAAATCATACCACATGGGCAAGATGACTGAAAGCCTCGTTTTCAGTAAAATGGAACTAGAGAGCAACTTGTTGGAAGTAATACATTTTGATGTGTGCAGTCCAATGAGTGCTGAGGCATGCAGTGAATATCGTTATGTTCTTACTTCACAGATAATTCGAGTAGATGTTGAGAATATTTACTTGATGAAACACAAGTCTGAATTACTGAATGGTTCAAGTAATTTCAGAGTGAAGTAGAAGATCATTGTGACAAGAGGATAAAATGTCTATGATATGATCATAGAGATGAATATCTGAGTTACGAGTTTTGGCACGCAATTAAGACATTGTTGAAATTGTTTCACAATTAATACCGCCTGGAACACCATATCATAGTTGCACCCTATTGGATATGGTGCGTACCATGATATCTCTTATCGAATTACCACTATTGTTCATGGGTTAGGCATTAAAGACAACCACATTCACTTTAAATAGGGCACCACGTAATTCCATTGAGATGACACCGTATGAACTATGGTTTAGAGAAACCTAAGTTGTCGTTTCTTAAAGGTTTGGGGCTGCGATGCTTATGTGAAAAAGTTTCAGGATTGATAAGCTCGAACCCAAAGCGGATAAAATGCATCTGCATAGGACACCCAAAACAGTTGGGTATACCTCCTAATTCAGATCCGAAAGCAATATGGATTGTTTCTTGAATCGGGTCTTTTCTCGAGAAAAGGTTTGTCTCGAAAAGTTGAGTGGGAGGATGGTGGAGACTTGATATGGTTATTGAACCATCACTTCAACCAGTGTGTATCAGGGCATAGGAAGTTGTTCCCGTGGCACCTACACCAATTGAAGTAGAAGCTTATGATAGTGATCATGAAGTTTCGGATCAAGTCACCGCCGTACCTCGTAGGGTGAAAGGATACGTACTACTTCAGAGTGGTACAGTAATCCTGTCTTGAAGGTCATGTTGCTAGACAACAATGAACCTATGAGCTATGGAGAAGTGATGGTGGGCCCAAATTCCGACAAATGGTTAGAAGCCATGAAATCCGAGATAGGATCCATGTATCAGAACAAAGCATGGACTTTGGTGGACTTGCCCAAAGATCGGTAAGCCATTGAGATAAATGGATCTTTAAGAAGAAGACGGACGTGGATGGTAATGTCACCATCTATGAAGCTCGACTTGTGGCGAAGAGTTTTTCACAAGTTCAAGGAGTTGACTACGATGAGATTTTCTCATCTGTAGCGATGCTTGAAGTCTGTCGGAATCATGTTAGCATTAGCTGCATTTATGAAATCTGGCAGATGGATGTCAAAACAAGTTTCCTTACCAGTTTTCGTAAGGAAAGGTTGTATGTAATACAATCCAAAAGTTTTTTGTCGATCCTAAGGATGCTAAAAGGTATGCTGGCTCCAGCGATCCTTCTAAGGACTGGAGTAAGCATCTCGGAGTTGGAACGTATGCTTTGATGATGATCAAAGATTTTGGGTTTATACAAAGTTTATGAGAAACTTGTATTTCCAAAGAAGTGAGTGGGAGCACTATAGAATTTCTGATGAGTATATGTTGTTGACATATTGTTAATCAGAAATGATGTAGAATTTCTGGAAAGCATATAGGGTTATTTGAACAATAAGCATTAAGATCTATAAGATAGATCAAAATGCTCAATAGTACTTTCAAAAATAAGCACATACCTTGACATGATCTTGAAGGAGTTCAAGGTGGGTCAGTCAAAGAAGGAGTTCTTGCCTGAGTTGTAAGGTATGAAGTTAAGACTTAAAAGCTCGACCACGGCAGAAGAAAGAGGAAGGACGAAGGTCGTCCCCTATGCTTTTATCATAGGCTCTCTACAGTATGCTATGCTGTGTACCGCACCTGAAGTGTGCCTTGCCATGAGTCAGTCAAGGGGTACAAGAGTGATCCAAGAATGGATCACAGGACGGCGGTCAAAGTTATCCTTAGTAACTAGTGGACTAAGGAATTTTCTCGATTATGGAGGTGATAAAGAGTTCGACGTAAAGAGTTATGTCGATGCAAGCTTAACACCTATCCGAATAGCTCTGAGTAGAGATACCGGATACGTATAATGGAGCAACAATTTAGAATAGCTCCAAGTAGAACAGTTATTTGGAATAGCTCCAAATAGAGCGTGGTAGCTGCATCTAGGAGATGACATAGAGATTTGTAAAACACACACGGATCTAAAAGGTTCAGACCCGTTGACTATAACCTCTCTCACAAGCATAACATGATCAAACCCAGAACTCATCGAGTGTTAATCACATGGTAAATGTGAACTAGATTATTGACTCTAGTAAACTCTTTGGGTGTAAGTCACATGGGGATGTGACCTTGAGTGTTAATCACATATCGATGTGAACTAGATTATTGACTCTAGTGCAAGTGGGAGACTGTTGGAAATATGCCCTAGAGGCAATAATAAATTAGTTATTATTATATTTCCTTGTTCATGATAATTGTATTTTATTCATGCTATAACTGTATTATCCGGAAATCGTAATACACGTGTGAATACATAGACCACAATATGTCCCTAGTGAGCCTCTAGTTGACTAGCTCGTTGTGATCAACAGATAGTCATGGTTTCCTGGCTATGGACATTGGATGTCGTTGATAACGGGATCACATCATTAGGAGAATGATGTGATGGACAAGACCCAATCCTAAGCATAGCATAGAGATCGTGTAGTTCGTATGCTAAAGCTTTTCTAATGTCAAGTATCTTTTCCTTAGACCATGAGATTGTGCAACTCCCAGATACCGTAGGAATGCTTTGGGTGTACCAAACGTCACAACATAACTGGGTGGCTATAAAGGTGCATTACAGGTATCTCCGAAAGTGTCTGTTGGGTTGGCACGAATCAAGACTGGGATTTGTCACTCCGTATAAGCGGAGAGGTATCTCTGGGCCCACTCGGTAGGACATCATCATATGCGCAATGTGACCAAGGAGTTGATCACGGGATGATGTGTTACGGAACGAGTAAAGAGACTTGCCGGTAACGAGATTGAACAAGGTATAAGGATACCGACGATCGAATCTCGGGCAAGTACAATACCGCTAGACAAAGGGAATTGTATACGGGATTGATTAAGTCCTTGACATCGTGGTTCATCCGATGAGATCATCGTGGAACATGTGGGAGCCATCATGGGTATCCAGATCCCGCTGTTGGTTATTGACCGGAGAACGTCTCGGTCATGTCTGCATGTCTCCCGAACCCGTAGGGTCTACACACTTAAGGTTCAATGACGCTAGGGTTATAAAGGAAGTTTGTATGTGGTTACCGAATGTTGTTCAGAGTCCCGGATGAGATCCCGGACGTCACGAGGAGTTCCGGAATGTTCCGGAGGTAAAGATTTATATATGGGAAGTCCTATTTTGGCCACCGGAAAATGTTCGGGATTTTTCGGTATTGTACCGGGAAGGTTCTAGAAGGTTCCGGAGTGGGGCCCACCTGCATGGGGGGACCCACATGAACGTGGGTAGTGGGGGCAAGGCCCCACACCCCTGGTCAAGGCGCACCAAGATCCCCCCTTAGAAGGAATAAGATCATATCCCAAAGGGATAAGATCAAGATCCCTAAAAAGGGGGGATAACAATCGGTGGGGAAGGAAATGATGGGATTTCTTTCCTCCCGCCTTGGCCAACGCCCCAATGGACTTGGAGGGCAAGAAACCAGCCCCCTCCACCCCTATATATAGTGGGGAGGCGCATGGGAGCTTCACCCTTGCCCCTGGCGCAGCCCTCCCTCTCCCAAGTCCTCCTCCTCTCCCGCGGTGCTTGGCGAAGCCCTGCAGGATTGCCACGCTCCTCCACCACCACCACGCCGTCGTGCTGCTGCTGGATGGAGTCTTCCTCAACCTCTCCCTCTCTCCTTGCTGGATCAAGGCATGGGAGACGTCACCGGGCCGTACGTGTGTTGAACGCGGAGGTGCCGTCCGTTCGGCACTAGGATCTCCGGTGATTTGGATCACGACGAGTACGACTCCTTCAACCCCGTTCTCTTGAACGCTTCCGCTTAACGATCTACAAGGGTATGTAGATGCACTCTCCTTTCTACTCGTTGCTGGTCTCTCCATAGATAGATCTTGGTGATACGTAGGAATTTTTTTGAATTTCTGCTACGTTCCCCAACATCGCGCCCTCCCTTCTTCTCCCTGAACTCAAGCAGCTCGACCTCTTCGACGTTGTCATCTCAAAGAAGGCTATGGAGCACCTGCTCCGCAGCTGTACTGCGCTCAAGTAACTTCGTCTTGAGCAGATCCATGGGTTCATTAGCCTCCACATCACTTCGATGAATCTCCGATGGATTTATGTGTCTTGCTGGCCCCGCAACAAGACATCAATTGGGAAGAGATCACTCCAGCTGTTCCACGTTATGGTCATTGAGAATGCGCCTTTCCTTGAGAGATTGCTTGTATCGGATCTAGAAGGTCCAACAAAAATCAGGGTCATTGACGCGCCGAAATTGATAGCATTGGTGTACTCGTCTCCCAAATTCTCCGAACTCTTTATTGGATCCGTAATCGTTCAGGTACATCACTCATCTTCTTCACCGTCTTCTTGAAATTCACATTTTTAAATTTCTTGATGTATTTACGGCCGTCTTCCAGAACATGATTCCCACAAGCTTGACCCAGTCCATGCGCACAGTGAAGATCCTAGCACTAAAATCTATCGGCCCCAATCTGGATCAAGTTGTTGGATTCCTTACATGCTTTCCATGCACGGAGAAGCTATTCATCGAGGTGAAACTTCTTTCCTATTAGTAAACGGTAATCACAATGTAGCTCAATTTTTTCGTAATTTTCCCAAATTACGATGACAAGTGTAGTGTTCAAAACTACATCTACGCACTACATCGAAAGAAACGTTTTTAGTATTTTTTTCTGATCACCTGCACCATTTTTATGCCGTACTACTATAGTAGCCTAGGCTAGTCATAGTGGAAAGTAACTTAGACTACTCCAGTAACTCTATGGTTACCCTAAGGGCAAGTACTACCTCCGTCCTGGTTTACTCTTCCAATTTTGTAGTATCAAAATTTGACCATAAATTTAACTGACAAAATGTTAATGCATGTCACTAAGAACTATATCGTTGGATTCGTATTTGAACATAATTTCAAATGGTGTAATTTTTAGTGACATGCATTGACATTTTCTTAGGTAAATCTATGGTCAAAATTTTATACTAAATACGAGGTAGTATTCCCTCCGTCCCAAAATTCTTGTCTTACATTTGTTTAGATACAGATGTATCTAACACTAAAATGTAACTAGATACATCCATATTTAGACAAATTTAAGACAAGAATTTTGGGACGGAGGGAGTACAAAAGTGGGCTATGTAGGCCAAAACATGTGCCAAATTCACTTGTGATGCATTTGGCATCGATGCCCCTCCATTGCTCACCTGGGGCCCCAATCTGGATCACCTACTTTGCTCCGGTGCCAAATTAACTCACGCAATGAAAAAACACTACGTGGGAGAGAGAGGACTGAGGCAATAAAAAAACACTTGTTTGGGAGAGTGAGAGGCTGGTGTAGTTGGTTTGATTGATTTGTTTATACATGTGTGTCTGTGCGCACATCGGTGCGAACTCTCTCACATCACGAGAGCGGTGCCAAAATATTTTGATTTGACATCGATGCATATTATGTGGCATACTTTTGCGAAATGTGGCATCGGCCACATAGTGGAAGGCAACAAATGCCCAAGCTCTTCGCGTGCTCCTAGTTAAATGAGAGGAAACAGAGAGAGAGAGAGAGAGAGAGAGAGAGAGAGGGAGAGAGAGAGAGAGTGAAAAAATATCACTAGCCAGCCAACCCTATCGTATGAGCGAATGATATTGGTACCTCTTGATGACACGACAATCTTATGCAGCCAGCTGCTCTAATATGTTCTCTTCTTTTGCAGATAAAAAAGACCCGAAAGTGAAAAATGTGCTGCACTATAACAATCTCATCGAATGCCTTGATATCCATCTTACAGAAATTGATTTGATCGACTACCGAGGCAGCACATCTGAGATTAAATTGGCCAGGTTCTTTGTTCTGGAGGCAAGTGTGCTCAAGGTAATGAGGTTTGGCATTCTCTGGTGCAACAATGAATGGCGTGCTGATCACCGCAAGCGTCTAAGCCGAAATGACAAAGTCTCTGCAGAAGCTGAATTTGTTTTTGAAACATCAAGTGGCCAGAGACTCGAAAACTTATTTGTGCATTAGTGACTTGTCAGGGCGGTGGATTTTAGTTTGTACGATAACGCTGCATCCACCTAAAGTAACAAAAGTTCTTACGTAATCTTCCTAGTAATTCCCTCTTCCTAGGTGCAGCATTACTCCTAACATTTGTAATATCAGTTTGAAACTTGTAATATTGCCGTGTCCTATTCCTGCGTTTTCAAAATCCTGTGAATCAAACAGGTCCTAAGTTGGTGATGATGTTGTGCCTCCCATCTTTCACCAATAGCCGTCAGATCTAGATCTGACGCATACAAACCAAGCTTCTCCATTTTTGCAAAAAGATGCCCGCACTTGTTACCTATTTACAAACAACTCCTTGTCTCTCACAATCAGCCTTATCTCCTCCCCACCACATCTAGAAGGCCATGGAAAAATCTGGCGCAATGGCCGCTGCCGGAGCCGTCCACCCCCAATCTTGGTGTTCCGTGCAATGCACGGGCATCTACGCATGGGAAATTATGTCGAACAGGGCTAGTTGTAAGCAGGCTAGCTCTACAGCCATGATGATAGTGACTGCAGATGGTGAGGCTGACTATGGTATGCCGAACACGGCGCCTATACTCAGGTGTCATCTCCGGTGCAGGGTCTTGTCACTTCACTGTGAGGAGCAGCACGTAATAATTTGACCAACAGGTAGTACAGTGCTAGTACTCCTAGAAGTACTACATTGGTAGTACTACTACTAGTACTAGTAGCACCACCGTATGGATTTAGGAGTACTACCACGTCCATCTGGATTTTAATATTTGACTAGCAATATCTAGTAATGCATGTCACAAAAAAATGTACTACTCCCTCTGTAAATAAATACATGGCGTTTTATTCCTATCGGCGAGAGAACTTAATGTTTTTTTGCTAACTAGAGTCTTAATAGGATTACATGCAATGAACTAAACACTGCATGTCATGTTTGGTAGTCTCAAGTCATTGAAAGCATGCACGGCCCACATCTCTCATTGGTTGATATGTCACGAAATAAGAAACAAGGAGGGAGTTAATGCGCCGTGCCTAAGTGTTTTGGGATTATTTGGTTTTCGTAATGTGACTTACACAACATTTTTGTTTACATGCATTAACATTTTATTAGTTAAATCAAAGGTCAAAACTTGGCGCAAAATGCAAAGGGGACCAATAAACCAGTAAACACCAAACTTCTCTCGTTTGGCCCCAACTAGAGGTCCGGTGAGATGACTATACAACACCGGCACGGAGGGGGGCGCAGCTTCATTGACTTACGGCAACTGCCTTTGGGTGAATGACACGTGGGCCCAGGGGGTGGCTGGCCCACCTATCATACAACCAAAGGCAGGTGCAGTAGAGGGCCGAGGAGTAGTACAAAATCCTACGCACCTACGCATGCTAACCAAGGGCAAGAGTGATCACTCGAATTGCAAGATCAGTTGACTACTACCTCCGTCCTGGTTTATTAGTCTCCTTTGTAATTTGTGCTAAATTTTGACCAAAGATTTAACTAACAAAATGTTGATGCATGTCAACAAAAATTATATTTTTGGATTCGTATTTGAACATAGTTTTCAGTGATATAATTTTTAGTAACATGCATAAACATTTTGTTAGTTAGATATGTGGTCAAAATTTGACACGGATTACAATGGGGACCAATAAACCAAGACGGAGGTAGTAGAAGCTAAGCTAGACCCATGGAGGCGATGAGAGCGAGCATCAGCCGGCTATGCCAGATGGTCCACGACGCCGGCCTGCGGCCCGGCAACGAGGAACGTCTCCAGGTAGTATTGCTTGAGGCCGGCATGGCGAGGGGCTGCTTGGACGACAGCTTCGTCTTCTTGTTCGACGAGGTCCTCGTCGGTTTCCTCGACAAGTTCACCGTCGTCAAGAAGCTCGCGGACGACTTTGACGTAAGCCTCCACCCGACGCGCTCAGGCTCTACGATGCCCACCACCCTCAACAGCCACTATGGTGACAACCTCTTCGATGCACTGGTGGCCCTGCGACTGCCCGCCGTCACGCCGGAGAATGTCCACCTCGAGGTTGCGCTCGCCGCGCAGCGCCTGGCGCAACAAGACACCATCGACATAATCACCCACGTCTATGCGCATGCAAGAGGAGGACGATAGGACGCTGTCCTTCTTGGACCGCAAGGCAACCTTGGACGGCACTGTTCAGAAGCACGTTGAGCTCGCTGCCAACGCCGCTGCTCCTCACACGTCGGTTGGTGACCCAGCGCACTAGGGCGTGATGATGTCGTTGATGGATCCATATGTATTTTTATCTTTCCGTCAAATCCATGTAGTAGTATATGATACTACAGTAATTATCTTACCTTTCGCATCAACTTCATAATTTTCGTACGTACTCCATGCATGAACGGCGCCAGAACCAAACTTCTCATTACTCTAGGCAAAATCGTTATTTTCTATCTATCGATCGCGCCATGGTGCAGAACCAAATTTTACAAGTTATGAGTTCAAAAGGAAAAGCCTGCCGTGTTCGCGTCGCATCCCCACATGGTTGGTCCGGCACGCCGCTCAAGCGGGAATGCGTGCGGTGTTGCATTTTCACTTACAAGTGGGACCGTAGTTAAGCAAACCGACTATCGACAAACCCCCACCCCGCCCACCGCGCGATGGCTGAGAAAACAGGAGGGAGAAGAGATGGCTGTAGCACGAACTCTAAGAAAATCGGTGTCGGATGGGACTCGTGTGGGTGGCGTGTGCCGTACTGCTAGACATGAATGCTAGTTATGGCCCATGCCACCCGACTATATCGATCCTATATCGAGGTACGTAGAACAAATTTCCTGCATTCCGTGCTCAACACTCCTCTATCTCTCTTCTCAGCCAGCCAGCGGATGCACGGAGCCCATCGTCTGTTTGCTCACATGCGGTCCCACATGTCAGTGAACACACAGGCGGACCCACTGAACCTGCACATCTTTCACCTCGATGTGCTGGTGATGAAAAACAAATTTAAGAAAGATCTTCGGTGGCCGCTTTTGGAGTTACTCAAGAGTAGTAAGATTCTATTTACAGTTTAACCCAAGATGCACATCTCGTGGCTTCAACTACCACTCTATTTTATTTCATGACACGACCTGGATGCTGGATGTCCCACGTGTCGGCAAAAGGAGGAAGAACCCGACAAAATCTTCGGTTGTGCTCTTCGATTAGACTAGTTGTGCTAACTTAAATTTTTTATTGTGTACTCCCTCCGTTCCAAAATACTCGACTTCCATTTGTCCAAAAATGGATGTACCTATATACTAAAACATGTCTAGATACATATATATTTTGACAAATAGAAGGCATGTATTGTGCAACGGAGGGAGTAGAATGGATGCAAGTTTTTGTATTGGGAAGAAGAGTACATCCATATATTGATAGAGCGCAATTTAGTAGATGTTCTATCACTTTTAGCTAGCACAGAGGCTATAGATGAGATTAGTGCACTTGTTGATACTCCTACTTGGTATGCGTGTTGCTGCTTAGACGCAGAGAAAAACGGACCGGAGGGAGTACTAGAATAGAGGCTAGACATGAGACTAGATGCGAGGAAGCAACGTCTACTTCTTTACACTCAAAGAAGAAATAAGCACGCAAGATCGAGCCTCCGCAGATCAACAATGAATGCATCGAGAAGGCACTAATCCAACTTATAGGAGTAGTAAAATGTATTCTTGTGGTTCTTGTTTTCTTTGGTCTTGCTTTTCTAGTCAAAATTATCGTTGGAGTTCGTGCAAAACGGAGGTCCGTTTGGGGTCGTGCGTTGCAGTTGGCCTTACAAGTGGGACTGCAGTTAAGGAAACCGACTATCGGCAAACCCCCACCTCGCCCGCCGTGTGATGGCTGAGTTAGAGAAACGATGAGGTTGAAGAGATTGCTCTAGCACGGACTCCAAGAAATATGGTGTCAGATGGAAGTCGTGCTGGTGGCGTGTGCCGTACTCCTGGATGTGAATGCTTGTTCTGGCCCATGCCACCCTACTACTCCTACTACTTACTACAGTAGTATATAGTACTACTAGTATCGAGGATTCGAGGTGCTGGTTACGTAGTACAGTATGGCTACAGTAAAAACACCCGCACGACGCGCGAAGCATGTGAAGCTAGTACAAATAGTGTACTACTATTGTTGATTGGCCTCATCCGATAACCTGTTGCAATGCACGTACAATTATGTATTCGGAAAATATTTTTTTGCCTCGTCGCACCACTCACTCACAGAAGCAAATCGAAAGCCATTCATAAATTTAGTAAGTTTATCACAGACATATCATTTTATTACATACAATAGGTCATCAACCCACATCAACAACGAGGATACATTATAAATACTAAAGTTTTCACCACACAACAAATAACAAGCAATGAAATGAACTTCAACTCAACCATTCCTCGGCGTTGGAAACACTTGCTTTGAACCACAAGTGATTCTCTGGGACGGGCCATCCATTGTCGATCTGGAGACCAACGCAGGACTGATCATCTAGGCTGAAGCGGCCTACTATATCAGTACCAGGGTAGAGAATCACCCAAATGTCCGAGGTATAGACACAGTTGCTTCTCATAAATGGTAGTAACGTTGTGTCAACAGCAGTTGGATCGCCTTTCACCATCATTGGATAGTTTTGTCCAAGGAAGAGCGAGTTTTCTCCAAGACTATCAATTCTGTACCAGGGAGAAGGAGTTGGCGCTAGCACACTAGTATCCATCCCGAATACCATGCAACGGGTGTTGGAATAGGTTCGGAGAGTGCGACCATGGGAGACTACACCTGATTCCTTAGCAGTAACACCATCAGTGGGCTGTATACACACGAGAAGAGGTGATCCATCGGAATTAGTTGCCAGGCGCCAAATAGTATATGGGCACTGCTCATCCTCATGCTCGTGATCATCACCATCATCATCTCCCCCTTGGTTATAAAAATCTTCAAGTATAGGTGGTGGAATGTTCACAGGACCTTGGAAACACAAGAAGAAGGTTAATTAGTAAGGCTGGCCATAGTGGGGGTAACATAAGTAGTATCATGCACTTGGGACTCTCAAACATACTTATGTGGCAGGCAATTAAGGAAGAGAGAGATGGTTATAGTAACATAGGTAGATACCATAACATAATAAATGTGATGCTACTATGTGTCATGCATGGCAATAAATGAGACCACCTATGATACTAATCTAAGACACTATGCACTATAGAGGTAGTAACATAAACTAGTAACATATGCATGTTACTAGTCTAAGTTACTCCCCACTATGACCAGCCTAAAGGGAAACTTGCTAACCCGCATGCATGTGGATGAAACAATTATAGTTATGGTGGAAGACAAACGTACCGAAACAACGAGGATGCCATGCAAAAACAGTGCCACGACTGGTGGCAGCAAACACAAGGCCCTCGTATTGAATTGCATCACAGTACTCATCCATGTACAGAAACTGATTTTTGAGCAATATCCATCCAGTCAAACCACTAAGGACGGCAACAAGCTTGTCGAAGATAGCAACAACTTCATAGTTGTTGTAATTCCAAGAGTGGTTGGGGACTCGAGAAATTGCTATCTTCCGTAGAAGACAGTCACCTTGATTGTATTTGAACGTGAGTACAATACCGGTGTGCTCAACCTCTGGGCAGTCTACTGAGATTTTTGGAAGTGGAACCCCGTCACGAGTGTACACATTCACAAGTTCCCACTCGCAGTTGGACCCAATGTAAACAACCCAATCTCCATTTGCGCCTGCCCAAGCCTTGCCCTCAAGAGATGGCATCTTAACATCATACGTATCATTATCAAGCGGCATCAACTTGCATAGGGCGAGGCCTCCGTCATGACGGCGCCAGTCATCAGGGTGACGGCGAAGAAGATAGGGGAGATCAAACCGCTCCTTGACTCTTGGGTTCCTTGTAATGATGTTATTAGTTGAGTCAAGAATGGGCTTGAACGAACCTGCCATGCTAGCCGAGGTGATGACGTCGCACCGATCAATGAGTTCCTCCACCACGTCATCTTTCAGATCGGGGCAAGAATAACGGGGTCGTTTCCGTCCTGTTCCCTCCATGGAGAAGACGATCGAACAATGGCAGAAGAAAGGGTGAAGGGCTGAAAGAAAATGGAGGAGGGAGAGGAAGAGCGTGCGACAGCAGTTCCAAATCGAGAGGGAAAGGCGAAGAGTCGATGGACGGTTGCCAGTTTGCCACGGTTCATGAAGGGGCGCCCCTGCCTACACGTCGGTTCAGAAATGCTCCTACTACTCGCTGTCGTCTCACTGATATGTGGAACGGGACCACATGTCAACGAAACATGGTGTGTAATTTCTCGTGCAAAATGTGATCTGGCCGCGTTGGCCCGAGGTGCCGCATTAGTTATCGACCTTTATTTTTTTAATGGCGTGCCATTTAGTTTTGAAGCACGACTAACTGGTACTGTACGCAGAGAAAATATAAACTACTCTACCACTACTCCACCTCCAGTACTAGTAGTATAAAGAAGATATATAGGATGGAGCTTCAGCGCTTTCTTGCCAAGGGCTGCCCACCTGCTTCTCACACTACCACCCTCTCTCCAGATCTAAAAAAGACGGCCCCTCTCTCCCTCCTCACCGGTGGTCACAGATCCGCCGGGGAAGAAAAGGACGTGCAGCATTGACGCACTCGTCGTTGGCGAGCGAGGTCACGCACTGACGACAAGGCCGTCCTCTCAGACCTAGCGCCCGCGCAGGATGGCCTCTGTCCCCAAGCTCACTGCCTAGTGTGTGCGGAGGACGACGACCACGAGCGAAGCCACTTCCCGCCGACCCACAGGTATGCTACCTCTTTTCGAACCATACCCTTGTTCTATTGCCCCATCTGGCACGTCGTTGCATGTGGATCTTTTTCCACTCCACCATCTTCCCAATTTGCTATCCTCTACTCTGCTGGCCACGCAGACGAAAACCATAATTTGCACTATTAAAGGAAACCCTACTTCATGCAGACTAATGCATGTCTGGGTTGAATAAGGAAAGGAAGGGAGACTGTACTGTCCAAGAGAGTAGGCATCGAACCCACATCTAGGTTGAAAAGGGGAAAATCAGTAGCTAAGGAACGAGTCTCGTGCCTCTTGGTTGAAGAAGGGTAGAAAGGCATGACAACGCAATAGAGAATGACCAGGTCGATCGGTTTGTTGTCCTCACATAGAAAAAAGGTGGCTAAAGAGAACAAAAATGGGACGTAATCCACATATGCTGCCTGGATATTTGTTGCTCTGGGCAACCATACCTCCCTCACCACTCTGCGTCCGTGGAGGTACATCGTACTGGTGCGCCCACTGTCCGAATGGGCCTCCCATGCTCTTATTGCCACTTTTTTTGTTGTTAGTATAACGCCAGCAGTCAAGTCAAGCAATGCTACTGCTAAAGTGATGCCACATTTAACTAATGCCGCTCTCAGTCTAATGCCACAGATAAATTTAAGCAGTGCCATTTAATGTCACTGGATCATTTCAGGGTTAGCTGTTGATTGTGGATGTATTAAAGATTTTTCAGCTAAGGTATTCTAATGCTGTTGCACAGCCAGTATACCAACGATGAAACTTGTTACTACCTTCAGATTTTTGCATTGTTAATGCTTATAGATTACATACCTCACTTTCATGAGATAAGTTAATTTTTTTGTACAGTGTCACCAAAATGCCAAGGCGCTGATGTCATTTTATTTTGGTTAAACTGCACAGACAATTATGAAGACAAGAGGAAAGGTCAAGAGTGGGCACCTCCTCCTCTGGCTGTTCTCTTGATTCGTTCGATCAAGTTTTTATGTTTGATCGATTATCAAGATGGGGATAGCAATTTTTAAGGTCCCCCCGAGTTCGAAATGATATTTACCTTGGAGGTACATGGTTTGCAATTTTTTTATACTTTCATTATATAATAATGCTAGTTACCTTCAGACTTCTGTATTTGGTTTAATGCTCATGCACAGCTAGTATACCAATGCTGAAACTTGTTACCTTTACATTTTGTATTGTTAATTCTTATAGAAACCTTCTAGTGCTAGAGTTTATTGAAATCTGTTCACTAAAACCATTGTACTATACCCTGTAATAAACTAACTACTCTACTGTTGCACTAGCCACTGGATTAGCGTATATTTGTAGTATTCGAATGGTGTTGCATTAGCGTATGGACATAAATAAAGTGTGGCAAGCTTTCCCAGATATGTGCTCAAGAAAACTACTACCTGTTTTTCTAAATACTAGATGTTTGAACCGCGAAAACGTCTTATATTAAGGAACAGAGGGTGTAGAGTTCACTCAAATTATCCCGGTAAAGCTAGTCACACCTTTGTTAAAATTAATGTTCATTATGTTATCGGAGGAGGTCTGTATGTTTGTCTCGAATGCCTATCTACTACATACCCGACATCATGATGTAATGTTAAGTCATTTCCTTTTGCACAGTGTCACTAAATTGTCAAGGCGGTGATGGCATTTTATTTTAGTAGAACTGCACAAAATTTGCTTAAAAGAAGAGGAAA
Organism: Triticum timopheevii; assembly: GCA_963921465.1. Lineage (NCBI taxonomy): Eukaryota > Viridiplantae > Streptophyta > Magnoliopsida > Poales > Poaceae > Triticum > Triticum timopheevii. The sequence goes on along the minus strand of OY997270.1, from coordinate 483,820,290 downwards.
GGTCAGGAATGGCTCAGTTTTTCAGAAAAAACTATGTATGCCTTCCTGACATCAGCCGCTGTTGCTTTATTTATTCCTTCAAACAGGTGGTTAGAAACATTCTTGCTACCTTTTCCCATTAAGAAATTGGAATGCTTATATTTGTGAGTCTATGCTTCAACTAGTGCCACTTTTATAGTAATCACACTTTCAATATCTATGCAAACAGGGATGCTCGATTTTAGTGGAGCTGCACAGAAAGTCCAACTGGCTTAACATTAGGAGCATGTTTTTTTCCAAACCTTTATATCCAATTGGTGGCACTATGAGCTGTTCATTACGAAGGTACATGGTTTGCTACTATCTTGCTACTCTTTTTGTACTGTCATTAGATAGTAATACTAGTGGTTTGCATGTGAATTTATTGGCCGGGTGGACCTACATTGGAGGTGCAGGACAGGATTCAATGATTGGATGCTCAATTTCAGTTGTATCGATTTCACCTCTTCCATCACTGCGAACATGGTGTGGTATATGTTTACTAGCTGCTTGATATTTGTGCAGACAGAGATGTCTGCCCATTGCTATTTGGCAAACAAACAAAGTGTCCGCAATTTTGGTTGAACTGCACAAGAGAATAGTATAGTCACTACATGCAGTGCCATTTCAAAATAGACACAAAGATTGGATAGTCACTTCATGGACTGCAGAAAAGTAGTACTGTACTATTTACTGGCCAACACTTGGTGCTTCATTGCTTTGATTTGATTATACAATGGGCATCATTTTCCCTAAGTTAAAGTTTGTATTCCGAAAATAGTCTCACGGTGTGATCGAGAGAAGACCAAATCATATTGCAGTGGATGTTCCTCCATCATGTGTGGTTCATTCTCATGGTTCCAGCTATTGGTGAAACCACTTACGTTTGCAAGAGGAATTGTAGACTTCACAAACAAATTTGTCTTTTAGTCTGTACTGAATGTTGGCCAAGAGAAGCATCCATGTTAGTAGGAAGAATAGATGTTTTTTCTAGATCTTTGCTTTTGGAGCTACATATTTGTATACGATCTGTGAATCATTGAGATGCATTAACATGTTGATCTTATGTATGGGAATCGTACTAGTTAGTTTTAGTTGCGACACAAGATCCGAAGTGGCTGATCTTTGCTTTTGGAGCTACATATTTGTATATGATCTGTGAATCATTGAGATGCATTAGTAGTTACTTATTTCTGTTCGATCAGTGTTTACAAGTTACTGATCGATCACTAGCTAGCCTACAAATGCGCTCCTGGGAGTTTTATTTGCGACGCAAGATGCAAAGTGGCAGTTTTTTGAATAAAAATGCCTACCTCTGAAGAAACTGACAAGCTACACTATCGATCCTACACGGATAAAAATGCCTACCTCTGAAGAAACTGACAAGCTACATATCGATCCTACACGGATAAATAGCGTATCACGCACGTACTACCTCCTTTCCGGTTTGCAGGGCTCAATTCAAGAAACAACCTACTCGATCCTACACGAATAAATAGCAGATCATGCACGTACTAGTACCTCCTTTTTGGTTTGCAGGGCTTAATTCAAACCTCTCACCAACCAAGGTACTCCCCCCGTCCGGGTTTATTAGTCCCGTGAGCAAAGCAGCAAGACCAAGGCATGGCAATAATTAACGGCATGCAAAAGTTTAAGCCTAATTAATTCCAGCGATTTAAGTGGCTGCATGCGTGCCCTCGACTGCGACTCGTTGCATGCTGCTTCGCGTACTGCCTGCGAGCGATTCTGAGTGCCTGCATGCAGCCGGCCGTAATTAAGGCAGCTAACTGATGCGAAAAAGATACTCTTTAATTGTTGCGGGCTTTTTAAATCCGTGAAATCATTATTGACAAGGAGGGAGATGATTCGTGTGCACTTGGTTGACCGCCATGCCGGCGTGCAACCCAGACAGGATGGGACGGCACAGTCATAATTTCAGTTTCCCTCGTTTTCCACGGCAAGCTAGCGCACTAAGCCATTATGCATTGAATTCCGATGACCGTCACGCTACCTTCCCCCTATAAGTACTGTTTCCCAGCCTTCTCGAGTGCCACCGTGACCTAACTCGCCATATCCTCATAAGCCCCCACCGGCCCAACATCGCTCGCCACGTCTGCCATGCCCCCGCCCGTCCGCGGTAGGCGACGCCGGAGGCGGTCACCGCCGGAACTAGTGTTCGGTTTTTCACCGGAAGGCAGACGAAGGGAGGAGGCATTCTATCTGTCTTTAGATGGCAATGCGCAGATCGAGGAGTTGTTGGAGCGCCACCGCATGGCGGAGGAGCAGGAGTTGTTGGAGCCCGACCGCCTGGCAGAGGAGCAGCGTATCGCCGATTTGCGCCGCCAGTAGGACATGGAGCAGCAGCGCACCGACGCTCTGAGTCGAGAGCAGAGCGCCCGCAACTGGGCCGACTACGTGTAGGCCGGCACCCGGCAAATAGCCCCGGAGGCTGTCGGGCACGCACGCGTTCGCGACGCCGATTTTTACTACCAGCTCGTCAAGTGGGTTTCCCACTTGGAAGCCGCTTCGATGGATCACGCCGGCATGGAAAGGGCTAACGCGCGCGAGCAACGCGCCCTATCGCACCTCTGGCAAGTCCGAGGCGAGGCGCAGGACGCCGGTGCCAGTGTTTAGCGTGTACCGCCGGCATCGTCTAGTTAGCTAAGAGTAAGTTAGTACTTGTCTAGTGGGAGTAGATAGTTAACTTGGCTATGATGGTTGTCAACGTGGAAGTTCAGTACTCTATATGTGGATCAGACCTGTTACTTTGCTCTGAATGTTGAACTTTCCGTTTGAACGTATGGAATGGGCTGTTATTTTTTAAATGGGTTGTATTTGTCCTCCACGGGTTTAGAGGCTGACTTGTGGGCCTAGCAAGTTGACGCGTACACAATCAGGAGATGATTGTACGTGGAGAGGATGATAGCAGGGACCCGCCAAGGTCATGGCAGTACGCAAGCAAGTGCCTCCTTATTTCAAGCCAATAAAAAAATGGCTCCTCCTAGTGGATTTCTGACATCTGGGTCCCATGCCATTGTCAACGTAGTCAATAAACGAGAGAATTGCACAACGAGCGGCTGACACCAGGGACCCAGCAGCTCGCCCAGTTATTTTTGTTTTGGGTTAATTTGATAAATACCTCCGAGAAATGCCACTTCAATTTCCAAACTTTGAAAAATGCCATTTCATGCCATTTCTAGTGGCATTTTTTGAAGTCTGGAGTGGCGTTTTTCAAAGTTTGCAAACTGCAGTGGCGTTTTTCAAAGTTTGCAAAAATTGCAGTGGCATTTTTCAAAGTTTGGAAATTGCAATGGCATTTTTATGAATCGCCATAATTGGAGTGGCATTTATCTAATTTGTTTTTGAGACGGAAGCAGGGTGTCAACTGGGCTGTGCGGGACACTCTGGCTTGTCTAGACAGCCTTTTCTTTTATGTTTACCACAGACCAGCCCAGTAGTTTTTTTTCTTTTTGAAAATGGCTAGCCCAGTTTTTTTGTGATTTGTCAAGTAAGTCACTTTATCAGGCCTGTTGGGCTAGACGAGGAGAGCTTCATTCGGTTGGCCGAGAAAATGGCCTATCAGTAATGAGAAATGGGCTGTACATTTTTAAAACACATCAAACCGACAATTAGTTTCAAATATCTTTTTTTCATTTCGAGATTTTAAATTGCATTGATTTTTATGCGTGGACAATTTATTGGATTTTATATTGATATACATTTATTTTTAAAATCAGTCTGAATGTGACTCGAAATTTCAGGAATAAAAACAGTTCAGACCGCACCGACATATGCAAAATTTTGTATAATTTTTTAAACGTGGCCACAATATGGGCTGTAATGCTAACAAAAAGAATATGGGCTCCAAAAAAACCCGTAAGAATTAGCAAATGGGCTATAAACTATTTGAAATAATGGCAGATGGGTTGTATGCTGTTTTCCATAGATTTGAGGCTTTCCACAGATGGCCTGTATACTGTTGGATGTCCATCCAACGGCCGTCGTGCTTCTTCAATCTCTGCTCTTCCTACTCCAGCTGCTCAAACAAGCACTGGCGGGACTGCCTACTCCCCCCTTCCCGCGGCCGGCTGTGCTGCCGCGCAGGCCTCACCGCCCCACCGTACTCCCATCGCTGGTCTAGCTATCCCTCTACTCACCCTCAGTCCCACACATGCTGTTATTCTCCGGCGACGGCAGATGAACCAGTAAACCCTCGTACTCCTCCACGTGGGAAATAACTGCCGAGTATTCCCTGGCTCCGTGTCGTTCCCTTCCTAGGCCTCGCCGTCGTCCACTTCCCTAGTGCTCTCAGCGTGGCCTGGTCAACGTGGTCAATGAACGACATCCATCTGAAGTGGACTATACGTGGAGAGGCTGACAGCTGGGTCCACGGCCGCACGCAAGGAAATGCCTCCTTATTACGCGCAAAATAATGATTCCTCCAACTGACATCTGGGACCCACCGAAAGGGCCTCTGTATTTCGCGAAAAAAACGTTACCACCACTGACAGCTCGGACCCACTAGCTATATCTTCGCACGCAAGGAAGTGCCTCCTTATTACGCCCAAAAAAAAGAATACTCCCCCTGCTAGCTGGCACCCAGTATGGTGGGCCTACTAAGTTGACGGGGACGAAGGGCTTTGTCAACTTAGTCAATATGCACGATTCTAACTCGATTGACCATACGATGTCCATCCAACGGTCGTAGTGCTTCTTCAACCTTTGGTCTTCTTGCTCTAGCCGCCCAAAGCAGCGTCGGTCGTGCCGCCTGCTCCTGCCTCCCATGGCCGGCTGTGCTGCCGCGGAGGCCTCACCGCCCCCATACTACTTCCACCGCTGGCCAGGCCATCCCTCCATTCCACTCACCCACACCCCCTGTTATTCTGCGGCGACGGCATCGCAGCCGAACCAGTGAACCCTCGTACTCCTCTCCGCGTGGGCATCCACTGCCGTGTCTTCCCCGGCTCCGCGTCGTCCCCTTCCTAGGCCTCGTCGTCGTCCACCGCCGTGGTGCTCTCGGCGCGGCGTGGTCAATGTGGTCAAGGACCGAATTCCATCGGAAGAATACTGTACGTGGAGAGGCTGACAGCTGGGTCCACGGTAGCCGCAAGGAAGTGCCTCCTTATTACGCAGAAAATAATTATTCCTCCACCTGACAGCAGGGACCCACCGGACGGGCCACCAGTATTTTGCGAAAAAACGTTTGCCCCTGACTGCTGGGACCCACCCGACGAGCCACCGTATTTCGCGAAAAAAACGTTCCCCCTGCTGTCAGCTCGGACCCACCGGAAGTGCCTCCTTATTACGCACAAAAAATGAATACCCCCTGCTAGCTGGGACCCACCTTGGTGGGAGGCTGACTTGTGGGCCTACTAAGTTGATGGGGACAGAGGGCTTTGTCAACTCAGTCAATATAAACGATTCTAGCTCCAGTGACCGTACGATGTCCATCCAACGGCCGTAGTGCTTCTTCAACCTCTGGTCTTCTTGCTCCAGCTGCCCAAAGCAGCGCCGGTCGTGCCGCATGCTCCTGCCTCCCGTGGCCGAATGTGCTGCCGCGGAGGCCTCACTGCCCCCTACTATTCCCACCGCTGGCCAGACCCTGCGGCGACGGCAGCCTCACACCGCAGCCGAACCAGTGAACCCTCGTACTCCTCTCGGCGCGGGCTTCCACTGCCGCGTCTTCCTTGGCTCCCTGTCGTCCCCTTCCTAGGCCTCGCTGTCGTCTACCGCCCTGGTGCTTTCGGCGCGGCGTGGTCAATGTGGTCAAGGAATGACTTCCATCGGACGTGGACTGTATGTGGAGAGGCTGACAGCTGGGTCCATGGCCGCAACAAGGAAGTGCCTCCTTATTACGCGGAAAATAATTATTCCTCCACCTGACAGCGGGGACCCACCGGACGGACCACCGTATTTCGCGAAAAAACATTTCCCCCCGGCTGCTGGGACCCACCAGCTACACCTTCGCACGCAAGGAAGTGCGTCCGGGCAAAAAAAAAAACGATTCGCCCCTCTGACTGCTGGGACCCACTAGCTACATTTTTGCACGCATGGAAGTGCCTGATAGTCGGGACCCACCTGGTCGAAGCGTACGTAGCATTGTCATTCTGGTCGTGAACATGTATGTACATACTGGTCGTTGTAGAGGCGCGCACGTGTCGTAGTAGAGGCGCGCACGTAGCATGTACATGTACGTACAACGGCCAGGGTGCAAGAAAGAAAATACGGCCACGTATGTGTAAATATGGGCGGGGTCTCGAACGCCTACTCGCGCATACGTACATGGCTGGGTCGGAACGGAGAAACAATGTCGTCGTTGTGTTCATGGGGAGCCAACCGGCTGGGTCGGAACAGAATGCGTGGTCGTGATCATCGGGAGGGCTTGGACAGAACATGCGATGGAAACGAGGCCTGGCGTAGCGCACAACGGAGGAAACGGACCTCCTACGGTCGAAACGGGGGTTCTATTGATCGGGAGGGCTGTGGTGTACTGCACAACGGAGGAAACGGACCTCCTACGGTCGAAACGGGGGTCCTGTTGATCGGGAGGGGTGTGGTGTACCGCAAAACAGAGGAAACGGACCTCCTACGGTCGAAACGGGGGTCCTGTTGATCGGGAGGGGTGTGGCGTACCGCAAAACGGATGAAACGGACCTCCTACGGTCGAAACGGGGGTCCTGTTGATCGGGAGGGGTGTGGCGTACCGCAAAACGGACAAAACGGACTTGTGTTGGAGCGCTACGGTCGAAACGGGGGTCCTGTTCATCGGGAGGGGTGTGGCGTACCGCAAAACGGGACTCCACGGGATACTGTTCATCTCCACCGTCGACCTCCTCCAGCCTCCACGGGCTACCGTCGACCTCCTCCAGCCTCCACGGGCTCCTATTCATCCAGCCTCCACCACGCGCTACTCCAGCGGCTACTATTCAACCACCCCTCCACCGTCTACTGTTCATCCAGCCCTCCACCGTCTACTGTTCATCCAGCCCTCCACACCATGGGGTCCTGTTCAACCACCCCTCCACGGCCACCCCTCCACCGTCTACTGTTCATCCAGCCCTCCACACCACGGGGTCCTGTTCATCTAGAGGCAATGCCACCGCTCACTGTTCATCCAACCCCCCTGCAACGCTCACTGTTCATCCAATCGATCGGCTTCAGTTAGCAGCAGTAGCGAAGGAATTGCTCCATCGGGTTCAGTTAACATCCATCGATTGATCGCTCAGGTTCAGTAACGTGTAGCCTGCAGTGCAATCGCTCGGGTTCAGTTAGAGCCCAACGCCTCGCTCGGGTTCAGTTAGAGCCAACGCCTCGCACGTGTATGAGAGAAACGCGCATCGCTCGGCCCCCGACCTCCCACCGTAACCGGCAACTCCCCGAAATTTTCCTCCCCCTCGCTTCTACCATGGTTTTTCCGTCATGGACGGCCCAAAGAATGTCATGCAGCTGCGTCTCCGACCCGCCCAGGACGAAAAGCCCATTTTCTGTCATGATTTTTTGTCATAGAAGTATGAGCCCACCACATCTATGATGATACCGGGTTTTGTCACAATTATCGTCATAGAAGTGTCATATCTATGACAGATTTTTTTTTCGTTCGGCCAAAATGTCACGGATGTGTCTTTTTTTTGTAGTGTAGTGTTGATTACATCTTGTAGTTGATTACTATATGGTTTATTTGGTGGAAGATTATATGTTAAGATCCATTATGCTATTTAATACCCCTCTGATCTTGAGCATGTTTATCGTTTGTGAGTAGTTACTTTCATTCTAGAGGTCATGGGAGAAATCATGTTGCAAGTAATCATTTGAACTTGATATGTGTTGGATATTTTGATGGTATGTATGTTGCCATTCTCTTAGTGGTGTCATGTGAACGTCGACTACATGACACTTAACCATATTTGGGCCTAAGGGAATGCATTGTGGAGTGGTTATTAGATGGTGGGTTGCGAGAGTGACAGAAGCTTAAACCCCAGTTTATGCGCTATTCCGTAAGGGACCGATTGGATCCAAAAGTTTAATGCTATGGTTAGAACTTATTTTTAGTACTTTTCTCATAGTTGCGGATGCTTTCGAAAGGGTTAATCATAAGTAGGAGGTTTGTTCAAGTAAGAACAACACCTAAGCATCGGTCCACCCACATATCAAATTATCAAAGTACCGAACACGAATTAAACCAACATGATGAAAGTGACTAGATGAAATTCCCGTGTACCCTCAAGAACACTTTGCTTATCATAAGAAACCATTTTGGCCTGTCCTTTGCCTCAAAAGGATTGGGCTACCTTGCTGCACTTTTGCTACTACTATTGTTACTTGCCCGTTACAAATTATCCTGCTATCAAACTACTCCACTACTCACAATTTTAGCACTTGCAGACAATACCTTGCTGAAAACCACTTGTCATTTCCTTCTGCTCCTCGCTGGGTTCGACACTCTTACTTATCGAAAAGTGCTACAATTGACCCCATACACTTGTGGGTCATCAGTACATCACTTTGAATCAACCCCACACCATAGTCTTGTCGAAGCCACACAAGCCCTCAAGCCTATGTCACATGTTTCCACGCCCAGAAGTCGGTTACCATCAGTATCACACTCCTATGTCGTCATCGCCGATCTCACCTCCATCTTCTGTATCAACTGACTTCACGTCGATCCATCAGTCTATCCGGTCCAACCCAGCCGAACTTGTTTGACTGTGCGACACGCTCCACACTTCCAAATCACATTTCACGAATTTCCATCCATCACATGATAATCGCACCTTTGCTGGCTTGACTTCCCGCAACAACGCCTTCAAGCATCCCTGTTGTGCCAATAAATCTTTCACCCTTGTCTGCCATAACCCAAAGCTTCCAGTTCCATTGAACTTGTTCACCTCAAACCTGGTACCCATTGGCGTCAGGTTTCTTTGTACGGCCGACCCTATGAAAAATTATATGAGCTATCCCCACGACGCCGAAGTACACTAGCACAACCCACACAGCCTCGCCTCTGTGCACTAGTAGCAATCCGCCAATTTTTTTTTGCCTTCACATGATCTGCTGATGACCCACAAGTATAGGGGATCAATCGTAGTCCTTTCAATAAGTAAGAGTGTCGAACCCAACAAGGAGCAGAAGGAAATGACAATTAGTTTTCAGCAAGGTAATTTCTACAAGCACAAAAATTGTCGGTAACAAGTAGTTTGATAGCAAGATAATTTGCAGCAAGTAACAAGTAACAATAGTAACAATAAGTGCAACAAGGTAGCCCAATTCTTTTGATTGCAAAGGACATGCCGAAACAGTCTCAGATAATAAGCAAAGCATTCTTGAGGGCGCACATGAATTTCATCTAGTCACTTTCATCATGTTAGTTTGATTTGTGTTTGCTACTTTGATATGTGGGTGGACCGGTGTTTGGGTGCTGTTCTTACTTGAACAAGCCTCCCACCTATGATTAACCCCCTCACAAGCATACGCAACTACAAAATAAGTATTAAGATAAAATCTAACCATAGCATTAAACATATGGATCCAAATTAGCCCCTTACGGAATAGTGCATAAACTAGGATTTAAGCTTCTGTCACTCTAGTAACCCATCATCTAATAACTACTCCACAATGCATTCCCTTAGGCCCAAAGATGGTAAAGTATCATGTAGTTGACTTTCACATAACACCACTAAGGGAATCACAACATACATACCATCAAAATATTGAACCCAACGAGGAGCAGAAGGAAATGACATGTGGTTTTTAGGAAGGTAATTTCTGCAAGCACTGAAATTGTCAGTAACAAGTAGTTTGATAGCAAGATAAGTTGTAGCAAGTAACAAGTAAAAATAGTAACAATAAGTGAAGCAAGGTAGCCCAATCCTTTTGATGGCAAACGACAAGCCGAAACGGTCTTAGATAATAAGTAAAGCATTCTTGATGGCACACATGAATTTCATCTAGTCACTTTCATCATGTTGGTTTGGTTTGTGTTCGCTACTTTGATAATTTGATACGTGGGTGGACTGGTGCTTGGGTGCCGTTCTTACTTGAACAAGCCTCCCACTTATGTTTAACCCCCTCGCAAGCATCCACAAGTACGAAAGAAGTATTAAGATAAAATCTAAGATAACAGTAAACATATGGATCCAAATCAGTCCCTTAAGGAATAGCGCATAAACTAGGGTTTAAGCTTCTGTCACTCTAGCAACCCATCATCTAATAACTACTCCACAATGCATTCCCTTAGGCCCAAAGATAGTGAACTGTCATGTAGTCAATGTTCACATAACACCAATAAGGTAATCACAACATACATATCATCAAAATATCAAACACACATCAAATTCACATGATTACTTGCAACATGACTTCTTCTGTGGCCTCAAGAACAAAGGTAACTACTCATAAAAAAAAGAAAAAAAGAGGCCATAAAAAAAGAAGGCCCAAATAAAAAAATGAGAGAAAAAGAGAGAAGGGCAATGTTACTATCCTTTTTCCACACTTGTGCTTCAAAGTAGCACCATGATCTTCATGATAGAGAGTCTCCTATGTTGTCACTTTCATATACCAGTGGGAATTTTCATTATAGAACTTGGCTTGTATATTCCAATGATGGGCTTCCTCAAAGTGCCCTAGGTCTTCGTGAGCGAGCAAGTTGGGTGCACACCCACTTAGTTTCTATTTGAGCTTTCATACACTTATAGATCTAGTGCATCCGTTGCATGGCAATCCATACTCACTCACATTGATATCTATTGATGGGCATCTCCATAGCCCGTTGATACGCCTAGTTGATGTGAGACTATCTTCTCCTTTTTTGCCTTCACCACAACCACCATTCTATTCCATCTATAGTGCTATGTCCACAGTTCACGCTCATGTATTGCGTGAAGGTTGAAAAAGTTTAAAAATACTAAAGTATGAAACAATTGCTTGGCTGAAACCGAGGTTGTGCGTGATTTAAATATTTTGTGTGATGAAGATAGAGCATAGCCAGACTATATGATTTTGTAGGAATGGCTTTCTTTGGCCATGTTATTTTGAGAAGACATTATTGCTTTGTTAGTATGCTTGAAGTATTATTGTTTTTATGTCAATATTAAAATTTTGGCTTGAATCTTTCGGATCTGAACATTCATGCCACAATAAAGAAAATTACATGGATAAATATGTTAGCTAGCATTCCACATCAAAAAATCTGTTTTTACCATTTACCTACTCGAGGACGAGCAGGAATTAAGCTTGGGGATGCTTGATACGTCTCCAACGTATCTATAATTTTTTTATTGTTCCATGCTATTATATTATCTGTTTTGGATGTTTAATAGGCATTTATATGCTATTTGATATTATTTTTGGGACTAACCTATTAACCGAAGGCCCAATGCCAGTTTCTATTTTTTTTTGCCTATTTTAGAGTTTTGCAGAAAAGGAATACCAAACAGAGTCCAAACGGGATGAAACCTTCGCGATAATCTTTCTTGGACCGAAAGCAAACCAAAAGACTTGGAGATGAAGTCGGAGATGCAACGAGGAAGCCACGAGGCAGGAGGGCGCGCCCAGGGGGGTAGGGCGCGCCCCCACACTCATGGGCCCCTCATGGCTCCCCTGACCTAGTTCCTTCGCCTATATATACTCTTATACCCTGAAAACATCCAGGAGAGCAACGAAACCACTTTTCCACCACCGCAACGTTCTGTACCCATGAGATCCCATCTAGGGGCCTTTTCCGGCGTCCTGCCAGAGGGGGATTCGATCACGGAGGGCTTCTACATCAACACCATTACCTCTCCGATGAAGCGTGAGTAGTTTACCACAGACCTTCAGGTCCATAGTTATTAGGTAGATGGCTTCTTCTCTCTCTTTGATTCTCAATACCATGTTCTCCTCGATGTTCTTGGAGATCTATTCAATGTAATACTCTTTTGCGGTGTGTTTGCTGAGATACGATGAATTGTGGATTTATGATCAAGGTTATCTATGAATATTATTTGGTTCTTCTCTGAATTCTTATATGCATGATTTGATATCTTTGCAAGTCTCTTCGAATTGTCGGTTTAGTTTGGCCTACTAGATTGATATTTCTTGCAATGGGAGAAGTTCTTAGCTTTGGGTTCAATCTTGCGCTGTCCTTTCCAAGTGACAGTAGGGATAGAAAGGCAAGATGGGGTTTTCATCATATTGCTTGGCTTAATTCCTCTACATCATGTCATCTTGCTTAATGCGTTACTCCGTTCTTTATGAACTTAATATTCTAGATGCATGCTGGATAGCGGTCGATGTGTGGAGTAATAGTAGTAGATGCAGGCAGGAGTCGGTCTACTTGACAAGGAAGTGATGCCTATGTTCATGATCATTGCCTTAGATATCGTCATAACTATGCACTTTCTACCAATTGCTCGGCAGTACTTTGTTCACCCATCGTAATCTTTCCTATCTCAAGAGAAGCCACTAGTGAAACCTATGGCCCCTGGGTCTCTTTTCCATTATATTGAATCTCGGTTACATCTTGCTAGTTTCCGATCTACTATTTTGCAATCTTTACTTTCCAATCTATAAACCAAAAATACTAAAAATATTTACTTTACCGTCTATCTATCTCTATCAGATCTCACTTTTGCAAGTGACAGTGAAGGGATTGAAAACCCCTTTATCGCGTTGGGTGCAAGTTGTTAATTGTTTGTGCAGGTATTCAGTGACTTGTGCGTTGTCTCCTACTGGATTGATACCTTGGTTCTCAAAACTGAGGGAAATACTTACACTACTTTGCAGCATCACCCTTTCCTCCTCAAGGGAAAATGAATGCAAGCTCAAGAGGTAGCAGGCTGCTCCTTCTATTAGCACCTCAGGTCTGCGCCTCAAGCACGACAGGAGAGTACAACTCCAACAGGGCCTCAGTCCCCTTCTGGTCTCCAAACAAATCTCGTGACTTGCTGTTTCCGATTGCACCGAGAGAACCGTCGAACCTGTTGTCGCCTCGCATTAGCAATAAGACGTACATGCACCCGCACTAGGCTCTGCTGACCCACCTCCAGTCATCGTACTAGACCGTACCTTGGCCCACGATGTTGCCGCACATGGTATTGATGCAACCTGCAAATCATGTTCGATCTCGCCGACTCCAAATCCAATTCGACGCGGCTCCACGCGATCGCATTGCTGGTCCGTTCCGACTGCATCGTTGACGCCTGATCTTTCTGAAGGAAATATGCCCTATAGGCAGTAATAATGTTATTATTTATTTCCTTAATTCATGCTAAACCTTTATTATTCATGCTAGAATTGTATTAACCGGAAACTTAGTACATGTGTGAATACATAGACAAAACCTATAGTCCCTAGTATGCCTCTACTTGACTAGCTCGTTAATCAAAGATGGTTATGTTTCCTAACCATATACATGTGTTGTCCTTTGGTGAACGGGATCACATCATTAGGAGAATGATGTGATGGACATGACCCATCCGTTTGCTTAGCATTATGATCGTGTTAGTTTCATTGCTACTGCTTTCTTCATGACTTATACAAGTTCCTCAGACTATGAGATTATGCAACTCCCGAATACCGGAGGAACACTTTGTGTGCTACCAAACGTCACAACGTAAAAGGGTGATTATAAAGGTGCTCTACAGGTGTCTCAGAAGGTGTTTGTTGGGTTGGCATAGATCAAGATTAGGATTTGTCACTCCGTGTTTCGGAGAGGTATCTCTGGGCCCTCTCGGTAATGCTCATCACTATAAGCCTTGCAAGCATTGTGACTAATGAGTTAGTTGCGGGATGAAGTATTATGGAACGAGTAAAGAGACTTGCCGGTAACAAGATTGAACTAGGTGTTGAGATATCGATGATCGAATCTCGGGCAAGTAACATACCGATGACAAAGGGAACAACATATGTTGTTATGCGGTTTAACCGATAAAGATCTTCATACAATATGTAGAAACCAATATGAGCATCCAGGTTCCGCTATTGGTTATGACCAGAGATGTGTCTCGGTCATGTCTACATAGTTCTCGAACTCGTAGGGTCCGCACGCTTAACGTCCGATGGCGATTGGTATTATGAGTTTATGCGTTTTGATGTACCAAAGGTAGTTCGGAGTCCCGGATGTGATCACGGACATGAAGAGGAGTCTCGAAATGGTCGAGAAATGAAGATTGATATGTTGGAAGCCTATCACTACTAGGGAAAACCTTATACATAGAACTTTAGCAGCAGCGTGGGTCAAAAAAGCACGCTGGTTCTAAGTAGCAGTAGCGCGCCTGTGCAAACAGCACTGCAGATAATTTCCTTGTAGTAGCGTATCTTGCTGTAAACACGTTACTACTAAAATTCCCACGGCTTAGCCGATAGGCTACACATGGTAGTAGCGATCTATATCGAACCACGCTACCGCTACTTTCTTTGTAGCAGTGCGTTTTATTCAAAACTCGCTACTGCTAAAGGATATAAAATTAAATGAAAAACAAATAGAAAGGTAATTGAAAATGAAAGAAATAGAAGAAGGTGAAAGGAAAAAAAATAAAATATGAAGAAAAATAAATGAAAACGGGGGAAAAAGAGAAAGGAGTAGCAGTAGCGTGTATCCAAGAACGCGCTGTAGCTAACGTAGCAGTAGCGCGCTTTCTGGAACGCGCTACTGCTACTTCTAACTTAACCACTGAGTCCGTCCATCCCCACGGCCACTTCCCCCCAAATCAAACTCCTCCGCTCTCGCCACCGCCTTCGCCCATCGGCCGCCGCGCGCTCTCCACACACTCTCTACGCCACCCCGACCCCGGATTCAATGCCTCCCCCGCCCCCGACCTCAACGCCGCCCCGGACGCCGCCCCCGACCCCGACCTTGACGCCACCCTCCGCCGCGCGCCCAAGCCCCGACCCCAACCTCGACGCCGCCTGCCCTCTCTCGCCGCCGGCACCCGAGGTGAGCACGCCTGCTCCTCCCCCTCCCTACCTCTACCTAGATAGGGTTCTTCAAATTTTAATTGCATCAAATTAGTTAGGGTTCATCTATGGGTGGAAATGAATTGGATACAGATGCGGCTGGGATGTTTTCTTAGATGATGTTTTCTTAGATGATGAATAAACACTAGTGTAATGCATAATAAAACGAGTAAAATTTGACCACTTATTTCACTTTTAAGTTGGATAATTGGAATATCCGCTACCACTTTCCACCCCTAGGTTCATCAAATTAGATGGTAATTAGGGCAGTAGTTCCTAGGTACTAATTAGTTAGTAAGAACTAGGTACTAATTAGGTACTAGTTTATTTTTATTTATAGTAAGTTTATTTTTAGTAAGAACTAGTTGAATTAGTAGAACTAGTTAGTAAGAACTTGTTGCTATTTTTTTAGTTAAAGCAATTTTTCCTGCATCGACGTGGACGATGCCTATCCCGCATCCTCGTCGTCGAGTCGGCGGAGGACGACACTTGCTTGACCAGATGGGCCATGTCCGGGACTGGGCTCCGCCGGGTTGGTACTAGGAGGCACTACCTACCGGAGGGGGGGGGGCAGGTTGGTGAGGAGCCAGCCTGTTGTTGACCCGAACCTTCTTTGGTGGCGGTCGCGTGGGCCAGTTACGGTCCAGAGGCTCGAGGACCCCGCGGAGGTGGTGTGTCACCGTGTCAGTGAGGAGGACGCGCACGTCCATCGCTACTTGTTTGCGTTGGAGCACAGGTTCTCCTATACCTAGCAGGTTCTCCAGGGATCTCACTGGAGCTATGATCCTGTGATGGTTCCTTCTCTGTGGGTGTCCACCGCCCGCGTCGATACCTGTTGTGCGCTAGGGTTTAGTTGTTGCTATATGTATGATACTATTCAGGATGTATTAATGATAATATTCGACGATGTACGGACGCATGAGATGATTTACTTTTGCCTATTGAATGCATGCTAATTTGAGTCCTATAAGATATTTTGAAATGTATATCTTGTGTTGCTCAAATAGGATATGTGCTTGCCCAAGTGGCCGGTCATGTTTGCAGGTTACACCTCCGAGTGGCCTAAGTTTTGCCGGAGTGTTGATTCATTTCCGTTCCGGCAAATTTCAGGCGCTCGATATGTCCTATTTTAGCAAAGTTCATGCCGGATTTCTCCGTGAATTTTGGCATGACTTGTGCCAGAATATGTAGAAATATCGAGTGCCTCGGATTTGTGTGTTGAGTATCCTGGTAGTTGTCTTCGATCGACTTTCAAATAATGTTCAACTATGAACATAGGAAATGTCTGACGACGAAAAGGATTTTGATATTTGCAAATACTACGAAGACGAGCGCGGCCTGTGCGACGGAATCTTCCTAGATGATGATAGGCACTTCAGCATCAAGCTGGACAAGAACTTCGAAGTGGACACAGTAAGTCACAACGACAAGTCTTTTTTCGTAATTAAGCATGACATCTGCTTCATTTGCTTCAACTTATATTTTTTTTACTATTCTACTAGCGTATCCCCTGCCATGCAAGAGTTTTTGTATTGGATAAGATAGGTTTCAGTCGTACCATGGAGGTAAAGAAAGTTTACTTGAAGACCGAGCATGGTTATATTTTCCACGCAAAATTATACAATTCAGACGACTACACCTATTTTGGATGCAAAACATAGCGAGCACTATGCAAGACTTATGCATTTGAGCCTGATATGGTTATCACCTTTGATATTCGTCCGAAAGATGATATTGAAGGTAATACCGACATCTGGGTCGATGTGCAGATGCCTCCAGATATACCATTATGTGAGTTTCTCAACCATATTTATGTCTTTGATATTGTTTATTCAAAAGTAGTTGACAACTAATTTCTATTATCAGCTTATTTCCGTTCAAGCAAACATGTCCAGCTCTTGGTAGACAGGACCTACTACTGTGCCGGGGCCGAACTAAACTGCGAGGAGCTAAGTCATTATGTTTCATGGCTTGCGGATCTTGATACTGTCAAGACAAATTTTCTTCCTGGATTTAGAAATGTTAGTACTGAAAATGTGCGACCAATAGTGTTCGTAATGAACTACGGTCACATCTGTTTAGGAAAGATGGTAAGATTTTTACTATTTGTCTTCAGTGCATCTTTTCCATACATTATTTTTTAAGCTAAACTTCATTGCTAAGTATGTTATCATACGATGTTCTTCAACAGGGACTCCCGATGAATGTTGTGCCTTATAGGATCGAGACTAAAGGTACCATGAGTATTATTAGCTTACAGCCAAGATATCCTACAAATCACTATAGTGCATTCAGGATTAGCGACGAATTCTTAATAGTGAAAGACTAGACCAAATCTGTGATGGAGGAGCGCACACAAGTACTAGGGGGGCAGCAATCAGAAGCGCAGCCCATGATTAAGAGACAGGTTCATCTGCATTCTCCAACTTGATGAAGGAGGAGAGCTACACATGTTTTATGTTATTTTACCTGAGAGAGAGTACCAGGAGTGATTAGCTAGCTAGAAATGAGTTTAAAGATGATGATGTGCTACACTATGACTATGATGATTAAATAGCTAGTGTTGGTGGTAATGACTATGATGATTATTATGAGCTAGTGTTAGTGGTGATTAAATAAATACTGTTGGTGCTAATGACTAAGATGATGATTAAATAGCTTGTGCTAGCGGATTAGATTCAAGTGGAGGCAACATGTGGTGCACATCGAAAGTACTACTAGTCCAAACTAGATCAAGTTTGGATTAGTAGTATACTTTTGACATGCACCACATATCGCCTCCACTTGAACCTAATCCACCTTCCTTTCACACACTGTTATGGACATAATGATATAAACCTCATAATTGGTATTGTACCAAAATTTGTATAACGGCGGATAAATACACTAAAAAAGAATACTAGTAGCGACGGACAGTAAACACGCTGCAAGTAGCTAGATTAGCAGCAGCGCGGGTGTGAACAAGTAATAGCTATGTCTCTTAGGAGTAGCGATGGACAGTCACACGCGCTAGTGCTAAGTAATAGCTGTAGCGCCTTATTAGTAGTGCGGCAGCACACGCTACTAGTGGGCTTTTAACCCGCGCTACTACTAGGGTTTTCTCTAGTAGTGTATGTTTGGACATCGGAATGGTTTCGGGTGAGTTCGGGCATATATCGGAGTACCGGGAGGTTACCGGAACCCCCTGGAAGTATATGGGCCTTATTGGGCCATAGTGGGAGAGAGGTGGGGGCCGGCCCCCCTTTCCTTCCTCCCTCTCTCCCCCTTCCTTCTCTCATAGTCCAACTAGGGAAGGGGGGGGGGGGAATCCTACTCCAGGTGGGAGTAGTACTCCTCCAGGGCGCGCCATAGAGGGCCGGCCCTCCCCCTCCTCCACTCCTTTATATACGGAGGAGGGGGCACCCCATAGACACACAAGTTGACATTGTTTAGCCGTGTGCGGTGTCCCCCCTCCACAATTACACACCTCGGTCATATCGTCGTAGTGCTTAGGCGAAGCCATACGCCGGTAACTTCATCATCACCATCACCATGCCGTCGTGCTGACGAAACTCTCCCTCGGCCTCAACTGGATCAAGAGTACTAGGGACGTCCCCGAGCTGAATGTGTGCTGATCGCGGAGGTGCCATACATTCGGTGCTAAGATCGGTCTGATCGTGAAGACGTACGACTACATAAACCGCGCTGTCATAACGCTTTCGCTTTCGGTCTACGAGGTTACGTGGACACACTCTCCCCTCTCGTTGCTATGCATCACATAGATAGATCTTGCGTGATCGTAGGAATTTTTTTGAAATTACCGCATTCCCCAACAGTAGCATCTGAGCCAGGTCTATGCGTAGATGTTATATGCACGAGTAGAACACAAAGAGTTGTGGGCGATAATAGTCATACTGCTTACCAGCATGTCATACTTTGATTCGGCGGTATTGTTGGATGAAGCGGCTCAGACCGACATTATGCGTACGCTTACGCGAGACTAGTTCTACCGACGTGCTTTGCATATAGATGGTTGGTGAGTGTCTGTTTCTCCAACTTTAGTTGAATTGAGTGTGGCTACGCCCGGTCCTTGTTGAAGGTTAAAACATCACACTTGACAAACAATCGTTGTGGTTTTGATGCAACGGTTCTTGCTAGAAGCCCATAGCAGCCACGTAAAAATTGCAACAACAAAGTAGAGGACGTCTAACTTGTTTTTGCAGGGCTTGCTGTGATGTGATATAAATTGTTGTATGAGATGATCATGTTTTGTAACAAAGTTATTGGCAACTGACAGGAGCCATATGGTTGTCACTTTATTGTATGCAAGGTAATCGCCATGTAATTGTTTTACTTTATCACTAAGTGGTAGCGATAATCGTAGTAACAATAGGTGGAGAGACGACAACGATGCTACAATGGAGATCAAGGTGTCGCGCCGGTGACGTTGGAGATCATGACGATGCTTCGGTGATGGAGATCATGAGCACAAGATGATGATGGCCATATCATGTCACATATTTTGATTGCATGTGATGTTTATCTTTTATACATCTTATTTTGCTTAGAATGTCGGTAGCATTATAAGATGATCCCTTACTAAATTGCAAGGTACAAGTGTTCTCCCTGAGTATGCACCATCGCTACAGTTCATCGTGCCGAGACACCACGTGATGATCGGGTGTGATAAGCTCTATGTTCACATACAACGGGTGCAAGCTAGTTTTGCACATGCAGAATACTCAGGTTAAACTTGACGAGCCTAGAATATGCAGATATGGCCTCGGAACACTGAGACCGAAAGGTCGAGCGTGAATCATATAGTAGATATGATCAACATAGTGATGTTCACCTTTGAAAACTACTCCATCTCATGTGATGATCGGACATGGTTTAGTTGATTTGGATCACGTGATCAATTAGATGATTAGAGGGATGTCTATCTAAGTGGGAGTTCTTAAGTAATATGATTAATTGAACTTTAATTTATCATGAACTTAGTAGCTGATAGTATTTTGCATGTCTATGTTGTTGTAGATCAATGGCCCGTGCTACCGTTCCTTTGAATTTTAATGCGTTCCTAGAGAAAGCTAAGTTGAAAGATGATGGCAGCAACTACACAGACTGGGTCCGTAACTTGAGGATTATCCTCATTGCTGCACAGAAGAATTACGTCCTGGAAGCACCGCTAGGTGCCAGGCCTGCTGCAGATGCTACTGAAGATGTTAAGAACGTCTGGCAGAGCAAAGCTGATGACTACTCGATAGTTCAGTGTGCCATGCTTTACGGCTTAGAATCAGGATTTCAAAGACGTTTTGAACGTCATGGAGCATATGATGTTCCAAGAGTTGAATATAATATTTCAAGAAAATGCCCGAGTTGAGAGATATGAAGTCTCCAACAAGTTCTACAGCTAGAAAATGCAGGAGAATAGTTCTGCCAGCGAGCACATACTCAAAATGTCTGGGTACCACAACTACTTGAGTCAACTGGGAGTTAATCTTCCTGATGATAGTGTCATTGACAGAGTTCTTCAATCACTGCCACCAAGCTACAAAAGCTTCGTGATGAACTATAATATGCAAGGGATGAACAAGACTATTCCCGAGCTCTTCGCGATGCTAAAGGCCGCGGAGGTAGAAATAAAAAATGAGCATCAAGTGTTGATGGTCAATAAGACCACTAGTTTCAAGAAAAAGGGCAAAGGGAAGAAAGGGAACTTCAAGAAGAACGACAAAAAGGTTGCTGCTCAAGAGAAGAAACCCAAGTCTGGATCTAAGCCTGAAACTGAGTGCTTCTACTGCAAAGGGACTGGTCACTAGAAGCGGAACTGCCCCAAGTATTTGGCGGATAAGAAGGATGGCAAAGTGAAAGGTATATTTGATATACATGTTATTGATGTGTACTTAACTAATGCTCGCAGTAGCGCCTGGGTATTTGATACTGGTTCTGTTGCTCATATTTGCAACTCGAAACAGGGGCTACAGATTAAGCGAAGATTGGCTAAGGACGAGGTGACGATGCGTGTGGGAAATGGTTCCAAAGTCGATGTGATCGCTGTCGACACACTACCTCTACATCTACCATCGGGATTAGTTTTAGACCTGAATAATTGTTACTTGGTGCCAGCGTTGAGCATGAACATTATATCTGGATCTTGTTTGATGCGAGACGGTTATTCATTTAAATCAGAGAATAATGGTTGTTCTATTTATATGAGTAATATCCTTTATGGTCATGCACCCCTGCTGAGTAGTCTATTTTTGTTGAATCTCGATAGTAGTGATACACATATTCATAGTGTTGAAGCCAAAAGATTGAAGTTTAATAATGATTGTGCAACTTATTTGTGGCACTGCCGTTTGGGTCATATCGGTCTAAAGCGCATGAAGAAACTCCATACTGATGGACTTTTGGAATCACTTGATTATGAATCATTTGGTGCTTGCGAACTGTGCCTTATGGGCAAGATGACTAAAAATCCGTTCTCCGGAACAATGGAACGAGCTACTGACTTGTTGGAAATAATACATACCAATGTATGCGGTCCAATGAATATTGATGCTCGTGGTGGGTATCGTTATTTTCTTACCTCCAGAGATGATTTAAGCAGATATGGTTATATCTACATAATGAAGCATAAGTCTGAAACATTTGAAAAGTTCAATGAATTTCAGAGTGAAGTGGAAAATCATCGTAACAAGAAAATAAAGTTTCTACGATCTGATCCTGGAGGAGAATATTTGAGTTATGAGTTTGGTCTTCATTTGAAACAACATGTGATAGTTTCACAACTAACGCCACCTGGAACACTACAGTGAAATGGTGTGTCCGAACGTCGTAACCGTACTTTATTAGATATGGTGCGATCTATGATGTCTCTTACTGATTTACCGCTATCATTTTGGGGTTATCTTTAGAGACGGCTGCATTCACTTTAAATAGGGCACCATCTAAATACGTTGAGACGACGCCTTATGAACTGTGGTTTGGCAAGAAACCAAAGTTGTCATTTCTTAAAGTTTGGGGCTGCGATGCTTATGTGAAAAAGCTTCAACCTGATAAGCTCGAACCCAAATCGGAGAAGTGCGTCTTCATAGGATACCCAAAGGAAACTATTGGGTACACCTTCTATCACAAATCCGAAGGCAAAATCTTTGTTGCTACAAATGGATCCTTTCTAGAGGAGTTTCTCTTCAAAGAAGTGAGTGGGAGGAAAGTAGAACTTTATGAGGTAATTGTACCTGCTCCCTTATTAGAAAGTAGTTCATCACAGAAATCAGTTCCTGTGATTCCTACACCAATTAGTGAGGAAGCTAATGATGATGATCATGAAGCTTCAGATCAAGTTACTACCGAACCTTGTAGGTCTTTCAGAGTAAGATCCGCACCAGAGTGGTACGGTAATCCTGTTGTGGAAGTCATGTTACGAGACCATGATGAACCTACGAACTATGAGGAAGCGATGATGAGCCCAGATTCCATGAAATGGCTAGAGGCCATGAAATCTGAGATGGGATCCATGTATGAGAACAAAGTGTGGACTTTGGTGGACTTGCCCGATGATCGGCAAGCCATAGAAAATAAATGGATCTTTAAGAGGAAGACCAACGCAGACGGTAATGTTACTGTTTACAAAGCTCGACTTGTTGCGAATTTTTTTTGACAAGCTCAAGGAGTTGACTACGATGAGACTTTCTCACCCATAGTGATGCTTAAGTCTGTCCGAATCATGTTAGCAATTGCTGCATTTTATGATTATGAAATTTGGCAAATGGATGTCAAAACTACATTCCTGAATGGATTTCTGGAAGAAGAGTTGTATATGATGCAACCGGAAGGTTTTGTCAATCCAAAGGTTAGTAGCAAAGTGTGCAAGCTCCAGCGATCCATTTATGGACTGGCGCAAGCCTCTCGGAGTTGGAACAAACGCTTTGATAGTGTGATCAAAGCATATGGTTTTATACAGACTTTTGGAGAAGCCTGTATTTACAAGAAAGTGAGTGGGAGCTCCGTAGCATTTCTGATCTTATATGTAGATGACATATTGTTGATTGGAAATGATATAGAATTTCTGGATAGCATAAAGGGATACCTGAATAAGAGTTTTTCTACGAAAGACCTTGGAGAAGCTGCTTACATATTGGGCATCAAGATCTATAGAGATAGATCAAGATGCTTAATTGGACTTTCACAAAGCACATACCTTGATAAAGTTTTGAAGAAGTTCAAAATGGATCAGTCAAAGAAAGGGTTCTTGCCTGTGTTACAAGGTGTGAAGTTGAGTCAGACTCATAGCCCGACCACCACAGAAGATAGAGAGAAAATGAAAGTCATTCCCTATGCTTTTGCCATAGGTTCTATCATGTATGCAATGCTGTGTACCAGACCTGATGTATGTCTATCTATAAGCATAGCAGGGAGGTACCAAAGTAATCCCAGAGTGGAGCACTAGACAGCGGTCAAGAACATCTTGAAATACCTGAAAAGGACTAAGGATATGTTTCTTGTTTATGGAGGTGAAAAAGAGCTCGTCGTAAATGGTTACGTCGATGCAAGCACTACTAGGGAAAAGGCTAGCAGCAGCGCGGGTTTTAGATGTGTCAGTAGCGCGGGTACCCGCGCTACTAATAAGGCGCTACAGCTAACTCATAGCAGTAGCGCGTGCGCACCCGCGCTACTGCTACACAAGTGTAGCAGCAGCGCAGTTAGGTGAAGCTCGCTACTGCTAGTAGCGCTAGCGCTCTTTGGCTGGACGCGCTACTGCTACTGTGGCGCTGCTGCTAACTTTTATACACTCGCTACTGCAAATTTAAGTAGTTTTTTTTGGCATATTTTTTTTGTATTTGAACAGGCTTTGTAGAAGAATCTTTAGCACATAGAAATGTCATCATGATACACATACAAATGCCTGCGAGACCACAAATGTAATCATAGCATGTACATACAAATAGTCTCATCATAATCATCATCCACCACAAAGTGATATCTTGTCATCATCTCGAAAATAGCGATACATGCAAGTCTCGAATACTTGCAACTACAACAACGTCATCCATCTAAACAAAGGTATACGCAAGAAGTGCTATCACTATGAGTGAGAGCGGAACTATGCAGTACATGAGGTGGCGGTTACGAGTCCTCTCTCGCGCTAGCGTGAACCTCAAGTAACTAGCTTCTCCTTCTTGTCTGCTTTTGAAGCCTTTATGGCTGGCACCCGTGAACCCATTCACTTGCGCCTGACACTCATGCCACTCGTTGTACACCCCCAGAACCTTCCCTTTGTACACGACATAGCATTTCCATCTCGCCATCAAGAAACTAGGTACCTGTTAGAGATGCATGTTCATGAAGAGGATGTACAATCATATATATGCAACAAAATATACTAGAGCAACACCGAAAAAGAAAGGGTTAGCAACTAGATGCAACATATACAGTATGCAACTTAATTAACTAGAGGTACGCAGGTCATACAAACTAACAAAGTAGCGTTACGCAAGTTCGGCAGGGACCGTGGACGATCACAAAGTTTCATCGCTACAAAAAGTATACAAGTTCAACCGACACATATCATCATCATCGGCATCATAAATCACTAGAAGTTCCATCCTTCCATATCATCGAGGACGAACCCTAGCTTCTTGAACGGCGTGAGGTCTAGACATTGCATGCCTATGCGAGTTCGAATGTCAGCTCGCGATATAGGGCCGTGGTGGAACATCCCCTTCTCATCGTCGACTTCTTTCATGATGATCGTCGCAATGTCGCTTTGGATGCGAAAGAAGTCATCTCTAAGTTTATAATTCGCTTCTCCATGAGATTCTAGCCACTTGTGGATATGATCATCATTTCTGCTGTTAATGCGAAGCTTTTGGTGATCCATGTTGAACTGAATCATGAGATGGATGATGTAGAATCCATCCTTCTTGCTTGGTTTTGGTACATGGATGCAGGAGAAGTTAGTTTTATGCGCGAAACCCATCTTCTTGTTCCTTTGTATCTTGATATGCACGTGGCCACCTCTAAAGCTGAAGCCTTGGAGAGCATCATCTAGAATATTCATTATGTGGGTGTAGTCATTTTTCTCATAGTCTCTGGAAGGGTCAAAATACACGGCGTGGGAGATTTGTGGGTAAAGAACGATAAGGACGGCGCACCTGTTGCTTCGGGGAAAAGACACCTCAAATTATTCCCCATATGAGAGAGAAGGAATGATTGAAATGTACGGAAGGGTTGTTCGGAACTGACTTACTTTGGATGATAAGGCACGAGGACAATTTCCCGATCCTTATTCTGTACCATGAAGTTTTGGAGGTACTCCCTAGCAGTTTCACGCTCAAAGTCGTTGAGACTCAAGAAAGACTCGTGCATGTAGTACGGATCCGCCACACAGATTTGCGAGACTTCTTCACTCTTCATGATGGAGCTCATATGTAGCGCAAAAAGGCAGACGATAGTAAAATCAAGCCGCCTTGTTAGAAACATCTCAAAGATATGGTCAAACCGCAGGAAGAACACCTCCGCGGGTCGTGTGTCGATGTAGCACTTCCCCTCAGGCACACGAGCCGCGTATCTCGGATATCCTGGATCCTTTGAGGCTAGTAGGCTTTTCTCAGTCGATGGTCGTGCAGTCTCCTGAGATCCCCTGATAGTGCCTCCAGCGGTTTCGGCGGTAGCATCGGCTCGCCCATGAGATGGAACATGACCGCACCTTTCACGGGTACACGCTCTTCAGAATGCATCGTCTGGCTGCTGTGTGCTCTGGCTTGTTTGGAGGCAGTTACCTTCCCCGATCTCTTCCTCTCCTTTTTCTTGGGCACACCTTCCAGACCCTTCTGTAACCCCTGCCCAAGTGTTCCCGGGCTAAGTACTGAACGACCCTCGCGCCCGGCTAGTTGAGCCTGTGTTGAGGCGGCATCTTCTGGCGTGTCCTGTGAGGATTTCATGAAGAGAGACTTTTTGCAATCCATGGTACGACCCTGCCCGGGCATATCATCCATATCCTCATTAGCAAGCTGATAGCCTGATTCGTCATATGGTTGACTCATCATATCTATGTCACAGTCATACGCGTTTGTATTGAGGTAATCCATAGGGCCGACCTCCGTCTCATCATCCATTCTCTGTTCTACAGGAGAAATTACATCAGCCAGTACTATTGCACCCCCTTCATCATGTCGTCCGCCGCTCTCACCCGGCACTACAGGAGCTGGTAATTGCGTAGGCGGGGTGGTGGTTTCCGCGCATGCTAGTTGATGTGTGGTAGTTATTGGTGTGCTCTCGGCCGGCTCCAGACGAATAAGATTCTTCAGCCATAGCAGCACCCAACCCTTGCAGCTTCCAATCCGCGGCGGGGTCTCGTCGTCCGCTCCCACATGCTGTACTGGAGGAGGAAAATCCTCGTGCCCCGATTTCACACTGGTCAAGCTAACCCTGAAGTGCCCAGCGGGGATCGGCTGGTTGTGGAACGTGCGTTGAGAGGGGTCCATTATCATCCCCTTTCCCACGTCCACCTTCTGGCCTTTGATCAAGTAGAGTATGGTGCACGGGGTTTCTTTCGCCTGCAAACACATATGTCTGTGGCGTAAAACAACCGAAAGGCAACAAAAATGGAATATTATCTATATATATATATGTTGGTGCGACATGTAATTACCGTGACGGCGTCGAGCTCAGCCTAAAGACGAAGGCCCACCTAGCGCGCCTGAGACTGAGGACGGGCTGCTATGAGCGGGAGCGGCTACGAGAGGAGGCCCGGTTGCTTGAGCAAGTGATGGTGCGATGGTGTTGTTGTTCATGGAGTTGCTCGCGACGAAACTGGGCATCGGGAAATCATGTACCGTCTTGTCTGGATTTTCCTTCGCCCATTTGATGATAACTGGAACCAAGTTAGTAGCAAAATCATTTCTGCAGGCAGTTATAGCTGCATTGACTGCCTGCTGTAGCAACTCATATTTGTCCTCGGCTACTTTTTTCGTGTCCTCAGCTGCTTTTTCCTCGACCGCAAGCTTCACCTTTGCGTCGATGTCCGCCTGACTAAACTTCTTTTTCTACTTCTTGGCCTCCGGGCCGTCATTGTAAAACACCTTCCATGTGGCATCGTCTCCAGCGCCGTGCACACGACCATATTGCGGCCGCTGGTCCAACGGGAGTCCCTTAAGTTCGTTCAAGGCCCGGTTGAGAGGGGTGTCCCACTTGGGCCTCATCGGAGAAGTAGGGCTTTCGGCTGCAAGCCGGTGTTGCTTCTCCAGTAGTCTAATCAATTTCCTCGTGATCTTGTCCGTGTAAAAAACCTTTTTCTCCTTGTCCCACTTGTAGCGGGCCCTGATGAAGTCATGCTCCAAGGGGTTGGTGAACTTCGCGAAGGGGTCTGGGAGACCCGCGGCTTCATGTTTCGCGTCCTCCTTATCCCATATGGGCCTTTTATCGAGGTAGCCACGGCTTCCGAGGCGATGCTTCCCCGTGTTCCTTTGCTGAAGGCTTTTGAATTTCGCAGCCTTAGCCTTGGCTGCCTCGGTAGTGCAAGTGTCCTTGAACTTTTCGAACTTCTCTTCCGTAAGTGTCGGATTTTCCTCCAGAATCTTGGACAGGGGTTCATCAGCCTCAATAGCTCATTTCACCCTCCCTTTCCAGGAGGCCAAATCATTGCTGAACATGCCCATGGCGTGATTGTTAATCTTTTTCATCTTCGGATCATCCCACGGTTGTTCTATGTTATCATCCCGGTCGGGGAACTTGAATCTCTTGTGCAACTTCGTTAGGAGCAACTGCGTCAAATGTTCTTTACTCCTTAAGTCATCGTCGTTGATGCTCGCGCATTCCCGTAGGATGCATCCTACTTGGTTCCCATAGAACTTGCGAGGTTCTTTCGGCTCTAACGGCTCAACCTTGCCAGGTGCCATCTTTGTGATCACAAGTTGTCCAATCCCTAGTTTGTTAGGTTTTCGTATCCTCTGCTTCTTATGCTTCCTCTTTTCGGTAGCGGCATCGGGTCTGGTACCTTCCCCACCGGTCTCGGTGCCGCCATCGGTGCCGGCGCTGTCGGTATCGATGTCGGTGTCAGTACCATCATTGAGGCCGACCTGCAAACCTTGCTTAGCAGTCAAATAGTCGAGGTACTCTTGTTCACCCTCATAATCCATCTCGTCTGCATCTTGGTCAGAAGGCCCAGTTTCTTCGTTGTTCGACATGTTTCCTATGATTAAGTGGCCTCATTTATTTCTAAAAGTATGAATAAATGAGAAATGACATAAAAAGAAATCTATGTGCCAGCACTCGATATGCCAACTATGTAGCACAAATCATGCCTTTATTCACGGGAAATTTCGGCATGACCTTTGCTAAAAAATGGACATATCGAGCGCCTGAAATTCACCGGAACAGAAATGAATCAACATTCCGGCGTAACATAGGCCACTCGGATCATTTTCCAAACATGACATGTCCAAAACATGACATATGCACATATCACATGTCCAGTTCAAATTTGCATATAAATTCAGCTAATTTTGAAACCTAGCTAAATTCATAACTAAATAGATAACCTAATCGAAGAACCCTAGCAGAGAGGGGGGGTTTACTGAGAGTGCAAGGGCGAGGAGGCAGGCCCGACGACAGCCGGAAGGGGAGAGGAGGGAGGCGAGGGCCGACGGGTCGGGGGCGAGCACCGAAGTCGGGGGCGAGGGCCGGCCGGGTCGGGGGCGAGCGGTGGGGTCGGGGTCGAGGGTCGGGGGCTAGCGCCGGCGCCGGGGTCGGGGTCGAGGGCCGGGACGGGGGCGAGCGCCGGGGTCGGGGGCTAGCGCCGGCCGGCGCCGGCGGAGTCGGGGGTGAGCGCCGGGGCCGGGTCGGGCGCGGCGGTGCGACGGGGGAGAGAGAGTGGGGATTTGGGGGGAAATGGCGGGATGAAGCAGGGCGAGTGAGAATTTTGGGTTAAGTGGACGTAGCAGTAGCGCGTTACGTCAAAACGCGCTGCTACTAACATCAGTAGCTGCAACGGTTTAGGTAAAATGCGCTACTACTAAATTCAGTTGCTGCAGCGGTTTATGCAAAACGCGCTGCTACTACCGTCGCTACTGCCAGGTTTCCTTTTCCTTTTCCTTTATTTTATCCCACTTTTATTTCCCGAGGGCAGTGAACGAAGGGCGGGCGATATATATTGCATCATTTGACGGTTAAATATGTATGCAAAATAGGAACATATATATTACACATCATTGGACCCATGCATAATAATGGCTAAGTGTGTATACAAAATAGGAACATATATATATATATATATTACACATCATTGGACCCATAACATACGTTTCCTCAGTGCTGAAGTTTTCATTTTTGAGTCAGCTTCTTTCCCTTCTTGTTCGTCGAAGAATAATTGAGCCCCTCATTGTGTCTTTGCCTTTTCCATGGAGTACGATTTTTCTTAGGTAATGTAGTATTGATTCTTCTTTTGACGTATACTTCATCATCATCGTCATCTTCCCTCATTGGGTTGCCGTACTGATCATAGTCTTCCTCGTTGGCGACTCCATCCATTCCAATGATGTTCCTTTTGCCTCTCCGCACGACAACACGGCTGGGATTGCGCGGGCCAGTTATGAAGAAGCATTGTGTCACGTGCTTAGCGTGTACCCATGGCTCGTTTTTTGCGATATCGTTCACGGTAGCGCTCTTGGTGTCGGGTGTAGTCATGGTAGTGAACATCCGGCTTTCTCTTTCGACATTCTTAGCCCATCTGACACGGAACATCGTCGTGTTGTGTAGTCCAGAGTAGTCAAGCTCCCAGATCTCCTTGACCCTTCCATAAAATCGTTCAGTTGTGCCGTTGTCGCTGCCGGTCATGCATTCCATCGTCACCCCTGAGTTCTGATCATCACTGTCCATATCTTTTGCCTCCGTGTAGAACGTGTATCCGTTGATATCATATGCCTGATAGGTTACGAGGTTGGGCGAG
This sequence comes from Triticum timopheevii, assembly GCA_963921465.1. Lineage (NCBI taxonomy): Eukaryota > Viridiplantae > Streptophyta > Magnoliopsida > Poales > Poaceae > Triticum > Triticum timopheevii. Next base: position 483,790,409 of record OY997270.1, on the reverse strand, counting down.
GGGCCATGTGCTAAGGCGTATATGAGCAATCTGTCCTTAGAGCCCTCCTCCGGGGGATTAGCAATAATATGCTCTTTGAACCAATGCAGGAAAGTGGAGTTGTGCTCTCTAGTAACTTCGGAGTCCGTCCTGCATACCCCCCGGTCACGATACTTCTTTGCGATAATTTCTTTGTGCAGTGCCACGAAAGGATCTACCTTGTCTAGGTGTTGTAGCACTACCAAGTTTGCTCTGTCAAAGTCGCTGCGTCGATCTGAGTATGCCACGTGCAGTACCCTGCGACCGTTGCAGTGACCATCTCCTTCGAGCCGCCCATCGTGCTTGTTAATGGGCAAACCAATAATAACACCAGGCGGCTGGTCTGCGCCATATAGAAAATTCTCACAGAAAGAGATGCACTCTTGTGCCAAATAGCCCTGGACGATGCTTCCATCCGGACGGGACATGTTACGAACGAATCCTTTGATGATTCCATTCATCCTCTCAAACGGCATCATGTTGTGTAGGAATGACGGCCCCAGGTCTATTATGTAATCCACAATATGGACACACAGATGCACCATCACGTCGAAGAACGCGGGCGGGAAGTACATCTCAAGCTCATTCAGTATCACAACGATCTCTTCCTGTAGCCTTTGGAGCTGCTTCACACTGATCGACTTTCGAGAGATGACGTCGAAAAAGTTGCAGAGACCAATAAGCGTGTCACGGACGTGCTTGTCCATTATCCCTCTAAGGGCAACAGGTAGTATCTGTGTCATCATCACATGACACTCATGAGACTTCATCCCGCTGAACCTTTTCTTGTCCGTGTCTAGATGTCTGCTTATCTTTCCACAGTAACCGGAACTAACTTTGACTCCGGTAAGGCACTTAAAGAATTGATTGATCTCAGCCTGACTTAAGGTGAAGCAAGAAGGGGGGCAATAATCCTCTTTCTATATTTTCTTGCCCTTCTTCTCCCGTGCCTCTGTCTCCGTCTCTGTCTCGTCTGACATTTTACGGGCCGGCATGTGCAGATCTTCCCTGATTTTCAAATCTTGCAAGTCTTTTCTTGCCTTCGGCCCATCCTTGGTCTTATCCGGCATGTTCATCAGTGTTGCGAGCAAGCTCTCAAGGACATTCTTACAGATATGCATTTGATCAAGGCAATGAGGTGTATCGAGTTTGTGCCAGTACTCCAAGTCCCAGAACATAGACCTTGTCTTCCATACCTTCAGCAGCGGCTCCGGCGCCTTTCTCATCGTCTTTCCCAGCGCGGGGCACTCCTTCCAGTTTTTCAACAGCTCATCGATTTCGGCACCGCTCCGCTTACGTGGAGGTCCTCGATGCTCAGCGTGACCATTGAATAGATCTCCACGGTTTCTCCACGGGTCGTCCTGTTCAAGCCATCTTCGATGCCCCATGTACACGATTTTCCCAGACCCGCCATTTTTCCTTGACGTTAGCTGCTGAGACATCGTATCATCCATGCACCGCGTGCATCCGCAATATCCATGGCACACCTGGCCTGCCACATATCCGTAATCGAGATAGTCCTGCACTGTCGTGATCAGCGCGGCTCTCATGTTGAAATACTCACCTTTGCTGGCGTCCCATGTCTTGGCCGGTGTTTTCCATAACGTGTCTAACTCCTCTTGAAGTAGCCCCAGATACAAATTAATAGTATTTCCTGGTTGTTTCGGCCCTTGAATAAGCATGCTCATGTGAATGTACTTCGATTTCATGCACAACCAGGGGGGAGGTTGTACATCCATACAAACACGGGCCATGTGCTATGGTTGGTGTTCTGGTTGCCAAACGGATTCATGCCATCGGTACACGCGCCAAGCACGATGTTCCTTGCATCACATTCAAAATACCGATAGAAGCTGTTCAACGCTCTCCACTGGCTTCCATCCTTCACGTGTCTCAGCTTCGGATCATCTCCGTTGTCGGGCTTCTTCCTCTCCGCGTGCTAGCGCATTAGCTTTGCTTCCTTGGGATCTACAAAATACCTCTGGAGACGGGGAGTGATCGGTAAGTACCATACAACTTTCTGGGGACATTTCTTCCCGGCCTTCTTGTATCGAGAAGCATTGCACACCGGACAGCTTGTTTCTTCCGCGTGCTCCTTCCGATAAACTATGCAATCGTTGATGCATGCATGGTATCTAACGTGTGGCAGATCAAGAGGGCACACAATCTTCTTGGCCTCATCAACACTAGTACGACATAGATTACCCGCGGGAAGAACATCCTTTAGGTACTTGAGATGCTCATCGAGGCTAGTGTCGGTCCATTTGTTTTTAGCCTTCGTCTTCAGGAGTTGGAGCGTGAAACTCAAGCGGGTCACCTCAGGATTGCAACCATCATACAATGGAGTGTTCGAGTCTACCACCAGTTGCTCCAGCTTAGCCTCCTCTCTAGAAGCAGATCTCTCAGTACTCGTCTCCTTACGAAGCAATGCTTGACCATGAGGGTCTCGCACAATTGAACTTAGTACCGACGAACTCTGCTGCGTGAAGTCCATGTCGTTCTCTCCGCCGCCATGTCCGGCCCCTTCTCCTGCGCCATGTCCGGCCCCTTCTCCTCCGCCATGTCCGTCCTCTTCCCCGCCGCCATTATGGATCATCTCTTCGTCTTGCCCTGTGTCATCATTGCCTGCCCCGTCGGCATCCTCAACATCGTCATCATCATCTTCAATTATCCACCAAGTATAGCCATCCATGAAACCAGTCATGAGCAGGTGCGCTTCGACACGGCCATCGTCATGGGGGTCGAGCCAAACTATTCCTTTGCATTTTCGACATGGAAATAAAACCTCTGTCCGGTTATTTTCTTTCATGTCCTGCACCGCCGACCGCAACCACCTGTCCACCATCGTTCCACTGACAATCGTCAACTCTGCACGGTAATAATAAACAAATTGATTATAAAAATGCATGCATGCATCAAAGTCATAAAAAAAATTGGCATGACCTTCCCTAAAAATAGGACATATATGGATCTAGAGTTTGCCTGGAATTCGCCGAAACGGAAATAAATTGACATTTCGGCAAAACATAGGCAACTCAAAAGCACAATTTGGCGGCGTCAACTCATGCCACACACACAATTTTCACAAACATATCTCACACACATAAACATATTTCCATTTTGCAAAAGCATGAAATTTTCATCACCTCTATCTCGATCGAGATCAAGCACACGGTGGAGATGATGTTGTAGGGAGATCAAAAGTGCACAAAGCTCTTCTTGACAAAGATAGATCTAGTTAGGGGGCAAATAGGTCACTTAACTAAATCCTACATCTACCTAGCTACCTAATTTGGGATGAGACAACTTCAACTAGTGTAGGGGGTAGGAAAAGGAGAAAGGAGATGCATTAATGGAGGTGGTGTAGTTATGTAGGAGTAATGAAGAGAGAGAAAGGTGGAGGTAGGGGGAAGTATTGAGGAGAAGAAGAAGAAGAGTGAGAGTGGGAGCATGTGGTGGAGGTAGGGGGAAGGGAAGAGAGGAGGGGGAGGTAGGGGGAAAGGAAAAGAGGAGGGGGAGGGGAGGGACGGGTGGGGAAAGGTGTTGGGTTGGTGCGGGTTAGCAGTAGCGCTGGATCTGAAACGCGCTGCTGCTAAGGATTTAGCAGCAGCGCGCTTTGGGATACGGCGCTACTGCTAACTGGGACAAAAAAGTGTTTCAATTTGGAATTTACCAGCAGCGATCTCGGAAAAAGCGCGCTACTACTACATACTTAGCAGTAGCGCGGTTCTTGCGACCGCGCTACTGCTACTTAGAGTTAGGTGAACACCGCCGGTCGATATTTGTAGCAGCGCGTTTTAGGCCGAGCGCGCTACTGCTAAATCCGTATCAGCAGCGCGTTTACAGGACGCGCGCTACTACTAGTTAGCAGCAGCGCTCCTTTTTGAACCGCGTTGCTACTAAGATTCTGTGTCTAGGCTTTTCCCTAGTAGTGAAGCTTTGACACTGATCTGGATGACTCTAAATCGCAAACCGGATACGTATTTTTATTGAATGGAGGAGCTGTCAGTTGGTGCGGTTCCAAGTAGAGCGTCGTAGCGGGATCTACGTGTGAAGCGGAGTACATTGCTGCTTCGGAAGCAGCGAATGAAGGAGTTTGGATGAACGAGTTCATATCCAATCTAGGTGTCATACCTAGTGCATCAGGTCCAATGAAAATCTTTTGTGACAATACTGGTGCAATTGCCTTGGGAAAGGAATCCAGATTTCACAAGAGAACCAAGCACATCAAGAGACGCTTCAATTCCATCTATCATCAAGTGTCCGAAGGGGACATAGAGATTTGCAAGATACACACGGATCTGAATGTTGCAGACCCGTTGACTAAGCCTCTCTCACGAGCAAAACATGATCAATAACAAAGCTCCATGGGTGTTAGAATCATTACTATGTAATCTAGATTATTGACTCTAGTGCAAGTGGGAGACTGAAGGAAATATGCCCTAGAGGCAGTAATAAAGTTATTATTTATTTCATTAATTCATGATAAATTCTTATTATTCATGCTAGAATTGTATTAACCGAAAACTTAGTACATGTGTAAATACATAGACAAAACCTATAGTCCCTAGTATGCCTCTACTTGACTAGCTCGTTAATCAAAGATGGTTATGTTTCCTAACCATAGACATGTGTTGTCATTTGATGAATGGGGTCACATCATTAGGAGAATGATGTGATGGATATGACCCATCCGTTAGCTTAGCATTATGATCGTGTTAGTTTCATTGCTACTGCTTTCTTCATGACTTATACAAGTTCCTCAGACTATGAGATTATGCAACTCTCGAATACCCAAGAAACACTTTGTGTGCTACCAAACGTCACAACATAAAAGGGTGATTATAAAGGTGCTCTACAGGTGTCTCCGAAGGTGTTTGTTGGGTTGGCATATATCAAGATTAGGATTTGTCACTCCGTGTTTCGGAGAGGTATCTCTGGGCCCTCTCGGTAATGCTCATCACTATAAGCCTTGCAAGCATTGTGTCGAATGAGTTAGTTGTAGGATGAAGTATTACGGAATGAGTAAAGAGACTTGCTAGTAATGAGATTGAACTAGGTATATAGATACCGACGATCGAATCTTGGGCAAGTAACATACCGATGACAAAGGGAACAACGTATGTTGTTATGCGGTTTGATTGATAAAGATCTTCATAAAATATGTAGGAACCAATATGAGCATCCAGGTTCCGCTATTGGTTATTGGCCGGAGACGTGTCTCGGTCATGTCTACATAGTTCTCGAACCCGTAGGGTCCGCATGCTTAACGTTCGATGACGATTGGTATTATGAGTTTATGTGTTTTGATGTACCGAAGGTAGTTCGGAGTCCCGGATGTGATCACGGACATGACGAGGTGTCTCGAAATAGTTGAGACCTGAAGATTGATATATTGGAAGCCTATGTTTGGACATCGGAATGGTTCCGGGTGAGTTCGGGCATATACTGGAGTACCAGGAGGTTACCGAAACCCCCCCGGGATGTATAAGGGACTTATTGGGCCATAGTGGGAGAGAGGTGGGGACTGCCCCCCCTTTCCTTCCTCCCTCGCTCCCCCTTCCTTCTCTCCTAGTCCAACTAGGGAAGGGGGGGGGGAATCCTACTCCCGGTGGGAGTAGGACTCCTCCAGGGCGCGCCATAGAGGGCCGGCCCTCCCCCCTCCTCCACTCCTTTATATACGGGGGAGGGGGGCACCCCATAGACACACAAGTTGACATTGTTTATCCATGTGCGGTGCCCCCCTCCACAGTTACACACCTCGGTCATATCGTCGTAGTGCTTAGGCGAAGCCCTGCGTCGGTAACTTCATCATCACCATCACCACGCCGTTGTGCTGATGAAACTCTCCCTCGGCCTCAACTGGATCAAGAGTACAAGGGAAGTCCCCGAGCTGAGCGTGTGCTGATCGCGGAGGTGCCGTACGTTCGGTGCTAAGATCGGTCGGATCATGAAGACGTACGAATACATCAACCACGTTGTCATAATGCTTCTGCTTTCGGTCTATGAGGGTACGTGGACACACTCTCCCCTCTCGTTGCTATGCATCACATGGATAGATCTTGCGTGATCGTAGGATTTTTTTTGAAATTACCACGTTCCCCAACACTTTCTGCGATATCTTCATCTCCTTTGGATCAACCAAACAATCGCCTTGTAACCTAACTCTGATACCACTTGTTAGAATTAATCCGAGGTACGCAATTGATCCACTGAGAAACAAGCAATCACAGCACAATGAAGACACCGGGATATATTAACGAGATTCGGCGAACTCGTCTACTCTCCGGGGCAATGACTACGGGCGCTCCTCCCCGAGATATCGCAACACCAGTCACCTAGGCGCCAGCACACGCCGTCGGCTCGCCCTTGCGCACCCGTGTTATTATGTTGGCATAGGTTACATCGTGTGTCTACTCTTGCTATATATGAGAGACCTAGGATACAAGTGCCCTACTAGGACACGACTCCATATCCTATCTAAACACAATACTACTCAGAGTCCAACTGTAACCTACCTTGTACACAATATTCGACACAATTTCAACACGTTCTCACCTTCGTCAATAGGAGGATGTCTGGCTGCCAATCTGTATTATTTTTAGTGTGGCGGCAATCTGTATTTAATATGTGTTCACTCGGTTTTGCAAACAGTTCACTTTCAGGCTAGCCATTTTTTATGGAATAGGCCTGTTTCTCGTGAGTAAAGTCTGTTTTAAACCCTAAATTCATACGGTTCGTCGAGATTAAACCCTAACCTCTCAATCCCTGAAATCTGCACCCTGTACTCTCTTATCCTGGTTTTATCTCAACCCTGGATCGGTTTGTAGCTGTTTGGTGCGTCGGGGAAGTAGCAACCCGGCCGGGATTACTCTTTAAACCCTAACCTCTCAAAACGGGACTCGATGTTTGTTAATTTCTATGAGAGTGTTAATTTTTCTTAAGCAATTGAGAATGACGCATAGCACACACACCAGTGGTCACCACACACACATACACACGCAGCACACTCACATACCCTCGAGCAATGCAAGAACATCTCCCATCTTCCCCGTCTCCTTTTCTTGGCCCTAGGTGTTCTTCTACCATGGCCTTGTGCTTCCCATGGGTGAGCCTCGAAAGGGCCGAGAGGCCAAATCCTGGTGTGGACCATGGCACATCAAGACGGCTGCACTGGATTGCGGATCACGGACGTCGCACGTCCCGACGTGGACTGAGGATTGGACTGCAGACTGGTTCCTGCTGTAGTTCCTGCCCCTAAATCAAGTGATCCCGCACGGACTACTGCGGTCGCGAGCACGTCGCCCATGCGGCAGGCATGCGTGAATGGATCTCCTGGTGTGTTGGATCTGGTAGAATGGTTGCGCCGGTCCGGCGTGAATGGATCTCGAGACGTTGACCTCTTTGATCTGGTCGTTGACGAGTTCCAATCTTTCCTGTCAGAGATCTATACGGATTGACATATGTCGCCCCTGGATTACTAGATTGGAAAGGCTCCAGTCGCACACGCTCACATTATCAGCCAGCACGGCTTCAAGAGGGCGTGAGGCGAAGCTTCACTTTCTTATCGGAGTCATGGGACATATCTAAGTCAAGATTCCCAAGGCATTGATAGAGGTGGAGAAAGTCATGACGGCTGCGATTAGAGGTCTTGAAGCATTGACGGAAGGTGCATTGAGCGCGATGAAGACTGTGTGCCAGGTGTTCGGTGACCTGCAACAGTGGCCTCGGTAAGCAGGGGCGGCAACACTGGAGGACTACAATTTTGGTGGTGCTCCATGAGTACTGAGTCTTGATGATGAAACCCCAAGGTCTGGCCTTTCTTGGTTGTACCTAGCAATGGTCTCATTGAAGGCATTGTTTTTGGTGAACTCGGACTTTTTCGAGGATGAAAACCCAAGATCTTCGATCGGGCAATGACAACGCTTGTGCATTGTTTCCTTGTTGGAGGCGTTGCTTTTGGAGAATCTCTTTTGTAGTTGGGGTGTTGTCTTCGGTGGTGCTTAGAGTGCTGCCGTTGCTAGTGATTGATCATCGTGGCAGGGCCTTTGTTCTTCTTCTTTTTATTTTCTTTTTCGGCTATGTGTATCCCTGATAACCTTGAACATCTTGTTGATATAGAGGCTGAGTGTAATTGATATCTTCGCGATATTAATATATTTCCTTTCTCAAAAATATTCGCAGAGATAAAAAACTACTGCTTCCGATCTAAATATATGTCGTTGGGGCAGTTCGAAGAACGAACGTGTAGTAGTAAAAGCACTCGTATGCATGCATGCATGTGAACGTGTCAACGAAACCTGCTCGAGTTAATGCATCCGGTTAGTAGCTAGCAGCTGCTGCAGTTGTTAATGCAATGTGCCTGCATGGAGTGGTTGTTGTCGTCGTGGACATTTTCCACTCAATGAACAAATCCGGCGAGGACAGCAAGGCGGAGCCACTGATCGACCCCATGCAGCTTTCAACGTTCAACCTAGCGTGTCCCCACGCACAGTGGCACCGCGCGCTCGAGGCCGACGCGCAATCACTGAGACACAGTGCAACTTGATGCATCCAACGCCCCCGGTCAGCACCTTGAGCTGTCCGGTGGAAACTCGGGTCCATCGCAACGTGCACCGCCCACGAAACGCGGCTACTGCCTTCGTCCCGACGACCTATAAATATGCCACCCGTAACCCAGGCGGAGCAAACAACACACGACGTTACACGACCATCGATCTATCTACTGATCGGTGCCAAGAGAAGATGGCGACCAAGCTCGCAGCGATCATCGTCTTGGCCGCGTTCCTCGCCGGGCCGGCGGCGTGCGAGGGCGCCAGCATTTGCTTCAACGGTTGGATGAGGTTACCCACCTTCAACCCGCGGCTCTGTGGTCGCGGCCCCAGGGTGAACCGCCGGCAGCGGGGGGCTTCTCCCGCGGGGTTAGGACTCAGCTACGGCTACTACGACAACAGGAGGTCGACGTCCTACTGCCCCAGGGCGGAGGGGATCGTGAGGGGTGCCGTGAGGGAGGCCGTGGCCGCGAACCCTGGCATTGGTGCGGGCCTCATCCGTCTCTTCTTCCACGACTGCTTCGTTCGGGTACGCACACACAGCTCCTCGATATCTCTTCTTATATAGGAGTACTATAACTGCATTGTCATTTAAGAAGATCAACATGTTCATTACATTCAGGGGTGCGATGCTTCCGTCCTCCTCACCACGACCAACTCCAAGAACAGCGACACGGAGAGGGAAGGCCCTCCCAACAAGAACAGCCTTCGAGGGTTCGAGGTGATCGACGCGGCCAAGGCGGCGATCGAGGCCGCCTGCCCCAGCAGGGTCTCATGCGCCGATATCGTCGCCTTCGCCGCCCGCGACGCGTCCTACTTCCTCAGCAACCGTCGGATCAACGTCCCGATGCCGGGCGGCCGCTACGACGGGCGCGAGTCCTTCGCCAACGAGACAGACCAGCTGCCCGGGCCCTTCTCCAACGTCACGGAGCTCCAGGCGAGTTTCGCGGCCAAGGGGCTCACCTCCGACGAGATGGTCACGCTCTCCGGCGCGCACACCATCGGCCGCGCCCGCTGCATGTTCTTCTCCAGCCGCTTCTCTGAGATGGACCCGGCATTTGCCGCCAAGCTCAGGGCCCAATGCAACGGCAACGACAACACCAACGTGAACCAAGACGATGTGACCCCCGATGTCCTGGACAAGCAGTACTATCGGAACGTGATCGACAGGAAAGTGCTCTTTACCTCGGACGCCGTGCTCAACTCGACGGAAACAATGACGCAGGTGACTGAAAACGCGAACAGGGCAGGGGCGTGGGAGAGGAAGTTCGAGAGAGCCATGGAGAATATGGGAAAAATCGGGATCAAGAGCAGAGGCGACCAAGGCGCAGAGATCAGGAAGGTATGCTCGAGAGTCAACAACTAGCGTTGGCTAGTAGTAATGCGTGGTGGTTGGCTGGCTCCATGGCCGGATCGCTCGATGTAACTTCGTCTAGCGAGTGTCATTGTTGGTTTTCTCATACTAAAACTCGGTGTGTGTGTGGGTGGGTGGGTGTATTAATAAAGATATCATTGTCTCGTTTGGTCTTAACAAATGATTAAACCACTCAAATGTTGCAGTCATTTTTCTACAATGCCACAAAAATTGATTCATTATTTGTCAAAAGGAAAAAATTCCTCTCAGAAATAGGGCTGATCTATTCATTCCACAATGGTTTGTGGGATACAAGTAAATCCAGGTGCAAAATTTAGACACAAATGACACCCTGCAGCCAGGGTAGAGAAGCCTTAGCTAACTGATGAGCCTCAGAATTATGTCGGCTTGAAATCGATCCCTGAAAAAGTGGCCCGGCGATGTATAATCTCGGGAAGTATGGCTGCATACCTGCATGGAGCGACAGTATTTCACCACCACGGAACAGTCAGAAGCCACCTGGATTGTCGGCACATTCAAGTCGAGAGCTAACTAGATAGCCTTATTACAAGCACTTGTGGCTGGGGCGTGCCATTGTCATGTCTCCCGAGCATTCATCTGCGCATCTATCTTGCTTGATGACTATCCGTACTTGCAGTCGCCTATCAAATACTCTCTTCACTCGAAAATACTTATCAAAGAAATGGATGTATCTAAACGTATTTTAATACTAGATACATTTATTTTAATCCATTCCGACAAGTATTTTCGGATGGAGGGAGTACAATCCTCGCTTCTTCAACAGTCGACAAAAACGCACGCCAAACTTCTACTCCCTCCGTTCTGAATTACTTGTCGCACGTATAAATGTATCTAGATGTATTTTATTTCTAAATACATCCATTTCAGCGACGAGTAATTTGAAACGGAGGGAGTATCATAAAAGGTGCTCGGTACCCAACCACCAGCATACTTCAATATGATGATGGGGTACCATGTTCAAAGTCAGTATCATCAACGTATTGGCAAGATGCTGCTAATAGTATTATGGTCATGTGCACTGTTAGGTACTCAAGTCTGACACTCGAGCATCTATCACTTCTACTAAATGATTCAAACAAGCACACAAATTTCCAAGGTCCAACAGCTTAAGTAGAAACTGATGTTTTTTAAAAGCAAGTCAAGTTAAACGGCTAATGACAAATCTAGATAAACCAAATTCTGAAATTTATAACTTCTTAGGGTACTAATTGATGAAGAAACGATAGCGATGATATTTTACTCTTGCACCAGTAGTTCATCATACTGTGCATATATAATATGTTTCAAAACCTAACTGTTCATTTTTTTTATTTGGATCATTTGGTTGCTGCAGTGAAGCAAGATCCCACAATATTATATTAGAGAAAAGGAACCCACAATCTAATCAGAAGGGATGAAAACATGGCAATAAGTTTGCATATAGAGATCATAGAATACAAAAATGGTGACTTGCTATAAAAAGGCAATAATACAGCATAGAACCCAAATTGCAGCTGGATCAATGTGTACCCGATCAAAATCCCATCCATGACAGCTCTGATCAATAGTCAATTCTGGTGAGAGGAATACTGCAAGTATACGTTTCTTCCCCTGGTATGGCAGGAGCATGGTGAATGCCAAATAATGGCATGATCACTAACAGTGATACTATATTTTGTAAATTGATGGAAACATAACAAGTAAAATAATGCAACTTTAACCTCTTGCAATCCAAATCACAAATGACATAACTCTCTTCTATTATCGACAATCACACCACTTTTTTTTTTTTGCAAAAACAACTCTACAGGCAGAAGATTGGTTGGCGTTGAAGCAACAAAAGGAAAATCTTACTCGGATGTACCTACATCAGGTGATAACAAGATTTCCTCACAATATGTTATATCGTAGTGTAGTATTGGATCGTGCTCGAGCCAAGTCCTCCATCTGGACAAGAGCCTGCAGTAACAGAAGCACAAAACCAAAATCAATATCACAAAAACTGCAAACATACATCCACCTGAAACGTGTGTGCACAGATGAAATCAATAGGGCACTTGATTCTTGGCACACAGCTCCGACATCAACTGAATTTTTTTCACGAATACGCGGGATGCGTATCATTCCATTGATAGAGTGCTGAAAATACATGGTACCAACCATCATAGAGGGTACACTAGGAGGCACTTACGATGGTGCTAGTGAGCATCAAGAGAAGGGGTTGCTCAGCCCCAGGTACAAGGGGATCAGGTTACGGGTATGACGTTGGCAAGGCCTCTAGCACCTGCTTTGGCCAAGGTGCGAGCTTCCTCCTGTATAGTGTGCAACAGGTGGGCAAGAGAAGGCGTCATGCCATTGAAGATGCAGGCATTGCGGTGTTTCCAGATCGCAAACAGGGTAGATCGATATTTAAAATCAACCAATAGTGGAACCTATTCAACACTTGATTACAACACAATAAGAGAAAGCATCTTGAGTTCTAATAAACATTTAGAAGAAATGATAAGCTGGACATCATACAGACTATAAACACTTTTGTTTTGTTTGAGAAAATAGAAGAGTCCAACAACAACCCTTCAGGAAGGCAATATATAATCAGAAGAACGGCGTTTCGGCTCCTAGGTGCATATGCACCCATTGTCAAAATACACATTTCGAAAAGTTAAAAAATTCGGAACTAAAATCCCACGTGTATATCCGGACATTTTATGTGCATTCACAAGGTTTCGGTGAAAAACAACGTTTTTTGTGGCTTGTAAAAAAGATAAAGAAATGCCTCATGACTAGTTAGAAATTGTCTTTTTTACACAAGCCACAAAAAACGTCGTTTTTCACTGAAACCTTGTGCACGCACATAAAATGTCCGGATATACACGTGGGATTTTTGTTCAGAATTTTTCAACTTTTCAAAATGTGTATTTCGACAATGGGTGCATATGCACCTAGGAGCCAAAGGCAATTACCGCAAAACAACGCCAAAATGTTTATAGACACAACTATGCCATTCCATTCTAATAAAGTATACTGATTTATGAAGAAAACTGAGAAATAGTAGAGATAAAAATTAAACAAGAAACGATCAATAACATATGTGAAAAGGTCCAACGCCTTGCGAAATTCTGGTAGCAACTTCAGTAGTGAACTATATGTTCTGGTTTCAGAGACCAATGTCAACTTTAGTTCCATGGGATGACTCTTGATGCCAGTTCAGTACTCTCATGAAATTGAAGTCAGAGTATATAGAAAATTGTCCAATGGATATCCAAAATGCTAGTTTCAGTTGCATGACATAAAACACAAACAGGGCTTGAGAGAAAATACAGTAATCAAACATAGAAATGTACAACCTAGAAATATGTAGAAGCATTCATCAAATAAGTAGTACGAAAGTTTGCACTATATCATCATCTCACTGAAATTCTATGAAGCAGCACCAAAGTTTTTATTACGGACTTCGAGTGAAGCACTTTATTCCAAAATCCAAATACAACAACTTTTTAATATAATATAATTCTTTGTCAGCCAATTAACCTCCTCTTTATGCTAACTACAGGGTATCAGCACATCAGTACAATCACACTGGTCGAGATAAAGAAATTTAGAGGAGTTGACCCATATCCAATGCAAAAGATAAAAGTTTTGATCACATCCAAGCCGTATTTGGCCTTCCAAATCAGCCCATCCCACATCTGATAGAAGAGAATCAAGCGGCAATGAGAGCACATGAAAAAAGGTTATTAAGATCTCAAACATAACCTCCTGTGAGCGCCATGGCAGACGAGAAGAGGGCGAGGCGCTGGATGACCGAAATAGCAACGACGCAACCACTGTGGGCGGCGGTGATTGGTAATAGACCATGAGGAACAACGCCACCGCTCGTGGCGACTGCAACTTTCGCCCCATTTAGATTATCAAAATCGCTCTGCACATGCTCTTTCACACGCACTGTTGAAATCAATAGTTGTGTTCCTGCAAGAAAGGAAAGAATGAAGCTGCACTGGTTGAGGAATCTAATGCTAATTGAATGACCAATTATATGGAGCATCGGCATTTAAAAACATAATGTGGATGATAGTCAAGTCAGCTGAATGGAATAGAAGCATTATCAACATTTTAATTCCTAAATGAACTTCTAAAACTGCATGAGAATATTTCGTGGTCACATTGAATTGACAATCTGAGAACAAGATGTCCTTGCACATCTTGTACATCTTGTTCAATACAGGTTGACCAGGTTTTTGGGTCTACAAATTATATCCCACCTGCTCAACCTGTATTTCTTTTTTCTTCTTCATCATATTGCCAGAAAGAACGGGATCGATAAAAATCCAATCGTTTCCGTACCCCTAACGATATTTCAAAGAAAGATAAGAGGAACATAGACATACTACCTCCGTCTTGGTTTATAGGTCCCCTTTGTAGTTTGTGCCAAATTTTGACTAAAAATTTAACTAACAAAATGTTAATGCATGTCAAGAAAAATCATCTCATTGGATTCTTATTTGAACATAGTTTTTAAAAATATAATGTTTGGTGACATGCGTGAACATTTTGTTAATTTAATCTATGGTCAAATTTTGGCACGAAATACAATGGGGACCAATAAACCCAGACGGAGGTATTACTAGTTAAAACTGAGTTTATCAACACTAGTCGGCCCCCATATGACATAGGCTTACCCCCTTCCAGCAGCTTACTTTTTTTTTCTCAAAACGATCTTCAAGGCACTTCCACTCCTTTTTCAATAGTTTTTGATGATGGATTGGTATCCCTAGGTAAATAAACGATAGGGGTCCCATTTCACATCCAAAAATTGTCTATACGCATCTTGTTCGTCTTTAGCCCTCCCAAAACAGAATAATTCGCTCTTGTTAAAATTCATTTTCAACCTCGACAATTGTTCAAAAAGGCATAGTACTAATTTCATATTTCTAGCCTTAGCAAGATCATGTTCCATGAATATAGTAGTATCATTAGCATATTGTAGTACGGATACCCCCCCCCCCCTCCACAAGATGCGAAACTAGTCCTCCTACCTGTCCAATCTATCAGGAACACACACACACACACACACACACACACACACACACACACACACACACACACACACACACACATATATATATATATATATATATATATATATATATATATATATATATATATATATATATATATATATATATATATAATCTTTTTTTGGAAAAGGAGGAAAGCCCCCGGCCTCTGCATCAGAGTGATTCAAAGTTCGAAAACAAAGTCTTAGGTCCAGTAAAGGCTCACAAAAGGAGCATGAAAACACAAAGGATATATTAAATATGCCACAACCGGTGAAAAATAGGCCTAGATGACTAAAAACCTATCCTATTATTGGATAGCCATCCAAACTAGTTGTAGATAACCCATGCTATCGTCTCCCACTGGTTGCACCAAATAGCCAAAAGCTCCCTGGAGTCCGCATGAGTGAGTAACGATTGCATATGGATCCAAGCAATTGCTCTGTAAATAACCTGCAAAAAGTTGATAATTTTTTCCTGTTAAACATGATATCATTTCTGCAGTTCCATATGGCCCAAAGTAATGCACATATCCATATCCGAATATGTCCCGCAGTATTAGATTCCACTCCAGTTAGCCATGTCCCAAATAATGCGTCAATACTAATTGGAGGAGTAACTTTAAAGGCTATATGTATCGTGCGCCAAAGAAGTTTGGTGAGAGGACGATCGAGAAAGAGGTGTTTTATGGTTTCATTCTGGTCACAGAAGCAACATCGTGAACTACCCACCCATCTTTGCTTTACCAAGTTATCCTTGGTTAAAATCACTTCCTTGTGGACAAACCAAATGAAGATTTTGATTCTTAGCGGAACTTTAATCTTATGTGAAGTAATTTGAGTATTGGCCCAGAGTTAATTAAAGGGACAAATGCATTTTTGCCCCTAGTTGGAACCTATCCACGGGTTTTGCCCGACTTTGCTCAGTTTTGCCCTTAGATTTGCCTCCGAGGTTGCCCAAATGCCCATTGTCCATTTGACCAATAATTTGAAAATTCGTAAAAAATTCATGTGAACTCAGAAAAATGCAAATAAGATATCAAAATGTTTAGATAAACATTACTTTATGTGCATGTCATTTGCATTCAGGAAAAAAGTACCATTTAAACTACTCGAGGTTATTAATGTTATTAACATTATTAAAACTAAAAAGGTATAAACAATACTTTACCATGAATAAAAATTACATGCAAATGTAGGTGATATTTTCTGAACATTGTGATATCTTATTTGCATTTTTCTGAGTTCATATCAACTTGTGATGAAGTTTCAAAATAATGGTCAAAGTTGTTCAAACATTCATAACAAGTTGATATGAACTCAAGAAAATGGAAATAAGATACCAGGATGTTCAGAAAACATCACCTACATTTGCATGTAAGATATCAGGATGTTCAGAAAACATCACCTACATTTGCACGTAATTATTATTCATGAAAATTATATTGTTTATACCTTTTTATTTTTAATTATGTTAATAACATTAATAGCCTCGGGTAGTTTAAATGGTGCTTTTGTCCTGAATGCAAATGACATGCACATAAAGGTAATATTTATCTGAACATTTTTATATCTTATTTGCATTTTTCTTAGTTCATATGAATTTGTTACGAATTTTCAAAGTATTGGTCAAACGGTCAAAGAGCATTCGGGCAACCTTAGGGAAAATCTATGGGCAAAACTAAGCAGAGTCGAAAAGTAAGTGCAAAACCCATGGGTAGGTTCCAACTAGGGGCAAAAATGCAATTGTCCCTTTCTTATTTACTTTTTTAGCGACTAACTTCAAATTTTATCACTAAATTTTAGAGCTGAGAAGGATTTTAGTTAGCAGAGCAAGCACTATAAATATGAATGATGTGCAACCGGAAATAGAAGTGGAGGCACAACCACCTCCTAACATGCCAATGAATTTAATCCAAATGATATTGAGCATGATCCAGGAAAGAGGAAACAAATTTGCGAGTATCCTCCTAATATTCAAGATCAAGTGAGAAGAGCATATGTATTGAAGGGTCCAATGCAACCAAATTTGAATAAATTTCCTCGTACTGAATTTGGAAGTTCACGTTCATCAAGAGCATTTTCCAAATCTTGGTACAAAAAACATTCATGGATTGAATATAGTGAGTGGAAGAAGGGAGTGTATTGTTTTTATTTCTTTCTCTTTAAGCAACCTGGAAGGGCTGAGCACTTTGGTTATGATGTATTCACCAAGGAAGGATTTATAGATTGGAAGCATGCATATAAAGCATTCAAAGATCATATTGGTGGCCCTAGTAGTAAGCACAACTCTTTTCAAGCATTATGATGATTATAATAATCAAAGATAGAGTCTGGTAAGCATTCTTGCTATAGCAAGCAAGGAATCAGAAGAGATGTATAAGATCCGCTTAACTTGTTTTGTAAGTTGTTCAATATATCTCATCGCACAAGGTTTGGCTTTTCGCGGATATGACGAATCCTCTTCTAAACAAGGGAAACTTTAGAGAGATGATAGATTTGAAAAAAAAACTAAAAATGAACAAGTGAGTGATGTTTTTGACCATGGTGGAAGAAATTGCACAATGACATCTAGTGACATTCAAAAGGAGCTTGCAATGTGGTGTGCACATGAAGTTACCAGGAGGATTGATACGTCTCCAACGTATCTATAATTTTTTATTGTTCCATGCTATTATATTACCCCTTTTGGATGTTTATGGGCTTTATTTTACCCTTCTATATCATTTTTGGGACTAACCTACTAACCGGAGGCCCAGCCCATATTGCTGTTTTTTTGCCTATTTCAGTATTTCGAAGAAAAGGAATATCAAACGGAGTCCAAACGGAATGAAACCTCCGGGAGCGTTATTTTTGGAACAAATCTGATCCGTAGAGCCCGGAGTGCAAGTCAAGAAAGCTCCGAGGGCCCCACGAGATAGGAGGGCGCCCCCCCTGTAGGGCACGCCCCCTGTCTCGTGGGCCCCTCGGGCGTCCACCGATGTACTTCTTCCTCCTATATATGCCTACGTACCCCGAAAACATCCAGGAGCACCACGAAACACAATTTCCACCGCCGTAACCTTCTGTATCCGCGAGATCCCATCTTGGAGCCCTTGCCGACACTCTGCCGGAGGGGGAAGCAACCACTGAGGGCCTCTACATCAACATCCTTGCCCCTCCGATGAGTTGTGTGTAGTTTACCACAGACCTACGAGTCCATAATTATTAGCTAGTTGGCTTCTTCTCACTTTTTGGATCTCAATACAATGTTCTCCCCCTCTCTTGTGGAGATCTATTCGATGTAATCTCTTTTTGCGGTGTGTTTGTCGAGATCCGATGAATTGTTGGTTTATGATCAAGTTTATCTATGAATAATATTTGAATCTTCTCTGAATTCTTTTATGTATGATTGAGTTATCTTTGCAAGTCTCTTCAAATTATCAGTTTGGTTTGGCCTACTAGATTGATCTTTCTTGCCATGGGAGAAGTGCTTAGCTTTGGGTTCAA
The DNA here is from genome assembly GCA_963921465.1 of Triticum timopheevii. Taxonomy (NCBI): domain Eukaryota; kingdom Viridiplantae; phylum Streptophyta; class Magnoliopsida; order Poales; family Poaceae; genus Triticum; species Triticum timopheevii. The sequence goes on along the minus strand of OY997270.1, from coordinate 483,771,919 downwards.
TCTTGCGGTGTTCTTACCCAGTGACAGAAAGGGTTGCAAGACACGTATTGTATTGTTGCCATCGAGGATAACAAGATGGGGTTTATATCATATTGCATGTGTTTATCCCTCTACATCATGTCTTCTTGCTTAATGCGTTACTCTGTTCTTATGAACTTAATACTCTAGATGCATGCTGGATAGCGGTCGATGTGTGGAGTAATAGTAGTAGATGCAGGCAGCAGTCGGTCTACTTGTTTTGGACGTGATGCCCATATACATGATCATTCCTAGATAATCTCATAACTATGCGCTTTTCTATCAATTTCTCGACAGTAATTTATTTACCCACCGTAATACTTATGCTATCTTGAGAGAAGCCTCTAGTGAAACCTATGGCCCCCAGGTCTATTTCTTATCATATTTGCTTTCCATCTACTTTTATTTGCATCTTTACTTTTTGCATCTATATCAAAAATACCAAAAATATATTTATCTTATAATACTATCTTTATTAGATCTCACTTTCGCAAGTGGCCGTGAAGGGATTGACAACCCCTTTATTGCGTTGGTTGCGAGTTCTCAGATTGTTTGTGTTGGTGCGTGGGACTTTTGAGGAGCCTCCTGCTGGATTGATACCTTGGTTCTCAAAACTGAGGGAAATACTTACGCTACACTTTGTTGCATCACCCTCTCCTCTTCGAGGAAAACCAACGCAAGCTCAAGACGTAGCAAGAAGGATTTCTGGGGCCGTTGCCGGGGAGGTCTTCGCTCAAGTCAAGACATACCAAGTACCCATCACAAACCCATCTCCCTCGCATTTACATTATTTGCCATTTGCCTCTCGTTTTCCTCTCCCCCACTTCACCCTTGTCGTTTTATTCGCCCTCTCTCTCCCAATCTTCTCCTCTCTTTTTCGCTTGCCGTTTTTCTGTTTGCTTGTGTGTTGGATTACTTGTTGCCATGGCACAAGATAATACCAAGTTGTGTGACTTCTCGAATACCAATAATAATGATTTCCTTAGTACTCCGATTGCTCCTCTTAATGATGTTGAGTCTTGTGAAATCAATACCGCTTTGCTGAACCTTGTTATGAAAGATCAATTTGCCGGCCTTCCTAGTGAAGATGCCTCTACTCATCTAAACAATTTTATTGATTTGTGTGATATGCAAAAGAAGAAAGATACAGATAACAATATTGTTAAATTGAAGTTATTTCCGTTTTCACTTAGAGATCGTGCTAAAGTTTGGTTTTCGTGTTTGCCTAAAAATAGTGTTGATTCTTGGAACAAGTGCAAAGATGCTTTTATCTCTAAGTATTTTCCTCCCGCTAAGATCATCACTCTTAGGAACGATATTATGAATTTTAAACAACTTGATCATGAGCATGTTGCCCAATCTTGGGAAAGAATGAAATTGATGCTTCGCAATTGCCCTACTCATGGTTTGAATTAATGGATGATCATACAAAATTTTTATGCTGGTTTGAACTTTGCTTCTAGAAATCTCTTAGATTCAGCCGCGGGAGGCATCTTTATGGAAATCACGTTAGGAGATGCTACAAAATTGCTTGATAATATTATGGTTAATTATTGTCAATGGCACACTGAAAGATCTTCTAGTAAAAAAGTGCATGCTATAGAAGAAATTAATGCTTTGAGTGGAAAGATGGATGAACTTATGAAGATGTTTGCTACTAAAAATACCCCTCTTGATCCCAATGATATGCCTTTGTCTTCCTTGATTGAGAATAATAATGAATCTATGGATGTGAATTTTGTTGGTAGGAACAGTTTTGGAAACAACGCTTATAGAGGAAATTTTAATGCTAGACCGTTCCCTAGTAATCCCTCTAATAATTATGGAAATTCCTACAATAATTCTTATGGTAATTTTAATAAGATACCCTCTGATTTTGAGAATAGTGTGAAATAATTTATGATTTCTCAAAAGAATTTTAATGCCTTGCTTGAAGAAAAATTGCTCAAAGTTGATGATTTGGCTAGGAACGTTGATAGACTATCGCTTGATGTTAACTCTCTTAAACTTGGATCTTCTTCTCCTAAGCATGACATCAATGAGGCTCTCAAAGTAATGGGAATTTCCATTGACGAGTGCAAGGAAAGAATCGCTAGATTGCGTGCTAAAAAAGAAAGCTTTATAAAAGCGTGTTCTTCTAGTCTTCATGAAAATAATGACGAGGATCTTAAAGTTATTGATGCGTCTCCGATTAGATCTATGTTTTGCAATATGAATTTTGATGATTATGGGAGTGATGATGAATCTACTTTGCCTAGAAGGTGTCCCAAAAATTCGGAGTCTTTAGATCTTGATGTTAAATTTGGTAAAAGTGAGATTGGAGAATCCTCAACTTCTAATAATGTTGAACTTACTATCTCGGATTTCAAGGAATTTGATTATGATAATTTCTCTTTAAAAAGTTGTATTTCCTTGTTGCAATCCGTTGTTAATTCTCCCCATGCTTATAGTCAAAATAAAGCTTTTACCAAACATATTGTTGATGCCTTGATGCAATCTTATGATGAAAAACTTAATTTGGAAGTTTCTATACCTAGAAAACTTATGATGAGTGGGAACCTACTATAGAGATTAAAATTAAATATTTTGAGTGTTTTGCTTTGTGTGATTTGGGTGCTAGTGTTTCCACGATTCCGAAAACTTTATGTGATATTCTAGGTTTCCATGATCTTGATGATTGCTCTTTAAATTTGCACCTTGCGGATTCCACCATTAAAAAGCCTATGGGAAGGATCAATGATGTTCTCATCATTGCAAATAGAAATTTGGTGCCCGTAGATTTTATCGTTCTTGATATAGGTTGCAATCTTTCTTGCCCTATTATTCTTGGTAGACCTTTCCTTAGAACGATTGGTGCGATTATTGATATGAAGGAAGGGAACATTAGATTCCAATTTCCATTAAGGAAAGGCATGGAGCAGTTTCCAAGAAAGAAAGTCAAATTACCTTATGAATCTATCATGCGTGCTACTTATGAACCTAGTGCCAAAGATGGCACTCGTTAGATCTATCTTTGTTTTTATGCCTAGCTAGGGGCGTTAAACAATAGCGCTAGTTGGGAGGCAACCCAATTTTCTTTATGTTTTTTGTTTTTGCTCCTGTTTAGTAATAAATCTTGCATCGACCTTTTGGATAGATGTGTCTTTACCTTTCAATTAGTGTTTGTGCCAAGTAGAACCTATAGGATAACATACGATGATAGTTGATTTGATTCTGCTGAAAAACAGAAACTTTGCGCGCATGAATATAATTTTGTTAAATCACAGGAACGTGATTTTGCGTTTATTCTTTTAGCCGCTGTTCAATAGACAAATTTTCCAGGACTTCCTATTTTTTTATGATTTTTAGAGTTCCAGAAGTTTGCGTTAGTTACAGATTGCTACAGACTGTTCTGTTTTTGACAGATTCTGTTTTTCATGTGTTGTTTGCTTATTTCAATGCATCTATGGCTAGTTAATTAGTTTATAAACTATAAAGAAGTTGGAATACAGTAGGTTTAACACCAATATAAATAAAGAATGAGTTCATTACAGTACCTTATGTGGTGGTTTTGTTTTCTTTCACTAACGGAGCTTATAAGATTTCCTGTTGAGTTTTGTGTTGTGAAGTTTTCAAGTTTTGGGTAAAGCTTTTATGGACTATGGAATAAGGAGTGGCAAGAGCCTATGCTTGGGGATGCCCATGGCACCCCAAGATATTCAAGAATAGCCAAAATCCTAAACTTGGGGATGCCCCGGGAAGGCATCCCCTCTTTCGTCTTCATTCATTGGTAACTTTACTTGGAGCTATATTTTTATTCGCCACATGATATGTGTTTTGCTTGGAGCGTCGTGTATTATATTAGTCTTTGATTTTTAGTTTACCACAATCATCCTTGCTGTACACATATTTTGGGAGAAGCCTATTTGATTAGAATTTGCTAGAATACTCTATGTGCTTCACTTATATCTTTTGAGCTTGATAGTTTTTGCTCTAGTGCTTCACTTATATATTTTAGAGCACGGCGGTGTATTAATTTTGAAGAAATTGCTAGTATCTCATGCTTCACTTATAGCATTTTGAGAGTCTTTTAGAACAGCATGGTATTTCCTATGATCATAAAGTTGGTCCTAGAATGATGAGAATCCAAGTTGGGTATAATAAAAACTATCATAGAAAAGTGAATTGGATGCTATGATCAATTTGATGCTTGATAATTGTTTTGAGATATGAAGGTAGTGATATTAAAGTTATGCTAGTTGGATGATTATGAATTTAAAGAATTCTTGTGTTGAAGCTTGTGATTCCCATAGCATGCACGTATGGTGAACCGCTTTGTGATGAAGTTGGAGCATAATTTTATTTATTGATTGTCTTATGAGTGGCGGTCCGGGACGAGCGATGGTCTTTTCCTACCAATCTATCCACCTAGGAGCATGCGCGTAGTACTTTGGTTTTTGATGACTTCTAAATTTTTGCAACAAGTATATGAGTTCTTTTGATTAATGTTAAGTCCATGGATTATACACACTCTTTCACCCTTCCACCATTGCTAGCCTCTCTTGTACCGCGCAACTTTCGCCGGTGCCATACGCCCACCATACTCCTTCCTCAAAAGAGCCACCATATTGATACGTCCATTTTGCATCATGCTTTTATATCGATATTTATCGCATTATCGGCTGTTATTTCACGATATGTCACAATACTTATGGCTATTCTCTCTTATTTTACAAGGCTTACCATGAAGAGAGGGAATGCCGGCAGCTGGAATTCTGGTTGGAAAAGGAGCAAATATTGGAGACCTATTCTGCGCAACTCCAAAAGTCCTGAAACTCCACAGAATATCTTAAAAGAAATAAATAAAAATCATCGCAAAAGATGAAGGCCAGGGGGCCCACACCCTACTCACGAGGGTGGGGGGCGCGCCCCTCCCCCTAGGCGCGCCCCCTACCTCGTGGGACCCCTGGTGGCTCTCCAACGCCCATCTTCTCCTATATGAAGTCTTTCAATGATAAAAAAACAACAAGCAACCTTTCGGGACGAGACTCCGCCGCCACGAGGCGGAACCTTGGCGAAACCAATCTAGGGCTCCGGCAGAGCTGTTCTGCCGGGGACACTTCCCTCCGGGAGGGGGAAATCATCGTCATCATCATCACCAACGCTCCTCTCATCGGGAGAGGGCAATCTCCATCAATATCTTCACCAGCACCATCTCATCTCCAAACCCTAGTTCAGCTCTTGTATCCAATTCTTGTCTCCAAGTCCGGGATTGGTGCTAGTAGGTTGCTAGTAGTGTTGATTACTCCTTGTAGTTGATGCTAGTTGGTTTATTTGGTGGAAGATCATATGTTCAGATCCTTTATGCACAATATATCCCCTATGATTATGAACATGAATATGCTTTGTGAGTAGTTACGTTTGTTCCTGAGAACAAGGGAGAAGTCTTGCTATTAGTAGTCATGTGAATTTGGTATTCGTTCGATATTTCGATAAGATGTATGTTGTCTAACCTCTAGTGGTGTTATGTGAACGTCGACTACATAACACTTCACCATTATTTGGGCCTAGAGGAAGGCATTGGGAAGTAATAAGTAGATGATGGGTTGCTAGAGTGACAGAAGCTTAAACCCTAGTTTATGTGTTGTTTCCTAAGGGGCTGATTTGGATCCACATGTTTCATGCTATGGTTAGGTTTACCTTAATACTTTTGTTGTAGTTGCGGATGCTTGCAATAGAGGTTAATAATAAGTGGGATGCTTGTCCAAGTAAGGGCAGTACCCAAGCACCGGTCCACCCACATATCAAATTATCAAAGTACCGAACGCGAATCATATGAGCGTGATGAAAACTAGCTTGACGATATTCCCATGTGTCCTCGGGAGCGCTTTTCCTATTATAAGAGTTTGTTCCGGCTTGTCCTTTGCTACAAAAAGGATTGGGCCACCTTGCTGCACCTTATTTACTTTTGTTACTTGTTGCTCGTTATAATCTACCTTATCACAAAACTATCTGTTACCACTTATTTCAGTACTTGTAGAGAATACCTTGCTGAAAACCGCTTATCATTTCCTTCTGCTCCTCGTTGGGTTCGACACTCTTACTTATTGAAAGGACTACGATAGATCCCCTATACTTGTGGGTCATCAAGACTCTTTTCTGACGCCGTTGCCGGGGAGTGAAGCACCTTTGGTAGGTGGAATTTGGTAAGGAAAAATTTATTTAGTGTGCTGAAATTTTCTATCACTTGTTACTATGGAAAGTAATTGTTTGAGGGGCTTGTTCGGGGTATCTTCACCCTGTCCAGTAGAGCAAAGAGTTGCTCCTCAACCTACTAAACCTATTGAAAATGAAACTCCTTTTGAATTTCCTTAGGGCATTATGGAAAAACTGCTGGCTAATACTTTTACAGGAGATGGAACAAAGCATCCTGACGAGCATCTACGCTATTTGGATGATATTTGTGGAATATTTAAGCTTGCAGGTATACCCGATGATGTTGTTAATAAGAAGGCTTTCCCTTTATCTTTGAAGGGAGACACATCGACATGGTATAGGCTATGTGATGATACGAGATCATGGAACTATAAAAGAATGAAATTGGAATTTCATGAAAAGTATTGCCCTATGCATCTTGTTCATCGTGATCGCAATTATATATATAATTTTTGGCCTCGCGAAGGAGAAAGCATCGCTCAAGCTTGGCGGAGGCTTAAATCCATGTAATATTCATGCCCCAATCATGAGCTCTCAAAATTGATAATTCTTCAGAATTTTTATGCTCGGCTCTCTGATAATAATAAAACCATGCTCGATACTACTTGTGCTGGCTCTTTTATGATGAAGCCTATTGAATTCAGATGGAATTTATTGGATAGAATTAAACGCAACTCTGAAGACTGGGACCTCGACGAAGGTAAGGAGTCAGGTATGACACCTAAGTTTGATTGTGTTAAATCTTTTATGGATACCGATATTTTCCGTAAGTTTAGCACTAAATATGGACTTGACTCTGAGATAGTAGCTTCTTTCTGTGAATCTTTTGCTACTTATGTTGATCTCCCCAAGGAGAAGTGGTTTAAATATCATCCTCCCATAGAAGTAAAAGTAGTTGCACCTATTAAAGTTGAAGTAGAAACCATCACTTATAATGATCCTATTGTTCCTACCTCTTATGTTGAGAAACCACCTTTCCCTGTTAGAATGAAAGATCATGCCAAAGCTTCAACTGTTGTTCGTAAAAGCAATATTAGGACTTATACACCTCCTGAGCAAGTCAAAGTAGAACCCAATATTGCTATTGTTAAAGATCTCTTGTCTGATAATATTGATGGGCATGTTATTCAGTTCGAAGGTGAAACTGCTAGAATTGCTAAACCCTGTGCTAAAGATAAACATAGACCTGTGGTAGGCGTGCCTGTTATTTCTATTAGGATAGGAGATCATTGTTACCATGGCTTATGTGATATGGGTGCGAGTGCTAGTGTTATACCACATACTTTATATGAAGAAATTAAAAATGAAATTGCACCTGCTGAATTAGAAGGTATTGATGTCACAATTAAACTTGCCAATAGAGATACTAATTCTGCAACGGGAATTGTTAGAGATGTTGAAGCCTTGTGTGGAAAAACCAAATATCCCGCTGATTTCCTTGTTCTTGGTTCTCCACAAGATAGCTTTTGTCCCATTATTTTTGGTAGACCCTTCTTGAATACTGTTAATGCTAAGATAGACTGCAAAAAGGATGTTTTTACTATTGGCTTGGATGATATGGTTCATGAGTTTAATTTCTCTAAATTTAGTAAACAACATCGTGAGGAAGAATTGCCTAGTAAGGATGAAATTATTGGTCTTGCTTCTATTGCTGTACCTCCTAGTGATCCTTTAGAACACTATTTGCTAGACCATGAAAATGAGATGTTCATGAATGAAAGAAAGGAAATAGATGAAGTATTCTTTGAACAGAAACCTATTCTGAAACACAATCTGCCTGTTGAAATCCTAGGGGATCCTCCTGCACCCAAGGGTGATCCCGTGTTTGAGCTTAAACCGTTGCCTGATAATCTTAAGTATGCTTATCTTGATGAAAAGAAAATATATCCTGTTATTATTAGTGCTAACCTTTCAGAGCATGAAGAAGAAAGATTATTGAAAACTCTGAAAAAGCACCGTGCCGCTATTGGATATACTCTGGATGATCTTAAGGGCATCAGTACCACTCTATGTCAACATAAAATGAATTTGGAAGCTGATGCCAAACCAGTTTGTGATCCTCAACGACATTTGAATCCTAAAATTAAAGAAGTGGTAAGGAAAGAAATACTCAAGTTTCTGGAGGTAGGTATAATTTACCCCGTTGCTGATAGTCAGCGGGTAAGTCCTGTCCATTGTGTCCCTAAGAAGGGAGGTATTACTGTTGTCCCTAATGATAAAGATGAATTGATCCCGCAAAGAATTATCACAGGTTATAGGATGGTAATTGATTTCCGCAAATTAAATAAAGCCACTAAGAAAGATCATTACCCCTTACCTTTTATTGATCAAATGCTAGAAAGATTATGCAAACATACACATTATTGCTTTCTAGATGGTTATTCTGGTTTCTCTCAAATACCTGTGTCAGCTAAAGATCAAACAAAGACTACTTTTACATGCCCTTTTGGTACTTTTGCTTATAGACGTATGCCTTTTGGTTTATGTAATGCACCTGCTACCTTTCAAAGATGCATGATGGCTATATTCTCTGATTTTTGTGAAAAGATTTGTGAGGTTTTCATGGATGACTTTTCCGTCTATGGTTCCTCTTTTGATGATTGTTTGAGCAATCTTGATCGAGTTTTGCAGAGATGTGAAGAAACTAATCTTGTCTTGAGTTGGGAAAAGTGCCACTTTAAGGTTAATGAAGGTATTGTCTTGGGGCACAAAGTTTCTGAAAGAGGTATTGAAGTTGATAAAGCCAAGGTTGACGCTATTGAAAAGATGCCATGTCCCAAGGACATCAAAGGCGTAAGAAGTTTCCTTGGTCAAGCCGGATTTTATAGGAGGTTCATTAAGGACTTCTCGAAAATTTCTCGGCCTCTGACTAATTTATTACAAAAAGATGTACCATTTATCTTTGATGATGATTGTGTAGAAGCATTTGAAATACTTAAGAAAGCATTAGTCTCTGCACCTATTGTTCAGCCACCTGATTGGAATTTACCCTTTGAAATTATGTGTGATGCTAGTGGTTATGTTGTAGGTGCTGTTCTAGGGCAAAGAGTTGATAAGAAATTAAAGGTTATCCATTATGCTAGTAAGACTCTAGACAATGCTCAAAGAAATTATGCTACTACTGAAAAGGAACTCTTAGCAGTTGTGTTTGCCTTTGATAAATTCAGACCCTATATTGTTGATTCTAGAGTAACTATTCATACCAATCATGCTGCTATTAAATATCTTATGGAAAATAAAGATGCAAAACCTAGACTCATTAGATGGGTTCTCTTGCTTCAAGAATTTGATTTACATATTGTTGATAGAAAAGGAGCTGAGAACCCCGTTGCATACAACTTGTCTAGGCTAGAGAATGTTCTTGATGACCCACTACCTATTGATGATAGCTTTCCTGATGAACAATTAAATGTCATAAGCACCTCTCGTAGCACTCCATGGTATGCTGATTATGCTAATTATATTGTTGCTAAATTTATACCACCTAGCTTCACATACCAACAAAAGAAAAAGTTCTTTTATGATTTGAGGCATTACTTTTGGGATGATCCACATCTTTATAAAGAAGGAGTAGATGGTGTTATTAGACGTTGTGTACCTGAGCATGAACAGGAACAGATCCTACGCAAGTTTCACTCCGAAGCTTATGGAGGACACCACGTTGGAGATAGAACTGCACATAAGGTATTGCAATCTGGTTTTTATTGGCCTACTCTCTTCAAGGATGCTCATAAGTTTGTTTTGTCTTGTGATGAATGTCAAAGAATTGGTAATATTAGTAGACGTCAAGAAATGCCTATGAATTATTCACTTGTTATTCAACCATTTGATGTTTGGGTCTTTGATTATATGGGACCTTTTCCTGCCTCTAATGGATATACACATATTTTAGTTGCTGTTGATTATGTTACTAAGTGGGTAGAAGCTATTCCAACTAGTAGTGCTGATCATAACACTTTTATTAAAATGCTTAAGGAAGTTATTTTCCCGAGGTTTGGAGTCCCTAGATATTTAATGACTGATGGTGGTTCACACTTTATTCATGGTGCTTTCCGTAAGATGCTTGCTAAATACGATGTTAATCATAGAATTGCATCTCCTTATCACCCGCAGTCTAGTGGTCAGGTAGAATGGAGCAATAGAGAGCTCAAATTAATTTCGCAGAAGACTGTCAATAGGTCTAGAAAGAATTGGTCCAAAAAACTGAATGATGCATTATGGGCCTATAGAACTGCATACAAAAATCCTATGGGTATGTCTCCGTATAAAATGGTTTATGGAAAAGCATGTCATTTACCTCTTGAACTAGAACATAAGGCATATTGGGCTATCAAAGAGCTCAATTATGACTTCAAACTTGCCGGTGAGAAGAGGTTGTTTGATATTAGCTCACTTGATGAATGGAGAACCCAAGCTTATGAAAATGCCAAGATGTTTAAAGAAAAAGTTAAAAGGTGGCATGATAAAAGGATACAAAAGCGTGAGTTTAATGTAGGTGACTATGTATTGCTATACAACTCTCGTTTAAGATTTTTTGTAGGAAAACTTCTCTCCAAATGGGAAGGTCCTTACGTTATCGAGGAGGCCTATCGTTCCGGTGCCATAAAAATCAACAACTTCGCAGGCACAAATCCGAAGGTGGTAAACGGTCAAAGAATCAAACATTATATCTCAGGTAATCCCACAAATGTTGAAACCAATATTATTGAAACCGTAACCCCGGAGGAATACATAAGGGACACTTTCCAGAACATTCCAGACTCCAAAAAGGAATAGGTATGTGGCACGGTAAGTAAACCGACCCCAAAACAATTTTTAAAGCAATATTTCTCCGTTTTGGAATATTTAGAAAAATAGAAAAATAAGTAGCAGTCCGGGGAGGACACGAGGCCTCCACGAGGGTGGAGGGCGCGCCCCTCCCCCCTGGGCGCGCCCCCTACCTCGTGAGCACCTCGTGTGCCCTCCGGACTCTGTTTTCTTGCACGATACGTATTTTGATCGGTAAAAATTCATTATATATTCTCCCGAAGGTTTTGACTACCGTATCACGCAAATATCCTCTGTTTTCGTTTTGAGCTGTTTCCGTTGCAGATTTGAGGATTCCGGAGACTCGATCATCCTTCTATGAGGGTGAGCCTATGCCATGGAAGGTGGACGACAAGCTTCCATCATCAATAACACCTCCACCGCCAACAACAAAGAAGGAGATATAATCACATGGGTATGGGCAATCCCCTTGGCAACTGCCAAGCTTGGGGGAGGTGCCCCGGTATCGTATCACCATCACAACTCCTATCTTTACCATTTTTCTTAGTTCGATCCTATTAGTAGTATCTTGATTTAGTAGAATAAAGTCATGGCATGATCTAGTTTTGAGTTTTGCTTTATGATCCCTCTATGCCATCGAGTCCGTGAGCTATATATAATAAAGATTAGTGTTGAGTCAAGGGCTTGATTACTTTGCCATGATCTTGGGTGAATAAAGAAAAGAATAAAAAGAAACAAAGAGTTTATATTGATCTTAGTGAAAGTAATGACTCCACATAGAAAGAGTATGATGATTAAAAGTTGTTGGGAGTTGGCAAATATAGCTTTGGTCATCGTTGCAATTAATAGGAAGTAATAAGGAGAGAGAGGTTTCACATATAGATATATTATCATTGACATCTTTTATGATTAGGAGCACTCATTAAAATATGACATGCTAAAGAGTTGATGTTGGACAAGGAAGACAACATAATGAGTTATGTTTTCTTACATCTGAGATAAAGTATATTGTCATGGTTCCTCTAACATGTTGAGCTTGCCTTTCCCCCTCATGCTAGCCAAATGCTCAGCACCAAGTAGAGATACTACTTGTGCTTCCAAATACCCTTAAACCAGTTTAGCCATGAGAGTCCACCATATCTACCTATGGATTGAGTAAGATCCTTCAAGTAAGTTGTCATAGGTGCAAGCAATAAAAATTGCTATCTAAATATGCATGACTTATTAGTGCAGAGAAAATAAACTTTGCACGAACTTGTTGTGGACGCAATAAAAGCGACGGACTGCATAATAAAGGTTCACATGCAAGGGGCAATGTAAAGTGACGTTCTTTTGCATTAAGATTTTGTGCATCCAACCATAAAAGCGCATGACAACCTCTGCTTCCCTCTGCGAAGGGCCTATCTTTTATTATTATCCTCTACTTTATGCAAGAGTCACGGTGATCTTCACCTTTCCTTTTTCATTTTATCCTTTGGCAAGCTCAGCATGTTGGAAAGAACATGATATATATATATATCTAATTGGATGTGGGGGAGCATGAATTATTATTGTTGACATTACCCTTGAGGTAAAAGGTTGTGGGGCGAAACTACAAGCCCCTATCTTTCTCTGTGTCCGATTAAAACTCCGTAACCACAAGTATCGCGTGAGTGTTAGCAATTATGAAGGACTAAGTGATAGTTGAGTATGTGGGCTTGCTTTTAAGCTCTGACATAGACTCTTTCCGATGTTATGATAAATTGCAATTGCTTCAATGACTGAGATTATAATTTTTGGTGCCCAATAAGGTTTCTGATTCATACTTTGGCTTTGTGAAAAGATCATCACTTGAACATAAGTAATCATATGACAAATGTATATATGTTGCTGTTATGAAAATAATCATGATGCCTTCATGTCCGTATTTTATTTTTATCGAGGCCTCTACTTCTAAACATGAGGACATATTTATTGTTATCAGCTTTTCGCTTGAGGACAAGCGAGGCCTAAGCTTGGGGGAGTTGATACGTCCATTTTGCATCATGCTTTTATATCGATATTTATCGCATTATGGGCTGTTATTTCACGATATGTCACAATACTTATGGCTATTCTCTCTTATTTTACAAGGCTTACCATGAAGAGGGGGAATGCCGGCAGCTGGAATTCTGGCTGGAAAAGGAGCAAATATTGGAGACCTATTCTGCGCAACTCCAAAAGTCCTGAAACTCCACGGAATATCTTAAAAGAAATAAAGAAAAATCGTCGCCAAAGATGAAGGCCAGGGGCCCACACCCTGCTCACGAGGGTGGGGGCGCGCCCCTCCCCCCTGGGCGCGCCTCCCTACCTCGTGGGCCCCCTGGTGGCTCTCAGACGCCCATATTCTCCTATATGAAGTCTTTCGATGAGAAAAAACAACAAGCAACCTTTCGGGACGAGATTCCGCCGCCACGAGGCGGAACCTTGGCGGAACCAATCTAGGGCTCCGGCAGAGCTGTTCTGCCGGGGACACTTCCCTCCAGGAGGGGGAAATCATCGTCATCATCATCACCAACGCTCCTCTCATCGGGAGAGGGCAATCTCCATCAACATCTTCACCAGCACCATCTCATCTCCAAACCCTAGTTCATCTCTTGTATCCAATTCTTATCTCCAAGTCCGGGATTGGTGCTAGTAGGTTACTAGTGGTGTTGATTACTCCTTGTAGTTGATGCTAGTTGGTTTATTTGGTGGAAGATCATATGTTAAGATACTTTATGCACATTATATCCCCTCTGATTATGAACATGAATATGCTTTGTGAGTAGTTACGTTTGTTCCTGAGGACAAGGGAGAAGTCTTGCTATTAGTAGTCATGTGAATTTGGTATTCATTCGATATTTTGATAAGATGTATGTTGTCTAACCTCTAGTGGTGTTATGTGAATGTCGACTACATAACACTTCACCATTATTTGGGCCTAGAGGAAGGCATTGGGAAGTAATAAGTAGATGATGGGTTGCTAGAGTGACAGAAGCTTAAACCCTAGTTTATGCGTTGCTTCGTAAGGGGCTGATTTGGATCCACATGTTTCATGCTATGGTTAGGTTTACCTTAATACTTTTGTTATAGTTGCAGATGCTTGCAATGGAGGTTAATCATAAGTGGAATGCTTGTCCAAGTAAGGGCAGTACCCAAGAACCGGTCCACCTACATATCAAATTATCAAAGTACCGAACGCGAATCAAATGAGCGTGATGAAAACTAGCTTGACGATATTCCCATGTGTCCTCGGGAGCGCTTTTCCTATTATAAGAGTTTGTTCCGGCTTGTCCTTTGCTACAAAAAGGATTGGGCCGCCTTGCTGCACCTTATTTACTTTTGTTACTTGTTGCTCGTTACAATTTACCTTATCACAAAACTATCTGTTACCACTTATTTCAGTACTTGCAGAGAATACCTTGCTGAAAACCTCTTATCATTCCCTTCTGCTCCTCGTTGGGTTCGACACTCTTACTTATCGAAAGGACTACGATAGATCCCCTATACTTGTGGGTCATCACATATCTACCTATTATGGCATTTCCATAGCCATTCCGAGATATATTGCCATGCAACTTTCCACCGTCCCGTTCATATGACACACATTACTTTTGTCATATTTCTTTTTGTGCGATCTTGTAGTTGACATTGTATTTGTGGCAAGGCCACCTTCATAATTTTCATACATGTCGCTTTTGATTCATTGCATATCCCGGTACACCGCCGGAGGCATTCATATAGAGTCATATCTTGTTCTAGCTTTGAGTTGTAAATCCATAAAAGTGTGATGATCTTCATTATTGGAGCATTGTCCTAGTGAGGAAAGGATGATGAAGACTATGATTCCCCCACAAGTCGGGATGAGGCTTCGGACTTTACAAAAAGAAAAAAAGAGAAAAAAAGAAAAAGAGAGAGAAAGGCCAAAAAAAAGAAGGCCAAAGAAAAAGGAAAAAAAAGAAAAAAATAAAATGAGAGAAAAAGAGAGAAGGGACAATGCTATTATCTCTTTTCCCACACTTGTGCTTCAAAATAGCACCATGATCTTCATGATAGAGAGTCTCATATGTTGTCACTTTCATATACTAGTGGGAATTTTTCATTATAGAACTTGGCTTGTATATTCCAATGATGGGCTTCCTCAAAGTGCCCTAGGTCTTCGTGAGCAAGCAAGTTGGATGCACCCCACTTATTTTCTTTTATTGAGCATTCATATATTTATAGCTCCAGTGCATCCGCTGCATGGCAATCCCTACTCACTCACATTGATATCTATTAATGGGCATCTCCATAGCCCGTTGATACGCCTAGTTGATGTGAGACTATCTTCTCCTTTTTTGTCTTCTCCACAACCACCATTCTATTCCACATATAGTGTTATATGTCCATGGCTCACGCTCATGTATTGCGTGAAAGTTGAAAAAGTTTGAGATTATTAAAGTATGAATTGCTTGGCTTGTCATCGGGGTTGTGCATGATTAAATACTTTGTGTGATGAAGATAGAGCATAGCCAGACTATATGATTTTGTAGGGATAACTTTCTTTAGCCATGTTATTTTGAGAAGACATGATTACTTTGATTAGTATGCTTGAAGTATTACTATTTCTTATGTCAATATGAACTTTTATTTTGTATTCATTTGGGTCTGAACATTCATGCCACAATAAAGAAAATTACATTATGAATTATGCTAGGTAGCATTCCACATCAAAAATTTCTTTTTTTTATCATTTACCTACTCAAAGACGAGCAGGAATTAAGCTTGGGGATGCTTGATATGTCTCCAACGTATCTATAATTTTTGATTGTTCCATGCTATTATATTACCCCTTTTGGATGTTTATGGGCTTTATTTTACACTTCTATATCATTTTTGGGACTAACCTACTAACTGGAGGCCCAGCCCATATTGCTGTTTTTTTGCCTATTTCAGTATTTCGAAGAAAAGGAATATCAAACGGAGTCCAAACGGAATGAAACCTTCGGGAGCGTTATTTTTGGAACAAATTTGATCCGGAGAGCCTGGAGTGCAAGTCAAGAAAGCTCCAAGGGACCCACGAGATAGGAGGGCGCGCCCCCCTGTCTCGTGGGCCCCTCGGGCATCCACCGACGTACTTCTTCCTCCTATATATGCCTACGTACCCCGAAAACATCCAGGAGCACCACGAGACCCAATTTCCACCACCGTAACTTTCTGTATCCGCGAGATCCCATCTTGGAGCCCTTGCCGGCACTCTGCCGGAGGGGGAAGCAACCACGGAGGGCCTCTACATCAACATCCTTGCCCCTCCGATGAGTTGTGAGTAGTTTACCACAGACCTACGGGTCCATAGTTATTACTAGATGGCTTCTTCTCTCTTTTTGGATCTCAATACAATGTTTCTCCCCTCTCTTGTGGAGATCTATTCGATGTAATCTCTTTTTGCGGTGTGTTTGTCGAGATCCGATGAAGTGTGGGTGAGGGAGTCCTAGACTAGGGGGTGTCCGGATAGCCGAACTATCACCGTCGGCCGGACTCCAAGACTATGAAGATACAAGATTGAAGACTTCGTCCCGTGTCCGGATGGGACTTTCCTTGGCATGGAAGGCAAGCTTGGCGATACGGATATGTAGATCTCCTACCATTGTAACTGACTCTGTGTAACCCTAGCCCTCTCCGGTGTCTATATAAACTGGAGGGTTTTAGTCCGTAGGACGAACAACAATCATACCATAGGCTAGCTTCTAGGGTTTAGCCTCCTTGATCTCGTGGTAGATCTACTCTTGTACTACCCATATCATCAATATTAATCAAGCAGGAGTAGGGTTTTACTTCCACCGAGAGGGCCCGAACCTGGGTAAAAACATCATGTCCCCTGTCTCCTGTTACCATCCGCCTAGACGCACAGTTCGGGACCCCCTACCCGAGATCCGCCGGTTTTGACACCGACATTGGTGCTTTCATTGAGAGTTCCTCTGTGTCGTCATCTATAGGCCCGATGGCTCCTTCGATCGTCAACAACAACGCACTCCGGGGCGAGACCTTTCTCCCCGGATAGATCTTCATATTCGTCGGCTTCGCACTGCGGGCCAATTCACTTGGCCATATGGAGCGGATCGAAAGCTACGCCCCTAGCCATCAGGTCAGATTTGGGAGTTTGAACTATACGGCTGACATCCGTGGAGACTTGATCTTCGACGGATTCAAGCCACAGCCGGGCGTGCCGCACTGTCACGATTGGCATGATTTAGCTCTGCTGCCGGACAGTGCCCTGGAGGCCGCACAAGAGTCCGCTCCGACCCTTAGCTCGGAGCCGACGGCGCCAATAGAGGATGGGTGGCTGGACACCACCTCGGGGGCTGCTACCTCTACGGCGATAGAGTCGAATACCGACCCTGTCCCTCGTGAAGCTCATGACTCCAAGGTGCCGGACTCCTATCCGGACCCCGAACCTTCCGCGCCCCTGCCAATCGAATCCGATTGGGCGTCGATCATGGAGTTCACCGCCGCGGACATCTTTCAACACCCGCCTTTTGGCAACATCCTGAATTCGCTAAAGTGTCTCTCTTTATCAGGAGAGCCCCGGCCGAATTACGGTCAGAACTGTTGGGATGCGGACGACGAAGAAATTCAAAGCCCACCCACCACCCACTTTATAGCCACTATCGATGACTTAACCGATATGCTAGACTTCCGCTCTGAAGACATCGACGGTATGGACGACGATGCCGGAGACGACCAAGAACCAGATCCCACAGGGCACTGGAAGGCCACCTCAACTCACGATGTATATATGGTGGATACACCTACAGGAAGCGATAACGAGGAACAACGGGATGCTGCGAAGGATAATTCCCTCGAAAAACAGCCGAAACGGCGACGCAAGTGCCGCCAAAAGTCTCGCCTCGACAACGACAGCACCCATACAGATCCAGCCATAGAGCAGGGCGAATCGGTGGACGATGAACATGCCCTCGAGCAACCATCCGAACATGATGACACTACTAGGGAAAAGCCTATACACAGAATCTTAGCAGCAGCGCGGTTCAAAATAGAGCGCTGCTGCTAAGTAGTTGTAGCGCTGGTTAAGTAAACTCGCTGCTGATAAATATTTAGCAGTAGCGCGCTCAACCAGAAATGCGCTGCTACAAATATCGACCGGCGGTGTTCCCCCAACTCTAAGTAGTAGTAGCGCGGTCGCGGTAACAGCGCTACTGCTAAGTACGTAGTAGTAGCGTGGTTTCCTCGAGATCGCTGCTGGTAAGTTTCAAATTGCCACAATTTTTTGTCCCAGTTAGCAGTAGCGCCTTACCGAAAAGCGCGCTGCTGCTAAGTTCTTAGCAGCAGCGCTTTTTCTCTCCCGCGCTAATGCTAACCCCACCAACCCCCAACCCGTCCCTCCCCTCCCCCTTCCTTTTTTCCCTTCCCCCTACCTCCCCCTCTCCTCTCTTCCCTCCACCACATGCTCCCACTCTCACTCTTCTTCTTCTCAATACTTCTCCCCCATTACTCTCTCTCTTCTCTATCCACCTTCTCTCTCTTCATTACTCCTACATAACTACACCACCTCCATTAATGCATCTCCTTTCTCTTTTTCCTTCCCCCTCCACTAGTTGAAGTTGTCTCCTTCCAAATTAGGTAGCTAGGTAGATGTAGGATTTAGTTAAGTGACCTATTTGCCCCCTAACTAGATCTATCTTTGTCAAGAAGAGCTTTGTGCACTTTTGATCTCCCTACAACATCATCTCTGGCCATCGAGATAGAGGTGATGAAAATTTCATGCTTTTGCAAAATGGAAATGTGTTTATGTGTGTGTGATATGTTTGTGGAAATTGTGTGTGTGGCAAGAGTTGATGCCGCCAAATTGTGCTTTTGAGTTGCCTATGTTTTGCCGAAATGTCGATTTATTTCCGTTTCGGCGAATTCCGGGCAAACTCTAGATCCATATATGTCCTATTTTTAGGGAAGGTCATGCCAATTTTTTTTATGACTTTGATGCATGCATGCATTTTTACAATCAATTTTTTTAATATTACCGTGCAGAGTTGACGATGGTCAGTGGAACGATGGTGGACAGGTGGTTGCAGTCGGCGGTGCAAGACATGAAAGAAAATAACCGGACAGAGGTTTTATGTCCGTGTCGAAAATGCGAAGGAATAGTTTGGCTCGACCCCCATGACGATGGTCATGTCGAAGCGCACCTGCTCATGACTGGTTTCATGGATGGCTATACTAGGTGGATAATTGAAGATGAGGATGACGATGTTGAGGATGCCGACGGGGCAGGCAATGATGACACGGGGCAAGACGAAGAGATGATCTATAATGGCGGCGGGGAAGAGGCCGGACATGGCGGCGGAGAAGGGGCCGGACATGGCGGAGGAGAAGGGGCCGGACATGGCGGCGGAGAGAACGACATGGACTCCACGCAGCAGAGTTCGTCGGTACTAAGTTCAATTGTGCGGGACCCTCATGTTCAAGCATTGCTTCGCAAGGAGACGAGTACTGAGAGAGCTGCTTCTAGAGAGGAGGCTAAGCTGGAGCAACTTGTGGTAGACTCGAACACTCCATTGTATGATGGTTGCAATCCTGAGGTGACCCGGTTGAGTTTCACGCTACAACTCCTGAAGACGAAGGCTAAAAACAAATGGACCAACACTAGCCTCGATGAGCATCTCAAGTACCTAAAGGATGTTCTTCCCGCGGGTAATCTATGTCCTACTAGTGTTGATGAGGCCAAGAAGATCGTGTGCCCTCTTGATCTGCCACACGTTAGATACCATGCATGCATCAACGATTGCATAATTTATCGGAAGGAGCACGCGGAAAACACAAGCTGTCCGGTGTGCAATGCTTCTCGATACAAGAAGGCCGGGAAGAAATGTCCCCAGAAAGTTGTATGGTACTTACCGATCACTCCCCGTCTCCAGAGGTATTTTGTAGATCCCAAGGAAGCAAAGCTAATGCGCTGGCACGTGGAGAGGAAGAAGCCCGACGATGGAGATGATCCAAAGCTGAGACACGTGAAGGATGGAAGCTAGTGGAGAGCGTTGAACAGCTTCTATCGGTATTTTGAATGTGATGCAAGGAACATCGTGCTCGGCGCGTGTACCGATGGCATGAATCCGTTTGGCAACCAGAACACCAACCATAGTACATGGCCCATGTTTGTATGGATGTACAAGCTCCCCCCTGGTTGTGCATGAAATCGAAGTACATTCACATGAGCATGCTTATTCAAGGGCCGAAACAACCAGGAAATAATATTAATTTGTATCTGGGGCTACTTCAATAGGAGTTAGACACGTTATGGAAAACACCGGCCAAGACATGGGACGCCAGCAAAGGTGAGTATTTCAACATGAGAGCCGCGCTGATCACGACAGTGCAGGACTATCTCGGTTAGGGATATGTGGCAGGCCAGGTGTGCCATGGATATTGCGGATGCACGCGGTGCATGGATGATACAACGTCTCAGCAGCTAACGTCAAGGAAAGATGGCGGGTCTGGGAAAATCGTGTACATGGGGCATCGAAGATGGCTTGAACAGGACGACCCGTGGAGAAACTGTGGAGATCTATTCAATGGTCACGCTGAGCATCGAGGACCTCCACGTAAGCGGAGCGGTGCCGAAATCGATGAGCTGTTGAAAAACTGGAATGAGTGCCCCGCGCCGGGAAAGATGATGAGAAAGGCGCCGGAGCCGCTGCTGAAGGTATGGAAGATGAGGTCTGTGTTCTGGGACTTGGAGTACTGGCACAAACTCGATACACCTCATTGCCTTGATCAAATGCATATCTGTAAGAATGTCCTTGAGAGCTTGCTCGCAACACTGATGAACATGCCGGATAAGACCAAGGATGGGCCGAAGGCAAGAAAAGACTTGCAAGATTTGAAAATCAGGGAAGATCTGCACATGCCGCCCCGTAAAATGTCAGACGAGACAGAGACGGAGACAGAGGCACGGGAGAAGAAGGGCAAGAAATTAAAGAAAGAAGATTATTGCCCCCCCCCCTCTTGCTTCACCTTAAGTCAGGCTGAGATCAATCAATTCTTTAAGTGCCTTACCGGAGTGAAAGTTAGTTCCGGTTACTGTGGCAAGATAAGCAGATATCTAGACACGGACAAGAAAAGGTTCAGCGGGATGAAGTCTCATGACTGTCATGTGATGATGACACAGATACTACCTGTTGCCCTTAGAGGGATAATGGACAAGCACGTCCATGACACACTTATTGGTCTCTGCAACTTTTTTGACGTCATCTCTCAAAAGTCGATCAGTGTGAAGTAGCTCCAAAGGCTACAGGAAGAGATCGTTGTGATACTGAATGAGCTTGAGATGTACTTCCCGCCCGCATTCTTCGACGTGATGGTGCATCTGTGTGTCCATATTGTGGATGACATAATAGACCTGGGGCCGTCATTCCTGCACAACATGATGCCGTTTGAGAGGATGAATGGGATCATCAAAGGATTCGTTCGTAACATGTCCCATCCGGATGGAAGCATCGTCCAGGGCTATTTGGCACAAGAGTGCATCTCTTTCTGTGAGAATTTTCTATATGGCGCAGACCAGCCACCTGGTGTTAGTGTTGGTTTGCCCGTTAACAAGCACGATGGGAGGCTCGAAGGAGATGGTCACTGTAACGGTCGCAGGGAACTGCACATGGCATACTCAGATCGACACAGCGACTTTGACAGAGCAAACTTGGTAGTGCTACAACACCTAGACGAGGTAGATCCTTTCGTGGCACTGCACAAAGAAATTATCGCAAAGAAGTATCGTGACCGGGGGGTATGCAGGACGGACGCCGAAGTTACTAGAGAGCACAACTCCACTTTCTTGCATTGGTTCAAAGAGCATATTATTGCTAATCCCCCGGAGGAGGGCTCTAAGGACGGATTGCTCATATACGCCTTAGCACATGGCCCCTCACCCAACCTCGTAACCTATCAGGCATATGATATCAACGGATACACGTTCTACACGGAGGCAAAAGATATGGACAGTGATGATCAGAACTCAGGGGTGACGATGGAATGCATGACCGGCAGCGACAACGGCACAACTGAACGATTTTATGGAAGGGTCGAGGAGATCTGGGAGCTTGACTACTCTGGACTGCACAACACGACGATGTTCCGTGTCAGATGGGCTAAGAATGTCGAAAGAGAAAGCCGGATGTTCACTACCATGACTATACCCGACGCCAAGAGCGCTACCATGAACGCTATCGCAAAAAACGAGCCATGGGTACACTCTAAGCACGTGACACAATGCTTCTTCATAACTGACCCACGCAATCCCAGCCGTGTTGTCGTGAGGAGAGGCAAAAGGAACATCATTGGAATGGATGGAGTCGCCAACGAGGAAGACTATGATCAGTACGGCAACCCAACGAGGGAAGATGACGATGATGATGAAGTATACGTCAAAAGAAGAATCAATACTACATTACCTAAGAAAAATCGTACTCCATGGAAAAGGCAAAGTCACAATGAGGGGCTGAATTATTCTTCGACGAACAAGAAGGGAAAGAAGCTGACTCAAAAACGAAAACGTCAGCACTGAGGAAACGTATGTTATGGGTCCAATGATGTGTAATATATATATGTTCCTATTTTGTATACACACTTAGCCATTATTATGCATGGGTCCAATGATGTGTAATATATATGTTCCTATTTTGCATACATATTTAACCGTCAAATGATGCAATATATATCGCCCTCCCTTCGTTCACTGCCCTCGGGAAATAAAAGTGGGATAAAATAAAGGAAAAGAAAAAGGAAAACTGGCAGTAGCGACGGCAGTAGCAGCGCGTTTCCAGAAAACCGCTGCTGCTAGATCTTAGTAGTAGCGTGTTTCTCATAAACCGCTGCCGCTACGCACCATAGTAGTAGCGAGTTTCTCATAAAGTGCTGCAGCTACAGATCATAGTAGTAGCGCTTTCCCCTGAAACCGCTGCAGCTACAGAATATAGTAGCAGCGCATTTTTACATAACGCGCTACTGCTACGTCCACTTAACCCAAAATTCACACTTGCCCTGCTTCATCCCGCCATTTCCCCCCAAATCCCCACTCTCTCTCCGGCCCCCGTCGCTCCGCCGCGCCCGACCCGGCCCCGGCGCTCGCCCCCGACTCCGCCGGCGCCGGCGCTAGCCCTGGCGCTCGCCCCTGTCCCGGCCCTCGACCCCGACTCCGGCGCTCTCGCCCCCGACCACGCCGCTCGCCCCCGACCCAGCCGCTCACAACCGACTCCGGCGCCGGCGCTCGTCCCCGACCACGCCGCTCGCCCCCGACCCAGTCGCTCGCCCCCGACTCCTGCGCCGGCGCTCGCCCCCGTCCCCGGCGCGCTCGCCCCCGACCCGTCGGCCCTCGCCTCCCTCCTCGCCCCTGCACTCTCTGTAAACCCCCCCCCTCTCTGCTAGGGTTCTTCATGTTAATTAATTAGGTTATCTATTTAGTTATGAATTTAGCTAGGTTTCAAAATTAGCTGAATTTATATGGAAATTTGAACTGGACATGTGATATGTGCATATGTCATGTTTTGGACATGTCATGTTTGGAAAATGATCCGAGTGGCCTATGTTACGCCGGAATGTTGATTCATTTCCGTTTCGGTGAATTTCAGGCGCTCGATATGTCCATTTTTTAGCAAAGGTCATGCCGAAATTTCCCGTGAATAAAGGCATGATTTGTGCTACATAGTTGGCATATCGAGTGCTGGCACATAGATTTCTTTTTATGTCATTTCTCATTTATTCATACTTTTAGAAATAAATGAGGCCACTTAATCATAGGAAACAAGTCGAACAACGAAGAAACTGGGCCTTCTGACCAAGATGCAGACGAGATGGATTATGATGGTGAACAAGAGTACCTCGACTATTTGACTGCTAAGCAAGGTTTGCAGGTCGGCCTCGATGATGGTACTGACGCCGACATCGACACCGACGGCGCCGGCACCGACGGCACCGGCACCGATGGCGGCGCCGAGACCGGTGGGGAAGGTACCGGCGGGGAAGGTACCGGCGGGGAAGGTACCGGCCCTGATGCCGATACCGAAAAGAGGAAGCATAAGAAGCAGAGGATACGAAAACCTAACAAACTAGGGATTGGACGACTTGTGATCACAAAGATGGCACCTGGCAAGTTTGAGCCGTTAGAGCCGGAAGAACCTCGCAAGTGCTATGGGAACCAAGTAGGATGCATCCTACGGGAATGCGCGAGCATTAACGACGATGACTTAAGGAGTAAAGAACATTTGACGCAGTTGCTCCTAACGAAGTTGCACAAGAGATTCAAGTTCGCCGACCGGGATGATAACATAGAACAACCGTGGGATGATCCGAAGATGAAAAAGATTAACAATCACGCCATGGGCATGTTCAGCAATGATTTGGCCTCCTGGAAAGGGAGGGTGAAACGAGCTATTGGGGCTGATGAACCCCTGTCCAAGATTCTGGAGGAAAATCCGACACTTACGGAAGAGGAGTTCGAAAAGTTCAAGGACACTTGCGCTACCGAGGCAGCCAAGGCTAAGGCTGCGAAATTCAAAAGCCTTCAGCAAAGGAACACGGGGAAGCATCGCCTCGGAAGCCGTGGCTACCTCGGTAAAAGGCCCATATGGGATAAGGAGGACGCGGAACGTGAAGCCGCGGGTCTCCCAGACCCCTTCGCGAAGTTCACCAACCCCTTGGAGCATGACTTCATCAGGGCCCGCTACAAGTGGGACAAGGAGAAAAAGGTTTTTTACACAGACAAGATCACGAGGAAATTGATTAGACTACTGGAGAAGCAACACCGGCTTGCAGCCGAAAGCCCTACTTCTCCGATGAGGCCCAAGTGGGACACCCCTCTCAACCGGGCCTTGAACGAACTTAAGGGACTCCCGTTGGACCAGCGGCCGCAATATGGTCGTGTGCACGGCGCTGGAGACGGCGCCACGTGGAAGGTGTTTTACAATGACGGCCCAGAGGCCAAGAAGCAGAAAAAGAAGTTTAGTCAGGCGGACATCGACGCAAAGGTGAAGCTTGCGGTCGAGAAAAAAGCAGCTGAGGATGCGAAAAAAGTAGCCGAGGACAAATATGAGTTGCTACAGCAGGCAGTCAATGCAGCTGTAACTGCCTGCAGAAATGATTTCGCTACTAACTTGGTTCCAGTTATCATCAACTGGGCGAAGGAAAATCCAGACAAGACGGTACATGATTTCCCGATGCCCAGTTTCGTCGCGAGCAACTCCATGAACAACAACACCATCGCACCATCACTTGCTCAAGCAACCGGGCCTCCTCTCGCAGCCACTCCCGCTCATAGCAGCCCGTCCTCAGTCTCAGGCGCGCTAGGTGGGCCTTCATCTTTGGCTGAGCTCGACGCCGTCACGGTAATTACATGTCGCACCAACATATATATATATATATATATATATATATATATATATATATAGATAATATTCCATTTTTGTTGCCTTTCGGTTGTTTTACACCACAGACATATGTGTTTGCAGGCGAAAGAAACCCCATGAACCATACTCTACTTGATCAAAGGCCAGAAGGTGGACGTGGGAAAGGGGATGATAATGGACCCCTCTCAACGCACATTCCACAACCACCCGATCCCCACTGGGCACTTCAGGGTTAGCTTGACCAGTGTGAAATCGGGGCACGAGGATTTGCCTCCTCCAGTACAGCATGTGGGAGCGGACGACGAGACCCCGCCGCGGATTGGACGCTGCAAGGGTTGGGTGCTGCTATGGCCGAAGAATCTTATTCGTCTGGAGCCGGTCGAGAGCACACCAATAACTACCACACATCAACAAGCATGTGCGGAGACCACCACCCCACCTATGCAATTACCAGCTCCTGTAGTAGTGCCGGGTGAGAGCGGCGGACGACATGATGAAGGGGGTGCAATAGTACTGGCTGATGTACCTGTAGAACAGAGAATGGATGATGAGACGGAGGTCGACCCTATGGATTACCTCAATACAAACGCGTATGACTGTGACATAGATATGATGAGTCAACCATATGACGAATCGGGCTATCAGCTTGCTAATGAGGATATGTATGATATGCCCGGGCAGGGCCGTACCATGGAATGCAAAAAGTCTCTCTTCATGAAATCCTCACAGGACACGCCTGAAGATGCCGCCTCAACACAGGCTCAACTAGCCGGCGCGAGGGTCGTACAGTACTTAGCCCGGGAACACTTGGGCGGGGGTTAAGGAAGGGTCTGGAAGTTGTGCCCAAGAAAAAGGAGAGGAAGAGATCGGGGAAGGTAACTGCCTCCAAACAAGCCAGAGCACACAGCAGCCAGACGATGCATTCTGAAGAGCGTGTACCCGTGAAAGGTGCGGTCATGTTCCATCTCACGGGCGAGCCGATGCTACCGCCGAAACCGCTGGAGGCACTATCAGGGGATCTCAGGAGACTGCACGACCATGTGCTGTCGACTGAGAAAAGCCTACTAGCCTCAAAGGATCCAGGATATCCGACATACACGGCTCGTGTGCCTGAGGGGAAGTGCTACGTCGACACACGGCCCGCGGAGGTGTTCTTCCTGCGGTTTGACCATATCTTTGAGATGTTTCTAACAAGGCGGCTTGATTTTACTATCGTCCGCCTTTTTGCGCTACATATGAGCTCCGTCGTGAAGAGTGAAGAAGTCTCGCAAATCTGTGTGGCGGATCCGTACTACATGCACGAGTCTTTCTTGAGTCTCGGCGACTTTGAGCGTGAAACTGCTAGGGAGTACCTCCAAAACTTCATGGTACAGAATAAGGACCAGGAAATTGTCCTCATGCCTTATCATCCAAAGTAAGTCAGTTCCGGACAACCCTTTCGTACATTTCAATCATTCCTTCTCTCTCATATGGGGAATAATTTGAGGTGTGTTTTCCCCGCAGCAACGGGCGCGCCGTCCTTATCATTATTTACCCGCAAGTCTCCCACGCCGTGTATTTTGACCCTTTGAGAGACTACGAGAAAAAGGACTACACCCACATAATGAATATTCTAGATGATGCTCTCCAAGGCTTCAGCTATAGAGGTGGCCACGTGCATATCAGGAAACAAAGGAACAAGAAGATGGGTTTCGCGCATAAAACTAACTTCTCCTGCATCCATGTGCCAAAACCAAGCAAGAAGGATGGATTCTACATTGTCCATCTCATGATTCAGTTCAACACGCATCACCAAAAGCTTCGCATTAACAGCAGAAATGATGATCATATCCACAAGTGGCTAGAATCTCATGGAGAAGCGAATTATAAACTTAGAGATGACTTCTTTCGCATCCAAAGCGACATTGCGACGATCATCATGAAAGAAGTCGTCGATGAGAAGGGGATGTTCCACCACGGCCCTATATCGCGAGCTGACGTCCGAACTCGCATAGGCATGCAACGTCTAGACCTCACGCCGTTCAAGCAGCTAGGGTTCGTCCTCGATGATATGGAAGGATGGAACTTCTAGTGATTTATGATGCCGATGATGATGATATGTGTCGGTTGAACTTGTATACTTTTTGTAGCGATGAAACTTTGTGATGTCCACGGTCCCTGCCGAACTTGCGTAACGCTACTTTGTTAGTTTGCGTACGATGACCTGCGTACCTCTAGTTAATTAATTTGTGTACTGTATATGTTGCATCTAGTTGCTAACCTTTCTTTTTTGGTGTTGCTCTAGTATATTTTTTTTGCATATATATGATTGTACATCCTCTTCATGAACATGCATCTCTAACAGGTACCTAGTTTCTTGATGGCGAGATGGAAATGCTATGTCGTGTACAAAGGGAAGGTTCCGGGGGTGTACAACGAGTGGCATGAGTGTCAAGCGCAAGTGAATGGGTTCACGGGCGCCAGCCATAAAGGCTTCAAAAGCAGACAAGAAGGAGAAGCTAGTTACTTGAGGTTCACGCTAGCGCGAGAGAGGACTCGTAACCGCCACCTCATGTACTGCATGGTTCCGCTCTCACTCATAGTGATAGCACTTCTTGCGTATGCCTTTGTTTAGATGGATGACGTTGTTGTAGTTGCAAGTATTCGAGACTTGCATGTATTGCTATTTTCGAGATGATAACAAGATATCACTTTGTGTTGGATGATGATTATGAAGAGACTATTTGTATGTACATGTTATGATTACATGTGTGGTCTCGCAGGCATTTGTATGTGTATCATGATGAAATTTCTATGTGCTAAAGATTCTTCTACAAAGCCGGTTCAAATACAAAACAAATATGCCAAAAAAAACTACTTAAATTAGCAGTAGCGAGTGTACAAAAGTTAGCAGCAGTGCCGCAATAGCAGTAGCGCGTCCTGCCAAAGAGCGCTAGCGCTACTAGCGGTAGCGAGCTTCCCACAACCGTGCTGCTGCTACACTTGTATAGCAGTAGCGCGGGTGGGCACGCGCTACTCGTATGAGTTAGCTGTAGCGCCGTATTAGTAGCGCGGGTATGCGCGCTACTGATACATCTAAAACCCGCGCTGCTGCTAGCCTTTTCCCTAGTAGTGTGAATTGGATAAGCAAACCATCCCCGGCGAAAACAACAGTCCGGATGATCTCAAGCCGGACACATCGTTGGAGCAGAAGAACCTCCACAAAAGGCTCGCCGCCACTGCATGAAGTCTGAAGAAGCAGAAGCGGAAGCTCAAAATAGCGGAAGACGTACTCAGAATGAGATGGAGCAAAGTACTCAAGACCGCAGACAAATACGGCGATAGTCGCCAAGCAAAAAGCTACCCGAAGTGCAAACTACTGCCTGAATTTGACGAGGAGGCCGTAGAGCCCCCACAATCAAAGAACAAAGAGGCCGCCCGGTCGGATAGACGACCACATGGCAAGCAAAGAGCGACAAGCGGCACCGCACATAAGCCGGCACGCGATCCACATAAGGATCCTCACAAAAAGGATGGCCCGGTCAGGTCCATGCATCTATGGGCCAAGAAAGCAAGCCCCAGAAAGCAATACAACACGTCGAGCATTTGAACATCACGGCACACCCAAATACAGGGGCGCCGCACACCCCCTATGTTTCACCGATGAGGTGCTGGATCATGAATTTCCAGCGGGGTTCAAGCCCGTAAACATAGAGGCATACGACGGAACAACAAACCCCGGAGTCTGGATTGAGGATTACATCCTGCACATACATATGGCTAGAGGAGATGACCTCCACGCCATAAAATACCTACCCCTCAAGCTCAAAGGGCCAGCCCGGCATTGGCTCAAAAGCCTCCCAGAAAATACCATTGGAAGTTGGGAAGAGCTTGAGAATGCGTTTCGGGCAAATTTTCAGGGAACTTATGTCCGCCCTCCGGATGCAGACGATTTAAGTCACATAACCCAACAGCCCGGAGAGTCAGCCCGCAAATTTTGGAACAGGTTCCTCACCAAAAAGAACCAAATAGTCGACTCTCCGGATGCCGAGGCCTTAGCAGCCTCCAAACATAACGTCCGAGACGAATGGCTCGCCAGACACCTTGGCCAGGAAAAGCCAAGAATAATGGCCGCACTAACAAGCCTCATGACCCGCTTTTGCGCGGGAGAGGATAGCTGGCTGGCAAGATGCAGCACCAACAACCCAAGTACATCCGAGGTCAGGGATGGAAATGGGAAACCATGACGCAGAAAGGACCAGCGCCGGACTGAGGGAAATGGCCCAAAGAGCACGGCAGTCAACGCCGGATTCAAAAGCTCTCGGCAGAAAAACAAAACACTTCCTCTCAAGGACAACAGCGACGAGCTGTCCAACCTAAACAAAATCTTGGACAAGATATGCCAAATCCACAGCACCTCCGGGAAGCCTGCAAACCACACCCACAGAGATTGTTGGGTCTTCAAACAGTCCGGTCGACTTAATGCCGAACACAAGGGGCTCGAAACACCAAGTGAGGATGATGACAAACTCCACAAGCAGAGCACCGGCAAACAAAGGAATTTCCCACAAGAGGTCCAAACAGTAAACTCACTTCATGTGACAACAAGCAAAAATAGAGCGGCGCCCATTAAAATACGCGTCGCACGGTCCACCCCAGCGGAGTCCCGACACTGGATGTCAAAACCAATCACTTTCGACCATCAGGATTACTCCGGAAGTATCCGGAACGCAGGATGGACTGCCCTGATATTAGATCCTATAATCGACGGACTACAATTTACACAAGTCCTAATGGATGGCGGCAGTGATCTAAACCTACTATATCAGGATACAATCTGCAGGATGGGGATAGACCCAACCAAAATACGCCATAGCAACACTTCCTTTAAAGGAGTGATACCAGGCCCATGTGCCTATTGTACGGGCTCGCTACCACTAGAAGTTGTGTTCGGCTCATCCGACAACTCCCGTCGCGAAAAGTTAGTCTTCCACATTGCCCCATTTAAAAGTAGCTATCAAGCACTATTGGGACGCGAAGCCTTCGCCCGCTTTAACGCAATACCGCATTATGCATCTCTTACACGTAAAATGCCTGGTCCACGCGTCATAATCTCATTAAAGGGAAACCTCGAGTGTTCCTCGAATACGGAAGAAAGTGAGACTGCCTTGACAGCCACACATTAATCCGGCTTTGCTGACCAAAGCACCCAAACAGGTCATTCAGATCCCGGACACGGTTAGGCGAGTCCGGCACAAATAAACAAGGGGCTTACTAGCCGCGTCCCCCCTTACAAGGGGCTGATGAAGTCATGTACCTAGGGTAGGGTCATAGGCCTGTCTTAAGTACCCCTCCCAAGGACACCCTCAGAAGAAACTGCCTTCCAGTCGACCAAGAGAGACTTCACTCGACAGACTCGAAGGACTCGACCATGAAGATTCACTCGACCACCAGGAGATCAAGAGCCACTCTGCATCCAAACGGTCTGTAATAAGTAGTCTTTATGGCATTTAGGACACTTTATGTAAGGCGTTACCAGTAACGCCTAGCCTTAATGTACTTTAAACCCTGCATAACTGAGGGCCAAATGGGTCTGGCAGACACTATATAAGCCACCCCCCTCCTCAGTGTAAAGGGTTCGCACGCCTGTAATCCATACACACATAATCCAGTTGACCGCCTCCGGGCTCCGAGACGTAGGGCTGTTACTTCCTCCGAGAAGGGCCTGAACTCGTACATCCTTTGTCTTCACAACTGCTCCATAGCTAGGATCTTGCCTCTCCATACCTACCCCCCTTTCTACTGTCGGACTTAGAACCACGACAGTTGGCGCCCACCGTGGGGCAGGTGTCTTAGCGATTTTTGGAGAAGTTGCAATTGTTCCGATTGTTTTCATCATGGTTTCTGATGGAGTTTTGGTCGAGGGCCGCGAGATCCGTCTCGGCGCGCTCACCTTCATCACCGACGACTCCTCTTGGCTCCAGGAGGCTCCACTCGACATCGACGCGCTCCCCGTCCGCGGTGCGACGCATTTTCGGGCGTGTGTGCGCGGCGTTCTGCTGCGGCAACCGTCGACTCCATATCGATCGACTCCCCTGTCGTCCTCCCTCCCTGTCTCCCGCCAGCGCAAGCGCTCTGGTCGGTCGAGGCTCTAGCGGTGGGTGAGGCACGCGGTGGCTCGCCAGACGGCCACCACCCAAGTCGCGGCAATCGAGCCCGACGAATCCCTCTACGGCCTGTTCGATCTGTCGACTGGCTCCGTAGAGACCGCATCCGAGTGGGACAGCAGTGATCCAGCGGCAGAGGTCTTGATGGTCAATGGACCTCGTAGCCCTCCCGGCTTCCCCTGCGACGACGGGATGGACGGTGGAGGCGACCCCGCTCAAGTCCATGAGGAGTACCAACCCGAGCCACTTAATTCCCTGCAAAGGGAAGAACTTCGCCGCAGGAACATGGATGCCCTGCATACTCCCATCGCGGGAGAAACCCCCAAAGCTCGCGCCTTGGAGGAGGCACGTTTGGCCAACTTGGCTGAACGCACTCGTCTGGAGAACCTCCAGCGAGCACTCGACGAGCGCGCGCGGCAACGAGTACCCGACTCCAGTCGACGTCAATTCTCCCCGCAACCGACTCAGGTATATCGAACCCCGATTCAGAATTTAGCAGCTGCAGCCTGTATAGCAGAGTCTATCCAGCCCTCTCAGTCGGAGGCTGGCAGAGGCTTGATGCAGATCAGGGATTTGCTCCGAACAGCAGGAGATCAGAATTCAGCCATGTCACAGTCACGCAACAGGATTCACAGTCGATCCATCGCTGCGAATACGGTTCAGTCGGCTCACAGTCCTAGATCGCCTCCGCGGCGTGAAGGACGCGAGAATCGACGGGACCAATATGGTGACCGATACGATCGTGATGATAGGTGTCGAGTGCCCACTCCTCCCCCGAGAGGTGGGTCCTACGCTCATCGGCAGCAAGATGACAGGCGCCAGATCAATGTGGGGCGAAGAGCTCCGGTCGAACCCAGGGAACCAGGCTTTGACGCGCGATCCATCATCGTGCAAGGCCTGGTCGATCGGAACAGGGCTCATCGAGATGGCCACGACAGAGACGCGCCCACTAGCAGCCGAGTGCATGTTTCAGGTCTAGAATGTTTCAGCAGGGCTATCAGAGCCGCGGTGATTCCCCGCAACTTCAGGTTGGCGACTGGAGTAAGTAAGTTCACCGGTGAGTCTAAGCCTGAAACTTTGCTTGAAGACTACCGAGTGGCAGTGCAGATTGGCGGCGGAAATGATGAAGTGGCTATGAAGCATTTACCACTCATGTTGGAAGGTTCGGCCAGGGCGTGGCTGAATCAGTCAGCTCCAAGCAGCATTTACACTTGGGAAGATCTTTCCCGAGTGTTTGTCAGGACATTCGAGGGAACTTGCAAGCGACCAGCTGGATTGACTGAGCTACAAGTTTGTGTGCAGAAGTCGAATGAGACCTTAAGAGATTATATTCAGAGATGGATCACTTTGCATCATACCGTGGAGAACGTGTCTGATCATCAGGCAGTCTATGCTTTCAAGGATGGTGTTAAGAACAGAGAGTTGAGTTTGAAGTTTGGTCGGACCGGAGATATGACCCTGAGTCGGATGATGGAAATTGCTACAAAGTATGCCAACGGCGAAGAGGAGGACCGACTCCGGAGTGGCAAGTACAAACCTAGTCAGTCGGAGAAAGGAAACTCCAGTCGGAAGCAGAAGCGAAAGGCCGAGCCAGCGGCTCCCGGAGAGGCTCTGGCCGTGACTCAGGGCAAGTTCAAGGGAAAACCCAAAGGATCCTGGAACCCCAAGAAGGTGAAGGATAAAGAAGGAAATGACGTGATGGATCTGCCGTGTCACATCCACACGAAGAAAGACGAAGAGGGTAATTTCATCTACCCGAAGCATACCACTCGCCAGTGCCGGCTCCTGATCCAGTAGTTCCAAGGAAAACAGCCCAAGGACAAGGAAAAGGAGTCGGACAAAGATGAAGACAAAGAAGACAGTGATGGAGGATATCCTCATGTTAACTCCACTCTGATGATCTTTGCTGATGTAGAAAGTAAAAGCCGACTGAAGGTTATCAACCGTGAGGTGAATATGGTCGCCCCGGCGACGCCCAGTTATCTGAGATGGTCCCAAACTCCCATTACATTCGACCAGTCCGATCACCCGACTCATATAGCCACCCCTGGGAGGCAAGCTTTGGTGGTCGACCCGGTCGTTGAAGGCACTCGACTGACGAAGGTGCTAATGGATGGTGGTAGTGGACTGAACTTATTATATGCAGAGACGTTGAAAGGAACGGGTATTCCGATGTCTCGACTGAGCACCAGCAACATGAGTTTTCATGGAGTTATACCTGCAAAGAAAGCTGAGTCACTCGGCCAAATAACTCTGGACGTGGTGTTCGGTGACTCGAAGCATTTCCGCAAAGAGAAGCTGACATTTGAAGTCGTGGATTTTCAGAGCGCTTACCATGCTATTTTGGGGAGACCAGCTTACGCACGGTTCATGGCTCGTCCATGTTACGTGTACCTCAAACTGAAGATGCCCGGCCCCAAAGGTGTGATCACTATCACTGGTGATCGGAAAAAAGCAGAAGAGTGTTTCCAGAAAGGCTCGAAAATTGCCGATTCCCAGGTAACAACGGTCGAGCTGGAGGGATATAAGAAAAATGCAGATCTGAGTGATTTGTTGCGGGCCAAGAAGCCTGCCACATAATCAGCATTTCAGTCGTCCGGTGAGATGAAGCCCGTTCACATTCACCCGACCGACCCCAATGCAGCTCCGACCCATATCTCCACAACACTCGACCGTAAATAGGAAGAAGCGCTCATCCAGTTCCTCTGTGAGAACTGGGACATCTTTGCATGGAAGCCTACTGACATGCCGGGTGTTCCTAGGGGGCTGGCTGAGCATCGCCTTAGAGTCGATTCAACAGCAAAACCTGTCAAAGAACATCTTCGACGGTCCGCCGTCCAGAAGAGAAAGGCCATTGGCGAGGAGGTGGCTCGACTATTGGCAGCAGAGTTTATCCGAGAGATATACCACTCCGAGTGGCTCGCCAATGTTGTCATGGTTCTCAAGAAGGACAAGTCACTCCGCATGTGCATTGATTTCAAGCACATCAATCGGGCCTGCCCAAAAGATCATTTTCCTCTCCCTCGCATCGATCAAATTGTCGACTCGACTGCGGGATGTGAGAGATTGTCTTTTCTAGACGCCTATTCCGGATACCATCAGATCCGTCTATATGGACCGGATGAGATCAAAACAGCTTTCATCACTCCATTTGGGTGCTTCTGCTATGTCACCATGCCATTCGGCCTCAAGAATGCCGGAGCCACATTCATGAGGATGATTTAGAAGTGTTTACTCACTCAAATCAGTTGGAACGTTGAAGCGTACATGGATGATATTGTGGTCAAGTCACGAAAAGGTTCCGACCTGTTGACTGACCTAGCCGAAACATTTGCCAATCTCAGCAGGTATGATATCAAGCTCAATCCGTCAAAGTGCACATTCGGAGTTCCAGGTGGAAAGTTACTCGGTTTTCTCGTTTCCGAACGAGGAATCGATGCTAACCCAGAAAAAGTTGGCACTATACTCCAAATGAAACGCCCTATGCGAGTGCACGACGTCCAGAAACTTACTGGATGCTTGGCTGCGTTAAGTCGATTCATCTCTCGCCTCGGTGAAAAGGCATTGCCTCTTTACCGACTGATGAAGAAGGCAGACAAGTTCGAGTGGACTCCAGAAGCTGATGCAGCGTTTGCCGAGCTAAAAGCTCTGCTCTCGACCCAGCCGGTGCTTGTTGCTCCAATCAGCAAAGAGCCTCTGTTGCTTTATATTGCAGCCATAGGACAAGTCGTCAGTACAGTACTTACGGTCGAGCGGGAAGAAGAAGGGAAAGCCTTCAAAGTTCAGCACCCAGTGTATTATCTCTCTGAAGTTTTGACTCCATCAAAGCAAAGATATCCTCATTATCAGAAGCTTGTGTATGGGATCTACATGACCACAAAGAAGGTTGCTCATTATTTCTCTGATCATTCCATTACAGTTGTCAGTGACGCTCCACTTTCAGAGATTCTGCACAACAGAGATGCAACTGGTCGAGTGGCAAAATGGGCGATTGAACTCCTTCCCCTTGATATCAAGTTCGAGGCAAAGAAAGCCATTAAGTTCCAAGCAATAGCAGATTTCCTTGCCGAGTGGATCGAACAGCAGTTGCCGACTCAAGTTCACTCGGAGCATTGGACCATGTTCTTTGATGGCTCTAAGATGCTAAATGGCTCCGTGCTGGAGTAGTTTTGGTTTCCGCCAGAGGAGATAAGCTCAGATATGTGCTCCAGATTCACTTTGATTCCTCCAACAATGAGGCAGAATATGAAGCCCTTTTGTATGGGTTGCGCATGGCCATTTCACTCGGCGTCCGTCGCCTTATGGTTTATGGCGACTCAGATTTGGTGGTCAACCAAGTGATGAAGGAGTGGGACGTTAGAAGCCCAGCTATGACTGGATACTGCAATGCAGTGAGAAAGCTTGAAAAGAAGTTCGAAGGGTTAGAGCTCCATCACATACCCCGACTGAAAAATCAAGCAGCTAATGATTTGGCGAAAATAGGTTCCAAGAGAGAAGCCATCCCCAGTGATGTGTTCTTAGAGCATATCCATACTCCATCAGTCAAAGAAGATCCTTTTACCGAAGAAGCTCCGCAGCCCAACAGTGCCACAGATCCAACTGAGGTTGAAGTTCCAGCAGTGGTCGACCTGGTCATGGAGGCTTTAGTGATCACTCCCGATTGGACAGTACCGTATATCGCGTATATCTTGAGAAAAGAGCTCCCAGAGGACGAGGAAGAGGCCCGACAGATCGTCCGCCGATCCAAGGCCTTTACCCTTATCAAGGGACAGTTATACAGAGAGAGCGCGACTGGAGTTGGTCAGAAGTGCATAACGCCTGAAGAAGGTCGGATAATCCTTGATCACATCCACTCGGGGACCTGTGGCCACCATGCGTCCTCTCGGACCATCGTGGCCAAAGCATACCGATCCGGATTTTACTGGCCAAGGGCGAATGAGATGGCAAAGGAGATAGTCGACAAGTGCGAGGGATGTCAGTTTTACTCCAACATGTCACACAAGCCTGCATCAGCTCTGAAGACCATACCACTCGTCTGGCCGTTCGCAGTATGGGGATTGGATATGGTTGGTCCCTTGAGGACAGGTCGAAGCAGTTTCACACATGTACTGGTAGCAGTCGACAAGTTCACCAAGTGGATTGAGGTTAAACCTATCAAGAACCTTGACGCCGGTACTGCTGTCAGCTTCATCAGAGAACTGATATTCAGATATGGAGTCCCACACAGCATCATCACTGACAATGGATCAAACTTTGATTCAGAGGAATTCAGGGCGTTCTGCACATCTCAGGGCACACGAGTCGACTATGCTTCAGTCGCCCATCCCCAGTCGAATGGACAAGCGGAGCGGGCCAACGGCTTGATCCTCAAAGGGTTGAAACCCCGACTGATGTGGGACCTCAAGCATGCGGCTGGAGCATGGGTTGATGAACTTCCCTCGGTGCTTTGGGGTTTAAGGACCACGCCTAACCAGTCGACTGGAAGAACTCCATTCTTCTTGGTCTATGGAGCTGAAGCAGTCTTGCCAAGTGATCTGCTCCACAACGCTCCTCGAGTCGAGCTCTACACCGAAGCTGAAGCAGAACAAGCGTGGCAGGATGCAGTCGACCTTTTAGAGGAAGAAAGGGAGATGGCTTTGATCCGATCGACCATCTACCAACAATACTTGCGTCGCTTCCACGCCAAAAACGTGAAGAGTCGAGCCTTCCAGGAAGGGGATTTGGTTCTCCGAGTGGACCAGCAGAAACCACACAAGCTTGCTCCTTCTTGGGAAGGACCCTTCATCGTCACCAAGGTTCTCCACAACGGAGCGTACCGTCTCTACAACGTCGAGCACAACATCGACGAGCCCCGAGCTTGGACGTGGAGTTACTCCGCCCCTTTTACACCTAAGTATTCACTCGGATGGGTTGTAATAAAAGTACTCCTGTAGTTCATGTTTCACAAGATAATAGTGTTATAATTTCCCCAATGATTGATGTCATTTTTATTTATTTAATAAAATTCCCCCCCCCCCCAGTGGGTGGCTTAGCTGCGAATCCGTTTCGCCTAAGTTTGTAAAAAAAATCCTTGCCGAGTGGAGAGCCAGCCTCCCACTCGGGGGCTTAGCTGCGAATCCGTTCCGCCTAAGTTTCAATGAAATCCTACCGAGTGGCGAGCCAGCCTCCCACTCGGAGGCTTAGCTGCAGTCCAAGTACTCGCCTAAGTTTCAATGAAATCCTACCGAACGGTGAGCCAGCCTCCCACTCGGAGGCTTAGCTGCAGTCCAAGTACTCGCCTAAGTTTCAATGAAATCCTACCGAGCGGTGAGCCAGCCTCCCACTCGGAGGCTTAGCTGCAGTACAAGTACTCGCCTAAGTTCCAATGAAATCCTACCAAGTGGAGAGCCTGCCTCCCACTCGGAGGCTTAGCTGCAGTTTAAACACTCACCTAAGTTCGAATTCAAATGTGCGCTCTGCAAGGAGGACGTAGTGCAGGTCGACTGCTACCCTCTCCTTCGAGCTACGCCACAAATACAACGTGCGCTCTGCAAGGAGGACGAGGTGCAGGTCGACTGCTACCCTCTCCTCTAAGCTACGCCACAAGTACAACGTGCGCTCTGCAAGGAGGACGAGGTGCAGGTCGACTGCTACCCTCTCCTCTGAGCTACACCACAAGTACAACGTGCGCTCTGCAAGGAGGACGAGGTGCAGGTCGACTGCTACCCTCTCCTCCGAGCTACGCCACAAGTACAATGCGTTCTCCATAAGAAAGACGCAGTAAAAAACCCTACCGAATGGAGAGCATACCTCCCACTCGGGGGCTTAGCTGCAGCCCAGTGCTCGCCTAAGTTTTGAAAATCCTACCAAATGGAGAGCATACCTCCCACTCGGGGGCTTAGCTGCAGCCCAGTGCTCGCCTAAGTTTTGAAAATCCTACCGAGTGGAGAGCATACCTCCCACTCGGGGGCTTAGCTGCAGCCCAGGGCTCGCCTAAGTTTTGAAAATCCTACCGAGTGGAGAGCAGACCTCCCACTCGGGGGCTTAGCTGCAGCCCAGTGCTCGCCTAAGTTTTGAAAATCCTACCGAGTGGAGAGCATACCTCCCACTCGGGGGCTTAGCTGCAGCCCCGTGCTCGCCTAAGTTTTGAAAATCCTACCAAGTGGAGAGCAGACCTCCCACTCGAGGGCTTAGCTGCAGCCCAGGGCTCGCCTAAGTTTTGAAAATCCTACCAAGTGGAGAGCAGACCTCCCACTCGGGGGCTTAGCTGCAGCCCAGTGCTCGCCTAAGTTTTGAAAATCCTACCGAATGGAGAGCAGACCTCCCACTTGGGGGCTTAGCTGCGGCCCAGTGCTCGCCTAAGTTTTGAAATCCTACCGAGTGGAGAGCAGACCTCTTACTCGGAAGCTTAGCTGCAGTCCAAGTGCCGGCCTAAGTGTATCGGGGAACAAGTCGATTGCAATAAGCACCTCGCTTTAACCTGCAAGAGACACCTCAAACCAAATGCAAGCATATTTAAACGTCGAATCCAAGTTCGGATAAACGACTAACGGAACCGAAAGTGCTCAGGCGCTAGGCCTGTTAAGGTTTGTCGGTTACAAAAATCACTCGGCATACCGAGGCAAATTTAAAGTGTGGAGCTCAGAAGTTTTTTACCCCTCCTGCGGAGGGCTGGAAGGTGCAACAAACTCGTCCAGGTCGATTCCATCAGCAATCCGAGTGGCAGCGGTGATGAAAGTCTCCATGAAAGACCGGAAATCGTGCTTCTTGGTGTTAGCCACCCGAAGAGCCGTCAGCTTGTCCTCTCATGCATCCTTGCAATGGACTCGGGCCAGAGATAGAGCAACATCTGCGCCACACCTGGCAGAAGACTTCTTCCACTCCTGCACTTGACTTGGGACTGTGTTCAGTCGAGTCATCAGGGACTCGAGGTCATTATGGAAAGTCTCTCTGGGCCAGAGTGTGGCGTCAATGCGAGAAGTGGCAACCTTCAGCCTGGCAAGGTAATCGACGACGGCAGCGACACGAGATTCGAGCCGGAGCACGTTCATGGCGACTTCATCCTTCACAGGAGAGTTGATGGGGTCCAGGTTTGGCTCCAGTCGACCAGTCTCCTCTTCAAAGTTCTGGCAAAATTCTGCAAGTACAACCACCGAGTCAAAACAACAGTCGAATGAAAAGATCACAGTTAAAATGTCTGTTTGGTGCAAAAGATTACCTTCGAGCATGAGGAATAGCTTCTTGGCGAGTCCGCCCAGATAAGCCTCCAGATCGTTCTTCTTCCCCACCAACTCACTGGCCTTGTCACTCAGGGCAATCTTATCACTTTTCAGTCGACTGACCTCTTTGTTGGCAGCATCAAGAGCAGCTTTCAGATTGGTGTTTTCTTCCTCAAGCTTGGTGACCGAAGCCAACTTCTCATCTGCGAGCTTGGTCTTCTGTAAAGCTGTTTTCCGCATTTCAGCCAACTCAAGGTCTTTCCTCTTCTGGGCATCCTTCACTTTGCCTGCAAAGTTACAACAAGGTCAGACTTTGAAACAAATGAGGAGCAAAGGCAGTCGTCGAAAGCCTCACCAAACATACCTTTAGCTTCCTCCTTCGCCTTCGTTAAATTCTCCTGGGCCAGCTTCAGATCAAGCTTGAGCTGGATGTGTTTGTTCTCCAACTTGGTGTAACGAGCTGCAAGGTCGCAGGATTTCTACGAAGAACCAATCGACAGATGTCAAAGACAATTCACTTCCGAGTGACTAAGGAAAAACCATACATTTCTAAGACTACGGCCGAATGCAAACATTCGACCATAGTCTCGGGGACTACACCCAGTGGGTGCACTCAGCGTGCCCCCACTAGTTCTATCAAGTCAGAGTCGACCAGTCGACCAACACAAAAAAACGGGAGATGTTCTTCAGACTGTAGTCCACTACCAGCAGTCGACCACAGTCTCGGGGACTACACCCAGTGGGTGCACTCAACGTGCCCCCATCGGTTTGGAAATCCATTCGACCTAGTCGAATGAAGGAAAAACTTAAACTATAAAGACTATGGTCGACTGCGAACAGTACACCATAGCCTTGGGGACTACACCCAGTGGGTGCACTCAGCGTGCCCCCACTAAACCGGAATTCCGATCAACACACCCAGTGGGTGTAGGACAATCACTATAAATTTCAGCAAGAAGAATTTTCAGATATCATATCCTAACAGAACAGGTGGTGTCCGACTGACCTGAACGTTACTTTGAAGAGCTGAACTGACATCATAGGCGGCCTGGCTAGCTTCTCGGATGGCCTTCACTTGCTCCATCATGACTCCCGCCTGGCGTATTGCTTCTTTCGCAGCACTGGCTTGGTCCTCTGGGACGAAGTGGGTCGAGAAAAGTGACGGATGTGCAGCACTCGACGATGAGGGGCGAGCACTCGTCAACGGTACCGCAAAAGATACGGTAGGTCGAGTGATGTTCTCTCCCTCCGCGACCAGTGTCTCGGAGGCTGGCACGTCCTGAGTCACCTTGCCAGCAGACGCTTTCCTGCTCCTCCTTGGCCTCAGTGGTTCCTCATCGTCGTTGTCAGGAAGGGTAATAACAACATTGGACGGAGCTATAGAAAAGAATCAAAATTAGAGACAAAGAGCCAATCGACTGAAGACGGGATTATGAAAGTCATACCAGGTTTTGAAGTGGCAGTGTCTTCCATCTCATGATCTTCAGCCCTGGCCGAGGTATCAGAAGTAGCAGCACTGCAATTCCGAAAATCAGTCGGTTAACTCATGAGTCGACCAAAAATAAATTCATGTAGAACAAGAAGACTCAAGTAGCACTGTTACCCTGATATGGTGGGAATCACCACCTTCATCTTCGGCAAGACCTTTGCCGGCTTCGATGGCACCACTCGAGATTGCTTCGGAGCCTTCTCAGTCGGCGCCGGAGAAGTGGTCCGAGGGCGCTTAGTCGACTGCACGATAGTCGCGACCCCCTTACCACGTTCGGTTGCAGGGTCATGGACGAGCTTCGAGCGTCTTTCCGAGCGAGGAGGTGCAACTTCCTCCTCCTCCTCTTCTTCCTCCTCACCAGAGTCATCACCCTCATCATCGTCAACAGCATCCGAGTCCCACTCCTCCTAGATTTCTCCCCCACTTCCTTCCTCCTCCTCAGTCGGCGTCTGTGCTCCATTGGGCATCGAGTATAATTCAGTGGTGGCCTGACAGACAACAAAGCAAAGATCAATCCACCAGTTTGCAGCAAAAGCAGAATGAGTATAGCAAGATTACAATTGAGGATAAAGTGGGCATACCGTGTCCGGGGTGTAGGAATGGTCGAGTGGTGGAATCCTCCTGGCTCCTTGAGGGTTGTCCTTATTCCCTGTGATCGCGGTCATCCACCTCTCCAGTGTGGCGTCGTCGACTGCTTCTGGATGGACCTGAGTTTCATCCTCGGTTCCACAGTACAGCCACATCGGGTGGCCTCGGTACTGAAGTGGTTGGATGCGCCGCCTAAGAAAGACCTCCAGAAGGTCCATACCCGTCACTCCTTCCCGAACCAGCTGGTGCTCCATCAACATTTTTACTTGGGCTTTTTCCTCAGGGAGCACCTTCAGAGAAAAGGGCTTGTTCACTTGGTCCATGGAAAACGGAGGGAGACCAGTCGACTGCCCCGGCGTCGACTCGTCTTGGCAGTAGAACCAAGTCGACTGCCATCCTCTGACCGACTCAGGAAGGATCATGGCCGGAAAAGTACTCTTGCTCCTCATCTGAATCCCAAGACCCCCGCACATCTGAATAACCTTAGTCCTATCATCATCCGGACTCGCCTTTTTCACTGTCTGAGAGCGACAAGTGAATATGTGCTTAAAGAGACCCTAGTGTGGTCGACAACCCAGGAAGTTCTCGCACATGGACACGAAGGCAGCAAGGTAGGCGATGGAATTTGGATTGAAATGGTGGAGTTGCGCCCCAAAGAAATTCAAGAACCCACGGAAGAAAACACTCGGAGGCAGGGAGAACCCACGGTCTACGTGAGTGGCTAGAAGAACACACTCACCCTCCCGCGGCTGCGGTTGCCACTCGTTCCCCGGGAGCCTCGCTGCCCCGTGAGGGATCAAGCCCTCGTTGGCCATCTCGTTGAGATCCGTCTCGGTGATGGTCGAGCGGATCCAATCCCCTTGAACCCAACCTTGCGGCAGGCGGGACCTTGACGAGGATCCGCCCCGACTGGACGCTCTCCCTTTCGCCTTCCCCGTCGCCGTCGCCTTCTTCGCGCGCTCCAAGGCCGCCGTCTTCTCCTTCACCATTGTTGCCGGTGAAGCGCACGAGGAGTGGATGGGCAGGAGCGAGAGCAGGCACTGCGAGCGGAGATGGAGAGGACAGAAGGAGAAATGGGGAGGTACTGTTCCAAACACCCTCGCCCGACGCATTTTATAAGGACGCTTCCGAGTGGATGACAAGTGGGCCCGGGCGATCCTATCACATCCCGAAACAGTCGCGCACGCCTGATACGTGGCGAAAAAGGCGGTGCAGAAATCGAGGCGTCTATGCCCTATCCCATCCGAGCACCGCGGTCCGCCCCGCTTCGCGCACTTCCCAAAATTCGGATCCCACAAAATCCGCTAACAGCAGATCAATCTGTCAGATGGTGGATTTCCTGCGATCCGTCGCTCGGAAGTTTATTAAGTGCAAAAGTTCACTCGACATAAGAAAGGAATGGATCAAGGCGACTGGAGGGAAAGTTGTTGTCATCAACAAAAAGATTATTGGTCCAAGGTGAGACATGTTCAGAACACAAAAGCAGGTCGGAAATATTATCAACTCCTTTCTCACTCAAACCTCGATCCATTTGGGGGCTAATGATGAAATCATGTACCTAGGGTAGGGTCATAGGCCTGTCTTAAGTACCCTTCCCAAGGACACCCTCAGAAGAAACTGCCTTCCAGTCGACCAAGAGAGACTTCACTCGACAGACTCGAAGGACTCGACCATGAAGATTCACTCGACCACCAAGAGATCAAGAGCCACTCTGCATCCAAACGGTCTGTAATAAGTAGTCTTTATGGAATTTAGGGCACTTTATGTAAGGCGTTACCAGTAACACCTAGCCTTAATGTACTTTAAACCCTGCATAACTGAGACCGGAGGGGTCTGGCAGACACTATATAAGCCACCCCCATCCTCAGTGTAAAGGGTTCGCACGCCTGTAATCCATAAACACATAATCCAGTCGACCGCCTCCGGGCTCCGAGACGTAGGGCTGTTACTTCCTCCGAGAAGGGCCTGAACTCGTACATCCTTTGTCTTCACAACTGCTCCATAGCTAGGATCTTGCCTCTCCATACCTACCCCCCATTCTACTGTCAGACTTAAAACCACGACAGGGGCTGCACGCCTGTGCAATAAGAGACAATAAAGCTCAATTTTTTATATACATTTTTTCGCACGATCCCCTTTTTTAAACTAAGTTCTTCTCTTTTACAGATGAACACCGTGCTACACCCGTCCAGGATACGACACAACGGAGACACGGGCACAGACGTGCAGTAGGGACCCGTTGCAAGGATTCTTTTCAGATTAAGACCCTGCGTAAACCTTTCTTACTGTCTCTTGTTGATACACATCCCCCGGTT
Source organism: Triticum timopheevii (assembly GCA_963921465.1). Taxonomy (NCBI): domain Eukaryota; kingdom Viridiplantae; phylum Streptophyta; class Magnoliopsida; order Poales; family Poaceae; genus Triticum; species Triticum timopheevii. Next base: position 483,727,813 of record OY997270.1, on the reverse strand, counting down.
TCTCACTATAACCGAGGAGGAGGCTGGCGTTTTGGCATCGGCCGCGTCAGAAATTTTTGCGCGTACCTGGACACTAGGGGCTTAGGGCATTGTTCTACCCGTTTTCATAAAAGACCGAATACCTTAGGGAGTGTTCGGCGTCTCGAGTTAGGCCTTATATGCATCAGCTCCGAATCATGTCTTTGGTCAAATGTTGGGTTTGCCCGGCTCCTGTGTTTTGCTGCCTTACGTTCCGCTCTATCGGCTAATGTGGCACTAGGAGAACTACTGCGATTGTGCCCCGGTTCGCCCAGGTGAACACCTCAGTAGAGAAAGCCGAAAACTGACTGTCATGATATAGCGAGAGACTGGTCAACCACTCGATCGACCACCGGAATGTTTAGAATTCCTCCGCTTTAACGAAGGACCGTTTCTCGGTCAGGCACATATGCGCCCCAAAATTCAGAGAGCGCAGTGCCCCCAGGGGCTATATAGTAGCCCCACCATCGAACTCCTATGGCTAAGTGAAAGTGATAAGCATTATAGTCCGGTTGCCTAGTTTGCTATGCTATCACCTCCTTCACAGGACCAAGACGTTGGATTAAGTGTGAAAATGTGCTTTTTTGCAAACACCCCCGCACTATGTGCGTGGGGGCTGAAGCCGAAGACTGCCATCTTTCAGGTTATATACACATATACGTTAACGGCCGCACGGGAGGTATTTCAACACTTGAACGCACAAGTATAAAAAAGCCCTTATATTATATTTGAAACTTGGTTTCACAAATCATACATGTCATTTGAACATAATATTTTTCGAGCACTGCGTCTCTATTAAACGAGCGCCCTGCAGGACTTCCCCAAAATAGTGCTCGGCTGGTAATCGGCTTCTGTCAGAATCCTGGGATGCAACGTCGGTGGCCTCCATCTCTGCCCAGTATGTTTTGACACGGGCGAGAGCCATCCATGCACCCTCTATACATGCCGACCGCTTCATCGCCTCGATATGCGGCACCACATCAAGGAACTGCTGCACCAAGCCAAAATAACTCTTCGGCTCAGGCCTTTTCGGCCACAAATGAGCCACGACATCCTTCATGGCAAGTCCAGACAACCTATTCAGCTCAGCCCACTCTGCTAACCGATCGGTTAATGGAAGTGGACTCTCCGGACTATGGAATTGTGACCAAAAAAGCTCTTCCATTCCGTGATCCTTTTGGCCTCGGAAGTGTGCGACTGCGTCTGCGGCACTCACTGCCAAATTCAGATAAGCATCCTCCGCACCCCACAACTGGCCCAACTAAGCATACTTCGGATCCGTGAACTTCCTACGCAGCAGAAAGGGCTTTCCAGCCGGAATATCCCCGGCTTGGCGTAGCTCCTCCTTTATAGCTCTCATCGCGGAGCGGGCATCCTTGGCTTCGGCGGTGGCCTTCTTCAGGCCCTCTTGCTCCGCTCGGCGTTCCCTTTTAAGAAACTCACAGCGGTCGGTAGCATCCTTCAGCTCCACGGCCATTTTGGCCATTTCCTCCCTGCTTCAGCAGTGAGCAGCATGTTCGGCTTTTAGCTCTTTGACCGCCTTCAAGGCAGCCGCATCACTTTTTCAGGCTTGCTCCTTGGCTCGGGCAAGCTCTGCCCGAAGGTCCTCCATAGCAGCAGCACCATCTGCATTACGCATACATGTAGTAAGGCACGGGCATCAAGCCCCTTACCAGGTGTCCGCAGAGAAGCCACATACCTTGTGAATCATCAAGTCGCTTATTGACCAGCGCAATGTCCGCATCCGCAACGTCAAGTTGCCGCTTCAGTTCGACAAATCTATCAGTCCGGCTGGCCACCGAACGCTCCGCCCCCTGAATAGGAAGGGCGACATCTTATAACTGAGATTATGATCCTCGGCACGCTGTCACTTTTTGACAAACGTACCGAGTCTCAGGGGCTATTATCTATACAGGGTGCATTCTATATGCATAACTGTCAGAAGGTATATCATTTTCGCGTACCTCAAACCCCGTTAGTAAACTTCTGATGGCCTCATGCAACCCGCTCTCAGCGGATGAAATCCTTCTAATCACCGTACCCATTAATGTACGGTGATCTTCTGAGATAGACGCCCGCCCGAGCAGATCCTTCAGCTCCTCCGGCCGTACACCAGTTGGTGCCGAACTCTCCAGCCCCGCCGGACTTAGGGAGACCCTCCGCGACGACACCTCAGGGTCGTCCGCCCCGCCTGATGGTGCGGCAGATGGAGGCGTTTCGCTCTCCATCATCTCCAGACAAAGATCCCCCGAAGACGAGCTCTGCTGAGAAGGGCTGAGATCCGAACTACAAGGTAATAACTTTGTTTATCTTCAGAAATAAAAATAGGGATGTCCCTTATTACAAAACTCCCCTTTCTACTTACGGCTCGCTAGAGGGCTGATTTCCTTGGGGAAATAGTGCGGCCGGGGCCCCTCCCGGCGCAGGACCCTCTGGTGAAGATTTCTTCCCCCACTTTGAGGCCTTGGTCTCCGGATCTTCAGAAGCGATCCTCTTCCCCCCTTCCTTAAAAGCCTCCTTAGCGGAGGCGGTAGCTTTCCTGTTCCCCCCTTCGCCCTCTTCTAAAGGCGCCGCCTCCAGCATCTTGGTTAACACAGGATCCGGCGTGGTCTCAGGGAGGGGGGCCGGACACCTTATTAGTTTTGCTTTCGCTATCCATTCCTGTTCAAGGGACAGCTCTTCAAAGGGCAAGTTTATGATAAATATACGGATAGCATGTCCGGGCATAAGGACTACTTACCTGAGTATCCGGGCGATTGCAGCTCAGACCTGCGTCCTCGGTCAAGTCCGAACACACCTCTTGTGATCCGAAGAACAGTTTATACATCTCCATGGGCGTCGCACCCATGAAGTGTTGGAGAGCTTGCGGTCCCTCCGGATTGAATTCCCACAGGCGGAGGGGGCGACGTTTGCAGGGCAGAAGGCGCCGAATCAGCATGACTTGTGCCACTACAACCAGATTGATATCCCTCTCTTGGAGGTCTCGAATACGGCCCTGCAATAATGGTACATCCTTGGACGGCCCCCAGTCAAGCCCTTTGTTGACCCATGACGCCAGCCGTTGTGGAGGGCCCGAACAAAAGGCAGGCGGCGCCACCCATCTGGTGCCCCTGGGAGCGGTGATGTAGAACCACTCCTGTTGCCACAAACCAAGCTCCTCTTGAAAAAAGCCCTCGGGCCATGGAGCGTCTGCCCTCTTGCTTATAACTGCCCCTCCGCACTCTGCTAGCCGCCCCTCGATCATCTTCGGCTCCACGTTGAAGGTCTTCAGCCACAATCCAAAGTGAGGGGTAGTGTGGAGGAAGGCTTCGCATACAACAATGAACGATGAGATGTGGAGGATGGACTCCGGATCCAAGTCATGGAATTCCAACCCATAATAAAACATGAGCCCCCTCACGAAGGGGTCCATCGGGAAGCCTAAACCCCGACGGAAGTGAGACACGAACACCACGCTCTCACCAGGCTCGGGAGTAGGAATGACTTGCCCTTGAGCGGGCAGCCTATGCGAGATTTCACCGGTTAGATACCTGGCATCTCTCAGCTTTAAGCACATCTTCTTCCGTGACGGAAGAAGGCATCCACCGGCCTTGTAGGTCGGAGCCGGACATTGTCGAAGGTCCGAAGCGCCTGAATCTGGAGCCTTGGGTGTTGGAACTCGGGGCGAGGGGCGGATTCGATTGAAGATTGAAGAAAAGGAACAGGCCTTGGTCTCGTTATAAAGGGGTTGAATACCAAGAGTCGTCCCCGTAACCGTTTGGCACTCGCCTTCGATGGAGGGGGCGTGCAAACGGGCGCGGTTGGGTTACCCACGTCCTTATTGATGTGAATCCTGGAATAAGGGGACATGATCGCTGCTTTGACAAGACGTGCCAAGGAAACCGCTTCGCTAAATGCGCTGAGGTGGAACAATAAAAACAATTCGAGTAATGGATTGGCCGTGGTGTGACGTCACGCCGCGAAATACGTCAGCAGATTGAACTTGTGTAAATGTTCTCTCTCTACGGTGGTTTGTGGAATTTATTTTGCAGAGCCAGACACTATCCTGGTGTTCAAAATCTTCTATGAATTATTCGGAGGAGGAACCCGCCTTGCAATGCCAAAGACAATATGCGCGCCGGACTCGTCGTCATTGAAGCCTGGTTCAGGGGCTACTGAGGGAGTCCTGGACTAGGGGGTGTCCGGATAGCCAAACTATCACCGTCGGCCGGACTCCAAGACTATGAAGATACAAGATTGAAGACTTCGTCCCGTGTCCGGATGGGACTTTCCTTGGCGTGGAAGGCAAGCTTGGCGATACGGATATGTAGATCTCCTACCATTGTAACCGACTCTGTGTAACCCTAGCCCTCTCCGGTGTCTATATAAACCGGAGGGTTTTAGTCCGTAGGACGAACAACAATCATACCATAGGCTAGCTTCTAGGGTTTAGCCTCCTTGATCTCGTGGTAGATCTACTCTTGTACTACCCATATCATCAATATTAATCAAGCAGGAGTAGGGTTTTACCTCCACCGAGAGGGCCCGAACCTGGGTAAAAACATCGTGTCCCCTGTCTCCTGTTACCATCCACCTAGACGCACAGTTCGGGACCCCCTACCCGAGATCCGCCGGTTTTGACACCGACAGTGGGTTTATGATCAAGTTTATCTATGAATAATATTTGAATCTTCTCTGAATTCTTTTATGTATGATTGAGTTATCTTTGCAAATCTCTTCGAATTCTCAGTTTGGTTTGGCCTACTAGATTGATCTTTCTTGCCATGGGAGAAGTGCTTAGCTTTGGGTTCAATCTTGCGGTGTTCTTACCCAGTGACAGAAAGGGTTGCAAGACACGTATTGTATTGTTGCCATCGAGGATAACAAGATGGGGTTTATATCATATTGCATGTGTTTATCCCTCTACATCATGTCTTCTTGCTTAATGCGTTACTCTGTTCTTATGAGCTTAATACTCTAGATGCATGTTGGATAGCGGTCGATGTGTGGAGTAATAGTAGTAGATGCAGGCAGCAGTCGGTCTACTTGTTTTGGACGTGATGCCTATATACATGGTCATGCCTAGATAATCTCATAACTATGCGCTTTTCTATCAATTGCTCGACAGTAATTTGTTTACCCACCGTAATACTTATGCTATCTTGAGAGAAGTCTCTAGTGAAACCTATGGCCCCCGGGTCTATCTCTTATCATATTTTCTTTCCATCTACTTTTATTTGCATCTTTACTTTTTGCATCTATATCAAAAATACCAAAAATATATTTATATTATCATACTATCTTTATTAGATCTCACTTTCGCAAGTGGCCGTGAAGGGATTGACAACCCCTTTATTGCGTTGGTTGCGAGTTCTCAGTTCGTTTGTGTAGGTGCGTGGGACTTTTGAGGAGCCTCCTACTGGATTGATACCTTGGTTCTCAAAAATGAGGGAAATACTTACGCTACACTTTGATGCATCACCCTCTCCTCTTCGAGGAAAACCAACGCAAGCTCAAGACGTAGCAAGGATCAGGGCAGAACTTGGTGATAAAAAATTCTCTGTGCTTATTGATGAATTGCGTGATATATTAGTGAAAGAGCAAATGGCAGTGATCTTGAGGTTAGTAATTTCACTTTGTTTCATTATTTGTTTGTCATTTATTCTCTATGTTGTCCACTAACCATGTTTTTCATATAGGTTTTTGAATGATAGAGGAAAGGCTGTGGAATGATTTATTGTTCTGCACCATGTCAAAGAGACTACATCTGAGGCACTAAAGAATGCTATCTGTGGTATTCTTGGTCATTATAAGTTATCTATTTCAAGGATACGAGGGCAAGGATATGATGGTGCTTCAAATATGCGAGGCATTTAATTGTTTGCAGAAGAAGATGATAGATGAAAACCCTTTTGCTTTCTATGTTCATTGCTATGCTCATCATTTACAGTTGTTGGTTGTCTCTGTTGCTAGCAGTTGCTTATCTATTCATGATTTCTTTGAGTACATCTCCTTAATTGTGACTACAACAACTATATCTTGCAAGAGAATGGATTCATTGGCAGACACACAACACCAAGATATTCTGCATAGACTTGAGAGTGGTGAGATATCTACAGGAAGGGGCTTGCACCAATCATCTACTCTTGCTAGGCTGGGTGATACTAGATAGGGTTCCCATCATACTACCTTGCTTTGTTTGAACCAAATGTGATCCTCCGTGTTACATGTGCTTACAGTTGATGAACATGTACGTGGGTCATCTCAAGCAGCATGCTTGATTGAAAAATGGAGAGCTTTAAATTTCCTTTCATTCTAAAGTTTATATTGAAGTTGTTAGGCATCACAAATGAACTCTCAAAAGTCTTGCAAAGGAAAGACCTTAATATTGTGCTCACCATGGAATTGGTTGATGATGTCAAAGCTCGGCTAGCAACATTAAAAGAGAGTGGTTAGGATGATTTATTTTGTGATGTTCAAGAATTTGTGCTGCTAATAGTATTCCAGTGCCAAACATGGATGAAGTAATACCAGTTCGTGGTCATTCAATGAGAGCGGGGAGGGATTTTTTATGTTGCTATTGACAAAATATGCGTGGAGATGGATCGCCGCTTTTATGAAGGAGGTATGGTGTGCTTGATTGCTTCTCATGTCTTGACCCCAATAATTATTTCTCCAAGTTTAATGTTGACAGGATTGCGCGACTTGCTGAAATTTATCATGATGACTTTTCCAATGATGATTGTGGAACAATAAGAGAGCAACTTCTCACTTCTATAAGTCAAGTGAAAAGGCATGCTTCTTTTTCTACGTGTGATGATGTTCAAAGTTTTTCCATGGAGATGGTTGAAACTGAGAAACATTTGGTATTTCCATTGGTATAGAAACTTATTGAGTTGGCTTTGATATTGCTAGTGTCTACGACATCTATTGAGAGAGCTTTTTCAGCAGTGAAGATTATCTAGATTAAACTACATAGCAAGATCAATAATGAATGGTTCAATGACTTGATGATATGTTACATCGAGAGGGAGTATTCAAGTCAGTTGATGATAAGGATATTATTCGAACATTTACTCCAATGGGTTCTTAGAAAGGGAATTTGCCTCATGATTTTCTTTAGTGCATTGTTGGTTGTTCCATATGACCATCTCTATTCTTGCAAGCTTTTGATTTCAAATCTCACAACTAATTTATTTAATTAGAAATCCATTTTTATACTGTAGTGCCTTCGAGGACTTTGGGAACATGGCAACTTTGGCAATACGCAAGGCTAATTGTATGTATTTCTTTTGGTAAAAATGAACAAGCAAGAAATGCTTCTGATCGCGGTGGAAGGAATTGCACAACCACATATGGAAACATATGGTATGGATAGCTTTACTTTTGTTGGCAACATGGCAAGTTTGCCTCTATGCAAGGTTGCTATGTATCTTTTGTTGTCATCTCTCAACTTTATTTGGTCTATGAAGTGGATATTTGTATATTAGCTCACTTTAAAAATAAATTTTGTGTGACTATTATAGTTATGTTTTCACTTCATTATTAATGCGGATTTGTGATTCCAAAGCTTGGTGGTATATCATATGTTGTGTATTCGAATACCCAATTATTGATTTCTAGATTATAAACTTAGGCATAATTTGCCAGGCTCCACAAAAGTTCTGGCTCTGCCACTGGCTCCACCTAAACAGTAGGCTGTTGTTCACTCTCAACAGGAACATTAGTAGATGGAACATCATGTAACATAGCAGATTCATTAAGGAAACATTTTTGCTAATAACGATCTTTCGGGTTTCACGATTCCACAATTTAAAACCTTTAGCACCAGATTTATAACCAAGAAAGATGCACTTAACAACCCTAGGCTCCAACTTCCATTATCAACATGAGCATAAAGAGTGCAACCAAAAACTCACAGTTGTGAATAATCCACAGAAGAACCAGACTATACAACAATTGGAGTTTTCTTATTAAGAGCAATAGATGATGAACGGTTGATGAGATAACAAGTAGTGGAAGAGGATTCAACCCAAAAATGCCCATGCAAACCTGCATTAGACAACATGCAACGGCCCTGGAAATAAAGGTCTTGTTCATACACTCAGCAGCATCGTTTTGTTTAGGAATGTAAGGAACGGTGTAATGTCTGACAATGAATTCACACTTGCAATAATTCTCAAATTGCTTGGAACAAGATTCCATATCATTATCAGTGTGAAGCATTTTTACCTTCTTTTCAATTTGCCTCTCAATCATAATCTTCCACTCCTTAAAACCTGAAAATGCTTGATATTTATGCTTCAAGAAATAAGTCCAAACTTTTCTCGAATCATCAATAATAGTCAACATGTAACTAGCACCACCTAGTGACTTTTTGCGAGATGGTCCCCATAAATCATAATGCACATAATCAAGAATACCTTTAGTTATGTGAACCAAAGTGTTGAACCTCACCCTCTTTTCCTTGCCAAAGATACAATGCTCACAAAATTTTAATTTACCAGTTTCACATCCATCAAGACGACTTGTGTTATTTAGCTCTGCCAAACCAAGTTCACTCATCTATCCAAGATGCATATGCCAAAGGTTAGCAGCATCACAATCGGAATTCTTTGAAATAACTAGAGTAGTGTTACCTGAAATGGTAGAACCTCGAAGGTAATAAAGACCATTGGTCAAACTTAAGTCACCTTTCATCCCAATAAGAACCTTTGGTGACTTTCAAAACACTATCTCCACTTAAATACTTGTACCCCTTTGCATCAAGGGCACTCACACAGATAGATTTCTCTTCATCTTCGGAATATACCGACCATCTGCTAAAGTTCTAATTGTGCCATCAAACATCTTGATTCGAACAGAACCTATGCCTTCAATTTTGCATGGTGAATTAACCAAACCCAAAACGGAACCAGTAGCAGTAGTAGAATCAAAAGTAGTAAACCAATCTCTATCCAGGCACATATGAAAAGTACATGCAGTGTCAAGTACCCACTCATCATTGGTCTCAGCAAATCTAGCAATAACAACAAGAGCATCATCGAAACTATCATCATGAGAAACATTAGCAGAATTTTCAGGTTGTTTGTTACCTTTCAGTTTATATATACCATTCCTCTTTTCCTTGTTCTACAACTTGAAACATTGTGAGATGTCATGCCCATTAGTTTCATCTTCTCCTTAGAGTTCAAAGCTTCATAAACTTCATTAAGCGTGAGAGTATCACGACTGTATATTATGGTGTCTCTAAAATTGATATAAGAACTTCGTAGTAAACATAGTAACATTAAAGTAGTATCTTTTTCTCCATACTTAACATCCATTGCAGCTAAATCAGATAATATCTCTTTAAATTCTGAAATATGATTCAAAACATTACCTCCTTCGAGTAGGCTGTGTAGGAATAATTTTTGCTTCAGATGCATCTTGCTGGCGAGATCTTTTGTCATGCAAATCCCTTCCAGCTTCAACCATAGAGCGGCGGCAGTTTTCTAGCTGAAAACTTCTTGCAAAATATTATTATGCAAATGAATTTGAATTTGTGACAAAGCCTTATGACCCTTCTTTTTCCTCGCTAGTCTAATCCCGCATTTTATTTTTTTCCCAAAACTATCCAGTGCATCATCATAGTCGGCTTGTTCCAACAACGACGCATCTTGACTTGCCATAGGGTAAACCTTGTGTGACGGTCCAGCAGCGGAAGATCGTACTTCCTGGATGCCATGAGTCGACAAATCTGGTAGTCGTTGGATGTGGATGTAGCATTTCATGACAACTATACTAGATCAGCCAACTAGTACTACTTTTTAGATAAAACGAGAATAAACGAGACTACGTGCAAACCCTTGCAGGAGAACACACGAAGGTGCAATCACTATGACGGAGGAGTACTACAAGCACGAGACAACAAACCGTCTTTAGTTGCGACTACATGGGGTATATATGACGAAAATAAATAATAGTCCTTAGAGGACAAGTAAATGAGTTGTACTCATACGCGTCGACGTCAACGCAACACACCAGACCATTTGTACTACATCTAGTCCAACACTGTAGAATTTGAATCACAATTTATAACACGTGCGACGCCCACAAGCGACACGAGGAACGGGAGAAGGGAGGAAAAGACATGGGAATTGGTTCATTAGCTAGGAGACTGATTCCGAGCATACGTGTCGTGTGTGGCCTGGCCGAGTGGGTGGGTGGGTACCTGCTAACTTATGGCATGGGATCCACCTGTCGGTGTCCTGGCAGGAGGAAATATGCGAGGGCACTAAGTACCTACAGGCCCGTGCATTGCAACACACTAATCCAATAACCTTGACTAAAGATCTCAATAGGTCCATGTCCTTATTAACACGCTTGACATTAGCAAAAGAACCCATCTATTGCAATGAGAAAAAAAATCACCACATGCCCTATACCCAGTAACTATGACTCAAGACCCCAATAGGTTCATGTGCATCCCATCTGTGTTGCTGCTTATCCTACTTCCCAACCTCGCTGACGGTGGCACAAGCACAACACATTTGAATGTGGTCAATCCTGAGGTATATGTGTGTGTCTCCTCATAAGATGAGAAATCTGTTTTCTTTTTTCCCCTGCAAACTTCTGTTGAGGCGTGCATGCGAGCTTATGGATTGTTTCTTTCGTATATGGTTTTGCTGAGGTGTTGATTTCCAATCCGAATCTATATCAATACGAAACAAACATGAGTCATGCGCTATTGATTAAGGTTGCATCCAAAATAGCATTTATAAAATATTTAACATGGTAAAATAACATCATATTCAGATTCCACAAATTTTGTTAATAAACTTTCATATATAACATGTTAAAATTGAAGTTAGGGTTCAAAAATTATTGATATTTTAGTAAGAATTTGAATCTGCTCAAAAAAAATAATGTTATTTTTCGAGGACTGCAGGTTTACTAAACGAAATATCATGGGGTTTTATGCAAAAAGCAACAGGTTTTCTAGATTCGCTTAAAACATGGCCACATGTTGATTAACTAAAGATCAAGGGGGTTCTGTAAAAATGAAACATTTTCTTATAAACTTAAAATAGGATCGCGGGTTGATTTCACAACATGGTAGGTTTTTTTATGTAATATCATCGGCACACGTGCAGAAGCACTTCATTTATTTGGTGATTTGAAATATTTCAAATGGGTCATTCCAAATATTCTAAACTAGCTGTTTCAAATATTTCAAACCATGCATTTAAATATCTCAAATAAGTGATTCCAATTAGTCTAAAATAGTGGTATCATTCATTTCAAGAGATCCCAAATCAGTTTCACATCTGTGTGTTTCAATTATTTAAAAAGTAGAGATAATTATTATTTTAACAAGGGAAATGTTATCTGGCAGACGCTCCCTAGGAGTCCAACCCCAACAAATGACCCCATTGCCATCATATGGATCTAGAAGCAGGGGCAATGCCACATGAGTGGCTGGAGGCGTTCGTTGTGTGCTGATTCCTGGCGATGCTCGTTTCTCCTTCCTTTTTTCCTTCCAAAACATGTGCAACCTGCGCACGGGGGGGGGCGGGGGGGGGGGGGGTTCAAACTTGCGACCTCCTGCGAGAGCGTGGGGCTTTTTGCCAATGGGCTGGAGATGTGATTCATGAGCATTCGTGTTAAAACCGATTTTTAGACATAACTTGGCATTTTTGAAGCATTTTTTTAGTTTGCCCGAAACCCCCTATTTTAACTTACTCACATGGCAGTTTTACTATAGGAGTATGGTATTTCTTATAATATGAGGATGGCATTTTTATTATAAGAAAATGACATTTTAATTATAAGAGGGTGTCATTTTTTTTATTATAAGAGTGTGACGTTTTTATTATTAGAGGATGGTAGTTTTATTTAAAAGAGCTTGCCATTTTTCATTTTATAATATGATAGCAAATTTATTATTGTCAGGATGACATTTTTATACTTTAAGAGGATGACATTTTTTACTATAAGTGGTTGTCATTTTTTATAAGATAAGAGGGTGGCATCTTTATTATAAGAAGATGGCGTTTTCATTATTAGAGGATGACAGTTTTATTTATAAGAGCATGGCATTTTGTATTATATAATAGGATGAGCATTTTTTTTATTGTGTGGATGGCAATTTTGTTATTTTAAGAGGATGAGATTTTTAGTATTCTGCCACTTTTTTTTGCACACAAGTTTTTGGTTGATGACTAGGAACAATTGCAACTTTTGTGGCATTTTTTTCATTTTTCAATTTTTTCATGGCATTTTCTAAAAACAACTATTTGGTGGGCCTTTGGGCCAATTAGGGATCGCCACAGCCCTCCCCGCTGGTGAACGGGGGAAACGTTCGCCGGACGACCGCCCCCATGGCGAACGAATACGTTTGATGGGAGGCTCCTCTTGGCGACCAGACGCCATGATTGTTTGAGAACACATTTTGATTATTTACAATAAGTACAATGTTGATTTCAATTATTTTTGTTTCACTATTTTGGAATATTTATGAAATGTGTGTGTGTGTGTGTACATTTTTCTGCTTCACTTACCTGAAATATCTCACTTATTTTAAATATTTTGGAGTTCTACTCCCTCCACCCACAAATAGTATGTTCTAACTTTTTTCTGAATCATATGTATGTAGACACGCTTTAGTGTGTTTGTTCACTCATTTTCAATATGTATGTAGTTCATATTAAAATATTAAAAACATCTTATATTTGTTAATGGAAGGACTATGTCTCAGTAATTGTAGTACGCATTTCAGTTTAACTTAGTTGGAACTTTTAACATATAACATATATCATATTTCATTTATTTCATTTTTTTCTAAAACATATATCTATGTAATTCAACTGCATATTTCAATAATTTTATTTACTTTCCTTCTTTTCACAAAAAGTGATTTCAAATACTTCAACATGGTGATTTCATTTTTCACAAACCAACAATTTCGATTATTTTGAAAAAATGGTTTCAATCATTTCATGATATACCACATCAGTTTCATGTCATGATTCAGTAAATGCAATAACTTCATATATTCCATAGGTGCGTCTCAGTTATTTAAAAATAGAGATGATTATGTCAATAATATGATAATGATATTTCAGAATCACATTTCAGCAATTTCACTTATTTGAAACATTTGAGAGTTTTCAGTAAAAAAATTTCTTAGTAAATTTAACACCTATGTCAATATTTTAAAACAATTGAAATGGCATTTTTTTCCCGAGAATGAAATAGTTTTTTGAGACAATGAAATAACAAAATCACCTTTTCAATTTTTTTTGGAATCATCTCGTTTTGAAACAACTTAAGTCATTTTCATTTCGGAAATAATTAAAATAATTTCTGAAATAATTGAACTCATTTTCAAAATAGTTTTCACTTGTGAAATCTATTTCAATCAATTTCTAAACAATGAAATTTAAACAAGTTTAAAATATAACTCATGTTGGTCTTCTTTTAAAAGGTCTTATTGCCAGTATTGCAAATATATATGAAGTCTCAAAATATATTCTTATTTTACAAGATATCAATCAATCAATAATCAAACTATTCCAAACAAATAAAAGGATTTGTTTTGATCAGGGAGAGAGGATAGAGATTCTGTATGCAATTGCCCCTTCTCTGTGTGCACACTCTCTCCACCAGTAGATATCTTTTCCTTTAAGTTCAAAACAAAAGGTATCTTTTCCTTTAGATTGACTGTTTCTGCAAACAAAACCCATGTTTGGCAACAGTTTTGGTGCTTTGTCACGCATATGTCTCATGTTATACCTGAGTACTCCATATGGTCTAGAAATCTAAGATCTACAAATATTATCTCCACAAAATAAAAGTTTTGTAATATTTGACCAAATTTATAAGATTGTTTTGTTCAACTTCCATAATACCAAATAATTTTTCATAATTACATAAAAATCATAGAGCCATAAAATCTATTATGGGACATATATGTTTGATTTGATAAAACACTTTATAATCAAATCCAACTTTGATATTTCATATTGTGTTGCAGAAAAACAGAACTAGGATATTAGAAAATGATTATCTTTATATCCAACAAATTCATTCTACTAAATGTGGATATTCATGCATGCCATATCTTGAAGCCTAAAAAAGCACCACAAATATGGATACTTGAATTTTAACAGCCTGGTTCTACATTGCACCCGCAAAAATAATTGTACATTCCATAAATTTCAATAAATTACATACGTTTGTCTGTGGTGAAGAATGTAGCGAGTTATCCCTCCATCCGGGGTTTATAAGGCGATCACAAATTTGTAGGTCTCCAGTTTTTTTTTTGCTGGTGTTTAGGTCTTCAGTTTGACTAACGAAATATGTACCAAAATGTTTGTAAACATAGTGCATTCCGAATTCAGATGTATTAGTAGTTCAGTAATAAAATCAAGAAGAATATTTCAAGTCAGAAACACGAACAGTGTGCATAAAAATTAAATTACGGATAATAACTCTTGGCAAGGACAGTATGAATCAAAGCCCTGGCCGGCGTAGCTTTCGCCGTTGCTGTGGTCCAGAATCCAGACAAAAGAAAATGTCAATTAGCTAGTCACGCACATTATCTTAGAAGAGGCAAGAGCACTAGAGACCCATAAGCTTACGTTGGATGTGATGGTTTAGTCTAGAAACTTGCAAAAGGTGATCAACCCATCCATAAACTTGCAAACTATGTGATGGTTTAGTCCACAGCCAATAAGACGCGGACAATTGGCGCCCAGCTGGCTGCTTGGTGGCACACCAGGTCGGACCGGCTTTTTTGCGAAAACCCCCTCAACTTTGTCTATAATTTTAATACAACCCAACCAACCACCCTGTTTCAATATGATACTCAAAAAGCAAGTCAGTTTAGCATCTTTACCTCCACAGACAAGGTTTAATAGATTTGTCTCTACTACCAGTATAAAGATGACCGGTTCCAGACACAGCCAAACAGTGAACACCCCGGTAGATCCAATCAATGGTTCATACCATTTATTCAATGGTACTTGCTTCAGAGAGGTACCAACACGCCAGACAAAAATTCCACTGCCACTGTCTCCGCTTATACAAAGAGACTGGTTATCATTGTCAACAACAACAATTGCTGTGATTTTGTGCTCGACCGTTTAAAGTCTGCACATGAGAGAAGTCCTGTAGAAGCAAGTCAAGTTAGAAAAAATGGGCCACAGAAAGGTTATGCGTTTTATGGTAATGGATGTGTTTGCTGTATGCCACTGTGATTTCTCACTACGAGAAAAACATGCTATTCATTTCAAGAATGACACTCACACAATTAACAACTCATCAAGAGAAGAGTGTACACCAACAGTTTCATACCTGCAGCGACCATACATTGATTGTTTTGTCGAAGGAAGAACTAAACAAGAATCCCCCTGCAATACAGTAAAGATTCATCAACACGGATTACTTGAGTCATAATTCTGGTCAAGGGCATTAGGAAGATCCACTAGCATGGTAAGGCAAGCGATGGCCACGGACAGAAACCAAATAACATAGCACAACGGGTAAAAACATAGTAAAACACTGGTAAGTATATGAAGTGACATATCTAGCAGAACTGCAAAATACTCCCTCCGTTCACAAATATAAGATGTTTTGGATATTTCAGTATGGACTACATACAGACTGAAATGAGCGAACAAACACATTAAATCGTGTCTATATACATCCGGTTCACAAAAATATTAAAACGTCTTATATTTGTAAACGTGGGGAGTAATAGAAAGGTCAGTTGTGCATTTCATTTTGGTTTCGGCAGAAAATGAACATAAAAACTTCAGCAAAAAAATTGTTAGATTTATTTCTCAACACTACACTATGGAATTTGAAGTTATAATCTATGTCCAAATATATGAAAATGAAAAATTAAATCTCTCAAATGACACAATAAATCTGTCTATGGAGGTTTCATTCAAATAATTATACACTGTTTTCTTCTAACACATTTTGGGTTACAAGTTGAAATTTTGAATGGTACTATGACACTCCATAGACCTAATTATCATTTCTTTCCAGAATTTTTCATATTGCATCGGTGCCCAGATCAAAATGTTTTGCATGATTGTACTAAATTATGGCATGATGCCTCCAATAATGAAACAGTGTATCATGTACACAGTACACTGGCCATGTTGTGTTTATACCTCCAATGGCTAATCCTGTGACGCAGTCACGGTGAGCAAGCAGAGTTGAAGATTTAAACACTCCATTACGCTGTGGCTCATCTGTTCCTGCTGTGCAAACAGACTCACCGTTCGAGCAACCACAATTGCTTTCATCATCTGGAGTTGAATTTTTGTCATCAGAATCTTGAGAGGGCTGCACTATATCATCTGACTCAACAGCTTGGGCGGAGCACATTGAGGACAACTCCCTGAGGAGCAAACACCTAAAACTTTTCTGAGCTACAATATCATCAGCAGGAGCCAAAGCATCAACAATCAGCAATCTCTCGGCGGCTTATGATTTCCTGGAAAGTTGAGGGGTTTTCCGCAAAAAAGCCGGTCCAACCAGGTGTGCCACGAAGCAGCCAGCTGGGCGCCAATTGTCCGCGTCTTATTGGCTGTGGACTAAACCATCACATAGTTTGCAACCTTATGGATGTGTTGATCACCTTTTGCAAGTTTCTGGACTAAACCATCACATCCAATGCAAGTTTGTGGGTCTCTAGTGCTCTTGCCTCATCTTAGAATGTGTGGGCGGCCGGCCAGGACCAAATTCAACAACGCAGACATCATCACCAACTCACAGGGCAGTTGGATGGGACCAATCTGATTGGATGAAATTTAATTTGGATTTAAAAGTATATGTGTGTTGTTTCAAAGGAAGATGCTAACACTGGAATAAAATTTTGAGGTCGTCAATGCAATAATACAAGCATATATGTCTTGTCTCTGCAATCATCAAGGCAACTGATTGATCACTCCTTTGGATGCCTAGCATGGACGGGTGGCTGAGCTTGTGTTTCATAGCACTATGCACACCACTCGCCCTCTGGTGTCTCAAGCTCGCCGGCGGCAAGAGAAAGCCACAGAAGTACAAGCTGCCCCCGGGGCCATGGACTCTCCCGATCATCGGTAGCTTACACCACCTCGCCGGCGGCGTTCCGCACCGGAAGATCACGGAGCTGTGCCGCCGGTACGGGCCGCTGATGCTCCTCAGGCTAGGGGAGGTCCCCGCCGTGGTGGTCTCCAGCGCCGAGGCAGCGGCGCTGGTGATGAAGACCAACGACCCCGTGTTCGCGGACCGGCCGAGCAGCGCCACGGTGGACATCGCCGGCTGCGGTGGCAGGGGCATCATCTTCGCCCCCTACGGCGACCACTGGCGCCAGATGCGCAAGGTGTGCATCATGGAGCTCCTCGGCTCCACGCAGGTGAACCGCATGGAGGGGATCAGGGCCGAGGAGACGGCCAGCCTCCTCCGCTCCATCACCGCCTCCGCCACCATCAACGTCACACAGAAGGCGATGGCGCTCAGCAACGACGTCGTGACGAGGGCGGTTTTCGGCGGCAGGTTCGAGCAGCAGGACGAGTACCTCGGTGAGTTGCACAAGGCGTTTGAGCTGCTGGGCGCCTTCTGCCTCGTCGACCTCTTTCCGTCGTCCAGGCTGGTCAGGTGGCTGAGCAACGACGAGCGCCGCATGAAAAGAAGCTACGGCCGCACCCAACGCATCATCGCCAAGGTCATCGAGGGGCGCAAGGCCACGAGAGCTGCCGGCGTCGGCGCTTCCGGAGCCTACGACGAGGACCTGCTGGACGTGCTGCTCAGGCTGCAGCAGGAGGACTCGTTGGAGTTTCCTCTAACCACAGAGACAATAGGCGCCGTCTTGTTTGTGATTATATTTTTTTAAACATATATTGTGAGTATATCTCTTAGTTTCAAGTATTTAACTGTTTTTTATTTATCTGAATAGTATGTTCATTTTCTCTATAAATACCATATCTAATTTTTAGCGTACCTTTGACCGTTGTTTTGACTGATAAATAGTTTTCTCAAATGATAAGTGTCACACGTATGGTATGAAGCACTCCGGTCCTAATGATTTTTACAACTAAAGTTTTCATTCAAAAAGAAAAAAACATACCCAAAAGATAAACTAAAACTTGCCGTCCGAAAAAAAGTGCCACGCTCATGGCAATTTTTTTATGTGGTGCATGCCTGGGTGCGCTAGGTGTGTGAAATTTTTTGTGGTGTTTCGACATTTGAGGAGCTCATTGAATAAATAAATAAATTTTGGCTCACAAAAAAAAAATTTTGGTAGAGCTTCTCGGATGTTATTTGACCACAAAAATTCACACACACCTAGCGCACGCAACCATGTTGGTTGTCACGAAGTTTCAGATCTTTTCGAAGTTGTTTCCTTTTTTCTGAATTTACGCTTTTATCAGTCAAACCTGGTCAACATAGTCAAGCCCGGTAAAATGTGGTTAAACTGGTCAAACCCTGGTCAACGTGCTCACAATCTGATATTGACCAAACTTATCCAGTTTTAGGACTTGAAGGACCAAATGTGTATCAAATTTTTTTGAGGGGCCAAGTCTATACTTTTGAGGAACTTGAGAGACCAAAATCATACTTTTCTCAACAGAGTTACATACAATAGTAGGAATGAACTAGTCTAGGTAATCCAAGATCTTAGAAGAGTCCTTGTACTTTTAGAAGTTTCAAGTCTTCCTTGAATTTAGAAGCCCAATGTGGAAATTGATCCACTAAAAACTTACGAAAATTTATGAACTAAGCTGGTCTTGGTTTTTTCTCAGTTTTAGCCTTTAGGCCTCCCTTGGTTCATAGGATGTGAATATCATAGGAATAGGAAAACCATATGAAGTGAGACGGCATACATTTCAATTCCTGTAGGAAAATAGACATCACTCTTGATTAATAGAATTTTGAACTTTTCCATTGGGTCTAGGCTAATGTTCTTCTTTTTTTTGAAATGTGAAGGATTGATTTCTGTTCTATATAGGAATAGGAATTCATTTGTACAAACCAAAGGGTTCAAAAGGAATTTGTCCTACAAAATTCCACTAGACGAAAGGAGGCCATAAGGGCCAGCAAAGATACTTTCCAACTAGCAAAGAGACTAAAACCTTGGAAGCGGATTTGTAGCACCCGGGTGCTCCACACCCTATACGAACTTTAAATTCAAAAAATACCAAGAAATTTGGAAAACAAATCTGGGATTTTGGGGTATCAAACCTGGGTTCCCGATCTACACCCGTGTGAAATTTCGTGAAAAAAAATACCAGGAAACATATTCGTGGCAAAAAATTCCTATGTATAGGAAAAAAAACTGTTTGGATGTATTTTTGTTCAGACAGTATTTTCTTCGCCACGGATACGTTTCCTGGTATTTTTCACGAAACTTCACATTGGAGTAGCTTGAGAACCCCGGTCTGATGCCCCCAAATTTCAGATCCTTTTGAGTTTTTTACGTTTAATATTCGTATAGGGGTGTGGAGCACCCAAGAGCTCCTGTGTATTTTCCATAAAACCTTATAATATTACCAAGATCATTAATGTCTTAATTTTCTTGCCAATGATCAACCTAAATCCATATAGGGGACCTAGATGCACTCTCATTTTCAAATGCACGCAATGACATTGAAGATCATTGGCACATGCTGCTACATTTTGCACATGCAAATTTATTGCCATATCAGTTTGTCCTTGGTTATGTAATATGATTACAAATTTTATTTTGATCTCTAATACTCCCCTAATGGTGTGATGTTAAAGTTGATAGATGTATTCAACATATTTGATGCATTAATATGCATCCAATTCACAAGAAACATATCACATTTGTACCATGTTCATAGAACACAGGTTAGTTAATCACAGTGTGATGTCTACGTCATACAAAAAAACAAGTTACAACATTGTTCATGAAAGACAAAAAGTTAATTACTAGCTGCAATCATTCCTATGTTTCTACGTAGCTTTTGATTTGAAAAATTCTTGGATTCGTATAAATCTATATATGCACATATAAAGGTTTAATTGCACTTACTTTCCACTACATTCATTTACAGGATGTATTTGCAGGTGCTACGGAAACAATAGGATTTGTTTTGTCATGGGCCATGTCAGAGCTTATGCACAATCCTGACGCAATGGCTAAAGCACAGAAAGAAGTACGTGAGGTACTTGGTGAAGACCGAGCTATCATTACTAACAGTGACCTTTCTGAACTCCACTATATGCGGATGGTCATCAATGAGGTCCTTAGGTTGCATCCACCTGGTCCTCTAGTCCATCGCATGGCCAGACATGACTGTACGCTTATGGGTTATGACATCCCTAAAGGCACCAATGTGTTCATTAATGTTTTTGCAATTTCTCAAGATCCTAAACATTGGGACAGTCCTAAAGAGTTTAGGCCGGAGAGATTTGAGAAAAACAACGTAAACTATAAGGGGACACACTTCGAGTTCATTCCCTTCGGGACTGGTCGACGACAATGCCCTGGGATTCATTTCAGCTCGTCAGTCACTGAGATGGTATTAGCAAATTTCCTATATCATTTCGAGTGGATGCTCCCCGACGGGGATAAACTTTCTTCATTTGACATGTCTGAGAAATTTGGCCTTACGGTAAGCAGAAGATATGACTTGCAACTTAAACCTATTACACACATGTTGTCCAATGCTGTGCCATAGAAGTGATGCAGAGGGCTTGTATATTCACCTGGCAATGCATGTTCAGGTACCTTCACCTTTAGCACATGTCATTATTGTTATGAATAGTCTTACCTTTATGCAATAGAATAAGAGAAGTGCATTGCAAACATTGTGTAGTGCATCTACAAAACCATTGTGATATTGTACTTGTTGTCTACATTATTGCTGTGCATGATAGGATATATTATGTTGTACGATAAAATAGAACATGATTGTGTAGTTAGGTATAGTTTATGCACTTTTAAATAATACAATGGCTATTAAATTAACTATGTGATTTACCTTTATAACATGTTGGATTCTTTTAAGCACATGGTTTGGAGATATGAACAAGTGGCGGGTTACAAAAACAGCTGTCACAGAGGGTTTAAGAGAGTAAGCAGGTAGCAGAGGATGCTTACTCCAAGTCCGTGCTCAAGCAGGCATGCAGTGTGTTGAAGTTGGCAAGTCGAGTCGACAGTTTAGGCTGAAAAACTTTATCACCATCGTCCAGTTCATCGTGATTGCAGTGTTGTTCTATTGGTGCGACCGGCGTGATCTTGAGTAAGGTGTAGCTGGTAAGCTGACCATGTAGGGTACAAGGTAAACCTGGGCAAACGTCGGGCCGGGCCGGGTTTCGGGCCGGGCTTATAAAAGCCCGACCTTCATTTCTCAAGCCCGAGCCCGGCCTGAAGCCCGAAATACTCCATATTTTCAAGCCCGAGCCCGGCCCGAAATCAAGTCCGAAGCCCGAAAACCCGGCCCGAATGTTGTTTTTTAGTACGCGCACGTGCAAGCCCGGCCCGAAGCCCGAAAGCCCGGCCCGAAATACGGAAAAATTGAAGCCCGAGCCCGGCCCGAACTATCTTTCGGGCTGCAAAACAAAGCCCGAGCCCGGCCCGAATTCAAGCCTGGCCCGGCCCGGCCCGGGTTTTTCAGGCCGGGCTCGGGCCGGGCTGCCCATGCCTGGGTTTAGTACAAGGTAACCACACCTCGCTACAGTATGCAACAAAGCAACATGCAGTAGTATGAGCCCAACCAATGTGAGCAACCAAATACAATGCGTAAAGCCGTTGGTAGGATGCAGGGAAAAGGGATGCAGACAATCAATCAACATGCAGATGCTGATTTTTTGCAGGTATTAGCTCAACCAGTCTCATTTGAGACAAGTATGCAAAGTGGGAAAAAACAATGCGAATAACCGAACACGTCATTAGCGTTTGAAGATGTGCTCTTGCGTTGCTTAATGAACCACCGACCATCCAATAGTCCCACTTGCACCGCGCAACCATCTACCATACCATATCATATCTTCGGTCCGTCGATCGCCACGTCCAATCCCGATCAAACTCCACCGTATCATTATCGATCTTCATCCTCGCCGTGCTCCCAGCCGCGCCGACTGTTCCCTCTGACATCGCGGCCCTCCCAATGGATGTGCAGCAGCAGAGCACCACGGCCAATCAAGAGACATCATCGGCGCTGCCGCCGACAGCCGCCACCACGGACGAGGAGCACGAGCATCCCACGCTGCACATGCACAACGCGGCCGAGGTCATCCCGGCGCTGCCGCTCGAGACGCGGTGGCCGCCGTTCGCGCTCCGCCGGTACCGCGGCTACTGGCTGGCCGAGCGGTTCCTGCCGGCGGTCGCCGCCTTCAACGACCACTTCGAGCCGGCCCCCGGCACCACAGACGTGCTCCTGGCCACCTGCCCCAAGTCCGGCACCACGTGGCTCAAGGCCCTCGCCTTCGCCACCGCGCACCCGCCGTCGTCGCCAGACCACCCGCTCCTCTGCCGCAGCCCGCACGGGCTCGTCATGTTCCTGGACGACATATTCGGCCGCCCCGTCGAAGACGCGCGGGAGGTCCTCGCCGCCTACCCGTCCCGGCCGCGCGTCTTCGGCACCCACTGGGCCTACTCCCAGCTGCCGGAGCGCGTCACCGCTGGATGCCGCATCGTGTACCTCTGCCGGGACCCCAAGGACGTGATGGTGTCCTGGTACTGGTTCCTCAAGAAGTTTCTCCCCCACGACGCCGGCGACCTCGACTTCATGGAGCTCTTCGAGGTGTTCTGCGAGGGACGCAACGGGTACGGACCGGCTTGGCGGCACGCCGCCGAGTACTGGGAGGCGAGCGAGGGACGCCCGGAGAAGGTGCTCTTCCTCAGGTACGAGGAGATGCTGCGCGACCCTGCCGAGAACGTCGGAAAGCTCGCGCAGTTCCTCGGGTGCCCGTTCACGTCGGCGGAGGAGGACGCCGGCGTGGTAGAATCCGTGGTGGAGCTGTGCAGCCTGGAGAAGCTGAGTAACCTGGAGGTGAACAGGAACGGCGCGCCGGCGCTGGCCGTGCCCAACAACGCCTTCTTCAGGAAGGGGGTGGCCGGCGACTGGCGCAACCACATGACGCCGGAGATGGCGGCGAGGCTGGACCATAGTTTTCACTTTCGAAACAAAAAAAAATTCGCTCACCCTCGAAAGCACCGAAATTTCGGAAATTTCGTAAATTTCGAAAACCATTTCGAGCAAATTAACGAAATTTTTGATTAAATTTGAATAAATTCGAACACAAAGTATTGAATAAGTAACTTTTTAGCTCAAACTTTTCACCATAACTTGTCTATCCGAATGGTGCGATCACTACTTCAGTCCTTGTAGATCTAGGTACGAATCCCAGTGACATAATATTAGTCTTTTGTTAAGTTTTCTATAGCAGGAATAGTAAAGTAGTAAAAAAAATTGAAAAAATGACCGCCTCTAGGATTCGAACCAAGGCCCTAAAGTGTGCAATAACACCAGCCTACCACTCTGCTAAGCATATGAATAAAACTAACTTAGATTCCAGCTCTCTCTTATATGTTTAATTTTAAAATACCAAAATAATTTAAACGAAACGTGAATGTTTCGAGGACCCTCGAAATGAGCGAAATTTCGAGAAATTTCGGAAATTTCGTCGAAAGTGAAAACTATGGGCTGGACGCCATCGTCGAGGACGCCCTGCATGGCACAGGGTTTTCATTCGTCCACTCCGGCCACGCGGCGGAGCACCACGGGACCGGCGCCGGAGCACCATAGATCGTTCGACGGCCCAAGAAAAGAAAAATGAATAACATGATGCGATCAATGCAGGTCGGGTTTCCATGTGGATTGAATCAAGCAAGACTGTAGTGTTCTGTGTTCTGCAGTTTGAGCTGGGATCGGATGTGATCTACTCTATCTACTTATATATCTGTACTGTTTCTGTAATGTAATGTCTGAATTACTATAGTACACTAGATGATACCCCCGCACGTTGCTGCGGGAATTTGCAGCCATGCATAGGAATAAAATTTATAGTGGGAAATTATGATATGAGAACCTTTTATGGAATATTCAGTATTAAATATATGTTTTTTAACTTTTATGGAATGATATGAGAAGTCAGATTTTTAACAAAGAAGCCAAGAAAAAAATGTCTATTTACATAGCATCTCTACGCATATATTTGCTTAACTAAACTGCATCGTTAACACAGAATCGAAGGAACATAATGTTTAATAAGATTTTACTTACAATAATTCAATATAATATATTTTGATCATCTATTAGAAGTGCATTGCAGTAAAAAAGAAAGAAATTTCCTCTTAATTGGTGAGTCTTGTGGTGTAATGCACCAAATGGGTATTAGGTTGCATTGTCCACCATGATCCATTTTTGAGAGAATAAACGAAGGTGTACAAAATGCCATGGTTCATATGAGTAGGCTGCCAGCCATCATAGAACACTTCCAAATGATGATAATAACGGGCCATACTTGATCCTCTCAGCAAGGAGGAACCCTTTAGACTAATGAGTGTGATCAGACCAGAACAATCATATAGTGATATTGTAAGAACAGAAAAGGAATATTCTTACATGTTTGAAGGTATAATATCCCAAGTGCTTAGCCTTATAGAAGATCATTTGGTTGTAATTATACATGCACATGCTTGAAACTGAACATCAGTTACTATTCCAGCACCTATCTCCAAACAGAAAAACAAAAAACATCATAAACAATAATTAGAGCTCCTTGCCTCCTTTTGGATGCAATACACGTTCCTCTGGATGTCGAGCAGCAATCAAACGAACCAACGGCAATGTCAGTCACACAATGGTACCGCTTGTGTATTAGATCGATCTCATGTCACTGTGAAATAATACTGCAAGGAAGGAACATACTGAAGATGAACTGCACTATGTCATATGATCTGATTCTACAAATCAATCAAGAGAAAGCAATAAACATATCAATATGATTGATGGGAGAGATGCAGGTAGTACATGGTAAGTTTCATCTGTTTATTCCTTCTCCTTCAAGAACAATAAATAATAGAAAGGAATTTTTTTCACATCTAGTGTTTCTAATTAAAACCAACCAGATCAGAGAGATGAGCATGACCCATAGTATCTCGGCGCATGCTTGACGGCAGTGCTTGAGTAACAGAGGATTGTAGGTAAACCGTGAGAGAGAAAGACCGGACTTGCTGAGACATGGAGGAGGTGGCCAGAGACAGAACAAAGCTTTCTTCTTCTATAAGGCTTCCTAGCTAGTAGTTCCCACCACACACGAACAGAGCTTCCAACTCAAACTAACACAAAACAATTGCTCGGATCTAAGGAGATGAAGTGGAAGCAGAGCCCCCACCTTTGGTGCAGCTGATGTTGGAGGAGGACGCGGACGGTTGCACACCGAGCTCTGGTCGACGACAGGGTGCGTTGCTTGGGGGCAGAACCTATCGGACCTTATTCACCGGCAACGGGGTGCAGAACTTGGTTCAGCTGCGAAGATTATAGGGGCCTCCGGCGCCGATGACTCGCGAAAGGCCTGGCTGACAGCGGCACCTGGCCATCAACGCCGCCATCGCTCTTGAAGGTGAGATGTTTCAATTTTGTTGTTTTGCAATGGTTGGCTATATATTGTCAAACTGAATCCAAACATAAGCCAGTGGGTTGATTTATTTGTGGGAGTGGAATCGGACAGAGAAGACGAAGACAGAAAAAATAGGGAGGAGACGGAATGAAAGGAAACTGTGGTGGACATGATAACGCGCCCGTAAATTAATGTTAGGAAGGGAATAGACCGGCGGGCAAAAAGTACCAAGACCAAGCACGATCCAATTCCGCCATAATTAACTGCACGTAATGAAGTGACGACATGCATCGCTTGGAAGAAATTGGCTGTGCGCTCGCTTTGCACTACTGGCTGGTCTCACGCGGACAAAAATTCTCCTTCGCTTCGATTTGTATCCTTCATGCGTTACTGGTTGGTCTCACGGGCGCAGACCGTGGCTGCGTGGCCCGTGCGATACTATAATGAGACTAATTAGTACGCCAGAAAAATAGAGGTCTGATCGCGCATGGTGTAATATCAATGGACGACGAGCCCCGCTTGCACCGGACAAACAAAGCGGTGTAGTATTCTTTTTGTTGAACTAACATGCGTATGCGTTTCAAAAATCCACTGATGTGGCATGAGTGCTGAGATGGCAAGCTGCATGTTGAGATGAGGTGGATAGCTCGCATGTCAAGAGAAATAGCTTAGTGGGGATGAACTATTTAGGTATTATAGATTGGTAAGAACAAGTATTACATCAACACCTTCCACAAGGGGAATGAATGCAGCTAATTAAGCTAAACCGTGCTCATTTGTTAAATTTTCGGAACCTTCATATGCAGCTTTTTATTATGTTCTGCTTTCCATGTCATGTCAAGAAGGGGAATAGATGCATATTCCAGAGCATTCTGCTGGTTGTTGATCATTTAGCCTGACAGTCATGCTGGCCTCCAAGAAACCTCAAGGAAACCATTCTCTTACTATTGCTCCCTCTGTAAAAAATTATAAGTAGTTTTAGATCAAAGATCTAAAGCATTTGGTCTAAACCGTCATATAATTCTTTACAGAGGCTGTACATTGGAGCAATACATCACCAACTAAAAACCAATTTCGCAATTGGGAAAAAGAACACTTCTCCAAATGACATACTCGGGACGCGGTGGCTGCCGTTCGCGCTCCGCTGGCACCGGGGCTACTGGCTGCCCGAGCGGTTCATGCCGGCACTCGCCGCCTTCAACGACCACTTTGAGAAGGACTAAATACAAACTAAAGGACTAAAGTGACTTAACAAACACCACTAAAAGGTGTATATCTTTCCTATTTATAGAGATTGGAGTTGGTGGTGAGTTCACCTATGGGTGCAACATCCTTTCCAAATAAACAAATACACGCATCCCTACATGCGAAACAAGCAACCTTTAAGAGACATATAAACAAATGCACTTTATGCATATGTGGGATCTATTCCTATCATAAATAAACAAATACACTACTTTCATGTGAGACCAACTTCTTTTTTAAAGACACATATAACAAAGAAAAAATCGATCTTGATTTTAATTCTTTCCCCAACCTATTATTGTCATTTAAAATTCTCTGATGTTGCATGTCTCTCACCATATTTTTGCTATCTTTTCTAATCGTAAGTCACGCAACGGTGATAAAGCACACTAATGTTATTTCATCATCTTTAAGCCAATGGTTCCGTAGCAATGCACAAGCATTGTGCTAGTATACATTCAATTTAGAAAAAGTTAGAACATCTTATATTTGTGAACGCGAGGGAGTACATTAGAGCATCAGAGAAACCATTTTTAACTCTAACATTGGAGCAATACATTGCTAACTGAAAACCTATTTCGCAATTTTGACAAAGACACTTCTCCGAATGCCCCGTAAGTACCGGTTTAAACGAGACATCCTTCCAACCACACAAAACAAAAATCTTAATCATCCTACTTCCTAATTAACGGACCTAGAAAAGGTTATAATAAATACAGCCACAACTGCTACCAGCTAAAAGAGTAAATGCAGCTCAATAATGCTCTTTGTCGGTGTCAAAACCGGCGGATCTCGGGTAGGGAGTCCCGAACTGTGCGTCTAGGCGGATGGTAACAGGAGACGAGGGACACGATGTTTTACCCAGGTTCGGGCCCTCTCGATGGAGGTAAAACCCTACGTCCTGCTTGATTAATATTGATGATATGGGTAGTACAAGAGTGGATCTACCACGAGATTAAGGAGGCTAAACCCTAAAGCTAGCCTATGGTATGATTGTTGTAATGTATGTTGTGTCCTACGGACTAAAGCCCTCCGGTTTATATAGACACCGGAGACGGCTAGGGTTACACAGAGTCGGTTACAATGGTATGAGATCTACATATCCGTATTGCCAAGCTTGCCTTCCACGCTAAGGAAAGTCCCATCCGGACACGGGACGGAGTCTTCAATCTTGTATCTTCGTAGTCTTGGAGTCCGGCGGACGATGATAGTGCGGCTGTCCGGACACCCCCTAGTCCAGGACTCCCTCAGTAGCCCCCGAACCAGGCTTCAATGACGGTAAATCCAGCGCGTATATAGTCTTCGGCATTGCAAGGCGGGTTCTCCCTTCAAGTTCCATGTACCTGCCGAACAGTGTCCGGCTTCATCATAAATACTGTGTTTCTTGGCTTCTACGCCCAATAATGGCCTTCCTCCACGCGTCGCACGAATGCGAAAAGCCAGGGTGTCTTTTATGTTTCACCTTCCAGTCGTGCGAGTCATCTGCCTACAAAAGAGGCAAAAATCCAGATCCAAACCACACCATCTTCCTTCCGCGAATACTTCGTCGGAGCGCCCTTGACCTAAAAATCCATTCCATCATGGACCGTCGACGCGGCTCCTCTTCTCGTGCTCCCAGCCCACCGCCAGGGGATTGGAGGAGGTGCTCTGTTCCACACGACGAGCTGGCGAAGCTCCAAGCGGGGGGATATCTCCCTCCGACTTTCATGGTCCCGGTTCGAGCCGGGCTGGTCACCTACCAAGGTGGGAGGCAAGCGGAGGCTACCCCAAGTCCCAATAAAGGGGAGCGGGTATGCTTCGTCCCTTATCTGATAAGGGGTCTCGGATTCCCAATACATCCGTTCCTCCGTGGGCTCCTGGAGTTCTACGGACTCCAGCTCCACCACCTCACGCCCGCCTCTATCCTGCATATCGCGGGCTATGTAGCTCTTTGCGAGCTATTCCTGGGCATTGAGACCCATTTTGCATTGTGGAAGAGGTTGTTCTGCCTCGTACCACATTCTCACGAGGGATCCATATATCAAGTGGGCGGCGCCGAAATATGGCGCATTGCTGGGACCTGATAACCATCCGGTACTCCCAAGAAGGCGTCCGAAGACTGGCCTTCAGAGTGGTTTTACATAGGAGACGCTCCGCTGCCGGACCCAGTCCGGATTGGCCTCCCGGAGTTTAGTGCTGCTCCTCTGAAGAAACGGCTCAGCTGGCGCCCACGGAGCCCCCGATTGGAGGAAGACAAGAGCGTCCATTACTTGATGGGCCGAATAAGATTACTGGCCCATTCCGGGTTGACCATGATTGGAGTCATGGCGACATGCATCATGCGGGGGGTACAGCCATTGCAATACAGAGGCCACCCCATGTGGGATTTCAACGGGGAAGACGATGCCACCCGTCATGGCCGCGAAGGGCCGGATTCGACCGAGGATCTGGTGGAGATCCTGTCCAGCCTGTATAAGGGGGAGAAGGAGGACTTCCTTCGAACGAACCCTTTGAATGGGTTTTCCATTAACAACCCTAGAGGCTTGGTAAGCGAACACCTTTAAGGGCTCAACCCATGCTTTCGAAGTTTAGGCTTCTTACATTATGTCTTCGGCGCAGGATCTACGCCGGACTATGGAGGACATGGTAAGTCCCGCTCCGCAACCCGAGGATCCAGGAAGATCCCTGGATCCGGCCTCCGAAGAGGATCCGGACATCAAGGTGGAGCTGATCGACGGGGTGTTTCACCAGCTCAGCATGGACAATGCTTTCGTCGCCATTACGGCGGACTACCCCGGACTGTATCCGGCTTCCCAGGTGACTGTGACCGAGGTCCGGACACCATCATCTCTTCCTTGCCCATTTCTAACCTTCGCGAACGATGGTGTTTTACAGGAAGCGCCTTCAGGGCGGGAAGCCGAGCCCGCGGCGGCTGACCAACAAAGGTCAGTCCGGACCAGCAGGCGGAAAAGGAGCGCGGCACGGACTGAAACGTCGCCGCAAAGGTATAGCTCGTATTTAAATTTTCAGAGCAACGTTCCTAGGAAGCGTCTGAGTGCTCATGATCTTTATAGGAGAAAAAGCGCTCGCCGGACTGCGGGCGCGGAAGTTGCCGATCCAACCTATACCGGCCAGGCTCCAGCGCCCGGCCTGGAGGGGGAGGCAAGCGCAAGACGCGGGCCGGATCCTCCTCCAACGGAGGACACCGACAGACTGTCCGCCACCAAGTCTGAGGTGGAGAGCGCCATGAACCATAGGCGCCACCGGACAGTGTTTCGTGAAGCATGCTTCTCCCCTGAGGCGTTGGACGCCTTTAACGCAAGGGACGCGCACCTCCGTGCCGCTCAAGATGGTTTTACCAGAGCCACGGAGCAGTATGTGAAAGACATACGGGTAAAGGAATTTTAATGGTTATATACACCAGTAGCCCCCGAGACTTAAAGTAGTGATGTTAACTGATTTAAGGATCATTTTAAATGCAGGCTCTTACCGAGAAGAATGCCCAGCTGTCCCAGGAGCTGCAAGAATGCAAGGCCCAACTTGAGGCCGCACTTGCTGTTGCAGGAGGAGACGCAGAGACCCCTCCTGGTAACACATTTTTATTAATAAATATAAGCGATGTGCGGCGTGCGCGCAAGTCTAATAGTGACATTGCAGGTGCCGCCGGACAAGATCCGGACAGGCAAGAATTACTACGCCAGCTAAAGGCCGGCGAGAGGGTGCTGAATAGGGTGCAGCAAGAAAGGAACAAGCTCCAGGATGCCAACGCCAAGCTCGGAGAAGAGCTGAAAGGCGCTCGAGCCGGGCTGTCCAGCTCCGTTAAGGAGAATCAGCGGCTTCGTCGCGGCATTTATAGTAAGTGCTTGAACGGACTCCTTTGAAAAGAAGAGTTCGGCGAGGAAGTAAATTGACATAATATGTCTTGTAGGTATACTCACACATCGCCCTGCGGAGGAGATGCCCATATCAACGGGTGATCAACTTCCCGAGCTGTTGCAACTGCTCGAACGAGTTCGGCAGGCAATGAGCGGCGTCGTCCAGGCTTTATGGCCAGCCCTCTCCCTACCCGAGGGCCTTGGGGAGCTTGCGGAGAAGCTTCAGGGAGTGCGGCAGCACTTCCGTTTGTGGAAGATTTCGGCTTGCCGTCAAGGTGCCAGAGAGGCTTGGGCCATGGTGAAGACGCGTTACAAGAAGGCGGATCCCAACCACATGGCCGAAGTTGGACCAGTGGGGCCCCATGGGAAGGAGATCCCTGTGAGTTTAGTATACAGCCAAGTAGAGTTGGCTGCTAAATTTTCCCAACGGGACTGTAAGTTAGACAGCCTGTTAGACGGGATTGAGGAGGAATACAATCAGTAAATTTGACAATGTATGTTTTCCTTTAAAGTGACATGTGAAATGCCTTCTAGCCGGATTGTAGATCGTTTGTCTTTGCCGACCTTTTCGCTTCAACCTCGGGACCCTAGAGTCCGGAGTGTGTCCGAATACCTTTTTGGTTAAGAAACAACCGGGGTATGCATGGAGACCAGGCGTAGCGGTCATTAGTGCTTTATCAGACAAGTGCCCAACTAGTTATGTTATATTACATGGTTAGTAAGAAACATCTTCCAGGGAGAATAGTTCCGTTAAGGGTTCCTTTCCCTGGGAGGCATGCCCTAAAGTGCATGTCTGGACTGCGAAAAAAGCAGAAAATCATCTGGGGGCGGAGAAATGAGTAGGTAAAAAATCATCTTTTAAGTCACCGACCGAATATTCCCTTAAGAACGCTAGCTTTCGGCTTCACCCAGTCTGAGGTACACATCCGGCTGACCCGGCAGTAACAATCGCAGAGGTGCTCCCTTTACCTCCTAGCCGAACAATCGGGAACGTAGGGGTAAGCACAGGAGCTAGGAAACCCAGCTTGGCCAAAACTTAAGTCATATCGATGCATATAATGGTGAGTAAAAGGTACATGTGGAAGCTTGACACATGTGCTGGGCATGAAACCCTTATAATTGAGCTTCTGGAAAAGAAGCCCCCAGGTATAATGAGTGCGGATGGCACATCAAGTGTATGCGAACAATGCGAAAGTAGGCCCTTAGGTTCTTTTTTAGTAAAAAGGTTATGAAAAGAGAAACAAAAGACAGCCGAAGCGTAAAAATTTGAACGGAGGAAGGGGACAAACTCTTAGTCCGGCGCTAGGCATAGAATCTTCGGAGGCGGGCTACGTTCCATGGGTTCGGCTCGAGTCGGTTATCCGACGCATTTCGTAGGCGGTACGCTCGACCGGTCAGGACTTGATCGATAATGAAGGGGCCCTCCCATTTGGGCTTGAGCTTGTCCTTTTTCTTGTCCGGCAGGCGTAGAACTAGTTCACCAACGTTGTAAGTCTTGGCCCGTACTTCTCTGCTTTGATATCTTCGGGCCTGCTGCTGATAGAATGCGGAACGAGCCTTGGCGACGTCGCATTCTTCCTCCAATGTGTCCAAGCTGTCCTGCCGATCCAGCTCGGCCTCTCTTTCTTCGTACATGCGCATTCGAGGTGAGTCATGAATAATGTCGCAGGGCAGGACTGCCTCTGCGCCGTAGACCATAAAAAATGGTGTGAATCCGGTAGTGCGGTTAGGCGTTGTCCGCAGCCCCCAGAGTACGGAGTCGAGCTCCTCGACCCAGTGCGTGTCAGATTTAGTAAGTGACCGCACTAGTCTGGGTTTAATGCTGCTCATTATTAGACCATTTGCTCGTTCCACTTGACCGTTGGTTTGAGGGTGATAGACTGAAGCGTAGTCGAGCTTGATGCCCATATTTTTGCACCATGACTTAACCTCGTCGGCTGTGAAGTTCGTGCCATTGTCGGTGATGATGCTGTGGGGGACTCCGTAACGGTGTACTACCCCGGATATGAAGTCTATCACTGGTCCGGACTCTGCCGTTTTGACCGGTTTGGCCTCTATCCATTTGGTGAATTTATCCACCATGACCAATAGGTACCTTTGCTTGTGGGTTCCCCCTTTAAGGGGTCCAACCATATCAAGCCCCCAGACCGCGAACGGCCAGGTAATGGGTATAGTTTTGAGGGCGGTGGGCGGCATATGGCTCTGATTAGCAAAGAGCTGACAACCAACGCATCTCTGGACTAAGTCCTGGGCATCTGCCCGGGCCGTCGGCCAATAAAATCCTGTACAGAATGCCTTTCCTACAAGGGCCCGGGCTGCTGCGTGGTGTCCGCCTAGTCCGGCATGATTTCAGCCAGGAGGTTTCGCCCTTCCTCTTCGGAGATACACCTTCGAAGGACTCCGGTTGTACTTTTCTTATAAAGTTCTCCCTCATGGACCTTGTAGGCTTTCGATCACCGGACTATGCAGCGGGCCTCGTTTTGGTCTTCGGGAAGTTCCTGCCTAAGCAAGTACGCTAGGAATGGTTCTGTCCACGGGGCGATTACTGCCATTATGTCATGGGCTGAAGGTGTTATGTCATCGGCTGAATCGCCGATTGGCGCGGTTTTTTCCGGTTTGTCACTTCCGGGCTCCTCTTCCCATAATACGGATGGCTTGAAGAGCCATTCCAGGAAGATATTTGGGGGGACAGCATCACGTTTCGCACCGATGCGTGCCAGTACGTCGGCCGCTTGGTTATTATTTCGGGCTATGTGGTGGAATTCGAGTCCTTCAAACCGAGCTGACATTTTTAGGACAGCGTTGCGATATGCTGCCATTTTCGGATCCTTGGCGTCAAAGTCTCCATTTATTTGGGATATTGCAAGGTTTGAATCCCCGCGCACCTCTATGGTTGAATGCCCATGGATACTGCCATCCGGAGACCATGTAACAGGGTCTCGTATTCGGCTGCGTTGTTGGAGTCCGTGTACATTATTTGAAGTACATACTGGACTGTGTCCCCGGTTGGGGACGTCAATACGACGCCAGCCCCCAGTCCGGCCAACATTTTAGAGCCGTCGAAATGCATAACCCAATTGGAGTATGCGCCGTACTCTTTAGGGAGTTCGGCTTCGGTCCATTCAGCGACGAAGTCAGCCAAAACTTGTGACTTTATAGCTCGCCGAGGTTTGTAAGTTATATCGAATGGTAAGAGCTCAATGGCCCATTTTGCAATCCTGCCCGTTGCTTCACGGTTATTTATGATGTCGTTGAGTGGTACTTCGGAGGCCACTGTTATCGAACACTCTTGAAAGTAGTGTCGGAGCTTCCGGGATGCCATGAACACCGCATACGCTATCTTCTGATAGTGTGGGTAACGGGATTTGCAGGGAGTTAGCACAGTGGATACATAATACACTGGTTTTTGAAGAGGGAATTTATTCCCTTTTGTCTCTCGTTCGACGACGAGTACCGCGCTTACGACTTGATGCGTTGCTGCGATGTATAACAACATTGGTTCGCCTAGATTGGGCGCAGCCAGGACCGGATTTGTTGCCAATATGGCCTTTATTTCTTCGAGTCCGGCAGTGGCGGCATCCGTCCACTCGAAGTGTTCGGTGCGCCTGAGGAGGCGATAAAGGGGCAATGCCTTTTCTCCTAGACGGGAGATAAAGTGGCTTAAAGTTGCCACGCATCCTGTTAATTTTTGTATCTGTTTGAGGTCTTTTGGAATATCCAACTGTGACAGAGCTCGGATTTTAGCCGGGTTTGCTTCAATTCCTCTACCGGATACAATGAAGCCCAGCAGCTTTCCGGCTGGTACGCCGAAAACGCATTTTTCCGGATTCAGTTTGATGTCATATGCTCTGAGATTGTCGAATGTGAGCCTCAAACCGTCTACTAGAGTTTCAACGTGTTTTGTTTTGACGACTACGTCATCTACGTATGCCTCGACTGTTTTGCCGATCTGGGTAGCCAGACATGTTTGAATCATGCGCTGATATGTTGCGCCGGCATTTTTATGTCCGAAGGGCATCGTGTTGAAGCAGAATGGTCCGTATGGAGTGATGAATGTCGTTGCGGCTTGGTCTGCTTCCGCCATCTTGATTTGATGGTAGCCAGAGTATGCGTCGAGAAAGCACAACGAATCGTGCCCTGCGGTAGCATCGATAATTTGTTCGATGCGGGGGAGAGGGAAGGGATCCTTTGGGCAAGCCTTATTGAGGTCTTTAAAATCGACACAGAGGCGCCAGGATTTGTCCTTCTTTGGTACCATTACCAGATTTGCTAGCCAATCCGGATGTTTGATATCTCTGATGAATCCGGCTTCCAATAGTTTGGCTAGCTCTTCTCCCATTGCCTATCTTTTGGGTTCAGAAAATCGTTGAAGAGCCTGTTTGACTGGCTTAAATCCTTTTAGGATGTTTAGGCTGTGTTCTACCAACCTGCGTGGGATTCCGGGCATATCCGAAGGGTGCCAGGCGAAAATGTACCAATTTTCCCGAAGGAATTCGCGCAGTGCGGCGTCTACTTCGGGGTTCAATTTTGCCCCAATGGAGGCCGTCTTTGTTGGGTCCGTTGGATGGACCTGGAATTTTATTATTTCATCTGCTGGTTTGAAGAAGGTGGACTTGGATCTTTTATCGAGTATCACATCGTCCCTGTTCACCGTAGAGCGCAGCGCGATGAGTTCTTCTGCTGCTAAGGCTTCGGACAGTGCCTCTTGCCCTAATATAGCGTGATATCCGCTGTTGAACGGGGCAACTTGGAATGTGATTTCTTCGGATCTGTAATTGTCCGGCAAGCCGAACACCACATCTAGTGTGATTTTTCCAGTGCAGCGTGCTTCCTGGCTAGGGATTATTCCTCTGAAGGTTGTGCTGCTTCGCTCAATACAGCTCCAGTCTATTTCCATTTTTTGAAGAGTTTCCTCGTAGATGAGGTTTAATCCGCTGCCGCCATCCATGAGGACCTTTGTAAGTCGACAGTCGTCCACTATGGGACTAAGCACCAGTGCGGCTGGTGCTCGGGTTGTTCGGAATTTAGGTTCGTCGCTGGCGTTGAAGGTAATGGTTGTGTCGCTCCATGGATTTGCTGTTGCTACTTGGTAGACTTCGGCGAGGCCGCGGATTGTTCGTTTTCGCATATTATTTGATGCGAAGGTCTCAAAGACTGTTGATACCGTACCGGTACTGTTGGAGTGGTTTTCCGGGGCTAGAAGCTCCTCGCCACTTTTGGCCACCTGCCGTAGTATCCAACATGCTCGAAGGCTATGAGTTGGGACGGCGCCCTCTGTACTATGAAGCTTACAGGGTCCGCTGAGCCATCCTTCCAGTACGGTTCCGTGCCCTTTAAGGGGTTTTTGCTTTTTGTTTTTTACATCTGGTGCCTCAGTACGATGCACCCTTTTCTTGCGGACTAGGGTTGTATTTGGAGCCGGATTGTCCCAAAACTAATTTTCGGTTTTCCGGAAACTTTCCATCGCACAGTATTTTCGTACTATGGACGCCAGATCGGTGAAGTGTGTAATCTTACAACGGCCGATGGCGTTCAATATTCCCTTGTCTGTGCAATTATTGCAAAAGATTGAGATTGTGTTTTCCTCTCGGCAGTCCTTTATCCTGTCCATAACCAGGAGGAATCTGGCCCAGTAGTGATCTACTGTTTCAGCGGGCTCTGGCCGTATTAGAGATAGATCGCATATGTCTGGGCGGGTGGGTGGACTAAAATCCGGATCCCTGCCCGGATTGGGGCTTAAAGGCCGAGGGGTTTCCGAATTCGGAAGCTTGGGTTGCTGGACACGATCCAGCGAATCCGGAACGATGCATGATTTTAAGTTCAATGCTCGATCGAAGTCCGTCCCTCCGTGGAAATCCGGCATGGAGGGTTCGGGAGTCCGGACGTGACTGGTTTTCAATATAGGCGAAGAGTCGCCGCATTGTTCCTCTACCACTGCGACGCGGTGGGTGGCCTGGGGAGAGTTAATCTCTCTCAGATCGGTTTTAAGCCCAATCTGATTGTAGTCTGTAGCGACTACCAGGACTGCGATGCGATCCAAGAGCTCGTTGATAGACGAGAGCTCCATTGGATCCAGCCGATCGGCAAATTCCGAGCTGACGCAGAGATTGCTTTTGACGACTTGGGAAGTCATTGTCGAAGCAGTGGCCGGACAGGCGGTCATAAGAAAACCGCCTAGCCGGATAGTTTGGCCGGTGGCCAAGGCCCCTTTGGCGAAAATACCGTCTTCGAAGATGGGTGGAGGCATCCTTCCTATCGGCGACGACACAGAGGAACTCTCAATGAAAGCACCAATGTCGGTGTCAAAACCGGCGGATCTCGGGTAGGGGGTCCCGAACTGTGCATCTAGGCGGATGGTAACAGGAGACGAGGGACACGATGTTTTACCCAGGTTCGGGCTCTCTCGATGGAGGTAAAATCCTACGTCCTGCTTGATTAATATTGATGATATGGGTAGTACAAGAGTGGATCTACCACGAGATCAAGGAGGCTAAACCCTAAAGCTAGCCTATGGTATGATTGTTGTAATGTATGTTGTGTCCTACGGACTAAAGCCCTCCGGTTTATATAGACACCGGAGACGGCTAGGGTTACACAGAGTCGGTTACAATGGTAGGAGATCTACATATCCGTATTGCCAAGCTTGCCTTCCACGCCAAGGAAAGTCCCATCCGGACACGGGACGGAGTCTTCAATCTTGTATCTTCGTAGTCTTGGAGTCCGGCGGACGATGATAGTCCGGCTGTCTGGACACCCCCTAGTCCAGGACTCCCTCACTCTTCCTTGATGCCACTTGATGCCACCCAAGTACCCTGGTATATTTTTTCTTCACGTTGCATTTCTGTATTAGGAAAAGGAGAATAAGCTCGGGAGTTAGATAATTACAATGAAAATGATAAAATGGACAGCACAGACAAATGTCTAGTACAACGATAGTAAGACACCAGGGTACTAGGTCACTAATTAACTTATGTATTCTTGCAGTCAAAATAGCATTTCTTCCAACAAGGGTTTTTTAAGCTCCAGGGAATGGGTTAGAACCCTTTATATCTTAAACATATACTATATTTCCAGTAAACCACTGACCACGTACAAGGACAAATGCCACGCTATCACAAATTACCCACTGATAAGTGATAATTCATATTATCTACTAGTCTATTTTTTCTCACTTTGATATATATGACATGCATAACAAATATACACACGACTAAGCAATAGACGGTTTGAGTAGGAAATACCCATTGACAAAACACGTATAGAACATCGTTATACTTACTTAATTAGGCCCAATTTTTTGTTTTGCACTTATGCACGCCTAATTGTTTAGGAAACAATGATGTGGCAGGATGAAAGATCCTTGTTAAAACAGAAAGCACAACTCGATTATATACAAGGGGAGGACCGTAAAAATAAGTTCATGAAGTATGCCATCCGTGGCAGA
This sequence comes from Triticum timopheevii, assembly GCA_963921465.1. Lineage (NCBI taxonomy): Eukaryota > Viridiplantae > Streptophyta > Magnoliopsida > Poales > Poaceae > Triticum > Triticum timopheevii. The sequence goes on along the minus strand of OY997270.1, from coordinate 483,689,701 downwards.
CACAAGCTTTAACAAAAGAAACTACTCTACTGAGTGGTCTACCATAGTCAAATACTATCTCTGTACCAAAATATAAGATGTTCTCATTGTTTAATTTGAACTGCAAAAGGTCTTATATTTTGATAGGGAGGGAGTACATCAGGACATGTCAGGCAAACGACAACAACCGATGACACTGTCAAATATAATTCTATAACTAGTGCGAAAATATCACTAGCTTATAAAAAATGGCATTAAGGATGACAACATATTGGCTAATACAATTGTAGGGAAGCAAAACGTAATTAAATTTGTACCCATGCATCTTAGGGGCCAGCCATGTTAGTCCATTGAAGGTCTATTTAAAGAGTCATGTAATTTTTGGCAACCAAGAATGAACTCTAATCTACCTCTCTAATTTTTGTCAAAAAGGACCTCTCAAATTTCTCTTATCTATGGAAATCGCCCTTGTAACGCACACAAGGGAAAACCCCTGAGGGAGTCCTGGACTAGGGGGTGTCCGGACAACCGGACTATCATCGTCCGCCGGACTCCAAGACGACGAAGATACAAGATTGAAGACTCCGTCCCGTGTCCGGATGGGACTTTCCTTGGCGTGGAAGGCAAGCTTGGCAATACAGATATGTAGATCTCCTAACATTATAACCGACTCTGTGTAACCCTAGCCGTCTTCGGTGTCTATATAAACCGGAGGGCTTTAGTCCGTAGGACACAACATACATTACAACAATCATACCATAGGCTAGCTTTAGGGTTTAGTCTCCTTGATCTCGTGGTAGATCCACTCTTGTACTACCCATATCATCAATATTAATCAAGCAGGACGTAGGGTTTTACCTCCATCGAGAGGGCCCGAACCTGGGTAAAACATCGTGTCCCTCGTCTCCTGTTACCATCTGCCTAGACGCACAGTTCGGGACCCCCTACCCGAGATCCGCCGGTTTTGACACCAACATTGGTGCTTTCATTGAGAGTTCCTCTGTGTCGTCGCCGATAGGAAGGATGCCTCCACCCGTCTTCAAAGACGGTATTTTCGCCAAAGGGGCCTTGGCCACCGGCCAAACTATCCGGCTAGGCGGTTTTCTTATGACCGCCTGTCCGGCCACTGCTTCGACAATGACTTCCCAAGTCGTCAAAAGCAATCTCCGCGTCAGCTCGGAATTTGCCGAGCGGCTGGATCCAATGGAGCTCTCGTCTATCAACGAGCTCTTGGATCGCATCGCAGCCCTAGGAGTCGCTACAGACTACAATCAGATTGGGCTTAAAACCGATCTGAGAGAGATTAACTCTCCCCAGGCCACCCACCACGTCGCAGTGGTAGAGGAACAATGCGGCGACTCTTCGCCTATATTGAAAACCAGTCACGTCCGGACTCCCGAACCCTCCATGCCGGATTTCCACGGAGGGACGGACTTCGATCGAGCATTGAACTTAAAATCATGCATCGTTCCGGATTCGCTGGATCGTGTCCAGCAACCCAAGCTTCCGAATTAGGAAACCCCTCGGCCTTTAAGCCCCAATCTGGGCAGGGATCTGGATTTTAGTCCACCCACCCGCCCAGACATATGCGATCTATCTCTAATACGGCAAGAGCCCGCTGAAACAGTACATCACTACTGGGCCAGATTCCTCCTGGTTATGGACAGGATAAAAGGACTGCCGAGAGGAAAACGCAATCTCAATCTTTTGCAATAATTGCACGGACAAGGGAATATTGAACGCCATCGGCCGTCGTAAGATTACACACTTCACCGATCTGGCGTCCATAGTACGAAAATACTGTGCGATGGAAAGTTTCCGGAAAACCGAAAATCAGTTTCGGGACAATCCGGCTCCAAAGACAACCCTAGTCCGAAAGGAAAGGGTGCATCGTACTGAGGCACCAGATGTAAAAACCAAAAAGCAAAAACCCCTTAAAGGGCAGGGAACCGTACTGGAAGGATGGCTCAGCGGACCCTGTAAGCTTCATAGTACAGAGGGCGCCGTCCCAACTCATAGCCTTCGAGCATGTTGGATACTACGGCAGGTGGCCAAAAGTGGCGAGGAGCTTCTAGCCCCGGAAAACCACTCCAACAGTACCGGTACGGTATCAACAGTCTTCGAGACCTTCGCATCAAATAATATGCGAAAACGAACAATCCGCGGCCTCGCCGAAGTCTACCAAGTAGCAACAGCAAATCCATGGAGCGACACAGCCATTACCTTCAATGCCAGCGACGAACCTAAATTCCGAACAGCCCGAGCACCAGCCGCACTGGTGCTTAGTCCCATAGTGGACGGCTGTCGACTTCCAAAGGTCCTCATGGATGGCGGCAGCGGATTAAACCTCATCTACGAGGAAACTCTTCAAAAAATGGAAATAGACTGGAGCCGTATTGAGCGAAGCAGCACAACCTTCAGAGGAATTATCCCTAGCCGGGAAGCACGCTGCACCGGAAAAATCACACTCGATGTGGTGTTCGGCTTGCCGGACAATTACAGATCCGAAGAAATCACGTTCCAAGTGGCCCCGTTCAACAGCGGATATCACGCTATATTAGGACGAGAGGCATTCACAATTTTTCAAGCAGTACCTCATTACGGGTACATGAAGCTCAAAATGCCTGGGCCCGGCGGAGTAATCACTCTCGCTAGTGATCCGGACATAGCACTCCGCACCAAAAACAAGACAGCCGCACAAGCCCTGGAGGCACTATCCGAAGCCTTAGCAGCAGAAGAACTCACCGCGCTGCGCTCTACGGTGAACAGGGATGATGTGATACTCGATAAAAGATCCAAGTCCACCTCCTTCAAACCAGCAGATGAAATAATAAAATTCTAGGTCCATCCAACGGACCCAACAAAGACGGCCTCCATTGGGGCACAATTGAACCCCGAAGTAGACGCCGCACTGCACGAATTCCTTCGGGAAAATTGGGACATTTTTGCCTGGCACCCTTCGGATATGCCCGGAATCCCACGCAGGTTGGCAGAACACAGCCTAAACATCCTAAAAGGATTTAAGCCAGTCAAACAGGCTCTTCGACAATTTTCCGAACCCAAAAGACAGGCAATGGGAGAAGAGCTAGCCAAACTATTGGAAGCCGGATTCATCAGAGATATCAAACATCCGGATTGGCTAGCAAATCTGGTAATGGTACCAAAGAAGGACAAATCCTGGCGCCTCTGTGTCGATTTTAAAGACCTCAATAAGGCTTGCCCAAAGGATCCCTTCCCTCTCCCCCGCATCGACCAAATTATCGATGCTACCACAGGGCACGATTCGTTGTGCTTTATCAACGCATACTCTGGCTACCATCAAATCAAGATGGCGGAAGCAGACCAAGCCGCAACGGCATTCATCACTCCATACGGACTATTCTGCTTCAACACGATGCCCTTCGGACTTAAAAATGCCGGCGCAACATATCAGCGCATGATTCAAACATGTCTGACTACCCAGATCGGCAAAACAGTCGAGGCATACGTAGACGACGTAGTCGTCAAAACAAAACACGTCGAAACTCTAGTAGACGATTTGAGGCTCACATTCGACAATCTCAGAGCATATGACATCAAACTGAATCCGGAAAAATGCGTTTTCGGCGTACCAGCCGGAAAGCTGCTGGGCTTCATTGTATCCGGTAGAGGAATTGAAGCAAACCCAGCTAAAATCCGAGCTCTGTCACAGTTGGATATTCCAAAAGACCTCAAACAGATACAAAAATTAACAGGATGTGTGGCAGCTTTAAGCCCCTTTATCTCCCGTCTAGGAGAAAAGGCATTGCCCCTTTATTGCCTCCTCAGGCGCACCAAACACTTCGAGTGGACGGATGTCGCCACTGCCGGACTCGAAGAAATAAAGGCCATATTGGCAACAAATCCGGTCCTGGCTGCGCCCAATCTAGGCGAACCAATGTTGTTATACATCGCAGCAACGCATCAAGTCGTAAGCGCGGTACTCGTCGTCGAACGAGAGACAAAAGGGCATAAATTCCCTCTTCAAAAACCAGTGTATTATGTATCCACTGTGCTAACTCCCTGCAAGTCCCGTTACCCACACTATCAGAAGATAGCGTATGCGGTGTTCATGGCATCCCAGAAGCTCCGACACTACTTTCAAGAGTGTTCGATAACAGTGGCCTCTGAAGTACCACTCAACGACATCATAAATAACCGTGACGCAACGGGCAGGATTGCAAAATGGGCCATTGAGCTCTTACCATTCGATATAACTTACAAACCTCGGCGAGCTATAAAGTCACAAGTTTTGACTTCGTCGCTGAATGGACCGAAGCCGAACTCCCTAAAGCGTACGACGCATACTCCAATTGGGTTATGCATTTCGACGGCTCTAAAATGTTGGCCGGACTGGGGGCTGGCATCGTATTGACGTCCCCAACCGGGGACACAGTCCAGTATGTACTTCAAATAATGTGCACGAACTCCAACAACGCAGCTGAATACGAGGCCCTGTTACATGGTCTCCGGATGGCAGTATCCATGGGCATTCAATGCCTAGAGGTGCGCGGGGATTCAAACCTTGCAATATCCCAAATAAATGGAGACTTTGACGCCAAGGATCTGAAAATGGCAGCATATCGCAACGCTGTCCTAAAAATGTCAGCTCGGTTTGAAGGACTCGAATTCCACCACATAGCTCGAGATAATAACCAAGCGGCCGACGTACTGGCACGCATTGGTGCGAAATGTGATGCTGTCCCCCCAAATATCTTCCTGGAACGGCTCTTCAAGCCATCCGTATTATGGGAAGAGGAGCCCGGAAGTGACAAACCGGAAAAAACCGCGCCAATCGGCGATTCAGCCGATGACATAACACCTTCAGCCCACGACATAATGGCAGTAATCTCCCCGTGGACAGAACCATTCCTAGCCTACTTGCTTAGGCAGGAACTTCCCGAAGACCAAAACGAGGCCCGCTGCATAGTCCGGCGATCGAAAGCCTACAAGGTCCATGAGGGAGAACTTTATAAGAAAAGTACAACCGGAGTCCTTCAAAGGTGTATCTCCGAAGAGGAAGGGCGAAACCTCCTGGCTGAAATTCATGCCGGACTAGGCGGACACCACGCAGCAGCCCGGGCCCTTGTAGGAAAGGCATTCCGTACAGGATTTTATTGGCCGACGGCCCGGGCAGATGCCCAGGACTTAGTCCAGAGATGCGTTGGTTGTCAGCTCTTTGCTAATCAGAGCCATATGCCGCCCACCGCCCTCAAAACTATACCCATTACCTGGCTGTTCGCGGTCTGGGGGCTTGATATGGTTGGACCCCTTAAAGGGGGAACCCACAAGCAAAGGTACCTATTGGTCATGGTGGATAAATTCACCAAATGGATAGAGGCCAAACCGGTCAAAACGGCAGAGTCCGGACCAGTGATAGACTTCATATCCGGGGTAGTACACCGTTACGGAGTCCCCCACAGCATCATCACCGACAACGGCACGAACTTCACAGCCGACGAGGTTAAGTCATGTTGCAAAAATATGGGCATCAAGCTCGACTATGCTTCAGTCTATCACCCTCAAACCAACGGTCAAGTGGAACGAGCAAATGGTCTAATAATGAGCGGCATTAAACCCAGACTAGTGCGGTCACTTACTAAATCTGACACGCACTGGGTCGAGGAGCTCGACTCCGTACTCTGGGGGCTGCGGACAACGCCTAACCGCACTACCGGATTCACACCATTTTTTATGGTCTACGGCGCAGAGGCAGTCCTGCCCTGCGACATTATTCATGACTCACCTCGAGTGCACATGTACGAAGAAAGAGAGGCCGAGCTGGATCGGCAGGACAGCTTGGACACATTGGAGGAAGAACGCGACGTCGCCAAGGCTCGTTCCGCATTCTATCAGCAGCAAGCCCGAAGATATCAAAGCAGAGAAGTACGGGCCAAGACTTACAACGTTGGTGAACTAGTTCTACGCCTGCCGGACAAGAAAAAGGACAAGCTCAAGCCCAAATGGGAGGGCCCCTTCATTATCGATCAAGTCCTGACGATGGAGCGTACCGTCTACGAAATGCGTCGGATAACCAACTCGAGCCGAACCCATGGAACGCAGCCCGCCTCCGAAGATTCTATGCCTAGCGCCGGACTAAGAGTTTGTCCCCTTCCTCCGTTCAAATTTTTACACTTCGGCTGTCTTTTGTTTCTCTTTTCATAACCTTTTTACTAAAAAATCCCCTAAGGGCCTACTTTCGCATTGTTCGCATACACTTGATGTGCCATCCGCACTCATTATACCTGGGGGCTTCTTTTCCAGAAGCTCAATTATAAGGGTTTCATGCCCAGCACATGTGTCAAGCTTCCACATGTACCTTTTACTCACCATTATATGCATCGATATGACTTAAGTTTTGGCCAAGCTGGGTTGCCTGGCTCCTGTGCTTACCCCTACGTTCCCGATTGTTCGGCTAGGAGGTAAAGGGAGCACCTCTGCGATTGTTACTGCCGGGTCAGCCGGATGTGTACCTCAGACTGGGTGAAGCCGAAAGCTAGCGTTCTTAAGGGAATATTCGGTCGGTGACTTAAAAGATGATTTTTTACCTACTCATTTCTCTGCCCCCAGATGATTTTCTGCTTTTTTCGCAGTCCGGACATGCACTTTAGGGCATGCCTCCCAGGGAAAGGAACCCTTAACGGAACTATTCTCCCTGGAAGATGTTTCTTACTAACCATGTAATATAACATAACTAGTTGGGCACTTGTCTGATAAAGCACTAATGACCCCTACACCTGGTCTCCATGCATACCCCGGTTGTTTCTTAACCAAAAAGGTATTCGGACACACTCCGGACTCTAGGGTCCCGAGGTTGAAGCGAAAAGGTCGGCAAAGACAAACGATCTACAATCCGGCTAGAAGGCATTTCACATGTCACTTTAAAGGAAAACATACATTGTCAAATTTACTGATTGTATTCCTCCTCAATCCCGTCTAACAGGTTGTCTAACTTACAGTCCCGTTGGGAAAATTTAGCAGCCAACTCTACTTGGCTGTATACTAAACTCACAGGGATCTCCTTCCCATCGGGCCCCACTGGTCCAACTTCGGCCATGTGGTTGGGATCCGCCTTCTTGTAACGCGTCTTCACCATGGCCCAAGCCTCTCTGGCACCTTGACGGCAAGCCGAAATCTTCCACAAACGGAAGCGCTGCCGCACTCCCTGAAGCTTCTCCGCAAGCTCCCCAAGGCCCTCGGGAAGGGAGAGGGCTGGCCATAAAGCCTGGACGACGCCGCTCATTGCCTGCCGAACTCGTTCGAGCTGTTGCAACAGCTCGGGAAGTTGATCACCCATTGATATGGGCATCTCCTCCGCAGGGAGACCTGTGAGTATACCTACAAGACATATTATGTCAATTTACTTCCTCGCCGAACTCTTCTTTTCAAAGGAGTCCGTTCAAGCACTTACTATAAATGCCGTGACGAAGCCGCTGATTCTCCTTAACGGAGCTGGACAGCCCGGCTCGAGCGCCTTTCAACTCTTCTCCGAGCTTGGCATTGGCATCCTGGAGCTTGTTCCTTTCTTGCTGCACCCTATTCAACACCCTCTCGCCGGCCTTTAGCTGGCGTAGTAATTCTTGCCTGTCCGGATCTTGTCCGGCGGCACCTGCAATGTCACTATTAGACTTGCGCGCACGCCGCACAGCGCTTATATTTATTAATAAAAATGTGTTACCAGGAGGGGTCTCTGCGTCTCCTCCTGCGGCAGCAAGTGCGGCCTCAAGTTGGGTCTTGCATTCTTGCAGCTCCTGGGACAGCTGGGCATTCTTCTCGGTAAGAGCCTGCGTTTAAAATGATCCTTAAATCAGTTAACATCACTACTTTAAGTCTCGGGGGCTACTGGTGTATATAACCATTAAAATTCCCTTACCCGTATGTCTTTCACATACTGCTCCGTGGCTCTGCTAAAACCATCTTGAGCGGCACGGAGGTGCGCATACCCTGCGTTAAAGGCGTCCAACACCTCAGGGGAGAAGCACGCTTCACGAAACATTGTCCGGTGGCGCCTATGGTTCATGGCGCTCTCCACCTTAGACTTGGTGGCGGACAGTCTGTCGGTGTCCTCCGTTGGAGGAGGATCCGGCCCGCGTCTTGCGCTTGCCTCCCCCTCCAGGCCGGGCGCTGGAGCCTGGCCGGTATAGGTTGGATCGGCAACTTCCGCGCCCGCAGTCCGGCGAGCACTTTTTCTCCTATAAAGATCATGAGCACTCAGACGCTTCCTAGTAACGTTGCTCTCAAAATTTAAATATGAGCTATACCTTTGCAGCGACGTTTCAGTCCGTGCCGCGCTCCTTTTCCGCCTGCTGGTCCGGACTGACCTTTGTTGGTCAGCCGCCGCAGGCTCGGCTTCCCGCCCTGAAGGCGCTTCCTGTAAAACACCATCGTTCGCGAAGGTTAGAAATGGGCAAGGAAGAGATAATGGTGTCCGGACCTCGGTCACCGTCACCTGGGAAGCCGGATACAGTCCGGGGTAGTCCGCCGTAATGGCGACCAAAGCATTGTCCATGCTGAGCTGGTGAAACACCCCGTCGATCAGCTCCACCTTGATGTCCGGATCCTCTTCGGAGGCCGGATCCAGGGATCTTCCTGGATCCTCGGGTTGCGGAGCGGGACTTACCATGTCCTCCACAGTCCGGCGTAGATCCTGCGCCGAAGACATAATGTAAGAAGCCTAAACTTCGAAAGCATGGGTTGAGCCCTTAAAGGTGTTCGCTTACCCAGCCTCTAGGGTTGTTCATGGAAAACCCATTCAAAGGGTTCGTTCGAAGGAAGTCCTCCTTCTCCCCCTTATACAGGCTGGACAGGATCTCCACCAGATCCTCGGTCGAATCCGGCCCTTCGCGGCCATGACGGGTGGCATCGTCTTCCCCGTTGAAATCCCACATGGGGTGGCCTCTGTATTGCAATGGCTGTACCCCCCCCCCCCCCCGCATGATGCATGTCGCCATGACTCCAATCATGGTCAACCCAGAATGGGCCAGTAATCTTATTCGGCCCATCAAGTAATGGACGCTCTTGTCTTCCTCCAATCGGGGGCTCCGTGGGCGCCAGCTGAGGCGTTTCTTCAGAGGAGCAGCACTACACTCCGGGAGGCCAATCCGGACTGGGTCCGGCAGCGGAGCGTCTCCTATGTAAAACCACTCTGAAGGCCAGTCTTCGGACGCCTTCTTGGGAGTACCGGATGGGTATCCGGTCCCGGCAATGCACCATATTTCGGCGCCGCCCACTTGATATATGGATCCCTCGTGAGAACGGGGTACGAGGCAGAACAACCTCTTCCACAATGCAAAATGGGGCTCAATGCCCAGGAATAGCTCGCAAAGAGCTACGTAGCCCGCGATATGCAGGATAGAGGCGGGCGTGAGGTGGTGGAGCTGGAGTCCGTAGAACTCCAGGAGCCCACGGAGGAACGGATGTATTGGGAATCCGAGTCCCCTTATCAGATAAGGGACGAAGCATACCCGCTCCCCTTTATTGGGACTTGGGGTAGCCTCCGCTTGCCTCCCACCTTGGTAGGTGACCAGCCCGGCTCGAACCGGGACCATGAAGGCCGGAGGGAGATATCCCCCCGCTTGGAGCTTCGCCAGCTCGTCGTGTGGAACAGAGCACCTCCTCCAATCCCCTGGCGGTGGGCTAGGAGCGCGAGAAGAGGAGCCGCGTCGACGGTCCATGATGGAATGGATTTTTAGGTCAAGGGCGCTCCGACGAAGTATTCGCGGAAGCAAGATGGTGTGGTTTGGATCTGGATTTTTGCCTCTTTTGTAGGCAGATGACTCGCACAACTGGGGGGTGAAACATAAAAGACACCCTGGCTTTTCGCATTCGTGCGACGTGTGGACGAAGGCCATTATTGGGCGTAGAAGCCAAGAAACACAGTATTTATGATGAAGCCGGACACTGTTCGGCAGGTACATGGAACTTGAAAGGAGAACCCGCCTTGCAACGCCGAAGACTATATACGCGCTGGATTTACCGTCATTGAAGCCTGGTTCGGGGGCTACTGAGGGAGTCCTGGACTAGGGGGTGTCCGGATAGCCGGACTATCATCGTCCGCCGGACTCCAAGACTACGAAGATACAAGATTGAAGACTCCGTCCCGTGTCCGGATGGGACTTTCCTTGGCGTGGAAGGCAAGCTTGGCAATACGGATATGTAGATCTCCTACCATTGTAACCGACTCTGTGTAACCCTAGCCGTCTCCGGTGTCTATATAAACCGGAGGGCTTTAGTCCGTAGGACACAACATACATTACAACAATCATACCATAGGCTAGCTTTAGGGTTTAGCCTCCTTGATCTCGTGGTAGATCCACTCTTGTACTACCCATATCATCAATATTAATCAAGCAGGACGTAGGATTTTACCTCCATCGAGAGGGCCCGAACCTGGGTAAAACATCGTGTCCCTCGTCTCCTGTTACCATCCGCCTAGACGCACAGTTCGGGACCCCCTACCCGAGATCCGCCGGTTTTGACACCGACAACCCCCATCCTCCATGCAACATCTGCAACAATGGAAGTGCCCCCCTTATTATGATTCACAAGTAAAAGCCTTGTAATATTGCCACAAGTACACAAGGGATTTCTAATCTACTAACGCAATGTACAAATGATTTCATATCATCTTGAGATAAGTGTTTCTATGGTGTCACTCAATTAGTATTGTCAAAATGCCCAAGCAAATCTACCTAATGCAATAACACAAATACATCTAACATTGTGACGAATGATGCACTGCAAAAAAAATGTAGCCTCAACATATCATTTAAAGGCGAAAAAGGCAAACCTTTCGGAATCATACTTGAGCGTGGGAAATGTGGGAGGCCAGATCATCATAAAAGGATATATGTCAACCAAACAACCATTTGTTATTTCATATACTTTACGTAGTGTCCTGCACTTGATATCCAAGTGAAATACGCATCCGCCCATCCCCAAGAATACAAAGTCGCCATAGTCCACCACTTGGTTCATGAGATGAATAGTATGCTCATCCTTCACCATGCAACCTGACATCTTCAAATTAGCATACATCTCACGCAAACAAATGGAATCGATGAGCAACCAGTTATCTCCCTTGTGGAGCCAAATGCGTAGTTGAAGCTCCTCAACATGGATAAGATAAACACAAGAAGCGTCACTAGCCCATGCCAACATAGTGGTGCCGACCGTGCTATGCACCACGTCTGGCGGAGGCTGAATTGTGGAGAAACTTAATGTCATTAAATCCAAGACGATAATGCCACTCATGCCTGCCGGGACATAAATTTTATTGTCGGCAAGCACAACCTTAGGTTCGTAAGGCACGGGAGGGAGATGGTCCAAAAGATGATGCTTGCGGCAAACACCATCTTGCAACATATACACGTGCAGCCTAGATTCTGGTTTACCGGATATAGTCTCCTCCACATACAAGTAGTAGTAGGACAAACCATCCCCATCTTCTTTGGAAAGGAATTGTATTGAACGACAGGATCCGTTACTTTGGAGCTCTGGGTATAAGAGTGGTGGGTTGAAGGTCATGCCTCTCTTGCGGCACAAAGGTCGGTGCACTCTGCCTCTGCTCCAGCTCCCAGTCCGACGGTCGAACAAGCGGACAAAGACATTGCCATTTTGACAGTCTAGTATTTCGGGCCATAGGCTTAAGTAGGCATCCAGGCCGAAGCTTGCGTGGCGGACGACGGAAGCGAGCTCCGGGGGTTGAGGCAACATTGGGATGAAGGATGTTGGAATGGCCCGAAGGTAATTGGGTCTGTACTTTATGTAGAAGCCCAGGAGATGGGGTGGGTTGAGCTTACGGAAACGGCGGAGGAAAGCGTGGTCGGAGACGTGCCCTAACCAGCGCTTGCAGGCGAGGGCGGCGTGGACGAGGGTGGTGGGGAAGCCGACGCGGAGGAGGATCTCGATGAGAAGGTCGTCGTTGTCAAGCACCTTGGATACGGCATCGGCCGCCACCGCCGACGGCTGCCTATCGCCTTCCATGTGCTGCTGCGTTGGTTTCTCTCCGTGGGTTTGGAGAGGATGAACAGAATCCGCGATTTGTACGTGTAGGCTTCGGTCGGTTTAGGATCGGTACTTTTTTTTGGAATGGAGATGTGACCTGTACATGGGCCTAGCCTGACAATTACAGCCCATCCATGTCCGGCCATATATATAACAGGTTTGCGTTGCTTAAAAAAATATAACTGGTTTGTCACCAAAAAGAAATATATAACTGGTGGATTCCTACACTTCAGGAAGAAGAGGTGTGCGAATCAACCTGTGGTTGAGTTGGTTAGGTGGACAGTGGTAACCCCAACCCACTAGGGTTCAAGATGATATGCCGGCTCAGTCTCTCGAAGGTGCTCATAGGGATAAAGTGTGCGTGTGTGCGTTCATAGGGATGAGTATATGCGCGTGTATATGAGCGTTTGTGTCTGTACTGATGCTAAAAAAAGACGAAGAGGTGTTCCCCGTCTTCATCAACTATTCAGCTCTGTGACAGGCTCGTCGCCGACGCCTTGCGGGGCACAGGGCTTTCGTTCGCTTATCCCGGCCATGTGGCAGCGCTGGAGGGCGGTACACAGTACATCGACCCACGGTACTGGATAATTAAGCAATACTCACTCCGTTTCTAAATATTTGTTTTTTTACAGATTTTAAATGGACTACCACATACGAATATGTATAGGCATATTTTTGAGTGTAGATTTACTTATTTTGCTCTGTATGTAGTCACGGTTGAAAACTCTAGAAAGACAAATACTCCCTCCGTCCGAAAATACTTGTCATCAAAATGGACAAAAAGAGATGTATCTAGAACTAAACTACATTTAAATACATCCCCTTTTATTCATTTTGATGTATTTTCGGACTGAGGGAGTATTTAGGAATGGAGGGAGTACTTTGCATGGCATGGATGTTCACGAGAAACAGGGATGCAAGGAATTTTAAAAAATGTGGAGCTGCTAGATTCTATTGATAGAGGAGGACGCGCAGATTGATCAATGAGAGAGACTGAACTTCTGAATTGGGGTTGCACTATAATGTGATGAAATAAAGGGTGTCGTTTCTCCTGAATGACGTGCGGTGCTGCAACTCAAATATTCTTGCCTAGTGATCCCACTAGTACATTTTCACTACGGAGCTTGATCTAAATTAGCTGGTACTTCCTCCGTCCAAAAATACTTGTCATCAAAATGGACAAAAAAAGATATATCTAAAACTAAAATACATCTAGATACATCCCCTTTTATTCATTTTGATGACAAGTATTTCCGGATGGAGGGAGTACACAGGTAATAACAAGCATTACAACACACTTTCTACAAGGGGAAAGTTAAGCTTAAGTCAGGCTCAGTTGATGAGAAAGACTCCTTCTGAACCAGCCACTTCCTTGGTGTTGCTCCCCGCCCCTAACCCTAACCGCGCCGCCAGCCGCCCCTCCCCACTCCTCCCCCGCTTCGCCGCCGCCGGAGGGGGCGAAGCCCGCGTGATCAACAGGGAAGGTGGCGGCGGGGCGTACTCGCCGTTCTCACGCAGATCTCGCGGCGGCCGGTGGCGATCTCGCAGCGGCCGATGGCGCGCGGCGGTGTTCCGCCGGGGGCTGGCGCCTGCTGCCCGTGAGGTGGCGTCCCTCACGGCGGCGGGGCTGCCCCTGAACGGTGCTTGGTGGTGGCCACGTGGCGGCGCGCGGGTGGACCGGATCTGGGCTTCCGGTCTGCGTCCTCGTCGTGGCAGCGCTTGCCGTTGCCCGCGGCCAGGAGGCGTGGTCCGGGACAGGCCTAGCGCCGGTGGTGCTGGCCAGGACGCACGTTGGCAGCACCCTACTTCATCTCGCGTCGTCTAGTTGGCCAATGATGGTGGTCATTTTCGTCGTCAAAGATGGCCGGCCAGAGGCTTGGTGATCGGATCACGAGATCCATCATCTAGTCCCGGCTGCGAGTTGTGGAGACATGATTGCCGGTGAAAACCGAGCCGTTGGCAGGCGATGGCGGCGTTCTACATCGTTACCTTGATGGAGACATTGTCGTGTAACTACTGTCGACCCACTCGTGTTGCTCTGGGGGAAAGCCTAGGATCTGGTGTTCCAAATCGGACGATGGCGGCACTGCGGTGTCGTTTCTCTCTTGGGAGCATCATTTGTGAAGCAGCGCTAGAAGTCAGAGGCAGGAGGTGGAGCGGCTTCGTCTTGCACGGAGCTTCGGTGGAGATTTCAAGTCATGCCTGACCGACAGGTGCTACGCTTTGTCATGCTTGGTCGGCAGGTGCTACACATGAAAGATCTTCCAAAGACTTCAAGCTGTGTCGGCTGGTGGTACTTGGCAGCATGGTGCTGAGGTGTATCAGTGGCGACCACGACGTGCACAGCAATTTGCGCGCAGGGAGGAGGTGCCGTTGGACGCCGTGGTGGCGTCGACGATAGCTAGACCGACCAAGGTTGATGCATCAGTACAATTCTGAAGATGGAGCGGTGGCAGTTGGCGGCGGCGGCCTCTGAGAGCATGCCGGACCGGCGAGATCCATGCCCGGCAGGCGTCCTGGATGGGTCCTCGGGTCTTAGATGTTAGGTTTGGCTGCGATGTCTGTTTGGTATTAGGCCCAGGCTATCTGCGCCCCTTTATCAACTGGATAGGTGTAGCGACAGTTTGTTGCTTAGACGGCGGCTTTAGTCTTACTGTGGTATTACTTTGTAAGGTCTTGTGAGAATAATTAATAAAGTAGCCGTATGCATCGCCCAGATGCAGAGGCCGGGGGTTATCCTCCTTCTCTAAAAAAAAGTCAGGCTCAGTTCTTTTTTCAACTTGATTCAGCTTTTGATCATGTTATGTATCCATGTCAATTAACACAAAGGGCATTGTTGCTAGAGTATATCTCTATCAATTACTTTTCTGAAGCATCCATGTCCAGAATCCCAGATGCCAACTTAAGCATTTGTACTTGCAGGGAACGACACCGTGCACTCTGAACCCTTAGTTTTCAGCTTCCGCGCAAAATTTACTACTGAACCTATCGACACTTCCATCTCAAGAAAAAATGGAGTTCATCAAGACTTCATTCTCTTACCCCTGGTAATGATCGCTTTGTTTCCCAAGATTACTGCTGCTTATTCAATCATTTATACCAGAGCGCACATACAGAGCTTGGTATCAAGTATTAACTCACTGAACAAGGTAACATTTTAGATTATCTACCCTCAAAGAAACGTTCTTTATTTACTGTTACAGTACTGGAGCAATACATTACTGAATAAAACCGATTTCACAGTTCCGAACGAAAGGACACTTATCCAAATAACATAATCAGAAGAAAAAACTACTCAACATATACAACCAGCTAATTCCTGATTAACTAATCAACGGAAGGATATCCTAGACAGTTAGAACTGCCATCACCTACTAGAGAGAGGAAATGCAGCTCACTACTGCTCCTTGTTCTTGCCACCCATGAGCTTCCTAGTGTCTTTCTTCTTCATGCCACGTTTCTGTTTCAAGGGAAACAAACGAAAGTTCAGGGTGGAGGTAATTAATTATCCTAATATCAGATTAACAACAAGGACAAATGGCTAGTACAACAAATGTAAGATATTTTGTACGGTCGGATGTCAAATAAATTAGCAGTCATCCCTATAAAGGTTTTTTAAAGCCCCAGGGTATGTTGGTGCCACGGCCTGCGGCACTCGACGACGATCACCGGAGACACGACCGAAGGGGAGGAAGAAGAACAGAGAAGATTTGCCGGCGCACGAATGCCCCCCGCACGTACGGATTTCTTTGTTTTTCTCCACGAGCACGAACTCGTTTGCCTCAGCGATTACACAGGGGGGAAGAGGGCTTTATACCCGAGCGCACGGACATGCCCGAGCCGCTCCACTACTCACCCTCCTCCCACTCGCCACGCCCCGCACGCTCTGGCTCATGTCAATCACATCATTCTCCTAATGATGTGATCCCATTAATCAAATGACAACACATGCCTATGGTTAGGAAACATAACCATCTTTGATTAATGAGCTAGTCAAGTAGAGGCATACTAGTGACGTTATGTTTGTCTATGTATTCACACATGTATCAAGTTTCCGGATAATACAATTTTAGCATGAATAATAAACATTTATCATGATATGAGGAAATAAATAATAACTTTATTATTGCCTCTAGGGCATATTTCCTTCACCTCTCCACCGCGCCGCTGGCCCTCCCCACTGCGCCACTGGGCTCCACCGCCGGCGCCTCCACCAGTCAGTCGCCGCCTCCCTCCACCGGTCCGTGGCCACCACCCTCCACCACGCCGCTGGTCTACTCCCCGGCGGAAATCACCGGCGTCCTCAACGATCTCGTCACAGCCGTCCAGGGGATATGCCTCTACTTGGCCGGGCCCTACGGGCTGCCGCCGGCCGCGTCACCAACCATGGCCACCCGGCCAATGCTGCTGCTGTGGTAGCCGCCGCCCCTGGCGGCCTTCGCCGCGCTCGCCGGACTGCTGCAGAAGTAATAAGTTGGCGAGACAACTTCATGGAGACACGATGATGGAGATCATGATGATGGAGATCATGGTGTCATGCCGGTGACGAGGATGATCATGGAGCCCGAAGATGGAGATCAAAAGGAGCAAAATGATATTGGCCATATCATGTCACTATTTGATTGCATGTGATGTTTATCATGTTTATGCATCTTATTTGCTTAGAATGACGGTAGTAAATAAGATGATCCCTCATTAAAATTTCAAGAAAGTGTTCCCCCTAACTGTGCACCATTGCGAAAGTTCGTCGTTTTGAAGCACCACGTGATGATCGGGTGTGATAGATTCTTACGTTCACATACAACGGGTGTAAGCCAGATTTACACACGCGAAACACTTAGGTTGACTTGACGAGCCTAGCATGTACAGACATGGCCCCGGAACAAAAGAGACCGAAAGGTCGAGCATGAGTCGTATAGTAGATACGATCAACATGAAGATGTTCACCGATGATGACTAGTCCGTCTCACGTGATGATCGGACACGGCCTAGTTGACTCGGATCATGTAATCACTTAGATGACTAGAGGGATGTCTATCTGAGTGGGAGTTCATAAGATGAACTTAATTATCCTGAACATTGTCAAAAGATCTTTGCAAATTATGTCGTAAGCTCGCGCTTTAGTTCCACTGTTTCGATATGTTCCTAGAGAAAATATAGTTGAAAGTTGACAGTAGCGATTATGCGGACAGTAGAAAGCTTATGTCCTTATTGCATCGCTCAGTGTGCTAAACCCCAAACGTCGTTTGTGGATGTTGCGAACATCGGACATACACGTTTTGATAACTACGTGATGGTTCAGTTAAACGGTTTAGAGTTGAGGCACCAAAGATGTTTTTGAAACGTCGCGGAACATATGAGATGTTTCGAGGGATGAAATTGGGATTTTAGGCTCGTGCCCACGTCAAGAGGTATAAGACCTCCGACGATTTTTTTATCCGGCAAACTAAGGGAGAAAAGCTCAATCGTTGAGCTTGTGCTCAGATTGTCTGAGTGCAACAATCACTTGAATCGAGTGGGAGTTGATCTTCCAGATGAGATAGTGATGTTTCTCCAAAGTCATTGCCACCAAGCTGCTAGAGCTTCGTGATGAACTATAACATATCAGGGATAGATATGATGATCCTTGAGGTATTCGCGATGTTTGACACCGCGAAAGTAGAAATCAAGAAGGAGCATCAATTATTGATGGTTGGTGAAACCACTAGTTTCAAGAAGGGCAAGGGCAAGAAGGGATACTTCATGAAACGGCAAATCAGCTGCTGCTCTAGTGAGGAAACCCAAGGTTGAACTCAAACCCGAGACTAAGTGCTTCTGTAATAAGGGGAACAACCACTGGAGCAGCATTACCCTAGATACTTGGTAGATGAGAAGGCTGGAAAGGTCGATAGAAGTATATTGGATATCCATTATGTTAATGTGTACTTTACTAGTACTCCTATTAGCACCAGGGTATTAAGATACCGGTTCGGTTGCTAAGTGTTAGTAACTCAAAATAAAAGAGCTACGGAATAAACGGAGACTAGCTAAAAGTGAGCTGACGATATGTGTTGGAAGTGTTTCCAAGTTTGATGTGATCAAACATCGCACGCTCCCTCTACCATCAAGATTAGTATTAAACCTGAATAATTGTCATTTGGTGTTTGCGTTGAGCATAGACATGATTGGATTATGTCTATCGCAATACGGTTATTCATTTAAGGAGAATAATGGTTACTCTATTTATTTGAATAATACCTTTAATGGTCTTGCACCTAAAGGAATGGTTTATTGAATCTCGATCGTAGTGATACACATTTTCATGCCAAAAGATATAAGATAGTAATGGTAGTACCACTTACTTGTGGCACTGCCATGTAAGTCATATTGGTATAAAACGCATGAAGAAGCTCCATGTTGATGGATATTTGGACTCACTCGTTTTTGAAAAGTTTGAGACATGCAAACCATATCTATTGGTATGTACGCATGAAGAAACTCCATGCAGATGGGTCGTTTGGACTCACTTGAGACATGCAAATCATACCACATGGGCAAGATGACTGAAAAGCCTCGGTTTCAGTAAGATGGAACAAGATAGCAACTTGTTGGAAGTAACACATTTTGATGTGTGCAGTCCAATGAGTGCTGAGGCATGCAGTGAATATCATTATGTTCTTACTTCACAGATGATTCGAGTAGATGTTGAGTATATTTACTTGATGAAACACAAGTCTGAATTATTGAATGGTTCAAGTAATTTCAGAGTGAAGTTAAAGATCATCGTGACAAGAGGATAAAATGTCTATGATATGATCATAGAGATGAGTATCTGAGTTACGAGCTTTGGCACGCAATTAAGACATTGTGGAAATTGTTTCACAATTAATACTGCCTGGAACACCATAGTGTGATGGTGTGTCCGAACATCATTGTTGCACCCTATTGGATATGGTGCGTACCATGGTGTCTCTTATCAAATCACCACTATCGTTCATGGGTTAGGCATTAGAGACAACCGCACTCACTTTAATAGGGCACCACGTAATTCCGTTGAGATGACACCGTGAGAACTATGGTTTAGAGAAACCTAAGTTGTCGTTTCTTAAAAGTTTGGGGCTGCGACGCTTATGTGTAAAAGTTTCAGGTTGATAAGCTCGAACCCAAAGCGGATAAAATGCATCTTCATAGGACACCCAAAACAGTTGGGCATACCTCCTAATTCAGATCCGAAAGCAATAGGGATTGTTTCTTGAATCGGGTCCTTTCTCGAGGAAAGGTTTGTCTCGAGAATTGAGTGGGAGGATGGTGGAGACTTGATCAGGTTATTGAATCGTCACTTCAACAAGTGTGTAGCAGGGCACAGGAAGTTGTTCCTGTGGCGCCTACACCAATTGAAGTAGAAGCTTATGATAGTGATCATGAAGTTTTGGATCAAGTCACTACCGTACCTCGTAGGGTGACAAGGATGCGTACTACTTCAGAGTGGTACAGTAATCCTGTCTTGAAGGTCATGTTGCTAGACAACAATGAACCTACGAGCTATGGAGAAGCGATGGTGGGCCCAAATTCCGACAAATGGTTAGAAGCCATGAAATTCGAGATAGGATCCATGTATCAGAACAAAGCATGGACTTTGGTGGACTTGCCTGATGATCGGCAAGCCATTGAGATAAATGGATCTTTAAGAAGAAGACGGACGTGGACGGTAATGTCACCGTCTATGAAGCTCGACTTGTGGCGAAGAGTTTTTCACAAGTTCAAAGAGTTGACTACGATGAGATTTTCTCATCCGTAGCGATGCTTAAGTCCGTCGGAATCATGTTAGCATTAGCTGCATTTATGAAATCTGGCAGATGGATGTCAAGACGAGTTTCCTTACCAGTTTTCGTAAGGAAAGGTTGTATGTGATACAATCAGAAAAGTTTTGTCGATCCTAAGGATGCTAAAAGGTATGCTGGCTCCAGCGATCCTTCTAAGGACTGGAGTAAGCATCTCGGAGTTGGAATGTGCGCTTTTATGAGATGATCAAAGATTTTGGGTTTATACAAAGTTCATGAGAAACTTGTATTTCCAAAGAAGTGAGTGGGAGCACTATAGAATTTCTGATGAGTATATGTTGTTGACATATTGTTGATCAGAAATGATGTAGAATTTCTGGAAAGCATATAGGGTTATTTGAAAGGTGTTTTTAAATAGAAAACCTGGATTAAGCTACTTGAACATTGAGCATCATGATCTAGGAGGATAGATCAAAAACGCTAAATGGTACTTTCAAATGAGCACATACCTTGACGTGATCTTGAAGGAGTTCGAGATGGATCAGTCAAAGAAGGAGTTCTTGCCTGAGTTCTAAGGTATGAAGTTAAGAGTTAAAGCTCGACCACGGCAGAAGAGAGACAAAGGACGAAGGCCGTCCCCTATGTTTCAGACATAGGCTCTATAGTATGCTATGCTGTGTACCGCACCGGAAGTGTGCCTTTCCATGAATCAGTCAAGGGGTACAAGAATGATCCAGGAATGGATCATTGGACAGCGGTCAAAGTTGTCCCTGGAGTAAATAAGGACATGTTTCTCAATTATGGAGGTGATAAAGAGTTCGGCGTAAAGGGTTACGTTGATGCAAGCTTTAACACCTATCTGAATGACTTTGAGTAGCAAACCGGATACGTATAGTGGAGCAACCATTTGGAATAGCTCCAAGTGGAGCATGGAAGCAGCATTTACAATATGACCTAGAGATGTGCGAAGTACATACGGATCTAAATGTTGCAGACCCGTTGACTAAAACCTCTCTCAAGCAAAACATGATCAAACCCCAGAACTCATTGAGTCTTAATCACATGATGATGTGAACTAGTTTAGTGACACTAGTAAACTCTTTGGATGTTGGTCACATGGCGATGTGACCTGTGAGTG
This sequence comes from Triticum timopheevii, assembly GCA_963921465.1. Lineage (NCBI taxonomy): Eukaryota > Viridiplantae > Streptophyta > Magnoliopsida > Poales > Poaceae > Triticum > Triticum timopheevii. Next base: position 483,668,800 of record OY997270.1, on the reverse strand, counting down.
TTAATCACATGGCGATGTGAACTAGATTATTGACTCTAGTGCAAGTGGGAGACTGTTGGAAATATGCCCTAGAGGCTATAATAAATTAGTTATTATTATATTTCCTTGTTCATGATAATCGTTTATTATCCATGCTATAATTGTATTGATAGGAAACTCAGATACATGTGTGGATACATAGACAACACCATGTCCCTAGTAAGCCTCTAACTGACTAGCTCGTTGATCAATAGATGGTTACGGTTTCCTGACCATAGACATTGGATGTCGTTGATAACGGGATCACATCATTAGGAGAATGATGTGATGGACAAGACCCAATCCTAAGCCTAGCACAAAGATCGTAGTTCGTATGCTAAAGCTTTTCTAATGTCAAGTATCATTTCCTTAGACCATGAGATTGTGCAACTCCCGGATACCGTAGGAATGCTTTGGGTGTACCAAACGTCACAACGTAACTGGGTGGCTATAAAGGTGCACTATAGGTATCTCCGAAAGTGTCTGTTGGGTTGGCACGAATCGAGACTGGGATTTGTCACTCCGTGTGACGGAGAGGTATCTCTGGGCCCACTCGGTAGGACATCATCATAATGTGCACAATGTGATTAAAGATTTGATCGTGGGATGATGTGTTACGGAACGAGTAAAGAGACTTGCCGGTAATGAGATTGAACAAGGTATCGGTATACCGACGATCGAATCTCGGGCAAGTATAATACCGCTAGACAAAGGGAATTGTATACGGGATCGATTGAGTCCTTGACATCGTGGTTCATCCGATGAGATCATCATGGAACATGTGGGAGCCAACATGGGTATCCAGATCCCGCTATTGGTTATTGACCGGAGAACGTCTCGGTCATGTCTACATGTCTCCCGAACCCGTAGGGTCAACACACTTAAGGTTCGATGACGCTAGGGTTATAAAGGAAGTTTGTATGTGGTTACCGAATGTTGTTCGGAGTCCTGGATGAGATCCCGGACGTCACGAGGAGTTCCGGAATGGTCCGGAGGTAAAGATTTATATATGGGAAGTCCTGTTTTGGTCACCGGAAAAGTTTCGGATTTTATCGGTAACGTACCGGGACCACCGGGAGGGTCCCGGGGGTCCACCAAGTGGGGCCACCGGCCCCGGATGGATGCATGGGCCAAGTGTGGGAGGGGACCAGCCCCAGGTGGGCTGGTGCGCCCCCCCCCCCCCCCCCCCCCCCGCCCCCCCCACAAGGGCCCAAGGCGCCTAGGCTTTGGGGAGGGGGTGCTTCCACCTAACTTGGGGGGCAAGTTTCCCCTCTCCCCTCCCTTGGCCGCCACCCTAGATGGGTTTGGGCTGGCCGCCGCCCCTAGGGGTGGAACCCTAGGTGGGGCGCAGCCCCCCCTCTCCCCCTATATATACTTGAGGGTCTAGGGGCTGCCAACACATGAGTTTTGACCTCTCCCTGGCGCAGCCCTACCTCTCTCCCTTCTCCTCTTGCGGTGCTTGGCGAAGCCCTGCGGGATTGCCACGCTCCTCCACCACCACCACGCCGTTGTGCTGCTGCTGGATGGAGTCTTCCTCAACCTCTCCCTCTCTCCTTGCTGGATCAAGGCATGGGAGACGTCACCGGGCTGTACGTGTGTTGAACGCGGAGGTGCCGTCCGTTCGGCACTAGGATCTCCGGTGATTTGGATCACGACGAGTACGACTCCTTCAACCTCGTTCTCTTGAATGCTTCCGCTTAGCGATCTACAAGGGTATGTAGATGCACTCTCCTTCCCCTTGTTGCTGGTTTCTCCATAGATAGATCTTGGTGACTCCTAGGAAAATTTTGAATTTCTGCTACGTTCCCCAACAGTATAACCATCGAAGGTCTTATTCATGTAAACAGAATAACAATTATTCTTTCACTTCAAATGAATAATCGTATCGCAATAAACATGATCAAATCATATTCATGCTCAACGCAAACGCCAAATAACATTTATTTAGGTTTAACACTAATCCCGAAAGTATAGGGAGTGTGCAATGATGATCATATCAATCTTGGAACTACTTCCAACACTCATCATCACTTCCCTTTCAACTAGTCTTTGTTTATTCTGTAACTCCTGTTTCGAGTTATTAATCTTAGCAACCGAACAAGTATCAAATACTCAGGGGATACTATAAACACTAGTAAAGCACACATCAATAACCTGTATATCAAATATACCCTTGTTCACTTTGCCATCCTTCTTATCCACCAAATATTCAGGGCATTTCAGCTTCCAGTGACCATTTCCTTTGCAGTGTAAGCACTCAGTTTCAGGCTTTGGTCCAGCTTTGGTCTTCTTCACGGGAGTGACAACTTGTTTGCCATTCTACTTGAAGTTTCCCTTTCTTTTCCTTTTCCCTTTTCTTGAAACTAGTGGTCTTGTCAATCATCAACACTTGATGCTCTTTCTTGATTTCTACCTTCGTTGATTTCAACATCACGAAGAGCTCGGGAATCGTTTTCGTCATCCCTTGCATACTATAGTTCATCTCGAAGTTCTAGTAACTTAGTGATGGTGACTAGAGAATTCTGTCAATCACTATCTTATCTGGAAGATTAACTCCCACTTGATTCAAGCGATTGAAGTATCCAGACAATCTGAGCACATGCTCGCTAGTTGAGCGATTCTCCTCCATCTTTTAGCTATAGAACTTGTTGGAGACTTCATATCTCTCAACTCGGGTATTTGCTTGAAATATTAACTTCAATTCCTGGAACATCTCATATGGTCCATGGTGTTCAAAACATCTTTGAAGTCCCGATTCTAAGCCATAAAGCATGGTGCACAAAACTATCAAGTAGTCATCATATTGAGCTAGCCAAACGTTCATAACGTCTGCATCTGCTCCTGCAATAGGTCCGTCACCTAGCGGTGCATTAAGGACATAATTCTTCTGTGCAGCAATGAGGATAAACCTCAGATCACGGATCCAATCAACATCATTGCTACTAAGATTTTTCAACACAAATTTCTCTAGGATCATATAAAAATAAACATATGAAAGCAACAACGCAAGCTATTGATCTTACAACATAATTTGCAAAATACTACCAGGACTAAGTTCATGATAAATTTAAGTTCAATTAATAATATTACTTAAGAACTCCCACTTAGACAGACATCTCTCTAGTCATCTAAGTGATCACGTGATCCAAATCAACTAAACCATAACCAATCATCTACTATATGATTCACGCTCGACCTTTCGGTCTCCGTGCTCCGAGGCCATATCTGCATATGCTAGGCTCGTCAAGTTTAACCTGAGTATTCCGCGTGTGCAAAACTGGATTGCACCCGTTGTAGATGGACGTAGAGCTTATCACACCCGATCATCACGTGGTGTCTGGGCACGACGAACTTTGGCAACGGTGCATACTCAGGGAGAACACTTCTTGATAATTAGTGAGAGATCATCTTAAAATGCTGCCGTCAATCAAAGCAAGAATAAGATGTATAATAGATAAACATCATATGCAATCAAAATATGTGACATGATATGGCGATGATCATCTTGCGCCTTTGATCTCCATCTCCAAAGTACTGTCATGATCTCTATCGTCACCGGCATGACACCATGATCTTCATCATCTTGATCTATATCAATGTGTCATCACATTGTTGTCTCACCAACTATTGCTCTTGCAACTATTGCCATCGTATAGCGATAAAGTAAAGCAATTATTTGGCACTTGAATCTTATGCAACAAAGAGACATCCATAGGGCTTCTGCCAGTTGCCGATAACTTCAACAAAACATGATCATCTCATACAACAACTTATATCTTATCACGTCTTGACCATATCACATCACAACATGCCCTGCAAAAACAAGTTAGACGTCCTCTACTTTGATGTTGCAAGTTTTACGTGGCTGCTACGGGCTGAGCAAGAACCGTTCTTACCTACGCATCAAAACCACAACGATAGTTCGTCAAGTTGGTGCTGTTTTAACCTTTGCAAGGACCGGGCGTAGCCACACTCGGTTCAACTAAAGTTGGAGAAACTGACACCCGCTAGCCACCTGTGTGCAAAGCACGGTGGTAGAACCAGTCTCGCGTAAGCGTACGCGTAATGTCGGTCTGGGCCGCTTCATCCAACAATACCGCCGAACCAAAGTATGACATGCTGGTAAGCAGTATGACTTGTATCGCCCACAACTCACTTGTGTTCTACTCGTGCATATAACATCAACGCATAAAACCTAGGCTCGGATGCCACTGTTGGGGAACGTAGTAATTTCAAAAAATTTCCTACGCACACGCAAGATCATGGTGATGCATAGCAACGAGAGGGCAGAGTGTTGTCCACGTACCCTCGTAGACCGTAAGCGGAAGCGTTATGACAACGCGGTTGATGTAGTCGTACGTCTTCACGATTCGACCGGTCCAAGCACCGAACGTACGGCACCTCCGTGTTCAGCACACGTCCAGCTCGATGACGTCCCCCGGGCTCCAATCCAGCAAAGCGTCGGGGATGAGTTCCGTCAGCACGACGGCATGGTGATGATGATGATGTTCTACCGGCGCAGGGCTTCACCTAAACTCCGCGACGATATGACCGAGGTGGGATATGGTGGAAGGGGGCACCGCACACGGCTAAGGAACGATCCGTAGATCAACTTATGTGTCTATGGGGTGCCCCCTACCCCCGTATATAAAGGAGTGGAGGAGGGGAGGGCCGGCCCTCTCTATGGCGCGCCCTAGGGGAGTCCTACTCCCACCGGGAGTAGGATTCCCCCTTTCCTAGTCCAACTAGGAGTCCTTCCATGTATTAGGAGTAGGAGACAAGGAAGGGGAAGAGAGAAGGGAAGGAAGGAGGGGGTGCGGCCCCTCCCCCTAGTCCAATTCGGACTAGGCCATGGGGGGGCGCGCGGCATGCCCTAGGCAGCCCCTCTCTCTTTCCCGTATGGCCCAATAAGGCCCAATACTTCTCCCCGGCAAATTCCCGTAACTCTCCGGTACTCAGATAAATACCCGAATCACTCGGAACCTTTCCGAAGTCCGAATATAGTCGTCCAATATATCGATCTTTACGTCTCGACCATTTCGAGACTCCTCGTCATGTCCCCGATCTCATCCGGGACTCCGAACTCCTTCGGTACATCAAAACTCATAAACTCATAATAAAACTGTCATCATAACGTTAAGCGTGCGGACCCTACAGGTTCGAGAACTATGTAGACATGACCTAGAACTATTCTCGGTCAATAACCAATAGCGGAACCTGGATGCCCATATTGGTTCCTACATATTCTACGAAGATCTTTATCGGTCATTGGTATGTTACTTGCCCGAGATTCGATCGTCGGTATCCAATACCTAGTTCAATCTCGTTACCGGCAAGTCTCTTTACTCGTTCCGTAATACATCATCCCGTAACTAACTCATTAGTTACAATGCTTGCAAGGCTTAAGTGATGTGTATTACCGAGAGGGCCCAGAGATACCTCTCCGACAATCGGAGTGACAAAACCTAATCTCGAAATACGCCAACCCAACAAGTACCTTCAGAGACACCTGTAGAGCACCTTTATAATCACCCAGTTACGTTGTGACGTTTGGTAGCACATAAATTGTTCCTCCAGTAAACGGGAGTTGCATAATCTCATAGTTACAGGAACATGTATAAGTTATGAAGAAAGCAATAGCAACATACTAAACGATCGGGTGCTAAGCTAACTGAATGGGTCATGTCAATCACATCATTCTCCTAATGATGTGATCCCGTTAATCAAATGACAACTCATGTCTATGGCTAGGAAACATAACCATCTTTGATTAACGAGCTAGTCAAGTAGAGGCATACTAATGACACTCTGTTTGTCTATGTATTCACACATGTATCATGTTTCCGATTAATACAATTCTAGCATGAATAATAAACAATTATCATGAAATAAGGAAATAAATAATAACTTTATTATTACCTCTAGGGCATATTTCCTTCACGAACAACCTTCGGTACATTAAAACTTATAAACTCATAATAAAATTGTCATCGTAACGTTAAGCGTGCGGACCCTACGGGTTCGAGAACTATGTAGACATGACCTAGAACTGTTCTCGGTCAATAACCAATAGCGGAACCTGGATGCTCATATTGGCTCCTACATATTCTACGAAAATCTTCATCGGTCAAACCGCATAACAACATACGTTGTTCCCTTTGTCATCGGTATGTTTACTTGCCCGAGATTCGATCGTCGGTATCCAATACCTAGTTCAATCTCGTTACTGGCAAGTCTCTTTACTCGTTACGTAATGCATCATTCCGTAACTAACTCATTAGTTACATTGCTTGCAAGGCTTATAGTGATGTGCATTACCGAGAGGGCCCAGAGATACCTCTCCGACAATTGGAGTGACAAAACCTAATCTCGAAATACGCCAACTCAACATGTATCTTTGGAGACACCTATAGAGCTCCTTTATAATCACCCAGTTACGTTGTGACGTTTGGTAGCACACAAAGTGTTCCTCCGTTAAACGGGAGTTGCATAATCTCGTAGTTATAGGAACATGTATAAGTCATGAAGAAAGCAATAGCAACATACTAAATGATCAAGTGCTAGGCTAACGGAATGGGTCATGTCAATCACATCATTCTCCTAATGATGTGATCCCGTTAATCAAATGACAACACATGTCTATGGTTAGGAAACACAACCATCTTTGATTAATGAGCTAGTCAAGTAGAGGCATACTAGTGACACTATGTTTGTCTATGTATTCACACATGTATCATGTTTCCGGTTAATACAATTCTAGCGTGAATAATAAACATTTATCATGATATGAGGAAATAAATAATAACTTTATTATTGCCTCTAGGGCATATTTCCTTCATGCACAACGTGGCCAAGGTCATCCCGACTTTGCCTCTCAAGACGCGGTGGCCGCCGTTCGTGCTCCGCTGGCATCGGGGCTACTGGCTGCCCGAGTGGTTAATGACGGCACTTGCCGCCTTCAATGACCACTTTGAGATGGACTAAATACAAACAAAGGGACTAAAGTGACTGAACAAACACCACTAAAAAGTGTATATCTTTTCTATTTATAAAGATTAGAATTGATGGTGAGTTCACCGTATGGGCGCAACATCCTTTTAAAATAAACAAATACACGCATCCCTACTTGTGAAACTAGCAACCTTTAAGAGAAATATAAACAAATGCACTTTATTCACATGTGGGATCTCCTATCATAAATAAAGAAATACACTACTTTCATGTGAGACCAACTTTTTTTAAAAGACACAAATAACAAAGACAAAACCAATCTTGATTTTAGTTCTTTTCCCAACCTATTACAGTCATTTAAAATTCCCTAATGCTGCATGTCTCTCACCATATTTTTGCTATCTTTTCTAATCGTAAGTCACGTAACGGTGATAAAGTACACTAATGTTATTTCATCATCTTTAAGCCAATGGTTCCGTAGCAACGCACAGACATTGTGCTAGTATACATTCAATTTAGAAAAGAGTTGGAACATCTTATATTTGTGAAAGCGAGGGAGTACATTAGAGCCTTAGAGAAACCATTTTTAACTCCGACATCGGAGCAATACATTGCTAACTAAAACCCTATTTCGCAATTCTGACAAAGACACTTCTCCGAATGCCCCGTAAGTACCAGTTCAAACGAGACATCCTTCCAACCACACAAAACAAAAATCTTAATCATCCTAGTTCCTAATTAACGGACCAAGAAAAGGTTATAATAAATACAGCCACAACTGCTACCAGATAAAAGAGTAAATGCAGCTCAATAATGCTCTTCCTTGATGCCACTTGATGCCACCCAAGTACCCTGGTATATTTTTTCTTCCCGTTGCATTTCTGTGTCAGGAAAAGGAGAATAAGGTCGGGAGTTAGATAATTAACTATGAGAATGATCAACTGGACAGCACAGACAAATGTCTAGTACAACGATAGTAAGACACCGGGGTACTTGGCACTAATTAACTTATGTACTCTTGCAGTCAAAATAGCATTTCTTCCAACAAAGTTTTTTTAAGCTCCAGGGAATGGGTTAGAATCCTTTATATCTTAAACATATAGTATATTTCCTGTAAACCTCTGATCACATACAAGGACAAATGCCACACAATCACAAATTACCCACTGATAACTCATATTATCCACTAGTCTATTTTTTTTCACTTCGATATATATGACATGCATAACAAATATACACACGACTAAGCAATAGAATGTTTGAGTAAGCAATACCCACTGATAAAACATGTATAGAACATTCATCTGAGTTATACAGAGAAGTCTTAAAAGAAAATGTATTTTATACTTGCTTAATTAGGCCCAATTTTTTGTTTTGCACTTACGCACGCCTAATTGTTTAGGAAACAATGATGTGGCAGGATGAAAGATCCTTGTTAAAACAAAAAGCACAACTCGAATCTATACAAGGGGAAGACCGTAAAAATAAGTTCATGAAGTATGCCATCCGTCGCAGACACAGGCTTTAACAAAAGCAATTACTCTACTGAGTGGTCTGCCATAGTCAAATACTATCTTAAGATGTTTTTATGGTTTAATTTGAACTGCAAAAACGTCTTATATTTTGGTCTGGAGTGAGTACATCAGGACATGACAGGCAAACGACAACAACCATTGACACTGTCAAATATAATTCTATAACTAGTGCCGAAAATATCACTAGCTTATAAAGATTTTGGCATTAAGGATGACAACATATTGGCTAATACAATTGTAGGGAAGCAAAACGTAATTAAATTTGTACCATGCATCTTAGGGGCCAGCCATGTTAGTCCATTGAAGGTCTATTTAAAGAGTCATGTAATTTTTTGGCAACCAAGACTGAACTCTAATCTACCTCTCAAATTTTTGTCAAAAAGGAAAACCTCTCTTATCTATGGAAATCACCGTTCCAACGCACACAAATGGAAAACCCCCATCCTCCATGCAACATCTGCAACAATGGAAGTGCCCCCCTTATTATGACCACAAGTAAAAGCCTTGTAATATTGCCACAAGTACACAAGGGATTTCTAATCTATTAACACAATGTACAAATGATTTCATATCATCTTGAGATAAGTGTTTCTATGGTGTCACTCAATTAGTATTGTCAAAATGCCCAAGCGAATCTACCTAATGCAATAACACAAATGCATCTAACATTGTGACAAACGATGCACTGCAAAACAATGTAGCCTCAACATATCATTTAAAGGCAAAAAAGGCAAACCTTTCGGAATCATACTTGAGCGTGGGAAATGTGGGAGGCCAGATCATCATAAAAGGATAGATGTCAACCAAACAACCATTTGTTATTTCATATACTTTACGTAGTGTCCTGCACTTGATATCCAAGTGAAATACGCATCCGCCCATCCCCAAGAATACATAGTCGCCATAGTCCACCACTTGGTTCATGAGACAAATAGTATGCTCATCCTTCACCATGCAACCTGACATCTTCAAATTCGCACACATCTCACGCAAACAAATGGAATCGATGAGCAACCAGTTGTCTCCCTTGTGGAGCCAAATGCGTAGTTGAAGCTCCTCGACATGGATAAGATAAACACCAGAAGCGTCACTATCCCGTGCCAACATAGTGGTGCCGACCTTGCTATGCACCACGCCCCGCGGAGGCTGAATTGTGGAGAAACTCAAGGTCGTTAAATCCAAGACGATAATGTCACTCATGCCTGCCGGGACATAAATTTTATTTTCGGCAAGCACAACCTTAGGTTCGTAAGGCACGGGAGGGAGATGGTCCAAAAGATGATGCTTGCGGCAAACACCATCTTGCAACATATACACGTGCAGCCTAGATTCTGGTTTACCGGATATAGTCTCCTCCACATACAAGTAGTAGTAGGACAAACCATCCCCATCTTCTTTGGAAAGGAATTGTATTGAACGACAGGATCCGTTACTTTGGAGCTCTGGGTATAAGAGTGGTGGGTTGAAGGTCAAGCCTCTCTTGCGGCACAAAGGTCAGTGCACTCTGCCTCTACTCCAGCTCCCAGTCCGACGGTCGAACAAGCGGACAAAGACATTGCCGTTTTGACAGTCTAGTATTTCGGGCCATAGGCTTAAGTAGGCATCCAGGCCGAAGCTTGCGTGGCGGACGACGGAAGTGAGTTCCGGGGGTTGAGGCAACATTGGGATGAAGGATGTTGGAATGGCCCGAAGGTAATTGGGTCTGTACTTTATGTAGAAGCCCAGGAGATGTGGGTTGACCTTACGGAAACGGCGGAGGAAGGCGTGGTCGGAGACGTGTCCTAACCAGCGCTTGCAGGCGAGGGCGGCGTGGACGAGGGTGGTGGGGAAGCCGACGCGGAGGAGGATCTCGATGAGAAGGTCGTCGTTGTCAAGCACCTTGGATACGGCATCGGCCGCCACTGCCGCCGGCTGCCTCTCGCCTTCCATGTGCTGCGTTGGTTTCTCTCCGTGGGTTTGGAGAGGAGGATGAACAGAAGCCGCGATTTGTACGTCTAAGTTTCGGTGGGTTTAGGCGCACGGTAGGAGAAATCACGCTGCCTTCCCTCCGTTGTTATCTCATCTCAACAAACAAACAAACAAAAATAATTCAATCATGTCAGTCAAAAGAAGGAAACCAAACAAGAAGCCGTACGTCGAATCCATGGAAACGAAACAAAGAAGCACTAGCAGGAAGATAAAGGAAATTAATGCAAAACAACACCATATATGTTTTCTTCTCTTGTTCACATTCTTTTGTTGCTTCCATTCCATTCCATTCGCACACATGCATCATCATCGATCACCGGCTAAAATCTACAGCCCTGCCAAATCGAGTTTTCAGAAATACGTACCTAGTAGTAATTCAGAGATGGCATCTCTGAACCAAACCAACAACCGGCATCTGTTTCGAGCGCCGAGGGGGCGGGTCTTGCCTTGCCATGTCGACGAGGAAGGTGCCTGCCGTGTCGTCCTCTCTAGCGGTGCCGCCGCCTCCCCTGAAGGGGAGGATTTGAACAAGAAGCTAAAAGCCATCTTGCCTCTAGCCCTCGCCAAGCGTCCAAAGTCCTAAGTCCACGCGCACCCTGCACGCGGATTAAATGACCACCTCCTGTATATATAGAGATGCTTGAGAGAACAAGATGGGGTGTTGAGGCAAAGGCCAGCCACGGATCAGTGACGTGGCGGAAGACCCCCATGACACCCAATGTCCTCGGCAGCAGCAGGCCCGATGCATGGTTCATTGTGTGAATTAATGCGGTTCCGTAATCGATACCGGCCTTGCATGCCTCGTTGTACACCCAATTACACATGGGGCATGCAAACTGAGTTGTAATGCCAGCGCAATTGACCGACCCTCCCTTTCCCAAGATTAACAACAACCTTTGCATGCACCAATAAATAAGGAGCTAGCTAGCTATGCGACATACACTGCGAGAATATCTGGCGGGTGGTTTTTTTTTTTTTTTGAAACATAAAATATCTGCCCGCGGTGACGTGTTGCCAATCCATAGGGGCCAGTGGTAAAGCAGAGCAATTTGTTTGCTTGTCGTGCCAAGTTTAGCAATTCCATTGCATGAAGATTACTTGCTTTTCCAATGGCATGTATGTGTGATCTCATAAATGTTGTGCCTAGTTCAAATTCCTCTGTTTTCTACGTAGCAAATTATCATTTCAAGTCGGTCTTCTTTCTTTTTTGGGGATGTAAAAAAATAGGCATGGTTTTCTAGCAAATTTCTTTCTTTGAGGATGTCAGAAATAGGCAAGGTGAATCAATTGTTCTAGAGTGAGCTACTGGAACAGCTCATCTTTCTTTCTAATTGTTCTAGGCAAGCCTCCTCTTGTTTGATGTTGATGGGCATGGGACTTGTAAGCCAATGTTTCTCCATACATCTCCTTTGCTTATAACAAAGGAGCACACATGCCATCCAGAGAGAAAACACAAAAGGGGAGAGATGATTTTATTTGCTCGCCAATCAAACCATCCAGGAATACACTCAAAATCATATAACTACACAGATGCATGTTGCTCACAACATGCATGTTCCACATCAAAAATAAAACGCAACAGCTATCGTCTATCATCATCATCTGTTTGTGTTATTCGCAATTCTGAAAAATAAGGCAAACTATAGCTACACTGACAAGAATCAAATCCCTTTCGTCATGGCCTCAGGGCCACCCTTCTTCAGTCACAAGCTAACAAAGAGCCAGCGGCACTTAAAGAACACAGCCAAGACCTCTACATCCAAAACCAAAACTTGGATAATAAGAGCCTGTTCGTACTCCCTCCGCTCCGCTCCGTTACTTCGTTCTGGAGCGGAGCGGTATCCTGTTATAATTTGTGGAGCAGCTAAAACGATGCTCCGCCCGCTCCGCTCCGCTCCATGATAAGAGTGGAGGGTTGCCAAACACAGCTTAAGTAGCATGATCCGCCAGTCGTCCCGCCGGCCATTGATTGATACTCCCTCTGTTCCAAAATACTTGACTTCCATTTGTCAAAAAATGAATGTATCTATATACTAAAACATGTCTAGATACATTTATATTTTGACAAATGGAAGTCATGTATTATGGAACCAAGGGAGTAGTAGTCAATTCAACCCAAGAAGTGGCCACCAGGGTTGCTGCATGTGAATATGAAGTAAACTGCATGATCAGATCCAGCCGTTGATTTCCACAAACACGACCGCGTCCACTAGATGAGAAGAGCGTCTCTGACCCTGAAATCAACATGCACCAGTTAGTTACGCTCTAGACCAGAAAAGGCATGAAGAATTCATGATTATCAGAATGTTGAATAGTAAATACTCCCTCCATAAAGAAATATAAGAGCATTTAGATCACTACTTTAGTGATCTAAACGCTCTTATATTTTCTTTACAGAGGGAGTACTTGGCGGTTGCACTAATATACAGATCTTTAAGAAATGACATGGCCTCCACTAGAATATTAAATGGATGACACTGTCAGGAGAGACGTTGACTTGGAAGTAGAGATGCATAACAGTGTCTATTTTTCTTTCCAGCAAACAAATAGGCAGAACCAAGCTAAAACCAAGTCAGCCTCAAACCGTGCAAGTCATTGACCTACTCCACACACCCTAGAAATTTGCAAAACAGGGTAGACACACAGATAACAAAGCTGCAAGTTTTAGAGTAAAATGTAGGCACATGGCTAAATGGTGAGCTTAGTACTAATCTGTACAGAGATAAAATAATCGTTGCATCTATATATGAGTATGCTAAACATGCAACGGGTTCCAGGCAGACTAAACAATAATAGTATTGTCCATTTCCACATGGACAACAAACACACAACCTTAGAGCAAAGCAAAGCCGTGCATGCACATATAGGGACAATAACAACAGGAAAATGCTCAAGAAGAAAACAATTATTGGCGGATGACTCGGACATTTTGACAAAGAATCAAGGGGGTTGTCTTACTGACCGAGCTTCTCAAGGACGGCGGCCATGTACTTGCCCTTGTGATTGACGAGGGGGTTGTCTTACTGCCGGCACCAGCAAAGACTCTGGCGCCGCCGCACCCTGGCCTTCTGATGCCATCCTTGTCGAACATGCACGAGCTAAAGGTTGGCTACTTGGAACAAGTAGCAAGCATCCCATGGTGCACCGGCCGGGTGATTGCCATCCAACTAAAGTGGACAACAGGATAATACTGGTAGGTCAGTAACAAGAGAACAAAGTTCTGTTAAAGAAGAATAGTACAAAATCTACTTGCAGCAAGTAACCAGCATGTTCTACAAGTATAATACTTTCATCTCTTAATAGGAAAATAGCCCAGTTTTCACAAATGAACTTGGTCAAACAAATGAACATGTGTCCAGTAGAAAAATACTCCCTCCATCCCAAAATAAGCGTCTCAACTTTGTACTACAAAGCTGTACTAGAGTTGAGACACTTATTTTGGGACGGAGGGAGTATAAACACAGCAATCTCTCAAAAAGATAGGAACTAATATACATATGGTTGCTTGCTATTCATGAGTCACAGCAATCTCTCAAAAAGATAGGAACAAATAGTTTCAGAACCAGGATATCCACTCTTCATGGCCAAAAACATCCACAACTTATCACAAAGATTGCCAACACACGATGACTCCCTCCAAGGTACACAAGAATACTATACGTACACGGCAGCACTACACCAATTAAATTGGTAATTGATAGCATATAGTGAGGATCTGTCCAAATCTATAACATGGACCGTCACCAAACCCTGTAGCATGTAGTGATAAAAAAAAGGACCCAGCACAGAGTTACAAGAGACGAAAATCATCCACAAGGAAGATCGGTCGTCGTTCATTCACAAAACAAAATTGGAGATTACAGCAGACACCATCACCACAGCCCCGAACTCAACCCAAGAAATTTCCATGGCGTGATGGCCAGCACACAATAACAACGACTCGATGGCTATGGACACACAGAGCAGGAGAGTAAGCATGCATAGGAAAAGAAGCAAGTGGCTCACCTAGGCCGTAGTCAGAGAAGAAGCATTCACCGGAGGTGTCAGAGGAGGGAGGGGGCTCCGGGGAGAGCAGGCGTGATTTTGCGCCAGCTCCCAACTCCGATGCGACCTAGCAAACAACAGAAATTGTTGAGCTACACTTGATCAGGTAGCACAACAAAATAAAAGAAGCGCCCATTTGTTGAGCTAGGATAGCAAAAAATAAAAAAAGCGCCCATTTGTTGAGCTAGGATAGCAAACAACTGACAATCAAACATAGAGCAAGACTGCAAGACCTGTTGTTTCTAGCAAAACAGAAACCAATTTAAACAGACAAGAGATGTAGCAAGGAGCCATGACATGCATATATACTCCCTCCGTTCCAAAATATAAGTCTTTTTAGAGATTTCAAATGGACAACACATACGGATGTATATAGACATATTTTAGAGTGTAGATTCACTCATTTTACTCTGAATGTAGTCACTTGTTGAAATCTCTAGAAAGTCTTTCTAGAGATTTCAACAAGTGACTACATACGGAGCAAAATGAGCGAATCTACACTCTAAAATATGTCCATATACATCCGTATGTAGTAGTCCATTTGAAATCTCTAAAAAGACAAGTATTTAGGAACGGAGGGAGTAGAAGACAAATAAATGACCTAAGAATCAACATCTAACTTGGCAGCAAGTGATTTGTTGTGCTCCGTAAGAAAAGAGGACGAGTCCTACTAAGAGAGGACGCCAAAGCTTGTGACCAATCTTATCCATAAAAATATAAGATTGGCCAAGCAAAGCCGCACACAAGTGAGCAACAGAAAAATAGATTTGCAAATAGCCTGCACATAAGCAAGCAACAAAGGCAGAAGCAGAATTCTGCTGAAAGGGCATACAATACTAGAGGAGTTGATATGAGCATGCATTGTTGATGGCAGCACATCAGAAGCGACTCGCAAATAAACAAACAGTGCTGGAATTAATGAGGAAAGCATGACAAACATGCTAAGGACTCACTTGACTGGACACTAATCCAGAACACTAAATTCATGATACCATGTTCAAGCAATCATGATAGTGACCAAACCAGAATTAGAAACGATGGCTACGTTCTGGAACCTATTCAACAAGAGACATCCCTGACCATATAAGAAATGCACATTACACAGCACTTACACCACACATGTCTTAGTAAAAGGACTATAAATCATCAAAATGCCTAACTGCTACCACGGCTCGATGGCCATGGGCACACAGTGCATACAAGAAAGCATGGGAGAGCAACTTAAGTGGCTTACATATGTCGGATTTGAAGAAGCGCCAGCAGGGGCACTGCCCAGGAATGAGCTTCGGTACATGCAGAGCTGCTTTGGTGACCAAACTCGTGTTGTCAGCATTGTCTCCTCACAATGGTCCATGAAGGCACGCCTGGAAACAACTCTGCTCCACAGCGTGGCCATGGTGGTTCTGTGCTGCCTGTACGCCATGCTTCTCGGCCATATAATCTGAGCCATACACAACGAGCACATAACACCAGGACCTAATAAAACAATATATTATGTAAAGCAACATGTTTGCACCCTACAACAATAGGAAAATTTATGTTAGGAGAAGACCAAGAGGACAGAGTTAGCTGTTACTACTGGTCAAGGAAGAACTACTGAAACCAAATTGCTATGCAAAAGAAAAAATTCTCAATGTCCCTCTACAAGTCATGACATACACAGACTAGAATATTTCAGTTAAAGAAATAACTCTTTGTCTGAACTAAAGACATTGCCAGTCTTTTATTTCAGATCGCCAAGATGTTGATCTGATCCTTGAAATGAGTCATACACACCTCACTAGGAACAATGAGCTAGGCACGATGACGCAGTCAAGCCGACAGTGAAGAGATAGTGCAAATGATCTACTCTGAACAGGAAAAAAATTAGAATTGAATACCAAAGGTTCACATATAAAGCTGAGAAATAGTACATCATTTTTCAAGAGAGCAAACATCCAGAATGCATACTTCACTATATCTTAATTCATCACAAAGAGCATTTCAAATTATGAAAGCTGCACCTCATACATCACTCAACTACCTAAACAGTTTCTCCATTATTAGTGGTTCAAGTGTCTAAGTGTAAATACTGAGGTGAGCATTAACTCAATTCCAAGTGTTGCACTAATCAGCATGCAGTGTGAAACTTCTATGGTCACTGAAATGAACCAATGTCGAACTGCTACCACGGCTCAATGGCCGTGGGGGAACACAGGTCGTAAGAAAAAGCAGGGGGACAGGAACCTAAGTGGCTTACCTATGCCGGAGTGGAACAAGATGCAGCCCCCAGAGGCACCATGCAGGACTGGGCGCCGGCATAGGCAGAGCTGCTTTGCTGACCAAAATCGTGCCGAACGGCGTCATCTCCAAACCATGGTCGCCAAAGGCACACCCAACAACAACACTGCTCGGTAGCCCGACCATGGTGGTTCTGTACTGCTTGTAGAGGAGGATGCAGAGATCCACTCTTCTTGACGCCATGCTTCTCAGCCATATAATCTGAGCAGTGCAGAATCAAACAAGGCAAGGCAATCAACACCACATAGATATTCATCTATCCCTGCATACTGGCTGATACTAGTATAGATTTTTAGTTGAAGCCTTGAAGGAGCTGAGTTTGGCTTATGTATGTACCTTGGAATTGAATGTTCTTCATGTCGTCAAGGTGCATGCCGGGTTGATCGTGTCATCGAGGCCTGAAAAAGAACGGGTCCATTACAAAGATATATCATGCTTTCTAGCTTACAGCTAAACCATGGTCCATTAGAACAACATATTATGTGAAGCAACATGATTGCATCCTATAGCGATAAGAAAAAATATGCTAAGAAGACAAAGAGTCCAGAATTAGTTGGTACTGTTGGTCAAAGGAAGAAGTGGTGAACCAAACGCTATGCAAAAAATGTATTTCAAAAGAAAAAGAAAACTCAATGTCCCTCTACAAGTTATCAATTCTGTTAAGTTTCAGGCATCTTCATAATGAACATAGCATTATTTCTCTAAAGTACCATACAACCATCAGATGTGCTATAATTACATCATCCAGTCTCAAGAGATTGACTTATACTTAAACAATTAAATGAGAACTACTCCTCCCTCCAAAGAAACACAAGGCAGCACATACCAATTGGTAGCAGGCAAACTGACAGTGGCACTGTTATCAAGCCTCTAAGAAATTACATAAACACACAAAGTTAAGCTGTCAACCTTGCCAGCTTGAAAAAACAGCCTCCAATCTAAACACCATATTATCAGACTAACACCGTATCAGCAGACTAACATCAATGTAAAAAATGTTGAACATTTTTTCAAGCTTAAAATGAATAATTCTATTAAGATATAATAATACAAAGATAATCCATCTCACCCAAATTTGACAGCACCTTATAAGGTTCAGTGCACATAACCATGGAAAAGGATAGTATAGAATTGATGGCTTACCATTGTGATAACCATGTTGTAACGTGATCAGACGACTCCAGTGCAGACAACCGCTACACCCCATATAACATAAGAAGCACGTGAGCATGACACAAGAATAAGTAAACAGTAAACTAATGGCATGCTGTCATGAAATGCTTTTTTTACAAGTGTCCTGAAATGCTTGTTGAACATGCCAATTTTCTGGGGATAGGATATCTTTTCAGGAGGCTTAGCAAAGTCGGCACGCAATGCTCATCCCCCATTTAAATGTTGGAGCCCAGAAATGAACTGCGATCAAAGTCAGATTATCGTCTCAGCCTCTTAAGTGATACTCATAGTCAAGAATGCAGCTCGGGAATGTCAAGAATAAGCGCAGAGTTGGCAAAGACTTTCCGAGGGAGAAAGACATAGTCTCTTTGGGTCTTGGGAAAATTGTAGTATTTACCGGTAATCCACTTTATTGCAAAAGGTAATATCTTTAGGAGTCAAATCTTGCATGAGGAAGTCAATATTTTCCGTTGCCAAGCTTACCAGGAAAAAATTTGGACATGAGTGGCAACAGGAGATGAACATATTCAGCTATGTCGTGGCGCGGTCTTTCCGCTCCAGATCTGAAGGTCGAGCTGCTCCTCCTCCTCTGCTCACTCTTCCCCTCCGGCTGTGTCCGATCTGCAGCGTTTGCTGCCAGTTCCGGTGCTGGCGGGGTGCCGGTGGCATATCTTGAGTCCAGGGGAAACCCTTGGTCGGATCTCCGACCACGGCGGTGAGGGCGCGTGCGCGCATCACCTTTTCTCCTTCGAGGCACCGCTGAGGTCTCCCGTATCCATCCCCGTCCCAGATCCCGGGTGAAAGCCCAAAACTCGTCTCGGGTTGGGCGGTGGCGGCGTCCTGCACGTCGTTCCCTCCTTGGAGGCGCCGCCTTGGGTTTGTCTGGTTCTCCGGGTGAGTGGTGCCGAGGTAGGAGAGCGCTCGTCGGCTGCGAGTCCAAGCAGAGGCTTCACAAGCTTAGCCCTTGGGTCTTTGCAGCTTGTTTCTTCGACAATCCTCCCAGTGGTTTTCCTTCTGCTCTCGGTGGCCCTGGGCAGGTGGCAGGGCAGCTAGTGGTGTGCCTTCGGCGTGGTGAGGACTGTGAGTTATGCCTGCTCTGGGTTTCGACCGGCACCTGCTCTTGCTCTCGGGTGAGCGCCCAACGACCCGACGGTGCGGCGCCTTCGAGCCTAGGCGAGAGGATTGGGGTCTTCTTCGGCGTTGGAAGACAGGTTTCGTGATCCCAATCCCACGATCCGGCTGCGCGTAGTTCTTGCAGGCCTTTGGCTGATCCTTGACGCTACTCTGCTCCCTTGCTCTTGGTGCCGATGTGCAGCGGGCTTCGACATTACTTGCAGGTTTTTCATGTGTATTTCTATGTGTGCAGTAGTGTGCGTTGCGTTGTAAACTGCTTTGTCAGCTCCCTTGTATCTTTCGGTCGCTCTTGCTTGTTGGCCTTGTGTAATCCTGGCCGGTTGATGGCTTTGTTAATTCAAAGTCGGGCTCCCCTTGAGCCTTCGTTCTAAAAAAAACATTTTCAGCTATATGGTGAACTAAACACTGCTGATATACTCTTGGGTGCCCTGTAATTGGGCTTGTTTGGACAGGTCCAAGAGATTCTTGGTATGGCAGGAAGTTCCGCTCTCACTATTGCGCTTTGTGGAGGAGCAAAATTATATAAGGGATTTTGTAAACCCAAATATAAACTTGCTAAAGATACCTGGCCAGCAGGTTGTCTCCTGAGTCCTGACCAGTGTGGATAATAAGGAACATATTACAAAATGTTCTTGGCTGACCCAACTAACACACAACAAAGTTTTAAAATCATGACAGGAATGGCAGTGCGAAGGTGGCTACTCCTCAATAGGGAGGAGAGAGTGGAACCCTACCAGAATCAAATGGATCATAAGACAACTTAAAAATAGAGCACTAAAGCTGTTTATAGGAGGGGACTAAATAGTTGTTGGCTCCAGGTTTTGATGGTTTCAGGTTCTACTCTATGATGTATTTAGTTAGACTACTGTTTACTTTGATTCTCTATGGTGGTGTGTCTTCTCCGTGTTATTTTTTCCGCTTACTCACACATGTTGAAACCAAAAAACAGAGTAAGGACACAGTATTTTCACATTTAAAATATGCCACAGCCTGGCAATCCTAATAGAACAACACAGTCCAAAGCTAAAAAAAAAGACACAAAAGGAAACATGTATGATGCACCGACTGGGGAACAAAGCCAATGGTTGTAGGCTAACTGTTTTATAAAAGAGAGAAGAAGAAATCTCTTTGGGGCTTGAGAAAAATGCAGTATTAACCACTAGGTCGCTTTATTATAAAATGCAATATGCAAAATGCAATAACCTGTTCAATGAGAAGAAAGTCAATATTTTTCTATGCCAAGTTTAACTAGGAAAGTTTCAGGCACGAGTGGCAAAGGGGGTAAATATTTCAGCTCTATGGTGAACTAGAGAGTGCAATTCCCCTGTAACTAGGTTTGTTTTAGACATATATGAGGGATGCCCTGGTATGGCAGGAAGTTAACCTCTCACTATTGCACTTTGCTGGGGAGCCCAACTGTGAAATCTGGCCGTGGGTTGTCTCCTGACCACTATAGATATTCAGGAAAATAAAGCAAAACGTTCTTGGCTTGAGCAATCTGACATCTGACACACTGCAAGGTTTTAGAATCATGGCGGGAATGACAGAACAAAGGTGACTACGTCTTGAATGGGAGGAGAAACTGGAATCTGCAACTACCAGAATCAAATAGATCATAATACAACTTATAAGAGCAGAGCACTGTATCTGCTTGTAGGAGAGGACTAGAACCAAACACAGTCTGAAGACAAAAGGATAAAAGAAAACATGTATAATCCACCGACAGAGGAACAAAGCGAACATTAACCTTCTTAGGGCCTGTTCGGCAGCTCCCCAACTCCAATAAATACTCAAATCCAGCTTCTTTTTTCGATCGCCAGCTTCCGACGCGAGCGCTAGCGCTCAGAAATTCGTTCGGCTCCTCGCTCCAGCTTCTTGTACGCGTCAGCAGGCCAACCTGGCTGGGCGGGCTGGAGCCCAGCCGGCTCAACAGGTAAGGTGGCCTTAGGGGCCAGTCAAACACACGAGCACAGGGGAAATAGAAGTAGCGAACCGGTACGTGACCCCTCGATTCACTTCGCGGTGGCAGCTCCTCGTAAATATCACCAACTCGAGATTTCTGAGATCGCCGAAACCGTCTCTCCGAGTTTTTGTACGTGCATGCCGCTCCGATCCAGGAAGCCAGCTTCTTGGAGCTGGGCCGTTTGGGCTAGCTCCGCTCGCAGATTTGTGGAAGCTGGGAGCCAGCGAGCTGCCGAACAGGCCCTTACAACAACTTCAGATTCTAAAATTGGTAGAAGACATTTGCTTATAGGCAAACTGTTTTATACTTCCCTCCTAGTCAATGTTGCTAGTGTGCACAACAATATATAATCAAAAGTGAGAACCAAAAATGAGATAAGATGTGTAAAACTAATGCAAGTATGACTTGTCACTGACTGGTTTTGGGACAAGTCTATTTTATGATGTCTTTAGTTTGACTACTGCTATTTTGATTCTCTATGGTGCTATGTTTTCTCCATGTTATTATTTTTTTCACAAACAATGTCCACCTGGTCTCATATACTGAAACCAAAAAACGGAGTAAGCACACAACATTTTCACATTTAAAACATGCCAACAACCTGGCAATCCTAAGACAACAAAGGAGTCTGAAGCTAAAAAGACACAAAGAAAACATGTACAGTCCACCTACAGGGGAGTAAAGCCAATGTTTTACAGCAAGCACTTCAGAACCTAAAACTGGCAAAAGACATTTGCTCGTAGGCGAACTATTTTATACTTTTCTCCTTGTCAATGTTGCTAGTGTGCACAAAAATAAATAATCAAAGACGAGAACCAAAAAAAAAACAGATGAGATGTAAAAAAGACCTTGGATCCCAGACGGAGGAAGCTCCAGGGGTGGATATCTGGTGCTTCCCCACCCCAGGCAGAAACGGGACCCGGATAAATCCACACGGCACACCACTTCCAACTTCAACTGTCGGATTTCACCATTCCAGCCCCTCCTCCGCGCCCCAACTGAGGCCATTGACGAATCCGCTCAATCTGGACACCGCCGTCCTGAGGCGAGGAAGAGACGGCCGCGTCGTCGGCCGAGCACAAGCACGCGGAGGGGAGGTCATCATCGTCACGGCGACCATGGCGGATGGATCTGGGAGCCAGTGGCAACCGGCTCAGTTGCATGTATAACAAAATGTCAAGCAACAGTCCTGCTCCAGAAATTTTGGCTGCATGTATAACAAAATGGAAGGCAAGTAGGTCAACATACAGCGGAAGCAACATGCAGCCGTAACATCTCTCTCTTCATTTTTCAGTTTCTAAAATAAATTAAAAATAATTGTGAAATCTGAAGCACAACCGAATGAAAGAAGATTCGCATAATCACTTACACTTCCATGCACTACAGAGTCCAACTTTTAGTGTTAATATTGATCTTATGACATGTACTGTTACAAAGATGCAAACTGCACTACTGATTTCACAATTTGCCACCGGCACTTTTCGAACATGAGTTGCTAATCAACGACAAGCACAGCAGGCTTGTAGGAAACTAAAGGTACATTCTACTGCATAGGGTAATGCTTCCAAATAAGTTGCCAACGTAATTTATTCAGTCTGAAGAAACTTCAGATGCTGCCAAGGATTGTGCTTCATTTGTTCAAGAAGATAAGTTGGATTGCAGGACCTATCTTCTTGTCCTCTCTGAGGAAATAACTACTATGCAAATTAAGGCCAGAGGAAAGAGACGAACAGAGGGTAAGGGGGGACGAGAGAAATGCTTACATTTGTCCGCCCATGGCGTCAGAGCAGCGGAAGAGAGGCGTCCGGGGAAGGGAAGAAGGAAGCACACGGAGCACCTGCGCGCGAGCGCATCAGGGATGGGAGCAGCCAAATTGAAACCTATTCATATATCATAGCAGCACACACAGAGTGGTTAATGGAGAAGGCCAGCTTGTCACTAATAAAAAAACCAGAAGTAGAAAAGCTAAATGGCGGACGGACGAATTGTTGTGTAAATTTGCAAGAGAAGCATTGTTTGTCACATACATGGCTAGAATAATTTGCAGAAGCATAGTTTGAAGCTATAGTTGCAACTTGCACAAAGCTTACCACTCCAAGTAGTCGCCCTTGCATTTCTGCCCTTTTCCTTTCTTGGTACGCACGCTGTGTTGAAGAGCTGGGTGAGATGAGACATTGCATTTCTCGTTCCAGTAGCAGCCAGGGATCAGATTGTCTCAATTGAAGAAGTAGCATCACAGGTGAATTCTTTACTTATCTAAAATTCAGAATAAAACAAGTCAATGCCCAGTTCAATATCACATGGTGGAAGAAGCATCGTTTGAAGCTCAAATGAAATAAAACTAGAAATCTAACTTGAGAATAAATAAAAGGCTTGTGGAATTAACCCACAACAGTGCCAACTTGGGCTGTCACTGGTCAGTGGCATAAAAAGTGAATTAAAAGGTAATTTTTTCGAATTTAAAGTTATCAACAGTATATCATTTACGTAAAGGTAGAGTTGGAAATCATGGCAGGTGAGTGAAAAGCAACATGTCAAATATGCACCTTTTGAAAACATTTTCATTTGTTGGTTATATATTAGCTGCTGTATAGGTAAAGAAGTGTATCATAGTAGCTGATGTTGGTCTGAAACCACCATCATTATGAAAAAAAATCAGTTTGAGAGGTGATAAAAAATCAGCTTGAGAGGTGATAAAGAGTTACACTACTGTGCTATTATACAAGTTGCAGCAAGCTTACCACTCCAAGTAGTCGCCCTTGCATGCATTTCTTCCCTTTTCCCTTGCTGGTACGCACGCTATCTTTAAGAGATGAGCGAGATGAGCCACCGCATATGTCGTTTTCAGTAGCAGCCAGGGACCACATTGTCTCAATTGAAGAAGCAGTACCATCGGTATATTCTTTACTTATCTAAGATTCAGAATAATTCAAGTCAGTCCCCAATTCAGTATTAAATGGCAGAGGCAGTTTATGAAACAAAATTAACCCAGGAAGGAAGCTCAAATCAAAGCAAATTAGAAATCCAACTTGAGAATAAACAAAAGGCATTCCCTCGAGACTTAAGGAAAACTACCAAGAAACTAGCATAAGTTATATGGCCACACACACAGTTCATCGATTTTTTTTCAAAAGAAGAAAAGCTAAACGATGGACGGATTGGTGTTGAAATCCATTCAGTCAAATAGGAAAGGAGAGATGGCAGAGGATAAAACGTGTCTTTTTCCCTTGTTGTTTTGCTGAAAACACAAGGAAAATGGCAATTAGAAAGAATGCAGCACATGGAGATGCATCAAGTGTTTTCACATTAAAGCAGCCATGTTTCAATATGAACAAGTCAACTCTATTTAAATCTGGAATACCATGACAAGGGAAATGCCTACATTCATGTATTTTTCCCTTGCCTGTTGAGTTAATAGCATGCAGCAGAAGCATTGTTTGTTTGTCACGTGCATGGCTAGAATAATTTGCAGATGCGTATTCTAACTAGGATAAGAAAGAAAGCTTCGATTTTCTTGTCTCAGTTTACATGTGCAGTAAGGAAATTAGATGGCACACACACACAGTTTACCAAAAAAAATCAGAAGAAAGTTTCCGTTTCCTTGTCAGAACATGGACTAATGTGGTGGTGCAGGAACCAAAATGGATGGCACCAAGTGCAGAACATGAGGAGAGGGAGTGAGATGCCTTCCATGGTGTCCGGCGGGCACTAGGGTTAGAGAAGCGGGACAGCGGAAGAAGCACACCGACCTTGAAGGAGGAAGGTTTCAGTTTTCCTCTTCATGGTGCACCTGTGCGCATCAGGTAGTGAGGGAGGGGAGCAGCCAAATCGAAAGAAACAGAGGGGGAAGAGATGGACCTATCATGGCGGCGGCTGATGTGGCGTGGTGTCGGAGCTCCATGTCCATGGAGAAGCACAGGGACCGGTGGGTGGTTGTGGAGGCCGTGGTCTGACGCTGGGATATGGGCGCGCCGCCTCAATTGCCCGGTGGCAGTGGATCTCCATCCATCAGTGGGAGGGAGCAGCAGAGGACGCCGCCGCCTCTTCTGTACAGAACCGCCACGCAGCGCAAGGTGCCTGGCAATGATCGCCTCCTCCTCTGTTGTACCTGATCCTGCACAAGGACAAGAAAATTAACAAATCTTGAGCTCAAGTTGAAGAAGAAAAACAAATCAAACTAGCTAGCTAGGGGAAAGTTGAAACTCTGCAATCAAGGAGGGGTCATGGTCTTACCAGCACCGTAGAACTTGATGTTGCAGCAGCCAACGTAGTGCTTCTGGTGGTGTAGGGGTTTGAGTTTACCGGAGATGGCCGGTCGTGATCGTACGGCGTCCACAGCTGCTGTTCTTCACTGCTAAAAAATAATGAAACATTGTCAGTTCAGTTTAGTAACACGACTAATGGCAAAGATAAACTAGTAGTACAACAAATGAGGTGATAGTGGCAACATTGTTCTAACAATGCCTCTCAGTACATTAAGAATAGCTCCAGGATTTTGCAAGAAAGTAGATCATTTACGAAATCTATAGAATGAGTATAGATCAGCGTTGTTCGATAACTAAGCAGATTAGTCCATGGTTTAGAAACTAGTAAACCAGAGGCAGGGGACGTGCAAATATATTGTTTACAGTGTGAATATACGCACATATCAATTGTTTCGTTTACCCAGAACAGATATGTGCAAGACACCAATGGTTCATCTATGTATATATGGTTGTTCGGTTGCAACCAACATTATGCCTAGCCTAGCTGCACTAAGCAACAAGGCCACTCCAAATTCAGAGGACGCAACTGCAATGGAGTTAACCATAGTATCGTAGTTCAGCAATAATGACATGAGCGGCATCATTTGGAGAGCACCACAAACTGAGAATCCTTGCTCGTTTTGTTTTCTTGGGAAGTTGAGAGCAACAAGCTTGGAATACCAGCAAGGCTAGCATGCATCTTACCTCCCTCAATTGCTTCCCTTCCAGTTTGTTACTTGCGTTAAAGACCTCCCTCCCTCCCTCCATGGAGAAAAATGGTTCCTTTGTTGCCAATCAATCGCTGATTAGTAAAGGAGAAGCAGGTCAGCCGGGTCAGAGTAAAAACGCAAGCGCGAAATGCAACAATCTATCAAAATGGTCTGCTCTCAAAATCAACTTGGAATTCTCCATAATACTAAATCTTCAGACCTGCACAAGTAAATTTCCATAAAAAAGTTCAGCAATTTGGATAAAACAGAAATGACTAAAAAGATGTCATTGGTTGATAACTAATCGTTCCAGGCCGCGAACTTTGGAAACATAAGTGTAGAAATAGAAAAGATTGTCACAGGGCAGGGACTTGTGTTTGGATGTTTCATCAAAAAAGCAAGTCTATGTATGTGTGCATGTTACGAATCATGTTCTGGCTATTTTGTGACCGGAGGTTCAAGTATGTGCTAGGATTCTATGTTTTGTTTGCTTAATACTTAACCTAATTAAAGCCCTTCTTGCTAAATGCTACTCCCTCGGTTCGGAATTACTTGTCACAGAAATGGATGTATCTAGACGTATTTTAGTTGTAGATACATCCATTTTTATCCACTTTTGAGACAAGTAATTTGGAACAGAGGGAGTAGGTTAGGTGTAACATAAAGCCTGAAAGTGAATCTCGATTCTTCTCTCTCAAAGAAAAATTTTCTGACAGAACCTCGTCAAGTGAAAGCGTGTGCAATCTATCTATTTGTTCCTGTATGTAAACTATATTGTCTCGAAACTTGTGGCAAAAAGAGCTCTGCTTCATTCTGAAATTAATGTTCTTGTATTGATTTACATATATATCTCACAATACTCTGGTCTTGGATTTGCGAGAGCCTCTCTCAAGGAAAGAGGGAAGAAAGATTCAAAAAAAATTTTTGTGGTGACGCTCTCGCTTTGCTAATGTGATGTGGTTCAGCACAGGATGGGAGGGAGAGGGAGAGATACCTTGGACGTGGTCGAAATCGAGCAGAGAGCAGCGTGAGAGCTGGCGGTGGTGCACCTGCGCGCGCACGAGTCAGGGAGCGACCAAATCGAAAAGAGCAAAGGTTGAGAGAGAGAGAGAGAGAGAGAGAGAGAGAGAGAGAGAGACCGACCTTGAAGAGCTGGATGCCTTCCATGGTGAGGTCACGAGCTACTGTAGATGGAGAAGAAATGGAGGACGGGACCATGGCTGCAAGTGCGTGGTTGTGGAGGTAGGTGGATCCGGCGCCGTGATGTTCGAGCAGATGAACCAGGGAAAGAGGAGGTTGGCGCCCCTCACTTCTCTCCCTCCTCGCCTGCTTGGTCACGCCATCTCCACGAGGATCTGGGCGCATCTCCACGACGCGGCCAGGGGAAGGGCGGATCTGGGCGCGGCCGCTTAGTCGCGGCCAAGGTCTCGGTCTCGGTCGATCTCCCTCCCTCCCTCTTCTCGCCGTCGGGGAGGGGATGAGGAGAGGGCGGCGAGGTGAGAGGGAGCGGCGGTGGGTGGTTGCGGCGATCGAGGAGGCGAAGGGAGGAGTGATCCGTCTGGCGTTGGGTGGGACGGGTCGGGTCGGGGCTTCTTTTTCCTTTCCTTCCTCCCAATCTTCTTCCTGATTGGTCGCTCGAGGTCACCCACGGATCGACCCCTCCTTCGCCGGACGATCGCAGTCGTAATTCACATCCAACGGTGGGTGTGGTTCTCGGAAGCAACAACGAGCAAACTTTACTGTCGGTGAATTTGTGGCTGCTCGTCCCATCCCACGCATAGACGTGCGTTTGTGATTGGTTGCTCGCCCCATCCCACGGATCAACCCCCACCCTTCTTCGACACGCACGGACCAATGAATTTCTCTCCTCGTCACACGGCCCTACCAGCGAGTCTAGCGCCGCCAGCTGATTGCTTGTCCGCATCATCCTTTTGAGCCGATCCTAGTCGTTCCTCGCGTTCCGCGGAAGAGGGTGCGTTCGTGCGTGCGTGCCACATCTCTCCTCTCATTTTCGTTTGAACTCATCAATCAGGATCGCGTCAAAAATATTCCCATAGTTTATGCTCGAGTCGGACTCTAAATCTTTGGCCACCAAATCAGGGCCGGAAAAATCCAAAAGAGACAAACCATGGCGTTGCATGGTTTTGGCTTGTTGGCATATAAAGTCAGAGCTGCGAGGCTCATGTAATCAGGTTATATTTTCGAGGGTAGACACGACGATATTTATTTTGTATGAATTTTCTGCTTGAAAGTTGCACTTGGCTCAAGGTCCATCGTCGTCGACGGGTTGCGTGATGCTCACGTCTACTTTGGCGGAAGGTTCCTCGTCTGTCGAGAGATTATCCGTTCGATCGTCGTTACCCCAGCTCCAGGCTACGTGTACTGCTCGCGTAATTGGAAGTGTTTTTTTTATCGGTGGATATTGGATATTATTGCATCGGGCCATATCATGTGTATTTGCATTTCTAAGACCAACTACACACTCATATCACCTCACTTGAACAATATAAGGCGGATTTGATTATTTTCAACGGAGAGAGGTCATCGTGGTTGGGGCATATCATATCATAGTATTTTGAAAAAGGCCTCTATTAGGAGGGCATACAAGTGGAAAGATCATCAACATGAAAGTCACTGAGAGGCGCAAATGTTTATTCTAGATCATGACAATCCAAGGCACCATGCAAGACTCGCACCGGATTATCGAATCTTTGTTCGAGCCCCAAATGATTTCTAGATGTGGCCCGGTAACAATTGATTTCTATATGTGGCCCAATAATAAAAGGGAAATAATTTTCTCCCCACCATACCCACCCGAAGCGACAAGGGAGAAATGTCGTGCCCTACCATCCATCACCAGAGTAAGCCAAGTCATTCACATAAAATCATAGGATTTGGGATGAAGGTTGGCTAAGTTACTAAAAATTATTTTAGCACACCCACGTGACCTATTTATTGCCTAAGGTGGTGTCGGGAAACAAGACAAGATTTTGAAACTATAGATTGGCTCGAAGGATGATGTTTTACGAACCCTTGTATGTTGGTGCAACTGAGACCTAGCCTCACACATGTGGTCATGTTCTGCCTATATGAGAACTAACCTAACTCAGGACGCATGGTGTGGTAGAAACTATGCAAGGGTGGGTAATGAGATTTTGAAAGGGTGGATAATGAGATTTTGAAAACACAACCGACGGGCCCAAGTAGCAACCCGTCGGTGGCATATAGCACTAGTGGGCCTAAATTATAGCCGGTAAGTGTTGTGATTGGACCACTTACGGCCCATGTTGCAATCCGTTCAACGGTAAAACTTGCTCCTGACCTAAATCGGCCGATGGCCAGCGCCAATTCGACATACAAGCGTGTCCTCAATCGTCGTCGTCATCGCAATGAAATAAGTGGGTGCATTTTTATTTTTATTTTGCAGGAGAGTAGGTAGTTATGTGTGTGTGTGTGTGTGTGTGTGTGTGTGTGTGTGTGTGTGTGTGTGTGTGTGTGTGTGTGTGTGTGTGTGTTGTTTTATCTCTGAAGAGCTAGTAGGTGACTAGCTAGCTAGCTGGGACGATGCATGCATGGACACAGCTTCGGTGCCTTAAAGGCACATGCCTTTGGGTCACTGACATGTGAGCCAGCTATCTGTTGGGTCCACATGTCATAGACACAAAGGTAGGTGCCTTAAGGCACCGAAGCATCGTCCTGCATGTATACATCATGCGTGAGCTGGCTGACCCAAGTGTGTCGAATCGAATAGGAAGGACAATACATTTTTTTTCTTTAGTTAAAAGATGGTAAATAAATATGTCAGAAGATAATATGTTTTTTAAACACAGTACGGACGCAAGCGCTCATATAAACATGCATACACTCATCCCTACAAATGCACACACGCACACTCTACCCTTATGAGCACCTCCGAGAGACTAGGCCGGCATATCATCTTGAGATTTTACGAAGTCACCATAATCGACGGGCACGTCTCATCCCACTGAAAGCGTATCGCCGGTGCTAGGACTTGAACCCTGTTGGGCTGGTGATGTCAGAAGATAATATATTGGGCTACGTTCTCTATTTCAAGGTACAAACTAAATAAATACTCCAATATATGTTTACAAAAAGTTAAAGGTTAATATGTCACTCAAACAACTTTGCAAGTTGGAAAAGAATATCGGAAGTACTCAATAATAGTTTGAGATCAGCTCAAGAACCATCTCTTAAAAGAAAAAGAAAAAAACATATTCTATCATTCTCTCAACATCCCTTCTGGCACTGCAGTAGCGATGTAATCCGCTTAAGTCTAGCCACTCCTGGCAATTATTGAGTTTAACATATCAGAAGTTAGTTTCCTTTCTGCCCTTATACCCATGCTCGCCGAGCAAAACCGGTTGCCAAAATCACAAGGTTAGTAGCTCGAGAACCGGGTCTCGAAAGGCCGTTTGTGTCCGGCGAGATCAGGGATGTCGCACAATTAAATATCTGTCATCTCCCCGCTAATATAATACTCTAATACCGTCCATAAATACTTGTCGCACAAATGGATAAAATTTGATATGTCTAGAATTAAAATACGTTTCTGACAAGTATTTATGGACGGAGGGAGTATGAAACACACACCACAGACTCCGAGTTGGATTCTCAAGCATAGGAAAAATCCTGCGCTTGGCCTTGGTTTCTCCCTGACGTTCGTTTTTCTTGCAATCTGGTTGCCTACATGTTGCTTTTGCAGCTCCTGCCGAACGCTCCCGTGCTCATTCTACTTATGTTTTCTTTAAACGATAGTGGTGGTGGTGGTGTTTGTCTCGTGGATGCGTTCGTCCGTAGCGCTCCGCAATGCATCGTTTTATGCATCGGTTGTGATCGTGTGGTCTTAAGACTCGTGCCGACAAAAAACGTTGCTTCGACGTGATCGAATGGGCAAACCCGGACGGCTCTTGCGGCGTCGGGTGCCGGATCGTTTCGTGAGATACCCAATGGAGTGAGGCTCGACTGACCTGAGGGCGGAGTGATGCCGCTATAGGAGTTCGGAGATCGTCGCCAGATGCCGCTAGAAGCTACTCCTACTTAGTGGCTAAAAAGGGACTGAACTTCAGTGCCGTAACTGCACCTGCAGTTGGGCCAATGACATGTGGGCCTAGCAGATGGCTGGTCCACATGCCATTGACCCAACTGCAGGTGCAGTTACGGCACCCAAGCAGCGTTCGCTAAAAAGGATGCACCCTTTGAGATGGACCGATGTATAACATGATGCGTCCCATTGGGTTTTCAATTGTGTATTGAGCTAGCAACTCCCAAGCATGCATGCAATGCATTGAAGGTGCTGCTGGCCTGGTTGCTCACGGCGCCGCAGCTTCCACGCATGCATGCATGTTGATTCATCCTCGCCGACAACTAGCTAGCCATCCCCTTCGATCGTCCTCTCTCGTCTCGTTGTGCGAGTTTGAGAGGAAAAAAAAGGTGAGGTTTTTTCGTGGGCAGAGGCAGTATGAGGAGATGCCGTCGATCGGCGAGGAAGACGGACGGGCAGCACGCCGGCGGGATGGTCGATCGGAAGAAAAGGGTGGGATTTTTTATGGGAGGTCGTCGGCGCGGACTGCACCGCCCAACTACCTACCATACCGTATCATATCTTCGGTCGGTCGATCGCCATATCCAATCCCGGTCAAACTCCACCGTATCACTGTCGATCTTTGCCGTGCTCCCAGCCGCCGACTGTTCCCTCACACCTCGCGGCCCTCCCAATGGACGTGCAGCAGCAGAGCACCACGGCCAAAGAAGAGACACCATCGGCGCTGCCGCCGACAGCCGCCACCACGGACGAGGAGCACGAGCATCCCACGCTGCACATGCACAACGCGGCCGAGGTCATCCCGGCGCTGCCGCTCGAGACGCGCTGGCCGCCGTTCGCGCTCCGCCGGTACCGCGGCTACTGGCTGGCCGAGCGGTTCCTGCCGGCGGTCGCCGCCTTCAACGACCACTTCGAGCCGGCCCCCGGCGCCACGGACGTGCTCCTGGCCACCTGCCCCAAGTCCGGCACCACGTGGCTCAAGGCCCTCGCCTTTGCCACCGCGCACCCGCCCTCGTCGCCAGACCACCCGCTCCTCTGCCGCAGCCCGCACGGTTGTGTCATGTTCCTCGACGCCATCTTTGACCGCCCCGTCGCCGACGCGCGGGAGGTCCTCGCCGCCTACCCGTCCCCGCCGCGCCTCTTCGGCACCCACTGGGCCTACTCCCAGCTGCCGGAGCGCGTCACCGCTGGATGCCGCATCGTGTACCTCTGCCGGGACCCCAAGGACGTGATGGTGTCCTGGTACTGGTTCCTCAAGAAGTTTCTCCCCCACGACGCCGGCGACCTCGACTTCATGGAGCTCTTCGAGGTGTTCTGCGAGGGACGCAACGGGTACGGACCGGCTTGGCGGCACGCCGCCGAGTACTGGGAGGCGAGCGAGGGACACCCGGACAAGGTGCTCTTCCTCAGGTACGAGGAGATGCTGCGCGACCCTGCCGAGAATGTCGGAAAGCTCGCGCAGTTCCTCGGGTGCCCGTTCACATCGGCGGAGGAGGACGCCGGCGTGGTAGAATCCGTGGTGGAGCTGTGCAGCCTGGAGAAGCTGAGTAACCTGGAGGTGAACAGGAACGGCGCGCCGGCGCTGGCCGTGCCCAACAACGCCTTCTTCAGGAAGGGGGTGGCCGGCGACTGGCGCAACCACATGA
Organism: Triticum timopheevii; assembly: GCA_963921465.1. NCBI lineage: Eukaryota > Viridiplantae > Streptophyta > Magnoliopsida > Poales > Poaceae > Triticum > Triticum timopheevii. Next base: position 483,636,072 of record OY997270.1, on the reverse strand, counting down.
CGCCGGAGATGGCGGCGAGGCTGGACGCCATCGTCGAGGACGCCCTGCATGGCACAGGGTATTCATTCGTCCACTCCGGCCACGCGGCGGAGCACCACGGGACCGGCCCCGGAGCACCATAGATCGTTCGACGGCCCAAGAAAGAAACATGAATAACATGATGCGATCAATGCAGGCCGGGTTTCCATCTGGATTAAATCAAGCAAGACTGTAGTGTTCTGTTTTCTGCAGTTTGAGCTGGATCGGATGTGATCTATCTACTTATATATCATGTACTGTTTCTGTAATGTAATGTCTGAATTACTGTAGTACATTGGTAAGAACAAGTATTACATCAACACCTTCCACAAGGGGAATGAATGCAGCTAATTAAGCCAAACCGTGCTCATTTGTTAAATTTTCAAAACCTTCATATGCAGCTTTTTATCATGTTCTGCTTTCCATGTCATGTCAAGAAGGGGAATAGATGCATTTTCCAAAGCATTCTGCTGGTTGTCGATCATTTAGCCTGACCGTCATGCTGGCCTCCAAGAAACCTCAAGGAAACCATTCTTTTACTATTGCTCCCTCTGTAAAAAATTATAAGTAGTTTTAGATCAAACATTTGGTCTAAAACGTCTTATAATTTTTTACAGAGGTTGTACATTGGAGCAAGACATCACCAACTAAAAACCGATTTCGCAATTCGGAAAAAGAAGACACTTCTCCAAATGACATACTAGCCAAGCAGTGGGTGGAACCACAAGGCTTCGATGCAAGCAGTTCAAACGATATATTCTTCCAACCACAAGGCTTTAGGGCGTGCGGGTCCTTCCTCCCCCAATCAGCCATTCTGCTGGTCCATGTCAACCAGTCCGGTAAACTCCGTATTAAATCCCCGTTGATGTAGCATTTGCGTGCATGCAACCACCTACCTATCATATCCTATGTACTCCCTCTGTTTTTATTTAGTCCCCATATTAGTTTTGATCAAAGTCAAGCTTTGTAAACTTTGAACAAGTTTATAAACAAAAATATTAACATATGAAATAACAAATCAATACCGTCAGATTCATTATCGAATGTACTTTCACATCATATAGATATGTTATGGTAAATGTTTAGATTGTTTTCTATAAAATTGCCCGGACTTTATGAAGTTTGACTTCAATCAAATCTAATATGCAGAGTAAATAAAAATGGAGGGAGCATTTTGATCGCCATGTCTAATCACGACTAACACCATTATTAGGATCGCTATATGCAACGATCATACGTCCTCCACCACCTCGAATCTGCAGAGCGCCTCGCCCAATTATTGGACATGCTGCAGATGCTGACCACTACGGCCAATAGCGGCGATGCCATAGAAGAGATATCGTCGGCACCGACGCGGACCGCCGAAGACAACGAGCATGCCACGCTGCATATGCACAACGTGGCCAAGGTCATCCCGACTTTGCCTCTCAAGACGCGGTGGCCGCCGTTCGCGCTCCGCTGGCATCGGGGCTACTAGCTGCCCGAGTGGTTAATGACGACACTTGCCGCCTTCAATGACCACTTTGAGATGGACTAATACCAACTAAGGGACTAAAGTGACTGAACAAACATCACTAAAAAGTGTATATCTTTTCTATTTATAAAGATTAGAATTGGTGGTGAGTTCACCGTATGGGCGCAACATCCTTTTCAAATAAACAAATACACGCATTCCCTACATGTGAAACTAGCAACCTTTAAGACTACCCATAGTGGGAGTAAGGCTGGTCATAGTGGGAGTAACATAGGTAGTAACATAGATGCCACATAAGCAAAAATGGTGATGTGGCAAGTAGTTAATGAGGAGAGAGGCAAATAGAGTAACATAATATGTTACCATCACATAGCGCTTTCCTATGCATAATGAGTCTACAAAGTAATAAATGAAGGCAACTATGTTACCACACCTATGACACTACCCACTATGAAGGTAGTAACATAGACTAGTAACATATGTATGTTACTAGTCTAAGTTACTCTCCACTATGAGGCTAGCCATAGTGGGAGTAACTTACGTAGTAACATAGCACATTCCAAGAAAAAATTGCTTATGTGGCATGAAGTTAATGAGGAAAGAGATGCTTGTGGTAACATAATATGTTGCTGTAACATAACACACCCCGAGGTAAAGTGAGTCTATATCTCAATTAATGAAGGCTTGCATGTTACCATCCATATGTTACTATCCACTATAAAGGTAGTAACATAGACTAGTAACATATGCATGTTACTAGTCTAAGGGCCTGTTTGATTCCAATAAGTCACCCGACTTATAAGTCAGGTGACTTAAAACCAGAGACTTATAATTAATGCCCGTTTGGTTGTCACCTGACTTATAAGTCACCTGACACACCTACCCACACCAATCAACATCATGCAGATGGTAGGACCCACGCAAAAGGGGGTGACTTATAAGTTTTAAGTTGGGGTGGAGCAACTTATGACATAAGTTGGGGTGACTTATAAGTCGGGTCTGTTTGGCAAAATAAGTCACTTTTTTCACTTTTCGACTTATAAGTTGGTGACTTATTTGGAACCAAACAGGACCTAAGTTACTCCCCACTATGACCAGCCTGACTAGCCTAACATAGGTAGTAACATCACACATATCTAGATAAAATAGATGATGTGGCAAGCAATAAATGAAGAAAGAGAGATATGTGACCTCGGTCCTGGTTTATAGGCCCCATGTAAGTGCATCTAGTGCCCCTTAGTGATTTTGGTGTATTGAAGACTTATAGGTTAAGGGACTAATGCGTCTGTGAGTGTACACAGGTCTATAAGTCTATGAGGAGTTTGATATTTACAGAGAAAGTCGACCCCTAAAAATGAAGTTCTTCGACTGAAGACTTTCTGAAGACTTTGAAAGTGAAGAAATTGGTGTGACCTTGAAGACTTGGTATTCATTTGAGGAACATGAAGCGTGAAGACTTTTGTTTTCGTAGTTTCATTTTCTCTTTCTTGAGTCATAGGAAACATCGTACTGTTAAAGGGGGTCGAGGAAATACTAAGGAAAAATTTCCATGTGATGCTCAACTCATAATCCTACACCTACCAATCCCTTCGAGTGAAGCCTTTGGAAATCTCATGCAGTTCAGTCACTTTCTTCAGTAACAGAGATAAAGTTCTTCTGGTCGCTGATGAATTTGTTCTGACTGAGGAGTTAGGAATTCGTCAATGCGAATTGCCTACACAATGAGGAACATGATAGCCCTGAGGAATTTGAGAGTCAAATTTCTGACCGTTGTTGTGCTGCGCGCCAGCTGTCCCAAAATATCTTATCCACCTAACGGTCATATCATTGAAGGGCATTTATGTCTTATCATGTCGGGCTGCTCCCTAGGCTATAAATAGCCGCCCCCTACAACCACTAGCTGGTTGGCTGCTCCGAGAGAACTTGACACTTGTCATTTGAGAGCAACCCATCCTCCGAGGACTTTGAGCGAAAATCATCAAGTGAGGAAAGCCCAAAACCAAACCCCTACAAACCCAAAGTGATTGAGCATCACTGAAGAAATTGATCCTGCGTGGATCTGACGCTTGTTACCTTTGAAGACTGTGCTTCTTCCAGACGGTTAGGCGTCATGGTCTAGAGCATCCAAGAGGAATTGTGGATCGCCGAGTGACCAAGTCTGTGAAGATTTGGAAGTCACCTGAAGACTTACCACGAGTGATTGGACGAGGTCTGCGTGGCCTTAGTTCAAGGATAATACGGTGAGGACTGGGTGTCCTGAGCTGCGTGCTCAGTGACTGGGTGTCCGGGACTGCGTGTCCTCGAGTTTAAATACTCAGCCGCTCCAACCAGACGTACAACTGAGACAGCAGTTGGAACTGGTCTACCAAATCATTGTCTTCACCAACCTAACTGGTTCTATTTCCTCAACCCTTTCATTTCCTCATTACTGTGTTGAGTGTTTGTTCATATCTGTGTTTGAAGACTTTGACTGAAGACTTTCTCAATTTCCTCAGTTCAATTTCTTCAGTCTGTTTGTCTTCATCTAGTGTTATCCTGTGATTACGCTTTCTGTACTCTGTGCTTGTCTTCATTTCATCATGATGACCATGCTTGTATTCTGTTATGCTTACTTCTGAGTACTTATTCCGCTGCTAGTAGTTCTTCGCTAAGGAATTTCCTCACCGGCAAATTCCTCAGTGAAGAATTCATAAAAATCGCCTATTCACCCCCCCTCTAGTCGATATAACGCACTTTCAATTGGTATCAGAGCAAGGTACTCCCTTGTTCTGTGTGATTTTGGTTTAACCGCCTGGAGTTTTAGTTATGTCGACCGCAGGTATGAAGAAAGTGACATGCCCTATCTTTGACGGTCATGATTATCCCAAGTGGAAGGCCATGATGAGGAAGCGCCTCATGGCAATGAACAGCGAGCTGTGGACCGTCACTGAGATTGGTCTTACTGATCTATGCAAGACGGCGGACGCTGATGATATTCGCAAGTACACTCGACTTGACATCTTGGCGAAGGATATCATCTGTTCCTGCCTATCCAGAGATGAATTCAGGCGCATTATGCATCTTTGCAATGCGAAGCTTATCTTGGACCGAATCTCTGATGTGTATGAAGGTCATCGAACCCGTCATGATCCCTGGTTTGAGGACTTCAAGGAATCTCTCAAAACGATGACTTTCGAGCCAGAATCATCATCTTCTGCATCATGTCTCATGGCAAACGGTGCTGAGGTAACCGAATGCTCCTCATCCGACTTTTGTGACGATGAATCTGATAATGATGAATCTGATAATGATGAATCTGATGATGATATTGAATCTTGTTATACCAAGCTTGTTTGCATTGTCACTAAACAACAAACGGCTTTGGAACAAGTCAAAGCATGCTAGACAAAAGTGAAGATATGTTGGGTAAAGAAATGGATCAGTCAAAAGCATTGGGTGAATGTCTTCAGAGAATTCACTCCAAGTTTGACGCCCTTTAAGATCTGCAACAATGGAACATCTGCAACATCTGCAACAATGGAAGTGCCCCCCTTATTATGACCACAAGTAAAAGCCTTGTAATATTGCCACAAGTACACAAGGGATTTCTAATCTATTAACACAATGTACAAATGATTTCATATCATCTTGAGATAAGTGTTTCTATGGTGTCACTCAATTAGTATTGTCAAAATGCCCAAGCGAATCTACCTAATGCAATAACACAAATGCATCTAACATTGTGACAAACGATGCACTGCAAAACAATGTAGCCTCAACATATCATTTAAAGGCAAAAAAGGCAAACCTTTCGGAATCATACTTGAGCGTGGGAAATGTGGGAGGCCAGATCATCATAAAAGGATAGATGTCAACCAAACAACCATTTGTTATTTCATATACTTTACGTAGTGTCCTGCACTTGATATCCAAGTGAAATACGCATCCGCCCATCCCCAAGAATACATAGTCGCCATAGTCCACCACTTGGTTCATGAGACAAATAGTATGCTCATCCTTCACCATGCAACCTGACATCTTCAAATTCGCACACATCTCACGCAAACAAATGGAATCGATGAGCAACCAGTTGTCTCCCTTGTGGAGCCAAATGCGTAGTTGAAGCTCCTCGACATGGATAAGATAAACACCAGAAGCGTCACTATCCCGTGCCAACATAGTGGTGCCGACCTTGCTATGCACCACGCCCCGCGGAGGCTGAATTGTGGAGAAACTCAAGGTCGTTAAATCCAAGACGATAATGTCACTCATGCCTGCCGGGACATAAATTTTATTTTCGGCAAGCACAACCTTAGGTTCGTAAGGCACGGGAGGGAGATGGTCCAAAAGATGATGCTTGCGGCAAACACCATCTTGCAACATATACACGTGCAGCCTAGATTCTGGTTTACCGGATATAGTCTCCTCCACATACAAGTAGTAGTAGGACAAACCATCCCCATCTTCTTTGGAAAGGAATTGTATTGAACGACAGGATCCGTTACTTTGGAGCTCTGGGTATAAGAGTGGTGGGTTGAAGGTCAAGCCTCTCTTGCGGCACAAAGGTCAGTGCACTCTGCCTCTACTCCAGCTCCCAGTCCGACGGTCGAACAAGCGGACAAAGACATTGCCGTTTTGACAGTCTAGTATTTCGGGCCATAGGCTTAAGTAGGCATCCAGGCCGAAGCTTGCGTGGCGGACGACGGAAGTGAGTTCCGGGGGTTGAGGCAACATTGGGATGAAGGATGTTGGAATGGCCCGAAGGTAATTGGGTCTGTACTTTATGTAGAAGCCCAGGAGATGTGGGTTGACCTTACGGAAACGGCGGAGGAAGGCGTGGTCGGAGACGTGTCCTAACCAGCGCTTGCAGGCGAGGGCGGCGTGGACGAGGGTGGTGGGGAAGCCGACGCGGAGGAGGATCTCGATGAGAAGGTCGTCGTTGTCAAGCACCTTGGATACGGCATCGGCCGCCACTGCCGCCGGCTGCCTCTCGCCTTCCATGTGCTGCGTTGGTTTCTCTCCGTGGGTTTGGAGAGGAGGATGAACAGAAGCCGCGATTTGTACGTCTAAGTTTCGGTGGGTTTAGGCGCACGGTAGGAGAAATCACGCTGCCTTCCCTCCGTTGTTATCTCATCTCAACAAACAAACAAACAAAAATAATTCAATCATGTCAGTCAAAAGAAGGAAACCAAACAAGAAGCCGTACGTCGAATCCATGGAAACGAAACAAAGAAGCACTAGCAGGAAGATAAAGGAAATTAATGCAAAACAACACCATATATGTTTTCTTCTCTTGTTCACATTCTTTTGTTGCTTCCATTCCATTCCATTCGCACACATGCATCATCATCAATCACCGGCTAAAATCTACAGCCCTGCCAAATCGAGTTTTCAGAAATACGTACCTAGTAGTAATTCAGAGATGGCATCTCTGAACCAAACCAACAACCGGCATCTGTTTCGAGCGCCGAGGGGGCGGGTCTTGCCTTGCCATGTCGACGAGGAAGGTGCCTGCCGTGTCGTCCTCTCTAGCGGTGCCGCCGCCTCCCCTGAAGGGGAGGATTTGAACAAGAAGCTAAAAGCCATCTTGCCTCTAGCCCTCGCCAAGCGTCCAAAGTCCTAAGTCCACGCGCACCCTGCACGCGGATTAAATGACCACCTCCTGTATATATAGAGATGCTTGAGAGAACAAGATGGGGTGTTGAGGCAAAGGCCAGCCACGGATCAGTGACGTGGCGGAAGACCCCCATGACACCCAATGTCCTCGGCAGCAGCAGGCCCGATGCATGGTTCATTGTGTGAATTAATGCGGTTCCGTAATCGATACCGGCCTTGCATGCCTCGTTGTACACCCAATTACACATGGGGCATGCAAACTGAGTTGTAATGCCAGCGCAATTGACCGACCCTCCCTTTCCCAAGATTAACAACAACCTTTGCATGCACCAATAAATAAGGAGCTAGCTAGCTATGCGACATACACTGCGAGAATATCTGGCGGGTGGTTTTTTTTTTTTTTTGAAACATAAAATATCTGCCCGCGGTGACGTGTTGCCAATCCATAGGGGCCAGTGGTAAAGCAGAGCAATTTGTTTGCTTGTCGTGCCAAGTTTAGCAATTCCATTGCATGAAGATTACTTGCTTTTCCAATGGCATGTATGTGTGATCTCATAAATGTTGTGCCTAGTTCAAATTCCTCTGTTTTCTACGTAGCAAATTATCATTTCAAGTCGGTCTTCTTTCTTTTTTGGGGATGTAAAAAAATAGGCATGGTTTTCTAGCAAATTTCTTTCTTTGAGGATGTCAGAAATAGGCAAGGTGAATCAATTGTTCTAGAGTGAGCTACTGGAACAGCTCATCTTTCTTTCTAATTGTTCTAGGCAAGCCTCCTCTTGTTTGATGTTGATGGGCATGGGACTTGTAAGCCAATGTTTCTCCATACATCTCCTTTGCTTATAACAAAGGAGCACACATGCCATCCAGAGAGAAAACACAAAAGGGGAGAGATGATTTTATTTGCTCGCCAATCAAACCATCCAGGAATACACTCAAAATCATATAACTACACAGATGCATGTTGCTCACAACATGCATGTTCCACATCAAAAATAAAACGCAACAGCTATCGTCTATCATCATCATCTGTTTGTGTTATTCGCAATTCTGAAAAATAAGGCAAACTATAGCTACACTGACAAGAATCAAATCCCTTTCGTCATGGCCTCAGGGCCACCCTTCTTCAGTCACAAGCTAACAAAGAGCCAGCGGCACTTAAAGAACACAGCCAAGACCTCTACATCCAAAACCAAAACTTGGATAATAAGAGCCTGTTCGTACTCCCTCCGCTCCGCTCCGTTACTTCGTTCTGGAGCGGAGCGGTATCCTGTTATAATTTGTGGAGCAGCTAAAACGATGCTCCGCCCGCTCCGCTCCGCTCCATGATAAGAGTGGAGGGTTGCCAAACACAGCTTAAGTAGCATGATCCGCCAGTCGTCCCGCCGGCCATTGATTGATACTCCCTCTGTTCCAAAATACTTGACTTCCATTTGTCAAAAAATGAATGTATCTATATACTAAAACATGTCTAGATACATTTATATTTTGACAAATGGAAGTCATGTATTATGGAACCAAGGGAGTAGTAGTCAATTCAACCCAAGAAGTGGCCACCAGGGTTGCTGCATGTGAATATGAAGTAAACTGCATGATCAGATCCAGCCGTTGATTTCCACAAACACGACCGCGTCCACTAGATGAGAAGAGCGTCTCTGACCCTGAAATCAACATGCACCAGTTAGTTACGCTCTAGACCAGAAAAGGCATGAAGAATTCATGATTATCAGAATGTTGAATAGTAAATACTCCCTCCATAAAGAAATATAAGAGCATTTAGATCACTACTTTAGTGATCTAAACGCTCTTATATTTTCTTTACAGAGGGAGTACTTGGCGGTTGCACTAATATACAGATCTTTAAGAAATGACATGGCCTCCACTAGAATATTAAATGGATGACACTGTCAGGAGAGACGTTGACTTGGAAGTAGAGATGCATAACAGTGTCTATTTTTCTTTCCAGCAAACAAATAGGCAGAACCAAGCTAAAACCAAGTCAGCCTCAAACCGTGCAAGTCATTGACCTACTCCACACACCCTAGAAATTTGCAAAACAGGGTAGACACACAGATAACAAAGCTGCAAGTTTTAGAGTAAAATGTAGGCACATGGCTAAATGGTGAGCTTAGTACTAATCTGTACAGAGATAAAATAATCGTTGCATCTATATATGAGTATGCTAAACATGCAACGGGTTCCAGGCAGACTAAACAATAATAGTATTGTCCATTTCCACATGGACAACAAACACACAACCTTAGAGCAAAGCAAAGCCGTGCATGCACATATAGGGACAATAACAACAGGAAAATGCTCAAGAAGAAAACAATTATTGGCGGATGACTCGGACATTTTGACAAAGAATCAAGGGGGTTGTCTTACTGACCGAGCTTCTCAAGGACGGCGGCCATGTACTTGCCCTTGTGATTGACGAGGGGGTTGTCTTACTGCCGGCACCAGCAAAGACTCTGGCGCCGCCGCACCCTGGCCTTCTGATGCCATCCTTGTCGAACATGCACGAGCTAAAGGTTGGCTACTTGGAACAAGTAGCAAGCATCCCATGGTGCACCGGCCGGGTGATTGCCATCCAACTAAAGTGGACAACAGGATAATACTGGTAGGTCAGTAACAAGAGAACAAAGTTCTGTTAAAGAAGAATAGTACAAAATCTACTTGCAGCAAGTAACCAGCATGTTCTACAAGTATAATACTTTCATCTCTTAATAGGAAAATAGCCCAGTTTTCACAAATGAACTTGGTCAAACAAATGAACATGTGTCCAGTAGAAAAATACTCCCTCCATCCCAAAATAAGCGTCTCAACTTTGTACTACAAAGCTGTACTAGAGTTGAGACACTTATTTTGGGACGGAGGGAGTATAAACACAGCAATCTCTCAAAAAGATAGGAACTAATATACATATGGTTGCTTGCTATTCATGAGTCACAGCAATCTCTCAAAAAGATAGGAACAAATAGTTTCAGAACCAGGATATCCACTCTTCATGGCCAAAAACATCCACAACTTATCACAAAGATTGCCAACACACGATGACTCCCTCCAAGGTACACAAGAATACTATACGTACACGGCAGCACTACACCAATTAAATTGGTAATTGATAGCATATAGTGAGGATCTGTCCAAATCTATAACATGGACCGTCACCAAACCCTGTAGCATGTAGTGATAAAAAAAAGGACCCAGCACAGAGTTACAAGAGACGAAAATCATCCACAAGGAAGATCGGTCGTCGTTCATTCACAAAACAAAATTGGAGATTACAGCAGACACCATCACCACAGCCCCGAACTCAACCCAAGAAATTTCCATGGCGTGATGGCCAGCACACAATAACAACGACTCGATGGCTATGGACACACAGAGCAGGAGAGTAAGCATGCATAGGAAAAGAAGCAAGTGGCTCACCTAGGCCGTAGTCAGAGAAGAAGCATTCACCGGAGGTGTCAGAGGAGGGAGGGGGCTCCGGGGAGAGCAGGCGTGATTTTGCGCCAGCTCCCAACTCCGATGCGACCTAGCAAACAACAGAAATTGTTGAGCTACACTTGATCAGGTAGCACAACAAAATAAAAGAAGCGCCCATTTGTTGAGCTAGGATAGCAAAAAATAAAAAAAGCGCCCATTTGTTGAGCTAGGATAGCAAACAACTGACAATCAAACATAGAGCAAGACTGCAAGACCTGTTGTTTCTAGCAAAACAGAAACCAATTTAAACAGACAAGAGATGTAGCAAGGAGCCATGACATGCATATATACTCCCTCCGTTCCAAAATATAAGTCTTTTTAGAGATTTCAAATGGACAACACATACGGATGTATATAGACATATTTTAGAGTGTAGATTCACTCATTTTACTCTGAATGTAGTCACTTGTTGAAATCTCTAGAAAGTCTTTCTAGAGATTTCAACAAGTGACTACATACGGAGCAAAATGAGCGAATCTACACTCTAAAATATGTCCATATACATCCGTATGTAGTAGTCCATTTGAAATCTCCAAAAAGACAAGTATTTAGGAACGGAGGGAGTAGAAGACAAATAAATGACCTAAGAATCAACATCTAACTTGGCAGCAAGTGATTTGTTGTGCTCCGTAAGAAAAGAGGACGAGTCCTACTAAGAGAGGACGCCAAAGCTTGTGACCAATCTTATCCATAAAAATATAAGATTGGCCAAGCAAAGCCGCACACAAGTGAGCAACAGAAAAATAGATTTGCAAATAGCCTGCACATAAGCAAGCAACAAAGGCAGAAGCAGAATTCTGCTGAAAGGGCATACAATACTAGAGGAGTTGATATGAGCATGCATTGTTGATGGCAGCACATCAGAAGCGACTCGCAAATAAACAAACAGTGCTGGAATTAATGAGGAAAGCATGACAAACATGCTAAGGACTCACTTGACTGGACACTAATCCAGAACACTAAATTCATGATACCATGTTCAAGCAATCATGATAGTGACCAAACCAGAATTAGAAACGATGGCTACGTTCTGGAACCTATTCAACAAGAGACATCCCTGACCATATAAGAAATGCACATTACACAGCACTTACACCACACATGTCTTAGTAAAAGGACTATAAATCATCAAAATGCCTAACTGCTACCACGGCTCGATGGCCATGGGCACACAGTGCATACAAGAAAGCATGGGAGAGCAACTTAAGTGGCTTACATATGTCGGATTTGAAGAAGCGCCAGCAGGGGCACTGCCCAGGAATGAGCTTCGGTACATGCAGAGCTGCTTTGGTGACCAAACTCGTGTTGTCAGCATTGTCTCCTCACAATGGTCCATGAAGGCACGCCTGGAAACAACTCTGCTCCACAGCGTGGCCATGGTGGTTCTGTGCTGCCTGTACGCCATGCTTCTCGGCCATATAATCTGAGCCATACACAACGAGCACATAACACCAGGACCTAATAAAACAATATATTATGTAAAGCAACATGTTTGCACCCTACAACAATAGGAAAATTTATGTTAGGAGAAGACCAAGAGGACAGAGTTAGCTGTTACTACTGGTCAAGGAAGAACTACTGAAACCAAATTGCTATGCAAAAGAAAAAATTCTCAATGTCCCTCTACAAGTCATGACATACACAGACTAGAATATTTCAGTTAAAGAAATAACTCTTTGTCTGAACTAAAGACATTGCCAGTCTTTTATTTCAGATCGCCAAGATGTTGATCTGATCCTTGAAATGAGTCATACACACCTCACTAGGAACAATGAGCTAGGCACGATGACGCAGTCAAGCCGACAGTGAAGAGATAGTGCAAATGATCTACTCTGAACAGGAAAAAAATTAGAATTGAATACCAAAGGTTCACATATAAAGCTGAGAAATAGTACATCATTTTTCAAGAGAGCAAACATCCAGAATGCATACTTCACTATATCTTAATTCATCACAAAGAGCATTTCAAATTATGAAAGCTGCACCTCATACATCACTCAACTACCTAAACAGTTTCTCCATTATTAGTGGTTCAAGTGTCTAAGTGTAAATACTGAGGTGAGCATTAACTCAATTCCAAGTGTTGCACTAATCAGCATGCAGTGTGAAACTTCTATGGTCACTGAAATGAACCAATGTCGAACTGCTACCACGGCTCAATGGCCGTGGGGGAACACAGGTCGTAAGAAAAAGCAGGGGGACAGGAACCTAAGTGGCTTACCTATGCCGGAGTGGAACAAGATGCAGCCCCCAGAGGCACCATGCAGGACTGGGCGCCGGCATAGGCAGAGCTGCTTTGCTGACCAAAATCGTGCCGAACGGCGTCATCTCCAAACCATGGTCGCCAAAGGCACACCCAACAACAACACTGCTCGGTAGCCCGACCATGGTGGTTCTGTACTGCTTGTAGAGGAGGATGCAGAGATCCACTCTTCTTGACGCCATGCTTCTCAGCCATATAATCTGAGCAGTGCAGAATCAAACAAGGCAAGGCAATCAACACCACATAGATATTCATCTATCCCTGCATACTGGCTGATACTAGTATAGATTTTTAGTTGAAGCCTTGAAGGAGCTGAGTTTGGCTTATGTATGTACCTTGGAATTGAATGTTCTTCATGTCGTCAAGGTGCATGCCGGGTTGATCGTGTCATCGAGGCCTGAAAAAGAACGGGTCCATTACAAAGATATATCATGCTTTCTAGCTTACAGCTAAACCATGGTCCATTAGAACAACATATTATGTGAAGCAACATGATTGCATCCTATAGCGATAAGAAAAAATATGCTAAGAAGACAAAGAGTCCAGAATTAGTTGGTACTGTTGGTCAAAGGAAGAAGTGGTGAACCAAACGCTATGCAAAAAATGTATTTCAAAAGAAAAAGAAAACTCAATGTCCCTCTACAAGTTATCAATTCTGTTAAGTTTCAGGCATCTTCATAATGAACATAGCATTATTTCTCTAAAGTACCATACAACCATCAGATGTGCTATAATTACATCATCCAGTCTCAAGAGATTGACTTATACTTAAACAATTAAATGAGAACTACTCCTCCCTCCAAAGAAACACAAGGCAGCACATACCAATTGGTAGCAGGCAAACTGACAGTGGCACTGTTATCAAGCCTCTAAGAAATTACATAAACACACAAAGTTAAGCTGTCAACCTTGCCAGCTTGAAAAAACAGCCTCCAATCTAAACACCATATTATCAGACTAACACCGTATCAGCAGACTAACATCAATGTAAAAAATGTTGAACATTTTTTCAAGCTTAAAATGAATAATTCTATTAAGATATAATAATACAAAGATAATCCATCTCACCCAAATTTGACAGCACCTTATAAGGTTCAGTGCACATAACCATGGAAAAGGATAGTATAGAATTGATGGCTTACCATTGTGATAACCATGTTGTAACGTGATCAGACGACTCCAGTGCAGACAACCGCTACACCCCATATAACATAAGAAGCACGTGAGCATGACACAAGAATAAGTAAACAGTAAACTAATGGCATGCTGTCATGAAATGCTTTTTTTACAAGTGTCCTGAAATGCTTGTTGAACATGCCAATTTTCTGGGGATAGGATATCTTTTCAGGAGGCTTAGCAAAGTCGGCACGCAATGCTCATCCCCCATTTAAATGTTGGAGCCCAGAAATGAACTGCGATCAAAGTCAGATTATCGTCTCAGCCTCTTAAGTGATACTCATAGTCAAGAATGCAGCTCGGGAATGTCAAGAATAAGCGCAGAGTTGGCAAAGACTTTCCGAGGGAGAAAGACATAGTCTCTTTGGGTCTTGGGAAAATTGTAGTATTTACCGGTAATCCACTTTATTGCAAAAGGTAATATCTTTAGGAGTCAAATCTTGCATGAGGAAGTCAATATTTTCCGTTGCCAAGCTTACCAGGAAAAAATTTGGACATGAGTGGCAACAGGAGATGAACATATTCAGCTATGTCGTGGCGCGGTCTTTCCGCTCCAGATCTGAAGGTCGAGCTGCTCCTCCTCCTCTGCTCACTCTTCCCCTCCGGCTGTGTCCGATCTGCAGCGTTTGCTGCCAGTTCCGGTGCTGGCGGGGTGCCGGTGGCATATCTTGAGTCCAGGGGAAACCCTTGGTCGGATCTCCGACCACGGCGGTGAGGGCGCGTGCGCGCATCACCTTTTCTCCTTCGAGGCACCGCTGAGGTCTCCCGTATCCATCCCCGTCCCAGATCCCGGGTGAAAGCCCAAAACTCGTCTCGGGTTGGGCGGTGGCGGCGTCCTGCACGTCGTTCCCTCCTTGGAGGCGCCGCCTTGGGTTTGTCTGGTTCTCCGGGTGAGTGGTGCCGAGGTAGGAGAGCGCTCGTCGGCTGCGAGTCCAAGCAGAGGCTTCACAAGCTTAGCCCTTGGGTCTTTGCAGCTTGTTTCTTCGACAATCCTCCCAGTGGTTTTCCTTCTGCTCTCGGTGGCCCTGGGCAGGTGGCAGGGCAGCTAGTGGTGTGCCTTCGGCGTGGTGAGGACTGTGAGTTATGCCTGCTCTGGGTTTCGACCGGCACCTGCTCTTGCTCTCGGGTGAGCGCCCAACGACCCGACGGTGCGGCGCCTTCGAGCCTAGGCGAGAGGATTGGGGTCTTCTTCGGCGTTGGAAGACAGGTTTCGTGATCCCAATCCCACGATCCGGCTGCGCGTAGTTCTTGCAGGCCTTTGGCTGATCCTTGACGCTACTCTGCTCCCTTGCTCTTGGTGCCGATGTGCAGCGGGCTTCGACATTACTTGCAGGTTTTTCATGTGTATTTCTATGTGTGCAGTAGTGTGCGTTGCGTTGTAAACTGCTTTGTCAGCTCCCTTGTATCTTTCGGTCGCTCTTGCTTGTTGGCCTTGTGTAATCCTGGCCGGTTGATGGCTTTGTTAATTCAAAGTCGGGCTCCCCTTGAGCCTTCGTTCTAAAAAAAACATTTTCAGCTATATGGTGAACTAAACACTGCTGATATACTCTTGGGTGCCCTGTAATTGGGCTTGTTTGGACAGGTCCAAGAGATTCTTGGTATGGCAGGAAGTTCCGCTCTCACTATTGCGCTTTGTGGAGGAGCAAAATTATATAAGGGATTTTGTAAACCCAAATATAAACTTGCTAAAGATACCTGGCCAGCAGGTTGTCTCCTGAGTCCTGACCAGTGTGGATAATAAGGAACATATTACAAAATGTTCTTGGCTGACCCAACTAACACACAACAAAGTTTTAAAATCATGACAGGAATGGCAGTGCGAAGGTGGCTACTCCTCAATAGGGAGGAGAGAGTGGAACCCTACCAGAATCAAATGGATCATAAGACAACTTAAAAATAGAGCACTAAAGCTGTTTATAGGAGGGGACTAAATAGTTGTTGGCTCCAGGTTTTGATGGTTTCAGGTTCTACTCTATGATGTATTTAGTTAGACTACTGTTTACTTTGATTCTCTATGGTGGTGTGTCTTCTCCGTGTTATTTTTTCCGCTTACTCACACATGTTGAAACCAAAAAACAGAGTAAGGACACAGTATTTTCACATTTAAAATATGCCACAGCCTGGCAATCCTAATAGAACAACACAGTCCAAAGCTAAAAAAAAAGACACAAAAGGAAACATGTATGATGCACCGACTGGGGAACAAAGCCAATGGTTGTAGGCTAACTGTTTTATAAAAGAGAGAAGAAGAAATCTCTTTGGGGCTTGAGAAAAATGCAGTATTAACCACTAGGTCGCTTTATTATAAAATGCAATATGCAAAATGCAATAACCTGTTCAATGAGAAGAAAGTCAATATTTTTCTATGCCAAGTTTAACTAGGAAAGTTTCAGGCACGAGTGGCAAAGGGGGTAAATATTTCAGCTCTATGGTGAACTAGAGAGTGCAATTCCCCTGTAACTAGGTTTGTTTTAGACATATATGAGGGATGCCCTGGTATGGCAGGAAGTTAACCTCTCACTATTGCACTTTGCTGGGGAGCCCAACTGTGAAATCTGGCCGTGGGTTGTCTCCTGACCACTATAGATATTCAGGAAAATAAAGCAAAACGTTCTTGGCTTGAGCAATCTGACATCTGACACACTGCAAGGTTTTAGAATCATGGCGGGAATGACAGAACAAAGGTGACTACGTCTTGAATGGGAGGAGAAACTGGAATCTGCAACTACCAGAATCAAATAGATCATAATACAACTTATAAGAGCAGAGCACTGTATCTGCTTGTAGGAGAGGACTAGAACCAAACACAGTCTGAAGACAAAAGGATAAAAGAAAACATGTATAATCCACCGACAGAGGAACAAAGCGAACATTAACCTTCTTAGGGCCTGTTCGGCAGCTCCCCAACTCCAATAAATACTCAAATCCAGCTTCTTTTTTCGATCGCCAGCTTCCGACGCGAGCGCTAGCGCTCAGAAATTCGTTCGGCTCCTCGCTCCAGCTTCTTGTACGCGTCAGCAGGCCAACCTGGCTGGGCGGGCTGGAGCCCAGCCGGCTCAACAGGTAAGGTGGCCTTAGGGGCCAGTCAAACACACGAGCACAGGGGAAATAGAAGTAGCGAACCGGTACGTGACCCCTCGATTCACTTCGCGGTGGCAGCTCCTCGTAAATATCACCAACTCGAGATTTCTGAGATCGCCGAAACCGTCTCTCCGAGTTTTTGTACGTGCATGCCGCTCCGATCCAGGAAGCCAGCTTCTTGGAGCTGGGCCGTTTGGGCTAGCTCCGCTCGCAGATTTGTGGAAGCTGGGAGCCAGCGAGCTGCCGAACAGGCCCTTACAACAACTTCAGATTCTAAAATTGGTAGAAGACATTTGCTTATAGGCAAACTGTTTTATACTTCCCTCCTAGTCAATGTTGCTAGTGTGCACAACAATATATAATCAAAAGTGAGAACCAAAAATGAGATAAGATGTGTAAAACTAATGCAAGTATGACTTGTCACTGACTGGTTTTGGGACAAGTCTATTTTATGATGTCTTTAGTTTGACTACTGCTATTTTGATTCTCTATGGTGCTATGTTTTCTCCATGTTATTATTTTTTTCACAAACAATGTCCACCTGGTCTCATATACTGAAACCAAAAAACGGAGTAAGCACACAACATTTTCACATTTAAAACATGCCAACAACCTGGCAATCCTAAGACAACAAAGGAGTCTGAAGCTAAAAAGACACAAAGAAAACATGTACAGTCCACCTACAGGGGAGTAAAGCCAATGTTTTACAGCAAGCACTTCAGAACCTAAAACTGGCAAAAGACATTTGCTCGTAGGCGAACTATTTTATACTTTTCTCCTTGTCAATGTTGCTAGTGTGCACAAAAATAAATAATCAAAGACGAGAACCAAAAAAAAAACAGATGAGATGTAAAAAAGACCTTGGATCCCAGACGGAGGAAGCTCCAGGGGTGGATATCTGGTGCTTCCCCACCCCAGGCAGAAACGGGACCCGGATAAATCCACACGGCACACCACTTCCAACTTCAACTGTCGGATTTCACCATTCCAGCCCCTCCTCCGCGCCCCAACTGAGGCCATTGACGAATCCGCTCAATCTGGACACCGCCGTCCTGAGGCGAGGAAGAGACGGCCGCGTCGTCGGCCGAGCACAAGCACGCGGAGGGGAGGTCATCATCGTCACGGCGACCATGGCGGATGGATCTGGGAGCCAGTGGCAACCGGCTCAGTTGCATGTATAACAAAATGTCAAGCAACAGTCCTGCTCCAGAAATTTTGGCTGCATGTATAACAAAATGGAAGGCAAGTAGGTCAACATACAGCGGAAGCAACATGCAGCCGTAACATCTCTCTCTTCATTTTTCAGTTTCTAAAATAAATTAAAAATAATTGTGAAATCTGAAGCACAACCGAATGAAAGAAGATTCGCATAATCACTTACACTTCCATGCACTACAGAGTCCAACTTTTAGTGTTAATATTGATCTTATGACATGTACTGTTACAAAGATGCAAACTGCACTACTGATTTCACAATTTGCCACCGGCACTTTTCGAACATGAGTTGCTAATCAACGACAAGCACAGCAGGCTTGTAGGAAACTAAAGGTACATTCTACTGCATAGGGTAATGCTTCCAAATAAGTTGCCAACGTAATTTATTCAGTCTGAAGAAACTTCAGATGCTGCCAAGGATTGTGCTTCATTTGTTCAAGAAGATAAGTTGGATTGCAGGACCTATCTTCTTGTCCTCTCTGAGGAAATAACTACTATGCAAATTAAGGCCAGAGGAAAGAGACGAACAGAGGGTAAGGGGGGACGAGAGAAATGCTTACATTTGTCCGCCCATGGCGTCAGAGCAGCGGAAGAGAGGCGTCCGGGGAAGGGAAGAAGGAAGCACACGGAGCACCTGCGCGCGAGCGCATCAGGGATGGGAGCAGCCAAATTGAAACCTATTCATATATCATAGCAGCACACACAGAGTGGTTAATGGAGAAGGCCAGCTTGTCACTAATAAAAAAACCAGAAGTAGAAAAGCTAAATGGCGGACGGACGAATTGTTGTGTAAATTTGCAAGAGAAGCATTGTTTGTCACATACATGGCTAGAATAATTTGCAGAAGCATAGTTTGAAGCTATAGTTGCAACTTGCACAAAGCTTACCACTCCAAGTAGTCGCCCTTGCATTTCTGCCCTTTTCCTTTCTTGGTACGCACGCTGTGTTGAAGAGCTGGGTGAGATGAGACATTGCATTTCTCGTTCCAGTAGCAGCCAGGGATCAGATTGTCTCAATTGAAGAAGTAGCATCACAGGTGAATTCTTTACTTATCTAAAATTCAGAATAAAACAAGTCAATGCCCAGTTCAATATCACATGGTGGAAGAAGCATCGTTTGAAGCTCAAATGAAATAAAACTAGAAATCTAACTTGAGAATAAATAAAAGGCTTGTGGAATTAACCCACAACAGTGCCAACTTGGGCTGTCACTGGTCAGTGGCATAAAAAGTGAATTAAAAGGTAATTTTTTCGAATTTAAAGTTATCAACAGTATATCATTTACGTAAAGGTAGAGTTGGAAATCATGGCAGGTGAGTGAAAAGCAACATGTCAAATATGCACCTTTTGAAAACATTTTCATTTGTTGGTTATATATTAGCTGCTGTATAGGTAAAGAAGTGTATCATAGTAGCTGATGTTGGTCTGAAACCACCATCATTATGAAAAAAAATCAGTTTGAGAGGTGATAAAAAATCAGCTTGAGAGGTGATAAAGAGTTACACTACTGTGCTATTATACAAGTTGCAGCAAGCTTACCACTCCAAGTAGTCGCCCTTGCATGCATTTCTTCCCTTTTCCCTTGCTGGTACGCACGCTATCTTTAAGAGATGAGCGAGATGAGCCACCGCATATGTCGTTTTCAGTAGCAGCCAGGGACCACATTGTCTCAATTGAAGAAGCAGTACCATCGGTATATTCTTTACTTATCTAAGATTCAGAATAATTCAAGTCAGTCCCCAATTCAGTATTAAATGGCAGAGGCAGTTTATGAAACAAAATTAACCCAGGAAGGAAGCTCAAATCAAAGCAAATTAGAAATCCAACTTGAGAATAAACAAAAGGCATTCCCTCGAGACTTAAGGAAAACTACCAAGAAACTAGCATAAGTTATATGGCCACACACACAGTTCATCGATTTTTTTTCAAAAGAAGAAAAGCTAAACGATGGACGGATTGGTGTTGAAATCCATTCAGTCAAATAGGAAAGGAGAGATGGCAGAGGATAAAACATGTCTTTTTCCCTTGTTGTTTTGCTGAAAACACACGGAAAATGGCAACTAGAAAGAATGCAGCACATGGAGATGCATCAAGTGTTTTCACATTAAAGCAGCCATGTTTCAATATGAACAAGTCAACTCTATTTAAATCTGGAATACCATGACAAGGGAAATGCCTACATTCATGTATTTTTCCCTTGCCTGTTGAGTTAATAGCATGCAGCAGAAGCATTGTTTGTTTGTCACGTGCATGGCTAGAATAATTTGCAGATGCGTATTCTAACTAGGATAAGAAAGAAAGCTTCGATTTTCTTGTCTCAGTTTACATGTGCAGTAAGGAAATTAGATGGCACACACACACAGTTTACCAAAAAAAATCAGAAGAAAGTTTCCGTTTCCTTGTCAGAACATGGACTAATGTGGTGGTGCAGGAACCAAAATGGATGGCACCAAGTGCAGAACATGAGGAGAGGGAGTGAGATGCCTTCCATGGTGTCCGGCGGGCACTAGGGTTAGAGAAGCGGGACAGCGGAAGAAGCACACCGACCTTGAAGGAGGAAGGTTTCAGTTTTCCTCTTCATGGTGCACCTGTGCGCATCAGGTAGTGAGGGAGGGGAGCAGCCAAATCGAAAGAAACAGAGGGGGAAGAGATGGACCTATCATGGCGGCGGCTGATGTGGCGTGGTGTCGGAGCTCCATGTCCATGGAGAAGCACAGGGACCGGTGGGTGGTTGTGGAGGCCGTGGTCTGACGCTGGGATATGGGCGCGCCGCCTCAATTGCCCGGTGGCAGTGGATCTCCATCCATCAGTGGGAGGGAGCAGCAGAGGACGCCGCCGCCTCTTCTGTACAGAACCGCCACGCAGCGCAAGGTGCCTGGCAATGATCGCCTCCTCCTCTGTTGTACCTGATCCTGCACAAGGACAAGAAAATTAACAAATCTTGAGCTCAAGTTGAAGAAGAAAAACAAATCAAACTAGCTAGCTAGGGGAAAGTTGAAACTCTGCAATCAAGGAGGGGTCATGGTCTTACCAGCACCGTAGAACTTGATGTTGCAGCAGCCAACGTAGTGCTTCTGGTGGTGTAGGGGTTTGAGTTTACCGGAGATGGCCGGTCGTGATCGTACGGCGTCCACAGCTGCTGTTCTTCACTGCTAAAAAATAATGAAACATTGTCAGTTCAGTTTAGTAACACGACTAATGGCAAAGATAAACTAGTAGTACAACAAATGAGGTGATAGTGGCAACATTGTTCTAACAATGCCTCTCAGTACATTAAGAATAGCTCCAGGATTTTGCAAGAAAGTAGATCATTTACGAAATCTATAGAATGAGTATAGATCAGCGTTGTTCGATAACTAAGCAGATTAGTCCATGGTTTAGAAACTAGTAAACCAGAGGCAGGGGACGTGCAAATATATTGTTTACAGTGTGAATATACGCACATATCAATTGTTTCGTTTACCCAGAACAGATATGTGCAAGACACCAATGGTTCATCTATGTATATATGGTTGTTCGGTTGCAACCAACATTATGCCTAGCCTAGCTGCACTAAGCAACAAGGCCACTCCAAATTCAGAGGACGCAACTGCAATGGAGTTAACCATAGTATCGTAGTTCAGCAATAATGAC
Organism: Triticum timopheevii; assembly: GCA_963921465.1. Taxonomy (NCBI): domain Eukaryota; kingdom Viridiplantae; phylum Streptophyta; class Magnoliopsida; order Poales; family Poaceae; genus Triticum; species Triticum timopheevii. The sequence continues at coordinate 483,614,132 of OY997270.1, read as the reverse complement.
ATGAGCGGCATCATTTGGAGAGCACCACAAACTGAGAATCCTTGCTCGTTTTGTTTTCTTGGGAAGTTGAGAGCAACAAGCTTGGAATACCAGCAAGGCTAGCATGCATCTTACCTCCCTCAATTGCTTCCCTTCCAGTTTGTTACTTGCGTTAAAGACCTCCCTCCCTCCCTCCATGGAGAAAAATGGTTCCTTTGTTGCCAATCAATCGCTGATTAGTAAAGGAGAAGCAGGTCAGCCGGGTCAGAGTAAAAACGCAAGCGCGAAATGCAACAATCTATCAAAATGGTCTGCTCTCAAAATCAACTTGGAATTCTCCATAATACTAAATCTTCAGACCTGCACAAGTAAATTTCCATAAAAAAGTTCAGCAATTTGGATAAAACAGAAATGACTAAAAAGATGTCATTGGTTGATAACTAATCGTTCCAGGCCGCGAACTTTGGAAACATAAGTGTAGAAATAGAAAAGATTGTCACAGGGCAGGGACTTGTGTTTGGATGTTTCATCAAAAAAGCAAGTCTATGTATGTGTGCATGTTACGAATCATGTTCTGGCTATTTTGTGACCGGAGGTTCAAGTATGTGCTAGGATTCTATGTTTTGTTTGCTTAATACTTAACCTAATTAAAGCCCTTCTTGCTAAATGCTACTCCCTCGGTTCGGAATTACTTGTCACAGAAATGGATGTATCTAGACGTATTTTAGTTGTAGATACATCCATTTTTATCCACTTTTGAGACAAGTAATTTGGAACAGAGGGAGTAGGTTAGGTGTAACATAAAGCCTGAAAGTGAATCTCGATTCTTCTCTCTCAAAGAAAAATTTTCTGACAGAACCTCGTCAAGTGAAAGCGTGTGCAATCTATCTATTTGTTCCTGTATGTAAACTATATTGTCTCGAAACTTGTGGCAAAAAGAGCTCTGCTTCATTCTGAAATTAATGTTCTTGTATTGATTTACATATATATCTCACAATACTCTGGTCTTGGATTTGCGAGAGCCTCTCTCAAGGAAAGAGGGAAGAAAGATTCAAAAAAAATTTTTGTGGTGACGCTCTCGCTTTGCTAATGTGATGTGGTTCAGCACAGGATGGGAGGGAGAGGGAGAGATACCTTGGACGTGGTCGAAATCGAGCAGAGAGCAGCGTGAGAGCTGGCGGTGGTGCACCTGCGCGCGCACGAGTCAGGGAGCGACCAAATCGAAAAGAGCAAAGGTTGAGAGAGAGAGAGAGAGAGAGAGAGAGAGAGAGAGAGAGACCGACCTTGAAGAGCTGGATGCCTTCCATGGTGAGGTCACGAGCTACTGTAGATGGAGAAGAAATGGAGGACGGGACCATGGCTGCAAGTGCGTGGTTGTGGAGGTAGGTGGATCCGGCGCCGTGATGTTCGAGCAGATGAACCAGGGAAAGAGGAGGTTGGCGCCCCTCACTTCTCTCCCTCCTCGCCTGCTTGGTCACGCCATCTCCACGAGGATCTGGGCGCATCTCCACGACGCGGCCAGGGGAAGGGCGGATCTGGGCGCGGCCGCTTAGTCGCGGCCAAGGTCTCGGTCTCGGTCGATCTCCCTCCCTCCCTCTTCTCGCCGTCGGGGAGGGGATGAGGAGAGGGCGGCGAGGTGAGAGGGAGCGGCGGTGGGTGGTTGCGGCGATCGAGGAGGCGAAGGGAGGAGTGATCCGTCTGGCGTTGGGTGGGACGGGTCGGGTCGGGGCTTCTTTTTCCTTTCCTTCCTCCCAATCTTCTTCCTGATTGGTCGCTCGAGGTCACCCACGGATCGACCCCTCCTTCGCCGGACGATCGCAGTCGTAATTCACATCCAACGGTGGGTGTGGTTCTCGGAAGCAACAACGAGCAAACTTTACTGTCGGTGAATTTGTGGCTGCTCGTCCCATCCCACGCATAGACGTGCGTTTGTGATTGGTTGCTCGCCCCATCCCACGGATCAACCCCCACCCTTCTTCGACACGCACGGACCAATGAATTTCTCTCCTCGTCACACGGCCCTACCAGCGAGTCTAGCGCCGCCAGCTGATTGCTTGTCCGCATCATCCTTTTGAGCCGATCCTAGTCGTTCCTCGCGTTCCGCGGAAGAGGGTGCGTTCGTGCGTGCGTGCCACATCTCTCCTCTCATTTTCGTTTGAACTCATCAATCAGGATCGCGTCAAAAATATTCCCATAGTTTATGCTCGAGTCGGACTCTAAATCTTTGGCCACCAAATCAGGGCCGGAAAAATCCAAAAGAGACAAACCATGGCGTTGCATGGTTTTGGCTTGTTGGCATATAAAGTCAGAGCTGCGAGGCTCATGTAATCAGGTTATATTTTCGAGGGTAGACACGACGATATTTATTTTGTATGAATTTTCTGCTTGAAAGTTGCACTTGGCTCAAGGTCCATCGTCGTCGACGGGTTGCGTGATGCTCACGTCTACTTTGGCGGAAGGTTCCTCGTCTGTCGAGAGATTATCCGTTCGATCGTCGTTACCCCAGCTCCAGGCTACGTGTACTGCTCGCGTAATTGGAAGTGTTTTTTTTATCGGTGGATATTGGATATTATTGCATCGGGCCATATCATGTGTATTTGCATTTCTAAGACCAACTACACACTCATATCACCTCACTTGAACAATATAAGGCGGATTTGATTATTTTCAACGGAGAGAGGTCATCGTGGTTGGGGCATATCATATCATAGTATTTTGAAAAAGGCCTCTATTAGGAGGGCATACAAGTGGAAAGATCATCAACATGAAAGTCACTGAGAGGCGCAAATGTTTATTCTAGATCATGACAATCCAAGGCACCATGCAAGACTCGCACCGGATTATCGAATCTTTGTTCGAGCCCCAAATGATTTCTAGATGTGGCCCGGTAACAATTGATTTCTATATGTGGCCCAATAATAAAAGGGAAATAATTTTCTCCCCACCATACCCACCCGAAGCGACAAGGGAGAAATGTCGTGCCCTACCATCCATCACCAGAGTAAGCCAAGTCATTCACATAAAATCATAGGATTTGGGATGAAGGTTGGCTAAGTTACTAAAAATTATTTTAGCACACCCACGTGACCTATTTATTGCCTAAGGTGGTGTCGGGAAACAAGACAAGATTTTGAAACTATAGATTGGCTCGAAGGATGATGTTTTACGAACCCTTGTATGTTGGTGCAACTGAGACCTAGCCTCACACATGTGGTCATGTTCTGCCTATATGAGAACTAACCTAACTCAGGACGCATGGTGTGGTAGAAACTATGCAAGGGTGGGTAATGAGATTTTGAAAGGGTGGATAATGAGATTTTGAAAACACAACCGACGGGCCCAAGTAGCAACCCGTCGGTGGCATATAGCACTAGTGGGCCTAAATTATAGCCGGTAAGTGTTGTGATTGGACCACTTACGGCCCATGTTGCAATCCGTTCAACGGTAAAACTTGCTCCTGACCTAAATCGGCCGATGGCCAGCGCCAATTCGACATACAAGCGTGTCCTCAATCGTCGTCGTCATCGCAATGAAATAAGTGGGTGCATTTTTATTTTTATTTTGCAGGAGAGTAGGTAGTTATGTGTGTGTGTGTGTGTGTGTGTGTGTGTGTGTGTGTGTGTGTGTGTGTGTGTGTGTGTGTGTGTGTGTGTGTGTGTTGTTTTATCTCTGAAGAGCTAGTAGGTGACTAGCTAGCTAGCTGGGACGATGCATGCATGGACACAGCTTCGGTGCCTTAAAGGCACATGCCTTTGGGTCACTGACATGTGAGCCAGCTATCTGTTGGGTCCACATGTCATAGACACAAAGGTAGGTGCCTTAAGGCACCGAAGCATCGTCCTGCATGTATACATCATGCGTGAGCTGGCTGACCCAAGTGTGTCGAATCGAATAGGAAGGACAATACATTTTTTTTCTTTAGTTAAAAGATGGTAAATAAATATGTCAGAAGATAATATGTTTTTTAAACACAGTACGGACGCAAGCGCTCATATAAACATGCATACACTCATCCCTACAAATGCACACACGCACACTCTACCCTTATGAGCACCTCCGAGAGACTAGGCCGGCATATCATCTTGAGATTTTACGAAGTCACCATAATCGACGGGCACGTCTCATCCCACTGAAAGCGTATCGCCGGTGCTAGGACTTGAACCCTGTTGGGCTGGTGATGTCAGAAGATAATATATTGGGCTACGTTCTCTATTTCAAGGTACAAACTAAATAAATACTCCAATATATGTTTACAAAAAGTTAAAGGTTAATATGTCACTCAAACAACTTTGCAAGTTGGAAAAGAATATCGGAAGTACTCAATAATAGTTTGAGATCAGCTCAAGAACCATCTCTTAAAAGAAAAAGAAAAAAACATATTCTATCATTCTCTCAACATCCCTTCTGGCACTGCAGTAGCGATGTAATCCGCTTAAGTCTAGCCACTCCTGGCAATTATTGAGTTTAACATATCAGAAGTTAGTTTCCTTTCTGCCCTTATACCCATGCTCGCCGAGCAAAACCGGTTGCCAAAATCACAAGGTTAGTAGCTCGAGAACCGGGTCTCGAAAGGCCGTTTGTGTCCGGCGAGATCAGGGATGTCGCACAATTAAATATCTGTCATCTCCCCGCTAATATAATACTCTAATACCGTCCATAAATACTTGTCGCACAAATGGATAAAATTTGATATGTCTAGAATTAAAATACGTTTCTGACAAGTATTTATGGACGGAGGGAGTATGAAACACACACCACAGACTCCGAGTTGGATTCTCAAGCATAGGAAAAATCCTGCGCTTGGCCTTGGTTTCTCCCTGACGTTCGTTTTTCTTGCAATCTGGTTGCCTACATGTTGCTTTTGCAGCTCCTGCCGAACGCTCCCGTGCTCATTCTACTTATGTTTTCTTTAAACGATAGTGGTGGTGGTGGTGTTTGTCTCGTGGATGCGTTCGTCCGTAGCGCTCCGCAATGCATCGTTTTATGCATCGGTTGTGATCGTGTGGTCTTAAGACTCGTGCCGACAAAAAACGTTGCTTCGACGTGATCGAATGGGCAAACCCGGACGGCTCTTGCGGCGTCGGGTGCCGGATCGTTTCGTGAGATACCCAATGGAGTGAGGCTCGACTGACCTGAGGGCGGAGTGATGCCGCTATAGGAGTTCGGAGATCGTCGCCAGATGCCGCTAGAAGCTACTCCTACTTAGTGGCTAAAAAGGGACTGAACTTCAGTGCCGTAACTGCACCTGCAGTTGGGCCAATGACATGTGGGCCTAGCAGATGGCTGGTCCACATGCCATTGACCCAACTGCAGGTGCAGTTACGGCACCCAAGCAGCGTTCGCTAAAAAGGATGCACCCTTTGAGATGGACCGATGTATAACATGATGCGTCCCATTGGGTTTTCAATTGTGTATTGAGCTAGCAACTCCCAAGCATGCATGCAATGCATTGAAGGTGCTGCTGGCCTGGTTGCTCACGGCGCCGCAGCTTCCACGCATGCATGCATGTTGATTCATCCTCGCCGACAACTAGCTAGCCATCCCCTTCGATCGTCCTCTCTCGTCTCGTTGTGCGAGTTTGAGAGGAAAAAAAAGGTGAGGTTTTTTCGTGGGCAGAGGCAGTATGAGGAGATGCCGTCGATCGGCGAGGAAGACGGACGGGCAGCACGCCGGCGGGATGGTCGATCGGAAGAAAAGGGTGGGATTTTTTATGGGAGGTCGTCGGCGCGGACTGCACCGCCCAACTACCTACCATACCGTATCATATCTTCGGTCGGTCGATCGCCATATCCAATCCCGGTCAAACTCCACCGTATCACTGTCGATCTTTGCCGTGCTCCCAGCCGCCGACTGTTCCCTCACACCTCGCGGCCCTCCCAATGGACGTGCAGCAGCAGAGCACCACGGCCAAAGAAGAGACACCATCGGCGCTGCCGCCGACAGCCGCCACCACGGACGAGGAGCACGAGCATCCCACGCTGCACATGCACAACGCGGCCGAGGTCATCCCGGCGCTGCCGCTCGAGACGCGCTGGCCGCCGTTCGCGCTCCGCCGGTACCGCGGCTACTGGCTGGCCGAGCGGTTCCTGCCGGCGGTCGCCGCCTTCAACGACCACTTCGAGCCGGCCCCCGGCGCCACGGACGTGCTCCTGGCCACCTGCCCCAAGTCCGGCACCACGTGGCTCAAGGCCCTCGCCTTTGCCACCGCGCACCCGCCCTCGTCGCCAGACCACCCGCTCCTCTGCCGCAGCCCGCACGGTTGTGTCATGTTCCTCGACGCCATCTTTGACCGCCCCGTCGCCGACGCGCGGGAGGTCCTCGCCGCCTACCCGTCCCCGCCGCGCCTCTTCGGCACCCACTGGGCCTACTCCCAGCTGCCGGAGCGCGTCACCGCTGGATGCCGCATCGTGTACCTCTGCCGGGACCCCAAGGACGTGATGGTGTCCTGGTACTGGTTCCTCAAGAAGTTTCTCCCCCACGACGCCGGCGACCTCGACTTCATGGAGCTCTTCGAGGTGTTCTGCGAGGGACGCAACGGGTACGGACCGGCTTGGCGGCACGCCGCCGAGTACTGGGAGGCGAGCGAGGGACACCCGGACAAGGTGCTCTTCCTCAGGTACGAGGAGATGCTGCGCGACCCTGCCGAGAATGTCGGAAAGCTCGCGCAGTTCCTCGGGTGCCCGTTCACATCGGCGGAGGAGGACGCCGGCGTGGTAGAATCCGTGGTGGAGCTGTGCAGCCTGGAGAAGCTGAGTAACCTGGAGGTGAACAGGAACGGCGCGCCGGCGCTGGCCGTGCCCAACAACGCCTTCTTCAGGAAGGGGGTGGCCGGCGACTGGCGCAACCACATGACGCCGGAGATGGCGGCGAGGCTGGACGCCATCGTCGAGGACGCCCTGCATGGCACAGGGTATTCATTCGTCCACTCCGGCCACGCGGCGGAGCACCACGGGACCGGCCCCGGAGCACCATAGATCGTTCGACGGCCCAAGAAAGAAACATGAATAACATGATGCGATCAATGCAGGCCGGGTTTCCATCTGGATTAAATCAAGCAAGACTGTAGTGTTCTGTTTTCTGCAGTTTGAGCTGGATCGGATGTGATCTATCTACTTATATATCATGTACTGTTTCTGTAATGTAATGTCTGAATTACTGTAGTACATTGGTAAGAACAAGTATTACATCAACACCTTCCACAAGGGGAATGAATGCAGCTAATTAAGCCAAACCGTGCTCATTTGTTAAATTTTCAAAACCTTCATATGCAGCTTTTTATCATGTTCTGCTTTCCATGTCATGTCAAGAAGGGGAATAGATGCATTTTCCAAAGCATTCTGCTGGTTGTCGATCATTTAGCCTGACCGTCATGCTGGCCTCCAAGAAACCTCAAGGAAACCATTCTTTTACTATTGCTCCCTCTGTAAAAAATTATAAGTAGTTTTAGATCAAACATTTGGTCTAAAACGTCTTATAATTTTTTACAGAGGTTGTACATTGGAGCAAGACATCACCAACTAAAAACCGATTTCGCAATTCGGAAAAAGAAGACACTTCTCCAAATGACATACTAGCCAAGCAGTGGGTGGAACCACAAGGCTTCGATGCAAGCAGTTCAAACGATATATTCTTCCAACCACAAGGCTTTAGGGCGTGCGGGTCCTTCCTCCCCCAATCAGCCATTCTGCTGGTCCATGTCAACCAGTCCGGTAAACTCCGTATTAAATCCCCGTTGATGTAGCATTTGCGTGCATGCAACCACCTACCTATCATATCCTATGTACTCCCTCTGTTTTTATTTAGTCCCCATATTAGTTTTGATCAAAGTCAAGCTTTGTAAACTTTGAACAAGTTTATAAACAAAAATATTAACATATGAAATAACAAATCAATACCGTCAGATTCATTATCGAATGTACTTTCACATCATATAGATATGTTATGGTAAATGTTTAGATTGTTTTCTATAAAATTGCCCGGACTTTATGAAGTTTGACTTCAATCAAATCTAATATGCAGAGTAAATAAAAATGGAGGGAGCATTTTGATCGCCATGTCTAATCACGACTAACACCATTATTAGGATCGCTATATGCAACGATCATACGTCCTCCACCACCTCGAATCTGCAGAGCGCCTCGCCCAATTATTGGACATGCTGCAGATGCTGACCACTACGGCCAATAGCGGCGATGCCATAGAAGAGATATCGTCGGCACCGACGCGGACCGCCGAAGACAACGAGCATGCCACGCTGCATATGCACAACGTGGCCAAGGTCATCCCGACTTTGCCTCTCAAGACGCGGTGGCCGCCGTTCGCGCTCCGCTGGCATCGGGGCTACTAGCTGCCCGAGTGGTTAATGACGACACTTGCCGCCTTCAATGACCACTTTGAGATGGACTAATACCAACTAAGGGACTAAAGTGACTGAACAAACATCACTAAAAAGTGTATATCTTTTCTATTTATAAAGATTAGAATTGGTGGTGAGTTCACCGTATGGGCGCAACATCCTTTTCAAATAAACAAATACACGCATTCCCTACATGTGAAACTAGCAACCTTTAAGACTACCCATAGTGGGAGTAAGGCTGGTCATAGTGGGAGTAACATAGGTAGTAACATAGATGCCACATAAGCAAAAATGGTGATGTGGCAAGTAGTTAATGAGGAGAGAGGCAAATAGAGTAACATAATATGTTACCATCACATAGCGCTTTCCTATGCATAATGAGTCTACAAAGTAATAAATGAAGGCAACTATGTTACCACACCTATGACACTACCCACTATGAAGGTAGTAACATAGACTAGTAACATATGTATGTTACTAGTCTAAGTTACTCTCCACTATGAGGCTAGCCATAGTGGGAGTAACTTACGTAGTAACATAGCACATTCCAAGAAAAAATTGCTTATGTGGCATGAAGTTAATGAGGAAAGAGATGCTTGTGGTAACATAATATGTTGCTGTAACATAACACACCCCGAGGTAAAGTGAGTCTATATCTCAATTAATGAAGGCTTGCATGTTACCATCCATATGTTACTATCCACTATAAAGGTAGTAACATAGACTAGTAACATATGCATGTTACTAGTCTAAGGGCCTGTTTGATTCCAATAAGTCACCCGACTTATAAGTCAGGTGACTTAAAACCAGAGACTTATAATTAATGCCCGTTTGGTTGTCACCTGACTTATAAGTCACCTGACACACCTACCCACACCAATCAACATCATGCAGATGGTAGGACCCACGCAAAAGGGGGTGACTTATAAGTTTTAAGTTGGGGTGGAGCAACTTATGACATAAGTTGGGGTGACTTATAAGTCGGGTCTGTTTGGCAAAATAAGTCACTTTTTTCACTTTTCGACTTATAAGTTGGTGACTTATTTGGAACCAAACAGGACCTAAGTTACTCCCCACTATGACCAGCCTGACTAGCCTAACATAGGTAGTAACATCACACATATCTAGATAAAATAGATGATGTGGCAAGCAATAAATGAAGAAAGAGAGATATGTGACCTCGGTCCTGGTTTATAGGCCCCATGTAAGTGCATCTAGTGCCCCTTAGTGATTTTGGTGTATTGAAGACTTATAGGTTAAGGGACTAATGCGTCTGTGAGTGTACACAGGTCTATAAGTCTATGAGGAGTTTGATATTTACAGAGAAAGTCGACCCCTAAAAATGAAGTTCTTCGACTGAAGACTTTCTGAAGACTTTGAAAGTGAAGAAATTGGTGTGACCTTGAAGACTTGGTATTCATTTGAGGAACATGAAGCGTGAAGACTTTTGTTTTCGTAGTTTCATTTTCTCTTTCTTGAGTCATAGGAAACATCGTACTGTTAAAGGGGGTCGAGGAAATACTAAGGAAAAATTTCCATGTGATGCTCAACTCATAATCCTACACCTACCAATCCCTTCGAGTGAAGCCTTTGGAAATCTCATGCAGTTCAGTCACTTTCTTCAGTAACAGAGATAAAGTTCTTCTGGTCGCTGATGAATTTGTTCTGACTGAGGAGTTAGGAATTCGTCAATGCGAATTGCCTACACAATGAGGAACATGATAGCCCTGAGGAATTTGAGAGTCAAATTTCTGACCGTTGTTGTGCTGCGCGCCAGCTGTCCCAAAATATCTTATCCACCTAACGGTCATATCATTGAAGGGCATTTATGTCTTATCATGTCGGGCTGCTCCCTAGGCTATAAATAGCCGCCCCCTACAACCACTAGCTGGTTGGCTGCTCCGAGAGAACTTGACACTTGTCATTTGAGAGCAACCCATCCTCCGAGGACTTTGAGCGAAAATCATCAAGTGAGGAAAGCCCAAAACCAAACCCCTACAAACCCAAAGTGATTGAGCATCACTGAAGAAATTGATCCTGCGTGGATCTGACGCTTGTTACCTTTGAAGACTGTGCTTCTTCCAGACGGTTAGGCGTCATGGTCTAGAGCATCCAAGAGGAATTGTGGATCGCCGAGTGACCAAGTCTGTGAAGATTTGGAAGTCACCTGAAGACTTACCACGAGTGATTGGACGAGGTCTGCGTGGCCTTAGTTCAAGGATAATACGGTGAGGACTGGGTGTCCTGAGCTGCGTGCTCAGTGACTGGGTGTCCGGGACTGCGTGTCCTCGAGTTTAAATACTCAGCCGCTCCAACCAGACGTACAACTGAGACAGCAGTTGGAACTGGTCTACCAAATCATTGTCTTCACCAACCTAACTGGTTCTATTTCCTCAACCCTTTCATTTCCTCATTACTGTGTTGAGTGTTTGTTCATATCTGTGTTTGAAGACTTTGACTGAAGACTTTCTCAATTTCCTCAGTTCAATTTCTTCAGTCTGTTTGTCTTCATCTAGTGTTATCCTGTGATTACGCTTTCTGTACTCTGTGCTTGTCTTCATTTCATCATGATGACCATGCTTGTATTCTGTTATGCTTACTTCTGAGTACTTATTCCGCTGCTAGTAGTTCTTCGCTAAGGAATTTCCTCACCGGCAAATTCCTCAGTGAAGAATTCATAAAAATCGCCTATTCACCCCCCCTCTAGTCGATATAACGCACTTTCAATTGGTATCAGAGCAAGGTACTCCCTTGTTCTGTGTGATTTTGGTTTAACCGCCTGGAGTTTTAGTTATGTCGACCGCAGGTATGAAGAAAGTGATATGCCCTATCTTTGACGGTCATGATTATCCCAAGTGGAAGGCCATGATGAGGAAGCGCCTCATGGCAATGAACAGCGAGCTGTGGACCGTCACTGAGATTGGTCTTACTGATCTATGCAAGACGGCGGACGCTGATGATATTCGCAAGTACACTCGACTTGACATCTTGGCGAAGGATATCATCTGTTCCTGCCTATCCAGAGATGAATTCAGGCGCATTATGCATCTTTGCAATGCGAAGCTTATCTTGGACCGAATCTCTGATGTGTATGAAGGTCATCGAACCCGTCATGATCCCTGGTTTGAGGACTTCAAGGAATCTCTCAAAACGATGACTTTCGAGCCAGAATCATCATCTTCTGCATCATGTCTCATGGCAAACGGTGCTGAGGTAACCGAATGCTCCTCATCCGACTTTTGTGACGATGAATCTGATAATGATGAATCTGATAATGATGAATCTGATGATGATATTGAATCTTGTTATACCAAGCTTGTTTGCATTGTCACTAAACAACAAACGGCTTTGGAACAAGTCAAAGCATGCTAGACAAAAGTGAAGATATGTTGGGTAAAGAAATGGATCAGTCAAAAGCATTGGGTGAATGTCTTCAGAGAATTCACTCCAAGTTTGACGCCCTTTAAGATCTGCAACAATGGAACATCTGCAACATCTGCAACAATGGAAGTGCCCCCCTTATTATGACCACAAGTAAAAGCCTTGTAATATTGCCACAAGTACACAAGGGATTTCTAATCTATTAACACAATGTACAAATGATTTCATATCATCTTGAGATAAGTGTTTCTATGGTGTCACTCAATTAGTATTGTCAAAATGCCCAAGCGAATCTACCTAATGCAATAACACAAATGCATCTAACATTGTGACAAACGATGCACTGCAAAACAATGTAGCCTCAACATATCATTTAAAGGCAAAAAAGGCAAACCTTTCGGAATCATACTTGAGCGTGGGAAATGTGGGAGGCCAGATCATCATAAAAGGATAGATGTCAACCAAACAACCATTTGTTATTTCATATACTTTACGTAGTGTCCTGCACTTGATATCCAAGTGAAATACGCATCCGCCCATCCCCAAGAATACATAGTCGCCATAGTCCACCACTTGGTTCATGAGACAAATAGTATGCTCATCCTTCACCATGCAACCTGACATCTTCAAATTCGCACACATCTCACGCAAACAAATGGAATCGATGAGCAACCAGTTGTCTCCCTTGTGGAGCCAAATGCGTAGTTGAAGCTCCTCGACATGGATAAGATAAACACCAGAAGCGTCACTATCCCGTGCCAACATAGTGGTGCCGACCTTGCTATGCACCACGCCCCGCGGAGGCTGAATTGTGGAGAAACTCAAGGTCGTTAAATCCAAGACGATAATGTCACTCATGCCTGCCGGGACATAAATTTTATTTTCGGCAAGCACAACCTTAGGTTCGTAAGGCACGGGAGGGAGATGGTCCAAAAGATGATGCTTGCGGCAAACACCATCTTGCAACATATACACGTGCAGCCTAGATTCTGGTTTACCGGATATAGTCTCCTCCACATACAAGTAGTAGTAGGACAAACCATCCCCATCTTCTTTGGAAAGGAATTGTATTGAACGACAGGATCCGTTACTTTGGAGCTCTGGGTATAAGAGTGGTGGGTTGAAGGTCAAGCCTCTCTTGCGGCACAAAGGTCAGTGCACTCTGCCTCTACTCCAGCTCCCAGTCCGACGGTCGAACAAGCGGACAAAGACATTGCCGTTTTGACAGTCTAGTATTTCGGGCCATAGGCTTAAGTAGGCATCCAGGCCGAAGCTTGCGTGGCGGACGACGGAAGTGAGTTCCGGGGGTTGAGGCAACATTGGGATGAAGGATGTTGGAATGGCCCGAAGGTAATTGGGTCTGTACTTTATGTAGAAGCCCAGGAGATGTGGGTTGACCTTACGGAAACGGCGGAGGAAGGCGTGGTCGGAGACGTGTCCTAACCAGCGCTTGCAGGCGAGGGCGGCGTGGACGAGGGTGGTGGGGAAGCCGACGCGGAGGAGGATCTCGATGAGAAGGTCGTCGTTGTCAAGCACCTTGGATACGGCATCGGCCGCCACTGCCGCCGGCTGCCTCTCGCCTTCCATGTGCTGCGTTGGTTTCTCTCCGTGGGTTTGGAGAGGAGGATGAACAGAAGCCGCGATTTGTACGTCTAAGTTTCGGTGGGTTTAGGCGCACGGTAGGAGAAATCACGCTGCCTTCCCTCCGTTGTTATCTCATCTCAACAAACAAACAAACAAAAATAATTCAATCATGTCAGTCAAAAGAAGGAAACCAAACAAGAAGCCGTACGTCGAATCCATGGAAACGAAACAAAGAAGCACTAGCAGGAAGATAAAGGAAATTAATGCAAAACAACACCATATATGTTTTCTTCTCTTGTTCACATTCTTTTGTTGCTTCCATTCCATTCCATTCGCACACATGCATCATCATCGATCACCGGCTAAAATCTACAGCCCTGCCAAATCGAGTTTTCAGAAATACGTACCTAGTAGTAATTCAGAGATGGCATCTCTGAACCAAACCAACAACCGGCATCTGTTTCGAGCGCCGAGGGGGCGGGTCTTGCCTTGCCATGTCGACGAGGAAGGTGCCTGCCGTGTCGTCCTCTCTAGCGGTGCCGCCGCCTCCCCTGAAGGGGAGGATTTGAACAAGAAGCTAAAAGCCATCTTGCCTCTAGCCCTCGCCAAGCGTCCAAAGTCCTAAGTCCACGCGCACCCTGCACGCGGATTAAATGACCACCTCCTGTATATATAGAGATGCTTGAGAGAACAAGATGGGGTGTTGAGGCAAAGGCCAGCCACGGATCAGTGACGTGGCGGAAGACCCCCATGACACCCAATGTCCTCGGCAGCAGCAGGCCCGATGCATGGTTCATTGTGTGAATTAATGCGGTTCCGTAATCGATACCGGCCTTGCATGCCTCGTTGTACACCCAATTACACATGGGGCATGCAAACTGAGTTGTAATGCCAGCGCAATTGACCGACCCTCCCTTTCCCAAGATTAACAACAACCTTTGCATGCACCAATAAATAAGGAGCTAGCTAGCTATGCGACATACACTGCGAGAATATCTGGCGGGTGGTTTTTTTTTTTTTGAAACATAAAATATCTGCCCGCGGTGACGTGTTGCCAATCCATAGGGGCCAGTGGTAAAGCAGAGCAATTTGTTTGCTTGTCGTGCCAAGTTTAGCAATTCCATTGCATGAAGATTACTTGCTTTTCCAATGGCATGTATGTGTGATCTCATAAATGTTGTGCCTAGTTCAAATTCCTCTGTTTTCTACGTAGCAAATTATCATTTCAAGTCGGTCTTCTTTCTTTTTTGGGGATGTAAAAAAATAGGCATGGTTTTCTAGCAAATTTCTTTCTTTGAGGATGTCAGAAATAGGCAAGGTGAATCAATTGTTCTAGAGTGAGCTACTGGAACAGCTCATCTTTCTTTCTAATTGTTCTAGGCAAGCCTCCTCTTGTTTGATGTTGATGGGCATGGGACTTGTAAGCCAATGTTTCTCCATACATCTCCTTTGCTTATAACAAAGGAGCACACATGCCATCCAGAGAGAAAACACAAAAGGGGAGAGATGATTTTATTTGCTCGCCAATCAAACCATCCAGGAATACACTCAAAATCATATAACTACACAGATGCATGTTGCTCACAACATGCATGTTCCACATCAAAAATAAAACGCAACAGCTATCGTCTATCATCATCATCTGTTTGTGTTATTCGCAATTCTGAAAAATAAGGCAAACTATAGCTACACTGACAAGAATCAAATCCCTTTCGTCATGGCCTCAGGGCCACCCTTCTTCAGTCACAAGCTAACAAAGAGCCAGCGGCACTTAAAGAACACAGCCAAGACCTCTACATCCAAAACCAAAACTTGGATAATAAGAGCCTGTTCGTACTCCCTCCGCTCCGCTCCGTTACTTCGTTCTGGAGCGGAGCGGTATCCTGTTATAATTTGTGGAGCAGCTAAAACGATGCTCCGCCCGCTCCGCTCCGCTCCATGATAAGAGTGGAGGGTTGCCAAACACAGCTTAAGTAGCACGATCCGCCAGTCGTCCCGCCGGCCATTGATTGATACTCCCTCTGTTCCAAAATACTTGACTTCCATTTGTCAAAAAATGAATGTATCTATATACTAAAACATGTCTAGATACATTTATATTTTGACAAATGGAAGTCATGTATTATGGAACCAAGGGAGTAGTAGTCAATTCAACCCAAGAAGTGGCCACCAGGGTTGCTGCATGTGAATATGAAGTAAACTGCATGATCAGATCCAGCCGTTGATTTCCACAAACACGACCGCGTCCACTAGATGAGAAGAGCGTCTCTGACCCTGAAATCAACATGCACCAGTTAGTTACGCTCTAGACCAGAAAAGGCATGAAGAATTCATGATTATCAGAATGTTGAATAGTAAATACTCCCTCCATAAAGAAATATAAGAGCATTTAGATCACTACTTTAGTGATCTAAACGCTCTTATATTTTCTTTACAGAGGGAGTACTTGGCGGTTGCACTAATATACAGATCTTTAAGAAATGACATGGCCTCCACTAGAATATTAAATGGATGACACTGTCAGGAGAGACGTTGACTTGGAAGTAGAGATGCATAACAGTGTCTATTTTTCTTTCCAGCAAACAAATAGGCAGAACCAAGCTAAAACCAAGTCAGCCTCAAACCGTGCAAGTCATTGACCTACTCCACACACCCTAGAAATTTGCAAAACAGGGTAGACACACAGATAACAAAGCTGCAAGTTTTAGAGTAAAATGTAGGCACATGGCTAAATGGTGAGCTTAGTACTAATCTGTACAGAGATAAAATAATCGTTGCATCTATATATGAGTATGCTAAACATGCAACGGGTTCCAGGCAGACTAAACAATAATAGTATTGTCCATTTCCACATGGACAACAAACACACAACCTTAGAGCAAAGCAAAGCCGTGCATGCACATATAGGGACAATAACAACAGGAAAATGCTCAAGAAGAAAACAATTATTGGCGGATGACTCGGACATTTTGACAAAGAATCAAGGGGGTTGTCTTACTGACCGAGCTTCTCAAGGACGGCGGCCATGTACTTGCCCTTGTGATTGACGAGGGGGTTGTCTTACTGCCGGCACCAGCAAAGACTCTGGCGCCGCCGCACCCTGGCCTTCTGATGCCATCCTTGTCGAACATGCACGAGCTAAAGGTTGGCTACTTGGAACAAGTAGCAAGCATCCCATGGTGCACCGGCCGGGTGATTGCCATCCAACTAAAGTGGACAACAGGATAATACTGGTAGGTCAGTAACAAGAGAACAAAGTTCTGTTAAAGAAGAATAGTACAAAATCTACTTGCAGCAAGTAACCAGCATGTTCTACAAGTATAATACTTTCATCTCTTAATAGGAAAATAGCCCAGTTTTCACAAATGAACTTGGTCAAACAAATGAACATGTGTCCAGTAGAAAAATACTCCCTCCATCCCAAAATAAGCGTCTCAACTTTGTACTACAAAGCTGTACTAGAGTTGAGACACTTATTTTGGGACGGAGGGAGTATAAACACAGCAATCTCTCAAAAAGATAGGAACTAATATACATATGGTTGCTTGCTATTCATGAGTCACAGCAATCTCTCAAAAAGATAGGAACAAATAGTTTCAGAACCAGGATATCCACTCTTCATGGCCAAAAACATCCACAACTTATCACAAAGATTGCCAACACACGATGACTCCCTCCAAGGTACACAAGAATACTATACGTACACGGCAGCACTACACCAATTAAATTGGTAATTGATAGCATATAGTGAGGATCTGTCCAAATCTATAACATGGACCGTCACCAAACCCTGTAGCATGTAGTGATAAAAAAAAGGACCCAGCACAGAGTTACAAGAGACGAAAATCATCCACAAGGAAGATCGGTCGTCGTTCATTCACAAAACAAAATTGGAGATTACAGCAGACACCATCACCACAGCCCCGAACTCAACCCAAGAAATTTCCATGGCGTGATGGCCAGCACACAATAACAACGACTCGATGGCTATGGACACACAGAGCAGGAGAGTAAGCATGCATAGGAAAAGAAGCAAGTGGCTCACCTAGGCCGTAGTCAGAGAAGAAGCATTCACCGGAGGTGTCAGAGGAGGGAGGGGGCTCCGGGGAGAGCAGGCGTGATTTTGCGCCAGCTCCCAACTCCGATGCGACCTAGCAAACAACAGAAATTGTTGAGCTACACTTGATCAGGTAGCACAACAAAATAAAAGAAGCGCCCATTTGTTGAGCTAGGATAGCAAAAAATAAAAAAAGCGCCCATTTGTTGAGCTAGGATAGCAAACAACTGACAATCAAACATAGAGCAAGACTGCAAGACCTGTTGTTTCTAGCAAAACAGAAACCAATTTAAACAGACAAGAGATGTAGCAAGGAGCCATGACATGCATATATACTCCCTCCGTTCCAAAATATAAGTCTTTTTAGAGATTTCAAATGGACAACACATACGGATGTATATAGACATATTTTAGAGTGTAGATTCACTCATTTTACTCTGAATGTAGTCACTTGTTGAAATCTCTAGAAAGTCTTTCTAGAGATTTCAACAAGTGACTACATACGGAGCAAAATGAGCGAATCTACACTCTAAAATATGTCCATATACATCCGTATGTAGTAGTCCATTTGAAATCTCTAAAAAGACAAGTATTTAGGAACGGAGGGAGTAGAAGACAAATAAATGACCTAAGAATCAACATCTAACTTGGCAGCAAGTGATTTGTTGTGCTCCGTAAGAAAAGAGGACGAGTCCTACTAAGAGAGGACGCCAAAGCTTGTGACCAATCTTATCCATAAAAATATAAGATTGGCCAAGCAAAGCCGCACACAAGTGAGCAACAGAAAAATAGATTTGCAAATAGCCTGCACATAAGCAAGCAACAAAGGCAGAAGCAGAATTCTGCTGAAAGGGCATACAATACTAGAGGAGTTGATATGAGCATGCATTGTTGATGGCAGCACATCAGAAGCGACTCGCAAATAAACAAACAGTGCTGGAATTAATGAGGAAAGCATGACAAACATGCTAAGGACTCACTTGACTGGACACTAATCCAGAACACTAAATTCATGATACCATGTTCAAGCAATCATGATAGTGACCAAACCAGAATTAGAAACGATGGCTACGTTCTGGAACCTATTCAACAAGAGACATCCCTGACCATATAAGAAATGCACATTACACAGCACTTACACCACACATGTCTTAGTAAAAGGACTATAAATCATCAAAATGCCTAACTGCTACCACGGCTCGATGGCCATGGGCACACAGTGCATACAAGAAAGCATGGGAGAGCAACTTAAGTGGCTTACATATGTCGGATTTGAAGAAGCGCCAGCAGGGGCACTGCCCAGGAATGAGCTTCGGTACATGCAGAGCTGCTTTGGTGACCAAACTCGTGTTGTCAGCATTGTCTCCTCACAATGGTCCATGAAGGCACGCCTGGAAACAACTCTGCTCCACAGCGTGGCCATGGTGGTTCTGTGCTGCCTGTACGCCATGCTTCTCGGCCATATAATCTGAGCCATACACAACGAGCACATAACACCAGGACCTAATAAAACAATATATTATGTAAAGCAACATGTTTGCACCCTACAACAATAGGAAAATTTATGTTAGGAGAAGACCAAGAGGACAGAGTTAGCTGTTACTACTGGTCAAGGAAGAACTACTGAAACCAAATTGCTATGCAAAAGAAAAAATTCTCAATGTCCCTCTACAAGTCATGACATACACAGACTAGAATATTTCAGTTAAAGAAATAACTCTTTGTCTGAACTAAAGACATTGCCAGTCTTTTATTTCAGATCGCCAAGATGTTGATCTGATCCTTGAAATGAGTCATACACACCTCACTAGGAACAATGAGCTAGGCACGATGACGCAGTCAAGCCGACAGTGAAGAGATAGTGCAAATGATCTACTCTGAACAGGAAAAAAATTAGAATTGAATACCAAAGGTTCACATATAAAGCTGAGAAATAGTACATCATTTTTCAAGAGAGCAAACATCCAGAATGCATACTTCACTATATCTTAATTCATCACAAAGAGCATTTCAAATTATGAAAGCTGCACCTCATACATCACTCAACTACCTAAACAGTTTCTCCATTATTAGTGGTTCAAGTGTCTAAGTGTAAATACTGAGGTGAGCATTAACTCAATTCCAAGTGTTGCACTAATCAGCATGCAGTGTGAAACTTCTATGGTCACTGAAATGAACCAATGTCGAACTGCTACCACGGCTCAATGGCCGTGGGGGAACACAGGTCGTAAGAAAAAGCAGGGGGACAGGAACCTAAGTGGCTTACCTATGCCGGAGTGGAACAAGATGCAGCCCCCAGAGGCACCATGCAGGACTGGGCGCCGGCATAGGCAGAGCTGCTTTGCTGACCAAAATCGTGCCGAACGGCGTCATCTCCAAACCATGGTCGCCAAAGGCACACCCAACAACAACACTGCTCGGTAGCCCGACCATGGTGGTTCTGTACTGCTTGTAGAGGAGGATGCAGAGATCCACTCTTCTTGACGCCATGCTTCTCAGCCATATAATCTGAGCAGTGCAGAATCAAACAAGGCAAGGCAATCAACACCACATAGATATTCATCTATCCCTGCATACTGGCTGATACTAGTATAGATTTTTAGTTGAAGCCTTGAAGGAGCTGAGTTTGGCTTATGTATGTACCTTGGAATTGAATGTTCTTCATGTCGTCAAGGTGCATGCCGGGTTGATCGTGTCATCGAGGCCTGAAAAAGAACGGGTCCATTACAAAGATATATCATGCTTTCTAGCTTACAGCTAAACCATGGTCCATTAGAACAACATATTATGTGAAGCAACATGATTGCATCCTATAGCGATAAGAAAAAATATGCTAAGAAGACAAAGAGTCCAGAATTAGTTGGTACTGTTGGTCAAAGGAAGAAGTGGTGAACCAAACGCTATGCAAAAAATGTATTTCAAAAGAAAAAGAAAACTCAATGTCCCTCTACAAGTTATCAATTCTGTTAAGTTTCAGGCATCTTCATAATGAACATAGCATTATTTCTCTAAAGTACCATACAACCATCAGATGTGCTATAATTACATCATCCAGTCTCAAGAGATTGACTTATACTTAAACAATTAAATGAGAACTACTCCTCCCTCCAAAGAAACACAAGGCAGCACATACCAATTGGTAGCAGGCAAACTGACAGTGGCACTGTTATCAAGCCTCTAAGAAATTACATAAACACACAAAGTTAAGCTGTCAACCTTGCCAGCTTGAAAAAACAGCCTCCAATCTAAACACCATATTATCAGACTAACACCGTATCAGCAGACTAACATCAATGTAAAAAATGTTGAACATTTTTTCAAGCTTAAAATGAATAATTCTATTAAGATATAATAATACAAAGATAATCCATCTCACCCAAATTTGACAGCACCTTATAAGGTTCAGTGCACATAACCATGGAAAAGGATAGTATAGAATTGATGGCTTACCATTGTGATAACCATGTTGTAACGTGATCAGACGACTCCAGTGCAGACAACCGCTACACCCCATATAACATAAGAAGCACGTGAGCATGACACAAGAATAAGTAAACAGTAAACTAATGGCATGCTGTCATGAAATGCTTTTTTTACAAGTGTCCTGAAATGCTTGTTGAACATGCCAATTTTCTGGGGATAGGATATCTTTTCAGGAGGCTTAGCAAAGTCGGCACGCAATGCTCATCCCCCATTTAAATGTTGGAGCCCAGAAATGAACTGCGATCAAAGTCAGATTATCGTCTCAGCCTCTTAAGTGATACTCATAGTCAAGAATGCAGCTCGGGAATGTCAAGAATAAGCGCAGAGTTGGCAAAGACTTTCCGAGGGAGAAAGACATAGTCTCTTTGGGTCTTGGGAAAATTGTAGTATTTACCGGTAATCCACTTTATTGCAAAAGGTAATATCTTTAGGAGTCAAATCTTGCATGAGGAAGTCAATATTTTCCGTTGCCAAGCTTACCAGGAAAAAATTTGGACATGAGTGGCAACAGGAGATGAACATATTCAGCTATGTCGTGGCGCGGTCTTTCCGCTCCAGATCTGAAGGTCGAGCTGCTCCTCCTCCTCTGCTCACTCTTCCCCTCCGGCTGTGTCCGATCTGCAGCGTTTGCTGCCAGTTCCGGTGCTGGCGGGGTGCCGGTGGCATATCTTGAGTCCAGGGGAAACCCTTGGTCGGATCTCCGACCACGGCGGTGAGGGCGCGTGCGCGCATCACCTTTTCTCCTTCGAGGCACCGCTGAGGTCTCCCGTATCCATCCCCGTCCCAGATCCCGGGTGAAAGCCCAAAACTCGTCTCGGGTTGGGCGGTGGCGGCGTCCTGCACGTCGTTCCCTCCTTGGAGGCGCCGCCTTGGGTTTGTCTGGTTCTCCGGGTGAGTGGTGCCGAGGTAGGAGAGCGCTCGTCGGCTGCGAGTCCAAGCAGAGGCTTCACAAGCTTAGCCCTTGGGTCTTTGCAGCTTGTTTCTTCGACAATCCTCCCAGTGGTTTTCCTTCTGCTCTCGGTGGCCCTGGGCAGGTGGCAGGGCAGCTAGTGGTGTGCCTTCGGCGTGGTGAGGACTGTGAGTTATGCCTGCTCTGGGTTTCGACCGGCACCTGCTCTTGCTCTCGGGTGAGCGCCCAACGACCCGACGGTGCGGCGCCTTCGAGCCTAGGCGAGAGGATTGGGGTCTTCTTCGGCGTTGGAAGACAGGTTTCGTGATCCCAATCCCACGATCCGGCTGCGCGTAGTTCTTGCAGGCCTTTGGCTGATCCTTGACGCTACTCTGCTCCCTTGCTCTTGGTGCCGATGTGCAGCGGGCTTCGACATTACTTGCAGGTTTTTCATGTGTATTTCTATGTGTGCAGTAGTGTGCGTTGCGTTGTAAACTGCTTTGTCAGCTCCCTTGTATCTTTCGGTCGCTCTTGCTTGTTGGCCTTGTGTAATCCTGGCCGGTTGATGGCTTTGTTAATTCAAAGTCGGGCTCCCCTTGAGCCTTCGTTCTAAAAAAAACATTTTCAGCTATATGGTGAACTAAACACTGCTGATATACTCTTGGGTGCCCTGTAATTGGGCTTGTTTGGACAGGTCCAAGAGATTCTTGGTATGGCAGGAAGTTCCGCTCTCACTATTGCGCTTTGTGGAGGAGCAAAATTATATAAGGGATTTTGTAAACCCAAATATAAACTTGCTAAAGATACCTGGCCAGCAGGTTGTCTCCTGAGTCCTGACCAGTGTGGATAATAAGGAACATATTACAAAATGTTCTTGGCTGACCCAACTAACACACAACAAAGTTTTAAAATCATGACAGGAATGGCAGTGCGAAGGTGGCTACTCCTCAATAGGGAGGAGAGAGTGGAACCCTACCAGAATCAAATGGATCATAAGACAACTTAAAAATAGAGCACTAAAGCTGTTTATAGGAGGGGACTAAATAGTTGTTGGCTCCAGGTTTTGATGGTTTCAGGTTCTACTCTATGATGTATTTAGTTAGACTACTGTTTACTTTGATTCTCTATGGTGGTGTGTCTTCTCCGTGTTATTTTTTCCGCTTACTCACACATGTTGAAACCAAAAAACAGAGTAAGGACACAGTATTTTCACATTTAAAATATGCCACAGCCTGGCAATCCTAATAGAACAACACAGTCCAAAGCTAAAAAAAAAGACACAAAAGGAAACATGTATGATGCACCGACTGGGGAACAAAGCCAATGGTTGTAGGCTAACTGTTTTATAAAAGAGAGAAGAAGAAATCTCTTTGGGGCTTGAGAAAAATGCAGTATTAACCACTAGGTCGCTTTATTATAAAATGCAATATGCAAAATGCAATAACCTGTTCAATGAGAAGAAAGTCAATATTTTTCTATGCCAAGTTTAACTAGGAAAGTTTCAGGCACGAGTGGCAAAGGGGGTAAATATTTCAGCTCTATGGTGAACTAGAGAGTGCAATTCCCCTGTAACTAGGTTTGTTTTAGACATATATGAGGGATGCCCTGGTATGGCAGGAAGTTAACCTCTCACTATTGCACTTTGCTGGGGAGCCCAACTGTGAAATCTGGCCGTGGGTTGTCTCCTGACCACTATAGATATTCAGGAAAATAAAGCAAAACGTTCTTGGCTTGAGCAATCTGACATCTGACACACTGCAAGGTTTTAGAATCATGGCGGGAATGACAGAACAAAGGTGACTACGTCTTGAATGGGAGGAGAAACTGGAATCTGCAACTACCAGAATCAAATAGATCATAATACAACTTATAAGAGCAGAGCACTGTATCTGCTTGTAGGAGAGGACTAGAACCAAACACAGTCTGAAGACAAAAGGATAAAAGAAAACATGTATAATCCACCGACAGAGGAACAAAGCGAACATTAACCTTCTTAGGGCCTGTTCGGCAGCTCCCCAACTCCAATAAATACTCAAATCCAGCTTCTTTTTTCGATCGCCAGCTTCCGACGCGAGCGCTAGCGCTCAGAAATTCGTTCGGCTCCTCGCTCCAGCTTCTTGTACGCGTCAGCAGGCCAACCTGGCTGGGCGGGCTGGAGCCCAGCCGGCTCAACAGGTAAGGTGGCCTTAGGGGCCAGTCAAACACACGAGCACAGGGGAAATAGAAGTAGCGAACCGGTACGTGACCCCTCGATTCACTTCGCGGTGGCAGCTCCTCGTAAATATCACCAACTCGAGATTTCTGAGATCGCCGAAACCGTCTCTCCGAGTTTTTGTACGTGCATGCCGCTCCGATCCAGGAAGCCAGCTTCTTGGAGCTGGGCCGTTTGGGCTAGCTCCGCTCGCAGATTTGTGGAAGCTGGGAGCCAGCGAGCTGCCGAACAGGCCCTTACAACAACTTCAGATTCTAAAATTGGTAGAAGACATTTGCTTATAGGCAAACTGTTTTATACTTCCCTCCTAGTCAATGTTGCTAGTGTGCACAACAATATATAATCAAAAGTGAGAACCAAAAATGAGATAAGATGTGTAAAACTAATGCAAGTATGACTTGTCACTGACTGGTTTTGGGACAAGTCTATTTTATGATGTCTTTAGTTTGACTACTGCTATTTTGATTCTCTATGGTGCTATGTTTTCTCCATGTTATTATTTTTTTCACAAACAATGTCCACCTGGTCTCATATACTGAAACCAAAAAACGGAGTAAGCACACAACATTTTCACATTTAAAACATGCCAACAACCTGGCAATCCTAAGACAACAAAGGAGTCTGAAGCTAAAAAGACACAAAGAAAACATGTACAGTCCACCTACAGGGGAGTAAAGCCAATGTTTTACAGCAAGCACTTCAGAACCTAAAACTGGCAAAAGACATTTGCTCGTAGGCGAACTATTTTATACTTTTCTCCTTGTCAATGTTGCTAGTGTGCACAAAAATAAATAATCAAAGACGAGAACCAAAAAAAAAACAGATGAGATGTAAAAAAGACCTTGGATCCCAGACGGAGGAAGCTCCAGGGGTGGATATCTGGTGCTTCCCCACCCCAGGCAGAAACGGGACCCGGATAAATCCACACGGCACACCACTTCCAACTTCAACTGTCGGATTTCACCATTCCAGCCCCTCCTCCGCGCCCCAACTGAGGCCATTGACGAATCCGCTCAATCTGGACACCGCCGTCCTGAGGCGAGGAAGAGACGGCCGCGTCGTCGGCCGAGCACAAGCACGCGGAGGGGAGGTCATCATCGTCACGGCGACCATGGCGGATGGATCTGGGAGCCAGTGGCAACCGGCTCAGTTGCATGTATAACAAAATGTCAAGCAACAGTCCTGCTCCAGAAATTTTGGCTGCATGTATAACAAAATGGAAGGCAAGTAGGTCAACATACAGCGGAAGCAACATGCAGCCGTAACATCTCTCTCTTCATTTTTCAGTTTCTAAAATAAATTAAAAATAATTGTGAAATCTGAAGCACAACCGAATGAAAGAAGATTCGCATAATCACTTACACTTCCATGCACTACAGAGTCCAACTTTTAGTGTTAATATTGATCTTATGACATGTACTGTTACAAAGATGCAAACTGCACTACTGATTTCACAATTTGCCACCGGCACTTTTCGAACATGAGTTGCTAATCAACGACAAGCACAGCAGGCTTGTAGGAAACTAAAGGTACATTCTACTGCATAGGGTAATGCTTCCAAATAAGTTGCCAACGTAATTTATTCAGTCTGAAGAAACTTCAGATGCTGCCAAGGATTGTGCTTCATTTGTTCAAGAAGATAAGTTGGATTGCAGGACCTATCTTCTTGTCCTCTCTGAGGAAATAACTACTATGCAAATTAAGGCCAGAGGAAAGAGACGAACAGAGGGTAAGGGGGGACGAGAGAAATGCTTACATTTGTCCGCCCATGGCGTCAGAGCAGCGGAAGAGAGGCGTCCGGGGAAGGGAAGAAGGAAGCACACGGAGCACCTGCGCGCGAGCGCATCAGGGATGGGAGCAGCCAAATTGAAACCTATTCATATATCATAGCAGCACACACAGAGTGGTTAATGGAGAAGGCCAGCTTGTCACTAATAAAAAAACCAGAAGTAGAAAAGCTAAATGGCGGACGGACGAATTGTTGTGTAAATTTGCAAGAGAAGCATTGTTTGTCACATACATGGCTAGAATAATTTGCAGAAGCATAGTTTGAAGCTATAGTTGCAACTTGCACAAAGCTTACCACTCCAAGTAGTCGCCCTTGCATTTCTGCCCTTTTCCTTTCTTGGTACGCACGCTGTGTTGAAGAGCTGGGTGAGATGAGACATTGCATTTCTCGTTCCAGTAGCAGCCAGGGATCAGATTGTCTCAATTGAAGAAGTAGCATCACAGGTGAATTCTTTACTTATCTAAAATTCAGAATAAAACAAGTCAATGCCCAGTTCAATATCACATGGTGGAAGAAGCATCGTTTGAAGCTCAAATGAAATAAAACTAGAAATCTAACTTGAGAATAAATAAAAGGCTTGTGGAATTAACCCACAACAGTGCCAACTTGGGCTGTCACTGGTCAGTGGCATAAAAAGTGAATTAAAAGGTAATTTTTTCGAATTTAAAGTTATCAACAGTATATCATTTACGTAAAGGTAGAGTTGGAAATCATGGCAGGTGAGTGAAAAGCAACATGTCAAATATGCACCTTTTGAAAACATTTTCATTTGTTGGTTATATATTAGCTGCTGTATAGGTAAAGAAGTGTATCATAGTAGCTGATGTTGGTCTGAAACCACCATCATTATGAAAAAAAATCAGTTTGAGAGGTGATAAAAAATCAGCTTGAGAGGTGATAAAGAGTTACACTACTGTGCTATTATACAAGTTGCAGCAAGCTTACCACTCCAAGTAGTCGCCCTTGCATGCATTTCTTCCCTTTTCCCTTGCTGGTACGCACGCTATCTTTAAGAGATGAGCGAGATGAGCCACCGCATATGTCGTTTTCAGTAGCAGCCAGGGACCACATTGTCTCAATTGAAGAAGCAGTACCATCGGTATATTCTTTACTTATCTAAGATTCAGAATAATTCAAGTCAGTCCCCAATTCAGTATTAAATGGCAGAGGCAGTTTATGAAACAAAATTAACCCAGGAAGGAAGCTCAAATCAAAGCAAATTAGAAATCCAACTTGAGAATAAACAAAAGGCATTCCCTCGAGACTTAAGGAAAACTACCAAGAAACTAGCATAAGTTATATGGCCACACACACAGTTCATCGATTTTTTTTCAAAAGAAGAAAAGCTAAACGATGGACGGATTGGTGTTGAAATCCATTCAGTCAAATAGGAAAGGAGAGATGGCAGAGGATAAAACGTGTCTTTTTCCCTTGTTGTTTTGCTGAAAACACAAGGAAAATGGCAATTAGAAAGAATGCAGCACATGGAGATGCATCAAGTGTTTTCACATTAAAGCAGCCATGTTTCAATATGAACAAGTCAACTCTATTTAAATCTGGAATACCATGACAAGGGAAATGCCTACATTCATGTATTTTTCCCTTGCCTGTTGAGTTAATAGCATGCAGCAGAAGCATTGTTTGTTTGTCACGTGCATGGCTAGAATAATTTGCAGATGCGTATTCTAACTAGGATAAGAAAGAAAGCTTCGATTTTCTTGTCTCAGTTTACATGTGCAGTAAGGAAATTAGATGGCACACACACACAGTTTACCAAAAAAAATCAGAAGAAAGTTTCCGTTTCCTTGTCAGAACATGGACTAATGTGGTGGTGCAGGAACCAAAATGGATGGCACCAAGTGCAGAACATGAGGAGAGGGAGTGAGATGCCTTCCATGGTGTCCGGCGGGCACTAGGGTTAGAGAAGCGGGACAGCGGAAGAAGCACACCGACCTTGAAGGAGGAAGGTTTCAGTTTTCCTCTTCATGGTGCACCTGTGCGCATCAGGTAGTGAGGGAGGGGAGCAGCCAAATCGAAAGAAACAGAGGGGGAAGAGATGGACCTATCATGGCGGCGGCTGATGTGGCGTGGTGTCGGAGCTCCATGTCCATGGAGAAGCACAGGGACCGGTGGGTGGTTGTGGAGGCCGTGGTCTGACGCTGGGATATGGGCGCGCCGCCTCAATTGCCCGGTGGCAGTGGATCTCCATCCATCAGTGGGAGGGAGCAGCAGAGGACGCCGCCGCCTCTTCTGTACAGAACCGCCACGCAGCGCAAGGTGCCTGGCAATGATC
Source organism: Triticum timopheevii (assembly GCA_963921465.1). Classification (NCBI taxonomy): domain Eukaryota; kingdom Viridiplantae; phylum Streptophyta; class Magnoliopsida; order Poales; family Poaceae; genus Triticum; species Triticum timopheevii. Next base: position 483,586,109 of record OY997270.1, on the reverse strand, counting down.
GCCTCCTCCTCTGTTGTACCTGATCCTGCACAAGGACAAGAAAATTAACAAATCTTGAGCTCAAGTTGAAGAAGAAAAACAAATCAAACTAGCTAGCTAGGGGAAAGTTGAAACTCTGCAATCAAGGAGGGGTCATGGTCTTACCAGCACCGTAGAACTTGATGTTGCAGCAGCCAACGTAGTGCTTCTGGTGGTGTAGGGGTTTGAGTTTACCGGAGATGGCCGGTCGTGATCGTACGGCGTCCACAGCTGCTGTTCTTCACTGCTAAAAAATAATGAAACATTGTCAGTTCAGTTTAGTAACACGACTAATGGCAAAGATAAACTAGTAGTACAACAAATGAGGTGATAGTGGCAACATTGTTCTAACAATGCCTCTCAGTACATTAAGAATAGCTCCAGGATTTTGCAAGAAAGTAGATCATTTACGAAATCTATAGAATGAGTATAGATCAGCGTTGTTCGATAACTAAGCAGATTAGTCCATGGTTTAGAAACTAGTAAACCAGAGGCAGGGGACGTGCAAATATATTGTTTACAGTGTGAATATACGCACATATCAATTGTTTCGTTTACCCAGAACAGATATGTGCAAGACACCAATGGTTCATCTATGTATATATGGTTGTTCGGTTGCAACCAACATTATGCCTAGCCTAGCTGCACTAAGCAACAAGGCCACTCCAAATTCAGAGGACGCAACTGCAATGGAGTTAACCATAGTATCGTAGTTCAGCAATAATGACATGAGCGGCATCATTTGGAGAGCACCACAAACTGAGAATCCTTGCTCGTTTTGTTTTCTTGGGAAGTTGAGAGCAACAAGCTTGGAATACCAGCAAGGCTAGCATGCATCTTACCTCCCTCAATTGCTTCCCTTCCAGTTTGTTACTTGCGTTAAAGACCTCCCTCCCTCCCTCCATGGAGAAAAATGGTTCCTTTGTTGCCAATCAATCGCTGATTAGTAAAGGAGAAGCAGGTCAGCCGGGTCAGAGTAAAAACGCAAGCGCGAAATGCAACAATCTATCAAAATGGTCTGCTCTCAAAATCAACTTGGAATTCTCCATAATACTAAATCTTCAGACCTGCACAAGTAAATTTCCATAAAAAAGTTCAGCAATTTGGATAAAACAGAAATGACTAAAAAGATGTCATTGGTTGATAACTAATCGTTCCAGGCCGCGAACTTTGGAAACATAAGTGTAGAAATAGAAAAGATTGTCACAGGGCAGGGACTTGTGTTTGGATGTTTCATCAAAAAAGCAAGTCTATGTATGTGTGCATGTTACGAATCATGTTCTGGCTATTTTGTGACCGGAGGTTCAAGTATGTGCTAGGATTCTATGTTTTGTTTGCTTAATACTTAACCTAATTAAAGCCCTTCTTGCTAAATGCTACTCCCTCGGTTCGGAATTACTTGTCACAGAAATGGATGTATCTAGACGTATTTTAGTTGTAGATACATCCATTTTTATCCACTTTTGAGACAAGTAATTTGGAACAGAGGGAGTAGGTTAGGTGTAACATAAAGCCTGAAAGTGAATCTCGATTCTTCTCTCTCAAAGAAAAATTTTCTGACAGAACCTCGTCAAGTGAAAGCGTGTGCAATCTATCTATTTGTTCCTGTATGTAAACTATATTGTCTCGAAACTTGTGGCAAAAAGAGCTCTGCTTCATTCTGAAATTAATGTTCTTGTATTGATTTACATATATATCTCACAATACTCTGGTCTTGGATTTGCGAGAGCCTCTCTCAAGGAAAGAGGGAAGAAAGATTCAAAAAAAATTTTTGTGGTGACGCTCTCGCTTTGCTAATGTGATGTGGTTCAGCACAGGATGGGAGGGAGAGGGAGAGATACCTTGGACGTGGTCGAAATCGAGCAGAGAGCAGCGTGAGAGCTGGCGGTGGTGCACCTGCGCGCGCACGAGTCAGGGAGCGACCAAATCGAAAAGAGCAAAGGTTGAGAGAGAGAGAGAGAGAGAGAGAGAGAGAGAGAGAGAGAGAGACCGACCTTGAAGAGCTGGATGCCTTCCATGGTGAGGTCACGAGCTACTGTAGATGGAGAAGAAATGGAGGACGGGACCATGGCTGCAAGTGCGTGGTTGTGGAGGTAGGTGGATCCGGCGCCGTGATGTTCGAGCAGATGAACCAGGGAAAGAGGAGGTTGGCGCCCCTCACTTCTCTCCCTCCTCGCCTGCTTGGTCACGCCATCTCCACGAGGATCTGGGCGCATCTCCACGACGCGGCCAGGGGAAGGGCGGATCTGGGCGCGGCCGCTTAGTCGCGGCCAAGGTCTCGGTCTCGGTCGATCTCCCTCCCTCCCTCTTCTCGCCGTCGGGGAGGGGATGAGGAGAGGGCGGCGAGGTGAGAGGGAGCGGCGGTGGGTGGTTGCGGCGATCGAGGAGGCGAAGGGAGGAGTGATCCGTCTGGCGTTGGGTGGGACGGGTCGGGTCGGGGCTTCTTTTTCCTTTCCTTCCTCCCAATCTTCTTCCTGATTGGTCGCTCGAGGTCACCCACGGATCGACCCCTCCTTCGCCGGACGATCGCAGTCGTAATTCACATCCAACGGTGGGTGTGGTTCTCGGAAGCAACAACGAGCAAACTTTACTGTCGGTGAATTTGTGGCTGCTCGTCCCATCCCACGCATAGACGTGCGTTTGTGATTGGTTGCTCGCCCCATCCCACGGATCAACCCCCACCCTTCTTCGACACGCACGGACCAATGAATTTCTCTCCTCGTCACACGGCCCTACCAGCGAGTCTAGCGCCGCCAGCTGATTGCTTGTCCGCATCATCCTTTTGAGCCGATCCTAGTCGTTCCTCGCGTTCCGCGGAAGAGGGTGCGTTCGTGCGTGCGTGCCACATCTCTCCTCTCATTTTCGTTTGAACTCATCAATCAGGATCGCGTCAAAAATATTCCCATAGTTTATGCTCGAGTCGGACTCTAAATCTTTGGCCACCAAATCAGGGCCGGAAAAATCCAAAAGAGACAAACCATGGCGTTGCATGGTTTTGGCTTGTTGGCATATAAAGTCAGAGCTGCGAGGCTCATGTAATCAGGTTATATTTTCGAGGGTAGACACGACGATATTTATTTTGTATGAATTTTCTGCTTGAAAGTTGCACTTGGCTCAAGGTCCATCGTCGTCGACGGGTTGCGTGATGCTCACGTCTACTTTGGCGGAAGGTTCCTCGTCTGTCGAGAGATTATCCGTTCGATCGTCGTTACCCCAGCTCCAGGCTACGTGTACTGCTCGCGTAATTGGAAGTGTTTTTTTTATCGGTGGATATTGGATATTATTGCATCGGGCCATATCATGTGTATTTGCATTTCTAAGACCAACTACACACTCATATCACCTCACTTGAACAATATAAGGCGGATTTGATTATTTTCAACGGAGAGAGGTCATCGTGGTTGGGGCATATCATATCATAGTATTTTGAAAAAGGCCTCTATTAGGAGGGCATACAAGTGGAAAGATCATCAACATGAAAGTCACTGAGAGGCGCAAATGTTTATTCTAGATCATGACAATCCAAGGCACCATGCAAGACTCGCACCGGATTATCGAATCTTTGTTCGAGCCCCAAATGATTTCTAGATGTGGCCCGGTAACAATTGATTTCTATATGTGGCCCAATAATAAAAGGGAAATAATTTTCTCCCCACCATACCCACCCGAAGCGACAAGGGAGAAATGTCGTGCCCTACCATCCATCACCAGAGTAAGCCAAGTCATTCACATAAAATCATAGGATTTGGGATGAAGGTTGGCTAAGTTACTAAAAATTATTTTAGCACACCCACGTGACCTATTTATTGCCTAAGGTGGTGTCGGGAAACAAGACAAGATTTTGAAACTATAGATTGGCTCGAAGGATGATGTTTTACGAACCCTTGTATGTTGGTGCAACTGAGACCTAGCCTCACACATGTGGTCATGTTCTGCCTATATGAGAACTAACCTAACTCAGGACGCATGGTGTGGTAGAAACTATGCAAGGGTGGGTAATGAGATTTTGAAAGGGTGGATAATGAGATTTTGAAAACACAACCGACGGGCCCAAGTAGCAACCCGTCGGTGGCATATAGCACTAGTGGGCCTAAATTATAGCCGGTAAGTGTTGTGATTGGACCACTTACGGCCCATGTTGCAATCCGTTCAACGGTAAAACTTGCTCCTGACCTAAATCGGCCGATGGCCAGCGCCAATTCGACATACAAGCGTGTCCTCAATCGTCGTCGTCATCGCAATGAAATAAGTGGGTGCATTTTTATTTTTATTTTGCAGGAGAGTAGGTAGTTATGTGTGTGTGTGTGTGTGTGTGTGTGTGTGTGTGTGTGTGTGTGTGTGTGTGTGTGTGTGTGTGTGTGTGTTGTTTTATCTCTGAAGAGCTAGTAGGTGACTAGCTAGCTAGCTGGGACGATGCATGCATGGACACAGCTTCGGTGCCTTAAAGGCACATGCCTTTGGGTCACTGACATGTGAGCCAGCTATCTGTTGGGTCCACATGTCATAGACACAAAGGTAGGTGCCTTAAGGCACCGAAGCATCGTCCTGCATGTATACATCATGCGTGAGCTGGCTGACCCAAGTGTGTCGAATCGAATAGGAAGGACAATACATTTTTTTTCTTTAGTTAAAAGATGGTAAATAAATATGTCAGAAGATAATATGTTTTTTAAACACAGTACGGACGCAAGCGCTCATATAAACATGCATACACTCATCCCTACAAATGCACACACGCACACTCTACCCTTATGAGCACCTCCGAGAGACTAGGCCGGCATATCATCTTGAGATTTTACGAAGTCACCATAATCGACGGGCACGTCTCATCCCACTGAAAGCGTATCGCCGGTGCTAGGACTTGAACCCTGTTGGGCTGGTGATGTCAGAAGATAATATATTGGGCTACGTTCTCTATTTCAAGGTACAAACTAAATAAATACTCCAATATATGTTTACAAAAAGTTAAAGGTTAATATGTCACTCAAACAACTTTGCAAGTTGGAAAAGAATATCGGAAGTACTCAATAATAGTTTGAGATCAGCTCAAGAACCATCTCTTAAAAGAAAAAGAAAAAAACATATTCTATCATTCTCTCAACATCCCTTCTGGCACTGCAGTAGCGATGTAATCCGCTTAAGTCTAGCCACTCCTGGCAATTATTGAGTTTAACATATCAGAAGTTAGTTTCCTTTCTGCCCTTATACCCATGCTCGCCGAGCAAAACCGGTTGCCAAAATCACAAGGTTAGTAGCTCGAGAACCGGGTCTCGAAAGGCCGTTTGTGTCCGGCGAGATCAGGGATGTCGCACAATTAAATATCTGTCATCTCCCCGCTAATATAATACTCTAATACCGTCCATAAATACTTGTCGCACAAATGGATAAAATTTGATATGTCTAGAATTAAAATACGTTTCTGACAAGTATTTATGGACGGAGGGAGTATGAAACACACACCACAGACTCCGAGTTGGATTCTCAAGCATAGGAAAAATCCTGCGCTTGGCCTTGGTTTCTCCCTGACGTTCGTTTTTCTTGCAATCTGGTTGCCTACATGTTGCTTTTGCAGCTCCTGCCGAACGCTCCCGTGCTCATTCTACTTATGTTTTCTTTAAACGATAGTGGTGGTGGTGGTGTTTGTCTCGTGGATGCGTTCGTCCGTAGCGCTCCGCAATGCATCGTTTTATGCATCGGTTGTGATCGTGTGGTCTTAAGACTCGTGCCGACAAAAAACGTTGCTTCGACGTGATCGAATGGGCAAACCCGGACGGCTCTTGCGGCGTCGGGTGCCGGATCGTTTCGTGAGATACCCAATGGAGTGAGGCTCGACTGACCTGAGGGCGGAGTGATGCCGCTATAGGAGTTCGGAGATCGTCGCCAGATGCCGCTAGAAGCTACTCCTACTTAGTGGCTAAAAAGGGACTGAACTTCAGTGCCGTAACTGCACCTGCAGTTGGGCCAATGACATGTGGGCCTAGCAGATGGCTGGTCCACATGCCATTGACCCAACTGCAGGTGCAGTTACGGCACCCAAGCAGCGTTCGCTAAAAAGGATGCACCCTTTGAGATGGACCGATGTATAACATGATGCGTCCCATTGGGTTTTCAATTGTGTATTGAGCTAGCAACTCCCAAGCATGCATGCAATGCATTGAAGGTGCTGCTGGCCTGGTTGCTCACGGCGCCGCAGCTTCCACGCATGCATGCATGTTGATTCATCCTCGCCGACAACTAGCTAGCCATCCCCTTCGATCGTCCTCTCTCGTCTCGTTGTGCGAGTTTGAGAGGAAAAAAAAGGTGAGGTTTTTTCGTGGGCAGAGGCAGTATGAGGAGATGCCGTCGATCGGCGAGGAAGACGGACGGGCAGCACGCCGGCGGGATGGTCGATCGGAAGAAAAGGGTGGGATTTTTTATGGGAGGTCGTCGGCGCGGACTGCACCGCCCAACTACCTACCATACCGTATCATATCTTCGGTCGGTCGATCGCCATATCCAATCCCGGTCAAACTCCACCGTATCACTGTCGATCTTTGCCGTGCTCCCAGCCGCCGACTGTTCCCTCACACCTCGCGGCCCTCCCAATGGACGTGCAGCAGCAGAGCACCACGGCCAAAGAAGAGACACCATCGGCGCTGCCGCCGACAGCCGCCACCACGGACGAGGAGCACGAGCATCCCACGCTGCACATGCACAACGCGGCCGAGGTCATCCCGGCGCTGCCGCTCGAGACGCGCTGGCCGCCGTTCGCGCTCCGCCGGTACCGCGGCTACTGGCTGGCCGAGCGGTTCCTGCCGGCGGTCGCCGCCTTCAACGACCACTTCGAGCCGGCCCCCGGCGCCACGGACGTGCTCCTGGCCACCTGCCCCAAGTCCGGCACCACGTGGCTCAAGGCCCTCGCCTTTGCCACCGCGCACCCGCCCTCGTCGCCAGACCACCCGCTCCTCTGCCGCAGCCCGCACGGTTGTGTCATGTTCCTCGACGCCATCTTTGACCGCCCCGTCGCCGACGCGCGGGAGGTCCTCGCCGCCTACCCGTCCCCGCCGCGCCTCTTCGGCACCCACTGGGCCTACTCCCAGCTGCCGGAGCGCGTCACCGCTGGATGCCGCATCGTGTACCTCTGCCGGGACCCCAAGGACGTGATGGTGTCCTGGTACTGGTTCCTCAAGAAGTTTCTCCCCCACGACGCCGGCGACCTCGACTTCATGGAGCTCTTCGAGGTGTTCTGCGAGGGACGCAACGGGTACGGACCGGCTTGGCGGCACGCCGCCGAGTACTGGGAGGCGAGCGAGGGACACCCGGACAAGGTGCTCTTCCTCAGGTACGAGGAGATGCTGCGCGACCCTGCCGAGAATGTCGGAAAGCTCGCGCAGTTCCTCGGGTGCCCGTTCACATCGGCGGAGGAGGACGCCGGCGTGGTAGAATCCGTGGTGGAGCTGTGCAGCCTGGAGAAGCTGAGTAACCTGGAGGTGAACAGGAACGGCGCGCCGGCGCTGGCCGTGCCCAACAACGCCTTCTTCAGGAAGGGGGTGGCCGGCGACTGGCGCAACCACATGACGCCGGAGATGGCGGCGAGGCTGGACGCCATCGTCGAGGACGCCCTGCATGGCACAGGGTATTCATTCGTCCACTCCGGCCACGCGGCGGAGCACCACGGGACCGGCCCCGGAGCACCATAGATCGTTCGACGGCCCAAGAAAGAAACATGAATAACATGATGCGATCAATGCAGGCCGGGTTTCCATCTGGATTAAATCAAGCAAGACTGTAGTGTTCTGTTTTCTGCAGTTTGAGCTGGATCGGATGTGATCTATCTACTTATATATCATGTACTGTTTCTGTAATGTAATGTCTGAATTACTGTAGTACATTGGTAAGAACAAGTATTACATCAACACCTTCCACAAGGGGAATGAATGCAGCTAATTAAGCCAAACCGTGCTCATTTGTTAAATTTTCAAAACCTTCATATGCAGCTTTTTATCATGTTCTGCTTTCCATGTCATGTCAAGAAGGGGAATAGATGCATTTTCCAAAGCATTCTGCTGGTTGTCGATCATTTAGCCTGACCGTCATGCTGGCCTCCAAGAAACCTCAAGGAAACCATTCTTTTACTATTGCTCCCTCTGTAAAAAATTATAAGTAGTTTTAGATCAAACATTTGGTCTAAAACGTCTTATAATTTTTTACAGATGTTGTACATTGGAGCAAGACATCACCAACTAAAAACCGATTTCGCAATTCGGAAAAAGAAGACACTTCTCCAAATGACATACTAGCCAAGCAGTGGGTGGAACCACAAGGCTTCGATGCAAGCAGTTCAAACGATATATTCTTCCAACCACAAGGCTTTAGGGCGTGCGGGTCCTTCCTCCCCCAATCAGCCATTCTGCTGGTCCATGTCAACCAGTCCGGTAAACTCCGTATTAAATCCCCGTTGATGTAGCATTTGCGTGCATGCAACCACCTACCTATCATATCCTATGTACTCCCTCTGTTTTTATTTAGTCCCCATATTAGTTTTGATCAAAGTCAAGCTTTGTAAACTTTGAACAAGTTTATAAACAAAAATATTAACATATGAAATAACAAATCAATACCGTCAGATTCATTATCGAATGTACTTTCACATCATATAGATATGTTATGGTAAATGTTTAGATTGTTTTCTATAAAATTGCCCGGACTTTATGAAGTTTGACTTCAATCAAATCTAATATGCAGAGTAAATAAAAATGGAGGGAGCATTTTGATCGCCATGTCTAATCACGACTAACACCATTATTAGGATCGCTATATGCAACGATCATACGTCCTCCACCACCTCGAATCTGCAGAGCGCCTCGCCCAATTATTGGACATGCTGCAGATGCTGACCACTACGGCCAATAGCGGCGATGCCATAGAAGAGATATCGTCGGCACCGACGCGGACCGCCGAAGACAACGAGCATGCCACGCTGCATATGCACAACGTGGCCAAGGTCATCCCGACTTTGCCTCTCAAGACGCGGTGGCCGCCGTTCGCGCTCCGCTGGCATCGGGGCTACTAGCTGCCCGAGTGGTTAATGACGACACTTGCCGCCTTCAATGACCACTTTGAGATGGACTAATACCAACTAAGGGACTAAAGTGACTGAACAAACATCACTAAAAAGTGTATATCTTTTCTATTTATAAAGATTAGAATTGGTGGTGAGTTCACCGTATGGGCGCAACATCCTTTTCAAATAAACAAATACACGCATTCCCTACATGTGAAACTAGCAACCTTTAAGACTACCCATAGTGGGAGTAAGGCTGGTCATAGTGGGAGTAACATAGGTAGTAACATAGATGCCACATAAGCAAAAATGGTGATGTGGCAAGTAGTTAATGAGGAGAGAGGCAAATAGAGTAACATAATATGTTACCATCACATAGCGCTTTCCTATGCATAATGAGTCTACAAAGTAATAAATGAAGGCAACTATGTTACCACACCTATGACACTACCCACTATGAAGGTAGTAACATAGACTAGTAACATATGTATGTTACTAGTCTAAGTTACTCTCCACTATGAGGCTAGCCATAGTGGGAGTAACTTACGTAGTAACATAGCACATTCCAAGAAAAAATTGCTTATGTGGCATGAAGTTAATGAGGAAAGAGATGCTTGTGGTAACATAATATGTTGCTGTAACATAACACACCCCGAGGTAAAGTGAGTCTATATCTCAATTAATGAAGGCTTGCATGTTACCATCCATATGTTACTATCCACTATAAAGGTAGTAACATAGACTAGTAACATATGCATGTTACTAGTCTAAGGGCCTGTTTGATTCCAATAAGTCACCCGACTTATAAGTCAGGTGACTTAAAACCAGAGACTTATAATTAATGCCCGTTTGGTTGTCACCTGACTTATAAGTCACCTGACACACCTACCCACACCAATCAACATCATGCAGATGGTAGGACCCACGCAAAAGGGGGTGACTTATAAGTTTTAAGTTGGGGTGGAGCAACTTATGACATAAGTTGGGGTGACTTATAAGTCGGGTCTGTTTGGCAAAATAAGTCACTTTTTTCACTTTTCGACTTATAAGTTGGTGACTTATTTGGAACCAAACAGGACCTAAGTTACTCCCCACTATGACCAGCCTGACTAGCCTAACATAGGTAGTAACATCACACATATCTAGATAAAATAGATGATGTGGCAAGCAATAAATGAAGAAAGAGAGATATGTGACCTCGGTCCTGGTTTATAGGCCCCATGTAAGTGCATCTAGTGCCCCTTAGTGATTTTGGTGTATTGAAGACTTATAGGTTAAGGGACTAATGCGTCTGTGAGTGTACACAGGTCTATAAGTCTATGAGGAGTTTGATATTTACAGAGAAAGTCGACCCCTAAAAATGAAGTTCTTCGACTGAAGACTTTCTGAAGACTTTGAAAGTGAAGAAATTGGTGTGACCTTGAAGACTTGGTATTCATTTGAGGAACATGAAGCGTGAAGACTTTTGTTTTCGTAGTTTCATTTTCTCTTTCTTGAGTCATAGGAAACATCGTACTGTTAAAGGGGGTCGAGGAAATACTAAGGAAAAATTTCCATGTGATGCTCAACTCATAATCCTACACCTACCAATCCCTTCGAGTGAAGCCTTTGGAAATCTCATGCAGTTCAGTCACTTTCTTCAGTAACAGAGATAAAGTTCTTCTGGTCGCTGATGAATTTGTTCTGACTGAGGAGTTAGGAATTCGTCAATGCGAATTGCCTACACAATGAGGAACATGATAGCCCTGAGGAATTTGAGAGTCAAATTTCTGACCGTTGTTGTGCTGCGCGCCAGCTGTCCCAAAATATCTTATCCACCTAACGGTCATATCATTGAAGGGCATTTATGTCTTATCATGTCGGGCTGCTCCCTAGGCTATAAATAGCCGCCCCCTACAACCACTAGCTGGTTGGCTGCTCCGAGAGAACTTGACACTTGTCATTTGAGAGCAACCCATCCTCCGAGGACTTTGAGCGAAAATCATCAAGTGAGGAAAGCCCAAAACCAAACCCCTACAAACCCAAAGTGATTGAGCATCACTGAAGAAATTGATCCTGCGTGGATCTGACGCTTGTTACCTTTGAAGACTGTGCTTCTTCCAGACGGTTAGGCGTCATGGTCTAGAGCATCCAAGAGGAATTGTGGATCGCCGAGTGACCAAGTCTGTGAAGATTTGGAAGTCACCTGAAGACTTACCACGAGTGATTGGACGAGGTCTGCGTGGCCTTAGTTCAAGGATAATACGGTGAGGACTGGGTGTCCTGAGCTGCGTGCTCAGTGACTGGGTGTCCGGGACTGCGTGTCCTCGAGTTTAAATACTCAGCCGCTCCAACCAGACGTACAACTGAGACAGCAGTTGGAACTGGTCTACCAAATCATTGTCTTCACCAACCTAACTGGTTCTATTTCCTCAACCCTTTCATTTCCTCATTACTGTGTTGAGTGTTTGTTCATATCTGTGTTTGAAGACTTTGACTGAAGACTTTCTCAATTTCCTCAGTTCAATTTCTTCAGTCTGTTTGTCTTCATCTAGTGTTATCCTGTGATTACGCTTTCTGTACTCTGTGCTTGTCTTCATTTCATCATGATGACCATGCTTGTATTCTGTTATGCTTACTTCTGAGTACTTATTCCGCTGCTAGTAGTTCTTCGCTAAGGAATTTCCTCACCGGCAAATTCCTCAGTGAAGAATTCATAAAAATCGCCTATTCACCCCCCCTCTAGTCGATATAACGCACTTTCAATTGGTATCAGAGCAAGGTACTCCCTTGTTCTGTGTGATTTTGGTTTAACCGCCTGGAGTTTTAGTTATGTCGACCGCAGGTATGAAGAAAGTGACATGCCCTATCTTTGACGGTCATGATTATCCCAAGTGGAAGGCCATGATGAGGAAGCGCCTCATGGCAATGAACAGCGAGCTGTGGACCGTCACTGAGATTGGTCTTACTGATCTATGCAAGACGGCGGACGCTGATGATATTCGCAAGTACACTCGACTTGACATCTTGGCGAAGGATATCATCTGTTCCTGCCTATCCAGAGATGAATTCAGGCGCATTATGCATCTTTGCAATGCGAAGCTTATCTTGGACCGAATCTCTGATGTGTATGAAGGTCATCGAACCCGTCATGATCCCTGGTTTGAGGACTTCAAGGAATCTCTCAAAACGATGACTTTCGAGCCAGAATCATCATCTTCTGCATCATGTCTCATGGCAAACGGTGCTGAGGTAACCGAATGCTCCTCATCCGACTTTTGTGACGATGAATCTGATAATGATGAATCTGATAATGATGAATCTGATGATGATATTGAATCTTGTTATACCAAGCTTGTTTGCATTGTCACTAAACAACAAACGGCTTTGGAACAAGTCAAAGCATGCTAGACAAAAGTGAAGATATGTTGGGTAAAGAAATGGATCAGTCAAAAGCATTGGGTGAATGTCTTCAGAGAATTCACTCCAAGTTTGACGCCCTTTAAGATCTGCAACAATGGAACATCTGCAACATCTGCAACAATGGAAGTGCCCCCCTTATTATGACCACAAGTAAAAGCCTTGTAATATTGCCACAAGTACACAAGGGATTTCTAATCTATTAACACAATGTACAAATGATTTCATATCATCTTGAGATAAGTGTTTCTATGGTGTCACTCAATTAGTATTGTCAAAATGCCCAAGCGAATCTACCTAATGCAATAACACAAATGCATCTAACATTGTGACAAACGATGCACTGCAAAACAATGTAGCCTCAACATATCATTTAAAGGCAAAAAAGGCAAACCTTTCGGAATCATACTTGAGCGTGGGAAATGTGGGAGGCCAGATCATCATAAAAGGATAGATGTCAACCAAACAACCATTTGTTATTTCATATACTTTACGTAGTGTCCTGCACTTGATATCCAAGTGAAATACGCATCCGCCCATCCCCAAGAATACATAGTCGCCATAGTCCACCACTTGGTTCATGAGACAAATAGTATGCTCATCCTTCACCATGCAACCTGACATCTTCAAATTCGCACACATCTCACGCAAACAAATGGAATCGATGAGCAACCAGTTGTCTCCCTTGTGGAGCCAAATGCGTAGTTGAAGCTCCTCGACATGGATAAGATAAACACCAGAAGCGTCACTATCCCGTGCCAACATAGTGGTGCCGACCTTGCTATGCACCACGCCCCGCGGAGGCTGAATTGTGGAGAAACTCAAGGTCGTTAAATCCAAGACGATAATGTCACTCATGCCTGCCGGGACATAAATTTTATTTTCGGCAAGCACAACCTTAGGTTCGTAAGGCACGGGAGGGAGATGGTCCAAAAGATGATGCTTGCGGCAAACACCATCTTGCAACATATACACGTGCAGCCTAGATTCTGGTTTACCGGATATAGTCTCCTCCACATACAAGTAGTAGTAGGACAAACCATCCCCATCTTCTTTGGAAAGGAATTGTATTGAACGACAGGATCCGTTACTTTGGAGCTCTGGGTATAAGAGTGGTGGGTTGAAGGTCAAGCCTCTCTTGCGGCACAAAGGTCAGTGCACTCTGCCTCTACTCCAGCTCCCAGTCCGACGGTCGAACAAGCGGACAAAGACATTGCCGTTTTGACAGTCTAGTATTTCGGGCCATAGGCTTAAGTAGGCATCCAGGCCGAAGCTTGCGTGGCGGACGACGGAAGTGAGTTCCGGGGGTTGAGGCAACATTGGGATGAAGGATGTTGGAATGGCCCGAAGGTAATTGGGTCTGTACTTTATGTAGAAGCCCAGGAGATGTGGGTTGACCTTACGGAAACGGCGGAGGAAGGCGTGGTCGGAGACGTGTCCTAACCAGCGCTTGCAGGCGAGGGCGGCGTGGACGAGGGTGGTGGGGAAGCCGACGCGGAGGAGGATCTCGATGAGAAGGTCGTCGTTGTCAAGCACCTTGGATACGGCATCGGCCGCCACTGCCGCCGGCTGCCTCTCGCCTTCCATGTGCTGCGTTGGTTTCTCTCCGTGGGTTTGGAGAGGAGGATGAACAGAAGCCGCGATTTGTACGTCTAAGTTTCGGTGGGTTTAGGCGCACGGTAGGAGAAATCACGCTGCCTTCCCTCCGTTGTTATCTCATCTCAACAAACAAACAAACAAAAATAATTCAATCATGTCAGTCAAAAGAAGGAAACCAAACAAGAAGCCGTACGTCGAATCCATGGAAACGAAACAAAGAAGCACTAGCAGGAAGATAAAGGAAATTAATGCAAAACAACACCATATATGTTTTCTTCTCTTGTTCACATTCTTTTGTTGCTTCCATTCCATTCCATTCGCACACATGCATCATCATCGATCACCGGCTAAAATCTACAGCCCTGCCAAATCGAGTTTTCAGAAATACGTACCTAGTAGTAATTCAGAGATGGCATCTCTGAACCAAACCAACAACCGGCATCTGTTTCGAGCGCCGAGGGGGCGGGTCTTGCCTTGCCATGTCGACGAGGAAGGTGCCTGCCGTGTCGTCCTCTCTAGCGGTGCCGCCGCCTCCCCTGAAGGGGAGGATTTGAACAAGAAGCTAAAAGCCATCTTGCCTCTAGCCCTCGCCAAGCGTCCAAAGTCCTAAGTCCACGCGCACCCTGCACGCGGATTAAATGACCACCTCCTGTATATATAGAGATGCTTGAGAGAACAAGATGGGGTGTTGAGGCAAAGGCCAGCCACGGATCAGTGACGTGGCGGAAGACCCCCATGACACCCAATGTCCTCGGCAGCAGCAGGCCCGATGCATGGTTCATTGTGTGAATTAATGCGGTTCCGTAATCGATACCGGCCTTGCATGCCTCGTTGTACACCCAATTACACATGGGGCATGCAAACTGAGTTGTAATGCCAGCGCAATTGACCGACCCTCCCTTTCCCAAGATTAACAACAACCTTTGCATGCACCAATAAATAAGGAGCTAGCTAGCTATGCGACATACACTGCGAGAATATCTGGCGGGTGGTTTTTTTTTTTTTGAAACATAAAATATCTGCCCGCGGTGACGTGTTGCCAATCCATAGGGGCCAGTGGTAAAGCAGAGCAATTTGTTTGCTTGTCGTGCCAAGTTTAGCAATTCCATTGCATGAAGATTACTTGCTTTTCCAATGGCATGTATGTGTGATCTCATAAATGTTGTGCCTAGTTCAAATTCCTCTGTTTTCTACGTAGCAAATTATCATTTCAAGTCGGTCTTCTTTCTTTTTTGGGGACGTAAAAAAATAGGCATGGTTTTCTAGCAAATTTCTTTCTTTGAGGATGTCAGAAATAGGCAAGGTGAATCAATTGTTCTAGAGTGAGCTACTGGAACAGCTCATCTTTCTTTCTAATTGTTCTAGGCAAGCCTCCTCTTGTTTGATGTTGATGGGCATGGGACTTGTAAGCCAATGTTTCTCCATACATCTCCTTTGCTTATAACAAAGGAGCACACATGCCATCCAGAGAGAAAACACAAAAGGGGAGAGATGATTTTATTTGCTCGCCAATCAAACCATCCAGGAATACACTCAAAATCATATAACTACACAGATGCATGTTGCTCACAACATGCATGTTCCACATCAAAAATAAAACGCAACAGCTATCGTCTATCATCATCATCTGTTTGTGTTATTCGCAATTCTGAAAAATAAGGCAAACTATAGCTACACTGACAAGAATCAAATCCCTTTCGTCATGGCCTCAGGGCCACCCTTCTTCAGTCACAAGCTAACAAAGAGCCAGCGGCACTTAAAGAACACAGCCAAGACCTCTACATCCAAAACCAAAACTTGGATAATAAGAGCCTGTTCGTACTCCCTCCGCTCCGCTCCGTTACTTCGTTCTGGAGCGGAGCGGTATCCTGTTATAATTTGTGGAGCAGCTAAAACGATGCTCCGCCCGCTCCGCTCCGCTCCATGATAAGAGTGGAGGGTTGCCAAACACAGCTTAAGTAGCACGATCCGCCAGTCGTCCCGCCGGCCATTGATTGATACTCCCTCTGTTCCAAAATACTTGACTTCCATTTGTCAAAAAATGAATGTATCTATATACTAAAACATGTCTAGATACATTTATATTTTGACAAATGGAAGTCATGTATTATGGAACCAAGGGAGTAGTAGTCAATTCAACCCAAGAAGTGGCCACCAGGGTTGCTGCATGTGAATATGAAGTAAACTGCATGATCAGATCCAGCCGTTGATTTCCACAAACACGACCGCGTCCACTAGATGAGAAGAGCGTCTCTGACCCTGAAATCAACATGCACCAGTTAGTTACGCTCTAGACCAGAAAAGGCATGAAGAATTCATGATTATCAGAATGTTGAATAGTAAATACTCCCTCCATAAAGAAATATAAGAGCATTTAGATCACTACTTTAGTGATCTAAACGCTCTTATATTTTCTTTACAGAGGGAGTACTTGGCGGTTGCACTAATATACAGATCTTTAAGAAATGACATGGCCTCCACTAGAATATTAAATGGATGACACTGTCAGGAGAGACGTTGACTTGGAAGTAGAGATGCATAACAGTGTCTATTTTTCTTTCCAGCAAACAAATAGGCAGAACCAAGCTAAAACCAAGTCAGCCTCAAACCGTGCAAGTCATTGACCTACTCCACACACCCTAGAAATTTGCAAAACAGGGTAGACACACAGATAACAAAGCTGCAAGTTTTAGAGTAAAATGTAGGCACATGGCTAAATGGTGAGCTTAGTACTAATCTGTACAGAGATAAAATAATCGTTGCATCTATATATGAGTATGCTAAACATGCAACGGGTTCCAGGCAGACTAAACAATAATAGTATTGTCCATTTCCACATGGACAACAAACACACAACCTTAGAGCAAAGCAAAGCCGTGCATGCACATATAGGGACAATAACAACAGGAAAATGCTCAAGAAGAAAACAATTATTGGCGGATGACTCGGACATTTTGACAAAGAATCAAGGGGGTTGTCTTACTGACCGAGCTTCTCAAGGACGGCGGCCATGTACTTGCCCTTGTGATTGACGAGGGGGTTGTCTTACTGCCGGCACCAGCAAAGACTCTGGCGCCGCCGCACCCTGGCCTTCTGATGCCATCCTTGTCGAACATGCACGAGCTAAAGGTTGGCTACTTGGAACAAGTAGCAAGCATCCCATGGTGCACCGGCCGGGTGATTGCCATCCAACTAAAGTGGACAACAGGATAATACTGGTAGGTCAGTAACAAGAGAACAAAGTTCTGTTAAAGAAGAATAGTACAAAATCTACTTGCAGCAAGTAACCAGCATGTTCTACAAGTATAATACTTTCATCTCTTAATAGGAAAATAGCCCAGTTTTCACAAATGAACTTGGTCAAACAAATGAACATGTGTCCAGTAGAAAAATACTCCCTCCATCCCAAAATAAGCGTCTCAACTTTGTACTACAAAGCTGTACTAGAGTTGAGACACTTATTTTGGGACGGAGGGAGTATAAACACAGCAATCTCTCAAAAAGATAGGAACTAATATACATATGGTTGCTTGCTATTCATGAGTCACAGCAATCTCTCAAAAAGATAGGAACAAATAGTTTCAGAACCAGGATATCCACTCTTCATGGCCAAAAACATCCACAACTTATCACAAAGATTGCCAACACACGATGACTCCCTCCAAGGTACACAAGAATACTATACGTACACGGCAGCACTACACCAATTAAATTGGTAATTGATAGCATATAGTGAGGATCTGTCCAAATCTATAACATGGACCGTCACCAAACCCTGTAGCATGTAGTGATAAAAAAAAGGACCCAGCACAGAGTTACAAGAGACGAAAATCATCCACAAGGAAGATCGGTCGTCGTTCATTCACAAAACAAAATTGGAGATTACAGCAGACACCATCACCACAGCCCCGAACTCAACCCAAGAAATTTCCATGGCGTGATGGCCAGCACACAATAACAACGACTCGATGGCTATGGACACACAGAGCAGGAGAGTAAGCATGCATAGGAAAAGAAGCAAGTGGCTCACCTAGGCCGTAGTCAGAGAAGAAGCATTCACCGGAGGTGTCAGAGGAGGGAGGGGGCTCCGGGGAGAGCAGGCGTGATTTTGCGCCAGCTCCCAACTCCGATGCGACCTAGCAAACAACAGAAATTGTTGAGCTACACTTGATCAGGTAGCACAACAAAATAAAAGAAGCGCCCATTTGTTGAGCTAGGATAGCAAAAAATAAAAAAAGCGCCCATTTGTTGAGCTAGGATAGCAAACAACTGACAATCAAACATAGAGCAAGACTGCAAGACCTGTTGTTTCTAGCAAAACAGAAACCAATTTAAACAGACAAGAGATGTAGCAAGGAGCCATGACATGCATATATACTCCCTCCGTTCCAAAATATAAGTCTTTTTAGAGATTTCAAATGGACAACACATACGGATGTATATAGACATATTTTAGAGTGTAGATTCACTCATTTTACTCTGAATGTAGTCACTTGTTGAAATCTCTAGAAAGTCTTTCTAGAGATTTCAACAAGTGACTACATACGGAGCAAAATGAGCGAATCTACACTCTAAAATATGTCCATATACATCCGTATGTAGTAGTCCATTTGAAATCTCTAAAAAGACAAGTATTTAGGAACGGAGGGAGTAGAAGACAAATAAATGACCTAAGAATCAACATCTAACTTGGCAGCAAGTGATTTGTTGTGCTCCGTAAGAAAAGAGGACGAGTCCTACTAAGAGAGGACGCCAAAGCTTGTGACCAATCTTATCCATAAAAATATAAGATTGGCCAAGCAAAGCCGCACACAAGTGAGCAACAGAAAAATAGATTTGCAAATAGCCTGCACATAAGCAAGCAACAAAGGCAGAAGCAGAATTCTGCTGAAAGGGCATACAATACTAGAGGAGTTGATATGAGCATGCATTGTTGATGGCAGCACATCAGAAGCGACTCGCAAATAAACAAACAGTGCTGGAATTAATGAGGAAAGCATGACAAACATGCTAAGGACTCACTTGACTGGACACTAATCCAGAACACTAAATTCATGATACCATGTTCAAGCAATCATGATAGTGACCAAACCAGAATTAGAAACGATGGCTACGTTCTGGAACCTATTCAACAAGAGACATCCCTGACCATATAAGAAATGCACATTACACAGCACTTACACCACACATGTCTTAGTAAAAGGACTATAAATCATCAAAATGCCTAACTGCTACCACGGCTCGATGGCCATGGGCACACAGTGCATACAAGAAAGCATGGGAGAGCAACTTAAGTGGCTTACATATGTCGGATTTGAAGAAGCGCCAGCAGGGGCACTGCCCAGGAATGAGCTTCGGTACATGCAGAGCTGCTTTGGTGACCAAACTCGTGTTGTCAGCATTGTCTCCTCACAATGGTCCATGAAGGCACGCCTGGAAACAACTCTGCTCCACAGCGTGGCCATGGTGGTTCTGTGCTGCCTGTACGCCATGCTTCTCGGCCATATAATCTGAGCCATACACAACGAGCACATAACACCAGGACCTAATAAAACAATATATTATGTAAAGCAACATGTTTGCACCCTACAACAATAGGAAAATTTATGTTAGGAGAAGACCAAGAGGACAGAGTTAGCTGTTACTACTGGTCAAGGAAGAACTACTGAAACCAAATTGCTATGCAAAAGAAAAAATTCTCAATGTCCCTCTACAAGTCATGACATACACAGACTAGAATATTTCAGTTAAAGAAATAACTCTTTGTCTGAACTAAAGACATTGCCAGTCTTTTATTTCAGATCGCCAAGATGTTGATCTGATCCTTGAAATGAGTCATACACACCTCACTAGGAACAATGAGCTAGGCACGATGACGCAGTCAAGCCGACAGTGAAGAGATAGTGCAAATGATCTACTCTGAACAGGAAAAAAATTAGAATTGAATACCAAAGGTTCACATATAAAGCTGAGAAATAGTACATCATTTTTCAAGAGAGCAAACATCCAGAATGCATACTTCACTATATCTTAATTCATCACAAAGAGCATTTCAAATTATGAAAGCTGCACCTCATACATCACTCAACTACCTAAACAGTTTCTCCATTATTAGTGGTTCAAGTGTCTAAGTGTAAATACTGAGGTGAGCATTAACTCAATTCCAAGTGTTGCACTAATCAGCATGCAGTGTGAAACTTCTATGGTCACTGAAATGAACCAATGTCGAACTGCTACCACGGCTCAATGGCCGTGGGGGAACACAGGTCGTAAGAAAAAGCAGGGGGACAGGAACCTAAGTGGCTTACCTATGCCGGAGTGGAACAAGATGCAGCCCCCAGAGGCACCATGCAGGACTGGGCGCCGGCATAGGCAGAGCTGCTTTGCTGACCAAAATCGTGCCGAACGGCGTCATCTCCAAACCATGGTCGCCAAAGGCACACCCAACAACAACACTGCTCGGTAGCCCGACCATGGTGGTTCTGTACTGCTTGTAGAGGAGGATGCAGAGATCCACTCTTCTTGACGCCATGCTTCTCAGCCATATAATCTGAGCAGTGCAGAATCAAACAAGGCAAGGCAATCAACACCACATAGATATTCATCTATCCCTGCATACTGGCTGATACTAGTATAGATTTTTAGTTGAAGCCTTGAAGGAGCTGAGTTTGGCTTATGTATGTACCTTGGAATTGAATGTTCTTCATGTCGTCAAGGTGCATGCCGGGTTGATCGTGTCATCGAGGCCTGAAAAAGAACGGGTCCATTACAAAGATATATCATGCTTTCTAGCTTACAGCTAAACCATGGTCCATTAGAACAACATATTATGTGAAGCAACATGATTGCATCCTATAGCGATAAGAAAAAATATGCTAAGAAGACAAAGAGTCCAGAATTAGTTGGTACTGTTGGTCAAAGGAAGAAGTGGTGAACCAAACGCTATGCAAAAAATGTATTTCAAAAGAAAAAGAAAACTCAATGTCCCTCTACAAGTTATCAATTCTGTTAAGTTTCAGGCATCTTCATAATGAACATAGCATTATTTCTCTAAAGTACCATACAACCATCAGATGTGCTATAATTACATCATCCAGTCTCAAGAGATTGACTTATACTTAAACAATTAAATGAGAACTACTCCTCCCTCCAAAGAAACACAAGGCAGCACATACCAATTGGTAGCAGGCAAACTGACAGTGGCACTGTTATCAAGCCTCTAAGAAATTACATAAACACACAAAGTTAAGCTGTCAACCTTGCCAGCTTGAAAAAACAGCCTCCAATCTAAACACCATATTATCAGACTAACACCGTATCAGCAGACTAACATCAATGTAAAAAATGTTGAACATTTTTTCAAGCTTAAAATGAATAATTCTATTAAGATATAATAATACAAAGATAATCCATCTCACCCAAATTTGACAGCACCTTATAAGGTTCAGTGCACATAACCATGGAAAAGGATAGTATAGAATTGATGGCTTACCATTGTGATAACCATGTTGTAACGTGATCAGACGACTCCAGTGCAGACAACCGCTACACCCCATATAACATAAGAAGCACGTGAGCATGACACAAGAATAAGTAAACAGTAAACTAATGGCATGCTGTCATGAAATGCTTTTTTTACAAGTGTCCTGAAATGCTTGTTGAACATGCCAATTTTCTGGGGATAGGATATCTTTTCAGGAGGCTTAGCAAAGTCGGCACGCAATGCTCATCCCCCATTTAAATGTTGGAGCCCAGAAATGAACTGCGATCAAAGTCAGATTATCGTCTCAGCCTCTTAAGTGATACTCATAGTCAAGAATGCAGCTCGGGAATGTCAAGAATAAGCGCAGAGTTGGCAAAGACTTTCCGAGGGAGAAAGACATAGTCTCTTTGGGTCTTGGGAAAATTGTAGTATTTACCGGTAATCCACTTTATTGCAAAAGGTAATATCTTTAGGAGTCAAATCTTGCATGAGGAAGTCAATATTTTCCGTTGCCAAGCTTACCAGGAAAAAATTTGGACATGAGTGGCAACAGGAGATGAACATATTCAGCTATGTCGTGGCGCGGTCTTTCCGCTCCAGATCTGAAGGTCGAGCTGCTCCTCCTCCTCTGCTCACTCTTCCCCTCCGGCTGTGTCCGATCTGCAGCGTTTGCTGCCAGTTCCGGTGCTGGCGGGGTGCCGGTGGCATATCTTGAGTCCAGGGGAAACCCTTGGTCGGATCTCCGACCACGGCGGTGAGGGCGCGTGCGCGCATCACCTTTTCTCCTTCGAGGCACCGCTGAGGTCTCCCGTATCCATCCCCGTCCCAGATCCCGGGTGAAAGCCCAAAACTCGTCTCGGGTTGGGCGGTGGCGGCGTCCTGCACGTCGTTCCCTCCTTGGAGGCGCCGCCTTGGGTTTGTCTGGTTCTCCGGGTGAGTGGTGCCGAGGTAGGAGAGCGCTCGTCGGCTGCGAGTCCAAGCAGAGGCTTCACAAGCTTAGCCCTTGGGTCTTTGCAGCTTGTTTCTTCGACAATCCTCCCAGTGGTTTTCCTTCTGCTCTCGGTGGCCCTGGGCAGGTGGCAGGGCAGCTAGTGGTGTGCCTTCGGCGTGGTGAGGACTGTGAGTTATGCCTGCTCTGGGTTTCGACCGGCACCTGCTCTTGCTCTCGGGTGAGCGCCCAACGACCCGACGGTGCGGCGCCTTCGAGCCTAGGCGAGAGGATTGGGGTCTTCTTCGGCGTTGGAAGACAGGTTTCGTGATCCCAATCCCACGATCCGGCTGCGCGTAGTTCTTGCAGGCCTTTGGCTGATCCTTGACGCTACTCTGCTCCCTTGCTCTTGGTGCCGATGTGCAGCGGGCTTCGACATTACTTGCAGGTTTTTCATGTGTATTTCTATGTGTGCAGTAGTGTGCGTTGCGTTGTAAACTGCTTTGTCAGCTCCCTTGTATCTTTCGGTCGCTCTTGCTTGTTGGCCTTGTGTAATCCTGGCCGGTTGATGGCTTTGTTAATTCAAAGTCGGGCTCCCCTTGAGCCTTCGTTCTAAAAAAAACATTTTCAGCTATATGGTGAACTAAACACTGCTGATATACTCTTGGGTGCCCTGTAATTGGGCTTGTTTGGACAGGTCCAAGAGATTCTTGGTATGGCAGGAAGTTCCGCTCTCACTATTGCGCTTTGTGGAGGAGCAAAATTATATAAGGGATTTTGTAAACCCAAATATAAACTTGCTAAAGATACCTGGCCAGCAGGTTGTCTCCTGAGTCCTGACCAGTGTGGATAATAAGGAACATATTACAAAATGTTCTTGGCTGACCCAACTAACACACAACAAAGTTTTAAAATCATGACAGGAATGGCAGTGCGAAGGTGGCTACTCCTCAATAGGGAGGAGAGAGTGGAACCCTACCAGAATCAAATGGATCATAAGACAACTTAAAAATAGAGCACTAAAGCTGTTTATAGGAGGGGACTAAATAGTTGTTGGCTCCAGGTTTTGATGGTTTCAGGTTCTACTCTATGATGTATTTAGTTAGACTACTGTTTACTTTGATTCTCTATGGTGGTGTGTCTTCTCCGTGTTATTTTTTCCGCTTACTCACACATGTTGAAACCAAAAAACAGAGTAAGGACACAGTATTTTCACATTTAAAATATGCCACAGCCTGGCAATCCTAATAGAACAACACAGTCCAAAGCTAAAAAAAAAGACACAAAAGGAAACATGTATGATGCACCGACTGGGGAACAAAGCCAATGGTTGTAGGCTAACTGTTTTATAAAAGAGAGAAGAAGAAATCTCTTTGGGGCTTGAGAAAAATGCAGTATTAACCACTAGGTCGCTTTATTATAAAATGCAATATGCAAAATGCAATAACCTGTTCAATGAGAAGAAAGTCAATATTTTTCTATGCCAAGTTTAACTAGGAAAGTTTCAGGCACGAGTGGCAAAGGGGGTAAATATTTCAGCTCTATGGTGAACTAGAGAGTGCAATTCCCCTGTAACTAGGTTTGTTTTAGACATATATGAGGGATGCCCTGGTATGGCAGGAAGTTAACCTCTCACTATTGCACTTTGCTGGGGAGCCCAACTGTGAAATCTGGCCGTGGGTTGTCTCCTGACCACTATAGATATTCAGGAAAATAAAGCAAAACGTTCTTGGCTTGAGCAATCTGACATCTGACACACTGCAAGGTTTTAGAATCATGGCGGGAATGACAGAACAAAGGTGACTACGTCTTGAATGGGAGGAGAAACTGGAATCTGCAACTACCAGAATCAAATAGATCATAATACAACTTATAAGAGCAGAGCACTGTATCTGCTTGTAGGAGAGGACTAGAACCAAACACAGTCTGAAGACAAAAGGATAAAAGAAAACATGTATAATCCACCGACAGAGGAACAAAGCGAACATTAACCTTCTTAGGGCCTGTTCGGCAGCTCCCCAACTCCAATAAATACTCAAATCCAGCTTCTTTTTTCGATCGCCAGCTTCCGACGCGAGCGCTAGCGCTCAGAAATTCGTTCGGCTCCTCGCTCCAGCTTCTTGTACGCGTCAGCAGGCCAACCTGGCTGGGCGGGCTGGAGCCCAGCCGGCTCAACAGGTAAGGTGGCCTTAGGGGCCAGTCAAACACACGAGCACAGGGGAAATAGAAGTAGCGAACCGGTACGTGACCCCTCGATTCACTTCGCGGTGGCAGCTCCTCGTAAATATCACCAACTCGAGATTTCTGAGATCGCCGAAACCGTCTCTCCGAGTTTTTGTACGTGCATGCCGCTCCGATCCAGGAAGCCAGCTTCTTGGAGCTGGGCCGTTTGGGCTAGCTCCGCTCGCAGATTTGTGGAAGCTGGGAGCCAGCGAGCTGCCGAACAGGCCCTTACAACAACTTCAGATTCTAAAATTGGTAGAAGACATTTGCTTATAGGCAAACTGTTTTATACTTCCCTCCTAGTCAATGTTGCTAGTGTGCACAACAATATATAATCAAAAGTGAGAACCAAAAATGAGATAAGATGTGTAAAACTAATGCAAGTATGACTTGTCACTGACTGGTTTTGGGACAAGTCTATTTTATGATGTCTTTAGTTTGACTACTGCTATTTTGATTCTCTATGGTGCTATGTTTTCTCCATGTTATTATTTTTTTCACAAACAATGTCCACCTGGTCTCATATACTGAAACCAAAAAACGGAGTAAGCACACAACATTTTCACATTTAAAACATGCCAACAACCTGGCAATCCTAAGACAACAAAGGAGTCTGAAGCTAAAAAGACACAAAGAAAACATGTACAGTCCACCTACAGGGGAGTAAAGCCAATGTTTTACAGCAAGCACTTCAGAACCTAAAACTGGCAAAAGACATTTGCTCGTAGGCGAACTATTTTATACTTTTCTCCTTGTCAATGTTGCTAGTGTGCACAAAAATAAATAATCAAAGACGAGAACCAAAAAAAAAACAGATGAGATGTAAAAAAGACCTTGGATCCCAGACGGAGGAAGCTCCAGGGGTGGATATCTGGTGCTTCCCCACCCCAGGCAGAAACGGGACCCGGATAAATCCACACGGCACACCACTTCCAACTTCAACTGTCGGATTTCACCATTCCAGCCCCTCCTCCGCGCCCCAACTGAGGCCATTGACGAATCCGCTCAATCTGGACACCGCCGTCCTGAGGCGAGGAAGAGACGGCCGCGTCGTCGGCCGAGCACAAGCACGCGGAGGGGAGGTCATCATCGTCACGGCGACCATGGCGGATGGATCTGGGAGCCAGTGGCAACCGGCTCAGTTGCATGTATAACAAAATGTCAAGCAACAGTCCTGCTCCAGAAATTTTGGCTGCATGTATAACAAAATGGAAGGCAAGTAGGTCAACATACAGCGGAAGCAACATGCAGCCGTAACATCTCTCTCTTCATTTTTCAGTTTCTAAAATAAATTAAAAATAATTGTGAAATCTGAAGCACAACCGAATGAAAGAAGATTCGCATAATCACTTACACTTCCATGCACTACAGAGTCCAACTTTTAGTGTTAATATTGATCTTATGACATGTACTGTTACAAAGATGCAAACTGCACTACTGATTTCACAATTTGCCACCGGCACTTTTCGAACATGAGTTGCTAATCAACGACAAGCACAGCAGGCTTGTAGGAAACTAAAGGTACATTCTACTGCATAGGGTAATGCTTCCAAATAAGTTGCCAACGTAATTTATTCAGTCTGAAGAAACTTCAGATGCTGCCAAGGATTGTGCTTCATTTGTTCAAGAAGATAAGTTGGATTGCAGGACCTATCTTCTTGTCCTCTCTGAGGAAATAACTACTATGCAAATTAAGGCCAGAGGAAAGAGACGAACAGAGGGTAAGGGGGGACGAGAGAAATGCTTACATTTGTCCGCCCATGGCGTCAGAGCAGCGGAAGAGAGGCGTCCGGGGAAGGGAAGAAGGAAGCACACGGAGCACCTGCGCGCGAGCGCATCAGGGATGGGAGCAGCCAAATTGAAACCTATTCATATATCATAGCAGCACACACAGAGTGGTTAATGGAGAAGGCCAGCTTGTCACTAATAAAAAAACCAGAAGTAGAAAAGCTAAATGGCGGACGGACGAATTGTTGTGTAAATTTGCAAGAGAAGCATTGTTTGTCACATACATGGCTAGAATAATTTGCAGAAGCATAGTTTGAAGCTATAGTTGCAACTTGCACAAAGCTTACCACTCCAAGTAGTCGCCCTTGCATTTCTGCCCTTTTCCTTTCTTGGTACGCACGCTGTGTTGAAGAGCTGGGTGAGATGAGACATTGCATTTCTCGTTCCAGTAGCAGCCAGGGATCAGATTGTCTCAATTGAAGAAGTAGCATCACAGGTGAATTCTTTACTTATCTAAAATTCAGAATAAAACAAGTCAATGCCCAGTTCAATATCACATGGTGGAAGAAGCATCGTTTGAAGCTCAAATGAAATAAAACTAGAAATCTAACTTGAGAATAAATAAAAGGCTTGTGGAATTAACCCACAACAGTGCCAACTTGGGCTGTCACTGGTCAGTGGCATAAAAAGTGAATTAAAAGGTAATTTTTTCGAATTTAAAGTTATCAACAGTATATCATTTACGTAAAGGTAGAGTTGGAAATCATGGCAGGTGAGTGAAAAGCAACATGTCAAATATGCACCTTTTGAAAACATTTTCATTTGTTGGTTATATATTAGCTGCTGTATAGGTAAAGAAGTGTATCATAGTAGCTGATGTTGGTCTGAAACCACCATCATTATGAAAAAAAATCAGTTTGAGAGGTGATAAAAAATCAGCTTGAGAGGTGATAAAGAGTTACACTACTGTGCTATTATACAAGTTGCAGCAAGCTTACCACTCCAAGTAGTCGCCCTTGCATGCATTTCTTCCCTTTTCCCTTGCTGGTACGCACGCTATCTTTAAGAGATGAGCGAGATGAGCCACCGCATATGTCGTTTTCAGTAGCAGCCAGGGACCACATTGTCTCAATTGAAGAAGCAGTACCATCGGTATATTCTTTACTTATCTAAGATTCAGAATAATTCAAGTCAGTCCCCAATTCAGTATTAAATGGCAGAGGCAGTTTATGAAACAAAATTAACCCAGGAAGGAAGCTCAAATCAAAGCAAATTAGAAATCCAACTTGAGAATAAACAAAAGGCATTCCCTCGAGACTTAAGGAAAACTACCAAGAAACTAGCATAAGTTATATGGCCACACACACAGTTCATCGATTTTTTTTCAAAAGAAGAAAAGCTAAACGATGGACGGATTGGTGTTGAAATCCATTCAGTCAAATAGGAAAGGAGAGATGGCAGAGGATAAAACGTGTCTTTTTCCCTTGTTGTTTTGCTGAAAACACAAGGAAAATGGCAATTAGAAAGAATGCAGCACATGGAGATGCATCAAGTGTTTTCACATTAAAGCAGCCATGTTTCAATATGAACAAGTCAACTCTATTTAAATCTGGAATACCATGACAAGGGAAATGCCTACATTCATGTATTTTTCCCTTGCCTGTTGAGTTAATAGCATGCAGCAGAAGCATTGTTTGTTTGTCACGTGCATGGCTAGAATAATTTGCAGATGCGTATTCTAACTAGGATAAGAAAGAAAGCTTCGATTTTCTTGTCTCAGTTTACATGTGCAGTAAGGAAATTAGATGGCACACACACACAGTTTACCAAAAAAAATCAGAAGAAAGTTTCCGTTTCCTTGTCAGAACATGGACTAATGTGGTGGTGCAGGAACCAAAATGGATGGCACCAAGTGCAGAACATGAGGAGAGGGAGTGAGATGCCTTCCATGGTGTCCGGCGGGCACTAGGGTTAGAGAAGCGGGACAGCGGAAGAAGCACACCGACCTTGAAGGAGGAAGGTTTCAGTTTTCCTCTTCATGGTGCACCTGTGCGCATCAGGTAGTGAGGGAGGGGAGCAGCCAAATCGAAAGAAACAGAGGGGGAAGAGATGGACCTATCATGGCGGCGGCTGATGTGGCGTGGTGTCGGAGCTCCATGTCCATGGAGAAGCACAGGGACCGGTGGGTGGTTGTGGAGGCCGTGGTCTGACGCTGGGATATGGGCGCGCCGCCTCAATTGCCCGGTGGCAGTGGATCTCCATCCATCAGTGGGAGGGAGCAGCAGAGGACGCCGCCGCCTCTTCTGTACAGAACCGCCACGCAGCGCAAGGTGCCTGGCAATGATCGCCTCCTCCTCTGTTGTACCTGATCCTGCACAAGGACAAGAAAATTAACAAATCTTGAGCTCAAGTTGAAGAAGAAAAACAAATCAAACTAGCTAGCTAGGGGAAAGTTGAAACTCTGCAATCAAGGAGGGGTCATGGTCTTACCAGCACCGTAGAACTTGATGTTGCAGCAGCCAACGTAGTGCTTCTGGTGGTGTAGGGGTTTGAGTTTACCGGAGATGGCCGGTCGTGATCGTACGGCGTCCACAGCTGCTGTTCTTCACTGCTAAAAAATAATGAAACATTGTCAGTTCAGTTTAGTAACACGACTAATGGCAAAGATAAACTAGTAGTACAACAAATGAGGTGATAGTGGCAACATTGTTCTAACAATGCCTCTCAGTACATTAAGAATAGCTCCAGGATTTTGCAAGAAAGTAGATCATTTACGAAATCTATAGAATGAGTATAGATCAGCGTTGTTCGATAACTAAGCAGATTAGTCCATGGTTTAGAAACTAGTAAACCAGAGGCAGGGGACGTGCAAATATATTGTTTACAGTGTGAATATACGCACATATCAATTGTTTCGTTTACCCAGAACAGATATGTGCAAGACACCAATGGTTCATCTATGTATATATGGTTGTTCGGTTGCAACCAACATTATGCCTAGCCTAGCTGCACTAAGCAACAAGGCCACTCCAAATTCAGAGGACGCAACTGCAATGGAGTTAACCATAGTATCGTAGTTCAGCAATAATGACATGAGCGGCATCATTTGGAGAGCACCACAAACTGAGAATCCTTGCTCGTTTTGTTTTCTTGGGAAGTTGAGAGCAACAAGCTTGGAATACCAGCAAGGCTAGCATGCATCTTACCTCCCTCAATTGCTTCCCTTCCAGTTTGTTACTTGCGTTAAAGACCTCCCTCCCTCCCTCCATGGAGAAAAATGGTTCCTTTGTTGCCAATCAATCGCTGATTAGTAAAGGAGAAGCAGGTCAGCCGGGTCAGAGTAAAAACGCAAGCGCGAAATGCAACAATCTATCAAAATGGTCTGCTCTCAAAATCAACTTGGAATTCTCCATAATACTAAATCTTCAGACCTGCACAAGTAAATTTCCATAAAAAAGTTCAGCAATTTGGATAAAACAGAAATGACTAAAAAGATGTCATTGGTTGATAACTAATCGTTCCAGGCCGCGAACTTTGGAAACATAAGTGTAGAAATAGAAAAGATTGTCACAGGGCAGGGACTTGTGTTTGGATGTTTCATCAAAAAAGCAAGTCTATGTATGTGTGCATGTTACGAATCATGTTCTGGCTATTTTGTGACCGGAGGTTCAAGTATGTGCTAGGATTCTATGTTTTGTTTGCTTAATACTTAACCTAATTAAAGCCCTTCTTGCTAAATGCTACTCCCTCGGTTCGGAATTACTTGTCACAGAAATGGATGTATCTAGACGTATTTTAGTTGTAGATACATCCATTTTTATCCACTTTTGAGACAAGTAATTTGGAACAGAGGGAGTAGGTTAGGTGTAACATAAAGCCTGAAAGTGAATCTCGATTCTTCTCTCTCAAAGAAAAATTTTCTGACAGAACCTCGTCAAGTGAAAGCGTGTGCAATCTATCTATTTGTTCCTGTATGTAAACTATATTGTCTCGAAACTTGTGGCAAAAAGAGCTCTGCTTCATTCTGAAATTAATGTTCTTGTATTGATTTACATATATATCTCACAATACTCTGGTCTTGGATTTGCGAGAGCCTCTCTCAAGGAAAGAGGGAAGAAAGATTCAAAAAAAAATTTTGTGGTGACGCTCTCGCTTTGCTAATGTGATGTGGTTCAGCACAGGATGGGAGGGAGAGGGAGAGATACCTTGGACGTGGTCGAAATCGAGCAGAGAGCAGCGTGAGAGCTGGCGGTGGTGCACCTGCGCGCGCACGAGTCAGGGAGCGACCAAATCGAAAAGAGCAAAGGTTGAGAGAGAGAGAGAGAGAGAGAGAGAGAGAGAGAGAGACCGACCTTGAAGAGCTGGATGCCTTCCATGGTGAGGTCACGAGCTACTGTAGATGGAGAAGAAATGGAGGACGGGACCATGGCTGCAAGTGCGTGGTTGTGGAGGTAGGTGGATCCGGCGCCGTGATGTTCGAGCAGATGAACCAGGGAAAGAGGAGGTTGGCGCCCCTCACTTCTCTCCCTCCTCGCCTGCTTGGTCACGCCATCTCCACGAGGATCTGGGCGCATCTCCACGACGCGGCCAGGGGAAGGGCGGATCTGGGCGCGGCCGCTTAGTCGCGGCCAAGGTCTCGGTCTCGGTCGATCTCCCTCCCTCCCTCTTCTCGCCGTCGGGGAGGGGATGAGGAGAGGGCGGCGAGGTGAGAGGGAGCGGCGGTGGGTGGTTGCGGCGATCGAGGAGGCGAAGGGAGGAGTGATCCGTCTGGCGTTGGGTGGGACGGGTCGGGTCGGGGCTTCTTTTTCCTTTCCTTCCTCCCAATCTTCTTCCTGATTGGTCGCTCGAGGTCACCCACGGATCGACCCCTCCTTCGCCGGACGATCGCAGTCGTAATTCACATCCAACGGTGGGTGTGGTTCTCGGAAGCAACAACGAGCAAACTTTACTGTCGGTGAATTTGTGGCTGCTCGTCCCATCCCACGCATAGACGTGCGTTTGTGATTGGTTGCTCGCCCCATCCCACGGATCAACCCCCACCCTTCTTCGACACGCACGGACCAATGAATTTCTCTCCTCGTCACACGGCCCTACCAGCGAGTCTAGCGCCGCCAGCTGATTGCTTGTCCGCATCATCCTTTTGAGCCGATCCTAGTCGTTCCTCGCGTTCCGCGGAAGAGGGTGCGTTCGTGCGTGCGTGCCACATCTCTCCTCTCATTTTCGTTTGAACTCATCAATCAGGATCGCGTCAAAAATATTCCCATAGTTTATGCTCGAGTCGGACTCTAAATCTTTGGCCACCAAATCAGGGCCGGAAAAATCCAAAAGAGACAAACCATGGCGTTGCATGGTTTTGGCTTGTTGGCATATAAAGTCAGAGCTGCGAGGCTCATGTAATCAGGTTATATTTTCGAGGGTAGACACGACGATATTTATTTTGTATGAATTTTCTGCTTGAAAGTTGCACTTGGCTCAAGGTCCATCGTCGTCGACGGGTTGCGTGATGCTCACGTCTACTTTGGCGGAAGGTTCCTCGTCTGTCGAGAGATTATCCGTTCGATCGTCGTTACCCCAGCTCCAGGCTACGTGTACTGCTCGCGTAATTGGAAGTGTTTTTTTTATCGGTGGATATTGGATATTATTGCATCGGGCCATATCATGTGTATTTGCATTTCTAAGACCAACTACACACTCATATCACCTCACTTGAACAATATAAGGCGGATTTGATTATTTTCAACGGAGAGAGGTCATCGTGGTTGGGGCATATCATATCATAGTATTTTGAAAAAGGCCTCTATTAGGAGGGCATACAAGTGGAAAGATCATCAACATGAAAGTCACTGAGAGGCGCAAATGTTTATTCTAGATCATGAC
The DNA here is from genome assembly GCA_963921465.1 of Triticum timopheevii. Classification (NCBI taxonomy): domain Eukaryota; kingdom Viridiplantae; phylum Streptophyta; class Magnoliopsida; order Poales; family Poaceae; genus Triticum; species Triticum timopheevii. The sequence continues at coordinate 483,553,811 of OY997270.1, read as the reverse complement.
AATCCAAGGCACCATGCAAGACTCGCACCGGATTATCGAATCTTTGTTCGAGCCCCAAATGATTTCTAGATGTGGCCCGGTAACAATTGATTTCTATATGTGGCCCAATAATAAAAGGGAAATAATTTTCTCCCCACCATACCCACCCGAAGCGACAAGGGAGAAATGTCGTGCCCTACCATCCATCACCAGAGTAAGCCAAGTCATTCACATAAAATCATAGGATTTGGGATGAAGGTTGGCTAAGTTACTAAAAATTATTTTAGCACACCCACGTGACCTATTTATTGCCTAAGGTGGTGTCGGGAAACAAGACAAGATTTTGAAACTATAGATTGGCTCGAAGGATGATGTTTTACGAACCCTTGTATGTTGGTGCAACTGAGACCTAGCCTCACACATGTGGTCATGTTCTGCCTATATGAGAACTAACCTAACTCAGGACGCATGGTGTGGTAGAAACTATGCAAGGGTGGGTAATGAGATTTTGAAAGGGTGGATAATGAGATTTTGAAAACACAACCGACGGGCCCAAGTAGCAACCCGTCGGTGGCATATAGCACTAGTGGGCCTAAATTATAGCCGGTAAGTGTTGTGATTGGACCACTTACGGCCCATGTTGCAATCCGTTCAACGGTAAAACTTGCTCCTGACCTAAATCGGCCGATGGCCAGCGCCAATTCGACATACAAGCGTGTCCTCAATCGTCGTCGTCATCGCAATGAAATAAGTGGGTGCATTTTTATTTTTATTTTGCAGGAGAGTAGGTAGTTATGTGTGTGTGTGTGTGTGTGTGTGTGTGTGTGTGTGTGTGTGTGTGTGTGTGTGTGTGTGTGTTGTTTTATCTCTGAAGAGCTAGTAGGTGACTAGCTAGCTAGCTGGGACGATGCATGCATGGACACAGCTTCGGTGCCTTAAAGGCACATGCCTTTGGGTCACTGACATGTGAGCCAGCTATCTGTTGGGTCCACATGTCATAGACACAAAGGTAGGTGCCTTAAGGCACCGAAGCATCGTCCTGCATGTATACATCATGCGTGAGCTGGCTGACCCAAGTGTGTCGAATCGAATAGGAAGGACAATACATTTTTTTTCTTTAGTTAAAAGATGGTAAATAAATATGTCAGAAGATAATATGTTTTTTAAACACAGTACGGACGCAAGCGCTCATATAAACATGCATACACTCATCCCTACAAATGCACACACGCACACTCTACCCTTATGAGCACCTCCGAGAGACTAGGCCGGCATATCATCTTGAGATTTTACGAAGTCACCATAATCGACGGGCACGTCTCATCCCACTGAAAGCGTATCGCCGGTGCTAGGACTTGAACCCTGTTGGGCTGGTGATGTCAGAAGATAATATATTGGGCTACGTTCTCTATTTCAAGGTACAAACTAAATAAATACTCCAATATATGTTTACAAAAAGTTAAAGGTTAATATGTCACTCAAACAACTTTGCAAGTTGGAAAAGAATATCGGAAGTACTCAATAATAGTTTGAGATCAGCTCAAGAACCATCTCTTAAAAGAAAAAGAAAAAAACATATTCTATCATTCTCTCAACATCCCTTCTGGCACTGCAGTAGCGATGTAATCCGCTTAAGTCTAGCCACTCCTGGCAATTATTGAGTTTAACATATCAGAAGTTAGTTTCCTTTCTGCCCTTATACCCATGCTCGCCGAGCAAAACCGGTTGCCAAAATCACAAGGTTAGTAGCTCGAGAACCGGGTCTCGAAAGGCCGTTTGTGTCCGGCGAGATCAGGGATGTCGCACAATTAAATATCTGTCATCTCCCCGCTAATATAATACTCTAATACCGTCCATAAATACTTGTCGCACAAATGGATAAAATTTGATATGTCTAGAATTAAAATACGTTTCTGACAAGTATTTATGGACGGAGGGAGTATGAAACACACACCACAGACTCCGAGTTGGATTCTCAAGCATAGGAAAAATCCTGCGCTTGGCCTTGGTTTCTCCCTGACGTTCGTTTTTCTTGCAATCTGGTTGCCTACATGTTGCTTTTGCAGCTCCTGCCGAACGCTCCCGTGCTCATTCTACTTATGTTTTCTTTAAACGATAGTGGTGGTGGTGGTGTTTGTCTCGTGGATGCGTTCGTCCGTAGCGCTCCGCAATGCATCGTTTTATGCATCGGTTGTGATCGTGTGGTCTTAAGACTCGTGCCGACAAAAAACGTTGCTTCGACGTGATCGAATGGGCAAACCCGGACGGCTCTTGCGGCGTCGGGTGCCGGATCGTTTCGTGAGATACCCAATGGAGTGAGGCTCGACTGACCTGAGGGCGGAGTGATGCCGCTATAGGAGTTCGGAGATCGTCGCCAGATGCCGCTAGAAGCTACTCCTACTTAGTGGCTAAAAAGGGACTGAACTTCAGTGCCGTAACTGCACCTGCAGTTGGGCCAATGACATGTGGGCCTAGCAGATGGCTGGTCCACATGCCATTGACCCAACTGCAGGTGCAGTTACGGCACCCAAGCAGCGTTCGCTAAAAAGGATGCACCCTTTGAGATGGACCGATGTATAACATGATGCGTCCCATTGGGTTTTCAATTGTGTATTGAGCTAGCAACTCCCAAGCATGCATGCAATGCATTGAAGGTGCTGCTGGCCTGGTTGCTCACGGCGCCGCAGCTTCCACGCATGCATGCATGTTGATTCATCCTCGCCGACAACTAGCTAGCCATCCCCTTCGATCGTCCTCTCTCGTCTCGTTGTGCGAGTTTGAGAGGAAAAAAAAGGTGAGGTTTTTTCGTGGGCAGAGGCAGTATGAGGAGATGCCGTCGATCGGCGAGGAAGACGGACGGGCAGCACGCCGGCGGGATGGTCGATCGGAAGAAAAGGGTGGGATTTTTTATGGGAGGTCGTCGGCGCGGACTGCACCGCCCAACTACCTACCATACCGTATCATATCTTCGGTCGGTCGATCGCCATATCCAATCCCGGTCAAACTCCACCGTATCACTGTCGATCTTTGCCGTGCTCCCAGCCGCCGACTGTTCCCTCACACCTCGCGGCCCTCCCAATGGACGTGCAGCAGCAGAGCACCACGGCCAAAGAAGAGACACCATCGGCGCTGCCGCCGACAGCCGCCACCACGGACGAGGAGCACGAGCATCCCACGCTGCACATGCACAACGCGGCCGAGGTCATCCCGGCGCTGCCGCTCGAGACGCGCTGGCCGCCGTTCGCGCTCCGCCGGTACCGCGGCTACTGGCTGGCCGAGCGGTTCCTGCCGGCGGTCGCCGCCTTCAACGACCACTTCGAGCCGGCCCCCGGCGCCACGGACGTGCTCCTGGCCACCTGCCCCAAGTCCGGCACCACGTGGCTCAAGGCCCTCGCCTTTGCCACCGCGCACCCGCCCTCGTCGCCAGACCACCCGCTCCTCTGCCGCAGCCCGCACGGTTGTGTCATGTTCCTCGACGCCATCTTTGACCGCCCCGTCGCCGACGCGCGGGAGGTCCTCGCCGCCTACCCGTCCCCGCCGCGCCTCTTCGGCACCCACTGGGCCTACTCCCAGCTGCCGGAGCGCGTCACCGCTGGATGCCGCATCGTGTACCTCTGCCGGGACCCCAAGGACGTGATGGTGTCCTGGTACTGGTTCCTCAAGAAGTTTCTCCCCCACGACGCCGGCGACCTCGACTTCATGGAGCTCTTCGAGGTGTTCTGCGAGGGACGCAACGGGTACGGACCGGCTTGGCGGCACGCCGCCGAGTACTGGGAGGCGAGCGAGGGACACCCGGACAAGGTGCTCTTCCTCAGGTACGAGGAGATGCTGCGCGACCCTGCCGAGAATGTCGGAAAGCTCGCGCAGTTCCTCGGGTGCCCGTTCACATCGGCGGAGGAGGACGCCGGCGTGGTAGAATCCGTGGTGGAGCTGTGCAGCCTGGAGAAGCTGAGTAACCTGGAGGTGAACAGGAACGGCGCGCCGGCGCTGGCCGTGCCCAACAACGCCTTCTTCAGGAAGGGGGTGGCCGGCGACTGGCGCAACCACATGACGCCGGAGATGGCGGCGAGGCTGGACGCCATCGTCGAGGACGCCCTGCATGGCACAGGGTATTCATTCGTCCACTCCGGCCACGCGGCGGAGCACCACGGGACCGGCCCCGGAGCACCATAGATCGTTCGACGGCCCAAGAAAGAAACATGAATAACATGATGCGATCAATGCAGGCCGGGTTTCCATCTGGATTAAATCAAGCAAGACTGTAGTGTTCTGTTTTCTGCAGTTTGAGCTGGATCGGATGTGATCTATCTACTTATATATCATGTACTGTTTCTGTAATGTAATGTCTGAATTACTGTAGTACATTGGTAAGAACAAGTATTACATCAACACCTTCCACAAGGGGAATGAATGCAGCTAATTAAGCCAAACCGTGCTCATTTGTTAAATTTTCAAAACCTTCATATGCAGCTTTTTATCATGTTCTGCTTTCCATGTCATGTCAAGAAGGGGAATAGATGCATTTTCCAAAGCATTCTGCTGGTTGTCGATCATTTAGCCTGACCGTCATGCTGGCCTCCAAGAAACCTCAAGGAAACCATTCTTTTACTATTGCTCCCTCTGTAAAAAATTATAAGTAGTTTTAGATCAAACATTTGGTCTAAAACGTCTTATAATTTTTTACAGAGGTTGTACATTGGAGCAAGACATCACCAACTAAAAACCGATTTCGCAATTCGGAAAAAGAAGACACTTCTCCAAATGACATACTAGCCAAGCAGTGGGTGGAACCACAAGGCTTCGATGCAAGCAGTTCAAACGATATATTCTTCCAACCACAAGGCTTTAGGGCGTGCGGGTCCTTCCTCCCCCAATCAGCCATTCTGCTGGTCCATGTCAACCAGTCCGGTAAACTCCGTATTAAATCCCCGTTGATGTAGCATTTGCGTGCATGCAACCACCTACCTATCATATCCTATGTACTCCCTCTGTTTTTATTTAGTCCCCATATTAGTTTTGATCAAAGTCAAGCTTTGTAAACTTTGAACAAGTTTATAAACAAAAATATTAACATATGAAATAACAAATCAATACCGTCAGATTCATTATCGAATGTACTTTCACATCATATAGATATGTTATGGTAAATGTTTAGATTGTTTTCTATAAAATTGCCCGGACTTTATGAAGTTTGACTTCAATCAAATCTAATATGCAGAGTAAATAAAAATGGAGGGAGCATTTTGATCGCCATGTCTAATCACGACTAACACCATTATTAGGATCGCTATATGCAACGATCATACGTCCTCCACCACCTCGAATCTGCAGAGCGCCTCGCCCAATTATTGGACATGCTGCAGATGCTGACCACTACGGCCAATAGCGGCGATGCCATAGAAGAGATATCGTCGGCACCGACGCGGACCGCCGAAGACAACGAGCATGCCACGCTGCATATGCACAACGTGGCCAAGGTCATCCCGACTTTGCCTCTCAAGACGCGGTGGCCGCCGTTCGCGCTCCGCTGGCATCGGGGCTACTAGCTGCCCGAGTGGTTAATGACGACACTTGCCGCCTTCAATGACCACTTTGAGATGGACTAATACCAACTAAGGGACTAAAGTGACTGAACAAACATCACTAAAAAGTGTATATCTTTTCTATTTATAAAGATTAGAATTGGTGGTGAGTTCACCGTATGGGCGCAACATCCTTTTCAAATAAACAAATACACGCATTCCCTACATGTGAAACTAGCAACCTTTAAGACTACCCATAGTGGGAGTAAGGCTGGTCATAGTGGGAGTAACATAGGTAGTAACATAGATGCCACATAAGCAAAAATGGTGATGTGGCAAGTAGTTAATGAGGAGAGAGGCAAATAGAGTAACATAATATGTTACCATCACATAGCGCTTTCCTATGCATAATGAGTCTACAAAGTAATAAATGAAGGCAACTATGTTACCACACCTATGACACTACCCACTATGAAGGTAGTAACATAGACTAGTAACATATGTATGTTACTAGTCTAAGTTACTCTCCACTATGAGGCTAGCCATAGTGGGAGTAACTTACGTAGTAACATAGCACATTCCAAGAAAAAATTGCTTATGTGGCATGAAGTTAATGAGGAAAGAGATGCTTGTGGTAACATAATATGTTGCTGTAACATAACACACCCCGAGGTAAAGTGAGTCTATATCTCAATTAATGAAGGCTTGCATGTTACCATCCATATGTTACTATCCACTATAAAGGTAGTAACATAGACTAGTAACATATGCATGTTACTAGTCTAAGGGCCTGTTTGATTCCAATAAGTCACCCGACTTATAAGTCAGGTGACTTAAAACCAGAGACTTATAATTAATGCCCGTTTGGTTGTCACCTGACTTATAAGTCACCTGACACACCTACCCACACCAATCAACATCATGCAGATGGTAGGACCCACGCAAAAGGGGGTGACTTATAAGTTTTAAGTTGGGGTGGAGCAACTTATGACATAAGTTGGGGTGACTTATAAGTCGGGTCTGTTTGGCAAAATAAGTCACTTTTTTCACTTTTCGACTTATAAGTTGGTGACTTATTTGGAACCAAACAGGACCTAAGTTACTCCCCACTATGACCAGCCTGACTAGCCTAACATAGGTAGTAACATCACACATATCTAGATAAAATAGATGATGTGGCAAGCAATAAATGAAGAAAGAGAGATATGTGACCTCGGTCCTGGTTTATAGGCCCCATGTAAGTGCATCTAGTGCCCCTTAGTGATTTTGGTGTATTGAAGACTTATAGGTTAAGGGACTAATGCGTCTGTGAGTGTACACAGGTCTATAAGTCTATGAGGAGTTTGATATTTACAGAGAAAGTCGACCCCTAAAAATGAAGTTCTTCGACTGAAGACTTTCTGAAGACTTTGAAAGTGAAGAAATTGGTGTGACCTTGAAGACTTGGTATTCATTTGAGGAACATGAAGCGTGAAGACTTTTGTTTTCGTAGTTTCATTTTCTCTTTCTTGAGTCATAGGAAACATCGTACTGTTAAAGGGGGTCGAGGAAATACTAAGGAAAAATTTCCATGTGATGCTCAACTCATAATCCTACACCTACCAATCCCTTCGAGTGAAGCCTTTGGAAATCTCATGCAGTTCAGTCACTTTCTTCAGTAACAGAGATAAAGTTCTTCTGGTCGCTGATGAATTTGTTCTGACTGAGGAGTTAGGAATTCGTCAATGCGAATTGCCTACACAATGAGGAACATGATAGCCCTGAGGAATTTGAGAGTCAAATTTCTGACCGTTGTTGTGCTGCGCGCCAGCTGTCCCAAAATATCTTATCCACCTAACGGTCATATCATTGAAGGGCATTTATGTCTTATCATGTCGGGCTGCTCCCTAGGCTATAAATAGCCGCCCCCTACAACCACTAGCTGGTTGGCTGCTCCGAGAGAACTTGACACTTGTCATTTGAGAGCAACCCATCCTCCGAGGACTTTGAGCGAAAATCATCAAGTGAGGAAAGCCCAAAACCAAACCCCTACAAACCCAAAGTGATTGAGCATCACTGAAGAAATTGATCCTGCGTGGATCTGACGCTTGTTACCTTTGAAGACTGTGCTTCTTCCAGACGGTTAGGCGTCATGGTCTAGAGCATCCAAGAGGAATTGTGGATCGCCGAGTGACCAAGTCTGTGAAGATTTGGAAGTCACCTGAAGACTTACCACGAGTGATTGGACGAGGTCTGCGTGGCCTTAGTTCAAGGATAATACGGTGAGGACTGGGTGTCCTGAGCTGCGTGCTCAGTGACTGGGTGTCCGGGACTGCGTGTCCTCGAGTTTAAATACTCAGCCGCTCCAACCAGACGTACAACTGAGACAGCAGTTGGAACTGGTCTACCAAATCATTGTCTTCACCAACCTAACTGGTTCTATTTCCTCAACCCTTTCATTTCCTCATTACTGTGTTGAGTGTTTGTTCATATCTGTGTTTGAAGACTTTGACTGAAGACTTTCTCAATTTCCTCAGTTCAATTTCTTCAGTCTGTTTGTCTTCATCTAGTGTTATCCTGTGATTACGCTTTCTGTACTCTGTGCTTGTCTTCATTTCATCATGATGACCATGCTTGTATTCTGTTATGCTTACTTCTGAGTACTTATTCCGCTGCTAGTAGTTCTTCGCTAAGGAATTTCCTCACCGGCAAATTCCTCAGTGAAGAATTCATAAAAATCGCCTATTCACCCCCCCTCTAGTCGATATAACGCACTTTCAATTGGTATCAGAGCAAGGTACTCCCTTGTTCTGTGTGATTTTGGTTTAACCGCCTGGAGTTTTAGTTATGTCGACCGCAGGTATGAAGAAAGTGACATGCCCTATCTTTGACGGTCATGATTATCCCAAGTGGAAGGCCATGATGAGGAAGCGCCTCATGGCAATGAACAGCGAGCTGTGGACCGTCACTGAGATTGGTCTTACTGATCTATGCAAGACGGCGGACGCTGATGATATTCGCAAGTACACTCGACTTGACATCTTGGCGAAGGATATCATCTGTTCCTGCCTATCCAGAGATGAATTCAGGCGCATTATGCATCTTTGCAATGCGAAGCTTATCTTGGACCGAATCTCTGATGTGTATGAAGGTCATCGAACCCGTCATGATCCCTGGTTTGAGGACTTCAAGGAATCTCTCAAAACGATGACTTTCGAGCCAGAATCATCATCTTCTGCATCATGTCTCATGGCAAACGGTGCTGAGGTAACCGAATGCTCCTCATCCGACTTTTGTGACGATGAATCTGATAATGATGAATCTGATAATGATGAATCTGATGATGATATTGAATCTTGTTATACCAAGCTTGTTTGCATTGTCACTAAACAACAAACGGCTTTGGAACAAGTCAAAGCATGCTAGACAAAAGTGAAGATATGTTGGGTAAAGAAATGGATCAGTCAAAAGCATTGGGTGAATGTCTTCAGAGAATTCACTCCAAGTTTGACGCCCTTTAAGATCAACATAATACCCTCTTGACTGATCACGAGAAGCTTTCTTCTGAATCTCTTCAAAGAAAGCAAGATCTTGAGAAGCTGAGAGTGTGTTATGAAGATCTTCAGAAGGAGCGCGATTCATTACTAGCTCAACAAATCAGCGCTTCTCAGGAAGAATTTCTTCCTCCATGCTTAAAGTGCATTGAACGTGAATCTGCTAATTCTTCACCTGAATGTTCAAATGCTTCAACTGTTACAAATTCTTCATATGCCTCTGCTATCACCAATTCCTCATCTGAGGACATTGCTAGTATCACTGACAATGCAGGGCTGAAGGAATTATACATGACAGGCATGTACAAAAGCCTCAAAGGGCATGAGACTCTTTGTGATTTCTTAAAAAGCAGATCCTCAACAGAAACCCTAGGAAAGAGGGTATTGCCTTTGAGAGGAAACTCAATGCTGATGGAACATATTGGAAGCCTGAGCAGTACCCCAAAACCTCATGGGTTGCTGCAAAGGGACCTCCAGTTGATCCATCTAACTTATCTGGCTTTACATGTGAATCTCCTCATTCTTCTGATGAGTCATTTGACTCCAACTATAAACTATTCAAAAATCAGAATGGTGAAGTATTTGCTAGATATGTTGGCACTAACTGCAGGAATGGTTCTCCTATGAAGAAAATCTGGGTTCCCAAGAAGTGCCTCGAAAGTCTTCAGGTGAATGTCCTCATGACACCACCTGTGAAGAACAGGAACCCCAGATCGAATTCTTCATATGGACCAAATTCTTCATATGGATCCAAGTCCTCATACGGACCAAATTCCTCACGTGGATCAAATTCCTCAAAAGGATCAAAGTCCTCATATGATTATCATCGTGCTAACAACTCTGTCTCGCAGGGTAGAGCTAAGGGCTATGAATATGTGCATTATTCTTCAAACCATTATGTTCATAAGTCCTCGAACAATTTCTCTGCTTATTCATATGCTTACCCTAACCCCTCTTATGTTCAAACGAGACATCCTTCCAACCACACAAAACAAAAATCTTAATCATCCTACTTCCTAATTAACGGACCCGGAAAAGGTTATAATAAATGCAGCCACAACTGCTACCAGATAAAAGAGTAAATGCAGCTCAATAATGCTCTTCCTTGATGCCACTTGATGCCACCCAAATACCCTGGTATATTTTCTCTTCACATTGCATTTCTGTGTCAGGAAAAGGAGAATAAGGTCGGGAGTTAGATAACTAACTATGACAATGAACAAAATGGACAGCACAGACAAATGTCTAGTACAACGATAGTAAGACACCAGGGTACTTGGGGACTAATTAACTTATGTACTCTTGTAGTCAAAATAACATTTGTTCCAACAAAGTTTTTTTAAGCTCCAGGGAATGGGTTAGAATCCTTTATATCTTAAACATATAGTATATTTCCAGTAAACCTCTGATCTCATACAAGGACAAATGCCACGCAATCACAAATTACCCACTGATAACTCATATTATCCACTAGTCTATTTTTTTTCACTTCGATATATATGACATGCATAACAAATATATACACGACTAAGCAATAGATGGTTTGAGTAAGCAATACCCACTGATAAAACATGTATAGAACATGCATCCGTTATACAGAGAAGTCTTAAAAGAAAATGTATTTTATACTTACTTAATTAGGCCCAATTTTTTGTTTTGCACTTACGCATGCCTAACTGTTTAGGAAACAATGATGTGGCAGAATGAAAGATCCTTGTTAAAACAAAAAGCACAACTAGAATCTATACAAGGGGAGGACCGTAAAAATAGTTCATGAAGTATGCCACCCGTCGCAGACACAAGCTTTAACAAAAGCAATTACTCTATTGAGTGGTCTGCCATAGTCAAATACTATCTCTGTACCAAAATATAAGATATTTTTATGGTTCAATTTGAACTGCAAAAACATCTTATATTTTTATAGGGAGGGAGTACATCAGGGCATGTCAGGCAAACGACAACAACCATTGACACTGTCAAATATAATTCTATAACTAGTGCCGAAAATATTACTAGCTTATAAAAATGGCATTACGGATGACAACATATTGGCTAATACAATTGTTGGGAAGCAAAACGTAATTAAATTTGTACCCATGCATCTTAGGGGCCAGCCATGTTAGTCCATTGAAGGTTTATTTAAAGAGTCATGTAATTTTTTGGCAAGCAAGAATGAACTATAATCTACCTCTCTAATTTTTGTCAAAAAGGAAAACCCCCATCCTCCATGCAACATCTGCAACAATGGAAGTGCCCCCCTTATTATGATTCACAAGTAAAAGCCTTGTAATATTGCCACAAGTACACAAGGGATTTCTAATCTATTAATGCAATGTACAAATGATTTCATATCATCTTGAGATAAGTGTTTCCATGGTGTCACTCAATTAGTATTGTCAAAATGCCCAAGCGAATCTACCTAATGCAAGAACACAAATGCATCTAACATTGTGACGAATGATGCACTGCAAAACAATGTAGCCTCAACATATCATTTAAAGGCGAAAAAGGCAAACCTTTCGGAATCTTGAGCGTGGGAAATGTGGGAGGCCAGATCATCATAAAAGGATAGATGTCAACCAAACAACCATTTGTTATTTTATATACTTTACGTAGTGTCTTGCACTTGATATCCAAGTGAAGTACGCATCCACCCATCTCCAAGAATACAAAGTCACCATAGTCCACCACTTGGTTCATGAGACGAATAGTATGCTCATCCTTCACCATGCAACCTGACATCTTCAAATTAGCATACATCTCACGCAAACAAATGGAATCTATGAGCAACCAGTTGTCTCCCTTGTGGAGCCAAATGCGTAATTTCAGCTCCCCTACATGGATAAGATAAACACCAGAAGCGTCACCATCCCGTGCCAACATAGTGGTGCCGACCTTGCTATGCACCACGCCCGATGGAGGCTGAATTGTGGAGAAACTCAAGGTCATTAAATCCAAGACGATAATGTCACTCATGCCTGTCGGGACATAAATTTTATTGTCGGCAAGCACAACCTTAGGTTCGTAAGGCACGGGAGGGAGATGGTCCAAAAGATGATGCTTGCGGCAAACACCATCTTGCAACATATACACGTGCAGCCTAGATTCTGGTTTACCGGATATAGTCTCCTCCACATACAAGTAGTAGTAGGACAAACCATCTCCATCTTCTTTGGAAAGGAATTGTATTGAACGACAGGATCCGTTACTTTGGAGCTCTGGGTATAAGAGTGGTGGGTTGAAGGTCAAGCCTCTCTTGTGGCACAAAGGTCGATGCACTCTGCCTCTGCTCCAGCTCCCAGTCCGACGGTCGAACAAGCGGACAAAGACGTTGCCGTTTTGACAGTCTAGTATTTCGGGCCGTAGGCTTAAGTAGGCATCCAGGCCGAAGCTTGCGTGGCGGACGACGGAAGCGAGCTCCGGGGGTTGAGGCAACATCGGGATGAAGGATGTTGGAATGGACCGAAGGTAATTGGGTCTGTCCTTTATGTAGAAGCCCAGGAGATGGGGTGGGTTGAGCTTACGGAAACGGCAGAGGAAAGCGTGGTCGGAGACGTGCCCTAACCAGCGCTTGCAGGCGAGGACGGCGTGGACGAGGGTGGTGGGTGAAGGAAATATGCCCTAGAGGCAATAATAAAGTTATTATTTATTTCCTTATTTCATGATAAATGTTTATTATTCATGCTAGAATTGTATTAACCGGAAACATAATATATGTGTGAATACATAGACAAACATAGTGTCACTAGTATGCCTCTACTTGACTAGCTCGTGAATCAAAGATGGTTAAGTTTCCTAGCCATAGACATGAGTTGTCATTTGATTAACGGGATCACATCATTAGGAGAATGATGTGATTGACATGACCCATTCAGTTAGCTTAGCACCCGATCGTTTAGTATGTTGCTATTGCTTTCTTCATGACTTATACATGTTCGTATGACTATGAGATTATGCAACTCCCGTTTACCGGAGGAACACTTTGTGTGCTACCAAATGTCACAACGTAACTGGGTGATTATAAAGGTGCTCTACAGGTGTTTCCGAAGGTACATGTTGAGTTGGCATAATTCGAAATTAGGATTTGTCACTCCGATTGTCGGAGAGGTATCTCTGGGCCCTCTCGGTAATACTCATCACCTAAGCCTTGCAAGCATGTAACTAATGAGTTAGTTATGAGATGACGTATTACAGAACGAGTAAAGAGACTTGCCGGTAACGAGATTGAACTAGGTATTGGATACCGACGATCAAATCTCGGGCAAGTAACATACCAATGACAAAGGGAACAAAGTATGTTGTTATGCGGTTTGACCGATAAAGATCTTCGTAGAATATGTAGGAACCAATATGGGCATCCAGGTCCCGCTATTGGTTATTGACCGGAGATATGTCTCGGTCATGTCTACATTGTTCTCGAACCGTAGGGTCCGCACGCTTAAGGTTTCGATGACAGTTTTATTATGAGTTTCTAAGTTTTGATGTACTGAAGTTTGTTCGGAGTCCCGGATGTGATCACGGACATGACGAGGAGTCTCGGAATGGTTGAGACATAAAGATTGATATATTGGACGACTATATTCGGACACCGGAAAGGTTTCGGAAGTTTTCGGAGAAAACCGGAGTGCCGGGGGGGGGGGGGGGGGTTACCGGAACCCCCCGGGAGAGTTAATGGGCCACATGGGCCTAGGTGGGAAGAGAGAGGGGCAGCCAGGGTGGGCCGCGCGCCCCCTCTGAATGAAATATGCCCTAGAGGCAATAATAAAGTTATTATTTATTTCCTCATATCATGATAAATGTTTATTATTCATGCTAGAATTGTATTAACCGGAAACATGATACATGTGTGAATACATAGACAAACATATAGTCACTAGTATGCCTCTACTTGACTAGCTCATTAATCAAAGATGGTCATGTTTCCTGACCATAGACATGTGTTGTCATTTGATTAGTGGGATCACATCATTAGAAGAATGATGTGATTGACATGACCCATTTTGTTAGCCTAGCACTTGATCGTTTAGTATACTGCTATTGCTTTCTTCATGACTTATACAAAGTTCCTGCAACTATGAGATTGTGCAACTCCCGTGTACCGGAAGAACACTTTGTGTGCTACCAAACGTCACAACGTAACTGGGTGATTATAAAGGTGCTCTACAGGTGTTTCCGAAGGTTCATGTTGAGTTGGCATAATTCGAGATTAGGTTTTGTCACTCCGATTGTCGGAGAGGTATCTCTGGGCCCTCTCGGTAATACTCATCACCTAAGCGTTGCAAGCATATAACTAATGAGTTAGTTATGAGATGACATATTACAGAACGAGTAAAGAGACTTGCCGGTAACGAGATTGAACTAGGTATTGGATACCGACGATCAAATCTCGGGCAAGTAACATACCGACAAAGGGAACAAAGTATGTTGTTATGCGGTTTGACCGATAAAGATCTTCGTAGAATATGTAGGAACCAATATGGGCATCCAGGTCCCGCTATTGGTTATTGACCAGAGACGTGTCTCGGTCATCTCTGCATTGTTCTCGAACCGTAGGGTCCGCACGCTTAAGGTTTCGATGACAATTATATTATGAGTTTATGTATTTTGATGTACCGAAGTTTGTTCGGAGTCCCGGATATGATCACGGACATGACGAGGAGTCTCGTAATGGTCGAGACATAAAGATTGATATATTGGACGGATATATTTGGACACCGGAAAGGTTCCGGAGAAGTTTGGAGCTCCGGGAGGTTACCGGAACCCCCCGGGAGGTATATGGGCCTTATTGGGCCCATGTAGGAGGAAGAGAGAAGGAGCAAGGGAGGGGGGCGCGCCCCCCCAAGCCCAATCCGAATTGGGGAGGGGGGCCGGGCCCCCCTTTCCTTTCTCCTTCCCCCTCTCTTCCTTCCTACTACTAGTACTACTTCCTAATACTAGTACTCCTTCCTTCCCCCTCCAAATAAGATAAGGAAAAGAGAGGGAAACCTACTTGGAGTAGGTTTCCCCCTCCCTATGGCGCGCCCCCCTTGAGGCCGGCCACCTCCTCCCTCCCTCCTTTATATACGGGGGTAGGGGGGCACCCTAGGACACACAAGTTGATCATTGATCGTTCCTTAGCCGTGTGCGGTGCCCCCCTCCACGATATTACACCTCGATCATATTGTAGCGGTGCTTAGGCGAAGCCCTGCAACAGGAGAACATCAAGATCGTCACCACGCCGTCGTGCTGACGGAACTCCCCCTCGGAGCCTCTACTGGATTGGAGATCGAGGGTGCGTCATCGAGCTGTACGCGTGTCAAGAACTCGGAGGTGCCGGAGTAACGGTGCTTGGATCGGTCGGACCGGGAGGACGTACGACTACTTCCTCTACGTTGCGTCAACGCTTCCGCTTCGGTCTACGAGGGTACGTAGACAACACTCTCCCCTCGTTGCTATATCATCACCATGATCTTGCGTGTGCGTAGGCAAATTTTTGAAATTACTACGTTCCCCAACACCCTCTCCCTCTAGTCTAAATTGGACTAGGAGGGGGGGGCGGCGCCCCCCTTTCCTTCCCCCCTCTCCTCCTTCCTTCCCTCTCCTAGTAGGAGTAGGAAAAGGGGAATCCTACTCCTACTAGGAGGAGGATTACTCCTCCCTTGGCGCGCCCCAAGGGGGCCGGCTGGCCTCCCCCCTCCCTCCTTTATATACGGGGGTAGGGGGGCACCCTAGACACACAAGTTGATCATTGAGATCGTTCCTTAGCCGTGTGCGGTGCCCCCCTCCACGATATTACACCTCGGTCATATTGTAGCGGTGCTTAGGCGAAGCCCTACGACAGGAGAACATCAAGATCGTCACCATGCCGTCGTGCTGACGGAACTCCTCCCTGCGCCTCTGCTGGATCGGAGATCGGGGTGCGTCATCGAGCTGTACGTGTGTCAAGAACTCGGAGGTGCCGGAGTAACGGTGCTTGGATCGGTTGGACCGGGAGGACGTACGACTACTTCCTCTACGTTGCATCAACGCTTCCGCTTCGGTCTACGAGGGTACGTAGACAACACTCTCCCCTCTCGTTGCTATGCATCACCATGATCTTGCGTGTGCGTAGGAAATTTTTTGAAATTACTACGTTCCCCAATAGTGGTATCAGAGCCAGGTTTTATGCGTTGATGTTATATGCACGAGTAGAACACAAGTGAGTTGTGGACGATATAAGTCATACTGCCTACCAGCATGTCATACTTTGGTTCAGCGGTATTGTTGGATGAAGCGGCCCGGACCGACATTACGCGTACGCTTACGCGAGACTGGTTCTACCGACGTGCTTTGCACACAGGTGGCTGGCGGGTGTCAGTTTCTCCAACTTTAGTTGAACCGAGTGTGGCTACGCCCGGTCCTTGTGAAGGTTAAAACGGAGTCTATTTGACAAACTATCGTTGTGGTTTTGATGCGTAGGTAAGAACGGTTCTTGCTAAGCCCGTAGCAGCCACGTAAAATTTGCAACAACAAAGTAGAGGACGTCTAACTTGTTTTTGCAGGGTATGTTGTGATGTGATATGGTCAAGACGTGATGCTATATTTTATTGTATGAGATGATCATGTTTTGTAACCGAAGTTATCAGCAACTGGCAGGAGCCATATGGTTGTCGCTTTATTGTATGAAATGCAAACGCCCTGTAATTGCTTTACTTTATCACTAAGCGGTAGCGATAGTCGTAGAAGCAATAGATGGCGTAACAACAACGATGCTACGATGGAGATCAAGGTGTCACGCCGGTGACGATGGTGATCACGACGGTGCTTCGGAGATGGAGATCACAAGCACAAGATGATGGCCATATCATATCACTTATATTGATTGCATGTGATGTTTATCCTTTATGCATCTTATCTTGCTTTGATTGACGGTAGCATTTTAAGATGATCTCTCACTAAATTATCAAGAAGTGTTCTCCCTGAGTATGCACCGTTGCCAAAGTTCGTCGTGCCGAGACACCACGTGATGATCGGTAGTGATAAGCTCTACGTCCATCTACAACGGGTGCAAGCCAGTTTTGCACACGCTGAATACTCAGGTTTAACTTGACGAGCCTAGCATATGCAGATATGGCCTCGGAACACAGAGACCGAAAGGTCGAGCGTGAATCATATAGTAGATATGATCAACATAATGATGTTCACCATTGAAAACTACTCCATCTCACATGATGATCGGTTATGGTTTAGTTGATTTGGATCACGTGATCACTTAGATGACTAGAGAGATGTCTGTCTAAGTGGGAGTTCTTAAGTAATATGATTAATTGAACTTAAATTTATCATGAACTTAGTACCTGATAGTATCTTGCTTGTCTATGTTTGTTTGTAGATAGATGGCTCGTGCTGTTGTTCCGTTGAATTTTAATGCGTTCCTTGTGAAAGCAAAGTTGAAAGATGATGGTAGCAATTACACGGACTGGGTCCGTAACCTGAGGATTATCCTCATTGCTGCACAGAAGAGTTACGTCCTGGAAGCACCGCTGGGTGCCAGGCCTGCTGCTGATGCAACTAACGATGTTAAGAACGTCTGGCAGAGCAAAGCTGATGACTACTCTATAGTTCAGTGTGCCATGCTTTACGGCTTAGAACCGGGTCTTCAACGACGTTTTGAACGTCATGGAGCATATGAGATGTTCCAGGAGTTGAAGTTAATATTTCAAGCAAATGCCCGGATTGAGAGATATGAAGTCTCCAATAAGTTCTATAGCTGCAAGATGGAGGAGAATAGTTCTGTCAGTGAACATATACTCAGAATGTCTGGGTATAACAATCACTTGATTCAACTGGGAGTTAATCTTCCTGATGATAGTGTCATTGACAGAATTCTTCAATCACTGCCACCAAGCTACAAGAGCTTTGTGATGAACTATAATATGCAAGGGATGAACAAGACTATTCCCGAGCTCTTCGCGATGCTGAAAGCCGCGGAGGTAGAAATCAAGAAGGAGCATCAAGTGTTGATGGTCAACAAGACCACTAGTTTCAAGAAAAAGGGCAAAGGGAAGAAGAAGGGGAACTTCAAAAAGAACGGCAAGCAAGTTGCTGCTCAAGAGAAGAAACCCAAGTCTGGACCTAAGCCTGAAACTGAGTGCTTCTACTGCAAGCAGACTGGACACTGGAAGCGGAACTGCCCCAAGTATTTGGCGGATAAGAAGGATGGCAAAGTAAACAAAGGTATATGTGATATACATGTTATTGATGTGTACCTAACTAGAGCTCGTAGTAGCACCTGGGTATTTGATACTGGTTCCGTTGCTAATATTTGCAACTCGAAACAGGGACTACGGAATAAGCGAGCACTGGCCAAGGACGAGGTGACGATGCGCGTGGGAAACGGTTTCAAAGTCGATGTGATCGCCGTCGGCACGCTACCTCTATATCTACCATCGGGATTAGTTTTAGACCTGAATAATTGTTATTTGGTGCCTGCGTTGAGCATGAACATTATATCTGGATCTTGTTTGATGCGAGACGGTTATTCATTTAAATAAGAGAATAATGGTTGTTCTATTTATATGAGTAATATCTTTTATGGTCATGCACCCTTGAAGAGTGGTCTATTTTTATTGAATCTCGATAGTAGTGATACACATATTCATAATGTTGAAGCCAAAAGATGCAGAGTTGATAATGATAGTGCCACTTATTTGTGGCACTGCCGTTTGGGTCATATCGGTGTAAAACGCATGAAGAAACTCCATACTGATGGACTTCTGGAATCACTTGATTATGAATCACTTGGTACTTGCGAACCGTGCCTCATGGGCAAGATGACTAAAACACCGTTCTCCGGTACTATGGAGAGAGCAATAGATTTGTTGGAAATCATACATACAGATGTATGTGGTCCGATGAATATTGAGGCTCGTGGCGGATATCGTTATTTTCTCACCTTCACAGATGATTTGAGCAGATATGGGTATATCTACTTAATGAAGCACAAGTCTGAAACATTTGAAAAGTTCAAAGTATTTCAGAGTGAAGTGGAGAATCATCGTAACAAGAAAATAAAATTTCTGCGATCTGATCGTGGAGGAGAATATTTGAGTTACGAGTTTGGTTTACATTTGAAACAATGCGGAATAGTTTCGCAACTCACGCCACCTGGAACACCACAACGAAATGGTGTGTCCGAACGTCGTAATCGTACTTTACTTGATATGGTGCGATCTATGATGTCTCTTACCGATTACCACTATCATTTTGGGGTTATGCTTTAGAGACGGCCGCATTCACGTTAAATAGGGCACCATCAAAATCCGTTGAGACGACGCCTTATGAACTGTGGTTTGGCAAGAAACCAAAGTTGTCGTTTCTTAAAGTTTGGGGCTGCGATGCTTATGTGAAGAAACTTCAACTAGATAAGCTCGAACCCAAATCGGAGAAATGTGTCTTCATAGGATACCCAAAAGAGACTGTTGGGTACACCTTCTATCATAGATCCGAAGGCAAAACATTCGTTGCTAAGAATGGATCCTTTCTAGAGAAGGAGTTTCTCTCGAAAGAAGTGAGTGGGAGGAAAGTAGAACTTGATGAGATAATTGTATCTACTCCCTTATTGGAAGGTAGTTCATCACGAGAACCGGTTCCCATGACATCTACACCAATTAGTGAGGAAGCTAATGATATTGATCATGAAACTTCAGATCAAGTTTCTACTGAACCTCGTAGGTCTACCAGAGTAAGATCCGCACCAGAGTGGTACGGTAATCCTGTTCTGGAGGTCGTGTTACTTGACCATGACAAACCTATGAACTATGAGGAAGCGATGATGAGCCCAGATTCCGCAAAATGGTTTGAGGCCATGAAATCTGAGATATGATCCATGTATGAGAACAAAGTATGGACTTTGATGGATTTGCCCGATGATCGGCAAACCATAGAAAATAAATGGATCTTCAAGAGGAAGACGGACGTTGATAGTAGTGTTACTATCTACAAAGCTCGACTTTTTGCAAAAGGTTTTCGACAAGTTCAAGGGGTTGACTACGATGAGACCTTCTCACCCGTAGCGATGCTTAAGTCTGTCCGAATCATGTTAGCAATTGCCGCATTTTATGATTATGAAATTTGGCAAATGGATGTAAAAACTGCATTCCTGAATGGATTTCTGGAGGAAGAGTTGTATATGATGCAACCAGAAGGTTTTATCGATCCAAAGGGAGCTAACAAAGTGTGCAAGCTCCAGCGATCCATTTATGGACTAGTGCAAGCCTCTCGAAGTTGGAATAAACGCTTTGATAGTGTGATCAAAGCTTTTGGGTTTATACAGACTTTTGGAGAAGCCTGTATTTACAAGAAAGTGAGTGGGAGCTCTGTAGCATTTCTAATATTATATGTGGATGACATATTATTGATTGGAAATGATATAAAATTTCTGGATAGCATAAAGGGATACTTGAATAAAAGTTTTTCAATGAAAGACCTCGGTGAAGCTGCTTACATATTGAGCATCAATATCTATAGAGATAGATCAAGACGCTTGATAAGTTTTTTCAATGAGTACATACCTTGACAAGATTTTGAAGTAGTTCAAAATGGAACAGTCAAAGAAAGAGTTCTTGCCTGTATTACAAGGTGTGAAATTGAGTAAGACTCAAAACCCGACCACGGCAGAAGATAGAAAGAGAATGAAAGTCATTCCCTATGCCTTGGCCATAGGTTCTATAAAGTATGCCATGCTGTGTACCAGATCTATTGTATACCCTACACTAAGTTTGGCAAGGGAGTACAATAGTGATCTAGGAGTAGATCACTGGACAGCGGTCAAAAATTATCCTTAGTGGAATAAGGATATGTTTCTCGATTATGGAAGTGACAAAAGGTTCGTCGTAAAGGGTTACATCGATGCAAGTTTTGACACCGATCTGGATGACTCTAAGTCTCGATCTAGATACATATTGAAAGTGGGAGAAATTAGCTAGAGTAGCTCCGTGCAGAGCATTGTATACATAGAAAATTGCAAAATACATAACGGATCTGAATGTGAAAGACCCGTTGACTAAAATTCTCTCACAAGCAAAACATGATCACACCTTAGTACTCTTTGGGTGTTAATCACATAGCGATGTGAACTAGATTACTGAATCTAGTAAACCCTTTGGGTGTTGGTCACATGGCGATGTGAACTATGGGTATTAATCACATGATGATGTGAACTATCGATGTTAATCACATGGTGATGTGATCTAGATTATTGACTCTAGTGCAAGTGGGAGACTGAAGGAAATATGCCCTAGAGGCAATAATAAAGTTATTATTTATTTCCTTCTTTCATGATAAATGTTTATTATTCATGCTAGAATTGTATTAACCGGAAACATAATATATGTGTGAATACATAGACAAACATAGTGTCACTAGTATGCCTCTACTTGACTAGCTCGTGAATCAAAGATGGTTAAGTTTCCTAGCCATAGACATGAGTTGTCATTTGATTAACGGGATCACATCATTAGGAGAATGATGTGATTGACATGACCCATTCAGTTAGCTTAGCACCCGATCGTTTAGTATGTTGCTATTGCTTTCTTCATGACTTATACATGTTCGTATGACTATGAGATTATGCAACTCCCGTTTACCGGAGGAACACTTTGTGTGCTACCAAACGTCACAACGTAACTGGGTGATTATAAAGGTGCTCTACAGGTGTTTCCGAAGGTACATGTTGAGTTGGCATAATTCGAGATTAGGATTTGTCACTCCGATTGTCGGAGAGGTATCTCTGGGCCCTCTCGGTAATACTCATCACCTAAGCCTTGCAAGCATGTAACTAATGAGTTAGTTATGAGATGATGTATTACAGAACGAGTAAAGAGACTTGCAGGTAACGAGATTGAACTAGGTATTGGATACCGACGATCAAATCTCGGGCAAATAACATACCGATGACAAAGGGAACAAAGTATGTTGTTATGCGGTTTGACCGATAAAGATCTTCGTAGAATATGTAGGAACCAATATGGGCATCCAGGTCCCGCTATTGGTTATTGACCGGAGATATGTCTCGGTCATGTCTACATTGTTCTCGAACCGTAGGGTCCGCACGCTTAAGGTTTCAATGACAGTTTTATTATGAGTTTCTAAGTTTTGATGTACCGAAGTTTGTTCGGAGTCCCGGATGTGATCACGGACATGACGAGGAGTCTCGGAATGGTCGAGACATAAAGATTGATATATTGGACGACTATATTCGGACACCGGAAAGGTTCCGGAAGTTTTCGGAGAAAACCGGAGTGCCGGGGGGGTTACCGGAACCCCCCGGGAGAGTTAATGGGCCACATGGGCCTAGGTGGGAAGAGAGAGGGGCGGCCAGGGTGGGCCGCGCGCCCCCTCTCCCTCTAGTCCGAATTGGACTAGGAGGGGGGGGCGGCGCCCCCCTTTCCTTCCCCCCTCTCCTCCTTCCTTCCCTCTCCTAGTAGGAGTAGGAAAAGGGGAATCCTACTCCTACTAGGAGGAGGATTCCTCCTCCCTTGGCACGCCCCAAGGGGGCCGGCCGGCCTCCCCCCTCCCTCCTTTATATACGGGGGTAGGAGGGCACCCTAGACACACAAGTTGATCATTGAGATCGTTCCTTAGCCGTGTGCGGTGCCCCCCTCCACGATATTACACCTCGGTCATATTGTAGCGGTGCTTAGGCGAAGCCCTACGACAGGAGAACATCAAGATCGTCACCACGCCGTCGTGCTGACGGAACTCCTCCCCGCGCCTCTGCTGGATCGGAGATCGGGGTGCGTCATCGAGCTGTACGTGTGTCAAGAACTCGGAGGTGCCGGAGTAACGGTGCTTGGATCGGTTGGACCGGGAGGACGTACGACTACTTCCTCTACGTTGCGTCAACGCTTCCGCTTCGGTCTACGAGGGTACGTAGACAACACTCTCCCCTCTCATTGCTATGCATCACCATGATCTTGCGTGTGCGTAGGAATTTTTTTGAAATTACTACGTTCCCCAACAGTGGGGAAGCCGACGCGGAGGAGGATCTCGATGAGAAGGTCGTCGTTGTCAAGAACCTTGGATACGGCATCGGCCGCCACCGCCGGTTGCTGCCTCTCGCCTTCCATGTGCTTCTGCGTTGGTTTTTTTTTTTGACCTTGGTTTCTCTCCCTGGGTTTGGACTTTGGAGAGAATGAACATAAGCCGCGATTTGTACGTCTAGGTTTCGGTGGGTTTAGGCGCACGGTAGTAGGATCGATACCTTTTTTTTTGGAAAGCAGATGCGACATGTACATGGGCCTTGCCTGACAATTACATCCCATCCATGTCTTCTTCGATACTCGCCTCCCGTGGTTTGCTTGGTCTCTCAGCACGTCGCCTCCTACTTCGCGCTCTCCGGCGGCTCGTACGGCACATCCACGCGGCGGACTCTGCCACGCCCGCTGCCCTTTCGACAGAATTCCTTGCTGGGACAAACCAACCGGCGACGAACGCCGAGAAGCCCTCCGACGGCGAACGCCGGACGGAGGTTGAAGACGATGAACAAAACACACTTCCGGCGACGAACGGCCTGTATGTTGGCCTCTATTCATCTCAACTCCCTTGAACACATACATGGAGGTACACACGCACACACGCAGCACAATCCGGCGAAGAACTCTCACGTCGACCAGGCGCATACCACGGTCTTGACAGAGATTACATCTTTCTTAGGCCACTCCCATCAACTTGACACATACCGTCATCATGGGGCGGCAACAAACCGATGCACTTTACATCAATACACAGGAGGGCTTTTATACCCAGGCTTGTGCACACACACTACACGCACGCACGCATTACCCGGCTACCACACAACCACTAACCAATGTTTGCACCCTTACTCTGTTTGCACCGCCAAAAAAAATACTCTGTTTGCACCGAGAATCAGCCTCTTCTTGTTTCGGGGAGCGAGGGAAACGTCGTCTCTTGGAATGCCATGCTCTTACCGCTGGGCATTTTGTAGATCCCACTTTCACATGGAGTACCTTTCTACGCCCACGAGCGAATGCTCTTGGTATGAACTATAAAATCAAAAAAATAGAAAAATTATTTAAAAAATTCTGAAATTATTTAGTGACATACTTTCACAAATGTTTGTTGTGCATGCAAAATTTCATCGCGAAATCACATTGATGGAAGGCGTGGTAAAAAAAATCGATGCTCTGAAAACGTTACTTACAAAAGCATTTTGGAGCTTTGATTTTTTTTTTGCACTCCTTCTACCAATGTGATTTTATGATGAAATTTTGCATGCACAACAAAAATTTGTGAAACTATGACACAAAAAGAATTCAGAAATTTTTGAATTTATTTGATTTTACTGTTCACACCAATGATCTTTGCTCCTGGGTGTAGAAACTCCACGTCCCGCTTTCACATGATGTTTTGCATCTTTTGTTATGTTCTGCTGTCCATGTGAAACACATGAGCATTGTTCAATCTGCTAGTACTAGTACTCCACCCTTAGATTCCAGCTTCAGCATCAACACCTACCGGCAGCTTCCTTCAGTCTGACTACTACTCGATGCATATTATGTTCCAGATTATCAATTTTACACTACTGAGTTCATCCACACTCCGTTCTCTTGCCCCTGGCTAGTAAGTAGTATGATCAAGCCATTTACCATAGCTTGTTGCTTGTTCATCTATTTTTTTTTCCAGCAGCCCCTCTTTACACCGAACTAGCATAAGTACATTTTCAGTTATCTACCATCACCGTCCTCTATATAAATTTGTTGTTCCTTGACAACGCACCGATATTAGTATTGATATTATGATATAAGGGCATCTCCGACACCGACCCTCAAACCGCTCGCATAGGTTTGGACCGCGCGGTCCGGACGTGTTCTGTCATCCAACACGGGCCTGCCGGTCCACCGAGCGTTCCTGACGCACTTTTTCCCGCAAATTGAAAGCAAGGTTTGAGGCTTTGTGAGAGTCTGGACGACAACCATGTAAGACTGCAGACACCCCGACCGACTAAATCCCCATCCCGGTCCAATTTTCTTTCAATTCGCCCCTTCTCTCCCTTACTTTGCATCCGCACTCTCCTCGGCATTGCCGGACATCTGCAACCAGCATCGACACCCCCGCTTGCTTTTTATGATGGCGTCGTCCACCCAGTTCCCGTCCGTAGCTAGTTACACTTCGCCACCCTATCGACGACGTCCATGGCGAACACCATGCCCGACAGGTGTTCAGTCAAATGCCATTGAGCTTATTTTCGAACGTCATGTCTTTTTTTAGAGTATGAAGGATGGCGGGGTACTCAACCATGGAGGATGAGTTGTGCGATGTGTGACTAGTTGTATACACGGATTTCATAGGCAGGAACAGAAGGGGGCTCTTCTGACAGTGCGTGCATGATTCATTTCACGCGCGGAAGCACATTGCGTATGATATACACATCATCCGACGATGCAAATGTGAAGTCATTATCGTATCAATAGTATGCCATACGGACCACCATCATCAAGTTTTTTGACGCAATTGCTCGGTTGGAGGCAAGGTGGCCATTGCGCGTGGCAGCGAATGAGATCATAAGTTTTGGCTTCTTCTTGCTCAACTTGTCGATGAATCATTCATTCACTCAATGTTGCTATACACATTGTGTAGCCTGTACGCGCAGCCGTGATATAGTACATGATAGATGGACGGTCATTTACGTACATACACTGTTGGATGAAGCTGAAGGGGTACACTAGTAGAAAAACACCTATTATTCCCGGTTGGTGAGGGCCTTTAGTCCCGGTTCTTGAACCGGGACTAATGGGTCGTTACTAATACCTCCACCCTTTACTACCGGTTCTTACACGAACCGGGACAGATGGACATCCACGTGGCCGCTGCGGGCAGCCCAGGCAGGGGGGCCTTTGGTCCCGATTGGTGACATAAACCGGGACCAAAAGGCTTCCACGCGTCAGCAGCTGGCTGGAGCTGATGTTTTTCTTTTTTTTTAAAAAAAAAGTGGCTGGTTTAGGGGTTTTGGAGGTTATTTTTAGGTTGTTATTAGCTAGCTAATAGAGAGAAGTGTCCTCTCTTATATCTTCGTCCTTGGTTTACCAACACTACTGCTATGTTCATTTCTCCCGCTGATATAATAACTCATGCATGCTCGCATCATACATCATCATATATAATAATAAGTCCTACTAATCATGCATCATCATACAACTTCTACTCGCTATTGATAATAAGTCATACGATCATCATCCTCATAGTCATCGAACCCAACCCTACATAATTGTTCTTAGCACATGATCATCAGTATCAGGTAGGACCTAAACACCCTTAAGGTAAAATAGCATAAAACATTATAGACCCTGACTCTCCATTATGAAGAATGGAGATCATCTTGTCTCCAATTCTTGCGCTTTGCTGCCTTTTGCTTCCAAGAAGCTCCTTACGACTGTCCATACATTTTTTCCATTCTTTGTTTGTCATGTCTCCACTTCTTTTAGAAACCCGGTATGGACAGTTGAGATTTGTAGAACGACCTGGTTGTATGTTCAAAACATGAAGGCTACCATGCGTATACATCAGATGAGGCACACAATCATTCGGGATTATCTGTTGAAAAACATAGTAATAACTTCGTAGTTAGCAATGGTGTACTAGTTTTAGAAGTGTGCAAAAAGATGCACGAATATTGTAATAGTAAAAAATAATCTTACCAGGGTATCTCCATGGTAGTTACCGTAGTTCAACACGTGCACTAGTGGCACGTATTGACCATAATGTTGAGGAGTTCGATTGTAGACATTGTAATTCTCAAGATCAGTACAAAATGCGATCAGATGATTTTTCTCCTTATAAGTTAATTCGGAGCCATCGATGTAGTGGGTTTTGTCTACCATCTTCCGCACATTCTTTGAAGAATGAAAATAAGCTGTCAATGGAAATAAGCTGTCAACTATTTTAAAATAAACAATATAAATTACTTAATAACTATGTTAAGCTCACATGGGGGAAGAATTGGAGGTGTATCCACAAGGACCCAAATCTCCATATTGTCTTGTTCGATTTTAGGATCACCAAGATCCATGGTGACAAGCATACCCTCATCAAAACCATACATCTTGCAAAGTGCTTCCCAATTTTTGCAACCAAAATGAAATAGGTTACACTCTCAGCATTGTACAACTTACTTTAAAATCCACACCATGATGGGTCCTTAGGAGAATTTTTTTGGTTTCCATACTTTCATGGTCTTCAAAGCCCATCCTCTCCAAGACATAGCGTCTTGCATAGCATGGGATAAGCTAGTCGAATTGGAAAAGATGAAAATGCACGTTAAAATAGTTAAAGTCGTGCTTAATTACGAAAAAAACTATTGTCGTCGCTACGTACCGTATGAACATCGAAGGTCTCCTCGAGCTTAATGCTGAAGCGCCGATCTTCGTCCAGCTCAATGAACCTGTCGCACATACCTCGGTCATCGTGGCACCAGTCGCACTCCCCCAGGCGGTTTTCGTCGTTCGAGTACGACATTTCCGGCCTATGTTTATAATTCAAATATTAAACTTGTACAATTAAATATATGTACTAAAAAACCTAAATTAGATCATTATTATTAATCACGGATTGACTATCGATGATGATACGTAGCTCCTTCTTTTCATTCCCAAGTGCATTATTACATCAAATTGTCTAGCACACGGGAATGAAGGAGAACTTTTCCAATATGAGCATTTAATAAGCAAAACCAAATCATAAAAAAAGCAAAACCAAATCATAAAATAAAGTAGTATTCAAATTAGCATGCATTCAATTATAAACAGAAGTACATCATCTCTTGTGTCCGTACATAGTCGAATATTATCACTAATATAGCATCACTAATACAGCTAGAACCGTAGCGCCCGACGGGTATCGTCGCGGGTGGTGGACACCCAAAGATAAGGAACCATCACAGGATCGTAGCTCAAGTGAGATCCCTGAAGAATCTGCCAGGTATTGTCGAACCTGCCCTCCAATGCAACCATGTAGCGACGGACGTGCTTGTCCTCCTCGCTGACACGGTGACGTACCACCTCCGCGGTGTCCGGAAGCCTCGGCACCGTCACTAGCCCACGCGACCGCCACCAAACAAGGATCTGGTCAACAAAGGGCTGCCTCCTCACCAACCTACGTCCCCCGGAAGGTAGCACCTCCCAATACCAGCCCGGCGGAGCTCAATCACGAACATGACCCTGATCAAGCAGGCCTCCACCGCCAAGTCGATGACGACGAGGATGCGGGATAGGCATCGCCGACGTCGATGCGGGAACTACTTCTATATATAGTTAAATAAAGTAGTTTTATTAATTAAATCAACTAGTTCAACTACTAAGCATTTACTATAAATAAATAAAGTAGTACTTACTAAAAACAAACTACTTCTATATATAGTAAAATAAAGTAGTTTATTAAATCAACTAGCTAGTTCAACTATATATGAAGCACTTACTATAAATAAAATAAAATAGTACTTACTAAAAATAAACTAGTTTAACTATAGTTCTATTATTTTTCTAACTAATTATATTAAACACTTTCTCTTCTTATTTTTTACCTTTTTCCACTATTCTAAATATGAACATATTCATAAATGACTTATATCATTCACAATTTTCCTATACATACACACTAAATTGACAAAGAAAATAATATGAACAAAAAAATCATTAAAATTTTATGAACAAAATTACAACAGAAAAAAATCATAAAAATTCTATGAACAGAAGAAAACATAAAAAATTGACATATTTATCTTTGCATATATATGAACATACAAACATGCATATTCAACAATAATATCACCAAAAAAATCTATTAACAGAATTTTTTTTAACACAATATGAACAAATTAATTACACAATATGAAAAAAAATCTAACAGAAAAATCTATGAACTACACATCTAACAAAAAAAAAATCTATGAACTACAATTTTTTTAATTTTTTTTACAAAATTAACTACACATCTAAATTAACTACTACTAACGTCAAATTAAATTAGTTGCTCACGGCGACGGTGACGGCGACGGCGAGGTGCGGCGCGGGGCGGGGTGGCGCGGCGACGGTCGACGGTGAGGTGCGGCGCGGGCCGGGGCGGGGCGGCGACGGCGTCGGTGCGGCGTGGGCCGGGGCGGGGCGGCGCGGGCCGGGGCGGCGCGGGACGAGGGCATGGCGAGGGCTGGCTCGGGCAGCCTGCCGGCGTCGTGGATGGATTCGCCGCCGTCAGGGGAGAGGAGGAGAAGAGATTGAAGTGGGGATGGGCGGTTCTGAAATTTTCCTAAGTGCTACTTATATAGCAAAGGCATTGGTCCCTGTTCGTGGCATAAACCGGGACTAATGCCCCCTTTAGTCCCGGTTTGTGACACCAACCGGGACCAAAGGCCTCTTTTCAGCAGCCCAAAGGGCGGGAAACAGAGACCTTTGGTCCCGGTTGGTGTCACAAACCGGGACAAAAAAGGGGCATTGGTCCCGGTTGGTGCCACAAACCGGGACCAATGCACCCTTTAGTCCCGGTTGGTGCCAACAACCGGGACCAAAGGTCGTGTGCTGGAACTGGCGCGGTGCGGTGCTATGTTTTGTCCCACCTTGCTAGCCAAGAGGAGCTCGGAGTGGTTTATAAGGCCCGCCGAACCAACCACTTCGAGCTCCTATTGGGCCTATTGGGCCTATTGCGGGCCTGCATCCTGGCCCTAGTAATGGGTTTCTAGTCGTATGCAGGCCGTGGTGGCCCTGTAGGTGGCATTCCCCCCCCCCTTTTTTTGCTTCTTTTTTGTTTCTAATTACTTATTTATTTTCTTTTACGATAATTCTTTTTGCTATTAAAGTTTGTAACAAAATTCTAATTACTTATTTATTTTCTTTTATGATAATTCTTTTTTGCTTTTAATGTTTTGAACAAAATTCTAATTACTTATTTATTTTCTTTTATAATAATTCTTTTTGCTATTAAAGTTTGTAACAAAATTCTAATTACTTATTTATTTTATTTTATGATAATTCTTTTTTGTTTGTAATGTTTTGAACAAAATTCTAATTACTTATTTATTTTCTTTTACGATAATTCTTTTTGCTATTAAAGTTTGTAACAAAATTCTAATTACTTATTTATTTTATTTTATTATAATTCTTTTTCGCTTTTAATGTTTTGAACAAAATTCTAATTACTTATTTTTTTTATGATAATTCTTTTTGGTATTAAAGTTTGTAACAAAATTTTAATTACTTATTTATTTTCTTTTATGATAATTCTTTTTGATTTTAATGTTTTGAACAAAATTCTAATTACTTATTTATTTTCTTTCATGATAATTCTTTTTGCTATTAAAGTTTGTAACAAAATTCTAATTACTTATTTATTTTATTTTATGATAATTCTTTTTGCTTTTAAAGTTTGTAACAAAATTCTATATAATTTTAGTTTCAATAATACTAGAGGTTTATAAAAGCTTTTTAGTTGATCCCTTTAGTACCAGTTCTAAGGCTGTTACAAAGGCATTTTATTTGGTACAGGTTTTAAGGCTGGGGCCCCACGAGCACCTTTTAGTACCGGTTCGTGGCATGAACCGGTAAAAGAGTTTTTTAGTTGATTCTTTCTGCAGCTGTTTTTTAGTCCCACGTCGCCAAGCGAGAGGCACTCGCAGCGGTTTATAAGCCCTGAGTGTAGAGACGATGAAGGGAGAAGCGCAATGCTCACCTGCACGTTGGCCTGAAGCTAAGCAACGTGCAGGTGAGCATTGCGCCTCTCCTTCATTTTGGCCTGGTATATATAGGCATATCATTGGTCCCGGTTGGTGGCATGAACCGGTTGGTGGCATGAATAGTTAAAATTTGAATTCTTTGAAATTTCTGTGAATCACAAGTTTGTGATTAACTTTACTAAAAAAAATGAGCATAGATGCGCCTATAGAGAGAATTCAACCTAAATTCATAATAAATTTCTATGAATTTCAGAGAAATTCTGAATTTAGGTCAAATTCCCTGTATAAGGGCATCTATTTTCACTTTGAGAGGAGCTCAGCAAGGCAGAGAGGGAGGGGCTTATACACCGGTGTGAGCGCCCTTCGGTTGGCGAGGTGAGACTAAACTCTGACCGCAACGACGACCAACCCTTTAGTCCCGATTTGTGGCACAAACCGGGACTAATGGTCCGCCTATTGTCCCGGTTCATGCCACCAACCGGGACCAATGGTGGTGGGCCAGGAGCGAGGCCCATTGGTCCCGGTTCGTCCCACCAACCGGGACCAAAAGGTCCAGACGAACCGGGACAAATGGCCCACGTGGCTCGGCCAGCCCCCGGGGCTCACGAATCGGGTCCAATGCCCCCATGGGTCCCGATTCTGGACTGAACCGGGACTAATGGGCTGACCCGGCCTGGACCTTTGCCCCTTTTCTACTAGTGGTAGTATGTGTGGGACGACATGATCCGTTCACGAAAAAATTGTTAAACATCCAGTTAATCTCGTTGAATTTAAAATATAGTTGTACTTGACTTACTTGCATGGTATGTATGGATGATTTGTGCTATTTTCTATCAAAATTTTGATAAATTTTGTCGGATTTGCATGTATTTTGTCCGGTCTGTTGAAATGCGGTTTGAATGTATAAGCTAGCGTTGGATGTATAGGGCGGGCACATCGGTGTCCGTGGACGTATATCGGTATATGGGACAAAAAATTGCGGGTCAGCCCTAAGATGGCCTAAGATCGCTGCTCCGTCAAAGAAAAGTGCGGACTGTCTAGGCCCACGAGTGACATTTACATAGGCCCAAACGGAACCCATCACTACAATCTGGGGAAGCCCATAGCCCTCAAAAAAAATAAAATTCTGGGGAAGCCCATCACCAACACTCTCCGTGCCGGCCATGTCGCCGCCGGCCGTAATGGTCTGCAACGGCGCCATCTCCCCGCAGGTTCCTCCTTCCGCGGCCGCATTCCTCGAGTCCACCCCGGGCGCTTAGAGCACCACGCGCGCATCCTCCACCGGCCTCCTTCTGTGGTCTGGTGTGCATGCCACCTCCTTCGCCTCCTTCCACTCCTCCCCCCTCCCCCACCTCGGCCTCCCTGTGCCGCCGCCGCCGCCTGAAGGGAGGTCCCCGCCGCCAAATACGCGCCTTGGCCAGGGTGAGTAAGAGTATGGAGAATACGAGGCCTCCTGGAGCCACGGAGCTCTTGCCGACCAACTATGGGGATCATCTTCTTGAAGGCAGCGCTACAAACTTCTTCGTCGTCTGCCGGAAGGTTAGGCGTTTTCACCTCAATGTCAACTGGAAAGATTCAGATTTCTTGCAATGCAAACAAGTTAACATTAATCTCATCATTATTCTGTTAGCCAGAAAAGACATCAAAAAGATTAACTACTAGTACTTGTCTTGAATGGGAAAGCAACTCCATCTGGATAGTTGCAATGCACAAGTGAAGGCAGTCTCTGAAACCTCCTTAGCAACAATGCTAATTGGTAGTACAAGGTTCATATATGTGTTCTACACTGTTCTCGTAGTAGTTTTCATGTCATAATATAAATTGGGATTGTTTGATTTGACTAGGTTAAAAGGATGAACATCGGAAGCTTTCTTTGTATTAAATTTACTTAAGATGGTAAGTTCAAAAAAAATTTATTTAAGATGGTAAAATGAGTGACCAAAGATCCCAAGATTTCTCAAATTCCGTTGCTGTGTTCGCACTAACTTTACCCTCATCCTTTTTGGGGGAACTTCTTTACTTCCAACTGTCTCTGTACGAATATGGCACTTGAATTTGCACTCTGAATTGTTTACTCTTCCTTTTCAAGATAAATACTTCTGTTATTTAGATGATGTCTTTTTATTTTATTTTATAGTTTAATATCTCCGAAGGAGGAACTTCAGTCAAATGAACCATTGTCTGTTCGAGCAATGGCAGATAGGTTTGGAGTTTTTGATCTTTTGTTGGTTAAACCGTGGGGTAAAGTCGTGGGAAAGAAGAATACCAGGAAATCCGCATTCTTATTCAGTGGGGATTCCGTTCATAATAGTTTGTTGCATCTTGTTTCTGGAAGCGATCAACCAAATCGATGGATTTACTGTTTCTACAACTAATGTGTCATGCCCTGTTCCGTACTCTCCTTGGGCTGTCACTAGGATTGGATTGCAGTGACTGGGCTTGGCCAAACTGCACATCTTATAAGACAAGGAGCGACATCACAAAAGGACTAGCGAAGAATTAGAACCGGCGGATGCCATTCCCCTCCCGTCCATCTTACAGAATGTTTGTTTCTGGGTTACTTGTAGTACATTTAGTAAGATCCCTGCAGAAAAAAGTAAGATGGAGTGCTTAACTTTTACGCTTGTAGGTGGTTTATTGATCTAGTTGCAGGCGTCTCCACCAAGTTTCTGATCTTAGCTAAACAGAATTTAAGAAGCAATTTGTTTCTTGTAGATTCCAGAGTTTGTCCGAATTGTCAATTAGGACGCCCTTATGCGCCGAACAAAGCATAACATGTCAAATTCATGCTGCTACCAAAAGAGTTCTGAACTTGAATATCTCCTTGTAATTAAAATCCTTAATTAAGCTGCAATATTAGTTGATCCAGTAACTCTGAAAAACACGGCATCATGTAATTCACATAGGGGATAGATCAGTCTAATTAAGATGTCATATGAGCAACTAGCTAGCAAGGATGGCAGCAGATGGATGCTTTATGAATGATCTTTTGACGCAACAGACATACAAGTGAAGCTGATGGCATGTACGCTAGGTCACAGCCGGTGCATCACTGCTTGACGATGTATCCTCCTCCCAGTGGGTGTTCATGAGCGGTGTATCGTCAAGTTCCATGGGGATCCCACCTTCTGGCGGCCACACGAACGTCGGCTTCACCGGCGGCACGTCCGGCGGTGGCGCCGACTTGGCAACAATCTGCACCACCTCTGCCATGCTCGGGCGGTCTGAAGGGTTGGGGTTGCTGCATGCCAGTCCAAGAAGCAGCAAGCGACTGGCGTCATCAGCATCAAACTCTCCCGCCCCGGCATCCACGGCCGAAAGCAACCTTCCCTCCAGGTGAGCCCTCCAGACCCAGTCGGTGAGCAGTTGAAATGATTCATGGTAGCCGCTGAGTGCCCGCTCTCCGGTGATGATCTCCAGGATCAACACCCCGAGGGCATAAATGTCGGTCTTGCGCGTGGCCTTGTGGCTGACTGAGTACTCTGGCGCGATAAAGCCCCAAGTCCCAGCGACACCGATGTCGGTGTAGGAGTTCTTGTCCAGGCAGGTGATGATGCGGGCGAGGCCGAAGTCACCGAGGCGACCGTGAAAGGAGGAGTAGAGCATGATGTTGCTTGCCTTTACGTCACGGTGGAGCACCATGTGTTCATGCTCGTGGTGAACGAAGTGGAGCCCTGCGGCGACATCCATGATGATGCTGTAGCGGGTGTTCCATCCTAGGAAGGCGATGGGCTGCTGTGGGCTTCCACGCGTGCGGAACAAGTGCTGGTCCAGACTGCCATTCGGCATGTACTCATAGATAAGCAGAAGCTCACCTTTCTCATAGCACCAACCTGAAATGTATAGGAAGTGATTAGACGATACCTCTCTGTTAAACGGTGCTCTCTAGAAGAAGTATGATATAGGAGTAGTATATAGTCCCTACCCTTAAGGTGTTGTGTTAGAACTTAGAAATCAACATATAAATAAGCGAAGATAGATCAAGAACACAGGAAACCAGCTTTTACATGGAAAACCATTCCAAGGGAAACCGCTAACGCACGACAGTGATCTTCTCTATGTCAAACGAGTGTTTACAAAGCACATAATTGACCATGAGCACTAATTGAGGCTAAAGTAGCTATGGTGTGGACATCTCTTTTTGACGGTTGGCTACGGTATGGACTTAATTATTGAGAACAATTGAAAGATGCTTGTGCATTTTCTGCTTTTAGAGAGTTATACAGTAGTTTATTTGCCCAGTCGCAACTCGCAACCAAGCATATATAAGTTTTTTTTTCTGTAAGAGGTGTTCCAGATCGGATGCTTTAGATGATTATCTCTGGTGTGTTCTATCTGCAACTATTGTCCTTTCCATCCGTTATTCTGTTCTTTGCAGTTCCTCTGTTTGATCATTTTGACAAGCTGTATATGTTTCATAAAAAAGGCACTCCCTCTATACACTAATGTAAGACGTTTTTGCAGTTCAAAGCAAGATGCTATATTAGTGTACAGAGGTAGTAGCATGCATATATATATATATATATATATATATATATATATATATATATATATATATATATATATATATATATACTCCCTCCGTCCGGAAATACTTCTCGAAGGAATGGATGTATCTAGACATATCTTAGTTTTAGATACATCAATTTTTATTCATTTCTCCGACAAGTATTTTGAGACGAAGGGAGTACTTATTTGCAGGCTATAAAGTACTGCAGTATATATCCCTCAAAAAAGCAAGATACTATATACTCCATCTGTTCCTAAATATTTGTCTTTATAGAGATTTCAATAAGTGATTACATACGAAGCAAAATGAGTGAATCTACACTCTAAAATATGTCTATATACATCCGTATGTGGTAGTCCATTCGAAATCTCTAAAAAGACAAATATTTAGGAACGGAGAGAGTATAAGAGATAAAAGAGTGGTATATACTACTAGCTCCGTTATGAAGTAGGGAGATGATAGCTAAGATCGTGTTAATTAGTTGCTGCGTGTTGAAGAACATATATACCTATAAGCGGGACGATGTTCCGATGGCGCAGCCGGTTGATGACATCGACCTCTGCGAGGAAGTCATCGTAGCAGCGATCTTCATTACGAGTGAACTTCTTCACTGCTACGTCCGTGCATGAGCTGCCATCTTTGGTCGTCCCTGAGCGCAGTGTACCCTTGTACACGGCGCCAAAGCCGCCTTTGCCTAGCTTATTTGCCTCATCGAAATTGTTGGTGGCCTTCCTGATGGTGGTGTACTTGAACTCTCTGGGCGTCCCAGGTAGCCGCCGAAGAGCCTCCGACAGCTTCAACTCCACCTTGAGTGCCTTGTACCTCGAGTTGAAATAGAATGCTGCCACAGCGATCATGACGGCAGTGGCAGCTACTGGCACAAGAACTGCAGGGAGTATCACCTTCCATTGGTTGGCTGCGCGGTCAGCGGGGAGTTTCTCCAGCGTCAAGTTCCAGCTAAGGATGCAGTGTAGCTCGTAGGCATCTCCCGTCGATCCCGAGAAACCAAGGTATGCTCTCTGTGGGATGTGGCTGCTCATGTTGAGCGGCGCATCAAGGACGGACCTCTCTGGTTTCTCCTGGCCATAGGGAGCCATGTATACCCATATGTGATGTCCGACGCCGTTGTACTCGATCCACACGGTGTGCTTCATTGATCCGCTTGGCGCGACTATTGTAAGGTTGCCGGGGACCGAAGAGAGTGGCACAACGGGGTCGGAGATGACGCTACCGATGTTGAGCCCGATGTGGTTGTCATCAGGGTCGTACGGCTGCTTGGCCGTGTCGAACTCGATGGCAACAAAGCTGCTGGAGGTGGATTTGGAGGTGGTGTTTGTGAGGCCGAGGAAACCACCATGGCTGCCTGGGGGAGGGCCGTCAAGGGAGGAGGCGATGACAAACGCAAAGCCCTCACCATGATGTTTTGAGCCCTGTATTCTGAAGACGTTCATGTCAAAGGAGGTGTTGAAGGAGGCGTCGTGCCTCAGCCCATGGGAGTCGATGCGCCACAGCGTGACCGGAGTTGGGAGGAGGACAGATCCAGACCTGTTGGTTAGGAAGCGCCTTTGATCGTTGAGGGTGTCCGGAGTCAGCTGTAGGGCTCCCTGACTGATGCTTGCGTCCTTGAGCATCGCCAAGGCACCTCTCATACTTGGATGGAAGGAGGGGTAGAAGCTGTAGGAGATGATGTCATCCCTCTTCTTCATCTTGTCGTCGGAGCAGCTACATGAACGTGAGGCCCCTGCTGCAGCAGCCAGCTGGTCTGACTGACCGGAGCAGGATGTAGTCGAGGAAAGCAACAGCATCACGACGCAGAAACATGCAAGCCATTGCTGCTCTAAGACTAGTGCACTACTAGCTGCAGGCATATCTCTTCCCCTCTATGTCTTTGCTGGATGTGGAGCAGGACTAAGCTATGGCTACCTACCCTTTGAAATCACCATGGCCGGCCTGCGGTCTCTTCTTTCATATAAGCTTGACCGGCTTCCTCTACTCCGGTCAGTAAGTCAGTAAAGGTATACCATAGTACTTTACTGAAGCATGCATGTGTACGTCTTGGAAATGGTGATGTACCAGCTGGCGGATGCTATTTGTCCCCCGGCTAGGCCCCAGGCTCCCAGCACAATTTATATATACATGCATTAGGCTGGTCATAGTGGGAGTAACATAGATAGTAACATAGATGCCACATAAGCAAAAATGGTGATGTGGCAAGTAGTTAATGAGGAGAGAGGCAAATAGAGTAACATAATATGTTACCATCACATAGCGGTTTCCAATGCATAATGAGTCTACAAAGTAATAAATGAAGGCAACTATGTTACCACACCTATGACACTACCCACTATGAAGGTAGTAACATAGACTAGTAACATATGTATGTTACTAGTCTAAGTTACTCCCCATTATGACCAGCCTTATGATGATGTGAACAGCCCTGACTTTCTGAATCTTGCCAACTCCCTCCTTCCTTATACTCCCTCCGATTCTATTTACTTTGCGCATAACTCTTGACCCGCATACCAAGGAGGGCACTGGTTTAATTTTTCTGGACTAATTTGCCCCTGTGCAACAATGCTCTGCATGAGTATCGGGAGTAGATATGCATGCAATGGTTGGCTGGTCCTCCTCCTTTTTCGCTGCAGTTGGTTCCGCAACACGCTCAGCCCCGCATGAGCCAATGCATGCCGTTTTGCTGCTGCCTCTTTTCTTGGAAACTGACGCATTTAATTAGGGTAGAAGCAGATGGGGCGGGGCACAAAAGGAAACCAGCGCTAGGAATCGGCAACGCGCAGACTAATAAGAGTTAACGCCCACACGTGTGGGCGTTCACCACTCCGTCCACACGCAAGCATCGCCGTTGGTTTCGTTTTGCACGAATCTTGGAGCAAAAGGGCTGGTTTTCGGCGCCACGTAGGATGATTCTAGTGTGCGGTGTGCGAGTGGGTTCGCCCGCACGGTAGTTGCCATCCCGCGGTCAGCGGTTGCCACTGAGAGGCGTGCGGTGGAACTGCCATGCGCCCGCACGCCACGGTCCGACCGCAGTTGACGTCAAACACGTCGCACACCCCTCCACCCTCTCCCTCACGGTTCCATTCACTCCCCCCCGCGTCGCATTTACTGGCACAACCCACTCGCATTACAGTCCACTGGAGGAGAAGGCGAGGGGAGAAGGCGACGGCGGAGGCGGGACTGTCGACGGTGTTCGCGGGCATTGGTGGCGCTCGTCGGAGCGGAGCGGCGTCGCCGGAACGCGTGCGGGTCGAAGGTAATGCTCGCTTCATCTATCGCATCCCCTCCCTGATTTTGTTCCCCTCTTTCCTGTTCGGAAACGTAGTAATTTCAAAAAATTTCCTACGCACACGCAAGATCATGGTGATGATATAGCAACGAGGGGAGAGTGTTGTCTACGTACCCTCGTAGACCGAAGCGGAAGCGTTGACACAACATAGAGGAAGTAGTCGTACGTCTTCCCGGTTCAACCGATCCAAGCACCGTTACTCCGGCACCTCCAAGTTCTTGACACACGTACAGCTCGATGACGCACCCCCGATCTCCGATCCAGCAGAGGCGCAGGGGGGAGTTCCGTCAGCACGACGGCGTGGTGACGATCTTGATGTTCTCCTGTCGTAGGGCTTCGCCTAAGCACCGCTACAATATGACCGAGGTGTAATATCGTGGAGGGGGGCACCGCACACGGCTAAGGAACGATCTCAATGATCAACTTGTGTGTGTAGGGTGCCCCCCTACCCCCGTATATAAAGGAGGGAGGGAGGAGGTGGCCGGCCCAAGGAGGGGGCGCGCCATAGGAGGAGGAAACCTACTCCAAGTAGGTTTCCCCTCTTTTTCCTAATCCAAGTTGGAGGGGGAAGGAAGGAGTACTAGTAGTAGGAAGGCAGAGGGGGAAGGAGAAAGGAAAGGGGGGGCCGGCCCCCCTCCCCAATTCGGATTGGGCTTGGGGTGGCGCGCGCCCCTCCCTTGCTCTTTCTCCCTTCCTTCCACTTGGGCCCAATAAGGCCCATATACTTACCGGGGGGTTCTGGTAACCTCCCGGAGCTCCGGTATATTCCCAAACTCTCCCGGAACCTTTCCGGTGTCCAAATATATCTGTCCAATATATCAATCTTTATGTCTCGACCATTTCGAGACTCCTCGTCATGTCCGTGATCACATCCGGGACTCCGAACAAACTTCGGTACATCAAAATACATAAACTCATAATATAACTGTCATCGAAACCTTAAGCGTGCGGACCCTACGGTTCGAGAACGATGTAGACATGACTGAGACACGTCTCTGGTCAATAACCAATAGCGGGACCTGGATGCCCATATTGGTTCCTACATATTCTATGAAGATCTTTATCGGTCAAACCGCACAACAACATACGTTGTTCCCTTTGTCATCGGTATGTTACTTACCCGAGATTTGATCGTCGGTATCCAATACCTAGTTCAATCTCGTTACCGGTAAGTCTCTTTACTCGTTCCGTAATACGTCATCTCATAACTAACTCATTAGTTACATGCTTGCAAGGCTTAGGTGATGAGTTTTACCGAGAGGGCCCAGAGATACCTCTCCGACAATCGGAGTGACAAATCCTAATATCGAATTATGCCAACTCAATATGTACCTTCGGAAACACCTGTAGTACTCCTTTATAATCACCCAGTTACGTTGTGACGTTTGGTAGTACCCAAAGTGTTCCTCCGATAAACGGGAGTTACACAATTCTCATAGTTACAGGAACATGTATAAGTCATGAAGGAAGCAATAGCAGAATACTAAACGATCAAGTGCTAAGCTAACGGAATGGGTCAAGTCAATCATATCATTCTCCTAATGATGTGATCCCGTTAATCAAATGACAACTCTTTTGTCCATGGCTAGGAAACATAACCATCTCTGATAAACGAGCTAGTCAAGTAGAGGCATACTAGTGACACTATGTTTGTCTATGTATTCACACATGTATTATGTTTCCGGTTAATACAATTCTAGCATGAATAATAAACATTTATCATGAAATAATAACTTTATTATTGCCTCTAGGGCATATTTCCTTCAGTCTCCCACTTGCACTAGAGTCAATAATCTAGTTCACATCGCCATGTGATTTAACACCAATATTCATATCTGTATATGATTAACACCCATAGTTCACATCATCATGTGACCAACATCCAAAGGGTTTACTAGAGTCAATAATCTAGTTCACATCGCTATGTGATTAACACCCAAAGAGTACTAAGGTGTGATCATGTTTTGCTCGTGAGAGAAGCTTAGTCAACGGGTCTGTCACATTCAGAGCCGTATGTATTTTGCAAATATTTTATGTCCACAATGCTCTGCACGGAGCTACTCTAGCTAATTGCTCCCACTTTCAATATGTATCCAGGTTGAGACTTAGAGTCATCTGGATCAGTGTAAAAGTTTGCACTGATGTAACTTTTACAACAAACTCTTTTATCACCTCCATAATCGAGAAACATCTCCTTAGTCCTTACTAAGGATATTCTTGACCAATGTCCAGTGATCTACTCCTAGATCACTATTGTACTCTCTTGCCAAATTCAGAGCAAGGTATACAATAGGTCTGGTACATAGCATAGCATACTTTATAGAACCTATGACTGAGGCATAGGGAATGACTTTTCATTCTCTTTCTATTTTCTGCTGTGGTCGGGATTTGAGTCTTACTCAATTTCATACCTTTGCAACACAGGCAAGAACTCTTTCTTTGACTGTTCCATTTTGAACTATTTCAAAATCTTGCCAAGGTATGTACTCATTGAAAATCTTATCAAGCGTCTTGATCTATCTCAATAGATCTTGATGCTCAATATGTAAGTAGCTTTTACTGAGGTCTTTTCCTTTTAAAGAACTCCTTTAAAACACTCTTTTATGCTTTGCAGAAAAATTCTACATCATTTCTGATCAACAATATGTCACTCACATATACTAATCAGAAAAGCTGTAGTGCTCCCACTTACTTTATTGTAAATACAGGCTTCATCGTAAGTCCATATAAAACTATATGCTTTGATCAACTTATCAAAGCGTATATTCCAACTCCGAGATGCTTGCACCAGTCCATAGATGGATCGCTGGAGCTTGCACATTTTGTTAGCACCTTTAGGATTGACAAAACCTTCTGGTTGCATCATATACAACTCTTCTTTAATAAATCCATTAAGGAATGCAGTACATCCATTTGCCAGATTTCATAAAATGTGGCAATTGCTAACATGATTCAGACAGACTTAAGCATCGATACGAGTGAGAAAATCTCATCGTATTCAACACTTTGAACTTGTTGAAAACCTTTCGCAAGTCGAGCTTGGTAGATAGTAACACTACTATCAGTGTCCGTCTTCCTCTTGAAGATCCATTCATTTAACATGGCTTGCTGATCATCGAGCAAGTCAATCAAAGTCCATACTTTGTTGTCATACAT
This sequence comes from Triticum timopheevii, assembly GCA_963921465.1. Taxonomy (NCBI): domain Eukaryota; kingdom Viridiplantae; phylum Streptophyta; class Magnoliopsida; order Poales; family Poaceae; genus Triticum; species Triticum timopheevii. Next base: position 483,512,113 of record OY997270.1, on the reverse strand, counting down.
GGATCATATCTCAGATTTTATGGCCTCAAGCCATTTCGCGGAATCTGGGCTCATCATCGCTTCCTCATAGTTCGTAGGTTCATCATGGTCTAGTAACATGACTTCCAGAACATGATTACTACACCACTCTGGTGCGGATCTTACTCTGGAAGACCTATGAGGTTCTGTAGAAACTTGATCTGAAGTTTCATGATCAATATCATTAGCTTCCTCACTAATTGGTGTATTTGTCACAGGAACTGATTTCTGTGATGAACTACTTTCCAATAAGGGAGCAGGTACAGTTACCTTATCAAGTTCTACTTTCCTCCCACTCACTTCTTTCGAGAGAAACTCCTTCTCTGGAAAGGATCCATTTTAGCAACGAATATCTTGCCTTCGGATCTGTGATAGAAGGTGTACCCAACAATTTCCTTTGGGTATTCTATGAAGACGCACTTCTCCGATTTGGGTTCGAGCTTATCAGGATGAAACTTTTTCACATAAGCATCGCAGCCCCAAACTTTAAGAAACAACAGCTTAGGTTTATTGCTAAACCATAGTTCATACGGTGTTGTCTCAACGGATTTAGATGGTGCCCTATTTTAAACGTGAATGCAGCTGTCTCTAATGCATAACCCCAAAACGATAGTGGTAAACTGATAAGAGACATCATAGATCGCACCATATCCAATAAAGTGCGGTTACGACGTTCGGACACACCATAACGTTGTGGTGTTCCAGGTGGCGTGAGCTGTGAAACTATTCCACATTGTTTTAGTTGAAGACCAAACTCGTAACTCAAATATTCCTCTCCGCGATCAGATCGCAGAAACTTTATTTTCTTGTTACGATGATTTTCCACTTCACTCTAAATTTTTTGAACCTTTCAACTATTTCAGACTTATGTTTCATCAAGTAGATATACCCATATCTGCTCAAATCATCTTGTGAAGGTCAGAAAATAACGATACTTGCCACGAGCCTTCATACTCATTGGTCTGCATACATCAGTATGTATTATTTCCAATAAGTCGGTAGCTCGTTCCATTGTTCCGAAGAATGGAGTTTTAGTCATCTTGCCCAAAAGGCACGGTTCGCAAGCATCAAATGATTCATAACCAAGTGATTCCGAAAATCCATCTTTGTGGAGTTTCTTCATGCGCTTTACACCGATATGACCCAAACGGCAGTGCCACAAATAAGTTGCACTATCATTATTAACTTTGCAACTTTTGGCCTCAATATTATGAATATGTGTATCACTACGATCGAGATCCAACAAACTATTTTCATTGGGTGTATGACCATTGAAGGTTTTATTCATGTAAACAGAACAACAATTATTCTCTGATTTTAAATGAATAACCGTATTGCAATAAACATGATCCAATCATATTCATGCTCAACGCAAACGCCAAATAACATTTATTTAGGTTTAACACTAATCCCGAAAGTATAAGGAGTGCGATGATGATCATATCAATCTTGGAACTATTTCCAACACACATCGTCACTTCACCCTTAACTAGTCTCTGTTTATTCTGCAACTCCCGTTTCGAGTTACTAATCTTAGCAACCGAACAAGTATCAAATACTTAGGGGCTACTATAAACACTAGTAAGGCACACAACAATAATTTGTATATCAAATATACCCTTGTTCACTTTGCCATCCTTCTTATCCACCAAATATTCAGGGCATTTCCGCTTCCAGTGACCATTTCCTTTGCAGTGTAAACACTCAGTTTCAGGCTATGGTCCAGCTTTGGGCTTCTTCACAGGAGTGACAACTTGCTTGTCTTTCCACTTGAAGTTCCCTTTCTTTCCCTTTGCCCTTTTTCTTGAAACTAGTGATCTTGTTAACCATCAACACTTGATGCTCTTTTCTTGATTTCTACCTTCGCCGATCTCAACATCGCGAAGAGCTCAGAAATAACTTTCGTCATCCCTTGCATATTATAGTTCATCACAAAGTTCTAGTAACTTAGTGATGGTGACTAGAGAATTCTGTCAATCACTATCTTATTTGGAAGATTAACTCCCACTTGATTCAAGCGATTGAAGTACCCAGACAATCTGAGCACATGCTCACTAGTTGAGCGATTCTCCTCCATCTTTTAGCTATAGAACTTGTTGGAGACTTCATATCTCTCAACTCGGGTATTTGCTTGAAATATTAACTTCAACTCCTGGAACATCTTATATGGTCCATGACGTTCAAAAACGTCTTTGAAGTCCCGATTCTAAGCCGTTAAGCATGGTGCACTAAACTATCAAGTAGTCATCATATTGAGCGAGCTAAACGTTCATAACGTCTGCATCTGCTCTTGCAATAGGTCTGTCACCTAGCGGTGCATCAGGGACATAATTCTTCTGTGCAGCAATGAGGATAAACCTCATGTCACGGATCTAATCCGCATCATTGCTACTAACATCTTTCAACACAGTTTTCTCTAGGAACATATCAAAATAAACATATGAAAGCAACAACGCGAGCTATTGATCTACAACATAATTTGCAAAATACTACTAAGACTAAGTTCATGATAAATTAAAGTTCAATTAATCATATTACTTAAGAACTCCCACTTAGACAGACATCTCTCTAGTCATCTAAGTGATCACGTGATCCAAATCAACTAAACCATGTCCGATCATTACGTGAGATGGAGTAGTTTCAATGGTGAACATCTCTATGTTGATCATATCTACTATATGATTCACGCTCGACCTTTCGGTCTCCGTGTTCCGAGGACATATCTGTATATGCTAGGCTCGTCAAGTATAACTTGAGTATTCCGCGTGTGCAACTGTTTTGCACCCGTTGTATTTAAACGTAGAGCCTATCACACCCGATCATCACGTGGTGTCTCAGCACGAAGAACTTTCGCAACGGTGCATACTCAGGGAGAACACTTCTTGATAATTAGTGAGAGATCATCTTAAAATGCTACCGTCAATCAAAGCAAGATAAGATGCATAAAGGATAAACATCACATGCAATCAATATAAGTGATATGATATGGCCATCATCATCTTGTGCTTGTGATCTCCATCTCCGAAGCACCGTCGTGATCACCATCGTCACCGGCGCGACACCTTGATCTCCATCGTAGCATCGTTGTCATTTATGCCATCTATTGCTTCTACGACTATCGCTACCACTTAGTGATAAAGTAAAGCAATTACAGGGCGTTTGCATTTCATACAATAAAGCGACAACCATATGGCTCCAGCCAGTTGCTGATAACTTCGGTTACAAAACATGATCATCTCATACAATAAAATATAGCATCACGTCTTGACCATATCACATCACAACATGCCCTGCAAAAACAAGTTAGACGTCCTCTACTTTGTTGTTGCAAATTTTACGTGGCTGCTACGGGCTTAGCAAGAACCGTTCTTACCTACGCATCAAAACCACAACGATAGTTTGTCAAATAGACTCCGTTTTACCTTCACAAGGACCGGGCGTAGCCATACTCGGTTCAACTAAAGTTAGAGAAACAGACACCCGCTAGTCACCTGTGTGCAAAGCACGGCGGTAAAACCAGTCTCGCGTAAGCGTATGCGTAATGTCGGTCCAGGCCGCTTCATCCAACAATACCGCTGAACCAAAGTATGACATGCTGGTAGGCAGTATGACTTATATCGTCCACAACTCATTTGTGTTCTACTCGTGCATATAACATCAACGCATAAAACCTAGGCTCGGATGCCACTGTTGGGAAACGTAGTAATTTCAAAAAATTTCCTACGCACACGCAAGATCATGGTGATGATATAGCAACGAGGGGAGAGTGTTGTCTACGTACCCTCGTAGACCGAAGCGGAAGCGTTGACACAACGTAGAGGAAGTAGTCGTACGTCTTCCCGGTTCAACCGATCCAAGCACCGTTACTCCGGCACCTCCGAGTTCTTGACACACGTACAGCTCGATGACGCACCCCCGATCTCCGATCCAGCAGAGGCGCAGGGGAGAGTTCCGTCAGCACGACGGCGTGGTGATGATCTTGATGTTCTCCTGTCGCAGGGCTTCGCCTAAGCACCGCTACAATATTACCGAGGTGTAATATCATGGAGGGGGGCACCGCACACGGCTAAGGAACGATCTCAATGATCAACTTGTGTGTCTAGGGTGGCCCCCTACCCCCGTATATAAAGGAGGGAGGGAGGAGGTGGCCGGCCCAAGGAGGGGGCGCGCCATAGGAGGAGGAAACCTACTCCAAGAATTTCCCCTCTTTTTCCTAATCCAAGTTGGAGGGGGAAGGAAGGAGTACTAGTAGTAGGAAGGAAGAGGGGGAAGGAGAAAGGAAAGGGGGGCCCGGCCCCCCTCCCCAATTCGGATTGGGCTTGGGGGGGGCGCGCCCCCCTCCCTTGCTCTTTCTCCCTTCCTTCCACTTGGGCCCAATAAGGCCCATATACTTACCGGGGGGTTCCGGTAACCTCCCGGAGATCCGGTATATTCCCAAACTCTCCCGGAACCTTTCCGGTGTCCAAATATATCCGTCCAATATATCAATATTTATGTCTCGACCATTTCGAGACTCCTCGTCATGTCCGTGATCACATCCGGGACTCCGAACAAACTTCGGTACATCAAAATACATAAACTCATAATATAACTGTCATCGAAACCTTAAGCGTGCGGACCCTACGGTTCGAGAACGATGTAGACATGACTGAGACACGTCTCTGATCAATAACCAATAGCGGGACCTGGATGCCCATATTGGTTCCTACATATTCTACGAAGATCTTTATCGGTCAAACCGCACAACAACATACGTTGTTCCCTTTGTCATCGGTATGTTACTTACCCGAGATTTGATCGTCGGTATCCAATACCTAGTTCAATCTCGTTACCGGTAAGTCTCTTTACTCGTTCCGTAATACGTCATCTCATAACTAACTCATTAGTTACATGCTTGCAAGGCTTAGGTGATGAGTATTACCGAGAGGGCCCAGAGATACCTCTCCGACAATCGGAGTGACAAATCCTAATCTCGAATTATGCCAACTCAACATGTACCTTCGGAAACACCTGTAGTACTCCTTTATAATCACCCAGTTACGTTGTGACGTTTGGTAGTACCCAAAGTGTTCCTCCGGTAAACGGGAGTTACACAATTCTCATAGTTACAGGAACATGTATAAGTCATGAAGGAAGCAATAGCAGAATACTAAACGATCAAGTGCTAAGCTAACGGAATGGGTCAAGTCAATCATATCATTCTCCTAATGATGTGATCCTGTTAATCAAATGACAACTCTTTTGTCCATGGCTAGGAAACATAACCATCTCTGATAAACGAGCTAGTCAAGTAGAGGCATACTAGTGACACTATGTTTGTCTATGTATTCACACATGTATTATGTTTCCGGTTAATACAATTCTAGCATGAATAATAAACATTTATCATGAAATAATAACTTTATTATTGCCTCTAGGGCATATTTCCTTCATTTCCTCCCTGTTCGATTTCTAGATCCATTCCTAGAAATTCCGGTGATTCGGCGGTGCGCAGGCGTTCCCGCCGATGCGGCGGTGCGCCATAGTTGTGTGCCTGCCGTTGCTTCGTGGGAGTGGGCAGTTTCGTCGCCGCCGCTACGGCGGCATCGTCGGTGAGGCTATGCCTGCTCGTAGGCAACGCATTAGTCTTGCATTTGGATTTTGAGAGTTGTCCGCCGGGTTGTTTTGGTGGGGATTGGTTCGAAATTTGGGGTTGCAGCCATTTCGCGCGTGAATTGTAAGGGTGATTTTGAGGTTGAAGCAGTTGCCGTTGAAACCTAGATCTAGTCTAGTTTTGGGGTTGAAACTGCAGACTGTGGCGAAATTGGCAGTATGATTGAACGTGAACAAATGTGCGGCAACTAAACTACCTGAAGAAACGTGGTAGTTGCCACAAACGTGTTCTCCCATGTGGCAACAGATTTCCGAAAATGACTGTCATAGTTGCCACCCCAAAACGAGGTGGCAACTAATTTCATTGAACTCTTGTGGCAGTTGCCACACGCATGCTCTTTCCATGTGGCAAATTTTAATTCTGCTGAACTTGTACGATAAGTAACCAGAAAAAATATGCTTTCTGAATGTGGCAACTGTGGCAACATGACCGAACGTGAACAGGTGTGTGGCAACTAAACTACATGAACAAATGTGGCAGTTGCCACAAATGTGTTCTCTTCTGCGGCAACATATTTTCTGAAACTGACTGTCATAGTTGCCACAAATGTGTTCAAGCTCACACACAAGGGGGGCAACTAAAATTTTCTGAATGAATGAGATAGTTGCCACATACACGCTCTTGAACGAGGCAAACTGATTTTTTGCTGAATTTACATAGTAGTAACCTCAAACATTCTTTTTCATTTGTGAGACTTGTTTTCTTTTTCTGAATTATTTGCGACAGTTTCCAAACTTTGATAGTTGCCACAATCGGTAGCACTGGACGGAACTAATGTGCACATCGAGTGGGTGTGTTTGCCACTTGGATTTTGTATAATCATGTTGCAATACAGTATGTGAACACAATGTCTGTTGCCACAATACAGATATGACAGTGTGGCAAACTGGCTGCATAGTATGGCAACCACATTTGCATTCAAATAGTTAACATTTTTTTCTGTTAGGTGGCAAATGCTTACCCATTGCATTTTACATTTTCGCCATTAACAATTTGGTCTGTTCCTACATCAGCAGAATGGCTCGCGGCGATCATCAAAGTGATGATGACGATTTCATGGATCCACCTCAACGTAACCGGGCAACTGGACGGAGAAAAGAGGGTGATGAGGTAACTGTCCGCACACCCGCCCCCCTCCTCCTGATTTATGTTATTTGTTGGCAGCTAGATCTTTTTTATAGTCGTCCATCATGAACTAAATTTTCATAACATTGCAAAAACATGGCAACAGCTCAACACTTTTGTGATTGTTTTTTGCAGAAGAAGAAACGTATTCGCAACAGAGCCTCCCAGGAACGTCTGACCGTGTTGATTGACAAATTCACTGACGATGAAAAGGGAGCTGCTGCTGAGATGGGTATGCAGGTTGTGATGGATGTCCGGTGTACGAACCTTGTCAACCCGGTATGCGACTGGCTTGGTGAGATATACGATCCCGCCTCCAGGGAATTCGTGATCCCGGGACGGGGAAGACTCCCATTAAATGAGGAATCCGTGTTCTGCACTTTGGGTGTGCCTCGCGGACATATCAAAGTCCCTTACGAGGTTAATAATGAGATCGAGGAAGAGCTGTTCGCCCGTTTGTTTCCTGGGTTGGAGGCAATGCCGAACACGTCTGTACTGGCAGATTCTCTGCAGGCCATGACAACGCACGGAGAAGTTTTCAAGATGAAGCTACTCATGTACCTCATATCAGCTGTTTTCGCGCCGACCACTTCTCTTCGCCCAAGCAACAAATGTTTCCCCATCCTGGTGAATGATCCATGCTTACTACTGCCAGTGTTTTCGTTGCGTTTCTTTCCGTTTGATTTCTGACGCGGCAAATTTTTTTGCCCTGAAATTTTTGTGTGCTGCAGGCGAATCTGAAAAACGTGAAGAATATGAACTGGTGTAAGTTCATTGCCGACTTTCTCCACGATGCTTTCAAAAACAAGATGTACCAGAAGGGTTGTCGCCTGCATTTAATGGTATTTATTTTTACCAGGTCTCTGTGTGAACTCTTTGTTTATAACGCACTTTCATTCATGCATGACAATCTGGTCACAACAAGATGGCAACTGCCATAGCGACAATGTGGCAACTGCCATAATGACAACGTGGCAACTGTCATTCTGACAATGTGGCAACTGCCTTCATATTAGCATGGCAACTGCCATCACAGTAGGATGGCAACTGCCATCACACTTTGATGGCAACTACCACATACATATTATCGTTGGATCATACATTTATCCTGCTTTTTTTTAAACTACAAATTACCCATGATGGCAACTGATATTTTCTTTTCTTTGCAAAATTGTTTTTAAATCAGCTTATGTATGTCGACTGTCTTGATCTGTCCACCGTGGATTTCACTGGGATAGGAGGCCCGCCGCCTACGCACAAGTTTGCTGTTTCTGCGTGGACCATCAGCGTTGTCAAGGCTGTGCTTGCTGCAGACAGGGCAACTGATGGCACGTATGGAAAACTACAGGTTAGTTTTTGTTTATGTCTTTTTTTCACACGGCATGCTTACAAATTTGACACGACGCAACCGTCCGTGGTTTATAAGGCATGCTTACAATTTCTTTTTTTGTTTTTCATAGCTGATGGCCAAGCATGCTATAGACTACAACGTGTTTGGGGGGCCTCAAAAATTTGAAAAGTGGATGGACGTGCACTCAGCTCCGTCTTGCCCTTTTGAGGTAATCAAAAATGTCCACATCCATGGTTTGCCGTGGATTACATGTTGATGTTGCGGAAAGTGACTTCAATACGGGGTTGTTTGTTGATGCTTCTTGTTTTCGTGGACAGGCGAGGGCACCAGTTGAGCATCTAATTGGGCAGTTTGCTTCCGGAATGACCGGATTGCTCGGGAAGTTGGTCGAGGGGTGGACGTCCCTCAGTGCCTCTGACAGCGACGCGGTTGCGAGGCAGTTCACTTCATTTGTCCCAGAACGTACACACCGGCCAACCGGTTGTCGTGGCCGATACGACTACAACAGTTCCCAAGAGCCCGGCGACACACAAGATGATGTAGACGGAGACGCTGGCCTCAGCAAGGATGACGACGACGACATGGACAATGTGCATCAGGACACGGATGACGATGAACAAGCTGAAGTTCGCAGAGGCGGCAACAGGGGCAAGGATGCAACAGATGCCCCACCACCGGAGAAAGTGAAAGAACAGACGGCTGCGAGAGGCCAGGGGGTGTTGCCATCAAGGAGGGGGAGGGCTCCAGATGATGTTGGGCAGGGTTCTCATGGCAAGAAGTCCAAGACGGATCCCGTAGCTGCCAGGAGGAGGTTCGACTTTCAATTTTTAGTTTTCCGCTGTGTCTATTTTCTTGGAACAATCTCATCCAATTTTCTTTGCACTTTTCTGTTGTCAAGCGCGGCAACGGGTTTGTTGTCTGACATTTGCCACCTTGCCTTTTTCCCTTCATCTGTTATTTTTGCAGCGAGCCGACCGCTGGTGGACAAGCAGTTATGAAGAAACAGGCGCCAACGCCAACCCGTGCTTCTGCTCGCTTGAACAAAGGTGCCCCCATTCCTGGTGACACCCCTTCCACCAGGTTGTCTCCTCGTACGACGACGACCAACACCGGGGATCCTGTTGTGTTGCCAGACATGAGGAAGCCAGTCAAGAAGTATGTTAATCAATGTGCTTTCATTTTCATATTGTTTTTTTTCCTTCAATTTTCCAATGCTTTTTTGTTCAGCTTTGTCACATGATCTTCTTTCACCGTCACCCACGCGGCAACCTCTCTTCCCCCAAATGATTTCTTCCTTCAATTCTTTTTTTAGTTTTACGGCAACTCATATTTGGTCTTCACATGGCAACTGGCATCTAGTGCAACTGGCATCTAACCCTCTACCTCATGGGCAACTGCCATTTTTTACCTATGGCTTTGTGAGCTCATCCCATACACAGTTTTCAAATTGCATTCCTGACAGAACATACATCAGTTTTTCATTCTTCAATTTTTTGCTAACATGGCAACTAATGCTGAATGGCAACAGCTAACCAGGACACATGGCAACTCAAATTCTCATTATATGGCAACTACCAACTTTCCACTTGTTTTTCATTCACTTTAAGGTTTCTACCATTTTTGCAAAACATATTTTTGCTTCATTTTTTTCAAACCTTTCTCATGTGATTTTTTTCTTTTTGCAGGGTCAAGAAGACTACTACGCACGGGGCCAAGCATAGGATAAATGATCCGCTTGAACGACTACATTCAAAGTTGTCAACTGGGGGCAACTCAAATGTACACGAGGCACCCGTCGACAATACTGCTGCTGCACCGATGACTGCTTCCACCAACCCTGATGTGAGTGGCCGACCATCTCCGCCGGCTGTGGATGCCCAGGCTACAACAACAGGCATCCGTACATCGGGGAGTGATGAGTCCATATCTTCCAGGACAGCTAAAATATTGCCAACTCTTCTGGCAATGAAGGAAGCCGCAGTGAGCCACGCCACCCCATCAGCTAGTGTTGAAGTGGACGCTCCCGAGACGAACATAGGCAAGGAAGATTCCCGCTCTTCAGACACTGACTCCAAGGGCGTGCGTGATGGCACACCTGTGTCCACGACAGAAGCCGCTGAGGCGGCAGTTCATAAGGATATGCCATCTTTAGGAGAGAGTCCTGGCACAACAGCTCCAACCCCTGTTGGTGCAGATACTGCTAAGGTTACCGTGGCGCGTGCTGGTCTTCCACCTAGGCGTCGCAGCCCCCGTAAGCAACCAACAGTCGTACCCAATGCACCGGCTGTACCTAGTAGCAGGAGAGATGAGTCTGGGTATGTTCCTGCATCCACACTGTTCCCGCCAACCGCCTAAAGCAATGTGATGGAGAACCCGCAAGACCGGAGCAAAACTGAGGCAGTTGTCAAGGCTGGCACGAGTGACGCAGGTGAACGGCCGGAGCAGACTGCGCCTTTACCCGCAGTGGAAATCCCCAACATAAATCTGCGCACTTCCAGGCTGCCAGTCAATGTTGGTGTCCCCTACAGCCCAAACAAGAAGATTGCCATGAAAGCTGCTGCTGATACCGCTGACAAGACACCCCGCCCTGCAAACAAGCCCGAACATTCTATAGCGGCTGATTCAGATATGTTTGTTGATCTTTCACCATTGGATTCTGCCCCGCAAATCGTTCGTGGTCCGGCCAGTAGGAATGAGAGGCACCCAATGGCATTTACCCGACCGAGCTTCAGCCTTGGCATAAGTCAAGACCAAGCGGTGATGCATGATCCTATTCCAGTTGCCATTGCTTTTCCACGAGGCACGGCGGCAATGATGGCGCAGCCAATGGTCGAGGGCAGGAAGGCTATCAAGTTCGCAGAGCCAATTGTGCAAGGTACACTTGTCATGTCCTTATGATTTTCGTGTGCACATATTTTTGTAGTTTGAATTTTGTCCCAATCATATTCCTTTCGGGGGTGTTCTCACCTGCGGTGGCAACTGCGGTGTGATGACATGGCAAGTTGATTTTTGATGCACCATAGGCTACATTTTTTTTGGTTGTTACCATGCTGCATTTTGACATTTGGGTAAACACATGGCAACTGAAGTTGATTCATCATGGTAACTGTATTTGCTGACACATGGCAACTATAGTTTATTACATATGGCAACTGGATTTGTCACACCATGTCACCTGCATTTTGTTTTGTTACCATTCTGCATTTTTTCTATACGGTAATCACATGGCAAGTGGAGTTGACACAACACATGGCCACCGTATTTCCCCACTTTTCCCCAGTTGCGATGACATGATCACAACTGTAGTTGCACCACACATGGCAATTTCCCCACTTTTTCCTACCTGCATCTCACATCATACCCCCCATTTCCTCACAATCCATATGTTTTCTGACTTTCTCCTTATCCTAACACACTTTTTTATTTTTTCTTCTCGAATCATTGCAGGCACCCCTGAGGAAATTTCACCGTCACTTGACGAAGCTTACCGCAAGATTGAGGAGGCAGCATTGCAGAGGAGGACATCCCGAGGACAAGGGCAATCAAGTTCCAACTTGACTGCGGAGATGGCAACTGAGGATACCATCAGAAGCGCGACCCCTGGTTCTGTGAGACAGCAGAGGGTAGTTCACGCACCTCCCGCGGAAGACTACGAGCCCGAATTCAGGGCCACTAAGGAACATACCCAGCTGTACGACGTCATCAAGCGGTTTGGAAATGCGAGGGCCAGCAGCAAGCATATGAAGGAGTTGAAAGCGTAAATGACCACATCCTACAATCACTCATTTTGCTTTGTTCTTTTTTTAGCATTTTCATCTTTTTTCTTTTTTGCACTCCCTATACATGATGCGTTTACGTTTTAGTTCTTTCATATATCTCTTTACTTAGCAGGCATGATTCTTCCGTGTTATGTCGTTTTCATACAGCTCATGTTTGGACAGAACCAAAGTCATTCATTGCGGAGCGACGTACGTCGACCTGGGTGATCTCGCCGAGTCTGTGAGGCCAAACGGCAAAATGTCGACGAATGTGATTGCATGCGGGATCGACTACATCAACAATCACATCGATATGTGTGCCGACAAGGTCATCATGCATTCCAGCGTGACATGCAAAATATGGGATGGTGACTTCCACCACAAAATTCTGAGGATGAATTTCGCTCAGCACGGTGAATTCAAGCTAACACTGAAGAAATATGTGAGTACTCCTCCCCTGTCTGCACTAGTTTTTTTACATGGTGTGGTTTTTGCCATCTTCTGCACTTTTATGATTGTGTGTCAGATGTTTTTTTCATGTGGCAATAGTTGCCATGCACATTTTTCTTCTTTTTGTTTTGTGCATTCCCCGTGCGAACCACGTGGCAATTTTTGATTTTTGCGAAATGCACGGCAAATCTTGTACATACATGGATGGCAACTTTCCTTCAACTACCCCCACCCATAACCAAAAAAACATCCTACATGATTCTAATTTTTTTGTCCCTCTGCTGTTCTTTTTATGTGAACTCTGCTTCTCATTTCTTCACTTTTTAAATGCAGGTCATGTTCCCCATGTTTCAGGAGCTTGCACCACATGCCCAACACGACAAGTGTGGTCACCACTACGCGATCTGTCTGGACCTGAAGAACCAACGCTTCGAGGTGCTTGATTCAATCCGTTCGGGAGCTGATTCAGATCTTACTACGCATGATGAATTCTTCATCAACAACCTCAAAGAGACATGGAACCGTCACTACGAAAATTCAAAGGTCCAGATCAGACATTTCCCGATTGAGTATGTGGCGACTGTGAAGCAAGGGAACACGTAATTTCTTTTTCCCCTCCTTTTTATGTGCCGTTTACATCAATTGCAACCCCTCTTTTTTGTTGCCACATGTGAATTGAAGTCTATGTTTTGCTATGTCTGTCCTTTTTTTTGTGTGTTCATCTGAGTCTTTTTCTCGTGCAGTACGGACTGTGGCTTTCACGCACTGGAATACTTTGCAAAGTGGGAAGGCAGAATCGTCCCCGCCATCACAGCTGCAACGATTGTTGAGCTCCAGAAAATCCACACGTGGAACTGGTTGACGAACGAAGATTTCAACAAGCGGTCTGGAGCACGTGAGTTCGTGGAGGAAGCTGTCAAGAAAATCAACAAGAAGTATAAGTGATCATGTGGTGTTAGACGCCGGACGCATACCTTACATTCTATTGCTGTGGAATGTAAGGTACTTATCTATCTTGTTATTGTCGAAAAACTATGTTTGTGTGCTATGTTACGACTGCAACCCAGCGTATGCCACTATGCAATGGTGGTGTGTGAGCGACACTTTTTAGTAGTTCTGTAATATATGTGTGGACGTGAACCTATTTTTTTAGTCGTTAATGCACATATGTTTTTATGTTTTTATCATTATTACAATGGTTTCAGTCGCACACATCACCAGTTTTTTGCTGTTTGGATTGCGTCTATGATGTTTTAAAACAGATGGCAAATGTAGTTCAACATACGTGGGGTATCACCGGCTAGCATTGGGGGGCAGGGTTGATCATGCAGCCACAATCCTGGGTGCGATTTATGCATGTTCCGCCTTTGTCCAACTTGATTTTCCATACATTGCGCACAACACAATATGTTTCTCTAAACCGTGTGGTATTTGTCATGGAAATATACGTCATGCACAGTCATTTCAAATACCATGTCATATTTTAAGCACAGCTAACATGGCAATTACAGTTACAAACAACATGGCAGATCAAGCATACTTGACATGGCAGATACAGTACAACTAACATGGCAGATCCAGTACGAAAAGCATGGCATATTTAGTACAAAGTAACATGGCATATTTTTAGTATAAGATAGCATGGCATATTTTTAGTACACACTACATGGCAGATTTAGTACACACTACATGGCAGATTTAGTACACACTACATGGCAGATTTAATACACATAACATGGCAGATTTAATACACATAACATGGCAGATTTAATACACATAACATGGCAACTGCATTTCTACAGTCAATGAATTTTGTCCCTTTTCTTTTCTGATGTTCCTCAATAGTTATTCTCCCAATTTTAAAAACAAAAAATCTCATCGTATAGGGGTACAAAACAAAATGTCCACAAGGACCATGACGCAACGCCCCAATTTCTGCTCATGGATTGCCCGCCGCTTTCTTCGTTTTCTTGTGTTTTGCTTGAATCTCCAATCCTGACTTGTACCTTATCTCTCTCGGGCGACCCTTTGTGATGGAACGTGGTGGGTTCCTAACCTGCGTTTGTGTGCTTGCTGTTCCAGATCCTATGTCCGAGTTTTCAGATGATGGCCCGGTCGATGAAGGCACACTTGATGTGCGGGGGAACCGGTGTAAGGCTTCCTCAGCTTTCCGCTTCTTGATCTCATCAAGCTCTCTTTTTAGCGCCTTCCTGTGTTTTTCTGCGACTCTTGCTGTCTCATCACTTTTGCACGCTTCATCAATTAGCTCAGCATAGTTCTTTGTCAGCACTACGTGCCTCGCGGCTTCCATGGTGGACTCTGGTCTCTCGTCATGCACAGCCAGAACCGCGTGTGTTGTCTGCGGCGCCAATGCGTCGTCAGCGTCCCAAGTCCATCGTCGCCTTATGAAATGGCGGGGCATCCGTGTCACAGCGTTCATGTCCATCACTTTTAGTATGTGACAACACACAATGCCGTCCCGTTCGAACTTGCAGCATTGGCAGTAGTACTCGCCTTCGCCTATCGAGGCTTTCACGAAGTAGTTCCTTCCTTTGTCTGGGTCTTCAGGTTCTGAATCCGACATGCCCAAAACAGAACACACCTTGAACGTATGTTCGTCCATCTGGAAAGCCGTGAACATGCTGGCACGCTTTATTTCTTCTTGGAATCTGCAAGTTTTGTGTGCTTTGTGTTAATCTCTCGTGTGATCCTTTTTTTTGTAGCACGTTATGCTGTCAAGGGAATAGAAATATATTTTTGTTTTTGAATATGGCAATCATAGTATACTGAACATGGCAAACATAGCACACTGAACATGGCAACTGCAGTACACCAGACATGGCAACTGCATTACAACAGACATGGCAACTGCAGTACACCAGACATGGCAACTGCAGTACACCAGACATGGCAACTGCAGTACACCAGACATGGCAACTGTATTACATTTTCAACTAGCCATCGTCGTTTCCACACCAATGTTTTCCAAAATGGAAGCACATTGCATCAAACATGGGCATCTACATTTCAGTAAACATGGGAATTGCATTTTCAACAAACATGGCAGTTGCATTTTATTAGACATTGCAATTTGTACATTCAGCATACGTGTGGACAGTATGACATTTTTTCAGTTGACATTGGCATCCGCATACCAAAACATGGCAACCGCAGCTGAGTAAGCATTGTAAACAGATAATTTCATCAAAACATGGCAATTGCAGCTGAGTAAGCATGGCAAACAGTATTCCATTAAACATGGCAACTGCATATCATGGCAACTGCATTTGCAAATCTATATGGCAACTACTGCCCTAGTGCTTTTTGTGCAAACAAGACCCGTAACGCAACTGACTTACTTGTTAAAGATCTTGTTTGTGTATATCTTGCTCATTTGCCTCTCCATTGGTAAGTACGTTAGCAATTTCGGCTGCTTTAGCGCGGTGGTAGCTTCTTGCTGCAGCTCAGATCCCAGAATTTTTTGTTGCAGAGCTGTGTACTGCTTGGAAAACTGTAACAATGAGTTGCCAGGGCTCACGTATCGCTTCAACACAGCATTGAACCCCTCGCTGCGCTGCGTAGTCTGTAGAAAAGGGAAGAAGCACTGCATGAAGTAGGCGGGCACCCAGTACATTCGCTTTTCCCACAGATTAGCAAGCGTCTCGTTGTCTTGGACTTGATGTGTTTCAACCATGGCCATCCAGCTCCTTTCAAACTCCTCGACCGTCAAGCTGTGGTCCACGCACAGCTCGAATGCCTTGTGCAGCTCTGGACGGTCAGCAAAGAACGGTCCTAGCGTCTCCTCAGCCTTCTTTATTATGTGCCACCTATAGTGCCTATGCACTGCCAACGGAAAGACTTCCTCTATGCTTGCACGCATGCTAAAATCCTGGTCTGTTATTATGTTCATCGGAGCAAGTCCATCCATGCACTCCAAGAAGGTCTTGAACAACCAGACGTACCCATCCGTGTCTTCGTTTCGAACGAGCCTGCAACCGAACTGCAACGACTGATTGTGATTATTTATTCCTATGAACGGAGCGCATGGCATCTTGTACATATTGGTGAGGTACGTCGCGTCGAACGAAATGCAATCTCGGAAATGTTTGTAGGCTCTCCTCGCAGCACCATCCACCCAATACATGTTCCTGACACGGTCCTCATCGTCCAACCTTATCCTGTGGAAGAAATCTGAATCTTCCTTTGCTTTCTCATCGAAGTAGGCAATTGTAGCCTCTATGTCAGCCAGCCTGCTCTCTCTACGGTACCTGGCCTGTAGGTTTGTGACGTCAGCCGGTATGTAGGGCATGCTACTCAGTTTCCCCTTTTTGCTGTGGATGAGTGATAGTATCTGGACCACTCTGGATGGACCGACGTTACAGTCATGTAGCAGCTTTACGAATTGTCTTTCGACTGGGGTGAATCCTCTGTGGGCGGTCAGAAATTTGACCAAGTCGAACTTCTTTATGAGACTGTGGTTGTGCTCGTCAAAATATTCAGTGACCACATACTGTGTTCCATCTACGTTTAGCTTACACCGGACAGGGCATCCTGTCTTGAGAATGATTCCTCTTTTTCGTTCTGGAACGACAGGCGCAGCACCTTTCACCTTCTTGTTCCTCCGTGCCTTGTGGCACCTCATCTCACCTCTGCTGTACTCATTAGTTTTCTTAATTTTTCTATGGTACTCGGTGTTGACCGCAAATCCATGGAACTTTGCATATGTCTGGTAGTATTCCTTTGCTTCCTCGAACGATTCAAATCTCTGCCCAATGTACGGTGGCTGAGGTACCACAATCTCTGATTGCCCACCATCTTCATCATCTTCTGCCTCGTCGTCACTTTCATCATTCACTTCAGTATCGGCGGCAGTTCCTTCTACTTGAGTGTTGTCAGTGTGTGTGTTCAAAGGGGTGCTTGTCTGTATTGCTGGAATGATTGCCATTCCCGACTGTGACTCGAAATTGTCTGCGGCACGAGTGTCTGCTGGCTGGTGGAACGCGTCTTCCATGCGCTCAGAGCTCCCCGCAGTTGATGTCGCTGCACTGCCGCTAACTGTAGTTGTAGGCCCTGCGATAGGGAAAACAGGTACGAGATTTAAGTTTTATGTTTGAATAACATGTGTATCGCAACGGACCACACACATCTACGAGTGATTTTGCACGGCATCATTTTTCAAACAGCAAGCCGCGAGTATGTGTGTGGGCATGCACGGCAGCTATAGCTGTCTAGTGATGGCAGCCATTGTTTCAACAAACACGGCAACTAGTTTGTTTTTGCATGCAAATAACTTCAGGTATCAAAGGTACTGTTTGTTTTACTGGTTCAGATTTTTTTCCCTTACCTTGGTGCGTTGCATTCGACCTTCCCGTGTTGCCTGGGACACCAGAATGGTTCCCCCCACCTGCAATTAGCGAAGGCTGCCACGAGACGTTTGCCGGGGTACCACCAGCGTAATAACCTGTGTGCATAGCAGTGGTTGGTCAAATTCATGGCTACTGTATTTTTTGCGCTAGCACGGCAACTGCAGTTGCCCCTGATGTGGCAACTGCAATTTTATTTGGCAAAGCAAATGTATTTTGCATCGGCATGGCAACCGCATTTGTTCCTCCATGGCAGCTGCAGTGCCATGACATGGCAAATGTAGTTGTAATGGCATGGCAACTGCAGTTGTTCTCCCCTGGCAACTATATTTGTCCATGGACGGCAACAACAGACGTGCAGGGATGTCAAATGTAGTTTGCTAATACATGGCAACTGTAGATGACCGGTCATGGCAATTTTGCATTTGCCACCTATGCTCCTTCTGCTAATTGATCATCCTCAACTTCACCTTATTTTATGGACTGACCTGTGTACGACGTCGACGGCAGGTACATTGGTGGTGCCTGATGCCACGTGCTGCACGAAGGCTCTGCATTTTCACACCGCGGTAAGTCGTGAGTCCTTTTGCTAGATTTTTTTGCATGTTCATTTTTCATGTCCAACGCAGTATGCGCTCTTTTTTTTTCGTGTTTACATTACCTTGACTGTCCATACAAGCTAGTTGAAGTTTGCTGCCCGTACATTTGTCAGTGATAGCTCCTTGCGAGTGAACTTGCCACGGGGCCCCGCTAATTGTGTTTTGGTCATAAGAACCTGCTAAAAAATGGCAATGCACGACAAAAGTAGAATGTCATCTTCATCGTCGCGAAGATGGCAACTGTTCTCTTCTTTTTCTTAGCACGCATCATACCTACGCCTGCATACTGTTCCAGTAGTGGCAGCAACGGCCCTGAAGAGATGAGCTGACTGTACTCTGTTGCATCCCAAGGGGCTGTTTCTGGCCTTTGAGAACCCCAATCACCAGCGCCACCTTCGTGATTCATTCTTACCGTGTCTCCCTTCTTTTCCAATGTGTTCTCAATCTCTGCATGAACAAGAAGGCATCAACAACCCACAAGAATAGCATTCTTCTGCTGCTTGCACACAGAAGATATGGATGGCAATCGACGGGTCATAATAGGTGGCAGCTAACGACAACGGAAGGTGGCAACTGTCGTTATACACAAGTGGCAATTAATTTCTTCCAACCATCTCCATTCCAAAATTTTGCCCCTACCGTCCTATTTTTTCGTACCCAACTACTTGCGTCACTTAAACTAGGAAATTAAGTCAATTTCGAACGTTAGTACATGGCAGATCTGGTGCACTCTGCCTGGCAATTGCGAATATACACCGAACCACGCAGTGTTCTACCCCCATAGTATGGACCCAGTACAAGATCGGGAGATTTTCAGCCTTAAGGATGAGAGGGAAGGACGAGATCGAGAATTTTCACCTGGTTTTAGCTGATCGTGTCTGGAGGGCTGGATTGGAGTGGGGGGCTGGAGATGGGGAGGGTTAGGGTGTGGTTTGGGGTCGGAGCGCCCTACGGATCTGCCCTGGTTGCCATGGCAACCAGGGATGGCCGGCGACGGATGTCGGGGTTCGAGAGGTGGGGGACGATGGCGGCGTATGAGAGAGGGGATGGATCGGATGCGTGGATCGGCTGGGTCGTGCGGGCAGCCGGTCTTCTGGCCCGGACGGGGCAGTGCGGGCGGGGTTGCCACACACCGGACGTGCGGGCCGCGCTTTTGTGCGCTCGGACGTGGTCGTGCGGGCCGATCCCCGTCTATGCCGCACGAGGCGTGCGGGCGGGTTCCTATCGACGCCACACGTGTGGCAGTTATTCGGATCCTAAGAGAAAACTGAGAAAAAGTTATACGCAAAGTAAAAAGAATCGGAGGGAGTACAAAGCTTACCCTGCCTTTTCCTTCAACAAATGCTCTACTGGTCCATGAAATGGTGAGCATGCACGTTAGCACAGTTGACTGTAAAGCGTCCAGGAGTAAATTGTATAAAATGTACTCCTTCCGTCTGAAAATATTTATCATCAAAATAAATAAAAGGGATGTATCTAAATGTATTTAGTTTTAGATACATCCTTTTTTGTCCATTTTGATGACAAGTATTTTCGGACGGAGGGAGTAAGTATGCACGTTAGCACGGTTAGTTTTTAAGAAAAGTTGCAGGCGCAATTTGTTTATGTGGCATCTCATAAAGGTCTGTTTGGTAGTCAGGAAGGAATCAACTTATGCTCCGGACAAAGAGTAAAGCCACACGGTATGTTTGGTTGGTGACACACGCAACCCTGCCAAGTGTGACTGAACTTGCCAATTTTTTTGGTCAAGATTCCTACACCCTCATTTGATCAATTATTTAGTATTAATCCATGAAAGAAATATGTTGGTACTCTCATTGATGACCAATATTTTGGCGACAAATGGAACAAAGACGAAAAGTGTGCCTCTTTTTTGTTTCTTCTCAAGGCACTAACCAAAGACACACAGATTTAAAAGGCCGAATAGAAATGATGCACGCGAACTGACTTGCTATAAAGCGCCCAAAGAAAATTTAAGCAAGCACATGGTACTTTAAAAAAAAGGAAAAAAGATGCAGAAAGTTGGCACGCACGCTGTTTGTTTATGTGGCATCCCATATAGTTCGCTTTGGTTCTCGGGAAGACATCAACTTATTCACTGGCATGTCTGACACATATACTATTATAACTGGTGTGCAGTGTTTTTGGACCGGAGGGAGCATCCTTGCATCTCTTGGGCCGCCCCAGCAAATGTGCTTCTCCGAAGCAGAGTAGGTTTGGTTTTCTAGGTTCTATAGTTTGCACGTTCGTCCAGCTGGGGTTTGAGATGTTCGTGGGCAATGCACTCCTACACAGGTCGCTGCGGTTCCGTGAAGCTCTGTATATAGCAGGATTGGTCAGTGAGACTATACTGTTTCTGTGGTGTGGTTGTCACAACAGAGCTGGAGAAATGGCAATAGCAAGTACGTACATTAAATCAACACCTTCTAAAAGAAGAAGGAAAAAACAGCTTATTAAGCTAAGCCCTCTTTAGAAAGCTATGCAGCCATGGTGTTGTTATGTTCTGTTGTCCATGTCAAACACATGAGCATTGTCCAATCTGCTGGCACTAGTACATATCTCTGTCAGCTAATCTGTCTGGAGTCCCAAATGCCAGCTTAAATATGTGTGATTCCAGTAGCAGGGAACAACACCTTTGCACTCTGCACTCGTAGTTTCCAGTTCAGCATCAACACCTACAGGCAGCTTCCGTCAGTCTGACTACTAGATGCATATATGTTTCAGATTATCAATTTTACACTACACTGTGTTCATCCACACTCCCTTCTCTTGCCCTTGGCCTAGTACGTAGTATCATGAATCCATTTACCAGAGCTCGCTGCTGCTGCTTGTTCATCTATATTTACCAGCAGCCACCCTTACTCCGAACCAGCAATACCAGACTGCGGCCTCAAATAAACTCTTGTTTTACTCCAAACCAGCAATGCCACAAGTAGCAAGTAGATAAGCAGTCACAAGATTTTGACGCGAGCAGATCGGACGAGATAACTTGTGAGCATACAAGCAATATTTGTCGGACCACACCAAATAAAAATCCGGGTTACATGGAGCACCTGCTCCAGCTACATAACATTCAAATTCCTAACTAAATCATCCAGAAAATACTACATTAAAGACAGCTAGAACTGCTATCAGGTACAGTGGAAATGCAGCCCATTACTGCTCTTCCTTGAAGCCGCCCAGGTAACTCATGACATAGGTACCATCTAAGAGCTTGCTCTTATATTTCTTCTTCATTTAGCATTCCTGTTAAACAGGAAACATAACAAAGGTGAGGATGGAGATGATTTAGTACCTTAATATCAAATGGATAATAAACACAAGTGGCTAGTACAATGATCTTAAAATATTATATACCCTCGGAGGTCAAAATAACACTTCCATGAAGCTTGAGGGTTATAGGTTATGACTTTATCTACCATACATGCAACTTTTCATTATATAGTCTGTGGTCTAGTAAAACAAATCTCTGATCATAGAAGGACAAATGTCATCCAGGCGCAGACTATGCACTATCAACTACTCCCTCCATCCCACAATATAAGATGTCTTTGTAAGCTATGTTAGCTTGCAAAAACGTCTTACATTATGGGACGGAGCCACGGAGGGAGTAGTATCCATTGGAAGGAAGATTTTCATGGTGATATATGTTAGAATAAATCCGAGGCATACCGTCGATCATCCGAGGACCAAGCAATCACACGTGCACGACACCGAGATTTGTTAACGAGGTTCACCGATATGGCTACATCCCCGGGGCCTGACTATGGGCGCTCCTCCCCATGACACCGTCACAATACCGCACACCGGCCACCCGGGCGCCGGCACAAGCCGCCGGCTCCCCCTTGCGCGCCTGTGCTATTATGTTGGCATAGGTTACATCGTGTGTCTACCCCGCTATATAAGAGAGGCCTAGGATACAAGTGTCCTACTAGGACACGACTCCATATCCTATCTAGACACAATACAACTACAAGTCCAACTGTAACCTACCTTGTACACAATATTCGACACAACTCTAACAAACTCCACCTTGGCGAATATTCTCCACCACCCTGAATTTGTCAATGCGTCAAACTTCCATGTACATTGGACTTGAGTTTATCCCGTGAGCACCGCTGCTACTTCAAAGACTCCATATGACTCCATTTGCAACTTGTAGTCCCTTCTTTTCTTGATCACAGTCAACACTCGAGCAAAATTAAGTTCCTTGTTACTCTAGCTTGTGCTCCCAACTTTCAGAGTATCCGTCCAACGCCATCACACACCGATCACTGACCTGTGTGAAAGTGAACAACTCACATATTGGGTGTCACACATAAGAGTTACCTGAACTCAACAGCACTGCTCCTTTCTTGACCGTCTATCTGAAACATGAAAGAATTTCACCATTGCTTGTAGTCATCCCGAATCAAATTCACAGTCGTCTCACCACATGTATGACCACCAGAGCCCTGGCCCGTCTCCATGTCCCGTGCATATCGCACGCCTCGCCGCTATTACCGCGTCGAGCCTCCGCTGTCCCGGTCGAGTCTCAAGGGTCGTGAAACCACACCACTCAACCCCCACTGCAGAGTACCACCGATCATCACCGACCGATGACGAGTTTCACGCTTCCATCAGACCACTGGGCTCCAGTCCGAACTGCATGTCACTCGCTTTTCCCGCTGAATAGGCTTCGACCTCGTCGACTTACGCCGTAGCCCCTCAATCCAGCACCGAGTGAAGTCTTCCAGACTCCAGCTCCACCTTCAACATGACTCCATGGTAGATGATCAGTCCACCCACGCGCCTCATCGACTTCAAGCTCCGTGTATACACCATCTTGAATCAATCCTGCGCCATAGTCTTGTCAAAGCCACACAAGCCTCGGGCCTGCGCCACGTGTTTCCACGCCCAGAAGTCGGTCACCATCAGCATCACGCTCCTATGTCGCCGTCGCCGATCCCGCACCGTCTTCTGTACCAACCGACTTACGTCGATCCCGTCAGACTGCCTAGTCTGACCCAGCCGAACTCGTTCGACTATATGACACGCTCAAGGCTCCCAAATTGTCTTCCGCAAATTCTGACATGACTTCCCGCAACGCTTTCAAGCATCCATGTTGTGCCAACAAAATTTTCACCCTTGTCTGCCATAACTCAAGATGTTCGGTTCCATCGAACTTCTCCATCTCAAACCTAATACCCGTTGGCTTCATGGTTCTTTGTATGACAGACCGTTGAAAAAATTATCGGAGATTTCCACGCGATGCCCAAGTACACAACATGTGTACTACTAGTTAACTAGTTGGTCTTCACGTGATTCCTCCCTGCATTGGCCGCAATCGGGGATGCTAGTTTTGCTCTTGTGTCAAATCCGTACGCGAGTATTGCTCTGATGGATACGCTTTCCGCTGACTGATTGCCTGCCTATCCGCGTCATACATGGAGACTCGGTCTCCTTTTTTTCCAAACAAATCTCCTGAGTCGAAACAAATCTCCTGAGTCGATCGGCCCTGCACCGCAGCCCTGCCATGTAGTAGCATGCTGCCACACGCACCAGCTAGCCCCGGTGGGCCAGCCCACATCGTGCGTTGCTTGCCTTGGCTTCAGCCGCGCCGCCTGTACGCTCGCCCGATGGATCAACACGATCAATCGCCGCACGTCTGCTGCCGCCGATGCTTTCGCCTCATGTCTGCATCTCGATCTGATTACTGCTCGAAGATCACAGCACGATCAATCCTGCCTCGATGGTAACTCGCCGATGATATTCATCCCGTATTACGATCGCTTCCGCAGATTTATGTCGATGCATCTTCTTCCTCTAGATCAACTCTCACCGCCTCAGAACAACCTAGCTCATGATACCACTTGTTAGAATAAATCCGAGGCATACCGTCGATCATCCGAGGACCAAGCAATCACACGTGCACGACACCGAGATTTGTTAACGAGGTTCACCGATATGGCTACATCCCCGGGGCCTGACTATGGGCGCTCCTCCCCATGACACCGTCACAATACCGCACACCGGCCACCCGGGCGCCGGCACAAGCCGCCGGCTCCCCCTTGCGCGCCTGTGCTATTATGTTGGCATAGGTTACATCGTGTGTCTACCCCGCTATATAAGAGAGGCCTAGGATACAAGTGTCCTACTAGGACACGACTCCATATCCTATCTAGACACAATACAACTACAAGTCCAACTGTAACCTACCTTGTACACAATATTCGACACAACTCTAACAATATATTCGAATCAGGGATCATGCGTAAGAAATATTCAATCCATTAAGCAAGCATGCTTCAACATACAGATGTGGAACATTCATTCCAATATACATCTACATTCTGAAAAGCAAAGGTGTCCCTATACTTTTGTAGGTCCAATTATTAGTTTTGTGGCCGTCTGATTGTTTAGAACACAGTGATGCAGGTAAATGATGGTCCAAGCTGAAACATCAAACAAGTCATTTTTCTGCACCACCACAAACTACTATTATGAGATTATATAAGGAGAAGAACAAATTCAGAAGCATGACATATGTTGCCAACTCAAGTGTTAATATAAGTAACCATTCCCTTGAGCTTTCTGTCTAACATTGTCTGATACCTCCGTACATGTTTAGCAAACAATAGCGACCACCATTTTCACTACGAATCGTAATTTTGTAACCATAGTCTTGCGTCCATATAATACAAAATAACACCCATGTAGATTCTTTGGTTAGGAGTTCATCATATTGTTTAAGAGGGGTTTGTTGTAAGAGCAGTGCTACACAGACGATACCTATGTGCATGATTTGTGGACGATGCACAACATCATCCATTGGATAGTATTGTTTAACAAATCTGCACTGTTCAAGGAAGCCATCGTCCAAATATCGTGCATGCATAATTGTCCGTAGAGTAGTTTCGTTGCTGTAATCTTATGGCTACGAGGAAACAACTCTAAACCCTACCTCTCTAATTTCTCTTATCTACTCACATGCTTCTTCTCAACTAGCCAATCAAGCACCCTATGACAAAAGTGTGTTCCTATTATGACCCCCAAATAAGTACCATGTAAAATTGTTATACTCCCTCTGTCCCAAATACATGGCCTATAAATTCAGCCAATATTTAATAAAAATTTATGAAAATATATCTAATGGTGGATACATTTTTATTGATTTGGCATTGTTTATCTTCATATTTTTGTATATATACTTGGTCACACTTTGAAAGCTTTGACTTTTTCATTGGATTTATATGCCATCTATTTGGGGACGGAGGTACTAGTACACAAGTGATTTTAGATTGTCTTACGGCAAGAATTATCTGGTGTCCGGTACCTAGTGTATTGCTAAAGTGCCATAAGGAATCATTCATATGCCTAACAGAATTCCACAAATATGTTAAAATTGAGATGGATCATGTACATTAAAAAATCAATCATACTTGAGCGCAGGGAATGTGGGAAGCCAGATCATCATAAAAGGATAGATATCACCCAAAAGAACTTTTTTTTGTTTCATATACTTTATGCAATATCTTGCATTTGATATATCCAAGTAAAACACGCATCCACCAATCTTCAAGAACACATAGTCACCATAGTCCACCATCTGGTTCATGGGTGATATCTATGTGTTCCTTGATTTTGGCATATGCGCTCTTGCGGGTGTCAAACCAAGAGCTCGCACGGCGGACGATGGCAGCAAGCTCCATCGGCTGAGGCAGCATCGGGACGAAGGTTTCTTTGAGGCAGTCTTTAATGTAGAAAGCGAGTAGACGAGGCGGGTGGATCTCGCGGAAGCGGCCGAGGAAACCAGGTTCAGAGGCGTGCCCTAGCCAACGCTTGCAGACGAGGGCAGCGCGGACAGGTGGTGGGGAAGCGGACGCAGAGGAGGATCTGGTTGAGTAGGTTGTCGTCGTCCAGCACCTTGGATATCGATATGGCGGGTTTGGTTTTCGTTGAATCTAGGAGGGTAGACGAACGAAAGCCTATGCCCAGTGTTCCTAGCCTCACAGTTTAGGGCCCGTCGTAATTGATGAACCATCTCGCCTGATGTCTTTCTGTTTTAGGGGATCTCGCCTGATGTCTTCGTCCACACTCGCATCACCGGCAGCCGGCCATGTCATTGAGTCGAGGTGCTGCTCCAGTGCCGCGCCACGCACCTATAGCCCTCCGCCATGGCTTCCGTCGCGTCCCAGCTGGTTTTTCACCTCCGTGGCTGCCGTGCCCGTGATGGAGAAATACCTTTTTGTACTGAGCGATGATGAACACCTCTGTTTATCACCACGCAAAGAATTGAAGTTCCTGGTAGAGTACCAGAGTTTGCCTTGACAGGGTCATGGTTAGTGGAGCTCCAGAACGTAAACTGCATTTACATATACACTTCCGCTTCGGTAGACCCCCTATAAACACAAGGAGGGCTGAGATTGCCCAATACCCCTTCATAACAAAGGGTAGGATGCGCATATTTTAAAAAAGATTCCCCCGCCGGCCCGCCCGCCCGCAAAAAAAAAAACAGACGAAGGTATACATATATGAATACAGGCCGCCCGCCCGGGAGGGAAAAAAATTGAACCGGCCGCTCGCAGTCAACGCTTTGTCGGTGGCGCCGCGCCGGCCCCACCCCCACGTCCGCCGACCCCACGCAATCCCACACCCGTCGTGTGGCGTGTCGGCCGCCAATCACGGCGCCCGAGGCGCACATGCACGCAGGCGGTTCCACGCGCGTGCCTCCTCGCGTGCCGCGCCGCCGCTGCCGCCTGCAGCCGCGCCTGCCGGACGCCACCGCTGCCGCCTCCTTGCCTGCCGCGCCGCCTGCCGGACGCCACCGGTGCCGCCTCCTCGCCTGCCGCGCGACCGCTGACGCCTGCCGTCGCTGTCGACTCCTCGCCTGCCGCGCCGTTGCTGCCACCCGACCGGCCCGCCGCCTGGCCTGCCCCCTCCCGACGCGCCGTTCGCTTCGCCCAACGGTCAAACGCCGCCTCGCTTGCCGCACGCATTAACGCGCCGGCGTTAATAACCACGGCGCCGCCTGCCCGCCTCCCTCCCTCCCCCCGCTATAAAACGGCAAGCCGTCGGTCGTGCGCTCACATCCTTCCCTCCGACACCGATCTGTACGTCCGCCACCTCCACGCCACCTCCCGCACCCGATGGCTTTCTTCCGCGGCAGCAGCAGCATCGGTGGCGGCGCCGCCGCCGACGCCCCCGGCGCATGGCCGACGAGCATCGGAGGGCCAGAGACGGAGGAGCTCCACCACTACTGCCTCCCCGTGCCGCCGGGCTGCCGTCTTCCGCGCAACTGGAAGATCGACGCGGAGGGCTTTGCGACGCCGGGTCCCGGTGCGACGGAGGAGGAGCTCCGCAACCACAGCGGCGGCCGGCACAACATTGAAGGCCGAAAGCGGTTTTGGCGCGGGAAGGACTATTGGGAGGTCATGGCGGCCTTCCGCCTTGCCGCGGCCGGCGAGACCCCCGATCTGACGGGCCGCAGCGGCCGTCTTCGCGCATCGCCTCCACCGCACGATTGCCGCAGACGTGGCGGCGGCCACGGTGTGTACCCGGCACGGGCGCCCGCGCCGGCCGCCCCTCCCTCGCCGCCGGGGATCGAGTTGCCACCGGAGCAGGTCATCCTCCGCGACGACAGCGATCCGGATGACACGCCGAGGTACCACGTCGCCGTACGGGCGTCAGAGGCTGCAGTGGCGGCGGCGGAGGCGATGGAGGCCGCCGAGATTGCGGCCGCAATCCAGGCGGCCGAGGCGGCGCAGCAGGCGGCCGATGCGGCGCAGCAGGCGGCGATGGCGGCGCAGCAGGCGGCGATGGTGGCGCCGGAGTGGCAGCAGATGCCACCGGAGTGGCAGCAGGCGCCGGCGGATTGGCAGCAAGCGCCGGCGGCGGAGGAGGAGGATTCCAACGACGATCCGGTGGACTGGGACGACCTCGCGAACCGGTCCAGCAGCGACGATGACGGCGGCGACGGCCCGGCCGTCATTGACCTCGTTGATAGCGACGACGAGTAGTTTTTTATTTAATTTGGTTGTGTCGTTGTAAGCCTAAGTAGTAGACTTTATGTGGTGAACTTTTAATCATTGAGTTAGCCGGACTATGTAAAATATTTTTTCTATGTTGAATGAAATATGAGTGAAATTTATTTTGTCCATTTCATTCGAGAGTTTTGATTTGATGATGCGTTTGTACATAAATATTTGCTAAAACATAAGAAAATAGAAAGGACGCTTAGTGTGAGAGTACGTCCTGCACGCACGATATGGACAAAAACAGAGAGGAAACACACGTCGCGTCACGTCCGGACATCGGTGTAGGGTACTTTTTCCTTAGAAACCCTAGAAAATGCGTGGAGCGTCGGAAAAATACGCGAGTTGGCGTGGGTGCTGTGGATGGTGATGCCAACTTGTGGAAAAAGTGTCGCGACGTTTGACGGAGTAGGAAAAAAACCGTAGATGGGAACCCCCTCCCCGGCAGACCGACAAGTAGCTGGTTGCACTGGGCTACGTGATCGCATGCATGCAACTGCACCAAAGTGTGCGTACATGTGGGCACGGCCAACGTAGGCCCCCACGCAAGGCTGAAACGAAAACGGACACAAAACGAACGTTGCGTCACGTCCGGGCAGTGTTTTTGCGATTTTCGACCTGGAAAACCCTAGAAAATGCGTGGAGCGTCGGAAAAATACGCGAGTTGGCGTGGGTGCTGTGGATGGTGATGCCAACTTGTGGAAAAAGTGTCGCGACGTTTGACGGAGTAGAAAAAAAACCGTAGTTGGGAACCCCCTCCCCGGCAGACCGACAAGTAGCTGGTTGCACTGGGGCTACGTGATCGCATGCATGCAACTGCACCAAAGTATGCGTACATGTGGGCACGGCCAACGTAAGCCCCCACGCAAGGTTGGAATGAAAACGGACACAAAACGGACGTTGCGTCACGTCCGGGCAGTGTTTTTGCGATTTTCGACCTGGAAAACCCTAGAAAATGCGTGGAGCGTCGGAAAAATACGCGAGTTGGCGTGGGTGCTGTGGAGGGTGATGCCAACTTGTGGAAAAAGTGTCGCGACGTTTGACGGAGTAGAAAAAAAAACTGTAGTTGGGAACCCCCTCCCCGGCAGACCGACAAGTAGCTGGTTGCACTGGGGCTACGTTATCGCATGCATGCAACTGCACCAAAGTGTGCGTACATGTGGGCACGGCCAATGTAGGCCCCCACGCAAGGTTGGAACAAAAACGGACACAAAACGGATGTTGCGTCACGTCCGGGCAGTGTTTTTGCGATTTTCGACCTGGAAAACCCTAGAAAATGCGTAGAGCGTCGGAAAAATACGCGAGTTGGCGTGGGTGCTGTGGATGGTGATGCCAACTTGTGAAAAAAGTGTCGCGACGTTTGACGGAGTAGAAAAAAAACCGTAGTTGAGAACCCCCTCCCCGGCAGACCGACAAGTAGCTGGTTGCACTGGGGCTACGTGATCGCATGCATGCAACTGCACCAAAGTGTGCGTACATGTGGGCACGGCCAACGTAGGCCCCCACGCAAGGTTGGAACGAAAACGGACACAAAACGGATGTTGCATCACGTCCGGGCAGTGTTTTTGCGATTTTCGACCTGGAAAACCCTAGAAAATGCGTGGAGCGTCGGAAAAATATGCGAGTTGGCGTGGGTGCTGTGGATGGTGATGCCAACTTGTGGAAAAAGTGTCGTGACGTTTGGCGGAGTACAAAAAATAAATTAGTTGGGAACCATATTTAAAAAAAATTGTTTTCCGTTTGTAGTTAAAAAAAAATCATATTTAATATTGTGATGTGACTTTACCTAACTGCCCGGCAGTTCACTGCGAGACAGTGTACTACCTGGCAGTTATGTAGAGCCATATCATAATATAATATATGACCATGCATGGACTACCGGAGACGGCTATATAAATTGGTCGGGACATCCTTCGACGGCCGAGGTGGGACTAAATTTGAAGTGCAGCAGGCCGACGCGAATCGCCGTGTCGTCTGGGGCCCGGCCCTATCATTGCGGACGGCAGTAGAGACAGAGGCGACGCGGGCCCGACCAAATCTATCGTTATTAGCACCTGGCACGCCCGCCGCCGTATGCCCTCGTCACCCACGACGCCCTGCCCCAAGCCCTAACCCACGCCGCCATCTGCCCCCGATCCCCTGACCTCTTCAGCACGCCGCCGTCCTCTTCAGCACGCCGCCGTCCATCCACCCCTCACCCTGTCCTCTTCAGCACGCCGCCGTCCATCCACCCCTCTGGCCCTGTGACGCCGCTCCGCCGTCCGTCCGGCCCCGTTGGAGAACACCTCATCCGCCGTCCGCCGATCGACATCACGCCATCCAACGTCACGGCCCCCTGCAGTTTCTGACGAAGGCGGCCGGGGTTCCACAGAGCACGTAGCCAGTGTCGTCGTCATCACCAACACCCCCACCCCCCCGCCACCGACGCCCGTACTGGTGGGAGGTAATTTTAATGTTTTTTGAACGGTGCATTCATCATGTTCATCATCTAGACATGAAAAGTAGCTAATATATTATTTGTTCCTATTCGTAGTGATGGAGGAGTACGGAGAGATTTTCTGTTCTGTTGAGAAGTGGTGTCTCCTCGTGAGCAAACTGACCTCTAGGCAAAAAAAAAAACGATTTGCAAGCACTAGACTAGGACAAATGTTGACGATTCCTAGTGTGCTCATGCGCAAGTGTCTGCTAAAGTTTATTATCAAATCATACGCATTGGAAAGAAAAAGGTTCATTATGCCATCAAGAAACGGTGCGATATCATTGCGCGCCGAAGATGTGTATGATATTTTTGGCCTAGTGAACAAGGGCAGAGATGCGATGAAAGCTTTAGGTAAAGGGGGGCTAAAGGCAAAAGTGAAAGTGCCGAGTCGTTTCATAGATTCGAGTACGAATCTAATAATGATAGACCAGCTCATACAGGACATCACTACTAGTGGATTGTATGATGATGATTTTCTGCGTCGAATTGTGTTGGTTCTTCTAGGCACAGTTCTTGCACCACACTCCACGGTAGAAGTTCCTAATTCTTTTTACAAGCTAGTGCACGATGTGGAGAGCATTAAATCATATAACTGGAACACGTTTACTTTACGCGTTTGTGTCGATGGCATCACGAAGACTGTATCAGATCTGACGAAATTTACATGGCCGGTGGGAAACCTTGCCCTCATACAGGTAAATTGTATGTTATATAATTTATTTCGAACTATAGGCCGGAGTATTAAGATTGCTAATATATTTCATATTCATGCAGTACATGTTTTGGGAGAAAGTGCAGCCACTTGATGACGACACATTTGATCCACTATCGCATGAGTATCCGCTGATGCTTAACTGGCCAGAAGTCGAGGCTATGAAGCGTGATGCGTACGACACATCATACGGCCGCGGGAATGGGAGGGTAAGTATTTATTGTTTGCATGCATGGACTTATGGAACGTTTTTCATGGTGAGTAATTTAACATGATTTAACATGGCACAGGTTGATGACATAATAAGTGAGAAGCACAGACAGATGATAATCGCTCAAGAGGGGAAATTCGTGGAGGAAGAATCTGAGCCAGTTGATGGAACAGGTCGTTCGCGGAAAAGGAAGGATAATAGAGACGAGGCTTCATCGAGCAAGGATACGACCTTAGATCAAATTATGAAAAGCATCAAAGATATGCAGAAAGAAATTCGCCTTGTCCCTAAAAAATGTGCTGAGGTAATTAGTGATGTGTTCTTCAAATTACATGACATTCTTTGCATGTACTTAATGCTTCCCATGTGTTATTGCAGATAGTACTGGAGGAGCTGGAGAACAAAGGTCTTGTCTTCAAGACAAACAGAGGGTTTACTGACGTTGAGTTTGTGGAGCATAGTGAGAACTGGATGAGGAGGTATGGTTCGTCAAAATATTTTCCAGATGTAAAATCAACTCCTGCAAAGGACGATATGGACAACGGGGTGGAGGCATCGTTCACCAATGGGAACGGGAAAAACTCCACACGTGAGAAAAGTATGCATCTCAACACACCCGGTACAGGAGATGAAGGGGACCCCTTCGTTATTGACGAGAATGGTAATTCAACCAACCCATCTTTTGCAACGGTAGACACGAATGACTTTCCAGCAGTTACTTCAACCCCCAAGAATATAAATGCACTGTCAGACGGGTCTAGCGCCGATAAATCTGAGGAGATTAGTTTGGATAGTCTGAACACACGTATAAAAAATGCGAAAGAAAGTGGCACTGAGGAGAATGATGGGAAACGCAAGAGAAAAAAGTCAAAGTACGTTCTTTCACCCTTTCAGCAGATCGGTGGACGTAAATGTCCAAAGAAAAGTAAGTGTTATGTACTTTGATTTGAAGATATTTCAGTCCTTGCATGCACAATGTATTTACTCATTGTTTCATTATATTTTAGGTTTGTTTGGTATACGAGACGTTCTGATTAATACCGATTACATTACTGAGGATCACATAGAGGCCGCGAAGGTTTATATCCGGACACTATCAGACTCGGAGAAGCTTAGTAGGAAAACTGTCGTGCACATGACAGGAATTGCTGGGGAAACATGTACACATGATATGCTTCAAGCCATCATTGCGAAAAAATGGTTGCATGGCGGTGTAAGTAGTACAACAATTATACGCAGTTCTACATGTCATATTTAATTTGTTTCTAAGAGGAGTATTGTTATTATGTTATTTTCAGGTCATCAATAGTTATTGCAAGCATATGCAGACCCATAATCGTCGTGCTGACCGTCACATTTTATCATCTTGGGTGTCACACTGGCTTCTTCTTCGTGGTGAAGGAAAGGTTACGAACTCCAAGCACCATTTTATGGAGCATTTCACAAACCAATCTAAAATGGTGTCTAGAGTTAATGATGAGTATTTCATTCCAGATAAGGTACTTCACTTTTGTATGATCCTTCGTAGTACATAACTATTTGTGTGTCCAAGAACTTGAATAAACTTTGTTGTAGGCGTACTTTCCTTTTCATGTGGAAGAAAATCACTGGATAACAATTCTCATGCACAACAAGAAAAAAGAGTTTCAAGTTTTAAATTCTACTGGTAAATGCAGCAAGGGAGTTCTTAAAAAAATAAGGCAGCTGGTAAGTTTCTTTCTTTACATTAAACAAGATAGATAGTAGTAATTAGTTATATATTTCATATGAACTTCACATTTTTATTTCAGAGGGCAGAAATAGCTAAAGATACGTTGGAGGTGAACTCCCTTGTACAAATGGAAAATCCAGACGTATCTTCCTGGCCAATAAATGAGTACGATATGCCGTTACAAAAGGATGTGTATGTGCAGCTGTTTAAGTTCTAAGTACTTCTCTTACACAACGATGCCTGACTTGCGTTTTGTTGCAGAGTTTCGTGTGCTTTGTGTGTGGTGAAATGCATTCAAAACTGGAACGGAGATGAATGGATATTTGACTTTGATCAAGCTGAGGTGAATGCTTCAAGGGGACGCATTCTAGCTGAAATACTTTTTTCAGAGTGCAACACGATGGAAACTGTGAAAGAGAAGATTTTGAAGATCATGGAAACTGTGAAACTTTTTGATCGCAACTAAATAAACGTGCCGTTGACGGCACTAGGAACGATTTCGATATTATGACATTTTTTTATTGTAATGGGCATGACTACGCACGTCCGCACCTAAATAAAAGTGCCGTCGTCGGTACTAGCTACAATATTTATTTGCTTATTTTCCAACTATATATGTTCAGCTGCTATGTGCTATATGCTTATGTGATGATGATGCCGCCGTCTGTGTCTCTTAGAGTTTCATACAAATGTAGGCGGACGGCTGCCAGTATGTGCAATATTAATTTGTGATGATAATGCCAGAAGCCGTATGTTGGCTCTTCCATGGACATATAAATGCAGACAGACGCCTCCTCCTTTGTTACAGAAATTATGTTTAGGAAAAAGACAGCCCAACCTTGCCTTGTGGACCCAGGGACTGAAACCAACCCAAATCTAGCCCGACAGGCGACTCGGGCGGTCGGTCGGACCCCACAAGGGCCCACAAGGAGGCCCAATGGGGATGAGAAGGAGCTTGTAACAGAGGAGTTCGAGAGATACAGCCGACGCGGCTATTTAAGCCGGTCGGTGCGCCTTTCTGCTTCCGAGGTGGGACTAAATAAGCGATGCGGTCGAGTGAACGCTGACGAGCCTCCATTTCTACGAAGTCGCCGGCCGGCCCATGTCGGCCCAATACGACAGGCCCAGCATCGTCTCTCCCCGGCCCAGTCACCGTCGCCTCGCGCGCCTGACGTAGGAGTTTAGTCCCACCTCGGAAGATGACGGGGGTGAGGACCAGCTTAAATAAGCCGGCGTGGTACACAGGTCGAACTCCTGTGCTACTACTGCTTGATGTCGACGCCCCGTTGGACCCGGCTGCTGGGCCCTTGTTGGGCTTTATATGGATCTCCCGAGTTGCCTGTTCATATATCCCAACTTGCGGTCCAGCTGCTGGTCGGGCATTTTTTTGCACAATGACGGACGGCTTTGTTTTTGTGCACGACGGTCGGGTATTTTTTTGCAACAGAAACAGTAACAAAAACACAGTATATTAGAACTGTGAACTCTTTCACATAGCAGTACAAATAAGAGGACAATTTTGTAAACAAATATGATGTGTCATATCACATATGTTCACATAAATATTTTCATCACACATAAACAAAACGAGACACAGAGTTTGC
Organism: Triticum timopheevii; assembly: GCA_963921465.1. NCBI lineage: Eukaryota > Viridiplantae > Streptophyta > Magnoliopsida > Poales > Poaceae > Triticum > Triticum timopheevii. The sequence goes on along the minus strand of OY997270.1, from coordinate 483,477,066 downwards.
TGCCACACAAGTACGAACAAGAAACACCCTAGTTTATTTGGACTAGACTCGTGCAACCATTTTTATTCTTCCAACATAGCAAGATGCTTCTCTACGCCCAATTCCTGAACATAACATAAAAAAATGGGTGTGAAAACATTGTTTGCAAAACCTAAGTACCAACATAACAAAAAATAAAAAAATAGCATCTTACTTCTCGTTTTTTACATGTAGCCTTGTTATGACCTGGTTGACTACACAGACTGCACAAAGGACCACTTTTTTCTCTGTAAAATCTTTTGGCCTACCATTCTTTGTAACATCGGGGCCCCCTTTGACCGCCCCTTCTTAGGTGCACCCTTCGTCGAAACTTTCTCAGGATCACTAATACCAGGCTCAACTTGTTGCGCTTGACTTGCCTCCTTCTTAAGCTTAGCATACCTTCTACTTCCTATAAGTTCCTCCTCTGGTATCTTTTTCTGCGCTATTATGTTGTCCAGACACTTCATCAACTCGTCAAACAAGAAGGGATCATTTGCTGCAACATGAGCTGCCTCTGCGGTTTTTATGCTTATTTGACTATACCGGTCTCTCTCTAATGGCCTTGACCAACCCCACCCAAACATATCACTCTTCCGCTGCACAGGCAAACCATCTCTCGCATTTTTTGACAACCGATGAAGGACACAACATTTTGGTATTTCAGTTATGCTCAGATGATGGAGAACAAAAAGAATGTGTTTGCATGGCAGGCCTTTCCGAACCATCCTAAGACAACTGCATGTTATTGTTTCTTCTGAGTTACCTGGTTCATAAACAACATTGTACATGAACTTGTGGTTATCCTTCCATGTCACCATATATGTCTGACGCTCAATTCCCACGAGCGTCTCAAATATCTCCAGCCGACCCATCTTGTGCAAATCATCTTGCAGGATGTAAAAATTAGCAGGTGTGAATACTTTGGCGGCATGCTCCTCAAGTGCCTTATATTCAGTAACCGACGGTGGTTCTTTTTGGTGTGCCTCACAGTCATCGTACGCCTCATTCTCACGCAGGCGAACTATACAGTTCTCATAATGCACAACCAAATCAACTATTGTCATACCGTAGTCCAGGTGTAGGTGAAGGCAGGAGTTGAGGCTTTCGCTTCTCTGGTTACTTCGCATACCAAGGAAAAAACCATCGGAAAGATATGAAGCTGCCCAAAGTCTCTTCTTTCTGTACATCCTGTCAAGCCACTCTTTAGTTCTATCTGTCTTCCACTTATTATAGAAAGCGGTCCATCTCTGCTCAAAGTTCGCTTGAGAGGTGGCATAGTATAGGAGCGATCTGAACTCATCCAGTGACTTGTAATGCAGGTGCCTCTGCATATTTTTCTCGATATGCCAGGAGCAAAGACGATGGAAAACATCTGAAAGCACAGTACGAATAGCCCGGATCATTGCAGCGTCACCATCTGTGATTATTGACTTTGGCTTCACCTGATAGTTTGCCTTGATAAATGTCTGCAACAGCCACACATATGACGCCTCCGTCTCGTCAGCAATTATGGCACATCCAAACACTGTGGTGCAACCGTGGTTGTTAACTCCGACAAAGGGGACGAACGGCATACCATACCTGTTCATCTTATACATGCTATCAAACACAACCACATCTCCGTAGTCCTGATAGTCCCTTCGCGACTGTGCATCACACCAAAACATACTCTTCAGTCGCCCTTCCTTGTCATGCACATACTCAAAAAAAAAAACTCAGGGTCCTTCTCCTTCCTGCTCCTCATGATGCCAACTGCTGTCTCTGCGTCACCTTTTGCAATGAGCTTCATTTTTTCTCTGCAACAAAGATTGTAAATATCCCTCCTGATAAGCCCGCACTTATCGTACGAACCGTATCTGCTGATAAAGTTGTCCATTATTATATGCTTTCTTATCCCGGCAGCTTCCAACGCCAATATCTCTGCCCTCGTGCCTTCTCCAATCCGTCTGTGAGACCACAGAAAACAAACCTCGTCGGGCCTAGCCATCGCGTGGTTGTGATCATCCACGAATGACGCGACGAACCAAACACCACGTTCTCTGTCCAGCTTCACCACCATATGTGCACCGCAATCGCAACGAGTCTCCGGTCTAAGCCTGCGCTTGCGGCCCTCCATGGTTATAAACTTGCTCTGCCTTCTACCTGCCCTGGAGCAAAGAAATCTCCGGTACCGTATCATTCCTGAAGCACCTCGTTTGACCTTCTGTTTTCTGATGCTAAACCCGTTCTCTTTGGCGTGATTGTTATAGAATATGTATGCATCACCTTGCGACCGAAAGGTCATAGCCATCACCTTCCAATGTGTATCCACCATTTGCTGCTGCCTTCGAGCCTCCTCAATGTCGATCTCTCCCTCATCGTGATCACCGCTAATACCATCTGACTCCTCCTACAAAATTCATATGAAAATGTATATGTTAATTACTATCATTTAATTCACAATATTCATTCATGTACAACATCCATCTACGAACCTGGCTCAAGTTATCCGCGAATGATTCCTGTAAACTATTTTCCACATTGTCAACATCCACATCTTCCTGCAAAATTTTACACATAGTGAAATAGTTAGCCATGGCATACATTGCACGTTCAAAGATGAAATCAAAATATACGGCACTTACGTTTTCACTATTTGCGCCATGTTCATTATGATCAAAATCCTCCGGAGGCAAGATATCAAAAGATGATACGGAATCGTTGTCGCTGCTGTCATCATCCTCATTAAAAATTTCGTTATCATTCCGAGTCGCCTTATTAGTACCATTATCATCCCCCGTCAATGCGGTTTGTTCATCCATGGCAACACGCCTAACTGACCAAACTGCATAACATTGTTAATTCATCACGTGTTAAGTTTCTACTGTGGATCATGCCCAAGTGCAACTCTATCTGCCTACAACATGCGGTCGTCCGGGGAGGCGCCGCTGCGACAACATGTTTACTCAACCATAAACCCTAGGTCACTACGTGTGACTCATATCAACTAGCATGCTAGGTTTAGACGACGAGATTAGATGGCAAACATTGGGCCGCGGAGTAGACAGCGGCGACGTGCAAGACGAGGGTTAGATGAAAGACGCCGGCGACGTGGAAGACGAGGGCCGCGGTCTAGACGTCGCGGACGTAGGTCGTCGCAGGGCCGGATCCGCGGTTCCCGGACGACAGCGCGGTCAGTCGCAGCCGACAAGCCGTCCGACGGTGACGTGCAAGACGAGGGTTAGATGGAAGACGGCGGCGACGTGGAAGACGAGGGCCGCGGTGTAGACGTCGTCGGCGTAGGTCGACGCGGGACGGATCCACGGTGACGTTCAGATGCGGCGTCGGATGGGGTCCAGTCGGCGGCGATCGCACAGTTGGAAAATGGGCGTGATCGACGTGCGTGATCGTCGGGCGGGCGAGAAGATAGTGTAGCTGATTTTTTTCCTCTACACGCGCGACGGTTTTTTTTGTTTTTTGTTTCATTCGTCAAGGTATACAGACGTCGGTCTATACGGTATGATAGGAGGTGGGCATACGTTTCTTCCGTATGACCATTATGCCCTTCTACGTTTTGTGTGTGTGGGGGGGGGGGGGGGGTCTACCGAAGCAAGCCCCTTACATATATGCCGTCACCTTTCTGGAGGATGATAAACTAACTCCCTGACAGACTCCTACACTTCAGGAAGAAGAGAGGTGTTCCCTGTCTTCATCAGCTCTGTGACAGGCTCATCGCCGACGCCTTGCGGGGCACAGGGGTTTCGTTTGCTTATTCCGGCCACGTGGCGGTGCACCATAGGTCGATCCATGGTACTGGATAATTAAGCAATACTTTGCATGGCATGGATGTTCACGATAAACAGGGAAAGGAGTTTTAAAAACAGTGGAGCTGCTAAGATTCTATTGATAGAGGAGGACACACAGATTAATCAATGAGACTGAACTTCTGAATTGGGGTTGCACTATAATGTGATGAAATAAAGGGTGTGGTTTCCCCTGCATAACGTGCGTACTGCAACTCAAATATTCTTGCAGTGATCCCACTAGTACATTTCCACCACGGAGCTTGATCTTATAATTAGCTGGTACACTGGTAAGAACAAGCATTACATCGACACTTTCTACAAGGAAAAAGTTAAGCTTAAACCAGGTTCAGTTCTTCTTCTTTTTGAACTTGATTCAGCTTTTTATCATGTTATGTCTCCATGTCAATTAACACAAAGAGCATTGTTACACTACCGGAACAGGGCCATACCCCGACGGCCAAAACAATGCCGACGGCCCCCGTCGGCTTCTTCGGAGATATGCCGACAACCTGGTTCTGGCCGTCGGCGTACAATGGCCGTCGGCGTACGCAGAGATAAGCCGACGGCACCCGTCGGCATAGAATGGCCGTCGGCCTAGCTACATATACGCCGACAGCCGCCGTCGGCTTACAAAGGCCGTCGGCATACCCGTGGGGCCCGGCCACCCCCTGGCTAACGGCGTTAGAGCTATGCCGACGGCCGAGCCGAGACGGGGGGCCGTCGGCATAGGTCCGCAGGCCACGTCATCGATCCAGGCCGCACCGTGCAGAGCATATGCCGACGGCTGCCGTCGGCATATCTGCCACGTCAGTGATCCGCGGCACGCTGGTCGGATCGGCATAGTTAGATTTTTTTCGTACATATTTTTAATGTTTTTTTATGTATTATTATATCAACTAACATGTAGCATGTTAAATATAAACATACCTATGAATATATATGTAGTTTGTATTTTTTTCATATATTTTGAATATATATATATATATATATATATATATATATATATATATATATATTTTGTATTTTTTCGAGCACGTTAATAATGTGCGGTCATGTTCTTTTAAATATAGATCCTTATATTTTATTAAAATCAAAAACAGCTATGCCGACAGAAGTTTTGTGGCAGTTGCAAACGCCCGACACCCGTCTCCAGAGAGTGACCCCCCTCACATCCGCGGTGTGCCCCCCCCTCATGGACGGCGGCGCCGCCGGCACCTGGAGGGGGGAAACGGACGCGTTGGGTCTACACGGAGTGGATGTAGCTGTGGTTTTGGCCCGGATGTTGCCCCCGGGTGTCCCTCTGGGCCGACCGGACACAACCGGGTGGAGAGGTCCACTGGTCAAAGCCCGTCCGTGGGAAGTCAAAAGGCTAGATCTCGTGGTCAACCGCTCCAGGGTTAGGCGGGACGGGGGCCCTGGGGGTAGTAATGCCACCGGAGCGTCGTACCGGGCCCTCATACATGCGGGGTAGTGTTGTGGCATGTCCGAAGAGGCGGCACGCGTCTCCGGTGTGTGGCCCCCCTCAAGGACGGCGCCGCCGCCGGCACCTGGAAGGGGGAAACGGACGCGTCGGGTCTACACGGAGTGGATGTAGCTGTGGGTTTGGCCCGGATGTTGCTCCCGGGTGTCCCTCTGGGCCGACCTGACACAACCGAGTGGAGAGGTCCACTGGTCAAAGCCCGTCCGTGGGAAGTCAAAGGGCTAGATCTCGTGGTCAACCGCTCCAGGGTTAGGCGGGACGGGGGCCCTGGAGGGTAGCAATGCCACCGGAGCATCGTACCGGGCCCTCATACATACGGGGTGGTGTTGTGGCATGTCCGAAGAGGCGGCACGCGTCTCCGGTGCGTGGCCCCCCTCACGGACGGCGCCGCCGCCGGCACCTGGAGGGGGGAAACGGACGCGTCGGGTCTACACGGAGTGGATGTAGCTGTGGTTTTGGCCCGGATGTTGCTCCCGGGTGTCCCTCTGGGCTGACCTGACACAACCGGGTGGAGAGGTCCACTGGTCAAAGCCCGTCCGTGGGAAGTCAAAAGGCTAGATCTCGTGGTCAACCGCTCCAGGGTTAGGCAGGACGGGGGCCCTGGGGGTAGCAATGCCACCGGAGCGTCTTACCAGGCCCTCATACATGCGGGGTGGTGTTGTGGCATGTCCGAAGAGGCGGCACGCGTCTCCGGTGCGTGGCCCCCCCTCATGGACGGCGCCGCCGCCGGCACCTGGAGGGGGGAAACGGACGCGTCGGGTCTACACGGAGTGGATGTAGCTGTGGTTTTGGCCCGGATGTTGCTCCCGGGTGTCCCTCTGGGCCGACTTGACACAACCGGGTGGAGAGGTCCACTGGTCAAAGCCCGTCCGTGGGAAGTCAAAAGGCTAGATCTCGTGGTCAACCGCTCCAGGGTTAGGCGGGACGGGGGCCCTGGGACGTCAGCATAGATTCATCTATGCCTACGGCTTTGCCGTAGGCATAGCCCTGCCACCAGGAGTAACACGGGTTGCCACGTGGCAGAGATATGCCGACGGCTTTGCCGTCGGCATACATCTGCCACGTGGCATTGCTTGATTCGTCCGCGCTTTTGACGGCGCCGTCCGTTGCCGTCAGACGAAAAACATTGCCGACGGCAGATGCCTGCCGCTATACTATGCCGACGGTCTGACAAAACTACGCTGACGACAACTACGCCGACGGGTCTATGCCGACGGCAGCCGTAGGCATAGATCTATGCCGACGGCTTAGGGGCCTATGCCGACGGCCCGTGGCCGTAGGCATAGACCGCGAGTCCGGTAGTGTTACTAGGGTATATCTATATCAATCAATTTAATGAAGCAACCATGTCCAGAATCCCAGATGCCAACTTAAGCATTTGTACTTGCAGGGAACGACACCGTGCACTCTGAACCCTTAGTTTTCAGCTTCCGCGCAAAATTTACTACTGAACCTATCGACACTTCCATCTCAAGAAAAAAAGGAGTTCATCAAGACTTCATTCTCTTACCCCTGGTAATGATCGCTTTGTTTCCCAAAGTTTACTGTTGCTTATTCAATCATTTATACCAGAGCACACATACAGAGCTTGGTATCAAGTATCAACTCACTGAACCAGGTGCATTTTAGATTATCTACCCTCAAAGAAACGTTCTTTATTTACTGTTACAGTACTGGAGCAATACATTACTGACTAAAACCGATTTCACAGTTCTGAAGGAAAAGACACCTATCCAAATAACATAATCAGAAGAAATAACTACTCAACATATACTATCAGCTAATTCCTGATTAACTAATCAACGGAAGGATATACTATAGACAGTTAGAACTGCAATCAGCTACTAGAGGAGAGGAAATGCAGCTCACTACTGCTCCTTGTTCTTGCCACCCATGAGCTTCCTAGTATCTTTCTTCTTCATACCACGTTTCTGTTTCAAGGGAAACAAACGAAAGTTCAGGGTGGAGGTAACTAATTATCCGAATATCAGATTAACAACAAGGACAAATGGCTAGTACAACAAATGTAAGATATTTTGTACGGTCGGATGTCAAATTAAATTAGCAGTCATCCCTATAAAGGTTTTTCAAAGCCCCAGGGTATAGGTTAAATGCCTTTAAATACAGTGTGCAGTCCGGTAAAAAAGCCTTTGATCGTAGAAGCACAGATGCCATGCTGGCAAAAATTACACACAGTTAACTTGTATTATCCACTACTCTCTAAAAGGAAAAATAAATCATTGTGATATATCTGAATCAAGAATCATGCATAACAAAGTGTCTAGGAAACAATAACGGTAGCCATCGACATTATGTCTTTCTGCAACTAGTGTCGAGTCCATATAAATATTACTAGCTTCGTTTAAAACAATGACAAGCTAGGCTTATGGACATTAGGTAATACAGATTTTGGATTTGGATTTATAATTATTCAGGTAGCAGTATGAAAGCAAAAGGTAATTAAGTTTCTACCTCGGGATCTGTCATGTTAATATATTTAGAGTCTATTTAAAGAGAATCTTATGGGAGTCTTTTGTCAACCAAGAAACAACCCTCATTTATCTCTTGAATTTTGCTTATCTATCCACATCACCCATCCCGACTAAATGTGTGAAGGACGATGGACATGGTAAAAGTATATAACCTCATCAGATCATCTAAAACAAATCATTTAAAAGGCCAAAAGGCAAACCTTGCAAGATCATACTTGAGCACAGGGAATTTGGGAGGCCAAATCATCATAAAAGGATGGATATCACCCAACTGATACTTTTCTGCTTCATACACTTTTGCGAAGTGTTCTGCACTTGGTATCCAAGTGAAGGGTGCATCCACCCATCTTCAAGAATACAAAGTCACCATAGTCCACCACCTGGTTCATGAGAAGTACATTCCGATCACCCTCGATTATGCAACCCGAATTCCTTAAATTAGCACACATCTCACGCAAGCAAATGGTATCCACCAGCAACCAGTTATGTCCCTTGTGGAACCAGATGCGAAGTTGAAACTCCTCAATATGGATGAGATATACACCGGAACCATAATCAGCCCGCGACAAGATGGTGGTGCCTCTTGAGACATGGTCCACTCCTTGTGGAAGCTGAATTGTGGAGAAAGTCGATGTTGTCAAATCCAAGACAATAATGTCCCTCAGCTCACCTACCATATAAATTTTATTGTCGATGATCACAGCTTTTGGTTCTGATCGCGGAAGTGGGAATTGGTCTATGTCCAAGAGATGATGCCAGGAACCATCTTGCAACTTATATAGGTGCAATCTATACGATCCTTGGGCAGACTCCACATGCAAGTAGTAATAGGACAAGCCAATGCCATCCACATCTCCAGAGAGGACTTGTTTAAATGTGCAAAAAGTGATGCCCCGGAATCTAGTCTAGGCCATGAGAGTCGTGGGAGGGTGGCCGGACCTTTCTCGGGGCACAACGGGCTGCGCAATATATACGTGCATTCACCCCCGTGATTGTACAAGTTGACGAAGACGTTGCCGTTCCGGCAGTCCTCGATTTTGGTAAGTAATCTCTCGTGGGTGTCCAGTTTGAAGCAAGAGCGACGGACGACGACAGCGAGGTCTGGGGGCTGAGGCAACAACGGGATGAACAGTGTTTGAGAAGTCACAACGCGCCTGTCCTTGATGTAGAAGCCAAGGAGACGTGGCGGGGGGAGCTTGCGGAAACGGAGGAGGAAGGCGTGGTCGGAGGCGTGCCCTAGCCACCGTTTGCAGACGAGGGCGGCACAGATGAGGGTGGTCGGGAAGCCGACACGGAGGAGGATCTCGATGAGTAGGTCGTCATCCCCAAGAACCCTAGATACGGAAAAGAATCCTATGAGACCAGGTCTCACGGGTTAGCATGTGAGACCTATCCTGATGGATGGCACGTGACATTCACAAATCATAAAGCATCTATCCCACCCCCACCTGAAATCAGGGGAAGGGGGATTAGATGCTTTGTGATTTGTGAATGCCACGTGTCATCCATCAGGGCGGGTCTCACCTGCGCGCCTGATGTCTTCGGCGCTTGCATCACATGCAACTCCTACGCCAGTGCCGCTGGAGTGGAGACGCGGTGGCCCCAGTTTTTGCTCCGCCAGTACAGCATAAATATCCTGGCTGAGCTGAGGGGTTCCCGGCAGGCCGACACTCGTCGCCTTCAAAGGACCACTTCAAGCCGGTCACCCACCACAGACGTGTTCCAGGCCAGCTGCCCCAAGTCTGGCACAGCGTGGCTCAAGAACCTCATCCGCGCCACAGCGTCGTCCGTCCATCACCCACTTCTGGCTTCTCCAACGCAGTCCTGGCATCGTGTACCTTTTTTTTCGAATTCAAGAGCATTATTGATTTATAAACAGCGGGATTACACTCCTTCATTACACAAGCCGTAAGGAAGGATGGGATATAGTTTATCCAAATACATCTTCTCCTAGAGGAATTATATTGCTTAGCACAAGGATGCGCTAATTCATTTGCTTCTCTAGCTGTAAAACCAGACGAAATTTCTCAAAGTTCTGGCAAAGCTCGTGTACCTCGTTCACAATAGTCGCTCTGTTTGATAACTTATTGAACATCAGATTCAATAATGACCTTCCGATAACCCAAGTTTGCAGCCAATTGTATGTCATCTCTGATAGCATATGCTTCAAGTGATTTTGCACTAAGACCAGCTGCATACCATATAGATTGCGTTCCGACCAGATTACCTTCATGGTTGCGCACACCCAGACTAGTACCTCCTTTAACTCGTGCGTGCATTATTATTTTTGTTTTTATCTACATTTTGTTTTTTCGTTTTCATTTTTCCCGTTTCATTTTTTTCTATTAACAGTTGGTTGGTTTTTCCTCGGCATACTATTAGAATCGGCGCAGACCTGTACGTCGTGGTTAGTTGGTAGGGCCGCCTCCATTCCGGTTAAACCACCCCTACCAAGTTTTTCTATCCTACTCCCTCCGTCCGAAAATACTTGTCATCAAAATGGATAAAAGGAGATGTATCTAGAACTAAAATACGTCTAGATGCATCCCTTTTTATCCATTTTGATGACAAGTATTTTCGGATGGAGGGAGTACCAATTTATTTAAACAGTTTTGCTAAAACACATCGAGACACTAGTAGAAAAGGGGGCATTTGTCCCGGTTCGTAAGGGCCTTTACTAATACCTCCAACCTTTAGTCCCGGTTCAAACACGAACCGGGACAGATGGTCCTCCACGTGGCCGGTGCGCCGAGCCCAGGCAGGGGGGCCTTTGGTCCTGGTTAGTGGCACCAACCGGGACCAAAAGGCATCCACGCGTCAGCATTCCAATGGCTGGGATTTTTGTTTTTTTAGAGGGGGGGGGGGGGGGGGGGGTTGGGGATTTTGGGGGGTTAATTTAGGTGTTTCATATATTGTATTAGCTAGCTAATTAATAGAGAGAAGTGTCCTCTCTTATGTCCGTGCTTGGTCGACGCTACGTACTATGTACACATAGCCCTCGACACGCTAGCTAGTAAGAAAATGAAGGGAACCATTGAGTACAGAAGTTCGTCATGCATACCGAGAGAAGTGATCGATCGACCTCTCCTTCTCCGAGAGATTGGTCGAACAACAAGTTTTCGTATCATGTATCCGACGCTACTGGCTACATACATGTACAATATGTAAGATCTCTTAATTACATACCCCTAGCAATTGAAATCAACTTCCACATGGTATTCTCCGGCTTTATTGATGGCGTGGTCAAGAAAGAATCCCGCCAATTCCTCTTGAATTGCTTTCATGCGATCTGGTTCTAGGAGTTCATTCCGCATCTGCCACGTCTAATTTGAAGAAATAATTAATACATATATATGAATGAAACTCAACAGAAATGATGGTGTAATAAAATGAAGCTGTGAATATTATTGCTTACGCACTTCATATTGTCTTTGAGAGTAGCCCCGCTTGTTTTTCAAAGTCGCAGTGTGGATGAACTCGCACACGTAGTATCCACAGAAATCATTCCCTTGTTCCTGCCACAAGCACTTTACGAGAAATAGAGGTCAATCAAACTGATAATGAAGCATTATAGATGGCATTGACGGAAGTATAGCTATAGAATCAACGGGAGATGCGCGCAACTAGCTAGCCAGTAGTACTGACTTTCGGGTATGTATATCGCAGCTCCTTCGACAGTCCCGGAGCTTCTGCTGTGAACTATTTCCAAACCCTGCAAGATAAAGAAAATAATTATTATTACTTGAGATATCAGGAAATGAACAAAAAGTTGTCGATATGGTGCGATAATGATCGATTGAACTTACTTGTTGAGCATTTCAGTCATGTCCGCATAGGTTTTGGGATCTTTCCGTCTCGAGTCTAAGACGGTTACTAGTCCACGCTCATGATTAATCTCCAGAAGAACATAGTGGTACCTGCGCACGCATGCATAACTCATCAATTACATTACTATAACCTCGCTCGAGTAATAAGAGAAACCGAATATGCACACGACAATAACACTCACTTGCCGTTGTAAGAAAAGAGTATGGTATCTTTGTTTTGATTTTTGATCAACGATTATAGCAAGTTATCCTCGGCCTCTTTGACGTGCTTTTTAACCAGAAATTCATCTATGATATTTGTGTTAATGAACCCAATATCATAAATTTCTTGTTTTTTGCACTCGACGATCTTCAATCTGCATAATATATTGAGGATAATTAATTATAAATACATGCAATGAAAGAGCCAAACTATATATAGAGACTTAATGACAGAAATAGTACTTACAGGTAGTAGCAAAAAACCGTTAATTTATCGAGGGCCTTTTGATTGAAGAACGCGAAGAACTCCTCAAATGGAACAGGCAACATATCATTTCCAACGAGGTCGTGCTCCTCTTTAATTCCCAGATACAAAGTATTCGTCCCCCCAGACTCTCTGTAGGTTTTCATGTACCAAGTATGAAATCGTCGCATCATCGTTGTTAGAGATTTTTCATCTTTGACGAGAGGCTTCTCGTACTCGTATCTGTATTCGTCCACCTCCATGAAATCAGGAAGTGCATCGTCAGGCAGGTAATCTTGTGGATTGCCATAACCGGCCACCATCCCCGGAGCATTAGCGACGATGTTGCCGCTAGACACATTGAGCGGGTGGCACGATTGGTTTGCTTGTTCACCGGGCTGGTCAATTTTTTTCGCGGCTGCTCGTTCTCTTGCTCTTTGATGTCTGACAGTACTTCCCGACCGCTCCGCTTGGATATATGTCTGTTCAGTAATGCGCTCATAGTTGGTTCTCGGCGGAGACTTTGCCGGTTTCCTCAGGGCATCGAGAGTGCGCTTTGCTTTCACCGGATCTACCTTCTCCTCCGGAGGTGGATGTCTCTTTGCTTTCACCCCTTCAAAGAACTCCTTCACGTGGGTCCGCACGATCGTATCGTTTTGCTCCTCGATCCTCTCGTACGGTAACTTCTCTAGAGGCTTGAGAGGTGGACCGTATCTGTATTGCCTCCCGCCTCTGGTTGTGCTGCTAGACGCCGGAGCAAACGGAGCGGCTGCGGCGCCTGTCTTCTTTCGTGCTTGCTTACGAGGCGGAGGAGAAGGACTACGACACGCCGGAGCAGCCGGGGCGGCGGCGGGTCTCTTCCGCCCTTGCTGGCGAGGGGGAGAAGGATGAGGCTGCTGGCTGCTCGGGAGCGCCGGCGCAGGCGGAGAAGGAGGCGGAGTGCCACCACGCGCCGGAAAAGGAGGCGGTGTGCCGCCACGCGTGCCCAGATCATCACTCGCCGGAGGAGGAGGCGGAGTGCCCTGACTCGCCGGAGAAGGAGAAGGAGGCGGAGGCATCCCGTTCGGAAGATTGATGAGCTCCTTCCGCCATAGGCATGGAGTCTTCAGAGCAGAACCCAGCCTAGTCTCCCCTTCACCGGTAGGGTGGTCAAGCAGGAGGTCCTCAAATCCCTCCGTTATTTCATCCACCATCACCTTAGCATATCCTTCTGGAATCGGCTGGCAGTGATAAGTTGTGCCGAGTCCACTAGGATAAACAGAGCCAACAGCCGCCTTGACCTTCAAATTCATCCATCACGCAATAATGTGGCAATTTTGAGACTCCGTGATATCATCCACGGGATAGTTGGCAGGAGCCGTCAAGACATGCTCCGGCTGAAGCAGCTCGGTGGAAGCCACGCTGCTTCTCCGCTGAGATGGCGGGGTAGCTTCGGGGGAAGCTTCGGCAGGTTGTTTGCTGCGATCTGCTGCTTCTCGTTCCCCTTCTTGTTCCTCTAGCCCCATTACCCTTTCGTGCAGCGCCTGCAGTTGGACCTGCTCCAGTTTCTTCCTCCTCTCATGGGTTTTGTAACCCCCTGCGTACGGAAAACCAACCTTCCACGGAATGGAGCCTGGCGTGCCTCGTGTCCGTCCAGGGTGCTCAGGATTCCCGAGGGCCATGGTGAGCTCGTCCTTCTCCCTGTCTGGAACGAACGTCCCTCGCTGCGCTGCATCGATATAGTGCCGAAGGTTCTTGACTGGTATTTGCAGTTGCTCGTCCGTCCAATGGCACTTCCCTGATACAAGATCCAAGGTTCCGCCAGCCCCGAAGAACCAAGTCCGGCAACGGTCTGGCCAGTACATTGTCTCTGGTTCGATCCCTTTTTCAAGCAGATCATGCTCAGCCTTGGACCACTTAGGCCGGGCTTTGAGGTAGCCACCTGACCCCGTGCGATGGTGAAGCATCTTCTTTGCATGATTTTGCTTGTTTGTCGCCGACATCTTCTTACTCTTTTCCGATGTCTTGTGGGCCACAAATGCGAGCCAGTGATCTTTGATCTTCTCATATTTGCCGATGAATTCTGGTGTCTTTTTTTTGTCGACAAACTTGTTCAGCTCTTTCCTCCACCTCCTGAATAGGGTTGCCATCTTCTTAAGAGCACAAGACTTGATTAATTGCTCTTTAACTGGCTTCTCTGGATCCTCCTCTAGCGGTAGGGTGAAATTTGCCTTCAGCTGAGTCCAAAGATCTTCTTTCTGCATATCATTGACATAAGACACCTCAGGGTCTTCCTCCTTAGGCTTATACCATTGTTGGATGCTGATCGGGATCTTGTCCCTAACAAGAACCCCGCACTGAGCAGAAAATGTGTGCTTTGTCCGGATGGGTTCAATCGGTTCGCCGTCGGCCGCGATTTATATGATCTCAAACTTTTCATTCGAGCTCAACTTTTTCTTCGGGCCTCGTCTCCTTACCGAAGTTGTGCTCGATCCGGAGGGCAAGAGTAATTAATATGTGTACATATACCAAAACAATGAATGCATCAATTAACTAGTCAGCACGGGCTTAACTAATATATATATATACCTGGCAGGACTCGGTTCGGTCACCGGAGCAGTCAGCACGGTCTCCTTCTTGTACCTCCATTGTGTCATCGGAGCCATCATGAACATAGTCCTCTTCTTGTACCGGCATTAATGGGCCGAAGCCATCATGAACATAGCCCTCTTCTTCACCCAGTCCTTCCTGACAATCGGTGTCGTTGAGAAATGACACAACTTCATCACTTCCTTGTGCGATTATGTCCCCCAACATCGCTTCTGTTTCTTCATCTCGGGAGTGCTCCATAGTTTCTGCAAATATTTACAACATGTCAATTATTATTCAAACATGGTACAGATGGATATATATATATATATATATATATATATATATATATATATATATATATATATATATTAGTGGCAAACGTAGAACTAGCTAGCTAATCACAATAAGGAACCATGTTAGTGGCCTCGACGCTGCTTCTCTAGGGTTTGGGGTCGCCTCGACACAACGCTTCAAGGGTTTGGGGTGGCCTCGACGACAATGCTCTTTTAACTTGGTAAATTTGGGTGGCCTCGAGAGAGTTAATTTGTCGGGTAGGGGTGCGGCGGGAGGGGGTAGGAGACCAACATCGTTTTCTCTCTAGGGTTTGGGTGTCCTCGAGAGTTTTGGTCAAGCGAGAGGGCCGAGGGGGGTGTTGCCGTGGTATAAGTTATCACGGTCGAGAGGGGGTATATATATCGACCGCCCCTCATGCCGAAGTTATCTCGAGGGGGTTATATCGACAACGACGCGACATACATATACATGGGAAAATAATGTTATCTGGGAGGGGGTATCGGTACCCCCCCCCCTCGTGTTGAAGTTTCTTCTTTCTCCTCTATTCCTTTCTTCTTCTTCTCCTCTTCTTTTTCTTCTTCTCCCTCGAGAAAGGAAAATAAGGAAAAGGAAGAAAAGAGGAAGAAGGAAGAAGGAAGAAGAAGAAGAAAAAAAAGAAGAAGAAAAAAGAGGAGAAGAAGAAAGGAATAGAGGAGAAGAAGAAAAATAGAAAATTTCTATTTTTTCTTCTTCTCCTCTATTCCTTTCTATTTATTTTTCTTCTTTTTTTCCTCTTCTTATTTATTTCTCCTCTTCTTCCTCTCCTCTTCTTCTCCTTTCTTCCTCTTCTTATTTTTCTTTTTCCTCTCATTCTTTTAGTATTGCTTGTTTTAAAAAAAATGTTCAAATAGAAAATTTCAAAAAAAAACAAAGGTTTTGCCTAATGCATTGTTCATATGAATATACAAACATTTGCATATTCTACAATAATTAATATCACCAAAAAAATTCTATGAACAGAAAAAAAATCCTAATTTTTCTAAAAATCTATCTTTTGCATATATGAAAACATTAATACACATATGAACAAAAAATACATATATGAACAAAAACATGCTCTGAACAATTTTTTTATACATTTTGAATATCTACATACACATAGCCACATACATACACATATACATTATATATATATATATATATATATATATATATATATATATATATATATGAACAAAAAAACTAAACTAATAAAAATGAAAAAACAGAGCCGCATAGCCACATACATACACATATACATTATATATATGAACAAAACAATTAAACTAATAAGAATGAAAAAAAACAGAGCCGGGGCGGCGCGGCGGCTCACAGCGGGGGCGGCTAGCGATGACGATGGCGACGGTGGGGGCGGCGAGGGCGCCGGCGCGCGGGGGCGGGACGGGGCAGGGGCTCGGGGCGGCATGCGGTGACGGGGATGGAGGTCTCAGGTGGCACACGGCGACAGGGACGAGGAGGGTGGGCTCGGGGAGGCACGCGGCGACGGGGACGAGGACGGCGCGGACTCGGGGAGGCCGGCGACGAGGACGGCGCGGGCTCGAGGAGGCTGGCGACGAGGACGGCGCGGGCTCGGGGAGGCGACGGCCTTGGCGGCGGCGACGGCCTTGGCGGCGGCGGCGGCGACGGCGAGGTGGAGCAGCCTGGCGGCGTCGAGGAGGTCGGCGTCGTTGGGGGCAACTGGGAATGAAATTCTGAATTTTTGCAAAGTGTTTGCTTATATAGCAAAGCCATTGGTCCCGGTTCGTGAAACCAACTGGGACTAATGCACCCTTTAGTCCCGGTTGGTGCCATCATCCGGGACCAAAGGGCTCTTTTTCGGCAGCCCAAAGGGCGGGAAGCGGCGGCCTTTGGTACCGGTTGGTGCCACCAACCCGGACCAATGCCCCCCACTTTAGTCCCGGTTGGTGCCACCAACCAGGACAAAAGGTCCCTGTGCTGCCCGCGCCGGGGCCAAAGTTTAGTCCCACCTCGCTAGTTGAGAGGGGCGCGCAGTGGTTTATAAGCCCCACTGCCGCACCCCTCTCGAGCTCCTCTCCACCGTAGGCTTTCGGGCCTACTTGCTATTGCTTTGCCTGATGAGCCTTCTGGGCCTACTGCGGGCCTGAATCCTGGCCCATAGTAGGGTTTCTGGTCGTATTCAGGCCGTGGGGGCCCAGTAGGAGGCATTTTTTTGTTTTTTTTGTTTTATTTACTTATTGTTGATATTTTTATTATTTTTTCAGTTTTTTTGTTTTGTTTTCTGCATTATTTATTTTCTTTTGTTTTTTGCTTTATTTTTTAATTCTTTTTGCTTTTA
This sequence comes from Triticum timopheevii, assembly GCA_963921465.1. Taxonomy (NCBI): domain Eukaryota; kingdom Viridiplantae; phylum Streptophyta; class Magnoliopsida; order Poales; family Poaceae; genus Triticum; species Triticum timopheevii. Next base: position 483,459,816 of record OY997270.1, on the reverse strand, counting down.
GTTTTAGGAAAATTATAAACTTTCTGTTAGTGCCATTAGTTTTCAAATTTGAAAACACTTTTTTTCTTGCTTTATTTATTTTATTTTGTTTCTACTTACAACAAAATACTTATTGTTGCTATTTTTAATTATTACGAGGGCCGAACCATAAGACATTAAAGTATTTCAAATGAACTCTGAAAAAGTTGAAAGTTGGCATGGTATCATAAATTGACCCAGATAGCATGTGCATGTACAAAACGGACAATGGTATCATACTCGTCAGTTACAAAGTTGGCATGGTATCATCATAATAGTTGCGGGAGAAAGTCTTCACTTTTTCTTCGCTCGTGTCATTTGCTTATTGCGCCGTAACCATGGATAATCTTCATGGTTTATCAGGATGTTGGGGTCAGCCTTGACTTTGAAGGGAGGAATTTCATGAAACTTTTCATAATCTTCAGACATGTCTTTCTTGCCCTCCACTCCCACGATGTCCCTTTTTCCTGAAAGAATTATGTGGCGCTTTGGCTCATCGTATGATGTATTTGCTTCCTTATGTTTTCTTTTTCTCGGTTTGGTAGACATGTCCTTCACATAGATAACCTGTGCCACATCATTGGCTAGGACGAACGGTTCGTGAGTGTACCCAAGATTTTTCAGATCCACTGTTGTCATTCCGTACTGTGGGTCTACCTGTACCCCGCCTCCTGACAGATTGACCCATTTGCATTAAACAAAGAGACCTTAAAATCATGTTTGTAGTCAAGTTCCCATATGTCCACTATGTAACCATAATATGTGTCCTTTCCCCTCTCGGTTGTTGCATCAAAGCCGACACCGCTGTTTTGGTTGGTGCTCTTTTGATCTTGGTCAATCGTGTAAAATGTATTCCCATTTATCTCATATCCTTTCCAAATCAATACAGTCAAAAATGGTCCCCTGGACAACAAGTACAGCTCATCACAAACAGTGTTGTCACCTCTGAGACGTGCTTCCAACCAACTGCTGAAAGTCCTGATGTGTTCACATGTAGTCCAGTCATCGCACTGCTCCGGGTGTTTGGAGCGCAGACTATTCTTGTGTTCATCGACATACGGGGTCACCAAGGTAGAGTTCTGTAGAACTGTGTAGTGTGCTTGAGACCAAGAATATTCGTCCCTGCATATTATTGAGTCCCTTCCAAGCGTGCCTTTTCCAGTCAGTCTCCCCTCATACCGTGATTTAGGGAGACCTATCTTCTTAAGGCCAGGAATGAAGTCAACACAAAACCCGATGACATCCTCTGTTTGATGGCCCATGGAGATGCTTCTTTCTGGCCTAGCGCGGTTACGGACATATTTCTTTAGGACTCCCATGAACCTCTCAAAGGGGTACATATTGTGTAGAAATACGGGGTCTAGAATGACAATCTCGTCAACTAGATGAACTAGGATGTGCGTCATGATATTGAAGAAGGATGGTGGGAACACCAGCTCGAAACTGACAAGACATTGCACCACATCACTCCTTAGCCTTGGTATGATTTCTGGATCGATCACCTTCTGAGAGATTGCATTGAGGAATGCACATAGCTTCACAATGGCTAATCGGACGTTTTCCGGTAGAAGCCCCCTCAATGCAACCGAAAGCAGTTACGTCATAATCACGTGGCAGTCATGAGACTTTAGGTTCTGAAACTTTTTCTCTGCCATATTTATTATTCCTTTTATATTCGACGAGAAGCCAGTCGGGACCTTCATACTAAGCAGGCATTCAAAGAAGATTTCCTTCTCTTCTTTGGTAAGAGCATAGCTGGCAGGAACTTCATACTGCTTTGGAGGCATGTCGTCTTTTTCGTGCAAACATTGCAGGTCCTCCCATGCCTCAGCTGTATCTTTTGTCTTCCCATACACGCCCAAGAAGCCTAGCAGGTTCACGCAAAGGTTCTTCGTCACGTGCATCACGTCGATCGAAGAGCGGACCTCTAGGTCTTTCCAGTAGGGTAGGTCCCGAAATATGGGTGCGTGTCCCCCAGCGTCACTCGGTACAGCTAGTCCGACGGGACCCTTTCCAAAGATTACGTGTATATCAGTGACCATAGCAAGTACGTGATCACCGGTACGCATGGCAGGCTTCTTCCGATGATCTGCCTCGCCTTTGAAATGCTTGCCTTTCTTTCGACATTGATGGTTGGTCGGAAGAAATCGACGATGGCCAAGGTACACATTCTTCCTACAGCTTGCCAGGTATATACTATCGGTGTCAAGTAAACAGTACGTGCATGCGTGGTATCCCTTGTTTGTCTGTCCTGAAAGGTTACTGAGAGCGGGCCAATCGTTGATGGTCACGAACAGCAACGCCTTTAGGTTAAATTCCTCCTGTTTGTGCTCATCCCACGTACGTACACCGTTTCCATTCCACAGCTGTAAAAGTTCTTCACCTAATGGCCTTAGGTACACATCAATGTCGTTGCCGGGTTGCTTAGGGCCTTGGATGAGAACTGGCATCATAATGAACTTCCGCTTCATGAACATCCAAGGAGGAAGGTTATACATACATAGAGTCACGGTCCAGGTGCTGTGATTGCTGCTCTGCTCCCCGAAAGGATTAATGCCATCCGCTCTTAAAGCAAACCATACGTTCCTTGGCTCACTTGCAAACTCATCCCAGTACTTTCTCTCGATTTTTCTCTACTGCGACCCGTCAGCGGGTGCTCTCAACTTCCGGTCTTTCTTACGGTCCTCATTGTGCCATCGCATCAACTTGGCATGCTCTCCATTTCTGAACAGACGTTTCAACCGTGGTATTATAGGAGCATACCACATCACCTTCGCAGGAACCCTCTTCCTGGGGGGCTCGCCGTCAACATCACCAGGGTCATCTCGTCTGATCTTATACCGTAATGCACTGCATACCGGGCATGCGTTCAGATCCTTGTATGCACCGTGGTAGAGGATGCAGTCATTAGGGCATGCATGTATCTTCTGCACCTCCAATCCTAGAGGGCATACGACCTTCTTTGCTGCGTATGTACTGTCGGGCAATTCGTTATCCTTTGGAAGCTTCTTCTTCAATATTTTCAGTGGCTTCTCAAATCCTTTGTCAGGCACAGCATTCTCTGCCTTTCACTGCAGCAATTCCAGTACGGTACCGAGCTTTGTGTTGCCATCTTCACAATTGGGGTACAACCCTTTTTTGTGGTCCTCTAACATGCGATCGAACTTTGGCTTCTCCTTTTGACTTTCGCATTGCATCCTTGCGTCGACAATGATCCGGCGGAGATCATCATCATCGGGCACATCGTCTGGTTCCTCTTGATCTTCAGCAGCTTCACCCGTTGTAGCATCATCGTGCACATCGTCTGGTTCCTCTTGATGTTCAGTAGCATCACCGTATTCAGGGGGCACATTGTTGTCATCGTACTCTTCTTCTTCGCCGTCTTCCATCATAACCCCTATTTCTCCGTGCCTCGTCCAAACATTATAGTGTGGCATGAAACCCTTGTAAAGCAGGTGGGTGTGAAGGATTTTCTGGTCAGAGTAAGACTTCGTATTCCCACATATAGGGCATGGACAACACATAAAACCATTCTGCTTGTTTGCCTCAGCCACTTCGAGAAAATCATGCACGCCCTTAATGTACTCGGAGGTGTGTCTTGAACCGTACATCCATCGCAGGTTCATCTGCGTGCATTATATATAATGAAGTGTGTCAAAAATCATTAGAGAACATCATGAATAGATAATTAAGTGACCAAATTAATAGAAGTTCATCATCACATTAAAACCAAAGTACATACATAGTTCTCATCTAATAACATAAAACTCTGCAGAACATCTAAATTAATTAAACCATACACTGAAACTATGTAAAACATTTCAATGCGAAAACAAATGCGATCATAATCGCAACCAATGTAACAACTGATCCAACGGCATAATGATACCAAGCCTCTGTATGAATGGCATATTTTCTAATCTTTCTAATCTTCAAGCGCATTGCATCCATCTTGATCTTGTGATCATCAACGACATCCGCAACATGCAACTCCAATATCATCTTCTCCTCCTCAATTTTTCTAATTTTTTCCTTCAACAAATTGTTTTCTTCTTCAACTAAATTTAACCTCTCGACAATATGGTCGGTTGGAATTTCCGGTTCAACAACCTCCCAGATAAATAAAATCTATGTCACGTTGGACGGCATAATTGTCATAAACAATAAATGAACCAATAGTTATGAAAAGATAATATATACCACATCCGAATCATAGACAGGACGAGGGCCGACGGGGGCGGATACCAAAACCATCACACTATATAAGATGCAATAATAAAAGTAAGAAAATTATACAAGTATCTATATAAACATACAAGTAAGAATTTTTTTTCCTTTCAGAAAGAAGATAAGAACAAGAGGCTCACCACGGTGGTGCCGGCGATCGACGGCGGTGAAGACGGGGACGGGACGTGACGGACCGCTAAACCTAGACAAATATTGAGGAAAATGGAGCTTGGAGGTCGAGCTTGGAGAGGAGAAAGCTTAAGTAGTGTGGCTCGGGCATTCCATCGAACACCTCGTGTGCATAGGAGGTGAACTAGAGCACCACAAAGCTCTCCCCTCGCCGGCCACGAAAAACAGAGAAGTGGGAGTGCTCTTCTCGTGGGCAAGGGGTATATATAGGCAACTAATTGGTCCCGGTTCGTGCCCAGAACCGGGACTAAAGGGCAGCCTTTGGTCCCGGTTCAAGCCACCAACCGGGACCAATGATGGTGGGCCAGGAGCGAGGCCCATTGTTCCCGGTTCGTCCCACCAACCGAGACCAATAGGTCCAGTCGAACCGAGACCAATGGCCCACGTGGCCCGACCGGCCCCCGTGGCTCACGAACCGGGTCCAATGCCCCCATTGGTCCCGGTTCTGGATTGAACCGGGACTAATGGGCTGGCCCGGCCTGGACCATTGCCCCCTTTTCTACTAGTGAGATGTGGCATAAGCATTGCACATCTAAGTCCTATGTCACTGATCCTACGCGGAGATCCGTGTGAGTATTTTCTTTTTCTTTTCCTTTCCTTTTTATGCTTCATTGTGTCACTTAGATATGCAATAACTAGGACACATCTGTATGTGCCTTAGACAAACCCTTTATTTAAACTGGTTTTTAGCTCACTGATCTACTTAATTCGGTTTTGCGTTCCAAATTTAGTAATGTCGTTATGGAAAGAAATTGATCTCGGTGATATCTAATTAATCTTTAAAGACCAAATCTATAAAAAGGAATAAATTTTGATAACACAAGACAACATTTTGAAAAGGTATCAATGTCAAATGCATCATCGGTACATTCTTAAATTCTTTGATTAAAGAGTTTTATCTCTTGATATTTTATTATGGTTGCTGATATATACATTCCCATATCACTCTGAGAAATATTTTTCGTCGGGAGAAAAAAACAAAGGAATAAAAGGAAAGTAATTTACCGATTAAAAAGAAGTCGCCAAGGCAATCTAGTGCGCAAGAAAATTTTGAATATGTATGCGAGACACAATTAATGTTGAATTACTATATATTCCCTCGTTGGAATGCACGGGCAATTAACTAGCATCAGTAGTAGGTTAGTTAAAGTGCCAGTATTATGTTTCGGTACAACGGTTTAGTTGAATCTATCATTGAGGTGAGATTATGTGGGATGTCGAGTTGTCCCATAAAAAATTATGTGGACACATGTGGGCCTCCTACTTATATTATGCGACAGATATAGATGTGGATATGGATAAGAGTTGGGTTTGTTCAATTCAGTTACGGTTGTCTGAGCGGAATAATTTTCCTACTTTAGAAGATGTTACAAACTGCATTTCATTAGAGATGGATTTGCAGCAAATTGCAAGAACGAGCGATTCTTTTTTTTCCACCAAGTCTGTACAATTTTTTAGTTAGGATTCATTGCTTGGTTGCTTCAAGAGTTAATAATGGGCACAATGATGTATCAGTTGCATGCCCAACAACGGACATCATATTTTTGTGGAATGCACGACATTCAACTATATGTTACAACGTGGTATTTTCTCAGGAGACATTGGATCTGCCTTCTTGGCTCGGGGGTGTTGGGGAACGTAGTAATTTTAAAACATTTCCTACGCACACGCAAGATCATGGTGATGGCATAGCAACGAGAGGGGAGAGTGTATGTCCACGTACCCTCGTAGACCGTAAGCGGAAGCGTTTAGCACAACGCGGTTGATGTAGTCGTACGTCTTCACAATCAGACCGATCCAAGCACCGAACGTATGGGGCCTCCGAGTTCAGCACACGTTCAGCTCGATGACGATCTCCGGCCTCCGATCCAGCAAAGCTCCGGAGATGAGTTCCGTCAGCATGACGGCGTGGTGACGATGATGATGTTCTACCGGCGCAGGGCTTCGCCTAAACTCCGCGACGATATGACCGAGGTGGAATATGGTGGAGGGGGGCACCGCACACGGCTAAGGAACGATCCGTAGATCAACTTGTGTCTATGGGGTGCCCCCCGCCCCCGTATATAAAGGAGCCAGGGGGGAGGAGGCGGCCGGCCAAGGAGGGCGCGCCAAGGGGGGAGTCCTACTCCCACCAGGAGTAGGACTCCCTTCTTTCCAAGTAGGAGTAGGAGAAGGGGGAAAGAGGAGGAAGAGGGGAAGGAAGGGGGGGGGGCGCCGCCCCCCTTCCCTTGTCCTATTCGGACTAGGAGGGGGAGGGGCGCGCGGCCCCTTCTTGGCTCCTTCCCTCTTCTCCCTCATGGCCCATGTAGGCCCAATAACCCCCCGGGGGGTTCCGGTAACCTCCCGGTACTCCAGTAAAATGCCGATTTCACCCGGAACGATTCTGATGTCCAAATATAGGCTTCCAATATATCGATCTTTATGTCTCGACCATTTCGAGACTCCTTGTCATGTCCGTGAACACATCTGGGACTCCGAACAAACTTCGGTACATCAAAACTTATAAACTCATAATAAAACTGTCATTGTAACGTTAAGCGTGCAGACCCTACGGGTTCGAGAACTATGTAGACATGACCTATAACTATTCTCGGTCAATAACCAATAGCGGGACCTGGATGCCCATATTGGTTCTGACATATTCTACGAAGATCTTTATCAGTCAAACCGCATAACAACATACGTTGTTCCCTTTGTCATCGGTATGTTACTTGCCCGAGATTCGATCGTCGGTATCCAATACCTAGTTCAATCTCGTTACGGGCAAGTCTCTTTACTCGTTACGTAATGCATCATTCCGTAACTAACTCATTAGCTACATTGCTTGCAAGGCTTATAGTGATGTGCATTACCGAGAGGGCCCAGAGATACCTCTCCGACAATCGGAGTGACAAAATCTAATCTCGAAATACGCCAACCCAACATGTACCTTTGGAGACACCTGTAGTACTCCTTTATAATCACCCAGTTACGTTGTGACGTTTGGTAGCACCCAAAGTGTTCCTCCGGTAAATGGGAGTTGCATAATCTCATAGTTACAGGGACATGTATAAGTCATGAAGAAAGCAATAGCAGTATACTAAACGATCAAGTGCTAGGCTAACGGAATGGGTCATGTCAATCACATCATTCTTCTAATGATGTGATCCCACTAATCAAATGACAACACATGTCTATGGTTAGGAAACATAACCATCTTTGATTAATGAGCTAGTCAAGTAGAGGCATACTAGTAACTCTAGTTTTGTCTATGTATTCACACATGTATCATGTTTTCGGTTAATACAATTCTAGCATGAATAATAAACATTTATCATGATATGAGGAAATAAATAATAACTTTATTATTGCCTCTAGGGCATATTTCCTTCAGTCTCCCACTTGCACTAGAGTCAATAATCTAGATTACATAGTAATGATTCTAACACCCATGGAGTCTTGGTGCTGATCATGTTTTGCTCGTGAGAGAGGCTTAGTCAACGGGTCTGCAATATTCAGATCCGTATGTATCTTCCAAATCTCTATGTCTCCCACTTGGACTTGGTCCCGAATGGAACTGAAGCGTCTCTTGATGTGCTTGGTCCTCTTGTGAAATCTGGATTCCTTTGCCAAGGCAATTGCACCAGTATTGTCACAGAAGATCTTCATTGGTCCTGATGCACTAGGTATGACACCTAGATCGGAAATGAACTCCTTCATCCAGACCCCTTCATTTGCTGCTTCAGAAGCAGGTATGTACTCCGCTTCACATGTAGATCCCGCCACGACGCTTTGTTTAGAACTGCACCAACTTACAGCTCCACCGTTTAATAAAAATACGTATCCGGTTTGCGATTTAGAATCGTCCGGATCAGTGTCAAAGCTTGCATCGACGTAACCATTTACGACTAGCTCTTTGTCACCTCCATATACGAGAAACATATCCTTAGTCCTTTTCAGGTATTTTAGGATGTTCTTGGCCGCTGTCCAGTGATCCACTCCTGGATTACTTTGGTACCTTCCTGCCAAGCTTATTGCTAAGCATATGTCAGGTCTGGTACACAGCATTGCATACATGATAGAGCCTATGGCTGAAGCATAGGGAACATCTTTCATTTTCTCTCTATCTTCTGCTGTGGTCGGGCATTGAGTTTGACTCAACTTCACACCTTGTAGCACAGGCAAGAATCCTTTCTTTGCCTGATCCATTTTGAACTTTTTCAAAATTTTGTCAAGGTATGTGCTTTGTGAAAGTCCTATTAAGCGTCTTGATCTATCTCTATAGATCTTGATGCCTAATATGTAAGCAGCTTCACCGAGGTCTTTCATTGAAAAACTTTTATTCAAGTATCCCTTTATGCTATCCAGAAATTCTATATCATTTCCAATTAATAATATGTCATCTACATATAAAATCAGAAATGCTACAGAGCTCCCACTCACTTTCTTGTAAATACAGGCTTCTCCAAAAGTCTGTATAAAACCATATGCTTTGATCACACTATCAAAACGTTTATTCCAACTCCGAGATGCTTGCACCAGTCCATAAATGGATCGCTGGAGCTTGCACACTTTGTTAGCACCTTTTGGATCAACAAAACCTTCTGGCTGCATCATATACAACTCTTCTTCCAGAAATCCATTCAAGAATGCAGTTTTGACATCCATTTGCCAAATTTCATAATCATGAAATGCAGCAATAGCTAACATGATACGGACAGACTTAAGCATCGCTACGGGTGAGAAAGTCTCATCGTAGTCAACCCCTTGAACTTGTCGAAAACCTTTTGCAACAAGTCGAGCTTTATAGACAGTTACATTACCATCAACGTCAGTCTTCTTCTTAAAGATCCATTTATTCTCAATGGCTTGCCGATCATCGGGCAAGTCAACCAAAGTCCATACTTTGTTCTCATACATGGATCCCATCTCAGATTTCAAGGCCTCTAGCCATTTTGCGGAATCTGGGCTCATCATCGCTTCCTCATAGTTCGTAGGTTCATCATGGTCAAGTAACATAACTTCCAGAATAGGATTACCGTACCACTCTGGTGCAGATCTTACTCTGGTAGACCTACGAGGTTCAGTAGAAACTTGATCTGATGTTTCATGATCAATATCATTAGCTTCCTCACTAATTGGTGTAGTTGTCACAGGAACCGGTTCTTGTGATGAACTACTCTCCAATAAGGGAGCAGGTACTGTTACCTCATCAAGTTCTACTTTCCTCCCACTCACTTCTTTCGAGAGAAACTCCTTCTCTAGAAAGGATCCATTCTTAGCAACGGATGTCTTGCCTTCGGATCTGTGATAGAAGGTGTACCCAACAGTCTCTTTTGGGTATCCTATGAAGACACATTTCTCCGATTTGGGTTCGAGCTTATCTGGTTGAAGTTTCTTCACATAAGCATCGCAGCCCCAAACTTTAAGAAACGACAACTTTGGTTTCTTGCCAAACGTCAGTTCATAAGGCGTTGTCTCAACGGATTTTGATGGTGCTCTATTTAACATGAATGCGGCTAAAGCATAACCCCAAAACGATAGCGGTAAATCAGTAAGAGACATCATAGATCGCACCATATCAAGTAAAGTATGATTATGACGTTCGGACACACCATTTATTTGTGGTGTTCCAGGTGGCGTGAGTTGCGAAACTTTTCCGCATTGTTTCAAATGTAAACCAAACTCGTAACTCAAATATTCTCCTCCACGATCAGATCGTAGAAACTTTATTTTCTTGTTACGATGATTTTCCACTTCACTCTGAAATTCTTTGAACTTTTCAAATGTTTCAGATTTGTGCTTCATTAAGTAGATATACCCATATCTGCTCAAATCATCTGTGAAGGTGAGAAAATAACGATATCCGCCACGAGCGTCAATATTCATCGGACCACATACATCTGTATGTATGATTTCCAACAAATCTGTTGCTCTCTCCATAGTACCGGAGAACGGTGTTTTAGTCATCTTGCCCATGAGGCACGGTTCGCAAGTACCAAGTGATTCATAATCAAGTGATTCCAAAAGTCCATCAGTATGGAGTTTCTTCATGCGCTTTACACCGATATGACCTAAACGGCAGTGCCACAAATAAGTTGCACTATCATTATCAACTCTGCATCTTTTGGCTTCAACATTATGAATATGTGTATCACTACTATCGAGATTCAATAAAAATAGACCACTCTTCAAGGGTGCATGACCATAAAAGATATTACTCATATAAATAGAACAACCATTATTCTCTGATTTAAATGAATAACCGTCTCGCATCAAACAAGATCCAAATATAATGTTCATGCTCAACGCTGGCACCAAATAACAATTATTCAGGTCTAAAACTAATCCCGAAGGTAGATGTAGAGGTAGCGTGCCGACCGCGATCACATCGACTTTGGAACCATTTCCCACGCGCATCGTCACCTCGTCCTTGGCCAGTGCTCGCTTATTCCGTAGTCCCTATTTCGAGTTGCAAATATTAGCAACAGAACCAGTATCAAATACCCAGGTGCTACTACGAGCTCTAGTTAGGTACACATCAATAACATGTATATCACATATACCTTTGTTCACTTTGCCATCCTTCTTATCCGCCAAATACTTGGGGCAGTTCCGCTTCCAGTGACCAGTCTGCTTGCAGTAGAAGCACTCAGTTTCAGGCTTAGGTCTAGACTTGGGTTTCTTCTCTTGAGCAGCAACTTGCTTGCCGTTCTTTTTGAAGTTCCCCTTCTTCTTCCCTTTGCCCTTTTTCTTGAAACTAGTGGTCTTGTTGACCATCAACACTTGATGCTCCTTCTTGATTTCTACCTCCGCAGCTTTTAGCATTGCGAAGAGCTCGGGAATAGTCTTGTTCATCCCTTGCATATTATAGTTCATCACAAAGCTCTTGTAGCTTGGTGGCAGTGATTGGAGAATTCTGTCAATGACGCTATCATCCGGAAGATTAACTCCCAGTTGAATCAAGTGATTATTATACCCAGACATTTTGAGTATATGCTCACTGACAGAACTATTCTCCTCCATCTTGCAGCTGTAGAACTTATTGGAGACTTCATATCTCTCAATCCGGGCATTTGCTTGAAATATTAACTTCAACTCCTGGAACATCTCATATGCTCCATGACGTTCAAAACGTCGTTGAAGACCCGGTTCTAAGCCGTAAAGCATGGCACACTGAACTATAGAGTAGTCATCAGCTTTGCTCTGCCAGACGTTCTTAACGTCGTCAGTTGCATCAGCAGCAGGCCTGGCACCCAACGGTGCTTCCAGGACGTAACTTTTTTGTGCAGCAATGAGGATAATTCTCAGGTTATGGACCCAGTCCGTGTAATTGCTACCATCATCTTTCAACTTTGCTTTCTCAATGAACGCATTAAAATTCAACGAAACAACAGCACGAGCCATCTATCTACAAACAAACATAGACAAGCAAAATACTATCAGGTACTAAGTTCATGATAAACTTAAGTTCAATTAATCATATTACTTAAGAACTCCCACTTAGACAGACATCTCTCTAGTCATCTAAGTGATCACGTGATCCAAATCAACTAAACCATAACCGATCATCACGTGAGATGGAGTAGTTTTCAATGGTGAACATCACTATGTTGATCATATCTACTATATGATTCACGCTCGACCTTTCGGTCTCCGTGTTCCGAGGCCATATCTGCATATGCTAGGCTTATCAAGTTTAACCTGAGTATTCCGCGTGTGCAAAACTGGCTTGCACCCGTTGTAGATGGACGTAGAGCTTATCACACCCGATCATCACGTGGTGTCTGGGCACGACGAACTTTGGCAACGGTGCATACTCAGGGAGAACACTTCTTGATAATTTTAGTGAGAGATCATCTTAAAATGCTACCGTCAATCAAAGCAAGATAAGATGCATAAAGGATAAACATCACATGCAATCAATATAAGTGATATGATATGGCCATCATCATCTTGTGCTTGTGATCTCCATCTCCAAAGCACCGTCGTGATCACCATCGTCACCGGCGCGACACCTTGATCTCCATCATAGCATCGTTGTCGTTACGCCATCTATTGCTTCTACGACTATCGCTACCACTTAGTGATAAAGTAAAGCAATTACAGGGCGTTTGCATTTCATACAATAAAGCGACAACCATATGGCTCCTGCCAGTTGCCGATAACTTCGGTTACAAAACATGATCATCTCATACAATAATATAGCATCACGTCTTGACCATATCACATCACAACATGCCCTGCAAAAACAAGTTAGACGTCCTCTACTTTATTGTTGCAAATTTTACGTGGCTGCTACGGGCTTAGCAAGAACCGTTCTTACCTACGCATCAAAAACCACAACGATAGTTCGTCAAGTTGGTGCTGTTTTAACCTTCGCAAGGACCGGGCATAGCCACACTCGATTCAGCTAAAGTGAGAGAGACAGACACCCGCCAGCCACATTTAAGCATGAGTGCTCGTAACGGTGAAACCAGTCTCGCGTAAGCCTACGCGTAATGTCGGTCCGGGCCGCTTCATCTCACAATACCGCCGTGTTGGGGAACGTAGTAATTTCAAAAATTTGCCTACGCACACGCAAGATCATGGTGATGATATAGCAACGAGGGGAGAGTGTTGTCTACGTACCCTCGTAGACCGAAGCGGAAGCGTTGACGCAACGTAGAGGACGTAGTCGTACGTCCTCCCGGTCCGACCGATCCAAGCACCGTTACTCCGGCACCTCCGAGTTCTTGACACACGTACAGCTCGATGACGCACCCTCGATCTCCAATCCAGTAGAGGTTCCGAGGGGGAGTTCCGTCAGCACGACGGCGTGGTGACGATCTTGATGTTCTCCTGTCGCAGGGCTTCGCCTAAGCACCGCTACAATATGATCGAGGTGTAATATCGTGGAGGGGGGCACCGCACACGGCTAAGGAATGATCAATGATCAACTTCTGTGTCCTAGGGTGCCCCCCTACCCCCGTATATAAAGGAGGGAGGGAGGAGGTGGCCGGCCTCAAGGGGGGCGCGCCATAGGGAGGGGGAAACCTACTCCAAGTAGGTTTCCCTCTCTTTTCCTTATCTTATTTGGAGGGGGAAGGAAGGAGTACTAGTATTAGGAAGTAGTACTAGTAGTAGGAAGGAAGAGAGGGGGGAAGGAGAAAGGAAAGGGGGGGCCGGCCCCCCTCCCCAATTCGGATTGGGCTTGGGGGGGGGGGCTCCCTTGCTCCTTCTCTCTTCCTCCTACATGGGCCCAATAAGGCCCATATACCTCCCGGGGGGTTCCGGTAACCTCCCGGAGCTCCAAACTTCTCCGGAACCTTTCCGGTGTCCAAATATATCCGTCCAATATATCAATCTTTATGTATCGACCATTACGAGACTCCTCGTCTTGTCCGTGATCATATCCGGGACTCCGAACAAACTTCGGTACATCAAAATACATAAACTCATAATATAATTGTCATCGAAACCTTAAGCGTGCAGACCCTACGGTTCGAGAACAATGCAGACATGACCGAGACACGTCTCTGGTCAATAACCAATAGCGGGACCTGGATGCCCATATTGGTTCCTACATATTCTACGAAGATCTTTATCGGTCAAACCGCATAACAACATACTTTGTTCCCTTTGTCATCGGTATGTTACTTGCCGGTATCCAATACCTAGTTCAATCTCGTTACCGGCAAGTCTCTTTACTCGTTCTGTAATATGTCATCTCATAACTAACTCATTAGTTATATGCTTGCAAGGCTTAGGTGATGAGTATTACCGAGAGGGCCCAGAGATACCTCTCCGACAATCGGAGTGACAAAACCTAATCTCGAATTATGCCAACTCAACATGAACCTTCGGAAACACCTGTAGAGCACCTTTATAATCACCCAGTTACGTTGTGACGTTTGGTAGCACACAAAGTGTTCTTCCGGTACACGGGAGTTGCACAATCTCATAGTTTCAGGAACTTTGTATAAGTCATGAAGAAAGCAATAGCAGTATACTAAACGATCAAGTGCTAGGCTAACAAAATGGGTCATGTCAATCACATCATTCTTCTAATGATGTGATCCCACTAATCAAATGACAACACATGTCTATGGTCAGGAAACATGACCATCTTTGATTAATGAGCTAGTCAAGTAGAGGCATACTAGTGACTATATGTTTGTCTATGTATTCACACATGTATCATGTTTCCGGTTAATACAATTCTAGCATGAATAATAAACATTTATCATGATATGAGGAAATAAATAATAACTTTATTATTGCCTCTAGGGCATATTTCCTTCACGCCGAACCAAAGTATGACATGCTGGTAAGCAGTATGACTTATATCGCCCACAACTCACTTGTGTTCTACTCGTGCAAATAACATCAAACCATAAAAACCTAGGCTCGGATGCCACTGTTGGGGAACGTAGTAATTTCAAAAAATTTCCTACGCACACGCAAGATCATGGTGATGATATAGCAACGAGGGGAGAGTGTTGTCTACGTACCCTCGTAGACCGAAGCGGAAGCGTTGAAGCAATGTAGAGGAAGTAGTCGTACGTCCTGCCGGTCCGACCGATCCAAGCACCGTTACTCCGGCACCTCCGAGTTCTTGACACGCGTACAGCTCGATGACGCACCCTCGATCTCCAATCCAGTAGAGGTTCCGAGGGGGAGTTCCGTCAGCACGACGGCGTGGTGACGATCTTGATGTTCTCCTATCGCAGGGCTTCGCCTAAGCACCGCTACAATATGATCGAGGTGTAATATCGTGGAGGGGGGCACCGCACACGGCTAAGGAACGATCAATGATCAACTTCTGTGTCCTAGGGTGCCCCCTACCCCCGTATATAAAGGAGGGAGGGAGGAGGTGGCTGGCCTCAAGGGGAGCGCGCCATAGGGAGGGGGAAACCTACTCCAAGTAGGTTTCCCTCTCTTTTCCTTATCTTATTTGGAGGGGGAAGGAAGGATTACTAGTATTAGGAAGTAGTACTAGTAGTAGGAAGGAAGAGAGGGGGAAGGAGAAAGGAAAGGGGGGGCCGGCCCCCCTCCCCAATTCGGATTGGGCTTGGGGGGGGGCCCTCCCTTGCTCCTTCTCTCTTCCTCCTACATGGGCCCAATAAGGCCCATATACCTCCCGGGGGGTTCCGGTAACCTCCCGGAGCTCCAAACTTCTCCGGAACCTTTCCGGTGTCCAAATATATCCGTCCAATATATCAATCTTTATGTCTCGACCATTACGAGACTCCTCGTCATGTCCGTGATCATATCCGGGACTCCGAACAAACTTCGGTACATCAAAATAAATAAACTCATAATATAATTGTCATCGAAACCTTAAGCGTGCGGACCCTACGGTTCGAGAACAATGCAAACATGACCGAGACACGTCTCTGGTCAATAACCAATAGCGGGACCTGGATGCCCATATTGGTTCCTACATATTCTACGAAGATCTTTATCGGTCAAACCGCATAACAACATACTTTGTTCCCTTTGTCATCGGTATGTTACTTGCCCGAGATTTGATCGTCGGTATCCAATACCTAGTTCAATCTCGTTACCGGCAAGTCTCTTTACTCGTTCTGTAATATGTCATCTCATAACTAACTCATTAGTTATATGCTTGCAAGGCTTAGGTGATGAGTATTACCGAGAGGGCCCAGAGATACCTCTCCGACAATCGGAGTGACAAAACCTAATCTCGAATTATGCCAACTCAACATGAACCTTCGGAAACACCTGTAGAGCACCTTTATAATCACCCAGTTACGTTGTGACGTTTGGTAGCACACAAAGTGTTCTTCCGGTACACGGGAGTTGCACAATCTCATAGTTTCAGGAACTTTGTATAAGTCATGAAGAAAGCAATAGCAGTATACTAAACGATCAAGTGCTAGGCTAACAAAATGGGTCATGTCAATCACATCATTCTTCTAATGATGTGATCCCACTAATCAAATGACAACACATGTCTATGGTCAGGAAACATGACCATCTTTGATTAATGAGCTAGTCAAGTAGAGGCATACTAGTGACTATATGTTTGTCTATGTATTCACACATGTATCATGTTTCCGGTTAATACAATTCTAGCATGAATAATAAACATTTATCATGATATGAGGAAATAAATAATAACTTTATTATTGCCTCTAGGGCATATTTCCTTCACGCCGAACCAAAGTATGACATGCTGGTAAGCAGTATGACTTGTATCTCCCACAACTCACTTGTGTTCTACTCATGCATATAACATCAACGCATAAAACCTAGGCTCGGATGCCACTGTTGGGGAACGTAGTAATTTCAAAAAAATTCCTACGCACACGCAAGATCATGGTGATGGCATAGCAACGAGAGGGGAGAGTGTATGTCCACGTACCCTCGTAGACCGTAAGCAGAAGCGTTTAGCACAATGCGGTTGATGTAGTCGTACATCTTCACGATCTGACCGATCCAAGCACCGAACGTACGGGGCCTCCGAGTTCAGCACACGTTCAGCTCGATGACGATCTCCGGCCTCCGATCCAGCAAAACTCCGGAGATGAGTTCCGTCAGCACGACGGCGTGGTGACGATGATGATGTTCTACCGGCGCAGGGCTTCGCCTAAACTCCACGACGATATGACCGAGGTGGAATATGGTGGAGGGGGGCACCGCACACGGCTAAGGAACGATCCGTAGATCAACTTGTGTCTATGGGGTGCCCCCCGCCCCCGTATATAAAGGAGCCACGGGGGAGGAGGTGGCCGGCCAAGGAGAGCGCGCCAAGGGGGGAGTCCTACTCCCACCGGGAGTAGGACTCCCTTCTTTCCAAGTAGGAGTAGGAGAAGGGGGAAAAGAGGAGGAAGAGGGGAAGGAAAGGGGGGGCGCCGCCCCCATTCCCTTGTCCTATTCGGACTAGGAGGGGAGGGGCACACGGCCCCTTCTTGGCTCCTTCCCTCTTCTCCCTCGTGGCCCATGTAGGCCCAATAACCCCCCGGGGGGTTCCGGTAACCTCCCGGTACTCCGGTAAAATGCCGATTTCACCCGGAACGATTCCGATGTCCAAATATAGGCTTCCAATATATCGATCTTTATGTCTCGACCATTTCGAGACTCCTCTTCATGTCCGTGATCACATCCGAGACTCCGAACAAACTTCGGTACATCAAAACTTATAAACTCGTAATAAAACTGTCATCGTAACGTTAAGCGTGCGGACCCTACGGGTTCGAGAACTATGTAGACATGACCTAGAACTATTCTCGGTCAATAACCAATAGCGGGACCTGGATGCCCATATTGGTTCCTACATATTCTACGAAGATCTTTATCGGTCAAACCGCATAACAACATACGTTGTTCCCTTTGTCATCGGTATGTTACTTGCCCGAGATTCGATCGTCGGTATCCAATACCTAGTTCAATCTCGTTACGGGCAAGTCTCTTTACTCGTTACGTAATGCATCATTCCGTAACTAACTCATTAGCTACATTGCTTGCAAGGCTTATAGTGATGTGCATTACCGAGAGGGCCCAGAGATACCTCTCCGACAATCGGAGTGACAAAATCTAATCTCGAAATACGCCAACCCAACATGTACCTTTGGAGACACCTGTAGTACTCCTTTATAATCACCCAGTTACGTTGTGATGTTTGGTAGCACCCAAAGTGTTCCTCCGGTAAACGGGAGTTGCATAATCTCATAGTTACAGGGACATGTATAAGTCATGAAGAAAGCAATAGCAGTATACTAAACGATCAAGTGCTAGGCTAACGGAATGGGTCATGTCAATCACATCATTCTTCTAATGATGTGATCCCACTAATCAAATGACAACACATGTCTATGGTTAGGAAACATAACCATCTTTGATTAATGAGCTAGTCAAGTAGAGGCATACTAGTGACTATAGTTTTGTCTATGTATTCACACATGTATCATGTTTCCGGTTAATACAATTCTAGCATGAATAATAAACATTTATCATGATATGAGGAAATAAATAATAACTTTATTATTGCCTCTAGGGCATATTTCCTTTAGGGGGCATCATAGGCGGTGCACGCCTCCTACCCCATGATGGGGGTGGCGGATTGGCACAAACACGGTGGGAGGGAATCAGGGTGGAGAGCTGGGCGGTTGGCGGGGGGCTCCTCCTTGGTAGTCCGTGGAGAAGTATGATGTGAAGGAGAGAGGGTGCCATGGAGAAGGTGAGGTGGGTGTCATCTGGTTTTAAAGGAGATGGCTCCAGCGAGAAAGGTCTTGCTACAGCGGGAAACCGAGCGGGAAGGGTAGGGTCCGGCAGGAAAAGAAAATGGTGCGTCGTGGGGTGGGATATTTATGTTGGACCCATGTGTTGGAGATAACATCACACATAGTCCGGACAATCACATTTCTCTCCCACGTATAGTCTGGATTTGGGGAGTCCGGACTGTTTAGACAATTGAATTATAGGGGCCTGCTAGGCTCCCGTATGATGTTCGAACACGCCCGGATGTATGAGAGAAATGAGCTTTGACTTTAAAGATGACCAAATCATTTGTTTCATTTAATTATATGCATTGTAGCCCGGAGCAACGCACGGCGTTTTACTAGTATGGTTAGGGTAACAGATATTAGGGAAAATCGTGCCAAGCACATTTACAATTTGAAATGTGCATCGGTACATGTTGCTTGTTTGACTGGGTCAGGTTGGAGAAGTTGGAGGATTGTTTCAAGAATAATCAGAGATTAGAAGTCTTATGTGGAAAATAAAAAGAGCAACGGACGTAATTTCCATAGGAAACCCGGCTAAATTTGGGCGTTGCTTTTGCAGAACATTCCTCAACGTAATTAAACTCATTTACCGGTGTCTTTGTAGAACGCCATGGCACTAGTAACACGGTTTCCTGCAATGTACTATGCACGTTCTCTGGCTAAGTACTTCCTCTGTAAAGAGTGATCTAAATGCTTTTATATTTCTTTATGAAGGGAGTATTGTTTTCCCCTAAAAAAGCTAAATATTGTTTCATTTTCTTGTGTTGAACCCTTGCTAAGTTTCCTGTCAAATCTTCTAACTCTATCTGAAAAAGTCCTAAAAAAAACTCTATCTGAAAAAAGGAAGATTGGAACATATAAAACCGATTCTTAAAAAAAGGGAACGACTATACCCCTTATTACGTAGGGCTTACGAATGTCTTCCGCAGAAATTAAATTGCTCGGAGAGTTTTACGTGCTTACGAATGGGTTGAGTACATTCTATATACACGAACCCCAGATGTTAAGGTGCACGTGTCCATGTTTCCGGTTTCCTTCGCCGC
The DNA here is from genome assembly GCA_963921465.1 of Triticum timopheevii. Lineage (NCBI taxonomy): Eukaryota > Viridiplantae > Streptophyta > Magnoliopsida > Poales > Poaceae > Triticum > Triticum timopheevii. Next base: position 483,440,129 of record OY997270.1, on the reverse strand, counting down.
CGCCGTTCCAAAACCCCAATCGCAAGTGACGTACGGCTCACGGCTAGGGCACCGGAGACTGCCGGAGTAGCGACGGCAGACGGCGGCAGGGCGACATCGACAGGCCAGGAGTAACAGGCTGTGTACGCCGTTAGTGCGATCTATCGACCGGGAACCGGCTGACGCGACCGGGAGTCAGACTTCCTTTCCCCGCTGCTTCATCTCTTCAGGTCCTTTGCTCTTTGCCTTTTCTCTTGTCTAATTTTGGATTGGGTGTTTGGGGCATATGTATTCTCCTTCCGTTCCATAATATATGAAGTCTGTTGATTTTTCCAAAAGGGTGAATATTTCTATGTTTGCTCAAATTTACCCTAAAAAATATGTCAATATCTACAACACTGAATAAAATCGAGACGCGTGCTTTATGTGTAAGTCGCAGTGCAGATATGCGAGGTCCGTAGACATGAGTTTTGCGGTCGGTTTGAGAGAGGGTCGGTCAGGTGTCGTGAGTTTGTAAACCTTGATTGAACCTTTGGGTTGATCACTTAACTTTGTCTTACCAGTCTCGTTGAACAAATGAAATTGGTGGTGGGAGTTCCTTCATTAAAAATTGATATATTTTTATTGTAGACACTGATTTCTCTCTCTATAAACTTGGTCAAAGTTAGTGATTTTAACTTTTGAAAAGATGAATATACCTTATCTTCTGTACCTTATCTAGCCCCTAACTTTTTTTTCTCAATATGTAAGCATGTCACCTCATCATGCAACAAATGCTCACTTCACCATGCAACTATGCATAGTAAAAGGCCCACCTAAATATGCAAGCATGCATGAGATATTTCATTTTATTATGCTACTTATATTTATTAAATATTTTGCAACTATACAATAATCGAACACAATAAATCTTATATGTTTTTCAGTTTTAGTTCTATCATTACTCCAAATATTCATATTCTGTACAATCAAATATTATTGAAATATATTGCAGATATTCTCACAACAACGTGTAGAGTATCATCTGCTCCCTCTGTAAACAAATGTAGGACAGGAAGTAGTAGTTTTAGAACGGTGAAGTGTATAGGAATCAATTCATATGCGCATGGCATTGGCGTGTTAATAAGTGGTATCAAAGATAAATTATCTCGCCTTGTGACCATGAGGTCATGGGTTCAAGTCCTGGAAACAGCCTCTTACAGAAATGTAGGGAAAGGCTGCGTACTATAGACCCAAAGTGGTCGGACCCTTCCCTGGACCCTGCGCAAGCGGGAGCTACATGCACCAGGTTGCCCTTTTTTTTACCCCACTCTAAAATCCTAACTCCACCACTGCTTGCAGGTCCTGGGCTCGTCATGCCGTTCGCCGGCGTATCTGTCATCTCTGATGGTAAGCTGCAATCTGCATCGGTCGTCGTCTGCGGCGCGGCCAGCGGCTACCATCTGTTCATTGTGGATGGCTACTCACGCAGCAAGGAGAACACACCCAACGGGAAGAGCATCAAGTCTAGGCCTTTTAGGGTGGGAGGCTACTGGTGGGTCATCCTGTACTCGCCCAACGGCGAGCGCGCCCAAGACGTGGGCCACGCTTCCATTACCCTTGCTCTTGATCAGGATGTTTCGCGCCATGTCAAGGTGCAGTTCGAGTTCAGTTTCATCGACCAGATCGGCAAGCAGGACTCGACACGCATTCGCTTATCCGAAGTGCTCTCTCTTTCGACTGGCACCTCGTGTGGCCACCATCAGTGGATGAAGAGCGGGGACTTTGAGGCGTCGAGACATCTCAGGGATGACAGTTTCATCATCCGGTGCGACGTGTTTGTTGTGACCGCCGTCGGTAGCATTGCTCCCACCTCGACCATTGAGGTGCCCAAGCCGGACGTACTCTGGCAATTCGGAGATCTTCTTCAAACCAAGTTGGGTGCAGACGTGACGTTCGAGGTCGATGGCGAGACGTTCGCCGCACATCGGTGTGTGCTTGCGACTTGGTCCTCGGTCTTCAGGGCGCAGCTCTTTGGCTCCATGATGGAGGGTACTACTAGTGTCATACACATAAAAGATATGGCACCAAGTGTGTTCAGGGCCTTGCTAACTTTCATCTACAATGACTCGCTGCCCAAGAGGGAGGTTGACAACATGGAGGAGGATGAAAATGAAGGAGACACGGACGAGGATGAGGACGAGGACGAGTCGGAAGAAGAATATGATGAAGAGGACGAACAAGTAACGTGGCTACGACACTTGCTTGTAGCGGCGGATAGGTACGATCTCCCAAAACTCAAGTTGATGTGCGAAGACGAGTTGTGTGAGCACCTAGACATGAGCTCAGTGGCGACTATTCTTGATCTAGCCGAGCAGTACCATTGTTCTCGCCTGAAGGAGGAGTGCGTGCAGTTTGCGCGACGCCTGTCTCCCGCAAAGTTAAAAATCTTATTATCGACCAAAGGCTGGAAGCATATAGCTAAAACCTATCCGGATGTTGTGAACGAGCTTATAGTAAAGCTTGCTTCCAAATTCTACTGATCTACACGTCTTGCTAGCTACTTTGCTACACAAATGTTAGACCTTGTGCTAGGGAAACATCTGGTGTTCATCACATTGAATGAATGGTCTTTAGACTCAATTTTAAGCGCATGGCTCCATTGATATGCATTCGTTCAAAGTGCTAGTTCCCTTAGCAAGTACTCATTGTTTTATTCTCAACAGAATGATCGTATTTAGGGTTTTGAACCATGTGTTGATGTGACCGTGAAAAGCAGTTTTATACTAGATAGTACCTTACGTTTCATAAGTACTGTCTGTGATTGAAATTACTTCTTCACGATATTGTCAAAATATGTACAGGTATTTTATAGATAATTGTTTGTTATATAGTACCAAAAATGCAAGCGAATATGTATTGTAATGTATGGAGATTGCAGCAACTATTTCTTACAATGTGCTTCAAAACACTACCAACAAGATGTCAACTAAGAAACTCTACGCAGTTGACATACAAGACACATTAATTGGATTTCGTCGAGATCTATCTAACTAGTATTATCTGTCGGAGGCTCGTAGCCGTAGTCTCCGGCAGCAAACTTGTCCTCTGGATAGAACCTTGCAACAATTCGCTTCTCATCCCACAATCTCCCACCCATCTCAATCTTGCAAAGATTCGAGCTGTCGAGGCACGAGTACTCCAAGAAGACCCTCCCGACTCCAGCGACCACCGGATCGACATTGCTGGGGCCGGGCCGTGGGACGACCACATTCACGAGGTTGCTAAACACGCATGCTTCTTCGTCGACATCCTCCAAAAAGCGCCCGTAAAACTCGTCGTCCTCGAGGAGGTGGTGCGACGAGAGCATCTCGGTCAGGCATACCACCTTCGTTGCTCCGTCTTCGTGAGGTAGAAGGTGCTGCCCCGGCACGGTCTGAGTAGGGGGATAATATTCATGTACATAAGCACGTTCGTCACCTGGAGGGAGTTGCTTGGGAATGACCACGGGCCGAGGAAAGCCTGGAGCGCCCCACTGCAAGAGGCCGGGCAGAATCAAGTTAGTATGGCTGAAACAAACACCCAATTCATCAATTAATTATGTTAACAGAAATCAAGGCAAACTACAGAGTATGGATGTATGCTTTGTTGGGGTTGAGAAAAGAAAAGAAATTAGGAAGGAGGTGCTAACATGGTAGTGGCTGGGCGGCAGGGACGGGTAGCTCAAGTTGGTCATGCGACCAAGGCTGCGGCGTCTCGGGATCTTGTCGGTGGCCGTGCTATCAAGGCGGCGGCGGCTCGCGATTCTGTCCTCGACGTCAGCAACAAGTTGGCTCAGATCTGAAGAACCTTGGCTGATAATGAACACGCGCCGCACAGTCCCCCGCTGCTGCAAAGCCATGTAAATCCAAGTCGTCGTCGGTCGGCGGCGCCGGCGGGGAGGGGTTTCCGTAGTTGGCCATGCGATCTTGGACGCGGGGGGAGGCGATTCTGTCGGCCCGCGATCGACGCGGCGGCAAGGCAATTCCGTCGGCCGGCCCTGGTCGGTTCCTGTTGTTGGGGCGGCCGGGTTGTTCGTATATAGAGGCCCGATGGTCGGTACGGTCTGCGGAACGTGACCGGTTTCGAGTTCGATTTCGGTTCGATACTATTTCCCTGAATCGTTTTCTATGTAATCCTTGTGTTGAATATATTTTTCTAGAAGGCCTTTTGTTTAATATTAGTTCAAAACTACGACACTCAGATGAGAGAAAGTATTATTTTCCATAACTAGTAGTTTTTCTAGGAACGGAAAAGGTCATCATGACTAGTTTTATTACTATTTTTTACAAAAATCTAGATTTATTATCGAAGTTAACCGAAGTACAAAGCACCTCAAACATGATAAAATTACACCGAGATTTCGAGACCACCGAACAACCACTACCGTCGCCAGAACGAGTCGCTGACGCGCCGATCATCATTCCGCTACTGAAGCCGGCTTGAGCTTGTCGATGACAGTCAGGAAATCTTCGTGCACATGCCCCTATGGATTAGCGCCCTAGAGCCGCAATCTCGTTGAACCCTCGACTAGTTTTTGACTATGTTTGACTATTGAACAACGTAGTCAAACCTACCCTCCCCCCCATCTCTTCTCTCTCACCACGGCCTCCCATCCCGACAACTCAAGTTGCAGCGTCGCTCGCCAGATTTCTCCCCTGGCATCACTACCAAGCCCGCCGCAAAACCGCCGATCGGCGAGCCCACCCCCCTTCCGTGCGCCTCTCCTCCCTCGCCTCCCTCTCCCTCTTCACCTCACGAGGACACCGCGTTCGAGGCACCATCGACGCCGCCGCCCATCAATCGCATCACCGCCCCGATTCGGCAAGACCACCACCGCTCCAGCCTCCTCCTCCTTTCCTCCCTCTTCACTGCTCCTCATTCAGCCTCCCATTCCAACCGAACTGGCAGTGAGGCTCAAGCCAAACGGGGGCATGAACCGACAAGCAGAAGCAAAGGCCGGACCATGGCGCGGTGATGTCGGGATTGGGGGTGGCGACTGTGTGGAGGCCGCTGTGTGGTATGAGGTGGGGTAGGGAAGGAGCACACAAGAGGGAGAAGAGGAGGATGAGGCCAGACTTGCACGGTGGCGATCGGCCAGAGGCCATGGTGGCACGGCAGAAGGCGACGGCAACAACCATGGGGTGGGCAACTGTAGGCAGTGGTTGGGTGAGTGAGGGGAGAGAGATAGGGCTAGGTTAGTGGGTGGGTGATGTGGCAGACTGGTTGGGCTGATGACTAGGTAGACAATGGTCAAAACCAGTCCAGGATTATTTTCTTGTCCGGTATTGAAAGTCTGAGGTTGTAAACTAGATGGTTTCATCGTTCATGGTTGCATATTAGACTTTGACGGTGGTTTGTGGTTGTAATATGGACTTCTGTCAAATAAGTTATATCTTTTAGTTTGGGAAAGAAAGGACGAGACTCTACAACAAAATTAAATGATAGAAAGCTCATTTTGGCTTGAGGGTTGAAGAACATCATATAAGGATCGACAAATGGCACACAATACATTATATATACACGTTCAACATAGATACATGCACACATGACATGAGTGCTTATTATTTAGTAATTAGGAAGAGTGGACGTGCTATAGTACTCATGAGCAGGGACGGATTAAGGGGGGGACGAGGGGGGGCGAGACCCCCCCCCCCCCCCCCCCAACGATCGCGCAGTCCCTTGAAACGGAAGAGATGATCGCTACTTTTTTTACCTGTGTGCTTGCCTGCAGCCTGCTTCGCCCCCCCTATTTCCCCATCGGCCTTTGTATAGGCATATAGCCCATGTAACCAATGCAGCCCATTGTGCATTTACAGGCTAAAAGCAAAAAAACTGAGCCGAGCAGGCCCTGCACACCACGGCACGCTACGATTGACAGGCCCCAAAAGAATTAGATTAGATGACAACGCTAGCACGCTACGCACGTCGTCAATTCGTTCGACTCTTCGTCTCCAAAAAATTAGGGATCGGATCTCTGACTGGCGACTGCCTCCAGCGCTCCTCGAAGCCAGGTCGCCGGCGCGCCGCCAACGCCCATCGAGAAGCCAGGATAGGAAGGGGACGCCGCAACGCCTGGACAGGCGCCGATCCACGGACACGTTGCCGGCAGCCCGGAGGCCGGAATCCTGGACACAACGACGGCGGACGACGGGCAGGGGGCAGCTGGGCAGGATAAGCGGCAGCAACACAAGGGGAAAAGGTAATTTATTTTCACATGGATTAGTAGTTCATGCCTTTAACAATTGTAGAAGTATAATCATCCAAACTACAGCCCTTAAGAGTCAATATAAAATTGTGCCTATTGTTTGCCTTGTTTTCTCTTCTCAAAGAAGCCAATTGGGAAGTGTGGTTCAGACACATTCACAGTGAGCGGATTTGATAAGTGGAAGAAAGTTAACAATGGAAAAGAATGTGCTTTTCTCAAACATATGGGCACTACTCCCAGCTCGGCTCACAATTTTGCAGTTGGGTGTTATGAAACTTGAGAAACAGAATTAATCATATTGATGAGGTGATGAGAAAGGAAACTAAGAAGCGGATTCTTGATGCAAGACTAAGGCTAAAGACTTCCATTGATGCCATGAGGTAAGCAAGAAATATTTAATTTCGAACATTTAGAATTTCTTTATACTGGACATCTAATAATTATTCTATGTTGATTGCATCAGGTGGCTAATGTTTCAAGCATGTCCCTTCAGAGGAAATGATGAGTCTGAGGATTCCAAGAACCAAGGTAATTTCAAGGAAATGATTAAGCTTTTGGCTTCTTATAACAAGGATGTACATGAAGTTGTACAGAATGCTCCAAAAAATGCAAAGTACACCTCAGCAACTATTCAAAAGGAAATTGCTAGCATATTTGCTGGAAAAGTGAACACCTCAATTAAAGAAGAACTTGGTAATAGCAATTTTTCTATCTTGGTTGATGAATGTAGAGATGAGTCTAAAAAAGAGCAGATGGCAGTAGTTCTTCGATTCGCAAACATAGAAGGGGTGATAAGAGAACATTTTCTTGATCTTGTTCATGTTAGAGACACTAGTGCTTTGACTCTCAAGAACACAATTATTGCTGTCCTAGTTGATAATGGGTTGAATGTGCAAGATATTAGAGGCCAGGGATATGACGGGGCAAGCAACATGAGGGGGGAGTGGAATGGGCTGAAAGCTCTAATTCTCAAAGAGTGCCCTTATGCATACTATATCCACTGTCTTGCACATCAACTCCAATTGGCTCTTGTTGCTGCTTCAAGGGAGGTACATGAGGTCCATAATTTTTTTCAGCATGCAAATTTCATTGTAAATACAGTTAGTGCATCTCCCAAACGCAATGATGAGTTGTTAGAAAATCAGGCTGCTGAAATTGCTAGTGAGATTGAATTGGGAGAGCTTGACACAGGAAGAGGGGCCAATCAAATAGGTTCTTTACAAAGGGCCGGAGACACGAGATGGAGTTCCCACTACAAATCTATCAAAAGTTTGTTAAAGATGTTTGCCGCAACTGTAACAGTGCTAAGAAGTGTAGCAGCTGATCGTTCAGCTACAAGGAACTCAAGAGGTGATGCTGGAGGTGCCTTGAAAATCCTACTGACATTTGATTTTGTGTTCATTCTACACTTAATGGAAAGAATCATGAAAATCACGGATGTCTTGTGTCTCAAACTTCAACATAAATCTTTGGACATTGCAAATGCATTAGATTGTGTTTCTAACACAAAGGTGTTGCTTGGTGACCTACGAGAAGATGGATGGGACAACCTTTTTGAAGATGTGAAATCCTTTTGTGTGAAACATGAGATTGACATCCCGGACATGGATCAAAAGTATGTATCTTTTCCTATCTCTCTATGATTATATAAATTACAATGTAGAGATTTAGCCACTTACATACTTCTCATCAATGTGTAGATCATGCAACTAATTCTTATTTTTCAATATATATTAATTTTAGGTATGTTGATGTGATGAAATCTCGAAATAAACATGACAACACCACAGTTATCCATCATTACAAAGTAGATGTGTTCAATGTTGCAATAGATCAACAAGTGATAGAGTTGAATGATCGATTCAGTTCTCAAGTTACTGAGCTTCTAGATCTTTGTTCATCATTGGACCCGAGGCATGATGCCTTCAGCAAGTCAAAGATATGCAGACTAGTGGAGAAATTCTATCCTGCAGATTTTTCTAGTCAAGAAAGAGATCGGTTGGAGTGCGAGCTACCACATTTCCAGCTTGATACATTCAACCATCCAGAGATCAAGAACTGCAAATCACTTGCTGATCTAACAAAAGGGATAGTTAAGACTGGCAAGTCTTCTGACTATCCAATGGTTGAGAGGTTGTTACGATTGGTGATAACTCTTCCGGTGTCAACTGCAACAGCAGAGCGAGCCTTTTCTGCAATGAAACTAGTCAAGACGCGGCTTCGAAGCAAAATGGGGGATGATTTTCTTTGTCATTGCACGCTAGTTTACATTGAGAAGGAACTTGCAGCCAAGTTTAGCTCTGAAGAAATAATTGATATCTTCGATACTGGTGCTCGTAAAGCAGAATTCAAATTGATAGAAATGTAATTTATTCTTACTATTGAACAACGACATATGTTTACTATCTAGATGTCCTAAATCCTATTATTTACTATGGTATCTTTTCATATATCCTATGATTCTTTTACGGCAAATATATCCTATGATTTTGAAGCTTTTGATTCTTGCCCCCCCCCCCCCCCCCCCCCCCCCCCACATCTCAATTTTCTGGCTCCGTCCCTGCTCATGAGCCATGACATGGCCATGCACATAGGCACGTAATATAACTCTCACACAGACGACGGATCTGGCCGTCCAACGAAGCAAGGAAGAAACTCATCAACTTGGTCCAGGAGGGCCGGCGCGAGCTCAGGATTACGATATATGGCGATCAGATCACGAGCATCGATTCGCAATTTAGCCCTGAGGAAGGCAACCATGGCTCGTCCCATGGTCCTCCTAGCAAGGTCTTTGGTGTCGTGTTGGTTCCTCATGCACATGCAGTTGTTGATGACGTAGGGCACATTGTCATCCAGCATGTCGAGATGCCCGTAGTCCTTCACCACGAGGTGGTAGCGAGGCGGCGCGCACTCCCTGTAGAATTCGGCATGGTTCACGCCCGCCGGGGCGCAGGGAAATCCGCCGATGTGCTTGGGACCCAGCCCGGTCCCCATGACCAGCACCGGCATGCCCACGTCGAGACAGTCAGGTTCAAATGTGAGCACCTTGGGCTCCAGCTGTTGGGCTCTCGAAACCCCGGCCACGGGGTCGACGCCGATGAGGGCGGAGAACTTGAGCTCCAGCTTGGTCTTGGTGTCCCCTAGTCCCAGGGCAACGGCGAACGCCGTCTGGCCGCCTCGGCTGTGACCGGCTAGAGCCAGCTTGGACAGGTCAGGCTCGACATGCTCAAGTTTGAACACGTCTTTGAGGACGTAGGCGAGCCCCTTGTCATGATCTGCGAGCCAGTTGGTGATTCGCTTTGTGGCGTCTATGTCGTCTGCACCGGGCTCGGCCACCATCCAGTAGAGCTGTTGGCATTGCAAGCTAGTAGTAGTTAGTCAGATGATGATATATAGACTGATATTTACTTCCTCTGTTCCATAAAATAAAAGTGTTTTTTTATACTAGTGTAGTATCAGAAATCACTCTTGTATTATGAGACAAAGGGAGTAATTAGCAGGAGATGATGGACCTGTGGTGCGACGGCGATGAAACCATGGGAGGCGACGTGTGTGAGGAGCTGCTCGTACCAGCTGTTACCATGTTCCAGCCGTGCAGGAAGACGATGACGGGGTACGCGCCGGCCTCCTTGGGCGCCACCACCATCAACGGCTTGGCCAGGTTCGGGATCATGCTCTTGTCCACGTGCTTCACATCCACCTCCATTGGCCCCGCCTCGAACACCGTCGTCGCCATTGCAGCCATATCTTCTTCTCACCGCCGACGTGCCTGCGTACGCAAGTAGCCTGGAGATGGAGACGAGAGCTTGCATTGCTTGGTGCAGGAAGATGGCGCTGTATTTATACACGCGAGGCCGGGCGCAAGAGATGATGAGCTTGTGGTTGCGGATCAAGGGTCATGCAATCGTACGTGAGAGCATTATTTATTTATTTTTCACAAGAAATTGCAGCCATTTGTTTGTTTCGCACTGCATCCTGGCGGGCTGGTCCTTTCATCCTTCCGGAGAGTTCTTGTACTAGCAGTACGTGGTGATAGACAAAGCAAGTCGTGAGTCATGCACGGCCAGAGGCCATTGTCGACGTACGTGCAGATGGAGATCTATTACCCACCGTACCGGTGCATCGTATCGGCGCGCGATTTGACACCCTCCAGCGGTCCAGCCCGGTCGTGTTGCACGCTCCAACGTACTGTACCTACCTACTCGCGCGCGCAGACGTGTTGCACGCTTTGCTGGTGGAAATTGGGAGTAAAATGCACAGAACCATTATTTTAGCGTCATAACTCTTGGAAAGGCACTACTTTACAAAATATGGCACTTTGCGACGCATCACAATTTTGACAGTGGCAGAAAACATTGATTCGTCTTCTGAGAGCGTTTTGACGTGGCCGATCACTCGCAGGGGCCGACATCGGTGACGGCGCGCCGCTATCAGCTGGACGGGTTTTCTTTTCTCGGGACGAAGCTGGTAGGATGGGCTGAGCTGGGCGATGGTTTGTTGGGTTGGGCGCATCTGATGGTTTGCTCGGCTGGTCTGGGTGCGTTCAGTCGTTCCTAATTACTGGGCTCTGCTCGATCGATTCTTCTCAAAAAAAAAATACAACGGTAGTTTGATCGATTGAAAGTTGCCCCTTCGGTTTCTCCAGATTTCCCCAGTCTCCACACACAGATAGTGCATTCACTCATATTCACTGTCCTGACACAGATAACCACCGCTCTCCATCGCTCCTTTCCATCCAACTTCCTCTTTCCCACACAAACCAAAGAAAACCTCCTCCATCGTGCCATGGCATTTGGCCTCGGACGGGACAAGACACTGCAGGAGATCTTCGACGGCGACAACACCAAGCTCTCCTATGCGCGTGAGGTGAGCACCTAGTACGCCAGCGTTGAAATCCTAAAGAACCATGGGCACGCAGTGAGGGCGGCTGCCAACCATGAGGGGTACGCCGATTGCTAGATCTCCACCGCCCACTGATCGAGGACTTAGTCTGGGTGATGGGGGAGGTGAGGGATTCTCGGATCCATACCAGAGGGCACGCTGGTACATGTACAAGAACCGTGACCAACTCCGCCTGGACTACGCGCTCGACATGTTGGTTCCAGTGCTGCCCCTCACTCCTCTATTCGAGATGGAGCCGCCCAGATGGAGGAGCGGGTATAGGTGGAGACACCAAGATGGAGCAGCAACAGATGCAGGTGGAGACATGCACAAGCAGCAGGAGGAAGAAGAAGCAGCTCCGCATCATGGGGCCAGTTCACCGATCTCTTCGTCTTCTGAAGCTGCAGCAAGCATTGCAACAAAAGTGAGTCTGATGCAACAATGTCCAATATATGGATTCATTTAGTTTATGAACTTAATTTACGCAGCAGCAGGTCACTATGTGTGCTATCTGAACTCTTGTATCTATGTATCTCTATCTATCTGAATGTTTGTGGTCATGGTTTCTGGATGTTTGTTCTCATAGTAACTGGAGCTTTGTGCTCATAGTATATGAAACATTGTGCTCACTATGATGTTGTACGTGTCAATGCAAAGAACTATAGTTGTATTGTAGGTGCCAATGCAAAGATAAAATGTCATAAAATCTAAGTTCTAGACATTTCTCAGTCAGCTTACTATAGTTGCTTCCTATCAACATAGTTTGATTGAATAAAGTGTGAACATTGCATGTCTGAATATTGCATGTTCTCTCCTAGCTAGGGACAGTTTGAACATTAAACTGAGCACACCCCACTAGTAGAAAACGGGGCTTTAGTGCCGGTTCGTAAGGGCCTTTAGTGTCGGTTCCATAACCGGCACTAAAGGGTGGGCACTAAAGCCCCCCCCCCCCTTAGTACCGGTTCGGCACGAACCGGTGCTAAAGTGCCACCACGTGGCGTGAGCTCGCGCCCCGGTACGGGGGACCTTTAGTACCGGTTTGTGTTACCAACCGGTACTAGAGGTTTTTTATTTAATTTTTTTTTGAAAATTTTGGAATTTTTTTTTCATTTTTTTCGATTTTTAATTTTTCTGAATTATTTGATGATTTAGTCTCTAATCACCTCTCTTAACTGCTCAAGTGTGGATCACTCATTCTAAATCATCTAACTTCCCGACCGGTCACCCATCCCTCTCACTACTCTAGCCTAAGCACGCTTAACTTTCGAGTTCTATTCTCCTTCGTTTCCGAGTCTACACTTGTTGTTTTCCTGACAATAGTAAGATGTTAATCCTTATTAACCCTCAGGAGTTTAGCTTGAGCATGAAGTCACACATTTCACCGTTTGAGTTTGAAACTATTATTCTAAAAAACAGTAATTATTTAGTAACGCTAATATTTCTTGAATAAGTTTGACCATAGTTTGACCATAGTTTGACCAGATTTGACCAAAATTCAAAAAATTGAAATAATTATTTAGTAACACTAATATTCTTGAATAATTATGTAGTAACATTAATACTTCTTGAATAAGTAGTTTGACCAGATTTAACCAATTTTTTAAAAAAACTGAAATTATTTGACCATATCTTTTTTTCCTTTTTAAATTTGAGGATTCCAAATAATTCCAAATAGGCCGTAGGCTGCCTCCATTGGATGCGGATTTTCGTGCTGATTTTTTTTGATATATTATACGTTTTTTTCCGACATCGTATGCAAAAGTTATAGCCGTTTTACATTTTCCCTACACTAGTTTGAAAATTGCCCTATAGTGCCGGTTCATGGCATGAACCGGTACTATAGGTCAGACCCCTTTAGTACCGGTTCATGGCACGAACCGGTACTAAAGGTGACTGTGGGGCCCCGGCCTGACGCCAGCCTGCCACCACCCCTTTAGTACCGGTTCGTGCCACGAACCGGTACTAAAGGTTCAACACGAACCGGCATTAATGCAAATCCGTTCGAACCGGCACTAATGGTACCATTAGTACCGGGCCAAAATCAAACCGGCACTAATGTGCTTCACGTTTGACCCTTTTTCTACTAGTGCCCACTGAGACTTCACATCAGTCAAATCACTTAAACCCCTGTTACACTCACTCACTTCTTCTGTGGTCAACTTTTCCACTACACCACTCAATCCAAAATTAACTCATGTACACTACACAACACCCTGCAAAATTCAGTAGTGGCATTTAGTGTTGGTTTCAATCAGTCCACAAGAATAGTTCAACTACATCTATCAATCAGTGAAATAACTAACCTAGAATAGTTAACCATTTGCAAACCCTAAAATTCAGTCAAATAGGACATGGAAATTCACTTACAGTGTTCTGATTTGGTTTAGTTATCTGCATTCATTCAGTTAGCGAATCCTGTAGTTTGAATTAACCTAGGTTCAGTCGCAGTGAGCAAGATTCTGTTATCTGAATCTTGTAGTTTGAATTAACCTAGGTTCAGTCACAGTGAGCAACATTCAGCTATCTGAATCTAGTAGTTTGAATTAACCTAGGTTCAGTCATAGTGAGCAACATTTAGTTATCTAAATCTTGTAGTTTGAATTAACCTAGGTTCAGTCACCGTGAGCAAGATTCGGTTATCTGAATCTTGTAGTTTCAATTAACCTAGGTTCAGTCATAGTGAGCAAGATTCAGTTATCTAAATCTAGTAGTTTGAATTAACCTAGGTTTAGTCACAATAAGCAAGATTCAGTTAACTAAATCTTGTAGTTTGAATTAACCTAGGTTCAATCAGAGTGAGCAAGATTCAGCTATCTCAATCTTGTAGTTTGAATTAACCTAGGTTCAGCCACAGTGAGCAAGATTCAGCTATCTGAATCTTGTAGTCTGAATAACCTAGGTTCAGTCATAGTTAGAAAGATTCAGTTACCTCAATCTTGTAGTTTGAATTAACCTAGGTCCGGTCACTGTGAGCAAGATTCAGTTATCTGAATCTTGTAGTTTGAATTAACCTAGGTTCTGAATCTTGTACTTTTAGTTAACCTAGGTTCAGTCACAATGAGCAAGATTCAGTTATCTGAATCTTGTAGTTTGAATTAACCTAGGTTCAGTCATAGTGAGCAAGATTCAGATAAATGAATCTTGTAGTTTGAATAAATCTAGGTTCACTCACAGTGAGCAAGATTCAGTTAACTACTTTCAATTAACACCTAGTACAGTTAGAGACAGCCAGATTCAGTTAACTAGATTGAATTAACACCTAGGTACGGTGAGAGAGAGCAAGATTTAGTTAACTTTGTGCAGTCACAAACGACAATACTCAGTTAACTGCATAAGTTCACAATAGGATTCAGTGAATGATATGTCTCCAACGTATCTACAATTTTTTTATTGTTTCATGCTATTATAGTACTAATCTTGGATGTTTATATGCACTTACAAGCACTTATATATCATTTTTTGGGACTAACCTATTAACTTAGTACGCAGTGCCAGTTGCTGTTTTTTGCCTGTTTTTGTTTTTTTCAGAATATCAGTACCAAACGAAGTCCAAATGCCACGAAATGTTTTGGAAATTTTTTTCTGGACAAAAGTGACACTAGAGAGGGCCAGAAGACAGTGGAGGTGCCCATGGGGTAGGTGCGCCCTGGTATCTCGTGGGCCCACCTTGGCCGCGTTTGACCTAATTCCAGCTCTATAAATTCTTTAAAATTGGGAGGCCAACATAGGACACCACAAAATACTTTTTCCACCGCCGCAACTTCTGTTCTCGACAGATCCCATCTAGAGGCCTTTTCCAGCACTCTGCTAGAGGGGGAATCAATCACGGGGGGCTCTACATCAACCTTTTTGCCCTTCCGATGATGTGTGAGTAGTTTACCATAGACCTATGGGTTCATAGTTAGTAGCTAGATGGCTTCATTTCTCTTTGATCTCCAATACAATGTTCTCCTCGATGTTCTTCAAGTTCTATTCGATGTAATCACTTTTGCGATGTGTTTGTTGGGATCCGATGAATTGTGAGTTTATGATCAATATTATTTGATTTTTCTCTGAACTCTTTTATGCATGATTATTATAGCTTCATATTTCTCTCCAATCTATTGATTTGGTTTGGCCAACTAGATTGATTTTTCTTGCAATGGCAGAGGTGTTTTGTAATGGGTTCGATCTTGTGGTGCTCAATCCCAGTGAAAGAAGGGGACATGACACGTATTGTATCATTGCTATTAAGGAAAAAAGATGGGGTTTATTCATGTGTGAGTTTACTTTGTCTATATCATGTCATCTTGATTAAGGCGTTACTCCGTTCTTTATGAACTTAATACTCTAGATGCATGCTAGATAGCGGTCGATGTGTGGAGTAATAGTAGTAGATGCAGATTCGTTTCAGTCTACTTGTCTCGGACGTGATGCCGACATACATGATCATTGCCTTGGATATCGTCATGATTATTCGCTTTTCTATCAATTGGCCAACAGTAATTTGTTTACCCACCATATGTTATTTTCAAGAAAGAAGCCTCTAGTGAAAACTATGCCCCCCGGGGTCTACTTTTATCATATATTAAAATCCAAAAATATCTTGCTGCACTTTTCCTTTATTTATTTGATTTTGTATTTTTACTTATCTTTTTATCACTACGAGATTTAATCCTTGCAACTTACCGCCAAGGGGTTGACAACCCCTTGTTCGCGTTGGGTGCAAGGAGTTGTTATTTTGTGTTTAGGTGCTGCTAACGAGGTGTTGCTTGGTTCTCCTACTTGATTGATAATCTTGGTTCTTAACTAAGAGAAATACTTATCTCTACTATACTACATCATTCTCT
Source organism: Triticum timopheevii (assembly GCA_963921465.1). Taxonomy (NCBI): domain Eukaryota; kingdom Viridiplantae; phylum Streptophyta; class Magnoliopsida; order Poales; family Poaceae; genus Triticum; species Triticum timopheevii. The sequence continues at coordinate 483,424,214 of OY997270.1, read as the reverse complement.
CCTCTTCGGGGAAATCCAGCTCACAAGTAGTAGTGAACAACAAAATTTGCTAGAATTCTAGCAAACACTTGTTTCTAGATCTAGAACCCTAGAATTCCACAAACAAAACTTGCTAGTAGAGAGAGGGAGGCAGCTCACCAAGGGCTGGACCAGCACCATATGACAAGAGCTCAAAGAATTTTCCACCAAATGTGGCGACTATGAGAGCACTCTGTGATGGATGAATTTGTTGTGGCCGCACATGTCTTCCTCCTCGACGCAATTGCCCCTGCCACGCCAGCGAGCCAAGGTGAAGGGCTATGTTCACCACACCTTGCCCCACCACTCCTTGGCCGATGGATCCAGAGCCGCCACCGCTGCCCTGCGCACGTGAGAGAGGAGAGAGATAGACAGCGAGTCATGGAGTGAGCGATGGGAGTGAGGGCCGGCCCAATCGCTTCGAACACGACCGTTAACGGCTGTTGGCGGTGCTCCGTCACTGCTGTCGGCCCGCGAGTGATCGGCCACATCAAAACTCTCTCAAAAAATGAATCATTGTTTTTTGCCACTGTTAAAATTGTGGTGCGGTGCAAAGTGCCATGTTTTGTAAAGTGGTAGTTTTTCGAAAGGTATGACGCAAAAGTGGTGGTTCCGTGCATTTTACTCGAAAATTGGAAATGTCGATTGGAAGGAGAGTGGAACGAACAATAGACGATAGTAGCATGGTCCTGGCTAGAGCCTAGCGTACCTTATCAAAGACAAAAACCTTTCACAATGCGATTTTAAGTCAAAGCATTGATATGTTTTTGAGGGCCTGTGTGGATGGAGTCCACACGGGCAGCTCCATGCCCACGCAGCAATCTCAGCCTTAGACTTGAGAAATCCAACGCCTCATATTCCTGCCTGATTCTGGTAGCTTTCTCAGGAAGCAAACCAAATAGGTTGTGAGTATCTGATACGTCTACAACGTATCTATAATTTTTGATTGTTCCATGCTATTATATTACCTCTTTTGGATGTTTATGGGCTTTATTTTACACATTTATATCATTTTTGGGACTAACCTACTAACCGGAGGCCCAGCCCATATTGCTGTTTTTTTTGCCTATTTCAGTATTTCGAAGAAAAGGAATATCAAACGGAGTCCAAATGGAATAAAACCTTCGGGAGCGTTATTTTTGGAACAAATCTGATCCGGAGAGCTTGGAGTGCAAGTCAAGAAGCCTCCGAGGGCCCCACGAGATAGGAGGGCGCCTCCCCCTGTAGGGCGCGCCCCCCTGTCTCGTGGGCCCCTCGGGCGGCCACCGACGTACTTCTTCCTCCTATATAGGCCTACGTACCCTAAAAACATCTAGGAGCACCACGAAACACAATTTCCACTGCTGTAACCTTCTGTATCCGCGAGATCCCATCTTGGAGCCCTTGCCGGCACTCTGCCAGAGGGGGAAGCAACCACAGAGGGCCATGATACGTCTCCAACGTATCTATAATTTTTGATTGTTCCATGCTACTTTATTTACTGTTTTGGACTATAATGGGCTTTATTTTCCACTTTTATATTATTTTTGGGACTAACCTATTAACCGGAGGCCCAGCCCAGAATTGATGTTTTTTGCCTATTTCAGTATTTCAAAGAAACGGAATATCAAACGGAGTCCAAACGGAATGAAACCTTCGGGAACGTGATTTTCTCATCAGATAAGATCCAGGAGACTTGGACCCTCCGTCAAGAAAGCCACGAGGCGGTCACGAGGGTGGAGGGCGCGCCCTCCCCCCTGGGCGCGCCCCCTACCTCGTGGGCCCCTCGAAGCTCCACCGACGTACTCCTTCCTCCTATATATACCTACGTATCCCCGTATGATCAGAACAGAGCCAAAAACCTAATTCCACCGCCGCAACCTTCTGTATCCACGAGATCCCATCTTGGGGCCTGCTCCGGAGCTCCGCCGGAGGGGGCATCCACCACGGAGGGCTTCTACATCAACACCATAGCCCCTCCGATGAAGTGTGAGTAGTTTACTTCAGACCTTCGGATCCATAGCTAGTAGCTAGATGGCTTCTTCTCTCTTTTTGGATCTCAATACAATGTTCTCCCCCTTTCTCGTGGAGATCTATTCGATGTAATCTTCTTTTTGCGGTGTGTTTGTTGAGACCAATGAATTGTGGGTTTATGATCCAACTTATCTATGGAAAATATTTGATTCTTCTCTGAATTCTTTTATGTATGATTGAGTTATCTTTGCAAGTCTCTTCGAAATATCTGTTTGGTTTGGCCAACTAGATTGGTAGTTCTTGCAATGGGAGAAGTGCATGGCTTTGGGTTCAATCTTGCGGTGTCCTTACTCAGTGACAGAAAGAGTTGCAAGGCACGTATTGTATTGTTGCCATCGAGGATAACAAGATGGGGTATTTATCATATTGCATGAATTTATTCCTCTACATCATGTCATCTTGCTTAAGGCGTTACTCTGTTTTTAACTTAATACTCTAGATGCATGCTGGATAGCGGTCGATGAGTGGAGTAATAGTAGTAGATGCAGAATCGTTTCGATCTAATTGTCACGGACGTGATGCCTATATACATGATCTTTGCCTAGATATACTCATAACTATGCTCAGTTCTGTCAATTGCTCAACAGTAATTTGTTCACCCACCGTAGAATACTTATGCTCTCAAAAGAAGCCACTAGTGAAACCTATGGCCCCCGGGTCTATTCTCATCATATCAATCTATATCACTTTATTTACTTGCTTTGTTTTTTACTTTGCCTTTACTTTTTACTTTGCATCTATCTATCAAAAATACCAACAATATTATCTCTATCAGATCTCACTCTCGTAAGTAACCGTGAAGGGATTGACAACCCCTAAGCATTGGTTGCGAGTTGCTATCGTGTTGTGCAGGTACGAGGGACTTGTGCGTAACCTCCTACTGGATTGATACCTTGGTTCTCAAAAACTGAGGGAAATACTTACGCTACTGTGCTGCATCACCCCCTCCTCTTCGGGGAAAACCAACGCTAGCTCGAGACGTAGCAAGAAGGATTTCTGGCGCTGTTGCCGGGGAGGCTTACGCAAAAGTCAACATACCAAGTACCCATCACAATCCCTATCTCTCGCATTACATTATTTGCCATTTGCCTCTCGTTTTCCTATCCCCCACTTCACCCTTGCCGTTTTATTCGCCCTCTCTTTCCCAATCTCCACCTCTCTTTCCCGTTTGCCTTCTTCCCGTATGTATCTTTGTTTGTGTTTCCTTGTGCCTTCTATATGCTTGCATCTTCGCTTGCTGAAAATCTATTGATATGGATCCACTTAAAGTGTTCTACTTGGATCATCTTCGATCCTTATGTGCTCGTGCTGAAACCCCAACTAGCCTAGTTGATGGGAAATCTTTAGATGAGCATTTTTATTATGTGCGTCACCGTTTGTCTGAAAAAGGGAGACGCCTATGGAGTCAAATAAACAGATTGTTGTGCTATGCTTTGAATCTTTGTGAAATGTGTGATTTTACTTGTTGCTCTAAGGACCCTAAAAAACACCTTCCCTACCTATGTGAGTTCAATGATAATGAAATCTTATCTTCTTATGCAAAGGGTGTTTATAGTTACTATGATATCGAACAAATTGAAGAATTTGTCGTTTTTAAGGGTGCTCATGAAGTTGCTTCTTTGATTGAAAAGTATGATTTTACTCTCAACAAATCTGATTTCGTCATACTTAAGTATTGCAATGAAAACCTTGCTCATAGTGTCTATGTCCAAGAGTTTATTGAAAGAATGACCGTTGCTTTGGAAGAAAATAATGATATGCATGAATCTATGGAAAATGATGATTCCGATGATTTGATTGAAACATCCCTGGATGAACATGATGCTTGCTATTCTTGTCGCCATGATGCCAATATTTATGAAGATGAATTTGCTATAGTTCCTTATGTTAAACATGAGATCGTTGCTATTGCACCCATACTTGGTACTTCCTTCGATGAAAAGCATGATTGCAATGATTTTTCTATAAATTCTCTTGATGTCAATTGTGCTAATAATATTCAAACCCCTATGCTTGGGGATGCTAGTTTTGCTATGTCTACTACTTGTTGCAATGATCACGATTGGGGTGATTCTTCTTATGATCTTGAAAATTTATTTAATCCCCGTGATGAATATGAGATTGATAATATTGTTTGCAATAATATTGAAAGTGGGTTTGGAAGAGTGTCAACTTTAGATCCCACATATTTGGAGAATATTCAATCTTATGAATTTTTTTATAAAAGTGGGTTTGGAGAGGTCATGACTTTAGTTAATGTTAATCCCACTATTTCGGAAGAGTGTCAACTTTACATGCATGTGGATCGTGTTGAAAATATTTTATGTGATAGTTATTTTGTTGAATTTTCTTACGATCCTACATGTAATTATTATGAGAGAGGAAAATATGGTTGTAGAAATTTTCATGTTACTAAATTACCTCTCTTCATGTTGAGATTGCTATCATCTCTTTGTTCTTTCTTGCATATGCTAGTTTTTGCTTGCCTTGATAATTTGTTTGCCTATAAGATGCCCATGCATAGGAAGTATGTTAGACTTAGATGTTTTTATCACGTGTTTTATGATGCTCTCTTTGTGCTTCAACTCTTGTCTTTTTTGTGAGCATCATTGAAATCTTAATGCGGCGTTAAACGATAGCGCTTGTTGGGAGGCAACCCAATTTTATTTTGTGTTTTTTGTTTTTGCTTCTGTTTAGGAATAAATAATCCATCTACCTTCTGTTTGGATGTGGTTTTATGTTTTAATTAGTGTTTGTGCCAAGTAAGACCTATAGGATAACCTACGATGATAGTTGATTTGATTCTGCTGAAAAACAGAAACTTTGCGCACACGAATTTAGTTATGATAAATCACAGGAACGTGATTTTGCGCTGATTCTTTTTGCTTCTGATCAATAACCAAATTTTCAAGGACCTCCTATTTTGGTAGAATTTTTAGAGTTCCATAAGTTTGCGTTAGTTACAGATTACTACAGACTGTTCTGTTTTTGACAGATTCTGTTTTTTGTGTGTTGTTTGCTTATTTTGATGAATCTATGGCTAGTAAATTAGTTTATAAACCATAGAGAAGTTGTAATACAGTAGGTTTAACACCAATATAAATAAATAATGAGTTCATTACAGTACCTTGAAGTAGTCTTTTGTTTTCTTTCTCTAACGGAGCTCACGAGATTTCTGTTGAGTTTTGTGTTGTGAAGTTTTCAAGTTTTGGGTGAATTCTTTTGATGGATTATGGAACAAGGAGTGGCAGGAGCCTAATCTTGGGGATGCCCATGGCACCCCAAGATAATCCAAGGACACCAAAAAGTCAAAGCTTGGGGATGCCCCGGAAGGCATCCCCTCTTTTGTCCACTTCCATCGGTAATTTACTTGGAGCTATATTTTTATTCACCAACATGATATGTGTTTTGCTTGGAGCGTCTTGTATTATTTGTGTCTTTTCTTGTTAGTTTATCACAATCATCCTTGCTGTACACACCTTTTGAGAGATCCATACATGATTTGGAATTTGTTAGAATACTCTATGTGCTTCACTTATATCTTTTGAGCTTGATAGTTTTGCTCATAGTGCCTCACTTATATCTTTAGAGCATGATAACTTTTGCTCTAGTGCTTCACTTAGATCTTTTAGAGCATGGTGGTGGATTTGTTTTAAAGAAACTTGATCTCTCATGCTTCACTTAGATTATTTTGAGAGTCTTTAATAGCATGGTAATTTGCTTAATGTTAATATACTTGGTATTCAAGATATGTGAAACTTTCTTTTGAGTGCGTTGAATACTAAGATAAGTTTGATGCTTGATAATTGTTTTGAGATATGGAGGTGATAATATCATAGGCGTGCTAGTTGGGTGATTATGAATTTGAGAAATGCTTGTGTTGAAGTTAGCATATCCCGTAGCATGCACGTATGGTTAAAGTTGTGTAACAAATTTGAAGCATGAAGTGTACCTGGCTTGTGCATCCTTATGAGTGGCGGTCGGGGACGAGCGATGGTCTTTTCCTACCAATCTATCCCCCTAGGAGCATGCGCGTAGTACTTGATTTTTGATGACTTCTAAATTTTTGCAATAAGTATATGAGTTCTTTTGACTAATGTTGAGTCCATGGATTATACGCACTCTCACCTTTCCGCCATTGCAAGCCTCTTCGGTACCGTGCATTGCCCTTTCTCACCTTGAGAGTTGGTGCAAACTTCGCCGGTGCATCCAAACCCCGTGATACGATACGCTCTATCACACATAAACCTCCTTATATCTTCCTCAAAACAGCCACCATACCTACCTATCATGGCATTTCCATAGCCATTCTGAGATATATTGCCATGCAACTTCCACCATCATCATCGTGGCATGCATTACTTTTGTCATATTGCCATTGCATGATCTTGTAGTTGACATCGTATTTGTGGCAAAGCCACCATGCATTCTTTTCCATACATGTCACTCTTGATTCATTGCACCATCCCGGTACACCGCCGGAGGCATTCATATAAAGTCATATCTTGTTCTAAGTTTCGAGTTGTAATCCTTGTGTTGTAATCAATAAAAGTGTGATGATCATCATTATTAGAGCATTGCCCAAATAAAAAAAAGGCCAAAAAAAAGGCCCAAAAAAAGGGGAAAGGCCCAAAACAAGGAAAGGCCCAATTTTTTTAAAAAAATAAAAATAAAAAAAGGGGCAATGCTACTATCTCTTTTTCCACACTTGTGCTTCAAAGTAGCACCTCGTTCTTCATGTAGTGAGTCTCATATATTGTGCTTCAAAGTAGCACCACATTTTACATATAGTGAGTCTCATAAGTAAGTCTTGTTTATACTAGTGGGAATTTTTCATTATAGAACTTGGCTTGTATATTCCTACGATGGGATTCCTCAAATGCCCTAGGTCTTCGTGAGCAAGCAAGTTGGATGCACACCCACTAGTTTTATTTTGTTGAGCATTCATAGCTCTAGTGCATCCGTTGCATGGCAATCCCTACTCGCTCACATCGATATCTATTGATGGGCATCTCCATAGCCCATTGATACGCCTAGTTGATGTAAGACTTTCTCCTTTTTTGTCTTCTCCACACAATCCCCATCATCATATTCTATTCCACCCATAGTGCTATATCCATGGCTCACGCTTATGTATTGCGTGAAGGTTGAAAAAGTTTGAGATTATTTAAGTATGAAACAATTGCTTGGCTTGTCATCGGGGGTATAGAAGTTGGGAACATCTTTGTGTGACGAAAATGAAGCATAGCCTAACTATATGATTTTGTAGGGATGAACTTTCTTTTGCCATGTTATTTTGAGAAGACATGATTGCTTTGATTAGTATGCTTGTAGTATTATTATTTTAGTGTCAATATGAACTTTTGTCTTGAACCTTTCGGATCTAAATATTCATACCATGATTAAGAAGATTTACATTGAAATTATGCCAAAGTATCACTCTGCATCAAAAATTCTTTTTATCATTTACCTACTCGAGGACGAGAAGGAATTAAGCTTGGGGATGCTTGATACGTCTCCAACGTATCTATAATTTTTGATTGCTCCATGCTACTTTATTTACTGTTTTGGACTATAATGGGCTCTATTTTCCACTTTTATATTATTTTTGGGACTAACCTATTAACCGGAGGCCCGGCCCAAAATTGCTGTTTTTTTGCCTATTTCAGTATTTCGAAGAAACGGAATATCAAACGGAGTCCAAACGGAATGAAACCTTCGGGAACGTGATTTTCTCATCAGATAAGAAACAGGAGACTTGGACCCTCCGTCAAGAAAGCCACGAGGCGGTCACGAGGGTGGAGGGCATGCCCTCCCCCCTGGGCGCACCCCCTGCCTCGTGGGCCCCTCGAAGCTCCACCGACGTACTCCTTCCTCCTATATATACCTACGTATCCCCGTATGATCAGAACGGAGCCTAAACCTAATTCCACCGCTGCAACCTTCTGTATCCACGAGATCCCATCTTGGGGCCTGTTCCGGAGCTCCGCCGGAGGGGGCATCCACCACGGAGGGCTTCTACATCAACACCATAGCCCCTCCAATGAAGTGTGAGTAGTTTACTTCAGACCTTCGGGTCCATAGCTAGTAGCTAGATGGCTTCTTCTCTCTTTTAGGATCTCAATACAATGTTCTTCCCCTCTCTCGTGGAGATCTATTCGATGTAATCTTCTTTTTGCGGTGTGTTTGTTGAGACCGATGAATTGTGGGTTTATGATCCAACTTATCTATGGAAAATATTTGATTCTTCTCTGAATTCTTTTATGTATGATTGAGTTATCTTTGCAAGTCTCTTCGAATTATCCGTTTGGTTTGGCCAACTAGATTGGTAGTTCTTGCAATGGGAGAAGTGCATGGCTTTGGGTTCAATCTTGCAGTGTCCTTACTCAGTGACAGAAAGAGTTGAAAGGCTCGTATTGTATTGTTGCCATCGAGGATAACAAGATGGGGTATTTATCATATTGCATGAATTTATTCCTCTACATCGTGTCATCTTGCTTAAGGCATTACTCTGTTTTTAACTTAATACTCTAGATGCATGCTGGATAGCGGTCGATGAGTGGAGTAATAGTAGTAGATGCAGAATCGTTTCGATCTACTTGTCACGGACGTGATGCCTATATACATGATCATTGCCTAGATATACTCATAACTATGCTCAATTCTGTCAATTGCTCAACAGTAATTTGTTCACCCACCGTAGAATACTTATGCTCTCGAGAGAAGCCACTAGTGAAACCTATGGCCCCCGGGTCTATTCTCATCATATCAATCTATATCACTTTATTTACTTGCTTTGTTTTTACTTTGCCTTTACTTTTTACTTTGCATCTATCTATCAAAAATACCAACAATATCATCTCTATCAGATCTCACTCTCATAAGTAACCGTGAAGGGATTGACAACCCCTAAGCGTTGGTTGCGAGTTGCTATCGTGTTGTGCAGGTACAAGGGACTTGCGCGTGACCTCCTACTGGATTGATACCTTGGTTCTCAAAAACTGAGGGAAATACTTACGCTACTGTGCTGCATCACCCTCTCCTCTTCGGGGAAAACCAACGCTAGCTCGAGACGTAGTAGGCCTCTACATCAACATCCTTGCCCCTTCGATGAGTTGTGAGTAGTTTACCACAGACCTACATGAAGGAAATATGCCCTAGAGGCAATAATAAAGTTATTATTTATTTCCTTATTTCATGATAAATGTTTATTATTCATGCTAGAATTGTATTAACCGGAAACATAATACATGTGTGAATATATAGACAAACAGAGTGTCACTAGTATGCCTCTACTAGACTAGCTCGTTGATCAAAGATGGTTATGTTTCCTTGCCATAGACATGAGTTGTCATTTGATTAACGGGATCACATCATTAGGAGAATGATGTGATTGACATGACCCATTCCGTTAGCTTAGCACACGATCGTTTAGTATGTTGCTATTGCTTTCTTCATGATTTATACATGTTCCTATGACTATGAGAGTATGCAACTCCCGTTTACCGGAGGAACACTTTGTGTGCTACCAAACGTCACAACGTAACTGGGTGATTATAAAGGTGCTCTACAGGTGTCTCCGAAGGTACATGTTGAGTTGGCGTATTTCCAGATTAGGATTTGTCACTCCGATTGTCGGAGAGGTATCTCTGGGCCCTCTCGGTAATACACATCACTTAAGCCTTGCAAGCATTGCAACTAATGAGTTAGTTGCGGGATGATGTATTACGGAACAAGTAAAGAGACTTGCCGGTAACGAGATTGAACTAGGTATTGGATACCGACGATCGAATCTCGGGCAAGTAACATACCGATGACAAAGGGAAAAACGTATGTAGTTATGCGGTTTGACCGATAAAGATCTTCGTAGAATATGTAGGAGCCAATATGGGCATCCAGGTTCCGCTATTGGTTATTGACCGAGAATAGTTCTAGGTCATGTCTACATAGTTCTCGAACCCGTAGGGTCCGCACGCTTAAGGTTTCGATGACAGTTATATTATGAGTTTATGAGTTTTGATGTACCGAAGGAGTTCGGAGTCCCGAATGAGATCGGGGACATGACGAGGAGTCTCGAAATGGTCGAGATGTAAAGATCGATATATTGGACGACTATATTCGGACATCGGAAGGGTTCCGAGTGATTCGGGTATTTTCGGGGGTACCGGGGACTTACGGGAATACGAGGAAGAAGCAATGGGCCTCATGGGCCAAGTGGTGGAAGAGAGGAGGCAGGGCGCGCGGCCCCCCTAGCCCATACTGAATTGGACTAGGGGGCCGGCCCCCCTTTCCTCCTTTTCCTCCCCTCCTTCCTTCTCCTTCTCCTTTCCTTTCTTCCCCTCTCATAGTTGGACTAGGAAAGGAGGGAGTCCTACTCCCGGTGGGAGTAGGACTCCTCCCTGGCGCGCCCTCCCTTGGCCGGCCGCCCCCTCCCCCTTGCTCCTTTATATACGGGGGCAGGGGCACCCCGTAACACACAAGTTGATCTACGGATCGTTCCTTAGCCGTGTGCGGTGCCCCCCTCCACCATATTCCACCTCGGTCATATCGTCACGGAGTTTAGACGAAGCCCTGCGCCGGTAGAACATCATCATCGTCACCACGCCGTTGTGCTGACGGAACTCATCCCCGACGCTTTGCTGGATTGGAGTCCGGGGGACGTCATCGAGCTGGACGTGTGCTGAACACGGAGGTGCCGTACGTTCGGTGCTTGGATCGGTCGATTCGTGAAGATGTACGACTACATCAACCGCGTTGTCATAATGCTTCCGCTTACGTTCTACGAGGGTACGTGGACAACACTCTACCCTCTCGCTGCTATGCATCACCATGATCTTGCGTGTGCGTAGGAAATTTTTTGAAATTACTACGTTCCCCAACACTACGGGTCCATAGTTATTAGCTAGATGGCTTCTTCTCTATTTTTGGATCTCAATACAATGTTCTCCCCCTCTCTTGTGGAGATCTATTCGATGAATCTCTTTTTGCGGTGTGTTTGTCGAGATCCGATGAATTGTGGGTTTATGATCAAGTGTATCTATGAATAATATTTGAATCTTCTCTGAATTCTTTTATGTATGATTGAGTTATCTTTGCAAGTCTCTTAGAACTATCAGTTTTGTTTGGCCTACTAGATTGATCTTTCTTGCCATGGGAGAAGTGCTTAGCTTTGGGTGCAATCTTGCGGTGTTCTTACCCAGTGACAGAAAGGGTTGCAAGACACGTATTGTATTGTTGCCATCGAGGATAACAAGATGGGGTTTATATCATATTGCATGTGTTTATCCCTCTACATCATGTCATCTTGCTTAATGCATTACTCTGTTCTTATGAACTTAATACTCTAGATGCAGGCAGGAGTCGATCGAAGTGTGGAGTAATAGTAGTAGATGCAGGCAGGAGTCGGTCTACTTGTTATGGACGTGATGCCTATATACATGATCATGCCTAGATAATCTCATAACTATGCGTTTTTCTATCAATTGCTCGACAGTAATTTGTTCACCCATCGTAATACTTATGCTATCTTGAGAGAAGCCTCTAGTGAAACCTATGGCCCCCTGGTCTATCTCTTATCATATTTGCTTTCAATCTACTTTATTTGCATCTTTACTTTTTGCATCTATATTTTAAAATACCAAAAATATATTTATCTTATCGTACTATCTTTATTAGATCTCACTTTCGCAAGTGGCCGTGAAGGGATTGACAACCCCTTTATTGCGTTGGTTGCGAGTTCTCAGTTTGTTTGTGTAGGTGCGTTGGACTTTTGAGGAGCCTCCTACTGGATTGATACCTTGGTTCTCAAAACTGAGGGAAATACTTACGCTACACTTTGCTGCATCACCCTCTCCTCTTCGAGGAAAACCAACGCAAGCTCAAGACGTAGCAAAAAGGATTTCTGGCGCCGTTGCCAGGGATGTCTTCGCTCAAGTCAAGACATACCAAGTACCCATCACAAACCCATCTCCCTCGCATTTACATTATTTGCCATTTGCCTCTCGTTTTCCTCTCCCCCACTTCACCCTTGCCGTTTTATTCGCCCTCTCTTTCCCAATCTCCTCCTCTCTTTTCACTTGCCTTTTTCTGTGCGCTTGTTTGCTTGCTTGACCTTATGGCTGCGCCTAAGGGTCCTAACCACCTTCTCAGAAGGATGGATGAGATTGAATCAAATATTAGAAGCTTTATGAATTTGCAATTTGAGCAAAATAATTTCTTTAGAAAAGAGCTTAAGGAACAGAAAAGTTTTTTGGGGTTTATGAACAAAGAGCTTGATGATATGAATAAAGAATTCTATGGTGTTAACGCTCAGATTACCCGGCTTGAGAATGCTATAGCCAAAATTTCTAACAAGCAAGCCACCTTAGTCAATAAGATGGCCGCTAAACCAGAAAAATTACATGAAAATAATGATGAGGATCTTAAAGTTATTGATACGTCTCTGATTAGATCTATGTTTTGCAATATGAATTTTGATGATTATGGGAGTGATGATGAATCAACTTTGCCTAAAAGGCGTCCCAAAAATTCGGAGTCTTTAGATCTTGATGTTAAATTTGGTAAAAGTGAGATTGGGGAATCCTCAACTTCTAATAATATTGAACTTACTATCTCGGATTTCAAGGAATTTGATTATGATAGTTGTTATTTAAAAGGGTGTATTTCCTTGTTGCAATCCGTTGTTAATTCTCCTCATGCTTATAGTCAAAACAAAGCTTTTACCAAACATATCGTTGATGCCTTGAAGCAATCTTACGATGAAAAACTTAATTTGGAAGTTTCTATACCTAGAAAACTTAATGATAAGTGGGAACCTACTATAAAGATTAAAATTAAAGATTATGAGTGTTTTTCTTTGTGTGATTTGGGTGCTAGTGTTTCCACGATTCCGAAAACTTTATGTGATATTCTAGGTTTCCATGATCTTGATGATTGCTCTTTAAATTTGCACCTTGCAGATTCCACCATTAAAAAGCCTATGAGAAGAATCAATGATGTTCTTATTGTTGCAAATAGAAATTTGGTGCCCGTAGATTTTATCGTTCTTGATATAGATTGCAATCTTTCTTGCCCTATTATTCTTGGTAGACCTTTCCTTAGAACGATTGGTGCGATTATTGATATGAAGGAAGGGAATATTAGATTCCAATTTCCATTAAAGAAAGGCGTGGAGCACTTTCCAAGAAATAAAGTCAAATTACCTTATGAATCTATCATGTGTGCTACTTATGAATTTAGTGCCAAAGATGGCACTCGTTAGATCTATCTTTGCTTTTTATGCCTAGCTAGGGGCGTTAAACAATAGCGCTAGTTGGGAGGCAACCCAATTTTCTTTATGTTTTTAGTTTTTGCTCCTGTTTAGTAATAAATCTTGCATCTACCTTCTGGTTAGATGTGTTTTTATCTTTTAATTAGTGTTTGTGCCAAGTAGAACCTATAGGATAACCTACGATGATAGTTGATTTGATTCTGCTGAAAAACAGAAACTTTGCGCGCACAAATATAATTTTGTTAAATCACAGGAACGTGCTTTTGCGTTGATTCTTTTTGCTGATGTTCAATAGACAAATTGTCCAGGACTTCCTATTTTGGTAGGATTTTTAGAGTTCCAGAAGTTTGCGTTAGTTACAGATTGCTACAGACTGTTCTGTTTTTGACAGATTCTGTTTTTCGTGTGTTGTTTGCTTATTTCAATGCATCTATGGCTAGTAAATTAGTTTATAAACCATAAAGAAGTTGGAATACAGTAGGTTTAACACCAAATTAAATAAATAATGAGTTCATGTCAGTACCTTATGTGGTGATTTTGTTTTCTTTCACTAACGGAGCTTATAAGATTTCCTGTTGAGTTTTGTGTTGTGAAGTTTTCAAGTTTTGGGTAAAGCTTTTATGGACTATAGAATAAGGAGTGGCAAGAGCCTAAGCTTGGGGATGCCCATGTCACCCCAAGATATTCAAGGATAGCCAAAAGCTTAAGCTTGGGGATGCCCCGGGAAGGCATCCCCTTTTTCGTCTTCGTTCATTGGTAACTTTACTTGGAGCTATATTTTTATTCGCTACATGATATGTGTTTTGCTTGGAGCGTCGTGTATTATATTAGTCTTTGCTTTTTAGTTTACCACAATCATCCTTGCTGTACACACCTTTTGGGAGAAGCCTATTTGATTAGAATTTGCTAGAATACTTTATGTGATTCACTTATATCTTTTGAGCTTGATAGTTTTTGCTCTAGTGCTTCACTTATACCTTTTAGAGCACGGCGGTGTCTTAATTTTGAAGAAATTGCTAGTATCTCATGCTTCACTTATATTATTTTGAGAGTCTTTTAGAACAGCATGGTATTTGCTATGATCATAAAGTTGGTCCTAGAATGATGAGCATCCAAGTTGGGTATAATAAAAACTATCATAGAAAGTGAATTGGATGCTATGATTAATTTGATGCTTGATAATTGTTTTGAGATATGGAGGTAGTGATATTAAAGTCATGCTAGGGTGATTGTGAATTTAAAGAATGCTTGTGTTGAAGTTTGTGATTCCCGTAGCATGCACGTATGGTGAACCGCTTTGTGATGAAGTTGGAGCACAATTTTATTTATTGATTGTCTTCCTTATGAGTGGCGGTCAGGGACGAGCGATGGTCTTTTCCTACCAATCTATCCCCTAGGAGCATGCGCGTAGTACTTTGGTTTTTGATGACCTCTAAATTTTTGCAACAAGTATATGAGTTCTTTTGATTAATGTTGAGTCCATGGATTATACGCACTCTTTCGCCCTTCCACCATTGCTAGCCTCTCTTGTATCATGCAACTTTCGCCGGTACCATACACCCACCATTTACCTTCCTCAAAACAGCCACCATACCTACCTATTATGGCATTTCCATAGCCATTCCGAGATATATTGCCATGCAACTTTCCACCGTTCCGTTCATATGACACGCATTACTTTTGTCATATTGCTTTTTGCATGATCATGTAGTTGACATCGTATTTGTGGCAAGGCCACCTTCATCATTTTCATACATGTCGCTCTTGATTCATTGCATATCCCGGTACACCGTCAGAGGCATTCATATAGAGTCATATCTTGTTCTAGCTTTGAGTTGTAAATCCATAAAAGTGTGATGATATTCATTATTAGAACATTGTCCTAGTGAGGAAAGGATGATGAAGACTATGATTCCCCCACAAGTCGGGATGAGACTTCGGACTTAAAAAAAGAGAGAAAGGCCAAAAAGAAAAAAAAGAAAAAAAAGAAAGGCCAAAGAAAAAAAGAAAAAAGAAGAAGAAGAAAATAAAATGAGATAAAAAGAGAGAAGGGACAATGCTACTATCTCTTTTTCCACGCTTGTGCTTCAAGATAGCACCATGATCTTCATGATAGAGAGTCTCATATGTTGTCACTTTCATATACTAGTGGGAATTTTTCATTATAGAACTTGGCCTGTATATTCCAATGATGGGCTTCCTCAAAGTGCCCTAGGTCTTCGTGAGCAAGCAAGTTGGATGCACCCCACTTAGTTTATTTTATTGAGCTTTCATATATTTATAGCTCTAGTGCATCCGTTGCATGGAAATCCCTACTCACTCACATTGATATCTATTAATGGGCATCTCCATAGCCCGTTGATATGCCTAGTTGATGTGAGACTATCTTCTCCTTTTTTTTGTCTTCTCCACAACCACCCTTCTATTCCACATATAGTGCTATGTCCATGGCTCACGCTCATGTATTGCGTGAAAGTTGAAAAAGTTTGAGATTATTAAAGTATGAAACAATTGCTTGGCTTGTCATCGGGGTTGTGCATGATTAAATACTTTGTGTGATGAAGATAGAGCATAGCCAGACTATATGATTTTGTAGGGATAACTTTCTTTAGCCATGTTATTTTGAGAAGACATGATTACTTTGATTAGTATGCTTGAAGTATTATTATTTCTTATGTCAATATGAACTTTTATTTTGTATTCATTTGGATCTGAACATTCATGCCACAATAAAGAAAATTACATTATGAATTATGCTAGGTAGCATTCCACATCAAAAATTTCTTTTTTATCATTTACCTACTCGAGGACGATCAGGAATTAAGCTTGGGGATGCTTGATACGTCTCCAACGTATCTATAATTTTTGATTGTTCCATGCTATTATATTACCTCTTTTGGATGTTTATGGGCTTTATTTTACACATTTATATCATTTTTGGGACTAACCTACTAACCGGAGGCTCAGCCCATATTGCTGTTTTTTTGCCTATTTCAGTATTTCGAAGAAAAGGAACGGAGTCCAAACGGAATGAAACCTTCGGGAGCGTTATTTTTGGAACAAATCTGATCCGGAGAGCTTGGAGTGCAAGTCAAGAAGCCTCCGAGGGCCCCACGAGATAGGAGGGCCCCCCCCCCCTGTAGGGCGCGCCCTCCTGTCTCGTGGGCCCCTCGGGCGGCCACTGACATACTTCTTCCTCCTATATATGCCTACGTACCCCGAAAACATACAGGAGCACCACGAAACACAATTTCCACCGTTGTAACCTTCTGTATCCGCGAGATCCCATCTTGGAGCGCTTGCCGGCACTCTGCCGGAGGGGGAAGCAACCACGGAGGGCCTCTACATCAACATCCTTGCCCCTCTGATGAGTTGTGAGTAGTTTACCACAGACCTACGGGTCCATAGTTATTAGCTAGATGGCTTCTTCTCTCCTTTTGGATCTCAATACAATGTTCTCCCCCTCTCTTGTGGAGATCTATTCGATGTAATCTCTTTTTGCGGTGTGTTTGTCGAGATCCGATGAATTGTGGGTTTATGATCAAGTTTATCTATGAATAATATTTGAATCTTCTCTGAATTCTTTTATGTATGATTGAGTTATCTTTGCAAGTCTCTTCAAACTATCAGTTTGGTTTGGCCTACTAGATTGATCTTTCTTGCCATGGGAGAAGTGCTTAGCTTTTGGTTCAATCTTGCGGTGTTCTTACCCAGTGACAGAAAGGGTTGCAAGACATGTATTGTATTGTTGCCATCGAGGATAACAAGATGGGGTTTATATCATATTGCATGTGTTTATCCCTCTACATCATGTCATCTTGCTTAATGCGTTACTCTGTTCTTATGAACTTAATACTCTAGATGCAGGCAGGAGTCGGTCGATGTGTGGAGTAATAGTAGTAGATGCAGGTAGGAGTCGGTCTACTTGTTATGGACGTGATGCCTATATACATGATCATGCCTAGATAATCTCATAACTATGCGCTTTTCTATCAATTGCTCGACAGTAATTTGTTCACCCACCGTAATACTTATGCTATCTTGAGAGAAGCCTCTAGTGAAACCTATGCCCCCTGGTCTATCTCTTATCATATTTGCTTTTAATCTGCTTTATTTGCATCTTTACTTTTTGCATCTATATTATAAAATACCAAAAATATATTTATCTTATCATACTATCTTTATTAAATCTCACTTTCGCAAGTGGCTGTGAAGGGATTGACAACCCCTTTATTGCGTTGGTTGCGAGTTCTCAGTTTGTTTGTGTAGGTGCGTGGGACTTTTGAGGAGCCTCCTACTGGATTGATACCTTGGTTCTCAAAATTGAGGGAAATACTTACGCTACACTTTGCTGCATCACCCTCTCCTCTTCGAGGAAAACCAACGCAAGCTCAAGACGTAGCAGTATCTGACTGTTGTGCTTTCACGGCCACTTCTCTTCTTCCATATAAGTATGAGAAACATTATCACCATCCTTCTCTAAGTTCGCACCAAAAAGATTTTCAAGTTCATTGCGCGGGGGGGGGGGGGGGGGGGGGGTTAGGTTTCCATATTTAATCCCTCGCCCTAGTATAACAATAGTAAGGTTTAGTTCTTTTGGTGGCTTTTTTTGAGCTTCTATAATAAGAAGCCCCCTATCCAATTTATTCTAGAAGTCCAATCAAAAATTTCTTTTTAGAAGCCTACTAGTCAAGTCTTAATTGGTAGGCTTCTAAAAAAATTTGGTTGGGCTTCTAGAATAGAATAAGCTGGGTAGAGGCAGATTATTCCAACTTATTCTAGAAGCCAGAAAAAGAATTGGCCCTAAGTATAATGTACGCTCTAAATTAAAAATAGCATTGGTTCCGACAAAGATTTTTAAAAGCTCCAGAGGTATAGGTCAAATGCCTTTATATCCCAGATATGCAACTTCCCATTATACAGTGTGCAGTCCTGTCAAAAAAACCTCTGATCATAGGACAAATGCCATCCAAACAAAAATTACCTGCGGTTAACTTGTATTATCCATTGGAAAGAAATTTTTCACTGTGATATATCTGAATCAGGAATCATGCATAAAAAATATACAATCCACTAGCAAGCTTCCTTAAAAATCAACATTCTGAAAAGAAACAAACATGTTGTACATTTGTGTAGGCCCAAGTTTTAGTTTTGCACTTATAGGATCCAGGGAGTGGTCCGCCTGATGTGATTGCTAGAGATCTTTTTAGATGTGGGTTAGACTAATCTGGACGATTAGATGTTTTAAGTGGTTCTGATAGTGAGGTGGTAGTGCTCTCACTACTGTAGGATGCTGCTAACGCGACACTACGATCAAAGACCCTTCGACGAAACTGTGTGCGATGCAATAATCGGAAACGGTGCTGTAAAAAACCATCAAAAAGCTGCAAAATGTTTGCGATGATGGGTGCATCAAACACGGTTTAGATTTTAGTTGCGTGTGCGATGCACAACATACGGTTGTTTGATGAACTGTTTGCGATGAGGAAGAAGAACGGAAATGGGCAGCCAGATGAAGGCGTGTGCGATATATGGCATACAGTTCAATCGGATTAACTGTTTGTGATGAGGCAAAACAACAGAAATGGACAGCTAGATAAAGGTGTGTGCGATTGAGGTCATACGCTTCAGAACTGTTTGCGATTAGGCAACAGAACAGAAACGGTCAGCCAGATCAAAGGTTTGTGCGATTGATGGCATACACTTCACACGGATGAACTGTTTGCAATTAGCCACAACAAACAGAAATAGTTAGACAGATCAACGCTAGACGGGCACACATTCTAATTTAAAGAAGCGTGTGCGATGGTAACAACGAGCGTGCACGGTTCTTGGAACAAGACGTGTGCTGAAATTGCCTATTGCGGTGCACCAAACGCCACGTACGTGGCCGAGAAAGCATGCCCATGTTACGCCGTCCGGGAATAGTGCCGCACTTAGAAATTATAGAACCGTCAATAAATTTTGAGTATGCGTCCCGTCACCTTCCAAATTGCAAACATGTTCACACGATCAAAACATAAACGGTTTCCCACTTAGGAGCATATTAGTACTCGGTTATAAATACTACTACTCCGAGATGACTGCACATTCCTCCTCAACTCCTCGTCCACAAAAAACAAACAAGTCATTCATCATCGTTCCCTTCCGTCTGCCATGGCCTGCGTGAGTTCTAGGTCGAGAGATTGCCACCAGGGAGAGGCGAGTATGGAAGCGGAAGCACGACAGATGTCCTGTCTCGCCGTGAAAGCATCCGACATGTCCTGCCGTGCGGCCCTAGCAGCATAGAGGTCTCGCCGCGCCGCCGAAGCAGCACGGAGGTCCTGCTGCACCGTCGATGCAGTAGACTGGTGCGGCCGCGCTGCAGAAGCAGCAGAGATGTCCTCCTGCTTCGTGACGGCCTGGGAAAATGTCTCGCATGCAGGCAAGGACTCTTACAGGCGCATGCATGCAATCGTCCATAGTCAGATGGATCAGATCTCTGGCTGGGCGAGGTTGCGGGACGACATGAAAGCCTCGTTTGAACAGGCTACCGGTGTCATCTGGCAACTAAGGGAGAGCAATGAGAGGCTCCAGGCCGAGCGCGACCTGCTGATGGCGAAGATCGTCGGAAGTGCAGAGCAGCAGGAGGAGACCAATGCCTTGTTGAAGAGGGCCAGCGTCATCGTTGAGAAACTTATGGACGAGAATGATGTGATGCGCATGAAGCGCAAAAGGCTGGTGGAGGAATCCGTGGATGCTCTCAAGCAGCATATTGAGGACAGGAAAGAGCTCATCGCCACTCGCCGCGGAGACTAGTTCCCGCAGCCTGCAGCAACGCATCAAGAAAGTAGATATCAGCGAGCCAGATCATTGTCTTCCTTCTTCTTTTGCCCTTGTGTATTTCAGGCATTGCCGCATGTGGCTTTTTTTAATTATGTTTCTAAATATGTAAGACAATTATTATCCACTATCATCGTCCTATATTCATCATGCTTGCTATAAATCATAGTCGATGCTATATAGGTCCGTCGGATCTTACAGCAAGGTCCGTTGGATCTTACATCAAGATCTGTGCAAAACTTTCTTTTTAGATTTTTATTTTTCTCTCTTAAATCTCAGTCCAGTGAAACATAGCCACGTCGTAAAATAGGGGCTCGGGCGCCATTAATGGAGACGTTGGGAGGGAGGTGCGCGACGGATAGAGATCAAAGGGCTCTCCGCCCGATGAGCACGCGCAGGGGTCTGATCGCACGCCTCCCGTACCCAAATAGCTAACCCGCACGACACCTCCTAGCCAATAAAAAAAGGGACGCGTGGCGGCACGTAATTGGTAAGTAGAATATCCATGGTTTCAATAATAGTTGTGTTTCCAATTTGTAACGTGACAACACTTGTTCCAAAATGACTTTGTTGATTTTTAATGTGTGCGCCTTCGCAAATCGGACAGAAAAATTACTCACAGCATGTTGGTGCCATGCCATGACACCATGCCAAGTTTCATGATTTTCAGGCATGTTTTGGATTTATAGGAATTAAAAAACGAAGTTTCTCAATCTTTTTGATCGAGCCACGACGCCCAGATGTTTGAATTTCATTCTCATTTCTTGCATGGGACCTAAAATTCACACAAGGACACACACGTGATTTTTCAACCAACTTTGATGCACTGGAGCATGTGCTTGTAGTTCAAATTTGAATTATGCACATTAAATGCCTAGAAATTCAATTAATGTATAAAAAAGCCAAATTAACCTCGAATAATTCTAAAATTTAGCATGATACTTATATTTGGTCTAATTTGCCTGTGTAAACAAATTAAGGCAGGAAAAGACAGTGTACGTATGTCGTTTCACACACGAAGGTGACACGCCCTTTTGGAACCACGAGCCTTCTTGAGAGAAGCTCCGGTTTCCAAGAAGCTTATACCAAAGCTTGTCCCAATTCTGCCCAAAAATTTACGGCAGCATGTTGGTGCCATGTCATGACCCCATGCCAAGTTTCATGATTTTCAGGCATGTTTTGGATTTATATGAATTAAAAAAATCAAGTTTCTCAATCTTTCCGGCCGAGTCATGACGCCCAGATGCTTGAATTACATTATCATTTCTTG
The DNA here is from genome assembly GCA_963921465.1 of Triticum timopheevii. Lineage (NCBI taxonomy): Eukaryota > Viridiplantae > Streptophyta > Magnoliopsida > Poales > Poaceae > Triticum > Triticum timopheevii. Next base: position 483,402,822 of record OY997270.1, on the reverse strand, counting down.
CATGGGACGTAGAAATTCACCCAAGGACACACATGTGATTTTTCAACCAACTTTGGTGCACTGTAGCATGTGCTTGTAGTTCAAATTTGAATTATGCACATTAAATGGCCGGAAATTCAATTAATGTATAAAAAAGTCCAAACGAACCCGGAATAATTCCAAAATTTAGCATGATACTTCTATTTGGTCTAATCTGCCCGTGTAAAAAAATTAAGGCGAGAGAAGCCAGTGTACGTATGTCGTTTCCCACACGGAGGTGACACGTTCCTCTCGGAACCACGAGCCTCCTTAAGAGAAGCTTGGTTTGCAAGAAGCTTACACCAAAGCTTGTCCCAATTCGGCCAAAAAATTTACCGCAACATGTTGGTGCCATGTCATGACACCATGCCAAGTTTCATGTTTTTGCAGGTGTGTTTTGCATTTACATGAATTAAAAAACGATGTTTCTCAATCTTTCCGGTCGAGGCACGACGCTCAGATATTTGAATTTCATTCTCATTTGTTGCATGGGACCTAGAAATTCACCCAAGGACACACATGTGATTTTTCAACCAACTTTGGTGCACTAGAGCATGTGCTTGTAGTTTAAATTTGAATTATGCACATTAAATGACTAGAAATTTAATTAATGTATAAAAAAGGCCAAATTAACCCGAAAAAATTCCAAAATTTAGCACGACACTTCTATTTGGTCTAATCTACCTGTGTACAAAATTAAGGTGGGAGAACACAGTGTACGTATGTCGTTTCGCACACAGAGGTGACACGTTCCTATCGGAACCACGAGCCTTCTTGAGAGAAGCTCCAGTTTGCAAGAAGCCTATACCAAAGCTTGTCCCAATTCGACCAAAAAAACTACCGCAGCATGTTGGTGCCATGTCATGACACCATGCCAAGTTTCATGATTTTCAGGCATGTTTTGGATTTACATCAATTAAAAAACCAAGTTTCTCAATTTTTCCAGCCGAGCCACGACGCCCAGATTTTGAATTTCATTCTCATTTCTTGCATGGGACCTCGAAAATCACCCAAGGACACACATGTGATTTTTCAACCAACTTTGGTGCATTGGAGCATGTGCTTGTAGTTTAAATTTGAATTATGCAAATTAAATGACCAGAAATTCAATCAATGTATAAGAAAGTCCAAACGAACCTGTAATAATTCCAAATTTTAACACGACACTCGTATAGTTCTATGTTGCCTCTGTAAAAAAAATAAGGGGAGAGGCAGCGTATATCGTTTCGAACACAAAGGTGAAAAGTCCCCTCTCGGGAACCACGAGTCTTCTCGAGAGAAGCTCCGGTTTGCAAGAAGCTTATACTAAAAACTTGTCCAAATGCGGCCAATTTTTTTACCACAACATGTTGGTGCCATGAAATAACACCATGCCAAGTTTCATAATTTTCAGGCGAGTTTTGAATTTCCAAGAATTTAAAAACCAAGTTTCTCAATGTTCTCGACCGAGCCACAACGCCAGATGTTTGAATTTCATTCCCATTTCTTGCATGGGACCTATAAATTCACCCAAAGACACACATGTAATTTTTCAACAAACTTTGGGGCACTAGAGCATGTGCTTGTAGTTCAAATTTGAATTATGGACATTAAATGCCGAATAACTCAATTAATCCATAAAAATGACAAACGAACCCGGAATAATTCCAAATTTAAACACGACACTCATGTAGTTGCATGTTCACTGTACATAAATGTTCTAGCAATTCAAACACCATCCTTTCCCTCCGTAACACCATTTTGTCTTTCAAAACATAATGAAAAAATCAAGTATACCACAAACAGTTTACTAGAAAGAATCGTGTGGGATGCGATATAAAATATCTTGGCGCACCGTCTTGTCTAGTTTATGCAGGAAGCTTCATCGTCTACAGTCCATCGCCCCTGGTTGAACCACACTTGCCCGCCAGTTTCTCGCGGCACCGAGCAAATTTTTTTTGCACCGCAGAAATATCTATCTCCCCGCCCCCTCCCTCCCACCAAAAGCCACATTTTGACTGTTCCTCCTTGCTTTCCAAGTTCAAACCTTCACTATTGTTTACTGGCAGCTCAGCCTCCTCGCCGGCGACCCTTCTTCTTGCAGCGCCGCCTCCTTGCCGGCTACCCTTCTTCTTGCAGCGCCGCCTCCTCGCCGGTGACCCTTCTTCTTGCTGCACGGCCTCGTCGATATGGTCAGGTAATCTGCACCCCACCCACACCATCCTCCTCCTTTCCCGTCCCATATGCCCCGACCGATGGCGCGACACCTTCCGCCGAAATCACTGTCCCCCTCCTCCAATTAAGCGCCGCCCAGCCATTTTGCACGTAGTATAACATGGAGCTCAGTAGCATCTGGTAGTGGAGAAGCAAATCATGGCCGCATGCATGCGCGAGGTCGCTATGGCTGTCATGCGTGCCGACCGCCAGATCTTGGAGGAGCACCTCGTCTTCGAGGCCACCGTCGACACCGCCACGCGGTTGTCTACTTTAGAATACAGTTCGTGTTGTTTTCACGAGGCCATCGCCAATGCGTTCTAGTCATTTGTCCTCTGTAATGTTAATATGCAATCTGATGTTCAGTTTACAGTTTGGTCCTCTGAAATGTAATGTTCAGTTAACAGTTTGATCCTCTGAAATGTAATGTTCAGTTAACAGTTTGGTCCAACAATTGCTACATTTCGTAGTAGTTTCTCAAGCATTCTTTGTTTTGTTAACTGTCTTATCTTGTAGTACATGTTTCTATTCTGCAATGTCGTGCTTAGTTAACTATTTTGGTTCATTTGTTATGTTGTCCATTTAACTGTTTGGTTCAGTTCTGCAATTTGATTTTCATTTGTTGTGGGTACAATTTTGTATTGTTATGCATGTGAAATAAATCGAATTTGGTTGTACTCAATACATATTCTACTAATAGTATGACAACTCTCAGTTAACCTGATCAAGATCTTCCTTGTGTATGTTGCAGGGAAACAATGGGAGATACTGCGGTTTACCATCGAGGTTTGTTCAAGCATGGTCCTTTGGCTAATAGCACATTATTGTACAGCTGCAGGAATCATTCTAATATTTAGGTTTCTTACAATTTGGTCTTGCACATGTAGGTCCTGCTATCAGAGGCTTAGACCCACTGTTCGGCCCATTTTGCATATGGAGAAATGAGATGTCCATGAATATCAGTCAAGTTAAGAAACTCAGAAAGATTGTTAGGACAAAGAAACTTGCAAGAATAATAGAAAGATCTTTGTTCGCACAATGAAGAAGACATCAGTCAACTATAGGATGGTACTAACTCTTTTACCTTGTTTTTACCCCTTGAGCCATCAGTCAACTATAGGATGGTACTAACTCTTTTACCTTGTTTGCATATCTTTGTTTTTAGTACTTTTCAAAGCAGTTCATCAATGATTACCTCTCAAACCACCTGCATGGTCAAGAGGCGTGGAAGGTATTCATTCAACACCCACTGTACAATATTGAAGTCTTGCTGAAGAGGACGAAGGTTAGGCGGGCAATTATCCATAGCCACTGGCCTAAAGTTCCAAGGACATTCAACATCACTGAAGGCTCAACATTTGCCTTCCGCTTCTGCAGTTTCCCAGATGAGATTCATCTGTCTATTTACTATGTATGATGCTACTTTCCAAAGGTTTTTGATGTTGCATGTGAAACTTGGTGCTGTTGTGTAATGGCGGACTGAGTGTCGAAGCTATCTGATGTAATTCGATTATGAAATCCTGGTTGCTGTTATACGGATACAAAATATCTGGTGTGTTTTTATAAGAAATATCAATTTGATTAGTACATGGATTATCAATAATAGGCTAATTACCCTGCTTATTGGAGTTTTCTATTGTAGACGGTTACTCAGACAGCACCGTGGGCGATGAACTCAAACAACACACATGGTTTCTAGAAAGTAGGCGTGTTCGATCAACTAACAATCACACACGGCTTCCGGCAGAGAACTGTTTGCGTTAGGCCACCTTGCACAAACGTTTCCACACAAAAAATTGTGTGTGATATACATACGAGCGGAAATGTTTTTCTGGATTCACCGTGTGGGATGTACATACAAATGGAAAAACAATTGGGTTCGATGCCCCGCCAGATCGCACACGAACTCATTTTGCCCCAGCCAGTGTGCCAGGAGGGCATGTCCCCAACGGTTTCTGGGTCATGTGGGAAGGACCCCCCCCCCTATCGCCCACACTCCTTGGTGACGGTTCCAAACGCCGTCGCGGAAAGGGGTTAAAAACCGTTTGTATAGCACATTGGTGTACAATGTCTGTGTACGTTAAGTGGGGTGTACCTAACAAAGAAAATGTTTGCTGTTTTAAAATGAAAGTACAAGTAGTAGAGATCAGTACTGTTCAAGGAACTCAAAATTATGTTTTCTATTTTGAAGAGGAACACATAATTAATATCACTACCGGAACAGGTAGGCTAGAAAAGAGGAGAGGAGATTCAGCACAACCCTAGGAAGATGTACTTCCTCCGGCCATTTTTACTCCGCATATAAGATTTGTAAAGTTTGACCAACTTTATAGAAAAAAAGCAACGTTCACAATACAAAATCAATATCATTGGATGCGTCATGAATTTAATTTTTATATTGTACAAATTTAGTATTGTACATGTTCATATTTTCTTATATAAACATGGTCAAAGTTTATGAGATAGACAGCGGGCGATGGAGTGAGCGATGGGAGTGAGGGCTGGCCCAATCGCTTCGGACATGAGCGTTAACGGCCGTTAGCGGCGCTTCGTCACTGCTGTCAGCCCGCGAGTGATCGGCCACGTCAAAACTCTAACGAATCAGTGTTTTCTGCCACTGTCAAAATTGTGGTGCGGTGCAAAGTGCCACGTTTTATAAAGTGGTAGTTTTCCAAGAGGTATGACACTAAAGTGGTGCTTCCGTGCATTTTACCCGAACATTGGAAATGTCGATTGGAAGGAGAGTGGTACGAACAATAGACGATAGTACCGTGGTCCTGGCTAGAACCTAGCGTACCTTATCAAAGACAGAAGCCTTTCACAATGCAATTTTAAGTCAAAGCATTGCTATGTTTGTGAGGGCCTGTGTGGATGGAGTCCACACAGGCAGCTCCATGCCCACGCAGCAATCTCAGCATTAGACTTGAGAAATCCAACGCCTCAAATTCCTGCCTGACTCTGGTAGCTTTTTGAGGAAGCAAACCAAATAGGTTGTGAGTATCTGACTGTTGTGCTTTCATGGCCACTTCTCTTCTTCCATATAAGTATGAGAAACATTATCACCATTGCCGGTGTCAAAACCGGCGGATCTCGGGTAGGGGGTCCTGAACTGTGCGTCTAGGCAGATGGTAACAGGAGACAAGGGACACGATGTTTTACCCAGGTTCGGGCCCTCTTGATGGAGGTAAAACCCTACGTCCTGCTTGATTAATATTGATGATATTGGTAGTACAAGACTGGATCTACCACGAGATCAAGGAGGCTAAACCCTATGGTATGATTGTTGTGATGTATGTTGTGTCCTACGGACTAAAGCCCTCCAGTTTATATAGACACCGGAGGAGGCTAGGGTTACACAGAGTAGGTTACAATGGTAGGAGATCTACATATCCGTATTGCCAAGCTTGCCTTCCACGCCAAGGAAAGTCCCATCCGGACACGGGACGGAGTCTTCAATCTTGTATCTTTGTAGTCTTGGAGTCCGGCGGACGATGATAGTCCAGCTGTCCGAACACCCCCTAGTCCAGGACTCCCTCAGTAGCCCCTGAACCAGGCTTCAATGATGATAAGTCCGGCGCGCATAATGTTCGGCATTGCAAGGCGGGTTCCTCCCTTGAATAATCCATAGAAGATCATGAACCCCAGGATAGTGTCCGGCTCTGCAAAATAAATTCCACATTCCACCGTAGAGAGAATAAAATGTACACAAGTCTAATTTGCTGACATATTATGCGGCATGACATCACACCGCTACCAGGCTTTTACTTGAATCGTTTTTTTTATTATACCACCCCAACACGTTTAGCGAAGCGGTTTCCTTGGCACGTCTTGTCGAAGCAGAGATCGTGTTCCCCTTATCCCGGGATTCTCATCAATACGACATGGGTAACCCAACCGCGCCATTGATGGTGGCGCTTGGGAGATAAGCGAGTTTTACCAGGCTGGTGGGGGGCGCATAGTCTTCGCCCTGCCTATATAAGGGATAAGGATTCACCTTTTCACCCACGCCTTCTTCCTCCTTTGCTCATCCACCTCCGCGCACTCAAGCTCCAACGCCCAAGCTCGCGCATCTCGTCTTAACCTTCCCCGACCATGTCCGGAGGGGGAGGCAAGTGGTTGGCTTCCACCGTCAAGGAGGAGCACATCACCAAGCTGCGCAACGCCGGATACCTTTCCAGCGATATTGCGCACCGGCTGCCCGACGAGAGGCAGCTCATCCCTACCCCTGGGCTCCATGAGAGGGTCGTCTTCCTTCCCCACTTCCTCCGCGGACTAGGCTTTCCACTGCACCCTTTCGTCCGGGGGCTCATGTTCTATTATGGCCTAGATTTCCACGATCTGGCGCCGAACTTCATCCTCAACATCTCGGCGTTTATCGTCGTGTGCGAGGCCTTCCTCTGCATCCAGCCCCACTTCGGCCTGTGGCTCAAGACCTTCAACGTCAAGCCGAAGGTTGTGAAGGGCACGCAAGCGGAATGCGGAGGCGCCATGTTGGGCAAGTTGCCCAACGTCCTTTGGCTCGATGGGGCCTTCGTGGACTCCGTTAAGGGGTGGCAATCGGGGTGGTTCTATATCACCGAGCCGCGCGAACCCACGTGGGCGGCGGCCCCCGAGTTCAGATCTGGCATCCCCACGCAGCTCACCTCCTGGAAAGAGAAGGGCTTGTTGTGGGGCAATCCGAAGGAGCTGACTGGACTCCGAGCCTGTATCCAGAAGCTGGTGAACAATAAGCTTAGGCTCGTCGACATGGTCCAAGTCATGCTCATCCACCGGATCCTCCCATGCCAGGAACGGGCATTCAATCTGTGGGAGTTCAATCCAGAACAGCACCAGGCGCTAAGCGGGCTCTTTGACACGATGTATGAAGGCGCCTGGAGGGTGCTGTTTAAGGGCGCCGAAGCCCCCGCATCCGCGACGGAAGATCGCGGATTTCGCTCACAGCATCCAGCTGATGAGGTAAGTGATTCAACCCCTTTACGAGACACTTGTGGTAAACAGATTGATTCTAAGAGGGTTTCAATCTCTCTTTTCCTTTGGCAGGAATGGATGGAGAAGGCCGAGCAGCTCATCTGTCCGGCTCCCATGCCAGAAGACCCAGCGAACGCCGGTCTAGCAGGGCTGCTGGTTCCGGCACCGCACGTGGTGCCGGAGAAGAAGGCCAAGAAGGTGGCCACGGGGACTCGAAAGAGTTCCCGCAATCAAGCGTCCGACGACGAGGCGGACTCCTCCCCCGAAGACGAGGAGGAGGAAGAAGACTCTCTCCCGGAGGAGGGAGAGAGGAAGAGGAAGGCTTCCCCAATAGGGGAGGCCAAAGGGTCCAAGAGGGGGAGAACTATTCCCCCGGACAGTTCCGCCAACACCATCGTTGGCGAGGAGGAGTGGCCTTCAAGGGCCAGGCCTCCGGCGAGATCGTAAGTATCCGGATCCCTGATATGCAATTTCTTTCGCGTCACCTAGTGTCCTACTAATGCCGCATACTGTCCGCAGTCCGGCCGATGATGATCTCCCCGCTTCATCGAGCGGATCGTTGGCCCCGTCGGATGTGGATTCACTTCCGACTGCCTCTACCCCCGCGCCGATGAGGACTCCGAGGTGGGATCACAAAGAGGGACCCATCAGGAGGAGGCTCCGGAGGCGCCGCCAGGCAGCCTCCCAGACTTTGCGCCGGACTCTACATCGGAACCTGCAGCGGTTCCAGAGTCCGGCAGGCGGCCCCTTCGAAAGAAGGGCAAGACTGTGACATCGGCGGCCTCCATCCAACCGGAGGCGCCGGACAACTTGTTGGAGGCGCTTAAAGGCGCTTCCATCGAGGAAGAACACCGCACTATCATGAGTGCGGTGATTCAGAAGGTTCAACTCACCAAGAGCGGGCTGACCGAAGCCTGCAGCAGCCTTCTAACAGGCTTTGAGGTAAGAAGTTATAATTATGTAATGTAATACCGCATAGACAGTAGCCCCTGATGCTCAGTTCGGTGTTCGGAAAGAAAAGCCGGACTGAGGATCTAAGAAGATATACGTAGGGTTGCTTAAAATATGTCAATATGGGTTTGCAGGCTGCGCTGCTGACCTCTGCCGCATTGACTGTGGAGGTCGGTGCGTTGAAGCAGGATCTCGAGCGGTCCGAGCAAGAGCTCGGCCATGCCAAGAAGCAGCTCGAGGACAAAGAAGGTGAGTAACACCACTTTGAATAGTTACCTTACAGAAAAGGATTTTGGTTGCAATAAAATTAACAAGGATAATATGGGTATTGCAGGGGCCACGAAGGAGGTGGCAGCCCTGAAGGAGGCTGTGTCCGCGGCCGAACGCAGTGCGGCCGCGGAACGGGCAGAGCGAGAAAAGCAGGAGGCACAGGTGGCGGAAGTACGGCAAGAGCTCCAGGCTCTCATGGAGAAGCATGAGAGCTTGGAGCGTGACTCCAAGACTCGAGAGTCCGAGCTTGCCTCGGCTCTCGAAAGTGCCAAGTCCACCAAGGCCGAGGCCCGTAAGGCCCTTCAGGAGGTTGAAGATGTAAAGAAGATAGCGGCGGGTAATGCATTTTTCATGCAAAGCAAGCATGTTAATGTAAACTACCTGACACTTACTCGCATTCGGAGCTCTCCAGGGGCGTTTGCAGATCTGCCGCGTAGTGTGTCCGATGCCGCCGCATTCTATCGTGGCGAGGAGGGGAGCTCGACGGAGAAAGTCTTCTGGTCTCAGTACGCTGAGGCCGGCCATCCGGTGCCCCCAAGCGACCAGCTGAAGCAGCTGGTCGAACTCCACAAGGTAGCTGAGGAGGCCATGAAGGGCCTTATAGTCCGGCTGTGGCCTGGACAGGCCATGCCTGGGAGCAACTTCGGCCTCGTGCGGCGGCTGGTGGATGCGTGCCCCTGGGTGGAGGTTATCAAGCGCTCCGCCTGTATTGAAGGTGCTCGTCGGGCCCTTGCCCGCACAAAGGTGCACTGGGGCAGGCTGGATGCGGAGAAGCTTCTCACTGACCCGCCGCCACCGGGCAAGGAGTATCGTACGCCCGAAATGTATTATAAAACTGTCTTGAAGGGAGCCCGCGATATTGCGGATGAATGCCCCAGAGATGTAATTTTTGAGTAAACTCGCTATGTATTATCCTGTGCGCTGAAAACTTTGTTCATATGCGCATTAAGCAACGCTTGTTTAATTTAAAATATTACCTTCTGTGCGGCCGTTTATAAAATCTGAGAGATGGCAAGTCGTTGGCTTCAGCCCCCGAGCCGCGAGTGCTGGGGTGTTCGGGATAAACTTGAGCACTCTTGTTCCCATTTTTGGGTCCATCTAGGGAGGCGCTCAACACAACGAACAAGGCAACCAGACTTATAATACTTGAACACTCTCACTTATCCATAGAATTCTATAATTTTAAATTTCGGCGAAGCCCCTGGTATTCAGAAGACCGAATCCGGGGCGCTATCCACGCCTTCGTCGGACATTTATCCGGAACTTCGCTCGAAGCGGCGTGAGTCTTTAAGGACTCGAAAAGACCTCTCGAACAGCGACCAGTCTCTCGCCTTATCATGCCGGTCAGTTTTAGCTTTCTCCACTGAGGCGCTCGCCCGGCTCAACCGGGGCGCAATCGCAGTGGTTCTCCCAGTGCCACCTTAGCCGACAGAACGGAACGTAAGGCACCAAAACGTGGGAGCCTGGCAAAGCCAACTATTTACCCAAGACATGATTCGGAGCCGATTCATATAATGCTATAAGTTCGGGGTGCCGCACTTATGAAAGTGTTCGGACTTATCACACCATAATGTGGGGAACATAAGCCCCTGGTGTATTAGACCGTACCAAAATGTACGGGTGCAAGATGTCCTGTAATGAACATATATATATATATATATATATATATATATATATATATATATATATATATATATATATATATATATATATATATATATATATATATATATAAAGTAATGTAATTGCAGTCGAAAAGTGCTGCATTATTTATTAAAGGAAGTCTGCTATGAGTGCGGACTGATACAAATAGTGCGGTAAGTAAGGGATTTGGACTAATTAAACATGTCCCCCTCCAGGGATGAGCTGCGGACTTGGTGTATATAATCGAATTTAATGCTCGTAATTGAGACCACCTGAGTGTTCGTCGCGGCCTTCTTTCTTCCCTGGCTGTTGCATCGTGAGTTCGGCAGGTTCACCGCCGGACAGGGCCTCTGGTTAACGGAGTCCTGTGTATACAAAGAAGGAAAATAATAATAAAAAGGGTGGCGCACTTGCGAGCCCCTGGTGTGGTCGAGCCGCACTCTGGGTCCATTGTGATCGTGCCCCTTCCCCTGCGCCCATGGTATCTCCAAAGCGTAATGATGTACGTGGAGGGTTGTTCTTGCAATCATGCGAGGGCGGGGGTTAGGGCCGCATTGCTACGCGTGCTCTGATCGTGCCAGGTTGTCTTGGTTGGTATTGCTTCGGGCACGTTTTGCTGTATCCGGCCGTTTAACGGCCGGACTCGAAAATTGCCTTACAAGGCTGCTCTGTACTTCTGCCGCGAGAGCCGCTGTATGTTCCTCCTTTCGGAGGGAGCGTTCCGTATTTCCGTTGACCGTGATGACTCCACGAGGGCCTGGCATCTTGAGCTTGAGGTATGCATAATGCGGCACCGCGTTGAACTTTGCAAACGCGGTTCGTCCGAGCAGAGCGTGATAGCCGCTGCGAAATGGGACTATGTCGAAGATTAACTCTTCGCTCCGGAAATTATCCGGGGATCCGAAGACCACTTCCAGTGTGACTGAGCCCGTACAATTGGCTTCCACACCTGGTATGACACCTTTAAAGGTTGTCTTTGTAGGTCTAATCCTTGAGGGGTCTATGCCCATCTTGCGCACTGTATCCTGATAAAGCAGGTTCAGGCTACTACTGCCGTCCATCAGGACTCTCGTGAGGTGAAATCCATCGACGATTGGGTCTAAAACCAATGCGGCGAATCCGCCATGGCGTATGCTGGTCGGATGGTCTCTTCGATCGAAAGTGATCGGACAAGAGGACCATGGATTGAACTTCGGGGCGACTGGCTCCATCGCATAGACGTCCCATAGTGCGCGCTTCCTCTCCCTCTTGGGTATATGGGTTGCGTAAATCATGTTCACCGTCCGCACTTGTGGGGCGAAACCCTTCTGTCCTCTATTATTCAGCGGTCGGGTCTCCTCCTCGTCGTCGCTGTTTAGCCCCTTGTCATTGTTTTCGGCAATTAACTTGCCTGCCTGCTTGAACACCCAGCAATCTCTGTTGGTGTGATTGGCTGGCTTTTCGGGGGTGCCATGTATCTGGCATAAGCGGTCGAGTATTCGGTCCAAGTTGGACGGGCCCGGAGTGGTTCTTTTGAATGGCTTCTTCCGCTGACCGGGTTTAGAGCCTCGGAATCCGGCGTTGACTGCCGTATCCTCCTTATCGTCGCCGTTAATGCGGCGTTTGTTTTTGTTTCGACGTGACCTGCCGTTGTGGTCCTTAGTATCCGGACTGCCAGAATTTTTATTGAGGTTGTTGCTGCGAGCTAGCCAGCTATCCTCTCCCGCGCAAAAGCGGGTCATTAATGATGTGAGTGCTGCCATGGATTTCGGCTTTTCCTGTCCCAGGTGCCGGGCTAGCCACTCGTCGCGGATGTTATGTTTGAAGGCTGCAAGGGCCTCTGCATCCGGACAGTCGACGATTTGGTTTTTCTTTGTCAAGAACCGTGTCCAGAATTGTCTGGCCGATTCCTCTGGCTGCTGAATTATGTGGCTTAGGTCATCGGCGTCTGGTGGCCGCACATACGTGCCCTGGAAATTGTCGAGGAACGCGGCTTCCAGGTCTTCCCAACACCCAATTGACTCTGCGGGCAAGCTGTTAAGCCAATGCCGAGCTGGTCCTTTAAGCTTGAGTGGGAGGTACTTGATCGCATGGAGATCGTCGTCGCGGGCCATATGGATGTGAAGGAGATAATCTTCAGTCCAAACCGCGGGGTCGGTTGTGCTGTCGTAGGATTCGATGTTTACGGGTTTAAACCCTTCAGGGATTTGATGATCCATTACTTCGTCAGTGAAGCATAGCGGGTGTGCGGCGCCTCTATATTGAGCAATATCACGACGCAGCTCGAGAGAGTGTTGTCTGCTGTGTTCGGCCCGGCCGGGGTTATTGTATCTGGCGCGACGATATTCGTCGCGGGTCGTGTGGCGCCCTCGTGATCCGTAGATGGATCTGGATTGCCTTGCTTTGTCCTCCAACACGTCTCGCAAGTCCGGCGCGTTCCCTCTTGGCTTCGTACTTTTGGAGCGATGCCGGGGTACGGTCTTTGTGGAGGGTCTGGATGCCTCTCTGTCGCGACCACGGGGTGGTCGGTCGGCCGTATCGTGCGCTGGTGATGAAGGTATGTATGCTTCCTCCTCTAATCAGGGGAGCAACTTGCGTCTGGGGTAGCTTTTGGAGGGGCGTTCGAGTTTAAACTCTTCGGCCGCGAGGACCTCGGTCCATCGATCGGCCAGCAGGTCCTGATCAGCTTGAAGTTGCTGCTGCTTTTTCTTTAGGCTATTTGCCGTGGCGATAAGCCTGCGTTTAAAACGCTCTTGTTCGACGGGATCCTCGGGCACGACAAATTCATCGTCGTTGAGGCTTGCCTCGTCTTCGGTGGGAGGTATATAGTTATAATCCTCGACCTCTTCGTCTGCCGCCCTCTCGTGGGGGCTTGCTTCTGCGTCCTCCTGCGCTGAGTCTTGCTGGAGGGGATTATCTTCGGCACTCTCTGGGGTATTATTATCTCCTGTGCCGGAATCTCCATTCTTGATGTGGCGGGATTTAGAGCGGCGCCGCTGACGCCGGCGCTTGGGCTGTTTCTTTAAGGAATCTGCCTCCGCTACTTCTTCGCCGTCCCCGTCCTTTGGGGTGTCCACCATGTATATGTCGTATGACGAGGTGGTCTTCCAGTGCCCTGTAGGCGTTGGTTCCTGTTCGTCTCCGGCATCGTCGCCCATAGCGTCGATGTCTTCGGAGTCGTAGTCTAGCATGTCGGTAAGATCGTCGACAGTGGCTACAAGGTAGGTGGTGGGTGCGCTCTGAATTTCTTCGTCGTCCGTATCCCAACCATCCTGGCCATAGTCCGGCCAGGACTCTCCCGATATCGAGAGATGCTTTAGCGAATTTAGGATGTCGCCAAAGGGCGAGTATTGGAAGATGTCCGCGGCGGTGAATTCCATAACTGGCACCCAATCCGATTCGATTGGCAGGGGCGCAGCAGGTCCGGAGTCCGGCAAGGAGTCCGGCACCTCGGAATCACGAGTTTCGCGAGGGACAAGGTTAGTGTTTGGCTCCATCGCCGTGGAAGTTGAAGCCCCCGAGGTGGTGTCCATCCACCGGTCCTCGATCTGGGCGATCGGCTCCGGACTAAGGGCCGAGGCGGATTCGTGCGCGGACACCAAGGCACTGTTCGGTGGCAGAGCTAGATCATGCCCATCGCAACAGTGCGGCGCGCTTGGCTTTGGCTCGAGCCCGTCGAAGATCAAGTCCCCGCGGATGTCGGCTGTGAAGTTTAGGCTTCCGAATCTGACCTGATGGCCAGGGGCGTAGCTTTCGATCTGCTCCAGATGGCCAAGTGAATTAGCCCGCAGTGCAAAGCCGCCGAATACGAAGATCTGTCCGGGGAGAAAAGTCTCACCCTGGACAGCGTTGTTGATTGAAGATGCCATCGAGCCTATCGGTGACGACACAGAGGAACTCTCAATGAAAGCACCAATGTCGGTGTCAAAACCGGCGGATCTCGGGTAGGGGGTCCCGAACTGTGCGTCTAGGCGGATGGTAACAGGAGACAAGGGACACGATGTTTTACCCAGGTTCGGGCCCTCTTGATGGAGGTAAAACCCTACGTCCTGCTTGATTAATATTGATGATATTGGTAGTACAAGAGTGGATCTACCACGAGATCAAGGAGGCTAAACCCTAAAGCTAGCCTATGGTATAATTGTTGCGATGTATGTTGTGTCCTACAGACTAAAGCCCTCCGGTTTATATAGACACCGGAGGAGGCTAGGGTTACACAGAGTCGGTTACAATGGTAGGAGATCTACATATCCGTATTGCCAAGCTTGCCTTCCACGCCAAGGAAAGTCCCATCCGGACACGGGACGGAGTCTTCAATCTTGTATCTTCGTAGTCTTGGAGTCCGGCGGACGATGATAGTCCGGCTGTCCGGACACCCCCTAGTCCAGGACTCCCTCAACCATCCTTCTCTAGGTTCGCACCAAAAAGATTTTCAAGTTCATTGCGCGGGAGGGGCGGCTGGGTTAGGTTTCCATATTAAATCCCTCGCCCTAGTACAACAATAGTTAGGGTTAGTTCTTTTGGTGGCTTTTCTTGAGCTTCTATAATAGGATGCCCCCTATCCAATTTATTCTAGAAGTCCAATCAAAATTTTCTGTTTAGAAGCCTTCTAGTCAAGTCTTAATTGGTAGGCTTCTAAAAAAATTTGGTTGGGCTTCTAGAATAGAATAAGCTGGGTAGAGGCAGATTATTCCAGCTTATTCTTGAAGCCAGAAAAAGAATTGGCCCTAAGTATAATGTACGCTCTAGATTCAAAATAGCATTGGTTCCGACAAAGATATTTAAAAGCTCCAGAGGTATAGGTCAAATGCCTTTATATCCCAGGCATGCAACTTCCCATTATACAGTGTGCAGTCCTGTCAAAAAAACCTCTGATCATAGGACAAATGCCATCCAAACAAAAATTACCTGCGGCTAACTTGTATTATCCATTGGAAAGAAATTTTTCACTGTGATATATCTGAATCAGGAATCATGCATAAGAAATATACAATCCACTAGCAAGCTTGCTTAAAATCAACATTCTGAAAAGAAACAAACATGTTGTACATTTGTGTAGGCCCAAGTTTTAGTTTTGCACTTATAGAATCCACAGAGTGGGAACCTTTCGTCCGCTCGTCCCATGGTCCGCCTGATCTAATTGCTAGAGATCTTTTTAGATGTGGGTTAGACTAATCTGGATGATTAGATGTTTTAAGTGGGTCTGATAGTGAGGTGGTAGTGCTCTGTGTACTTAAGTGGGGTGTACCTAAGAAAGAAAATGTTTGCTGTTTTATAAATGAAAGTACAAGTAGTAGAGATCAGTATTGTTCAAGGAACTCAAAATTATGTTTTCTATTTTGAAGAGGAACACATAATTAATATCGCTACCGGAAAAGGTAGGCTAGAAAAGAGGAGAGGAGATTCAGCACAACCTAGGAAGATGTACTTCCTCCGGCCATTTTTACTCCGTATGTAAGATTTATAAAGTTTGACCAACTTTATAGAAAAAATAGCAACGTTCACAATACAAAATCAATATCATTGAATGCGTCATGAATTTAATTTTTATATTGTACAAATTTAATATTATAGATGTTCATATTTTTTATATAAACATGGTCAAACTTTATGAAGTTTGACTTTAGAAAAATCTTATATGTGTCGTAAAAAGGACAGGAAAGGGTATCTCTGTTCTTTCTTTTGAGAGACCTGAACATGGTAAAAAAAATAAGGAAACTTCTTTCTTTTGAGAGACCTGAACATGGTAAAAAAATAAGGAAACAGGAGAAGGAAAGAAAATCCTTAAGAAAACGGAAATGATAAATCCTAAACGTTTGGATTTTAAGCATGGCAACCTGAATGTTTTTCATTGCATATTTTGTTGACCCGAGGTGACAAGTTTAGCTGGCAAACATGTCAACTTTCTGACAAAAAACGAACAAGGGCAAATTTGCCATGTTTATCAACTAAATTTGCCACCTCGCGTCAACTAAAATTGCCACGGAAAAACATTCAGGTTGCCTTGCTTAAAATCCGAACGTTCAAAATTTATCGGGTCCAAAAAAAAGCCCTCTAGTGGGTCGGCCCACACAGAGGGGGAAATTCTGCAGTGTCATCCGACCAAGGGCGAAAATGTTGAGAGCTCCTGCTCGGCGCCTATAGCGCCAGGAGAGAAAGCTGGCGCTCACGCGCGCGTTAAGTGGGCCGTGGCCCATTAAGCACTTCTCTTTTCCGCTTGCTCTGGTCTTCGCTCGCTCCCGCGTTCACTCGCTGACTAGGCTAGTCGCTCTTTGTTCAGGTCTTTGTGGTTGACTGGCCTCCTGTAAACTTTCTGAAAATATTTTTTTCAAAAAAAATCAAAGAAAGATCGCAAAAAACAAAAACGTTCACAAAATTTGAAGAAAGTTGGGAAATTTGAAAAAGGTTCATCAATTTTTAAGAAAGTTCACGAATTAAAAACAATTGATTGATTTTGAAGAAAAGTTCACAAATTTGAAGAAAACTTCATCGAATTTGAAAAAATAGTTTAGCGAAGTTGAAAATAGTTCACCGACTTTGAGAAAAAGTTCATCGAGTTTCAAAAAAGTTCATCGAGTTCAAGAAAAAGTTCATCGAGTTTCAAAAAAGTTCATCGAGTTTGAAAAAAGTTCATCGAGTTTCGAAAAAGTTCATTGAATTTAAGAAAAAAAATCATCGAGTTTCAAAACAGTTCATCGAGATTGAAAATAGTTCATCAAATTTCAAAAAAGTTCATGAATTTAAAAAAAGTAAACCAAATTTGAGAAAAAGTTCATTGACTTATGCATTGAACCAAAAAATTATATGCAATGAAGTGGGTTCGATCCGTAGACCTCCTTCTACACTTGATAGTCCATTGCCACCGCACCTAACCTCAGTTACTCACTTAAACTGCAGCGCAAATCTTTAAGAACGAACGCCAACAACAAATCTGATTTTTAAATAAAGTTCAAACGCAACCTTTTCTCTGCAAACGTGCATATTATTATGAAACGCGACTTTTTAAACATAGTAAATAGTATTTCAGAAAAAAGGAACTCAAACAGTTTTCTAAAACATAAAATATTTTTGGAAAATCTTGATTATTCTTGAAAACATCAACTTTTTTTTAATCATTGATCAATTTTGAGAAACGGGAACATATTTGCAAAACTTTGAATGAAGTTTGCAAAACAGGAATATTTGTCCAAATGCGGCCAATTTTTTTACCACAACATGTTGGTGCCATGAAATAACACCATGCCAAGTTTCATAATTTTCAGGCGAGTTTTGAATTTCCAGGAATTTAAAAACCAAGTTTCTCAATGTTCCCGACCGAGCCACAACGCCCAGATGTTTGAATTTCATTCCCATTTCTTGCATGGGACCTATAAATTCACCCAAAGACACACATGTAATTTTTCAACAAACTTTGGGGCACTAGAGCATGTGCTTGTAGTTCAAATTTGAATTATGGACATTAAATGCCGAGGAACTCAATTAATCCATAAAAATGACAAACGAACCCAGAATAATTCCAAATTTAAACACGACACTCATGTAGTTGCATGTTCACTGTACATAAATGTTCTAGCAATTCAAACACCATCCTTTCCCTCCGTAACACCATTTTGTCTTTCAAAACATAATGAAAAAATCAAGTATACCACAAACAGTTTACTAGAAAGAATCGTGTGGGATGCGATATAAAATATCTTGGCGCACCGTCTTGTCTAGTTTATGCAGGAAGCTTCATCGTCTACAGTCCATCGCCCCTGGTTGAACCACACTTGCCCGCCAGTTTCTCGCGGCACCGAGCAAATTTTTTTTGCACCGCAGAAATATCTATCTCCCCGCCCCCTCCCTCCCACCAAAAGCCACATTTTGACTGTTCCTCCTTGCTTTCCAAGTTCAAACCTTCACTATTGTTTACTGGCAGCTCAGCCTCCTCGCCGGCGACCCTTCTTCTTGCAGCGCCGCCTCCTTGCCGGCTACCCTTCTTCTTGCAGCGCCGCCTCCTCGCCGGTGACCCTTCTTCTTGCAGCGTCGCCTCCTCGCCGGCGACCCTTCTTCTTGCTGCACGGCCTCGTCGATATGGTCAGGTAATCTGCACCCCACCCACACCATCCTCCTCCTTTCCCGTCCCATATGCCCCGACCGATGGCGCGACACCTTCCGCCGAAATCACTGTCCCCCTCCTCCAATTAAGCGCCGCCCAGCCATTTTGCACGTAGTATAACATGGAGCTCAGTAGCATCTGGTAGTGGAGAAGCAAATCATGGCCGCATGCATGCGCGAGGTCGCTATGGCTGTCATGCGTGCCGACCGCCAGATCTTGGAGGAGCACCTCGTCTTCGAGGCCACCGTCGACACCGCCACGCGGTTGTCTACTTTAGAATACAGTTCGTGTTGTTTTCACGAGGCCATCGCCAATGCGTTCTAGTCATTTGTCCTCTGTAATGTTAATATGCAATCTGATGTTCAGTTTACAGTTTGGTCCTCTGAAATGTAATGTTCAGTTAACAGTTTGATCCTCTGAAATGTAATGTTCAGTTAACAGTTTGGTCCAACAATTGCTACATTTCGTAGTAGTTTCTCAAGCATTCTTTGTTTTGTTAACTGTCTTATCTTGTAGTACATGTTTCTATTCTGCAATGTCGTGCTTAGTTAACTATTTTGGTTCGTTTGTTATGTTGTCCATTTAACTGTTTGGTTCAGTTCTGCAATTTGATTTTCATTTGTTGTGGGTACAATTTTGTATTGTTACGCATGTGAAATAAATCGAATTTGGTTGTACTCAATACATATTCTACTAATAGTATGACAACTCTCAGTTAACCTGATCAAGATCTTCCTTGTGTATGTTGCAGGGAAACAATGGGAGATACTGCGGTTTACCATCGAGGTTTGTTCAAGCATGGTCCTTTGGCTAATAGCACATTATTGTACAGCTGCAGGAATCATTCTAATATTTAGGTTTCTTACAATTTGGTCTTGCACATGTAGGTCCTGCTATCAGAGGCTTAGACCCACTGTTCGGCCCATTTTGCATATGGAGAAATGAGATGTCCATGAATATCAGTCAAGTTAAGAAACTCAGAAAGATTGTTAGGACAAAGAAACTTGCAAGAATAATAGAAAGATCTTTGTTCGCACAATGAAGAAGACATCAGTCAACTATAGGATGGTACTAACTCTTTTACCTTGTTTTTACCCCTTGAGCCATCAGTCAACTATAGGATGGTACTAACTCTTTTACCTTGTTTGCATATCTTTGTTTTTAGTACTTTTCAAAGCAGTTCATCAATGATTACCTCTCAAACCACCTGCATGGTCAAGAGGCGTGGAAGGTATTCATTCAACACCCACTGTACAATATTGAAGTCTTGCTGAAGAGGACGAAGGTTAGGCGGGCAATTATCCATAGCCACTGGCCTAAAGTTCCAAGGACATTCAACATCACTGAAGGCTCAACATTTTCCTTCCGCTTCTGCAGTTTCCCAGATGAGATTCATCTGTCTATTTACTATGTATGATGCTACTTTCCAAAGGTTTTTGATGTTGCATGTGAAACTTGGTGCTGTTGTGTAATGGCGGACTGAGTGTCGAAGCTATCTGATGTAATTCGATTATGAAATCCTGGTTGCTGTTATACGGATATAAAATATCTGGTGTGTTTTTATAAGAAATATCAATTTGATTAGTACATGGATTATCAATAATAGGCTAATTACCCTGCTTATTGGAGTTTTCTATTGTAGACGGTTACTCAGACAGCACCGTGGGCGATGAACTCAAACAACACACATGGTTTCTAGAAAGTAGGCGTGTTCGATCAACTAACAATCACACACGGCTTCCGGCAGAGAACTGTTTGCGTTAGGCCACCTTGCACAAACGTTTCCACACAAAAAATTGTGTGTGATATACATACAAGCGGAAATGTTTTTCTGGATTCACCGTGTGGGATGTACATACAAATGGAAAAACAATTGGGTTCGATGCCCCGCCAGATCGCACACGAACTCATTTTGCCCCAGCCAGTGTGCCAGGAGGGCATGTCCCCAACGGTTTCTGGGTCATGTGGGAAGGACCCCCCCCCTATCGCCCACACTCCTTGGTGACGGTTCCAAACGCCGTCGCGGAAAGGGGTTAAAAACCGTTTGTATAGCACATTGGTGTACAATGTCTGTGTACGTTAAGTGGGGTGTACCTAACAAAGAAAATGTTTGCTGTTTTAAAATGAAAGTACAAGTAGTAGAGATCAGTACTGTTCAAGGAACTCAAAATTATGTTTTCTATTTTGAAGAGGAACGCATAATTAATATCACTACCGGAACAGGTAGGCTAGAAAAGAGGAGAGGAGATTCAGCACAACCCTAGGAAGATGTACTTCCTCCGGCCATTTTTACTCCGCATATAAGATTTGTAAAGTTTGACCAACTTTATAGAAAAAAAGCAACGTTCACAATACAAAATCAATATCATTGGATGCGTCATGAATTTAATTTTTATATTGTACAAATTTAGTATTGTACATGTTCATATTTTCTTATATAAACATGGTCAAAGTTTATGAGATAGATAGCGGGCGATGGAGTGAGCGATGGGAGTGAGGGCTGGCCCAATCGCTTCGGACATGAGCGTTAACGGCCGTTAGCGGCGCTTCGTCACTGCTGTCAGCCCGCGAGTGATCGGCCACGTCAAAACTCTAACGAATCAGTGTTTTCTGCCACTGTCAAAATTGTGGTGCGGTGCAAAGTGCCACGTTTTATAAAGTGGTAGTTTTCCAAGAGGTATGACACTAAAGTGGTGCTTCCGTGCATTTTACCCGAACATTGGAAATGTCGATTGGAAGGAGAGTGGTACGAACAATAGACGATAGTACCGTGGTCCTGGCTAGAACCTAGCGTACCTTATCAAAGACAGAAGCCTTTCACAATGCAATTTTAAGTCAAAGCATTGCTATGTTTGTGAGGGCCTGTATGGATGGAGTCCACACAGGCAGCTCCATGCCCACGCAGCAATCTCAGCATTAGACTTGAGAAATCCAACGCCTCAAATTCCTGCCTGACTCTGGTAGCTTTTTGAGGAAGCAAACCAAATAGGTTGTGAGTATCTGACTGTTGTGCTTTCATGGCCACTTCTCTTCTTCCATATAAGTATGAGAAACATTATCACCATTGCCGGTGTCAAAACCGGCGGATCTCGGGTAGGGGGTCCTGAACTGTGCGTCTAGGCAGATGGTAACAGGAGACAAGGGACACGATGTTTTACCCAGGTTCGGGCCCTCTTGATGGAGGTAAAACCCTACGTCCTGCTTGATTAATATTGATGATATTGGTAGTACAAGACTGGATCTACCACGAGATCAAGGAGGCTAAACCCTATGGTATGATTGTTGTGATGTATGTTGTGTCCTACGGACTAAAGCCCTCCGGTTTATATAGACACCGGAGGAGGCTAGGGTTACACAGAGTAGGTTACAATGGTAGGAGATCTACATATCCGTATTGCCAAGCTTGCCTTCCACGCCAAGGAAAGTCCCATCCGGGCACGGGACGGAGTCTTCAATCTTGTATCTTTGTAGTCTTGGAGTCCGGCGGATGATGATAGTCCAGCTGTCCGAACACCCCCTAGTCCAGGACTCCCTCAGTAGCCCCTGAACCAGGCTTCAATGACGATAAGTCCGGCGCGCATAATGTTCGGCATTGCAAGGCAGGTTCCTCCCTTGAATAATCCATAGAAGATCATGAACCCCAGGATAGTGTCCGGCTCTGCAAAATAAATTCCACATTCCACCGTAGAGAGAATAAAATGTACACAAGTCTAATTTGCTGACATATTATGCGGCATGACATCACACCGCTACCAGGCTTTTACTTGAATCGTTTTTTTTATTATACCACCCCAACACGTTTAGCGAAGCGGTTTCCTTGGCACGTCTTGTCGAAGCAGAGATCGTGTTCCCCTTATCCCGGGATTCTCATCAATACGACATGGGTAACCCAACCGCGCCATTGATGGTGGCGCTTGGGAGATAAGCGAGTTTTACCAGGCTGGTGGGGGGCGCATAGTCTTCGCCCTGCCTATATAAGGGATAAGGATTCACCTTTTCACCCACGCCTTCTTCCTCCTTTGCTCATCCACCTCCGCGCACTCAAGCTCCAACGCCCAAGCTCACGCATCTCGTCTTAACCTTCCCCGACCATGTCCGGAGGGGGAGGCAAGTGGTTGGCTTCCACCGTCAAGGAGGAGCACATCACCAAGCTGCGCAACGCCGGATACCTTTCCAGCGATATTGCGCACCGACTGCCCGACGAGAGGCAGCTCATCCCTACCCCTGGGCTCCATGAGAGGGTCGTCTTCCTTCCCCACTTCCTCCGCGGACTAGGCTTTCCACTGCACCCTTTCGCCCGGGGGCTCATGTTCTATTATGGCCTAGATTTCCACGATCTGGCGCCGAACTTCATCCTCAACATCTCGGCGTTTATCGTCGTGTGCGAGGCCTTCCTCTGCATCCAGCCCCACTTCGGCCTGTGGCTCAAGACCTTCAACGTCAAGCCGAAGGTTGTGAAGGGCACGCAAGCGGAATGCGGAGGCGCCATGTTGGGCAAGTTGCCCAACGTCCTTTGGCTCGATGGGGCCTTCGTGGACTCCGTTAAGGGGTGGCAATCGGGGTGGTTCTATATCACCGAGCCGCGCGAACCCACGTGGGCGGCGGCCCCCGAGTTCAGATCTGGCATCCCCACGCAGCTCACCTCCTGGAAAGAGAAGGGCTTGTTGTGGGGCAATCCGAAGGAGCTGACTGGACTCCGAGCCTGTATCCAGAAGCTGGTGAACAATAAGCTTAGGCTCGTCGACATGGTCCAAGTCATGCTCATCCACCGGATCCTCCCATGCCAGGAACGGGCATTCAATCTGTGGGAGTTCAATCCAGAACAGCACCAGGCGCTAAGCGGGCTCTTTGACACGACGTATGAAGGCGCCTGGAGGGTGCTGTTTAAGGGCGCCGAAGCCCCCGCATCCGCGACGGAAGATCGCGGATTTCGCTCACAGCATCCAGCTGATGAGGTAAGTGATTCAACCCCTTTACGAGACACTTGTGGTAAACAGATTGATTCTAAGAGGGTTTCAATCTCTCTTTTCCTTTGGCAGGAATGGATGGAGAAGGCCGAGCAGCTCATCTGTCCGGCTCCCATGCCAGAAGACCCAGCGAACGCCGGTCTAGCAGGGCTGCTGGTTCCGGCACCGCACGTGGTGCCGGAGAAGAAGGCCAAGAAGGTGGCCACGGGGACTCGAAAGAGTTCCCGCAATCAAGCGTCCGACGACGAGGCGGACTCCTCCCCCGAAGACGAGGAGGAGGAAGAAGACTCTCTCCCGGAGGAGGGAGAGAGGAAGAGGAAGGCTTCCCCAATAGGGGAGGCCAAAGGGTCCAAGAGGGGGAGAACTATTCCCCCGGACAGTTCCGCCAACACCATCGTTGGCGAGGAGGAGTGGCCTTCAAGGGCCAGGCCTCCGGCGAGATCGTAAGTATCCGGATCCCTGATATGCAATTTCTTTCGCGTCACCTAGTGTCCTACTAATGCCGCATACTGTCCACAGTCCGGCCGATGATGATATCCCCGCTTCATCGAGCGGATCGTTGGCCCCGTCGGATGTGGATTCACTTCCGACTGCCTCTACCCCCGCGCCGATGAGGACGCCGAGGTGGGATCACAAAGAGGGACCCATCAGGAGGAGGCTCCGGAGGCGCCGCCAGGCAGCCTCCCGGACTTTGCGCCGGACTCTACATCGGAACCTGCAGCGGTTCCAGAGTCCGGCAGGCGGCCCCTTCGAAAGAAGGGCAAGACTGTGACATCGGCGGCCTCCATCCAACCGGAGGCGCCGGACAACTTGTTGGAGGCGCTTAAAGGCGCTTCCATCGAGGAAGAACACCGCACTATCATGAGTGCGGTGATTCAGAAGGTTCAACTCACCAAGAGCGGGCTGACCGAAGCCTGCAGCAGCCTTCTAACAGGCTTTGAGGTAAGAAGTTATAATTATGTAATGTAATACCGCATAGACAGTAGCCCCTGATGCTCAGTTCGGTGTTCGGAAAGAAAAGCCGGACTGAGGATCTAAGAAGATATACGTAGGGTTGCTTAAAATATGTCAATATGGGTTTGCAGGCTGCGCTGCTGACCTCTGCCGCATTGACTGTGGAGGTCGGTGCGTTGAAGCAGGATCTCGAGCGGTCCGAGCAAGAGCTCGGCCATGCCAAGAAGCAGCTCGAGGACAAAGAAGGTGAGTAACACCACTTTGAATAGTTACCTTACAGAAAAGGATTTTGGTTGCAATAAAATTAACAAGGATAATATGGGTATTGCAGGGGCCACGAACGAGGTGGCAGCCCTGAAGGAGGCTATGTCCGCGGCCGAACGCAGTGCGGCGCGGAACGGGCAGAGCGAGAAAAGCAGGAGGCACAGGTGGCGGAAGTACGGCAAGAGCTCCAGGCTCTCATGGAGAAGCATGAGAGCTTGGAGCGTGACTCCAAGACTCGAGAGTCCGAGCTTGCCTCGGCTCTCGAAAGTGCCAAGTCCGCCAAGGCCGAGGCCCGTAAGGCCCTTCAGGAGGTTGAAGATGTAAAGAAGATAGCGGCGGGTAATGCATTTTTCATGCAAAGCAAGCATGTTAATGTAAACTACCTGACACTTACTCGCATTCGGAGCTCTCCAGGGGCGTTTGCAGATCTGCCGCGTAGTGTGTCCGATGCCGCCGCATTCTATCGTGGCGAGGAGGGGAGCTCGACGGAGAAGGTCTTCTGGTCTCAGTACGCTGAGGCCGGCCATCCGGTGCCCCCAAGCGACCAGCTGAAGCAGCTGGTCGAACTCCACAAGGTAGCTGAGGAGGCCATGAAGGGCCTTATAGTCCGGCTGTGGCCTGGACAGGCCATGCCTGGGAGCAACTTCGGCCTCGTGCGGCGGCTGGTGGATGCGTGCCCCTGGGTGGAGGTTATCAAGCGCTCCGCCTGTATTGAAGGTGCTCGTCGGGCCCTTGCCCGCACAAAGGTGCACTGGGGCAGGCTGGATGCGGAGAAGCTTCTCACTGACCCGCCGCCACCGGGCAAGGAGTATCGTACGCCCGAAATGTATTATAAAACTGTCTTGAAGGGAGCCCGCGATATTGCGGATGAATGCCCCAGAGATGTAATTTTTGAGTAAACTCGCTATGTATTATCCTGTGCGCTGAAAACTTTGTTCATATGCGCATTAAGCAACGCTTGTTTAATTTAAAATATTACCTTCTGTGCGGCCGTTTATAAAATCTGAGAGATGGCAAGTCGTTGGCTTCAGCCCCCGAGCCGCGAGTGCTGGGGTGTTCGGGATAAACTTGAGCACTCTTGTTCCCATTTTTGGGTCCATCTAGGGAGGCGCTCAACACAACGAACAAGGCAACCAGACTTATAATACTTGAACACTCTCACTTATCCATAGAATTCTATAATTTTAAATTTCGGCGAAGCCCCTGGTATTCAGAAGACCGAATCCGGGGCGCTATCCACGCCTTCGTCGGACATTTATCCGGAACTTCGCTCGAAGCGGCGTGAGTCTTTAAGGACTCGAAAAGACCTCTCGAACAGCGACCAGTCTCTCGCCTTATCATGCCGGTCAGTTTTAGCTTTCTCCACTGAGGCGCTCGCCCGGCTCAACCGGGGCGCAATCGCAGTGGTTCTCCCAGTGCCACCTTAGCCGACAGAACGGAACGTAAGGCACCAAAACGTGGGAGCCTGGCAAACCCAACTATTGACCCAAGACATGATTCGGAGCCGATTCATATAATGCTATAAGTTCGGGGTGCCGCACTTATGAAAGTGTTCGGACTTATCACACCATAATGTGGGGAACATAAGCCCCTGGTGTATTAGACCGTACCAAAATGTACGGGTGCAAGATGTCCTGTAATGAACATATATATATATATATATATATATATATATATATATATATATATATATATATATATATATATATATATATATATATATATATATATATAAAGTAATGTAATTGCAGTCGAAAAGTGCTGCATTATTTATTAAAGGAAGTCTGCTATGAGTGCGGACTGATACAAATAGTGCGGTAAGTAAGGGATTTGGACTAATTAAACATGTCCCCCTCCAGGGATGAGCTGCGGACTTGGTGTATATAATCGAATTTAATGCTCGTAATTGAGACCACCTGAGTGTTCGTCGCGGCCTTCTTTCTTCCCTGGCTGTTGCATCGTGAGTTCGGCAGGTTCACCGCCGGACAGGGCCTCTGGTTAACGGAGTCCTGTGTATACAAAGAAGGAAAATAATAATAAAAAGGGTGGCGCACTTGCGAGCCCCTGGTGTGGTCGAGCCGCACTCTGGGTCCATTGTGATCGTGCCCCTTCCCCTGCGCCCATGGTATCTCCAAAGCGTAATGATGTACGTGGAGGGTTGTTCTTGCAATCATGCGAGGGCGGGGGTTAGGGCCGCATTGCTACGCGTGCTCTGATCGTGCCAGGTTGTCTTGGTTGGTATTGCTTCGGGCACGTTTTGCTGTATCCGGCCGTTTAACGGCCGGACTCGAAAATTGCCTTACAAGGCTGCTCTGTACTTCTGCCGCGAGAGCCGCTGTATGTTCCTCCTTTCGGAGGGAGCGTTCCGTATTTCCGTTGACCGTGATGACTCCACGAGGGCCTGGCATCTTGAGCTTGAGGTATGCATAATGCGGCACCGCGTTGAACTTTGCAAACGCGGTTCGTCCGAGCAGAGCGTGATAGCCGCTGCGAAATGGGACTATGTCGAAGATTAACTCTTCGCTCCGGAAATTATCCGGGGATCCGAAGACCACTTCCAGTGTGACTGAGCCCGTACAATTGGCTTCCACACCTGGTATGACACCTTTAAAGGTTGTCTTTGTAGGTCTAATCCTTGAGGGGTCTATGCCCATCTTGCGCACTGTATCCTGATAAAGCAGGTTCAGGCTACTACTGCCGTCCATCAGGACTCTCGTGAGGTGAAATCCATCGACGATTGGGTCTAAAACCAATGCGGCGAATCCGCCATGGCGTATGCTGGTCGGATGGTCTCTTCGATCGAAAGTGATCGGACAAGAGGACCATGGATTGAACTTCGGGGCGACTGGCTCCATCGCATAGACGTCCCATAGTGCGCGCTTCCTCTCCCTCTTGGGTATATGGGTTGCGTAAATCATGTTCACCGTCCGCACTTGTGGGGCGAAACCCTTCTGTCCTCTATTATTCAGCGGTCGGGTCTCCTCCTCGTCGTCGCTGTTTAGCCCCTTGTCATTGTTTTCGGCAATTAACTTGCCTGCCTGCTTGAACACCCAGCAATCTCTGTTGGTGTGATTGGCTGGCTTTTCGGGGGTGCCATGTATCTGGCATAAGCGGTCGAGTATTCGGTCCAAGTTGGACGGGCCCGGAGTGGTTCTTTTGAATGGCTTCTTCCGCTGACCGGGTTTAGAGCCTCGGAATCCGGCGTTGACTGCCGTATCCTCCTTATCGTCGCCGTTAATGCGGCGTTTGTTTTTGTTTCGACGTGACCTGCCGTTGTGGTCCTTAGTATCCGGACTGCCAGAATTTTTATTGAGGTTGTTGCTGCGAGCTAGCCAGCTATCCTCTCCCGCGCAAAAGCGGGTCATTAATGATGTGAGTGCTGCCATGGATTTCGGCTTTTCCTGTCCCAGGTGCCGGGCTAGCCACTCGTCGCGGATGTTATGTTTGAAGGCTGCAAGGGCCTCTGCATCCGGACAGTCGACCATTTGGTTTTTCTTTGTCAAGAACCATGTCCAGAATTGTCTGGCCGATTCCTCTGGCTGCTGAATTATGTGGCTTAGGTCATCGGCGTCTGGTGGCCGCACATACTGGCCTTGGAAATTGTCGAGGAACGCGGCTTCCAGGTCTTCCCAACACCCAATTGACTCTGCGGGCAAGCTGTTAAGCCAATGCCGAGCTGGTCCTTTAAGCTTGAGTGGGAGGTACTTGATCGCATGGAGATCGTCGTCGCGGGCCATATGGATGTGAAGGAGATAATCTTCAGTCCAAACCGCGGGGTCGGTTGTGCTGTCGTAGGATTCGATGTTTACGGGTTTAAACCCTTCAGGGATTTGATGATCCATTACTTCGTCAGTGAAGCATAGCGGGTGTGCGGCGCCTCTATATTGAGCAATATCACGACGCAGCTCGAGAGAGCGTTGTCTGCTGTGTTCGGCCCGGCCGGGGTTATTGTATCTGGCGCGACGGTATTCGTCGCGGGTCGTGTGGCGCCCTCGTGATCCGTAGATGGATCTGGATTGCCTTGCTTTGTCCTCCAACACGTCTCGCAAGTCCGGCGCGTTCCCTCTTGGCTTCGTACTTTTGGAGCGATGCCGGGGTACGGTCTTTGTGGAGGGTCTGGATGCCTCTCTGTCGCGACCACGGGGTGGTCGGTCGGCCGTATCGTGCGCTGGTGATGAAGGTATGTATGCTTCCTCCTCTAATCAGGGGAGCAACTTGCGTCTGGGGTAGCTTTTGGAGGGGCGTTCGAGTTTAAACTCTTCGGCCGCGAGGACCTCGGTCCATCGATCGGCCAGCAGGTCCTGATCAGCTTGAAGTTGCTGCTGCTTTTTCTTTAGGCTATTTGCCGTGGCGATAAGCCTGCGTTTAAAACGCTCTTGTTCGACGGGATCCTCGGGCACGACAAATTCATCGTCGTTGAGGCTTGCCTCGTCTTCGGTGGGAGGTATATAGTTATAATCCTCGACCTCTTCGTCTGCCGCCCTCTCGTGGGGGCTTGCTTCTGCGTCCTCCTGCGCTGAGTCTTGCTGGAGGGGATTATCTTCGGCACTCTCTGGGGTATTATTATCTCCTGTGCCGGAATCTCCATTCTTGATGTGGCGGGATTTAGAGCGGCGCCGCTGACGCCGGCGCTTGGGCTGTTTCTTTAAGGAATCTGCCTCCGCTACTTCTTCGCCGTCCCCGTCCTTTGGGGTGTCCACCATGTATATGTCGTATGACGAGGTGGTCTTCCAGTGCCCTGTAGGCGTTGGTTCCTGTTCGTCTCCGGCATCGTCGCCCATAGCGTCGATGTCTTCGGAGTCGTAGTCTAGCATGTCGGTAAGATCGTCGACAGTGGCTACAAGGTGGGTGGTGGGTGCGCTCTGAATTTCTTCGTCGTCCGTATCCCAACCATCCTGGCCATAGTCCGGCCAGGACTCTCCCGATAGCGAGAGATGCTTTAGCGAATTTAGGATGTCGCCAAAGGGCGAGTATTGGAAGATGTCCGCGGCGGTGAATTCCATAACCGGCACCCAATCCGATTCGATTGGCAGGGGCGCAGGAGGTCCGGAGTCCGGCAAGGAGTCCGGCACCTCGGAATCACGAGTTTCGCGAGGGACAAGGTTAGTGTTTGGCTCCATCGCCGTGGAAGTTGAAGCCCCCGAGGTGGTGTCCATCCACCGGTCCTCGATCTGGGCGATCGGCTCCGGACTAAGGGCCGAGGCGGATTCGTGCGCGGACACCAAGGCACTGTTCGGTGGCAGAGCTAGATCATGCCCATCGCAACAGTGCGGCGCGCTTGGCTTTGGCTCGAGCCCGTCGAAGATCAAGTCCCCGCGGATGTCGGCTGTGAAGTTTAGGCTTCCGAATCTGACCTGATGGCCAGGGGCGTAGCTTTCGATCTGCTCCAGATGGCCAAGTGAATTAGCCCGCAGTGCAAAGCCGCCGAATACAAAGATCTGTCCGGGGAGAAAAGTCTCACCCTGGACAGCGTTGTTGATTGAAGATGCCATCGAGCCTATCGGTGACGACACAGAGGAACTCTCAATGAAAGCACCAATGTCGGTGTCAAAACCGGCGGATCTCGGGTAGGGGGTCCCGAACTGTGCGTCTAGGCGGATGGTAACAGGAGACAAGGGACACGATGTTTTACCCAGGTTCGGGCCCTCTTGATGGAGGTAAAACCCTACGTCCTGCTTGATTAATATTGATGATATTGGTAGTACAAGACTGGATCTACCACGAGATCAAGGAGGCTAAACCCTAAAGCTAGCCTATGGTATAATTGTTGCGATGTATGTTGTGTCCTACAGACTAAAGCCCTCCGGTTTATATAGACACCGGAGGAGGCTAGGGTTACACAGAGTCGGTTACAATGGTAGGAGATCTACATATCCGTATTGCCAAGCTTGCCTTCCACGCCAAGGAAAGTCCCATCCGGACACGGGACGGAGTCTTCAATCTTGTATCTTCGTAGTCTTGGAGTCCGGCGGACGATGATAGTCCGGCTGTCCGGACACCCCCTAGTCCAGGACTCCCTCAACCATCCTTCTCTAGGTTCGCACCAAAAATATTTTCAAGTTCATTGCGCGGGAGGGGCGGCTGGGTTAGGTTTCCATATTAAATCCCTCGCCCTAGTACAACAATAGTTAGGGTTAGTTCTTTTGGTGGCTTTTCTTGAGCTTCTATAATAGGATGCCCCCTATCCAATTTATTCTAGAAGTCCAATCAAAATTTTCTGTTTAGAAGCCTTCTAGTCAAGTCTTAATTGGTAGGCTTCTAAAAAAATTTGGTTGGGCTTCTAGAATAGAATAAGCTGGGTAGAGGCAGATTATTCCAGCGTCATCGTTGAGAAACTTATGGACGAGAATGATGTGATGCGCATGAAGCGCAAAAGGCTGGTGGAGGAATCCGTGGATGCTCTCAAGCAGCATATTGAGGACAGGAAAGAGCTCATCGCCACTCGCCGCGGAGACTAGTTCCCGCAGCCTGCAGCAACGCATCAAGAAAGTAGATATCAGCGAGCCAGATCATTGTCTTCCTTCTTCTTTTGCCCTTGTGTATTTTAGGCATTGCCGCATGTGGCTTTTTTTAATTATGTTTCTAAATATGTAAGACAATTATTATCCACTATCATCGTCCTATATTCATCATGCTTGCTATAAATCATAGTCGATGCTATATAGGTCCGTCGGATCTTACAGCAAGGTCCGTTGGATCTTACATCAAGATCTGTGCAAAACTTTCTTTTTAGATTTTTATTTTTCTCTCTTAAATCTCAGTCCAGTGAAACATAGCCACGTCGTAAAATAGGGGCTCGGGCGCCATTAATGGAGACGTTGGGAGGGAGGTGCGCGACGGATAGAGATCAAAGGGCTCTCCGCCCGATGAGCACGCGCAGGGGTCTGATCGCACGCCTCCCGTACCCAAATAGCTAACCCGCACGACACCTCCTAGCCAATAAAAAAAGGGACGCGTGGCGGCACGTAATTGGTAAGTAGAATATCCATGGTTTCAATAATAGTTGTGTTTCCAATTTGTAACGTGACAACACTTGTTCCAAAATGACTTTGTTGATTTTTAATGTGTGCGCCTTCGCAAATCGGACAGAAAAATTACTCACAGCATGTTGGTGCCATGCCATGACACCATGCCAAGTTTCATGATTTTCAGGCGTGTTTTGGATTTATAGGAATTAAAAAACGAAGTTTCTCAATCTTTTTGATCGAGCCACGACGCCCAGATGTTTGAATTTCATTCTCATTTCTTGCATGGGACCTAAAATTCACACAAGGACACACACGTGATTTTTCAACCAACTTTGATGCACTGGAGCATGTGCTTGTAGTTCAAATTTGAATTATGCACATTAAATGCCTAGAAATTCAATTAATGTATAAAAAAGCCAAATTAACCTCGAATAATTCTAAAATTTAGCACGATACTTATATTTGGTCTAATTTGCCTGTGTAAACAAATTAAGGCAGGAAAAGACAGTGTACGTATGTCGTTTCACACACGAAGGTGACACGCCCTTTTGGAACCACGAGCCTTCTTGAGAGAAGCTCCGGTTTCCAAGAAGCTTATACCAAAGCTTGTCCCAATTCTGCCCAAAAATTTACGGCAGCATGTTGGTGCCATGTCATGACCCCATGCCAAGTTTCATGATTTTCAGGCATGTTTTGGATTTATATGAATTAAAAAAATCAAGTTTCTCAATCTTTCCGGCCGAGTCATGACGCCCAGATGCTTGAATTACATTATCATTTCTTGCATGGGACGTAGAAATTCACCCAAGGACACACATGTGATTTTTCAACCAACTTTGGTGCACTGTAGCATGTGCTTGTAGTTCAAATTTGAATTATGCACATTAAATGGCCGGAAATTCAATTAATGTATAAAAAAGTCCAAACGAACCCGGAATAATTCCAAAATTTAGCATGATACTTCTATTTGGTCTAATCTGCCCGTGTAAAAAAATTAAGGCGAGAGAAGCCAGTGTACGTATGTCGTTTCCCACACGGAGGTGACACGTTCCTCTCGGAACCACGAGCCTCCTTAAGAGAAGCTTGGTTTGCAAGAAGCTTACACCAAAGCTTGTCCCAATTCGGCCAAAAAATTTACCGCAACATGTTGGTGCCATGTCATGACACCATGCCAAGTTTCATGTTTTTGCAGGTGTGTTTTGCATTTACATGAATTAAAAAACGATGTTTCTCAATCTTTCCGGTCGAGGCACGACGCTCAGATATTTGAATTTCATTCTCATTTGTTGCATGGGACCTAGAAATTCACCCAAGGACACACATGTGATTTTTCAACCAACTTTGGTGCACTAGAGCATGTGCTTGTAGTTTAAATTTGAATTATGCACATTAAATGACTAGAAATTTAATTAATGTATAAAAAAGGCCAAATTAACCCGAAAAAATTCCAAAATTTAGCACGACACTTCTATTTGGTCTAATCTACCTGTGTACAAAATTAAGGTGGGAGAACACAGTGTACGTATGTCGTTTCGCACACAGAGGTGACACGTTCCTCTCGGAACCACGAGCCTTCTTGAGAGAAGCTCCAGTTTGCAAGAAGCCTATACCAAAGCTTGTCCCAATTCGACCAAAAAAACTACCGCAGCATGTTGGTGCCATGTCATGACACCATGCCAAGTTTCATGATTTTCAGGCATGTTTTGGATTTACATCAATTAAAAAACCAAGTTTCTCAATTTTTCCAGCCGAGCCACGACGCCCAGATTTTGAATTTCATTCTCATTTCTTGCATGGGACCTCGAAAATCACCCAAGGACACACATGTGATTTTTCAACCAACTTTGGTGCATTGGAGCATGTGCTTGTAGTTTAAATTTGAATTATGCAAATTAAATGACCAGAAATTCAATCAATGTATAAGAAAGTCCAAACGAACCTGTAATAATTCCAAATTTTAACACGACACTCGTATAGTTCTATGTTGCCTCTGTAAAAAAAATAAGGGGAGAGGCAGCGTATACCGTTTCGAACACAAAGGTGAAAAGTCCCCTCTCAGGAACCACGAGTCTTCTCGAGAGAAGCTCCGGTTTGCAAGAAGCTTATACTAAAAACTTGTCCAAATGCGGCCAATTTTTTTACCACAACATGTTGGTGCCATGAAATAACACCATGCCAAGTTTCATAATTTTCAGGCGAGTTTTGAATTTCCAGGAATTTAAAAACCAAGTTTCTCAATGTTCCCGACCGAGCCACAACGCCCAGATGTTTGAATTTCATTCCCATTTCTTGCATGGGACCTATAAATTCACCCAAAGACACACATGTAATTTTTCAACAAACTTTGGGGCACTAGAGCATGTGCTTGTAGTTCAAATTTGAATTATGGACATTAAATGCCGAGGAACTCAATTAATCCATAAAAATGACAAACGAACCCAGAATAATTCCAAATTTAAACACGACACTCATGTAGTTGCATGTTCACTGTACATAAATGTTCTAGCAATTCAAACACCATCCTTTCCCTCCGTAACACCATTTTGTCTTTCAAAACATAATGAAAAAATCAAGTATACCACAAACAGTTTACTAGAAAGAATCGTGTGGGATGCGATATAAAATATCTTGGCGCACCGTCTTGTCTAGTTTATGCAGGAAGCTTCATCGTCTACAGTCCATCGCCCCTGGTTGAACCACACTTGCCCGCCAGTTTCTCGCGGCACCGAGCAAATTTTTTTTGCACCGCAGAAATATCTATCTCCCCGCCCCCTCCCTCCCACCAAAAGCCACATTTTGACTGTTCCTCCTTGCTTTCCAAGTTCAAACCTTCACTATTGTTTACTGGCAGCTCAGCCTCCTCGCCGGCGACCCTTCTTCTTGCAGCGCCGCCTCCTTGCCGGCTACCCTTCTTCTTGCAGCGCCGCCTCCTCGCCGGTGACCCTTCTTCTTGCAGCGTCGCCTCCTCGCCGGCGACCCTTCTTCTTGCTGCACGGCCTCGTCGATATGGTCAGGTAATCTGCACCCCACCCACACCATCCTCCTCCTTTCCCGTCCCATATGCCCCGACCGATGGCGCGACACCTTCCGCCGAAATCACTGTCCCCCTCCTCCAATTAAGCGCCGCCCAGCCATTTTGCACGTAGTATAACATGGAGCTCAGTAGCATCTGGTAGTGGAGAAGCAAATCATGGCCGCATGCATGCGCGAGGTCGCTATGGCTGTCATGCGTGCCGACCGCCAGATCTTGGAGGAGCACCTCGTCTTCGAGGCCACCGTCGACACCGCCACGCGGTTGTCTACTTTAGAATACAGTTCGTGTTGTTTTCACGAGGCCATCGCCAATGCGTTCTAGTCATTTGTCCTCTGTAATGTTAATATGCAATCTGATGTTCAGTTTACAGTTTGGTCCTCTGAAATGTAATGTTCAGTTAACAGTTTGATCCTCTGAAATGTAATGTTCAGTTAACAGTTTGGTCCAACAATTGCTACATTTCGTAGTAGTTTCTCAAGCATTCTTTGTTTTGTTAACTGTCTTATCTTGTAGTACATGTTTCTATTCTGCAATGTCGTGCTTAGTTAACTATTTTGGTTCGTTTGTTATGTTGTCCATTTAACTGTTTGGTTCAGTTCTGCAATTTGATTTTCATTTGTTGTGGGTACAATTTTGTATTGTTACGCATGTGAAATAAATCGAATTTGGTTGTACTCAATACATATTCTACTAATAGTATGACAACTCTCAGTTAACCTGATCAAGATCTTCCTTGTGTATGTTGCAGGGAAACAATGGGAGATACTGCGGTTTACCATCGAGGTTTGTTCAAGCATGGTCCTTTGGCTAATAGCACATTATTGTACAGCTGCAGGAATCATTCTAATATTTAGGTTTCTTACAATTTGGTCTTGCACATGTAGGTCCTGCTATCAGAGGCTTAGACCCACTGTTCGGCCCATTTTGCATATGGAGAAATGAGATGTCCATGAATATCAGTCAAGTTAAGAAACTCAGAAAGATTGTTAGGACAAAGAAACTTGCAAGAATAATAGAAAGATCTTTGTTCGCACAATGAAGAAGACATCAGTCAACTATAGGATGGTACTAACTCTTTTACCTTGTTTTTACCCCTTGAGCCATCAGTCAACTATAGGATGGTACTAACTCTTTTACCTTGTTTGCATATCTTTGTTTTTAGTACTTTTCAAAGCAGTTCATCAATGATTACCTCTCAAACCACCTGCATGGTCAAGAGGCGTGGAAGGTATTCATTCAACACCCACTGTACAATATTGAAGTCTTGCTGAAGAGGACGAAGGTTAGGCGGGCAATTATCCATAGCCACTGGCCTAAAGTTCCAAGGACATTCAACATCACTGAAGGCTCAACATTTGCCTTCCGCTTCTGCAGTTTCCCAGATGAGATTCATCTGTCTATTTACTATGTATGATGCTACTTTCCAAAGGTTTTTGATGTTGCATGTGAAACTTGGTGCTGTTGTGTAATGGCGGACTGAGTGTCGAAGCTATCTGATGTAATTCGATTATGAAATCCTGGTTGCTGTTATACGGATATAAAATATCTGGTGTGTTTTTATAAGAAATATCAATTTGATTAGTACATGGATTATCAATAATAGGCTAATTACCCTGCTTATTGGAGTTTTCTATTGTAGACGGTTACTCAGACAGCACCGTGGGCGATGAACTCAAACAACACACATGGTTTCTAGAAAGTAGGCGTGTTCGATCAACTAACAATCACACACGGCTTCCGGCAGAGAACTGTTTGCGTTAGGCCACCTTGCACAAACGTTTCCACACAAAAAATTGTGTGTGATATACATACGAGCGGAAATGTTTTTCTGGATTCACCGTGTGGGATGTACATACAAATGGAAAAACAATTGGGTTCGATGCCCCGCCAGATCGCACACGAACTCATTTTGCCCCAGCCAGTGTGCCAGGAGGGCATGTCCCCAACGGTTTCTGGGTCATGTGGGAAGGACCCCCCCCCCTATCGCCCACACTCCTTGGTGACGGTTCCAAACGCCGTCGCGGAAAGGGGTTAAAAACCGTTTGTATAGCACATTGGTGTACAATGTCTGTGTACGTTAAGTGGGGTGTACCTAACAAAGAAAATGTTTGCTGTTTTAAAATGAAAGTACAAGTAGTAGAGATCAGTACTGTTCAAGGAACTCAAAATTATGTTGTCTATTTTGAAGAGGAACACATAATTAATATCACTACCGAAACAGGTAGGCTAGAAAAGAGGAGAGGAGATTCAGCACAACCCTAGGAAGATGTACTTCCTCCGGCCATTTTTACTCCGCATATAAGATTTGTAAAGTTTGACCAACTTTATAGAAAAAAAGCAACGTTCACAATACAAAATCAATATCATTGGATGCGTCATGAATTTAATTTTTATATTGTACAAATTTAGTATTGTACATGTTCATATTTTCTTATATAAACATGGTCAAAGTTTATGAGATAGATAGCGGGCGATGGAGTGAGCGATGGGAGTGAGGGCTGGCCCAATCGCTTCGGACATGAGCGTTAACGGCCGTTAGCGGCGCTTCGTCACTGCTGTCAGCCCGCGAGTGATCGGCCACGTCAAAACTCTAACGAATCAGTGTTTTCTGCCACTGTCAAAATTGTGGTGCGGTGCAAAGTGCCACGTTTTATAAAGTGGTAGTTTTCCAAGAGGTATGACACTAAAGTGGTGCTTCCGTGCATTTTACCCGAACATTGGAAATGTCGATTGGAAGGAGAGTGGTACGAACAATAGACGATAGTACCGTGGTCCTGGCTAGAACCTAGCGTACCTTATCAAAGACAGAAGCCTTTCACAATGCAATTTTAAGTCAAAGCATTGCTATGTTTGTGAGGGCCTGTGTGGATGGAGTCCACACAGGCAGCTCCATGCCCACGCAGCAATCTCAGCATTAGACTTGAGAAATCCAACGCCTCAAATTCCTGCCTGACTCTGGTAGCTTTTTGAGGAAGCAAACCAAATAGGTTGTGAGTATCTGACTGTTGTTCTTTCATGGCCACTTCTCTTCTTCCATATAAGTATGAGAAACATTATCACCATTGCCGGTGTCAAAACCGGCGGATCTCGGGTAGGGGGTCCTGAACTGTGCGTCTAGGCAGATGGTAACAGGAGACAAGGGACACGATGTTTTACCCAGGTTCGGGCCCTCTTGATGGAGGTAAAACCCTACGTCCTGCTTGATTAATATTGATGATATTGGTAGTACAAGACTGGATCTACCACGAGATCAAGGAGGCTAAACCCTATGGTATGATTGTTGTGATGTATGTTGTGTCCTACGGACTAAAGCCCTCCGGTTTATATAGACACCGGAGGAGGCTAGGGTTACACAGAGTAGGTTACAATGGTAGGAGATCTACATATCCGTATTGCCAAGCTTGCCTTCCACGCCAAGGAAAGTCCCATCCGGGCACGGGACGGAGTCTTCAATCTTGTATCTTTGTAGTCTTGGAGTCCGGCGGATGATGATAGTCCAGCTGTCCGAACACCCCCTAGTCCAGGACTCCCTCAGTAGCCCCTGAACCAGGCTTCAATGACGATAAGTCCGGCGCGCATAATGTTCGGCATTGCAAGGCAGGTTCCTCCCTTGAATAATCCATAGAAGATCATGAACCCCAGGATAGTGTCCGGCTCTGCAAAATAAATTCCACATTCCACCGTAGAGAGAATAAAATGTACACAAGTCTAATTTGCTGACATATTATGCGGCATGACATCACACCGCTACCAGGCTTTTACTTGAATCGTTTTTTTTTATTATACCACCCCAACACGTTTAGCGAAGCGGTTTCCTTGGCACGTCTTGTCGAAGCAGAGATCGTGTTCCCCTTATCCCGGGATTCTCATCAATACGACATGGGTAACCCAACCGCGCCATTGATGGTGGCGCTTGGGAGATAAGCGAGTTTTACCAGGCTGGTGGGGGGCGCATAGTCTTCGCCCTGCCTATATAAGGGATAAGGATTCACCTTTTCACCCACGCCTTCTTCCTCCTTTGCTCATCCACCTCCGCGCACTCAAGCTCCAACGCCCAAGCTCGCGCATCTCGTCTTAACCTTCCCCGACCATGTCCGGAGGGGGAGGCAAGTGGTTGGCTTCCACCGTCAAGGAGGAGCACATCACCAAGCTGCGCAACGCCGGATACCTTTCCAGCGATATTGTGCACCGGCTGCCCGACGAGAGGCAGCTCATCCCTACCCCTGGGCTCCATGAGAGGGTCGTCTTCCTTCCCCACTTCCTCCGCGGACTAGGCTTTCCACTGCACCCTTTCGTCCGGGGGCTCATGTTCTATTATGGCCTAGATTTCCACGATCTGGCGCCGAACTTCATCCTCAACATCTCGGCGTTTATCGTCGTGTGCGAGGCCTTCCTCTGCATCCAGCCCCACTTCGGCCTGTGGCTCAAGACCTTCAACGTCAAGCCGAAGGTTGTGAAGGGCACGCAAGCGGAATGCGGAGGCGCCATGTTGGGCAAGTTGCCCAACGTCCTTTGGCTCGATGGGGCCTTCGTGGACTCCGTTAAGGGGTGGCAATCGGGGTGGTTCTATATCACCGAGCCGCGCGAACCCACGTGGGCGGCGGCCCCCGAGTTCAGATCTGGCATCCCCACGCAGCTCACCTCCTGGAAAGAGAAGGGCTTGTTGTGGGGCAATCCGAAGGAGCTGACTGGACTCCGAGCCTGTATCCAGAAGCTGGTGAACAATAAGCTTAGGCTCGTCGACATGGTCCAAGTCATGCTCATCCACCGGATCCTCCCATGCCAGGAACGGGCATTCAATCTGTGGGAGTTCAATCCAGAACAGCACCAGGCGCTAAGCGGGCTCTTTGACACGACGTATGAAGGCGCCTGGAGGGTGCTGTTTAAGGGCGCCGAAGCCCCCGCATCCGCGACGGAAGATCGCGGATTTCGCTCACAGCATCCAGCTGATGAGGTAAGTGATTCAACCCCTTTA
Organism: Triticum timopheevii; assembly: GCA_963921465.1. Lineage (NCBI taxonomy): Eukaryota > Viridiplantae > Streptophyta > Magnoliopsida > Poales > Poaceae > Triticum > Triticum timopheevii. The sequence continues at coordinate 483,363,539 of OY997270.1, read as the reverse complement.
CGAGACACTTGTGGTAAACAGATTGATTCTAAGAGGGTTTCAATCTCTCTTTTCCTTTGGCAGGAATGGATGGAGAAGGCCGAGCAGCTCATCTGTCCGGCTCCCATGCCAGAAGACCCAGCGAACGCCGGTCTAGCAGGGCTGCTGGTTCCGGCACCGCACGTGGTGCCGGAGAAGAAGGCCAAGAAGGTGGCCACGGGGACTCGAAAGAGTTCCCGCAATCAAGCGTCCGACGACGAGGCGGACTCCTCCCCCGAAGACGAGGAGGAGGAAGAAGACTCTCTCCCGGAGGAGGGAGAGAGGAAGAGGAAGGCTTCCCCAATAGGGGAGGCCAAAGGGTCCAAGAGGGGGAGAACTATTCCCCCGGACAGTTCCGCCAACACCATCGTTGGCGAGGAGGAGTGGCCTTCAAGGGCCAGGCCTCCGGCGAGATCGTAAGTATCCGGATCCCTGATATGCAATTTCTTTCGCGTCACCTAGTGTCCTACTAATGCCGCATACTGTCCGCAGTCCGGCCGATGATGATCTCCCCGCTTCATCGAGCGGATCGTTGGCCCCGTCGGATGTGGATTCACTTCCGACTGCCTCTACCCCCGCGCCGATGAGGACGCCGAGGTGGGATCACAAAGAGGGACCCATCAGGAGGAGGCTCCGGAGGCGCCGCCAGGCAGCCTCCCGGACTTTGCGCCGGACTCTACATCGGAACCTGCAGCGATTCCAGAGTCCGGCAGGCGGCCCCTTCGAAAGAAGGGCAAGACTGTGACATCGGCGGCCTCCATCCAACCGGAGGCGCCGGACAACTTGTTGGAGGCGCTTAAAGGCGCTTCCATCGAGGAAGAACACCGCACTATCATGAGTGCGGTGATTCAGAAGGTTCAACTCACCAAGAGCGGGCTGACCGAAGCCTGCAGCAGCCTTCTAACAGGCTTTGAGGTAAGAAGTTATAATTATGTAATGTAATACCGCATAGACAGTAGCCCCTGATGCTCAGTTCGGTGTTCGGAAAGAAAAGCCGGACTGAGGATCTAAGAAGATATACGTAGGGTTGCTTAAAATATGTCAATATGGGTTTGCAGGCTGCGCTGCTGACCTCTGCCGCATTGACTGTGGAGGTCGGTGCGTTGAAGCAGGATCTCGAGCGGTCCGAGCAAGAGCTCGGCCATGCCAAGAAGCAGCTCGAGGACAAAGAAGGTGAGTAACACCACTTTGAATAGTTACCTTACAGAAAAGGATTTTGGTTGCAATAAAATTAACAAGGATAATATGGGTATTGCAGGGGCCACGAACGAGGTGGCAGCCCTGAAGGAGGCTGTGTCCGCGGCCGAACGCAGTGCGGCCGCGGAACGGGCAGAGCGAGAAAAGCAGGAGGCACAGGTGGCGGAAGTACGGCAAGAGCTCCAGGCTCTCATGGAGAAGCATGAGAGCTTGGAGCGTGACTCCAAGACTCGAGAGTCCGAGCTTGCCTCGGCTCTCGAAAGTGCCAAGTCCGCCAAGGCCGAGGCCCGTAAGGCCCTTCAGGAGATTGAAGATGTAAAGAAGATAGCGGCGGGTAATGCATTTTTCATGCAAAGCAAGCATGTTAATGTAAACTACCTGACACTTACTCGCATTCGGAGCTCTCCAGGGGCGTTTGCAGATCTGCCGCGTAGTGTGTCCGATGCCGCCGCATTCTATCGTGGCGAGGAGGGGAGCTCGACGGAGAAGGTCTTCTGGTCTCAGTACGCTGAGGCCGGCCATCCGGTGCCCCCAAGCGACCAGCTGAAGCAGCTGGTCGAACTCCACAAGGTAGCTGAGGAGGCCATGAAGGGCCTTATAGTCCGGCTGTGGCCTGGACAGGCCATGCCTGGGAGCAACTTCGGCCTCGTGCGGCGGCTGGTGGATGCGTGCCCCTGGGTGGAGGTTATCAAGCGCTCCGCCTGTATTGAAGGTGCTCGTCGGGCCCTTGCCCGCACAAAGGTGCACTGGGGCAGGCTGGATGCGGAGAAGCTTCTCACTGACCCGCCGCCACCGGGCAAGGAGTATCGTACGCCCGAAATGTATTATAAAACTGTCTTGAAGGGAGCCCGCGATATTGCGGATGAATGCCCCAGAGATGTAATTTTTGAGTAAACTCGCTATGTATTATCCTGTGCGCTGAAAACTTTGTTCATATGCGCATTAAGCAACGCTTGTTTAATTTAAAATATTACCTTCTGTGCGGCCGTTTATAAAATCTAAGAGATGGCAAGTCGTTGGCTTCAGCCCCCGAGCCGCGAGTGCTGGGGTGTTCGGGATAAACTTGAGCACTCTTGTTCCCATTTTTGGGTCCATCTAGGGAGGCGCTCAACACAACGAACAAGGCAACCAGACTTATAATACTTGAACACTCTCACTTATCCATAGAATTCTATAATTTTAAATTTCGGCGAAGCCCCTGGTATTCAGAAGACCGAATCCGGGGCGCTATCCACGCCTTCGTCGGACATTTATCCGGAACTTCGCTCGAAGCGGCGTGAGTCTTTAAGGACTCGAAAAGACCTCTCGAACAGCGACCAGTCTCTCGCCTTATCATGCCGGTCAGTTTTAGCTTTCTCCACTGAGGCGCTCGCCCGGCTCAACCGGGGCGCAATCGCAGTGGTTCTCCCAGTGCCACCTTAGCCGACAGAACGGAACGTAAGGCACCAAAACGTGGGAGCCTGGCAAACCCAACTATTGACCCAAGACATGATTCGGAGCCGATTCATATAATGCTATAAGTTCGGGGTGCCGCACTTATGAAAGTGTTCGGACTTATCACACCATAATGTGGGGAACATAAGCCCCTGGTGTATTAGACCGTACCAAAATGTACGGGTGCAAGATGTCCTGTAATGAACATATATATATATATATATATATATATATATATATATATATATAAAGTAATGTAATTGCAGTCGAAAAGTGCTGCATTATTTATTAAAGGAAGTCTGCTATGAGTGCGGACTGATACAAATAGTGCGGTAAGTAAGGGATTTGGACTAATTAAACATGTCCCCCTCCAGGGATGAGCTGCGGACTTGGTGTATATAATCGAATTTAATGCTCGTAATTGAGACCACCTGAGTGTTCGTCGCGGCCTTCTTTCTTCCCTGGCTGTTGCATCGTGAGTTCGGCAGGTTCACCGCCGGACAGGGCCTCTGGTTAACGGAGTCCTGTGTATACAAAGAAGGAAAATAATAATAAAAAGGGTGGCGCACTTGCGAGCCCCTGGTGTGGTCGAGCCGCACTCTGGGTCCATTGTGATCGTGCCCCTTCCCCTGCGCCCATGGTATCTCCAAAGCGTAATGATGTACGTGGAGGGTTGTTCTTGCAATCATGCGAGGGCGGGGGTTAGGGCCGCATTGCTACGCGTGCTCTGATCGTGCCAGGTTGTCTTGGTTGGTATTGCTTCGGGCACGTTTTGCTGTATCCGGCCGTTTAACGGCCGGACTCGAAAATTGCCTTACAAGGCTGCTCTATACTTCTGCCGCGAGAGCCGCTGTATGTTCCTCCTTTCGGAGGGAGCGTTCCGTATTTCCGTTGACCGTGATGACTCCACGAGGGCCTGGCATCTTGAGCTTGAGGTATGCATAATGCGGCACCGCGTTGAACTTTGCAAACGCGGTTCGTCCGAGCAGAGCGTGATAGCCGCTGCGAAATGGGACTATGTCGAAGATTAACTCTTCGCTCCGGAAATTATCCGGGGATCCGAAGACCACTTCCAGTGTGACTGAGCCCGTACAATTGGCTTCCACACCTGGTATGACACCTTTAAAGGTTGTCTTTGTAGGTCTAATCCTTGAGGGGTCTATGCCCATCTTGCGCACTGTATCCTGATAAAGCAGGTTCAGGCTACTACTGCCGTCCATCAGGACTCTCGTGAGGTGAAATCCATCGACGATTGGGTCTAAAACCAATGCGGCGAATCCGCCATGGCGTATGCTGGTCGGATGGTCTCTTCGATCGAAAGTGATCGGACAAGAGGACCATGGATTGAACTTCGGGGCGACTGGCTCCATCGCATAGACGTCCCATAGTGCGCGCTTCCTCTCCCTCTTGGGTATATGGGTTGCGTAAATCATGTTCACCGTCCGCACTTGTGGGGAGAAACCCTTCTGTCCTCTATTATTCAGCGGTCGGGTCTCCTCCTCGTCGTCGCTGTTTAGCCCCTTGTCATTGTTTTCGGCAATTAACTTGCCTGCCTGCTTGAACACCCAGCAATCTCTGTTGGTGTGATTGGCTGGCTTTTCGGGGGTGCCATGTATCTGGCATAAGCGGTCGAGTATTCGGTCCAAGTTGGACGGGCCCGGAGTGGTTCTTTTGAATGGCTTCTTCCGCTGACCGGGTTTAGAGCCTCGGAATCCGGCGTTGACTGCCGTATCCTCCTTATCGTCGCCGTTAATGCGGCGTTTGTTTTTGTTTCGACGTGACCTGCCGTTGTGGTCCTTAGTATCCGGACTGCCATAATTTTTATTGAGGTTGTTGCTGCGAGCTAGCCAGCTATCCTCTCCCGCGCAAAAGCGGGTCATTAATGATGTGAGTGTTGCCATGGATTTCGGCTTTTCCTGTCCCAGGTGCCGGGCTAGCCACTCGTCGCGGATGTTATGTTTGAAGGCTGCAAGGGCCTCTGCATCCGGACAGTCGACGATTTGGTTTTTCTTTGTCAAGAACCGTGTCCAGAATTGTCTGGCCGATTCCTCTGGCTGCTGAATTATGTGGCTTAGGTCATCGGCGTCTGGTGGCCGCACATACGTGCCCTGGAAATTGTCGAGGAACGCGGCTTCTAGGTCTTCCCAACACCCAATTGACTCTGCGGGCAAGCTGTTAAGCCAATGCCGAGCTGGTCCTTTAAGCTTGAGTGGGAGGTACTTGATCGCATGGAGATCGTCGTCGCGGGCCATATGGATGTGAAGGAGATAATCTTCAGTCCAAACCGCGGGGTCGGTTGTGCTGTCGTAGGATTCGATGTTTACGGGTTTAAACCCTTCAGGGATTTGATGATCCATTACTTCGTCAGTGAAGCATAGCGGGTGTGCGGCGCCTCTATATTGAGCAATATCACGACGCAGCTCGAGAGAGCGTTGTCTGCTGTGTTCGGCCCGGCCGGGGTTATTGTATCTGGCGCGACGGTATTCGTCGCGGGACGTGTGGCGCCCTCGTGATCCGTAGATGGATCTGGATTGCCTTGCTTTGTCCTCCAACACGTCTCGCAAGTCCGGCGCGTTCCCTCTTGGCTTCGTACTTTTGGAGCGATGCCGGGGTACGGTCTTTGTGGAGGGTCTGGATGCCTCTCTGTCGCGACCACGGGGTGGTCGGTCGGCCGTATCGTGCGCTGGTGATGAAGGTATGTATGCTTCCTCCTCTAATCAGGGGAGCAACTTGCGTCTGGGGTAGCTTTTGGAGGGGCGTTCGAGTTTAAACTCTTCGGCCGCGAGGACCTCGGTCCATCGATCGGCCAGCAGATCCTGATCAGCTTGAAGTTGCTGCTGCTTTTTCTTTAGGCTATTTGCCGTGGCGATAAGCCTGCGTTTAAAACGCTCTTGTTCGACGGGATCCTCGGGCACGACAAATTCATCGTCGTTGAGGCTTGCCTCGTCTTCGGTGGGAGGTATATAGTTATAATCCTCGACCTCTTCGTCTGCCGCCCTCTCGTGGGGGCTTGCTTCTGCGTCCTCCTGCGCTGAGTCTTGCTGGAGGGGATTATCTTCGGCACTCTCTGGGGTATTATTATCTCCTGTGCCGGAATCTCCATTCTTGATGTGGCGGGATTTAGAGCGGCGCCGCTGACGCCGGCGCTTGGGCTGTTTCTTTAAGGAATCTGCCTCCGCTACTTCTTCGCCGTCCCCGTCCTTTGGGGTGTCCACCATGTATATGTCGTATGACGAGGTGGTCTTCCAGTGCCCTGTAGGCGTTGGTTCCTGTTCGTCTCCGGCATCGTCGCCCATAGCGTCGATGTCTTCGGAGTCGTAGTCTAGCATGTCGGTAAGATCGTCGACAGTGGCTACAAGGTGGGTGGTGGGTGCGCTCTGAATTTCTTCGTCGTCCGTATCCCAACCATCCTGGCCATAGTCCGGCCAGGACTCTCCCGATAGCGAGAGATGCTTTAGCGAATTTAGGATGTCGCCAAAGGGCGAGTATTGGAAGATGTCCGCGGGGGTGAATTCCATAACCGGCACCCAATCCGATTCGATTGGCAGGGGTGCAGGAGGTCCGGAGTCCGGCAAGGAGTCCGGCACCTCGGAATCACGAGTTTCGCGAGGGACAAGGTTAGTGTTTGGCTCCATCGCCGTGGAAGTTGAAGCCCCCGAGGTGGTGTCCATCCACCGGTCCTCGATCTGGGCGATCGGCTCCGGACTAAGGGCCGAGGCGGATTCGTGCGCGGACACCAAGGCACTGTTCGGTGGCAGAGCTAGATCATGCCCATCGCAACAGTGCGGCGCGCTTGGCTTTGGCTCGAGCCCGTCGAAGATCAAGTCCCCGCGGATGTCGGCTGTGAAGTTTAGGCTTCCGAATCTGACCTGATGGCCAGGGGCGTAGCTTTCGATCTGCTCCAGATGGCCAAGTGAATTAGCCCGCAGTGCAAAGCCGCCGAATACGAAGATCTGTCCGGGGAGAAAAGTCTCACCCTGGACAGCGTTGTTGATTGAAGATGCCATCGAGCCTATCGGTGACGACACAGAGGAACTCTCAATGAAAGCACCAATGTCGGTGTCAAAACCGGCGGATCTCGGGTAGGGGGTCCCGAACTGTGCGTCTAGGCGGATGGTAACAGGAGACAAGGGACACGATGTTTTACCCAGGTTCGGGCCCTCTTGATGGAGGTAAAACCCTACGTCCTGCTTGATTAATATTGATGATATTGGTAGTACAAGAGTGGATCTACCACGAGATCAAGGAGGCTAAACCCTAAAGCTAGCCTATGGTATAATTGTTGCGATGTATGTTGTGTCCTACAGACTAAAGCCCTCCGGTTTATATAGACACCGGAGGAGGCTAGGGTTACACAGAGTCGGTTACAATGGTAGGAGATCTACATATCCGTATTGCCAAGCTTGCCTTCCACGCCAAGGAAAGTCCCATCCGGACACGGGACGGAGTCTTCAATCTTGTATCTTCGTAGTCTTGGAGTCCGGCGGACGATGATAGTCCGGCTGTCCGGACACCCCCTAGTCCAGGACTCCCTCAACCATCCTTCTCTAGGTTCGCACCAAAAAGATTTTCAAGTTCATTGCGCGGGAGGGGCGGCTGGGTTAGGTTTCCATATTAAATCCCTCGCCCTAGTACAACAATAGTTAGGGTTAGTTCTTTTGGTGGCTTTTCTTGAGCTTCTATAATAGGATGCCCCCTATCCAATTTATTCTAGAAGTCCAATCAAAATTTTCTGTTTAGAAGCCTTCTAGTCAAGTCTTAATTGGTAGGCTTCTAAAAAAATTTGGTTGGGCTTCTAGAATAGAATAAGCTGGGTAGAGGCAGATTATTCCAGCGTCATCGTTGAGAAACTTATGGACGAGAATGATGTGATGCGCATGAAGCGCAAAAGGCTGGTGGAGGAATCCGTGGATGCTCTCAAGCAGCATATTGAGGACAGGAAAGAGCTCATCGCCACTCGCCGCGGAGACTAGTTCCCGCAGCCTGCAGCAACGCATCAAGAAAGTAGATATCAGCGAGCCAGATCATTGTCTTCCTTCTTCTTTTGCCCTTGTGTATTTCAGGCATTGCCGCATGTGGCTTTTTTTAATTATGTTTCTAAATATGTAAGACAATTATTATCCACTATCATCGTCCTATATTCATCATGCTTGCTATAAATCATAGTCGATGCTATATAGGTCCGTCGGATCTTACAGCAAGGTCCGTTGGATCTTACATCAAGATCTGTGCAAAACTTTCTTTTTAGATTTTTATTTTTCTCTCTTAAATCTCAGTCCAGTGAAACATAGCCACGTCGTAAAATAGGGGCTCGGGCGCCATTAATGGAGACGTTGGGAGGGAGGTGCGCGACGGATAGAGATCAAAGGGCTCTCCGCCCGATGAGCACGCGCAGGGGTCTGATCGCACGCCTCCCGTACCCAAATAGCTAACCCGCACGACACCTCCTAGCCAATAAAAAAAGGGACGCGTGGCGGCACGTAATTGGTAAGTAGAATATCCATGGTTTCAATAATAGTTGTGTTTCCAATTTGTAACGTGACAACACTTGTTCCAAAATGACTTTGTTGATTTTTAATGTGTGCGCCTTCGCAAATCGGACAGAAAAATTACTCACAGCATGTTGGTGCCATGCCATGACACCATGCCAAGTTTCATGATTTTCAGGCGTGTTTTGGATTTATAGGAATTAAAAAACGAAGTTTCTCAATCTTTTTGATCGAGCCACGACGCCCAGATGTTTGAATTTCATTCTCATTTCTTGCATGGGACCTAAAATTCACACAAGGACACACACGTGATTTTTCAACCAACTTTGATGCACTGGAGCATGTGCTTGTAGTTCAAATTTGAATTATGCACATTAAATGCCTAGAAATTCAATTAATGTATAGGTCAAATGCCTTTATATCCCAGGCATGCAACTTCCCATTATACAGTGTGCAGTCCTGTCAAAAAAACCTCTGATCATAGGACAAATGCCATCCAAACAAAAATTACCTGCGGCTAACTTGTATTATCCATTGGAAAGAAATTTTTCACTGTGATATATCTGAATCAGGAATCATGCATAAGAAATATACAATCCACTAGCAAGCTTGCTTAAAATCAACATTCTGAAAAGAAACAAACATGTTGTACATTTGTGTAGGCCCAAGTTTTAGTTTTGCACTTATAGAATCCACGGAGTGGGAACCTTTCGTCCGCTCGTCCCATGGTCCGCCTGATCTAATTGCTAGAGATCTTTTTAGATGTGGGTTAGACTAATCTGGATGATTAGATGTTTTAAGTGGGTCTGATAGTGAGGTGGTAGTGCTCTGTGTACTTAAGTGGGGTGTACCTAAGAAAGAAAATGTTTGCTGTTTTATAAATGAAAGTACAAGTAGTAGAGATCAGTATTGTTCAAGGAACTCAAAATTATGTTTTCTATTTTGAAGAGGAACACATAATTAATATCGCTACCGGAAAAGGTAGGCTAGAAAAGAGGAGAGGAGATTCAGCACAACCTAGGAAGATGTACTTCCTCCGGCCATTTTTACTCCGTATGTAAGATTTATAAAGTTTGACCAACTTTATAGAAAAAATAGCAACGTTCACAATACAAAATCAATATCATTGAATGCGTCATGAATTTAATTTTTATATTGTACAAATTTAATATTATAGATGTTCATATTTTTTATATAAACATGGTCAAACTTTATGAAGTTTGACTTTAGAAAAATCTTATATGTGTCGTAAAAAGGACAGGAAAGGGTATCTCTGTTCTTTCTTTTGAGAGACCTGAACATGGTAAAAAAATAAGGAAACTTCTTTCTTTTGAGAGACCTGAACATGGTAAAAAAATAAGGAAACAGGAGAAGGAAAGAAAATCCTTAAGAAAACGGAAATGATAAATCCTAAACGTTTGGATTTTAAGCATGGCAACCTGAATGTTTTTCATTGCATATTTTGTTGACCCGAGGTGACAAGTTTAGCTGGCAAACATGTCAACTTTCTGACAAAAAACGAACAAGGGCAAATTTGCCATGTTTATCAACTAAATTTGCCACCTCGCGTCAACTAAAATTGCCACGGAAAAACATTCAGGTTGCCTTGCTTAAAATCCGAACGTTCAAAATTTATCGGGTCCAAAAAAAAGCCCTCTAGTGGGTCGGCCCACACAGAGGGGGAAATTCTGCAGTGTCATCCGACCAAGGGCGAAAATGTTGAGAGCTCCTCCTCGGCGCCTATAGCGCCAGGAGAGAAAGCTGGCGCTCACGCGCGCGTTAAGTGGGCCGTGGCCCATTAAGCACTTCTCTTTTCCGCTTGCTCTGGTCTTCGCTCGCTCCCGCGTTCACTCGCTGACTAGGCTAGTCACTCTTTGTTCAGGTCTTTGTGGTTGACTGGCCTCCTGTAAACTTTCTGAAAATATTTTTTTCAAAAAAAATCAAAGAAAGATCGCAAAAAACAAAAACGTTCACAAAATTTGAAGAAAGTTGGGAAATTTGAAAAAGGTTCATCAATTTTTAAGAAAGTTCACGAATTAAAAACAATTGATTGATTTTGAAGAAAAGTTCACAAATTTGAAGAAAACTTCATCGAATTTGAAAAAATAGTTTAGCGAAGTTGAAAATAGTTCACCGACTTTGAGAAAAAGTTCATCGAGTTTCAAAAAAGTTCATCGAGTTCAAGAAAAAGTTCATCGAGTTTCAAAAAAGTTCATCGAGTTTGAAAAAGGTTCATCGAGTTTCGAAAAAGTTCATTGAATTTAAGAAAAAAAATCATCAAGTTTCAAAACAGTTCATCGAGATTGAAAATAGTTCATCAAATTTCAAAAAAGTTCATGAATTTAAAAAAAGTAAACCAAATTTGAGAAAAAGTTCATTGACTTATGCATTGAACCAAAAAATTATATGCAATGAAGTGGGTTCGATCCGTAGACCTCCTTCTACACTTGATAGTCCATTGCCACCGCACCTAACCTCAGTTACTCACTTAAACTGCAGCGCAAATCTTTAAGAACGAACGCCAACAACAAATCTGATTTTTAAATAAAGTTCAAACGCAACCTTTTCTCTGCAAACGTGCATATTATTATGAAACGCGACTTTTTAAACATAGTAAATAGTATTTCAGAAAAAAGGAACTCAAACAGTTTTCTAAAACATAAAATATTTTTGGAAAATCTTGATTATTCTTGAAAACATCAACTTTTTTTTAATCATTGATCAATTTTGAGAAACGGGAACATATTTGCAAAACTTTGAATGAAGTTTGCAAAACAGGAATATTTGTCCAAATGCGGCCAATTTTTTTACCACAACATGTTGGTGCCATGAAATAACACCATGCCAAGTTTCATAATTTTCAGGCGAGTTTTGAATTTCCAGGAATTTAAAAACCAAGTTTCTCAATGTTCCCGACCGAGCCACAACGCCCAGATGTTTGAATTTCATTCCCATTTCTTGCATGGGACCTATAAATTCACCCAAAGACACACATGTAATTTTTCAACAAACTTTGGGGCACTAGAGCATGTGCTTGTAGTTCAAATTTGAATTATGGACATTAAATGCCGAGGAACTCAATTAATCCATAAAAATGACAAACGAACCCAGAATAATTCCAAATTTAAACACGACACTCATGTAGTTGCATGTTCACTGTACATAAATGTTCTAGCAATTCAAACACCATCCTTTCCCTCCGTAACACCATTTTGTCTTTCAAAACATAATGAAAAAATCAAGTATACCACAAACAGTTTACTAGAAAGAATCGTGTGGGATGCGATATAAAATATCTTGGCGCACCGTCTTGTCTAGTTTATGCAGGAAGCTTCATCGTCTACAGTCCATCGCCCCTGGTTGAACCACACTTGCCCGCCAGTTTCTCGCGGCACCGAGCAAATTTTTTTTGCACCGCAGAAATATCTATCTCCCCGCCCCCTCCCTCCCACCAAAAGCCACATTTTGACTGTTCCTCCTTGCTTTCCAAGTTCAAACCTTCACTATTGTTTACTGGCAGCTCAGCCTCCTCGCCGGCGACCCTTCTTCTTGCAGCGCCGCCTCCTTGCCGGCTACCCTTCTTCTTGCAGCGCCGCCTCCTCGCCGGTGACCCTTCTTCTTGCAGCGTCGCCTCCTCGCCGGCGACCCTTCTTCTTGCTGCACGGCCTCGTCGATATGGTCAGGTAATCTGCACCCCACCCACACCATCCTCCTCCTTTCCCGTCCCATATGCCCCGACCGATGGCGCGACACCTTCCGCCGAAATCACTGTCCCCCTCCTCCAATTAAGCGCCGCCCAGCCATTTTGCACGTAGTATAACATGGAGCTCAGTAGCATCTGGTAGTGGAGAAGCAAATCATGGCCGCATGCATGCGCGAGGTCGCTATGGCTGTCATGCGTGCCGACCGCCAGATCTTGGAGGAGCACCTCGTCTTCGAGGCCACCGTCGACACCGCCACGCGGTTGTCTACTTTAGAATACAGTTCGTGTTGTTTTCACGAGGCCATCGCCAATGCGTTCTAGTCATTTGTCCTCTGTAATGTTAATATGCAATCTGATGTTCAGTTTACAGTTTGGTCCTCTGAAATGTAATGTTCAGTTAACAGTTTGATCCTCTAAAATGTAATGTTCAGTTAACAGTTTGGTCCAACAATTGCTACATTTCGTAGTAGTTTCTCAAGCATTCTTTGTTTTGTTAACTGTCTTATCTTGTAGTACATGTTTCTATTCTGCAATGTCGTGCTTAGTTAACTATTTTGGTTCGTTTGTTATGTTGTCCATTTAACTGTTTGGTTCAGTTCTGCAATTTGATTTTCATTTGTTGTGGGTACAATTTTGTATTGTTACGCATGTGAAATAAATCGAATTTGGTTGTACTCAATACATATTCTACTAATAGTATGACAACTCTCAGTTAACCTGATCAAGATCTTCCTTGTGTATGTTGCAGGGAAACAATGGGAGATACTGCGGTTTACCATCGAGGTTTGTTCAAGCATGGTCCTTTGGCTAATAGCACATTATTGTACAGCTGCAGGAATCATTCTAATATTTAGGTTTCTTACAATTTGGTCTTGCACATGTAGGTCCTGCTATCAGAGGCTTAGACCCACTGTTCGGCCCATTTTGCATATGGAGAAATGAGATGTCCATGAATATCAGTCAAGTTAAGAAACTCAGAAAGATTGTTAGGACAAAGAAACTTGCAAGAATAATAGAAAGATCTTTGTTCGCACAATGAAGAAGACATCAGTCAACTATAGGATGGTACTAACTCTTTTACCTTGTTTTTACCCCTTGAGCCATCAGTCAACTATAGGATGGTACTAACTCTTTTACCTTGTTTGCATATCTTTGTTTTTAGTACTTTTCAAAGCAGTTCATCAATGATTACCTCTCAAACCACCTGCATGGTCAAGAGGCGTGGAAGGTATTCATTCAACACCCACTGTACAATATTGAAGTCTTGCTGAAGAGGACGAAGGTTAGGCGGGCAATTATCCATAGCCACTGGCCTAAAGTTCCAAGGACATTCAACATCACTGAAGGCTCAACATTTGCCTTCCGCTTCTGCAGTTTCCCAGATGAGATTCATCTGTCTATTTACTATGTATGATGCTACTTTCCAAAGGTTTTTGATGTTGCATGTGAAACTTGGTGCTGTTGTGTAATGGCGGACTGAGTGTCGAAGCTATCTGATGTAATTCGATTATGAAATCCTGGTTGCTGTTATACGGATATAAAATATCTGGTGTGTTTTTATAAGAAATATCAATTTGATTAGTACATGGATTATCAAGGCTAATTACCCTGCTTATTGGAGTTTTCTATTGTAGACGGTTACTCAGACAGCACCGTGGGCGATGAACTCAAACAACACACATGGTTTCTAGAAAGTAGGCGTGTTCGATCAACTAACAATCACACACGGCTTCCGGCAGAGAACTGTTTGCGTTAGGCCACCTTGCACAAACGTTTCCACACAAAAAATTGTGTGTGATATACATACGAGCGGAAATGTTTTTCTGGATTCACCGTGTGGGATGTACATACAAATGGAAAAACAATTGGGTTCGATGCCCCGCCAGATCGCACACGAACTTATTTTGCCCCAGCCAGTGTGCCAGGAGGGCATGTCCCCAACGGTTTCTGGGTCATGTGGGAAGGACCCCCCCCCTATCGCCCACACTCCTTGGTGACGGTTCCAAACGCCGTCGCGGAAAGGGGTTAAAAACCGTTTGTATAGCACATTGGTGTACAATGTCTGTGTACGTTAAGTGGGGTGTACCTAACAAAGAAAATGTTTGCTGTTTTAAAATGAAAGTACAAGTAGTAGAGATCAGTACTGTTCAAGGAACTCAAAATTATGTTTTCTATTTTGAAGAGGAACACATAATTAATATCACTACCGGAACAGGTAGGCTAGAAAAGAGGAGAGGAGATTCAGCACAACCCTAGGAAGATGTACTTCCTCCGGCCATTTTTACTCCGCATATAAGATTTGTAAAGTTTGACCAACTTTATAGAAAAAAAGCAACGTTCACAATACAAAATCAATATCATTGGATGCGTCATGAATTTAATTTTTATATTGTACAAATTTAGTATTGTACATGTTCATATTTTCTTATATAAACATGGTCAAAGTTTATGAGATAGATAGCGGGCGATGGAGTGAGCGATGGGAGTGAGGGCTGGCCCAATCGCTTCGGACATGAGCGTTAACGGCCGTTAGCGGCGCTTCGTCACTGCTGTCAGCCCGCGAGTGATCGGCCACGTCAAAACTCTAACGAATCAGTGTTTTCTGCCACTGTCAAAATTGTGGTGCGGTGCAAAGTGCCACGTTTTATAAAGTGGTAGTTTTCCAAGAGGTATGACACTAAAGTGGTGCTTCCGTGCATTTTACCCGAACATTGGAAATGTCGATTGGAAGGAGAGTGGTACGAACAATAGACGATAGTACCGTGGTCCTGGCTAGAACCTAGCGTACCTTATCAAAGACAGAAGCCTTTCACAATGCAATTTTAAGTCAAAGCATTGCTATGTTTGTGAGGGCCTGTGTGGATGGAGTCCACACAGGCAGCTCCATGCCCACGCAGCAATCTCAGCATTAGACTTGAGAAATCCAACGCCTCAAATTCCTGCCTGACTCTGGTAGCTTTTTGAGGAAGCAAACCAAATAGGTTGTGAGTATCTGACTGTTGTGCTTTCATGGCCACTTCTCTTCTTCCATATAAGTATGAGAAACATTATCACCATTGCCGGTGTCAAAACCGGCGGATCTCGGGTAGGGGGTCCTGAACTGTGCGTCTAGGCAGATGGTAACAGGAGACAAGGGACACGATGTTTTACCCAGGTTCGGGCCCTCTTGATGGAGGTAAAACCCTACGTCCTGCTTGATTAATATTGATGATATTGGTAGTACAAGACTGGATCTACCACGAGATCAAGGAGGCTAAACCCTATGGTATGATTGTTGTGATGTATGTTGTGTCCTACGGACTAAAGCCCTCCGGTTTATATAGACACCGGAGGAGGCTAGGGTTACACAGAGTAGGTTACAATGGTAGGAGATCTACATATCCGTATTGCCAAGCTTGCCTTCCACGCCAAGGAAAGTCCCATCCGGGCACGGGATGGAGTCTTCAATCTTGTATCTTTGTAGTCTTGGAGTCCGGCGGATGATGATAGTCCAGCTGTCCGAACACCCCCTAGTCCAGGACTCCCTCAGTAGCCCCTGAACCAGGCTTCAATGACGATAAGTCCGGCGCGCATAATGTTCGGCATTGCAAGGCAGGTTCCTCCCTTGAATAATCCATAGAAGATCATGAACCCCAGGATAGTGTCCGGCTCTGCAAAATAAATTCCACATTCCACCGTAGAGAGAATAAAATGTACACAAGTCTAATTTGCTGACATATTATGCGGCATGACATCACACCGCTACCAGGCTTTTACTTGAATCGTTTTTTTTATTATACCACCCCAACACGTTTAGCGAAGCGGTTTCCTTGGCACGTCTTGTCGAAGCAGAGATCGTGTTCCCCTTATCCCGGGATTCTCATCAATACGACATGGGTAACCCAACCGCGCCATTGATGGTGGCGCTTGGGAGATAAGCGAGTTTTACCAGGCTGGTGGGGGGCGCATAGTCTTCGCCCTGCCTATATAAGGGATAAGGATTCACCTTTTCACCCACGCCTTCTTCCTCCTTTGCTCATCCACCTCCGCGCACTCAAGCTCCAACGCCCAAGCTCGCGCATCTCGTCTTAACCTTCCCCGACCATGTCCGGAGGGGGAGGCAAGTGGTTGGCTTCCACCGTCAAGGAGGAGCACATCACCAAGCTGCGCAACGCCGGATACCTTTCCAGCGATATTGCGCACCGGCTGCCCGACGAGAGGCAGCTCATCCCTACCCCTGGGCTCCATGAGAGGGTCGTCTTCCTTCCCCACTTCCTCCGCGGACTAGGCTTTCCACTGCACCCTTTCGTCCGGGGGCTCATGTTCTATTATGGCCTAGATTTCCACGATCTGGCGCCGAACTTCATCCTCAACATCTCGGCGTTTATCGTCGTGTGCGAGGCCTTCCTCTGCATCCAGCCCCACTTCGGCCTGTGGCTCAAGACCTTCAACGTCAAGCCGAAGGTTGTGAAGGGCACGCAAGCGGAATGCGGAGGCGCCATGTTGGGCAAGTTGCCCAACGTCCTTTGGCTCGATGGGGCCTTCGTGGACTCCGTTAAGGGGTGGCAATCGGGGTGGTTCTATATCACCGAGCCGCGCGAACCCACGTGGGCGGCGGCCCCCGAGTTCAGATCTGGCATCCCCACGCAGCTCACCTCCTGGAAAGAGAAGGGCTTGTTGTGGGGCAATCCGAAGGAGCTGACTGGACTCCGAGCCTGTATCCAGAAGCTGGTGAACAATAAGCTTAGGCTCGTCGACATGGTCCAAGTCATGCTCATCCACCGGATCCTCCCATGCCAGGAACGGGCATTCAATCTGTGGGAGTTCAATCCAGAACATCCCCAGGCGCTAAGCGGGCTCTTTGACACGACGTATGAAGGCGCCTGGAGGGTGCTGTTTAAGGGCGCCGAAGCCCCCGCATCCGCGACGGAAGATCGCGGATTTCGCTCACAGCATCCAGCTGATGAGGTAAGTGATTCAACCCCTTTACGAGACACTTGTGGTAAACAGATTGATTCTAAGAGGGTTTCAATCTCTCTTTTCCTTTGGCAGGAATGGATGGAGAAGGCCGAGCAGCTCATCTGTCCGGCTCCCATGCCAGAAGACCCAGCGAACGCCGGTCTAGCAGGGCTGCTGGTTCCGGCACCGCACGTGGTGCCGGAGAAGAAGGCCAAGAAGGTGGCCACGGGGACTCGAAAGAGTTCCCGCAATCAAGCGTCCGACGACGAGGCGGACTCCTCCCCCGAAGACGAGGAGGAGGAAGAAGACTCTCTCCCGGAGGAGGGAGAGAGGAAGAGGAAGGCTTCCCCAATAGGGGAGGCCAAAGGGTCCAAGAGGGGGAGAACTATTCCCCCGGACAGTTCCGCCAACACCATCGTTGGCGAGGAGGAGTGGCCTTCAAGGGCCAGGCCTCCGGCGAGATCGTAAGTATCCGGATCCCTGATATGCAATTTCTTTCGCGTCACCTAGTGTCCTACTAATGCCGCATACTGTCCGCAGTCCGGCCGATGATGATCTCCCCGCTTCATTGAGCGGATCGTTGGCCCCGTCGGATGTGGATTCACTTCCGACTGCCTCTACCCCCGCGCCGATGAGGACGCCGAGGTGGGATCACAAAGAGGGACCCATCAGGAGGAGGCTCCGGAGGCGCCGCCAGGCAGCCTCCCGGACTTTGCGCCGGACTCTACATCGGAACCTGCAGCGGTTCCAGAGTCCGGCAGGCGGCCCCTTCGAAAGAAGGGCAAGACTGTGACATCGGCGGCCTCCATCCAACCGGAGGCGCCGGACAACTTGTTGGAGGCGCTTAAAGGCGCTTCCATCGAGGAAGAACACCGCACTATCATGAGTGCGGTGATTCAGAAGGTTCAACTCACCAAGAGCGGGCTGACCGAAGCCTGCAGCAGCCTTCTAACAGGCTTTGAGGTAAGAAGTTATAATTATGTAATGTAATACCGCATAGACAGTAGCCCCTGATGCTCAGTTCGGTGTTCGGAAAGAAAAGCCGGACTGAGGATCTAAGAAGATATACGTAGGGTTGCTTAAAATATGTCAATATGGGTTTGCAGGCTGCGCTGCTGACCTCTGCCGCATTGACTGTGGAGGTCGGTGCGTTGAAGCAGGATCTCGAGCGGTCCGAGCAAGAGCTCGGCCATGCCAAGAAGCAGCTCGAGGACAAAGAAGGTGAGTAACACCACTTTGAATAGTTACCTTACAGAAAAGGATTTTGGTTGCAATAAAATTAACAAGGATAATATGGGTATTGCAGGGGCCACGAACGAGGTGGCAGCCCTGAAGGAGGTTGTGTCCGCGGCCGAACGCAGTGCGGCCGCGGAACGGGCAGAGCGAGAAAAGCAGGAGGCACAGGTGGCGGAAGTACGGCAAGAGCTCCAGGCTCTCATGGAGAAGCATGAGAGCTTGGAGCGTGACTCCAAGACTCGAGAGTCCGAGCTTGCCTCGGCTCTCGAAAGTGCCAAGTCCGCCAAGGCCGAGGCCCGTAAGGCCCTTCAGGAGGTTGAAGATGTAAAGAAGATAGCGGCGGGTAATGCATTTTTCATGCAAAGCAAGCATGTTAATGTAAACTACCTGACACTTACTCGCATTCGGAGCTCTCCAGGGGCGTTTGCAGATCTGCCGCGTAGTGTGTCCGATGCCGCCGCATTCTATCGTGGCGAGGAGGGGAGCTCGACGGAGAAGGTCTTCTGGTCTCAGTACGCTGAGGCCGGCCATCCGGTGCCCCCAAGCGACCAGCTGAAGCAGCTGGTCGAACTCCACAAGGTAGCTGAGGAGGCCATGAAGGGCCTTATAGTCCGGCTGTGGCCTGGACAGGCCATGCCTGGGAGCAACTTCGGCCTCGTGCGGCGGCTGGTGGATGCGTGCCCCTGGGTGGAGGTTATCAAGCGCTCCGCCTGTATTGAAGGTGCTCGTCGGGCCCTTGCCCGCACAAAGGTGCACTGGGGCAGGCTGGATGCGGAGAAGCTTCTCACTGACCCGCCGCCACCGGGCAAGGAGTATCGTACGCCCGAAATGTATTATAAAACTGTCTTGAAGGGAGCCCGCGATATTGCGGATGAATGCCCCAGAGATGTAATTTTTGAGTAAACTCGCTATGTATTATCCTGTGCGCTGAAAACTTTGTTCATATGCGCATTAAGCAACGCTTGTTTAATTTAAAATATTACCTTCTGTGCGGCCGTTTATAAAATCTGAGAGATGGCAAGTCGTTGGCTTCAGCCCCCGAGCCGCGAGTGCTGGGGTGTTCGGGATAAACTTGAGCACTCTTGTTCCCATTTTTGGGTCCATCTAGGGAGGCGCTCAACACAACGAACAAGGCAACCAGACTTATAATACTTGAACACTCTCACTTATCCATAGAATTCTATAATTTTAAATTTCGGCGAAGCCCCTGGTATTCAGAAGACCGAATCCGGGGCGCTATCCACGCCTTCGTCGGACATTTATCCGGAACTTCGCTCGAAGCGGCGTGAGTCTTTAAGGACTCGAAAAGACCTCTCGAACAGCGACCAGTCTCTCGCCTTATCATGCCGGTCAGTTTTAGCTTTCTCCACTGAGGCGCTCGCCCGGCTCAACCGGGGCGCAATCGCAGTGGTTCTCCCAGTGCCACCTTAGCCGACAGAACGGAACGTAAGGCACCAAAACGTGGGAGCCTGGCAAACCCAACTATTGACCCAAGACATGATTCGGAGCCGATTCATATAATGCTATAAGTTCGGGGTGCCGCACTTATGAAAGTGTTCGGACTTATCACACCATAATGTGGGGAACATAAGCCCCTGGTGTATTAGACCGTACCAAAATGTACGGGTGCAAGATGTCCTGTAATGAACATATATATATATATATATATATATATATATATATATATAAAGTAATGTAATTGCAGTCGAAAAGTGCTGCATTATTTATTAAAGGAAGTCTGCTATGAGTGCGGACTGATACAAATAGTGCGGTAAGTAAGGGATTTGGACTAATTAAACATGTCCCCCTCCAGGGATGAGCTGCGGACTTGGTGTATATAATCGAATTTAATGCTCGTAATTGAGACCACCTGAGTGTTCGTCGCGGCCTTCTTTCTTCCCTGGCTGTTGCATCGTGAGTTCGGCAGGTTCACCGCCGGACAGGGCCTCTGGTTAACGGAGTCCTGTGTATACAAAGAAGGAAAATAATAATAAAAAGGGTGGCGCACTTGCGAGCCCCTGGTGTGGTCGAGCCGCACTCTGGGTCCATTGTGATCGTGCCCCTTCCCCTGCGCCCATGGTATCTCCAAAGCGTAATGATGTACGTGGAGGGTTGTTCTTGCAATCATGCGAGGGCGGGGGTTAGGGCCGCATTGCTACGCGTGCTCTGATCGTGCCAGGTTGTCTTGGTTGGTATTGCTTCGGGCACGTTTTGCTGTATCCGGCCGTTTAACGGCCGGACTCGAAAATTGCCTTACAAGGCTGCTCTGTACTTTTGCCGCGAGAGCCGCTGTATGTTCCTCCTTTCGGAGGGAGCGTTCCGTATTTCCGTTGACCGTGATGACTCCACGAGGGCCTGGCATCTTGAGCTTGAGGTATGCATAATGCGGCACCGCGTTGAACTTTGCAAACGCGGTTCGTCCGAGCAGAGCGTGATAGCCGCTGCGAAATGGGACTATGTCGAAGATTAACTCTTCGCTCCGGAAATTATCCGGGGATCCGAAGACCACTTCCAGTGTGACTGAGCCCGTACAATTGGCTTCCACACCTGGTATGACACCTTTAAAGGTTGTCTTTGTAGGTCTAATCCTTGAGGGGTCTATGCCCATCTTGCGCACTGTATCCTGATAAAGCAGGTTCAGGCTACTACTGCCGTCCATCAGGACTCTCGTGAGGTGAAATCCATCGACGATTGGGTCTAAAACCAATGCGGCGAATCCGCCATGGCGTATGCTGGTCGGATGGTCTCTTCGATCGAAAGTGATCGGACAAGAGGACCATGGATTGAACTTCGGGGCGACTGGCTCCATCGCATAGACGTCCCATAGTGCGCGCTTCCTCTCCCTCTTGGGTATATGGGTTGCGTAAATCATGTTCACCGTCCGCACTTGTGGGGCGAAACCCTTCTGTCCTCTATTATTCAGCGGTCGGGTCTCCTCCTCGTCGTCGCTGTTTAGCCCCTTGTCATTGTTTTCGGCAATTAACTTGCCTGCCTGCTTGAACACCCAGCAATCTCTGTTGGTGTGATTGGCTGGCTTTTCGGGGGTGCCATGTATCTGGCATAAGCGGTCGAGTATTCGGTCCAAGTTGGACGGGCCCGGAGTGGTTCTTTTGAATGGCTTCTTCCGCTGACCGGGTTTAGAGCCTCGGAATCCGGCGTTGACTGCCGTATCCTCCTTATCGTCGCCGTTAATGCGGCGTTTGTTTTTGTTTCGACGTGACCTGCCGTTGTGGTCCTTAGTATCCGGACTGCCAGAATTTTTATTGAGGTTGTTGCTGCGAGCTAGCCAGCTATCCTCTCCCGCGCAAAAGCGGGTCATTAATGATGTGAGTGCTGCCATGGATTTCGGCTTTTCCTGTCCCAGGTGCCGGGCTAGCCACTCGTCGCGGATGTTATGTTTGAAGGCTGCAAGGGCCTCTGCATCCGGACAGTCGACCATTTGGTTTTTCTTTGTCAAGAACCATGTCCAGAATTGTCTGGCCGATTCCTCTGGCTGCTGAATTATGTGGCTTAGGTCATCGGCGTCTGGTGGCCGCACATACTGGCCTTGGAAATTGTCGAGGAACGCGGCTTCCAGGTCTTCCCAACACCCAATTGACTCTGCGGGCAAGCTGTTAAGCCAATGCCGAGCTGGTCCTTTAAGCTTGAGTGGGAGGTACTTGATCGCATGGAGATCGTCGTCGCGGGCCATATGGATGTGAAGGAGATAATCTTCAGTCCAAACCGCGGGGTCGGTTGTGCTGTCGTAGGATTCGATGTTTACGGGTTTAAACCCTTCAGGGATTTGATGATCCATTACTTCGTCAGTGAAGCATAGCGGGTGTGCGGCGCCTCTATATTGAGCAATATCACGACGCAGCTCGAGAGAGCGTTGTCTGCTGTGTTCGGCCCGGCCGGGGTTATTGTATCTGGCGCGACGGTATTCGTCGCGGGTCGTGTGGCGCCCTCGTGATCCGTAGATGGATCTGGATTGCCTTGCTTTGTCCTCCAACACGTCTCGCAAGTCCGGCGCGTTCCCTCTTGGCTTCGTACTTTTGGAGCGATGCCGGGGTACGGTCTTTGTGGAGGGTCTGGATGCCTCTCTGTCGCGACCACGGGGTGGTCGGTCGGCCGTATCGTGCGCTGGTGATGAAGGTATGTATGCTTCCTCCTCTAATCAAGGGAGCAACTTGCGTCTGGGGTAGCTTTTGGAGGGGCGTTCGAGTTTAAACTCTTCGGCCGCGAGGACCTCGGTCCATCGATCGGCCAGCAGGTCCTGATCAGCTTGAAGTTGCTGCTGCTTTTTCTTTAGGCTATTTGCCGTGGCGATAAGCCTGCGTTTAAAACGCTCTTGTTCGACGGGATCCTCGGGCACGACAAATTCATCGTCGTTGAGGCTTGCCTCGTCTTCGGTGGGAGGTATATAGTTATAATCCTCGACCTCTTCGTCTGCCGCCCTCTCGTGGGGGCTTGCTTCTGCGTCCTCCTGCGCTGAGTCTTGCTGGAGGGGATTATCTTCGGCACTCTCTGGGGTATTATTATCTCCTGTGCCGGAATCTCCATTCTTGATGTGGCGGGATTTAGAGCGGCGCCGCTGACGCCGGCGCTTGGGCTGTTTCTTTAAGGAATCTGCCTCCGCTACTTCTTCGCCGTCCCCGTCCTTTGGGGTGTCCACCATGTATATGTCGTATGACGAGGTGGTCTTCCAGTGCCCTGTAGGCGTTGGTTCCTGTTCGTCTCCGGCATCGTCGCCCATAGCGTCGATGTCTTCGGAGTCGTAGTCTAGCATGTCGGTAAGATCGTCGACAGTGGCTACAAGGTGGGTGGTGGGTGCGCTCTGAATTTCTTCGTCGTCCGTATCCCAACCATCCTGGCCATAGTCCGGCCAGGACTCTCCCGATAGCGAGAGATGCTTTAGCGAATTTAGGATGTCGCCAAAGGGCGAGTATTGGAAGATGTCCGCGGCGGTGAATTCCATAACCGGCACCCAATCCGATTCGATTGGCAGGGGCGCAGGAGGTCCGGAGTCCGGCAAGGAGTCCGGCACCTCGGAATCACGAGTTTCGCGAGGGACAAGGTTAGTGTTTGGCTCCATCGCCGTGGAAGTTGAAGCCCCCGAGGTGGTGTCCATCCACCGGTCCTCGATCTGGGCGATCGGCTCCGGACTAAGGGCCGAGGCGGATTCGTGCGCGGACACCAAGGCACTGTTCGGTGGCAGAGCTAGATCATGCCCATCGCAACAGTGCGGCGCGCTTGGCTTTGGCTCGAGCCCGTCGAAGATCAAGTCCCCGCGGATGTCGGCTGTGAAGTTTAGGCTTCCGAATCTGACCTGATGGCCAGGGGCGTAGCTTTCGATCTGCTCCAGATGGCCAAGTGAATTAGCCCGCAGTGCGAAGCCGCCGAATACAAAGATCTGTCCGGGGAGAAAAGTCTCACCCTGGACAGCGTTGTTGATTGAAGATGCCATCGAGCCTATCGGTGACGACACAGAGGAACTCTCAATGAAAGCACCAATGTCGGTGTCAAAACCGGCGGATCTCGGGTAGGGGGTCCCGAACTGTGCGTCTAGGCGGATGGTAACAGGAGACAAGGGACACGATGTTTTACCCAGGTTCGGGCCCTCTTGATGGAGGTAAAACCCTACGTCCTGCTTGATTAATATTGATGATATTGGTAGTACAAGAGTGGATCTACCACGAGATCAAGGAGGCTAAACCCTAAAGCTAGCCTATGGTATAATTGTTGCGATGTATGTTGTGTCCTACAGACTAAAGCCCTCCGGTTTATATAGACACCGGAGGAGGCTAGGGTTACACAGAGTCGGTTACAATGGTAGGAGATCTACATATCCGTATTGCCAAGCTTGCCTTCCACGCCAAGGAAAGTCCCATCCGGACACGGGACGGAGTCTTCAATCTTGTATCTTCGTAGTCTTGGAGTCCGGCGGACGATGATAGTCCGGCTGTCCGGACACCCCCTAGTCCAGGACTCCCTCAACCATCCTTCTCTAGGTTCGCACCAAAAAGATTTTCAAGTTCATTGCGCGGGAGGGGCGGCTGGGTTAGGTTTCCATATTAAATCCCTCGCCCTAGTACAACAATAGTTAGGGTTAGTTCTTTTGGTGGCTTTTCTTGAGCTTCTATAATAGGATGCCCCCTATCCAATTTATTCTAGAAGTCCAATCAAAATTTTCTGTTTAGAAGCCTTCTAGTCAAGTCTTAATTGGTAGGCTTCTAAAAAAATTTGGTTGGGCTTCTAGAATAGAATAAGCTGGGTAGAGGCAGATTATTCCAGCGTCATCGTTGAGAAACTTATGGACGAGAATGATGTGATGCGCATGAAGCGCAAAAGGCTGGTGGAGGAATCCGTGGATGCTCTCAAGCAGCATATTGAGGACAGGAAAGAGCTCATCGCCACTCGCCGCGGAGACTAGTTCCCGCAGCCTGCAGCAACGCATCAAGAAAGTAGATATCAGCGAGCCAGATCATTGTCTTCCTTCTTCTTTTGCCCTTGTGTATTTTAGGCATTGCCGCATGTGGCTTTTTTTAATTATGTTTCTAAATATGTAAGACAATTATTATCCACTATCATCGTCCTATATTCATCATGCTTGCTATAAATCATAGTCGATGCTATATAGGTCCGTCGGATCTTACAGCAAGGTCCGTTGGATCTTACATCAAGATCTGTGCAAAACTTTCTTTTTAGATTTTTATTTTTCTCTCTTAAATCTCAGTCCAGTGAAACATAGCCACGTCGTAAAATAGGGGCTCGGGCGCCATTAATGGAGACGTTGGGAGGGAGGTGCGCGACGGATAGAGATCAAAGGGCTCTCCGCCCGATGAGCACGCGCAGGGGTCTGATCGCACGCCTCCCGTACCCAAATAGCTAACCCGCACGACACCTCCTAGCCAATAAAAAAAGGGACGCGTGGCGGCACGTAATTGGTAAGTAGAATATCCATGGTTTCAATAATAGTTGTGTTTCCAATTTGTAACGTGACAACACTTGTTCCAAAATGACTTTGTTGATTTTTAATGTGTGCGCCTTCGCAAATCGGACAGAAAAATTACTCACAGCATGTTGGTGCCATGCCATGACACCATGCCAAGTTTCATGATTTTCAGGCGTGTTTTGGATTTATAGGAATTAAAAAACGAAGTTTCTCAATCTTTTTGATCGAGCCACGACGCCCAGATGTTTGAATTTCATTCTCATTTCTTGCATGGGACCTAAAATTCACACAAGGACACACACGTGATTTTTCAACCAACTTTGATGCACTGGAGCATGTGCTTGTAGTTCAAATTTGAATTATGCACATTAAATGCCTAGAAATTCAATTAATGTATAAAAAAGCCAAATTAACCTCGAATAATTCTAAAATTTAGCACGATACTTATATTTGGTCTAATTTGCCTGTGTAAACAAATTAAGGCAGGAAAAGACAGTGTACGTATGTCGTTTCACACACGAAGGTGACACGCCCTTTTGGAACCACGAGCCTTCTTGAGAGAAGCTCCGGTTTCCAAGAAGCTTATACCAAAGCTTGTCCCAATTCTGCCCAAAAATTTACGGCAGCATGTTGGTGCCATGTCATGACCCCATGCCAAGTTTCATGATTTTCAGGCATGTTTTGGATTTATATTAATTAAAAAAATCAAGTTTCTCAATCTTTCCGGCCGAGTCATGACGCCCAGATGCTTGAATTACATTATCATTTCTTGCATGGGACGTAGAAATTCACCCAAGGACACACATGTGATTTTTCAACCAACTTTGGTGCACTGTAGCATGTGCTTGTAGTTCAAATTTGAATTATGCACATTAAATGGCCGGAAATTCAATTAATGTATAAAAAAGTCCAAACGAACCCGGAATAATTCCAAAATTTAGCATGATACTTCTATTTGGTCTAATCTGCCCGTGTAAAAAAATTAAGGCGAGAGAAGCCAGTGTACGTATGTCGTTTCCCACACGGAGGTGACACGTTCCTCTCGGAACCACGAGCCTCCTTAAGAGAAGCTTGGTTTGCAAGAAGCTTACACCAAAGCTTGTCCCAATTCGGCCAAAAAATTTACCGCAACATGTTGGTGCCATGTCATGACACCATGCCAAGTTTCATGTTTTTGCAGGTGTGTTTTGCATTTACATGAATTAAAAAACGATGTTTCTCAATCTTTCCGGTCGAGGCACGACGCTCAGATATTTGAATTTCATTCTCATTTGTTGCATGGGACCTAGAAATTCACCCAAGGACACACATGTGATTTTTCAACCAACTTTGGTGCACTAGAGCATGTGCTTGTAGTTTAAATTTGAATTATGCACATTAAATGACTAGAAATTTAATTAATGTATAAAAAGGCCAAATTAACCCGAAAAAATTCCAAAATTTAGCACGACACTTCTATTTGGTCTAATCTACCTGTGTACAAAATTAAGGTGGGAGAACACAGTGTACGTATGTCGTTTCGCACACAGAGGTGACACGTTCCTCTCGGAACCACGAGCCTTCTTGAGAGAAGCTCCAGTTTGCAAGAAGCCTATACCAAAGCTTGTCCCAATTCGACCAAAAAAACTACCGCAGCATGTTGGTGCCATGTCATGACACCATGCCAAGTTTCATGATTTTCAGGCATGTTTTGGATTTACATCAATTAAAAAACCAAGTTTCTCAATTTTTCCAGCCGAGCCACGACGCCCAGATTTTGAATTTCATTCTCATTTCTTGCATGGGACCTCGAAAATCACCCAAGGACACACATGTGATTTTTCAACCAACTTTGGTGCATTGGAGCATGTGCTTGTAGTTTAAATTTGAATTATGCAAATTAAATGACCAGAAATTCAATCAATGTATAAGAAAGTCCAAACGAACCTGTAATAATTCCAAATTTTAACACGACACTCGTATAGTTCTATGTTGCCTCTGTAAAAAAAATAAGGGGAGAGGCAGCGTATACCGTTTCGAACACAAAGGTGAAAAGTCCCCTCTCAGGAACCACGAGTCTTCTCGAGAGAAGCTCCGGTTTGCAAGAAGCTTATACTAAAAACTTGTCCAAATGCGGCCAATTTTTTTACCACAACATGTTGGTGCCATGAAATAACACCATGCCAAGTTTCATAATTTTCAGGCGAGTTTTGAATTTCCAGGAATTTAAAAACCAAGTTTCTCAATGTTCCCGACCGAGCCACAACGCCCAGATGTTTGAATTTCATTCCCATTTCTTGCATGGGACCTATAAATTCACCCAAAGACACACATGTAATTTTTCAACAAACTTTGGGGCACTAGAGCATGTGCTTGTAGTTCAAATTTGAATTATGGACATTAAATGCCGAGGAACTCAATTAATCCATAAAAATGACAAACGAACCCAGAATAATTCCAAATTTAAACACGACACTCATGTAGTTGCATGTTCACTGTACATAAATGTTCTAGCAATTCAAACACCATCCTTTCCCTCCGTAACACCATTTTGTCTTTCAAAACATAATGAAAAAATCAAGTATACCACAAACAGTTTACTAGAAAGAATCGTGTGGGATGCGATATAAAATATCTTGGCGCACCGTCTTGTCTAGTTTATGCAGGAAGCTTCATCGTCTACAGTCCATCGCCCCTGGTTGAACCACACTTGCCCGCCAGTTTCTCGCGGCACCGAGCAAATTTTTTTTGCACCGCAGAAATATCTATCTCCCCGCCCCCTCCCTCCCACCAAAAGCCACATTTTGACTGTTCCTCCTTGCTTTCCAAGTTCAAACCTTCACTATTGTTTACTGGCAGCTCAGCCTCCTCGCCGGCGACCCTTCTTCTTGCAGCGCCGCCTCCTTGCCGGCTACCCTTCTTCTTGCAGCGCCGCCTCCTCGCCGGTGACCCTTCTTCTTGCAGCGTCGCCTCCTCGCCGGCGACCCTTCTTCTTGCTGCACGGCCTCGTCGATATGGTCAGGTAATCTGCACCCCACCCACACCATCCTCCTCCTTTCCCGTCCCATATGCCCCGACCGATGGCGCGACACCTTCCGCCGAAATCACTGTCCCCCTCCTCCAATTAAGCGCCGCCCAGCCATTTTGCACGTAGTATAACATGGAGCTCAGTAGCATCTGGTAGTGGAGAAGCAAATCATGGCCGCATGCATGCGCGAGGTCGCTATGGCTGTCATGCGTGCCGACCGCCAGATCTTGGAGGAGCACCTCGTCTTCGAGGCCACCGTCGACACCGCCACGCGGTTGTCTACTTTAGAATACAGTTCGTGTTGTTTTCACGAGGCCATCGCCAATGCGTTCTAGTCATTTGTCCTCTGTAATGTTAATATGCAATCTGATGTTCAGTTTACAGTTTGGTCCTCTGAAATGTAATGTTCAGTTAACAGTTTGATCCTCTGAAATGTAATGTTCAGTTAACAGTTTGGTCCAACAATTGCTACATTTCGTAGTAGTTTCTCAAGCATTCTTTGTTTTGTTAACTGTCTTATCTTGTAGTACATGTTTCTATTCTGCAATGTCGTGCTTAGTTAACTATTTTGGTTCGTTTGTTATGTTGTCCATTTAACTGTTTGGTTCAGTTCTGCAATTTGATTTTCATTTGTTGTGGGTACAATTTTGTATTGTTACGCATGTGAAATAAATCGAATTTGGTTGTACTCAATACATATTCTACTAATAGTATGACAACTCTCAGTTAACCTGATCAAGATCTTCCTTGTGTATGTTGCAGGGAAACAATGGGAGATACTGCGGTTTACCATCGAGGTTTGTTCAAGCATGGTCCTTTGGCTAATAGCACATTATTGTACAGCTGCAGGAATCATTCTAATATTTAGGTTTCTTACAATTTGGTCTTGCACATGTAGGTCCTGCTATCAGAGGCTTAGACCCACTGTTCGGCCCATTTTGCATATGGAGAAATGAGATGTCCATGAATATCAGTCAAGTTAAGAAACTCAGAAAGATTGTTAGGACAAAGAAACTTGCAAGAATAATAGAAAGATCTTTGTTCGCACAATGAAGAAGACATCAGTCAACTATAGGATGGTACTAACTCTTTTACCTTGTTTTTACCCCTTGAGCCATCAGTCAACTATAGGATGGTACTAACTCTTTTACCTTGTTTGCATATCTTTGTTTTTAGTACTTTTCAAAGCAGTTCATCAATGATTACCTCTCAAACCACCTGCATGGTCAAGAGGCGTGGAAGGTATTCATTCAACACCCACTGTACAATATTGAAGTCTTGCTGAAGAGGACGAAGGTTAGGCGGGCAATTATCCATAGCCACTGGCCTAAAGTTCCAAGGACATTCAACATCACTGAAGGCTCAACATTTGCCTTCCGCTTCTGCAGTTTCCCAGATGAGATTCATCTGTCTATTTACTATGTATGATGCTACTTTCCAAAGGTTTTTGATGTTGCATGTGAAACTTGGTGCTGTTGTGTAATGGCGGACTGAGTGTCGAAGCTATCTGATGTAATTCGATTATGAAATCCTGGTTGCTGTTATACGGATATAAAATATCTGGTGTGTTTTTATAAGAAATATCAATTTGATTAGTACATGGATTATCAATAATAGGCTAATTACCCTGCTTATTGGAGTTTTCTATTGTAGACGGTTACTCAGACAGCACCGTGGGCGATGAACTCAAACAACACACATGGTTTCTAGAAAGTAGGCGTGTTCGATCAACTAACAATCACACACGGCTTCCGGCAGAGAACTGTTTGCGTTAGGCCACCTTGCACAAACGTTTCCACACAAAAAATTGTGTGTGATATACATACGAGCGGAAATGTTTTTCTGGATTCACCGTGTGGGATGTACATACAAATGGAAAAACAATTGGGTTCGATGCCCCGCCAGATCGCACACGAACTCATTTTGCCCCAGCCAGTGTGCCAGGAGGGCATGTCCCCAACGGTTTCTGGGTCATGTGGGAAGGACCCCCCCCCCCCTATCGCCCACACTCCTTGGTGACGGTTCCAAACGCCGTCGCGGAAAGGGGTTAAAAACCGTTTGTATAGCACATTGGTGTACAATGTCTGTGTACGTTAAGTGGGGTGTACCTAACAAAGAAAATGTTTGCTGTTTTAAAATGAAAGTACAAGTAGTAGAGATCAGTACTGTTCAAGGAACTCAAAATTATGTTGTCTATTTTGAAGAGGAACACATAATTAATATCACTACCGAAACAGGTAGGCTAGAAAAGAGGAGAGGAGATTCAGCACAACCCTAGGAAGATGTACTTCCTCCGGCCATTTTTACTCCGCATATAAGATTTGTAAAGTTTGACCAACTTTATAGAAAAAAAGCAACGTTCACAATACAAAATCAATATCATTGGATGCGTCATGAATTTAATTTTTATATTGTACAAATTTAGTATTGTACATGTTCATATTTTCTTATATAAACATGGTCAAAGTTTATGAGATAGATAGCGGGCGATGGAGTGAGCGATGGGAGTGAGGGCTGGCCCAATCGCTTCGGACATGAGCGTTAACGGCCGTTAGCGGCGCTTCGTCACTGCTGTCAGCCCGCGAGTGATCGGCCACGTCAAAACTCTAACGAATCAGTGTTTTCTGCCACTGTCAAAATTGTGGTGCGGTGCAAAGTGCCACGTTTTATAAAGTGGTAGTTTTCCAAGAGGTATGACACTAAAGTGGTGCTTCCGTGCATTTTACCCGAACATTGGAAATGTCGATTGGAAGGAGAGTGGTACGAACAATAGACGATAGTACCGTGGTCCTGGCTAGAACCTAGCGTACCTTATCAAAGACAGAAGCCTTTCACAATGCAATTTTAAGTCAAAGCATTGCTATGTTTGTGAGGGCCTGTGTGGATGGAGTCCACACAGGCAGCTCCATGCCCACGCAGCAATCTCAGCATTAGACTTGAGAAATCCAACGCCTCAAATTCCTGCCTGACTCTGGTAGCTTTTTGAGGAAGCAAACCAAATAGGTTGTGAGTATCTGACTGTTGTGCTTTCATGGCCACTTCTCTTCTTCCATATAAGTATGAGAAACATTATCACCATTGCCGGTGTCAAAACCGGCGGATCTCGGGTAGGGGGTCCTGAACTGTGCGTCTAGGCAGATGGTAACAGGAGACAAGGGACACGATGTTTTACCCAGGTTCGGGCCCTCTTGATGGAGGTAAAACCCTACGTCCTGCTTGATTAATATTGATGATATTGGTAGTACAAGACTGGATCTACCACGAGATCAAGGAGGCTAAACCCTATGGTATGATTGTTGTGATGTATGTTGTGTCCTACGGACTAAAGCCCTCCGGTTTATATAGACACCGGAGGAGGCTAGGGTTACACAGAGTAGGTTACAATGGTAGGAGATCTACATATCCGTATTGCCAAGCTTGCCTTCCACGCCAAGGAAAGTCCCATCCGGGCACGGGACGGAGTCTTCAATCTTGTATCTTTGTAGTCTTGGAGTCCGGCGGATGATGATAGTCCAGCTGTCCGAACACCCCCTAGTCCAGGACTCCCTCAGTAGCCCCTGAACCAGGCTTCAATGACGATAAGTCCGGCGCGCATAATGTTCGGCATTGCAAGGCAGGTTCCTCCCTTGAATAATCCATAGAAGATCATGAACCCCAGGATAGTGTCCGGCTCTGCAAAATAAATTCCACATTCCACCGTAGAGAGAATAAAATGTACACAAGTCTAATTTGCTGACATATTATGCGGCATGACATCACACCGCTACCAGGCTTTTACTTGAATCGTTTTTTTTTATTATACCACCCCAACACGTTTAGCGAAGCGGTTTCCTTGGCACGTCTTGTCGAAGCAGAGATCGTGTTCCCCTTATCCCGGGATTCTCATCAATACGACATGGGTAACCCAACCGCGCCATTGATGGTGGCGCTTGGGAGATAAGCGAGTTTTACCAGGCTGGTGGGGGGCGCATAGTCTTCGCCCTGCCTATATAAGGGATAAGGATTCACCTTTTCACCCACGCCTTCTTCCTCCTTTGCTCATCCACCTCCGCGCACTCAAGCTCCAACGCCCAAGCTCGCGCATCTCGTCTTAACCTTCCCCGACCATGTCCGGAGGGGGAGGCAAGTGGTTGGCTTCCACCGTCAAGGAGGAGCACATCACCAAGCTGCGCAACGCCGGATACCTTTCCAGCGATATTGCGCACCGGCTGCCCGACGAGAGGCAGCTCATCCCTACCCCTGGGCTCCATGAGAGGGTCGTCTTCCTTCCCCACTTCCTCCGCGGACTAGGCTTTCCACTGCACCCTTTCGTCCGGGGGCTCATGTTCTATTATGGCCTAGATTTCCACGATCTGGCGCCGAACTTCATCCTCAACATCTCGGCGTTTATCGTCGTGTGCGAGGCCTTCCTCTGCATCCAGCCCCACTTCGGCCTGTGGCTCAAGACCTTCAACGTCAAGCCGAAGGTTGTGAAGGGCACGCAAGCGGAATGCGGAGGCGCCATGTTGGGCAAGTTGCCCAACGTCCTTTGGCTCGATGGGGACTTCGTGGACTCCGTTAAGGGGTGGCAATCGGGGTGGTTCTATATCACCGAGCCGCGCGAACCCACGTGGGCGGCGGCCCCCGAGTTCAGATCTGGCATCCCCACGCAGCTCACCTCCTGGAAAGAGAAGGGCTTGTTGTGGGGCAATCCGAAGGAGCTGACTGGACTCCGAGCCTGTATCCAGAAGCTGGTGAACAATAAGCTTAGGCTCGTCGACATGGTCCAAGTCATGCTCATCCACCGGATCCTCCCATGCCAGGAACGGGCATTCAATCTGTGGGAGTTCAATCCAGAACAGCACCAGGCGCTAAGCGGGCTCTTTGACACGACGTATGAAGGCGCCTGGAGGGTGCTGTTTAAGGGCGCCGAAGCCCCCGCATCCGCGACGGAAGATCGCGGATTTCGCTCACAGCATCCAGCTGATGAGGTAAGTGATTCAACCCCTTTACGAGACACTTGTGGTAAACAGATTGATTCTAAGAGGGTTTCAATCTCTCTTTTCCTTTGGCAGGAATGGATGGAGAAGGCCGAGCAGCTCATCTGTCCGGCTCCCATGCCAGAAGACCCAGCGAACGCCGGTCTAGCAGGGCTGCTGGTTCCGGCACCGCACGTGGTGCCGGAGAAGAAGGCCAAGAAGGTGGCCACGGGGACTCGAAAGAGTTCCCGCAATCAAGCGTCCGACGACGAGGCGGACTCCTCCCCCGAAGACGAGGAGGAGGAAGAAGACTCTCTCCCGGAGGAGGGAGAGAGGAAGAGGAAGGCTTCCCCAATAGGGGAGGCCAAAGGGTCCAAGAGGGGGAGAACTATTCCCCCGGACAGTTCCGCCAACACCATCGTTGGCGAGGAGGAGTGGCCTTCAAGGGCCAGGCCTCCGGCGAGATCGTAAGTATCCGGATCCCTGATATGCAATTTCTTTCGCGTCACCTAGTGTCCTACTAATGCCGCATACTGTCCGCAGTCCGGCCGATGATGATCTCCCCGCTTCATCGAGCGCATCGTTGGCCCCGTCGGATGTGGATTCACTTCCGACTGCCTCTACCCCCGCGCCGATGAGGACGCCGAGGTGGGATCACAAAGAGGGACCCATCAGGAGGAGGCTCCGGAGGCGCCGCCAGGCAGCCTCCCGGACTTTGCGCCGGACTCTACATCGAAACCTGCAGCGGTTCCAGAGTCCGGCAGGCGGCCCCTTCGAAAGAAGGGCAAGACTGTGACATCGGCGGCCTCCATCCAACCGGAGGCGCCGGACAACTTGTTGGAGGCGCTTAAAGGCGCTTCCATCGAGGAAGAACACCGCACTATCATGAGTGCGGTGATTCAGAAGGTTCAACTCACCAAGAGCGGGCTGACCGAAGCCTGCAGCAGCCTTCTAACAGGCTTTGAGGTAAGAAGTTATAATTATGTAATGTAATACCGCATAGACAGTAGCCCCTGATGCTCAGTTCGGTGTTCGGAAAGAAAAGCCGGACTGAGGATCTAAGAAGATATACGTAGGGTTGCTTAAAATATGTCAATATGGGTTTGCAGGCTGCGCTGCTGACCTCTGCCGCATTGACTGTGGAGGTCGGTGCGTTGAAGCAGGATCTCGAGCGGTCCGAGCAAGAGCTCGGCCATGCCAAGAAGCAGCTCGAGGACAAAGAAGGTGAGTAACACCACTTTGAATAGTTACCTTACAGAAAAGGATTTTGGTTGCAATAAAATTAACAAGGATAATATGGGTATTGCAGGGGCCACGAACGAGGTGGCAGCCCTGAAGGAGGCTGTGTCCGCGGCCGAACGCAGTGCGGCCGCGGAACGGGCAGAGCGAGAAAAGCAGGAGGCACAGGTGGCGGAAGTACGGCAAGAGCTCCAGGCTCTCATGGAGAAGCATGAGAGCTTGGAGCGTGACTCCAAGACTCGAGAGTCCGAGCTTGCCTCGGCTCTCGAAAGTGCCAAGTCCGCCAAGGCCGAGGCCCGTAAGGCCCTTCAGGAGATTGAAGATGTAAAGAAGATAGCGGCGGGTAATGCATTTTTCATGCAAAGCAAGCATGTTAATGTAAACTACCTGACACTTACTCGCATTCGGAGCTCTCCAGGGGCGTTTGCAGATCTGCCGCGTAGTGTGTCCGATGCCGCCGCATTCTATCGTGGCGAGGAGGGGAGCTCGACGGAGAAGGTCTTCTGGTCTCAGTACGCTGAGGCCGGCCATCCGGTGCCCCCAAGCGACCAGCTGAAGCAGCTGGTCGAACTCCACAAGGTAGCTGAGGAGGCCATGAAGGGCCTTATAGTCCGGCTGTGGCCTGGACAGGCCATGCCTGGGAGCAACTTCGGCCTCGTGCGGCGGCTGGTGGATGCGTGCCCCTGGGTGGAGGTTATCAAGCGCTCCGCCTGTATTGAAGGTGCTCGTCGGGCCCTTGCCCGCACAAAGGTGCACTGGGGCAGGCTGGATGCGGAGAAGCTTCTCACTGACCCGCCGCCACCGGGCAAGGAGTATCGTACGCCCGAAATGTATTATAAAACTGTCTTGAAGGGAGCCCGCGATATTGCGGATGAATGCCCCAGAGATGTAATTTTTGAGTAAACTCGCTATGTATTATCCTGTGCGCTGAAAACTTTGTTCATATGCGCATTAAGCAACGCTTGTTTAATTTAAAATATTACCTTCTGTGCGGCCGTTTATAAAATCTGAGAGATGGCAAGTCGTTGGCTTCAGCCCCCGAGCCGCGAGTGCTGGGGTGTTCGGGATAAACTTGAGCACTCTTGTTCCCATTTTTGGGTCCATCTAGGGAGGCGCTCAACACAACGAACAAGGCAACCAGACTTATAATACTTGAACACTCTCACTTATCCATAGAATTCTATAATTTTAAATTTCGGCGAAGCCCCTGGTATTCAGAAGACCGAATCCGGGGCGCTATCCACGCCTTCGTCGGACATTTATCCGGAACTTCGCTCGAAGCGGCGTGAGTCTTTAAGGACTCGAAAAGACCTCTCGAACAGCGACCAGTCTCTCGCCTTATCATGCCGGTCAGTTTTAGCTTTCTCCACTGAGGCGCTCGCCCGGCTCAACCGGGGCGCAATCGCAGTGGTTCTCCCAGTGCCACCTTAGCCGACAGAACGGAACGTAAGGCACCAAAACGTGGGAGCCTGGCAAACCCAACTATTGACCCAAGACATGATTCGGAGCCGATTCATATAATGCTATAAGTTCGGGGTGCCGCACTTATGAAAGTGTTCGGACTTATCACACCATAATGTGGGGAACATAAGCCCCTGGTGTATTAGACCGTACCAAAATGTACGGGTGCAAGATGTCCTGTAATGAACATATATATATATATATATATATATATATATATATATATATATATATATATATAAAGTAATGTAATTGCAGTCGAAAAGTGCTGCATTATTTATTAAAGGAAGTCTGCTATGAGTGCGGACTGATACAAATAGTGCGGTAAGTAAGGGATTTGGACTAATTAAACATGTCCCCCTCCAGGGATGAGCTGCGGACTTGGTGTATATAATCGAATTTAGTGCTCGTAATTGAGACCACCTGAGTGTTCGTCGCGGCCTTCTTTCTTCCCTGGCTGTTGCATCGTGAGTTCGGCAGGTTCACCGCCGGACAGGGCCTCTGGTTAACGGAGTCCTGTGTATACAAAGAAGGAAAATAATAATAAAAAGGGTGGCGCACTTGCGAGCCCCTGGTGTGGTCGAGCCGCACTCTGGGTCCATTGTGATCGTGCCCCTTCCCCTGCGCCCATGGTATCTCCAAAGCGTAATGATGTACGTGGAGGGTTGTTCTTGCAATCATGCGAGGGCGGGGGTTAGGGCCGCATTGCTACGCGTGCTCTGATCGTGCCAGGTTGTCTTGGTTGGTATTGCTTCGGGCACGTTTTGCTGTATCCGGCCGTTTAACGGCCGGACTCGAAAATTGCCTTACAAGGCTGCTCTGTACTTCTGCCGCGAGAGCCGCTGTATGTTCCTCCTTTCGGAGGGAGCGTTCCGTATTTCCGTTGACCGTGATGACTCCACGAGGGCCTGGCATCTTGAGCTTGAGGTATGCATAATGCGGCACCGCGTTGAACTTTGCAAACGCGGTTCGTCCGAGCAGAGCGTGATAGCCGCTGCGAAATGGGACTATGTCGAAGATTAACTCTTCGCTCCGGAAATTATCCGGGGATCCGAAGACCACTTCCAGTGTGACTGAGCCCGTACAATTGGCTTCCACACCTGGTATGACACCTTTAAAGGTTGTCTTTGTAGGTCTAATCCTTGAGGGGTCTATGCCCATCTTGCGCACTGTATCCTGATAAAGCAGGTTCAGGCTACTACTGCCGTCCATCAGGACTCTCGTGAGGTGAAATCCATCGACGATTGGGTCTAAAACCAATGCGGCGAATCCGCCATGGCGTATGCTGGTCGGATGGTCTCTTCGATCGAAAGTGATCGGACAAGAGGACCATGGATTGAACTTCGGGGCGACTGGCTCCATCGCATAGACGTCCCATAGTGCGCGCTTCCTCTCCCTCTTGGGTATATGGGTTGCGTAAATCATGTTCACCGTCCGCACTTGTGGGGCGAAACCCTTCTGTCCTCTATTATTCAGCGGTCGGGTCTCCTCCTCGTCGTCGCTGTTTAGCCCCTTGTCATTGTTTTCGGCAATTAACTTGCCTGCCTGCTTGAACACCCAGCAATCTCTGTTGGTGTGATTGGCTGGCTTTTCGGGGGTGCCATGTATCTGGCATAAGCGGTCGAGTATTCGGTCCAAGTTGGACGGGCCCGGAGTGGTTCTTTTGAATGGCTTCTTCCGCTGACCGGGTTTAGAGCCTCGGAATCCGGCGTTGACTGCCGTATCCTCCTTATCGTCGCCGTTAATGCGGCGTTTGTTTTTGTTTCGACGTGACCTGCCGTTGTGGTCCTTAGTATCCGGACTGCCAGAATTTTTATTGAGGTTGTTGCTGCGAGCTAGCCAGCTATCCTCTCCCGCGCAAAAGCGGGTCATTAATGATGTGAGTGTTGCCATGGATTTCGGCTTTTCCTGTCCCAGGTGCCGGGCTAGCCACTCGTAGCGGATGTTATGTTTGAAGGCTGCAAGGGCCTCTGCATCCGGACAGTCGACGATTTGGTTTTTCTTTGTCAAGAACCGTGTCCAGAATTGTCTGGCCGATTCCTCTGGCTGCTGAATTATGTGGCTTAGGTCATCGGCGTCTGGTGGCCGCACATACGTGCCCTGGAAATTGTCGAGGAACGCGGCTTCTAGGTCTTCCCAACACCCAATTGACTCTGCGGGCAAGCTGTTAAGCCAATGCCGAGCTGGTCCTTTAAGCTTGAGTGGGAGGTACTTGATCGCATGGAGATCGTCGTCGCGGGCCATATGGATGTGAAGGAGATAATCTTCAGTCCAAACCGCGGGGTCGGTTGTGCTGTCGTAGGATTCGATGTTTACGGGTTTAAACCCTTCAGGGATTTGATGATCCATTACTTCGTCAGTGAAGCATAGCGGGTGTGCGGCGCCTCTATATTGAGCAATATCACGACGCAGCTCGAGAGAGCGTTGTCTGCTGTGTTCGGCCCGGCCGGGGTTATTGTATCTGGCGCGACGGTATTCGTCGCGGGACGTGTGGCGCCCTCGTGATCCGTAGATGGATCTGGATTGCCTTGCTTTGTCCTCCAACACGTCTCGCAAGTCCGGCGCGTTCCCTCTTGGCTTCGTACTTTTGGAGCGATGCCGGGGTACGGTCTTTGTGGAGGGTCTGGATGCCTCTCTGTCGCGACCACGGGGTGGTCGGTCGGCCGTATCGTGCGCTGGTGATGAAGGTATGTATGCTTCCTCCTCTAATCAGGGGAGCAACTTGCGTCTGGGGTAGCTTTTGGAGGGGCGTTCGAGTTTAAACTCTTCGGCCGCGAGGACCTCGGTCCATCGATCGGCCAGCAGATCCTGATCAGCTTGAAGTT
Source organism: Triticum timopheevii (assembly GCA_963921465.1). Lineage (NCBI taxonomy): Eukaryota > Viridiplantae > Streptophyta > Magnoliopsida > Poales > Poaceae > Triticum > Triticum timopheevii. Next base: position 483,325,100 of record OY997270.1, on the reverse strand, counting down.
GCTGCTGCTTTTTCTTTAGGCTATTTGCCGTGGCGATAAGCCTGCGTTTAAAACGCTCTTGTTCGACGGGATCCTCGGGCACGACAAATTCATCGTCGTTGAGGCTTGCCTCGTCTTCGGTGGGAGGTATATAGTTATAATCCTCGACCTCTTCGTCTGCCGCCCTCTCGTGGGGGCTTGCTTCTGCGTCCTCCTGCGCTGAGTCTTGCTGGAGGGGATTATCTTCGACACTCTCTGGGGTATTATTATCTCCTGTGCCGGAATCTCCATTCTTGATGTGGCGGGATTTAGAGCGGCGCCGCTAACGCCGGCGCTTGGGCTGTTTCTTTAAGGAATCTGCCTCCGCTACTTCTTCGCCGTCCCCGTCCTTTGGGGTGTCCACCATGTATATGTCGTATGACGAGGTGGTCTTCCAGTGCCCTGTAGGCGTTGGTTCCTGTTCGTCTCCGGCATCGTCGCCCATAGCGTCGATGTCTTCGGAGTCGTAGTCTAGCATGTCGGTAAGATCGTCGACAGTGGCTACAAGGTGGGTGGTGGGTGCGCTCTGAATTTCTTCGTCGTCCGTATCCCAACCATCCTGGCCATAGTCCGGCCAGGACTCTCCCGATAGCGAGAGATGCTTTAGCGAATTTAGGATGTCGCCAAAGGGCGAGTATTGGAAGATGTCCGCGGGGGTGAATTCCATAACCGGCACCCAATCCGATTCGATTGGCAGGGGTGCAGGAGGTCCGGAGTCCGGCAAGGAGTCCGGCACCTCGGAATCACGAGTTTCGCGAGGGACAAGGTTAGTGTTTGGCTCCATCGCCGTGGAAGTTGAAGCCCCCGAGGTGGTGTCCATCCACCGGTCCTCGATCTGGGCGATCGGCTCCGGACTAAGGGCCGAGGCGGATTCGTGCGCGGACACCAAGGCACTGTTCGGTGGCAGAGCTAGATCATGCCCATCGCAACAGTGCGGCGCGCTTGGCTTTGGCTCGAGCCCGTCGAAGATCAAGTCCCCGCGGATGTCGGCTGTGAAGTTTAGGCTTCCGAATCTGACCTGATGGCCAGGGGCGTAGCTTTCGATCTGCTCCAGATGGCCAAGTGAATTAGCCCGCAGTGCAAAGCCGCCGAATACGAAGATCTGTCCGGGGAGAAAAGTCTCACCCTGGACAGCGTTGTTGATTGAAGATGCCATCGAGCCTATCGGTGACGACACAGAGGAACTCTCAATGAAAGCACCAATGTCGGTGTCAAAACCGGCGGATCTCGGGTAGGGGGTCCCAAACTGTGCGTCTAGGCGGATGGTAACAGGAGACAAGGGACACGATGTTTTACCCAGGTTCGGGCCCTCTTGATGGAGGTAAAACCCTACGTCCTGCTTGATTAATATTGATGATATTGGTAGTACAAGAGTGGATCTACCACGAGATCAAGGAGGCTAAACCCTAAAGCTAGCCTATGGTATAATTGTTGCGATGTATGTTGTGTCCTACAGACTAAAGCCCTCCGGTTTATATAGACACCGGAGGAGGCTAGGGTTACACAGAGTCGGTTACAATGGTAGGAGATCTACATATCCGTATTGCCAAGCTTGCCTTCCACGCCAAGGAAAGTCCCATCCGGACACGGGACGGAGTCTTCAATCTTGTATCTTCGTAGTCTTGGAGTCCGGCGGACGATGATAGTCCGGCTGTCCGGACACCCCCTAGTCCAGGACTCCCTCAACCATCCTTCTCTAGGTTCGCACCAAAAAGATTTTCAAGTTCATTGCGCGGGAGGGGCGGCTGGGTTAGGTTTCCATATTAAATCCCTCGCCCTAGTACAACAATAGTTAGGGTTAGTTCTTTTGGTGGCTTTTCTTGAGCTTCTATAATAGGATGCCCCCTATCCAATTTATTCTAGAAGTCCAATCAAAATTTTCTGTTTAGAAGCCTTCTAGTCAAGTCTTAATTGGTAGGCTTCTAAAAAAATTTGGTTGGGCTTCTAGAATAGAATAAGCTGGGTAGAGGCAGATTATTCCAGCGTCATCGTTGAGAAACTTATGGACGAGAATGATGTGATGCGCATGAAGCGCAAAAGGCTGGTGGAGGAATCCGTGGATGCTCTCAAGCAGCATATTGAGGACAGGAAAGAGCTCATCGCCACTCGCCGCGGAGACTAGTTCCCGCAGCCTGCAGCAACGCATCAAGAAAGTAGATATCAGCGAGCCAGATCATTGTCTTCCTTCTTCTTTTGCCCTTGTGTATTTCAGGCATTGCCGCATGTGGCTTTTTTTAATTATGTTTCTAAATATGTAAGACAATTATTATCCACTATCATCGTCCTATATTCATCATGCTTGCTATAAATCATAGTCGATGCTATATAGGTCCGTCGGATCTTACAGCAAGGTCCGTTGGATCTTACATCAAGATCTGTGCAAAACTTTCTTTTTAGATTTTTATTTTTCTCTCTTAAATCTCAGTCCAGTGAAACATAGCCACGTCGTAAAATAGGGGCTCGGGCGCCATTAATGGAGACGTTGGGAGGGAGGTGCGCGACGGATAGAGATCAAAGGGCTCTCCGCCCGATGAGCACGCGCAGGGGTCTGATCGCACGCCTCCCGTACCCAAATAGCTAACCCGCACGACACCTCCTAGCCAATAAAAAAAGGGACGCGTGGCGGCACGTAATTGGTAAGTAGAATATCCATGGTTTCAATAATAGTTGTGTTTCCAATTTGTAACGTGACAACACTTGTTCCAAAATGACTTTGTTGATTTTTAATGTGTGCGCCTTCGCAAATCGGACAGAAAAATTACTCACAGCATGTTGGTGCCATGCCATGACACCATGCCAAGTTTCATGATTTTCAGGCGTGTTTTGGATTTATAGGAATTAAAAAACGAAGTTTCTCAATCTTTTTGATCGAGCCACGACGCCCAGATGTTTGAATTTCATTCTCATTTCTTGCATGGGACCTAAAATTCACACAAGGACACACACGTGATTTTTCAACCAACTTTGATGCACTGGAGCATGTGCTTGTAGTTCAAATTTGAATTATGCACATTAAATGCCTAGAAATTCAATTAATGTATAGGTCAAATGCCTTTATATCCCAGGCATGCAACTTCCCATTATACAGTGTGCAGTCCTGTCAAAAAAACCTCTGATCATAGGACAAATGCCATCCAAACAAAAATTACCTGCGGCTAACTTGTATTATCCATTGGAAAGAAATTTTTCACTGTGATATATCTGAATCAGGAATCATGCATAAGAAATATACAATCCACTAGCAAGCTTGCTTAAAATCAACATTCTGAAAAGAAACAAACATGTTGTACATTTGTGTAGGCCCAAGTTTTAGTTTTGCACTTATAGAATCCACGGAGTGGGAACCTTTCGTCCGCTCGTCCCATGGTCCGCCTGATCTAATTGCTAGAGATCTTTTTAGATGTGGGTTAGACTAATCTGGATGATTAGATGTTTTAAGTGGGTCTGATAGTGAGGTGGTAGTGCTCTGTGTACTTAAGTGGGGTGTACCTAAGAAAGAAAATGTTTGCTGTTTTATAAATGAAAGTACAAGTAGTAGAGATCAGTATTGTTCAAGGAACTCAAAATTATGTTTTCTATTTTGAAGAGGAACACATAATTAATATCGCTACCGGAAAAGGTAGGCTAGAAAAGAGGAGAGGAGATTCAGCACAACCTAGGAAGATGTACTTCCTCCGGCCATTTTTACTCCGTATGTAAGATTTATAAAGTTTGACCAACTTTATAGAAAAAATAGCAACGTTCACAATACAAAATCAATATCATTGAATGCGTCATGAATTTAATTTTTATATTGTACAAATTTAATATTATAGATGTTCATATTTTTTATATAAACATGGTCAAACTTTATGAAGTTTGACTTTAGAAAAATCTTATATGTGTCGTAAAAAGGACAGGAAAGGGTATCTCTGTTCTTTCTTTTGAGAGACCTGAACATGGTAAAAAAATAAGGAAACTTCTTTCTTTTGAGAGACCTGAACATGGTAAAAAAATAAGGAAACAGGAGAAGGAAAGAAAATCCTTAAGAAAACGGAAATGATAAATCCTAAACGTTTGGATTTTAAGCATGGCAACCTGAATGTTTTTCATTGCATATTTTGTTGACCCGAGGTGACAAGTTTAGCTGGCAAACATGTCAACTTTCTGACAAAAAACGAACAAGGGCAAATTTGCCATGTTTATCAACTAAATTTGCCACCTCGCGTCAACTAAAATTGCCACGGAAAAACATTCAGGTTGCCTTGCTTAAAATCCGAACGTTCAAAATTTATCGGGTCCAAAAAAAAGCCCTCTAGTGGGTCGGCCCACACAGAGGGGGAAATTCTGCAGTGTCATCCGACCAAGGGCGAAAATGTTGAGAGCTCCTCCTCGGCGCCTATAGCGCCAGGAGAGAAAGCTGGCGCTCACGCGCGCGTTAAGTGGGCCGTGGCCCATTAAGCACTTCTCTTTTCCGCTTGCTCTGGTCTTCGCTCGCTCCCGCGTTCACTCGCTGACTAGGCTAGTCACTCTTTGTTCAGGTCTTTGTGGTTGACTGGCCTCCTGTAAACTTTCTGAAAATATTTTTTTCAAAAAAAATCAAAGAAAGATCGCAAAAAACAAAAACGTTCACAAAATTTGAAGAAAGTTGGGAAATTTGAAAAAGGTTCATCAATTTTTAAGAAAGTTCACGAATTAAAAACAATTGATTGATTTTGAAGAAAAGTTCACAAATTTGAAGAAAACTTCATCGAATTTGAAAAAATAGTTTAGCGAAGTTGAAAATAGTTCACCGACTTTGAGAAAAAGTTCATCGAGTTTCAAAAAAGTTCATCGAGTTCAAGAAAAAGTTCATCGAGTTTCAAAAAAGTTCATCGAGTTTGAAAAAGGTTCATCGAGTTTCGAAAAAGTTCATTGAATTTAAGAAAAAAAATCATCAAGTTTCAAAACAGTTCATCGAGATTGAAAATAGTTCATCAAATTTCAAAAAAGTTCATGAATTTAAAAAAAGTAAACCAAATTTGAGAAAAAGTTCATTGACTTATGCATTGAACCAAAAAATTATATGCAATGAAGTGGGTTCGATCCGTAGACCTCCTTCTACACTTGATAGTCCATTGCCACCGCACCTAACCTCAGTTACTCACTTAAACTGCAGCGCAAATCTTTAAGAACGAACGCCAACAACAAATCTGATTTTTAAATAAAGTTCAAACGCAACCTTTTCTCTGCAAACGTGCATATTATTATGAAACGCGACTTTTTAAACATAGTAAATAGTATTTCAGAAAAAAGGAACTCAAACAGTTTTCTAAAACATAAAATATTTTTGGAAAATCTTGATTATTCTTGAAAACATCAACTTTTTTTTAATCATTGATCAATTTTGAGAAACGGGAACATATTTGCAAAACTTTGAATGAAGTTTGCAAAACAGGAATATTTGTCCAAATGCGGCCAATTTTTTTACCACAACATGTTGGTGCCATGAAATAACACCATGCCAAGTTTCATAATTTTCAGGCGAGTTTTGAATTTCCAGGAATTTAAAAACCAAGTTTCTCAATGTTCCCGACCGAGCCACAACGCCCAGATGTTTGAATTTCATTCCCATTTCTTGCATGGGACCTATAAATTCACCCAAAGACACACATGTAATTTTTCAACAAACTTTGGGGCACTAGAGCATGTGCTTGTAGTTCAAATTTGAATTATGGACATTAAATGCCGAGGAACTCAATTAATCCATAAAAATGACAAACGAACCCAGAATAATTCCAAATTTAAACACGACACTCATGTAGTTGCATGTTCACTGTACATAAATGTTCTAGCAATTCAAACACCATCCTTTCCCTCCGTAACACCATTTTGTCTTTCAAAACATAATGAAAAAATCAAGTATACCACAAACAGTTTACTAGAAAGAATCGTGTGGGATGCGATATAAAATATCTTGGCGCACCGTCTTGTCTAGTTTATGCAGGAAGCTTCATCGTCTACAGTCCATCGCCCCTGGTTGAACCACACTTGCCCGCCAGTTTCTCGCGGCACCGAGCAAATTTTTTTTGCACCGCAGAAATATCTATCTCCCCGCCCCCTCCCTCCCACCAAAAGCCACATTTTGACTGTTCCTCCTTGCTTTCCAAGTTCAAACCTTCACTATTGTTTACTGGCAGCTCAGCCTCCTCGCCGGCGACCCTTCTTCTTGCAGCGCCGCCTCCTTGCCGGCTACCCTTCTTCTTGCAGCGCCGCCTCCTCGCCGGTGACCCTTCTTCTTGCAGCGTCGCCTCCTCGCCGGCGACCCTTCTTCTTGCTGCACGGCCTCGTCGATATGGTCAGGTAATCTGCACCCCACCCACACCATCCTCCTCCTTTCCCGTCCCATATGCCCCGACCGATGGCGCGACACCTTCCGCCGAAATCACTGTCCCCCTCCTCCAATTAAGCGCCGCCCAGCCATTTTGCACGTAGTATAACATGGAGCTCAGTAGCATCTGGTAGTGGAGAAGCAAATCATGGCCGCATGCATGCGCGAGGTCGCTATGGCTGTCATGCGTGCCGACCGCCAGATCTTGGAGGAGCACCTCGTCTTCGAGGCCACCGTCGACACCGCCACGCGGTTGTCTACTTTAGAATACAGTTCGTGTTGTTTTCACGAGGCCATCGCCAATGCGTTCTAGTCATTTGTCCTCTGTAATGTTAATATGCAATCTGATGTTCAGTTTACAGTTTGGTCCTCTGAAATGTAATGTTCAGTTAACAGTTTGATCCTCTGAAATGTAATGTTCAGTTAACAGTTTGGTCCAACAATTGCTACATTTCGTAGTAGTTTCTCAAGCATTCTTTGTTTTGTTAACTGTCTTATCTTGTAGTACATGTTTCTATTCTGCAATGTCGTGCTTAGTTAACTATTTTGGTTCGTTTGTTATGTTGTCCATTTAACTGTTTGGTTCAGTTCTGCAATTTGATTTTCATTTGTTGTGGGTACAATTTTGTATTGTTACGCATGTGAAATAAATCGAATTTGGTTGTACTCAATACATATTCTACTAATAGTATGACAACTCTCAGTTAACCTGATCAAGATCTTCCTTGTGTATGTTGCAGGGAAACAATGGGAGATACTGCGGTTTACCATCGAGGTTTGTTCAAGCATGGTCCTTTGGCTAATAGCACATTATTGTACAGCTGCAGGAATCATTCTAATATTTAGGTTTCTTACAATTTGGTCTTGCACATGTAGGTCCTGCTATCAGAGGCTTAGACCCACTGTTCGGCCCATTTTGCATATGGAGAAATGAGATGTCCATGAATATCAGTCAAGTTAAGAAACTCAGAAAGATTGTTAGGACAAAGAAACTTGCAAGAATAATAGAAAGATCTTTGTTCGCACAATGAAGAAGACATCAGTCAACTATAGGATGGTACTAACTCTTTTACCTTGTTTTTACCCCTTGAGCCATCAGTCAACTATAGGATGGTACTAACTCTTTTACCTTGTTTGCATATCTTTGTTTTTAGTACTTTTCAAAGCAGTTCATCAATGATTACCTCTCAAACCACCTGCATGGTCAAGAGGCGTGGAAGGTATTCATTCAACACCCACTGTACAATATTGAAGTCTTGCTGAAGAGGACGAAGGTTAGGCGGGCAATTATCCATAGCCACTGGCCTAAAGTTCCAAGGACATTCAACATCACTGAAGGCTCAACATTTGCCTTCCGCTTCTGCAGTTTCCCAGATGAGATTCATCTGTCTATTTACTATGTATGATGCTACTTTCCAAAGGTTTTTGATGTTGCATGTGAAACTTGGTGCTGTTGTGTAATGGCGGACTGAGTGTCGAAGCTATCTGATGTAATTCGATTATGAAATCCTGGTTGCTGTTATACGGATATAAAATATCTGGTGTGTTTTTATAAGAAATATCAATTTGATTAGTACATGGATTATCAAGGCTAATTACCCTGCTTATTGGAGTTTTCTATTGTAGACGGTTACTCAGACAGCACCGTGGGCGATGAACTCAAACAACACACATGGTTTCTAGAAAGTAGGCGTGTTCGATCAACTAACAATCACACACGGCTTCCGGCAGAGAACTGTTTGCGTTAGGCCACCTTGCACAAACGTTTCCACACAAAAAATTGTGTGTGATATACATACGAGCGGAAATGTTTTTCTGGATTCACCGTGTGGGATGTACATACAAATGGAAAAACAATTGGGTTCGATGCCCCGCCAGATCGCACACGAACTCATTTTGCCCCAGCCAGTGTGCCAGGAGGGCATGTCCCCAACGGTTTCTGGGTCATGTTGGAAGGACCCCCCCCCCCCCTATCGCCCACACTCCTTGGTGACGGTTCCAAACGCCGTCGCGGAAAGGGGTTAAAAACCGTTTGTATAGCACATTGGTGTACAATGTCTGTGTACGTTAAGTGGGGTGTACCTAACAAAGAAAATGTTTGCTGTTTTAAAATGAAAGTACAAGTAGTAGAGATCAGTACTGTTCAAGGAACTCAAAATTATGTTTTCTATTTTGAAGAGGAACACATAATTAATATCACTACCGGAACAGGTAGGCTAGAAAAGAGGAGAGGAGATTCAGCACAACCCTAGGAAGATGTACTTCCTCCGGCCATTTTTACTCCGCATATAAGATTTGTAAAGTTTGACCAACTTTATAGAAAAAAAGCAACGTTCACAATACAAAATCAATATCATTGGATGCGTCATGAATTTAATTTTTATATTGTACAAATTTAGTATTGTACATGTTCATATTTTCTTATATAAACATGGTCAAAGTTTATGAGATAGATAGCGGGCGATGGAGTGAGCGATGGGAGTGAGGGCTGGCCCAATCGCTTCGGACATGAGCGTTAACGGCCGTTAGCGGCGCTTCGTCACTGCTGTCAGCCCGCGAGTGATCGGCCACATCAAAACTCTAACGAATCAGTGTTTTCTGCCACTGTCAAAATTGTGGTGCGGTGCAAAGTGCCACGTTTTATAAAGTGGTAGTTTTCCAAGAGGTATGACACTAAAGTGGTGCTTCCGTGCATTTTACCCGAACATTGGAAATGTCGATTGGAAGGAGAGTGGTACGAACAATAGACGATAGTACCGTGGTCCTGGCTAGAACCTAGCGTACCTTATCAAAGACAGAAGCCTTTCACAATGCAATTTTAAGTCAAAGCATTGCTATGTTTGTGAGGGCCTGTGTGGATGGAGTCCACACAGGCAGCTCCATGCCCACGCAGCAATCTCAGCATTAGACTTGAGAAATCCAACGCCTCAAATTCCTGCCTGACTCTGGTAGCTTTTTGAGGAAGCAAACCAAATAGGTTGTGAGTATCTGACTGTTGTGCTTTCATGGCCACTTCTCTTCTTCCATATAAGTATGAGAAACATTATCACCATTGCCGGTGTCAAAACCGGCGGATCTCGGGTAGGGGGTCCTGAACTGTGCGTCTAGGCAGATGGTAACAGGAGACAAGGGACACGATGTTTTACCCAGGTTCGGGCCCTCTTGATGGAGGTAAAACCCTACGTCCTGCTTGATTAATATTGATGATATTGGTAGTACAAGACTGGATCTACCACGAGATCAAGGAGGCTAAACCCTATGGTATGATTGTTGTGATGTATGTTGTGTCCTACGGACTAAAGCCCTCCGGTTTATATAGACACCGGAGGAGGCTAGGGTTACACAGAGTAGGTTACAATGGTAGGAGATCTACATATCCGTATTGCCAAGCTTGCCTTCCACGCCAAGGAAAGTCCCATCCGGGCACGGGATGGAGTCTTCAATCTTGTATCTTTGTAGTCTTGGAGTCCGGCGGATGATGATAGTCCAGCTGTCCGAACACCCCCTAGTCCAGGACTCCCTCAGTAGCCCCTGAACCAGGCTTCAATGACGATAAGTCCGGCGCGCATAATGTTCGGCATTGCAAGGCAGGTTCCTCCCTTGAATAATCCATAGAAGATCATGAACCCCAGGATAGTGTCCGGCTCTGCAAAATAAATTCCACATTCCACCGTAGAGAGAATAAAATGTACACAAGTCTAATTTGCTGACATATTATGCGGCATGACATCACACCGCTACCAGGCTTTTACTTGAATCGTTTTTTTTATTATACCACCCCAACACGTTTAGCGAAGCGGTTTCCTTGGCACGTCTTGTCGAAGCAGAGATCGTGTTCCCCTTATCCCGGGATTCTCATCAATACGACATGGGTAACCCAACCGCGCCATTGATGGTGGCGCTTGGGAGATAAGCGAGTTTTACCAGGCTGGTGGGGGGCGCATAGTCTTCGCCCTGCCTATATAAGGGATAAGGATTCACCTTTTCACCCACGCCTTCTTCCTCCTTTGCTCATCCACCTCCGCGCACTCAAGCTCCAACGCCCAAGCTCGCGCATCTCGTCTTAACCTTCCCCGACCATGTCCGGAGGGGGAGGCAAGTGGTTGGCTTCCACCGTCAAGGAGGAGCACATCACCAAGCTGCGCAACGCCGGATACCTTTCCAGCGATATTGCGCACCGGCTGCCCGACGAGAGGCAGCTCATCCCTACCCCTGGGCTCCATGAGAGGGTCGTCTTCCTTCCCCACTTCCTCCGCGGACTAGGCTTTCCACTGCACCCTTTCGTCCGGGGGCTCATGTTCTATTATGGCCTAGATTTCCACGATCTGGCGCCGAACTTCATCCTCAACATCTCGGCGTTTATCGTCGTGTGCGAGGCCTTCCTCTGCATCCAGCCCCACTTCGGCCTGTGGCTCAAGACCTTCAACGTCAAGCCGAAGGTTGTGAAGGGCACGCAAGCGGAATGCGGAGGCGCCATGTTGGGCAAGTTGCCCAACGTCCTTTGGCTCGATGGGGCCTTCGTGGACTCCGTTAAGGGGTGGCAATCGGGGTGGTTCTATATCACCGAGCCGCGCGAACCCACGTGGGCGGCGGCCCCCGAGTTCAGATCTGGCATCCCCACGCAGCTCACCTCCTGGAAAGAGAAGGGCTTGTTGTGGGGCAATCCGAAGGAGCTGACTGGACTCCGAGCCTGTATCCAGAAGCTGGTGAACAATAAGCTTAGGCTCGTCGACATGGTCCAAGTCATGCTCATCCACCGGATCCTCCCATGCCAGGAACGGGCATTCAATCTGTGGGAGTTCAATCCAGAACAGCACCAGGCGCTAAGCGGGCTCTTTGACACGACGTATGAAGGCGCCTGGAGGGTGCTGTTTAAGGGCGCCGAAGCCCCCGCATCCGCGACGGAAGATCGCGGATTTCGCTCACAGCATCCAGCTGATGAGGTAAGTGATTCAACCCCTTTACGAGACACTTGTGGTAAACAGATTGATTCTAAGAGGGTTTCAATCTCTCTTTTCCTTTGGCAGGAATGGATGGAGAAGGCCGAGCAGCTCATCTGTCCGGCTCCCATGCCAGAAGACCCAGCGAACGCCGGTCTAGCAGGGCTGCTGGTTCCGGCACCGCACGTGGTGCCGGAGAAGAAGGCCAAGAAGGTGGCCACGGGGACTCGAAAGAGTTCCCGCAATCAAGCGTCCGACGACGAGGCGGACTCCTCCCCCGAAGACGAGGAGGAGGAAGAAGACTCTCTCCCGGAGGAGGGAGAGAGGAAGAGGAAGGCTTCCCCAATAGGGGAGGCCAAAGGGTCCAAGAGGGGGAGAACTATTCCCCCGGACAGTTCCGCCAACACCATCGTTGGCGAGGAGGAGTGGCCTTCAAGGGCCAGGCCTCCGGCGAGATCGTAAGTATCCGGATCCCTGATATGCAATTTCTTTCGCGTCACCTAGTGTCCTACTAATGCCGCATACTGTCCGCAGTCCGGCCGATGATGATCTCCCCGCTTCATTGAGCGCATCGTTGGCCCCGTCGGATGTGGATTCACTTCCGACTGCCTCTACCCCCGCGCCGATGAGGACGCCGAGGTGGGATCACAAAGAGGGACCCATCAGGAGGAGGCTCCGGAGGCGCCGCCAGGCAGCCTCCCGGACTTTGCGCCGGACTCTACATCGAAACCTGCAGCGGTTCCAGAGTCCGGCAGGCGGCCCCTTCGAAAGAAGGGCAAGACTGTGACATCGGCGGCCTCCATCCAACCGGAGGCGCCGGACAACTTGTTGGAGGCGCTTAAAGGCGCTTCCATCGAGGAAGAACACCGCACTATCATGAGTGCGGTGATTCAGAAGGTTCAACTCACCAAGAGCGGGCTGACCGAAGCCTGCAGCAGCCTTCTAACAGGCTTTGAGGTAAGAAGTTATAATTATGTAATGTAATACCGCATAGACAGTAGCCCCTGATGCTCAGTTCGGTGTTCGGAAAGAAAAGCCGGACTGAGGATCTAAGAAGATATACGTAGGGTTGCTTAAAATATGTCAATATGGGTTTGCAGGCTGCGCTGCTGACCTCTGCCGCATTGACTGTGGAGGTCGGTGCGTTGAAGCAGGATCTCGAGCGGTCCGAGCAAGAGCTCGGCCATGCCAAGAAGCAGCTCGAGGACAAAGAAGGTGAGTAACACCACTTTGAATAGTTACCTTACAGAAAAGGATTTTGGTTGCAATAAAATTAACAAGGATAATATGGGTATTGCAGGGGCCACGAACGAGGTGGCAGCCCTGAAGGAGGTTGTGTCCGCGGCCGAACGCAGTGCGGCCGCGGAACGGGCAGAGCGAGAAAAGCAGGAGGCACAGGTGGCGGAAGTACGGCAAGAGCTCCAGGCTCTCATGGAGAAGCATGAGAGCTTGGAGCGTGACTCCAAGACTCGAGAGTCCGAGCTTGCCTCGGCTCTCGAAAGTGCCAAGTCCGCCAAGGCCGAGGCCCGTAAGGCCCTTCAGGAGGTTGAAGATGTAAAGAAGATAGCGGCGGGTAATGCATTTTTCATGCAAAGCAAGCATGTTAATGTAAACTACCTAACACTTACTCGCATTCGGAGCTCTCCAGGGGCGTTTGCAGATCTGCCGCGTAGTGTGTCCGATGCCGCCGCATTCTATCGTGGCGAGGAGGGGAGCTCGACGGAGAAGGTCTTCTGGTCTCAGTACGCTGAGGCCGGCCATCCGGTGCCCCCAAGCGACCAGCTGAAGCAGCTGGTCGAACTCCACAAGGTAGCTGAGGAGGCCATGAAGGGCCTTATAGTCCGGCTGTGGCCTGGACAGGCCATGCCTGGGAGCAACTTCGGCCTCGTGCGGCGGCTGGTGGATGCGTGCCCCTGGGTGGAGGTTATCAAGCGCTCCGCCTGTATTGAAGGTGCTCGTCGGGCCCTTGCCCGCACAAAGGTGCACTGGGGCAGGCTGGATGCGGAGAAGCTTCTCACTGACCCGCCGCCACCGGGCAAGGAGTATCGTACGCCCGAAATGTATTATAAAACTGTCTTGAAGGGAGCCCGCGATATTGCGGATGAATGCCCCAGAGATGTAATTTTTGAGTAAACTCGCTATGTATTATCCTGTGCGCTGAAAACTTTGTTCATATGCGCATTAAGCAACGCTTGTTTAATTTAAAATATTACCTTCTGTGCGGCCGTTTATAAAATCTGAGAGATGGCAAGTCGTTGGCTTCAGCCCCCGAGCCGCGAGTGCTGGGGTATTCGGGATAAACTTGAGCACTCTTGTTCCCATTTTTGGGTCCATCTAGGGAGGCGCTCAACACAACGAACAAGGCAACCAGACTTATAATACTTGAACACTCTCACTTATCCATAGAATTCTATAATTTTAAATTTCGGCGAAGCCCCTGGTATTCAGAAGACCGAATCCGGGGCGCTATCCACGCCTTCGTCGGACATTTATCCGGAACTTCGCTCGAAGCGGCGTGAGTCTTTAAGGACTCGAAAAGACCTCTCGAACAGCGACCAGTCTCTCGCCTTATCATGCCGGTCAGTTTTAGCTTTCTCCACTGAGGCGCTCGCCCGGCTCAACCGGGGCGCAATCGCAGTGGTTCTCCCAGTGCCACCTTAGCCGACAGAACGGAACATAAGGCACCAAAACGTGGGAGCCTGGCAAACCCAACTATTGACCCAAGACATGATTCGGAGCCGATTCATATAATGCTATAAGTTCGGGGTGCCGCACTTATGAAAGTGTTCGGACTTATCACACCATAATGTGGGGAACATAAGCCCCTGGTGTATTAGACCGTACCAAAATGTACGGGTGCAAGATGTCCTGTAATGAACATATATATATATATATATATATATATATATATATATATATAAAGTAATGTAATTGCAGTCGAAAAGTGCTGCATTATTTATTAAAGGAAGTCTGCTATGAGTGCGGACTGATACAAATAGTGCGGTAAGTAAGGGATTTGGACTAATTAAACATGTCCCCCTCCAGGGATGAGCTGCGGACTTGGTGTATATAATCGAATTTAATGCTCGTAATTGAGACCACCTGAGTGTTCGTCGCGGCCTTCTTTCTTCCCTGGCTGTTGCATCGTGAGTTCGGCAGGTTCACCGCCGGACAGGGCCTCTGGTTAACGGAGTCCTGTGTATACAAAGAAGGAAAATAATAATAAAAAGGGTGGCGCACTTGCGAGCCCCTGGTGTGGTCGAGCCGCACTCTGGGTCCATTGTGATCGTGCCCCTTCCCCTGCGCCCATGGTATCTCCAAAGCGTAATGATGTACGTGGAGGGTTGTTCTTGCAATCATGCGAGGGCGGGGGTTAGGGCCGCATTGCTACGCGTGCTCTGATCGTGCCAGGTTGTCTTGGTTGGTATTGCTTCGGGCACGTTTTGCTGTATCCGGCCGTTTAACGGCCGGACTCGAAAATTGCCTTACAAGGCTGCTCTGTACTTCTGCCGCGAGAGCCGCTGTATGTTCCTCCTTTCGGAGGGAGCGTTCCGTATTTCCGTTGACCGTGATGACTCCACGAGGGCCTGGCATCTTGAGCTTGAGGTATGCATAATGCGGCACCGCGTTGAACTTTGCAAACGCGGTTCGTCCGAGCAGAGCGTGATAGCCGCTGCGAAATGGGACTATGTCGAAGATTAACTCTTCGCTCCGGAAATTATCCGGGGATCCGAAGACCACTTCCAGTGTGACTGAGCCCGTACAATTGGCTTCCACACCTGGTATGACACCTTTAAAGGTTGTCTTTGTAGGTCTAATCCTTGAGGGGTCTATGCCCATCTTGCGCACTGTATCCTGATAAAGCAGGTTCAGGCTACTACTGCCGTCCATCAGGACTCTCGTGAGGTGAAATCCATCGACGATTGGGTCTAAAACCAATGCGGCGAATCCGCCATGGCGTATGCTGGTCGGATGGTCTCTTCGATCGAAAGTGATCGGACAAGAGGACCATGGATTGAACTTCGGGGCGACTGGCTCCATCGCATAGACGTCCCATAGTGCGCGCTTCCTCTCCCTCTTGGGTATATGGGTTGCGTAAATCATGTTCACCGTCCGCACTTGTGGGGCGAAACCCTTCTGTCCTCTATTATTCAGCGGTCGGGTCTCCTCCTCGTCGTCGCTGTTTAGCCCCTTGTGATTGTTTTCGGCAATTAACTTGCCTGCCTGCTTGAACACCCAGCAATCTCTGTTGGTGTGATTGGCTGGCTTTTCGGGGGTGCCATGTATCTGGCATAAGCGGTCGAGTATTCGGTCCAAGTTGGACGGGCCCGGAGTGGTTCTTTTGAATGGCTTCTTCCGCTGACCGGGTTTAGAGCCTCGGAATCCGGCGTTGACTGCCGTATCCTCCTTATCGTCGCCGTTAATGCGGCGTTTGTTTTTGTTTCGACGTGACCTGCCGTTGTGGTCCTTAGTATCCGGACTGCCAGAATTTTTATTGAGGTTGTTGCTGCGAGCTAGCCAGCTATCCTCTCCCGCGCAAAAGCGGGTCATTAATGATGTGAGTGCTGCCATGGATTTCGGCTTTTCCTGTCCCAGGTGCCGGGCTAGCCACTCGTCGCGGATGTTATGTTTGAAGGCTGCAAGGGCCTCTGCATCCGGACAGTCGACGATTTGGTTTTTCTTTGTCAAGAACCGTGTCCAGAATTGTCTGGCCGATTCCTCTGGCTGCTGAATTATGTGGCTTAGGTCATCGGCGTCTGGTGGCCGCACATACTGGCCTTGGAAATTGTCGAGGAACGCGGCTTCCAGGTCTTCCCAACACCCAATTGACTCTGCGGGCAAGCTGTTAAGCCAATGCCGAGCTGGTCCTTTAAGCTTGAGTGGGAGGTACTTGATCGCATGGAGATCGTCGTCGCGGGCCATATGGATGTGAAGGAGATAATCTTCAGTCCAAACCGCGGGGTCGGTTGTGCTGTCGTAGGATTCGATGTTTACGGGTTTAAACCCTTCAGGGATTTGATGATCCATTACTTCGTCAGTGAAGCATAGCGGGTGTGCGGCGCCTCTATATTGAGCAATATCACGACGCAGCTCGAGAGAGCGTTGTCTGCTGTGTTCGGCCCGGCCGGGGTTATTGTATCTGGCGCGACGGTATTCGTCGCGGGTCGTGTGGCGCCCTCGTGATCCGTAGATGGATCTGGATTGCCTTGCTTTGTCCTCCAACACGTCTCGCAAGTCCAGCGCGTTCCCTCTTGGCTTCGTACTTTTGGAGCGATGCCGGGGTACGGTCTTTGTGGAGGGTCTGGATGCCTCTCTGTCGCGACCACGGGGTGGTCGGTCGGCCGTATCGTGCGCTGGTGATGAAGGTATGTATGCTTCCTCCTCTAATCAGGGGAGCAACTTGCGTCTGGGGTAGCTTTTGGAGGGGCGTTCGAGTTTAAACTCTTCGGCCGCGAGGACCTCGGTCCATCGATCGGCCAGCAGGTCTTGATCAGCTTGAAGTTGCTGCTGCTTTTTCTTTAGGCTATTTGCCATGGCGATAAGCCTGCGTTTAAAATGCTCTTGTTCGACGGGATCCTCGGGCACGACAAATTCATCGTCGTTGAGGCTTGCCTCGTCTTCGGTGGGAGGTATATAGTTATAATCCTCGACCTCTTCGTCTGCCGCCCTCTCGTGGGGGCTTGCTTCTGCGTCCTCCTGCGCTGAGTCTTGCTGGAGGGGATTATCTTCGGCACTCTCTGGGGTATTATTATCTCCTGTGCCGGAATCTCCATTCTTGATGTGGCGGGATTTAGAGCGGCGCCGCTGACGCCGGCGCTTGGGCTGTTTCTTTAAGGAATCTGCCTCCGCTACTTCTTCGCCGTCCCCGTCCTTTGGGGTGTCCACCATGTATATGTCGTATGACGAGGTGGTCTTCCAGTGCCCTGTAGGCGTTGGTTCCTGTTCGTCTCCGGCATCGTCGCCCATAGCGTCGATGTCTTCGGAGTCGTAGTCTAGCATGTCGGTAAGACCGTCGACAGTGGCTACAAGGTGGGTGGTGGGTGCGCTCTGAATTTCTTCGTCGTCCGTATCCCAACCATCCTGGCCATAGTCCGGCCAGGACTCTCCCGATAGCGAGAGATGCTTTAGCGAATTTAGGATGTCGCCAAAGGGCGAGTATTGGAAGATGTCCGCGGCGGTGAATTCCATAACCGGCACCCAATCCGATTCGATTGGCAGGGGCGCAGGAGGTCCGGAGTCCGGCAAGGAGTCCGGCACCTCGGAATCACGAGTTTCGCGAGGGACAAGGTTAGTGTTTGGCTCCATCGCCGTGGAAGTTGAAGCCCCCGAGGTGGTGTCCATCCACCGGTCCTCGATCTGGGCGATCGGCTCCGGACTAAGGGCCGAGGCGGATTCGTGCGCGGACACCAAGGCACTGTTCGGTGGCAGAGCTAGATCATGCCCATCGCAATAGTGCGGCGCGCTTGGCTTTGGCTCGAGCCCGTCGAAGATCAAGTCCCCGCGGATGTCGGCTGTGAAGTTTAGGCTTCCGAATCTGACCTGATGGCCAGGGGCGTAGCTTTCGATCTGCTCCAGATGGCCAAGTGAATTAGCCCGCAGTGGAAAGCCGCCGAATACAAAGATCTGTCCGGGGAGAAAAGTCTCACCCTGGACAGCGTTGTTGATTGAAGATGCCATCGAGCCTATCGGTGACGACACAGAGGAACTCTCAATGAAAGCACCAATGTCGGTGTCAAAACCGGCGGATCTCGGGTAGGGGGTCCCGAACTGTGCGTCTAGGCGGATGGTAACAGGAGACAAGGGACACGATGTTTTACCCAGGTTCGGGCCCTCTTGATGGAGGTAAAACCCTACGTCCTGCTTGATTAATATTGATGATATTGGTAGTACAAGAGTGGATCTACCACGAGATCAAGGAGGCTAAACCCTAAAGCTAGCCTATGGTATAATTGTTGCGATGTATGTTGTGTCCTACAGACTAAAGCCCTCCGGTTTATATAGACACCGGAGGAGGCTAGGGTTACACAGAGTCGGTTACAATGGTAGGAGATCTACATATCCGTATTGCCAAGCTTGCCTTCCACGCCAAGGAAAGTCCCATCCGGACACGGGACGGAGTCTTCAATCTTGTATCTTCGTAGTCTTGGAGTCCGGCGGACGATGATAGTCCAGCTGTCCGGACACCCCCTAGTCCAGGACTCCCTCAACCATCCTTCTCTAGGTTCGCACCAAAAAGATTTTCAAGTTCATTGCGCGGGAGGGGCGGCTGGGTTAGGTTTCCATATTAAATCCCTCGCCCTAGTACAACAATAGTTAGGGTTAGTTCTTTTGGTGGCTTTTCTTGAGCTTCTATAATAGGATGCCCCCTATCCAATTTATTCTAGAAGTCCAATCAAAATTTTCTGTTTAGAAGCCTTCTAGTCAAGTCTTAATTGGTAGGCTTCTAAAAAAATTTGGTTGGGCTTCTAGAATAGAATAAGCTGGGTAGAGGCAGATTATTCCAGCGTCATCGTTGAGAAACTTATGGACGAGAATGATGTGATGCGCATGAAGCGCAAAAGGCTGGTGGAGGAATCCGTGGATGCTCTCAAGCAGCATATTGAGGACAGGAAAGAGCTCATCGCCACTCGCCGCGGAGACTAGTTCCCGCAGCCTGCAGCAACGCATCAAGAAAGTAGATATCAGCGAGCCAGATCATTGTCTTCCTTCTTCTTTTGCCCTTGTGTATTTCAGGCATTGCCGCATGTGGCTTTTTTTAATTATGTTTCTAAATATGTAAGACAATTATTATCCACTATCATCGTCCTATATTCATCATGCTTGCTATAAATCATAGTCGATGCTATATAGGTCCGTCGGATCTTACAGCAAGGTCCGTTGGATCTTACATCAAGATCTGTGCAAAACTTTCTTTTTAGATTTTTATTTTTCTCTCTTAAATCTCAGTCCAGTGAAACATAGCCACGTCGTAAAATAGGGGCTCGGGCGCCATTAATGGAGACGTTGGGAGGGAGGTGCGCGACGGATAGAGATCAAAGGGCTCTCCGCCCGATGAGCACGCGCAGGGGTCTGATCGCACGCCTCCCGTACCCAAATAGCTAACCCGCACGACACCTCCTAGCCAATAAAAAAAGGGACGCGTGGCGGCACGTAATTGGTAAGTAGAATATCCATGGTTTCAATAATAGTTGTGTTTCCAATTTGTAACGTGACAACACTTGTTCCAAAATGACTTTGTTGATTTTTAATGTGTGCGCCTTCGCAAATCGGACAGAAAAATTACTCACAGCATGTTGGTGCCATGCCATGACACCATGCCAAGTTTCATGATTTTCAGGCGTGTTTTGGATTTATAGGAATTAAAAAACGAAGTTTCTCAATCTTTTTGATCGAGCCACGACGCCCAGATGTTTGAATTTCATTCTCATTTCTTGCATGGGACCTAAAATTCACACAAGGACACACACGTGATTTTTCAACCAACTTTGATGCACTGGAGCATGTGCTTGTAGTTCAAATTTGAATTATGCACATTAAATGCCTAGAAATTCAATTAATGTATAGGTCAAATGCCTTTATATCCCAGGCATGCAACTTCCCATTATACAGTGTGCAGTCCTGTCAAAAAAACCTCTGATCATAGGACAAATGCCATCCAAACAAAAATTACCTGCGGCTAACTTGTATTATCCATTGGAAAGAAATTTTTCACTGTGATATATCTGAATCAGGAATCATGCATAAGAAATATACAATCCACTAGCAAGCTTGCTTAAAATCAACATTCTGAAAAGAAACAAACATGTTGTACATTTGTGTAGGCCCAAGTTTTAGTTTTGCACTTATAGAATCCACGGAGTGGGAACCTTTCGTCCGCTCGTCCCATGGTCCGCCTGATCTAATTGCTAGAGATCTTTTTAGATGTGGGTTAGACTAATCTGGATGATTAGATGTTTTAAGTGGGTCTGATAGTGAGGTGGTAGTGCTCTGTGTACTTAAGTGGGGTGTACCTAAGAAAGAAAATGTTTGCTGTTTTATAAATGAAAGTACAAGTAGTAGAGATCAGTATTGTTCAAGGAACTCAAAATTATGTTTTCTATTTTGAAGAGGAACACATAATTAATATCGCTACCGGAAAAGGTAGGCTAGAAAAGAGGAGAGGAGATTCAGCACAACCTAGGAAGATGTACTTCCTCCGGCCATTTTTACTCCGTATGTAAGATTTATAAAGTTTGACCAACTTTATAGAAAAAATAGCAACGTTCACAATACAAAATCAATATCATTGAATGCGTCATGAATTTAATTTTTATATTGTACAAATTTAATATTATAGATGTTCATATTTTTTATATAAACATGGTCAAACTTTATGAAGTTTGACTTTAGAAAAATCTTATATGTGTCGTAAAAAGGACAGGAAAGGGTATCTCTGTTCTTTCTTTTGAGAGACCTGAACATGGTAAAAAAATAAGGAAACTTCTTTCTTTTGAGAGACCTGAACATGGTAAAAAAATAAGGAAACAGGAGAAGGAAAGAAAATCCTTAAGAAAACGGAAATGATAAATCCTAAACGTTTGGATTTTAAGCATGGCAACCTGAATGTTTTTCATTGCATATTTTGTTGACCCGAGGTGACAAGTTTAGCTGGCAAACATGTCAACTTTCTGACAAAAAACGAACAAGGGCAAATTTGCCATGTTTATCAACTAAATTTGCCACCTCGCGTCAACTAAAATTGCCACGGAAAAACATTCAGGTTGCCTTGCTTAAAATCCGAACGTTCAAAATTTATCGGGTCCAAAAAAAAGCCCTCTAGTGGGTCGGCCCACACAGAGGGGGAAATTCTGCAGTGTCATCCGACCAAGGGCGAAAATGTTGAGAGCTCCTCCTCGGCGCCTATAGCGCCAGGAGAGAAAGCTGGCGCTCACGCGCGCGTTAAGTGGGCCGTGGCCCATTAAGCACTTCTCTTTTCCGCTTGCTCTGGTCTTCGCTCGCTCCCGCGTTCACTCGCTGACTAGGCTAGTCACTCTTTGTTCAGGTCTTTGTGGTTGACTGGCCTCCTGTAAACTTTCTGAAAATATTTTTTTCAAAAAAAATCAAAGAAAGATCGCAAAAAACAAAAACGTTCACAAAATTTGAAGAAAGTTGGGAAATTTGAAAAAGGTTCATCAATTTTTAAGAAAGTTCACGAATTAAAAACAATTGATTGATTTTGAAGAAAAGTTCACAAATTTGAAGAAAACTTCATCGAATTTGAAAAAATAGTTTAGCGAAGTTGAAAATAGTTCACCGACTTTGAGAAAAAGTTCATCGAGTTTCAAAAAAGTTCATCGAGTTCAAGAAAAAGTTCATCGAGTTTCAAAAAAGTTCATCGAGTTTGAAAAAGGTTCATCGAGTTTCGAAAAAGTTCATTGAATTTAAGAAAAAAAATCATCAAGTTTCAAAACAGTTCATCGAGATTGAAAATAGTTCATCAAATTTCAAAAAAGTTCATGAATTTAAAAAAAGTAAACCAAATTTGAGAAAAAGTTCATTGACTTATGCATTGAACCAAAAAATTATATGCAATGAAGTGGGTTCGATCCGTAGACCTCCTTCTACACTTGATAGTCCATTGCCACCGCACCTAACCTCAGTTACTCACTTAAACTGCAGCGCAAATCTTTAAGAACGAACGCCAACAACAAATCTGATTTTTAAATAAAGTTCAAACGCAACCTTTTCTCTGCAAACGTGCATATTATTATGAAACGCGACTTTTTAAACATAGTAAATAGTATTTCAGAAAAAAGGAACTCAAACAGTTTTCTAAAACATAAAATATTTTTGGAAAATCTTGATTATTCTTGAAAACATCAACTTTTTTTTAATCATTGATCAATTTTGAGAAACGGGAACATATTTGCAAAACTTTGAATGAAGTTTGCAAAACAGGAATATTTGTCCAAATGCGGCCAATTTTTTTACCACAACATGTTGGTGCCATGAAATAACACCATGCCAAGTTTCATAATTTTCAGGCGAGTTTTGAATTTCCAGGAATTTAAAAACCAAGTTTCTCAATGTTCCCGACCGAGCCACAACGCCCAGATGTTTGAATTTCATTCCCATTTCTTGCATGGGACCTATAAATTCACCCAAAGACACACATGTAATTTTTCAACAAACTTTGGGGCACTAGAGCATGTGCTTGTAGTTCAAATTTGAATTATGGACATTAAATGCCGAGGAACTCAATTAATCCATAAAAATGACAAACGAACCCAGAATAATTCCAAATTTAAACACGACACTCATGTAGTTGCATGTTCACTGTACATAAATGTTCTAGCAATTCAAACACCATCCTTTCCCTCCGTAACACCATTTTGTCTTTCAAAACATAATGAAAAAATCAAGTATACCACAAACAGTTTACTAGAAAGAATCGTGTGGGATGCGATATAAAATATCTTGGCGCACCGTCTTGTCTAGTTTATGCAGGAAGCTTCATCGTCTACAGTCCATCGCCCCTGGTTGAACCACACTTGCCCGCCAGTTTCTCGCGGCACCGAGCAAATTTTTTTTGCACCGCAGAAATATCTATCTCCCCGCCCCCTCCCTCCCACCAAAAGCCACATTTTGACTGTTCCTCCTTGCTTTCCAAGTTCAAACCTTCACTATTGTTTACTGGCAGCTCAGCCTCCTCGCCGGCGACCCTTCTTCTTGCAGCGCCGCCTCCTTGCCGGCTACCCTTCTTCTTGCAGCGCCGCCTCCTCGCCGGTGACCCTTCTTCTTGCAGCGTCGCCTCCTCGCCGGCGACCCTTCTTCTTGCTGCACGGCCTCGTCGATATGGTCAGGTAATCTGCACCCCACCCACACCATCCTCCTCCTTTCCCGTCCCATATGCCCCGACCGATGGCGCGACACCTTCCGCCGAAATCACTGTCCCCCTCCTCCAATTAAGCGCCGCCCAGCCATTTTGCACGTAGTATAACATGGAGCTCAGTAGCATCTGGTAGTGGAGAAGCAAATCATGGCCGCATGCATGCGCGAGGTCGCTATGGCTGTCATGCGTGCCGACCGCCAGATCTTGGAGGAGCACCTCGTCTTCGAGGCCACCGTCGACACCGCCACGCGGTTGTCTACTTTAGAATACAGTTCGTGTTGTTTTCACGAGGCCATCGCCAATGCGTTCTAGTCATTTGTCCTCTGTAATGTTAATATGCAATCTGATGTTCAGTTTACAGTTTGGTCCTCTGAAATGTAATGTTCAGTTAACAGTTTGATCCTCTGAAATGTAATGTTCAGTTAACAGTTTGGTCCAACAATTGCTACATTTCGTAGTAGTTTCTCAAGCATTCTTTGTTTTGTTAACTGTCTTATCTTGTAGTACATGTTTCTATTCTGCAATGTCGTGCTTAGTTAACTATTTTGGTTCGTTTGTTATGTTGTCCATTTAACTGTTTGGTTCAGTTCTGCAATTTGATTTTCATTTGTTGTGGGTACAATTTTGTATTGTTACGCATGTGAAATAAATCGAATTTGGTTGTACTCAATACATATTCTACTAATAGTATGACAACTCTCAGTTAACCTGATCAAGATCTTCCTTGTGTATGTTGCAGGGAAACAATGGGAGATACTGCGGTTTACCATCGAGGTTTGTTCAAGCATGGTCCTTTGGCTAATAGCACATTATTGTACAGCTGCAGGAATCATTCTAATATTTAGGTTTCTTACAATTTGGTCTTGCACATGTAGGTCCTGCTATCAGAGGCTTAGACCCACTGTTCGGCCCATTTTGCATATGGAGAAATGAGATGTCCATGAATATCAGTCAAGTTAAGAAACTCAGAAAGATTGTTAGGACAAAGAAACTTGCAAGAATAATAGAAAGATCTTTGTTCGCACAATGAAGAAGACATCAGTCAACTATAGGATGGTACTAACTCTTTTACCTTGTTTTTACCCCTTGAGCCATCAGTCAACTATAGGATGGTACTAACTCTTTTACCTTGTTTGCATATCTTTGTTTTTAGTACTTTTCAAAGCAGTTCATCAATGATTACCTCTCAAACCACCTGCATGGTCAAGAGGCGTGGAAGGTATTCATTCAACACCCACTGTACAATATTGAAGTCTTGCTGAAGAGGACGAAGGTTAGGCGGGCAATTATCCATAGCCACTGGCCTAAAGTTCCAAGGACATTCAACATCACTGAAGGCTCAACATTTGCCTTCCGCTTCTGCAGTTTCCCAGATGAGATTCATCTGTCTATTTACTATGTATGATGCTACTTTCCAAAGGTTTTTGATGTTGCATGTGAAACTTGGTGCTGTTGTGTAA
The DNA here is from genome assembly GCA_963921465.1 of Triticum timopheevii. Lineage (NCBI taxonomy): Eukaryota > Viridiplantae > Streptophyta > Magnoliopsida > Poales > Poaceae > Triticum > Triticum timopheevii. Next base: position 483,300,461 of record OY997270.1, on the reverse strand, counting down.
TGGCGGACTGAGTGTCGAAGCTATCTGATGTAATTCGATTATGAAATCCTGGTTGCTGTTATACGGATATAAAATATCTGGTGTGTTTTTATAAGAAATATCAATTTGATTAGTACATGGATTATCAATAATAGGCTAATTACCCTGCTTATTGGAGTTTTCTATTGTAGACGGTTACTCAGACAGCACCGTGGGCGATGAACTCAAACAACACACATGGTTTCTAGAAAGTAGGCGTGTTCGATCAACTAACAATCACACACGGCTTCCGGCAGAGAACTGTTTGCGTTAGGCCACCTTGCACAAACGTTTCCACACAAAAAATTGTGTGTGATATACATACGAGCGGAAATGTTTTTCTGGATTCACCGTGTGGGATGTACATGCAAATGGAAAAACAATTGGGTTCGATGCCCCGCCAGATCGCACACGAACTCATTTTGCCCCATCCAGTGTGCCAGGAGGGCATGTCCCCAACGGTTTCTGGGTCATGTGGGAAGGACCCCCCCCCCCTATCGCCCACACTCCTTGGTGACGGTTCCAAACGCCGTCGCGGAAAGGGGTTAAAAACCGTTTGTATAGCACATTGGTGTACAATGTCTGTGTACGTTAAGTGGGGTGTACCTAACAAAGAAAATGTTTGCTGTTTTAAAATGAAAGTACAAGTAGTAGAGATCAGTACTGTTCAAGGAACTCAAAATTATGTTTTCTATTTTGAAGAGGAACACATAATTAATATCACTACCGGAACAGGTAGGCTAGAAAAGAGGAGAGGAGATTCAGCACAACCCTAGGAAGATGTACTTCCTCCGGCCATTTTTACTCCGCATATAAGATTTGTAAAGTTTGACCAACTTTATAGAAAAAAAGCAACGTTCACAATACAAAATCAATATCATTGGATGCGTCATGAATTTAATTTTTATATTGTACAAATTTAGTATTGTACATGTTCATATTTTCTTATATAAACATGGTCAAAGTTTATGAGATAGATAGCGGGCGATGGAGTGAGCGATGGGAGTGAGGGCTGGCCCAATCGCTTCGGACATGAGCGTTAACGGCCGTTAGCGGCGCTTCGTCACTGCTGTCAGCCCGCGAGTGATCGGCCACGTCAAAACTCTAACGAATCAGTGTTTTCTGCCACTGTCAAAATTGTGGTGCGGTGCAAAGTGCCACGTTTTATAAAGTGGTAGTTTTCCAAGAGGTATGACACTAAAGTGGTGCTTCCGTGCATTTTACCCGAACATTGGAAATGTCGATTGGAAGGAGAGTGGTACGAACAATAGACGATAGTACCGTGGTCCTGGCTAGAACCTAGCGTACCTTATCAAAGACAGAAGCCTTTCACAATGCAATTTTAAGTCAAAGCATTGCTATGTTTGTGAGGGCCTGTGTGGATGGAGTCCACACAGGCAGCTCCATGCCCACGCAGCAATCTCAGCATTAGACTTGAGAAATCCAACGCCTCAAATTCCTGCCTGACTCTGGTAGCTTTTTGAGGAAGCAAACCAAATAGGTTGTGAGTATCTGACTGTTGTGCTTTCATGGCCACTTCTCTTCTTCCATATAAGTATGAGAAACATTATCACCATTGCCGGTGTCAAAACCGGCGGATCTCGGGTAGGGGGTCCTGAACTGTGCGTCTAGGCAGATGGTAACAGGAGACAAGGGACACGATGTTTTACCCAGGTTCGGGCCCTCTTGATGGAGGTAAAACCCTACGTCCTGCTTGATTAATATTGATGATATTGGTAGTACAAGACTGGATCTACCACGAGATCAAGGAGGCTAAACCCTATGGTATGATTGTTGTGATGTATGTTGTGTCCTACGGACTAAAGCCCTCCGGTTTATATAGACACCGGAGGAGGCTAGGGTTACACAGAGTAGGTTACAATGGTAGGAGATCTACATATCCATATTGCCAAGCTTGCCTTCCACGCCAAGGAAAGTCCCATCCGGGCACGGGACGGAGTCTTCAATCTTGTATCTTTGTAGTCTTGGAGTCCGGCGGATGATGATAGTCCAGCTGTCCGAACACCCCCTAGTCCAGGACTCCCTCAGTAGCCCCTGAACCAGGCTTCAATGACGATAAGTCCGGCGCGCATAATGTTCGGCATTGCAAGGCAGGTTCCTCCCTTGAATAATCCATAGAAGATCATGAACCCCAGGATAGTGTCCGGCTCTGCAAAATAAATTCCACATTCCACCGTAGAGAGAATAAAATGTACACAAGTCTAATTTGCTGACATATTATGCGGCATGACATCACACCGCTACCAGGCTTTTACTTGAATCGTTTTTTTTATTATACCACCCCAACACGTTTAGCGAAGCGGTTTCCTTGGCACGTCTTGTCGAAGCAGAGATCGTGTTCCCCTTATCCCAGGATTCTCATCAATACGACATGGGTAACCCAACCGCGCCATTGATGGTGGCGCTTGGGAGATAAGCGAGTTTTACCAGGCTGGTGGGGGGCGCATAGTCTTCGCCCTGCCTATATAAGGGATAAGGATTCACCTTTTCACCCACGCCTTCTTCCTCCTTTGCTCATCCACCTCCGCGCACTCAAGCTCCAACGCCCAAGCTCGCGCATCTCGTCTTAACCTTCCCCGACCATGTCCGGAGGGGGAGGCAAGTGGTTGGCTTCCACCGTCAAGGAGGAGCACATCACCAAGCTGCGCAACGCCGGATACCTTTCCAGCGATATTGCGCACCGGCTGCCCGACGAGAGGCAGCTCATCCCTACCCCTGGGCTCCATGAGAGGGTCGTCTTCCTTCCCCACTTCCTCCGCGGACTAGGCTTTCCACTGCACCCTTTCGTCCGGGGGCTCATGTTCTATTATGGCCTAGATTTCCACGATCTGGCGCCGAACTTCATCCTCAACATCTCGGCGTTTATCGTCGTGTGCGAGGCCTTCCTCTGCATCCAGCCCCACTTCGGCCTGTGGCTCAAGACCTTCAACGTCAAGCCGAAGGTTGTGAAGGGCACGCAAGCGGAATGCGGAGGCGCCATGTTGGGCAAGTTGCCCAACGTCCTTTGGCTCGATGGGGCCTTCGTGGACTCCGTTAAGGGGTGGCAATCGGGGTGGTTCTATATCACCGAGCCGCGCGAACCCACGTGGGCGGCGGCCCCCGAGTTCAGATCTGGCATCCCCACGCAGCTCACCTCCTGGAAAGAGAAGGGCTTGTTGTGGGGCAATCCGAAGGAGCTGACTGGACTCCGAGCCTGTATCCAGAAGCTGGTGAACAATAAGCTTAGGCTCGTCGACATGGTCCAAGTCATGCTCATCCACCGGATCCTCCCATGCCAGGAACGGGCATTCAATCTGTGGGAGTTCAATCCAGAACAGCACCAGGCGCTAAGCGGGCTCTTTGACACGACGTATGAAGGCGCCTGGAGGGTGCTGTTTAAGGGCGCCGAAGCCCCCGCATCCGCGACGGAAGATCGCGGATTTCGCTCACAGCATCCAGCTGATGAGGTAAGTGATTCAACCCCTTTACGAGACACTTGTGGTAAACAGATTGATTCTAAGAGGGTTTCAATCTCTCTTTTCCTTTGGCAGGAATGGATGGAGAAGGCCGAGCAGCTCATCTGTCCGGCTCCCATGCCAGAAGACCCAGCGAACGCCGGTCTAGCAGGGCTGCTGGTTCCGGCACCGCACGTGGTGCCGGAGAAGAAGGCCAAGAAGGTGGCCACGGGGACTCGAAAGAGTTCCCGCAATCAAGCGTCCGACGACGAGGCGGACTCCTCCCCCGAAGACGAGGAGGAGGAAGAAGACTCTCTCCCGGAGGAGGGAGAGAGGAAGAGGAAGGCTTCCCCAATAGGGGAGGCCAAAGGGTCCAAGAGGGGGAGAACTATTCCCCCGGACAGTTCCGCCAACACCATCGTTGTCGAGGAGGAGTGGCCTTCAAGGGCCAGGCCTCCGGCGAGATCGTAAGTATCCGGATCCCTGATATGCAATTTCTTTCGCGTCACCTAGTGTCCTACTAATGCCGCATACTGTCCGCAGTCCGGCCGATGATGATCTCCCCGCTTCATCGAGCGGATCGTTGGCCCCGTCGGATGTGGATTCACTTCCGACTGCCTCTACCCCCGCGCCGATGAGGACGCCGAGGTGGGATCACAAAGAGGGACCCATCAGGAGGAGGCTCCGGAGGCGCCGCCAGGCAGCCTCCCGGACTTTGCGCCGGACTCTACATCGGAACCTGCAGCGATTCCAGAGTCCGGCAGGCGGCCCCTTCGAAAGAAGGGCAAGACTGTGACATCGGCGGCCTCCATCCAACCGGAGGCGCCGGACAACTTGTTGGAGGCGCTTAAAGGCGCTTCCATCGAGGAAGAACACCGCACTATCATGAGTGCGGTGATTCAGAAGGTTCAACTCACCAAGAGCGGGCTGACCGAAGCCTGCAGCAGCCTTCTAACAGGCTTTGAGGTAAGAAGTTATAATTATGTAATGTAATACCGCATAGACAGTAGCCCCTGATGCTCAGTTCGGTGTTCGGAAAGAAAAGCCGGACTGAGGATCTAAGAAGATATACGTAGGGTTGCTTAAAATATGTCAATATGGGTTTGCAGGCTGCGCTGCTGACCTCTGCCGCATTGACTGTGGAGGTCGGTGCGTTGAAGCAGGATCTCGAGCGGTCCGAGCAAGAGCTCGGCCATGCCAAGAAGCAGCTCGAGGACAAAGAAGGTGAGTAACACCACTTTGAATAGTTACCTTACAGAAAAGGATTTTGGTTGCAATAAAATTAACAAGGATAATATGGGTATTGCAGGGGCCACGAACGAGGTGGCAGCCCTGAAGGAGGCTGTGTCCGCGGCCGAACGCAGTGCGGCCGCGGAACGGGCAGAGCGAGAAAAGCAGGAGGCACAGGTGGCGGAAGTACGGCAAGAGCTCCAGGCTCTCATGGAGAAGCATGAGAGCTTGGAGCGTGACTCCAAGACTCGAGAGTCCGAGCTTGCCTCGGCTCTCGAAAGTGCCAAGTCCGCCAAGGCCGAGGCCCGTAAGGCCCGTCAGGAGGTTGAAGATGTAAAGAAGATAGCGGCGGGTAATGCATTTTTCATGCAAAGCAAGCATGTTAATGTAAACTACCTAACACTTACTCGCATTCGGAGCTCTCCAGGGGCGTTTGCAGATCTGCCGCGTAGTGTGTCCGATGCCGCCGCATTCTATCGTGGCGAGGAGGGGAGCTCGACGGAGAAGGTCTTCTGGTCTCAGTACGCTGAGGCCGGCCATCCGGTGCCCCCAAGCGACCAGCTGAAGCAGCTGGTCGAACTCCACAAGGTAGCTGAGGAGGCCATGAAGGGCCTTATAGTCCGGCTGTGGCCTGGACAGGCCATGCCTGGGAGCAACTTCGGCCTCGTGCGGCGGCTGGTGGATGCGTGCCCCTGGGTGGAGGTTATCAAGCGCTCCGCCTGTATTGAAGGTGCTCGTCGGGCCCTTGCCCGCACAAAGGTGCACTGGGGCAGGCTGGATGCGGAGAAGCTTCTCACTGACCCGCCGCCACCGGGCAAGGAGTATCGTACGCCCGAAATGTATTATAAAACTGTCTTGAAGGGAGCCCGCGATATTGCGGATGAATGCCCCAGAGATGTAATTTTTGAGTAAACTCGCTATGTATTATCCTGTGCGCTGAAAACTTTGTTCATATGCGCATTAAGCAACGCTTGTTTAATTTAAAATATTACCTTCTGTGCGGCCGTTTATAAAATCTGAGAGATGGCAAGTCGTTGGCTTCAGCCCCCGAGCCGCGAGTGCTGGGGTGTTCGGGATAAACTTGAGCACTCTTGTTCCCATTTTTGGGTCCATCTAGGGAGGCGCTCAACACAACGAACAAGGCAACCAGACTTATAATACTTGAACACTCTCACTTATCCATAGAATTCTATAATTTTAAATTTCGGCGAAGCCCCTGGTATTCAGAAGACCGAATCCGGGGCGCTATCCACGCCTTCGTCGGACATTTATCCGGAACTTCGCTCGAAGCGGCGTGAGTCTTTAAGGACTCGAAAAGACCTCTCGAACAGCGACCAGTCTCTCGCCTTATCATGCCGGTCAGTTTTAGCTTTCTCCACTGAGGCGCTCGCCCGGCTCAACCGGGGCGCAATCGCAGTGGTTCTCCCAGTGCCACCTTAGCCGACAGAACGGAACGTAAGGCACCAAAACGTGGGAGCCTGGCAAAGCCAACTATTGACCCAAGACATGATTCGGAGCCGATTCATATAATGCTATAAGTTCGGGGTGCCGCACTTATGAAAGTGTTCGGACTTATCACACCATAATGTGGGGAACATAAGCCCCTGGTGTATTAGACCGTACCAAAATGTACGGGTGCAAGATGTCCTGTAATGAACATATATATATATATATATATATATATATATATATATATATATATATATATATATATATATATATATATATATATATATATATATATATATAAAGTAATGTAATTGCAGTCGAAAAGTGCTGCATTATTTATTAAAGGAAGTCTGCTATGAGTGCGGACTGATACAAATAGTGCGGTAAGTAAGGGATTTGGACTAATTAAACATGTCCCCCTCCAGGGATGAGCTGCGGACTTGGTGTATATAATCGAATTTAATGCTCGTAATTGAGACCACCTGAGTGTTCGTCGCGGCCTTCTTTCTTCCCTGGCTGTTGCATCGTGAGTTCGGCAGGTTCACCGCCGGACAGGGCCTCTGGTTAACGGAGTCCTGTGTATACAAAGAAGGAAAATAATAATAAAAAGGGTGGCGCACTTGCGAGCCCCTGGTGTGGTCGAGCCGCACTCTGGGTCCATTGTGATCGTGCCCCTTCCCCTGCGCCCATGGTATCTCCAAAGCGTAATGATGTACGTGGAGGGTTGTTCTTGCAATCATGCGAGGGCGGGGGTTAGGGCCGCATTGCTACGCGTGCTCTGATCGTGCCAGGTTGTCTTGGTTGGTATTGCTTCGGGCACGTTTTGCTGTATCCGGCCGTTTAACGGCCGGACTCGAAAATTGCCTTACAAGGCTGCTCTGTACTTCTGCCGCGAGAGCCGCTGTATGTTCCTCCTTTCGGAGGGAGCGTTCCGTATTTCCGTTGACCGTGATGACTCCACGAGGGCCTGGCATCTTGAGCTTGAGGTATGCATAATGCGGCACCGCGTTGAACTTTGCAAACGCGGTTCGTCCGAGCAGAGCGTGATAGCCGCTGCGAAATGGGACTATGTCGAAGATTAACTCTTCGCTCCGGAAATTATCCGGGGATCCGAAGACCACTTCCAGTGTGACTGAGCCCGTACAATTGGCTTCCACACCTGGTATGACACCTTTAAAGGTTGTCTTTGTAGGTCTAATCCTTGAGGGGTCTATGCCCATCTTGCGCACTGTATCCTGATAAAGCAGGTTCAGGCTACTACTGCCGTCCATCAGGACTCTCGTGAGGTGAAATCCATCGACGATTGGGTCTAAAACCAATGCGGCGAATCCGCCATGGCGTATGCTGGTCGGATGGTCTCTTCGATCGAAAGTGATCGGACAAGAGGACCATGGATTGAACTTCGGGGCGACTGGCTCCATCGCATAGACGTCCCATAGTGCGCGCTTCCTCTCCCTCTTGGGTATATGGTTTGCGTAAATCATGTTCACCGTCCGCACTTGTGGGGCGAAACCCTTCTGTCCTCTATTATTCAGCGGTCGGGTCTCCTCCTCGTCGTCGCTGTTTAGCCCCTTGTCATTGTTTTCGGCAATTAACTTGCCTGCCTGCTTGAACACCCAGCAATCTCTGTTGGTGTGATTGGCTGGCTTTTCGGGGGTGCCATGTATCTGGCATAAGCGGTCGAGTATTCGGTCCAAGTTGGACGGGCCCGGAGTGGTTCTTTTGAATGGCTTCTTCCGCTGACCGGGTTTAGAGCCTTGGAATCCGGCGTTGACTGCCGTATCCTCCTTATCGTCGCCGTTAATGCGGCGTTTGTTTTTGTTTCGACGTGACCTGCCGTTGTGGTCCTTAGTATCCGGACTGCCAGAATTTTTATTGAGGTTGTTGCTGCGAGCTAGCCAGCTATCCTCTCCCGCGCAAAAGCGGGTCATGGATTTCGGCTTTTCCTGTCCCAGGTGCCGGGCTAGCCACTCGTCGCGGATGTTATGTTTGAAGGCTGCAAGGGCCTCTGCATCCGGACAGTCGACGATTTGGTTTTTCTTTGTCAAGAACCGTGTCCAGAATTGTCTGGCTGATTCCTCTGGCTGCTGAATTATGTGGCTTAGGTCATCGGCGTCTGGTGGCCGCACATACGTGCCCTGGAAATTGTCGAGGAACGCGGCTTCTAGGTCTTCCCAACACCCAATTGACTCTGCGGGCAAGCTGTTAAGCCAATGCCGAGCTGGTCCTTTAAGCTTGAGTGGGAGGTACTTGATCGCATGGAGATCGTCGTCGCGGGCCATATGGATGTGAAGGAGATAATCTTCAGTCCAAACCGCGGGGTCGGTTGTGCTGTCGTAGGATTCGATGTTTACGGGTTTAAACCCTTCAGGGATTTGATGATCCATTACTTCGTCAGTGAAGCATAGCGGGTGTGCGGCGCCTCTGTATTGAGCAATATCACGACGCAGCTCGAGAGAGCGTTGTCTGCTGTGTTCGGCCCGGCCGGGGTTATTGTATCTGGCGCGACGGTATTCGTCGCGGGACGTGTGGCGCCCTCGTGATCCGTAGATGGATCTGGATTGCCTTGCTTTGTCCTCCAACACGTCTCGCAAGTCCGGCGCGTTCCCTCTTGGCTTCGTACTTTTGGAGCGATGCCGGGGTACGGTCTTTGTGGAGGGTCTGGATGCCTCTCTGTCGCGACCACGGGGTGGTCGGTCGGCCGTATCGTGCGCTGGTGATGAAGGTATGTATGCTTCCTCCTCTAATCAGGGGAGCAACTTGCGTCTGGGGTAGCTTTTGGAGGGGCGTTCGAGTTTAAACTCTTCGGCCGCGAGGACCTCGGTCCATCGATCGGCCAGTAGGTCCTGATCAGCTTGAAGTTGCTGCTGCTTTTTCTTTAGGCTATTTGCCGTGGCGATAAGCCTGCGTTTAAAACGCTCTTGTTCGACGGGATCCTCGGGCACGACAAATTCATCGTCGTTGAGGCTTGCCTCGTCTTCGGTGGGAGGTATATAGTTATAATCCTCGACCTCTTCGTCTGCCGCCCTCTCGTGGGGGCTTGCTTCTGCGTCCTCCTGCGCTGAGTCTTGCTGGAGGGGATTATCTTCGGCACTCTCTGGGGTATTATTATCTCCTGTGCCGGAATCTCCATTCTTGATGTGGCGGGATTTAGAGCGGCGCCGCTGACGCCGGCGCTTGGGCTGTTTCTTTAAGGAATCTGCCTCCGCTACTTCTTCGCCGTCCCCGTCCTTTGGGGTGTCCACCATGTATATGTCGTATGACGAGGTGGTCTTCCAGTGCCCTGTAGGCGTTGGTTCCTGTTCGTCTCCGGCATCGTCGCCCATAGCGTCGATGTCTTCGGAGTCGTAGTCTAGCATGTCGGTAAGATCGTCGACAGTGGCTACAAGGTGGGTGGTGGGTGCGCTCTGAATTTCTTCGTCGTCCGTATCCCAACCATCCTGGCCATAGTCCGGCCAGGACTCTCCCGATAGCGAGAGATGCTTTAGCGAATTTAGGATGTCGCCAAAGGGCGAGTATTGGAAGATGTCCGCGGCGGTGAATTCCATAACCGGCACCCAATCCGATTCGATTGGCAGGGGCGCAGGAGGTCCGGAGTCCGGCAAGGAGTCCGGCACCTCGGAATCACGAGTTTCGCGAGGGACAAGGTTAGTGTTTGGCTCCATCGCCGTGGAAGTTGAAGCCCCCGAGGTGGTGTCCATCCACCGGTCCTCGATCTGGGCGATCGGCTCCGGACTAAGGGCCGAGGCGGATTCGTGCGCGGACACCAAGGCACTGTTCGGTGGCAGAGCTAGATCATGCCCATCGCAACAGTGCGGCGCGCTTGGCTTTGGCTCGAGCCCGTCGAAGATCAAGTCCCCGCGGATGTCGGCTGTGAAGTTTAGGCTTCCGAATCTGACCTGATGGCCAGGGGCGTAGCTTTCGATCTGCTCCAGATGGCCAAGTGAATTAGCCCGCAGTGCAAAGCCGCCGAATACGAAGATCTGTCCGGGGAGAAAAGTCTCACCCTGGACAGCGTTGTTGATTGAAGATGCCATCGAGCCTATCGGTGACGACACAGAGGAACTCTCAATGAAAGCACCAATGTCGGTGTCAAAACCGGCGGATCTCGGGTAGGGGGTCCCGAACTGTGCGTCTAGGCGGATGGTAACAGGAGACAAGGGACACAATGTTTTACCCAGGTTCGGGCCCTCTTGATGGAGGTAAAACCCTACGTCCTGCTTGATTAATATTGATGATATTGGTAGTACAAGAGTGGATCTACCACGAGATCAAGGAGGCTAAACCCTAAAGCTAGCCTATGGTATAATTGTTGCGATGTATGTTGTGTCCTACAGACTAAAGCCCTCCGGTTTATATAGACACCGGAGGAGGCTAGGGTTACACAGAGTCGGTTACAATGGTAGGAGATCTACATATCCGTATTGCCAAGCTTGCCTTCCACGCCAAGGAAAGTCCCATCCGGACACGGGACGGAGTCTTCAATCTTGTATCTTCGTAGTCTTGGAGTCCGGCGGACGATGATAGTCCGGCTGTCCGGACACCCCCTAGTCCAGGACTCCCTCAACCATCCTTCTCTAGGTTCGCACCAAAAAGATTTTCAAGTTCATTGCGCGGGAGGGGCGGCTGGGTTAGGTTTCCATATTAAATCCCTCGCCCTAGTACAACAATAGTTAGGGTTAGTTCTTTTGGTGGCTTTTCTTGAGCTTCTATAATAGGATGCCCCCTATCCAATTTATTCTAGAAGTCCAATCAAAATTTTCTGTTTAGAAGCCTTCTAGTCAAGTCTTAATTGGTAGGCTTCTAAAAAAATTTGGTTGGGCTTCTAGAATAGAATAAGCTGGGTAGAGGCAGATTATTCCAGCTTATTCTTGAAGCCAGAAAAAGAATTGGCCCTAAGTATAATGTACGCTCTAGATTCAAAATAGCATTGGTTCCGACAAAGATATTTAAAAGCTCCAGAGGTATAGGTCAAATGCCTTTATATCCCAGGCATGCAACTTCCCATTATACAGTGTGCAGTCCTGTCAAAAAAACCTCTGATCATAGGACAAATGCCATCCAAACAAAAATTACCTGCGGCTAACTTGTATTATCCATTGGAAAGAAATTTTTCACTGTGATATATCTGAATCAGGAATCATGCATAAGAAATATACAATCCACTAGCAAGCTTGCTTAAAATCAACATTCTGAAAAGAAACAAACATGTTGTACATTTGTGTAGGCCCAAGTTTTAGTTTTGCACTTATAGAATCCACGGAGTGGGAACCTTTCGTCCGCTCGTCCCATGGTCCGCCTGATCTAATTGCTAGAGATCTTTTTAGATGTGGGTTAGACTAATCTGGATGATTAGATGTTTTAAGTGGGTCTGATAGTGAGGTGGTAGTGCTCTGTGTACTTAAGTGGGGTGTACCTAAGAAAGAAAATGTTTGCTGTTTTATAAATGAAAGTACAAGTAGTAGAGATCAGTATTGTTCAAGGAACTCAAAATTATGTTTTCTATTTTGAAGAGGAACACATAATTAATATCGCTACCGGAAAAGGTAGGCTAGAAAAGAGGAGAGGAGATTCAGCACAACCTAGGAAGATGTACTTCCTCCGGCCATTTTTACTCCGTATGTAAGATTTATAAAGTTTGACCAACTTTATAGAAAAAATAGCAACGTTCACAATACAAAATCAATATCATTGAATGCGTCATGAATTTAATTTTTATATTGTACAAATTTAATATTATAGATGTTCATATTTTTTATATAAACATGGTCAAACTTTATAAAGTTTGACTTTAGAAAAATCTTATATGTGTCGTAAAAAGGACAGGAAAGGGTATCTCTGTTCTTTCTTTTGAGAGACCTGAACATGGTAAAAAAAATAAGGAAACTTCTTTCTTTTGAGAGACCTGAACATGGTAAAAAAATAAGGAAACAGGAGAAGGAAAGAAAATCCTTAAGAAAACGGAAATGATAAATCCTAAACGTTTGGATTTTAAGCATGGCAACCTGAATGTTTTTCATTGCATATTTTGTTGACCCGAGGTGACAAGTTTAGCTGGCAAACATGTCAACTTTCTGACAAAAAACGAACAAGGGCAAATTTGCCATGTTTATCAACTAAATTTGCCACCTCGCGTCAACTAAAATTGCCACGGAAAAACATTCAGGTTGCCTTGCTTAAAATCCGAACGTTCAAAATTTATCGGGTCCAAAAAAAAGCCCTCTAGTGGGTCGGCCCACACAGAGAGGGAAATTCTGCAGTGTCATCCGACCAAGGGCGAAAATGTTGAGAGCTCCTCCTCGGCGCCTATAGCGCCAGGAGAGAAAGCTGGCGCTCACGCGCGCGTTAAGTGGGCCGTGGCCCATTAAGCACTTCTCTTTTCCGCTTGCTCTGGTCTTCGCTCGCTCCCGCGTTCACTCGCTGACTAGGCTAGTCGCTCTTTGTTCAGGTCTTTGTGGTTGACTGGCCTCCTGTAAACTTTCTGAAAATATTTTTTTCAAAAAAAATCAAAGAAAGATCGCAAAAAACAAAAACGTTCACAAAATTTGAAGAAAGTTGGGAAATTTGAAAAAGGTTCATCAATTTTTAAGAAAGTTCACGAATTAAAAACAATTGATTGATTTTGAAGAAAAGTTCACAAATTTGAAGAAAACTTCATCGAATTTGAAAAAATAGTTTAGCGAAGTTGAAAATAGTTCACCGACTTTGAGAAAAAGTTCATCGAGTTTCAAAAAAGTTCATCGAGTTCAAGAAAAAGTTCATCGAGTTTCAAAAAAGTTCATCGAGTTTGAAAAAAGTTCATCGAGTTTCGAAAAAGTTCATTGAATTTAAGAAAAAAAATCATCGAGTTTCAAAACAGTTCATCGAGATTGAAAATAGTTCATCAAATTTCAAAAAAGTTCATGAATTTAAAAAAAGTAAACCAAATTTGAGAAAAAGTTCATTGACTTATGCATTGAACCAAAAAATTATATGCAATGAAGTGGGTTCGATCCGTAGACCTCCTTCTACACTTGATAGTCCATTGCCACCGCACCTAACCTCAGTTACTCACTTAAACTGCAGCGCAAATCTTTAAGAACGAACGCCAACAACAAATCTGATTTTTAAATAAAGTTCAAACGCAACCTTTTCTCTGCAAACGTGCATATTATTATGAAACGCGACTTTTTAAACATAGTAAATAGTATTTCAGAAAAAAGGAACTCAAACAGTTTTCTAAAACATAAAATATTTTTGGAAAATCTTGATTATTCTTGAAAACATCAACTTTTTTTTAATCATTGATCAATTTTGAGAAACGGGAACATATTTGCAAAACTTTGAATGAAGTTTGCAAAACAGGAATATTTTTTAAAACTTTGAACAAATTCAAAAGTATGAACATATTTAGGATCTACGAAAAAATTGAAATCAGGTATTCTTGAAATTCTGATAAAAATTGGAAAAAGTTAATTTTTTTATGAAAATGGGAACATTTTAAACTGCTGAACAAAATATTATACATGAACAATTTTTAAATACACGATGATTTTTTAATACTCCGGAACAAATTTTGAAAATGGTAACATTTTCCAAACTCCTGATTTTTTTTAAAAAACACGAAAAAATTTGAAAGCCCTAACATTTTTTGAAAACGGGAACATTTTAAACTCCTGAATAAAATATAAAAATGCGAACAATTATTGAAAACACAAACTTTTTTTAAACTCTGGAAAATTTGGAAAATGGAAACATATTTTGAAAACTCTTGAGTTTTTTTTAAACACGAACAATTTTGAAAACACAAACATTTTTTGAAAACAGGAACATTTTAAACTCCGAAGAAAATAATAAACGCGGACAAAATTAGAAAACACGAACATATTTTAAACGCGGACAAAATAATAAACGGGAACAAATTTGGAAAATGGGAACATTTTATAAAACTCTTCAGTTTTTTTAGAAAACTGGAACAATTTTGAAAACACAGACATTTATTGACAATGGGAACATTTTAAACTCCCGAACAAAAAAAACGTGAACAAAATTTGAAAAGACAAACATTTTTTAAACTCTGGAACAAATTTTCAAAGCGGGAACATTTTCTAAAACTCTTGATTTTTTTAAGAAAAACATGGACAATGTTGAAAACCCAAACATTTATTGAAAACGGGAACAATTTTCAAAGCTGGAACATTTTTTGAAACTCCAAAAAAAAGAAACATGAACAATTTTGGAACTTGTGAACAGTTTTTCGAATATAGAATAACTGGTGCATTTTGTGGAAGTCCCAAACTATATTTTAAAAAGCAAACATTTTCTGAAAATAAGAACATATTTTCGAAATTTTGGACATTTTTTTGAAAACACGAGCATTTTTTTGAAAACCCTGAACATATTTTCAAATTGCAAACATTTTTGAATTCTATAAATTCTGAAAATTTCAAAAATTTTGAAGAAAGAAACAGAAAAAGGAAAGAAATGAAAAAAGAAGAAAGAAACAGGAAAGATAAAACAAAAACGAAAATAAAAAAGAAACAGAAGAAAAAATAAACGGAAAAGAAAAAACCTATAAGAAAACCAGCCAGAAAAACAACAGGAAAAAAACCGATTCGGGGAACCATCTAGAAGGTTCCCAAAACCGGGAGAAACCACCCGCCCCTACTTAACCGCTAACGGGCCGGGCCCAGATTGTGTCGGTTGCGCCTGAACCTGTGCGTTTCCTCGACAGTTTGCCGCAACGTGCGTCACATAGGATATTCCGAAATGTTGTATCTCGCTTATAGCGAGACTAGTATCCGTCTCACCTGAAAGGCTCGCGCGCATATGTTGGCTTGTTAGCGTAGTCTTTTTTTTTTGCATGGTAATATGTGTCTCATTCATATCATAAAGAACAAAGTACAAGTCACGTAAAGACCGACATGACAAAACTGAAAAGATAACAGAACATCTCTGAGCTTGACACCAACGTCCGTCACCAGCCTCCGACACCACCACAGCAGCCACCGAAGAAAAGAATGACGAATCACCTCCTTACCCGAGCTCGACGCGGCTCCATCGCTGATATGCAGCTTTACGGACCTCCAAGGTGGCTCACCAAAAGTGAAATCCTTACCGTTGAACGAATCAGACCAGGGCAACACCCCGAACACGCCATCGAACTCCAGATCTAGCAACCCACCACAACTAAAACGCCGAAGGAGGAAACCATATCTGCCATCCACCAACCACGAGCCCAGCACATGCTCCGTCTTCCAGATGTCGTCGATGCAGACCATAATTTGCATCCGCTCCTGGACTACCTCCTAAGCTCCGCGCCGACGCTAGAGCAAACACCGTCACAACGGCGGAGCCCGAGGACACAGGTCCACCACGAGGATGCCGCTGCCGCCACGCCATCCTTGCTTGAACAAACTGGTTTCCAAATCCATCCCCAACCATAGGACCGATGGCCTCGTCAGGGAAGGATCCGAAGAATCTTTATTCAATGTTGTCATCGTCGCCGCCGAAGGAAAGACGATGAACAACCTAAAAACCTAGACTACGAGAGAGTAAAAACGATCCACACGCGTGGATCCGGCGACCCCCCCTCACCACCGACGACCGAGGTCGCCGGCGGAGGGGAGCCGCCGGAGAGCGGTGTTGGAAGATCGGCCTCCCCTGGCGGTGGCTAGGGTTCCAGCCGCCAGGGACGAGAGGAAAACAGGGACTGGTTGGAGTAGTCGCTTGCTTGCTAGTTCAACTGCTCGTCCACTCATTCTACGTACTGTTTCTTCTGAGTTTTTTTTGTTTCATCAATCATGTTTTTTGTTTCTTTCATGGTTTTTACCAGTTTTCTTTTTTTTCCTTTTTTTCTTCATTCTTTCTTATTCATTTTACTGTTTTTACTTTCCTTTTTTTCCTTTTTTGTGTTTTCTTTTCAGTTTTTATAGGTTTCTGCTGTCTTATTTGTACATTTTTTGTATACATCAGGAACTATTTTTATATACACATTTACTATTTTTCCAATACGTGATTAACATTTTGACAACTTATATATCTTTATGTCTACTTTTTCATACACTTGGTATAGTTTTTTTTGTTTTTTTAGACATATTGTTTATATCAACTTTTTCATATACATTGTACATCTTTCGCATACATCAGGAACATCAGAATAAGTTATTCTTCACCGAGGTAATCTTACGATCGCTTCATAAACAAATTACATTTAGAATACAAATAACTACATTCATATTGATTCACTACGTAAAATTTGGTATAAAAAACAAAAAAATAGATTATAGGACCAGAAATATCGTATTTTATGTATGTTTTTACGTTCGTAATTTTACGTAACATAAAATATTTTTTACATCGAGTATATATTTTCTTACATTCTCTTTTTACGTATGAAATAAGACAAAATTTACGAAATCTAAAAATACGGTGCATTGATGTCAAAATGTTAATCATGACTTTAGAAAATGTTAATCATGACTTTAGAAAATGTTAAACATGTGTGTGTGTGTGTGTCTATAAATATTTTCTAAATTCTTGATTAACATTTTTTAAACATATATTTCATGTCTACTTTTTCCGTACACATTCCACATTTCTTGTATGCCTCAAATTTATTTTTATAAATTTAACATTGTTCATGTACATGATTAACACTTTTGAAAACTTGCATTTTTATGTCTACTTTTTTCCAAACACATTGTATACTTTTCCAAACACACTTCAGAAACTTTTTCTCCATACATATTTAACATTTTTTAAATGCATGACTAATATATTTCAAAAAAGATTGAAAACTTTATTATTTTTTCTAGTTTTTTCCATACGAATTTGAACTTTTTGTATATGCCAGAAACACTTTTTCTACATATTTAGCATTTGTTTAATGCATGATCAACATTTTTCAAATTTTGTATATAAAGTGCTTCTTATAATAGACATGCTCAGAATATTTTTCCCAATATGTTTAATCCAAACTAATGATAGATAAAAACATGATGAACAAAATGGACATGATTATTTGACCACATGAAAATAAAATACTAGTCAAAGTAAGCTTACAATCTATATGTAGGATAAAAGCAGCATGCCCATGTTGATAGCAACTAGCAAAATTCCAAATACAATCCCTAAAACAGGGGATACGCTCACATACGGAATGGTGGAAGAAGAAGAGTTCGCACCGAAAGCCATTTCGCCAAAGAGATTGTCATCATTGCGGAAGTAGTCGTAGTTGAGGAAGTCGTTGTGGGCGGCCACATTTGAGAAGAAGCCAACAGTCACACGAGAGCGCTCCCCCATAAAAATGAGTGTCTCTCTCCTGTACAGGAACATAAGATAGAGGGTTTCAAAGGCCCAGTGCTCCACTTCACGGTGCACATTGTGAAGCGGAGTAGGAAATGTGTAGGCAACACAAAGCTTTAGAACGGGAAGGTAGTCACATATGTGTATAGGGAATGACTGGTGTGTGTGATACGTCTCCAACGTATCTATAATTTTTGATTGTTCCATCCTATTATATTATCTGTTTTGAATGTTTTATATGCATTAATATGCTATTTTATATGATTTTTGGGACTAACCTATTAACCTAGAGCCGAGTGCCAGTTTCTGTTTTTTTCCTTGTTTTAGAGTTTTGCAGAAAAGGAATACCAAAGGAAATCCAAACGGAATAAAACTTTCACGATGATTTTTCTTGGACCAGAAGACACCCAGGAAACTTGGAGTGCAAGTCCGAAGAGCCACGAGGCGGCCACAAGGGTGGAGGGCGCGCCCAGGGGGGTAGCCCCCCCCCCCCCCCCCCGACCTTATGGGCCCCTGAAAGTAAAATCATGCCCTTACATCATGTTTTGATGTTGATGACAATATACATGTAGGGGACTAACAATGGTTGTTAAGTAAATCTCAGGTGTTAGTCCCCGGTTCATTGAAGTGTGTGGATCAAGGGCATACAAGTGATTTTACTCAAGGATGAAGCATAAAAATTGATTTCATATTTGTTTTCTTGAGTATAGGATCCTGCACTATTAAGAGGGGATCGGTTGGGTTAGTTAAAGACTTGCTCAAGTTACATTAATTCCTTGCTTCAACAAAAACTTAGGATCACATAAAAATACTCTGTGCACATGTTCTTTTTGCTCCCATGCCGGATGTCCGGGCTGCCAGCCGGATGTCCGGGTCACTGATGGTTAGACACCAGTAGGTCTGCACGCTCGCGCCGGATGTCCGGGACTCCCAGCCATGCCGGATGTCCGGTATTTTCCCCGGATGCCGGCTCCCTGTCATCCCGACTCCAGTAGGTTTGCACGTTGCTGCCGGATGTCCGGGCTTCGCCCGGATGTTCGGGCCTTCCCATGTCACCGGATGTCCGAGCCTTGCTCCGGATGTCCGGCCCCTTTGTTTTTCTCCTGGCTTCTCCTCTGTTCTTCTAGTGCCTCGCCAGCCCGGATGTCCGGCCACCCTGCCCGGATATCCGGCCTGCCCTTTCACTTATGCTATAACGGCAACATTTGCGCTCACACTATATATAGCCCTTCTTCCCCACAGGAGAGGGCCGACCACTCACTTTGAACAAACCCTAGAACACATTTTACTCTCTCTCTCTCACTCCTCCACACCAAATCTTAGATCCCCAAGGGAATTGAGAGCATTTGAGAGAAGTTGTCCAATCAAGTGATATATCCACTCCCTCCCCTTCTTTGCACCAATGGAATTCGTGATTTGAGCAAGTCTTGAGCTTTTCCCCATTGTTCTTGTTACTCTTGGAGGTTGGAGACTCCTAGGCGGTAGGAGTCTTTCGGAGAGGAATCGACCTTTGTGATTTCCCCTGGAAAAGTTTGTGAGGGTTTGGAGACCACCCCAAGGTCTACCACTAGTGGTTGAGAAACGCCTTCGTGGTGTTGTCTCAAAGGGAGAATAGGGTGAGCCTTCGTGGCGTTGGTGTGCCTTCGTGGTAACATCCACCTCTCTAACGGTGACGTAGCTTCCCTCCAAGGAAGTGAACATCGGCATACATCCTCGTCTCCCGGAGTTGCGGATATTCCTAACCCTAACTCTCTACTTGTGGTTACTTGTATCGTAGCACTTACTTATCTCATATTGTGCTTGTTTCTTTTCATACTCGTGTTACTTGCTCAACACTTAGTACTACTCTTGCAATTGTTAGGCTCACTCTCATATTCCGCATTATTGCCTAAAATTGCTTAGTAATAATTAAAATTTGTAATTGTACCTATTCACCCCCCTCTAGGTCCATCTCGATCCTTTCAATTGGTATCATAGCCTCGTGCTCTATTCTTGTGGCTTAACCACCCTAGAGCAAGATGAACCTAGATGGGACTCCCTTGGTTGCAGATCCAAAGGATAAAGGCGAGGCTTCTTCTGAAGTCAAGTCCTTTACGTATGAGGATCTGGAACGGGCCCTTGCTAAGCAAAAAGAGGAGCATGATGCTTCTCTTGAGGCCTTGGTCCAAATGAGATTAGCCACGTTGTCCACGGTGCTTGCACCACTCTCGGGTGGTGCGGCTTCGAGGCCAACTGTGCCTGCTCCGTCACTTGGTCAACAACCTCCTAGCAACAAACACTCCAGTGTTCCTTGGCTTTACGCAAGACCTCAGGTTGAGAAACCGAGATATAATCCTCAAGGCAAACCTCCTTTACTCAGTGCCACTTCCGACTTTGCCTTGTGGAGAGCTGCTATGCAGGATCATCTTCGACATGGAAACGATGAGATGCTGGAGATCATGGAGTATGGTTATCATGTGGTTGATCCAAAGAACCCTACACTAAGAGAAATTTATGACAAGAATCTCAATGACACTGCAATCATGTGTATAAGGAGAGGTATGGATGAGAAGCAAAGGAGACTGTTCATACACATAACAAGTGCCAAGGAACTATGGGAAAGTATTATAAGATCCAAGACTGGCACCTCTACCCTCCGGAGTGCTCAATATGAAATTGCCAAGGGGCAATTGCAGAACTTTTGTATGGAGGAAGGTGAAACCCCCAATCAACTCCTTGAGTGTCTTATGACCCTCACTGCCGACATTGAGTCATGTGAGTGCGGCAAGACACAAGATGGATTCAACATGACTAAGCGATTCCTTGTGGATAAGTTGCTTCATGCTCTTGCCCCATATCACCGTCAAATGGTGTGGGACATAAGACAACACCATGCCTTCAAGGAAATGACTACAGATGACATCATATCCACCTTCCAACTATTTGAAGAGTCAAAGGCTAATGCCACAAAACATCTTGCCATGCATGGTACCCCATCATCAAAGATCAATCTTGCATTGAAGGCCAAGCATGTATGTGAAGATGAGGAAAGTGAAGAGGAAGAAGAAGATGATGATGATGAAGATGGTGATGAGATTGAATCCGATGAGGGCCCTTCATATGAAGACATGGCTCTCTTTGTCAAGAAGTTTAGCGCGTGAAAATTCAAGGGAAGATTTCAAAACAAGAAAGTAAGAAAATGCTACAACTGTGAAGAAACCAACCACTTCTCCAATGAGTGTCCTTATGAGAAGAGAGAGGATAAACCAAGGTTTCCCAAGACCTTTCCGAAGAGGAAGTTGCCAAATCCTTTGAACTCCAAGCTCAAGAAGGGAGATGGGCAAGCAATGGTTTCTCAAGAAGAATCCGATCCAGATGAGGTTAGTGGTGTTGCCGGAGTTGCTCAAGACTCTCAAAACACTCTGAGGTTAGTGAACAAGAGTGGTGATGTGGTCACCTACAACTACATGAAAGAGTACAAGGGTAACGCTCACAAGTGCCTAATGGCAAAGGCCGTGGTAGAAGATGGAGAGGACAAAAGCTCTCCTGACAAGGTCAAGGTAACCCCACAATCAAATCCTCCTCTTTTCACTCCTTCTACTCCTAGTGATGAGTATCTTGATGCGGAGGATAGCTATGATGATGATGATCCAGATGATCCTATGCTTGCTAAACTTAATAAGTTCATGTGCTCCCTCAAAGGAAATAAGCTCACTATGTTTCGTATGCTTATGGAAATGGTGAGTAAGCACACCATCACCATTAAGGAACTCGAAACCCTCGTCGCCAAGGAAAAGGAAAATTGTGAAATCCTTGAGCGGAAAGTCCAATATGAGGAAGCACGAAATGATGAACTGTGCTTAAAAATTGGTGCAAACATTGATGTTCATACTAAAGATCTTGCCTCCTTGAAAAAGGCTATTGACTTTGCAAAGAGTTGATGAATGATAAAAGTAAGCTTTTGAAGTCTCATGCTTCTCTCTCTAAGGATTGTGAGCTTCTATCCGTGTCCCTCAAGATTAAGGAAGAAGAGCTCACCCTTCTTACAAAGAGTTTTGAGACGCTCAAACTTACTTATCTTGAAACTCTAGCCAAGGCTTACTCTTCTCCTATTATTAATGTTGATGCTTGTACTACTAACTCTAGTGGTGATCTAGCATCTATTCTTGAGGAAAATCGCTTCCTCAAGGCTCGAATCGAGAAAGGTCTCATGACATGTGCTCAAGGGCAAAAGAAACTTAATGAGGTATTGAGCCAACACAATGAGGTGTTTGCCAAAGAGGGACTAGGGTTTGACCCAAGCACAAGCAAGAAGAAGACGTCCTCTCAAAAGTGCACAACCCCTCTTAAAGAAAAATTTGTACGGCAAGGGCACAAGGAGAAAGGTAAGGTTGTTAGTGGGAAGGCCACAAGGGGCATGCCCACTCTCAACAAGCCAAAAGAGTTCATGCCTCCATCCTATGTACTTCGTAAGACTAAGGATGGAGAAGTTTATGCAAAATTTGTTGGTCCTCGAAATGCATTCCGATTCTATGCTATTTGGGTCCCTAAGACCCTTGTGACTAACCTGAGAGGTCCCATTGCAAAATGGGTGCCTCTAACCAAGTCATAATTGTGTGTAGGTTGCCTTCTCTGGTGGAGTAAAATGGGTGATTGATAGTGGATGTACAAATCATATGACCGGAGATAGCAAATTGCTCTATGATTTCATGGAAGCTATTCAACCATTCATGAGCATTATGTTTGGTGGAGTTTCAAAAGGATAGGTACTCGGGTTGGGCAAGGTGGCTATCACAAATGAAATGTCTCTTGCAAATGTCATGCTTGTCCAATCCCTTAAATACCATTTGCTTTCTGTTCGCCAATTGGCTTCTGTTGGTTATGATACACTCTTTGGACTAACGGATGTGAAAGTCTTTAAGAGAGATACTCTCGAAGTGGCCTTTGTTGGAGAGTTGGATGGCAACCTTTACACGGTTGATTTCTCAAAAGAGAGCACATTCCATGCAACTTGTCTAATGGCCAAGGCCGACAAGGGGTGGCTATGGCATCGCCTGCTAGCCCATGTCGGCATGAGAAATCTTCAAGATCTCTTAAAGGGGAATCACATCCTTGGACTAACCAATGTCTCTTTTGAGAAAGACCGTGTGTGTAATGCATGCATAGCTGGGAAGAAACATCAATCAAAGCACCCACCCAAGAACATTGTGTCTACTTCAAGGCCCTTGGAGCTCCTTCATGTGGATCTTTTTGGGCCTCCTTCATGGGATAGTCTTGGTGGGAAAGTATGGACTTGTCATTGTCGATGACTACTCAGGATATACATGGGTGTTTTTCCTCAAGTCCAAGGACGAGACGAAGATCACCTTCATTGATTTTGCCAAGCAAGCACAACGCAAGTCTGACAAGTGGCAATAAGAAGTGATAATGGCTCTGAGTTCAAGAACTATACCACTACAAAAAAAATACACTTCCGTGATGATACGTGTTTGTCACAGTAGGACGCGTTTTTTTGTCATGCATGTACATATCCATGACGATTTTATGACAGAATCAAGATAGTCATACATGTGCTGTCGTAGAAGTGTTCCATGACATTACCAAAATTATCATCACGGAAGTGTCCACTTCCATGACGATAAATCGCGCGTCACAGAAGTGCTTTCATCAAGGGTGACCAACACGTGGCATCCACCGTAACGGAACGCCGTTAAGCTATCAGGTCGGGTTTTGGATCCGATAACCCATTAACAGCCCCGACCAATGGTGATTTTCCACGTGTAAAATCATCATTGGCTGGAGGAAACATGTGTCGGCTCACCGTTGGGACAGATGTCATCCGCTCATTGGACCGAAGCCGCCTATGATACGGCGACACATGGCACGGCCCAACAGAGGCCCATTCCTGTGAAAAGGCCGGCCCATTTGACTTGGTCAAAAGGTGGCGGGCCGGCCCATGGAAAGCCTGTTAACGGCATGTTCGCATATAGCCCATTTACAGCCCGCTAACCCAGGGCCCGTTACGCCCTATCCGAATTAGGCCCAGTAGCATCATCTGGGCCGTCCAATATGATTCAGCCTGTTTTAACTTTCGGCCCATGTGTGGCCCATGACTTCTTTCGGCCCATATGAGGACCTTTGTAACTCTTGGCCCATTAATGGCCCGTGGTGAAACTGGCCCGTAATGAACAGTGTATCACTTTATACCCATTAACGGCTCATTATTCCATTGGGCCGTTTCCAGCCCAAGTTATCTTTTGGCCTTCTCAGGGCCCATTGATTCTTGGGCTCATTTGCAGCATTCGGTTACATACGGCCCGTTACTGTCATTTTTTGCTTGTGGGCCAAATTCAGCCCGTCGTTACAATCGGCCCGTTTGCGGACCGTTAATACGTTGGGCCGTTTTCATGTAAAAGAAACCGTTGGGCAGTTTTCATAGAGTTATCAAATACGGCCTATTGACGGACCGTTATGGTCCATGAATAGTACGGCCCATGATTGGCGAAATGATGATACGCCCCGTAGAAGGCCCATGGATCCTACGGCCGTATGAGGCCCATGGATAGTACGTCCCATAGAAGGCCCATGGATTGTATGGCCCGTAGAAGGACCATGGACCCTACGGCCCATAGAAGGCCCATGGACCCTAAGGCCCGTATACAAGGCCGATGGATCCTACGGCCCGTATAGAAGGCCAATGGATCCTAGGGCCGGACGAAGGCCCATGGATCATACGGCCTGTAGGAGGCCCATGGTTACAACAGTCCGTGTGTTGCCATGATTATTTTGGCCTAGTTACCAAAAATAGGCTATTGTGGCCACTAGAAAAAAAGAAAAAGAACTGCAGTGACTACAAGCAAACAACTAAACAAGACAATAAGGAAATAAATAAGCAAGCAATTAACGCTAGCCTATTACCGCTATTACACATATTACATCCACTGGGCATCAAAGTCCGCCACCAGTGCAAATATAGGGAACAAAGCGGCACATTACATACACTGGCCGTCAAAATTGGCCACCAGTGCAAATAAACGCGGCAGCAAAACAAGAGCATAACTGAAACAACTTCAGAAGAGCTCAAGAAATGTTATCTTGGGTATCCACCATGCTGGCAATAAGCTTAGCAAGCTGATTAGCTTTGTCTTGTTTGGCGCTAAAATCCTCCAACGCTTGCTGTTGCACCAGAAAGTATGCATCTGAATGCTCCAGGGACTTCCGCAGTCCTTCCGCTTCTTGTCGCAGCATAGCTGATCGATGTCTTTCAGCTTGTAGTTGAGACTCAAGAAACTGAACTGATTCAGACAGTGAGTTTGAATAGCTTGTGCAAGCGGTAGTGGCCAGTAACTCGAACACTAAACCAAGACAGGACTTTGGGGTTGTCTCGCTGTCTTCAAGATAGTCTTCCTTAGCTGTTTTATCAGCTTTGTTGCAGACCAACAAGGATGTGTCACTATCCTGAAGCTTATCTGCATTACTTCCTTTACCATTGCTTAATAAGGCACTCTTCCCCAATATTTTGTCAGCATTCTAAAAGAAGAAACAAGCAGACACATCAAGTTTAGCATGTACTAGTGTATGAAACTCATTTCGGTGAACCAGTTCATTATTAGGTGGACAGGATTAAAATACCAAGTCTTCTATTGCCAAGTACTAGTACATAATAAAAGCATCAAACAAACATATATCTATGTCCTATGGTCACTGCATTGTCTTGCCAAATCAAAATACAGAGACGGTTCAAATCATATCAGTTCAAGACAAAACAGTAGTGAAAGAATACAAAGCGTGGGAAACTACACGGCACAACAAGATTTCAGATGGGTACCACGGGTCTACATGTACAACAACACTATTGGCTCTATTGTGATGCTAGTAATGTGCATGATATGAAAGTCAACTGTATACACAATTGAAATTGAAATCAAAAGAGCTATTGATAAGAGCAAACCTGTTAAAGAAACATGCGTGAACATACCCGCTGTGCCATTGGAGTTTCGATTGGATCCTTTAATTTAAAAATAAGTTTGTATGAGTAAATACAGTGATACAAGAGCAGAGCAATCATAGTTAAAAAAGGCGTGCCTAAGCGAGCGCTTAAGCGCGCCTAGGCTCTAGGCATTGGCAAAACACATTGTGCATAACTACGCTTAATCTGTGCATAACTGCGCATAAGCATGCACTTTGGTCAGTAAAGCGCAAGGCGGTGGCAAAACGCACAATTAACGCCTAGCGCTTTTTTAAACTATGATAGCAATGGAATCTTAAATTAGAACAGTTGTTCTTCAGGTTTAGGCACTTGTTCTACATGGACAGAGTACAGTAAGACGCAAGAATATAATACTTAAAAATAGAAAATGAGCTCATAGACCTTACCACATTCTTGGTTCGGGACAAGTACAGAGCAAGGCGTTCCGAGTCATCGTCCAGTAGATGTGTCTCAGGAGAACATAAGGGAATTTGATGAGTTTCTTTGCCGGTGAAGTACGATTTCTTCAGGTAATTCCGATACTGCCACCAAGCATTCTTGAAGATAGCAGAGGTATTAGCACAGGTTACCTCATCCTGAGTTTCCAAATCAGTCCTTCTCTATAGAGAAAAATGAGAAAATCTGCTGTATTATAACCATCATGGAGGTAGGATGTATGGGACGAAGCGAAGTAATTGCCATGAATAACATTACTTACACATAACTCCTGGACAAACACCTGCAACTGGCATTTTCCTTCATCTTCAGTATAATATTTCCAAGATAGGAAGATACGCACATACGATTTAACAACATCAAATGCGATAGATGCTAAACTACGACTAGCTGGTTGTGCTTCCTCCACAGGAATAGGCGTACTAACTGGTAGAGTTGGGGTTCGCCGTGATAGTACTGGCCCTTTGGACACTGGAGCTGCCTTACTAACTGCTCTTGTTTGGGAGCTATGTGGTGGAGATGGTGTTGTGTCAACAGGAACTGGGTTACTATCAACTGGGGTTGGGGTTAGATTGGGTGAAGCTGGTTCTCTGTCCATTGCAGTAGGGGTACAATCTGCGAGAGTTTGGGTTATGTGTGGTAGGGCTGGTTCTTGTGCATGTACAACCGGGGTGCTATCTCCACCAAGAGGTAGCATTGTTTTATTTGAAGACCGTGTTTTTAGTCCGCTAGATACTGGCATCACCTGCTCCAATTCAAATGGCTGATAAACAGGAAACATAGTTGAATGTACAGACATTGTATGAGAGACAAATGCAATAGATAGTGTGGAAAAAAGAGGGCATGAAATAGTTGACATGTATATTGTTTAACTAAAACGGATAGCATGACATAATTTCACATATATGATGTCTATCTAAACTGGATAGCATAGCATAACATAATTCAAAGATATGATGAATAACTAAATAGGATTGCATGACATAATTCACCTACATGTTATCTAAGTAATCAGGATCGCATCATTTAACTCACATATGTGATTTATATGCCAAACAGAGGGCATTCGATATAATGTCTGAACTAAGAACATGGTGTTGAATATTGTGTATATGATGTCTAAACTATGCAATGCAAGACACCGTATGCATGATATGAGCAGTATAACCATGCCAAGTTAGAGCATACACCTCAGTGGGGGAATAGGACTGGTCATCTGTCTCTGAATCCATCTCTGAGGAGCTATTGGGACCCAATAAGAGACCTGCTTCGACAGGTAGCACTGTCTGCTCTGAAGGCCTTGTTTTCACTCCAGATTTTTCCATCTCCCACCCAAATGGCTGATTCACAGGAAGAGTAGGTTAATGTACAAACATTGTCGACAAATGGAAATGTAATGAAGAAAAGGATGGGCAAGATATCATTCAAATATATTATGCCTGGTTAAACAGGATGGCATTGCACATTTCACATATATTATGGCTGGCTAAAAGACATGAGACTGCATAATTCCCATATATGATATAGAAACTAAACAGGTGGCATTACAGAACATGTCTAAACTAAGCAGATGACATATAGATGTCAAAAGTAGGCACTGCAAGGCAACATATGCATGATATGACTAACATCATCATGCCAAGGTAGAGCAAACACCTTGGGGGGTAAATAGGAGTGGTCAGCGGCGTCTGAATCCGCCTCAGAACAGATATCTTCCTCTGGATTACAATCTGGAGAGGGGTGGGGAGGGTTTGCCATTGAACCCACCATGGAGCGATGTCTGCATGACATTGTATTGCCGCGCAAAACTCTTCTCTTTTTCTCTACATGTTCAGCATGACTGTGTACAATATCTGACATGCATACGAAAAAATATGGTGAGATTATGTAAGGAGAGCATGCAGAAATTTAGAGTGATGGTAACAACCAGTGGATCGACGTTTTTCCGTTGAACCAAAATAGCCCTAATGGATTGACGTGAATGTATAGTAATAAGTGATGCAACAAGTGTACAACCTCTTTGCCGTAGCCGTGTCGACCTCAGCATCATTGGGTTGGTCGCTGAAGTAGTTGAGGCAGAGGTGGCTGTCGGAGGTGTGGAGGAAGATCTGAGGAATCTGTAGACGGCGTCCAGGGCACTGCTCTGTTGTGATGGATCGTTCTGTCGTTGGAGCAGCTCCGGTGAGCCGTAAGACGTCAAGGCAGTAGCAGCACAAGACAGACATCGTCAATCTGAAGTGGGATTCTAATAGCATCTCCAGTAGATGATGTAAAATGGATGTAAAATTAACATCACCAAAAACCACCTGACTACAACAGATGAGGTAAAAACTGTTGACTCTAAACATAACTATCGAAACTGAAATTTACTGTGGAATCTGAATGTTATTGTCGAAACTGAACGCAATGGTAGCAGAGAGGCACTTGACATGTAGTTTACGGAGGGCCTGCAGTTCTTCAACCTGCACCCCCTGAGCCGCCAGCCACCACCGGCCGAACCGCCGGCCCTAGCGCTGCCTCGCCGCCCCGAAACAACTCGCCACCGCCGCCCCGGCCAGCCCTCTAGGCCCCCCGCCCCCCCACCCTGAACCCTAAGATAGATAGTGGGGTACCTCTCCGGCGAGCCCCCGTCCCCGCTGCGGGTGGTTCTTCCTTAACTCCGGCGAGCCCCCCCCCCCAACCCCTAAAAATTGACTGACCCAAAAGTCGATTCAGTCGACTGAAAGTGTGGCTTAATCAGAGTAGAGCAGCAGCACGAGCAAGGGGGAGAGCAGCAGCAGCTGGGCGAGCGAGCGAGAGCCAGAGCAGTAGCAGCAGATCCGGCTGGTATGGACGTCGTCGCCGAAGGGGCCTCGCACTAGGGGAGAGCCGCCGTGGAGATATCGCCCGCGGCACCGGCTTCAAGGTAGCCGCTCCATGGGGGTGCGGGATGGAGCACCGTCGGCGCCGGGAGGTCGAGTTAAGGAGAAGGTGCAATGCATGAGTGTACAACCTCTTTGGTGGCGCCGAGTAGGCCTCGGCTTCGTCCGAGGAGTCGGTGAGGATGCTGCGGTTCCGGTGGAGCAGGTTAAGGCGGCGCTGTGGGGATGGAGCAGCCGCGATAGACGAGGGGATCGTCGGAGCAGCTCCTTGGAGGTGGAGGACGGGGCGGCTGAACCGGCGGGACGGCGAGATGGACGACGGATCCTCATCCGGGGAGGTGGACGAGGGACGTCGAGCTGTTGCGGTGGACGATGTCGTCCGGGAAGAGGCTCCGGCTGGGCAGTGGTGACGTGGCGGACGGAGGAGGGTGGGGTTTCCCGGCTGGAACGGAGAGGTTATGGCGGCCTGGGATTTCGAATGGCGAAAAGGGGGCGATGGGAGGGGGTGAAGCATGTCTTAGGGACGCGCTTGTCCAAAATGTAGGGTGTGTTACAAAACTACCCCCCACCAATTTGAACTAGCGGCCCTTTCGGCTCAGGGTTAGAAGGGGGATTTCGCGTGTCGGGATTTGGCAGCTGGAGGGAGTTTTCGCGTGTGTTGTAATTTCGGGATAGCAAGGCGCAGGTTGTGAAGGCACCAGTTTTGGGAGCACGATATCTAAATTTTCGGGATATAACAAGACGCAGGTTGAATTTTAGGGACAAGCCTAAAGTGTAGTAATATTGTACTTGTACATAACAAATCAATTCACACTTCCCTCAACCAAAAAGAAAACGAAAAAAATAAAACTATTCACACCACACAAACAGAGAGTCTTGCCCCATTTTACTATATAAATGCTATTCAAAGCTACTCCCTCCTTCCATCTATATATGGCCTAATTCGTTTTTCGATGCTAACTTTGACCAAATATTAGAGCAATGATAGATGACATGCAACTTACACAAAGCACACCGTTAACTTCGTCTGTGAAAGGTCTTTCAATGATATAATTATCACATTGTGCATGTCATGTACTATTAATCTTGTCAATAGTCAAAGGCGGTCTTAAAAATCTCATTACGCCCTATATAGATGGAAGGAGGGAGTATGAATCCATGTTATGTCCTATTAAATTTTTTCGCTTGCTGTATAATGCATGTAACCTACTCATACCAACATTTTAGTACATTCCAAATGTCTATACTACCGCTGCAATTCGAACTAAATTTGAATTTGTTTCTCTATTTCAATAAGAATCTAGAATCATGATTGTTGCCAACTTCAACCATCGTAGTTTCCTTGCTATCCGTCAGATATAAATCGGACGGCCTATAGTGCAGGATGGCAGGCACACCATCATCAACAACTCCGTTTTTATAAGAGTAGAGATAAAATATATTAAATGTAGTATAACATGTTCATAACCACACCATGTGTATCACCGTTATATATATTCACACATGCGTTGGTTGAAAACACTATGATAAATTCTTCAAATATCTGAATTCACTTTTTATAATGAAGTATATATGATTTCTATTCGTCTTTTACACCCACACAACTCTCTTATCTTTGTAGGTAGCGCTAACTTTCTCTTGTGCATGCACACGCCCGCATCCCTCTCACCCTCCCTCAGCATTCTCTAGCTCCATCGCGCAAATTCATCTTTTCACTTTAGGTCGTTCACCCACGGTGTGTGTAGGCCCCCCAGCTCCTTCTTTATGGCACACATCGATCGATATGCCTCTCTAGCCAGGTGTGCCTAGCACAAACACAAGCTTCCCGTCTTCTCTTGTCACCATCCATGCCTCACTCCCACCACTCTTTTCATCGTTCTCGTACTTGCACACTCCTCCCCCCTCGATATAGTATGCCTCTCGTACCACCTCCTACATGCATCCCTCTCTCTCTATCCTTCTCCCCGTGCCTCATTTGCTTCTAACACACACATGCATGTATACCGATCGATCTCCCAACATATACCTAGATCAACTTTAACTACCCCCCCCCCCCCGGTCGATCGACGTACCTCACAAGTTATGTCTCTCCTTTCTCTAACAGTGGGCGATTGATCTTCCTATGTAGTTACGTCTTCTTACCACAGCCACATCGCCCCCCTCATCATTCGTGCATGCCTATTGACCCGTCTCTCACACGCACGTGCATAGACAACAAGTAGCCATCTCCTCTCTTATTGATATTACGGATGTGCCCTCCGTTTCTCTAGCAAGCCTATCCCACCATTTGTTAGAAGCAACTCCACTACCACCCACTCCAACACTCTAGCTCTGTCTCTCTCCCAACCTTATTCCTCTCCTGCACATATGCATGGATGCCGATCGATCTCCCTTAATACATGAGGCAGATCGATCTACTTAATACATGAGGTAGGCCTCTCTCCTCCTCCACACATATACCAGCCATTGTACCTCTATAGTTAATTGGGCCTCCCTCTTCCCCCACCACACACCGATAGTCGAGCGCTGCAGGTAGGTATCCATGCCACGGAGACAAACTGCACATGTCCCCTCTCATGTTCCAATAGGCCAGCCACTCTATATCTTTGACGTGGGCACACACAAATTCGATGGCACTCTTTATCGATCACGCGCGCACACACACACATCATCCCTCTCTTCAATTCTATGGACACCACAAGCCGATGATACCTCCACTCTCTTCTCGTGGATCGCCCCCTCTATATATATGTTATATCCAGGACTCTATTTCACACACATTGCATATGTTACATTTTTTGATTGACCCCCCCCCCCCAAAAAAAACTCTCAAGAACCCCCACACTATATCTCTCTAGGTTTGTATCTCTCTCACACAACCCCACGTAGGTGGTGTATGTATACAAGAATAGAATAGGTGCACCGTGCACGTACTCACGCTTCGTGCCCAGCCACACCTGCGTGGGTACACGGTGGAGCTCATTTCTTTACGAAATGGCAGCCCACGTGCTAATTTGAACGCTTGTAGCTGTTGTTTACCTAGGGAGGTCGTGTACCACGCGTGCACGAAACAAAGTTTGACTTGACGCGTTGCCGCGTTATTTTTAAATAAATTTATAGAACTCAATGGCACGTAGACAGAATAAAAATGATTTTTATGGAGAAAAAGGTAGTCCGCTCACTATATACAATGGAGCCTGCCTGCCTGGTTTGTCGCTCTTCAGAGTATCTCACACATGGCTGCGGTGGCCTCTCTCTCTCACCGTTGGTCACTGATCTGGCCACATCCCGTCCGCCGGGGGAAAGGGAGTGCGGTGGCCTCTCTCTCTCACCCTTGGTCACTGATCCGGCCGCATCCCGTCCGCCGGGGGGAAGGGAGGAAGTGCATCGTTTCTCCGTTCGACGGTGCCGAGGCAGCACGTCCCGATCTGCGGTACACGCAGTTCTCTTTGACCAAGCTCTGGTGCGGCAGGGCCTACGCCACCTGCTCGCAGATTCCGCACGCCGCTGCTCACCTAGTTACATCCCGACGACCTCCAGGTATCCCCTCCGGCCTTGCTCCACTGCCTATCTTCCCACGTCGCTGCATGTGGATCTTACATAGTTCTTTGCCCAAAACATAGCTCATCCGGCGTACTTTCCATATTGCATTCTCGTCCTCACACCGTTTTAGACAAACACAATCGTGCTGTTATCTTCCCTTAGGGCAAGGAATATGCTTCTTTTTTGTCATCGCATGTGTCATCAACTGTTATTGGCCAGTAATTGTTTCCTTTCTACCTCTTTTTTGCAAACAGGGCTATCCATTTCACCTCGTTGCTATTGCGACTTTTTGGTGAACTGCACAAATCACTTTTTTCTTAAGAGTGTTTTGTGCAGTTGTACTAAAATGTCACACGGGCAACGTCTCTACATTTGAGTGCAACTGCACAAAGGAAGATTGGTTTTGCTCTATCCTCCTCATCCAACTCCGAGCCTAATCTTCTCCAACTAGTTAGTCTTAAAAGAGACTGCAAAGGTGACTGGCTTCTATTTGTGTGTTTATTGTTTCATCAGCAGTCCTCTATTATCGTAATCACACTTAATATCTTTGGAACAGGGACGCTCAGCTCTATTTTAGTGGAACTGCACAAAATGATCGGAATGTTGCATGCTCCAGACAACTACTTTTTTCCCAACATGCCTTGTTGATTTAGACAGAGCTGGGGGGACGTTGCTGCCAATGAAAGCATGGATCAATTTTAATTTAACACCTTCTCACAACTCTGTCTTCAGTTGTGATGTAATTATTAGCTCTGATCTGCTAATAATTGACATGCATTAGCAAGGAAGTTAGTTTTTTATTGTTTCCGAAAGAGCATCGGTGGCAAGACACGCGAAACAAAAGCTGAAAGCTCACACCATTGTACAATTTCATGTTGCTGGAAAATTATTTGTATAGTACATCAATTATGTAAACAAATGATGGAAGCTTGATAGCATTGCCAGAAGCCTCTTCATCATCCGGGTCCTTGTGCCATGCACAAAATTATACTCCTTCGTTCCTAAATATTTGTCTCTTTACAAATTTCAAACGGGCATATTTTAGAGTGTAGATTCACTCATTTTGCTTCGTATGTGTACTCCCTCCGTTCCTAAATATTCTATTCGTCTTTCAAGAGATTTCAACAAGTGACTACATATGGAGAAAAATGAGTGAATCTACACTCTAAAATATGTCTATATACATCCGTATGTGCCAGTCCATTTGAAATTTCTAAAAAGACAAATATTTGAGTAGTCACTTGTTGAAATCTCTAGAAAGACAAATACTCCGGAGTATATTTAAGAACCGAGGGGGTAGTGCACAACCGCATGGGAGACTTAGCCCGGTCGTTGCGCCGCATTAATAGTGAGTAGTGAGCAGTCAAATCATAAGCCCCACCTTTCCCGCTGTAAGTTGCTCTGAAGAAGCAACCATCAATACGCTGTTCTTTGAATCCGCTCATACTACTCCATCCGTCACTGTTTATACAGTGCGCTTTAGAAAAAAGAAAAATGTCTGTGGGACCAAGGCGACTAGCGATCGGCCTGAAAAATAGCATTGGTAGTTATAGCACGGCGTACACACATGCATGCAGTGCTTCCACCCCGGGTAGACACATGCATGCACTTACTCCACTCTGTAGTAGTACAGTACATGGAGAGAAAATTGTGGACTTGATTGCGGTTACCACGCCCTAATTAATTGAGCATTAAACCAAACGCGTCTAAAGTCTCTCTGGTGGTGGAAATGCATTGAGAGAAATGCATCATAATGAAGCGCGCCCTGTAAACTGTGACGGAGGGAGGAGTAGTATGAAGGTGCAAAACCAAGTACGCGTATGGCCAGTCGGTCAACGCACCTCCTCTTGGCATATCACTGACATGTGGGACAGGAGTGTGAGCAAACCGATCTCAATTGACGGCAAAGAGCCAACCTGCCGTTCCTTGAGAGAGACGAGGAGCGAGAACACACAGACGGGCTCGCACGGAGGCCAAGATATATTCGAGCATGGTTGGTTGATCGATATCATTCATTACATGTTGGGCTGCCGTTTTCCGCCCTTCTCCGGAATAAACGTGTACTTTATCAGAGATAAAAAATAAGAGTACAGACGCTCCACCATGCGGTTCTAGTAGTAGTATTACTCGTACTACTACGCTTGGCTCTTCGCCTCTTCGTGAAGTCGAACAATGATGGTACTCCGCATGGGTACTAGAGTGTATGCCTCTGACAATCTGACACCGAATGGACTGATGCATGTCCACCGAGGGTAGGTTGCATTAGTCAAAAGGCGTAAGCGAGCTTCACCTTGTCCTGCAAGCTTCTCCTCGTTCTGCGAGTTGACGCGACACACCAAAAATTAGTGCTAGTCCATACTCCCTCCTTTCCGGTTAATATGGCTTAATCTTTTTTGCGGGTAAATGAAAGAGCTTTATTCATATATAAGCATTCTTAGGACGATCAGCCAAGACACTGGTCACTAGGAAGCGAGGTACCCCGCAAAAAAGAAGTAGGAAGCGAGGTGTTTCATCAAGCCAGCTCTCGGTCACATTCAAAGTGCAGCCTTCTCCTCGTTCGACAAGTTGACGGGACACAACAAAGTAATGCTAGTCCATACTGCCTCCTCTCCGGTTAATATGGCTTAATTTCAAACGAGATATACACTGTCACTCACTGTATATTTGTAAAAAAACGGTCAGTGGACTTCATAATACGCTCATTGCGCTCAATATATATATTTTCCGGTGTTTATACGGTCACTAGCTCACCCTGACTGAGTATGTGTGTGCATGCACGTGTAGGTTGAGCACTTGAGCGTGACCGTGTGTGTTCTGTCGTGTGCTCGGACATGCATGCATTAGGGCGTCGCGCGCGTTTTTGCGTCCATGTGTACGTGTGACTGTTGCATACACGTAGGGGGAGTACGTGTAGGGGCCACTAAGGAGCACTCAAATCACACAGTAAGTTAGTCGGAAGAAGCAACCATCATTTCACTCTTGAATGACACGTACGCAATATAAAATGGTTGATATGGAGAGAAAAAGAAAACCACTATATATACACTAGCAGGGGCCTAAGCTACAAGCCTGCTTGCTTAGGTTGCTCTCTTCACAAGCATAGAACGACGGGCTTGATCCCGCAGCTGGGGGAAGGGAACAATGTTCTGCGTAGATGCGGTCGACATCGGCGAGGGAGAAAACCCACAGTCGGTGCGTCCCAATCGGGGGTCACCGCGGTATGGGCCGATGTCGCGTCCCAACCGCCCTTCTAGCTACAACCCGACGTCCCAGGTAGTCCATCTTCCTTTTGGAGCCGGCTTGCTCCACTGCCGTAGCTCCATCTCCATGTCGATCTTTCTCTACTTCTACTGGCTTTCTACTTGTGATGAGTTTATGTCTCATGAACTAGTGCCAGTACTATTATTCTAATCACACTTCTTCAATATCTTTGCCATCAGGGATGCTCAGGTCGATTTTAGTGGAACTGCACAAAAGCATCGTATGATCCGAGGTGTCAGCCGTCTTTCCTTCGACAGGTTCTACCTGGCCAGGAAATTAAATCATGTTTAGGGTTTAGGGTTTAAGTCGTAGTGACCCCATCAGTAGTTTTTCCTTCGTACACGCTCTCACAACTTTTTTCATTAGTTGTGAAGGAAATATTGGCTATGGTTCGTGAATCATTGAGATGCATCAGCATGCGTATTAGTTTTCCTTTGTATGTGATGGAATGTTGTAACAGGGCAACCTTGGAATAGGAATGAAAATGGAGTGGAAAGTTTCCGTTTTTCCGGAGAAAAAATGGAAACGGAGAGAAACCAACGTTTCGTTTCGTTGGATCGCGCCATCGAGCAAAACCAATGTTTAAATCACGTCTGCCGTGTTCGTGTCTCACCCTCCTCCACGGCTCGACCCCACATGGTCGCTCGGCATGCCACTCACCGCAAACTGAGTATACGATAACTTTTCCGCCTGCTTGTCGATGGATCGCGCCATGGAGTACTAGCACTACTGGAAGAGATTGACGAGTTGGGGGAGGACAGCTAGCTGTAGCATGGACTCCCAAGAACTTTTTACATGCATGTTGTAGCCGGCTATTGCGACCTTTGAACGCGGAGCAGCCGCGTGCACCCGGAAGCAGCACGGGCGATGCTCTCTCGGCCAGCGCGCCGCTTCAATGCCGGCGCTAGTGACAGGTCGTGTCCGCTCTAGCCGGGCATGAATGCGGCACTGACCATTTCGGGAGGTAAGCAGGCGCGGGTGATGAAGAGGGTTCGGGTTGGTCAGGACCGGCTGTGGCAGCGGTCCGGACGTGCGCAAACAAGAGATGTTGTACGTTAATATTGATGCGTATATAATTAACAACGTAAATAATGTGCTAGTTGGACAAATATGATTGGAGATGGAGATGGAAATGGAATTTTACGTAAACACGGATATGCATGTCTATGTAAATGTGTGTGTGCGCGACAACTCTCGCGACCTGGAAGCGGGGGCGTGTTTTTTGATCGAGTTTTCTTTCTTGGTACGTTAGAAAATCAGTTTGTCTAATTCACATCTAGATGTTATTTAAGGATATCACATCTAAGCTTCCACAAGTATAAAATGTAGCAACAAGAAACAAAAAAACTAGGAAAAAAATAGATAACAGAGTGGACATCAACTTAGATGTGGCATAACTATGTCACATCTAGATGTGTCCTAGACAGACCCATAAAAAATTGTCCGCCAGTTTTCGTTTCTTTTTTCCGGGAACGCGCGTATTCTCTTTAAAACCACTGCTATGGAGAGATTTTTTACTCCATTATAGCCTCTTGTTTGATAGAGTTACTAGCGTCTCGCTCTCTCACCCTCTCCATATCAAAACAAGATGACAGTGTCCACTCTATATCTCTCCTCACCAGTGGTCACAGACCCGGCCGAATCCCTTCTGTTGCGGGAGGTGAGGAGGTGCAGCGTTGACGTTGTCGCCGTTGGCGACGGAGGAAGCCGATGCGCACCGTCCTCTCGGAGCCGCCGCTGGCGCGGATGAAGATCCTCTGCGCCCTTGTTCGCTGCATCGTGTGGGCAGATCCCGCCCGCCCGCCTAAACGACGTCTCCCCCACCTGAGGTATAACTTCTTGTACTGGTCCAGCTCCCCAGGCCGCTGCGTGCGGGTTTTCTTCTATGCGACTACTCCCTAGCTCCCCATGCATAGTAGCTAGGGTTCGTCGGCTGGTCCAACATCACCTACTAGTACTATTATAGAGGAAATGCCACTCGAAAAGTTGTCCTGATTTATGCCTCGGTGGAGGTATACATGTTGTTTCGACAAACAGTACATGGTGGTTGTGCGGTCATTGTCCATATGGTGGTAGTACTATCACCGGTTAAATGAAGAAATGCTTTTTTTCTCGGGTATCCTGGTTTAGTTCCCATCAAGATATAATTATGATGCTTCTGTTTGTTGGTGTACTTTTCATTAATTCTTATTGACAATTGAGATGTCGTTGCTAACCCTTTTTATATTTTTGGAAATAGCGATGCGTGTCTCCATACCCGGGCATGTCTTCCTCAATTTTAGTGAAACTGCACAAAATTGGATGGCCATTGTTGTTCCGCCTCACTGTCCTCTGCCACGTGGTTATTCCTTCCTCGAGCTTGATTACTGAGAAGAAACAGACCACAGTGAGGATTTGTCGAACTTCATAGGTGCCTCACCCAAAATTGATGCCAAATGGATGATGCATCACCACGATGACCTATCGATGCTCATGGTTGCGCCTCATGGTTGCGTTGGCTGGTGAAGCTGATCGATTTTCAATGAAAAACAAGTTGTCTTCCATCAGTGCTCTTTGCTTGTTACGCACAAAGATGATATCCTTCATCAATTCACCTTGGTTGCGTTGGAGACGCAGTCGTCTTTCACATTGGTGCAATTTTATCACACAATTGGCTATGAACCAAATGTTTCCTCGAAGAAGGATCGATGTTGGTACTAAGAGCATAAGTTTTGTATTGATTTTTAAGCCTTCTCACAACTTTGTCTCCAGCTCCCCTGTAATTTTATTTGTCTAGCTATTAACTTTGATTTAAAAAATGGTGTGGACTAAAAACCCGGATGGACGTAGTAGCCCTCCATTTTTATTTACTCCGCATATTAGATTTGACTGAAGTCAAACTTTGTAATACTCTCAAACCTTTCCGATAATTGAAATTAAAATTCTTTATTTGTACACACTCTCACACGTTTCTGATAATTTGGCGCATTTGTGGTTGTTCACTTAAGGGAGGGCAGTGTACCACACGTGAAAGACAGGAAGTGCGACCAGGATGCGTGGGCGTGGATCGTTAGTTCATCGGAAGTAGTACTAGTTTTCTTCACTGTACATTAAATAAAGAGATTCATTCCGTACTTACACAATTTAAAACGATTGTTGTGGAGAGAATAAGAAAACCACTCCACTATATATTAGTCGTATACACGAGAGTACTATATGGACGCAGCTTCATTGACTTAGTGCACCTGCCTTTGGGTTTATGAAAGGTGGGCCCAAAATGTGGCTGGCTCACCTATCATACAGCCAAAAGCAGGTGCAGTGACGGCACCGGAGCTCAGTCCGTACTACAGTAGTATATATATATATAAGCGGGAGCCTCAGCGCTTGTTCGCTAGGGTTTGCACTCTCCACACGCTCGCCGCACTACATATATGTTACACGCTGGGGGCTCAGCGTTCATTTCCTAGGGTTTGCTATATTCACAGTCTCTCACCCTCTCTTCACCAGATCTAAAAAGAATGAGTTGGAATCTTGTCTCTCTCTCCCCCCCCTTACAGCTGGTGAAGGAGGCGTCTGTATCCCGTCGCACCGGGAAGGGGAGGAGGTGCAGCGTTCACTCTATCGCCTTCAGCGAGGGAGGCAATCCACTGCCGGCTGCGTTGTTCTCTTTCACCCAGCGCCTGTGCGGGAGGGCCACCGACCCCTTCTTCCTCGTTGTCGTACGTAGTGTGGGCAGATCCGGCCTCTCGCCGCACGCCTTGCCACATCCCGACGACCCTAAGGTATAAGTTTCTTTGAAACCGTCGTTGCTCTAGCTGCATGTGGATCTTTTTCGATCTGTAGTCGAATCTAGGTCTTGGTTCAAAGAGGAAAGAAGGGTGCGGTGGGCTGGAGCAAGAATCTAGGACGTGGTTCAATGAGGAAAGGAGGGGCGGAAAGTAGTATAGACTGGTTATCCAGCCGCTTTGTAGGTTGAAAAGGGAAAAAGGGGGTAACCCAGTACACACATCTGTAAGGAATCGATCTCTTTGTTGAAAAGGGAAAGAAACTGGGGGGGTCGGGTAGTTTGTGCAGGACTAGATTTGCTACCCTCACTTAGGAAAAAGGTTCAAAGAGAACAAATATGGGACCAACGCATATATGCTGCTTGGCTACATACTCTGCATCACCCATTTATACGTGTGGACGCACATGGTGCTGGCATGTCCCATACAGTCGGGAAATTGAAGCAATGCCACTGTTAAAAGTAAATTATATTTTTTAACGAATGTTGTTTCAAGAGAATATCTCTGTTAATATGAATCAATGCAACCGTTTTAGAAATGCTACTATCCTAGTTTGTTTTCCATCCAAGATAAGTTAGATGCTTCTTCTGTCACCGTTTGTTTCATCCTCCTTTATCGGCAAGTAATTGTTTCCTTTTTTGCCTCTGTTAAAACAGGGGTATTGATTCAACTTGTTGCTATTGCGACATTTTGCTTCACTACTCGAAACACTTATGTTTTAAGAGTGTTTTGTGCAGTTCAACTTGAATGTCACGCCGGTGACTTTGCTTAATTTTTGTGGAACTGCACAAAAGGAGATCGAGATTTGTTTCCAGTCTTTTTGGCAAGTTGTTTCAAATCTTGGTCTCATCCACATGATGTGCAGTGTGCTTTGAGATGTTGTGCTACTTGTTTTGGTACTGTTTTAAATAAATGTTGAATTGAAGCTATTGTATTGCTGTCTTTTCCCATTAAGTAGTGAACAAAAATGGGACCTACCAGACATGATGCTTGTTGCTTTGTTACAACAAATTCAGGATCACCCCTTTATAAGCCAGTCATTGATGCCACTCTCAGAATTAACTACTGAATCTTATTTCAAAACTGCATCACTTGTTAGGGATTGACATGATTACCATTTTTGTGGCCGCATGTTTCATCCTCCTTTATTAGCCAGTAATTGATTCCTTTTTGCCTCTGTTTAAACAGGGATATCTATTCAACTTGTTGCTATTGCGACATTTTGCTTCCCTACGCGAAACACTTTGCTTGATTTCAGTGCAACTGCACAAAACGAGATTGGATTTCCTATTCGTGTTGGCAGATTCGTATTTTATCCTGGTGGTCTCATGAAAGGTCATTACATGCCTTCATCCACATGATTGTGCAGTGTGCTTTGAGATGTTGTGCTACTTGTATTGGTATTGTTTGAAATAAATGTTGAATTGAAGCTATTGTATTGCTGTCTTTTCCCATTAAGTAGTGAACAAAAATGGGACCAACCCAGACAAGATGCTTGTTGCTTTGTTACAACAAACTCTGCATCACCCCCTTTATAAGTAGATGGAAGCACATACTGTTGTTGCGCCCACTCTCCCTGGAACTATTTATGCTTTTCGTCAATCTAATGCTGCTAGTAAAATTAAGCAATGCCACTCTCAGAATTAATTAACTACTGAATCTTAGTTCAAAACTGCAACACTTGTTAGGAATGGTACTATCCTGCTTTGTAGTTCTTTCTACATGTTTAACCAAGGTATTGTTAAGATAATGTCTCTGTTAAAATGAATCAGTTGCATTGTTTTAGGAATGATACTTTTCTACTTTGTCGTTCTTTATACATGTTGAAACAAGGCATTGTTAAGATAATGTCTCAGTCAATATGAATGAATCACACTGATGGAGAATTGCTACTCTCCTGCTTTGTTTCCCATTAAGATAAAGTAGATCAATAGATGCTTTTCTTCTGGGAGTACAAGTCATCAACCATTATTTCTCAGTAATTGTTTCCCTTATACCTATTGTTGCTTACAGGGATATCAAAATTAAAGCTCGGTTTTATTCCGACTTCGATTTTAGTTGAAGTGCAGAAAAGGAGCCAATGTGTCCAAGGCAAACTGCTGCATTATTGGGTCCAGTTGGTCGTTCCACTTTGCAGAAAGAAGCAGTCACTATTTGCGCTACATTACAGAAGGAATGACCGAGAAGCTTTACAAAGTATTATTAGACACCGGTGACATGACTAGTCTGCAGAGACCATTGGCAATTTAACAACACGTGGAGTGCCCTGGGCAAAAAGTGCCCAAACAAGTACAAGAAGCTTGTCAAAGTTTGTCAAAGTTTGTCAAAGCTTGTCAAAGTTTAATCATTGATGTTAGCAAGAAGACGTTAGTTTAATATATTGGAATTGGAAAACCTTGTCAAAATTTGCTCATTGATGTTAGCCAGAAGACATGCATTTGATATTTTTGAGTGGGACGCCCTTGCTGTGAGCAGCGTCTAGTGTTTTTTCCTATTCCTGTGTTCAGTTTAGAAGTAAATAGTTACTCTGCTGAGATATTCCTGTGTTAAGAGTTTGTTTTAAATATTGTCTATGTAATGCCAGGCCTTGTGTTTGATTGCAAAGTTGAGCTTGGAATGTTGTGGCATGCGGCATCACGAGATGTTCACCGTGCCTCCTGAGAATAATGCTTCGCATTATTTTGCATGTCGATCTAATGCCAGTGATTTGCTTGTTAAGAAGATCATCCTCTTCTGTTGTTTCCGTGCTTAAGAAGTTCATCGTCTGATGTTTCATTCATAGCCTATACGACAAGTCGGGTAGGTTAGACGTGAAACCATATGATCTTCCGACCAACTCATGATATTAGGCCGTGATTGGATCGTCGTTTTCCAACCAAAACCGCTTGTAAATTAAAGCAGATGGTCTCGGGCGAAGGCGCTTGGTTGGTCGATTTCAACTAGTAAAATGTCGGAAGTACTTCACACACGATAAAAACGCTAAACGACACTCGGACGATTGCTAATCCAGCCGTTAGCTGATGTTTCAGCCTTGCCCATGGATGGCATGATACACACGTCGTGCATGTATCGTCTGGTAATGTCGTCCATATAGCAGTGCTCGTAAAATATACACTGGTCTCTCAAATTACACGCGTAACCCGCCGGTTTTACTTACAGACCTCGGGCCCTCGGTTTCATTATGCCTGTATTTTACGCGTTGTTTCCGATGACGAGTAAATTACACTTGTATGTTAATACAGGTTTGAAATAAGCCAGAGCTCTCAAGCGTGGCCTTACCGTTTCATGCCGTCTCAGTTTCTCTAAGGTGCTCATAGGTGTCTGATGATCCTGCCTTCCTGAATGAGCAGCGGGCGCTGTATCAGACCATCTGTAGGGCCCGCGAGGCCCTCTCCATTGTCCTTCGAGTTGTTGCGCTCGCCGTGGCACCGAGCATTGTTAACATCGTCAACAAACATGAGGATTCAGGAGATGACTTTATTTTGACTAGATGACACTAGGGACCCACTAGGGCCATAGCCGTACGTACACAAGTGCCTCCTTATTATGTACAACTATATTTTTTTTGCTTTCTCCTAGTTTCCTGACATCACGGTCCCACACCATTGTCAACCTATGTAGTCAATATAAACGAGAGAATTGCACAAGGTGCGGCCGACCGCTGGGACCAAGCAGCTCGAGCAGTATTTGTGTTTTTGAAGCGTGAGCACTGCAGAGTTTTTCTTGCCGATGATTTCGTTGTTGTTCAGAGGAGAGCAGGGTATTAACTGGGCGGGCTGTGGCCCATCTAGCCCGGGCCAGATATCCAGCCCAGATACTAATTTTTTCAAGATGAAAATGGCTAGCCCAGCTATACGTCTTTTTGAGGAATACCCAGGCAAGGTCAACTTGTTATTCTCCGCCCCGCTGGGCTGCAAATCTTTCCTAGGAGGGATGCATTAGGCTTAACAGGAAAATGGGCTTTAAAAAATAATAAATGGGATGTAATTATAAAAACTGGGCAGTAACTATAAAAAAATGCACCAAACACGAAATTAGTTTATAAAATATTATTTATGGATTTTGAAAATCTTAAATTTTCATTGTTGCGCGCGCAATGTTTCGTTGGATTTTTACGTAAT
This sequence comes from Triticum timopheevii, assembly GCA_963921465.1. NCBI lineage: Eukaryota > Viridiplantae > Streptophyta > Magnoliopsida > Poales > Poaceae > Triticum > Triticum timopheevii. The sequence continues at coordinate 483,257,069 of OY997270.1, read as the reverse complement.
ACAAATTTATATTTAATCTGACTACAAATTTCGGGATAAAAATATTTCGGATCCCATCAAAATGTGGGAAATTTTATTGAATTCTGTCTTCAACGGTTGGTTGAAATTATTAATCATTGTCCTAGCTAGAAAATGGGTTGTACTTTTAACCAACTGTAAATGGGCTGTTGTAAATTCCATTAGAATTCAAAAATGGGCTATACATTCTTATAAAACGCAAATGGGCTATAAGTTCTCTGCCACACACTTGTGGGCCTACTAAGTGATGCGTCCCCTAAAAAAATAAGTTGACGCGTATGCAAGGCTTTGTCAACTTATTGTAGTCAACACACGGTTCTAGCAGCAGTGGCCGTTGGATGTCTATCCAACGGATGTCGTGCTTCTTCTTCAATCTCGGATATTCTTAGCTTCGGCCGCCCGAAAAATGATTCCTCCCCCTGACATCTGGGGCGCACTGTTTCGGAGGCTGACCTGTGGGCCTACTAAGTTGGAGCGTACCAAGGGCTTTGTCAACTTAGTCAATATAAACGATTCTAGCTTCAGTGACCGTACGATGTCCATCCAATGGCCGTAGTGCTTCTTCAACCTCTGGTCTTCTTGTTCCAGCCGCCCAAAGCAACGCTGGTCGTGCCGCCTGCTCCTGCCTCCCGTGGCCGGCTGTGCTGCCGCGGAGGCCTCACCGCCCCCATACTACTCCCACCGCTGGCCAGGCCATCCCTCCACTCACCCACACCCCCTGTTATTCTGCGGCGACGGCAGCCTCACACTGCAGCCGAACCAGTGAACCCTCGTACTCCTCTTCGCGCGGGCTTCTACTGCTGCGTCTTCCCCGGCTCCGCATCGTCCCGTTCCTAGGCCTTGCCGTCGTCCACCGCCCTGGTGCTCTCGGCGCGGCGTGGTCAACATGGTCAACGACCGACTTCCATCGGAAGAGTACTGTACGTGGAGAGGCTGACAACTGGGTCCAAGCGGCCGCAAGGAAGTGCCTCCTTATTACACGCAAAATAATTATTCCTTCACCTGACAGCAGGGACCCACCAGACGGGCCACCTTATTATGCGAAAAAGCGTTTCCCCCCTGACTGCTGGGACCCACCGGACGGGCCACCGTATTTCACGAAAAAAATGTTCCCCCGCTGTCAGCTCGGACCCACCGGAAGTGCCTCCTTATTACGCACAAAAAAATGAATACCCCCTGCTAGCTGGGACCCACCTTGGTGCGAGGCTGACTTGTGGGCCTACTAAGTTGAGGGGGATGGAGGGCTTTGTCAACTTAGTCAATATGAACAATTCTAGCTCCAGTGACCGTACGATGTCCATCCAACGGCCGTAGTGCTACTTCAACCTCTGGTCTTCTTGCTCCAGCCGCCCAAAGCAGCGCCGGTCGTGCCGCCTGCTCCTGCCTCCCATGGTCGGCTGTGCTGCCGCGGAGGCCTCACCGCCCCCTACTATTCCCATCGCTGGCCAGGCCATGCGGCGACGGCAGCCTCACACCGTAGCCGAACGAGTGAACCCTCATACTCCTCTCCGCGTGGGCATCCACTGCCGCGTCTTCACCGGCTCCGCGTCGTCCCCTTCCTAGGCCCGCCATCGTCCACCGCCCTGGTGCTCTCGGCGCGGCGTGGTCAACGTGGTCAAGGAACGACTTCCATTGGACGTGGACTGTACGTCGAGAGGCTGACAGCTGGGTCCATGGCCGCAGCAAGGAAGTGCCTCCTTATTACGCGGAAAATAATGATTCCTCCACCTGACAGCAGGGACCCACCGGACGGGCCACCGTATTTCGTGAAAAAAACGTTTCGCCCCTGACTACTGGGACCCACCAGCTACACCTTCGCACGCAAGGAAGTGTGCCCGGGCAAAAAAACGATTCGCCCTTCTAACTGTTGGGACCCACCAGCTACATCTTCGCCTGCAAGGAAGTGCCTGACAATCGGGACCCACCTGGTCGAAGCGTATGTAGTGTTATCATTCTGGTCGTGAACGTGTACGTACATATATACTGGTCGATGTAGAGTCGCACACGTGTCGTAGTAGAGGCGTGCACGTAGCATGTACACGTACGTACAGCGGCCAGGGTGCAAGAAAGAAAATACGGCCACGTACGTACATACGGGCAGGGTCTCGAACGCCTACTCGTGCATACATACATGGTTGGGTCGGAACGGAGAAAAGCGTCGTCGTCGTGTTCATGGGGAGCCAACCGGCTGGGTCGGAACGGAATGCGTGGTCGTGTTCATCGGGAGGGCTTGGACGGAACAGGCGATGGAAACGAGGCCTGGCGTACCGCACAACGGAGGAAACAGACCTCCTACATTCGGAACGGGGTCCTATTGATCGGGAGGGGTGTGGCGTACCGCAAAATGGAGGAAACGGACCTCCTACGATCAAAACGGGGGGTCCTGTTGATCGGGAGGGGTGTGGCGTACCGCAAAACGGATGAAACGGACCTCCTACGGTCGAAACGGGGGTCCTGTTGATCGGGAGGGGTGTGGCGTACTGCAAAACGGACGAAACAGACCTCCTACGGTCGAAACGGGGGTCCTGTTCATCGGGAGTGGTGTGGCGTACCGCAAAACGGGACTCCACGGGATACTGTTCATCTCCACCATCGACCTCCTCCAGCCTCCACGGGCTACCGTCGACCTCCTCCAGCCTCCACGGGCTCCTGTTCATCCAGCCTCCGCCGCGCGCTACTCCACCGGCTACTGTTCAACCACCCCTCCACGGGCACCCCTCCACCGTCTACTGTTCATCCAGCCCTCCACACCACGGGGGCCTGTTCAACCACCCCTCCACGACCACCCCTCCACCGTCTACTGTTTATCCAGCCCTCCACACCACGGGGTCCTGTTCATCCAGAGGCAACGCCACCGCTCACTGTTCATCCACCCCCTCCCCCCCCCCCCCCCCCCGCAACGCTCACTGTTCATCCAATCGATCGGCTTCAGTTAGCACAAGTAGCGAAGGAATCGCTCGATCGGGTTCAGTTAACAGCCATCGATCGATCGCTCGGGTTCAGTAACGCGTAGCCTGCAGGGCAATCGCTCGGGTTCAGTTAGAGCCCAACGCCTCACTCGGGTTCAGTTAGAGCCAACGCCTCGCACGTGTACGAGAGAAACGCGCATCGCTCGGCCCCCGACCTCCCACCGTAACCGGGAACTCCCCGAAATTTTCCTCCCCCTCACTTCTACCACAGTTTTTCTGTCATGGACAGCCCAAAGAATGTCATGCAGCTGCGTCTCCGGCCCGCCCAGGACGAAAAGCCCATTTTCTGTCAAGATTTTTGTCATAGAAGTAGGAGCCCACCACATCTATGATGATACCGGGTTTTGTCACAGTTATCGTCATAGACGTGTCATATGTATGACAGAAAAAAAATCGTTCGGCCCAAAATGTCACGGATGTGTCTTTTTTTTGTAGTGTACCTTGGAAGAATTTCTTAGTGATGAAGGGATTGAGCATCAATTTTCAGCTCCATACACTCCTCAGCAAAATGGTGTAGCCGAAAGGAAGAACCGTACACTTGTGGAGATGGCAAGGTCCATGTTGGATGAATACAAGTCACCACATAGTTTTTGGACCGAAGCTGTCAACACTGCATGCCATGCATCAAATCGGCTCTTCCTCCATACTATATTGGAAAAGACTCCATATGAGCTCCTAACTGGGAACAAGCCAAATGTCAAGTACTTTCGTGTATTTGGGTGCAAATGTTTCATCCTCAACAAAAGAGAACGGTTAGGAAAATTTCAATCCAAAACAATTAAGAGCATATTTGTTGGCTATGGATCAAATTCTCACGCCTATAGAGTCTACAACAAATCCAATGGATGTGTTGTAGAAACTTGTGACGTGGTGTTTGATGAATTTAATGGCTCCCATGGGGAGCAAGTTGATCTAAGTGATGTAGGTGAAGAAGATTCCTCTCAAGACATCTTGACCATGGGTGTTGGTGCACTGCTTCCAATGGAACAAGAACCTCTTGATGATGAAGAAGAAGATGGAAGTATCACACATCATCAAACTACTTCAACACCCCTACCACCACAAAATCCTATTGTTCAACCGGCACCCTTAGTCCAAGTACAAGAAGATGATCAAGTTCCTCTTCATGATAATCTTCAAGAAGAAGATCTTAATCAAGGGCAAGAACAAGAATGTCCAATCATTGATGATGAACATCAACAAATGCAATATGAACACGAAGATCTTCCTCCACACATTAATGATCCATATGTTGAGGACATGGATGATGGACATGAAGTTGAACCTCGAGAAACTCTAACCTCCATCATGCCTCGAGTGGCCGGTCGTGTTAATGTTGACAAAATTCTCACTGGCATATCGGAAGGTAGAGTCACTCGTAAACAATTGACTAACTTTTGTCCTCACTTCTCATTTGTGTCTAGTGTTGAACCTCTCAAGGTACAAGATGCATTGATGGACAACGATTGGCTCGTTGCTATGCAAGAAGAGTTGAACAGTTTTGGACGCAACCAAGTGTGGTCATTAGTCAAGAGGCCAACTACGGAACACAATGTCATTGGAACAAAATGGATTTTCAAGAACAAGCAAGATGAGAATGGTATAACCATCCGCAATAAGGCAAGGTTAGTGTCTCAAGGGTACTCACAAGTTGAAGGTTTGGACTTTGGTGAGACCTTTGCCCACGTTGCCCGTCTTGAATCCATTCGCATCTTACTTGCTTATGCTGCTTTCAATGGATTTACATTGCATCAAATGGATGTAAAGAGTATTTTCCTTAACGGTCCTCTACAAGAAGAAGTATATGTGTCAGAACCACCTGGGTTCGTTGATCCCGATCACAAAGACTATGTGTATAAACTTCATAAGGCTCTGTATGGCCTCAAACAAGCACCTCGTGCTTGGTATGATCATCTTAAGAAGTTTTTACTCGATGATGGCTTTGTGAGAGGGGTGATCGATCCCACTCTTTTTACTAAGAGGGACAAAGGTGATTTGATCTTATGCCAAATCTATGTAGATGATATAATTTTTGGTTCTCCTAACATTGATTTGTGCAAGAAGTTTGCGGACTCCATGACCAAGAACTTTGAAATGTCACTCAATACGGATTTGAAGTTCTTTCTTGGATTTCAAATTCAACAATTTCAAGAAGGAATTTTCTTGTCTCAAGCAAAATACCTCAAGGATATCCTAGAAAAGTTCGGCATGACTGATGCTAGTCCATGTAAGACACCCATGCCAACCAAAATTGTACTCACTGAAGACACCAACGGTATCCCTTTCGACCCATCTAAATACCGCTCTATGATTGGTTCATTGCTTTATCTTTGTGCATCTAGACCAGACATCATGTTTAGTGTATGCATGTGTGCTAGATTTCAAGCTTCCCCTAGGGAAAGTTATCATAAGGCGGTTAAGCATATTCTTAGATACCTTGTTCACACCCCAAAGTTGGGTCTATGGTACCCCAAGGATGCTAAGTTTGATCTCATTGGGTATACGGATGCGGATTGGGCTGGAGACAAAGTGGATCGTAAGTCCACCTCCGACGCATGTCAATTTCTTGGTCGCTCCTTGGTAAGTTGGTCCTCGAAGAAACAAAATTGTATTGCCCTCTCTACAGTAGAAGCTGAATACATTGCAGCCGGCAGTTGTGCAACTCAATTACTATGGATGAGACAAACCTTGAAGGATTATGGTATCACTTATAGACATGTGCCTCTCCTATGTGATAATGAAAGTGCCATCAATATTGCTGAGAACCCCAAGGATCATCTCCGCACCAAGCACATTGATATTAGGTATCATTTCTTGAGAGATCATGTTGAAAAGGGTGATATTCACATCGATCATGTTGGTACAAATTTGCAACTTGCAGATATTTTCACCAAACCATTGGATGAAGCAAGGTTTTGTAGACTTAGGCGTGAACTTGGTATCTTGGATCTTGACAACATTATGTGAAATATAGTACCCATGCATGCATTTTCATAATGCTTTGTCTTGATGTAGGAATATATTTAGGGGGAGACATTCAATTCATGAATATTCTCATCCTACATAATGCATAAATAGAAAAAACACTCTCAAAGTTATCATGGTTCTCGAACTATCATGCTTTAACATGATGGAGTTGTGACTATGTGCCCAAAGTCTACATCGTTGCGGCACTATGTTACATATGCTCAAACATGGTGACCTCGGTCACCGCTTGTACATTGCTTGTGTGACCCCTTCATATTTTTTTGGTAGGGCTGGTATTACATCCTAGTATGGCCTTAGAATTACTCAGGTTGTCACCTTTATAATCCTCTCAAAGCTCCTTGGCGGAGTCTATATCAAACCATATTAGTTGGCTCCTTCAAAATCTCTCTCCTGCCTGGATTTGTTGTCCAGTGGCCGGACATCCGGCCCCTCGGCCGGACATCCGGGCCCTGGAGCAAATCCTTCTGTTGCCCAAACTGGATTGCTGGACATCCAGGCTTTCACCGGACATCCGGGCCCTGATCTTTTAACTGCCTACCCCTCACACGCCAGATATCCGGGCATCTCAGTGGATGTACGGCCCGTTGCCCCCTGTTACTCTGCTCTCTAACCTCCGCTCACCGGATATCCGGGCCAGGCCCCGGATGTCCGGTCCGTCATCTGCAGCCACACATAATAGGGGAGGGACTCGGGAGTTGGGGGCAGTTTTCCCCATTCACTCCCGTTCCTATCCTCATCGCACCTCACAGCCACCGCCGCCGGGCCTGCACTCTAGTGCTGCCCCGGCCATCTCCTCCGTGCTCCGGCCCCAATCTCCTGCTCACAGCTTCTCCTCCTCCCGATCTACGATTCTATCCAATCCATTTCGTGGGTTGTGTTGTGAATCCCTCGGGAGGGACCGGTGTATTGTGGGAGTGACCGCCGGAGTTCCTCATGGCGCGGACCAAGAACTGCACCCCCGGTTGCCCTGAGCCTTCTTCTAGGGGTATGGATGCTATCTCTACTCCATTCTACTTCTATGGTGACCGAAACATCTTAGGGTTTCACTCTCTCATGCATATCTTGGTGTCTATGTCTCTCTTGAGTGTTGGTGTCTCCTGTTTAAGCCTACAAATCTGTCAATGAACTCGGATAATCATTTTGAATCATGGACATGTCTCATTTTTGATCTACCACTGTGGTCACGCTCAAAGATGGTCATCCCATTGTTTAATTTGTTTTATCCTTGTTCATACTTGTTGGCTCCATCTCATCGAGATCTCTCATTATCCATTCCAGTTGTTCGCCGGCAAGGCTCAACCGACTCCGATGATCATGCTCCACCTAAGAAGAAGAAGACCACCACCACCAAGAAGAAGAAGCGGGCACCATCCACTAGTCCGCCGGCCTCGGATCCAGATGATGCGGACTATGTTGGGGAGGAACAGGAGGTCAGTGCACCAAGACACTCCGTTGGACAGTCCAAGCCTGGTACTCGGAGGGCACCGGTGCCTCAAGTTCGTGGTTCTACAATGCCCGTTGTCTGTGGTCGTCGCATCTCTATGGAGCTTCCTAACAGCGGGGATCGCTGTCCTCACGACTTCAAAACTGTGGGGGCAGCTCAATATCTTACATTTCGTCGGGATATCAATCAATATGAGATGGTGGCTGATGCGGAGGATCCTCGGTTCCGGACTCGAATGTAGCAGGATCTCTATTCCAGTTTCGTCCGTGGGCGTGGACTTGCTCCTCACTCATACTTGGATCTCAACTTCCTGCGTGAGAATCCTGACATGTTCCCTAACAATCCGGTCAAGATCATTGATGATATGACCCTTGGTCCCGCAATGACCTTCAGGTGTGACTGGAATGAAGCTGCCATTCTGCAATTCTATGCCACCTGTTTCTTTGGTCCGGACAATACTCTCACCTGGATGACTGATAACACTACTATGAGCATCACCTATGACATGTTTGTTCAGATTTTGGGTCTCTCCGGTGTTGGCCATTGCATCCACAGTATGGATCCTAAGCACAAGCCCAAAGCAATTGACGCTTGCTTGCCACTTGTCAAACCTACCTCTTAGCTCACTAAAGAAGAGCTTGCATGTCCACTCAATGAGGTATCTATCTTCTGTGCTCCTTACTACATCCTCTATCAGTGTGTGCTCTGCACTCTCTATCCTAAGAAGGGAGATCACTCGAGGGCTTACAACTATTGCATTGACGTGATGGTTCGTATGCATGACAAACCCACTGAGCCTCTGGACACAGCCCGTTTCATTTGGCATGAGATCCGTCTTTGCAGTTTCATTCAGACGCGCCAGTTTCCTCATGCTCCTTTCATTCAGGCTCTGATTGATCACACTGCTCCCTTTGAGGTGGTTAAGACTGCTGTTCATTCTTGTTGGAAGCCTGCTCCTCACATGCGCGTGATGCCTGCTGCTCAGACTGCTGCTCGTTCTCAGTCTAAGAGGTCTACTGGTGGGACTCAGCCCACTGATTCCTCTGTTCCATCCTCCTCGTCGGCTCCTCGTGGATGCCTTGCCATGTTCCTAAGCAAGGCTCAATCTGCTATCATGAGGTCAATCACTTTCAGCTGTCAGCAGAATCATGATGTTCAGAAGCGCCTCATCATCTCCAAGAATCAGCTCAAGCGGCGCCTCCGTAACCGTGGGAGTCCCGTGAGTGATGATGATCCTATTCCCACGGCTCCGTCCACCTCTACCTTCGATTTCTCATCTCGTGACGAGTATCCTGAGTTCTTTGATGATCATGATGACATCCGCCAGGAGTGACCGAGTGCGTTTAGTTCTTCGCCCTTTTTACTTGTTGCTGTCAAAGGGGGAGAAGTAGTATCTTAATGTGGTCATACTTGATGTATTAGCTATTTGTGTTAGCCCTACTACTATTCGAACTTGTTATGTTGCTACCTATATTATTATCTTGATCAAGTGAGACTATGTTGTTATCTTATTATCTTGATCATATGAGACTATGTTGTTACCTTGTGGGTATGGATTTTGTTTTGTCCATGTGTTATGATGGTTTCATGTGTGCATGTCTCTCTCATATATATCTTCTGGAGATACATATGCATCCTAACATATTCATCTCATGCTCACAATGAGGGGGAGCCAAATACAAATAGAAACATCAACATACTTTGTACTCTTGCTCTTATATTTGTCAATACTAAGACTATTTATTACAACTGTGATACTACATGTGTGATTGTCATCAACAAACAAAAAGGGGGAGATTGAAAGTGCAATCATGCCCTTACATCATGTTTTGATGTTGATGACAATACACATGTAGGGTACTAACAATGGTTGTTAAGTAAATCTCAGGTGTTAGTCCCCGGTTCATCGAAGTGTGTGGATCAAGGGCATACAAGTGATTTTACTCAAGGATGAAGCATAAAAATTGATTTCATATTTGGTTCCTTGAGTATAGGATCCCGCACTTTTAAGAGGGGATCGGTGGGGTTAGTTAAAGACTTGCTCAAGTTACATAAATTCCTCGCTTCAAAAAAACTTAGGATCACACAAAAATACTCTGTGCACATGTTCTTTTTGCTCCCATGCTGGATGTCCGGGCTGCCAGCCGGATGTCTGGGTCAATGATGGTTAGACACTAGTAGGTCTGCACGCTCACACCAGATGTCGGGGCTGCACCCCGGATGTCCGGGACTCCCAGCCACGCCAGATGTCCGGTATTTTCCCCGGATGTCCGGCTCCCTGTCATCCCGACTCCAGTAGGTTTGCATGTTGCTGCCGGATGTCCGTGCCTTCCCGTGTCACCGGATGTCCGGGCCTTGCTCCAGATGTCCGGCCCCTCTGTTTTTCTCCTGGCTTCTCCTCTATTCTTCTAGTGCCTCACCAGCCCGGATGTTCGGCCACCCTGCCCGGATATCTGCCCTGCCCTTTCACTTATGCTATAACTGCCACATTTGCGCTCACACTATATATAGCCCTTCTTCCCCACGGGAGAGGGCTGACCACTCACTTTGAACAAACCCTAGAACACATGTTACTCTCTCTCTCTCACTCCTCCACACCAAATCTTAGATCCCCAAGGGATTTGAGAGCATTTGAGAGAAGTTGTCCAATCAAGTGATTGATCCACTCCCTCTCCTTCTTTGCATTAAAGGAATTCATGATTTGAGCAAGTCTTGAGCTTTTCCCCATCGTTCTTGTTACTCTTGGAGGTTGGAGACTCCTAGGCGGTAGGAGTCTTTCAGAGAGGAATTGACCTTTGTGATTACCCCCGGAAAAGTTTGTGAGGGTTTGGAGACCACCCCAAGGTCTACCACTAGTGGTTGAGAAACGCCTTCGTGGTGTTGTCTCAAAGGGAGAATAGGGTGAGCCTTCGTGGCGTTGGTGTGCCTTCGTGGTGACATCCACTTCTCTAACGGTGATGTAGCTTCCCTCCAAGGAAGTGAACATCGGCATACATCCTCGTCTCCCGGAGTTGCGGTTATTCCTAACCCTAACTCTCTACTTGTGGTTACTTGTCTCTTAGCACTTACTTATCTCATATTGTGCTTGTTTCTTTTCATACTCGTGTTACTTGCTCGGCACTTAGTACTACTCTTGCAATTGTTAGGCTCACTCTCATATTCTGCATTATTGCCTAAAATTGCTTAGTAATAATTAAAATTTGTAATTGTACCTATTCACCCCCCTCTAGGTCCATCTTGGTCCTTTCAGCCCCTCGGTGACCTCCTGACCTAGACCTTCCCCCTATACATTCTCAAATACCCCAAAAACTTCCAGGGGAGCCACGTAACCACTTTTCCACCGCCGCAACCTTCTGTACCCGTGAGATCCCACCTAGGGGCCATTTCTGGCATCCTACCAGAAGGGGATTCAATCACGAAGAGCTTCTACATCAACACCATTGCCTTTCCGATGAAGCATGAGTAGTTTACCGCAGACCTACGGGTCCATAACTAGTACCTAGATGGCTTCTTCTCTCTCTTTGATTCTCAATACAAAGTTCTCGTCGATGTTCTTGGAGATCTATTTGATGTAATACTCTTTTGCGGTGTGTTTGCCGAGATCCGATGAATAGTGGATTTATGATTAGCTTATGTATGAATATTATTTGAATCTTCTCTGAATTCTTATATGCATGATTTGATATCTTTGCAAGTCTCTTCGAACTATCGATTTGGTTTGACCAACTAGATTGGTTTTTCTTGCAATGGGAGAAGTGCTTAGCTTTGGGTTCAATCTTGCAGTGCTCGATCCTAGTGACAGAAGGGGAACCGACACGTATTGTATTGTTGCCATCGAGGATAAAAAGATGGGTTTTTTATCATAATGCTTGAGTTAATCCCTCTACATCATGTCATCTTGCCTAATGCATTACTCTGTTCTTTTGAACTTAATACTCTAGATGCATGCTGGATAGCGGTCGATGTGTGGAGTAACAGTAGTAGATGCAGAATCGTTTCGGTCTACTTGATACGGACGTGATGCCTATATTCATGATCATTGCCTTATATATCGTCATAACTTTGCGCTTTTCTATCAATTGCTTGGCAGTAATTTGTTCACCCACCGTAATAATTCCTATCTTGAGATAAGCCTTTAGTGAAATCTATGGCCCCCGGGTCTATTTTCCATCATATAATCTTCTATTTTCATCATACAAGTTTCTGATCTACACTTTTAGTTTCCTATTTATTTTCCCTGTAATTTTTTGCTTTCTGTTCCATGAACCAAGAATACCAAAAATATTACTTTACTATTTATCCATCTCTATCAGATCTCACTTTGCAAATAACCGTGAAGGGATTGACAACCCCTTTATCGCGTTGGGTGCAAGTTGGTGTTTGTTTGTGCAGGTATTCGGTGGCTTGTCACGTTGTCTCCTACTGGATTGATAGCTTGGTTCTCAAAAGCTGAGGGAAATACTTACTCTACTTTACTGCATCACGCTTTCCTCTTCAAGGGAAAAACCAACGGAAGCTCAAGAGGTAGCAGGAAGAATTTCTGGCGCTGTTGCCGGGGAGATCTATGCCAAGACGAGACATACCAAGTACCCATTATAAACTCTCATCCCTCGCATTACATTATTCGTCATTCGCCTCTCGTTTTCCTCTCCCCCAGTTCTAAAATGATTTTCAAAAAGATTCGCCTTTTCTTCGCCCCTCTTCTGTTCGTCTTTTTCTTTTGCTTTTTGTCTGCTCGTGTGTTGGATTGCTTGCCTTGTCACCATGACTCTTCCAAAAAACGTTGACCTTCACCTTAGGAGGTTAGACGATATTGAATATAGTGTTAGAAGCTTCATGTCTTTGCAATTTGAGCATAACAATTTTTTTAGAAACGAGCTCAAGGAGCAGAAAAGTTTTATGGATTACATGAATAAAGAACTTGACGATATGTCTAAGGAATTTTATGGTTTGAGATCTCAGTTCGCGCATCTTGAAAATTTAGTAGGCCAAATCTCTGATAAACAAGCTACTTTAGTAAACAAAATGGCCGCCAAACCAGAGGCTGAAAATAATGATGAAGACCTTAAAGTGATTGATGTGACTCCTATTGAATCTTTGTTTTCCAACGTAAATCTTGATAAATATGGGACTGGAGATGACAACTTTAGTTAGAAGGTGTCCCAATAATTCGGAGTTTTTAGATCTTGATGCAAAAATTGCTTATAATCAAAACAAAGCTTTTACTAAACATATCGTTGATGCTATGATGCAATCTTTTGAAGAAAAGCTTGAATTGGAAGTTTCTACCCCTACAAAACTTTATGATGAGTTGGAACCTACTATTAAGATTAAGACTAAAGATTATGAGTGTTATGATTTGTGTGATTTGGGTGCTAGCATTTCCACGATTCCGAAAAGTTTGTGTGATGTGTTAGGTTTCCGTTAATTTGATGATTGTTCCTTAAATTTGCATCTTGCCGATTCCACTATTAAGAAACCTATGAGAAGGATTAATCATATTATTATTATTGCAAATAGGAATTATGTGCCCGTAGATTTCATTGTTCTTGATATGGATTGCAATCCTACATGTCCTATTATTCTTCGCAGACCTTTCCTTAGAACGATTGGTGCAATTATTGATATGAAAGAAGGAAACATTAGATTTCAATTCCCGTTAAGGAAAGGCATGGAACACTTCCCTAGAAAGAAAATTAAATTGCCTTATGAATCTATTATGAGAGCTACTTATGGATTGCATGCCAAAGATGATAATACTTAGATCTATTCGTATTTTATTCCTAGCTAAGGGCGTTAAACAATAGCGCTTGTTGGGAGGCAACCCAATTTTATTTTTGTTTTTGCTTTTTAGGCTCTGTTTAGAAATAAATATTTCATCTAGCCTCTGGTTAGATGTGGTTTTGTGTTTTAATTAGTGTTTGTGCCAAGTAAGATTGTTGAGATAGCTTACGGTAATAGTTGATTTGATCTTGCTGAAAAACAGAAACTTTTGCATGCACGAAAATAATTTTCATAAATCACATAAACGTGATTTTTGGTTGATTATTTTTCATAAGATTAATAAACAAATTCCTTAGAACTACCTAAATTCTAGCGATTTTTGGAGTTACAGAAGTATTCGAAATATCCAGATTGCTACAGACTGTTCTGTTTTTGACAGATTTTGTTTTTCGAGTGTTGTTTGCTTATTTTGATGAATCTATGGCTAGTATCGGGGGGTATGAACCATAGAAAAGTTGGAATACAGTAGATATTACACCAATATAAATAAATAATGAGTTCACAACAGTACCAAAAGTGGTGATTTTTTTATACTAACGGAGCTTACGAGATTTTCTGTTGGAGTTTTGTGTTGTGAAGTTTTCAAGTTTTGGCTAAGGATTTGATGGACTATTGAATAAGGAGTGGCAAGATCCTAAGCTTGGAGATGCCCAAGGCACCCCAAGGTAATATTCAAGGACAAAAAAGAGCCTAAGCTTGGGGATGCCCCAGGAAGTCATCCCCTCTTTCATCTTGGTCTATCGGTAACTTTACTTGAGGCTATATTTTTATTCACCACATGATATATGTTTTGCTTGGAGCGTATTGTATAATTTGAGTCTTTGCTTTTTAATTTGCCACAATCATCCTTGCTGTACACACCTTTTAAGAGAGACACGCATGAATCATGATTTATTAGAATACTCTATGTGCTTCACTTATATCTTTTGAGCTAGGCAATTTTGCTCTATGTGCTTTACTTATATTTTTTTAGCAGGGCGGTGGTTTTATTTTGTAGAAGTTGATGAACTCTCATGCTTCACTTATATTATTTTGAGAGTCTCTAAACAGCATGGTAATTTGCTTTGGTTATAAAATTAGTCCTAATATGATAGAGGGATATAATAAAAACTTTCATATAAAGTGCATTGAATACTATGAGAAGTTTGATTCTTTATGATTGTTTTAAGATATGAAGATGGTGATATTAGAGTCATCCTAGTGAGTAGTTGTGAATTTGATAAATACTTGTGTTAAAGTTTGTGAGTCCCGTAGCATGCATGTATGGTGAACCGTTATGTGATGAAGTCGAAGCATGATTTATTTATTGATTGTCTTCCTTATGAGTGGCGGTCGGGGACGAGCGATGGTATTTTCCTACCAATCTATCCCACTAGGAGCATGTGCATAGTACTTTGTTTTGATGACTAATAGATTTTTGCAATAAGTATATGAGTTCTTTATGACTAATATTGAGTTCATGGATTATACACGCTCTCACCTTTCCGCCATTGCTAGCCTCTCTAGTACTGTGCAACTTTCGCTGGTACCATAAACCCACCATATACCTTTCTCAAAACAGCCACCATACCTACCTATTATGGCATTTCCATAGCCATTCCGAGATATATTGTCATGCAACTTTCCACCATTTCGTTTATTATGACACGCGTCATCATTGTCATATTGCTTTGCATGATCATGTAGTTGACATCGTATTTGTGGCTAAGCCACCGTTCATCATTTTTTATACATGTCGCTCTTGATTCATTGCACATTCTGATACACCGCCGGAGACATTCATATAGAGTCATATTTTGTTCTAGTATCGAGTTGTAATCCTTGAGTTGTAAGTAAATAAAAGTGTGATGATCTTCATTATTAGAGCATTGTCCCATGTGAGGAAAGAATGATGGAGACTATGATTCCCCCACAAGTCGGGATGAGACTCCGGACAAAAAAAAGAGAGGCCAAAAAAATGAGAGAAGGCCCAATAAAAATAAAAATAAATAAAAAATAAGAGAAAAGGAGAGAAGAGACAATGTTACTATCCTTTTTACCACACTTGTACTTCAAAGTAGCACCATGATCTTCATGATAAGAGAATCTCCTATGTTGTCACTTTCATATACTAGTGTGAATTTTTCAATATAGAACTTGGATTGTATATTCCAATGATGGGCTTCCACAAAATGCCCTAGGTCTTCGTGAGCAAGCAAGTTGGATGCACACCCACTTAGTTTCTTTTTGAGCTTTCATAAACTTATAGCTCTAGTGCATTCATTGCATGGAAATCCCTACTCACTCACATTGATATCTATTAACGAGCACCCATCGATACGCCTAGTTGATGTGAGACTATCTCTTTCTTTTTGTCTTCTCCACAACCATCGTCTATTCCACCTATAGTGCTATGTCCATGGCTCATGCTCATGTATTACGTGAAAGTTGAAAAAGTTTAAGAACATCAAAAGTATGAAACAATTGTTTGGCTTGTCATCGGGGTTGTGCATGATTTGAATATTTTGTGTGATGAAGATGGAGCATAGCCAGCTTATATGATTTTGTAGGGATAAGCTTTCTTTGGCCATGTTATTTTGAGAAGACATAATTATTTTGTTAGTATGCTTGAAGTATTATTGTTTTATGTCAATATTAAACTTTTGTTTTGAATCATACAGATCTGAACATTCATGCCACAATAAAGAGAATTACATGGATAAATATGTTAGGTAGCATTCTGCATCAAAAATTCTGTTTTTATCATTTACCTACTCGAGGACGAGCGGGAATTAAGCTTGGGGATGCTTGATATGTCTCCAACGTATCTATAATTTTTGATTGTTCCATGCTATTATATTATCTATTTTGGATGTTTTATATGCATTAATATGCTATTTCATATGATTTTTGGGACTAACCTATTAACCTAGAGCCTAGTGCCAGTTTCTGTTTTTTTCCTTATTTTAGAGTTTCGCAGAAAAGGAATACCAAACGAAGTCCAAACGGAATAAAACTTTTGCAATGATTTTTCTTAGACCAGAAGACACCCAGGAGACTTGGAGTGCAAGTCAGGAGAGCCATGAGGCGGCCACAAGGGTGGAGGGCACGTCCCCCGACCTTGTGGGCCCCTCGGTGACCCCCTGACCTAGATCTTCCTCCTATATATTCTCAAATACCCCAAAAACTTCCAGGGGAACCACGAAACCACTTTTCCACCGCAGCAACCTCCCGTGAGATCCCATCTAGGGGCCTTTTCCGGCATCCTGCCGGAGGGGGATTCGATCATGGAGGGCTTCTACATCAACACCATTGCCTCTCCGATGAAGCGTCAGTAGTTTACCACAGACCTACGGGTCCATAGCTAGTATCTAGATGGCTTCTTCTCTTTCTTTGATTCTCAATACAAAGTTCTCATCAATGTTCTTGGAGATCTATTCGATATAATACTCTTTTGTGGTGTGTTTGCCGAGATCCGATGAATTGTGGATTTATGATCAGCTTATGTATGAATATTATTTGAATCTTCTCTGAATTCTTATATGCATGATTTGATATCTTTGCAAGTCTCTTCGAACTATCGATTTAGTTTGGCCAACTAGATTGGTTTTTCTTGCAATGGGAGTAGTGCTTAGCTTTGGGTTCAATCTTGCGGTTCTCGATCCTAGTGACAGAAGGGGAACCGACATGTATTGTGTTGTTGCCATCGAGGATAAAAAGATGGGGTTTTTATTATAATGCTTGAGTTAATTCCTCTACATCATGTCCTCTTACCTAATGCATTACTTTGTTCTTATGAACTTAATACTCTAGATGCATGCGGGATAGTGGTCGGTGTGTGAAGTAATAGTAGTAGATGCAGAATCGTTTCGGTCTACTTGATACAGATGTGATGCCTATATTCATGATCATTGCCCTAGATATCGTCATAACTTCGCGCTTTTCTATCAATTGCTCGGCAGTAATTTGTTCACCCACCATAATAATTCCTATCTTGAGAGAAGCCTCTAGTGAAATCTATGGCCCCCGGGTCTATTTTCCATCATATAATCTTTTATTTTCATCATACAAGTTTCCGATCTACACTTTTAGTTTCCTATGTTTTTTCCTTGCAATCTTTTACTTTCCATTCCATAAACCAAAAATACCAAAAATATTACTTTACCGTTTACCCATGTCTATCAGATCTCACTTTGCAAATAACCGTGAAGAGATTGACAACCCCTTTATCGCGTTGGGTGCAAGTTGGTGTTTGTTTGTGTAGGTATTCGGTGGCTTGTCACGGATTCTCCTACTGGATTGATACCTTGGTTCTCAAAAGCTGGGGGAAATACTTACTCTACTTTTCTGCATCACCCTTTCCTCTTCAAGGGAAAACCCAACACAAGCTCAAGAGGTAGCAGTGTGCTGTCTACGGATAGAGGAGCGGCCTCTAATGGACTCCGAAAAATGAAACTTTTTTTATGAGAGCTCCAAAAAATGAAACTGAAAGCACTAAAGAGCGAACCGGGGGGGGGGGGGGGGTGGAATCCATAACTTTTTCCAGTTTCGTCTTCCATTAGAGCAAGACATTTTGACTTTCTTCTCGCGTGACAAAAAGAAGACAGCGTGCACACATGGCATATGTCCTAGAATGGCTCGGCTCGGTCATGTAACACGATGCGTGTGCGAGATGAGGTGGTCGATGGAGAAGGAGCGTGTGTCTCCTCTTCTCAGACTTGGTAGAACCAACCTTATATGTCGGTCCAACACATCTTGCATGATTGTGGTAGGACTAAACTTTCTACATACCCTTGTCGTGCATGAATGGGCCATATGAGCCTCTATGATTTTTCTATAAATTATTGAAACTAATAAATGGGCTATACCCAATAATTCCAGTGACTCCCTTAGATCCCAAAGGCACATATATTTTTTCTTATGGTTCTAATAACATTATTTATATATTAGTCTTTCGGTGGAGACTGTTAAGTCAAATGTCCACATAGAATTCCACGCTAGAGTTATTCACAAAAACATTGGACTCTGCCTCGAAGTTATGTGAAAAGAATTTGATGACAATGAGAAGTGGAAAACGAGGACTGAGGAGGCTCCTCCAGAAAAAATTCAAGGTCGTGGAACTCTTCTATTCGAAGTTTGATGACGACAAGGAAGTTGATGGTGATGGACAGGATAGGAGGCCTACAGATCCCACTCTGACATCTAGAGTGGGACGGACCGATGAAAGGGTCGAAGAAGATGGTCAGAGATAAGGAGATGTGTGAGACGATGAGATACAAGATCGATGAGTTGATGAAGTCAAGGAAGAAGTTGGCGGAGAAGAGAAATCATGAAGACCTGAAGACATCGCAAGGAGGTTCAATAGAAGAAGACGAGATGGGGATGATATGCACGAAGAAGAAAAATTCAAGGAAGATATGGAGGTGCATATCCTTTAACTTGAAGAGACTTGGGACACGTTTAGTTGCTTGCACCGTTTTTGCCACTTTGCATACTTGTCCCAAGTGAACCTGATTGAACTAATGTAGGCAAAAAACCAACATCTGAATGTTGATTGGTTGTCTGCATCCCCTCTCCTTGCGTCGTAGCAACGCTTCTATGCACTGTGTTTGGTTGCTCGCATTGGTTGTGCTCACTAGTGCACGTTGTTTGGCTGCATATAGGCAGAGAGGTGTAGTTACCTTGTACCCTACGTGAGGAGTTTACCCGCTATAACTTACACACAATCACACCGATCGCACCAACAAAACAACACTACAATCATGAGGAACTGGATGATAATGACGAAGTTCTAACCCTACCTGCCACACTTTACGCACAATCACACCAACAAAACAACACTACAATTATGATGAACTGGATGATGATAAAGTTCTAACCCTACAACACTACAATTGACGGTGTACAACACAACATGATCACAGATCTAATCCTACCACATGCTCATAGATCTAGCTAGAACTAGTAGAGAGAAGGGGGGTGATTGAACTCACACACACCAGCCGTGAAGGAGGCGATGAACACGTCGGAGAAGAGGAGGAGTTGAATCTCCGCCCCCGTTACTCGGTGGCCGGAATAGGAGCGCCACTTACCTAGTTGTCGATGTCGATCCGCGTCGGAGGGAAAGCTCAAGTGGAGGGAAGTGGTGGCAGGAGTTTTGGCGGTGAGATGAGGCTGGCTATATAGGGCGACCGATTCGGCACGCGGCGATGCCAAATCCTCCCGCCACTTTTTTGGAGAGGTCAACACCCCGTTCCCCTCTCCTACATCGCTCGATCCTGGCTCACTAAAAACGATTGATTCAGTCATTCCTAATGAGTCTGACTGAGGAGTGCTTTTAAGGTTCGTGTGGGCCAAGAATCTGATGCAGGCCAGTCAACCAATCAACTGTTTTTCTTCCCATGCAGGCATGGTTGGGCTTGATGCGAGAGAAGATGACATATAAAAGGGAGATGACTGGCCTTGTTCACATATGAAATCATTAACATGAACATAAACAAAATCGTCTGACTTTTGTATGTAAAGACAAAAGAAGAAACAAGTTTTAAAAAGCCAATGAGAATCAGTTAATGATGCTCGATCTAACATCAACTTATGTTATCCTAGAAAAACATCGAAAATGTTATGCAGATGATCTTTCACGCACGACTTACGCACAACACGATCTGAAGCCACACAATTTTTTTTGAAAAGAACAAATAGTATTCCATTACGATTACTCGTTGGCCATGTCACCATCCACATCATCTAATACATGTTGTGAAAAGTTGCGAAGCCAGGTCTCATAGCAGCCACTCTCCATACAGACTCCACACACAGCTAGCATCTGTGATGCTCTATTACTAACACGGTTACAATGCTTCACACTTACAACATTAAGACCCACATACATCTGAAATGTTACATTCATAAACAAAGTGCCTAAAGCTGAAAGATCATAGTTGTTGCTCGTGATTGCTTCCTTCAGCGTTGTTGAATCAATTTCAAAAATCACTTTTTGGCAGCCCAGTTGAGTAGCAGTAATAGTTGCATGTTGTATGGCCAAAGCTTCATCATGCAATGGACTGGAAATATGACACAGATTCCCTGCTCCTGCTGCCAGTAGAATTCCTTGGTCATTTCTGATGGTGAAATCCCAACCTTCTGGGTGTGATTCTTCGGTAAAAGATCCATCTGTGTTTATCTTGAGGATTCCCTTCGGAGGTGGCTTCCAATTAAGTTGTGCTTGCTTGATCATCTCTTCCTTTTTTAGGCTTGCTGTTCATGCACATGTTCAGATGATACTTCCTATATACTTCTTGCGGGTTCATCCTTATTAGCTTTGTTTCTTTCATGCCACCATAACCATATTATGGTAATCGTCAAGCATAGGATTAGGAGGCAATCCAATGGTGCAGGGGACCTCGTCGTGTGTGGATCGTTTGTCTTTTTTAGAAATGGAGGAGGACCCCCGGCCTCTGCATCTGGACAATGCATGCAGCCACTTTATTAATTATTCACATAAGACCATACAAAGTCATACAACAGTAAGACTAAAGCCAGCGTCTAGGCAACATCTGTCACTCCTCCTATCCAGCTGATGTAGGGATGTTGATAGTCTGGGCCTAATACCAAACATACCCCACAGCCAAACCCAACATCTATGACCTGAGGTCCCAACCAGGACGCCTGTCGGGTATGGGGCACCCACCAGTCCGGCGCACTCCTCAACCAGGATGCCTGCCGGGTATGAGGCTGCCGCAGCCACCTGCCACCAATCCATCTTCAGAGTTGTACTGTTGCTTCTACCGTGCCAGGTCTCTCTGCCATCAACGCCACCACGACGCCAGACAACGTCGTCCTCCTGCGCGAGTCCATCCTCGCACATCGGGCGCCGAATCTGCACTGCGCCACGCCGTTGAGATCCGTCGCCATCAATGTGTAGGATGAAGCACCGCTCCACCAAATATGCGGTTCGCTGGTCCCTCGAGCCCGTGCACACCTCCAAGAACGACCCCCCCTACCCCAAGGGGGGAACGACATAAGAACGACGCCATCTTCCGATCAACTGATCTAGGGTTTCCCCTGGAGGTAACAGACAGTGACCTTGAAACTCTCCTCGGCGATGCCTTCAAGAAGGGAATGTCGCAGAATAGCTCCGCCACCGCCGGCTTTCGCGGTAAGCCAAA
This sequence comes from Triticum timopheevii, assembly GCA_963921465.1. Classification (NCBI taxonomy): domain Eukaryota; kingdom Viridiplantae; phylum Streptophyta; class Magnoliopsida; order Poales; family Poaceae; genus Triticum; species Triticum timopheevii. The sequence goes on along the minus strand of OY997270.1, from coordinate 483,235,719 downwards.
AGCAAGTTTTCACCCGGATCTGTTCGAAGGACCTCCATGAAGCATCTCCTGCACGGATCGCCGCCATCTCTGCCGAGGACTGGACGATGGATCCAGGTCGCCGCCGCCTGACCGGCCACGACACCACCACGGTGCCTAAGCCGGCGCCGTCAGGCCCACCATGCCCGCCTATAGACGCCCTCCAGATCTGCCGGCCCGCGGACGAGGCCCTCGATCTGGGCCGTCGCCACATGTGCTCCTCAACCGCGGGGAGAACGCGCCTGCGCTGTCGTTGTCGTCACACTCGCCGCCGGACGCCCGCTGCTCCTTGCCGTCGGTGCACCGCCGATCCATGAGCCGCCGCCGCCGACAGGAGATCACCACCACCGCGTGAGGGGGAGGGCACCGCCGCCGCCAGCACTGGCCAGGCAACGCCGACGTGGCCTCGGGCGGCGGCTGGAGGGGGGAGAGAGGAGCGGAGGCCTAGGGCCGGCGGATCGCCCCCCGTGTCGCCAGGGGTAGGAATCCTTGTGTGAATTCATCGTGTGCATTGCGCTGCTAAAAATACCGGTTGATGCAAGTAGTAAAAAGTACACCTGCCTGCACGGCCGAACCCCATGCATGTCTCAGCTCATCGACAAAACCATCGTCAGCCGGTCACCACGACTCGCTCCCGGACACGGGCTACACGCCGGCAGCACCGCAGCAGTAGAGCCCGCGGCGCCATTCGGAAAAAGGCCCCATGAATCCCGCCGACGCGCGCGTTTCCATTCCCACCCCACCGCCACCGGTAACCGAGCCGTTCCGCTCTCACCTCCTGCGTAACCGAGCCCCACCCCACTTTCCCCAACCCCCACTCCAACTAACCGCCCCCACTCTTCTCGTCTCCCCGACGACATAATCCTCCAATCCAAGAACCAATCCATCACCAGACCGGGCGGGGGCCGCCGCGACGCGACGCCATGCTCTCCATCCCCTCGCTCGCCAGGGCCCTCGTCGCGCTCCTCCGCGGCGTCCTCCTCCACCTCCGCGCGCCCGCCTCCGCCCACCACCGCCTCTTCTTCTGATCCACCTACCTACCCATCCATGTCTGGAGCGGCCGCGCTGCGGAGATCCGGCAGCAACAGCCTCTCCGCCCTGCTGCGCGCCGAGGACGACGACACCGGCGCCCTGGCCGCCCCCAAGCGGCGTGACGGAGGGGGCCGCCGAGGGAGGTCCGGGGGTAGGAGCTGCCTCCGCCTGCCCCTCGGCGGCGCCGGCGGGTGCCGCGTCTGCGCCTGCGACGAGGTCGACCCCGCACCGCGCCGGCGCGCGCCAGCGGACGGGGACGGGGATGGCGAGGCGGAGGCGGTTGCGGGCGGGGAGGAGCCGCGCGTCCCCGCCGCGCTCCAGTGCTTCTCCTGGAAGAAGGGCCCCGCGGCCGCCGCGCGCATCGGCCGGGCATTGCGGGTCCAGGATGATGCGGTGCCGGAGGACGCGGCGCCGTCCCTGACGGCGCTCCCGGACGACGTGCTGGAGATGGTGCTGAGCCGGCTGCCGCTGGCCTCGCTCCTGGCCGCGCGCTGCGTGTGCCGGCGGTGGAGGGACCTCACCGTCGCGCCGCAGCTGCTGCGGCTGCGCCGCGAGGGGCCGCGCCCGGCCACGACGCCCTGGCTGTTCCTGTTCGGGGTCGAGGCAGACGGTGGCTGGGGCGCTTCCGCCGCCGCCACGGCCGTGCACGCGCTCGACGTGTCCGCGAACCGGTGGCGCCGGGTCGGGGCGGCCCCGCTCAAAGGTAGGTTCTTGTTCTCCGTCGCCGGCGTCGGGGACGAGCTCTACGTTGTCGGCGGCCGCTCCGGGGGGTCGAGCGCCGGCTCCGTCAAGACCAAGACCCACAAGGGAGTCATGGTGTTCAGCCCTCTCACCGGCGCGTGGCGGAAGACCTCCCCGATGCGGGCGGCGCGGTCACGGCCGGTGCTGGGGGTGTTCGAGATGTCTGCCAGTCGCAGCATTGTCCACGCCCGCGCTGAGAAGCATGTCCGGCGCGCCAACGCCGGCGGCAAGTTCCGGCTGGGAGGCACCTCTGCCGTGTATGAGGACCCGCACCGGCTCTCTCTCCGGCGGCTCCGTCTCAGGGATGTGCTGAACGAGGACACCGATTCCACTGTCCCAACTCAGGGTCACGGCAAGGCTACCAGGCAACAGAAGCAGCCAGCTCAGGCAAGGCAAGCCCTGATCGCCGTGGGTGGCCGTGGGCCGTGGGACGAGCCCCTCGTGTCCGGCGAGATATACGATCCGGTGACCGACAAATGGGTCGAGATCGCCGGGTTCCCCACCGATGTCGGCCTGGCATGCTCCGGCGCCGTCTGCGGTGACACGTTCTACGTCTACTGCGAGTCCGACACGCTCGTCGCCTACCATCTCAACGCCGGCTCATGGTCCGTCGTCCAGACGTCCCGGCCACCACCTCGGCTCCGAGACTACACGCCAGCGCTGGTCTGCTGCGCGTCCCGGCTGTTCATGCTCTGCGTCTCGTGGTGCGACCCGGCGAACCGCAGAGACAAGGTGGTGCGAAAGGTGTTCGAGCTGAACCTCAGCTCAACACCGCCGCTCCAGTGGACCGAGGCGTCTGCGCACCCCGACGCGCCCATGGATTCCAACGCGGTGTTCGCCGCCGGCCAGGACAGGATCTACTCCGTGGAGATGTTCAGGATCTTCGGCAAGGTCCTGGACTTCGCGACGGCGTGCCGGGTCTCCGGCGGCGAGCAGAGCTGGAGCCGCATCGCGCGGGAGAACGCGGCCGTGGAGGCCGACGCCATGTCCTGCCGGCTGAAGTCCATGGCCGTGCTGCTCCTCTGAAGATCGCCGGTGCCTACTCCGTTTTCCCTTTCCACTTACACTGATGATTTGTTTGTTGCTTCCACGAGCTGGTTGATGTGCAGCTCGGTACAGCCATTCCATTGCATTGCCAGATTGCCTGCAGCAATTGCTGTGATTGTCCATGCTGAGTTTGTTCAACATGTTTTATAAAAGATGATTATACAATCTTATTATGATATGATGATACCAACCACAATCAGACTCACTTTGTAGCAAGCTTGGTCAATCTACATATGATTGTTCAGACAGCAAAGAGAAAGGGCATGTGACTGTACATGCATACACTCTACACTTTTCTTAATGTAATATAGGTTTGTTGACAAATCACTGTCGATGGTAGTGGGACTATCACAGCAATCCTGCGTGGATGATTAAGATTTGTCATCACTAGTACCAGTTCATGGCTCCATGCGGTTGGTACAGGCAGCTCCAGCCAGGCCGTGGGTCTCTTTTAAACTGTGGTGATGTGCAAGTGCCATGATCCAAAAATTGGCATGTATTCCATATTTTATGAAAGAAAGGGTGAGAGATGAGGACAGATCTGTAACCCGTGCAAAATTGTACTCTATCACAGATCTGGACTGTACTAGTCTACCCAATTGTATAGTGTTTTTGTACTTCCGTTCTGAAGAGCCATTGCCTTAGTTTACCTCTGAGAAGGGATGAAATTGGAATCTTTATCATTCCGGTTGGTGATCGGTCACCTCTTTCTCTCTTTAACATCTTGTGGTGAATGTCATACCAGTTGAGAATTCATTGCCTAAAAGAAGGAACAGTTGAGAATTAAGAACAGTTCTATCCATATTTTATCAAGAACTGATACTGACCACTCAATATTATTGTTGCTTTTAGAAGACATAGCAATCACTAAATGGGGCCAAAGAGCAAGCATCTGTTTACCTTATCATGAACCAGAGCATCATTTTTCACCGAAAAAGAAAAGAAAACCAATCCAAAGCATCATCATATCATCAGCTTGCATTGGTCACCTTTTTCATCAATGGTCACCTTTTTCATCAAAAAGAAAAGAAAAAAAGAATCACCTTGCAAGAACATGTCATGCAAAAGTACTACCACTAACCAAGATCCGTTGGCACCATCTTGCTAGCAGTGGTGATCAATTGGCCAGTAATGATGTGATGCGATGTGATGTGCTTGCGGTGGTGCCGGCCGGTGGCAACCTCTTGGGCCGGCGCTTAACTGCCAGAGCTGGCAAATGGCCACTCCCCTTTACTACTGGCATGGCATAGCGTCCAGGGTACTGCTGAACATAACATGTGAGGATCATAATCAGGGTTGGTTCATGAATATGATCATGGATTCATGGATCCCATCTTGCAGGCAAAGAGAATTCTACTGACAGAAGACACAAATATACACCTCTGTCTGCCATTGATGAGTTCATAATCATTTTGGCAGCTGACTCCTACTCCCTGTCATGATCATGGTGCAGTCAAAACTGTTGTTCAGGTAAAAGTACAAGAAGAGAAAATGGTGTAATGAGTAGTGACAGTTCCAGTCCCCAGAAAGGATGATAGCAACAGTTTTGTTCCTTGCAGGTGGTTAGCAGTCGGGATGAGCTTCTGTGGTCCATGTCAATCTGATGAACAGACTGTTTCCGAGCTTTTAGCTCCCCTGTTATGTCGTTGGTGAGGCATCACAGCCATGGCAGCGGCTCCCGAGCGCTGCCGATGTGATGCCGCCCACCTAACAGTCTCTGCACAAGGCCTGAAACTGAAAGTCTGAAACGATATGTAATATCTGAGCAGGACTACTGAAGTATGTATGTTCAGATAGATCCAAGATCCCTGGCATTTTGTTCAACCCGCATTTTGGTCAGGATCATTTCAAGTGCACTGCTTTCTTCTTCAGAAACAAAAGATTGTGCCTTTGGACCTACTCCCTCCGTTCGGAATTACTTGTCTTGAAAATGGATGTATCTAGAACTAAAATACATCTAGATACATCCATTTTTGCGACAAGTAATTCCGAACGGAGGGAGTAGCTGAATTGTCTCTCTCCTACGATATGATCCTATCACGCAGACTACTATTGTGATCAACAGACTATTGGCTTCTTTGGAGATTCCCCTTCTATTCGTGTATTTCAAACAATGTTTTATGGGAAGTTCTTCATGTTAATGAAGTTGCTGCCACCATTTATTTTCTCACTCAGGCCCTTGACAGTGTAAATAGGTGTGATGCTGCCACCATTGTGTACTTCTCTCTACAGGTCTACGTGTCCCTATGCACAAGCTTACCGAAAGAAAACGGATGCATAATCTTCAATTCTGCTTTTTGTTTGTTTGTTAATACAACTCTTAACATCTGCAAACTTGTATCCTGGGTAGCTTTCCGGTGGTTCATATCAACTATGAAGTTAAAAGGAGCGCCTAGAAAAAGTAGTGCATATGGTAAAAGAAACTGAACAAGTTAGGATAAATGTCATGGCATTGTACGTGTATATTTCATTTGGAAGATGAGCATTCAACCTTTTAACCACTTGACAAAAAAGCATTGAGATTTCTAACATAGAAATGGTAGCGGTTTGTCATAAAAAATGTTTCTAAACTTTGTTCATGAATGTGATCATGAATCCCATCTTGCAGTTGTTCAACTAGGCAAAGATAATTCCGGTAAGAAAAGACACAAATGTATTGATGAGTTAATAATGATATTGGCAGCTGACTCCCTTCTTGTCATGATCATCATGGTGCAGTCAAACTAATGGCCAAGTAAAAGAGAGAAAATTGGTGTAATGAGTAGGGACAGTTCAATCTCTAGAAAGGATGATAAGTACAGTTTGGCTCCTTAGAGCATCTCTAGCAGACCCCGCATAAGTGGTCAAACCCGTAAAAAATTTGCGTTTTACAGTTTTGGGCAAAAAAATTGTCCAGAACAGAAACCGTAAAAGTAGTACAACCCGTAAAAATTTTAAGGACCACTGCAAATGCACACCCGAAACCCTTATCTTTGGAGGTTGGAGGGCCGAATATAGGGGGCCCCGTATACCGGTCAAACCTCGTCGGAGCAAACACGCCGCCGCGGAGTTTGCCGGAATCCGCCCTAAACCCGTCGGAATTCATCACCGCACATCGAAAAAGGCCGCTAGACGCCGCAATCGATCGCCGCCGGCTCGAATTGGACGAGCTCGACATCGTCGTGGCCTCCCATGACCTCAGTCTGCCCACCGGAATCCTCCCGACGCGGCAGGCAAAGAGGCACGGCTCGCCTGGCGAGCAAGGCGCGGACGACGAAGGCGACGGGGCGTGGCCGGCAAGGCTGGGCGCGGACGACGGAGGTGATGGGGCGTGTCCGGCGTGGCTGGGTGCGACCTGCGCGGTGATGGGGCGCAACCGGCAGGGACGGGGCGCGACCGATGTGTTGGGGAACGTAGTAACTTCAAAAATTTCCTACGTACACGCAAGATCATGGTGATGGCATAGCAACGAGAGGGGAGAGTGTTGTCCACGTACCCTCGTAGACCGTAAGCGGAAGCGTTAGCACAACGCGGTTGATGTAGTCGTACGTCTTCACGATCCGACCGATCCAAGCACCGAACGTACGGCAACTCCGATTCAGCACACGTTCAGCTCGATGACGATCCCCGGGCTCCGATCCAGCAAAGCTTCGGGGATGAGTTCCGTCAGCACGACGGCGTGGTGTCGATGATGATGTTCTACCGGCGCAGGGCTTCGCCTAAACTCCGCGACGATATGACCGAGGTGGAATATGGTGGAGGGGGGCACCGCACACGGCTAAGGAACGATCCGTAGATCAACTTGTGTTGTGCCTAGAGGTGCCCCCCTGCCCCCGTATATAAAGGAGCAAGGGGGGAGGGGGCGGCCGGCCTAGGAGGGGCGCGCCAAGGGGAGTCCTACTCCCACCGGGAGTAGGACTCCCTCCTTCCTTGTTGGAGTAGGAGAAGGGGGAAAGAGGGGGAGAGGAGGAAGGAAAAGGGGGCCGCACCCCTTGTCCAATTCGGACCAGAGGGGGGCTGCGCGCCTCCTTCCTTTCGGCCCAATAAGGCCCATATACTCTCCGGCGAATTCCCGTAACTCTCCGGTACTCCGAAAAATACCCGAATCACTCGGAACCTTTCCGAACTCCGAATATAGTCGTCCAATATATCGATCTTTACGTCTCGACCATTTCGAGACTCCTCGTCATGTCCCCGATCTCATCTGGGACTCCGAACTCCTTCGGTACATCAAAACTCATAAACTCATAATATAACTGTCATCGAAACCTTAAGCGTGCGGACCCTACGGGTTCGAGAACTATGTAGACATGACCTAGAACTATTATTGGTCAATAACCAATAGCGGAACCTGGATGCCCATATTGTCTCCTACATATTCTACGAAGATCTTTATCGGTCAAACCGCATAACAACATACGTTGTTCCCTTTGTCATCGTTATGTTACTTGGCCGAGATTCGATCGTCGGTATCCAATACCTAGTTCAATCTCGTTACCGGCAAGTCTCTTTATTCGTTATGTAATGCATCATCCCGTAACCAACTCATTGGTCACATTGCTTGCAAGGCTTATAGTGATGTGCATTACCGAGAGGGCCCAGAGATACCTCTCCGACAATCGGAATGACAAAACCTAATCTCGAAATACGCCAACCCAACATGTACCTTCGGAGACACCTGTAGTACTCCTTTATAATCACCCAGTTACGTTGTGACGTTTGGTAGCACCCAAAGTGTTCCTCCGGTAAACGGGAGTTGCATAATCTCATAGTTATAGGAACATGTATAAGTCATGAAGAAAGCAATAGCAACATACTAAACAATCAAGTGCTAGGCTAACGGAATGGGTCATGTCAATCACATCATTCTCCTAATGATGCGATCCCATTAATCAAATGACAACACATGTCTATGGTTAGGAAACATAACCATCTTTGATTAATGAGCTAGTCAAGTAGAGGCATACTAGTGACTATATGTTTGTCTATGTATTCACACATGTATCGTGTTTCCGGTTAATACAATTCTAGCATGAATAATAAATATTTATCATGAGATAAGGAAATAAATAATAACTTTATTATTGCCTCTAGGGCATATTTCCTTCAGTCTCCCACTTACACTAGAGTCAATAATCTAGTTCACATCGCTATGTGATTTAACACCAATATTCACATCTGCATGTGATTAATACCCATAGTTCACATCATCATGTGATCAACACCCAAAGGGTTTACTAGAGTCAATAATCTAGTTCACATTGCTATGTGATTAACACCCAAAAGAGTACTAAGGTATGATCATGTTTTGCTCGTGAGAGAAGCTTAGTCAACGGGTCTGTCATATTCAGAGTCGTATGTATTTCGCAAATATTTTATGTCCACAATGCTCTGCACGGAGCTACTCTAGCCAATTGCTCCCACTTTTAATATGTATCCTGATTGAGACTTAGAGTCATCTGGATTGGTGTAAAAGCTTGCATCGTTGTAACTTTTACGACGGGCTCTTTTATCACCTCCATAATCGAGAAATATCTCCTTAGTCCTCACTAAGGATATTCTTGACCCATGTCCAGTGATCTACTTATTAGATCAAAATTGTATTCCTTTGCCAAACACAGAGCAAGGTATACAATAGGTCTGTTCACAGCATAGCATACTTTATAGAACCTATGACTGAGGCATAGGGAATGACTTTTCATTCTCTTTCTATTTTTTGCAATGGTCGGGTCTTGAGTCTTACTCAACTTCACACCTTGTAACACAGGCAAGAACTCCTTTCTTTGACTGTTCCATTTTGAACTATTTCAAAAATTTATCAAGGTATGTACTCATTGAAAAATCTTATCAAGCGTCTTGATCTATCTATATAGATCTTGATGCTCAATGTGTAAGCAGCTTCACCGAGGTCTTGCTTTGAAAAACTCTTATTCAAGTATCCTTTCATGCTATCCAGAATTTCCATATCATTTCCAATTAACAATATGTCATCCACATATAATACTAGAAATGCTACAGAGCTCCCACTCACTTTCTTGTAAATACAGGCTTCTTCAAAAGTCTGTATAAAACCATATGCTTTGGTCAACTCATCAAAGCATATATTCCAACTCCGAGATGCTTGCACCAGTCCATAGATGGATCGCTGGAGCTTGCACAATTTGTTAGCACCTTTAGGATTGACAAAACCTTCTGGTTGCATCATATACAACTCTTCTTTAAGAAAACCATTAAGGAATGCAGTTTTGTTTATCCATTTGCCAGATTTCATAAAATGTGGCAATTGCTAACATGATTCAGATAGACTTAAGCATAGATACGAGCGAAAAACTCTCATCGTAGTCAACACCTTGAACTTGTCGAAAACCTTTTGCGACAATTCTAGCTTTGTAGATAGTAACACTATCAGCGTCCGTCTTCCTCTTGAAGATCCATTTAATCTCAATGTCTCGCCGATCATTGGGCAAGTCAATCAAAGTCCATACTTTGTTTTCATACATGGATCTTATCTCAGATCTCACGGCCTCAAGCCATTTTGCGGAATCTGGGCTCATCATCGCTTCCTCATAGTTCGTAGGTTCATCATGGTCTAGTAACATGACTTCCAGAACATGATTACCGTACCACTCTGGTGCGGATCTTACTCTGGAAGACCTACGAGGTTTGGTAGCAACTTGATCTGAAGTTTCATGATCATCATCATTAACTTCCTCACTAATTGGTGTAGGAATCACTGGAACTGATTTCTGTGATGAACTACTTTCCAATAAGGGAGAAGGTACAATTACCTCATCAAGTTCTACTTTCCCCCCACTCACTTCTTTCGAGAGAAACTTCTTCTCTAGAAAGGATCCATCTTAGCAACGAATAATTTGCCTTTGGATCTATGATAGAAGGTGTACCCAACAGTTTCCTTTGGGTATTCTATGAAGACGCACTTCTCCGATTTGGGTTCGAGCTTATTAGGTTGAAACTTTTTCACATAAGCATTGCAACTCCAAACTTTAAGAAACGACAACTTAGGTTTACTGCTACACCATAGTTCATACCATGTCGTCTCAACGGATTTAGATGGTGCCCTATTAAACGTGAATGCAGCTGTCTCTAATGCATAACCCCAAAACGATAGTGGTAAATCGGTAAGAGACATCATAGATTGCACTATATCCAATAAAGTACTTGTTATGACGTTCGAACACACCATTAAGCTGTGGTGTTCCAGGTGGCATGAGTTTGTGAAACTATTCCACATTGTTTTAATTGAAGACCAAACTCGTAACTCAAATATTTGTCTCCGCGATCAAATTGCAGAAACTTAATTTTCTTGTTACGATGATTCTCCACTTCACTCTAAAATTCTTTGAACTTTTCAAATGTTTCAGACTTGTGCTTCATTAAGTAGATATACTCATATCTGCTCAATTCATTTTGTGAAGATCAGAAAATAACGATACCCGCCACGAGCATCAACACTCATTGGACCGCATACATCGCTATGTATTATTTCCAATAAGTCACTTGCTCGTTCCATTGTTCCGGAGAACGGAGTTTTAGTCATCTTGCCCAAAAGGCACGGTTCACAAGCATCAAATGATTCATAACCAAGTGATTCCGAAAATCCATCTTTATGGAGTTTCTTCATGCGCTTTACACCGATATGACCCAAACGACAGTGCCACAAATAAGTTGCACTATCATTATTAACTTTTCATCTTTTGGCATTAATATTATGAATATGTGTATCACTACGATCGAGATCCAACAAACTATGTTCATTGGGTGTATGACCTTCGAAGGTCTTATTCATGTAAATAGAATAACAATTTATTCTCTAACTTTAAATGAATAACCGTATCACAATAAACATGATCAAATCATATTCATGCTCAACGCAAACGCCAAATAACATTTATTTAGGTTTAACACTAATCCCGAAAGTATAGGGAGTGTGCGATGATGATCATATCAATCTTGGAACTACTTCCAACACTCATCATCACTCCACCCTTCAACTAGTCTCTGTTTATTCTGTAACTCCTGTTTCGAGTTACTAATCTTAGCAACTGAACAAGTATCAAATACTCAAGGGCTACTATAAACACTAGTAAGGCACACATCAATAACCTGTATATCAAATATACCCTTGTTCACTTTGCCATCCTTCTTATCCACCAAATATCCAGGGCATTTTCGCTTCCAGTGACCATTTCCTTTGCAGTGTAAGCACTCAGTTTCAGGCTTTGGTTCAGCTTTGTGCTTCTTCGTGGGAGTGACAACTTGCTTGCCATTCTGCTTGAAGTTCCCTTTCTTTCCGTTTGCCCTTTTCTTGAAACTAGTGATCTTGTCAACCATCAACACTTGATGCTCTTTCTTGATTTCTACCTTCGTTGATTTCAACATCACGAAGAGATCGGGAATCGTTTTTGTCATCCCTTGCATACTATAGTTCATCACAAAGTTCTACAAACTTGGTGGTGGTGACTAGAGAATTCTGTCAATCACTATTTTATCTGGAAGATTAACTCCCACTTGATTCAAGCGATTGTAGTACCCAGACAATCTGAGCACATGCTCACTAGTTGAGCGATTCTCCTCCATCTTTTAGCTATAGAACTTGTTGGAGACTTCATATCTCTCAACTCGGAAATTTGCTTGAAATATTAACTTCAACTCCTGGAACATCTCATATGGTCCATGACGTTCAAAACGTCTTTGAAGTCCCGATTCTAAGCTGTTTAAGCATGGTGCACTAAACTATCAAGTAGTCATCATTTTGAGCTAGCCAAACGTTCATAACGTCTACATCTGCTCCTGCAATAGGTTTGTCACCTAGCGGTGCATCAAGGACATAATTCTTCTGTGCAGCAATGAGGATAAACCTCAGATCACGGATCCAATCCGCATCATTGCTACTAACATCTTTCAACACAGTTTTCTCTAGGAACATATGAAAATAAACATATGAAAGCAACAACGCAAGCTATTGATCTACAACATAATTTGCAAAATACTACCAGGACTAAGTTCATGATAAATTTAAGTTCAATTAATCATATTACTTAAGAACTCCCACTTATATAGACATCCCTCTAATCCTCTAAGTGATTACGTGATCCATATCAACTACACCATGTCCGATCATCACGTGAGAAGGAGTAGTTTCGACGGTGAACATCAATATGTTGATCATATCTACTATATGATTCACGCTCGACCTTTCGGTCTCCGTGTTCCGAGGCCATATCTGTATATGCTAGGCTCGTCAAGTTTAACCTGAGTATTCCGCGTGTGCAACTGTTTTGCACCCGTTGTATTTGAACGTAGAGCCTATCACACCCGATCATCACGTGGTGTCTCAGCACGAAGAACTTTCGCAACGGTGCATACTCAGGGAGAACACTTCTTGATAATTAGTGAGAGATCATCTTATAATGCTACCGTCAATCAAAGCAAGATAAGATGCATAAAGGATAAACACATGCAATCAATATAAGTGATATGATATGGCCATCATCATCTTGTGCTTGTGATCTCCATCTTCGAAGCACCGTCGTGATCACCATCGTCACCAGCGCGACACCTTGATCTCCATCGTAGCATCGTTGTCGTTACGCCATCTATTGCTTCTACGACTATCGCTACCGCTTAGTGATAAAGTAAAGCAATTACAGGGCGTTTGCATTTCATACAATAAAGCGACAACCATATGGCTCCTGCCAGTTGCCGATAACTTCGGTTACAAAACATGATCATCTCATACAATAAAATATAGCATCACGTCTTGACCATATCACATCACAACATGCCCTGCAAAAACAAGTTAGACGTCATCTACTTTGTTGTTGCAAATTTTACGTGGCTGCTACGGGTTTAGCAAGAACCGTTCTTACCTACGCATCAAAACCACAACGATAGTCCGTCAAGTTAGTGTTGTTTTAACCTTCGCAAGGACCGGGCGTAGCCACACTCGATTTAGCTAAAGTAAGAGAGACAGACACCCGCCAGCCACCTTTAAGCACAAGTGCTCGTAACGGTGAAACCAGTCTCGCGTAAGCGTACGCGTAATGTCGGTCCGGGCCGCTTCATCTCACAATACCGCCGAACCAAAGTATGACATGCTGGTAAGCAGTATGACTTGTATCGCCCACAACTCACTTGTGTTCTACTCGTGCATATAACATCAACGCATAAAACCTAGGCTCGGATGCCACTGTTGGGGAACGTAGTAATTTCAAAAATTTCCTACGTACACGCAAGATCATGGTGATGGCATAGCAACGAGAGGGGAGAGTGTTGTCCACGTACCCTCGTAGACCGTAAGCAGAAGCGTTAGCACAACGCGGTTGATGTAGTCGTACGTCTTCACGATCCGACCGATCCAAGCACCGAACGTACGGCACCTTCGTGTTCAGCACACGTTCAGCTCGATGACGATCCCCGGGCTCCGATCCAGCAAAGCTTCGGGGATGAGTTCCGTCAGCACGACGGCGTGGTGTCGATGATGATGTTCTACCGGCGAGGGCTTCGCCTAAACTCCACGACGATATGACCGAGGTGGAATATGGTGGAGGGGGCACCGCACACGGCTAAGGAACGATCCGTAGATCAACTTGTGTTGTGCCTAGAGGTGCCCCCTGCCCCCGTATATAAAGGAGCAAGGGGGGAGGGGGCGGCCGGCCTAGGAGGGGCGCGCCAAGGGGAGTCCTACTCCCTCCTTCCTTGTTGGAGTAGGAGAAGGGGGAAAGAGGGGGAGAGGAGGAAGGAAAAGGGGGCCGCACCCCTTGTCCAATTCGGACCAGAGGGGGGCTGCGCGCCTCCTTCCTTTCGGCCTCTCTCCTCTATTCCCGTATGGCCCAATAAGGCCCATATACTCTCCGGCGAATTCCCGTAACTCTCCGGTACTCAGAAAAATACCCGAATCACTCGGAACCTTTCCGAACTCCGAATATAGTCGTCCAATATATCGATCTTTACATCTCGACCATTTCGAGACTCCTCGTCATGTCCCCGATCTTATCTGGGACTCCGAACTCCTTCGGTACATCAAAACTCATAAACTCATAATATAACTGTCATCAAAACCTTAAGCGTGCGGACCCTACTGGTTCGAGAACTATGTAGACATGACCTAGAACTATTCTTGGTCAATAACCAATAGCGGAACCTGGATGCCCATATTGTCTCCTACATATTCTACGAAGATCTTTATCGGTCAAACCGCATAACAACATACATTGTTCCCTTTGTCATCGGTATGTTACTTGCCCGAGATTCGATCGTCGGTATCCAATACCTAGTTCAATCTCGTTACCGGCAAGTCTCTTTACTCGTTACGTAATGCATCATCCCGTAACCAACTCATTGGTCACATTGCTTGCAAGGCTTATAGTGATGTGCATTACCGAGAGGGCCCAGAGATACCTCTCCGACAATCGGAATGACAAAACCTAATCTCGAAATACGCCAACCCAACATGTACCTTCGGAGACACCTGTAGTACTCTTTTATAATCACCCAGTTACGTTGTGACGTTTGGTAGCACCCAAAGTGTTCCTCCGGTAAATGGGAGTTGCATAATCTCATAGTTACAGGTACATGTATAAGTCATGAAGAAAGCAATAGCAACATACTAAACGATCAAGTGCTAGGCTAACGGAATGGGTCATGTCAATCACATCATTCTCCTAATGATGCGATCCCATTAATCAAATGACAACACATGTCTATGGTTAGGAAACATAACCATCTTTGATTAATGAGCTAGTCAAGTAGAGGCATACTAGTGACTATATGTTTGCCTATGTATTCACACATGTATCATGTTTCCGGTTAATACAATTCTAGCATGAATAATAAATATTTATCATGAGATAAGGAAATAAATAATAACTTTATTATTGCCTCTAGGGCATATTTCCTTCACGATGGGCGATGGGGTGCGGCCGACAGGCGACGGGGCATGGCCTGCGGTTATTCCAGTTTTACAGTTTGTTTTACAGTATCTGTTCGGTTGCGCTAGTTTTCGACCCGCAAACGCGATCTTCGTGAAACTGCAAACGCGTTTTGCGGGATCTGCTAGAGTTGCTCTTACAAGTGGTTAGCACTCAGGGTGATCTCTTGCGGTCCATGTCAATCTGATGAACGTACTGCTTTCGAGGTATTAGTTATTGGTGCGACATCATGCCACTTACCTAACGGCCTGAACAGAACCGATTAGCAAACTAATGGGCAAATGATAAGTTGTGCTTTGTAGTAATTTTTCATATATGTGAATGCACCTTGACTAAAGTCTGAAAACATTGTATGTGCAGTTGAAAATTCAAATGAGCCTATATGTGCTCTCACTCTAATATGCTTCTTTTCTTAACATGGCTTATTTTCAGGTTTCAAAGGACGTTGCTCAGATACGGATATTAGCCTTTAGCAGCCCATGTGCAGCATTATCGGATCACTCCTGAATATATTGCTTCACACGTCCTATGATTTCTTCTTTTTGTGCAACCAACATATACACAAAAACCAAATGATAGGACAAATGATCAATTACGACATATATCTCATTTGAGCTTCCACGCTGGCAACGTTATCCGATCACTCCTAAATAATTTCTTAAATCACTTTTGCAGTTTTTTCCTAATAGAACAACCTATGGAATGATCGCTGCCTCCATAGGGTCTCCGATCGTGAACTCTAGCGACATGTCACAGGGTCAATCTTCCGTTACACCGGAAGAGACACACCCGAGCGTCGTGTTGACACTGTCAGACTCCATAACTGCTAACGTGGGCCTAGTAGAGTAACAAGTCGTGTGGGAGAGGCAAAGCTAGGGACAATGAATCTGATCTGTGGGCAAAAAGAAGCAGAGGCTTTTACAACAAACTATTTGGTCTCAGTTTTATTACTTAATAATTCTTTCAACTCTAAAAGGAGCATGTGCATGCTTTTTTAGATTTAATTATGTCATCATAATAAGTTTGTGTAATTTACTAAAAAGATAAATATAAACAAAATAATTCATTTGACAAATATAATCTTTTTAAAAACACAAGTAATTTAATTTATAATTTTTAATACAAGGCAAACCAAGTTACAAATAACAACTTTAGCTTATTTATACTAATTTATTTTACCTTTCATAATTTGTACCTTATTATGTCAAGGTAATATATTAACTCATGTATTTCCGTCATGCTTATCATAATTAACCAAATTACAATGTTGTTGAATACTCATATATATTGTTTTTGTATTGTAATTCTCATGTGTGTCATTTTTGATACATTTTAGGTAAATACAAATGTGTTCAATTTAAGTTTCATCCATTGCTAAAAAATCATTCATTCAATTATATCATTCGCAAATACAAGAAAAGTTGTTATAATCCTTCATGGGTCAACAGATGTGTTATTGCTTATTTGTATATGTTTGCACCAACTTTAGTGTTCTTGAGAACTCTGGAGCATGTGTACCTAAAAACCCATGTTAAATACTTGTAGCATTAGTTTTTCACATTCTATTAAAAACTTAAAACTCCTTCACTGTTAAATACGAATAAAAAAACATTATAAAATATCTAACTGTAGAAACTTCCTTACAATGTAAGGCGATCTTTGTACATGTTGGTTCCTTTCTTCCATTTTATCGGTTAAAGGACATGTTAAAAAAATGTGGATCTAATACTTAGAGGGTTGTAAATGCCTAATTTAATGTTAGTTTAATATATAGTATTGTTTTTTTTTGCGAGGGAATATATAGTATTGTTGGCATAATAATGTGGGGTGGCATTCAATACTATAAAGACAAAACATGAGGTTTAATTCAATGGTGATGTGCACTTTGAGCATTAAATTAACTACTCCATTTTACATTGTATAGATGTTGTGTCAATTAATTTGGATCCGAGGGAGTAACATTTCATATCGTGAGAAATATTCTAAGCACTTGAGATTTTGATAATCGTACATACTACCAAACTATATAATCTATGAGATACATACATCTATATTTACCTGTGAAGAAACAACTAAAACAATTTGACATATTTATTGTGCATAATTTCGTCAATTTGATGTATGCCATTATGCAAATATTAAAAATACCATTTAATTTTATAGTAATCCTGGAATTCAAGGTTTTTTTATTTTACTCCCTCTGTTATATGGTGCATTAATTTTTCAAAGTCAAACTTCAATGTTTGACCAAATTAGCATAAGATCATTAAATTCATTTAATAGTTTGTTTACTCGGTAATGGTTTCATAACAATTGGTAACATTTTTTCTTTACGTAAATATTTTATAAAATATTGTAGTGTAAAATTCGTAAATTTCATTTCGTGTTCTTTCTTATAATACATTACATCTGGAGAATTTGTGTTAATTATAATTAGTACTAAAATTTTAAAGTAGTAGTTAGAAACGAATTCAAATTAATATTAAAGAGGCTAGTAGTGCTTTTGAAAGGGTGAGAGAGAAACACACTAAATTTGATAAATAAGACTGGACAGTTAGTCAACCCCCCCCCCCCCCCCCCCCCAACTGGATTAGTGATATGGCCAACTGAGAATATGGGAAACACAAATACCAAAGCGGTTAAAGTACATGACGCATCGCCACCCCCGTCAATGATACCATGATACCAGAACCTACTAAAGTTAGTACAAAATTAGGTCATCTATTTTGGAACGGAGGGAGTAATTTGCACTTAGTTCCCGTTAACATCCTCTGTCTTGAACCAGTAAATCTGCTTGTAGATTGTCCCCACATAGAATCGTTCGAGGAAGCTCAATTCTTTCAAACTTTTGTACTACTAATTTAAAGTTTATATGTTCAGAACTGGCGCCTCTTCAGATAGGCAATTTGGCATCGCTACTGAAATACAGTGCCTATAATTTCAGTATCCAGTACAATAGCCAATGCATTAAAGTTTTTGTAAGATTCCCCAGTTTTACTTTCTTTGGGTGTTCCAACCACAGCGGAAATAACTCTGCTCCTCTCTTCGGAGTTAGAATGCCAGAGTAGAGTTAGTATTTGTTGCGCAGAGCACTGGATCTTCTGATAAGGGCAATTTATGTTACTGGGTTATCCTCTCCTGTTCAAGAAACTACGCCGTTGCTTGATCTGCTTATTACCATGTTAATTGTTATTACACGAGAAACAAGCGCACTGTTCATCCATAAAAAGGAAAGAGAAGCAAGTGCCCACTGAATTCGGACAATGACTCGTATATTTATTTTTTCTCGAAAAGGAGGTTGAAACCCCCGGCCTTTTACTCCTATCTAAAATGTCACACCGCACAGCTTGACCGGCTTGTCTCCTCCAACCCCGCGACCGAGTGCTGGTGCTATATCTTGCTTACCGTGAGATGTAACACTGTCTCGCCTCTAGAGTTATACACTCATCTTACTGGGCTGGCCAAATGGAGTCGTTATGGAAAGTTCTGCAGACAGGTTTTAGAACCTTTTATGCGTTTTCTTTGTGTTTTTATTGGAGTTTTCTGGTCGTTCTTTTTAATGTGTTTTTATTGGTTTTCTTTGTTTTTCGGGTTTTTTTGTTTGATATTTGTTTTTCTTCACTTTGTCAAATATATCTCAATTTTTTGAACATTTTTCATATACACGTTGAACACTTTTTAGATACAGGATGGACATTTTTTTTATATATAGGTTGGATATTTTCAGATACACACTGAACATTTTCCTAATATATGTTTTTTTTTTACATTTTCTGAATACATGTTGAACATTTGTTAAATGCACATTGGACTTTTTTTCAATACACATCGAACATTTTTCATAAATGCCATGATTTTTTTAAGATGTATAAAACAGTCTTAAGTGTTACAATTTTTTTTGAAGTGTCAATATTTTTAATGTTATCAAACAATTTTCAAATTTACACGAATTGTTTTTTAATTATATATAAATATTAAAATATGTCATGAACATATGTTTTGAAACATGTGAATATTTTCTAAATATGGTGAAATATTTTTTGGATGCTGAGAACAATTGTTTTTGCGAAAACGAAGAACAGTTCTTTTCAAATTATGCGAAGAAATTTGACATTACACAAAGACTTTTTAGTGTGTCCTGAATATTTTTAATGCCTAGCATAGAAATTCAGGTTTTTTTTTGAAATATAAGATATTTATATATCAACCATTTCGGAATATATAAATAAAAGAAAAGGAAATAAAAAAAGGAAAAAGAACGAATCTAACCAGGAACGGAAGGAGGAAGCAAACAGAGCGAACAAGGGAAAAATACGTTCACCCGCAAAAAAAGAGAGAGGGGAGAATACGTTGCTGGCCGGGCAAGTGCCCTGGATTGTAGGCGAGCTCACTTAGAAGCAACCAACGAGGAGTCGAGGATGATGGATCGACTATTGCTCCCCTTAAATATAAATCCTTTCAAAGCTTTCATAATAGACTATATATAAAGTAAAATGAGTGAACTTATACTCTAAAAGGCATCTACATACATTTAAATGTAGACTCTATAGTGCAATCTCTAAAAGGACTTACATTCAGGAAACAGGGAGTATTTGGTACTACATCCGTTCCAAACTATAGTAGGTTTTGGATATTTCAGTATGGACTACTTTTTTTGCGGGGATCAATATGAACTATATATGGCTTAAAATGAGTGAACAAAAACACTAAAACTCGTCTATATACATTTCATTCAGAAAAAAGTTAAAACATCTTATAATTCGGAATTAGGAATGGAGGAAGTAGTTGATTAATCTCTTATAATTCAGAATGGAGGACGCCTCCGACGACGAGCCAGCGCGACCCTCCTCTTCCTCCGCGGCATCCTCCTCCTCTGCTCCGCCCTCACCGGTGCATTGCATCATGACCATCGGCGAGGCCCGTGCCCATTATATGGACATGGTGCGGGAGGAGCGGGAGAACTAATTCCGGGAGGCGCAGGTCGGCGCCAACTACAACTACAACCTACTGTCCTCCAGGAGCATCTGTAGGCGGAGGAGTAGGGTGCCATGGCAGGGCGGTCGCGCCGGACGCGGACCTGGCGGAGTAGGAGGCGCTGCTCGAGTCCTACCGCTTCGCCCGCAAGATACGCCTCGCCCGCTGCCGGTACCAGCAGCGGGTGGCGGAGGTGGTGGCCGCCGGCAAGGAGTGCGACGACGAGGCGGGTGAGGCGTTGTTCGGCGATACTGATGACGAGGAGGCTGCGCCCCGGCGCCACGACCACGAATAAGCCGGCACGTTCGCGGGCGTTACCGACAGTGAGGAAGAGTAGTGCACGGTAGGTCACCGCCGCTCGTGTCCCAGGAAGGCCACCGCTCCTTGCCTCCCGTCAACGCCAAGCTTGGTGGGCTCACTATCTTCGGCCGATTAGTCGCTTGGCGACGACGTGGAGGCGGACAATTTGAGTTTCTGGGGTTCCGGAGGAGGAGGTTATGGAGGCGGAGCTGGAGAGCGCCGAGACGGAGCTAGAAAAGGTGAAGCTTCCGTTCTCATGGCCGAACTAAGTATTAATTATACTCTGGAGCCCGTCTAGTACTGTTTTGATGCAGTTGTAATGAAATCCGTCATGTTTATACGAAATTCAGACTTGTTTCAACGAATTTCATCTGGTTGGTTCAAGTTGTTATGAAAATGTATGCGGCTGTGATTGGATGACGTTCTTCTGCAATTATGTGTGTGGACTGGGCCCCATTCATGGACCCATGTAGAAGGATTTTTGCGGGTTGCCGTTGGGACGCCCTAAGAGAGTTTTGGACCAAAATACACCCTTGTCTTCTAACCCTATCTCAGCCCCAACTCGCCGATGGCGGCGCGCCGCTCCTCCTCGTCCCGCCGCCGCCGCCGCTTCCTCTCAACCTCCGGATGCCCTCACGCCCAGTAGTCCCCGCTCGGCCTCCGCTCCCCGCGCCGCCTGTCGCCTGTGCACGTCCGCTCGCCAAAGCTGCCACCTGCTTGACCCGCTCATTCCCCACCCCTCCCCCTGCTGGAAGGACGACGCCCTTTTTTGCTGGATGTCGATGAGGTGTTGCTATTCTTCTTCTCCTTTCCTCCGTGGGATCTCTGGAGCGGCGTGGAGGCACGCGGTGGCCGGCACTCTGAGCCTGCGCGGCAGCCACAACCTGTGCCACTTGCCCCTCCGGCCTCCCGTGCCGCCCATCGCCCTCGGCCTTGCTGAGCGCTTCTTCTCTTCCTCCTCGTCCAAATCCAAGCGCTCCACCAAGAAATCTGCGGCAAAGAAGGGCACGCCGAGGGACTCTGCCGGCGGCGGCCAGTTCTATGTCGTCCGCAAGGGGGACGTCATCGGCATCTACAAGAACCTCGCCGACTGCCAAGCTCAAGTCAGCAATTCGGTCTGCGATCCTTCCGTGACCGTGTACAAAGGCTGTTCTCTGCGCAAAGAAACCGATGAGTATCTCGCAAAGCGCGGGCTCAAGAATGCTCTTTATTCCATCAACGCAGCAGATGCAAGAGATGAGTTGTTTGATGCTCTGGCTCCCTGCCCTTTCCAGCAACCTGATGGAATTGCATCCTCTGCTTTGGAAACCGGACCATCAAAGAAGCAGCCCAAAGTCGCCAAACAGGATCCATTACCTGACAGTCACCTGTCCTGCATTCTTGAATTTGATGGTGCCTGCAAAGGGAATCCTGGGAAATCAGGCGCCGGCGTGATAATAAGGCGACCGGACGGATCCGTGATCACTCAGCTACGCGAGGGCTTGGGCATTGCGACGTGTAACGCCGCTGAGTATCGCGCATTGCTCCTGGGGTTGAGATATGCTGCCAACAAGGGATTCAAGTATGTCCGTGCTCAAGGCGATTCTAAGCTCGTCTGTAACCAGGTCCAGGATCTCTGGCGTGCTAGGAATGCTAATTTGGCGGACTTGTGCAAGAAAGCTAAGGAGCTCAAGGGAAAGTTTCTTCAGTTTCAGATCAACCATGCTTTGAGGAAATTTAATGCAGATGCTGATGCCCAAGCTAACTTTGCTGTTGAACTTGCTGTTGGTGAAGTTCAGGAGCAGTCAAACTTCCCAGGCTAGTGGTTGTGCGTTGTGCTTCAAGGCAGTTTGCGTCCTGCTCCACCTTTTTTGCTGCCACTGAAGCTACATTTGCTCATTTCACATTGACAGAAACTATAATTCATTGTTGAGCAGTTGGTGCGTAATTTGCAATTGATCCGCGTGGTTACGAGCTGGAGTCGAGGTACTGGAATCAGAAGTGCAAGCCGAGGAAATTGTGTCTAAAATTTTGTATGAGCTTGAGTAGCCTGGCATTAGTGTTTAACTTGCTGATATTATGTGGAGTACATACCACGTCGGATACTATTTAGTACTCCCTCCATATGAAAGTATAAGATGTTTTTGCAGTGCAAATTATACTGCAAAAATGTCTTATGTATTTTGGTACAGAGGTAGTACTAACATAGTTAATTGATATAGCCTTCACAAAGGGAAATATGCTTCTGCTGCAATATATCTGTCTTCAACACTGTTGAGAGTCACAATACTGCACTTCCAAAACAAAAGGGGGTGAGACTAGTATAGGATCTGTCCTTTAGGTGAGATCGTAGGATCAACTTTAAAATTTCATATTTAGACAATCTAAAAAATTATGAAAAAAATAAACATGCCTGCAGGGTATGCCTACAACTCCAAAAATAAAAAATCAGCTCAAAACTTGATCTACAGTTAGAGATTCAAAAAAGAAAAATTGGACTATGAATAGTGTTAACTTTGGGTGGATAGCACTATTAACTTCCAATTTTGTCATTTTTGGCCGCAAAAGCAAAGGGGTTATCAGTATAGGATCTGCCTTTAGGTGAGATCAATTATTTTGAAGATACAAAACATGTTAAAAAGTTCTGAAAATATTTGGAGACGCACATCCATGTTTGATGTACAATCTCTAAAAGTTTCAGCTCCTAATTCGTATTTTGAAATGGAGGGAGTATTAATATGATTCATTTGCACTCTATTTTGAAGCAAAGTTGGCCCGCAGGGATAGGTCGTACTAATGCAACCTCTAAGAGCGCCTTTGATTCAAAGGTATTTTAGAACTTTTGGTGAATTTGAATTCTTAGTAAAAAAATGTGGTTGTTTGATTCACATGATTGGAATCCTTAGGAATCAATATTATTCATGATGCATTTGCACTATGTTATACAAAACCATTGTTTTATCCAAAAAAGCTTTTGCCCCGCTTTATATATAAAGCCACGATCAACAACTTCGGGTACAAACGCACACCACCACAACACACACACGCGCAGCAACACCACCCCTAGCTACGAAGAGATGAAGCCGCATACGACGAACCGTGGGCTCCAAGACGGCGCCTTCAGGAAGGATACGATACCGGAGCGCCGCCACCGCCCGACCCGAGGGTCAGAGTTTCCCTTGGAGCAACACAACAGGCAATGGGAGCCGCGACGATGCCTTCAAGAAGGGAACGAGCTTCGTCGCCGCCGGTCCGTACAAAGATAGAACAGGTTTTCAGCCCGGCCAACACTCACCGCCACCGAACGCCACACCCCGGCCACCACGCCGCCCACACGGCCATGGCCACCGGGCAACACCAAGCCACGACCTCTGCCCAGGAGCACCGTGCTACCACCACCAGGGCCGTCGCCCCGGCATCCAAGACCAAGGCACCACCTCACTCGAGACCCGTCGCTACCCCAACCAAAGAGACAAGCGGAAAGGCCCGTCCTTTCGCACCCCTGGGTGCCCCCCAGCACCGAGACCCAATGGGCCGGCCAAAACTGGCCACCATCACCTCGTCCTGCAGCACCGGGCGCGAGGTGAGCTCGGTCTTGCCGCCGGGCGCGAGACGAGCTCGGTCCTGCTGCCGGGCGTGAGACGAGCGATGGACCGCAGCTAGGAGCGGGCCAGCCATTCGATTCAACTAGTGTCCGAATGACAAGGAGATGAAGTGAAGGTCGATACGGCTCGACCGCAGACGAGCCGACGTAGGAGAAGCCGACCGTCGCCGCGGGCAGAGTCGCCGATCCACCGTGTAGCCGCCGAGCCACCAGGAGGCCACCACCCATGCCGGACCTCCCTGCGCCGCTGCCCACGGCCCGAGCAACAGCCATGCCTGGCCGCTGCCCAAACCCGGAGCAACTGCCATGCCGGACAGCTGCCCCCATCCCGCGTCGCCCGCCGAGCTCAAGGCGATAGATCCGGCGGGCACGCACCTCCAGACCACCACCACCAACGTGTTGGAAATATGCCCTAGAGGCAATAATAAAATGGTTATTATTGTATTTCCTTGTTCAAGATAATTGTCTATTGTTCATGCTATAATTGTATTAACTAGAAACCGTAATACATGTGTGAATATATAGACCACAACATGTCCCTAGTGAGCCTCTAGTTGACTAGCTCGTTGATCAATAGATGGTTATGGTTTCCTGACCATGGACATTAGATGTCATTGATAACGGGATCACATCATTAGGAGAATGATGTGATGGACAAGACCCAATCCTAAGCATAGCACAAGATCGTGTAGTTCGTTTGCTAAAGCTTTTCTAATGTCAAGTATCATTTCCTTAGACCATGAGATTGTGCAACTCCCGGATACCGTATGAATGCTTTGGGTGTGCCAAACGTCACAACGTAACTGGGTGGCAATAAAGGTGCACTACGGGTATCTCTGAAAGTGTCTGTTGGGTTGGCATGAATCGAGACTGGGATTTGTCACTCCGTGTGACGGAGAGGTATCTCTGGGCCCACTCGGTTATGCATCATCATAATGAGCTCAATGTGACTAAGTAGTTAGTCACGGGATCATGCATTACGGAACGAGTAAAGTGACTTGCCGGTAACGAGATTGAACAAGGTATTGGGATACCGACGATCGAATCTCGGGCAAGTAACATACCGATTGACAAAGCGAATTGCATATGTAATTGTTTGAATCCTTGACATCGTGGTTCATCCGATGAGATCATCATGGAACATGTGGGGGCCAACATGGGTATCCAGATCCCGCTGTTGGTTATTGACCGGAGAACGTCTCGGTCATGTCTACATGGTTCCCGAACCCGTAGGGTCTACACACTTAAGGTTCGGTGACGCTAGAGTTGTTATGGAAAATAGTATGTGGTTACCGAAGGTTGTTCGGAGTCCCGGATGAGATCCCGGACATGGCGAGGAGCTCCGGAATGGTCCGGAGGTGAAGATCGGTATATTGGACGAAGGGTATTGGAGTCCGGAATTGTTCCGGGGGTACCAGGTGATGACCAGCGTGTCCGAAAGGGGTTTCGGAGGCCCCGACAAGCGTTGGGGGGCCTTATAGGCCAAGGGGAGAGGGCACATCAGCCCACTAAGGGGATGAGCGCCCCTCCCACCCCATCTCACGTAACCAGGAGAGGTGGGGGCGCCACCCCTAGGGCAGCCGCCCCTCCCGACTTGGGGGGCAAGTTTGCTAGGGGGTGGGGGCGCCCAAACCCATCTAGGGTTTCCCCTGTGGCCGCCGCCCCTCCCCTAGGGAACCCTAGGGCGCCTCCCCCTCCTCCCTTCCCCCTATATATAGTGAGGGAGAGAGAGGGCAGCCGCACCCTTCCCCTGGCGCAGCCCCTCCCTCCTCCAACACCTCTTTCTCCTCCGTAGTGCTTGGCGAAGCCCTGCAGGAGAACCACGAGCTCCATCACCACCATGCCGTCGTGATGTTGGAGTTCTCCCTCAACTTCTCCTCTCCCCTTGCTGGATCAAGAAGGAGGAGACGTCCCCGGGCTGTACGTGTGTTGAACACGGAGGCACCGTTGTTCGGTGCTTAGATCGGATTCGGCCGCGATCTGAATCACTTCGTGAATGACTCCACCGACCGTGTTCTTGAAACGCGTCCGCATCGCGATCTTCAAGGGTATGAAGATTCACTCCCGTCTCTCTCGTTGCTAGTCTCTCCATAGATTGATCTTGGTGATGCGTAGAAAATTTTGAATTTCTGCTACGTTCCCCTACAATGGCATCATGAGCTAGGTCTATTGCGTAGATTCTATGCACGAGTAGAACACAAGTTGTTGTGGGTGTTGATTTTGTTCAATATGCTTACCGTTACTAGTCATATCCTGTTTCTATGGTATTGTGGGATGAAGCGGCCCGGACCGACCTTACACGTACACTTATGTGAGATAGGTTCCATCGACCGACATGCACTTGTTGCATAAGGTGACTAGCAGGTGCCAGTCTCTCCCACTTTAGTCGGATCGGATTTGATGAAAAGGGTCGTAAATAGCAATTGGCATATCACGTTGTGGTTTTGGCGTAGGTAGGAAACGTTCTTGCTAGAAACCTATAGCAGCCACGTAAAAACTTGCAACAACAATTAGAGGACGTCTAACTTGTTTTTGCAGCATATGCCGTGTGATGTGATATGGCCAAGAAGGATGTGATGAATGAAATATATGTGATGTATGAGATTGATCATATTCTTGTAATAGGAATCACGACTTGCATGTCGATGAGTATGACAACCGGCAGGAGCCATAGGAGTTGTCTTTATTTATTGTATGACCTACGTGTCACTGAATAACGCCATGTAATTACTTTACTTCATTACTAAACCATTAGCCATAGTAGTAGAAGTAATAAGTTGGTGAGACAACTTCATGGAGACACGATGATGGAGATCATGATGATAGAGATCATGGTGTCATGCCGGTGACGATGATGATCATGGAGCCCCGTAGATGGAGATCAAAAGGAGCAAAATGATATTGGCCATATCATGTCACTATTTGATTGCATGTGATGTTTATCATGTTTATGCATCTTATTTGCTTAGAACGACGGTAGTAAATAAGATGATCCCTCATAATAATTTCAAGAAAGTGTTCCCCCTAACTGTGCACCATTGTGAAAGATCGTTGCTTCGAAGCACCACATGATGATCGGGTGTGATAGATTCTAACGTTCAAATACAACGGGTGTAAGCCAGATTTACACACGCGAAACACTTAGGTTGACTTGACGAGCCTAGCATGTACAGACATGGCCTCAGAACACAAGAGACCAAAGGTCGAGCATGAGTCGTATAGTAGATACGATCAACATTGTCCTCATTGTTGTGCAGAAGGCTTATGTCCTTAATGCACCGCTCGGTGTGCTGAACCTCGAACGTCGTCTGTGGATATTGCAAACATCTGACATACGCGTTTTGATGACTACATGATAGTTCAGTAATGTTAAACGGTTTAGAATTGTGGCGCCGAAGACGTTTTTGAAACGTCGCGGAACATATGGGATGTTCCAAGGGCTGAAGTTGGGATTTCAGGCTAGTGCCCACGTCAAGAGGTATGAGACCTCTGACGAGTTTCTTAGCCTACAAACTAAGGGAGAAAAGCTCAATCGTTGAGCTTGTACTTAGATTGTCTGGGTACAACAATCACTTGAATCGAGTGGGAGTTAATCTTCCAGATAAGATAGTGATGTTTCTCCAAAGTCATTGCCACCAAGCTACTAGAGCTTCGTGATGAACTATAACATATCAGGGATAGATATGATGATCCTTGAAATATTCGCGATGTTTGACACCGCGAAAGTGGAAATCAAGAAGGAGCATAAATTGTTGATGGTTAGTGAAACCACTAGTTTCAAGAAGGGCAAGGGCAAGAAGGGATACTTCATGATATGGCAAATCAGTTGCTGCTCTAGTGAAAAAACCCAAGGTTGAACCCGAACCCGAGACTAAGTGCTTCTGTAATGAGGGGAACGGTCACTGAAGCAGAACTACCCTAGATACTTGGTAGATGAGAAGGCTGGCAAGGTCAACAGAAGTATATTGGATATACATTATATTGATGTGTACTTTACTAGTACTCCTAGTAGCACCATGGTAATAGATACCGGTTCAGTTGCTAAGTGTTAGTAACTCAAAATAAAAGGCTACGGAATAAACGGAGACTAGCTAAAGGTGAGATTACAATATGTGTTGGAAGTGTTTCCAAGCTTGATGTGATCAAGCATCGCATACTCCCTCTACCATCGAGATTGGTGTTAAACCTAAATAATTGTTATTTGGTGTTTACGTTGAGCATAGACATGATTGGATTATGTCTATCGCAATACGGTTATTCATTTAAGGAGAATAATGGTTACTCTGTTTATTTGAATATTACCTTCAATGGTCTTGCATCTAAAATGAATGGTTTATTGAATCTCGATCGTAGTGATACACATGTTCATGCCAAAAGATATAAGATAGTAATGATAATACCACATACTTTGTGGCACTGCCATTTGAGTCATATTGGTATAAAACGCATGAAGAAGCTCCATGTTGATGGATCTTTGGACTCACTCTTTTTTGAAAAGATTGAGACATGCGAACCATGTCTATTGGTAAATACGCATGATGAAACTCCATGCAGATGGATCGTTTGGACTCACTTGATTTTGAATCACTTGAGTCATGCAAATCATACCACATGGGCAAGATGACTGAAAGGCCTCGTTTTCGGTGAAATGGAACAAGAAAGCAACTTGTTGGAAGTAATACATTTTGATGTGTGCAGTCCAATGAGTGTCGAGGCACGCAGTGGATGTCGTTATGTTCTTACTTCATAGATGATTTGAGTAGATGCTGAGTATATTTACTTGATGAAACACAAGTCTGAATTATTGAAAGGTTCAAGTAATTTCAGAGTAAAGTTGAAGATCATCGTGACAAGAGGATAAAATGTCTATGATATGATCATAGAGATGAATATCTGAGTTATGAGTTTGGTATACAATTAAGACATTGTGGAAATTGTTTCACAACTAATACCACCTGGAACACCATAGTGTGACGGTGTGTCCGAACATCATAGATGCACCCTATTGGATATGGGGCATACCATGATGTCTCTTATCGAATTACCACTATCATTTATGGGTTAGGCATTAGAGACAACCACATTCACTTCAAATAGGGCACCACGTAATTCCGTTGAGATGACAGTGTATGAACTATGGTTTAGAGAAACCTAGGCTGTCGTTTCTTGAAAGTTTGGGGCTGCGACGCTCATGTGAAAAAGTTTCATCCTGATAAGCTTGAACCCAAAGCGGATAAATACATATTCATAGGGCACCCAAAACAGTTGGGTATACCTCCTAATTCAGATCCTAAGCAAAAGTAATTGTTTCTAGAAACGGGTCCTTTCTAGAGAAAAAGTTTCTCTCGAAAGAATTGAGTGGGAGGATGGTGGAGACTTGATGAGGTTATTGAACCATCACTTCAACCAGTGTGTAGCAGGACACAGGAAGTTGTTCCTGTGGCACCTACACCAATTGAAGTGGAAGTTGATGATAGTGATCATGAAACTTCAGATCAAGTCACTACCAAACCTCGTAGGGCGACAAGGACACGTACTGCTTCAGAGTGGTACGGTAATCTTGTCTTGGAGGTCATGTTGCTAGACAACAATGAACCTACGAGCTATGGAGAAGCGATGGTGGGCCCGGATTCCGACAAATGGCTGAAGGCCATAAAATCCGAGAGAGGATCCATGTATGAAAACAAAGTGTATACTTTGGAAGAACTACTTGATGGTCGTAAGTCTGTTGGGTACAGATGGATTTTAAAAGGAATACGGACAATGATGGTAAGTATCACCATTAAGAAAGCTCGACTTGTCGTTAAGATGTTTTCCGACAAGTTCAAGGAGTTGACTACGATGAGACTTTCTCACTCGTAGCGATGCTAGGAGTCTGTTGGAATTATATTAGCAATTACTGCATGATTTATGAAATCTTGCAATAGGATGTCAAAACATTGTTTCCTCGATGATATTCTTGAGGAAAGGTTGTATGTGATATAACCAGAAGGATTTGTCAATCCCGAAAGATGCTAACAAGTATGCAAAGCTCCAGCAATCCTTCTAAGAACTGGAGTAAGCATCTCGGAGTTGGAATATACGCTTTGATGAGATGATCAAAGATTTTGGGTTTATACAATGTTTATGAGAAACTTGTATTTCCAAAGAAGTGAGTGGGAGCACTATAGAATTTCTGATGAGTATATGTTGTTGACATATTGTTGATCGGAAATGATGTAGAATTTCTGGAAAGCATAAAGGGTTATTTGAAAAGTGTTTTTCAATGGAAACCATGTATTAAGCTACTTGAACATTGAGCATCAAGATCTATAAGGATAGATCAACAATGCTTAATAGTACTTTCAAATGAACACATACCGTGACAAGATTTTGAAGGAGTTCAAAATAGATCGGCAAAGAAGGAGTTCTTGGCTGTGTTATAAGGTGTGAGTATTGGGTAAGACTCAAGACATGAACACGACAGAAGAGAAGAAAGGACGAAGGTCGCCCCCTATGCTTCAGACGTAGGCTCTACAGTATGCTATGCTGTGTACCGCACCTGAAGTATGCCTTGCCATGAGTCAGTCAAGGGGTACAAGAGTGATCCAGGAATGGATCACACGACAGCGGTCAAACTTATCCTTAGTAACTAGTGGACTAAGGAATTTTCTCGATTATGGAGGTGGTAAAAGAGTTCGACATAAAGGGTTACGTCGATGCAAACTTTGATACTAATCTGGATGACTATGAGTAGTAAACCGGATTCATATAGTAGAACAGTTATTTGGAATAGTTCCAAATAGCGCGTGGTAGCTGCATCTACAAGATGACATAGAGATTTGTAAAACACACAGGGATCTGAAAGGTTCAGACCCGTTGACTAATAACCTCTCTCACAAGCGAGATATGATCAAACCCCATGGGTGTTGAATTCATTACAATCACATAGTGATGTGAACTAGATTATTAACTCTAGTGCAAGTGGGAGACTGTTGGAAATATGCCCTAGAGGCAATAATAAAATGGTTATTATTTTATTTCCTTGTTCATGATAATTGTCTATTGTTCATGCTATAATTGTATTAACTGGAAACCGTAATACATGTGTGAATACATAGACCACAACATGTCCCTAGTGAGCCTCTAGTTGACTAGCTCGTTGATCAATAGATGGTTATGGTTTCCTGACCATGGACATTAGATGTCATTGATAACGGGATCACATCATTAGGAGAATGATGTGATGGACAAGACCCAATCCTAAGCATAACACAAGATCATGTAGTTCGTTTGCTAAAGCTTTTCTAATGTCAAGTATCATTTCCTTAGACCATGAGATTGTGCAACTCCCGGATACCGTAGGAATGCTTTGGGTGTGCCAAACGTCACAACATAACTGGGTGGCTATAAAGGTGCACTACGGGTATGTCCGAAAGTGTCTATTGGGTTGGCACAAATCAAGACTGGGATTTGTCACTCCGTGTGACGGAGAGGTATCTTTGGGCCCACTCGGTGATGCATCATCATAATGAGCTTAATGTGACTAAGTAGTTAGTCACGGGATCATGCATTACGGAACGAGTAAAGTGACTTGCCGGGAACGAGATTGAACGAGGCATTGGGATACCGACGATCGAATCTCGGGCAAGTAACATACCGATTGACAAAGGGAATTGCATACGGGATTGCTTGAATCCTTGACATCGTGGTTCATCCGATGAGATCATCATGGAACATGTGGGAGCCAACATGGGTATCCAGATCCCGCTGTTGGTTATTGAGCGGAGAACGTCTCGGTCATGTCTGCATGGTTCCCGAACCTGTAGGGTCTACACACTTAAGGTTCGGTGACACTACAGTTGTTATGGGAAATAGTATGTGGTTACCGAAGGTTGTTCAGAGTCCCGGATGAGATCCCAGACATGACGAGAAGCTCCGGAATGGTTCGGAGGTGAAGATCGGTATATTGGACGAAGGGTATTGGAGTCCGGAATTGTTCCGGGGGTACCAGGTGATGACCAGCGTGTCCGAAAGGGGTTTCGGAGGCCCCGGCAAGCGTTGGGGGGCCTTATGGGCCAAGGGGAGAGGGCACATCAGCCCACTAAGGGGATGAGCACCCCTCCCACCCCATCTCACGTAACCAGGAGAGGTGGGGGCGCCACCCCTAGGGCAGCCGCCCCTCCCGGCTTGGGGGGCAAGTTTGCTAGGGGGTGGGGGCGCCCAAACCCATCTAGGGTTTCCCCTGTGGCCGCCGCCCCTCCCCTAGGGAACCCTAGGGCGCCTCCCCCTCCTCCCTTCCCCTATATATAGTGAGGGAGAGAGAGGGCAGCCGCACCCTTCCCCTGGCGCAGCCCCTCCCTCCTCCAACACCTCTTTCTCCTCCGTAGTGCTTGGCGAAGCCCTGCAGGAGAACCACGAGCTCCATCACCACCATGCCGTCGTGATGTTGGAGTTCTCCCTCAACTTCTCCTCTCCCCTTGCTGGATCAAGAAGGAGGAGACGTCCCCGGGCTGTACGTGTGTTGAACGCGGAGGCACCGTTGTTTGGTGCTTAGATCGGATTCGGCCGCGATCTGAATCGCTTCGTGAACGACTCCACCGACCGTGTTCTTGTAACGCTTCCGCATAGCGATCTTCAAGGGTATGTAGATGCACTCCCCTCTCTCTCGTTGCTAGTCTCTCCATAGATTGATCTTGGTGATGCGTAGAAAATTTTGAATTTCTGCTACGTTCCCCTACACAACGCCCACAACCGAGAAGGCCGCCGCCGCTGGTCCACGCCGCCCGCAGCCCGGGCAGACAAATCTGGAGCAACACGAGTCAACCTGGAGGACGCCCCCAGCACCGCCAGGCCTCGCGGCCGCCATCACCTCCGCACGCCTGCTCCGCCGCCCCACAGCCGCCACAACCCTGCCGCACCGCCACGCGCCGGGCGCCGCCGCCGTACCCCACGGCAAAGCACGACGTCCTCCTCGAGCGGCCGTGCCCGCGTCGCGCCCCGAGGCAGGAGGAGGAAGAAGAGTCCCCGCCGCCAACGCCGGCCGGGCTTGCCCCGCGGCGCCTTCGGGCGGCGGCGAGGGGAGGGAGACCGGGGGGAAGGGGCTCGAGAGGTGGCGGCTAGGGTTTGCCCGGCCTCTCATGGGAGAGGCACGGGGCGAACGAGAGACCTCTGTTTCTACAAAACCATTGTTAGAATTCACTTTTTTTGTATGCTTTCAAACACTTTATAATCCAGTTATCTGTATTTTTAATCTTACAGGATTCAAGAGGATTTGGCACTCCGATTATACGGGTTTTCCAATTTACACGTTTGAGAGTATTGTGAATGACGTCTTTTTAGGTAGGCCGGGGTCATGGTTATGAAGGAACCAGTTCAAAAGCGGGCTATGGGGAAAAGGCAAGACTCGTGTATGTGAGTAGATGGCTGGGTGATGATGAGGATGCTCTCCTCCTGATAGAATGATGACAAAATGTGCTCCTTGCGTTTGGCATGGATGCATCTTCCCAGCGAAGAGCCTGGTGGGCCACCAAGGCGGACGTTAGCGAATTCTCGCACCGAACCTTATGTTAGAGTGGGGGGCGGCCGGGTGACAACACACGAGCCGGGGTAGAGTGGACATGGTTGCGTATACCAGCGAAGAGCACAAAGATGGGTCGAGAAGGGGCGATGGCGGCGTAGAGGTGGGGGGAGCTCGCGAGGGTTGGGAGTCCCGGGGTGGTGTCGTGCTCACTTTTTGGCCGCCTGTTTGTGCTCACCGTGGTGGGCGAGTGGTGGTGGCTTGGAGGGCGAGTGTCGACGGCCTGTTGCGGCTGGTGCTGACAACGGGGAGAGTGGAGGATGTGTGGGTGAATTAGGAAGGAGGGAGGGAACGAGGGCGGCTAGGGTTCTCTCACTACTATGATGCCGTGTTTTATACGCCTCTAGGTGAAATCCTAATTTTACCCTGGGCAAACCACTGAATAGCCCACCACTGTAAAAATATTCAATGGCTGACATGGATCGATGAAATATGGGAAGCGCGAGGTTGTCCGAGACCGAGATCGGACGATGGAGGTCGCTTGCGAAAATTAATCCAACAGCCCAGATGCTCTGGTCAATGTGGGAGCCGGGTTTTGCTTGGCTCTTTGATCTGACTATATATACGAGATACAGCGTCCGAGTAGTACAGGATGCATGTTGCAACGCAGCCAAACCGACTCTCCCTCGGCCCGCCCCGACCGTCTCGTCTCCTCGCCCAACCTACGAACCGAGCGCAGCAAATCCTACGCATCGATCGAGCAATGGATCCCAGTCCCCACCGGCGGAATCGAATGGATCGCATGGCCGACTACAAGATCTACGACGCCTTGGATCTGCAGGCATGCCTAGCTTCCCTCTGCTGCCCGCTCCCCGATGACCTGCGCAACTTGCCCTCCATCTATCCCAAGGCCGACGGCCTCTCCGACGAACAACTCAAGGTCACCGTCTCCCTTCCTTATCCCTCTCTATTCTATCTATTTCTATTATGAAATTGAATCTTTTTTTTGGATCCCCCCAACCTGATTCCGAGATCTGAAACTTGGGCGTCAGGATTAACTGACTGCTTTGATTAGATGGGGATATATTTTTCGGGAAGGGGGGAATTATTTTGTTAATCGGGTTCCTTGATGTCAATCGATCGGCTGTATAATCAACACAATTAGGGCCCGCTTGGATTATCGGTTGAGTCCTAAATACCAGTGTAATCGATACAAACCTCGGGCTATCGTTTTTATTCCGGGCGAAAATCACTCTACGGCCGGTAATGTACGCCTGTAAATTAAATCCGGCTGTAAAAGTTTACACCGATTCCAAGCTGGCCCTAATTTTTCTACATGTTTGTCTTTTAAATATTTGGTGTTGTAAATCTTGGCAAATCTGGGCATAGTTTTTTAAATAATGATTTTGAACGTAGGGAGTACAGAATCTAACTTAATGTTGGTTTGTCAGCAGCCGGAATACGATGCCATGCTATCTGACGGCGGTCCCTCGCTCTTGGAGGTTGTCTACTACCCGCCAGGCCACCCAGAACGCCGGTTCCTGGAAAAAATGAGAAAACGCCTAGATGATGATGACGAGTATGACAGACGCATGGCAAAAATGAGAAAATACCAACATGAGGACCAGCCTGACCAGCATGACGGAGCCGCAACCAAGGTGGTGCTGCTGACTCAGATGCTCTCATCTGACGACCACATCGAGGACGACGACTTCTACCAGGACTTCCTGCGGGATGTCACGAATTCGACACGCAAATACGGCAACCTGGTGAGGGTTGTCATCCCACGGCCCAGCTCTGGCGGCGCTCCGGAGGTTGTTGGAGTCGGAAGGGTGTTCCTCGAGTACTCGCTCCTTGAAAGCTCGGCCCGTTGCAGGAGGAACATGCATCGCGGTTGCTGGGGTGACAAGCGGATTGTTGCAGTGTTCTATCCCGAGGACAAGTTTGCTGCTGGAGACTACGGCTACGATGGTGGAGACTACCCTTAAGATCGAGGAGGATGAATTGTTCTGCTAGCTCTCATTTGGTACAAGTAGTAGACTGGTCTCTTATACGTCACTGTATTATGTAACGCATGCAATCATTTTGGAAGCACCTTGTATGAAACAGGGTTGTTGCAAGTTCCATGTGTTATGTTAATATATGTAATAATCGGTCACAAGTTTAATGTGTAATAATCGGTCACAGCAGACCTCCCTTCGTGCCACAGCTTCAAGCTGAATAGTTTGAGCTTTTGCCAGTCCATTGCTGCTAAATACTTGTGTTGGTAGTCTTACAAAGTCAAGGGGAATACTTTGGTTAAACCTGAGAAAACATGTGAAAACAAATTAACATATATGCATCTACTCCCTCTGTTCGGAATTACTTGTCGCAGAAATGGATGTATCTATACGTATTTTAATTCTAGATACATCCATTTCCGAGACAAGTAATTCCGAACGGAGGGAGTAGTTGGCTTTTTTTAGTGTTCATCACCTTGCTTCTAAAAGTATTTCCCCATTATGGCAGACTGGTATTCCAACAACAGTCTATAAGACCATAATAAATCATCTTTTGATTCCACGCTGTAAACTACTTCCTTCGTAAATCATTGGAGTATGTATTAGAGTACTTCATAAGATGCAAGCTCTTTTATGGGAGCACAGAAATTTAGAGGTCATGTTTCTATCCCCGGGTTACGCTTTAGCAAAAAGTTATGTAGCAGAAGTTGGGAGAGCCTAGCTAGGACAATCAGCCATCAGGCTGGTCACTAGGAAGCTAGGAGTTACATCAAGCCAACAGTCGGTCACATTCAAAGTACAAGCATGCTTAGCACAGAGATGTGCCGGTAAGTTTGCTGACATGTTAATATGCTGAATAACAAAAGAAGTAAATTGATTACTAAGCTCTCCTATTCTAACAGAATCGGGGCCACAATTGAGCGAGAATTGAGGCGAGTGTTCCAGAGTGTCACTAACTCCATGCAGTCAGCTTCCATTATCACATGCGAGAATCCTCGAAGGGTGGCGAATAAAACTCCATATCGCAGAGAGAAAGCTTCCATGATCAAGGGATCAGAGATCCCCATATACGGCTTGCACCATGAGCCTAGCAGAGCCGAAGAAGATCGTGTGACGCCACCTGCACCGCCCCGCCCCTCGGCAGCGCGTCATCCGTTGTGATTTTCACAGTGCCATCATCAGGTGGACGCCAACCATACCCAGGCAAAATTGAGGCTGCCTTTCGCGGAAGCTGAAGGAGGGCAATAGCCTCCTTGATAGCTCTGATCGTCAATGTTGGATCCCTCCCTTCTTCGTCGTGTTTGATTCGGTTGCAGGAGTGCCAAATTGACCACATGATAGTGGTGATCTTGGCTCGATCATCATCAGAGAAACGGGGATCACATGTGATATCGCGAGCCCATGAATCCGGGTGGAGACGAGGGAGGCGAATACCAAACCATGCACATGCCTCGTCCTAGAAGCGTTGTGCATGGGAACAATAAATGAGAGCATGCTCCAGATCCTCCCTCGTTGCTAAGCAAACCTTGCACTAATTAATTGGTGCAATATGACGATAGTTGAGAGTAACTTCATCCGTAAGAATCCCACGAAGAACTCTCCATCAGAAAACTCCCACTTTCAGTATGACATTCAATTTCCATAAGGCCTTCCACAACTGTTGATCATCTCCTGAGGTTCCGGTAGCCGTCCCTTCCTCTAGAGCCAATCGCTCTTTCCGAGTCATTAGAGCACGGTACGCCGTCTTCACAGTGTAGTTGCCTGATTTCTTGAATGCCCAAGCAAAAGAATCCTCACCTCCCCCTTGCCTAATAGGAATGTTTAGAATGGCTTCGGCATCTGGGGCAATGAAAGTCTACCTAACCATATCCTGCCGCCAAGACCAGTTGGTCGAGTCAATGAGCTCAGCCACCGTTTCAATGGTGGTATTCGGCGGTTTGAAGATTGGTGTCATTGAAATTGTACCAGAAATCCATTTGTCAGTCCAAACTACTATCGTGCTGCCATCCCCAACATGAGAAATCAAACCAGCCCCTAGGGCATCTTCCCGCTATAATAGCCTTCCAAGTGGCCGAGGCCGACTTTGGTGCCGAGGCATGCATAACGTCACTGTCAGGGAAATAACGACCCTTGAGAACTCTTGCACACAGCAAGGTAGGGTTTGTCATTAATCGCCAATCCTGTTTGCCCAACATGGTGTCGGTGTCAAAACCGGCAGATCTCGGGTAGTGGGTCCCAAGCTGTGCGTCATGGATCAATGGGTAACAGGAGACAGGGGACACGATGTTTACCCAGGTTCGGGCCCTCTTAATGGAGGTAATACCTTGCTACGTCTTGAGCTTGCGTTGGTTTTCCTTGAAGAGGAAAGGGTGATGCAGCACTAGTAGAGTAAGTATTTCCCTCAGTTTTTGAGAACCAAGGTATCAATCCGGTAGGAGGCTCCTCAAAAGTCCCACGCACCTACACAAATAAACAAAGAACTCGCAACCAACACAATAAAGGGATTGCCAATCCCTTCACGGCCACTTGCGAAAGTGAGATCTAATAGAGATAGTATGATAAGATAAATATATTTTTTGTATTTTATAATATAGATGCAAAAAGTAAAGATGCAAATAAAAGTAGATTGGAAGCAAATATGATAAGAGATAGACCCGGGGGCCATAGGTTTCACTAGAGGCTTCTCTCAAAATAGCATAAGTATTACGGTGGGTGAACAAATTATTGTTGAGCAATTGATAGAAAAGCGAATAGTTATGAGATTATCTAGGCATGATCATGTATATAGGCATCATGTCCGTAACAAGTAGATCGACTTCTGCCTGCATCTACTACTATTACTCCACACATCGACCGACTCTTGCCTGCATATAGAGTATTAAGTTCACAAAGAATAGAGTAATGCATTAAGCAAGATGACATGATGTAGAGGGATAAACTCATGCAATATGATATAAACCCCATCTTTTTATTCTTGATGGCAACAATACAATACGTGCCTTGCAACCCTTTCTGTCACTGGGTAAGGACACCGCAAAATTGAACCCAAATCTAAGCACTTCTCCCATGGCAAGAAAGATCAATCTAGTAGGCCAAACCAAATTGATAATTCGAAGTGACTTGCAAAGATAACTCAATCATACATAAAAGAATTCAGAGGAGATTCAAATATTTCTCATAGATAAACTTGATCATAAACCCACAATTCATCGGATCTCGACAAACACACCGCAAAAAGAGTTTACATCGAATAGATCTCCACAAGAGAGGGGGAGAACATTGTATTGAGATCCAAAAAGAGAGAAGAAGCCACCTAGCTAATAACTATGGACCCGAAGGTCTGTGATAAACTACTCACAACTCATCGGAAGGGCTATGGTGTTGATGTAGAAGCCCTCCGTGGTCGATTCCCCCTCTGGCAGAGTGCCGGCGAAGGCTCCAAGATGGGATCTCGCTGATACAGAAGTTTACAACGGTGGAAATTGTGTTTCGGGTGCTCCCTGGATGTTTTCGGGGTACGCAGGCTTATATAGGAGGAAGAAGTACGTCAGTGGCCGCCCGAGGGGCCCACGAGACAGGGGGCGCGCCCTATAGGGGGGGCGCGCCCTACCCTCTCGTGGCCGCCTCGGCTGCTTCTTGACTTGCACTCCAAGTCCTCTGGATCACGTTCGTTCCAAAAATCACGCTCCCAAAGGTTTCATTCCGTTTGGACTCTGTTTGATATTCCTTTTCTTCGAAATACTGAAATAGGCAAAAAAACAGCAATACGGGTTGGGCCTCCGGTTAGTAGGTTAGTCCCAAAAATGATAATAATGTGTAAAATAAAGCCCATAAACATCTAAAAGGGGTAATATAATAGCATGGAACAATCAAAAATTATAGATACATTGGAGACGTATCAAGCATCCCCAAGCTTAATTCCTGCTCGTCCTTGAGTAGGTAAATGATAAAATCAGAAATTTGGATGTAGAATGCTACCTAGCATAATTCTCAATGTAATTTTCTTTATTGTGGCATGAATGTTCAGATACAAATGATTCAAGATAAAAGCTTATAAAACATAAAAATAATAATGCTTCAAAGCATACTAACAAATAATCATGTCCTATCAAAATTGCATAGACAAAGAAAGCTTATCCCTACAAAATCATATAGTTAGGCCATGCTTTATTTTCATTACACAAAATACTCCCATCATGCACAACCCCGATGACGAGACGATCAATTGTTTCATAGTTTTTAACGTGCTTCAGCTTTTTTAACTCTTACGCAATACATGAGCGTAAGCCATGGACATAGCACTTAGGTGGTAAAAGATGGTGGTTGTGAGGACAAAAGGAGGGAGAAGATAGTCTCACATCAACTAGGCATATCAACGGGCTATGGAGATGCCCATCAATAGATATCGATGTGAGTGAGTAGGGATTGCCATGCAACGGAAGCACTAGAGCTATAAATATATGAAAGCTCAACAAAAAGAACTAAGTGGGTGTGCATCCAACTCGCTTGCTCACGAAGACCTAGGGCATTTTGAGGAAGCCCATCATTGGAATATACAAGCCAAGTTCTATAATGAAAAATTCCCACTAGTATATGAAAGTGACAACATAGGAGACTCTCTATCATGAGGATCATGGTGCTACTTTGAAGCACAAGTGTGGAAAAAGAGATTGTAGCATTGTCCCGTCTCTCTTTTTCTCTCATTTTATTTTGTTTTCTTTTTTTCCTTTTTTTCTCTTTTTTTCTTCTTTTTTTTCTTTGGCCTTTCTTTTTTTCTTTTTGGCCTTTCTCCCTTTTTTTTGTAAAGTCCGAAGTCTCATCCCGACATGTGGGAGAGTCATAGTCTTCATCATCCTTTCCTCACTGAGATAATGCTCTAATAATGAAGATCATCACACTTTTATGGATTTACAACTCAAGAATTACAACTCAAAGCTAGAACAAGATATGACTCTATATGAATGCCTCCGGCGGGGTACCGGGATATGCAATGAATCAAGAGCGACATGTATGAAAATTATGAAGGTGGCCTTGCCACAAATACGATGTCAACTACATGATCATGAAAAGAGCAATATGACAATGATGAAACGTGTCATAATAAACGGAACGGTGGAAAGTTGCATGGCAATATATCTTGGAATGACTATGGAAATGCCATATAGGTATGTATGGTGGCTGTTTTGAGGAAGGTAAATAATGGGTTCAATACCGGTGAAAGTTGCGCGGTAATAAGAGAGGCTAGCAAAGTGGAAGGATGAGTGTGTGTATATCCATGGACTCACATTAGTCATAAAGAAATCATATACTTATTGCAAAAGTCTACTTAGCCCTCGAAGCAAAGTAATACTACGCATGCCCCAAGAGGTATAGATTGGTAGGAAAAGACCATCGCTCGTCCCCGACTGCCACTCATAAGGAAGACAATCAAAAAGAGCATCTCACGCAACAAATTTGTCACACAATTTTTACCATACGTGCATGCTACGGGACTTATTAACTTCAACAAAAGTATTTCTCAATTTCATAGTTATCCACTAGCATGACCCTAACATTACTACCTTTATATCTCAAAACAATTATCAAGCAACAAATTGATCATAGCATCCAATTCACTTCCTATGATAGTTTTTATTATACTCAACTTGGATGCTCATCATTCTAGGACCAAATTTGTAACCATAGCAAATACCATGCTGTTCTCAAAGACTCTCAAAATAATATAAGTGAAGCATGAGAGACTAGC
Organism: Triticum timopheevii; assembly: GCA_963921465.1. NCBI lineage: Eukaryota > Viridiplantae > Streptophyta > Magnoliopsida > Poales > Poaceae > Triticum > Triticum timopheevii. The sequence continues at coordinate 483,194,849 of OY997270.1, read as the reverse complement.
AATTTCTTAAAAATTAATCCACCGCCATGCTCTAAAAGATATAAGTGAAGCACTAGAGCAAAGACTATCAATCTCAAAAGATATAAGTGAAGCACATAGAGTATTCTAGCAAATTCTAATCAAATAGGCTTCTCCCAAAAGGTGTGTACAGCAAGGATGATTGTGGTAAACTAAAAAGCAAAGACTAATACAATACACGACGCTCCAAGCAAAACACATATCATGTGGCGAATAAAAATATAGCTCCAAGTAAAGTTACCAATGAACGAAGACGAAAGAGGGGATGCCTTCCCGAGGCATCCCCAAGCTTAGGCTTTTGGCTATACTTGAATATCTTGGGGTGCCATGGGCATACCCAAGATTAGGCTCTTGCCACTCCTTATTTCATAGTCCATAAAAGCTTTACCCAAAACTTGAAAACTTCACAACACAAAACTCATCAGGAAATCTTATAAGCTCCGTTAGTGAAAGAAAACAAAACCACCACATAAGGTACTGTAATGAACTCATTCTTTATTTATTTTGGTGTTAAACCTACTGTATTCCAACGTTTCTATGGTTTATACCCTTACATACTAGCCATAGATGCATCAAAATAAGCAAACGACACACGAAAAACAGAATCTGTCAAAAACAGAACAGTCTGTAGCAATCTGTAACTAACGCAAACTTCTGGAACTCTAAAAATCCTACCAAAATAGGACGTACTGTAAAATTTATTTATTGACCAGCAGCAAAAATAATCAATGCAAAAGTACGTTTCTGTGATTTATTGATTTTTTTTCTCGCGGGTGCAAAGTTTCTGTTTTTCAGCAGAATCAAATCAACTATCATCATAGGTTATCCTATAGGTTCTACTTGGCACAAACACTAATTAAAAGGTAAAAACACATCTAAACATAAACTAGATGCAAAATTTATTACTAAACAGGAACAAAAACAAGAAACATAAAGAAAATTGGGTTGCCTCCCAACTAGCGCTATCGTTTAACGCCCCTAGCTAGGCATAAAAGTGAAGATAGATCTAAGTAGTGCCATAATAATAAGATAGATCTTGAAAACTCATCTCATATTCTCTACGTTCAGCAGCAAGTTTTCTTTGAGGAAGAAAAAGTAATCAAAAGGGCTAAATTTGGCGGGACAAAAGTCCCCAAGATCAATCATAGGAGGAACGGGCTCCTCCTTTGGCCCTTCATAATGCACAACTAATTCATCACTATAAGCATTCTTTTGGCAAAATTTTGTGAGCCTATACTCAAGAGAGTATCCAAGCTCATTATTTCAAAGAGCAAAATCATTATTAAGTTTGGAAATTCTATCAACAAGGGCATTGGTAGGAACCTTTTTTCTAAGGTTTTCATTGAAAGCAACATAGTCCGAAGATTGAAAGCGTCTAAATTCCTCTTGATCATAGAGGATCGCCTCTATGGGAGGACGACCGGCGTCCACCCTATAGTGCGGAAAGATTTCTTTGGCCTCTCTTATGATAAATCTAAACTCATGAGCCAAAAAGCCAGTAACAGCGCGCTTAACAGAAGAATGCTCAATATTAGAAAATTAGAGGAAAATTCTTTGTATGCAAGGATGCATATGCATAAATTGTCTTTCAAGTTCAACTACAAGCATAGCAATGACATCCGCAAGACTACTAGTTTTGTGATGAATAGAACCACCCATGGAAGATAAAGCACCGGCACAAGTAAAGAAATCTTGAATAACACTTTTTCCAATAATGTTACCACTACCGATTCGTAACTTTTTAGTATGCACGATAGGGGGTTCTTCGGCCGGAGCCTCAGAATTTTCCATGTCATCGTTGTTGTCCATATCAACGATAATCTCCCCAATTTCAGACATAACGGCAAACAAAAGCGAGGAAGAAGGAAGCAAGCGAAAGAGAGGAGAAGATTGGGAAAGAGAGGGCGAATAAAACGGCAAGGGAGACGTGGGGGAGAGGAAAACGAGAGGCAAATGGAAAATAATGTAAATGCAAGGGAGATGGGTTTGTGATGGTACTTGGTATGTCTTGACTTGAGCGAAGACCTCCCCAGCAACAGTGCCAGAAATCCTTCTTGCTACGTCTTGAGCTTGCGTTGGTTTTCCTTGAAGAGGAAAGGGTGATGCAGCAATAGTAGCGTAAGTATTTCCCTCAGTTTTTGAGAACCAAGGTATCAATCCAGTAGGAGGCTCCTCAAAAGTCCCACGCACCTACACAAACAAACAAAGAACTCGCAACCAACGCAATAAAGGGGTTGTCAATCCCTTCACGGCCACTTGCGAAAATGAGATCTAATAGAGATAGTATGATAAGATAAATATATTTTTGGTATTTTATAATATAGATGCAAAAAGTAAAGATGCAAATAAAAGTAGATTGGAAGCAAATATGATAAGAGATAGACCCGGGGGCCATAGGTTTCACTAGAGGCTTCTCTGAAAATAGCATAAGTATTACGGTGGGTGAACAAATTACTGTCAATTAATTGATAGAAAACCGAATAGTTATGAGATTATCTAGGCATGATCATGTATATAGGCATAACGTCCGTAACAAGTAGATCGACTCCTGCCTGCATCTACTAGTATTACTCCACACATCGACCGACTCTTGCCTGCATCTAGAGTATTAAGTTCACAAAGAATAGAGTAATGCATTAAGCAAGATGACATGATGCAGAGGGATAAACTCATGCAATATGATATAAACCCCATCTTTTTATCCTCAATGGCAACAATACAATACGTGCCTTGCAACCCTTTCTGTCACTGGTTAAGGACACCGCAAGATTGAACCCAAAGCTAAGCACTTCTCCCATGGCAAGAAAGATCAATCTAGTAGGCCAAACCAAACTGATAATTCGAAGACACTTGCAAAGATAACTCAATCATACATAAAAGGATTCAGAGGAGATTCAAATATTTCTCATAGATAAACTTGATCATAAACCCACAATTCATCAGATCTCGACAAACACACCGCAAAAAGAGTTTACATCGAATAGATCTCCACAAGAGAGGGGGAGAACATTGTATTGAGGTCCAAAAAGACAGAAGAAGCCATCTAGCTAATAACTATGGACCCGAAGGTCTGTGGTAAACTACTCACAACTCATCGGAAGGGCTATGGTGTTGATGTAGAAGCCCTCCGTGGTCGATTCCCCTCCGGCAGAGCGCTGGCGAAGGCTCCAATATGGGATCTCGCGGATACAAAAGGTTACGGCGGTGGAAATTGTGTTTCGGGTGCTCCCTGGATGTTTTTGGGGTACGTAGGCTTATATAGGAGGAAGAAGTACTTTGGTGGCCGCCCGAGGGGCCCACGAGACAGGGGGCGTGCCATACCCCCTCGTGGCCACCTCGACTGCTTCTTGACTTGCACTCCAAGTCCTCTGGATCACGTTCGTTTCAAAAATCACGCTCCCGAAGGTTTCATTCCGTTTGGACTCCGTTTGATATTCCTTTTCTTCGAAATACTGAAATAGGCAAAAAAACAGCAATACAGGCTGGGCCTCCGGTTAGTAGGTTAGTCCCAAAAATGATAATAATGTGTAAAATAAAGCCCATAAACTTCTAAAAGGGGTAATATAATAGCATGGAACAATCAAAAATTATAGATACGTTGGAGACGTATCATACCCTACTTCCTACTTGATTGATCTTGATGAATATAGAGATTACAAGAGTTGATCTACCTCGAGATCATATGTTATGGTCTAAACCCTAGAGGTATGATGAGTAATGTCGTGTTGATATAGCGTATATCTATCAACTAGCCTAGCCTCGGTTTATATAATGCACCAGAGGCCTAGGATAACAAGAGTCCTAGTCGAATACGCTGGTGGGGAGGAGTCCTTGTCTTGATCACCATGTCTTATGGAATCTTCCTTGTGTATACATCGGTTGTCCGAACTGGCCCATGAGTATACGGCCATGGGGGTCCTCGGCCCAACCTAACTGATCGGGAGATGACGTGGTGAGTACCCCCTAGTCCAGGACACCGTCAGTAGCCCCCTGAACCGGTCTTCAAGTTGGGGACGCTCCTCGATTCTTCCGAACTGTTCTTCATCTTTGCTCGTCGGTCTTGAAAACTGGTTCAACAAATCATCTCATCTTCGATCTTGAGGATCGCCAAAGTGAATCCAGAGACTTTACACGTTGGGTATCCGAGGAGCCCCTTTAAGTTATCAACCTTTATCAATGCCTTGTTATTTTTTACGCCACACCTCGGGTTTGAAGTTGTTCCCGTGCGGCGGTGTCCTCTTGCATCCGAGCTCCAACGCCGGACTGCATTCGAGATATCTTTTGTAGCCGAGCACCAATGCCGGACTATATCCGAGTTGTCATAGATCACCTTGGCTTGAAGAAGTTTGAAGGAGGCTATCCGAGTTTAACGCTGAAAAGTTCTCTATGGAACGAGCCATTCGAATCCGAGCTTTATGCCGGACCACTTTCGAGCTCCAATGATGGTCAGCATCCGAGGTGTTGTAAACTATCTCGGTCTTTTAAAAGATTGAACTAATTCAGCTGAGCTTAATGCCAGAAATGCCCTCTATGGAGCCAGCCACTAGCGCCCGAGCTTTATGCCGGACTGCTTTCGGGGTGGTGCACCACCCCAACCGCGGGCTGATTTTTTGTGAATATTTTTTACTGATGCAATTTATTCTCTGTCGAGATATATAGTGAGTATATGTATATCCAGTAGCCCTCAAGGTGTGTGTCAGTCTAAAACCCGAGATGCACCTGAAGGAAAACATGAAACCGTTGTTCCTAGTAGCCCCTGAGACTCAGGTCGATGCGCGAAATCGGCCTGAGGATCAACTCCTAGCTTGGCAGCATACGTAGGAATAGAAATGCAGCGTAATATATCTTACATCCTTAAGAAGTTGCTCTCCACTACAAGATATTCTCTTAACATGCAAATGGTCCAACTCAGCATGCCATGTCATCATATACCAACCAATGACAAGTTCACAACTATCTCCCTCCCTGACCAGCGCCTCTTCCCCACAGGTCAGCCACATCAACAATTCTTTTAGTTTTTATCGTAACAAATCATGCGGTTTAATTTCTTCGTAACACACATCTGTTCCTCTTGCTTTTCTGTAACTGACGAGAGAAATAAGAGGAGTGACGCATGGTATTATCTCTCATGACCCATCCGATAAACCAAAAGATGGATCGCTTCTTCACTGGGCCGTTCGTGTCACCATGCCGGCTACAACCTCTTCGTGCGTCCACACAGGGTCGCCTATCTCCCCTGGCTGGCCGGCCGCACAGCCGCCAACAACGCACATCGAAATCGATGCTCCTCCGCCATTGCCGCAACCTTGCCGCGACCTCAAGCTACCGAACGCCTCCGACCACCATGCAGAGGCATGATGTGCTGCACACTACGTAATCAAGATGGCATATATTAGTTCTAATCTATATATTCAGCATCCAGAGGCATCTCCTTCCATTACAGTTGTTGTATTGAATCGCCTTGTGCACTTCCATCACTTGATTTAGCAGCCGGCCGGATGCCACCTGTTACTTCATCTACCCCACGGAGGTAAGAACTGATTTGTCATCTAGCGTTTGAGCTGTCAAACAGTCACTAAATTCTGCCATATACTTTCCCCTTTGATTTCTTTTCAATCTTCTGATAACTAGCAATTCTACCCCATAGATTTTAATTCTTCATCTGAGATTACAAATATGACTGTATGATGAGATACCCTATTCTAGATTTCTATACTATAATCCGAATATTCAGGAATAACATGATTCGTTCGTTCTTCCTTGCAGGTATAGAGTGGAATATTTTACAAAAATCAGTATGATCACACAACACTGACGGCCAACAACTTTGATCCTGAATCAGTATCTCGCATTGGAATGATTGACGAAAAATATTTTTATTCTTGAATCTGACTAATCTTTATGACTGCAAATTTCAGTCACTTTGAGGTTTGCTGCTTTGACTTCTCATGCATGAATTTAATTTTCATATACATTGTCCATGTATAATCTATTTGTCTATATTTTCATTAGCATATAGTCAAAGGCTCACCGTTGGGAGATGGCATGATATGTGAGTGGCTTAAATATGAATGTCATAATACTGAATTATATATAGCGCACTTCGGACAAGTTAAGAATATATGTTCGGAATTCATATAACAATGATTCAACATCTAATTTCTTTAAAACTATAATAAGGTATCAGTTGCATCCAAATAAAAAGGGAATTGAAGACTTGCATGATTGTTCAAGTTCTATAAACAGAATATGAACTTCAAATTCGTATGAACAGAAAAGGGTTGGTAGCTGCAAAAAAGTCAAACAGAAAAGTGAAGTTAATGATTACATAACTTTGAAATAGATGCCTAGAATTACTTTATTATATCTATGCTACGAACTGAAATAACTTGGTTTATTCATGTATGCTTGCAGTATGCAGTCTAGGCATTCTTTTCTATCATTCCCAAATTAATATGACCTTGCACAACAACGATGGCCGACAACATCACGTCTAACGGACGGATATTTGTATCTACTCTTCAATCCATCTAATGATTATCATTGCAATGCTTCAACCACTTTCAAGGAGCACTTAACTTAACCACCAATGTTAATCACAGCACTCTACAGACAATTTTGTTTCATTCCAAAATAACATGTACACATAACATGCATATTTTGCTTGCACCTCTTTTACCTATGTAATTGCGCACATATTTTGTATCTCTAACACATGTTTTTGATATACTCCTACTAATAGTTTATTGCAGGTTGGGCATTTATCTCTGCACTTATTTTCCTTTTCTTAAGAGTATTGCTGATAAGCTTTCTCATCTTTTGATTCTTATCCATTAATTCCATGGACAATGCTACCTCCCAATACAAAGTCTTCAGGGAACAATGGTGTGAACAAAACTAAGTGGAATTTTACCATACAAAACTATAGGCATGTGAGATGCTCTCTCTATTTCACCCTCACTGGTTACTATGCTAAGACATCTACTCGGTTTGATTTCCTAAAAGGGAGCAAGAAGCCCACCACAACATGTAACAATGCATTTTCTTATGCTACTTATATTTTGTTCATACATATATTCCCTTTTAGTTCTCATATATATTAAATATTCATCTTCCATAGAAACAAATCTCACTAACATATGTCACAACAAATTCCCGCAGCAACGCGCAGGGTATCATCTGGTTAGAGATAATAGTGATCGGCGAACCGGCCCTTGAGAGAGGGTCTTGAGAAGTTGCCGCAATATATTAGCTTGACGCCAGATAGGTCCAGACGGTACCTATTGTTGTCTGAAGACGGGTTTGCCCATTGTTCGGTCAAGCCTAACACTAAGCCCTTTAAATTTTCTGCATTGAATAGACAGTGTAGTAGCCCTCGAGACACTGGTCGGGTGGCAATACCAAATCAGGGGATTGATGTGCCCCTTTAATATTAGTAAATGATAAGCCCGAAGCCCGGTAGCCCCGAGCCTTAATGCGGGCACGGGTGGCCGAATTAAGGATCGATATCCATAGTAAAATCACAAATTATGTGTAATGATTCTATGTATCCAAGTACTCTACATCATTAATGCTTGAATCCGCATTGTACAAAACTTTGTTGACCGACCATCGGCTTCAACCTCTTTGGCCAGTAGCCGAAGAGTGTTTTCCTACTTTATAAAGCCGTTATAAGGGCAAAGATTTATGGAAAACAAGGCAATCCGGCCATACGGTTTTATAAACAAAGGTACATGGAGAGATATGTTATATTACGTTTTAACGTAAGAAACATCTTCCAAAGAAAATAGTCCCGCTATCGATTCCTTTCTTTGGATCGTCATGCTTATCATGATCATGAAACCTCACCTCCGATCAATGTGTGAGGAAAATATTGAGGATTTAGTACGGGGAAAGTTCCCGAACTCTATGGTATTAATGAACCAAAATTTTCACTTCCGTCGTTGCCGACCAATTATATCTTTTAAGATTGCTAGCTTTCGGCTTCATCCAGTCTGAGGTACTAACTCGGATGACCTGGTAGTAACAATCACAGAGGTGCTTCCTTTACCGCCTAGCCGAACAATCGGAAACGTAGGGGTAAGCACAGGAGCCAGGCAACCCAGCTTCACCAAAATCTTAAGTCAAATTGATGCATATTTATGGCTTTATAATGATGATTGTGGAAGGCAGCCCTCGTGTATTAAATACAAATGCTAATGATATGTTTATTTTGACTCAATTGCGACCGTTTATCAGTTGAAAGTGGCCCATCGTCGGCTTCCACCCCCTTTGTAGACACTATGCAGGGTGTTTCCGCCATAACAAGACAACCCTTAGCTGACGTCTCGGTGCCCGAAGGCAGTTGTGTTAGCGGAAACGAGGCAATCAGATATGCGGGCTTTATAACTTTCACTTAGTCATAGGAATTTAAAGTTGGGAGGCCAGTTACTAGCCCCCGGTTAGTGTTCGGCGACGGCCTAGGTCAAGATGTAAACACTTCGGCCAATGTTATGAACGGTCCGTCATTTAACACAGTCATCGGATCGCTGACCAGTTTACGCTTATTGTGACAGACAGTTTTCGGCTTTCTCCACTGAGGTGCTTAACCATGCGAGCTGGAAGCACAATCGCAGTGGTTCTCCCTTTGCACACCTAGCCGAGCAAAGTAGAATGTAGGAGGCAAGCACATGAGCCCCTAGCCGAGCAAAGTAGAATGTAGGAGGCAAGCACATGAGCCGGGCAACCCAACTATTGACCGAAGACACGATTCGAAACTAATGCATACATAGCAATATGCGAGAATGTTTTTGCCGAATCTCTAAAGGTGTCCGGCGTTGCACTGCGAGACTTATGCTAGAAAGACACAAATAGTTTAAAAGTGCCATAATCTTGGAGAATCAAAACTGCAGTAAAAACTTGACGTCCAAACTAGATCAAGTGTTCGGTGCCAATCCAAAAATTGGTCTTAGAAAAAAATTGTGCTTCTATCGTGCTTTAACATGCCACATCCTATCTCGAGACTTCAAGCGGGTCAGTTTACGAATTCAACCTCCTATCCCGAAGGCGGAGTACTTCTCGTTAGGCCAGTTTAGCAAACTAAACTCTTGCGGCTTTGAGAGATAAATTAGGCTCCCCGGCTATTGACCACACACTCGTGTTGAAAAAAAGGAGTGATAGAAAAAGACTTTGCAACGACTAAGAAGAAGAGCACTTATTATAAAACAGCTCATGCTAATTTAAGAGCCCCCAAGTGACTTGGGTAAAAGAATTTTATGTATAATGATGGTATGTACCGAAGTACTAATATCATATATGTGTTCACCCGAACTTTAAACGCGTCTTAACCGACCGTCGACTTCTCCCTCTTCGGTCAAGGGCCGAAAAATGTTATGTACTCCACCTGTCGAGAATATCGACGGTGTTTCTGATAACTAGGCAATCAGGCCATAAGGCTGTAACAGACAAAGCGCGCTTAGGGAACTTATGCTATATTACTGACGAAGTGTAAGAAGCATCTTTGAAGAAAATAGTACCCCCACTGATACCTTTCTTCGGTTGCTCATTGTTACTATGTGACTTGTGCAATAGATTTTTTGTACTCATGAGTTCCGTTGTGTGCCGACCATGATTGAAAACAATAAGAGCGCTAGCTTTCGGCTTCACCCAGTCTGAGGTCCGAGCTCGGATGACCCGATCGTGACAATCGCAGAGGTGCTCCCTTTACTCCGTAGCCGAACAATCAGGAACGTAGGGGTAAACATAGGAGCAAGGCAACCCAGCTTGCAGAACACTTAAGTCAACATGGTGCATATTGTGGCATAATACACAAACAAGGAACAAAGTCATACAAGTATAATCATATGCAAGAGGAAAGGCTTCATAAAGGAAGGCCCCCAAGTAAACGGGGTATTTGAATTTGTGTGTCACAAACAAAGTTTTGACAAGGAAGTTTTTCACAAACAACTATTTGCCAAAAAAGTATAATGCTTGGTCGAACCGAACAAAATTTAAAACTAAAAGTTTTTGAGCATGAAAGCGACTTGGCTGGTTAATGTGCTCGGTGTTGATGACGCGGTCTGAGCTTGATGCGGGAGAAGGTCCCAGCCCCCGAGCCGGTCCCGAGGTGGCGGAGCGAAGAGCTCGACACTCTGAAGTGGCGACGTAGCATGGCCAATGTGGCGAGGTGGAACCCCCAGTCCAACCGAGGCGACAAAGCAGGCCGACAGTGTGACGCCGAAGTCCCCGGCATGGGTTAATGAAGTGATGATGAAGCCCCCCGTCCATCTGAGGTGACGTGGTATGTCAGTATGCCGAGGTGAAAACACTGCCTGACCCAGATCATTTACCTGTGCACAAAAAATAGTGCAAACCAGAGATAATAATAATAATAAATTTTAAAAAAAATTAGTTGCATAATTAATAATTCATGCAAAGTGAGTAATAAAAGAAATATGGCCCGTGTGCCGAACACTCGATGAGGTAGAGCTCTTTCAACGATGCCGAAGTCCCGAGGCAACCGAACACGTCGGTATGGCAACACGACCAACAAGATGATCATGCGAGCCGATTTACGCCGATTGGGACAATGGTGTCGGCTTGCCGAAGAGACCACGTGACGCAGTCGAAGTCCATTACCTGCACATGTAAAATAGTGCAGGCGAACAACAATAATATAAATATATAAAAATCCTCGCATAATTAGTTTACACAAGATAATTCATTTAAAGATATGTGGCCTGGCGCCAAAGTCAATGTCAATGCAAGGCGTCAGCGTGATGCGGTAAAGGCGTGACAAAGCCTGACTTCACACGTCGGTCCGAGTTCCGGATGCGGCGTTCGCCGGACTATGTACGGAAACTGACCAAACCACCATGTGACCGTCGTTAATGCAGCCACCATTTGATAGACCTGTGTACAGATGATGGAACAAACCAGAGTAATAATTCCTTGGGAAAAATAAACCCAAACAAGCAAAAATTACTAGGATAAATAGCACCTGGTTTATTTGTTGTAGCAATTCGAAGAAAGGTGACTCCCAAAATTGGGACTCGATCCGCACACCCATTGCCTGATGGGCGATAAAGCGACAATATGGTGATGCTGGCAAAGGTTGGCTTGCCGAGACAAAGCCCTCGGTCCAGCTAACATGACAAAGCTGGTCGGCTGGTGACGCCGAAGTCACCAGAGTATGTTGATGAAGAAATAGCCAAGTCCCCTGTCTAGCCGAGGTGATGGAGCAGGTCGGTGAGGAGATGTTGCAACTGCCATGTCGGCCGAGGTGTTGAAGCAGTTCGGCGTGATGGACATCGGCTTGAAGAACCAACAGTGCGGCCATGTCGACGCACGTCGTGACTTGTGACACGGTCAATGCCGGCTTGTTGAAGTGACCATGCGGCGATGCCGGTGTGCCCGCTCCGTGTAATCTGTGGGGCAACAATGCTGGTGATGATTTATTTTTCATGATGCCGAACTCTTGTTCGGCTTGCCGAGATGATGATCCGAAGAAGTTGAGCTCGGCTCAACAAAGCGGCGACATGTCTAGCGCAGGTCGGTAGCCGTGGAGCAATATTGCCGGACTGGTTAGCGTGATGGTGAAGATTACCTCGGAGGAGGCTTAAAATTTTATGGGTATGTGTTTAAAAACAACGCATGATACGTCTCCAACGTATCTATAATTTTTGATTGTTCCATGCTATTATATTACCCCTTTTGGATATTTATGGGCTTTATTTTACACATTTATATCATTTTTGGGACTAACCTACTAACCGGAGGCCCGGCCCGTATTGCTGTTTTTTTGCCTATTTCAGTATTTCGAAGAAAAGGAATATCAAACGGAGTTCAAAAAGAATGAAACCTTCGGAAGCGTGATTTCTGGAACGAACGTGATCCAGAGGACTTGGAGTGCAAGCCAAGAAGCAGCCGAGGCGGCCACGAGATAGTAGGGCGCGCCCCCGCCCCCCCTGTAGGGCGCGCCCCCTGTCTCATGGGCCCCTCGGGCGGCCACCAACGTACTTCTTCCTCCTATATATACCTACGTACCCCAAAAACATCCAGGAGCACCCCGAAACACAGTTTCCACCGCAGTAACCTTCTGTATCCGCGAGATCCCATCTTGGAGCCTTCGCCGGCACTCTGCCGGAGGGGGAATTGACCACGGAGGGCCTCTACATCAACATCCTTGCCCCTCCGATGAGTTGTGAGTAGTTTACCATAGACCTACGGGTCCATAGTTATTAGCTAGATGGCTTCTTCTCTCTTTTTGGATCTCAATACAATGTTCTCCCCCTCTCTTGTGGAGATCTATTTGATGTAATCTCTTTTTGCGGTGTGTTTGTCGAGATCCGATGAATTGTGGGTTTATGATCAAGTTTATCTATGAATAATATTTGAATCTTCTCTGAATTATTTTATGTATGATTGAGTTATCTTTACAAGTCTCTTCGTATTATCGGTTTGGTTTGGCCTACTAGATTGATCTTTCTTGCCATGGGAGAAGTGCTTAGCTTTGGGTTCAATCTTGCGGTGTTCTTACCCAGTGACAGAAAGGGTTGCAAGACACGCATTGTATTGTTGCCATCGAGGATAACAAGATGGGGTTTATATCATATTGCATGAGTTTATCCCTCTACATCATGTCATCTTGCTTAATGCGTTACTCTATTCTTTGTGAACTTAATACTCTAGATGCAGGCAAGAGTCGGTCGATGTGTGGAGTAATAGTAGTAGATGTAGGCAGGAGTCGGTCTACTTGTTATGGACGTGATGCCTATATACATGATCATGCCTAGATAATCACATAATTATTCGCTTTTCTATCAATTGCTCGACAGTCATTTGTTCACCCACCGTAATACTTATGCTATCTCGAGAGAAGCCTCTAGTGAAACCTATGGCCCCCGGGTCTATCTCTTATCATATTTGCTCCCAATCTACTTTTATTTGCATCTTTACTTTTTGCATCTATATTATAAAATACCAAAAATATATTTATCTTATCACACTATCTCTATCAGATATCACTTTCGCAAGTGGCCGTGAAGGGATTGACAACCCCTTTATTGCGTTGGTTGCGAGTTCTCAATTTGTTTGTGTAGGTGCATGGAACTTTTGAGGAGCCTCCTACTGGATTGATACCTTGGTTCTCAAAAACTGAGGGAAATACTTACGCTACACTTGCTGCATCACCCTCTCCTCTTCGAGGAAAACCAACGCAAGCTCAAGACGTAGCAAGAAGGATTTCTGGCGCCGTTGCCGGGGAGGTCTTCGCTCAAGTCAAGACATACCAAGTACCCATCACAAACCCATCTCCCTCGCATTTACATTATTTGCCATTTGCCTCTCGTTTTCCTCTCCCCCACTTCACCCTTGCCGTTTTATTCGCCCTCTCTTTCCCAATCTCCTCGTCTCTTTTTCCCTTGCCCTTTTTCTGTTTTCTTGTGTGCCCGTTTGTCCTTATGGCTTCTCCTAAGGGTCCTGACCACCTTCTCAGAAGGATGGAATAGATTGAATCAAATATTAGAAGCTTTATGAATTTGCAATTTGAACATAATAATTTCTTTAGAAAAGAGCTTAAGGAACAAAAATGTTTTTTGGGGTTTATGAACAAAGAGCTTGACGATATGAATAAAGAATTTTATGGTGTTAATGCTCAAATTACCCATCTTGAAAATGCTATAGCCAAAATTTCTGATAAGCAAGCCACCTTAGTCAATAAGATGGCCGCTAAACCAGAAAAATTACATGAAAATAATGATGAAGATCTTAAAGTTATTGATGCGTCTCCTATTAGATATGTTTTGCAATATGAATTTTGATGATTATGGGACTGATGATGAATCAACTTTGCCTAGAAGGCGTCCCAAGAATTTGGAACCTTTAGATCTTGATGCTAAATTTGGCAAAAGTGAGATTGGAAAGGTCACAACTTCTAGTAACATTGAACCTACTATCTCGGATTTCAAGGAATTTGATTATGATAGTTGTTCTTTAAAAGGTTGTATTTCCTTGTTGCAATCCGTTATTAATTCTCCGCATGCTTATAGTCAAAACAAAGCTTTTACCAAACACATTGTTGATGCCTTGATGCAATCTTTTGATGAAAAACTTAATTTGGAAGTTTCTATACCTAGAAAACTTAATGATGAGTGGGAACCTACTATAAAGATTAGAATTAAAGATTATGAGTGTTTTGCTTTGTGTGATTTGGGTGCTAGTGTTTCCACAATTCCAAAAACTTTATGTGATATTCTAGATTTCCATGATCTTGATGATTGTTCGTTAAATTTTCACCTTGAGTATTCCACCATTAAAAACCCTATGGGAAGGATCAATGATGTTCTTATTGTTGCAAATAGAAATTTGGTGCCCGTAGATTTTATCGTTCTTGATATAGATTGCAATCGTTCTTGCCCTATTATTCTTGGTAGACCTTTCCTTAGAACGATTGGTGCGATTATTGATATGAAGGAAGGGAATATTAGATTCCAATTTCCTTTAAAGAAAGGCATGGAGCACTTTCCAAGAAAGAAAGTCAAATTACCGTATGAATCTATCATGCGGGCTACTTATGAATCAAGTGCCAAAGATGGCACTCGTTAGATCTATCTTTGCTTTTATGCCTAGCTAGGGGCATTAAACGATAGCGCTAGTTGGGAGGCAACCCAATATTCTTTGTGTTTTTTTGTTTTTGCTCCTGTTTAGTAATAAATCTTGCATATACTCTCTGTTTAGATGTGTTTTTATCTTTTAATTAGTGTTTGTGCCAAGTAGAACCTATAGGATAAACTATGATGATAGTTGATTTGATTCTGCTGAAAAACAGAAACTTTGCGCTCATGAGAAAAAAATCAATAAATCACAGAAACGTGATTTTGCTTTGATTCTTTTTTGCTTCTGATCAATAAACAAATTTTCCAGTACGTCCTATTTTGGTAGGATTTTTAGAGTTCCAGAAGTTTGTGTTAGTTACAGATTGCTACAGACTGTTCTGTTTTTGACAGATTCTGTTTTTCGTGTGTTGTTTGCTTATTTTGATGCATCTATGGCTAGTAAAATAATTTATGAACCATAGAGAAGTTGGAATACAGTAGGTTTAACACCAAAATAAATAAATAATGAGTTAATTGCAGTAACTTATGTGGTGGTTTTGTTTTCTTTCACTAACGGAGCTTATAAGATTTCCTGTTGAGTTTTGTGTTGTGAAGTTTTCAAGTTTTGGGTAAAGCTTTTATGGACTATGGAATAAAGGGTGGCAAGAGCCTAAGATTGGGGATGCCCAAGGCACCCCAAGATATTCAAGGATAGCCAAAAGCCTAAGCTTGGGGATTCCCCGGGAATGCATCCCCTCTTTCATCTTCGTTCATTGGTAACTTTACTTGGAGCTATATTTTTATTCGCCACATGATATGTGTTTTGCTTGGAGCGTCGTGTATTATATTAGTCTTTGATTTTTAGTTTACCACAATCATCCTTGCTGTACACACCTTTTGGGAGAAGCATATTTGATTAGAACTTTGTTAGAATACTCTATGTGCTTCACTTATATCTTTTGAGCTTGATAGTTTTTGCTCTAGTGCTTCACTTATATCTTTTAGAGCACGGTGGTGTCTTAATTTTGAAGAAATTGCTAGTCTCTCATGCTTCACTTATATTATTTTGAGTGTCTTTTAGAACAGCATGGTATTTGTTATGGTTACAAAATTGGTCCTAGAATGATGAGCATCCAAGTTGGGTATAATTAAAACTATCATAGTAAGTGAATTGGATGCTATGATCAATTTGATACTTGATAATTGTTTTGAGATATGGAGGTAGTGATATTAAAGTCATGCTAGTTGGGTGATTATGAATTTAAATAATGCTTGTGTTGAAGTTAGCAAGTCCCGTAGCATGCACGTATGGTTAAAGTTGTGTAACAAATTTGAAACATGAAGTGTACCTGGCTTGTGCATCCTTATGAGTGGCGGTCGGGGACGAGCGATGGTCTTTTCCTACCAATCTATCCCCCTAGGAGCATGCGCGTAGTACTTGATTTTTGATGACTTCTAAATTTTTGCAATAAGTATATGAGTTCTTTTGACTAATGTTGAGTCCATGGATTATACACAATTTTACCTTTCCGCCATTGCTAGCCTCTTCGGTACCGTGCATTACCCTTTCTCACCTTGAGAGTTGGTGCAAACTTCGCCGGTGCATCCAAACCCCGTGATACGATACACTCTATCACACATAAACCTCCTTATATATTCCTCAAAACAGCCACCATACCTACCTATTATGGCATTTTCATAGCCATTCCGAGATATATTGCCATGCAACTTTCCACCGTTCTATTTATCATCATCATGACATACGTTACTTTTGTCATATTGCCATTGCATGATCATGTAGTTGACATCGTATTTGTGGCAAAGCCACCATGCATTTTTTTTCATACATGTCACTCTTGATTCATTGCACCATCCCTGTACACCACCGGAGGCATTCATATAAAGTCATATCTTGTTCTAGTTTCGAGTTGTAATTCATTTGTTGTAATCAATGGAAGTGTGATGATCATCATTATTAGAGCATTGCCCAAAGAGAAAAAAGAAGAAAGGTCAAAAAAAAGAAAAAAAGAAAGGCCCAAAAAAAGAAAAAAAGGGCAATGTTACTATCTCTTTTTCCACATTTGTGCTTCAAAGTAGCACCTTGTTCTTCATGTAGTGAGTCTCATATATTGTGATTCAAAGTAGTACCATGTTTTTCATATAGTGAGTCTCATAAGTTGTCTTTTTCATACTAGTGGGATTTTTTCATTATAGAACTTGGCTTGTATATTCCTATGATGGGCTTCCTCAAATGCCCTAGGTCTTCGTGAGCAAGCAAGTTGGATGCACACCCACTAGTTTTCTTTTGTTGAGCATTCTTTTATAGCTCTAGTGCATCTGTTGCATGGCAATCCCTACTCCTCATGTTGGCATCAATTGATGGGCATCTCCATAGCCCGTTGATTATCCTCGTTAATATGAGACTTTCTCCTTTTTTGTCTTCTCCACACAATCCCCATCATCATATTCTATTCCACCCATAGTGCTATATCCATGGCTCACGCTCATGTATTGCGTAAAGGTTGAAAAAGTTTGAGATTATTTAAGTATGAAACAATTTCTTGGCTTGTCATCGGGGGTATAGAAGTTGGGAACATCTTTGTGCGACAAAAATGAAGCATAGCCTAACTATATGATTTTGTAGGGATAAACTTTCTTTTGCCATGTTATTTTGAGAAGACATGATTACTTTGATTAGTATGCTTGAAGTGTTACTATTTATTTTGTCAATATGAACTTTTATTTTGAATCATTTGGATCTGAACATTCATGCCACAATAAAAAAATTACATTGAGAATTATGTTAGGTAGCATTCCACATCAAAATTTTCCTTTTTTATCATTTACCTACTCGAGGACGAGCATGAATTAAGCTTGGGGATGCTTGATACGTCTCCAACGTATCTATAATTTTTGATTGTTCCATGCTATTATATTACCCCTTTTGGATGTTTATGGGCTTCATTTTACATATTTATATCATTTTTGGGACTAACATACTAACTAGAGGCAGCCCGTATTGCTGTTTTTTTTGCCTATTTCACTATTTTGAAGAAAAGGAATATCAAACGGAGTCCAAACGGAATGAAACCTTCGGGAGCGTGATTTTTGGAATGAACGTGATCCATAGGACTTGGAGTGCAAGCTAAGAAGCAGCCAAGGCGGTCTCGAGATAGGAGGGCGCCCCCCTCCCCTGTAGGGCGCGCCCCCTGTCTCGTGGGCCCCTCGGGCGGCCACTGACGTACTTCTTCCTCCTATATATACCTATGTACCCCGAAAACATCCAGGAGCACCCCAAAACACAATTTCCACCGCTGTAACCTTCTGTATCTGTGAGATCCCATCTTGGAGCCTTCACCGGCACTCTGCCGGAGGGGGAATCGACCACGGAGGGCCTCTACATCAACATCCTTGCCCCTCCGATGAGTTGTGAGTAGTTTACCATAGACCTACGGGTCCATAGTTATTAGCTAGATGGCTTATTCTCTCTTTTTGGATCTCAATACAATGTTCTCCCCCTCTCTTGTGGAGATCTATTTGATGTAATCTCTTTTTGCGGTATCTTTGTCGAGATCCGATGAATTGCGGGTTTATGATCAAGTTTATCTATGAATGATATTTGAATCTTCTCTGAATTATTTTATGTATGATTGAGTTATCTTTACAAGTCTCTTCGAATTATCGGTTTGGTTTGGCCTACTAGATTGATCTTTATTGCCATGGGAGAAGTGCTTAGTTTTGGGTTCAATCTTGCGGTGTTCTTACCCAGTGACAGAAAGGGTTGCAAGACACGTATTGTATTGTTGCCATCGAGGATAACAAGATGGGGTTTGTATCATATTGCATGAGTTTATCCCTCTACATCATGTCATTTTGCTTAATGCATTACTCTGTTCTTTGTGAACTTAATACTCTAGATGCAGGCAGGAGTCGGTCCATGTGTGGAGTAATAGTAGTAGATGCAGGCAGGAGTCGGTCTACTTGTTACGGACGTGATGCCTATATACATGATCATGCCTAGATAATCTCATAATTATTCGCTTTTCTATCAATTGCTCGACAGTAATTTGTTCACCCACCGTAATACTTATGCTATCTCGAGAGAAGCCTCTAGTGAAACCTAAGGCCCCCGGGTCTATCTCTTATCATATTTACTTCCAATCTACTTTTATTTGCATCTTTACTTTTTGCATCTATATTATAAAATACCAAAAATATATTTATCTTATCATACTATCTCTATCAGATATCACTTTCGCAAGTGGCCATGAAGGGATTGACAACCCCTTTATTGCGTTGGTTGCGAGTTCTCAGTTTGTTTGTGTAGGTGCATGGGACTTTTGAGGAGCCTCCTACTGGATTGATACCTTGGTTCTCAAAAACTGAGGGAAATACTTACGCTACACTTGTTATATCACCCTCTCCTCTTCGAGGAAAACCAATGCAAGCTCAAGACGTAGCAACGCACAATACCTTAGAAAAAAATTCATTCAAAAGGGTTGTCCAATATCCCGTTCATGAAGAAACATGAACTCGGGCCGGATTCGTATTCGCGCAGAAAACAGATCAGAAAATTGGTCCACTCATCGGAAGGTTCCCGGAGTTTGAACCATCGGATCAAGCTGAAATTTGAAGGGGTGGTAGATATGGGAATTCCACAGCAGATGAACGGTTGGATAATCCAAAGGACCTCCGAGCTGGGCTCAGGAGACCACGCCCTAAACTCGTCCAAATTCCCGTCAGATTTAACAGGGCTCCGGTATATCGTAGATTGCCAGAGATTCCTCCATCGGAACTCGATAAAATTTTGCATGGTTGTTGTAGACTTAATTCCGCACAATTACACCGAAGGAATCGTCAAAGCGATGCTCGAGGAGGTGGTGGCAGCGGATACAAGTTTGTTGTTCGGAAAAACAGTATGGTCGCCCGAGGGCAATGTTGACGTCGAGCCCCCGAGCTCCATGGATGATTTCTCCATGATTTTGATAGAGATCAGAGTTGATGTTGATGAAGGACCTCATCCGAACATGATGATTGGAGGTAGGGCACAGTCCTCGGTCAAGCCAAGGTGATCAATCGAGGCGGCGACAAAGACGTCGACGTGGCAGTTGATCTGCAGGCGAGCCATTGATCCTTTTGCCGATCACACAGCGGAACTCTCAATTAAAGCACCATTGTCGGTGTCAAAACTGGCAGATCTCGGGAAGGGGGTCCCAAGCTGTGCTTCATGGATCGATGGGTAACAAGAGACAGGGGACACAATGTTTACCCAGGTTCGGGCCCTCTTAATGGAGGTAATACCCTACTTCCTGCTTGATTGATCTTGATGAATATAGAGATTACAAGAGTTGATCTACCTCGAGATCATATGTTATGGTCTAAACCCTAGAGGTATGATGAGTAATGTCATGATGATCTAGCATATATATATCAACTAGCCTAGCCTCGGTTTATATAATGCACCAGAGGCCTAGGATAACAAGAGTCCTAGTCGAATACGCTGGTGGGGAGGGTCCTTGTCTTGATCACCAAGTCTTGTGGAATCTTCCTTGTGTATACATCGGTTATCCGAACTGGCCCATGAGTATACGGCCATGGGGGTCCTTGGCCCAATCTAACTGATCGGGAGATGACGTGGTGAGTACCCCCTAGTCCAGGACACCGTCACATGGCAAGATTGAATTGATGGGGGCCTCGGAACCCCATCCCTTCGTTGCACTTAGGTGTTGCCAGCTCTTTCCAGGAGACCCAATGCATATAATTTTTATCTAGAGAACTGCTCCAAAAATATTTCGTCATAGGAGAAGTTAAGCTCTTGCAAACTTTCTTTGTCAATAAGAAAGTGCTCATTGGATAGGTCGGAATAGCCTAAACCACCGATTTCAGCAAGACCTCACGGCCCGCACAAGCTAGTAATTTTGTTGACCATCCTTGAATTTTTTTCTCGGCTCTTTCACTGATGTGTTCAAACGTGCCACTTGTAATGCGACCCACATCAGTTGGGAGTCCAAGATATTTAGCACTGAAAGCTTCAACTTGGATGTTCAAAGTTGCCTTCAGAAGTTGCCTCAAAGAATCAGGTGTGTTAGTGTTGAAATAGATAGAACTTTTTTCACGATTTACACACTAACCTGAGGCCTCACCATAAATTGACAAAATGTCATTCAGATGGAGTGCACTTGGGTTGCTTGCATTAATGAAAATCAAACTATCATCAGCAAATAATAGATGGGTCGCCCAAGGTGATATGTAGCTCACCCTCAAGCCCCTATCAACAACTCCAACATTGTAATACTGAAGCAATGAGGAAAATCCTTTTGCACAGAGAAGAAATAAGTACGGCAAAACCGGATCTCCTTGACGGAACCCCCTGGAAGGCATAAAATATGGAAGCAGCTCGCCATTGACCCGAACGGAGAGCCGGATAGAAGAGACACATTTCATAATCAGCCTGATAAAATAAATATTGAAACCTAACCTGGTTAATATTGCTTCAAGGTAGTGCCACTCGACACGGTCGTAAGCCTTCATCATATCGAGCTTGACCGCACAAGAGAAATTCTTGCCTTTCTTCCTTCTCTTCATTGTATGCACACTTTCATATGCAACTAAAATGTTGTATGTAATGAGACGGATAGGCACAAAAGTGCTTTGCTCCGCACTAATAACGCCATCCATGATGCCCCTCATGCGATTGGTGATAGCCTTGGCTGCTATCTTATACAAAACCGGACAGAGCGCATTGGGGCGATATTGGGAGATCATTTGGGGATGTCTGACCTTGGGTATAAGAGTGATGGATGTATCATTCAAACCAGAGGGTAATTCACCTCCATTTAAGAAGTCCAAGACTGCCTGGGTCACTGCATCACCCAACAAATCCCAGTGTCGTTGGTAGAACCTAGCAGTAAAGCCATCCACCCCGAGAGCTTTCAACGGTGCCATTTGAAACAGCACCAATCTCACCTCGTCGGCGGAGTACGGTTTTGTTAATTCCACGTTTATGGCCTATGTGACTTTAACAGGAACATATGATAACAGATTATTGGCGTTTGAGTAGCCTTGTGACTGATACAAATTTTGATAAAAGCTTTGCACTTCAGCCTTATCCTCGCTTTCATTCGCACACACCAATCCGTCAGCCCGCGTCAGGCCCTGAATTTTATTCATACGTTTGCGCTGGGCGGCTTGAGCTTGAAAATAAGACGTATTGCAATCCCCCTCCCAGAGCCAAGGGACGCGAGAGCGTTTCCTGATCCACACCTCTTCCTGATGAAGTGCCTCCTTCAGTTTCTAAACTATGCTCTTCTCTTCAACCGAAGGGCCCCTGCCCATAGAATGACAACGGATGCATTCCAACTTCTTCGCAGATTTCGAACGGTCCGTGTCAGGGACCAAACTACTTTGAACCCCAAGGCTCTAGAGTAGCCTGAAGTGTACCCAGTGCGTTGGATATACTATGCAGCCCTGGGACACGTTGAATGCCTCGCCACGTATCAGCCATAAGACGATCATAGTCTGCATGTGTTTGCCAGACGTTCTCATAACGAAATTGTTTCTTGTTTCACATTTGCCTCCCCGGACTGGTTATTATCCCATGTGTATGATGTGCCAGACCAGCCCAAGTCCTGGAAGGAAATATCATCAATGACTTCCCTGAATGCTCGCATATGACTCTCAGACCGAGCAGTTCTACTAAAGTGCTCGCATGCAAACAGGGTCTCGTTAAAATCACCAACACACATCCAAGCCGAATGTGGTAACTGATGAAGAGTACGCAAAAACCGCCAACTGTGATGTCGATCTTCCGCTCGCGGTGCTCCGTAAAACCCTGTGAAATGCCATACCGAATTGTTTTGATCGTTGTTTTGAACAACGACATCAATGTGTTTTTGGCTGAAGTTTTTCAACTCCACAATAACCTCTTGAGACCAAAATATACCAATACCGCCACTAAGGCCAGCATTGTCCACGACAAAGCATCCTCCAAAACCTAGAGTGTCGGGGATATACCCTGCGGTATACCCCGGCCGGAATTATGACCCGGCCGGACTGGAGCTTGGCGACTCACTGGCGATCCGCCCGGATATGGCGGTTTACATGTAACCTGCCTGGACATTGTGACTCACTAGAGACCCGGCGGGCGGATTAGACGGACGACAAGGCCCAAGGCCCAGCAGGCCGGCTTATACTCTGGTGGGCCGACTTAAGAGGAAAGCGTAAGGAATATTCCCTTACAAAGAAAGCAAGGCTAGGACTCCACTTGTAATTGAGTAATCCTAATCCTACTAGGACTAGTCATGTAACCCGCCCCTTCAACTTATATAAGGAAGGGCAGGGCACCCCAAGAGGGAGAGGACAGGAAACAATCTTTAGGGCTAGACACAAAGAGCTGGCTTACCAGCGACTCCCTCATGATCATAATGAGACCTAGCCACAAACAGCATGTAGGGTTATTACCGGATGATGTTTCCCGGGGCCCGAAGCTGTCTAAATCCTTGTGTTGTGTTGCGTCTCTCGATTCCGCCCAACCCCTCTCAAGCTACCGCATAGATGCATTGGCCTCGCGACTAAGTTCTCACACTAAGGACATATGCCATGACAATTCCACGACAGTTGGCGCCCACCGTGGGGCTCGCGCACGGTGGTGTTGAGTTCTTGGAGGGATCTTTCCTAGGATTCAAGAAGTTTGCAATTTTCTGACTCAACGAAAGCTGACGTGGAAAATTCATATCAACTATAAGTTCATCAGTCAAATGTTGACGAAGTGTTCTGCGGTGGCGGATATGAGATTGATTATTTTAGGGTTACATGTTGTACGACCATCTCTCACGCCGTGATAAATCCGCCAAGTACTATTGCGTCGAGTCCGAGACGAGGTCTTCTACTGGAGGTGGTTTATCTACCACGTTCTCTGAGGCCGACGAAAGATTACACGATCCGTCGGACCGCAGGTTCCGCCGAGTTGTCGTAACCACGGCTCTTGGTCCGTTTTACCCGGTGGAAAATCCCTAAAGGCTACAGCCGTCCTGGGTGTTCCGACGCGTTGCAATTGCTGCTCCGTACGCAGCGCCCATATAACCTGCCGCTCACAAGGGAGTTAAGTCCCAAAGCAAGCATTGATCTACCGCTGTTGCTTTATGTGTGAAGACCAAAGTCAAATCATCAGCTATTATTCCAGTATCTACTACGTACAAGGTATATCACCACCATCACCTTGAGCCGCCTCTCCTTGTTGTGTCGCAAAGGCCTTTTCAGCTGTAAGCAGGCCTCAAACCGCTTGGTCGGGTGTCAACTACAACCTTGAGCCAATGGGCTTCGCCTTCGCCTTCGCCTCCGCGGCTGTTTCGAGCCGCCTCGCACCACCTCCTGCAGGAGCTCCATCGCTGAGTCATCCCGGCCAAGCAATCTTGCCCCGGCCTTGCTCGTTCTATGAACCGCCACACACCGAGTCGCCTTCAGGGACCTAATGGCCGGAGCACCGTTTTCCTCGCTGGGATCGCTTCTGAGCCGCCGCCGTGAGTCGTCGCCTCCGAGCCTCAAGTCTCCGACTCCCGCGGTTTCAATTGCCCGGCTGTAAACCGCCGTTCGTGCCTCACCCAGTTGGCCATACTCCACGGTCAAATCTACAAGCTGCCATGACTTGCCTTCAAATCGCCAAAATCAGTGGAATACAATTGGATACTATATTTGGAAGTGGCCAGAGATTACATCGATTTCCTTAATGAGCGTGGAGGGACCCGTACTATGGAAAGTTATTTTTCTGAAAAGCCAAACGCAAGTTCAATCAGTGATCAAAGACTTGGACAAATCTTTTGCTATGGTTGTCGTTCACGTGAGCATCAAATCCCATCGGTCAGACATTATCAACGCTACGGCCCCGCCCCGAGTCAGTTCAGACCAAACGACTTGCAATCAAATCACCGGATTCTGCCGTGGCTCCATGTATCAAACAAAGCAGTCTCAGATCAATACAACTTCTGTTAAGACCAGCTACACAGGGGAATCTAATGACAGAAGTATCCAGGTGTATCCTGGTTAAACAAGCCTAATCATGTACTACTAGCTCACGTGGTGAAGCAATTCCAAAATCCACTACTAATAGTACTGCTCACGAGAGTACTACATGAGGACCATTAGTACCACGTACATTGGAAAAATCATCAGGACGCGCACCAAGCATCATCCAGCATCAGTGTATGCGTCTGTCTAACAAAAAATGCTAGGTGATATTCATTTAAGTTTGTTTTATTATCACATATTATTTTTTGTCAAAGAACAGTTTATATTTGTCTTGGTGTTTGATATTGTTTATACAGGACAATTGCCGCACCTTGGACTACCAGTTGCCATCTCCACGACCGTGCATTGAGCCGCCGACGCCTTTACTGGTTTCGCTTTTGAACTGCCCGCCGCGATTTAAGCCTGAGCTACACCTGCCGTGGGATGAGCCACCGGGGCTGCGTTGAGTCGCCTCTGTTGTGTTGACCCGCCATAGGTTGCCGGTCTACCTGAGCCGTTTTCTGTTGTGTTGAATGGATCATCGGTCATCCGAACAAATCAGGTGATATCCATTTAAGATTATTTTATTAGCGCATATTGTTTTTTGTCAAAAAACAATCACTTTGGTATGTACACTTTTATGTGCAGGACAATGATTCATCATAAAGATGGTGTAATGTCGTATCCATGGAGTGTGCGGTAGCATCATCATGCAACGGCATCTGCGACCGCTTACTGTTCAACAGGTGGGCGCAAGCCGCCGCCCCTGCGGTTCGGTCTACATCAACGCGCCAGCTGATTCACACGTCTGCGCCGGCTTACAATGTGACGGACGACTTACCCGTCCAGCCCCGCGGCCGACTCGGCGTCCGAGTGGCTTACCGCTCCCGCGATTGACTCGCCCAACTGCACCGGCTTACAATGTCGTGGCCGGCTCATCTGTCTGCTCCCGCGGCCGACTCGGCCGTGATTGGTTTCAGCTTCACCGTGATGATCATCAACTCCGCGATGGATAATTTCTGGCCTGACATGTCAGGTGAAATCAATCCGGTAAATTTTTATGTATTATATATTGTTTTCTTTTAAAAGAGCAATTACTCTGGCTTGCGATGTTTCTGATACAGGACAATTGTTCACTACATCAACACAACGTGGTTGACTCGCCAATCCGTGCAGTTTACCGCACCTGCGATTGACTCGCCCGTCCACACCGGTTTACAACGTCATGACCAACTCATCTATCTGTACCACCTCTGATGTTGCGGTCGTCTTTTCCGTCTGTCTCTCGCGGCTTGGTCTATATCAACATACCGGGCCACACCTGTCTACGTGAGCTGATTATTGAATATGAGCAAGTCACTGCTTGGGAAGCCCGGTTTTTTCTTCCAACAACTTGAAGGAAAATTATCATGTGTTATCAACCGCCGTCTGCACTGGATGGCTCAATGGGCAGGCGCACAAGTCGCCACCACTACAGTTTGGTTAACTTCAAAACATCCAGTTGGAAGGAACCATTGGCCGAGTTGCTGGCATGGCTCATACGGGATCATTTATAACCCGCCGCAGTCACCTCAACATTATGTGGATTCACATCGCGCTATCAACACCAATGATATACACCTTCTGCTATGGTCAAATATGGAGAATCTCAAAGACAACTCCTCGAGCCGCCTTGAGACTCGGGGGCTACATGGACGTGGCTCAGTAAATATTGCCAGTTTAAAGGCCGTCGGAAAATTTCCGGCTCAAAATGAAGAATTCCGGTTCAAAATCCGGGTCAAGGGAAGCTCTCACATATCCAGTTCAAAATCCGGTTCAAGAGAAGCTCTCACATATCCGGTTCAAAATCCAGTTCAAGGGAAGCTCTCACATATCCGATTCAAAATCCGGTTCAAGAGAAGCTCTCACATATCCGGTTCAAAATCTGGTTCAAGAGAAGCTCTCACATATCCGGTTCAAAATCCGGTTCAAGAGAAATATGTCTCTTACAAAGCTTTGAAGCTCTCAATATCCGGTTCAAAATCGGGTTCAAAAAGAATTTATCTCTCGCAAAGCTCAGATCTCAGGAAAAATTAAAGAGACCAAAGAGAGTCTGTTACAAAGCACAACTCAAACATAGGTACCCTGCTTTAATGACCATTGGGAGATGATCGTATTCGAATTTAGCTTAACCCTTTTGGTCTGACCCTAATCATATTCGAATCAGAGTCGTTAAATATTCTCATGATCACTAGGGGGCTTCTTGTTCAAACATAGGTCGTATTCGAACCAAAGAGAACATAGCTGTCGGTACCCTCTTGATTGGCACACTGCCGAGCTCACTAGGGGGCTTCTTGATCGTATTCGAATCATACTTAACCCCTTTTGGGAACCGACTTTGATCGTATTTGAATTAGAGTCGTTAAAAAAATCTCAAGATTATTAGGGGGCTTCCTGTTCAAACATATGTCATATTCGAACCAAAGAGAACATAGCTGTCGGTACCCTCTTGATCGGCGCAACGCCAAAGCCACTGGGGGCCACATGATTGTATTCGAATCCTAGCTTAACCCCTTTGGAACGGTTTACTGATCGTATTCGAATCAGAAGCCTTGATTGTTTCTTCTTATTTGGTTTAAGTTTTATTTGAACACATCCTTTATTTGACTTGAGACTTTTTTGTTCCAAGATCTAAGTGTAAGTGTGGTTTAAATTTAACCCGGCTTGATTTTGGATGATAAGTCGCCAACACATGACAATCATCATATATTTGCAAAGTGTTGGCTTCTAAGGATTGGGTTATCACCCTTACTGCACATGTATCATAAGCCGGCAGTACGATTCAATATCCCAGGATTTGCAGAACTATGACTTATATAAATGCTTAAGTCCAAACTCATCATTAAAATTGATGCTTTAAAATGATTATCCATAGTGGATTTTCTCAAAGGCTATAAAGCCACCAGATTATAAAAATTCTGGCTTACAATGGAGGCGTATTAAATCGCCATCGGCCAAGAGCCGCCGGGTATTTAAACTCCGGATTTACTTGTCAACAGATAAGGTATTCAAATTTTTAATAGCCAAACTTGGCTGGATTTTCATGATGATATTAAATACTTGGATGTTTTGTCTTCTAAGTTTTGGGTTATCACCTCTACTACATTAATATGGTCTTCAAAGTCGCTTCAGCGCAATGGCTATTATTTATCAATGGATATGATTTATTTTACAATGGAGGGGATAGTCCCAAGTCGTTGTAGGCTTACAACCTGACACTTGGGGGCTATATTATTCAAATTGAGATTAGACCAAATATGTAAGTCCCATGTCACTGTCAGCATGCACCATGGCACTTGGGGGCTTATGTAAAGTCATTTTTTGATCAACTTATTAAAGACCCGACTCATCCCATTGTAATGAGCCGGCCCTTGGGGACTACCAATTGCTCCTGTCAAAACATTCAAGGTACACAAGCCTCAGTCCATTATATTGAAAGATCCACTACTCGGTTGGTAAAGCACAAAGCTCTTAACCTTGTGGACGTGGGTTCCATCCCCAGGGTGGAGATTACAACATATGATATTATTATCAATGGATTATACACAAAGTCCCAGCTCAGTATTATCTTACTAAGCCGGCCCTTGGGGGCTACATGTTGCTGCTTGATGACCCACAAGTGTAGGGGATCTATCGTAGTCCTTTCGATAAATAAGAGTGTCGAACCCAACGAGGAGCAGAAGGAAATGATAAGCGGTTTTTAGTAAGGTTTTCTCTGCAAGCACTGAAATTGTAGGTAATAGATAGTTTTGTGATAAGATAAATAGTAACGAGCAACAAGTAAATAAAGTAAATAAAGTGCAGCAAGGTGGCCCAATCCTTTATGTAGCAAAGGATAAGCCTGGACAATTTCTAATAATGAGAAAGGAGCTCCCGAGGACACATTGGGAATTATCGTCAAGCTAGTTTTCATCACGCTCAAATGATTCACATTCGGTACTTTGATAATTTGATATGTGGGTGGACCGGTACTTGGGTACTGTCCTAACTTGGACAAGCATCCCACTTATGATTAACCCCTCTTGCAAGCATCCGCAACTACAAAAGAAGTATTAAGGTAAACCTAACCACATCATTAAACATATGGATCTATATCAACCCCTAACGAAGCAACGCATAAACTAGGGTTTAAGCTTCTATCACTCTAGCAACCCATCATCTACTTATTACTTCCCCATGCCTTCCTCTAGGCCCAAATGATGGTGAAGTGTCATGTAGTCGACGTTCACATAACACCACTAGAGGAAAAGTCAACATACATCTCATCAAAATATCGAACGAATACCAAATTCACATGACTACTAATAGCAAGACTTCACCCATGTCCTCAGGAACAAACGTAACTACTCACAAAGCATATTCATGTTCATAATCAAAGGAGTAATAATATGCATAAAGGATCTGAACATATGATCTTCCACCAAGTAAACCAATTAGCATCAACTACAAGGAGTAATCAACACTACTAGCAACCCACAGGTACCAATTTGTGGTTTTGATACAAGATTGGATACACGAGATGAACTAGGATTTTGATAGGAGATGGTGCTGGTGAAGATGTTGATGGAGATTGACCCCCTCCCGATGAGAGGATCGTTGGTGATGGCGTTGGTGATGATTTCCCCCTCCCGGAGGGAAGTCTCCCCGGCAGAACAGCTCCGCCAGAGCCCTAGATTGATTCCGCCAAGGTTCCGCCTCGTGGCGGCGGAGTTTCGTCCCGTAAGCTTGCCCCTGATTTTTTCCAGGGTAAAAGTGATGATATAGCAGAAGATGGACGCCGGAGGCCCACCAGGGGGCCCAGGAGATAGGGGGCGCGCCCTATAGGGGGGGCTGTCTCCTGGACAGGGTGTGGCCCCCCTGGCCTATTTCTTTCGCTCAGAAATTCTTATAAACTCCAAAAAGTTGTTTCGTGGAGTTTCAGAACTTTTGGAGCTGTGCAGAATAGGTTTACAACGGTTGCTCCTTTTCCAGCCAGAATTCCAGTTGCCGGTATTCCCCCTCTTCATGGTAAACCTTGTAAAATAAGAGAGAATAGCCATAAGTATTGAGATATAATGTGTAATAACAGCCCATAATGCAATAAATATTGTTATAAAAGCATGATGCAAAATGGACGTATCAACTCCCCCAAGCTTAGACCTCGCTTGTCCTCAAGCGGAAGCCGAAATCGAAAAATATGTCCACATGTTTAGAGATAGAGGTGTCGATAAAAATAAAATACGGACATAAGGGCATCATGATCATTCTAATAACAGCAACATATATAGATTTTGCCATATGATTTCCTATGCTTAAGTAACAAGCAATTCACAATGTCAAGTATGTTTCAAAAACTTCATTGGGAACTAACAAATTATAATCTCAGTCATTGAAGCAATTGCAATTTATCGTAACATCAGAAAGAGTCAATAATAGAGCTTTTCAGCAAGCTCACATACTCAACTATCTCGTAGTCTCCTACAATTGCTAACACTCACGCAGTACTTGTGGTTATAGAGTTTCAGCCAGACACTGAGAAAGATAGGGGCTTATTGTGTTGCCTCCCAACGTATTCACCTCTAGGTGATGTCAACAATAATAGCCCATGCTAACTTACATCCAACTGGATATATATATCATGATCTTTCAAACACGAGGAGCTTGCCAAAGGATAAAGTAAAAAGGGAAAGGTGAGGATCACCTTGACTCAAGCATGAAGTAAAAATATAAAGTAAAAGATAGGCCCTTCGCAGAGGGAAGCAGAGGTTGTCATGCGCGTTTAGGGTTGATGTATAAAATCTTAGTGCAAAAGAACGTCACTTTATATTGCCCCTTGTATGTGGACCTTTATTATGCAGTCCGTCGCTTTTATTACTTCCACAACAAGTTCGTACAACGCTTATTTTCTCTGCACTAATAAGTCATACATATTTAGAGAGCAATTTTTATTGCTTGCACCGATGACAACTTACTTGACGGATCTTACTCAATCCATAGGTAGGTATGGTGGACTCTCATGGCAAAACTGGGTTTAAGGATATTTGGAAGCACAAGTAGTATTTCTACTTGGTGCAAGGAATTTGGCTAGAATGACGGGGAAAGGCAAGCTCAACATGTTTGGAGGGTCAATGACAATATACTTTAACTGAGATGTCGGAAAACATAAACCATTACGTTGTCTTCCTTGTCCAACATCAACTCTTTTAGCATGTCATACTTAATGAGCGCTTCACAATCATAAAAGATGTCCAAGATAATATATCTATATGTGAACCCCTCTTTCCTTATCACTTCCTATTAATTGCAACGATGACCAAGGCTACGTTCATCAACTCTCAACAATTTTTATGCCTCATAATTTCTGTGTGTGAAGTTATCACTATCCATAAGATCAATATGAACTCTTTTATTCTTTCTACTTTCTCAAGATCATAGCACATAGCAAAGCCCTTGACTCAACGCTAAACTTTATTATAGATAGCACACGGACTCGATTACATAAAGAGATCACAATGCAAAACTCAAAACTACTTGAAATCAAAACTTCAAACTACTAAATTAAGACACTACTAAAAGGATCGAGCTAAATAAAGCGGTAAAGATAGGAGTGTGATGGTGATACGATAACGGGGCACCTCCCCCAAGCTTGGCAGTTGCCAAGGGGAGTGCTCATACCCATGTGATTATTTCTCCTTCTTCACGGTTGGTGTTATAATCTTCTTGGCAATGATGCCCTTCAGGATGCGGTTCTCCTCCTCGAGCTTATTGACTTGTTGTTTGAGATCCATAATTTCTTTACGGAGCTTGCCCGTAACGGCCAACGCTCCTTTTACCCAAGGATGTTGCATAGCTTCTGGAGAACAAGTGAAACTCTTTTTCATATTTTCATAAGAAAGAAATCTAGAGTTGGAAGGGATGACCGAAGTTGGAATAGCCACACTCGGTAGTTCCCCCATCATGAATTCTGCTCGGAGACAAGAGGTGACTTCTTGATCTTCTTCCATGGCATCTATCCTTTTCAAATCAGCCTCCATCTCATCCTCTGTTGATGATCCAAAGTGGTAGGCATCGTTATTCGCTCCTGGACCTGGCGTTGGGCGAGACACCCGGCTCTCCCCAACTGACTCTTGAGAAGACATCTTGCTTAATTCTGCAACAGGAACAACTCGAAACGAAAACAGAGGATGTTTGCGTGATACGGTGGTCAAAACCTTCGGGAGTATATATAATAAATTTTTACCGACCAAAATACGTAACATACAAGAAAACGGAGTCCGGGAGGCACACGAGGTGCCCATGAGACAGGGGTGCGCCCTACAGGGGGGCGCCCTCCACTCTCGTGGGAGCCTCGTGTCTCTTTCGGACTACTTCTTTCTTCCTAAAATTCTTAAATAATCCAAAACTGATAAAAATTGCCATTTGGAGTTGTTTTGGAGTCGGTTTACTTATTGTACCACATACCTATGCCTTTTTGGAGTCTGGAACATTCTGGAAAGTGTCCCTTATGTATTCCTCAGGGGTTACGGTTTCAATAATATTAGTTTCAACATTGATAGGATTACCTGAAATATAGTGTTTAATTCTTTGACCGTTTACCACCCTCGGATTTGTGCCTTCGAAGTTGTTGATTTTTATAGCACCAGAACGGCAGACCTCCTCGATAACGTAGGGACCTTCCCATTTTGAGAGAAGTTTTCCTGCAAAAAATCTTAAACGAGAGTTGAATAATAACACATAATCTCCTACGTTAAACTCACACTTTTGTATCCTCTTATCATGCCAGCGTTTGACTTTTTCTTTGAAAAGCTTGGCATTCTCATAGGCTCGGGTTCTCCATTCGTCAAGTGAGCTAATATCAAATAACCTCTTCTCACAGGCAAGTTTGAAGTCGTAATTGAGCTCTTTGATAGCCCAATATGCCTTATGTTCAAGTTCAAGAGGTAAATGACATGCTTTTCCATAAACCATCTTATAAGGAGACATACCCATAGGATTTTTGTATGCAGTTCTATAGGCCCATAATGCATCATCAAGTTTTTTGGACCAATTCTTTCTAGATCTATTCACAGTCTTTTGCAAAATTAATATGAGCTCTCTATTGCTCAACTCTACTTTACCACTAGACTGTGGATAATAAGGAGATGCTATTCTATGATTGACATCATACTTAGCAAGCATCTTACGGAAAGCACCATGAATAAAATGTGAACCACCATCAGTCATAAGATATCTAGGGACTCCAAACCTCGGAAAAATAACTTCTTTAGGCATTTTAATAGAAGTGTTATGATCAGCACTACTAGTTGGAATAGCTTCTACCCACTTAGTAACGTAATCAACAGCAACTAAGATATGTGTATAACCATTAGAGGCAGGAAAAGGTCCCATATAATAAAAGCCCCAAACATCAAACGGTTCAATAACAAGAGAGTAATTCATAGGCATTTCTTGATGTCTACTAATGTTACCTATTCTTTGACATTCATCACAGGATAAGACAAACTTACGAGCATCTTTGAAAAGGGTAGGCCAATAAAAACTAGATTGTAGTACCTTGTGTGCAGTTCTATCTCCAGCGTGGTGTCCTCCATAAGATTCAGAGTGACACTTATGTAGAATGTGTACCTGTTCATGCTCAGGCACACAACGTCTAATAACACCATCTACTCCTTCTTTATAAAGGTGTGGATCATCCCAGAAGTAATGTCTTAAATCATAAAAGAACTTTTTGTTTTGCTGGTATGTCAAACTAGGCGGTATAAATTTAGCAACAATGTAATTAGCATAATCAGCATACCAAGGAGCAGTACAAGAAGCATAGACGACCGCTAATTGTTCATCAGGAAAGCTATCATTAATAGGCAGTGGGTCATCAAGAACATTCTCTAACCTAGACAAGTTATCTGCAACTAGGTTTTCAGCTCCTTTTCTATCAATAATATGCAAGTCAAATTCTTGGAGCAAGAGAACCCATCTAATGAGTCTAGGTTTAGCACCTTTCTTTTCCATAAGATATTTAATAGTAGCATGATCAGTGTGAATAGTAACTTTGGAATCAACAATATAAGGTCTAAACTTATCACATGCAAACACAACTGCTAAGAACTCTTTTTCAGTAGTAGCATAATTTCTCTGGGCAGTATCAAGAGTCTTACTAGCATACTGGATAACATTCAATTTCTTATCAACTCTTTGCCCAAGAACAACACCTACAACATAATCACTAGCATCGCACATAATTTCAAAAGGTAAATTCCAATCAGGTGGCTGAACAATAGGTGCAGTGATCAAAGCTTTCTTAAGTGTTTCAAAAGCTTCTACACAATCATCATCAAAGAAAATAGGAATATCTTTTTGCAATAAATTAGTCAGAGGCCTAGAGATTTTAGAAAAGTCCTTAATGAACCTCCTATAAAAATCGGCATGACAAAGGAAACTTCTTATACCTTTTATGTCCTTGGGACATGGCATCTTTTCAATAGCATCAACTTTGGCTTTATCAACTTCAATACCTCTCTCGGAGATCTTGTGCCCCAAGACAATGCCTTCATTAACCATAAAGTGACACTTTTCCCAATTCAGGACGAGACTAGTGTCTTCGCATCTCTGCAAAACTCGATCAAGGTTGCTCAAAGAATCATCAAAAGAGGATCCATAGACAGGGAAGTCATCCATGAATACCTCACAAATCTTTTCACAAAAATCAGAGAATATAGCCATCATGCATTTTTGAAAGGTAGCAGGTGCATTACATAAACCAAAAGGCATACATCTATAAGCAAAAGTACCAAAAGGGCAAGTAAAAGTAGTTTTAGATTGATCCTTCGCAGACACAGGTATTTGAGAGAAGCCAGAATAACCATCTAGAAAGCTAAAATGTGTGTGTTTGGATAGCCTTTCTAGCATTTGATCAATAAAAGGTAAAGGGTAATGATCTTTCTTAGTAGCTTTATTTAACTTACGGAATTCAATTACCATCCTATAACCTGTAATAATTCTTTGCGGGATCAATTCATCTTTATCATTAGGTACGATGGTAATACCTTCCTTTTTAGGGATACAATGGACAGGGCTTACCCATTCACTATCAGCAACGGGATAAATAATACCTACCTCAAGGAGCTTTAGTATCTCCTTTCTTACCACTTCCTTCATCTTGGAATTTAATCGTCTTTGAGGATCTCTAACTGGTTTGGCATCTTTCTCCACTGAAATCTTGTGTTGACATAATGTGGGACTAATGCCCTTAAGATCATCCATAGTATATCCAATAGTTGCATGGTGCTTCTTCAGAGTTTTCAATAATCTTTCTTCTTCTTTCTCTGAAAGGTTAGCACTAATAATAACATGATATATTTCTTTTTCATCAAGATAAGCATATTTAAGATTATCAGGTAATATAATGGTTTAAGTTTGAACACGGGATCACCCTTGGGTGGAGGGGGATCCCCAAGAATTTCAACGGGAAGGTTATGCTTCAGCATAGGTTCCTGTTTAAGGAACACTTCATCTATTTCTTCCCTTTCCTTCATAAACATATCGTTTTCATGATCTAGCAAATATTGTTCTAAAGGATCAGTTGGAGGAACAGCAATGGAAGCAAGACCAATAATCTCATCCTTACTAGGTGGTTCCCTTTCACGAGGTTGTCAACTAAACTTAGAAAAATTAAACTCATGAGACATACCATCTATGCCAACAGTAACAATATTCCTTTCACAATTAATCTTAGCACTAGCAGTATTCAAGAAGGGCCTACCAAAAATAATGGGATAAAAGGCATCTTGTGGGGAAGCAAGAACAAGAAAATCAACAGGGTATTTAACCTTCCCAGACAAAACTTCAACATCTCTAACAATCCCAATAGGTTTAATGGTATCCCTATTAGCAAGCTTAATAGTAACATCAATGTCTTCTAATTCAACGGGTGCAATGTCGTGCATAATTTCTTTATAAAGATCATAAGGTATCGCACTAGCACTGGCACCCATATCACATAAGCCATGATAACAATGATCTCCTATTTTAACGGAAATAACAGGCGTGCCTACGACAGGTCTACGTGTCTTAGTATCAGGTCTAGCAATATTAGCAGTCTCACCCAAGAAATAAATAACATGCCCATCTAAGTCCTCATCCAAGAGATCTTTAACCATAGCAATACTAGGTTCAACATTAATTTGCTCAGGAGGTGTATAAGTCCTGGTATTACTCTTGCGAACAACAGTCGAAGCTTTAGCATGATCCTTTATCCTAACAGGAAAAGGAGGTTTTTCGACATAAGCAGTAGGAACAATAGGATGACTATAGGTAATAGTCTTTTCTTCGACTGTAATAGGTGCAACTACTTTCACTTCAACAGGAGGATTATATTTAAACCACTTCTCCTTAGGGAGATCAATGTGAGTAGCAAAAGATTCACAAAAAGTAGCTACTATATTAGAGTCAATTCCATACTTAGTGCTAATTCCACAAAAAACATCGGTATCCATAAAAGATTTAACACAATCGAACTTAGGTGTCATACCTGACTCCTTACCATCGTCGGAACCCCAATCTTCAGACTTGTGTTTAATTCTTTCCAATAAGTCCCATTTGAAATCAATAGTCTTCAGCATATAAGAACCAGCACAGGAAGTATCGAGCATGTTGCGATTATCAAGAGAAAGCCGAGCATAGAAATTCTGAATAATCATTTCCCGAGAGAGCTCATGATTGGGGCATGAATATAACATTGACTTAAGCCTCCCCCAAGCTTGAGCGATGATTTCTCCTTCGCGAGGCCAGAAATTATATATGTAATTAAGATCACGATGAACAAGATGCATATGATAGAACTTCTGGTGAAATTCCAACTTCAATCGCTTATAATTCCAAGATCTTGTATCATCACATAGCCTATACCATGTCATTGCATCTCCCTTCAAAGATAAAGGGAAGACCTTCCTTTTGACAACATCATCGGGAATACCTGCAAGCTTAAATAATCCACTAACTTCATCCACAAAGATAAGGTATAAATCGGGATGCAATGTTCCATCTCCAGCAAATGGATTAGCTAGCAGTTTCTCTATCATACCCGAAGAAATCTCAAAGTAAATATTTTCATCAAGTTTAGTAGGTTGAGGAGCAACTCTTTGCTCTTCTGGTTGGGGTGAAGATACCCCAAATAAGCCCCTCAAAGGATTAGTTTCCATAGTGACAAGTAACAGAAAATTTCAGCACACTATATAAATGTTTCCTTACCAAGTTCCACTCACCAAAAGCGCTACACTCCCCAGCAACGGCACCAGAAAAGAGTCTTGATGACCCACAAGTGTATGGGATCTATCGTAGTCCTTTTGATAAGTAAGAGTGTCGAACCCAATGAGGAGCAGAAGGAAATGATAAGCGGTTTTCAGTAAGGTTTTCTCCGCAAACACTGAAATTGTAGGTAATAGATAGTTTTGTGATAAGATAAATAGTAACGAGCAACAAGTAAATAAAGTAAATAAAGTGCAGCAAGGTGGCCCAATCCTTTATGTAGCAAAGGATAAGCCTGGACAATTTCTAATAATGAGAAAGGAGCTCCCGAGGACACATTGGGAATTATCGTCAAGCTAGTTTTCATCACACTCAAATGATTCGCGTTCGGTACTTTGATAATTTGATATGTGGGTGGACCGGTACTTGGGTACTGTCCTAACTTGGACAAGCATCCCACTTATGATTAACTCCTATTGCAAGCATCCGCGACTACAAAATAAGTATTAAGGTAAACCTAACCACAACATTAAACATATGGATCCATATCAACCCCTAACGAAGCAACACATAAACTAGGGTTTAAGCTTCTGTCACTTTAGCAACCCATCATCTACTTATTACTTCCCCATGCCTTCCTCTAGGCCCAAATAATGGTGAAGTGTCATGTAGTCGACATTCACATAACACCACTAGAGGAAAAGACAACATACATCTCATCAAAATATCGAACGAATACCAAATTCACATGACTACTAATAGCAAGACTTCACCCATGTCCTCAGGAACAAACGTAACTACTCACAAAGCATATTAATGTTCATATTCAGAGGAGTAATAATATGCATAAAGGATCTGAACATATGATCTTCCACCAAGTAAACCAATTAGCATCAACTACAAGGAGTAATCAACACTACTAGCAACCCACAGGTACCAATTTGTGGTTTTGATACAAGATTGGATACAAGAGATGAAGTAGGGTTTTGAGAGGAGATGGTGCTGGTGAAGATGTTGATGGAGATTGACCCCCTCCCGATGAGAGGATCGTTGGTGATGGCGTTGGTGATGATTTCCCCCTCCCGGAGGGAAGTGTCCCCGGCAGAACAGCTCCGCCAAAGCCCTAGATTGATTCCGCCAAGGTTCCGCCTCGTGGCGGCGGAGTTTCATCCTGTAAGCTTGCCACCGGTTTTTTCCAGGGTAAAAGTGATGATATAGCAGAAGATGGACGCTGGAGGCCCACCAGGGGGCCTAGGAGATAGGGGGCGCGCCCTATAGGGGGGCCGCCCCCTGTCTCCTGGACAGGGTGTGGGCCCCCTGGCCTATTTCTTTTGCTTAGAAATTCTTATAAACTCCAAAAAGCTGTTTCATGGAGTTTCAGGACTTTTGGAGCTGTGCAGAATAGGTTTCCAATGTTTGCTCCTTTTCCAGCCAGAATTCCAGCTGCCGGTATTCCCCCTCTTCATGGTAAACCTTGTAAAATAAGAGAGAATAGCCATAAGTATTGAGATATAATGTGTAATAACAGCCCATAATGCAATAAATATTTATATAAAAGCATGATGCAAAATGGACGTATCACTTCTCAAGTCTACAGGATCATATTTACAAAGTCCCTGCTCATTATTTCATAATGACCCGGCACTTGGGGGCTACATGTGATATGAATATAAGGGAGGTACACTTTGAGACTTCGTGTGAGCAACAGTTGTGACCCGGTGCTGTCAATATTTACAAGCCGACAGTCTTGGCAATTATAGTTCGCCACCCTATATATCCTTAAACCGGCGGATCACCAGATGATGAATCTTGAGTCCAATATGTTTATTAAGCCAGAGCTTTGGAAACCGACTCAAGTGGATTATTTCTTACAATATCTCTCTACAAGAGACCAATGTCAGCAAATTGATTCTGAAGCTGGCCTGTTGACCCGGATTTTTCAAAAGAAGTATCTGGATTTTTTGCATTGACAAAAGTTGAAACATATCTGCTAAGGAGATTTGTTATGAATTCATGGGCGTGTATCAAGAAGGAAATGACAAGGACTTAAAGATGATCAGGTGTCGGCTTACAAGAATTTTTAACCCGGAGCACAACCCGTCAATGTTGTTCTGGTGTTTATTTTGCAGGATGAGTTTAACATGGATAAATACAAATTAAACTAGGGGCTAATGTCGGGGATATACCCCACGGTATGAACCGGCCGGAATTATGACCCGGCCGGACTGGAGCTTGGCGACTCACTGGCGATCCGCCCGGATATGGCGGTTTACATGTAACCCGCCTGGACATTGTGACTCACTAGAGACCCGGCGGGCAGATTAGACGGACGACAAGGCCCAAGGCCTAGCCGGCCGGCTTATACTCTGGTGGGCCGACTTAAGAGGAAAGCATAAGGAATATTCCCTTACAAAGGAAGCAAGACTAGGACTCCACTTGTAATTGAGTAATCCTAATCCTACTAGGACTAGTCATGTAACCCGCCCCTTCAACTTATATAAGGAGGGGCAGGGCACCCCAAGAGGGAGGGGACAGGAAACAATCTTTAGGGCTAGACACAAAGAGCCGGCTTACCAGCGACTCCCTCATGATCATAACGAGACCTAGCCACAAACAGCATGTAGGGTTATTACCGGATGATGTTTCCCGGGGTCCGAAGCTATCTTAATCCTTGTCTTGTGTTGCGTCTCTCGATTCCGCCCAGCCCCTCTCAAGCTACCGCATAGATGCATTTGCCTCACGACTAAGTCCTCACACTAAGGACATCTGTCGTGATAATTCCACGACATAGAGTGTTCTTTAGATCCTCTACTCATTTCGCTCTAATTTTTGTTTCCATTACAAAGAGTAGAGTGGGTCCTTCTTGCTTCACAATAATGCGAAGCTCCCGAACTGCCTCGGGGTTGCCAAGCCCCTGGCAGTTCCAGCTCAAAACACTCATTGGGATGGGCAGGACCGCACCGCGGTCTCTGCCGAATTCTCTGGAGTTGGTTTCTTCTTGTTCGGTACACGGTCAAACTCACTGCCCTCACCATCATTGCTAGCCGAAGTTGAGCCTTCCTTAAGGATGTCAGCATCCGCTGCATCCATGCCCCCATCTGTGAGCAACAAGGTTCCGGCCACCGGTCTATAGACTTGAGTAGGAGCATCTTTCCTCTTTGGTGCTTGCTTGTGCTTCATAGGGGAGACCACCTCCTCGCCTAAGTCCTTGTTGGTGCTTGAATTTCTAGTAGTAGGCTTGTTACGGGCGCCCTGCCTTGGATCTCTCGAGGAGTTCTCACTAGTGTTGGGAAACATAGTAATTCCAAAAAAAATCCTACGCACACGCAAGATCATGGTGATGCATAACAACGAGAGGGGAGAGTGTGTCCACGTACCCTCGTATACCAAAAGCGGAAGCGTTATGACAACGCGGTTTATGTAGTCATACGTCTTCACGATTCGACCGATCCAAGCACCGAACGTACGGCACCTCCGAGTTCAGCACACGTCCAGCTCGATGACGATCCCCGGACTCCTATCCAGCAGGGTGTCAGGGATGTGTTCCGTCAGCACGACGGCATGGTGATGATGATGATGTTCTACCGATGCAGGGCTTCGCCTAAGCACCGCAACGATATGACCGAGGTGGAATATGGTGGAGGGGGCACCGCACACGGCTAAGGAACGATCACGAAGATCAACTTGTGTGTCTACAGGTGCCCCCTCCTCCGTATATAAAGGGGGGAGGAGGAGGGGGCCGGCCAAGGGGGTGGCGCGCCCTAGGAGGGGGAAACCTACTCCAAGTAGGTTTGCCCCTCCCTTTCCTAGTCCAAGAAGGAGGGGGAAGGAAGGAGTGGGAGAGGGGAAAGGCAAGGGCCCCCCCCCCCTTCCTTGTCCTATTCGGACTCAAGGGGAGGGGGCGCGCCTCTTGCCCTGGCCGGCCCCTCTCTTTCTCCACAAGGGCCCAACAAGGCCCATTAGTTCCAGGGGAGTTCCGGTAACCCTTCGGCACTTCGGTTTTCTCCGAAATCACCCGGAACACTTCCGGTGTCCGAATATAGTCGTCCAATATAGCAATCTTTATGTCTCGACCATTTCGAGACTCCTCGTCATGTCCGTGATCACATCCGGGACTCCGAACAACCTTCGGTACATCAAAACTTATAAACTCATAATAAAACTGTCATCGTAACGTTAAGCGTGCGGACCCTAAGGGTTCGAGAACTATGTAGACATGACCTAGAACTGTTTCCGCTCAATAACCAATAGTGGAACCTGGATGCTCATATTGGCTCCTACATATTCTACGAAGATATTTATCGGTCAAACCGCATAACAACATACGTTGTTCCCTTTGTCATCGGTATGTTACTTGCCCGAGATTCGATCGTCGGTATCCAATACCTAGTTCAATCTCGTTACCAGCAAGTCTCTTTACTCGTTATGTAATGCGTCATTCCGTAATCAACTCATTTGTCACATTGCTTGCAAGGCTTATAGTGATGTGCATTACCGAGAGGGCCCAGAGATACCTCTCCGACAATCGGAGTGACAAAACCTAATCTCGAAATACGCCAACTCAACATCTACCTTTGGAGACACCTGTAGAGCTCCTTTATAATCACCCAATTATGTTGTGACGTTTGGTAGCACACAAAGTGTTCCTCCAGTAAACGGGAGTTGCATAATCTCATAGTTGTAGGAACTTTGTATAAGTCATGAAGAAAGCAACAGCAGATACTAAACGATCAAGTGCTAGGCTAACGGGATGGGTCAAGTCAATCACATCATTCTCCTAATGATGTGATCTCGTTAATCAAATGACAACACATGTATATGGTTAGGAAACATAACCATCTTTGATTAATGAGCTAGTCAAGTAGAGGCATACTAGTGACATTAAGTTCGTCTATGTATTCACACATGTATCATGTTTCCGGTTAATACAATTCTAGCATGAATAATAAACATTTTATCATGATATGAGGAAATAAATAATAACTTTATTATTGCCTCTAGGGCATATTTCCTTCAGTCTCCCACTTGCACTAGACTCAATAATCTAGATTACACAGTAATGATTCTAACACCCATGGAGTCTTGGTGCTGATCATGTTTTGCTCGTGGAAGAGGCTTAGTCAATGGGTCTGCAACATTCAGATCCGTATGTATCTTGCAAATCTCTATGTCTCCCACCTGGACTTGGTCCCGGATGGAATTGAAGCGTCTCTTAGTGTGCTTGGTCCTCTTGTGAAATCTGGATTCCTTTGCCAAGGCAATTGCACCAGTATTGTCACAGAAGATCTTCATTGGTCCCGATGCACTAGGTATGACACCTAGATCGGAAATGAACTCCTTCATCCAGACTGCTTCATTTGCTGCTTCCGAAGCAGCTATGTACTCCGCTTCGCATGTAGATCCCGCCACGATGCTTTGTTTAGAACTGCACCAACTTACAGCTCCACCGTTTAATAAAAACACGTATCCGGTTTGCAATTTAGAATCGTCCGGATCAGTGTCAAAGCTTGCATCGACGTAACCATTTATGACTAGCTCTGTGTCCCCTCCATAAATGATAAACATATCCTTAGTCTTTTTCAGGTATTTCAGGATGTTCTTGACCGCTGTCCACTGATCCACTCCTGGATTACTTTGGTACCTCCCTGCTAAACTTATTACTAAGCATACATCAGGTCTGGTACATAGCATTGCATACATGATAGAGCCTATGGCTGAAGCATAGGGAACATCTTTCATTTTCTCTCTATCTTCTGCTGTGGTCGGGCATTGAGTCTGACTCACCTTCACACCTTGCAATACAGGAAAGAACCCTTTCTTAGCCTGATCCATTTTGAACTTTTCAAAACTTTATCAAGGTATGTGCTTTGTGAAAGTCCAATTAAGTGTCTTGATCTATCTCTATAGATCTTGATGCCTAATATGTAAGCAGCTTCACCGAGGTCTTTCATTGAAAAACTTTTATTCAAGTATCCCTTTATGCTATCCAGAAATTCTATATCATTTCCAATTAACAATATGTCATCTACATATAATATCAG
This sequence comes from Triticum timopheevii, assembly GCA_963921465.1. NCBI lineage: Eukaryota > Viridiplantae > Streptophyta > Magnoliopsida > Poales > Poaceae > Triticum > Triticum timopheevii. Next base: position 483,151,954 of record OY997270.1, on the reverse strand, counting down.
AAATGCTACAGAGCTCCCACTCACTTTCTTGTAAATACAGGCTTCTCCAAAAGTCTGTATAAAACCATATGCTTTGATCACACTATCAAAGCGTTTATGTAACGCCCCGGATCCGATGCGTCGGGTGTCTGCCAGTTATTCGTCGTTGTTGCCATGTCATTTTCTTGCGTGTTGCGTTTCATCATGTCATCATGTGCATTTCATTTTTCATACGTGTTCGTCTCAGGCATCCGAGCATTTTCCCCATTGTCCGTTTTGCAATCTGGCGCTCCTATGCCCTCCGGCGTTCCCCTTTCATCTCTCGTTGTGTGTGGGTGTTAAACATTCTCGGAATGGACCGAGGCTTGCCAAGTGGCCTTGGTATAACACCTGTAGACCGCCTGTCAAGTTTTGTGCCATTTGGAGGTCGTTTGGTACTCCAACGGTTAACCGGGTAACCGTAAAAGCCCCTCTCTCTTTGCAGCCCAACATCCCTTCCAAAGTGGCCCAAAACCCAGCTAACTCCCCTCCATGCTCTCGGTCATTCGATCACGATCGTGTGGGCGAAAACCGCTCCTCATTTGGACACTCCTAGCTCCCTCTACCTATATATTAGTCCCCCTTCCCCGAATTCGCGGACGAAACCCTAGCCATTTTCATCCCCCGCCGCCACCGGACACGTCCAGCCTCACCGGACAGATTCCGCCGCCGCCTGCAGCCAACAGGCGTCCGCCACGTGGCACCCGCACCCTCCACGCCGCCACGGCCCGCGGAGCCCATCCGGGGCCCGCGCGGGCCCGATCCGCGCCGCCTCCGCCCGTCGTCGCCTCCGGCCAGGCGCCGCCCCGCGCCTCGCCGCGGCACCTCGCCGGCGCACCTCCGCGCCGTGCATCGCCGCCTTCGCCGCCGTCCGCCGCCGCCGGTGGCCTCCCGCTCCTCTGCGGCGCCCGGTCCGCGCCCTCCCCGCGCCGCCCGACCCGCCGGAGGTCGCCGTCGCCGCCGCCCTGCCACCGGTGTCCCGCCCGCGCCGCCGCGGCCGGATCCGCCGCCGCCGCCTCCTCCGGCGACCCCGCGCCCCGCCGGAGCTCCATCGGAGGTGCTCCATCGCCGCTGCCGGCCTCCTGCTCGTCGGGATCGAGCAGGGCGCTCTCCCTCGCCCGCCTGGGCCACGTGGGCCACGGCCCAGCTCCTCCCAGTAGGCCCCGCAGCCCAACTTCCTCGCCGGCCCGATCCACCACCCTCCTGGGCCGAGCCCAGTGGTGAGCATCCCCGCCTAATCCCCGCTCGTGCGTCGTATAGTAATTCTGCGCGCACCCTGTTTTTTTTTCGAAAAACGACCAAGTCCCCAGATTCCAGTAATTTTCATGCCATGTTCATGCCATCGTAACTCTGCATCCGTAGCTCCGTTTCGTGCGTATAATATGTCAAATTGTTCGTCTCAACGAGTACATCATTTCATTCCATTGCATCATATTCATTTGAGGTCATCTTGCTTCCTGAATCTTCGTTGTAAGAGTGCTTCATAATGTTTTCTGCTGTCTGTTATCAGAACGAGCTCTTTTGTCATTTTTGCCATGATTGATGTGTGCATCCTATGAGGTTGATGTCTTCATGTGTTTGGAACTAGGCTATGTCTTCTTTACAGAGATGCTTACCATGTATTTTTGTGATCAATATGGTGACTAGCACAAGCATGCAAACTAGGCATCGTGATGTTGCTGATTTTAGTCCCTGTTCTGCTGTTATTTTAATGCCATGTAAACTTGATGCTACAGAAAGATCCATGCATATTTTGAGATACTTCAGTAAGGGTGTTTTGAACAATAGGTTATTTTCTATCCATCCATGGTCCTGGTTGCAATTATGGAGTAGTCTAGCATGTCATTTTCGTGCTCTACTTTTGCTTCAAACTGTTTCCTGGCAGATTGTTTACATGTTATTCAATTTGGCCGAGCTTGTTGTAGTTGATCCTTGCATGCTATGGACTTGTTCTTGACTTGGTTTGTTTCACAAACATGTCTTCTTGATGATGCTATGCTTATCTTGTCATGCAATGACTTGTGGTGAGTGAATCGAGCTTGTTAAGTAGTGTTCCCGCTGTTGCTGTTTTGCTAGGCTGAATCTGTTATTTCGTGATGTTATATAAACATGTTGCTACTAATCATTCTATGCATAATCTAGAGATGTTCTATAAATATGTTTTGATATACATGTCATCCTCTATTCATCCATGCTCCTGGTTGCATTTATAGGTTGCTGTAGCTTGTTGTAATCTTTCTCCAAAGTTGCTTCATAATGTTGCTGTCAGCCTATTTACATTAAGTTCAGTTGTTTCCATGTGTTTTGCTAGTGATCCATGCAACCTATGACCTTGCTATTGCCATGCTTAGCTTAACAAGCATGCCTTCTTACTGTTGGGTGCCTTGCCATGCCATGTATTGCTCTGTAGTGAGTTTCACAAGCTCATCTACATGCCTTCATAATTATGTTCCTGCCATGTATGAATCTGTTTAATAACTTGCTATGTTTACGTGGGTGCCATTATATCTTCTGATCCCTTTTGGCTTATGGTCACTAAGGGACTCTTGTTCTATGCAATTAGTAGATTCATGCCATGCCTTTGTTTGCCATGATAAGTTCCTGTAACATGTTGTTTGATAGCTCTAAACATTGCATCGTGCTGTTATTTTCTGCAAAGTCTGAAATTGTTATAACTTGCAATCTTACCGTGTGTGTTTGAGCATGTTCTAGTGATTTCTAGAAATAGCTCAGTGTTCATGTTTTGTAATGCTTTACCTGTACATCATGTCCATGCCTTTTGTTATTATGTTGAGGTGCTGTAGCATGTTGTTTTGATGCTCGCAATATGCCTAGTTGCTGTTTTGGACAGCTTGTCCTTTAAACTTGTTTCATGTGTGTGTGTGTTGAACCGTTGCTCCGTTTTGAGTGTGCTCTATATGAAACTTGCTTAGAATTGCATATAGTTTCATATTATCATGTTGAATCCTTGATTTGAGGTGTTTGCTTGATGTTTGGGTGCATTTTGCATCAATGCCATGTTTAACTTGTTTTGCTCATATCTTCTAGACCGTAGCTCCGAACTAAATGAACTTTATATGTAACTTGACTAGAATCTCGTGTAGATCATCTTGGTGCATCTTAACTTGCTGTTTAACTACTTGAACATAAGGTTTATTCAGATCTGGACCAATTTCAAAATATGCATATGAGGACTTACCGAAATTGTTATTTGTTGTTCCCGGCCTCACTTAAACTTGCCTTGATGTGTTGCTCTTGTTTGCATCATCTCTTGCCATGAGTAGCTTCATGTAGCTTGGTCATGCATCATGCTTGTTGTGCATAATGTCATGTTCATGTGTGGTGTGTTTACTATGTTGTGTGCTTCTTTTCGATAGTTCCTGTTTCGTTGCGATCGTGAGGATTCATTCGTCTACGATTGGTTCGGCTTCATCCGTTCATCTTCTTCATGGACTCGTTCTTCTTCCTTGCAGGATTTCAGGCAAGATGACCGCTACCCTGGATCTCACTACTATCATTGCTATGCTAGTTGCTTCGTTCTATCGCTATGCTGCGCTACCTATCACCTGTTTATCAAGCCATCCCAAATTGCCATGAACCTCTAACCTTTGACACCTTACCTATGCAAACCGTTGTTTGGCTATGTTACCGCTTTGCTCAGACCTCTTATAGCATTGCTAGTTGCAGGTGAAGTTGAAGATTGCTCCATGGTGGACAGGATTTTGGTTGGAATATCACAATATCTCTTATATTATTAATGCATCTATATACTTGGTAAAGGGTGGAAGACTCGGCCTTTTGCCTAGTGTTTTGTTCCACTCTTGCCACCCTAGTTTCCGTCATACCGGTGTTATGTTCCCAGATTTTGCGTTCCTTACGCGGTCGGGTGATTTATGGGACCCCCTTGACAGTTCGATTTGAATAAAACTCCTCCAGCAAGGCCCAACCTTGGTTTTACCATTTGCCTCACCTAGCCCTTTTTCCCTTGAGAGTCGCGCTCTCGAAGGTCATCTTTGTTTTATCCCCCCCGGGCCAGTGCTCGTTGTGAGTGTTGGTCCAAACTGTCGTCCGCTGGTGGCCACCAGGGGCAACTCTGGGCTGGCCTACCGGAAGTCTAGACAATCCGGTGTGCCCTGAGAACGAGATATGTGCAGCTCCTATCGGGATTTGTCGGCACATCCGGGCGGCTTTGCTGGTCTTGTTTTACCATTGTTGAAATGTCTTGTAAACCGGGATTCCGAGTCTGATCGGGTCTTCCTGGGAGAAGGTCTATTCCTCCGTTGATCGCAAGAGCTTGTCATGGGCTAAGTTGGGACACCCCTGCAAGGTATAATCTTTCGAAAGCCGTGCCTGCGGTTATTGGCAGATGGGAATTTGTTAATGTCCGGTTGTAGATAACTTGACACCAGATCAGTATTAAAACACATCAACTGTGTGTGTAGCCGTGATGGTCTCTTTTCGGCGGAGTCCGGGAAGTGAACACGGTTTCTGGGTTATGTTTGACGTAAGTAGGAGTTCAGGATCACTTCTTGATCATTGCTAGCTTATCGACCGTTCCTTTGCTTCTCTTCTCGCTCTTATTTGCGTATGTTAGCCACCATATATGCTTAGTCGCTGCTGCAACCTCACCACTTTACCCCTTCCTTTCCCTTTAAGCTTTGCTAGTCTTGATACCCATGGTAATGGGATTGCTGAGTCCTCGTGGCTCACAGATTACTACAACAACAGTTGCAGGTACAGGTTTATGCGATGCTCCTAACGCGAGAGTGATGCTTGCTTGCGTTGAGTTCTTCTTCTGCTTCTTCGATCAGGGGATAGGTTCCAGGTCGGCAGCCTGGGCTAGCAGGGTGGATGTCGTTTGAGTTTCTGTTTGTGGTTTCAGCCGTAGTCGGATGATGCTCTTATGTATTGTGATGTTGTATTCGTGTGGCATTGTATGCCTTATGTATGTATCCCCATCTATTATGTAATGTTGATGTAATGATATCCACCTTGCAAAAGCGTTTCAATATGCGGGTCTATCCTTGGTGGGACCTTCGAGTTCCTTTTGGATAGGGTCGCATATTGGGCGTGATAGTTTATTCCAACTCCGAGATGCTTGCACCAGTCCATAAATGGATCGCTGGAGCTTGCACACTTTGTTAGCACCTTTTGGATCGAAAAAACCTTCCGGTTGCATCATATACAACTCTTCTTCCAGAAATCCATTCAGGAATGCAGTTTTGACATCCATTTGCCAAATTTCATAATCATAATATGCAGCAATTGCTAACATGATTCAGACAGACTTAAGCATCGCTACGGGTGAGAAAGTCTCATCGTAGTCAACCCCTTGAACTTGTCGAAAACCTTTTGCAACAATTCGAGCTTTGTAGACAGTTATATTACCATCAGCGTCAGTCTTCTTCTTGAAGATCCATTTATTCTCAATGGCTTGCCAATCATCGGGCAAGTCAACCAAAGTCCATACTTTGTTCTCATACATGGATCCTATCTCAGATTTCATGGCTTCAAGCCATTTTGCGGAATGTGGGCTCATCATCGCTTCCTCATAGTGCGTAGGTTCGCCATGGTCAAGTAACATGACTCCCAGAATAGGATTACCGTACCACTCTGGTGCGGATCTTACTCTGTTAGACCTACGAGGTTCAGTAGAAACTTGATCTGAAGTTTCATGATCAATATCATTAGCTTCGTCACTAATTGGTGTAGTTGTCACAGGAACCAGTTCTTGTGATGAACTACTTTCCAATAAGGGAGCAGGTACAGTTACCTCATCAAGTTCTACTTTCCTCCCACTCACTTCTTTCGAGAGAAACTCCTCTAGAAAGGACCCAAATTTAGCAACGAAAATCTTGCCCTCGGATCTGTGATAGAAGGTGTACCCAATAGTTTCTTTTGGGTATCCTATGAAGACACATTTCTCCGATTTGGGTTCGAGCTTATCTGGTTGAAGTTTCTTCACATAAGCATCGCAGCCCCAAACTTTAACAAACGACAACTTTGGTTTCTTGCCAAACCACGGTTCATAAGGCATCGTCTCAACGGATTTTGATGGTGCCCTATTTAACATGAATGCGGCTGTCTCTAAAGCATAACCCCAAAACGATAGCGGTAAACCAGTAAGAGACATCATAGATCGTACCATATCCAATAAAGTATGATTACGACGTTCAGACACACCATTTCGTTGTGCTGTTTCGGGTGGCGTGAGTTGCGAAACTATTCTGCATTGTTTTAAATGTAACCAAACTCGTAACTCAAATATTCTCCTTCACGATCAGATCGTAGAAATTTTATTTTCTTGTTATGATGATTTTCTACTTCACTTTGAAATTCTTTGAACTTTTCAAATGTTTCAGACTTGTGTTTCATCAAGTAGATATACCCATATCTGCTCAAATCATCTGTGAAGGTGAGAAAATAACGATACCCGCCGCAAGCCTCAACATTCATTGGACCACATACATCATTATGTATGATTTCTAACAAATCAGTTGCTCGCTCCATAGTTCCGGACAACGGCGTTTTAGTCATCTTTCCCATGAGGCACGGTTCGCAAGTACCAAATGATTCATAATCAAGTGATTCCAAAAGTCCATCAGTATGGAGTTTCTTCATGCGCTTTACACCGATATGACCTAAAGGGCAGTGCCACAAATAAGTTGCACTATCATTATTAACTCTGCATCTTTTGGCTTCAACATTATGAATATGTGTATCACTACTATCGAGATTCAATAAAAATAGACCATTCTTCAAGGGTGCATGACCATAAAAGATATTACTCATATAAATAGAACAACCATTATTCTCTGATTTAAATGAATAACCGTCTCGCATCAAACAAGATCCATATATAATGTTCATGCTCAACGCTGGCACCAAATAACAATTATTTAGGACTAAAACTAATCCCGATGGTAGATGTAGAGATAGCGTGCCGACCGCGATCACATCGACTTTCGAACCATTTCCCACACGCATCGTCACCTCGTCCTTAGCCAATCTTCGCCTAATCCGTAGTCCCTGTTTCGAGTTGCAAATATTAGCAATAGAACTAGTATCAAATACCCAGGTACTACTGCGAGCATTAGTAAGGTACACATCAATAACATGTATATCACATATACCTTTGTTCACTTTGCCATCCTTCTTATCCGCCAAATACTTGGGGCAGTTCTGCTTCCAGTGTCCAGTCTGCTTGCAGTAGAAGCACTCAGTCTCAGGCTTAGGTCCAGACTTGGGTTTCTTCTCTTGAGCAGCAACTTGTTTGTTGTTCTTCTTGAAGTTCCCCTTCTTCTTCCCTTTGCCCTTTTTCTTGAAACTGGTGGTCTTATTGACCATCAACACTTGATGCTCCTTCTTGATTTCTACCTCCGCAACATTTAGCATTGCAAAGAGATCGGGTATAGTCTTGTCCATCCCTTGCATATTATAGTTCATCACGAAGCTCTTGTAGCTTGGTGGCAGTGATTGAAGAATTCTGTCAATGACACTATCATCAGGAAGATTAACTCCCAGTTGAATCAAGTGATTATTATACCCAGACATTTTGAGTATGTGTTCACTGACAGAACTATTCTCCTCCATCTTACAGCTATAGAACTTATTGGAGACTTCATATCCCTCAATCCGGGCATTTGCTTGAAATATTAACTTCAACTCCTGGAACATCTCATATGCTCCATGATGTTCAAAACGTCGTTGAAGACCCGGTTCCAAACCGTAAAGCATGGCACACTGAACTATCGAGTAGTCATCAGCTTTGCTCTGCCAGATGTTCTTAACATCGCCAGTTGCATCTGCAACAGGCCTGGAACCCAGCGGTGCTTCCAGGACGTAATTCTTCTGTGCAGCAATGAGGATAATCGTCAGGTTACGGACCCAGTCCGTGTAATTGCTACCATCATCTTTCAACTTAGCTTTCTCAAGGAACGCATTAAAATTCAGTGGAACAACAGCACGAGCCATCTATCTACAACAAACATAGACAAGCAAAATACTATCAGGTACTAAGTTCATGATAAATTTAAGTTCAATTAATCATATTACTTAGGAACTCCCACTTAGATAGACATCTCTCTAGTCATCTAAGTGATCACATGATCCAAATCAACTAAACCATGTCCGATCATCATGTGAGATGGAGTAGTTTCAACGGTGAACATTACTATGTTGATCATATCTCCGTGTTTCGAGGCCATATCTGTATATGCTAGGCTCGTCAAGTTTAACCTGAGTATTCTGCGTGTGCAACTGTTTTGCACCTGTTGTATTTGAACGTAGAGCCTATCACACCTGATCATCACGTGGTGTCTCAGCACGAAGAACTTTCGCAACGGTGCATACTCAGGGAGAACACTTCTTGATAATTTAGTGAGAGATCATCTTAAAATGCTACCGTCAATCAAAGCAAGATAAGATGCATAAAGGATAAACATCACATGCAATCAATATAAGTGATATGATATGGCCATCATCATCTTGTGCTTGTGATCTCCATCTCCGAAGCACCGTCGTGATCACCATCGTCACCGGCGCGACACCTTGATCTCCATCGTAGCATCGTTGTCGTTACGCCATCTATTGCTTCTACGACTATCGCTACCACTTAGTGATAAAGTAAAGCAATTACAGGGCGTTTGCATTTCATACAATAAAGCGACAACCATATGGCTCCTGCCAGTTGCCAATAACTTCGGTTACAAAACATGATCATCTCATACAATAAAATATAGCATCACGTCTTGACCATATCACATCACAACATGCCCTGCAAAAACATGTCGATAACTTTGTTGTTGCAAATTTTACGTGCCTGCTACGGGCTGAGCAAGAACCGTTCTTACCTACGCATCAAAACCACAACGATAGTTCGTCAAGTTAGTGTTGTTTTAACCTTCGCAAGGACCGGGCGTAGCCACACTCGGTTCAACTAAAGTTGGAGAAACAGACACCCGCTAGTCACCTGTGTGCGAAGCACGGCAGTAAAACCAGTCTCGCGTAAGCGTACGCGTAATGTCCGGTCCACACTCGGTTCAACAATACCGCTGAACCAAAGTATGACATGCTGGTAAGCAGTATGACTTGTATCGCCCACAACTCACTTGTGTTCTACTTGTGCAAATAACATCAACGCATAAAACCTAGGCTCGGATGCCACTGTTGGGAAACATAGTAATTTCAAAAAAAATCCTATGCACATGCAAGATCATGGTGATGCATGGCAACGAGAGGGGAGAGTGTGTCCATGTACCCTCGTAGACTGAAAGCAGAAGCGTTATGACAACGCGGTTGATGTAGTCGTACGTCTTCATGATCCGACCAATCCAACCACCGAACGTACGGCACCTCCAAGTTCAGCACACATCCAGCTCGATGACGATCTCTGGACTCCGATCCAGCAGGGTGTCGGGGAGGAGTTCCGTCAGCATGACAGCGTGGTGACGATGATGATGTTCTACCGACGCAGGGCTTCGCCTAAGCACCGCAACGATATGACCGAGGTGGAATATGGTGGAGGGGGGCACCGCACACGGCTAAGGAACGATCACGAAGATCAACTTGTGTGTCTAGAGGTGCCCCCCTCCTCTGTATATAAAGGGGGGGAGGAGGAGGGGGCCGGCCAAGGGGGTGGCGCGCCCTAGGAGGGGGAAACCTACTCCAAGTAGGTTTGCCCCTCCCTTACCTAGTCCAAGAAGGAGGGGGAAGGAAGGAGTGGGAGAGGGGAAAGGCAAGGGGGGCGCCGCCCCCCCCCCCCCCTTCCTTGTCCTATTCGGACTCAAGGGGAGGGGCACGCCTCTTGCCCTGGCCGGCCCCTCTCTTTCTCCACTAGGGCCCAACAAGGCCCATTATTTCCCGGGGGGGTTCTGGTAACCCTCCGGCACTCCGGTTTTCTCCGAAATCACCCGGAACACTTCCGGTGTCCGAATATAGGCGTCCAATATATCAATCTTTATATATCGACCATTTCGAGACTCCTCGTCATGTCCGTGATCACATCCGGGACTCCGAACAACCTTCGGTACATCAAAACTTATAAACTCATAATAAAACTGTCATTGTAATGTTAAGCGTGCGGACCCTACGGGTTTGAGAACTATGTAGACATGACCTAGAACTGTTTCCGGTCAATAACCAATAGCGGAACCTGGATGCTCATATTGGCTCCTACATATTCTACGAAGATCTTTATCGGTCAAACCGCATAACAACATACGTTGTTCCCTTTGTCATCGGTATGTTACTTGCCCAAGATTCGATCGTCGGTATCCAATACCTAGTTCGATCTCGCTACCGGCAAGTCTCTTTACTCGTTTTGTAATGCATCATTCCGTAATCAACTCATTGGTCACATTGCTTGCAAGGCTTATAGTGATGTGCATTATCGAAAGGGCCCAGAGATACCTCTCCGATAATCGGAGTGACAAAACCTAATCTCGAAATACGCCTAACTCAACATCCACCTTTGGAGACACCTGTAGAGCTCCTTTATAATCACCCAGTTATGTTGTGACATTTGGTAGCACACAAAGTGTTCCTCCGGTAAAGGGGAGTTGCATAATCTCATAGTTGTAGGAACTTTGTATAAGTCATGAAGAAAGCAATAGCAGCATACTAAGCGATCAAGTGCTAGGCTAATGGGATGGGTCAAGTCAACTACATCATTCTCCTAATGATGTGATCTCGTTAATCAAATGACAACACATGTCTATGGTTAGGAAACATAACCATCTTTGATTAATGAGCTAGTCAAGTAGAGGCATACTAGTGACATTAAGTTTGTCTATGTATTCACACATGTATCATGTTTCCGGTTAATACAATTATAGCATGAATAATAAACATTTATAATGATATGAGGAAATAAATAATAACTTTATTATTGCGTCTAGGGCATATTTCCTTCAACTATTCGCTGGCCTCCTGGACTCGTCCGGTGCGCGAAGCTTAGGACCAAAGGGGAGTTCCCCTTGCTCGTCGCGGGATCCCGGTGTTTGACAATATAATTCCGAATGTCCCAATCTGCCACATGAGAAGCAAAAGTACGGCAACTGCTCATACTGAATATCATGCATATCAACCTTCTTTCTCCTTGCAGAATCAATGAGAATCCACCTCCTGAGAGGCTTCTCAACATCAATAGTGATCCTTGCTCGCAGAAACCCTCCATCATGGTCAAAGTTGACAAATTGTGCATGCTGATCCATCTGCTTTGCTATAGGAGTCCACCAAGCTTCGTCCCTCAAATTATAGGGCAAATTCATAACCCTAGCCCAAATATGCAACCGATCAAACTTCACCTCATCTGGCCTCATGCACTCATCAAATTCTGCGAGCACTACGACATTCTTGCTGATATGCCATGGCGACCCGTTCCAGACCCGGTCCCTATCTCTCTGGTTTTCAAACTCCGCGACAAACATATTGATTCCCACGGAACAAAACTGCAAACCTCGTGGGTTGCCCCACGCCGGCCGGAGAGCATTGATGATTGTCTTGATGTGAAGATGATTACGATGAAGGACTTTACCAGCCAACAACCACTTCGCCGGACCGCTATCAACTCGATCATCAATCACTAGAGGAGTAGCTTCTTCCTGAGAGATATCACTACTAGGAAAATGCTTATACACAGTAGCATAGTAGTAGCGCCGGAAAAGAGTAAACGCTGCTGCTAATTAGTAGTAGCGTTGTTGCCCTACAAGCGCTACGACTATGAGCATAGTAGTAGCACTGGAGATGGAAAACACGCTACTACTAAAACTGATAGACCGTTCCCACGTATACTAGGAATACTAGTAGCGCACATGGGAAACAAGCGCTACTACTATGGATCTTAGCAACAACGCTTTTTCCCTTACCAGCGCTACTGATATATGCAGTCCCCTCCTAAGACCAAAGTTTACTCCCACCTCGCTCCGTGAACAGAATTTTTACCACCTTAAATATGGTGCTTCTCAAACCATCACAGCCACTTGGTCTTCATTGAACTCTATGTGTAGGATCTGTGGCCGCAATAGGAATCCTCACCGGTTCTTAAAACGGAGAAGATTCCTATTGACAATTTAGATTCTACACAAAAAGATCATTGATGACCAATGTATTTTTGAAAAAAATTACATGCTTAGCGTTAGCAGTAGCGCGTTTATACTGCTATTGATTTTAGAGTAGCGCTGGTTAATAAAAAATCGCTACTGCTATTGATCGTAGCAGTAGCGCTTGTTAGAAACAAGTGCTACCACTAAAGCCCTAATCCAAAACCGCACCGTGCGTGCGCGTCCCCTCACTTCCCCCCTCACACTCACATCGTACGTCACTTCGTCGCCGTCACCGCCGTCCCTCCTCCTCCATCGTCATCATCCTCCTCCACCCCAAGGTGCCTACCTCCTCCTCCCTCCTCCTCCTCCCTCTCCCCCGACGGCCCCCTCCTCCTCCTTCCTCTTCCCCGGCGCCCCCCCCCCCTCCTCCTTCCTCTTCCCCAGCGGCCCCCTCCTCCTCCTCCCTCTCCGGCGGCCCCCTCCTCCTCCTCCCCCTCCTGCTCTCTCCTCCTCCTCTCTCCTCCACCTCCTCCTCCCTCCTCCTCCTCCTCCTCCCACCTCCACCTCCCCCTTTCTGTAAATGGAATAGGAAATTTTTAGAATTTTTAGATTTTTTTTAAGTAAATGTAGGTTTTTAGTATATTCTGTTTTTAGAAAATCTTAATAAGTAATTTGAATAGAATAAAACATGAAATTGAATTTTTTTTAGTAAATGTAGGTCTTTTGAATAGAATAGGAAATTTTTAGAAATTTTGAATAAGTAATTTTGAATAGAATAAAATACGAAATTGAAAAAAATAGGAAAATGTAGGTCTTTTGAATAGACTAGGAAATTTTTAGATAATTTTAATAAGTAAATTTGAAAAGAATAGGAAATTATAAGTAAATTTGAATAAGAAAATTTGAAAAGAATAGGAAATTATAAGTAAATTTGAATAGAATAATTAAATGTAGCATATGGAGTTTCACTAAGTCCTAAGATGACGATAATAATGTTTTTGTTTATATTTTGTTTTTGCAGAGATCAAGGAGCCCCTGCATCATCCCCGCCGTCGTCCCCGTCACCGACGCCCTCCGACCTCGATCGAGGTGAGACCAGCCACCCCATGTTGTTAATTTAATTTAGGTATTTTAGGTGTTTAATCTTAGAATAACATAGTATGAACCCTAGTTATGATCGAAGCATGTTTAGAATGTAGGTTTTTAATTAGGTGTAGTTAATAGAATTTAGGTGTTTTAGGTGTCACATTTGTTTTTATTTTTTTAGTTAAAACAATTAATCCCGCATCAACGTCGACGATGCCTATCCTGCATCCTCGTCGTCGACTCGGCGGAGGAGGCCAGCTTGATCAGAAGGGCCATGTCCGGGACTGGGCTCCACTACTAGGGAAAAGCCTAGTAGCAGCGTGGGTTCTAGGTATATCAGTAGCGCGGGGACCGGTGCTACTAATAAGGCGCTACAGCTAACCCGTAGCAGCAGTGCGTGCACGCCCGCACTACTGCTATACAAGTGTAGCAGCAGCGTGCTGCGTGGAAGCTTGCTACTGGTAATATCTCTAGCGCACTTTGTCTGGACGCGCTACTGCTACTGTCATGCTGCTGCTAACTTTTCTCCACTCGCTACTGCTAATTTTAGTAGTTTTTGAAAAAAAAATCTGCATATTTGTTTTGTATGAACAGGCTTTATACAAGAATCTTTAGCAGATACAAATGTCATCATGATACACATACAAATGGTTGCGAGACCACAAATGTAATGATAGCATATACATACAAATAGTCTCATCATAATCATCATCCAACACAAAGTGGTATCTCGTCATTATCTTGAAAAGTAGCGATACATGCAAGTCTCGAATACTTGCAACTACAATGTCATCCATCTAAACAATGGTATACGCGAGAAGAACTATCACTATGAGTGAGAGCAGAACTGTGTAGTACATGAGGCGGCGGTTACGAGTCCTCTCTCGCGCTAGCGTGAACCTCAAGTAACTAGCTTCTCCTTCTTGTCTGCTTTTGAAGCCTTTATGGCTAGCGCCCGAGACCCCATTCACTTGCACCTGACACTCAGGCCACTCCTTGTACACCCCCAGAACCTTCCCTTTGTACACGACATGACAGTGCCATCTCGCCATCAAGAAACTAGGTACCTGTTAGAGATGCATCTTCATCAAGAGGATGCACAATCATATGCAACAAAATATACTAGAGCAACACAAAAAATAAAGGGTTAGCAACTAGATGCAACATACAGTACGCAAACTAATTAACTAGAGGCACGCAGGTCATCGTACCCAAACTAACAAAGTAGCGTTACGGAAGTTCGGCAGGGACCGTGGACATCACAAAGTTTCATCGCTATAGAAAGTATACAAGTTCAACCGACACATATCATCATCATCGGCATCATAAATCACTAGAAGTTCCATCCTTCCATATCATCGAGGATGGACCCTAGCTTCTTGAATGACGTGAGGTCTTGACGTTGCATGCCTATGTGAGTTTGGACGTTAGCTCGCGATATAGGGCCGTGGTGGAACATCCCCTTCTCATCGACGACTTCTTTCATGATGATCGTCGCAATGTCCCTTTGGATGCGAAAGAAGTCATCTCTAAGTCTATAATCCGCTTCTCCATGAGATTCTAGCCACTTGTGGATATGATCATCATTTCTGCTTGTCATGCGAAGCTTTTGGTGATTCGTGTTGAACTCAATCATGAGATGGAGGATGTAGAATCCATACTTCTTGCTTGGTTTTGGGACATGGATGCGGCAGAAGTTAGTTTTATGCGTGAAACCCATCTTCTTGTTCCTTTGTTTTCTGATCTGCATGTGGCCACCTCTAATGTTGAAGCCTTGGAGAGCATCATCTAGAATATTCATTATGTGGGTGTAGTCCTTCTTCTCGTAGTCTCTGAAAGGGTCAAAATACACGGCGTGGGAGACTCGCGGGTAAAGAACGATAAGGACGGCGCGCCCGTTGCTATGGGGAAAAGACACCTCAAATTATTCTCCATATGAGCGAGAAGGAATGATTGAAATGTACGAAAGGGTTGTCCAGAACTGACTTACTTTGGATGATAAGGCAGGAGGACAATTTCCTGGTCCTTATTCTGTACCATGAAGTTTTGGAGGTAGTCCCTAGCAGTTTCACGCTCAAAGTCATCGAGACTCAAGAAAGACTCATGCATGTAGTACGGATCCGTCACATAGATTTGCGAGATTTCTTCTCTCTTCATGACGGAGCTCATATGTAGCACAAAAAGGCGGAGGATTGTAAAAGCGAGACGCCTTGTCAGAAACATCTCAAAGATATGGTCAAACCACAGGAAGAACACCTCCGCTGGCCGTGCGTCGACGTAGCACTTCCCCTCAGGCACACGAGCCACGTATGTCGGATATCCTGGATCCTTCAAGGCTAGTAGGCTTTTCTTAGTCGATAACACATGGTCGTGCAGTCTCCTGAGATCGCTTGATAGTGCCTCCAGCGGTTTTGGCGGTAGCATCGGCTCAATTGTGAGATGGAACATGGCCGCACCTTTCACGGGTACACGCTCTTCAGAATCCATCGTCTGGCTGCTATGTGCTCTGGCTTGTTTGGAGGTAGCTATCTTCCCCAATATCTCTTCCTCTACTTTTTCTTGGGCACACCTTCCAGACCCTTCCTTAACCCCTGCCCCAGTTTTCCCGGGCTAAGCACTGTACGACCCCCGGCTAGTTGAGCATGTGTTCAGGTGGCATATTCAGGCGTTTCCTGTGAGGATTTCATGAAGAGAGACTTTTTGCAATCCCTGCTACGACCTTCTTGCCCGGGCAGATCATCCATATCCTCATTAGCATGCTGATAGCCCGATTCGTCATATGGTTGACTCATCATATCTAAGTCATAGTTATACACATTTGTATTGAGGAAACCCATTGGGTCGACCTCCTTATCATCATCCATTCTCTGTTCTACAGGACCGATTACATCAGCCAGTACTATTGCACCCCCTTCATCACGTTGTCCGCCGCTCTCACCCGGCACTACAGGAGCTGGTAATTGTGTAGGCGGGGTGGTGGTCTCCGCACATGCTTGTTGATGTGTGGTTATTGGTGTGCTCTCGACCGACTCCAGACGAATAAGATTCTTCGGCCATAGCAGCACCCAACCCTTGCAGCTTCCAATCCGCAGCGGGGTCTCGTCGTCCTCTCCCACATGCTGTACTGGAGGAGGCAAATCCTCGTGCCCCGATTTCACACTGGACAAGTTAACCCTGAAGTGCCCAGCGGGGATCAGCTGGTTGTGGAACGTGGGTTGCAAGGGGTTCATTATCATCCCCTTTCCCACGTCCACCTTCTAGCCTTTGATCAAGTAGAGTATGGTGCACGGGGTTTCTTTAGCCTGCAAACACATATGTCTGTGGCGTAAAACATCCGAAAGGCAACGAAAATGGAATATTCTATATATATATATATATATATATATATATGTTGGTGCAACATGTAATTGTCGTGAGGGCGTCGAGCTCTGCCAAAGACGAAGGCCCACCTAGAGCGCCAGAGACTGAGGGCGGGCTGCTATGAGTGGGAGCGACTGCGAGAGGAGGCCCGGTTGCGTGAGCAAGTGATGGTGTGGTGTTGTTGTTGTTCACGGAGTTGCTCCCGACGAAACTGGGCAACGGGAAATCATGTACCGTCTTGTCTGGATTTTCCTTCGTCCATTTGATGATAGCCGGAACCAAGTTAGTAGGGAAACCATTTCTGTAGGCAGTTATAGCTGCATTGACTGCCTGCTGTAGCAACTCATTTTTCTTCTCGGCTATTTTTTTCGCGTCCCCAGTTGCTTTTTTCTCAACCGCAAGCTTCGCCTTCTCGTTGATGTCCGCCTGACTAAACTTCTTTTTCTGCTTCTTGGCCTCCGGTCCCTCATTGTAAAACACCTTCCACGTGGCGTCGTCTCCAGCGCCGTGCACATGACCATATTGTGGCCGCTGGCCCAAAGGGAGCCCCTTAAGTTCGTTCAAGGCCCGGTTGAGAGGGGTGTCCCACTTGGGCCTCATCAGAGAAGTAGGGCTTTCGGCTACAAGATGGTGTTGCTCTCCTACAGAAGGAGCATGAACTGTTTAGGAATGTGTAGTCGACTAGATCTGCAGCTAAATGTAAGGTGGTAAAAGAATAATTACCAGTAGTCTAATCAATTTCCTCGTGATCTAGTCCATGTAAAAAACCTTCTTTTCCTTGTCCCACTTGTAGCGGGCCCTGATGAAGTCACGCTCCAAGGGGTTGGTGAACTTTGCGAAGGGGTCTAGGATACCCGCGACTTCACGTTCCGCGTCCTCCTTATCCCATATGGGCCTTTTACCGAGGTAGCCATGGCTTCTGAGGTGATGCTTCCCCGTGTTCCTTTGCTGAAGGCTCTTGAATTTCATAGCCTTAGCCTTGGCTGCCTCAGTAGCGCAAGTGTCCTTGAACTTTTCGAACTATGTAAGTGTCGGGTTTTCCTCCAGAATCTTGGACAGGGGTTTCTCAGCCTCAATAGCTCGTTTCACCCTCCCTTTCCAGGAGGCGAAATCATTGCTGAACATGCCCATGGCGTGATTGTTAATCTTTTTCATCTTCGGATCATCCCACAGTTGTTCTATGTTATCATCCCGGTCGGGGAACTTGAATCTCTTGTGCAACTTTGTTAGGAGCAACTGCGTCAAATGTTCTTTACTCCTTAAGTCATCATCGTTGATGCTCGCGCATTCCCGTAGGAGGCATCCTACTTGGTTCCCATAGCACTTGCGAGGTTCTTCCAGCTCTAATGGCTCAAACTTGCCAGGTGCCATCTTTGTGATCACCAGTTGTCCAATCCCTAGTTTTTTAGGTTTTTGTATCCTCTGCTTCTTCTGCTTCTTCTTTTCGGTGGCGGCATCAGCGTCGGTACCTTCCCTGCCGGTATCTTCCCCGCCGGTCTCGGCGCCGCCATCAGTCTCGGTGCCGCCATTGGTGCCGGCGCCGTCGGTGTCGATGTCGACGTCAGTACCATCATCGAGACCGACCTGCAAACCTTGACTATGCAATTGCTTAGCAGTCAAATAGTCAAGGTACTCTTGTTCACCCTCATAATCCATCCCGTCTACATCTTGGTCAGAAGGCCCAGTTTCTTCGTTGTTCGACATGTTTCCTATTATTAAGTCTCCTCGTTTAATTCTAAAACAATGAAAAAAATGAGAAATGACATAAAAAAGAAATCTATGTTTGCCGGCCGGAATGTCGTTTCCCAGCACTCGATATGCCTACTATCTAGCACAAATCATGCCAAAATTCACGGAAAATTTCGGCATGACCTTTGCTAAAAAATGGACATATCGAGCACCTGAAATTCACCAGAACGGAAATGAATCAACCTTCTGGCGTAACATAGGCCACTCAGATAATTTACCCTGCACATAATCATCATGTCCAAATGACATGTCCAAATTTCCAAATATGACATATCCAAAACATCACATGTCCACATATCACATGTCCACTTCAAATTTGCATATAAAAGGAAGAAAAATATAGAACTTGAAGAAAAAACCTAGCTAAATTCATAACTAAATATATAACCTAATTAACCATCTGCCCTAACTAAAACCTAAGTAAATTAACCAAAAAAACATAGCTACCAGAGAGAGGAGGAGCGGTGGGGGGCTTACAGAGGGTGCAGGCCTGACGACGGCCGAGGTTGGGAGGGATCGGGGTCGGGGTCAAGGCCGGGGCCGTGGGCGAGCACCGGGGCCGGAGCCGGGGTCGGGGTCGGTCGGGGTCGGGGTCGGGAGCCGGCGCCGGGGTCGGTCGGGGTCGGGGTCGGGGGCGAGCGCAGAGGCGCGGTGAGGGCACGGCTCCGGCGGTGCAACGGGGGAAGAGAGAGTATGGGGATTTGGGGGAAAAGAGGCGGGATGAATAGAGGAGTGGGGATTTTGGGGGTTAAGTGGGCATAGTAGTAGCGCGTTTAGGCAAAATGCGCTATAGCTACTCCAGGTAGCTATAGCGGTTTCGTGTAGAAAGCGCTACTACTATCTTGACTAGTTGTAGATCTTTTCTCACAAAAGCGCTGCTGCTATAACCAGTACCTATATAACAGTTTTCCTGTTTTTTCCTTCTATTTTCTTTTCCTTTATTTTCTCTCACTTTTCTTTTTTTTCCGAGAGCAGTGAATGAAGGGAATTGAAGGTGATATATATTGCATCATTTGACGGTTAAATATGTATACAAAATAGGAACATATATTTTACATCATTGGACCCATGCATAATAATGGCTAAGTGTGTATACAAAATAGGAACATATATATTACATCATTTGACCGATAACATACGGTTCCTCAGCGTTGAAGTTTTTGTTTTTGAGTCAGCTTCTTTGCCTTCTTGTTCGTTGAAGAATAATTGAGCCCCTCATTGTGACTTTGCCTTTTCCATGGAGTATGATTTTTCTTAGGTAATGTATATTGATTCTTCTTTTGACGTATACTTCTTCATCATCATCATCTTCCCTCATTGGGTTGCCGTACTGATCGTAGTCTTCCTCGTTGGCGACTCCATCCATTCCAATGATGTTCCTTTTGCCTCTCCACAGGACAACACGTCTGGGATTGCACGGTTCGGTTATGAAGAAGCATTGTGTCACGTGCTTAGCGTGTACCCATGGCTCGTTTTTTGCGATAGCATTCACGGTAGCGCTCTTGGCGTCGGGTATAGTCATGGTAGTGAAATTCTGGTTTTCTCTTTCGACATTCTTAGCCCATCTGACACGGAACATCATCGTGTTGTGTAGTCCAAAGTAGTCAAGCTCCCAGATCTCCTCAACCCTTCCGTAAAATCTTTAAGTTGCGCCGTTGTCGCTGCCAGTCATGCATTCCATCGTCACCCCCGAGTTCTGATCATCACTGTCCATATCTTTGGCCTCCGTGTAGAATGTGTATCCGTTGATATCATATGCCTGATAGGTTAGGAGGTTGGGCGAGGGGCCATGTGCTAAGGCGTATATGAGCAATCCGTCCTTAGAGCCCTCCTTCGAGGGATTAGCAATAATATGCTCTTTGAACCAATGCAGGAAAGTGGAGTTGTGCTCTCTAGTAACTTCGGCGTCCGTCCTGCATACCCCCCGGTCACGATACTTCTTTGCGATAATTTCTTTGTGCAGTGTCACGAAAGGATCTACCTCGTCTAGGTGTTGTAGCACTACCAAGTTTGCTATGTCAAAGTCGTTGCGTCGATCTGAGTATGCCACGTGCAGTTCCTTGTGACCGTTGAAGTGACCTTCTCCTTCGAGCCTCCTATCGTGCTTGTTAACGGGTAAACCAACACTAACACCAGGCGGCTGGTCTACGCCATATAGAAAATTCTCGCAGAAAGAGATGCACTCTTGTGTCAGATAGCCCTGGACGATGCTTCCATCCGGACGGGACATGTTACGAATGAATCCTTTGATGATCCCATTCATCCTCTCAAACGGCATCATGTTGTGCAGAAATGACGGCCCCAGGTCTATTATGTCGTCCACAATATGGACACACAGATGCACCATCACGTCAAAGAACGCGGGCGGGAAGTACATATCAAGCTCATTCAGTATCACAATGATCTCTTCCTGTAGCCTTCGGAGCTGCTTCAGACTTATCGACTTTCGAGAGATGACGTCGAAAAAGTTGCAGAGACCAATAAGCATGTCACGGACGTGCTTGTCCATTATCCCTTTAAGGGTAACAGGTAGTCTCTGCGTCATCATCACATGACAGTCATGGGACTTCATCCCGTTGAACCTTTTCTTGTTCGTGTCTAGATATCTGCTTATCTTGCCACAGTAACCGGAACTAACTTTGACTCCGGTAAGGCACTTAAAGAATTGATCAATCTCAGCCTGACTTAAGCTGAAGCAAGAAGGGGGGCAATAATCCTCTTTCTTTATTTTCTTTCCCTTCTTCTCCTGCGCCTCTGTCTCCGTCTCTGTCTCATCTGACTTTTTATGGGGCGGCATGTGCAGATATTCCCTGATATTCAAATCTTGCAAGTCTTTTCTTGACTTCAGCCCATCCTTGGTCTTATTCGGCATGTTCATCAGTGTCGCGAGCAAGCTCTCAAGGACATTCTTACAGATATGCATTTGATCAAGGAAATGAGATGTATCGAGTTTGTGCTAGTACTCCAAGTCCCAAAACATAGACCTCGTCTTTCATACCTTCAGCAGCGGCTCCGGCGCCTTTTTCATCGTCTTTCCCGGTGTGGGGCACTCCTTCCAGTTTTTCAACAGCTCATCGATTTCGGCACCGCTCTGCTTACGTGGAGGTCCTCGATGCTCAGCGTGACCATTGAATAGATCTCCACGGTTTCTCCACGGGTCGTCCTGTTCGAGCCATATTTGATGCCCCATGTACACGATTTTCCCAGACCCACCATCTTTCCTTGACGTTAGCTGCTGAGACGTCGTATCATCCATGCACCGCGTGCATCCGCAATATCCATGGAACACCTGGCCTGCGACATATCCGTAACCGAGATAGTCATGCACCGTCGTGATCAGCGCGACTCTCATGTAGAAATACTCGCCTTTGCTGGCGTCCCATGTCTTGGCCGGTGTTTTCCATAACGTGTCTAACTCCTCTTGAAGTAGCCCCAAATACAAATTAATATTATTTCCTGGTTGTTTCGGCCCTTGAATAAGCATGCTCATGTGAATGTACTTCGACTTCATGCACAACCATGGGGGAGGTTGTACATCCATACAAACACGGGCCATGTGCTATGGTTGGTGTTCTGGTTGCCAAACGGATTCATGCCATCAGTACACGCGCTGAGCACGATGTTCCTTGCATCACATTCGAAATACTGATAGAAGTTGTTCAACGCTCTCCACTGGCTTCCATCCTTGACGTGTCTCAGCTTTGGATCATCTCCATCGTTGAGCTTCTTCCTCTCCGCGTGCCAGCGCATTAGCTTTGCTTCCTTGGGATCTATGAAATACCACTGGAAACAGGGAGTGATCGGTAAGTACCATACAACTTTCTAGGGACATTTCTTCCCGGCCTTCTTGTGTCGAGAAGCATTGCACATCGGACAGCTTGTTTTTTCCGCGTGCTCCTTCTGATAAATTATGCAATCATTGATGCATGCATGGTATCTAACGTGCGGCAGATCAAGAGGGCACACGATCTTCTTGGCCTCATCAACACTAGTAGGACATAGATTCCCTGTGGGAAGAACATCCTTTAGGTACTTGAGATGCTCATCGAGGCTAGTGTCGGTCCATTTGTTTTTAGCCTTCGTCTTCAGGAGTTGGAGCGTGAAACTCAAGCGGGTCACCTCAGGATTGCAACCATCATACAATGGAGTGTTCGAGTCTACCACTAGTTGCTCCAGCTTAGCCTCCTCTCTAGAAGCAGCTTTTCAGTACTCGTCTCCTTGCGAAGTAGTGCTTGAACATGAGGGTCCCACACGATTGAACTTAGTACCGATGAACTCTACTGCGTGGAGTCCATGTTCTCTCCGCCATCATGTCCGGCCCCTTCTCCTCCGCCATGTCTGGCCCCTTCTCCGCCACCATGTCCGGCCTCTTCCCCGCTGCCATTATCGATCATCTCTTCGTCTTGCCCCGTGTCGTCATTGCCTGCCCCGTCGGCGTCCTCAACATCGTCATCCTCATCTTCAATTATCCACCGAGTATAGACATCCATGAAACCAGTCATGAGCAGGTGCGCTTTGACACGACCATCGTCATAGGGGTTGAGTCAAACTATTCCTTTGCATTTTCGACACGGACATAAACCTCTGTCTGGTTATTTTCTTTCATGTCCTGCACCGCCGACCGCAACCACCTGTCCACCATCGTTCCACTAACCATCATGAACGTCTGCACGGTAATAATAAACATATTGATTATAAAAATGTGTGCATGCATCAAAGTCATACAAAAATTCGGCATGACCTTCCCTAAAAATAGGACATATATAGATCCAGAGTTTGCCCGAAATTCGCCGAAATGGGAATAAATCGACATTTTAGCAAAACATAGGCAACTCAAAAGCACAATTTGGCGTCAACTCATGCCACACACACAATTTCCATCATATTTCCCAATTGTCATATCACACACACATACACATATTTCCATTTTGCAAAATCATGAAATTTTAATCACCTCTATCTCGAGATCGAGCACACGGTGGAGATAATGATGTAGGGAGATCAAAAGTGCACTGTCGGTGTCAAAACCGGTGGATCTCGGGTAGGGGGTCCTGAACTGTGCGTCTAGGCGGATGGTAACAGGAGACAAGGGACACTATGTTTTACTCAGGTTCGGGCCCTCTTGATGGAGGTAAAACCCTATGTCCTGCTTGATTGATATTGATATTGTGGATGTTTACAAGAGTGGATCTACCACGAGATCAAGGAGGCTAAACCCTAGAAGCTAGCCTATGGTATGATTGTAATGGTTGTTGTTGTGTCCTACGGACTAGAGCCATCCGGTTTATATAGACACCGGAGAGGGCTAGGGTTACATAGAGTCGGTTACAATGGTAGGAGATCTACGTATCCGTATCGCCAAGCTTGCCTTCCACGCCAAGGAAAGTCCCATCCGGACATGGGACGAAGTCTTCAATCTTGTATCTTCATAGTCTTGGAGTCCGGTCGATGATGATAGTCCGGCCGATGATAGCTTGGCCGATGATGGTAGTCCGGCTATCCGGACACCCCCTAATCCGGGACTCCCTCAGTAGCCCCCGAACCAGGCTTCAATGACGATAAGTCCAGCATGTGTGTAGTCTTCGGTGTTGCAAGGCGGGTTCTCCTTCAAGTTCTACGTACCTGCCGAACAGTGTCCGGCTTCCTTATCAATGTTGCGCGTCTTGGCTTCCACGCCCAATAATGGCCTTCTTCCACGCGTCGCGCGAATGTGAAAAGCCAGGGTGTCTTTTATGTTTTACCCCCTAGTTGTGCGAATAATCTGCCTATAAGGGAGGCAAGAACCCAGATCCAAATCACCATCTTCCTCCCGCAAATACTCATCGGAGCGCTTTCGACCAAGAATCCATTCCATCATGGACCGTCAACGCGGCTCCTCTTCTCACGCTCCCAGCCCTTTGCCAGGAGATTGGAGGAGATGCTCTGTTCCGCACAACGAGCTGGTGAAGCTCCAAGCGGGGGGATATCTCCCTCCGGCCTTCATGGTTCCGGTTCGAGCCGGGCTGGCCACCTACAAAGGTGGGAAGCAAGCGGAGGTTACCCCAAGTCCCAACAAAGGGGAGCGGGTATGCTTCGTCCCCTATCTGATAAGGGGGCTCAGATTTCCTGTACATCCATTCCTCCGCGGGCTCCTGGAGTTCTACGGACTCCAGCTTCATCACCTCACGCCAGCCTCAATCCTGCATATTGCGGGTTACGTAGCTCTTTGAGAGCTATTCCTGGGCGTCGAGCCCCATTTCACGCTGTGGAAGAGGTTGTTCTGCCTTGTACCCCGCTCTCACGAGGGGTCCATATATCAAGTGGGCGGCGCCGAAATATGGCGCATTGCCGGGACCGGATATCCATCCGGAACCCCTAAGAAGGCATCCGAAGACTGGCCTTCGGAATGGTTTTATATAGAAGACGCTCCGCTGCCGGACCCTGTTCGGATCGGCCTCCCGGAGTTCAGCAATGCTCCTCTAAAGAAACGCCTTAGTTGGCGTCCGCGGAGCCCCCAACTGGAGGAAGACAAGAGCGTCCATTATTTGCTGGGCCGAATAAGGTTACTGGCCCATGCCGGGTTGACCATGATTGGAGTCATGGCAACATGCATTATGCGGGGGGTGCAGCCACTACAATACAGGGGTCACCCCATGTGGGATTTCAACGGGGAGGACGATGCCACCCGTCATGGCTGCAAAGGGCCGGATTCGGTCGAAGACCTGGTGATAATCCTGTCCGGCCTGTATAAGGGGGAGAAGGAGGATTTCCTTTGGACGAACCCGTTAAATGGGTTCTCCATGAATAATCCCCGGCCTTGGGTAAGCGAACACTCTACGTGCCCGACCCATGCTTTTGAAACTTAAGTTTCTTATATTGTGTTCTTCTTTCGATGCAGGAACTGCGCCGGATCATGGAGGACATGCTAAGTCCAGCTCCGCAACCCGAGGATCCAGAGAGATCCCGGGATCCGGCCTCCGAAGAGGATCCGGACATAAAGGTGGAGCTAATCGACGGGGTGTTCCACCAACTCAGCATGGACAATGCTTTAGTCGCCATCACGGCCGACTATCCCGGACTATATCCGGATTCCCAGGTGATTGCGACCGAAGTCCTGACACCGTCATTCCTTCCTTGCTCATTTCTGACCACCGTATATGATGGCGCTGTGCAGGAGGCGCCCCTAGGGCGAGAAGCCGAGCCCGCGGTGGCTGACCAACAAAGGCCAGTCCGGACCAGTAGGCGGAAGAGGAGCGTGGCGCGGACTGAAACATCGCCGCAAAGGTGTAGCTCACAATTCATTATTTAGAGCAACGTTCCTAGGAAGCGTTTGAGTGCTCATGACTTTTGTAGGGAAAAAAGCACCCGCCGGACTGCGGGCGTGGAGGTTGCCAATCCAACCTCTACCAGCTAGGCTCCAGCACCTGGTCTGGAGGGGGAGGCGAGCGCAAGGCGCGAGCCGGACGTTCCTCCGACGAAGGATGCCGACAGACTGTCCGCCACCAAGTCTGAGGTGGAGAGTGCCATGAATCACAGGCGCCGCTGGACAGTATTTCATGACGCATGCTTCTCCCCCGAGGCGTTGAATGCCTTTAACGCGGGGGACGCGCACCTTCGTGCTGCTCAAGATGGTTTTACTAGAGCCACGGAGCAGTATGTAAAAGACATACGGTTAAGAGAATTTAATAGTTGTATATGCCAGTAGCCCCCGAGACTTAAAGTAGTTATATTAACTGATTTAAGGATCATATGAAACGTAGGATCTTACCGAGAAGAATACCCAACTGTCTCAGGAGCTGCAAGAGTGCAAGGCCCAACTTGAGGCCGCACTCTCTGGCGCAGGAGGAAACACAGGGACCTCTCCTGGTAACGCATTATTTTAGAAAGATAAGTAGCGTTTGGCCTTTGCGCAAGTCTAAAAAATGACGTTGCAGGTGCTGCCAGACAAGATCCGGACAGGCAAGAACTTTTGCGCCAACTAAAGGCCGGCGAGAGGGTGCTGCATAAGGTGCAGCATGAAAGGAACAAGCTCCAGGATGCCCATGCCCAGCTTGGAGAAGAGCTGAAAGGCGTTCGGGCCGAGCTGTCGGGCTCCATTAAGGAGAGTCAGCGGCTTCGTCGCGGCATCTATAGTAAGTGCTTGAGCGAACTCCTTTGAAAAGAAGAGTTTGGCGAGGAAGTCAATTTGACAGAATATGTCTGCAGGTATGCTCACAGGTCGCCCTGCGGAGGAGATGCCTGTATCAACGGGTGATCAACTTCCCGAATTGTTGCAAGTGATCGAACGAGTTCGGCAGGCAATGAGCGGCGTCATCCAGGCTTTATGGCCAGCCTTCTCCTTACCCGAGGGTCTTGGGGAGCTTGCGGAGAAGCTTCAAGGAGTGCGGCAGCGCTTCCATTTATGGAAGATTTCGGCCTGCCGCCAAGGTGCCAGGGAGGCCTGGACCATGGTAAAGACGCGGTACAAGAAGGCGGATCCCAACCACATGGCCAAAGTCGGACCTGTGGGGCCCGATGGGAAGGAGATCCCTGTGAGTTTAGTATACGGCCAAGTAGAGTTGGCCGCTAAATTTTCCCAACAGGACTGTAAATTAGACAACCTGTTAGACGGGATTGAGGAAGAATACAATCAGTCGATTTGACAATGTATTATAAAATGACATAGAAAATGCCTTCTAGACGGATTGTAGATCGTTTGTCTTTGCCGACCTTTTTGCTTCGACCTCGGGACCCTAGAGTCCGGAGTGTGTCCGAATACCTTCTCGGTTATGAAACAACCGGGGTATGCATGGAGACCAGGCGTAGGGGTCATTAGTGCTTTATCAGACAAGTGCCCAACTAGTTATGTTATATTACATGGGTAGTAAGAAACATCTTCCAGGGAGAATAGTTTTGTTAAGGGTTCCTTTCCTCTGGGGGTGGCATGCCCTAAAGTGCATGTCCGGACTGCGAAAAAAGCAGAAAAATATCTGGGGGCAGATAAATAATTGGATAAAAAATCATCTTTTAAGTCACCGACCGAATATTCCCTTAAGAACGCTAGCTTTCGACTTCACCCAGTCTGAGGTACACATCCGGCTGACCCGGCAGTGACAATCGCAGAGGTGCTCCCTTTACCTCCTAGCCGAACAATCGGGAATGTAGGGGTAAGCACAGGAGCCAGGCAACCCAGCTTGGCCAAAACTTAAGTCATATCAATGCATATAATGGTGAATAAAAGGTACATGTGGAGGCTTGACACATGTGCTGGGCATGAAGCCCTTATAATTAAGCTTCTAGTAAAGAAGCCCCCAGGTATAGTGAGTGCGGATGGCACATCAGTTGCGTGCGAACGATGCGCGAGTAGGCCTTTTAAGGCTTTGATGAATAGGGTTGAGAAGAAAAAGATAAACAAAAGGCAGCTGAAGTAAAAAAAAATTGGACGGGGGGAAAGGGACGAACTCTTAGTCCGGCGCTAGGCATAGAATCTTCGGAGGCGGGCTGCGTTCCATGGGTTCGGCTCGAGTCGGTTATCCGACGCATTCCGTAGACGGTACGCTCTGCCGGTCAAGACTTTATCGATGATGAAGGGGCCTTCCCATTTGGGCTTGAGCTTGTCCTTTTTCTTGTCCGGCAGGCGTAGAACCAGTTCGCCAACATTGTAAGTCTTGGCCCATACTTCTCTGCTTTGGTATCTTCGGGCCTGCTGCTGATAGAATGCGGAACGAGCCTTGGCGACGTCGCGTTCTTCCTCCAATGCGTCCAAGCTGTCCTGCTGATCCAACTCGGCTTCTCTTTCTTCGTACATGCGCACTCGAGGTGAGTCATGAATGATGTCGCAGGGCAAAACTGCTTCTGTGCCGTATACCATAAAAAATGGTGTGAATCCGGTAGTACGGTTAGGCTCGTTCCACTTGACCGTTGGTTTGAGGATGATAGACTGAAGCGTAATCGAGCTTGATGCCCATATTTTTGGACCATGATTTAACCTCATCGGCCGTGAAGTTCGTGCCGTTATCGGTGATGATGCTGTGGGGGACACCATAACGGTGTACTACCCCGGATATAAAGTCTATCACTGGTCCGGACTCTGTCGTTTTAACTGGCTTGGCCTCTATCCATTTGGTGAATTTATCCACCATGACCAATAGGTACCTTTGCTTGTGGGTTCCCCCTTTAAGTGGTCCAACCATGTCAAGCCCCCAGACCACGAACGGCCAGGTAATGGGTATAGTTTTGAGGGCGGTGGGTGGCATGTGGCTCTGATTAGCAAAGAGCTGACAACCGACGCATCTTTGGACTAAGTCCTGAGCATCTGCCCGGGCCGTCGGCCAATAAAATCCTGTACGGAATGCCTTTCCTACAAGGGCCCGGGATGCGGCGTGGTGTCCGCCTAGTCCAGCGTGAATTTCAGCCAGAAGGTCTCGCCCTTCCTCTTCGGAGATACACCTTTGAAGGACTCCGGTTGTGCTTTTCTTATAGAGTTCTCCCTCATGGACCTTGTAGGCTTTAGATCGCCGGACTATGCAGCGGGCCTCATTATGGTCTTCGGGGAGTTCCTGCCTAAGCAAGTAGGCTAGGAACGGCTCTGTCCATGGGGCGATTACTGCCATTATGTCGTGAGCTGAGGGTGTTGTTTCGTCGGCTGGATCGCCGGTTATGTCAGATTGCTCTACGGCTGCCTCCGGTTTGTTATTTCCGGACTCCTCTTCCCATAGTACGGATGGCTTGAACAGCCGTTCCAGGAAGATATTTGGAGGGACAGCATCACGTTTTGCGCCGATGCGTGCCAATACGTCGGCCGCTTGGTTATTAACTCTGGCTACGTGGTGGAATTCAAGTCCTTCGAACCGAGCTGACATTTTAAGGACAGCGTTGCGATAGGCTGCCATTTTTGGATCCTTGGCGTCAAAGTCCCATTTACTTGGGATATTGCGAGGTTTGAGTCCCCGCGCACCTCTAGGCGTTGGATGCCCATGGAGATTGCCATCCGGAGGCCATGTAAGAGGGCCTCGTATTCGGCTGCGTTGTTGGAGTCCGTGTACATTATCTGAAGTACGTATTGGACTCTGTCCCCGGTTGGGGATGTTAGTACGATGCCAGCCCCCAATCCGGCCAACATTTTGGAGCCGTCGAAATGCATAATCCAATTGGAGTATGCGCCGTACTCTTTAGGGAGTTCGGCTTCAGTCCACTCAGTGACAAAGTCAGCCAAAACTTGCGACTTTATAGCTCGCCGGGGTTTGTAAGTTATATCGAATGGTAAGAGCTCAATGGCCCATTTTGCAATCCTGCCCGTTGCGTCGCGGTTATTTATAATGTCATTTAGGGGTACTTCGGAGGTCACTGTTATCGAACACTCTTGAAAGTAGTGTCGGAGCTTCCGGGATGCCATGAACATCGCATACGCTATCTTTTGATAGTGCGGGTAACGGGACTTGCAGGGGGTTAAAACAGTGGATACATAGTACACTGGTTTTTGAAGAGGGAATTTATGCCCTTCTGTCTCTCGTTCTACGACGAGCACCGCGCTTACTACTTGATGTGTTTCCGCGATGTATAACAACATAGGTTCGCTCAGGTTGGGCGCAGCCAGGACCGGATTTGTTGCCAATATGGCCTTTATTTCTTCGAGTCTGACAGTGGCAGCATCCGTCCACTCGAAGTGTTCGGTGTGCCTGAGGAGGCGATAGAGGGGCAGTGCCTTTTCTCCTAGGCGGGAGATAAAGCGGCTGAGAGCCGCCATGCATCCAGTCAATTTCTGGATCTGTTTGAGGTTTTTTGGAATATCCAGCTGTGATAGGGCTCGGATTTTGGCCGGATTTGCTTCAATTCCTCTAACGGATACAATGAAGCCCAAGAGCTTTCCGGCTGGTACGCCGAAAACGCATTTTTCCGGATTCAGCTTGATGTCATATGCTCGGAGGTTGTCGAATGTGACCCTCAAGTCGTCTACTAGAGTTTCGACGTGTTTGGTTTTGACGACTACGTCGTCTACGTATGCCTCTACTGTTTTGCCGATCTGGGTAGCCAGACATGTCTGAATCATGCGCTGATATGTTGCGCCGGTGTTTTTAAGTCCGAAGGGCATCGTGTTGAAGCAGAATGGTCCATATGGAGTAATGAACACCGTTGCGGCTTGATCCGCTTCTGCCATCTTGATTTGATGATAGCCGGAGTATGCGTCCAGGAAGCACAATGAATCGTGCCCTGCAGTGGCATCGATGATTTGGTCGATGCGGGGGAGGGGGAAGGGATCCTTTGGGCAGGCTTTATTTAGGTCTTTGAAATCGACACATAGGCGCCAGGATCTGTCTTTCTTTGGTACCATTACCAGGTTTGCTAGCCAATCCGGATGTTTGATGTCTCTGATGAATCCGGCTTCCGATAGTTTGGCTAGTTCTTCTCCCATTGCCTGTCTTTCGGGTTCGGAAAATCATCGAAGAGCCTATTTGACTGGCTTGAATCCTTTTAGGATGTTTAGGCTATGCTCTGCCAACCTGCGAGGGATTCCTGGCATATCTGAAGGATGCCAGGCGAAAATGTCCCAATTTTCCCGAAGGAATTCTCGCAGCGCGGCGTCTACATCAGGGTTCAACTGTGCCCCGATGGAGGCCGTCTTTGTCGGGTCCGTTGGGTGGACCTGGAATTTTATAATTTCGTCCGCTGGTTTAAAGGAGGTGGACTTGGATCTCTTATCGAGTATCACGTCGTCTCTGTGCACCGTAGCGCGCAGCGCGGTGAGTTCCTCTGCCGCTAGGGCTTCGGATAGTGCCTCCAGGGCTAATGTGGCTGTTTTGTTTTCGGCGCGGAGTGCTATGTCCGGATCACTAACGAGAGTGATTATCCCGCCGGGCCCAGGCATTTTGAGCTTGATGTACCCGTAATGGGGTACGGCTTGAAAAATTGTGAATGCCTCTCGTCCTAATATAGCGTGATATCCGCTGTTGAACGGGGCCACTTGGAACGTGACTTCTTCGGATCTGTAATTGTCCGGCGAGCCGAACACCACATCGAGTGTGATTTTTCCGGTGCAGCGCGCTTTCCGGCTAGGGATTATTCCTCTGAAGGTTGTGCTGCTTCGCTCAATGCGGCTCCAGTCTATTTCCATTTTTTGAAGAGTTTCCTCGTAGATGAGGTTTAATC
Organism: Triticum timopheevii; assembly: GCA_963921465.1. NCBI lineage: Eukaryota > Viridiplantae > Streptophyta > Magnoliopsida > Poales > Poaceae > Triticum > Triticum timopheevii. The sequence continues at coordinate 483,120,593 of OY997270.1, read as the reverse complement.
CGCTGCCGCCATCCATGAGGACCTTTGTAAGTCGAAAGCCATCCACTATTGGACTAAGTACCAGTGCGGCTGGTGCTCGGGCTGTTCGGAATTTAGGTTCGTCGCTGGCGTTGAAGGTGATGGCTGTGTTGCTCTATGGATTTGTTGTTGCTACTTCGTAGACTTCGCGAGGCTGCGGATTGTTCGTTTCTGCATATTATTTGATGCGAAAGTCTCGAAGACTGTTGATACCGTACCGGTATTGTTGGAGTGGTTTTCCGGGGCTAGAAGCTCCTCGCCACTTTTGGCCACCTGCCGTAATATCCAACATGCTCGAAGGCTATGTGTTGGGATGGCGCCCTCTGTACTGTGAGTTTTACAGGGTCCGCTAAGCCATCCCTCCAGTACGGTTCCGTGCCCTTTATGGGGTTTTTGCTTTTTGGTTTTTGTATCTGGTGCCTGAGTGTAATGCACCCTTTTGTTGCGGACTAGGGTTGTATTCGGGGCCGGATTGTCCCAAAACTTATTTTCGGTTGTCTGGAAACTCTCCATCGCACAGTATTTTCGTACTATGGACGCCAGGTCGGCGAAGCGTGTAATTTCACGACGGCTGACGGCGTTCAAGATTCCCTCGTCCGTGCAATTATTGCAAAAAATTGAGATTGTGTTTTCCTCTCGGCAGTCCTTTATCCTGTCCATAACCAGGAGGAATCTGTCCCAGTAGTGATGTACTGTCTCAGCGGGCTCTTGCCGGATTAGAGATAGATCGCATATGTCTGGGCGGGTGGGTGTAATTAAGTCCGGAACCCTACCCATCTCAAGGCTCGAAGGCCGAGAAGTTTCCAAATTTGGAAGCTTGGATTGCTGGACGTTGTCCAACGAGTCTGGTCCGATGCCTGACTTTAAGTTCAGTGCTTGATCGAAGTCCGTCCCTCCGCGGGAATCCGGCATGGGGGGTTCGGGAGCCCGGACATGACTAGTTTTCAATACAGGAGAAGAGTCGCCGCATTGTTCCTCTACCACTGCAACATGGTGGGTGACCTGGGGAGAGTTAATCTCTCTCAGATCGGTTTTAAGCCCAATCTGATTGTAGTATGTAGCGACTCCCAGGGCGGCGATGCGATCCAAGAGCTCGTTTACGGACAAGAGCTCTATTGGATCCAGCCGCTCGGCGAATTCCGAGCTGATGTGAAGATTGCTTTTGACGACTTGAGAGGTCATTGTCGAAGCGGTGGCCAGACAGGCGGTCATAAGAAAACCACCTAGCCGGATAGTTTGGCCGGCGGCCAAGGCTCCTTTGGCGAAAATGCCGTCCTTGAAGACGGGAGGAGGCATCCTTCCTATCGGTGACGGCACAGAGGAACTCTCAATGAAAGCACCAATGTCGGTGTCAAAACCGGCGGATCTCGGGTAGGGGGTCCCGAACTGTGCATCTAGGCGGATGGTAACAGGAGACAAGGGACACGATGTTTTACCCAGGTTCGGGCCCTCTTGATGGAGGTAAAACCCTACGTCCTGCTTGATTGATATTGATATTGTGGATGTTTACAAGAGTGGATCTACCACGAGATCAAGGAGGCTAAACCCTAGAAGCTAGCCTATGGTATGATTGTAATGGTTGTTGTTGTGTCCTACGGACTAGAGCCATCCGGTTTATATAGACACCGGAGAGGGCTAGGGTTACATAGAGTCGGTTACAATGGTAGGAGATCTACGTATCCGTATCGCCAAGCTTGCCTTCCACGCCAAGGAAAGTCCCATCCGAACACGGGACGAAGTCTTCAATCTTGTATCTTCATAGTCTTGGAGTCCGGTCGATGATGATAGTCCGGCCGATGATAGTTCGGGTGATGATGGTAGTTCGGCTATCCGGACACCCCCTAATCCGGGACTCCCTCATGCACAAAGCTCTTCTTGACAAAGATAGATCTAGTTAGGGGGCAAATAGGTCACTTAACTAAATGCTACATCTACCTAGCTTGCTAATTTGGGAGGAGACAACTTCAACTAGTGGAGGGGGAAGGAAAAAGAGAAAGGAGATGCATTAATGGAGGTGATGTAGTTAGCTAGGAGTAATAAAGAGAGAGAAAGGTAGGTAGAAGGGGGAGAGTAATGGGGGGAGAAGTATTGAGGAAGAAGAAGAGTGAGAGAGGGAGGATGTGGGAGGTAGGGGAAAGGGAGGAGAGGAGATGGGGGAGGGGAGGACGGGTGGGAAAAGGTGGTGGGGTGCTGTGTCTTACCAGTTGCGCGGGAGGAAAAACGTGCTACTGCTAAGAGCATAGCAGCAGCGCACTTTTCTCACACGCGCTACTGCTAAACGGGCCAACCGTGTGGACAATTTCAAAATTAGCAGCAATGACGTGAGTAAAAAGCGCGCTACTACTATTGCATTAGCAGTAGCGCGCATCATGACACCGCGCTGCTGCTAAACTTAGGTTGTTGGTTACTGCCGGTCGATTTTTGTAGCAGCGTGGTTTAGCCCTCACGCGCTACTGCTAAATTTGCATTAGTAGCGTGTTTTTCTTAACCTCGCTACTGCTAATTAGCAGTAGCGCTTCTTTTTGTGTCGCGCTGCTGCTAAGATTCTGTGTATAAGGTTTTCCCTAGTAGTGCTCCGCCGGGCTGGTACTAGGAGGTGCTACCTTCCGAGGGGCGCAGCTTGGTGAGGAGCTAGCCCATCGTTGACCCAAACCTTCTTTGGTGGCGATCGCGTGGGCCAGTGACGATGCCGAGGCTTTCGGACACTGCGGAGGTGGTACGTTACCGTGTCAGGGAGGAGGACGAGCATGTCCGTCGCTACATGGTTGCGTTGGAGGGCAGGTTCGACAATACCTGGCAGGTTCTTCAGGGATCTCACTGGAGCTATGATCCTGTGATGGTTCCTTCTCTTTGGGTGTCCACCGCCCGCGCCGATACCCGTCGGGCGCTACGGTTCTAGTTGTATTAGCGATGCTATATATATGATACTATTTGAGGTGTATTAGTGATAATATTCGACGATGTACGCACGCAAGAGATGATGTAGTTTTGCTTATTGAATGCATGCTAATTTGAATAATAATTTATTTTACGATTTGGTTTTGCTTATTGAATGCTCATATGATGTAGATATAAACATGTATATCTTGTGTTGCTCAAATAGGATATGTGCTTGCCCAAGTGGCCGGCCATGTTTGCAGGTTACACCTCCTATAGTGGCCTATGTTTTGTCGGAGTGTGGATTATTTTTCGTTCCGGCAAATTTCAGGCGCTCGATATGTCCTTTTTTAGCAAAGGTCATGCCGGATTTTTTCGTGAATTCTGGCATGACTTGTGCTAGAATATGTAGGAAATATCGAGTGGCCTGGATTTTCTCGAAAAATAATTAAACGACATTTCGGGTTGACTTTAAGTCTGTCGATGCTCCATCACTGAAGGTCACAAAATCAGTGAGGGAGTGTATCCACCATATATGAAAGAGGACGAAGAAGCCCAACTGTTGTCATGGGGGTCGTTTCTCCTTGTTTTCCGGGTGCTAGACCTTTGTTATGCACTAGGGAAAGAAGGAGTAACGACTATCACCGACGGTCGCAAATGTCAGAGAGGAATCAGTGTGTGGGAGTCTCCACCACATATGAGAGGACGAAAAATCCCGACTGTTGTCGTGGGGGTCGCTTCTCCTTTGTTTCCGTGTGCTAGACATTTTGGTGTAATGCACTCGGGAACGAAAGGAGGAGCTACCATCACCAACGGTCGAATGTATACACCACGCGAGCTGAGAGTTTTCAAGAAAAAGACTCGACAGACCGATAGTCAACCCGTGATGAATAATAATGATCTAATTTAATTTTTGTAGTACATATATTGAATTGTACAAGTTTAATCTTTGAATTATGAACGTAGGAAATGTCGTCATCGGACGACGAAAGTCTCCCGGAGGAGTGCAGCTGGTGCCACGACGATCGAGGTCTGTGCGACAGGCCTCACCTGGACGAAGATCGACGCTTCAGCATTAAGCTTGAGGAGACCTTCGATGTTGAAATGGTACGCAACGACGACAAGTGTTTTTTTTCCGTAATTAAACATGACTTCAAGTATTTCAAAATGTGTAATTTTCATCTTTTACAATTTGAGTAGCTTATCCCATGTCATGCAAGACGCTATGTCTTGGAGAGGATGGATTTTGAAGACCATGAAAATTTCGAAACAAAGAAAAATCACCTAAGGACTCATCATGGTATGGATTTTGAAGTAAATCTATATAATTCTGAGAGCGTAACCCATTTTGGTTGCAAAAATTGGAAAGCACTTTGCAAGATGTATGGTTTTTATGAGGGTATGCTTGTCACCATGGATCTTGGTGATCCTGACATCGACCAAGACAATATGGACATTTGGGTCCTGGTTGATACGCCTTCAGTTCTGCCGCTATGTGAGTTTCTCAAACACAGTTATTAACTAATTTATATTGTTCATTTCAAAATAGTTGACATCTTATTTCCATTGACAGCTTATTTTCATTGTTCAAATAATGTGCGGAACATGGTAGACAGAACGTACTACACTGATGGCTCTGAGTTAACTTATCAGGAGAAAAATCATCTGGTCGCATTTTGTACTGATCATGAGAATTACAATATCTATTATAAACTCCTCCACATTATGGTCAATACGTGTCACTAGTGCACGTGTTGAACTACGGTAACATCCATGGAGATGCCATGGTAAGATTTTTTAGTATTACTACATCCGTGCATCTTTTGCATAAAATCTTTTAAAACTTAACTACATTGCTAACTACGAAGTTATTACTATGTTTTTCAACAGAAAATCCCGAATGATTGTGTGCCTCATCTGATGTATCAAAATGGTCGCCTTGATGTTTTGAACATACGGCCAGGTCATCCTACAAATCTCACCTGTCCATATCTGATTTCTAAAAGAAGTGAAGACATGAAAATCAAAGAATAAAAAAAAAATGAACAGTCGTAAGGAGGTACTTGGAAGCAACATTGTGCAAAAGGCAAGAATTGAAGACAAGATAATCTCCATTCTCCATAATGGAGAGTCAGGACCTATCTTGTTTTATGCTATTTTACTTAAGAGAAGGTAGTAGGTCCTAGTTAATAATACGCATGATCATGTGCTAAGAACAACTGAGTAGGATTGGTTAGATGACTATGATGATGATGTGGTATCGAGTAGAAGTTGTATGATCGATGATGATGAGTATGACTTGTTATTATGATACCAATGATGAGTTATTTATTATTATGATCGATGATGCATGATGCTAAGTTGTTATATGAGCATGATTACTTATTATATATAACAGTGGGTGAAATGAATTTGGAGTAGATTCAAGTACTACTAGTACTTTCGAAGTGCACCACATGTTGCCTCCACTTGAATCTACTCCACATTCATTTCACCCACTGTTATATATAATAAGTAATCATGGTCATAAAATCATATGATGAAAGTACTGTAAATAAAACCGCACAATGAAAATAAGCTGCTTTTTTAAAAATACAGGAAAATGTATTAGCAGCGCTTTTTAGAACAACTGCTACTGCTACTTACAAGTAGCAGTAGCGCTGCCCAAAGGAGAGCGCTACTGCTAACTAGGTATAGCAGTAGCGCTCCCTTTCCAGCGCTACTGCTACTAGTTAGCTGTAGCGCCTTAGTGGTAGCGCTGGGACCGACGCTACTGCTATGCATATTTCAAGTGCTACTACTAGGGTTTTCCCTAGTAGTGTATCCAGTTTGCCCAGAGCTTCCTCCAGTTTTCATCTGGCGGCGCGGGCCGACTGATCATCGGTTGCCGCCCCCGCATCCGCGCTTGCACTCGGCGTGGCCATCATCGGCCCCGCTCACTCGATCCCTCTCGCCCCGACGAGTATCCTCAGGCGAAAAGCTTGTTCCACGTCCAAATCCTAGATCGCCTCGGGCGCCGCCAGAGGTGTTAAGGTTTAGGGGGAAAAACGATTCAGAAAGGAGGTATTCACTTTGTAAAAACATCCTAGTGAACATATTAGTGTACGCGTATATGTATTTTAAAAGCGAACAATCAAGCTGTTAGGCTTGAGGTATGCAACAAATACTCAAATACAGTAGTGAAAGCAGAAGTAGGAAATTCATTTCCCTAGTGGATTAACAGTGACCTTTTTTATTCTAGAGAGAGAGTTGGATTAATAGTTTGATGGGCCGGAATTGTCACGCTAGGCCCATGAACATGTCACACATATGTTTCCCTTCGTACTCGTAGACCTTTTTTCTTCCCCAATCCCCATGGTGGTGCTGGTGCCCTCTTCCCCATCCCGCCGCCGCACAAAGCCAGCCAGCGTCGCCTACCCCCAGATCTCACTGGGCGAGGGCGTAGGCGGAGCCTGACCCCCAGCTCCCAGACCTCTGCTACAAGACGACGAGGGGCGGCCGCCAACCCCTCTGTTCGGCACCGGCCCCAGGCCCTCTCCCGCCGTCGCCCCACAAGCGCTGCAGCCTTCGTCCATGGCGATCTTGGAAGAAATTTCGGCCAAGTGTGAATCCCTTTCTCCTGCTCTTTCATTTCTAGAATTTATTTGTCGTGTCTTTTGCTTGTGTGTGTGAACTCTGAACATCGGACAGTCCTTTCATAGTTCTGTTAATGGTGCTCCGGTTATATATCGTGTTTAAAATGTTAGGGTTTAGGTGTTATGCTGCTAAAGAATTAAGTGGCAAAGGATAGGGCTGAGATACTCATGTCATCTTCCTTGCTGTTATACAGCCGTTATGCTGCTGAAATATTGGTGTGACAAAAGGAGATGAGGTATGAAGAATCCATCTTGTGAACAGGTACGGTTGAATTGTGTTTTCCATGCCCTGCTAGCTTCACTTAGTGCATATTTAATACTCCCTCCGTTCGGAATTACTTGTTGCATAAATGGATGTATCTAGACGTATTTTAGTTCTAGATACATCCATTTCCGAGACAAGTAATTCCGAACGGAGGGAGTAGTATTTTGGATGTGAACTTTCAAAGGACTGCTATTTTAGAGATTAATAAAACTTGAAATGGCAGGCAATTTCTTCTTCCTCGATCCCGTTCCACAAGGAAGCCAATAAAGAAATGGGAGGCGAGACGCAGCCACTGGCGGCCGCAGCAGTCACCGTATCCAAGGTGCTCGACGATGACGACCTCCTCATCGAAATCCTTCTCCGCGTCGGTTTCCCCACCACCCTTGTCTGCGCTGCCCTCGTCTGCAAGCGCTGTCTAGGGCACGCCTCCGACCGTGCCTTCCTTCGCCGTTTCCGCAAGCTCCACCCGCCCCGCCTCCTCGGCTTCTACATCGACGACTTTGGTCTTCCGCCCGGCTTGACATTGGTGTTCGTCCCAGTGCTGCCTCAGCCCCCAGAGCTTGCTGTCGTTGTCCGCCGTGTGAGGTTCAAATTGAAAACCAACAATGCCAGGTCTGCCACAATCAGGGACTGCCAGAACGGCAGCGTCTTCTTCACCTTGTACAACGGCAGAAGCAGAAAGTCAACCAGAGTGCACTGCCCATTGTGCCCCGAGAGAGGTCCAGCCATCCTCCCACAACTCCCACGCCCTGGACTCGGGAGTAACTGCACTTTCAAACAAGTTCTTTCCAAAGAAGAAGGGGATGGCATGTCCTACTACTACTTGTATGTGGAGTCTGCCAGGCGCGCAGAAACAGAATCTATGCTACACGTATATATGTTGCAAGATGGTTCCCGATGGACGCATCATCTCTTGGACATAGACAACCTCCCTGAACCACGTTGGGAACCAAAAGCTGTGCTTGTTGATAATAAAATCTACATGGCGGCTGCCGAGACTGCCATTATTGTTTTGGATTTGTCGGACTTGAGTCTCTCTACAATTCAGCTTCCGCAAGGTGTGGAGCATGGCGTCATCGGCACCACTATGTTGCCACGTGCTCATGATGCTTCTGGTGTATATCTCATCCATGTTGAGGAGTTTCAACTTCGCATCTGGCTCCACAAGGGGGGAAACTGGTCATTGGTTGATACCATTTTTTTGCATGAGATGTGTGCTAACTTGAGGAATTCATGTTGCACAATCGAGGATGAGGATAGACTTCTTCCACTGAACCAGGTGGTGGACTATGGTGACTTTGTGTTTTTGAAGATGGGTGGATGCGCACTCCAGTTGGACATCAAGTGCAGGACACTGCCTAAGGTGTATGAAGCAAAAAACGGTCATTTGGGTTTTAATATCCATCCTTTTATGATGATCTGGCCTCCCACATTCCCAACGCTCAAGTATGATCCTGCAAGGTTTGTCTTTACTGCCCTTGTATTTTTTTTGCATGAATGTATACTGCCGTTGTTGAGCTTACAGAATTTGTAATATATGTCCATCACACTGTCGAAATGTGTTAGGTATATGATTGATTCCTTAGGGATATTTTAACAATATGTTTGCCATAAGAGAATGCTTTCCATAATAAGATTTGAAATCACTTGTGTACTGTGGTAATATTACATGGCACTTATTGGTGGTCATTATAGGGGGCACACTTTTTTAATACGGGTGTTGCGTGGATGATGAGGATGTCCCTTGCACGTGGCATTGGTGCTTGATTTGCTAGTTGAGAAGGACCATGTGGATAGATTAAATAAAATGGAATTTTCCTAGTTGCCAAAAGATTACGCAAGACTCCCTTTAAATATGACGGCCCCCTAAGGCAAAGAATCTGCTTGGGTATCATTCGTACTAAGGAATAGTGCAGCGAAAGAAAATTTCTAACATGATTTGTTCACAATATATTTGACGCTTGCTCTTTTTTTGGTATGAGGACACACTGCCAACATATGCTAAAATCAAGTAAAAGAACAACTCGTCATAAATAATATATATGAAAATTAGTACATGGCAAAGGTGGACCGATCCTAATGACAATTGACGCCCTACTACCAACTTGCAATCTTCAAAATCAGGCTTCAGCTGCAGTTGTTGCACACTTTGCCTGAAGTGATCTTGCTTGCTTATTTCCTTAAACAAGCCTAAAAGATCACGGGATGATAATAATGGCGAGTTTTCGCATCTTTTTTTGTCACAAGCTTGACGATGTTTTTCCTAAGCTTGTTAAATGCTTAAGAACATATAACAACATGCATTTCAGAATTCACATCCTATCTGCATATCATGATAATCATTCAGATATCTGAATCTGAAGAGAGCTAGGATATTCTGAAAAATTGCGGAGCTGTAAACAGTCAGATCAACTAACCGACTTCTCCTATCCTGAGTGAAGTGAACTGTGGAGCTTTAAACAGTCATATCAAGTAATTTACTCCTAATTCCTTAGTGAAATGAGCAGTTTGCGTTAATGGACAGATAACAAATTCTGGACACTACTCCCTCCGTCCCATAATATAAGAGCGTTTTTGACACTGTCAGCAAGAATGGTCCCATGAAACATATTTTTAGATGGCCCATAAGACTAACTGAAGCAAACCGTATGTATAAAGATAATAGCTTAGATTTTTTTTTTCTAGAATACGCATGAGTATGCATATCTTATATTGAAAGAAGAAGAGGGTGAGACACCCCATCGATCGTTCTTACAGGCTGGGCACATCATGACACCATAGCTTAGAATTTTGTATTGGTTGAAAATTATATTTGCCTCGTCAAGATTGCAACATCTTGATGCAGAAAGGGGTGACCATTTTCCAAGGTAGAATTTGTGTATGCTTTATTTTATGTAAGAGAACATTTGAAAAGCTTCCATGTGTGACATATACAATGACTTTGGAACTAAAATTTTACTGTTTACATCCATTGTAGCCTTGTAATGTTTAACGAAAAGAATAAACAACATAAATATGGAGCCACTGAGTCTATATAAATATTTTGTAAAATTAGACATGTTGATTTATGTATTATCAGTATGCACAGTTCGTAGGAATCAACACATGCATGTCATAGGTCCTCCACATCCTTTAGGTGTTTGTTCTGTTGATATATGGTGGCAATATGAGGACTGTCGGACAGCCCGGACGTTTAGGGAGGCTTTGAGTGGGGTCTGGTTGGATCAACTTTTTTCCTTCTCTCTCCTGTCAGGTCAGTGGTCCTGTGTCCGCCTGGTCAATTTGGGGAGTCCGGCTGTAGATGCTCTTAGAGAATGGAAGGATTTATATGGACTCAAGACTAGTTAGAGAATAGATTCGATAGTGTCGATGGCTGTTGTTGTCGTTTGCTTGGCATGTACTGAAGTACTCCCTCCGTCCCAAAATAAGTGTCTCAAGTTTGTACTAACTTTAGTACAAAGTTATACTAAGCTTGAGACATTTATTTTGGGACGGAGGGAGTATGAGACTGGGACAGGCAGGATTCCTGGGAATGGTTACTTCTGTTAACGCTTGTGTTCCGCAACGAATGGCATTCTTCTGAATTTGTTCTTCTCACAGTTTCATAATATCACCTCCGTCCCAATTTACTTGTCTTAGATTTGTCTAGATACAGATGTATCTAACACTAAAACGTGTCTAGATACATTCGTATCTAGACCAAATCTAAGACAAGTAATTCAGGACGGAGAGAGTAGTAAATTTGTGGTGGTGGTGAAAAATGCCTTGTTTAATATCTTAGCTTGGACTATCATTCTGCTGCATCACTGTTCTCTAAACTATCAGCCGCACTTAAATGCGAAACTAAAATGTTGGACTACAAAAGTATAATATATTGTTTCAGTATGATGATGTATATATTGGTGTCAGCAGTGTGACTCTGATGACACAAGATCAGGCTAAGGAAGCAGGAGTTTAAAGGAGCCAGTGGGCCGGATACGAGGTGGGCTGTAGCCCAAGTCAAGTGGAGCGACCAGAAGGGAGTACTAGTAGGGGAGTAGCGTGTTTGGTTAGACAGTTTTGGGAAATAGACAGTCTGTATCCTCTGAAGTCTGAACATGTAGAAGAGATGTGCTTGTGTTTGCCAAAGTGTTGGCAAAAATAGCTCTTTTATAGGTTTTCTGCAATAGACTTAAGCTTGTACAGTAAATAGACTAAAGATTCAGACACATATGTACGTTCTAGTATTTCAAATAAATCAATTTCGCGGCCATAATAATGAGAGTGGGTTTGCATGGAAGCAATTTCACAACCATGTACTGATCCATCATACCAAGCTAATCACAATATTCATGGCATAACATAACAGAGCATAGTATGCTCCAACTCCCAAGTGTTGTTATCGATTGAGACCTCAGACAGCAACGCAATCATACCTGGGCAACGCAATCATACCCGGATAATCCTCATCTAACGAACTACAAAAGTTGAAGGCTTAGAGCAACTAGGGATAAAATTCCTGAATCCATGATCATTACACACCTCCCTACATAATCAGATATTCAAGGCCAGCAGGCCACATATTCTCCTCAACCGATGGCCCCTCCTCCCCCTTTAAACTAGAGGCAACTCGGTCTTGTGGACGGGCCAGCGAAAGGTCCTCAGGTGCATCCAGGTGAACATCATGGTGAAGGCGAAGGCCATCATCGCGTTCTGCCAGCACATGATCTGCTGCTGCCAGGAAATCCCCGGCACAAGGAAGCTCCAGAGGATGCAGATGGCGCTGATCGACAGCATCACACCGATCTCCACAAGTGATCTCTTGTACTTCTTCGACTCGTCGACTGCCGGTGCCCTTGCTGCTGCCTCTTTAGCTGCCCACATCTCGTTCTTGGCCACCATCTCGAAGGTACTCCCCGCCTCAGAGCACCTGTACCAAGATAAGACAAGGAGAGAACGTCAATCGCGCAAAGTAATATCCCAAGGTTCTGAGAAATAAACAAGTCTTTCACAATCAACATCACCACAGGTCTCAGCAATGTACTATCAGAACTGATTGCCTCAGAAATGGAAATATCGCATTGAAGTAGAACCGAAGAAGTTTGGGGTTTTCGTCGGATAATTGAATGAATTAAGCTCTGGAGAATTAATCTGTGCGTTAACTAGGGACAACGCCCAAACATAGCTATATTTTGATGCATATCCTAGGCTCCCAGCAATTCAACCTGCATTTTACTGCTCTCTGTACGTCTGTTTTTTTTAGCAGTAGACATGTACATTTAAGACATTTTGGTACACAACAATATTGCAAGGCGCTAGCAGAGGAGCAGCAGCAGCACAGCACAGCACAGTAAGCAGTAATAGCATGGCAGAGGAGCAACTTGGCAGCAGCAGCATCACCACCGTCATAGCAAAGCAGTAACCGCAAACCAGAGGAGCAGCAGCAAAGCAGAGGACAGGAGGACGAGAAGGAACGGCAGCAATGCAGCATATCTTCAGGCGGACGGGGGCAGAGATGCCGCAAGGTGGTTGAGGGGGGCAGAGATCCCTCGCCGTCGGCCAGAAACTGGGCGGAGACCGGCCGAATCAAGCGGGAACGGGGGCGGCAGGACGCCCCGAATGTCCAAAACCCTAGTCGATTTGGGGGTTCAAGGGCTGAAATTTTGGCCCGTACGCCTTGTGGCCGGAGCAGAAGAGGAGCGAGAGGGGAGATGGTACCTTGATGTTGCTGCTTTCCGAGGTGGAGGCGCGGAGGTAGGCGGCGGTGGCGTGGCGAATCTGGGAGTGGAGGCCGCCGGAGGTCGGCGATGAAGGCGCCCAGGGGCCGAGGTGGTCGCGATAGAGCTCCTTTTTTTTAGTTTCAAGAGAGAAAAGTGTTTTTTTAGGTGAAAGAGAGAAAAGTGTTGAGCTTCTTTTTTTTGAGACAAGAGAAAAGTGTAGAATATTATGTGCCGTGTGGGTTACACGGCACATAAGCTTTTTTTTTGAGACAGGAGAAAAATGTTCATGTTGTTAGATTAAGTATATATTAGATATACGTGTTGTAACATAACTTGTATTTTGTAAATTCCCTCTTATAAATATATGACAACCGTACCCACCAAGGGTATCATGCATTGTTCCAAACCCTAATTTGTCTAACATGGTATCAGACGACGCGTTCGATCCGTGCCGTGCTTCCGCATCCTCTATCGCCGCCGCGTCGGCCTTCGCCGCCGTGCCGCCTCCGTCGACCCTGGCGACGGAATCACCGTTCATGGTGTCCGCCCCGCTCGCCTGGGCCCGTCGGGCCGCATCGGGGCCGCGCCTGCCAGCGCCTCGATCGCCCGCGTCTTCGTTCGCACAAGATGCAGCGCTCGCGTCAAACTCCCTTGATCCCGCTATGCAACCCAGCAATGCATCCCTGGCGGTCAACTACGGTGCTCCCTTGCATGATCGGGATCGTGCCGCTGCGTACGGTGCTCCCCTACATGATCGGGATCACGCCCCTGCGCAGCCATCTTCTTACCGCGCTGCTGCGACCTATGCTGCGCCGCCGGCTTTAGGCCCGCGTGGTAACCCTGTCCAGGTGCCATACGGCGGGCCGTATCTAGCGCCGTACATCGCGCCGTCGTCGCCGTATGTCGCACCGGCGCCGTATGCTTCGTCCTCCGCGGTGCCCTACGAGGCGCCGTATGGCGCGCCCTACGCTGCCCCTGTGTCGTACGTCGCGTTGCTGCAGCCCTATGGCGTACCTCCTACGGCGTCTCACGGTCATCACCAACACTACCGTACGTCTCCGTCGGCCGATGCACTGATTCCGTACAGTGCTCCTCCGACGTACGACTCGCAGCTCTCCTCACCGGTGGCTGAACCAGGACCGTTCCACTTCGCTCATCTGGTGACGGTGAAGCTCTCTACCGACAACTACCTCCTGTGGCGCGCTCAGGTGTTGCCGCTGATGCGTAGTCACTACGTTGAGGGGTATGTCGACGGTACGCTGCCGTGTCCCCCGGCCATGGTTCCGGTGCCCTCGGCCGCTGGTGGCTCCGTCATGGTGTCCAACCCTGCTCATCGTCGGTGGATCGCTCAGGATCAAGCTATTCTGGGTGCCATTCAGTCCTCGCTCACACCCTCCGTGGCCGGCATGGTGGTCTTTGCCGCGACGTCGAGGGATGCATGGGCCACGCTCGACTCCAGCTTTTCCTCGCAGTCGCTGGCCCGTTCCTCTGCCATTCGTAACCAGCTAGGTGAGGTCAAGAAAAATGATCTCTCCGTCACGGCCTTCTTCAACAAGGTCAAAGGCCTGGCTGATACACTGTCGTCTATTGGGAAGCCTCTTCGTGACGAGGAGTTTACTTCGTTCATTCTCAATGGGCTTGATGAGGACTATGATTCTCTCGTTGAAAACATCAATGGACGTGACACGCCGATGCCGCCTCGCGATCTCTATGCATGCCTCCTCAACACCGAACAGAGGCTCGCTGCTCGCCGCAACGTTGGCGTCTACACTGATGGCCCATCTGCGAACGCTGCTCTCCGCGGGGGCTCCCGCAGTGCCAAGCAGAAAGCGCCGCAGACTTCGGGCAACCAGCCCCGTCCGCCCGCTCCACCTCCGACGGCTGGCCGCAAGCGGCTTCACTGCGAGGCATGTGGTGGTGGGGTTGAGTGCCAACTCTGCGGCATTGAGGGGCACTTGGCGTCTCGCTGCCATCGTCGCTTTAAACGCGATTTTCTTGGCATTGGGAACAATGGGAAGGGCAATGAGAAGCAAGCGGCTCTCGCTACACCGGATCCCGGGTTCACTCCTTCATACTCGGTGGATCCTGCCTGGTACATGGACACGGGTGCTACGGACCATTTGACGAGCCAGCTTGACAAGCTGGCCACTCGCCAGCCCTACACCGGTCACGATCAGATCCGCACGGCCAATGGATCAGGTATGCCCATCTCACATGTTGGTCAGGCATCTCTCCTTTCACGTACCACTAAAACCTTGCGTCTGCTTGATGTATTTCATGTTCCTTCAGTTACACGTAGTTTACTCTCGGTTCCTAAATTAACGCGTGATAGCAATGTGTTTGTTGAGTTTCACCCTTTCCATTTTTTTGTTAAGGACCGGGACACGAGGGACGTTCTTCTTAGTGGTCGAGCTCGCGACGGCTTATACGCACTTGATGTGCCACGAGTCTCTCGAGTTTTCAGTGGTGTTCGGGTGTCATCGTCGCAGTGGCACTCTCGTCTTGGCCACCCCGCTACTCCCATTGTGCGCCATGTGCTTCACCGTCATCATCTTCCTGTTGAGTCGAGTAATAAGGAGTTTCTAGTGTGTGATGCCTGCCAGCAAGGCAAGAGTCATCAGTTGCCTTTTTCTGTATCAAGTCGTGTTGTCACGGCTCCTCTTGAACTTGTGTTTTCAGACGTGTGGGGCTATGCCCAAACTTCTGTTAGTGGTCACAACTATTATGTCAGTTTCATCGATGCTTTCAGTCACTTTACTTGGATTTATCTTATTAAGCGCAAATCTGATGTGTTTCATGTCTTTATGCAATTTCAAGCACATGTTGAACGATTGCTTAAGCACAAAATTATCCATGTTCAGTCAGACTGGGGAGGTGAGTATCGTAACCTTAACACCTTCTTTCAGAATCTTGGCATCTCACACCATGTGTCTTGTCCTCATACACATCAGCAGAACGGTGCAGCTGAGCGCAAGCACCGTCACATAGTTGAAACTGGCCTAACACTTCTTGCACATGCCTCTGCCCCGTTTCGGTTCTGGAGTGATGCTTTTGTTACTGCCTGTTTTTTGATCAACAGGATTCCCACACGACGTCTACACATGAAGTCTCCACTAGAAGTGTTGCTTAATGAAACTCCAGATTACTCCCTCCTCAAAGTGTTCGGCTGTGCGTGTTGGCCACATCTTCATCCGTACAATAAGCATAAACTTGAGTATCAATCCAAACAATGTGTGTTTCTTGGGTACAGTCCTCTCCACAAAGGTTACAAGTGTCTTCACATTCCGACAAATCGTGTTTACATTTCTCATGATGTTGTATTCGATGAGACTATCTTCCCGTTTTCCACACTCACATCACCCACCGATACTCCCATCACCGAGTTGCACTCTTTTCCAGTTTTGCCTGATCAATTTGTGGATGCTGCATATTCTCCTATGTTGTTGCCTAACCACGGTGCAGGGACTGGACGAGGCGCTCGACTTGAGCTTCTGGATGATGATATGGCCACACCTGCGCCAGCTGCTGCTACGCTGGACAAGGCGCTTGACGAGGCTGCCCCCGCCACTACCCCGCCTGACCCCGACATCGATCACGCGTGCATGTCACATGCACGTGGATCCGACAGGGTGCCCGAGTCGCCGGGGCCAGCGGTCTCACGGTCGCCTGGGCCGGCCCAACCTGTGGAGCTGTCGGCCGGGCCAACTGGACCCGCGGCGCTATCCCCTGGGCCGGAGGCCTCGCAGGTCACCGAGTCTTCGTCGCCTGGTCCGTCGACGCCGGTCACGCCCAGTCTTTCTTCGCCGACCCTGACCGTGCCACCGGATGCACCTGTTGACTTGCCCGCCTGTGTGTCCTCCTCACCGCTGATGGATAGTGGCTCCTCTGGTGTGGCAGCTCCAGCGCCATCTCCGCCTGTCGTCCTGCGTCCTCATACTCGCAGCAAAAGTGGCATCTTCCAACCAAAGAAGCGCACTGACGGCACTGTCGCGTGGCTTGCGGCCTGTGCGGCGCATGCTGAGGCTGACCCTACGACTGAACCACGACATTTTCGAGCAGCGCTTGGCATCCCACATTGGCGTGCTGCAATGGAGCAGGAGATTCATGCCCTTCAAAGAAACAACACTTGGTGTCTTGTTCTACCTCCATCTGGTGTCAATATCATTGACTCTAAATGGCTATTCAAGGTGAAGAAACATGCTGATGGATCCATTGAGAGGTACAAGGCACGTCTGGTTGCCAAGGGATTCAAACAGCGGTATGGCATTGATTACGAAGACACATTCAGTCCTGTTATTAAACCAACTACTATTCGTGTTCTTCTCTCTTTGGCTGTTACTCGAGGATGGTCGCTTCGACAGCTTGACGTTCAGAATGCCTTTCTCCATGGAGTTCTGGAAGAAGAGGTTATATGCATCAGCCGCCAGGTTTTGTTGACCCTGCTAAGCCACATCATTTGTGTCGCCTTGTCAAAGCTCTCTATGGTTTGAAGCAGGCCCCGCGTGCATGGCATGCCCGTCTTGGCGCTGCTCTTCGTGCACATGGATTTGTTCCTTCTACAGCAGACATGTCTCTGTTTATTCTTCAGCGACCTGAGGTGACTATGTACATTCTGGTCTATGTTGATGACATCATCCTTGTCAGTTCGTCTGCGTCTGCTACGGATCGGCTTGTGTCCTCTCTTGGTGCTGAGTTTGCTATTAAGGATCTTGGGAGACTGCATTATTTTCTGGGCCTAGAGGTTCTTCATTCTGATAGTGGCTTGACTCTTACTCAGAAGAAGTACTCTCAAGATCTCCTGCGTCGTGCAGGTATGTTGCAGTGCAAGTCTGCTACGACTCCCATGTCTGCCACAGACAAACTGACAGCTCTTGCTGGTGACTTGCTCTCTCCTGAGGATGCCACTGAGTACCGCAGCATTGTGGGTGGACTGCAGTACTTGCTCATTACTCGACCAAACATATCATTTGCAGTTAACCGTGTGTGCCAGTATCTTCATACACCACGTGATTCTCACTGGTCAGCTGTTAAGCGCATCTTGCGCTATGTTCGTCACACTGGTTCATATGGTCTCCATCTTCAGCCTGCACGTTCTGGACTGATCTCAGCATTTTCTGATGCCGATTGGGCTGGTAGTCCTGATGATCGGCGATCCACGGGGGGACATGCTGTGTTCTTTGGGCCTAACTTGATCGCTTGGCACGCTCGCAAGCAAGCTACGGTGTCTCGGAGTAGTACCGAAGCTGAGTACAAAGCTGTTGCTAATGCCACAGTTGAGATCATGTGGGTGCAGTCGTTGCTTCGAGAGTTGAAGGTCTCCCCAACTCAGCCGCATGTTCTTTGGTGTGATAACATCGGTGCCACATACCTGTCATCCAATCCAGTATTTCATGCCCGAACGAAGCACATCGAAGTTGACTATCATTTTGTGAGGGAACGTGTTGCTCAGAAGCTCCTTCAGATTAAGTTTGTTTCTTCTAAGGATCAGCTTGCTGATATTTTCACTAAACCCTTGCCCTTGCCTTCTTTTGAAGGATGTTGTCGCAATCTTAACCTTCTGAGTGTTTCAGGACATAGTTAAGATTGAGGGAGGGTGTTAGATTAAGTATATATTAGATATACGTGTTGTAACATAACTTGTATTTTGTACAGTTCCCTCTTATAAATATATGACAGCCGTACCCACCAAGGGTATCAAGCATTGTTCCAAACCCTAATTTGTCTAACACATGTTTTCAAAATTTCAAAAGTGTTCCCATTTTTTAAAATTGTTGAAAGATTCAAAATTTCATGGTTCAAAAAATCTTCGTAAAATTGAAGAACTGTTTGCGCTTTAAAAAATGGTCACTTAAAAAAAGAGGGTGGTACAGTAGACCGAGAGCGCTACAGTACCGTCTTGCTGCAGTAGCCCGGTTTGCTACAGTGCCCGCTGCCTCGCTACAGACTTTCTGTTAGTTCGATCACTCGCTACACGCGACGATCCTGTGCGCTAGTGGGCCGGCCCAGTTGGGCGCGCCCCTGTGCGGGAGGCTGGCAACCTGATGTAGAATGCGTCATATAGGAAAAAGCAAACACAATCCTATCTAGAAAAAAAATAACTTGAGCAAAGTACAATCGAAGTCGTGCACATATATGAGTATACATTCACCCCTATGAATGCTCGCACGCACACCCTACCCTAATGAGCACCTCCGAGAGACTGAGCCGGCACATACTCTTGAGATAGAGGAAGTCGCAATAGACGCCTTCGTAGTCGACGGGAACGTTTCCTCCCACTGGACGCACATCGTTGAAAGACCTGGAATAAATACAGAAAAATGTGAGCATCAATATCAAGTCTGAGACTTGGACTCTGGTGGGGCAGGGATACCACTGTCCTCCTAACCATTTCGCATAACTCGAGCAACTTAATACTCTAAAGAACAATCTTGAGCAACATAATTTTCTTTATGTATGTTTTGATTTTTATTTTAACTATGGTGGCATCAGCTTTACATTGCACAATGGATATATTTGTTTTTTTGCGAGTAAGATGGGTATATTCATTGAGTGCGTGTTGTCTAAATTCTTGTTTCAAAGAATCAAAAGCATGTTTTATATTTTAGGATGAAGATGTCTAATGTGATATTGCTTGAAGTGCTGATTTACTAGCTTGCACGCTACCTGCAAGTCATTTCGTTCGTCGACCGTTGCAGCTCGCCGGCGTGCTGGTGGCAGCTTGCCTTGCCATCGGTTGTAGCTCACCCCGCCATCGGTTCAAGCACTAGGTGTCGCTGGCCCTAGCAAACTTGATTTAAATCGCTCCGCTCGCTGGTCGTGGCACCATGGCTAGCCCCTTCGCAGCTCTAGTAGTCATCAGTTGCAGCAAAAATGCTCACCAGTTTCAGCAAAAATGGCTCATCAGAGCCACTTCTGGCAAAAAAAACTTGTCTGTTGTACATCGGTGTTGTTCCAGCTGCAACATCTTGGCTCGTGGCGCGCTAACAACACCTCGCTCCAGCACATGTGGTTGTCGGTTGCAACACTGTTGGTCGCCGTCCCCAGCACCAGCGGGTGATGGTTGCAACACCTGTGATCGGGTGGCGCCGTATCCAGCAAAGGTGGTTTTCGGATGTAGCACTGGTGACAATCATTTCCAGCACCTGTGGTTGCAGTCGCTGATGTTGGTTCGTTGGTTCTAGCATCTTTGTTTGTCGGAACACCCCCCTTCCCAGCGGTTCCAGCATCCGCGCGACACAATTGCAACATGGGCCGTTATCGGTTCCACCGCTGGGAGACGGGAGTCGTAGGTCCCAACACCGTGGAGTCACCAGTCGCAACAATCTTCATGTACGTCGCGCTCCCCCATCGTTGATCCGCCGCACGAAGGCCGCAGATCCTAGCCTCGGCGGTCATAACATCCTCTCACGCCGCACGCCCGCATCGCAGCTCCGCCGCGCGCTGTTCGCAACTCCCGATCTCCGCTCCTCTACAACGGACGATTGCAGCGGGTGGCATGACTTGTACAACGCCATGGCTATTTGCGGCGATGGCAGCCATTTTGCAGCAAGGGGGAGGGGAAGCATCCAAGCAGTGCGTGTATGAGTTTGGGGGATCCATAGTGGATATAAGCTTGGGGAATCCATGGCTGATTTGCTTTCAAGAAGGATATAGGTGAACGAGTGAGAGTTACGAGAAAATGGAGGAAACAATTATGAGAGGTGGGGGTACACGAGGGTGAAACGAGTGGATGACAATGCTTCATTTGAAGATCAGGTAGGCGCATGCGGTGCAAGCGGGAGCGGATGATCATGCCCGATCAAACAGCTCAAGCGTGACCGGCGCCATGCACGACTGTTCACCTAATTAATCAAGACCGTTTACCCAAAAAAGAAGTGCACTTCAGTCATGATTTAACAATATTTCAATACATTACCCAACATGTTTGAAATACAATTCGACATTTTGAAATGCTTTTGAAACGCATTTCAGTCATTGTTGGGTCTATTCCACTTCAATTTTTGAAATGCATTTTAGTTCTGATTCTATATTATAAGGCATTTTGACCAAAATGCATTTGAAACTATATCGAACCGTGACTGAAACGTACTTCAAATGTCTTGAAATATTGAACCATTCACTCTGCAGCAGGCTGCACGTACGGTCCCTATCTGTTACTGTCTCGAGGAGCGTCCATTTTTGTCTAGTTTCTGGGAGCTCCTGTTCAGCGCCCTCAGCGCCGCTTAGGCTAGTTGGCGCTCGCAGTCGAGTAGTAATGGGCCGGCGTTCGAACTATTATTCTGCAAAAAAGTGGCGTTCGAACTAGAGTGCCATCGCGACCACATATAGCGCATTAACCACTGCACCACGATGACTTTGACATTACATATCTGAAGACAGGGTTATTTGACCCTTTTTCAATCCTATCAGTATTATTTGACAAAAGAAAACCTATTTATGAAAAATAATTTCACAAAATTTTAAAGAGTTCATCCATTTTGAAAAATCAACTCATGGATTTAAAAAACTTGTTCACAAAATCGAAAAAGTTCACGAATTTGAAAAAAGTTCACCAGATTTTAAAAAAAAGTTCACAAAACCGAAAAACGTTCATCAATTTTAAAAATTGTGCAAAAATTTGAAAAAAAAAGTTCACTGGATTTTGAAAAAAGTTCATGGGAATCTGAAAAAAAATCATCGATTCTGAAAAAAGTTCATCGATTTTGAAAAAAGTTCATGATTTTGAAAAACTTCCATAGATTTTGAAAAAGATCATCGATCTCGACTAAAAGTTCATTGGTTTTGAAAAAATCTCACGAATTTGAAGAAAAAGTTCACGCAGTCAGATAAAAGAAAAAGAAATAAAAAAACGAACAAAACCGTTCCAAGAAAAACAAAAAAAATAAAAAGAATAAGTTACGCGAATTGAGGAATAAAAGGGTAAAAAATAAGTAAGTTAGAACAAATGAAACAAGGTGGCGTAGTGGCTTTGTAGCCGGCTTGGCCATGTTGATCATAGCCGAGAAGTCTTGGTGCTCGTGCCCCTAAGGACCAGCATCCATGAGTCATAACAAAACTTTTGTGTAGAGCAGACGATACATACCATGCACGACAGTTGCATGATACAAATCTAGCCGTCTGCTTCCTTTTGACGATATGCATGGATGACCTGATATGGGTTGTCGTCTATAAATCGTCCATACAATGTCGTCTACGTAGCATCGCTCAAGTCATAATTATCGTCATTAAATTGATCTAAAGCATCATAATCATCGTCGTTAAACCCTTGAATTGATCTGAAGCACTTGACACCAGATCTCGTCGTCACAGACACTTTGTCAAAAACCCTAACCTCGCTACTCCAAGGAGACGACATGAATCTATGTTGGAGCTTTGTCGACTTTTTTTGTTCTTTAACAGAAAACAAAGGAAAAGTTAAATGGGCCGGCCGAGGGGTGTGCTGCAGGCGCCGGTTTGCAGAATGGCCTATAACGGGCGCTTGCAGTGCTAAATAGGATCCGTCCTAGTTTCTTCCATGGAAACGGACCAACTCATGTTTGCCAAAAAAATCCGGACATGCTCATGTGTTTAGTTTCCTCTGTTCTAATCGGTTTTCTTGCATGCACTTAAGACATATGTACACTCGTATATTACTATACTAAACAATATGCAAATACTTATGCACTTGATTAGTCTATCTTAAAATATTATTTATATTTTTAAAAATACTCGGGTTTATTTTAGAAGTTCATCAAAAGTATAAAACATCCTAAATAAAACAAAATTACATCAAGGTCTCTCGACCATGGGACAATCACTACCGCTGCCAGAACAAACCGATGTCGCCACTCGCATGCCGAAACCGGCTTGGCCATGTTGATCATAGCCGAGAAGTCTTGGTGCTCGTGCCCCTATGGACTAGCACCCATGAGTCATAATGAAAATGCTGTGCAGAAATGCATACCATGCACGACAGCTGCACGATACAAATCTAGCCGTCCGCTCACTTTTGGCGATATGCATGGACGACCTGATATGGGTTGTCGTCTATAAATTGTCCATACAATGTCGTCTGCGTAGCATTGCTCGAGTCATAATCATCGTATTAAATCCTTGAATTGATCTGAAGCACTTGACACCAGATCTCGTCGCGGACGCGTTGTTAAAAACCGTAACCTCGTTACTCCAAGGAGATGACATGAATCTATGTTGGAGCTTCGTCGACTCTATCCGGACGGATGCATCCGAGGAGGGGGTTGAAACCCATAAGATCAACTCAAAAATGAAGCGCCATCATCCGTGCAAGCGCCGTCACCGCGAAGAGTAATAAACCCTAACCTAAACTACTAGAAGGAGCCAAGGCATCATGATTGCCCTCTTCGTCACCAGTCACCGGAGGGGTAGACAGAGGAGTGAAATCCATGGGTTTGCCGGTGAAGCTTGGAGGAAGGATAACTTTACCCTGACCGCCTTTGCTTGAGGGAAAAGGAAGCGTGTAACACCATTGACTACTATGAGTACCTGTATAATCTTTATTTATTTAATAATAACCCTAATGTACATGTTATTAGGCCAACTCCACGGCGCGACCCCAAACGGACGTCCGGTTTGGCCGGATTTTATCCCTTTGGGTAGGGCGATGGGGTCGTGTCTGGGCCTGTCCTGGGATGCAGTGGCCGTGCGTCCAGCGTGCGGCCACAACCGTTTGCCCCATCCTGTCCACCAGGGCAAAAAATGCACACATTTTCATATCAAAACTAGTTTGCAAGTCCAAATATTAATTGCCTGAAAATAAAAATAGTTTTACAACCCAATCGAAATTGTCTCTAATAAAATAGTTGGCAATGTGATCCCACACATGCCAATACATCTATTGGTTGCCAATGTGATCCCACACGTGCTCAACCAAGTCATTTTGAAGATCCAAATGAGTGTGCCAATCATGCAGCTCACGATGGAATTGGACAAACTTTTCAAATGTGGCCGGTTCTTGGTGCAGAGGCTCAACATTTTCACCTTGATAATCAAATCCTTGGTCGAAGATACTCTCATCACACTCGTCCTCGACGATCATGTTGTGCATGATCACACAAGTAGTCATCACCTCCCAAAGCTTCGTTTCATCCCATGACAGTGTAGGGTTTCGAACGATACCCCACCGGGATTGAAGCACATCAAAAGCACGTTCCATATCCTTTCTAGCACTCTCTTGCATTTGAGCAAATCTCTTTCTCTTCTCACCTTGGGGTTTTGAGATTGTCTTCACAAAAGTTGACCACTGAGGATATATACCATCATCTAGATAGTATCCCTTGTTGTACTGGTGGCCGTTGATCTCAAAGTTGACAGGTGGGGAGTGGCCTTCTACAAGCCTTGCGAAGACTGGAGAACGTTGCAGCACGTTGATATCATTATGAGAACCTGCCATGCCGAAGAAAGAAAGCCAAATCCAAAGATCTTGCCAAGCCACCGCTTCTAATATGACAGTGCACGCTTTGACATGCCCCTTGTGCTGGCCCTGCCAAGCAAATGGACAGTTCTTCCACTCCCAGTGCATACAATCTATGCTGCCAAGCATGCCTGGAAAGCCTCCAGCTGTGTTGGACGCCAACAATCCCTCTGTATCAGCGGCAGTTGGCTGCCTCAAGTACTCTGGGCCAAACACCTCGATCACAGCCTGGCAGAACTTGTACATTGAAATCAGACATGTTGTCTCACTCATACGCACATACTGATCTACCAGATCGCCTGAAACTCCATATGCAAGCATGCGGATGGCCGCGGTGCATTTCTGGTAAGAGGAGAATCAAAGCTTGCCAAGGGCATCCGTCTTGCACTCGAAGTATGGGTCATGAGCAACCACTCCCTCTCGGACACGATTGAACACATGCCTTGCCATTCGAAAACGGCGATGGAATTTATCCGGCTTGAAGAGCAGGGTGTTGGCAAAGTAATCAGCATAGAGCAGGGTGTGGCCTCTCTCTCCCTGTTGCGGTTCAGGTTGGGAGCATGGCCAGGGATTGACCCCATGTACCGAGGAAGCTGCCGTTGAATGTGGTCGTGAACGACTAGTGCAGCCACCACAAGATCTTCATCATCTGACGACGAATCGTCCGATGAACAAATGTTGGGGAACGTAGTAATTTCAAAAAATTTCCTACGCACACGCAAGATCATGGTGATGATATAGCAACGAGGGGAGAGTGCTGTCTACGTACCCTTGTAGACCGAAGCGGAAGCGTTGACACAACGTAGTGGAAGTAGTCGTACGTCTTCCCGGTTCAACCGATCCAGGCACCGTTACTCCGGTACCTCCGAGTTCTTGACACACGTACAGCTCGATGACGCACCCTCGATCTCCAATCCAGTAGAGGCGCCGAGAGGGAGTTCCGTCAGCACGACGGCGTGGTGACGATCTTGATGTTCTCCTGTCGCAGGGCTTCGCCTAAGCACCGCTACAATATGACCGAGGTGTAATATCGTGGAGGGGGGCACTGCACACGGCTAAGGAACGATCAATGATCAACTTGTGTGTTCTAGGGTGCCCCCCTACCCCCGTATATAAAGGAGGGAGGGAGGAGGTGGCCGGCCCTAGGAGGGGGCGCGCCATAGGAGGAGGAAACCTACTCCAAGTAGGTTTCCCCTCTTTTTCCTAATCTTATTTGGAGGGGGAAGGAAGGAGTACTAGTAGTTGGAAGGAGTACTAGTAGTATGAAAGGAAGAGGGGGAAGGAGAAAGGAAAGGGGGGGCCGGCCCCCCTCCCCAATTTGGATTGGGCTTGGGGGGGCGCGCCCCCTTCCCTTGCTCCTTCTCCCTTCATCCTACATGGGCCCAATAAGGCCCATATACTTCCCGGGGGGTTCCGGTAACCTCCCGGAGCTCCGGTATATTCCCAAACTCTCCCGGAACCTTTTCGGTGTCCAAATATATCCGTCCAATATATCAATCTTTATGTCCCGACCATTTCGAGACTCCTCGTCATGTCCATGATCACATCCGGGACTCCGAATAACCTTCGGTACATCAAAATACATAAACTCATAATGTAACTGTCATCGAAACCTTAAGCGTGCGGACCCTACGGTTCGAGAACAATGTAGACATGACCGAGACACGTCCCTAGTCAATAACCAATAGCGGGACCTGGATGTCCATATTGGTTCCTACATATTCTACGAAGATCTTTATCGGTCAAACCGCATAACAACATACTTTGTTCCCTTTGTCATCGGTATGTTACTTGCCCGAGATTTGATCGTCGGTATCCAATACCTAGTTCAATCTCGTTACCGGCAAGTCTCTTTACTCGTTCTGTAATACGTCATCTCATAACTAACTCATTAGTTACATGCTTGCAAGGCTTAAGTGATGAGTATTACCGAGAGGGCCCAGAGATACCTCTCCGACAAACGGAGTGACAAATCCTAATCTCGAATTATGCCAACTCAACATGAACCTTTGGAAACACCTGTAGATCACCTTTATAATCACCCAGTTACGTTGTGACGTTTGGTAGCACACAAAGTGTTCTTCCGGTACACGGGAGTTGCACAATCTCATAGTTGCAGGAACTTTGTATAAGTCATGAAGAAAGCAATAGCAGTATACTAAACGATCAAGTGCTAGGCTAACAGAATGGGTCATGTCAATCACATCATTCTTCTAATGATGTGATCCCACTAATCAAATGACAACACATGTCTATGGTCAGGAAACATGACCATCTTTGATTAATGAGCTAGTCAAGTAGAGGCATACTAGTGACCATAGTTTTGTCTATGTATTCACACATGTATTATGTTTCCGGTTAATACAATTCTAGCATGAATAATAAACATTTTATCATGATATGAGGAAATAAATAATAACTTTATTATTGCCTTTAGGGCATATTTCCTTCAGTCTCCCACTTGCACTAGAGTCAATAATCTAGATTACATAGTAATGATTCTAACACCCATGGAGTCTTGGTGCTGATCATGTTTTGCTCGTGAGAGAGGCTTAGTCAACAGGTCTGCAACATTCAGATCCGTATGTATCTTGCAAATCTCTATGTCTCCCACTTGGACTTGGTCCCGAATGGAATTGAAGCGTCTCTTGATGTGCTTGGTCCTCTTGTGAAATCTGGATTCCTTTGCCAGGGCAATTGCACCAGTATTATCACAGAAGATCTTCATTGGTCCCGATGCACTAGGTATGACACCTAGATCGGAAATGAACTCCTTCATCCAGACTCCTTCATTTGCTGCTTCAGAAGCAGCTATGTACTCCGCTTCACATGTAGATCCCGCCACGACGCTTTGTTTAGAACTGCACCAACTTACAGCTCCACCGTTTAATAAAAACACGTATCCGGTTTGCGATTTTGAATCGTCCGGATCAGTGTCAAAGCTTGCATCGACGTAACCATTTACGACTAGCTCTTTGTCACCTCCATATACGAGAAACATATCCTTAGTCCTTTTCAGGTATTTCAGGATGTTCTTGACCGCTGTCCAGTGATCCACTCCTGGATTACTTTGGTACCTCCCTACTAAGCTTATTGCTAAGCATACGTCAGGTCTGGTATACAACATTGCATACATGATAGAGCCTATGGCTGAAGCATAGGGAACACTTTTCATTTTCTCTCTATCTTCTGCTGTGGTCGGGCATTGAGTTCGACTCAACTTCACACCTTGTAGCACAGGCAAGAAACCTTTCTTTGCCTGATCCATATTGAACTTTTTCAATATTTTGTCAAGGTATGTGCTTTGTGAAAGTCCTATTAAGCGTCTCGATCTATCTCTATAGATCTTGATGCCTAATATGTAAGCAGCTTCACCGAGGTCTTTCATTGAAAAACTTTTATTCAAGTATCCCTTTATGCTATCCAGAAATTCTATATCATTTCCAATTAATAATATGTCATCAACATATAAAACTAGAAATGCTACAGAGCTCCCACTCACTTTCTTGTAAATACAGGCTTCTCCAAAAGTCTGTACAAAACCATATGCTTTGATCACACTATCAAAACGTTTATTCCAACTCCGAGATGCTTGCACCAGTCCATAAATGGAACGTTGGAGCTTGCACACTTTGTCGGCACCTTTTGGATCAACAAAACCTTCCGGCTGCATCATATACAACTCTTCTTCTAGAAATCCATTCAAGAATGCAGTCTTGACATCCATTTGCCAAATTTCATAATCATGAAATGCAGCAATAGCCAACATGATTCGGACAGACTTAAGCATCGCTACGGGTGAGAAAGTCTCATCGTAGTCAACCCCTTGAACTTGTCGAAAACCTTTTGCAACAAGTCGAGCTTTATAGATAGTAATATTACCATCAGCGTCAGTCTTCTTCTTGAAAATGATCCATTTATTCTCAATGGCTTGCCGATCATCGGGCAAGTCAACCAAAGTCCATACTTTGTTATCATACATGGATCCTATCTCAGATTTCATGGCCTCCAGCCATTTTGCGGAATCTGGGCTCATCATCGCTTCCTCATAGTTTGTAGGTTCATCATGGTCAAGTAACATGACTTCCAGAATAGGATTACCGTACCACTCTGGTGCGGATCTTACTCTGGTGGACCTACGAGGTTCAGTAGAAACTTGATCTGAAGTTTCATGATCAATATCATTAGCTTCCTCACTAATTGGTGTGGTTGTCACGGGAACCGGTTCTCGTGATGAACTACCTTCCAATAAGGGAGTAGATACAGTTATCTCATCAAGTTCTACTTTCCTCCCACTCACTTCTTTCGAGAGAAACTCCTTCTCTAGAAAGGATCCATTCTTAGCAACGAATGTTTTGCCTTCGGATCTGTGATAGAAGGTGTACCCAACAGTTTCTTTTGGGTATCCTATGAAGACACATTTCTCCGATTTGGGTTCGAGCTTATCTGGTTGAAGTTTCTTCACATAAGCATCGCTGCCCCAAACTTTAAGAAACGACAACTTTGGTTTCTTGCCAAACCACAGTTCATAAGGCGTCGTCTCAACGGATTTTGATGGTGCCCTATTTAACGTGAATGCGGCCGTCTCTAAAGCATAACCCCAAAATGATAGCGGTAAATCGGTAAGAGACATCATAGATCGCACCATATCAAGTAAAGTACGATTACGACGTTCGGACACACCATTTCTTTGTGGTGTTCCAGGTGGCGTGAGTTGCGAAACTATTCCGCATTGTTTCAAATGTAAACCAAACTCGTAACTCAAATATTCTCCTCCACGATCAGATCGCAGAAATTTTATTTTCTTGTTACGATGATTTTCAACTTCACTCTGAAATTCTTTGAACTTTTCAAATGTTTCAGACTTGTGTTTCATTAAATAGATATACCCATATCTACTTAAATCATCTGTGAAGGTGAGAAAATAACGATATCCGCCACGAGCTTCAACATTCATCGGGCCACATACATCTGTATGTATGATTTCTAACAAATCCGTTGCTCTCTCCATAGTTCTGGAGAACGGTGTTTTAGTCATCTTGCCCATGAGGCACGGTTCACAAGTACCAAGTGATTCATAATCAAGTGATTCCAGAAGTCCATCGGTATGGAGTTTCTTCATGCGTTTTACACCGATATGACCTAAACGGCAGTGCCACAAATAAGTTGCACTATCATTATCAACTCTGCATCTTTTGGCTTCAACATTATGAATATGTGTTTCACTACTATCGAGATTCAATAAAAATAGACCACTCTTCAAGGGTGCATGACCATAAAAGATATTACTCATATAAATAGAACAACCATTATTCTCTGATTTAAATGAATAACCGTCTCGCATCAAACAAGATCCAGATATAATGTTCATGCTCAACGCAGGCACCAAATAACAATTATTTAGGTCTAAAACTAATCCTGATGGTAGATGTAGAGGTAGCGTGCCGACGGCGATCACATCGACTTTGGAACCGTTTCCCACGCGCATCGTCACCTCGTCCTTGGCCAGTGCTCGCTTATTCCGTAGTCCCTGTTTCGAGTTGCAAATATTAGCAACAGAACCAGTATCAAATACCCAGGTGCTACTACGAGCTCTAGTTAGGTACACGTCAATAACATGTATATCACATATACCTTTGTTCACTTTGCCATCCTTCTTATCCGCCAAATACTTGGGGCAGTTCCGCTTCCAGTGACCAGTCTGCTTGCAGTAGAAGCACTCAGTTTCAGGCTTAGGTCCAGACTTGGGTTTCTTCTCTTGAGCAGCAACTTGCTTGCCGTTCTTTTTGAAGTTCCCCTTCTTCTTCCCTTTGCCCTTCTTCTTGAAACTAGTGGTCTTGTTGACCATCAACACTTGATGCTCCTTCTTGATTTCTACCTCCGCGGCTTTCAGCATCGCGAAGAGCTCGGGAATAGTCTTGTTCATCCCTTGCATATTATAGTTCATCACAAAGCTCTTGTAGCTTGGTGGCAGTGATTGAAGAATTATGTCAATGACACTATCATCAGGAAGATTAACTCCCAGTTGAATCAAGTGATTGTTATACCCAGACATTCTGAGTATATGTTCACTGACAGAACTATTCTCCTCCATCTTGCAGCTGTAGAACTTATTGGAGACTTCATATCTCTCAATCCGGGCATTTGCTTGAAATATTAACTTCAACTCCTGGAACATCTCATATGCTCCATGACGTTCAAAACGTCGTTGAAGACCCGGTTCTAAGCCGTAAAGCATGGCACACTGAACTATAGAGTAGTCATCAGCTTTGCTCTGCCAGACGTTCTTAACGTCGTCAGTTGCATCAGCAGCAGGCCTGGCACCCAGCGGTGCTTCCAGGACGTAACTCTTCTGTGCAGTAATGAGGATAATCCTCAGGTTACGGACCTAGTCCGTGTAATTGCTACCATCATCTTTCAACTTTGCTTTCTCAAGGAACGCATTAAAATTCAACGGAACAACAGCACGAGCCATCTATCTACAAACAAACATAGACAAGCAATGATACTATCAGGTACTAAGTTCATGATAAATTTAAGTTCAATTAATCATATTACTTAAGAACTCCCACTTAGACAGACATCTCTCTAGTCATCTAAGTGATCACGTGATCCAAATCAACTAAACCATAACCGATCATCACGTGAGATGGAGTAGTTTTCAATGGTGAACATCATTATGTTGATCATATCTACTATATGATTCACGCTCGACCTTTCGGTCTCCGTATTCCGAGGCCATATCTGCATATGCTAGGCTCGTCAAGTTTAACCTGAGTATTCTGCGTGTGCAAAACTGGCTTGCACCCGTTGTAGATGGACGTAGAGCTTATCACACCCGATCATCACGTGGTGTCTCGGCACGACGAACTTTGGCAACGGTGCATACTCAGGGAGAACACTTCTTGATAATTTTAGTGAGAGATCATCTTAAAATGCTACCGTCAATCAAAGCAAGATAAGATGCATAAAGGATAAACATCACATGCAATCAATATAAGTGATATGATATGGCCATCATCATCTTCTGCTTGTGATCTCCATCTCCGAAGCACCGTCGTGATCACCATCGTCACCGGCGCGACACCTTGATCTCCATCATAGCATCGTTGTCGTTTACGCCATCTATTGCTTCTACGACTATCGCTACCGCTTAGTGATAAAGTAAAGCAATTACAGGGCGTTTGCATTTCATACAATAAAGCGACAACCATATGGCTCCTGCCAGTTGCCGATAACTTCGGTTACAAAACATGATCATCTCATACAATAAAATATAGCATCACGTCTTGGCCATATCACATTACAACATGCCCTGCAAAAACAAGTTAGACGTCCTCTACTTTGTTGTTGCAAATTTTACGTGGCTGCTACGGGCTTAGCAAGAACCGTTCTTACCTACGCATCAAAACCACAACGATAGTTTGTCAAATAGACTCCGTTTTAACCTTCACAAGGACCGGGCGTAGCCACACTCGGTTCAACTAAAGTTGGAGAAACAGACACCCGCTAGTCACCTGTGTGCAAAGCACGGCGGTAAAACCAGTCTCGCGTAAGCGTACGCGTAATGTCGGTCCGGGCCGCTTCATCCAACAATACCGCTGAACCAAAGTATGACATGCTGGTAGGTAGTATGACTTATATCGTCCACAACTCACTTGTGTTCTACTCGTGCATATAACATCAATGCATAAAAACCTAGGCTTGGATGCCACTGTTGGGGAACGTAGTAATTTCAAAAAAATTCCTACGCACACGCAAGATCATGGTGATGATATAGCAACGAGGGGAGAGTGTTGTCTACGTACCCTTGTAGACCGAAGCGGAAGCGTTGACACAACATAGTGGAAGTAGTCGTACGTCTTCCCGGTTCAACCGATCCAGGCACCGTTACTTCTGTACCTCCGAGTTCTTGACACACGTACAGCTCGATGACGCACCCTCGATCTCCAATCCAGTAGAGGCGCCGAGAGGGAGTTTCGTCAGCACGACGGCGTGGTGACGATCTTGATGTTCTCCTGTCGCAGGGCTTCGCCTAAGCACCGCTACTATATGACCGAGGTGTAATATCATGGAGGGGGGCACCGCACACGGCTAAGGAACGATCAATGATCAACTTGTGTGTTCTAGGGTGCCCCCCTACCCCCGTATA
This sequence comes from Triticum timopheevii, assembly GCA_963921465.1. Lineage (NCBI taxonomy): Eukaryota > Viridiplantae > Streptophyta > Magnoliopsida > Poales > Poaceae > Triticum > Triticum timopheevii. Next base: position 483,088,519 of record OY997270.1, on the reverse strand, counting down.
TAAAGGAGGGAGGGAGGAGGTGGCCGGCCCTAGGAGGGGGCGCGCCATAGGAGGAGGAAACCTACTCCAAGTAGGTTTCCCCTCTTTTTCCTAATCTTATTTGGAGGGGGAAGGAAGGAGTACTAGTAGTTGGAAGGAGTACTAGTAGTATGAAGGAAGAGGGGGAAGGAGAAAGGAAAGGGGGGGCCGGCCCCCCTCCCCAATTCGGATTGGGCTTAGGGGGGGGGGCGCCCCCTTCCCTTGCTCCTTCTCCCTTCATCTTACATGGGCCCAATAAGGCTCATATACTTCCCGGGGGGTTCCGGTAACCTCCCGGAGCTCCGGTATATTCCCAAACTCTCCCGGAACCTTTCCGGTGTCCAAATATATCCGTCCAATATATCAATCTTTATGTCTCGACCATTTCGAGACTCCTCGTCATGTCCATGATCGCATCCGGGACTCCGAATAACCTTCGGTACATCAAAATACATAAACTCATAATGTAACTGTCATCGAAACCTTAAGCGTGCGGACCCTATGGTTCGAGAACAATGTAGACATGACCGAGACACGTCCCTAGTCAATAACCAATAGCGGGACCTAGATGTCCATATTGGTTCCTACATATTCTACGAAGATCTTTATCGGTCAAACCGCATAACAACATACTTTGTTCCCTTTGTCATCGGTATGTTACTTGCCCGAGATTTGATCGTCGGTATCCAATACCTAGTTCAATCTCGTTACCGGCAAGTCTCTTTACTCGTTCTGTAATACGTCATCTCATAACTAACTCATTAGTTACATGCTTGCAAGGCTTAAGTGATGAGTTACCGAGAGGGCCCAGAGATACCTCTCCGACAAACGGAGTGACAAATCCTAATCTCGAATTATGCCAACTCAACATGAACCTTTGGAAACACCTGTAGAGCTCCTTTATAATCACCCAGTTACGTTGTGACGTTTGGTAGCACACAAAGTGTTCTTCCGGTACACGGGAGTTGCACAATCTCATAGTTGCAGGAACTTTGTATAAGTCATGAAGAAAGCAATAGCAGTATACTAAACGATCAAGTGCTAGGCTAACAGAATGGGTCATGTCAATCACATCATTCTTCTAATGATGTGATCCCACTAATCAAATGACAACACATGTCTATGGTCAGGAAACATGACCATCTTTGATTAATGAGCTAGTCAAGTAGAGGCATACTAGTGACCATAGTTTTGTCTATGTATTCACACATGTATTATGTTTCCGGTTAATACAATTCTAGCATGAATAATAAACATTTATCATGATATGAGGAAATAAATAATAACTTTATTATTGCCTCTAGGGCATATTTCCTTCAACAAATTGTTGGGGAACGTAGTAATTTCAAAAAAATTCCTAAGCACACGTAAGATCATGGTGATGCATAGCAACGAGAGGGAAGGGTGTTGTCCATGTACCCTCGTAGACCGTAAGCAGTAGCGTTAGCACAATGCGGTTGATGTAGTCGTACGTCTTCACAATCCGATCGATCAAGTACCGAATGTATGGCTTCTCCGAGTTTAGCACACATTCAGCTCGATGACGTCCCACAAACTCTGATCCAGCAGAGCTTTGCGGGAGAGTTTCGTCAGCACGACGGTGTCATGACGGTGTTGGTGATGCTACCGACACAGGGCTTCGCCTAAGCACCGCTACGATATTACTGAGGTGGAATATGGTGGAGGGTGGCACCGCACACGGCTAAGAGATCAATGATCAATTGTTGTGTCTAGAGGTCCCCCTGCCCCCGTATATAAAGGAGGGAGGGAGAGGCCGGCCCTAGAGGGGGCGCGCCAAGTGTGGGGAGTCCTACTAGGACTCCCAAGTCCTAGTAGGATTCCCCTTTCCTTTCCGGAGTAGGAGAGAAGGAAAGAGGGGGAGAGGGAGAAGGAAAAGGGGGATGCACCCCTTGTCCAATTCGGACCAGAGGGGGGCGCGCGCCTCCTTCCTTTTGGCCTCTCTCCTCTATTCCCGTATGGCCCAATAAGGCCCAATACTTTTCCTGGTGAATTCCCGTAACTCCCCGATACTCCGAAAATACCCGAATCACTCGGAACCTTTCCAATGTCCAAATATAGTCGTCCAATATATAGATCTTTACATCTCGATCATTTTGAGACTCCTCGTCATGTCCCCGATCTCATCCGGGACTCCGAACTACCTTCGATACATCAAAACACATAACTCATAATATAATCGTCATCAGATTTGATCTCTAAGGGCCCATGTAGGTGGCATGACAAGGTGGTGGGAAGTTTAGTCCCACCATGCTAGTGGAAGGAAAGTTGGAGTGGTTTATAAGGGTGGCTCTTCTACATGCTTTGGAGCTTGAAAAGAGAAGAGGCCCTCGCGCGCTCCTCCTCCGCCGCCCGCCTCGCGCCGAGCCGAGCTCACACCTATGCGCTTATTTTTGCCAGTCACTAACGGAGAGGTTCTGCCAGCAGAGCCACGATCTGAGACGTCGGATCGTGGGCTGTCACGGACTCGGGCGTGGGTTTGTCAAGCCCACGTCTCTCCACGCGGCTGCGGCTATATAAGTGTGTTGTGTCTCCTAACCCTAGCCGCCACGAACATATCACATCTGCTCACGCGCACGCCCACCGTCGTTCCTTTGCTGCTGCTGCCGCCGGTGACTCCATCCCGTCCGCCGCGTACACGGTCAACGGGAGAGCAGGTCTCCGAAACCACGCCCTCCTGGTTCCTGTACGGGGTGAGGGGCGAATAGATTTTTGGGCAGCGATTACGCGACTGCTCGCTTCCGATCGTCTACCTCCTCTACGTCCGCGTCACCTTCGTCATCACCATGTCCACCGACGCTGACCGTGCCGCTGCCGAGAAAGCTGAAGCCGACAAGAAGGCCGCCGAGGATGCCGCTGCTGCCACCAAAGCTGCGGCTTTTGCATGGCCTACTGGAGGGTATAACTTGTTTATCCCGCTCCTACTGTTTTCTGTTTTAGCCATACTAGCGTTATACGTAGATCTTTCTGCAATTAGCGTAGTATGTGCTTGCTTGACTGAGTATCAGTATGCGTTTATTTCTGTCAATGCCATGCTAGTAATTTACTCGTGGATTAATTTCCGACCGCCTCGTCCTCCACGACCCCCGCGCCCATTGTCACCACCAGACCCATCGACGACCAACCGCTTTTTGAGCTTCTCCTCCTTTGCGGCCTTTGCTTTGATGCGACGGTTTTGCTGCGTCTCCGAGCCGATCTTCTGGACGAGCATGATGCTCGGATCCTCTGGCACATCCGTCGACTCTATCTCCGACATGTTCTCCAATGGTTCCATGCGTCGACGGCGGAAGGAAGGAGAGGGTGGAAGAAAAGAGCGGGAATTGGGCGAAGAGCGGCGGGGAATGGAAGAAGAGAGTGAGGGATTTTGAAACGAGAACAGTGCGGGATGCTACAAAAGTGCAGACTTCGTCTTCCTTTTGGGTGGACCGGGGGAGGGGGCGGAGAGCGACATTTCACGTGTTCGGACTCCCACAAAGCCCTACGTTTGTCTTCGGTTTACGGGAAGAAATCGCATCTAGACCATACCGCAGAGCGATACAGGACCGTTGTTGGATGACTTCCGTGATCCGGACAACATGGTCCAGACGGCATACAGGAGGTTTGTGGGTCGGCGTTGAACATGCCCTAAGCATCCATGGAACCCTGCAGTCAGCAGTTCCCTCAGGTTTGGAACCGTGCCATGATGTGGCACTGCTCACTTGATTTTGTGTACTAGTACTTGGTGTGAACGACTGAACGGTGTCTTGCAATGCACTGCGCCGTATGCACGGCGAGTCGCCTTGGGTACTGTGCTGCGTAGGAGGTCAAAGATCAGAGGTAATTTAGTGTACGAGCAGCCCGAGGATTCTTTTATGACCCGTAGTAAGCACTACTCCTACTCAATAAATCCGGGCTAGTAGTGCTACCCGTGCCTGTTTCCTTGTGTGCTTCTCCAGCAAATTAATCTTTCTTCTTGGCGGCGGTGGCCATGGACGATGCGGCGGCGGCGGCCGCATCCAAGAAGCGGAAGCGGGACGAGCGCGAGGCGCAAGATCCCCCGGCGAGCAGGGATGGCGGCGGCGACGAGGGCGTCGACCTCATCAGCCGCCTCCCCGACGAGCTCCTCGGCACCATCATCTCCTTGCTCCCCAGAACCAAGGAAGCCGCCCGAACGGCCATCCTCTCCTCCCGGTGGCGCCACCTCTGCGCACCACCCCGCTCAGTCTCGTCGTCGACTGTGGACTCTCCGGGCAAGAGCAGAACCGCATCGCCATCGTCTCCAAGATCCTCGACGCGCACCCTGGCCCCGCCCACCGCCTCTTCCTCTCCGACATCCGCCTCAGCCGCGACCGCTACGCCAAGTTCGACGGCTGGTTCCGGTCCCCCGCCCTCGATGGCCTCCAGGAGCTCGGCTTCACCTCCTCCGGTGACACCTACTGCCGCAACGGGGGCACTAGGCCTCCGCGCCCGCTGCCGCCTTCCGTGCTCCGATTCGCGCCCACCCTGCACGCCGCCAGCATCGGCCGTTGCGATTTCCCCGAGATTAGTGCTGCCCCCGCGCTTCTTCTTCCTCGGCTGAAGCAGCTCAATCTGTGCGACATCGTCATCTCGGAGGCGGCTATCCACCGCCTGCTCGCAGGCTGCATTGTGCTCGAGCGCCTTGAGCTTCAGAGTCTCAGCGGGCTCAGCGCCATCCGAATCGTGTCACCGACTCTCCGGAGTATTTGTGTCTCTGTATGTTCCTACCCTGAAACAGATGTGGAGCTTGTCATTGAGGAGGCACCTTGCCTTGAGAGATTGATCTCACGTGGTTCATTTGGTGGCCCAAGAACAATCAGGGTCATCGTGGCGCCGAAATCTCGCGGCGCCGGTTTCACCGAGATTAATGCTGCCCCCGTGCTTCTTCTCCCTCGGCTCAAGCAGCTCAATTTGTATGACGTCGCCATCTCGGAGGAGGCCATACACCGCCTACTCGCAGGCTGCATTATGCTCCAGGGCCTTGAGCTTCATAGAATCTGCGGGCTCAGCACCGTCCGGGTCGTTTCACAAACCCTTCAGAGTATTGGTGTCTCTGTATATTCCAACTCCAAAGAAGATGTGTTTCATGAGCTTGTCATTGAGGATGCACCATGCCTTGAGAGATTGACTTCATCTAATGGAAATGGCCCAAGGACAATCAGAATCATTGGAGCGCCTAAACTGATGGTGCTGGGCTATGTGTCTACTGAAATCTGCAAACTTGTGATTGGAACCACAATTGTTAAGGTATAATATAACCAGTCTTCTTCTTGGAACATACATATATTGGTGTTATTTCTTGATGTATTTATCCTTTTTCTCCAGGAAATGGTCCCCATCAACTTCATCATGCTGGTGCGCACAGTGAAGATCTTGGCTTTAGAATCTATCGGTCCTAATCTGGATGCAGTTATTGGATTCCTTAGATGCTTTCCCTGCACCGAGAATCTATACATCCAGGTGAAGTCCTTGCTGTTAAATGTTAACCACTCCAGCAAAAAATGTAAAATGGCATGGTGTTAAACATGTTCAAAGAGGTTTTCATCTTTGATCAATCATATATCTTTCTGGGTGCCTAGCTTGGACGTCTGATGTAATGTTTGGTTAAATTAATATTCACAATAAAAAAATGGTTTCCCAAGTTTACGTTGATAGAAACTTTCAAGGTAATAAAGAAACCTTCTAGGGGATTATTCTGTTCAATAATCCTGAATTTACACATCATGCAAGTCATCCTGATGTTAATAGATGCCATCTATGAAGATGTAATTCTTTCTATGCTTATTTTTTTTTCTCTTCTTCTGCAGTCATCGCTTAGGAAGGATATGAAAAATGTGTGGCTACATAATATGCTCGGTCCAATAGAATGCCTTGATCTGCATCTCACAAAGATTGTATTGGATGGCTATGTAGGCATGAGACCAGACGTTAACTTTGCCAAGTTCTTTGTTCTGAATGCAAGGCTGCTCAAGGTAATGAGATTTGGCCTCTCTGGTTGCCACGGTGAGAAATGGATGGCTAATCAACACAGGCGGCTGCAGCTGGATAACAGAGCCTCTAGAAATGCTCGATTTGATTTTAAACTAGTTCATGGTAACCGTAACATGAACATACATGATATGAGGAAGGCTGATCCCTTTGATAGCTAAATGATGTCGACCATGCTCACGGCTGCTGCATGCGGCTGTGATCTTCCTCAAGGCAGTTAGTTAGCTGATCCCTTGCTGCTTCGTTTTATTTTCTTGTCTTTGGGGCTTGAGTGAGGAAGGCATCATTGATTGTAAGCTGCCTTTTCCATTTCTCTTATGTTCTGTGCGGTTGTTGTGTACCTTGTGCCGTAAGCCGTTCATTCAGCACCTCTGTATCTTTTGACCATTTGGGGCCTTCTTAAGACGTAATGCCTTTTGCCTAAAAGATATTGTTGATTGGGTTGATGCCGAGATACTCTGTTTATCTTGTTATATACTTCCTCCGTTCCCAAATATTTGTCTTTCTAGGCATTTTAAATGGACACTACATACGGATGTATGTAGACTTATTTTAGAATGTAGATTCACTCATTTTGCTTCGTACGTAGTCACTTATTGAAATCTCTAGAAAGACAAATATTTGGGAACGGAGGGAGTATTTTGTTCCAAACATTCTAAGCATTTGTTTTACACAACCTTCTTTTTCTTATCGAAACCTTGGTGTACCGTCTACTGTATGTCGACTGGGAACTGAAAGAGCAGCTCATCTTTGCATGTTGCAACGTTTTGTCAGCATACTTGAGGTTGAGGCGTTTTGTCAGCATACTTGAGGTTGAGGCGTAAAGCCCTTGCAGACAAATTTCCTGGAGCTTGGGGAATTATTTTGATCAGAAGAGGGAGCTTAACTATCAGCGAGAAATCATTTTAAGCCAGCATATAAATGTGATCTAAAATAAGTTTGTTGTGCGAAATATTGTTCCAAAACTTCAGGAAACTGATATAAAGTTATAAACACAGAACAAATAGTACATTTGGGGAAGTTTTATTGTGTCTGTGATGTGTCCATGACTCCCATAAACCTTCTCTACTTTTGGTTTCGGTTTGTGGGGTTTTGGATGTCCGGACCTTCAAGAAGGGCACGACTCGCGCACGTCAACATTGTCCGGTCAAGCTAGAGAGGCGATGACCAACGGGACCATTGCATTATTCCACTGAGAGATTGGTACCCTCCAGTCATAGGAGTTTAGGACCACATGCTGCTGCCGGCAAGCTTGGATCCATGAAGCCCCATGCCGTATGCGTGAGCTCCACCCGGCAGATCGGCGTGAAGCTGCCGGCTGTGCCACTCCGCCGATGAACACCATCGATGGGCGCCGCAGATCCTTCAGATGTCGGTTATTCTTTGTGTTTGCGGATGATGAGGATAGATGATGTATAGATGGTAGCGATGTAATGCAGTCATTTGTATTTATTGTGTTTGCCCAAACAACAACAGCAATGCGTGCTTTGCTTCTAGGTTTCTTGCCTACGGCTGTCGTCGGCATAGCTCTATGCCTACGGCTGCCGTCGGCATAGACCCGTCGGCGTAGATGTCGTCAGCGTAGTCTTGTCAGACCGTCAGCATAGTATAGCCGTCGGCATAGGGCCCTATGCCGACGGCCTGGTGTCAGCCGTCGGCATAGTATAGCCGTCGGCAGTGTTTTCCGTCTGACGGCCGCGGACGGCGCCGTCAAAAGCGCGGACGAATCATGCAATGCCGAGTGGCAGATGTATGCCGACGAAAAAGCCGTCGGCATATCTCTGCCACGTGGCAACCCGTGGTACTCCTGGTGGCAGGTCTATGCCTACGGCAAAGCCGTAGGCATAGATGAATCTATGCCGACGGCTTTGTCGTAGGCATAGATCTGCCACGTGTCGTCTCCTAGTTACTCGTGGCATCGGATATATGCCTACGGCTTTGCCGTAGGCATAGATGAAAATCTATGCCGACGGCTTTGCCGTCGGCATATATATGCCACGTGGCGAGCCCTGGTAGCTCCTGGGCATATATATGCCGACGGCTTTGCCGTAGGCATAGTTTTTTTTTATTTTCCCTGTTTTCTCTTTTCTAATTCATTTGACAACATTTCAAAACAGAACAATATGAAATTATGCAGAAATATGACAGTTCATCATCTAAACATACTCAAGTTCAGCATCATCATCTAAACATACTCAAGTTCCTCACATCATCTAAAGATCATCACCGACTCAAGTTCATGAACATAAAAGTAGTGCAAGACATGAAACATCATAGAAGTAGGAATATGAAAGGCATGGCACGACGGCCACATGCACGGAATCATCAAGCAAGACCACCTCGGCCAAAACCACCACCACCTCCGCTAAAACCACCACCACCTCCGCCAAAACCACCACCACCTCCGCCAAAACCGCCATCGCGACCACCACCACTCTGCCAGATCGGAGTGACTGGGGTCGACGAAGCAGGAGTCGAGCCACCGGTCCCCTACATGTTTCAGAAAAGATTCTAACGGTAAATATGATATGATAGTGTTGAATGAACGAGAACTAGTTTGTCAGTAGTTAGGCAAATGTACTAACCGGACCATCACTGCCTAGTGCCACCCATTCATCGAACGTGGGCACGTGTGGGGGTTCTCCCGCAGGTGGTGGTGGGGGTCCCATTTGTGGTGGATCCGTGCGGTTACTCCAAGATGCCAACATAGCCTGAATGTTAGTTAAACAAGCAAACTAGAAGATCAGAAGGAATGAAAGTGCAAAAATTTAGCTTGGTTTTAAGAGGGCAAAACTAACCGTCATCATCTGACGGTTTTAATCATCGTTTGCCTTCACTCGTTTCAAGTACTCCCGCACCTCGAGATTCCTATGCTCGACAAACTCCTTATATGCCTACATAATTTAGATTGTTTCTAAGTGAGCAATGCTGAAAATAAACTGAGAATGCTAGATAGAAAAAGATAAAGAGGAAGTACTTACAGCATGCTGGCGGGCTAAGGGAGTCTGTGAACGCCCCGTACTCTCTAACTGGCTCGGGTTGGTAGCCCGAAGCTGTGTGTACGAGATCGAAGGAGTGATCAAGCCGTCGAAACACAGATACCGGCCATTATTCTTCCCCTGGATGGCCACCACCGCCGTCTCGTCGATCTGAGACTGGGCGACCTCAGCAACAGGAACATCCGGATGCAACTCCTGATAGTGATGAATGTAAGACCCCAGGTGCTCCTCGGTCTTGCCGTAGTACTGGCTCTCGCCCTCCTTGCGATGACTCCGCTCGCGGGCCAGCTTCCATGACTCCATGTCTGAGAGCGGCCTCTTCAACTTGTCCTCCTACAACGTCAAATAGAAGTTAGCCATACATAAGAACATGACGGTAAAGAAGAACAAAAATGCATCATGCACATAGATATACCTTCATGGCCTTGAAGCTCCAGTGGTTCCTATTTCCTTGGCCGTGTGTCCCGTCAGCTCCACGGTTAGCCCGGCCCTTGATGCTCTTGGCAGCAAACTCTGCATCGACGCCGAGCCACCTATCCACCAAACTCGCCCATCCGTCATGCCTTCCATAACACCAACGAGGAACAACCTATGCAAATTTTGGAAGCATGACATGTGAGCACGAAACATAGAGTTGACTGCTTGAAACAATGAAAAGTCAGTAATAGTTACGATCATGAACTGCTCCCTGTTCAAGGTAAGTTTTTGCTTCTGCGCTTGACTTTTGGTCATCTTTTGGTGCAGGTAGATGTGGTAGTACTGCGAGACGGCAACCCAACGCACCTCGTACTGCAACTGACGAGCTTTCTTCTTCGTAGCCGCAAGTAAGACCACGTCGGCTCTGGCCTTGTGCTCGTCAAGAACTCTATAGAGTTGCTGCATAAACCAGAAGCAAACAAGGCATGAGTTGAGTGATTCAATGATAAACTATGAACGAAACTGAAGACAAGTGATTCAGAAGAGAACTTACCCAAAATTTGGTGATCACAGCCTTACCGGCCGTCCCGTACTCCGCGTTGCTGCAAGCCTCGTAGTGGGCCCAGCTCGTGGCCAAAACCCGCAGCTGCGGGTCCTTGTCTGGCCGCGGGCAGAATAGGCCAGGCCAAAACTGCTTCAACAGGACAGTGATAAGGCCGTTCGGTTTACGGCCCTTTCCGCGAAGGATCCAGTTTCTGCAAAAGAATCAAATGATTTCCATGTGTACAATAAGAAAATGTTGTCATGTGTTGAAAATATGATTGAGAGGCACTTACTCTGTCCCCATAGGTTCAATGAGCCACTTGTGCTCCTCGATAGAAGGTGGCGTAGGTAGTCCGGCATTACCACGCAGCCACCCCTGCGGAGCACCCGGTGGCAAGTCACCCCACAACTCGGGATCAACCTCCCCTCCACCCTCCTCGCCCTCCTCCTCACCCTCCTCCTCGGCCTCCTCCTCCTCACCCTCCTCCTCGGCCTCCTCCTCCTCACCCTCCTCCTCGGCCTCCTCCTCCTCGCCATCAGGAACATACTCCTCCTTCTCAGACTCAAAAGGTGCCTCTGTATGGGAGGGCATCGAAGAAGACCCTCCTATTTCGGACACGGCCCGGAGTTTTTTGCCCCGGTTGCCTCTCCCCCCACCTCCTCCTCCTCTAGGGGCTCTCCCCCCACCGCCTCCTCCTCTAGGGTCTCCTCCCCCGACCCCTCCACCTCCCTGTGAGGTGTCATCCTCGCGTAGTCGGGAGGGAACCTTGTGGGCTCGTCCACTCCGAGTAAGTCCTTTAAATTTACTGAGGAAACTGGCGCCGCTGGACTTGCCCATGATTAGCAAACCTGCATTGAGAAGAGAATAAACAATTAGTAAGGATATCAATTAAACAAGCATACAGGAAAAACATTAATAACAGAAGAGCACATTAAGCATACTATTGTAATGATCATTAAAAAAACTTACATTTTCTAGAACCCATATAAATCATCACTATTGTAATCTATTTGTGGAGCGGTCTCATCATCACTATCACGCATATCTTCTTCGTTGTCTGACGGAGGTGGAGGCTCTTCCTCATCGTCAGCGTCTTCATTTAACTTTTCAAGCATAATTATGTCTCTTTGATTCACAACTGCCTCACCATCAATCCGTGCGTCGTCGTCGTTTGGGTCCAGGTCAACATAACCCAAGTCATCATCCTCGTTGTTTCGGACCACGTCATCATGTTCCTCTTGATAGAACACTCCCTCGTATGTCATGGGGTTTATGTTGTAGTAATCATCATCGTTCGGGTCCGGTAGCTTACCATGCGGCGACACCTTGAACACAACTTCCCAACCCTTTAGGTACTCTTTCTGGCATGGGTAAGGCAGATAATATACTTGTGTGGCCTGGGTAGCGGCGATAAAGAGATCAGCTCCGGCATAGACGGTTGATGGTTTAACTTCAACTAAACCAACAGAAGGCGTATGTCTCAGACCCTTTTTGGGGTCGAACTATCGACATTTGAACACAGTGAGACTTAGGTGTTCGCGGCCAAGTTTGAATGTAAGCTCGTATATTTTTCCTACCCTTCCGTAGTAATCTACTTTATTATCTCCTTCAGTGAAGACTCCGGTATTTATGGTTTTGGGATCAGGCCGACTGTTCTGGTGCTCCTCTGTATGGAAGCGATACCCATTCACATCATACTTTTCGCATGTCATGACGACAGGGTCAAAACCCATGGAAACCCATCTCAATTCTTCATCCATTGATTCGGTCGGATCATTTCCCTACAAGTTTAATTGAAATTATAGGGTGCATGAGTTTAATTGAAATTATAGGGTGCATGAATTTAATTGAAAGTGTGAAAAATTACTTTCTCCATGAACCACGTAACGAAATTTTTCCTTCCATCAGCACCCTTTCGGAGAAGAGCAAGTGCCTCCGCTTCAGTAGGAGGCAGCATTCCCGTCCATTCTTCTTCAACGAATCGACTACAATAAGAAAAGCGGTATAAGAACTAGGCAAAGTGAACATAACGAATTGACTAAAAGAATGGTGCAAAGGTATTACCTCATCCACTCATCCTCAACTTCCTTGATGTTGTGCAAGATATAGAACATGACATCCTCCCACTCATCTCGTGGCATGACATAAGGTTTCGAGCATCCAGCCCTACCACCTTGCCCGATGAATAGAGGCAACTTGGGTTTATACTTGGGTTCTTCTGTATTGTATCGAGACACCTTATTGTGCAACGTGGGAACATGGTCCGGATAGTAGGCTGTCCTGAGGTCTGCCACCTCCTCTAGGATAACTGCCTCAGCTATGGAAGCTTCAATCTTAGCTTTGTTTCCACATTTCTGTCTCAGATGCTTGTTCTGTCTCTCAGGGCCGTACTGCCAACGATTCTGCACAGGGCCCCCCAACAATACCTCGTTCGGGAGGTGCAAAATGAGATGTGTCATCGGAGTAAAGAAGCCTGGCGGGAATATCTTCTCTAGCTTGCATATCAACTCCGGTGCCTTCTTATGCATTTCTTTTATCTTCTCAGGACATACTTCTTTAGCACAAAGCGTGCGGAAGAAATGGCTTAACTCTGCAAGCACACGCCAGACACGCTCGGGAACATAGCCCCGAACCATCACTGGCATAATCCGCTCAATCCATACATGATAGTCATGACTCTTGAGCCCGGTCACTCTGCCCGTTGAAAGATTGACCCCCTTACTTATATTCGACGCATAACCATCAGTGAACTTCACGACGTGTTTCAGCCACTTGAATGCCTCCATCTTATGATCCTTTTTAAGTACGAAGTCAGCATCTGGCTTGAACCAAGATTTTCGACTGCCTGTGGGAGGCTGCATGTGTAGACGTGATCTATCACAAATATTCTATTGATCAACTCTAGCATTAACATTATCCTTTGTCTTATCAGGAATGTTGAGGATCGTGCGAAAAAGGGACTCTGCGACATTCTTTTCGGTGTGCATCACGTCTATGTTGTATGGAAGTTTGAGGTCCTTAAAATAGGGAAGCTGCGTGAAGGGGGTAATGTGAGTCCAGTTGTGCGTCTCACCATATCCTTCAAAAAAATTTTCCCTTTACCTTTTCCTTTGCCCTCGCCCTCGTCTTCGCCTGTGGCTTTGCCTTTGCCTTTGCCTTTGCCTTTGCCTTTCCCTTCACCGGCAAGCTTAAGAGCTTTCAGCTGAGCAAGCACATCCGCACCAGAAAATGTTGGAATCTCGTTTACTTCATGGACAACTTTGCCTTTTGTGAAGTTCTTCTTGTCTTCCCTATCAGGATGGTCTGGAGGGAGGAACTGTCGATGCAGGTCAAATGCAACATACTTGCCACCCTTCTTCAGCCAAATGAAAATCAAGGCCTGCATGCACACTGGGCAAGGCATCTTTCCACTTGTACACCATCCGCAGAACAGGGCATAACCGGGAAAGTCATGCATGCAATATTGTAGCCAAACTTTCATCAAGAAATTTTTCTGCAGATGTCGGTCGTATGTCAACCTCGGGAAGTACCAAGAATGGTGCAAATGATCCACCAACGGCTGCATAAACACACTCAAATTCTTCTCCGGATATTCAGGCCCCGGAATTATAAGTGACAGGAACATGATCTTGCGTTGCATTATGGCGCCGGGAGGGAGATTGAGCGGAATAACAAATATGGGCCAACAGCTGTATGGATTAGACGACATACCATATGGATTGAACCCATCACCTATTATAGCAATTCGGACATTCCCAGCCTCGGCTGCTTCCTCCGGGTACTCTATATCGAATGACTTCCATGCTTCACCTCCTGATGGATGTACAATTTTTTTTGGATTGTACCTTTTCCCTTCCTTGTGCCACTTCATCATTTTGGCAGACTCCTCGGTGATGAAAAGGCGCTGCAGTCTTTTTATAAAATCAAGATACCGAAGAACCTTCACAGGGATTTTTAGCTGCTGCTTCTGACCATGCTTATCGACCACCTCAATATACCGAGAGGAACCGCACTTCCTACAGTACCTGTCGTCCGCATACTCATGCCTAAACAAAAGGCAATTCTTTGGACAAACATGTATTTTCTCATAGTCCATGGAGAGCGCCTTCATGATTTTCTTCGTACCGTACATGGTTTTCGGCAGTTCATGGTCCTCAGGCAGGCTGTTAGCCCATACTCCCAGAAATGCTTCGAAGCAACTTCGGCTACAACCGTACTCAGCCTTGACTGCCATCAGTTGCGAGATGGCATCCAGCACAGACAGCTTGGCACCATCATAAAGAGGTTTCTTTGAGGAGGCCAAGATTTCCAGAAAGGCCTTTGCAGTTTCCTCCGGCTCCTCCGGTTCATTCGCTGAATGTGACGGAGGTGTCGGCTACGCAGCAAAGACATCATCTAGCATGTCTCTAACCCCATCGTCCTCATAACCAGCGACGCGTTGTCGTATCACATCCTCTCTACCACGGTCCCGCTCGGCAAAGTTTATCGGCATATTAAAGTTGGGCATAAATCCATGCGTGCGAAGGTGCTTAGTCATCTCGCTCTTATCTCTGCGGATACGTCTCTTACATCTGGCACACGGGCATTCTGGCACCATCCTCATTGGTCTACAAAATATCTCTTTCAAAAACACATCAGTTTTCTCAACCCACTCTGTTGTTACTTGATTCCGACGGAAAAACCCACTATACATCCACTGATTATCTGCCATCTCTGCTTTATTGGAAGCCACACAACAAAATTAAGGATTCATTTAAATTACCCACATCAATATTTTATTTTTTACAAGGTTGACGAGTAATCCACCTACATCTCTAATAGGTAAAGATGGGTTCTAATCCCACCCGAGAATGTGTAGATTGAGTACGGTCCATGCTCTACCCCATTCCGAGACAAAATTTCGGCAGCACCTCCCCGCTGTTCTCCAAATACACGTCTCGGCAAAATGCCGAGAGAATGTGCATCCGGAGAACAACACGGAGGCGCCGCCAAAATCCTGTCTCGGAACGGGGTAGAGCATGAACAACGTACCCAATCTACACATCCTTGGGCTGTCCGTGGAAAGCGCTGGACAATCCGAAAAAGCTGCGGTGATAAATATGCAATTGAATGCATATTTATCGATGCAACCCTTTCGGACGGGAGACCTAGGTTACGCGACTTGATGTGAAAATTCAATCTAGTGACATGGAAAAAAAGTGGACGGGGTCATGGAATTGTTGCTCACCCTCCGATGTAGTCGATCAAAGGAGAGGGACGAACGTGGACCAACACCTCCAACGTCGACGATCACTCCACGAAGATGGAACACCACAAATCCTGTTAATTACACCGAGTGAAAAAAAAATTTAGGTCATCACATCACATTAACCATTTGGCACAACATTATGAATCGACATGAAACAACATGTCAAATTGCAAAAAAAATCTTTATTAAGTATTTCAGAAACCATGTGCCTTGATTTGCTTCTTATATATGAATCAACATTACCAAAACACTATCTTGACCAATATCCATCCATCTATCACAAACTTGCCCAACATCTAATTCATCTATATTCACAAACTTAGTAAAAACTATCTAGTATGTATCTAAATACCTAATAAAACTACACAAAACTATCTATTATGTATCCATCCATCTATCTAATCATCTAGCATCCATCTATCTATTCATCTAGCATCCATCCATCTATCTAGCATCTATCTATTTATCCAGCCACCATGAACACAAGCAACGGCAACAACGGTTTGTGGGAGGGGGGTGCTCACTGCGGCTGGGAGGGGGCACGGCGGCGTCCGGTGGTGGAGGGAGGCGCCCACGCGTGCTCGTCGGGGCGGCCTGCGGGCTCCGGGAGGCCGAGCCAGGGGCTGGGAGCCCTGCTGCCGGCGGCGGCGCTACACGGGGTCGGCGCGGGACGGGTGGACGGAGGCGTTGTGGGGTCGGGGTAGGGTTGGGAGGCCGGGGCGGGGTTGGGTGGAGGCGGGGAGGGGCGAGGAGGGGGCAGAGAGGGTCGGGGTGGAGGCGGGGAGGGCCGAGGAGGGGGCGGAGAGGGTCGGGGTGGAGGCGGGGAGGGCGAGGGAAGGGGAAGGGCGCGGCGGCGGGGAGCGGCGCGGGTGGAGCGGGCGGCGAGGAGCGGCGCGGGTGGAGCGGCGACGGGCGGCGGTCCGCGGACGGGGTCGAGGCGGCCGGCGAGTGGAGGAGCTGCGCGCGGGTGGCAGAGAACGAGTGGAGAAGGGTGGCCGCGGGCGAGTGGATAAGATAAGGCGCTCTATGCCGACGGCTAAGCCGTCGGCATAGGTGAAGGCGCCACGTGGCACCTATGCCGACGGCTTAGCCGTCGGCATATATATATATATATATATATATATATATATATATATATATATATATATATATATATATATATATATATATATTTTGCAACAACTTTTATACATGTTTAACATTTTTCAAAAAAAATTATTAACTATCTTCAAATATATTTTTAGTGTATATTATCTTCATACGCATTGAAA
This sequence comes from Triticum timopheevii, assembly GCA_963921465.1. Lineage (NCBI taxonomy): Eukaryota > Viridiplantae > Streptophyta > Magnoliopsida > Poales > Poaceae > Triticum > Triticum timopheevii. The sequence goes on along the minus strand of OY997270.1, from coordinate 483,072,019 downwards.
AGTTTCGTATACATATAAAATATTTGTACGTACATATTAAATATTTTCAAATACACGTTTTTGAATTTTTTTGAATGATACAAGGTATACAATTATATTAAAAATAATACATGGTATACATATTTTTGACATGCATTTTTGACACCGGGGAGCAACATCCGGGCCAAACCCACAGCTACATCCACTCCATGTAGACCCGACGCGTCCGCTTCCCCCCTCCCGGTGCCGGCGGCGGGGCCGTCCGTGAGGGGGGCCACGCCCCGGAGACGCGTGTCGCCTCTTCGGACATGCCACAACACCACCCCGCATGTATGAGGGCCCGGTACGACGCTCCCGTGGCATTGCTACCCCCCAGGGCCCCGTCCCGCCTAACCCTGGAGCGGTTGACCACGAGATCTAGCCCTTTGACTTCACATGGACGGGCTTTGACCAGTGGATCTCTCCACCCGGTTGTGTCAGGTCCGCCCAGAGGGACACCGGGGAGCAACATCCGGGCCAAACCCACAGCTACATCCACTCCGTGTAGACCCGACGCGTCAGTTTCCCCACTCCCGGTGCCGGCGGCGGCGCCGTACGTGAGGGGGACCACGCCCCAGAGACGCGTGCCGCCTCTTCGGACATGCCACAACACCACCCCGCACGTATGAGGGCCCGGTACGACGCTCCGGTGGCATTGCTACCCCCCAGGGCCCCGTCCCGCCTAACCCTGGAGCGGTTGACCACGAGATCTAGCCCTTTGACTTCACATGGACGGGCTTTGACCAGTGGATCTCTCCACCCGGTTGTGTTAGTTCCGCCCAGAGGGACACCGGGGAGCAACATCCGGGCCAAACCCACAGCTACATCCACTCCGTGTAGACCCGACGCGTCAGTTTCCCCCCTCCCGGTGCCGGCGGCGGCGCCGTACGTGAGGGGGACCACGCCCCGGAGACGCGTGCCGCCTCTTCGGACATGCCACAACACCACCCCGCACGTATGAGGGCCCGGTACGACGCTCCGGTGGCATTGCTACCCCCAGGGCCCCCGTCCCGCCTAACCCTGTAGCGTTTGACCACGAGATCAAGCCCTTTGACTTCCCACGGACGGGCTTTGACCAGTGGACCTCTCCACTCGGTTGTGTCGGGTCGGCCCAGAGAGACACCGGGGAGCAACATCCGGGCCAAACCCACAGCTAAATCCACTCCGTGTAGACCCGACGCGTCCGTTTCGCCCCTCCAGGTGTCGGCGGCGGCGCCGTCCGTGATGGTGGCCACACCCCGGAGACGCGTGCCGCCTCTTCGGACATGCCACAACACCACCCCGAAGACGCGTGAGGGCCCGGTACGACGCTCCGGTGGCATTGCTACCCCCCAGGGCCCCCGTCCCGCCTAACCCTGGAGCAGTTGACCACGGGATCTAGCCCTTTGACTTTGCACGGACGGGCTTTGACCAGTGGATCTCTCCACCCGGTTGTGTCGGGTCGGCCCAGAGGGACACCGGGAAGCAACATCCGGGCCAAACCCACAGCTAAATCCACTCCGTGTAGACCCGACGCGGCAGTTTCCCCCCTTCAGGTGCCGCCGGTGGCACCGTCCGTGAGAGGGACCACGCACCGGAGATGCGTGCCGCCTCTTCGGACATGCCACAACACCACCCGGTTGTGGTAGGTCATCCGATATATATATATAAAAACTTGGGAGCAAAGTCCCCTTCATATAGACCCCAGATGCGGCTGTTCCCCATTCCAGGTGCCGGCTAGCGGCGGCACCGCTCGTGAGGCGGGTCACACCGCTGTGTACACAACCGAAAAATAATGTATGTATGCTTATTAACACGTACTATATGTAAGTTAGTCAAATAATAATATTTTAGAAAACATAAAATATAGCTATGAAAAAAAAGAAAAAAAACTAACGAGTGGAGGGGGTGACCGGGAAGTGGATAAGGGAACTATGAAAAAAAAGATGGATGACATGGTAAAAAAAAGAAAAAAAAACTATGGAAAAAAATATAGCTATGAAAAAAAGAAAAAAAGAAAAAAAAAACTATGCCAATGGCAAAGCCGTCGGCATAGCTGAGGCATAGGGCAGATGGCCGGCGCGCTGCGGATCAGTGATGTGGCGGATCACCCGGCGTAGCTATGAAAAAAAGAAAAAACAACTATGCCGACGACAAAGCCGTCGGCATAGCTGAGGCATAGGGCAGATGGCCGGCGCGCTGCGGATCAGTGATGTGGCATCTATGCCGACGGCAGCCGTCGGCATAGGCGGTGGTCGGTGCGCCTCGGATCGATGACGTGGTAAGGGCATCTATGCCGACGGCCTGCCGTCTCGGCCGTCGGCATAGACCGGACGCCGTTAGCTGCACGGCACGAACGGGATCGCCGGGCCCACAACTATGCCGACGGCCCATATATGCCGACGGCCGCTGTAGGCGTAACTTTGGATAAGCCGACGGCTCTTCTGGGCCGACGGTGGCCGTCGGCATAGCTAGGGATAGCCCGACGGCTTTATTACGCCGATGGCCTGGACATGGCTGTCGGCATAGCCCAGACAAGGCCGACGGGGGCCGTTGGCATATATAAGGCTGTCGGCATAGGCCCCTGTTCCGGTAGTGTTGGTGGCCCGCAACACCCCGTAGCGGGTGATTTAGGCCCGCTACAGATGGAGGCCCAATACCAACACCTAGCGTTAAGAGCCCACTGCGTGACCCCGACGGGAAACCCTCGCCCGCCGCCGACCCACCTCCATCGCCAGGTTCAGGTCAGGCACATCGTCGCCGGCAACGTAGGCGCGACTGGCGGCTACTCGGGTAAGAGCTTGTAAAGTTGTAGTAATACTGTGTTATGACTGAAGCGGCATACAAGTCGTCCCCCCCACATCGATTAAGCACTTCTTATTAGAGATTTAAGAGAGACAAAACATCGATTAGGCACTTGGGGGCAAGATTGATTTCTAGATTCCGGCCATAGTATATAGAGATACAACTGCATATAGAACTAAAAAACTTTGCTTCCTCCATAATAAACCCATCTTTTTCTTGAACCATCCGATGGGAACTTGCTCCACCTAGAACCTTTGCTTGGTGCCTATATATATTATATTCACCTGCTGTTAGCAATTTGATGGGAACCAACAGAGGGAAGGCCAGGGGAGGGTAGATCCTCAAATTTATAGCTAATAATGGTAGTAGAATTTATGGAACAAGTTGAAGCACAAATCTTCCGCTTAATTTTGTTTGCCAAACTGTGAACCTAGAAATTACTTATTGGCCTATCTTTCATGTACTATACATTTACTTCAATGAGGCATGCAATGTTTCAGTTTGCCAAAGTCTTGGGCCAAATCTGGTATTATTTGGTCGAAAGAGCTATATATGTGTTGGTTTGCCAAAATGATGGGCAGAATCTGTTCATATTTAGCTCAAACAGAAAACTGGGTTATAAAGCCTGTCATGAACAGCTTGGCATATAATGGTTTTCATGAATTTGTGTTGCATACTTGTTATTGCGCTTCTAAGGTCGTGCTCGTGCAAAACATTGTGCTTTCTGAGATGGTCCGAAATGATCCCTGTACAAAATATTAATGATTTTGCATCACATCAGACCATTTGTTTATTTCCAAGAGAATCACATGCATGCTTGCATCGGCACATCACATCTCTTGAATCAGTATGTGTATATGTATAGCATGTTTCCATCATTCTGCTAGAGATAATACTGATCATTTGGTTGCTATAAATCACTGGAATCAGCAGCAGCACAGATCGTGTTACAGAAATTTTGTCGTTTGAGTCACTTAAGTCTGTATACGCGCGAACGATTTTCTTGCATGGCAGTATATACATATGAGCAATGAGTCGTTTTGTCTATTGGGCTGCACATGCGTTGTAGCCATAGAGCTGGTCAATTCCTAGATGGGAGTTAATTTGTGTGTGAATATTCTTTCGACATGTGTTTACATCTGTAAACTGTTCTCATTCCAAAGTCCAAGCTATACCGTACGTTCATAAATGAAAGGTTCAAGTTGTGGTGGCTAAAACACTTGTGTTCCTGTGCTCTTTCCAACAAATATGTTTTTGATCTTTTGCCAATATTTTTGTGGCTGCAGTCATGGACAATGTAGTGGCTCCCTTATCCAAGAAATGGAGGCGGGACAAGCTGGAATGGCAAGAGCCTTCGGCAAACAAGGATGGTGGCTACGAGAACCTTGACCTCATCAGCCGCCTCCCTGACGAGATTCTTGGCAGTATCATCTCCCTCCTCCCCACTAAAGAGGCTGCACGGATACCCATTCTCTCCTCCCGGTGGCGACACCTCTGGCGCTCAGCCCCACTCAACCTTGTCATAGACTACAACCTTCTGCTCAAAAGGTCCTGGAAAGAGCGTGACTGCACCGCCATCATCTCCAAGATCCTCGCTGCGCATCCTGGACCAGCCCGTCACCTTTCCCTCCGTAGCATCTGCCTCCACAACAACTTGTATGCCAGGTTTGACGGTTGGTTCCGGTCCCCTGCCCTCAATGGCCTCGAGGAGCTCGACTTCTATGGGAGAAACTCGCAATGCCTGGTGCCTCCTTCTGTGCTCCGATTCGTGCCTACTTTGCGGCTCGCCAGCATCGGCGGCTGCGATTTATCTAGGATTGATATTGCCCCCACGCTTCTTCTCCCTCAGTTGAAGCAGCTCAAACTCTACGACATTGCCATCTCGGAGTTGGCCCTCCACCGCCTGCTTTCTGGCTGCACTGTGCTCGAGAGCCTTGATCTTCAGAGTATCCATGGGATCAGAATCGTCCGGATCGTCTCGTTGACTCTCCGGAGTATTGTTGTCTATGTTCATAACCAAGCAGATATGGTGGAGCTTATTATTGAGTATGCACCATGCCTTGAAAGATTGATCCAACTAGGTAAAGAGGGTCCAAGAACAAGTATGGTCATCGCCGCACCAAAATTGGCAGTGTTGGGCTACCTGACTCCCAGAATCTCCGAATTTGAGCTTGGAACCATAATTGCTAAGGTAAAACAAGCCTTCTTGAAACTCGCATTCGGGCGTTCTTATATGCATCGTAGCCTGACATATATTATTCATTTTCTCCAGGAAATTATCTCCATCAGCTTGACTACTTCGGTGCGCACAGTGAGGATCTTGGTTCTAGATTCTATTGGCCCCAATCTGGATGTTGTTGTTGGATTCCTTAGATACTTTCCCTGCATAGAGAAGTTGTACATCCAGGTGAAAACTTTGTTGCTAAATGCTAATCACTGCAGAAAAAACTTACCAGTAAAACTAATTACGTGGAGTTTAATTTTGATTGCTCGTATCTCTCTTGACGCCTAATCTGGACATATGGAAATAAGAAAAAAATTAGTACACTCTTGTTAAATTAACTTCAGCAGTATAAAAATTTGGGTCATTTTCCGCAAATTTTAAGATGGCAAATCTAGTGGTAAGATGCCTTAGTTGAAGTTAAAATAACGTGTTAGGGGACTACATTGTTCAATAATCCTAAATTCGCAAATCATGCAACTAATCCAAATATGATTATATATTTGGAAGCCAGCGATGAGGAAATAGCTCTTTGCCTGCAAAACAGTTACTCTTTTTATTGCGATCTAGTGACGTTTATGCTTTATTTATCATTTTGCAGTCACATCTCAGGATGGGTATGAAAAATGTGCGACAATATGACACACTTGATCCTATTGAATGCCTTGAACTCCATCTCAGAGCAATAGTATTGAAAACCTATGAAGGCAAGAGACCAGATGTTAACTTCGCCAAGTTCTTTGTCCTGAATGCGAAGGTACTTGAGGTAATGAAATTTGGTGTTTGCGGTAATACCTGCAATGAGAAATGGATGGCTAATCAGCACAGGCGACTACAGCTGGATAACAAAGCTTCAAGAGATGCGCAATTTGAATTTAGAAGAGATTATGATAGTTACAGTTTTCAGTATAACAAGCACATACATGATATGTGGGTGCTTGATCCATTTGACCGCTCATTATGTAAATGTTGTCAGCTGGTTTCATAGCTGGGAAGAGCATGCACCTATCTTTGGTTCACCACCCGAATTGCTGATCTTCGGCTGATCATGTTTGTTCAGTTTTGGCATACCCACTCTGATGCGCTTATATATGTTTATGCAATGTAATCTTGTCCTTAAAACCTTCCCAAAAAAATCCTGTCCTTCCACCACCATATATGTGCATATATTTGATATATATGTGAGAAATTGTTTACAAGTGTACTTTGCTGGTAATCAAAGATCAACTATCATTGCAGTCTCTTGCAATTTCGCCAAACAGTCTAGTGTAAAATAAATGAACTAGTGCACAATACGCTGCTTAATACTAATATTTTTCGTTATCGGTACATTGAAAACGTAAACCGGTGCACGGAGGTTAAGGAGATGTCTTTTGAGCTTTGGCGGGAGCAAAGCGAGTAAACATTTTATTTTCGCCACTTCATGACTTTTGTCTAAACCATCTTCCTTAGTTTAAAAAAAGAGAACGAGAGTGTTTGGGGATCAACATCTTTTCAATCGATGAACTTGTTTTAGTTTTGGAACAATTTTACAAATTTGCGAATGTTTTTTGAACCGTCAAGCATTTTGTGATATTCATGAACATGTTTTAAATTTGTGAACATTTTTTGAAATCCATGAACATTTTTAAATGCATGAACTTTTTTCAAAATTGGAATTTTTTTAATCCGGGAACTTTTTCTGAAATCCCTAATTCGGACAGGTTGAGGAGGGACGGCATCGAGCAAGGGCATTAGTTGACTACATTTTGTCTAGTGCGTGATAACAGTATGAACTGTCTTTATTAAAACCTTTTCTGGATCAACTAATTGGGAATCATTATGATATGTAACTGGAGCAGTTACTGCGTGTGTGTCTCGGATCTTTGTTCTTAACATGTGGTTGGAAGAATACTCCATGTATGTTGAGTAGTTACCTCGTCTTGTGGTTCCACTGCTTGGCTACTTATGACATTTGCTGAGCAAAATCTGTTTCAGTTAGCTCTATTGTAACAGCAACAGGATGGGTTTCTTTTGAGGCCAGCCATAGTATATAACTGAAAATGTAATTGTGCTGGTTCAGAATAGGGAGAGGCCCCTAGTAAATGGATGAGAAAGCAGGAGTAAACTGGTAAAAATGACAAGGTTGTTGTATGTGAACTTGTCAAGGTCGGGAACCCCGTCAAACAGGCGGTTGGAACATATATTTGGCTCAAATCAAACCAGAATCTGCAACAGTGGAGTGGAGACCAGAGGATGAAGAAGAAGGACAGGTTTTGTTCTGTATGTCTTCACTTTGCTTTGCGGCTGCGTCTATTCTCTCGCTGGATGATGATGATTTTTTATTTCTTTTTTTTGAGAAACGCTGGATGATGATGGATCGCTGCAGAAACAACTTACTAGTAAAACTAATTATATGGATTTTTAATTTTGATTGGTCATATCTCTCTTGATGACTAGTTTGGAGCATATGGAAATAATAATAAAAAAAAGGGCAACCTGGTGCATGTAGCTCCCGCTTGCGCAGGGTCCAGGGAAGGGTCCGACCACTTTGGGTCTATAGTACGCAGCCTTTCCCTACATTTCTGTAAGAGGCTGTTTCCAGGACTTGAACCCATGACCTCATGGTCATTAGTAATTAATTTCCGCAATAAAGTTTTTTGGGTAATTTTCCATAATTGATTATGGGAAATTTTCTGCAAATTTTATGATGATAAATCTAGTGATCAAAACATGTGTGAATTGAAGTTAAAAGTAATGAGTTAGGGGACTATATTGTTCAATAATCCTCACTTCACACATGATGCAACTAATCCAAATATGATTGGATATTTGGAAGGAAGCTATGAGGAAATTGCTCTTCTATTGCCTGCAAAAATATTACTCTATTTATTGCGACCTAGGTGGCGTTTATCCTTTACTTGTTATTTTGTAGTCACATCTTCGGGAGGATATGAAAAATGCGTGGCAGTATGACACCCTTGATCCTATCGAATGCCTTGAACTCCATCTCAGAGCAATAGTTTTGGAAATCTATGAAGGCAAGAGACCAGATGTTAACTTTGCCAAGTTCTTTGTCCTGAATGCGAAGGTACTTGAGGTAATGATATTTGGTGTCCACGATAATGCCTACAATGATAAATGGATGGCTAATCAGCACAGGTGGCTACAGCTGGATAACAAAGCTTCAAGAGATGCACAATTTGATTTCAGAAGAGATTGTGGTAGTTACAGTTTTCACTATAACAATCACATACATGATATGTGGATGCCTGATCCATTTGATAGCTCATTATGTAAATGTTGCCAGCCAGTTCAAAGCCCTTTCAAGCGAATATTGAGGGATAGATGCTTTGTTTATGTCGTCACTTTTTTCCTTCCAAGCATTCTAATGCTTTTGTATGTAATGATCCTGTGTTGCTACCATCTTAGCATATGTTTTTTGGCTGGAAACTGAAAAGCACAGATCTGTTTATAGTTCAATTTTGATATACACACTCTCATGCACATATATAAGTATATGTTTACTCTATCTAGTCTTGTCATTGAATCCGTCTAGAAAGTCTTGTCCTTGAAGAGAAAATGTAAGTAGCACATGGCAGGTTTTCAGGCATCTAAAAGAGTTATATTGTTTACCAAACTGTTATGCAAAACATGAGAGCGAATATAAACTTACCATGTACTTCACATTTAAGTGTGTCCTGCCTACATGTTTTATTTGGCAAAAGTGTTGGGAAAAGTCTCGGGTTATTATTATGGCAAAGTTTGGCCAAAATGTTTTACAAGTGTCCAGTGCTTTACCTTTACTGTAATCACAGATCTACCACCATTGAAGACTGTATTTGACTATTTTCTGCAAAAATACACATTCCTGGAATTCAGAAGTCTGCAGAACCAGGGGATTCATACTACGTTTTTGTTATGGAATTGGTATGCTGGGATTCAGAAGTCTGCAGAACCAGGGGAGTTGGGGGTTCTTGTGCAGGATTGGCACATGAACACAAGTTTCCTTTGGTCTTTGGATCGGCTCCTGCATCTACAGGCTGAAAATGGAACACATAAAGAATGGCATGCCTACTTAAACACTGTAATGAACACTGTATACAGGAAGATCACATTAGATGGACATGAAGACGGCAGACAAGGTGGTGAGCGCGACGGCGGCAATGAGGTACGATCATAGGAAGATCACCGAGTACTCCTCCTGACTGACATCGGACAGCTGCGCCATGGCCCCTGAAATCTCCAAGGCGCACAGTCATTCAGCAAGGTCAATGTTCAGGACTTACCAAATCTTCAGAAGACAACGGCGAAAGTTGAGAGCTTACCGATGTTCATGGTTGTACTGTGGGAGGCAACGTGAACTGCATCAAGAGCACGTAGTGGTAGAGCAGGTCATAGGGAAGGAACCAGACGACATGCGCCATGTGCACCACGGAGATCCTGATCACCCGCAGTGCCATGTGGGAGATGCACTCATGCACATGATCGCTCATCACCGAGCGGTTCAGCACCGTCTTCCGCAAGGATGAAGCATGTAGATCCATTCAAAGTGAATTCAAACAATGGCGAACTGCTGACGACTGATCGTTGGTCTAGATACTGATATTTCCACCTTTTGTCAGGTTTCCACCTAGGATAAGTAGCTAGTCACTGGAGTGAGACTGAATGAACACTGAATTTTGATTTGCAGGCGCGCACACACACACACGCGCACAGACAAGAGAGAGAAGACTGTGCTCCTTGACGAGCTGCCGCACGGCCTTCGTCAGGTTCGTCTAAGAGACCAGAGGGCCTTATTGTCGGCGACTTCGCGTTCGCTAGACGGGAGTGGAGCTCCCTGCATGTCTCTCTAAAGATGTCAACAACACCCGAATATGGGTATTCCTAACTAGTTAGAGAGGCCAAACAACACCCAACCAACCAACACGTAGACAACGCCTTGCGCAGTGCCAAAAGAACATATTACATAATGGGACGGAGGGAGTAGATTATTTCCCTACTTCCACGACGGGTTCTTGTGGTTGCACAGCCAGCATATGCAGTCAGAGAGGCCAAATAATACGACAAGCAGCAAGGCCCGGGAGAACGACCCGTTGGCTCTTTCCTTGGTCAATCATCCATCCTCCTCGATCCCCTCTATGCGCCCAAACCCACAGAAATGGAGGGCGAGAGCCAGATGCCGCCGGCAGCGGCCGCCGTATCCAAGGTGCTCGACGACGACGACCTCCTCGTCGAGATCCTTCTCCACGTCGGCTTCCCCACCACGCTCGTCCGCGCCGCCCTCGTCTGCAAGCGCTGGTTGTGGCACGCCTCTGAACCGGCCTTCCTCCGCCGTTTCCGCGAGCTCCACCCGCCCCGCCTCCTCGGCTTCTACATCGACGACAGGTACTGTGACTCCGCTCCACCAACCTTCGTCCGGATGCTGCCTCAGCCCGCAGAGCTCTCTGCCATCGTCCGCCGCACAAATTTCAGCGCTTACAGGAGGCTATCGCCCGGCATGCTGGACTGCCGGAACGGCAGCGTGTTCGTCACCTTGTACACAGACAAGAGCGCACTTGGGGTGCACCGCCCGCTGTGCCATGGGGGAGGCCTGACCGTCCTTCCATCACTCCCACGCCCTCAACTCCCCTTCGGCAGTTCCTGCACTTTCAGACAAGTCCTCTCCAAGGAAGGGGATCGCCTGTCCTACTACTACGTGTATGTGGAGTCTAGCAACCGAGAATCTAGGATGCACGTGTATATGATGCAGGATGGTTCCTGGCGCAGGCATCATCTCTTGGACATAGACCAACTCCCTCGTCCGCGCTCAACACCAAAAGCTGTGCTCGTCGGCAATAAAATTTATATGGCGGCAGGCCCAGGCGGCATTCTCGTCTTGGATTTGACGACGTCGAGTTTCTCCACGCTTCAGCTTCCACAAGGAGTGGAGCATGGCAACGGAGGCACCACCATGTTGTCACGGGCCGGTGATGCTTCTGGTGTATATCTCAACCATGTTAAGGAGTTTCAGCTCCGCATCTGGCTACGCAAGGGGGGCAACTGGTTGCTGGTCGATACCATCCGCCTGCATGAAATGTGTGCTGATTTGAGGAAGTCGGATTCCACAATCAAGGATGGGCATACCGTTCTTCTCATGGACCAGGTGGTGGACTATGGTGGCTCTGTGTTCTTGCAGATGGGTGGATGCGTACTGCACTTGGATATCAGGTGCAGGACACTGTGTAAAGTGTATGAATACAGAAGCACTCGTTACCGTGATATCCATCCGTTTATGATGATCTGGCCTCCCATATTCCCCGCGGTCAAGTATGATCCTGCAAGGTTTGTCTTCTGGCCTTCATATTAGATGATCTCCACACAGCTCTTGTTGAGCTTACATGGTTTTGTAATGTATATTGTCCATCACACTATTTTAAAATTTTGTTAGTTAGATGACAGATTCCTCACGATATTTTAAAATTGTATTATCCACTAGAAGGAAACTTCTCACTGTATGCTTGCTTAGTGGATTCTATATTTCTATGCTCAATTTCTGATTCAGATATATCACAATGAAAAATATCCTTCCAGTACATAATACTCCCTCCGTTCCTAAATATTTGTCTTTTTAGAGATTTCAAATGGACTACCACATACGGATGTATATAGACATATTTTTAAGTGTAGGTTCACTCATTTTGCTTCGTATGTAGTCACTTGTTGAAATCTCTAGAAAGACAAATATTTAAGAGCGGAGGGAGTACAAGTTAACTGCGGTTAGTTTGTGCTTGCATGGCGTTTGTCCTTCTATGATCAGAGGTGTTGTTGAGTGGGCTGCACACTGTATGATACTATAATGGAAAGTTCAATGTCTAGGATATGAAGGCATTTAACCTATACCCCTGGAGGTTTCAAAAATCTTGGTCGGAACAAATGTTATTTTGACTTTTAAGCGTACATGATACTTACTATTTTTCTACTAGACACTTGTCTTAGTTGTTCATTTGACATTCAGATACTTCATCATCTCCATGCTGACCTTTGTTCTGTTTCCCTCGAAAATAGAACTGGAACTTAAAGAAGAAAGATACAAGGAAGCTCATGGATTGTACCTACGTGGTTAATGAAGAGCAGTGGTGTGAAGTATCTCCTCTAGTACCTTATAGCAGTTTTAACTACCATATAACTGGAGCATGTACTCCTACGCAACTTGGATCTTTGTTTCGTATGGTTGGAAGGGTACTTCCATTATGCAGAGTAGTTATCTCTTCTGATCTGCTTGCATCAAAGTCTTATGGTTCCACTTCTTGGCTACTTATGAAATTTGGAGAAGTGAGTTCTTGTTCACAATTGCAAAATCTGTTTCAGATTTTCAGTTAGGAATGTATTGCTGTGATGTACTTATTTGCTCGTTCAGAGCAAGGAGAGGCCCTGTATATGCAGCAGTAAGCTCTGGCAAATGCATCGATCATACTAGTCAGGCCAAAGAGAACAGAGTGTTGATGAACTGAAGTCGGTAGAAAAATTAATAATCTGTGACACAGATGCATCTAGCAGAAGGAAGCTGCTCATAGTCGTAGGTATTGATGCTGACGTAGAAAACTGTGCAGGCACAAGTTCCTTACTTTTGGTTGGAAGTTGTCGTCCCTGCAAGCACACAGATTTAAGCTGGGATAATTTGGCCCAAAGGGAGGACTGGGTTACAAGAACAACCTGACATATAATGGTTTCAGGAATCTAGGTTGCATGCTTGCTACTGTGCTTCTGGAAAGATGTTTGCGCAGAGTATTAACTGTGCTTTCTGAGATGATGCTTGTGCAAGATATTACAGGTTTGCATCACATCCAACTAGTTGTATGTTTCCAATAGAATCACAAGTTTGCATCAGTACATCATATCTATATTAGCGAAGAACGATGATAGAATGCAAATTTTGGCGCGGTGTCATGGGTAGTTGTTATGGCGCTGCTAGAAGGAGGGCGCGAGAGGGCCGGCCGGGGGCCTTTTTGCCCACGGCCGGGCAAGAGGGAAGGAATTTCCTTCTTAATTCTTGCTTTCTTAGATTGATACATCTCCTCTCTTTATATAGAGTGGTTTACTTGACTCCCAAGCAAGGCTTACTTGACCCCTAAGAAAGCGACCCTTATCTCTAATTAACCCTAAGACTAATGGGCCCATTAGGCCCATTACGTATTCTAACACTACACCCCATCTGGACATGCAGCTTGTCCTCGAGCTGCAGCCTAACCAACTTATAACCATGACTCGACGCAACACAAACCTTGTTGGGGAACGTTGCAGAAAATTAAAATTTTTCCTACGGTTTCACCAAGATCCATCTATGAGTTCATCTAAGCAACGAGTCAAGGGAGTGAGTTTGCATCTACATACCACTTGTAGATCGCGTGCGGAAGCTTGCAAGGGGATGTTGATGATGGAGTCGTACTCGACGTGATTCAGATCACCGATGTCCAAGTGCTGAACGGATAGCACCTCCGCGTTCAACACACGTACGGTACGGGAGACGTCTCCTCCTTCTTGATCCAGCAAGGGGGGAGGAGAGGTTGAGGAAGATCGCTCCAACGGCAGCACGACGGCGTGATGATGGTGGAGTGACAGTTCTCCGGCAGGGCTTCGCCAAGCACACGCGGAGGAGGAGAGGTGTTGGGGAGGGGAGGGGCTGCGCCTTCAATTGTGTGTTGCAGCCCTCCCCTCGCCCCTCTATTTATAGGGGAAAGGGGCAAGGGGGCCGGCACCTCTAGATGGGAATCTAGAGGGGGGGGGGGGGGGCGGCCAAGGGGAGGGGGGCTTGCCCCGCAAGCAAGGGGGCGCCCCCTCTAGGGTTCCCCCCCCCCCCCCAAACCCTAGGCGCAAGGGCCCAAGGAGGGGGGGCGCACCAGCCCACTTGGGGCTGGCTCCTGCCCCACGCAGCCCATGTGGTCCCCCGGGAGGGGTGGCCCCTCCCGGTGGACCTTCGGAACCCTTCCGGTGGCCCCGGTACAATACCGGTATGCCCCCGAAACTTTCCGGTGTCCGTTTGACAACTTCCCATATATAAAACTTCACCTCCGGACCATTCCGGAACTCCTCGTGACGTCCGGGATCTCATCCGGGACTCCGAACAACATTCAATAGTTACATACTAGTCTTCCTAATAACCCTAGCGTCACCGAACCTTAAGTGTGTAGACCCTACGGGTTCGGGAGACATGCAGACATGACCGAGACCACTCTCCGGTCAAAAACCAACAGCGGGATCTGGATACCCATGTTGGCTCCCACATGCTCCTCGATGATTTCATCGGTTGAACCACGATGTCGAGGATTCGATCAAACCCTGTATACAATTCCCTTTGTCAATCGGTACGTTACTTGCCCAAGACTCAATCGTCGGTATCCCAATACCTTGTTCAGTCTCGTTACCGGCAAGTCACTTTACTCGTACCGTAATGCATGATCCCGTGGCCAACACCTTTGTCACCTTGAGCTCATTATGATGATGCATTACCGAGTGGGCCCAGAGATACCTCTCCGTCATACGGAGTGACAAATCCCAGTCTCGATCCGTGTCAACCCAATAGACACTTTCGGAGATACCTGTAGTGCACCTTTATAGTCACCCAGTTACGTTGTGATGTTTGATACACCCAAAGCACTCCTACGGTATCCAGGAGTTACACGATCTCATGGTCGAAGGAAGAGATACTTGACATTGGCAAAGCTCTAGCAAACGAACTACACGATCTTTGTGCTATGCTTAGGATTGGGTCTTGTCCATCACATCATTCTCCTAATGATGTGATCCCGTTATCAACGACATCCAATGTCCATAGTCAGGAAACCATGACTATCTGTTGATCACAACGAGCTAGTCAACTAGAGGCTCACTAGGGACATATTGTGGTCTATGTGTTCACACATGTATTACGATTTCCGGATAATACAGTTATAGCATGAACAAAAGACAATTATCATGAATAATGAAATATAATAATACTTTTATTATTGCCTCTAGGGCATATTTCCAACAGTCTCCCACTTGCACTAGAGTCACCAATCTAGTTACATTGTGATGAATCGAACACCCATAGAGTTCTGGTGTTGATCATGTTTTGCTCGCGAGAGAGGTTTAGTCAACGGATCTGCGACATTCAGATCCGTGTGTACTTTGCAAATCTCTATGTCTCCATCTTGAACATTTTCACGGATGGAGTTGAAACGACGCTTGATGTGCCTGGTCTTCTTGTGAAACCTGGGCTCCTTGGCAAGGGCAATAGCTCCAGTGTTGTCACAGAAAAGTTTGATTGGCCCCGACGCATTGGGTATGACTCCTAGGTCGGTGATGAACTCCTTCACCCAAATCGCTTCATGCGCTGCCTCCGAGGCTGCCATGTACTCCGCTTCACACGTAGATCCTGCCACGACGCTCTGCTTGCAGCTGCACCAGCTTACTGCTCCACCATTCAACATATACACGTATCCGGTTTGTGACTTAGAGTCATCCAGATCTGAGTTGAAGCTAGCGTCGACGTAACCCTTTACGACGAGCTCTTCGTCTCCTCCATAAATGAGAAACATGTCCTTTGTCCTTTTCAGGTACTTCAGGATATTCTTGACCGCTGTCCAGTGTTCCTTGCCGGGATTACCTTGGTATCTTGCTACCAAACTTACGGCAAGGTTTACATCGGGTCTGGTACACAGCATGGCATACATAATAGATCCTATGGCTGAAGCATAGGGGATGACACTCATCTCTTCTTTATCTTTTGCCGTGGTCGGTGACTGAGCCGAGCTCAATCTCACACCTTGTAACATAGGCAAGAACCCCTTCTTGGACTGATCCATTTTGAACCTCTTCAAAATCTTATCAAGGTATGTGCTTTGTGAAAGACCTATGAGGCGTCTCGATCTATCTCTATAGATCTTGATGCCTAATATATAAGCAGCTTCTCCAAGGTCCTTCATTGAAAAACACTTATTCAAGTAGGCCTTAATGCTGTCCAGAAGTTCTATATTATTTCCCATCAAGAGTATGTCATCTACATATAATATGAGAAATGCTACAGAGCTCCCACTCACTTTCTTGTAAACGCATGCTTCTCCATAAGTCTGCATAAACCCAAACGCTTTGATCATCTCATCAAAACGAATATTCCAACTCTGAGATGCTTGCACCAGTCCATAAATGGATCGCTGGAGCTTGCATACTTTGTTAGCGTTCTTAGGATCGACAAAACCTTCCGGCTGCATCATATACAGCTCTTCCTTAAGATGTCCGTTAAGGAATGCCGTTTTGACGTCCATCTGCCATATCTCATAATCATAGTATGCGGCAACTGCTAACATGATTCGGACGGACTTCAGCTTCGCTACGGGAGAGAATGTCTCGTCGTAGTCAATCCCTTGAACTTGTCGATAACCCTTAGCGACAAGCTGAGCTTTATAGATGGTAACATTACCATCCGCGTCTGTCTTCTTCTTGAAAATCCATTTGTTTTCTATCGCTCGCCGATCATCAGGCAAGTCTGTCAAAGTCCATACTTTGTTTTCATACATGGATTCTATCTCGGATTTCATGGCTTCAAGCCATTTGTTGGAATCTGGGCCCGCCATCGCTTCTTCATAGTTCGAAGGTTCACCGTTGTCTAACAACATGATTTTCAGGACAGGGTTGCCATACCACTCTGGTGCGGAACGTGTCCTTGTGGACCTACGAAGTTCAGTAGCAACTTGATCCGAAGTACCTTGATCATCATCATTGTTTTCCTCTTCAGTTGGTGTGGGCATCACAGGAACATTTTCCTGCGCTGCACCACTTTCCCGTTCGAGAGGTAGTACTTCATCGAGTTCTACTTTCCTCCCACTTACTTCTTTTGAGAGAAACTCTTTTTCCAGAAAGCATCCGTTCTTGGCAACAAAGATCTTGCCCTCGGATCTTAAGTAGAAGGTATACCCGACAGTTTCCTTAGGGTATCCTATGAAGACGCATTTTTCCGACTTGGGTTCGAGCTTTTCAGGTTGAAGTTTCTTGACATAAGCATCGCATCCCCAAACTTTTAGAAACGACAGCTTAGGTTTCTTCCCAAACCATAATTCATACGGTGTCGTCTCAACGGATTTAGACGGTGCCCTATTTAAAGTGAATGTAGCTGTCTCTAGAGCGTATCCCCAAAATGATAGCGGTAAATCGGTAAGAGACATCATAGACCGCACCATATCTAATAGAGTGCGATTACGACGTTTGGACACACCGTTACGCTGAGGTGTTCCAGGCGGCGTGAGTTGTGAAACGATTCCACATTTCCTTAAGTGTGTACCAAATTCATGACTTAAGTATTCTCCTCCACGATCTGATCGTAGGAACTTTATCTTTCGGTCACGTTGATTCTCTACCTCATTCTGAAATTCCTTGAACTTTTCAAAGGTTTCAGACTTGTGTTTCATTAAGTAAACATACCCATATCTACTCAAGTCATCAGTGAGAGTGAGAACATAACGATATCCTTCGTGAGCCTCAACGCTCATTGGACCGCATACATCGGTATGTATGATTTCCAACAAGTTGGTTGCTCGCTCCATTGTTACGGAGAACGGAGTCTTGGTCATTTTGCCCATGAGGCATGGTTCGCATGTGTCAAACGATTCATAATCAAGAGACTCTAAAAGTCCATCAGCATGGAGCTTCTTCATGCGCTTGACACCAATGTGACCAAGGCAGCAGTGCCACAAGTATGTGGGACTATCGTTATCAACTTTACATCTTTTGGCATCCACACTATGAACATGTGTAATATTACGCTCGAGATTCATCAAGAATAAACCATTGACCATCGGAGCACGACCATAAAACATATCTCTCATATAAATCGAACAACCATTATTCTCAGACTTAAATGAGTAGCCATCTCATATTAAACGAGATCCAGATACAATGTTCATGCTCAAATTTGGCACTAAATAACAATTATTAAGGTTCAAAACTAATCCCGTAGGTAAATGTAGAGGCAGCGTGCCGACGGCGATCACATCGACTCTGGAACCATTCCCGACGTGCATCGTCACCTCGTCTTTCGCCAGTCTTCGTTTATTCCGCAGCTCCTGCTGTGAGTTACAAATATGAGCAACGGCACCGGTATCAAATACCCAGGAGTTACTACGAGTAATGGTAAGGTACACATCAATTACATGTATATCAAATATACCTTTGGTGTTGCCGGCCTTCTTATCCGCTAAGTATTTGGGGCAGTTCCGCTTCCAGTGACCCCCTTGCAATAAAAGCACTCAGTCTCAGGCTTGGGTCCATTCTTTGACTTCTTCCCGGTAACTGGCTTACTGGGCGCGGCAACATCCTTGCCGTCCGTCTTGAAGTTCTTCTTGCCCTTGCCCTTCTTGAACTTAGTGGTCTTATTGACCATCAACACTTGATGTTCTTTCTTGATTTCAGCCTCTGCTGACTTCAGCATCGAGAACACTTCAGGAATGGTCTTCACCATCCCCTGCATATTGTAGTTCATCACAAAGCTCTTGTAGCTTGGTGGGAGCGACTGGAGGATTCTGTCAATGACCGCCTCATCTGGGAGGTTAATGTTCAGCTGGGTCAAAC
This sequence comes from Triticum timopheevii, assembly GCA_963921465.1. Taxonomy (NCBI): domain Eukaryota; kingdom Viridiplantae; phylum Streptophyta; class Magnoliopsida; order Poales; family Poaceae; genus Triticum; species Triticum timopheevii. Next base: position 483,053,433 of record OY997270.1, on the reverse strand, counting down.
GGTTGTGCAACCCAGACATCTTCAGGATGTGCTCACTGACAGAACTGTTTTCCTCCATCTTACAACTATAGAACTTGTCGGAGACATCATATCTCTCGACCCGGGCATGAGCTTGGAAAACTAGTTTCAGCTCTTCGAACATCTCATATGCTCCGTGATGCTCAAAACGCTTTTGGAGCCCCGGTTCTAAGCTGTAAAGCATGCCGCATTGAACGAGGGAGTAATGATCAGCACGAGTTTGCCAAGCATTCATAATGTCTTGGTTCTCTGGGATGGGAGCGTCACCTAGCGGTCCTTCTAGGACATATTGCTTCCTGGCAGCTATGAGGATGATCCTCAGGTTCCGGACCCAGTCCGTATAGTTGCTGCCATCATCTTTCAGCTTGGTTTTCTCTAGGAACGCGTTGAAGTTCATGTTGACATGAGCGTTGGCCATTTGATCTACACGACATATTTGCAAAGGTTTTAGACTAAGTTCATGATAATTATGAACTCCCACTCAGATTAGACATCCCTCTAGTCATCTAAGTGTTACACGATCCGAGTCGACTAGCCCGTGTCCGATCATCACGTGAGACGGACTAGTCATCGTCGGTGAACATCTCCATGTTGATCGTATCTTCCATACGACTCGTGTTCGACCTTTCGGTCTCCGTGTTCCGAGGCCATGTCTGTACATGCTAGGCTCGTCAAGTTAACCCTAAGTGTTTTTGCTGTGTAAAACTGTCTTACACCCGTTGTATGTGAACGTAAGAATCCATCACACCCGATCATCACGTGGTGCTTAGAAGCGACGAACTGTAGCAACGGTGCACAGTTAGGGGGGAACACTTCTTGAAATTTTTGTAAGGGATCATCTTATTTACTACCATCGTCCTAAGTAAAAAAGATGCATAAACATAATAAACATCACATGCAATTATATAGTTGTGACATGATATGGCCAATATCATATAGCTCCATTGATCTCCATCTTCGGGGCTCCATGATCATCTTGTCACCGGCTTGACACCATGATCTCCATCATCATGATCTCCATCATCGTGTCTTCATGAAGTTGTCACGCCAATGACTACTTCTACTTCTATGGCTAACGCGTTTAGCAATAAGGTAAAGTAGTTTACATGGCGTTCTTCAATGACACGCATGTCATACAAAAAATAAAGACAACTCCTATGGCTCCTGCCGGTTGTCATACTCATCGACATGCAAGTCGTGAATCCTATTACAAGAACATGATTTCATACATCACAATTCATCATTCATCACAACTTCTGGCCATATCACATCACATGATCAATCACTGCAAAACCAAGTTAGACGTCCTCTAATTGTTGTTGCATCTTTTACGTGGCTGCAATTGGGTTCTAGCAAGAACGTTTTCTTACCTACGAATAACCACAACGTGATTTTGTCAACTTCTATTTACCCTTCATAAGGGCCCTTTTCATCGAATCCGCTCCAACTAAAGTGGGAGAGACAGACACCCGCCAGCCACCTTATGCAACTAGTGCATGTCAATCGGTGGAACCGGTCTCACGTAAGCGTACGTGTAAGGTTGGTCCGGGCCGCTTCATCCCATAATACCGCTGAAGCAATAAAAGACTAGTAGAGGCAAGCAAGTTGACAAGATCCACGCCCACAACAAAATTTGTTCTACTCGTGCATTAGAGAACTACACATAGACCTAGCTCATGATGCCACTGTTGGGGAACGTTGCAGAAAATTAAAAATTTTCCTACAGTTTCACCAAGATCCATCTATGAGTTCATCTAAGCAACGAGTCAAGGGAGTGAGTTTGCATCTACATACCACTTGTAGATCGTGTGCGGAAGCTTGCAAGGGGATGGTGATGATGGAGTCGTACTCGACGTGATTCAGATCACCGATGTCCAAGTGCTGAACGGACAACACCTCCGCGTTCAACACACGTACGGTACGGGAGACGTCTCCTCCTTCTTGATCCAGCAAGGGGGGAGGAGAGGTTGAGGAAGATCGCTCCAACGGCAGCACGACGGCGTGATGATGGTGGAGTGACAGTTCTCCGGCAGGGCTTCGCCAAGCACACGCGGAGGAGGAGAGGTGTTGGGGAGGGGAGGGGCTGCGCCTTCAATTGTGTGTTGCAGCCCTCCCCTCGCCCCTCTATTTATAGGGGAAAGGGGCAAGGGGGCCGGCACCTCTAGATGGGAATCTAGAGGGGGGGGGCGGCCAAGGGGAGGGGGGCTTGCCCCCCAAGCAAGGGGGCGCCCCCTCCAGGGTTCCCCCCCAAACCCTAGGCGCAAGGGCCCAAGGACGGGGGGCGCACCCAGCCCACTTGGGGCTGGCTCCTGCCCCACGCATCCCATGTGGTCCCCCGGGAGGGGTGGCCCCTCCCGGTGGACCTTCGGAACCCTTCCGGTGCCCCCGGTACAATACCGGTATGCCCCCGAAACTTTCCGGTGTCCGTTTGACAACTCCCCATATATAAAACTTCACCTCCGGACCATTCCGGAACTCCTCGTGACGTCTGGGATCTCATCCGGGACTCCGAACAACATTCGGTAGTCACATACTAGTCTTCCTAATAACCCTAGCGTCACCAAACCTTAAGTGTGTAGACCCTACGGGTTCGGGAGACATGCAGACATGACCGAGACCACTCTCCGGTCAATAACCAACAGCGGGATCTGGATACCCATGTTGGCTCCCACATGCTCCTCGATGATTTCATCGGTTGAACCACGATGTCGAGGATTCGATCAAACCCTGTATACAATTCCCTTTGTCAATCGGTACGTTACTTGCCCGAGACTCGATCGTCGGTATCCCAATACCTTGTTCAGTCTCGTTACCGGCATGTCACTTTACTCGTACCGTAATGCATGATCCTGTAGCCAACACCTTGGTCACCTTGAGCTCATTATGATGATGCATTACCGAGTGGGCCCAGAGATACCTCTCCGTCATACGGAGTGACAAATCCCAGTCTCGATCCGTGTCAACCCAATAGACACTTTCGGAGATACCTGTAGTGCACCTTTATAGTCACCCAGTTACGTTGTGACGTTTGATACACCCAAAGCACTCCTACGGTATCCAGGAGTTACACGATCTCATGGTCGAAGGAAGAGATACTTGACATTGGCAAAGCTCTAGCAAACGAACTACACGATCTTTGTGCTATGCTTAGGATTGGGTCTTGTCCATCACATCATTCTCCTAATGATGTGATCCCGTTATCAACGACATCCAATGTCCATAGTCAGAAAACCATGACTATCTGTTGATCACAACGAGCTAGTCAACTAGAGGCTCACTAGGGACATATTGTGGTCTATGTGTTCACACGTGTATTACGATTTCCGGATAATACAGTTATAGCATGAACAAAAGACAATTATCATGAATAATGAAATATAATAGTACTTTTATTATTGCCTCTAGGGCATATTTCCAACAAACCTAACACCTAAAAACAAGCCTTTTACATCTTGGCTTGTTTTATTATTCTCAACCTAAAATGGACTGAGACGCTTTATTTTGGACCCTTTAACAAAAAGTGGACACCATCCGCACGTCGGACATGCACGTGTATAGCCACCTGGATCCCATGGACACCACCTAGATCAAAGGAGTGCATGTGTATGGCCACCTAGAAGTGGTCGCAAGAGCGACCAGCAGAGGCGCCCTCGCGGTGGTCGGCGGCGGAAAGCAGTGGTGCTACGTGGTGCGCTCCTATCGGTGACACCCTGCCTTCTCCCCGCCGGACGGCTGTTGGTCTGCACCACACAGGAAAGAGTGTAGGGCTTGCGATTGAGAATGACGAGGAGGGGTGCGCCCCCCCAACTGCCGATGTCGCAGACTTTGAGGACGCTGCCCGCGGGGAAAATAGCATGCCCGCCGCCCGTAGGGGAAACCGCATGCCCAAGATTCCCGACACAGCGGACGAAATCGAGGTCCTTTGCGCAGCGAAGGGTAACTTGGAGGAGCGGCAGCTGCAGACCACACATCTCCCGCACACGCCGGCGTGCTAGGAGGCCGCGCGCAGCAGCCTGCAGCCTCACCGCCACCAACACGTGGCAGGTAGCGATCCAAGACGGAAGCGGCAACGACGACGGCGGGGACTTGATCTGCTGGATGTGGACGCCCTGGGATGGCGGCGGCGCTGATGGGAATAAGGTCGTCGCACTCCCGTCGTAGGGCATCCCATACTGGGCGGTGGAGCTGACCGGCGGTGGCTGCTGCAGCTGCAACGACTATTGCAGTGTCGCATCGGGCAGCGGCAGCGGCTGCTGCGGCAGAGCGCCGGGTACAGCGGAGGCTGCCAGGAGCGGCGGCTGCCACTGCAGCCAGAGATGGGCGGTGGTGGCGATGGATGGCAGCTGCAGCGGCCCGGCGAGCGCGGCGAAGGCCGTCTGGTGCGGAGGCTGCCACGGCAGCGCCGCCGGCGCGGGGGCGGCGATGGGCGGCGCAGCTGGGTGCGGCCCGTAGGACCCGGCCAAGAACAGGTGGATCTCCTGGACCGTCTGGGTTAGGTCCCGCAACACCCCAGACACCTCCTCCCAGGTGAGGACGGCAGGGGCGAGCGTGATGGAGGATCCCGGCGTGGGCAGGAGCGGGGCGACGGTCGTGGTGGTCGCCGGAGGCGACATGGTGACCGACAGCGGAAGAGACGGGCTTGGCGGTGGTGAAGACATGATCGAACCGAAGCTAGCTGATACCAAATTGTTATGGCGTTGCTAGAAGGAGGGCGCGAGAGGGCCGGCCGGGGGCCTTTTTGCCCACGGTCGGGCAAGAGGGAAGGGATTTCCTTCTTAATTCTTGCTTTCTTAGATTGATACATCTCCTCTCTTTATATAGAGAGGTTTACTTGACTCCCAAGCAAGGCTTACTTGACCCCTAAGAAAGCGACCCTTATCTCTAATTAACTCTAAGACTAATGGGCTCATTAGGCCCATTACGTATTCTAACAGTAGTGAAAACAGATCTCTCATGAGAAAATTTGGAAGCTAGGAAATAATTCAGTTCAACTGCTCAGTTGAGCTTCTTTTTTAGTGCAATAATCTCGGGTATTCTATAGTCCACACAGCCATACAAGGAGTAGATACATTCTTTTTTCATTGCTTTTGAAAAATTGTATTTCCATAAAGTTTCCATTAGCCCAAATAATCCGCTAGAGTTTCCTATATCCATGGCCCCTCGTCGAGGTGGAGGCGGAGAGGTAGGAAGCTGTGGCACAGAGAATCCGGTAGCGGAGGCCGCGGGAGGTCAGCGATGAAGGAGCCGCGGGCTCGAGGTGGTCATGCTAGAGTTTTTTTTCTTTCAGATAGAGAAATGATCACGCTAGAGCTAGGGGTCGAGTGTCGAGAAAGGAAGTGGCTAGGTTGTTAGGAAACATTGTAGAAAACAAAAACAAAATCGCCCTACAATCAACCAGGAACACCATATGAAGATGCAATGACGGTTTGGATCAAATCGTTACCAATTCCGAGTTACAGCGGAAGAAGACGGGTCGGTGTAGATCGTACTTGGAGTCCCTCAAACCATCGATGAATGATCCCTCAAACGTAAGACCGAAAGCACGGCCTCTCCACAGATTGCAAGCGTACGGTCTTCACGATCTGGTAGCTCTTCGTCGTCCATAGCTAATCATCATCGGAGAATTAGAGGGAGGAGATTAGAACCACACTGGGCTTCTAATTATAAAGATTAGAGGATCTAGGCCTTGCTCTACTTAGATCAACTAGACCTAGAGGACTAGAGGAGGCTTCAAAACTTGCGTGTTCAAAAGTGCCCCAAACCTCTAGTACATATAGGTTCGAGGAGGGGGAGGGGTGCCACACAATGGTGTAAAGTCTCCCCCCCCCCCCCCCGGGGCCGACCAAGAGGAGGGGGACTTCTCCTCCAATTCGGCCTCCCCCTTCTGTCTACAAGGGAAAAGGGGGCGCCACCACTATTGGGCCCAAGTAACCCAAGTAGCTCTCCACCACTTGTCGTTTTAAGCCTCGTTGGTATTTATATAAATATAAAAGCCTCCTTGTCATATTTAGAGCCTTTTAATATAAATTAAACATCATCAGAAACTACTTCCACCTATATATAATTTATGGGTATTACCCGGTAAACCCTAAAACCCTTCTTGTGACCTCGAAACGCTTCCGGTTCCTCTCAAAACTATTTCGAATATTAATGAAAACTAATCCATAAATATTTTCTCATTACTTATGTCCTACTAACACTCAGCAGATCGTGGTTACCTTAAGCTTGTGACCTTGTGGAGGTCCATATCGATCCCTATGAGTACATGAATGACATTTGAGTTAATTTGGTTACCATGCCCTATTCCCTTTGCTTCACGATACTTTACCAAACCCAAGGTGAGATATATCGGTATCCTCTTGAGTCATACACATGCTCACTATACCATTCTCCTTGTTACCGGTTTTGTTCTTCCTTCTCGTTGACATGCTCCGGCATCTCCGTGACATAGTCATCTGTGTCTGACCAGACGATGGCTGATGTCGTCACATTGAGTGGCCCTAAGAATATCTCTCCATCGTCGGAGGAGCAAATTCCACTCTCGAGCTATCTAGTCCCTTGTCAAACTTTCTAATGAACCTGTAAGTTGTCGTTATGATCACCGTGTTACAGATGCCCTTGAGCAACCCCAAAGTTCATCGTATGGTAAAAAATGACTACCATACTCTCAAGGTATAAGAAACTAAGTCACACATTAACACTCCGTGTTATAACAATTGATTTCTGACGATATTATCTCAAAGTATAACAAACAAGTTTGAGTCGATTCAATATGATCGTTCTTCCAATGTCATACTCTCAATGTTGTTTTAAGACTATCATTACACTTAACGATGTTCGAAGATCCGGAAAACATGATCACAAACAACACTTGAGCTAGTCTTAGAGACGAGATTATGAATCTTATTTCACCGTCTATCACTCCACACATGCATATGAGTTTTTCACTGAATCGCGTATTTCAGGATCATAGTGGTTATAACATAGAATATAGACTCTTATTTATGAATATGAAAATATAACAATACAATATTATTGCCTCTAGGGCATATTTCCAACATGGACTAGGCCGAGCTGGGCGAGGCCCAGCAGTTTCCTCTTCTTCCTTTTTAGTGAATTTCTTCGGTTTCCCTTTCACTTATGTATGCATTTATTTTTTTATAAATATTGTGTCATCAATGTTAAATTGCATGGTTGGTATATTTGTGTTTTGCAAGTAAAACAATTATATTCAATGAGTGGCTTTTGTTTAAATTCTTGTTTTAAGGGATCAAAAATATGTTTTACATTTTAGGACGAAGATGTTGAATGTGATAATGGTTGGAGTGTTGATGTTCTACCTTGCACGCACCAGACCAGCAATTTATTGTTTTCGTTGATATTGGCGCAGTATATTACCATTTACTTGAATACATTACAATAATTTATACTATTTGAGGGGTATAGTGGACACATACAAAATACATACATGCGAATAGCTTTAAATAATAATTGCAGTTTCAAATTCTAACGGAAATACATATTTATAAAAAACAATTTTAATTGTTTGATTTATAGTTTTTCAGAAGTACAATTTTTAGTTATTTTCAAAATGCATTTTACTTAGTTTCCACAATGATTCATTAATATTTAATACATTTACCAAAAAAACAAGTGTGCTTTAGTCATGATTTATTAATATTTCAATACATTTCACAACATGTTCGAAATGCTTGCATTTTGACATTTTTCTAATGCTTTTGAAATGCATGTCGGTCAACATCGGGTCTATTCCAATACATTTCACTTTTTTTTCAAATGCAACGCAACATTATTTAAATACCATTTCAATTTTTTGAAATGTGTTTAGTCCTGATTCAGTAATTTTGTAAAACATTTGACCAAAATGCATTTGAAACTACGATGAATCAGGACTGAAATGTTTTTCAAATATATTGAAATGTTGAATGCGTTTGAAAAAATTTTAACTAATTAATCATTATCGTAATTCAAAAAATTGAATCATGATTTAAATTAGTTGGAAAGAATTTTTTAGGTTTACTAAAACATGGCTGAAATACATTTCAAATTTATTCAATGTCAAAATGTTATTGAACGAAGACTGTACTCTAATTTACTCCCTCTGTTCAAAAATAAGTGTCATGGTTTTAGCTTAAATTTGAACTAAAACCACGAAACTTTTTTATGAACGGAGGGAGTATTTCAATGCATCATTTCGAATTTATAGAATCATGCTGAAATAAAATTTAAAGGAATGTGAAATGTTGAAATGCACTTGAAAATTCTTGGAATTGTACTTAAATACTGCTAAATGATGACTGAAATTGTCGAACTGGAATGATTCGGAAATTTGAGAAAGAAACATTTGAAATGAGTTATCAAACTGTTAAACTTACAAGATAATCAACTTTCAAGCGAGAAACCGCAATTCAAACTCCCGCCTCAAAACCGCATGCAATTCCAACTTCCAAGGCATGCTTGGCAATGTCATTGTTGTTTGCTACACCACCACGGTACCAGTGTACCACTACCACCCGTGGTTAGTGGCTCGCCGGAGCTGAGCCCGCGAAGCTGAACCCAGATCCCTGGAGCGCGTCCTCCACAGTCTTGTCCAGCATCTTCCCCATCTCCGTGGACATGTGCCTGCTCCAGTCCCCGGCGACCCCCTTCCGGAAGAAAGCGTCGCTCCTGATGCCCGAGCCCGACACATTCCGCCGCCCGGCCCTGTTGGCCTCCATGTTCCTGAGCTTCTCGATGCTACAAAGATCCACGATATCCTCCACCACCCCTCGCGCCACCTCCTCCTCGGAGAAGGGGCATCCCATGAACTCCGCCATCGCCTTCAGGTTCGCCGCCGGGTCGCACAGCACCTCCTCGTACCTCAGGAACAACACCTCGCCCCCGCCACCGGACCGACGGCGGCTCGCCTCGCAGTACTGGAGCACGTGCCGCCACTGCGGGCCGCAGCAGCACCGGCCCTCGTGAAACAGCTCGAACGCCTCCTGCATCGAGAACGCATCCCCGTCGACCCCGGCGCTCGCCGACGCCTTCCTGGTGAACAACCACGATGAGACCAGCACGTCCTTGGGGTCCCGGCAGACGTACACGATCCGGGGGCCGCCGGTGGCGACGACGCGCTCGGGGAGGAGGGAGTATGGCAGGTGCGTGGCGAGCAGGCGCGGGGAAGGGAGCGCCTCGAGCTCGGCCGCCACGGCGTCCACGTCCGTGTGCGCGAGAGCGGAGTCGACCTCCAGGAACCGGACGCAGTCGTGCGGATTGCGGCGGCGGAGCGGGTGGTCGGTGTCGGACGACGGCGGGTGGGCGTCGCGGTGAAGGGTGGCGAAGGCGAGGGCCTTGGGCCATGTGGTGCCGGACTTGGGGAAGCTGGCAAGGAGCACGTCCGTGGGCCTCGGCGCGAAGCACGCGTGCACCGTCGGGAGACCGCCCCTGAGCACCCCCTCCGGCAGCCAGAACCCGGCGTATCGCCGCAGCGCGAACTGTGGGCACCGCGTCTCCAGTGGGAGTGCCGGCACCAGCTCGGCCATGCCTGCGTGCGTTGGCGCCGCCGGCGTGAACTTCCATGGACCATGGATAATCTGCTCTGCTTCACTGATGTGTGTTTTGCGCTTGCGCGTCCAGTCGGATGCTTTGATCGATCGGTCCAGACTAATACTACGTGTATAACAGAGTGTGGAATATATTCCCATCAGGTTAATTAAGCACAAGTTGGTGGCCGATCCTCTGCAACGATCCGTAGTTAAAAGGGGCCCGCCATGTGTGTCATGTGATGCTACATGCTAGACATACATATGGACAACTATGCAATTAGTTCATTGCTGATTCGCAGTGACTCGGATGTTTTTCTTCTTGTCAGTACTCGCTGCGAGTGGCGGAGCTTGAGCCAAAACCATGGGGGTGGGCAGTGGGCTTGGGCCAAACATAATTGCTTCGGAATGATTTTTAGTGGATACATATATATTCCCTCCGTCCTTAAAAGAGTGTACTTTCAACTTTGTTGGAGGGTCAAACTATCTCAAAGTTTGACCGACTTTGTGTATAAATATATAAATGTTTGTGATATCAAATAAGTATATGATGAAAAAAATATATTTTATTATAAATCTAATGCTATTAATTTGATGGCATAAATGTTGGTACATTATTGTATAAATACGGTAAAACATGAAAAGTTTGACTTTCGCCGAAGTCCGCCCTCCCCCTCGCCCTTGCATCGCCCCGCGCGCGACCGAGGGGAAACCCTAAGTCGCCGCCGCCCTAGCCCCCCTCCACCTCCCCCTCCTCCCTCGCCGCCATCCAAGGGCGCGGCGGGGCGAAGCCCGGTCGCCGGCGGCGGCGGCAGGAATCCTCTTGTCCCCTCGCTCGGCTTCCTCGACGCGGATCTTGGTGGCGGGCGGGGGTGCATCACTAGCCGACGGGCGGTGCAGCGCGGCGGCTCGCCGGCGTCGGAGGGTGCGGCGGCCTTCGGCCTCGCGTCAGGCGTTCTGGTGGCGGAGTACTCGTGGTGGCCGGCTGCGTCGTCTTCGGCCGTTGGGGCGCGCGGATTCTGCGGCCGATGGGGCGCGCGGATCTGGCCCTCGCGAGGTACGGGCCGCGGACGGTATGTGCTGCGGGCAGCCGCCCCCTGTCGTGGCGGTTGAATGGTGGGGGGTGGCAGTGCAGTGGTGGTGGTGGTGGTTCGTGCTGGTGGTGGCACCGGCGGTGGTGTGGGCCTCGGCCGTCCTTGCGTCCTGCGGCCGTTGGCGGCGAGGGTGGTGGCGCTGGCTCGGGGCTGCCCCTCGGGGTCCCGACGTGGATGTGGGCTGCCACGGCGTGGTGGTGGTCCACCGTGGTGGTCTGGGTCGTTTCACGGTGGCGGCTGGACTTCTTCGGCGTCTGCCTGTCGGTGAGCCCCCTTGTCGACCTTCGATTCATCTCCCCGTCGTTCGGGCGCTACCTTCATCGGAGGGTTGGCCCTCTCCCAGCTACGGCCCATCGCTCGTCTGGCACACGACAGCAGGACAGAGCTTGTCTCGCGCCCGGCAGCAGGACCGTGCTCGTCTCGCGCCCGACAGCAGGACCGAGCTTGTCTCGCGCCCGGCAGAAGGACCGTGCCCATCTCGCGCCCAGTAGTAGGACCGAGCTCGTCTCGTGCCCGGCAGCAGGACGGGTCGATGGTGGCCAGTTTTGGCCGGCCTATTGGGTCTCGACGCTGGGGACAACTCATGGGTGCGAAAGGCGGTTCCTTTCCACTCTTCTCTTTGGCTGGGGTAGCGGCGGGTAGCGGGTGAGGTGGCATAAGGTCCTGGATGCCGGGGCGGCGGCCCTGGTGGTGGTGTCGCGGTGCTCATGTGCAAGGCTTGTGGCTTGGTGCTACCTGGTGGCCATGGCCGTGTGGGCGGCGTGGTAGCGAGGGTGTGACGTTCGGTGGCGGTGTATATTGGCCGAGGTGAAAACCTGTTCTTTCTTCGGACGGACCGGCGGCGGTGAAGCTCGTTCCCTTCTTGAAGGCGTCGTCGCGGCTCTCACTGTTCGTCGTGTTGCTCCAGGGGAAACTCTGATCCTTGGGTCGGGCGGTGGCGGTGCTTCGGTGTCGTAACCTTCCTGTAGGCACCGTCTTGGAGCCCACGGTTCATCGTATGTAGCTTCTTCTCTTCGTGGTGATGAGTTCATGGTTGAGGCCCCTGGTTGCTCATGTAGTGCTAGGGGTGGTTGTTGTGCTCAACACCTATGTATCCTGCCTTGGGTGTGTGCCTGTGTTCCGATGGCGTGTGTTGTACCGGGTTGTTGATGATCTTTGCTTTATATATAAAGCGGGGCGAAAGCCTTTTTTGGTAAAAGTTTGACTTTCCAACAAAGTTGGAAGTACATTCTTTCAAAGATGGAGGGAGTACTTTCTTATGAGCTTGGGGTGTGCTCATGGCCCAGGTTGGCCCATAAAGCTCGATCACTGCTCACTACACTGCAGAGTAGTTTCTTAAAAAAACTACACCTTTTTTATGGGGAAAAAACTACATTGCAAAGTATAGTACACACAAAAGGCTTTTATGCGAGAGCTGGCGAGCGGCAATATGCCAAGCGAGCTCATGTGCCGCGGAAGAGTAATGCTAGACACACTGGGTCTTTACAGGGGATTTATGGGGTGGTTAGTTTCGATTGGCTGAGATTTCATTAAGTGGGGCGGGCCCACCAGTAAAACTAGGGGGTGCAATTAGAGGAGGGCACACACTCTGTCCGTGAAATTCCGTCGTTCATTGCCCGTGCGTGTAGTATTATCGGCTGTAGGTGTGTACAGAGGCAGGGCGACACCGCTAACAGGAGTCAACGGCTCCCACGCAGTAAAACCACGTGGAGGTCCACCCCTTCAGCGAGTAAGGTCACTTCATCTTGAAGTAGCTCGAGTCACACTTTGTCTGGATGTCGAGTGTGCCGCACATCTCGTAAATGTCCTTCATCATCTTCTGTGGCTTGGCGTAGAAGAAGTGTTCAAAAAGCGCCCAATCTGGCGGGATGCTGAGAAACGCCTCGCACAATGTCACAAAGCCCGAGAGGTGGGCGACTATGTTGGGTGGGAGGTGATGGATCTGCACCCAGAACTGCTCGAGCACCCACTAAAGAAAAGGATGGATCGGGAGGGATAAACCCCATTTGAAAAAGGAGGTGAGGATGGCCCACTCGTTGCCCCGCGGTGCGCGCTCCTACTCGCCGTGGTGCGGCGCCTGCCAGTCGGATTGCGGGAGCTGATCGTCGCGGACATACGCGCGGAGTACCCCCTCAATCACTATCGACGGGAGCCATTCCTCGCGCCCCCGATCGTCGACGGCTGTTGCCAAGGCCGCGACATAGTAAATCTCCTCCATCGTGGAGGAAGAACTAGTTGTCTTGCGCTCTCGAGTTTTCAGGTGGACGACCACATTGGATCTACAGGCTCAAGAGGAAGAAAGAGAAGGAATTGCACGCTAGCAGTTATGAAGAGAGTGGGGGGGGGGGCGTTCAAAACCCTCCCCACGCGTGGCCACGATTTTTAGCGGGGGAGACAGTGAACTGCCATGAAGAACCCGCTAGACATGCGTAAAAACGGAGCTAAAACGTCAATCAAGTACCATTGGAGACACCTGTAGAGCACCTTTATAAACACCTAGTTATGTTGTGACGTTTGGTATCACACAAAGTGTTCCTCCGGTAATCCGGAGTTGCATAGTCTCATAGTCATAGGAACATGTATAAGTCATGAAGATAGCAATAGCAACATACTAAACGATCAAGTGCTAAGCTAACGGAATGGGTCAAGTCAATAACACCATTCTTCTAATGATGTGATCCCATTGATCAAATGGTAACTCATATCTATGGTTAGGAAACTCAACCATCTTTGATCAATGAGCTAGTCAAGTAGAGGCATACTAGTGACACTATGTTTGTCTATGTATTCACACATGTATTATGTTTTCGGTTAATACAATTCTAGCATGAATAATAAACATTTATCATGATATGAGGAAATAAATAATAACTTTATTATTGCCTCTAGGGCATATTTCCTTCAGTCTCCCACTTGCACTAGAGTCAATAATCTAGATTACACAGTAATGATTCTAGCACCCATGGAGCCTTGGTGATGATCATGTTTTGATCGTGGAAAGAGGCTTAGTCAACGGGTCTGCAACATTCAAATCCGTATGTATCTTGCAAATCTCTATGTCTCCCACCTGGACTTGGTCCCGTATGGAATTGAAGCGTCTCTTGATGTGCTTGGTTCTCTTGTGAAATCTGGATTCCTTTGCCAAGGCAATTGCACCAGTATTGTCACAAAAGATTTTCATTGGACCCGATGCACTAGGTATGACACCTAGATCGGATATGAACTCCTTCATCCAGACTCCTTCATTTGCTGCTTCCGAAGCATCTATGTACTCCGCTTCACACGTAGATCCCGCCATGACGCTTTGTTTAGAACTGCACCAACTGATAGCTCCACCGTACAATATAAACACGTATCCAGTTTGCGATTTACAATCGTCCGGATCAGTGTCAAAGCTTGCATCGACGTAACCATTTACGACTAGCTCTTTGTCACCTCCATAAATGAGAAACATATCCTTAGTCCTTTTCAGGTACTTCAGGATGTTCTTGACCGCTGTCAAGTGATCCACTCCTGGATTACTTTGGTACCTCCCTGCTAAACTAATAGCAAGGCACACATCAGGTCTGGTACACAGCATTGCACACATGACAGAGCCTATGGCTAAAGCATACGGAACATCTTTCATTTTCTCTCTATCTTCTGAAGTGGTCGGGCATTGAGTCTGACTCAACTTCACACCTTGTATTATAGGCAAGAACCCTTTCTTTGCTTGATCCATTTTGAACTTTTTCAAAACTTTATCAAGGTATGTACTTTGTGAAAGTCCAATTAAGCGTCTTGAGCTATCTTTATAGATCTTGATGCCCAATATATAAGCAGCTTCACCGAGGTCTTTCATTGAATTTTTTTATTCAGGTATCCTTTTATGCTATCCAGAAATTCTATATCATTTCCAATCAATAATATGTCGTTCACATATAATATTAGAAATGCTACAGAGCTCCCAGTCACTTTCTTGTAAATACAGGCTTCTCCAAAACTCTGTATAAAACCATATGCTTTGATCACACTATCAAAGCGTTTGTTCCAACTCCGAGAGGCTTGCACCAGTCCATAAAATGGATCGCTGGAGCTTGCACACTTTGTTAGCACCTTTCGGATCTACAAAACCTTCTGGTTGCATCATATACAACTCTTCTTCCAGAAATCCATTCAGGAATGCAGTTTTGACATCCATTTGCCAAATTTCATAATCATAAAATGCAGCAATTGCTAACATGATTCAGACAGACTTACGCATCGCTGCGGGTGAGAAAGTCTCATCGTAGTCAACCCCTTGAACTTGTCGAAAACCTTTCGCAACAAGTCAAGCTTTGTAGATAGTAACATTACCATCAGCGTTAGTCTTCTTCTTGAAGATCCATTTATTCTTGATGGCTTGCCGATCATCGGGCAAGTCAACCAAAGTCCACACTTTGTTCTCATACATGCATCCCATCTCAGATTTCATGGCCTCAAGCCATTTTGTGGAATCTGGGCTCATCATCGCTTCCTCATAGTTCGTAGGTTCGCCATGGTCAAGTAACATGACCTCCAGAATAGGATAATCGTACCACTCTGGTGCGGATCTTACTCTAGTTGACCTACGAGGTTCGATAGTAACTTGATCCCAAGTTTCATGATCAATATCATTAGCTTCCTCACTAATTGGTATAGACGTCACAGGAACATTTCTGTGATGAACTACTTTCCAATAAGGGAGTAGGTACAGTTACCTCATCAAGTTCTACTTTCCTCCCACTCACTTCTTTAGAGAGAAACTCCTTCTCTAGAAAGGATCCATTTTTAGCAACGAATGTCTTGCCTTCGGATCTGTGATAGAAGGGGTACCCAACAGTTTCCTTTGGGTATCCTATGAAGACACATTTCTCTGATTTGGGTTCGAGCTTAACAGGTTGAAGCTTTTTCACATAAGCATCGCAGCCCCAAACTTTAAGAAACGACAACTTTGGTTTCTTGCCAAACCACAGTTCATAAGGCGTCATCTCAACGGATTTTGATGGTGCCCTATTTAACGTGAATGCAGCCATCTCTAAAGCATAACCCCAAAACGATAGCGGTAAATCAGTAAGAGACATCATAGATCGCACCATATCTAGTAAAGTATGATTATGACGTTCAGACACACCATTACGTTGTGGTGTTCCGGGTGGGGTGAGTTGTGGAACTATTCCGCATTGTTTCAAATGTAGACCAAACTCGTAACTTAAATATTCTCCTCCACGATCAGATCGTAGAAACTTTATTTTCTTGTTACGATGATTTTCCACTTCATTCTGAAATTCTTTGAACTTTTCAAATGTTTCAGACTCATGTTTCATTAAGTAGATATACCCATATATTCTCAAATCATCTGTGAAGGTGAGAAAATAAC
Source organism: Triticum timopheevii (assembly GCA_963921465.1). Lineage (NCBI taxonomy): Eukaryota > Viridiplantae > Streptophyta > Magnoliopsida > Poales > Poaceae > Triticum > Triticum timopheevii. The sequence continues at coordinate 483,037,399 of OY997270.1, read as the reverse complement.
GATGCCCGCCGCGAGCCTCAATATCCATCGGACCACATACATCAGTATGTATGATTTCCAACAAATCTGTTGCTCGCTCCATAGTTTCGGAGAATGGCGTTTTAGTCATCTTGCCCATGAGCCATGGTTCGCGAGTACCAATTGATTCATAATCAAGTGATTCCAAAAGTCCATCAGTATGGAGTTTCTTCATGTGCTTTACACCAATATGACCCAAATGGCAGTGCCACAAATAAGTTGCACTGTCATTATCAACTTTGCATCTTTTGGCTTCAACATTATGAATATGTGTATCACTACTATCGAGATTCAACAAAAAAAGACCACTCTTTAAGGGTGCATGACCATAAAAGATATTACTCATATAAATAGAACAACCATTATTCTCAGATTTAAATGAATAATCGTCTCACATTAAACAAGATCCAGATATAATGTTCATGCTCAACGCTGGCACCAAATAACAATTATTCAGGTCTAAAACTAATCCCGAAGGTAGATGTAGAGGTAGCGTGCCGACGGCGATCACATCGACTTTGGAACCATTTCCCATGCGCATCGTCACCTCGTCCTTAGCCAGTCTTCGCTTAATCCGTAGTCCCTGTTTCGAGTTGCAAATATTAGCAACAGAACCAGTATCAAATACCCAGGTGTTATTGCGAGCTCTGGTAAGGTACACATCAATAACATGTATATCACATATACCTTTGTTCACCTTGCCATCCTTCTTATCCGCCAAATACTTGGAGCAGTTCCGCTTCCAGTGACTAGTCTGCTTGTAGTAGAAGCACTCAGTCTTAGGCTTATGTCCAGACTTAGGTTTCTTCTCTTGAGCAGCAACTTGTTTGCCGTTCTTTTTGAAGTTCCCCTTCTTCTTCCCTTTACCCTTTTTCTTGAAACTGGTGGTCTTGTTGACCATCAACACTTGATGCTCCTTCTTGATTTCTACCTCCGCAGCCTTTAGCATTGCGAAGAGCTCGGGAATTGTCTTGTTCATCCCTTGCATATTATAGTTTATCACGAAGCTCTTGTAGCTTGGTGGCAGTGATTGAAGAATTCTGTCAATGACACTATCATCCGGAAGATTAACTCCCAGTTGAATCAAGTGATTGTTATACCCAGACATTTTGAGTATATGTTCACTGACAGAACTATTCTCCTCCATCTTCCAGCTATAGAACTTATTGGAGACTTCATATCTCTCAATCCGGGCATTTGCTTGAAATATTAACTTCAACTCCCAGAACATCTCATATGCTCCATGACGTTCAAAACGTCGTTGAGGTCCCGGTTCTAAGCCGTAAAGCATGGCACACTAAACTATAGAGTAGTCATCAGCTTTGCTCTGCCAGACGTTCTTAACGTCGTCAGTTGCATCTGCAGCAGGCCTGGCACATAGTGGTGCTTCCAGGACGTAATTCTTCTGTGCAACAATGAGGATAATCCTCAAGTTACGGACCCAGTCCGTGTAATTGCTACCATCATCTTTCAACTTTGCTTTCTCAAGGAACGCATTAAAATTCAACGGAACAACAACACGGGCCATCTATCTACATCAAACATAGACAAGAAAAATACTATCAGGTACTAAGCTCATGATAAAAGTTCAATTAATCATATTACTTAAGAACTCCCACTTAGATAGACATCTCTCTAATCATCTAAGTGATCACGTGATCCAAATCAACTAAACCATAACCGATCATCACGTGAAATGGAGTAGTTTTCAATGGTGAACATCACTATGTTGATCATATCTACTATATGATTAACGCTCGACCTTTCAGTCTCAGTGTTCCAAGGCCATATTTGCATATGCTAGGCTCGTCAAATTTAACCCGAGTATTCTGCGTGTGCAAAACTGGCTTGCACCCGTTGTAGATGGACAAAGAGCTTATCACACCCGATCATCACGCGGTGTCTGGGCACGATGAACTTTGGCAACGGTGCATACTCAGGGAGAATACTTTTACATTGAAATTTAGTGAAAGATCATCTTATAATGCTAACGTTAATCAAAGCAAAATAAGATGCATAAAGGATAAACATCACATGCAATCAATATAAGTGATATGATCTGGCCATCATCATCTTGTGCTTGTGATCTCCATCTCCGAAGCACCGTCATGACCACCATCATCACCGGTGCGACACCTTGATCTCCATCGTAGCATCATTGTTGTTTCGCCAACTATTGCTTCTACGACTATTGCTACCGCTTAGTGATAAAGTAAAGCAATTACAGGGCGATTGTATTGCATACAATAAACCGACAACCATATGGCTCCTGCCAGTTGCCGATAACTCTGTTACAAAACATGATCATCTCATACAATAAAATTTAGCATCATGTCTTGACCATATCACATCACAACATGCCCTGCAAAAACAATTTAGACGTCCTCTACTTTGTTGTTGCAAGTTTTACGTGGCTGCTACGGGTTGAGCAAGAACCGTTCTTACCTACGCATCAAAACCACAACGATAGTTCGTCAAGTTAGTGTTGTTTTAACCTTCTCAAGGACCGGGCATAGCCACACTCGGTTCAACTAAAGTTGGAGAAACTGACACCCGCCAGCCACCTATGTGCAAAGCATGTCGGTAGAACCAGTCTCGCGTAAGCATACGCGTAATGTCGGTCCGTGCCGCTTCATCCAACAATACCGCCGAACCAAAGTATGACATGCTGGTAAGCTGTATAACTTGTATCGCCCACAACTCACTTGTGTTCTACTCATGCATATAACATCTTCGCATAAAACCAGGCTCGGATGCCAGTGTTGGGGAACGTAGTAATTTCAAAAAAATTCCTACGCACACGCAAGATCATGGTGATGCATAGCAATGAGAGGGGAGAGTGTTGTCCACGTACCCTCGTAGACCGAAAGCGGAAGCGTTAGCACAACGCGGTTGACGTAGTCGTACGTCTTCACGATCCGACCGATTCAAGTACCGAACGTACGGGACCTCCGAGTTCAGCACACGTTCAGCTCGATGACGTCCCGCGAACTCCGATCTAGCAGAGCTTCATGGGAGAGTTCCGTCAGCACGGCGGCGTGATGAGGGTGATGATGTTGCCACCGACGCAGGGCTTCGCCTAAGCACCGCTACGATATGACTGAGGTGGAATATGGTGGAGGGGGGCACCGCACACGGCTGGGAGAGATCAACATATCAACTTGTTGTGTCTAGAGGTGCCCCTGCCCCCGTATATAAAGGATCAAGCGGGAGAGGGCAGCCGGCTAGGAGGAGGGGCTCCAGGGAGGAGTCCTACTCCCACGGGGAATAGGACTCCCTATTTTCCTAGTTGGAGTAGGAGGGGGAAAGGAAGGGAGAGAGGAGAGGAAGGAAAGGTGGGGCGCCACCCCCCTCCTTGTCCTATTCGGACTAGAGGGGGAGGGGGGCGCGGCCTGCCCTGGCCGCCCCTCCTCTTCTCCACTAGGGCCCATTAGGCCCACTAAACCCCCCCCCCCCCGGGGGTTCCGGTAACCCCCCAGTACTCCGGTATATGTCCGAAACCTTCTGAAACACTTCCGGTATCCGAACATAACAATCCAATATATCAATCTTCACGTCTCCACCATTTCGAGACTTGTTTTCATGTCTGTGATCACATCCGGGACTCTGAACTACCTTCGGTGCATCAAAACACAAAAACTCATAATACCGATCGTCACCAAACTTTAAGCGTGCGGACCCTACGGGTTCGAGAACTATGCAGACATGACCGAGACACGTCTCCGGTCAATAACCAATAGCGGAACCTGGATGCTCATATTGGCTCCTACATATTCTACGAAGATCTTTATCTATCAAACCGCATAACAACATACGTTGTTCCCTTTGTCATCTGTATGTTACTTGCCCGAGATTCGATCGTCGGTATCTCAATACCTAGTTCAATCTCGTTACCGGCAAGTCTATTTACTCATTACGTAATGCATCATCCCGCAACTAACTCATTAGTTACATTGCTTGCAAGGCTTATTGTGACGTGCATTACTGAGAGGGCCCAGAGATACCTCTCCGACAATCGGAGTGACAAATCCTAATCTTGATCTACACCAACTCAACAAGTACCATTGGAGACATCTGTAGAGCACCTTTATAATCACCCAGTTACGTTGTGACGTTTGGTAGCACACAAAGTGTTCCTCCGGTAATCGGGAGTTGCATAGTCTCATAGTCATAGGAACATGTATAAGTCATGAAGAAAGCAATAGCAACATACTAAACGATCAAGTGCTAAGCTAACGGAATGGGTCAAGTCAATCACATCATTCTTCTAATGATGTGATCCCATTGATCAAATGATAACTCATATCTATGGTTAGGAAACTCAACCATCTTTGATCAATGAGCTAGTCAAGTAGAGGCACACTAGTGACACTATGTTTGTCTATGTATTCACACATGTATTATGTTTCCGGTTAATACAATTCTAGCATGAATAATAAACATTTATCATGATATGAGGAAATAAATAATAACTTTGTTATTGCCTCTAAGGCATATTTCCTTCACAACATTAGTACCAGCCCGTAATGTACCTGCTCCTGGTGCACTCTATATAGGTCGGGAGGGGAGCACCGGGCCAGACTGAGGGTCGAGCAATCACACCTTGTACCTTACGCTAAGAGTTAAGAGAACCACATGAGTAAGGTATTACCTCCATTGGAGAGGGGCGAATCTGTATAAATCCTTGTGCATACTCCCATCTACACCGATTGATAGATACGATTACCTCTACATACATACCACTGTAGTGTTGCTAGGACTATATCCAGGGCAGTCCTCATCCCCGAACATAGATTTTATTTATTTTAAATTTCTAGAAAATGCAAATGAAGTTTGAAAAACATGAAATGTTGCATAATGTCATTATATGGCCCTTACAGGTTGTTGTAAAAATTTGGGATGGCTTAGCAAAAGTTGTGAAGTGCCCTGCTTAAAAAATATCTCCCATGAATAATTGTGATTTTCAGAGGCGGCATGTCTGAGTTTCAAGACGAAGTGTCGGTTGCTTCATCGTTTGACCTTAAAACTTTTCTATGTTGAACATACACAATCACATGCTCCATGTCAAAATTTGCCCTTTTTTAGGGTTTGTTTGCTATATTCAAGTCACTTAGTGTATTTCTATGCATTTAGTAATATAATTCAAATTCAAACTACAATGCACGAAATGTTTGGTAATTTGGGATAAAAATCCTACTTGTGTTCCTGAGCCTATGTTTAGAAATTATCCAAGAAAATAAGAGGATTCCAAATATCACAATGGGACTTGACCCTGAATATTGAGCTTAACGTAGTTAAATTATATAAAACATAAATGTAGTTACAAAAACATGAAACCTGGCATGATGTCATCATATGCCATCAATATTCGATGATAAAAAAAATGAAAAGGTTTTGAAAATTTTGTGACATACACTGATTAGAAATCGGACCATCTCCAGGAAAGAATTTATGTTGGAGAGGAAACAAGTTATGTTTGAAGGCGAAGATGCAAACAATATATGAAAAACATGAAAGTTGCTATGGTATCATTATTTGTTCACTATAGTTTGTGGTAAAATTTCCAGGAGAATTCACAAAAGTTGTGATATACATTGCTTTGAAATCGAAACTAATCAAGGAAGAATCGTGATTTCGAGAGCGAACATGGGTTTAAAGGCCAAGCGACCACTGCTTCATTGTTTGACCATGAAACCTTTTATAGTATCAACATATAACATCACATGTTCCATTTTAGAATTTGGAATTTTTGGGTGATCAGTTTGCTATAAGTCATTTAGTGCATTTCTAGGCATATTCAAATTTGAACTATGTGCCATGATTTTTTATAGCAAAAGTGGCTTGGAAAACATATTTGTGATAATGAATATATATTTAGGCCTTATCTAAGAAAATAAAAGGAATTCCAAACATCGGGGTGCCAAGACTTGACCCCTAACATGAAGCTTATTGTTTTTTAATTCTATAAAATGCAAACGAAGTCTGAAAAACATGAAAGTTGGCATGCTGTCATTATATGGTTCCTATAGTTTGTGGTACAAGAATCAGAAGGATTTGCGAAAGTTGTGGCATACACTGCTTGGAAGCTGGAACTATTCAAGGAACAATCATGGTTTCGAGTGTGATCGGGTCGAGTTTGAAGGCAAAGCGACCGCTGCTCCATAATTTGACCTAGAAAGTTTTTGTAATATCAACATATACCATCACATGTTCCATGTCATAATTTGATATTTGTCGGGGTTTGTTTGCTATATTAATTCATTTAATACATTTCTAGGTATTTAACATGTATCATGCAAATTTAAACTATAGGTGCATGAAAAAAGTTAGCAAAATGGTTTTAAAAATCCTATTGTTGTTAATGAATCTTGTTTAGGAAAATAAGTGGGAATTGCCAAGACTCGACCACCAATTTTTTCATCCATTCACCGTCGAAAATACTTTTTTCTATCCGAGGTGGTACTCAATTCTCATGTGTTTGTTTGCTAGAAAAAGAATTTTCGTACGTGGCTGCACGCTGTGGCCCAGCGAAGCCAGCCCAGTTATTTTTCTGCCCACGCACCTGGGAAAATTCTATTTTCCACACTGCGACAAAGAGACCGAATTTCATACAGGACAACCAATAATGGGCTGGCCCATTTTTTTTGTGTCTTACTTCTATTTTTATTCTCCTTTCCTTCTTTTTTCCCTTACAAGTTTACCTTTTAAGAATTTATTTTGTTAATTAAAAATTCTCAAAAAGCGTTCAGAATCAAGAAATAATTTTTGGAAAATGTTCAGAATTCAAAATTTTGTTGCTATTTTGAAAAATATTCAGAACTTGCAAAAGGTTACTCCATTTTTCAGAAAAAAATATTGTTTTTCAAAAAAAATAGAAATTTCTAAAAATAAAATGGCATTTAAAAAATTGCGCAAAATTCGAAAAATAATCTTATTTTAGTGAAATATTTTAAATTAAAAATAATGTTCATGTATAAAAGATACACATTTTCTAAAAATCTTATGAATTTTCAACAAATGTTTCCGTTTTAAAAAAATGTTTTCAAATTCAAATAATGTTCATGCTTTTATAAAAAAAAGTTGTTGTTTTCAGAAAATATTTATGAATTTTAAAAGATGTTCCCTTTCATATTTTGTTCGCGTTTTTTTTAATTGTAGATAATTCTTGAAAAATTGTTCAGGATTTAAAAAAATTCTTCATGTTTCGTAGAATATTCAGAAACTTCATACCTTAAAATTCTCTCGATTGAAAGGATTGAAAGGAAGAGTAGATTGAAGAACTCATGGGCCTTCTCTAGCGTATGATAACGTAACAAAACTCTTAAATGCCCTCGATCAATGAAAGGAAATCAGGTCGTCTTCCTTCTTCTGGACGCGCGCGAGAACAAAAACAAGAAGAAATCCGCAGGTGAGCCTCCTTGTGCTTGCCCTTGGCCGCGGCATCGCAGCTCGCCAGGGTCGCGGCCGCTCGCCGGGGCCACTCGTCAGATGCAGCTCCGCCTTTGCATCTCGACATGTCTAACCCCCCTGGTTGCAGCACCGCTGTGTGAGGGGTTCCAGCATCACCACCGGCCACTGTCGTAGCCCGCCATGCACCCATTGCAACAGCGCCACGCAACTTCGTCATCGCCGCTTGTCATTATTAGCTAGCCGTTTTTTGTTTGAAGCTTTTTTAGAAGCGGGTTGTAGTTTTTCTCGCCGCCGGTTACAGCTTTCTGCGCTGCGCGGTGGACGACCTCAAGCAACCCCATATCTAGTTGAAGCATTTTTCAAAGCCGGATGTAGCTTTTTTGGTTGCCGGACGTAGCATTTTTCAGTACTAGTTGCAGCTCTGATGCACGTCCATCGAAGCCCGGTCTTTCTCTGGTTCCAGCAAAAAATATCACCGGTCGTAGCATTTGGCGTTGACGGTTGTAGCTCCTATGTGCACCGGTTGTAACACCTGCTTTCTCTTGTCCCTGCAAAAATAATGGCGCATGTAGCAATTCATGTCTCTGGTTGTAGCTTCAACCAGTGCCATTAACAGCTTCGTCATAGCCGGTTGAAGCATTCCCGTGGGCGCGTGCAGGTTCGCTGGGATATGGTGCCCCAGGCAGCACCAGGCATGGGTGGCAGGACAACAACATCGCGTGCACTCCCCAAATAACAGTCGCTCGTAGCAAACCGTCATGCAAGGCGCCACCGTGGCCGCTCCACATCTACTAGGATCACCGGCGTAGTTTTGAGCAGATGTGCGACGCGGCAGTGGCCATGGTGGTCGCCCGACAGAGGATGTAGCAGTAGCTCGCGGCCGTGGCCGAGGCCTTCGAGGAGCTGGCGCGCGGGATGGAGGCCGAGGGCGGCGAGTTCCACCTCGCGCCCTTCTGCGACACCTGCGCGGGATGGGAAGATAACGAGTATTTAACAAAAAACTACCACATTTCGTGAAACCATGCCTATAAACTACCACTTTACAATTTTATGCCGAAAACTACCCTTTTTTGTCTAATCTTTGACTAAAAACTACCATGTCAGGAAAGTGCCCGATTCGCCTCTTCTAAACGCCTTTCTGACAGGATGGACCCACCTGTCACCATCAATCTTCTTCCTCCTCTCTCTCTCTGGTATTTCCTCAAACACCTCATGTGCACTCCGCCGCTGTGCTGCTCTGCCCCCCTCCCCCCGGCCGGCGAGCCCTGCCACCTACGCCGCCCTCCCTCCTAGCCGAGTCGCCTGCTGGTGTACAAGGTGCATACAGTCTTTTTTTTCATACAGTCAATCTTTTTTCGTGTACAAGGTAAATACTCATGGAGATGCCACGGGTGCGTCTCGCTCTTGTTGTTGAGCGCGTTGGAGTTCTGCAGCACCACGTCCACCACGGAGCCGAGCGCCAGCCGGTACACCGGGCTGCCCACGGTCCCGTTCGTCGGTGCCGGCGCGGAGATGTCGTGGCTCATGTGGTCGTACATATCGGGCGGGGGCCGATGTTCGTACGCTTCTTTCATGCCGCGCTTCATCGCCACCAGGTATGGCGTGGCCGGGAACATGAGGGACACGCCATTGATGGTTCACTTGATGTGGCCATCAATCCTGTTCTGGGTGTTGAGGAGGAGCAGCATGCTGTCGGCCCTCGCCGGCATGGGCATGACGTGGCCTGGGTGCGCGAAGATGGCCCTGCTCTGCTCCACCCTGATCACCGTGTTGTTCCATGCCGGTACAGCCGGTGGCTGTAACAGGCCCGATCTACCTAATCAACCAGATCTGGAGGAAGGAGGAGGAGGGAGCAGGTGAGATCAGGATAGGAGGAGGAAGAAGGGGTAACCAGGAGAAGAGCAGCTTCTCTCTGTCTATTCAGTTAGGTACAATTCGATGCCCATTGACGGTGTCACTCCACCTACTTATCACCCGAGCTCGCAGGCTCGATACGGCCCATAAGGCCACGCACCCAAGACACCGCGGCCCATTAAGGAGCCGATCCTTCTGTCGAGTCAGCAAGCGCCTTGACTCGATCTTCTTCCTGCTTGCTGACTGGTGGGGTTGCCTTGACAGTCGTTACATCCTCCCCCCCTTGAGGTGAGGCTTGTCCCCAAGCCGATGTCGCTGGAAAGCGATGACGGAGTTCAGCGGGTTCCTCCCAGGTGGCGAGCGTCGTTGGCAATGCGCTCCATTGAACCAGGAGACGAGGTTGCATCTCTCCTTGGACGCGAACGAACTTGGTGTCCAGGATTGCCTCCGGTTGGTGTTCAGCCTGCAGAATAGAGTTGACAGGAGGGAGATCGCGACTCACCAGGGTGCTAGGACCGACAGCCTTCTTCAGTTGAGAGACGTGCACCACAGGGTGTATCTTACTGTCTGCTGGTAACTGGAGTTTGTATGCCACCTTGCCGACCTTAGCGAGCACTTGGTATGGACCGTAGTAGCGGAACGCAAGCTTCTGGAACGGGCGCTGGGCTACTGATGTTTATATGAATGGCTGAAGCTTGAGGAAAACCATGTCACCCACCTCGAACGAACGGTCTGTGCGGTGCTTGTCTGCTTGAGCCTTCATGCGGTCCTGAGCATGTTTCAGTTGTTGCTGTAAGTGTTCAGCCATCACTTCTCATTCTTGTAGCCAAGCTGCCAGGTCCGGCACTGAACTTTCTTCCACTTGAGTGACTGCGAACTCCCGTGGCAGATGACCGTAGATTACTTCAAAAGGAGTACGCCCCAGAGAGGAGTGAAATGTTGTGTTATACCAATACTCGGCTAAGAATAGCCACTTGATCCAATTACCTGGGCACGAGTGTACTGCACAGCGCAGGTATCCCTCCAAACACTGATTTACGCGCTCTGTCTGCCCGTCAGTTTGGGGATGGTATGACGAACTCAAACGTAGCTGGGTCTGAGACAGTTTGAACAATTCCTGCCAGATTGCACTTGTGAAGATCCAGTCTCTGTCAGATATAATAGCCAGAGGCAGCCCGTGAAGCCGAAAGATGTTTTTCATGAAGGTTGTAGCCACTGTCAGAGCTGTGAATGGATGAGTCAGTGGCACGAAATGAGCATATTTGGAGAACTTATCCACCACAACCAAAATCACATCATGACCTCCGGATTTGGGAAGACCTTCAATGAAATCCAGTGATATTACCGCCCACGGCCGCTTTGGAATGGGAAGGGGTTGCAACAGCCCAGCTGGGGAGATTCGTTCCGTCTTCGCACGCTGGCAGATGACACATTTCTTGACATATTGCTTAATCTGAGCCTTCATGCCTTTCCAGAAGAATAGGTTCTTGATTTTGTGATACGTGGCGTAGAACCCTGAATGTCCACCCACAACACTATCGTGGAGGGCCTTGATCAGCGATTGCTGGATGGTGCTATCCGAGCCAATCCAAATACGGCCTTTGTGACGCATGACCCCATCCTTCAGGGAGTAATCCAAGTCACTTCCAGGGTCGAGCGTGATTTGCGCCATCTTGTCTTGAATTTCTTTGTCTTGGCGATAGCTGACAACAACTGCTTCTAACCAGGCAGGCTTGCAAACTGAAATCGCTGCCACTTCTGCTTCAGTGTGATGTTCGCGCCTTGAGAGCGCATCTGCTGCCTTGTTAGTGATGCCTGCCTTGTACTGGATCTAGAACTGTAGACCCACCAACTTGGTGAAGGCCCGTTGCTGGATTGGTGTGTTGAGCCTCTGGTCTGTCAGATTCAGCAAACTCTTTTGATCGGTGCGCACGAGGAATTCTGCATGCTGTAAATACGGCCGCCAGTAATCAACTGCCAAGATCAGGGCAAGGCACTCCTTTTCATATGCTGACAGGCCAAGGTTGCTGGGCGCCAATGCCTTGCTCAGGTAATCTAAGGGGTGGGAATCCTGCATCAGGACTGCACCGACGCCCGTAGCACTTGCGTCAGTTTCCACGACGAACTTCTTGTTGAAGTCAAGTAAGGCGAGCACGGGGGCCTGGATTAGCACCTGCTTCAACTCTGCAAATGCTGTTTCTGCTATCGGTGTCCAAATAAAGAGGGTGCCCTTCTTCAGCATGTCTGTCAGAGGACGGGATATGACACCGAAGTTTCTGACAAACTTACGGTAGTATCCCGCAAGCCCCAAGAAGCCTCGCAGCTTGCGAGCTGACTCTGGTCGCGGCCAGTCACGGACTGTTGCAATCTTGGTCTCGTCCGTGGCCACACCTTCCTTGCTTATTGTGTGCCCCAAGTAATCGATCTTGCGTTGCGCAAATGAGCATTTGGACATTTTGACCTTCAGCCCATGTTGTGCCAGAATACTCAGTACTTGTCGCAGCAATTCCACGTATTCCTCCAGGGTTGCTGAATGTGTGAGGATATCATCCATAAAGACGAGCACTCCATGCCTGAGCAAAGGACCCAACACTGTGTTCATTCCTCCCTGAAACGTTGCTGGTCCGCCAGTCACACCATACGGCAACACCCGGAACTGAAAGTGCCCCTGGTGAGTTGTGAAGGCTGTTTTTGGTTCATCCTCCTCTCTCAACCTGATTTGGTGGTAGCCTGCTCGTAGGTCCATCTTTGAGAACCAACACGATCCTGCAAGCTCATCGAGCAGCTCATCAATGACTGGCAGTGGATATGTGCTCTTTAGTGTAATTGCATTCAGGTGGCGATAGTCCACGCAGAGGCGCCATGTCATATCTTTCTTTTTCACTAATAGCACTGGCGAGGAGAATGGACTGGTGCTAGGTACGATTAGTCCAGCCTTAAGCATTTCCTTCACTTGAAGCTCAATCTCTGTCTTTTGTTCTGGGGTATATCGATATGGCCGAATGTTGACTGGTTTGGCTCTAGGAATGATTGGGATTGCATGGTCCCAAGTGCGGTGTGGAGGTAGGTCAGTAGGCTTTTCAAACACCGCGCTGTATTCTTGCAACACTGCTTGTGCTTCCACCGGTATGTGTTCCACTACCACGTCGTCTCCCACGGCATGCAGACAGATGATGTGAGTCACAGCATTAGCCTCTTCCATTGCACACAACTGAGCCGAGTAGATTGGTTGGACTTGTTGCAATTTCGTTTGCACTCCTGTCAACTGAATTTGCTGCCCTCCATGGTTAAATATCAGTTGCTTTTCTGACCAATCGATCCACATCGGGCCACATGACTCCAACCAGTCCATGCCCACTATCATATCATAGCACCCAAGCGCTAAGACTCTGAGATCGGTGACGAATTCATGTCCTTGTGTCTTCCATCTGCACTCTTGCACTACACCTGAACATGATAGAGTTCCCCCGTCTGCTATTTTGACTGCAACCGTGGTCATGGCTTGAACTGGCAGTTGAAGTCGCGCCACCACTGTATTACTGAGGAAGCTATGAGAACTGCCTGAATCCACAAGGATCAACATCTCATGTCCACCTATCTGCCCCAGCAACCGGACTATACGGGGAGTGGTTTGTCCCGTGGTGGCTCCCTTGGATATGCACATCAGGACGTCCTCATCCGAATCGGGGTCTGGCACCACTGGAACGCCCTGATCAGCTTGCAACAGTTCGAGTAGTTCTTCAACCACATCTAATTGAACTGTAGGCCCACATTGATGTCCTTGCCCCCATCGCTCACCACATTTGAAACAGAGCCCCCGAGCATGCCTGTAGTTACGGAGGGCTGCTACCCGATCATCGCCTCTGCCTTGATCGCGGCGATCCTGAGGGTTTGCCGCATCGATCTCCCGTCGATCTTCAGCTGCAGGTGGCGGCCCTGGCAACATCTGCCGGACTGGTGGGGCGCCAATCGCCAGCAAAGGCCGTTGTGCCAGTGGCCTCTGGTTAACTGCATCTTGCCTCTTGTACTCCCTTCGTGGTAACGCCTCCATCAGCTCCTCCTGCAATGTAGCCAAGGAAAAGGCGGAGTCCAAGTCTTTTGGTTGGTGAAGCATAACAACAGCACGAATCTCTCCCTTAAGACCATCTAGAAACTGGGTAGTAAAATACACTGGATCAAACGCTGGATTGTGAGCTAATATATGGTGCATCAATTCTTCAAATCGTGTCATGTAATCGGCCACGGTCCCTGACTGGCGGAGGGTGTTAAACTGACGGAGGTGAGACTGATACTGTTCCCTACCAAACTTATGACACAAAGCATCACAGAGCGACGCCCAAGTGAATGAAGAACTCTGTGCCTCATGGAGTTGCAGCCATCTGGCCACTGTGCCAGTGAAATTTAGCGTGGCTACTCGAACCCATAGATCCGGAGCCACTCCATACACATCAAAATATTTTTCACATTTGGTCTTCCAGAACTGTGGATTTTCCCCATCGAATGATGGGAAATCCATCTTGGGCAAAGCCCAGTGAGCGTGATGCGTGAATGGGACGAACGGGCTGTCCTGAGTGCCTCTCTTTTCCACATCTGGATCCCTATCACCGCGAGGAGAAGCAGGTATGATAGATCGAGGTGAGTACGCACCCTTGTCCGGAGGTGGCGCGAGGGTAGTGACTACCCCGTGTGCCCGACCCCTGGATTTGTCGATCTCGCCATGGCCAGATGGCCCGTGGTGCTCGATGTCGCCCGCCGACTCGGTCGACGCGCCGCGCACCACTTGTTCCGCCGGTGGCTGTTGCGGGTCTGCAAGCGCGGGGTGGAGGGCGATCCGCCCCACTTGGGATCGGAGCTCGTCGAGTTTTTGTTGCAGGTTGGTGACCGCGGGACGCCATAGCTCGAGCGAGGTCTGGATGGCCTTGAGCCGGGCCTCGTTGGCGGTGCGGCTGTCGTTGACCGCCTTGGCCAGCGCCGCCAATTGCTCTTCCATCGCCGCGGCTTTCGTAGCTTGTTTGATAGCGTAGCGCGGCTTGCTGTACGGATTCTCCAGATCGCCTGACCTCTGATACCACTTGTAACAGGCCCGATCTACCTAATCAACCAGATCTGGAGGAAGGAGGAGGAGGGAGCAGGTGAGATCGGGATAGGAGGAGGAAGAAGGGGTAACCAGGAGAAGAGCAGCTTCTCTCTGTCTATTCAGTTAGGTACAATTCGATGCCCATTGACGGTGTCACTCCACCTACTTATCACCCGAGCTCGCAGGCTCGATACGGCCCATAAGGCCACGCACCCAAGACACCGCGGCCCATTAAGGAGCCGATCCTTCTGTCGAGTCAGCAAGCGCCTTGACTCGATCTTCTTCCTGCTTGCTGACTGGTGGGGTTGCCTTGACAGTCGTTACAGTGGCGTCGTGGGCGGAGGCATCCACGGGTTGTTTCCGTTGAAGGCGTAGCTCACGACGGCCTTGCCGGTCGGCGTCTGGCTGGGGTTGCGGCCAACGACGTGGGACACAGCCCAGTAGTTTCGCCGCGGGTCCTAGTCGGCCTTGACCAGCATGGAGTACGCTCGCCAGAGTAGATGAAGAGGCCCCTCACGGCGAACGGCCACACGTAGTGCCCGTCGGCCTCCACGACCATCATCGGGTGGCCCTCGATCTCGAATTAGAGCGAGGAGAGCGAGGTGAGGCTGTGGATGCGGAGGTGGTATGTCTTCCCCGGCACGACGGCGAAGAGAGTAGGCAGAGCGCAGTCGGGGCGGGAGGCGTTGCAGGTTCCACTGGGAGCGAGCGAGCAGTTGAACATTTCTCTACCGTTGACGAGGAGAGACTGGGGCTCGATGATGAAGACGAAGGGGTTGGAGGAGAGGCCCGTGGCCTGTTGGTTGACGCTCTTGTGCCACCAGTCGTTGAGGAGGACGGTGTGCTCCTTGGCTAGAAGGGAGGGTGGCGCAGGTGGCGGGGCTCGCCGGCCGGCGGGGGCAGAGCGGCGGAGTACACATGAGGTGTTCGAGGAAATGCCAGAGAGAGGAGGAAGAAGATTGATGCTGACAGGTGGACCCATCCTGTCATAAAGGTGTTTAGAAGAGGTGAATCGGGCACTTTCCCGATATGATAGTTTTTAGTCAAAGATTAGATAAAAATTAGTAGTTTTCGGCACAAATTTATAAAGTGATAGTTTATAGGCACGGTTCCATGAAATGTGGTAGTTTTTTGTTAAATACTCGAAGATAACGTATGTGTGTCCCGCCGCCCCACATGTCGTGACTTGAGTCGCCTGTATCGCGCGTGCGTGGACGCGTCCGGCGCAATCACAAATAATTCCCTTTCTAATATGGTGGTTTTGTGCTAAGCCACCGCAAATATTATGGTTATGTTACTCCCAAGAAACGACATTTTTTTTTAGGCATGATGTCGAAGCATCCACCATACATGTCGTGCACAATGAGATCCACTAGCCAATACTTCCTTCGTTTTTATTTACTCTGCATATTAAAGTTGACTGAAGTCAAACTTAGTAAACTTTGACCAAGTTTATAGAAAACAATATAGACATTTATCATAATAAATCTATACAATGTAAAATTACATTCAACAATAAATCTAATGTTGTTGGTTTGTTATTGTATATCTTAATATTTTTGTTAATAAATTTGATCAAAGTTTGTAAAGCTTGATTTTGACCAAAGCTAATATGCGAACTAAATAAAAAAGGAGGGATTATAATATACCTAAAAAAAACTAGCCAATTACTATATGACAGTACTCGGTTGCGCGACCGAGGGGAATTTTATAGCTGGCCGGCTCGAAGCAAGCTGACAAAAGTGAATGCGCGGGGTTCTTTCCGCCGGGCGCGCGGCCGGCGCGCGGGGATGGCGACAGGAAAAGCTAGGAGGGACGACACGTTGGCTCTTTCCTTGATCAACCATCCGCCTCGATCCCCTCTGTGCGCTCAAACCCATAGAAATGGAGGGCGAGAAGCAGCCGCCGCCGGTAGTGGACACCGTATCCAAGGTGCTTGACGACGATGACCTTCTCGTAGAGATCCTCCTTCGCGTCGGCTTCCCCAACACCCTTGTCCGCGCCGCCCTCGTCTGCAAACGCTGGCTAGGGCATGCCTCCGAACCGGCTTTCCTCCGCCGTTTCCGCGAGCTCCACCCGCCCCGCCTCCTCGGCTTCTACATCAACAGCAACGGGTACGGTCACCCCCCTCCCCCGTCCTTTGTCCCGATGTTGCCTCAGCCCGCAGAGCTGGCTGCCATCGTCCGCCAGACAAATTTCAACGCCTACAGGAGGCTATCGATCGGCACGCTTGACTGCCGGAACGGCAGCGTATTCATCGCCTTGTACAACGACAAGAGAACACTTGGGGTGCACCGCCCGCTGTGCCGTGGTGAGAGAGGTCTGACAATCCTGCCATCAGTCCCACGCCCTCAACTTCCCTTCGGCACTTGCTGCACTTTCAGTCAAGTCGTCTCCAAGGAAGGGGATGGCCTGTCCTACTACTACTTGTACGTGGAGTATACCATGGGTGAATCTAGGCTGCATGTATATATGATGCAAGATGGTTCCTGGCACATGCATCATCTGCTGGACATAGGCCAACTCCCTCGTCCTCGTTCAAAACCAAAAGCTGTGCTCGTAGATAATAAAATTTATATGGCGGCTGGCCCAACCAACATCGTTGTCTTGGATTTGAAGACATTGAGTTTCTCCACAGTTCAGCTTCCACAAGGAGTGGAGCATGGCAGCAGAGGCACCACCATCTTGTCACGGGCCGGTGATGCTTTTTGTGTATATCTCATCCACGTTAAGGAGTTTCAACTCCGCATCTGGCTCCGCAAGGAGGACAACTGGTTGCTGGTCGATAGCATCTGCCTGCATGAAATGTGTGCTAATTTGAGGAAGTCAGATTCCACAATCGAGTATGGGCATAATGTTCTTCTCATGGACCAGGTGGTGGACTATGGTGACTTTGTGTTCTTGCAGATGGGTGGATGTGTACTGTACTTGGATGTCAGGTGCAGGACACTACGTAAAGTGTATGAATACAGCAGCACTCATCTTGGTGATATCTATCCTTTTACAATGATCTGGCCTCCCGCATTCCCCACGGTCAAGTACGATCCTGCAAGGTTTGTCTTCTGGTATTTTGATGATCTTGTTGAGGTTACATAGTTTTGCAATATATATTGTCGATCACACTATTTTCAAATTGTGTTTGCTATATGATAGATTCCTTAGGATATTGTACAATACTGGTTAACCGACATTGATAAGTGCTTTTGCCGTAAGACAATCTGAAATCACTTGTGCGTTTTGATAATATTACAAGGTGTTCATTTCTGGTCATTATTTGGGACACACTTTTGTATTAGTGGTGTTTGATGATGAGGGTATCCCTTGTGCATGGGCATGTGTCTTGGTTGGCTAGTTGATAAAGATAACCGTGTGGATAGATAAAAGAAAATAAAGTGGTAGGGGTTACAGTTATTTCCTGCTTGCCAAAAGATTACAGAAGACTACCTTTAAATATGATGGACCCCTAAGTCAAAGAATCTGCTTGGATGTCGTTTTTCTTTTTTGTACAGACTCGGGATTAGTTAGAGAATTACATTTGACAGTGTTGATGGTTGTCTTGCCGTTTGCTAGACATGTACTCCCTCTATAAAAAAATATAGGAGCATACGGAGGGAGTACCAAAGTATCAGACTACGGCATGTAGAATGCTCCAGGGAATGGTTACTTCTGTTAACACTTGTATTGGCAGCATATGCCATTCTTATTAATTGGTGCTTCTCCTAATTACAGACTCATAATTATTAAAAATTTAGTGGTGCTAAAACATGAATTGTTTGGTGTTCTAGCTTGGAACATCATTCTGCCGCGTTACTGTTTTTACCATAATTCTGCCGCATCACTGTTTTTACCATAGTTCTGCTGCATTTCTAAACTACCCAGCACCTTTAATTGCAAAACTAAAACTTGGACCTACACAAGTTTACAACATGTTAATTTTTCAGAATGTTGGCTTCTAAGCGTAATTTCTTAGTGCATTGCATATTTCTTATGCAAGATCTCTGATTGAGATATATCATTATGGTTTCTCAAAAAAAAAAAGTATATCATAATGAAAATTGCCATCCAGTGGATAATACAAGTTAACTGCGCGTAATTTATGCTTGCATGGCATTTTCCCTTCTATGATCGGAGGTTTGTTTGACTGGACTGCACACTATATAGTGGAAAGTTCCATGTCTGGGATTTGAAGGCATTTAACCTACAACCCTGAAGCTTTTAAGAATATTTGTCGAAACAAATGCTACTTTGACTTTCGAGCATATATACATGATACTTGCTACTGTTGTACTCCCTCCGTTCCTAAATATAAGTCTTTTTAGAGATTTCACTATGGACTAGATAGGGATCAAAATGAGTGAATCTATACTCTAAAATATGTCCATATATATCCGTATGTAGTTTGTAGTGAAATCTCTAAAAAGACTTACATTTAGGAACGGAGGGAGTACTAGCCACTTGTCTTTGTTGCATGATTTGTTTTGTTCATTTGATATTCAGATACTTCATTATCTCCATGCTGACCTTTCTTCTGTTTCCCTTGAAAATAGAACTGCAACCTAAAGAAGAAAGATACAAGGAAGCTCATGGATTGTACCTGCGTCGTGAAGCTCCGTCGTGAATGACATGGGTGGAATCAAGTAAGAGCAGTAGTCTGAAGTATTTCCTCTAGTACCTTGTAGCAGTTCCGTAAATGTGTGGTTCCTGCAAACCTTACCTGAAGTGTCGATGTTTTTTGCAATTCACTCGTTTTAATTACCATGTAACTAGAGCATGTACTCCTATGCAACTTCCCATATGCAGGGTAGTTATCTCGTCTCATCTGCTTGCTTCAAAGTCTTATGATTCCACTGCTTGGCTACTTAATAAATTTGGAGAAGCACAATTGTAAAATCTGTTTCAGTTAGCATATTTCTCTAATAAATTTGGAGTAATATAAAAGAAAAGTTTCTTTGAGGCCCTGAAAATGTACTTTGCGTGCTGGTTCAGAGCAAGGAGAGACCCATGGTATATGCAGCAGTAAGCTCTGGCAAATGCATCGATCACTACTAGCGAGGGGTAAGACAACAGAGTGTTGATGAACTGAAGTCAGTAGAAAAAGTAACAATCTGAGAGATAGATGCATCTAGCAGTCCTACTGAGGAAAGCTGCTTGTGGTCATAGGTGTTGATGCTGATGGAGAAAATAACTTGGCTGCAGAGTGCAAGTTATCCTTCCTGCAATCACGGAAGACAAATTAAAGGGAAGAGATATAGAAATACTAAAAATAATAAAAGAAAAGGAGTTAATAATAATTCAGTGTTTAAAGTATTTGAGGGGTATACCGGACACATATATACAAAATACATACGTGTGCAAAGCTTTAAATAATAATTGAATAAAAGAAATACATATTTTAAAAAAATATTTCAATTACTTGATTTCATTTTTCAGAAGTGCATTTTTTTTATTTTTGCAATGCATTTCACTTAGTTTCACTAATGATTCAGTAATATTTTAATACATTTCACAAAAAATATGTGCTTTAGTATTATTGTAATACACTTTACAACATGTTCGAAATGCATTTTGACATTTTCAAATGCTTTTGAAATGCATTTCGGTCATCATTGGGTCTATTCAAATATATTTCACATTATTTCCAAATGCAGTGCAACAGTTTAAAAATTCTGTTTCAATTATTGAAATACATTTTAGCTTTGATTCAGTAATATTCTAAAACATTTGACCCAAATGCGTTTGAAACTACATTGAGTCATGACTCAAATGTACTTCAAATGTATAGAAATGTTGAATGCATTTGGAAAAAAAAATCAATTAATCAAATCATTATCGTAATTAAAAATAATATATCACTCATGATTTAAATTACTTGAAAATAATTTTTAGATTTACTAAAACATGAACTAAATATATTTCAAATGCATTCGATATTGAAATGTTATAGAACGAAGACTATAATTTTTTACAATACATAACTGAAACAAAATGCATTTCGAATTTATAGAATCAAATTTAAATGTATTTGAAATGTTGGAATGCACTTGAAAATTCTCGGAATTGTACTTAAATATTGAAAATATTAAATGAATCATGATTTAAATTACTTGAAAATAATTTTTAGATTTACTAAAACATGATTGAAATATATTTCAAATTAATTAAATATTGAAATATTATTGAACGAAGACGGTAATTAATTTCAATTCACAACTGAAACAAATTGAAATGCATTTCGAATTTATTAGAATCACGACGAAATAAAATTTAAATGAATTTGAAATGTTGAAATGCACTCAAAAATTCTCGGAATTGTACTTAAATAGTGCTAAATGATGACTGAAATTGTAGAACTGGAATGATTCGGAAATTTGAGAAAGAAACATTTGAAATGAGTTATCAAACTACTGCTTAAACTTGCAAGATAATCAACTTTGAAGCAAGAAACTGGAATTCAAACTCGCGCCTCAAATCAATGGATCACCACAAAACATGTGTTCCAAGCCGTGTTTGTCAATGGTATTGATGTTTGTCGCAGTACCACCCGTGGTTAGTGTCTCGCCGCAGCTGAGCCCGCGAAGCTGAACCCAGACCCCTGGAGCGCGTCCTCCACGATCTCGTCCAGCATCTTCCCCATCTCCGGCGACATATGGTTGCTCCAGTCCCCGGCGACCCCCTTCCGGAAGAAAGCGTCGCTCCTGATGCCAGACACGTTCCGCCGCCCGTCCCTGTTGGCCTCCATGTTCCTGAGCTTCTCAATGCTACAAAGATCCACGATATCCTCCACCACCCTTCGCGCCAGCTCCTCCTCGGAGAAGCCGCATCCCATGAACTCCGCCATCGTCTTCAGGTTCGCCGCCCGGTCGCGCAGCATCTCCTCGTACCTCAGGAACAACACCTCGCCCCCGCCACCGGAGCGACGGCGGCTCGCCTCGCAGTACTCGAGCACGTGCCGCCACATGCTTCACCGAGTGTGTTTTGCGCTTGCGCGTCAAGTCGGATGCTTTGATCGATCGGTCCGGAGTCCAGACTAATACTACGTGTATTTGTTTGCGGCTTATCTTACTGTGCCCCCAGCACGACTTTATGACTTGATTGCACTTTGTAATGATTTGTTGGATGTTTTGGTTGTTGCTTTATAATATAAAGCGGGGGGAAAGACTACGTGTATAACAGAGTGTGAGATTTATTCTCATCAGGTTAATTAAGCACAAGTTGGTGACCTATCCTCTGCAACGATCGGTAGTTAAAAGGGGCCCGTCATGTGATGCTACATGATAGACATACATATGGACAACTATGCAATTAGTTCATTGCTGATTTGCAGTGACTCGGATGTTTCTCTTCTTGTCAGTACTCGCTGCGAGTGGCGGAGCTTGAGCCAAAACCATGGGGGTGGGCTTGGGGCCAAACATAATTGCTTTGGGATGATTTTTAGTGGATACATATATACTCCCTTCGTCCTTTAAAAAATGTACTTCTAACTTTGTTGAAGGGTTATTCGCAAAAAAAACTTTGTTGAAGGGTCAAACTATCTCAATGTTTGACCGAGTTTGTGTAAACATATATAAATGTTTGTCAAATCAAATAGGTATATGATGAAAATATATTTTATTATGAATCTAATGCTATTAATTTGATGGCATAAATGTTAATACATTATTGTATAAATACGGTAAAACATGAAAAAGTTTGACTTTCCAACAAAGTTGGAAGTACACTCTTTCAAGGACGGAGGGAGTACTTTCTTATGAGCTTGGGGGGTGCTCATGGCGCAGGTTGGCCCATGAAGCTCGGTCACTGCTCACTACATTGCAGAGTAGTTTCTCAAAAAAAAAAACTACACCTTTTTTTATGGGGAAAAAAACCTACACTGCGAAGTATAGTAAACACAAAAAGCCTTTATGAGAGAGTGGGCGAGCGGCAATATGCCTGACAAGCTCATGTGCTGCGGAAGAGTAATGCTAGACACACAGGTTTGTTTACAAGGGATTTACGGGGTGGTTGGCTGAGATTTCATTAAGTGGGGCGGGCCCACCAATAAAACTACGGGGTGCAATTAGAGGAGGGCACACACTCTGTCCGTGAAATTCCGTCGTTCACTGCCCGTGCGTGTAGTATTATCGGCTATAGGTGTGTACAGAGGCGCCTCCACACGGTAAAACCACGTGGAGGTCCACCCCTTCAGCGAGTAGGGCCACTTCATCTTGAAGTAGCTCGAGTTGCGCTTTGTCTGGATGTCGAGTGTGCCGCACGTCTGGTAAACGTCCTTCGTCACCTTCTGTGGCTTGGCGTAGAAGAAGTGTTCGGAAAGCACCCAATCCGGCGGGATGCCGAGAAACGCCTCACTCAACGTCACGAAGCTTGAGAGGTGGGCGACTATGTTGGGTGGGAGGTGATGGAGATGCACTCGGAGCTGCTTGAGCACCC
Source organism: Triticum timopheevii (assembly GCA_963921465.1). Lineage (NCBI taxonomy): Eukaryota > Viridiplantae > Streptophyta > Magnoliopsida > Poales > Poaceae > Triticum > Triticum timopheevii. Next base: position 483,014,613 of record OY997270.1, on the reverse strand, counting down.
ACTAAAGAAAAGGATGGATCGGGATTGATAAACCCCATTTGAAAAAGGAGGTGAGGATGGCCCGCCCGTTGCCCCGCGCGCTCCTACTTGCCGGGGTCCGGCGCTTGCCTGCCGGATTGCGGGAGCCGATCGTCGCGGACGTATGCGCGGAGTACCCCCTCCATCACTATCGACGGGAGCCAGTTCTCGCGCCCCTGATCCTCGACGGCTGCTGCCAAGGCAACGACCTAAAAAATCTCCTCGACCGCGAAGGAAGAACTAGTTGTCTTGGCCCTCTCAAGCTTTCAGGTGGACGACCACATTGGATCTACAGGCTCGAGAGGAAGAAAGAGAAGGAACTGCAGGCTAGAAGTTACGAAGAGAGTGGTGGGACGTTCAAAACCCTCCCCACGCATGGCCGCGATTTTTAGCAGGGGAGACGGTGAACCACCGTGAGGAACCCGCTAGACACACGTCAAAAAAAGAGCTAAAACATCAATCATGCGCGCGGGAATCCATATGGCCAACATTTAAAACCCACTTACTCGCCAAGTGTCAGTCGGATTTTGTGTCAGTCAGAATTCAGAATTCGGGAGTCTGCTCTCACAGGCGGCCTGACAACGGTCTGACAAACACGCGAAAGAATTTGACTTGATGGCTCAGAAAGATTCGCAGTGATGACTATAAACATTTCACCTTCCAGTCAGCAGAAACATTTGGTCGGCTGAGAACAAAAACACGCATCTGACTGTCAGGATCATTCCCGAGTCGAGAAAGCCGTGCATCCAAGCACAAAGACAATCCAAGTGCATAGCATTCGACAAAAACCTAGTGAAGCCGCACTCGTCACAGATCCACTTTGTGTAAATCGCAAGGAGCGCCCGACATATCCTAGAGGCACGAGTTGACTTCTCACCGAGAGAATCAAATACCCGGCTACGCGGTCTTGGTTCCAAAGAAAGGCATCCGATCAGCGTTCTTCATAAAGGATATTGACCGGAGACACTTATCATTTCAAACCCAGACGCCACAGACCACCACTTAGAATTTGATGATACGTCCACAGTTAGGCCACGAATCGTCCTCTTCCTAAAGAGATATAAAAAGGCTATCACCAATTCTTGTTCCAAATTGCTCACCTCTTCGGCTCCCAAAGGCATGAACATCTGAGTCCGCAGAAGTCTCTAGTCGAACCGATAATGGCACCTCTAGCTCATCGTAAAGTGGGGAACCTCGCCGGCAAAGAACAATCAGTTTTTTCCCAGCGTGACCTTGACAGAATCTGGGGCTACTGTCGGGGTTACAAATACGGGATAGGCCCAAGTATACAAATGGCCCATCAGGAGGCCAGAGCCCATCAAGGATATCGCCTAGAAAATCATGGGCAAAGAGGCACCACCGTCAGCCCATCGGCGATGAAGCCCAAGTCAGAAGACCAGAGGGGTGGCTCATAATCTAGCTAAGTCCTTACAGTCATATCCTTCACCCCCTGATAGATGAGGCCCTACAATCAGTCGAGAAGGAGACGGGAGAAGTCGGTTTGTCCTACAATCGCTGCTACCTAGGATACCTCATGCCCACGAGATGACTCTAGCTACCCAACGGTGATATAATCTAGTTAAATACGACATTTACTAGCAGAAATAGCTAGGAAACAGTATGCCATGCGTGAGGCCATGAACAACATTAGTACCAGCCCGTAATGTACCTGCTCCTGATGCACTATATGTAGGTCGAGAGGGGAGCACCGGACCAGACTGAGGGTTGAGCAATCACACCTTGTACCTTATGCTAAGAGTTAAGAGCACCACAGGAGTAGGGTATTACCTTCATTGGAGAGGGGCGAATCTGTATAAATCCTTGTGCGTACTCCCGTCTACACCGATTGATAGATATGATTACCTCTACATACATACCATTGTAGTATTGCTAGGATTATATCCAGGGCAGTACTCATCCCCGAACATAGATTTTATTTGTTTTTAATTTCTAGAAAATGCAAATGAAGTTTGAAAAACATGAAAAGTTGCATAGTGTCATTATATGGCCCTTAGAGCAACTCTAGCAGACCCCGCATTTTCCTGACCTGTAAACTGTGTTTGCAGGTCGCACGGGGGCGCTTATGCGGGCTGAAAATTGCGGTGGCAGACTAGAAACCGCAAACAAACCCATAATTTTTAAACAAAGTTGTTTCGCGCGAGAAATTTAAGTAGTTGCTCGCCGGAGCTCGCTCGCATAGATGGTTCTTTTTTCGCATAACAAGTTCGTACATGTCACATACATACATAAAGGTTAGATATGCTAGACAGGGCCTACGCTACCGCACCACTGCGACAAAATTGAGCTCACCGGAGCTCCTGCGGTAGCTGCCCACCGGCGGCGATCAGTCGGAGTCGGAGGAGTCGGACGCGAGGTCGATGTAGAGCTTCGCCTGCTCCGCCTTCATGACGCGCATGTTAGCCTCCTTCGATGCATGCGCCTGCGATGCCGTGACACCCGTCTCGAAGAAGAGCCGCTCGTACTCGAGCTCGCGCCGGATGCGCTCTTCCACCTCTTCCTGCTCCCTCGCCGACCGCTCGAGGACGACGCGCTCGAGGAGCTCCTCCTGCCCCGGGGTGAGGTAGTCCTCAGGCCCGATCATGCCTCGGCGCGGCGGCGCATCGGACACGGCCTCCTCCGGCTCCCTCTTCACCTGAACGAGCGAGCTCGATGCGCCCGCGGATGAGCACCCCGCGGACCCGTGGCCGGATGACCTCGCCGCGGGCCAGTTGCTGGAGGAGGCGCGGCGGCGACGGGCGAGCTCGAGGTCGAAGTCCTCGATCTCGCGGCAGTTGAATGCCGGCGGCGGCCGGGCGCCTTGGTTCACTAGTGCAGAACCGGCCTTTAGTGCCGGTTCGTAACGGCCTTTAGTGCCGGTTTGCCAACTGGCACTAAAGAGTGGGAACTAAAGGCCCCCCCTTTAGTACCGGTTCGTCACGAACCTGCGCTAAAGTGCCACCACGTGGCACGAGCCAGGCCCGGAGTGTGCGTAGGGCATTAGTACCGGTTGGTAACACCAATCGGTACTAAATATTTGGGGGGGGGGGGGGGTTGATTTATTTTTCCTTCATTTTTTTTGTTTGCTGTTTTTTCACAATACTACAAATTGTACACGTTATGCATATATATAAATAGATTTTCTCGTACGTAGAACCGTATATATATCATCGAATGTCTCACAAACCAACACCATTAATTATTCACACATACACATGTATATACATATACGATTTCTCCTACATATGTTGCCTTTGCTGCCTCCGGAGCACGATGACAAGTGGTTCATGGGGGCGGTAGTGGGTAATAGTATTCTCCTTTGGGATCTATGACCTGTTCGAGCAAAAATCCGGCTATTTCGTCTTGAAGTGCTAGTATGCGGTCCGATGGTAGGAGCTTATCCCGCACCGATCTGAACAGTTAAGAAGGAGATCAATATGCATGTGTGTTAGTTGTGTGACTAGATATCGATAATGTGTGAATAGTGTTCTGACAAACATACCCAGTCCTATCTATCAGATCTGCTCCTTTCGCACGTCATCATGCGAATGTTCTCACAAACGTAGAATGCACACAGATTATTCCCCGGCGCCTGCTTCAGGGCCTTTACGGAAATGGAATTGAATCAAATAATGATTAATCAAGCATGATAATTAATTAATGATATTGAAACAAGAATTAAAGAGATGGTAGCTAGCTAGTACTACTTAATTACTTACCTTGAGTCAATGCCAAAACAACTTTTTTGGCCACTTGCCTGAAGTCACCTTGATGAACTTTGCCCATGTCCTGCCCGCCAGCAAAGAAAATTAATAAAGGGGTTATTAAATAGTTCATATCAGGAAATGACGAACTAATAATTAATAGACCGAGATATAGTTAATAATGATTGAAATTACCTGTTGACTATCCCCTTCACGATGGTGTAGTCTTTATCTTCTTTAGTTAGTGAGTCCCGTAATTCAACTTTTCCTTCCTCAACTTTAGTGTCTAACAAGACCCAGTGCCAACTGCATACGCACACGTTTGCATGTCTTAATTAAGCGGGCATGTGCATAAAATTAATCAACTACTGTAAACCATATACACTTAATTATTAACATCTAGCTAGCTAGTAAGCAAAAAAACAGAATTTGTAGTACAAGACAGTGTGACTCACGGGAAGTTGTAAGGAAGTAGTATATCTTCATTGCTATTGAGGCGCTTCAAGAACTCTAGCATGCTTTCCTCTACAACATCTTGACAATATTCAATATGCCATATGTCCTCATTAATGGTATTTGGGTCAATGAACCCAACGCCATAGCGTCCAGCTTTTTTCATTTCATACATCTTCATCCTGCATATAATACCATAGAAAAAGAATATAGTGAGGATAATTACATGTAATGATTGCTCAAAATTATCACTACATAACTAGCTTGAGACTTAAATTACAGAAAGAAATCACTTACAGACAATAGCAACTGACGATAGACTTGTCGAGTGCGTCTTGATTGTATAACTGAAATAGTTTTGGATACTCAATGGCCAGAGCTTTCTCATGGTAATAATGCTCATGCTTGACATTCACCATGAGGCACTCTCGATTGGAAATCTTGGTAATGTTCATGTACCATTGGTGCAATTGATACATTATTGTTGGGAGGTCCTTGACCTTGTCTGGATGGACCAAAGGTTGGCCCCGGACATATTTCCATGCTATTTCTGATTCTCTAAGCGTAGGCATGGGCTCGATTTCGAGGAGTTGTCCAACAGAGATATTGAGCATTTGAGCCTGCATTATATGATCCTCCGTTATTACCACATCGCCATGCTGGGGAACGCTAACGGTTTGCCCACAATAATATTTGGCGCGCGTACTACTCCTCTCATGTGTTGTTGGCACAACAAGCAGGGGGATCGCTTGCGCCGCCTGTTCTCCCATCTGGGGAACGGTTTTCCCGCATTTTTTGCCAGCTGCTTGTTGGCTCGAGCTCGAGCTCGCTTCCTTCTTTAGCCGTTCTCGATGTAGTTTCCTCATTTGGCGCTCATAGTCCGAGTCAACAGGCTTGGGAGCTGGTTCTTTAGCTATATGAATGAAGTGGTCAATTACTTTCTCCTTTGGCGGCGGTGCCGGTTTCGGTCCAAAATGGGCGTCCACTTGGCCTTGCACTATGGCTGCGTTTTGCTCCTTAGTCATGTCGTAAGGCCTCTAAGAAAGAGGAGCGAGGCTTGGACCATATTTATATCGCTTGTCTCCACCTGTACTTCCTGAACTACCTCGACTCGTACCGCTATGCACCAAAGCTGCGGCATGTCTCTTCTGCGATTGCTGAGATGGCGGAGACGGCTGACGTGGAGTTGGACCAGGAGAAGTGGCCTGACGATGTGCCGAACTTGAAGCAGGAGGTGTGGCCTGACACGGTGCCGGACTTGAAACCGGAGAAGTGGCATGAAGTTGTGCCGGACTTGAAACCGGAGGAGTCATCTCACGCGTTCGGGGACTTGGAGGAGGTGGCGGACTTCGAGGAGGAGTCGTATCACGCGTTCGTGGACTTGGAGGAGTGGGAGTCTACTGACTCGGTGGCGGACTTCGAGGAGGAGTCGGCAGACGACGCGGTGTCGGTGGACTTCGAAAGATGATGCAATCCTTTCTCCATAGGATGATACGATGTATGGCCTCTCCCATTGTGCGCTCGTCTTCACCTCCAGAAATGTCAAGCGTTAGCCCCGAATATGGGTCCACCACTTCATCAACCATGACACGAGCATAGCCCTCTATAATCGGGATGCAATGGTAGGTTGCTTCGGGGGTAACTAGAAAAGCAACACCGTCCGCCACCTTCATGGATATGTTCTTCATTTTGGAGTGTAGCTCACAGTTAGTGTTCTCTATGATGTCATCCACAGAGTATGTATCCAGCAGTGTGTCGCCCAGGGCAGAACCAATGCTGCTTCTCGGCATGGATGGGATGGTGCTATCCAATGCTGGACAATCATCCGCTTGCTGCTGCCGCTGCTGAGACCCCCTTTCCTGGCTAAGTGAGTCGATCTGCTGCTGTTGCTGCTGGAATTTGAGTGCCAGGTCCACGTGCCTTGCTTCTAGGCCTTGAAGGCGTTCTGCGTCCTGCTTCCTCTGCTCCTCCTCCAGCTTCCTCTTCTTCTCCTCCTCCATCTTATTTCTTGCACGGGACCTGTAGTCGTCATTCCAGTCCGAAAAGCCCTCATACCAGGGAATAACGCCCATGCCTCGTGTTCTTCCCGGGTGTTCAGGATTTCCCAGGGCGCGGGTAAGCTCGTCGTTCTCTCTGTTGGGCGTGAACACCCCCGCTCGAGCTTCTTCTATTGCGTCAAGTATCTTTTGTTCGGCTCCTTTTAGACTTGCCTTCTTCGAAACCAGGCATGTCTTCGGGTCCAACGCCCCCCATGCGCATAGAACCAAGTTCTGCACCTGGGGGCCAGCTCCAAGTAATCGGAGTGACCCCTACACCCTCCATCTCTTGCTCAGACTTATCCCACTTAGGCAATCCCACCGCGTAGCCACCTGGACCCAGCCTATGGAACTGCGTCTTTCTTGAGGCATTTGCCTTGTTTTTCATCGACCGTTCCTTAGATAATTCTGAATCCTTGAAGGTCATGAAATCGTCCCAGTGTTCTCTTTGCTTCTCCAGTGTTCCCTTGAAATCTGGAGTCTTCCTTTCATTAGCGAGGTAGTTGGCCCATACAGTTTTCTTGTGGGTGTTGAATGCAAATGCCATCTTCTTAAGAGCAGCGGCCTTGACTTCCTCCACATCTGCTTTAGTGAAATGATCTAGTAGGGTGAAGATTTCACCAGGTCTTTTTTGGCTCTGTCGTTGACCCAAGTAACACCTGGACGTTTAGTCTTTGGCTCTTTCTATTCTTGAATGGAGATCGGGAGTTTGTCCTTCACAAGAACTCCGCACTGACGAGTCCACTTGTCCGCAACGTTCTTAGGCGTGAGGGGTTCGCCACTAAGTTTGGTGGATTCGATGTGGTACTGTACACCATCCTTCAACAATCTGCCCGGGTCTCGCTTTGTCTTGCTGTCTGTAGAAGCAGATTTGCTCGATCCGGAGGGCTGAAAGAAGAAAGATCGATTCGTTAATATATCTTCAATAAAAAAACATGTGATGATCACTAGGATGCATGCTTATATAAATATACCTCGCCGGTAGTCTTTGTTATTTGAAGATCAGCATTGTCTGTGTCATCACAAACATTGTCTGTGTCATCATAATCATAGTTCATGACTTCATCAACTCGGTCGTCGAGATTGAATATCTTTTCATCACCCTCTCCGGTATTGTTCAGATATTGGGAGCCGTCATCTTCATTCAGATCATCTAGCCTGTGAGGGCTGCGTATGATGTCGAACAATTCCTCTTCTCTCTCTCTGTCGGTATTGTCCGCCATAGCTTTTACTTTACTAATTAATACAGAAGAAATACAAAACAATTTAGTATTCAAATTACAATGCATGGATGCAATTAATCAATAAGGAAAAACTGAATCTCGAATACATCGTCTCGAATATATAATCTCGAATACATCATCGTCTTAAGGTTCGCCGCCCGGTCGCGCAGCATCTCCTCGTACCTCAGGAACAACACCTCGCCCCCGCCACCGGAGCGACGGCGGCTCGCCTCGCAGTACTCGAGCACGTGCCGCCACATGCTTCACCGAGTGTGTTTTGCGCTTGCGCGTCAAGTCGGATGCTTTGATCGATCGGTCCGGAGTCCAGACTAATACTACGTGTATTTGTTTGCGGCTTATCTTACTGTGCCCCCAGCACGACTTTATGACTTGATTGCACTTTGTAATGATTTGTTGGATGTTTTGGTTGTTGCTTTATAATATAAAGCGGGGGGAAAGACTACGTGTATAACAGAGTGTGAGATTTATTCTCATCAGGTTAATTAAGCACAAGTTGGTGACCTATCCTCTGCAACGATCGGTAGTTAAAAGGGGCCCGTCATGTGATGCTACATGATAGACATACATATGGACAACTATGCAATTAGTTCATTGCTGATTTGCAGTGACTCGGATGTTTCTCTTCTTGTCAGTACTCGCTGCGAGTGGCGGAGCTTGAGCCAAAACCATGGGGGTGGGCTTGGGGCCAAACATAATTGCTTTGGGATGATTTTTAGTGGATACATATATACTCCCTTCGTCCTTTAAAAAATGTACTTCTAACTTTGTTGAAGGGTTATTCGCAAAAAAAACTTTGTTGAAGGGTCAAACTATCTCAATGTTTGACCGAGTTTGTGTAAACATATATAAATGTTTGTCAAATCAAATAGGTATATGATGAAAATATATTTTATTATGAATCTAATGCTATTAATTTGATGGCATAAATGTTAATACATTATTGTATAAATACGGTAAAACATGAAAAAGTTTGACTTTCCAACAAAGTTGGAAGTACACTCTTTCAAGGACGGAGGGAGTACTTTCTTATGAGCTTGGGGGGTGCTCATGGCGCAGGTTGGCCCATGAAGCTCGGTCACTGCTCACTACATTGCAGAGTAGTTTCTCAAAAAAAAAAAACTACACCTTTTTTTATGGGGAAAAAAACCTACACTGCGAAGTATAGTAAACACAAAAAGCCTTTATGAGAGAGTGGGCGAGCGGCAATATGCCTGACAAGCTCATGTGCTGCGGAAGAGTAATGCTAGACACACAGGTTTGTTTACAAGGGATTTACGGGGTGGTTGGCTGAGATTTCATTAAGTGGGGCGGGCCCACCAATAAAACTACGGGGTGCAATTAGAGGAGGGCACACACTCTGTCCGTGAAATTCCGTCGTTCACTGCCTGTGCGTGTAGTATTATCGGCTATAGGTGTGTACAGAGGCGCCTCCACACGGTAAAACCACGTGGAGGTCCACCCCTTCAGCGAGTAGGGCCACTTCATCTTGAAGTAGCTCGAGTTGCGCTTTGTCTGGATGTCGAGTGTGCCGCACGTCTGGTAAACGTCCTTCGTCACCTTCTGTGGCTTGGCGTAGAAGAAGTGTTCGGAAAGCACCCAATCCGGCGGGATGCCGAGAAACGCCTCACTCAACGTCACGAAGCTTGAGAGGTGGGCGACTATGTTGGGTGGGAGGTGATGGAGATGCACTCGGAGCTGCTTGAGCACCCACTAAAGAAAAGGATGGATCGGGATTGATAAACCCCATTTGAAAAAGGAGGTGAGGATGGCCCGCCCGTTGCCCCGCGCGCTCCTACTTGCCGGGGTCCGGCGCTTGCCTGCCGGATTGCGGGAGCCGATCGTCGCGGACGTATGCGCGGAGTACCCCCTCCATCACTATCGACGGGAGCCAGTTCTCGCGCCCCTGATCCTCGACGGCTGCTGCCAAGGCAACGACCTAAAAAATCTCCTCGACCGCGAAGGAAGAACTAGTTGTCTTGGCCCTCTCAAGCTTTCAGGTGGACGACCACATTGGATCTACAGGCTCGAGAGGAAGAAAGAGAAGGAACTGCAGGCTAGAAGTTACGAAGAGAGTGGTGGGACGTTCAAAACCCTCCCCACGCATGGCCGCGATTTTTAGCAGGGGAGACGGTGAACCACCGTGAGGAACCCGCTAGACACACGTCAAAAAAAGAGCTAAAACATCAATCATGCGCGCGGGAATCCATATGGCCAACATTTAAAACCCACTTACTCGCCAAGTGTCAGTCGGATTTTGTGTCAGTCAGAATTCAGAATTCGGGAGTCTGCTCTCACAGGCGGCCTGACAACGGTCTGACAAACACGCGAAAGAATTTGACTTGATGGCTCAGAAAGATTCGCAGTGATGACTATAAACATTTCACCTTCCAGTCAGCAGAAACATTTGGTCGGCTGAGAACAAAAACACGCATCTGACTGTCAGGATCATTCCCGAGTCGAGAAAGCCGTGCATCCAAGCACAAAGACAATCCAAGTGCATAGCATTCGACAAAAACCTAGTGAAGCCGCACTCGTCACAGATCCACTTTGTGTAAATCGCAAGGAGCGCCCGACATATCCTAGAGGCACGAGTTGACTTCTCACCGAGAGAATCAAATACCCGGCTACGCGGTCTTGGTTCCAAAGAAAGGCATCCGATCAGCGTTCTTCATAAAGGATATTGACCGGAGACACTTATCATTTCAAACCCAGACGCCACAGACCACCACTTAGAATTTGATGATACGTCCACAGTTAGGCCACGAATCGTCCTCTTCCTAAAGAGATATAAAAAGGCTATCACCAATTCTTGTTCCAAATTGCTCACCTCTTCGGCTCCCAAAGGCATGAACATCTGAGTCCGCAGAAGTCTCTAGTCGAACCGATAATGGCACCTCTAGCTCATCGTAAAGTGGGGAACCTCGCCGGCAAAGAACAATCAGTTTTTTCCCAGCGTGACCTTGACAGAATCTGGGGCTACTGTCGGGGTTACAAATACGGGATAGGCCCAAGTATACAAATGGCCCATCAGGAGGCCAGAGCCCATCAAGGATATCGCCTAGAAAATCATGGGCAAAGAGGCACCACCGTCAGCCCATCGGCGATGAAGCCCAAGTCAGAAGACCAGAGGGGTGGCTCATAATCTAGCTAAGTCCTTACAGTCATATCCTTCACCCCCTGATAGATGAGGCCCTACAATCAGTCGAGAAGGAGACGGGAGAAGTCGGTTTGTCCTACAATCGCTGCTACCTAGGATACCTCATGCCCACGAGATGACTCTAGCTACCCAACGGTGATATAATCTAGTTAAATACGACATTTACTAGCAGAAATAGCTAGGAAACAGTATGCCATGCGTGAGGCCATGAACAACATTAGTACCAGCCCGTAATGTACCTGCTCCTGATGCACTATATGTAGGTCGAGAGGGGAGCACCGGACCAGACTGAGGGTTGAGCAATCACACCTTGTACCTTATGCTAAGAGTTAAGAGCACCACAGGAGTAGGGTATTACCTTCATTGGAGAGGGGCGAATCTGTATAAATCCTTGTGCGTACTCCCGTCTACACCGATTGATAGATATGATTACCTCTACATACATACCATTGTAGTATTGCTAGGATTATATCCAGGGCAGTACTCATCCCCGAACATAGATTTTATTTGTTTTTAATTTCTAGAAAATGCAAATGAAGTTTGAAAAACATGAAAAGTTGCATAGTGTCATTATATGGCCCTTAGAGCAACTCTAGCAGACCCCGCATTTTCCTGACCTGTAAACTGTGTTTGCAGGTCGCACGGGGGCGCTTATGCGGGCTGAAAATTGCGGTGGCAGACTAGAAACCGCAAACAAACCCATAATTTTTAAACAAAGTTGTTTCGCGCGAGAAATTTAAGTAGTTGCTCGCCGGAGCTCGCTCGCATAGATGGTTCTTTTTTCGCATAACAAGTTCGTACATGTCACATACATACATAAAGGTTAGATATGCTAGACAGGGCCTACGCTACCGCACCACTGCGACAAAATTGAGCTCACCGGAGCTCCTGCGGTAGCTGCCCACCGGCGGCGATCAGTCGGAGTCGGAGGAGTCGGACGCGAGGTCGATGTAGAGCTTCGCCTGCTCCGCCTTCATGACGCGCATGTTAGCCTCCTTCGATGCATGCGCCTGCGATGCCGTGACACCCGTCTCGAAGAAGAGCCGCTCGTACTCGAGCTCGCGCCGGATGCGCTCTTCCACCTCTTCCTGCTCCCTCGCCGACCGCTCGAGGACGACGCGCTCGAGGAGCTCCTCCTGCCCCGGGGTGAGGTAGTCCTCAGGCCCGATCATGCCTCGGCGCGGCGGCGCATCGGACACGGCCTCCTCCGGCTCCCTCTTCACCTGAACGAGCGAGCTCGATGCGCCCGCGGATGAGCACCCCGCGGACCCGTGGCCGGATGACCTCGCCGCGGGCCAGTTGCTGGAGGAGGCGCGGCGGCGACGGGCGAGCTCGAGGTCGAAGTCCTCGATCTCGCGGCAGTTGAATGCCGGCGGCGGCCGGGCGCCTTGGTTCACTAGTGCAGAACCGGCCTTTAGTGCCGGTTCGTAACGGCCTTTAGTGCCGGTTTGCCAACTGGCACTAAAGAGTGGGAACTAAAGGCCCCCCCTTTAGTACCGGTTCGTCACGAACCTGCGCTAAAGTGCCACCACGTGGCACGAGCCAGGCCCGGAGTGTGCGTAGGGCATTAGTACCGGTTGGTAACACCAATCGGTACTAAATATTTGGGGGGGGGGGGTTGATTTATTTTTCCTTCATTTTTTTTGTTTGCTGTTTTTTCACAATACTACAAATTGTACACGTTATGCATATATATAAATAGATTTTCTCGTACGTAGAACCGTATATATATCATCGAATGTCTCACAAACCAACACCATTAATTATTCACACATACACATGTATATACATATACGATTTCTCCTACATATGTTGCCTTTGCTGCCTCCGGAGCACGATGACAAGTGGTTCATGGGGGCGGTAGTGGGTAATAGTATTCTCCTTTGGGATCTATGACCTGTTCGAGCAAAAATCCGGCTATTTCGTCTTGAAGTGCTAGTATGCGGTCCGATGGTAGGAGCTTATCCCGCACCGATCTGAACAGTTAAGAAGGAGATCAATATGCATGTGTGTTAGTTGTGTGACTAGATATCGATAATGTGTGAATAGTGTTCTGACAAACATACCCAGTCCTATCTATCAGATCTGCTCCTTTCGCACGTCATCATGCGAATGTTCTCACAAACGTAGAATGCACACAGATTATTCCCCGGCGCCTGCTTCAGGGCCTTTACGGAAATGGAATTGAATCAAATAATGATTAATCAAGCATGATAATTAATTAATGATATTGAAACAAGAATTAAAGAGATGGTAGCTAGCTAGTACTACTTAATTACTTACCTTGAGTCAATGCCAAAACAACTTTTTTGGCCACTTGCCTGAAGTCACCTTGATGAACTTTGCCCATGTCCTGCCCGCCAGCAAAGAAAATTAATAAAGGGGTTATTAAATAGTTCATATCAGGAAATGACGAACTAATAATTAATAGACCGAGATATAGTTAATAATGATTGAAATTACCTGTTGACTATCCCCTTCACGATGGTGTAGTCTTTATCTTCTTTAGTTAGTGAGTCCCGTAATTCAACTTTTCCTTCCTCAACTTTAGTGTCTAACAAGACCCAGTGCCAACTGCATACGCACACGTTTGCATGTCTTAATTAAGCGGGCATGTGCATAAAATTAATCAACTACTGTAAACCATATACACTTAATTATTAACATCTAGCTAGCTAGTAAGCAAAAAAACAGAATTTGTAGTACAAGACAGTGTGACTCACGGGAAGTTGTAAGGAAGTAGTATATCTTCATTGCTATTGAGGCGCTTCAAGAACTCTAGCATGCTTTCCTCTACAACATCTTGACAATATTCAATATGCCATATGTCCTCATTAATGGTATTTGGGTCAATGAACCCAACGCCATAGCGTCCAGCTTTTTTCATTTCATACATCTTCATCCTGCATATAATACCATAGAAAAAGAATATAGTGAGGATAATTACATGTAATGATTGCTCAAAATTATCACTACATAACTAGCTTGAGACTTAAATTACAGAAAGAAATCACTTACAGACAATAGCAACTGACGATAGACTTGTCGAGTGCGTCTTGATTGTATAACTGAAATAGTTTTGGATACTCAATGGCCAGAGCTTTCTCATGGTAATAATGCTCATGCTTGACATTCACCATGAGGCACTCTCGATTGGAAATCTTGGTAATGTTCATGTACCATTGGTGCAATTGATACATTATTGTTGGGAGGTCCTTGACCTTGTCTGGATGGACCAAAGGTTGGCCCCGGACATATTTCCATGCTATTTCTGATTCTCTAAGCGTAGGCATGGGCTCGATTTCGAGGAGTTGTCCAACAGAGATATTGAGCATTTGAGCCTGCATTATATGATCCTCCGTTATTACCACATCGCCATGCTGGGGAACGCTAACGGTTTGCCCACAATAATATTTGGCGCGCGTACTACTCCTCTCATGTGTTGTTGGCACAACAAGCAGGGGGATCGCTTGCGCCGCCTGTTCTCCCATCTGGGGAACGGTTTTCCCGCATTTTTTGCCAGCTGCTTGTTGGCTCGAGCTCGAGCTCGCTTCCTTCTTTAGCCGTTCTCGATGTAGTTTCCTCATTTGGCGCTCATAGTCCGAGTCAACAGGCTTGGGAGCTGGTTCTTTAGCTATATGAATGAAGTGGTCAATTACTTTCTCCTTTGGCGGCGGTGCCGGTTTCGGTCCAAAATGGGCGTCCACTTGGCCTTGCACTATGGCTGCGTTTTGCTCCTTAGTCATGTCGTAAGGCCTCTAAGAAAGAGGAGCGAGGCTTGGACCATATTTATATCGCTTGTCTCCACCTGTACTTCCTGAACTACATCGACTCGTACCGCTATGCACCAAAGCTGCGGCATGTCTCTTCTGCGATTGCTGAGATGGCGGAGACGGCTGACGTGGAGTTGGACCAGGAGAAGTGGCCTGACGATGTGCCGAACTTGAAGCAGGAGGTGTGGCCTGACACGGTGCCGGACTTGAAACCGGAGAAGTGGCATGAAGCTGTGCCGGACTTGAAACCGGAGGAGTCATCTCACGCGTTCGGGGACTTGGAGGAGGTGGCGGACTTCGAGGAGGAGTCGTATCACGCGTTCGTGGACTTGGAGGAGTGGGAGTCTACTGACTCGGTGGCGGACTTCGAGGAGGAGTCGGCAGACGACGCGGTGTCGGTGGACTTCGAAAGATGATGCAATCCTTTCTCCATAGGATGATACGATGTATGGCCTCTCCCATTGTGCGCTCGTCTTCACCTCCAGAAATGTCAAGCGTTAGCCCCGAATATGGGTCCACCACTTCATCAACCATGACACGAGCATAGCCCTCTATAATCGGGATGCAATGGTAGGTTGCTTCGGGGGTAACTAGAAAAGCAACACCGTCCGCCACCTTCATGGATATGTTCTTCATTTTGGAGTGTAGCTCACAGTTAGTGTTCTCTATGATGTCATCCACAGAGTATGTATCCAGCAGTGTGTCGCCCAGGGCAGAACCAATGCTGCTTCTCGGCATGGATGGGATGGTGCTATCCAATGCTGGACAATCATCCGCTTGCTGCTGCCGCTGCTGAGACCCCCTTTCCTGGCTAAGTGAGTCGATCTGCTGCTGTTGCTGCTGGAATTTGAGTGCCAGGTCCACGTGCCTTGCTTCTAGGCCTTGAAGGCGTTCTGCGTCCTGCTTCCTCTGCTCCTCCTCCAGCTTCCTCTTCTTCTCCTCCTCCATCTTATTTCTTGCACGGGACCTGTAGTCGTCATTCCAGTCCGAAAAGCCCTCATACCAGGGAATAACGCCCATGCCTCGTGTTCTTCCCGGGTGTTCAGGATTTCCCAGGGCGCGGGTAAGCTCGTCGTTCTCTCTGTTGGGCGTGAACACCCCCGCTCGAGCTTCTTCTATTGCGTCAAGTATCTTTTGTTCGGCTCCTTTTAGACTTGCCTTCTTCGAAACCAGGCATGTCTTCGGGTCCAACGCCCCCCATGCGCATAGAACCAAGTTCTGCACCTGGGGGCCAGCTCCAAGTAATCGGAGTGACCCCTACACCCTCCATCTCTTGCTCAGACTTATCCCACTTAGGCAATCCCACCGCGTAGCCACCTGGACCCAGCCTATGGAACTGCGTCTTTCTTGAGGCATTTGCCTTGTTTTTCATCGACCGTTCCTTAGATAATTCTGAATCCTTGAAGGTCATGAAATCGTCCCAGTGTTCTCTTTGCTTCTCCAGTGTTCCCTTGAAATCTGGAGTCTTCCTTTCATTAGCGAGGTAGTTGGCCCATACAGTTTTCTTGTGGGTGTTGAATGCAAATGCCATCTTCTTAAGAGCAGCGGCCTTGACTTCCTCCACATCTGCTTTAGTGAAATGATCTAGTAGGGTGAAGATTTCACCAGGTCTTTTTTGGCTCTGTCGTTGACCCAAGTAACACCTGGACGTTTAGTCTTTGGCTCTTTCTATTCTTGAATGGAGATCGGGAGTTTGTCCTTCACAAGAACTCCGCACTGACGAGTCCACTTGTCCGCAACGTTCTTAGGCGTGAGGGGTTCGCCACTAAGTTTGGTGGATTCGATGTGGTACTGTACACCATCCTTCAACAATCTGCCCGGGTCTCGCTTTGTCTTGCTGTCTGTAGAAGCAGATTTGCTCGATCCGGAGGGCTGAAAGAAGAAAGATCGATTCGTTAATATATCTTCAATAAAAAAACATGTGATGATCACTAGGATGCATGCTTATATAAATATACCTCGCCGGTAGTCTTTGTTATTTGAAGATCAGCATTGTCTGTGTCATCACAAACATTGTCTGTGTCATCATAATCATAGTTCATGACTTCATCAACTCGGTCGTCGAGATTGAATATCTTTTCATCACCCTCTCCGGTATTGTTCAGATATTGGGAGCCGTCATCTTCATTCAGATCATCTAGCCTGTGAGGGCTGCGTATGATGTCGAACAATTCCTCTTCTCTCTCTCTGTCGGTATTGTCCGCCATAGCTTTTACTTTACTAATTAATACAGAAGAAATACAAAACAATTTAGTATTCAAATTACAATGCATGGATGCAATTAATCAATAAGGAAAAACTGAATCTCGAATACATCGTCTCGAATATATAATCTCGAATACATCATCGTCTTAATATATATAATCTTGAATACATCATCTCGAATATTATATATTGAATACATCACTGGCTAGGTACCTAATAAAGATCGAGTACTACAGAAGAATCTAGGGCGCCACTCGCGGTTCCTGGGCGCGGGCGGTGCACACCCAAAGAGAAGGAACCATCACAGGATCATATCTCCGGTCATCTGCCCAAAGAACCCGCCAAGTAGTGGAGAACCTGACGTCGTCCATAGCAACCATGTAGCGATGGACATGCTCATCTTCCTCCCTGACACGGCGATGCACCACCTCCGGCGGGGCCGGCTGCCTCTGCACCGAATGTGGCCCACGCGAACGCCACCAAAGAAGATCAGGGTCGACGACGGGACCCGAGGTCGGGTTCCTCACCAAGCAGCGCGCCCCTCCAGGTAGCACCTCCCAGTGCCAGCCCGGCGGAGCCCAGTCCCGGACATGGGTCCTCTGAAGCAGGACATCATCGTGAATGTGTCGACGGCGAGGATGCGGGCCGGGCATATCGTCGAGAACAAATACTATATGCCTGCAAAAAGTAACATTTTTTAAATGATTGGATTGTGATAACTAAAATTCTATATATATGAAAATTTTAACAATTTGACATTAATCTAATTCATCTAACTAAAACTAATTCTAAAATTTCCTGATTATATAACTAACATTTCTATAACAATTCTAATATTTATATGACTAAAAAACAGAAAAATTGCTAACATTTTTATAAATATTTCTATAACTAAAAAACAGAAAACATTTATAACATTTCTATATAACTAACAATTCTAATATTTATATAACTAAAAAACAGAATAATTTCTAAAATTTCTATAACTAAAAACAAAAAAAATTATAACAAACAAACTAATGTGTGTGTGTGTAGTGTGTGTTTGTTTGTGTGTGTGTGTGTAGTGTGTGTGTAGTGTGTGTGTGTGTGGACATGGCGGCCGGGGCGAGCTCACCAGTGAGGCGACGACGGGGCGACGGGACGGGGCGGCGATGACGGAGCGGGGCGGCCGGGGCGACGGGACGGGGCGGCGACGACGGGGCGGGGCGGGGCACGGCGAGGGGGACGGGGACGGCCGGGGCGGCGACATCGACGGGGGCGGCGACGAGGGGCGGGGATGGCCGGGGTCGGCAACAAGGGGCGGGGGCGGCGACGTCGACGGGGACGGCGTCGATCGGGACAGGGCGGCGCGACGGAGGGAGGAAACAGAGGGAAGAAACAGAGGGAAACTGAATTTTTTTCAAGTGTTGTATATATAGGATGGACCTTCAGTACCGGTTGGAGCCACCAATCGGTACTAAAGGTCTGTTTTGGCTAGGCCAAGCGACGGGAAGCGCCCCCCCTTTAGTACCGGGTGGTGGCTCCAACCGGTACTAAAGTCCCCCCCCCCCCCTTTAGTACCGGTTGGAGCCACGGCCCGGTACTAAAGGGGGTGCGCTGGCTCCAAGCGGTGCGCAAGTTTAGTCCCACCTCGCTAGCCGAGGGGCTACCACACTGGTTTATAAGCCCCAGTGCGGTAGCTCTCTCGAGCTCCTCTCCTAAGCAGGCCTACTGAGCCTACCTGTCCTCTTCCGCCCAGTGGGCCTACTGGGCCTTTGCGGGCCTGCATCCTGGCCCAACAAAAGGTTGTGTTTGTAGTCGTATGCATGCAGGCCGCTTTGGCCCACTAGGCGGGCTTTTTTATTTTCTTAATTTTTTTTCGCTTTATTTATTTTTGTTTTATTTATTTTTGAGTTGTTTTTTGCTGTATTTAGAGTTTCTTTGTGAATATTTTTGCTTTAGGTACAAAAAATTACAAACTTTCTGTTAGTGCCGGTAGTTTTCAAATTTGAATAGTTTAAATTTTGAATTATTTGAAATTTGTGTGAATCACTAGTTTGTGAATAACTTAACTTTGAAAAAAGTTTTTTCAGTGATTCTTTTTTCTTATGTTTAATATTAGTGTGTTTTATCATTATATTCAATTTGGTAATGCTTAGGTTATTTAAAAAATGAAATGCCTTTGTAACAGTTCAGTTTTCGTTGAAAACCCTGATACTTCGAAAGAGATTGTCCATTTTGTACACGAAGTGCATCCAGTTTTTGCCGCAACCCTCTCTACTTTTGTGCACATGTTATTTGTATGAAATTATGATACCATGCCAACTTTCAACCTTTTCTGAGTTCATTTGAAATGATTTTCAATTTCAAGGTCTTTTAGCTGGAAAAAAATCAGTAAACGCATGAAAAGAATTTATTTGCACATAAAATTTCTTCGCGTTTCAAATGCCAAAACACATAACTACCCTAACTATTACAGACATTCCCTCCTGGGTGTGAAACACAGAAGAAAGTGATGATAGTGAAGTCGATCACATCCCAGATCTTTGGGTGTGAAACTTTTTCTTCGCGTGTGTCCCTTTGCACCGTAGCCATGGAAAATCTTCATCATTTAACTGGATGCTCGGGTCAATATTCACTGTGAATGGAGCAATTTCATCAAACTTTTCATAATCTTCTGACATGTCTGTCTTGTCATCCACTCCCACGATGTTTCTTTTTCCTGAAAGAACTATGTGGCGCTTTGGCTCGTCGTATGATCCATTCACTTCCTTATATTTTCTTTTTCTTGGCCTAGTAGACATGTCTTTCACATAAAAAACCTGCACCACATCATTGGCTAGGATGAATGGTTCGTCTGCATACGCAAGATTGTTGAGATCCACTGTTGTCATTCCATACTGCGGGTCTTCCATTATCCTGCCTCGTGTCATATTGACCCATTTGCACCGAAACAAAGGGACCTTCAAATCACCTGATCCATAGTTAAGTTCCCATATGTCCTCTATGTAACCATAATATGTTTCCTTTCCCGTGTTGGTTGTTGCATCAAAGCGGACACCACTGTTTTGGTTGGTGCTCTTCTTATCTTGGGCGATCGTGTAAAATGTATTCCCATTTATCTGGTACCCTTTGAAAGTCATTATATTCGAAGATGGTAACTGGGACATCGAGTACAGGTCATTTTGAATATTGCCATCATTCAGGGCACGTTTCTGCAACCAACCGGCGAAAGTCCTCGTTTGTTCGCGTGTAATCCAGTCGTCAGACTTCTCCGGGTGTTTGGACTGTAGAAAATTTTTGTGTTCCTCCATATACGGAGCCACCAAGGCGGAATTCTGTAGAACTGTGTAGTGTGCTTCAGTGAGAGAATGCCCGTCCATACATATTATTTGATGCCCTCCTAGCGTGCCTTTTCCTTCCAGTCTGCCCTTATGCCGCGATTCAGGAACACCAATCGACTTAAGGTCAGGAATAAAGTCAATACAAAACTCAATGACCTCCTCATTTTCATGGCCCTTCGAGATGCTTCCTTCTGGCCTAGCACGGTTATGAACATATTTCTTCAAGACTCCCATGAACCTTTCAAAGGGGAACATATTGTGTAGAAATACAGGACTCAAAACGTTAATCTCTTCGCAAAGGTGAACTAGGACGTGCGTCATGATGTTGAAGAAGGATGGTGGGAACACCAACTCGAAACTGACAAGACATTGCACCAAATCATTCTGTAACCTTGGTATGATTTCTGGATCGATTACCTTCTGAGAGATTGCATTGAGGAATGCACATAGCTTCACAATGGATAATCGAACGTTTTCCGGTAGAAGCCCCCTCAATGCAACCGGAAGGAGTTGCGTCATAATCACGTGGCAGTCATGAGATTTTAGGTTCTGGAACTTTTTCTCTGCCATATTTATTATTCCCTTTATATTCGACGAGAAGCCAGACGGTACCTTCATGCTGAGCAGGCATTCGAAGAAGATTTCCTTCTCTTCTTTGGTAAGAGCGTAGCTGGCCTGACCCTGACGTATGTCGTCTTTTCCGTGCATACGTTGCTGGTCCTCTCGTGCCTCTGGTGTATCTTTTGTCTTCCCATACACGCCCAAAAAGCCAAGCAGGGTCACGCAAAGATTCTTCATCACGTGCATCACGTCGATTGGGAGCGGACCTCTAGGTCTTTCCAATATGGCAGGTCCCAAAATATAGATCTCTTCTTCCACATGGGTGCGCGTCAGTCAGCGTCCTTCGGAACAGGTTGTCCGCCATGACCCTTTTCAAAGATTACCTTCAAATCCTTGACCATATCATGTACATCAGCACTAGTACGGTGTCGAGGCTTCGTCCGGTGATCCGCCTCACCTTTGAAATGCTTGCCTTTCTTTCTTATGGGATGCCTTGTCGGAAGAAATCAACGATGTCCCAGGTACACATTCTTCCTACAATTATCCAAATATATACCGTCGGTATCATCCAAACAGTGCGTGCATCCGCGGTATCCCTTGTTTGTCTATCCTGAAAGGTTACTGAGAGCAGGCCAATCATTGATGGTCACGAACAGCAACGCCTTTAGGTCAAATTCTTCCTGTCCGTGCTCATCCCACGCACGTACACCTATTCCATTCCACAGCTGTAATAGTTCTTCAACTAATGGCCTTAGGTACACATCAATGTCGTTGCCGGGTTGCTTAGGGCCTTGGATGAGCACTGGCATCATAATGAACTTCCGCTTCATGCACAACCAAGGAGGAAGGTTATACAAACATAGAGTCACAGGCCACGTGCTATGGTTGCTGCTCTGCTCCCCAAAAGGATTAATGCCATCTGCGCTTAGACCAAACCATACGTTCCTTGGGTCACGTGCAAACTCCTCCCAGTACTTTCTCTCAATTTTTCTCCACTGCGAACCGTCAGCGGGTACTCTCAACTTTACGTCTTTCTTACGGTATTCTGCGTGCCACCGCATCGCCTTCGCATGCTCTTTGTTTTGGAACAAACGTTTCAACCGTGGTATTATAGGAGCATACCATATCACCTTGGCAGGAATCTTCTTCCTAGGGCGCTCACCCTCGACATCACCAGGGTCATCGTGACTGATCTTATAACGCAATGCACCGCATACCGGGCAAGCATTCAAATCCTCGTACTCACCGCGGTAGAGGATGCAGTCATTAGGGCATGCATGTATCTTTTGCACCTCTAACCCTAGAGGGCAGACAACCTTCTTTGCTTCATACGTACTCTCGGGCAATTTGTTGTCCTTTGGAAGCATATTCTTTATCATTACCAGCAACTTTCCAAATCCCTTGTCAGATACACCATTCTCTGCCTTCCATTACAGCAATTCAAGTGTGGTGCCCAACTTTTTTTTGTCAGCTTCGCAATTCGGGTACAACAATTTCTTGTGATCCTCTAACATGCGCTGCAAACTTCGTCCTCTCCAGATCACTTGCGCAGTTTCTCTTTGCATTGGCAATGGCCCGACCTAGATCATCAGCGGGCTCATCTGATGCCTCTTCTTCAGCTTCTTCCTGCATTGCCGGCTCAACTTCTTCCCCCATTATTGTATCATCGTATTCAGGGAACCCATGGCCAGGATAGCCGTCCTCCTCCTCTTCTTCTTCATTGTCTTCCATCATAACCCCTATTTCTCCGTGCTTGGTCCAAACATTATAGTGGGGTATGAAATCGGACTCAAATAGGTGGACGTGAATGGTTCTTGACGTAGAGTAACTGTGACCATTCTTACAGCCAGCACATGGACAAGGCAGAAAACCATCCGCCCGCTTGTTTGCCTCAGCGGCAAGCAGAAAAGTACGCACGCCATTAAATGAACTCGGGGAAGCATCGGTCATCATACATCCATTGTCGGCTCATCTTCATTACACAACACCGAATAGACCAAATTAATACAAGTTCATACATAAAGTTCATACATAAAGTTCATATACAACACTTAATTAAATGCAACATACAAATAACTCTCTAGCTAAAGAATTTAAATGCAACAACAAATGCGATGAAGATCGCAACTAAGGTAACAATTGATCCAACAGCATAATGATACCAAGCCACACTATCAATGGCATATTTTTTAATCTTTCTAATCTTCAACCTCATTTTCTCCATCTTGATCTTGTGATCATCGACGACATCGGCAACATGCAACTCCAATTCCATCTTCTTCCCCTCAATTCTTTTCAATTTTTCTTTCAAATACTCGTTTTCTCTTTCAACTAAATTTAACCTCTCGACAATAGGGTCGGTTGGAATTTCCGGTTCACATACCTCCTAGATAAAAATATCTATGTCAACTTGATGGGCATAATTTGTCATAAACACGAAATGCAACAACTAGTTTTAAAAGAGAATATACCACATCCGAATCATAACAAGGACGAGGGCCGATGGGGACAGATATCAAAACCATGGCACTATGTATAACAAACAACGTACGGGTAAGATAATTGTACAAGTAACTATATATCCAAATCACACAAACATCAATTTGGTAATGTAAAACATTCATGAACAAGAGCCTCACCCACAAGGTGGTGCCGGCGACGGAACGGTGCGGGCGATCGACGGTGGTTACGACGGAGATTTAGAAGGCACTAAGTAAACCACACCTACATATGCAAACTAAGTGTTATTTTTGACCTCAAATTGCATATAAATCAAATACTAGCAAATATAATTCCTCCCAAATTAATCACTATACAAAGCATTGCAAGAGCTAATCTAGCAATAAGAGTTGAAAGGACAAAGTTGCTAACCTTTGTGATCATTTGAATGGATGGGGGCCTTCAAATCTTGACAAATTTTGGGAAAAATTTGTGAGGAGCTCGAGGAAGAGAGGGGAAGAACAGAGGAAGTGAGGGGGAAGGGGAAGAACAGAGTGGCTCGGGGGGACGAAGGGTTTATATACGTCGACCTTTAGTACTGGTTCGTGCCACGAACCGGTACTAAAGGTGCTGGAGGGGCCCCAGACTGACAACACCCTGCCACCACTCTCTTTAGTACCGGTTCGTGGCATGAACCGGTGCTAAAGGTTCGCCACGAACCGGTATTAATGAGAACGGACGGCTAGCCGTTGGAACCGGCACTAATGGATACATTAGTGCCGGCTCAAAATCAAACCGGCACTAATGTGTCTCATATTAGGTCCTTTTTCTACTAGTGGTTGATCCACCGACGCGCCCCCAGCTTGCGCGTGCCGTCAGATCTGGCGCGGCGGCGGCTCTCCGCCTCATCCCCGAGTCATCCATGGCGGTCGAAGGCTCGTCGGCGGCGACAAATGCGGCGGCGCGGTGGGGAATTGGAGGGGAACACGGCGGCGGGGGGATAGGGTTTCGACCCGCATCTGCCCCGCAAACCTGCAGTTATACTGGCTCGGGGGTTGCGTTTGCGGGCTGCGGCAAAAATATTTACGGGCCGGACACCGATGCGGGCTCTGGTCTGGCTAGAAAAATGGGTCGAGCCCGTATAATCGCCGGAATTATGCAGGTTTGCACCGAATGCGGGGTCTGCTAGAGTTGCTCTTACAGGTTGTTGTAAAAATTTGGGATGGCTTAGCAAAAGTTGTGAAGTGCACTGCTTAAAAAATATCTCCCATGAAGAATTGTGATTTTCAGAGGCGGCATGTCTGATTTTCAAGAGAAAGTGTCGGTTGCTTCATCGTTTGACCTTAAAACTTTTCTCTGTTGAACATACACAATCACATGTTCCATGTCAAAATTTTCCCTTTTGTAGGGTTCGTTTGCTATATTGAAGTCACTTGGTGTATTTCTATGCATTTAGTAATATAATTCAAATTCAAACTACAATCCACGAAATGTTTGTAATTTGGGATAAAAATCCTACTTGTATTCTTGAGTCTATGTTTAGAAATTATCCAAGAATATAAGAGGATACAAATATCATAGTGAGACTTGACCCTGAACATTGAGCTTAATGTAGTTAAATTATATAAAACGTAAATGTAGTTACAAAACCATGAAACCCGGCATGATGTCATCATATGACATCAATATTCGATGATAAAAACTGAAAAGGTTTTGAAAATTTTGTGACATACACTGATTAGAAATCTAACCATCTCCAAGAAAGAATTTATGTTGGAGAGGCAAGTTATGTTTGAAGGCGAAGATGCAAACAATGTATGAAAAGCATGAAAGTTGGTATGGTATCATTAGATGTTCACTATAGGTTGTGGTAAAATTTCCATAAGAATTCACAAAAGTTGTGATATACATTGCTTCGAAATCGAAACTAATCAAGGAAGAATCGTGATTTCGAGAGCGAACATGGGTTTAAAGGCCAAGCGACCACTGCTTCATTGTTTGACCATGAAACCTTTTATAGTATGACCATATAACATCACATGTTCCATTTCAGTATTTGGAATTTTTGGGTGATCAGTTTGCTATTAATTCTTTTAGTGCATTTCTAGGCATATTCAAATTTGAACTATGTGGCATGATTTTTTTGGCAAAAGTGGCTTGAAAAACATATTTGTGATAATGAATATATATTTAGGCCTTATCTGAGAAAATAAAAGGAATTCCAAACATCACGGCGCCAAGACTTGACCCCTAACATGAAGCTTATTGTTTTTTTAATTCTAGAAAAGGCAAACAAAGTCTGGAAAACATGAAAGTTGGCATGATGTCATTATATGGTTCCTATAGGTTGTGGTACAAGAATCAGAAGGATTTGTCAAAGTTGTGGCACACTGCTTGGAAGCTGGAACTATTCAAGGAACAATCATGGTTTCGAGTGTGATCGGTTCGAGTTTGAAGGCGAAGCGACCGCTGCTTCATAATTTGACCTAGAAACTTTTTGTAATTTCAACATATACCATCACATGTTCCATGTCAGAATTTCATATCTGTCGGGGTTTGTTTGCTATATTAATTCATTTAGTACATTTCTAGGTATTTAACATGTATCATGCAAATTTAAACTACACGTGCATGAAATAAGTTAGCAAAAATGTTTTTAAAAATCCTATTGGTGTTAAAGAATCTTGTTTAGGAAAATAAGTGGAATTGCCAAGACTCGACCAGGGACATAGAGCTTGTTAGTTTTTTAATCTATATCTATACCTACTAGTAAAGCAAGGTGCGATTTCGCCGATTTTTTTCATCCATTCACCGCTGAAAAGAATTTTTTTCTATCCGAGGTGGTACTAAAATCTCATGTATTTGTCGGTTAGAAAAAGAATTTTCTTACGTGGCCGCATGCTGTGGCCCACTGAAGTCAGCCCAGTTATTTTCTACCCACACAGCTTCCGCAATGGTCGACAAATAGACAGAATTTCGCATAGGACAACCAATAATGGGCTGGCCCATTTTTTTCTGTGTCATACTTCTATTTTTATTCTCCTTTCCCTATCTCTTTTTTCTCTTACAAGTTTAATTTTCTTTTATAATTTTATTTCATAAATAAACAATTCTCAAGAAAAATGTTCGGAATTAATTTTTTTTGGAAAATGTTCAGAATTCCAAAATTTTGTTGCTATTTTGCAAAATATTCAGGACATGCAAAAAGTTGCCCATTTTTCAAAAAAATATTGTTTTTCAAAAAAAATCGAGATTTCTAAAAAGAAAATGGCATTTCAAAAAGTGCTCAAAATTCAAAAAATATTCTTGACCTACTTTGTTTTTGAAATGGAACACCCCGATTCCATAAATCACTCTGGAGCAGCAAACCCGATGGCCCTCCGAACATTTACATCATCTATCAGATCATCAAGCCAAAATTGCCGAGAGATCAGCTGGTTGGACCCAAAGGCCGCTAAAGCGTGCGCTAACTTATTACATGCCCGAGGGGCAAAACTGAAAGAAATATGAGTAAAGTTTAAAAACGCAAAGGCTCGGATCTCCCGGAATAGAACTCATTCACGTGCTAGGTCAGCCTCCATTCCATTAACAGCTTTTATTAATTCCTGACAATCCGATTCAATTTCAATATTGGTCATGACCATCAGTTTGTACCTCGGCCTCCAAAATAGAAGTATTCTGGAAGTATTTCGCCTTGAGTACGCGTGCACACAATGAATCAGGGTGCATAGACATTCGCCACCCCTGTCTCGCGAGCATAGCCATATTGAAACCGTATATGTCTCAAAGGTAGGAATGGCCTGCGCACACGCTTTTATCAGCACATCCTTACCCATCTTGGACAACAACCTTTCCTGCCACCCTTGAATCAATTTCCAGATCCGATCCTTCAAATACTCAAACACTTGTTTTCGAGCTTGTCACACATAGACCAGAAGGCCTAAATATCTCTCTGTGTGCGCTTCTGATTTAATGTTGAGTGCATCCAAAACTTCCTTTCTCTGACCCGCCTTGGTGTTCTTAGTTGACAACTTGGCCCGAGCAAGCCTCATACAGATTTAGTACATTTTGCAGCGACGTAGCACTCTCACGCGAAGCTTTAATGAGGGTCCGCAAATAGTAGATGGTTGAATCTCGGGGCCGTATTGCAAATATGAATGCCTTCTAGTATTCCATCCATTTCTGCTTTGTTCAACAAGGATGAAAACCCCTCTGCACAAATCAAAAAAAGATATGGAAATAGTGGGTCTCCCTAGCGCAAACCCCTTTGCGGCATAATCGCATCCGTATAATCCCCATTTACCTTGAACTTGTAGGACACTGAGGTCACACATAACATAATTCTGCTAATCCAAACTTCCCGGAATCCTAGTTTACGCATCATCCTCTCTAGAAACTGCCACTCGACGCGGTCATAAGCTTTACTCATGTCCAGCTTCACTGCAGCAAATCCCTCCTTACCCCCTCGTTTGTTTTGCATATAATGTGTGCACTCATATGCCAGCAAGATGTTATCCGTGATTAACCTACCTCGCACAAAAGCACTCTGATTTGGTGAGATAATGTCTGGTAAGATAGTTTTTAATCTGTTCGCCGAGACCTTTGAAACGAGCTTGTATACGACATTGCATAAGCTTATAAGCCTCAAATCCTTCATACACTCAGAATTCTTGACCTTGGGAATCAGCACCACACACGTATCATTCCATCCCTCCGGCATTGGTCCTCCATTCAGCACACACAAAACATCCTCCACCACTTTGTCTCCGACAATATCCCAACATCTTTTATATAAAACCGAGGGCATTCCATCTGGACCAGGGGCTTTGAGGTCTCCAATACTTTGCAAAGCATCATACACTTCTTCCCTAGTAAACTCCTTTTCAAGAGCATCATTCATTTGGGGTGTAACAAGTGATTCAATATGACCCAGAAGTTTGTCTTGGCGTGTACCTGCATGGGAAGTAAAAAAGATTTAAAAAATAGTTAGTGACTACTTCCTTCATCTCCTCTATCTTTTCTACCACATTCCCACCATCCTTCTTCAGCCTCCTGATTATATTCTTCCTCCTTCTCTCCGAGGCCGCAGCATGAAAAAACTTTGTATTTCTATCTCCCCATTTCATCCAATGAACATGCGCTCGTTGCTTCCAAAATGTCTCCCTCTGCTCTTCCAACCGGTCAGAGTGTGTTTTGCCAATTTTTTCATTCGCTCACCGCCGAAAGAAAAAAAATTCTATCTGAGGTGGTACTAAATTCTTATGTGTTTGTCTGCTAGAAAAAGAATTTTCGTACATGGGCTGCACACTATGGCCCAGCGAAGCCAGCCCACTTATTTTTCTGCCCAAGCAGCTGGAAATTTTTTATTTTCCGCACAGGACGATAAGTAGTCGGAATTTCGCACAGGACAACCAATAATGGGCTGGCCCATTTTTTCTGTGTCTTACTTCTATTTTTATTCTACTTTCCCTATATCTTTTTTATCTTACAAGTTTATTTTTAAGAATATATTTCATAAATTAAAAATTCTCAAAAAAAGTTCAGAACTAAAAAAAAATAGGAAAATGTTTAGGATTCCAAAATTTTGTTGCTATTTCGAAAAATATTCAGAACTTGCAAAAGGTTGCTCCATTTTTCAGAAAAAATATTTTTTTTCAAAATTGTTCAAGATTTCTAAAAAGAAATAGCATTTCAAAAAATGCCCAAATTCCGAAAGATATACTTGTTTTAGTGAAATTTTCAAAATTAAAAATAATGTTCATGTATAAAAGATACACATTTTCTAGAAATCTTATGAGTTTTCAACACATATTACCGTTTTTAAAAATGTTCACAAATTTAAATAATGTTCATGCTTTTATAAAAAAAAGTTGGTGTTTTCAGAAAATATTTGTGAATTTTAAAGATGTTCCCTTTCATATTTTCTTCGCATTTTTTAGAAAGTGTAGATAATTTTAAAAAAATTGTTCAGGATTTAAAAAATTGTTCATGTTTCATAGAATATTCAGAAACTTCATACCTTACAATCCTCTCGATTGAAAGTATTGAAAGGAAAAGTAGCTTGAAGAACTCATGGGCCTTCTCTAGCGTACAATAATGTAACAAAACTCTTAAATGCCCTCGATCAATATATGGAAAAATAACGGATTGATTCCTTCATGCGGCGAAACCGAGAAGCTAAATATTATTATTTTTTCTTGTGCACACATGGTTTTGCTTGCACATATAATTCTCACTGACTTTAAATGCATACTATTTTATCTCCCGTTGCAACGCACGGACATATGTGCTATTTCTAGAAAATGCAAACAATGTCTGGAAATATGAAAAATTGAAGAAGGATTCACAAAAGTGGTGACGTACACAGCTTGGAAACCAGAATTATTCGAGGAAGAATCGTGGTTTTGAAAGTAAATGAGTTGACGACTACATCATTTGATCTTGAGATATTTTGTAGCATCTGCATACATCATCAGATGTTCCATGCCAGAATTTGGCGTTAGTTGTCTAGTCTTAAGTCATTTAGCGGATTTCTAGTCTTTTAGTTGATACCCCCTCTGTTTCAAAATAAGTGTTATGGTTTTAGTTCAAGTTTAAATTTGAACTAAAATTACGACACTTGTTTTGGAATGGAGGGAGTATAATTAAATTTAACTATGGTTGCATGAGAAAAATGCAAAACTGGTATGAAATTTCCTATTTGTGTAAATGAATCTATGTTTAGGCCATATTCAAGAAAATAGAGGAATTTTAAACATCAGAGTGCCAAGACTCACTTTACATGGAGCTTATTGTTTTTTTTAATTCTGGTTTTTAATTCGAGGAAGAATCGTGGAAACCAGAGTGATTGTAAATATGAAACCAGGGATGGTGTCATTATATGTCCGGTGCTCCCTTCGTTTCTTCTCTTTTGAAGCACAGCGACTCGTCTCGGGACTCGGCCGTGCTGCGTAGGAAGTCAAAGATCAGAGTGAATTCAGTGCGGGGGTGGGTGCTGTATTTACTCGTGTTGTTGGGAGCTAGGAGTGCTGCTATCACTAGTACACTAGTGCTTGTGTTGTCGTCCTCTTCCTTTGCTTTTCTTTTGGCGACGGCGGCGGCCACCGGCCATGGACGATGCGGCGGCGGCGGCGGCGGTTGCCGCATCCAAGAAGCGGAGGCGGGATGTGCCAGCACCGCGGGATCCTCCCGCGAGCAGGGAGGGTGCCGTGAAGTTTGAAGGCGAAGCGACCGCTGCTTAATCATTTGACCTACAAAACTTTTTTTTATCAACATATACAATCACATGTTCCATGTCTGAATTTCATATTTGTCGGGGTTCGTTTGCTATACTAATTCATTTAGTGCATTTCTAGGTATTTAAAAGGTATCATTCAAATTTAACCTGTGGGTGCATGAAAAACGTTAGCAAAAGTGGTTTAAAAAATCCCATTGGTGTTAATGAATCTTGTTTATGAAAATAAGTGGAATTCCAGACATCAGTGTACCAAGACTCAACCAGGGACATAGAGCTCGTTAGTTTTTTAACTCTAGAAACGGCAAACAAAGTCTAGAAATATGAAAGTTAGCATGGTGTGATTGTATGATCCCTAGAGGCTGTGATAAAAATTGAAGAACGATTCGCAAAAGTTGTGACGCACACGGCTTGGAAACCAGAATTATTGGAGGAAGAATCATGTGTTCGAGAGTGAACGAGTCGGGTTTGAAGGTGAAGCGGCGGCTACTTCATCATTTGATCTTGAGACTCTTTGTAGTATCAACATACACCATCAGATGTTTCATGCCAGAATTTGGTATTTTTTGGGTTAGTTGTCTAGTATTAAGTCATTTAGCGCATTTCTAGCCTTTTAATTGATACCCCCTCCGTTCCAAAATAAGTGATGTGGCTTTACTTTAAGTTTAAAGTTGTACTAAAACAGACAATTATCAAGGAATGAAGGGAGTATAATTCAAATTTGAACTGTGGTTGTATGAGAAAATTGGCAAAAGTGGTATGAAACATCCTATTTGTGTAAATGAATCAAAATTGGCAAAAGTAGTCCATATTCAAGAAAAGTAGAGGAATTTTAAACATTGAGTGCCAAGACTCACTCCAAACATGGAGCTTATTGTTTTTTTTTTTAATTCTAAAAACGCAAAAGAAGTCAGGAAATATCAAAACCGGGGATGGTGTCATTATATGATCCCTTGAGGTTGTGCCGTTGTGGAAACAACTTGAGAAGGTTTCTCAAAGTTTATGATGTATTTACTACACTAAATGAGTTTTGACCGCCCTGGTATACAAAAAGTTCATATTCAAAAAAGTTTCTAAAGGAGGTTAAACCATGCTAATCTTTGAATTAAAGGTCAAAACAGTGATTTTGGCCGCCCCGATTGCAAGGTTTAGCTGTAATAGGTGAACGATGTCTGGCAAGACAAGCGGCCTCGGCAAACTTTAGCATAAAATAAACTCCCTCGAAAAATATTTCATGATCTAATCCTTTTTGAAAACGCCACACGTCGTGGCGTTGTTGGTCTACACAGAAACGCCGAACCAGCCAACATTTCTGATGTGACCATGACATAGTCAAGTATCTACGTGACAGGGCAGAAACCCTAAGGTCCATGGTGTTACTGGAACCGCCACATCCTATGGCGTTTGCAATAATATGTGCCCGTTTGCCACTTATCTATTAAGGGAAGAAACACTGGATGGCTTGGCGTCTCTATATAGACCAGCAACTCCACAGCCTATCACGTTATCAAAAGGATCAGATTGTAAAATAAAATTTCTGAGAATTTATTTTATGCTAAAGTTTGCTGAAAATGTCGAAACATTGAAAAAGGCCAAGGCAGGCCACCACGCTATATGCACAGCGACTCGTCTCGGGACTCAGCTGTGCTGCATGCGTAGGAAGTCAAAGATCAGAGTGAATTTAGTGCGGGAGTGGAGTGGGTGCTGTATTTACTCGTGTTGTTGGGGGCTACTAGTGCTTGTGTTCTCGTCCTCTTCATTTGCTTTTCTCTTGGCGACGGCGGCGGCCACCGGCCATGGACGATGCGGCGGCTGCTGCCGCATCCAAGAAGCGGAGGCGGGATCTGCCAGCACCGCGGGATCCTCCCGCGAGCAGGGGGGTGCCGGCAGCGGAGACGATGCGAGCCTCGACCTCATCAGCCGTCTCCCCGACGAGATCCTCGGCACCATCATCTCGCTGCTCCCCAGCACCAAGGACGGCGCGCGGACAGCCATCCTCTCCTCCCGATGGCGCCACCTCTGGCGCTCCGCGCCTCTCAACCTCGCCGTCGACGACGCCCTCTCCTCGCAGGAGAGCGAGCGCATCGCCGTCGTCTCCGAGATCCTCGCCGCGCACCCTGGCCCCGCCCGCCGCCTCTGCATCTCTAGCATCTTTCTCGGCGGCCACCATCACGCCAGGTTCGACGGCTGGCTCCGGTCCCCCGCCCTCGGCGGCCTCGAGGAACTCGAGTTCTACCGGGGCAACAGCAAGCGCGCGCTGCCTCCTTCCGTGCTCCACTTCGCGCCCACGCTGCGCGTTGCCAGCATCGGCCGCTGCAATTTATCCATGATCGATGCTGCCCCCGTGCTTGCCTTCCCTCGGCTGAAGCAGCTCAACCTCTCCGGCGTCGCCGTCTCGGAGCCGGCCCTCCTCCGCCTGCTAACCGCCTGCGCCGTGCTTGAGAGCCTTGAGCTTATGGGCATCCGTGGGCTTAGCACCGCCCGAATCGTCTCGCCGACTCTCCGAAGTATTGGTGTCTCTGTTGGTCACTATGAGGAGCTGCCGGAGGAGCTTGTCATAGAGGATGCACCATGCCTTGAAAGATTGATCTCATTTGGCTGCAATGGCCCAAGGACAATCAGGGTGATCACCGCACCGAAACTGACGGTGTTGGGCTATCCGTCTTGCCGTTTCTACGAACTTGTGCTTGGCCTGGGAACCATAATTGTTAAGGTGGAATAAGTCTTCATTTTCTTCAGACTTGCATTTGGGCATCCCTCATTCCATTGCAATCTGATATTTCTAGTTGGTTTTCTCCAGGAAATGATCCCCATCAGCTTGACTACTTCGGTGCGCACAGTGAAGGTCTTGGTTCTAGAATCTATTGGCCCCAATCTGGACGTAGTTGTTGGATTCCTTAGATGTTTTCCCTGCGTGGAGAAGCTATACATCCAGGTGAAATCTTTGTTCAATTCTAACTACTCCAGAAAACCTTTCTTGTTATAACTTCTATTAGCCAGATCTCTCTAGATGCCTAGTATGGGCATATGGAAGAAATAATATTAATACACTTTCGTTAACATTAACTTCTGCTATAAAATTAGTTTTCCACAAATGTTATGATGACAAATCTAGTTGTCAAAACATGTGTGGATTGAAGTTAAAAGTAACATTTTTGGGGACTATATTGTTCATCATTTCTCTATTCCCACATCACTACAAATGACCCAGACTGCCTCTTATGCGTGCAAAAGAAAAACTACCCTTTTAATGCGACCTAAGTGGCAACTATGCTTTATTTGTTCTTTTGCAGTCGCGTCTTAGGAAGGATATGAAAAATCTGGGGCAATATGGCACGCTCGATCCTATCGAATGCCTTGAACTCAGTCTCAAAGCAATAGTATTGAACACCTATGAAGGCAAGACACCAGATGTTGACTTTGCCAAGTTCTTTGTTCTCAATGCGAAGGTACTCGAGCTAATGAAATTTGGAGTCTATCGTAATAGCTGCAATCAGAAGTGGGTGGCTAATCAGCACATGCGGCTACAACTGGATAACAGAGCTTCTAGAGATGTGCGATTTGATTTTGAAAGAGATTATGGTAATTGCCGTTTTTATTATAAGAAGCACATGCATGATATGTGGATAGCTGATCCCTTTGATAGGTCATTATGCAAATTCTGTCGGAAGGTTTGATGCCCTTTCAAGAGAATATCAAGGGATAGATGCTCTGTTTATGCGGTCATATCTTTCGTTCCAAACATTCTAGTGTCTTCATATGTAAAATGATCCTTTGCTGCTACTGTGTAGCATATGTATGTTAGCTGAAACTGAAAGAGCATGCACCTATTTATCGTTTTCGTGAATTGCTGAAATGTGGTTGATCATGTTTGTTCAATTTTGATATAACGTGTTATCCTTGAAGGGAAAATCCAAGTAGCACATGGAAGATTGCCAGGCATCTCTTTTAAATGGACATTTCATTGCACAAAGTCTAGGGTTATTGGCTTAGACAAGTGACCAGTGCCTCACTGTAATTACAGGTTCACCCAGTCTCTTGCAAAAAACAGTAGTCTGAAAAAATGAACTAGTATACAGAAAGAA
This sequence comes from Triticum timopheevii, assembly GCA_963921465.1. Lineage (NCBI taxonomy): Eukaryota > Viridiplantae > Streptophyta > Magnoliopsida > Poales > Poaceae > Triticum > Triticum timopheevii. Next base: position 482,980,384 of record OY997270.1, on the reverse strand, counting down.
TGGTGCGCGTCCTATATTCACACGCTCTTCAGCTTGATAGTAACTTTTTACAGTAATTACGGTCTCTCTTCTAATTACTGTTGGCTAAGTGTTGGGCCAAGTTTAGAGTTATTTGCTTAGACAAGTGACAGTGCTTTGCTGTCTCCTGCAAAAACAAAGCCTGAAAAAAAGGAGGGCGTGTGTCCCATACTCGCACGCTGCTTAGTACTGTACAAACTATTTTTAACATATTTATACACCGCATGAGATCGTGACTTAAGTTTTCACAATGAAACAATATGTTTTTGTTATCTCTTTCTTGGTTATTGCTATACTGGGATTCAGAAGTCCGTGGAACCAGGGGAGAAGGGGGGGGGGGGGGTCTGACCAGTATAAGGAAGAGGCAGGGGCAGGTCCTCACTTGAAGGGGCATTACTGGTGTCTTTACTTTGGTCTGTGAAAGTGCATGTAAAACCTGGGAGTGTCAGCCTATCATGTAATGCACTACATTTAAGTGTGTCACAATCTTTCAGTTTGCCAAAGTGTTTTGCAAAAACAGAACATGATGTGAAACTAAATATTGCTTCATGATAGATTCGAAGTGTTAGTAGTGAAAATTAATAGCACTTGTTGCAGATTATCTGGTTACACTAGAATCTTGTTTTTCGCGGGCAGAACTTAAACTTGGCAAGGGCATTCACCGGAAGCATATTACTTAATTTGGTATGCAGAAGAGGTATATTTAGTTTCCGGAACCGGGCAAAACATGGAATTCATGTACTGCAATGTTTTAGTTTCCGAAAGTGCAGTGCAAACTCTGGGATCATTTTTCTGGCATTTTTATTCGACAGCACATGTAGAAGAGCTAGGCTTAAGTGTTGGGGGAAATCTGGGAAAAATTAACTTGTGATGCACAATCTGTGTTGCAAACTTGCAATCAATGTTAGTGTTGGACAAGATCTGGTAATCTTTCGCTCAAAGAAGAAACTGGACATCCATCAGCAGTTTGCCACATCACATCAGTATATGAACATAGCATGTCTGCATCAGAGAGACATGACCCCAGCTGCACATAATTCTTGTGTGTGTGGCATCAGGTTGGTGGTTTGCACAGTCTATTATTTTTATTGAATCTGAGAATTACACTGCTGATGTCATTTGAGAATACTTTTCGCTGATCCTACGGATAAGAGATGGAAGTAGATGTTTTCACTGGTTTTCAATACTTTGAGTAGTACCATCTTTGGAGAAAGACATATTCTTAAAACAGGTTTTTGCCCAGCTTTATGTATAAAGCCCAAATGGCAGAATAGATACAAGGTGGTGGAGAAATCCCCATACAAGCAAGTCAGAAGATAAAAACAACAACTGAGCGGACAGCGAGTGCCATCAACCATACATCGGGCATGAAAACAGGAGTCACCACACCTAACAAGAAGATACCTAGACTACCGAATAGGAATAGAACCACGCTGCATTGAGAAACCATCAGACCTCGATGCACCGAACACACCAAGCCATCGCCGGAGAGGGCCGCTCTGGGTCGTGGAGCTCCGATCCTGCCAGCGGATAGGGTGATGACTACGAGGGCACGTGTCAAAGATAGCAGACCAATGAATCCACTCCACCCTAGTCGAAGAAGCTTTACGCCGAATAAAACAAGTCCAAAGATACCGTGCGTTGCGCCGGATGGTACCTGAGTTCCTCGGCAATGCCACCAAGTGGGTAAACCTGTTGCCGCCACCAAGCCCGAAACGACGGGCTAGGGTTTCCATCCGGAACCCTGACATGGAGAGCAAATCCACAACGGTGTCCCCAAGAGGTAAGCAACACCCGAAGACATCACCGTTGTCGGTGCCAAACCGCGGAGACTTCGCTCTAAGCCTCACGTCCCACAAGAGGTACAAATGGAACAGACCCAACCCAAGGGAGGGGCTCCCTTGCCAGCACGAGGCCTTCCGATCTTGATCGGAGAGTCGGAACTGTTGAAGCCTTGACAACACTAGGAACGCACACCACCTCTCCCCTTGCTACCAACATAACCATGAGAAGGCGCCACTATGGATGTCGTGTTGCTCGACTCTTCGCCTCCACCAAGGCACAAGGCAGATGTGGGTGGGGCAACACACATGTCGACCCATGCATGCAAAACCTTTGGCATGGGGTTTAGATCCTGACTTGATCCAACCCTTCACCGGCGAGACTAGACTAGAGCAAGAATCACCGACGTCTGCAGCGCTCTTGCCTACCTTGAGCCATCGGGGTAGCACGCTTCCGCAGGCCAGATCCGACCAAGGGCACACCCCATGGCCCACCACCCCACCCCTAAAATCCCAGCACAAGAACCCTCACCGTGGGTCACCTGAGTCCTGCACAGTTGTACGCTCGTACCCGCGTTGCTGCCTAGTTTGGGTCGATCCCATGGGAGCACCCCATGCGCCAAAGAGGCCAATACCACGAGGTCATCGGACCGACCGGACCTGACCACCCATACTGCAAGGGCGAGCCTCCACTGCCGTGCCACCGCCGAAATGTCATAGACCGACGCTGAGGGAAGGGGGGGCGACGGCTGGCGACACGGGGGGTGAAGAGTGTAGGACAAAGGAATATTGCAAGGTCACTTCAACCTGTATGGCAGCAAGACAACAAGTTTAGATATAATTTCAAGACAAGTGAACAGTTAATGCATGATGAACAATCACATACTCCTAGACACGACAAGCGAACAAGTTTAGATATGTTTTGTCTCTCAAAAAAAACACAGAGATAGTTTTGCAACAACAAAAAAAGATCAAAAGTGTGCACCAAACACGGCACGGCCAACACGAGAAGTTATTTCTTTCCTTCTTGAGGGCGCACCCTGGCCTTCTTTGCGCGTTACGGAGTTCCGAATCAATATATTTCCCTAGTGATCCGAATTTGCTGGATTCTTGTGACGGCGGCGGCGATGGACGATGTGGCGCCGGCTTCGAAGCGGAGGCGGCGCGGGCCAGGACCTCCGGCGATCAGGCAGGGCGGTAACGATACAAGCCTCGACTTCATCAGCCGTCTCCCCGACGAGATCCTCGGCAGCATCCTCTCCCTCCTCCCAGACACCAAGGACGCCGGCCGGACAACCGTTCTGTCATCGCGGTGGCGCCATCTCTGGCGCTCTGCCCCGCTCAACCTCGTCGTCAACCGCCGCCTCTCCGGGCGGGAGCACGACCGCATCGCCATCGTCTCCAAGATCCTCGCCGCGCACCATGGCCCGGCACGCTGCCTCTCCTTCCGTGCCGTCCCCATGCGCTCCAATCGCTACGCCATCTTCGACGGCTGGTTCCGGTCCCCCGCCCTCGATGGGCTCGAGGAGCTCGATTTCTTCGGAGGGTTCAATCCACCGACCTCGCTGCCTCCGTCCGCGCTCCGTTTCGCGACCACGCTGCGCGTCGTCAGCATCCACGCTTGTGATTTCCCCAACATTGATGATGTATGTTTCCCTCGGCTGAACCAGCTCAATCTCTCCAGCATCACCATCTCAGAGACAGCCCTCCACCGCCTGCTCGCCAGCTGCACTGCGCTTGAGAACCTTGAGCTTCGAAGGATCAGAAAGCTCAGCAGCATCCGGATCGTCTCGCCAACTCTCCGCAGTATTGCTGTCTCGATTTGCAGTCAACTTGTTATTGAGGATGCACCTTGCCTTGAAAGATTGATTCCACTTGCTCCATTTGATGGCCCAATAACAATCAAGGTCATCATGGCACCGAAACTGAAGGTGCTGGGCTACCTAACTAGCCAAATCTCCGAGCTTGTGATTGGCACCATAATCGTTAAGGTAGAAGAAATCTCAACTTGTGTGCTGCATTTGATCATTTCCTATTTGCATCGTCACCTGTTGTTTATTGATGTGTATCATGTGTTTTCTTTTTCCCCAGAAAATGATCCCCATCAGTTTCACTATGTCGGTGAACACGGTGAAGGTCTTGGTTCTAGAGTCTGTGGGTCCCAATCTGGATGCAATTGTCGGATTCCTTAGATGCTTTCCCTGCCTGGAGAAGCTATACGTCCATGTAAGATCTTTGTTGCTAAATGTTAACGACTTCAGCAAGAAAAATTGCTTTAATTTTGATCAATCATACACCTCTCTAGATACCTAGTTTTGGACATACATAGATAATATTTAGCGAACTTTTGGTAAAAGTTTGTTTGGTTACTTTTCTCCAAATTTGATGATGACAAATGTAGTTGTGAAAACTGATCTAGGAGAACATTGAAATTAACCTGAACGTGCATTTTAAATTTAAAAGTTGTTCAATAATCCTTAGTTAACACATGATGCAACATATATAGATGTGGCTAGATGGTAGTTAACTGGAAATTACTCTTTTCGGTCCTGCGAAAAATTACATTGTTTATAGCGACCTAAGTGGTCACTATAATTAAATTTCTTCTTTTTCAGTCACGTCTTATGATGAATACGAAAAACCTGCGGCAATATGACCCACTCGTTGATCCTATCGAATGCCTTGACCTCCACCTGAGAGAACTAGTATTATACAACTACAAGGGCAAGAAACCAGATGTTGACTTCGCCAAGTTCTTCGTATTGAATGCAAGGGTGCTCAAGGTAATGAAATTTGGTGTCCTTGGTGCTAGCTGCAATGAGAAATGGATGGCCAGCCAGCATAGGCGGCTGCAGCTGGATAATAGAGCTTCTTGTGATGCGCAATTTTATTTCAAAAGAAATTTTGTTTTCCCAGTTTTTCCTATAGCAAGCACCTACATGATATGTGGATGCCTGATCCCTTTGATAGCTCATTGTGTAAATGTTGTCAATCCGCTTGATGCATTTTCAAGGGATACTTTGTTTATGTTGTCATATCTTCATTCCAAACAAATGTTCAATGTCTTTTTATACAAAATGATTATATTTAAGTTCTTGTTTACACAACCTTTCTGTTTGTGAAATCCTTGCTGTGACCGTAGCATATGTATGTTAGCTGAAACTGAAAGAGGATCCAGCTCCTTGTTGCCGTGTTTGTTCAGCATACATAATATGCCCGTTACCAAAAACAAATAAGAGGTGGAGGTGTAGATTACTAGATTAACACATGTTACCCGCAAGAAAAGGCAGATTAGCACGTGGCACATGAATTTCTCCAGAGCTCATGGGATTATTTTGAAATCAAGAGGGAGCTTAATTTGTCAGCGAGTATTCGTTTCAAGGCAACATGTACATGAACAGTCCTATTTATGGTCTCACCAGCCGGATTGCTAAAATGTGGCTGATCGTGTTGTTCAGTTTTAATGTATAAATGTCGTACGAGGTGTATACGTTTATGCTATGTAGTCTTGCTTGTCCTTCAGGGGAAAATCTAAGTAGCACAAGAATACAACAGATTGGCAGGCCTTTTAGTTCGGTCTCCAAAAATGGTGCTTTACTGTAGTTACAGTCTCTTGCAAAAACAGAGCCTTAAAAAAATGGACTAGTATACAGAAAGACCGTACTCCACGCTGGTTAATACTTGAAAAACGTTCTTATATTATGGGACGGAGGGAGTAGTTAATGTAAGACCATTTTACAAGCTTTGTACACTGCATGAGATTCTGACATAAATTTTCACACTGAAATAATGTGTTGTGTTATCTCTATATTGGTAATTGGTATACTAGGATTCAGATGTCTATAGCAGGTTCTTTTGGCATGCAGTTGGCACAGGAAACACGAGCTCCTGCCTCGACCAGTATAAGGAAAGGGGCAGGGGCAGGTTCAAGGGGCATTACTGGTGTCTTACTTTTTATGTCAAAGTGCATGTAGAACTGGGGAATATCTGGGAATGTCCGCCTATCATGTAATTTCAGTGTGTCACAACCTTTCAGTTTGCCCAAGTGTTTGGCAAAAACAGAACAGGATGTGAAACTAACCGTTGCTTTCATGATAGATTCGAAGTGTTAACAGTGAAAACTAATATTACTTGTTGCAGATTATCTGGTTACACTAGAATCTTGTTTTTCGCGGGCAGAACTTAAACTTAGTAAGGGCATTCACAGGAAGCATATTACTTAATTTGGTATGTAGAAGAGCTATATTTAGTTTCCCGAACCGGACAAAACATGGAATTCTTAGCTTATCATGTACTCCCTCCGTCCTTTAAAGAGTGTACTTCCAACTTTCTTGGAAAGTCAAAGTTTTTTATATTTGACCGTGTTTATATAATAATACATCAACATTTATGCCATCAAATTAGTAGCATTAGATTCGTGATAAAATATACTTTCATCATATACCTATTTGATTTCACAAACATTGATATATTTTTGCACAAATTCGGTCAAACTTTGAGATAGTTTGACCCTCCAACAAAGCTGGAAGTACACTCTTTAAAGGACGGAGGGAGTACTGCAATGTTTTAGTTTCTGAAAGTGGATTTCCGATCCTCGCGGAGGATGGCTCTCTCCTCGCTCCTGCTCCCGTCCCCCTCCTCCGCCTCGCCATCGCTGTCGGACACTCCTCGGCCGCTCGGCGCTCTCCTTGCAGGCGTAGCTGATCCTCTCCCCTGCCCTCGATACGTCCTTCTCGCTCAGGACTCCCTGCGTCTTTTCCTTGGTCTCGGCGAAGCGGACAAGCTCCAGCTCCCCGAACCTTGCTTCGCTTCCGGCTCCGGCTCGTCGGAGCACCTGCTCTGCCTTACTGTCTCTTCGACCAAGCTCTGGTTCGACGAACTGCTGGCCAGCGCTCTTCTGCAATCCTTCATTGGCGGATTCGCTGATTCCTTCAATGTTCGTCTTCTACACTCTCAAACCTTCCTCTTCTCTGTCTCGCATGCGACTTTGGTTACTGATATTCTTGGCCTTCGTCCCATCCATCGGAGACTATTCTCGCTCTCCTTCAGCCCGTTCTTGCCACCCGAGCCCTCTCCCTCGGCTCTGGCTGTCTCCTCTTGCAAACCCTTGACGGATGTCCTCCTGCTGCACCACGCCACAGCCACAAAATTCGAAAATGCTGCCTGGGTTAGGCTCAAGTCTTTCGTCACAGTTCCTTCTGCGCCGGCCCCGCCGGCTTGCCGCTTGCGGGTTACTTTCCTCCAGTTCCCCTTCGCGGTTTCGCAGCAACTGTGCAACCTCATCCTCGCATGCCTGTTCGGCGGAGTCCCTTCGCAGTTCCACGCTGCTGAGGAAGCGGAAGACGAGTTTTCCTTCTCGGTGGCAAATCGGGGTGTTGCCGACCTCGTCATCTCCTTTGGTGCGCTCCGGCGACCTGGGATGGACGTTCATTTCTCCATCCCTGCGTTGCCTTTCGGCAGGAGCGCTCTGGCGGCGGCCTCTTCCAAGCCTGAGAGGCGCACTCTTCCTCAGCCTGGATCTTTGACAAGCTTGCCTCAATCACCAGTTAAGGTTAGTCCATTATGGCATGAGTTTAAGTTTCGTTCTTTCATCCTGCGCAAATTCAAAGTTGATCTAGTTCCACTACCTACCACCACTCCTGATCCCAAAACACACACCTTGCTTTGGATAAGCTTTTTTTTTCAGCAGTAGCAAAACCGAGTGCGTTTTTGGTTAAACTTGCCCTCGACCACTTTTTCGCTGGGCGTTCTAGCTTTATTGTTATGCATTACCAAGAGTGTTTCTTCCTTACTCTAGTGTCGTCGGATGAGGTCAGAAACGAGCTCGTCAAAAAGTCTCTGGTTTCTTGTCCTGGCATTACCCTAGCCCTCAGCCGCTCCCTCCAGGCGGCAAAAGCATATGCGAATTCAAATTTTGAACCGCTGCGTCCCCCGGACTTGGCTGCCAAGGAAACAACCGAAACCACTACCCCTCCCTCCATTCTGTGGACGCCACACTCTGTCCTTCCCCTTCCTCCCGTTACTAGCCTAGTCCAATTGTTTTCTTGCCCGACGCAGATAGCCAAGGCATGCATGCGTGCTGACGCGCGCGGCGCTGCCATGCCCGGTCCAATCCCGTTCTCGCCTCTCAATGCCCCCCGCCTCCCGCTTCGCTCGCGTCCCCCTCCGTACCCGGCATGCAAGCATGCGACGTACCTCCCCCTCCTCCTCTGCCAGCATTAATGGCAAACCTAACTACCTCCCCCTCCTGCGTAGACACAGCCTGCGAGCTCACCCTCTCTACGACCCCTGTCCATAAGCAAAACGCCGTGCACCGCGGCCCTGCTCTATGCCCTCCCTATGAAAGCCCTACCCCAAATCCACTCGAGAGCTCGCCGCTCACCTCTTCGCCCTCATCCACGCTCCCCGAGCCAAGTCCCATCGCCGCGGCGCCAGTACCCTGCTCCCTCCTATCGCGACGTGCTGCTTTCTCCCCAAAAAATGTAGCGGCGCCCCGCTCCCAGCCCCCGCTCGCCCGCTGCGCCCTCCGCTCCCCCGCCTCTTTATCAGCGACCTCACCTCACCACTCCCCTCCTCGCATCCGTTCTAGACCTTTGTGTTCTCGTTGCCTTGCTCCAGACCACCTAGTCCAAGCTTGCCGTGATCCCATCCGCTGCTCTCACTGTGGTGGTTCTGGCCATCGTAGCTTCCAGTGCACCTCCAACCTCCCCCTAGCCTTCCAACGCATTCGTCTCCTCCATCGAAACCCTCCCATGGCTGACGACAACCCCAACGTCCTCGTCATCGGCTCCCACCGCCTCACCCTGCTGCACCCCCTCACCACCTCGCCGCGTTCGCCTCGCTCTGCCTCGTCGGACAACGACTCTGCTCCCCTATCCCAGCATGGATCCCCGCGCCCCAGCCACGTCTCTGCTGCTGGCAGGGACGGCACGGTGCTGGACGCGGCCTCCGGCATTCGCGGGCCAGTCCGCTCGCCCTCATCTGCTTCGTCCTCGGCCTTCTCTCCTGGCCGCGCGCACTCTACGTATCCGGACATCTTCGTCCCCTCTGGCCTCCTCCACGACGTTGGGCACTTCTGCTTCGCCCACCTAGACCACGTCATGGCGGAGCCGTACGACCTCATCCACCACACCGTCGAGTTCTACGCCGGTGTTACATCCTTTTACTTCGCGGCTACGACGGGGTGTGCATACCTTCTCGTCTTCGACTCCAACGAGGACCGTGAGCTGACCATGACTCACTTCCCCGCCAAGTTCGCCGGCGTCACCATCACTCTCCTCCGTCCGGAGGAGACCGACAATCGGGCCACCATGCGCTACGACCACTTGGTGGAGATCGAGGCCAAGAACTACCCGCTCGAGCTGTGGCACCCCCAAGGCGCCAACTTCGTGTTCGGCCACTTTGGGGTGCTCTGCTGCGTCGACAGCCGCTGCCTCAACGCCGGCGACTTCACGGCGATGCGCGCCTTTCTCCGTGTTGAGAGTGACCATGTCACCCCGGATGGGTGCATCCTTCGCCTTCCGCCAGCCCAAATCGTCGACGTCAAGCTCCGTGTTGTCAAGACTTGGGCCGTCTTTGAGGACCTCACCATCCCCCTCGACCACGACGTGGACGGCAACGGCAGTGAAGCTCACGTCCACGGTGCCTGGCGGTGGAACTGCAGCCATGTTGGGCCTTGCTCTGGCCCACATGCTGCAGTTTCCATGCAGCCACCAACACCAACTGCCGGGCCATCCTCGCCTACTCAAGCTCAAGCCACGCAAGCCCCTCACAACTTTCTCCAACCTCTCGTCGGCGGTCCTCTGTTGCCACCGCTGCGGCCCCTGCTGATGCGCTCATGCTGTCCGACGGCAGTGAGGGCACTAAGGGCGCCGCCCAGGACTCTGACCTCTCCGGCACCTTCACGCCATCGGTCGATGTCTCCAACTCCTTCTCCGCGCTCGATTTAGATGGTGGTGAGACCTCGCTTCTCTCGGGTAAATATCTGGACTCCCAGCTTTCCATCTCTCTTTCTCTTGACCTGCCCCTAAGTTTTGCTGCTCCCTCCTGTTCAGTCAAGGATTCTACCTCGCTTGGGTCTGAAGCGCATGAGGCCACGATGCGTCGTAAACTGGCTGCTAACAAGAGGGCCACCGACGCCGCCAAGCTTCGCCGCAGCCGTCGCCTCGCTGACAAAGGGGATGGTCAGTTCGTGGACATGATCACGAAGGCCATGCGTGCCAAGGCTCGTCGCTTCGACCTGCAACACGCCTCTCACGACCTCGTCGAAGCCCTGGATACCTCTGGACTCACCGGCGCTCCTAAGGACCCGGTGCTGGACTCCGATGCCCTTGCTCGCATTGCCAAGCTCTGTGGCGCTGAACCGGTGGAGGTTCAGGAGGTGTCCTCGCCGGCGCCGTGATACACGACCTCCTGCCTTGGACGACGGCACCTTGCCATGGCCGCTCTGTCCTTACTTGTTATGGTTGTATCTGCCCATCTGGCAATGGTTTAATTCCTAGTTTCCCGTTCCTTAGCTTAAGCCTGTGGTTGCCGTGCTGTTCCGGCGAGTTGGCCTTCGACCCTTTTGTAACGTGTTTTGTAACGCGTGTGTGCTCCCAGGACTATCTACTTTGTCCCTCTAGTGAACTTGCCTTTGCTTCTAGGTGCCTTCTTCATCGCTATGGTTAATCACAAATTCAGTTTCTGTTGTTGGAATGTTCGTGGCCTTGGGCAAACCCAAAAATGTTTGGATATTCTCTCTGAACTCCTGGCCATTAATCCACATGCTTGCTTTTTGCAAGAAACCAAGCTAGACTCCATCTCTACTCTAAAGCAGCGTTCCTTCACCCCTAAGCACCTGAATCTAACCCACCCTCGACCGGCCCTCGGGTCTGCAGGTGGTATGCTTTCGGCCTTCTCCTCGGCTCACTTTTCTCTTATTGCAATGGGCTCCGGACTCTACACCCAAACAACCCTCGTCTCCTGTCTAGCCTCCCCTCACCCGCTTGCCATTACCAATGTTTATGCTCCTACCGACCATGCGCTCAACCACGAATTCCTGTCGGAGCTCGCTACCTTCGCCCCCTCTCCTTCCACACCTTGGCTAATCTTGGGTGATTTCAATCTCCTAAGACTCCCCTCGGACAAAAACACGAGTAATTTCAGGCAGTCCGAAGCAGACATGTTCAATTCCTTTATCAACCAGAGGGCGCTGATTGAGCTTCCCCTTCTGGATAGATGCTACACTTGGTCTAGCAAAAGAGATCAACCCACTCTCGAAAAAATTGACAAAGTTTTCATCAATGTGGACTGGGATCTCCTCTTCCCAAACACCACCATTTCCTTGCTCACCAGATTCGTCTCTGACCATGTTCCCCTGCTGATCACTATAGATACCGTCATCCCTCGTCCCACGCTTTTTCATTTCGAACTTAGATGGACCACTAGGCCGGCCTGTCTTACAGTAGTCCAAAACGTCTGGGCCGCGGCCCGCTCTTGATCAAACCACTCGCTTTCCCTAGTGGCTGCTCTCAAACGTACTCGCACTGACTTAAAAATTTGGCGGCGCTCCGCTCTGCCTCTAAATACTCGGGAGAAGAACTGCAAGACTGTCATTTCCGTTCTCGACCTCATCGAAGAATCTCGTTTCCTCTCGTCTCCTGAGCTGGCTCTCCATCGTGTCATTATTAAAGTTCTCCAACGCACGCTTCGTGAGAAAGCCCTCTATTGGATCCAGCGTGGAAAAATTCGCACCACTTTAGAAGGAGATGAAAACTCTTGCTTCTTTCACGCGTCTGCCTCTGCTCGTCTCCGGAAAAATAAAATTAATACTCTTGTCTCAAATGGCTCGGAGTTCTTCTCCCATGATGCTAAATCCAACATTCTTTCTGACTTCTACGCCTCCCTTCTCGGCACGGCCTTTCAGCCAACCTGGTCCGTCGCTCTCACGGACTTATACCCAGAACCCATTCCACAACTCTGCTCTCTAGATGCCCCCTTCACAGACGCCGAAATCACCAATGCCTTCCTCTCCATGAACAAGAATGCTAGTACTGGACCGGACGGCTTCGGCCCTGGGTTCTACCGCAAATTTTGGCACATCCTTAAAGGGAAGATAACTCATTTCCTTTTAGACTTTCACGCCCAAAACAACGATATCTCTTGCCTTAACCGGGCCCTCATAATCCTCCTTCCAAAGCATTCTGATGCTCGCTCCCCCGCTGACTTCCGCCCCATCTCTCTTCAAAACTGTCCTATCAACAGGCTAAAACCCCTTATCCCCCTCTTGGTGCATGCTGACCAGACCGGTTTCCTGTCTGGTCGTAACATCTCTGAGAACTTCCTCTACGCTGCAGATATCCTTCACTATTGTGCTAAAAGGAAAGCCCCCTCCCTCATCATCAAACTAGACTTGCGGAAAGCTTTTGACTCTATTTGCTGGAAGACCCTCCTCCATACCCTTCAGGTTAGAGGTTTTCCTCCTCGGTGGTGCGACTGGATTAACTCTCTCCTTAACACTGGATCCACTGCCGTTATGCCAAATGGCATCCCGGGGAGGTGGATTCAATGCAAAAATGGCCTCCGGCAGGGCGACCCTCTCTCCCCTTACCTTTTCATTATTGTCGCCGATATCCTCCAACAAATGATCATCAAAGCCAATAGTGAATGTAAGTTGTTGCACCCCCTAAGCTCTCGCCTTCCCTGTCCCGTCCTTCAATACGCTGATGACACGCTTATCATAGTTAAAGCTACGCCCGGGGCCGCAAAACACCTAAAGAGTATTCTAGATAGCTTCTCTGCGGCCACTGGTCTCCAGATTAATTTTGACAAGACCACCTTTATCCCTCTTAATGTTGATCCCACTGACGCAGCACTTATGGCAGCTGACCTTGCCACTAACATCTCCTCCTTCCCACAAACTTATCTCGGCCTTCCTCTCTCTCCCTACAAACTTCCCCCCTCCGCCTTCCAACCAGTCATCGATTGGTGTGATATCTACCTAGCTGGGTGGTGCACGCTACTTCTCTCTCGTGGTGGCAAGCTTGTTCTCCTCTCCGCCGTTCTTGACAGCCTCCCTACCTATTTTATGCTCTGTTTCGCTCTTCCTGTCCAGGTTATTGAAGCTATCGACAAGAGACGACATACCTTTTTCTGGTCTAACGACGACACTTGCTCTGGGTCAAAATGCCTGGTTGCTTGGGATAAAGTTTGTACTCCTAGAGAAGCTGGTGGTCTAGGTGTAAAAAACCTTCGCGCACAAAACTTTTGTCTACTGCTGAAATTTGCTTATAAATTTTTACACTCCTCAAACCTTCCCTAGAAGGATTGGGTCTTACACCATTCGCCTCTTCACATTGGACATGGCAAAAACAGCTCTTTCCTAGCTAAAACCATTTTCAAGCATCTTCAGAGTTTGAGAGAGATTTCCCAGTGCACTGTTGGAGATGGTTGCTCTACTTTTTTTGGTTAGATCGTTGGCTAAAGCCGGAACCCCTGGCTTTAGTCTACCCAACTCTTTTTTCTCACCACACAAACCAACATGGGCTGGTAGTCACTATTTTGCAGGATGGGATCGAACTTGCTCTTCGTAATCGACTAACCTCTACTGCGATTGCAGAACTTGCTTCTCTTAATTCCTTGTTGCAGGACTGTGCACTCCCTCAGGTACCGGACGATCGTCATATGCTTAACGGCGCTGCCTTTTCCACAAAGGGCGCATATGCGGCCCTCTCGGATCACCTCTCGGACCCCATGCTTAATGATATTTTGGACTCAAAGGTTCCCAAGAAGGTTATGATCTTCGGTTGGCTATTCTACCTTGATCGCCTAAACACAAGGAATAATCTGCATAAGAAGAGCATTCTGGACTCTTTAGCTTGTCCTAGATGTACTCACTCGGTTGAGGATCGACAACACCTTTTTTTACTTGTCCAGCAGCTCGCAGGATCTGGAGAGCAGCCGACATCTGCCCTCTTTACACTCCTATCACAAGTCTCTTCAGCACGACGCTTCCGAATTCGCTGCTTACCACAGTCCGCCCCTTCATGCTCCTTTTGATTCTTTGGAAAATCTGGGACGCACGCAACAAGAAAGTTTTCCAAGGACTAGATGTGGTGGCCTCAAACTCCTTGCGAGCTATCTTGGATGATTTGATTGTTTGGTCTCATAGACTAAAATCTATAACTTTAAAGGGCCACGCCGGTCTGTGGCGTGAGTTCCTATCCTTGCAACATTCTTAACTCTGTAACACCTGGCAGGTTTTGAAATATATATTTAGGTGGGGAGCCTTTCCTCCCCGGTGAACATTTCAAAAAAAAGTTTCTGAAAGTGCAGTGCAAACTTTGGGATTATTTTTCTCTGGCATTTTTATTCGACAACACATGTAGAAGAGCTATACTTAAGTGTCTGGGAAAATCTGGGAAAATTAGCTTGTGATGCACAATCTGTTAGCAAACAATGTTAGTGTTGGACAAGATCTGGTAATCTTTCGCTCAGAGACGAAACTGGACAACCATCAGCAGTTGGCCACATCACATCAGTATATAAACAAAGCATGTCTGCATCAGAGAGACATGACCCCAGCAGTATTATTTTTCTTTCCTTTTGTCTTTGTTGAACCTGAGAATTGCACTACTTTGAGTAGTACCATCGTTGGAGAAAGGCATATTCTTAAAACAAGTTTTTGCCCAGCCTTATGTATAAAGCCCAAATGACCGAATAGATACAAGGTGGTGGAGAAATCCCCATACATGCAAGTCAGAAAATAAAAACAACAACTGAGTTGACAGCCAGAGTGCCACCAACCCTACATCGAGCATGAAAAATCGCTACTCCCTCCGTCTAGGTGTGTAAGTCTTCTTAGGTTGCGCATCGCGACCAAGGTGGAGGGGAAAACAAGGGAACTTAATGTTTTTTTGCTAATTAATAATATTGCATGCAATGAACTAACCACTGCATGTCGTGTTTGGTAGTCTCAAGTCATTTAAAGAGTATTTAACCAAAAACTACCACATTTGACGGAAACATGACAGAAAACTACCACTCTACGTTTTTGTGCGAAAAACTACCAGTTTTTTCCTAATCCATGGCAAAAAACTACCAAGTCTCAAAAGCGGCCGCTTCGCCCGCGCTAAGCACCAAACTGACCGGCCTGGCCCACGTTTCAGGTGCCATGCTGGCCAACCGATGCCTGCCGCGCGTTAACGGCCGTTAATGGCGCGTCCGCGATCAGAACGGCGCCTGTCGGTCGGTCCAATAAGTGAGCGAGCTCAGCCACTCGCTCATCCTCTCCCTCCTCACTCGCTCACTCACTCTCCTCCTCATCCTCTCCCTCTCACTGCTGCTCTAAGCATATCGCCGTCGCCGCCGCCGCCGTTGATGCTGGTAGTACTTGACCATGCCTTCCTGGTTTGACGAGGAGAGCTCGGACGAGGACATCTGCATGGTTTCAATGGATCCTCAGCTCTTTGTAAGTGCATAATGGTGGAACAGAGTTAGGGTTAGGGTTAGTTCATCCAAATTTGTGACTCCAAGCTGCTTTTGGTTTGATTCCAAGTTTCTTTTGTAGGAAACCCCTGACAGTGTGGTGAAGCCATCTTTCTGTGGTTCTCACACTGAATCTTAGCCCACGTGCATGATGCATCATCAGAGGCCGAAGAAGATGGTAGCTTTTGAAGGTGCTTTGACAGGGAGGAGATTCCTGGGTTGTCCTGTCAACCAGGTATTAAATCTTGAACACTTGTTTGCTTTGCTGGTGGAGATGTGTGGTGTGTGATGTGTTTTGCTGCTGGAGATGTGTGGTGTGTGATGTGTTTTGCTGCTGGAGATGTGTGGTGCAGCAGGTATTAAGTTGTGCAGAGATGTGTGCTATGTTTAGAACTAAAACTGAAAAGTGCAGCATATATGTGAAAGTAGATCTTTAGTTAACTGAATTTAATAAATGACTGAAACTGAGAGCACATGTTATCTGAAATTCTATTAGCTGTTAACTGAATATCTCTGTTAACTGAAAAGAACAGAGTTAACTAAATTTATCTCTGCTGCTAAATAAGGTTTGCTTTGTGCTTAGTTGGAAAGAATTATGTTAGCTGAATTCAGAGAGCATGTAAGTAAGCATAGGAATCCAGTTAAATGACTTGAGTTATATGTGATGTGTGGTGTGTGCTCTGTAGGATGAAGGTGTCAACCATGGGGTAGTGGAGTGGGTGGATGGTCCTTGGCCAGAGATTCTACAAAGGTGCCTAGCAAGGATTTGGGACATTTAACCTGAGCAGAACTTGGGTAGGGTGAAGGACAAACAAGCTCATGAGAAAGAGGTGGGCAAGTTAAAGAAGGAAATTGAGTTCCTGTCAAACAACTACAGCCAGTTGGTGGAAGATGTGTCCAAGCTTTTTGACTATCAAGATGGCAAGATGTCTCATGACATGGACTATACCAGTCAGGAAATCAGTGAACTGAATGAGAAGAAGAAGCAACTTGAGGATCAGGCAAAGATTGAGTTAAATATGGAAAAGCTGAAGCTTGCCAAGGAGCAAAGGTGCATTCTTCAAAGCCAAGCAGATATCATTCAGGACATGAGGAAGGCCATGAAGGAAGTGGAGGGGGACAGGGACCTACTTAAGCAAGAGAAGAAGAAGCTGGAGTATCTGATAGCTGATCTGCTCAATGCTGGGCATGCCAGCAAAGATAAGCTGGAGAGGATCAAGGCAATTATGAATTAGTGAAGTGCTTGGTGTGTGGGTTAAGTAATTAGTAGGCCTATATATATATAGCTGGCCTTGGAATGTCATGCATGTTAGGTGTATATTTTGGGAAAGTTTCATGTGCTTTCAGAACCTGAATCAAGATGGTATGGTTTAAGAACTAGTTGGATTTATCTATGATGTAATGACTTTTATGTTAAGACCTCCTATGCTAAGTGAGTACTGATGCTAAGTTAAGTAAGTAAGAATGTTTTGTCTATGATGAGGCTGTTTTTCTCTGCATATGTTATGTGTGGATAATTGACATTAGTGACATAGTTGGAAATGATAAGCTTAGATAGTCTGACAAATAACTTAACATACATAACAAGTAGAAAGTACTCTGACATAGATAGATAGTACTGGCATTCAAAGTCTGACATAGATAGCAAGTAGTACTAAACATAGTGCCTGCATACATAGATAGATAGTGCTGACGAAACTGAACCGAGAAACTTACTGAACTTTCGAAAGTTCAGGACTGATGAAACTGAATTTTTTTTCACTGAACTAACTGAAGGCAGCATTTCAGTCCTTCTTCTTGAGCATCTTCAGGCGCTGGGAGCAGCGCACCACGGTCATGGCCGCCCTCTTCTTCTTACCCGGCACCGGCTCCACCACATCTTCCTCGCCACCATCTTCTTCTTGCTTCACGACGACGTAGTCTGGGAGATCGGGGACCTCCGGTAGCGCATATGGGAGGTTCATGTCCCCCTCTACGTCGAGGACGGGAGCCAGCATCTCCACTTCAGGCTCGTCGTCGGAGAGGACGATGACCTCATCCACCTGGTCGTCAGAGTCGTCAGAGGACTCGTCCTCATCATCGTCAGATGACTCGTCGTCAGAAGAATCGCCATCAGAGTCGTCTGATGGCCCCAGGACCCATGGATTGCGCCTCTCCCAGTAGGCGTTGTTGATTGGGGCTGGGAGAGCGAGGACGGCGTCGGTGACGTGATCCACGGCGGCCGGCGGCGTGGTGGATGAGCGGTACATCCACCATCGGGCGCGCTGCCTGGGGTCGGGGGAGCGCTGCACCCCGTGCATCGCCCACAGCAGAATGGTCGACGGCGGCACGGTGCGGCCGGCAGGGAAGGCGCGCTGCTTTTCAGCAGCTGTCATCACCTTCACCAGGATGCGGGCGTGGTTCCTCATCATCGCCAGAGTGGGGAACCAGCACGCGATCTTCCTGTACTACGCGCGCATCTCCTGGTTGTTGCCGGCGAGAGCTTCGATGGCTAGCTACCAGTCCATGGAGACGGTGGTGGGGGTGAAGGTCGGCGGCGATTTCGACAGGACAGAGGGGGAAGTGGAGTGGGCGGTGCGAGCGGCGAGTGGGCGAGTGAGCAGAGAGAGTATGGTGGGTGGACACGTATTAAAGCTGTAGAATCCGAAACGGCTGGTGCTACTCAAAGCACGCTCACCACACTGTCGGCCGCAACGCACGCTGAACAGACGATGTGGCTAACAAAATATAATAAGTTTGGCCGATGCTAGTCTAACAAATCACTATCACTAGCCCATTGGTACTGAACCCATGGTTACAATCAACTGGTCCTGGGTTTGAGCCCCAGGCCGGACTTATTTTTTGCAGATTTTTTTTTCTAAAATGAATTTGTCCACAAGTTATAATAACTTCTGGGCTGTACAAATGGCAAAATAAAACAAATAAAACAAATTAAAACAATTAAAACATGCACCTAAACTGTAGAAATGGCAAAGTAAAACAAATTTCAACAAATTAAGTACCATACATTCAACATTGTCCACAAGTTCACATGTCTGAATTTAAGCAGGTTAGTAGCACAACCCCTGTTCAAGAATTCATCCGATTAACCAGTTAACTTGTCAATTAATCCCTACTCGTAGGGTCACCGAGTAGCCTATAAACTGATAAATCGTCCGATTAATTGATTAAATGGCCAATTAACTTGCCGATTAGCCGATTAATCCCCTACTCACCAAGGAACCGAGCAGCTACCAGTTAACGATTTCCTCTACCATGAGCACAACACACATTTAATAGCAAAACACAAACTTAGTACCATACAATCAAACTAAGTAGCAGAACATAAACTTAGTAATAGACTTTATTAGTTTCCACTAGCATTGAAATAGGATGCAAACTTGCTAGGAGGTTTCCTCTTCCTCTTGCCTGCTAATATCCCTGGTTCTCTAGTGGATGATCTAGGTGCATTGAATGTTCTTGTTGATGGTGATCGTCTTGGAGCTCTTGTTGATGCTGATCTTGTCACAGGTGCTAGTGAAGACCTGGCTGCTCCTGCTGAAACTGTTGATGTTGAACCTCTCTTGTATGCTGTTGTTTTTCTGTTCCTCATTGCTTTAGGAGGTGGAGCAGATGAGGCTGGCATTTGTGTAGTTTGGTGTTGAGGTGGTGGTTGTGGAGGTGGATGTGCAACACTAGAGGAACCCCTAAAAATTTCTCTATTCTCCTGCATGACAGAATTAAATCAGTTAGTAAATAGACCAGACCTAAAATAATTAAACAAAGAATGCAACATTTTTGAATGACCTGGTATAAGTTCTTCCTCATTTCAAGACTTGGTTTCAGAGCTTTCCCACAGTTTGTATATCTATGGCCCTGTAGACCACAATTGCTGCATGTAATTGTTCCCATCCTGCTTGTGTCCTTTAGGGCAGGCACCTCAAACTGGCCCTTTCTCCTAGCTGTCTGTTTCTTGCCTGCTTTTTCTTTGAACACTGGGGGCTCAATATCCTGAGTGTGTGTGTCAGGCCAGAATTCAGGACCAGGGACAGGGTACACTATGTCTTTGTATGCTTCAATATATAGTGGTTTCTTGAAAAATTCATGCACATAGTCCTCTGGGTGCATGTAAAGTTTGCTCATTGCTGCTATTGCATGACTGCATGTCACACCTGTCATGTCCCACCTCCTGCAGTCACATGAGTTAGTAGCTATGTTCTCACAGCAATGATTTTCACCACTAGACACTTGCCAGATGTCAGGACCAGCCCTATGTGCCTCACAAAACTTGGCATACTTCTTATTCTCCTCTAGTTTCTCTGAATAGTTGGGTGTGATCATCCACCTGCTGGTCTCTGTCTTTTCCCTAGTCTTCTGCCTTTTGATCATCTGCTTAGTCCTAATTCCTTCAAACATAGTCCTAATTGGTTTGGACCTAACATCAATGATCATTTTGTTGAAAACCTCACTAAGGTTGTTCACAATAAGATCAGTTTTGCAATTGTTATCCATTGCAGACCTACACCAAGTATCCTTTGGAATTTTCTTAAGCCACTTCCAGGCATCCTCACACTCTGCTTTAAACTCTGCCATTGCTAATTCATGGCCATGTTTGGTGAATGAGTAGCTTGCCTGATCTACTAGCTTCTTTAGTTCTGCTCCTCTGAAACCAGCTGACTGAAAATTTGCATATATGTGCCTGAGGCAGCATCTCTGAGGGGAATCAGGGAACACCTCATTTATAGGCTTAAGAAGACCCCGATTGTAAATTAATAACCATGGTCATGAAAAAAAAGAAATAAAGCTAGTAATAGCAATATATATCACAACTACTGGCTATGATAGGGTGCATACCTTTTGCCTGTCAAAAATAATGGTGTAGGTTCCAAATTTTCTTCCACTTCCAATGCAACATCTTAGCTGGGTTAGGAACCATGTCCATCTCTCATAATCTTCCTTATCAACCACACCAAAGGCTATGGGGTAGATGTTATTGTTGCCATCTCTTCCTGTGGCTGCAAGAATTTGTTGTCCAGTGGTTAGTTTGATGAAGCAACCATCAAGCCCTGCATCCATACCCAAATTAGCTACCATAAATTTTTCAACAAGATATTTTGAACAAAATGCAGTTATGGATTTACCTATAAAGGGCCTGCAACCATTAATAAATCCTTGCTTTGATGCATGCAAGCAGTAGAACATGTACTTAAATCTAGGAGTTGGTGCAGGGTTTTCTGGGTCCTCAAATGTTGTAACTATACACCTGCTACCAGGGTTTGTATCAATAACTGCTTGCAGGTAGTCCCTCAGTCTATAGTACTCCTCCTTCTGGTCACCTTGTACAACCTGAATAGCCTTCCTCCTTGCCCTATAGGCCACACTCTTTGATACATTAACTGAAAACTTGACTTTGCTGTTTTTAATAAGTGCATCCACAGGTGCTCTAGGATCTGCTCTAAGAGAAGGCTCAACTGCTTTGGAAAGCCACTTAGTAGTAACCTTTGTGTTCTTTGCTGATGCTGGACAAGTGTGCTCCATGTTACACTTCTTAATGCAAAATGTTCTTTCATAAGCTATCCTGGCGGCACACATGTAAAATTCACATCCATGCTCTCTCTGTGAACACCAAACAATAATTCTTGTTGGAGTGTTCCTGTGGTAGTGAAAAGACCTCAAAGTCCTTATATGAAAATCTCTTAATGCTTCTCTGAACTGGTAAACACTATCAAAATACAAGCTCTTGCATAAGAGTAAATGTGAATTGGGAATTGAGGGGTCAAAATATACCCTTTCCTTCATCTTTTTCTTACTGCTCTTTGTCTTTGGCTTCTTCATGAGGTATGGTAGTTCAGCTTCATCTTCTTCTTCCTCACCACTTATGCCTGCATCACCAGCAAAACAAAACTCATCTGCTTCAGGAAACCAATCTTCAAAATGTTTTTTCTCTACCTAATTGTGACATCTGCTAGTTGGACCAGGATTCTTCACATGTTTCACAATAGCAGTACTTTGCAATGTTGTATCCTCTACAGAGGCACACTATATTTCCATTTGTTCAACAGTTTCAGCACTCCCATCTGAATTCACTGAATCATCAGAACAAAATTCAGACACTTCAGTATCTCCTTCAAAGTGGTTCAAATCTGCCTCTCTTTGAATCCTGCTCCTCTCAAGCTGAGCCTTTCTATCATCTATCTGATTCTAAAGCTCAGATTGCTCCACAACCTTTTTCACACATCAACTCTCTTGAGTGTTGATGTAATTCTGATTTGCCTGTGTACTAATTGCAGGTTCAACATCTCTCACAACCCTTATGTTCACAACCTTGACATGATGAAAAAACTCCAACATTTCATGAATACTAGCTTCATTACCTAAATAATTTACTCTTTCAGATCCAATTTCCTCCTCCTTCACACAGTACATGTAATCACTCTCCCCATAACCTTCACTAGCAATGAGTGATTGTAGAGTAAGCAAAGAAATGTTTGTCTCATATATAACCCTTTTCATAGGGTTTCTTCCTTTTAAATGAAACCATATCTCCCACTTCTGCTCAGCCAAACTGCACAAATATGTGCTCATCAATTGAACTAAAATTGACACAACTAGAGGTGCAACAAAGTTTGCTGTACATGTTCAACCAACAGAAACATACACTCTCTAATTTGCCATATTGAAGAAAACTACCACTTTTAAGCAAGAGTCTCTCCATACCTGCCACCCATAGAACATCCAGGCGCCAGTGATGACTGGGCGACCGCTGCCTCCGGTTGCTTCAACCCTGCCTGCGTCGCATAGCTGCCCGTCCCCAACCAGTTATCCACTTCCCATAATGAGCCAACAACGTCCAAACTTTTGCCACCGCCGGCGCCATCGCCGCCGCTCGTGCCGCCACCGTCGTCGCCGCCCGTGCCGCCACCCATATCGCCGCCACCCCCATCCGGAATCACCGACGCCATGGCAGCCGCAACCTAGGTCAGACAGAGGGAGAGGAGGGAGAGAGTGAAGCGCAAGAGGGCCATGGACTGGATCTGATGCTATCACCGGGCCGACCGACAGTGCCGTTTCCGACCGCGGACGCGCCGTTAACGGCCGTTATCGCGCGGCGGCTGTCGGTTGGCCAGCGTGGCACCTGAAATGTGGTACCAACCGGTCAGTTTGGTGCTTAGGGCGGGCGAAGCGGCCGCTTTCGAGACTTGGTAGTTTTTTGCCACAGTTTAGGCAAAAACTGGTAGTTTTTCGCACTAAAACGTAGAGTGGTAGTTTTCTGTCACGTTTCCGTCAAATGTGGTAGTTTTTGGTTAAATACTCTCATTTAAAACATGAATGACTCACATCTCTTATTGGTTGATATGTCACGAAACAAGGAATGAGATGAGAGTTAATGTATCGTGCCTAAGTGTTTTGGGATTATTTTGTTTTTGTAAGATGACTTACACACCTAGACGGAGGGAGTACACCTAACAAGAAGAGACCTAGACAACCGAATAAGAACTGAACCACGTTGCATTGGGAAATCTTCATACCTCGATGCACTGAACACACCAAGTCATCACTGGAGAGGGCCGCTCTCGGTCATGGAGCTCTGATCCTGTCAGCGGATAGGACAATGACTACGAGGACACATGTCATAGATAGCAGACCAATGAATCCACTCCATCCTAGCTAGTCGAAGAAGCTTTATATCGGGAATAAAGCAAGTCCTAAGATACCAATGTGTTGCCGCCGGATGGTACCTGAGTTCCTCGACGATGCTCCCAAGTACGTAGACCTGGTGCCACCGCCAAGCCTGAAATGATGGGTTAGAGTTTCCATCTGGAACCCTGACACGGAGAGCAAACCCACAACCATGTCCCCAAGAGGTAAGCAACATCCGAAGACATCACCGTTGTCGGCGCCAAAGCGCGGAGATTTTGCTCTTACCCATGCCACAAAGTAGTACCAATGGAACCGACCCAACCCAAGGATGGGGCCGCATTGTCAGCACGAGGCCTTCCTATCTTGATCGAAGAGTTGGAACTGTTGAAGCTATTACGACACCAGGAACGACCACCATCTCTCCTCTTGCTACCAACATAACCATGAGAAGGCGCCACTATCGATGTCGTGTTGCGCGCCGCATAGGCAAACGTGCAGCCTCACCACCCAGGACAGCCACCTCCCAGGTCGACTCTTTGCCTCTACCGGGGTACAAGGCAAATAGGATGGGGCAGCACAGATGCTGACCCATTCATGGAGAACCTTCGGCATGGGGTCTAGACCCTGATTTGATCAAACCCGGCACCGGTGAGACTAGACACTGGTACAGGAATCACCGACATCTGCGGTGCTCTTGCCTACCCCGTCAGGGTCGCACCGGCACATGCAAGTCGCCGGGATAGCAAGCCAGATCCGACCGAGGGCATACCTCAAGGCCCGCCACCCCACCCCTAAAATCCCAGCACAAAAACCATCACCATCAGTCGCTTGAGCCCTGCACAGCCTTACACCCGTACCCATGCCGACTGCTGCCCAGGTTGGGTCGATCCCATGGGAGCAGCCCATGCGCCAAAGTGGTCAGTACCACGAGTTCATGGGACCGACCAGACCCGACCACCGCCAAAACGTCATAGACTGACGCCGAGAGAAGGGGGGCTGACGGCTGGCGACACAGGAGAGAAGGGTGTAGGACAAAGGAGTATTGCAAGGTCACCCTCAACCTGTTTGGTCGAATCCATTACAGGCTCTGGACCACAACGTATATCGCACTATGGCAGCAAGATAACAAGTTCAGATATAATTTCAAGACAAGCAAATAGTTAATACAAGGTCTCCCAGGTTCCGTTAGCTAAGATGGAATCCATCTCGCTACGAACAGCTTCTTTCCAGTAGTCAGCATCAGGAGATGCATATGCTTCTGAAATAGTCCTGGGTGTGTCATCCACAAGGTACACAATGAAATCATCACCAAAGGACTTTGCAGTCCTCTGTCTCTTCATCCTTATAGGAGTTTCATTGTCACCCTCAACAGGATTCTCAACGTGTTCCATCGCAATTGTGGGTTCAGGAATTACAGTGAGTTCCTCACTAGATGGAGTAGGTATCTCCTGATTTGATGAACTTGACATATCCTTTATAGGAAATATGTCCTCAAAGAAAGTTGCATCATTAGACTCCATAATCATACTAACATGCATGTCGGATACGTCAGATTTTATTATCAAAATTCTATAGCCAATGCTATGAAAAGCATAGCCCAGAAGAACACAATCCACGGTTTTTGGTCCAAGATTGCGCTTCTTGGGATTTGGTATATTGACTTTCGCCAAACAACCCTAAGAACGTAGGTAAGAGAGTTTCAACCTTTTCCTTTCCCATTCCTCAAATGGAGACATGGTCTTATGCTTTGTGGGAACTCGGTTTGGACATGACACACGATCATTAGCACCTCCCCCCACCATTCCTTGGAAAGACCCGATGTGTCTAACATGGCGTTAACCAAATCAGTTAGAGTTCGGTTCTTTCTTTCGGCCACCCCATTAGAATGAGGTGAGTAGGGAGGCGTCCACTCATGGATTATATCATGTTTCGTACAAAACAGATCAAATTCATTGGAAAAATACTCTCTACCACGATCGGACCTAAGCCATTTAATTTTTCGATCAAGTTGGTTCTCTGCCTCAGCTTTATAGTTTTTGAAGAAAGTTAAAGCCTCATATTTTGATTTCAGAAGATACACATAATAATATCTAGTGGAGTCATCAATCAACATCATGAAATATCTCTTTACACCTTTTGTCAACATGCCATTCATCTCACAAAGATCAGAATGTATAAGCTCTAGTGGCGCCAAGTCTCTTGCCTCTGCAGTCTTATGGGACTTGCGAGGTTGTTTAGCTTACACACATACCTGGCACTTAGAGTCTTTGACAGTAGAGATTTTCGGAATTAAATTCATATTGGCTAGCCGCGTCATGCAACCAAAGTTAATATGATAAAGTCATGACTGCCAAATATCCGACTCATTATTGTGGCAAACATTATTAATAACTTTAGTGCAAATATCTGACAAAGATAGGCGGAACAAGCCTCTGCACTCATAGCCTTTTCCAACAAATTGTCCCCACTTGGAAATTACAACTTTATTGGACTCAAAAACTAACTTAAAAGCATCTCGACATAAACGGGAACCGCTAACGAGTTTTTTTTATGGATGGCACATGATGAACGTTCTTCAGACGCACAGTCTTGCCTGAAGTAAACTTCAGGTCGACCGTACCGACACCTCGAATGATGGCATGTGACCCGTTCCCCATCAGCATGGGAGAAGTCCCTGTGACCTGGTAAGAAGAAAACATTGAGGCGTTAGCACAAACATGCACATTGGCACCGGTGTCAATTAACCAATCAGGAGACTGAAATACTGAAAGGATGGTAGGAAGAATACCGCACCCAGATTCTTTCATATCAGTATCACCGATGACAACATTAGCGGACTTGCCGCTCTTCTCATGTTTGCGCTCCTCAAAGCGGTTAGGACACTTCAGAGCCCAGTGATTAGGATCACCGCAGACATCGCAAAGTCCCTTCCCCTTCTTGTGAGAATTATTCTTGAAGTTGGTAGAGAATGCAATGGCTTCTTCTTTGTATCAAACTTGCATTTGCCCTGAGTTTTGTTCTTGTTGTTTTTGAACTTGTTGGGCTGGAAGTTCTTCTTCTGTGCCATGTGGGCACTAGAAGCTCCCTCAGCAACTCGAGCACGTGTGTCCTTTGCTCTCGCCTTCTCTTCCACATCAGGAGTACCAATGAGATCCGCAACGGAAAACTCTTGTCTCTTGTGTTTCAGGGAAGTAGCAAAATTGTTCCACGAAGGTGGAAGCTTGGCAATGATGCCTCCGACAAATTTTCGGCAACACACACTTGAAGTACTCAAGTTCTTTTGCGAGTGACTGTATCTCATGAGCCTGCTGTACAATAGAGTGATCATCAGTCAACTTGTAGTCATAGAATTGCTCCATGATGTACAACTCGCTGCCGGCATCCGAGGCACCAAACTTGGCCTCGATCGCAGTCCACATGTCCTTGCCGTTGTCAAACGGCATATACGAGTCCACAGTGGAGTCATCAAGAACACCCAGAAGAGCGCCTTTAAAAAGAGTATCGATCTTCTCAAAAGTTTCCAGCTGTGCTGGATTAAGATCACCCTCAGGCTTGCCCTTGGTGGCGTCATAGCAGCCCATGGTCTGAAACCAGTAGACTGCTCTCGTGCGCCACCTCTTATATTGCACCCCCTTAAAGGTAGGCGTCTTCAGATGTGCAGCAAAACCACTTGGAGCAAATTGCCTATAATCAGGTTTTTGGATTGTTGGAAATATGAGCAAATTACTACGAGATTCAATCTGAATAAACAGAAGATAAATCATGACTACAATAGCAGAGATTGAACTAATCATGCGAACTAGCATGGCAGATGAATAGATCACATCTAGGGCACATACTAGAAACATGAATTCTACCATGATCTCGAACAGGAAAGATAGAATCACATACGGTGCAGCGGGAGCAGCACCGCCAGCGTTGACATTGTCGCCCATGTCGTTGAGGCTGACGTTGCCTTGGTCGGTGAAGAAGTCATCGTTTGCGAAGTCGTCGCTGCCAGTAGTCGCGCGAGTGCGCTCCCCAAAAACGTGATCGCCCCTCTCCCGTACAGGATCACGAGACACGGGGTTCCGGAGGCCTGCTGTCCCTTCTCCCGGTGCACGCCAAAAGGATGGATGGAGAAGACTTGCTTGGCGGCGCAATGATCTGGAACAGTGGTGAGAAACCATTCGAAGCGGCGGCGGCTAGGGTAGACGTCTGCCTGACTATATAGTGCGGGCCGGATAGGTCGTGGGAGTAAACCCCACGTCCGAGTCAGCACGATCCAAAAGAATCGAAAACTGTTCAACAATTAACGCGTCCGTTAATTATTAATTAATGACTCATTATTTTTTCCCGAGCAGCAAAAATATAGACAACAAGCATAGCTCTGTCCTCGACTTGGCTCAATCCCACAACCCGCGGCGCGTCGTGACGAGGAGAGGCGAGGCGTGGCGTGGCGAGGCGAGCGAGGTGGAGGAGCGCGCGTGTAGGTCTCCTCTTCTCATGCTCATACAAGTGGTAGAAGAGCTCACCTTATAAAGAGGTGCAACTCTCTCTCAACTTATGAGGTGGGACTAAACTTTAGCCTCACTCACTCCACTCACATGTGTGCATGAATGGGCCAAGAGAATTTCAGAATTTTAGTTTGGCTTTGGGCCAAAAGCCCACTAGCAAATTCCAACAATCCCCCACAAAGTCTCATTGGCACATTTCACCATTTAGTTCCAAAACATTGTTTATATACCAGTGCTTAGTGGAGACTGTGAAGTTGAACTTCCACTTAGAGATTTATGCTACACTAGATCACAACTTGAATAGTGGACTATGGCTTGAACTACAAGTTTTCTGCGAGACTAGTTTCACACAAATTCTTGACCGATAGTGGGCTGTCACAAGGCTTCCTCGAGGGTGGAGCGTATACGTCGTACTCCAGGGCCTTTCATGAATTTATTAGAGAGCACCCACTTCTCACAAACTGCGACGTTAACAATCAAATTCATATAGGTGTGTTCCTCAGGAGATGCTCTGCAGGACAACATCTCTGCTTACTCAAATAAGCCACTTGGAACACATTAAGATAGATATCAAGCTGCCATGCAGATCAGGAGAGTATTGCATCTTCACGAAGTGGGATAATCGAAATAAGGATACTCTCCTCTCAGCTGACCAACATCTTGTCTCCCACTTCTACTTCACGGGATCTCCGATCACATCGAGTGGGTCACCGCTATGGACAACTCATGCGGTGGGTCTCAATCCCATCTCCATCGATGCATTACCTATCACATCACGTGATAGACCCTTTGTGAAGGGATCTGCCAAGTTTTTCGACGTTTAGATATAATCCAACGTAATAACTCCGGAGTTCCTCAGTTTCCTGACAGATTTTAATCTCCTCTTCACATGCCTTGAGGACTTCATATTATCCTTAGAACTATTTATCTTGACGACCACAGTTTGATTATTATAGTTCATCAAGATAGGGGGTATTGGTTTTTTAACCATAGGTAAGTCCATCAATAGCTCATGAAGCCACTCTGCTTCAATAGTGGCAGTGTCTAATGCTGTGAGTTCTGCTTCCATAGTTGACCTTGTTAAGATGGTCTGCTAGCAAGACTTCCAGGAAACAGCACCACCCCAAGTGTAAAAACATAACCACTTGTGGCCTTAATCTCATCAGCATCAGATATCCAGTTCGAGTCACTATAACCCTCTAGTACCCTTGGATACCTGGTGTAGTGAATCCCATAGCTCGCAGTGCCCTTTGATACGTCTCCAACGTATCTATAATTTATGAAGCATTCATGCTATTTTATTATCTGTTTTGAATGATTATGGGCTATATTATACACTTTTATATTACTTTTGGGGCTAAACTATTAACCGGAGGCCCAGCCCATATTGCTGTTTTATAGCCTGTTTTAGTATTTCGAAGAAAAGGAATATCAAACGGAGTCCAAACGGAATGAAACCTTCGGCGGAGTTATTTTTGGGAAGAATATCATCCTGGAGACTTGGAGTTTACGTCAGAAGATCCTCGAGGAGGCCAGGAGATAGGGGGCGCCCCCCTATTGGGCGTGCCCCCTGTCTCATGGGCCCCTTGAGCACCTCCCGACCGACTTCTTTCGCCTATATAAGCCTACATACCCTAAAAACATCGAATATCAAGATAGATCGGGAGTTCCGCCGCCGCAAGCCTCTATAGCCACCAAAAACCTCTCGGGAGCCCGCTCCGTCACCCTGCCGGAGGGGGAACCCATCACCGGTGGCCATCTTCATCATCCCGGTGCTCTCCATGATGAGTAGAGAGTAGTTCACCCTCAAGGCTGAGGGTATGTACCAGTAGCTATGTGTTTGATCTCTCTCTCTCTCTCTCGTGTTCTCTCTATGGCATGATCTTGATGTATCGCGAGCTTTGCTATTATAGTTGGATCTTATGATGTTTCTCCCCCTCTACTCTCTTGTAATGGATGGAGTTTTCCTCTTGAAGTTATCTTATCGGATTGAGTCTTTAATGATTTGAGAACACTTGATGTATTTCTTGCCGTGATTATCTATGGTGACAATGGGATATCACGTGCCACTTGATGTATGTTTTGGTGACCAACTTGCGGGTTTTGCCCATGAACCTATGCATAGGGGTTGGCACACGTTTTCTTCACTCTCCGGTAGAAACTTTGGGGCACCCTTTGAAGTACTTTGTGTTGGTTGGATGAATCTGAGATTGTGTGATGCATATCATATAATCATGCCCACGGATACTTGAGGTGACAATGGAGTATCTAGGTGACATTAGGGTTTTGTTGATTTGTGTCTTAAGCTGTTATTCTAGTATGAACTCTATGATGGATTGAGCGGAAAGAATAGCTTTATGTTATTTTACTATGAACTCTTGAATAGATAGGACGAAAAGGATAACTTTGAGGTTGTTTCGTACCCTACCATAATCTCTTCGTTTGTTCTCCGCTATTAGTGTCTTTGGAGTGACTCTTTGTTGCATGTTGAGGGATTGTTATATGATCTATCTATGTTATTATTGTTGAGAGAACTTCCACTAGTGAAAGTATGAACCTTAGGCCTTGTTTCCAAGCATTGCAATACCGTTGACGCTCACTTTTATCACTTGTTACCTTGCTGTTTTTATTATTTCAGATTACAAAAACCTTTATTGACTATCTTTTTTGCACTTG
Source organism: Triticum timopheevii (assembly GCA_963921465.1). NCBI lineage: Eukaryota > Viridiplantae > Streptophyta > Magnoliopsida > Poales > Poaceae > Triticum > Triticum timopheevii. Next base: position 482,950,326 of record OY997270.1, on the reverse strand, counting down.
TATCACCATCTCTTCGCCGAACTAGTGCACCTATACAATTTACCATTGTATTGGGTGTGTTGGGGACACAAGAGACTCTTTGTTATTTGGTTGCAGGGTTGTTTGAGAGAGACCATCTTCATCCTACGCCTCCTACGGATTGATAAACCTTAGGTCATCCACTTGAGGGAAATTTGCTACTGTCCTACAAACCTGTGCACTTGCAGGCCCAACAACGTCTACAAGAAGAATGTTGTGTAGTAGACATCACCCTTCAAGTAGCGCATAACTCTCTCAAGCGCACACCAATGATCATCTCCCGGTTTTGACACAAACCGACTCAGCTTGCTGACAACAAAAGAGATGTTAGGCCTCGTGGCACTCGCCAAATACATAAGCAAGCCAATAATCTGAGAATACCTCAGTTGATCTCAAGCAATTCGTCGATTCTTCCGAAGCAACACACTATCATCATATGGAGTTGGTGAAGGCGTGCAGTCGCTATACCCAAAACGACTCAAGACCATTTCCACATAGTGAGACTGAAGCAGTGTGATCCCACCATTCTCATCTCTGAACGGCTTGATGTTTAAGATAACATCAGCTACTCCTAGATCCTTCATCTCAAAACAGCGAGATAAGAAATCCTTAACCCCCTTGATTAAATCAAGTTTGGTTCCAAAGGTCAATATGTCGTCGACATACAGACAAAGAATAACTCCTTCGCCCCCACACTACAAAAAAAACACACATCCGTGACATTTTGGGCCAAACGAAAAAAAATTCTGTCATACATATGACACTTCTATGACGATAATTGTGACAAAACCCGGTATCATCATAGATGTGGTGGGCTCCTACTTCTATGACAAAAAATCATGACAGAAAATGGGCTTTTCGTCGTGGGCAGGCCGGAGACGCAGCTGCATGACATTCTTTGGGCCGTCCATGAAGGAAAAAATTGTGGTAGAAGCGAGGGGGAGGAAAATTTCGGGGAGTTGCCAGTTACGGTGGGAGGTCGGGGGCCGAGCGATGCGCGTTTCTCTTGTACACGTACGTGCGTGTGTGCGAGGCGTTGGCTCTAACTGAACCCGAGCAAGGCGTTGGGCTCTAACTGAAACCGAGCGATTGCACTGCAGGCTACGCGTTACTGAACCCGAGCGATCGATCGATGGCTGTTAATTGAACCCGATCAAGCGATTCCTTCGCTACTGCTGCTAACTGAAGTCGATTGATTGGATGAACAGTGAGCGTTGTGCGCGCGGGGGGGGGGGGGGGGGTTGGATGAACAGTGAGCGATGGCGTTGCCTCTGGATGAACAGGATCCCGTGGTGTGGAGGGCTGGATGAACAATAGACGGTGGAGGGGTGCCCGTGCAGGGGTGGTAGAACAGGACCCCATGGTGTGGAGGGCTGGATGAACAGTAGACGGTGGAGGGGTGGTTGAACAATAGCCGGTGGAGTAGCGTGCGGTGGAGGCTGGATGAACAGGAGCCCATGGAGGCTGGAGGAGGTCGACGGTAGCCCATGGAGGCTGGAGGAGGTCGACGGTGGAGATGAACAGTATCCCATGGAGTCCCGTTTTGCGGTACGCCACACCCCTCCCGATGAACAGGACCCCTGTTTCGACCGTAGCGCTCCAACACAAGTCCGTTTCGTCCGTTTGGCGGTACGCCAGACCCCTCCCGATCAACAGGACCCCCGTTTCGACCGTAGGAGGTCCGTTTCGTCCGTTTTGTGGTACGCCACACCCCTCCCGATCAACAGGACCCCCGTTTTGACCGTAGGAGGTCCGTTTCCTCCGTTTTGCGGTACGCCGCACCCCTCCCGATCAACAGGACCCCGTTTCAACCGTAGGAGGTCCATTTCCTCCGTTCTGCGGTACGCTAGGCCTCGTTTCCATCACCTGTTCCGTGCAAGACCTCCCGATGAACACGACGACGCATTCCGTTCTGACCCAGCCGGTTGGCTCCCATGTGTTCTGTTGCCTCCCGATGAACACGACGCATTCCGTTGCCTCCCCATGAACACGACGCATTCCGTTGCCTTCCCATGAACACGACGCATTACGTTGCCTCCCCATGAACACGACGATGTTGTTTCTCCGTTCCGACCCAGCCATGTACGTATGCGCGAGTAGGCATTCGAGACCCTTCCCATGTACGTATGCCGTATTTTCTTTCTTGCACCCTGGCTACTGTACGTACGTGTACATGCTACGTGCGCGCCTGTACTACGACACGTGCGCGCCACTACTACGACACGTGCGCACCTCTACATCGACCAGTATGTATGTACATGTTCGCGACCAGGATGACAATGCTACATACGCTTCGACCAGGTGGGTCCTGACTGTCAGACACTTCCTTGCCTGCGAAGATGTAGCTGGTGGGTCCCACCAGTAAGGGGGGCGAATCGTTTTGGGTTTTTTGCCCGGACGCACTTCCTTGCGTGTGAAGGTGTAGCTGGTGGGTCCCAGCAGTCACGGGGGCGAATTTTTTTTCCCAGACGCACTTCCTTGCATGCGAAGGTGTAGCTGGTGGGTTCCAGTAGTCAGGGGCGAATCGTTTTTTTGCCCGGATGCACTTCCTTGCGTGCGAAGATGTAGCTGGTGGGTCCCAGCAGTCAGGGGGGCGAATCATTTTTTCTGCCCGGACGCACTTCCTTGCGTGCGAAGATGTAGCTGCTGGGTCCCAGCAGTCAGGGGGGCGAATCGTTTTTTTGGACGCACTTCCTTGCGTGCGAAGATGTAGCTGGTGGGTCCCAGCAGACAGGGGGAAACGTTTTTTTTTTTACAAAATACGGTGGCCCGTCCAGTGGGTCCCCACTGTCAGGTGGGGGACTAATTATTTTGTGGGTAATAAGGAGGCACTTCCTTGCTGCGGCCGTGGACCCAGCTATCAGCCTCTCCACGTACAATCCACGTCCGATGGAAGCTATTCCTTGACCACGTTGACCATGCCGCGCCGAGAGCACCAGGGCGATGGACGACGGTGAGGCCTAGGAAGGGGACGACGCAGAGACGGGGAAGACGCGGCAGTGGATGCCCACGCATAGAGGAGTATGAGGGTTCACTCGTTCGGCTGCAGTGTGAGGCTACCGTCGCCACGAAATAACAAGGGGTGTGGGTGCGTAGAGGGATGGCCTGGCCAGCGGTGGGAGTAGTAGGGGGCGCTGAGGCCTCCACGGCATCACAGCCGGCCACGGGCGGCAGGAGCAGGCGGCACGACCGGCGCTGCTTTGGGCGGCTGGAGCAAGAAGACCAGAGGTTGAAGAAGCACTACAGTTGTTGGATGGACATCGTACGGTCACTCGAGCTAGAATCGTTCATATATTGACTAAAGTTGACAAAGGCCTCCGTCCCGGTCAACTTAGTAGGCCCACAAGTCAGCCTCCCACCAAGGTAGGTCCCAGCTAGCAGGGGGTATTCATTTTTTGTGCGTAATTAGGAGTCACTTCTGGTGGGTCCCAGCTGACAGCGGGGGGGGGGGATGTTTTTTTCGCGAAATACGATGGCCCGTCCTGTGGGTCCCAGCAGTCAGGGGAAACATTTTTTCGCGAAATACTGGTGGCCCGTCCGGTGGGTCCCTGCTGTCAGGTGGAGGAATAATTATTTTCCCCATAATAAGGAGGCACTTCCTTGCGGCTGCCATGGACCTAGCTGTCACCCTCTCCACGTACAGTACTCTTCCGATGGAAGTCGGTCGTTGACCACATTGACCACGCCGCGCCGAGAGCACCACGGCGGTGGACGACGGTGAGGCCTAGTAAGGGGACGACACGAAGCCGGGGAAGACGCGACAGTGGAAGCCCGTGCGGAGAGGAGTACGAGGGTTCACCGGTTCGGCTGCGGTGTGAGGCTGCCGTTGCCGCAGAATAACAAGGGGTGTGGGTGAGTTGAGGGATGCCCTGGCCAGCGGTGGGAGTAGTAGGGGACGCTGAGGCCTGCGTGGCAGCACAGCCGGCCACGGGAGGCGGGAGCAGGCGGTCCCGCCGGTGCTGCTTTGGCGGCTGGAGCAAGAAGATCAGAGATTGAAGAAACACGATGGCCGTTGGATTGACATCCAACGGTTATGTCTGTTAGAATCGTTTGTTGACGTATATAGTAACTAAAAAAATCTTGCATACGCGTCAACTAAACAGGCCCACAAGTCAGACCACTCCCTCTTTTTTTTAATAATGTATATATAGCTCATGGCAACTTCTTATGCAATTTATTGCAGTCGTTTTTTGGTTGGCCAGGGCCAATTTCGCATATTTCTGTGGGTTCCAAACTATTTTTAATACTGAAATGTCGAGCCAGATTTAAAGTACTTCGAAGATATATTTAAATTAGGTTAATGCCCAATGAAATAGGAACCTGAAAATGTGAAAAAGAAAACAGAAATTATAAAGTAATTGCCAATTTGTCATCTATTTTTATATTTACAACCCATTTCATATTACTTTCAAGATTTGCAGGCGTCTTGAAAGAGTTGTAGCCCATCAGGGCGTAGAAAAATAAGTAGGCCTGGATTGGGTATTCTTCAGAAAAAATAAACTGGGCTCATTTTCATAAAGAAAAAAATAGCTGGGCTGGTCAAATGGTGAACATAAAATATAAGCCTGGGCTAGACGGGCCACATCCCAGTTCAAACCCTGCTCCGTCTCAACAATACCAAACAAAAAAAAATACTGCTCGAGTAGCTACATCCCAGGTGTCAGCCGATCTTGTGCTGTTCTCTTGTCTATTTTACTATATACGCTCACAATGTCGTGGGTCCCAGATATCAGGAAAACACTGGGAGGAAGCATTTTATTTTTCCATACGCTGACGTGGTGGGCCCCTACTGTCATCCTCTCCACGTACTTCTGCCGATTCCTGTTGTTTGTTGACCATGTTGACAACGCGAGAGGGCGGCGCCGCGGCGAGCGCACCAAAGCGCGCGGAGGACGTCGGCGTTAATGATTTAGGAGACGGTGGGGCGGCGATGCGTGCGCTGAGGCGCAGCCAGCCGTGGGAGGCGGAAGCAGGCGGCCCCACCGGCACTGGTTTGGTTTTGGCGGCTGGAGGAAGACATGACTGAAGAAACACGACAGACTGTAAAAGCAGCAGGAGTACTTAACAACCTTAATTGAAACTAGCAGGGGCACTTAACAACCAAAGCTGAAAGCAGTATGAGTACTTATACAGGTTCAACCGTACAAAGCACGCCTTGAACAGTGCTACTTTGTCCACAGTTAACGAGGGGTGAGGCCGCCAAGCCCTAGGACAAGGCCCAAGCGCCACCCCGCGCATCCAGAACCTTCTGAAAGCGGCTTCATCTCGCAGTGTGGTCAATAAACAGGATATTCGCTTTAGAGCCATGGAAAAGCATGAACATAATCTTCTGTCCATTCTCCAAGATGGACGGGCCTTCATTATTTGAGACCACCCATGAATAAGTATCTTTTCACCTCCAGGGGGAATTGAGTAGGTCGACATAAACATCATGTTGTGACCAAGCGCAAGTCTGACCCTACCATGGTCAAGCATCTATATAGGAACAATAGAACTCGGTAGTTCCTGTTTCAAGAAGATCATAGCTGTAAAACTGTGTATAAGTAATAGTTTATGAACAACATATATAACAGAAAACAGCTCATACCATAAGTTTCTCGACACAGTTGGACCTGTTCAACGAGTGCAACAGTGGCACACATATCCCACGTGGCCTTCCACCATTGAAATGCCCCACAAGGACCTCAAGATGATCAATAAAGTGTAGGAACTTGTGGATGACGATCCAGTCAACTTCAGTGCCATTAGTAACAGCCAAGTTATTACAGAGTAACAAATGAGCAGACTGCTTAACTCTAAAAAAACCTACATGTGCCACCAATTATAAGAAAATATTAGTTACAAGTAGCATCTTCGTGAGAGATTCGTTGCTACTTCTAAGGTTAAATTGTGATTAGTTAGACATAATAGGTGGATTAAGAAGTAATCGACGCAAAAAGCAAGAACTAGATACAAAACTAACATGGATGAATAATTGGAACGACGTCGGGGTGGAAGATCGCAGTGAAGATGAGACCAGGTTCTGCTATTTCCATCAACATTCGTGCGCCAACTTTCAGTCCGTAACACTTGAGAAAGTTTATCCAAGTTCAGCCATAAAAAAGTAGCGATCTTCTTGGTTCATGAACCCAACTCGGAAGTAATATCCATGGCTTGTCTTCACTGTGACCATTAAACTAGTGTATTCAGTTATGGCAAGGCCGAGCATCTTGAGTACATGTGTTCTGGCAGAGCAAATAATACACTACAGGAAAAATAATATGAGAACACAACATGTTCAAAAAAAACCCACCCTCCCGGATAGAAAAGAGAATTCTAGGAACATACTCTGCACGTTTCAAAATTTTGTGTTAGGATGAGAAGGAACAAGTGTGGCGTCTCGCCGAGGGCGCAGAAATCTGTAGGGTACTCACACTTTGGGCACTGCAACTGAAACACACTAGAGTCAGTACGAAGAAAAATGCATCAACGTCGGCGGCTGCCATCCTAGGATTACCTGCGACCGAGGCACTTGGATTTTTCAGGGATGGATGAAGAATTCATACCTGGTTCTCCATGAGAAAACCCTATGCAATCACCGAGCGCGGGTTTTCTCTGAACAAGCAGACGAGTGAGAAGGGGATTCAGGCCCAGTGAAATATTGCCGCTTCGTCCGTCCAGCTCACTGCTAAAGCTGGAAAGGGGGGTTGTTATTTGACGGCTCATTGGGCATTATTGCGGGTCTACGACCGGGGTGTGTCTACCGTGAAGTTGTGCACTCTAATTTGTGCATATGGAACGTGGACCCCGTTGCCGGTTGCCCCACATATGCGAAAGGAAGTAGAAAGATAGGAGTAACTAGTTACACATAAATATATATTTTGACAAAGAGATACTCCCTCTGCAAAGAAATATACAAATCTTTTATATCACAGGCTCACCTTGCCGAGAAATATACTCCCTCTGCAACGCACGGGCATTATGGGGGTTCAGCTTTTTTTATGGGGGTTCAGCTAAGAATATAATACTCAGATAGGCTCACAGTTCTGGACTTTGGGCTGCAGGCCGACCCTGCATGTTTGGGGGCCCATGTGTTCTACCTCAGCACTTTTCATATTGCAAGCGATCGGTACGGCGCTGGTTTTAGATGATGTCGCAAGGCGAATACACAAAATTGAATAAAGCACGGCAGCTGTTGGAATGAAATCGAACGACAGTTCCTAACCAGCAATCAGAGTTACAATTCTATCAACGATATACCATGTGATAAATAATATTGTCGTACTACTTATACACATAGGACACTTGTTTCACCATGCCAGATTATTACATCAAAATCTCTCGGAGGATAGATCAGTTCGGCAGTTGCATGCTGCTACTGAAGAATTTCAAAGTTGATTTGGACCAGCTCTCCTTGCCGAGAAAGTTTGATTTTGACATCATCCCCTACCGCAAGATATGATTTAGATTTGAACCTTGACCATCCTTTAGCATCAATCATCATGCGACCATCCTTTATACTTATGGTATATTGAGCAGGTTCATTCACACCAAGGCTGCGCATGGTAAGAGAAACTTGGCCGCGGTCTCCCGAATTGTTGAACGACTCCCTCGTTGCTCTAGGAATTCTCTGTTTGCAAACAAGAAGACATACCCAAACAGTTAGATCAACACAGTGAATCATGTGAAACAACATGGAAAGAAAAAAGAACGAAGCACTTGGGCAGCCAATGCTTACCAAGAAGGTGGACATGTCGGTTTTTGTAAGGACTTTGGTATATGAAGTGCAAACTGCAGCCCAGTCTGTTGCCGGTGCAACTGCATGAGCCGGAGCAGATGCAAGTGCAAGTGTTGGTGCATGTGCCGAAGCCGCTGCTGCTGCCGGAGATGGTGCTCCTTGTAGAGCTGGTGCTGGTGTCGGAGCAGGTGCCGGTGTCGATGCCCGATCCTCCAGTAGATCGCACTGATCCGCTGACGCGGTCGGTACCCAATCCTCAGCTGGATCAGATTGAGCCGCTGTCGCTGTCAGTGCTAGAGCAACTACCGATGCTCGATCTGTGCGAGACAGCGGCGATCATGTTTGGTCTGCTATGATCAGCTTTGTAACTTGACTAGGATCCGTGACCGTGATCCAGTTTTTTTCTTCATTTCTTTTAAACGCGAGAAGGACTAATTGTGGCGTTTTTTGTTAAACCAAACTGCAGTTCGTCATAGGAATTCAGCTTGTACTCAGACAACAGACTGATCAAATTTTTCCAGTAATATAAGTGATGGACAGTGCCTTTGTTACTGACATGACATAAGAAGTGAAACCTGCAAAAATAGCCATCGTAGAGCAAACCAAACGATTTATTCTGTGATGAATGTCACATGGCAAAACCTGCATCGTAAAATTGCAGGAAAAGAAAGAAAACATAACATTAAATCAATAAGATTTAGACAGTAAATCAATAAGATTTACTTGATGTGACACGAGTGAATCCTTACCAGGAAATCACTATGTTGAAGTACTAAACAGAAGATTGATCGTCCAACTACGCGTGGCATGCAGGGGCCCCGCCTACTCCCACAAGCAGGACAGTCCAAAGGTCGTGACAAATCGTATGGACCGAACATCCATGGGACTGGAAATCCTGGTGGGTGCGATAAACCCTGCAATGCATACATATATTGGAGTGTAACCATAATTGATAAACCATCCTCACAAAAAATATGATCTGGATACTTCAAAATATACAGACTGAATTGAGTGGATAGACATTAACATAGACCGTTCTCAGGACCGACCACACACCAAAAGCGGCAGTACTAATAAACAATACAGGGTTCACAAACACAAATCAAGTACTGAACAATAGTACTTACTACAGACAAGCAAAGTTGCACTAACTAAACTCTGCAGACTATTTCTTGCCACTGACCTACGGGATGAACCCCGCACAACTGACTTGGCCATGGACTTCGTGTGAAATGTCTACATGCACCATCACCATCTTGTCAACCTTGGAGAACTTAATAGAGTGGTCTTTCCACTCATAAACATGATGATGAAGAGAGGCCGCATCAGATTTGTTGGGAAGCTTGACAAGAACCACACCCTTTGTGATCGAAGGCACAGTCAGGAAATTGTTATGGTCAAGTACAGCCTCGAGAACATGCCTGACAACAATGCTACAGGAAAACACTAATTCAGGACACGTGTCGATAAGGACACAATAGCTGGATAGTTCAGGAGTAGAACTCATCATCAGGTCTTCCAGTTCTCATGGCATGACTTTGAGAACTTCATCTCCACCGCGGACCTGGTTCTAATTCAAACAGAAACCATATTTTATTACTACCTCCGTTCAGGAATATAAGATGATTTTCGATATTATACTCCATATATGACTACATTTACGCACAGAAATGAGTGAACAAAGACACTAGAACATGTCTTCAAAGGCAGAAGAGCAGAGGGATTACATGCAATATCCATAACACAAGTTACTGAGGCAAATATACCCTCTTAAAAGGTAGCATTGATGTTCATAAAGTACTCCCTCCATCCCAAAATTCTTGTCTTAGATTTGTCTAGATACGGATGTATCAAGTCACATTTTAGTATTAGATACATCCGTATCTAGACAAATCTAAGACAAGAAATTTGGGACAGAGGGAGTAGTTGAAAGTAATCTATAAGAAATCAGTGTCAACCTCTCGCATGTTTTGGTGAAAAGAGGAATTTAGAACCGTCATTTGGCACACTAAAATCACATGCAAGATCACCCAGAAAGGTGTACTACCAGTACTAGTACCGCGTGTTAGATGAAAAAACACGATCAAGATCGAGAAAAAGATTGTCAGCAAGAGACATTACCTGGACTTGCTTAATGAGGGATCCCGGAGAGGGGGGGCTTGGACAGGGCGATGACTTTGAGCTTGTCTGCGGTAGTCTCGGCGGGGTGCTTGCGCTTCTTCGTACCATGAGCCTCGACGGTTTTGGCCAGAGCCATAGACATCACATCGGCCGGTGCTTCGGCGTCCATCCAAGAGAGGAAGCTGAGAGAGAAGAGTGAAAGGAGGAACGAGATGAGGGAGAAGCGAAGCGAGTGGGGGTTTTCTTCAAGAGAGGAAGCTGAGAGAGAGGAGTGAAATGATGGTTGCTTCGTCCGTCCAACTTACTGCTGGAAAGGAGGAGGTTTTGTGATTTGACGGCTCATTGGGCATTACTGCGGCGGTTCGATCGGGGTAGTCTACCGTCACTCTACTACGGAGTAATTTAGTGCATGGCTGGTGGACCCAGGTGCTGGCTATCCCACACGTCGGCGAAAGTGAGTAATTTAGTGCATGGCTGGAGGTGGATCCGCATGGTAGAGCGTGTCCACTGTTTTTCATTATGAAGAAAAAATGATTGCAGCAAGCATTCCCACTCTTACGACGGAGGAAAGCGAAACACGGCAGCCACTTGAACATACACAGTGCTCCTACTACTAGGCATGTGCAGTGGTTCATACGTCGGTACTACACAATCTTGTTGCTAGTGTAATAAGATATGACGATAACAAATGATGTTGTGCGCATGTCAACTACTCCTATATGTAACATAGTACCGCTTTTTCGACTGTCCGGTCGAGAATGAACTGTGAGATCAATGTTAACAAAACTAGGTCCACAGCGCACGGAGAGTACGGTGCTACAGTACTCCACGAAACATGAACCATATGAAGCACGAATAGTGTTAGACAGGGTGTATGAAGGGTGCACAGGATGGGAGCAAAAATTCCCTTCTCGACACACTTTTGGGTGTTTGGCAGAGTGCATGAAGGGTGCATGAGTCCACACTAGTAGGTTGACAAAAATACACGAAGAGGAAACGACTATGTTGAGATGAGAATGCAACCAAACACACCCACACACTTTGTGCTACAGTGACTGATCTGCACTGCCTGAGTTTGATCCAGCGGTCATGTTGCGCCAAGACATGGACATGCCCATGCAGAGGGCGCCTAAACACCACCGAAGTCCCTCTGCTTCTCGAGGCACACGACGTTGGTGATGCAGGGTGCAACCGCCCGCAGAGCCCGCTCCCGGTCGACGGGAGCCAGCTCGTCAAAGACGGCATCCAATGGCACGAATTGATTCCGGTGACGGAGCCCTGAAAGGATTCGCCCGGCAATGGCGACGGCAGCCCGCAACCCCTCATTGTCCAGCTCAGCCCCCACCATCGCGCGGAGACGGCTCAGCTCCTCGGAGATATAGGTGAAGAAGGAGACCACGTCAGGAAGCCGCAACTCGTTGAAGTCGACCGGGTGGTCGAATGGGTTTAGCCCGACGGCCGGCATCGTTGCACTGGCATGACGGTAGGCATCGCGCAGCCGCAACATATCCGTGGCAAGCGGCAACTCGATTCACCAAGTGGCTGAGGCAATCTTGGACCTCGTCACGATCGACCCGCTCGCGCTCCAGCCGGCTCCCCTAACGGCCTATCGTATCTCCCACTTTCTGTAGCAACGCCGCCGACGCCTCAAGCATCTTTGTGGTGGACGCCTGCTGCTTTTGAAGCTCCGTGAACTCCCGCACATAACGGAGGAGCATGGCCCTCCTCTCCTCCTTGAGCTCACGGAGCTCCACGTCCTTGGCCCTGAGCTCCGCATCCTTGGCATGGAGCTCCTGTGTCAGGCGCCTCACCTCGGACTCCGTGATCTGTTGCGCCGCCATGGCACCAGGTCGAAGCAATGGGGAGAGGAAGTAAAGGGGGCAAAATGGCTGCAAGGCAATGCAATCTACGGGAAGGCGGAGGGAGCGGGGAACCTTTTGGTTTTCACCACTATAGAACACCAGTCAATGACTTCTCACATCAGGGAGCAGTGGATTTTTACAGGCGGAGTCATCATGACTAATTGCTGCCGCGCCTGCTCCCATCAATCAAATTTGCGGCGCCCACTTGTCTAACCGCGCTGTTACTTGTCTAACCGCGCATGATTAGACAAGTAACAACACGATTTACACGTATTTTGCAAGTTTACGAACAAAAATGACAGCGGCATAGAATATCACATCCACCCCGCAGCTTAGATACTATGGTGATACGAGTTTTTACACCGTTGGAAGTGAGATCCAATGGCATGGTAGTAGTCTTTGTAATTATGCGCAATTTCCAAACTCTCCAAAGGTTTTTTTGCAAATAAAACATTCAGGCCTCGTGTGTGCCACTGCATCTTCGATCCAATGGCTCCCCGGTGCTCACATTAGGTGCTCTCTATAGCTTAATTACCCGCTACGGTGATATGAGCATCTAGGTCGTATGATCAGTGATCAGATGGCACATGCGTAGTACTTGTACTTTCTGCGCATTTCCCAAACTCTATCAGCCGTATATTGCAAAAACATTCAAACCTCCTATTGTGGGCCGTTAGATCTCAGTGAACTCGTATCACCATAGAATCTACGATGCGGGAGTACCTCATACTCTCCCGTGCGAGAAAACATAACGTGTTATCACAGCTCGGATGCTACGGTGATACGAGCTTGGAGGTCGTTTGATCTGAGATCCAATAGCATCTGAGCAGTCTTTGTGCTTGTAAGCAGTGGCCGAACTCTTTTGGGGCTTTCCTGCAAAAAACCATTCGAACCACCCAGGAGGTGTTGGGTCACAAATCCAACGCCTCCGAGGAGCTTCTATCACCAAAGCATCTAAGGTGTGGTAGCACATGATATTCTTACATACAGGAGAATATGATGTCCTCCTTCATCTTAGATGCTACGATGATACGAGCTTCGAGGTCGTTGGAAATGGGATCAAAGGGCATGTAAGTAGTTTTTGTACAAATTGTGTGCAATTCTCAAACTCATCAAGGTTTCCTACAAAAAAATTAAGACACATCATGTGAGCTGCTATATCTCAGGTCAACAAGCTCCAAGCAACTCGTATCGGCATATACCATCTAAGGTATGGGGGCACATGATATTCTCTCGGGGAGGAGGGGTGGGGGGTGCACAACCAATCTGTGGTTGGGAGGGTGGGGACAAATATAATCTAAACAACCCTAAACAGAGCTCCACAATTTTATCTAAGGTCGAGGGGTTGACCCCCGACAATCATAGCTCTGCCTAAACACAACATTTGCATGTACTGTAGTACTAGACTTAATATTCATGTTTCAGTTTCATGTTCATTTTAAATATTGAACTGAGGACCATGGATGTCTTACATTTTACTCCCTTCGTTCCTAAATATTAGTCTTTTTAGAGGCTTCAAATGGACTGGCACATATGGATGTATATAGACATATTTTAGAGTCTAGATTCACTCATTTTGCTCCATATGAAGTCACTTATTGAACTCTCTAAAAGACTAATATTTAGGAATAGAAGGAGTATTTTTGAATTCGTGTCATACATGCATGGTTTGGAAAAATAGATGCACTATATTTATTGGATTGTTGTTGTGTTCGTGCGTGTGTGTCTCTCTCTCTGTGTGTGTGTGTGGTCGTATGCTTGATACATACAAACTTTTCTCACCTCCATATTGCTCATCTTTTAAATTTGAATTGTGTGGTCATATGCTTGATACATACAAAGTTTTCTCACCTCCATATTGTTCATCTTTTAAATTTGAATTTGCATTGTAAAACTTACTAGGGATACCATGAAATGTTAAATCCACGTTGAGATCACTATATCACAAACTCACTCTAATTCAACAACTCGTCATAAATCAATTACCACATTGAGATTAGTATTTGCAAGGAAAATACGGGTATTGTAATACACATAGATTTGTTCGGCAATTTAAAAGGTTCCTTTCGTATTCTCGAATGGTAGGACCCAACGGCGTACCAACCAGACCTTGGCTCGTGTTGATCCTTAAAAAAACGGGCTCGTGTCCTTCGGTGGTATGCGTGGTACGCACATTAGGCAACCCCAACCAATCGAGCCTCAGTGTTTCAAGTCAAAATATTTGGCGGCCAGAATTCTAGCCCTAGGAAATTCCCCTCATGTCCCCGGTCCATAATGACTACCGATGAACAACGGAGGGATGCTTTAATTACTAGACAACGTTACCTACCGTGCCGAGCACGGTTTCAATTCCCTCGGTCGCCGCTCGTCAAGGTCACCCGTCAACTGCATTGCCTAGTACTACTACTACTACTACACTAGGATGAGCACAGAATTGAGCCCGTTTGTTCGTGCCTAGTACTTGAGTTAATATATCAGGCAATGCACTAGTACGGAGGGATTATGCTTTTACTCTGCATATATAACTTGTCTGAAGTCTAACTAAGCAAAATGTTTGACCAAATCCTTTCTTAAGAAATACAACAGGACAGATGTACTGCTTGAAAATTTATTGCATGATGCAGGTTATGATATTGTTTCGAATCCTGGATCTTAAATTTCAGAAAATCCAAAAGTGAGCATAAATTCTTGAAACTGAGCATGGTCACGTGATATGGCACAAATATTAGTTCGTAAGTTTTTTCTTCAATTCAAGACAAGCTACTTATGACAAGTTGCACAAATGAAGAGCCAAGGTATTTTGGAACAAAGACCTGTCACGTTAAGGCGAACGCTTTCACTATTGAAACCGTGGGCATTTACGTGCCGCCACGAGTCCCCGCTTCTCATTAGCTGGTGCCGTCCCAGCAAGCATGTTAGTCGACGGAAGGCGTGCAAGCAGACCGCTATGCAGACTCACCGGGAGGCGAGCCCTTTGACCAGGCTCTGCCGCCCACCGTCGTCCCAACTGCTCCCACTTTTCATGTCATCGGCGCCACAGTTTAAAATCAACCCCGCACTACCCAGTATCGCTACAATCCTCTCTCTTCCTCTTCGATTCTCCTATCGTCTACCTCCAACTAGCCTGACCTAAACATACGCCATGCCGCATCACGATGGTCTTCCCTTAGTGTTCCAGTTTCATGAGGAAGACACCCAGCCGGAATCTCAAGAACATAAGGCGCTTTGGGACGAGCTTGAACTGGCCTTGCGGGAAGATGCCGCGCCTGTCCCCGCTCCTGTTCCGGCTCCCATCGCCCCGACTGCGCTAGAGCCCATCCCCGTGGCATTGATGGGCTGGGAGCCGCACATTGTCGCCGAGCTTGATGCCACGGGGTTCCACGAGGTCCCCGCCGACTTTCACACGCCCGTGCACCTGCCAGCGCATGCACCTGCGTGTGCACTGATGCGCACGCCCATGCCAGTGCCCGTGCACACGAATGTCTCTGTCGCACTGTTGACAGCGCCTGTCCCCGCGCGGGTGCCAGTGCCCCCCTCAGCGGCATGGATGGCAGCCGTCGACCGCTTCCTTGCACAAACGCCAGTCGCCTCCTCCCACCAGTTGACTCGCTCCGAAGTCCAGAACATTTTGGCCTTCCTTTAAGCTAGGCCAACATCCAGGAGTACGCCAACAACGGTGCAAGACATCGCCGTCGCTGTCGGTAAGTGGCCCGACGACATATAAAGCATGGCAAAGGAGCCGCTTCCCACCGCGAGACGCCCCTGCGGCCGCCGCGTAATCTAAATTTGCCATGAAAAACATTCGGATTGCCATGCTTAAAATCCGAATGTTTATCATTTCCGTTTATTTTATATCGATCGTCGTATAATTTAAGTCGGAGTCAGACTGAACGAAATGTATGGTTTGATCGATTGAATGTTCTGCTAGAGCCGTATCAAATTAAATATAAAACATCATCAAGCCACATGTATTCCTTGTCATCCAATGAGCTAGATAGCTTCAATGTCGAGCGCTCAATACGTTTAGCGTGCAGTTAATTTCATGCCAAAAATAGTGCTAATCACATGACAACACGCAAATAATATCCTAGTAGTTAATATCCGCATGCACTTAATATACTTCCAAATTAACGTGCATTGCACATACACACTGACTAGTGCTGCTAGTACGTGAAACTGGTGCCGTGACTTGTGAACGCGTCCAGATATGGTCAACGGCAACATCGCCCGCGAGTTCTTCCTGTTTGCCCGTGTGTCTAAACGCATAAGGGGAGGAGAGAGAGAGAGCACACATGGAACCCAGCAGTAAGTGAAGGCGAATATTACTAAAAATAATATTACATGTTATCCATTAATTAGGTTGTGGTAATATAAAAACATTATGTGAACAAAGGGGGTACAACAAACATTGCTATTCTACGTATGTTGCCTATTGACGTGCGGCTTGAAGGCCCGGTCGCATGTTCGATCCTCGTCCATTATTTTTTAATTTGTATATCGGTCCAAATTTGTTTCATGACATGTGGGCCCCTCGGTGTGTAGTTTGTAGCACTTTAATTTGTGGGTCGAAATTTGTTCCATTCCAAGTGGACTATCGGTGTGTAGTTTTGTAGCTTATTTATAATAGTTAAAGAGAACAACATAGTTTTTTCAATAATACCATGGTGCGACGTTGAAGGCGAGAAAGGACGTGCGAGAGAGCGATGACCGAGCCAGAGGGAAATCAACTAGGGGAATTGCGTGGGTTGCAACGGTGTTTGGAGTAGTTGTGGGCCAAATGCTACGAAAATATAATCTAAACCGACCAGAATAAATGCCTACACAAATTAATCCAAGGTTGGAGTGACCCTCGCAATGTAAATATCTCCGGCTTTGTGAGGGATGGAGAGGTAGTAGCTTCAACGCGTGGAAGATACGGTGTGAGAAAGCGAGGTCAATCGAGAGACATATAGATAGAGAGACAAAGTGAGTGTGGTCCGACATTCATTGAACAAATATATATGCTCCGGAGAGATATTGTCCGATTGAGCTTTTGGCAAGGGTGAGGGCTGTAAGATAGAGCTTGAGAGATGATCTAGTCACAGACGTGTAGATATATTTTATGCATGGGAGGAAGCAAGGTCAACCGATCACATAGGGTCACCGTGCGATCGAAAGAGTGAGACGGGTTGGAGAGAGTGACCTAGATAGACGATGTGCGTGAGAGAGTATACAATGTGAATAGGTCGAATTGGGCTCAAACATGGTGATATATCATTTTTGTCCGAGAAAGAGCGAGGTCAATCGAGACATACGGAGAGAGAGAGATAGAGAGAGGGAGAGACTGAGTGAGCGTGGCCCACCATGAGGTCAAAAGAGTGGCGGCGGCTTGGATGGACTGACCTAGATAGACAATCTGCATGAGAGAGTATAGAGTGTGTCGATCGAGGCCCGAACAGGGAGATATATCATTTGTGTGTGAAAGAAAACGAGGTTAAACGAGACTCAGATAAAGAGAGCGAGATTGAGCGAGTGTGGCCCGCCGTGCGTAAGAAAGAGTGAGATAGTCTCGAGGGAGTGACCTAGATATACAATGTGCGTGCGTGTGCATGAGAGGTTGGGGGGCTAGATAGGCAATGCATGTATTTAGCGCGAGAGGGTGAGAGGGAGAGGGGGGAGAGAGAGATCGGCATGGGGTGCAATGGCGGGTGTGTGAGGTAAATACATTTGGTAACAGAGTGGAAAAAGGGGTTGTGTAGTTGAGAGACTTAGAGATCGAAACATGGAGAGAAAGAATGAAGGTGTGTTGGAAACCGATAGCTTCCTAAGGTGGTTAGGAGAGGAAGATTAACCGATACAGGAAGTATGTAGCGTTTGTGCGGGGGGGGGGGGGGGGGCTAAAAACAACATTTGAATGTACATAGTACGAGACTTAATATCGATGTTTCAATTCGATGTACATTGTAAGATTTGAACCGAGGACCAGGCATACGGGTAATTATTTCGAATTCGTGCCATACTAAGTTTCGAAAAGTTGACATTGACTCAATTTGTTGTGCTATTTTGTAGGTCATATGTTTGAATCCATCCAAAAGTTTTCTCACTACCATGGTGTTCATCATATACATATGAATTTGTATTAAAAAAGTAGCGTGGATACAGTGAAATGCGAAATCCACATTAGAATTGGAGATCGCTACGTGACACACACTCTAATTCAAATAACTAACTACGTGACACACACTCTAATTCAAATAACTAATTATGTGACACACACTCTAATCCACGTTAGCGTGGGTACCGTTTCGATTTTTTTCAAATAACTCCTCATTAATTAATTTATACTACTCCCTCTGTTCACTTTTATAAGACCTTGAAGACATTTCAGACAATGTGCAAAACAGTTCATTTTAAGTTGTCTGGAACGACTTACAAAAGTGAACGGATGGAGTATCTTGTTTCGAATGACTAATTATTGCAAGGAAAACACGGGCATGATAATACATAGATTCGTTTGCAAATGAAAGAAGATTCGTTTGCATTCTCAAATGTAGGCGCACCAGGCAGACCAGGGTCGTGTCGGGGTGGACGCTGCTTCGGTGCCTTAAAGGCAACTGCCCTTGGGTGACTGACATGTGGGCCAGCCACCTGTTGGGCCGACATGTCATGGACACAAAGGCAGGTGCCTTAAGGCACCGAAGCATAGTCCTGTCGGGGTGGTCGCGTGTGTCGGACGGACACGTAGCACCCAGCCACCCACCCCCCCTCCCTCCCAAAAAAGGACGACGACAATATAAGTTCGCGCTTCCATGTTTCGGATTGAAATATCTGGCGGCCCCAATTCCAGCCCTGCAAAATCTCTCTTCTCCATCGTCCCCTTCCGCGCCCAGATTGCTCAAATCCCTAATTCGCCGCCAACCCTCGAATTACCCCTCGTCTCGCCTCTTTCCCCACAGTTCCCCACCTCTATGCCGGACGAAGACGACGAAGACGACGGTCGTGCTTCACCATCGCACCGGAGCTACCTCATCTACGCCCTCGTGCACTGCACCGTAGCTACCTCATCTACGCCCTCGTCCACCGCACCGGGTGGTCCACCAACAACGTCGGCCGCCGCAACCGACGTGCCTCACAGACATCGAGTTCCACCGCATCAGGTGTGCTTCATCGGCACTGTCTCCCAGCTCACCAGGGCTACTTCACCGAGCACATCGTCACACCTTCGCCCCCGAGGCCGTTGGGGCTTCACTAACGGTCTCGTCCACCGCATCGTAGCGCTCCGCTGCCACTCAAGATCTGCATTCGTGCGCGGCCAACCAACGCCAGCGCATCACCCTCAACGGCTCTGAAGTGACCCGCACTCTAGCTAGGCGAGCATGCCCAAACGCCGGCCCGAACAAGGTATCCACACATCACTCCCTTGTGCACTGTTCCGACGATGTTTGGATATCCTTGCACTGCTCTCTTAGCTTACACGCCTATGCAACACTGACTTTAACTCTTATTTCTTCTGGAGATATCATCTGAAACAAGCAAATCCAATTTTAGCGAAGCATGATGGCGCTACGGGATCTAGTACACATCCTGCACACCCGTATAACCTTGTAAGTATCTGTCCTCTGGTACAACATCAAGGTCTATTCCTCTTATTTGATCAACCATTCGCCATGTCAAAAATGCAGAGGGGGATGCAAGGAGCACAAGGCCTGCACATCCAAGCAAGTGGTAACATGGACTTGTACATGGAACATCCCAAGCGCAAGCAGAGCTGCAGTGAGCCTGTACAACGAGCTAGCGTAAGTCCCTGCATTTCATTTAATTCGTACTGTCATTCGTGTATGATTTGTGTGCAGTGGTTGATCCATGAATTCAAGTTACCAGGGGCGAACATTTAACTTAAAAAAAATATGAAGGCACTTGCACTCCGGAAATCAACATAACTTGAGAAATGTGAAGCTACATGCACTTTGAAAACTAGCTAATGATCCAAAGTAGTTCAGATTATAAACACTAAATGATGCAAGCACCAAAAAACACAAAATGCAACATGGTGTACAAGGACTACAAACATGGTTTGTACCTGCTTGAATTATTCATTCTCTGGCTGAAAATATCAAAGTGTAATTGCACGTATGACCAGTGCGCAAACTGCATATCAATATATCTATCCTGCACAAGTATGCCAATAGTTTCAAACAACAGATTAGAAAAGTATTTTATGCTATGTTCTCATGATACGGGGACTTTCTGGTAGATGGCCTTGACGTTTCCTCAAGCTATGAAAATGCACTATAATTTGGTTGTCATCAATGCCTGCAAATCTCTGTCTCTCTCAACATAGTAGATCATCATTAGACACTAAATCCTTCAATGAGCTTGCAAAAAGCTTGCATTAGATCCCTCATTAGACACTATATGTTCATCACCAGGAGCATGTAAAATGTTTGCATCAAATCCTTCATTAGCAGTCTGTTCATTAGACACTTCAGGCTCAAGAACAACATGAGCTTGTATGTTTGCACTGAAAACTTGATTAGATACATCAGATTCAGTCAGTTCAGTATTGATTGGGGGAGTTATAAAATAAGTAGAATTTGGTTTCATTTTCTCATAGATTCCCCACATACAAGCAGTTTTACAACACCGTCAGGTTTAACTATTGGTCAGAAATTGAAGAGTTGAATTAGATATAATCAGGGATGTGATGTACCTGCTCGTTGTGCATGCTACTCTTGCAAGCTACGACTGTCCGTTTACGCGAGCTCGATGCCATGCCCGTGCTGCCGCCGCTGCCTCCCACACAGGCTACACCTAGGGTTGGATCTTCATCTTCTTGTCCTTCCGTTCGCTTGAAGCCCGGTGACTGCCCTCCAACGAGAGCGCGAGGAAGTGCTGTGTCGGTCTGTCCAGCGGCGGCTAGGTTAGGAGCGAACCAGACTGGAGGCTGGAGCGAATGAATTGGGATTTTTACTGCTGTCGATCGATATGGGAGGCGCTCGTTTGGGCCGCGAGCGTGCTATAGGGCATGCCTTGCACTTATGTTATTGGCCCATCCAAATTGAAACATTTTTCTTCATTTTTTACATTGCCTGCTCGTGTGTTGGGACGAACAAAACTAGCGTGGGCCAACCTGGACGACTCAAACTAGGTGCACACTTTCCAGCCACCTGAGGCGGCCGCCCATACCAACCCCTATGGTGGCGTCGCCCCTTTTTGCATGTATGATTGGATAGTGAAAAATATTCCAGTGGCGCTTTTGATTTACCCACAGAATGGTTGAATTGCTTGTTTCTATGAATTGAGTTCGCCAATAATGTGAAGGATGCCAGTCTTTTCATCCTATTGTAGATTGCTTACATCTCGATATGCCAAAAGTAATCGCATGAAATATACAGTAAAAGTCAGTGTGATGTGTTTGGCTACAACTAGTCTGACTACACGTCCTCATATAACATATCAAGGACACACCATCTTACCAGATTAACCATTCAACTTACCCATGCAGTGTGGGAAGAAAGAAGTATTGGGACTGCGTATCCAAGCAATTGATGCCATGGACTCCTTCATACAACCTTGTAAGCGAAAAAGAAGTTGCAGTGTGCCTGTACAAAGAACTAGCGTAAGTTCAGTTACCTCCTTCTCGGAGTTTTAGTTAGCCACTTATTGCAAAATTATTCAATTACGTTGCTTGGCTTAAGGTAGTTTGCTACTGATTACATAATGGCACAGCCTGTTAATCATATTGTAGACTGCGCCTATCTATGTGTTTGATACTTACTGTTAAGATTTACCTGTTTGCCTTAACTTAAATATCTACTTGTTTGTTTAACTGCTTTGCTGCTGCAACAATGGGTTACAATGATGTTAATAACTACTTTTCAGCATCCAATTGAGACTCTTTAATTCCTTGTTTGTTTAACTGGTTTGCTGTTATAACTCCTAGTTGAGATGTTTTGCTAACTTCAACTTTTCTGAATCCAATTGGAACTTTAAGGGCAAAACATGTTAGCCCAAGATCAAAGAGCGAGGTCCCCATGGACGTTGCATCATCCCACAACAGTGGCACCGGCCCAATAGTGCATTATGAATTGCCAACTACTGATGCTCTAGAGGCTAAACTAGTGGTAGAAAGAGATTCTACTTCTGCACTTAGAGATGAAGTTGACATGTTGAGGAAGCAAACAACACAATCACAAGCAGTACTCAAGACAACCATTAAATATTTGGTGGATTTCAAAACGAAGCAAGCTGAGACTGACCAGATTGTTAAGGTCCTGAAGGAAAAAAGGAAATTAAATTCCTACTTGGTAAATCATAGGTGAAATGTTCTTTCCATAGTTGAATAACCTTTGTGTTGTCTGTTCATGTAATCAATCAAACCATTTGTTTTAGAGATCATGTAATAATTGTTTTTTTGTTTTTTGGTTTGTAATTTTATTTGAGCACAAGTCTGTATTAATTGATAAGACTCAGAGACATTTCATTTGGATTGCTGTGCCAGACCTACAAATATGCCAATCGGGCTAAATGTGCATTCAACAATAGATGGACCATAAGTGGCAAGCATCGAAAAGGGCCAAGATGCTGGCTAAAAAAAGGATGTTGTTGTAGCCAAAAAAAAGTACAGCGGCCTGGCTTATGTATGTTAGTTGATATTATTGATCCATATACTCTATAAGTGTTTATATGTCTGTTAGTTCTATACATGTTGCTTGTGTCGCTTGTGTATATTATTGATCCATATACTCTATATATTATTGATCCATATAATCCAGTTTAAGGTTGATTGACTCGGTATTTGAATCTTGATATGTCGCTTGTGTACATATCTAAATGGGAGTACACATTATGCTGCGTGTGACATTTGAGTTGGACATGAAGTGTTCCAAATATTCGAATTCACCTTAAACTGGATTCTAGTTTCTGAATTTGAGTATCGGCATTTGTAAACCATATTCATATATGATAGTGGAATACATCTTTGTCGTCCTTTTGAAGATATATAAAAACACATAAAATGATTTATAAAGATTCATATAGGAATACAAAATGGATTCGAATTTAGTTGCCAGGGTAAACGTGGATGCTTATTGTCCCAATATTCGAAAGAAGCAGCAAAATGTCCACTCCCACATCGGCTTTCCGAAGCCAAGTGTTTGGGAGATGGAAATTACTATCTACCCATTACACGGACAATCCATCGGCCCGATTTCCACTGCTCTAAATAGGGGTAGGTTAGTAACTTCAATTAGACGTGACACGACTGCCTCTGAGCCCATTCCGACACGGTGGGCGTCAAACATGGGCGGCAAAACACATTTGATTCAAGCTCGTCCAAAAGACCTCTGTTTCTCCCTCCATTCCCCATTCATACATGGTGGGCGGCAAAACAAACTCGACTCAGCCGAAATCGATGTAGGCAAATATTTTCAATAGGGGCAGGTTTGTAACTTCATTCAGACGTGACACAACCGCCCTACCTGTCAGCCCCATTCATACACCGTGGGCGCCAACCATGGGCGCCAACCACCCTCTCCTCGCCCGAAATCGCGCTGGGCAAATATTGGTGAGATGCGAGATTACCGTCCTATCCCCAACCGACGAGACGTCCAAATTTTAAATGGGGGCTAAGTTCGTAACTTTCCCATATTTCAGACAGGCGCATCCCAAAAACATGGTTCCCCGTACCTCTCCCTCCATTTTCCCATTCATACACCGTCCGTGCTAGAACACCCCATCCCCACACCAGCCTCCGTACGCCACCCCATCCATCGCTGCTGTCCTCCACCACATCCATTGCCACAGTCCTCCACCATGCCGGAGCGCCTACCAAGACCGCGTCGTCCACTGCTAGAGATGGACGTTTCTCATCCACGGCGATGGACCAATAGCCTTGCATCGCGTCCTCTCGCTTCATCGGCGTCGTCGTCCTCTTTGCTGGGGCCGCTCACACGACCTTCTCTTCCACTGCAACGGGACTTATCCCCCGATGCACCCGTCTACCATCGCAGATCTGCTGCAACACCACCGACAGCCATCGCACCCCCGATGCCTACATGGCGCCGCAAGAGAGGTGGTACTTCATATCTCCTCAAATTTTTGATCTCAACCAGAAAATAGATCTTAACTTGGTTACTCTACTTTCTTTTCAGCTCTTAGAATTTAGTTCTTAGTTCAAAGTAAACAATGGATGCTAAATATCATTTCTCTGGTTTGCAGCTTCAAATCTACCATGGCACAACCATAATACAGTTTAATTGATCATGCTTAGGGTTTAATTGATCATGTTGGTTCCATGGTGGTTTCTTTAATAGAAATCGGAGGCGAAACCCTCTTTTGATAAAAGAATATGCTTAGAGTTTCCCCCTTTTATGATCACTATACGATCAGAATACGTGCTTTTGTCATAATAACACTGCTCCACCCATCAAGCAAAACAAGCTTAGATGTTCAAATACGAATCTGATATTACCAAAACAGAGTTGTTTAATTGGTCAGCTAAATGTTCCAAAATTAGTTTCGCAAATGCATGTTCGCCGCTCGGGTGTGTATCTCTACAGGGTGCCCACGGTGGGCCGGCCCACCCTGGGATTTTGGGTCGTCCCAGGCCCCGATTCCCTTCTGTTCTGTTGCGCGCTTCCGATCTCTACTCGCCCCCAGCCGCCTGCCTCGCCGGCGACTTGTCGTCCCCGGACGGCATGACTCTAGGAGGAGATGCCAGACTAATAGGAGGCCAGGAGCCGCTCGCCAAACAACGTCACCGCTGCCCGGGCGTGCCGCCGTGCCTACCTTCCCAGTCCGTTCAGGGCTCAGGCGTGCAGCACCCACCAAGCCAACCCGATTTATCCTGAGATACGTCCTCAACACTCAGCAGCCACTCCTCATCACCCATTTTCTAATTGATTCATTACTCATTAGGTAGGACTGTCGTTAGGGTTTGTTGTGTGCTCAGTGCTACCTACACTTAATGGTTCAGATGTATTTTGGTAATCTTTAGTACCTCTAAAGTTCACAGGGTTTTCAAAATTCCGGTCCTCGGAACAGAAATTAGTCATTTTGGATTGTTGGTCGTAGTGACGTTGACCCAGATTACTACTGCAAGCCAGGTTTGTTGACAATTTTACTTGTCTTTCTTACTCATTCGATATAATATCCAATTATTTAGGTCGATTAGTTGCAAACAATAAGTGCTAGACAAACTTCTTCATTCAGATTTTGGACGGTCTCTTACTACAGTTACAATTCTGCATACTTGTCCTAATAAGCTCACAAGTAAATGATTGATTCACTACATCTATGCTTGCCTTGTCATATTTGTTGTCAATATTGTTTTAGGGTGGACCACCCTATTTCTAAATACTAGAACTGTAGACATGAGTGAATAGTATTTCTCTATGTGATCTCTTCCATCATGTGTGGGTAACGAACACTACATTGTATAGAAAGAAAGTGTCATTTCCAGCTTTTACATAGGTTTCGATCTTTTACATGGAATACAATTTGCCTACTTGCTTTGTGTCTCACTACCAACACTCCACCCTTGAAGGTAAACATTACGCCACTCATAATTGCTTAGTTTATTTGTTTAAATACGAATTTCATATGATTATAATGTTCCTACTTCAGTTTTGAAATGTGTGCATGCCTGTTATAGAGACATAAGGGGTTTGTATTTCTGTGTGTGGTCTGGTCAGCACGGTTGGGGACGTGAACTTTGCATATGCAGGGGTTTATAGGGAGACACTCGGAGAGTTGAATACGCAATGCATTCCATAGATAATCTGACTACTTTTTATGTTTTCATGAATCTTAGATTCTGAACAGCATCATAATGATTATGAGCTTGCACGCATGAAAAGAATAAAGCAGAACAATGCCATGGCTATCAAACTTGGCATTAAGGGACTGAAATCAAGTCTGGATGCAATGCAATGCAAACGTTCTCCACCTACAGATTCATGCTCAGAATATGATCCTGACAGTGATTCCGAGCTAGAGGGAGACCTAAGTCAATGTAGCTCCCTAGTGGAGGAGTCAGAGGAAGATGCCCTATCTTATTCACCCATCAAGGTACTTGCTCTAACTTTCCAAGGTTACATTGCTCGCACATATCTTGCAATTGATGCTTTGCATTGCTTCTACTTTGCTGAACTGCCATTAGCTTAGTTTACACATCGTGTATGGGAATACACCCTGCCTATCCATTTCAGTACATATTCCATCTGTCATCATACCATATTTATCCATTCAAATGGTGTTCTTGTGTATCAGACGTTCAAAAGGAAGAGGGCGATTGCTGATCGTGGAGGAGCACAAGCAAAGTATTTGGAAAAGGTAGTGGCACCTGATAAATTAAATAGCCCATTAGGTGTAGTTGCAATATCACCTGACCCAGAAAATACCCCAACTCTAGCAGACTCTAGCCCTACTACACTGGTCATTTCTGATGCCCCAACTCAGCAGACCCCAACTGCAGAAAACAGTATGATTATGCCAGTTGACATAGCACCAGTTGTACGACGCAAAACCCCCATTCCAGCAAAGAGTACACCAAATCCAGTTGCCAAATCCCTTTTCGAACCAGAGAGAGCCCCAATTGCAGCAAATAGGACCCCTGTTCCATTTTCCCAGTTTAGAAGACGAAGCTTATGTTGTTGTCAGGAACTTTGTGCGCATCTTTCCTTCATGGAAAGATTATACCGCAGACACAGAACAATTTCCAATCTTCCTCCGCAACTTACGCGTAAGTAATGTACTAATGTTATTCATGGTCATTACTGCATATGTTTCTGCTGATAGAAGACACAAGATTTCATTCTTTTAAATAGGCGAGGAACAAACTGGATTGTGATGACGAGCAAGGTTTGGTTGCGCTTTTCAAGCACCCATTGATGAAATATCCTTCCTACCTGAGGCAAGCGCACTTCGATGGCAAGCCTTTGAACGAAATTTCTGTAAAGTCTCCGGTGCTACATTTATCCAACGGTGAATGGAATAATCTTTTTACACATTGGTCTCGGCTGCAGCGTAAGGTACTGTCTATGATATCACATCACAATTTGAACTACATTTCTGCATTTGCCTTAATGTCTCACTTGTACAAAAACTGTTAGCAGAAGAACATTCATTCTCAAGGGACCACATAATCTTGCAACTATATTGCACACTACATTGCTCTTGTGAGTACCTCTTGCCATGTATGACCATACTTACTTCCATAGCTATTTGATTATGTAGCATCACTGCATATGTTAGCCTCGTAATCGTCCATTTGATGGACATTATAAGATCTGTATGGACTCTTACACAAATTTAGAATCAACCCAATGCTTTTGAAGAGGTTTAGCTCTGCAGTCCTCTTATAAGGACTGAACGTGGTCTATCATTGTAGTTACATTAACAGCTACTCCCTCCGTCCCATAATATAAGAACGTTTTGTATAGTACACCAGTGTTCAAAACACTCTTGTATTATGGGAAGAGGGATTGGTTCATTTTGTAGCATTCTGCATCTTATCTCCCTCGCCCACCATTTACTAAAAAAGATCAGATCTATATTTAATCTTACCAACAAGTAGAATATACAGACAATGCCAGTGCAGAAGTGTAGCCCATTGCTCTTGTCAGTACATTTTGTCCTGTAATGCTTGTACTTCCAGGGATTGGTAGTTGATTATGTAGCATCAATCTGCATCTTATCTTCATTATCCTATATCCCTTCCAGTATTATCATATCTATAATTACTCTCTACAAAATGTAGAGTACAGGCAATGCTTATGAAGAAGATTCTGTGCTGAAATTCTTGAGTTATCCTTCCCTTAACATGGAGAAGGGCATTATAAAGCCGGTGTTAACTGTTAATGTAAGTCAGTCCTTCTAAAGCCTTTATCCTCAACTGTTGTTTAATTTGCTCATACTCCCTATCGTTTACTGCTGTTTAGTTTGCTGATTCTACCAAAATGCATGTTCGTAAGAACCGTAAGTTCTATGTTTTACTTGTAAAACCAAATTCCTTATTCATACCATGCACATTACTTAATACTCCCTATATTTATGCTTGGTTTTGTGGATCTATAATCCAGTGTGTGGTGAAGCATCCCACATTTGCACCTTGTCATCTCCTGTTTTATCTTACTGATGTGGCTGATGATATGAACAACATGCCATGCACATTATCAAAAATAGGTACAATGATTTTCTTTGCCCTTCATCTATGCTTATTATGTTGACATGGTAATCCAGTAGTGTGGTGAAGCTCCCCACATTATGAACAATGCCAAATTATGCTATTGATATTTTGAACTTACTCTTTATTTTCTAATTTGAAATTGGATAGAATTGATAGGACAGTTATCATCTTTGTTTATACACGTGCAAAACCTATCATCTCTCTGCTTTGTTTCAGGGTGATATGCCTGATGGCATGCACAAGTCTGCTGAAGGCTGTGAGACAAACCCAACATATATTGCAGCAAAGAAGGCAAAACATCTTGAAGATAGCGAGACAACCCCAAAGTCTTGTCTTGATGCAGTGTTCAAGTTACTTGAGACTAACAGTCAGACAAGCTCACAGAATTCGTTGTCTGAATCAGTTTGACTTCTTCAGTCCCAAGTTCTAGCAAAAAGGCATTCTGCAACTCCATTTCGACTTGAAGTCCTATCTCTTAGAAAGATTGTGGAGAACACCAATGAGAACCTCATCGCTAAACAACTACACCTGGAAGCTATGACCGACATGCTAGGCCAGTCTCACAGCCTTGCTCAGCAGCTTGCACAGCAGTTCCCCCGCAAGGCTAACCTTTCTTGAACTGTCTTGGAAGTGGTCTCAGTTCAGTATTATTTTGTTACGCTGCAATGGTGCCCAGTTTTTGTAATCTGCTTCTTCGTTGTGCTTTATGATCACTGGTGGTGAACTTCGATGCCCAGTGGATGTAATATACCTTAAATCCTTTATTGTATAGTGTAGGTTTATTCTTAGTTACTATGCCGTAATTTCTTTATTGTATAGAGTAGGTTTGTTCTTAATTCCTACTAGTTACTGCCATCATTCGCTATATGAAAAAAAAATCAGATGTAGTCGATCGGGCCGAAACATTCGACTCTAACGGGCCAGGTTTTTAGCGGGCCACAATTGGGCCGGCCTGCGTCTTTCTTGGGCCCGAATGATTGGGGCCTTCACACATTGCGCCACGCCCAAACTTACACTAGCCTATATTTTAGTTGGGCCTTTTGTCGACCCAGCGCTGAGTTTGGCCCAGGTAGCGTTGGGCCATTAACAAGCTGAATATTGTACTGGCCTATTACGGCCGAGATGAAACCACAGGCCTTTAGCAGGCCAAAATGCATGTTGGGCCTAAATTTTCACTAGTCGTCGACGGGCCTTCAGCAGGCCGAAATGTAGACCGGGCCGTTTTGGGCCCAGTTAGCTCACGGGCCGTTACCAGGCCGAAACATATCTCGGGCCTTAGTTGGCCCACCGATATCATGGGCCTTTAAGAGGCCGAAAGCTTAGTACAGGCATCACGGGCCGAATTACGCGACAGGCCTTTAACAGGCCCAAACTCACGTTGTGCTTAACTGTTGCCACCTTTAGCACGGGCCATTAGTGGGCCCGATGTCCCGTCGAACCATATATGGCCCATGGGCAGCACGGGCCATTCCCAGGCCGAAAGTCACACCGGGCTGAAATGGGCCCATGTCTACATCAGGCCTCTAACAGGTCGTAAGTCACTGGGCTGTAGTTGGGCCCAAATATTCGGCGAACAATTAATGGGCCAGATCTGGCTTCGGGCCGCAAATGGGCCCAAATATTGGGCGAACAATTAACGGGTCAGATCTAGCTTCGGGCCGTAAATGGGCCCAAATATTGGGCGAACAATTAACGGGCCAGATCTGGCTTCGGACCGTAAATGGGCCTTTATTAAGCAGGCCATTATTGGGCTGGCCCACTAGTACCTGATTAAGTTCTACGGGCCTTTGACTGGGCCGGCCTTTTTAACCTATATGGGCCTCTGTTGGGCCCAGCCACGTGTCGACGTATCATAGGCATGTCTCCTCCAATAGACGGGCAACATCTGGCCCACTGACGAGCTGACAGGTGTTCCCTTCGGCCAATCAGAATTTCACACATCGAAATTTCCCATTGGTCAGGGCTGTTAATAGGTTATTGGATCCAAAATCCGACCCGATAGCTTAACGGCGTTCCGTTACGATGGATGCCACATGTCGGTCACCCTTGACGAAAGCACTTCTGTGACGCATGATTTATCATCATAGAAGTGGACACTTTCGTGATGATAATTTTGGTAATGTCATGGAACACTTCTACGACAGCACAGGTATGACTATCTTGATTCTGTCATAAAATCGTCATGGATGTACATGCATGAAAAAAAATGCGACCTACTGTGACAAACACGTATCATCACGGAAGTGTTTTTTTTGTAGTGCCACCATGGCGATAGTACACACACTTGTCACCATCATTTACTACAAAGCCGACAGCTGAAAGTGCAACTATCCCTAGGTGGTTTTGGTAATTCCTAACAACATATAGCTCATTGGGCTAATACTATTCGAAGACAAATATTTCAGGAAAGCTCAATGAATGGCATGGCATGGATGAGGAAAGTGGATCCCTCAAAATACTAAGGATAGAAGGATTGGCTCAAGCTCAACAGCTTAAGACTCTGCATTTTATATTTTAGTGATCCAAGATCACATTGAGTCTATAGGAAAAGCCAATACTATCAAGGAGGGATGAGGTGTTGCTTAATGAGTTTCTTGCTCCACAGTGCTTAGTGATATGCTCCACATCCACATATGACCCAAACCAAAAGTCAAACTCGGCCCCACCGATTCTTTCTATCCGGCGCCACCAAGTTTAGATGTCATAGCCACTGCCACAAACCCTAGGCAAATCGGTTTCACCGATAGGGATCTCGGTCTCACCGAGATGGGATTGTAATCTCTTTGTTTCCCTTCATAACGTTTTGGTCTAACCTAAGTGAGCGATCGGTCCCACCGAGATTGCAATGTAAACTTTTTGTTTATTTTTTGTAACATTTCGGTCTCACCGGAATGAGCAAATCGGTCCCACCGAGTTTACCTGACCAACTCTCTGGTTAGCTTATTACCAAAATCGGTCTCACCGAGTTTGTGTAATTGGTCTCACTGAGATTACGTTATGCCCTAACCCTAACCATATCGGTCCTACCGAGTTGCATGTCGGTCCCACCGAAAACCCTAACTGTCGCTAGGTTTACTAAATCGGTCTGACCGAGTTTGTTGATTCGGTCCCACCGAGATTGGTAAATTTTGTGTAATGGTTAGATTTTGTGTGGAGGCTATATATACCCCTCCACCTCCTCTTCATTCATGGAGATAGCCATCAGAACAAACCTACACTTCCAACTTACCATTTCTGAGAGAACCACCTACTCATGTGTTGAGGCCAAGATATTCCATTCCTACCATATGAATCTTGATCTCTAGCCTTCCCCAAGTTTCTTTCCACTCAAATCCTCTTTCCATCAAATCCAAATCCTGTGAGAGAGATTTGAGTGTTGAGGAGACTATCATTTGAAGCACAAGAGCAAGGAGTTCATCATCAACGCACCATTTGTTACTTCTTGGAGAGTGGTGTCTCCTAGATTGGCTAGGTGTCACTTGGGAGCCTCCGACAAGATTGTGGAGTTGAACCAAGGAGTTTATAAGGGCAAGGAGATCCCCTACTTCATGAAGATCTACCGCTAGTGAGGCAAGTCCTTCGTGGGCGATGGCATGGGATAGACAAGGTTGCTTCTTCGTGGACCCTTGTTGGGTGGAGCCCTCCATGGACTCGCGCAGCCGTTACCCTTTGTGGGCTGAAGTCTCCATCAACGTGGATGTATGATAGCACCACCTATCGGAACCACGACAAAAACATTCGTGTCTCTAATTGCGTTTGAATTCTCCAAACCCTTCCCTTTTACATTCTCGCAAGTTGCATGCTTTACTTTCCGCTGCCCATATACTCTTTGCATGCTTGCTTGAATTGTGTGAAGATTGCTTGACTTGTGCTAGAATAGCTAACATCTGCCAAAGACTAAAATTGGGAAAAGCTTAAGTTTTTAATTGGTCAAGTAGTCTCATCACCCCCCTCTAGACATACTTCAAGATCCTACAAGTGGTATCAGAGCTTTGGTCTACATTTGCTTTGATTTCCATAGCTTTTGGTGGTCATAGCTTTGGTTTCACAACCTAGGAGAGTATGGCGTCTAGCGAGGGAAATTATCACCATAGAGGTCCTTACTTTGATGGTACTAATTTTGCTAGTTGGAAGCATAAGATGAAAATGCATATGGACATAACCCCGTCGTTTGGGCTATTGTGTGTATTGGCTTGCAAGGTGAATTCTTTGATGGGAGAGAACCGAACCGTGAAGCTAGCGCGGATGAGTTGAAGATGTTGCAATACAACGCTCAAGCTTGTGATATCCTCTTCAACGGATTGTGCCCCGAAGAATTCAACAAAATTAGCCGTCTTGAGAATGCAAAGGAAATTTGGGATACTTTGATTGATATGCATGAAGGTACCGACTCCGTCAAGGAATCCAAATTGGATGTGCTCCAAAGTCAAATTGACAAGTTCAAAATGAAGGATGGTGAAGGTGTCACTGAAATGTACTCTAGGCTTGCTCTTATCACAAATGAGATTACGGGCTTAGGAAGTGAAGAGATGACCGACAGATTCATCATCAAGAAGATCCTAAGAGCATTGGATGGAAAATATGATACCGTGTGCACATTGATCCAAATAATGCCAAATTACAAGAATCTCAAGCCAACGGAAGTCATTGGAAGAATTGTTGCTCATGAGATGTCACTCAAGGATAAGGAGGAATTTCTCAACAAGTCAAGTGGTGCTTATAAAGCCTCATGTGAAGCCCCGGCATCATCAAGTGAGAAACAAACCTTCAATGAAGAATTGAGCTTAATGTTGAAGAACTACAACAAATTCTACAAGAGTAGAAGCAAAGAAAGAAGCTCTAAGTCAAGGTCCTACAATGACAAAAGATCTTCTAGTCGAGAGCGTAATTGCTACAATTGTGGGAGACCCGGACACTATTCCAATGAGTGTACGGCACCCTACAAAAGAAGAGAAGATTCTCCCAAGAGAAGAAGTAGAAGAGAAGAATCACCGCCAAGAGAGAGAAGGAGTAAAGATGATTGTTATGAACGAAGAACATCCCGGAGAAGCAAGGATTCAGAAAGGAAGGACAAGTCATCAAGGAGCTACACAAAACAAAGACATCAAGCTCATGTTGGTGAATGGGTATCCGGTTCCAACTCTGAACATCACTCCGAGAGAAGTTATCACTCCGACTCCGAACATACTCAAGATGAAGGTGTTGCCGGTCTAGCACTTGTGTCAACCAACTCCTATGACATATTTGATTCACCAAATGAAGGACTTGGAAGATGCTTCATGGCTAAAGGCCCTAAGGTAACACACCCCGAGTATGTTGATTTCAGTAGTGATGAAGATGACTTGTTAGGTGATGATGATTTACTTGTTGACAACTCTAGTGATGAATACTATGATGAAACGTCAATTAATCATGCTAATCAAGATAAAATGAATGACAATGATAAGGAGAAGATTGAGCTTCTAACTAAAGAACTAAACACTCTTAAGTTAGCTCATGAAACTATCTTTAAAGATCATCGAGAACTTTTAAGGGCTCATGAGAAGTTACCCTTTGAAAAGCTCAACCTTGAGCAAGAGCATGAGTTCTTAAAAGCAATCAAGGATGATCTTCGCAAGAAAAGTTCTTCTTACATTGCCAAGCATTTACTCTTATCTACTTACATGCCTCAAGTCAAGTCTAGTAACAAAAACAAGAAGGATTCTTCCTCTAGTAGTAACAATCATCATGCTAAATCTAATATTGTTGCTTATAGTAGTTCTCTTGATTCCACTAATAATTCTCTTAGCCAAGTTACACTTGAGCAAGAAAATAGCTTATTGAAGGAAATTATAGAGAAAGGTGTTTACAAGAGCCTTGCCGGGAGTAAGCAATTTGAGGAAATTGTACGCAAGCAAGGAAGGCACCGGAAGAACCAAGGTGTTGGTTTTGAACGAAAGTTCAATGCCAATGGAGTTGAGTGGGAAGAAGATCAATATCCCAAGACGAAGTTTGTTCCTTAACAAGAGAAGTATGATCCTACTTCCTTCAAGGGAACACAAGCTCAAGATGATCTTCCATCACAAGACCACAAGCAGAAAGGCAAGGACAAGCTTCAAGAGGAGATTGATGCATTTGAAGAAGCTCCTAAGGCCTTGGTCAAGTGGGTTCCCAAGACTACGTCAAGTTCTACTTCATCAAGTACGACTACAACTCCAAGGATTCCCATCAAGATGATGTGGATCCCGAAGAAGAAGAACTAGAGAGTTCTTGAGGGTGACTCCGCCAACATTCTTCACTCATATCATTTTGGCAAGGACAAGTGCAATCAACTTCCACATCTTGCACTAGTTCAAGGAGTCACAAACCCTCTTGTTGGTAAGACAAGGGACAAGGTAACCTAACTCTTTCATGGACATCATCTTGTGTCTGCATCACTCTATGTCTATGGATATCCTTGTTTGTTACTTGTGCGACTAACCCATGTAGGTATTGAAAGTGCAACTCACTCCAAAGGATTGCTCCAAATGATCTTCATCAACATTGAGCATCCACATCTTCAACACCTACATGAAGTCATCATCGACAAAACCCAAGGTTAGTTCATCCCTCTAAGGGGGGATCTCACATCTAGGGGGAGCTTAACTCTAAGAATTGAGTCAAAGCAACTCTAATGGTGTGAACACATCAATGCATTATGCAAAAGTGGTAACCCCACTTGAGCTTAAACGATGAGTATGACCTATGATCAAATGTTCTCATTTGACTCCTAAGTCAATATACTAATATATAGATGACCTAGTCATCGCAAATTGTTTGATAGATGCTAGAATTGGTTGTGCATGTTTTGCCACATATTTCATTTTGCCATTTTATTGTGTGAGCATGTTGGTTGCATATTTAACTCATTTGAGGACATCCACTTGTTGATTTGATTGTTTGGTTTCTTTTTCTTTTTTTTTTGCCAAGTGGATGAACAAGAATGCCTAAGAACCTTCTCTAGCTATCTATGCTTTTCTTGTCTCAAACTCTATTCATGCTACATCACAAAATTTGATCAAGTCAGATTCGAACCACTCTGTGTGAGGAGCACTCGGAGTCCCCGATTCGTCATGGACTTAAACTTCCAAAACTTCTTTTTGTGTTTCGGTCGGACCGATTCTTCCATCTCGGTCATACCGAGATCACTCAGTCAATCTAGGTTTTCAATCTCGGTGCAACCGATTTGAACTTTTCGGTCCCACCGAGTTGCTGTAATTGTCAACAGTTATGCATCTCGGTGCCACCGAGTTGTTCCACTCGGTCACACCGACAGGGGCTATATATACTCACGGGCAAAAATTTGGAAAACTTTCTCCAAACCCCTTCGCCCACGCATAGCTTGCTCTGCCAACTGGGTCTCCGGATCATCGACTTCGTCGCCAGCCGCCTCCTGTCACTGGTCTCTGCTGCTATCAACGGAATTCAACCCCGCCGTTGCCGCCGTAGCGAGTTCATCACCAAGCTAGGGTATGGACTCGATCACAGTGCTATCCCCGTCCAATTCCTAGCACATTGTGTTCATAATGATTCTTGCCACGATTGAAATGAATCTATCCACTCAAAACAATTGTTAGAATAGATGCGATTTGGAAATTTAGGGTTAGGTTTCCGCCGAAACCATCTCGGACCCACCGAGTTGTAGAACTCGGTTCCACCGATTCGGCTAAGGCCATTACAAAATTGATTCTCGTTCTGACCCAGAATTGCAAATCGGTGTGACCGAGTTCAGGACTTTGTGAAACCCTAGCAGTCTCGGTGCCACCGAACTATGACTCGGTATGACCGAGTTCACTAGTTTAGGTTCCAAAAGCTGCTTCGGTATCACCGAGTTTGCAAATTGGTTGATCCGAAATGCTTTCTGTGGAAAACTAAAACTAAGTTTTTGAGTCATTCTTTTGCAAAAACCTCTGTATTTTGTGATGCTCATCCATTCTATCTCATCTATAACTATTCACAGGGTCAGTAGTCAGTGTTTGCAGTATGTCAAACCAAAGTGATAGCCAGAACAAGTCAGAAGAGCAGATTCACATGAGTGAGGGCACTATTCCCTCTAGCACTTCAGATGATGGCAGCAGGAGCACCCCAAGCAACTTGCCCAAATCTGCCACCAGGGCCAGAAAGAAGAAGACCTCAGAATCTGAGGATGAAGACTATGTGGTAGCTGAGGATGAGGGCACTTCTAAGAAGAAAGTTCTCAGAAAGGATTATGGCACAGCTGCAACTATCAAGCCTGGCATGAAGATTAAGGTGCCTGCTAAGAGGACTCCCATGTCCAAAGCCAGAGCCTGTACTCAAGTCCCAGAGACATCTAATCCCAAAGAGGCCGCTGCAGAAGGTAAGAAGAGTAAGGAAAGGGTCAAGAAGACCATGGCCAGAGTTGTTGGACAACCTTCCATGATGGAAGAGGAGGATGAAGAAGAGGTTGTTCCACCAGCACCTAAGGCTCCAAAGCTGATGGGTGATGCTATAAGGTCAGGGGATGCATCATCAAAGCCCAAAGAAGCACCGAAAGCTGCCTCCAAGCCAAAGACAACACCTAAGAGGAATACCAGGAGCATACCAGCTGCTGAGAAGAAGAAGGCCCCAATGCCTGAAGTTGCTGTTGAAGAAGAAGTGGAAGGACAAGTTCTGAGGAAGCTGAAGCCTAAGATTCCAGACCACAATGATGCTCATCTAGTGGCTGAGAACATGAAGCTGAGGAAGGATGCAGGGCTCAGACAGTTGAGGTTGTCTGATCCATATGCAATCAGGAGAAGGACTGTTGTGGACTACAGGTTCCACACTAAGGAACAACAGGATTTCTATGAGACTGTGTTGTTAGACAAAAAGCCTATTTTTGTGACATGAGGTGGGTGGATTGGAAATTTATCAAGGAGAATGAGGAACACTATCCTGGAGTGTATGACAGCTTCAGTTCTTGTGGAGTTGCAGACTTTGTGGGACAGAAGTTCACAAAGTGGAATGACGAGCTCATAATGCAATTCTACTCCACAGCACATTTCTATCCAGATGGCAGGATAGTTTGGATGTTTGAAGGTACAAGGTACCAATCAACTATTGAGGAATGGGCAAATCTGATCAATGCCCCTAAGGAGAGTGAAGATGACTTGGATGTCTATGCCAAGAAGAAGAAGGATCACAATTACATGGCACACATGTACAAGGAGATCCCAGATAAAGCTCTTGAGACTCATCAGTTTGGATCTGTACACTATCTTCTGTCAGGACTAACAACAATCAACTGGATCCTCAGGCACACTCTCTTTCCCAAGTCAGGTGACCACAACATGATCAGAGGCCATGCTATCAACTTGCTTCACATATTTGATGTGCCTCAGAAATTCAAGGACATGAGCCTCATAGTTGAGACTATCAAGAGGACAGCAGCAGACCAGAAGAGAAGCTGTGGGTATGCCCCACAAATCCAGGAGCTGATCAACTTGAAGATGGGCACATGCACATATCAGTTGGATAAGGAACATTTGCCTATCTATCCAGACTTTGAGGAAAATGAAGTTGTGATGAATGAGGATGAACCATCTTCAGTGCAAGCACAGGAGAAGAAGGAGAAGGCCAGGACAGAGAAAGCTACCAAGATGCCAACCATGGAAGAGACATCTCAGTACTTTTTGAAGAACAAACAAGATCAACTAGGCTACTTGATTGCATCCACTCTGAGGATTGAGAAAGGACTGGCCACCTTGACTCAAAACCAGGAGAGCCTGGAGAGGATCATGGAGCAGAATTTCTATGACTTGGACGTCAAAGTAACTGAGATCCAATCTGTTGGTGAGCAGCTTCAGGATGACATGCAGGAGAGGAAGGGCAGGACAACCACAGATGCATTTGCCAGAGCGCCTCGAGCTCACAGATCAGCTGCAGTGCCAGTGACAGACACCAGAGCCACTTCATCTGCACCAGCTACAGGTCCTACAGCTCCAGTGCAACCAGCTCTAGCACCTACACCTCCAGCTCCATCCACACCAAGACAAATATTTCAGGAAAGCTCAATGAATGGCATGGCATGGATGAGGAAAGTAGATCCCTCAAAATACTAAGGATAGAAGGATTGGCTCAAGCTCAAAAGCTCAAGACTCTGCATTTTATATTTTAGTGATCCGAGATCACATTGAGTCTATACGAAAAGCCAATACTATCAAGGAGGGATGAGGTGTTGCTTAATGAGTTTCTTGCTCCACAGTGCTTAGTGATATGCTCCAAAACCCCTCAACTACCTTCTCACATCGACATATGACCCAAACCAAAAGTCAAACTCGGCCCCACCGATTCTTTCTATCCGGCGCCACCGAGTTTAGATGTCATAGCCACTTCCACAAACCCTAGGCAATTCACTGATAGGGATCTCGGTCTCACCGAGATGGGATTGTAATCTCTCTGTTTCCCTTCGCAACGTTTCAGTCCAACCGAAGTGAGCGATCGGTCCCACTGAGATTGCAATGTAAACTTTCTGTTTCCTTTTTGTAACATTTCGGTCTCACCGGAATGAGCGAATTGGTCCCACTGAGTTTACCTGACCAACTCTCTGGTTAGCTTATTACCAAAATCGGTCTCACCCAGTTTGTGTAATCGGTCTCACAGAGATTACATTATGCCCTAACCCTACCCATATCGGTCCCACCGAAAACCCTAACGGTCACTAGGTTTACTAAATCGGTCTGACCGAGTTTGTTGATTCGGTCTCACCGGGATTGGTAAATTGTGTGTAATGGTTAGATTTTGTGTGGAGGCTATATATACCCCTCCACCTCCTCTTCATTCGTGGAGAGAGACATCAGAACAAACCTACACTTCCAACTTACCATTTTTGAGAGAGAATCACCTACTCATGTGTTGAGGCCAAGATATTCCATTCCACCATATGAATCTTGATCTCTAGCCTTCCCCAAGTTGCTTTCCACTCAAATCCTCTTTCCATCAAATCCAAATCCTGTGAGAGAGAGTTGAGTGTTGGGGAGACTATCGTTTGAAGCACAAGAGCAAGGAGTTCATCATCAACGCACCATTTGTTACTTCTTGGAGAGTGGTGTCTCCTAGATTGGCTAGGTGTCACTTGGGAGCCTCCGACAAGATTGTGGAGTTGAACCAAGGAGTTTGTAAGGGCAAGGAGATCGCCTACTTCGTGAAGATCTAGCGCTAGTGAGGCAAGTCCTTCATGGGCGATGGCCATGGTGGGATAGACAAGGTTGCTTCTTCGTGGACCCTTCTTGGGTGGAGCCCTCCGTGGACTCGCGCAGCCGTTACCCTTCGTGGGTTAAAGTCTCCATCAACATGGATGTACGATAGCACCACCTATCGGAACCATGACAAAAACATCCGTGTCTCCAATTGAGTTTGAATTCTCCAAACCCTTCCCCTTTACATTCTCGCAAGTTGCATGATTTACTTTCCGCTGCCCATATACTCTTTGCGTGCTTGCTTGAATTGTGTGAAGCTTGCTTGACTTGTGCTAGAATAGCTAAAATTTGCCAAAGACTAAAATTGGGAAAAGGTTAAGTTTTTAATTGGTCAAGTAGTCTAATCACCCCCCCCCCCTCTAGACATACTTCAAGATCCTACAACAGTTGTTAATGTTCTTTCGAACTTCTCACGCCACCCCTTAGGAGCTTGTTTAAGGCCATATATAGAGTTTAATAACTTGCACACCTTTACTTCCTGACCAGGTACTACAAAACCATCTGGCTGATCGATGTAAATTTCCTCCTTCAACTCTCCATTGAGGAAAGCCGTCTTAACGTCCATTTGATGAACGAGAATACCATGTGAGGCAGCCAGTGATAGTAGCACCCGAATTGTGATCAGTCTAGCCACAGGTGAGTAAGTATCAAAGAAGACTTCACCTTCTTTCTGGGTATAACCCTTAGCCACAAGCCGTGCCTTGTACTTTTCAATCGCACCATCAGGTCTAAGCTTCTTCTTGAACACCCACTTACATCCTACAGGTTTGCACCCATAAGGACGGTCAGTGATCTCCCAGGTTCCGTTGGCTAAGTTGGAATCCATCTCGCTACGAACAGCTTCCTTCTAGTAGTCAGCATCAGGAGATGCATAGGCTTCTGAAATAGTCCTGGGTGTGTCATCCACAAGGTACACAATGAAATCATCACCAAAGGACTTTGCAGTCCTCCGTATCACCAAAGGTTCCGTTAGCTAAGATAGAATCCATCTCGCAACTGAATTGCTTGAGGACAAGCAAAGGTTTAAGTTTGTCATGTTTACAACAACAAGAGCAACAGAGTTTGTAAAAGTTTTTCTTTATCACTTTCAGTTTGTCAGCTGAATTGCTTGAGGACAAGCAAAGGTTTAAGCTTGGGGGAGTTGATACGTCTCCAATGTATCTACTTTTCCAAACACTTTTGCCCTTGTTTTGGACTCTAACTTGCATGATTTGAATGAAACTAACCCGGACTGACACTGTTTTCAGCAGAACTACCATGATGTTGTTTTATGTGTAGAAAAGAAAAGTTCTCAGAATGCCCTGGAAATCAACGGAGGCACTTTTAGGCCAGGGGGCCCACGGGCTGTCCACGAGACAGGGGGGCGCCCTCCTATCTCGTCGGCCCCCCAGACCTCCTCCGACCTCAACTCCAACTCCATATATACCGTCTCGGGGAGAAAAAAATCAGGGAGAAAGTTTCATCGCGTTTCACAACACGGACCGCCACCAAGCCCTAGTCTATCTCGGGAGGGCTGATCTGGAGTCCGTTCGGGGCTCCGGAGAGGGGGATTCGTCGCCGTCGTCATCATCAACCATTCTCCATCACCAATTTCATGATGCTCACCGCCGTGCATAAGTAATTCCATTGTAGGCTTGCTGGACGGTGATGGGTTGGATGAGATTTACCATGTAATCAAGTTAGTTTTGTTAGGGTTTGATCCCTAGTATCCACTATGTTCTGAGATTGATGTTGCTATGACTTTGCTATGCTTAATGCTTATCACTAGGGCCCGAGTGCCATGATTTCAGATCTAAACCTATTATGTTTTCATGAATATATGTGTGTTCTTGATCCTATCTTGCAAGTCTATAGACACCTATTGTGTGTTATGATCCGATAACCCCAAAGTGACAATAATCGGGATACTTCTCGGTGATGACCGTAGTTTGAGGAGTTCATGTATTCACTATGTGTTAATGCTTTGGTCCGGTTCTCTATTAAAAGGAGGCCTTAATATCCCTTAGTTTTCACTAGCACCCCGCTGCCACGGGAGGGTAGGACAAAAGATGTCATGCAAGTTCTTTTCCATAAGCACGTATGACTATTTATGGAATACATGCCTACATTACATTGATGAATTGGAGCTAGTTCTGTGTCACCCTATGTTATAACTATTGCATGAGGAATCGCATCCGGCATAATTATCCATCACTGATCCATTGCCTACGAGCTTTTCACATATTGTTCTCCGCTTATTTACTTTTCCGTTGCTACTGTTACAACTACTACAAAACCCAAAAATATTTACCTTTCCTGTTGCTACCGTTACCATTACTATCATACCACTTTTGCCACTAAACACTTTGCTGCAGATACTAAGTTATCCAGGTGTGGTTGAATTGACAACTCAACTGCTAATACTCAAGAATATTCTTTGGCTCCCCTTGTGTCGAATCAATAAATTTGGGTTGTACTTCACCCTCGAAAGCTGTTGCGATCCCCTACACTTGTGGGTTATCAAGACTAATTTCTAGCACCGTTGCCGAGGAGCATAGCTCTATTCTCTGAGTCACTTGGGATTTATATCTGTTGATTACTATGAAGAACTTGAAAGACGATCGAACTACTATTTTGCCCTCAACTACGAGGGTAGGTAAGGAACTGCCATCTAGCTTTGCACAAGATTCTCCTTCCGTTATTAGTAAGCTTGCGACACCTAAACCTACTACTGCTATGAATTCTGATATGTCGCATGTTATTGATGATGCCACTTCTGCTATGCATGATGAATCTACTTCTGTGCGTGATACTACTTTGCCATTAGGTGAATTTCTTGATGAACAACTTGCTAGAGTTAGGTGGAATGAAAATATTGAAGATACTATTGATGATAGTGATGATGAACGTTCCCCCAATGATTATGTACTACCTGTTGTTCCTAAGGGTTACGTTATGAATGACAAAACTCCGATGGAAATTCTTGCTTGCAATGATAGATCTGATCATAAGAAATTATTAGCTAAATGGAAGCAGCAGTCTCTTAATGCTAGAATGAAACCCGATCCTGCTTTTGCTACTTCACCTATCTGTATTACTGATAAGGATTATGAATTCTCTGTTGATCCTGAGATTATTACTTTAGTTGAATCTGATCCTTTTTATGGCCTTGAATCTGAAACTGTTGTGGCACATCTTACCAAGTTGAATGATATAGCCACCCTATTTACTCATGATGAGAAGTCTCGCTATTTATATATCCTTAAGATATTTCCGTTCTCATTAAAGGGTGATGCTAAGACTTGGTATAATTCTCTCACTCCTGGTTGTGTTCGTAAGTCCCCAGGACATGATTTATTACTTCTCTGCTAAATATTTCCCTGCTCATAAGAAACAAGCTGCCTTGTGGGAAATATATAATTTTGAGCAAATCAAAGAAGAGAGTCTCCCACAAGCTTGGGGGAGGCTTCTCCAGTTACTTTATGCTTTGCCTGATCATTCACTTAAGAAAAATGAAATACTTGATATCTTTTATAATGGACTAACCGATGCTTCCAAGGACCACTTGGATAGTTGTGTTGGTTGTGTTTTCAGGGAAAGAACAGTCGACGAAGCTGAAATACTATTGAATAATATGTTGACTAATGAAAATAATTGGACTCTTCCCGAGCCAGTTCCTGAAGTAATTCCTGAACCAGTTGAGCCAACTCCTGAGCCTATTCCTAAACCCACTCCGAAGAAGAGAGGTGTTTTATTTCTCAGTCCTGAAGATATGCAAGAGGCAAAGAAATCAATGAAAGAAAAAGGTATTAAAGCTGAAGATGTTAAGAATTTACCTCCTATTGAAGAAATACATGGTCTTAACTTACCGCCTGAAGAACCACATTGTCTTGATACCCCAACACAGGTAGTAAAGGTAAATTCTCTCTATAGATATGATAAAGTTGAAATACCCTCTACTGAATTTCATAGCCCTTGCTTAGATGAATTTGATGAATTTATGGCTAGAAAGTTTTAATGCTTATGTTGGTAGAGAGTTAAAGAATAATGCTTTCGAGATAGGACACGTAGGTGATAATCTGGCTAGAGTTAAAGATGAACTTCACCGCGTTAGCAAATATGCTTCTATGGTTGCTACTCAAGCTGAGCAAGTACTCAAAGCTCAAAATGATTTGCTTGATAAATTGAATAATAAAAATGACTTTGTTGTTAGAGTGGCTACTAGAACTGGTAGAATGACTCAGGAACCTTTGTATCCTGAAGGCCACCCTAAGAGAATCGAGCAAGATTCTCATAGAAATAAATTAGAGGCACCTACTTCTTCTAAGAAGAAGAAAAAGAAAGTCGATAGAACATTGCATGCTTCTAGTGAACCTATTGTACACACACCTGAGAATCCCAATGATATTTCTATTTCTGATGCTGAAACGCAATCAGGTGATGAACATGAACCTAGTGATAATGTTAATGATAATGTTCATGTTGATGCTCAGCCTAGCAAAGATAATGATGTAGAGATTGAACCTGCTGTTGATCTTGATAACCCACAATCAAATAATCAACGTTA
Organism: Triticum timopheevii; assembly: GCA_963921465.1. NCBI lineage: Eukaryota > Viridiplantae > Streptophyta > Magnoliopsida > Poales > Poaceae > Triticum > Triticum timopheevii. Next base: position 482,906,678 of record OY997270.1, on the reverse strand, counting down.
TGATAAGAGAGATTTTATTGCTAGGAAGCACGGTAAAGAAAGAGAACCACGGGTTCAGAAACCCATGCCCTTTCCTCCTAAACCATCCAAGTCAAAGGATGATGAGGATTTTGAGCGCTTTGCTGAAATGATTAGACCTATTTTCTTACGTATGCACTTAACTGATATGCTGAAAGCAAATCCTTATGCTAAATATATGAAGGATATCATCACAAATAAAAGAAAGATACTGGAAGCTGAAATTTCCACCATGCTTACTAATTACACTTTTATGGGTGGAATACCAAAGAAACTTGGAGATCCGGGTGTACCAATTATACCATGCTCTATTAAAAGAAATTATGTTAGAACTGCTTTATGTGATCTTGGAGCCGGTGTTAGTGTTATGCCTCTCTCTTTATATCATAGACATGAATTGAATAAGTTGACACCTACTGAAATATCTTTGCAAATGGCCAATAAATCAACTGCTATACCTGTCGGTGTTTGTGAGGATGTGCATGTTGTGGTTGCAAATGTCACTATCTTAACGGACTTTGTTATTCTTGATATTCCCGAGGACGATAGTATGTCTAGTATCCTTGGTAGACCTTTTCTTAATACTGCAGGGGATGTTATTGATTGCAACAAAGGCAATGTCACTTTTCATGTTAATGGTAATGAGCATACGGTACACTTTCCGAGGAAACAATCTCAAGTTCATAGCATCAATTCTATTGAAAAAGTTCCAACTATCATTTTTGGAGGTTTTGAATTTCCTCTCCCTACTGTCAAAAAAAGTATGATATTCTTATTGTTGGGGATTTTCATATCCCCGTTGAGGTAACTTAGTGTCGTTCGAAATTTCTCCGGTTCCGTGTTATTCGGAATGAGTTTGTTAATTCAACCTTGTTAGCGGGTTCATTTTGATGATCACGAGATGGATGAAACTAGAAGGCACAACCTTTTGTACCCTCTTTTTTTACTTTCTGTTATTTAGAATAAATAAAGCAAAAATAGTATTATCTGTCTGTTTTCTGATTTATCCGTGCAATAAAAAAAATAGTCCGAAAATAAAAGTGCTCCAAATGCCCTGCAAATTTAGTATGATTTTTTCTGGAATATTTGAGGATTTTAGGCACTGAAAACACCGCAGGAGGGCCAAGCACCAGGCCACGAGAGAGGAGGGCGCCCCCCCCCTGTAGGGCGCGCCCCCCTCTCTCGTGGGCCCCTGGTGGCTCCCCTCCACTTATGCCAGCACCCACACACTCCATCTTCTACCCAAAAAAATTCCCATCCAGTTCATGCCCGAGTCTAGCTCGTTTTGCTGTGATTTTTGATCTCTTAGCTCAAAGCTCCATTCACAAAACTGCTTTGGTAGATTGTTGCTTGGTATGTGACTCCTCCATTGGTCCAATTAGTTTTTGTTCTAGTGCTTTATTCATTGCAAATCCTTGCTGCCTTGGTGACCCTGTTCTTGAGCTTGCATGTTAAATTTTTGAGGTCCCAAGCAATTCGAATGCATGATATAGGCTCTAGGCACTTGTAGGAGTAGTTGCTATCAATCTTGTTTAGTTTTATCCGCTTTTATTTTGAAGTTACTAAAATTCCAGAATTTTTCAGAAAATGTTAAGGAGGTTCTTTAAAGGCTCTTCTAGCCAAAGCTCTAAGGAAAAACAAGACAAAGAGAAGGAAAAGCCCAAGTATAATCTTCCTCGCTTAGCGGAAGTACGGTCATGTGAATGGCCATGTGAGGATTTCTTGAAGGAAGCCGGAATTCATGAAGACTTTTATGCTTTAATCGGGACGGCAGGCCTCACCGGTTTCATGAACGACCGAATCGATCAGTATCTCTTACTCACCAATACTTTCGTGCAAAACTTCTATTATTATCCTAAGAAGTCACCGCCTGCAGTATCATTTCATTTATATGATGAATTCAAAGAAATGTGTTTACGTCATTTTTGTGTGGTATGTAGGATACCTTATGAGGGAGAATTAGAGGAACCCCACCGTGATGATGTGGATGGTTTTGTTAAAACTATTGCTGTAGAAGAGCGAAAGAAGGGCTCTGAGGCAAAAGTCTCTAGCATACACTTTCCTGTTTTACGCTACTTTGCCATATTTGCTAGTAGATGCTTGATTGGTCGTGGGAATAGTGGAAATTTGAGTGTTCCAGATATTATTATTCTTCAACATGCTTTGCTGGGAGACAATAGTTTTAGTATGGGTGTCGTCGTTGCTAAACGGCTAGCCCTGAATCATACAAAAGGCCCCATATTTGGAGGTATCTATGTTGCATGCCTTGCTGAATATTTTCAGATACCCATTAGACACCTTGAGGAGGAGGAGACAAAATTGCTTCCTCACATTTTAGATTACAAGAGCATGGTAGCACACAAGTATATCGTTGACAACGAAGATAAGATGCTCTTGTATAAACTTAGATTTAATAAGAAACACATTGAGATTATTATTTTTCCTGCGCCTCTGTTGTTTGACTTACTTGCAGAAAATTTTCTCATCACACCGAAAGAGGTGAACAGCCATCTGGCCCAAGCTTTTACTCCAGAACATGAACCTGAGTTGGACCCTTATCGTGCATCATCTGTCCAGTGGGATCCAGAGATGACCAGCCATTATTATCCTGATTATACCTCTCCTTACACAGGAGAGAGTAGCAGCAGTCCTTGGTATTAGACCAACTTAGGCCAAAAGCCTAAGCTTGGGGGAGTACGTATTTCTCACCGACTTTACATTCATGTTCACACACTAGTCGTCGGTGCTCATACTCTTTCATTGTATTATCCATGTTAGTTTAAATTTATTTTTCTAGTTTTCTACTTGTGTGTTTGTTAAACCTTAAGAAAAACCAAAAAAATTAGTTAGTTTAATTTCCTTGCTTGTAGTAGAAATTAAAATGAAAACCCAAAAATATTTCTCGTTCTACTTTTACTTGTTGGGAGCTTTCCCGTGTAAATAGTTTTATTTTCTTTCTTTCCTTTGGGGGTCGAGAAGACCATATTGAAAATGCTTAGTGGCTCTTATATGCATGATTGATTATTTATATTTAGAGCCCATATTACTTGTCTTCTCTCTTGAGTTGAATGCTTGCAGATTCTAGCTTAGTCCAATGCACGTGCACTCTTATTATTATACACTTCGTTCGGTCGTGCTAGTGATAGGCAATAATGATGATATATGATGGACTTATTGGGATGAGAAAAACTGGTATGAACTCGACCTCTCTTGTTTTTGTAAATATGATGATTCATCATTCCTGAGTCAGCTATTATGACATAAACATATTTGCAATGACATTTAGAGATTATAGTTGCTTGTGCCATGCTTGATTAGCTATGAGTTATAATGGTTTACCTTGCGTGCCAACATGCTATTAGAATGATTATGATGTGGTATGATGGGATGGTATCCTCCTTTAAATGAATTGAGTGACTCGACTTGGCACATGTTCACGCATGTAGTTGAAACAAATCCACATAGCCTTCATGATATTTATGTTCATGGTGGATTATATCCTACTCATGCTTGTATCCGGTGTGAATTAATTTTAATGCATGCTTACGACTGTTGTCGCTATCTCAGTTGGTCGCTTCCCAGTCTTTTGCTAGCCTTCACCTGTACTAAGCGGGAATACTGCTTGTGCATCCAAACTCCTTAAACCCCAAAGTTGTTCCATATGAGTCCACTATACCTTCCTTTATGTGGTCTCTACCTGCCATTCCAAGTAAATTTGTATGTGCCAAACTCCAAACCTTCAAATGAAATTCTGTTTTGTATGCTCGAGCAGCTCATGTTACAACTAGGGCTGCCTATATCTTTTATGCTAGGCGGGTTATTCTCAAGAGGAGTGGACTCCGCTCCTCATTCACGAGAAAGGGCCGGTAACCGGGCTACCCAGTCCCATGATCCAAAAAGATCAAAGCAAATCAAAATAATTAAACAAAACTCCCATAGGGTTGTTGTATGTTGGAGGCACTCGTTATTTCGAACAAGCCATGGATGATGCTTGTTGGTGGTTGGGGGAGTATAAACCTTTACCATTCTGTTTGGGAACTGCCTATAATGCATGTAGTATCGAAGAGACAGCCATCTCATAGTTGTTGTGTTGACAGCGAAAGTATGACGTTCAAAATGTTATTCAATCTCTATTTTAAAATCGAGCTCTGGCACCTCTACAAATCCCTGCTTCCCTCTGCGAAGGGCCTCTCTATTTACTCTTTACGTTGAGTCATCACCCTGCTTATTAAAAGCACCCGCTGGAGAGCACACTATCCTTTGCATTCATTATCATTGGTTTATATTGGGTATGACTTGACTGGATCTCTTTTACCATGAATTATAATGTTTAGTCAGTCCTTTATCTTTAAAGGTGCTCTGCATTTATGTTTTGCGGTCTTAGAAAGGGCTAGCGAGATACCATTTTGCTATATCATGTTATGATTATTTTTAGAAAGTGTTGTCATCTGAGTTTTATTATTATGACTTGCTAGCTGATTATGCTATTGATATGAGTAATTGTGAGACCTTTGTGTTATTGTGAGTATGGTTAGTTCATAATATTTGCTGAAAATTGAATGCTGGCATTTCATGTTTACAACAACAAGAGCAACAGGGTTTGTAAAAGTTTTTCTTTATCACTTTCAGTTTGTCAACTGAATTGCTTGAGGACAAGCAAAGGTTTAAGCTTGGGGGAGTTGATATGTCTCCAACGTTTCTACATTTCCAAACACTTTTGCCGTTGTTTTGGACTCTAACTTGCATGATTTGAATGAAACTAACCCGGACTGACGCTGTTTTCAGCAGAACTACCATGATGTGGTTTTATGTGTAGAAAAGAAAAGTTCTCGGAATGCCCTTGAAATCCACGGAGGCAGTTTTCAGATTTAATAAGAAATTTTGGCGAAAGAATCAAGGCTAGGGGGCCCACGGGCTGTCCACGAGACAGCCCCCCCCCCCTAGGGGCGCGCCGTCCTATCTCATGGGCCCCCCGGAGGATTTTTTTTCTCCCTGAGACGGTATATATGGAGTTGGAGTTGAGGTCAGGGAGAAAGTTTCATCGCGTTTCACGACACGGAGCCGCCGCCAAGCCCTAATCTCTCTTGGGAGGGATGATCTAGAGTCCGTCGGGGCCCCGGAGAGGGGGATTCGTCGCTGTCGTCATCATCAACCATCCTCCATCACCAATTCCATGATGCTCACCGCCGTGCGTGAGTAATTCCATCGTAGGCTTGCTGGACGGTGATGGGTTGGATGAGATTTACCATGTAATCAAGTTAGTTTTGTTAGGGTTTGATCCCTGGTATCCACTATGTTCTGAGATTGATGTTGCTATGACTTTGCTATGCTTAATGCTTGTCACTAGGGCCCGAGTGCCATGATTTCAGATCTGAACCTATTATGTTTTCATGAATATATGTGTGTTCTTGATCCTATCTTCCAAGTCTATAGACACCTATTATGTGTTATGACCCGACAACCCCGAAGTGACAATAATCGGGATACTTCTCGGTGATGACCGTAGTTTGAGGAGTTCATGTATTCACTATGTGTTAATGCTTTGGTCCGGTTCTCTTTTAAAAGGAGCCCTTAATATCCCTTAGTTTCCACTAGGACCCCGCTGCCACGGGAGGGTAGGACAAAAGATGTCATGCAAGTTCTTTTCCATAACCATGTATGACTATTTACGGAATACATGCCTACATTACATTGATGAATTAGAGCTAGTTCTGTGTCACCCTATGTTATAACTATTGCATGAGGAATCACATCCGGCATAATTATCCATCACTGATCCATTGCCTACGAGCTTTTCACATATTGTTCTCCGCTTATTTACTTTTCCGTTGCTACTGTTACAACTACTACAAAACCCAAAAATATTTACCTTTCCTGTTGCTACCGTTAATATTACTGTCATACCACTTTTGCCACTAAACACTTTGCTGCAGATACTAAGTTATCCAGGTGTGGTTGAATTGACAACTCAACTGCTAATACTCAAGAATATTCTTTGGCTCCCCTTGTGTCGAATCAATAAATTTGGGTTGTACTTCACCCTCAAAAGCTGTTGCGATCCCCTACACTTGTGGGTTATCAGCAGTTCCCAAACAGAATGGTAAAAGTTTGTACTCCCCCACCACCAACAAGCATCATTCCATGGCTTGCTCGAAACAACGAGTGCCTCCAACTAACAACAACCCTGGGGGAGTTTTTTTAATTAAATTGATTTGCTTTGATATTTTTGGATCATGGGACTGGGCATCCCTGTTACCGGCCCTTTCTCGTGAATGAGGAGCGGAGTCCACTCCTCTTGAGAATAACACACCTAGCATGGAAGATATATGCAGCCCTAGTTGAAACATGAGCTGCTCGAGCATACAAAAAAGAATTTCATTTGAAGGTTTGGAGTTTGGCACATACAAATTTACTTGGAACGGCAGGTAAATACCGCATATAGGAAGGTATGGTGGAATCATATGGAACAACTTTGGGGTTTATGGAGTTTGGATGCACAAGCAGTATTCCCGCTTAGTACAGGTGAAGGCTAGCAGAAGACTGGGAAGCGACCAACTGAGAGAGCGACAATAGTCATAAACATGCATTAAAATTAATTCACACCGAGTACAAGCATGAGTAGGATATAATCTACCATGAACATAAATATCATGAAGGCTATGTTGATTTGTTTCAATTACATGCGTGAACATGTGCCAAGTCGAGTCACTCAATTCATTCAAAGGAGGATACCATCCCATCATACCACATCATAATCACTCTAATAGCATGTTAGCACGCAAGGTAAACCATTATAACTCATAGCTAATCAAGCATGGAACAAGCAACTATAATCTCTAAATGTCATTGTAAATATGTTTACTTCATAATAAGTTGAATCAGGAATGATGAACTCATCATATTTACAAAAACAAGAGAGGTCGAGTTCATACCAGCTTTTCTCATCTCAATCAGTCCATCATATATCGTCATTATTGCCTTTCACTTGCACGACCGAACGATGTGTATAATAATAATAGTACACGTGCATTGGACTAAGCTGGAATCTGCAAGCATTCAACTCGAGAGAGAAGACAAAGTAATATAGGCTCTAAGTTAAATAAACAATCATGCATATGAGAGCCACTAAACATTTTCAATATGGTCTTCTACTCTCGACCCCCAAAGGAAAGAAAAGAAAAGAAAACTATCTACACGGGAAAGCTCCCAACAAGTAAGAAAAAGAACGAGAAATCTTTTTGGGTTTTTCAATTTAATTACTACTACAAGCATGGAAATTAAACTAATTAATTTTTTTGGTTTTTCTCAAGGTTTAACAAACACACAAGAAAAAGGCTAGGAAAAGAAAATTAAACTAGCATGGATAATACAATGAAAGAGTATGAGCACCGACGACTAGAATAGTGTGTGAACATGAATGTAAAGTCGGTGAGAAATACGTACTCCCCCAAGCTTAGGCTTTTGGCCTAAGTTGGTTTATTGCCAAGGACTGCAGCTACTCTCCCCGGTGTACTGAGAGGTGTAATCAGGATACCACTGGCTGGCCATCTCCGTGTCCCACTAGTAGGATGATGCACGATAAGGGTCCAGTGCAGGTTCCGGCTCAGGCTCAGGTTCTGTAGTGGATGCTTGGCCTTGATGAGCGTACACTGCTTTCGGCGTGACAAGAAAATTATCTGCAATCAAATCAAACAACAGAGGCGTAGGCAAAATAATAGTCTCATTGTGTTTCTTATTAAATCTGAGGTTATACAAGAGCATCTTATCTTCGTTGTCAACAATGAACTCATGTCTCCCCAACAATAAGAATATCATATTTTTCTCTTGACAGTAGGGAGAGGAAATTCAAAACCTCCAATAATGATAGTTGGAACTTTTCCAATAGAATTGATGCTATGAACTTGAGATTGTTTCCTCAGAAAGTGTACCGTATGCTCATTACCATTAACATGAAAAGTGACATTGCCTTTGTTGCAATCAATAACAGCCCCTGCAGTATTCAAAAAGGGTCTACCAAGGATAATCGACATACTATCGTCCTCGGGAATATCAAGTATAACAAAGTCTGTTAAGATAGTGACATTTGCAACCATAACAGGCACATCCTCATAAATACCGACAGGTATAGCAGTTGATTTATCAGCCATTTGCAAAGATATTTCAGTAGGTGTCAACTTATTCAATTCAAGTCTACGATGTAAACAGAGAGGCATAACACTAACACCGGCTCCAAGATCACATAAAGCAGTTCTAACATAATTTCTTTTAATGGAGCATGGTATAGTTGGTACCCCCGGATCTCCAAGTTTCTTTGGTATTCCACCCTTAAAAGTGTAATTAGCAAGCAAGGTGGAAATTCCAGCTTCCGGTATCTTTCTTTTGTTTGTAATGATATACTTCATATATTTTGCATAAGGGTTTACTTTAAGCATATCAGTTAAGCGCATACGGAAGAAGATAGGTCTAATCATTTCAGCAAAGCGCTCAAAATCCTCATCATCCTTTGTCTTGGATGGTTTAGGAGGAAAGGGCATGGGTTTCAGAACCCATGGTTCTCTTTCTCTACCGTGCTTCCTAGCAACAAAATCTCTCTTATCATAACGTTGATTCTTTGATTGTGAGTTATCAAGATCAACAGCAGGTTCAATCTCTACATCATTATTTCTGCTAGGTTGAGCATCAACATGAACATTATCATTAACATTATCACTAACTTCATGTTCATCACCTGATTGTGTTTCAGCATCAGAAATAGAGATATCATTGGAATTGTCAGGTGTGTCTACCATAGGTTCACTAGAAGCATAAAAAGTCCTATCGTTTTTCTTTTTCTTCTTTTTGGAAGAACTAGATGCCTCTAAATTATTTCTCTGAGAATCTTGCTTGATTCTCTTAGGGTGGCCTTCAGGATACAAATGTTCCTGAGTCATTCTACCAGTTCTAGTAGCCACTCTAACAGCATAGTCATTTTTATTATTTAATTCATCAAGCAAATCATTTTGAGCTTTAAGTACTTGCTCAGCTTGAGTAGCAACCATAGATGCATATTTGCTAATGAGTTTAAGTTCACCTTTAACTCTAGCCATATAATCACTCAAGCGTCCAATCTCGAAAGCATTATTCTTTAATTCTCTACCAACATAAGCATTAAAACTTTCTTGTCTAGCCATAAAGTCATCACATTCATCTAAGCATGGGCTATGAAATTTAGTAGAAGGGATTTCAACTTTATCATATCTATAGAGAGAATTTACCTTTACTACCTGTGTCAGGTTATCAAGACAATGTGGTTCTTCAACAGGCGGTATATTAAGACCATGTATTTCTTCAATAGGAGGTAAATTCTTAACATCTTCAGCTTTTATACCTTTTTCTTTCATTGATTTCTTTGCCTCTTGCATATCTTCGGGACTAAGAAATAGAACACCTCTCTTCTTAGGAGTGAGTTTAGGAATAGGCTGAGGAGTTGGCTCAATTGCTTCAGGAATTGCATCAGGAATTGGCTCAGGAAGAGTCCGATTATTTTCATTAGTCAACATATTATCAATAGTAATTCAGCTTCATCGACTGTTCCTTCCCTGAAAACACAACCAGCACAACTATCCAAGTAGTCCTTGGAAGCATCGGTTAGTCCATATAAAAGATATCAAGTATTTCATTTTTCTTAAGAGGATGATCAGGCAAAGCATTAAGTAATCGGAGAAGCCTCCCCCAAGCTTGTGGGAGTCTCTCTTCTTTGCTTTGCACAAAATTATATATTTCCCGCAAGGCAGCTTGTTTCTTATGAGCAGGGAAATATTTAGCAGAGAAGTAATAAATCATATCCTCGGGACTACGCACACAACCAGGAGCAAGAGAATTAAACCAAGTCTTAGCATCACCCTTTAATGAGAATGGAAATATCTTAAGGATAGAATAATAGTGAGACTTCTCATCATTAGTAAACATGGTGGCTATATCATTCAACTTGGTGAGATGTGCCACAACAGTTTCAGATTCAAGGCCATAAAAAGGATCAGATTCAACTAAAGTAATAATCTCAGGATCAACAAAGAATTCATAATCCTTATCAGTAACATAGATAGGTGAAGTAGCAAAAGCAGGGTCAGGTTTCATTCTAGCATTAAGAGATTGCTGCTACCATTTAGCTAATAACTTTTTAAGATCATATCTATCTTTACAAGCAAAGATAGCTCTAGTAGCTTCCTCTTCCATAACATAACCCTCAGGGACAACAAGTAATTCAGAATCAGGGGGAGAACTTTCAGCACTATCATCAATAATAGCATCTTCAATAATTTCATTCTCTCTAGCCCTAGCAAGTTGTTCATCAAGAAATTCACTTAATGGCAAAGTGGTATCACGCACAGAAGTAGTTTCATCATAAGTATCATGCATAGCAGAAGTGGCATCATCAATAACATGCGATGTATCAGAATTCATGGCAGTAGCAGATTTAGGTGTCGCAAGCTTACTCAAAACAGAAGGAGAATCTAGTGCAGAGCTAGATGGCAGTTCCTTACCTCCCCTCGTAGTTGAGAAAAAATCTTGGTTCTTTCGTCTTTCAAGTTCCTCATAGTGATCAACAGATATAAATCCCAAGTGACTCCGAGAATAGAGCTATGCTCCTCGGCGACGGCGCCAGAAATTAGTCTTGATAACCCACAAGGGTAGGGGATCGGAACAGCTTTCGAGGGTAAAGTATTCAACCCAAATTTATTGATTCAACACAAGGGGGGGCAAAGAATATTATTGAGTATTAGCAGTTGAGTTGTCAATTCAGCCACACCTGGATAACTTAGTATCTGCAGCAAAGTATTTAGTTGTCAATTCAGCCACACCGGTGTCAATTAACCAATCAGGAGATTGAAATACTAAAAGGATGGTAGGAAGAATACTGTACCCAGATTCCTTCATATCAGTATCACCGATGACAACATTAGCGGTCTTGCCTCTCTTCTCATGTTCGCGCTCCTCAAAGTGGTTAGGACACTTCGGAGCCTAGTGATTAGGATCACCGCAGACATGGCAAAGTCCCTTCCCCTTCTTGTGAGAATTCTTCTTGAAGTTGGTAGAATGCGATGGCTTGTTCTTTGTATCAAACTTGCATTTCACCTGAGTTTTGTTCTTGTTGTTTTTGAACTTGTTGTGCTGGAAGTTCTTCTTATGTACCATGTGGGCACTAGAAGCTCCCTCAGCAACTCGAGCATGTGTGTCCTTTGCTCTCGCCTTCTCTTCAACATCAAGAGTACCAATGAGATCCGCAACAGAAAACTCTTGTCTCTTGTGTTTCAGGGAAGTATCAAAATTGTTCCACGAAGGTGGAAGCTTGGCAATGATGCCTCCGGCAACAAATTTATCCGGCAACACACACTTGAAGTACTCAAGTTCTTTTGCGAGCGACTGTATCTCGTGAGCCTGCTGTACAACAGAGCGCTCATAAGTCATCTTGTAGTCATAGAATTGCTCCATGACGTACAACTCGTTGCCGGCATCCGAGGCACCAAACTTGGCCTCGAGCGCAGCACACATGTCCTTGCCATTGTCAAACGACATATACGAGTCCACAATGGAGTCATCAAGAACACCCAGAAGAGCACCTTTAAAGAGAGTATCGATCTTCTCAAAAGTTTCCAGTTGTGTTGGATTAAGATCGCCCTCAGGCTTGCCCTTGGTGGCGTCATAGCAGCCCATGGTCTGAAACCAGTAGACTGCTCTCGTGCGCCTCCTCTTATATTGCGCCCCCTTAAAGGAAGGCGGCTTCAGATGCGCAGCAAAACCACTTGGAGAAAATTGCCTATAATCAGGTTTTTGGATTGTTGGATATATGAGCAAATTACTATGAGATTTAATCCGAATAAATAGAAGATAAATCATGACTACAGTAGCAGAGATTGAACTAATCATGCGAACTAGCATAGCAGATGAACATATCACATCTAGAGCACATACTAGAAACTTGAATTCTACCATGATCTCAAATAGGAAAGATAGAATCACATACGGTGCAGCGGGAGCAGCACCGCCAGCGTTGACGTTGTTGCCCATGTCGTCGAGGCTGAGGTTGCCGAGGTCGGGGAAGAAGTCGTCGTTCGCGAAGTTGTCACTACCAGCAGTAGCACGAGTGCACTCCCCAAAAACCTGATCGCCCCTCTCCCGTACAGGATCACGAGAGGCGGGGTTCCGGAGGCCTGCTGTCCCTTCTCCTGGTGCACGCCGAAAGGAGGGATGGAGAAGACTTGCTTGGCGGCGCAATGATCTGGAACGGTGGTGAGAAACCATTCGAAGCGGCGGCGGCTAGGGTAGACGTCTGCCTAACTATATAGTGCGGGCCGGGTAGGTCGTGGGAGTAAACCCCACGTCCGAGTCGGCACGATCCAAAAGAATCGGAAACTGTTCAGCAATTAATACATTTGTGAATTATTAATTAATGACTCATTAATTTTTTTCCGAGCAGCAAAAATATAGACAACGTGCATAGCTCTGTCCTCGGCTCGGCTCAATCCCGCAACCCGGGCGCGTCGTGACGAGGCGAGGCGTGGCGTGGCAAAGCGAGCGAGGAGGAGGAGCGCGTGTGTAGGTCTCCTCTTCTCATGCTCATACAAGTGGTAGAAGAGATCACCTTATAAAGAGGTGCAACTCTCTCTCAACTTATGAGGTGGGTCTAAACTTTAGCCTCACTCACTCCACTGACATGTGTGCATGAATGGGCCAAGAGAATTTCAGAATTTTAGTTGGGCTTTGGGCCAAAAGCCCACTAGCAAATTCCAACAATTCCCCACAAAGTCTCATTGGCACATTTCGCCATTTGGTTCCAAAACATTGTTATATACTAGTGCTTAGTGGAGACTGTGAAGTTGAACTTCCACTTAGAGATTTATGCTACACTAGATCACAACTTGAATAGTGGACTATGCTTTAAACTACAAGTTTTCTGCGAGACTAGTTTCACACAAATTCTTGACCGATACTGGGTTGCCGCAAGGCTTCCCGCGGGTGGAGTGTATACGTTGTACTCCAGGGCCTTTCATGAATTTATTAGAGAGCACCCACTTCTCACAGACTGCGATGTTAACAATCAAATTCATATAGGTGTGTTCCTCAGGAGATGCTCTGCAGGACAACATCTCTGCTTACTCAAATAAGCCACTTGGAACATATTAAGATAGATATCAACCTGCCATGCAGATCAGGAGAGTATTGCATCTTCACGGAGTGGGATAATTGAAATAAGGATACTCTCCTCTCAGCTGACCAACAGCTTGTCTCCCAGTTCTACTTCATGGGATCTCCGATCACATAGAGTGGGTTACCACTATGGACAACTCATGCGGTGGGTCTCAAACCCATCTCCATCGAGGCATTACCTATCACATCACATGATAGACCCTTTGTGAAGGGATCTACCAAGTTTTTTGATGTTTGGATACTCCGGAGTTCCTCAGTTTCCTGACAGATTTTAATCTCCTCTTCAAATACCTTGAGGACTTCATATTGTCCTTAGAACTGTTTATCTTGACGATCACAGTTTGATTATCATAGTTCATCAGGATAGGGGGTATTGGTTTTTCAACCATAGGTAAGTCCATCAATAGCTCATGAAGCCACTCTGCTTCAACAGTGGCAGTGTCTAATGCAGTGAGTTCTGCTTCCATAGTTGACCTCGTTAAGATGGTCTGCTTGCAAGACTTCCAGGAAACAGCGCCACCGCCAAGTGTAAAAACATAACCACTTGTGGCCTTAATCTCATCAGCATCAGATATCCAGTTCGAGTCACTATACCCCTCAGTACCCTTGGATACCCGATGTAGTGAATCCCATAGCTCGCATTGCCCTTCAAGTAGCGCATAACTTTCTCAAGAGCACGCTAATGATCATCTCCCGATTTTGACACAAACCGACTCAGCTTGCTCACAGCAAAAGAGATTTCAGGCCTCGTGGCACTCGCCAAAATACATAAGCGAGCCAATAATCTGAGAATACCTCAGTTGATCTCTAGCAATCCGTCGATTCTTTTGAAGCAACACACTAGCATCATATGGAGTTGGAGAAGGCGTGCAGTCGCTATAACCAAAACGACTCAAGACCTTTTCCACATAGTGAGACTGAAGCAGTGTGATCCCACCATTCTCATCTTTTAACAGCTTGATGTTTAAGATAACATCAGCTACTCCTAGATCCTTCATCTCAAAACAGCGAGATAAGAAATCCTTAACCTCCTTGATTAAATCAAGTTTGGTTCCAAAGATCAATATGTCGTCGACATACAGACAAAGAATTACTCCTTCGCCCCCACCATGGCGATAGTACACACACTTGTCACCATCATTTACTACAAAGCTGGCAGCAGTTAATGTTCTTTCAAACTTCTCATGCCACTCCTTAGGAGCTTTTTTAAGGCCATATAAAGACATTAATAACTTGCACACCTTTCCTTCCTGACCAGGTACTACAAAACCATCTGGCCGATCCATGTAAATTTCCTCCTTCAACTCTCCATTTAGGAAAGCCGTCTTAACGTCCATTTGATGAACAAGAAGACCAAGTGAGGCAGCCAGTGATAGTACCACCCGAATTGTGGTCAGTCTAGCCATGGGTGAGTAAGTATCAAAGAAGCCTTCACCTTCTTTCTGGATATAACCCTTAGCCACAAGCCGTGCCTTGTACTTTTCAATCATACCATCAGGTCTAAGCTTCTTCTTGAACACCCACTTACATCCTACAGGTTTGCACCCATAAGGACGGTCAGTGATCTCCCAGGTTCCGTTGGCTAAGTTGGAATCCATCTCGCTACGAACAGCTTCCTTCTAGTAGTCAGCATCAGGAGATGCATAGGCTTCTGAAATAGTCCTGGGTGTGTCATCCACAAGGTACACAATGAAATCATCACCAAAGGACTTTGCAGTCCTCCGTATCTTACTCCTTACAGGAATTTCATTGTCACCCTCAACAGGATTCTCAATGTGTTCCATCACAATGGTGGGTTCAGGAATTACAGTGAGTTCCTCACTAGATGGAGTAGGTATCTCCTGATTTGATGAACTTGACATATCCTTCATAGGAAATATGTCCTCAAAGAAAGTTGCATCATTAGACTCCATAATTGTACCAACATGCATGTCGGATACCTCAGATTTTATTATCAAAAATCTATAGCCAATGCTATGAAAAGCATATCCCAGAAGAACACAATCCACGGTTTTTGGTCCAAGCTTGCGCTTCTTGGGAATTGGTATATTGACTTTCACCAAACAACCCCAAGAACATAGGTAAGAGAGTTTCAACCATTTCCTTTCCCATTCCTCAAATGGAGTCATGGTCTTATGCTTTGTGGGAACTCGGTTTAGGACATGACACGCGGTCATTAGCACCTCCCCCCACCATTCCTTGGAAAGACCCGATGTGTCTAACATGGCGCTAACCAAATTAGTTAGAGTTCGGTTCTTTCTTTCGGCCACCCCATTAGACTGAGGTGAGTAGGGAGCCATCCTCTCATGGATTATACCATGTTCCGCACTAAACAGATCAAATTCATTGGAAAAATACTCTCCACCACGATCGGACCTAAGCCGTTTAATTTTTCGATCAAGTTGGTTCTCTGCCTCAGCTTTATAGTTTTTGAAGAAATTTAAAACCTCATATTTTGATTTTAGAAGATACACATAACAATATCTAGTGGAGTCATCAATCAACATCATGAAATATCTCTTTCCACCTTTTGTCAACACTCCATTCATCTCACAAAGATCAGAATGTATAAGCTCTAGTTGCGCCAAGTCTCTTGCCTCTGCAGTCTTATGGGACTTGTGAGGTTGTTTAGCTTGCACACATACCTGGCACTTAGAGCCTTTGAAATTAGAGATTTTCGGAATTAAATTCATATTGGCTAGCCCCGTCATGCAATCAAAGTTAATATGACAAAGTCGTGAATGCCAAATATCCGACTCATTATTGTGGCAAACATTATTAATAACTTTAGTGCAAATATCTGACAAAGATAGGCGGAACAAGCCTCCGCACTCATAGACTTTCCCAACAAATTGTCCACACTTGGGAATTACAAATTTATTGGACTCAAAAAACTAACTTAAAACCATCTCGACATAAACGGGAACCGCTAACGAGATTTTTATTGATGGACGGCACATGATGAACGTTCTTCGGACGCACGGTCTTGCCCGAAGTAAACTTCAGGTCGACCGTACCGACACATCGAACGATGGCATGTGATCTATTCCCCATCAGCAAGGAAGAAGTCCCTGTGACCTGGTAAGAAGAAAACATTGAGGCGTCAGCACAAACATGTACATTATTGGCACCGGTGTCAATTAACCAATCAGGAGATTGAAATACTACAAGGATGGTAGGAAGATTATTGTACCCAGATTCCTTCATATTAGTATCACCGATGACAACATTAGCGGACTTGCCGCTCTTCTCATGTTCGCGCTCCTCAAAGTGGTTAGGACACTTCGGAGCCCAGTGATTAGGATCACAGCAGACATGGCAAAGTCCCTTCCCCTTCTTGTGAGAATTCTTCTTGAAGTTGGTAGAATGCGATGGCTTGTTCTTTGTATCAAACTTGCTTTTGCCCTGAGTTTTGTTCTTGTTGTTTTTGAACTTGTTAGGCTGGAAGTTCTTCTTCTGTACCATGTGGGCACTAGAAGCTCCCTCAGCAACTCGAGCACGTGTGTCCTTTTCTCTCGCCTTCTCTTCAACATCAAGAGTACCAATGAGATTCGCAATGGAAAACTCTTGTTTCTTATGTTTTAGGGAAGTAGCAAAATTGTTCCACGAAGGTGGAAGCTTGGCAATGATGCCTCCGGCAACAAATTTATCCGGAAACACACACTTGAAGTACTCAAGTTCTTTTGCGAGCGACTGTATCTCATGAGCCTGCTGTACAACAGAGCGCTCATCAGTCATCTTGTAGTCATAGAATTGCATCATGACGTATAACTCGTTGCCGGCGTCCGAGGCACCAAATTTGGCCTTGAGCGCAGCACACATGTCCTTGCCGTTATCAAACGACCTATACGAGTCCACAATGGAGTCATCAAGAACACCCAGAAGAGCGCCTTTAAAGAGAGTATCGATCTTCTCAAAAGTTTCCAGCTATGTTGGATTAAGATTGCCCTCAGGCTTGCCCTTGGTGGCGTCATAGCAGCCCATGTTCTGAAACCAGTAGACTGCTCTCATGCGCCACCTCTTATATTGCACCCCCTTAAAGGCAGGCGGCTTCAGATGCGCAGTAAAACCACTTGAAGCAAATTGCCTATAATCAGGTTTTTGGATTGTTGGAAATATGAGCAAATTACAACGAGATTTCATCCGAATAAACAGAAGATAAATCATGACTACAGTAGCAAAGATTGAACTAATCATGCGAACTAGCATAGCAGATGAATAGATCACATCTAGAGCACATACTAGAAACATGAATTCTACCATGATCTTGAACAGGAAAGATAGAATCACATACGGCGCAACGGGAGCAGCACTGCCGGCGTTGACGTTGTCGCCCATGTCGTCGAGGCTGAGGTTGTCGAGGTCGGGGAAGAAGTCGTCCTTCGCAAAGTCGTCGCTGCTAGCAGTCGCGCGAGTGCGCTCCCCAAAAACCTGATCGCCCCTCTCCCGTACAGGATCACGAGAGGCAGGGTTCCGGAGGCCTTCTATCCCTTCTCCCGGTGCACGCCGAAAGGAGGGATGGAGAAGACTTGCTTGGCGGCACAATGATCTGGAACGGTGGTGAGAAACCCTTCGATGCGGCGGTGGCTAGGGTAGACGTCTGCCTGACTATATAGTGCGGGTCGGGTAGGTCGTGGGAGTAAACCCCACGTCCGAGTCGGCACGATCCAAAAAAATCGGAAACTGTTCATCAATTAACGCGTCTGTGAATTATTAATTAATGACTCATCAATTTTTTTTCCGAGCAGCAAAAATATAGACAACGTGCATAGCTCTGTCCTCGGCTCGTCTCAATCCCGCAACCCGCGACGCGTCGTGACAAGGCGAGGCGAGGCGAGGCATAGCGTGGCGAGGCGAGCGAGGAGGAGGAGCGCGCGTGTAGGTCTCCTCTTCTCATGCTCATACAAGTGGTAGAAGAGCTCACCTTATAAAGAGGTGCAACTCTCTCTCAACTTATGAGGTGGGACTAAACTTCTGCCTCACTCACTCCACTCACATGTGTGCATGAATGGGCCAAGAGAATTTCAGAATTTTAGTTGGGCTTTGGGCCAAAAGCCCACTAGCAAATTCCAAGAATTCCCCACAAAGTCTCATTGGCACATTTCACCATTTGGTTCCAAAACATTGTTTATATACCGGCGCTTAGTGGAGACTGTGAATTTGAACTTCCACTTAGAGATTTATGCTACACTAGATCACAACTTGAATAGTGGACTACGCCTTGAACTACAAGCTTTCTGCGAGACTAGTTTCACACAAATTCTTGACCGATACTGGGCTGCCGCAATGCTTCCCCGCGGGTGGAGCGTATATGTCGTACTCCAGGGCCTTTCATGAATTTATTAGAGAGCATCCACTTCTCACAGACTGCGACGTTAACAGTCAAATTCATATAGGTGTGTTCCTCAGGAGATGCTCTGCAGGACAACATCTCTGCTTACTCAAATAAGCCACTTTGAACACATTAAGATAGATATCAACCTGCCATGTAGATCAGGAGAGTATTGCATCTTCACGGAGTGGGATAATTAAAATAAAGATACTCTCCTCTTAGCTGACCAACAGCTTGTCTCCCACTTCTACTTCACGGGATCTCCGATCACATAGAGTGGGTTACCACTATGGACAACTCATGCGGTGGGTCTCAAACCCATCTCCATCGATGCATTATCTATCACATTACGTGATAGACCCTTTGTGAAGGGATCTGCCAAGTTTTTCGACGTTTGGATATAATCCAACGTAATAACTCCGGAGTTCCTCAGTTTCTTGACAGATTTTAATCTCCTCTTCACATGCCTTGAGGACTTCATATTGTCCTTAGAACTGTTTATCTTGACGATCACAGTTTGATTACCACAGTTCATCAGGATAGCGGGTATTGGTTTTTCAACCATAGGTAAGTCCATCAATAGCTCACGAAGCCACTCTACTTCAACAGTGGCAATGTCTAATGCTTTGAGTTCTGCTTCCATAGTTGACCTTGTTAAGATGGCCTGCTTGCAAGACTTCCAGGAAACAGTGCCACCACCAAGTGTAAAAACATAACCACTTGTGGACTTAATCTCATCAGCATCAGATATCCAGTTCGAGTCACTATAACCCTCCAGTACCCTTAGATACCCGGTGTAGTGAATCCCATAGCTCGCAGTGCCCTTCAAGTATCACATAACTCTCCCAAGCGCACGCCAATGATCATCTCCCGGTTTTGACACAAACCGACTCAGCTTGCTCATGGCAAAAGAGATGTCAGGCCTCGTGGCACTCGCCAAATACATAAGCGAGTCAATAATCTGAGAATACCTCGGTTGATTGCTACGTCTCGAGCTTGCGTTGGTTTTCCCCGAAGAGGAGAGGATGTTGCAGCACAGTAGCATAAGTATTTCCCTCAGTTTTTGAGAACCAAGGTATCAATCCAGTAGGAGGTCACGCGCAAGTCCCAGCAACTCGCAACCAACGCTTAGGGGTTGTCAATCCCTTCATAGTCACCTACGAGAGTGAGATCTGATAGAGATAATATTTTTGGTATTTTTGATAGATAGATGCAAAGTAAAAAGTAAAGTGAAAGTAAAAAACAAAGCAAGTAAATAAAGTGATATAGATTGATATGATGAGAATAGACCCGGGGGCCATAGGTTTCACTAGTGGCTTCTCTCGAGAGCATAAGTATTCTACGGTGGGTGAACAAATTACTGTTAAGCAATTGACAGAATTGAGCATAGTTATGAGTATATCTAGGCAATGATCATGTATATAGGCATCACGTCCAAAACAAGTAGATCGAAATGATTCTGCATCTACTACTATTACTCCACTCATCGACTGCTATCCAGCATGCATCTAGAGTATTAAGTAAAAATAGAGTAATGCCTTAAGCAAGATGACATGATGTAGAGGGATAAATTCATGCAATATGATAAAAAAAACCATCTTGTTATCCTCGATGGCAACAATACAATACGTGCCTTGCAACTCTTTCTGTCACTGAGTAAGGACACTGCAAGATTGAACCCAAAGCCATGCACTTCTCCCATTGCAAGAACTACCAATCTAGTTGGCCAAACCAAATGGATAATTCGAAGAGACTTGCAAAGATAACTCAGTCATACATAAAAGAATTCAGAGAAGAATCAAATATTTTCCATAGATAATACTGGATCATAAACCCACAATTCATTGGTCTCAACAAACACACCGCAAAAATAAGATTACATCGAATAGATCTCCACGAGAGAGGGGGAGAACATTGTATTGAGATCCAAAAAGAGAGAAGAAGCCATCTAGCTACTAGCTATGGACCTGAAGGTCTGAAGTAAACTACTCACACTTTATCGGAGGGGCCATGGTGATGATGTAGAAGCCCTCCATGGTGGATGCCCCCTCCGGCGGAGCTCCAGAACAGGCCCCAAGATAGGATCTCGTGGATACAGAAGGTTGCGGCGGTGGAATTAGGTTTTTGGCTCCCCTCTGATCGTATGGGGATACGTAGGTATATATAGGAGGAAGGAGTACGTCGGTGGAGCTCCGAGGGGCCCACGAGGTAGGGGGGCGCGCCCAGGGGAGGGGCGCGCCCTCCACCCTCATGACCGCCCCGTGGCTTTCTTGAAGGAGGTTCCAAGTCTCCTAGATCTTATCTGATGAGAAAATCACGTTCCCGAAGGTTTCATTCCGTTTGGACTTCGTTTGATATTCTGTTTCTTTGAAACACTGAAAAAGGCAAAAAAACAACAATTCTGGGCTGGGCCTCCGGTTAATAGGTTAGTCCCAAAAATAATATAAAAGTGGAAAATAAAGCCCAATATAGTCCAAAACAGTAGATAAAGTAGCATGGAGCAATCAAAAATTATAGATATGTTGGAGACGTATCAAGCATCCCCAAGCTTAATTCCTACTCGTCCTCGAGTAGGTAAATGATAAAAAAGAATTTTTGATGCGGAGTGATACTTTGGCATAATTTCAATGTAAATCTTCTTAATTGTGATATGAATATTCAGATCCGAAAGATTCAAGACAAAAGTTCATATTGACAAAGAAATAATAATACTTCAAGCATACTAATCAAAGCAATCATGTCTTCTCAAAATAACAAGGCAAAAGAAAGTTCATCCCTACAAAATCATATAGTTAGGCTATGCTTCATTTTCGTCACACAAAGATGTTCCCAACTTCTATACCCCTGATGACAAGCCAAGCAATTGTTTCATACTTAAATAATCTCAAACTTTTTCAACCTTCACGCAATACATGAGCGTGAGCCATGGATATAGCACTATGGGTGGAATAGAATATGATGATGGGATTTGTGTGGAGAAGACAAAAAGGAGAAAGTCTCACGTTGACGAGGCTAATCGACGGGCTATGGAGATGCCCATCAATTGATGTCAACATGAGGAGTAGGGATTGCCATGCAACGGATGCACTAGAGATATGAATGCTCAACAAAAGAAAACTAGTGGGTGTGCATCCAACTTGCTTGCTCACGAAGACCTAGGGCATTTGAGGAAGCCCGTCGTAGGAATATACAAGCCAAGTTCTATAATGAAAAATTCCCACTAGTATGAAAAGACAACTTATGAGACTCACTACATGAGGAACAAGGTGCTACTTTGAAGCACAATATATGAGACTCACTACATGAAGAACAAGGTGCTACTTTGAAGCACAATATATGAGACTCACTACATGAAGAACAAGGTGCTACTTTGAAGCACAAGTGTGGAAAAAGAGATAGTAGCATTGCCCTTTTTTTTTGGGCCTTTCCTTTTTTTTGGCCTTTCTCTTTTTTTTGGGCAATGCTCTAATAATGATGATCATCACACTTCTATTGATTACAACATAAGGATTACAACTCGAAACTTAGAACAAGATATGACTCTATATGAATGCCTCCGGCGATGTACCGGGATGGTGCAATGAATCAAGAGTGACATGTATGAAAAAATAATGCATGGTGGCTTTGCCACAAATACGATGTCAACTACATGATCATGCAATGGCAATATGACAAAAGTAATGTATGTCATGATGATGATGATGGAAGTTGCATGGCAATATATCTCGGAATGGCTATGGAAATGCCATGATAGGTAGGTATGGTGTCTGTTTTGAGGAAGATATAAGGAGGTTTATGTGTGATAGAGCGTATCGTATCACGGGGTTTGGATGCACCGACGAAGTTTGCACCAACTCTCAAGGTGAGAAAGGGCAATGCACGGTACCAAAGAGGCTAGCAAAGGTGGAAAGGTGAGAGTGTGTATAATCCATGGACTCAACATTAGTTAAAAGAACTCATATACTTATTGCAAAAATTTAGAAGTCAACAAAAATCAAGTACTACGCTCATGCTCCTAGGGGGGTAGATTATTAGGAAAATACCATCGCTCGTCCCCGATCGCCACTTATAAGGGTGCACAAGCCAGGTACACTTCATGTTTCAAATTTATTACACAACTTTAACCATACGTGCATGCTACAGGACTTGCAAACTTCAACACAAGCATTTCTCAAATTCAAAATTACTCAACTAGCACGACTTTGATATTATCACCTCCATATCTCAAAACAATTATCAAGCATCAAACTTATCTTACTATTCAGTTCACTCAAAAGAAAGTTTCACATATCTTGATCACCAAGTATATTAAAATTAAGCAAATTACCATGATATTAACGACTCTCAAAATAATCTAAGTGAAGCATGAGAGATCAATAGTTTCTTTAAAACAAATCCACCACCATGCTCTAAAAGATCTAAGTGAAGCACTAGAGCAAAAATTATCACGCTCAAAAGATATAAGTGAAGCACTATGAGCAAAACTATCAAGCTCAAAAGATATAAGTGAAGCACATAGAGTATTCTAGCAAATTTCAATTCATGTATGGCTCTCTCAAAAGGTGTGTACAGCAAGGATGATTGTGGTAGACTAACGAGCAAAGCCATAAATAATACAAGACGCTCCAAGCAAAACACATATCATGTTGGTGAATAAAAATATAGCTCCAAGTAAATTACCGATGGAAGTGGACGAAAGAGGAGATGCCTTCCGGGGCATCCCCAAGCTTTGACTTTTTGGTGTCATTGGATTATCTTGGGGTGCCATGGGCATACCCAAGCTTAGGCTCTTGCCACTCCTTGTTCCATAATCCATCAAAAGAATTCACCCAAAATTTGAAAACTTCACAACACAAAACTCAACATAAATCTCGTGAGCTCCGTTAGAGAAAGAAAACAAAAGACTACTTCAAGGTACTGTAATGAACTCATTCTTTATTTATTTTGGTGTTAAACCTACTGTATTCCAACTTCTCTATGGTTTATAAACTAATTTATTAGCCATAGATTCATCAAAATAAGCAAACAACACACGAAAAACAGAATCTGTCAAAAACAGAACAGTATGTAGTAATCTGTAACTAACGCAAAGTTCTGGAACTCTAAAAATTCTACCAAAATAGGAAGTCCTGGAAAATTTGTTTATTGATCAGCAGCAAAAAGAATCAACGCAAAAGCACTCTCCAGAAAAAACTGGCAGCTAATCTCGTGAGCGCTAAAGTTTCTATTTTTCAGCAGAATCAAATCAACTATCATCGTAGGTTATCCTATAGGTCCTACTTGGCACAAACACTAATTGAAACATAAAACCACATCCAAACAGAAGTTAGATGGATTATTTATTGCTAACCAGCAAGGATAAATATTGGGTTTCCTCCCAACAAGCGCTTTTCTGTAAAGCCTTTTTAGCTAGGCATTGAGATTTCAATGATGCTCACAAGAAAGACAAGAATTGAGGCACAAAGAGAGCATCATAAAACATGTGACAAACACACTTAAGTCTAACATACTTCCTATTCATAGGCATCTTATAGGCAAACAAATTATCAAGGCAAGCAAAAACTAGCATATGCAAGGAAGCGGAAAGGAACAATAGCAATCTCAACATAACGAGAGGTAATTTAGTAACATGAAAATTTCTATAACCATATTTTCCTCTCTCATAATAATTACATGTGGGATCATAAGAAAATTCAACAAAATAGCTATCACAAAGTATATTCTCAACACGATCCCCATGCATGCAAAGTTGACATTCTTCCAAAATAGTGGGATTAACATTAATTAAAGTCATGACCTTTCCGAACCCACTTTTATCAAAAATATCATAAGATTGAACATACTCCAAATATGTGGGATATAAAGTTGACACTCTTCCAAACCCACTTTCAGTATTATTGCAAACACTATTATCAATCTCATATTCATCATGGGGCTTAAATAAATTTTCAATATCATAAGAAGAATCACCCCAATCATGATCATTGCAACAAGTAGTAGACATAGCAAAACTAGCATCCCCAAGCTTAGGGTTTTGCATCTTATTAGCAAAATTGACATCAAAAGAATTTATAATAAAATCATTGCAACCATGCTTTTTATTCAAAGATCTATCGTGAGTCACTTCACGGATTTTAGGGAAAACCTTATAAAGATAATCTAGTGCATCCAAATCACTAGGAATTGGTTCATCATAATTGGATCTCTTAAAAAGATTGGCAAGTGGATCAGGATCCATAGATATTGGCTACTTTGTTTAGGAATAAATAAGCATCTAATCCAACACACGAGCAAACAAAAGTCAAAGGGAAAAGGAGGAGATTGGGAAAGAGAGGGCGAATAAAACGGCAAGGGTGAAGTGGGGGAGAGGAAAATGAGAGGCAAATGGCAAATAATGTAATGCGAGAGATAGGGATTGTGATGGGTACTTGGTATGGTTGACTTGCTTGCGTGAGCCTCCCCGGCAATGGCGCCAGAAATTCTTCTTGCTACATCTCGAGCTTGCGTTGGTTTTCCCCGAAGATGAGAGGATGATGCAGCACAGTAGCGTAAGTATTTCCCTCAGTTTTTGAGAACCAAGGTATCAATCCAGTAGGAGGTCACACGCAAGTCCCTCGTACCTGCACAACACGATAGCAACTCACAACCAACGCTTAGGGGTTGTCAATCCCTTCACGGTCACTTACGAGAGTGAGATCTGATAGAGATAATATTTTTGGTATTTTTGATAGATAGATGCAAAGTAAAAAAGTAAAGGTAGAGTAAAAAACAAAGCAAGTAAATAAAGTGATATAGATTGATATGATGAGAATAGACCCGGGGGCCATAGGTTTCACTAGTGGCTTCTCTCGAGAGCATAAGTATTCTACGGTGGGTGAACAAATTACTGTTGAGCAATTGAAAGAATTGAGCATAGTTATGAGTATATCTAGGCAATGATCATGTATATAGGCATCACGTCCAAAACAAGTAGATCGAAACGATTCTGCATCTACTACTATTACTCCACTCATCGACCGCTATCCAGCATGCATCTAGAGTATTAAGTAAAAATAGAGTAACGCCTTAAGCAAGCTGACATGATGTAGAGGGATAAATTCATGCAATATGATAAAAACCCCATCTTATTATCCTCGATGGAAACAATACAATACGTGCCTTGCAACTCTTTTTGTCACTGAGTAAGGACACCGGAAGATTGAACCCAAAGCCATGCACTTCTCCCATTGCAAGAACTACCAATCTAGTTGGCCAAACCAAACGGATAATTCGAAGAGATTTGCAAAGATAACTCAATCATACATAAAAGAATTCAGAGAAGAATCAAATATTTTCCATAGATAATACTGGATCATAAACCCACAATTCATCGGTCTCAACAAACACACCGCAAAAAGAAGATTACATCGAATAGATCTCCACAATAGAGGGGGAGAACATTGTATTGAGATCCAAAAAGAGAGAAGAAGCCATCTAGCTACTAGCTATGGACCCGAAGGTCTGAAGTAAACTACTCACACTTCATCGGAGGGGCCATGGTGATGATGTAGAAGCCCTCCATGGTGGATGCCCCCTCCGGCGGAGCTCTGGAACAGGCCCCAAGATGGGATCTCGTGGATACAGAAGGTTGCGGCGGTGGAATTAGGTTTTTGGCTCCCCTCTGATCATACGGGGATACGTAGGTATATATAGGAGGAAGGAGTACGTCGGTGGAGCTCCGAGGGGCCCACGAGGTAGGGGGCACGCCCAGGGGAGGGGCGCGCCCTCCACCCTCGTGACCGCCTCGTGGCTTTCTTGACGGAGGGTCCAAGTCTCCTGGATCTTATCTGATGAGAAAATCACGTTCCCAAAGGTTTCATTCCGTTTGGACTTCGTTTGATATTCTGTTTCTTCGAAACACTGAAAAAGGCAAAAAAAAAAACAGCAATTCTGGGTTGGGCGTCCGGTTAATAGGTTAGTCCCAAAAATAATATAAAAGTGGAAAATAAAGCCCCAATATAGTCCAAAACAGTAGATAAAGTAGCATGGAGCAATCAAAAATTATAGATACATTGGAGACGTATCATTGATCTCTAGCAATCCGGAGAATTCGTGTGCAAGGGTGTTGAAGGCCACGGTCAGACAAGGATTTCACCCCGGCATACCACCTCCGATCAGGGTGCGCCCGGTCAAGAGACCTGCCACACCACCGTCACAGATCGCCATGCCAGAGCCACCCCACATCCCACGCAACCGGGGCCGCCAGTTTGCACCCGAGCTGCGAGCTCCACGCAAGAACATTGCAGCTCCCACCGCAGAGCTGCCGCCCAGCCACCCGACACCCTCAATGGCCGCCCAGAGGAGCGAATCTCCACTAGCAGCAGAGCCCTAATAGCGTCAAAGCCGCCAACACCGACAAGCCTCGACAGATGGGACCGGAGCCAACCAGGCCATGGGAAAGAGGAAGGGGTGGAGCGGTGCGAGACCTCGACAGGCACACCCTCGCATCGGTGATGGGTGGGCAGACCACCCATCCCTCCAGCCGGCTTACTCATGTTGCCCCCTGCAATGCCCCACCATGGCCTCCATACAGATCGCGAAGAGCAAGCCGGACACCCGCCCGACGATGAGGACGCCCGGATGGTCAAGATCGGCCCCGTAGACGACGACAGGAGGTGCCCCACTGGGCGTCACACACCAGCCACTGGCAGCCACGCGAGCAGCAGCAGACGCGCCCGCGCCCCGCCGACAGGCGCCCCGCGCCGTCCGTGGCCACCAGGCAGCAGATCTGGCCGAGCCAGACCAAGCCGCTGCCACACCTGCCAAGGACACGCACATGCCCATGAAGCCCACCATGCCACCGCCATGCGCCTGCGATCCTGCCGCCACGCCCGTTGTCAGCGCGATGCCACGCCCGCCGAAGCCGGCCCGCGCCAGTCGCCACCGAGCGAAGGGAGGAAGGGCCCCGCCGCCGCCGATGCCGGCGAGCTTCGCATGTCAGCGCGCTCCGGCAGCGGCGAGGGGAGAGGACGAGAGGAGGACTGAGGCGGCGGCTAGGGTTTCCCTCCCGGGTCACTCGCGGGAGCGACGCGGGAGGGGGGAGAGGGAGAGGGGCTGCTCCGTTCAGTTGTATATGTAATACAGAGGGGGCATAGTGGGTAATGTTTCTCATGACACTCTACCCCATTTTGGTATTCGCGGAAAGAGGTTCTGAACTCTAAACATGCCCCTCTGGTTGAAGTGTCGAGACGTTTACTCTTCATCTATATGGTCTCTCTTGGTTTGTGTTACACAAACTATGAACCATGAAGAATTGTAAGAGCATCTCCAGCCGCGCCCCCAATAGGCCCTTCCCGGGCATTTTTTTCTGCGCCGGCACCAAAAAACGCTCCGGTCACGCCCCCAAGACGCCGAATTCCGCCGACTCGGCCCGTTTTTGCGCCCGGCGATCGCAGGCCGAACCCGGCGCCCTGGGAGGCGCTCGGGGGCTCCGGCGCAAGGGAAAAGCGCACTTGGGGCCACATTGCCAGGCGAAAAAGTCAAGCCACCCGTCTAGATTCGCCTCCGACCCCCCCCCCCCCCCCCCCCCCGCGCACGCTTGGCCGCCAACCTACCGATCCCGATGCCATCCACCGCCCACCACATCTAGATAGACCATTCCCCACCGAAAAAAAGAAGAGGTTTCACCGAGGCAGCCTCTCCACCGCCGTCCGGGCAACTTTTCCGCCGTTCCGGCCATGCAGGCCTGTACACCGGCGGGTGTGCGCCCACCTCGTCCGCAAGGTGTTCGGTGATTTGGCCGTCCTGGCGATGGACTCGGAAGACGAGGAGGCGCTTGCAGCGTTGCTGGAGGAGGAAGTCGAAGCCGACGTCCAGGAGCAGGAGCATCTCATGGTGCTCGCCGCCCTCGCCAGCCTACTCGCGAGCAATGAAAATCATCGGCGAGGTGGCTTGGCGTCGGGGCGGGTGAAAGCAAAAAACCGGCATCTTCTGGAAGGCTATTGCATGCTCTACTCCGACTACTTCGCCGACGCTCCATTGCACGATGAGAAAACATTTCGGCGCCGTTATCGGATGAGCCAAAAGCTTTTTCTCGAGATTGTGAATTCCATCTGGGAGTTCGAAGGCTACTTCAAGTGCAAGAAGGATTGCACTGGCACACTTGGATTCACCTCAGTCCAGAAGTGCACGACAGCTATGAGGATGCTTGCATACGGAGCTCCCGGTGATTCACTCAACGACTATGGGCGCATGGCCGAGTCCACCACCATTGAGTGTTTCTACAAGTTCTACGGGGCAGTGTTGGCAGTGTTTGGACCGCAATACTTGCGAACACCCAACGCAGAAGACACTGCTCGGATCCTAGCACAGAATGCAGTAAGAGGATTTTCTGGGATGCTTGGAAGCATTGACTGCATGCATTGGAAATGGAAGAACTGTCCATTTGCTTGGCAGGAGTTGTACAAAGGCGCCAAAGGCGGTTGCAGTGTGGTACTTGAGGCAGTGGCCACACAGGACCTCTGGATTTGGCACTCTTTCTTTGGGATGCCAGGAACTCACAATGACATCAACATGCTACAGTGCTCCCCTGTCTTTGCTAATCTTGTTGAAGGTCATTCTCCTCCGGTAAACTACGAGGTAAATGGGCGGCACTACAACAAGGGGTACTACCTAGCTGATGGCATCTATCCGAGATGGTCGACATTTGTGAAGACTATCTCAAACCCTATGCCAGGAGGCAAGAACGCCTTCTTTGCGAAGGTTCAGGAGGCTTGCAGGAAGGATGTCGAGCGGGCATTTGGTGTGCTCCAATCTCGATTTGCTGTTGTCCGGTTCCCTGCTTAGACCTGGTGGAAAGATCAAACGTGGGAGATCATGACTTGCTGCATCATCTTGCACAACATGATCATTGAGAGCGAGCAGGAAGAGCTAGTGTTTGACACAGAACCATATTACAGCCAGGGTCCTCTTGCCCAAGTTGATCACCAGCTACCGGCAACCTAGACTGACTACATCAATATGCGTCAGGAGATCCGAGACCCACAGGTGCATCAAGAACTGCAACACGATCTGGTGGAGCACCTATGGAGGCTCAAGGGCGACGCCGGGGATGTGTGATGAAATATGAGTTTTTTTTTGTTGAACTATATAATTTGTATTGAACTATTTGTTGAACTATTTGATTTCTATTGATTTTCTGTGATGAACTATAGAGGCAAAAACACGCCGAACTATGTGATGAACTATTTGATTTCTATTTGTTGAATTATTTATGGAAGAATTCACGCCAAAACATGCCGAACCACGTCGAATATGGACCGATTCACGCAGATACGGGCCGTTTTTGAACGAAAGTGGGCCGAATAATGGGCCAAAATCGGCGCCTGGAGGCGACCTGGGGGTGACGGCTGGGTGCCCAACCGCCCCCAGAGCCGAGTTTGCCGCCGGCTCGCCCCCAAGCGGTGATTTTTATGCCTCCGGGTGGGGGGGGGGGGCAACGGCTGGAGATGCTCTAAGGCGGAGTTGTGCTGGTCTATTCGCAAAAAAAGAAAAGGAGTTGTGCTGGTCGTTGGATATTCATTGTTGAAAGGTATTGGGCATAACTTCTACTAGATGAGATATAATTTGGTCTCATTCATCTGGAAAACAAGAACATATAACTCACGTCCGCACACACGCATCTTATAGCATCACATTCAATGGCTATAAAAGGTGAATGAGACCAAATTATATCTCATTTAGATGAGTTCTAGCAAAACTGCTTCTACTATGCCTTAATTCCGGAGCCATCCTTCGTTGTCGTTGTAGGTGATTTTTAGGCTTGCTCATCAAGAGACAGATATTTTCATCATTAATTGATTATTATTTCCAAACCATTCTAAGAACTGCTTAGTGGTCATTAACATTGGAGTTGGCTCTTTTTCATCTGGTCATGTAATGCTTTCTATACTTGATCGTATGTTGTCCTTTTATAGCGAAGGAAAAATTAACTTGAAAACATATCAAAGTTGATTGCGCCCAATCTTTTATGAGTTTCATTTTCATTTAAGGTAAAGCTTAAGAACCTTTCTTTTCTTGAACATCTTTGGTCTCTAATTAGTAAAAGATATTTATTTGCTCCACTGAAATCGGATTTAATATTTTGATATAAATATTCAATTCATATAAGCTCCCACTATTTAATGTTTTTAGTCACTAATGATTGTTTAACAAAACAATTAACTTTATTATGTATTCAGGGTCATCCATCTGATGAAGTTGATGCTAATTTTATTCTCCTAGTAGACAATTCAGCCATACTTCAAAATGCATGTGGAAGCCAAATTTGGATATACAAGCACACCCCCAACTAGGTTCATTAACTATTCTCTTTGCTTTCATATAAGCCATAAACCATGGGACACTACCTCTAGGTGAACGACGACTCTAGCATCGTAACTAATGAACTCGATTGCTCAGACATAAGCCATGCCGTTTCTTTCACTAGCATGGCCACACACAAGAAAAATTGTCCATTGTCCATTGACTTCTACGTATAACCTAATGTATCACATGATCCATGTAACAATGAACAAGTAATAGTACATATACTACATAGGCTTCTTCATAGGCTTCTTGACACACACACACACACACACACACACACACACACACACACACACATATATATATATATATATATATATATATATATATATATATATATATATATATATATATATATATATACACTAGTGCAAGTCCGTCGTGTGCGCGTAGCCAAGGATGAATCTGTCCACGTTCGAGGAGGAGGTGCGCGTGTCCTGGCCGGAGGGGATGTAGGGGGCCTTACAGCTGGGTCGGTGGTAAGCTTGGGGAGCCAGCAGCGTGGAAGACGGAGCCCTCCCCCGGAAGCTCCAGCACGCGCGAGTCATCGTCCATGGCATCCCTGAGATTTCTCGGTGGAAGTCACGATTTGTTGGAACGATAAGCAGCAGAGGGATTTTAGGAGCGAGAGGTGGGTCATGCATGCATGCATGCACCCGTAGTTAGCGAGTGCCACGCCACCTAACAGGGGCTAAAATCCTTCAAAATGTATGTGACTTGGTAGTGAGGGACGGAGGGCGGCGGCAGCCATGGACGATGCGGCGGCGGCCGAACCCGAGCCCAAGAAGCTGAGGCAGGACGAGCAAGAGCCTCCGGCGAGCAGGGAGGGTGGCGGAGGCGGCGAGGAGAACCTTGACCACGTAAGCCGCATGCCCGACGACATCCTCGGCAGCGTCATCTCCCTCCTCTCCACCAAGGAGGCCGCGCGGACACGCCTTCTCTCCTCCCGGTGGCGCCACCTCTGGCGCTCCGCCCCGCTCAACCTCGTCGTCGACCGCCGCCTCTCGGGACAGGAGCGCGACCGTGTCGCCATCGTCTCCAAGATACTTGCCACGCACCACGGCCCTGCTTGCCGCTTCTCCCTCGCCATCGGCGCCATCCGCTGCGCCGCGACCTCTACGCCAAGTTCGACGGCTGGTTCCGGCCCCCGCGCTCGATGGCCTCGAGGAGCTCCAATTCTACGGGGGCGGCAATCCTCTGCCGCCGTCCGCGCTCCGTCTCGCGCCCACGCTGCGTGTCGCCAGCTTCCGCGATTGTGGTTTTCCCGACGTTGCTGCTGTCCCCGCGCTCCGTGTCCCTCGGCTGAAGCACCTCAAGCTCCCCGGCGTCGCTATTTCGGAGGAAGCCCTCCACCACCTGCTCGCCGGCTGCACTGCGCTCGAGAGCCTTGAGCTTCAGGGCAACGGGCTCAGCACTGTCCGGATCGTCTCGCCGACTCTCCGGAGTATCGCTGTCTATGTATCTTACTACTACAAATCAGATGTGGTGCTTCAGGAACTCGTCATTGAGGATGCACCATGCCTTGAAAGATTGATCCCACTTGATTCAGGGGATGTCCCAATGACAATCACGGTTATCGCGGCACCCAAGCTAACGGTATTGGGCTACCTGTCTAGCCAAATCTACGAACTTGTGATTGGAACCATAATTGTTAAGGTGACCGGTCGTCTTATTTTTCTTGAAACTTACATATGATGCATTTGAGCCTTTTATATTACATCACATGTTGTTATATTGATGTACATCTCAGTGTGTGTTTGTTTTTACCAGGAAATGATCCCCGTCAGCTTCACCGCGTCAATGCGCACAGTAAAGGTGTTGGTCCTAGAATCCATCGGCCCCAACCTGGGTACAATTGCTCGATTTCTTAGATGCTTTCCTTGCATGGAAAAGCTATACATCCAGGTGAAAATCATTTTTGATAAATGTTCACTTCAGCAAAACGTGCAAAACTACAAAGCAGTACAACCTATCCAATGTTGTTTTAACTTTCAATCGTAGTCCTTCTGGATGCCTAGTTGGACATACAGAGATAATTTTCGGAACCATTCTTATTTTGCAATTTCTCCCAAACTCTATACGGTAACAGATGTAGTGGTCAAAACAGCATCTAGGAGAACTTCGAAGTTAACAGAAACACATATGTGTAAGCTCAAAGTTGTTCAATAATCCTGACTTTCACACACACCATGCAACTAATCCATATGTGATTAGACGCCAACTATCAGGAAATTACTCTTTTATTCCATCAAAAATAATATTTCATTCCAACATAAGTGCTTACAATACTTAAATTCCTTCTTTTGCAGTCACGATTTAGGAAGGATATGAAAAATGTGGGTCCATATGACATACTCATTGATCCTATTGAATGCCTCAATCTCCATCTAAGAGCAATCGTAATAAACACGTATCGAGGCATGCAGCCAGATGTTAACTTTGCCAAGTTCTTTGTTCTGAATGCAAAGGTGCTAAAGGTAATGAAATTTGGTGTCTGTGGTACATACAATGAGAAATGGATGGCTAATCAGCAGAGACGGCTACAACTAGACAAGAGGGCTTCTAGAGATGCTCGATTTGATTTTGAAAGAGATGTTGGTGGGTGTTGGTTTTCCAATAAGAAGCACACACATGATTTGTGGATAGCTGATCCATTTGATAGCTCGTTATGCAATTGTTGTTAATGCCCTTCCAAAATAATATCAAGTTGTACTCCATTTATCTTGCCATCTCTTTTGTTCCAAACATTCTAATGTCTTTGTATTTAATGATCATAAACTTTTGTTAGCACAACTTTTCTATTTGAAATCCTTCGTTGCTACCATCTAGTATATTTATGTTAATTAGCTGCAAACTGGAAGAACATGCAGCTCCTCGTCGCTAGTTGCAATGTTTGTTTTGCAGGTTTTACTATAACAGCCACACACATGATATATGTTGATGGTTATTCCTTTGATAGCTCACTATGTAAATGTTGTGGACTAGTTTGATGCCCTTTCAAAAGATATATAGTTATCTTGTCTTCCCTTGTATTCCTCAAAGATTCTAATGTGTCCATATGTAATAAGTTTTTTGTTCCTTCTGCCATTTGCAAGTTGAGACCTGAAAGAGCAGCTCCTTGTAAGTTGGAACGTTTTGTTAGCATATTTGTTTGAAAGTGCGTAGGAAGGAGCTATACTATTTGTCTTTAGTAGTACATGTAAAACAGTTATGTCCTTGTTTGCCCAAGTGTTGGGCAAAATCTGGGAATTACTAGCTTATCATGTATTACGTATTTTTAATGTGGATTATGCGGTGTTTTTGTTTGCCGAATTGGTGTACAAAATATGGAGTTGTTTGGTCTTTGGAAGTGCATGTGGAAGAGTTGTGTTTTGGCTTGACAAAGTACTGGGCAAAAGCGAATTATTACCCTATCATGCACTAGGGTTTGCTTCATTGACCAACCTCGCAAGCTTTACATGGTAGATTAGTCGTACTTTCTTTCATTGTCATGGTTCAGGGAGTTGTCACTTTTATATACTTGTGTCGACATAAACAGTTTGTTAAACTGAATGGACATGGAAATACAAGTATACATGTGATGGTATATATAGTAAGCAAACCGTATATGGTTTCCATCCGTGGCATGTTAGTAATTCTCCCGTTGGGGCCGCCACTAGTCCGCTTCGTCCCCGGTGGCCTGGGGGTCATGGAGACGCGGTGGAGCTTGGCCCTTTGTCGGTGGGAGGGTTCTTACTCCGCCTTTAGGTGTTTTTAGGCCGAGTATTATTTGTGTTTTGCTCAGGAAGACTAGTGAAGATGGAATAAGGTCCTCCCCGCCTAACCCCCATCCAGGCAGTGCGCCTAGCATCATCGAAGGTCGTGTGGAGTTGTGTCCTCGATGAATCTCATAGGATTAGATCAGTGTTGGTCTTCGGTGGATCTCCATGGATCTAGTTTTTGTTCTTCTTCGCTCATGTGTCTACTGGTTAGATTGTTCTGATCTACGCTTCTCTTCATTAGCGGCGGTTGTTGTTCTGGTGTGTTGGTCATGTGGGGTCTTAACACGACGACTTCCCGACTGTCTACTACAACAAGTTTTGCCCGACTATGATGAGTGAGGGGCGATGACGGCAACACGCCTTTGTCTCGCTCTGGTGCTTGCAGTCGTCGCTAGGTGGCCTGTAGATCTGAATGCATTTTTTTTATTTATTGTGCTCCTTGTACTACCATGAAAAATGATGAATAGATCACAAGTTTTTCTTGCAAAAAAAAATAATTTGGGACAACACCCAAGGTACACACATTCACTCAAGCGCAAATTTAAACTCAAGCCTTCATGTTAAAATATACCAGTGGCATGTCGCACCGTGCTCGTCACTAATAACCTTCGACACTGGTAATAATTTTCATTATTAAAAGGTATCCAAATTAGTAAATACATTCAACACATTATTGCTGCCAACAAAAATGAGTGAAAATGCTTATTTTGCTGCCATGCCAGCATTTTTTACAACAAAAATAAGCCCAAAATACTATCATGTTGATAAAAATGAGTAAAAATGTTCATTTTTTTCTTACTTCGATGAAGGTTGTAATCTGTCTCAAATGTCATGACAAGGCTTTTGAGCGAAAAGGCTCATTTTTGCTGCCACGACAGCAATTTTGTAGCCATTTGTGCTACCATGTCAGCATTTTTTAAGCCCTATCATGGCCACAAAAATGAGCCAAAGTGCTCATTTTGTTGTCATGGGAGCATTTTTGAACCAAAGGGCTCTTTTTCGCCTTAGTTAAATTTTGACATGAAGGCTACCGCATCCACTAGTATCACGTTTAAGAAGCAAAGTAGGTTTAACCATACGACATGCTCGACACAAATATCACGTCTACATAGTTCATAATAGGTTTAAACAGAAAACATGTTCAACACTAATATTAAGAACTACTCTTCATCATCCAGATATATTGCAATGAGAAACAGGAAAGCCCCTTCAGATTCACTATGGACATTAAGACCAACCGGTCTCCAACTTTTAGCGCGTAGACCTTCAGATTTTGCATCCATCCATTAGTGTTTTGATAATAAAGATGCCTAAGGGCATTTTAGATCTGATTAATATCGAGAAAAACAAAAGGGAGGACAACGGATGGACAAGTGGAAATAGAATGACCAATAAAAAATAAAATAAGTATACTAGTCTTCTTCCTCCGATTTGTATGCGCACCGGAGATTGGAAATTGCACTTAACCAATAGTAAAGTAAAGCGACACCTGCAAACACACTCGCCATAACAGGCTTTGAAGACCACAATAGCCACTCTCTCCTTGAGACAAGATCTATAAATCGTTGAAGCAGCGCCGGCTGGAGCATCACCCCATGCAGAACAGACTTGCAATCCATCAGCACCAATTCAGATGGTTGGACAGACCAGACCAAGCCACATGACAACACGGAATAAGATGTCAAAGTCGACACACCAATAACTCTCCTTGAAAGACACACGAACTATCAAGATCCGAAGGGAACCACCAGATCAGGGGACACAAACTCTCACAGGCTCTTCGTCGACGCATAATCGGACGTCATCGAGGTAGGGAGAGACCTTATTTCAGCACGCCACCACCTCGGCAATGTCATCAAAGAAACAAAAACCTAAGAAAAAAATCAAACGGGATGGGTGTGTCCCCACTCCTCTGGTCGCAAACGAGTCTGCCGGACGGGGAAGAGGAGCGGGACCGAGGCGGTGGCGTGTAGGGAAGTTGTGGCGGCGACAACTAGGGTTGGGAGGAAAAGTTAAAATGGATCGAATGACGAATGGGTTGGACATGCTATAAGCAAGATTAGTTATTAACTAGCAACTCCCCCGCAGAAAATGAAAAAGAGTTACAACTAGTGGTAGCAACTAATTTTTGGAAGTTGGAAAGCACCCACGTTCTCACCACGACTGCCCTTTGGCCAAGCGAAGGAGCAGAGAGCGTGAGGCCGACCGAGGCGCGAGCCGACTCGGGTGGACTGCGCCACCGGTGTGTCGTCTGGTTCAACGCAAAGCCGCACCGCACCGCGCGCCGCGGACGCACGGAAAAAAGGCGGCTCCCTACCGCCGCCGCTGGACGCGCCCCAACTCGCCCAACCCCCACCCTGCCGCCGGCCGCGGATGACGCCCGCGACTCCCACCGCCGCCGCGCCCATCCGCCAGCACCTCCCCTCCCCCTCCTCCTCCTCGGCGCGCTCCGGCAACCCGCGCCTCCCCGCCCGCCTGCGCCTCCCCGCTCGCCCCCGCGCCGCCCCCTCGGCCTCCATGTCCGCCGAGGCGCGGCCGGCGCCGTCGCCCGTGCCGCCGCCGGCGCACCCCACCTACGACCTCAGCTCCGTCATCGCCCTCGCCCTCTCCGAGGACGCCGGCGACCGAGGTAACGTGCCCGCATCGCCCCACTCCTGTGCTAGCCTCCTGTTCGTCCCTCCCGGGTTCCAATTTGTCAATTGTACTCAGCACCAGCGCTCATGTCCCGCGTCGTGGGGCGAAAGCGTTTGCTCGAATTTTGCTCCATATGTATATGTGCTGCCTCTTAGGCTCGAATTACTCGTACGTACCCCGTGATCACAGCTTAAGCTCGCTCTGCAGTTCCAAGTGCTGACTCGCTGGCAGTTGAAATTGTGCAGTGACAGGGCTATGATGTGCCTTGACGTTTTAAGTGTTAGTCCGAAAATTTAGTGCAGTCGATTCGCTGACCCTAAGATTGGTTGACTGCGACAGGAGACAACATTTTAGCTATCCAATTTGCTGCTGCAACCAGGATTCAGAGGTCAGGTGTCTAGCTAGCTAACTGGTTAGTTGTTACTGTTGGCTTTGTTGTTGTACATGGGAAAAGGTCATTTATGATGGAAGAATGAACACATTGAATGGATCAGATCAGTTTGTATCCACTTATATGTGATGTTCACTCTCCATCAAGCAGTACCAGACACTAATGTTTATTCGCTGTCAGCCCAAGTCTGTATTTTCAGCCAGTCGTGTCAGGTGCTTTCTTGGTAATCAACCTACTCGTGACCATTCGTTCTCGCTCAAACGGTGACCTATTAGCTAGAGATAACTAGATAAGCTCCAGTTGGGTCTTTTCTTGACAAGTTGCTATGCAAGTTGGGTTTTGTTCTCTTCTGATTCTGAAACTTTTTCCCGCTTTTGAATGGTCATACATGTGTCATCTTTCACTGTGATAATGTTCTAACTGTCTGGCAACACCTTAGGGGATGTGTCATGCTTGGCTACGATAGCAACCGATGTGAAAGCTGAAGCCACTTTTATTGCTAAGGAG
The DNA here is from genome assembly GCA_963921465.1 of Triticum timopheevii. Taxonomy (NCBI): domain Eukaryota; kingdom Viridiplantae; phylum Streptophyta; class Magnoliopsida; order Poales; family Poaceae; genus Triticum; species Triticum timopheevii. The sequence continues at coordinate 482,868,502 of OY997270.1, read as the reverse complement.
GATGGTGTCATCGCTGGCATAAACCTAGCTGAGATGATCTTTAACCAAGTTGATCCGTCGTTGAAGGTATATCTATCACATCAGTTTCCCCATTTTCTGTTTTTGCAGATATGGTTATTAAGATGTGATATTGACTCTACCTGTTGTTCCTTCTTGGACATTTTCCAGGTTGAATGGTTTGAGGCTGATGGAAATTATGTCCGTAAGGGATTGCAGTTTGGCAAAGTATATGGTAAAATGCCTTGAAATTGCCATATTCGGCAGCACTTAACAGTATGATGTTGTGTCAACTCCTTTTCAAGTCTTAATATTCTCTCCCCCATTTTCATTCTTTATATTAAGGGTGTGCTCAGAGTATCATTGTTGCTGAGAGGGTTGTGCTAAATTTCATGCAAAGAATGAGTGGAATCGCTACAATGACGAAGGTGATAGGTGCTACTGTATTGTAGCTTATGGTATACCTTCTCTGTCATAATTTGCTTCTATGTTGCTCATATGAGAATGTCGTTGCTCCTACTTCCATTCAGGCCATGGCTGATGCTGCTCGTCCAGCATGCATATTGGAAACAAGGAAAACTGCTCCAGGTTTACGTCTGGTTGACAAGTGGGCAGTAAGCATACCTTTTTCATGTGGCCATTCATCACTTTTAGTTCTTTGCCCTTCGTTGTGGTGCAGTTTTGCTCATGCTCGATATACATGTAGGTACTAATTGGTGGTGGGAAGAATCACAGGCTTGGATTATTTGATATGGTTATGATAAAAGATAATCATATTTCTGTTGCCGGGGGCATTACAAATGCAATGACATCTGTTGATCAGTTCTTGGAGAAGGAAAATCTTGCAGTTCCTGTTGAGGTACCATGGTCGTGGTTGCATTTATCATCTAAAATAAATTTTCCCTGTGACTTGGTGTGCATGTATTCATCATTCCAGCAGTTCACCTGTCTATTTCAGAGTGATCTGTTTGCAGTACCTATCTTCCTCTTTATTTTGTAAAAATGCCATATTTAAACATAAGAATAGAGAGAATTCAAGGCATATCATGACATCTGTATATTCTGTGAATCAGGTTGAGACGAGGACACTCGAGGAAGTTAGAGATTTATTGAAGTATACCGATAAGAACAAGACTTCATTAACTCGTATAATGTTGGATAATATGGTTGTACCTCTTCCTAATGGGGATCTAGATGTATCAATGCTCAAAGATGCAGTTCAGTTGATAAATGGAAGATTTGAGACCGAGGTATATGAAGTTCAACTTTCGAAAGCAAAATTCCATCATGCTCCCCTCTCCCTTTTTTTTAGTAAAGGTTATCTTTTCAACGTGACTATATATTGGTATTGCTATGTTGTCGCCTCCTCATATGCTCTAATTTTGATATACTCCTAGCTTTAGCAGATGAATCACACACAGGCTGTATATTGCACAAGTCATGCTGGACGTTGAGCATTTCTTTTCTTTTTCCAACTGCAGGCATCTGGAAATGTGACGATCGATACGGTGAAGAAAATCGGAGAAACTGGAGTTACATACATTTCAAGGCATGAATACACCTTTATCATTCCCTTAACTGACAGCTCCTTAAAATTCTCATTTTCGCTCTTCTGATTGTACCTTTCAAACAATTTGTCGATCCTTTACAGTGGAGCGTTGACGCATTCCGTGAAGGCGCTCGACATATCTCTCAAGATAGACACCGAGCTGGCTCTTCAAGTTGGAAGGCGCACAAACCGCGCCTGACACCCACAAGTTGAGTTCCACCTGTGTAACTTGACCTCCCGTTCTCCTATGCTTCTATAACCCAACTCTTTGCGGTCGACAGGATGTTTGGCGTGGCTAGCCGGTTCATCATTCGACAACGTGCTCGCCACGCTGTGATTTCTAACTAATATAGTGAAGGATGTAATCCCCCCCTCACGATCATCCAGTTCGGATGAACACCACAGTTGCTATAGTATCCAACGGAAGGACAATAATAATAGCCTGAATGCCCAGCTTTCAGTAGATTGCGAAACATTCAAGCCGTTGACTAGACAGGCAGAAATTGTTGCTAAATGGCGTAGAAGAAGTTGTATGTGACACCACAAAACATCTGTTTCGCAGGAACTGAGAAAGAAATAAAATGGTGTGCCTGTTGCCTTTAGTAAATCACTCTCTGGCAAAAAAATAAGATACTTGTAAGAAAGTAGCAGCAGGTGGTAATAATCTAGAGCCAAAACTGTGCTGTCAAAAAAGAAAATCTAGAGATAAAACTGATTCGCAGTGTTTTTCAGGTTTTGCTTGGAAATGACTGTTCGAGTTCTCAACAAAAGGAAAACTGGGCCAAGTAGCACGAGACTGCCATATACTCCCTCCGTTCCGAATTACTCCCTCCGTCCGGAAATACTTGTCATCAAAATGAATAAAAGGGGATGTATCTAGATGTATATTAGTTTTAGATACATCCCTTTTTGTCCATTTTGATGACAAGTATTTCCGAACGGAGGGAGTCCTTGTCTTGGATTTGTCTAGATACAGATTTATCTAGACTCATTGTAGTGCTAGATACATCCGTATCTAGACAAATCCAAGACAAGTAATTTGGAACGGAGGGAGTAGAAGCCTGTGCTTGTATTTTTTTTTCCGCGTTTGGTAGTTAAATCTTAGGCCAAACACAAATACGCGACCTCAAACGAACGTCCATTTCGCCTGGATTATGTTTGTTTGCGTCGGCAAAATGGACGCTCGTGTCCGTTTGCGGTTGTCCGTCCGTCAGTGCGTCCAACTGGCTGCCACATCTCAAAGATTTGTCTGCATTTGGACTTCAAATTTAAACAAAAAAGGACATTGCAAAATAATTTAAAATGATATATTACATACTTAACGTTCACAAGGTCATGACCAAACATTGCAAATTAACTAAAATTTAAAAAACATAACAAAAGAAACCCTACCGCAGGTCGTCGTCTTCAGTGGCTGCCGTCCTCATTGTCGTTATCATCCATGGTGAAATCAATGTATGCAGGTGACTGCCAGTGGTGGGTTGGCGGCCCCATTGATGGCCGCCAGAGAGGGGCGGGCGGCGCTTCTGGTGGTGGGCGGTGCCTGCTGTGGATGTGGCGAGGCCGGGTACCACGGCTCGGCGCCCACCCACGAGGGCGGCGGCGATGATGGGCTGCATGGCACCATGGTTGTCCACGACCACTGCTGTCGAACCAAGGTCGTGTTCGAGTCCACAATGGGGAGGCTCTTTCTCGAACACCTCCTCCTTCACCTCTAGTTCGGGGATGGCGACGTCGCTGGCGGTCGACATGGCCGTCGTCACGTTGAGGCCCTGCCACTGGGCGCGGTCGTGCTCCCGCACGGAGTCCTTGAGCACCCTCCTCACTAGCTCCTTGGCCGGGAGATGGAGAAGGTTAGAAGGCGAGCGACGAGGTGGAGTGGGCGGCGGACGACGCAGGCGAGGAACCCTGGACGCTGGACGCGCGTCCGTTTGAACGTAAATTCAGCTCAAATTTACATTGAATTCGGGTGGAGCCGGACAGTATATACAGTTGCGGGCACTTGTTGGACCATGGATTTTCTCCGTTTCGACCCAACTGACTTGATCGGACCAAATGCGGTCACTGTTGGAGTTGGCCTTGGTCGACAACCGTGAAGAGTTGATCCGACTCATGCAACACTTATTTATTTTCCTACTACTACCGCGAACCGTTGGGGTAGCTCTGAAAAGAATCTTTTTTTTGTCTTTCTGGCGGTATCAAACAGCCACCTAATATCTTATCCGCCTCTTCAGGAAAATGAATATAAATGGTACAATCTGTCAACTAGATGAACAAAACTTTTATGACACGCCGAATAATTCGTACTAGATGTGTACAAATAAACAAATCTGTAAAATAGCCCGAGAATTAGCAGAACTTTTTTTTTGTTTCCGTGCAGTGCAGGGTTGTGCGAGTGAGTCGATGGTCAGTGTTCGGTCCAGAAGCCGCATCCGTGTGACGTGGCGTGTCCTATTCTAAAGGGGGAAACGAGAGGAGCTAGCTGGTGGGCGCAGTGCGTACCGCTGTTCCGCCCATTCGCTGCAACGTCACTGACGGCGAGTTCATCAGATGGGCTGGAACCAAACCAAGGCGCGGCGTCGTCGTCTACTACGAGACAGGCGGACGGCGTGTTTATTAGCTGCCCCGCCGTGTGCGGTGTGCCGTCGTCGGTCGCCTGGATCTCCGTCTTTTCTGGGTAATATATTTGTACCTGATCCTCCTACCTACGCTGCCACGAGTGGGCAAAAAAAAAAGGATTCGCAGGGAATAGCTGCAAAAAGGAGGAGGAGAATACGAATATTCTATTCGTTTGTTTTGCCTTTAACTGAAAATGAAAGGAAATTCCAGCCGGAGGAAGGCTCGTTCCTGGTCCTGGATCCCAAGACCTATGGCTCGGAAAAAAATTATATGAGACCAGGTCTCATATAAATTAGATGAGACCCGCCCTAATGAATGACATGTGGCATTCACAAATCACAAAGCATCTAATCTCTCCTCCCCTGATTTCAGGTGGGGGGTGGGGTGGGTGTCACGTGTCATCCATCAGGATGGGTCTCACCTGCTAATCCGTGAGACCTGGTCTCATATAATTTTTTTCCCTATGGCTCCATCTTCCCCGAAGCACGCACGCTAACGCTATCCACCAGGATGCTGCTAATATTCTCTCGTCACGTCCGCCAATGCCCTGCCCCAGGTGCCAAAGTAGGAGCAAGTACTTCACCGAAGCTCGGCTTCTGATTCCCCCTCCTATCCTCGGAGGAGCGCACCACCCACCCACGAGGTCACGAGGCTACTCCACGCCGCACGGGCACGGCACAATTCGGCGCGCATCTACGGGGACGCGGGTCGGCCGATGTGGCACATTGCTACCGCCCAACGCACGCATGCATTGCACTGGATGCTTGAACTGGTAGACGAAAGATAAAGAATCCTTAATGTTGAATCCCTGAAATCAAGACGCCGAACTTTCCAATCCTGATATATTTAAACCTTGAGCAGATTTTCAAAGGGATTGTTGACATGACATGTAAGGCTAGGGCCGGACGCAACTGGGCTGGCCCATCAGGGCGAAGCGTCTTTTTCTTTTCTGTGTCGCGCGACTTAAAAATACCCAAAAGAGAAAATTATGGACGGACAAGGATTCAAACTTGGGAGTATCTAACCTCATCCCTCTAGCCATTATAGCTGATGACTTCTGGATATTTATGAGAAGCGCGAACATTTTTAATAACACACTGCGACGTCGAGATCTGAAACATTTTATACAATTTCGTAACATTTTCTTAGAAACGGACAACAATTTTGAAATCCAAGTATTCTTAAAAAACAGTTCTTAAAAAGAAATACAAAGAAATTTTGGAAACATGAATCATTTTTGTAATCCGAACAATTTTTTAAAGCGCGAATAATTTTTTTAAAGAACAAAGTTTTGAAATCCTATCAATAATTTTTGATACCTAAACGAAATAAGTGCGAGCAATTTTCCAAAAAAAGAATTCTTGAAACTTAAACATTTCTTCGTAAATATAGGAAGAAATTTTGAAACCTGAAAAAAACTTTAAAGGCAAACACTTTCTAACATTTTTGTAAAACGTGAATACATTTTAAAAAATTGTTCGCACTTTCAAATTTTGTTCAGATTTCGAAATGATTCGTTTTTAAAAAGTGTTCGCACTTTAAAATCCTAGGGGATTCACGTTTACAAATTTGTATTTGCCAAAAAAAATCACAATTCCAAGAAATGTTCGGATTTCATAATTGTTGAAAATTTTCAAGAAAATATGTTTAAAATTTTCAGAAATGTTTCCAAATCTCGATGCTTCCATGTGATGTTAAATATTTTGTGCTTCTAATTTATCACCAACAACTATCGGATAAAGTGGCTATCAGGACTTGGTCAGCAACACGAGATTGAAAGTTCACAACGTCTCCATTGTTTTGGTATTTTAAAGTTTACCCGGTGGGCAAGCCCAGTACCGTCCGGCTCCAGTTTAAGTTCACCTGATGGGCCGGCCCAGTACAGTCCGGCGACAGTCAGCGACCCCGGGTTTCAGCTGCCACATCATTACGGTCTGTATCTTGCAGCGTCAGCGATCGTGTTCAATGGTATATCTGATCCAGCTACTCTCGAGGCAGCAATGGCACTAGCAGAGGATCTCCAACTACAGGCGATACACGTTGCAACTGACTGCAAAGGTGTTGTGGAGGATATCAAGCAAAAGAATAGTCCTAGCTATGGGGCTATTATACATGAGATTATAGAATCTCTACTCCTAATGGGCCAATTGGTTGAATAGTCCCCCCCACTTTCAACCGGTTTATTTTCAACCGGTTTATTTTCAACCGGTTTTTTTTCAACCGGTTTTTTTTCGTCCCACCTCCCACCACCCCCCTTCCACCGGTTTTTCTCTTTCTCGTCTAGCCGACAATACCCAACATATTTATGGTAATCAATCACAATTAATGCACGTATGGTAAGGCTATAAACTTAGAAATCTCAAATATGATAATTATAGTAATAAATCAATCCATGTATGGTAAGGCTATAATCTGGCCGACAATACCTAACGTATTTATGGTAATCAATCACAATTAATCCACGTATGGTAAGGCTATAAACTCAGAAATCTCAAATATGATAATTATAGTAATAAATCAATCCATGTATAGTAAGACTATAATTTGGCCGACAATACCCAACGTATTTATGGTAATCAATCACAATTAATCCATGTATGGTAAGGCTATAAACTCAGAAATCACAATTAATCAATCACAATTAATCCACGATTAGGATAAGGCTATAACTAAGGAAATTTCGAATATGGTAATTATCACCAGAATCAAAGCTTTCCAAAAAAAAGTTCTTCTTGCCATACCCTAATCGTGACCTTCTCATCCTGAGGCATTATTTCCATCTATTTCTCAGCTGAATCAGAACTTTCCAAAACTTTGTCTGACTAAATCACAATTTTCCTTCCTTCCCTATCATCTCAATCGAATCATGAGCTATAGGTAAGTCATTTCGTTCTCCACCTCGCATGGGTTGTACTGATTTTTATCATGGTTTGCCCCCCTGCCGTACAAGCTGCTTGATTCCTCATCCCTCGCTCAATTCCTCCGCCCTATCTTCTTCTTCATGGTGAGCGACCCAGGCAGCAATGTGTGCCCGTTATGCATCAGCGAGGAGGACCAGGAAATGGTGATTGCCAGCCCCGCGCTCGTCACGTGAACCCGTTCACCGTCAGGTCATGCTGGTGTGTCACGGGTGTAGGTGCACCTTACCTTAGCCATGGAGGTTTGCCGGTGGACAACGGAGGCCTCGCCATGGACACCAGTATCCCTCTCCTCTTCCTGCGCCCTACCTCTCCTTCCTCAGTCTCTACCTCTCTCTCTTTTTCTCTGTTCCGGGAGATCTGCAGCCGACGCCGCAGGCCCTGCCCGTTCGCTACCGGTCACCTCGCCTCGCTGTTCGATCTCACCGCTGGATATGCACGACTCCGCCGCCCTGTGCCGTCCTCGTCGGGCACCATCATGGCGGCGCGAACACTGTATGCAGTGGCTACAATCAGCGGCGGATTCAACAGCGCGAACACTGTGCTGGCCGCTGTCTGCCGCTGAGGCGTAACGGCTTGGGCCTAGACTCCGAGTTCATCATGGCGCTCCGCGGAACTTCCCTTGCGCCGGCTGACTCATGCATGCATCTACAATCTAACTAGCTAATTCCTCCCTTTGACTGCTATTTTCTCTGGTTGTACTGTTCCACAGCTTAGGCATTTAATATTTTGATGCAAGGTGGAGGTGGGGGAAGAAAACAACAAGAAGAAGGATTGTGGGAGGAAGTGGCGTGTCATGTGGCGGCTGAGAAGCGGGAGGGGCATGAAGATGACGAGGAGGTGCATTTATCTACCACATCATGAGCATGAGATGTCATCACATGTAAATAGTATATGACTCATATCACACAGCCTTTCTTTTTGTAAAAACATTTTGTTAGCACATTTCTTGTTGTACATATAGTTTTTTTAGCATGTGGCAACACATGGACATCCAGCACTATGTGAATAAATTCACTTTTGGTCCATTTTAAACTTGTTAATTGGCTTCTTACAACTCACGATGGATCTTTGTAATCCAATGTCTGATCGAACATAGAGATGAAACAATCAACAGGCTCTCAGTTACATTGCAAACCACCAAGCACCGCTTGCCAACATGGACACCGGCCACCATGTGCTCGCGACATGGGCGACCTAGCATTCACCAAGATGGATGAAGTCTATGCTCCGCGGGATGTCCACTCGATGACGGTGGCCAAAATATTCGCGGGTGAGGACAACATGACACAACACTAGCTAGGTGGTTCATGCTATAGTAAAAAGGAAGAGTGTTCCAAAAACAAGAAGGAAAAAGAACTGAAGCCAAAGTGGTGCATGGTGTTGGAGAAAGTAAGAGTGTTCCAAATAATAAGAGAAACAAAAAGAAAGAAAGAGTATTCTAGGAAATAAGTAGGAACGAGAACTAAAGTTGTCGAGGAATGAGAAAGAAGAAGATGAGGCATCGATGATGAACACATTAATGTTGACGTGGTGCTGGTTGGTGCCAATTAAACGGATTGGCGAAGAGGCATGGAGTAGAAGACGTAGGGAAATATGAAGAAGAGAAGAACGACAATTATCCCTTCTAGCATATGGATGGAGGTGGAGCTTATTGGTGACTAGAAAAGATCTCTGTAGTTATTTGTTGTTTTGTGTTAATAGTATGTGTTAGTTTAACCCACTCTATTATATCGTAAACAAGAAAATTTCATCCTTACTGCAATGCATGGCGAAGATGAGTTGGCTGTCATATGCTTTTAATGGAGGTGGCGCCAGTGAGGGAAAAAACGAGAAATGTCTCGCTACGGCGGAAAATCGGTCAAGAATGAGAGGTTCCGACAGAAAAGGAAAAGGTGCGTCATTGGATAGGGTTTTTGTGTTGAACCCGGATGTTACAGATATTGCGGATAGCCCGTAGCAACGCACGGGCGTTCTGCTAGTACTCTCGTAGTTTTCAGTTATGCAATTTTATGCATGAGTTTAGGAACTCGAATTTCGAGGCTCACAATCTAGTGAAGTATGTGTTAAAACTGGGGATCGGCCGCCATGTTTGGTTGAGCAACCCTGGTGAACTTCAGTTCGTCCATGTAAACATTGTGACGGTTGAATAGAAAGCTTCGTTGATTGTCTAAAAAAAGCTGCCACATCATTAATCCTTGTTTGGGAACTCGCTCAAGGTTTTAAATAAACCGGGATAAGAGAGTTTGGTGTGCCGATTTCAGGGATTCAAAGTTTAGGGTTTGATTTAGCATTCGTCTACAAGTTCAAGGTTTATTTTAAACTTTTCCCTAAAATAGAGCACAGATTGGGTTCCTTTTTTTGCGGGGTGTCGGGCGTACACGGGCGGGCAGAGGAAGTGGGGAAGCGATTGTTGTTCCTCTTCTATTCTTTAATTAATGGGCAGCACTCTACGCCGGTGCGCCGGCCGAAAGTTTCGGTCGGTCGCACCACAGCCGCCCGATGCATGCGCGCACAGCCGTTCGATTAGATCTCACCTTCTTCCTTCCCATCGTTTTCTGCTTGAGTCAACGCGCTTCCCCTGATTAGCCCCATCCACCATAGCTTCGCCACATGAACAAAAAAGGACGCCGTCCGCTCGCGTCGGGCAAAGACAGCGCGTCTCCTGCCTTTCCGGGCAGACAGATTGAAGTTCCCCGCCGACCATGACTGTATCATTCACCCGCGCCACCCTGGATTGCCGACCTACTCGCCGCCGCCCCAGCACGGGTGCTCGCTGCCGGTTGCAACAACAAATCCAGCCGCTGTCCATTGCAACTCCCCTGCGTGCTCGTGCTTGCAGCCTCGCCGGCGACGAGCCCGTGCAGTACCAACACACACGGTTTTAAGTTTTAACAACGCCGTAGCAAATTAGCTCAACGGTGGTACCTTTTTGGTTTGCCGGTTGCAGCAAAATCAGCTCACCCCTTGGTTGCCATGGTCACGATGGTCACCTTCGAAGGAAGAAAAAAGCCCGTTCCAGCTATTTTGTACTCCGGTTGCAGCAAACTCCAAAACGGTTGCAGCAAAAAAAAGGCATCGCCGCCGTCGACCAACACCGCCGTGCATGCATGTAGCAAAAAAGGTCGTCGGTGGTCGCAAAAATAGGCTACGGTTGTAGCAAAACATCGTTGGTCCAGCAGGAAGAACTCAGGTGGTAGCATTTTTGGGTGCTGGTTTCAGCAAACCTCCACGCCGGTTCCAGCATCTTTGATCACCGGTTGCAACATCCAGCAATCCAGTTTGTGGCTTGCGGCATCCCACGACGCGGGTGCTGCTCTCCGGTGGTGCACCGGCGCTGCTGCCCGCACCACCACCATGGCACGCAGAGGAAGCCGAGAGTATGAGTGCGCGCGACCATGGCGACAAACCCACCGAGCTTCGAGATGGACTTGCTCCCTAAGGAGGAGGAGGTGTGGAGGAGAAAGGCTTGCGCTGATGTATCTCATCGGGGGCGCGCGCATGGGTGGAGGGTGTCGTGGTGGCGGTCGAAGACATGCGTTCTAGCGGTGCGAGCGGGGGTCGTGGGGAAGAAGAAGACGATGGAAAAGAACGGTCTGAAAGAAGTGCTCTCGTTGCCTAGTTTTTTTTTTCTGAGGGTTGCTCCTATCGCCACTCGCACGATCGATAGCGATCACAGGGCCCGCGCATGTCCGGCGGAACGTTTCCGCTGGTGCGCCGTCTGGAAACCTTTACCTTAATCAATTATATTAATTGATTCAGGTGGACAGGGGAGGCCCATTGTTTTAAGACTGAACAGTATTTTTTTCTTCTTCTTAGAGTTGACCGCACCGAATTTATTTGTAGGTGCACTGTGGGCTTTCCGGGTGCATGCAAAGTGTGAGCCTGTCAGAGTTTTGGTCTAGAGAGGCCGGATCAGTATGACGACGTGGTGTTTGGGAAATGAAGAGATTTCCATCCCAAAAGGGAGAGGGCCGGTACCCGGTGGGCGCAGCGCTTTGCACTTTGCAGCCCACTGTTCTGTTCACTCGCTACGTCGCTCGCGTCGGAAATGAGAGTTTTTTTTTCTCCAGAATTTGTTTCTTCAGATTCCGACGTAAGAAACGATTTTTATGAAACATAAGAGCAACTCCAAAGGGCCGATCCATTTCGTCTGGCTGCGTCCGTTTGGGTCGACACGGACAAAAGTGGCGGCCCAACACGCCGACCAAACCCAAATTACGTCTGCGTCGCGTCTGCGCCGACGCATTTACAGTCCAAATTTGCGTCCCAAATGCGTCGGCGCGAACACCGAACGGACGCTTCGCGCGCCTTCTCGCTATCCGCCGTGTCCCCACATGGCAGCCGTTCAACTACCCGCTGCCTACACGGCCAGCTTAATTTATAACGACGGGCCCACGCCGTCGCTACGGCGCTCGTCCTTTTTTAAGCCGACTGTGCGGCGGGGCCGTCCTCCAAACTCGCCATCCACATCTGCCCACCTTTGCTCCCTCGTCGCCAGCAAACCCTAGCCACCACAACCACAGCGAGATGGGCCTCTTTTCCGACGCAAGTGGCAGCAAGGCCAAGGGCAAGTCACCCGCCAGCCCTTTCCCCTCCGAGTTCCTCCCACCTCCGTCGGCGCCTCGCCGGCAGAGGCAGCGCGTCAACGTGCCAGTGCACCAGGCGGAGTGGCGCTGGCAGAACCGCCAGCCTCTGCCGTATCCGGACGTGACGCTGCCACACGACTTGCATCTGGATCCAGGATAGGATCCCAGTGCCGGCGGCGCCGCTGTCGGCTCGTGCTCACGCGGAGGAGGTGCGGCGCTGTTGACGCCGGAGCAGCGCGCCGACTGATACGTCTCCAACGTATCTATAATTTTTGATTGTTCCATGGTATTATATTACCTGTTTTGGATGCTTATGGGCTTTATTCTACATATTTATATCATTTTTGGCACTAACCTACTAACCGGAGGCCCAGCCCATATTGCTGTTTTTTTGCCTATTTCAGTATTTCGAAGAAAAGGAATATCAAACGGAGTCCAAACGGAATGAAACCTTCGGGAGCGTTGTTTTTGGAACAAATCTGATCCGGAGAGCCTCGAGTGCAAGTCAAGAAAGCTCCGAGGGCCCCACAAGATAGGAGGGCGCCCCTCCCCTGTAGGGCGCGCCCCCTGTCTCGTGGGCCCCTCGGGCGTCCACCGACGTAGTTCTTCCTCCTATATATACCTACGGACCCCGAAAACATCCAGGGGCACCACGAAACACAATTTCCACCACGGTAACCTTCTGTATCCGCGAGATCCCATCTTGGAGCCTTCGTCGACACTCTGCCGGAGGGGGAATCGACCACGGAGGGCCTCTACATCAACATCCTTGCCCCTCCTATGAGTTGTGAGTAGTTTACCACAGACCTACGGGTCCATAGTTATTAGCTAGATGGCTTCTTCTCTCTTTTTGGATCTCAATACAGTGATCTCCCCCTCTCTTGTGGAGATATATTCAATGTAATCTCTTTTTGCGGTGTGTTTGTCAAGATTCGATGAATTGTGAGTTTATGTTCAGATTTATCTATGGTTATTAATTGAATTTTCTCTGAATTCTTTTATGTATGATTGAGTTATCTTTGCAAGTCTCTTCGAATTATCGGTTTGGTTTGGCCTACTAGATTGATCTTTCATGCCATGGAAGAAGTGCTTAGCTTTGGGTTCAATCTTGTGGTGTTCTTACCCAGTGACAGAAAGGGTTGCAAGACACGTATTGTATTGTTGCCATCGAGGATAACAAGATGGGGTTTATATCATATTGCATGAGTTTATCCCTCTACATCATATCATCTTGCTTAATGTGTTACTCCGTTCTTATGAACTTAATACTCTAGATGCATGCTGGATAGCGGTCGATGTGTGGAGTAATAGTAGTAGATGCAGGCAGGAGTCGGTCTACTTGTTTTGGATGTGATGCCTATATACATGATCATGCCTAGATAACGTCATAATTATTCGCTTTTCTATCAATTGCTTGATAGTAATTTGTTCACCCACCGTAATACTTATGCTCTCGAGAGAAGCCTCTAGTGAAACCTATGGCCCCCGGGTCTATCTCTTATCATATTTGCTTTCAATCTACTTTTATTTGCATCTTTACTTTCTTGCATCTATGTTATAAAATACCAGAAATATATTTATCTTATCATACTATCTCTATCAGATCTCATTTTCGCAAGTGGCCGTGAAGGGATTGACAACCCCTTTATTGCGCTGGTTGCGAGTTCTCAGTTTGTTTGTGTAGGTGTGTGGGACTTTGGAGGAGCCTCCTACTGGATTGATACCTTGGTTCTCAAAAACTGAGGGAAATACTTACGCTACACTTGCTGCATCACCCTCTCCTCTTCGGGGAAAACCAACGCTAGCTCAAGACGTAGCAAGAAGGATTTCTGGCGCCGTTGCCGGGGAGGTCTTCGCTCAAGTCAAGACATACCAAGTACCCATCACAAACTCATCTCCCTCGCATTTACATTATTTGTCATTTGCCTCTCGTTTTCCTCTCCCCCCACTTCACCCTCGCCATTTTATTCGCCCTCTCTTTCCCAATCTCCTCCTCTCTTTTCGCTTGCCTTTTTCCGTTGCCCGTGTGTTTGCTTGTTTACCTTATCTTCATGGCTAGCACGGTTTTTATCCCTTCGTCTCCCGACTTTGAAGTTCTCCACTTCAAACAAAGACAAGGTGAAAATTTAAAAGATGCTTGGTTTAGGATGTTAGAATCTTATCGTAGTTGTGCCCTAGAAGGAGATTTCAAGATTTTAATTCGCAATTTTTACATTGGGTTAACCTTACCCCACAAACAACTCCTTGATGTTGCCGCAGAAGGGGAATTTATTGAGATTGATCCTAGTTCCGCTTATGAAATTTTAGAGGGGATAGTAGGAATACTTCCCCGACAAGAAAGATCATCTTTATCTCTTGAAGGAACCCAAATTTTAGAGAAACTCCTTGAATTGCAAAAACTTGTTGAACCTTTTAAGAATATTGTTGCAAGTATCAACCGCATGAATAATTTGATCACACTTTACAATAAGCGGTTGGATGCCTTAGATCTTAGGATCTCTGAGTATGAAGGGAAATGCAAAGAGCCTCCCGGACTTGAGCATAACCCCATTAAAAGGACAAGTGCCAAAGATGGCACTAGTTAGATCTATCCTTGCTTTTATGCCTAGCTAGGGGCGTTAAATGATAGCGATAGTAGGGAGGCAACCCAATTTTTCTTTATGTTTTTTTTGTTTTTGCTCCTGTTTAGGTAATAAATCTTGCATATACTCTCTGTTTAGATGTGTTTTTATCTTTTGTTTAGTGTTTGTGCCAAGTAGAACCTATAGGACAAACTATGATGATGGTTGATTTGATTCTGCTGAAAAACAGAAACTTTGTTCTCACGAGAAAAAATTCAATAAATCACAGAAAAGAGATTTTGCATTGATTCTTTTTTCTGCTGATCAATAAACAAATTTTCCAGTACGTCCTATTTTGTTAGGATTTTTAGAGTTCCATAAGTTTGCGTTAGTTACAGATTGCTACAGACTGTTCTGTTTTTGACAGATTCTGTTTTTCGTGTGTTGTTTGCTTATTTCAATGCATCTATGGCTAATAAATTAGTTTATAAACCATAAGGAAGTTGGAATACAGTAGGTTTAACACCAAAATAAATAAAGAATGAGTTCATTGCAGTATCTTATGTGGTGGTTTTGTTTTCTTTCACTAACGGATCTTATAAGATTTCCTGTTGAGTTTTGTGTTGTGAAGTTTTCAAGTTTTGGGTAAAGCTTTTATGGACTATGGAATAAAGAGTGGCAAGAGCCTAAGCTTGGTGATGCTTATGGCACCCCAAGATATTCAAGAATAGCCAAAAGCCTAAGCTTGGGGATACCCCGGGAAGGCATCCCCTCTTTCGTCTTCGTTCATTGGTAACTTTACTTGGAGTTATATTTTTATTCGCTGCTTGATATGTGTTTTGCTTGGAGCGTCGTGTATTATATTGGTCTTTGCTTGTTAGTTTACCACAATCATCCTTGCTGTAACACACCTTTTTGGAGAAGCCTATTTGATTAGAATTTGCTAGAATACTCTATGTGCTTCACTTATATCTTTTGAGCGTGATAGTTTTTGCTCTAGTGCTTCACTTATATCTTTTAGAGCATGGTGGTGGATTAATTTTATAGAAATTGCTAGTCTCTCATGCTTCACTTATATTATTTTGAGAGTCTCTTAGAACAGCATGGTATTTGCTATGGTTTTAATTTGGTCCTAGAATGATGAGCATCCAAGTTGGGTATAATAAAAACTATCATACAAAGTGAATTGGATGCTATGATCAATTTGATGCTTGATAATTGTTTTGAGATATGGAGGTAGTGATATTAAAGTCATGCTAGTTGGGTGATTATGGATTTAAAGAATGCTTGAGTTGAAGTTTGTGATTCCCGTAGCATGCACGTATGGTGAACCGCTTTGTGATGAAGTTGGAGCACAATTTTATTTATTGATTGTCTTCCTTATGAGTGGCAGTCGGGGACGAGCGATGGTCTTTTCCTACCAATCTATCCCCCTAGGAGCATGCGTGTAGTGCTTTGGTTTTTGATGACTTCTAAATTTTTACAACAAGTATATGAGTTCTTTTGATTAATGTTAAGTTCATGGATTATACGCACTCCTTTCACCCCTCCATTATTGCTAGCCTTTCTTGTATCGTGCAACTTTCGCCGGTACCATACACCCACCATACTCCTTCCTAAAAACACAGCCACCATACCTACCTATTATGGCATTTCCATAGCCATTCCGAGATATATTGCCATGCAACTTTCCACCGTTCCGTTCATATGACACACATTACTTTTGTCATATTGCTTTTTGCATGAACATGTAGTTGACATTGTATTTGTGGCAAAGCCACCGTTCATAATTCTTTCATACATGTCACTCTTGATTCATTGCATATCCCGGTATACCGCCGGAGGCATTCATATAGAGTCATATTTTGTTCTAAGTATTGAGTTGTAATTGTTGAGTTGTAAAAAAAATAAAAGTGTGATCATCATCATTATTAGAGCATTGTCCCAGTGAGGAAAGGATGATGGAGACTATGATTCCCCCATAAGTCGGGATGAGACTCCGGACGAAATTAAAAAAAGGCCATAAAAAGGCCCAAATAAAAAATGAGAGAAAAGAGAGAAGGGACAATGCTACTATCCTTTTACCACACTTGTGCTTCAAAGTAGCACCATGATCTTCATGATAGAGTCTCATATGTTGTCACTTCCATTTACTAGTGGGAATTTTTCATTATAGAACTTGGCTTGTATATTCCAATGATGGGCTTTCTCAAAATGCCCTAGGTCTTCGTGAGCAAGCAAGTTGGATGCACCCCACTAGTTTTCTTTTGTTGAGCTTTCATATATTTATAACTCTAGTGCATCCGTTGCATGGCAATCCCTACTCACTCACATTGATATCTATTAATGGGCATCTCCATAGCCCGTTGATACGCCTAGTTGATGTGAGACTATCTTCTCCTTTTTTGTCTTCTCCACAACCACTGTTCTATTCCACATATAGTGCTATGTCCATGGCTCACGCTCATGTATTGCGTGAAAGTTGAAAAAGTTTGAGATTATTAAAGTATGAAACAATTGCTTGGCTCGTCATCGGGGTTGTGCATGATTAAATACTTTGTGTGATGAAGATATATAGAGCATAGCCAGACTATATGATTTTGTAGGGATAACTCTCTTTTGGCCATGCTATTTTGAGAAGACATGATTACTTGTTTAGTATGCTTGAAGTATTACTATTTCTTATATCAATATGAACTTTTATTTTGTATTACTTGGATATGAACATTCATGCCACAATAAATGAAAATTACATTATGAATTATGCTAGGTAGCATTCCACATCAAAAATTCTCTTTTTATCATTTACCTACTCGAGGACGAGCAGGAATTAAGCTTGGGGATGCTTGATACGTCCCCAACGTATCTATAATTTTTTTATTGTTCCATGCTATTATATTACCTGTTTTGGATGCTTATGGGCTTTATTCTACATATTTATATCATTTTTGGGACTAACCTACTAACCGGAGGCCCAGCCCATATTGTTGTTTTTTTTTGCCTATTTCAGTATTTCGAAGAAAAGGAATATCAAATGGAGTCCAAACGGAATGAAACCTTCGGGAGCGTTGTTTTTGGAACAAATCTGATCCGGAGAGCCTCGAGTGCAAGTCAAGAAAGCTCCGAGGGGCCCACAATATAGGAGGGCGCCCCCCCTGTAGGGCGCGCCCCCCTTTCTCGTGGGCCCCTCGGGCGTCCACCGACGTACTTCTTCCTCCTATATATACCTACGGACCCCAAAAACATCCAGGGGCACCATGAAACACAATTTCCACCACCGTAACCTTTTGTATCCGCGAGATCCCATCTTGGAGCCTTCGCCGGCACTCTGCCGGAGGGGGAATCGACCATGGAGGGCCTCTACATCAACATACTTGCCCCTCCTATGAGTTGTGAGTAGTTTACCATAGACCTACGGGTCCATAGTTATTAGCTAGATGGCTTCTTCTTCTCTCTTTTTGCATCTCAATACAATGATCTCCCCCTCTCTTGTGAAGATCTATTCGATGTAATCTCTTTTTGTGGTGTGTTTGTCAAGATCCGATGAATTGTGAGTTTATGTTCAGATTTATCTATGGTTATTAATTGAATCTTCTCTGAATTCTTTTATTTATGATTGAGTTATCTTTGTAAGTCTCTTCGAATTATCAGTTTGGTTTGGCCTACTAGATTGATCTTTCTTGCCATGGGAGAAGTGCTTAGCTTTGGGTTCAATCTTGCGGTGTTCTTACCCAGTGACAGAAAGGGTTGCAAGACACGTATTGTATTGTTGCCATCGAGGATAACAAGATGGGGTTTATATCATATTGCATGAGTTTATCCATCTACATCATATCATCTTGCTTAATGCGTTACTCCGTTCTTATGAACTTAATACTCTAGATGCATGCTGGATAGCGGTCGATGTGTGGAGTAATAGTAGTAGATGCAGGCAGGAGTCGGTCGACTTGTTTTGGATGTGATGCCTATATACATGATCATGCCTAGATAATGTCATAATTATTCGCTTTTCTATGAATTGCTTGACAGTAATTTGTTCACCCACGGTAATACTTATGCTCTCGAGAGAAGCCTCTAGTGAAACCTATGGCCCCCGGGTCTATCTCTTATCATATTTGCTTTCAATCTACTTTTATTTGCATCTTTACTTTCTTGCATCTATATTATAAAATACCAAAAATATATCTATCTTATCATACTATCTCTATTAGATCTCACTTTCGCAAGTGGCCGTGAAGGGATTGACAACCCCTTTATTGCGTTGGTTGCGAGTTCTCAGTTTGTTTGTGTAGGTGCGTGGGACTTTTGAGGAGCCTCCTACTGGATTGATACCTTGGTTCTCAAAAACTGAGAGAAATACTTACGCAACACTTGCTGCATCATCCTCTCCTCTTTGGGGAAAACCAACGCTAGGTCAAGACGTAGCACCGACCCGGCCTACGCAACCGACTCGCCTAACTGGGCGAGGTGGTTCGCCTTCGAGCACGAGGAGGTGAGGCGACAGGGTGTGCACGAGGTCGACCGGAGGTTGCCGCCAACGCCGCTCGTCGTCCGCGATGAGGACCAGACGGCGGAGGACGGCTACCAGGCCGCCCTTGCGGCCGTCTACCGGGAGAGCGAGGAGGACGAGCGGCGCAGAGCGGAGGCAGCGGAGGCGGAAGAGGAGGCCCAGTACGAGGCGGCAATGGCGCAGGCCCTTGCCTCTCTGCGGCAGGCAATAGTGTGGTGCGGCCGGTGGCCCCGTCGTCCCCCATCAAGCCGGAGCCCGAGCCCGAGCCCATCGCGCGCTTCTCCTGGAATGGAGTGATGCGCGAGTGGGTGTCCGCGCCACCGGTTTGGTTGGGGACGATGCCGGTGCAGGAGCACGCGTACCTCGAGATGTGGCGCCAGCGCCGGCTGGTAGAGGAGCGCCGTGACGGCGAGTACGAGGAGATGCTCGAGCGCGGCCTCGAGGAGGAGCAGCGTGAGGCCGAGGAGGAGGCGCGCCAGGCCGCGGCTGCACAAGCGGCCGCACCCCCCCCCCCCCCCCCTGCCCCGGCACTGCCTGCGCTGGCATAGCCCGACATGACGGTGCTCTGGAACACGGTGTTCGCCTGGGCCGGGCCGGCGCCGACGCTCATCGACCTCACGGACCCCAAGGACGACGATGACGACGCCTAGGGCAGCACGCCGCCTCGTAGTTTAGGCTGTTGCTTTTATGCAAATGTGGACGCGTGGACTCTCGCCGGCCTTCGTGGCCGGCTTTAATCTTTAATTAACGATGTTTCTTTTTTTAATATGCATGCGTTCATTTTTTTGGCGTCATCAAAATGGGTCTTAGGCCAGCGTTGGGCGCATGTGCCGACCCAAATGCGAAAGCGGGCATCCATGTCCGTCTGGCCAACCCAAACGGACAAAAAGCGGACGAAATCGCCGTCCGTTTGGGTCGGCCCGTTGGAGTTGCTCTAAGAACCCCCATTTAACATTTAACCCTATATCATTTAAGGATACATAAAACATATTTTTTACATTACTAGACTTTTGAAATTAGAACACTAACATGTCAAATTTTAGGCAAGCAGAAGGACAGTTCTTCCACTCCCGGTGCAAAGAATCTATGCTACCAAGAATCCACGGAAAGCCCCGGCTGGCATTCATCGCCAACAACCGGGCAGTATCTGCAGCATTTTGCTCTCTCAAGTACTCTGGGCCAAACATTGCTACACGGTCTTGCAGAACCCACACATGGAGTCTAGGCATGTCAACTCGCTCATTCGGACATACTCATCAATGAGCTCACCGGGAACTCCGTATGCAAACATCCGAATAGCCTCAGTGCATTTTTTGTAAGAAGAGAAACCAATCTTTCCCAGAGCATCCTCCTTGCACTCGAAATACTTATCGTACCCGTCCACCCCCCGCGGATACAGTTGAACACATGTCTGAAGGAAATATGCCCTAGAGGCAATAATAAAGTTATTATTTATTTCCTTATATCATGATGAATGTTTATTATTCATGCTAGAATTGTATTAACCGGAAACATGATACATGTGTGAATACATAGACAAACTAAGTGTCACTAGTATGCCTCTACTTGACTAGCTCGTTTATCAAAGATGGTTATGTTTCCTAGCCATGGACAAAAGAGTTTTCATTTGATTAACGAGATCACATCATTGGGATAATGATGTGATTGACTTGACCCATTCCGTTAGCTTAGCACTTGATCGTTTAGTATGTTGCTATTGCTTTCTTCATGACTTATACATGTTCCTATGACTATGAGATTATGCAACTCCCGTTTACCGGAAGAACACTTTGTGTGCTACCAAACGTCACAACATAACTGGGTGATTATAAAGGAGCTCTACAGGTGTCTCCAAAGGTACATTTTGAGTTGGCATATTTCAAGATTAGGATTTGTCACTTTGATTGTCGGACAGGTATCTCTGGGCCCTCTCGGTAATGCACATCACTATAAGCCTTGCAAGCAATGTGACTAATGAGTTAGTTGCGGGATGATGCATTACATAACGAGTAAAGAGACTTGCCGGTAACGAGATTGAACTAGGTATTAAGATACCGACGATCAAATCTTGGGCAAGTAACATACCAATGACAAAGGGAACAACGTATGTTGTTATGCGGTTTAACCGATAAAGATCTTTGTAGAATATGTGGGAGCCAATATGAGCATCCAGGTTCCGCTATTGGTTATTGACCGGAAATGTGTCTCGGTCATGTCTACATTGTTCACGAACCCGTAGGGTCCGCACGCTTAAAGTTAGATGACGGTTATATTATGAGTTTATATGTTTTGATGTACCGAAGGTAGTTCGGAGTCCCGGATGTGATCACGGACATGACGAGGAGTCTCGAAATGGTCGAGAAATGAAGATTGATATATTGGACGACTATATTCGGATACCAGAATAGTTCCGGGGGTAATCAGATATATACCGGAGTACCAGGGGGTTACCGGAACCCCCCGGGGGGTTAATGGGCCTCATGGGCCCAAAGTGGAGAAGAGGAGGGGCGGCCAGGGCAGGCCGTGCACCCCTTCCCCCTCTAGTCC
Organism: Triticum timopheevii; assembly: GCA_963921465.1. Taxonomy (NCBI): domain Eukaryota; kingdom Viridiplantae; phylum Streptophyta; class Magnoliopsida; order Poales; family Poaceae; genus Triticum; species Triticum timopheevii. The sequence continues at coordinate 482,847,212 of OY997270.1, read as the reverse complement.
GAATAGGACAAGGAGGGGGGCGGCGCCCCCCTTTCCTTCCTCCCCTCTCTCCCTTCCTTCCCCCTTTCCTACTTGGACAAGGAAAGGAGGGAGTCCTACTCCTGGTGGGAGTAGGACTCCTCCTGGCGCGCCCCCTCCTGGCCGGCCGCTCCCTCCCCCTTGCTCCTTTATATACGGGGGCAGGGGGGCACCTCTAGACACAACAATTGATCATTGATCTCTTAGCCGTGTGCGGTGCCCCCTCCACCATAATCCACCTCGATAATATCATAGCGGTGCTTAGGCGAAGCCCTGCGTCGGTAGAACATCATCATCGTGACCATGCCTTCATGCTGACAGAACTCTCCCTCGACACTCGGCTGGATCGGAGTTCGAGGGACATCATCGAGCTGTACGTGTACAAGAACTCAGAGGTTTCGTGCTTTCGGTGCTTGATCGGTCGGGCCGTGAAGACGTAGGACTACATCAACCACGTTGTGCTAACGCTTCCGCTTATGGTCTACGAGGGTACGTGGACACACTCTCCCCTCTCGTTGCTATGCATCACCATGATCTTGCGTGTGCGTAGGATTTTTTTTTGAAATTACTACGTTAACCAAACAGTGGCATCCGAGCCTAGGTTTTATGCTTTGATGTTATATGCACGAGTAGAACACAAGTGAGTTGTGGGCGATACAAGTCATACTGCTTACCAGCATGTCATACTTTGGTTCGGTAGTATTGTTGGATGAAGCGGCCCAGACCGCCATTACGCGTACACTTACGCGAGACTGATACGTCCATTTTGCATCATGCTTTTATATCAATATTTATTGCATTATGGGCTGTTATTACACATTATATCTCATTACTTATGGCTATTCTCTCTTATTTTACAAGGTTTACCATGAAGAGGGGGAATGCCGGCAGCTGGAATTCTGGCTGGAAAAGGAGCAAATGTTGGAAACCTATTCTACACAACTCCAAAAGTCCTGAAACTCCACGAAACAAATTTTTGGGATTTATAAGAATTTCTGAGCGAAAGAAATAGGCCAGGGGGCCCACACCCTGTCTAGGAGATAGGGGTGCGCGCCCCCCTATAGGGCGCGCCCCCTATCTCCTGGGCCCCCTAGTGGGCCTCCGGCGTCCATTTTCTGCTATATCATCACTTATACCCTGGAAAAAATCGTGGGCAAGCTTACTGGATGAAACTCCGCCGCCACGAGGCAGAACCTTGGCGGAACCAATCTAGGGCTCTGGCAGAGTTGTTCTGCTGGGGACACTTCCCTCCAGGAGGGGGAAATAATCACCAACGTCATCACCAACGATCCTCTCATCGGGAGGGGGTCAATCTCCATCAACATCTTCACCAGCACCATCTCCTCTCAAACCCTAGTTCATCTCTTGTATCCAATCTTGTATCCAAAATCACAAATTGGTACCTGTGGGTTGCTAGTTGTGTTGATTACTCCTTGTAGTTGATACTTATTGGTTTACTTGGTGGAAGATCATATGTTCAGATCCTTAATGCATATTATTACACCTCTGATTATGAACATGAATATGCTTTGTGAGTAGTTACGTTTGTTCCTGAGGACATGGGTGAAGTCTTGCTATTAGTAGTCATGTGAATTTGGTATTCGTTTGATATTTTGATGAGATGTATGTTGTCTTCTCCTCTAGTGGTGTCATGTGAATGTCGACTACATGACACTTCACCATTATTGGGCCTAGAGGAGGGCATAGGGAAGTGATAAGTAGATGATGGGTTGCTAGAGTGACAGAAGCTTAAACCCTAGTTTATGCGTTGCTTTGTTAGGGGCTGATTTGGATCCACATGTGTCATGCTATGGTTAGGTTTACCTTAATACTTTTGTTGTAGTTGCGGATGCTTGCAATAGGGGTTAATCATAAGTGGGATGCTTGTCCAAGTAAGGGCAGTACCCAAGCACCGGTCCACCCACATATCAAATTATCAAAGTACCGAACGCAAATCATATGAGCGTGATGAAAACTAGCTTGACGATAATTCCAAATGTGTCCTCGGGAGCTCCTTTCCCATTATTAGAAATTGTCCAGGCTTATCCTTTGCTAAATAAAGGATTGGGACACCTTGCTGCACCTTATTTACTTTATTTACTTGTTACTCGTTACTATTTATCTTATCATAAAACTATATATCACTTACAATTTCAGTGCTTGCAGAAAACCTTACTGAAAATCGCTTATGATTTCCTTCTGCTCCTCGTTGGGTTCGACACTCTTACTTATTGAAAGGACTACGATAGATACCCTACACTTGTGGGTCATCAAGACTCTTTTTTGGCTCCATTGCCGGGGAGTGTAGCGCTTTTGGTGAGTGGAACTTGGTAAGGAAACATTTATATAGTGTGCTGAAATTTTCTGTTACTTGTCACTATGGAAACTAATCCTTTGAAGGGATTGTGTGGGGTATCTAAACCCCAACCAGAAGAGCAAAGAGTTGCTCCTCAACCTACTGAACTTTATGAAAATATTTACTTTGAGATTCCTTCGGGTATGATAGAGAAACTGCTAGCTAATCCATTTGTAGGAGATGGAACATTGCATCCCGATTTACACCTTATCTTTGTGGATGAAGTTTTTGGATTATTTAAGCTTGCAGGTATTCCCGATGATGTTGTCAAAAGGAAGATCTTCCCTTTATCTTTGAAGGGAGATGCATTGACATGGTATAGGCTATGTGATGATACGGGATCTTGGAATTATAAGCGATTGAAGTTGGAATTTCACCAGAAGTTCTATCCTATGCATCTTGTTCATCGTGATCGTAATTACATATATAATTTCTGGCCTCGTGAAGGAGAAAGCATTGCTCAAGATTCGGGGAGTCTTAAGTCAATGTTATATTCATGCCCCAATCATGAGCTCTCTCGGGAAATGATTATTCAGAATTTTTATGCTTGGCTTTCTCTTGATAATCGCAACCTGCTCGATACTTCCTGTGTTGGTTCTTATATGCTGAAGACTATTGATTTCAAATGGGACTTATTGGAAAGAATTAAACGCAACTCTGAAGATTGGGGTTCCGACGATGGTAAGGAGTCAGGTATGACACCTAAGTTCGATTGTGTTAAATCTTTTATGGATACCGATGTTTTTCGTGGATTTAGCGCCAAGTATGGACTTGACTCTGAGATAGTAGCTACTTTTTGTGAATCTTTTGCTACTCACGTTGATCTCCCTAAAGAGAAGTGGTTTAAATATAATCCTCCTGTTGAAGTGAAATTAGTTGCACCTATTACAGTCGAAGAAAAGACTATTACCTATAGTGATCCTATTGTTCCTACTGCTTATGTTGAAAAACCTCCTTTCCCTGTTAGGATAAAGGATCATGCTAAAGCTTCGACTGTTGTTCATAAGAGTAATACTAGGACTTATACACCTCCTGAGCAAATTAATGTTGAACCTAGTATTGCTATGGTTAAAGATCTCTTGAATGAGGACTTAGATGGGCATATCATTTCTTTTTGTGGTGAGACTGCTAATATTGCTAGGCCAGGTACTAAGACACATAGACATGTCGTAGGCACACCTGTTATTTCTGTTAAAATAGGAGATCATTGTTATCATGGTTTATGTGATATGGGTGCTAGTGCTAGCGCTATCCCTTATGATTTATATAAATAAATTATGCACGACATTGCACCTGTTGAACTAGAAAGACATTGATGTTACTATTAAGCTTGCTAATAGGGATACCACTAAACCTGTTGGGATTGTTAGAGATGTTGAAGTTTTGTGTGGGAAGGTTAAATATCCTGCTGATTTTCTTGTTCCTGCTTCCCCACAAGATGCCTTTTGTCCCATTATTTTTGGTAGACCCTTCTTGAATACTGCTAGTGCTAAGATTAATTGTGAAAGGAATGTAGTCACTGTTGGCATAGATGGTATGTCTCATGATTTTAATTTCTCTAAGTTTAGTAGACAACCTCGTGAAAGGGAACCACCTAGCAAGGATGGGATTATTGGTCTTGCTTCCATTGTTGTTCCTCCAACTGATCCGTTAGAACAATATTTGCTAGACCATGAAAACGATATGTTTATGAAGGAAAGGGAAGAAATAGATGAGGTGTTCCTTAAACAGGAACCTATGCTGAAACATAACCTTCTCGTTGAAATTCTTGGGGATCCCCCTCCACCCAAGGGTGATCCCGTGTTTGAACTCAAACCATTACCTGATAATCTTAAGTATGCTTATCTTGATGAAAAAGAAATATATCCTGTTATTATTAGTGCTAACCTTTCAGAGAAAGAAGAAGAAAGATTATTGAAAACTCTAAAGAAGCACCGAGCAGCTATTGGATATACTCTGGATGATCTTAAGGGCGTTAGTCCCACGTTATGTCAACACAAAATTACATTGGAGGATGATGCCAAACTAGTTAGAGATCCCCAAAGACGATTAAATCCCAAGATGAAGGAAGTGGTAAGAAAGGAGATACTAAAGCTCCTTGAGGCAGGTATTATTTATCTCGTTGCTGATAGTGAATGCGTAAGCCCTGTCCATTGTGTCCCTAAAAAGGGAGGTATTACCGTCGTTCCTAATGATAAATATGAATTGATCCCGCAAAGAATTATTACAGTTTATAGGATGGTAATTGATTTCCGTAAGTTAAATAAAGCTACTAAGAAAGATCATTACCCTTTACCTTTTATTGATCAAATGCTAGAAAGGCTATCCAAACACACACATTTTTGCTTCGTAGATGTTTATTCTGGTTTCTCTCAGATACCTATGTCAGCGGAGGATCAATCTAAAACTACTTTTACTTGCCCTTTTGGTACTTTTGCTTATAGACGTATGCCTTTTGGTTTATGTAATGCACCTGCTACCTTTCGAAGATGCATGATATATTCTCTGATTTTTGTGAAAAGATTTGTGAGGTATTCATGGATGACTTCTCTGTCTATGAATCCTCTTTTTATGATTGTTTGAGCAACCTTGATCGAGTTTTGCAGAGATGCGAAGACACTAGTCTCGTCCTAAATTGGGAAAAGTGTCACTTTATGGTTAATGAAGGCATTGTCTTGGGGCACAAGATCTCCGAGAGAGGTATTGAAGTTGATAAAGCCAAAGTTGATGCTATTGAAAAGATGCCATGTCCCAAGGACATAAAAGGTATAAGAAGTTTCCTTGGTCATGCCAGTTTTTATAGAAGGCTCATTAAGGACTTTTCTAAAATCTCTAGGCCTCTGACTAATTTATTGCAAAAAGACATTCCTTTTGTTTTTGATGATGATTGTGTAGAAGCGTTTGAAGTGCTTAAGAAAGCTTTGATCACTGCACCTATTGTTCAGCCACTTGATTGGAATTTACCTTTTGAAATTATGTGCGATGCTAGTGATTATGCTGTAGGTGCTGTTTTAGGGCAAAGAGTTGATAAGAAATTGAATGTTATCCAGTATGCTAGTAAGACTCTTGATACTGCCCAGAGAAATTATGCTACACTGAAAAAGAATTCTTAGCAGTTGTGTTTGCATGTGATAAGTTTAGACCTCATATTGTTGATTCCAAAGTTACTATTCACACTGATCATGCTGCTATTAAATATCTTATGGGAAAGAACGATGCTAAGCCTAGACTCATTAGATTGGTTCTCTTGCTCCAAGAGTTTGATTTGCACATTATTGATAGAAAGGGAGCTGAGAACCCCATTGTAGATAACTTGTCTAGGTTCGAGAATGTTCTTGATGACCCACTGCCTATTAATGATAGCTTTCCTGATGAACAATTAGCGGTCGTCAATGCTTCTCGTACTGCTCCTTGGTATGCTGATTATGCTAATTACATTGTTGCTAAATATTTACTGCCTAGTTTCACATACCAGCAAAAGAAAAAGTTCTTTTATGATTTAAGACATTACTTCTGGGATGATCCACACCTTTATAAAGAAGGAGTAGATGGTGTTATTAGACGTTGTGTGCCTGAGCATGAACAGGAATAGATTCTACGTAAGTGTCACTGTGAATCTTATGGAGGACACCACGCTGGAGATAGAACTGCACACAAGGTACTACAATCTAGTTTTTATTGGCCTACTCTCTTCGAAGATGCTCGTAAGTTTGTCTTATCTTGTGATGAATGTCAAAGAATAGGTAACATTAGTAGACGTCAAGAAATGCCTATGAATTATTCTCTTGTTATTGAACCATTTGATGTTTGGGGCTTTGATTATATGGGACCTTTTCCTGCCTCTAATGGTTTTACACATATTTTAGTTGATGTTGATTATGTTACTAAGTGGGTAGAAGCTATTCCAACTAGTAGTGCTGATCATAACACTTCTATTAAAATGCTTAAAGAAGTTATTTTTCCGAGGTTTGGAGTCCCTAGATATCTTATGACTGATGGTGGTTCACATTTCATTCATGGTGCTTTCCGTAAGATGCTTGCTAAGTATGATGTCAATCATAGAATAGCATCTCCTTATCATCCGCAGTCTAGTGGTCAAGTAGAGTTGAGCAATAGAGAGCTCAAATTAATTTTGCAAAAGACTGTGAATAGATCTAGAAAGAATTGGTCCAAAAAACTTGATGATGCATTATGGGCCTATAGAACTGCATAAAAAAATCCTATGGGTATGTCTTCGTATAAAATGGTTTATGGAAAAGCATGTCATTTACCTCTTGAACTTGAACTTGAACATAAAGCATATTGGGCTATTAAAGAGATCAATTATGACTTCAAGCTTGCCGGTGAGAAGAGGTTATTTGATATTAGCTCACTTGATGAATGGAGAACCCAAGCCTATGAGAATGCCAAGCTTTTCAAAGAAAAAGCCAAACGCTGGCATGATAAGAGGATACAAAAGCGTGAGTTTAATGTAGGTGATTATGTGTTATTATTCAACTCTCGCTTAAGATTTTTTGCAGGAAAACTTCTCTCAAAATGGGAAGGTCCCTACGTTATCGAGGAGGTCTATCGTTCTGGTGCCATAAAAATCAACAACTTCAAAGGCACAAATCCGAGGGTGGTAAACGGTCAAAGAATTAAACACTATATTTTAGGTAATCCTATCAATGTTGAAACTAATATTATTGAAACCGTAACCCCTGAGGAATACATAAGGGACACTTTCCAGAATGTTCCAAACTCTGAAAAGGCATAGGTATGTGGTACGGTAAGTAAACTGACTCAAAAACAACTCCAATGGCAATTGAGGGAGTCTTGGATTAGGGGGTGTCCGGATGACCGGACTATAACCTTTGGCCGGACTCCTGGACTATGAATATACAAGATTGAAGACTTCGTCCCATGTCCGGATGGGACTTTCCTTGGCGTGGAAGGCAAGCTTGGCGATACGGATATGTAGATCTCCTCCCATTGTAACCGACTCTGTGTAACCCTAGCCCTCTCCGGTGTCTATATAAACCGGAGGGTTTTAGTCTGTAGGACGAACAACAATCATACCATGGGCTAGCTTCTAGGGTTTAGCCTCTCTGATCTCGTGGTAGATCTACTCTTGTACTACCCATATCATCAATATTAATCAAGCAGGAGTAGGGTTTTACCTCCATCGAGAGGGCCCGAACCTGGGTAAAAACATCGTGGCCCTTGTCTCCTGTTACCATCCGCCTAGACGCACAGTTCGGGACCCCCTACCCGAGATCCGCCGGTTTTGACACCGACATTGGTGCTTTCATTGAGAGTTCCTCTGTGTCGTCATCTTTAGGCCCGATGGCTCCTCCGATCATCAACAACGATGCGATCTAGGGTGAGACTTTTCTCCCCGGACAGATCTTCGTATTTGGCGGCTTTGCATTGTGGGCCAATTCGCTTGGCCATCTGGAGCAGATCGAAAGCTACGCCCCCGGCCATCAGGTCAGATTTGGAAGTTTGAACTACACGGCTGACATCCGCGGACACTTGATCTTCGACGGGTTCGAGCCACAGCCGAGCGTGCCACACTGTCACGATGGGCATGATCTAGCTCTGCCGCTGAACAGTGCCCAGGAGGCCGCCCCAGTGTCCGCTCCGACCCTTAGCTCGGAGCCGACTGCGCCAATCGAGGACGGGTGGCTGGACACCGCCTCGGGGGCTGCTATCTATACGGTGATCGAGCCGAACACCGGTCTTGTCCTTTGCAAAGCTCGTGACTCCAAGGTACCGGACTCCTTTCCGGACTCCGAACCTTCCGCACCCCTGCCGATCAAACCCGATTGGGCGCCGATCATGGAGTTCGCCGCCGCATACATCTTTTAGCACTCGCCCTTCGGCGACATTCTGAATTCACTAAAGTCTCTCTCTTTATCAGGAGAGCCCTGGCCAGACTATGGTCAACAAGGTTGGGATGCGGACGACAAAGAAATTCAAAACCCACCCACCACCCACTTCGTAGCCACTGTTGATGATTTAACCGACATGCTCGACTTCGACTCCGAAGACATCGACGATATGGACGCCGATGCAGGAGACGACCAAGAACCAGCGCCTATAGGGCACTGGAAGGCCACCTCGTCATACGACATATACATGGTGGACACCCCAAAAGAAGGGAATGGCGATGGAACAACGGAGGATGACCCCTCCAAGAAGCAGCCTAAGCGCCGGCATCAGCGGCGCCACTCTAAATCCCGCCAAAGCAAAAACGGTGATTCTGGCACGGGAGGTAATAACACCCCGGACAGCGCCGAAGACAACCCCCTCCAGCAGGATTCAGCACAGGAGGATGGAGAAGCCAGCCCTCATGAGAGAGTGGCAGACAGAGAGGTAGAGGACAATAATTACATTCCTCCCTCCGAAGGCGAGGCAAGCCTCGACGACGACTAATTTGTCATGCCTGAGGATCCCGGCAAAAAAGAGCATTTCAAACGCAGGCTTATGGCCATGGCGAGCGGCCTCAAGAAAAAACAGCAACAACTTAGAGCTGACCAAGACTTGCTAGCCGACAGATGGACCGAAGTCCTTGCGGCCGAAGAGTACGAACTCGAACGCCCCTCCAAGAGCTACCCAAAGCGCAGGCTGCTACCCCGATTAGAGGAGGAAGCACCTAAACCTACATCACCAGCGCACGACGCGGCCGACCGGCCACCTCGTGGCCGTGACAGAGAGGCCTCTTGGCCATCCACTCAAGTCGCACCCCGGCGTCGCTCAAAAAATACCAAGGCACGGGGAAATGCGCCAGACCTGCGAGACATATTGAGGACAAGGCAAGGCAAACAAGATCATTCTACGGATCGCGTGGGCGCCCCACTACACGTGACGATAACCGTCATGCCGGATACGGCACATACGGCCAGGCCGAACACAGCAGACAAAGCTCATTTGGGTTATGTCGTGATAGCCCAGTACAGAGGCGCCGCACACCCACTATGCTTCACAGATGAAGTAATGGATCATCAAATCCCCGAGGGTTTTAAACCCGTAAATATCGAATCATACGATGGCACAACAGATCCTGTGGTATTGATCGAGGATTATCTCCTTCATATCCATATGGCCCGCGGTGATGATCTTGTTGGAAATATGCCCTAGAGGCAATAATAAATTGATTATTATTATATTTCCTTGTTCACGATAATCGTTTATTATCCATGCTATAATTCTATTGATAGGAAACTTAGATACATGTGTGGATACATAGACAACACCAAGTCCCTAGTAAGCCTCTAGTTGACTAGCTCGTTGATCAATAGATGGTTACGGTTTCCTAACCATGGACATTGGATGTCATTGATAACGGGATCACATCATTAGGAGAATGATGTGATGGACAAGACCCAATCCTAAGCCTAGCACAAAGATCGTGTAGTTCGTATGCTAAAGCTTTTCTAATGTCAAGTATCATTTCCTTAGACCATGAGATTGTGCAACTCCCGGATACCGTAGGAATGCTTTGGGTGTATCAAACGTCACAACGTAACTAGGTGGCTATAAAGGTGCATTACAGGTATCTCCGAAAGTGTCTGTTGGGTTGGCACGAATCGAGACTGGGATTTGTCACTCCGTGTAAACGGAGAGGTATCTCTGGGCCCACTCGGTAGGACATCATCATAATGTGCACAATGTGATCAAGGAGTTGATCACGGGATGATGTGTTACGGAACGAGTAAAGAGACTTGCCGGTACCGAGATTGAACAAGGTATCGGGATACCGACGATCGAATCTCGGGCAAGTATCGTACCGATAGACAAAGGGAATTGTATACAGGATTGATTAAGTCCTTGACATCGTGGTTCATCCGATGAGATTATCATGGAACATGTGGGAGCCAACATGGGTATCTAGATCCCGCTGTTGGTTATTGACCGGAGAGTCATCTCGGTCATGTCTGCATGTCTCCCGAACCCGTAGGGTCTACACACTTAAGGTTCGGTGACGCTAGGGTTATAGAGATATTAGTATGCGGTAACCCAAAAGTTGTTCGGAGTCCCGGATGAGATCCCGGACGTCACGAGGAGTTCCGGAATGGTCCGGAGGTAAAGAATTATATATAGGAAGTGCTATTTCGGCCATCGGGACAAGTTTCGGGGTCATCGGTATTGTACCGGGACCACCGGAAGCGTCCCGGGGGTCCACCGGGTGGGGCCACCTGCCCCGGGGGGCCACATGGGCTGTAGGGGGTGCGCCTTGGCCTACATGGGCCAAGGGCACCAGCCCCAAGAGGCCCATGCGCCAAGAGAAGAGAAAAAGGGGAGAGTCCTAAAGGGGGAAGGCACCTCCGAGGTGCCTTGGGGAGGATGGACTCCTCCCCCCCTTGGCCGCACCCTTCCTTGGAGGAAGGGGAAAGGCTGCGCCCTCCCCCTCTCCCTTGGCCCTATATATAGTGGGGAAAAGGAGGAGCAATCATACCTAAGGCCTGGCGCCTCCCTCTCCCTCCCGTGACACATCTCCCTCCTCCCGCAGCGCTTAGCGAAGCCCTGTTGGAATCCCGCTACTTCCACCACGCCGTCGTGCTGCTGGATCTCCATCAACCTCTCCCTCCTCCTTGCTGGATCAAGGCATGGGAGACGTCTCCGTTCCGTACGTGTGTTGAACGCGGAGGTGCCGTCTGTTCGGCGCTAGGATCATCGGTGATTTGAATCACGACGAGGTCGACTCCTTCAACCCCGTTCTCTTGAACGCTTCCGCTTAGCGATCTACAAGGGTATGTAGATGCACTCTCCTTCCCCTCATTCCTGGTTTCTCCATAGATAGATCTTGGTGACACGTAGGAAAATTTTGAATTTCTGCTACGTTACCCAACAGTGGCATCATGAGCTAGGTTTATGCGTAGTTACTATGCACGAGTAGAACACAAAGTAGTTGTGGGCGTCGATATTGTTCAATATGCTTGCCGTTACTAGTCTTATCTTGATTCGGCGGCATCGTGGGATGAAGCGGCCCGGACCAACCTTACACGTACGCTTACGTGAGACCGGTTCCACCGACAAACATGCACTAGTTGCATAAGGTGGCTGGCGGGTGTCTGTCTCTCCCACTTTAGTCGGATCGGATTCGATGAAAAGGGTCCTTATGAAGGGTAAATAGCAATTGGCATATCACGTTTTGGTTCTTGCGTAGGTAAGAAACGTTCTTGCTAGAAACCCATAGCAGCCACGTAAAACATGCAAACAACAATTAGAGGACGTCTAACTTGTTTTTGCAGGGTATGTTTTGTGATGTGATATGGCCAAAGGATGTGATGAATGATATATGTGATGTATGAGATTGATCATGTTCTTGTAATAGGAATCACGACTTGCATGTCGATGAGTATGACAACCGGCAGGAGCCATAGGAGTTGTCTTAATTTATTTATGACCTGCGTGTCAACATAAACGTCATGTAACTACTTTACTTTATTGCTAACCGGTAGCCATAGTAGTAGAAGTAATAGTTGGCGAGACAACTTCAAGAAGACACGATGATGGAGATCATGGTGTCATGCCGGTGACGATTATGATCATGGAGCCCCGAAGATGGAGATCAAAAGGAGCAAAATGATATTGGCCATATCATGTCACTATTTGATTGCATGTGATGTTTATCATGTTTATGCATCTTGTTTACTTAGAACGACGGTAGTAAATAAGATGATCCCTTACAACAATTTCAAGAAGTGTTCTCCCCTAACTATGCACCATTGCTACAGTTCGTCGTTTCGAAGCACCACGTGATGATCGGGTGTGATAGATCCTTACGTTCACATACAACGGGTGTAAGACAGATTTACACATGCAATACACTTAGGGTTAACTTGACGAGCCTAGCATGTACAGACATGGCCCCGGAACATGGAGACCGAAAGGTCGAGCATGAGTCGTATAGTAGATACGATCAACATGAAGATGTTCACCGATGATGACTAGTCCGTCTCACGTGATGATCGGACACGGCCTAGTTAACTCGGATCATGTAATCACTTAGATGACCAGAGGGATGTCTATCTGAGTGGGAGTTCATAAGATGAACTTAATTATCCTGAACATAGTCAAAAGATCTTTGCAAATTATGTCGTAAGCTCGCGCTTTAGTTCCACTTTTTAGATATGTTCCTAGAGAAAATATAGTTGAAAGTTGATAGTAGCGATTATGCGGACAGTAGAAAGCTTATGTCCTTAATGCACCGCTCAGTGTGCTGAACCCCAAACGTCGTCTGTGGATGTTGCGAACATCGGACATACACGTTTTGATAACTACGTGATAGTTCAGTTAAATGGCTTAAGTAGAGGCACCAAAGATGTTTTTCGAAACATCGCGGAACATATGAGATGTTTCGAGGGCTGAAATTAGAATTTCAGCCTCGTGCCCACGTCAAGAGGTATAAGACCTCCGATGATTTTCTTAGCCTTCAAACTAAGGGAGAAAAGCTCAATCGTTGAGCTTGGGCTCAGATTGTCTGAGTACAACAATCGCTTGAATCAAGTGGGAGTTGATCTTCCAGATGAAATAGTGATAGTTCTCCGAAGTCATTACCACCAAGCTGCTAGAGCTTCGTGATGAACTATGATATATCAGGGACATATATGATGATCCTTGAGATATTTGTGATGTTTGACACCACAAAAGTAGAAATCAAGAAGGAGCATCAATTGTTGATGGTTGGTGAAACCACTAGTTTCAAGAAGGGCAAGGGAACAAAGGGATACTTCATGAAACGGCAATTCAGCTGCTGCTCTAGTGAAGAAACCCAAGGTTGAACCCAAACCCGAGACTAAGTGCTTCTGTAATAAGGGGAACAGCCACTAGAGCAGAATTACCCTAGATACTTGGTAGATTAGAAGGCTGGCAAGGTTGATAGAAGTATATTGGATATACATTGTGTTGATGTGTACTTTACTAGAACTCCTAGTAGCACCAGGGTATTAGATACCGGTTCGGTTGCTAAGTGTTAGTAACTCGAAACAAAAGCTACGGAATAAACGGAGACTAGCTAAAGGTGAGCTGACGATATGTGTTGGAAGTATTTCCAATGTTGATATGATCAAGCATCACACGCTCCCTCTACCATCGAGATTGGTGTTAAACCTAAATAATTGTTATTTGGTGTTTGCGTTGAGCATAGACATGATTGGATTATGTCTATCGCAATACGGTTATTCATTTAAGGAGAATAACGGTTACTCTGTTATTTGAATAATACCTTCAATGGTCTTGCACCTAAATTGAATGGTTTATTGAATCTCGATCGTAGTGATACACATGTTCATGCCAAAAGATAGTAATGATAGTACCACCTACTTGTGGCACTGCCACGTAAGTCATATTGGTATAAAACGCATGAAGAAGCTCCATGTTGATGGATCTTTGGGCTCACTCATTTTGAAAAGTTTGAGACATGCGAACCATGTCTATTGGTGTATATGCATGAAGAAACTCCATGCAAATGGACCGTTTGGACTTACTTGATTTTGAATCACTTGAGACATGCAAATCATACCACATGGGCAAGATGACTGAAAAGCCTCGGTTTCAGTAAGATGGAACAAGATAGCAACTTGTTGGAAGTAACACATTTTGATGTGTGCAGTCTAATGAGTGCTGAGGCATGCAGTGAATATTGTTATGTTCTTACTTCGCAAATGATTCGAGTAGATGTTGAGAATATTTACTTGATGAAACACAAGTCTGAATTATTGAATGGTTCAAGTAATTTCAGAGTGAAGTGGAAGATCATTGTGACAAGAGGATAAAATGTCTATGATATAATCATAGAGATGAATATCTGAGTTACGAGTTTTGGCACAGAATTAAGACATTGTGGAAATTGTTTCACAACTAATACAGCCTGGAACACCATAGTGTGATGGTGTGTCCGAACATCATAATTGCACCCTATTGGATATGATGCATACCATGATGTCTCTTATCGAATTACCACAATAGTTTATGGGTTAGGCATTAGAGAGAACCACATTCACTTTAAATAGGGCACCACGTAATTCCGATGATATGACACCGTATGAACTATGGTTTAGAGAAACCTAAGATGTCATTTCTTAAAAGTTTGGGGCTGCGACGCTTACGTGGAAAAGTTTCAGACTAATAAGCTCGAACCCAAAGCGGATAAATGCATCTTCATAGGACACCCAAAACAGTTGGGTATACCTCCTGTCTCAGATCCGAAAGCAATAAGGGATTGTTTCTTGAATCGGGTCCTTTCTCGAGGAAAAGTTTCTCTCGAAAGAATTGAGTGGGAGGATGGTGGAGACTTGATGAGGTTATTGAACCGTCACTTCAACAAGTGTGTAGCAAGGCACAGGAAGTTGTTCTTGTGGCACCTACACCAATTGAAGTGGAAGCTTATGATAGTGATCATGAAGTTTCGGATCAAGTCACTACCGAACCTCGTGGGATGACAAGGATGCGTACTACTTCAGAGTGGTACGTAATCCTGTCTTGGAAGTCATGTTGCTAGACAACAATGAACCTACGAGCTATGGAGAAACGATGGTGGGCCCGAATTCCGATAAATGGCTCGAGGCCATATAATCTGAGAGAGGATCCATATATGAAAACAAAGTGTAGACTTTGGGAGTACTACTTGATGGTCGTAAGGCTGTTAGGTACATATAGATTTTAAAAGGAAGACGGACAATGATGGTAAATGTCACCATTAAGAAAGCTCGACTTGTCGTTAAGATGTTTTCCGACAAGTTCAAGGAGTTGACTACGGTGAGACTTCCTCACTCGTAGTGATGCTAAGACTCTGTTGGAATTATATTAGCGATTACTGCATTATTTATGAAATCTTGCAGATAGGATGTCAAAACATTGTTTCCTCGACGATTTTCTTGAGGAAAGGTTGTATGTGATACAACCGGAAGGTTTTGTCAATCCTGAAAGATGCTAATAAGTATGCAAAGCTCCAGTAATCCTTCTAAGGACTGGAGTAAGCATCTCGGAGTTGGAATGTATGCTTTGATGATGATCAAAGATTTTGGGTTTATACAAAGTTTATGAGTAACTTGTATTTCCAAAGAAGTAAGTGGGAGCACTATAGAATTTCTGATGAATATATGTTGTTGATCGGAAATGACGTAGAATTTCTGGAAAGCATATAGGGTTATTTGAAAAGTGTTTTTCAATGGAAAGCCTGGATTAAGCTACTTGAGCATTGAGCATCAAGATCTATAAGGATAGATCAAAACGCTTAATGGTACTTTCAAATGAGCACATTCCTTGACATGATCTTGAAGGTGTTCAAGATAGATCAGTCAAAGAAGGAGTTCTTGCCTGAGTGGTAAGGTATGAAGTTAAGACTTAAAGCTCGACCACGACAGAATAGAGAGAAAGGACGAAGGTCGTCCCCTATGCTTAAGACATAGGCTCTACAGTATGTTGTGCTGTGTACCGCACCTGAAGTGTGCCTTGCCATGAGTCAGTCAAGGGGTACAAGAGTGATCCAAGAATGGATCACAGGACAGCGGTCAAAGTTATCCTTAGAAACTAGTGGACTAAGGAATTTTCTCGATTATGGAGGTGGTAAAAGAGTTCGTCGTAAAGGGTTACGTCGATGCAAGCTTAACACCTATCCGGATAGCTCTGAGCAGAGATACCGGATACGTATAATGGAGCAACAATTTAGAATAGCTCCAAGTAGAACAGTTATTTGGAATAGCTCCAAATAGAACGTGGTAGCTACATCTAGGAGATGACATAGAGATTTGTAAATCACACACGGATCTGAAAAGGTTCAGACCCGTTGACTATAACCTCTCTCACAAGCATAACATGATCAAACCCAGAACTCATCGAGTGTTAATCACATGGTAATGTGAACTAGATTATTGACTCTAGTAAACTCTTTGGGTGTTAGTCACATAGGGATGTGACCTTGAGTGTTAATCACATATCGATGTGAACTAGATTATTGACTCTAGTGCAAGTGGGAGACTGTTGGAAATATGCCCTAGAGGCAATAATAAATTGATTATTATTATATTTCCTTGTTCACGATAATCGTTTATTATCCATGCTATAATTCTATTGATAGGAAACTTAGATACATGTGTGGATACATAGACAACACCAAGTCCCTAGTAAGCCTCTCGTTGACTAGCTTGTTGATCAATAGATGGTTACGGTTTCCTAACCATGGACATTGGATGTCGTTGATAACGGGATCACATCATTAGGAGAATGATGTGATGGACAATACCTAATCCTAAGCCTAGCACAAAGATCGTGTAGTTCGTATGCTAAAGCTTTTCTAATGTCAAGTATCATTTCCTTAGACCATGAGATTGTGCAACTCCCGGATACCATAGGAATGCTTTGGGTGTATCAAACGTCACAACGTAACTGGGTGGCTATAAAGGTGCATTACAGGTATCTCCGAAAGTGTCTGTTGGGTTGGCACGAATTGAGACTGGGATTTGTCACTCCGTGTAAACGGAGAGGTATCTCTGGGCCCACTCGGTAGGACAACATCATAATGTGCACAATGTGATCAAGGAGTTGATCACGGGATGATGTGTTATGGAACGAGTAAAGAGACTTGCCGGTAACGAGATTGAACAAGGTATCGGGATACCGACGATCGAATCTCGGGCAAGTATCGTACCGATAGACAAAGGGAATTGTATACGGGATTGATTAAGTCCTTGACATCGTGGTTCATCCGATGAGATCATCGTGGAACATGTGGGAGCCAACATGGGTATCCAGATCCCGCTGTTGGTTATTGACCGGAGAGTCATCTCGGTCATGTCTGCATGTCTCCCGAACCCGTAGGGTCTACACACTTAAGGTTCGGTGACGCTAGGGTTATAGAGATATTAGTATGCGGTAACCCGAAAGTTGTTCGGAGTCCCGGATGAGATCCCGGACGTCACGACGAGTTCCGGAATGGTCCAGAGGTAAAGAATTATATATAGGAAGTGCTATTTCGGCCATCGGGACAAGTTTCGGGGTCATCGGTATTGTACCGGGACCACCGGAAGGGTCCCGGGGGTCCACCGGGTGGGGCCACCTGCCCCGGGGGGGCCACATGGGCTGTAGGGGGTGCGCCTTGGCCTACATGGGCCAAGGGCACCAGCCCCAAGAGGCCCATGTGCCAAGAGAAGAGAAAAAGGGGAGAGTCCTAAAGGGGGAAGGCACCTCCGAGGTGCCTTGGGGAGGATGGACTCCTCCCCCCCTTGGCCGCACCCTTCCTTGGAGGAAGGGGCAAGGCTGCGCCCTCCCCCTCTCCCTTGGCCCTATATATAGTGGGGAAAAGGAGGAGCAATCATACCTAAGGCCTGGCGCCTCCCTCTCCCTCCCGTGACACATCTCCCTCCTCCCGCAACGCTTAGCGAAGCCCTGTTGGAATCCCGCTACTTCCACCACGCCGTCGTGCTGCTGGATCTCCATCAACCTCTCCCTCCTCCTTGCTGGATCAAGGCATGGGAGACGTCTCCGTTCCGTACGTGTGTTGAACGCGGAGGTGCCGTCCGTTCGGCGCTAGGATCATCGGTGATTTGAATCACGACGAGTTCGACTCCTTCAACCCCGTTCTCTTGAATGCTTCCTCTTAGCGATCTACAAGGGTATGTAGATGCACTCTCCTTCCCCTCGTTGCTGGTTTCTCCATAGATAGATCTTGGTGACACATAGGAAAATTTTGAATTTCTGCTACGTTACCCAACAGATCTACACGCTATCAAATATCTCCCACTCAAGCTTAAAGGACCAGCTCGGCATTGGCTTAACAGCTTGCCAGCAGAGTCAATTGGTTGCTGGGAGGACCTGGAAGCCGCATTCCTCGACAATTTCCAGGGCACCTATGTGCGACCACCAGACGCCGATGACCTAAGCCACATAATTCAGCACCCAGAGGAATCGGCTAGACAATTCTGGACACGGTTCCTAACCAAGAAAAATCAAATAGTCGACTATCCGGATGCAGAGGCCCTCGCAGCCTTCAAACATAACATCCGTGACGAATGGATTGCCCGGCACCTAGGACAGGAAAAGCCGAAATCCATGGCAGCCCTCACAACACTCATGACCCGCTTTTGCACGGGAGAAGACAGCTGGCTAGCTTGTAGTAATAACATGACCAAGAGCCCTGGTAATTCGGATACCAAGGACAACAATGGCAGGTCACGTCGCAACAAGCACAAGCGCCGCATTAACGGCGAC
This sequence comes from Triticum timopheevii, assembly GCA_963921465.1. Classification (NCBI taxonomy): domain Eukaryota; kingdom Viridiplantae; phylum Streptophyta; class Magnoliopsida; order Poales; family Poaceae; genus Triticum; species Triticum timopheevii. The sequence goes on along the minus strand of OY997270.1, from coordinate 482,828,644 downwards.
AGTGCTGAGGACACGGCAGTTAATGCCGGATTCAGAGGCTCTAAACCCGGTCAGCGAAAAAAGCCATTCAAAAGAAATACTCCAGGCCCGTCCAGTTTGGACCGAATACTCGATCGCTCGTGCCAGATACACGGCACCCCCGAAATACCACCCAATCACACCAACAGGGATTGTTGGGTGTTCAAGCAAGCAGGCAAGTTAAGTGCCAAAAACAGAGACAAGGGGCTGCACAGCGATGACGAGGAGGAGCCCCGGCCGCCGAACAATAGGGGACAGAAGGGCTTTCCCCCACAAGTGCGGACGGTGAACATGATATACGCAACCCACATCCCCAAAAGAGAGCGGAAGTGTGCACTCAGGGACGTATATGCGTTGGAGCCAGTCGCCCTAAAGTTCAACCCGTGGTCCTCCTGCCCGATCACTTTTGTTCTAAGGGACCACCCCACTAGCATCCGCCACGGCGGATTCGCCGCATTGGTTCTAGACCCAATCATTGACGGATTTCACCTCACTAGAGTCCTTATGGACGGCGGCAGCAGCCTGAACCTGCTTTATCAGGATACAGTGCAAAAAATGGGCATTGATCCCTCAAGGATTAAACCCACAAAGACGACCTTTAAAGGCGTCATACCAGGTGTAGAGGCCAACTGTACAGGCTCAGTTACACTCGAAGTGGTCTTCGGATCCCCGGATAATTTCCAAAGCGAGGAGTTAATCTTCGACATAGTCCCGTTCTACAGTGGCTATCACGCCCTGCTCGGACGAACCGCATTTGCAAAGTTCAATGCGGTGCCGCACTACGCATACCTCAAGCTCAAGATGCCAGGCCCTCGAGGAGTCATTACGGTCAATGGAAACACCGAACGCTCTCTCTGAACGGAGGAGCATACGGCGGCCCTCGCGGCGGAAGTACAAAGTAGCCTCTCAAGGCAATTCTCCAGTCCGGCTATTAAACGGCCGAACACCGTCAAGCGCGCCCGGAGTAACCTACAACAAGACCGCCTGGCATGTTCCGAGCAAGCGTAGCAGTGCAGCCCCAACCCCAGCCCTCACGAAATTGCGAAACCAGTACTACGGGTACATAATTACGCTCTGGAAATACCATGGGCATAAGGGGAGGGGCACAACCACGGCACGCCCAACATGCGGCTCAACCGCACTAGGGGCTACCAATTTTGTCATTTCTTTTTTCTTACTTTCAGGACTCCACTCTCCGGAAGGCCTGTCCGGCAGAACAATCGCCAAACACACGATGCAACAGTCAGGGAGGCAGCAAGCTACGTCGAATGTCCAGGTGGTCTCTATAACGAGCTAAATACCTGTCTTACATAAAGTCTCGCAGCTTGCCCCTGGAGGGGGACATGTCAAATAATCCCATCTCTTGCTTATCGCACTATTTGTATCATTCTGCTTCCACAGCAGCCTTTTAATAAACAATACATAGCTCTTGTCTATTATTGCATTCATTTTTTATGTAAATATGTTCAGTTATGACATTATGCAACCGTACACTTTGGTACGACTAATACACCAGGGGTTTAAGTACCCCAGAATATGGTGTGAGAAGTTCGAACACTCTCACGAGTGCGGCACCCCGAACTTATAGCATTATATGCATCGACTCCGAATCATGTCTTGGGTCAATAGTTGGGTTTGCCCGACTCCCATGTTTTGGTACCTTACGTTCCGTTATATCGGCTAAGGTAGCACTGGGAGAACTACTGCGATTGTGCCCCGGTTGAGCTGGGTTAAGCACCTCAGTGGAGAAAGCTACAACTAATCGTCATGATAGGGCGAGAGCCGGTCGCTGTTCAAGAGGTTTTCGAGTCCCTAAAGACTTATGCCGCTTAGAGCGAGGAGCTGGCTTTGTCCGGCCTAGGCGTGGATAGCGCCCCGAACTCGGTCTTCTGAATACTAGGGGCTTCGCCGAAATTTAAAATTATAGAATTCTATGGCTAAGTGAGAGTGATAAAGCATTATAGTCTGATTGCCTTGTTCGTTGTGCTAACGCCTCCCTCGAAGGACCCAAGAATGGGAACAAGAGCGCTCAGGTTTATCCCGAACACTCCAGCACTTGTGGCATGGGGGTAGAAGCCGACGACTCGCCATCTCTCAGATTTACTAAACGGCCGCACAGAAGGTAATATTTTAAATTCAAAAAGCGTTGCTTAGCGCATATGAACAAGTTTTCAGCGCACAGGATAACACAAGCGAGTTTACTCAAAAATTACATCCTTGAAACACTCATTCACCACAAGGTAGGCACCCTTCAGGACGCCCTCATAATACAACTCGGGCTTGCGATGCTCCTTCCCCTCCGGTGGCCCATCTGTCACCAGCTTCTCAGCATCCATCTTGCCCCAGTGTACTTTAACACGGGCAAGGGCCCTACGGGCGCCTTCGATGCATACGGAGCGCTTGATGATTTCAAGCCATGGACAGGCATCCACCAGCTGCCTCACCAGCCCGAAGTAGCTCCCAGGCATGACCTCCCCAGGCCATAGCCGGCCTATAAGGCCCTTCATGGCCTGTTCGGCTACCCTATGGAGCTCGACCAGCTGCTTCAGCTGGTCGCTCAAGGGCACCGGGTGTCCGGCCTCAACATACTGGGACCAGAACACCTTCTCCGTCGAGCTCCCTTCCTTGGCTTGATAGAATGCGGCAGCGTCGGACACACTACGGGGCAGATCTGCGAATGCTCCTGGAGAGCTCCGGACTCGGGTAAGTAACAAGTAATTCACATTCACGTGCTTGCTTTGCATAAAGAATGCCTTACCCACTGCTATCTTCTTTATCGCCTCAATTTCCTGGAGGGCTTTTTGGGCTTCGGCCTTGGCAGATTTGGCGCTCTCAAGGGCCGAGGCAAGCTCGGACTCTCGAGTCTTTGAGTCAAGCTCCAAACTCTCGTGTTTTTTCACAAGAGCGCGGAGCTCTTGCCTGTAACATCCCAAAATTCTAAATTTTGGAATGTTATAAACAAATAGATAGTTTTGATTGATTGTTTGATTGATTGATTAATTGAGTGAAATTCGAAACTTTTGAAAGTTAAATGAGAGGGAATAAAAGGACTTTCCCAAACTTTCACCTTTGCTTTTTGATCTCCATGGATTCAAATACTTTTCAAACACAAAACCCTGGAGTGAAGATAATATGACTTCTTCCATTTAAATAAATGAAAAAGGGTTTTGAAAAGATTTGAATTTCATTCGGAAATATTTTTCCAATTCTTAAACTTCATGCAACTCAATGATTTTCATGAGAGAAGATAAAATGACTTCTTCAAAACATATGAAATATGAGTTGGGAGTTTAAAAGAAATCCAATTTAAAGTCCCTTTGAAAATTATTTTCAATTTGGACTTATTTGGGTTTTATTCATATCATTTTTCTCCAAAAATAAAATATATGGAAAATAGGGTAAAATTATTCCCAACATCAGAAAATTGGAGAGAAATAAATTTGAATTAATTTTGGGTTTTTTTAAATGATTTTGATTGGATTTTATTAGAGCAGTAGCACTCTTTTCTTTATTTGAATTATTGAGGATTATACTTTATTTTAGAATAATGTTCATGTCGTAGAAAATCTTTTTCTGAAAATTTTGATATATTATATGCCTATATAATATTTTTATTTTCCTTTGCTTTATTTGTTTTGTTTTTCTGTTTAAAAAAACTTCTCACCCGACCGAACTGGGCCGGCCCAGCTCAGCCAGGCCGCGGCCCAGTGCCCCGTCGCCCCCGAACCGCCCGAGCGGGAGACCGCCGCCTGCATGACAGCCGCCGCCGCCTCGACGTCCGTGCCACCACCGGACTCTCCCCGTCGCCTAGCCCCTTGCCCACGTCACCTCCTCCCCTTCCCTATAAATCCGGAGCCCCAGACCCCTCGGCCCCGTTTCTCCTCTCCCCTCGCCTCATGCCACGCCGCCGCCGGCGAGATCCGCCTAAACCACCGCCACCGCAGCTCCGCCGCCCTGCCCCGCGCTTCACCGCCGCCCTCGACCAACACTGACGCCGCCGTTGGACTCGCCTCGATGCGCCGCCCCCTTCCCCGCTACTCCGCCGTCACCGCCGAGCCCCAGAGCCACCGCCCCATCCCCGTCCGAAGCCGCTGCCGCCGTCTTCCGAACTCCGGCGATCGCCGCGGTAACCGCCGCCTCCCTCGCCGTTGGATTTGGATCCAATGATCTAGATTCTTTTGTATTTTTTTCTTCTTCTTTGTTTTATTTAGAGAATGTTTGCTGGTTAGGTATAGAAAACGAACGTTCGCTTTGTAGTTTTTTCTTTTTCTGTTATTTTCGGACAAGGACCCGTTTGTGATTAGTTTGTTTACAGATTAGTCCCTGTACTTTAAACGATCACTACTTTCTGCTCGTTAGTCCAAATCCAACGAAACCAACGCCCACTTCTTCGTTATGATCCCCTCTATCCAGATAACCAACTTAAAAATGTTTTGAAAGTTTAAAATTTGAATTTCAAACAGTAGTACTTGAACTTCGTTTGATCGTAACTCGAGTTTTGTAACTCCGTTTGAGTTGATTCTTTTGACCTAAACTTTCTGATAAGGCCAAATTCATATAATTTTGGTACTGTTAGAAATTGTTTTATGTTGCAAGAGTTATTTGCTTGGTTTTGAAGTTTTCCGATTTGTTTTCTTCGTTCTTTCTGACCTTTTGAGTGTTTGCTTGTGTGTGGTTACTATTGTTTGCTTACGATAGATTGAACGGAGTGTGACGAATAGAACTATCAGGAGTTGAGTGCGAATCATCTTCATCAATAGTACAGGCAAGTTCACACTTTGATCATAGTTTTCATTACCCAGTTTTTATGCATTAGTTTCAATCCTCAAACAATTGCATGATTAGGATCTGATTAATATGTGGGTTTTGGGAAGTAGATGAGGTAGTACCTATCACCTGTTTTATTATCAAACCCTTGGGAGTTACTTCTACGTTTGCTTATTTTTGCCATGCTATGCAAGTAGACGTGGATTGGTTGAGTGATTTTCCATGACAGATGTGAGATTGTTAATTAATGGTTTATTTAAGGTGGCAACATTAATACACATCTGGGTGGATTGAGGTACCTGGTTATTCCAGGATTGCCTGTCAAGGCACCTGGGTAGACCAGGATTGCCTGTTTTTTTATGGACCGCCACCCAGGCTCAAAGGGATCATAAGATTATTCATGCTAGAAACTTCTGTGTGCAGCCACATGCTATTATGGGCTCTAGCATAGTTGATTAAGTCGTGCGAACTCTTACAGTGGTAGACTAGCAGATGTAGGGGAAAGTAGGTGTACCGGTCTACCCATCGTAAGGTGCTAGCGCTTCTGAAAGACTATGTCTCGGTCATTCGTTTCCCAAACACCATGTAGTGCGAGAAAACCAACGGAGGAGATCGAGTCATGTGGGGAAAAGTGCACAACCTCTGCAGAGTGTATAAACTAATCATGATTAGCCGTGTCCCCGGTTATGGACATCTTGAGTATCTAGTTATTGGATTATCATGTTGATCTCATCATGTTACTTATAATTAATTTTGTTGGGTTTTAATGATGATGCTTAATTGGGATTGAGAATGCTGTCAACCATTCTCAATGTTTAACAACCACCATGATAGTTAAATAAAATTTATTCCTTTGCAGTAGGGAAAAATTGGCTTTTCGCAAAAACTTTATAACCATAGAGCTTTCCACCAGCCATATATGCATGTAGTGTTGGTTATTATTCATCATTGCTCTATGGTGTGAATTTGCCAGTACATTCAATGTACTGACCTACATGGCTGCAACGTCTCATGTTGCAGGAATCTTACGACGAGTAAGTGATACGTTAGGGTTACGGTTTCTACACTCAACTTTGTCGTTGGTGTTTATGGGAATCCACAACCTTGTTACTTCCGCTATATGGATTTGAGGTAATAGTATTTACGTTACTTTATACATGTGATTTACCTCTGTTATAAATCCTCGAGTACTGTGTGTCAGCATACCGATCCAGGGATGACACTTAAGCACAGAGACTTGATCCATTTGGGTCGGGTCGCTACAAGATGGTATCAGAGCACATGTTGACTGTAGGACGTGACCCTAGAGATTGGCAAGCCCATAGGAAAGATTTTTCTCTACAATTTTCTTTTCAAAAAGATCTCTTACCTCTCTTTTCTTCTAAGCTTATTCAAATATTCCCTTTTAGTGAGATTGTACCCCTTTCCCTTTTGACCATGAAGATTCGGCTGATGAGACCACTCCAAGGAGTAGAAGATATCGGACAACTAAGACCACTTTGGAATAAAGAGGATTATTACCGTGCATTACAATGATAGAAACTGCAACGGTGAAGACTCCAAAGACTAGAATTTGAAGGCTTTGAGGAATTTCCAGATTGGTATGACCTAGGAAGACTACTCTGATAGAGCTTGTCAGACTAAGGAAGCTGTCAATACCCAAGAATCAAGGTGTATCGGAGAAAGACTGGAGCATGAAGCATTAGAACTCAAAGTTTTTGTCAAGAAAACCCCAAGACAGGAGATGTCAATTATGGAATGATAGATCATGGCAGAGACATAGTCATAAACATGGATATCCATGATGCTATCGCTCGCTTATGCTATTGTCATCGTGCAGAGTTAAGCATGCAGATGCATGGAAGGATTGGATGGTAGAAGGCTGATGCTATCGCTCGCTTATCTTTCAGCAAAGGATACAGTTTTAACGTAGCTGGTGCATCGCCAGGATGTGGAGAATTACATGAAGAATTTTTAGAGGGGCCTTTAGGAAGTCATATTTTACAAGGAGGAAGTTCGTGAAGAACTCAGGACCCAGAAGCTGAAAGTAGCCAAGCTGGAGGAGCTAAACCTCAAGATACCGGAGATTTGTCACGAACTGAAGGACAGTAGGACCATGGTTCATGTCAAGGATGTTGAAACCCAGAAGTTTGGAACGCAACTCCAGAATATTAAAGGACGACATGAGAGACTTCACGTCAACAGAGATGATCTGGCTAAAGAACTTGAGAAGGAAAAACACGATCGGAAGAAGCCATTAGAGACATAAGCAAGACTTGAAGAGTTTGACGACTTGAAGATTTATTGACTTTTAGAAGACCAAACCCCTGTTATATACTTACGTTCGATCCGACGTTTGTGAGCTGTCATTTGTTTGATGTTTTTCCGATAGCCACAAATAAAATGCTCTTTTCAAAACTATTGTTTGTATTGTGTGTATCCCGCTCTATCTCTCTTATCTCCCCCCAAAACCCCTGGACCCAATAGAGGATGAACGGAGATGAGCTCATATTATCTGGACCGATGAGTCAATTGGAGACGGACTGATGGATTCAGAACATGGAGGATCACATGAAGAATAATGCTATAGCCGGAAAGGATATGGCCCAGCATGTTTTTCTAATGCTTTAAAAGAGGTGCTGCTACTTGGTGGAGGATGTACCAAACCATCAATGGATGGCAAGGAGTAACCACTTGGAAAGAATTTAAGTTGACTCTGCTAAAGTCTCGTCTTGTGTCCCCGAATTTGAAGCCTTATGGAAAGGACAATAAGAAATCTTGTGCATGCAAGCTCTATGGAGAAATAGGACACACCCATAAAGAACACAAGGATGAATGCCCTAATTGTGAAGGAAGTCACCCAGCTGAAGAATGCCCAACTAGGAAGATTACTTGTTTCTTGTGTGAAGGAACTACCCACTACCCTGCTCAGTGTCACATTTGCCCCGTGGAACAAAGAACCATCCAACAGAAGAAAGAAGAAATGAAAGGAGCCCCAAGGAAACTTTAGAAGAACCTGTGATGAAGGAAGAGGTGGAGGACACACCTGGAGAAAACCCAATTAAACCCTACACCAAGTCTTGCTATTCATGTGGAGAAGAAGGACACATCTCCCAGAATTGTTTGAATGGAGATCTAGTAGAATTCCCGACAAAAGAAGTAGAGTATGACCCACAGGAAATAGAAGCCCTGATTGGAACGGAAAAGTCCAGGAAGAGAAATAGATTGGATTCCAGGAAGGACCTGAGCCATATCACCTGTTTCAGGTGCAAAGAGTCAGGGCACTACTTCAGCAGTTGCCCAAAAAGGAAGCCGAGGACCCAAGGAGGCTATATAATCACAAGGAAACCAAGAGACTTCTCAGAAGTAATATGTTTCTTCTGTAATGAAGCAGGGCACTTTGCTAGAGATTGCCCCAAAGAGAAGGAGATTTGTGATGAATAGATGAGTTGCAACCGAGAAATGTAGTAGTAGAAGTGGGAACAATTCTTTTACATTGAGGTGTTGAGTTGAGCCATGTAATGGTAAAGCAAGATATTGTAATCATTGGAGAATCAATAAAGTTTGCATCGTTGATACTGATTTGGATTTTATGAGTTGTTACTCTATGAAGAAAGATTTTGACCATTTTTGAGGATATGAGAAATATGGTCTATGGATGATTGGAGCATTTTAAGGGTGGTAGTACCCTGTGAGGAGATTTTACCCCTGGAAAGGATAATGATAATCCACGGAGTGGATTTCGGACTAAACAAGTGTGAGTTTTGTCGCAATATGTGGGATATCCCAAGAGTAAGAAGGGATGAAGTACTATCTGCATATAAAGGAGGTATGATGTTGGTAATATCGAGCAATGGTGACTCTATGATGAGTCTGAGTAGTCACTCTTAGTTTGGTACCAATAGAAGGATGGAAGGAAGATAGTACCATTGGATCGATTTAAGAAATGCTAGGAAGTTGGATGTTGGAGTGATGGTCAGTTTCCCGTGATGATGAGTTCAAGGTTTACAAGTGATGAGATGGGCCATAACCCACAGGCCCCAAGACCTGCCAAGAAGCAAGCACACTCTTGCTGAAGGAAAAACCCTGAAAGAAGATACCTTTATCAACCGACGATTTTATAGGAGCAACGCAAAACCTGAGAGATGTGAAGAAACGATAGATGTTTGTTTGGCTTGCAGAATCAATGGATTATCCGAACTTGGTTCATCGACAAGAGAAATACTGCAATGCTTGTGAGGATGACCGAGTGTTAGCATGCGAGATTCGCTAAACCATATACAAGATAATGATTTGGGTGCGGGATGGATTGATCACCATACCGACTTACTCTTATTGTTCGTCTTGCTATATGGGATGGTAAATCTGAGTGACTTACCTATAGTAGAGCGACGACGATCAAAACCTTGTTTGAACATTAGAAAGGTATAAGTATTTTTCCCTTGTACAAGGTAGCTGTTGCCAATCATAGAATATACCGTGAGAATGAAGCCCAGACCCATTTCCTGCAGGAGAAACCATAAATTGTTGACCGCCATGAGATATCGATAGTTGTTTAGTATTGGCGCCAGACCCGTCAGCTAAGAAGACCCAGTCATGGAAAAACCGTACTAGTATGAAAAGGATACAAGGATTGAGGAAAAGGTTATGCCACTATCGGAAGAGCCCAGAGAAGGAATTTTCCCGACAATCTAAGAAGACCGCCACTGTCAAGAATAAGGATGGAGTATATGAGTTTTGATGGAACCGTAACAATGCTTCTAAGGGTAGCACCCCAGACCCCCTATGATGATCGATGGATTTTGAGAAGACCTCAACCCTAACCTAATTCTTACTAGCCTCTCCGAATCTCGAGGACAAGATTCATTTTAAGGGTGGTAGGTTTGTAACATCCCAAAATTCTAAATTTTGGAATGTTATAAACAAATAGATAGTTTTGGTTGATTGTTTGATTGATTGATTGATTGAGTGAAATTCAAAACTTTTGAAACTTAAATGAGAGGGAATAAAAGGACTTTCCCAAAATTTCACCTTTGCTTTCTGATCTCCATGAATTCAAATACTTTTCAAACACAAAACCCTGGAGTGAAGATAATATGACTTCTTCCATTTAAATAAATGAAAAAGGGTTTTGAAAAGATTTGAATTTCATTCGGAAATATTTTTCCAATTCTTAAACTTCATGCAACTCAATGATTTTCATGAGAGAAGATAAAATGACTTCTTCAAAACATAAGAAATATGAGTTGGGAGTTTAAAAGAAATCCAATTTAAAGTCCCTTTGAAAATTATTTTCAATTTGGACTTATTTGGGTTTTATTCAAATCATTTTTCTCCAAAAATAAAATATATGGAAAATAGGGTAAAATGATTCCCTACATCAGAAAATTGGAGAGAAATAAATTTGAATTAATTTTAGGTTTTTTTAAATGATTTTGATTGGATTTTATTAGAGCAGTAGCACTCTTTGCTTTATTTGAATTATTGAGGATTATATTTTATTTTAGAATAATGTTCATGTCGTAGAAAATCTTTTTCTGAAAATGATATATTATATTCCTATATAATATTTTATTTTCCTTTGCTTTATTTGTTTTGTTTGTCTGTTTTAAAAAAACTTTTCTCCCGACCGAACTGGGCCGGCCCAGCTCAGCCAGGCCGCGGCCCAATGCCCCGTCGCCCCCGAACCGCCCAAGCGGGAGACCGCCGCCCGCACGACAGCCGCCACTGCCTCGACGTCCATGCCGCCACCGGACTCTCCCCGCCGCCTAGCCCCTTGCCCACGCCACCTCCTCCCCTCCCCTATAAATCCGGAGCCCCGGACCCCTCGGTCCTGTTTCACCTCTCCCCTCGCCTCGTGCCACGCTGCCGTCGGCGAGATCCGCCTAAACCACCGCCGCCGCAGCTCCGCCGCCCTCGACTGATGCTGATGCCGCCGTTGGACTCGCCTCGATGCGCCGCCCCCTTCCCCGCTACTCCGCCGTCGCCGCCGAGCCCCGGAGCCACCGCCCCGTCCCCGTTCGAAGCCGCAGCCGCCGTCTTCCGAACACCGGCGATCGCCGCGGTAACCGCCGCCTCCCTCGCCGTTGGATCTGGATCCAACGATCCAGATTCTTTTGTTTTTTTTTCTTCTTCTTTGTTTTATTTAGAGAACGTTCGCTGGTTAGGTATAGAAAACGAACGTTCGCTTTGTAGTTTTTTCTTTTTCTGTTATTTTCGGCCAAGGACCCGTTTGTGATTAGTTTGTTTACAGATTAGTCATTGTACTTCAAACGATCACTACTTTCTGCTCGTTAGTCCAAATCCAACGAAACCAACGCCCACTTCTTCGTTATGATCCCCTCTATCCAGATAACCAACTTAAACATGTTTTGAAAGTTTAAAATTTGAATTTCAAACAGTTTAGTACTTGAACTTCGTTTGATCGTAACTCAAGTTTTATAACTCCGCTTGAGTTGATTCTTTTTGCAGATCGAAGCTCTTGACCTAAACTTTCTGATAAGGCCTAATTCATATAATTTTGGTACTGTTAGAAATTGTTTTATGTTGCAAGAGTTATTTGCTTGGTTTTCAAGTTTTCCGATTTGTTTTCTTCGTTCTTTCTGATCTTCTGAGTGTTTGCTTATGTGTGGTTACTATTGTTTGCTTACGATAGATTGAACGGAGTGTGACGAATAGAACTATCAGGATTTGAGTCCGAATCATCTTCATCAACAGTACAGGCAAGTCCACACTTTGATCATAGTTTTCATTACCCAGTTTTTATGCATTAGTTTCAATCCTCAAACAATTGCATGATTAGGATCTGGTTAATATGTGGGTTTTGGGAAGTAGATGAGGTAGTACCTATCACCTATTTTATTATCAAACCCTTGGGAGTTACTTCTACGTTTGCTTATTTTTGCCATGCTATGCAAGTAGACGTGGATTGGGTGAGTGATTTTCCATGACAGATGTGAGATTGTTAATTAATGGTTTATTTAAGGTGGCAACATTAATACACATCTGGGTAGATTGAGGTACCTGGTTATTCCAGGATTGCCTGTCAAGGCACCTGGGTAGACCAGGATTGCTTGTTTTTTTATGGACCGCCACCCAGGCTCAAAGGGATCATAAGATTATTCATGCTAGAAACTTCCGTGTGCAGCCACATGCTATTGTGGGCTCTAGCATAGTTGATTAAGTCATGCGAACTCTTACAGTGGTAGACTAGCAGATGTAGGGGAAAGTAGGTGTACCGGTCTACCCATCGTAAGGTGCTAGCGCTTCTGAAAGACTATGTCTCGGTCATTCGTTTCTCAAACACCATGTAGTGCGAGAAAACCAACGGAGGAGATCGAGTCATGTGGGGAAAAGTGCACAACCTCTGCAGAGTATATAAACTAATCATGATTAGCCGTGTCCCCGGTTATGGACATCTTGAGTATCTAGTTATTGGATTATCATGTTGATCTCATCATGTTACTTATAATTAATTTTGTTGGGTTTTAATGATGATGCTTAATTGGGATTGAGAATGCTGTCAACCATTCTCAATGTTTAACAACCACCATGATAGTTAAATAAAATTTATTCCTTTGCAGTAGGGAAAATTTGGCTTTTCGCAAAAACATTATAACCATAGAGCTTTCCACCAGCCATATATGCATGTAGTGTTAGCTATTATTCATCATTGCTCTATGGTGTGAATTTGCCAGCACATTCAATGTACTGACCTACATGGCTGCAACGTCTCATGTTGTAGGAATCTTACGACGAGTAAGTGATACGTTAGGGTTACGGTTTCTACACTCAACTTTGTCGTTGGTGTTTATGGGAATCCACAACCTTGTTACTTCCGCTATATGGATTTGAGGTAATAGTATTTACGTTACTTTATACATGTGATTTACCTCTGTTATAAATCCTCGAGTACTGTGTGTGTCAGCATACCGATCCAGGGATGACACTTAAGCACAGAGACTTGATCCATTCGGGTCGGGTCGCTACATTGTCGCACCTCCGCCAGCCGCGCCTCCTGCTTTTCTCGCTCGGTGCGCTCCACGGCCGCATTGTCTTCGGCCTTGGACTGCGCTTCCTTCAGGGTCGCCACCTCGGTGGTGGCCCCTGTAATACTCACGTTGGTCCTGTCATTACTTGCAACCAGATTTTTTTTATATACTTACATAAGGTACTACTTACCTTCCTTATCCTCGAGCTGCTTCTTGGCAAGGCCGAGCTCGTTCTCGGACCGCTCGAGGCTCTGCTTCAATGCATCGACCTCCGCAGTCAGTGCGGTAGAGGTCAGCAGTGCAGCCTGCATTCCCATATTGACATACTTATGTTAGACTCCTGCGTATATGTTTTTAGATCCTCAGTCCGGCTTTTCTTTCCGAACACCAAACTGAGCATCAGGGGCTACTATCTATGCGGTAATATTTTTACATGTCTTAAATACATACCTCAAAGCCTGTTAGAAGGCTGGCACAGACTTCCGTTAGCCCGCTCTTGGCGGACTGAACCTTCCGGATCACGACACTCATAATAGTGCGGTGCTCCTCGTCGATGGAGGCACCGTTAAGAACCTCCAGCAAATTATCTGATGCCTCCGGTTGGACGGAGGTCACCAGCGTCGTAGGCTTCCCCTTCTTACTATGGGGGCCGCTTGTCGGACTCCGGAACCACTCAAGATTCCGGTGCGGTGTCCGGCCCAGGGCCGGACTTAGAGCCCTTTGGGGTTTTATCCCCTTTGCGCTTGGAGTCCGGGAGGTCGCCTTGCGGCGCCTCCAGGACCACCTCCTCCTGGCTTGGCCCCTTTTGGGACTCCACCTCGGCATCGTCCGTAGGGCGAGGGGAGGTAGCAGTCGGGAGTGAAAGACTATTCACATCTGAAAAATCCAGGGAGCCGCTCGACGAAGCGTCGAGCCGGGATTTGGGCGGACTGCATGATTATATTCGGCGTCAGAAGATATTGTGCAATAAAGGAACGCCATGAGTTATTCTGGTATCCAGATACTTACGATTTTGCCAGGGGCTTGGCCCTGGATGGCCACTCCTCTTCGCCGTCGTCGGCGTTGGTGGAGTAGTCCGGAGGAAGGGTCTTTCCCTTCTTGGACCCTCCGGCCCCCTAGTTGGGGCGGCCTTCCTTTTCTTTCCTCCCCCCGTTGGAGGGGAGAGGCCTCTTCTTCCTCCTCCTCGTCTCATGGGAGGAGTGCGCTTCGGAGTCGTTGGGCGATGACTCCGACACCACCAGGCGCCGAGAACTCTTTCGAGTTCCCGTGACCTTCTTCTCCGGCACCACGTAAGGTGCCGGGACCAGCAGCTTCGCCAAGCGGGCATCTGCTGGGCCTTTGGGCAAAGGAGCCGGACAGTCGATCTGTCCGGACTTCCTCTGCCAGTCCTGTCAAAGGAACAGGAGCTTAGATCCCGCATAGAGTCAAACTATGAAAAACAAGTATCCCGTAAAGGGTAAAACAAGCTTACCACGCTGGCTTGGCGCTTCGCGCAGAATCCGCGATCCTCGGTAATGGGAGGGGGAACCTCGGCGCCCTTGAATAGCACCTTCCAGGCATCCTCATGCATTGTGTCAAAGAGCCTGGACAAAGTTTGGTGCTGGGCCGGGTCGAACTCCCACAAGTTAAAAGCCTGTCGTTGACACGGGAGGATCCGGCGGAAGAGCATGACCTGGACTACGTTGACAAGTTTAACCTTCTTGTCCACCAGGTTTTGGACGTAGGTTTGGAGTCCGGTCAGCTCTCCCGAATTACCCCATGACAGGACCATCTCTTTCCAGGAGGTGAGCCGTGTGGGGATGCTAGATTGGAATTCGGGGGCCGCTGCCCATTCAGGGTCACGCGGCTCGGTGATGTAGAACCACCCCGATTGCCACCCTTTGATGGTTTCCACAAAGGAGCCCTCGAGCCATATGACGTTGGGCATCTTTCCCACCATGGCGCCTCCGCACTCCGCTTGCTAGCCGCCCACTACCTTCGTCTGGACATTGAAGGTCTTCAGCCATAAGCCGAAGTGGGGCTTGATGCGGAGGAAGGCCTCGCACATGACGATAAATGCCGAGATGTTGAGGATGAAGTTCGGGGCCGGATCGTGGAAATCCAGGCCGTAGTAGAACATGAGCCCCCGGCAAATGGGTGGAGTGGGAAGCCCAGTCCGCGGAGGAAATGGGGGAGGAACACCACCCTCTCATGGGGCCTGGGGGTGGGGATGAGCCGCCCCTCGTCTAGGAGCCGGTGCACAACGTCGTTTGACAAGTATCCGGCTTTCCTCAACTTTTTGATGTGCCCCTCCGTGACGGAGGAGGCCATCCACCTACCTCCCGCTCCAGACATGGCTGGAGAAGGTTGAGGTGGGAAGTGCGTACTTGGGCGCTGGAGCTCGAGTGCGCAGAAATGGATAAGCGAAGGAGGAAGAAGGCGTAGATGAAAAAGGTGGATCCTTATCCCCTTATATGGGCGGACGAAACTATGTGCCCCCACCAGCCTGGTAAAACTTGCTTATCTCCCAAGCGCCGTGATTAATGGCACGGTTGGGTTACCCACGCCCGTATTGATGAGAATCCCAGAATAAGGGGACACGATCTCTGCTTCGACAAGACGTGCCAAGGAAACCACCTCGCTAAACACGTTGAGGTGGGGCAGTAAAACGATTCGAAAAAAGGCTTGGCCGTGGCGTGATGTCACGCTGTGGAACATGTCAGCAGATTAGATTTGTACAAATATTATTCTCTCTACGGTGGTATGTGGAACTTATTTTGCAGAGTCGGACACTATCCTTGTGTTCAAAATCTTCTATGAAGTATTCGGAGGAGGAACCCACCTTGCAATGCCGAAGACAATCTGCGCGCCGAACTCGTCGTCATTGAAGCCTGGTTCAGGGGCTACTGAGGGAGTCCTGGATTAGGGGGTGTCCGGATGACCAGACTATAACCTTTGGCCGGACTCCTGGACTATCAAGATACAAGATTGAAGACTTCGTCCCGTGTCCGGATGGGACTTTCCTTGGCGTGAAAGGCAAGCTTGGCGATATGGATATGTAGATCTCCTCCCATTGTAACCGACTCTGTGTAACCCTAGCCCTCTCTGATGTCTATATAAACCGGAGGGTTTTAGTCCGTAGGACGAACAACAATCATACCATAGGCTAGCTTCTAGGGTTTAGCCTCTCTGATCTCGCGGTAGATCTACTCTTGTACTACCCATATCATCAATATTAATCAAGCAGGAGTAGGGTTTTACCTCCATAGAGAGGGCCCGAACCTGGGTAAAAATATCGTGTCCCTTGTCTCCTATTACCATCTGCCTAGACGCACAGTTCGGGACCCCCTACCAAAGATCCGCCGGTTTTGACACCGACAACAATTTTTATCAGTTTTGGAATATTTAAGAATTTTAGGAAGAAAGAAGTAGTCCGAAAGGGACACGAGGCTCCCACGAGAGTGGAGAGCGCCCCCGCCCCCTGTAGGGCGCGCCCCCCTGTCTCGTGGGCACCTCGTGTGCCTCCCGGACTCCGTTTTCTTGCACGTTACGTATTTTGGTCGGTAAAAATTCATTATATATACTCCCGAAGGTTTTGACCACCGTATCACACAAATATCCTCTGTTTTCGTTTCGAGGTGTTTCCTATTGCAGATCAAGAGCAAGATGTCTTCTCAGGAGTCAGTCGGAGAGAGTCGGGTGTCTCATCCAGCACCGGTGCCAGGAGCAAATAGCCATGTTAATCACTTTGGACCATCAACGGAGGAGGAGATGGAGGCCGATTTGAAAAGGATAGATGCCATGGAGGAAGATCAAGAAGTCACCTCTCGTCCTCAAGAAGAATTCATGATGGGGGAACTACCTCGCTTGGCTATTCCAACTTCGGTCACCCCTTCCAACTTTAGATTTCTCTCTTATGAAAATATGAAAAAGAGTTTCACTTGTTCTCCAGAAGCTATGCAGCATCCTTGGGTAAAGGGAGCTTTGGCCATAACGGGCAAGCTCCGTACAGAAATTATGGACCTCAAACGACAAGTATCGTATCAAACCCCGGTATCGTATCACCATCACACTCCTATATTTACCGTTTTATTTAGCTCGATCCCTTTAGTAGTATCTTGATCTAGTAGATTGAAGTTTTGATATCAAGTAGTTTTGAGTTTTGCTTAATGATCTCTTTATGTAATCGAGTCCGTTAGCTATTTATAATAAAGATTAGTGTTGAGTCAAGGGCTTTGCTATGTGCTATGATCTTGAGAAAGTAGAAAGAATAAAAGAGTTCATATTGATCTTATGGATAGTGATAACTTCACACATAGAAAGTATGAGGCATAAAAATTGTTGGGAGTTGATGAACGTAGCCTTGGTCATAGTTGCAATTAATAGGAAGTGATAAGGAAAGAGGGGTTCACATATAAATATATTATCTTGGACATCTTTTATGATTGTGAGCACTCATTAAGTATGACATGCTAAAAGAGTTGACGTTGGACAAGGAATACAACATAATGGTTTATGTTTTCTCACATCTCAGTTAAAGTATATTGTCATTGGCCTTCCAAACATGTTGAGCTTGCCTTTCCCCCTCATGCTAGCCAAATTCCTAGCACCAAGTAGAGATACTACTTGTGCTTCCAAATACCCTTAAACCCAGTCTTGCCATGAGAGTCCACCATATCTACCTATGGATTGAGTAAGATCCTTCAAGCAAGTTGTCATCGGTGCAAGCAATAAAAATTGCTCTCTAATTATGTATGACTTATTAGTGCGGAGAAAATAAGCTTTGTACGAACTTGTTGTGGAAGTAATAGAAGCGACGGATTGCATAATAAAGGTCCACACACAAGGGGCAATATAAAGTGACGTTCTCTTGCATTAAGATTTTATGCATCAACCCTAAAAGCGCATGACAACCTCTGCTTCCCTCTATGAAGGGCCTATCTTTTACTTCATGTTCTTACTTTATGCTTTTATTTTGCGCTTGAGTCAAGGTGATCTCCACCTTTCCCTTTTTCATTTTATCCTTTGGCAAGCTCTTCGTGTTTGAAAGATCATGATATACATATCCAATTGAATGTTCGTTAGCATGGGCTATTATTGTTGACATCACCTAAAGGTGAATACGTTGGGAGGCAACACAATAAGCCCCTATCTTTCTCAGTGTCCGTCTAAAACTCCATAACCACAAGTATTGCGTGAGTGTTAGCAATTGTAGAAGACTATATGATAGTTGAGTATGTGGACTTGCTGGAAAGCTCTATTGTTGACTCTTTCTGATGTTACGATAAATTGCAATTGCTTCAATGACTGAGATTATAGGTTGTTAGTTCCCAATGAAGTTTCTGAACCATACTTGACATTGTGAATTGCTTGTTACTTGAGCATAGGGAATCATATGACAAAATCTATATATGTTGCTGTTATTAGAATGATCATGATGCCCTCATGTCCATATTTTATTTTTATCGACACCTCTATCTCTAAACATGTGGACATATTTTTCGATTTCGGCTTCCGCTAGAGGACAAAAGTGAGGTCTAAGCTTGGGGGAGTTGATACGTCCATTTTGCATCATGCTTTTATAATAATATTTATTGCATTATGGGTTGTTATTACACATTATATCTCATTACTTATGGCTATTTTCTCTTATTTTACAAGGTTTACCATGAAGAGGGGGAATGTCGGCAGCTGGAATTCTGGCTGGAAAAGGAGCAAATGTTGGAAACCTATTCTACACAACTCCAAAACTCCTGAAACTCCACGAAACAACTTTCTGGGATTTATAAGAATTCCTGAGCGAAAGAAATAGGCCATGGGGCCCACACCCTGTCCAGGAGACAGGGGCACCCCCCCCCTATAGGGCGCGCCCCCCTATCTCCTGGGCCCCCTGGTGGGCCTCCGGCGTCCATCTTTTGCTATATCATCACTTTTACCCTGGAAAAAATCGTGGGAAAGATTACGGGACGAAACTCCGCCGCCACGAGGCGGAACCTTGGCGGAACCAATCTAGGGCTCTGGCAGAGCTGTTCTGCCGAGAACACTTCCCTTCGGGAGGGGGAAATCATCACCAACGTCATCACCAACGATCCTCTCATCGAGAGGGGGTCAATCTCCATCAACATCTTCACCAGCACCATCTCCTCTCAAACCCTAGTTCATCTCTTGTATCCAATCTTGTATCCAAAACCACAAATTGGTACCTGTGGGTTGCTAGTAGTGTTGGTTACTCCTTGTAGTTGATACTTATTGGTTTACTTGGTGGAAGATCATATGTTCAGATCCTTAATGCATATTATTACACCTCTGATTATGAACATGAATATGTTCTGTGAGTAGTTACGTTTGTTCATGAGGACATGGGTGAAGTCTTGCTATTGGTAGTCATGTGAATTTGGTATTCGTTCGATATTTTGATGAGATGTATGTTGTCTTCTCCTCTAGTGGTGTCATGTGAACGTCGACTACATGACACTTCACCATTATTGGGCCTAGAGGAGGGCATAGGGAAGTAATAAGTAGATGATGGGTTGCTAGAGTGACAGAAGCTTAAACCCTAGTTTATGCGTTGCTTCATTAGGGGCTGATTTGGATCCACATGTGTCATGCTATGGTTAGGTTTACCTTAATACTTTTGTTGTAGTTGCGGATGCTTGCAATAGGGGTTAATCATAAGTGGGATGCTTGTCCAAGTAACGGCAGTACCCAAGCACCGGTCCACCCACATATCAAATTATCAAAGTACCAAACGCGAATCATATGAGCGTGATGAAAACTAGCTTGACGATAATTCCCAATGTGTCCTTGGGAGCTCCTTTCTCATTATTAGAAATTTTCCAAGCTTATCATTTGCTAAATAAAGGATTGGGCCACCTTGCTACACCTTATTTACTTTATTTACTTGTTACTCATTAATATTTATCTTATCATAAAACTATATATCACCTACAATTTCAGTGCTTGCAGAAAACCTTACTGAAACCGCTTATCATTTCCTTCTGCTCCTTGTTGGGTTCGACACTCTTACTTATCGAAAGGACTACGATAGATCCCCTACACTTGTGGGTCATCAGAGACTGGTTCTACCGACGTGCTTTGCACATAGGTGGCTGGCGGGTGTCAGTTTCTCCAACTTTAGTTGAACCGAGTGTGGTTACGCCCGGTCCTTGAGAAGGTTAAAACAATACTAACTTGACGAACTATCGTTGTGGTTTTTGATGCGCAGGTAAGAACGGTTCTTGCTCAGCCCGTAGCAGCCACGTAAAACTTGCAACAACAAAGTAGAGGACGTCTAACTTGTTTTTGCAGGGCATGTTGTGATGTGATATGGTCAAGACGTGATGCTATATTTTATTGTATGAGATGATCATGTTTTGTAACCGAGTTATCGGCAACTGGCAGGAGCCATATGGTTGTCGCTTTATTGTATGCAATGCAATCGCCCTGTAAATTGCTTTACTTTATCACTAAGCGGTAGCGATAGTCGTAGAAGCGATAGGTGGTGAAACGACAATGATGCTACGATGGAGATCAAGATGTCGCACCGGTGACGATGGTGATCATGACGGTGCTTCGAAGATGGAGATCACAAGCACAAGATGATCATGGCCATATCATATCACTTATATTGATTGCATGTGATGTTTATCCTTTATGCATCTTATTTTGCTTTGATTAACGGTAGCATTATAAGATGATCTCTCACTAAATTTCAAGGTATAAGTGTTCTCCCTGAGTATGCACCATTGCGAAAGTTCTTCGTGCTGAGACACCACGTAATGATTGGGTGTGATAGGCTCTACGTTCAAATACAATAGGTGCAAAACAGTTGCACATGCGGAATACTCGGGTTAAACTTGACGAGCCTAGCATATACAGATATGGCCTCAGAACACTGAGACCGAAAGGTCGAGCGTGAATCATATAGTAGATATGATAAACATAGTGATGTTCACCATTGAAAACTACTCCATCTCACGTCATGATTGGACATGGTTTAGTTGATTTGGATCACGTGATCGCATAGATGATTAGAGGGATGTCTATCTAAGTGGGAGTTCTTAAGTAATATGATTAATTGAACTTAAATTTATCATGAACTTAGTACCTGATAGTATTTTGCTTGTCTATGTTTGCTGTAGATAGATGGCTCGTGCTGTTGTTCCGTTGAATTTTAATGCGTTCCTTGAGAAAGCTAAGTTGAAAGATGATGGTCGCAATTACACGGACTGGGTCCGTAACTTGAGGATTATCCTCATTGCTGCACAGAAGAGTTACGTCCTTGAAGCACCACTAGGTGTACCACCTGCACCAGCTACTACAGACATTATGAATGCCTGGCAGTCGCGTGTTGATGACTACTCTATAGTTCAATGTGACATGCTTTACGGCTTAGAACCGGGACTTCAACGACGTTTTGAACGTCATGGAGCATATGAGATGTTCCAGGAGTTGAAGTTAATATTTCAAGCAAATGCCCGGATTGAGAGATATGAAGTCTCCAATAAGTTCTATAGCTGCAAGATGGAAGAGAACAGTTTTGTCAGTGAACATATACTCAAAATGTCTGGGTATAATAATCACTTGATTCAATTGGGAGTTAATCTTCCTGATGATAGTGTCATTGACAGAATTCTTCAATCACTGCCACCAAGCTACAAGAGCTTTGTGATGAACTATAATATGCAAGGGATGAACAAGACTATTCCCGAGCTCTTCGCAATGCTAAAGGCTGCAGAGGTAGAAATCAAAAAGGAGCATCAAGTGTTGATGGTCAACAAGACCAGCAGTTTCAAGAAAAAGGGTAAATGGAAGAAGAAGGGGAACTTCAAGAAGAACGGCAAACAAGTTGCTTCTCAAGAGAAGAAACCAAAGTCTGGACCTAAACCTGAGACTGAGTGCTTCTACTGCAAGCAGACTGGTCACTGGAAGTGGAACTGCCCAAGTATTTGGCGGATACGAAGGATGGCAAGGTGAACAAAGGTATATGTGATATACATGTTATTGATGTGTACCTTACTAATGCTCGCAGTAGCACCTGGTATTTGATATTGGTTCTGTTGCTAATATTTGCAACTCGAAACAGGGACTACGGATTAAGCGAAGATTGGCTAAGGACGAGGTGACGATGCGCGTGGGAAATGGTTCCAAAGTCAATGTGATCGCAGTCGGCACGCTACCTCTACATCTACCTTCGGGATTTATTGAATCTCGAAAGTAGTGATACACATATTCATAATGTTGAAATCAAAAGATGCAGAGTTGATAATGATAGTGCAACTTATTTGTGGCACTGCCGTTTGGGTCATATTGGTGTAAAGCGCATGAAGAAACTCCTTACTGATGGACTTCTGGAATCACTTGATTAGGAATCACTTGGTACTTGCGAAGCATGCCTCATGGGCAAGATGACTAAAACGCCGTTCTCCGGAACTATGGAGCGAGCAACAGATTTATTGGAAATCATACATACCGATGTATACGGTCCAATGAACGTTGAGGCTTGCGGTAGGTATCGTTATTTTCTCACCTTCACAGATGATTTGAGCAGATATGGGTATATCTACTTAATGAAACATAAGTCTGAAACATTTGAAAAGTTCAAAGAATTTCAGAGTGAAGTGGAAAATCATCGTAATAAGAAAATAAAGTTTCTACGATCTGATCGTGGAGGAGAATATTTGAGTTACGAGTTTGGTTTACATTTGAAACAATGTGGAATAGTTTCGTAACTCACCCCACCTAGAACACCACAACGTAATGGTGTGTCTGAACATCATAATCGTACTTTACTAGATATGGTGCGATCTATGATGTCTCTTACTGATTTACCGCTATAGTTTTGGGGTTATGCTTTAGAGACGGCTGCATTCACATTAAATAGGGCACCATCAAAATCCGTTGGGACGACGCCTTATGAACTGTCGTTTGGCAAGAAACCAAAGTTGTAGTTTCTTAAAGTTTGGGGTTGCGATGCTTATGTAAAGAAACTTCTACCAGATAAGCTTGAACCCAAATCGGAGAAATGTGTCTTCGTAGGATGCCTAAAGGAGACTATTGGGTACACCTTCTATCACAGATCTGAAGGCAAGACTTTTGTTGCTAAATTTGGATCCTTTCTAGAGAAGGAGTTTCTCTCAAAAGAAGTGAGTGGGAGAAAACTAGAACTTGATGAGGTAACTGTACCTGCTCCTTTATTGGAAAGTAGTTCATCACAGAAACCGGTTCCTGTGACAACTACACCAATTAGTGAGGAAGCTAATGATATTGATCATGAAACTTCAGATCAAGTTACTACCGAACCTCGTAGGTCAACCAGAGTAAGATCCGCACCAGAGTGGTACGGTAATCCTGTTCTGGAAGTCATGTTACTTGACCATGACGAACCTACGAACTATGAGGAAGCGATGATGAGCCCAGATTCCGCAAAATGGCTTGAGGCCATGAAATCTGAGATGGGATCCATGTATGAGAACAGAGTGTGGACTTTGGTTGACTTGCCCGATGATCGGCAGGCCATTGAGAATAAATGGATATTCAAGAGGAAGACTGACGCTGATGGTAATGTTTCTGTCTACAAAGCTCGACTTGTTGCAAAAGGTTTTCGACTAGTTCAAGGGGTTGACTACGATGAGACTTTCTCACCCGTAGCAATGCTTAAGTCTGTCCAAATCATGTTAGCAATTGCCGCATTTTATGATTATGAAATTTGGCAAATGGATGTCAAAACTGCATTCCTGAATGGATTTCTGGAAGAAGAGTTGTATATGATGCAACCAGAAGGTTTTGTCGATCCAAAGGATGCTAACAAAGTGTGCAAGCTCCAGCGATCCATTTATGGACTGGTGCAAGCCTCTCGGAGTTGGAATAAACGCTTTGATAGTGTGATCAAAGCATATGGTTTTATACAGACTTTTGGAGAAGGCTGTATTTACAAGAAAGTGAGTGGGAGCTCTGTAGCATTTCTGATTTTATATGTGGACGGCATGTTATTAATTGGAAATGATATAGAATTTCTGGATAGCATAAAAGGATACTTGAATAAAAGTTTTTCAATGAAAGACCTCGGTGAAGCTGCTTACATATTGGGCATCAAGATCTATAGAGATAGATCAAGACGCTTAATTGGACTTTCACAAAGTACATACCTTGATAAAGTTTTGAAAAAGTTCAAAATGGATCAAGCAAAGAAAGGGTTCTTGCCTGTAATACAAGGTGTGAAATTGAGTCAGACTCAATGCACGACCACTTCAGAAGATAGAGAGAAAATGAAAGAAGTTCCCTATGCTTCAGCCATAGGCTCTATCATGTATGCAATGCTATGTACCAGACCTGATGTATGCTTAGAAATAAGTTTAGCAGGGAGGTACCAAAGTAATCCAGGAGTGGATCACTGGATAGCGGTCAAGAATATCCTGAAATAACTGAAAAGGACTAAGGATATGTTTCTCGTTTATGGAGGTGACAAAGAGCTAGTCTTAAGTGGTTACGTCGATGCAAGCTTTGACACTGATCCGAACGATTCTAAATCGCAAACCGGATACGTGTTTATATTGAACGGTGGAGCTGTCAGTTGGTGCAGTTCTAAACAAAGCGTCGTGGCGGGATCTACATGTGAAGCGGAGTACATAGCTGCTTCAGAAGCAGCAAATGAAGGAGTCTGGATGAAGGAGTTCATATCCGATCTAGGTGTCATACCTAGTGCATCGGGTCCAATGAAAATCTTCTGTGACAATACTGGTGCAATTGCCTTGGCAAAGGAATCCAGATATCACAAGAAAACCAAGCACATCAAGAGACGCTTCAATTCCATCCGGGACCAAGTCCAGGTGGGAGACATAGAGATTTGCAAGATACATACGGATCTGAATATTGCAGACCCGTTGACTAATCCTCTTCCACGAGCAAAACATGATCAACACCAAGGCTCCATGGGTGTTAGAATCATTACTGTGTAATCTAGATTATTGACTCTAGTGCAAGTGGGAGACTGAAGGAAATATTCCCTAGAGGCAATAATAAAGTTATTATTTATTTCCTTATATCATGATGAATGTTTATTATTCATGCTAGAATTGTATTAACCGGAAACATGATACATGTGTGAATACATAGACAAACTAAGTGTCACTAGTATGCCTCTACTTGACTAGCTCATTTATCAAAGATGGTTATGTTTCCTAGCCATGGACAAAAGAGTTGTCATTTGATTAACGGGATCACATCATTGGGATAATGATGTGATTGACTTGACCCATTCCGTTAGCTTAGCACTTGATCGTTTAGTATGTTGCTATTGCTTTCTTCATGACTTATACATGTTCCTATGACTATGAGATTATGCAACTCCCGTTTATCGGAAGAACACTTTGTGTGCTACCAAACATCACAACATAACTGGGTGATTATAAAGGAGCTCTACATGTGTCTCCAAAGGTACATGTTGAGTTGGCGTATTTCAAGATTAGGATTTGTCACTACGATTGTCGGAGAGGTATCTCTGGGCCCTCTCGGTAACGCACATCACTATAAGCCTTGCAAGCAATGTGACTAATGAGTTAGTTGCGGGATGATGCATTACATAACGAGTAAAGAGACTTGCCGGTAACGAGATTGAACTAGGTATTAAGATACCGACGATCAAATCTCGGGCAAGTAACATACCGATGACAAAGGGAACAACGTATGTTGTTATGTGGTTTGATCGATAAAGATCTTTGTAGAATATGTGGGAGCCAATATGAGCATCCAGGTTCCGCTATTGGTAATTGACCGGAAACGTGTCTGGGTCATGTCTACATTGTTCTCGAACCCGTAGGGTCCGCACGCTTAAAGTTAGATGACGGTTATATTATGAGTTTATATGTTTTGATGTACCGAAGGTAGTTCGGAGTCCCGGATGTGATCAGGGACATGACGAGGAGTCTTGAAATGGTCGAGACATGAAGATTGATATATTGGACGCCTATATTCGGACATCGGAATAGTTCTAGGGGTAATCGGATATATACCGGAGTACCGGGGGATTACTGGAACCCCCCGGGGTGTTAATGGGCCTCATGGGCCCAAAGTGGAGAAGAGGAGGGGCGGCCAGGGCAGGTCGCGCCCCCTCCCCCTCTAGTCCGAATAGGACAAGGAGGGGGCGGCACCCCCCTTTCCTTCCTCCCCTCTCTCCCTTCCTCCCCCTCTCCTACTTGGACAAGGAAAGGAGGGAGTCCTACCCCCGGTGGGAGTAGGACTCCTCCTGGCGCACTCCCTCCTGGCCGGCCGCCCCCTCCCCCTTGCTCCTTTGTATACGGGGGTAGGGGGCACCTCTAGACACAACAATTGATCATTGATCTCTTAGCCGTGTGCGGTGCCCCCCTCCACCATAATCCACCTCGATAATATCGTAGCGGTGCTTAGGCGAAGCCCTGCTTCGGTAGAACATCATAATCGTCACCACACCGTCGTGATGACAGAACTCTCCCTCGACACTCGGCTGGATCGGAGTTTGAGGGACGTCATCGAGCTGTACGTGTACAAGAACTCGGAGGTGTCGTGCTTTCGGTGCTTGATCGGTCGGGCCGTGAAGACGTACGACTACATCAACCGCGTTGTGCTAACGCTTCCGCTTACGGTCTACGAGGGTACGTGGACACACTCTCCCCTCTCATTGCTATGCATCACCATGATCTTGCGTGTGCGTAGGATTTTTTTTGAAATTACTACGTTACCCAACAATGTCTAGCCATACGGAAACGGCAACGAAATAGGTGGCGTTTGAAGAGCGGGCTGGGGGTCTCGAAGTAGTCCTTCAAGAGTAAGAAATGGCAGCTCTCTCGATTGCGATTCAACGCTGGAGTGTGCCCCGGGATCGAGCCCCTGAACATCGGCTGCTGCCTACTAAGGTGGTCTTGGACGACCAACACAGCAGCCACAAGCTCCTCTTCGTTGGATGAAGAATCATCCAAGAACGAAACTATGGAAAAAGAACTTGTCGGCGAAGTTCATTGGTACCTTGTGGGCAAACCGTCGAACAGCTTGCGGGCGTTGTGGAAGAAGCTGGCTGGTGAAGAGCCTCGTGCCTTCCCTGGACCAGGTAGCAGGCATGTCGGCGTCCGGCGATCGTGCGGGCATCTGGCGAGCAAGGTCCCCATGCTTGGGTGTTGTAGGCGGCGGGGTGGGGGTGGTGTTGGTGGCGGCGACATCGGGGGTGCTGTGGCGGCGGTAGGGCGGAGCGATGGTGGCGGGGACGAGCGACGGAAGGCGTTCATGGGGGGTGGGGGGCGTGTGTGCGAACAGCGGCGGCGCAGGGGCGACCGGGTGTGCTGGTTGTTGATAGGAGGAAGATGGAATGGCTATGTGCCACCGACTGGCGGGCTAGGGGAGGAGTTTCGTGTCCGAGCCGATGCAAACGAGGCCCAAAATTCGGGCCGGGAATGGGTCGCGGGGCGGCGCGGCCGGAGGGGGGGGGGGCGGCCGGCTGTGCTGCTTGTCGATGGGAGGAAGATGGATGGCCACGTGCCACCAACTAGCGGGCCAGGGGGACGAGTTTTGTGTTTGAGCCAATGTAAACGAGGCCCAAATTTGAGCCGGGAATGGGTCGCACGGCGGCGCGGCCGGATGGAGGGGGGGGGGGGGCGCTATGCTGCTTGTCGATGGGAGGAAGATGGATGGCTACGTGCCACCAACTAGCGGGCCAGGGGGACGAGTTTTGTGTTGGAGCCAACGTAAACGAAGCCCAAATTTGAGCCGGGAATGGATCGTGCGACGGACAAAAGGCGGACGCACGTCCGTTTAGGTCGGCGCATTGGGACTATTTTGATATTTTCCTTTCGATCCAAATGGACACATGGATGAATTGAGTCGGCATGTTGGAGTTGCTCTGCGCAAGTTTGTACTACTTTCCTTGCAGAGTTGTGTGAGTGGGACGATGGTGAGTGTTTGGTCCAGAAGCCGCATCCGTGTGACGTGGCGTATCCTAAAGAGGAAAATGAGGAGCTAGCTGCCCACTCCGCTGTTTTGTCCATTCGCCTCTGCTGCAACGTCACTGACGGCGAGTTCATCAGATGGACTGGAAGTCTGGAACCAAACCACGGCGGCGGCGTCTACTACAGTACGAGACAGACAGGCGGCGTGTTTATTAGCTGCCCCGCCGTGTGCGGTGTGCCGTCGTCGGTCGCCAGGATTGCTGTCTTCTTGGCGGGGAGATGGAGAAGGCGAGCAACGAGGTGGAGTGGGCGGCGGACGACGCAGACGAGGAACCCTGGACGATGGACGCGCGTCCGTCCGGTGTCCGTCCGAACGTAAATTCAGCTCAAATTTACGTCAAATTTGGGTCGAGCTGGACAGTATTTACAGTTGCGGGCACGCGTTGGACCATGGGTTTCCTCCGTTTCGACCCAACTGACTGGGTCTGACCAAATGCGGTCACCGTTGGAGTTGGCCTTGGTGGACAGTTGATCTGACTCATGCAACATTTATTTATTTTCCTACTACTACCGCGAACCGTTGGAGTAGCTCTGAAAACAAATGATACGACTAGATGAACAAATCTTTTATGACACGCCGAATAATTCGGGCTATCTTTTATGATAGCCCGAGAATTAGCAGAACTTTTTCTGTTTCCGTGCAGTGCGGGTTGTGCGAGTGAGACGATGGTCAGTGTTCGGTTCAGAAGCCGCATCCGTGTGACGTAGAGAGGAGCTAGCTGGTGGGCGCAGTGCGTACCGCTGTTTCGTCCGTTCGCTGCGACGTCACTGACGGCGAGTTCATCGGATGGGCTGGAAGCCTGGAAGCAAACCAAGGCGTCGTCGTCGTCTACTACAGTACGAGACAGGCAGACGGCGTGTTTATTAGCTGCCCCGCCGTGTGCGGTGTGCCGTCGTCGGTCGCCAGGATCGCCGTCTTTTCTGGGCAATATATATGTACCTGGTCCACTCCACAGTCCTACCTACGCTGCCACGGCAAAAAGAGAAGGGATTCGCCGAGAATAGCTGCAAAGGAGAAGGAGAATGCGAATATTCCATTCGTTTGTTTTGCCTTTAACTGAAATGAAAGAAAAATTCCAGCCGGAGGAACTTGCTATGGCTCCGTCTTCCCCGAACCACGCACGCTATCCACCAGGATGCTGCTAAATATTCTCTCGTCACGTGCACGATGCCCCAGATGCCAAAGTAGGAGCGACTTCTCCCTCCTATCCTCGGAGTCATGTCCACGCAGGCATGCATTGCACAGGTGGGCGCAGCGCTTTGCACTTTGCAGCCCACTGTTGTGTCCACTCGCTACGTCACACACGGCGAGCTCGATCAAATCCACACAAATGAACGTGCCACTGGTCAGAGCGTCCTCCTCTACTACCAGACGGATCGGCTACCCGGATATATATAACAACATAAAAAGTTGTACTGCTACTACTACCTGGAAACTCCAGCCGAGGAGAAGAAAAAAAAAACTCCTGGACTGGATTGCCCGGAGCTCTCTCTCGCCCGGCCCCGGCAGCATCTCCTCCACTATATCCGAGATGCTGATATTCTGTCGTCACATCGCCATTGCCAACGCCACAGCGCCCAACCCAACCACTCGCCTCCCGGTCAGTCATCCTCTTCCTCGGACTCGCCCGACCCCCGCCACCACCACCACCCAGTTGGGAATGGCAACCAGGTTGCCCGGACCTGACCTGACCGACCTACAAGCCGCGCCGCACTCAACGCACCGTTCCACCCCACCCCACCCCCGCGTCCACAGGAGCGAGTTCCACTGGTCACGCCACGTCTCACCAAAACCGCACGCACGCACGCCAGCACAGCAAAAACTAAATAAAATAAAACAAAAAAAATATAGTAGTAGTAGTATAAAGCTCCCACGGCTGCTGGATCCATCATCCATGGGTCTCGCCGCCGCTGCCTGTCCCCTCCCTGCCAATGGCCAAGCATCTGGTGAGCACGGGAGCACACAGAATGGTACAGAATGCGGAATGCAATAATGGAACAACAATATGTTCAGAATCACAACAAATGCTACTGCTACTGACTAATGACTGGAGTTGTTTGCCGACTTTGGTAGGCACTGGATCTAGAGGAACGCCCCGCGTCTTCGTCGTCCTCTTCTTCGCCGGTGCCCGCCATTGACGCCGCCGGTTAACCGCTAGTACATCTACATGAACACATTGCTTGCTTGCTTGATTGATTGGTTTGGTTGACTCCTAATGCTGCTACGACTACATGGACATGGAATGGGGATCTGGCTACCTGATGACACAACTACAGATCGGACTGGTAGGAGGGTTCAGGGAAGGGAGGAAAGAGTGATGACTGGTTCTGGGATGCTAATTGAACTGCTCCTGCTGATTGTGATGCTGCTGGCTACTCTTCATTCACATCTGTCTGTCTGTTGACACCTGCACAGGGGGGAGGAGGAGGAGGAAGGGGACGGTGGGCTATGTACAGGGCACGGTGCGGGCGGCCGGCCGGGGGCGGCGGCGGCCACGTCAGAGTACCATGGCGTCCTCGGTCTCCGCCTCGTCGGTTGCAGCGTCCACGACGCAGCCGTCGCGGTGGCGGTCGCGGCAGAGGGACTCGACGGCGAGGAGGCGGCGGCGGAGGTCGGCCATGTCGCGCTCCACCAGGAAGAGCCGCGCGCGGAGGGTCAGGTTC
Organism: Triticum timopheevii; assembly: GCA_963921465.1. Classification (NCBI taxonomy): domain Eukaryota; kingdom Viridiplantae; phylum Streptophyta; class Magnoliopsida; order Poales; family Poaceae; genus Triticum; species Triticum timopheevii. The sequence goes on along the minus strand of OY997270.1, from coordinate 482,798,253 downwards.
TCCTCCTCCAGCCGGGCCGCGCGGGCGTCCTCGTCCTCGTCGTCCTCGCCGGCGGGCGCGGCGGGGAGCTGCACCATCTCGAAGCGGCTGAGGTCGTGGTCGAGGCGGCGCTCCACCTCCACGTGCTCCTCCACGTCGCTCTCGCCGGAGCCCGAGTCGGCGCCGTCGCCGGCGTCGGGGGCCTGGGGGCGGAGGCGGATGAGGCCCTTCATGGAGCCGTACCCGTCGACGCCCCACGCCTCCTTGGCCATCTCCACCAGCACCTCCCGCGCCGGCGACAGCCGCGGCGTCGGCAGCACGGCGGGCGTCACGGGGCACGGCGACACCAGCGACGCCACGCCCCCGGCCCGCTTGGCCCGGATCAGGTACGACGTCGTGTTGCGCGGCGCCGCCGAGCCGCCCCACCTCCCCTGCGCCTGGGCCGCGGCCTTGCGCTGCTTCCACCCGGGCTGCTGCCGCGCTGCCCGCTTCCACGCGGGCCTCGCCGGCTTGAACCCCGCCGGCGGCGCCTCCGCCACGGCCACCGGCGGGAGCTGCTGCTGCTGCTGCTGCGCCAGCGCCGCCGCCCACACCTGGTACGGCGCCGGCATGGGAGGCCGCATCATCATCTCGCCGTTCATCGCCGGATTATGACCAGATCCGAAACCCTAACCCCGACCCAAATCACTCGCTGCTTACCGCGATTAGCCCCCGCCCAAAATGGGATCCAAACGCCTCGCCCCTCCCAAATCCGATTCCGTTCGCCGCGCGTTTAAGGATGAGATTAAGTTTAGCGAGTTCGTTTGATCCAAATTTGGGGAGAGGGGAGGGGGAGGTTGGAGATGGAGAAGAAAGGACAGGACAGAGAGACGGCGTAGGCAGGGCAGAGGGGAAGGGGTCCCGGGGTATATAAAGGGGGCGGGCGCGGGTCGGACGGCCGGATCCGTGGCCCCGAGGCGCGGACGGCCTGGATCGCGCCAGCGGTTGCGTGTCTTGGACGGACAGCAGGGGCTGTGCCGCCGCGAGACGCATCCATCCATCCATCCTCGCGGCTTTGGTTGGGCGCTTGGGCACTTCAAAGCCAAGAACCGCAAGATAGGTGCGGTTTGGTTCTTCGTCGCTTACAAAAAGGGTTCCTGCGGTTATAGTTTTCTGCTTTGCTTTGCTTTGGGTTCTCATCTTTTCTTCTTCTTTTAGTTATGTGTTGTTTATGTTTTGCATCTTTGTCTTTACCTTGCGAAATTCTTCTTTGTGGATGCTATTTGTGGGACTGTATTTAGCAGTGACCGGTGATGCTTATGTTCCTTCATTGGTCCAACCGTCCTTTGATGATGGCAGCGAGTCGATTGATATAGTGAAAGCACATGGCGTTGATATATCGCAACACGCGAACCAAGTGAATGAGATCAGAGGTTTGTTGTCTCGGAGAAGGAACATTAGCTTAGTTCAAATTAAGTAGGCGTGTGAACGTAGTTTGTCTTACACTTGCACGCATGGGTCGTTGTAAAGTGAACTGCTTGTTGGCTTCGAAACTCTCCTATGGAGATAGTTAGCATATTTGCTACTGAGTGTAAACGTCAAGGTTGATAAGCGTTTAGAAGGTTTCTGTACCATTGTTTTCATGCTCATGGTTAATTAAACATTTGCCTTGTAATCGTGAGGTTGAGTAACAAGATGATTTCATGCTGCAAAAAGGTCCTTATGTAGTAAATGGTATATCTACAGAATATGATGGTGAATACCAAACTAGGCATGTCTAAAGCAAGTTGCTAAAGTGTGCTAGCTGCTAGGGTTATCACGTATTGACATGGTGTCACACCTTGCCAACTAGTGCGTGCAAGAGGGGAATACCTTGGACTTTGGCCTAGCTTTGATCTGTGGAATCTCCCAACATGCATTTGTGTGGAACTCGTGATATGTGGCCCGATAAGTCCTGGCCTTCCTAACCTAATCCAGTTTTGTCGTTTCTTTCGTACTGGCTATACTTTCCCTTCGATTACTTTCACGCAACTAAAGTACAAAGTCCCGAAGAAAAGTAAAAAAGGAATCTAGTTTACCTATAGCAGAGAGGAATATGGAGGATCCAAAACGTTAGGATCACACTATTTCGATCTCGGCTAGTAGCAGCAATGAGGAGCACGGAGATGCAAAAAAAATATTAAGGTCATGAATGGGACAAGTGTTTACTATGTTTTATAGCACAACCATTGTTGATCATCATGAAGTGTATGACGAAGAATAATGTTTAACTTGAGAAATTTCTTAATTTATAGCACCTTAATATTTGTTGTAGTAAGATATGTAATAAGGTCATTCATCTTGCAAGGGTTTCTAGATTAATTTATAATACTTCTTGTCGCAGATCCCTAGAGTAACTGAAGCTATTATTAGCAATGATGCTAGTTGTCTAAAGAATGTAACGAGGAATATCACTTGCACACATGTGCATAAAGTTGTGACAATCCACTAACCGCTAGAGTTATTATAGCTAGTTGACATTGCGACATACCTGGTAAACTAATATATGTTAGGAGCGGGAGCCTTGGCTTGGACGGACAGCAGGGGTTGTGCCGCCGCGAGACGCATCCATCCATCCTCGCGGTTCAAATTAAGTAGGCGTGTGAACGTAATTCGTCTTACCCTTGCATGCATGGGTCGTTAGTAAAAGTGAACTGCTTGTTGGCTTCGAAACTCTCCTATGGAGATAGTTAGCATATTTGCTACTGAGCGTAAATGTCAAGGTTGATAAGATCATTCATCTGACTCGTCAAGAAAGGGTTATTGGCAAGCGTTTAAAAGGTTTCTGTGCCATTGTTTTCGTGCTCATGGTTAATTAAACATTTGCCTTGTAATCATAAGGTTGAGTGACAGGACAATTTCATGCTGCAAAAAGGTCTTTACGTAGTAAATGATATATCTATAGAATATGATAGTGAATATCAAACTAGGCATGTCTAAAGCAAGTTGCTAAAGTGTGCTAGCTGCTAGGGTTATCACGTATTGACATGGCGTCACGCCTTGCCAACTAGTGCGTGCAAGAGTGGAATACCTTGGACTTTGGCCTAGCTTTGGTCTGTGGAATCTCCCAACATGCATTTGTGTGGAACTCGTGATATGTGGCCGGATAAGTCCTGGCCTTTCTAACCTAATCCAATTTTGTCGTTTCTTTCGAACTGGATATACTTTCCCTTTGATTACTTTCACGCAACTAAAGTACAAAGTCTCGAAGAAAAGTAAAAGGGAATCTAGTTTACCTATAGCGGAGAGGAATATGGAGGATCCAAAAGGTTAGGATCACACTATTTTGATCTCGGCTGCAGCAAGAGCATGGAGATGCAAAAAAAATAAATTAAGGCCATGAATGGGACAAGTGTTTACTATGTTTTATAGCACAACCATTGTTGATCATCATGAAGTGTATGACGAAGAATAATGTTTAACTTGAGAAATTTCTTAATTTATAGCACCTTAACATTTGTTGTAGTAAGATATGTAATAAGGTCATTCATCTTGCAAGGGTTTCTAGATTAATTTATAACATTTCTTGTCGCAGATCCTCGGAGTATCTGAAGCTATTCTTAGCAATGATGCTAGTTGTCTAAAGAATGTAACGAGGAATATCACTTGCACACATGTACAGAAAGTTGTGACAATCCAATAACCGCTAGAGTTATTATAGCTAGTTGACATTGCAACATACCTGGTAAACTAATACATGTCAGGAGGGGGAGCCTTGGCTTTGGCATAGCTTGAATCTGTGGGAGCTCCTAGAAGGCATTTACGAAACTCACGTGCGATGGAGAGAGAGAGGAGGGGTATAAAACAACAGAATTCTCGGCATTGATCACCTGCACTCCAACTTTTCAATACTTTAAGAACAGTCCGGGAGGAAAACATGATACAAAAAAGGGACACGGAAGCTTCAATGTTATTTGTTGTCACTGTGAGATATTCCGAGATATGAAGTATGATGGCCAAGGGAGCATATGATCTTTTAGAGCATCAAGGGAGCATGTGAGGAGCATCCTACCTCTTATCCTTCTTCTACACGGTTTGTGCCCTCACAAGACACGCCTAACTTTGGCTTTTGTTAAGTACTTGGGCACTTCAAAGTAAACTAGGAAATAGGTTCAAGCAAACCACAGAAAATTGGTCTACTTATGTTGCTTGTAGTTTACAGTGTTCACGTTGTTAATTTTTTGTGATTGTACTTCTAGTCTTCTATGTTGGTTGCGCGTTTGGGCGCTTCAAAGCAAACCTACAAGATCAGTGCGGTTTTGGTTTTTGCTTTATTTGCTTTGTGATCCTTTTTTTTCTTTGTTTATGGTTATTACTTCCAGTATTTTTATTATTATTTTGTGTAATCTATCTTGTGAGGTCACATTCGGTTAGTGATAAGTGGTGATGGCTAACTGTTGAGTCATAGGAGTGGACCTTGGACCCTTCTTCAAAACTAGCACATCATTACTAAATAGCATTTGTCCAATTTATCGAAAAAAATGTCGATGGTATTGAGTAGGTTTTATAGGACAATTAGCAAGGTTGCTTGTTGCATATATTCTTGGTCAAGCCTCACGTAGATTAATTGTATGCCAAAAAATGCAGTTTCACAAGAGAAGTGCGTAAGACTTCCCTTCTAGTGCTTGTGTTGAGACTAACCATGTAGAGGAAATCAAAGAGCTCAAGACCCAAGTCACTTCTTTGAAGAAAGACTTGGAAAAGTGTCATGAAGGGAAGGCCACACTCAACAATATCTTGAGTGTGCAAAAATCCCCCAATGACAAAGGTGGACTTGGATTCAACTCCAACAAGAAGAAGAAGTCCAAGTTGAACAAGAAGAAGGGCCAAGAACAAGTCAAGAATTCGGCCAAGATTGTTTGCTTCAAGTGCAAAGTCGAAGGGCATCATGTTAGATCTTGCCCATTGAAGAAGAAGGCCATTAGTGTCAAGCAACAAGGGAACAGAGCACAAGTTCAATCTCATGCTCAACATCAAGTTAAAGAAAGGCCTCTTCCCAAGAAGACTCAAGTTAATGCTTCTCAAATTGAAAAATCAAGTGAGAAGAAAGTGAAGAGTAGACGTTGCTACTTATGCCGTGAGAAAGGTCAAGTCGCTTCTTCATGCACTAGTGGTAACTTATCCAACCCAATTATTATTGATGATATCTATTCTCTTGGTAAGGATAAGGTTGGCAATGTGTTTTCCAAGTTTGTTGGTACTCAAAGTGGTGTCAAGCAAAGAACCATTTGGGTAGCCAAACCTATTGTGACTAACCTCTTAGGACCCAACTTGGTTGGGGACCAACAAGCCCAAACTTGATCAATAGGTGTTGTTGGAGGTCATTGGAGACTTGGCTACATTATGAAGAATTAAGGGGACTTCATCTTTCTTGTTGTCTCAAGCCAAGTCAATTGGGTTGTCAAGTTTCTATCTTATATCCAATGTGCCTCCTTGCGGTAACTTGTACTTAAATTGTTTACATTGAAAGTTACTTGCCCCTTTGCATGTTTTGGTTTTGTTCCTTGCATGTGTCTCCAAATTGCCTTTGTGTATGTTGGTTTGCACATCATGTACTTGTGTGTCGTTCATTGAGCCTTAGTGCATCTTGTTTATTTCTTAGTTGGCTCTTGTGAGAGATTAATGGAATATCCATTATGGAGGAGTGGTGTGCTTTGTGCACCTCACAATCCTATAAATGTGTGCACATGAGTAATACCATCTAGTATTGATATTTCAAGATTATCTAGTCGCTAGGTGGTATATCTCTCATGAGAAATTCAAATTCTAAAAATTCCATTGATTATCTCGTGTTGGATCCTCTTATTGCCTCTTGTTAAGTTTTCTTCATTGGTATCACATTATGGGGGAGTAATATGCTATGTGCATATTACAAGCCTAGAAAATGTGTACATTTGAGATATTGTCACCTATAATTGATATTGTAAATTATCTTGTTCCTAGGTGGCATGTTAGCTCTACCAGTTGCAATTTGCTTTTTGTTTGGAGTGAAGATGATGTCGGGTATCCTTGCTATCTACCACCGGGAATTATTTTCAAATACTTCTTGTCTTTTGACAATTGGTAATCACTTATGTGTGGTAGAATTTAATTGATCATCTTTACATTGGCTTTTGTTTTTTATTTTCCTTTTCTCTTGCCAAGGTTTGTGTCAACTCCCCTTGTCTTCCATACCACTTGTGGATCTTGTTAATTTCTTGTTCTTGTCTAGTGTTTTCTAGATATAGTGAAAGTGGTGATCCCACCTTGTGCATTTTGTATTCAAAAGGAAATTCTTTATAATGCACAACTCGTGGGGGAGCTATCCTATTTTCTTTAGAACACTCTTCTTGTGATCCTTATCAAGTGTGTGTTGGTGGAAGGCAAGCCGTTTTCTTTCGGTACCTTGTGCCATCATGAAACTTTGTTGGGAGCTTGGTTTGTTTGGAATCATCCTCTCTTTGGGAATTTGACATCTTTAATTTAGTGTGTATCAATGGATATCTCATTCCTTGATGTATCTTTAATGATATCTTCCAAGTGATGATTTCTCCATTTGGTATCCTTTTGACTTGGCATTTCTTTGTCTTTTGGTATCGGTTCTTGAAAGTTTTGAGCATGCATATTTACTTCATGTATTCTATTTGGCATGCTTTCTTTCGTTGACTCAATATATAGGGGAAACTCCACCTAGTCTCAATTTGGATGAGATGTGCATGAAATTCATTTTCATATCTATATGCACATATTTATGTGGAGTTTGTCCTATGTATTGGTGTTTCTAACTATTTGATTCCGATGAGTTTGGGTACCGTTTAGTTTGTGTTGTTCTTCTAGGAACATTTGGAGATGCATTGGATGCTCGAATCACTCACAAGGAAGGTGTTTTCACCATGTGCATATTGGAGTCAAGCAAGGATGATCAATGAACTACTATCTACCTTCAATTGGTATCTACTACATCCTTCCAATGATATCTCAGTAACAAGTATCTATTCATGCTTTCTCCTCTTGCATTCAACCTTGTGTAGGTTGCATCTTGGCATGATATTCATTTCATATCTTGTGATACTTGTTTCCTTTCTCAAAGCATCCCAACGATGATCTCTTGTTGCTAGTTGTGATGTCTTTGATGGATGTGTGTTTGGACTTCATTTATATACAATAAGACCATATATAGCCAAGTGCTATGCTTTCAAGCAAATATCTTATTGGTATATTTATGACTTTCATGTGGATATCTTGTTCCTTCGTGTTGTAACTATTTCGGGTGTACATCCTTCTTTGTAGATATATATATCATCATGATTTCGTCTACATAGAACCTTATACACTTGAGAGAAATTACATCTCTAGTTGATATCTTTTCTTTCACGTCCACCTTCTCTTTCTGTTGGGGAACGTTGCAGAAAACAAAAATTTTCCTACGGTTTCACCAAGATCCATCTATGAGTTCATCTAGCAACGAGTCATTAGATGCATCTACGTACCTTGTGGATCGCGAGCGGAAGCGTTCAAAGAACGGGGATGATGTAGTCGAATACGACGTGATCCAGATCACCGGAGATCCTAGCACCGAACGGACGGCACCTCCGCGTTCAACACACGTACGGAACAGCCACGTCTCCTCCTTCTTGATCCAGCAAGGGAGGGAGGAGAGGTTGAGGGAGATGGCACCAGCAGCAGCACGACGGCGTGGTGTTGATGGAGCTGCAGTACTCCGGCAGAGCTTCGCTAAGCACTATGGAGGAGGAGGAGGCGTTGGAGAGGGAGAAGGAGGCAACCAAAGGCCAAGGTGTCCAGGTATCAAGTCCCTCCTCTCCCCCACTATATATAGGAGGGCCAAGGGGGGGTGGCCGGCCCTAGGAGATCCAATCTCCTAGGGGGCGGCGGCCAAGGGGAGGTTTCCCTCCCCCCCAAGGCACCTAGAGGTGCCTTCCACCACTTGGACTCTTCCCTCAAGGGGAACCCTAGGCGCATGGGCTTTTGGGGCTGGTGCCCTTGGCCCATGCAGGCCAAGGCGCACCCCCTACAGCCCATTTGGCCCCCCGGGACAGGTGGACCCACCCGGTGGACCCCCGGGACCCTTCCGGTGGTCCCGGTACAATACCGATAACCCCGAAACTTGTCCCGATGCCCGAAACAGGACTTCCCATATATAAATATTTACCTCCGGACCATTCCGGAACTCCTCGTGACGTCCGGGGTCTCATCCGGGACTCCGAACAACATTCGGGTTACTGCATATACATATCCCTACAACCCTAGCGTCACTGAACCTTAAGTGTGTAGACCCTACGGGTTCGGGAGACATGTAGACATGACCGAGATCGCTCTCCGATCAATAACCAACAGCGGGATCTGGATACCCATGTTGGCTCCCACATGCTCCACGATGATCTCATCGGATGAACCACGATGTCGAGGATTTAATCAACCCCGTATGCAATTCCCTTTGTCAATCGATATGTTACTTCCCCGAGATTCGGTCGTTGGTATCCCAATACCTCGTTCAATCTCGTTACCGGCAAGTCACTTTACTCGTACCGCAATGCATGATCCCGTGACCAGACACTTGGTCACTTTGAGCTCATTATGATGATGCATTACCGAGTGGGCCCAGTGATATCTCTCCGTCATACGGAGTGACAAATCCCAGTCTCGATCCATGTCAACCCAACAGACACTTTCGGAGATACCTGTAATGCACCTTTATAGTCACCCAGTTACGTTGTGACGTTTGATACACCCAAAGCACTCCTACGGTATCCGGGAGTTACACGATCTCATGGTCAAAGGAAAAGATACTTGACATTAGAAAAGCTCTAGCAAACGAACTACACGATCTCACGCTATGCTTAGGATTGGGTCTTGTCCATCACATCATTATCCTAATGATTTGATCCCGTTATCAATGACATCCAATGTTCATAGCCAGGAAACCATGACTATCTATTGATCAACGAGCTAGTCAACTAGAGGCTCACTAGGGACATGTTGGTGTCTGTTATTCACACATGTATTACGATTTCCGGATAATACAATTATAGCATGAATAAAGACAATTATCATGAACAAAGAAATATAATAATAATGCTTTTATTATTGCCTCTAGGGCATATTTCCAACACTTTCTTATGTTATTTCTTTGGTGGCTCCGTGAAAGCTTTTGCCTTGAGTGCGTGTCCTCTATCGTTGCATCTTGTTGCACTCTTGTGTGGTGAAGATTATTTTCCTCTTGCTTATCTTTACGAGGTTTTTGCCATCTTAATTGGTATTCCTCGTCTTGATGAGCCTCCCCTCGTCTATCTTCACCACGGGTTGTCACAAGCATAGGTTCTCTTTTGCTTATTAGTAAGCTTGTGAACCCATTTGCCAGTTGTGTGTGGGAATGATAGGCCTTGCACCGTGTGCCTCATTCTTTCAAGACTATGTTGATTCTTAATGCTCATCCTAATCTTAGTCTTCTCAAGTGCTTCGTCATGACTCACACACATCATTTTGGTTGAGCCTATTCTTAAGTTGCCTCTTTTACATGTTGCTCAACCATGTGCTTGTTGCAAGCGCTAGGCTTTGTTTCCTATATGCTCACTTGCACTGGATGTGAGTTTCTATTGATTTTGGGGGAGCTATGATACTATTTTGTGCACTTTGTATTCAAATACAAAAATTCTTATGTGTGTACAAATCATGGGGAGCTTCTCTAGTTTCTTTAGAACACTCCTTTGCGCTTTTCATAATATCTTTATTCTTGTGGCATGTAGGATCATTGGTCTAGTTGGTTCAATTGATATCCGTTGATTGCTTGCTTCAATTGGTATCTTCTGATTGCTTGTGTCTCTCTTTGTTATGTCTTTGTGGCATATCTTTCTGTTGCAATCTTTGGGCATCAATATAGTTTGTCTTCCTCCAAGTATTGGCAGTTCGATATGTGTATTGCATTCCTCTCTCTTGTTGAGAAATACACAATTTATGGAGGACCACAATTTATATTGGCCTTCTTAGATTTTTGCCCATTTTGGCAATCGATGCCAATGGGGGAGAAGTTTCAGAGAGTTTTGTGGAGAAGTTTAGAGAGTTATCTCTTCTTGCTTTGTTTTTGTTCCTTAGCATTTGCATCTCATTCGCATGCACTATTAGTTGTTGCATTGCATGGTGATGCATAATTCCTTATATAAACTCTCTTGAAAGTGATTGTCATCAATTACCAAAATGGGGGAGATTGAAAGAACATGCGGTGCCCCCATGTTTGGTTTTGGTAATTGATTACAATCTCTATGGACTAATGGTTATCTTGAGTTGTATTTGAAGGATTTGTCCATAGGATTTTCTTGAAGTCCATGTGTTGGTTTCAAGGAGTTTTTGAGTTGACCAAGGTGCTATTAAGGAATTATCCAAAGATTGGTCATGCGAGTGTTGAGCTTATTGCAAGCATGTCTTGAAGAAGAAGGTTGTGTGATCATTCATGTTTACCTTCAAGACATCATCCAAATGAAGAGAGTTGCAAAGATTCAGGTTGATCAAGAGTGAATCAAGTTGATCAACTCACAAAGCGTAGAAGATGTACCGAGAGGGATCAAGTGATCCCATGGTATGGTAAGCATTGTCCATTACACTTTATGTACTAACCCATGGTCTATGTGAGAGTTGTATATGGGGTTAGGTACGTATCCATGGGCTTGCGTCAAGAGGAAGATATCATACAACCCATGGAAAGGATGACATCAAGTGGTGATCGTCATCAAGATTGCCGTGTGCAATTTCAAGTGGGGCATCACGAAGAGATCAAGTGCTTGAATCTTTCCATCCATTGCGGTGTCAATGGACTTGTGAAGATGTGCCGAAGAATGGCTCACCCATAGTGAACTATGGGGGAGCAATCATCTAGTCTTCATCGAGCCAACGCAATCAAGAAAGGCGGTCCAACTTGAGGGAGTCAAGATCGTCTTCATCTAGCTCAAGTAGACCATGTGCAAGGCAAAGGTTTTCCCTTGATAGGTTTTTTATTTTACCGGTCTTGTGGTGGTAGTTGGGAGACCGAGTTATAGGATCGTTTGCCGTACTATCAAGGGGGGCTCTCAAGTTGGTAGCTTGATCGTATCATTAGTAGAGAGCTCAAACCATTACATCCTTGCATCATGTTTCTTGGTTCTTGTTTGGTTATCTTTGTGAGTCTTAGAGCTTATGGTCATCTTGATGACAAGCTTGAGTTCATCGAAAACGGAGTTCACATGCGTCTTCTATGATGTTTTTGGTGTTGGAGGTTTTACCGGTCTTATCCGATGAAGGGTTCTCACCATTTTCTTATGGGACTTTTCTCATTTGCTTATTCTTGATATTTCTATCAATATTGTGTTAGCCCATGTCGTTAGCTTTCCAACAAACTTGGTTTCGTTGAATTCGGAGTCCGTTTGCAAAAGTTGTGGCTGTTTTGGTAAAGGCTGCAGCGGTACTACCGCGACTAGAGCGGATGTAATTTTTTACTACCGCTCCAGAGCAGTACTACCGTAGCTCCTAAGCGGTAGTACCGCCCCGGACCAAAATCTCGTGTTTTCTCTCTCGTTTGGGCTGTTTTGACCGTGCTAAGCGGTAGTACCGCTCCTCCAAGTGGTAGTACCGCTTGTGCACGACCTGAGCACATAACGGTTGGATTCGGGAGGTCCTATAAAAGGGGGTCTTCTTCCCCAATGAACCTAATCCTTTGAGCTCGTGTTCTTCCCCCATTGTTGACCTTCTTCGAGCTTGCTAACTCTCAATCCCTCCATGGATTCTTGCTAGTTCTTGAGGGAAAAGAGAGAGGAGATCTAGATCCACGTTTCCACCAATCACTTTCTCCTCTAAGTGAGGGGAACCCCTTGGATCTAGATCTTGGAGTTCTTCGTGTTCTTCTTTCGTTCTTCCTCTCATTTTCCTCCCTAGCATTAGTTGCTTTGGTGGGATTTGGGAGAGAAGGACTTGGGCACTCCGTGTGCCCTTGCCATTGCATTTGGTGCATCGGTTTGAGTTCTCCACGGTGATACGTGGAAGTGAAGTTTGAGAAGCTTATTACTCTTGGATGTTTGGGCACCCTAGAGCTTGTTCCTCTTGGGTGCCTTGGTGCCCTAGATGGTTGGTGGTGTTTGGAGCTCAATCATTATGGTGTAAAGCTCCGGGCAAGCGTCGGGGTCTCCAATTAGGTTGTGGAGATCGCCCCGAGCAATTTGACGGGTACCAGTGACTGCCCCCAAGGGTTGCCAAAGTGTACGGGTTCGGTGACCGCCCCCAAGGGTCGCCATTTGTACGGGTTCGGTGACCGCCCTCAAGGGTCCCTTAGTGGAATCGCGGCATCTTGCATTGTGCGAGGGCGTGAGGAGATTACGGTGGCCCTAGTGGCTTCTTGGGGAGCATTGTGCCTCCACACCGCTCCAAACGGAGATTAGCATCCGCAAGGGTGTGAACTTCGGGATACATCGTCGTCTCCGCGTGCCTCCGTTATCTCTTACCCGAGCCCCTTTACTTATGCACTTTACTTTGTGATAGCCATATTGTTCTTTGTCATATATCTTGCTATCACATAGTTGCTTATATTTCTTAGCATAAGTTGTTGGTGCACATAGGTGAGCCTGGTTGTTGTAGGTTTTGTGCTTGACAAATTAACCGCTAGTTTTATTCCGCATTTGTTCAAGCCTAAACCGTAATTATTTTAAAGCGCCTATTCACCCCCGCCCCTAGGCGACATCCTCGATCTTTCAACCTACTTTCTTGTTTCTTTCGGGCAAGGTACCTCCCCCCCTTATCGTTACTATCATGCGACGAGAATACAATGTCTTGAGGAAAGTACAAAAATGGAAACTTGTTTGCCTATAGCAACGAGGAAATAGAGTGATACAAAAACATTATAGTCATGAAATATTCAATGTTGTTTGCTAGTACTAGTGAGGACTATAGTGATATGAAATGTTTAAGACACGAAATGGAGCATATGATCTTCTGGTGTGCAAGGGAGTTGTGATCAATTCCCTATCATTAATTCAATTCATCAATGAAACTAATTGGCAACTGTTTTATATCACTGTCAAATTGACCCACCAATACAATATCTCCAAAGCCTCAAACCATGCATTGATAAATTTCATGACATAAATATCCATTTAACTTGGGAAATGTTGTAATAAAATTTCCCTTTTAGTGTTCAAAATTAAACTAATCATTTTTATTGTAAGATATGTAATAACACGAGCACAAATCTATGTATTAAGAAATCATATATCTTGTTGACAGGTCCCTGGAGTAAATGAATCCACTATTAGTAACAATGCTAGCTACCAAAAGAATGTAATGAGGAATGCCAAATGTACACATGTAAATCAAGTTATGAAAATCTACTAGGCGCCATTATTTTCACTACATTATGGCATCTAGAATTGTCAACTGCTTGCATATAGGGGGAAGCCTTGGCGTTTGGCCTACCTTGGATTTATGGGAGTTCATAAAAGGCTATACATGGAACTTGGGAGGGGAGGGGGATAGATGGTTATACACAAATAGGGAAATCCTTGACATCCATGATATACACTTTGATGACTCCCAACCTCTAATGGTCTAGTTTGATGTTTGTTATTCCCCCTTTTCCATTATTATCTAAATTCAAATACAAAGTACCAAAGAAAGTAAAAAAGTATTTAATTTGACATTGATTTCATGGTTACTTAGATGGTTAACATCATGGACAAACCTTTAGTTAGAGCTTGAATGGACCTTGGCCCCTTCTTTGAAATCAAAGATTTGTTGTTAAAACATTTGTTCGACTCATCAATAAGAAATTATTATGCCAAGTATTTGATAGGTACTTCATGTTAGCTATATGGGTCCATTGCACAATCTTTCTTGGGCCTCTGACAAGTTAACTATATGCTAAAAGTAGTTGTTTAAATATGTGTGGTACCCATATTTTCTTTCTACTCATTTTGTGTCCATATTTTATTTATTGATGTGTCAGGGCTCACGAGTTTAATAAAATATTGTTATGCACTCATAAGATTATGTAATATCCTTCTTATAGTGGTCCGTTGGTAGGAATTATATAATAACACATGTCCATAAAGTAAATGAAGCCAACATTTCAAATTACTAGTTGGCTAAAGAATCTAACAAGGAATGTCAACCAGGCGCACATAAGTCAAGTTGTGAAAGTTTGCTAATTGCTAGGGTTATAACTATATTGACATGTCATTACGCCATGTTAGCTAGTTATACCAAGTGGGGGAAGCCCTTGGCCTAGATTTGGTTCATGGTGTGTGTGCGTGTGGGTGGGCACGCGCGGAGAGAGAGTGGGGAGGGGTATGAACACGTGAAGAGACCCCCCCCCACACACACACACTAGTAATCAAACAATCTAGTTTGTTGTTAGTTGCATGAATGGAGTGAGATACGAAAAAGACTAGGTTCACAAAAGTTACGATCCAATTTCTATAACTAGCGAGGAAACAAAGAAGACATTAAAAATGACTAGATGAAAAGAAGAAGATAGGAAAGGACACGTTCCTTGAGAATTTTCTCACACAGGCCCAGTTGTTTATTCGAGAGAGATAAAATGACCTTTTGTTTTTCCATCAAAGAAGCGTACTTGTCAAATAGAGAATCGCACATGACAATGGAACCTACCAGACAAAGCCAAGGATGCTGATGAGCTCAAAGATCGAAAGGATTAGGTCATGTAAGGAAGTAGATTCAAAACCAACTATGATATAGCTATGAAAGTATCTTACGGAAATTAGGTCACACACTAACGTGGCCATTTTTTGAAAATTAGGGGAGCATGGGGCCCACCTTAAATTCAGGGAGGAGAGGGGATGTTAATGAAGTGTTGATCTGTAGGTATCATCATTTAGTTTGTCTATGTGTTTTATGCGGTTTATACTACTGGTGGCGGTGCGGGCATCGATGCTTCTTATCCCAGGACGGTGCCCATGAGGTGTCACGGCTGGTATATCTCTCTCTCTGCTGCAAGTTTTCTGCTCGTCGAGTCACTAGGCCACCATGAGAAGATTATTATTTCTGTTGTATCATCTTGGTCGGAGGAGCATGTAGTGAAAGGTTTTGATGCTACGTTGGATACTTGTTTAGCAGTCATCGAGTAGATGTGGTGAAGTCATGTTTCTTGGTGAGGTGATCTAGTCTTGTTTTTTGATAAAGAAAATGCATTTGTTCCATTTATTTCTTGTCAAAATTTTCTTGTGGGGTGATCATGTTTGGAAACGAAGTAGCATGGCGGTTAACCAGGTTCTACGGTGAAACCACGTGGGATAGAAATCATCTATCATGGGAATACTTTCGTAATCTCCATGGTAATTACAATGCCCCATGGCTAGTACTTGGGAAATTTAATGAAATATTATTTGGTAGTGAGAAAGAAGGAGGCAGTCAACATCCAATTGGAATGACGCAAGCCTTTAGGTATTGTTTGGCCGATTGTGGCCGTCATGACAATGTGGTTATATTGGAGAACCACCCACATGAAGTAGATGGATTATTCGTCAAAGGGTTGACGGGACTATTTGTAATGAAGCCTATACTGATAAGGTCCCAGGGGCACCGCTGATCCATGAACAACACATGCACTTAGATCATAGGCCCATGGTTTTGAACACGGAATACATGGTCGACTCATAGCTTTACTTATGAATAGGGCTAGATGGTTTGAGGCTCGTTGGCTGCAAGAAAAACTACGAATGATATTTTTTAAACGGCTTGGGTTCGGGCTAAGCTTGTTGGTGTCTTCCCTTCTTTGGCTACTCAGACTCGGGAGGTCCATGCTGATCTCCATCAATGCATGGGACTGATATGTTTTGAAGGTGCCAAAAATGCATTGCAAAACTGAAGGAGTTGGAAAGAGTCAGACCAGGTCTGTTGAATGACAAAACCCATAGCCGTTAGAAAGTAATCCAAATGCTTATTGAAAATCTCCATGATCAAGAAGAGATTTGTTGGCTTCAGCGGGGTCCTGTAAACTGGCTCATGGATGGTGATAGGAATTCATCTTACTTTTTTTTCATAGAGCGGCCACAACTCATAAGAAGCGGAACCATATTAAAATGCTATTAGATGATAATGAGATTTAGTGCCAAGGTATCACGACTTGAATAACCTTAGCTTATGTTATTTCTCTAATATTTTTACCTATCATGTGATGTGTGAGAGGTCTTATCTAGGGTTATAAGTTTTATTCTCTATGATATGATTTCTATTCTTCTAACCCCTTATACTGCTGAAGAAGTGTGTAAAGCTTTGTTTGTTATTGGTTATGTCAAGGCTCATGGGCCCGATGGGTTACATGCATTTTTTTATAAAAGGTTCTGGCCTATGTTAGGGGAGAATCTCATGCACGAGGTTTTGCATGCAGTGAATTCTTGGAGTATGCCGCAGGGATGGAATGATACAACCATCGTTATGATCCCTAAAGTGATTCACTAGAAAAGGTGTGCCAACTCATACAAATAAGCCTTTGTAACATTGTATTTACAAGGTTATTTCGAAAATGTTGGCAGCCCGACTGAAGGTCCCCAGACGCCTGATCACCGACAATATTTTGCTAGCTTATGAGAGTTTACATGCAATAAAAAAACAAGGCAAAGAGGGGTGATGTGCTATTTAATTGGATGTGCATAAACCGTATGACCGTGTTGCATGGGTTTCTCTAGAAGCAATTTTATTGAAACTTGGGTTTCATGCCAATTTAGTAAATCTTGTCATACTCATTGTCAATTTTGTTGAGTACATTGTTTGCTTCAATGATCATGTAATGAACACTATTGTCCATCAAGAAGTTTAAGGGAGGGGGTCACCTTCCCCCCCCCCCCCCCCCCCTATCATTTCCTACTCTGCACCACACTGTAGGGCTCACGGCCTTGTTGGTTCATGCTAAGGAACAAGAAAATTTGGTGGGTGCTAAAGTATGTTGAGAAGCTCTAGTTGTTACTAACCTTCTATTTGCTAATGATTCACTTATTCTCATGAAGGCAAATGCACAAAATGCTGAATTTCTGAAAATTATTCTGAATGCTTACTGCTCAGCTTCTGGACAAAGTGGTGAGTGTTGATTTTTCAATAAAGGGTGTTTTATATTGACTCATAGAGTAGCATCAAGGGATACAATCATAATGAGTACACATCCGGCCTCTATATAACTAGAATGCACACAGCCAACACAACACACACAAATGACCAACTCGGCAAAGTGCAAAGTCATACAAAGACCAAAGCTATGCCTAGGCGGAGGAAGCAAGAAAAAAAATCAAAGCAATGGAAACAACGATTGACGATATACAACGGTGACCATCGACGCCAACCATCTCTTGACATCACAAGAACAGCGAGAAGGGTTCTCCAAAATCGACGCCTTGAAGAAGGAAACGACACCAAGCGCCGCCATCGCCAGATCCAACCGAGCGGATTGTGAGTTTCACCCTGGAGATCCAATTTGAGCAAACTCCAAGCAATGCCATCATCAGGGTAACGACACAAAGATCGTCGCCATTGCGAGGTATAACTAACTAGGAAACACCAGAGTTTTCACCCTGGAGCTCAAGATCGAGTACTCGAGAAGTACCACCCAATTGAAGTCACTTTCTGTTGTCTCCTCCACTTGCCTCGAACACAATAGTTGCACGTGCGCACGGTCCTTACGGCGATCGGTGACCATGCCCGAATGAGTAGGCTGGCGAGAGACGACAAGTGCGACTCGCCACCACGCAAAGAAGTCTTTGACGGAGAGAAATGACAATAACACCACAAAATCCCGAGTTTGGGACTGTTGCTAAGTTAAGCATATATTTTTATCCCAGGTACTAGTGTTGAAGTGAAAGCACATGTTTGTTCTACCTTGGAAATTATGACGAAGGGTTCAAATGATAAGTACTTTGGTTTTCTAGCAACTCTGGGGTAAGATAGAATGACAATTTTCAATACCTAGATGATCGTATTATGATTCTCGGACTAACTGGATGGAAGAGAGATGCTTGTCATCTAAGTTTCAGTTAAGTCAGGTGGTTCAAGCTATACCAACTTATACGATTGGTTTGAGAAACGGCGTTGAAGATGTCCTCAATTACCTTGCGCAGGAGGGTAGCCACAAGCTCACCCGTTTGGAAGCTGCATGTAGTACATTCTTTTTTTTTTTGATCGTAATGTAGTACATTCTCTTTGCAAAATGCTTTCGCTGTCTTTGAATGGGTATGCGCTCCCCGCTAGACCGGTCGTTGAATGGTCGCTAAAACGTACGGAAGGTGGCATGGAAACTACATACAGAACTAAAAGAACACTAGAAGCACGTTAGTTAGCTGCACGTATGTACCTACGTATGCATTTTCTCTCGTATAAATAAACAAAGGAACACGGCGATCAAGATGACTACGACCTGGATTTGCACTTTGACAAGGAACGGAAGAGGAATGCGCGCTCTCCGCCGACTCCACGGAACGAACCGACCAGCTGCACGGCGAAGAAGATTTCCTAATATACAGTATGTACCAAGCATAGTCTTTCCTCCTCCACAAGAAAAGTCTTCTTCCTCCTCCCGTCGGCGCCGCCGCGGATCCGCCCCGCCTCCGATGGCCTTTGGCCTGTGGAGGTGCGGAGGATCTCGGCCCCCCGCCGGCGGGAGGGACCCCGTTCTCGTTTTTGCTAGGTTGAGCGTCTTGGTTGGAGCTGTGTGGCGGCGGCGATGTCCCTCGGTAGCAATAATGTCTCCCACGCCCTACCCCGTCCCGATGGTGTGAATATCATTGTCGGAGGATGTGTGGAGCTGTGTCTCCGTCGGATCTCATGGGATTCGGTCGGTGCTGGTCTTCGGTGGATCTATTTGGATCCAGTTTTTGTTCGTCCTCGTTCGTGTGGTTTCAGGTTTGATCTTTCCAATTTACAACTCTCTTCATCGGTGATGGTTGCTGCTCTGGTGTGTTGGTCCTTTGGGGCCTTAGCACGACGACTTCCCGACTGTCTACTACAACAAGGTTTGCCCGACTTCGGTGATGGAGAGGCGGTGACGGCGGCGCACCTTCGGCTCGCTCCAGTGCTTGTAGTCGTCGCTAGGTGGTCCATAGACCTAGTTGTAATTTTTATTACCTCTTGTGTTCTCTGTATTGCCATGATTAATGAATAGATTGGAAATTTCTCTCGCAAAAAAAAAAAGAAAAAAAACCGACCAGCTAGCTGGCCAGCCGGCCGTCGTCGCCCAGTCGTGAGACTGCTGGACACCGACCAAATAAGAGGGGGAAGTATAGTTTGACTAGCTAAATATGTGCTATATGTCATTTAAAATGTATGTCATTTAAAATGTATATTTAAATTTGCTGTCAAGTTTTTAACCACGTACTCTCCCCCTTGGTCCAAGTGAGTAGGGTATACCGGTATAGGGTGCATTAGGAGCTACACGGTGACCAAAACGTATGGAGATATGTCAACGTTATGTTTGAAAATAATCAAAATGAGCCATCGCATGCCTACAAGTTGTGCCCGACTCCGGCGAGGGAGGGGCGATAACGGCAGCGCGCCTTTGGCTCGCTTCAGTGCTTGTAGTCGTCGCTAGATGGTTTATGGATATAATTTTTATTATTTCTGGTGTACGTTGTACAACCATGATTGAAGATGAATAGATTGAAAACGAACTCTGCTGCACGGTTGATGAGTACGCTCCCAGCTCTCATAACTTGTTTATTTCCCTCAATCAACAGTAGGTGATCATCCAAAGTGGTCACATTTCAACATCTGTTCGGTTTATCTATCAGTTCGCTTACTAGATCCGGGTGATTTCCTTGCAAAGGTGCTAATAGTCTCATCATATCTCTTAGAAGCCAATTTTCATTCCAGATACTTGTTGATTCCTCATTGCCTATTCTTCTTATCAGCCCCTGTTTAAGCACCTCTCTTCCTTCAAGTACGGACCTCCAAATCTGCGATGGTCTATTTCCTAGCTTGGCTTGCAAGAACTCACTATTCGGAAAATAAACCGCCTTTAGTATTTGAGAACTAAGTGAATTCGGTTCTTGAATAATTCTCCAGCCCTTTTAGCTAGTAGCGCCAGATTGAACAATCCCGTCTTCCTGAAACCCATGCCTCCTAAATATTTCGGCCGACACATGATTCTCCACGAGACCCAAGCGGTCTTCCTCTTCCCTTCCTTTGCTCCCCACCAAAACTTCCTCAGAGATGCATCAATATGTTCACATAGACCCCGTGGTAACTTCAAACAGCCTTAATGATAACTTCTTTGCGTGCTGTAGATAATGATTATTCAATCCATCCTTGTATCGATCCTCTTCCACAATCTATATTTCAAATATTTGAAGACTCCACTCTTAGATCTTCCCACATCAGTAGGCGATCCTGGATACTTTACTTCTTTGATAGTGCTTCTGAGTGCACCCCAAAACTTCTTTAACCTCATCTTTCAGCTCATTAGGACATTTTTACTGAAAAAAATAGAGGACTTCTCCAAATTTACCCTTTGCCCTGATGCATTGCAGTATAGATAAAGAAAATCCAATATTGTTTTTGAGCAAAATAAAGAAAATCCAATAAAGGAAAATCAACTTCTGAGTGGAAACAAGAGAGAGTGGGACGAGGCACTCATACACCAATTGTTTCACCCTCATGATGCAGAGGAGATATGTAAGATTAAAATTCCTAGAAGCGAAGTGGAGGACTGCGTCGCATGGCATGAAGAGAAGTCTGGAGTGTTTACTGTCCGGAGTGCAGATAAGCTGGGTGCAAACCTCAAACAGCAGAATAATGCGCTGGCATCAAGCTCGAGGAATAATGCAGATGATAGAAGTATTTGGGATCTCATATGGAAGACTAAGGTAGCAGAAAAAGTAAGGATCTTCGCATGGCGTGTGGCGACAAATACGCTCCCAACTAAAGAAAATGAATGGAAAAGAACTCTGGAACTAGACAATACCTGCAGTATTTGTGGGTGTGAGGTTGAGAATGAATTCCATGCGACAGTAAACTGTACAAAAGTTAAGGCTCTTCGAAAGGAAATGAGATCACATTGGGTCTTATCAGAGGAGGAGCATTTTCGGTTTACTGGAGTAGATTGGCTCCAGAACCTGCTGGCAAAACATGATGCAGAAATAAGGAGACGGACTCTGCTCCTGCTGTGGCGCGCCTGGTGGTTGCGTGATGACTGCATTCATGCTAAAGGGAATGCAAGGATTGACCAATCGACGAGTTTCCATGTTAGATATGCTGAGGAGACAAGATTGGGAGATGTAGACTGTATGACACATGAGTTGGACGCCCACCTGAACGACCAAGTGTTGGATCCAACAGAACAACGATGCGTAGAAATTAAGGAGGGGAAGAAAACAAGGGAGCTGGGTTGTACGAGCAACCAAAGGAACGTCGCTCCTGATGGGATACACGAAAGCCAAGCAGGACTGGAGACAATGGAATCCAAGCAGTTTGAGCGGAGCAAATGGGAACCGCCTAAAGAAGGATGGTGGAAACCGAATACAGATGCTTCCTTTCTAATTAAAACGGGTGATACAACGGCTGGCTCCATCGCCAGAACACACCAGGGTGTGGTGGCTTTGGCTTCTGGTAAACGCCTGCAGGCATGTAAGGACCCGAAAGAAGCCGAATTATCAGCTGTTTTGTACGGGCTCTCTACCCTGAGTAAGTACTATAGGGGCTCGGTGTGCGTGGAATCAGACTGTGAAACAATTATCACAACCCTGAACAAAAGGGCGACAAATCAGTCGGCGCTTTTTCCCCTAGTTACAGATGTCTGGCACCTCAGGGAGTTGTTCAAGAAGGTGTCGTTTAGGGCCACAAGAAGATCCAGCAACAAGATGGCGCACGAGCTCGCTGCTCTTGCGAGGAAACAAGGAGACTAGTTCAAGCTAGGAGACGTTCCCCTGAGTTGAAAAGTATCCTCTGGGAAGACTGTAATTGTTCTAATTCCTTGTTCGTTGTATAAATTGTGGCTGGGTTGATCCTAAAAAAAATGCTATATCTGACTTTACTCTCTTTTTTATCTTTTTTTTAGAACTTGCTCTCCTTTTTTTATCTTTTTTTTATCTGACTTTACTCTCCGATGTACCAAGCCCAACACCCAACAAGGACTGGTCCAGTCAGTCCAGAACTCCTCCGAATCAGGCGACACGTCAAGCTTGCTCGAGGGAAAGCAAAACCAAGCCAAAGTATCCAACCCGGCGCACGGAGCAACGACTCGCCGGAGAAGAATCCCGTCGTGAAATCAAACCATAAGAGGAGCTTCACGATGGCGGGGGAGGGGAGGCCGGACGCGCAGCTCTTCCAGCTCCTCACCGACCTTCTGCAGGAGGTACGCACGCCCGCACGCCGTCTCGATCCGCGTCCGATCTCGATTCCTCGCCGGCCGGCTGGCCGCCCGCCGTCGATTGGGGCCTGGCTCGCCGGTTTCCCGACCGGGAGGATCGGTTTGTTCCGGTCCGAGGACCTTCTTTTCCCGGATCTGGCGGGGATTAGAGAGGGGGAACGCGTCTGGTTCTGCAGTTCTGCTTACAATCGTTGACATTGCTGTTATCTCTATCTGATATATGGCCAAAACGCCAACACCCAAGTACCTGTACTAGTTTACCTGGTTTTCACTCACAAATCATGAAAATCAGCACTGTTTGTATGTTTGTTTCATCGTGTGGTGATTTGCAAGACAGAATAGGATAGCCAGAATCATTGGTAGCTGTTTTGCATTGTTTTATCAGAAACATGGCGAATATTATGGGTTTCTGTGCCTCCGTGCATCTGCCCTACTTACTGTGTCTAGCTGTATCTGAATATTGGCAATGCCATGCGTGTGATGCTTTGTCTCATAATCTGCATACCAGTTCATTGATGTTGTCTCATAATCTGTATACCAGTTCATTGATGTTGTCTCTGTCGATTCGGACATTTGTTATGCGAAAACTGTTAGTTTACTCTTACACCTCAGTTTCCCGAGTATATTTCTTACTTCAGACAATTCAGCCTTGTATTATTTTACATGGCAGTACCGCATTTGTCTTGTGTTGATGGACTCTTGAGTATAATTACCTTG
The DNA here is from genome assembly GCA_963921465.1 of Triticum timopheevii. Taxonomy (NCBI): domain Eukaryota; kingdom Viridiplantae; phylum Streptophyta; class Magnoliopsida; order Poales; family Poaceae; genus Triticum; species Triticum timopheevii. Next base: position 482,775,221 of record OY997270.1, on the reverse strand, counting down.
GTGTCTCCGTGCATCTGCCCCACTTACTGTCTCTAGCTGTATCTGAATATTGGCAATGCAATGCATGGGATGCTTTGTCCCATAATTTGTACACCAGTTCATCAATATTGTCTCCTATGATTCACCTCAGGTTCCAGAGCATATTTTTTTACCTCAGACAGTTCAGCCTTGTATATCTTTCATGGCAATGCCGCATTTGTCTTTCGGTGATGGACCCTTGATAAGTTAACAGGTCTTCAAGTCTCTTTTGTTAATATATGTAGGTGGAGTCAATGAGCAACCAGGAAGAGGTAGAGTTGAGAGCAAAGATTGAAGCGCTGGGCCTAGAAGTCACTAAGGTTCCAGAGAAGGCACCTAAGCAACTTGATGAGGTAACTGCAACAATCTTACCACCACATCCTGCTGTTCCCCTTTCCATGAATCTACGTCTTATTGGCTCATTAGCTTTGGTCCAACTCTCTCTTCAGTTAGAGATAGCCGCAGAGCTGGACAGGCTATCGGCAAGGCTCGATAATGTTGACAAGATGATATCATCTGCCATTACATCTGACCCAGAGGTGAAATCGCTTCTGAGCAGCACCGCTGATGTCTGGATGCCCGTCATCACCGCGTCCGCTGATGAAAGGCGGGGGTTTGCGGAAACAAGCGGCGACAAGGAAGAGCAAGAGAAATCTAAGTAAATAGCTTGGACTGAAGCCCTTGTACTCCTTTGTGCCAGCCTTGTTCTGCATTTTCCTTGCATGAGTATATGTTCATACCTGTGTGTATCAAATGTTCTTTTGGGCAATAACAGAAAATAAAAAAACATGTTGTTCATGTACTTGCTATTCTAATTTGTGTGATGGTTGAGGTAATAAAAGTCTGCCAAGCATTTGTGTCTGGCTTCTAGTTCCCTTTCCCCCCTTCAGTTTCAAAGATGCACCTGCACTGCAAAGTTTGTTCCAGAAATGCACTGCACTGTGGTTGTAGGTTGTAGCATGTAGAGAGCATAAGCTCTGTTTGAGGCTCATTTGCCACACTTTGGTTTCGACGAAGTTTTCAGAATGATATATTTGCCGCAAGAATTTGCTTCAGAGCACACATCATCTCCACAGTACCATCTTAAAAGTGTAGCTAATTCAAATTTTCGAATCCTACCCAGTCGAAAGGGCGGTGCGGGGCAATATAGTGTAATTCATATATTGTTTCAGAATAATAAAGAGAAGAGCCTAGAGCATTATCCTCCAAAATCCATGCTATTTATCCAATCACGTGATCCGTTGGCGAACTGATCCCCGCCCCAGATTTGGCGCGAAACCAACGACCGGGAGAGCACCACGAGCTCAAATCGACGGTGGCCCGGCCGTACGTCGGCCCTCCTCCGCCACCCGCTCCCCCCTCCCGAGTACCTCCAAAGCTGTCGCCAGCCAGCCATGGCGACGCCCTCCCGCCCCACCGCCACACACTTCACCTTCTTGTCTCGGCTTATCCACACTCTCTCTAGCTGCACCACACTACACCACGTGACCTCTTCGCCTCCGTGCGTCTTCACGAGCTTCTTGCTGGCTAGCTAGGTCGCGCGCTGCCGGCGAGGTGATAGGGTCGACGAGCGCGTGTCGCCGCCGCCATGGCCGACGACGGCAAGCCCCGCGACCAGACCCTCCAGGAGCTCGACGCGCTCAGCCACACGCTCTACCAGGCGCACAGCAACCGCCGCCACGCGTCGCTCGCCCTCCCGCGCGGCGTCGTCGGCGAGGATGTCTTAGCGGCGGAGGCGCTCAGGGCAGAGGCCGCGCGCCCGCGTACCCGCCGCCTGTCCATGACCTCGCCGTTCCGGTCGAGGGGCAAGGCGGGGAAGAAGGAGGATGACGACGAAGACGACGACCGCGGCGTGCTGAGCGCCGCGGTGCCGTCCAAGAGCCGGAGCTTCGCTGCCGCGGCCTCCCCGGCGCTGGGCGGCGGGGAGAAGAAGAAGGGGTTATGGGGCTGGAAGCCGATGCGCGCGCTGTCACACATCGGCATGACCCGTCTCGGCTGCCTCTTCTCCGTCGAGGTGGCGGCGGCGCAGGGCCTGCCGTCGTCCATGGATGGGCTCCGCCTCGCCGTGGCCGTGCGCAAGAAGGAGTCGCGCGAGGGCGCCGTGCAGACCATGCCGTCCCGCGTGCAGCAGGGCGCGGCGGACTTCGAGGAGACGCTCTTCGTCCGCTGCCATGTCTACTGCAGCGGCGGGAGCGCGGGCAAGCCGCCGGCGAAGTTCGAGCCCCGCCCGTTCCTGCTGTCCGTGGTCGCCGTGGACGCGCCGGAGCTGGACTTCGGCCAGAGCACGGTGGACGTAAGCGCCCTCGTGAAGGAGTCCACGGAGAAGAGCCAGCAAGGGGAGCGCGTCCGGCAGTGGCAGATGGCGTTCCCGCTCGCCGGCAAGGCCAAGGGCGGCGAGCTCGTCGTCACGCTCGCGTTCCAGATCATGGAGGACGGCGGCGTCGGGCTGTACAGCCAGCCGGCCACCAAGACTGCTGCCTCCTCCTCTACCTCGTCGGCGTTGTTCGCACGGAAGCAGAGCAAGACGTCGTTTAGCATCACGAGCCCCAAGGTCACACGATCGGAGCCGTCATTTACGCCGGCGAAGGGCACGCCGTCGCAAGACTTGAGTGGCATCGACGACTTTAAGCTCGACGGACCTAGTGCTCCGGTGCCCGAGCCCAAGCAGGAGCAGAAGAGAGAGCCGGAGCCAGAGCCGGAGGCGAAAGCCGATGACTCGGAGTTCCCGGAGTTCGACTTCGACGTCGTCGACAAAGGCGTGGAGGGGCAAGAAGAGAAGGACGAAGCGAACGCCGACAGCAAGAAGGAAGACAAGGAGGAGGAGGAGCAGGAGGAGAGCGCAACGCCGGCAGCCGGCGATGAGGTGGTCAAGGAGGTCGTGCACGACAGCGCGAGCATGTGGCGCCTCAACGAGCTGGAGGCGATCACCAATCAGATCAAGGCGCTCGAGTCGCTGATGCTCGGCGACACGCCGGAAGAGGATGCCGACAAGCCGGCAGAGCCGCAGGAGGACGAGGCGGCGGTGGAGGGGCTGGAGGCCGACGAGGAGGAGGTCACTAGAGAGTTCCTGCAGCTGCTGGAGCAGGGAGAGGACAATGGCAAGTCATCGGCCGCTCCTCAGGTGTCATCGCTCAAGTCCAGCGCGAAGCCGGGCACCGGCGCCGACGAGGCTTGCTACATCTCCGACCTCGGCAAGGGGCTCGGCCCCATCGTGCAGACCCGGGACGGCGGCTACCTGGCCGCGACGAACCCGTTTGACATCCCGGTTGTGAGGAAGGAGCTTCCCAAGCTCGCCATGCAGCTGTCCAAGCCGTTCATCCTCCGCGGCCAGAAGCTCCCCGGCGGTGGCGCCGAGGTGTTCCAGCGACTGTGCGCTGGCGGGTTCGAGGCCCTGTGCGAGAAGCTGGGAGCGCTCACCGCGACCGACGAGGTGGTCGGCAAGACGGCTGAGCAGATCGCCTTCGAGGGCATGGCGTCGGCGATCATCAGCGCGCGGAGCAAGGAGCTCGGCGCGAGCTCCAGCGCGGCCGAGTCCGTCTCTCTGCTCCGGACAATGTCGGCGGCGATGAGCGACGGGCGCAAGGAAAGGATCGCCACCGGCATCTGGAACGCCCATGAGGCGCCGGTGACCGTGGATGAAATCCTGCCGTTCTCGCTGCAAAAGATAGAGACGATGGCCATCGAAGCGCTCAAGGTGCAGGCCGGCACCGCCGAAGAGCAGGCTCCCTTCGACGTGTCCCCGGTCACCGACGCGGCGGACGCCGGGCACCCCCTGGACGCCGCCGTGCCGCCGGAGGAGTGGGCGAGCGCGTGCGCCGGCGCGGACGCGGTGACCATGCTGGTGGTGGCGCAGCTGAGGGACCCCATGCGCCGGTATGAGGCGGTCGGCGCGCCGTCCATCGTGGTAATCCAGGCGGGACGGGCCGGCACCGGCGCCGATGGCGAGACCAGGTTTAAGGTGGCCAACATGCACGTCGGGGGCATGCGGCTGAAGACGGCCGACCGGCGTAGCGTGTGGGACGGAGAGAGGCAGAGGCTGACGGCGACGCACTGGCTCGTCGCCTACGGGCTCGGCAAGGCCGGCAAGAAGGGACGGCAGTCGGGGGCCGCAGCGGGGAAGGTCGGGACCGACGTGCTCTGGAGCATGTCGTCGAGGGTGGTCGCCGACATGTGGCTCAAGCCGATGCGCAACCCGGACGTGAAGATCGCAGCCAACTAGCTGCCGGTGAGCTCCTCCGTTCTCTGCAGCTGAAACACTTCTTCATGTTCCACACCTCAGAATTATTTACTGAATTCCTGCACTTAACTTGTACCAGCAGGAAGTTGAAACTGTCAACATTTTCTTCTTCATTTTGTTCCTATGTTGATGAGAATACTGTAAGTATCTTTTTTATAACAGATATAATACAAGTATTTTTGTACAGGATACAAGAACTGAGAGTATCCAAAGGGTTACTTACCCCTGAATATAGTGTAAACGAAAACTTGCAAGGGAATTTGATCACTACAAACAAATAAAGAACAGTAACATCACACATAATATTATGAATTCCAGTTTTCATCCTCTGCAACATTATTTACAATGGATCTATAGCCGATCGTTTGCATGCACGACAAAATGACATTTTCTCACACAACAAACTTCGAAATGGAGATACTACAAAGCATCCTGAAAACACACCAGGCTGTAACATACTCCGTAGGTGCCAAAGGGGCGCTGAAGTTCATGGACTTATGGTTGTCTAAGATGCATATAGAACATACAAATCCTTCATATGGTTCAGTTAGCTACTGTTCCCTACAACTACAAATCACTCACACTCGTCATGATCAGCAAGAACTCAGAACTGTGGGTAAAATACTTCTGAGTGCCTCTGAGAAACCGAAAAATGTATCGATAAACTTTTGTAGAACAGGTCATATTATGTGTCAACTTTTTCCAGATCACGAGGAAGCCCTCCACTGGGTGGCCTGAAATAAACAGATCAACAGTCATGACAATGCTATCCACAAGAGAGCTTTCAAGAATGCACAACAGAAAATACAGTCTATAGATAAGAGCTACCAACAACAGAAAATACGGTCTGTAGATAAGAAGATAAGGAAATTATTCCAGCCATCGAATTGCACACTTACAATCCAGTAAATATCTTAATGGTATCGTAGAAGAACCATTGCATGGTCACGACAGGCCCTACAAGGGTAATTCGAATGGGCAGGCTTCTTGTGAACAGCCCACGCAATCCAATGCTTTTTATAGCCTGAAAGGGATACAATGTGATTATTAAAGGAACAGTGTAAAGACTTGAAATTAACTAATTTGTGGGCTGGACAGGTAGAGTCGCATCCTTACATGTATAATGTTTTTAGCCTTTTTGTTGTACAGAGAAGAAACGATGTTATCTGCAGGATTTGAAACAACAGTACCAACAGCACCCGAAATATATCCAGCCAGGCATGTGGCACCAAGCTGCTGCGCTGTTGAACAATCCTGTTTCTTCTTTTGAATGACCTTCTGGTATAGGAAGCCCACGGTATGCTCAAATGACGAAAACATTATCATAGAAACTGCAGGAAAAATAAAATTTAGGATAAGATATACCTGTACATGTCAGAAAAAAGGTGATGCACCAATGGACTAATTAACTTGGAGAAAGGTTCAATTATAACATGAAGATAACTTTCCATGTATCAGAAGCAAACTGACTGTCATTGTTCCCAGCTCACTGAGTAGAACAAATGACCACCACAAGACAAAGGGTGGACACTATTGTGATATAAATGCAACCTGTGTTTGCCTCTCACACTTAACTCATGGAGTCCCTCTGTAAAGAAATGTAAGACCATTTAACTCACTACTTTAGTGTTTAGTGTGCTATAAACGGTCTCACACTTCTTTACAGAGGGAGTACCTTTTAATTCACTCTGATAAAATCGGGAACCAAGCAAGATTCAATTCACTCTAATACTGCATAGCTACAACTATTTTTAGAAGAACATACCTACACCATATATCAAGCTAGATTTTATCTTCTAAGCGGGAAAATTAACACACTCATAACTTCCTGATAAGTTATTTTAATAGGCACAATAGGATTTTGCGAACAATTAATATGTGAAACAGGGAGAGTTATTACATGGAAGATTTCGTCCCCAAAGCGGTAAAAGCCCCCTGTAAAATCTGCAATAAACAAGAAATGCACTTTCCATAAATTCAGAACTCAGGAAGACTAAAGATCGTATGTCCAGGCACACCAATAGTGAATCTAATGAACCTAAGAATAATACGAGGGGAGCTTACCCAGACAAGCCTTCAGCGGCATACACCCTTGGAAAGCCATCGACCAAACCTTTTGCAAACATGGGCTGTGTCTGCACACGGACTTTCACCGATTCAAAGGGGCAGAGGGCAACATCAGCTATGATCTGAGCAGAGGCGCTGCTAAGAAAGTAAACTGTGCTCCTGTTGCTGTCCACCAGCGCATCAGAATACTGCTTCTTGAAAAACTCGTAGAGGCCAAACTTGCAGCCGCCCTGAGCGCCGTAGCCGAATAGCTTCCCTCCCCAGCCTCTCCAAAGCGACGAAGCGCCCTCTTCTCTTACAAGAGAACTCAGTCCCGAACATATAGTGTTATACTTAACTGGATTCACCTGACCAAAAACAGATAGAAGGAACAATTATAAAGCCGAAGGCATTCGTAGGATAATTTCTGAGGCATCAGAAAACCGCAAGGCATTAATTAAAGTGGACATGGCAGTATTATTACAGGTCTCCATACAAGATGCACATAAGGGCCTTGTTTTTTAAGACCAACAAAGGGACATGTCTTCAGTTCCAGCTCCAATACACTCGTTTGTGTCCAATCTGACATGATCCCCCAGCTTCTGATGTTTCTTCTACCGTTGCCGAGTAATAAATCGTTATACGAGCAGGCAAACATGGTCATGGCTATGCCTCTCCAAAGGAGCAGTGTCAGCCAGGAGCTAAAAAGTTACCAAGTTTATACAAGCTATATATGGCCTGCTGCACTGAAATACTAGGTCAGAGCTCGCACGAGATCGCCCACACAGGAAAAATCCTCGGCTGCATCGAGCACGCTGTAATTCGACCTCGAGCGAGCTCCATTTCTCCCTCCCTCTCGCCAGCCAGAATCCTAATTACCGAACCCACAGGCATTTCCCCTCCGCGCAGGGTTCCCAACGGGTATCATACGGCGGCGAGCGCACGCGTACCTGCATGTTGACCTTGAGGACGTCGAGCGGGGTGATGGCGAGGTGGGTGGCGCCGGCCGCCAGCATCCCGCCGCCGAAGCACAGGGCGTAGTACTCCGGCGAGAACAGCCGCATCCCTCTCCCTCCCCCAACGCCGACGCCTACGCCCCTCCTCGCCGCCTCCGCCCCCGCCGCCTCGCCGCCGGCTCCTCCGCGCGAGGCCATTTTTGCGGCGCCGTGGGTGGGAGGGAGGAGAATCCCGGCGCGCGAGGGGGGAGAAAGAGGAGAAGGAAGAGGAGGATTCGCTCGGTTCCGGTGTTCGTGGAGACTGGACCGGGAGCGGGCCACGTGGCCAGGCCGCGGGCCGTGGCTTCGTCTCGCTGTGAGACTGTTTGTTTAAGCGGCTGACTTGGCACGTCGAGGGCCTTGAACCCTAGTAGCACGGCCCTGAGCGTGACAGGTGTTGTAGTTGGGCTGGACGCGGCTGGGTTAATCGCCTGGGCTATAGTTGGGCTGGTCCGTCCCAAAGGTTAAAAAAAGAGGCAGGGGTAGATTTTTCTTATTTATATGTTCTACTAGTTATAATTGTCCATGCATCTTCTAAAAAAAAGTTGATTATCCGTGCATTGCAACGGAGCACATAAATTCTTCTACTTCTGAACTTGTCGAGCTTCAAAATATCGGATATCTGGTTCGTATCGATTTGGCTTCGACATATCGGATGTTGGGTATCGGGTGATATATCAAACGATATGTAGATATATTGGAGAAACAATGCCTAGTTTTTTTTTCATTATTCTAGTTCAAAACATTTATTTTTAGTAAAAAGAAATGTATGATGTTAATGCTTTAGCATGACACTTTTAGATTCCTAGTTTATTAACTTGTTGATTAAGAAACTATCAAGGAAAGATTCACAAAATCCTTACTCTATGATTAAAATCAATACGATATATATGCATTCGTATGAAACATTGTGCGTGACTTTGATAATATATAATAAAATTGTAAATGCATAATCTTATTTCACTGTATTCTAATAAATAATTGTTGTCATCTACATATCGTTCTATATCTGTGGACATATCGGGCTAGATATCGGCCGATATTTTGATCCATATCGGATGATATGTTTGAAAATGATATTTACAAAATGATATGTTATGTTTATATCGGTTCAGCCCAAAAAGTGATATATCGGCCTAGATATCGGTCGTATCGGCCTAGATTTAAAAGCTTAGAACTTGTCTAACGAATACATCTTAACTCCCTTGTATCCTCAACAAGCCTTTCTTGCTCCCAGTTCTTCCAATTCAACCTTTTTTTTGATAAAAGAGAGCTTCCTCTCCGATTTCATTTAAAGAAATCACAGTGTTCACAAACTCCAGACCCTACCTCGCTACAACCATCCGAACACAAGCTGACAATGCTATGTTGAAGGTAGGGATCCATCCCCCCCCCCCCCCCGCCCCTCACAGCATTTGGTCAAGATAGGCTACTGTCTAGCGCCAAAGAGCATCAGATGCTCCCAAACATAAGGAAGCATACTTCCACCATTACATAGGAAATAGTCTTTTTCCTTACATGACCAAAATGACAAGAGGAAGCAAAGAAGATCATAAACTAAAGTGGACAGGGAAGCTGCAACATGTCTGATCTTCAGGAGCCTTCCAACCTAGGCAGCCCCATCGCCCATCCATGCGCCGCCTTGAAGATCTCCCTAGCCACCTGTTCAACTTGCTTTACGCCCTCCTTCATGCGCTTTATTCTTCCTTGGTTTTTCTACAACACACACCATTCATGCAAATTTTTAATAATCAAGTTCACAGGAACACAGGGATCAACCACCCTATGATTATCAAAAAGCAATCTATTTCTAAGCTTCCTCATCGTCCATAACATTGCAGATATCCCAACCGTCATAAGGTTGTTGTCAGTTTTTTTCAAATCTATTAATCCACTTCCCAAAAATGTCATTTACATTGTCAGGAATATCTTGCATATCAAAAGAACATTTCATGACCATCCATAACATTCTTGCCACCGAGCAGTGTATGAAGAGATGATCTATATCCTCTTCTCTTCCATAAAAGGAACAATTACGGTCCCCCTGCCAACATCTTTTTTTCAAGTTATTTTTAGTGAGAATACTTTTTCTAAGCAACAACCATAGAAACACTTTAACCCTGGGTGGCATCTTTGTTTTCCATAGGAATTTGTAGGGGTAATTGAAACTATTTTGAATCAGATGTCTATAACATGGTTTAACAGTATATTTGCCATCCCCAGTCAGTGTCCATCTAATCTTATCTTGGCATTCATTTAAAGTCACACTCTCACACACCTCCCTAATGTGTTCCCACAATTCCAGTGACTCCCCACTCAAAGATCTCCTGAGACTCACATTAGCAAGCCCCTTACTCAATATATCTGACACTGACTTATTTTTATCAAAACAAACGTTATACAAACAAGGATAACTGTCTTTTAAAGTTTTAGGACCAATCCACCAGTCTTCCCAGTGTTGGGGAACGTAGTAAATTCAAAAAATTCCTACGCACACGCAAGATCATGGTGATGCATAGCAACAAGAGGGGAGAGTGTTGTCCACGTACCCTCGTAGACCATAAGTGGAAGCGTTATGACAACACGGTTGATGTAGTCGTATGTCTTCACGATCGACCGATCTTAGTACCGAACGTACGACACCTCCACGATCTACACACGTTCAGCTCGGTGATGTCCCACGAACTCACGATCCAGCAGAGTGTCGAGGGAGAGCTTCGTCAGCACGACGGTGTGATGACGGTGATAATGAAGCTATCGGCGCAGGGCTTCGCCTAAGCACTACGACGATATGACCGAGGTGGATTATGGTGGAGGGGGGCACCGCACATGGCTAAGAGATCAATGATCAACTTGTGTGTCTATGGGGTGCCCCCTCCCCCGTATATAAAGGAGTGGAGGAGGGGGAGAGGGCCGGCCTCCTAGGCACGCCCAAGGGGGGAGTCCTACTCCCGGTGGGAGTAGGATTCCCCCTTCCCTAGTTGGTCTAGGAGAGGGAAGGAAGGGGGAGAAGGAGAGAAGGAAAGGGGGCCCCGCCCCCCTCCCAATTCGGATTGGGCTTGGGGGCGGGGGCGCCCCCACCTTGGCCGCCTCCTCCTCCTTTCCACTAAGGCCCAATAAGGCCCATTGACTCCCCGAGGGGTTCCGGTAACCTCTCGGTACTCCGGTAAATGCCCGAACTCATCCGGAACCATTCTGATGTCCAAACATAGCCATCCAATATATCGATCTTTATGTATCGAACATTTCGAGACTCCTTGTCATGTCCGTGATCATATCTGGGACTCCGAACTACCTTTGGTACATCAAAACACATAAACTCATAATATCGATCGTCACCGAACGTTAAGCGTGCGGACCCTACGGGTTCGAGAACTATGTAGACATGACCGAGACATGTCTCCGGCCAATAACCAATAGCGGAACCTAGATGCTCATATTGGCTCCCACATATTCTACGAAGATCTTTGTCGGTCAAACCGCATAACAACATACATTGTTCCCTTTGTCATCGGTATGTTACTTGCCCGAGATTGGATCGTCGGTATCTCAATACCTAGTTCAATCTTGTTACCGGCAAGTCTCTTTACTCGTTCCGTAATGCATCATCCCGTAACTAACTCATTAGTCACATTGCTTGCAAGGCTTATAGTGATGTGCATTATCGAGAGGGCCCAGAGACACCTCTCTGACAATCAGAGTGACAAATCCTAATCTCGATCTATGCCAACTCAACAAACACCATCGGAGACACCTGCAGAGCACCTTTATAATCACCCACTTACGTTGTGACGTTTGGTAGCACACAAAGTGTTCCTCCGGTATTCGGGAGTTGCATAATCTCATAGTCATAGGAACATGTATAAGTCATGAAGAAAGCAATAGCAACATACTAAACGATCAAGTGCTAAGCTAACAGAATGGGTCAAGTCAATCACATCATTCCTAATGATGTGATCCCATTTATCAAATGACAACTCATGTCAATGGCAAGGAAACTTAACCATCTTTGGTTAACGAGCTAGTCAAGTAGAGGCATACTAGTGAAACTCTATTTGTCTATGTATTCACACATGTACTAAGTTTCCGGTTAATACAATTCTAGCATGAATAATAAACATTTATCATGATATAAGGAAATATATGAATAACAACTTTATTATTGCCTCTAGGGCATATTTCCTCTAGTCTCCCACTTGCACTAGAGTCAATAATCTAGATTACATTGTAATGATTCTAACACCCATGGAGTCTTGGTGCTGATCATGTTTTGCTCGTGAGAGAGGCTTAGTCAATGGGTCTGCAACATTCATATTCGTATGTATCTTGCAAATATCTATGTCCCCTTCCGACACTTGATGACAGATGTAATTGAAGCGTCTCTTGATATGCTTGGTTCTCTTGTGAAATCTGGGTTCCTTCGCCAAGGCAATGGCTCCAGTATTGTCACAAAGGATTTTCATTGGACCCGATGCACTAGGTATGAGACCTAGATCGGATATGAACTCCTTCATTTGCTGCTTCCGAAGCAGCTATGTACTCCGCTTCACACGTAGATCCCGCCACGACGCTTTGCTTAGAACTTCACCAACTTACAGCTCCACCGTTCAATATAAATACGTATCCGGTTTGTGACTTAGAGTCATCCGGATCAGTGTCAAAGCTTGCATCGACGTAACCATTTACGACAAGCTCTTTGTCACCTCCATAAACGAGAAACATATCCTTAGTCCTTTTCAGGTATTTCAGGATGTTCTTGACCGCTGTCCAGTGATTCACTCCTGTGTTACTTTGGTACCTCCCTGCTAAACTAGTAGCAAGGCACACATTAGGTCTGGTATACAGCATTGCATATATGATAGAGACTATGGCTGAAGCATAGGGAACATCTTTCATTTTCTCTCTATCTTCTACGGTGGTCGGACTTTGAGTTTGACTCAACTTCACACCTTGTAACACAAGCAAGAACCCTTTCTTTGCTTGATCCATTTTGAACTTCTTCAAAACTTTATCAAGGTATGTGCTTTGTGAAAGTCCAATTAAGCGTCTCGATCTATCTCTATAGATCTTGATGCCCAGTATATAAGCAGCTTCACCGAGGTCTTTCATTGAGAAACTCTTGTTCAAGTATCCTTTTATCCTATCCAGAAATTCTATATCATTTCCAATAAACAACATGTCATCCACATATAATATTTGAAATGCTACAGAGCTCCCACTCACTTTCTTGTAAATACAGGCTTCTCCAAAAGTCTGTATAAAACCATATGCTTTGATCACACTATCGAAACGTTTATTCCAACTCTGAGAGGCTTGCACCAATCCATAAATGGATCGCTGGAGCTTGCACACTTTGTTAGCACCCTTTGGATCGATAAAACCTTCAGGTTACATCATATACAACTCTTCTTCCAGAAATCCATTCAGGAATGCAGTCTTTACATCCATTTGCCAAATTTCATAATCATAAAATGCAACAATTGCTAACATGATTCAGACAGACTTAAGCATCGCTACGGGTGAGAAGGTCTCATCGTAGTCAACTCCTTGAACTTGTCGAAAACCTTTCATGACAAGTTGAGCTTTGTAAACAGTAACATTACCGTCTGCGTCGGTCTTCTTCTTAAAAATCCATTTATTTTCTATGGCTTGCCGATCATCGGGCAAGTCCACCAAAGTCCACACTTTGTTCTCATACATGGATCCCATCTCAGATTTCATGGCCTCAAGCCATTTCATGGAATCTGGGCTCATCATTGCTTCCTCATAGTTCGTAGGTTCATCATGGTCTAGTAACATGACTTCCAGAATAGGATTACCGTACCACTCTGGTGTGGATCTTACTCTGGAAGACCTACGAGGTTCGGTAGTAACTTGATCTGAAGCTTCATGATCATCATCATTAGCTTCCTCACTAATTGGTGTAGGAATCATAGGAACTGATTTCTGTGATGAACTACTTTCCAATAAGGGAGCATGTACAGTTACCTCATCAAGTTCTACTTTCCTCCCACTCACTTCTTTCGAGAGAAACTCCTCTAGAAAGGATCCATTCTTAGCAACAAAGATTTTGCCTTCGGATCTGTGATAGAAGGTGTACCCAGTAGTTTCCTTTGGGTATCCTATGCAGACGCACTTCTCCGATTTGGGTTCGAGCTTATGAGGTTGAAGCTTTTTCACATAAGCATCGCAACCCCGAACTTTAAGAAACGATAACTTTGGTTTCTTGCCAAACCACAGTTCATAAGGCATCGTCTCAACGGATTTAGATGGTGCCCTATTTAACGTGAATGCAGCCGTCTCTAAAGCATAACCCCAAAATGATAGTGGTAAATCAGTAAGAGACGTCATAGATCGCACCATATCTAATAAAGTGCGGTTACGACATTCAGACACACCATTACGCTGTGGTGTTCCGGGTAGCGTGAGTTGTGAAACTATTCCCCATTGTTTCAAATGAAGACCAAACTCGTAACTCAAATATTCTCCTCCACGATTAGATCGTAGAAACTTTATTTTCTTGTTACGATGATTTTCCACTTCACTCTAAAATTCTTTGAACTTTTCAAATGTTTCAGACTTATGTTTCATCAAGTAGATATACCCATATCTGCTCAAATCATTTGTGAAGGTGAGAAAATAACGATACCCGCCGCGTACCTCAATATTCATCGGACCACATACATCAGTATGTATGATTTCCAACAAATCTGTTGCTCACTCCATTGTTCTGGAGAACGGAGTTTTAGTCATCTTGCCCATGAGGCATGGTTCGCAAGTACCAAGTGATTCTTAATCAAGTGATTCTAAAAGTCCATCGGAATGGAGTTTCTTCATGCGCTTTACACCAATATGACCCAAACAGCAGTGCCACAAATAAGTTGCACTATCATTATCAACTCTGCATCTTTTGGCTTCAATATTATGAATATGTGTGTCACTACTATCGAGATTCAGCAAAAATAGACCACTCTTCAAGGGTGCATGACCATAAAAGATATTACTCATATAAATAGAATAACCATTATTCTCAGATTTAAATGAATAATCGTCTCGCATCAAACAAGATCTGGATATAATGTTCATGCTCAACGCTGGCACCAAATAACAATTATTCAGGTCTAAAACTAATCCCGAAGGTAGATGTAGAGGTAGCTTGCCAACCACGATCACATCAACTTTGGAACCATTTCCCACGCGTATCGTCACCTCGTCCTTAGCCAATCTTCACTTAATCTGTAGTCCCTGTTTCGAGTTGCAAATATTAGCAACAGAATCAGTATCAAATACCCATGCACTACTGCGAGCATTAGTAAGGTACACATCAATAACATGTATATCACATATACCTTTGTTCACCTTGCCATCCTTCTGTTGGAAATATGCCCTAGAGGCAATAACAAATTAGTTATTATTATATTTCCTTGTTCATGATAATCGTTTATTATCCATGCTATAATTGTATTGAAAGGAAACTCAGATACATGTGTGGATACATAGACAACACCATGTCCCTAGTAAGCCTCTAGTTGACTAGCTCGTTGATCAATAGATGGTTACGGTTTCCTGACCATGGACATTGGATGTCATTGATAACGGGATCACATCATTAGGAGAATGATGTGATGGACAAGACCCAATCCTAAGCATAGCACAAGATCGTGTAGTTCGTTTGCTAAAGCTTTTCTAATGTCAAGTATCATTTCCTTAGACCATGAGATTGTGTAACTCCCTGATATCGTAGGAGTGCTTTGGGTGTACCAAACGTCACAACGTAACTGGGTGGATATAAAGGTACTCTACGGGTATCTACAAAAGTGTCTGTTGGGTTGGCACGAATCGAGACTGGGATTTGTCACTCCGCGTGACGGAGAGGTATCTCTGGGCCCACTCGGTAGGACATCATCATAATGTGCACAATGTGACCAAGGGGTTGATCATGGGATGATGTGTTACGGAACGAGTAAAGAGACTTGCCGGTAACGAGATTGAACAAGGTATCGGGATACCAATGATCGAATCTTGGGCAAGTACAATACCGCTAGACAAAGGGAATTGAATACGGGATTGATTGAATCCTCGACATCATGGTTCATCCGATGGGATCATCGTGGAACATGTGGGAGCCAACATGGGTATCCAGATCCGGATGTTGGTTATTGGCCGGAGAGTTGTCTCGGTCATGTCTACGTGTCTCCCGAACCCGTAGGGTCTACACACTTAAGGTTCGATGACGCTAGGGTTATAAAGGAAGTTTGTATGTGGTTACCGAATGTTGTTAGGAGTCCCGGATGAGATCCCGGACGTCACGAGGAGTTCCTGAATGGTCCGGAGGTAAAGATTTATATATGGGAAGTCCTATTTTAGCCACCGGAAAATGTTCGGGATTTTTTCGGTATTGTACCGGGAAGGTTCTAGAAGGTTCCGGAGTGGGGCCCACCTGCATGGGGGGACCCACATGAACGTGGGTAGTGGGGGAAAGGCCCAACACCCCTGGTCAAGGTGCACCAAGATCCCCCCTTAGAAGGAATAAGATCATATCCCGAAGGGATAAGATCAAGATCCCTAAAAAGGGGGGATAACAATCGGTGGGGAATGAAATGATGGGATTTCTTTCCTCCCACCTTTGCCAATGCCCCAATGGACTTGGAGGGCAAGAAACAAGCCCCCTCCACCCCTATATATAGTGGGGAGGCGCATGGGAGCTCTACCCCAAGTTTTGGCGCAGCCCTCCCCCTCTCCCAAGTCCTCCTCCTCTCCCGCAGTGCTTGGCAAAGCCCTGCAGGATTGCCACGCTCCTCCATCACCACCATGCCGTTATGCTGCTGCTGGACAGAGTCTTCCCCAACCTCTCTCTCTCTCTCTCCTTGCTGGATCAAGGCATGGGAGACGTCACCGGGCTGCATGTGTGTTGAACGCGGAGGTGCCGTCCGTTCGGCACTAGGATCATCGGTGATTTGGATCACGACGAGTACGACTCCATCAACCCTGTTCACTTGAACGCTTCCGCTTAGCGATCTACAAGGGTATGTAGATGCACTCTCCTTCCCCTCGTTGCTAGATTACTCCATAGATTGATCTTGGTGATGCGTAGAAATTTTTTGATTTCTGCTACGTTCCGCAACAGTGGCATCATGAGCTAGGTCTATGCGTAGATTCTTTGCACGAGTAGAACACAAAGTAGTTGTGGGCGTTGATTTTGTTCAATATGCTTACCGTTACTAGTCCAATATTGATTCGGCGGCATTGTGGGATGAAGCGGCCCGGACCGACCTTACACGTACACTTACGTGAGATAGGTTCCACCGACTGACATGCACTTGTTGCATAAGGTGTCTAGCGGGTGCCAGTCTCTCCCACTTTATTCGGATCGGATTCGATGAAAAGGGTCCTTATGAAGGGTAAATAGCAATTGACATATCACGTTGTGGCTTTTGCGTAGGTAAGAAACGTTCTTGCTAGAAACCCATAGCAGCCACGTAAAACATGCAAACAACAATTAGAGGACGTCTAACTTGTTTTTGCAGGGTATGCTATGTGATGTGATATGGCCAAGAAGAATGTGATGAATGATACGTGATGTATGAGATTGATCATGTTCTTGTAATAGGAATCACGACTTGCATGTCGATGAGTATGACAACCGGCAGGAGCCATAGGAGTTGTCTTTATTTATTGTATGACCTGCGTGTCATTGAACAACGCCATGTAATTACTTTACTTTATTGCTAACCGGTAGCCATAGTAGTAGAAGTAATAAGTTGGCGAGACAACTTCATGGAGACACGATGATGGAGATCATGATGATGGAGATCATGGTGTCATGCCGGTGACGATGATGATCATGGAGCCCCGAAGATGGAGATCAAAAGGAGCAATATGATATTGGCCATATCATGTCACTATTTGATTGCATGTGATGTTTATCATGTTTATACATCTTATTTACTTAGAATGACGGTAGTAAATAAGATGATCCCTCAATATAATTTCAAGAAAAGTGTTCCCCCTAACTGTGCACTGTTGCGAAAGTTCATTGTTCCGAAGCACCACGTGATGATCGGGTGTGATAGATTCTAACGTTCACATACAATGGGTGTAAGCCAGATTTACACACGCAATACACTTAGGTTGACTTGACGAGCCTAGCATGTACAGACACGGCCTCGGAACGCGGAAGACCGAAAGGTCGAGCATGAGTCGTATAGAAGATACGATCAACATGAAGATGTTCACCGATGATGACTAGTCCGTCTCACGTGATGATCGGACACGGCCTAGTTGACTCGGATCATGTAATCACTTAGATGACTAGAGGGATGTCTATCTGAGTGGGAGTTCATAAGATGAACTTAATTATCCTAAACATAGTCAAAAGGTCTTTGCAAATTATGTCGTAAGCTCGCGCTTTAGTTCTACTGTTTAGATATGTTGCTAGAGAAAAAAAAATTAGTTGAAAGTTGATAGTAGCAATTATGCGGACTAGGTCCGTAAACTGAGGATTGTCCTCATTGCTTCATAGAAGGCTTATGTCCTTAATGCACCGCTCGGTGTGCTGAACATCGAACATCGTCTGTGGATGTTGCGAACATCTGACATGCACGTTTTGATAACTACGTGATAGTTCAGTAATGTTAAACGGTTTAGAGTTGAGGCACCGAAGACGATTTCGAAACGTCGTGAAACATATGAAATGTTTCGAGGGCTGAAATTGGGATTTCAGGCTCGTGCCCACGTCAAGAGGTATAAGACCTCCGACGAGTTTCTTAGCCTGCAACTAAGGGAGAAAAGCTCAATCGTTGAGCTTGTGCTCAGATTGACTGAGTACAACAATCACTTGAATCGAGTGGGAGTTAATCTTCCAGATGAGATAGTGATGTTTCTCCAAAGTCATTGCCACCAAGCTGCTAGAGCTTCGTGATGAACTATAACATATCAGGGATAGATATGATGATCCTTGAAGTATTCGCGATGTTTGACACCATGAAAGTAGAAGTCAAGTAGGAGCATCAATTGTTGATGGTTAGTAAAACCACTAGTTTCAAAAAGGGCAAGGGCAAGGAGGGATACTTCATGAAACGGCAAATCGGCTGCTGCTCTAGTGAAGAAACCCAAGGTTGAACCCAAACCCGAGACTAAGTGCTTCTGTAATAAGGGGAACAACCACTGGAGCGGAATTACCCTAGATACTTGGTAGATGAGAAGGCTAGCAAGGTCGATATAAGTATATTGGATATACTATTATGTTAATGTGTACTTTACTAGTACTCCTAGTAGCACCAGGGTATTAGATACCGGTTTGGTTGCTAAGTGTTAGTAACTCGAAATAAAAGGCTGTGAAATAAACGGAGACTAGCTAAAGGTGAGCTGACGATATGTGTTGGAAGTGTTTTCCAATCTTGATGTGATCAAGCATCACACGCTCCCTCTACCATCAAGATTGGTGTTAAACCTAAATAATTGTTATTTGGTGTTTGCGTTGAGCATAGACATGATTGGATTATGTCTATCGCAATACGGTTATTCATTTAAGGAGAGTAATGGTTACTCTGTTTATTTGAGTAATGCCTTCAACGGTCTTGCACCTAAAATGAATGGTTTATTGAATCTCGATCGTAGTGATACACATGTTCATGCCAAAAGATATAAGATAGTAATGATAGTACCACCTACTTGTGGCACTGCCATTTAAGTCATATTGGTATAAAACGCATGAAGAAGCTTCATGTTGATGGATCTTTGGACTCATTCATTTTGAAAAGTTTGAGATATGCGAACCATGTCTATTGGTGTATACGCATGAAGAAACTCCATGCAGATGGATCGTTTGGACTCACTTGATTTTGAATCACTTGAGACATGCAAATCATACCACATGGGCAAGATGACTGAAAGCCTCGTTTTCAGTAAAATGAAACAAGAAAGCAACTTGTTGGAAGTAATACATTTTGATGTGTGCAGTCCAATGAGTGTTGAGGCACGCAGTGGATATCGTTATGTTCTTACTTCACAGATGATTTGAATAGATACTGAGTATATTTACTTGATGAGACACAAGTC
Organism: Triticum timopheevii; assembly: GCA_963921465.1. NCBI lineage: Eukaryota > Viridiplantae > Streptophyta > Magnoliopsida > Poales > Poaceae > Triticum > Triticum timopheevii. The sequence goes on along the minus strand of OY997270.1, from coordinate 482,755,865 downwards.
TGAATTATTGAATGGTTCAAGTAATTTCAGAGTGAAGTTGAAGATCATCATGACAAGAGGATAAAATGTCTATGATATGATCATAGAGATGAGTATCCGAGTTACGAGTTTTGGCACGCAATTAAGACATTGTGGAAATTGTTTCACAATTAATACCGCCTGGAACACCATAGTGTGATGGTGTATCCGAACATCATAGTTGCACCCTATTGGATATGGTGCGTGCCATGATGTCTCTTATCGAATTACCACTATCGTTCATGGGTTAGGCATTAGAGACAACCGCATTCACTTTAAATAGGGCACCACGTAATTCCGTTGAGATGACACCGTATGAACTATGGTTTAGAGAAACCTAAGTTGTCGTTTCTTAAAAGTTTGGGGCTGCGACGCTTATGTGAAAAAGTTTCAGGTTGATAAGCTCGAACCCAAAGCGGATAAAATGCATCTTCATAGGACACCCAAAATAGTTGGGTATACCTCCTAATTCAGATCCGAAAGCAATAGGGATTGTTTCTTGAATAGGGTCCTTTCTCGAGAAAAAGTTTGTCTCGAAAATTGAGTGGGAGGATGGTGGAGATTTGATGAGGTTATTGAACCATCACTTCAACTAGTGTGTAGCAGGGCACATGAAGTTGTTCCTGTGGCGCCTACACCAATTGAAGTAGTAGCTTATGATAGTGATCATGAAGTTTTGGATCAAGTCACTACCGTACCTCGTAGGGTGACAAGGATGCGTACTACTTCAGAGTGGTACCGTAATCCTGTCTTGAAGGTCATGTTGCTAGACAACAGTGAACCTACGAGCTATGGAGAAGCGATGGTGGGCCCATATTCCGACAAATGGTTAGAAGCCATGAAATCCGAGATAGGATCCATGTATCAGAACAAAGCATGGACTTTGGTGGACTTGCCCGATGATCGGCAAGCCATTGAGATAAATGGATCTTTAAGAAGAAGACGGACGTGGACGGTAATGTCACCGTCTATGAAGCTCGACTTGTGGCGAAGAGTTTTTCACAAGTTCAAGGAGTTGACTACATGAGATTTTCTCATCCGTAGCGATGCTTAAGTCCGTTAGAATCATGTTAGCATTAGCTGCATTTATGAAATCTGGCAGATGGATGTAAAAACGAGTTTCCTTACCAGTTTTCGTAAGGAAAGGTTGTATGCGATAAAATCAGAAAGGTTTTGTCGATCCTAAGGATGCTAAAAGGTATGCTAGCTCCAGCGATCCTTCCATGGACTGGAGTAAGCATCTCGGAGTTGGAATATACACTTTGATAAGATGATCAAAGATTTTGGGTTTATACAAAGTTTATGAAAAACTTGTATTTCCAAAGAAGTGAGTGGGAGCACTATAGAATTTCTGATGAGTATATGTTGTTGACATATTGTTGATCAGAAATGATATAGAGTTTATGGAAAGCATATAGGGTTATTTGAAAAGTGTTTTCCAAGGGAAAACCTGGATTAAGCTACTTGAACATTGAGCATCAAGATCTATAAGGATAGATCAAAAAACCGCTTAATGGTACTTTCGAATGAGCATATACGTTGACATGATCTTGAAGGTGTTCAAGATGGATCAGTCAAAGAAGGAGTTCTTGCCTGAGATATAAGGTATGAAGTTAAGACTTAAAGCTCGACCACGGCAGAAAATAAAGAAAGGACGAAGGTCATCCCCTATGCTTTAGACGTAGGCTCTGCAGTATGCTATGCTGTGTACCGCACCTGATGTGTGCCTTGCTACATGTCTGGCAAGAGGGTACAAAGGTGATCAAGGAGTGGATCACCAGATAGCGGTCAAAATTATCCTTAGAGGAATAAGGATATGTTTCTAGGTTATGGAGGTGATAAAGAGTTCGACGTAAAGAGTTGCGTCGATGCAAGCTTTAACACCTATCCGAATGACTCTGAGTAGAAAACCGAATACGTATAGTGGAGCGACCATTTGGAATAGCTCCAAGTGGAGCGTGGAAGCAGCATTTACAATATGACCTAGAGATTTGTGAAGTACATACGGATCTGAATGTTGCAGACCCGTTGACTAAAACCTCTCTTACAAGCAAAACATGATCAAACTCCAGAACTCATTGAGTCTTAATCACATGATGATGTGAACTAGTTTAGTGACACTAGTAAACTCTTTGGATGTTGGTCACATGGCGATGTGACCTGTGAGTGTTAATCATATGGCGATGTGAACTAGATTATTGACTCTAGTGCAAGTGGGCGACTGTTGGAAATATGCCCTAGAGGCGATAACAAATTAGTTATTATTATATTTCCTTGTTCATGATAATCGTTTATTATCCATGCTATAATTGTATTGAAAGGAAACTCAGATACATGTGTGGATACATAGACAACACCATGTCCCTAGTAAGCCTCTAGTTGACTAGCTCGTTGATCGATAGATGGTTACGGTTTCCTGACCATGGACATTGGATGTCGTTGATAACGGGATCACATCATTAGGAGAATGATGTGATGGACAAGACCCAATCCTAAGCATAGCACAAGATCGTGTAGTTCGTTTGCTAAAGCTTTTCTAATGTCAAGTATCATTTCCTTAGACCATGAGATTGTGTAACTCCCTGATACCGTAGGAGTGCTTTGGGTGTACCAAACGTCACAACGTAACTGGGTGGATATAAAGGTACACTACGGGTATCTACAAAAGTGTCTGTTGGGTTTGCACGAATCGAGACTGGGATTTGTCACTCCGCATGACGGAGAGGTATCTCTGGGCCCACTCGGTAGGACATCATCATAATGTGCACAATGTGACCAAGGGGTTGATCATGGGATGATGTGTTACGGAACGAGTAAAGAGACTTGCCGGTAACGAGATTGAACAAGGTATCGGGATATCAACGATCGAATCTCAGGCAAGTACAATACCGCTAGACAAAGGGAATTGAATACGGGATTGATCGAATCCTCGGCATCGTGGTCCATCCGATGAGATCATCGTGGAACATGTGGGAGGCAACATGGGTATCCAGATCCCGCTATTGGTTATTGGCCGGAGAGTTGTCTCGGTCATGTCTACGGGTCTCCCGAACCCGTAGGGTCTACACACTTAAGGTTCGATGACGCTAGGGTTATAAAGGAAGTTTGTATGTGGTTACCGAATGTTGTTCGGAGTCTCGGATGAGATCTCGGACGTCACGAGGAGTTCCGGAATGGTCCGGAGGTAAATATTTATATATGGGAAGTCGTATTTTGGCCACCAGAAAATGTTCGGGATTTTTTCGGTATTGTACCGGGAAGGTTCTAGAAGGTTCTAGAGTGGGGCCCACCTGCATGAGGGGACCCACATGAACGTGGGTAGTGGGGGCAAGGCCCCACACCCCTGGTCAAGGCGCACCAAGATCCCCCCTTAGAAGGAATAAGATCATATCCCGAAGGGATAAGAGCAAGATCCCTAAAAAGGGGGGATAACAATCGGTGGGGAAGGAAATGATAGGATTTCTTTCCTCCCACCTTTGCCAACGCCCCAATGGACTTGGAGGGCAAGAAACCAGCCCCCTCCACCCCTATATATAATGGGGAGGCACATGGGAGCTTTACCCCAAGTTCTGGCGCAGCCCTCCCCCTCTCCCAAGTCCTCCTCCTCTCCCGCGGTGCTTGGCGAAGCCCTGCAGGATTGCCACGCTCCTCCATCACCACCATGCCGTTGTGCTGCTGCTAGACGGAGTCTTCCCAACCTCTCCCTCTCTCCTTGCTGGATCAAGGCATGGGAGACATCACCGGGCTGTATGTGTGTTGAACGCGGAGGTGCCGTCCGTTCGGCACTAGGATCATCGGTGATTTGGATCACGACGAGTACGACTCCATCAACCCCATTCACTTGAACGCTTCCGCTTAGCGATCTACAAGGGTATGTAGATGCACTCTCCTTCCCCTCGTTTCTAGATTACTCCATAGATTGATCTTGGTGATGTGTAGAATTTTTTTGATTTCTGCTACGTTCCCCAACATCTTCTTGTCCGCCAAATACTTGGGGCAGTTCCGCTTCTAGTGACCAGTCCCTTTGCAGCAGAAGCACTCTGTCTCAGGCTTAGGTCCAGACTTGGGGTTCTTCACTTGAGCAGCAACTTTCTTGTCGTTCTTCTTGAAGTTCCCCTTCTTCCCTTTACCTTTTTTCTTGAAACTGGTGGTCTTGTTTTTCTTGAAACTGGTGGTCTTGTTGACCATCAACACTTGATGCTCCTTCTTTATTTCTACCTCCGCAGCCTTTAGCATCACGAAGAGCTCGAAAATTGTCTTGTTCATCCCTTGCATATTATAGTTCATCATGAAGCTCTTGTAGCTTGGTGGCAGTGATTGAAGAATTCTGTCAATGACACTATCATCAGGAAGATTAACTCCCAGTTGAATCAAGTAGTTGTTATACCCAGACATTTTGAGTATATGTTCACTGACAGAACTATTCTCCTCCATCTTGCAGCTATAGAACTTATTGGAGACTTCATATCTCTCAATCGGGGCATTTTCTTGAGATATTAACTTCAACTCCTGGAACATCTCATATGCTCCATGACGTTCAAAATGTCGTTGAAGCCCCGGTTCTAAGCCGTAAAGCATGGCACACTGAACTATCGAGTAGTCACCAGCTTTGCTCTGCCAGACGTTCACAACATCCAGTGTTGCTCCTGCAGCGGGTCTTGCACCTAGCGGTGCTTCCAGGATGTAATTCTTCTGTGCAGCAATAAGGATAATCCTCAAGTTACGGACCCAGTCCATGTAATTACTACCATCATCTTTCAACTTAGCTTTCTCAAGGAACACATTAAAATTCAACGGAACAACAACACAGGCCATCTATCTACAACAACATAGACATGCAAAATACTATTAGGTACTACGTTCATGATAAATTAAAGTTCAATTAATCATATTACTTAAGAACTCCCACTTAGATAGACATCCCTCTAATCATCTAAGTGATCACGTGATCCAAATCAACTAAACCATGTCCGATCATCACATGAGATGGAGTAGTTTTCAATGGTGAACATCACTATGTTGATCATATCTACTATATGATTCATGCTCGACCTTTCGGTCTCAGTGTTCCGAGGCCGTATCTGCATATGCTAGGCTCGTCAAGTTTAACCCAAGTATTCTGCGTGTGCAAAACTAGCTTGCACCCGTTGTATGTGAACGTAGAGCTTATCACACCCGATCGTCACGTGGCGTCTCGGCACGACAAACTTTCACAATGGTGCATACTCAGGGAGAACACTTGTACCTTGAAATGTAGTGAGAGATCATCTTATAATGCAACCGTCGAACTAAGAAGAATAAGATGCATAAAGGATAAACATCACATGTAATCAATATAAGTGATATGATATGGCCATCATCATATTGTGCCTTTGATCTCCATCTCCAAAGCACCGTCATGATCACCATCTCACCAGCGCGACACCTTGATCTCCATCGTAGCATCGTTGTCATCTTGCCAACTATGTTTCTACGACTATCGCTACCGCTTAGTGATAAAGTAAAAACAATTACAGGGCGATTGCATTGCATACAATAAAGCGACAACCATATGGCTCCTGCCAGTTGCCGATAACTTTGTGACAAAACATGATCATCTCATACAATAAAATTTAGCATCATGTATTGACCACATCACATCACAACATGCCCTGCAAAAACAAGTTAGACATCCTCTACTTTGTTGTTGCAAGTTTTACGTGGCTACTACGGGCTGAGCAAGAACCGTTCTTACCTACGCATCAAAACCACAATGATTTTTCGTCAAGTATGTGATGTTTCAACCTTCAACAAGGACCGGGCATAGCCACACTCGATTCAACTAAAGTTCGAGAAACTTACACCCGCCAGCCACCTGTGTGCGAAGAACGTTGGTAGAACCAGTCTCGCGTAAGTGTACACGTAATGTCGGTCCGGGCCGCTTCATCTAACAATATCGCCGAATCAAAGTATGACATGCTGGTAAGCAGTATGACTATTATCGCCCACAACTCTTTGTGTTCTACTCGTGCATATAACATCTACGCATAAACCTGGCTCGGATGCCACTGTTGGGGAATATAGTAATTTCAAAATTTTCCTACACACACGCAAGATCATGGTGATGCATAACAACGAGAGGGAAGAGTGTTGTCCACGTACCCTCGTAGACCGTAAGCGGAAGCGTTATGACAACGCGGTTGATGTAGTCGTACGTCTTCACGATTGACCGATCCTAGTACCGAACGTAAGACACCTCCGCGATCTGCACAAGTTTAGCTTGGTGACGTCCCACGAACTCATGATCCAGCAGAGTGTCGAGGGAGAGCTTCGTCAGCACGACGACATGATGATGGTGATGATGAAGCTACCAATGCAGGGCTTCGCCTAAGCACTACGACGATATGACCGAGGTGGATTATGGTGGAGGGGGGCACCGCACACGGCTAAGAGATCAATGATCAACTTGTGTGTCTATGGGGTGCCCCCTCCCCCGTATATAAAGGAGTGGAGGAGGGGTTGAGGGCCGGCCTCCTAGGCGCACCCAAGGGGGGAGTCCTACTCCCGGTGGGAGTAGGATTCCCCCTTCCCTAGTTGGAGTAGGAGAGGGAAGGAAGGGGGAGAAGGAGAGAAGGAAAGGGGGCCCGACCCCCTTCCAATTCGGATTGGGCTTTGGGGGGGGGGGGGCGTTCCCCCACCTTGTCCGCCTCCTCCTTCTTTCCACTAAGGCCCAATAAGGCCCATTGACTCCCCGGAGGGTTCCGATAACCTCCTGGTACTTCGGTAAATGCTCGAACTCTCCCGGAATCATTCTGATGTCCAAACATAGCCATACAATACATTGATATTTATGTCTCGACCATTTCGAGACTCCTCGTCATGTCCGTGATCATATCCGAGACTCCGAACTACCTTCGGTACATCAAAACACATAAACTCATAATACTGATCGTCACCGAACGTTAAGCATGCGGACCCTACGGGTTCGAGAACTATGTAGACATGACCGAGACACGTCTCCGCCCAATAACCAATAGCGGAACCTGGATGCTCATATTGGCTCCCACACATTCTACAAAGATCTTTATCAGTCAAACCGCATAACAACATACGTTGTTCCCTTTGTCATCGGTATGTTACTTGCCCGAGATTCTATCGTCGGTATCTCAATACCTAGTTCAATCTTGTTACTAGCAAGTCTCTTTACTCGTTCCGTAATGCATCATCCCGTAACTAACTCATTAGTCACATTGCTTGCAAGGCTTATAGTGATGTGCATTATCGAGAGGGCCCAGAGACACCTCTCTGACAATCAGAGTGAAAAATCCTAATCTCGATCTATGCCAACTCAACAAACACCATCAGAGACACCTGTAGAGCACCTTTATAATCACCCACTTACATTGTGACGTTTGGTAGCACACAAAGTGTTCCTCCAGTATTCGGGAGTTGCATAATCTCATAGTCGTAGGAACATGTATAAGTCATGAAGAAAGCAATAGCAACATACTAAACGATCAAGTGCTAAGCTAACAAAATGGGTCAAGTAAATCACATCATTCCTAATGATGTGATCCCATTTATCAAATGACAACTCATGTTAATGGCTAGGAAACTTAACCATCTTTGATTAACAAGCTAGTCAAGTAGAGGCATATAGTGACACTCTACTGTTATATGTATTCACACATGTACTAAGTTTCCGGTTAATACAATTCTAGCATGAATAATAAATATTTATCATGATATAAGGAAATATATAAATAACAACTTTATTATTGCCTCTAGGGCATATTTCCTTCACCCAGAACCTAGTATTCTCACCATTTCCTATATTAAACTTACATAAGGAAAAGAAGAATTCTTTATGTTTCAACAGCTCCCTCCCCCAAAACTGTGAATCCCCATTTCTACTCTTGACATTGGTAATACAGTATTTCTTGATATATTTGTTTCTCAATATCTTTTGCCACATTCCATCAGTATTATATATTTTCCACCACCATTTACAAAGCAGGGCTCTATTCATGAGAGCAAAATTTTGAGTGCCTAAGCCCCCCATATCTTTTGGTTTACAGACCTCTGCCCATTTTACTAGGTGATATTTTTTCTTATCATTGTTTTCTTGCCAGAACAATCTAGCCCTAAAGAATTTCATTCTTTTTTCCACACCAACAGGCAAGCCATAAAAAGACATCATGAAGTATGGAATCCCAGTTAATGGGGATTGTATCAGAGTCAGTCTCTCAGCACTAGCTAGTAACCTCCCTTGCCAAGTCCCACATTTCCTCTCCATTTTGTCTTCAGAAGGCTTCCATCTTTTTATTTTTAATTCTTTTTTATCAATAGGAAGCCCTAGGTAATTATCCTAGAATATGCATGCCTTTTATCAACAGCTGCACCGAATAGGGAAATCTCACTTTTATGAAAATTGATTTTGAAATCAGACATTTGTTCAAACAAGCATAGTATCTATTTTAAGTTGCAAGCACTTTCATAATCATCTTGCATTAGAAAAATAGTATCATCTGCATACTGCAACATATTGACCCCCCTTCTAGATTATCAGCCAACAACCCTTTGACTAGGCCAGCTTTTCTAGCATTGTCCATTAAGATGGCTAAGGCATCAGCAGCTCGATTGAACATTAGAGGCGACATAGAATCCCCCTGCCTCAGCCCTTTATGTGTGGGAAAATAAGGCCCATAGTTTTCATTGACCTTGATACAAACTTTCCCTCCTCTTATAGCCCCCATAACCCAATATATCCATTTATTATGAAAACCTTTCCCCTTTAGCATCTGGAAAACAAAAGGCCATTTGATTTTATCAAAGGCTTTTTTGAAATCGACATTCAACAACAAAGTACTCTGTTTTTTATATGAACACTGTTCAATGCTTCATGTAGCACCAGAACTGCCTCCGTTATATATCTCCCCTTGATAAAAGAAGTTTGAACTAGGGAAATTATAGTATTAGCTACCAGGTTAAGTCTATTCATTAAAACCTTAGAAAAAAATTTGAAGCTCACGCTCAACAAGCAGATTGGTCTAAACTTTTGTATGTGATTTGCCTCTTTAGTTTTTGGCACCACGGTAATAATCCCATAATTCAATCTCTTAATGTCTAATTCCCCATTATACAAGTCATCAAACATTTGTTTAAGATCACGTTTAACCAGTTCCCAAAAGTATTGATAAACTTCAGCAGTAAAACCATCTAGTCCAGGAAATTTATTATGGGCCATCTGGAAAACTACTGTCTTAATTTCCTCTAATGAGAACTCCCCAATCAACGCCTCTTTTTGTGCTGGTAGTATTTTATCAGGATTTTCAATGCACAAAGAAATACTTGATAATTTAGCAGATCCAAAAAGATTCTTGTAAAAGTTTTTAATATAATCAATTAACTCTTTCTCCCCCTCTACTCTCCCTTCTTCCTGATCTAAGGTTGTAATCTTGTTTCTTCTACGTCTCCCATTAGCTTTTGCATGGAAATATTTAGTATTACAACCCCCCTCAATCAATTCATCTATCTTTGCTCTTTGTTTCCATTTAGCTTCTTCCTGGCACAACATCCTATCTAATTGTGCTCTAAGTTCCATTTGTTCTTTTCTATCATCTGCATTCAGTCCATAAATCTCACATTTTTTATCAATATTGTCCAATTTTACAAGTATTCCCTTTTTAAGCTCCTTATACCATGCATTCATATTTCTATTCCATCCTTTCAGAACTGGTCTCAGGCTTCTCAGCTTAGTCTGCCAATTATCCAGACTAGAGATTTTGGATCCATTTGTTCTCCAGGTTTTAATAACTAACTCATCTGGCCCTTCCCTAAGAAACCAGGAGTTTTCAAGTCTGAATAAAGGATCATTTTTAATTATATCTCCAATATCCAGAAATAATAGCACATGCTCGGATTTTTCTCTATAGAGAGCAGAGACATCAGTTAAAGGATAAGTATGCTCCCATTCTACATCACACATAATTCTATCTAATTTTTCAAAAGCAGGTTGAGGTAAATTGTTACCCCAAGTATATTGTCTTCCATGCATGTCTAGCTCTCTAACCCCTGCCTGTTCTATGATAGCATTAAAAAGAAAACTCCAGTGCCCTGGAGTACCAGGTTTTTATTTTTTCAGATGTTTTCCTAATAATGTTGAAGTCCCCTCCTATCAGGATGGGGTTCACACTATTTTGGAAAATCCTAGATAACTCAACTAGAAATCTTGCTTTGCCAGAGGGTTGTGCATCTCCATATACAACCACCAAATCCCATATAAACTTATTTCTAACATCTTGCACGGTCATTTTGATATGATATTCTCCATCTTCATGGGTAATGACATCTAAAGTTGTATGGTCAACCCCCAATAGTAAACCTCCAGATTTCCCTCTAGAAGGAACATGGTGCTAATGAAAAACTCCCCCCCCCCCACAAATCCCATGGAGATCATTTTAGAAAATTGTTCTATCATAGTTTCTTGTAATCCCATAAAGTCTACCTTCATATCCATCACCATTTCCCTCACGAACCTTTTTTTGATGTCATCCCCAAAACCTCTCATATTCCAAAAAAGTCCTCTCATTTCTTTTTACTTTTTTTTACCAGATCCTTCTTTTTTCTTGATTTTTATAATAGATTTCCTGCCAGAATTCCTGGAAGATCTATCATTATTTTTTATATTTTTATTAGAAAACATATGTCTGAACTCCTCCCATCCCTCAATCTCTTCTTCCTCTCCACTTTCTATATCCCCTATCAATTCCTCAATGTCATGTTCCCCTGTGTCAATCACCAGGGTATCTTCTGATTTTTTTCCAGGTTTTATATTGGTCTCTTCTTTTTTCTTATTCTTATTATTATTAGTTAACCAGAGGTCTATTCTGTCTTTCTCAACCATTTTAACCAAATTGGTATTATATTCAATCTTATCAATATCATCCCCTAAATTCACACCCACTTTTGCGCCAACCTCATATAATTTTTTTGATAAGACAGGGGTATATTAGGTATGTCTTCCTTACCATAATTATCTTTTTCAGCAGCCCTCTTCATTGCCAGTTCTTCAATGTTGCAATCCTCCTTCCCTTTGTTTCTGTAACTCATTCTATACATATCTAAGCTCTTGGTATCCAGATCTCCTCTCTCAGCTTTCTTGACCATGTTCTCAAAGAAACCTTGATCCTGACTAACACTATAATCCATAGGTTCTAAATATCCACCCCCACTTCCTCTCCTCCCAGAGCTTTTAGTTGTTTGTCAATATCCTCCAAGGTATCCATATTCTCCAAAGTTTCTCCTCAGCAGTGTTCCCCTCTTTTTCTTCTTCCCCATCTTCAGTCACTGGTTGTGAATCTCCTGCACCATCAAGATTTTTTACTCTCTGCTGCAAGAGTTCATGCTGTCTTTTAATTTCACTTTCCAGGGCAATTTTCATCTTTTCAGCCTCTGTTTTTTCCTCTCTTCAGCAGCCAATTGTGCAGCCTGTCTAGCTGCCATCTCCTCCAACAACTCTAGTCTGGCAAGTAATTTCTTGTCCCCTTCTGACATCTCCACTTCACCATTCTCTTTATGGTGGACCTACTTGGATCTAGCTTTTTTTCATCTGTGTTTGTGTGTTTATAGGTTGGACCCTTACCATCTATGCTTCCCTTCATCGACGACAATTGAAGCTCTGGTGCGCTAGTCGTGCGGCGCCTTGGAACAAAGACTTCCTAACTGTTACTGAAGGAAATATGCCCTAGAGGCAATAATAAATTTATTATTTCTTTCCTTATTTCATGATAAAAGTTTATTATTCATGCTAGAATTATATTAACCGGAAACATAGTACATGTGTGAATACATAGACAAAACATATTGTCCCTAGTATGCCTCTATCAGACTACCTCGTTAATCAAAGATGGTTATGTTTCCTAACCATAGACATGTGTTGTCATTTGATGAACGGGATCACATCATTAGGAGAATGATGTGATGGACATGACCCATCCGTTAGCTTAGCATTATGATTGTTACAGTTTCATTGCTACTGCTCTCTGCTACCTCTTGAGCACTGCGTTGGATTTCCCCGAAGAGGAGAGGATGATGCAGCAAAGTAGCATAAGTATTTCCCTTAGTTTTTGAGAACCAAGGTATCAATCCAATAGGAGATCACGCACAAGTCCCTCATACCTACACAAAATGATAGCTACTCGCAACCAACGCGATTAGGGGTTGTCAATCCCTTCACGGTCACTTACGAAGGTGAGATCTGATAGAGATGATAAATAATATTTTTGGTATCTTTGATATAGAGATGCAATATGAAAATTAAAAGGCAAAGTAAAAACAAAGCAAATAATAAAGTGATGGAGATTGATATGATGAGAATAGACCCGGGGGCCATAGGTTTCACTAGTGGCTTCTCTCAAGAGCATAAGTATTCTGCGGTGGGTGAACAAATTACTATTGAGCAATTGATAGAATTGAGCATAGTTATGAGTATATCTAGGTATGATCATGTATATAGGCATCACGTCCAAGACAAGTAGATCGAAATGATTCTGCATCTACTACTATTACTCCACTCATCGACCGCTATCCAGCATGCATCTAGAGTATTAAGTTAAAAACAGAGTAATGCCTTAAGCAAGATGACATGATGTAGAGGGATAAATTCATGCAATATGATAAAAAAACCATCTTGTTATCCTCGATGGCAACAATACAATACGTGCCTTGCTGCCCCTTTTGTCACTGGCAAAGGACACCGCAAGATTGAACCCAAAGCTAAGCACTTCTCCCATTGCAAGAACTACCAATCTAGTTGGCCAAACCAAAAGGATAATTCGAAGAGACTTGCAAAGATAACTCAATCATACATAAAAGAATTCAGAGAAGATTCAAATATTATTCATAGATAAGCTGGATCATAAACCCACAATTCATCGGTCTCAACAAACACACCGCAAAAAGAAGATTACATCGAATAGATCTCCACAAGAGAGGGGGAGAACATTGTATTGAGATCCAAAAAGAGAGAAGAAGCCATCTAGCTACTAGCTATGGACCCGAAGGTCTGAAGTAAACTACTCACACTTCATCAGAGGGGCTATGGTGTTGATGTAGAAGCCCTCCGTGGTAGATGCCCCCTCCGGTGGAGCTCCAGAGCAGGCCCCAAGATGGGATCTCGTGGATACAGAAAGTTGCGGCGGTGGAATTAGGTTTTTGGCTCCGTATTTGATCTGTCGGGGGTACATAGGTATATATAGGAGGAAGGAGTACGTCGGTGGAGCAACAGGGGGGGCACGAGGCAGGGGGCGCGCCCTAGGGGGGCGCGCCACCCACCCTCATGACCGACTCTTCTGCTTCTTGGAGTAGGGTCCAAGTCTCCGTGATCACGTTCGGTGAGAAAATCACGTTCCCGAAGGCTTCATTCCGTTTGGACTCCGTTTGATATTCCGTTTCTTCGAAACACTGAAATAGGCAAAAAACACCAATTCTGGGCTTGGCCTCCGGTTAATAGGTTAGTGCCAAAAATAATATAAAAGTGGAAAATAAAGCCCAATATAGTCCAAAACAATAGATAAAGTAGCATGGAGCAATCAAAAATTATAGATACGTTGGAGACGTATCAGGCATCCCCAAGCTTAATTCCTGCTCGTCCTCGAGTAGGTAGATGATGAAAAAGAATTTTTGATGCGAAGTGATACTTTGGCATAATTTCAATGTAATTCTTCTTAATTGTGGCATGAATATTCAGATCCGAAAGATGCAAGACAAAAGTTCATATTGACATAAAAAATAATAATACTTCAAGCATACTAATCAAAGTAATCATGTCTTCTCAAAATAGCATGGCAAAAGAAAGTTCATCCCTACAAAATCATATAGTTAGGCTATGCTTCAGTTTCGTCACACAAAGATGTTCCCAACTTCTATACCCCCGATGAAAAGCCAAGCAATTGTTTCATACTTAAATAATCTCAAACTTTTTCAACCTTCACGCAATACATGAGCGTGAGCCATGGATATAACACTATGGGTGGAATAGAATATGATGATGGGGATTGTGTGGAGAAGACAAAAAAGGAGAAAGTCTCACATTGACGAGGATAATTAACGGGCTATGGAGATGCCCATTAATTGATGTCAACATGAGGAGTAGGGATTGCCATGCAACGGATGCACTAGAGCTATGAATGCTCAACAAAAGAAAACTAGTGGGTGTGCATCCAACTCGCTTGCTCATGAAGACCTAGGGCATTTGAGGAAGCCCATCGTAGGAATATACAAGCCAAGTTCTATAATGAAAAATTCCCACTAGTATAAAAAGACAACTTATGGGACTCACTACATGAAGAACAAGGTGCTACTTTGAAGCACAATATATGAGACTCACTACATGAAGAACAAGGTGCTACTTTGAAGCACAATATATGAGACTACATGAAGAACAAGGTGCTACTTTGAAGCACAAGTGTGGAAAAAGAGATAGTAGCATTGCCCTTTTTATTTTCTTTTTTTTGGGCCTTCCTTTTTTGGCCTTTCTCTTTTTTTGGGCAATGCTCTAATAATGATGATCATCACACTTCTATTGATTACAACATAAGGATTACAACTCGAAACTTAGAACAAGATATGACTCTATATGAATGCCTCCGGCGGTGTACCGGGATGGTGCAATGAATCAAGAGTGACATGTATGAAAAAATAATGCATGGTGGCTTTGCCACAAATACGATGTCAGCTACATGATCATGCAATGGCAATATGACAAAAGTAATGTATGTCATGATGATGATGATGGAAGTTGCATGGCAATATATCTCGGAATGGCTATGGAAATGCCATGATAGGTAGGTATGGTGTCTGTTTTGAGGAAGATATAAGGAGGTTTATGTGTGATAGAGCGTATCGTATCACGGGGTTTGGATGCACCGACGAAGTTTGCACCAACTCTCAAGGTGAGAAAGGGCAATGCACGGTACCGAAGAGGCTAGCAAAGGTGGAAAGGTGAGAGTGTGTATAATCCATGGACTCAACATTAGTCAAAAGAACTCATATACTTATTGCAAAAATTTAGAAGTCAACAAAAATCAAGTACTATGCTCATGCTCCTAGGGGGGTAGATTATTAGGAAAAGACCATCGCTCGTCCCCGACTGCCACTCATAAGGGTGCACAAGCTAGGTACACTTCATGTTTCAAATTTATTACACAACTTTAACCATACGTGCATGCTACAGGACTTGCAAACTTCAACACAAGCATTTCTCAAATTCAAAATTACTCAACTAGCACGACTTTGATATTATCACCTCCATATCTCAAAACAATTATCAAGCATCAAACTTATCTTAGTATTCAATTCACTCAAAAGAAAGTTTCACATATCTTGATCACCAAGTATATTAAAATTAAGCAAATTACCATGATATTAACGACTCTCAAAATAATCTAAGTGAAGCATGAGAGATCAATAGTTTCTTTAAAACAAATCCACCACCATGCTCTAAAAGATCTAAGTAAAGCACTAGAGCAAAAATTATCACGCTCAAAAGATATAAGTGAAGCACTATGAGCAAAACTATCAAGCTCAAAAGATATAAGTGAAGCACATAGAGTATTCTAGCAAATTCCAATTCATGTATGGCTCTCTCAAAAGGTGTGTATAGCAAGGATGATTGTGGTAAACTAACAAGCAAAGACGCAAATAATACAAGACGCTCCAAGCAAAACACATATCATGTGGTGAATAAAAATATAGCTCCAAGTAAATTACCGATGGAAGTGGACGAAAGAGGGGATGCCTTCCGGGGCATCCCCAAGCTTTGACTTTTTGGTGTCCTTGGATTATCTTGGGGGTGCCATGGGCATCCCCAAGCTTAGGATCTTTCCACTCCTTGTTCCATAATCCATCAAAAGAATTCACCCAAAACTTGAAAACTTCACAACACAAAACTTAATAGAAATCTCGTGAGCTCCGTTAGAGAAAGAAAACAAAAGACTACTTCAAGGTACTGTAATGAACTCATTATTTATTTATATTGGTGTTAAACCTACTGTATTCCAACTTCTCTATGGATTATAAACTATTTTACTAGCCATAGATTCATTGAAATAAGCAAACAACACACGAAAAACAGAATCTGTCAAAAACAGAACAGTCTGTAGCAATCTGTAACTAACGCAAACTTCTGAACTCTAAAACTCCTACCAAAATAGGACGTACTGTAAAATTTATCTATTGATCAGCAGCAAAAAGAATCAATGCAACATCACGTTTCTGTGATTTATTGAATTTTTTCTCTTGAGCGCAAAGTTTCTATTTTTCAGCAGAATCAAATCAACTATCATCGTAGATTATCCTATAGGTTATACTTGGCACAAACACTAATTAAAAGATAAAACCACATCTAAACAGAGGCTAGATGGATTATTTATTCCTAAATGGAAGCAAAAACAAAAAACAAAAAATAAAATTGGGTTGCCTCCCAACAAGCGCTATCGTTTAACGCCCCTAGCTAGGCATAAAAGCAAGGATAGATTTAAGTATTGCCATCTTTGGTGGGCAATCCATAAGTGGCTCTCATGATAGATTCAGATGGTAATTTAATTTTCTTTCTAGGGAAGTGTTCCATGCCCTTCTTTAAGGGAAATTGGAATCTAATATTCCCTTCCTTCATATCAATAATCACACCAATCGTTCTAAGGAAAGGTCTACCAAGAATAATAGGACATGAAGGATTGCAATCTATATCAAGAACGATAAAATCTACGGGCACATAATTCCTATTTGCAACAATAAGAACATCATTAATTCTTCCCATAGGCTTTTTAATAGTGGAATCCGCAAGATGCAAGTTTAGAGAGCAATCATCAAAGTCACGGAAATCTAGCAAATCACACAAAGTTTTGGGAATAGTAGAGACACTAGCACCCAAGTCACACAAAGCATGAAACTCATAATCTTTGATTTTAGTTTTAATAGTAGGTCCCCAATCATCATAGATTTTTCTAGGGATAGAAACTTTCAACTCAAGTTTTTCTTCATAAGATTGCATCAAGGCATCAACAATGTGTTCGGTAAAGGCCTTATTTTGACTATAAGCATGAGGAGAATCTAGCACGGATTGCAACAAGTAAATACAACCAATCAAAGAGAAATTTTCATAATTAAATTCCTTGAGATCCAAAATAGTGGGTTTAGCAACATCTAGGTTTTATTTATTTCAATCCCACTTTCATCAATTTCATCATGAAGATCTAGAAACTCTGAATCCTTAGAACGCCTTCTAGGTAAAGGAAGATCATATTCAGTTTCATCAAGATTCATATTGCAAAACAAAGACTTAATGGGGGACACATCAATAACTTTTAGATCTTCATCTTGATTTTCATAGGATTTGGAAGAAGACGCTTTAATAAAGGCATCTTTGGAAGCACGCATCCTAGCGGTTCTTTCTTTGCACTCATTAATGGAAATTCTCATGGCTTTGAGGGACTCATTGATATCGTGCTTAGGAGGAATAGATCTAAGCTTTAAAGAATCAATTTGAAGAGAAACTCTATCAATGTTCCTAGCCAAATCATCAACTTTAAGCAATTTCTCTCAAGCAAAGCATTAAAATTCTTTTTTGAATTCATAAACTCTTTAACACTACTCTCAAATTCAGAGGGCATCTTATTAAAATTTCCAGAAGAGTTGTTGTAGGAATTTCCATAATTATTAGAAGGATTACTAGGATAAGGCCTAGGATTAAAATTCCCTCTATACACGTTATTTCCAAAACTATTCCTACCAACAAAATTCACATCCATAGATTCATTATTATTCTCAATCAAAGTAGACAAAGGCATGTCATTGGGATCAAGATAAGTATTTTTAGTAGCAAACATCTTCATAAGTTCATCCATATTTTCACTCAAAACATTGATTTCTTCTATAGCATGCACTTTTTTACTAGAAGATATTTCGGTGTGCCATTGAGAATAATTGGCCATAATATTATCAAGCAATTTTGTAGCATCTCCTAACGTAATTTCCATAAACGTGCCTCCCGCGGCCGAATCTAATAGTTTTCTAGAAGAAAAATTCAATCTGGCATAAAACTTTTGTATGATCATCCATAAGTTCAAACCATGAGTAGGGCAATTGCGAAGCATCAATCTCATTCTTTCCCAAGATTGGGCAACATGCTCATGATCAAGTTGTTTAAAATTCATAATATCGTTCCTAAGAGTGATGATCTTAGCGGGAGGAAAATACTTAGAGATAAAAGCATCTTTGCACTTGTTCCAAGAATCAATACTATTTTTAGGCAAAGATGAAAACCAAGCTTTAGCACGATCTCTAAGTGAAAATGGAAATAACTTCAATTTGGCAATATTGTTATCCGTATCTTTCTTCTTTTGCATATCACACAAATCAACAAAATTGTTTAGATGAGTAGCGGCATCTTCACTAGGAAGGCCGACGAATTGATCTTTCATAACAAGATTCAGCAAAGCGGTATTGATTTCACAAGACTCATCATTATTAAGAGGAGCAATCGGGGTACTAAGGAAATCATTATTATTGGTATTCGAGAAGTCACACAATTTGGTATTATATTGCGCCATGGCAACAAGTAATCCAACACACAAGCAAACAAAAAGGCTACGGGAAAAAGGAAAACGGGAAGAAGATGAGGAGATTGGGAAAGAGAGGGCGAATAAAACGGCAAGGTGAAGTGGGGAGAGGAAAACGAGAGGCAAATAATGTAATGCGAGAGATAGGGATTGTGATGGGTACTTGGTATGGTTGACTTGATTGCGTGAGCCTCCCCGGCAATGGCGCCAGAAATTCTTCTTGCTACCTCTTGAGCACTGCGTTGGATTTCCCCAAAGAGGAGAGGATGATGCAGCAAAGTAGCGTAAGTATTTCCCTCAGTTTTTGAGAACCAAGGTACCAATCCAGTAGGAGACCACGCACAAGTCCCTCGTACCTACACAAAACGATAGCTACTCGCAACCAACGCGATTAGGGGTTGTCAATCCCTTCACGGTCACTTACGAGGGTGAGATCTAATAGAGATGATAAATAATATTTTTGGTATTTTTGATATAGAGATGCAAAGTGAAAAGTAAAAGGCAAAGTAAAAACAAAGCAAATAATAAAGTGATGGAGATTGATATGATGAGAATAGACCCGGGGGCCATAGGTTTCACTAGTGGCTTCTCTCAAGAGCATAAGTATTCTACGGTGGGTGAACAAATTACTGTTGAGCAATTGACAGAATTGAGCATAGTTATGAGTATATTTAGGTATGATCATGTATATAGGCATCGCGTCAAGACAAGTAGATCGAAACAATTCTGCATCTACTACTATTACTCCACTCATCGATCGCTATCCAGCATGCATCTAGAGTATTAAGTTAAAAATAGAGTAATGCCTTAAGCAAGATGACATGATGTAGAGGGATAAATTCATGCAATATGATAAAAACCCCATCTTGTTATCCTCGATGGCAACAATACAATACATGCCTTGCTACCCCTTCTGTCACTGGGAAAGGACACCACAAGATTGAACCCAAAGTTAAGCACTTCTCCCATTGCAAGAACTACCAATCTAGTTGGCCAAACCAAAAGGATAATTCGAAGAGACTTGCAAAGATAACTCAATCATACATAAAAGAATTCAGAGAAGAGTCAAATATTATTCATAGATAAGCTGGATCATAAACCCATAATTCATCGGTCTCAACAAACACACCGCAAAAAGAAGATTACATCGAATAGATCTCCACAAGAGAGGGGGAGAACATTGTATTGAGATCCAAAAAGAGAGAAGAAGCCATCTAGCTACTAGCTATGGACACGAAGGTCTGAAGTAAACTACTCACACTTCATCGGAGGGGCTATGGTGTTGATGTAGAAGCCCTCCGTGGTAGATGCCCCCTCCGGCGGAGCTCCGGAACAGGCCCCAAGTTGGGATCTCGTGGATACAGAGAGTTGCGGTGGTGGAATTAGGTTTTTGGCTCCGTATTTGATATGTCGGGGGTACGTAGGTATATATAGGAGGAAGGAGTACGTCGGTGGAGCAACAGGGGGGCCACGAGGCAGGGGGGCGCGCCCTAGGGGGGGGGGGGGCGCCCCCCACCCTCGTGACCGACTCTTCTGCTTCTTGGAGTAGGGTCCAAGTCTCCTGGATCACGTTCGATGAGAAAATCACGTTTCCGAAGGTTTCATTCCGTTTGGACTCCGTTTGATATTCCGTTTCTTCGAAACACTGAAATAGGCAAAAAAAACAGCAATTCTGGCTGGGCCTCCGGTTAATAGGTTAGTCCCAAAAATAATATAAAAGTGGAAAATAAAGCCCAATATAGTCCAAAACAGTAGATAAAGTAGCATGGAGCAATCAAAAATTATAGATACGTTGGATACGTATCACTCTCTTCATGACTTATACATGTTCCTTAGACTATGATATTATGCAACTCCCGAATACCAATGGAACACCTTGTGTGCTATCAAACATCACAACATAAATGGATGATTATAAAGTTGCTCTACAGGTGTCTCTAAAGGTGTTTTTTGGGTTGGCATAGATCGAGATTAGGATTTGTCACTCAGTGTGTCGGAGAGGTATCTCTGGGCCCTCTCGATAATGCACATCACTATAAGCCTTGCAAGTAATGTGACTAATGATTTAGTTATGGGATGATGCATTACGGAACGAGTAAAGAGACTTGACGATAACGAGATTGAACTAGGTATTGAGATACCGACGATCGAATCTCGGGTAAGTAACATACCGATGACAAAGGGAACAACGTATGTTGTTATGCGGTTTGACCGATAAAGATCTTCATAGAATATGTGGGATCCAATATGAGCATCTAGGTTCCACTATTGGTTATTGGCCGGAGACGTGTCTCGATCATGTCTACATAGTTCTCGAATCCGTAGGGTCCGCACGCTTAACGTTCGGTGACGATCAGTATTATGAGTTATGTGTTTTGATGTACCGAAGGTAGTTAGGAGTCCCGGATATGATCACGAACAGTACGAGCAGTCTTGAAATGGTCGAGACATAAAGATCAATATATTGGATGACTATATTTGGACGTTGGAATGGTTCCGGGTGAGTTCGGGCATATAACGGAGTACCGGGAGGTTACCGGAACCCCTGGGAGGTATATGGGCCTTATTGGGCCATAGTGGAAGAGAAGAGAGGGAGGCATAGGAGGGGGCGCCCCCCTCAAGCCCAATTCGAATTGGGTGGGGGGCCAGCCCCTTTTCCTTCCCCCTCTCTCCCCCTTCCATCCACTCCTAGTCCAACTAGGGAAGGGGCGGAATCCTACTCCCGGTGGGAGTAGGACTCCCCATGGGGCGCGCCATAGGAGGACCAACCCTCCCCCTCCTCCACTCCTTTATATACGGAGGAGGGGGGCACCCCATGGACACACAAGTTGATCATTGATCTCTTAGTCATGTGCGGTGCCTCCCTACACCATAATCCACCTCGGTCATATCGTTGCAGTGCTTAGGCGAAGCCCTGTGCCGGTAGCTTCATCATCACAGTCATCATGCCGTCGTGCTGATGAAGCTCTCCGTTGACACTCTGCTGGATCGTGAGTTCGTGAGACGTCACCGAGCCGAACGTGTGCAGATCGCGGAGGTGCCATACTTTTGGTACTAGGATCGGTCGGATAGTGAAGACGTACGACTACATCAACCGCATTGTCATAACGCTTCCGCTTGCGGTCTATGAGGGTACGTGGACAACACTCTCCCGCTTGTTGCTATGCATCACCATGATCTTGCTTGTGCGTAGGAATGTTTAAAATTACCGCGTTCCCCAATAGTGGCATCCGAGCCAGGTTTATGCATAGATGTTATATGCACGAGTAGAACACAAGTGAGTTGTGGGAGATAATAGTCATACTGCTTACCAGCATGTCATACTTTGATTCAGCGGTATTGTTGGATGAAGTGGCCCGGACCGACATTACGCGTACGCTTACGCGAGACTGGTTCTACCGACGTGCTTCGCACACAGGTGGCTGGCGGGTGTCAGTTTCTCCAACTTTAGTGAATCAAATGTGGCTATGCACGGTCCTTGTTGAAGGTTAAAACAACACATAATTGACAAAAAATTGTTGTGGTTTTGATGCGTAGGTAAGAACGCACTACTAGGGAAAACCTAGGAGTAGCGCGTGTTTAATGCCTATCAGTAGCGCGGGGAAGAGCGCTACTAGTAAGGCGCTACAGCTAAAGGTTAGCAGTAGCGTGGGTTGGACCGCGCTGCTGCTATATCGACTTAGTAGTAGCGCTTTCTACAATGAACGCTACTGGTAATCAGTAGTAGCGCTTCTCCTAGCACGCGCTACTACTATTATTCCGTATTTATTTTTTATTTCATGTTGTATTCATACACCTTTATACAAGTTTTCATACCGCGGCAATTTAGAGAATGTTTTTACATCATAATGCGTTATTACATCACTGGGAGAAAGAACCGTGGACTAGTTTTAAGTGGATGGACATCCACTTGAAACTAATCCGCAGTTCTTTCACCCAATGATACAATAAATATCATCATCATCATATCATTAACAACTTATCATCATAATACATCATTTTCATATAACACCTCCTCATGATCACCGTTCTCATCAATGAGACATCACATACAAGTTGGTCACTAGACATAATCACAACTACTCCTCATCATCAACTCTCATAAACATATTGTACCTCATAGGACCGACTACATTCTCTTAGGACCTACTATATTATCTTAGGTAAAATAGCATAAAACAAGATAGCCCTTGACTCTCCATTATGGAGAATTGAGATTATCCTGTCTCCAATTCTTGCCTTTCGCACAATGTTTCTTCCAAGAACCTCCTTACGATTGTCCATACATTTTTTCCATTCTTTGATTATCATGTGTTCACCGGTTTTAGAAATCTGGTATGGACAGGTGAGATTCGTAGGATGACCTGGCTGTATGCTCAAAACATCAAGGCGACCATTCTGATACATCAAATGAGGCACACAATCCATCAGGATTTTTTATTGGAAAACATAGTAATAACTTCGTAGTTAGCAATGTAGTTCAGTTTTAGAAGTACGCAAAAGATGCACGAATGTCATAATAGTAAAAAATCTTACCAGGATGTCTCCATGGAAGTTATCATGGTTCAACATGTGCACTAGTGGCACGTATTGACCATAATTTGGAGGAGTTCAATAAAAGGCATTGTAATTCTCAATTTCAGTACAATATGCGACGAGATGATTTTTCTCCTGATAAGTTAACTCAGAGCCATCAGTGTAGTTGGTTCTGTCTACCATCTTCCGCACATTCTTTGAAGAATGAAAATAAGCTATCAATGGAAATAAACGGTCAACTATTTTGAAATAAATAATATAAATTACTTAATAACTATGTTTGAGGAACTCACATAGCTATAGAATTGGAAGCGTATTAACAAGGACCCAAATGTCCAAATTGTCTTGGTCGATGTTAGGATCACCAAGATCCATGGTGACAAACATACCCTCTTGAAAATCATACATCTTGCAAAGTGCTTCCCAACCCGGGCAACCAAAATAGACACGCTCTCAGAATTGTATAGATTTACCTCAAAATCCATACCATGATGGGTCCTTAGGTTAATTTTCTTTGTTTCATTCCTCTCATGATCTTCAAAACCCATCCTCTCCAAGACATAGCGTCTTGCATGGCATGGGATAAGCTAGTCGAATTGTAAAAGACGAAAATTACACATTGAAGTAGTAGAGGTCGAGCTTAATTACAAAAAAACACTTTGCATCATAGCTTACCGTATCACAATCGAAGGCCTCCTCGAGCTTAATGCTGAAGTGCCGACCTTCGTCCAGGTGAGGCCTGTCGCAGAAACCCCGGTTGTCGCTGCACTAGGAGCACTCCCCGGGACCTTCTTCGTCCGACGACATTTCATATGTTCATAATTCAAAGATTAAACTTGTAAAATTAAATATATTTACTACAAAAACTAAATTAGATCATTATTATTCATCACGGGTTGACTATCGGTCTGTAGAGTCTTTTCTTGAAAACTCTTAGCTCACGTGGTGTCTATATTGACCGTCGATGGTAGCTCCTCCTTTTGTTCCTGAGTGCATTACACCAAATTGTCTAGCACACAGAAACGAAGGAGAACCTACCCCCACGACAACAATCGGGATTCTTTGTCCTCTCATACATGGTGGAGACTCTCCCTCACTGATTCCTCTCTGACATTTGCGACTGTCGGTGATGGTCATTACTCCTCCTTCCCCTAGTGCATAACAAAGGTCTAGCACAAGGAGAAGAAGGAGAAATGACCCCCACGACAATAGTCAGGATTCTTCGGCCTCGACAGACTTAAAGTCAACCCGAAATATCATTTAATTATCTTTCTAGAAAATCCAGGCCACTCGATATTTCCTACATATTCTAGCACAAGTCATGCCAAAATTCACGGAAAATTCCGGCATGACCTTTGCTAAAAAAAGGACATATCAAGCGCCTGAAATTTGCCAGAACAGAAATTAATCAACACTCCGGTAAAACATAGGCCACTCAGAGGTGTAACCTGCAAACATGACCGGCCACTTGGGCAACACAAGATATACATGTTTTTATCTACATCATATCTTATAGGACTCATATTGACATGGAGATTTGGCTGGTCTCACCTCGAGGTCGGAGGGGGTTGGTGACGGGGACGACGGCGGGGATGATGGAGGGGCTCCTTGATTTCTGCAAAAACAAAAACCCTATAAGTTATCACTAATACATCCCGAATAGTACATACATATAACATCACTAATACAACTAAAACCCTAGCGAACGACGGGTATCGACGACGAGGATGCGGGATAGGCATCGTCGATGTTGATGCGGGAATAATTGCTTAAACTAAAAAATAACAACAAATATGACATGTTCAACTAGTTCTATTAATTCAACTAGTTCTTACTAAAAAATAAACTTACTATAAATAAAAATAAACTAGTTCTTTCTTAAAATAAACTAGTTCAACTAGTTATACTAATTCTCTTACTAAAAATACATTAGTTATATTAATTCAACTAGTTCTTACTAAAAATAAAGTAGTTCAACTAGTTTTATTAATTTACTTACTAATTATTTTAAACACTTACTAAAAACAGTAAAAAAAACTACATTATACAATAGTAAAAAACTACAGTAAAAAACAGAAAAAAAGAGATGGAGGGAGGAGGGGAAGGGAGGAGGAAGGAGAGAGGAGGAGGGGGAGGAGGCCAGTGGGATCGGAGGAGGGAGGGGGCGGGGGAGGAGGGGGAGGGGGCGGCGGAGGAGGAGGGAGGGGGCGGGGGGTGGAGGGGGAGGGGCGGCCGGAAGAGGAGGAGGGAGGAGCGGTGGGAGGAGGGCGGCCGGAGAAGGAGGGGGAGGAGGGAGGGGAGGAGGGAGTACCTCGGTGGAGGAGGAGCGCGGCTGCGGCGGACGACGGGTTCAGCGCGGGCGAGAGCGAGTGACAGGGAGAGTGAGTGAGAGGGTCAACCGTTCCAGGATAAGGTAAGTAAGTAGTAGTGTGTTTCAGATACACGTGCTACTGCTATGGGACGTAGCAGTAGCGCCGGTCACGTATACGCGCTACTGCTAAGTGGGGCTAGCCATCTACGTCCAGTACAAACATAGCACCAACGCGCTTTCCAAGAACACGCTACTGCTAAAGCATTAGCAGTAGTGTGGTCTATTGAAACATGCTACTACTAAGTAGTAGTAGCGCCCTGTTTTGTCCGGCGCTACTGCTAAGATGTTGTGTATAAAATTTTCCCTAGTAGTGACGGTTCTTGCTAAGCCCGTAGCAGCCACGTAAAACTTGCAACAACAAAGTAGAGGACGTCTAACTTGTTTTTGCAGGGCATGTTGTTGATGTGATACGGTCAAGACGTGATGAGATATAATTTGTTGTATGAGATGATCATGTTTTGTTGAATTTATTGGCAACTGGCAGGAGCCTTATGGTTGTCTCTTTATTGCATAAGATGCAAGCACAGTATAATTGCTTTACTTTATCGCTATGCGATAGCCATAGTTGCAAAAGCAATAGTTGGCGAGACGACCATGTGATGACACGTTGATAAAGATCAAGATGATGGAGATCATGGTGTCATGCCGGTAACGATGGAGATCATGATGGTACTTTGGAGATGGAGATCAAAGACACAAGATGATGATGGCCATATCATGTCACATATTTTGATTACATGTGATGTTTATCTTTTATGCTTCTTATTTTGCTTAGTTCGACGGTAGCATTATAAGATGACCCCTTAATAAAATTTCAAGGTATAAGTGTTCTCCACGAGTATTTACTGTTGCGACAGTTCTTCGTGCTGAGACACCACGTGATGGTCGGGTGTGATAGGCTCTACGTTCACATACAACGGGTGCAAACCAGTTTTGCACACACAGAATACTCAGGTTAAACTTGACGAGCCTAGCATATGCAGATATGGCTTCGGAACACTGGAGGCCAAAAGGTTGAGCGTGAATCATATAGTAGATATGATCAACATAGTGATGTTCACCATTGAAAACTACTCCATCTCACGTGATTATCGGACATGGTTTAGTTGATTTGGATCACGTGATCATTTAAATGACTAGAGGGATGTCTATATAAGTGGGAGTTCTTAAGTATTATGATTAATTGAACTTTAATTTATCATGAACTTAGTGCTGACAGTGTTTTGCAAATTATGTTGTAGATCAATAGCCCGCGTTGTTGCTTCCCTATGTTTTTTGTATGTTCCTAGAGAAAAATTAAATTGAAGATGATAGTAGCAATGACGCGGACTGGGTCCGTGATCTGAGATTTATCCTCATTGCTGCACAGAAGAATTATGTCCTTGATGCACCGCTAGGTGACAGACCTATTGCAGGAGCAGATGCAGACGTTATGAACGTTTGGCTAGATCAATATGATGACTACTTGATAGTTTAGTGCACCATGCTTTACGGCTTAGAATCGGGACTTCAAAGACGTTTTGAACGTCATGGAATATATGAGATGTTCCAGGAGTTGAAGTTAATATTTCAAGCAAATACCCGAGTGAGAGATAAGAAGTCTCCAACAAGTTCTATAGCTAAAAGATGGAGGAGAATAGCTCAACCAGTGAGCATGTACTTAGATTGTCTGGGTACTACAATCGCTTGAATCAAGTGGGAGTTAATCTTCCAGATAAGATAGTGATTGACAGAGTTCTCTAGTCACCATCACCAAGTTATTGGAACTTCGTGATGAACTATAGTATGCAAGGGATGACGAAAACGATTCCCGAGCTCTTCGTGATGCTGAAATCGATGAAGGTAGAAATCAAGAAAGAGCATCAAGTGTTGATGATTGACAAGACCACTAGTTTCAAGAAAAGGGCAAAGGGAAAGAAAGGGAACTTCAAGTAGAATGACAAGCAAGTTGTCACTCCTGTGAAGAAGCCCAAAGCTGGACCAAAGCCTGAAACTGAGTACTTCTACTACAAAGGAAATGGTCACTTGAAGCAGAAATGCCCTGAATCTTTGGTGGATAAGAAGGATGGCAAAGTGAACAAGGGTATACTTGATATACATGTTATTGTTGTGTACCTTACTAGTGTTTATAGTATCCCCTGGGTATTTGATACTTGTTCGGTTGCTTAGATTAGTAACTCAAAACAGGAGTTACAGAATGAGCATAAATATGATCATCATGACTAATTGAGGGTGAAGTGATGATGTGTGTTGGAAGTGGTTCCAAGATTGATATGATCATCATCGCACACTCCCTATACTTTCAAGATTAGTGTTGAACCTAAATAAATGTTATTTGGTGTTTGCCTTGAGCATAAATATGATTAGATCATGTTTATTGCGATACGATTATTCATCAAAGATAGAGAATAAAATGTTATTGTGTTTACATGAATAAAACCTTCTATGGTCATACACCCAATGTTGATGGTTTATTGAATCTTGATCGTGGTAATACACATATTCATAGTATTGATGACAAAAGATGCAAAGTTGATAATGATAGTGCAACTTATTTGTGGCACTGCCATTTGGGTCATATCGGTATAAAGCGCATGAAGAAAGTCCATGCTGATGGACTTTTGGAATCACTTGATTATGAACCATTTGATGCTTGCGAACCGTGCCTTATGGGCAAGATAACTAAAACTCCATTCTTCGGAACAATGGAACGAGCTAGTGATTTATTGGAAATAATACATACCGATGTATGCAGTCCAATGAGTGTTGATGATTGTGGCGGGTATCGCTATTTTCTGACCTTCACATATGATTTGAGTAGATATGGGTATATCTACTTAATGAAACACAAGTCTGAAACATTTGAAAAGTTCAAAGAATTTCAGAATAAAGTGGAGAATCATCGTAACAAGAAATAAAGTTTCTACGATATGATCGTGGAGGAGAATATTTGAGTTGCGAGTTTGGCCTTCATTTAAAACAATGTGGAATAGTTTCACAGCTCACGCCACCTGGAACACCACAGCGTAATGGTGTGTCTGAACGTCATAACCGCACTTTATTGGATATGGTGCAATCTATTATGTCTCTTACCAGTTTACCACTATCATTTTGGGGTTATGCATTAGAGACAACTGCATTCACTTTAAACAGGGCACCATCAAAATCCATTGAGACGATGCCTTATGAACTGTGGTTTGGCAAGAAACCAAAGTTGTCGTTTCTTAAAGTTTGCGGCTGCGATGCTTATGTGAAAAAGTTTCAACCTGATAGCTTGAACCCAAATCAGAGAAGTGCGTCTTCATAAAATACCCAAAGGAAACTGTTGGGTACACCTTATATCACAAGATCCGAAGGCAAGATATTCGTTGCTAAGAATGGATCCTTTCTAGAGAAGGAGTTTCTCTCGAAAGAAGTGAGTGGGAGGAAAGTAGAACTTGATGAGGTAATTGTACCTTCTCCCTTATTGGAAAGTAGTTCACCACAGAAATCAGTTCTAGTGATTCCTACACCAATTAGTGAGGAAGCTAATGATGATGACCAGGAAACTTCAGATCAAGTTACTACAAAACCTTGTAGGTCTTCCAGAGTACGGTCCACACCAGAGTGGTACGATAATCCTATTCTGGAAGTCATGTTACTAGACCATGATGAACCTATGAACTATGAGGAAGCGATAATGAGCCCAGATTCCGTGAAATGGCTTGAGGCCATGAAATCTGATATGGGATCCATGTATGAGAACAAAGTGTGGACTTTGGTGAACTTGCCCGATGATCGACAAGCCATATTAAATAAATGGATCTTCAAGAGGAATACGGACACTGATAGTAGTGTTACTGTCTACAAAGCTCAACTTGTCGCAAAAAGGTTTTTGACAAGTTCAAGGTGTTGACTACAATGAGATTTTATCAACTGTAGCGATGCTTAAATCCATCTGAATCATGTTGGCAGTTGCCATATGTTGGTGTACAAAAGTAGGGGTTCTCTTTGTACCCCTTTACTTGTGCACGGGCAGTCAGAGCCGCGCCCGCGGCCACACTTAACAGAGCGGAGGAAGGAAGCCGAAGCCACGAGACAATCAAAGCATCGCCAAGACAAAAACACAAAGAGCAGTGGGGCGAGGTGGACCCCCTAGGCAAGGCCCTTGCCGGGGCGGCCTCCACAGCCTCGGCAAGAGCCTTGCCGGGGGAACTTTCCCAGCGCCAGCGGGACGCGGCACCCTTGAGCCCAAGGGTTCCAATGCCATCAACCACATTGGAACCAAGGCTCGGGAGGCGCCTCCATGATGGCATGCAGATCTTTGTGAAGATCATAAACGCGTAAGATTAGATGAGGACCAGAAGACAACGATCCTCAGAAAAATCCTTTCCCAGGAAATCCATGAGACCTCCAGCAAGATCCTTGCCGGGGACAACCGCGATGCCACGGCAAGACCCTTGCTGGGGCCACGGCAAGACCCTTGCCGAGGGCATCAGCGAGGCCATAGCCAGGCCCACATCTGCCAAGACTCCGCCGCCGCTCCCCATGCAGCTGCCAGCCCAGCCAGCTAGGCGAGTACCTTCGTGGTGACGTGCGGCCTCTAGACCAACTCAGCAAGCCTCTGTGTGGTGGCATGCAGATCTTCGTGAAGACCCTGCCACCGCACCATCTCAACAACCTGCCATCCTACATGGCGCTGCATGCCTTGTTCGCCTGGACGTGTGTCGAGGCAAGGCGAGGCGGCGATAAAGCAAGGAGACACCTAAGGGGCACATTTAATGCACTTTGTCCCGTAATAGCGGGCGATAAGCTCAGCTACTGTATACCTTTCCACCTCCTGTGTGCCACTCTGGTGCCCTTTCGACTATAAAAGGAGGCCCGAGGCATACTAGGAAAGGATTCGGATCCTGGGGCGAGCCACAGATGAGAGCTAGTTCAAGAACATCCAAATACAGACCAAAGTAGGACTAGGATATTAGGCATCTCCGCGGCCCGAACCTGGGTAAATGATCTGCGTGCTGACTCCTAATCCCGCTCTTTTCACAACCTCGCGTCCGTCAACCATAGTAGGGATTCCAGTGATCCCATAGGTGTCGTTCTTCCAGACTGACATCTTTGGCGCGCTAGGTAGGGGGTGCGCAGTTGTGAAAATCTGGTTGAGTCGTCAGTTTAGCAGTTCTTTATCGCCATGGCTTCCAAGGAAGAAGGCGACCGAACGAGCGGCATTCTGCAGATGCAGTGAACGCTCACGCAGTGAAAGGAAAGCTAAGTCACGTAAAACTTTGAGCAATTCTTTTTATATAAGATTATTTTCCTTGGAAATCCTTCACAGTGTATGAGAAACCTGCACGCGATGGGGCCCTTCTGCAATTGGCAACGCCCTTGTCCTGTTTCGAGTCCGCTCAACAGTTCAGGCGGCTGTGTTGAGAATAGCAGGGTGACCTTCTACAATTAGCAACGCTCTCATTCTGTCTCGAGTCCACTCGATAGTTCGAGCGGCCGCGTTGAGAGCAGTGAGGTGGTTCGCCTGGCAGCAAGCACACCCAGCCATCCGCTAAGGATCCTTCATTCAAAGTGTTGTGGCTTGGGTTTACGCGCCGGCAAGCCTACCCAATTAACGTAGGGTGGACATACAAAGGGAGATCAAACAGGGGAATAACATGCATCGATTTAAGGTACTGCAGAGTTATATTACATCAATTGTTGATATGGTTCTAATTAAAGATAAAAATTGTCTTGGTCATGAACCTGCAGCGGCGATGAGAAACAGGGTGCCTAGTCCCGGCGCTGGCCTTCTACCCTCTGCACTCCATCGACGCGGTTGATGATGGGCTCGATACGCTCCTCGAGCGTCGTGAGGTCCACATCCTCCGGCAAGCTCTCCAGCGCAGTGTCGAAGTCGAGGTTGGGGTTCCAGTATGCCACCTTGGTGAGGACCTTGGTCAAGGCACCCCGGCAAATCTGCCAGGCCTCATTGGCCAGAGAGCTCGCTCTGTTAGAGCGAAACTGCTCCAAGGCTCCAAAAATGCCCTCGAAGAACAGGGTCAGCTTGGAGTTGGGACTCACGTTTGGCTTCGGGGCGTACCTCACGTTTGGCATCCCCATGGCAGCCAGCTTTGTGGTGATCCTGTCGGCGAGGCGGTTGATCTAGTGGTTTTCGCCCTTCACGTAATCCTCGTGGTTGGCAGCGTCATTCCTCCGCAGCTGCCTCTCCTTCTCCAGATTCTTGGTCAGGGTCTCCTCCCGGGCCCTGCCTCCGAAAGCGCCCCCTCAAGGCCCTGCAACTTTAGCTTCAGGACCTTGATGGAGTCCTTGGCCTTGGAGAGCTCCTCGGCCTTGCCGAGGGTCGCAGCTTGCGCCTCGACCAGGGCACCGTTGAGCGTGTCCTTCTCCTTCGCCAGCTCCAGGGCCTTGTTCTTCAGGTTGTCCCACTCCACCTCCAGCTCCTTCACCTTGTCGTCATGGACCAGGGCTTGGGAATTGAGTGCCTCCCTGTGCCTTTGCTCCAGCCTTGGGTCCGATGCGCGACAAGATTTTCCACCTCCTCATCCTTGCCGCGGAGTGTTGCGGCAAGCTTCCCCTCACGAGCGGCAAGGTTCTCCTCCTGGGAGTTCAGCTCGGCCTGATGCTCGAGCCGGGCGGCCTCGTCCCTGGCGGCCTGTTCCCTCGCTGCCTCCTGGGCCTTCTCAACATCGGCCTGCTTCTAGATGAGCTCTTGCTTGCACTCGGCCAGCAGATCTTGGGCGGCTTTCAGCTCTTCGTGGGCCTGGCGAAACAAGGCCTGCGCCTCGGCAACGCGTTCCCCAAGGTCTGCCTCCGCTTTGTCCGCCACCGCCACTCTATACTTCGCCTTGTCCAGACGGGCGTGGTGGAGCGCCTGGAGCTTCTGGAAGGTGGCGCTCATGGCCCGAAGCAACTGCTCCTCTTGGGAACCGCCGCCACCGGCACTCGGTTCGTCGACAACCTCGAACCCGGCGGCGGCGAGCGCCTCATCGTCAAACACCTCTCCCTCGGCCGGCGCCCTGGTGCCCTCCGTCCCTGGAAGGTGGACGAATAGGTCGTCGCCCACCTTCAAGTACCTGCTCAGGCCAGAGGTGGCGGAGGGGGAGGGTTGATCGTCGGCCACCCCCTCTTCAGCAGTGGCCTTGTCGGCCTCCCCGGCAGACCCCTCATCGGCCTACCTGATGGTGCCCTTGCCGGCCTCCTCGGTAGCGGCCTTGCCGGTCTCCCCGGCCGGCTCCTTGGCAGCCTCCTCGGAGGTGATCTTGTTGGCCCTGGCGACCTCCTCGATGACAGTATCAACATTTTCCTGGTCCGCCGAGGGAGCGCCTAGATGCCAAGAAGGAGGGTGAGGCAGGGTCGAACCAAATTTCAGAAAAAGAAGAAAGAACAAGGACAGAAAGCAAATGACTCACCCATACTTGGCGGGGGAGAAGTGGCCCCCTCCCACCAACATTCGGTGCCGGGACGGAGCCGCCGGCGCCCGGGTTCGCTTCCTCCTCCTTCTCCGTGCGCATGGGCTTGGTGCTTGGCGCCCTTGCTGGGGACGCCCCCCGGGGCGGCATGTTGGGGGTGGCCCTGAGTGGCTCCTCCTGCTGCCGTCCTCCTCCTGCACCCACAACAAGGTCAGTGCCAAGGGATCGTACCCCAACACACGTTGATGAGGAGTGAATGGAGAATGCACGTCGGGGGCTGAGACGGGGGCTATGCCGGGGGCTGCGATCCGGGCTGCTCTTCACCACCAGCGGCGAACTCAAGGTGCCCGCCGGGGGCTAGCCGCCCGTCGAGGCCCTGGCCCTCTTCACCCTCTGGGCCAGCGTCTCCCTGTCCCTGCAAATATGATAATCAAAAAAAGCGGCACGGTCTAAGGAGACGGAGATGACGAATGGCAAGATACTTACTCATCCTCCACCTCCTCCTCAGCTGCCTTCCTCTTCCTTCTTCTGATGAGGGACCCAAAATCAAAGACGACCGCCATGTCGACATCTGCGGGAGGAGGGGAAGGGGGGGAGTCCAACAATGCTTGGACGAAGAAGAGGCGGTCATTTTCCTCTTCGCCGTCGCGGTCTTCGCCACCTTCCTCGCTGCCGCGACCCTCGTCATGCCCGGGGATTCCCCCTGGACCTTGATGTCTACTACACAACCTTCTTCTTGTAGATGTGGTTGGGCCTGCAAGTGCACAAGTTTGTAGGACAGTAGCAAATTTCCCTCCAGTGGACGACCTAAGGTTTATCAATCCGTGGGAGGCGTAGGATGAAGATGGTCTCTCTCAAACAACCCTGCAACCAAATAACAAAGAGTCTCTTGTGTCCGCAACACACCCAATACAATGGTAAATTGTATAGGTGCACTAGTTCGGCGAAGAGGTGGTGATACAAGTGCAATATGGATAGTAGATATAGGTAACTGTAATCTTAAATTATAAAAACAGCAAGGTAACAAGTGGTAAAAGTGAGCGTAAACAGTATTGCAATGATAGGAAACAAGGCATAGGGTTCATACTTTCACTAGTGCAACTTCTCTCAACAATAATAACATAGATAGATCATATAACAATCCCTCAACATGCAACAAAGAGTCACTCCAAAGCCACTAATAGCGGAGAACAAACGAAGAGATTATGGTAGGGTACGAAACCACCTCAAAGTTATTATTTCAGATCAATCTATTCAAGAGTTCGTACTAGAATAACACCTTACACTACAAAAAAATACACTTCCGTGATGATACGTGTTTGTCACAGTAGGTCGCGTTTTTTGTCATGCATGTACATCCATGAAAAATTTATGACAGAATCAAGATAGTCATACCTATGCTGTCATAGAAATGTTCCATGACATTACCAAAATTATCATCACGGAAGTGTCCACTTCCATGACGATAAATCGCGCGTCACAGAAGTGCTTTCGTCAAGGGTGACCGACACGTGGCATCCACCGTAACTGAACACCGTTAAGCTATCGGGTCGGGTTTTGGATCCGATAACCCGTTAACAGCCCCGACCAATGGGGATTTTCCATGTGTAAAATCATCATTGGCTGGAGGAGACACATGTCAGGTCCGTGCTGGCACAGGTGTCACTCATCTAATGGGCGAGACGCGCCTATGATATGTTGACACGTGGACCGGCCCAACTAAAGGCCCACAAGATTTTGCGGACCATAATGGGCCGGCCCAGCTAAAGGCCCACGAGATTTTGCGGACCATAATGGGCTAGCCCAGCTAACGGCCCACAAGATTTTGCGGGCCATAATGGGCCAGCCCAGGTAAAGGCCCACAAGATTTTTGTGTGCCATAATGGGTCGGCCCAGGTAAAGGCACACAAGATTCTTGCGGATCATAATGGGCCGGCCCGGCTAAAGGCCCACGAGATTTCACCGACATTAATGGGCCGGCCCAGCTGTAGGCCCACAAGAATTTGAGGACCCTAGTAGGCCGGCCCATTAACTGGCTGCCATGTTTTGGGCCAAATGTCGGCCCATATTTGATCTGGTCCATTAATGGCCTGCCACGTTCCGGGGCTAATAGTGGCCCATATGAGATCCGGCCTGTTAAAATCCTACCATGTTCTGGGCCAAATTACGGCCCAGATCAGGTACGTCCCTTTAAGAGGCTATGGGCTCAATTATGGCCCATGTCAGATTCGGCCCGTCAACTGGACACTATGCTTTTGGGCCCACTTGCTAGAGGCCCACTTAGTAATTCGGTCTGACATTAGTTTTGGCCTCTTAAGGACCCATTTAACATTTCGGCCCTATATTAATTTCGGCCTGTTAAATGCCCGTCATATAGTTGGGCCTAACTACGGCCCGGTTTGCATCCGGCCTGCTCGCAGCCGATATCTGATTGGGCCAAACAAGGACCGAGACAATTTTGGCCTGTTAAAAGCCCGTGATTTGATTCGCACAATCATGGGCCGGTTTCATTCCGGCCTGCTGCCGGCCCATTAGCTGTTCAGCACGTTTCAGGCCCAACCTACATCGTGATTGCATGACGGCCCGATTATGTACCGTAATTTTACGGTTTGGCCAGTTTACTGCGAAGACATGATATATATATAGTAAAATAACTGCAGCATTATGAATAAGAAAAAACCTAGACTATACAATAAAGAAATTATAGCATATTACATCCACTAGGCATCAAAGTTCGCCACTATGATAATAAAGCACAAGCAGACAGCAGATTACATACACTAGGCATCAAAGATCGCCACCAGTGCAAATAAACATGCCGACAAAATAATATACAAAACCGACAACACTTCAATAGAGTTCAAGAAAGGTTAGCCCTGCTGGGGAGCCGCAGCGCAAGCAGTTGAGCAAGATGATGAGACTGCGCTTGTTCAACACTTAAAACTTCCTCACTCTGAAAGATAAACAAGCAGACAAATGACAGGTTTTGCACATAAAAGTAGCAGCGCTGATAATTCATCGCATTTCTTACTGACGAATAAAGTGACACAGTTTAAAATTGCATTAACACAATATGATATTGTTCAGGTCAAGAAATGGCAGGAAATGACATTGTGAAGGAGTTGGCAGCTTCACAACGCCACTGGATTACAGATCAAGAACTCATAAGTATCAATGGTTAGTGTGCTGTCAATTTATCCCATTTCAGATTGGCAAATAAAGAGGCGGTTTAAATAATACTCCCTCCGTCCGGAATTACTTGTCATCAAAATGGATGTGTCTAGAACTAAAATACATCTAGATACATCCATTTCAATGACAAGTATTTTCGGACGGAGGGAGTAGTAGAATGATATGACATTGTTCATAGTTAAGACATTGCAGAATATGACATTGTGCTGTAGTGGGTAGGTTCACCACACCACTGGATTACGGATCAAGAACAGAAGCATACATGCAGTGCAAAAGAAGATCACTTGCTCTGTATAGTTTAATTTACATGGCATGAATAAGGAACTTGGTTGTACAACTGAAAACTTAAATTGAGAAAGGACAAACTTTTGTTTATGAACTACATAATAAACTTTAAACATGCAATTTGATGCAAACACCAAAAATAAACAGCTATTGTAGTCATGCCTAACCAAATATATACAACAAAGTTTGAAGGCTTGAGATGGACAAACTTACATTATTGGTGAAGACAGGCTCTATAAAGGCCTTGTCAATGCTGATGGGGGGGGGGGGGCAATTCAAGAAGTTTACCACAGAATCTTCTTCATAAGCATTGCCTTTATTCTACATTTTGTTAAGAGTAAATATAGATGTGATAATATACAAAAAAATGGAGAATATTTAAGATAATATGAAGAGTGATGCTACATAACCAAGTAGCTATAAATGTATGTGCAGCGATACAGGCAAAAGGTACAGCCAAGAGCAATGCATAGCTAAACTTCTTCAGTACCAACCTTATGGTAAGAGTAAATATAGATCTGATGTGTAGAAAATGGAGGGCAAAGGAAAATAAGCTGCAGAGTGATGGTACATGAACAACCACCTGTTAATATAAGTACACCGATAAAGGACAGCATGTACTTACAAGAACAATGCAGAGCTAAAAAATTCATTGGCATTGGATATATTCTACACTAATGTAACCATTCATACAGATCAGATAATTTGGAGCGAACAATTGATAAGCAAGCTATCATTCATACTGCTGCCACATAATGAACCAGGTATGTATGCAAGTACAGTGATACAGGACAACAGGTACTAACAAGAGCAAAGGAGCGGGTAGCATATTTGCGATATCATGTCGTTCTTTTCAAACCGGAATTCTTCTTCGAGCTGATTTCCTGCAAAAAAGATCCGTAAGGCACATGCGGAAAAGTAGAAGTTCAAATTGTCATGTGATTTCATAGACAGTACCTCATCCTGGGAACGAGACCAGTGCGTAACAAGGTTTTTCCATTCAATGTCTTCTAAATTTAGCACAGGAGACTTCACCGGAAATTCGTTTATAGACTTGCCATCAAACTGTGATTTCCTCAAGTAACACCGATACTACTGCAATGCTTCCTTGAAAAGCACAAGCAAGCTTTGCTCGTCATGACTATCCAGATTGACCCTCACCTAGTTACAACAATGTAATGTAAATCATTGTTGTGTTCGATCAACAGAAAACAGGAAAATAATAACCATGAATAATAGCACTTACACATAAGTTGGACAGGAAGATGTGAAAATGGTGTTTGTCTTCACAATAATCTTCCCATGATGGGAATATATGCACATAGTCCCTAACAACATTGAAACCATTGTCTTTTAAACTGGGAATAAATGGAATGGGGTTCCAGTCTGCAGGAATTGGCCGTCTCTGCAGTTGGGATAGGTCTCCGACCGGTGGACTTGCTGTACTTTTTGCTGGAGTGGGATTTTTCCGTGGTACAGCTGGTGCTATGGCAAATGAAATCGGTATGCCTTTTGCTGGAGTGCAGGTCCTGTGTGGTGGGGCTAGTGGTGTGGCCAGTGAAGTATGGGTACAGTCTGCTGGAGTCGGTCCTACGTTTGGTGTCACTGGTTGTACATCCAATATAAGTGGGGTGCTGTCTGATTTCTCCGGCACCACCATATTTTTCAAGGACTTTGCTGGTAATCCTTCAGGTTCGGCAATCACCCTCTTCCTTTTTGATGTCTGATGCACACGAACAGCATTTGAGTGAAAAAACATGGTATGATGACAGATGGAATATGTATTGATAATGGATGGGCATGGCATCTCGACATATATGATGAGTAAATTAAGCAGATGGCGGTGCAACAAAGTAGAAGAAATGCAAGACAACATATGCAAGATACCCGCAATCAATAAAACATTGCCAAATTAGAACAGGCACCTTGATGGGTGAACAGGACAGGCCATCTGCCTTTAACTCCTCGAGGTTAGAATAGTCATTAGGATCATATTCTGAACAAGAGTCAACAGGTGGGGAGCGTATGAGTTTCATTGCATCCAGAATGGCACTCAATGCCTTGGTGCCAATTTTGTAAGTCATTGCAGTGTTTAGCTTCAAGAGTGGACTGCTGCTAGTGCGACACAAAGCAGCTACACAGATCATAGTGTAGACATAACGGGAAAACCTTAAGCATCAGAGTAAAATCAGCAAAGTGGAACTTGCTGGAATATATGTGCTAGTATTGCCGGTACGGCTAGAAAGGCTTCGGATACCAGCTCTCTTCAAGTGAAGGTGTGGTACTGTTAATATCAGCATAACTCTCAAAGGCGACATAGCTCCGTGCATTTCCTTGCTCTTCTTATAGGATTCAAGTTGGCAGGCCACTACAAATCCTATTCCTATGTTTACAAGATCCTACGAATCAAAGAGGCTCAAAGTGTCCATCACAACCGACTGTATAGACCTCTACACTGCAAATGTCCCTGCTCATCTTCAATACAAGGAACATATTGTACTACTAG
The DNA here is from genome assembly GCA_963921465.1 of Triticum timopheevii. NCBI lineage: Eukaryota > Viridiplantae > Streptophyta > Magnoliopsida > Poales > Poaceae > Triticum > Triticum timopheevii. The sequence continues at coordinate 482,716,961 of OY997270.1, read as the reverse complement.
CATACTCCCTCCGTTCCAAAATATAAGTCTTGGTAGAGATTTCCACTATGGATCACATACAGATGTATCCAGATACATTTTAGAGTGTAGATTCACTCATTTTGCTCCATATGTAGTCCATGGTGGAATCTATACAAAGACTTGTATTTAGGAACGGAGAGAGTACATATTAAAGAAGAACGGAAGAGGAACATGGTAAAGAAGAGCAAGCAGATTTTGGATAATAAAATGTTGGTTGCGCAGTGCCCACACATGATGAACCAAAGCACATTAAGAATGCAACTCCCAGCTGTCTCTCGACCATTTCAGGTGGTTGGATGAAGATCCTACGTCTCCTAACCCTTCTTCTTCCTCGTCTCTGATTCTTCCCATACAGAACACCGCACGGGCCGCCGGCCGGACCACCGGCCCCCACCGCCTGTGTTCCTCCGCCACCCCCACCCCCACCTGCGTCGAGTTTTCTTTGTTCGGCAAGGCCCGACAACCACCTGAGCCCCTTGGATCGCACCGGCGAACTCTGGCGAGCTCTGAAAAATTGACTGACCCAATTTTGAAATTTAGTCTACTGTGATTTAACTAGTGTGGAATATAAAAGGGGACAACCATAAGCATTGGGAGTATAGTGTTGAGCGTGCCATGGCAGATCTGAAGGTGCAAACCGGACAAAGGCAACTTCGCAAACAAGACAAGAAATCAGAGTAAAGAAGTGGCGATCTATTTTCTTGCTGCGATAAATAAGTTGAGCAGATATGAAAGAGTACCGCCTCTGGTGTGGCGCCGTGTACGCATCTGCTGAGAATTTGATGGTTCTGCGGTAGCGATGGCTGTTGGCGATGTGGAAGCAGATCTAGGAGGGTAGACGGTGGCGGCAGGGTGCGGTGGACGAGACGGTCGTAGGAGCGGCGCTGGCAAGGTGGACGACGACGGGGATGAAGCGAGAGGACAGGATGCAAGGATCCCGGTCCGAAGGCGTGGATGAGAGAGGTTGATCTCTTGTAATGGACGGCGGCGTCGGGGTATTAGCTCCAGCATGGTGGAGGAGGACGGCAGTGGATGGGGTGGCGGACGGCTGCAGACGGAGGAGGGTGGGGTGGAGAGGGTGTTTTGGGGCCCACGGAGTACGAATGGCGAAAAGGGAGGTAGACAGGAAGGGGGGAACCATGTATTCAGGGCGTGCTTGTCTCAAATGCGAGGAAATTTACAAACTTAGCCCCCGTTTCAAATTTCTACTACATCACAGCAACATTAGTCGGTTGGGGATAGGACGGTAATCTCACATACACCAAATATTTGCCGACGAGAGTTTTTTTTCGCGTCCACCGTGTATGAATATGAATTGGGGAGGGAGTCGATTTCGGCCAAGGGCACACTGTGTTTTGGCGCCCACCGTGTATGTATCCGGGTGAGAGGTGGTTACGTCACGTTTGGGTGAAATTACAAACCTACCCATATCGAAACCTATAGAAATCCAGCAGATAGGCTTTGCGTGGCAGGGATAGGCAGTAGTGATTTCCATCTCGCAGATTTTTGTTTCGGGCGGTTACTGCGACTTTCCCCGCTTCGTTCAAATTTTGCACAGTGCACGTTTACCGTGCCAACTCAATTCGAATCCCGTTTGTATTCTACTATTTTTTTTCCGGGCGGGATCCATTTTCAATTGGAATTACATTCTATATACATCATTTTTTTATATATACTTTCAAAAGCACAACAAAGAATTCTGCTCCTTTATATGTATAATATGATTTACAAATACAACGATCTTGAAATCTTAAGGTTGAATTCGAAAAAATTTAAGCAAATTATGTTCTACTAAAATGTATGGATCAGTAATATCTACATATTAAATAACATAGATGTGCGTGAATTCATATGAGTATGCATGTTTGATAGATCAATTTTGGTTCGAGTATGGATTACATGTATCATCATCTCGAATTCGAATATTTGAATCCCTTTTTTGTTCACTCCTTTCACGCCCATCTCTCTCGCATGCATGCTCCTTCAGGTAGCTATCACTCTCTTTTCTCCATCTCACCCGCACGCTCACTTCATGTTTCTCCTATCCTCGCAAACATGGTCTCTCGACGTCTCCCTTGAGAAGTGTCACACTCTCCCTATCATTATACATTACACGGCTTTCATTATCTCTCACGTCTCTACTGTTCTCTGGTATCACTCGGTACCTAAGCTTTCTTTTTCACCGCCACACACACAGTCTCCACTCGTCTTTCACTTTGTATTTCTCTCTATGGGATTCTCTCACACACCCTATATGTCTCTACATATGAATCATACCACTAAAATTACTCTCTCTCTCTCTCTCTCTCTCTCTCTCCTATAGACACAACATTTCTTGCGGTCTCCTTTTCGTCTCCATCCCAGACTGACACCGATCACACAACCCCGACTACCGTCTCCTCTCTCTCTCACACAGACACACACACACACAACTCCTGCTTCCACTCCCCTTCCCAACTACCGTCTCTCTCTCTCACACACAAAACTCTTGCTTTCGCACCCCGACTCGTATTTCTCTCACAAACATTTATCGACTAGCCTCTAGATAGGTTTATACACCCACACACTCATGCTTCCACCATCGCATACATGTCTCTCTCCCGCTCCTTGTATCTATGTAGCTTTTTCTTCCCTTCTTGAGACACGCCCTCTCGATCATGCACACACACACTATCGCCTCACTTTAAGCTGATACCTATCGCACACACACTACTTGTGTCTTTTTTACACATGCACTCCGTCCTCCTCCACTCTCCCTCTCTCTCACACACACATGGGCTTTTTGCAACAACTAGCAAGATGCCCATGCGTTGCATGGAACATCAAGATGCATTTGTATGAGTAGTTTATCTTGTGGGGGAAAAGGATGAACGAGGGAAGACCTTATTTGCAAATATGGAGAGGGGTGTGGGTATCTTTTTGCAAAATTGCCATTGTTTCCTTCCTATCCGTCAGATATAGATCGGACGGCCTATATTGTAGGATGGCAGGCACACGATCATCACCGACAATGCTTTTTATAAGAGTAGGGATAAAAAATAGAGTTGGTGATGATGGTGGGCCTGCCATCCTGCAATGTAGGTCGTCCAATTTATATCTGACGGATAGGAAGGAAAATATGGCAATTTACCCACACTCTTCACCACATTTGCAGATAAGGCCTTCCCTCGTTCATCCTTTTCTCCCACAAGATCTTGATGTTCCATGCAATGCACGGGCATCTTGCTAGTAAGAGTAGAAATTAGAAATATACCACTTCTCGAATCTTGAAACCAACAACATTCCTCCCTTATCTCATCAAAACCGCCAAAGGAATATATTTTGAGTGAAACATAACATATTTTTAGTGATATACGTATTTCAAAGCTAGACTTTTTTTCTATCAAATCGGTGAATATGTATTAATCTAATTTGATCGTGTGGCAACGCATTGGCACATTGCTAGTAGTTATTATAATTTTTTGGACACCAGACAAACGGTGGAGTACATATACAAAGACAAGAGGCGCACACACGCAGTCGGCCTCTCGCTGTCTCGCACACATGAGTGTTACATAAAGGCGACGTTAACAAATAAACCCTAAAACCCTAGGTGCACGATTGCTACATTCGTGGGTACCGGGTACGTGGTGGAGCACCTTTGTAGGAGTTGATGGTCGGGACCACAGGTGAACGACTTGGAGCACGGTGGCTCGCCAGTTGCCACAGATCGAGTAGCCACGTTTAAAATATCATTTTTTAGCGGGGTTAAGAGTTCCGATTTTCAATGGCACGTTATAAGTAGTAGGTAGTTTTTAGAATGATTGATATGGAGCGAAAATGGAATTCATAGTACTACGTACCTCCTTGGCGTATGGTTGTATGGGTTTATGTTACGAGATGTTGAACCTGGTAGTTCTAGGGCAAATACTATGGCTTAGATTTAGATGCTGGTTTTCAGTAATCGGAAGGGGAAACCCTTCTTTGATTAAAAAAACTACTACCTCCATTCTGGTTTACTAGTCCCCATCGTACTTTGGGTCAAAGTTTGTCCACGAATTTTACTTGTAAAATGTGAATGGAAAACAAGATTTTGTTATACCCAAACAAAAAAGGACTGGAGGGAGTGATTGCTCTGACACGGACGCGACCTATCATAGCGCATGCATTGAACCGGCGCACCGGCCAAGAGGGCCGCACTCGCTCCAGGCCCGGCTGAGCACGCCTCCTCGCCGCGTGCGACCAGCTTAAGACTGCCCCGCCTGCCTTCATTGAATCCGCGCGTGTGCCGAAAACACATCCTTCCGCGAGCCGGCAGGCATTTTAGAACACAAAAAATGACTAAAATATAATTAATTTACGCATGGTCTTGACTTGTTGTGCTCGCACTGGTAGCAGGAACTAGTAGAGGTTTTTCTTTATTTATAACTCTCCTCACATTTTTTTGGCTTTGAAGTGAATCATGGTTGTGGACATTATATATGAATGTGCAGATATCTGTGAACATGAGTTTGATGTGGAAGTTGAACTTGGAATGTCGGGCTTGTGCGTGAACTATACCATGTCCAATGCTTCGTCTGTTATTGTTTGGAAAGTAATTGCTGTTATTACATGACCCCAAAAAAACATTTTGTGCCACATCAGTAGATGCACATACATTACAACAGGCATGCTGACTGGATAAACATTTGAACCTAGCTATTATGAAGGAATTTTTGTCTTGACAACAGTTTTAGATAGCAGGAGACGCCTAGCCTGCTCTGCCTCTGCTAGCTTATTTCTGGCTTCTTCCATCTCTTCTTTGGCTTGGGTGAAGAGAGCATCTGATTGCTCTTTTTGCTTCTTCGGAAACTCAGCTACATTCTCAAGGGCTGCTGCACGCTTTCTTTCAGCCTTTACTAATGCCACGAGGACACGAACAACTGACGACTCCACCTGGCTTGTGTGTAATCCAACATCATCTGGGAATTTGCACCTTGTGTCTAATCCAGCATCATTAGGGAACTGGCACCTTGTGTGTAATCCAGCCTCATTTTGGAAACATGATCTCGAGGTTGACCATACTTCCCTCCTCGCAGGAACTGCATCCTGACATGAAGTTACTTCTTTTTTAGATAAATACTCAGAGAAACCTAGATCCATTTAGTAGAAGCAAGATAAACAGAACTCGGAGAAGTGAATTCAAAAGGAAAAGAAATAGAAAAACAGACTACAAGGTGAGAACACCCACTTCCTACATCAAGTTAAAAATGAAAGCATTAGGATGATTAAGACTCTTCTTATTACACATCGAAGAACACCACGCTTAAGAGAAATAGAAACTACAACATATACACATCGAAGAACACGAGGGTAAACGGAAGTAATTGAAAGGGTGTTACTTACCAAAGCTCATTTTACAGGTTCGGTGCAGCTCCTCTTTAACTTGCCATGCTCCTTGAAGATGTCCCGAATATCCCGTGTTTGGTCTTCATTGCTCCTCTGCATGTTCACACTCGTGGTTTTAAAATCTCAACATGGCAAGAAAAATACTACTAGTAATACTCGTGCATCTTGTGGGCAACATTAAAGCACTCGTCTGCCATGTTAGAGCACCTCCAACAGAATCGCAACACGCGGAGCTTTAAAAAAGCGTTTACAGTGCTGAGATCAAGAAGTAGATACTAGAGAGTAGAGGATAGTTCTCAGCATAGATAGATAAAAAAGATACCCATACCCCTCTCCAGATTTGCAAATAAGGCCTTCCCTCGTTCATCCTTTTCTCTCATAAGATAAACTACTCATACAAATGCATCTTGATGCGTGCAACGCATGGGCATCTTGCTAGTTCTAAAAACCTTTCCATCATTTGCCACACTGCTGGTTGCAGATGAAAAACCTACCCAAGCACAACGCGATACAGGAGCGACGCACAATTACAAGCTAATATTCTGTTGTACAATGGAGGCTATAACCAATTACATTTACGGGAACAATAGCACCCAGGAAAATTGAAGGGTAGGTATGAACAAAATTGGAACTGCACATGTACTGCTAAGTGATTCAATACACACATTACCAATCGAGGAGGAGAACGATGGTCGTGGCGGCCTCTATGAGTCATGGTCGGCAACGGGAGTCAGTTCATTGTCCACGACGGTGGTACTTCTGCGCTTGGCGTCGGCTTCCGGGAAGCAGATCCGAGACCGTGGAAGACGATGTCGGGGAAGAGGCTCCGTCTACGACGACGACGGTGGCCCGGCTCCAGTGCGGCGTACGAGGTCGTCGATGAGGTAGATGCACTGCGGTGGACGAGTGCGCTGATGTAAAGGGGAGGAGCACGAAGGTTGCGGTGCCTTGGAGAAGTCTATTTTGCGGTGGGGATAGAAAATGGGGAGTATTCAGGTGTACTACTCTGGGTGCCGGGGTGGGGCTGGCTGGGTAGGGTGAACCTGAAGTTACGAAAATAGTCCCCTACCAAGCATCGTCCGTAGGCCTGTTCCGAAGGCTATGATGGTAACTTCCCACTGCTCGAATCAGGGTCGTGGGAGATTTTCCCGCCGACCTCAAAATTTTGTGACACTGAACTCCCCGTGTGGCGTGTTGAGTGATTCGGCTAAGCTCTGCATATTAGGTTTGACCGAAGTCAAACTTCCTAAAGTTTGACCAAGTTTATATAAAAATATAAACATTTACCATAACAAATATGTATGATGTGGAAGTACATTCAATAATGAATCTAATGGTATTTATTTGTTATTGTATATGTTAATATTTTTTGTTATAAGCTTTCTGAGAGTTTACAAAACTTGACTTTGACCAATGCTAATATGCGGACTAAAATAAAAATGGAGGGAGTACACATTTGTTTTCTTAGTTTGTAGTGAACTAATCATTTGTTGAAATTGTGAAATAAATATATTAGGCTATTGACTTCGAATGTAATGGTCTATACAATTCAATAATTACAATCATTGTCGAATCCCAAGATGTATACAAGGTCTATAGTACTTCACAACATGCTCAAACTCACATAATCCCAGTCAAATGAGAATCTAAATGCATTTCATAGTTATTACTTTGTAGGATGCAACAAAAACAACCAAAACACTACATCAGCCATTATAGAAGCAACATTTTGACATATCCCATTGTGTGAATGAAATGTGCAGAGAGAGCTTTTGAAGATGGAGCAGATAGGGCGGGAAAGATTGTATGTATGTGGACGAGAGAGTAGGAGACAAACCTAACGAGACAGAGAGAGAGAAAGAGAAAGAGAGAGGAAGAAGTTAGGTCCGTGAGAAAGATGGAGACATGTAATATACGTGATTTTGTATACGTGGAAGGAGAAGAGACAACATGTTTGATGAGAGAGCTGGAAAAACATGGACGAGAGGGGAAGGATCTCATGGGTTGAGGGATTGACAATTTTGTGCGGGGGAGAGAGGGATTGGTAATTTTGTGCAAGAGAGAGAGGGTGAGGGGAGGAGTCGGTCAGCCGTCGTCACATCACCTTGCTTCCAAATGACCCCGCATTCTCTAGCGCGGTGTGGTCGCCGTCTTCGATCTGCTCGATGCCCTCTTTGACGATTGAGGTGTTGTGCATGTTGGGGTGCAAAGAAGCACAAGCGAGAGTGGTCGTTGTATAACCTTGGATGGGGATGAATTGTGTGCTTGGGGGAGTGTGTGTGTGTTGTGCTGCGCGCGTGTGTGTGTGTATGTGTGTGTGTGTGTGTCAGATATTGAGCGAAAACAAACCTAAGGAGAGAAATGGGTATTCACGAAGAGATTGTGCGGGCCTTGAGGTGGGCAGGGGCCGAGTGAGGGTGTCAAAATGTGCGCGCTGATGCATATGTTGCATGCGATCGTGCGAGAGACGGACGAATCGAGAGAGATGGTTGTTGTGTTACGGATGCTCCTCTCTCTCTTTGTCTCTCTGTCTCTCTGTCTCTCTCTCTCTCTCTCACACACACACACACACACACTCACACACACACACTCACAAGTAAACTAGAAGACCGTTCTCTCATGTATACACAACGTATCGGCATCTGTCTATGACTCACTCATGCATGATCATTTGCACATTCACACCTCTCTATGTCTGTATCACACGCACACCGTCTCCACATTTCCCTTCCGCCACAACACACATATGGACACATACACACGTTCTCTCACAGTCACACACACAAAATAAGTATTAAAAAAACAAGGGCGCACCTAAAACGTCCAAATCCAAATAAACACAAACTAGAGCTAAATTCAAATATATGGAAATATTGCAGCGTAAGAACTTTCCCAGGAAAAAAAGTTGAGTAATATTCGAGGATTGTTTTCACACACACAAAAAGGTTCGGTGGATGTCCTTCGAGCGCGACATGGTGACGCACGATCGACCGCGCGGCCGCGGTTCACGCGCTTGCACAGGATTCCGTATCGTGGCTGTGGTACTAACTTGACTTTTTTTAATAAAAGCGCTGCCTAAGTCTAATGTTTACGTGTACTAGTACGGTTTTCTTTTAAGTTTGACCAACCTCATATAAAACTAAAGTAAGCTCCCATACACGCACTCATCAATATGCCGCCGCCGCCGTTGCGTATGCTGGCGCCCACCTGCTCCGGCCAACAATTTCTCGCCCATCACCACCATGTCGTCGCCATCCCTGTGCCATGAAGCCGAAGGCTCGCCCGCTCACGTCGTCTGCAGTCCCTCCTTGCCATGCCGCCACGCTGCCAAGAACGCGAGCAGCTGGTGGAGCCACATCTATGCACGTAGCGTACGAAGAGGAGGACGAGCGTGTGCTCTAGCACGCCGGCGAGGAGGAACTAGCATGTCATTGCCGTCTCCGCCCGCGCGGAGGAGGCGCACATGGTGGCTGTCGTGGCAGAAGCCGGTCGCGCACGCGTTGAGCCTGCAAACCGGGTTCGGATGCGGAATCTACCTTCAAGACCTTGAATGCCACGTGGATCCTGCAATCTGAAGGAGCAATTTGGGTCAATCGACTCATGTGAGCCGTTTGATGCAACATGGATGCTAGAAGGGCTTCTTCCACCTCTTCTGCCGTCTTCTTCCTTCGCTCCATCGAACTTCTTTCACAAATCGACTGACCCAAATTATACTACTAGTACGAACGTATTAAGTATAGTAGGAACACAAAGGTACGAGCAGTAGTACCAACTGCAAGAAGAACAGTAGTAAGACATAGTACTAGTACTACTCTACGTACTAAAGAGTTCAAATAACGAGAAAGAACATAAACATAGTTCTGCTGGGGCCTCGGCACAACACACCCTTGAAAATAAACTAAGCAACTAGTCTGCTTGACACTGCAGTAGAACCAGCATGAGCGACAGCACTGCCACCTACTCGGAGTTCGAGTCCATGTCCTCGACTTCGTCCTCGTCCCTCTTCCTCTTCCTCTTCGCCGACGCTTCTTTGCTTGAACTGGACACTGGGCTCTTCTTCTTCATCCAACCCATATAGACATTTGAACAAAGGTAGGCATCCATTGCTGCGTACAGGATGTGATCTTCATCTAATGTCTTCGACTCCCATGCATGATGAAACTCGTGATGAGGTTTCTTCAGTTTAGCGTACGAAGGATCAATCATGGCTGCTGCCAGGGTCAACATTGAAGGTTGAGAGGAGGACACCAGGCTTGCCTTCTGGAGATCGAGGGGCTGGCCTACAACGAGAGCTATCCGACGCAGGACATCCCTGTCGTTCTTAAAGCCTACAGTAACGAATTTCACTCTTTTGTCCTTGAGGAAGTTCTTAAAATCCTGGCACTCAACGTCAGCATGGCATATGTGGTAGACCAAGCAAACGTTATGTACGCAAACTTGGATCATGGCGGGCTTCTTCCTCTCTTCGTCCTTTAGATCCTTCTCTCGTCCCAGGACTGTGGTGTACTCAACATCTAGCCCAGCGACCCACTCATCCGTTGAACTGTTGAACATGCGTAGGAAGCTAGCAAGCCATGCTTTCACCGTCGCGGATCCACGTGTATAGATGACGATGAACTAATCGCTGGTGATGGCTCTAACCTGGTACTCAGCGGCAACCATGGAGATTTGGGAGGCCATGGATTTTGGAGGAGGGTTAGGAGAAGTTGAACCATTGTACCCCGCAAAAACTGGGAGCGAACTAATGTGAAAGGACGGGACGACTGGGAGCGAACTGTTGTGAGGTAGAAGATGGGGACGAGTAGGGCATGCGAACGGCGTGGGGTTGCTGGCTTGCCCGGTGGATAAACGGCTGCAAGCCCCCAAAGAGTTCTCGAGAACTATGCGGGACCCACTAGATGTCATGTCTACTAGACCCATATCGTAGGCCTGACGGTATAGCTTCTGCCTGTTCGCACGCCATGCCGGCGCGTGGATGTAACTTCACTTAATTCCATTAGTTTTGGGATGCAAATGATAAATCCCGAACGCTCAGGAATTTTTAGCGTCCTTAATTAAGTATGTAAAATGGAAAGTTTGGAAACGTTGTGTATTATTATGCATTTTGCAAGTACATGCATATAGCACAAACTTTACTATATACTATCGAACTACACGTCTCTCTCGATATATGCTTGCAGACTGTGCTACTCCCTCCGTCCAGGTCAATAAGTCATCTTTGGTTGTGCACGGTGACCAAGGAGGGAAGACTTGTACACCTAGACGGAGGGAGTACTACTATTACTTATGTATGTGCAAATGCACGTTTTAACATTACGATGCGGTTTTTGTAAAAGTAGAAAAACAGCACTAGTCAAGCTTGTGAAACGATTCAATGCAAAACAAATGCAAAAATGCTCGTTTGATTGTTTACTGTTAGCTTCCTTCTCTATGGTTATTTCTCTGTCGTACTTTGTACGGAGCATCTCACTGGTTGGAAAGGCATGCAAATTCCCAAACCGCTTCCTACACCCTGTATCGAATTTTTTGCCTAACAAGTTGTGTCGTGCAATTGGAATTCCAACTTGAGTACTACTACTAGTAGGAGTACCAGGGGCCAGTTCTTTTAGGCTTCTAGATTAGTAATCCCATAACTACTACCTCCGTCCTGGTTTATTGGTCCCCATTGTAATCTGTGTCAAATTTTGATCATAAATTTAACTAATGAAATGTTAGTGCATGTCACATGCACTACTCCATCCGCCTAGGTGAGTAAGTCATCTTAGGCTGTGCACTGTGACCAAGGAGGAGGAGAAAACGAGAAACGTTAATGTTTATTTGCTAATTAATAGTATTGCATGCAATGAACTAACCACTGCATGTCGTGTTTGATATCTCAAGTCATTAAAAGCATGTACACTCTTTATCTCTTATTGGTTGATATGTCAAGAAACAAGAAACGAGGTAGAAGTTAATGCACCGCGCCTAAGTGTTTTGAGATTATTTGGTTTTCGTAAGATGACTTACACACCTAGATGCAGCGCGCCTAAGTGTTTGGAGTAACATTTTATCAGTTAAATCTTTGGTCAAAATTTAGCACAAATTACAATCATGAGGAATAAACCAGGATGGAGTAGTAGTTTAGAAGCCCAAATAAATGAGGCGCCTTATTGTTACTCTCCACTGTGACTAGTCTTGTGGGAAAAGCTAGGGAAGCCGCCAATAGAACTGGCCCTAGGAGTAGTAGCTAGGGATCGAGTGTGGGAGATGAACTGGAGAAAGTAAATGCAGAGAGATGAAATGCAAAAAAGACAGAGGAATGTGATGGTTGCTTGTCTGTTTATTTTACCAGGCCATTTATTACTGGGAGTGGTTGGGTTTTGTGATATGAAGGCTTTACTACCGCGCCACGAGCGGGGTGAGAGGTGAGACTCCCGTGCTGCGCCGCCCTCTACACTTGTACTACATCGGTCGTGGTTTATTAGTCCCCCATTTAATTTGACTAAATATTTAACTGACAAAATGTTAGTACATGTCAACAAAAACTATATCATTGGATTCGTATTTGAACATAGTTTTGAATGATATAATTTTAGGTGACATGCATCAGTATTTATCGTACTATATATAATGTTAGTTCAATTTTTGGTCGTACTAATCTATAGTAGTAAGGTGCCTGTGCGTTGCACCGAAGAGTGAAATGCATTGATCGGGGAGTTGTTTAATTTGACAAAGGATGTGGGGGTCATCTCATGTGTAACGGGTATCGATAGGTTTCTTTGGATATTATCTCATCTCTAGAGCTCACAAACATCCGGGTGAAATAGATAAAAAGGTATCTTTTGCAAACAAAAGCGTTCAACTGTTCAACCTGCATCCAAAACTTGTGAAGAAATAACACTTATTGTGCTTTGCAAGAAATGATCTTTAAGAATTAGTTTTTGAGTATCGATTGTTATACATGTTGGCTACAGATGACATGGCACTTTCTTATAGTCAATAGTTGGCTATACTATTAAGTAATATGAACCATGCCCTTATACACCTAGACGGAGGGATTAAATCAGGATGACTTGCAAGGGGGCAGAGGAGATGTAAGAAATGGTTCGTCGTAAGTCTTTCACCAGTACTGTAGTAAAAATTCATACATGGAAGATTCTAGACTAAACCATAAACGGATACACTTTTATTCATGCACGATACTCCAATAGAGCAAGATCATGCATGGAAGTCTCCACATGCTTACACAGCGGATTACATTGAGCGAAGACTAATGATCAACATTTAACTTGATAATGCATATTTTTTTAGAAGAACAGGGAGGCTCCTCCCCGGTTCCATTATCAAATGAAACCCAAAGTGTCTTACATCAGCTCACTGAGATGAGCAGTTCAAAGGAAGGACTGCGGCGAAAGCCACTCAAGTTTAACGACAAGCTTACAGAATCAAAAGTGGCAAAGACATGGGCCATAAGCGCCCACACACACACTACATGTTTTCTAAGTGCACTTGATAATGCGTATGTCCAGGTGAACCTCCTTGGAGTCCCCGTGCACCGATCGGAGGGTAAAGCATGGAACGGATGCCATGGGTTTTCCAAGTCCACATTGGCGGGATAGTCCCAGCTCCCCAGAGTCCAAGTCTGTCCAATGAGGCCGGTGTCACCGCCCACGCGACCCGGAGGGGTAGTAACATTGACCACGCACCCGTACATCTGCCTCGTGTCAGTATCAGCGTCACCGGCGATGCCCCTGACGCACATTACAGAGACGGGGCGGCGGCCTACACGGGCCTCGCCAGTGCCCACGATCAAGAGGAAGGCGCTGCCGTCCTCCTCCGAGACTAGCAGGCGGCAGTGATCCTCCAGCGACTCCGGCATGGTGAACCGGTAGCACGTGTCGTACTTGATGTTCTCCGCCAAGGGCCAGTAGTGACCGCTGCACGCATCCGTGAGGTGATGCACCATGTCCGCCGGCGAGCCACAAAACGGCATCGGGCACTCATAGCAGTGGACGAAGGGCTCCTTGGAGGCATCGACCAGGCCGTCCATGAAACGGGAGTGGCTGTAGGGGAAGTTGCGCCAGTTGAATATATGAGCAAGTTACTACGAGATTTAATCCGAATAAGCACAAAATAAATCATGACGGCTATAACAGAGATGAAATTAATCATGTGGACTAGCATAGTAGTAGGATACAGAGTAGAAACATGAATTCTACCATGATTTCGAATAGGAAGGACAGAAACACATACGGTGCAACGAGAGCAGCACCGTTGGCGTTGAGGTTGTCGCCCATGTCGTTGAGGAAGAGGTTGCCGAGGTCGGGGAAGAAGTCGTCGTCGGTGAAGTCGTGGCTGTCAGCAGTCGCGAGAGTGCGCTCCCCAGATTTCAACAGCGCCCGCCGAATGGAGCGCAGGAGGGAGTGGCTGTAGGGGACATTGCGGCTGCCGAATGGAGCGCAGGAGTAGCACACGAAGCAGTAGATGGTGTCCTTACTAGTACTCCCTAGTCTCTATCTATCTATATCTATATATATCTACTCTTATAGAAAACCGAGTTGGTGATGATGGTATGCCTGCCATCTTGTAATATAGACCATCCGATCTATATCTGACGGATAGAAAGCCAACTATGACAATTTTACAAAAGATACCCGCACCTCTCTCCACATTTACAGATAATGCCCTACCTCGTGCTCCTCCCTATGTCTCTGTCTCTACTACTTTTTTATAACAAATCGAATAGTGCTGCGCCGTCCACTGCACGCTCGGCTGAACACGCCTCCTCGCCTCCATCATCACCAACTGAGTCTTTTATAGGAGTAAGAGTAGAGAAAAAACCGAGTTGGTGATGATGGTGTGTCATTCAATGCACGGGCATCTTGCTATTTTTTTGCATATAAGTCCAAACACCACGTAGACACGGTCTTTGAGCATGGTTCGTAGTCGTTCCATGATCGGGCATTGAAGTTTGTAACTATTTTAGATTAGAATATACTACTCCTCCGGTGCTAGTAGTAGAGCAGAGTCCTACTCTACTACTCTACTCTAGCAAGCTAGGGCATAGTACTGTAGTAGGTACTGTAGGGAGTACCAGTACTGTGATCACTCAAGCAAGTTGTCTGCCATCGATATGACCCTACGCTGCTGGTATGTGTCTTGTAAGTCAAGCGGCGTGCTATAGTCATCATCGCCTGTCCACTTCCCGCAGCACATATTCGCTTCTCCATCTTTGTCCGCACATAATCTCGTCCAAGCTTCCATCCCCGCTAAGGCGCCTCCCCCACTCGTCCGAAACCCAAGCACTAACAATGGCAGAACCGAGCAGCGTTCGCCGAAAGAGTGGCTGGAATTCGCTCCCCACAGAGGTAATCAAGCTCATTGTTTCGCGAGTGGATAATCTCAGTACCATGCTGCTCGCTGCGTGCTCGTCGGGGCTATATCGTTTACTCAAAGCCCTCAGGCTGGAGCTTTTTAAGCCAGCTCCTTGCTTGCTGATTCTGCCTGATCTTCAGAAATGGCGTGTCACACAGCATAACGATTGTAGGGTGGCGAGCATCAACCCCCTTCACTGCGATCCGATCCCCGTCAGCCTCAGCTACATTAACGGTATGTACCGGGTCGGCATGAACACGTCTTGGATGGTGCTCGTCGACGGTCACGGCAGCTGGATGCTCGTGGAGGTCTACACCCAGCGATTGATCCCCCTTCCTTCGATTAACACTGCACTGCTTTGGCACCTCGGCCCAGAATACTCGGAATCTTACAGTAGCCAACATGATACCAAGTTTGATTTGCTCAAGGTTGTAATCTGCCAAGTGCCCACAAGATTTGTGAATTATAAAGATTTCAGGCTAATTGCATTCTTCAACCGCGGTCTCGCCTATCTGACAGGTCATTGCGGTAAGTGGATAAATCTGCACGTCCATCGCAGGATCATACATCCTCCATGGTTCTCTGATGCCATTGAACACAAGGGCTTCATTTACGCTGTCGACTCCTTCTATGGCTGGACGTATTGCTGGCCTACTCCAGTCATCGCTACAAACGACTATTACAGCAGTATGTTACTTTCCTATGATATCATGATGGCTTGCTTATATTACTGTCAACATTTACTGAAAAAATATTCATGCTCATAACATGTTGTTCTTAAGATTGACTAAATCAAGAGCCCTTTTTTATTTGACTCCAACTTGATATGATGTTGTAGGCCGCCTGGTGTCCCTACCCTTCCTAATCCCAGAACCTTTCAAAGAAAAGCGGCATGGCACTTGCAGGTGATTCCTGGCTCGATCAGACGACGGTGAAAGATTGATGATCGTTCGCACGTACCGGACATGTTGTTTCGCGGAATACAATCATAGTCACTACAAGGTCTTTGAGCAGGATCCCAGCTTCTCTGGGCCTTCAGGAATTTTTGACTGGAGGCTGGTAAGTACCCTTGGTACACGCTCTCTGTTTGTCAGACTGAATTATCTGATTAACCAGGAGATAATCGACAGCAAGGATCATGATGGCAGCGCAGTTTCGTTCATCAGGCAAAACTGTGTGTACACAACGTACCATGCGTCTCTTCAAGCACCATACCCTGATATGTGCCGCCACGCTCTGCAGCCCAAAGTAGGAGAGAGGGTCGCAAGTATCAGATTCGACCTGCTGGCTGGAGTTTCCCGCGTCAGGCACCCATCTGGTTCAAGCCGTCAGCCAATCTCCACAGCTTAATAAATAGTAACGTGTAATTGAGCCAGTTAGTTAGATGCGTACAGTTGGTGTAGTAGGATCTTTATTTAGTTTGATGCATACACTTGTTCTCTTTTGGTAGCCCTTTTGTAATGATGGCTAATGTTTGGTTTGGAAGAGAGAGCTGTGTCTTCACTCTTCTGGCCTGCTTAATGCTTCTGTTGCACCCCCAGCCCTGGTTGTTGCTGCTGCTGTTTTCAATGTACAATAAGTGGTATATTTCATATGTTGGTTGAATAAATGTGTTGTTTGAACGACAAACACAATGTTTTGGAAGTCGTTGCACAGTTTGATCCTTTAGTGCCCCGTACCATACTATTTTTCGTACGGAACACATTTTCCACTTGTTGATAACATGCAACCCACTGATGAAGGCCCAATAGAGAAGCCCATAATTAACTAGAAGGGAGACTCTCACATGAATCCGGCCCAGGTACATGCTCATGGTCCCCTAAACATAAATAAGTAAATAAATAAATAAAGCTAAATGCTCATGCACCAGTTCTTTGGGAAAATAGGTAGCCCAGTATTTCTTTTTGAAGAATACCCAAGCTAGGCCTATTTGTTTTCTCCGAATTACTAGGCTGCAAATCTTTCAAGACGAGGAGGGATGCATTCCGTCCTGGCAAAAGAGTACGGTCAATGTCTGTTAAAAGTAATATCAAAAGGGGTTGAAAATTCCAAAAAAAATTATAGCAAATGGGATATTAGTTTTTTTGAATTTTGTTCTTCACTGATATCTTATACGTATTTCATTGGATTTAACATGGCATAGTACTAACTTATTTTTAAATTTGTTTTAGTATGGCTATTTATTTTTAGATTAAGAATATTTCGTTCCCCAGCAAAAATTTCCCACATATTTAGTTAATTTTTTGATCCTGGTACTGACCAGAAAATGGCCGACAATTTTAAAAATGGAAAACGGGCGGCTGACTTGTTTACGCAAGGCTTTGTCAGTGAACACACGATTCTAGCCGCCATGCTTCTTCAATCTCTGATCTTCCTGCTCCAGCCGCCTAAACTAGCGCCGGCGGGACTTCCTGCTCCCTCCTCTTGTAGCCCGCTGTGATGCCGCGCGGGCTTCCCGGCCCACCCTACTCCCTCTGCTGGCCTGGCCACACGCAATCAACTCCCTCCTTATTACGTGAAAAACCGATTCCTCCCACTGACATCTGGGACGCACCGGTTGGGAGGCTGGCCAGTGGGCCTACTACGTTGACGCGTACGCAGGCTTGTCAACTTAGTCAACAAACAATTCTAGCAGCAGTAACCGTTGGATTTGAATCGAATGGTCCTGTTGCTTCTTCAATCGCTGCTCTTCTTGCACGAGCCGCCCAAACCAGCGCCGGGGAGAGCGCCTGCTCCTACCTCCAGTGGCTGGCTGTGCTGCTGTTGAGGCCTCATCGCCCCCTACTACTCCCACCGCTAGCCAAGCCCTGCGGCGACGGCAGCCTCACACCGCAGCCGAACCAGTGAGCCCTCATACTCCTCTCCGCGTGGGCATCCACTGTCGTGTCTTCCCCGGCTCCGCGTCATCCCCTTCCTAGGCCTCGCCGTCGTCTACCGCCTTGGTGCTCTCGGCGCGGCGTGGTCAATGTGGTCAATGACATTCCATCGGAAGAGTACTGTACGTGGATAGGCTGACAGCTGGGTCCATGGCCACAGCCCAGTTTTTTTGTGATTTGCCAAGTAAGTCGCTTTGTCAGGCCTGTTGGGCTGCAAATCTTTCAAGACGAGGAGAGCTTTCATTCGGCTGGCCGAGAAAATGGCCCATCAGTAATGAGAAATGGGTTGTACATTTTTAAAACACATCAAACCGGCAATTAGTTTCAAATATCTTTTTTTTTCATTTCGAGATTTTAAATTACATTAATTTTTATGGAGAATTTGTTGGATTTTATATTGATATACATTTATTTTTTAAATCAGTTTGAATGTGAGTCGAAATTGCGGGATTAAAAATAGTTCGGACCGCACCAAAATATGCAAAATTTCGTATAAGTTTTTAACCGTGGCCACAATATGGGCTGTAATGTTAACAAAAAGAATATGGGCTCCAAAAAAACCTTAAGAATTAGCAAATGGCGGTAAATTATAAAAATAATGGCAGATGGTTGTATGTTGTTTTTCACAGATTTGAGGCTTTCCTAAAAAAAGGTTGATGCACAAGCAGTGACTGTTGGATGGCCATCCAACGACCGTCGTGCTTCTTCAATCTCTGTTCTTCCTGCTCCAGCAGCTCAAACAAGCGCCGGCGGGACTGCTTGCTCCCTCCTCCCCGCGGTCGGCTCTGACAGCTCGGACCCACCAGCTATATCTTCGTACGCAGGGAACTGCCTCCTTGTTACGCACAAAAAAAATGAATACTCCCCCTGTTAGCTGGGACCCAGTATAGTGGCAGGCTGACTTGTGAGCCTACTAAGTTGACGGGGACGGAGGGCTTTGTCAACTTAGTCAATATGCACAATTCTAGCTCCAGTGACCGTACGATGTCCATCCAACGGCCACAGTGCTTCTTTAACCTCTGGTCTCTTGCTCCAGCCGCCCAAACCAGTGCCGGTCGTGCCTCGTGCTCCTGCCTCCCGTGGCCGGCTACGATGCGGCGGAGGCCTCACCGCCCCCTACTACTCCCACCGCTGGCCAGGCCATCCCTCTACTCACCCACACCCCCTGTTATTCTACGGCGACGGCAGCCTCACACTGCAGCGAACCAGTGAACCCTCGTACTCCTCTACGCGTGGGCATCCACTGCCGCGTCTTCCCTGGCTCCGCATCGTCCCCTTCCTAGGCCTCGCCATCGTCCACCGCCCTGCTGCTCTCGGCGCGGCGTGGTCAACATGGTCAAGGAACGGCTTCCATTGGACGTGGACTGTACGTGGAGAGGCTGACAGCTGGGTCCACAGCCGCGGCAAGGAAGTGCCTCCTTATTACACGCAAAATAATTATTCCTCCACCTCACAGCGGGGACCCACCGAACGGGCACCATATTTCACGTAAAAAAGGTTTCCCCCCTGACTGCTGGGACCCACCAGCTACACCTTCGCACGCAAGGAAGTGCGTCCGGGCAAAAAAAACAATTTGCCCCCCTGACTGCTGGGACCCACCAGCTACATCTTTGCACACAAGGAAGTGCGTCCGGGCAAAAAAAATCATTCGCCCCCCTGACTGCTGGGACCCACCAGCTACATCTTCGCATGCAAGGAAGTGCGTATGGAAAAAAATATTGATTCGCCCCCCTTACTGCTGGGACCCACCAGCTACATCTTCGCACGCAAGGAAGTGCCTGACAGTCGGGACCCACCTGGTCGAAGCATACGCAGCGTTATCATTATGGTCGCGAACATGTACGTACATATATACTGGTGGATGTAGAGGCGCGCACGTGTCGTAGTAGAGGCGCACATGTAGCATGTACACGTACGTACAGCGGTGAGGGTGCAAGAAAGAAATACGGCCACGTACGTACATACGGGCAGGGTCTCGAACGCCTACTCGCACATACGTACATGGCTGGGTCGAAACAGAGAAACAGCGTCGTCGTCGTGTTCATGGGGAGCCAACCGGCTGGGTCGGAACGGAATGCGTGGTCGTGTTCATCGGGAGGGCTTGGATGGAACAGGCGATGGAAACGAGGCCGGGCGTACCGCAGAACGAAGGAAACGGCCTTGTGTTTGACCAGCCATGTTTGAAATAGAATCCTGTTCATCGGGAGGGGTCTGGCGTACCGCAAAATGGAGGAAACGGACCTCCTACGGTCGAAACGGGGGTCCTGTTGATCGGGAGGGGTGTGGCGTACCGCAAAACAGACGAAACGGACTTGTGTTGGAGCGCTACGGTTGAAACAGGGGTCCTGTTCATCGGGAGGGGTGTGGCGTACCGCAAAACGGACGAAACGGACTTGTGTTGGAGCGCTACGGTCAAAACGGAGGTCCTGTTCATCGGGAGGGGTGTGGCGTACCGCAAAACGGGACTCCACGGGATACTGTTCATCTCCACAGTCGACCTCCTCCAGCCTCCACGGGCTACCGTCGACCTCCTCCTGCCTCCACGGGCTCCTGTTCATCCAGCCTCCACCGCGCGCTACTCCACCAGCTACTGTTCAACCACCCCTCCACCATCTACTATTCATCCAGCCCTCCACCGTCTACTGTTCATCCATCCCTCCACACCACAGGGTCCTGTTCAACCACCTCTCCACGGCCACCCCTCCACCGTCTACTGTTCATCCAGCCGTCCACACCACGGGGTCCTGTTCATCCAGAGGCAACGCCACCGCTAACTGTTCACCCCCCCCCCCCCCCCCCGCAACGCTCACTGTTCATCCGATCGATCGGCTTCAGTTAGCAGTAGTAGCAAAGGAATCGCTCAATCGAGTTCAGTTAATAGCCATCGATCGATCGCTCGGGTTCAGTAACGCATAGCCTGCAGTGCAATCGCTCGAGTTCAGTTAGAGCCCAACGCCCCGCTCGGGTTCAGTTAGAGCCAACGCCTCGCACGTGTACGAGAGAAACGTGCATCGCTCGGCCCCCGACCTCCCACCGTAACCGGCAACTCCCCAAAATTTTCCTCCCCCTCGCTTCTACCATCGTTTTTTCCGTCATGGATGGCCCAAAGAATGTCATGTAGCTGCATCTCCGGCCCGCCCAGGACGAAAAGTCCATTTTCTGTCATGATTTTTTGTCATAGAAGTAGGAGCCCACCACATCTATGATGATACCGGGTTTTGTCACAATTATCGTCATAGAAGTGTCATATGCATGACAGAAAAATTTTCGTTCGGCCCAAAATGTCACGGATCTGTCTTTTTTTCGTAGTGTTAAGACACAAATTAACCAAAACCCTAATGTCACCTAGATACTCCATTGTCACCTCAAGTATATGTGGGCATGATTATACGATATGCATCACACAATCTTAGATTCATCCAACCAACACAAAGTACTTCAAAGAGTGCCCCAAAGTCTCTACCGGAGAGTCAAGAAAACGTGTGCCAACCCCTATGCATAGGTTCATGGGCGGAACCCGCAAGTTGGTCACCAAAACATACATCAAGTGGCACGTGATATCCCATTGCCATCATAGATAAACACGGCAAGACATACATCAAGTGTTCTCAAACAAAAGACTCAATCCGATAAGATAACTTCAAGAGGGAAACTCAATTCATCACAAGAGAGTAGAGGGGGAGAAACATCATAAGATCCAACTATAATAGCAAAGCTCGCGATACATCAAGATCGTGCCATAGAGAGAACACGAGAGAGAGAGATCAAACACATAGCTACTGGTACATACCTTCAGCCCCGAGGGTGAACTACTCCCTCGTCGTCATGGAGAGCGCCGGGATGATGAAGATGGCCACCGGTGAGGGATCCCCCCTCCGGCAGGGTGCCGGAATGGGCCCCCGAGAGGTTTTTGGTGGCTACAGAGGCTTGCGGTGGCGGAACTCCCGATCTATCTTGATATTCGATGTTTTTAGGGTACGTAGGCTTATATAGGCGAAAGAAGTCGGTCGGGAGGTGCTCGAGGGGCCCACGAGTCAGGGGCGCTCCTAGTATGGGGGGGGCTCCTATCTCGTGGCCTCCTCGAGGCTATTCTGACAAGAACTCCAAGTCTCCTGGGTGATATTCTTCCCAAAAATCACGTTGCCGAAGGTTTCATTCCGTTTGGACTCCGTTTGATATTCCTTTTCTTCGAAATACTGAAACATGCAATAAAACAGCAATATGGGTTGGGCCTCCGGTTAATAGGTTAGTCCCAAAAGTAATATAAAAGTGTATAATAAAGCCCATAATCATTCAAAATAGATAATAATATAGCATGAATGCTTCATAAATTATAGATACGTTGGAGACAAATCAGACCTCTTGCCGCTGCTCGGTCCTGCCGGACCGGACCGGCTCGCCAGAGCTGGCCCGCCGCAGGACACACCTTTTTTCCATGGCCGAAGGGTAGTCGGCCTCGGCCTCGTCCTCGGCCGACTCCTTGGCCGCGTCCTCAACAAAGGAAGCCTGAGTGTTGACGCCGCTAGCCTCCCCAGTAGGCTTCACCCACAGTGCGAGCTCCCTCTCTTTCGCGGCCACGTAGACCTCATCCTCCACGCCGCCAATGCTGCCGGCCTCCTGGTAAGCTCCGCCTCCGCCATCCTGGCGACGATGTAGTCCATCTCCGCCTCGGTGGTGTCCTGGATGAGCAGCGGCTCGTCATGGTCATAGCCCTTCGACAAGTTGTCGAAGAACTCCTGCACTTCGTGTGCCGGGGGCTCGGCCCAGGATGGGTTGAGGCCGTGCGCGTTGAAGACCGGCAACATGTCAAGGATGGCGGACCGGCAAGAGTTGTTGCTGAGCGGGACCACTCCCACCGGCAACCTGAAAAGAGGCCCCTCTATGACCTTGCCGGCCTTCGCGGCCCTGCTGGTCTTCTCCACCCTGCCGTCGCTGTACACGTCGAGCTGGAAGAACCTTTGGTAGTTATAGGCGTGCCCCATCACTGTGAAGTTATGCTTCATGCCTGGGTGGAGCCTCATGATGTCACCCGCGTTCCTGAAATTCCAGGCTAGCCTCCCCTTGTTATGCAGCGGGGCGATTCAGCGACGGATGAGGTCCGCCCCAATCATCTCAAGGGTGAGCCCGGCCATGGTGAGGCGATGGATCCTGGTGGTGGCAATCGAAAGCTTCTCGTCGTCGACGTCAAGGTCGCTCCAGTCCACGTGGCGGGTCGGCGGGTGAGGGAGTCCTAGATTAGGGGGTCCTCAGACAGCCGGACTATATGCTTATGTCGGACTGTTCGACTATGAAGATACAAGATTGAAG
Organism: Triticum timopheevii; assembly: GCA_963921465.1. Lineage (NCBI taxonomy): Eukaryota > Viridiplantae > Streptophyta > Magnoliopsida > Poales > Poaceae > Triticum > Triticum timopheevii. Next base: position 482,694,036 of record OY997270.1, on the reverse strand, counting down.
ACTTCGTCCCATGTCCGGGTGGGACTCTCCTTTGCGTGGAAGGCAAGCTTGGCAATTCGTATATGTAGATTTCCTTCTATGTGTAACCCTAACCCCCTCCGGTGTCTATATAAACCGGAGGGTTTAGTCCGTAGGACAAGAACAATCATAATCATAGGCTAGCTTCTAGGGTTTAGCCTCTATGATCTCGTGGTAGATCAACTCTTGTAATACTCATATCATCAAGATCAATGAAGCAGGAAGTAGGGTATTACCTCCATAGAGAGGGCCCGAACCTGGGTAAACATTGTGTCCCCGCCTCATGTTACCATTAGCCTTAGATGCATAGTTCGGGACCCCCTACCCGAGATCCACCGGTTTTGACACCGACAGTGGTGCTTTCATTGAGAGTTCCATTGTGTCGTCACGGTAAGGCTTGATGGCTCCTTCAATCATCTACAGCGATGCGATCCAGGGTGAGGTCTTCCTCCCCGGACAGATATTCATATTCGGCGGCTTCGCACTGCGGGCCAACTCGCTTGGCCATCTGGAGCAGATCGACAGCTACGCCCCTGCCATCAGGTCAGGTTTGGAAGCCTGAACTACACTGCCGATATCCATGGAGACTTGATCTTCGACGTATTCGAGCCCATGGCAGGTGCGTCGTACAGTCACGATGAGCAGGACTTAAATCTGCCATCGTACGGCGTTCAGGAGATCACACCTGCAGCTGCCCCGGCTCTAAATCCTGAGCAGATCGTGCCATCCGAGGACGGGTGGATAGACCCTGCCACGGAGGCCGCATACTCATTGGCGATAGAGCCGAACACAGACTTTGCCTCCAATGAGGTCTGTGTCATCGGACCCTCTGACTCGTCTCCAGCCATAGGCTCCGAACCGTGCGCACCGGTCATGGAGTTTACCTCCGCGGATATTTTTCAGCACTCGCCCTTGTGCGACGTGCTAAACTTGTTAAAATCTCTCTCCCTATCAGGAGACTCCTGGCCGAACTATGTCCGGCTTGAGCGGGAAGCGGACGACGAAGAAATTCGTTACCCACCCACCATCCAATTAATAGCCACTATCGACGAATTAACCGACACGCTTGATTTCCACTCCGAAGACATTGACGGTGTGGATAACGATGCCGGAGAAGAGCAGGAACCACCGCCCATAGGGCGCTGGACAGCCACCTCATCATATGATATATATATATATATATATATATATATATATATATATATATATATAGTGGACACACCCAAAGAAAGCAATGGTGATGATGCAACGGAGAATAATCCCCTTGAAAAGCAAACAAAGCGCCAACGTCAGCGGCGCTGCTCCAAAGCCCGCCACAGCAAAAACAGCAATAACGGCACAACAAAGAATAATACCCTGGATGACCCCTTAGACCCAGCGATGGAGCAGGATAAGTCTTGGACGGCGAACACAGTCCGGGGCCGCAGTCTGATCACGGTGATGCCGAAGACAAAACTTATAAACCTGTCTTCGGAGAGGAGAACAGTCCGGACGATGATGCACGAATCATCCCGGAGAAGCACTTGGAACAAGAGAACCTCCACAAAAGGCTTATCGCCACCACGAGGACTTGAAGAAGCAGAAGCAAAGGCTTAAGGCCGCGCAGGATACGCTCAACCATAGATGGAACAAAGTGCTCGACACTAATGAAGAACACGGCGGCGATCGCCACACAAAGAGCTACCCAAAGCGCGAGCTGCTGCCCAAATTTGACGACGAGGCCGTAGAGCCCATCCCACCGAAAAACAATATGGACGATCGGCCGGACCGACCATCCCTTGGCCGAGACAGAGCGGCTGATGACGCCGCACATAAGTCAGCACACGATCTACGTGAGCACCTTGACAAGAGAGCTAGTATGGCTAGGTCCATCTATGGATCTAGGAAGCATGTTCCTACGCAAGATCAAGGCAACCAAACTGTCTATTCTGATCAACTACCAGCTCGGAATCAACATCGAACAGCACAGCCGTCGGACCTACGCCACGACACATCCAGATACAGGGGCGCCGCACACCCCCTATGCTTCACCGATGAGGTGCTGGATCATGAATTTCCAGAGGGGTTCAAACCCATGAACATCGAGGCATATGATGGAACAACAGACCCTGCAGTCTGGATTGAGGACTTTATTCTTCATATCCACATGGCTCGCAGAGACAATCTCCACGCCATCAAATACCTACCCCTCAAGTTGAAAGGACCATCTCGACACTGGTTGAAAAGCCTCCCCGAAAATTCCATTGGAAGTTGGGAGGAACTCAAGGACGCTTTCAGGGCTAATTTTCAAGGGACATATGTCCGACCTTCGGATGCAGACGATTTAAGTCACATAATCCAACAGCTCGGAGAGTCAGCCCATAATCTGTGGAACAGATTTCTCACTAAGAAGAACCAAATCGTCGACTGCCCGGATGCCGAAGCCTTAGCGGCTTTCAAACACAGTGTCCGGGGCGAATGGCTTGCCAGACACCTCGGCCAGGAAAAACCGAGGACAATGGCAGCCCTAACAAGCCTTATGACCTGCTTTTGCGCGGGTGAGGATAGTTGGTTGGCCCGTAGCGGCACCAGCGACCCAGGCACATCCGAAATCAGGGACGTCAATGGGAAGCCACCACGCAATAAAAACAAGCATCGAAATAATGAAGACAACCCAGACAACACGGCGGTAAACGCCAGATTCAGGGGCTCTCGACCCGGTCAACAGAAAAAGCCATTTAAAGGCAGCGAAGATGGACCGACCAGCCTAAACAAAATTCTAGACAGATCATGTCAGATTCATGGCACCCCCGAGAAACCTGCAAATCACACCAACAGAGAATGTTGGGTTTTCAAGTAGGCCGGCAAGCTAAATGTCGAACACAAGGGGAGAGAGCCGCCAAGTGATGACGAGGACGAACCTCGCCAGCCGAACACTGGGGGACAGAAAAAATTTCCACCAGAGGTCAAAACAGTGAACATGATTTATGATGTATACGCTGTAACCCGTCACCCCCAAATTCAACCCATGGTCGGCCTGCCCGATCACTTTCGATCACAGGGATCATTCGACTAGTATCCAGCACAGAGGTTCGGCGGCCTTGGTGCTCGACCCAATAATCAGCGGATACCATCTCACCCGAGTCCTCATGGACGGCGGCAGTAGTCTCAATCTGATATATCAGGACACTGTCCGCAAGATGGGGATAAACCCATCAAGAATCAGCCAAAGCAATGCTACCTTTAAAGGAGTAATACCGGGCGTAGAGGCCCGCTGCACGGGCTCTCTAACACTAGAGGTTGTATTCGGTTCTTTTGACAACTTCCGAAGCGAAGAACTAATCTTCGACATCGCTCCATTCCAAAGGGACTACCATGCACTACTCGGAAGAACGGCCTTCGCTCGTTTCAATGCAATTCCGCATTACGCTTATCTTAAACTTAAAATGCCCGGTGTCGGTGTCAAAACCGGCGGATCTCGGGTAGGGGGTCCTGAACTATGCGTCTAAGGCTAATGGTAACAGGAGGCTGGGGACACGATGTTTACCCAGGTTCGGGCCCTCTCGATGGAGGTAATACCCTACTTCCTGCTTGATTAATCTTGATGATATGAGTATTACAAGAGTTGATCTACCACGAGATCATAGAGGCTAAACCCTAGAGGCTAGCCTATGATGATGATTGTTGTTGTCCTATGGACTAAACCCTCCGGTTTATATAGACACCGGAAGGGGCTAGGGTTACACAGAGTCGGTTACAGAGAAGGAGATCTACATATCTGAATCGCCAAGCTTGCCTTCCACACAAAGGAGAGTCCCATCCGGACACGGGACGAAGTCTTCAATCTTGTATCTTCGTAGTCCAACAGTCCGGTCAAAGTATATAGTCCAGCTGTCGGGATACCCCCTAATCTAGGACTCCCTCAGTAGCCCCTGAACCAGGCTTCAATGACGATGAGTCCGGCGCGCAGATTGTCTTTGGCATTGCAAGGCGAGTTCCTCCTCTGAATACTCCATAGAAGATCTTGAACACGAGGGTCGTGTCCGGCTCTGCAAAACAAATTCCACATACCACCGTAGAGAGAATGATATTCCACAAATCTAATCTGCTGACAACTTTTCGTAGCGTGACATCACGCTACGGCCTGGTCATTATTCGAAGAGTTTCTCACAACCTTCCGCCGCACATATTGCGAGGCAGTTTTATCGGCACGTCTTCTCGAAGCAGAGATCGTGTCCCCTTATTACGGGATCCTCATCAATACGGGTGTGGGTAACACAACCGTGCCATCAATCGTGGTGTTTGGAGAATAAGCGAATTTACCGGGCAAGTGGGGAGGCGCTAGATCCCTGCTGCCTTTATAAGGAGATAAGAACTCCCTTTTTCACCCATGCCCTCTTCTTCTTCTGCCCATTCATTCTTTTTCGCTCGAGCCCTAGTGCCCAAGCGTTCGTCCTCTCCGCCCACAAAGGCTTCCCGAAAATGTCCGGATCCAGAGCAGGAGGCAAGTGGATGGCCTATACCATCCGGGAAAACGATATCAAAAGGCTTCGGGGGGCCAGGTATTTGGCCAAGAGAATTGGCCACCACCTTCCGACGGCGGGACAGATCATCCCCACTCCGGAGCCCCACGAGAGGGTGGTATTCCTCCCTCATTTTGTCCGCGGGCTAGGGTTTCCCCTTCACCCATTCGTTCGCGGCATCATGTATTATTACCTGATTGATTTTCACGATCTATCCCCAAATTCCTTCCTCAACATATCGACATTCATCGTCGTGAGTGAGGCCTTTCTCCGCATCCCGCCACACTTTGGTTTATGTCTAGAGGTGTTTAATGTGAAGCCTAAGGTAGTGTGCGGCGAGCACGCCGAGTGCGGAGGAGCCATGGTGAGCAGGATGCCCAATGTTACATGGCCAACAGGTAATTTCAATGATTCCGTCAAGGAGTGGCAATAGTAGTGGTTTTATATCACTAAGCCACATGGCAAGGATTGGGCCGTTGCTCCGGAATTCAGATCCAAAGCCCCTCTGCGCCTCACGTCCTGGCCCAAGAAGGGCCTGGACTGGGCTTCGTCTGATGAACTATCAACGCTCCAGACGGGCGTTCAAGATATGGAAGATAAGAGCATCAAGCTCGTAAATGTAGTCCAGGTGATGTTGATTCGTCGGATTCTACCTTGTCAACACCGGGCTTGCAATTTATGGGAGTTCGACCCGGCTAAGCACCAGACCCTGCTAGAGCTGTTCGGCTCCTCGCATGAGGGCATCTGGAAGGTGCTTTTCAAGTCCGGCAAATCGTGGCCGGACTCCGCCGAGGACCGCGGGTACCAACTGTCCCACCCTGCAAGTTCGGTAAGTAATCATACGTTGACGATTCATGTGTAGTATTAGCACATACTTAGCAAAATGCCTAATGTATTTCCCACAACTTTCCTAGGGCTGGATGAAGAAGGCGGGGCGGATCTACTATCCGGCCCTGCTGCCAGAAGAACTGGCCGGCCCACTTCTAATGAAGATGCTGGTCCCGGCGCCTTACAAGGCACCAAAGAAGAAGACCGAAGAAGGGGTCAAGAAGACCAGGGGCGGCCTCCGTCGCCGTGGGGCCTCAGACACAAAATCTGAAGACTCCAACGCCCATCCTTCCTCCAAAGAGGACGAGGAGGAGGTGGAGGACGATGAATCCCCCATGGGGGGAAGAAAGAAAAGGACGGCCTCCTCATCCTTGGAGGCCGAGTTGCCCAAGAGGGGTAAAAATCCCCTTCCAAAGGAGTCCACTGCCGCCATCGACAACATCCCGGAGTGGGATCCCAGGGCCCAGCCCCTGATGAACTCGTGAGTATAAAATCCGAACACACTTATGCGTCCAGACTCGTCGTGGCATAATATTTTGATCTGAGCCATGCTTTTTACAGTCCTGCGAGGTTCCATACCGAACAACCTTCGTCGGAGGATTCGCTGGGTTCGGATGCTATGGAGAGCGGGACACCCCCAAAGGCCTCCTCCCCTAGTCATGTGAATGACACCGAGGTTTCATCCCAGAAGGACTCAGGCCACGAAGGAGGGGGGAAGATCGCAAAGGCGACGCCAGAAGGCCAAACTTCGGGGTTCGGACACACGGGAGAGAAGACTCCCGTGGATGTCGACGGCGGAGGTCATATTAAATCCAGCCCCCAGCCGGACACTATCCCGGAGGTTAATAAGGCTCTGGATTCAGGCAGGCGGCCTCCATTGGCTGGAAGGGGCGTGCCTATTCCTCCGGCGGCTTCTGTCCAACCAGAGGTGCTAGATGCTTTATTGGCGGCGCTGAAGGGCGCCTCCATTGTTGATGAACACCATGCCGTTATGGGCACGGTGATTGAGAAGATTCAATTTGCTGAGAGTGGACTGAATGAATCCTGTGTCAGCCTTATAAGAGGCTTCGAGGTATGGAATAGTGTAATAGTATAGATAGTAGCCCCTGATACACTGTTCGGTGGAAAAGAAGAACCAGACAAAGGATCAATTTTAGGTTCGCAGGAGACTCACTTGATGACATCTAACTGGTTTTGATAAGTAGGCGTCTATGGCGACTGCCACCTCTCAAGCTGCAGAAGTATCCGGACTGAAGCAAAGTCTGGAGCGGGCCGAAGAAGAACTTGGCCAAGTGAAGGAACAGCTGGAGGACAACCAAGGTATGTGGATACCTTGTTTATTAGGCACAAATGGTTGAAATGTGCGTAATAAAAATATTTTTATGATGTGCTCTAGGGGCGATGTCTGAAATTGAGGCTCTTAAAAGGGTTGTGGCCAAAGCCGAGAAAAGGGCAGCCACAGAGCAGGCTCTCCGTGAGAAGCATGAAGCCCGGGTTATTGAGGCCGAGCGAGAGCTTCAAGAGTCTGTGATGAAATGCGAGACCTTGGAGCAGAGTTTATTAGGGAAAGAACCCGAACTCTCCCAGGCTCGCCAAGCCGCAAGTGATGCCCGGGGGGAAGCCCAAGGTGCCCTAAAGGAAATCCAGGAAGCGAGGAAGAGTGTGGCTGGTTAGGCTTTTTTTATACAAAGCTGGTGTTTTGAAAGGAGGAAGTCAAGTTTGATGATTTTGAATTCTGATTTCTCCAGGGGTGTTCGCGGAGCTGCCGCCCAGCATATCTGATGCCGCCCAATTCTACCGAGCCGAAGGAAGGAATACTGCGGATAAGCTCTTCTGGATGCAGTATCTGGCGCAGAATTATCCGGTGGCTTTCTCCAATCATCTAAAGCAGCTGACCGAACTACATAAGGCGGCTGAACTAGCCATGAAGGACTTAATTATCCGGCTGTGGCCCGCCGAGCCGATTCCAAGCAGTTACTTTGGGCTCGTGAAGCGGCTTGTGAGTGTGTGCCCTTGACTCGAAGTCATCAAGCGGTTGGTCTGTATAGAGGGTGCGCGAATGGCCTTCGCTCGTGCAAAGGTGCATTGGGGGAAGATGGATGCGGAAAAGCTGATGACCGAGGGACCGCCGGAGGGGAAGGAGCACCGCATGCCCAAAATGTATTATGAAGGTGTGTTGACAGGAGCTCGCCTTGCAGCGGAGCAATGCACCAAGGACATTATATTTCCATGAACACGGTCATGTTTGTCCATTGTAATGTTTGACCAAGATCATTTCTATTATTTATTGTCTGTCATTTGACAGTTGTTCCTCTTGTGTGGCCTTTTTATATATTAATCCTGAGAGTTGGCCAGTCGTCGGCTTCCGCCCCTAGGCAGTGAATATGGGGGTGTTCGGGATAAACCTGAGCACTCTTTATCCCAGTTTTGGCTCCTTGAAGGAGGTGTTCAGCTAAGCGAACCAGGCAATCAGGCTATAGGGCTTTATCACTCTCACTTAGCCATAGGAAAAAGTATGGTGGGCGCAGCCCCTGGTGTTCGGAAAACCGTACCAGGGGTTCTATAAGCGCCTGGTCGGGAAAACAACTGATTCTTCGCACGCTGCATTGGTTATAGCATTATGCGGAAGAAATCCTTAAAGATTTGACAACCTCTCGAATAGTTGACCAGGTCTCGCCTCATCATGACAGTTACTTTTCAGCTTTCTCTACTGAGGTGCTCGTCCGGAAGAACTGGGACACAATCGCAGTAGTTCTCCTAGCGCTACCTTAGCCGATATAGCGGAACGTAAGGTACCCAAACATAGGAGCCGGGCAAACCCAACTATTGACCCAAGACATGATTCGGAGTTGATGCATATAATGCTATAAGTTCGGGGTGCCGAACTGTCATAAAGGTGTTCAGACTTTTTTGCCGTAATGTGGGTATAATGGAGCCCCTGGCATGCTAAGGCATATGGCGGTAAGCAGCTGCCTTTTAATGAAAGAGTTTTAATAAGAAATAACAGCAGACTAGCATCATATAAACTCACATGTTGTATTTGAGTAATACGTCTCAGCGTATGAGTACAGTTAATGTGATAAAAAGAAATATGACTGTGGAACCTGCTAGGAACAGGCGGGAAGAGGTTGTATGCGGATCCGGAGTATATTCGGATGAACAAAGAGGGGAGTGTCTAGCGATTCCCTTACGTGCCCGTGCTGCTTCCGCGTCATCCGTCCTGGCCTGCAAAGGTGAACCTGCGAAGAAAATGCAAGAAATGGTTTTTCGCCACAGAGCGGTTTAGCCGCAGTTTGTGGCTTGTCTTTTAAGTTTTGCCAGAGTATTTTTAGTTAAGCTCCGGACGGGCCGGTCTGCCCCGCCGCACCGTGGCTCAGACTTCTTCTACAGAGTTCGTGAGCTTGGCCGTCGACTTAAGGTTCGATTGGGAGGTGCCATTCATTGCTCTTGCTGTTAAAGCGGTGAGGGGGAGTTCGGCCCTGCCATTAACCATGATGACGCTGCGTGGACCGGGCATATTTAGTTTATGGTAGGCATAATGTGGTACTGCGTTGAACCGAGCAAACGCAGCTCGTCCGAGCAATGCCTGATAGTTACTGCGAAAGGGGACGATGTCAAAGAGTAACTCTTCGGTACGGTGACTGTCCGGAGATCCAAAGATCACTTCCAGAGTGATTGAGCCCGTATAGCAGGCATCTACGCCTAGTATGACACATTTAAAGGTGGTCTTTGTGGGCTTGATCCTCGAGGGATTGATGCCCATTTTGTGCACTGTATCCTGATAGAGCAGGTTCAGGCTGCTGCCACCGTCCATGAGGACTTGTGTGAGGTGGAATCCGTTGATGATGGGGTCGAGGACCAATGCGGCTAGATCACCATGACGGATACTTTTAAGATGGTCCCTTCGATCGAAAGTGATCGGACAAGAGGACCATGGGTTGAGTTTTGGGGCGACTGGCTTTATTGCATAGGCATCCCTTGGTTCACGCTCCTGCTTGGGGATATAGGTTGCGTGTATCATATTCACCGTTTTCACCTGGGGAGGAAATTTCTTTTGTCCTCCCGTTTTCGGTGATCGGGGCTCCTCGTCGTCGTTGTCGCTTTGAGACCCCTTCCCCTTGTTCTCGGCACTTGACCTGCCAGCTTGTCTGAAGACCCAACATTCTCTGTTGGAATGATTGGCTGGTGTTCCTGGGGTGCCGTGGATTTGGCATGGACGGTCCAGTATGCGGTCCAAACTGGACGGGCCTGAATTGTTTTTGTTGAATGGCTTTTTCCGCTGACCAGACTTGGAGCCACTAAATCCGGCATTTACTGTCGTGTCTTCGGCGTTATCGCCGTTTTTGCGACGCTTATATTTGTTGCGCTGTGGTTTGTCATTGCTATCCCTGGTTTTTGATGTGCCGGGATTGCTTGATGTGTTGTTGCTATGAGCCAACCAGCTATCTTCGCCGACACAAAAGCGGGTCATGAGTGTTGTGAGGGCTGCCATGGACTTTGGCTTTTCTTGGCCGAGATGTCGGGCAAGCCACTCATCACGGATGTTATGTTTGAAGGCCTCTAGGGCTTCGGCATCCGGACAGTCGACAATTTGGTTCTTTTTAGTCAGGAAGCGTGTCCAGAATTTCTTGGCTGACTCTCCGGGTTGTTGTGTTATGTGACTTAGGTCATCAGCATCCGGTGGTCGCACATAAGTGCCCTGAAAGTTGTCAAGGAATGCGTCTGCCAGGTTCTCCCAACTCCCGATGGAGTTTGCCGGCAAGCTATTCAGCTAATGCCGAGCTGGTCCCTTGAGTTTTAGTGGGAGGTACTTGATGGCGTGTAGGTTGTCTCCGCGGGCCATATGAATATGGAGGAAGAAATCTTTAATCCATACCGTGGGGTCTTTGGTACCATCATATGATTCAATGTTTACGGGTTTAAACCCTTCTGGGAATTCATGATCCATTACTTCGTCAGTGAAGCATAGGGGGTGTGTAGCGCCTCTATGCCGGGCTACATCACGACGCAGTTCGAATGAGTCTGGTATGTTGTATTTGGCCCGGCCGGACTTTTGTTTAGTGTATCCGGCGCGACGGTCGTTGTCGTGCGTTGTGGCGTGCCCCCGCGTTCCGTAGATCGATCTTGACTGTCCTACTTTGTTTTCCAATACATCTCGCAGGTCCTTCATGTATCCCCAGGCCTGCGTGTTTTTGCTTGTTTGGCGACGGGGTGCGGTCTGGACTTCAGGCTTGTACGCCGCTTTGTCTCGGCCACGAGGTGGCCGGTCAGCCGCATCATGCGCTGGTAGTGTGGGCTTTAATGCCTCCTCCTCGAGCTGAGGTAGCAACCTACGCTTTGGGTAACTTTTTGTAGGGCGCTTGAGTCCGTATTCCTCGGCAGCCAGGACCTCGGTCCATCTATCAGTTAGCAAATCTTGATCAGCTTGAAGCTGTTGTTGCTTTTTCTTCAGGCTTTTTGCAGTGGCCATAAGCTGGCGCTTGAAGCGCTCCTGCTCGACGGGATCCTCAGGCACGATGAATTTGTCATCACCAAGGCTCACTTCATCTTCGGAGAGAGGCATGTAATTATCATGCTCTGATTCCCCATCTGTTGCCTGTTCCTTAAGGCTAGTTTGCCCATCTTCCTGCTCAGCCTGCTCGAAGCCTGGCTCGGCAGGATTGTTTTCGTCTTCGGCACCATCCGGATTATTGTCGTCTCTTGTGTCGGTATCATTATTTTTACCATGGCGGGGCTTGGAGCAGCGTCTATGACGCCAGTGCCTAGATTGCTTCTCCGAGGGTTTATCCTCCGTCACCTCGTTGCCATTGCCTTCTTTGGGGGTGTCCACCATATATATGTCATATGATGAGGTGGCTATCCAGCGCCCGATAGGCGGTGGTTCCTGTTCATCTCCTGCATCGTCGCCCATAACGTCGATGTCTTTGGAGTCGAGCATGTTGGTTAGGTCATCGACAGTGGCTATTAAGTGGGTGGTGGGTGGGGAAGGAATTTCTTTGTCGTCCGCTTCCCACTCGAGCCAGACATAGTTCGGCCAAGGGTCTCCTGACAAAGAGAGAGATCTTAATGAGTTTAGCACGTCGCCCAAGGGTGAGTGCTGAAAGATATCCGCGGAGGTGAACTCCATGACCGGCGCCCAATCAGATTCGATAGGCACGGGCATACGCGGTTCGGGTCCTATAGCCGGAGACGAGTCCGAGGGTCCGACGGTACCGACCTCATAGAAGGTGGAATGAGTGTTCGGCTTCAAGGCCGATGAGTGTGCGGCCTCCGTGGCGGGATCCATCCACCCATCCTCGGATGGCACAGTCTGCTCCGGATTACTTCCTGGGGCAGACGCAGGCGCGATCACCCGAATATTGTCTGATGGAAGATCTAAGTCATGCTCGTCGGGACTGTCCGGTGCACCCAACACGGGCTCGAATCCATCGAAGATCAAGTCTCCGCGGATGTCGGCAGTGTAGTTTAGGTTTCCAAACCTGACCTGATGGCCAGGGGCGTAGCTGTCGATCTACTCCAGATGGCCAAGCGAATTGGCCCGCAGTGCGAAGCCGCCGAATATGAAGATCTGTCCGGGAAGGAAAACCTCCCCTTGGACTGCATCGTTGAAGATGATTGAAGGAGCCATCAAGCCTTATCGCGACGACACAGCGAAACTCTCAATGAAAGCACCAATGTCGGTGTCAAAACTGGCGGATCTCGGGTAGGGGGTCCCAAACTGTGCGTCTAAGGCTAATGGTAACAGGAGGCTGGGGACACGATGTTTACCCAGGGTTGGGCCCTCTCGATGGAGGTAATACCCTACTTCCTGCTTGATTGATCTTGATGATATGAGTATTACAAGAGTTGATCTACCACGAGATCGTAGAGGCTAAACCCTAGAGGCTAGCCTATGACGATGATTGTTGTTGTTCTACGGACTAAACCCTCTGGTTTATATAGACACCGGAGGGGGCTAGGGTTACACAGAGTCGGTTACAGAGAAGGAGATCTACATATCTGAATCGCCAAGCTTGCCTTCCACGCAAAGGAGAGTCCCATCCGGACACGGGACGAAGTCTTCAATCTTGTATCTTCATAGTCCAACAGTCCGACCAAAGTATATACTCTGGTTGTCCGGATACCCCCTAATCCAGGACTCCCTCACCCGGTCCACGTGGCGTCATCACAATTAGCGGATATATAGAGCGTTCCCTGCGTGCTGAAAAATATGTGGCAGCTCTAGCAGCCGAACCACTGACCGGCCTCTCCAACCCACGTATCTAATCGGTCGTTGAGATCACGGACACGGCTAGACATGTTCGGAGCACCACTATTTGTAGCAGCCCAGATAAACCTGAGCTTGACTAATGGCTATGCCCCCATATGTGGTGCTAGGGGCTACCCGCACGAAAAGAATCCATAGTTCGGCTGGATCCTGTTTACACTCGAGAAATTCAATTTTCATGGTTCATTAAGTTTAACCAACGTTACGCACGGTCACAAAAGATTATTTCACCTGAGTTTTTTCCTTCTTTTTATAGATGACTGTCGCGTTATACCCTTCCAGGATATGGCACAACGGAGACAAAGGCGCAGACGTGCAACAAGGACCCGTTCCAAGGTTTCTTTTTAGATTAAGACCCTGTGTAAACCTTTTCTACTATCTCTTGTTGGCTCACACCCTCCTGGTGCTTAAAACGACCAAGAGGGATACCGGCGTTATTGGCAAACTTATATTCGCCGATCTATAATGGATGTTACAAGGGCAGCATCCAATGTGTTTTATGGGATTTATGCCCTTATCATAGCTGCTCTTTCGTCACGCCGAATTTATGCACGTATCCAAAAATTCAGGGATCATTATCAAGGGCGGTACTCATCCCAGTATATGTTGTAAAGTCTGAATACCTTCGGGAGTGTTTGGCGTCGCGAGTTTTGCCTTATATGCATCAGCTCCAAATCATGTCTCTGGTCAATAGTTGGGTTTGCCCGGGTCCCGTGTTTTGCTACCTTACGTTCCGCTATATCGGCTAAGGTGGCACCGGGAGAACTACTGCGATTGTGCCCTGGTTCATCTGGATGAGCACCTCAGTAGAGAAAGCCGAAAACTGACTGTCATGATAAAGCGAGAGACTGGTCAACCACTCAATGACCCAGCAGAATCTTCGCGATTCCTCCACATTAACGGAGGACCGGTTCCCCGGTCACGTATGTACATGCACCGTATTCGGATGAGCGCGGACATACCAGGGGCTATATAGTAGCCCCACTGTCAAACCCTTATGGCTAAGTGGAAGTGTTAAAGCTATATAGTCTGATTGCATGGTTCGCCGCGCTATCACCTCCTTAACGGACCAAGACGTTGGAACAAGTGTGATTATGCGCTTTGCTGAACACCCTCACATTATATGCGTGGGGGCTGAAGCCGACGACTTCAAACTTTCAGGTTATATACATACATACATAAACGACTGCATAGGAGGCACCACAATACTTTACGGGCAAAAGTATAAATATAGCCCTTATTATCAAAAGCATTGTTTTTACAATCAAGATACATGTCACTAGAACATGGTATTCTTTGAGCACTGAGCCTCTATTAAACGGGCACCTTCTAGGACTTCTTCAAAATAGTGCTTGGGCGAGTCCTGACCCCCGGTCGGACCCCTGGTTGCAATATCAGTGGCCTCCATCTCCGCCCAATACGTCTTAACATGGGCAAGAGCCATCCGCGCACCCTCTATGCACGCCGACCTCTTGACAGCGTCAATATGCGGCACAACACGAATAAATCATTGCACCAAACCAAAGTAATTATCCGGGCTCGGTTCCTTCGGCCACAAATGAGCCATGACAGCCTGCATGGCAAGACCGAATAACCTATGGAGCTCGGCCCACTTGGCCATTTGCTCATTCAATAGCAGCGGATGCTTTGGAGCACTGAACTGCGACCAGAACAATCTTTCCACCTCATGATCTTTCCGATCTTTGAAATACTCCGTCGCATCAGCAACACTCTTTGCTAAATCCAAGTATGCGTCTGTAGAACTCCACAGTTGATCAAGAGGGGCATACTTCGGATCGCCAAACTTCGTTCACAATAAAAAGGGCTTCCCAGCGGTGATATCACCAGCTTGCCGAAGCTCCTCCCACGCCGCTCTGATTTCAGAGCGAGTTTCCTTTGCTGCTTGCAAGGCCTTCTCCAGGTCAGCCGTTTTTGTTTTGTTTTCCCTTTCAAGAAGCTCATATCGGCTGGCGGCATTTCGTAGCTCAATAGCCATATCGGCTACTTTACCCTCACTTTGGCGATGAGCAGCCTGTTTGGCTTTTAATTCTTCGGCTGCCTTCAGGGCAGCCGCATCACTTCTCCTGGCTTGCCCCTTGGCCCAGGCAAGCTCTGCCCGCAAGGTCTCCACGGTGGCAGCTCCATCTGCAATCACAACATACTATAAATACTAGCATCATGCTCTTATTAATATTTGCTGACCACCTGAATATAAATACCCTGTACCTAGTCAAGCTGCTTGTTTACAAGCATGACGTCCGCATCCGCCACGTCAAGTTGCCGCCTCAATTCGGCAAATTCAGCACTCCGATCAGCCGCCGGATCCGCAGCCGCCTGCGCATGAAAACAGCGCTCTTATTACCCGATACTATGATCCTCTACTCGCCTCATCTGGACGGCAACCAGAGTCTCAGGGGCTACTAACTATACAAAGTACACCTTGTGTGTACAGTACAGTCAAAAACATGTATATCACTACTTCGCCTACCTCAAAGCCTCTTAGCAGGCTCATGAAGGCTTCATTCAACCCGCTTTTTGCGGATGAAATCCTCTCAACCACCGTACCCATTAAGGTACGATGTGCCTCTGAGATAGCCGCTTGCTCCAAAAGACCCATCAATGTGTCCGGTTGTACACCGAACAATCCCGGGCTTTTTCTGTCGGTCTCCTTAGGAGCCGAGAACTCCAGACTTTGGGTGGCCGAAGAGTTAACTTCTGGTCTTTGTGGATCAGGAGAAATCCTCCAGGACGACACCTCAGGGTCGTTCGCCTCATGAGGCGGGGAAGCGGGAGGGGGGGTTTCGCTCTCCATCATCTCCGGAAGAAGATCCCCTGAGGACAAACAATGTTGAGAAGGGCTATGAGCCGGACTGCAAAACATATGTCTCGGTTGTTATTCTCAGGAAAGGAGCAGAGCATATTTACTGAAGTGCCTTTGTTCACTTACGGCTCGGTTGACAGTTGGCCCCCTTGTGGGTGCTGTGCGGTAAGGATGCCCTCCGAGACAGGTCCCCCTGGTGAATGTTTCTTCCCTTGTCTGGAAACCTCCGTTTCCAAGTCTTCAGGGGCGGTCCTTTTCTTCCCGTGGGGAGAGGAGATTCTAGATTCACCTCCCCGATCATCCTCCAATGCGGAGGCACTAATTCCCCCGGTTAGGATGTGTAATGTATGAAGCCAGCTTTTGGATTCTCTATTCCTCCCCTCGTCTTCTCCTGATGGCACTTGATAAGGTGCGCGAGCCAGCATCCTGGTTAGCACAGGATCCGGCGAGCCTTTGGGAAGAGGGGTCGAACACCTGATCCTCTCTGCCTTTCTTATCCAATCCTGGCCAAGGGTGGTTTTTCATAATAATGTTGTGACAAATATAATGACAGCATGTTCGATCGCGAAATTACTTACTTGGGTATCTTGACGGTTGCAGTTGAGACCCACATGCTCCATTGTGTCTGGACACTTTATTCGTGATCCGAAGAATAATCGATACATCCCTTCGAGCGTCACGCCGAAGAAGTGTTGAATTGTTCGCGGTCCTTCCGGGTTGAACTCCCACATACAGAGAGATCGACGTTGGCATGGCAGGATCCGGCGAACTAACATTACTTGAATTACTTTGACGAGGTCGGTATCCCTCTTGAGGAGATCTCGGATGCGGCTTTGCAATGTCAGCACATCATTGACTGGTCCCCAGTCCAGCCCCTTGTTGACCCATGATGCCAGTTGTAGCGGAGGGGCAGAGCGGAAGGCTGGGGTGGCTGCCCACTTTGTACCTCAGGGTGCTGTGATGTAAAACCACTCCCGTTGCCATAGGTCGGATGCCTCTGGGAAGGAACCCTTTGTCCATAAGGCGTCGGCACCTTTGCTTATTATAGCGCCCCGCACTTCGCGTATCGCCCGTCGATCATCTTTGGCTTCACATTGAAGGTTTTGAGCCATAAGCCGAAGTGGGGGTTAATGCGGAGGAAAGCCTTACACACGACGATGAACGACGAGATGTGAAGGAAGGAATCTGGAGCTAGATCATGAAAATCCAGCCCATAATAGCACATGAGCCCTCTAACGAAGGGATCAAGACTAAAGCCTAGCCCTGGGAGGAAGTGGGAGATGAATACGACACTCTCGTTGGGTTTGGGAGTGGGGATAACCTGCCCTGAAGCGGGTAGCTTGTGAAGAATCTCGGCGGTCAGATACCTAGCCTCCCTAAGCTTTTTGATGTCCTCCTCTATGACAGAAGCGGCCATCCACCGGCCTTGAAGGTTGGGTCCGTACATAGTTGAAGGTCCAGAGCGCTTGGACTGAACCTTGGGTGTTGGAATTCGAGGTAGGAGAAGGGAAGGATCTAGTGTGGAAAGAAAAGGACAGGTCTTGGCCACCTTATAAAGAGGACGAATATCAAGCGTCCTCCGCGTGGCCGTTTGGAGCTTGCCTAAAACTGAGGAGTCATACTAATGGCACGGTTGGGTTACCCACGCCCGTATCGATGAGAATCCCGTGATAAGGGGAACACGATCTCTGCTTCGACAAGACGTGCCAATAAAACCGCCTCGCAAGACGTGTAGTAGCAGGTTGAGAAAAACGGTTCGCATAATGACCGGGCCGCGGCGTGATGTCATGCTATGAAAAATTGTCGGCGAATTAGACTTGTGAAACATTGTGCTCTCTACGGTGGTACGTGGAATTTGTTTTGCAGAGCCGGACACGATTCATGTGTTCGAAATCTACCTTGGAGTATTCGGAGAAGGAACCCGCCTTGCAATGCCGAAGACAATCTGCGCGCCGGACTCATCGTCATTGAAGCCTGGTTCAGGGGCTACTGAGGGAGTCCTAGATTAGGGGGTCGTCGGATAGCCGGACTATGTGAATGACATATTGTTGATCGTAAATGATGTAGAATTTCCTAGAAAGCATAAAGGAGAATTTGAAAGGAGTTTTTCAAAGAAAGACCGTGGTGAAGTTGCTTATATATTGGGCATCAAGATCTTTAGAGATAGATCAAGACGCTTGATAAGATTTTTCAATGAATACATACCTTGACACGTTTTTTGAAAGAGTTCAAAATGGATCAGTCAAAGAAGAAGTTATTGCCTGTATTACAAGGTGTAAAGTTGAATAAGGCTCAAATCCCGACCACGCCAGAAGATAGAAAGAGAATGAAAGTCATTCCCTATGCCACAGTCATAGGTTCTATAAAGTATGTTGTGCTATTTATCGGACCTATTGTTTTCCTTGCCATGAGTTTGGCAAGGGGGTACAATAGTGATCTAAGAGTAGATCACTGGACAGCGGTCAAAATTATCCTTAGTGAAGACTAAGGAAATGGTTCTCGGTTATGGAGGTGACAAAGAGTTCGTCGTAAAGAGTTACGTCGATACAAGTTTTTACACCAATCCAGATGACTCTAAGTCTCAATCTGGATACATATTGAAAGTGGGAGCAATTAGCTAGAGTAGCTCCATGCAGAGCATTGTAGACATAGAATATTTGCAAATTACATACGGCTCTGAATGTGACAGACCCATAGACTAAACTTCTCTCACAAGCAAAACATGATCACACCTTAGTACTCTTTGGGTGTTAATCACATAGCAATGTGAACTAGATTATTGATTCTAGTAAAACCCTTTGGGTGTTGGTCACATGGCGATGTAAACTATGGGTGTTAATCACATACAGATGTGAACTATTGGTGTTAAATCACATGGCGATGTAAACTAGATTATTGACTCTTGTGCAAGTGGGAGACTGAAGGAAATATGACCTAGAGGCAATAATAAAGTTATTATTTATTTCCTTATTTCATGATAAATGTTTATTATTCATGCTAGAATTGTATTAACCGGAAACTTAGTACATGTGTGAATACATAGACAAAACATATTGTCCCTAGTATGCATTTACCAGACTAGCTCGTTAATCAAAGATGGTTATGTTTCCTAACCATAGACATGTGTTGTCATTTGATGAACGGGATCACATCATTAGGAGAATGGTGTGATGGACATGACCCATCTGTTAGCTTAGCATTATGATCGTTATAGTTTCATTGCTACTGCTCTCTTCATGACTTATACATGTTCCTCAGACTATGAGATTATGCAACTCCCGAATACCGGAGGAACACCTTGTGTGCTATCAAACGTCGCAACGTAAATGGGTGATTATAAAGATGCTCTACAGGTGTCTCCGAAGGTGTTTGTTGGGTTGGCATAGATCGAGATTAGGATTTGTCACTCCGTGTATCGGAGAGGTATCTCAGGGCCCTCTCGATAATGCACATCACTATAAGCCTTGCAAGCAATGTGACTAATGAGTTAGTTACGGGATGATGCATTACGGAACGAGTCAAGAGACTTGCCGGTAATGAGATTTAACTAGGTATTGAGATACCGACGATCGAATCTCGGGCAAGTAACATACCGATCACAAAGGGAACAACATATGTTGTTATGCGGTTTGACCGATAAAGATCTTCGTAGAATATGTGGGAGCCGATATGAGCATCCAGGTTCCGCTATTAGTTATTGGCCAGAGACATGTCTCGGTCATGTCTACATAGTTCTCGAACCCGTAGGGTCCGCACGCTTAACGTTCGGTGACAATCGGTATTATGAGTTTATGTGTTTTGATGTACCGAAGGTAGTTCGGAGTCCCGGATATGATCATGGACATGACGAGGAGTCTCGAAATGGTTGAGACATAAAGATCGATATATTGGATGAGTATATTTGGACGTCGGAATGGTTCCGGGTGAGTTCGGGCATATATCGGAGTACCGGGAGGTTACCGGAACCCCCGGGAGGTATATGGCCCTTATTGGGCCATAGTGGGAGAGAAGAGAGGGAGGCATAGGAGGGGGCGCGGCCCCTCAAGCCAAATCCAAATTGGGTGGGGGCGCCCCCCCCCCCCTTTTCTTCCCCCTCTCTTCCCATTCCTTCCACTCTTAGCCCAACTAGGGAAGGGGGGAATCATAAGTAGGACTCCCCGTGGGGCACGCCATAGGAGGGCCGGCCCTCCCCCTCCTCCACTCCTTTATATACGGAGGGGGGGCACCCCATAGACACACAAGTTGATCATTGATCTCTTAGCCTTGTGCGGTACCCCCCTCCATCATAATCCACCTCAGTCATATCGTTGCAGTGCTTAGGCGAAGCCCTGCGTCGGTAGCTTCATCATCACTGTCATCACGCCGTCGTGCTGACGAAGCTCTCCCTCGACACTCTGCTGGATCATGAGTTTGTGTGACATCACCGAGCCGAACGTGTGCAGATCGCGTAGGTGTCGTACTTTCGGTACTAGGATCGGTCAGATCGTGAAGACGTACGACTACATCAACCGCGTTGTCATAATGCTTCCGCTTACGGTCTACGAGGGTACGTGGACAACACTCTCCCGCTTGTTGCTATGCATCACCATGATCTTGTGTGTGCGTAGGAATTTTTGAAATTACCGCGTTTCCCAACAGTTACTACAACAAGATTCTTGGCTTCGGTGAGGTAGGGCCGACGATGGTGGCACGCCTTTGACTCTCTCCAGTGCTTGTAGACGTCGCTAGGTGGTTTAAGGATAGGTTGTACCTTTTACTTATGATGTTTTAAAAAACCAGATCTATTATTAAAGTTTATCATATGTATAAATCACGTCAAACATAATAAAGTTACGTGAATGTCTTTTGTACTAGGGCAGCGCTACGCGTCGGCCGGTAGATAATCTGAAAGATCTGCCCCCTAAGCGGCCGTTAGATCTTGTCCAACCAACGGTCTAACTCCGTCCTCATTATTGCAACAAAGTGTGTTACAGAACCCGTTTTGCAACAGAATTCATGTTGCAGAAACATTCAAATGTTGCATTTTTTTCGTCTTCATTTTTTTGCAACATGGATGATGTTGCGGAAGGATTTTTACAACATAAATGATGTTGCATAAATTAGAGGAAGAATGGAAGCTTGGAAGGAACATGGGAGGCAACTGCGCTCGAGGGATTCAGATCCAAATCCTGCAACATACGAGTTGTTGCGGTGGGAAAACTGCAACAAGGGCTCAGTTGCAAAATCATAAAATATGATGCTAGGTGAGCCCTGCAAGACACGCATCACACGGACGAGGCGGCAGACACCCACGTCTGATCCACCGGCTGAAGCCAAACTTTTCCCTTTGTACTACTGTGACAGCTGACAAATATATAGCTTTCCGAGAAGAAAAATATGTTGTATGCTCGTGGTTTCCTTTGTGGCTCACCATAACTGCAGACGTGTCTGGCGATTCCTATTTACCACATACTGCGGCGGTTAGCATGCAAAAGCGCACCCATGCAGCGGCACCGATGCTACATGGGTCGATCCATTTTGCGGCTTCTTTTCAACTGCTTTGTGGCTTTCACTGTGTATTTCTTCAGCGGTTTTGGGAACCTCCTCTGAGCCGATTTATTCGTTTTTATTTTCGCTTTCTTTCGATTTTGTCTTTCTCTTTTTTTTAACATTTTTCCTTTCTATTTATTTTTATCACACCTACAAACTTTTTTGAAATCCTGAACGATTTCAAAATTAATACTGTTTTAAATCATGAAAAAAATTCAATTCATAAATCATTTTTTAAAATCAGGAACAATTTTCAAATTTGTGCATTTTAAAAAAATATGCGAACAATTTTCAAACTCATGAAAATTATTGCAATGAAAGGTCTCCTTCCATAACATTCAATTACGAGTACGAGAATTGAAAGACATGAAATTTCTCAGTTCTCTATGGCGTCTAGTAGATAGATAGAATATTTTCAGGAACAAGAAAATCAGAAGAATCTTTCTCTCTATTCACTATCATTCCACGTCTTTGACTGCTATTAGTTTCTTTTTTTACTACAACAACTATAGTTTGATATGAGAATACAATTCTCAAAATAATGGAAACGATTCTCTTATAGGAAATGGTTCAAAAATCGCTATTCCACCTTTTAGGCATCCAGAAAAGTGATACGTCTGAAGATCATGCATTTCATTCAAGTTCAGATCCATTTTCGAGTCCATGATATAATATGACCAAATTGGAAAGATCTTCCATCTGTTCAGATTAGAAAGAATAAATGCAAAGGTGTATAATAGATCGATATGAAGATCGTGAGCTGCCCCATAATGAAACCTGCAGTATTCGTGAATATCCCCTTCTTCCTAATCCAAGATTGGAGAGAGAAGATCTAAGAGGGGCATATGGAGAATGTAGTCAGAAATATATAATAGAGTCTGCCACAACGATCGAAATAATTATCCTCATCGAGAAACTTAGATTACTAAATAGAAGATATTTGAAAATCATGGCATGGGTCTTTGTTTTTTCTTTTCTTTCTTTAGAGTTTTCTATGTGCACAATTTCTCGATGTCTCGATGAGAATTTCTTGACTTTCCATATATAGAAAGAGGTAGACTACAAATGACTTCTCTGAATATTTACAAAATTTGTGAGTTTTAGAAATTCATGAAAAAAATCGAACTCATGAACTTTTTTGGAAAATTGTAAATATATACTAAATTTGTGAATATTTTTGCAATTCATGAACATTTCTCAAACTCATGATATTACTTTTTGAAATTTATGCACATTTTTAAAACCACATATATATTTTTTGAATTCACGAATATTTTTGAAATTCATGAATAATTTTTGAATCCCGGAATATGTTTTCAAGTCCGCAAACATTTTTTGGAATTCTTAAAAAATATTCAAACTTATGAACAAACTCCTGAGCATTTTTGAAATAAGTGATTTTTGAAAATTATGAACTTTTTTTATTTCACAAATAGTTTCTCAAATGTGTGCACATTTTCTGAATTCGTTAAATGTTAAATTTGATGACATTTTTTTCAAATGGCGAATATTTGTTCAATTTTTTTTAAGTATCTTAGTACTCTCTTCGGTCCTTTTTACTCCGTGTATTAGATTTCTGTCAGGTGAAACTTTGCAAAGTTTGACCAAATTTATAATAAAAATATCAACAATCACAATACGAAATATATATATAATATGAAACTACATTTCATAACGAATCTGACAATATTGATCTGTCATTGTGAATATTGAAACTTTTTTCTATAAGTTTGATCGAAATAGAGATAGTTTGACCTTGGATAAATCTTATATGCAGACTAAAAAAGATCGGAGGGAGTAAAAGGCCGGGTGAAATAAATAAATTCTACTTACAACCGGCTATAATAAAATGACAACGCAAACACAATGGGGTGCTATGTGTGCACTTATTATTGAATGGCGTGTCTTTTTTGCATGGTAATACATGTCTTATTTATATCATAATAATCATAATACAAGCCACTACAAACCGATCTGACAAAATTGAAAAAACAGCAGAATGTTAGTTTTTGCATTAAGAAACAACAAACAAAAAATAAAATTACAATCAAGACAAAAAATCATCTGAACTTGACACCAACAGCCGTCACCTGCCTCTGGAACCACCACAACAGCCACCAAAGGAACAAATGACGGATCACCTTCACAACCGAGCTCAAAGTGGCTCTATCGCTGATATGCAGTTTTTCAGACATCTAAGATGGCTCACCAACGGCGAAACCATTATCTTTGAAGGAATCAGACCGGGGCAACTCCCAGAACACACCATCGAACTCCAAATCTGGCACCCCTACACGACTAAGACGCCGGAGGAGAAAACAACACCTGTCATCCACGAACCACGGATCCAGCACACGATCCACCATCTTTCAGATGTCGCCGATGCAGACCACAATTTGCATCCGCTCCCGGACTACCTCCTAATCTCCGCACCGGTGCTGGCTTAACGCCGTCGCAACGGCTGGAGCTCGAGGACACAGGTCCACTACGAGGATGTCCCTACCGCCACGCCGTCCTTGCTTGGACATACCGGTTTTTAAATCCATCCCAACCATAGGACCGAATCGCCTCATTGGAGTAGGATCTGAAGAAACTTTATTCAGTACTGCCATCGTCGCACTGAAGCCAAAACAATGAACAACCTAAAAACCTAAACTATTAGAGTAAAAAAGGATCCACATGCATGGATCCGATGACCCCCTCACCACCGACGACCGAGGTTGCCAACGGAGGGGAGCCGCCCGAGGGCGGCGGCGGGGGAGACGCCCACCGATTACCTTTCGTTTCTTGGAACGGAAGAAAGAAAAGCAGACGTCCCTACACGACTCCTGAAAGGTGTGTTTGCTGAGTTTCCAGTGCACAGGTCGCTGTATAGAAGTTCCCATGCAGGCATCCCATCACGGCCTAATAAATCTCGGGCACAGCTACAGTGTTTCAAAATATCCGACGTGCGTGCCGGGCGCCACCACCTTGGCGAATGCTGGCCACCAAGCGACGGGGGTGAGCGTGCCCGCGCCGCCGGCGTGATCGATTCGATCCCTCCACTCGACCAAAGCTATAAATCACCATGCGTAATGTGCGCGTCTTCTTCTTGACGATGCTCCTTCCTAGTAAAGCGTACATGCCATACCGTACATGTGCTTTATGTTACACATGAACATTTTTGGATTTTTTTACTATATACTAAATTTGCGAACGTTTTTCGAACTCATGATATATTTTTTGAAATTCATGACATTTTTTAAGACCGCATACATGTTTCAAGAAGTCATGAATATTTTTGAAATTCATGAACATTTTCTGAATCCATGAATATGTTTCAAATCCATGAACATTTAAAATTTATAATATGTTTTCAAGTTTGTGAACATTTTTTTGACTCGTGAAGATTTTCGGAATTCATATCAAATATTCAAACTGACGAAAAAGTTGCTGAGCATTTTTTGAATTCGTGATTTTAAAAATTCATGGACTTTTTTTCTATTCCACATTTTTTTAATGCGCGAACATTTCTGAATTCGCTAAATGTTAAATCTGATGACATTTTGAAAAATCATGAACCTTTTCTAATTTTCTTGAAGCATCGAGCCTCAGCGATTTGGCATTCCTGGCCGTTGGATCTTTTGCTTGATTTGATTTCGGCCGTCGGATCTCGCCTCAGGATGACACCAGCCGTCGGATCGACCCGGTGTACATGTAGCAATGAATAGTTACCACCTCCCCGCGCAGTTTCACTCCCGGCGTGCCATCGCGCGTAATTAGACTGCTCCGCCAAGGGCATTTTAGTCATTTCGTGTAAGGTGGTATAAAATCGGGTCGCTCCTGTGGTGGAGACCTGGCGGCCGCCTCCTCCCGCACTCGCTCGTTCCTCCTCCTCCTCTACGCCTCCTCCACCCAATCCCTAACCCTAGCAGCTCCCGACGCCGCCGCCATCTCCTTCGCCCAGCCCGACAGACCGCCGCCGTCCATCTCCTTCCCCGGCGTCGTCACCATCGTCCTCGCAGGCACACGGCAAGAGGAGCACCCCCACCCTCTCCTCTCCTCCTCCCCTCATGACGAGCCAGGACAAGGAGGGCCACCGTGGCCGAGCAGGTCAGGCGGCGCGTCCAGATCGCTGAGAAGCCGCCCGCAAGGTCATCCATGGCGCGACCGAACAGAGCAGGTTAGGAGGGAGACGCTGGTTCCTCTTTCCCGCTGCTTATCTAGGTCTATTTATCGTGATTCGTAGGGATCTGGTTAGGTTTGCTAATTTTATCCTCAGCATGGTCCGGTTGCTGCGGATTGGTGCGCTATAGAAGGTACCTCGTGTTCCTCCCGTACCAGTGGATTTGATCTCCCCCGAATCTTTTTGCATTTGGATCCTTTTGCATCTCCCGTTCCTCCTTTGGTTTCTTCTTCTTGCCTCTTCCGTTCCTTTGGATGTTTCTTGGGCTATTTTGGCTGCTTGTTGGGCGTTCATTTTTTTCTCTTGCTTCTTTCATTTTTATGTGCTTCCTCTTCACCTGATGACATTGTATTATTTATGTGCTGCATAATTGTTTTGCAGGTACTATGCTTGTCGTGGATTGCTGCCTCACGTGTGCGCGGAGCACAGCTTGGGTGTTCAGGTAGCTGACTTACCCCCTAAATTATTTTACTTACTAGGTTTGATGTGTGTATGGCTCCCTAATAAGCAGTTCTCTTTGGTGCATCATGTTCTTCCAGTTGCTTGATTAAATAGACAGCCCTGCCACATTTATTTATGAGAGGAGGCGCTTGATAGATAGGGATTTAATACAAGAAACTGCTATATAGGGATGACCCTTGTATGTTTATCAAAGAAATTTTTGATGTAGGCCTCAGGCTTTCTTGGGTTTATTAAGTGAAAGAGCTAGATTAGCCAGCCGGTTTGTTTTGGGGTTTGCACATAAAT
Organism: Triticum timopheevii; assembly: GCA_963921465.1. Taxonomy (NCBI): domain Eukaryota; kingdom Viridiplantae; phylum Streptophyta; class Magnoliopsida; order Poales; family Poaceae; genus Triticum; species Triticum timopheevii. The sequence continues at coordinate 482,668,159 of OY997270.1, read as the reverse complement.
CCTACATCTTCCATATGATTTTTAGGCCTCATGTTAGGGGTTTGGCTATTGCATCAGCTAGCTGATTTACCCCCTTATTTCCTTTACGTTGATTTGATAATGTGCATGTATTAATGTTTAGTGTCACTTGGATTGAGAACCTTGATGGAACAATGAATCGAGTTAAAATGAATTGTGGCTTGTTCCAGCTTAAAAAACAATATGCTACAAATGTAAAATGAATTGTGACTAACCAAAACAATCTTTGTGCCTGGATACTCAGTGTGGTTCTTTATTTGATTGAATGTCGCTCCTTCCAATTTGTGCTTATTATTTTGCATGACGTGATTTGAGTTTAAGGGCATAAGGTTGTGCTTATTATTAGTTGCTGCATCTGTGATTTGAGGATCTATAATTCAATTACTACAGTATGCTGCACCTGTGATTAGAGGTGTAGGCCGTACCAATTTTTTGGTCTTTATATTGGTGATTTTGTTCTGTTAGGAGGTCACTACCAAGGCATAAGTTACTAGCGAAGGAGCAGCTGATGTATGAACGTCATTGGGTTCAAGGAGTAAAATATTATGGTTTGGCAGAAATGTCAGTTTATTACTATTACATGGAATCTAGAACCTATGCTAATGTGTGCAATCTGGACAAGGAGGGCAAATATTTTTGGGGGGCCTGATTCTTATGTAATTTCTCTCTATGTTGCAGAACTCTCTACTCTCATTTGGCGCAGCCCAGTATGTAGTGTCAGTGATTGCGATGCCTCCAGGAATATCAAACCGTATATATAGTCAATGATTGCAACGCCTCTAGGGATATCCCAAGAAATATTTAGCTATCCATTGCAGGTAAATGTATTTTCTAAAGATGTGCATGTGCCTTTCGTCATCGATTTGTGTGAATATCCTTTGTTAGCAATTTATGTTTTAGTTGTAACTTTTCAGAACAAGTTTGGGCCAATCAAGGCCAGTGTTCTCTGAAATCTTGTGTTGCCTTTTAGGCATGATCTTACGGTTGCATCTTTTGTTATCATGATGATGATGGATTACCTTGATGACAAGGCAAAGTTGATAACATATTATTTTCCTCTTTGACTGATGCAGCTGAATCTCTGAAGCTATATATGTGCCTTTTCGTATGTCATCTTCAGCTGCCTGTTGTTCACATGGTTTAACTGGATGCATTTTTCTCTTCATCATTTCCATTGTATGCTGGTTTTCTAGGTATCTTCCAAGATATTCTTGACTAAAACTTATATGATTTCCATATTATCCTGCAATTATTTTATACTAATTTGAACAAACGAGTTGATCTTATTATAACTTGGTCTATACTGCCTTTTCTTATTGGCTGTTCAGTATACAGATATATCATTCTATTAGATTTTCCATTGCTATCGATATGCTTTTGTGGGTTAGCTGATGCCTTGCAACCACTGACTTGCTTAGGTGCTACTAATGTTTTTTTTTGCTTTTGTATACATAGATAGTTATTTTCTTCAGGGGAAATTTTAAACTTCCTGACACCATGGATCTATGGCCATCTACTTTAGTTGTTATGTGATGATTTGATGCACTTGGCATATTAGGAGTTGATGATTTAGATCTGGAAGGAAATGTAACTTTGACATTGTATATTGCAAACTTTATCCAGTTTGAGGCACTGTTCAAGAAATCTTCCGATTCAGCGATTTATCGTCCGATTTATCGCTACTCTTGGGGTGACTGATAAGATTATGCCTTATCTTCACCATTTATCGTTTGGGCCGATTTATCGCTATGACAAGTGATTTATCATGAATCTACCGATAAATCAGGCCTATTCATAGCACTATGTTTGCCAAAACTATGTTTATTCGCGTTTTGTGGACCTTGTTACACAATATGTACTGTTGTCCTGTTTTATTCGTCATTATAAAAGGATTCAAAGGCTAGGAATCAAGGTAACACCTCTGTCAATATTGTTTTGGTGTTGAATATAGCATATTTTAGTGTTGGGAACCTGAGAATTGCAAAAAATGGCCGATTAATAGTCGACCGATAAAATCGATTAATCGACCGATTTCCGATTAATCTCTAATCCATAGCTGTCCAAGACGATAACGATAAGTGATATCCTCAACATTGGTTTGAGGTATTCCAGTGATCTTATCCTGTTAGCTTTCTTATATGATTCATATCCCTGTGTTCATAAGTGTTATTCAACAGGTATCGAAGAAATTTTATCTTGAGCAAAGAGAGCTTTCTTCCTTATTAGGTCGCTTTAGAGGGTAAGTAAGCTGTTCATGATAGCTCAATTATTAGTTTCTCTTCTATGGTTTCTTAGTAGTTAGCAGTACTTAGTAGTATCTCAAACACTATATAAAGTTGAAATCCTAACATTTTACTAGATGCAACTAGACAGTGGATGTTGCTAGGTCAGCATAGAGCAGAGAAAAATGCATCTTCTACGGCACATCACATTATGCTTCTTCCATAGGGAAGTTTCCAATGTTTATTTGCAAATCTCACTGATAGATACGTGGCCCCATTTTTGTGTTGAAGGTTATATGAGCTGATAACGACATCTTCTCATCTAAAATTTAAAATGAATGGGATTGATTGTCTATGGTGAAAGATGAGGATTGCTCATGCCTTTTTGCAAAACTAATTCTGGACCTTGTCTATGGTAAAAGATTACAACAAACATGACTTACATGTTGCTTGCATTCAACATATTCACGACCTTCAAACGCATGCATCTCCTCCGACCGCTTCTACCATCACGACACTTGCTCAGGACCTGCACAAGGCATCCATCCCCTCTTCAGCACCACCTTCGCCACTAGAACGCTTCTCCAACAGGGGAGGGCGAGCTGCACCAATACGCGCAGGGGAGGGCAAGCACCTGCCGAGAGTTGCGCTGTCGCGCGCAGGCGTGGGGGAAAACACGCGGTGAGCTCGCATAGGCATCCGTGAGGCAAGGATGAACTACGCCGACGCATGCGGAAGTGCACAAGCACGGGCGATGAGCCGCGGTGGGCATCGGCAGGGCGTGTGTGAGCACCGGCGCGGGAGCTACGGTTGCTCGCATGGGCATGGGCAAGCTACGACGGAGCTCTGCGGTGGCTTGCGCAGGCAGCAGTGAGGTACGGCGAGGAGCCACCAGTGACGACAAGAATGAGCTAGCCTGAGCAATCCTATCCAACCACACCCCACGCATCAAATAAGGATAGATAGCATCAGGGCATGTACATTAGACTAGACGGCAGCTGTCTATAACATGTATCCACGTCATGTAAGGAGAGCGCTATAGACACGTCCTACAACAGGGTGTCTAAAATCCTAACTGTCGCCCCTTATAGACAGCTGACTGTACATTGTTCTACATGCCCTCAAGGGCACTTTGGTCTTTTCAGTTGTAATAAAATGGAAAAGAACAAGAAAAGCAATGGAAAAAAGGAGAAATGACATTGTATAAAAGTGCACATGAACTGGATGGCATTTTTACGAAGCCAATCTTAACTGTGTCAATTGGGTAAAGCACCGTATTGAAAGTTGCAAATAGCAAATTTTATTCTAAAAACGATAATTCAAACTATCTTTTATTGTCGGATGGGCCCATGCCCAAACTAGGCCACAAGGAAGGCAACTCCTTGAGAATAACTAAGACCAATCCGTTCATCGGGCACTCTCGCACTCATCCACGGAGATCGGTCACCTTAATTTTCTTGGATAAATCAGCTAAGAAATCTGTAAGGAATCAACAGCATGTCCAGCCCAGGTGACCACGTGTAGCAGAGGTGACATGGAACATACCACCAAGGATAAGAGTAGAAGAACTATTTATTTCTCTAGCACTACATCACAGAAACAGACCCAGCTAGAGGATCAACACCTCATGTCTAAGAAGATTAAAAACAACTTTGTAATTCTGCGTCGAGTGCAAACTATCATTACGTGTTGTAGATCACTTATGCATGTACCAACTAGATGTACACTTTCATTGCATCAACTACTTTGCTGAATCAAGCCTTGGGACGACTTGCCAAATATTATTACAAAACATTTTAGTCAATGGAAACCACTCAGCTTTCATCTGGCTGAAACCAAGAGATTTGTTTCTGATATTTGCCTCAGATGGTCTTTGGGAGCATCTCAGCGATGATGCCGTTGTGCAAATCATCTTCAAAAACATAAGAAATGGTAGGTTATGATTAACATCAGCAACATTGAATCTTTCCACCTTGTATGAATGATCCATTGGACATATAAAATGACACTGAGGTTGTGCGAAATAATTTGTGCGGGGTTGAAAGTGCAACTATCCCTAGGTGGTTTTGGTAATTCCTAACAACGTATAGCTCATTGGGCTAATACTATTCCAAGACAAATATTTCAGGAAAGCTCAATGAATGGCATGGCATGGATGAGGAAAGTGGATTCCTCAAAATACTAAGGACAAAAGGATTGGCTCAAGCTCAAAAGCTCAAGACTCTTCATTTTATATTTTAGTGATCCAAGATCACATTGAGTCTATAGGAAAAGCCAATACTATCAAGGAGGGATGAGGTGTTTCTTAATGAGTTTCTTGCTCCACAGTGTTTAGTGATATGCTCCAAAAACCATCAACTACTTTCTCATATCCACATATGACCCAAACCAAAAGTCAAACTCGGCCCCACCGATTCTTTCTATCCGGCGCCACCGAGTTCAGATGTCACAGCCACTGCCACAAACCCTAGGAAAATCGGTTTCACCGAGAGGGATCTCGGTCTCACCGAGATGGGATTGTAATCTCTCTGTTTCCCTTCGTAACGTTTCGGTCTAACCGAAGTGAGTGATCGGTCCCACCGAGATTGCAATGTAAACTCTCAATTTCCTTTTTGTAACATTTCGGTCTCACCGAAATGAGCGAATCGGTCCCACCGAGTTTACCTGACCAACTCTCTGGTTAGCTTATTACCCAAATCGGTCTCAGCGAGTTTGTGTAATCGGTCTCACCGAGATTACGTTATGCCTTAACCCTAACCATATCGGTCCTACCGAGTTGCATGTCGGTCCCACCGAAAACCCTAACGATCACTAGGTTTACTAAATCGGTCCGACCGAGTTTGATGATTCGGTCCCACCAAGATTGGTAAATTGCGTGTAACGGTTAGATTTTGTGTGGAGGCTATATATACCCCTCCACCTCCTCTTCATTCGTGGAGAGAGCCATCAGAACAAACCTACACTTCCAACTTACCATTTCTGAGAGAGAACTACCTACTCATGTGTTGAGGCCAAGATATTTCATTCCTACCATATGAATCTTGATCTCTAGCCTTCCCCAAGTTGCTTTCCACTCAAATCTTCTCTCCACCAAATCCAAATCTTGTGAGAGAGAGTTGAGTGTTGGGGAGACTATCATTTGAAGCACAAGAGCAAGGAGTTCATCATCAACGCACCATTTGTTACTTCTTGGAGAGTGGTGTCTCCTAGATTGGCTAGGTGTCACTTGGGAGCCTCCGACAAGATTGTGGAGTTGAACCAAGGAGTTTGTAAGGGCAAGGAGATCGCCTACTTCGTGAAGATCTACCGCTAGTGAGGCAAGTCCTTCGTGGGCGACGGCCATGGTGGGATAGACAAGGTTGCTTCTTCGTGGACCCTTCTTGGGTGGAGCCCTTCATGGACTCGCGCAGCCGTTACCCTTCGTGGGTTGAAGTCTTCATCAACGTGGATGTACGATAGCACCACCTATTGGAACCACGACAAAAACATCCGTGTCTCCAATTGCGTTTGAATCCTCCAAACCCTTCCCTTTACATTCTTGCAAGTTGCATGCTTTACTTTTCGCTGCCCATATGCTCTTTGCATGCTTGCTTGAATTGTGTGAAGATTGCTTGACTTGTGCTAAGATAGTTAAAATCTGCCAAAGACTAAAATTGGGAAAAGGTTAAGTTTTTAATTGGTCAGGTAGTCTAATCACCCTCCCCCCTCTAGATATACTTCAAGATCCTACAAGTGGTATTAGAGCTTTGGTCTCCATTTGCTTTGATTTCCATAGCTTTTGGTGGTCATAGCCTTGGTTTCACAACCAAGGAGAGTATGGCGTCTAGCGAGGGAAATTATCACCGTAGAGGTCCTTACTTTGATGGTACTAATTTTGCTAGTTGGAAGCATAAGATGAAAATGCATATTCTCGGACATAACCCCGCTGTTTGGGCTATTGTGTGTATTGGCTTGCAAGGTGAATTCTTTATGGGAGAGAATCGAACCGTGAAGCTAACCCGGATGAGTTGAAGATGCTGCAATACAACGCTCAAGCTTGTGATATCCTCTTCAACGGATTGTGCCCCGAAGAATTCAACAAAATCAGCCGTCTTGAGAATGCAAAGGAGATTTGGGATACTTTGATTGATATGCATGAAGGTACCGACTCCGTCAAGGAATCCAAATTGTATGTGCTCCAAAGTCAACTTGATAAGTTCAAAATGAAGGATGGTGAAGGTGTCGCTGAAATGTACTCTAGGCTTGCTCTTTATCACAAATGAGATTGCGGGCTTAGGAAGTGAAGAGATGACCGACAGATTCATCATCAAGAAGATCCTAAGAGCATTGGATGGAAAATATGATACTGTGTGCACATTGATCCAAATGATGCCCAATTACAAGGATCTTAAGCCAACGAAAGTCATTGGAAGAATTGTTGCTCATGAGATGTCACTCAAGGATAAGGAGGAACTTCACAACAAGTCAAGTGGTGCTTACAAAGCCTCATGTGAAGCCCCCACATCATCAAGCTTAATGGTGAAGAACTTCAACAAATTCTACAAGAGTAGAAGCAAAGAGAGAAGCTCTAAGTCAAGGTCCTACAATGACAAAAGATCATCCAGTCGAGAGCGCAATTGCTACAATTGTGGGAGACCCAGACACTATTCCAATGAGTGTACGACACCCTACAAAAGAAGAGAAGATTCTCCCAAGAGAAGAAGTAGAAGAGAAGAATCACCGCCAAGAGTGAGGAGCGATAGAGATGATGGTTATGAACGAAGAACATCCCGGAGAAGCAAGGATTCGTAAAGGAAGGACAAGTCATCAAGGAGCTACACAAAACGAAGACATCAAGCTCATGTTGGTGAATGGGTATCCGGTTCCGACTCTGAACATCACTCTGAGAGAAGCTATCACTCCGACTCCAAACATACTCAAGATGAAGGTGTTGCCGGTCTAGCACTTGTGTCAACTAACTCCTACGACATATTTGATTCACCAAATGAAGGACTTGGAAGATGCTTCATGGCTAAAGGCCCTAAGGTAACACACCCCGAGTATGTTGATTTCAATAGTGATGAAGATGACTTGTTAGGTGATGATGATTTACTTGTTGACAACTCTAGTGATGAATACTATGATGAAACGTCAATTAATCATGCTAATCAAGATAAACCGAATGACAATGATAAGGAGAAGATTGAGCTTCTAACTAAAGAACTAAACACTCTTAAGTTAGCTCATGAAACTATCTTAGAAGATCATCGAGAACTTTTAAGGGCTCATGAGAAGTTACGCTTTGAAAAGCTCAACCTTGAGCAATAACATGAGTTCTTAAAGGCAATCAATGATGATCTTCGCAAGAAAAGTTCTTCTTACATTGCCAAGCGTTTACTCTTATCTACTTACATGCCTCAAGTCAAGTCCATTAACAAAAACAAGAAAGATTCTTCCTCTAGTAGTAACAATCATCATGCTAAATCCAATATTGTTGCTTCTAGTATTTCTCTTGATTCCACTAATGATTCTCTTAGCCAAGTTACACTTGAGCAAGAAAATAGCTTATTGAAGGGAATTATAGAGAAAGGTGTTTACAACAGCCTTGCCGGGAGTAAGCAATTCGAGGAAATTGTACGCAAGCAAGGAAGGCACCGGAAGAACCAAGGTGTTGGTTTTGAACGAAAGTTCAATGCCAATGGAGTTGAGTGGGAAGAAGATCAATATTCCAAGACGAAGTTTGTTCCTCAACAAGAGAAGTATGATCCTACTTCCTTCAAAGGGACACAAGCTCAAGATGATCTTCCACCACAAGACCACAAGAAAAAAGGCAAGGACAAGCTTCAAGAGGAGATTGATGCATTTGAAGAAGTTCCTAAGGCCTTGGTCAAGTGGGTTCCCAAGACTACGTCAAGTTCTACTTCATCAAGTACGGCTACAACTCCAAGGATTCCCATAAAGATGATGTGGATCTCGAAGAAGAAGAACTAGAGAGTTCTTGAGGGCGACTCCGCCAACATTCTTCACTCATATCATTATGGCAAGGACAAGTGCAATCAACTTCCACATCTTGCACTAGTTCAAGGCGTCACAAACCCTCTTGTTGGTAAGGCAAGGGACAAGGTAACCTAATGCTTTCATGGAGATCATCTTGTGCGTGCATCACTCTATGTCTATGGATATACTTGTTTGTTCCTTGTGGGACTAACCCGTGTAGGTATTGAAAGTGCAACTTACTCCAAAGGATTGCTCCAAATGATCTTCATCAACATTGAGCATCCACATCTTCAACACCTACATGAAGTCATCAACGACAAAACCCAAGGTTAGTTCATCCCTCTAAGGGGGGATCTCACATCTAGGGGGAGCTTAACTCAAAGAATTGAGTCAAAGCAACTCTAATGGTGTGAACACATCAATGCATTATGTAAAAGTGGTAACCCCACTTGAGCTTAAACGATGAGTATGGCCTATGATCAAATGTTCTCATTTGACTCCTAAGTCAATATACTCATATATAGATGACCTAGTCATCGCCAATTGTTTGTTAGATGCTAGAATTGGTTGTGCATGCTTTGCCACATATTTCATTTGCCATTTTATTGTGTGCGCATGTTGGTTGCATATTTAACTCATTCGAGGACATCCACTTGTTGCTTTGATTGATTGGTTTCCTTTTCTTTTACCAAGTGGATGAACAAGAATGCCTAAGAACCTTCTCTAGCTATCTATGCTTTTCTTGTCTCAAACTATATTCATGCTACATCACAAAATTTGATCAAGTTAGATTCAAACCACTCTATGTGAGGAGCACTCGGAGTCCCCGATTCGTCATGGACTTAAACTTCCAAAACTTCTTTGTGCGTTTCGGTCTGACCGATTCTTCCATTTCGGTCATACCGAGATCACTAAGTCCATCTAGGTTTTCAATCTCGGTGCAACCGATTTGAACTTTTCGGTCTCATCGAGTTGCTGTAACTGTCAACAGTTATGCATCTCGGTGCCACCGAGTTGTTCCACTCGGTCACACCGATAGTTTCGGGCTATATATACTCACAGGCAAAAATTTGGAAAACTTTCTCCAAACCCCTTCGCCCGCGCATAGCTCGCTCTGCCTCCAAGATCTCCGGATCATCGACTTCGTCGCCAGCCGCCTCCTGTCGCTGGTCTCCGCCATCGTCAACGGAATTCAACCCCGCCATTGACGCTGTAGCGAGTTCATCGCCAAGTTAGGGTATGGACTCGATCACAGTGCTATCCCTGTCTGATTCCTAGCACATTGTGTTCATCATGATTCTTGCCACGATTGAAACGATTCTATCCAGTCAAAACGATCCTAGATTAGAAGTCATTTAGAAATTTAGGGTTAGGTTTCCGCCGAAACCATCTCGGACCCACCAGTTGTAGAACTCGGTTCCACCGATTCGGCTAAGGCCATTGCACAAGTGATTCTCGGTCTGACCGGGAATTGCAAATAGGTGTGACCGAGTTCAGGACTCTGTGAAACCCTAACAATCTCGGTGCCACCGAACTGTGACTCGGTCTAACCGAGTTCACTAGTTTAGGTTCCAAAAGCTGCTTCGGTATCACCGAGTTTACAAATCGGTTGATCTGAAATGCTTTCTGTGGAAGACTAAAACTAAGTTTTTGAATCATTGTTTTGCAAAAACCTCTATATTTTGTGATGCTCATACATTCTATCTCATCTATATCTATTCACAAGGTCAGCAGTCAGTGTTTGCAGTATGTCAGACCAAAGTGACATCCAGAATCAGTCAGAAGAGCAGATTCACATGAGTGAGGGCAGTAGTCCCTCTAGCAGCTCAGATGATGGCAGCAGGAGCACCCCGAGCAACTTGCCCAAAGCTGTCACCAGGGCCAGAAAGAAGAAAAATCTGAGGATGAAGACTATGTGGCAGCTGAGGATGAGGCCACTTCCAAGAAGAAAGTGCTCAGAAAGGATTATGGCACAACTGCAACAACTAAGTCTGGCATGAAGATCAAAGTGCCTACTAAGAGGACTCCCATGTCTAAAGCCAGATCCTCCACTCAAGTCCCAGAGACATCTGATCCCAAAGAGGTTGCTGCATAAGGGAATAAGAGGAAGGAAAGGGTCAAGAAGACCATGGCCAGAGTTGTTGGACAGCATTCCATGATGGAAGAGGAGGAAGAAGAGGTTGCTGCACCAACACCCAAGGCTCAAAAGCTTATGGGTGATGCTATAAGGTCAGTGGTTGCATCATCAAAGCCCAAAGAAGCACCCAAAGCTGCCTCCAAGCCAAAAACTGCACCTAAGAGGAACACCAGGAGCATACCAGCTGCTGAGAAGAAAAAGGCCCTAGTGCCTGAAGTTGCTGCTGAAGAAGAAGTTGAAGGACAAGTTCCGAGGAAACTGAAACATAAGATTCCAGACCACTATGATGCTCATCCAGTGGCTGAGAACATGAAGCCGAGGAAGGATGTAGGGCTCAGACAGTGGAGGTTGTCTGATCCATATGCAATCAGGAGAAGGACTGCTGTTGACTACAAGTTCCACACTAAGGAACAGCAGGATTTCTATGAGACTGTGCTGCCGGACAAGAAGCCTATAGTTTGTGACATGAGGTGGGTGGACTGGAAATTCATCAAGGAGAATGAGGAACACTATCCTGGAGTGTATGACAGCTTCAGTGCTTGTGGGGTTGCAGACTTTGTGGGGCAGAAGTTCACAAAGTGGAATGACGAGCTCATAATGCAATTCTACTCCACAACTCATTTCTATCTAGATGGTAGGATAGTATGGATGTCTGAAGGTACAAGGTACCAGTCAACAATTGAGGAATGGGCAAATCTGATCAATGCCCCAAAGGAGAATGAAGATGACTTGGATGTCTATGCCAAGAAGAAGAAGGATCACAATGGCACACATGCACAAGGAGATCCCGGATAAATCTCTTAAAACTCATCAGTTTGGATCTGTACATTATCTTCTGTCAGGACTGCCAACCATCAACTGGATCCTTAGGCACACTCTTTTGCCCAATTCAGGTGACCACAACATGATCAGAGGCCATGCTATCAACTTGCTACACATATTTGATGTGCCTCAGAAGTTCAAGGTCATGAGCCTCATAGTTGAGACTATCAAGAGGACAGCAGCAGACCAGAAGAGAAGTTGTGGATATGCCCCACAAATCCAGGAGCTGATTAACCTCAAGATGGGCACAGGCACATACTAGTTGGATAAGGAACACTTTGCTATCTATCCAGACTTTGAGGACAATGAAGTTGTGATGAATGAGGATGAACCATCTTCAGTGCAAACACAAGAGGAGAAGGAGAAGGCAAGGACATAGAAGGCTACCAAGATGCCAACAATGGAAGAGGCATCTCAGTACTTTTTGAAGAGCCAACAAGATCAACTAGGCTACTTGATTGCATCCACTCTGAGAATTGAGAAAGGGCTGGCCACCTTGACTCAAAACCAGGAGAGCCTGGAGAGGATCATGGAGCAGAAGTTCTATGACTTGGACGTGAAAGTAACTGAGATCCAGTCTGTTGTTGAGCAGCTTCAGGGTGACATGCAGGAGAGGAAGGGCAAGACAACCACAGATGCATTTGCCAGAGTGCCTAGAGCTTAGAGATCAGCTGCAGTGCCAGTGACAGACACTAGAGCCACTTCATCTGCACCAGCTACAGGTCCTATAGCTCCAGTGCAACCAGCTTCAGCACCTACACCTCCAGCTCCATCCACATTGACTGAAGCTTTCGTCCGAGGAGCCATCTCTACACCACCACATCAAGACCAAGCCTGAGAGTCGATCTAGTGCTATGCATTTTCTATGAACTTTTTGGTAACTTGTTGCCAAAGAGGGAGAAAAATGTATAGATCATAGGCTTCGAGAGAGGGAGAGTTTGCTTTTGTTCTCTCTTGCTTTGGTGGTTGAACTTTATTTGCTTTTGCTTGCTTGAGATACTACGTTATTGCCTGTGTGAGACATTGATGATCATGTGTTTGATAATAAGCTACACTTATGCTTGTTGGATGACATTATCCCATTTATCTCTATATGATCATTCACTTTGCTTGGTGATGAGTGCATGTATTCAATCTTTATTATTTTGAGCGCTCCACCAAGATGTATGTGACATGGAAGAGTAACCCATGAGCCTAATTCCTTATGCATTTGCAGTCCAAAGCAAATCTTAAAACTATGCACAAATTTAGGGGAAGCTCTTGCTTATCACATACTTCTCAAAGTGACAATGTTTTTCAATCTTATTATCATTTGTCGAAGCTTTGATCTATATGTTGTCATCAATTACCAAAAAGGGGGAGATTGAAAGTGCAACTATCCCTAGGTGGTTTTGGTAATTCCTAACAACATATAGCTCATTGGGCTAATACTATTCCAAGACAAATATTTTAGGAAAGCTCAATGAATGGCATGGCATGGATGAGGAAAGTGGATCCCTCAAAATACTAAGGACAAAAGGATTGGCTCAAGCTCAAAAGCTCAAGACTCTTCATTTTACATTTTAGTGATCCAAGATCACATTGAGTCTATAGGAAAAGCCAATGCTATCAAGAAGGGATGAGGTGTTGCTTAATGAGTTTCTTGCTCCACAATGCTTAGTGATATGCTCCAAAAACCCTCAACTACTTTCTCATATCCACATATGACCCAAACCAAAAGTCAAACTCGGCCCCACTGATTCTTTCTATCCGACGCCCCACCGAGTTCAGATGTCACAGGCACTGCCACAAACCCTAGGCAAATCGGTTTCACCGATAGGGATCTCGGTCTCACCGAGATGGGATTGTAATCTCTCTGTTTCCCTTCGTAACGTTTCGGTCTAGCCGAAGTGAGCGATCGGTCCCACCGAGATTGCAATGTAAACTCTCTGTTTCCATTTTGTAACATTTCGGTCTCACCGAAATGAGCGAATCGGTCCTACCGAGTTTACCTGACCAACTCTCTGGTTAGCTTATTACCAAAATCGGTCTCACTGAGTTTGTGTAATCGGTCTCACCGAGATTACGTTATGCCCTAACCCTAACCATATCGGTCCTACCGAGTTGCATGTCAGTCCCACCGAAAACCCTAACGGGCACTAGGTTTACTAAATCAGTCTGACCGAGTTTGTTGATTCGGTCCCACCGAGATTGGTAAATTGTGTGTAACGGTTAGATTTTGTGTGGAGGCTATATATACCCCTCCACCTCCTCTTCATTCGTGGAGAGAGCCATCAGAACAAACCTACACTTCCAACTTACCATTTCTGAGAGAGAACTACCTACTAATGTGTTGAGGCCAAGATATTCCATTCCTACCATATGAATCTTGATCTCTAGCCTTCCCCAAGTTGCTTTCCACTCAAATCTTCTCTCCACCAAATCCAAATCCTGTGAGAGAGAGTTGAGTGTTGGGGAGACTATCATTTGAAGCACAAGAGCAAAGAGTTCATCAACGCACCATTTGTTACTTCTTGGAGAGTGGTGTCTCCTAGATTGGTTAGGTGTCACTTGGGAGCCTCCGACAAGATTGTGGAGTTGAATCAAGGAGTTTGTAAGGGCAAGGAGATCGCCTACTTCGTGAAGATCTACTGCTAGTGAGGCCAGTCCTTCGTGGGCGACGGCCATGGTGGGATAGACAAGGTTGCTTCTTCGTGGACCCTTCTTGGGTGGAGCCCTCCGTGGACTCGCGCAACTGTTACCCTTCATGGGTTGAAGTCTCTATCAACGTGGATATACGATAGCACCACCTATCGGAACCACTACAAAAACATCTGTGTCTCCAATTGCGTTTGAATCCTCCAAACCCTTCCATTTACATTCTTGCAAGTTGCATGCTTTACTTTCCGCTGCCCATATACTATTTGCATGTTTGCTTGAATTGTGTGAAGATTGATTGACTTGTGCTAATATAGTTAAAATCTGCCAAAGACTAAAATTGGGAAAAGCTTAAGTTTTTAATTGGTCAAGTAGTCTAATCACCCCCCTCTAGACATACTTCAAGATCCTACAGGGGTATAGAAAATCGATTAGTGCCGGCTGCCTTGAAGAGAGCCACAAAGAAGAGAGAGATCAGTGTACATGACCTCAAGATGATAAGGCACCACGTCTACGACGACATCAACATCATCGTGGTCTGTCTTCAATAGCACCCGGGGCGACATTAGATCATAGTCGTGGAGCAGCAACTGCACCAGTGACCCTGCCATGGCAGCAATATGGACGACATCACCATAACCACATTAATGGTCCAACCCGAGGTGAAAATACTCTCTTTATCTCCCATTTCTGTTAAATGAATAGTTACTTGACTTGATGCTGGCTAGGATCTATTGGAGCTAGGAAATGTTCTGTTTGACTATCACCATGAATATGCAATGTCCATTATTTCTAAATTTGGTTAGTTCCACTCTGGAAGCACACCTTGCACAATAGGATAAATGCTGCATGGGGTGCCATGGCTTGGTTAACTCATTAATGTGTTATTTACTTTGTGTTTAGAAACCGATTCATATAGAGAGCCTTTTTGCTTGGTCAAATCCGAGTTATGGTGGTAGCTCTAGCTGAAAGGTTAGATCAATTATTTCTAAAATGCATAATTAATACTTGCATTATATGTCTGAAAGGTTCTCATCTAATTTACGCTTCAAATAAAATTAAGAAAATGCTCATCTGGCTACATTGATGTGATCTTCTTTTGTTTATTTCGTAACATTCATGTGTAGTTGCATTGCTTGGAAATTCACAGTCAGTATTTTTATTATAGATTCTTTACATGTTCAAGTAGCTTAATTTTCTGATAGATGGATTTGGAAGCAGGCAGGCCATGGCAGGGCATTGATTTCTTGGATCAGTTTGCATCGGGATCGTGTGAAGTGGCGCCTATGAAGTTTATCGACAAGGCAGATGAATGAAGACACCTATTAGTATGCTTAGTAGCTATGGCTTGGTAGTTGTCTCTCCTTTATTATGTTTCTGCTCTTATTACTCCCTCTTCTATTATAGCGCTTTTCGTATCGAACTTCATGTCGAGTGGCTACGTTTTTGGTTTCGAACTTCATGTCCAGCGGCTATCTTTTGTGTTCTTATGAACGCACTGAAATTGATTCTGCCTTATAGTGTCATGCCGATATTGAGCACCACTGCACCACTATGTCTTGCTTCTATCACATTTGAATATTTCTTCTTCATTTATTGTTATCATGTATGAATGTATATGTTAAATCTGGATTCCTACTGACTTAGCATTATCTGTTTGACCAAATGTTGGGACCGGCACCCTCGCGCCAAGGCGCGGTTTCGATCTAGTATTAGTAGAAAGCAGGGTGAAAAAAAGAGTAAATTCTGCTTAAAACCGCCTATAAAAAATAAGATCGCAAACACTAGGGAGCGCCACATGTGCACTTTTTACTGAGAGGCGCGTTCGCTGAGTTTCCAGCGCAGGTCGCTGAATAGAAAGAAGTTCCTGTACAGGCGTCCCATCACGGCCTAATAACTCTCTGTTACAGGCGCACAGCTACAGTGTCTCAAAATATCCCGCGTGCGTGCCGGGCGCCACCAACTTGCCGAACGCCGGCCATCACGCGACGCGATGGGGGTCAGTGTGACCCCCGCGCCACCGCCGTGATCGGTTCGATCCCTCCACTCCGGCGCACGCTTTTTTTAAGGGAAAACCTGCTCGGCATTTTATTACGAGTTTAAGAGAATTACATCCTTCAAAAGATGTGGTAAAAAGAAACTAGGGGATCATGGTCCCGACTAAACATAAGGTTCGAATCAAAAGCATGTCACGCTTTACTATACCCACCCCCTCTTTCGCCAAATCTAAAGAGTATTCTGCCTGATATCATTTCTCCTACACAAAGTTCTTTTGTCCCTGGCAGGATGATCACTGACAATATTTTGGTGGCATATGAATGCATTCACAAAATTAAGAACACCAAGAACAGTCAGGCTGGGTTATGTGCAGTAAAACTAGACATGCATAAAGCTTATGACAGGGTCGAATGGATCTTCTTAAGAAACATGATGCATAGATTGGGGTTTGATAACAGATGGATTGAGCTTATGATGGCTTGTGTGAGCTCAGTTAGATACAAAGTTCGATTTAATTCTCAAGAGACAGAGATGTTTACACCTTCGAGGGGGCTCCGGCAGGGGGATCCTTTATCTCCTTATTTATTCCTGATTTGTGCAGAAGGCCTATCCAGCATGTTGCAGTATGAAGAAGAAGTTGGTGGCATTGATGGGATTAGAGTGTGCAGGAATGCACCGTCAGTTTCACACCTCTTATTTGCTGACGATTCTCTAATTCTCATGAGAGCAGATATGTTAAATGCAACTTCCTTACAGCATGTGTTGGACACCTATTGTGAAAACTCGGGACAACTGGTAAGTTTGAATAAATCCAGTGTTTTCTTTAGCCCAAATACTAATATGCAAACAAGAGATGAAATCTTTGATGAACTTCATATCACAACACAAGCATTGTCAGATAAATATTTGGGTTTGCCTGCTATGGTTGGCGCTGATAGAAGTGACTGCTTTAAGCATTTCTGTGAGAAAATCAAGAAACTTTTGAAGGGTTGGATGGAGAAACAGTTATCTACAGGAGGGAAGGAAATTCTATTGAAAGCTGTTGCACAAGCCATTCCAGTTTTTGTTATGTCTGTATTCTGCATTCCGAAGGGAGTGTGTAAAGATATTACAGATGTGATTGCACAATTTTGGTGGGGAGATGATGAAGAAAATAAAAATATGCACTGGTTTTCTTGGTGTAAATTATGCATTTCAAAATGTGATGGTGATATGGGATTCAGGGATCTACACTCCTTTAATTTGGCTTTATTAGCTAAGCAATGTTGGAGACTTATTACAAATCCAGAATCTATTTGTTCCCAAATCTTGAAGGCCAAATACTTCCCATCCACTGAATTACTCTCTGCAGGCCCCAAAAAAGGATCTTCTTTTACATGGCAGAGTATCATTGCGGGTCTTGCCACTTTTAAGCGTGGCTATATTTGGCGAATTGGTTCGGGAGAGAAGGTGAATATATGGAATGATCCATGGGTTCCTGCAAGTCCGGACAGAAAGATTTTAACTCCTTGGGGAAACACCGTGATATCTAAGGTGGTGGAGCTAATTGATCCAGTTACAGGACAGTGGGATGATGACTTGATTAGAGACATCTTTAACCCTGTGGATGTAACAAGGATTCTGCAGATTCCGATAAACTTTCAAGCCTTTGATGATTTTGTTGCTTGGCATCTTACGAGTTCAGGGATTTTTTCAGTGAGGACTGCTTACCACGAACAATGGTCACATAAATACAGAGGCAAAGTAGGAGTTAATCTCACGTCCAGTAGTAACAGGCAATCAGCAATATGGAATCACCTTTGGGAGTTGCAAGTTCCACGAAAAGTACAGATTTTTTGTTGGAGAGCGCTCCGAGGAATTGTCCCTCTGAAATCAGTATTATCAAATAAACACTTGCCTGTGAGTGGTGTATGTCCGGTTTGCAAGAATGGCCCTGAAGATGTGAGACACCTACTCTTTCAATGCGTACTTGCCAAGAGATTGTGGATTGATCTGGGCCTTATTGATAAGGTAAACAGTGCTTTACACATTGATCGTTCGGGATCGGTAATTTTGGAACATCTACTCGTTGAGTCAGACGTTCCCTTGTCAGTTATGCCAAGTCTGAACTGTAAAGAAGTTTTCGCCACCGGATGCTGGTATTTATGGTGGCTGCGTAGGCAACATACACATCATGATTCTTGCCCTCCTCCATTCCGGTGGCCTGGTTCGATCTTGGCTATTGTCGGAAACTATATGAAGTCAATTCAAAAGCCAGAGACGAGTGAACATAAGTGGACGAGACCAGAACCCAACTTCGTTAAACTTAATGTTGATGCCTCGTTCCATGTAGATGATGGCATGGGTGCAACAGCGGCAATTTTGCGTGATGCAAGAGGAATATTCATAGCAGCTCAATGTAGATTCATCCAAAACGCAGCTGATGCAATGACTGTTGAAGCAATGGCAATGCGCGATGGACTATACCTGGCAAATTCTTTGGGTTTTAACATAGTTGAAGCAGAATCCGATTCTCTGAATGTGGTGAATTACTGTTAAGGGCAGGCTCAATGGTGGGATGCGGCAGCGGCAATCTTTGCGGAATGCGTTGATATAGCTACGTCAATAGGGAAGGTCATCTTTAAGCATTGTTTTCGTGATGCAAATTCTGTTGCTCACGAGCTAGCTAAGTTCAGTTTTTGTAATAAGTGTGACAATAGTTGGGCTAATGAACCACCGGGTTTTTTACTTAGCCAACTAGTAAACGATGTAATTGTTCTTTAGTCCAATAAAGCTAGCCATGATGATCTTTCCCCAAAAAAACATGTGCAATGTGTGCGTCTTCTTCTTGACGACGTTCCTTTTTTTCTTGTAAAACGTACGTACCATACCGTACGTGTGCTTTATGTTACACACACGCAACTTAAGGAAGAAAGGCAGACGCTTGACGCTGTTTTCCTCTCGTACCTGGCGGCTGCAACCCTAGCCGCCGTCAGGGGCCGATCTTCCAACGCCGTTCTTCGGCGGCTCCCCTCCGCCGGCGACTCGGTGGTGAGGGGGGTCGCCGGATCCACACGTGTGGATCGTTTTTACTCATCCGTAGTCTAGGTTTTTAGGTTGTTCATCGTTTTTGCTTCGGCGGCGACGATGACGACGCTAAATAAATATTCTTCGGATCCTTTTCTGACGAGGCCATCGGTCATATGGTTGGGGATGGATCTGAAAATCAGTCTGTTCAAGCAAGGATGGCGTGGCGGCGGCGGCATCCTCGTGGTGGACCTGTGTCCTCGGGCTCCGTCGTTGCGACGACGTTTGCTCCAGCGTCGGCGTGGAGCTTTGGAGGTAGTCCAGGAACGGATGCAGATTGTGGTCTGCATCGACGACATCTGGAAGACGGAACATGTGCTGGGTTCGTGGTTCGTGGATGGCAGTATGGTTTCCTCCTTCGGCGTCTTAGTCGTGGTGGGGTGTCAGATCTGGAGTTTGATGGCGTGTCCGGGGTGTTGTCCCGGTCTGATCCGTTCAACGGTAATGGCTTCACTTTTGGTGAGCCACGTTGGAGGTCCGCAAAGCTGCATATCAGCGATGGAGCCGCGTCGAGCTCGGGTGAGGAGGTGATCCGTCATTCTTTTTTTCGGTGGCTGCTGTGGTGGTGCCGGAGGCAGTTGACGGGCGTTAGTGTCAAGCTCACAGATGTTCTGCTATCTTTTTAGTTTTGTAATGTCGGTTATTACGTGACTTATACTTTGTTCTTTATGATATGAATGAGACACGTATTACCATGAAAAAAAAAGGAAGAAAGGCAGACGCATGCATGCATGACTGCACGAGCCAATTAGTAGAGGGGCAGCTCTAGATGTTTTTACAGACACATAATAAGTGGTGCATCATCAACCCACCGCACACCGTCCAGTTGCACGTACGCGTATACTGTACACGGTATACTGATATGTTCGGATGACACGACAGATGGGAAATGTATGTAAACAACTAATCAAATGGTGCGTATGTACGTACGTGAGCGACTACGTCTGAACATAATATGTACTCTGCAGCAGCTGCGGGAACAGACCAGGAACATGCTCCAAGCACCGGCCGATCGGTCGCCTACGATGCCGACGGCCGGCAGCGGCCTGCCACGCCACAGCACGTCGTCGCACCCACGGGAGGATGGGTGGTTGGCGGCGCCGGCGACACGACGACGAGGGCGCGGCGGCAGGAGGGGCAGGTGGAGCTGGAGAGGAGCCACACGTCGACGCAGGCGGCGTGGAAGCCGTGGCCGCAGTGCGGGAGCACGCGCACCTCGTCGCCGCGCGCGAACTCCGCCAGGCAGATGGCGCACTCCGGCCGCTCCCCCTCCTCCTCGTCCACCTCCCTCTGTTCCGGCCGCCACGACACGGTCGGCAGCGACTCCAGCGCCTTCTTCTCGAGGCCACCGCACGGCGCCTTGGCCGCCGGCCCGTCGACGGAGAAGGCGGTGGGGTTGCAGAGCAGGGAGCAGCGCGCGACCATGGCCAGCCCGACCACGCACAGCAGGAAGCAGAGCACCGCGATCACGATTAGGACCGTGTCCGTGTGCGCGGTCGTCGCCCCGCCGGCCATGGCGGCCGCCGGCGGCGCGGCCATCGCGGCCAGGCGGTCGACGGACTGCTGCAGCAGGTGGCGCGGCATTGTCTGGTTCGTTCTCGGTGGCCGGTGGGTCGACGGGCCGACAGGATGAGGAGATGAGCACCGTGCCAACGAGCGCGCGGGGCCAATTTAGGTCGTCTCTCAGTGTGCTCACTGTGTAGCGGGAGTTGCGAAGGAGGCAAGAGTTGGGTGCTCCTGCAGCGGATTTATAGCTAGTGTCCGGATTAGCCGGGTCATACAGTACCAAGTGGGTGGCTAAGCTTAGGTAGTAGGGATATGATTGATAATTAAGCTGATATAAGTGGGAGTGTCACTTTCGACCAATTCTTGTTTGAATTCTCGTTGAATGTCTTCATCGGTGTATTCTTCTTCGCCTTTTCAGCTACAACTCGGTATGTCACACTCAAAAATTAGGTGCGACCGATCTGGACTAGTTAAGTGATTGATCTATTGCTACTTCCTGCCTTTCTTCTTCATGAGATATAAAATTTCGAGACTTGTGCTCGAGAGGGAGATACTACAACTTTGCTAGTACTTGGTCACGGTGAAAGTGGTGTACAAGTACGTACGTAGTACGTGCGTATCAGAAATGAACAGACAACTCAAGTGAGCCGACCGATCGAGCGGGTACGATGAAAGCAACGACTCATATTACACTAGCTAGCTAGTACTACGATGAGCAGGAATAACGGGAGGTGAGAGCGTGACCGACCAGGCCCATGTGTAAGGTCGTCCGCCACGTCAGATACGTGTGCCAAAGCAAAGCCAAGATCTATCCGGATAACATATCCGCCGCGCGCCCTACCTACGCTACTCTACGCACCAACCTTTTGTTTCAGGCAAGGAAAATATGCACACCCACTTGTACTGCTAGTACTCACTTTTGGCACTGGTTGCTATTAATTACTACAAGCGCTACAACGTGGTGCAAAACCTAAACCCATCTTGATTCAATGCATGAACGTGGAGAAGAACGTTGTCGTCGGTCAAATTGCGCGGCAACACGTGCGCGCGCGCGGCCTAAAACCTTCACTCACTATGCTGGAGCTAGTCTACCACTATGGCCTTCGGGCCTAGGGTACGTAGTGCGGTGGCGACCCGCGCGAGCCCGACGGACGGACGGACGCCTGCAGCACGAATTGGGGCGGCCCGCTTCGCGCATGCAACTTGGGACGCTCTGCATGCCCTTTTGGATTCCATTGGATCGATCGACCGATCACGTTTTCTTTCCTTTTAGCTGCTCTCCTTTTGCCGCCACTTGTGATCTATCTAGATGTCAATCATGGTGGTTAGAATAGGATCGAAAGGGGGCGACGAAAGCAAAGCAAAGCAAAGCGTAAAGGAGGCCGACCGACCGACCGATGGGATAACGCGATCGATGCTATAAACAAAGGAGATGGAGATCAGTGCCTACTCGATCGATCGATGGATCCGCACCCAGCCAGGGGGCAAGATAAGATTGTATACGTACAGGACAATAGTCCCATTGTCAACACCGACCTGGACCTGGTTGGTGGTTGCCATGCACTTGACTGGAGAAAGCATCCTCCTTTTACCGGTCTACGTGGATCGACCGATGCTGCTTCGCCGTGCCGCCGGCCGACGGTGCCGGGGCCAGGGTAGAAATAGTACTTGAGGGTACGGAGCGCGAGAGGTCAAGGAACACTGGAATCGCATCGAGTCCATGGGAGCAATTCGAAGAAAGTTGGTGGCGCGTCGGTCGACTAGTTGTTGCACTTGCATGCTCTGGGTAGCTTGGGTGGCCGGAATGGGCATCATTCGTATACGTGGGGTTGATGGATCGCCATGAACCGCACGAGGGAGAGAGATAGAGAGAGACCTCCCTCGATCATTCATGGCGATGGATGGCCCGGCGTCCCACAATCATCACGGCGGCCTAAAATAGGCCCGCGTGCTCGGCCGGCGCCACCACCTCACCGACGCGACGGAGTGAGCACGACCGCCGCCATGATTGACACTTGACCACACTGAAGCCATCGGTCGACATGAACATGTACGCATCTTGGTGATGAGGACGATCTTTACCGAAAGCGTAGGTGCCCGGCCGTACGTCTGCTTCGTATACGCAACATGCAGCACACACGCACGTCCGCGTCTTCTTCTCTTTTTTGTAGACCGCGTCGCCGGCCAGATTTTGTTAGTAATCAATCAACTGAAAGTGACCGATCTACAAGAATTTACAGATGAAATATGTTACAGACAGAAATTAACTAAGTGATGCGCGATCGCACGCTGTACAGTTGCATTTTGTACGTACGTGTACCTACCAGCTACACAAGTACTGTACCAACCAAAAGAGCTAGCTGACAAAAGAAACGTCAGAGGTGGACGCGCCCCGTCCGGTCTCGTCGGCTACAGCGCCGGCAGCCGAGGCCTGCGCAGCCGCGACGGTGTCCGCCCGCTCGCAGCACGTCCGGGGAGGGGGAGACTCGGTGGCTGCCGGCGAGGGGGCGGCCGCTACGGCGAGGGCGCGGCGGCAGGACGGACAGCTGGAGCTGGAGAGGAGCCAGACGTCGACGCAGGCGGCGTGGAAGCCGTGGCCGCAGTGCGGGAGCACGCGCACCTCGTCGCCGCGCGCGAACGCCGCCAGGCAGATGGCGCATTCCGGCCGCTCCAGCTCGTCCGCGTCCACCTCCTTGCTCGACTCCGGCTGCCACGACACGGTCGGCAGCGACTCCAGCGCCTTCTTCTTCATCCCCTCGCACGGCGCCTTGGCCATTGCGCCCGGCGGTTCGACGGAGAAGGCGGAGGGGTTGCACATGCGGGAGCAGCGCGCGACAATGGCCAGCCCAACCACGCAGAGCACGAAGCAGAGCACCGCCGCCAGGATGAGCCGCGTGTCCGTGTGCAAGCTCGTCCCACCGCCGGCCGGCGGGGCGGCCATCGCGGCCAGGCGGTCGACGGGCTGCTGCAGCAGGTGGCGCGGCATTCTCGTTCTTTCTCGGTGGGACAGGGTGTGATTAGACTTGAGAGCACTGTGGCAGCAGGGGATGGAGGGGCCGGTTTAGGTCGTCAGTGTGCTGTTAGGTGTTTGGGCTGCGGTTTTAAATGTCAGGATTAGATCGGTCATGCTAAGATATGATTCATAGCGGAGCTCATGCTAAGCGTGGTTGTCACTTTCGAACCATTCTTGTGGAATATTTCCATGGCTACATTCCAATCTCTCTATCTTTTCCTTCATCATTTTTGCTACAACTGGATACATGTCACTCTCCAAATTAGGTGACTTAATCTATGCTTTGCTACTTAGGAGTACAATTATTTAATATTTAGAATCTTGTACTCGAGATGGAGATACAAGCATCTCTCGCACTTTCCCGGAAAACCTTTAACCCTTGAAGATTTTCTGGTTTGAGTACTTGATCACGGTCACAAATTATGGTACCAGTGTACTATACGATCGTACATGCGTATCTGAATATTTAAGCAGACCATCCAACCATAGAGAATTGTTACTTCTATATAATACTCGTTCCGCTCAAAGTTAATACAAAGTTGAGTCACTTATTTTAAAAGAGGGAGTATGTACTAATGCAAATACACAACATTTAGGGCCGGGGAAATTGAGAACCACAACCCTAGGAACAACAGCTATAGGACTAGTCCTGGCCATGGGAAGCCCGGCCCGACCCGGCCCGGCCCGGCCCGAAAAAGCCCGACCCGGCCCGGCCCGGCGCAGCCCCCGGGCCGGGCTCGGGCCTAGTTTTTGAGCCTGAAGGCCAGGCCGGGTCAGGCCCGGGCCCGTTGTTTCTGTCATTTTCTAAAGGTCGGGCCGGGCCGGCCCGAAGCCCGACGGGCTTTTACGTGCTCGGGCCAGGCTCGGGCCCAGAAACACAGACCCGATGGCCGGGCCGGGCCGGGCCCGGGCCTAAGTTTTTTGTGTCGGGCTTGGCTAGGCCCGGCTCGAAGCCCGGCCCGGCCCGAGGTTTGGCCAGGTATATATAGGACTAACCAGTAATAAAATAACACAAATTATGTCAGAACAACCATTTCAAAATCTGATAACCGGGTCCCACCAGTAGGTGTCGCTCCTTTTTAGCCTGAGCTCAGTAACTATAGGAGTAACCAGTAATCAATTTAAAATGTGATTGAAAATTCAAACTAGTCAAAACATATTTTAGCATAAAACAATAGCATATTTCAGCAACAAACATGAGCATATTTCAGCAATACATAGTTCAACGATATGGCAATTCATGGTTCATGTTTTGCAGGAGGTGTGATTGGCTGAAAAAATTGGCGGGATAAAGTAGGATGCTAAGTTTTCGCCGGCTCATCTCTATTTCCCGGTCCGGGTATGGCGGGTTTTGGGTTTGGGTACTGCTGGAACGGGTTTGAACCTGCGAGATGAGCCGGGTTTTATAATTTACCCAACGGTAGCCCCGTGGGGTTAGAAACACGCTCGTCCCTGTCCCCTAATAGGGTAAAAACCTGCGAGGACGCGGGTTTCATGGCCCCATTGCTATCTTGAGCCACCACCAGTCCCTCCTGTGTGGTACTCTTCTCACAAAAAGCAACCCCTCAACTCTAATGCTCTGCCTAACAAAAGCATGTGCATGTCAGCCGTATTACTATGTACTCCCTCCATCTTGAATTCCTCTTGAATCACTTGTCGCACAAATGGATGTATTTAGACTTATTTTTAGCTTTAGATACATCCATCTCTATCAATTTATACGACAAGTAATCCGAGATGGAGGGAGTGTACTACAACAAACTCATTTGTATAGCAACAATTGATATTTAATAGGTGGGTCCCACCACAAGTCACAACGTAGATGTGGACAGTGAATTCTCTGCCGCTAGGTATTGGAACTGTTAATAATGTGTCGTGGGAACATATCTGACAGTAGAGTATAGGGGTACGTATAGGAGGGCAGAGTCTAGCTATGGAATGGTTGTACACTCGGATTTACGAGTTCAAGCCCCTCTCGGAAGAGGTAAAGACCCTACGTCTTGATGCTGCAGGAGCCTATTTATCTGGAGTGTTGTGGTACAAGAGATGTGAACCCTTGTGTAGGGGTGGAGGGGCAGCTTATATAGAGTCAGCTGGACCCTCATGACTGCCCCGTTACTCAAGGGTTCAATGGAGAGGTTAAAGGGTGCGGGTTTTACAGGTAATGCCAGCATTAGTTGTTCTTTATGATGGCGAACTGATCGCCTGACCGCTTCTGTCTCAAGGTGACTCTTGCTCTTCTGTCGTCGAGTGGTGATTGGCCCTCCGAGTGGGTAGAGATGGTCGAGTGATGGTGAGGCTTTCGAATGGATCTTGTGTCCAAGTGACTTGCAGGCCGCAGGCATTCCAGGTGGTGACTCCTTCCTAACTTTGTAGGCCTTGGATTCTTGTATGTAGTGTCATTGGGTAGGGTATGTAGGTCAGGCCTAGGACCCTACCCCAGATACATGTCCTCGTCATAATGTCTTTGCGAGCCAAAACATATCCTCCTTTTCTCCCCGAGCTCACACATTAGCCCCCAAGAAAAGGTTGCAGCATCGGTGGCAAAGCTCTCTCCCCGGAGCTCATTACTATTCCGGCCTCCTGTCCATCCCCACCTGATTCTGCGTGTGGGCAGGAGCTGGTTCCTGTGCTTTGGAGCGTGGCGGCGTGATCAGTGGCGTCCCGCATTGCGCGCCCAACGAAGGAGCGGGAGCTTTCATTCCTAGTGGACTCCCATTTTATTCATTTGATCTTATTGGTATTCATGTATGATTTGAGCAATTCATGTGTGATCTTATTGGTATTCATGGAGTATTGTTTAATTTATTCGGATTTGAACATTTGTTGTGATTAAGATGATTATTGTATTGTATGATGCTAGAACATTATAAATTTGATTTATATTGTTGTTGTATTTATATTATATTGCTAAAAATGATGAATTTGCCAAAAAAAAGTTAGTTTTGCGGACCTGTTTCGCCGGAGCCCTCGCGGCACTAAAAAATTGTTTTCGGGAGAACCTTAAAATGAATTTGCTAGAGGCCATTTTGCGAGATCTGCTAGAGATGCTCTAATCTATACCTATATCTATCTATATCTATACCAATACAAAAAAACCCAAAGAGGCAGATCCAATTAATCTCGGTCATCAAATCATGTCAATCCAATGACCTAGACTGCTTCAATGTCGAGCAGTCAACACGTTTAACGTGCATTTAATTTCATACCAAATATAGTGGTAATCACATAATAACACGCAAACAATATCCTGCTTAAACATACGCATGCACTTAATATACTTCTAAATTAGCGTGCACTGCCTGTACACATTGACTAGTCAATCAAAAGTTATAAACAAGCAAACAAAGCTGACGGGAGAAACTGGTTCGTCGAGATTGGTGTGCGGCCTAAAACCGCCACTAACGATCGACGGCGGTGAGGTGGAGCTAGTTTAGCCTAGTGGCGAGGGCGAGGCGACCCCAGATAGCCATGGATGGACGCCCGCCGGCTGGCCGGCGGCCTGCTCTACCGCTCTAGTTGCGAATTGTGATACTGAGATCACATGCCCCCTCCCCAAGTCTCCACCTCCCCTCTGCCTTTGCGCTTTGGGTCTAATTGGGTCACGTTTCTATTACTCTTTGCCCACTTGTTATCCAGATGACAATCATGGTGGCAAGAACTAATGGTATCGAAAAGGGAACAAACAATACTACAAAGCAATGCGTACGTGAAAAGGAGACGATAAGCCGATTTGTAAAGCGCAGTGCCTACTAGACGCATCACAAAATTTGCACTACTATAAACCCTCCCACCTCCAGATTGGTGGCTGCTCGCTCGCCGCCGTAATCGGAAAAGGCTCGCTCTGCTACCGGCCGACGTGGATCCATCATCCATGCCGCCGCCGGGGCCAGGGAAGAAACATTGTAGCCAAGGTATGCAGCGCCGGAGGTGGAGGAAACACTCGAAGCGGTTTGATTTGACGTGGAAATTAGGTGCAGAGTTGGTACGTCCACCCGTTGTTGCATTTCCTTGCATGGGTAGCCCATCATCATTCGTCGGTGGGGTCGACCGTCGACGGATGGCGATGAACCGCACGAGAGCACCTCCCACGACCATTCATGGCGATGGGGCCGGCGTCCGCCGTCCGTACGCACACGCGTCCGTGCAGCCCGGCGTACGTACTGTACCCACCGCATCTCGTCACATCACATCACGGCCTAAAATATCCCCGTGCGTGCGTGCCCGGCGCCACCACCTTGCGACATGCCGGCCACGACGCGAGGGGAGCGAGCACGACCGCCGCGCCGCCGCCATGATCGGCAATTGACCGCATTTCGCCGCCCCTCTTGCGCTAAAGCGACCGGTCGGTCCACATGAACACATCCTGGTGACGAGTGACGACGATGATCTTTACCTAAAGCGTAGCTGCCGTACGCGCGCTTTATGTATGCCACGACCTACAGCACCCACGTCTGTATATTCCTTTTTCACTTTTTGAATTCCTACTCCTTTGTTTAGTTGATGAAATTGATTTGAAAGTATCGTCGAAAAAAGAAGGTGATTTGGAAGTATTTACCGATGGGTGAAAATGCTGCCAACACAAGTCAAGTGAGATGCGCCATCTCGCACACTGTACAGTTTCCTTTTGTACGTATACGTACGTACTACCTGCTGGCCAAGATCTATTGACAATATGCACGTTGCGAGCATACTGAAGTTGCTGCGGCGGAGACGCTACTGTGCCGACGGCCGGCAACGGCCGGAGCCAGAGACGGCGGCCGAGGCCTGCGCCACAAGGACGTCGGCGCGCTCGCAACATGTTTGGGGAGGGGGCGACTCGGTGGCCTGCGGCGCCGGCGACACGACGAGAGCGCGGCGGCAGGAGGGGCAGGTGGAGTTGGACAGTAGCCAGACGTCGACGCAGGCGGCGTGGAAGCCGTGGCCGCACGTCGGGAGCACGCGCACCTGGTCGCCGCGCGCGAACTCCGCCAGGCAGATGGCGCACTCCGGCCGCTCCCCCGCCTCCTCATCATTCTTCTCCTGCTCTGGCCGCCAGGACACGGTGGGCAGCGCTTGCAGCGCCTTCTTCTTGATCCCCTTGCACGGCGCGGCGACTGCCCCCGGCGCGTCGACGGAGAAGGTGGAGGGGTTGCACAGGCGGGAGCACCGGGCCACCATGGCCAGCCCGACCACGCAGAGCAGGAAGCAGAGCACCGCCGCCAGGATGAGCAGCGTGTCCGTGTGCACGCTCGTCCCGCCGCGCGCCATGGCGGCCGCCGGAGGCGCGGCCAGCGCGGCGAGGTGGTCGACGGACTGCTGCAGCAGGTGGCGCGGCATTTTTCTCGTTGGTTCTTTTCGGTGTGGGGCAGGAACTCCGAGATGAGAGCAGGGAGGTGTCTGTCTGTGTGGAGTGGGTACTAGGGAGGACTGGAGGAGGGAAGAGCTGGGGTTGCTGGTGCTGTGTTTTTATAGGGTCTGGGATTGGCTCATACGCCAAGTGGCTTAGGTGAGGGATATGATTCATAATGAAGCTCATGCTGAGTGGGAGTATTACTTTGGGATGAACCATTCTCCTACCTTGAAAATTCTGGTGGCATGGCATGGCATGTTTTCATTGCAAGCCACATTCTCTCTTCCTTTTCCATTCCCTGGCTCTTTTTTTTGTTTTTGCTACAACTGGGCACATGTCACCTTCCAAATTAGGTGCGGCCGGTTGGTTTGGACAAATTAACCTATGCCACTTCTGGCCTTTTTTTCTCTTATTATTAGTATTATTATTGGTACAATAATAATACCGCAACTTGCATTAAGAAAAGGTGGTGCAACTCCAGGCGAAGATGCAGACACCACTACAATTTTACTGTTGCTAGTCACGGTGCGTGCTGCAGTCATGCATGGATCTCAAGAGTAGTGAACCGATCTATCAGACGTGGAGATGATCGTATGCTGTCGTGTGAGTGAGGGGCGCGAGAGAGATTCCACGGCCAAGAGCATGAGCAGAAAACAAACAAGACGGTGATGATCAAGGGAGGGAGGGGAGCAATTTGAGAAGAAGAAAAGTAGCCTCGCGCGTGGCGCCCACGTAGCATAGAGTAGGAACAACGTGATGAGGTGAGAGTGAGAGTGATACGAGACCGACCAGAGTCAGCAGACCCATGTGTAGGGTGGCCCGCCACGTCAGGTACGTGTGTCAAACCAAACCAAAACCCAGAGATCTGGATAAGGCCCTTTTTGATTTGCAGGATTTTCAAAACGCGGGAATAGGAAAAATACAGGATTTGAGTGGCATGTCCACTTGAATCCTATAGGATTAGGGCCTCTTTGATTCGTAGGATTGCAAAAACACAGGAATAGGAAAAATATAGGATTGAAATGACATGCCTATTGGATTCCTATAGGATTTGAGTTTGTTTGGTTGTATCATAGGAAAAACAAAGGATTTCTTCCAAGAGGTTGGAGTGGATGCTAGAATTCCTATGAAATGTAGTACAAATGAATCCATTGGAAAAAATCCTATGGGATTCAATCCTGTGAATCAAACGATCAACACGGAAAAAATTCCTATGGGTTCTAATCCTTCAAAAACCCTATGAAAATCCTTTGAATCAAAGAGGCCCTTAGTATAGAGTGTTTGATGCTACAGGAAAAACAAAGAAATTGAAAAAAAAGGTTGGAGTGGATGCTAGATTTCCAATAATATGTAGTACACTTGATTCCATTGGAACAAATCCTACAGGATTCAATCCTGTGAATCAAACAACAAATGTAGGAAAAAATCCTAAGGATTCTAATCCTCCAAAAATCCCACAGAATTTCTTTGAATCAAAGGAGCCCTAAACATAGGCGCCTTCCGCACATGCCAGGAGCAGCTTGTGATCGATCCCAAGGACCAAGGTACACTTGGTCAGTGGTCACCTGTACCAGCGCGTCTGTCCACGGTGTTCACATAGAGAAACCGTCTTGGTTCATTGCATGCATGCTTCTTTGGGAGTTCATTGGTGAATAGGAGTACATGCCATGCCATGTCCACCGGAAACTAGAACAAAGAGCCCACTGTTGACGGGGAGGATTGGCCGGCGTGCGTGCGTCGCCCACGGCACGGCGCAAATTGCCCGGCAACACGTGCGCCGCTCCGCTCCGATCCGGCGTTGGCCCAAAACCGCCACCCACGACCGATACAAGTGGCCATGCCCTAGCTAGTGGCGGCCCCATCCCGACGGCATGTGTGGACGGGCGGACGGACGGCGGCCCGCCCGGCCACTCCGCGCGAGTTGGGACACCTCCCCCCAGCTGCCACCTTTGCCCTTTGGCTTTTAACTCGATCACCGATCACGCTTTCTTTAAACCCCTTTTCCCCACTTGTTATCTGGATGTCAATCGGCAATCATGTGTGGTTAGAACTAACTAACGGGGTCGAAAGGCATAAAAACTGGCAAAGCAAAGCGTAAAAGAGAATTGTCTACTCGATCGAGCACCCAGGGCGCAGGATAAGATTGTATATCTAACCCTTCCATGGTCAAACGTCCACACGATTAGCGTAATTTGTTCCTGCTGACTGGTTAGCCAGCAAAGCTTGCTCTTTAATTTACCGGCGGATCGACGTGGATTCATCGGCGGTGCTGCCGCGTGCCGGGGCCGGAGTAGAAATAGTACTAGATTAGATAATAAAAAATGAAGAATGAAACTTGGAACCTAAGAGACTAAGAAAGAGAGACTGGACAAAATGATGGGAAAATAAAGAAGAGCAAACTGATGAAACTGGGAACCAGAGAAAACTGAAAACAGAGTGAGATCCTTGGGGAGTTGGAAAAATTGAAAGAATGGTGAACTCAAAATTGATAAAACACTTATCAAATACTAAATGACAAAGACCTATCAGAAACAGAACTGACGAAGTATTAAAATCATACACATATAGACTGATGACTGATACAGAAATGAAAACATGGAGACTGATACAGAGAACTAAACCCACATACACATATAGACTGACTGAACGTGGAATGAAATAAATTAAACAGAAAATAAACTATAATAAGAAAAAATAAGACTGAAAACTGAAAATTGATACAAAGAACTAAACCTAAATGACAAAGACTAAGTGAAAAAACAAAACTGATGACTTGAGTTTAAACTGATGGACAAGAACAAACACTGACCAAATAACTGAAGACTTAACAAATAACTAAAGAGAACTAAAATGAAACACTGAGGGTACTGATCCTTAGGAGTACTGATGACTAAAAATTGAGAACTGAATGAATGATTCAAACAAATATATTAAAGCTGAGAAAATTATCTACTAAAAGAACTAAAGCTGAGAAAATGATCTATTAAAAGAACTAAACCTGAATCTACTAAAAAACAGAGGCTAATAACTGAAAGACTGAAACAAACACTTACAGTGCTGGTTCTGAGGCTGACCAAGACAAGTAACACTGCAGAAGAATGAATAAAAATTGAACATTGAGCACTCACGGAAATGATCGACTGAATAACCTGAATAATCACAACATGAATGACTGGGCACACAGACCCTGATCTATGAATGATAACTGGTGATCTGAATGAATAAATAACACTGAGGAGTAGCTAAGACAAAACAATGGTTGTACAAACAAACTATACTGATTCATTTCTTACCTGGCAGCCAAAACTGGAAAAATAGTGATGGTGGTCTGAATGTGATAATGGAATAAACATCACAAATGAAAAACTAAGTAACAAATCTATCGTCCGAACTTGAGTTAAGAAATTAGAAAGGCTATGAGTGAATACAAAGACTAAATACAAACACACTGACATATGAATGATAAACAATGATCTAAATTATTTACCACATCATTTTATTACTCCAGCGGCCCAACCTGCAACGCCTTCTCACCTAAATTATCAGGATGGACAAATTGAAAAAAAAAGTAATCAGTGAAATGCTGAAATCAACATGGAGAATAACTGGACTGACAAATGAAGAATGATATGGAAACTGGAAAATGGTAAATAGTAAGGCAAATTAATTATAAATTATAACTAAAGAATGAAACAATGAGGATAACTGATGCATAGTGATACTGACAACTACTAAGGCTGAAACACTGACATGCATACTTGCTGTACAAAAGCTTAATGACCGAGAAACAGGGACGACTTGTGTGACAAAGAAACTTGGGAAAGGTATAGGGAGATAATAAAATGATGGAAGACCTCAGACTATGGGATTCAGGGTACTGCTTATGCCAAATTGCTGCAGATTTTCATATGTGCAGAATGTCACACAAGACTGCAAGATTCATGGACACCATGAATCAAAACAGAGCATCCAATACATAAAATATGCATTATACTATCTTTACAAGATAGCATGACTTTCACATTAAAAAATTGAGCACATGGTAGCATTTCAGTTCCATTTAGACACAACAAAATAACAAAATGTCACATCATACAGCATTGGTGTCACCTACTCACCTTCTTTTTAATTGACTCCCAATGACTTGCAGAACTGAACTCCAATAAACCTGAAATAACAGAAAGGAATTAGGGCTTGATTGTTGTAGATTTGCAAAACTAAACCCGAATTGACCTATAAAAATAGAGATAATTAGGATTTTAGACCTGCTTGTGTTCTAGGGTTCAAAAAGAGAGAGGGACAGAGACCACAATACAGAGGAATGAGGCGCCATAGGAAGAAGGGAGGGAGAGGGGCGACATGTGAGGGACAGAGGGAGAGGGAGACGTGCATGGGAAGGGAGGGAGGGGCACCATGGGAGGTGAGGGAGAGAAGGCGCCATGGAAGGGATGCGCATGCTAGGGGAGGGGCAGTCGTCCGGAGCTCATTCTCAAATTTCGAGAAGAGACCAGAGCCTCCACGCGATGGACCACGAAAAAACAGAGCGAATCAGGCGCGAAAAGGACCAAAGCGGGCCCGAAAAAACACCATACAAGCGCAGATCTTAGAACAAAATCGGACGACTGAAAAAACGACCTGAAGCCAATTTGAAAATAGATGACTGATTTTTAGTAAAACTGTAGTTAATTCATATCAAAATCTAAAAAATTATAGAGTGAACCCATTGGCTAAATTTTCTGGCACCGCTCCTGTGCGTTGAGCATAGTTCTTTTGATTGTACGGACATAAATAAACATGAGCGGACAAAATGGGTCGGTGCGTTGGTGGCGCGTACGTCCACCAGTTGTTGCATTTGCTTGCATGGGTTCAGTCATCATTCGTAGGTGGGCCCGACCGTCGACGGATGGCAATGAACCGCATGAGCACTCATTCATGACGA
Organism: Triticum timopheevii; assembly: GCA_963921465.1. Classification (NCBI taxonomy): domain Eukaryota; kingdom Viridiplantae; phylum Streptophyta; class Magnoliopsida; order Poales; family Poaceae; genus Triticum; species Triticum timopheevii. The sequence goes on along the minus strand of OY997270.1, from coordinate 482,634,493 downwards.
TGGTCCTCCGTCCGTACGCACACGCGTCCGTGCAGCCCGGCGTACGTACTGCACGCATCGAGTCGCGTCGCATCGCGGCCTAAAATATCCACCACCTTTGCCGGATGCCGGTCCGCCACCAGGCGACGCGACGGGACACGACGGAAGTGAGCACGACCGCCGCGCAGCCGCCATGATCGACGCCTCCCTCCACTTGACCACGCATTGCTTTACCCAACCCCCGCTTGCGCAAAAGCTATCGCTCGACATGCATGCATCTTGGTGACGACGGACGGTGATATTTTAGCTCAAGCGTGGGTGCCGTAGGTGCTCTTTATACTGTATATGCAACAGCACACACGTACTCTTTCCGTTCCAAATTACTCATGCTGAAATGGATGTATTTAGAACTAAAATACATTTAGATACATTCTTACGTGCGGCAAGTAATTTGAAATGGAGGGAGTACCTTTGACCGGTATTTGTGAGAGACAGTAAAAACTCTCCAAACCAACCGAAGGTGACGTACAAGTATTTACACATCGACGAAAATGTTACAGACACTAACCAAGTGATGCATCATCGCACGCGACGCTGTACAGTTTGCATTTTCTAATACTACGTATGTACGTGAGCGACCATATATGTCATATATGTACGTTGCGAACATACTGCATACTACCATACGACCGAGGCCTGTGCAGCCGCGACGGCGTCGGCGCGCTCACAGCACGTTTGAGGAGGGGGAGACTCGGTGACTGCCGGCAATTGGGCAGCCGCGACGACGAGGGCGCGCCGGCAGGAGGGGCAGGTGGAGTTGGACAGTAGCCACACGTCGACGCAGGCGGCGTGGAAGCCGTGGCCGCACGTCGGGAGCACGCGCACCTCGTCGCCGCGCGCGAACTCCGCCAGGCAGATGGCGCACTCCGGCCGCTCCCCCTCCTCCTCGTCCACCTCTTTTCTCTGCTCTGGCCGCCAGGACACGGTCGGCAGCGACTGCAGCGCCTTCTTCTTCAGCCCCTTGCACGGCGCGTTGGCCATTGCTCCCGGCCCGTCGACGGAGAAGGCGGAGGGGTTGCACAGGCGGGAGCACCGGGCCACCATGGCCAGCCCGACCACGCAGAGCAGGAAGCAGAGCACCGCCGCCAGGATGAGCAGCGTGTCCGTGTGCACGCTCGTCCCGCCGCGCGCCATGGCGGCCGCCGGAGGCGCGGCCAGCGCGGCGAGGCGGTCGACGGACTGCTGCAGCAGGTGGCGCGGCATTTTGCTCGTTGGTTCTCTTCTGTGTGAGACAGGATGAGATGAGAGCGGGAAGGTCTCTGTGTGGAGTGGGTACTAGCTAGGGAGGGAGGAGTTGGGTGCTGGGTGCTGCGTTTTTATAGGGTCTGGGATTGGCTCATACTCCAAGTGGCTTAGGTGGAAGGATATGATTCATAATGAAGGTCATGCTTAGTGGGACTATCACTTTCTCGTGGCATGTTTTCATTGCTACTCTCATTCTCTCTGCCTTATTCATTCCCTGGCTCTTTTTTTGCTACAACTGGGCACATGTCACCGTCCAAATTAGGTGCGACCGGTCGGTCTGGACTGATAAACCAATGCCACTTCTAGTCTTTCTTTTCTTATTATTTGTATAATCAATAATGATGCAACTTCAAGCGGAGATGCGGACATCACAATTTTACTATCACTTTGCTCCTACTAGTCACAGTGCATGCGACAGCCATGCATCTTAAGTGTAGTGACTAGTGAACCGATCTATCAGACGTGGAAATGACCATATGCTGTCGTCTGAAAGAGGGGCAAAGGCCATATGTGAGAGAGATTCCACGGCCAAAGGCCGGAGCAGAAGACAAACAAAACGCCGATGATCGAAGGGACAATTGGAGAGAAGAAAAGTAGAAACGCCCGTGGCGCCCGCGTAGCATAGACTGGATCAACGTGAGGTGAGAGTGTGTGAGACCGACCAGAGTCACCAGACCCATGTGTAGGGTGGCCCGCCACGTCAGGTACGTGTGTCAAACCAAACCAAAACCAAAAGTGGATCCGGATAACATAGGCGCCGTACGCTTGCACATGCCTGCCTGCCAGGAGTAGCTTGTGATCGATCCCAAGGACCAACGTACACTTGGTCACCGTACTGATGCGCCCAATAGTCCATGCTGTTCACATAGAGGAACCGTCTTGGTTCAATGCATGCATGCATGCATGCTTCTTTGAGGGTTCATCGGTGAACACAGGGCACGGCGTTGACGGGGAGGATTTGGCCGGCCGGCGTGCGTAGCACACGGCACGGCGCAAATTGCCCGGCAACACGTGCTCCGGCGCTGGCCTAAAACTGCCACTCACGACTGAGATAATTGGTGATGCCCTAGCTAGTGGCGGCCCCATCCCGACGCAATGCATGGATGGACGGACGCCGGCTGCCGGGGTTGGGACGGCGAACCGGCCACTCTGCGAGCGTCGGGACCGGACACCCACTGCTCTGCCTTTGGCCCTTGGCTACGACTCGATCACGTTTCTTTTTCTGCCACTTGTTATCTATCCACATGGCAATCATGGTGGTTAGACTAATGGGATCGAAAGGCCGGGCAAGTAATCTAAAGCAAAGCGCAAAGGAGACCGGCCAGATGAACTGATCTCATATTATGTAGAGGTAAATTAAGTGGCGACTCGATCGGCCGATCGCCCACACCACGCCCACCCACGGCGCAGGATAAGATTGTGTATCTATCTAACCCTTACACGGTCAAACGCCGGCATGATTGGCTTAATTTGTTCCTCCTCCGGTCTCCCTTTTGCTGACTTGTTAACCAGGAAAGCTTTGGTCTCTTACTGGGCGATCGACGTGGATTGATCGGCGGTGCCGCTGGCGGGGGCTGGAGTAGAAATAGTACTTGGGGGGTACGGGGCGCGAGAGGTCAAGGAACACTCGGATCGATTCGGAGGGAAAGTTGGTGCCCCGTCCGGCGTTGCACTTTGCATGGCTGGGTGGTCAAATGCTACTCAAATGGGCTTCATTCGTAGTAGTACGTGGGGTCGACGGTGACGGCACGGGGGCTTTGGTGCTGTCCTGCCGGCATTGGGTCTGGAGGAGCGTCACTGTTCGGTCGCGCAAAGTTTTGTGAAAAAAACATTCTTTTATTTTGCCTCTTCAAAAAAAGAAAAATTTAGTGCTGGAAATTAGCATTCCACGATAGATTTTTTTGTCTTTTTTGCACATGCCAAAAAGTCATTTTCCGTGATTTTTTCTGTGAGCGTATAGAACGTGAAGATGTACCCGTGCAACTTTTTTCAGATTTCTTTTGGCATTTAGAAAATTTCCAAAATGGGTGCGGATGTACCCATATTCATCCATGTATTTTCCGCACACAACCAAGATACCAATGGACAAAGGCAAACACGTGTGCGCGTGCATACACACACAGGGACAATACACAGAGACACATCTACAGACATGGTGTGCTCATCATTAGATTTTCTATCGTGCCGATGGAGAAGAATTAAAACTAAAAAGGTATTTAAGAACAAATGAATTAAGGGCAGTGATATTACTTACACGAAGAAAGAAAATGAAAAAATGGGGTGACTATGTGTCAGCTGTCTGGCGTTCAATAAAATTAACCTCCACCATTTGATCTAGATCCAAAGGCCTAGCTGGCTTCTTCATTCTTTTTCATACTATGTTAAAACTAAAGGCTAAACTAAAAAATTCATAGAATTAAATTTTCTAATGAAGAATGAATAAGTGGCATTGGTATTTTACATATAAAGAAGATAGAAAGTGGCAAAAACATAAAAACAAATCTTGCACACAATTTACAAGGAAAGTACACTTCTATAATTTGCAACAATAAGCATATAATATGCAAGAATGAACCTATTATAGACTTAAAGTATAGATGAACAAAAAAACCAAGCTCTCTAGGAATGGTGTTGATATAAATGAATTAGTGGCATTGGTCTTGCGCTTTTTGAAGAAAAAGAATGAAACAAATAAATAATGAAAAAATGCACCCAATTACACAGAAATTACATTTATCAATATGCAAAAATAAAAATAAAATAGTGGAATTCTCGCAAAAGATGTTTTCTAAGAAGGAATAAATTAGTGGCATTAATATTACACTTAAAAAGAACAAAAATGAATTAAAAAACAAATGAAGTTTCTATAGAAGAATGAACTAGTGATATTTGAATTACCTGTTAAGATAAATAATATTTAAAGTTTATAAAAATAATTAAAAAAATTCACCATTCCGTCGAGATGCCAAAATTTATAAAATAAATATAATGGCATTGGGTTTGGAGGACCTTCACCGTTCGGCCGCAATGCCTACCGTCTCTTCTCATCAGCATGCCCGCCCTGTTACTATATATCGACGGTGCAGATTGCGTCTGGAGGTCGGGTGTTTTTACTTTGAAGGAAAAAATTATTTGTGGCCTGTACAACTGCATGATGCAAGGAACCACAATTTGTAACATTTGGAGTATGGCCACCGTTGGCGGGATCAACTACCACGAAAAACTAAGACGGGGTGGGGGAGGGAGGGGGCATAAATGTATGACCGGTCCAGAGCAACGCCTTGGAAGATAACATTTTGTGCATAAATCAACTGCGCATTCACACAAGTTCAGGCAATCTTACAATTGTGTCCACCATGTCCGCGTGGCCCGGGAAAGTAGCACCACCTTCAACTTTGATGCACCAAAAGAGAGGGGCAATGCCCACCGAACACATTGACCAGCATTGACTGAGAAGGTAGCCTACGACGAGGCGATCAAAACAAGTGGTGATGGACATATATGACACTATATCTAACAATGGTCTGAACAGTAATTATCAAACCAAAAAACACCTTTCCTAATAAGTTGTCATTACAAAGCAATGTTCTCAAGGCGAAGAAGGCGCACACACATCGATATTGTGTTGCAAGGTAATACTATGCACAAACCAACCACGTATTCGGACACTCCTTTTTTCGATCATGCACATCGAGGCGAGTCAACTCATTCTTGTATCCACCCCATTTGTGTGAACGAGGAAGCAACACCATCTTCAACGTGGATGCACCTAAAGAGAGATGCTAGTCTTGTCGACAAACAACCGAGTTGCACATAGCAACATTGGTGGAGCATAGTAAAAGGAAAAAAAAACCTCTCGAAGCTAGCAATTTTTGATGCCATATCACATTACCTTTGGATAATAAAAGTTCTCATTATGTTAAAAAGAAATCGCATTGCCTAGTGCGTCTAGGGACTAGCGTCTAGCGGAGCCAATGATAATATGATAATACTTGTACTGCCACTTCCATTTTCGTATACATTTGATCGAAGACGAATATCTTTGAAGTGCAGATTACACAAATGACTCCCGACATATCATGAACACGAACCAACCTGCTCGTGGAAATTTCCATGTGTGGATCACAGGCAAAAATATCTGCGAATTCGAGACTAAGATGCGAATATCCTACAGACCGGTAGGCCCATCGACAATGGGCTATGGATCACGTTGTTTGTTGTTGCAGGCTAGGTGGACCAAATTGGTTGCAGGCTAGGTGGACCAAATTGGGTGTTTCTTGCAGGAGGTACGGCCCAGATTAGCTTGGTTGGACCAGTTTGCCTTAAAAAAAAACTTGGTTGGACCAGTTGCAATTTATGGACAGTTCCAAAAAAAAAAAAAGACTTGGAATTTACCGACGACAGATCGATGCATATGTGTGTGGAGAATGGATGCATATCAGCCCTGATTTGACAGTCGAGCGTGTGAGATCTGACTGAGGCTGCGGGGGATGGAGGCAGCAGAGCCAACCATGCGCTAATTATGAATTTATTATGATGATGAGATCGCTCGCACCTTCCTTCTTTCATTTCCCTGGCGGGCAAGTCAAGTCAAGCCAAGCCGAGCCGTCGAGCTTGCTGATTGCAGCACCCCCACAGTCCAGGAGCCAGCGACGCAACGCAAGGCCGAGAGAGGCCTGCTACGTACGTACGTCATGGCTGAGACCAGCACGGCCACACGAAAGCAGCCGCAGCCCTGTCGCTGTCCCGCACATGCCCATGCCCATGCCGACCGGCTGGAGAGCCGCCGCCGATGGGGATTTCCGCGTCGCACGTAATCGGCGTCGGAGCGCTGCCGGTGAATTGCGCGAGATAGATCAACGATCCTTGTCGGCAGCTGCCTGACGGCTCTATCTAACAAGCAATTTCTAACTCGCTTGCTAGCTACCTCGTGCACCACATGGCTTAATCACATGTAATTAGACAAGTAGTATCATTCTATTTGATTTTTCTTTTGTGGCACCTGAGACGTGTGCCCCCGTACGGTACGAAAACCACGCCCGGCGTGTCTGATTCGTCGCGCTCGCGTGCGGCGCACGGCCGGCCATCATCGCGGACAACGATCTGCAAGGTCGCGTAGAGGGACGAGTTCGTTCGATCATGGACGGCGCTCCGCGACCGCGAGTCCAATTTCACTTCGCTTGCTTCACTTCGCTCTGCCAAAATGCCATGCGTTCGTCCATGGTCACGACCCACGCAGGGGCGGAGCTAGAGTACAGCCGTTGGGTTCAGTTGAACCCAACGAATTTCCCTGCCACGTACTAGTACGTTTGTAGTTTTTGGGTATGAACCCAGTAAAATATCAAGGCTGCACCCATCAAAACTACAAAACCCAAGCGAGAAGCCTTTTGGTCCATTTAAAATGCTTTACCGTAACTGGCCCGACTAAAAGCCCACACGAGTAGCCCGGATTGACTCGACTGATCGCTTCCCAATCTCAGAGATGTACGCTCCCTGGCTCCACCTAAATCGACCTAATCGCCTCCCAACTCGGCAACTCCCAGCCGTGATATCCACGTCGCTCGGTCGCCATGGCAAGCCCGCGCGCAGGGGCACATCCCAATCCAAATTCAAGCCATATGAGATCAATCATCAAATCTTCCTCTTATGCATGTCCAATCTAGCCTAGCGTGATAACGCCCATTGCCCTAATTTCTTTAAAAAAATATCATCGACCTTGATTGATCTAGGCATTGGGAGAATATCATCAAAGCAAAATAGATCACCGGATTCAAAAAATGGTGCAACCACTTCCAGGCGATTCCTAGATGTAAGCAAGGTACATCAAATTGTTGTTGACGCAACTAGGCTTTCAAAGCATTTATGCAGATAAAAGTTAAGTTAGATGATCTGTCTTATGATATGTGTGTTGATCGGCAAAAAATTTCAGACCACACAAGAAATTCTAAGAAGCAAGGCGAGATAGACAAAGATATTTAACCAATGGAACTTTGTGGCCACCAACTAACTTTGACAGATGAAACTTATTTTGAACTTGTCAAAGTAATTTATATTTTCAATTTTTTCAGGAATGTGAGAAGTTGAACATGAAGCTGTGAAGTTATTTTGGTACTGTTTTAAATTCATCCAACCGGTATGTATTGTGCTTTCAGTTTTTAATGTAACGACTATATGTGGTAAGCGATAAAATATTTTTATTGATTATGCTGCCTTTTTAGTGCTATACTTTTATTGTAATGCGGTGTGAATTTGGACATTACACTTAGTTAATTCATACCCAAAAATTCATACTGAATCATGTGAATCCCGATGATTCGTGAATGAACCCATTGGCTAAATTTTCTGGCTCCGCCCCTGGACCCACGTGCCTGCGCCGCGCTGCGATTTGAATCCCTCTTCCGCCCCTCTGGTGCACTACCAGTGGCGCCTTTGGTTACCTACATCTATTTTGGCTGCATTGCATGCTTGTCTCGGCTGGGGCTGACTGAAAAAAACAGACAAGAGTTTACCATCTATACATTGTTTGGTTGCATGCATATAGGTTGTCTGCATTAGGGGAGCAATTTTTGCATGACGTTTGGTCGCCTACATTGGTTGTCTGATACAACTACATGGTGTTTGGCTGCATACACCGGATATGATTAAGAGTTAACAACTACATATACACAAAAAATTACACTAGAGTGCCCCGGCGACTGCAGTGGACTGTGGCCATGGCGCCGCGTCCGACGCGATGAGCACGGAGTCGCGGGCGAGCGACCCCGTTGGTGGCGCACGAACCAGTTGCTAGCGTCATCATTGCAAAGAAAGTCTGTGCAGAGGGACTAATAGGAGGTCACTGAGGCAAAGGATGAGGAAGGAGAAATGCAGTGTGTGCGCCATTGCGACGTCAGGGTAGTAGGATGTGGAAGAGGAAGCTGGAAGGAATGATCCCGGTGGTGATGACATTGTAGTATGATGCGGAAGAGGAGGCTGAAAGGAACGATGCCCGTGGTGGTGACAGTGTAGTACGATGCAGAAGAGGAGGTCGAGAGGAATGACGCGCGGCAGTGGTGACAGTGCTGAAGGATGCAGGCGAGGAGATCGACAGGAAGAACGTCGTCGGTGGTGACAGTGCAACATGATGCGGGTGAAGAGAAGAGAAACGACACTGACGATGGTGACAGTGCAGCAGAAGCTACCAGCATACACGAGAAGCTACCAGCCTGGCAGCAGCAACAAAGATTTCGTAAATACTGTAGCTAAAAGCTTAGCTCCCTGGAGCAATGCCTTTTTTTGCGGGTAATGCCAGCCAGACATATTGCGGCTACCAGCGGTTCCGTGGATCATTCAACCATTTTGATCTCTCTTGTCTCTCTCTTATCTGTATCTGCTCTGAAGGGGTCTCTCGCGTTCGATGCAGCGTTCTATCGCTTCGTTGTTGGCACTTTAAAGTACCTGATGCTGACCTGACCCGACCTGCAGTACGCTGTTCAGCAGGTGTGCCTTCACATGCACACCCCACGTGACTCGTATTGGATCTTGGTGAAGCGTATTCTCCGTTACATACACGGCACCATGTCCTTGGGACTCATCCTGATGGACTCCGCCTCCACCGACCTCGTCGCCTATTCGGACGCCGACTGGGCAGGCTGCCCCGACACTCGGCGCTCTACATCCGGCTATTGCATCTTGTAGGATCGAAAGTATGTCTAGAGGGGGAAGGGGATTAGACTACTTGACCAAATAAAACTTAACCTTTTCCCAATTTTAGTTCTTGGCATATTTTAAGCAATTTAGCACAAGTCAAGCAATCTCAACACAATTCAAGCAATCATGCAAAGAGTATATGAGCAGCGGAAAGTAAAATATGCAACTTGCAAGAAAGTAAATGGGAGAAGTTTGGAGGGAGCAAACACAATGTTGACATGGAGATTTTTGGCGTGGTTCCGATAGGTGGTGCTATCGTACATCCACGTTGATGGAGACTTCAACCCACGAAGGGTAACGGTTGCGCGAGTCCACGGAGGGATCCACCCGTGAAGAAGCAACCTTGTCTATCCCACCATGGCCGTCGCCCACGAAGGACTTGCCTCACTACGGTGGATCTTCACGAAGTAGGCAATCTCCTTGCCCTTACAAACTCCTTGGTTCAACTCCACAATCTTGACGGGGCTCCCAAGTGACACCTAACCAATCTAGGAGACACCACTCTCCAAAAGATAATAGATGGTGTGTTGATGATGAACTCCTTGCTCTTGTGCTTCAAATGATAGCTGCTGGGGAACGTAGTAATTTCAAAATTTTCCTACGCACACGCAAGATCATGGTGATGCATAGCAACGAGATGGAAGAGTGTTGTCCACGTACCCTCATAGACCGTAAGCGGAAGCGTTATGACAACGCGGTTGATGTAGTCGTACGTCTTCACGATCCGACCGATCCAAGCACCGAACGTACGGCACCTCCAAGTTCAGCACACGTTCAGCTCGATGACGATCCCCGGACTCCGATCCAGCAGGGTGTCGGGGATGAGTTCCGTCAGCACGACGGCGTGGTGACGATGATGATGTTCTACCGATGCAGGGCTTCGCCTAAGCACCGCAACGATATGACCGAGGTGGAATCTGTTGGAGGGGGGCACCGCACACGCCTAAGGAACGATCATGAAGATCAACTTCTGTGTCTTGGGGTGCCCCCCTGCCCCCGTATATAAAGGAGCAAGGGGGAGGCCGGCTGGCCCTAGGGGGCGCGCCAAGGAGGGGGGAATCCTCCTCCTAGTGGGAGTAGGATTCCCCTTTCCTAGTCCCACTAGGAAGGAGGAAGGGGGAAGGAAAGAGAGGGAGAGGGAGAGGGAAAGAGGGGCCGCGCCCCCCTCCCTTGTCCAATTCGGACTCCCCATTGGGGGGGGGGGGGCGCCACCTCCTGGGCTGCTGCCCTCTCTCTCCCCTCAGGCCCACTAAGGCCCAATACTTCCCCGGGGGGTTCCGGTAACCCCTCCGGCACTCCGGTTTTCTCCGAAATCACCCGGAACAATTCCGGTGTCCGAATATAGTCGTCCAATATATCAATCTTTATGTCTCGACCATTTCGAGACTCCTCGTCATGTCCGTGATCACATCCGGGACCCCGAACAACCTTCGGTACATCAAAACATATAAACTCATAATAAAATTGTCATCGTAACGTTAAGCGTGCGACCCTACGGGTTCGAGAACTATGCAGACATGACCTAGAACTGTTTCCGGTCAATAAGCAATAGCGGAACCTGGATGCTCATATTGGCTCCTACATATTCTACGAAGATCTTTATCGGTCAAACCGCATAACAACATACGTTGTTCCCTTTGTCATCGGTATGTTACTTGTCCGAGATTCGATCGTCGGTATCTCAATACCTAGTTCAATCTCGTTACCGGCAAGTCTCTTTACTCGTTCCGTAATACATCATCTCACAACTAACTCATTAGTTGCAATGCTTGCAAGGGTTTAAGTGATGTGCATTACCGAGAGGGCCCGGAGATACCTCTCCGACAATCGGAGTGACAAATCCTAATCTCGAAATACGCCAACCCAACAGATACCTTCGGAGACACCTGTAGAGCACCTTTATAATCACCCAGTTACGTTGTGATGTTTGGTAGCACACAAAGTGTTCCTCCGGTAAAGGGGAGTTGCATAATCTCATAGTCATAGGAACATGTATAAGCCATGAAGAAAGCAATAGCAGAAAACTAAATGATCAAGTGCTAAGCTAACGGAATGGGTCAAGTCAATCACACCATTCTCCTAATGATGTGATCCCGTTAATCAAATGACAACACATGTCTATGGTCAGGAAACATAACCATCTTGGATCAACGAGCTAGTCAAGTAGAGGCATACTAGTGACACTCTGTTTGTCTATGTATTCACACAAGTATTATGTTTCCGGTTAATACAATTCTAGCATGAATAATAAACATTTATCATGATATAAGGAAATAAATAATAACTTTATTATTACCTCTAGGGCATATTTCCTTCAATAGCGTCCCCAACACTCAACTCTCTCTCACATATTTGGTTATGGTGGAAAGATGATTTGAGTGGAAAGCAACTTGGGAAAGGCTAGAGATCAAGATTCTTGTGGTTGGATTGGAATATCTTGGTCTCAACACATGAGTAGGTGGTTCTTTTTCAGAAAGGGAATGCTGGAAGTGTATGCACGTTTTGATGGCTCTCCTCACGAATGAAGAATGGGTGGAGGGGTATATATAGCCTCCACACAAAATCTAACCGGTACACACAGATTTCCAAACTCGGTGGGACCGAATGGTAAAACTCGGTCAGACCGATTCAGGTCAAAATATGAACATTAGGCTTTTCAGTGGGACCGACACAGTCAACTTGGTGGGACTGATATGCTAGTGTTAGGGCATAACATAATCTCGGTGTGACCAATCACGTGAACTCGGTGGGACCGATATCAGCAATAGGCACATAGAGTGTTGGTCAGGCAAAGTCGGTGGGGCCGATTCGCTTACTTAGGTGGGACCGAAGTGTTACGAAAGGGAAACAGTGGATTTGTATTGCAGAGTCGATGAGACCGATTCGCTCATTTCGGTGGGACCGAAATGTTACAAAAAGGAAACAGTGAGTTTGCAATCCCATCTCGGTGAGACCGGGTCCCTATCGGTGAAACCGATATGACTAGGGTTTGTCGCGGTGGCTATGTCAAATAAAACTCGGTGGCGCCGGGTAGATCAAATTGATGGGGCCGAGTTTGACTTTTAGGTTTGGGACATATGTGGAAATGAGGAAGTGGTTGAGGGTTTTTGGAGCATATCACTAAGCATTTTGAGCAAGTAAGCCATTAAGCAACACCTCATCCCCTTTTAAAAGTATTGGCTTTCCTATTGACTCAATGTGATCTTGGATCACTTCAATGAAAAATGTAGAGTCTTGAGCTTGTTGCCAATATGTGTCCTTAGCATTTTGAGGGGTCCACATCTCTAGTCCATGCCATGCCAAGCATTGAAGTTTCTAAAATGATCATCTTGAAAGAGCATTAGTTCAATGAGCTATATGTTGTTAAGAATTACCAAAACCACCCAGGGATTAGTTGCACTTTCACGTCTACCTTGGGCCCTCGTTGATCTCTTGGTCATCGAAGCGGCTGCCCATGGTCTCCCGCTCCAGCGCCGAGGCAGAGTATCGGGCCGTGGTCGAATGCTCTTGGATCTGTCAGCTACTTCAGGAGTTGCTTTGTGATGTTCATAAAGCCACTCTTGTCTACTGCGATAACATCAGCGCGGTCTACCTCTCTGCCAACCCGGTGCACCATCGACGTACGAAGCATATTGAGCTCGATATTCACTTCGTGCGAGAGCAAGTTGCCCTTGGCCGTGTTTGAGTTCTCCATGTTCCGATGACGCAACAGTTTGCTGATGTGATGACTAAGAGATTGCCTACTCCCGTCTTCGAGGAGTTTCGGTCCAGTCTCTGCGTCTCCGGTGACGCTTCAACTGCGGGGGAGGGGGGGTGAGTATATATTTGTGTTGCATGTATTTCGTATTGTGGCCCACCTCCTAGTTGTGTATAGTTGAGGTTGAGACCTATCTGTACTTATATATACGTGCACCGGTATCCCATCAATACAACGATTATTGTATTGGCAAAACATCTTTCTACAGGCGCGGTTGGTTGCCCGCATAAGGTTCAACCAGGCCCGCACCGGAAGAAACAGGGTTGTTTGGTTGCCAACGTACACTATAGGGTCTGCATTGCATGATGTTTAAAGCACCTCTGGGCCTATCTCGCGAGGCATGCTCGAATCGACAGTTTCTCGCTAGTCAGGCCCGCGCGAGGCACGTGGGCAGCGACGGCTGCACGCGAGGAGCTACCCTCAAGAAGCCGTGTTGCTTCCCAAAGATCTGGCAGTTATTATCCTTACCGCTCTCTCTCCCCTTTCCCAACTCTCGACGCCGGTGGCAGCGTAGATCGGACAACAACAAGTCGACATCCGACCACCTTCACGGGCATCCGCATGAAGACTTTCGCAATGGCGGTAAGCATTTTCACCCTCTTCATCTACTACTTCGCATTCGATTCGAGTTTAGATTTGATCCACCTTAGGGGAACGGGGAATCGGGGTAAACACCATAAGAGTGATCATAACATCATCATGACTATTGGTAGATATGAGTTTCCCGATCCGGAATGAGTACATTGAAATGGGGATCAGGGTTCATCTTACATAGTACACACATATTTTAGCCTCAGTAATCTAGAAGCGATTGGAGCGTCGGGTGGCCTTGGTCTTGGTCTTCTCCTCGACCTGCACCACCGTCTCTTCTTCGTCGTCGGAGTCCAGCTAGATTGGCATGCTTCGTTGTCCTGGCTCCGGTGCCTTCACAATCATTGCCATCGTTTGTTCTTCCATCTCCATAGGCACCGCTGCTTGATCCTCATGCGGCACCACCACAATCTTTGTGCTCAAGTACTCAGAGGCACGATGGTCATGAGGACGCAGGTACTGTCTGTACTTGGCCCACTTTGTCCTCTGTCCAGCGTCGCCGGAGTCAGCCTGATTCATTCCCGACGAAGTATGTCGCCTGACATAGCGCCCTTCACTGGGTCAGGAATCAGTGTCTTCAACTCCTCTGCGCGTGGCCTTCTTCACCACATCGTCTGCCTCTTTGTGCAGATCTTCCATGCCGTTGAAGTTTGAGCACACTTTCATAGTGTTCTCAAACTTGGTGCTGTCACCCGGCGAGCACCGTAGGATGAAAGCCCTCCCTCCAATGCCCGAAGGGAAGGGGTTGGGGTTCAACTTGTTGTTGGGGTTCATGGCGTTGGGTTGAAAGAAGAGTGATAGACAGGGAGGTGGTGGGTAAGTGGTGACCTTCACGTTGGGTAAATAAAGGGGCACATGAGCATAGGTTTTAATGGCGATGTTGCAAGGTTCATATTGCACTTCCTGGCCCAGCCTCTGAACCTCTTCATAATGCAGATCGACACAAAGAACAAGGCAAAGAAGGTGGTGGCATCGAAGGAGCAGGACAAGGGCAAGGACGCGGTGAAATTTGTTATTTTCAACACAATTAACTTCCCCGCTTCCCCTAACAGACAGAGGGGTTGTGTCACAATCATCAACTACTGCGTCAGCAGCAAGCAGAGAAAGCTAGATGCAGAGTAGTCCTGGCCATGGGCAGCTTGGCCCGAAAAAGCCCGACCCGGCCCGGCCCGACGTTGCTCCGGGCCGGGCCGGGCCCGGGCCCATCGTTTTCGCGTTTTCCTGAAGGACAGGCCGAGCGGGGCCGGGCCCGGGCCCATCATTTTCGCGTTTTCCTGAAGGACAGGCCGGGCCGGCCCGAAGCCTGATGGGCTTTTACGTGTTCGGGCCGGGCTCGGGCCTGGGTTTTTTGCGTCGAGCTTGGCTAGGCCCGGCCCGAGGTATGGCCAGGTATAATGCAGAGTATGTACGTACTCCCTCTGTTTTTATTTAGTTCGCGTATTAGGTTTGGTGAAAGTCAAACTTTATATACTTTGACAAAGTTTATAAACAAAAATATTAGCATATATTGTACACTAATAAATCAATATCATTAGATTCATTAGTGAATGTATTTTCATATCATATAGACTTATTATGGTAAATATTTATGTTGTTTTCTATAAACTTGATTAAATTTAACGAAGTTTAACTTCAGTCAAATTTAACATGCAGAATAAATAAAAACGAACTAAATATAGCAGAAGAGAGCACGAGCAGGAGGCCAACTCGATTCTAAAAAAAGAAATATTTAATTATTACTGAACCCAAGGCGAGCCCAACTTCTCGCTCTTGCGGAAACAAGGGGAGACTCGACACGGGATGCGCGTGCGTGCGTGGTCAAAGAGATGGAGACGCGAGCCGATCGATCGGCTAGCTGATCGGGCAAACAGATAACCAACCATGTGCGTTTCAGCCTGACTGCAGAGGAAGGAGGAGGGAAGCGAGTAGGTAGCTAGCGACAGACGGACGGGCGCCTGTGTTGGCGGCGGCGGCTGCCTGCACGGGACGGAAGGATTATAGGTGGATGCGGTGTAG
Source organism: Triticum timopheevii (assembly GCA_963921465.1). Classification (NCBI taxonomy): domain Eukaryota; kingdom Viridiplantae; phylum Streptophyta; class Magnoliopsida; order Poales; family Poaceae; genus Triticum; species Triticum timopheevii. The sequence continues at coordinate 482,619,156 of OY997270.1, read as the reverse complement.
GCGCCATCTCTTCTCCGGCCCAGTCCGCCTGACTGTCTGTGTACGTACGTGTCTCCGTCGCTATCCTATTTAAACCTCTTCCTCCTCCTCCTCTCTGGACTCTTGACTGCATCGCATCCATCCATCCATCCATCCAGAGCAGGCTACCACCGTACGGCCCCTCCTCGCCCGTCTCCGGCCACGACCAACTCCGGCGGGTCTCCCCATCCTCCTCGCTCCCCTGCCCCGCCGCGCATTCTTCAGGTAATCACGCTTGAAAACCTGGCTTCTGCACCCGCGATCAGCATGCAGCTGGCAGCTTGGTACCGGCACCACCACCGTCTTTATTTGCTTCCTCTTCTTAGCTTGTGGAGCTCCATCTCCTACCTGCTGCTGCGTTCCATGTCTTTTCTTCTTATTAATCCTTGGTGAATAGTAAGTAGCAAGCTCCGTGAGTCTTGGAGAAATTTGCGTGTCCCCGCCCGCCCGTCCGTCCGTTAATTTGCATCATCGCCGGACGCCCGCTAGCTCGCGTTTTCCTTTCCTCAAAGCATGGTGCTGCCTCTCTAAGCGCACAAGTGATTTACGCCTTCACCTCCCACCGTCTGCTGACAAGGCACACCTCTTTTTGTTTTCCTTTTTTTTTTTTTGAAAAAGAGAGCCGTCTTTACGATTTCATTTCATCGAAACCACATGTTTTTTTTGTGGTAGCTCGCTTCTCGCAACTTGCTGCCATGAGGAGAGGACCCGTCTCTTTCGGATCGCAGCACAACCAGCATATACTAGAAGGTAGCAGCAGCAAATAAGATTTCGCAAATAAATGTAGTAGTAAAAGCTTACTCCTGCTACACATGCTGCGGCTGCCAACGCTTCCGTTCCGTGGATCATTTAACGATTTTGATCTCTGTTTCCTCTCTCTTATCTGAATCTTTCAGGAGACGTGTGCGAAAACCACCCTTGACTGAGGAGGAGACCTGCTCCTGCATCAGGGCCGGCCGGGAAGAAGATGGGCTTCCTGTCGCTGCTCGTCGTGGCTTCCATGCCCATCGTCCAGGTCCTGCTCATCGGCGTCATCGGAGCCTTCCTCGCCTCGGGGTACAGCAAGGTCCTCACCGCCAGCGCCCGCAGGGACATGAACAAGGTGATCCAGCTGCTTCCATGGGCACATTAAATTCTGTATCATCCTTAGCATAATACTGCCCTTGTTCTTTGCTAACCCCATTACCTGGTTCTCTTGGGCAGGTTGTTTTTACAGTCTTCACCCCATCTCTCATCTTCGCCAACCTCGCCAAGACGGTCACACTGTCCGACGTCATCTCCTGGTGAGTCAGCGGCTTCATCAGTTTCACAGTTTCCAAAAAGACAGTCCGTTAAATAGTTGCTGCAGTTCGTGAACATGTGCCAGAGTTAGCACCATGCTTCCATTTAACAAGTTCTCTGAATGTCAAGGAAGACGGATGCATTTGTTTTCCCAAGGGACAGAACATTCAGTAAAAAATGCCTGCATAATCATATAATTCAAGTGGACTGACACGGATAGGATTTACATCATACAGGTGGTTCATGCCGGTGAACATAGCAATCACATTCCTGGTTGGCAGTGCTCTAGGCTGGCTAGCGTGCAAGATCCTGAAACCGCCGCCGCATTTCCGTGGCCTCATCATGGCCTTCTGCTCTGCAGGTACACACAATGTCAGACTTTGAGCTGCCATGATGATGTTGGTATCCATATCATGATGCTAACCGTGTCCGGCATCGACCAAAAATACCACAGGAAACCTCGGCAACCTGCTGCTGATCGTCGTCCCGGCGGTCTGCGACGAAGACGGCAACCCGTTTGGGAACGATCGGAGCCAGTGCCGCTCGCGCGGCCTCTCCTACTCGTCGCTGTCCATGGCTGTAAGCATAATTTGCCACCTACCAGTTGCTCGTCCCTCCGAGGCCGCCGAGAGATCAGGCTGTTAATTCACTCTGAGGATGTCTGCAGCTCGGTGGCCTCTTCATATGGACGTACACCTACAGCCTGATGCAGAAGTCCGGCAAGCTGTACCACAAGATGCAGTCCAAGAGCATCCAGTGCCCGGCCGACAGCGACGAGGAGCATCTCGAGGGATTCAAAGCCGGCGACGAGGAAGCAGCACTCCCCGCATCGGCTGGACCCGATGACGAACACAACGAGGGGAGACAGATTGTAAGTTCAGAATTGTCCATGTTGGTTGGTCGGTTGGTTCTTGGGAGCATATTCAGAGTTCAGAGAAACTGACTCGGACAGGAATGCAGGAGGCTCCACTCCTGTCGTGCGAGAGCGATGTCGCCAACAACAAAGGGTTCTGGACGAACCTGAAGGAGGCCGTGCACCAGCTCGTCGAGGAGCTCATGGCGCCGCCGACCATATCCGCGGTACGTCTCTATCTAACAAGCTGGAACATTTGTCATTTGAAGTGGAAAAGGTGTTTTGACTGAATTTGGTGCTAACTGCATTCTGATAGATAATTGGATTCGTCGTTGGGCTAGTGCCATGGCTGAAGTCGCTGATCATCGGCGACGGTGCCCCTCTCAGAGTTATCCAGGATTCTCTGGAGTTGATGGGGTACGAAGCAACATCCCTGCTGATGATAATTTTTCCTATATTCATTTTGAAAGCTCTGAACCTAATTCAGTGTTCATTCAGTCTCACTCCAATGACTAAGTACTTCTCTTTGCAGCAATGGCACTATACCCTGCATCACCCTCATCCTCGGAGGAAACCTGACCCAAGGTAAGGATCGTTCGGTAGCAGCTCATCTGCATAGTGTCGCCTCGTCCTCGAAAACAATTATCTGAACCCACTCTGAAAATTCGTCTGCAGGGCTGCGGAAGTCGGTGCTGAAGCGCGCGGTGATCGTGGCGATCGTGTTTATCCGCTACGTGGCTATGCCGGTTATCGGGATCGCCGTCGTCCGTGCGGCGCACGGGGTCGGGTTCCTTCCCCACGACCCTCTCTACCGGTACGTGCTGATGTTGCAGTTCGCGCTGCCGCCCGCCATGAACATCGGGACAATGGCGCAGCTGTTCGACGTCGGGCAGGAGGAGTGCTCGGTGATCTTCCTGTGGACGTACCTCGTCGCTGCTGTGGCGCTCACCACCTGGTCCACCGTCTTCATGTCCATCCTCTCCTGAAGCATGAAGCAGGCAACCATGAACAGTTCAATTTTGTAATGGGTCAGGGAGAATTCCGGTAGATTCCATTTGTAAAGTGTTCATTCCAGAGTTTGTAAGTAGACACGCTATTCTTTCTGTATGAATACTAGTCCATTCTTTATCGAAAAACATAGTAGTTCATATTCAGCCTGTCCTGCTTTTGCAACAGACTGCACTAGTGGATGGATCTCTGTGATGGAATGATCAAGCACTAGTTCATTACATAATCGAAGGATATCAGAGTTTGCACTAACACTTAATTTGGCCCAGATTTTGCAAGAGAGTTTTGCAAACAATACAAACTCTTTTAAATACACTTTCAGAGACCAAAGTAAGAAGCTACCCTGCCCTTCCACCGGTTACTTAATCCCCCTGTGGTCTTCTGAATTCTGGTTCTGCAGACTTCGGAATTCCAGTCCACTTCATGGATAGAAACATATTATTTCAGTACATTGAAAGAGCATAGACAAACATATCCCCTGGCTCCGCAGACTTCTATATTTCAGTATACTTCAGGCTACTGTTTTTTTTTCTTTTTTTGCAAGAAGACTCCACTGAAAGGGCACCATAGCAGACAACAACATTTGCACTACGAGCTACCAAAGGGATCAACTGTCCACATACCATGAAAGTGATAGTGATCGCAAAAGCTGGGGATATCAAAATCTCTTTTAAAATAAAATTCTGCACCTTTGGAAGCACTGATATCCAGTTGTAGCCGCCTGCGCTGATTAGCCACCCATTTATCATTGCAGGTACCACATGCGCCAAATTTCATTACCTTGAGCACCTTTGCATTCAGAACAAAGAACTTGGCAAAGTTAACATCTGCTCTCTTGCCTTCATAGGTGTTCAAAACTATTGCTCTGAGATGGAGTTCGAGGCATTCGATGGGATCGAGTGTGCTATATTGGCACAAATTTTCCATATCCTTCCTATGGTGTGACTGCAAAAGAACAAAATAGGTATTGGTGGCCACTTTAGGTCGCGATAAAAGGAGTGAGTTTACTGTGGGCAGGGAAACAATGATTCTACATAGTTGGCACCTAGTTAGATAAGGATTAGTTGTATTTGCATGATGATTGGATTAATTAGGGATTGCTGAACAATGTAATCCCCTTACTTCATTTTAACTTTAAAATCTCCTACGTGTAGTTTTGACTACCATATTTTTCATTGTACAATTATAGGGGGAAAATTACACAACAATCTTTACCGTGGAGGCTAATTTTACCAAAATATACTAAATATTACGTCCAAACTAAACTTCCAGAGATATAGTATAATTGATCAAAGTTAAAATACCATGTGACTAGATTTAACAACAAAGATTTTTACCTGGATGTATAGCTTCTCCAAGCAGGGAAAGCATCTAAGAAAGCCAACAACTACATCCAGATTGGGGCCGATAGATTCTAGAACCAAGACCTTCACTATGCGTCCCGACGCAGTCAAACTAGTGGGGATAATTTCCTGGAGAAAAGAGATACACACACATCAATATATTGCAAGTAGAAAATACCGAAATGCATGCAAGTTTTTTACCCGCACAATTGTTCCATTCACAGTTTTGAGATTTTCGCTAGACAAGCAGCCCAACACCATCAATTTCGGCGCCGCAAGGACTCTGACTATCCTCGGGCCACCAGATGGACCAAGTGTGATCAATCTCTCAAGGCAAGGTGCATCCTCAATGACAAGCTCCTGAAGAAGGGACTCTTCACCGTTGGAGTAAGAACCAGCGACACCAATACTCCGTAGAGTGGAGGAGATGATCCGGACGGAGCTGGGCCCCTGGATTTTATCAAGCTGAAGCTCTCTAGCGCAGTGCAGGCAGCGAGCAGGCAGTGGAGGGTCGCCTCTGAGATAGCGACACCACAGAGCTTAAGCTCCTTCAGCCGAGGGAGATGAAGTGCGGGGGTAGCTTTAATCTCGTGGAAATCACAGCCACGCAGTCTGACGACGCGCAGTGTGGGCGTGAAGCGGAGCACGGACGGCGGCAGCGTCCACCACGGATTGTCGCCCAAGTAGAAATCAAGCTCCTCGAGGCCATCGAGGGCGGGGGACCAGAACCAGCCGGCGAACTTGGCGCAGAGGTCACGGCTGGGGCGGGTGCCGTGGTGGTCACCGAAGGAGAGGCGGCGAGCGGGGCCGGTGTGCACGGCGAGGATCTTGGAGACGATGACGGCGATGCGCTCGCTCACCTGGCGGTAAACAGGTTGGTGCCCCAGGTAGTCGACCGCGAGGTTAAGCGGGGCGGAGCGCCAGAGGTAGCGCCACCGGGAAGAGAGAGCGGTTGTCCGCGCAGCGTCCTTGGTAGGCAAGAGAGAGATGATGGTGCCGAGGATCTCGTCAGGGAGGCGGCTGATGAGGTCGAGGCTCGCACCATCGCCGCCGCTGACGTCCCTGCTCGCCGGAGATTGCGGATCGTCCCGCCTCCGCTTCTTGGATAGGGAAGCCGCCACATCGTTCATGGACGCCGCCGCCCAAAAAACCCGACAATTAGGTTGGAACCCACGAGGCCACGAGCGATCTATTTAACGAGTTTGGAATGTGTACGATTTACACAGGTATACATATCACAAAAAATCTTTTTTTTATAAGAAAGAAAAATAAAAAAGCTAGGTCTCATGGGATGATAAGGGCAACTCTAACCGGCCGACGCGAACGGACACGGTTTTTGTCCTCTTTTCATCTGTTTAGACCGGTAAAGTGGATGCGTTTGTTCGGTTTTTAATTCGGGTGCGTCAATGCACCGAATGCAACATTAGTATTTTCGTCCGCACGATCTTAAAAAATAATAAATAAGCATGCGTATCGATAAAACATAATAAAAAACGCTGGCCAAAGTCCACTTATATACATAAAACATAAATAGAACTTAGAAAAATAAAAGCATTCACCGGGCCGCGGCCCTAGTCGTCGTTCTCGGAGTAGGAGCTGGTGAGGTCAAAGTACATCGGCGCCTCCGCTAAGGACAGGCTTGCCGGTAGGCCTGCCGGTAGGTCGCCAATGCCGCCTCCTCCGGCGTCTGCTGCAGCGGCGACTGCTGCTGCCTGGTGCAGTGCACGCCCCCTCCTGCTGTTGCTGCCATCGTTCCTCCTCCTCGCATGCCCAACGCCGCCGACGCTCCTCCTCCTCCTCCTCGCGCCCCGGCAGCATCTGCCCCTTGGTGTCAGCATGTTCATCCGCCAGCAAGTTCGCCTTCTAGACCTCAAGGTGTTGCACCTCCTCCTCGTCGGTGGAGTGCATCCTGGTGCCACCAGATTTTGGCACGGTCAAGAACTTATTTAAGATGGCTTCAAATGGACAAGTGTTCTACATGAAAGAGTTCCGTATTGATCATCCTTGAAGTTTGGGCCATCGCCGTCCGGTTTCATCTCGAAGGCCGAAACTATGCTCAAAGTACTAAGATCTTATATTCAGCGTACAGTTTGGCCGATTAGGACCTCAATAAGACATCAAATGAAAAAATGACCTACACAAATTGTCTTCGTCTCGTCGAAACGGTCGATTTTGATATAAAATTCGTCCCAATCCAAGTTCGTATGCAAAAGTTAGAGCCGAAAATGCGCAGCTGCATCAGGATGGCCACACACTCCGGGAATGATCATCCGGGTTTTGGATTTCTCCGAGGACGGCCGGACACTCTGGGGTTGTTTGTCCGGGTTTTGGATTTTTCTGCCGCAGACTTCGGAAAACAGCCAAACCCCCCCTCAAGATGGCCTCTGATCAAAAAACGTTCAATATGAAAGTTGTTCGCCTCGTCGAAACGGTCAAGATTGCTTTTGGGCTCGTTTCCATCCGAGGTCGTTTACCACCATAAAAAAGACCCGCAAGGTGCAGCCAGTTTAAACCGAACAGTTTTGGGAAGTTCGGACAAAACCAATTTGAATTTGACTAGGGTTTTGGACGTGAATCCAAGCCTTTTCCTTGCGCGGGAAGTCAAGCCGCCTCTTATATATCTAAGGGGTGACGGCCGATTGAACAACACAAAATCGATCAATTCATCTACCACTTTTATCTTTTATCTTTTCTCCTTAACCCTAGTTCTTCTTCTTCCTCGTTCTTCGTCTGTTCTTCTTGTTGCAGGGGGCGAACTTCGAGGCCCTAGGGGCGATCAGGTCGACCTAGGGCAGCCCATAGCCGCCGCGCGCCTAGACGGGGTCCCTCCCGGGCGTGTGGGGTTTCGGGTCCTCAAAAGCACCCGCCGCATTGCCTGCGTACCGCGCTTCCGGCTGGGTCTCCTTCAACGTGAGCTGCGGTGCATCACCCTCGGCGTTGGAGGTACACGGTGACGTGTTCATGTGCGAACACATCCACACTGCTGGCGTGTTGACCCACTCCCAGATGACGCCGGTCCTCTAGTACCCCTTGAGGAAACCATCAGGTAGATTTGAGTAAATTGCCAAAAACCACCACAATTGCGTCGCTCGGTGCAAAAACCCACCGTTTTCATAAAAGTTTGCAGAAAACACCGATTTTCAGTATTCGCGTTGCCGAAAGCACTAACCGGTTGACTAATAGCCGTTCGATGCGAAATATGACAGATGGGGCCCACTTTGAGGACTGACGTGGCACCAAGAATTAACGCCGTCGGCTGAAACGTTAAATTAACAAAAGGGCAATCGTCAGCACAGGTGTTCATTTTATCGAATACGTTGTGTGCAGCGACCGGGCGCTGCTCGCGCCACGCGCACCGCACGGCTCCGCGCCGCCGTCCGTCGACGGACTCCGGCGAGCCGAACGTTGCCAGCCCCGCCTCTAGTACCTTCCTTCCCCACCCCTGAGCTCCACCTGCGTCGTACCCGACGCACGCCATGGCCATGACGCCGCCATGGCCTCCGCCACGACCTCCCAGACCCTGCCAATCGTCGCTGCTGGCCACAGGAGCCAGCGGAGCTAGTGGTGGTGGTGGTTTGGATAGGTTGAGCTGGGGCGTAGGGCTAGGAAGTTGCCGCGGCCGTCTCGCCGGAGTCGACGTGTTGCGGCGCGCCATGGACGGCGGGGCGCTGGGGGAAGGGGCGTGAGTGGCCATGGACAGGGATCTTGTCTAACGTGTGTGTGGCGTCGCATCGGAGCCAATGGAGGAGTCGAGGAAGTCGACGGTGCAGTGCCATCGACATATTTTGGAGACGATGACGTCCGGCCGGAGAGGAGGAAGAAGACCTGCGAGTGGCGGTTGGGACGCGTCCGTCCAATTAAAGCTGCAGGAGGACGTAGAGGAGGAGGGCGATGTTCCTGGACATGGGTGCGAGGTCGACAGAGGCCGTTAGCCGCGCGGTCTATGGTGGTCGTGCTCAGGCGGAGCTCTCTTTCTCTCTGGACAGAAAAAAAAGGAAGGGGAAGCTACATGCTCTCCAACTCTGGCGAGACACAACTTTCGCCTTGATCTGCTCACGGCATAGCTCGCCGGTCGGCCGACGGTGCTCCGGCGGGTGCGGCTACCAGTCGTCCCGAGTGTAGCGGCGGATCGAGGCGTTGGCTCGTGGGGAGATACAGAGAAAGAAAAAAAAATCTTTTATGATTTCTTCCTATGACAATTGAACCCTACATGGCAGCAACGTTGACTGACTCGGTTCAGTCGAACCAGGTCAATGCGAGCCACGTTAACGGCCACGTCACCCCTGACTGGTGGGGCCGAGATGTCAGGTTTGCTGTCAAAACACGTTCAATCAACCGCTTAGTGTTTTCGGTAACGTGATTACAGAAAATCGGTGTTTTCGGCAAACTTTTATGAAAACGGTAGTTTTTTGCACTGAGCGACGCAATTGTGGTGGTTTTTGGCAATTTACTCGGTAGATTTGGTGCTGGTGTGGGCATGGGCGCTGCCGGTGGTGGTGGTGGCGGGTAGGCGCAATCGCCTGTCGCAGAGAGCTGGAGCGCCTCCTTCATGACAGGCTAGTGTGCGTCCTCCTCGTGCTGGGACTCTTTCAAGGGCACGCTGGAGTGCCTCCTGGTACTCGACCTCCGCGTCCACGTCCTCCTCCTTCACCACCGGCGGCGGCGACCGTGGAGGGTGGGCCTCGACCTGGACGGTGCCGTGGCGGTGCACGTCGTGCTTCATGGCGAACCAGACATCACAGTTCGGGGATTCCATGTACATCGGGGCACGATGTTGCACCGACGTGAGCAGGGCATGCTGCATGCGGATCTCCTCTGCGCGCGCCCACGCGGACTCCACCACCGCTACACCGAAATGCGGTGTGGGTCGAGGTGCTGGCGCACGGTGCATCGGGATGTACGTCCTATCCCATGGTCAGCGAGCCCTCCCCTCCGCTCGCACCAGCGTCCAGCTCGCTGGACTGTGCGTCGAGCTGGCCTCGGTGTCGTGCTTGTCCTTGTCCTTTCCCTTGCCGAAGAAGCCGACCGTGGTGGCTAGGTTTTCATGTCTGCCGACAAGGGGCCACGCGTGGCCAGATATGGACAGGAAGAAGTGGATGAGCCCCCCCCCCCCCCCCACACACACACACATGCTTGCCATTTAAAAAGAGCATGGACCCGCGTCCCTTCCAACTTGGACGCATTGACTATGACCACGGGTGGTAGTTGGGCGGCCGACACGCTGGCCCGAGGTGGAGAACGGGCGGATGTGTGGCGCGTCCATCCAGTGTCCGTGTGGGCGCAAATCAAACGCAAATTTGGGCAAAAAATGCGTCCACACAGAGACAAGTGGACGAGATTTCGGTTTACGTCGTCGTGCTGAGCCAATTTTTTGTCCGTTGCGATCCAAACGGACACGCGCAAACCAAATGCATTGGCGCATTGGGTTGCCCTAACTCTTCATGCATCGACCACCTCTGTGGCCTTGGATCCGAGTTGATCGAATGGTCCGCACAACATGACCCTTGTTGCAACCCTTTGGAGCGCAACACTGGCTATATTGCAGAGCAACCACGCATTCGTAGGCCTCCTTTCCCGTGTGCCACATGTCCCTATGGACCCCACACGCCCCTATATCTTATCTGAACCCTACACACACACACACACACACACACACACACACACATACCCCGGTCTCTTATTTGAAAGCATTCTCATCGCATCGTTTTTCAACTAAATTGATCCCCTTTCCCTTGGCTCCTTGCATAAAACCCACAACCATGTCTCCTCCTCGGTCCTGACTCAAATTTATTCCTCAAACCCAAATTGATCTCCTTCCTCCCAAGAGAGCCACTCTCTCCCTACCCTCTTACACGTGAGACCTCCTACTCCATCGCGTTGTTTAGCAATACACTCCCACATCGATTGTGTATCAGCCTCGGCCACCGCCTTCGTCCCCTACACACAGCCACCACCCTAGCCCTCGCATGATGCAACCACGGGGCCACCACACGCGCCATCGCCTCAACAGTTGCGCTCCGCCATGGGCGTCACCCTGGATCCAACGCCACATATTGTTTTCCTTCTGATCCAAGGCAAGAGCGATGCCCCTGCGTGCGTACCTGCCACCAGCTGCCTGGCTAATCTCTTGCATGTGTTCCCGTGCAAGTGTGGGAATTTCGCTGGAGGGATGAGCTTGCCATGCCTGCTGTGAAAGTGTCGGGGGCACTACTTTTTTTAGACATCTTGCAAGGCCCGACCGGCAGCACGATTGCTTGTTAGGGAGCATCATTGGTGTTGCATGTTCTTGCCCTCGGTGGTGCTACATTGCAACACGTAGGGTGTTGCATACTATGAAGCACTGCGTCCGCAACATCACCACTGTTGCGGATCGCCACTATGATCGAGGAACGGCTCACTTGCAATGTCGCTGGTGTCCCCAGCGAGGACGGACTAGCGGTGTCGCGAGCTCTCGGGGTTACAACATCGATCGTCGTTGTTGCGACCGGAACACACAGTGGTGTTGCACAACGATGGTGACATGCAAATCCCAAGCGCAACATAATCCATGTTGCAAATCTCCGAACAAAAACGTAACCCATGCTGCAAACATTGTCATTTGCATCCGATCAAGCCAACATGGCCCTTGTTGCAATCCTCGTCAGTTAGATCAGACGGCTATCCTGAAGTGGATCCAACTGCTAGCGACACAGCTGATGTTTTTAAAAGATCAATCAGCAGACGCGTAGCATTGCCTGAATATTAACCTAGCAAGGGCTCCTGCATGCGGTGGTGTTGCACGCTAGGCCCGTGCCAAGGCAACCACTCCTCCTGGTACGACGTCTCCCAATGTGTGCTCGCTGAACTCCACGTCATCAGTCTATCTACCCTAAAACACACTCACCGGACCTCCGCGGCCGCTGGCTGGACTTGTCCCGTGGCACGCCTCCTCAGGGAACCGAAGGCTCTACGAATCGGACAGGAGTGCTCGGTGATCTCCCTGTTGACGTACCTCGTCGCCGCCGCCGCCGCCGTGGCGCTCACCGGCCACCTGGTCCACCGTCTTCATGTCCATCCTCCTCCTCCTGACTCAGATTTATTCCTCAAGCCTAGATTTCATCTGTAGAGGGTTCATTATTCAGTGTCAGTAGAGTATTTTGTGTTAAATTTTGACTAGAAATTTAACTAACAAAATATTAATGCATGTCATAAAAAATACATCATTGAAATCGTATTTAAATATAGTTTCCAAATATATTATTTTTATGACATGCATTAATATTTTATTAGTTAAATTTAAGGTTAAAATTTGGCACAAAATACAAAAGGGACTAATAAACCAGGACGGATGTAGTAATAGGCATGCCATTCTTTCTGTACACATACTAGTCCAATTTCAGCATGTCCTTTTTTTTTCTTCTAGACTGCATTAGTGGATCGATTTGTGTGGAGTGACCAGGCACTGATTCATTATATAATCTCGGATTTTGCGCAAACCTTTGGCCAGGAAACACTGAAATGTATTATAGGACAATTACATGCTAGGCTGATATCCCCAGGTTTTGCAAGACAGTTTTACAAACAATACAAACTCCTTCCTTTGCATACACTTTGAAAGGCCAAAGTAAGAAGAGGCGAGTCCATTGCACAAGAACCTGCTACTCCCCTGCTTCTGCAGACTTCTGAATTCCAATATAACAATTACCAGTTACCAAGATAGAGATAACAAAAAACATGCATTACTTCATTATATGGTAACAAAACGATGTACGGTAACAAAAAGTTACTCCCTCCGTCTCATAATATAATAGCGTTTTTGACACTAGTATTAAGCCTATTTTTTTTAAATAATATTTTTTTATTAATCTGTACAAATATTACGCCGGTATTTTTATTTTCAAAAATAATATCCAATCAGCCAGCAGCAGGCCAATTAGTCCTAGTCAGCCAACTGCAGGCTGATTGGCCTCCTGTCGGCCTACAGATGGCTGATAGGCCAGTCGGCCAGGAGGTGGTGAACCTGTCGGCCAACTGTGAGTGTATTGAATTATTTTTAGTTTTCCCATTAATATTTCGTAATAATTCATACTATATGTGGATGTGAAATATTTAGGTGTGTCAGTATTTGAAGTTGCTCTGGCGATATCTGAAATATATGTAGTGTCAAACATTTAAATTTGTCAATATTTGTAGTTGCTCGTGCAAATATTCGTAATATATTTGTATCGTGTGTGAATTTTTTTAGTTGCTCCGTCAATATTTCGTAATAATCCATACTATATGTGGATGTGAAATTTTTAGGTGTGTCAGTATTTGAAATTGCTCCGGCAATATCCAAAATATATGTAGATGTCAAACATTTAAATCTATCAATATTTGTAGTTGCTCCCGCAAATATCCGTAATATATTTGTACGTGTGTGATTTTTTTTAGTTGCTCCATCAATATTTCGTAATAATCCATACTATATGTGGATGTGAAATATTTAGGTGTGTCAGTATTTGTAGTTGCTCCCGCAAATATTCATAATATTTTTGCAGGCGTGTGAATTTTTGTAGACCGTTAATATTCTGTAATATATATACATGTACGGATATTTTAAGTTGTTGCTTAATACTTGTCTGTCATTATTGAAAAAAAATTATGTAAGCCAAGACGGAGGCCTACAGGAACCGCTGGCCAACACGGTCACCACCTCCTGGCCGACTAGCCTATCAGCCATTTGTAGGCCGATAAGAGGCCAATCAGCATCAGCTAAGAGGCCAATCAGCCTGCTGCTGGCTGACTAGGCCAATCGGCCTACTGCTGGCTGATAGGATTTTATTTTTAAAAATAAAAATATAAGCGTAATATTTGTGCAAATTAATAAAAAGAATGTATTATTTAAAAAAAATTAGCAGTGTTAAGTCAGTGTGCGGGTATATGATTCACGCCATTCTGTCTGTATGTATTCTAGTTCATTTTTAGGACTCCACTGCCATTTTTGCAAGAAACTGCACTGGTGGCAGATCTCCGATTAAGGTAAAGCACTGCCCGTTGTCTAAGCCAAATAGCCAATAACCAACTAAAACTTAAGCTAAAATTCCCAGGTTTCCCTAGGCTTTCCCCCCAACACTTTGTCCAACTAAAACATGCGGGCAAGACACGCTGAAATGTCTCCAGTAAATGCACGGCAAGCTAACATTCCCAGGTTTTGCATAGCAGTCTAGCAAACAATTGTAGCAACTCTTTTACCTGCCCTTTCAGAGACCAAAGTAAGATGCCCGCCAATCTGCCGTTTTCTACTTAGAATTCCTTTTCAGGAACAAAGACGACATAGCATAAACGTGTATGTGCACATCATGGCGGGTATATCAAAAATTAAACAAACAAACAAAAATCGGGTGGAGAGGTAGCTTTTACACGCACTTCCAAAGACTCTAGAATTAGAATGTTTCGAATAGAATAGGCGACAAAGATAAACAGCGTATCTTCTGAAAGGGCATCAAGCTGGTTAACAGCATTTACAGAATTGAGCTATCGAAGGGATCAGGCATCCACATATCATGTATGTGCTTGTTATCGTAAAAACTGGACTCAACACGATCTCTTTCGAAATAAAACTGCGCGTCTGTAGAAGCTCTGTTATCCAGGTGGAGCTGCTCGTGCTGATTGGCCATCCATTTCTCATCATAGTTACCAGACACACCAAATTTCATTACCTTGAGAACCCTTGCATGCAAAACAAAGAACTTTGCAAAGTTAACCTCACGTCTCTTGCCTTGATAGCCGTTCAGTACTATTTCTCTGAGATGCAGATCAAGACAGTCGATAGGATCAATGAGTTTGCCATTTTGCCGAACATTCATATGGCATGACTGCAAAAGAGAACGAAGTAAGTATAGCGGACACTTACGCCAGAATAATTTCTTCATATATAGCTGGCATATCTAATCACATCACGATTAGTTGCAGGATATGTGGATTCAGTTTTAAACAATGTAGTCCCTCCGAGCACCTCCCTTTAACTTAAAAAAGACACATGCCTTTTGACTTCAAAGTCTTAGATGCAGATTTTAACCAGTAGATTGTTATCGTAAAAATCTTGGGAAATTTAGCAAAAATAGAAACCTTTACCGACAGTACTAAATAATAGTATCTCCATATGTCCAAACTAGACATCGAGAGAGATGTATGATTGAGCAAAATTAAAACAGCTTTGAATCACTTCATATTTACAATTCATTTTGCTGGAGTTGGTAACATTCTAACAAGAAAAAATTTCACCTGGATGTACAGCTTCTCCAGACAGGGAAAGCATCTAAGAAATCGGACAATTGCATCCAGATTGGGGCCGACGGATTCCAGAACCAAAATCTTCACTGTATGCACCGACCCAGTGAACGGGATGGGGATCATATCCTGGACCGATACACATGACACCACATCAAGACACCAAACTTACTAAAATGGGAATCAAGGAGAAGAGGACTTATTATACCTTACTAGCAAAAAGTTTCGTCACCAAACATTTGTTTATGTCGCCAAACAGGTAGCCCAACACTGTCAGTTTTGGCGCTGCGTTGATCTTGATTTGGCTTGGACCCAGTGGACCAACTTGCATCAATCTCTCAAGGCAAGGTGCATCCTCGATGACAAGCTCCTGAAATGCTGGTTGTGCTTCCAAGTAGAGCTCCTGAAAAGGCCGAATTACAGAGACACTGATACTCCGGAGAGGGGAGAATCGATTATAACCCCCCTAGTTCATCTGCCTTTGCTCATACACCCCTTTGTTCGTCTGCCTCACTTATGAGCCCCCTTGTTTGATTTGCCTCTTGATCATAAGCCCCTTTTGCATGTTTAAGCATTAATTCATCACCTAATTTCGAATCAGTTGTTATATAGATGAACAAAAGACTAAAATATTCTCCCTTATCTTCTCTTCACGGGACTTAGCCTGCAGATCCTCTGGTTTGTTTGGGGCCGACGGAAGCCACAAGGTGAGGGGATTCGAGTTGGGGCGCGCGGAGAGAGAGCTGGATTCGGTCGGGGACGGGCCATGGCGGTGGAGGCAGCACGGAGGGAGAAGACCACGCGGCGCTGAAGGCGGGGCTCCGGCCTTCCGCTGCATGCGCGGAGGTCGTTGAGCTTCACGGGAATGGCAGTGGTGCGAGCAGGTTGGGTTGCCGGCGGGAGGAGCTTGGGCTGGGGTTGTCGGTAGAAGAAGCACGGGCGGGACGTTTAGGTCTCTCGTGGGAGGCGCGGCCGAGGTGTGGGGATGACTGCACGGAGGTCGTTGAGCTCATGGGAACGGCAGCGGTGCACACAGAGGGGTGAGAACTCTCAGAGAATCATTGTTAGTTGCTTAATGATCCAGCTAAACATGAAAAGGGGGCTATGGTCAACAATATGAGCAACAAGGGGGGCTCATAAGTGAGGCAGACGAAGAAAGGGGCGTATGAGCAAAGGCAGATGAACTGGAGGGGTTATAATCGATTCTCCCTCCGGAGAGTGGGCAAGACGATCTGGACGCTGCTGAAGCCGTGGATCTTGCTAAGCTCAAGGGCCTCAAGCACAATGCAGCCGGCGAGCAGCCGGCGGAGGGCCTCCTCCGAGATGCAGACATCATAGAGCTTGAGCCGCTTCAGGACAGGGAAGGCGGCATTAATCTGGGGCAGATCGCAGCCGCCGATGCTGGCGGCGCGCAGCCTGGGAGGGAAGCGGAGCGCGGACGGCGGCAGGGGCAGCGGGCGCAGCGGCAGCAGGCGCGGCGGATTGCCGTTGCCGTAGAACTGGAGCTCCTCGAGGCCATCGAGGACGGGGGACCGGAACCAGCCGTCGAAGGCCGAGGCGGATGGTTTTGAGGGAGAGGCGGCGGACGGGGCCGCGGTGCGCGGCGAGGATCTCGGAGACGGCGGTGATGCGGTTGCGCTCTTGCCCGGCGAGGTCGAGCGGGGTGGACCGCCAGATGTGGCGCCATTGGGAGGAGAGAATGGCTGTCCGCGCGGCGCTCTTGGTGCTGGGGAGGCGGGAGAGGATGACGCCGCGGAGCTCGACGGGGAGCTCGCTGATGAGGTCGAGGCACGCATCCTCGCCGCTGCCGCCATCCCTTCTCGCCGGAGGCTCTTCCGGTTCCGGCTCGTCCCGCCTTCGCTTCTGGGACGAGGAAGCGGCCGCTACATCGTCCATGGCCTTCGCCCCTGCCGCCGGAGGTTCTTCTCGCCTCCGCTTCTCGGATGCGACCGCCGCCGCATCATCCATGGTCGCCGCCGTCGCCAAAAAAAAAAGATCGATTGATTTGCGGTGAGTGAGTACTGGAAGCAGTAGCCCCGAGCTACTCACCCACTAAATTAAATTCACTCTGGTCTCAGACTTGCTGAGCAGCGGCCGCACGGTGCCCGAGACGGCTCACGGGTAAATTCTAAAGGGAAGTGTTTGTAGCCGGGGCGCCGGCCGAACCGTTGCGCCGGTCGCGGCCACGCGAGCAAACGATCCTCCTATCCCTAAACGACACATATGTGTAGGGCCCACACCCCAATCGTTGCTTTATCTTCTCCTTCATCTTTTCAACCGCTCGTTTCTTTCTTATCTATTATCTCTCTTCCACGCCAGCGAGCCCGCTCCCTTCGTCCAATTTTCAGCTCGACGCCGGCAAGCCGGCCGCGCGTCCCCACAGCACCGCCGTGGCATCCGTTCCGTCCATCCCATCTGGCTCCACTCCGACGACGACGACCTCTGCAGCCGCTGCAACCAAGCTAGACCGCGAGGCTGCTTGCGTCGTCATCGCCATGGCCAGCAACCACCCCAAGATGCCCCATGCTGGCTCCGTCGACACTGCTCCGGCGAGCGCCACCCTCCTCCTATGCTGGAACTGCCCTCCTCCTAGTCCTATGGTTGCATCCCCGAGGAGCAGACGCCGAAGCTGGAACCAGCCACTTTTTTGATACAATCGTCCAAAGCAAAAGCTGGAACCGCAGTTGGTTTTTGCTCCAACCAACAAGCGAGCTGGAACCACAGCTGGTTTTTGCTACAACTGCATCGCATTTTTGCTACAACCGGGGTTCTGGAAAGCTACAACAGATGCGGCAAAAAGCTTCAACCAGTGGTGACAGATGCTGGAACCAACCACTACCACAACAAAAGGCTACATCCGGTATCGCACAAAGCTTCAACCGGCGTTGGAAAAAGCTTCAAACACTGAATGCCAATGCTAGGGGCTAGCTACTGCCAACAGGGAAAAAGTTTCAAGGTGTCGCAAAAAGCTTCAACCGTAGATAATAAAGATTCAACCGTAGCCGATTTTTGCTACCACCGGCAAAGTTTTTTGCTACATCGAGCTGCGATCTCGCGACGGCGACGACGATTTTGCTGCAACCATAATAGGATTTTGCTACTACCGCCGAAAGTTTTTGCTATGTCCATCTAGGCGGAGCTGCAACCTCGCGACAGCGGAGAGAAGATTTTTGCTGCAACCGTAGTTGTTTTTTGCTACTACCGGTGAAGTTTTTGCTACATCCATTCAAACGGTATTGATTAACTGGCGGCCATCATCGATGCAATCCCCTGTAGCCAGCATCAACGGTGAGGGCGACGACAGAGCTACAACCATCATCGTCGAGAGCTGCAGCCGCAGTTAGAGCTGTTGCATGGTCGAGGCGACGACGAGGACGGCCGGGATGGTGGGGACCGACAACGAGGACGGCCGGCAAGGGCAGGGACTGGCGATGAGGAAGGCCGGCGAGGGGTGGGGCCCGGCGACGAGGCCATCGAAGGGGGTAGGAGGCGCCGCGCCGCGCTCCCTCGAGCGAGAGATGCGGATCTAGCCTGACCACGCGAGGAAGAAGCTGTTGGGGCATTTTGTTTCTTTTTTTTTTGACCAGATCCAAAAGCTGCGCGGCTCACATCCAATGGCTGGGGCTCGACCGGCCGAACGATTCGGCCGGCGCACCGGCGCCTATTGGTGCCCTAAATTGCAATGAAGCTTGGGTGTGCTAACGTGAGTATCAAAATGTAAACCACTACCATAGTCATTTCACATAGTCATAGAAGCATTTGGTTTTTTTTCTAAAATGTTTACTTAGAGCAACTCCAACGCGCCGATCCAAATAGAGGGCGATTTTCCTCCTTTTGTCCGTTTGGTTCGGCCGCCCGCTCGGCGCCCGCCCTGCTTATGATTTGGGCCAGCAGTGCGTCCAACACGCCGACCTATATTTGCCAGTGTGGCCAGCTGGCCGCCGTTTTTTCAACAAATATTTGCATAGTTTGACAAGCAAACAAAAATAGCATAGTTTCACAACCAAAAAAATTTAGCATAGTTTACAAGCCGAATAAAAATTAAATTGTCTCCAATACATTTATATAAAAGACTATTGGTTGCCAACATGAGCCCGCTCAACCAAATCATTTTGGGGTTGCATGTGAGTTTCGCAATCATGCATTTCATGATGAAATTGGGTGAACTGTGCAAACGTCGTCGCTCCTCCTTTTGCTCAGGCACAACATTGTCAACTTGAAACTGAAACCCTTAATCGTAAATACGTTTCGGGCATTTATCCTCTACGATCATATTGTGCATGATCACACAAGTAGTCATCACCTTCCACAACCTCTTGGTGCTTCAAGTTCTAGCAGGATACCGAACGGTGCCCCAACTTCAAGGCCAACAGGCGGTGTCGGAAGGAGGAGCTGGCCGGGGCGGGAAGGCGACTTCCTGCTCGCGGCGACGTCGGAGTGGGGGATGGGAAGCTGCGGTGGGCCGGCGACGAGGCGGTGGTGGCGGCGACGTGGGATGTGGCGGCGTTGGGGGGAGGTGTGTCGGCATGGACTACTGCCAGAGACACCAGAACTGGGCGACGACGGCGACAGGACAGGGCGGGCGAGGGCTTGCTGTTGATAGGGGTGGAAGAGGATGGCCAATGTGCCACCGACTAGCGGGCCTGGGAAGGAGCAGGCGCATGTCGCGCGTGTCTGCTTCGTGTCCGCGTCGATGCAAATCAGGCTCAAATTGGGTCGAGAATAGGTCGATAGAGGGACGAAAAGAGGATGCGCGTCCGTTTGGGTTGGCGCTGAACCGACTTTTCTGTCCGCACCGACCAAAACGGACACGCGCGGACGAAATAGATCAGCGCGTTGGAGTTGCTCTTAAACACGTTTATTGCCGCCCCCTCCCACTGACAGTGATCCTTTTAAGGTTTTGTTCCATAACATTGTACCAGCCAAATTGGGCGATGTACACCCGAGAGGCCTGGTTGACTAACTTTCAAAATACTCCCTCCGTTCCAAACTAAGTGACTCAACTTTGTACTACTTTAGTACAAAGTTGAGTCACTTATTTTGGATGGAGGGAGTACATCACAAAACTCTACCACATTTCTGTAACCAGTGTTACACATCAATTTACTTTATATATATTTACTTCAGTCTGAACGATGCTTTTGTGATATGACGACGCTTTGAATCATGTCTTAAGTTTGTGTAACCCCATGGTCCAAATTTTGCATTGGCAAAATTATTTTAAACAACATTTCACGCGGGCTCTTGCATGCTGACATAACATTTTAAACCATAGTTCTGTGAGCTGCTGAGAAATTTGTGCACAATTGCTCTATGGCTTATAATCTCTTTATTTCTGTAACAGGCGCCTTCAACTCCTGCATGCTAACATAAAATTGCAACTTCCAATGAATGAACACATATCAATGTTTTCTCTCAAATGGGAATAGTGTAACTAAAGCTTTTAATCATTTCATATAAAAACACATAATGTTTATAACAGAAGATATGCCCAGATAAGTTGAATATCTCTTGAAAGGGCATCAAGCCATTCCGGGCTGCATTTAGCTATTAAAGGGATGAGGCATCAATATATTATGTATGTGTGTGTGTTACAGTAAAAACTGCAAGGGCTACAATTTCTTTTGAAATCAAAATGTGCATCTCTAGAAACTCTGTTTTCCGGTTGTAGCTGCATGTGCTGATTAGCGATCCAGTTCTCACTGTAGCTATTAACACATACACCAAATTTCATTAGCTTGAGCGCCCTTGCATTCAGAACAAAGAACCTGGCAAAGTTAAGATCATGTGCCCTGCCTTCATAGCCATTCAATATTATTTCTCAGAGATGGAGATCAAGGCATTCGATATGATCGTGCATGTCATATTGCCCCACAATTTTCATATCATTCATAATCCTAAGACATGACTGCAAAAGAAGAGAATAAATTAAGAGCTCTTTTACGGTGATTGGAGAGTTACAATATGTAATTTCTTGTAACTCTCCCAGTGATTATTTCCCACCGTTGATTTAACAGGTTAACTAAAAGTATTAAGTTTAATTAAGAAGAGTATTTTGGTCCTCCGTGATTTTTTTTCATTTAGAAACTTGATTCGTTCGGTCAATCCCTTGCATCTCGCCCAATCCATCTCGCGAGAGGGAGGCGCCTGATGTCCACGTCCACGCGGATGTGGTCTGGTAGGCCGTCGACGAAGAGCTCAGCCCGCTGACGAGCCGGAATACCGGGGGCGTGGCACGCCAGTGCCTAGAAGCGGTCGGCGAAGTCTTGCACTGTGGTGAGGAATGGAAGGCGCCCAAGCTCCGCCAGACGGCTCCCGCGTATAGGCGGACCGAAGCGCAAGAGGCACAGAGCGCGGAAACGCTCCCATGGTGGCATGCCATCCTCGTCCTGCTCGAGGGCGTAATACCACATCTGGGCAACGCCTCGTAGATGATAGCAGGCGATCCAGGTGCGGTCGGACGTGAGAGTGCGCTGCTCCCTGAAAAATTGGTCGCATTGGTTGAGCCAATTCAGGGGGTCGACGGTGTTGTCGTAGGTCGCGAACTCTAGCTTGGAGAATCTCGGCGGTGGCTGGGCGTGGACGACGGGCGGGTATGTGTCATCCGCGCGGAACAGCGAGGGCGACAACGTCGAGTGTGCAGGCTGCAGATTACCGCCATGGAAAAGGGGCCCGTCCACACCATCGTAGGGACCCGCGGCACCCGAGGACCCGTCGAACTGCATGGTCGGGGGCAACGCCGGCGGTGACAGCACGTGCGGCTGTCCTGAGGCTATCGTGTAGATAGGTTCGATGGACCCGGCAAGCCAGGCCGGTAGCGGAGATGGCGACGGGGGGAAACGGACCTGCTGTCGGCGGAAGGCCTGGCCCCGAGATCGTCGGCGGCGGCGGCGGCGGCAGCTGCTGTTGCCGCGGCAGCGGCATGATGGATGCGACGGGGGTCGCCGGTGAAGGCGGCTGCCACAGGAGCTGCTGCGGCCCCGTGATGGTGGTGATGGGGGCGGGCGGCTGCAACCCATAGTGCCCCACGAGGAAGGTGCGGATGCCCTGGACTGCCCGAGTCAGGTCCCGGAGCGCTGCCGTCATCTCCTCCGGGGTGAGCATGGCGGGGGGGGGGGGGGGGGGGGGTGGCGTCCAAGCGGCGGAGGAGACTGGCCCGGTCAGGGCCGGCGTGCTGGCCGCGGGGGTCATCGGCGATGAAGAGGCAATCGGTAGCGGGAGGGAGGGGGTGGGCGGTGGCACAGACATGATCGAGCCTGTGACACCTGATACCAAATTGACAGGATCTGGGATCCTACCCGGTGTGGAAGGGGGTTTGACGAGGAGGAAGGTGAGGTCTCCGACGCTGGGGCGCCATCGTCACGTGTGCGAGAGAGAGGGAGGGAGCAGGACGCGGCGGCTAGGGTTAGGTCTCACGGCTCCCTTCAGGAAGCCGAGAAAATATGATTGCTTCTGCTTAACTTCCAACGAGTCCTTACATGAGTTCATAATAATCTCCAAATACGATAACTGGGCTAAGCCCCTAATAACGATAACATAACCGGGCCAGGCCCCTAACTGCCTGGGCTGTAGTATATGCCGGTCATAACACCCGCCGCTATTTTTCATAGCCCGCTATTTAAAACATTGACAATGCATGGATCTTGTTCTTCCTCACCTCTTCTTCTGAGACCACCAAACGTGCCGGCGGTTACCATCGCCCGTGGCCGGTGGCGCTCCCTCGACCGCCTCACCGTCCCACCCTCCCCGAAACCGCCAGCCTAGCTGCCACCCCTGGCCATCCCTCTAGCCAGGCCCGCGTTTGGGTTTGTTTCTCTAGCAAAGTACACGAGCGCCCCCACCGGCCCATCCTAAACCCTAAGATAGATAATGAGGTAGCCCGCCGACGAGCCCCTTCATTCTCCTTCCTTCCCTCCGACGGACTCTCAAAAACCGACTGACTCTAATTCGAAAATAAGTCGACTGCCATTTAGCTAAACTGACTAAAATATGCAGGACACACTGAAAAGTCTTTGATTACATGGTAAGATAATGTCCCCAAAAGCCCCCGACTTTGCCCAAAATTTTGGCCAACTAAGATGCCTACAGGGCACAAATGAAACGTCTCTAGTAGGAGTAACGTGGTAAGTTAACATTTCCAGGTTTTGCATAACAGTCCGACGAACAATATAAGTAACTCTTTCTACACGCACTTTCATCAGAGACCAAGTAAGGTGCCTGCAAATCTGCCTGTGTGGTACTTATATTAACTCCCCTTAGAAGAGAAGACTACATAGCATAAACGTTTATGCACGTAAAAGTAGACTTATCAAAATTAAACCAACACGGTCAATCACATTTTAGCAATTCAGGTGGTGAACCATAGATAGCTGCATGCGCTTTGAGTTTTCAGCTGACATACATATGCTAGACAGTAGCAGGAAAAGGGTCATTTCATATAAAGATATAAGAAATGTCTTGTACATGATAAGCTAGTAATTCCCATATTTTGCCGACCATTTGGGCAAACAAATACATAGCTCCTTCGTATGCACTTTCAAACAAATATGCTGAAAAAACGCCGCAACTTACTAGAAGCAGCCGCTCTTTCAGTTTCAGAATAGCATATGCCTGAAGGTCGCAAAAGTTGTGCAAGCAGAAGCTCATTACATAGAAACACATTAGAATGGTTGCAACAAAAGAGATGACGTCAGAAGCATATATCTCTTGAAAGGTCATCAAGCGGGTCAACAACATTTACATAGTGAGTTATCGAAGGGGTCAGCCATCTGCATATCATGAATGTGCTTGTTATAGAAAAACCTGCACGAACCAGTATACTGTTCAAAATCAAACCGAGCATCTCTAGAAGCTCTATTGTCTAGGTGTAGGAGCCTTTGTTGATCAGCCATCCATTTGTCGTTCCGAGTGCAATAGACACCAAACTTCATTACCTTGAGCACCTTTGCATTCAAAACAAAAAACTTGGCAAAGTTAACATGGGGTGTCTGCCGAATGTGTCATATTGCCACACATTTTTCATATCATTCCTGAAACATGACTGCAGAAGAAGAACAAATTAGGGATAGTGTCCCGTTAAGCTGTGAGTAATATAGATAGTTGCATGCATGATGTGTGAATCCACGATTATTGAATGATATAAAACTCTTAACACATGTTTCTTAACTTCAAATGTGTGTTTTTTTAACTTGAAAGTTTCCTAGATGCAGTTTTGATCACCAGATTTGTCATCGTAAGATTTGAGGAATAATTACCACAAATAAGATCTCTTATCGAAAGTATACTAAATGCTTTATCTGTATGTCCAAATTAAACAAGGCATCGTATGATGATCGAGAGTAATGCATATTATTTCTGAATGTCCAAACTATGCATATCAAGAGATATCTGAGATCGGTGAAAGTTAAAACTCTTTGGAATTTGGATAGGTTTAATTCTATGCAATCTTACACCTTTGCTAAAGTGGTTAACATTTCGTAAGCAGAATTATCACCTGGACGTATAGCTTCTCGATGCATGGAAAGCATCTAAGTAATCCAACAACTGAATCCAAATTGGGGCCCATAGATTCTAGAGCCAAGACCTTCACTGTGCGCACCACCGCGGTGAGCCTGATGGGGATCATTTCCTGAAAAATAAACCAATATACACGCATACACATCAAGAAAGAACCGACTGTGACACAAATAGTAAATGCACAAATGCATCATGCAAAGTCTCAAGAAGAACAAGACTTGTTATACCTTAATAAGTATGGTTCCGATCACAAGTTCGGAGATTGTTTTAGACAGATAGCCCAATACGGTCAGTTTCGGAGCCACGATGACCCTGATTGTCCTTGGGCCATACCAACCGGCTTGCATTAATCTTTCAAGGCAAGGTGCATCCTCAATGACAAGTTCTTGAAAAATAAGTGCTTCATCATAGTGGTTAGAAGCAGATACACCAATGCTTCGTATAGTCGGCGAGATGATCCGGGTGCTGCTGAGCCCATTGATCCTGCGAAGCTCAAGGCCCTCAAGCACAGTGCAGCCGGCGAGCAGGTGGTGGAGGGTTCCTTCGGAGATGTAGATTTCGTAGAGTTTGAGATGCTTCAGCCGAGGGAAACTTAGCGCCGGAGCAGCGTTAATCTCGGGGAAATCGCAGCCGCCGATGATGGCGATGCGCAGCGAGGGCGCGAAGCGGAGGGCGGGCAGCGGCAGCGGCAGCGTGCGTGGTGGCTCCTCGCTCCAGTAGTAATTGAGCTCCTCGAGGCCGTCGAGGGCGGGTGACCTGAACCAGCCATCGAACTTGGCGTAGAGGTCACGGCGGAGGTCGATCCTGCGAGGGTTGTAGAGGGAGAGGCGGCGGGCGGTGCCAGGGTGCGCGGCTAGGATCATAGAGACGATGGAAATCCACTCGCTTTGCTCCCTGCAGAGGTCGTTGTCGACGGCAAGGTTGAGCGGCGCCGAGCGCCAGAGGCGGCGCCATCGGGAGGAGAGAACGGTTGTCCGCGTGGCTTCCTTGACGGGGATAAGGGAGATGATGCTGCCGAGGATTTCGTCAGGGAGCGGGCTGATGTGGTCGATGCACGCATGGTCGCCGCGATCCATGATCGCCGTCGACGCCGTATGCCCCGGCTCGTCTCGCCTCTTCTTCTCGGATACGGAGGCCTCCAGATCGTCCATGGCTGCCGCCGTAAGAAAGGTTCTGCAAATTAAGTTGAACCCTTCGTGCACGAGTAATGGAGCAAGCCGCCATTATTGGATTTGGATTGGAATACGTACCGGTTTATAACATGTGAAAACATAAAAAAAATCCATTTATACGGAATATAAAAAATTAACCTATTTTGCCCTTTTCGATCAATTAACTCTCACCTCGTACAAGTATTTAACTCTGACCCAGGAAATTGGCCCATCTTTTTTATAAACTAATACAAACATGCTTTTTTAGAAAAGACATCCAAAGGTCCTTTTATATGCGATCAATATCAAGAAAAATAGTATAGCTAGTACAATGGAAAGACAACAAGAAACAACACAACCAACAAAAAATGAATTTACACGGAAAATCACACTAGCCGTCCTCTTCCTTTGCATGTCTGCTACCTGTCGAACCTTGAATATTACAACGGAGAACACGAGAAAGGGACACTTGCAGAACAATCTCGTTATACCAGGGTTTGTTGACAACAATAGTCACTCGTCGTTAGAAATGAGATCTAGTAGCTACTAAAGAAACATTGAGGGCTCCCTTCCTCCATTCGCCTCCATCTCCCCCCCCCCCCCCACCCCCCCGAAACTCCCCTCGCCGTCGCCGGAGGCAGTCGCCAGGTTCCCCGCACGGTCGCTGATAAGGGTGGCGGCGGGGTACTTTGCCGCTGGGCAGGGGGCTAGGGTTTGGGGCAACGGCTCCAGGTGGTGCAGGCGGTGCTCCCCGGCGGTGGGCGACATCCCTCGGCACGGTGGGCCGCCTCTGCCCGGCCGTGTGGGCGGCGGGCCTGCGGTGGATCCGAGCGGCTGGTGGTCGGCTCCCCGTGGTCGTCCTCTCCAGATCTGAAGACACGTCCTTTGGCTTGTGTTGCGGCCTCTCCTATGCCCTGTCTGGCCGGATCCGCTGGACGGCGTCGTGGTGGTGGGGTGGGGAGCCCTGTATTGGGGAAACCTCTTGGCCTCCGCCGCTGATGAGGCTTTTAGACGATCATCTTTTTCATTCCAACAGTTAGACTTCAAAGATCCATGGACAAAATAAAGTTAGACCTTCAGAGTTACATACATTATCTAAAAAAGTGTGCTACTGCTACATATAACTTACTAACATGTACATCAAAAAAATGCCCAGAACTTCCAAATGGAGAAAATATTAAATCGGTTCCCGAGGAAACTACATTGTTCTGCACATCCACTGCAAAATCACGAGGAGGTGTGCACTATTAACCAAATAACCAAAGAAACGAAAAGGTCAGTCACGTGAATATTTAATGCTTATGCTGGTGTTGCCTTAATGAATAAATGAAGCCAAAAAAGGTTCATAAGAAAAAATAAATTAGTGGTATTTATATTCCCCTTCAAAAAGGAAAAAATATACATAAATTTAAACAAATAATGATTTTGTCCATACAATTTACACAGAAATTGTGCTATTTTGCAATATGCAAAAATAGATATATAATAGTGAAATATTCATAATAAAAGAAAATTTCCTAAGAAATAATTGTTGGAAATATGCCCTAGAGGCAATAATAAAAGCATTATTATTATATTTCCTTGTTCATGATAATTGTCTTTTATTCATGCTATAATTGTATTACCCGGAAATCGTAATACACGTGTGAATACATAGACCATAACATGTCCCTAGTGAGCCTCTAGTTGACTAGCTCGTTGGTCAACAGATAGTCATGGTTTCCTGACTATGGACATTAGATGTCATTAACAACGGGATCACATCATTAGGAGAATGATATGATGGACAAGACCCAATCCTAAGCATAGCACAAGATCGTGTAGTTCGTTTTGCTAGAGCTTTTTCAATGTTAAGTATCTCTTCCTTAGACCATGAGATCGTGTAACTCCCGGATACCGTAGGAGTTCTTTGGGTGTACCAAACGTCACAACGTAACTGGGTGACTATAAAGGTGCACTACAGGTATCTCCGAAAGTGTCTGTTGGGTTGACACGGATCGAGACTGGGATTTGTCACTCCGTATGACGGAGAGGTATCTCTGGGCCCACTCGGTAATGCATCATCATAATGAGCTCAAAGTGACCAAGTGCTTGGTCACGGGATCATGCATTACGGTACGAGTAAAGTGACTTGCCGGTAACGAGACTGAACGAGGTATTGGGATACCGACGATCGAGTCTCGGGCATGTAACGTACCGATTGACAAAGGGAATAGTATACGGGGTTTCTTGAATCCTCGACATCGTGGTTCATCCGATGACATCATCGAGGAGCATGTGGGAGCCAACATGGGTATCCAGATCCCGCTGTTGGTTATTGACCTGAGAGCCGTCTCGGTCATGTCTGCATGTCTCCCGAACCCGTAGGGTCTACACACTTAAGGTTCGATGACGCTAGGGTTATTAGGAAGACTTGTATGTGAATACTGAATGTTGTTCGGAGTCCCGGATGAGATCCCGGACGTCACGAGGAGTTCCGGAAGGGTCCGGAGGTAAAGATTTATATATGGGAAGTTGTCAAACGGACACCGGAAAGTTTCGGGGGCATATAGGTATTGTACCGGGGCCACCGGAAGGGTTCCGGGGGTCCACCGGGAGGGGCCACCCCTTCCGGGGGGCCACATGGGCTGCGTGGGGCAGGAGCCAGCCCCTGGAGGGCTGGGCGCCCCCCCTTGGGCCCATGCGCCTAGGGTTGGGGGGGGGGGACCCTAGAGGGGGCGCCCCCCTTTGCTTGGGGGGCAAGTCCCCCCTCCCTGGCCGCCGCCCCCCTTCTAGATCCCATCTAGAGGGGCCGGCCCCCCTTGCCCCTTCCCCTATAAATAGAGGGGTGAGGGGAGGGCTGCATACCCCAAGCCAAGGCGCAGCCCCTCCCCTCCCCAACACCTCTCCTCCTCCGTACGTGCTTGGCGAAGCCCTGTCGGAGTACTGCTGCACCAACAACACCACACCGTCGTGCTGCCGTTGGAGCTGTCTTCCTCAACCTCTCCTTCCTCCTTGCTGGATCAATACGGAGGAGACGTCGTCCGTACCGTACGTGTGTTGAACGCGGAGGTGCTGTCCGTTCAGCACTTGGTCATCGGTGATCTGAATCACGGCGAGTACGACTCCATCATCACCATCCCCTTGAACGCTTCCGCACTGGATCTACAAGTGGTATGTAGATGCAAACTCACTCCCTTGACTCGTTGCTTAGATGAACTCGTAGATGGATCTTGGTGAAACCGTAGGAATTTTTTTAATTTTCTACAACGTTCCCCAATAGTGGCATCATGAGCTAGGTCTATGCGTAGTTCTCTATTGCACGAGTAGAACACAATTTTGTTGTGGGCGTAGATCTTGTAAACTTGCTTGCCGCTACTAGTCTAATCTTGCTTCAGCGGTATTGTGGGATGAAGCAGCCCGGACCAACCTTACACGTACGCTTACGTGAGACCGGTTCCACCGACTGACATGCACTAGTTGCATAAGGTGGCTGGCGGGTGTCTGTCTCTCCCACTTTAGTTGGAGCGGATTCGATGAAAAGGGTCCTTATGAAGGGTAAATGGAAGTTGACAAAATCACGTTGTGGTTATTCGTAGGTAAGAAAACGTTCTTGCTAGAACCCAATTGCAGCCACGTAAAAGATGCAACAACAATTAGAGGACGTCTAACTTGTTTTTGCAGCAATTGTCATGTGATGTGATATGGCCAGAAGTTGTGATGAATAATAAATGATATATTGTGATATATGAGATCATGTTCTTGTAATAGGAATCACGACTTGCATGTCGATGAGTATGACAACCGGCATGAGCCTTAGGAGTTGTCTTTATTTTGTATGACCTGCGTGTCATTGAAGAACGCCATGTAAATTACTTTACTTTATTGCTAAACGCGTTAGCCATAGAAGTAGAAGTAGTCATTGGCGTGACAACTTCATGAAGACACGATGGTGGAGATCATGATGATGGAGATCATGGTGTCATGCCGGTGACGAAGATGATCATGGAGCCCCGAAGATGGAGATCGAAGGAGCTATATAATATTGGCCATATCATGTCACTATTATATAATTGCATGTGATGTTTATTATGTTTATGCATCTTGTTTACTTAGAACGACGGTAGTAAATAAGATGATCCCTTACAAAAATTTCAAGAAGTGTTCTCCCCTAACTGGGCACCGTTGCTAAAGTTCGTCGTTTCGAAGCACCACGTGATGATCGGGTGTGATAGATCCTTACGTTCACATACAACGGGTGTAAGACAGTTTTACACATGCAAAACACTTAGGGTTAACTTGACGAGCCTAGCATGTACAGACATGGCCTCGGAACACGGAGACCGAAAGGTCGAACACGAGTCGTATGGAAGATACGATCAACATGAGAATGTTCACCGACGATGACTAGTCCGTCTCACGTGATGATCGGACACGGCCTAGTCGACTCGGATCGTGTAACACTTAGATGACTAGAAGGATGTCTAATCTAAGTGGGAGTTCATTAAAATAATTTGATTAGATGAACTTAATTATCATGAACTTAGTCTAAAACCTTTTGCATAATATGTCTTGTAGATCAAATGGCCAACGCTCATGTCAACATGAACTTCAATGCGTTCCTAGAGAAAACCAAGCTGAAAGATGATGGCAGCAACTATACGGACTGGGTCCGGAACCTGAGGATCATCCTCATAGCTGCCAGGAAACAATATGTCCTAGAAGGACCGCTAGGTGACGCTCCCGTCCCAGAGAACCAAGACATTATGAATGCTTGGCAGTCTCGTGCTGATGATTACTCCCTCGTTCAGTGCGGCATGCTTTACAGCTTAGAACCGGGGCTCCAAAAGCGTTTTGAGCAACACGGAGCATATGAGATGTTTGAGGAGCTGAAACTAGTTTTCCAAGCTCATGCCCGTGTCGAGAGATATGAAGTCTCCGACAAGTTCTATAGTTGTAAGATGGAGGAAAATAGTTCTGTCAGTGAGCACATACTCAAAATGTCTGGGTTGCACAACCGCCTGTCCCAGCTGGACATTAACCTCCCAGATGAGGCGGTCATTGACAGAATCCTTCAGTCGCTCCCACCAAGCTACAAGAGCTTTGTGATGAACTACAATATGCAGGGGATGGTGAAGACCATTCCTGAAGTATTCTCGATGCTGAAATCAGCAGAGGTTGAAATCAAGAAAGAACATCAATTGTTGATGGTCAATAAGACCACTAAGTTCAAGAAGGGCAAGGGTAAGAAGAACTTCAAGAAGGACGGCAAAGATGTTGCCGCGCCCGGTAAGCCAGTTGCCGGGAAGAAGTCAAAGAATGGACCCAAGCCTGAAACTAAGTGCTTTTATTGCAAGGGGAAGGGTCACTGGAAGCGGAACTGCCCCAAATACTTAGCGGATAAGAAGGCCGGCAACACCAAAGGTATATTTGATATACATGTAATTGATGTGTACCTTACCAGTACTCGTAGTAACTCCTGGGTATTTGATACCGGTGCCGTTGCTCATATTTGTAACTCACAGCAGGAGCTGCGGAATAAGCGGAGACTCGCGAAGGACGAGGTGACGATGCGCGTCGGGAATGGTTCCAGAGTCGATGTGATCGCCGTCGGCACGCTACCTCTACATTTACCTATGGGATTAGTTTTGAACCTTAATAATTGTTATTTGGTGCCAAGTTTGAGCATGAACGTTGTATCTGGATCTCGTTTGATACGATATGGCTACTCATTTAAATCCGAGAATAATGGTTGTTCTATTTATATGAGAGATATGTTTTATGGTCATGCTCCGATGGTCAATGGTTTATTCTTAATGAATCTCGAACGTAATGTTACACATATTCATAGCGTGAATACCAAAAGATGTAAAGTTGATAACGATAGTCCCACATACTTGTGGCACTGCCGCCTTGGTCACATTGGTGTCAAGCGCATGAAGAAGCTCCATGCTGATGGACTTTTAGAGTCTCTCAATTATGAATCATTTGACACATGCGAACCATGCCTCATGGGCAAAATGACCAAGACTCCGTTCTCCGGAACAATGGAGCGAGCAACCAACTTGTTGGAAATCATACATACCGATGTGTGCGGTCCAATGAGTGTTGAGGCTCGCGGAGGATATCGTTATGTTCTCACTCTCACAGATGACTTGAGTAGATATGGGTATGTCTACTTGATGAAACACAAGTCTGAGACCTTTCAAAAGGTCAAGGAATTTCAGAATGAAGTAGAGAATCAACGTGACCGAAAGATAAAATTCTTACGATCGGATCGTGGAGGAGAATATTTAAGTCATGAATTTGGTACACACTTAAGAAAATATGGAATCATTTTACAACTCACGCCGCCTGGAACACCTCAGCGAAACGGTGTGTCCGAACGTCGTAATCGCACTCTATTGGATATGGTGCGATCTATGATGTCTCTTACCGATTTACCGCTATCATTTTGGGGATACGCTCTAGAGACAACTACATTCACTTTAAATAGGGCACCGTCTAAATCCGTTGAGACGACACCGTATGAATTATGGTTTGGGAAGAAACCTAAGCTGTCGTTTCTAAAAGTTTGGGGATGCGATGCTTATGTCAAGAAACTTCAACCTGAAAAGCTCGAACCCAAGTCGGAAAAATGCGTCTTCATAGGATACCCTAAAGAAACCATTGGGTATACCTTCTACTTAAGATCCGAGGGCAAGATCTTTGTTGCCAAGAATGGATCCTTTCTGGAAAAAGAGTTTCTCTTGAAAGAAGTAAGTGGGAGGAAAGTAGAACTCGATGAAGTACTACCTCTTGAAAAGGATAGTAGCGCAGCTCAGGAAAATGTTCCTGTGATGCCTACTCCAACTGGAGAGGAAATTAATGATGATGATCAAGGTACTTCTGATCAAGTTGCTGCTGAACTTCGTAGGTCCACAAGGACACGTTCCGCACCAGAGTAGTACGGCAACCCTGTCCTGGAAATCATGTTGTTAGACAACGGTGAACCTTCGAACTATGAAGAAGCGATGGCGGGCCCAGATTCCAACAAATGGCTTGAAGCCATGAAATCCGAGATAGAATCCATGTATGAAAACAAAGTATGGACTTTGACTGACTTGCCCGATGATCGGCGAGCGATAGAAAACAAATGGATCTTTAAGAAGAAGACGGACGCGGATGGTAATGTCACCATCTATAAAGCTCGACTTGTCGCTAAGGGTTATCGGCAAGTTCAAGGGATTGACTACGATGAGACTTTCTCTCCCGTAGAGAAGCTTAAGTCCGTCCGAATCATGTTAGCAATTGCCGCATACTATGATTATGAGATATGGCAGATGGACGTCAAAACGTCATTCCTTAATGGGCATCTTAAGGAAGAACTATATATGATGCAGCCGGAGGGTTTTGTCGATCCTAAGAATGCTAACAAAGTATGCAAGCTCCAGCGATCCATTTATGGGCTGGTGCAAGCATCTCGGAGTTGGAACATTCGCTTTGATGAGATGATCAAAGCGTTTGGGTTTATGCAGACTTATGGAGAAGCCTGCGTTTACAAGAAAGTGAGTGGGAGCTCTGTAGCATTTCTCATATTATATGTAGATGACATACTTTTGATGGGAAATGATATAGAATTCTTGGACTGTTGGAAATATGCCCTAGAGGCAATAATAAAAGTATTATTATATTTCATTGTTCATGATAATTGTCTTTTATTCATGCTATAACTGTATTATCCGGAAATCATAATACACGTGTGAATACATAGACCACCATATGTCCCTAGTGAGCCTCTAGTTGACTAGCTCGTTGTGATCAATAGATAGTCATGGTTTCCTGGCTATGGACATTGGATGTCGTTGATAACGGGATCACATCATTAGGAGAATGATGTGATGGACAAGACCCAATCCTAAGCATAGAACAAAGATCGTGTAGTTCGTTTGCTAGAGCTTTGTCAATGTCAAGTATCTCTTCCTTAGACCATGAGATCATGTAACTCCCGAATACCGTAAGAGTGCTTTGGGTGTACCAAACGTCACAACGTAACTGGGTGATTATAAAGGTGCACTATAGGTATCTCCGAAAGTGTCTGTTGGGTTGACACGGATCGAGACTAGGATTTTTCACTCCGTATGACGGAGAGGTATCTCTGGGCCCACTCGGTAATGCATCATCATAATGAGCTCAAGGTGACCAAGGTGTTGGCCACGGGATCATGCATTACGGTACGAGTAAAGTGACTTGCCGGTAACGAGACTGAACAAGGTATTGGGATACCGACGATTGAGTCTCGGGCAAGTAACGTACCGATTGACAAAGGGAATTGTATACGGGGTTGCTTGAATCCTCGACATCGTGGTTCATCCAATGAGATCATCGTGGAGCATGTGGGAGCCAACATGGGTATCCAGATCCCGCTGTTGGTTATTGACTGGAGAGCGATCTCGGTCATGTCTACATGTCTCCCGAACCCGTAGGGTCTACACACTTAAGGTTCGGTGACGCTAGGGTTATAGGGATATGTATATGCAGTAACCCGAATGTTGTTGGGAGTCCCGGATGAGATCCCGGACGTCACGAGGAGTTCCGGAATGGTCCGGAGGTAAAGATTTATATATGGGAAGTCCTGTTTCGGGCATCGGGACAAGTTTCGGGGTTATCGATATTGTACCGGGACCACCGGAAGGGTCCCGGGGGTCCACCGGGTGGGGCCACCTGTCCCGGGGGGCCACATGGGCTGTAGGGGGTGCGCCTTGGCCTACATGGGCCAAGGGCACCAGCCCCAAAGAGGCCCATGCGCCTAGGGTTACAAGGGGAAAGAGTCCTAGGAGGGGAAGGCACCTCCTAGGTGCCTTGGGGGGGAGGGAAACCCCCCTTGGCTGCCGCCCCACCCTAGGAGATTGGATCTCCTAGGGCCGCCCCCCCCCTTGGCCCTCCTATATATAGTGGGGGAAGGAGGGCTTTCATCCCACGCCTTTGGTTGCCTCCTTCTCCCTCTCCAACACCTCCTTCTCCTCCATAGCGCTTGGCGAAGCCCTGCCGGAGTACTGCAGCTCCATCAACACCACGCCGTCGTGCTACTGCTGGTGCCATCTCCCTCAACCTCTCCTCTCCCCTTGCTGGATCAAGAAGGTGGAGACGTGGCTGTTCCGTACGTGTGTTGAACGCAGAGGTGCCGTCCGTTCGGTGCTAGGATCTCCGGTGATTTGGATCACGTCATGTTCGACTACATCATCCCCGTTCTTTGAACGCTTCCGCTCGCGATCTACAAGTGGTATGTAGATGAAAACTCACTCCCTTGACTCGTTGCTTAGATGAACTCATAGATGGATCTTGGTGAAACCATAGGAAAAATTTTAATTTTCTGCAACGTTCCCCTTCAGTGGCATCATGAGCTAGGTCTATGCGTAGTTCTCTTTGCACGAGTAGAACACAATTTTGTTGTGGGCGTGGATCTTGTCAACTTGCTTGCCTCTACTAGTATTTTCTTGCTTCAACGGTATTGTGGGATGAAGCGGCCCGGACCAACCTTACACGTACGCTTACGTGAGACCGGTTCCACCGACTGACATGCACTAGTTGCATAAGGTGGCTGGCGGGTGTCTGTCTCTCCCACTTTAGTTGGAGCGGATTCGATGAAAAGGGCCCTTATGAAGGGTAAATAGAAGTTGAAAAAATCACGTTGTGGTTATTCGTAGGTAAGAAAACGTTCTTGCTAGAACCCAATTGCAGCCACGTAAAAGATGCAACAACAATTAGAGGACGTCTAACTTGTTTTTGCAGCGATTGATCATGTGATGTGATATGGCCAGAAGTTGTGATGAATGATGAATTGTGATGTATGAGATCATGTTCTTGTAATAGGATTCACGACTTGCATGTCGATGAGTATGACAACCGGCAGGAGCCATAGGAGTTGTCTTTATTTTTTGTATGACCTGCGTGTCATTGAAGAACGCCATGTAACTTACTTTACTTTATTGCTAAACGCGTTAGCTATAGAAGTAGAAGTAGTCGTTGGCGTGACAACTTCATGAAGACACGATGATGGAGATCATGGTGTCAAGCCGGTGACAAGATGATCATGGAGCCCCGAAGATGGAGATCAATGGAGCTATATGATATTGGCCATATCATGTCACAACTATATAATTGCATGTGATGTTTATTATGTTTATGCATCTTGTTTACTTAGGACGACGGTAGTAAATAAGATGATCCCTTACAAAAATTTCAAGAAGTGTTCTCCCCTAACTGTGCACCGTTGCTACAGTTCGTCGTTTCTAAGCACCACGTGATGATCGGGTGTGATGGATCCTTACGTTCACATACAACGGGTGTAAGACAGATTTACACAACAAAAAACACTTAGGGTTAACTTGACGAGCCTAGCATGTGCAGACATGGCCTCGGAACACGGAGACCGAAAGGTCGAACACGAGTCGTATGGAAGATACGATCAACATGAAGATGTTCACCGACGATGACTAGTCCGTCTCACGTGATGATCGGACACGGGCTAGTCGACTCGGATCGTGTAACACTTAGATGACTAGAGGGATGTCTAATCTGAGTGGGAGTTCATAATTTGATTAGAACTTAATTATCATGAACTTAGTCTAAAACCTTTGCAAATATGTCTTGTAGATCAAATGGCCAACGCTCATGTCAACATGAACTTCAACGCGTTCCTAGAGAAAACCAAACTGAAAGATGACGGCAGCAACTATACGGACTGGGTCCGGAACCTGAGGATCATCCTCATAGCTGCCAGGAAACAATACGTCCTAGAAGGACCGCTAGGTGACGCTCCCGTCCCATAGAACCAAGACATTATGAATGCTTGGCAAACTCGGGCTGATGATTACTCCCTCGTTCAGTGCGGCATGCTTTACAGCTTAGAACCGGGGCTCCAAAAGCGTTTTAAGCATCACGGAGCATATGAGATGTTCGAATAGCTGAAACTAGTTTTCCAAGCTCACGCCCGGGTCGAGAGATATGACATCTCCGACAAGTTCTATAATTGTAAGATGGAGGAAAATAGTTCTGTCAGTGAGCACATTCTCAAGATGTCTGGGTTGCACAACCGTATGACCCAGCTGAATATTAACCTCCCTGATGAGGCGGTCATTGACAGAATCCTCCAGTCGCTCCCACCAGGCTACAAGAGCTTTGTGATGAACTACAACATGCAGGGGATGGAAAAGACCATTCCTGAATTGTTCTCAATGCTGAAGTCAGCAGAGGCTGAAATCAAGAAAGAACATCAAGTGTTGATGGTCAATAAGACCACTAAGTTCAAGAAGGGCAAGGGCAAGAAGAACTTCAAGAAGGACGGCAAGGATGTTGCCGCTCCCGGTAAGCCAGTTACCGGGAAGAAGTCAAAGAATGGACCCAAGCCTGAGACTGAGTGCTTTTATTGCAAGGGGAAGGGTCACTGGAAGCGGAACTGCCCCAAATACTTAGCGGATAAGAAGGCCGGCAACACCAAAGGTATATTCGATATACATGTAATTGATGTGTACCTTACCAGTACTCGTAGTAACTCCTGGGTATTTGATACCGGTGCCGTTGCTCATATTTGTAACTCACAGCAGGAGCTGCGGAATAAACGGAGACTGGCGAAGGACGAGGTGACGATGCGCGTCGGGAATGGTTCCAGAGTCGATGTGATCGCCGTCGGCACGCTGCCTCTACATTTACCCACGGGATTACTTTTGAACCTTAATAATTGTTATTTAGTGCCAAGTTTGAGCATGAACATTGTATCTGGATCTCGTTTAATGCGAGATGGCTACTCATTTAAGTCTGAGTATAATGGTTGTTCGATTTATATGAGAGATATGTTTTATGGTCATGCTCCGATGGTAAATGGTTTATTCTTAATGAATCTCGAGCGTAATATTACACATGTTCATAGTGTGGATGCCAAAAGATGTAAAGTTGATAATGATAGTCCCACATACTTGTGGCACTGCCGCCTTGGTCACATTGGTGTCAAGCGCATGAAGAAGCTCCATGCTGATGGACTTTTAGAGTCTCTTGATTATGAATCGTTTGACACATGCGAACCATGCCTCATGGGCAAAATGACCAAGACTCCGTTCTCCGGAACAATGGAGCGAGCAACCAACTTGTTGGAAATCATACATACCGATGTGTGCGGTCCAATGAGCGTTGAGGCTTGCGGAGGATATCGTTATGTTCTCACTCTCACTGATGACTTGAGTAGATATGGGTATGTCTACTTAATGAAACACAAGTCTGAGACCTTCAAAAAGTTCAAGGAATTTCAGAATGAGGTAGAGAATCAACGTGACCGAAAGATAAAGTTCCTACGATCAGATCGTGGAGGAGAATACTTAAGTCACGAATTTGGTACACACTTAAAGAAATGTGGAATCGTTTCACAACTCACGCCGCCTGGAACACCTCAGCGAAATGGTGTGTCCGAACATCGTAATCGCACTCTATTGGATATGGTGCGGTCTATGATGTCTCTTACCGATTTACCGCTATCATTTTCGGGATACGATCTAGAGACATCTACATTCACTTTAAATAGGGCACCGTCTAAATCCGTTGAGACGACACCGTATGAATTATGGTTTGGGAATAAACCTAAGCTGTCGTTTCTAAAAGTTTGGGGATGCGAGGCTTATGTCAAGAAACTTCAACCTGAAAAGCTCGAACCCAAGTCGGAAAAATGCGTCTTCATAGGATACCCTAAGGAAACTGTCGGGTATACCTTCTACTTAAGATCCGAGGGCAAGATCTTTGTTGCCAAGAACGGATGCTTTCTGGAAAAAGAGTTTCTCTTGAAAGAAGTAAGTGGGAGGAAAGTAGAACTCGATGAAGTACTACCTCTCGAATGGGATAGTGGTGCAGCTCAGGAAAATGTTCCTGTGATGCCCACACCAACCGAAGAGGAAAACAATGATGATGATCAAGGTACTTCGGATCAAGTTGCTACTGAACTTCGTAGGTCCACAAGGACACGTTCCGCACCAGAGTGGTACGGCAATCCTGTCCTGGAAATCATGTTGTTAGACAACGGTGAACCTTCGAACTATGAAGAAGCGATGGCGGGCCCAGATTCCAACAAATGGCTTGAAGCCATGAAATCCGAGATAGAATCCATGCATGAAAACAAAGTATGGACTTTGACAGACCTGCCCGATGATCGGCGAGCGATAGAAAGCAAATGGATCTTTAAGAAGAAGACGGACGCGGATGGAAA
Organism: Triticum timopheevii; assembly: GCA_963921465.1. Classification (NCBI taxonomy): domain Eukaryota; kingdom Viridiplantae; phylum Streptophyta; class Magnoliopsida; order Poales; family Poaceae; genus Triticum; species Triticum timopheevii. The sequence continues at coordinate 482,580,528 of OY997270.1, read as the reverse complement.
TGTTACCATCTATAAAGCTCGACTTGTCGCTAAGGGTTATCGACAAGTTCAAGGGATTGACTACGACGAGACATTCTCTCCCGTAGCGAAGCGAAAGTCCGTCCGAATCATGTTAGCAATTGCCGCATACTATGATTATGAGATATGGCAGATGGACGTCAAAACGGCATTCCTTAATGGGCATCTTAAGGAAGAACTGTATATGATGCAGCCGGAAGGTTTTGTTGATCCTAAGAACGCTAACAAAGTATGCAAGCTCCAGCGATCCATTTATGGGCTGGTGCAAGCATCTCGGAGTTGGAATATTCGCTTTGATGAGATGATCAAAGCGTTTGGGTTTATGCAGACTTATGGAGAAGCCTGCGTTTACAAGAAAGTGAGTGGGAGCTCTGTAGCATTTCTCATATTATATGTAGATGACATACTTTTGATGGGAAATGATATAGAATTCTTGGACAGCATTAAGGCCTACTTGAATAAGTGTTTTTCAATGAAGGACCTTGGAGAAGCTGCTTATATATTAGGCATCAAGATCTATAGAGATAGATCGAGACGCCTCATAGGTCTTTCACAAAGCACATACCTTGATAAGATTTTGAAAAGGTTCAAAATGGATCAGTCCAAGAAAGGGTTCTTGCCTATGTTACAAGGTGTGAGATTGAGCTCAGCTCAGTCACCGACCACGGCAAAAGATAAAGAAGGGATGAGTGTCATCCCCTATGCTTCAGCCATAGGATCTATTATGTATGCCATGCTGTGTACCAGACCTGATGTAAACCTTGCCGTGAGTTTGGTAGCAAGATACCAAAGTAATCCCGGCAAGGAACACTGGATAGCGGTCAAGAATATCCTGAAGTACCTGAAAAGGACAAAGGACATGTTTCTCGTTTATGGAGGAGACGAAGAGCTTGTCGTAAAGGGTTACGTCGACGCTAGCTTCGACTCAGATCCGGATGACTCTAAGTCACAAACCGGATACGTGTATATGTTGAATGGTGGAGCAGTAAGCTGGTGCAGCTGCAAGCAGAGCGTCGTGGCGGGATCTACGTGTGAAGCGGAGTACATGGCAGCCTCGGAGGCAGCGCATGAAGCGATTTGGGTGAAGGAGTTCATCACCGACCTAGGAGTCATACCCAATGCGTCGGGGCCAATCAAACTCTTCTGTGACAACACTGGAGCTATTGCCCTTGCCAAGGAGCCCAGGTTTCACAAGAAGACCAGGCACATCAAGCGTCGTTTCAACTCCATCCGTGAAAATGTTCAAGATGGAGACATAGAAATTTGCAAAGTACATACGGATCTGAATGTCACAGATCCGTTGACTAAACCTCTCTCGCGAGCAAAACATGATCAACACCAGAACTCTATGGGTGTTCGATTCATCATAATGTAACTAGATTGGTGACTCTAGTGCAAGTGGGAGACTGTTGGAAATATTCCCTAGAGGCAATAATAAAAGTATTATTATATTTCATTGTTCATGATAATTGTCTTTTATTCATGCTATAACTGTATTATCCGGAAATCATAATACATGTGTGAATACAAAGACCACCATATGTCCCTAGTGAGCCTCTAGTTGACTAGCTCGTTGTGATCAATAGATAGTCATGGTTTCCTGGATATGGGCATTGGATGTCGTTGATAACGGGATCACATCATTAGGAGAATGATGTGATGGACAAGACCCAATCCTAAGCATAGCACAAAGATCGTGTAGTTCGGTTGCTAGAGCTTTGCCAGTGTCAAGTATCTCTTCCTTAGACCATGAGATCGTGTAACTCCCGGATACCGTAAGAGTGCTTTGGGTGTACCAAACATCACAACGTAACTGGGTGATTATAAAGGTGCACTACAGGTATCTCCAAAAGTGTCTGTTGGGTTGACACGGATCGAGACTGGGATTTGTCACTCCGTATGACGGAGAGGTATCTCTGGGCCCACTCGGTAATGCATCATCATAATGAGCTCAAGGTGACCAAGGTGTTGGCCACGGGATCATGCATTACGGTACGAGTAAAGTGACTTGCCGGAAACGAGACTGAACAAGGTATTGGGATACCGACGATCGAGTCTCGGGCAAGTAACGTACCGATTGACAAAGGGAATTGTATACGGGGTTGCTTGAATCCTCAACATCGTGGTTCATCCGATGAGATCATCGTGGAGCATGTGGGAGCCAACATGGGTATCCAGATCCCGCTGTTGGTTATTGACCGGAGAGCGATCTCGGTCATGTCTACATGTCTCCCGAACCCGTAGGGTCTACACACTTAAGGTTCGGTGACGCTAGGGTTATAGGGATATGTATATGCAGTAACCCGAATGTTGTTCGGAGTCCCGGATGAGATCCCGGACGTCACGAGGAGTTCCAGAATGGTCCGGAGGTAAAGATTTATATATGGGAAGTCCTGTTTCGGGCATCGGGACAAGTTTCGGGGTTATCGGTATTGTACTGGGACCACCGGAAGGGTCCCGGGGGTCCACCGGGTGGGGCCACCTGTCCCGGGGGGCCACATGGGATGTAGGGGGTGCGCCTTGGCCTACATGGGCCAAGGGCACCAGCCCCAAAGAGGCCCATGCGCCTAGGGTTACAAGGGGAAAGAGTCCTAGGAGGGGAAGGCACCTCCTAGGTGCCTTGGGGGGGAGGGAAACCCCCCTTGGCCGCCGCCCCACCCTAGGAGATTGGATCTCCTAGGGCCGGTGCCCCCCTTGGCCCTCCTATATATAGTGGGGGAAGGAGGGCTTTCATCCCACGCCTTTGGTTGCCTCCTTCTCCCTCTCCAACACCTCCTTCTCCTCCATAGCGCTTGGCGAAGCCCTGCCGGAGTACTGCAGCTCCATCAACACCACGCCGTCGTGCTGCTGCTGGTGCCTATTGGAAATATGCCCTAGAGGCAATAATAAAAGTATTATTATATTTCCTTGTTCATGATAATTGTCTTTTATTCATGCTATAACTGTATTATCCGGAAATCATAATACATGTGTGAATACATAGACCACAATATGTCCCTAGTGAGCCTCTAGTTGACTAGCTCGTTGTGATCAACAGATAGTCATGGTTTCCTGGCTATGGACATTGGATGTCGTTGATAACGGGATCACACCATTAGGAGAATGATGTGATGGACAAGACCCAATCCTAAGCCTAGCACTAAGATCGTGTAGTTCGTTTGCTAGAGCTTTTCCAATGTCAAGTATCTCTTCCTTAGACCATGAGATCGTGTAACTCCCGGATACCGTAGGAGTGCTTTGGGTGTATCAAACGTCACAACGTAACTGGGTGACTATAAAGGTGCACTACAGGTATCTCCGAAAGTGTCTGTTGGGTTGACACGGATCGAGACTGGGATTTGTCACTCCGTGTAAGCGGAGAGGTATCTCTGGGCCCACTCGGTAGGACATCATCATATGCGCGATGTGACCAAGGAGTTGATCACGGGATGATGTGTTACGGAACGAGTAAAGAGACTTGCCGGTAACGAGATTGAACAAGGTATAAGGATACCGACGATCGAATCTCGGGCAAGTATAATACCGCTAGACAAAGGGAATTGTATACGGGATCAACTGAGTCCTTGACATCGTGGTTCATCCGATGAGATCATCGTGGAACATGTGGGAGCCAACATGGGTATCCAGATCCCGCTGTTGGTTATTGACCAGAGAACGTCTCGGTCATGTCTACATGTCTCCCGAACCCGTAGGGTCTACACACTTAAGGTTCGATGACGCTAGGGTTATAAAGGAAGTTTGTATGTGGTTACCGAATGTTGTTCGGAGTCCCGGATGAGATCCCGGACGTCACGAGGAGTTCCGGAATGGTCCGGAGGTAAATATTTATATATGGGAAGTCCTATTTTGGCCACCGGAAAATGTTCGGGATTTTTCGGTATTGTACCGGGAAGGTTCTAGAAGGTTCCGGAGTGGGGCCCACCTGCATGGGGGACCCACATGAACGTGGGTAGTGGGGGCAAGGCCCCACACCCCTGGTCAAGGCGCACCAAGATCCCCCCTTAGAAGGAATAAGATCATATCCCAAAGGGATAAGATCAAGATCCCTAAAAAGGGGGGATAGCAATCGGTGGGGAAGGAAATGATGGGATTTCTTTCCTCCCACCTTTGCCAACGCCCCAATGGACTTGGAGGGCAAGAAACCAGCCCCCTCCACCCCTATATATAGTGGGGAGGCGCATGGGAGCTTCACCCTTGCCCCTGGCGCAGCCCTCCCTCTCCCAAGTGCTCCTCCTCTCTCGCGGTGCTTGGCGAAGCCCTGCAGGATTGCCACGCTCCTCCACGACCACCACGCCGTTGTGCTGCTGCTGGATGGAGTCTTCCTCAACCTCTCCCTCTCTCCTTGCTGGATCAAGGCGTGGGAGACGTCACCGGGCTGTACGTGTGTTGAACGCGGAGGTGCCGTGCGTTCGGCACTTGATCATCGGTGATTTGAATCACGACGAGTACGACTCCATCAACCCCGTTCACTTGAACGCTTCCGCTTAGCGATCTACAAGGGTATGTAGATGCACTCTCCTTTCAACTCGTTGCTGGTCTCTCCATAGATAGATCTTGGTGATACGTAGGAATTTTTTTTGAATTTCTGCTACGTTCTCCAACAGTGGCATCATGAGCTAGGTCTATTGCGTAGATTCTTTGCACGAGTAGAACACAAAGTAGTTGTGGGCGTTGATTTTGTTCAATATGCTTACCGTTACTAGTCCAATCTTGTTTCGACGGTATTGTGGGATGAAGCGGCCCGGACCGACCTTACACGTACTCTTACGTGAGACAGGTTCTACCGATTGACATGCACTTGGTGCATAAGGTGGCTAGCGGGTGCCAGTCTCTCCCACTTTAGTCGGAACGGATTCGATGAAAAGGGTCCTTATGAAGGGTAAATAGCAATTGGCATATCACGTTGTGGTCTTGCGTAGGTAAGAAACGTTCTTGCTAGAAACCCATAGCAGCCACGTAAAACATGCAAACAACAATTAGAGGACGTCTAACTTGTTTTTGCAGGGTATGCTATGTGATGTGATATGGCCAAGAAGAATGTGATGAATGATATGTGATGTATGAGATTGATCATGTTCTTGTAATAGGATTCACGACTTGCATGTCGATGAGTATGACAACCGGCAGGAGCCATAGGAGTTGTCTTAATTTATTGTATGACCTGCGTGTCATTGAACAATGCCATGTAATTACTTTACTTTATTGCTAACTGGTAGCCATAGTAGTAGAAGTAATAAGTTGGCAAGACGACTTCATGGAGACACGATGATGGAGATCATGATGATGGAGATCATGGTGTCATGCCGGTGACGATGATGATCATGGAGCCCCGAAGATGGAGATCAAAAGGAGCAAAATGATATTGGCCATATCATGTCACTATTTGATTGCATGTGATGTTTATCATGTTTATGCATCTTGTTTACTTAGGACGACGGTAGTAAATAAGATGATCCCTTACAACAATTTCAAGAAGTGTTCTCCCCTAACTGTGCACCGTTGCTACAGTTCGTCGTTTCTAAGCACCACGTGATGATCGGGTGTGATGGATCCTTACGTTCACATACAACGGGTGTAAGACAGATTTACACAGCGAAAACACTTAGGGTTAACTTGACGAGCCTAGCATGTACAGACATGGCCTCGGAACACGGAGACCGAAAGGTCGAGCATGAGTCGTATAGTAGATACGATCAACATGAAGATGTTCACCGATGATGACTAGTCCGTCTCACGTGATGATCGGACACGGCCTAGTTGACTCGGATCATGTAATCACTTAGATGACCAGAGGGATGTCTATCTAAGTGGGAGTTCATAAGATGAACTTAATTATCCTGAACATAGTCAAAAGACCTTTTGCAAATTATGTCGTAAGATCACGCTTTAGTTCTACTGTTTAGATATGTTCCTAGAGAAAATATAGTTGAAAGTTGACAGTAGCGATTATGCGGACAGTAGATAGCTTATGTCCTTAATGCACTGCTCAGTGTGCTGAACCCCAAACATCGTTTGTGGATGTTGCGAACATCAGACATACACGTTTTGATAACTACGTGATAGTTCAGTTAAACGGTTTAGAGTTGAGGCACCAAAGATGTTTTTGAAACATCACGGAACATATGAGATGTTTCGAGGGCTGAAATTGGGATTTCAGGCTCGTGCCCACGTCAAGAGGTATAAGACCTCCGACGATTTTCTTAACCTGCAAACTAACGGAGAAAAGCTCAATCGTTGAGCTTGTGCTCAGATTGTCTGAGTGCAACAATCACTTGAATCGAGTGGGAGTTGATCTTCTAGATGGATAGTGATGTTTCTCCAAAGTCATTGCCACCAAGCTGCTAGAGCTTTGTGATGAACTATAACATATCAGGGATAGATATGATGATCCTTGAAGTATTCACGACGTTTGACACCGCGAAAGTAGAAATCAAGAAGGAGCATCAATTGTTGATGGTTGGTGAAACCACTAGTTTCAAGAAAGGCAAGGGCAAGAAGGGATACTTCATGAAACGGCAAATCAACTGCTGCTCTAGTGAAGAAACCCAAGGTTGAACCCAAACCCGAGACTAAGTGCTCCTGTAATAAGGGGAACAACCACTGGAGCAGAATTACCCTAGATACTTGGTAGATGAGAAGGCTGGCAAAGTCGATAGAAGTATATTGGATATACATTATGTTAATGTGTACTTTACTAGTACTCCTAGTAGCACCAGGGTATTAAATACCGGTTCGGTTGCTAAGTGTTAGTAACTCGAAATAAAAGCTGCGGAATAAACAGAGGCTAGCTAAAGGTAAGCTGACGATATGTGTTGGAAGTATTTCCAAGTTTGATGTGATCAAACATCGCACGCTCCCTCTACCATCGAGATTGGTGTTTGCATTGAGCATAGATATAATTGGATTATGTCTATCGCGATACGGTTATTCATTTAAGGAGAATAATGGTTACTCTGTTTATTTGAATAATACCTTCAATGGTCTTGCACCTAAATGAATGGTTTATTGAATCTCGATCGTAGTGATACACATTTTCATGCCAAAAGATACAAGATAGTAATGATAGTACCACTTACTTGTGGCACTGCCATGTAAGTCATAATGGTATAAAATGCATGAAGAAGCTCCATGTTGATGGATCTTTGGACTCACTCGTTTTTGAAAAGTTTGAGACATGCGAACCATGTCTATTGGTGTATATGCATGAAGAAACTCCATGCAGATGGATCGTTTGGACTCACTTGATTTTGAATCACTTGAGATATGCAAATCATACCACATGGGCAAGATGACTGAAAAGCCTCGTTTTCAGTAAGATGGAACAAGATAGCAACTTGTTGGAAGTAACACATTTTGATGTGTGCAGTCCAATGAGTGCTGAGGCATGCAGTGAATATCGTTATGTTCTTACTTCACAGATGATTCGAGTAGATGTTGAGTATATTTACTTGGTGAAACACAAGTCTGAATTATTGAATGGTTCAAGTAATTTCAGAGTGAAGTTTAAGATCTTCGTGACAAGAGGATAGAATATCTATGATATGATCATAGAGATGAATATCTGAGTTACGAGCTTTGGCACACAATTAAGACATTGTGGAAATTGTTTCGCAATTAATACCGCCTGGAACACCATAGTGTGATGGTGTGTCCGAACATCATAACTGCACCCTATTGGATATGATGCATACCATGATGTCTCTTATCGAGTTACCACTATCGTTCATGGGTTAGGCATTAGAGACAACCACATTCACTTTAAATAGGGCACCACGTAATTCCGTTGAGATGACACCGTATGAATTATGGTTTGGAGAAACCTAAGCTGTCATTTCTTAAAAGTTTGGGGCTGCGACGCTTGTGTGAAAAAGTTTCAGGCTGATAAGCTCAAACCCAAAGCGGATAAAATGCATCTTCATAGGACACCCAAAACAGTTGGGTATACCTCCTAATTCAGATCCGAAAGCAATATGGATTGTTTCTTGAATCGGGTCCTTTCTCGAGAAAAGTTTGTCTCGAAAGAATTGAGTGGGAGGATGGTGGAGACTTGATGAGGTTATTGAACCGTCACTTCAACAAGTGTGTAGCAGGGCACAGGAAGTTGTTCCTGTGGCACCTATACCAATTGAAGTGGAAGCTTATGATAGTAATCATGAAGCTTCGGATCAAGTCACTACCGAACCTCGTAGGACGACAAGGACACGTACTTCTTCAGAGTGGTACGGTAATCCTGTCTTGAAGGTCATGTTGCTAGACAACAATGAACCTACGAGCTATGGAGAAGTGATGGTGGGCCCAAATTCCGACAAATCGTTAGAAGACATGAAATCCGAGATAGGATCCATGTATCAGAACAAAGCATGGACTTTGGTGGACTTGCCCGATGATCGGCAAGCCATTGAGATAAATGGATCTTTAAGAAGAAGACGGACGTGGACGGTAATGTCACCGTCCATGAAGCTCGACTTGTGGCGAAGATTTTTTCACAAGTTCAAGGAGTTGACTACGATGAGATTTTCTCATCCGTAGCGATGCTTAAAGTCCGTCGGAATCACGTTAGCACAAGCTGCATTTATGAAATCTGGCAGATGGATGTCAAAACGAGTTTCCTTGCCAGTCGTAAGGAAAGGTTGTATGCGATACAATCAGAAAGTTTTTGTCGATCCTAAGGATGCTAAAAGGTATGCTAGCTCCAGCAATCCTTCTAAGGACTGGAGTAAGCGTCTCGGAGTTGGAATGTACACTTTGATGAGATGATCAAAGATTTTGGGTTTGTACAAAGTTTATGAGAAACTTGTATTTCCAAAGAAGTGAGTGGGAGCACTATAGAATTTCTGATGAGTATATGTTCTTGACATATTGTTGATCAGAAATGATGTAGAATTTCTAGAAAGCATATAGGGTTATTTGAAAGGTGTTTTCAATAGAAAACCTGGATCAAGCTACTTGAACATTGAGCATCAAGATCTATAAGGATAGATCAAAACACTTAATGGTACTTTCAAATGAGCACGTACCTTGACATGATCTTGAAGGTGTTCAAGATGGATCAGTCAAAGAAGGAATTCTTGCCTGAGATGTAAGGTATGAAGTTAAGACTTAAAATCTCAACCACGGCAGAATAGAGAGAAAGGACGAAGGTCGTCCCCTATGCTTTTATCATAGGCTCTCTACAGTATGCTATGCTGTGTACCGCACCTGTAGTGTGCCTTGCCATGAGTCAGTCAAGGGGTACAAGAGTGATCCAAGAATGGATCACAGGACAGCGGTCAAAAGTTATCCTTAGTAACTAGTGGACTAAGGAATTTTCTCGATTATGGAGGTGATAAAGAGTTCAACGTAAAGAGTTATGTCGATGCAAGCTTAACACCTATCCGGATAGCTCTGAGTAGAAATACCGGATACGTATAATGGAGCAACTTTTAGTATAGCTCCAAGTAGAACAGTTATTTGGAATAGCTCCAAATAGAGCGTGGTAGCTACATCTAGGAGATGACATAGAGATTTGTAAAGCACACACGGATCTAAAAGGTTCAGACCCGTTGACTATAACCTCTCTCACAAGCATAACATGATCAAACCCAGAACTCATCGAGTGTTAATCACATGGTAAATGTGAACTAGATTATTGACTCTAGTAAACTCTTTGGGTGTAAGTCACATGGGGATGTGACCTTGAGTGTTAATCACATATCGATGTGAACTAGATTATTGACTCTAGTGCAAGTGGGAGACTGTTGGAAATATGCCCTAGAGGCAATAATAAAAGTATTATTATATTTCCTTGTTCATGATAATTGTCTTTTATTCATGCTATAACTGTATTATCCGGAAATCGTAATACATGTGTGAATACATAGACCACAATATGTCCCTAGTGAGCCTCTAGTTGACTAGCTCGTTGTGATCAACAGATAGTCATGGTTTCCTGGCTATGGACATTGGATGTCGTTGATAACGGGATCACATCATTAGGAGAATGATGTGATGGACAAGACCCAATCCTAAGCCTAGCACTAAGATCGTGTAGTTCGTTTGCTAGAGCTTTTCCAATGTCAAGTATCTCTTCCTTAGACCATGAGATCGTGTAACTCCCGGATACCGTAGGAGTGCTTTGGGTGTATCAAACGTCACAACGTAACTGGGTGACTATAAAGGTGCACTACAGGTATCTCCGAAAGTGTCTGTTGGGTTGACACGGATCGAGACTGGGATTTGTCACTCCGTGTAAGCGGAGAGGTATCTCTGGGCCCACTCGGTAGGACATCATCATATGCGCGATGTGACCAAGGAGTTGATCACGGGATGATGTGTTACGGAACGAGTAAAGAGACTTGCCGGTAACGAGATTGAACAAGGTATAAGGATACCGACGATCGAATCTCGGGCAAGTATAATACCGCTAGACAAAGGGAATTGTATACGGGATCAACTGAGTCCTTGACATCGTGGTTCATCCGATGAGATCATCGTGGAACATGTGGGAGCCAACATGGGTATCCAGATCCCGCTGTTGGTTATTGACCAGAGAACGTCTCGGTCATGTCTACATGTCTCCCGAACCCGTAGGGTCTACACACTTAAGGTTCGATGACGCTAGGGTTATAAAGGAAGTTTGTATGTGGTTACCGAATGTTGTTCGGAGTCCCGGATGAGATCCCGGACGTCACGAGGAGTTCCGGAATGGTCCGGAGGTAAAGATTTATATATGGGAAGTCCTATTTTGGCCACCGGAAAATGTTCGGGATTTTTCGGTATTGTACCGAGAAGGTTCTAGAAGGTTCTGGAGTGGGGCCCACCTGCATGGGGGGACCCACATGAACGTGGGTAGTGGGGGCAAGGCCCCACACCCCTGGTCAAGGCGCACCAAGATCCCCCCTTAGAAGGAATAAGATCATATCCCAAAGGGATAAGATCAAGATCCCTAAAAAGGGGGGATAGCAATCGGTGGGGAAGGAAATGATGGGATTTCTTTCCTCCCACCTTTGCCAACGCCCCAATGGACTTGGAGGGCAAGAAACCAGCCCCCTCCACCCCTATATATAGTGGGGAGGCGCATGGGAGCTTCACCCTTGCCCCTGGCGCAGCCCTCCCTCTCCCAAGTGCTCCTCCTCTCTCGCGGTGCTTGACGAAGCCCTGCAGGATTGCCACGCTCCTCCACCACCACCACGCCGTTGTGCTGCTGCTGGATGGAGTCTTCCTCAACCTCTCCCTCTCTCCTTGCTGGATCAAGGCGTGGGAGACGTCACCGGGCTGTACGTGTGTTGAACGCGGAGGTGCCGTGCGTTCGGCACTTGATCATCGGTGATTTGAATCACGACGAGTACGACCCCATCAACCCCGTTCACTTGAACGCTTCCGCTTAGCGATCTACAAGGGTATGTAGATGCACTCTCCTTTCTACTCGTTGCTGGTCTCTCCATAGATAGATCTTGGTGATACGTAGGAATTTTTTTTGAATTTCTGCTATGTTCTCCAACAGTGCCATCTCCCTCAACCTCTCGTCTCCCCTTGCTGGATCAAGAAGGAGGAGACGTGGTTGTTCCGTACGTGTGTTGAACGCGGAGGTGCCGTCCGTTCGGTGCTAGGATCTCCGGTGATTTGGATCACATCGTGTTCGACTACATAATCCCCGTTCTTTGAACGCTTCCACTCGCGATCTACAAGTGGTATGTAGATGCAAACTCACTCCCTTGACTCGTTGCTTAGATGAACTCATAGATGGATCTTGGTGAAACCGTAGGAAAAATTTTAATTTTCTGCACCGTTCCCCTTCATGGACAGCATTAAGGCCTACTTGAATAAGTGTTTTTCAATGAAGGACCTTGGAGAAGCTGCTTATATATTAGGCATCAAGATCTATAGAGATAGATCGAGACGCCTCATAGGTCTTTCACAAAGCACATACCTTGATAAGATTTTGAAGAAGTTCAAAATGGATCAGTCCAAGAAGGGGTTTTTGCCTGTATTGCAAGGTGTGAGATTGAGCTCGGCTCAATGCCCGACCACGGCAAAAGATAAAGAAGAGATGAGCATCATCCCCTATGCCTCAGCCATAGGATCTATTATGTATGCCATGCTGTGTACCAGACCTGATGTAAACCTTGCCGTAAGTTTGGTAGGAAGGTACCAAAGTAATCACGGCAAGGAACACTGGACAACGGTCAAGAATATCCTAAAGTACCTGAAAAGGACGAAGGACATGTTTCTCATTTATGGAGGTGACGAAGAGCTCGTCGTAAAGGGTTACGTCGACGCTAGCTTAGACACAGATCTGAATGACTCTAAGTCACAAACCGGATACGTGTATATGTTGAATGGTGGAGCAGTAAGCTGGTGCAGCTACAAGCAGAACGTCGTGGCAGGATCTACATGTGAAGTGGAGTACATGGCAGCCTCGGAGGCAGCGCATGAAGCAATTTGGGTGAAGGAGTTCATCACTGACCTAGGAGTCATACCCAATGCGTCGGGGCCGATCAAACTCTTCTATGACAACACTGAGCTATTGCCCTTGCCAAGGAGCCCAGGTTTCACAAGAAGACCAGGCACATCAAGCGTCGTTTCAACTCCATCCGTGAAAATGTTCAAGATGGAGACATAGATATTTGCAAAGTACATATGGATCTGAATGTCGCAGATCCGTTGACTGAACCTCTCTTGCGAGCAAAACATGATCAACACCAGAACTCTATGGGTGTTCGATTCATCACAATGTAACTAGATTATTGACTCTAGTGCAAGTGGGAGACTGTTGGAAATATGCCCTAGAGGCAATAATAAAAGCATTATTATTACATTTCCTTGTTCATGATAATTGTCTTTTATTCATGCTATAATTGTATTATCCGGAAATCGTAATACACGTGTGAATACATAGACCATAACATGTCCCTAGTGAGCCTCTAGTTGACTAGCTCGTTGGTCAACAGATAGTCATGGTTTCCTGACTATGGACATTAGATGTCATTGACAACGGGATCACATCATTAGGAGAATGATGTGATGGACAAGACCCAATCCTAAGCATAGCACAAGATCGTGTAGTTCGTTTTGCTAGAGCTTTTTCAATGTTAAGTATCTCTTCCTTAGACCATGAGATCGTGTAACTCCCGGATACCGTAGGAGTGGTTTGGGTGTACCAAACGTCACAACATAACTGGGTGACTATAAAGGTGCACTACAGGTATCTCCGAAAGTGTCTGTTGGGTTGACACGGATCGAGACTGGGATTTGTCACTCCGTATGACGGAGAGGTATCTCTGGGCCCACTCGGTAATGCATCATCATAATGAGCTCAAAGTGACCAAGTGCTTGGTCACGGGATCATGCATTACGGTACGAGTAAAGTGACTTGCCGGTAACGAGACTGAACGAGGTATTGGGATACCGACGATCGAGTCTCGGGCATGTAACGTACCGATTGACAAAGGGAATAGTATACGGGGTTTCTTGAATCCTCGACATCGTGGTTCATCCGATGACATCATCGAGGAGCATGTGGGAGCCAACATGGGTATCCAGATCCCGCTGTTGGTTATTGACCTGAGAGCCGTCTCGGTCATGTCTGCATGTCTCCCGAACCCGTAGGGTCTACACACTTAAGGTTCGGTGATGCTAGGGTTATTAGGAAGACTTGTATGTGAATACCGAATGTTGTTCGGTGTCCCGGATGAGATCCCGGACGTCACGAGGAGTTCCGGAAGGGTCCGGAGGTAAAGATTTATATATGGGAAGTTGTCAAACGAACACCGGAAAGTTTCGGGGGCATATAGGTATTGTACCGGGGCCACCGGAAGGGTTCCGGGGGTCCACCGGGAGGGGCCACCCCTCCCGAGGGGCCACATGGGCTGTGTGGGGTAGGAGCCAGCCCCTGGAGGGCTGGGCGCCCCCCCTTGGGCCCATGCGCCTAGGGTTCGGGGGGGGGGGGGGAACCCTAGAGGGGGCGCCCCCCTTTGCTTGGGGGGCAAGTCCCCCCTCCCTGGCCGCCGCCCCCCTTCTAGATCCCATCTAGAGGGGCCGGCCCCCCTTGCCCCTTCCCCTATATATAGAGGGGTGAGGGGAGGGCTGCATAACCCAAGCCAAGGCGCAGCCCCTCCCCTCCCCAACACCTCTCCTCCTCCGTACGTGCTTGGCGAAGCCCTGTCGGAGTACTGCTGCACCAACAACACCACGTCGTCGTGCTGCCGTTGGAGCTGTCTTCCTCAACCTCTCCTTCCTCCTTGCTGGATCAAGACGGAGGAGACGTCGTCCGTACCATACGTGTGTTGAACGCGGAGGTGCTGTCCGTTCAGCACTTGGTCATCGGTGATCTGAATCACGGCGAGTACGACTCCATCATCACCATCCCCTTGAACGCTTCCGCACTGGATCTACAAGTGGTATGTAGATGCAAACTCACTCCCTTGACTCGTTGCTTAGATGAACTCATAGATGGATCTTGGTGAAACCATAGGAAAAATTTTAATTTTCTACAACGTTCCCCAACAATAATGAATTAGTAGAACTTGAGTTACAATTAAATAAGAAATAAAATAAAACAAGAACCAAATGAAAAGTAAAATAATGAAGTTTTTGTATGAAGGAAAATTAAATTAATAACAAAATAATAAAGTTTTCTTAGAAAGAATGAATTAGTGACATTGGTATTACCATTTAACAAGAAAGAAAAAATGCACACAATTTACACTGAAATTGCACTTTTTATAATATGCAAGAAAAGTATATAATAGTTGGATTCTGACTAGAACAAAAGTTTCCTAAGAAGTAACGAATTAGTGGCATTGGTATTACCAATAAAGAAGAAATAAAATGAAACAAAAACAAAATCAAAAACAAAATAATGAAGTTTTGTAAGAAAAAGAATGAATTAGTGGTTTCGGTATTACCCTTTCGGAAGAATGAAAAGAAGTAACTACCAAAGCGAAATCACAAAATCAAAATAGTAATATTTTTCTAAGAAACAATGCATTCGTGGCATTAGTATTAACCTTAAAGCTGAAGAAAACTGCAGATGAAATAATGACACACAATTTACATTGAAATTTCATTTTTCTATAATATGAAAGACTAAGCATAAACAATAGTGAAATTTTCATAAGAAATGTTTTCTAAGATGGAATTAATGAATTACATACACATTACCTGTAAAGAAGAAAGTAAATTTTAAAAAAAGCAAAATAAAATAAAAACAATGAAGTTTTCTATAAAAGAATTAATGACATTGCTATTACACTTTAGGAAGAATGAAAAAAAAATGATAATGATAAAAATTGCACATAATTTACACATAAATTATGATTTTTTCTAATATGCAAGAATAAGCATATAATAGTGAAATATTTGCAATAAAGGAAATTTTCTAGGAAAGAATGAATTAGTGGCACTTGTGTTACATTTAAATAAGAAATATAACAAAACTAAACTAATGTAAAATAAATAATGAAGTTTTTCTAAGAAAGAATGAGTTAGAAGCCTTAGTAATACCCTTTAGAAGAAAAATAAATAAATTATATCAAAATACAAATAATGAAGTTTTCTGAGAAAGAATGAATTAGTAACATTGGTATTACCCTTTAAGTAGAAAGAAAACAAAAAATGAAAAATGGGAAATTTGCACACAATTTACGCAGAAATTGCACTTTTTTATAACATGCACGAATAAGTATATAATAATAGAATTCTCACAAAAAAGAAAGTTTCCTAAGAAGGAAAGATTAGTGACATTGGTATTGCCATTAAAAAAAGAAACAAAATGAAACAAAGACAGAATCAAAAACAAAATAATAAAGTTTTGTAAGAAAAAAATGAATTAGTGGTTTTTGTGGTATTGCCCTTCAGAAAAAGTAATATGAAATAACTACTAAAACAAAACCAAAATAATGAAGTTTTGTTAGTAAGAATGTATTAGTTGCATTGATATTATCCTTTACGAAGAAAGAATTTGAAAATAATTAAACAATAACAAAATTTACAAACAATATATACAAAAAATTGTGCTTTCAATAATATGCAAGAATATGCATATGGTAGTTGAATTTTCACAAAAAATACAATTATAATGAAACTGCACTATTTTAGTAGTATGTAAGAAATAAGCACATAATAGTGCATTTTTCACAGGCTTACAATTTATACACATATTATAAATTACTTACGTGTATATATTTTGTATTCACCCAACATCCAAAATATACCCATAAAAACAGACAAAAAAACAGAAGCAAAAACGCGCACAAACAGGCTAATAAGAAAACATGTAACAGGCTTCAGCCCAACTCGACTGACCCAAAATAGGGGTCAATCAAAAAATGTTTAGCCCAATGCAGGGCAGCACACACAACAGGAAAAAACAACTAGCATGCATCTTGGAGCAGCAATCAACGGTTAAAAAAATTGACTGACCCAAAAGTTAAAAGTCAGTCAGCTGACATGTAGCTAAAGTGCCATGTTTTCCTTTTTCCCTTCGGTTGTATGTTGTGCTCTTGTATTTCTGGCCAGTTGATAGCTTTGTTAATTCAAAGTCGGGTGAAGATCGAGCCCTACTTGAGCTCGGTTCGATCCTTTCATCTAAAAGAGAAACATCGATCGGGGCATTACCCTATGCAGCCCGGGCTTGGAATCCATCACCACCGGTGCAAAGGGTTGGGAAGAGTAGGCCATGGCGCGGAACTTTCCCTTGTCATTCACCACAACTCACCAATTGGACTGGCAGTCAACTGCTCTGGAGCCGCAACGGGGAAAGAGCCGAGGGTGCCACCATCTCGACGTACTGTATTAGTTCCATCGTCAACTTTCAAGCCTTGTTGTCATGCTCTTTGACTTTGCAACGAGCAAGTCCCTAGGGCGAGCTCGACTCGGCAACCAAAGAGGTGACACGCTCGAGACCTTGTTGGTCAAGAACGAGGTCGGAGGAGATGATACTGGGAGGGCGCCACATGCCGATCGGGATACTGTAGACCAGGGACGAGCTCGGGGGAGAACCCCCATCCGCTTGACAGATGTTGTAGGGATGTTACAACAACAGAGTCTTGTATTTCAAGTTTGTTATTGACAAGGTTAGGTCCAACTCTACGTTGGTAGGTGCGTGATGCGAGATCCTTCCATGAGTCTAAAATGAGACTTCTAAGTTTTGTCGGCCGAGGGCGCCTTCCCTGAACAGACTTGCCTCCTGTACCGTCCATGCCTTCTCGTGATGCAGGTGCCCCTCTATGCCCGTCCATGCCTTCTCGTGATGCAGGTGCCCTTGCCTCCTACGACTGTGTGACACCTGCGGCCATCGTGGCTGCTCTTGGTCGTGAAGTACTGTCTCTGAGCAGTTCCTTTGCTTGCAATATGCCTTCACCCGCAATTGTATTTCAGCAGTTTATATGTACACGCTGAACCGTCAGAATCCAGAAAGAACACTCTGTGTGTGGCACACAGGATCGAACCACTCTACGCTGTGAAGATATGCAGCAAGCTGGGGAAATGAAGGTAAACTCTAGTTCACGACAAGGAAATAATTTCTAGACCTTTGCCCAGCACTTTGCATAACAAGTCGTATTGGCTGTTTAGGATGCACTTTCATAGACCAAGTCATTACAGAATTCACCCAACTAGGATGTGTGCATGTATATTGTGTCTTGGGCCCACCTCCTAGTTCTCCTGTATATCATATATACTTGCCCCGTGCACTGATCAATGAATTGTGTTGCACGGCCTATTCTAGTCTTCTACATTTCAGATTGAAACGTCCTAGTACTTGGTAAGCTACTATTCTCAGATTCTGCCTAACAATCTGGCAAACAATATAACTCTTTTACCTACACTTTCAGAGACAAAGTAAGATGCCACCCGTCTGTCATTTCCGACATCGATTTTCCCTTCAAGAACAAGACTACATAGTACATACATGATAGTATGTTTGCACATCAGCGTAGGCATATCAAAATTCTGAAATAACACAATCGACCACATTTCAGCAATTCAGGTGATGGATTGGAACCATAAATAGGTGCATGATTTTTCGGTTTCCTGCAGGTAACATACATACGCTAGACGGTAGTAGCAGCAAAGGAACATTACATACAAAGACATGGGGATGCTTGGAACGAAACATATGACGACATAAATGGAGCATCTATCTCCTGATATTCTCTTGAGAGGGCATCAAACCGGCCAACATCACTTGCATACTGAGCTACCAAAGGGATCAGGCATCCACATATCATGTTTTGCTAGACAGGTAGTCCACCGCCAGTTTCGGTGCCGAAATGACCTTGATTATCTTGGGGCCATCCCCATGTGGGATCAATCTTTCAAGGCATGGTGCGTCCTCAATGACAATCTTCTGAAGCATCACATTTGCTCTGTTGTGGTAAGAAACAGAGACAACAATACTTCGTAGAGTCGGGGAGACAATCCGGATGCTGTTAAGCCCCTGGATCCTTCCAAGCTCAAGGCTCTCAAGTACGATGCAGCCGGCGAGCACGCGGTGGATGGCCGCCTGTGAGATGGCGATCTTGTATAGCTTGAGTTGCTTCAGCCGAGGGAAAAGAAGCGCAGGGGCAGCATCAATCTCAGGAAAATCACAGGAGTCGATGCTGAGAGCGCGCAGCGTGGGCGCGAATCGGAGGGCCGAAGGCGGCAGCGGGCGCGGTGGCCTGTCGCCTCCGTCGCCGTCGCCGTAGTAAGAGCCGTTGGAGGTGAAGTCGAGCTCCTCGAGGCCATCCAGGGTGGGGGACCGGAACAAGCGGTCGATCTTCCCGTAGATGCCGCGGCGGAGGCAGATGATGTCGTGGAGGGAGAGGCGGCGGACAGGGCCAGGGTGTGCGGCCAGGATCTTGCAGACGATGGCGATGCGGTTGCGCTCCCACCCGGAGAGGCGGCGGTCGACGGCGAGGTTGAGCGGGCCGGAGCGCCAGAGGTGGCGCCACCGGGAGGAAAGGACGGCCGTCCGCGCCGCGGCCTTGATGGGGAGGCGCGAGATGAAGATGTCGAGGATTTCGTCGGGGAGGCCGCTGATGAGGTCTTGATTGTTCAGCCACTGCTTCTTCTTCTTGGATACGGAAGCGGCGGCAGCCACACCACCACCGTCCATGGCCGCCCAGAAAGAATGCAGCAACTTCAAACCTCAGAACTGTTCTTCCGTCCACTGAGCAACTCAACTCAAGCTATTTATAGAGAGTGGAATGCGAACGGTTTACAGATGTGAACACATCAAAGAAAAATTGGGAGTAGTGATCCTTGGACTTTCTTTTTTGCGAGGAATCCTGGGACTAAATTAACTCCGGCGGTCTAGGAAATTGGCCCGTTCAAGCAGGCGCAACACGCTACCCAAAAACGACTGACTCGTGCAAGCACTACCATCGAGTACCATACACACTTGAGTGAGTGATCAAACGACCCAACTTCCGTGAAACTAAACGACTCATGGTACGATTCCAAGCTTGTAGTAGTACTACTACTTCTAAGAATCTCCAAATGGTAAACCCAATTGACCTGTAAAAAGCTTTCACAATATCAAGTTGTATAAGAAGCCAGAAGAAATTTTATGCCTCAATCTATTTGAAGTCTTCCAGATCCATTTGAACAGCATATTCTTTTCAGTCTTTGGCCAAATGGTGTTATACATTCTGATAGAAGAGTATTTTGCACCTTGCCGAGTTCCTTTCCATTTATCATCTCTTTGGACATTCCAGTTCCCAGCCACAAGGGTCTGAATTTCATTCAGTTGAGCATAAACAAACTCTGAAAGTGGAGTTTGGAGTAACACATGAGGGTTTGGCTCTGCAACCCAGTTTGCTGCAGATATGGAATCCTTCTTTACAAAAGAGTATAATTCTGGGAATTTGATGGATATAGAGCATGCTTGGATACGTTTTAGTCCCATGACTAAAAGTAGTGAGACTAAAACCTGCTAGCCTCACCCATGCTTGGATCCAAATACTAAAGAGACTAAAATCTAGTTATTGAGCATTTATTATCCTCCAAACCCTCCAATCCAGAACTCGCATGTGTTAAAGGAGATGAATTAAATGAGGAGAGAGAGGGCTAATACATATTTTAGTAGGTTTCCTATGACTAAAAACTTTTAGCCTCAAGACTAGTCTTAGCCTCTCTTTAGTCAGGGGTGCTTGGAACTTTAGCCTCTAAAAGAGACTATTTTTAGTCAGACTAAAAATAGTCCCTTGGATCCAAGCACCCTCATAGATGTATCCAGCCATTTGTCATGCCAAAAAGTGAGGGATTGCCCATTTCCCATAGTGCATTGATAATTCTCTTTGAACACTGGTAGTAGCTTTAAGTGATTTTTCCACCAACTGGATCCCTCCATTTTCTGTCCTGTGAGTTGTGAGGTGTAATAAGTGTCCCAGATAAGCTTAACCCATGGCAAATCCTCTTTATTAAAGAACTTGTGGAGATTTTTCAAAAGGAGAGTTTTGTTGTGTAAAGAAATATCCAGAATTCCTAAACCTCCTTGCTCCTTTGGCTGACAAACCTTCTTCCAGGAGATAAGAGCTGGTCCTTGTTGATCTTGCCCAAATTTCCTCCAAAAAAAGTGCCTTAGATACTTGTTTATTTGTTCTATAATGCTGACAGGGAGAGCCAGAGTGCTCATGAAAACGATGGGTAGGGCAGAGAAAACTGCGCTGGCAATCAGTAATTTACCATCATATGACAACATGCTGGAGCAACCACTCAATCTTCTTTCAATGTTTTGACATATGGGATTGAAATCTTCTATTCTTAATCCGTGATCACTCAAAGGTAGCCCTAAGTAAGTGAATGGGAAACTTCCTTGCTTGCATCCCAATTCAGAAAGATTAATGTCCAGGGTTTGAGGGTTAACATTGAGCGAGATGAGCACAACTTTGGATAGTTTATTTTCAACCCAATTATTATGAGAACATTATTATTTGAGTTGTCCAACAAAATCTTGAGATCAAATGTGAGCCTTTCGATCACTGATATTTTAATATACAACATATGCGATGCATGAATCACCTACACATGGAAGAAAATTCTGTATATACCATTAAGAAGTTTCCTACATACCTAAATGCCACCCAAAATTTCCTGGTTCTAGATATACCACTCGCAATTTGGAGCAGGTATATATTTTCCACTTCTGCCAATTTGAACATCAAGTGGTAATGTTACACGGCTCTACCTTTGGAATAACTTCTGGTAATTTTGACGAGGAAAAAAACTTTTCATTTTCAATATATCAGATGTTTGCTGCGGAACTTCCTTATGGTGTGAATTTTAGACCAAATATTTTACTGATGATGGGTACTGGTGTGAGATATTCATTTTGATATAATCATGTACGCTATGTTTGCATGGATTTGGCAAAAATAAAGTCCAGCACAAAAAACTATATCCTTTTTCAGGGAGATGTACTCGTATTTTATACCCCCTCCGTTTCTTTTTTATTTTGCATATAAAATTTGGTCAAAGTCAAACTAACCAAAGTTTGATCAAATTTATATCAAAAAATATCAACATCTACAATACCAAAGTTATATGATATACGAAAGTTAATGTGGTGATGCATCTAATAATATTGATTTCATATTGGGAATATTGGTATTTTGACCAATTTTTATATGTAAACTAGAAAGAAACGGACGGAGTATTCACTGTACGGAAACCATAGCCGGTTAGTTTGGTAGTGCTCCCTTTGTCCATATATACGGCCAGGCCTACAACATCAAATCATTCTTGATAGATCATAGGTCATTCTATTTCTTTCAATTTTTGTAAGATAGTTCAGGAATGTAGGAGCTCAAATTTTGAAGGTCACAATTTAGTGAAGCATGCACTTAATCTAGGTGGTGGCCCCCATGTCTACTTAGGCCATCCTGGAAACCTTCCTTCTGTCCCTGTAAATGTTGTGACAGTTTAATAAAGCTTCGTTGAATTGCTAAAAAAACTCACACATCCTGATCCCCTTTCTCCTTGACTTTTCTCTGCCTCGCTCCAAAATCAGTGTTGCCATTGGATGAAGCGTGGTTGTGCGGTGGGTAATCGGTGTTGATGGTCCAAATCCCATGCTTCCCTTCGTTTCCCTCCCTACTGGCCTGCTACCACCTTGTTAGCTTGCATGGTCTTTGGGAGATGCTGAGAGAAGGCATCAGAAGGGAGGCTCGTTAGTGTCGTCCTCCTAGTCCCCACCGATGGAAGGGAGGTACGCGCAGAAGCCAATTCCCCTCGCTTTCTTAGCCCTCTCCCGTATCCGTTCCATAAGAGTTTGGCAGTAGTTAGTAGATTTGCCTCTTCACCTCGCACAAAAACGATATACGTGTCTCACGCTTCTTCTCTTTGGCCTCGAGTTGAGCATGGCGAGCGGGATGGCGTTCCGGCAAGATAGGAAGGGATCAACATTTTTATTTGCAATTGATTCGGGGGATTCGGTACGGTCGAGGGCGCTCAAGCCTTAGGGCCTGATTGGATTGTCGTTTTCCACACTTTTACACATGTAGAAGATACATACCTCAATCGGTCGTTTTCTTTTCCGGTTGGAAATCACAAATGGTTGGTGATATACAACTATAAAAGCAACCCAGGTGTATAAATTTACCCCCATTCCAGTGGGGCCTTATTATGGCAATCATTCGACGCGGACAGAGCACAAACTCCACCAGAAACACAATAAAAAATGTGATCTACTTGGTGTCGGTCGTAAGCTGAGGTCGCTACACACGTGGGAAGTGGGCTTGACGAAAGAAGACACGAAAACAGGGATGTTCCTTTTTTTAGATAGGAGAGAAATCTCAACCATCAAACTTTATATTAACACAAAATTAATGGGCTGGCGGAAGGAGAATTAAGAAATCTTCCTCCTTTTAATATTACTAGCACAAATACCCGTGCGTTGCAACGGGAGACATTTTTACGCGTCTCATGCCTCAGTCAGTCTCATCGTCTCAGTCTGCACTTCTTGTCCTCATCCTCGTCATCGTCTCCTCATCTCAGTCTATGTGCTCCATAAATTATTCCTTACACCTCTTCCTTATTTGTCTCCATTCCTTTCCTTCCCTTTATTATTGTCTCTCATTTCCTTTCCTTCCTCTTTCCTTGAACGTAGGGAATTAGCAAGATCCTTCCTCATAGTCATCGCTTCTATGGTGATCTCATCTGCTGCAAATGGAATGAATTTACACTGAGCCGCCAGAAAATTACCTCTATCATCCTTGAGTACGGCCGTCGTAGCTCAAACTCCTTCATCTAGGAAAAATATTGCATCAACATTTAGTTTAGTGAAACTCGGGTTTGGCATACACCACCTGGCTTCAGGTATACTTGGTGAATGGGGTGATGAATTCTGATGATTGCTTGCAATTGAAAAGACCAAAAGTGACAATCTCCATGCTGGCTGAACAGCTTTGTTGTGCATAATTTGTCTGCGGATCCGCCACAAGTACCAACCTCCGGCTGCTATCTCTTGTTTGAAATCCAAAGTTGGATGTATAGCTAGGTGTTCCTATGGAAGAGATAAGATGTGTTCGAATATAACAGAACCCGATGTATCCACTGGCAAAGTGTGCTCAATGTGTTGTATCATCCCCAAGGTGGGTCCACATGACTCGCGCATTTGTGCACCTGAGTAGTAGATGTCGGATGTCCTCCGCCCATTGATGACAAATAGGGCAAGATCCATTTGACCCGATATGCCTATTGGTTAAGATAGCTCAGAGATGAATAGTTTCTCGCAAAAATATCAATCCAAAAATCTATACCTTACGTGGAATTTGAAGTTTGCAAACAGTATTCCAGATAGTCAAATGGGTAGAGCCAGCATGCCACTCTTTCATGTTTGCATGCACTCAGAAAATGTGTATGCCCGTGCGTTGCACCGGGATAAAAATAACAGGGTGCTGATGATAAAACTGATATATTTCTTCTTTTGAGATATATCGATTGAGAGCGATCATGCACATAACAGACTGAAGGAGGGAACTTAATGGGACTTACCCTATGCATCCAGGAGACATCATGTATCCATGTGTCAGTCTTCCCTCGTCCTTCTGATCAAAATCGAACACGCAACATCATAACGTAAAATATTAGCATTTAGACGCTCGCCTTGCCACTTAAGTAATTGCGTCTTTGTGATGACCTCCTTTGACTAATATAGCAACGGCTCCGTCTCCTGTTCTAAGGAGACAGGAGGTGAATATACTTATCAGCAGAAACACATTTCTTTCTAGTTGTCGCATTTGCATTAGCGAACATGCCACGACACCGTCTTCTTTACTGGTTAAAATTTGCAGGCTCTTTTTCTTAGTCAAATCAAAGCAAAAAAGCCGATAGTCATAGAAAATTGAGAGAAAGGTCCCACTGTCCCAGGAATATGAATACAAACTGTATATCTCAACAGGAATCGTGCACGCAGCAAGCAACGAATATGTTGACAGGAAAAGGTAAAAGTTGGAATGCGAGGCTTGGTCATCGTCATTACCATTGTCTTTGTGGTGGACGGCGGAGATTTGATTTGACCGTGAGGTGACACGCAGAAAGTATATATATATATATATATATATATATATATATATATATATATATATATATATATATATATATATATATATATATATATATATATATATACGTACGTGTGTGCCACGGCCAGGTTGTCCAATCATGTCCGTCAGGCGCACGCTGTCGCATCAGTTTAGCAGCTCACAAATCCCTCCGTCTAATCCATTTTAGAGAGCCCATCACCAATGCACAACTAATTTAATCGGGTCTGTCTTTCTTTCATTGGCTTATAATCTCAACAGTGCTTGCTTATTGCCCAACTTGTTGATTCGTCAGGCATTGCTAAAGTATATAAATTGATAAAATTCGTTGTAAGAGAGCAATGTGGGACTATTTTTAATGTATAGACGAACATAAAAGGATTAATTTGATATATTGCCTCGCATGGGCTTTGGGCCAAAGGAAGCAGCTGAAACTGATTTAGTCTGGGCCTTGGGCCGGAGAAAGCCAATGCACAATAATAGGGATTCTTTCTTTCATCAAGCAGAACAGCATTGCCTAGTTCAGTTGGTTTGCGTGCATGTGTACTTTCAGTGCTATACCCAGGTTCGAGTCCTACCTATGACAAATAATTTTTTTTGACGCGGACAAAATAAATTAACGTGGCGGACGATAGTACCACCTCGGATATTAAGAAAAATATCAAAATAAATCAAGAAAAAACGAACAGGAAGAAGCGTATTATGACGTGGGAAGAAAGCGCATTGTGACGGTGAACCCGGAGACCCAATCCGTGCTTTATTATTAGGGAGAGATTAGGTATTAAGTATATAGATTAAAACATTTTGAACGTAGGGAAAATTGTCTTGTATGCATCTCTGTTTGAGGAGTGCAGTTTGAGATTCGAAGACTACTTCATCAAATATCATTGCTAGGCGGTCCACAAGCGTCTCTTAGAAGATTTTTGAGATGTTGTGGATGGTTGTCGACCTACAATGGGAATTTGGGCAATAGCACAATGTTGGTCATGCTGACAAGGGCAAAACCATTGGCATCCAAGTGATGCAGTTTGGAAAAATTCATGACCATGTCATCTTTAGTAAGGTCCCAACATGAACAAAATAAGAGCCCATTGAAGCCATCTAGACTCGATACTTTGTCGATAGGCATGGAGAAAATCATGTCACGAATGTCATCCATGGTAAATGAAATCTATAGGTGTGAGAGGTGCGCGGTTTGGTACCACGTGTATTCAAATGGAGAGTCAAGAGGGACGCACAAGAGGATCCCAACCTAAACATAATGTTGCCAATGATCTTTTGTTTACCCTCCCGTGAGATAATCATGCAATGATCTCGGGAGACAAAACAAAAATTTCCATTGTCCGGCTCTCTCATGGAGGTGGAAGAACCTCGAGTTGGCATCGCCATGGCACAACCACGTGTGGTGGGAGTTATGACAAGCCTTCGCCTTCTTGATAAATGTGATTCAATGGTGGGCCATTGCCATTTTCTCGGATTGTAGTGGGTCATAGGTCGTAGCATTGGCACATTTGCACTTACGCGTATGTGTATGGAGACTCATGGGCTTGTGTCAATTTTGTGTTTTCATTGGGGCCTTTTTCCTTGTTGGGTTGTATGTACAACTGTTTGGCCCAAGGTCTTAGGGGTCAATTGACCCCAGCCCAACACTGTAGCTCCGACCCTAGAAGACATCTCCCAATCCGCAGTGCAAAAAACTTGGTTGATGTGAGTGAGGGTGGGTTGCATTCTCATTCAACCATATTGTAACATCCCAAATTTCAATTTGGATGTTATTCATAGATCATTCATATGCATCCATGATTTACACATTTTTGTTGTTTTGTTTTCGTTGCATTTTGATCCAAGAGACCTTAGGCAACTCAAGGACCAATTTAAGAGAGCTGGAGGTTTCACAAAAATCCAATTTTGATTTATCAAAATTTGCTAAATTGGATCAATTTTTTTCAAACTTCTTTTCCAATTATTTTAAAATAGAGAGAGAAGATAAAATGACTTCTTCAAATTCAGCAAAGAAATATTGGAAATTGAATTTTGAATTTTCCGGAGAGTTTATTTGATTTTATTCGCTAGTTTATTTATTAGTTTGCGGAGTAATTAGTACTATAATGTTTGTTTTTAGCTTAGGCCTAAGACTGAGAAAAGTGTTCACTAGGTCAATAATAAGGCCATATTACTACGTGGATTTTTCTGGAATTTTTAGGATATTATTTATATTCATTTTAGCTAGTTTTGTCTCCCTGAAAATTGTTTAAAAAAAAACTAGTTCGGGCCGACCGAACTGGGCCGAGCCCAGCCCAGCCGGCTCAGGCCGTCGTCCCCACTGTCCCCGTGCCGGACTCCGCCAGAGTCCGCCGCCGCCACGAATCAGTCGCCACCTCTCCCAGCCTTTATATAGCCCGCACCCTCCCGGCCTTTATATAGTCCGACCCCGGCCCCCTGTCCTCCCCGTCTCAAGCCGCCGCCGCCGCAAGCCACCACTGCTGCCCGCGCCGCTCGTCGCCGTAGCCGCCGCCCGCTGCCGCCGCACCCCGCCGCCGCAAGCCGCCGCCCTCGCCGATGAACCGCTGTGAACCGGTATAAACCGTCCCCGATTCGATCCGTTTTTTCGGTTTTCCTTTAAATTCAATTTATTTTTTTATTTTAGTTATTTAGGGAACGTTCGTTCGTTTAGGTTCTGTAGCAAGTGGATTCGTAAGATTAGTTTTGGTAGCAAACATTCATTCGATAGATTTTCTTTTTATTTTAATTTTTGACCAGGGACCTATCTAGGAATATTTTCTTCGCAGATTAGCCCCTGATCTTTAAACCCTCGTAACTTTTTGCTTGTTTGTCCAAATTCGACGAAACCAACGCCAAAATCTTTGAAGCGGTCTCATCTATCCAGTAAACCAACTTGAACATGTTTTTTGACAATTTAAAATTTGAGTTTAGTTCAGATTTGAGTTTGATCTTGTTTTGTTCGTATCTTGAGTTTCGTAGCTCCGTTTGAGTTCATTTTTTTTGCAAATCATAGCTAATTATAGGTACCTTCTGTTAAGATCTAATCCACATAAATTTAATGCTATTAAAATTTGTTTTCTATTTAGATTAGTCATTTTCTTGTTTTTGAGTTCTTTGGATCTTTTCTTCGTTTTCTCTTTGCATCGTTTGCTTGAGTGCTTGTGTATGCTATTGTTTTTCTATGCTAGATTTTCCGAAGTGCAAAGCTTGTTACTACGAATCCCTAGAGTTTTCCAATCATCGGCAAGGAAAGTTACACTTTGATCATACTTTTCTATACCTAGTTTTTACTATGCATTAGTTTTGCCCCTCAAAGATTTGCATGAGTAGGATTTGGAAACATGTCGTTTGGTTGTAGTACTTGAGGTAGGAACCTATTACCTTTGATCACCCCGGGAATATACGTTATGCTTATATATTGCTTAGCCATGCTCGTAGATGGGGAGTGGATCGTGATATTCATGGAAGTTGTGAGAGATAATAATTTTGGACAACATTAAGGTGGCAACTTTAATACATATCTGGGTGGATTGGTTGGGGCACCTGGAGAAACAAGTGCTTGCCCATGGGAATCCCGGAGTACCCGTGTGATTTTCCCTCGGTTCGCCACCCAGGCACAAAGGGATCATATGATATTTCATGCCTAGAAACTTTTGTGTGTAGCCACAAGCCATTATGGGCTCTGGCATAGTTGAGTAAGTTGTGTGAGCTCTTGAAGAGGTGGACTAGTAGATGTAGGGGAAAGTAGGTGTACCGGTCTAGTCAGAGTAGAGAGCTAATGCTTCAGAAAGACTATGTCTCGATCTTCCGATCATGGATGCGGTCGATTCTTGTGGGAAAAGTGCGCAACCTCTACGGAGTGTATAAGCTAATCATGCTTAGTCGTGTCCCCGGTTATGGACAATTTGAGTATCTAGAAGTGGATATTTATGTTGATCTCATCACTCTTTAATTAATGTATTGGGTTTAATGATGATACTTGGTTAATTTTCAGATTTGAGTTGGAGGAACTTTCTCAATCAATGGTATAAACTTTGTATTAAATAAAATCTATGCCTTTGTTGTAGGAAAAAAATTAGCTTTATGCAAAACTTAACCTAGATCCTCCACCAGCCAAATATGCATGTAGATATACTTGTTTTCATTCATTTGCTCTACAGTGTAAATCTGCCAGCATATTCCATGTGCTGACCTACACGGCTGCAACTTCTCATGTTGCAGACTTTACCGATGAAGAATAAGGTGCGCTAGGTCATTGTCATGCACTCAGCTATGCTGTTGGAGTTTGATGGACTCATTTATCTTTGAAGCTTCCGCAATTATTATTTTTAGTTTAGATGGCCTGCAACCATATTATTTATGTAATAGATATTCTTTATGAGGACCTCGATGTAATAAGTGTGTGATTGAACTCTGTTATAATTCCTCGAGTATTGTGTGTGTCAGCATACCGATCCAGGGATGACACTTAAGCACAGAGACTTCGGTCCATTCGGATCGTGGTCGCTACAAGATGGTATCAGAGCCCACGCTGACTGTAGGACGCGACCACTAGGAAAAGCCATGGGATACTCTTCTCTCTCATTTCTAATCCTCCTTTATTTCTACTCTATAGATGACGGACCCCAGGAACAAGTTCACTCAGCCGGATGACGACACCCCTTTCGGACGACGCTTGAAGGAAGTCACGAAGTACCTGAACATCGGACTACGAAGCTTCACTGGAACCTTCACTACAACTTTACCGAAAGAGGAGCGTTGGAGGATCAAAGTTCGTGTACCTAGAAGGACATTTGCACCAACAACCGAGCCCATTGAGTTTACCTTGGATGCACCAACTTGGAGCTTAGGAAAAAAGCATGGCAGCCCGCATCACCTTTAGACGCATTTGTGAGGTGTACCACAGGGATCTTGAAGACACCGTCTATCAGATATGTGGACGTCGAGACGAGCAATGGGAGATGATTCGTACCAGGAAGGATGGATCTATTGCAACATACATTTAGGAGATGGATCAACACATTAGTCGATATGAGAACCAGATGTGTGCTATCATGAAGAAGACCAAGAAGGTGATGAAGAGGAATATCGAGCTAGAAGAGGAACTCAAGTCAACATGTGATGGATATGAAGGAAATTGCTGTGCTACTAGAGAAGCATGAAGACCTAAAGAAGAGACTAGGAATACCCATGGTGAAACCAAAGTCAGAACCCGAAGTGGATATTCGATCGGAGGACTACATCATATTAGATGACATCGACATAGATAGGGATGCAGATGATGACAGTGATGATGACTATGAAGATGAAGCTGGAGGTGATATTATGGAGTCTTCCACCGATCAAAACTTCTAGACGACCACCATGTTACTTGTAGTATTCTTCCAAGTAGTTAGAATAGATCGATTTTTAATGGTAGTTTAGATCGTTTGTGTGAATCTTGTTTGATATTGAGTGGTGTGAATTGAATGTATTTGCCTCATATGCATATGGGTAGTGAAATCTCTCATAGACCTTATTCTATAATGTCCTCTCACCCCCATCTAACCCATCATATGCCTCCGAGACGTGACCCCGGATTCACTTTCCCACCGGAGCTCACCCAGTTGATCCAACAGAAGAATGCCTTGATGCAAATGATAATCCAGAACCAAGGCAACAACAACAACAACAACCCAGTGCCACCACCCCCTCTTGACAACCTAGCCCATTTTCTGAGGTTGAATCCACCGGTGTTTTCTAGCAGCACCGAGCCGATTATTGCAGATGGTTGGCTCCGCAAGATTGGGAGGGAGCTGACCACTGTTGGATGCACGGATGCAGAGAGAGTGCGCTTTGCCGCACATCAGCTTGATGGACCCGTAGCCTCTTGGTGGGAGAAGTTCACCACCACTTCCCCATTGCTACAGTTACATGGGATCAATTTCAGGAGGCCTTCCGCACCGCACATGTTTCAGCTGGAGCCATGAGTTTGAAGAAGCGTGAGTTCCGCAACTTACTCCAAGGGAGTCGTATAGTGGGACAATATGTGGATAAGTTCAGCAAGTTAGCACGCTATGCCTCAGATGATGTGGCCACAGATGCTCCAAAGCAAGAGAAGTTTCTTGAGGGACTCAATGATGAGCTGAGTATGCAGTTGATGGTGGCAACCTTCAACAACTACCATGATCTGGTAGATAGGTCCCTCATGATTGAAGGAAAGCATCAGCAGATTGATAACTATAAGAGGAAGTATGGACAAGGGAAGTATGACTCTGGAGCTCAGCAGAAGCCTTGCTATTCCCCGTACTCAGGAGGACATACTCATCATAACCATGGAGGCATAACCATTGAGGACATTCGCATAGGGAGGAAGTTCACACAACCACAGTGGTGAAGGAAATATGCCTTATAGGCAATAATAAAGTTATTATTTATTTCCTTATTTCATGATAAATTTTTATTATTCATGCTAGAATTGTATTAACCGGAAACATAATACATGTGTGAATACATAGACAAACATAGTGTCACTAGTATGCCTCTACTTGACTAGCTCGTTAATCAAAGATGGTTAAGTTTCCTAACCATAGACATGAGTTGTCATTTTATTAATGGGATCACATCATTAGGAGAATGACGTGATTGACTTGACCCATTCCGTTAGCTTAGCACTTGATCGTTTAGTATGTTTCTATTGTTTTTGTTCATGACTTATACATGTTCCTGTAACTATGAGATTATGCAACTCCCATTTACCGGAGGAACACTTTGTGTGCTACCAAACGTCACAACGTAACTGGGTGATTATAAAGGAGCTCTACAGGTGTCTCCGAAGGTACATGTTGGGTTGGCTTATTTTGAGATTAGGATTTGTCACTCCGATTGTCGGAGAGGTATCTCTGGGCCCTCTCGGTAATGCACATCACTATAAGCCTTGCAAGCAATGTAGCTAATTAATTAGTTACAGAATGACGTATTACGTAACGAGTAAAGAGACTTGCCGGTAATGAGATTGAACTAGGTATTGAGATACCGACGATCGAATCTCGGGCAAGTAACATACCGATGACAAAGGGAACAACGTATGTTGTTATGCGGTTTGACCGATAAAGATCTTCGTAGAATATGTAGGAGCCAATATGAGCATCCAGGTTCCGCTATGGTTATTGACCGGAAACGTGTTTCGGTCATGTCTACATAGTTCTCGAACCCGTAGGGTCCGCACGCTTAAGGTTTTGATGATAGTTTTATTATGAGTTTTGATGTACCGAAGGAGTTCGGAGTCCTGGATGAGATTGGGGACATGACGAGGAGTCTTGAAATGGTCAAGATGTAAAGATCAATATATTGGACGACTATATTCGGACATCGGAAAGGTTCCGAGTGGTTCGGGTATTTTTCGGAGTACCGGGGAGTTACGGGAATGCGGGGTAGAAGTATATGGGCCTTATTGGGCTTTAGGGGGGAGAGAGGTAGACCGCGCGCCCCCCAATGACTAGTCCGAATTGGACTTGGGGGAGGGGCGGCGCCCCCTCCTTCATTCTCTTCCCTCTCCCCCTTCCTTATCTCCTACTCCTACTACATGGAAGGGGAGGAATCCTACTCCCGGTGGGAGTAGGACTCCTCCAGGGCGCGCCATAGGGGCCGGACCTCTCCCCCTCCTCCACTCCTTTATATACGGGCGCAAGGGGGCACCTCTAGACTCAACAACAATTGATCTCTTGATCTCTTAGCCGTGTGTGGTGCCCCCCTCCACCATAGTCCTCCTCGATAATATTGTAGCGGTGCTTAGACGAAGCCCTGCGACGGTAGAACATCAAGATCGTCACCAAGGCGTCGTGCTGACGGAACTCTCCCTTGACACTCGGCTGGATTGGAGTTCGAGGGACGTCATCGAGCTGAACGTGTGATATGACTCGGAGGTGCCGTAGTTTCGGTGCTTGATCGGTCGGGCCATGAAGACGTATGACTACGTCAACCGCGTTGTTCTAACGCTTCCGCTTTCGGTCTACGAGGGTACATGGACAACACTCTCCCCTCTCATTGCTATGCATCACCATGATCTTGCATGTGCGTAGGAAATTTTTGAAATTACCATGTTCCCCAACAGTGGCATCCGAGCCTGATTTTATGCGTAGATGTTATGTGCACGAGTAGAACACAAGTGAGTTGTGGGTGATACAAGTCATACTACTTACCAGCATGTCATACTTTGGATCGGCGGTATTGTTGGATGAAGCGGCCTGGACCGACATTACGCGTACGCTTACGCGAGACTGGTTCTACCGACGTGCTTTGCACACAGGTGGCTGGCGGGTGTTAGTTTCTCCAACTTTAGTTGAACCGAGTGTGGATACGCCCGGTCCTTGCGAAGGTTAAAACAGCACTAACTTGACGAACTATCGTTGTGGTTTTAATGTGTAGGTAAGAACGGTTCTTGCTAAGCCCGTAGCAGCCACGTAAAATTTGCAACAACAAAGTAGAGGCCATCTAACTTGTTTTTGCAGGGCATGTTGTGATGTGATATGGTCAAGACATGATGCTATATTTTATTGTATGAGATGATCATGTTTTGTAACCGAGTTATCGGCAACTGGCAGGAGCCATATGGTTGTCGCTTTATTGTATGAAATGCAAGCACCCTATAATTGCTTTACTTTATCACTAAGCAGTAGTGATAGTCGTAGAAGCAATAGATGGCGAAACGACAACGATGCTACGATGGAGATCAAGGTGTCGCGCCGGTGACGATGGTGATCATGACGGTGCTTCGGAGATGGTGATCACAAGCACAAGATGATGATAGCCATATCATATCACTTATATTGATTGCACGTGATGTTTATCCTTTATTCATCTTATTTTGCTTTGATTGACGGTAGCATTATAAGATGATCTCTCACTAATTATCAAGAAGTGTTCTCCCTGAGTATGCACCGTTGCGAAAGTTCTTCGTGCTGAGACACCACGTGATGATCGGGTGTGATAGGCTGTACGTTCAAATACAACGGGTGCAAAACAGTTGCACACGCAGAATACTCAGGTTAAACTTGACGAGCCTAGCATATACAGATATGGCCTCGGAACACGGAGACCGAAAGGTCGAACATGAATCATATAGTAGATATGATCAACATAGTGATGTTCACCATTGAAAACTACTCCATCTCACGTGATGATCGGACATGGTTTAGTTGATTTGGATCACGTGATCACTTAGATGACTAGAGAGGTATCTGTCTAAGTGGGAGCTCTTAAGTAATATGATTAATTGAACTTTAATTTATCATGAACTTAGTCCTGCTAGTATTTTGCAAATTATGTTGTAGATCAATAGCTCGCGTTGTTGCTTCCCTATGTTTTATATGTGTTCCTAGAGAAAACTAAGTTGAAAGATGTTAGTAGCAATGATGCAGACTTGGTCCGTGATCTGAGGTTTATCCTTAGTGTTGCACAAAAAAATTATGTCCTTGATGCACCGCTAGGTGACAGACCTATTGCAGGAGCAGACGCAGACGTTATGAACGTTTGGCTAGCTCAATATGATGACTACTTGATAGTTTTGTGCACCATGCTTTATGGCTTAGAACCGGGAGTACAAAAACGTTTTTGGAACGTCACGGAACATATGAGATGTTCCATGAGATGAAATTGATATTTCAGACTCATGCCCGTGTCAAGAGGTATGAGACCTCTGACAAATAGTTCGCCTAAAAGATGGAGGAGAATCGCTCAACTACTGAGCAAGTGCTTAGATTGTCTGAGTACTACAATCACTTGAATCTAGTGGGAGTTAATCTTACAGATAAGATAGTGATTGACAGAGTTCTCTAGTCACCATCAGTAAGTTACTAGAACTTTGTGATGAACTATAGTATGCAAGGGATGACGAAAACAATTCCCGAGCTCTTCGTGATGCTGAAATCAACGAAGGTAGAAATCAAGAAAAGAGCATCAAGTGTTGATGATTGACAAGACCACTAGTTTCAAGAAAAAGAGCAAAGGGAAAGAAAGGGAACTTCAAGTAGAATGATAAGCAAGTTGTCACTCCCGTGAAGAAGCCCAAAGCTAGATCAAAGCCTGAAACTGTGTGCTTCTACTGCAAAGGAAATGTTCACTGGAAGCGGAAATACCCTGAATAATTGGTGGATAAGAAGGTGATATACAGATTATTGATGTGTGCCTTACTAGTGTTTATAGTAGCCCGTGAGTATTTGATACTTGTTCGGTTGCTAAGATTAGTAACTCGAAATAGGAGTTATAGAATAAACAGAGACTAGTTGAGGAGAAGTGACGATGAGTGTTGGAAGTAGTTCCAAGATTGATATGATCATCATCACACACTCCCTATACTTTCGGGATTAGTGTTAAACCTAAATAAATGTTATTTGGCGTTTGCGTTGAGCATGAATATGATTTGATCATGTTTATTGCAATACGGTTATTCATTTAAAGCCAGAGAATAATTGTTGTTCTGTTTACATGAATAAAACTTTCGATGGTCATACACCCAATGAAAATAGTTTGTTGGATCTCGATCGTAGTGATACACATATTCATAA
Organism: Triticum timopheevii; assembly: GCA_963921465.1. NCBI lineage: Eukaryota > Viridiplantae > Streptophyta > Magnoliopsida > Poales > Poaceae > Triticum > Triticum timopheevii. The sequence continues at coordinate 482,545,457 of OY997270.1, read as the reverse complement.
TATTGATGCCAAAAGATGCAATGTTAATAATGATAGTGCAACTTATTTGTGGCACTGTCGTTTGGGTCATATCGGGTAAAGAGCATGAAGAAACTCCATAAAGATGGATTTTTGGAATCACTTGGTTATGAATCATTTGATGTTTGCAAACCGTGCCTTTTGGGCAAGATGACTAAAACTCCGTTCTCCGGAACAATGGAACGAGCTACTGACTTGTTGGAAATAATACATACCGATGTATGCGGTCCAATGAGTGTTGATGCTCGTGGCGAGTATCGTTATTGTCTGACCTTCACAAATGATTTGAGAAGATATGAGTATATCTACTTAATGAAACACAAGTGTGAAACATTTGAAAAGTTCAAAGAATTTCATAGTGAAGTGGAGAATCATTGTAACAAGAAAATAAAGTTTCTATGATCTGATCGTGGAGGATAATATTTGAGTTACGAGTTTGGCCTTCATATAAAACAATACGGAATAGTTTCACAGCTCACGCCACCTGGAACACCACAACGTTATGGTGTGTCCGAACGTCGTAACCGCCCTTTATTGGATATGGTGCGATCTATGATGTCTCTTATCGGTTTACCACTATCGTTTTGGCGTTATGCATTAGAGACAACTACATTCACGTTAAATAGGGCACCATCTAAATCTATTGAGACGACACCGTATGAACTATGGTTTAGCAATAAACCTAAGCTGTCGTTTCTTAAAGTTTGGGGCTGCAATGCTTATGTGAAAAAGTTTCAACCTGATAAGCTTGAACCCAAATCGGAGAAGTGCGTTTTCATAGAACACCCAAAGGAAACTATTGGGTACACCTTCTATCATAGATCCGAAGGCAAGATATTTGTTGCTAAGAATGGATCCTTTCTAGAGAAGGAGTTTCTCTTGAAAGAAGTGAGTGGGAGTGTCAGTGTCAAAACCGGCGGATCTTGGGTAGGGGGTCCCGAACTGTGCGTCTAGGCGGATGGTAACAGGAGACAAGGGACACGATGTTTTTACCCAGGTTCGGGCCCTCTCGGTGGAGGTAAAACCCTACTCCTGCTTGATTAATATTGATGGTATGGGTATTACAAGAGTTGATCTACCACGAGATCAGAGAGGCTAAACCCTAGAAGCTAGCCTATGGTATGATTGTTCTTCGTCCTACGGACTAAAACTCTCCGGTTTATATAGACACCGGAGAGGGCTAGGGTTACACAGAGTCGGTTACAATGGGGGGAGATCTTCATATCATATCGCCAAGCTTGCCTTCCACGCCAAGGAAAGTCCCTATCCTGACACGGGAGAGAGTCTTCAATCTTGTACCTTCATAGTCTGGGAGTCCGGCCAAAGGTCATAGTCCGGCCATCCGGACACCCCCTAATCCAGGACTCCCTCAGTAGCCCCCGAACCAGGCTTCAATGACGACGAGTCCGTTGTGCAAATTGTCTTCGGCATTGCAAGGCGGGTTCTTCTCCAGCTTTATATACTTGTAGAATAGTGTCCGGCTTCTGATGAATGTTGCACTCCTTGGCTTCCACGCCCAATAAAGGCCATTTTCCACGTGTCGAACGAATGCGAAAAGCGAGGGTATTTTTGCATTTCCCCCCCTAGCGACTCAAATAAGCTGTCTATAAAAAGAGACGGGGAGCTAGATCCGAACCACACCATCTCCCCTTCGCAAGCCTTCATCGGAGCATTTCTGACCAAAAAATCCATCCCATCATGGACAGCCGACGCGGCTCCTCCTCTCGTGCTCCCAGCCCCAAGCCTAGGGATTGGGAGAGATGCTCCGTCCCGCATAGTGAACTCGTAGTGCTTCAATCCAAGGGGCTCCTTCCCCCAGCATATATGGTCCTAGTTCGAGCTGGGATCGCCACTTATAGCGACGGAGAGCAAGCAGAGAGCATCCCCCATCCCTCTCGAGGAGAGCGGGTATGCCTAGTCCCTTATTTAAATAAGAGGACTCGGATTTCCAATTCATCCGTTTCTCTGAGGGTTGCTGGAGTTCTACGGCCTCCAACTACACCACCTCACGCCTGCCTCCATTCTGCACATTGCGGGCTTCGTGGCCCTCTGCGAACTATTTTTGGGCGTTGAGGCCCATTTCGCGCCGTGGAAGAGGTTGTTCTACCTTGTGCCCCGTTCTTAGGAGGGGTCTATTTATCAAGTGGGCAGAGCCGAACTATGGCACATCGCTGGGACCAGATATCTATCCGGTACCCCAAAGAGGACGTCCGAGGACTGGCCCTCGGAGTGGTTCTATATAGATGATGTCCTTCTGCCGGACCCTGTACGGATCAGCCTCCCTGAGTTCAATAATGCTTCGTTGAAGAAGCGCCTGAGCTGGCGCCCGCGGAACCCTCAGAGGGAAACTGACAGGGACGTCCTTTACCTGATGAGCCAGATAAGGTTATTGGCTCATTCCGGACTGACCATGATCAAGGTCATGGCCATATGCATTACGCGAGGGGTGCAGCCGCTTCAATACAGAGGCCACCCCATGTGGGATTTCAACGGGGAGGACGACACCACCCGGTGTGGTCGTAAAGGGCCAGATTCGGCCGCCACCTTAACGAGAATTTTATCCACTTTGTACAAGGGAGAAGAAGAGGAATTCCTCCGTGCCAACCCGGAGGGAGGATTTTCCATGTACAATCCTCCAAGTTGGGTAAGCGAACAATTTCACTTATCTACCCGCCTTTCGAAATTCCCATGGTTGAGTATTCAGTCTGGTGATATTAACGCAGGAGTTACGCCAGACGGTGAAGGAGATCAACAGCTCTCCCCCGCAGCCCGAGGACCCGGAACGGTCCCTCGACCCGGATTCCCAAGAGGATCCGGACTTATGTTTGGAGTTAATTGATGGGGTGTTTCATCAATTGAGTAAGGACAACACCTTAGTGGCCATTACGGCCGACTATCCCGGATTACTTCCAGCCTCAAAGGTAGCCGAGACCGAAGTCCTGGTACTTTGAAGGAGATCCATCCATGTATTATTTTAAATGCTGTAGACCAATAGTGTTTCGTTTTGCAGGGGAAATCCTTGAGGCGGAGTGCCGGGCCCGCGGTGGGCAGCCAACAAGGGTCGCTAAAGCCAGGCGGGCAAAAAAGAAGTGCGGACCAGATCGAGACTCCGGTGCAACGGTACGGCGTGCGAATTTCACGCCTAGGGTCTATGCCCTCAAGTCATTCTAACGCCCATGTTCTCCTTAGGAAGAAGAGAGCCCGCCGGACTATATCCACCAGCCAGACTTCAAGGCCGGATCCGGAAGCGGAGGCGGACACGGGACGCGCGTCGGGCGGTCCCCCGACAGAGGATGTAGACAGGCTATTTGTCACCAATTCAGAGGTGGAGAGTGCCATGAACCACAGGCATCGCCGGACTGTTCTTCAGGACGCATGTTTTCCCCTGGAGGCGTTAAACACCTTTAATACAGGAGATGCGTACCTCCGTGCCGCTCAAAATGTTCTAGCCAGGGCCACGGAGCAGTATGTAAAAGACATATGGGTGAGTAAATCTGATAGTTATATATGTCAGTAGCCCCCGAGACTTGAAATAGTTAAGATAACTGTTTTAAGGATCATATGTTATGCAGGGTCTTACAGAGAAGAACACGCAACTGTCTCAGGAGTTGGCGGAGTGCAAGGCCCAACTCGAGGCCGCACTGGCCGCTTTAGCTATTGGAAAGGAGACCCCCTCAGGTAATGTATTCTCCCAAAAATAATTCCATTGCAAAGTGTGCAATGCTGACGATAACAATGCAGATGAAGCCGGAGTAAATCCGGACAAGCAACAACTCCTACGCCAACTGAAGGCTGACGAGAGCGTGCTGTCAAGGGTGAGGCAAGAGAAGAACAAACTTCAAGACGCCAATACCCAGCTGGGCGAGGAGCTAAAGGATGTTCGTATCCAGCTGTCTGCTTCCGTAAAGGAGAATCAGCGACTTCGATGCGACATTTTTAGTAAGTGCTTGAGCGAATTCTCGAAAAAAAAATCAGCGAAGAAGTCGATTGACAGAGCTATGTCTGTAGGTCTGCTGACGGGTCGTCCTGCGGAGGAAATGCCCGGTTCAACGGGGGACCTTCTTCCCGAGTTGTTGCAACTGCACGAACGAGTTCGGCAGGCAATGCGGGGCGTCGTCCAAGCTATGTGGCCATCCCTTTCCGCGCCCGAAGGCCTTGGGGAGCTTGCAAAGAAGCTGGAGGGAGTGCGGCAGCGCTTCCGGTTGTGGAAGATATCGGCCTGCCGCCAAGGTGCTAGGGAGGCCCGGGCCATGGTGAAGACTCGGTACTCGAAGGCTGACCCAAACCACATGGCCGAGGTCGGCCCTATGGGTCCTGACGGAAGGGAGATCCCTGTCAGCTTAGTATATGGCCAGGTAGAGCTGGCTGCAAAGTATTCCCAACAGGACTGTAAATTAGATCGCCTGTTGGATGGTATTGAAGAAGAGTATACCGAGTCGGATTGACTCTGTAATTGAAAATGACATAAAAATGCCTTCTAGCCGGATTGTAGATCGTTTTTCATTGCGGACCTTTTCGCTTCGACCTCCAGACCCTATAGTTCGGAGTGTGTCCGAATACCCTCTCGATTATGTAAGGATCGGGGCATGCATGGAGACAAGGCGTAGGGGTCATAATTGCTTTAGCAGACAAGTGCCCAACTAGTTATGTTATATTACATGGTTAGTAAGAAACATCTTCCAGGGAGAATAGTTCCGTTGGGGGTTTCTTTCCCTGGGAGGCATGCCCTAAAGTGCATGTCCGGACTGCTAGAAAGAGCAGAAAAGCATCTGGGGGCAGATAAATAAACAAGAAAATCATCTTTTAGTTCACCGACCGAAATTCCCTTAAGAACGCTAGCTTTCGGCTTCACCCAGTCTGAGGTACACATCCGGCTGACCTGGCAGTAACAATCATAGAGGTGCTCCCTTTACCACCTAGCCGAACGAACGGGAACGTAGGGGTAAGCACAGGAGCCAGGCAACCCAGCTTGGCCAAAACTTAAGTCATATCGATGCATATAATGGTGTATAAAAGGTTTATGCGGAAGTGTCACACATGTTTTGGGCATGAGGCTCACTTAGATAAACTTCTGATAAAGAAGCCCCCAGGTAGGATGAGCGCGGGCGGCGCGTCAAGTATGTGCGAGCAATGCGCAAGCAAGCCCCTAAGGGCTTGGGAGAAGAAAAAAAAGAAAAAGGGAGGAAGAAGAAGAGAAATGCCAGACAGCTTAATGTGAAAAATAAATAAAAAGGGGACAGAGGAAGGAGACGAACACAGAGTCCGACGCTAGGCGTAGAATCTTCGTAGGCGTGTTGCGTTCCATGGGTTCGGCTCGGGTCGGTTGTCCGATGCGTTTCGCAGACGGTACGCTCCGCCAGTCAGTACTTGGTCGATTATGAAGGGACCCTCCCATTTGGGCTTTAGTTTGTCCTTTTTCTTGTCTGGCAGTCGTAGAACTAGTTCGCCAACGTTGTAAGTTTTGGCCCGTACTTCTCTGCTTTGATATCTTCGAGCCTGTTGTTGGTAGAATGCAGAACGAGCTTTTGCCACGTCGCGCTCCTCCTCCAATGCGTCCAAGCTGTCCTGCCGATCGAGCTCGGCTTCTCTTTCTTCGTACATGCACACTCGAGGTGAGTCATGTATTATGTCGCAGGGCAGAACTTCCTCTGCGCCGTATACCATAAAAATGGTGTGAATCCGGTAGTGCGATTCGGCGTGGTCCACAGCCCCCAGAGTATGGAGTCAAGCTCCTCTACCCAGTGCGTGTTTGATTCCTTGAGGGATCGCACTAGTCTGGGTTTGATGCCGCTCATAATAAGACTGTTGGCTCGTTCGACTTGACCGTTAGTTTGTGGGTGATAGACTGAAGTGTAGTCGAGCTTGATGCCCATGTTTTTGCACCAGAGTTTAACTTCGTCGGCTATAAAGTTTGTGCCGTTGTCAGTTATGATGCAGTGGGGGACGCCGTAAACGTGTACAACCCCAGATATGAAGTCTATCACCGGTCCGGATTCGGCCATCTTTACAGGCTTGGCCTCTATCCATTTGGTGAATTTGTCCACCATAACCAGTAGATATTTTTTCTTGTGGGTTCCTCCTTTAAGGGGTCCAACCATGTCAAGCCCCCAGACCGCAAAAGGCCAGGTAATGGGGATGGTTTGTAGGGCGGTAGGCGGCATGTGGCTTTGATTAGCGAATAATTGGAAACCGACGCATCGCTTCACTAAATCCCGAGCGTCTGCCTGGGCCGTCGGCCAATAAAATCCGGTACGGAAGGCCTTGCTTACGAGGGCCCGGGCTGCGGCATGGTGACCGCCGAGTCCGACATGGATTTCAACCAGAAGGTTTCGCCCTTCCTCTTCGGAGATACATCTTTGAAGGACTCCTGTTGTGCTTTTCTTATAAAGCTCCCCCTCGTGGACTTTGTAGGCTTTAGATCGCCGCACTATGCGACGGGCTTCGTTTTGGTCCTCGGGAAGTTCCTGCCTAGTTAGGTAGGCTAGGAATGGTTCTGTCCACGAGGCAATGTCTGCCATTATTGTGTGGGCTGACGGTGTTGTTTCGGTGGCGGAGCCACCAACTGTGTCAGAGTGTTCGGTGAGGGGCAGCATGGTTGTGTCTGGGCTATTGTTTCCGGACTCTCCCTCCCATGAAACTGACGGCTTGAACAGCCTCTCAAGGAAGATGTTGGGAGGGACGGCATCGCGCTTGGCGCCGATGCGTGCCAACACGTCTGCTGCCTGGTTGTTCTCCCGGGCTATGTGATGAAATTCGAGCCCCTCAAACCGAGCTAACATTTTTAAGATGACATAGCGATAAGCTGCCATTTTCGGATCCTTGGCGTCAAAGTCTCCATTTATTTGGGATACCGCAAGGTTTGAATCCCCGCGGACCTCTAGGCGCTGAATGCCCATGGAGACTGCCATCCGAAGACCATGTAGAAGGGCCTCGTATTCGACTGCGTTGTTGGAATCCGTGTACATTATCTGAAGTACGTATTGTACTGTATCTCCGGTTGGGGACGTCAGAACGACGCCAGCCCCCAGTCCAGCCAACATTTTGGAGCCGACGAAGTGCATGATCCAATTGGAGTATGCGCCGTACTCTTTAGGGAGCTTGGCTTCAGTCCATTCGGCGATGAAGTCGGCCAAAACCTGCGACTTAATAGCTCGCCTTGGCTCGTAAGTTATGTCGAACGGGAGGAGCGCGATGGCCCATTTGGCAATCCGGCCCGTTGCGTCGCGGTTGTTTATAATATCATTAAGGGGTACTTCGGACGCCACTATTATTGAACACTCTTGAACATAGTGTCGCAGCTTCCGGGGTGCCATGAACACCGCGTATGCTATCTTTTGATAATGCGGGTACCATGACTTGCATGGAGTTAGGACAGTGGACACGTAGTAAACTGGTTTTTGGAGAGGGAACTTGTTCCCGTCCGTTTCTCGTTCGACGACGAGCACCGCGCTTACAACTTGGTGGGTTGCCGCGATGTATAATAGCATTGGTTCGCCTGTGTTGGGCGTGGCCAGGACTGGATTTGTTGCCAGTATAGCTTTGATTTCTTCGAGTCCGGTCGTGGCGGCATCCGTCCACTCGAAGTGTTCGGTGCACCGCAGGAGGCGATAAAGGGGCAATGCCTTTTCTCCCAAGCGGGAGATAAAGAGGCTTAGAGCCGCCACGCATCCTGTCAATTTTTGTATTTGTTTGAGGTCTTTTGGGGTATCTAATTGTGATAGAGCTCGGATCTTGGCTGGGTTTGCTTCGATTCCTCTACCGGATACGATGAAGCCCAAGAGTTTTCCGGCTGGTAGGCCGAAAATGCATTTTTCCGGGTTGAGCTTGATGTCATATGTTCGGAGATTGTTGAACGTGAGCCTCAAGTCATCTACTAGAGTATCGACGTGCTTGGTTTTGACGACCACGTCATCTATGTACGCTTTAACCGTTTTGTCGATCTGGTTGGCCAGACATGTCTGAATCATGCGCTGATATGTTGCGCCAGCGTTTTTGAGCCCGAAGGGCATCATGTTGAAACAAAATGGGCCGTATGGGGTGATGAATGGCGTTGCGGCTTGGTCTGACTCTGCCATCTTGATTTGGTGGTAGCCAGAGTATGCATCAAGGAAACACAATGAGTCGAGCCCTGCGGTTGCGTCGATCATTTGATCAATTCGGGGGAGCAGGAAAGGATCCTTTGGGCAGGCCTTATTTAGGTCTTTGAAATCGACACATAGGCGCCAGGGTTTGTCCTTCTTTGGTACCATCACCAGGTTTGCTAGCCAGTCCGGATGTTTTATATCTCTGATGAATCCGGCTTCTAGTAGTTTTGCTAGCTCTTCTCCCATGGCTTGTCTCTTGGGTTCGGAGAAACACCGCAGAGTCTGCTTAACGGGTTTAAACCCCTTTAGGATGTTCAGGCTGTGCTCAGCCAGCCTGCGTGGGATTCCTGGCATGTCTGAAGGGTGCCAGGCAAAAATGTCCCAATTTTCTCGCAGGAATTCTCTAAGTGCGGCATCTACATCGGGTTTTAGTTGTGCCCCGATGGATGCCGTTTTTGTGGGGTCCATTGGATGGACTTGGAATTTGACTATTTCGTCCGCTGGTTTGAAAGAGGTGGACTTGGATCTCTTATCTAGTATCACGTCGTCCCTGTCCACCGTGGAGCGCAGCGCAGTTAGTTCCTTGGCCGCTAGGGCTTCGGATAATGCCTCCAGGGCCAGTGCGGCTGTCTTGTTTTCGGCGCGGAGCGCTGTGTCCGGATCACTTGCAAGAGTGATGATTCCGTTGGGTCCGGGCATTTTGAGCTTCATGTACCCATAATGGGGTATGGCTTGAAAAATTATAAATGCTTCTCGCCCTAGCAGAGCGTGGTATCCGCTGCTGAATGGGGCCACTTGAAATGTGACCTCCTCGGATATGTAATTATCCGGCGTGCCGAACACCACATCCAGTGTGATTTTTCCTGAACAGCACGCTTCCCGGCTTGGTATTATTCCTCTGAAGGTTGTGTTGCTTCGCTCAATGTGACTCCAGTCTATTTCCATTTTTTGCAGGGTTTCCTTGTAGATGAGGTTAAGTCCGCTACCGCCGTCCATGAGTACTTTTGTAAGTCGGAAGCCGTCCACTATCGGACTGAGGACCAATGCGGCTGGTGCTCGGGCTGTCTGGAATTTAGGTTCGTCACTGGCATTAAAAGTAATAGCCGTGTCACTCCATGGGTTTATTGTTGCTACTTGGTAGACTTCGGCGAGGTTGCGGAGGGTTCGTTTCCTTGCATTGTTTGATGCGAAGGTCTCGAAGACTGTCGACATTGTACTGGCGTTTCTGGGGTGGTGTTCTTCGGATTCTGGAGTTAGAAGCTCCTCGCCATTTCTGGCCACCTGTCGGAGTATCCAACATGCTCTAAGGCTGTGAGTTGGTGTGACTTCCCCTGAACTATGAATTTTACAGGGTCCATTGAGACATCCCTCCAGTACGGTCCCATACCCTATAGAGGGTTTTTTGCTTTTTAATGTTTGGCTCAGGTGCCTGGCAATAATGCGCCCTTTTGTTTTGGACTCGTGTTGAGTTCAGGGCCGGATTGTCCCAGAATTTATTTTCGGTTTTCCGAACGCTTTCTATCACACAGTACTTTCGTACTATGGATGTCAAGTCGGCGAAGCGTGTAATTTCGCGGAGACTTATGGCGTTGAGGATTCCGATGTCCGTGCAGTTGTTACAGAAGAATGAAATTGCTTCTTCCTCACGGCAGTCCCTTATCCTGTTCATAACTAGGAGGAATCTGGCCCAATAATGGTGTACTGTTTCCCCGGGCGCTTGCCGTATTTGGGATAAATCCCTTATAGTTGGGTGCGTGGGTGGATTTAAATCCGGAACCCTGCCCGTTAAAAGATTCAGGGGCCAAGGAGTTTCCGAATTCGGAAGCTTGTTTTCTTGGACATTATTCAATGAATCAGGCCTGCTACCTGACTTTAAGTTCAGGACTTGGGCAACATCCTTCCCTCCGTGGGTATCCGGCTTGGAGGGGTCGGGAATCCCGACACATCTGGTCCTTAGGGCGGGCGAAGATGCGCCACATTGTTCTTCCACCACTTCAACGTGGTGGGTGACCTGGGAAGAGTTGATCTCTCTCTGGTCGGGTTTAAGCCCGATCTGGCCATGATTTGTAGCGACTCCCAGGGCGGCAATGTGATCCAGGAGCTCATTCAAGGAAGAGAGCTCTGTCGGATCTAACTGCTCGGCGAGTTCCGAGCTGATGTGAAGATTGCTTTCGATGGCCTGAGAGGTCATTGTCGGCGCGGCGACCGAACAGGCGGTCATCAAGAACCTGCCTAGCCGGAGAGTTTGACCGACAGCCAAAGCTCCTTTAGCGACAACGCCGTCTTTAAAGACGGGGTGCGGCATCCTTCCTGGCGGTAACAGCACAGAGGAACTCTCAATGAAAGCACCAATGTCGGTGTCAAAACCGGTGGATCTCGGGTAGGGGGTCCCGAACTGTGCGTCTAGGCGGATGGTAACAGGAGACAAGGGACACGATGTTTTTACCCAGGTTCGGGCCCTCTCGGTGGAGGTAAAACCCTACTCCTGCTTGATTAATATTGATGTGGGTATTACAAGATTTGATCTACCACGAGATCAGAGAGGCTAAACCCTAGAAGCTAGCCTATGGTATGATTGTTCTTCGTCCTACGGACTAAAACTCTCCGGTTTATATAGACACCGGAGAGGGCTAGGGTTACACAGAGTCGGTTACAATGGGAGGAGATCTTCATATCGTATCGCCAAGCTTGCCTTCCACACCAAGGAAAGTCCCTATCCGGACATGGGATAGAGTCTTCAATCTTGTACCTTCATAGTCTGGGAGTCCGGTCAAAGGTCATAGTCCGGCCATCCGGACACCCCCTAATCCAGGACTCCCTCAGGGAGGAAAGTAGAACTTGATGGGGTAACTGTACCTGCTCCCTTAGTGGAAAGTAGTTCATCACAGAAATCAGTTCCTGTGATTCCTACACCAATTAGTGAGGAAGCTAATGATGATGATCATGAAACTTCAAATCAAGTTACTACAGAACCTCGTAGGTTTTCTAGAGTATGGTCTGCACCAGTGTGGTACGGTAATCCTATTCTGGAAGTCATGTTACTAGACCATGATAAACCTACGACCTATGAGGAAGCGATGATGAGCCCAGATTCCGCGAAATGGCTGGAGGCCATGAAATCTGAGATAGGATCCATGTATGGGAACAAAGTGTGGACTTTGGTGGACTTGCCCGATGATCGGCAAGCCATAGAAAATAAATTGATCTTCAAGAGGAAGACGGACGTTGATATTAGTGTTACTATCTACAAAGCTCTACTTATTGCAAAAGGTTTTCGACAAGTTCAAGGTGTTGACTACAATGAGATTTTCTCAACTGTAGCGATGCTTAAAGTCTGTCCGAATCATGTTAGCAATTGCGAAATTCTATGAAATCTGGCAAATGGATGTAAAAAGCTACATTCCTTAATGGTTTTCTTAAAGAAGAGTTGTATACGATGCAACCAAAAGGTTTTATCAATCCTAAAGGTGCTAACAAAATGTGCAAGCTCCAGCGATCCATCTATGGACTGGTGCAAGCATCTCGGAGTTGGAATATACGCTTTGATGAGTTGATCAAAGCATATGGTTTTATAGAGACTTTTGGAGAAGCCTGTATTTACAAGAAAGTGAGTGGGAGCCCTGTAGCATTTTCTAAAACTATATGTAGATGACATATTCTTGATTGGAAATGGTATATAATTTCTGGATAGCATAAAGGGATACTTGAATAAGAGTTTTTCAATGAAAGACCTCGGTGAAGCTGCTTACATATTGGGCATCAAGATGTATAAGATAGATTAATACGCTTGATAATATTTTTCAAATGAGTACATACCTTGATAAGATTTTGAAGTAATTCAAAATGGAACAATCAAAGAATGAGTTCTTGTCTATGTTGCAAGGTGTGAAATTGAGTAAGACTCAAAACCCGACCATGGCAGAAAATAGAAAGAGAATGAAAAGTCATTCCCTATGCCTCAGTCATAGGTTCTATAAAGTATGCTATGCTGTGTACCAGACATATTGTATACCTTGCTCTGAGTTTGGCAAGGGAGTACAATTTTCATCTAAGAGTAGATCACTGGATAGCGGTCAAGAAAATCCATAGTGAGGACTAAGGAAATATTTCTCGATTAGGGAGGTAATAAAAGAGCCCGTCATAAAGAGTTACAACAGTGCAAGCTTTTACACTGATCCAGATGACTATAAGTCTCAATCTGGATACATATTGAAAGTGGAGCAATTAGCTATAGTAGCTCCGTAAAGAGCATTGTAGACATAGAATATTTGCAAAATACATACGGCTTTGAATATGAAAGACCTGTTGACTAAACTTCTCTCACGAGCAAAACATGATCACACCTTAGTACTCTTTGGGTGTTAATCACATATCGATGTGAACTAGATTACTGACTCTAGTAAACCCTTTGGGCGTTGATCACATGACGATGTGAACTATGGGTGTTAATCACATGCAGATGTGAATATTAGTGTTAAATCACATGGTGATGTGAACTAGATTATTGACTCTAGTGCAAGCTGGATACTGAAGGAAATATGCCCTAGAGGCAATAAAAAAGTTATTATTTATTTCCTTATTTCATGATAAATGTTTATTATTCATGCTAGAATTGTATTAACCGGAAACATAATACATGTATGAATACATAGACAAACATAGTGTCACTAGTATGCCTCTACTTGACTAGCTTGTTAATCAAAGATGGTTAAGTTTCCTAACCATAGACATGAGTTGTCATTTGATTAACGGGATCACATCATTAGGAGAATGATGTGATTGACTTGACCCATTCCGTTAGCTTAGCACTTGATTGTTTAGTATGTTGCTATTGCTTTCTTCATGACTTATACATGTTCCTGTAACTATGAGATTATGCAACTCTCGTTTACCGGAGGAACACTTTGTGTGCTACCAAACGTCACAACGTAACTGGGTGATTATAAAGGAGCTCTACAGGTGTCTCCGAAGGTACATGTCGGGTTGGCGTATTTCGAGATTAGGATTTGTCACTCCGATTGTCAGAGAGGTATCTCTGGGCCCTCTCGGTAATGCACATCACTATAAGCCCTGCAAGCAATGTAGCTAATGAGTTAGTTACGGAATGATGTATTACGTAACGAGTAAAGAGACTTTCCGGTAATGAGATTGAACTAGGTATTGAGATACCGACGATCGAATCTCGGGCAAGTAACATATCGATGACAAAGGGAACAATGTATGTTGTTATGCGGTTTGACCGATAAAGATCTTCGTAGAATATGTAGAAGCCAATATGAGCATCCAGGTTCCGCTATTGGTTATTGACTGGAAACGTGTTTCGGTCATGTCTACATAGTTCTCGAACCTATATGGTCCGCACGCTTAAGGTTTCGATGACAGTTTTATTACGAGTTTATGAGTTTTGATGTACTAAAGGCGTTCAGAGTCCCGGATGAGATCGGGGACATGACGAGGAGTCTTGAAATGGTCGAGACGTAAAGATTGATATATTGGATGACTATATTCGGACATCGGAAAGGTTCCGAGTGGTTCGGGTATTTTTCGGAGTACCGGGGAGTTATGGTAATGCGGGGGAAGAAGTATATGGGCCTTATTGGGCTTTAGGGGAGAGAGAGAGGCGGGCCGCGCGCTCCCCCAATGACTAGTCCGAATTGGACTAGGGGGAGGGGCGGCGCCCCCTCCTTCCTTCTGTTCCCTCTCCCCCTTCCTTATCTCCTACTCCTACTACATGGAAGGGGAGGAATCCTACTCCCGGTGGGAGTAGGACTCCTCCAGGGTGCGCCATAGGGGCCGGCCCTCGCCCCCTCCTCCACTCCTTTATATACGGGGGCAAGGGGGCACCTCTAGACACAACAACAATTGATCTCTTAAACTCTTAGCCGTGTGCGGTGCCCCCTCCACCATAGTCCTCCTCGATAATATTGTAGCGGTGCTTAGGCGAAGCCCTGCGACTGTAGAACATCAAGATCGTCACCACGCCATCGTGATGACGGAAATCTCCCTTGACACTCGGCTGGATCGGAGTTTGAGGGACGTCATCGAGCTGAACGTGTGCTAGAACTCGGAGGTGTCGTAGTTTTGGTGCTTGATCGGTCGGGCCATGAAGACGTACGACTACATCAACCGCGTTGTTCTAACGCTTCCGCTTTCGGTCTAGGAGGGTACGTGGACAACACTCTCCCCTCTCGTTGCTATGCATCACCATGATCTTGCATGTGCGTAGGAAATTTTTGAAATTACTACATTCCCCAACAAGTGGCCCTAAGAATGGTAATGGGAGTGGAGGAAGCAACAGTCAGAGCCGTTCCAACCTCACGACACCCGCCAAGAAGGATCTGAGTCACATTACTTGTTTCAAGTGCAGGAAGACCGGACACTACGCCACTGAATGTTCTCAAGCAAAGAATGGAAATGGCAATAGAAGTGCTGGAAAGAAGCCCAACCCTTTCACCAGAAGGCAGGTGAACCACGTCAGCGTGGAGGAGATTGAGGAGCAGCCCGACACAGTTGTTGGTAAGTTTTTGATTAATGCATTTACAGACCTTGTTCTTTTTGATACTGGTGCATCTCATTCATTCATATCAAGGGGATTTGTGGACAAGTTTAAGTTGCCAACCGTAGCCCTTAAGTCACCTATGTTAGTAAGTTCCCCGGGAGCAGAGTATATGGCTAGTCGAGGATGTTATCAGTTGCTAATAACCATAGGTAGACATGTTTTCCCCACCGACTTTATTGTCCTGGAGTCACAAGGATTGGATGTGATCCTAGGTATGGATTGGTTATCCAAATTTGAGGGAAACATTGATTGTGCCAGTAAATCTATTCTTTTCACCACCCAGAGGGGAAAAGGATAAAGTATGTGTCTAGGCATGCGTCGAGGAGAAGTCAGGTGAATTCCCTTTCAGGAGTTGTTCAAGAGGAAGTCCCAGTTGTGAAGGATTATCCCGTTGTATTTCCGGAGGAGTTACCAGGCATGCCACCAGACCGGCACATTAAGTTTCTGATCGAGTTGTTGCCAGGTGATGTCTACTATACAATTGAGGGAGTCCTGGACTAGGGGGTGTCCGGATAGCCGGACTATCATCATCGGCCGGACTCCAAGACTATGAAGATACAAGATTGAAGACTTCGTCCCATGTCCGGATGGGACTTTCCTTGGCGTGGAAGGCAAGCTTGGCAATACGGATATGTAGATCTCCTACCATTGTAACCGACTCTATGTAACCCTAGCCCTCTCCGGTGTCTATATAAACCAGATGGCTTTAGTCCGTAGGACACAACAACAACCATTACAACAATCATACCATAGGCTAGCTTCTAGGGTTTAGCCTCCTTGATCTCGTGGTAGATCTACTCTTGTAATATCCACATTATCAATATCAATCAAGCAGGACGTAGGGTTTTACCTCCATCAAGAGGGCCCGAACCTGGGTAAAACATCGTGTCCCTTGTCTCCTGTTACCATCCGCCTAGACGCACAGTTTGGGACCCCCTACCCGAGATCCGCCGGTTTTGACACCGACATTGGTGCTTTCATTGAGAGTTCCTGTATGTCGTCACCGATAGGCTTGATGGCCTCTTCAATCAACAGCGACGCAGTCCTGGGCGAGACATTTCTCCCCGGACAGATTTTTGTATTTGGCGGCTTCGCACTGCGGGCCAATTCGCTTGGCCATCTGGAGCAGATCGAAAGCTATGCCCCTGGCCGTCAGGTCAGGTTTGGAAGCCTAAACTTCATGGCCGATATCCGCGGAGACTTGATCTTCGATGGATCCGAGCCGCAGCCGAGCGTGCCGCACTGTCACGATGGGCACGACCTAACTCTACCGCCGGACAGTACCTTGGAGGCCGCACATGAATCCGCTCCGACCCATAGTCCGTAGCCGATCGCGCAGATCGAGGATGGGTGGCTGGACACTGCCTCGGGAGCTGCAACTTCCACGGCGATGGAGCCGAACACTGACCTCGTCCCTTATAAAGCTCATGACTCCGAGGTGCCGGACTCCCTGCCGGCCTCCGAACCTCCTGCGCCCCTGCCAATTGAATCTGATTTGGCGCCGATCATGGAGTTCACCGCTGCGGACATCTTTCAGCACTCACCCTTCGGCGACATCTTAAAATCATTGAAGCAGCTCTCGCTATCCGGAGAGCCCTGGCCGGACTACGGCCAGGATGGTTGGGATGCGGACGACGAAGAAATTCAAAGCCCACCCAGCGCCCACTTTATAGCAACTGTCGACGATCTAACCGACACGCTAGACTACGACTCCCAAGACATCGACGGTATGGATGACGATGTCGGAGACGATCAAGAAGCAGCGCTCACTAAGCACTGGAAGGCCACCCTGTCACATGACATATATATGGTGGACACCCCAAAGGGAAGCGATAACGAGGAACAACGGGGCGCGGCAAAGGATAATCCCGCCGATAAACAACCAAAACGGCGACGCAGACGCCGCCCTAAGTCCCGCCTCGACAAAAACAGCATTCCTAACGACCCAGCAGTAGAGCAGGGCAAGCCAGTGGACGACGAACATGCAACCAAGCAACCGTCCGAACAGGACGAATCGGATAATCAAGCTATGCCCGGCGAAACCAACAGTCCGGACAACCTCACGCCAGACACACCATCGGAGCATAAGAACCTCCACCAAAAACTCGTCGCCACTGCAAGAAGTCTGAAGAAGGAAAAGCGGAAGCTCAAAACAGCGGAAGACATACTCAGAAAGAGGTGGAGCAAAGTACTCAAGACCGCAGACAAATATGGCAATGGGCACCAAACAAAGAGCTATCCGAAGCGCAAGCTGCTGCCCGAATTTGACGAGGAAGCCATAGAGCCCTCACAGTCAAAAAACAAAGAGGCCGCCTGGCTGGATAGACGGCCAGATGACAGGCCAAAAAGGACAAGCGGCGCCGCACATAATCCGATTTACAACCCTGGGAAAACAGACGGCCAAGCCAGGTCCATTTATGGGCCAAAAAAGAGGGCCCCAGGAAGCAACACAACACGGCAAGTGTTCGGAGACAGCGGCGCACCCAAATACAGGGGCACCGCACACCCACTATGTTTCACCGATGAGGTGCTGGATGATGAATTTCCAGCAGGGTTCAAACCCATAAACATAGAGGCATACGACGGAACAACAGACCCCGGAGTCTGGATAGACGATTACATACTACACATACACATGGCTAGAGGGGATGATCTCCACGCCATAAAATACCTACCCCTCAAGCTCAAAGGGCCAGCTTGGCATTGGCTCCAAAGCCTCCCGGAAAACACTGTTGGAAGTTGGGAAGAGCTTGAGGATGCGTTTAGAGCAAATTTTCAAGGGACTTATGTCCGCCCTCCGGATGCAGACGATCTAAGTCATATAACTCAACAGCCCGAAGAGTCAGCGCGCAAATTCTGGAACAGGTTCCTTACTAAAAAGAACCAAATAGTCGACTGTCCGGACGCGGAAGCCTTAGCAGCTTTTAAACACAACGTCCGAGATGAATGGCTCGCCAGACACCTCGGCCAAGAGAAGCCAAGAACAATGGCCGCTCTAACAAGCCTCATGACCCGCTTTTGTGCAGGGGAAGACAGCTGGCTAGCAAGATGCAGCACCAGCGACCCGAGTACATCCGAGATCAGAGATGGAAACGGAAAATCATGGCGCAGAAAAGATCAGCGCCGGAATAAAGAAAAAAGCCCAAAGAGCACGGCGGTCAACGCCGGATTCAAAAGCTCGCGGCCAAACAATAAAACACTGTCTCTTAAGGACAACAGTGATGAGCTATCCAACTTAAACAAAATTTTGGATCGGATATGTCAAATCCACAGTACCTCCGGAAGGCCTGCAAACCATACCAACCGAGATTGTTGGGTTTTTAAACAGTCCGGCATACTCAAGGCCGAACACAAGGGGCTCGATGCGCCAAGTGAGGACGATGACGAACCCCACCAGCAGAGCACTGGAAGACAAAAGACTTTCCCACAAGAAGTCAAAACACTAAACTCACTTCATGTGATAGCACGGAAACACAATGCGGCACCCGCTAAGATAGATGTCGCATGGTCCACCCCAGCGGAACATCGAGATTGGATGTCAAAACCAATCACCTTTGACCACCTGGATTATTCCAGAAGTATCCGGAACGCAGGATGGACTGCTCTGATATTGGATCCTATAATAGACGGACTGTAATTTACACAAGTCCTGATGGACGGCGACAGTGACTTAAACCTGCTATATCCGGACACAATCCGCAAGTTGGGGATAGACCCTACTACAATTCGACATAGCCGCACTTCCTTCAAAGGAGTGGCGCCAGGCCCTTACGCCAGGTGCATAGGTTCATTATTACTAGAAGTTGTGTTCGGGTCACCTGACAACTTCCGACGCGAAAAGCTAACCTTTCATGTCGCCCCATTTAAAAGTAGCTATCAAGCACTATTTGGACGTGAAGCTTTCGTCCACTTTAACGCAATACCACACTACGCGTCTCTTACACTTAAAATGCCCGGTCCACGTGGCATCATTTCATTAAAAGGTCGTCTAAGACCCCGGACACGGCTGGACGAGTCCGGAATAAATAAGCTAGGGGCTACCTAGCCGCACACCCCTTCACAAGGGGTTGTGCATATAAGCTATAATGAGCTAGCATAGGCTCAGCTTTATTAATTTATATTTCAATTTTTTATGCACCTTTTCGCACGATTTCTTTTCAAACTAAGTTCCTCTCTTTTTATAGATGAACAACGTGCACACCCGTCCAGGATACGGCAAACGGAGACACAGGCGCAGACGTGCAGTAGGGACCCGTTTCAAGGATTGTTTTCAGACTAAGACCCTGCGTAAACCTTTCTTACTGTCTCTTGTTGCTATAATCCCCTGGTTTCTCATTACAACTAGAGTGGAGACTGGCGTTTTGGCATCGGCCGCGTTAGAGGAACTTGCCCGTACCTGGACACAAGGGGCTTAGGGCATTGTTCTGCCTGATATTATAAAGACCGAACACCTTCGGGAGTGTTCGGCGTCTCGAGTTAGGCCTTATATGCATCAGCTCCGAATCATGTCTTTGGTCAAATGTTGGGTTTGCCCGGCTCCTGTGTTTTGCTGCCTTACGTTCCGTATCATCGGCTAACGCGGCACCAGGAGAACTACTGCGATTGTGCCCCAGTTCAGCTGAGCGAGCACCTCAGTAGAGAAAGCCGAAAACTGACTGTCATGATACAACGAGAGACTGGTCAACCACTCGATAGACCAATGGAATGTTTAGAATTCCTCCGCTTTGACGAAGGGCCGTTTCCCGGTCAGGCACATACGCGCCCCAAATTCGGAGAGCGCGGTGCCCCCAGGGGCTATATCGTAGCCCCACCCTCGAACTCCCATGGCTAAGTGAAAGTGATAAAGCATTATAGTTCGGTTGCCTCGTTTGCTATGCTACCACCTCCTTTACAGGACCGAGACGTCGGATTAAGTGTGAAAATGCGCTATTTTTGCGAACACCCCCGCACCTTGTGCGTGGGGGCTGAAGCCGACGACTGCCATCTTTCAGGTTATACACACGTATACATGAACGGCCGCACAGGAGATATTCCACTACTTGAACGCACAAGTATGAAAGGCGCTTACATAATAAACATTGTTTTACAACATAAAACGTTCATTTGAACGTAACATTTTTTGAGCACTGCGACTCTGTTACACGAGCACCATGCAGAACTTCGCCAAAATAGTGCTCGGCGGTTAACCGGCTATCATCCGAACCCGGGGTCGCAACAGCGGTGGCATTCATCTCTGTCCAATGTGTCTTCACACGGGCGAGTGCCATCCGCGCACCCTCTATGCAGGCCGACCGCTTCATCGCCTTGATATGCGGCACCGCCCCAAGAAATTGCTGCAATAAGCCAAAGTAGCTCTTCGGCTTGGGCCTATCCGGCCAGACATGGGTCACGATATCCGTCATGGCATGCCCGGAGAACCTATTCAGCTCAGCCCACTCGGCCAACCGGTCGGTCAGCGGAAGTGAACGCTCCGGACTATGGAATTGAGACCAAAACAGCTCTTCCGTCTTGTGATCCTTCTGGCTTCGAAAATGCACAACGAAAACAGCCGCACTCGCTGCTAAGTCCATATAAGGGTCCTCCGAACCCCATAGCTGGCCCAGCTGAGCATACTTTGGATCCGTAAACCTTTGGTGCAGCAGAAAAGGCTTGCCAGCTACAATGTCTCCGGCCTGGCGCAGCTCTTCCTTTATAGCCCGCATTGCAGAACGGGCATCTTTGGCCTCGGCGGTGGCCTTCCCCAGGTCTTCTTGCCCCGCTAGGCGCTCCTTTTCAAGAGCCTCATTGTGGTCGGTAGCATCTTTTAACTTCACGGCCATTTCGGCCATCTCTTCCCTGCTTCGGCAGTGTGCAGCCCTTTCGGCTTCTAACTCCTCGGCCGCCCTCGAGGCCGCCGCATTACTCCTTCTGGCTTGCTCCTTGGCTTGAGCAAGTTCGGCCCGAAGGCTCTCCACAGCAGCAGCACTATCTGCATTTCACACACATGTTGTAAGGAGCGGGCTTCGGCTCCCTTACCAAGTGACCGCAAAGAAACACTTACCTTGCGACTCATCAAGTCGCCTGTTGACTAGCGTGATGTCCGCATCCGCAACGTCGAGTTGCCACTTTAGTTCAGCAACTCCATCAGTCCGGCTGGCCCCCGGACGTTCCGCCACCTACATAGGCACGGCGAAAATTGAAACCTGCGATTTTGATCCTCGGCACGCTGTCGCTTTCGACAACCTACCGAGTCTCAGGGGCTACTATATATACAGGGCGCACTCTATATGCAAAACTGTCAAAAGGTGTGTCATTTTTACGTACCTCAAACCCCGCCAGCAAACTCCTGACGGCATTATGCAATCCGCCTTCGGCGGACGAAATCCTTCCAATCACCATATTCATCAATGCATGGTGATCTTCTGAGATAGACGCCTTCTCAAGCAGATCCTTCAGCCGTACACCAGTTGGTGCCGAACTATCCGGCTTTGCCAAACCCGGGGGCTCCCTCCGTGACGACACTTCAGGCTCGTCCGCCCTATCCGACGGTGCCCCGGACGGAGGCGTCTCGCTCTCCACCATCTCCGGACGAAGGTCCCCCGAAGACGAGCTCATTTGCGAAGGACGGAGATCCGAACTACAAGGTAAAAACTTGAGTTATCCTCAGAAGCACAAATAGGGGTGTCCCTTATTATAAAACTCCCTTCTTTCTACTTACGGCTTGTTGGAGGGCTGATTCTTTAAGGGAGACTGTGCGGCCGGGGCCTCCCCGGACGCAAGACCCTCTGGCGAAGATTTCTTCCCCCGCTTAGGGGCTTTGGCCCCTGGGTCCTCGGAGGCAGTCCTCTTCTCCCCTTGGAGGGAGGGATTCTCGATCCCCCCTCTTTCAAGAGCCTCCTTAGGCGAGGCGGTAGCTCTTCTACTTTCCCCTTCACCTTCCTCCAGAGGCGCAACCTCCAGCATCCTGACCAGCACGGAATCCGGCGCGGTCTCTGGGAGGAGGGCCGGACACCATATCAGTTTTGCTTGCGCTATCCACTCCTGTTTAGAAGGAAATTGGTCATAAGGCGAATCATCGAAAGGCAAACAAACGGTATGTCCGAACTCGGAGCTACTTACTTGAGTATTCGGGCGATTGCAGCTTAGGCCAGCATCGTCGGTCAATTCCGGACACGCCTCTTGCGATCCGAAGAACAATTTGTACATCTCCATGGGTGTCATACCTATGAAGTGTTGAAGAATCCGTGGCCCCTCCGGATTAAACTCCCACAGCCGGAGAGGGCGGCGTTTGCAGGGCAGGAGATGCCTAATCAGCATGACCTGCATTACCACCATCGTGTCAATCTCCCTCGCCTGGAGATCTCAAATCCGGCCCTGCAGTAAGGGCACGTCCTTTGACGGCCCCCAGTTAAGCCCTTGGTTGACCCACGACATCAACTGTCATGGAGGTCCCAAGCGGAATAAGGGCGGCGGCTTCTGTCTGCTGCCCCTTGGAGCGGTAATATAGAACCACTCCTGCTGCCACAGGCCGAGCTCCTCTTGGAAGGAGCCCGCGGGCCACAGGGCATCGGCCCTCCTACTTACGGCCGCCCCGCCGCACTCTGCTTGGCGCCCCTCGATCATCTTTGGCTCCACATTGAAGGTCTTCAGCCACAGGCCGAAGTGGGGGGTGACGCAGAGGAAGGCTTCGCAGATGACAATAAATGCGGAAATATGGAGGATGGACTCCGCAGCCAAGTCGTGGAATTCCAACCCATAGTAAAACATGAGCCCTCTCACAAAAGGATCCATCGGGAAGCCTAAACCCCGACGGAGGTGGGATACAAAAACGATGTACTCGCCGGGCTCGGGGGTGGGGATGGCCTGCCCTTCGGCGGGCAACCTGTGTGAAATCTCGTAAGTCAGGTACTTGGCCTCCCGCAGCTTTAGCACGTCCTCCTCCGTGACGGAGGAGGGCATCCACCGGCCCTGGAGGTCGGAACCGGACATTGTTGAAGGTCCGAAGAGCTCGAATCTGGGGCTCTAGGTGTTGGAACTTGGAGCAAGGAGAAGATTCAATGGAGGATTGAAGAAAAGAAACGAGCCTTGGTCCCGTTATGAAGAGGGAGAATGCCGAGAGCCATATCCGTGACCGTTCGGAACTCGCCCTCGATAGAGGGGGCGTGGCGACGGGCGCGGTTGGGTTACCCACGTCCGTATTGATGAGAATCCCGGAATAAGTTGGAACATGATCTCTGCTTCGACAAGACGTGCCAAGGAAACCGCTTCGCTAAACGCGCTGAGGTGGTAAAGTAAAAAAAACGATTCAAGTAAAGGCTTGGTAGTGGTGTGATGTCATGCCGCAAAAAACGTCAGCAGATTGAACTTGTGTATATATTATTCTCTCTATGGAGGAATGTGGAATTTATTTTGCAGAGCTGGACACTATCCTGGTGTTCACAATCTTCTATGAATTATTCGGAGGAGGAACCCGCCTTGCAATGCCGAACAATATGCGCGCCGGACTCATCGTCATTGAAGCCTGGTTCAGGGGCTACTGAGGGAGTCCTGGACTAGGGGGTGTCCGGATAGCCGGACTATCATCATCGGCCGGACTCCAAGACTATGAAGATACAAGATTGAAGACTTCATCCCGTGTCCGGATGGGACTTTCCTTGGCGTGGAAGGCAAGCTTGGCGATACGGATATGTAGATCTCCTACCATTGTAACTGACTCTATGTAACCCTAACCCTCTCCGGTGTCTATATAAACCGGATGGCTTTAGTCCGTAGGACACAACAACAACCATTACAACAATCATACCATAGGCTAGCTTCTAGGGTTTAGCCTCCTTGATCTCGTGGTAGATCTACTCTTGTAATATCCACATTATCAATATCAATCAAGCAGGACGTAGGGTTTTACCTCCATCAAGAGGGCCCGAACCTGGGTAAAACATCATGTCCCTTGTCTCCTGTTACCATCCGCCTAGACGCACAGTTCGGGACCCCCTTCCCGAGATCCGCCGGTTTTGACACCGACAACAACCTTCTTCTTATAGACGTTGTTGGGCCTCCAAGTGCAGAGGTTTGTAGGACAGTAGCAAATTTCCCTCAAGTGGATTACCTAAGGTTTATCAATCTGTAGGAGGCGTAGGATGAAGATGGTCTCTCTCAAACAACCCTGCAACCAAATAACAAAGAGTCTCTTGTGTCCCCAACACACCCAATACAATGGTAAATTGTATAGGTGCACTAGTTCGGCGAAGAGATGGTGATACAAGTGCAATATGGATAGTAGATATGGGTATTTGTAATCTGAAATTATAAAAACAGCAAGGTAACTAATGATAAAAGTGAGCGTAAACGGTATTGCAATGGTAGGAAACAAGGCATAGGGTTCATACTTTCACTAGTACAAGTTCTCTCAACAATAATAACATAGATAGATCATATAACAATCCCTCAACATGCAACAAAGAGTCACTCCAAAGCCACTAATAGCGGAGAACAAACGAAGAGATTATGGTAGGGTACGAAACCACCTCAAAGCTATTCTTTCGGATCAATCTATTCAAGAGTTCGTACTAGAATAACACCTTAAGATACAAATCAACCAAAACCCTAATGTCACCTAGATAGTCCATTGTCACCTCAAGTATCCGTGGGCATGATTATACGATATGCATCGCACAATCTCAGATTCATCTATTCAACCAACACAAAGTACTTCAAAGAGTGCCCCAAAGTTTCTATCGGAGAGTCAAGATGAAAACGTGTGTCAACCCCTATGCATAGGTTCATGGGCGGAACCCGCAAGTTGATCACCAAAACATACATCAAGTGGATCACGTGATATTCCATTGTCACCACAGATAAGCACGGCAAGACATACATCAAGTGTTCTCAAATCCTTAAAGACTCAATCCGATAAGATAACTTCAAGAGGAAAACTCAATTCATCACAAGAGAGTACAGGGGGAGAAACATCATAAGATCCAACTATAATAGCAAAGCTCGCGATACATCAAGATCGTGCCATAGAGAGAACACGAGAGAGAGAGAGAGATCAAACACATAGCTACAGGTACATACCCTCGGCCCCGAGGGTGAACTACTCCCTCCTCGTCATGGAGAGCACCGACATGATGAAGATAGCCACCGGTGAGGGATCCTCCCCTCCGGCAGGGTGCCGAAACGGGCTCCCGGGAGGTTTTTGGTGGCTACAGAGGCTTGCGGCGGTGGAACTCCGGATCTATCTTCGTATTCGGTCGGGGGAGGCTCGAGGGGCCTAGGAGACAGGGGCGCGCCCGGGGGGGTGGGCGCGCCCTCCTATCTCCTGGCTTCCTCGAGCCTTCCCTGGCTTGAACTCTAAGTCCCCCGGATCATATCCTTTCCAAAAATCACACTCCCGAAGTTTTCATTCCGTTTGGACTCCGGTTGATATTCCTTTTCTTCGAAATACTGAAACAGGCAATAAAATAGCAATATGGTTTGGGCCTCCGGTTAATAGGTTAGTCCCAAAAGTAATATAAAAGTGTATAATAAAGCCCGTAATCATTCAAAACAGATAATAAAATAGCATGAATGCTTCATAAATTATAGATACGTTGGAGACGTATCAGCATCCCCAAGCTTAATTCCTACTCGTCCTCGAGTAGGTAAATGATAAAGAAAGAATTTATGAAGTGTGAATGCTAGAAGGTGCACAAGTTTGATCAATGATAATTTCAATCACCTTTTCTAGCATGATTATATGTCATAACAGTAGTTCGTGTCATAAAACTTCTCACGATCAAGTAACAAGCTATTCACATGTTAAAGCATAGACGAAAAACTAGCAAACTTCATTCTGAGTCATCAAACAATTACAATTCATCCTATTTTCAGGAAGGGTCTATGTCAGAGCTTTGATTTAGCAAACTCCACATACTCAGCTATCATATAGTCTTCTACAATTGCTAACACTCATGCAATACTAATGGTTATGGAGTTTCAATCGGACACTGAGAAAGATAGGGGCTTATAGTGTTGCCTCCCAACGTATTCACCTTTGGGTGATGTCAACAATAATAGTTCATGCTAACTTACATCCAATTGGATATATATATCAGGATCTTCCCAACACGAGGTGCTTGCCAAAGGATAAAATGAAAAAGGGAAAGGTGAAGATCACCTTGACTATTGCATAAAGTAAAAGACATAAAGTTAAGGATAGGCCCTTCGTAGAGGGAAGCATGGATTTGCAGAGGTGCCAGAGCTCAATTTTGAAATAGAGATAAATAATTTTGAGTGGTATGATCTCATTGTTAGCATAACAACCAAGAGTTCCCAATACCTTTCATACTACATACATTATAGGCGGTTCCCAAACAGAATGGTAAAAGTTTTTACTCCCCCTCCACCAACAATCATCAATCCATGGCTTTCCCAAAACAACGGGTGCCTCCAACTAACATCAAACCTGGGGGAGTTTTGTTTGCAATTATTTTTGATTTGATTTTGATCTTTTGATCATGGGACTGGGCATCCCGGTTACCAGCCATTTTTGTCATGCATAATGAGCGGAGTCCACTCATCTTGAGAATAACCCACCTTGCATGTAAGATACTGACAGCCCCTAGTTGCTACATGAGCGATTCGGGCATACAAAACAGATTATTATTTGAAGGTTTAGAGTTTGGCACATGCAAATTTACTTGGAACGGCAGGTAAATACCGCATATAGGTAGGTATGGTGGACACTCATGGCATAAACTGGGTTTAAGGATGTTTGGAAGCAGAAGTAGTATCTCTACTTGGTGCAAGGAATTTTGGCTAGCATGAGGGGGAAAGGCGAGCTCAACATGTTTGAATGATCCATGACAATATACTTTAACTGAGATGTGAGAAAACATAACCCATTACATTGTCTTCCTTGTCCAACATCAACTCTTTAGCATGTCATACTTAATGAGTGCTCACAATTATAAAAGATGTCTAAGATAGTATATTTATATGTGAAATCTCTCTTCCTTCAATATTCTTTCATGAATTGTTCAAATGACCAATACAATGCTTGCTAACCTTTAATAAATTTACAACCTCTACTTCTTAGATGTGAAGTCATTACTCCCCATGCATGGGATAAGCACATGAGACATATATAATTTCATATTTATGACATTCAACTCATTCAACCATTTACTCATAGGATATAAGTGAAGCACACGAGTAAATGACAAACTACTCCAAAAAGATATAAGTGAAGATCAATGAGTAGCTAAGTAATTATGTAACTATGTGAAGACTGTCTCTCATTAAAGAATTTCAGATCTTGGTATTGTATTCAAACATCAAGCAAAACAAAATAAAATGACATTGCAAGGATAGCACAACTCATGTGAAGAAGCAAAAACTTAGGCTGAACCGATACTAACCGATAGTTGTTGAAGAAGAAAGGTGGGATGCCTACCGGGACATCCCCAAGCTTAGATGCTCGAGACTTCTTGAAATATAATCTTGGGGTGCCTTGGGAATCCCCAAGCTTGAGATTTTATGTCTCCTTAATTCCTCTCATATCATGGTTTCTCTTTTTATCAAA
Organism: Triticum timopheevii; assembly: GCA_963921465.1. Lineage (NCBI taxonomy): Eukaryota > Viridiplantae > Streptophyta > Magnoliopsida > Poales > Poaceae > Triticum > Triticum timopheevii. The sequence continues at coordinate 482,518,255 of OY997270.1, read as the reverse complement.
AGCTTCATCCACACCAGACTCAACAAGAAGTCGTGAGATAGGTTAGTATAAACCAATGCAAAACCTTATCATTTTATACTGTAACAAATCACTAAAATTATTATTCAACATTTCATACTAAATGTATCTGCATATGTAATACTCCTATCCTCAAATAGAATCATTAAACAAGCAAACATATGCAAACAATGCAACCATAACAGCAATCTGCCAAAACAGTATAGTCTGTAAAGAATGGAAGATTCATCATACTTCCCTAACTCCAAAAATTATGAGAAAAATACCTCACTGTATAAGATTTATCATAGCTCAATATGAAAAAAGTTTCAACATTATACCATTCTCTGACTTTTCTAGGGAATTTTCGCAACAGCGGTAAAATTTCTGTTTTCAAACAGCAACATGTATATACTAGCAAAATAAGCATGGTAAAGGCTATCCTTGACATTTTTATTGAAAATAAAGATGCAAAACATTACTCTAATCAAAATAAAGAAAATACTAACAAAATAAAATGACGCTCCAAGCAAAACACATATCATGTGGCGAATAAAAATATAGCTCCAAGTAAAGTTACCGATGAACGAAGACGAAAGAGGGGATGCCTTCCGGGGCATCCCCAAGCTTAGGCTCTTGGTTGTCCTTGAATATTACCTTGGGGTGCCTAGGGCATTGCCAATCTTAGGATCTTGCCACTCCTTATTCCATAGTCCATTGAATCTTTACCCAAAACTTGAAAACTTCAACCACACAAAACTCAACACAAAAATCGTAAGCTCCATTAGTATAAGAAAATAAAACCACCACTTAGGTACTGTAATGAACTCATTCTAAATTCATATTGGTGTAATATCTACTGTATTATAACTTCTCTATGGTTCATACCCTCCGATACTGCTCATAGAGTCATCAAAATAAGCAAACAACACAATGAAAACAGAATCTGTCAAAAACAGAACAGTCTGTAGTAATCTGTATCAAACGTATACTTCTGGAACTCAAACAATTCTGAAATAAAATTATGGACCTGCTTAATTTGTCTATTAATCATCTGCAAAAAGAATCAACCTAAAATCACTCTCCAGTAAACAACGGCATCTAATCTCGTGAGCGCAAAAGTTTCTGTTTTTTACAGCAAGATCACATAAACTTCACCCAAGTCTTCCCAAAGGTTCTATTTGGCACTTTATTGAAACAAAAGCTATAAAACATGATTACTACAGTAGCATAATCATGTGGACACACAAAAACAGTAAGGGTAAATATTGGGTTGTCTCCCAACAAGCGCTTTTCTTTAATGCCTTTTTAGCTAGGCATGATGATGGCAATGATGCTCACATAAAAGATAAGAATTGAAACATAAAGAGAGCATCATGAAGAATATGACTAGAACATTTAAGCCTAACCAACTTCCTATGCATAGGGATTTTGTGAAAAAACTACTTATGGGAACAATAATCAACTAGCATAGGAAGGCAAAACAAGCATAGCTTCAAGATTATTTTTTTGACTAAAATAGCTTCAAGATTTTAAGCACATAGAGAGGGAACTTGATATTATTGCAATTCATACAAGAATATGTTCCTCCCTCATAATAATTTTCAGTAGCATCATGAATGAATTCAACAATATAACCAGCACCTAAAGCATTCTTTTCATGATCTACAAGCATAGAACTTTTACTACTCTCCACATAAGCAAATTTCTTCTCATGAATAGTAGTGAGAGTAAACTCAACAAAATAACTATCATGTGAGGCATAATCCAATTGAAAACTAAAATCATGATGACAAGTTTCATGGTTATCATTATTCATAATAGCATACAAGTCACCACAATAATCATCATAGATAGCAACTTTGTTCTCATAATCAATTGGAACCTCTTCCGAAATAGTGGAATCATCACTAAATAAAGTTGACACTCTTCCAAATCCACTTTCATGTTCATCACAATAAGATTCAACATCCTCCAAAATAGTGGGATCACTACTTCCTAAAGTTGACACTCTTCCAAACCCACTTTCATCAATATAATCATAAAAATAGGAGGCATGGTTTCATCATAATAAATTTGCTCACCAAAACTTGGGGGACAAAAAATATCATACTCATCCAACATAGCTTCCCCAAACTTGAGGCATTGCATATCATTAGCATCATGGATATTCAAGGAATTCATACTAACAACATTGCAATCATGCTCATCATTCAAATATTTAGTGCCAAACATTCTAATGCATTCTTCTTCTAGCACTTGAGCACAATTTTCCTTTTCATCAAACTCACGAAAGATATTAAAAAGATGAAGCGTATGAGACAAACTCAAATCCATTTTTTTGTAATTCTCTTTTATAAACTAAACTAGTGATAAAACAAGAAACAAAAAGATTCGATTGCAAAATTTAAAGATATACCTTCAAGCACTCACCTCCCCGGGAACGGCGCTAGAAAAGAGCTTAGTTGACGGGGTGTGAGTGCTGCTTACCTAGCCTCCCCGGCAACGGCGCCACAAAAGAGCTTGATGTCTACTACACAACCTTCTTCTTGTAGAGGTTGTTGGGCCTCCAAGTGCAGAGGTTTGTAGGACAGTAGCAAATTTCCCTCAAGTGGATGACCTAAGGTTTATCAATCCGTAGGAGGCGTAGGATGAAGATAGTCTCTCTCAAACAACCCTGCAACCAAATAACAAAGAGTTTCTTGTGTCCCCAACACACCCAATACAATGGTAAATTGTATAGGTGCACTAGTTCGGCGAAGAGATGGTGATACAAGTGCAATATGGATAGTAGATATGGGTATTTGTAATCTGAAATTATAAAAACAGCAAGGTAACTAATGATAGAAGTTAGCGTAAACGGTATTGCAATGGTAGGAAACAAGGCATAGGGTTCATACTTTCACTAGTGCAAGTTCTCTCAACAATAATAACATAGATAGATCATATAACAATCCCTCAACATGCAACAAAGAGTCACTCCAAAGCCACTAATAGCGGAGAACAAACGAAGAGATTATGGTAGGGTACGAAACCACCTCAAAGCTATTCTTTTGGATCAATCTATTCAAGAGTTCGTACTAGAATAACACCTTAAGATACAAATCAACCAAAACCCTAATGTCACCTAGATACTCCATTGTCACCTCAAGTATCCGTGGGCATGATTATATGATATGCATCACACAATCTCAGATTCATCTATTCAACCAACACAAAGTACTTCATAGAGTGCCCCAAAGATTCTACCGGAGAGTCAAGACGAAAACGTGTGTCAACTCCTATGCATAGGTTCATGGGCGGAACCCGCAAGTTGATCACCAAAACATACATCAAGTGGATCACATGATATCCCATTGTCACCACAGATAAGCACAGCAAGACATACATCAAGTGTTCTCAAATCCTTAAAGACTCAATCTGATAAGATAACTTCAAGAGGAAAACTCAATTCATCACAAGAGAGTACAAGGGGAGAAACATCATAAGATCCAACTATAATAGAAAAGCTCGCGATACATCAAGATCGTGCCATAGAGAGAACACGAGAGAGAGAGAGAGAGAGAGATCAAACACATAGCTACTGTTACATACCCTTAGCCCCGAGGGTGAACTACTCCTTCCTCGTCATGGAGAGCGCCGGGATGATGAAGATGGCCACCGGTGAGGGATCCCCCCTCCATCAGGGTGCTGGAACGGGCTCCTGGGAGGTTTTTGGTGGCTACAGAGGCTTGCGGCGGTGGAACTCCCGATCTATCTTCGTATTCGGTGTTTTTAGGGTATATGGGAATATATAGGCGAAAGAAGTCGATCGGGGGAGACTCGAGGGGCCCAGGAGACAGGGGCACGCCCAGGGGGGTGGGCACGCCCTCCTATCTCCTGGCTTCCTCGAGCCTTCCCTGGCTTGAACTCCAAGTCTCCCGGATCATATCCTTTCCAAAAATCACGCCTCCGAAGTTTTCATTCCGTTTGGACTTCGTTTGATATTCCTTTTCTTCGAAATACTAAAACAGGCAATAAAACAGCAATATGGGCTAGGCCTCCGGTTAATAGGTTAGTCCCAAAAGTAATATAAAAGTGTATAATAAAGCCCGTAATCATTCAAAACAGATAATAAAATAGCATGAATGCTTCATAAATTATAGATACGTTGGAGACGTATCACCAGGCACCGAACCAATATCCAAAAGACCATACCGGATGCCCGCGAATGGTCTGGAGGAAATTAAGAAGAAGATTAAGGAGTTACCGGAGAAAGGTTATATTCGACCAAGCTCGTCGCCTTGGGTTGCCCCAGTGCTTCTAGTTGAGATGAAGGATGGATCTTTGAGGATGGTTGTTGATTACCGTGCGTTGAATGAGGTGATGATCAAGAACAAAGACCCTCTGCCGATGATCAATGATTTGTTTGACCAGCTGCAGGGAGCTAAGGTTTTCTCCAAGATCGATCTTCGATCAGGTTATCACCAGCTAAAGATCCGAGAGCAGGATATACCTAAGACAGCTTTTACCACGAGGTATGGGCTATATGAGTGTACGGTTATGTCATTTTGTTTGACTAATGCCCCTGCCTATTTTATGAGTATGATGAACAAGGTGTTCATGGAGTTCTTGGACAAGTTCGTTATGGTGGTCATTGACGATATATTGGTCTACTCGAAGAATGAAGAAGAGCACAAGGAACATTTGCGCTTGGTTCTCGACAAGCTCTGGGAACATCAGTTGTATGCCAAGTTCAACAAATGTGAGTTTTGGTTGAAGGAAGTTGGGTTTCTTGTGACAGCCTGGATTTTGCCTTCTCTCTTTTTCCGGACTTGACTTCTCTCTCTTTCCAGACTTGGTTTTTATCATGGTTTTTGCCCTGATTTGAATTGGAGTTTGAATCATTTCTAATGGACTTGTCACTTCGGCGTATCCTTGGATTTCACCCAAGTGACCTATCTTCTTTATTACTTTGATAAAACCTCAAAATAATCAAATGAATATTTTTCTTTTAAGAAAAATATTCATTTCTCTCTCTGAAACTCACTTCAGAATCTTGTGCTCCAAAGCAACCTCAATTTTTCTAGCTCAGAAAAATCTGAGATAAATCCCAAATATTCTTAGAACCATGGCACAACTTCCCATGTAAAAATATTGCATCACTTTTTGAAATATTTTTGCTGTAGAAAATCATTTCACTTCTGGACCAGAAATGCACTTTGTACAGCAAGTACATTTTTCCTTGAGCTTTTAGCCTTGATATTTCTTGAGCTTAAACACCCTCCTAAGAAACCCTAAACCCCAGCAGATTAGCCCTAATGGCCTTCTAGAAGGTGGCCAAACTTGGCGGCCAAGTTTCTGTACAGAAACTTGTCAGCTTAGTGAAGTCTAATCTGGTCGGCCTGGGCTTGAGCCATCAACTCCTCTAGACTAAACACTGCACAGTCGAGCACGTAGACAAGGTTTGGCCGCTCCTGGGTGTCGTTTTGACCATGCCAGCTTGGTGATCACGCATGGACACGGTGCCTGGCATGCGTCTTGGCGCGCTCTGGCTAGCGCCTTGCGCTCTATTTCGCGCATGCTCGATCCAGCGCTCACCTCCGACTGTCACACCATGCCACCAGCCTCGACCCATCACCCTTGGTTGCTCCCTGGCGCTCGTCGACGTCAGAGCCGCCGCAGCAAGCACGGGCACATTGCGTCCAAAAGGCCACAGTGCGCGCGTGCACTTGTCCGCTTCTCCAACCGCGTCCTGTGCTCGTCCGCGAGCATGGGCAAGCTTCTGCGTTGACGCTGAGCATTTGCCCCCTCTCGCTGGAGCTTCTCATCGCCGTTCGCCGCGTGTCTAGAGAGCTCCGGTGGTGACACGTACCCCCCTCCGCTCCGGCTATATATAGCGCCCCCTCCTCTTTTTCTAGCCACGCACCACTCCGCCCCATCTCCACGAACACGTAGACGAGCAGAAGCCCGGTTGGGCAGGCCTCTGGCTGTCGCCCCGACTAGAGGACTCTGGCGATCCCTACAGTCCAGCCGCCGCGCTCTGGTGCCTCTTGAGCTCAAGCAGCTACTTGGGCGATGCATTGGGGGTCTGCTGTGTTGCCTGGACCCTGTGGAGCCCTCAAAGCCGCCTCTAGCCGACGTCTTCTTCCTCTCCGGTGAATCCCGTCCGCCACCAAAGCTTGCGAGCTCCACTGCGATCAGCTCAGGCCACCTCTCGCCAAGCCATGGGTACGGGCAGGTGCGCCTCGATTCCTGCTTCAATCCTATCCCTCTCCTTTAACCCCAACCCCCCTCGTCGTCGGCGTGAGCTCCGATGAAGCCCCGCCTCTCTCTGATTTCACTTTCTCTCTCTCTCCTAACGCGTAGGACCCACCTGTAGGTCTCACCACTCGCGCCCAAAGCGATACGAGTGGAGGCGTATTTCTGTTATACGCCTTCGACATCACCCCCTAGGAATTTCTATTTAATTCAAATTTGTTCAGAAATTTGACCAAACTTTGACCAGCCACCATTTCTAAACCACAAGTCCAAATGATTTGATTCTTTTTGCATTGTCTTTGTTACAGAAGGCTCTAGCATCACACTAGAAGGTGGGGTTTTCCATGCTGTCTTGAATTTCTAGTGATTTTCAGAATGTGTTTTGATAATTCTTTTTGTGGTTTAAATTATTTTTTAGAAAGAGAAGCTTGTCTTGAAGCAAACCAAGAGGGGTGTGATCCATCTCTACACTAAGGCAAGCCACACCAGCATTTGGATGGTGTTATTTAAATATCTATGATTTTCTACTTGAATATGAGTTATTATTTGCATTTAAAATTTGATAAATAACTTTGGTTAATTTCTAGTTACATTGCCATGCTTGATATGCTTGTTTTAGCTTCTGGTTGAATGCATAAACTTGTTTGGCCAAGTAGAGTAATATTTTGCACTATGAAAATTGCTATGGAAATTAAAGATAGTTATTTTGCTAGTGATGGTTTTATTTAAATGATGAACTAATGAAAATAGTGTTGGTTTATAAAAATGAGTTATAACCAGAGAAGTTTTGATTCTTAGTATTGCAAGATGCATATGTTGATAAGTTTGATCCATGAACATGAGTAGTTTGTTTTGCATGATGAGTAGTTGCATGATTATTTTGGTTATATCATGTTGATGATAAAAAGTTTTTATCAAGGATAAACTTGATTAAGTTCAACGTGAATATGATGTTGATCACATCATGGTGCCACTGAATCGGATTTTTCATTCAGTGTGACCACATTTACCTTATGGGAAGGTCTTGTTGGTTCTGTCCTTTGTTGCGGCTCTCGCCGGTGCCTCCCGCGAGGGAAGGTTATGGGCGTGCATACCCTTGCCTGGTAGGCAGACATAACCTTGTGTGCTTGTTTTGTTTTTATGGTACCTTGTCCCTGTTTGGGACCGTTTTGCCACAACGGTGTCTGTTGGTGTCTTTGGTAGACACGGGGCCACCCAAGACCTAGCCCTGAGGGGGAGTTGGTTGGAGTGGCCAGGGAGAGTGCATGACAAAGGGAGGGTTTCATCGGAATGCTTTGGTCCACCCGAACGGGAATGTGGGCCAGGTATTCCATAGTCTGGGTAAAGTGCGCTACCTCTGCAGAGTGTAAATTAATCTATCGATAGCCGCGTCCTCGGTTATGGGTAAAACTCGGAAGTAAGTCACACCATGGATCAACTTTTCTAATAATCTTGCAAACTAAGTGAGTGTTGTGATGCATTGGTTCATGATGAAAGCATGAACACTTGAGGTGTTCATGAGTGATTGGTTTCCGTTGTGACCCAGGTATGGTCACCGTTTGGTTACATGGTAACCTTCTGGTAAGCGAGTCCGTGGGACTCATTGCATGAAATGTTTGTTTTGGTAGTAGTAGTTTTGCATTGAATTAATCTGATTAAATATCCTGATATTGTTTGTCATCGTCCTTATGTTGTGAGCTTGCAAGTACATTCAATGTACTGACCTGGCGTGTTATGCCAGCTTTCAGGCAAGTCAGTTCGCATCAGAACGCATCTCGTGTCTAGGCCGTGTTCACGTCATTATCCCTATGATATGGAGTTCCTCTATGTTGTTCTTCCGCTGCCGCGTACCTCGTGCGATCGAGGCCCTGTCATGTTCATTAAATAATGTACATACTGTCCAGCAGCACCGTGTGTGCCGTTTGGCCTCGAATCTCGATGTAATATCAGACCTATGTAATCCGCTAGCATCAATAAAGCGGTTGTTTCTGTACCATGTTGTTGTGAATTGCCAGAAGACTTGATCTATGGGTTGGCAATGCAAGGTAAACCGGTTGCTCTGAGCCGGGATGCCACAACACTTGGTATCAGAGCCACGCTGATTGTAGGACACACTAGACCATTATTGCGCTAGTGAAACGGTAGATAGCTTCGTTTGAGTACTGATTGTTGCATTGCATGCATGTTTATTTGTTATTACTAACCACATGATTTGTGAGTGTAGATGTCACCAGTACCGATCTTGTACGATCCTGAGCCAACTCCATACACATCGCCGCATCTGCTTCAGAATGTGTGGCGACGACTCTACCCAGAGGGTGCTGATCCAGAGTATCGGGTGTATCGCGAGCATCTGGCCAGTGCATTGTATGAGTATTATGCTGAGGTCACTCTACACCACAGTTCACCTACCGGCACTTACACTCATTCGACTAAGGGTGGTCTTGCTTCTATGCCATCCCAGGCGATTCAGTTTGCTGCTCTCGAGGCTCTTGTAGACTTGCGCTACAACGAGGTCCGCATGCACACCCACCCTGGTCTTTTCTACTACCCATCTCTACACGAGAATGGGCGTGTCCATTTTCCTTTGATTAATCCGGCGTGCGATCGTCCCACTAGCCACCTTTCTCGCTACATCACAGCTAGTTATCTTCTGAACTACGAGTTAGCTCACGAGCTTTCACGTGCTCGGACCGCTCTTGCAGTTGCTCGGGTGAGGAACCCTCCTCCCGCTGTTATTTACACTTCTGCTCCAGTTCTTTCCACCCCCATTCCACCGACGACCTCGCAGGGTACCGTTAACCCTCTGACGGTGAACCTCACAGCGCTCCTGCTGCATGGTCTTCCCTTGTCGCTACTCCTGTTGCTCCTATGCTTCGATCCCATCCCCTGCCTGCCCCTGAGGGAGAGCCCTCAAGGCAGCGTCGTCGCGTTCCTCTTGGCCCGGAGGTCTCTGCTATCAGTTCAGGATTAGGGTCCGACTCAGGAGACGAGCCTGCAGCAGCATCGACCGAGCAGTAGACCGTTAGCGTATCGCTGTAGTCATGAGCATGAAGTATGGCTGTACCCACACTTGTCATGATGCATAGTTTCATGTACGAGGGTAGTAGACCCGCTGTGATGTTACTTTCATGTTGGGACTATGTATAATTATGTTGGAAATTTTTATTTGCCTTGGTTTTCATTCGTTGTTTTCTTTTGGGATTTGTCATTGGCTTTTAGCCCCATTTTGGAATTTTCTCATCATGTTTGCTATGTATTGAGAAAACGAAAATAGGATGACGCGTGGAGGCAGCAGCAGTCAAGCTTGTGAGGATGTCCCTGTCCGTCGTTCCGCAAGACAGGCGGGACATTCCCCCGAGCTGTATCAGCCACCTCCGCCACCATCGCCACATCCGCCTTCCACCGATCAGATCATGAGAATGTGTGAATAAAGAAGAAGCAACGACCTGTTGGAAATCCTGAAGAGTGTACAAGTTATGGTTGGGCAAAATGGAAACCAGAATGGCCATCACTCCAAACTGTCAGACTTTCAGCGAACCAAGCCTCCCAGTTTCAGTTATGCTACTAATCCTTTGGATGCCGATGACTGACTAAGGACTATGGAAAGGAAACTGGAGATTGCCCGCACTAAGGAAGGAGACAAGGTTCCCTTTGCAATGCAATACCTCAAAGGAGCTGCCGCGATATGGTGGGATAATGCCAGGGCAATATGGCCTGCAGACGAGGAAATTACTTGGGATAAATTCAAGGAACAATTCCTCAAGTATCATATTCCCACTGGAGTTATGAAAATCAAGCAGCGGGAATTCCTCGCTCTCACTCAAGGCAACATGACCGTCAACGAGTACCTGAACAATTTCAACCATTTGGCCCGCTATTCTCTTCATGATGTGGCCACAGAAGAGCGGAAGATCGACCGGTTCCTTGGAGGCCTGAATCGGCATCTCAGGTGCACCCTCAGCATGTTTGATTTCCCAGACTTCCCGACGCTGGTGAACAAGGCCCTCATCGCCGAAAGGGAACACAAGCTCCTACACAACCACAAGCCGGCTGTTGACGACCACAAGCGCAAATTCGAGCCAAAGAAGGATATGCAACCAGTGCAAAAGGCTCGTACTTGGCAACAAACTTAGGTGGAGTACAAACCAAATTGGCAGTAGAATGTCAACAAGACTACTACACAAGTCAAGAATGTCATGACCAGCCCGGTGTGTGAAGACTGTCAGCGCAACAATACATGTTTCAGCTCTGGTCAAACCGGACACTACGCCAGGCAGTGTGCCAAGAACAGCAAGCAAGTAGCTCCATTCCAACCACAAGTCAACTACATGGAGCCGTATCCCGCCCCAGATATGATTCAAGGGCAAATTCATCACATCTCCCAGACGAAGCTTAAGAGGACCCGGAAGTCGTCATTGGTATGTTTCTTGTTAATGACATACCCGCTGTAATTTTATTTGACTCTGGATCTTCCCACTCTTTTATATCGCAGAGTTTTGCTTCCCAAAACAATTTTCCTTGTTCGATTTTGGAAAGCACATGCTGGTACAATCCCCAGGATCCCTGCTCAGAAGCAATCTCGTCTACCAAAATTTGGAAATTGACATCAAGGGCATCAAGTTTCTAACCTCGTTGATAATCATCGATTCCAATAAATTGGACATCATTCTGGGCATGAATTGGTCAACTCAATATCAAGTCTGCATCAGATGTGCGACTAGAGAAGTTACCCTGAAAAATATGGAAGGTTGCACCACAAGTTTTTATGCCCGCAGGCGCATACCCACAAAAGATATGGTTTTCGCAGCAGTGGCCGAAGAAGTGGATTTAATTCCTGTGGTCAGTGAGTATCTGATGACCCACAAGTGTAGGGGATCTATCGTAGTCCTTTCGATAAGTAAGAGTGTCGAACCCAATGAGGAGCAGAAGGAAATGATAAGCGGTTTTCAGTAAGGTTTTCTCTGCAAGCACTGAAATTGTAAGTAACAAATAGTTTTGTGATAAGATAAATTGTAACGAGTGACAAGCAATGAAAGTAAATAAAGTGCAGCAATGTGGCCCAATTCTTTTTGTAGCAAAGGATAAGCCTGGACAATTTCTTTTAATGAGAAAAGAGCTCCCAAGGACACATGGGAATTATCGTCAAGATAGTTTTCATCACGCTCATATGATTCGTGTTCGGTACTTTGATAATTTGATATGTGGGTGGACCGGTGCTTGGGTACTGCCCTTACTTTGACAAGCATCCGCAACTACAAAAGAAGTATTAAGGTAAACCTAACACTACTAGGAAAACCCTTACCAATAGCGCTGTGTTTTTGGCTATTAGTAGCGTGGGCAGGCGCGCTACTGCTACGGCGCTACAGCTATTTTTTAGCAGTAGTGCTTGTTTGAACCAGCGCTACTGCTATCTGTATCTAGCAGTAGCGCGCCTCTGTTCATCACTACTGCTAATACTTGTAGCGTGGCCCTTCAAAAAAACGCTACTGGTAAGCAGCGCTGCTACTACTCCAATACCCCACGCTACTGCTAGTATTTTTTTATGTTGTTGTATTCGTATTTTTACAGGTTTTATATAGTTACAACATACACATACACTGGAAATATATGAAAAAGGAATGTCTCATCATCATCATCGAAGTGGTACAACATAGTCTCATCATATCAACATAGTCTCAACACAAATGATGTCGATCTCATCATCATCTCGAAATAGAGATACAAGTTAATGATGACATGTCTCTTACATTGTCACTGTAGACACATGTTTCATCATCTACCTAAACTAATACATACACGATAAGAGCGATCACTATGATCAAAACCGGTATTATGTAGTAGTTTTTGCAGCGGCGCTGGTTCTAAATCCCCTGTTGTGCTATGAATCTGAAGTAACTAGCTTCGGCTTCCGCTCTGCTATCAAACCCTTTCCGGCTTCCGCCGGAGAAGCCAGAGACTTGGGCCTGACACTCTGGCCACTCATCATACACACCCGGAACATGCCCTACATACACGGCATACCACTTCCTCGCCATTGTTGATCTATATACCTGTCAGAGATGCACATATATATACCATGAAGCGAATTCAACAAAACAGATATGAAATAGAAGCAACATATATAGTAAACATAGTTAACAAATTTTATCGTACCGAAAGTAATTAACTAGAGCACGACACCATACATCTAATAGTTTCGTCGTACTGAGAGATGCGAAGTATCGTCGTACAGAAAGTAACAAGTAACTAAACAGACACATTGTTTTTAAGCAGTGCACTCTTCCCATCTATCCATATCCGGAAGGGTGCACCCAAGCTTAGTGAAAGGCATCATGTCCTGACGCTGTAGGGCGATGCGGGTTCGGACGTCAGCTTGTGATATTGGGCCGCCATAGAACATCCCATTCTCTTCGAGGACATCTTTGATGATGATGGACGCAATTTCCTGTTGGATCTGGTAGAAATCATTTCGAAGTCGATTATCCGGCATGGCTCCAAAGGCTTCGGCCCATCTCTGGATATGGGTATCAGATGAAGATTTCATGCAAAGTGATTGCACATCCCTTCTATACTCCATCATTAGATGGATGACGTAGAATCCATCATTCTCACTTCTTGCCGGTTGCTGGATGCAATAGAAGTCAGTCTTGTGGCTGACACAAAGCCCGGCCTTATTTGTTTTTTTGTATTGGATGTAGCCACCCCGCATGCTGAAGCCCAACATAGCTCTGTCTAGAACATACTTTATGTGTGTGTAATCTTTCTTCTGTATGTTCTTCGACGGGTCCAAATATAGAGCGCGGGAGTAACCCGGGTAAAGACAATGAGAATGGCACGACACCCCCCACTGCGCAAAATACACGATCAAGTTTAGCCTCCATGCGTGCAAAGTAACTATTGAAATGCACAAAAGGATGTATGTGTTATAGTGCTATCTGCGGATAACTTACCTGGGATGATAAGGTAGGAGAATCGTTTCTTTGTCCTTATTGCTGACCAAGAATTCTTCCACGTACTGACTCACATATTGATGAATGGCACCGTTGATTGACAAGAAGCCCTCATGCATGTAGTATGGGTCCGCGACCGCAAGACCGGTGACTTGCTCTCTCCTGACAATGTAGTTCATGTGCAGCGCATACAGGCGGACGAACGTAAAATCGAGTGTCCTCATTTGAAACATCTGGAAGATGTAATCAAACCCCAGGAAGAAAAGGACCGCGGGGCATGTGTGGACATACATCTTGCAACTGCTCGGCACATGAACCGTATAAAGTGGGTATCCTGGATCATCTGAGTCGAGGAGGCTTCTCTCTGTCAAAAGCACATGGTCATGGAGTCTCCTGAGATCCCCTTCTATGGCAGCTAGTGCATTCGCCGGTACCATTGGCTCTCCCGTGACATGGATTAATGGCGCATGTTTCATCGGTACATGGTCAACCTTGGTCGAAGGCGGCTGGCTGCTAGTCAACATTGCCAGCTTTATTGGATTTTCTCGCCGCCGGTCTCTTCCTCTGCTTCTTCTTGGTGGGCTCAGGTGCTGGTGGGTCTGTCAGACCCTCCCTGAGCACCACCCCTAGTGTTGTCGGGCTCAGCTTTGGACGACTCTGGCTAATTAGTTGAGCTTGGGTGGAGCCGGCATCTAGAGGCGTGTCCTGCGAGGATTGCATGAACAAAGACTTCTTGCACTCCCGAGGACGTTCCGGCTCTGGTACATGCATCTCATATTCATATGGTTGACTCATTGTTACTTTGCTATCAAAGGCAGTATTGAAATACTGGTTAGGGTCATCGTCGGGCTCCTCCATGTCATGATCCCTATCCTCTTCCATGGTGCAGATGGCATCATCTATCGGCGGAACGGTTGGCCCTCCTTCCTCATGTCTCTCGATCTCAGCAAGCAGCACAGATGATGGTTGTACTTGTGTAGGTGGTGTTGTGGTCATACCTTCCTGAGGTCCCGTTGGTGTGCTCCCAGCCACCTTGACACGAAGAAGATTTTTCGGCCACAGGATCGGCCAATTTTTACATTGGCCAAGCTGCGTGGGGGTCTTGTCATCCTCTCCATTGGTTTGTATCGAACGAGAGAGACCCTCGTAGCCCGCTTTCACACTCGCCACGGAGACCCTTAAGGCGTTATCGGGCATCTGCCAGTGGTGAAACAATCGATCCTTAGGCTTCACTATAGTACCCTTCCCCACATCCACCAACCCGCCCTTCATGTTGTAAAGGAGGGTGCACGGAGTGGCATCAGAGATCCAAAAAGAACGACAACTGAAGATTAATTAATTAGTTGAGTTGATGAAGGTGTGACGACGCGTATTTACCGTGAGGGCGTAGAGCTCAGCCAATGTTGATGGCCCGACATTCAAGCCAGAGACGGAGCTAGGGCTGTTGTGAGAGCTGGGCGGAGGAGCATGTGCGAGTGCGGTTGCAATACTAGGTACGGGTATGGGTGCGGTGTTCATTGAGTTGCTCCCGGTGAAGCCGGGCATGGGAAAATCACTTGGTGGCGCATTTGGATTTTGTTGCACCCATGTGACCACTGTTGGAATCAAGCTTGTAAAGGCAGCCACCATATCAGATCTACAGGACGCGATTATCTCAGCTTTGGTCTCAGCTTTTGCTTTCTCCATCGCTCGCGCCACCTTCTCGTTGATAGTCACTTGACTGAACTTCTTTCTCTGTCTTTTGGCCTCGGGGTCCTTGCAATAATAGTACTTCCAAGTGGCCCCATCCCCGGCGCCATGCACACGTCCATATTGCGGCCGCTGGCCAGGCGGGTGTCCCATCATTATGTTCATGGCCCGGTTGAAAGGAGTGTCCCACTTGTACTTCACCGATGACTGAGTTGACTGAGTCGACGAGTCACTCTCGGTCGCAAGCTTGTGTTGCTCTCTCTGCAAAATGGACCGTGAATCATTTACGAATGCGACTAGAATGTAGTAGACTTCATAGATCAGAACCTAATATGTAAGGTGGTAAAAGGATAATTACTAGTATTCTCATGAATTTCCTAGTCGGTCCGTCGATGAAAAAAAAATCTTTTTCTCGGGGTCCCACGAGAATCGGGCCCTGATGAAGTCGTGCTCCTGCTGGTCGGTGAACTCAACCAATGGGTCTGGGAACCCCTGACGTTCGTGTTCTGCGTCCTCCTTAGCCCACACGGGCCTCTTTCCCATGTAACCATGACTTCCAAGGCGGTGGTTCTCCATGTTCTTTGCCTGCAGCTGATTGCCTCTCTCCGACCTGGCCTTGGCAGCTTCTTCATTGCAAGTCTCCTTGAACTTTTCAAAGTCCTCTATCATAATTTTCAGATTGTCTGCAACAATCTCAGTGTAGGTTTCATTTTCTACTTGAATCTCCTTTTTCACCCTAGTTTTCCAAGCGCTCAATGCATTGCTGAACTTCCCTAGGGCTTTGTTGTTGATTTTTTCATGGCATCATCATCCCATGGGCCGACTTCATCATTCCGACCGGGGAACAGGAATCTTCCGTGCAACCTAGTTAGAAGCAGCTTCTTCAAATGTTCATTCTTCTATATTTTTGTGGTGTAGATGTTAGCGGTATCCCGTAGGACGCATGCTAGTTGGTTGCCATAACACGCTGCCACTTCTCGCGACTCTATTTACTCGAACTCGCCAGGATGCACCGTCGTGACCACAAGTCTTCCGGTGCCGAGCTCATTTGGGCGTCGTGTCCTCTTTTCCTTCTTTCCCTCACTGGCTTGGGAGGTCCAACCTTCCGTGCTATAGTTAGGAACATCATCAGCGCCAGTCTCAGTGCCGGTGTCGTTGGTGGCATCAGTGTCGGCGCTGGCGCCACCACCATCGTCACCCGTCATGACAAGGCGGTCCAGACACCCAGCTTCCTGTCTCTCCTGATCCGCCAGAAAGTCGAGGTAGGCGTGTGCTCGACCTAATTGGGAGTGAGAACCTTCGGCCTCATCGGTGTCGGTCATGTTTCCTAGGGTTCAATGTTGTAGTCGTTTAATTATCGAGCTTTATATAATAAAGTGAATAATGACAAAAAAATTGACCTTTGCTTTGCCAGAAATGTCGTTTCATTCCCATCGCGACAAATCTCAAGCACTTGATATGTCCAACTTTCTAGCACAAGTCATGCCGAAATTCACGGAAAATTTCGGCATGACCTTTGCTAGAAAGTGCAGATATAGAGCGCCTGAAATTTGCCGGAATGGAAATGAATCAATATTTCCGGCAAAACATAGGTCACTTAGCAACTGGCAAAACATAGGTCATATATAGAGCATCTCACAAGCAATGGAGCAACTCCAAATGGACTCTAATGGACATCATTTCATTTCATTTCAGAAACTTGCTGCTGTGTCCATCAACATTGCATTCAAATAAAATTGCAGAGTACTGTAATGGACTAGTTACAGAAATGCAAAATTGATCACCGCAAATTTTCACTAACAATACTTTCTATACTTGCTGCCAATACAACTACTTGTGGCTTAATACAAAAAACAATCTTCAGTTTCCGCTAATCTTGAGTGGCAGAAAAATGCTCAATGATGCTAACATGACACTTTCCAAGATATTATTTGAGCATTGTTTTTTGCAATGATGCTAGCTACTCCATTTTCAGTGGCATATTCAGTGGCATCTACTACTCCATTTTTTGAATTTTTAAAAATCCTCAATTTCATTTTCATTTACTTTTTTTTGATGACCAGTTTTAGTCCATATTTGGTTACATTTTGTAGGTTAATTCCTTTTGCTTATCAAGGTAGTTGGTCCAACACTAACTAGTTATCAATAGAGTCCAAAACCACTGATCTAGGAAACAAAAAACATGCAAACTGACTTAACAAAAAGAGTTTAAGAATTAGTCATTCACTTTCTTGTGGTCTTCCACTGTTCATTCTGAAAAATGTTCATTTTCAGTATATGCCCCTGAAACTTAGTTTCAGTATGGTCTCTACACCATTAGTTCATCGTATTTATCTTAATTACCATAGAACTTAGATACTAATGCTACTGTTGTTGCTAGCTGAGCAGACATGGAACACTGCATAAGGCAAAATCCTGCTACCTAACCAGAAAGGAGGGGTGGCTCACCGCACATCAGGGTTAGGGTCGCCGGGGCTGAGGGGGTGGCGTCGGGGTCAGGGCTCGCCGGGGTTGAGGGGGTGGCATCGGGGTCGCCGAGGCAGAGGGGATCCTTCTCCTCCTCGTTGATCTGCAAAGAGACCAAATTTGGTCAGAGAGAGCGAGAGCGTCGGAGTGGGAGGAGCCGGGCCAGGGGTGCACCTATGGTAGGGGGCAGCACAGGGGGAGGGAGCATCGGGGTGGCCAATGGCCGGCGTCGGGGTCGGGTGTGGCGCATGTCGACGGCGGCGTGGGCAGGTGCGGGCGTCGGCGGAGGCGTCGGCGGGTGCGGGCATCGGCGGTGGGTGGGCGGGTGCGGGCGTGCGCGGTGGCGTGGGCGGGTGCAGGCGGTGACGGCGGCGTGGGCGGGTGCGAGAGAAAGGGGATCGAGCAAGAGAGTGAGAGAGAGAGAGAAGAAAGAGATGGGTGCAGTGGCTCTGTATACGCAACTTAGCTATAGCGCGTCTTGGCAAAACGCGCTATAGCTAACTTAGCTATAGTGCTGCTCTAGCGAAAACGCGCTACTGCTAACTTTTTCTTTTTCTTTTTTTCTTTTTCTTTTTCTTAGCTATAGCGCTGCCCTGGCAAAAACGCGCTACTGCTAACTTTTTCTTCTTTTTTTATTTTTCTTTTTCTTAGCTATAGCATTGTCCTAGCGAAAACGCGCTACTCCTAACTTTTTCTTTTCTTTTTTTATTTTTCTTTTTCTTTTTCATATTCCACAAACTTCCTTCTTTTTTATTTTATTTTTATTTCTCTTTTTACTTTTATTATTCTTTTTCTTTTTCATTTTTCCTTTTCTTTTTCTTTTTCTTTTTCTTGTTCTTTTTCATATTCCACAAACTCAGGGGTTTAATTTGGTCTGTCGTTTGAGCAATACCACTGTTACCCTCCAGATAATAATTAGTATAATATATATCTTACATCATTTGACCACTATCGACGGTATACAAAATAGCTAGACACACACAAACTTTGGGATTAGTTTGTCAGCTTGGGCGACGACGATGCTTCAGACTGATCTTCTTCCCTCTTTTGTTCGTTGTCGAATAATTGAGCCCATGGTCGTAACTTTTCCTTCTCCAAGGATTACGATCTTTCATAGGTAATGTAGTCTTCATTCTTATTTTGACATATATTTTGTCGTCATTAGCATCATCTACCCTCATCGGATCACCGTACTGGTCATAGTCTTCCTCGTTGGCGACTCCATCCATTCCGGCGATGCTCCTTTTGCTTCTCCTCAAGACAACATGGCTGGGATTGATCGGATCAGTTATGAAGAAACATTGTGTCACGTGTTTAGTGTGTACCCATGGCTCATTTTTGGCGATGGCGTTGACGGTACCGCTATCATCGGAGTCGGATATACACATGGTAGTGAAATGTTGGCTTTCTCTGTGTACATTTTTGGCCCATCTGACACAGAACATCGTCGCGCTATGCAATCCAGAGTAGTTAAGCTCCCATATCTCTTCGACCCGTCAGTAATATCTTTCAATTACATTCCCGGTCATGGCTTCCATCGTCACCCCTGAGTTTTGGTCATCACTGTTTATATCTTTCTCCTCCGTGTAGAACGTGTATCCGTTGATATCGTATGCTTGATAAGTCGCGAGGTTGGTCGAGGGGCCATGATCTAAGGCGTATATGAGTGTTCCGTTAGGACAACCCTCTTCTGGGGGATTAGCCAGAACTCACTCTTTGAACCAACACAAGAAAGTGGAGTTCTGCTCTCTAATAACTTCAGCGTCCGTCCTGTGCACCCCACGGTCACGGTACTTCTTTGCGATGGTCTCTTTGTGCAGTGTCATGAAATCTTCTAGCACATCTATGTGTTGTAGCACTACTAAGTTTGCCCTGTCAAGGTCGTTTTGTCGGCCCGAGCGTAACACATTCACATCCCTGTGATCGTTGGTGTGACCTTAGCCTTCGAGCCTTCCACAGTGCTTGTTGACGGGCAAACAAACAACAGGGTCTTTGGTCAGATAACTCTCACAAAAAGAGATGTACTCTTTGGTCAGATATCCCTGGGCTATGCTTCCATCTGGACGGGACATGTTATGAATGAATCCTTTGATGACCCATTCATCCTCTCGAACGGCATCATGCTATGCAGGAATGTCGGCCCTAGGTCGATGATGTCGTCCATGATGTGGACACATAGATGCACCATGACATCAAAGAACGTGGGCAGGAAGTACATCTCTAGCTCATTCAGTATGACAACGATCTCTTCCTGTAGCCTATGGAGTTGCTTCGCACTTGTCGACTTTCTAGAGATAGCATAAAAAAGTGGCATAGGTCAGTAAGCGTCTCACGCACATGTGTGTCCATAATCCCTCTAAGTGCAATCGAGAGTAACTGCGTCATCATCACGTGACAGTCGTGAGACTTCATTCCACTGAACCTTTTTTCTTAGTGTCCAGATATCTGCTTATCTTCCCACAGTATCCGGAACTAACTTTGATTTCGGCAAGGCACTTGAACAATTGATCGACCTCCTTCTGATCTAAGGTGAAGCAAGAGGGGGGGCAATATTGTTCTTCCTTCTTGTTTACTTTTTTGCCCCTATCTTCCATATCCGTCTTCGTCTCGGTCTCCTCTGACGACCTTTTACTGGGCATTTGGAGATCTTTCCTGATTTTCAAAAATTCCAAGTATTTTCTTGCCTTCGGCCCATCCTTGGTCCTCTCCGACATGTTCATCAATGTTCCAAGCAAAATCTCACGGATATCTTTTGTGATATGCATTTGATCAAGGCTATGAGGCGTGTCGAGTATGGGCTAGTATTCCAAGTCCCAGAAAACAGATCTCGTCTTCCATATCTTCAGCAAGGGCTCTGGCGCCTTTTTCTTTGTCTTTCTCGGCGAGGGGCACTCTTCCCAGTTCTTCAATAACTCATATATTTCCGCACTGCTACGCTTACATGGAGGACCTCAATGCTCAGCCTTACCATTGAATAGATCTCCATGCTTTCTCCATGGGTCATCCTTCTCGAGCCATCTTTGATGCCCCATGTACACGATTTTCGAAGACCCACCATCTTTCAATAGCTGCAGAGAAGTTGTATCATCCATGCACCTCGTGCATCCGCAATATCCATGGCACACCTGGCCGGAGAGATAGCCGTAATCGAGATAGTCCTGCATAGTCGTGATCAGCGCGACTCTCATGTAGAAATACTCTCCTTTGCTTGCATCCCATGTCTTAGCCGACGTTGTCCATAAGGTCTGTAACTCCTCTTTCAGTAACCCGAGATACAGATTTATATCACTTCCAGGTTGTCTCGGCCCTTGAATAAGCATAGCCATGTGTATGTATTTTTCCTTCATGCACAACCAGGGGGGAGGTTGTAAATCCATACAAACATGGGCCATGTGCTATGATTGGTCTTCTAGTTGCCAAATGGATTCATGCCATCACTATTAGCGCCAAGCACGATGTTCCTTGGATCATTTGTGAAAAATTCAAATTCAGCATTTAATGCTCTCCACTGGCTAGCATCTGCGAGGTGTCTCAGCTTTGGTTCATCTCCGTCATCTGGCTTCACCCTCTCCGCGTGCCAGCACATAAGCTTTGCTTCCTTAGGATCTACGAAATACCGCTGTAGACGCAGAGTGATCGGAAGGTACCATACAGATTTTTGTGGAGCTTTCTTTCCGGCCTTTTTATATCGTGAAGCATTGCACTTTGGACAGATGGTTTTTTCCGCGTGCTTGTTCCGATATATGATGCAATCATTGATGCATGTGTGATATCTAATATGTGACATATCAAGAGGGCACACGATTTTCTTTGCCTCCTCGACACTAGTAGGACACAGGTTTCCCGCGGGAAGAACCTTCTTTAGGTACTTCAGAAGCTCATCCAGGCTTGTATCTGTCCATTTGTTTTTTACCTTCATCTTTAGAAGTTCTAGTGTGAAACTCAAGCGGGTCACCTCGGGATTATTGCAACCATCATACAAAGGAGTCATCGAGTCTACCTCCAGTTTTGCCAGTTTGGCCTCCTCTCTAGAAGCAGCTCTGTCGTTAGTCATCTTCTTGAGAAACATGTTTCAAACATGCGGGTCCCGCATGGCTGAACTTAGTAGCGACAAAGACGGTGGTGTGTCCGTGTCTTCTCCGCCTTGAACCGCCTCTTTGCCATCGACATTTCCGAGGCCGTCTTCCTCTTCGGGCACATAATCTGTCATCTCTTCGTTTGGTGGCCCCATGTCATTATTTCCTGCCCTGTCGACGTCCTCCTCCTCCTCCTACTCCTCCTCCTCCTCCTCCTCATCATCATCATCATCATCTTCACTTATCCATCGAGTATGGCCATGCATGAAACCATGCATGAGAAGGTGCGCCTTGAATTTACCACCCTTAAAGGGGTCGAGCCTGACTCTTCCTTTGCATTTTCGACACGGACATAAAACATCCCTCAGTCTTTTTTCATACATGTCATCCACAGCGGATTGCCAGTATCTTTCCACCGTCCTTCCATTGACCTTCATGATCACCTACAAGCGGAGAAAATATTATAACCACGTATATATGCATGCATGGATCAAATTCATACAAAAATTTGGCATGACCTTCCCTAAACATAGGACATATTGAGTTTGCATGCCTGAAATTCGCCAAAACGGAATTGAATCTACAATTCAGCAAAACATAGGCAACTCATGTCACCCACATTATTTCATCAAATACACACTGTAGGCAACTCAAATTATGCCACACACAATTCGGTATATTCTCATATCGCCCATATATATATAGTTTCTGTCCTATCCACACAAACACTTTTTTTGCTCACCTATGTGTCGAGAGGGATATCGAGCACCTTTCTTCTTAATTACCTAGTGGCTCTATAGATATATAGCTCTAACTAGATAGCTAGCTAGGGAGAGAGTGAGAGGAGAAAAGGGAAGGCATTAATGGAAGGGGGTGGTGGAGGGCAAAGAAGAGGGGAAGGGAGGGCATTAATGGAGGGGGTGGTGGTGGAGGGCAAAGAAGAAGGGGTGGTGGAGGGCAAATAAGAGGGGGAGGGAGGGCTCTAATGGAGGGGTGTGGTGGAGGGGCAAAGAAGAGGGGGGTGATGGAAGGGCAAAGAAGAGGTGGGTGATGGAAGGGCAAAGAAGAGGGGGTGATGGAAGGGCAATGAAGAGGGGGGGTGATGGAAGGGCAAAGAAGAGTGGAAGGGAGGGCTCTAATGGAGGGGTGGTGGAGGGGGAGCATTGGAACAAGCAAGGTGCAAGGAAAGGGAGAGAAAGGAAGGGGGAGGAAGAAGAAAGGGGAGGAAGGAGGGGAAAGGTGGTAGGTGGCTGGCGGGCATAGCAGTAGCGCGGGTCTCCTATGCGCGCTACTGCTACGGCAACTTGCAAAATATCTACGGCTGGTGGTGCACTACCTATAGCGCGGGCTAAAATAACACGCTACTGGTAAAATTTTATAGATAGAAAAAATAGCAGTAGCGCGTTTATATCAATAGGCGCTATAGATCCTAAACTAACAGTAGCACTGGTTGGGCGACAAGTGCTGCTAATATTTAGTGATCAGATATTGTGGTGTGTTACACTTAGCAGTAGCGTGGGTTTAGATAATAAGCGTTGCTGCTAACTTATACCAGTAGCGTTCTTTCTAGCCAGCGCTACTACAAACTACTATAGTAGCGTGGGGTCACAAACAAACGCTACTGGTAAACTTCTATCTATAAGCGTTTTCCTAGTAGTGTAACCACAGCATTAGACATATGGATCCAAATCAGCCCCATAACGAAGCAACACATAAACTAGGGTTTAAGCTTCTGTCACTCTAGAAACCCATCATCTACTTATTACTTTCCAATGCCTTCCTCTAGGCCCAAATAATGGTGAAGTGTCATGTAGTCGACATTCACATAACACTGCTACCTCTTGAGCACTGCGTTGGATTTCGCCGAAGAGAAGAGGATGATGCAGTAAAGTAGCGTAAGTATTTCCCTCAGTTTTTGAGAACCAAAGTATCAATCCAGTAGGAGACCACGCACAAGTCCCTCGTACCAACACAAAATGATAGCAACTCGCAACCAACGCTTAGGGGTTGTCAATCCCTTCACGATCACTTACGAGAGTGAGATCTGATAGAGATAATATTTTTGGTATTTTTGATAGATAGATGCAAAGTAAAAAGTAAAGGCAAAGTAAAAACAAAGCAAGTAAATAAAGTGATATAGATTGATATGATGAGAATAGACCCGGGGGCCATTGGTTTCACTAGTGGCTTCTCTCAAGAGCATAAGTATTCTACGGTGGGTGAACAAATTACTGTTGAGCAATTGACAGAATTGAGCATAGTTATGAGTATATCTAGGCAATGATCATTTATATAGGCATCACGTCCAAAACAAGTAGATCGAAACGATTCTGCATCTACTACTATTACTCCACACATCGACCGCTATCCAGCATGCATCTAGAGTATTAAGTAAAAACAGAGTAACGCCGTAAGCAAGATGACATGATGTAGAGGGATAAATTCATGCAATATGATAAAAAAACATCTTTTTATCCTTGATGGAAACAATACAATACGTGCCTTGCAACTCTTTCTATCACTGAGTAAGGACACCGCAAGATTGAACCCAAAGCTAAGCACTTCTCCCATTGCAAGAACTACCAATCTAGTTGGCCAAACCAAAAAGATAATTCGAAGAGACTTGCAAAGATAACTCAATCATACATAAAAGAATTTAGAGAAGAATCAAATATTTTCCATAGATAATACGGGATCATAAACCCACAATTCATCAGTCTCAACAAACATACCGCAAAAAAGAAGATTGCATCGAATAGATCTCCATGAGAGAGGGGGAGAACATTATATTGAGATCCAAAAAGAGAGAAGAAGCAATCTAGCTACTAGCTATGGACCCGAAGGTCTGAAGTAAACTACTCACACTTCATTGGAGGGGCTATGGTGATGATGTAGAAGCCCTCCATGGTGGATGCCCCCTCCGGCGGAGCTCCGGAACAGGCCCCAAGATGGGATCTCGTGGATACCGAAAGTTGCGGCGGTGGAATTTGGTTTTTGGCTCCTGTTCTGATTGTTCGGGGATACGTAGGTATATATAGGAGGAAGTAGTACGTCGGTGGAGCTTCGAGGGGCCCACGAGCTAGGGGGCGCGCCCAGGGGGGCACGCCCTCCACCCTCGTGACCTCCTCGGAAGCTTCTTGGAGTAGGGTCCAAGTCTCATGGATCACGTTCGGTTGGAAAATCGCAATCCCGAAGGTTTCATTCCGTTTGGACTCCGTTTGATATTCTATTTCTTCGAAATACTGAGAAAGACAAAAAACAGCAATTCTGGGCTGGGCCTCCAGTTAATAGGTTAGTCCCAAAAGTAATATAAAAGTGGAAAATAAAGCCCAATATAGTCCAAAACAGTAGATAAAGTAGCATGGATCAATCAAAAATTATAGATACGTTGGAGATGTGTTAGGCATCCCCAAGCTTAGTTCCTGCTCGTCCTCGAGTAGGTAAATGATAAAAAAGAATTTTTGATGCGGCGTGATACTTTGCATAATTTCAATGTAAATCTTCTTAATTGTGATATGAATATTCAGATCTGAAAGATTCAAGACAAAAGTTCATATTGACACAAAAATAATAATACTTCAAGCATACTAATCAAAGCAATCATGTCTTCTCAAAATAACATGGCAAAAGAAAGTCCATCCCTACAAAATCATATAGTTAGGCTATGCTTCATTTTCGTCACACAAAGATGTTCCCAACTTCTATACCCCCGATGACAAGCCAAACAATTGTTTCATACTTAAATAATCTCAAACTTTTTCAACCTTCACGCAATACATGAGGGTGAGCAATGGATATAGCACTATGGGTGGAATAGAATATGATGATGGGGATTGTGTGGAGAAGACAAAAAAGAAGAAAGTCTCACATTGACGAGGATAATCAACGGGCTATGGAGATGCCCATCAATTAATGTCAACATGAGGAGTAGGGATTGCCATGCAACGGATGCACTAGAGCTATGAATGCTCAACAAAAGAAAACTAGTGGGTGTGCATCCAACTTGGTTGCTCACGAAGACCTAGGGCATTTGAGGAAGCCCATTGTAGGAATATACAAGCCAAGTTCTATAATGAAAAATTCCCACTAGTATAAAAAGACAACTTATGAGACTCACTACATGAAAAACATGGTGCTACTTTGAAGCACAACATATGAGACTCACTAGATGAAGAACAAGGTGCTACTTTGAAGCACAAGTGTGGAAAAAGATATAATAGCATTGCCCTTTTTATTTTTTTATTTTCTTTTTTTGGGCCTTTCTTTCTTTTTTTGGCCTTTCTCTTTTTTTGGGGCAATGCTCTAATAATTATGATCATCACACTTCTA
Source organism: Triticum timopheevii (assembly GCA_963921465.1). Classification (NCBI taxonomy): domain Eukaryota; kingdom Viridiplantae; phylum Streptophyta; class Magnoliopsida; order Poales; family Poaceae; genus Triticum; species Triticum timopheevii. Next base: position 482,492,505 of record OY997270.1, on the reverse strand, counting down.
TTGATTACAACACAAGGATTACAACTCGAAACTTAGAACAAGATATGACTCTATATGAATGCCTCCGGCGGTGTACCGGGATGGTGCAATGAATCAAAAGTGACATGTATGAAAAATAATGCATGGTGGCTTTGCCACAAATACGATGTCAACTACAAGATCATGCAATGGCAATATGACAAAAGTAATGTATGTCTGAATATGATGATGAAAGTTGCATGGCAATATATCTCGGAATGGCTATGGAAATGCCATGATAGGTAGGTATGGTGGCTGTTTTGAGGAAGATATAAGGAGGTTTATGTGTGATAGAGCATATCGTATCACGGGGTTTTGGATGCACCGGCGAAGTTTGCGCCAACCCTCAAGGTGAGAAAGGGCAATGCACGGTACCGAGGAGGCTAGCAAAGGTGGAAAGGCGAGAGTGCGTATAATCCATGGACTCAACATTAGTTAAAAGAACTCATATACTTATTGCAAAAATTTAGAAGTCATCAAAAACTCAAGTACTACGCGCATGTTCCTAGGGGGATAGATTTTTAGGAAAAGACCATCGCTCGTCCCCGACTGCCACTCATAAGGATGCACAAGCCAGGTACACTTCATGTTTCAAATTTCTTACACAACTTTAACCATACGTGCATGCTACGGGATTTGCAAACTTCAACACAAGTATTTCTCAAATTCATAATCATCCAACTAGAACGAATTTGATATTATCACCTCCATATCTCAAAACAATTATCAAGCATCAAACTTATCTTAGTATTCAATTCACTCAAAAGAAAGTTTCACATATCTTGAACACCAAGTATATTAACATTAAGCAAATTACCATGCTATTAAAGACTCTCAAAATAATCTAAGTGAAGCATGAGAGATCAACTAGTTTCTTTAAAACAAATCCACCACCGTGCTCCAAAAGATCTAAGTGAAGTACTAGAGCAAAAATTATCACACTCAAAAGATATAAGTGAAGCACTATGAGCAAAACTATCAAGCTCAAAAGATATAAGCGAAGCACCTAGAGTATTCTAACAAATTCCAAATCATGTATGGCTCTCTCAAAAGATGTGTACAGCAAGGATTATTGTGGTAGACTAAAAAGCAAATACACAAATAATACAAGACGCTCCAAGCAAAACACATATGATGTTGGTGAATAAAAATATAGCTCCAAGTAAATTACCGATGGAAGTGGACGAAAGAGGGGATGCCTTCCGGGGCATCCCCAAGATTTGACTTTTTGGTGTCCTTGGATTATCTTGGGGGTGCCATGGGCATCCCCAAGCTTAGGCTCTTGCCACTCCTTGTTCCATAATCCATCAAAAGAATTCACCCAAAACTTGAAAACTTCACAACACAAAACTCAACAGAAATCTCGCGAGCTCCGTTAGAGAAACAAAACAAAAGACTACTTCAAGGTACTTTAATGAACTCATTCTTTATTTATATTGGTGTTAAATCTACTGTATTCCAACTTCTCTATGGTTTATAAACTAATTTACTAGCCATAGATTCATCAAAATAAGCAAACAACACACGAAAAACAGAATCTGTCAAAAACAGAACAGTCTGTAGCAATCTGTAACTAACGCAAACTTCTGGAACTCTAAAAATTATACCAAAATAGGAAGTTCTGGAAAATTTGTTTATTGATCAGCAGAAAAAAGAATCAATGCAAAAGCACATTCCTGTGATTTATCATAACTTAATTTGTGTGTGCAAAGTTTCTGTTTTTCAGGAGAATCAAATCAACTATCATCGTAGGTTATCCTATAGATCCTACTTGGCACAAACACTAATTAAAACATAAAACCACATCCAAACAGAAGGTAGATGGATTATTTATTCCTAAACATAAGCAAAAACAAAAAACACAAAATAAAATTGGGTTGCCTCCCAACAAGCGCTTTTCTTTAAAGCCTTTTTAGCTAGGCATTGAGATTCAATGATGCTCACAAGAAAGACAAGACTTGAGGCACAAAGAGAGCATCATAAAACACGTGATAAACACATCTAAGTCTAACATACTTCCTATGCATAGGCATCTTATAGGCAAACAAATTATGAAGGCAAGCAAAAACTAGCATATGCAAGGAGGCACAAAAGTAACAATAGCAATCTCAACATAACGAGAGGTAATTTATTATCATGAAAATTTCTACGACCATATTTTCCTCTCTTATAATAATTACATGTGGGATTATAAGAAAATTCAACAAAATAACTATCACATAAAATATTTTCAACACGATCCACATGCATGCAAAGTTGACACTCTTCTGAAATAGTGGGATTAACATTAACTAAAGTCATGACCTCTCCAAACCCACTTTTATCAAAAATTTCATAAGATTGAATAGTCTCCCACTACTAGGGAAGACCTTATACACAGAACCTTAGCAGTAGCGTGGGTCAAAAAAGCTCGCTAGTGCTAATTAGCAGTAGCGCGCCTGAGGAAACCGCGCTGCAGATAAAGATCTAGCAGTAGCGCGTCTTGCTTCAAACACGTTACTACTAAAATTCCCACGGCTTAGCCGATAGGCTAAACATAATAGTAGTGATCTATAACGAACCGTGCTACCGCTACTTTATTTGTAGCAGCACGTTTTAATATAAACTCGCTACTGCTAAAGGTTATAAAATTAAATGGAAAGAAAATGGAAAGGTTATTGAAAATGAAAGAAATAGAATAAGGTGAAAGGAAAAAAGTAAAATGTGAAGAAAACTAAACGAAAAAGGGGAAAAAAGAGAAAGGAGTAGCAGTAGCGTGCATCACAGAACGCGCTGTAGCTAAGATAGCAGCAGCGCTTTTCCTGGAACGTGTTGCTGCTACTTCTGACTTAACCACGGGGTTCGTCCTTCCCCATGCGGCCACTTCCCCCAAATCCAACTCTCTCCACTCTCGCCGCCGCCGTCGCCCGTCGGCCGCCGCGCGCTCTCCGCACCCTCTACGCTGCCCCGACCCCAGATTCAACACCGCCCCTGCCCCCGACCTCAACGCCACCCCGGACGCTGCCCCGCCCCCGACCTCGACGCCGGCCGCCATCCGCCGCGCGCCCGAGCCCCGACCCCGACTTCGACGCTGCCCTGCCCCTCCCTCGTCACAGGCACCCGAGGTGAGCACGCCCGCTCCTCCCTCTCCCCTACCTCTGCCTAGGGTTTCTTTATATTTTAGTTGCATCAAATTAGTTAGGGTTCATGTAAGACTGGAAACAAATCGGATGCGGATGCGGCTCAAATTAGTTAGGGTTCATGTAATTAAGGGTGAAAACGAATCAAATTTCTAAGATGAATCATAAAACGAGGAAAATTTGACCACTTATTTCACTTTATAGTTGGATAATTGAAATATCCGCTACCACTTTCCACCCCTATAGGTTCATCAAATTAGATGGTAATTAGGGCAGTAGTTCCTAGGTACTAATTAGTTAGTAAGAACTAGGTACTAGAATATTTTTATTTATAGTAAGTTTATTTTTAGTAATAACTAGTTGAATTAATAGAACTAGTTAGTAAGAACTTGTTTCTATTTTTTAGTTAAAGCAATTTTTCCCGCCTCGACGTGGACGATGACTATCCCGCATCCTCATCGTCGAGTCAGCGGAGGACGACACCTTTTTGACCAGATCGGCAATGTTCGGGACTGGGCTCCGTCGGGGTGGTACTGGGAGGCGCTACCTACCGGGGGGCGCAGGTTGGTGAGGAGCCAGCCTGTCGTTGACCCGAACCTTCTTTGGTGGCGGTCGCGTGGGCCAGTGACGATCCAGAGGCTCGAGGACTCCGCGGAGGTGGTGCGTCACCGTGTCAGTGAGGAGGACGCGCATGTCCATCGCTACTTGTTTGCGTTGGAGCACATGTTGTTCTCCAATACCTGGCAGGTTCTCCGGGGATCTCACTGGAGCTATGATCCCGTGATGGTTCCTTCTCTGTGGGTGTCCACCGCCCGCGCCGATACCCGTCGTGTGCTAGGGTTTTAGTTGTATTAGTGATGTTATATGTATGACACTATTCGTGATGTATTAGTGATAATATTCGACGATGTATGGACGCATGAGATGATTTACTTTTGCTTATTTAATGCATTCTAATTTGAGTCCTATAAGATATTTTGAAATGTATATCTTGTGTTGCTCAATATCCAAGTGGCCGGTCATGTTTGCAGGTTACACCTCCGAGTGGCCTATGTTTTTCCGGAGTGTTGATTCATTTCCGTTCCGGCAAATTTGAGGCGCTCGATATGTCCTATTTTAGCAAAGGTCATGCCGGATTTTTCCGTGAATTTTGGCATGACTTGTGCCAGAATATGTAGGAAATATCGAGTGCCCCGGATTTGTGTGTTGAGTATCTTGGTAGTTGTCTTCGATCAATTTTCAATTAATGTTTTAACTATGAACATAGGAAATGTCTGACGACGAAAAGGATTTCGGTATTTGCAAATACTGTGAAGACGAGCGCGGCCTGTGCGACGGAATCTTCCTAGATGATGATAGGCGCTTCAGCATCAAGCTGGACGAGAACTTCGAAGTGGATACAGTAAGTCACAACGACAAGTCTTTTTTCGTAATTAAGCATGACATCTGCTTCATTTGCTTCAACTTATATTTTTTTTACTATTCTACTAGCGTATCCCCTGCCATGCAAGAGTTTTTGTATTGGATAAGATAGGTTTCAGTCATAGTGCGGAGGAAAAGAAAGTTTACTTGAAGACCGAGCATGGTTATATTTTCCATGCAAAATTATACAATTCAGACGACTACACCTATTTTGGATGCAAAACATGGCGAGCACTATGCAAGACTTATGCATTTGAGCCTGATATGGTTATCACCTTTGATATTCGTCCGGAAGATGATATTGAAGGTAATACCGACATCTGGGTCGATGTGCAGACGCCTCCAGTTATACCATTATGTAAGTTTCTCAACCATATTTATGTCTTTGATATTGTTTATTCAAAAATAGTTGACAGCTAATTTGTATTGTCAGCTTATTTCGGTGCAAGCAAACATGTCTAGCACTTGGTAGACATGACAGTATACTGTCCTGGGGCTGAACTCAACTGCGAGGAGCTCAGTCATTATGTTTCATGGCTTGAGGATCTTGATATTGTCAAGACAAATTTTCTTCCTGCATTTAGAAATGTTAGTACTGAAAATGTGCGACCAATAGTGTTCGTAATGAACTACGGTCACATCTATTTAGGAAGGATGGTAATTTTTTTACTATTTGTCATCAGTGCATCTTTTCCATACATTATTTTTGAAGCTAAACTTCATTGCTAAGTATGTTACCATACGATGTTCTTCAACAGGGACTCCCAATGAATGTTGTGCCTTATGGGATCAAGACTAAAGGTACCATGAGTATTATCAGCTTACGGCCAAGATATCCTACAGATTACTTTAGTGCATTCAAGATTAGCGACGGATGCTTAATAGTGCAAGACTGGACCAAATATGTGATGGGGGAGCGCAGAGAAGTACTAGGGGGCAGCAAACAGATGCGCTACCCACGATTAGGAGACAGGTTCATCTGCATGCTCCAGTTTGATCAAGGAGGAGAGCTATACATGTTTTATGTTATTTTACCTAAGAGAGAGCAGCAGGAGTGATTAGCTAGCTAGAAATGAGTTTGAGGATGATGATGTGCTACACTATTACTATGATGATAAAATAGCTAGTGTTGGTGGTAATGACTATGATGATTATTATTAGCTAGTGTTAGTGGTGATTAAATAAATACTGTTGGTGGTAATGACTATGATGATGATTAAATAGCTTGTGCTAGCGGATTAGATTCAAGTGGAGGCAACATGTGGTGCACATCGAAAGTACTACTAGTCCAAACTAGATCAAGTTTGGATTAGTAGTATACTTTTGACATGCACCACATATTGCCTCCACTTGAACCTAATCCAAATTCATTTGACACACTGTTATGGACATAATGATGTAAACCTCATAACTGGTATTGTACCAATATTTGTACGATGGCGCATAAATACACTAAAAAAATACTAGTAGCGATGGATAGAAAACACGCTACAAGTAGTTACCTTAGCAGTAGCGTGGTACTGAAAAAACACTGCAGCTATTTGTCCTAGCAGTAGCGCGTGCGGGCACGCGTTACTGCTAAGCAATACCTGTAGCGCCTTATTAGTAGCGGACACAAAACCCGCGCTACTAGTGGACACAAAACCCGCGCTACTAGTGGACACAAAACCCGCGCTACTGCTAGGGTTTTCCCTAGTAATGTCCAAATATGTGGGATCTAGAGTTGACACTCTTCCAAACCCACTTTCAATATTATTGCAAACAATATTATCAATCTCATATTCATCATGGGGATTAAATAATTTTTCAAGATCATAAGAAGAATCACCCCAATCATGATCATTGCAACAAGTAATAGACATAGCAAAACTAGCATCCCCAAGCTTAGGGTTTTGCATATTATTAGCACAATTGGCATCAAGAGAATTTATAGTAAAATCATTGCAATCATGCTTTTTATTCAAAGATCTATCGTGAATCACTTCATAAAGTATTTCATCACAATTCTTGGATTCATGGATTTCAAGCAAAACTTCATAAAGATAATCTAGTGCACAAAACTCACTAGCAATAGGTTCATCATAATTGGATCTCTTAAAGAGATTAGCAAGTGGATGAGGATCGATAGACTTTTAGCAAGCAAAGATGCAAGCAAAAAGAAGGTACATGGAGACACAAGCAAACAAGAAGGCAAGCAAAAGAGAGAGGAGATTGGGAAAGAGAGGGCGAATAAAACGGCAAGGGTGAAGTGGGGGAGAGGAAAATGAGAGGCAAATGGCAAATAATGTAATGTGAGAGATAGGGATTGCGATGGGTACTTGGTATGGTTGACTTGCTTGCGTGAGCCTCCCCGGAAACGGCGCCAGAAATTCTTCTTGCTACCTCTTGAGCACTGCGTTGGATTTCCCCGAAGAGGACAGGATGATGCAGTAAAGTAGCGTAAGTATTTCCCTCAGTTTTTGAGAACCAAGGTATCAATCCAGTAGGAGACCACGCACAAGTCCCTCATACCTACACAAAACGATAGCAACTCGCAACCAACGCTTAGGGGTTGTCAATCCCTTCATGATCACTTACGAGAGTGAGATCTGATAGAGATAATATTTTTGGTATTTTTGATAGATAGATGCAAAGTAAAAAGTAAAGGCAAAGTAAAAACAAAGGAAGTAAATAAAGTGATATAGATTGATATGATGAGATTAGACCCGGGGGCCATAGGTTTCACTAGTGGCTTCTCTCAAGAGAATAAGTATTCTACGGTGGGTGAACAAATTACTGTTGAGCAATTGACAGAATTGAGCATAGTTATGAGTATATCTAGGCAATGATCATTTATATAGGCATCACATCCAAAGCAAGTAGATCGAAATGATTCTGCATCTACTACTATTACTCCACTCATCGACCGCTATCCAGCATGCATCTAGAGTATTAAGTAAAAACAGAGTAACGCCGTAAGCAAGATGACATGATGTAGAGGGATAAATTCATGCAATATGATAAAAAAACATCTTTTTATCCTTGATGGAAACAATACAATACGTGCCTTGCAACTCTTTCTGTCACTGAGTAAGGACACCGCAAGATTGAACCCAAAGCTAAGCACTTCTCCCATTGCAAGAACTACCAATCTAGTTGGCCAAACCAAAAAGATAATTCGAAGAGACTTGCAAAGATAACTCAATCATACATAAAAGAATTCAGAGAAGAATCAAATATTTTCCATAGATAATACGAGATCATAAACCCACAATTCATCGGTCTCAACAAAAAACCGCAAAAAAGAAGATTACATCGAATAGATCTCCACGAGAGAGGGGGAGAACATTGTATTGAGATCCAAAAAGAGAGAAGAAGCCATCTAGCTACTAGCTATGGACCCGAAGGTCTAAAGTAAACTACTCACACTTCATTGGAGGGGCTATGGTGATGATGTAGAAGCCCTCCGTGGTAGATGCCCCCTCTGGTGGAGCTCCGGAACAGGCCCCAAGATGGGATCTCATGGATACAGAAAGTTGCGGCGGTGGAATTAGGTTTTTGGCTCCTGTTCTGATCATTCGGGGATACATAGGTATATATAGGAGGAAGGAGTACGTCAGTGGAGCTCCGAGGGGCCCACGAGGTAGGGGAGCGTGCCCAGGGGGGCACCCTCCACCCTCGTGACCTCCTCGGAAGCTTCTTGGAGTAGGGTCCAAGTCTCCTGGATCACGTTCGGTTGGAAAATCACGATCCCGAAGGTTTCATTCCGTTTGGACTCCGTTTGATATTCTGTTTCTTCGAAGTACTGAAAAAGGCAAAAAACAGCAATTCTGGGCTGGCCTCCGGTTAATAGCTTAGTCCCAAAAGTAATATAAAAGTGGAAAATAAAGCCCAATATAGTCCAAAACAGTAGATAAAGTAGCATGGAGCAATCAAAAATTATAGATACGTTGGAGACGTATCAAACACCACTAGAGGAAAGACAACATACATCTCATCAAAATATCGAACGAATACCAAATTCACATGACTATAGCAAGACTTCACCCATGTCCTCAGGAACAAACGTAACTACTCACAAAGCATATTCATGTTCATAATCAGAGGAGTAATAATATGCATTAAGGATCTAAACATATGATCTTCCACCCAAGTAAACCAATTAGCATCAACTACAAGGAGTAATCAACACTACTAGCAAGCCACAGGTACCAATTTGTTGTTTGGATACACGATTGGATACAAGAGATGAACTAGGGTTTTGAGAGGAGATGGTGCTGGTGAAGATGTTGATGGAGATTGACCCTCTCCCGATGTGAGGATCGTTGGTGATGACGATGGTGATGATTTCCCCTTCCCGGCGGGAAGTTTCCCCAGCAGAACAGCTCCGCTGGAGCCCTAGATTGGTTCCGCCAAGGTTCCGCCTCGTAGCGGCGGAGTTTCGTCCCGTAAGCTTGCCCATGATTTTTTCCAGGGTAAAAGCCTTCATATAGCAGAAGATGGACACCGGGGGGCCACCAGGGGGCCCAGGAGACAGGGGGCGCGCCCCCACTCTCCTGGCCAGGGTGTGGCCCCCCTGAGGTGTTTCTTCCGCTCAATAATTCTTATTTATTCCAAAAATAAGTTTCGTGGAGTTTCAGGATGTTTGGAGCAGTGCAGAATATGTTTCCAATATTTGCTCCTTTTCCAGCCAGAATTCCAGCTGCCGGCATTCCCCCTCTTCATGGTAAACCTTGTAAAATAAGAGAGAATAGCCATAAGTATTGATATATAATGTGTAATAACAGCCCATAATGCAATAAATATTGATATAAAAGCATGATGCAAAATGGATGTATCAACTCCCCCAAGCTTAGACCTCGCTTGTCCTCAACCGGAAGCTGAAATCGAAAAATATGTCCACATGTTTAGAGATAGAGGTGTCGTTAAAAATAAAATACGGACATGAGGGCATCATGATCATTCTTATAGAGCAACATATATAGATTTTAACATATGAATTCTTATGATCAAGTAACGATCAATTCACAATGTCAAGAATGGTTCAGAAACTTCATTGGAAGCTAACAAACTATAATCTCAGTCACTGAAGCAATTGCAATTTATCGTAACATCAAAAAGATTCAAGAATAGAGCTTTTCAACAAGTCCACATACTCAACTATCATGTAGTCTTCTATAATTGCTAACACTCACGCAATACTTGTGGTTATGGAGTTTCAGCCGAACACTGAGAAAGATTGGGGCTTATTATGTTGCCTCCCAATGTATTCACCTTTAGGTGATGTCAACAATAATTGTCCATGCTAACTTACACTCAATTGGATATATGTATCATGATCTTTCAAAGCGAGGAGCTTGCCAAAGGATAAAATGAAAAAGGGAAAGGTGAAGATCACCTTGACTCAAGCATAAAGCAAAAACATAGAGAAAAATATAGGCCCTTCGCAGAGGGAAGCAGAGGTTCTCATGTGCGTTTAGGGTTGGATGCATAAAATCTTAATGCAAAAGAATGTCACTTTATATTTCCACTTGTATATGGACCTTTATTATGCAGTCCATCGCTTTTATTACTTCCATAACAAGATCGTATAAAACTTATTTTCTCTGCAATAATAAGTCATACATATTTAGATAGCAATTTTTATTGCCTGCAACATGACAACTTACTTGAAGGATCTTACTCAATCCATGGGTAGGTATGGTGTACTCTCATGGCAAAACTGGGTTTAAGGATATTTGGAAGCACAAGTAGTATCTCTACTTGGTGCAAGGAGTTTGGCTAGCATGAGGGGAAAGGCAAGCTCAACATGTTTGGAAGGTCAATGACAATATACTTTAACTGAGTTGTGAGAAAACATAAACCATTACATTGTCTTCCTTGTCCAACAACAACTCTTTTAGCATGTCATACTTAATGAGTGCTTCAAATCATAAAAGATGTCCATGATAATATATTTGCATGTGAACCTCTCTTTCCTTATCACTTCCTATTAATTGCAACGATGACCAAAACTACGTTCATCAACTCGCAACAACTTTTATGCCTCATACTTTCTATGTGTGAAGTCATCACTAACCATAAGATCAATATGAACACTTTTATTCTTTCTACTTTCCCAAGATCATAGCAAGATAGCAAAGCCCTTGACTCAACACTAATCTTTATTATAGATGGCTCAAGGACTCGATTACATAAAGAGATCACAAAGCAAAACTCAAAACTACTTGATATAAAAACTTCAATCTACTAGATCAAGATACTACTAAAAGGATCGAACTAAATAAAACGGTAAAGATAGGAGTGTGATGGTGATACGATACCGGGGCACCTCCCCCAAGCTAGGCAGTTGCCAAGGGGAGTGCCCATACCCATATGATTATGTCTTCGGAGGTGGTGAAGTAGGAGTTGTTGATGATGTAGGCTTGTCATCCATCTTCCAAGGCATATGCTCACCATCATAGAAGGATGATCGAGTCTCCGGGATCCTTAAATCTGCAGCCAAACTCATCCTCTTGAATCTATATTCATACTCACAGTTTTGGTTTTGCAGGTCATAGATCTGGGCTTGGAGGTGCTCGATTTTCTCTTGAAGCTTGAAGATGGTTTCCCCAATGTCTTTGGCATCTAGAATGTGGTTGTTGGCAAACTCCGTGATCATCATCTGGTTGGCGTTGGGTCCACGCTCCACCATCCCTTGGCACTTGAAAACTTGCTACTCCACGGCTTCGAGATTTGTCTCCATGCTTCCGGTATGCTTTGGTCCCTCCACATCACGGATGTGCAGCACCCCCTCACGCATCTCAATGGTTTGAGGGTGTTGGAGCACCTCCGCGAGATAAGGGTTGATGACCCTCTCGAAAAACTTGTCCTTGGGAGCGCTTGGAGACGTCATGATGCTCTAGATCTGAAACAGAAACAGCTCAAAGCAAAAACAGAGGATAATTGCATGATACGGTGGTCAAAACCTTTAGGAGTTTATATAATGGATTTTTACTGACCAAAATACGTAACGTGCAAGAAAACGGAGTCCGGGAGGCACCCGAGGTGGCCATGAGATAGGGGGGCACGCCCAGTAAGGGTGGGCGCGCCCTCCACCCTCCTGGAGGCCTCGTGTCCTTCCCGGAGTACTTCTTTCTTCCTAAAATTCTTAAATATTCCAAAACTGATAAAAAGTGCCATTAGAATTGTTTTGAAGTTGGTTTACTTACCGTACCACATACCTATTCCTTTTCGGAGTCTGGAACGTTCTGGAAAGTGTCCCTTATGTATTCCTCCGGGGTTACGGTTTCAATAATATTAGTTTCAACATTGATATGATTACCCGAGATATAATGTTTGATTCTTTGACCGTTCACCACCCTCGGACGTGTGCCTTCGAAGTTGTTAATTGTTATGGCACCAGAACGATAGACCTCCTCGATAACGTAAGGACCTTCCCATTTAGAGAGAAGTTTTCCTGCAAAAAATCTTAAACGAGAGTTGAATAATAACACATAATCACCTACATTAAACTCACACTTTTGTATCCTTTTGGCATGGCAGCGTTTGACTTTTTCTTTGAATAGCTTGGCATTCCCATAGGCTTGGGTTCTCCATTCATCAAGTGACCTAATATCAAATAACCTCTTCTCACCGGCAAGTTTGAAGTCATAGTTGAGCTCTTTAATAGCCCAATATGCTTTATGTTCAAGTTCTAGGGGTAAATGACATGCTTTTCCATAAACCATCTTATATGGAGACACACCCATAGGATTTTTGTATGCAGTTCTATAAGCCCATAATGCATCATCAAGTTTTTTGGACCAATTCTTTCTTGATCTATTGACAGTCTTTTGCAAAATTAATTTGAACTCTCTATTGCTCAACTCTACTTGACCACTAGACCACGGATGATAAGGAGATGCGATTCTATGATTAACATCATACTTAGCAAGCATCTTATGGAAAGCGCCATGAATAAAATGTGAACCACAATCAGTCATAAGATATCTAGGAACTCCAAACCTCAGAAAAATAACTTCTTTAAGCATTTTAATAAAAGTGTTATGATTAGCACTACTAGTTGGAATAGCTTCTACCGACTTAGTAACATAATCAACAGCAACTAAAATATGTGTATAACCCTGAGAGGCAGGAAAAGATCCCATATAGTTAAAGCCCCAAACATCAAACGGTTCAATAACAAGAGAATAATTCATAGGCATTTCTTGACGTCTACTGATATTACCAATTCTTTGACATTCATCACAAGATAAGACAAACTTACGAGCATCTTTGAAGAGAGTAGGCCAATAAAAACCGGATTGCAGTACCTTATGTGCAGTTCTATCTCTAGCGTGGTGTCCTCCATAGGATTCAGAGTGACACTTGCGTAGGATCTGTTCCTGTTCATGCTGAGGTACACAACGTCTAATAACACCATCTACTCCTTTATAAAGGTGTGGGTCATCCCAGAAGTAATGTCTTAAATCATAAAAGAACTTTTTCTTTTGCTGGTATGTGAAACTAGGTGGTATAAATTTAGCAACAATGTAATTAGCATAATCAGCATACCAAGGAGCAGTACGAGAAGCATTAATGACAGCTAATTGTTCATCAGGAAAGCTATCATCAATAGGTAGTGGGTCATCAAGAACATTCTCTAACCTAGACAAGTTATCTACAACAGGGTTCTCAGCTCCATTTCTATCAATAATATGCAAATCAAATTCTTGGAGCAAGAGAATCCATCTAATGAGTCTAGACTTATCATCTTTCTTTTCCATAAGATATTTAATAGCAGCATGATCAGTGTGAATAGTAACTTTAGAATCAACAATATAAGGCCTAAACTTATCACATGCGAACACAACTGCTAAGAACTCTTTTTCAGTAGTAGCATAATTTCTCTGGGCGGTATCAAGAGTCTTACTAGCATACTGGATACCATTCAATTTCTTATCTACTCTTTGCCCAAAAACAGCACCTACAGCATAATCACTAGCATCACACATAATTTCAAAAGGTAAATTCCAATGAGGTGGCTAAACAATAGGTGCAGTGATCAAAGCTTTCTTGAGTATTTCAAATGCTTCTACACAATCATCATCAAAGACAAAAGTAATATCTTTTTGCAATAAATTAGTCAGAGGCCTAGAGATTTTAGAAAAGTCCTTAATGAACCTCCTATAAAAACTGGCATGACCAAGGAAACTTCTTATACCTTTTATGTCCTTGGGACATGGCATATTTTCAATAGCATCAACTTTAGCCTTATCAACTTCAATAACTCTCTCGGAAATCTTATGCCCCAAGACAATGACTTCATTAACCATAAAGTGGCACTTTTCCCAATTCAACACGGGGCTAGCGTCTTCACATCTCTGCAAAACTCGATCAAGGTTGCTCAAGCAATCATCAAAAGAGGATCCATAGACGGAGAAATCATCCATGAATACCTCACAAATCTTTTCACAAAAGTCAGAGAATATAGCCATCATGCACCTTTGAAAGGTAGCAGGTGCATTACATAAACCAAAAGGCATACGTCTATAAGAAAAAGTACTGAAGGGGCAAGTAAAAGTAGTTTTTGATTGATCCCCCGCTGACACAGGTATTTGAGAGAAACCAGAATAACCATCTAGAAAGCATAAATGAGTGTGTTTGGATAGTATTTCTAGCATTTGATCAATAAAAGATAAAGGGTAATGATCTTTCTTAGTAGCCTTATTTAATTTACTGAAATCATTTACCATCCTATAACCTGTAATAATTCTTTGCGGGATCGGTTCATCTTTATGATTAGGGACGACAGTAATACCTCCTTTTTAGGAACACAATGGACAGGGCTTACCCAATCACTATCAGCAACGGGATAAATTATACCTACCTCAAGGAGCTTTAGTATCTCCTTTCTTACCACTTCTTTCATTTTAGGATTCAGTCGTCGTTGAGCATCTCTAACTAGTTTGGCATCTTTCTCCACATTTATTTTGTGTTTGCATAGAGTGGGACTAATGCCCTTGAGATCATCCAGAGTATATCCAATAGCAGCTCGGTGCTTCTTCAGAGTTTTCAATAATGTTTCTTCTTCTTGTTCTGAAAGGTTAGCACCAATAATAAGAGGATATATTTTCTTTTCATCAAGATAAGCATACTTAAGATTATCAGGTAATGGTTTGAGTTCAAACACGGGATCACCCTTGGGTGGAGGGGGATCCCCAAGAATTTCAACGGGAGGGTTGTGTTTCAGCATAGGTTCCTTTTTAAGGAACACTTCATCTATTTCCCTTCTTTCCTTCATAAACATATCATTTTCATGGTCAAGCAAATATTGTTCTAATGGATCAGTAGGAGGCACGGCAATAGAAGTAAGACCAATAATCTCATCCTTACTAGGTGATTCTCTATCACGAGGTTGTCTATGAAACTTAGCAAAATTAAACTCATGTTTCATATCCCCTAAGCCAATTTCAACAACATCCTTTTCGCAATCAATCTTAGCACTAACAGTGTTCAAAAAGGGTCTACCAAAAATAATGGGACAAAAATCATCTTGTGGGGAACCAAGAACAAGAAAATCAGCAGGATATTTGACCTTCCCACACAAGACTTCGACATCTCTAACAATCCCAACTGGTTTAATAGTGTCCCTATTAGCAAGCTTAATGGTAACATCAATATCTTCTAATTCAATGGGTGTAATGTCGTGCATAATTTCTTTATATAAATCACAGGGTATTGCACTAGCACTAGCACCCATATCACCTAAGCCATGATAACAATGATCTCCTAGTTTAACAAAAATTACAGGCATGCCTACAATAGGTCTATGTATCTTAGTATTGGGTCTAGCAATATTAGCAGTCTCTCCACAGAAATAAATAACATGCCCATCTAAATCATCATCAAGAGATCTTTAACCATAGCAATACTAGGTTCAACTTTGATTTGCTTAGGAGGTGTATAAGTCCTAGTATTACTCTTACGAACAACAGTTGAAGTTTTAGCATGATCCTTTATCCTAACAAGAAAAGGAGGTTTCTCAACATAAGTAGTAGGAACAATAGGATCACTATAAATGAAAGACTTTTCTTCAACTATAATAGGTGCAACTACTTTTACTTCAACGGGAGGATTATATTTAAACCACTTCTCCTTAGGGAGATCAACGTGTGTAGCAAAAGATTCATAGAAAGAAGCTACTATCTCAGAGTCAAGTCCATATCTAGCGCTAAATCCACGAAAAGCATTGGTACCCATAAAAGATTTAACACAATCAAACTTGGGTGTCATACCTGACTCCTTACCATCGTCGGAACCCCAATCTTCAGAGTTGTGTTTAATTCTATCCAATAAGTTCCATTTGAATTCAATAGTCTTCAGCATATAAGAACCAACACAGGAAGTATTGAGCATGTTGCGATCATTGAGAGAAAGCCGAGCATAAAAAATTTGAATAATCATTTCTCTGGAAAGCTCATGATTGGGGCATGAATATAACATTGACTTAAGCCTCCCCCAAGCTTGAGCGATGCTTTCTCCTTCGCGAGGCCAGAAATTATATATGTAATTGCGATCACGGTGAACAAGATGCATAGGATAGAACTTCTGGTGAAATTCCAACTTCAATCGTTTATAATTCCAAGATCCCGTATCATCACATAGCCTATACCATGTTAATGCATCTCCCTTGAAAGATAAAGGGAAGACCTTCCTTTTGACAACATCATCGGGAATACCTGCAAGCTTAAATAATCCACAAACTTCATCCACAAAGATAAGGTGTAAATCGGGATGCAATGTTCCATCTCCTGCAAATGGATTATCTAGCAGTTTCTCTATCATACCCGAAGGAATCTCAAAGTAAATATTTTCAGTAGGTTCAGTAGGTTGAGGAGCAACTCTTTGCTCTTTTGGTCGGGGTGAAGATACCCCGAACAAGCCCCTCAAAGGATTAGTTTCCATAGTGACAAGTAACAGAAAATTTTAGCACACTATATAAATGTTTCCTTACCAAGTTCCACTCACAAAAAGCGCTACACTCCCCGGCAACGGCGCCAGAAAAGAGTCTTGATGACCCACAAGTGTAGGGGATCTATCGTAGTCCTTTCGATAAGTAAGACTGTCGAACTCAACGAGGAGCAGAAGGAAATGATAAGCGGTTTTCAGTAAGGTTTTCTCTTCAAGCACTGAAATTGTAGGTAACAGATAGTTTTGTGATAAGATAAACTGTAACGAGTGACAAGCAATGAAAGTAAATAAAGTGCAGCAAGGTGGCCCAATCCTTTTTGTAGCAAAGGATAAGCCTGGACAATTTCTTATAATGAGAAAAGAGCTCCCGAGGACACCAGGGAATTATCGTCAAGCTAGTTTTCATCACGCTCATATGATTCGCGTTCGGTACTTTGATAATTTAATATGTGGGTGGACCGGTGCTTGGGTACTGCCCTTACTTGGACAAGCATCCCACTTATGATTAACCCCTATTGCAAGCATCCGCAACTACAAAAGAAGTATTAAGGTAAACCTAACCACAACATTAGACATATGGATCCAAATTCGCCCCTAACGAAGCAACGCATAAACTAGGGTTTAAGCTTCTGTCACTCTAGCAACTCATCATCTACTTATTACTTCCCAATGCCTTCCTCTAGGCCCAAATAATGGTGAAGTGTCATGTAGTCGACGTTCACATAACACCACTAGAGGAAAGACAACATACATCTCATCAAAATATCGAATGAATACCAAATTCACATGACTACTAATAGCAAGACTTCACCCATGTCCTCAGGAACAAACGTAACTACTCACAAAGCATATTCATGTTCATAATCAGAGGAGTAATAATATGCATTAAGGATCTGAACATATGATCTTCCACCCAAGTAAACCAATTAGCATCAACTACAAGGAGTAATCAACACTACTAGCAACCCACATGTACCAATTTGTGGTTTGGATACAAGAGATGAACTAGGGTTTTGAGAGGAGATGGTGCTGGTGAAGATGTTGATGGAGATTGACCCTCTCCCAATGGGAGGATCATTGGTGATGACGATGGTGATGATTTCCCCCTCCCGGAGGGAAGTTTCCCAGGCAGAACAGCTCCGCTGGAGCCCTAGATTGGTTCCGCCAAGGTTCCACCTCGTGGCGGCGGACTTTCGTCCCGTAAGCTTGCCCATGATTTTTTCCAGGATAAAAGCCTTCATATAGCAGAATATGGACACCGGGGGGCCACCAGGGGGCCAAGGAGACAGGGGGCGCGCCCAGTAGGGGTGGGCGCGCCCCCCACCCTCCTGGCCAGGGTGTGGGCCCCCTGAGGTGTTTCTTCCGCTCAATAATTCTTATTAATTCCAAAAATAAGTTTCGTGGAGTTTCAGGATTTTTGGAGCAGTGCAGAATAGGTTTCCAATGTTTGCTCCTTTTCCAGCCAGAATTCCAGCTGCTGGCATTCCCCCTCTTCATGGTAAACCTTGTAAAATAAGAGAGAATAGCCATAAGTATTGATATATAATGTGTAATAATAGCCCATAATGCAATAAATATTGATATAAAAGCATGATGCAAAATGGACGTATCAGTATCCAGACGTATTTTCGGAAGAATTGCCAGGCATGCCACCAGACAGAGAATTGGATTTCGCAATTGACTTGTTACGTGGAACCACTCCAATACATAAGAAATATTATCGGATGCCTTCCTCAAAATTGGTGGAATTGAAGAAACAACTGGATGAGATGCTACAGAAAGGATACATTCGACCAGGCTCTTCACCATGGGGATCACCAGCAATCTTCATGGACAAAAAGGATGGCAGTCTACGAATGTGTGTAGACTACCGACAGCTGAATGACGTCACCATCAAAAACAAGTATCCACTTCCAAGGATCGACGATCTGTTTGATCAACTTAGTGGGGCCAAAGTATTCTCAAAAATTGATTTGAGGATTGGATATCATCAACTCAAGATAAAGAAGGAGGATATCCCTAAGACCGTGTTCACCACTCGATACGGTCTTTATGAGTACACCGTTATGTCCTTAGGCCTCACCAACGCTCATGCATTCTTTATGCATATGATGAACAAGGTGTTTATGAACTTCTTGGATAAATTTTTGGTGGTATTCATTGATGACATCCTCATTTACTCCAAGAGCAAGGATGAGCACAAGGAGCATCTTCGGGCAGTTCTGCAAAGGCTTCGCGACCATCAGCTTTATGCCAAATACAGCAAATGTGAGTTCTGGCTCCAACAAGTGGGATTCCTCGGGCATATCCTCTCGGCAGAAGGAATCTCAGTGGACCCAAGCAAGGTGAAGGATGTACTTGATTGGTCCGCACCCACCACAGTTTCAGAATCCGGAGTTTCCTTGGACTAGACGGATATTATTGCCGTTTTATCGAAGGCTTCTCGAAGATCGCCAAGTCTATGACTGAGCTTCTGAAGAAGGATAAGATGTTCGTGTGGACTGAGGAATGTGAGCAAAGTTTCAACAACCTGAAAACCAGGCTGACATCAGGACCAGTATTGACTCTTCCAGACATCTACCGTAGTTTTGATGTCTACTGTGATGCATCCAGAAGAGGATTGGGGTGCGTACTCATGCAAGATGGCAAAGTGGTGGCATATGCATCTCGACAACTGCGGCAACACGAAGGAAACTACCCTATCCATGATTTGCAATTGGCCGTAGTGGTGCACACTTTGAAGATCTGGAGGCACTATATGATTGGAAAGAGGTGCCAGATATTCACCAACCATAAGAGTCTCAAGTATATATTCACTCAGCCCGATTTGAACCTTCGACAGCGAAGATGGCTCGAATTGGTTAAGGACTACGACCTCGGGATAAATTATCACCCGGGCAAAGCTAATGTGGTGGCTGACGCCCTCAGCCGCAAACTAGCCAACCTTAATGATCTAATGGATTCCTTGCCTCCTGAGCTTTATGAAGAAATCATGCAGCTCAATTTGGTAATCACCGACGCCTGTCTTGCCAATATATTGGAAGTTTCCCCTACTCTCGAAGAAGAAATCCGCATCGCTCAAGCGAATGATGAGAGATTAAAAAGATATGTTCAGAAGATGCACCAAGGGCGTGCAACAGACTTCTCTATGGATCAGCGAGGTTCGCTAAGGTTTCGAGGAAGACTCTCCGTACCCAACCAAGGAAGTCTAAAGAAGAATATATTGGTAGAAGCGCATGAAGCACCATACTCAATTCATCCCGGTGGTACCAAAATGTATGAGGACCTTCGTCAGGTATTTTGGTGGAATGAAATGAATAAAGACATTGCATACTTTGTAGCCTGTTGTGACGTATGCAATAAGGTAAAAGCGGAACACCCAAAACCCGACGGACTCCTCCAACCTCTACCAGTATCCCAATGGAAATGGGATGATATCTGCATGGACTTCATCACCGGACTACCCAGGTCTCATCGAGGAAATGACGCAATATGGGTCATAGTGGACACCTTAACGAAGGTGGCACACTTTCTTCCTATTCGGACCACATACCGCGCAAATCAACTCGCACAACTGTATGTGTCAAGAATCGTCAGTCTGCACGGAGTACCCAAGACTATCACCTCCGATAAGGGATCTCTTCACCTCTGCATTTTGGTCTCGACTACATCAAGCCTTGGGAACCGAGTTGAAATATAGCACGGCCTATCATCCTCAGACAGATGGGTAGACTGAACGAGTAAATCAAATACTCGAAGATATGCTCAGGGCATGTACATTGGCCCAAGGAACCAAGTAGGAAGACTGTCTGCCTTATGCCGAGTTCTCCTACAACAACAGTTTCCAGGCCAGCTTAAAGATGTCACCCTATGAAGCCATGTATGGCTGGAAATGCCGCACTCCATTGAACTGGTCTCAAACCGGAGACAGCCGTATCTTCGGAACTGATTTAATGCTCAAAGCGGAGAAGCAAGTCAAGGAAATCCGTGACAGTCTACAACTGGCCAAATCTCGACAGAAGAGCTACTATGATGCCAAACGTCGTCAGATCAGCTTCGAACCCGGAGAACATGTATATCTCCGAGTCACCCCTATGAAAGGAGTCAAGAGGTTTTAGATCCATGGAAAATTGGCACCCAGATATATCGGTCCATTCCCAGTCATGGCCAGAGTCAGAATAGTTGCATATCAGTTGGAATTGCGACCAGAACTGTAAGAAGTAGACAACGTGTTTCACATCTCACAGCTAAGGAGATGTATCTCGCCACTAGAGAAAAGGACTGATATGGCAGAGATAGAATTGGCTAAGGATTTGACTTATGAGGAAAAGCCAATCAGAATATTGGATCAGACAGAAATGGTCACTCGCAGCAAGGAAGTAAGGTTTTACAAGGTTCAGTGGGAGCACCACACCGAAGAGGAAGCGACCTGGGAAAGAGAGGATTTTTTAAGGACTGCATACCCAGAATGGTTTTCCCAAGCAACCGAATCTCGAGGACGAGATTCATCTTAAGTGGGGGAGGTTTGTGACAGCCTGGATTTTGCCTTCTCTCTTTTTCCGGACTTGACTTCTCTCGCTTTTCGGACATGGTTTTTATCGTGGTTTTTGCCCTGATTTGAATTGGAGTTCGAATCATTTCAAATGGACTTGCCACTTGGGCATATCCTTGGCTTTCACCCAAGTGACTATCTTCTTTATTCCTCTGATCAAACCTCAAAATAATCAAATGAATATTTTTCTTTTAAGAAAAATATTCATTTCTCTCTCTGAAACTCACTTCAGAATCTTGTGCTCCAAAGCAACCTCAATTTTTCTTGCTCAGAAAAATCTGAGATAAATCCCAAATATTCTTAGAACCATGGCACAACTTCCCATGTAAAAATATTGCATCACTTTTTGAAATATTTTTGCTGTAGAAAATCATTTCACTTCTGGACCAGAAATGCACTTTGTACAGCAAGTACATTTTTCCTTGAGCTTTTAGCCTTAATATTTCTTGAGATTAAACACCCTCCTAAGAAACCCAAAACCCCAGGAGATTAGCCCTAATGGCCTTCTAGAAGGTGGCCAAACTTGGCGGCCATGTTTCTGTACAGAAACTTGTCAGCTTAGTGAAGTCTAATCTGATCGGTCTGGGCTTGATCCATCAACTCCCCTAGACTAAACACTGCACGGTCGAGCGCGTAGACAAGGTTTGGCCGCTCCTCGGCGTCGTTTTGAACATGCCAGCTTGGTGACCACGCGTGGACACGGTGCCTGGCGTGCGTCTCGGCGCGCTCTGGCTGGCGCCTTGCGCTCTGTTTCGCGTGTGCTCGATCCAGTGCTCGCCTCCGACTGCCACACCGCGCCACCAGTCTCGACCCATCACCCCTGGCGCTCGCCGCCGCCGGAGCCGCCGCAGAAAGCACGGGCACGTCGCGGCCAAAAGGCCACAGTGCGCACGTGCACTTGTCCGCTTCTCCAACCGCCTCCTGTGCTCGTCCGCAAGCGTGGGCAAGCTTCTATGTTGATGCTGAGCATTTGCCCCCTCTCGTTGGAGCTTCTCGTCGCCGTTC
This sequence comes from Triticum timopheevii, assembly GCA_963921465.1. Lineage (NCBI taxonomy): Eukaryota > Viridiplantae > Streptophyta > Magnoliopsida > Poales > Poaceae > Triticum > Triticum timopheevii. The sequence goes on along the minus strand of OY997270.1, from coordinate 482,470,455 downwards.
GCCGCGTGTCCAGAGAGCTTCGGCGGCAACACGTCCCCCCCCCCTCCGCTCCAGCTATATATAGCGCCCCCTCCTTGTTAGCTAGCCACGCACCACTCCACCCCACCTCCACGAACACGTAGACGAGCAGAAGCCCGGTCAGGCAGGCCTCTGGCCGTCGCCCCGACCAGAGGACTCGGGCGATCCCCGCAGTCCAGCCGACATGGTCCGGTGCCTCTTGATCTCAAGCAGCTGCTTGGGCGGGGCATTGGGGGGTCTGTTCGTGCTGCCTGGACCCTGTGGAGCCCTCGGAGCTGCCTCTAGCCATCGTCTTTTTCCTCTCCGTCGAATCTCGTCCACCACCGAAGCTTGCGAGCTCGACAACGGCCAGCTCCGGCCACCTCTCGCCAAGCCACGGGTACGGGCAGGTGCACCTCGAGCCCCGCTTCAATCCTATCCCTCTTTTTTAGCCCCAAACCCCCTCGTCGCCGGCGTGAGCTCCAGCGAAGCCCCGCCTATCTCTCATCTCTCTCTCTCTCTCTCTCTCTCTCTCTCTCTCTCTCTCCTGGCGCGCGGAACCCACCTGTCGGTCTCACCACTCGCGCCCGAAGCGGTACGAGTGGTGGCGTATTGCCGTTATATGCCTTCGACGTCACCCCCTAGGAATTTCTATTTAATTCAAATTTATTCAGAAATTTGATCAAACTTTGACCAGCCACCATTTCTAAACCACAGGTCCAAATGATTTGATTCTTTTTGCATTGTCTTTGTTACAGAAGGCTCTGGCCGCACACCAGAAGGTGGATTTTTCCTTGTTGTCTACAATTTCTGGTGATTTTCAGAATGTGTTTTGATAATTCTTTTTGTGGTTTAAATTATTTTTCAGAAGGAGAAGCTTGTCTTGAAGCAAACCAAGAGGGGTGTGATCCACCTCTACATTAAGGCAAGCCACACCAGCATTTGGATGGTGTTATTTCAATATCTATGATTTTCTACATGAATATGAGTTATTATTTGCATTTAAAATTTGATAAATAACTTTGGTTAATTTCTAGTTACTTTACCATGCTTGATATGCTTGTTTTAGCTTCAGGTTGAATGCATGAACTTGTTTGGCTAAGTAGAGTAATATTTTGCACTACGAAAATTGCTATGTAAATTAAAGATAGTTATTTTGCTAGTGATGGTTTTATTTAAATGATGAACTAATGAAAATAGTGTTGGTTTATAAAAATGTATTATAACCAGAGAAGTTTTGATTCTTAGTATTGCAAGATGCATATGTTGATAAGTTTGATCCATGAACATGAGTAGTTTGTTTTGCATGACGAGTAGTTGCAAGATCATTTTGGTTATATCATGTTGATGATAAAAAGTTTTTATCAAGGCTAAACTTGATTAAGTTCAACATGAATATGATGTTGATCACATCATGGTGCCATCGAATCGGGTTTTTAATCCAGTGCGACCACATTTACCTTATGGGAAGGTCTTGATTCGATCCTTTGTTGTGGCTCTCACCGGTGCCTCCCGTGAGGGAAGGTTATGGGCATGCATAGCCTGGCCCGGTAGGCAGACATAACCTTGTGTGCTCATTTTGTTTTTATGGTACTTTGTCCCCGTTTGGGCCAGTTTTGCCACGATAGTGGCCGTTGGTGTCTTTGGTAGACACGGGGCCACCCAAGACCTAGCCCTGAGGGGGAGTTGGTCGGAGTGGCTGGGGAGAGTGTTGGGGAACGTAGCAATAATTCAAAATTTTCTTACCTCTCACCAAGCTTAATCTAGGAGATTCTAGCAACGAGAGAGAGAGGGAGTGCATCTTCATACCCTTGAAGATCGCTAAGCGGAAGCGTTACAAGAACACGGATGATGGAGTCGTACTCACGGCGATTCAAATCGTGGAAGATCCGATCTAAGCGCCGGACGGACGGCGCCTCCGCATTCAACACACGTACAACCCGGTGAAATCTCCTCTTTCTTGATCCAGCAAGGGGAGAGGAGAAGTTGAGGGAGAGCTCCGGCAGCACAATGGCGTGGTGGTGGAGCTTGTGGTTCTCCTGCAGGGCTTCACCAAGCACTACGGAGGAGGAGGAGGTGTTGGAGGAGGGAGAGGGCTGCGCCAGGGGAAGGGTGCAGCTGCCCTCTCTATCCCTCACTATATATAGGGGGAACGGGGTGGAGGAGGCGCCCTAGCATTCCCTAGGGGATGGGTGGCAGCCATAGGAGAAACCCTAGATGGGTTTTCGCGCCCCCACCCCTAGGAAACTTGCCCCCCAAGCCAGGAGGGGCGGCTGCCCTAGGGGAGGTGCCCCCACCTCTTCAGGTTACGTGAGAGGGGTTGGGAGGGGCGCACAGCCCCTTAGTGGGCTGATGTGCCCCCTCCCCTTGGCCCATAAGGCCCCCCGACGCTTGCTGGGACCTCCAAAACACCTTTCGGTCATGCTGGTCGTCACCCGGTACTCCCAGAACAAATCCGGACTCCAATACCCTTCGTCCAATATATCAATCTTCACCTCCGGACCATTCCGTAGTTCCTCGTCACGTCTGGGATCTCATCCGGGACTCCGAACAACCTTCGCTAACCACATACTATTTCCCATAACAACTCTAGCGTCACCGAACCTTAAGTGTGTAGACCCTACGGGTTCGGGAACCATGCAGACATGACCAAGATACCTCTCTGGCCAATAACCAATAGCGAGATCTAGATACCCATATTGGATCCCACATGTTCCACAATGATCTCATCGGATGAACCACGATGTCAGGGATTCAATCAATCCCGTATACAATTCCCTTTGTCAATCGGTATGTTACTTGCCCGAGATTTGATCGTCGGTATCCCAATACCTCGTTCAATCTCTTTACCGGCAAGTCACTTTACTCGTTCCGTAATGCATGATCCCATGACTAACTACTTAGTTACATTGAGCTCATTATGATGATGCATTACTGAGTGGGCACAGAGATACCTCTCCGTCACACGGAGTGACAAATCCCAGTCTCGATTCGTGCCAACCCAACAGACACTTTCGGAGACACCTGTAGTGCACCTTTATAGCCACCTAGTTACATTGTGACATTTGGTACACCCAAAGCATTCCTACGGTATTCGGGAGTTGCACAATCTCATGGTCTAAGGAAATGATACTTGATATTAGAAAAGCTCTTAGCAAACGAACTACACGATCTTGTGCTATGCTTAGGATTGGGTCTTGTCCATCACATCATTCTCCTAATAATGTGATCCCATTATCAATGACATCCAATGTCCAAGGTCAGGAAACCATAACCATATATTGATCAACGAGCTAGTAAACTAGAGGCTCACTAGGGACATGTTGTGGTCTATGTATTCACACATGTATTACGGTTTCTAGTTAATACAATTATAGCATCAACAATAGACAATTATCATGAACAAGGAAATATAATAATAACTATTTTATTATTGCCTCTAGGACATATTTCCAATAGTCTCCCACTTGCACTAGAGTCAATAATCTAGTTCACATCACTATGTGATTGGAATGAATCCAACCCCCATGGGGTTTGATCATATCTCGCTTGTGAGAGAGGTTATTAGTCAACGGGTCTGAACCTTTCAGATCCGTGTGTGCTTTACAAATCTCGATGTCATCTTCTAGATGCAGCTACCACACGCTACTTGGAGCTGTTCCAAATAACTGCTCTACTATACGAATCCAGTTTACTACTCAGAGCCATCCGGATTAGTGTCAAAGTTTGCATCGGCGTAACCCTTTACGATGAACTCTTTTACCACCTCCATAATCGAGAAAATTCCTTAGTACACTAGTTACTAAGGTTAACCTTGACCGTTGTCCTGTGATCCATTCCTGGATCACACTTGTACCCCTTGACTGACTTATGGCAAGGCACACTTTAGGTTTGGTACACAGCATAGCATACTGTAGAGCCTATGTCTAAAGCATAGGGGACAACCTTCGTCCTTTCCCTCTCTTCTACTGTGGTCAGGTCTTGAGTCTTACACAATACTCACACCTTATAACACAGCCAAGAACTCCTTCTTTGCCGATCTATTTTGAACTTCTTCAAAATCTTGTCACGGTATGTGTTCATTTGAAAGTACTATTAAGCGTTTTTTATCTATCTTTGTAGATCTTGACGCTCAATGCTCAAGTAGCTTAATCCAGGCTGTCCATTGAAAAACACTTTCCAAATAACCCTATATGCTTTCCAGAAATTCTACAGCATTTCTGATCAACAATATGTTAACAACATATACTCATCAGAAATTCTATAGTGCTCCCACTCACTTCTTTGGAAATACAAGTTTCTCATAAACTTTGTATAAACCCAAAATCTTTGATCATCTCATCAAAGCATATATTCCATCTCCGAGATGCTTACTCTAGTCCTTAGAAGGATTACTGGAGCTTTGCATACTTGTCAGCATTTTTCAGGATTGACAAAACCTTCTGGTTGTATCACATACAACCTTTCCTCAAGAAAATTGTCGAGGAAACAATGTTTTGACATCCTATCTGCAAGATTTCATAAATAATGCAGTAACAGCTAATATAATTCCAGCCGACTCTTAGCATCACTACGAGTGAGAAAGTCTCATCGTAGTCAACTTCTTGAACTTGTCGGAAAACATCTTAGCGACAAGTTGGGCTTTCTTAATGGTGACACTTACCATCATTGTACGTCTTCCCTTTAAAATCCATCTGTACTCAACAGAGTTACGACGATCGAGTAGTTCTTCCAAAGTTTATACTTTGTTTTCATACATGGATCCTCTCTCGGATTTTATGGCCTCGAGTCATTCGTCGGAATCCGGGCCCACCATCGCTTCTCCATAGCTCGTAGGTTCATTGTTGTCTAGCAACATGACCTCTAAGACAGGATTACGTACCACTCTGAAGTAGTACGCATTGTTGTCGACCTATGAGGTTTGGTAGTGACTTGATCTGAAATAGGAGGCGCCATAGGAACAACTTCCTGTGCCCTGCTACACACTAGTTGAAGTGATGGTTGAATAACCTCATCAAGTCTCCACCATCCTCCCACTCATTTCTTTCAAGAGAAACTTTTCCTCGAGAAAGGACCCATTTCTGGAAACAATCACTTTTGCTTTCGGATCTGAAATAGGAGGTATACCCAACTGTTTTGGGTGTCCTATGAAGATGCATTTATCCGCTTTGGGTTTGAGCTTATCAGGCTAAAACCTTTTCACATAAGCGTCGCAGCCCCAAACTTTTAAGAAACGACATCTTAGGTTACTCTAAACCATAGTTCATGTGGTGTCATCTCAACGGAATTATGTGGTGCCCTATTTAAAGTGAATGCGGTTGTCTCTAATGACTAACCCATAAACGATAGTGGTAATTCGATAAGAGACTTCATGGTATGCACCATACCCAATAGGGTGCAGCTATGATGTTCGGACACACCATCACACTATGGTGTTCCAGCCGGTATTAGTTATGAAACAATTTCCATAATGTCTTAATTGTGTACCAAACTCGTAACTCAGATATTTATCTCTATGATCATATCATAGACATTTTATCCTCTTGTAATGACGATCTTCAACTTCACTCTGAAATTACTTGAACCTTTCAATAATTCAGACTTGTGTTTCATCAAGTAAACATACTTAGCATCTACTCAAATCATCTGTGAAGTAAGAACATAACGATATCCACTGCGTGCCTCAGCCCTCATTGGACTGCACACATCAAAATGTATTACTTCCAACAAGTTGCTTTCTTGTTCCATCTCACTGAAACGAGGCCTTTCAGTCATCTTGCCCATGTGGTATGATTTGCATGTCTCAAGTGATTCAAAATCAAGTGAGTCCAAATGATCCATCTGTATGGAGTTTCTTCATGCATATATACCAATAGACATGGTTCGCATGTCTCAATCTTTTCAAAAAATGAGTGAGTCCAAAGATCCATCAACATGGAGCTTCTTCATGCGTTTTATACCAATATGACTCAAATGGCAGTGCCACAAGTATGTGGTACTATCATTACTATCTTATATCTTTTGGCATGAACACGTGTATCACTACGATCGAGATTCAATAAACCATTCATTTTAGGTGCAAGACCATTGAAGGTATTATTCAAATAAACAGAGTAACCATTATTCTCCTTAAATGAATAACTGTATTGCGATAAACATAACCCAATCATGTCTATGCTTAACGCAAACACCAAATAACAATTATTTAGGTTTAACACCAATCCCCATGGTAGAGAGAGCATGCGATGTTTGATCACATCAACCTTGGAAACACTTCCAACACATATCGTCATCTCACCTTTTGCTAGTCTTCGTAGCCTTTTATTTCGAGTTACTAACACTTAGCAACCGAACCGGTATTTATTACCCTGGTGCTACTAGGAGTACTAGTAAAGTACACATTAATATAACGTATATCCAAAATACTTCTGTCGACCTTGCCAGCCTTCTCATCTACCAAGTATCTAGGGTAGTTCTGCTTCAGTGACCGTGCCCCTCATTACAGGAGCACTTAGTCTCGGGTTTGGGTTCAACCTTGGGTTTCTTCACTAGAGCAGCAACTGATTTGCCGTTTCATGAAGTCTCCCTTCTTTCCCTTGCCCTTCTTGAAACTAGTGGTTTTACTAACCATCAAAAATTGATGCTCCTACTTGATTTCTACTTTCACGGTGTCGAACATCGCGAATTGCTCAAGGATCATCATGTCTATCCCTGATATGTTATAGTTCATCACGAAGCTCGAATAGCTTGGTGGCAGTAACTATGGAGAACCATCACTATCTCATCTGGAAGATTAACTCCCACTCGATTCAAGCGATTGTAGTACTCAGACAATCTGAGCACATGCTCAACGATTGAGCTTTTCTCCCTTAGTTTGCAGGCTTGAGAAACTTGTCAGATGTCTCATACCTCTTGACGTGGGCACTAGTCTGAAATCCCAATTTCAGTCTTTGGAACATCTCATATGTTTTGTGATGTTTCAAAAATGTCTTTGGCACCTCAATTCTAAACCGTTAGCATTACGCACTGAACTATCACGTAGTCATCAAAACGTGTATGTCAGATGTTCGCAACATCCATAGATGATGCTCGAGGTTCAGCACACCAAGCGGTGCATTAAGGACATAAACCTTCTGCGCAGCAATGAGGATAATCCTCAGTTTACGGACCCAGTCCGCATAATTGCTACTATCAACTTTCAACTAAAATTTCTCTAGGAACATTTCTTAAACGGTAGAACTAAAGCGTAAGCTACGACATAATTTGCAAAGACCTTTTGACTATGTTCATGATAATTAAGTTTATCTAATTATTTAATGAACTCCCACTTAGATAGACATCTCTCTAGTCATCTAAGTGATACATGATCCGAGTCAACTAGGCCGTGTCCGATCATCACGTGATACAGACTAGTCATCATCGGTGAACATCTTCATGTTGATCGTATCTACTATACGGCTCATGTTCGACCTTTTGGTCTCTTGTGTTCCGAGGCCATGTCTGTACATGCTAGGCTTGTCAAGTCAACCTAAGTGTTTCGCGTGTGTAAATATGGCTTACACCCGTTGTATGTGAACGTTAGAATCTATCACACCCGACAGTACTAGGAAAAGGGCTATAGATGGGATGGACACTAATGGCGCACTGTGCATGTGGTGCGCCATTACTAAATACTAATGGCGCACCACATCCCACGGTGCGCCATTAGTAAAAAAATTATTTTTTTCAAAACTACTAATGGCGCACCGTGGGAGTGGTGCGCCATTACTAGTTGACATAGTAATGGCGCACCACACCCACCATGCGCCATTAGTAGTTTTGAAAAAAAATAGAAACAAAATAAAAAATTGTTAGTAATGGCGCACCTGTGGACAGTGCGCCATTACTAGTTTTCAAAAAAAATTCAATTTTTTTTCTTTTTTCTTTTCAAAACTAGTAATGGCACACCGTGGGTGTGGTGCGCCATTACTAGTTTAACTAGTAATGGCACACCGTGGGTGTGGTGCGCCATTACTAGTTTAACTAGTAATGGCGCACCACCCCATGGTGCGCCATTACTAACTTGGCCCAAAAGTTCCCGAATGCACACCCCTCCCCCGCCCCTTGTGGACCGCCTTTTCAGTTTAAAAAAAAAAAAAAGAAAATGATAAAAATGCCAAAAAAATAAAAGAAAATAAGTTTCCCATGTGATATGTGGTCTAGTTGTTGGGAAAATTTACAAATATGAATTTCGACTTTATTTGCAAAATCTCTCTGGAAATTTGTAAAATGGCCATAACTTTTGCATACGAACTCGGATTAAAAAGTATTTTATATGAAAAATCATCTACTCGAAAAGTTACATCCGAATTTAACTGGGGGAACGTTGTTAAACATTTTCAAAATCCCCAAAAACCTAACAGAAAAAAAGTTACGGTGCTTTCAAGATCTAGAGGCAAAAATATTCAAAAACATTGATTTTGGATTTTTTTTTTGAATTTTTTTTCAAAAAATGATACGTAATATGACCGGGAAGTTTGAAATATTTTTCAAAATTTCATCATAGTCATGAACTTGAACAAAGTCCTAGACATCAACAAGGTATAATAGGATTGATATGCTAGATATATCAACAAGTGCCTGTGAAGTGAGCTGTTGCTTGGGTTGGATAGAACTCTGAAGTTAAGCGTGCTTGGGCTAGAGTAGTGTGAGCATTGGTGACCTTTCGGGAAGTTTGACCACTGAGTGCGATTTGATCTGAGATTAAGCATATTGACCCGAGATTAAGCCATAGTGACCTGAGATTAAGAAAAAAACAAAAACAAATTTAAGAAAAAATTAAAAAAAATTGAAAAAAACTTTGAAAAAAAATTCTTACTAATGGCGCACTTCTATGTGGTGCGCCATTAGTATACCGGATACTAATGGTGCACCGTGGGCCATACTAATGGCGCACCACAGTAGTGAACACTTTCTTGAAATTTTATGAGGGATCATCTTATTTTATGCTACCGTCGTTTTAAGAAAATAAGATGTAAACATGACAAACATCACATGTAAATCATAGAGTGACATGATATGGCCAATATCATCTCGCGCCTTTGATCTTCATCTTTGAGGCGCGGCATGATCACCTTCGTCACCGGCATGACACCATGATCTCCATCATCGTGTCTTCATGAAGTTGTCTCGCCAACTATTACTTCTACTACTATGGCTAACAGTTAGCAATAAAGTAAAGTAATTACATGGCGTTTTTATTGACACGCAGGTCATACAATAAATTAAGACAACTCCTATGGCTCCTGCCGGTTGTCATACTCATCGACATGCAAGTCGTGATTCCTATTACAAGAACATGATCAATCTCATACATCACATATATCATTCATCACATCCTTTTGGCCATATCACATCAAATAGCATACCCTGCAAAAACAAGTTAGACGTCCTCTAATTGTTGTTGCATGTTTTACGTGGCTGCTATGGGTTTCTAGCAAGAACGTTGCTTACCTACGCAAAAGCCACAACAATGATATGCCAATTGATATTTACCCTTCATAAGGACCCTCTTCATCGAATCCGATCCGACTAAAGTGGGAGAGACATACACCCGCTAGCCACCTTATGCATCAAATGCATGTCATTCGGTGGAACCTGTCTCACGTAAGAGTACATGTAAGGTCGGTTCGGGCCGCTTCATCCCACAATGCCGTCAAATCAAGGTAAGACTAGTAACGGTAAGCAAATTGAACAAATCATCGCCCACAACTACTTTGTGTTCTACTCGTGCATAGAATCTACGCATAGACCTAGCTCATGATGCCACTGTTGGGGAACGTAGCAATAATTCAAAATTTTCTTACGTATCACCAAGATCAATCTAGGAGATTCTAGCAATGAGAGAGAGAGGGAGTGCATCTTCATACCCTTGAAGATCGCTAAGTGGAAGCGTTACAAGAACGCGGATGATGGAGTCATACTCGCGGCCATTCAAATCGTGGAAGATCCGATCTAAGCGCCGAACGGACGGCGCCTCTGCGTTCAACACACGTATAGCCCAGGGACGTCTCCTACTTCTTGATCCAGCAAGGGGAGAGGAGAAGTTGAGGGAGATCTCCGGCAGCACGGCGGCGTGGTGGTGGAGCTTGTGGTTCTCCTGCAGGTCTTCGCCAAGGACTACGGAGGAGGAGGAGGTGTTGGAGGACGGAGAGGGCTGCGCCAGGGGAAGGGTGCGGCTGTCCTCTCTCTCCCTCACTATATATAGGGGGAAGGGGGGTGGAGGAGGCTCCCTAGGGTTCCCTAGGGGATGGGTGGCAGCCATAGGAGAAACCCTAGATGGGTTTGGGCGCCCCCACCCCTAGGAAACTTGCCCCCAAGCCAGGAGGGGCGGCTGCCCTAGGGGAGGCGCCCCCACCTCTCCAGGTTACATGAGAGGGGTTGGGAGGGGCGCACAGCCCCTTAGTGGGCTGATGTGCCCCCTACCCTTGGCCCATAAGGCCCCCCAACGCTTGTCGGGGCCTCCGAAACACCTTTCGGTCACGCTGGTCGACACCCGGTACTCTCAGAACAATTCCGGACTCCAATACCCTTCGTCGAATATATCGATCTTCACCTACAGACCATTCTGGAGTTCCTCGTCCCATCCGGGATCTCATCCGGGACTCCGAACAACCTTCGGTAACCACATACTATTTCCCATAACAACTCTAGCGTCACCGAACCTTAAGTGTGTAGACCCTATGGGTTCGGGAACCATGCAGACATGACCGAGATACATCTCCAGCCAATGACCAATAGCGGGATCTGGATACCCATATTGGCTCCCACATGTTCCATGATGATCTCATCGGATGAACCATGATGTCGGGGATTCAATCAATCCCATATACAATTCTCTTTGTCAATCGGTATGTTACTTGCCCGAGATTCGATCATCGGTATCCCAATACCTTGTTCAATCTCGTTACCGGCAAGTCACTTTAATTGTTCTATAATGCATGATCCTGTGACTAACTACTTAGTCACATTGAGCTCATTATGATGATGCATTACCGAGTGGGCCCAGAGATACCTCTCCGTCAGACGGAGTGACAAATCCCAGTCTCGATTCATGCCAACCCAACAGACACTTTTGGAGACACCCTGTAGTCCACCTTTATAGCCACCCAGTTATGTTGTGACGTTTGGTACACCCAAAGCATTCCTACGGTATCTGGGAGTTGCACAATCTCATTGTCTAAGGAAATGATACTTGATATTAGAAAAGCTCTTAGCAAACGAACTACACGATCTTGTGCTATGCTTAGGATTGGGTCTTGTCCATCACATCATTCTCCTAATGATGTGATCCCGTTATCAATGACATCCAATGTCCATGGTCAGGAAACCATAACCATCTATTGATCAACGAGCTAGTCAACTAGAGGCTCACTAGGGACATGTTGTGGTCTATGTATTCACACATGTATTACGGTTTCCAATTAATACAATTATAGCATGAACAATAGACAATTATCATGAACAAGGAAATATAATCATAACCATTTTATTATTGCCTCTAGGGCATATTTCCAACAGAGGGTGCATGACAAAGGGAGGGTTTCGTCGGAATGCTTTGGTCCACCCAAACGGGAATGCGGGACCAGGTATTCTGTAGTGTGGGTAAAGTGCGCTACCTCTGCAGAGTGGAAATTAGTCTATCGATAGCCGCATCCTCGGTTATGGGTAAAACTCGGAAGTAAGTCAGACCATGGATCAACTTTTCTAATAATCTTGCCAACTAAGTGAGTGCTGTGATGCATTGGTTCATGATGAAAGCATGAACACTTGAGGTGGTCATGAGTGATTGGTTTCCGTTGTGACCCAGTTATGGTCACCGTTTGGTTACGTGGTAACCGTCTGGTAAGCAAGTCCGTGGGACTCATTGCATGAAATGTTTGTTTTGGTAGTAGTAGTTTTGCATTGAATTAATCTGATTAAATATCATGATATTGTTTGTCATCGTGCTTATGTTTGTTGTGAGATTGCAAGTACATTCAATGTACTGACCTGGCGTGTTATGCTAGCTTTCGGCAAGTCAGTTCGCATCGGAGCGCGTCTGGTGTCTAGGCCGTGTTCACGTCGGTATCCCTGTGCTATGGAGTTCCTCTACGTCGTTCTTCCGCTGCCGCTTAGCTCATGCCATCGAGGCCACGTCATGTTCATTAAATAATGTACATACTGTCCAGCAGCACCACGTGTGCCACTTGGCCTCGAATCTCGATGTAATATCAGACCTATGTAATCTGCTAGCATCAATAAAGCGGTTGTTTCTGTACCATGTTGTTGTGTATTGCCAGAAGACTTGATCTCTGGGTTGGCAATGCAAGGTAAACCAGTTGCTCTGAGCCGGGGTGCCACATTTCTCAGACATGTCATATCAGGACGAGGAATAGCAGTAGACCCTACCAAGGTTGCATCTGTCACTGAGTGGTTGGCACCCACCTCGGTGGGTGAGATCCGAAGTTTTCTTGGACTCACAGATTATTATCGGAGATTTATTGAGAATTTTTCCAAGATTGCGAAGCCCATGATGGAGTTATTGAAGATAGACACCAAGTTTAAATGGACCGAGGATCATGAGGCCAGTTTTCAAGAGTTGAAGAAATGTTTGGTTATAGCCCCAGTGTTGATTCTCCGAACATACGCAAGGATTTCCAAGTATATTGTGACGCTTCACGTCACGGATTTGGAGGCGTTCTTATGCAAGAAGGAAGAGTTGTTTCATACGCCTCACGTCAGCTTCGACCTCATGAGTTGAATTATGACATGCATGATTTGGAGTTAGCAGCCGTAGTGCATGCGTTCAAGACATGGTGAGACTTTCTCATCGAAAACTGTTGTGATGTTTATACGGATCATAAGAGTTTGAAGTACATCTTCATGCAGAAGGAGTTGAACCTCGGGCAGAGGAGATGGTTGGAGCTCAGAAAGGATTATGACATGAGATTACATTATCATCCAGGAAAAGCCAACGTCGTAGCAGATGCTTTGAGCCGGAAGAGTTATATTAACACGCTCATAACCGGAGAGTTACCTCAGGAGTTAGCCGATGATCTCCGAGAACTTCACTTGGAGATAGTTCCGAGAGATTGTGTTGCGGCACTGGAAGTTCAGTCCACTTTTATAGGAAGGATCCGAGAAGCCCAGAAGACGGACAAGGAGATTGTAGAGATAAAGGAAAGGATGAGTAAAGTAAAGGCTAAAGGTTTTCGTGAGGATGAGCACGAAACTTTATGGTTTGAGGATCGTATCTATGTGCCTAATGACCCCAAGATTAGGAAGTTAATTCTTCAGGGGGCTCATGACTCGCCTTATTCGATTCACTCAGGAAATACCTAGATGTATTTAGACTTGAAGGAGAGTTTCTGGTGGACAAGAATGAAGAAGGATATTGCAGCGTATGTAGCAGTATGCGACGTATGTCAGAGAGTTAAGGCAGAGCATCAGAAACCAGCGGGGTTACTTCAGCCTTTGCCGATACCCGAATGGAAGTGGGATAAACATGGCATGGATTTTCATCACCGAATTACCCAGGACCCGTTCAGGCAATGATTCTATTTGGGTTGTAGTTGACCGCTTGACCAAGGTAGCCCATTTCATCCCTGTGAAGACAACTTATACGAGTGCTAAGTTGGTGAAGATATACATGACCAGGATCGTATATCTGCATGGAGTTTCAAGGACCATCGTATCAGATAGAGGAACGCAGTTTACTTCAAAGTTTTGGAACCAGTTGCACAAAACTTTTGCGTACCAGGCTAGAGTTCAGTACAGCCTTTCATCTGCAGATAGATGGACAGACCGAGAGAGTCAATCAGATTCTGGAGGACATGTTGAGCGCTTGTGCGCTAGATTATGGATCTAGTTGGGATGATAATTTGCCCTAAGCAGAGTTCTCCTATAACAACAGTTACCAAGCCAGTTTGAAGATGGCCCCTTTTGAAGCTTTGTACGGAAGGAGGTGCAGGACACCATTGTCATGGGATGAAGTTGGAGATCGGCAGTTGTTTGGACCAGACTTCATCAGAGATTCTAAGGAGAAGGTTAAGTCGATTTGAGATAGACTCAAGGTAGCTCGGTCCAGGCAAAAGAGCTATGTCGATACTAAACGCAAGGAGGTAGCCTATAAAGTCGGAGACAGAGCATATCTTCGTGTGTCCCCACTTCGAGGAGTTAAACGATTTGGAGTCAAAGGGAAGCTAGCACCATGATTTGTGGGACCGTATAGAGTTTTGGAACGTATGGGAGAAGTTGCCTACAAGTTGGAATTACCCGAAGGTTTGTCAGAAGTTCATGATGTGTTTCACGTTTCCCAGTTGAAGAAGTGACATGTAGAGATGGCTGATATTCCTCTAAGAGATACAGTGCCACTGGAAGCGATTCAGTTGGATAGTGATCTAACATATCAGGAGAAACCCGTGAAGATTCTCGAGTTTTCTAGCCGAGTTACTCGCGGCAGAGTGATCAAGTTTTGAAAAGTTCAGTGGAGCCATCATACCGGGGAGGAAGCTACCTGGGAGCGTGAAGAAGACCTTTGCAAGGACCACCCACACCTTTTTGCTGACCAACCCGAATCTCGAGGGCGAGATTCATCTTAAGGGGGCTAGGTTTGTAACATCCACTACAAAAAAAAAAGACACATCTGTGACATTTTGGGCCGAACGAAATTTTTTTCTGTCATACATATGACACTTCTATGACGATAATTGTGACAAAACCCGGTATCATCATAGATGTGGTGGGCTCCTACTTCTATGACAAAAAATCATGACAGAAAATGGGATTTTCGTCCTGGGCGGGCCAGAGCCGCAGCTGCATGACATTCTTTGGGCCGTCCATGACGGAAAAAACCGTGGTAGAAGCGAGGGCGAGGAGAATTTCGGCGAGTTCCCGGTTATGGTGGGAGGTCGGGGGCTGAGAGATGCGCGTTTCTCTCATACACGTATGCGCGTGTGTGCGAGACATTGGCTCTAACTGAACCCGAACGAGGCGTTGGATCTAACTGAACCCGAGCGATTGCACTGCAGGCTACGCGTTACTGAACCCGAGCGATCGATCGATGGCTGTTAACTGAACCCGATCGAGCGATTCCTTCGCTACTGCTGCTAACTGAAGCCGATCGACGCTGCCTCTCTGGATGAACAGTGAGCCTTGCGAGGGGGGATTGGATGAACAGTGAGCGGTGGGAGTGAATGAACAGGACCCGTGGCGTTGCCTCTGGATGAACAGGACCCTGATCGATCGAGCCGGTTGGTGCTGGATGAACAGGACCCCGTGGAGGGCTGGATGAACAGGACGACCCCGTGGAGGGCTGCATGAATAGTAAACGGTGGAGGGGTGGGTGAATAGTAGCCTGTGGAGGGGTGGTTGAACAAGAGCCCGTGGAGAGGGGTGGTTGAACAGTAGCCGCTGGAGTAGCGCACGGTGGAGGCTGGATGAACAGGAGCTCGTGGATGAACAGTCGCAGGTGGAGGCTGGAGGAGGTCGACAGTGGATGAACAGTAGCCCGTGGAGGCTGGAGGAGGTCGACGGTGGAGATGAACAGTATCCCGTGGAGTCCCGTTTTGCGGTACGCCACACCCCTCCCGATGAACAGGACCCCTGTTTCGACCGTAGCGCTCCAACACAAGTCCGTTTTGTCCGTTTTGTGGTACGCCACACCCCTCCCGATCAACAGGACCCCCGTTTCGACCGTAGGAGGTCCGTTTCCACCGTTTTGCGGTACGCCACACCCCTCCCGATCAACAGGACCCCCGTTTCGACCATAGGAGGTCCGTTTCCTCCATTTTGTGGTACGCCACACCCCTCCCGATCAACAGGACCCCGTTCCGAACGTAGGAGGTCTGTTTCCTTTGTTGTGCGGTACGCCAGGCCTTGTTTCCATCACCTGTTCCATCCAAGCCCTCCCGATGAACATGACCACACATTCCGTTCCGACCCAGCCGGTTGGCTCCCACGCGTTCTGTTGCCTCCCGATGAACACGAGGCATTCCGTTGCCTCCCCATGAACACGACGCCTTTTGTTGCCTCCCCATGAACACGACGACGACGCTGTTTCTCCATTCTGACCCAGCCATGTACACGAGCCCTCGCCGTACGTATGCGCGAGTAGGCGTTCGAGACCCCGCCCGTATGTACACATACGTGGCCGTATTTTCTTTCTTGCACCCTGGCCGATGTACGTACGTGTACATGCTACGTGCGCGCCTCTACTATGACACGTGTGCGCCTCTACATCCACCAGTATATATGTACATACACGTTCACGACCAGAATGACAATGCTACGTACGCTTCGACCAGGTGGGTCCCGACTGTCAGGCACTTCCTTGCCAGCGAAGATGTAGCTGGTGGGTCCCAGCAGTCAGGGGGGCGAATCGTGTTTTTTTACCCGGACGCACTGCCTTGCGTGCGAAGATGTAGCTGGTGGGTCCCAGCAGTCAGGGGGAAATGTTTTTTTCGTGAAATACGGTGGCCCGTCCGGTGGGTCCCTGCTGTCAGGTGGAGGAATAACTATTTTGCACGTAATAAGGAGGCACTTCCTTGCTGCGGCCGTGGACCCAGCTGTCAGGCTCTCCACGTACAGTCCACGTCCGATGGAAGCCGTTCCTTGACCACGTGTGAAAGATCAAGGATGTCGCCTAGAGGGGGGGGTGAATAGGCGCTTTAAAATAATTACGGTTTAGGCTTGAACAAATGCGGAATAAACCTAGCGGTTAATTTGTCAAGCACAAAACCTACAACAACTAGGCTCACCTATGTGCACCAACAACTTATGCTAAGCAAGATAAGCAACTATGTGATAGCAAGATATATGACAAAGAACAATATGGCTATCACAAAGTAAAGTGCACAAGTAAAGGGGCTCGGTTAAGAGATAACCGAGGCACGCGGAGACGACGATGTATCCCGAAGTTCACACCCTTGCGGATGCTAATCTCCGTTTGGAGCGGTGTGGAGGCACAATGCTCCCCAAGAAGCCACTAGGGCCACCGTAATCTCCTCACGCCCTCGCACAATGCAAGATGTCGTGATTCCACTAAGGGACCCTTGAGGGCGGTCACCGAACCCGTACAAATGGCGACCCTTGGGGGCGGTCACCGAACCTGTACACTTTGGCAACCCTTGGGGGCGGTCACCGGTACCCGTCAAATTGCTCGGGGCGATCTCCACAACCTAATTCGAGACCCCGACGCTTGCCCGGAGCTTTACACCACAATGATTGAGCTCCGAACACCACCAACCGTCTAGGGCACCAAGGCACCAAAGAGGAACTAGCTCTAGGGTGCCCAAACACCCAAGAGTAATAAGCTTCTCAAACTTCACTTCCACATATCACCGTGGAGAACTCAAACCGATGCACCAAATGCAATGGCAAGGACACACGGAGTGCCCAAGTCCTTCTCTCCCAAATCCCACCAAAGCAACTAATGCTAGGGAGGAAAATGAGAGGAAGAACAAAAGAAGAACACGAAGAACTCCAAGACCTAGATCCAAGGGGTTCCCCTCACTTAGAGGAGAAAGTGATTGGTGGAAACGTGGATCTTGATCTCCTCTCTCTTTTCCCTCAAAAACTAACAAGAATCCATGGAGGGATTGAGAGTTAGCAAGCTCGAAGAAGGTCAACAATGGGGGAAGAACACGAGCTCAAAGGATTGGGTTGAATGGGGAAGAAGACCCCCTTTTATAGGAGCTCCCGAATCCAACCGTTATGCTCACAGCCCGCACAGAGCGGTACTACCGCTCCAAGGAGCGGTAGTACCGCTAGGGCGGTAGTATCCCTTCGAAACACAACAGCGAGGAGGAAAAAAGGCCAGAAGAACCTTCAGAGCGGTAGTACCGCTCGTCCTCACGGTACTACTACTCGACCTCACGGTACTACCGCAAATGGTAGCGGTACTACTGCTTGCGAGCGGTACCAAAAAAATACTTCTGTGCATACTTCTGCTGAGCAAAACACGAGATTTCGGTCCGGAGCGGTACTACCGCTTAGGAGCCGCGGTAGTACTGCTCTGGAGCGGTACTACTGCTCAGGAGCCGCGGTAGTACTACTCTAGAGCGGTAGTAAAAAATTACATCCGCTCCAGTCGTGGTAGTACCGCTGCAGCCTTTACCAAAACAACCACAACTTTTGCAAACGGACTCCGAATTCAATGAAACAAAGTTTGTTGGAAAGCAAGAGACAAGGGCTAACACAATCTTGAAAGAAATACCAATAAGAAGCAAATGAGAAAAGGCCCAAAGGAAAATGGTGAAAACCCTTCCTCGGAAAAGACCGGTAAAACCTCCAACACCGAAAACATCATAGAAGACACATGTGAACTCCGTTTTCGATGAACTCAAGCTTATCATCAAGATGACCATAAGCTCTAAGACTCACAAAGAGAACCAAACACGAACCAAGAAACATGATGCAAGGATGCAAGGGTTTGAGCTCTCTACTAATGATACGATCAAGCTACCAACTTGAGAGCCCCCTTGATAGTACGGCAAACGATCATATAACCCGGTCTCCCTACTACCACCATGAGACCGGTAAAATAGAAAACCTATCAAGGGAAAACCTTTGCCTTGCACATGGTCCACTTGAGCTAGATGATGACGATCTTGACTCCCTCAAGATGGACCACCTTTCTTGATTGCGTTGGCTCGATGAAGACTAGATGATTGCTCCCCCATAGTCCACTATGGGTGAGCCACTCTTCGGCTCATCTTCACAAGTCCATTGACACCACAATGGATGGCAAGATTCAAGCACTCGATCTCTTCATGATGCTCCACTTGAACTTGCACACGACAATCTTGATGATGATCACCACTTGATGTCATCCTTTCCATGGGTTGTATGATATCTTCCTCTTGATGCAAGCCCATGGATACGTACCTAACCCCACATAGAACTCTCACATAGACCATGGGTTAGTACACAAAGTGCAATGGACAATGCTTACCATACCATGGGATCACTTGATCCTTCTCGGTACATCTTGTACACTTTGTGAGTTGATCAACTTGATTCACTATTGACTTAGTCTTGATCAACCTTGAATCTTTGCAACTCTCTTCATTTGGATGATGTATTGAAGGTAAACATGAATGATCACACAACCTTCTTCTTCAATACATGCTTGCAATAAGCTCAACACTCGCATGACCAATCTTTGGATAATTCCTTAATAGCACCTTGGTCAACTCATAAACTCCTTGAAACCAACACATGGACTTCAAGAAAAGCCTATGGACAAATCCTTCAAATATAACTCAAGACAACCATTAGTCCATAGCGATTGTCATCAATTACCAAAACCAAACATGGGGGCACCGCATGTTCTTTCAATCTCCCCCATTTTGGTAATTGATGACAATCACTTTCAAGAGAGTTTATATAAGGAATTATGCGTCACCATGCAATGCAACAACCAATAGTGCATGTGAATGAGATGCAAATGCTAAGGAACAAAACCAAAGCAAGAAGAGATAACTCTCTAAACTTCTCCACAAAACTCTCTGAAACTTCTCCCCCATTGGCATCGATAGCCAAAATGGGCGAAAATCTAAGAAGGCCAATATAAATTGTGGTCCTCCATAAATTGTGTATTTCTCAACAAGAGAGTGGAATGCAATACACAAGTTTAACGGTAAATACTAGGAGGAAAACAAACTATATTTAGGCCCAAAGTTCACAAAAGAAAGATATGCCACAAAGACATAAGAAAGAGAGAAACAAGCAATCAAGCAATCAAAAGATACCAATTGAAGCAAGCAATCAACGAATATCAATTGAGCCAACTAGACCAATGATCCTACATACCACATGAATGAATAAATGATATGAGCGAAGGAGTGTTCTAAAGAAACTGGAGAAGCTCCCCATGATTTGTGCACACATAAGAATTTTTGTATTTGAATACAAAGTGCACAAAATAGGATCATAGCTCCCCCAAAATCAATAGAAACTCACCAGTGCAAGTGAGCATATAGGAAACAAAGCCTAGCGCTTGCAACAAGCACATGGTTGAGCAACATGTAAAAGAGGCAACTTAAGAATAGGCTCAACCAAAATGATGTGTGTGAGTCATGGCGAAGCACTTGAGAAGACTAAAATTAGGATGAGCATTAAGCATCAACATAGTCTTGAAAGAATGAGGCACATGGTGCAAGGCCTATCATTCCCACACACAACTGGCAAAAGGGTTCACAAGCTTACTAATAAGCAAAAGAGAACCTATGCTTGTGACAACCCGTGGTGAAGATAGACGAGGGGAGGCTCATCAAGACGAGGGATACCAATTAAGATGGCAAAAACCTCGTAAAGATAAGCAAGAGGAAAATAACCTTCACCACACAAGAGTGCATCAAGATGCAACGAAAGAGGACACGCACTCAAGGCACAAGCTTTCACGGGGCTACCAAATAAATAACATAAGAAAGACAAGGTGGACGTGAAAGAAATGATATCAACTAGAGATGTAATTTCTCTCAAGTGTATAAGGTTCTATGTAGACGAAATCATGATGATATATATATCTACAAAGAAGGATGTACACCCGAAATAGTTACAACAAGAAGGAAATGAGATATCCAAAAGGAAGTCATAAATATACCAATAAGATATTTGCTTGAAAGCATAGCACTTGGCTAGATATGGTCTCATTGTATATAAATGAAGTCCAAACACACATCCATCAAAGGCATCACAACTAGCAACAAGAGATCATCGTTGGGATGCTTTGAGAAAGGAAACAAGTATCACAAGATATGAAATGAATATCATGCCAAGATGCAACCTACACAAGGTTGAATGCAAGAGGAGAAAGCATGAATAGATACTTGTTACGGAGATATCATTGGAAGGATGTAGTAGATACCAATTGAAGGTAGATAGTAGTTCATTGATCATCCTAGCTTGACTCCAATATGCACATGGTGACAACACCTTCCTTGTGAGTGAGCCGAGCATCCAATGCATCTCCAAATGTTCCTAGAAGAACAACACAAACTAAACGGTACCCAAACTCATTGGGACCAAATAGTTAGAAAAACCAATACATAGGACAAACTCCACATAAATATGTGCATATAGATATGAAAATGAATTTCATACACATCTCATCCGATTTGAGACTTGGTGGAGATCCCCCTATATATTGAGTCAAAGAAAGAAAGCATGCCAAATAAAATACATGAAGTAAACATGCATGCTCAAGACTTTCAAAACCCGAAACCTAAAGAGAAAGAAATGCCAAGTGTATCATTAAAGATACATCAAGGAATGAGATATCCATTGATACACACTAAACTAAAGATGTCAAACTCCCAAAGAGAGGATGGTTCCAAACAAACCAAGCTCTCAACAAAGTTTCATGATGGCACAAAGTACCAAAAAGAAATGGCTTGCCTTCCACCAAAACACACTTGATAAGGATCACAAGAAGAGTGTTCTAAAGAAAATAGGATAACTCCCCCACGAGTTGTGCATTATATAGGATTTGCATTTGAATACAAAATGCACAAGGTGGGATCACTACTTTCACTATATCTAGAAAACACTAGACAAGAACAAGAAATAAAAAAGATCCAAAAGTGGTAGGGAAGACACCGGGAGTTGACACAAACCTTGGCAAGAGAAAAGGAAAAACAAAAGCCAAAGTAAAGATGGTCAACAAATTCTACCACACATAAGTGACTATCAATTTTCAAAAGACAAGAAGTATTTGGAAATAATTCCCGGTGGTAGATAACAAGGACATCCAACATCATCTTCACAACAAACACAAGCAAATTGCAACTTGTAGAGCTAACATGCCACCTAGGAACAAGATAATCTACAATATCAATTCTAGGTGACAATATCTCAAATGTACACGTTTTCTAGGCTTGTAATATGCACTTAGCATATTACTCCCCCATAATGTGATACCAATAAGAACTTAACAAGAGGCAATAAGAGGAACACATAAGAGATAATTAATGGACTATTTAGAATTTGAATTTCTCATGAGAGATATACCACCTAGCGACTAGATAATCTTGTAATATCAATACTAGATGGTATTCCTCATGTACACACATTTATAGGATTGTGAGGTGCACAAAGCACATCACTCCCCCAAAATGGGATGTTCCATTGATCTCTCACACGAGCCAACTAGGATACAAACAGGAAGCAAAAAGGCTCAACGCACGACGCACACATACATGATGTGCAAACCAACACACACATACTTGATTGCTCAAGATAAGCAAGTTGGAAGCGCAACATATACAAACACATGCAAGGAACAAATCCAAAACATGCAAGGGGCAAGTAACTTTCAAGGTAAACAATTTAAGTACAAGTTACCGCAAGGAGGCACATTGGATATAAGATAGAAACTTGATAATCCAATTGACTTGGCTTGAGACAAAGAGAATGATGAAGTCCCCTTAATTCTTCATAATGTAGCCAAGTCTCTAATGCCCTCCAACAACACCTATTGATCAAGTTTGAGCTTGTTGGTCCCCAACCAAGTTGGGTCCTAAGAGGTTAGTCACAATAGGTTTGGCTACCCAAATGGTTCTTTGCTTGACACCACTTTGAGTACCAACAAATTTGGCAAACACATTGCCAACCTTATCCTTACCAAGAGAATAGATATCATCAATAATAATTGGGTTGGATAAGTTACCACTAGTGCATCAAGAAGCGACATGACCTTTCTCACAACATAAGTAGCAACGTCTACTCTTCACTTTCTTCTCACTTGATTTCTCAATTTGAGAAGCATTAACTTGAGTCTTCTTGGGAAGAGGCCTTTCTTCAACTTGATGTTGAGCATGAGATTGAACTTGTGCCCTCTTCCCTTGTTGCTTGACACTAATGGCCTTCTTCTTCAATGGGCAAGATCTAACATGATGCCCTTCGACTTTGCACTTGAAGCAAACAATCTTGGCCGAATTCTTGACTTGTTCTTGGCCCTTCTTCTTGTTCAACTTGGACTTCTTCTTCTTGTTGGAGTTGAATCCAAGTCCACCTTTGTCATTGGGGGATTTTTGCACACTCAATATATTGTTGAGTGTGGCCTTCCCTTCATGACACTTTTCCAAGTCTTTCTTCAAAGAAGTGACTTGGGCCTTGAGCTCTTTGATTTCCTCTACATGGTTAGTCTCAACACAAGTACTAGAGGAAGTATAAGCTTCATCGTTATAGCAACAAGGCAAGGAAAGCAATTCATCACAAGATGTACCAACATTGTGAGTAGATGAATTACAAGGACTAGCACATGGCAATATACTATTTTGACTAGAAGTAGTGCTAGTATCCACATGAGGCTCACTAGATGTTACCTTAGCAATCATGGCCTCATGAGCTATCTTTAGCACACTATGGGATACTAGAAGATCATCATGAGAGCTTGAGAGCTTTTCATGACTTTCTTCCAATTTCCCATAATTGCAAGATAGCACCTCAAGTTGAGCCCGTAGCTCAACATTCTCCTTCAAAATGGATGCTTCACAAGTAATAGAATTAGTAGCACAAGCATCATCATTAACAACAAGAGGAGAAGGCAACTTGGCAAGCTCTTTTAAATAAGAAGCTTCAAGTTGAGCATGAGACTTGGTGAGTTTTATGAGCTCACCCTTGATGACCCTTGAGCCATTTTCGAGGTGCTCAAAATCCTCAAGGAGTCTAGCATGAGCAACTTCAAGCTTAGCATTTTTAGTTTCAAAAACATTGGCCACCTTAAGAGCTCTATCGGTAGATTCCTTCACTTTAGACAATTCTAGAGCAAAAGTCTCCTCAAGAGATTCCTTGGTGGTTTGTTCAAGTTCAAGAGCTTGAGAGAGGTCCGCAATCTCATTAGCGTAATCATGCCCATGACCTTCCATTTTATTAATGGTGGCCTCATGCTCCTCTAGATGAGATTCCAACTCATCAATGTATTTCTTGCCATCAATGGCAATGGACATTATTTCCATGAAGTTGGAACGAGCAATTTTATTTTTATGAAGAGCTTTAAAAATCATTTCCCCCTTAGTTTTTAAGCAGGCAACATTATCATTCTCTTCATCATTATCCTCATCATCATTAGCATCAACATCATCATCAAGAGACATATTTGGGTACAAAGTAGGAGATACCTTTGACGCCTTAGCCATAAGGCAAAAAGAAATAGATGATGATGTAGGATCCCTTGAGGCACCATTAAACACCACATCTTGTTCCATGGAGTGTTCGGTTTCCACTACATTGTTAGCACAACAGTTCGAGGAAATAGATGCATTTTTATCATGGCAACAAGACATAGCAAGCATATCATCATGAGATTTAGTCAAGCAATTTCTACATGATATGCAAGGACTATCAACACAAGCATGTGAAACATTTGGAGTGCTCGAAGTGTTAAAGCCCAAAGAAGGAGCATTGCAATAATATAGTGATGAAGGATCATCCACAATAAGCATACTATCATCATTGCAATGACCAACACTACTCACCATGTCATTACCTTGTGGAAAAACACATGTAGGTGAAGTAGAAGAAGTTGAGAAGACTATACGACCGGAGGTGGAGGGAGAACAATCATCCCCACAAATCTTGGACACGCCATATTTATCTTGAAGCTTCGTCCACAACTCATGAGCATCTCGGAACGGCATGAGTTGAAATATAACTACATTGCTCAAAGCATCAAAAATCACATTAGAAGCTTGAGCATTGAGATAAGAGTTTTTCTCATCCTCTAAAGATAATCTTTGGGGATCCTTTGGAGGAGAAAAACCCATATCTACAATTCGCTCTAAATTTGGGTCCATGATCCTAAAGAGATTAAGCATGTGAATTACCCAAACATCAAAAATTTTGCCATCGAAACTAAGAGTGTCAGAGAATCCTAATCCCCTAGTCGACATCTTTACTCTCTAGGCGGTTAAGCCTAGAGAGACGTGGCTCTGATAACAATTGAAAGATCGAGGATTTCGCCTAGAGGGGGGTGAATAGGCGCTTTAAAATAATTACGGTTTAGGCTTGAACAAATGCAGAATAAACCTAGCGGTTCATTTGTCAAGCACAAAACCTACAACAACTAGGCTCACCTATGTGCACCAACAACTTATGCTAAGCAAGATAAGCAACTATGTGATAGCAAGATATATGACAAAGAACAATATGGCTATCACAAAGTAAAGTGCATAAGTAAAGGGGCTCGGGTAAGAGATAACCGAGGCACGTGGAGACGATGATGTATCCCGAAGTTCACACCCTTGCAGATGCTAATCTCCGTTTGGAGCGGTGTGGAGGCACAATGCTCCCCAAGAAGTCACTAGGGCCACCGTAATCTCCTCACGCCCTCGCACAATGCAAGATGCCGTGATTCCACTAAGGGACCCTTGAGGGCGGTCACCGAACCCGTACAAATGGCAACCCTTGGGGGCGGTCACCGAACCCGTACACTTTGGCAACCCTTGGGGGCGGTCACCGGTACCCGTCAAATTGCTCGGGGCGATCTCCACAACCTAATTCGAGACCCCGACGCTTGCCCGGAGCTTTACACCACAATGATTGAGCTCTGAACACCACCAACCGTCTAGGGCACCAAGGCACCCAAGAGGAACAAGCTCTAGGGTGCCCAAACACCCAAGAGTAATAAGCTTCTCAAACTTCACTTCCACGTATCACCGTGGAGAACTCAAACCGATGCACCAAATGCAATGGCAAGGGCACACGGAGTGCCCAAGTCCTTCTCTCCCAAATCCCACCAAAGCAACTAATGCTAGGGAGGAAAATGAGAGGAAGAACAAAAGAAGAACACGGAGAACTCCAAGACCTAGATCCAAGGGGTTCCCCTCACTTGGAGGAGAAAGAGATTGGTGGAAACGTGGATCTAGATCTCCTCTCTCTTTTCCCTCAAAAACTAACAAGAATCCATGGAGGGATTGAGAGTTAGCAAGCTCGAAGAAGGTCAACAATGGGGGAAGAACACGAGCTCAAAGTATTGGGTTCAATGGGGAAGAAGACCCCCTTTTATAGGAGCTCCCGGATCCAACCGTTATGCTCACAGCCCGCACAGAGCGGTACTACCGCTCCAAGGAGCGGTACTACCGCTAGGGCGGTAGTACCCCTTCGAAACACAACAGCGAGGAGGCAAAAAGGCCAGAAGAACCATCGGAGCGGTACTACTTCTCGTCCTCACGGTACTACCGCTCGACCTCACGGTACTACCACAAATGGTAGCGGTACTACTGCTTGCAAGCGGTACTAAAAAAATACTTCTGTGCCTACTTCCGCTGAGCAAAACACGAGATTTTGGTCCGGAGCGGTACTACCGCTTAGGAGCCACGGTAGTACTGCTCTAGAGTGGTACTACCGCTCAGGAGTCGTGGTAGTACTGCTCTGGAGCGGTAGTAAAAAATTACATCTGCTCCAGTCGCGGTAGTACCGCTGCAGCCTTTACCAAAACAACCACAACTTTTGCAAACGGACTCCGAATTCAACAAAATCAAGTTTGTTGGAAAGCTAGCGACAAGGGCTAACACAATCTTGAAAGAAATACCAATAAGAAGCAAATGAGAAAAGGCCCAAAGGAAAATGGTGAGAACCCTTCCTCAGAAAAGACCGGTAAAACCTCCAACACCGAAAACATCATAGAAGACGCATGTGAACTCCGTTTTCGATGAACTCAAGCTTGTCATCAAGATGACCATAAGCTATAAGACTCACAAAGAGAACCAAACACGAACCAAGAAACATGATGCAAGGATGCAAGGGTTTGAGCTCTCTACTAATGATACGATCAAGCTACCAACTTGAGAGCCCCCCTTGATAGTACGGCAAACGATCATATAACCCGGTCTCCCTACTACCACCACGAGACCGGTAAAATAGAAAACCTATCAAGGGCAAACCTTTGCCGTGCACATGGTCCACTTGAGCTAGATGATGACGATCTGGACTCCCTCAAGATGGACCACCTTTCTTGATTGCGTTGGCTCGATGAAGACTAGATGATTGCTCCCCCATAGTCCACTATGGGTGAGCCACTCTTCGGCTCATCTTCACAAGTCCATTGACACCACAATGGATGGCAAGATTCAAGCACTCGATCTCTTCATGATGCTCCACTTGAACTTGCACACGACAATCTTGATGATGATCACCACTTGATGTCATCCTTTCCATGGGTTGTATGATATCTTCCTCTTGATGCAAGCCCATGGATACGTACCTAACCCCACATAGAACTCTCACATAGACCATGGGTTAGTACACAAAGTGCAATGGACAATGCTTACCATACCATGGGATCACTTGATCCTTCTCGGTACATCTTGTACACTTTGTGAGTCGATCAACTTGATTCACTATTGACTTAGTCTTGATCAACCTTGAATCTTTGCAACTCTCTTCATTTGGATGATGTATTGAAGGTAAACATGAATGATCACACAACCTTCTTCTTCAATACATGCTTGCAATAAGCTCAACACTCGCATGACCAATCTTTGGATAATTCCTTAATAGCACCTTGGTCAACTCATAAACTCCTTGAAACCAACATATGGACTTCAAGAAAAGCCTATGGACAAATGCTACAAATATAACTCAAGACAACCATTAGTCCATAGCGATTGTCATCAATTACCAAAACCAAACATGGGGGCACCGCAGTATCTTTCAACGTGGACCATGCCGCGCTGAGAGCACCAGGGCGGTGGACGACGGCGAAGCCTAGGAAGGGGACGACGCAGAGTCGGGGAAGACGTAGCGGTGGATGCCCACACGTAGAGGAGTACGAGGGTTCACTGGTTCGCTACAGTGTGAGGCTGCCGTCGCCGCAGAATAACAGGGGGTGTGGGTGAGTAGAGGGATGGCCTGGCCAGTGGTGGGAGTAGTAAGGGGCGGTGAGGCCTCTGCCGCATTGCAGCCGGCCACGGGAGGCAGGAGCACGAGGCACGACTGGCGCTGGTTTGGGTGGCTGGAGCAAGAAGACCAGAGGTTGAAGAAGCACTATAGCCATTGGATGGACATCGTACGGTCACTGGAGCTAGAATCGTGCATATTGACTAAGTTGACAAAGCCCTCCGTCCCCGTCAACTTAGTAGGCCCACAAGTCAGCCTGCCACTATACTGGGTCCCAGCTAACATGGGGAGTATTCATTTTTTTGTGTGTAATAAGGAGGCACTTCCTTACGTGCGAAGATATAACTGGTGGGTCTGAGCTATCAGCGGCGGTAACGTTTTTTTCGCGAAATACAGAGGCCCTTTCGGTGGGTCCCTGATGTCAGGTGGAGGAATCATTATTTTGCGCGTAATAAGGAGGCATTTCCTAGCGTGCGGCCATGGACCCAGCTGTCGGCCTCTCCACGTACAGTCCACTTCAGATGCATGTCGGTCGTTGACCCCGTTGACCAGGCCGCGCCGAGAGCACCAGGGCGGTGGATGACGGCGAGGCCTAGGAAGGGAATGACACGAAGGCAGGGAAGACTCGGCAGTGTTTCCCACGCGGAGGGGAGTACGATTTTACGAGGGTTTACTGGTTCGTCTGCCGTCGCCGGAGAATAACAGCAGGTGTGGGTGAGTAGAGGGATGGCTAGGCCAGCGATGTGAGTACGGTGGGGCGGTGAGGCTTGCGCGGCAGCACAGCCGGCCATGGGGAGGAGGGAGCAGGCAGTCCCGTCGGTGCTTGTTTGAGCGGCTAGAGCAGGAAGAGCAGAGATTGAAGAAGCACGACGGTCGTTCAATGGACATCCAACAGTCACTGCTTGTGCGTCAACCTTTTATTTAGGAAAGCCTCAAATCTGTGGAAAACAGCATACAACCCATCTGCCATTATTTCTAATAATTTACAACCCATTTGCTAATTCTTAAGGTTTCTTTGCAGCCCATATTCTTTTTGTTAGCATTACAGCCCATATTTTGGCCACGGTTAAAAAATTATAAGAAATTTTGCATATTTCGGTGCGGTCCGAACTGTTTTTAATCCTAAAATTTTGACTCACATTCAAACTGATTTTAAAAATAAATGTATATCAATATAAAATCCAAAAAATTCTCCATGCATAAAAATTAATGTAATTTAAAATCTCGAAATGAAAAAAAGATATTTGAAACTAATTGCCGGTTTGATGTGTTTTAAAAATGTATAGCCCATTTCTCATTACTGATAGGCCATTTTCTCGGCTAGCCGAATGAAGCTTCCTCGTCATGAAAGATTTGCAGCCCAACAGGCCTGACAAAGTGACTTACTTGGCAAATCACAAAAAAACTGGGTTGTGGCCGTGGACCCAGCTCTCAGCCTCTCCACGTACAGTACTCTTCCGATGGAAGTCGGTCGTTGACCACATTGACCACGCCGCGCCGAGAGCACCAAGGCGGTGGACGACGGAGAGGCCTAGGAAGGGGACGACGCGGAGCCGGGGAAGACGCGGAAGTGGATGCCCACGCAGAGAGGAGTACGAGGGTTCACTAGTTCGGCTGCGGTGTGAGGCTGCCGTCGCCGCAGAATAACAGGGGGTGTGGGTGAGTAGAGGGATACCCTGGGCCAGCGGTGGGAGTAGTAGGGGGCGTTGAGGCCTCCGTGGCATCACAGCCGACCACGAGAGGCAGGAGCACGCGACACGACCGGCGCTGCTTTGGGCGGCTGGAGCAAGAAGACCAGAGGTTGAAGAAGCACTATGGCTGTTGGATGGACATCGTACGGTCACTGGAGCTAGAATCGTTCATATTGACTAAGTTGACAAATCCCTCCGTCCTCGTCAACTTAGTAGGCCCACAAGTCAGCCACCCACTATGGTGGGTCCCAGCTAGCAGGGGGTATTCATTTTTTGGTGCGTAATAAGGAGGCACTTCCTTGCATGTGAAGATATAGCTGGTGGGTCTGACCTGTCAGCGGGGGGAACGTTTTTTTCGCGAAATACAGAAGCCCTTCCCACGTATAGTGCACGTACAGTGCGTAATAAGGTGGAACTTTCCTTGCGTGCGACCATGGACCTCGTGGGTCCCAGCCATCAGGCTCTCCACATACAGTCCTCTTCCGATGACTCTCGTATGTTGACCACGCCGCGTCGAGCGCACCGAGGCGATGGACGACGGCAAGGCCCCAGACTGGAACGACCCGGAGATGGGGAAGACGCGGCGGTGGAGTCGCAGACGGATAGGAGTGAGAAACTTGTCTGGTTCGGGTGCGGGGTGGGCCTACACTCGGCAGAGAATAACAGGAGGTGCGGAGTGGAGGGATGGCCTGGCCGTTGGCGGGGTAGCGTTTCGTTGAGGAGCGCAAAACAACACCGCTGGACGTCGAAGGCTGGAGCAGGTGGTTCCGGCAGCGCTGGGGGAAGAAGAAGAGAGATTGAAGAAGAATGCCGGCCGTTGGATGTAAATCCAACGCCTTCTTAGGCTTCGACCTACTGGCCCACATGTCAGCCAACCCATTTGTTTTTTAGTCCATTTGGTGGGCTGGGTGAAACAATGATGTAGCATCTAAGCAGCCCGTTTAAATCCCATTTGCATTTTTCTCGAAATCCGCAGACTTGCTGGGCTGGGTGAAAATATCATGTTGGGCTAGACGGAGAAATGTTATAAAAACATAAACACATGATTGCACGTCAGTAAAATCTTTGCAAGCTTATGTACGCAATCACTAGGAGTTAACTTGCCAAGTTATATATAAACAATTATTATTATTATTTTGTAAGAACTTTCAACTTACAAAATAAAATATCATTTTAATTTGATGAGTTAATAGTATGTGGGGTATTATTATTTTTTAGGCTAGACGTGGGACAGTTGAGTTGGTTCTAGGGGAAAGTACTAGGAGAAAACTCAGTTTACATCGAAAATGAAAGTGGGAGAAAATTCAGAGACCTGCTGGGTCCACCTGAGGAGGGGAATATGTTGGGAGGAAGGAGATTCAAAGCACGGCAGCCGAGTGAGCTAGTTTTTTTACGGACAAGTGAACTAGTTTACATATATAAGAAAATAGCCACTAAAAAAGAAATCAGGTTAATGGGTTCTTAAAAGAAATATTTTGGACAAAACAGATAATTACGACACATAGGCTAATGCATGAAACACTCGAATGATAAAGGTGCTTATAAACAGATAAAGTACAACATCTAGACCTTCCTGGCACGCTTGATCATGAGGCTGCGGCTGTCCGTGTACTCATCGATTACGGGAAGCAGACACGCCCTCATGTCCAAGATCTGCCTGTACATGTCGTAGCATGCGTATGCGTCCTTGGCCGCGTAGGTTATGTAGGCTAGATTCAGAGGTACCTCCCACGTGTTCAGGTTGTCTTCTTTCATGTTGGCGTATCAGGGGTCGATGATGGTCTCAGCGAGGTCAACCACGGAGTCCTTCTCCTGCCCGTTGCTAATGATCTTGTATTGCTTCTGGATGTCGACAAGCATGTTGCACCAGATGGCCGAATCATCGCGTTCTTCCTTCTCTCCACCGTAGCGAACGTGCAGCCGGCGCTGCCGATGAAACGGGCGAATGCTCCAGAACCTGGGCAGCCATAGGACTGAGGCGAGGCAGAGCTTCACGGAGACCGTATCATTGGTGTACATCACATTCAACTTGGTGCAGCCATAGGACTGAACGGCGAACTCAAAGGGGAACTCCTTGCTGAAGTCCATATCCAGCAGGCTCACCCCTCGGATCACCACTGGAGTCTCTTCGAGTGAACGAGTGTGTAGGCAGCGGCAGCAGTTCGTTTTTCAGCTCTTGGGGAACTAGATTCAACAGTAAGCTGAGTGTGTACAGGCGACAACAGTTACTACCCCTCCCTCGTCCGTTGCACGCCCGGCAGAAGATGCACCCTCGGTGCGTTGAAACGCCTCCATTAAGAAACCTACTCTGGCCACACGTCGGTTCACGAGCGGGTCTGTATTGGTACTATAATAACAGGAGTTAGTGGTCACTTTACTTAAATTTAATTAGCTTTAATAGAAATTTATACTTAAAACAAGCAATGCATTTGCTCGTTTTATTAGTGCCACAGGATCAACATGCAAAACAATTAGAATTATTATTCTCAGGATGCACACGATCAGCACATTTGTCGCACTTTCACAAACATAATACTAACAAGTTTGAACTGTTTTTTATGGTTGTTGTCCTTTGCATCATCTTGTCCTGTTTCCCAGCTTGCAAGATTCAGAACCAACAAAGAAGATCCAAATAATAAGTACAACAAAGATGCCTACACATCTCATTGATTCCCAGCTTGCAAGATTCAGAACCAACAAATAAGATCCAAATAATAAGTACAACAAAGATGCCTACACATCTCATTGATTCCCAGGTTGCAAGATTCAGAACCAACAAATAAGATTCAAATAATAAGTATAACAAAGATGCCTACACATCTCACTGATTCCCAGCTTGCAAGATTCAGAACCAACCCATTAGAGCCTTTTGATAAAGTGAATATCGGGATTAAATCCATCTTGGCTAGCCATGTCATACAATCGAAGAACTTGGCGAATGCTCTTGACCGTCACAACATCTGTAGTTGAGCATTCCTGTTTGCACAGCACAAACAAGGAGACATGAGAGCATGATTTCGCTTTAATAGCGGCCTCCTTGAACTCATCCTCCAGCTCTACTTGGATGAGGTCCACCTGGAGTTCCATGATTCAATTCATGCGTCTTTTTCTGTAGTTCACCTGAAATGAAGCAAAGATTGCATCATTCAGCTAGCAAGAAGTACTTGCTCTTGTGAGCTGGCAGGTTCTTCTTTAGTAGTTGCACTAAAATTGAGGAACATTAAGGTTGGCTGTCCAGCTCATGTAAGGTGCAACTATAATTTTCTTATCCTTTTGTGCAGTTCCACTAAAATAAAGTGCCATTGTGGTGACAGTGACGGCTCCATCTTGCAAAGGCTAATAAAATGTTGCACGAGATTACCGGCACAACTTGAGGGAGATTTTGGAAACTCCAATCACCAGTTTTTGCAGTTCCACCAAAATTGAGAGATGTTGCCCACGTGACATTTTAGTTGAACTGCACAAGGCACTCATTCCAAAAAAGTGTTTTGTGCGGTTCACCAAAAGGTCACAATAGCAACAAGGTGAAATGGATATCCCTATCTACACAAAAAGATAGAAAGTAAACAGTTGCTGGTCAATAAGAATATACGAAACATATACAAAATGAAAAGAAGCATCTTAATTATGTTCATGGCAATCACGCAAGGACAGTAGAAATTTTAAAACGTCAGCAATGCTTCATGTTACCAGAAGCATTACGATCAACAATGAGATTCTTCAAATATGGGATTACTTAATGGTGGCATTGGTTGTTTACCAGACACAGTAAATCAACAGTAGCTAAAGAGTTGGTTTAAGGGCATGGGACCATGGGGACACCAGGACACTCAGCAGCGTAAAGGAGCAACTTACTTATCATACTGGGGGACACAGCAGTAGTGCCATTTGTAACACAATTTAATTGCATCTTATCACTAGAGGCATTAGATTAACAATAACAGTGGTTAGACATGTCCCTAAGGTAACAGTTTGATCGCTTCATTTTACATGCGCCCTTACATTAACAACAGCAAAAGGTTGGTATAAGGACATGCGATAGCGGACGCATCTGCACAATGTACCTACAAGGAGGCATAAAGTGGTGATGTCGAGTTTGTTCATGCTATGTTAGGGCAGAAAACCTAATCCTGGAGACCTTGTACTATGTGAGGGCAGCAAATCTAATCCTGGAGACCTTTTACTATGTGAGTGCAGCAAATCTAATCTTGGAGACATTTTACTATGTGAGGGCAGCAAATCTAATCCTGGAGACCTTTTACTATGTGAGGGCAGCAAATCTAATCCTGAGACCTTTTACTATGTGAGGGCAGCAAATCTACTCATGAGACCTTTTACTATGTGAGGGCAGAAAATCTAATCCTCGAGACCTTTTACTATGTGATGGCAACAAATCTAATCCTGGACATACTCTGTTGACTTCTCCACCAGCCGCCACTTTCTATCCTTTTTTCAACCAATAATAGATCTGTTCCTTATCCAGTTTGTACTGCGTTTTCCCATTATTTCCCTTTTCAACCAAGAGGCCGGTTGGGTATCCGGTCTCTACTACTTTCACCATATTATTTCCTCTTTGAATCAAGTCCTAGATTCATGCTACAACTTTCCCCCCTTTCTTTATTGTTTGAACAAAGCCCTGATTCGAATGCATGAAGTAGCTTTACCTCTAATAATACTAAAAATTTAGGTGGCTTTGGAAGAGCTGATGGGAGTAGAAAAAGATGCACATGCAGACACGTGGGGAGCTGGGGCAGTAGAGCAAGGCCACTTTCGAAGAACTTATACCTGAGGGTCGCCCTGATGTTGGCGGCAGCAGGTCGGATCTGCGGACAATACGGCAGGGAGGAAGAAGGGTCGGAGGACCTCCCGAGCCGGTGCTATGTCAGAGAGAACGACACGGGCAAAGGATTGGGCCCCTCTGGCAGCTGTGGGTTTCCTCCCTCGGCGGTGATGACCGCGTGAACGATGCACCTTTTAGTCCTCTACACACACCGGCCGAAGGGATCCGTCTGGATCTGTGACCAGCGGTGAGCAGAGAGAAAATGTCGCTACCGCTGTCTTGTTTATATCTAGAGAGGATGAGAGAATGAAGAGAGCAACCCTAGTAATGCAAGCGCTCAGGCCCCTGCGTCCATATATAGTGGAGTGATTATCTTTTTTTCTCTCCACAACAAGTGTTTCAATTTGTGTACGTGGCATTAAAGAAAAGAAAATCTCTATTTAAGGTGACTACTGTACGACTCCTACTTACTACTAGTAGTACTACAGTATTGTTCACTTGTGCTCCCCGCGCCTCCATTTATTGAACAACCCCACGGGTGAATAAACATACAGTAAGTACTGTATTTATATAGAACGAACAAGCTCGAACTATTTTCACGTAGTTAAAAGTTGAGGGCGGGGCTTTTCCCAGGTAGTACTCGCGGCAGTTTTTGGGTAGGCGGTTTGACAGAGAGGCGAGGAGGGTGAGCGAGTGGGGCTGTGCAATTTGACGGCATGTTACTGCTGGAAAGACTTATGATATGACCACTCACTATAGTCATGAATTACTGGCACTCCGACCGGGGTGATCCCCCCCTTCCATTTCGCGCTCTAATCTGGTGCATGACACGTCGACCCGGATGCTGGCTCTCCCACATGTCGAAGTAGTAAGAAGGAGCAAAGAATGATGTGGTATATACTAGTACTATACTACTCCCTCCGTTCCTAAATATAAGTCTTTGGAGAGATTTCAGTATGGACCACATACGGAGAAAAATGAGTGAATCTACACATAAAATGCATCTATATACATCCGTATGTGGTCCACTATGAAATATCTATGAAGACTTATATTTAGGAACGGAGGGAGTACTACTCAGGTCAGAGGAGTGCGAACCACGGCAGCCCAGTGAACCAGCAGTGTGAACCATGATAGCTCAGTGAACCAGCAGTAGAAAACAATGTGCTGATATGGCCATAAAAAACATCAATGTGCTACGGTCCACACTGTAGCATGTACAGTAACACCTCTTTGTTTGGATCCCTGAGTTAGAGCTAGTTTGGGTTGAAAAAGCCTCAAATTATCGAAACAAGAGGGGTTAGTTTGAGCTAGTTTGCTCTAACCCAGCTAAAAAACTAGCCTGGTGGAGAGGTTCTAATTGGGTTAGTTATCCTCGGGCCCACTAAAAGAGAACTAAAAAAATCTCCCCTGCCCGCACCAGATCGCTCCCCCCCCCCCTCTCGCACGACTCCTCTCTGTTCCCCATAGGGCCGCTCGCCCTCTCTCTCCTCCGGCCGCCCTCTCCTTCTGGCCTCCGCCGCCCTACTCTGGTAGCCCTTTCCCTCCGGCCTTCAAAGGTCGCCCCACTCCCCCTTCACCAATCATTTTTCTTCCTCTGTCGTGCGTGGCGGTGGCGCATCTACCAGGGAGGTCGCGAGAGGGGTGAGTTTGTTCGTTCCTTCTCTGTCTCACGGCTATATCATTGATCTTGCTTTCTCTAGTGCTAATTCTGATTTGGAAAAGTAGATCCTGATCAAACTTGGTATAGATTTGTGGTGCACGCATGGAATTGTTTGATGCTGCTTGAGGAGGTAATAAATCTTTCTAGAGGCCTAAAGATTCAGGTCACCTTTCTAGGTATTTCAATTTCAGGCTTGCATTATTTCTAGAGGCCCAAAGATTCAGGTCACCTTTCTAGGTATTTCAATTTCAGGCTTGCATTATTTCTAGAGGCCCAAAGATTCAGTTCACCTTTCTAGGTATTTCAGTTTCAGGCTTGCATTATTTCTAGAGGCCCAAAGATTGAGTTCACCTTTCTAGGTATTTCACTTTCAGGCTTGCATTATTTCTAGAGGCCCAAAGATTCAGTTCACCTTTCTAGGTATTTCAGTTTCAGGCTTGCATTATTTCTAGAGGCCCAAACATTCAGTTCACCTTTCTAGGTATTTCAGTTACAGGCTTGCATTATTTCTAGAGGCGCAAAGATTAAGTTCCCAGTCGGCGGCAAGTGGCCCTGCTACCCATGCCGGTGTCGACCTCAACTCGCAAGGGCCGGCGTTGGAGGGGTTCCCGGGGCTTGGGCTCTACAGAGCCTTCCTCCAGAGCGACGGTGGCGAGCTCCTCCCTCGGTGCATTAGGGGCTCCGGGCTCCCTCCCTATCATGAATGACTTTCGTGCTGAGTTAGCTCATTCTTTGTTTCATGAAGTGTTTTTTTATTTTGTGAAGCTTGATTGACGACTTGTATGTTTAAGTGGGATATCTCATTTGTGTGGACAAAGTAAAAATTATCATGTTTTGCATGGTTGATTTGTATAGATGGTTCGTTTATGTCAATTGTGAGCGGGAGGAGGCCACAGAAGAGCCGGCCACAACAAGAGGGTGCTTCGATCCAAGGGACTTATTTAATCTAACTAAAAATAGTCTCTTGAAGAGGCTAAAGTTCCAAGCACCCCTGACTAAAGAGGGGCTAGAACTAGTCTTGAGACTAAAAAAATTTAGTCAGGGGTACCCCTACTAAAATGTGGATTAGTCCTCTCTCTCCTCATTTAACTCCTCTCCTTTAACACAGGCGAGTTTTGGATTGGAGGGTTTGGAGGATAATAAATGCTCATTAACTTGATTTTAGTCTCTTTAGTATTTGGATCCAAGCATGGGTGAGGCTAGCAAGTTTTAGTCCCACTACTTTTAGTCATGGAACTAAAACGTATCCAAGCACCCTCCAAATCCGGTAGGAAATAGGTTCCAAAGTAGTCAAATGATTGAGATAGAGCATTTGTTGTCAATCTAACCCTGCCATCCATACACCTCTTTGGTTTAGAGTTAGTTCAGGGTTAGAATCTAACTCTAACCTCTAACTGAGTTAGAGTTCTCCTCGTCTCGGTTCATCGCCATCATACTTCCCCGATTCCTGTGTTTTCAGTATCCTGCAAATCAAAGAGGCCCTTTTTTGCAGGGAAAATCAAAGAGGCCCTTAGACTGGTTTAGGTCCGGTCATTTTTTATAAACATGTTATGTCCAAAATTTAATGAATGTGCTACGGTTTCCACAAAAATAATCTGGTTTCATGTATTAATTCATTCATTTATTTATTCTTCTAGAGGGGGTTTGCATGTAATTCGTGAGGTCTGAAATGTAAAGTAGCCCGGCATATGCTCCGAGTCATGCATGCACCACGACCCAGATGCTCTATGCCCCACATGTCGGCGAATGGGAGCATGTGGAAATAACCTAGGAGTACATATAGGAGGATAAATGCGTGAAAAATATGTACTGTGAAGCATAGTCGCGGTTCAAAAAGGAGACCTAAAGTGATGACAGCTATAGGTCGCACGCACCCAACTAGTGGTACTAAACATACGACTAATTTTTCCCTCAAAAAAAAAGAGGCACGAGTGCTGAGTACTCCTATTCTATAAATACGAGTCCCATCTGACAACAGCGTCTGTGCTACAGCTAGCTCTCCTCCCTCGTTTCTCTCATCTAATTCTAAACTCAATCGACGCCCGGTGGGCGGGGTGGGTTTTCTCAACTGTGTCCCCACCACACAGTGAAAAGATTACGACTGGAATAAAAATGCCATATACTCCCTCTGTTCATAAATATAAGCCTTTTTATATACTATTTCAAATGGAATACAGCATACAAATGTATGTAGACATAGTTTAGAGTGTAGATTCACTCATTTTGCTCTGTATGTAGTAGTCACTTGCTGGAATCTGTAGAAAGACTTATATTTGGGAACGGAGGGAGTACTATACTAATAAAACATTAAGGTCATGAGGCGATGCAATGGTGGTTACAGGAGGCAAGAAGAAGAGATGCATCTAGCAACGACGTCCGCCTCCTCGATTCAGGGCGCCGGCCCACCAAACGGCGCCTAAGTAGCAGCGGCTTTCGTGGCCAGGTCGACGTGCTTCTGAACAATGGCGTCCAAAGATTCCTGCCGCTGGAAGAAGACCAACGTCTTTCTGTCCTCGCTTGCCATGTAGTGGCCTATGTAGACAATTTCCTCGTAGACGTGGATGTGCAGGTCGACGGTTTCTTGCATGGCAAGGCGCTGCGCGGCAAGCGCGACCCCAAGGTGCACATTCTTCGTCGCGACCTCCGGCACCTGCAGGGACACCAGGGCTTGAAAGAGTTCGTCACCATGGAGGCCGATGAGGGTGGCAGGCAATGAGGAGCCTGGGCGTGCGGGATGGAGCAGTATGGCAAGGTCGTCCGCGCGCTTCTTGACGGCGGTGAACTTGCGGATGGAGTTGACCATCATGCCGTCTATGCGGGAGGAGAGTTGCATTTTGTGTGTGCATCCTATGAGGTTGATGTCTACATGTGTTTTGAACTATGTCATTCTATCTTCACAGTGGTGCCATCCGTGTATTTTTGTGAGTCTTGTACTGATTGCATCAAGCTGGTTAAGTAGAGTACTTGTTGTTGCTGTTTTGTTAGTCTGAATCTGCTATATCATGATGCTATGTAAACCTGCTGCTACAAGTCATTCTATGCATAATCTGGAGATGTCCACTATAGATATTTTGTTATAAATGTCATGCTATATCCATCCATTCCCCTGGTTGCATTTATAGCTTGCTGTAACTTGTTGTTATCTTGCTCCAAAGTTGCTAAATAATTTTGCTGTTAGCCTGTTAACATTAAGTTCAGTTTTGCCATGAGCTTTGCTAGTGATCCATGAACCCTATGAACTTGTTCTTGCCATGCTTAGCTTCATAAACATGTCTTATTGCTGCTGGTTGCCTTGCCATGCCATGTATTGCTCTTTGGTTAGTGGTTCAAGCTCATCAACATGCCTACTTATCGTTGCTCCTGCCATGTTTGAATCTGTCATATCATTTGCCATGTTTACATGGGTGCCATCATATTTGTTGTTCCTTTTTGGCTCATGGTCAGTAAAGGACTTTTGTTCTATGTATTTAGTAGTAGCATTCCATGCCTTTGTTGGCCATGATAAGTTCCTGTAACATGTTGTTTGGTAGCTCTAAACATTGCAACCAGATGTTATTTCTGCAAAGTCTGGAATTGTTATTATTTGCAATCTTGTCATGTCCTTTTGAGCATGTTCTAGTAGTTTCTGGAGATAGCTCAGTGTTCATGTTTTGTCATTCTTTACCTGTACATCATGTCCATGCCTTTTTTATCATGTTAGGGTGCTGTAGCATATTGTTTTGATGTTTGCTAGATGCCTAGTTGCTGTTTTGGACAGCTTGTCCTTTAAACTTGTATAGAGTGTATGTGTTGAACCGTTGCTCCGTTTTGAGTGTGCCCTATATGAGACTTGCTTGATTTTGCATGTAGTTTCATATTATCATGTTGCATCCATGTTTTGAGGTGTTTTCTTGAGGTTTGGATGCATTCAGCATCAATGCCATGTTTGACTTGTTTTGCTCATATCTTCTAGGCCGTAGCTCCGAACTAAATGAACTTTATATGGAACTTGACTAGAATCTCGTGCAGATCATCTTGGTGCATCTTAACTTGCTGTTTAACAACTTCAACTTAATGTTTGTTCAGATCTGGACCAATTTCTAAATTTGCATATGAGGACCTACCGGAATTGTTATATGTTGTTCCCGGCCTCATTTAAACTTGCCTTGATGTGTTGCTCTTGGTTGCATCATCTCTTGCCATGAGTAGCTTCATGTAGCCCTGTCATGCATCATGTCTTGTCCATGTGTGGTGTGTTTACCATGTTGTGTGCTTCTTCTCGATAGTTCCCGTTTCGTTGCGATCGTGAGGATTCGTTCGTCTACGCTCGGTTTGTCTTCGTGGCTTCATCTTCTTCATGGACTCGTTCTTCTTCCTAGCAGGATTTCAGGCAAGATGACCGCTACCCTGGATCTCACTACTATCATTGCTATGCTAGTTGCTTCGTTCTATCGCTATGCTGTGCTACCTATCATTTGCTTTTCAAGCCTCCCAAATTGCCATGTCAGCCTCTAACCTTTTCACCCTTCCTAGCAAACCATTGCTTGGCTATGTTACCGCTTTGCTCAGCCCCTCTTATAGCGTTGTTAGTTGCAGGTGAAGTTGAAGATTGCGCCATGGTGGACAGGATTATGTTGGGATATCACAATATCACTTATTTAATGCATCTATATATTTGGTAAAGGGTGGAAGGCTCGGCCTTATGCCTGGTGTTTTGTTCCACTCTTGCCGCCCTAGTTTCTGTCATACCAGTATTATGTTCCCAGATTTTGCGTCCCTAACGCGGTTGGGTGATTTATGGGACCCCCTTGACAGTTCGCTTTGAATAAAGCTAATCCAGCAAGGCCCAACCTTGGTTTTACCATTTGCCTCACCACCACCTACTTTTCCCTTGGGAGTAATTAACCCAAGGGTCATCTTTATTTAGCCCTCCCCCCCAGGCCACTACTTGTCTAAGTGTTGGTCCGAACTAGAGCCCTTTGTAGCGCCCCCTCAGGGAAACTTGAGGTTTGGTTTTAGTTGTACAGATTGCTCATCCGGTGTTGCCCTGAGAACGAGATATGTGCAGCTCCTATCGGGATTGTCGGCGCATCGGGCGGCTTTGCTGGTCTTGTTTTACCATTGTCAAAATGTCTTGTAAACCGGGATTCCGAGACTGAGCGGGTCTTCCTGGGAGAAGTTATATCCTTCGTTGATCGCGAGAGCTTATCATGTGCTAAGTTGGGACACCCCTGCAGGGTATAAACTTTCGAAAGCCGTGCCCACGGTTATGGGCAGATGGGAATTTGTTAATGTCCAGTTGTAGATAACTTGACACCAGATACAAATTAAAACGCATCAACCTTGTGTGTAGCCGTGATGGTCTCTTCTCGGCGGAGTCCGGGAAGTGAACACGGTTTCTGGGTTATGTTTGACGTAAGTAGGAGTTCAGGATCACTTCTTGATCATTGCTAGCTTCACGACCGTCCCGCTTGCTCTCTTCTCACTCTTATTTGCGTATGTTAGCCACCATATATGCTTAGTC
Source organism: Triticum timopheevii (assembly GCA_963921465.1). NCBI lineage: Eukaryota > Viridiplantae > Streptophyta > Magnoliopsida > Poales > Poaceae > Triticum > Triticum timopheevii. Next base: position 482,428,960 of record OY997270.1, on the reverse strand, counting down.
GCTGCTGCAACCTCACCACTTTACCCCTTCCTTTCCCATTAAGCTTTGCTAGTCTTGATACCCATGGTAATGGGATTGTTAAGTCCTCGTGGCTCACAGATTACTACAACAACAGTTGTAGGTACAGGTTATGCGATGATCATGACGCGAGAGCGATGCTTGCTTGTTTCGGAGTTCTTCTTCTGCTTCTTCGATCAGGGGATAGGTTCCAGGTCAGCAGCCTGGGCTAGCAGGGTGGATGTCGTTTAGTTTCTGTTTGTGTTTCATCCATAGTCGGATGGTGCTCTTTATGTAAGATGATGTTGTATTCGTATGGCATTGTATGCCTTTTGTATGTATCCCCATCTATTATGTAATGTTGATGTAATGATATCCACCTTGCAAAAGCGTATCAATATGCGGTTCTATCCTTAGTGGGACCTTCAAGTCTCTTTAGGATAGTATCACATATTGGGCATGACAAGTTGGTATCAGAGCCTCGACCGACCCTAGGAGCCCCCTTGATTGACCGTGTAGTTTGGCCGTTGTTGAGTCTACAAGAAAACTATTTTCGGAGTCTAGTTATATCGGAGAGTAGGAATTCTTTTTACTCCTCATCCTCTTCGTTGCTCTGGTGAGGAATCTTGACGTATGTGTTTTGAATTACTTCTCTGCCCTTTCAAACTTTCTTTAGGATCACGCAGTGGTTTTTGTTCTTAGGTTCTCATCTCTTTTCATCCGTTGCATTTCTGATCAAGTTGACTGGAACCACTTCATCGTTGCCAAGTTCAATCCTCAGTTGTTTTCTTTCCCACCCACCCACCCTTTTTCTCCTTGGAGCCGGAGTCCATAATCGAGTATGCTTTCTACTCGTGTGAAGTCTTTCCTTTCTTTCCTCAATGATTTCAACCGGTGTTTTCTCTTCAAGATATTCGTCGATTCCCCCTTCCAGTTGCATGTGTTTTTCCCGCCCTCCCACCCCTTTTCTTCCCGGAGCCTAAGCCTCTTTCGAGCATCAATTTCATTCGTACAGAGCCTCTTCAGTCTTCCCTCAATCATTTCAACCGGTGGATTCTCGTTTTGTTCGACATTCTTCATCTCTTTTTCTTTTCCGGTGGATTCAATTCTAGTTTTTCGGTAGTGATTATATTCTTTCCCTCGGCTCAAGTGTTTTCCCTGCCCGTTCGCCTCTCGCCAGTTTATCCTTTCGGAGTGTTCAAGATATCTCATGAGATTCGTCTGTGTTCCAATTAATTCAAGGTTGTCACCTCATTCAAATATTTCAATTGTTCCAGTGCATCATCTATCTGTTCAACATCCCTTTCCAACGGTGTTTTTCTTTTAGTGGGCCCTAACCCACAGGTCTTTTTCCAGGATCTTACCTGAATCTTCTAATTATTCCAGAGCCATTCCTATTTCTTTTCAAGTCTGACATAAGTATGATTTCATCAGTCAGATGCCTTTCCAAGATCGATTTCAAATCATTTTCATTGTTGGCTCAACCTCTTCGCTTTTCATTCTCCCAGAGTATCTTAGTAATTTTCATGGTGTTTCTCGTCGTCATTCTCAACATTTGAAGACTGAAGAAGAGTTTTGCTCTAAATCTTGTCTGTTCTCACGAAGATTCGTGGTTCTAGCTTCATACTATTAGTCTCGAATTATTCCATTTATCAGATATTCCTTTGCTTACCCATCCGGAGCATGTCAGGAGTTGTTTTTCAATTTCTTTCACCGGAGGCCATCACTCCAGAAGAATTCTTCGTCCTCATATTTCAGCTACCGTTATCCATTTATCCCGGTGCTTCGTTCAAGTGTTCTTTAATCAGCTCGTTATCTCTTCGTTCTTGTGCATCTAAATCCCCTCTTGCGTATTGGTTCTTCTAATTCTTCCCGGTGATTAAGTCTCTTTCATTAGTCATTTTTTAATTCTCACGGTGGTTCGTTCAAGATTCTTTTTCTTTGATTATCATATTAATTCATTCGTTCTTTCCAATCCTACCGGTGGTTCATGAAGACCTTCTCAAGTTTGTGATATGTCACTTCTAAATTCTTTTTCAACAAGAATAAGTAATATGCAAAATCCATTGCTTGTCAGCAATTTAATTTGAGGAAGGATAGGCATACAATAAATCTTATTCTTATTTCATCCAAGTGATTAATCCTTTTCTTCGGAGTTTGTTCTTGATGAATAAATTCTAGTTCCAAGTGTTTTCATCTTTTCTTTTCTGGAGTTCAAATTTCCTCGGCCATTTTGTTGGAACCTCCATCTAAATCATCGCAAGCTTTAATCTTATTCTTTCATCCTTCACTCTATATCATTGTCCTTTTGTTTACCGGAGATCTTCATGGCGGTTCTTCATGATTTAATTCATTCTTCAAGTGTTCATCAAGATTCTTGTCGGTGGAGTTCAAGTATCTTTTCTTCTCGCATCTCGAAGTGTAATTAATTCTCTATATTCTTTTGAAGTGGAGTTTTGCATTTCTTCATTCTTCTAAGCTATCCAATCATTACCGTTTGTGGCCGGTTATCACCTTATGATCTTGAGATGTTACCTATAAGACAACAATAAGCTTATTCTTTTCGTTGTTGATTTTCTCAACAACTCCGTTCTATCCTTCCTTCTAAGGATGCTTTCAAACTCAATTGTGGTAGATGACATATTTCTTCGTCTTTCCTTTCATTCAACTCTTTCAAGCTTTCCGGAAGCATTGTGCCGTTCCTCTCGTCAAGTATCGTACCATCTTCTCAAGTTCATATTCTATTCTTTCCATGTTCAGTCAGAGTTTTGCCTAAATTCTTCCAGACTTATTCCATTCTTATCTTGTTCTAACCGGAGTGGTTTCAGAGTCTATCTTGTTCGTTGAGCTTTTGATCCCCGTAATAATCGTCGTTCCTCTCTTCTTCCCGAGTGCTCTCAACTCTTTTCTTCTTCTCTTGAGTTCTTGTTTCACCTCATCCCTTTTTCCTTCCGTCTCGGTCCTAAGATCTCGGGACAAGATCTCTTGTTAGTGGAGGACTGTTGTAACGCCCCGAATTCGTTGCGTCAGGTGTCTGCCAGTTATTCGCCATCGTTGTCATGTCATTTGCTTGCGTGTTGCACTTTGCCATGTCATCATGTGCATTTCATCTTGCATACGTGTTCGCCTCATGCATCCGAGCTTTTTCCTCGTTGTCCGTTTTGCAATCCGGCACTCCTATGTCTTCCGGCGTTCCCCTTTTTTGTCTCCTGTTGTGAGCGGGTGTTAAACTTTCTTGGAATGGACCGAGGTTTGCCAAGCGGCCTTGGTATAGTACCGGTAGACCGCATGTCAAGTTTCGTGCCATTTGGAGGTCGTTTGATACTCCAACGGTTAACCGGGTAACCGCAAAAGCCTCTTTTGTGTTGCAGCCCAACACCCCTCCAAAGTGGCCCAAAACCAATCCTAACCCGCTCCATGCTCTCGGTCATTCGATCACGATCGTGTGGGCGAAAACCGCACCTCATTTGGACTCTCCTAACTCCCTCCCCGTCCATTTTCGCGGATCAAACCCTAAAAACCTCCCTCTGCGCCGCCGGACATGTCCGCCGACGGCCGAACACGTCCGCCCCGCGTCCCCCGCCCAATCCGCTGTCGCCACATGTCGCCTCTGCCGCCACCCAGCGCTGGTTGCCGCCGCGGCCGCCGACCGTGCCCGCTTGCTCCGCCGCCGCCGGATCGGGTGCCCCTCGACGGAGCCCCGCGCGACCCCGCGTCGCCCTGCCGCGCCGTCCCGCGTCCGCTCTAGTCCGGATCTGGCGAGATCCGGCCGGAGGGAGCTCTCCCTCGCCTTCCCCGTTGCTCCGGCCACCGTCTCCTCCAACTCCGGCAAAACTCTAGCGACCTTGAAAACCGTGCCAGATCTGGATCCCGAAGGTTGACCCTGTTTTTCGTCTAAGTCCCTGAGATTTTGACATTATCATGTCATGTTCATCACATCATAATTTGTTGCATACTGCTCCGTTTCATGCGTGTAATATGTCAAAATGTTCGTTGTGATATGCTCTTCATTTTGTTCCACTGTGCCATGTTCATTTGAGTTCATCTTTATGCCCTAATCATTGTTGCAAGAGTGCTATATGATGTTTATCTGCTGAAACTGTTATAACTTGATGATTTGTCTTTTTCGTTGCATTTTGTGTGTGCATCCTATGAGGTTGATGTCTACATATGTTTTGAACTATGTCATGCCATCTTCACAGTGGTGCCATCCGTGTATTTTTGTGAGTCTTGTACCGAGTGCATCAATCTTGTTAAGTAGAGTATTTGTTGCTGTTTTGTTAGTCTGAATCTGCTACATCATGATGCTATGTAAACCTGCTGCTACAAGTCATTCTATGCATAATCTGGAGATGTTCACTAAGGATATTTTGTTATACATGTCATGCTCTATCCGTCCATGCTCCTGGTTGCATTTATATCTTGATGTAACTTGTTGTTATCTTGCTCCAAAGTTGCTAAATAATGTTGTTGTCAGTCTGTTAACATTAAGTTCAGTTTTGCCATGAGCTTTTCTAGTGATCCATGAACCCTATGAACTTGTTCTTGCCATTCTTAGCTTCATAAACATGTCTGCTTGGTGCTAGTTGCCTTGCCATGCCATGTATTGCTCTGTGGTGAGTGGTTCAAGCTCATCAACATGCCTACTTATCGTTGTTCCTGCCATGTTTGAATCTGTCATATCATTTGCCATGTTTACATGGGTGCCATCATATTTTCTATTCCTTTTTGGCTCATGGTCAGTAAAGGACTTTTGTTCTATGTATTTAGTAGTAGCATGCCATGCCTTTGTTTTCCATGATAAGTTCTTGTAACATGTTGTTTGGTAGCTCTAAACATTGCAACCTGATGTTATTTTTGCAAAGTCTGGAATTGTTATTATTTGCAATCTTGGCATGTCCTTTTGAGCATGTTCTAGTAGTTTCTGGAGATAGCTCAGTGTTCATGTTTTGTCATGCTTTACCTGTACATCATGTCCATGCCTTTTTGTTATCATGTTAGGGTGTTGTAGCATATTGTTTTGATGTTTGCTAGATGCCTAGTTGCTGTTTTGGACAGCTTGTCCTATAAACTTGTATAGAGTGTATGTGTTGAACCGTTGCTCCGTTTTGAGTGTGCCCTATATGATACTTGCTTGATTTTGCATGTAGTTTCATATTACCATGTTGCATCCATGTTTTGAGGTGTTCTCTTGAGGTTTGGATGCATTTAACGTCAATGCCATGTTTGACTTGTTTTGCTCATATCTTCTAGGCCGTAGCTCCGAACTGAATGAACTTTATATGGACCTTGACTAGAATATCGTGTAGATCATCTTGGTGCATCTTAACTTGCTGTTTAACAACTTCAACTTAATGTTTGTTCAGATCTGGACCAATTTTTAATTTGCATATGAGGACCTACTGGAATTGTTATATGTTGTTCCCGGCCTCATTTAAACTTGCCTTGATGTGTTGCTCTTGGTTGCATCATCTCCTGCCAAGAGTAGCTTCATGTAGCCCTGTCATGCATCATGTCTTCTCCATGTGTGGTGTGTTTACCATGTTGTGTGCTTCTTCTCGATAGTTCCCGTTTCGTTGCGATCATGAGGATTCGTTCATCTACGCTCGGTTCGTCTTCGTGGCTTCATCTTCTTCATGGACTCGTTCTTCTTCCTAGCGGGATTTCAGGCAAGATGACCACTACCCTGGATCTCACTACTATCATTGTTATGCTAGTTGCTTCGTTCTATCGCTATGCTGCGCTACCTATCATTTGCTTTTCAAGCCTCCCGAATTGCCATGTCAGCCTCTAACCTTTTCACCCTTCCTAGCAAACCGTTGCTTGGTTCTGTTACCGCTTTGCTCAGCCCCTCTTATAGTGTTGTTAGTTGCAGGTGAAGTTGAAGATTGTGCCATGGTGGACAGGATTATGTTGGGATATCACAATATCTCTTATTTAATTAATGCATCTATATATTTGGTAAAGGGTGGAAGGCTCGGGCTTATGCCTGGTGTTTTGTTCCACTCTTGCCGCCCTAGTTTCCGTCATACCGGTATTATGTTCCCGGATTTTGCGTCCCTAACGCGGTTGGGTGATTTATGGGCCCCCCTTGACAGTTCGCTTTGAATAAAACTCCTCCAGCAAGGCCCAACCTTGGTTTTACCATTTGCCTCACCACCACCTACTTTTCCCTTGGGAGTAATTAACCCAAGGGTCATCTTTTTTTAGCCCCCCCCCCCCCGGGCCAATGCTTGTCTAAGTGTTGGTCTGAACTAGAGCCCTTTGCAGCGCCCCCTCGGGGAAACTTGAGGTCTAGTTTTAGTTGTACAGATTGCTCATCCGGTGTTGCCCTCAGAACGAGATATGTGCAGCTCCTATCGGGATTGTCGACGCATCGGGCGGCTTTGCTGGTCTTGTTTTACCATTGTCGAAATGTCTTGTAAACCGGGATTCCGAGACTGATCGGGTCTTCCTGGGAGAAGGTATATCCTTCATTGATCACGAGAGCTTATCATGGGCTAAGTTGGGACACCCCTGCAGGGTATAAACTTTCGAAAGCCGTGCCCGCGGTTATGGGCAGGTGGGAATTTGTTAATGTCCGGTTGTAGATAACTTGACACCAGATACGAATTAAAACACATCAACCGTGTGTGTAGCCGTGATGGTCTCTTCTCGGTGGAGTCTGGGAAGTGAACACGGTTTCTGGGTTATGTTTGACGTAAGTAGGAGTTCAGGATCACTTCTTGATCATTGCTAGCTTCACGACCGTCCTGCTTGCTCTCTTCTCGCTCTTATTTGCGTATGTTAGCCACCATATGTGCTTAGTCGCTGCTGCAACCTCACCACTTTACCCCTTCCTTTCCCATTAAGCTTTGCTAGTCTTGATACCCATGGTAATGGGATTGTTGAGTCCTCGTGGCTCACAGATTACTACAACAATAGTTGCAGGTACAGGTTATGCGATGATCATGACGCGAGAGCGATGCTTGCTTGTTTCGGAGTTCTTCTTCTGCTTCTTCGATCAGGGGATAGGTTCTAGGTCGGCAGCCTGGGCTAGCAGGTTGGATGTCGTTTGAGTTTCTGTTTGTGTTTCATCCGTAGTCGGATGGTGCTCTTTATGTAAGATGATGTTGTATTCGTATGGCATTGTATGCCTTTTGTATGTATCCCCATCTATTATGTAATGTTGATGTAATGATATCCACCTTGCAAAAGCGTATCAATATGCGGTTCTATCCTTAGTGGGACCTTCGAGTCTCTTTAGGATAGTATCACATATTGTGCGTGACAATGTGCTTGTATTTCAAATTTGAATTATGCACACAAAGGTGACACGTTCCCTCTCAGGACCACGAGCCTTCTTGAGAGAAGCTCCGATTTGCAAGAAGCTTATACCCAAATTTGTTCCTATTTCGGCCAATTGTTTTTACCACAGCATGGTACTACCATGACATGACACCATGCCAAGTATCATGATTTTAAAACCAAGTTTCTCAATGTTCTCGACCGAGCCACGATGCCCAGATGTTTGAATTTTATTCTCATTTTTTGCATGGGACCTAGAAATTCACCCGAGGACACAAATGTGATTTTTCGACCAATTTTGGTGCACGGGAGCATGTGCTTGTAGTTCAAATTTGAATTATGCACATTAAATGACCAAAAACTCAATTAATGTGTAAAAAAGGCCAAATGAAGCCAGAATGATTTCCAAAATTTAACAGGGCACTCATGTAGTTCTATGTTGCCTTTGTAAATAAACTCAAGGGGGACAACGTATATCATTTCGCACTCAAAGGTGGCATGTTCCCTCTCAGAACCACGAGCCTTCTTGAGAGAAGCTTCGGTTTGCAAGAAGCTTATACCAAAATCTTTTCCTATTCGGCCAATTCTTTTACCACAGCATGGTAGTACCATGACATGACACCCATGCCAAGTTTCATGATTTTCAGACGTGTTTTGGATTTACAAGAATTTAAAAACCAAGTTTCTCAATGTTCTCGGCCGAGCCACGATGCCCAGATGTTTGAATTTTATTCTCATTTCTTGCATGGGACCTAGAAATTCACCCGAGGACACAAATGTGATTTTTCAACCAACTTTGGAGCATGAGAGCATGTGCTTGTAGTTCAAATTTGACTTATGCACATTAAATGACCAAAAACTCAATTAATGTATAAAAAACGACAAACGAACCCAGAATAATTCCAAAATTTAACAGGGCACTCATGTAGTTCTATGTTGCCTTTGTTAAGAAACTCAAGGGTGGGGGGCAGCGTATATCGTTTCACACTCAAAGGTGGCACGTTCCCTCTTAGAACCACGAGCTTCCAAATCGGCCCAATTTTTTACCACAACATGTTAGTGCCATGACATGACACCATGCCAAGTTTCTTGATTTCCAGACAAGTTTGGATTTACATGAATTTAAAATCTAAGTTTCTCGATGTTCTCGGTCGAGTCACGACGCCCAGATGTTTGAATTTCATTCTCATTTCTTCCATGGGACCAAGAAATTCAACCAAGGACACACATGTGATTTTTCAACCAACTTTGATGCACCGGAGCATGTGCATGTAGTTCATATTTAGATTATGCACTTTAAAAGTCCAGAAGCTCAATTAATGTATAAAAAGGTCAAACAAACCCGAAATAATTCCAAAATTTAACAGGGCGCTCATATAGTTCTATGTTGCCTCTGTAAAGAAAACCAGGGAGAGGCAGCGTATATCGTTTCGCACACAAAGGTGACACATTCCCTCTCGGAACCACGAGGCTTGTTGAGAGAATCTCTGGTTTTGCAAGAAGCTTATACCAAAACTTGTCCCAATTCAGCCAAAAATTATACATATGAAAACATGGTTTAGATTATCCCGAACATCTTGCTACCTAGACCAATAATGTACTATGATTTGAATTCAACATAAAATGGATACAAATATTTGAATTGGAGAGCGTATGGTACATGTAGTTCATAGTGAAATATGATTACTGCTATTTGCATATTTTTGTTATCAATATAATATTTAAATTATTGTATAACTTGACAACAATCGTATTGAAATAAGGAAAATTGATTCAAATTTAGTCCATATGGTAAACGACAATATATATGTTCACATGGTGGAGTAAAATGTTCATATATGATGGTATATCAAAATGTACGACTACATCAATTATAAACTGCAAGGTCACCAAACGATATATTCGAATTCAACATAACGTGGATTCAAAAATTGAAATTCGAGATCATGGCATCTGTAATCATAAAGAAAGGGACATTAATCTTTCTTTGGTGGGAATTGATTTGTTTTTTGTTGTTGAGGGAAGTGTGAATCGATTTGGAACTGTGCGGGGTAATCTTGTTCTCCCGATTTGTTTTTACAATTTTCTTGTAGTTTTTTCAATGGCATCTATAGCAATATAGTAAAAGGGGACATGACTCTCTTGTATCTTATATGAATTGTTTTTCTTTACACGTTAAGTTTGTTCTGCCGAACAAGGAATCCGCACCTTGTTATCCCGAAATTTTCAAGCTCGAGTACCTATTGTCTCACCTGCTTTGAAACTCTTGCTTCTTCAACCCGTGTCGTGCCTTGTTATCTCGAAATTTGGACGCGCGCGAGAACTCCCTCCTCATCCAAAATCGCTCCCGCAGCCCAGACACGCGAAATCCCCCTTCTACCCCTCACCCGAAAATGAAGCTCCACGTCGCGGTGTCAAAACCGGTGGGGGTACGCTGGTAACTTACCCAACATTTCGGACAAGCACGTCGCTAAGCTTGGCTCCCCCCTCCCCCTTCGCCCCCCCCCCCATTCGTACACCGAGGCCGCCAAAACCCGCGAACCCCACGCTCCTCCGTCGGCCTCCCGACCGCCGCCCAGCCGGAGACTCTTCCCCGACTACGTCGTCCACCGCAACAGCTCGCTGTCCCTCATCTATCGCACCTGATGAGGATCCGTTATCGATCTCGTCGTCCCGCTGAATCGGCCGCCCCGTCCTCCACCTCCAAGGAGTTGTCCCGATGTTCGCCTCGTCTATCGTGCCACCTCAATCCCCACAGCATTGTCTTGACCTGCCCCACCGGAACCGCAGCACCCTCACCAATTCCTCCGATGAAGCCGAGGCCAACTCGGCGCCACCAAGGAGGTTCTGCACTCACCGCTGCATTTTATCTTTTATTTGATCTCACGGGGCTGCCGGTGCTCGATACCGAGCAGACATGGTGGGTCTCCATCGATGGCGCCATCGCCGGCCACATCATCCACGACGTCTCTCCCCCATGTTGTTGCTTCCTCGGCGGCGACTTCCACAATGGCACTAGCTGCAGCTGCTCTGGCTCTCGCTCGCGCTGCGGCTCTGTTCTTGCTGTCGGTCGCGCTGCTGCACTGATCCTGCTTTCGTTCGTGTTGCTGCTCTGCTCTTGCTCTCGCTTGCGCTGCTGCTGCTGCTGCACGACCTCCGGCAGCTAAAGGAGGAGTTGCTTTAGCACTCGCTCGCGATGCTACTGCACGACTTCCTCTCTGCTAGTGTGTTCCCTGCTCGAGCGTCTACTGATTTAGATCACTGCTTCTCTGCTACTAGTGCTCGAACGCCCTAAACTTATATTGCAATGCTCTGTTACTAGTTCAATCAGTTTCGACAGTAAAATTCAGTTTCGACTGTGAAGTTCATTTTCTTCAGTTAATTTCAGAGTGAACAGTACTTACAGCATCTGTCGGAGCGGCCGTGGCGCGGCTAATGCGTTTTACATCTAGCACTTTTTGGTGATGTATTTTACATCATCTATTGCAGATGATATTAGGGTCCCACTTCAGATTAATGTTGTATGTCCTATCATGCTTCAGCCTCGTCGCCGTACACCTTAGCGGAGCTGCTCCAACGATGGAACCGTCCATTACAGCGGAGCAGTACCCTCGGCGCCGTTTCCAGAGGCCTCAGATCTTCTTCCCCGCCTCCGACAGTCACACCAGCATCATCACCATCCTCCACATCCAACCTAATGATGCTGAGGTCCACAAGGCTATGCCAAAGAGGTTGCACACTCATCGCATCACTTTGTTTCTCCATTACTCTGTTCTTCCAATTCATGTGAGCCAAACACCCAGGTTGATTGAAATCCTATGTTTCCAAATGCTCTATTTTGCACGTGCATTCCTATCCTATTTCTGTGTTTTTCCTGTCCCTGCATTTATAGAATCCTCCAATTCAAAGGAGCCCTTACAGATTTACTTCATTTTCAGATAGGCGTCAAAGAAAACTCTGTGTGTTATGTCCTGCTCCTGCCGTGCCGTCATCCACCCCACCTGAGGTGCACCATCGACAGAAGTGTTCACTACAGCAGAGATCCCCCCTGCAGACTTTCTTTCGCCGCCTCAGATCATCTTCCCCATTGCCGGCAGCCACGCCAATTGCATTACCATCATCGACTGAGCAGATGAACCTGAGGACTACACGGCTCCAGAAGAGAGGTCGCAGTCTTTCGTGTTTGCTTACGTTATACATCGGTTATTATTACCTGCTACTTTATCGTTCAATCTTGAGTTTTGAATTACCCATGGGTCTCATACTGAGCCAGCAACGAATAGTATATGTCTACTATCTCGTTCATCTGGGGTCTTCTATGTGGTTCATGTTGGGTGGGCAACAAACAATAGATGATCCATTGTCTATCTTTTTAAACTGGAGCTATAATCTACCTGCTATCATTAGTTTTGGATCCATCCACTCGTTTTCTACCATCAGTCTTGATTTTTGCATGCACCCCTTAGGCCTTACGAAATCTAACTATTTTTTTTATTATGCATGTCAGATATTGTACACAATCGTACTGAACATGTAGAGAAAAAGAGAAGACCGTTGCGTGCGAATATAATGTCATGTAGACGCCGCTCCATGGTGGGTGAAGTGCCCCCCCCCCTCCTGCATTTCCAGATTGTATTCCAGAGGAAGATAACTGTTCAGATGGAGATTCAGAAGGAGCCGACCACGCCTGTTTACCACCTGAGGTGTTTGCTCTAACCTGGCATGCTGATGTTGGTCATATCATGCATATGGCGCCTTGCATTTCTTACATTATACATCTTATATATCATCATCTTAGTTTAGATTTGCTTTGTGTGAATGCCACCTATTTGGTTTCTATATCATACTCCCACCATTCCTAAATACTTGTCTTTTTAGAGATTTCAACAAGTGACTACATACGAAACAAAATGAGTGAATCTACACTCTAAAATATGTCTATATACATCTGTATGTGGTAGTCCATTTGAAATCTCTAAAAAGACAAATATTTAGGAACGGAGGGACTATATGGGAATTATGCAATGCCATCTTCTTTAGCCAGGCATCATATACGTGAATCATGCAATGCCATCCTGTTTAGCCAGTCATCGTATATGTGAATTGTATCGTGCCATATTTTTTCCGTAATGTATTCCATTTGTCAACAATGTTTATACATTCATCTACTCTTCCTGTGCATCAGCCATTTGAGTCGGTCATGGGAAAATCTGGAGTGAAAACAAGGTCTTCTGAGCAGTCAGTGCTACCTGTCGATGCAGATTTCTTGCTAGTTAGAGATAGCTCCTCGGAGGAGGATTCAGAGAGAGATGACCAGTCGTATCCCCCCCCCCCCCGAGGTGCATGCTCTAACTTGGCTGGGTTATATTGCTCATATCATGCATATGGTGTCTTGCATTGCGATGCCATCTTCTTAGATTAGACATGCTTTGTGTGAATGCCTCCTATTTGCTTTCTATATCATATATGTGAATTATGCAATGCCATGTTTTTCAGCCAGTTATCATATATGTGAATTATGCACCGCCATGGAGCCAGGCATCATATATGTGAATTATCTCATGCCATATTTTTTTTCATTACATATTCCATTTGTCGACAATCTGTGCATATTGAACTACTCTGCATGTGTATCAGCCATTTGAGCCGGTTATGTAAAAATTTGGAGTGAAAACAAGGTCTGCAGAGCAGGCAATGGTACCTGTTGAAGCATATATCTCGATTGTTACAGGGAGCTCCTCAGAGGAGGATTCAGAGACAAATGACCAGTCCTATATCCCACCTGAGGTGTATGCTCTAAGTTGCAATGTTTATATTTCTCATATGATGCATATGGTGTCTTGCATTGCTTAGTTTAGACATCATATGCACAATATTGAATTCTATCTGCTTAGTTTAGAGATCATACATGCGAGTGCCAGCTGCTTAGTATATGAATCAATTATGTCAATTATATCATGTTATCCTATATACTTAGAACACGTATGTGAATTATTTCATCCCAACCTATTTTAGAAACACATCATATAGTTTTGTCATGTCATCCTGTTTAGGTACTCATCATATGTTGAATTATGCCATTATATCCTGTTAAGTTATCCACCATATATCTGAAACTGTGTCATGCTATCCTGTTTAGTTAGGCATCATATATGTGAAATTGTGCATGTTGTCCTATTTGGTTAGACAACATATATGTGAATTACCACATGTGTCTATCATACAATGTCTGTACGTTCAATTTCTTTTCTTGTTTATCAGCCATTTGAATTGGAGGGGGTGATGGCAGTATCTAAGGGAGCAAAAACCCGTTCTTCACAAAAGACAGTGCTACCCGTCGATGCAGATAGAACCATGGTTGTACTGGCCCACAAACTAGCCCCACCACACATAATCGAGACTCTTCCAGATTGCACACTTACACCGTTGGGCAGAGAACCAGCTACAACCCATCTAACCGCAACCCCAGCGGATAGTAACCCACTTATAGTTGACAAAGCACCATGTCCACCATAGAGTACCCCCACACGAGCAGTTGGTAAATCTACTGCAGTGCCCAAAGCACGAAGACCACCACAGCTAACCCAAACACCACGTTTAAAGGAGAAGAGCAACTGTTCTCAGGTCAGATTCCGTAGCTATGGTCCATACTCCTTTGCTGTTGCATCACTGTATTTACTCATACCAACTACTTTCGAATTTGAAGGATCCAACTGAAACTCCAATGGCGCAACAGGTATGTTTTAAACCTATTTCTTTAACTGGATTGTTGTTCTAACTTCTTGCTCTATGTTGATTTTAGTTTAAGTTGTATAAACAGTTATGTTCTCATGTGATGCACATTACAAGTGCTGCCAATGTTGTGTAGTTTCTCACACTTATATTCTGTCTATGCTGTTGTGTCTTAAAAATATATGAGTTGAACTATGTCTCTATCTTGATTAGGGAACATAAACTAGAATGATATGGACAATACAGTGACCATAGTACATAGATATATGTTTGTTTCATGTTGTTATCCTGTCCACCTTACTACTGAACCGGTTTACCAAAATGAGTTTCGTATACTACAAGCTAAACCTGTGATGTGTCTGCTTGTTTCTCTTGTAGTATGCAAACAGAATATTGGAGAAGAGCACCCCACTATGCAATGGTAGAGAAAGTAATGCAGATAAGGTTCAAGATAGTGAGACAACCCTGTTGGTCTCCAAGAAAGGTGATAAAAACGATCTTGTAGATAGTGAGAAAACCCCACAGTCCTGCGTTGATGTAGTGTTCGAGTTACTAGCCAGTACCGCTGGCACAAGCTCTTCGAACTCGCTGCCTGAATCACTTCGGCTTCTTCAGTCTTAGCTACAAGCTGAAAGGCATCAGTCAGTTGTGATGCGGCAAGAAGCCGAAGGACTGATGAAGTCCCTGTAGAATTCAGATGCGTACTTTCTTGTGCAACAGCAAGCGCCGGAGGATTTAAGCGCCAAACAAGAGAAAGTTAATAAGCTTGCTAAACATCTTGCCAGCATTATGGGTACCCAGGATATTGTTTCTTGAACTCTTCTGAAGTGGTTTCAGTTCTGGACTTGTTTTGCTGCGGCGTTTATATGTTGTCTTTTTCTTTATATTTGCACTGGTGGCGAACTTTGATGCCCAGTGGATGTAATATGTGTAATAGCCGTGATAGCCTAGCATAAGTTGCTTGCTTATTTATTTCCTTGTTGTCTTGTAGTCAGTGCAGTTCTTTTTCCGCGGTTTGCTAGTGGCTGTAATAACCTATTTTTTAAAACTAGGCCACAATAACCATGGGCTAATATTTACTGTAGTGACACTAGGCCCCCTACGGGCCGTAGAAACAGTGGGCCTTCTACGGGCCGTAGAAACAGTAGGCCTTCTATGGGCCATAGAAACAATGGGCCTTCTACAGGCCGTATAAACAATGGGCCTTCTACAGGTCGTATCATCAATGGGCCTTATACAGGCCGTATGATCGATTGGCCAAACATGGGCCAATAACAGGCCGCATTATGGCTGTAAATGGGCTAGAGTTGGAATCGTCCGTTCATGGGCGGACCATAACAGGCCATCATTAATAGGCCGTATTTGATGACGCTATGAAAATGGCCCAATGTATTAACGGACCACAAACGGGCCGACTGTAACCACAGGCTGAATTTGGCCCACAAGCAGAAAATGACAGTAATGGGCCGTAAGTAAACGAATGTTTGAGGAACATTAAATGTCCCAAAGAGGGTGGATCGGGTCCATCAATGGCAACCCTACTTGTCCCATATTTCTTGAGACTGATGGCAAAGGATGAAGAGGTGTAGTGCATCTTCAATAAGAGCACTAGCACATGGATAGGGATTATTAGATCCTATATACTTGAGGTGAAGGTTGGCCTTGGTATTTATCTTGTCATGGAAGAGCATATGAAATATAGTTTTGATCCACAAAATCTTGTTTGGGGCTTTGGCAGACCATATGAAATCACCTTTTTGGGGGCATTGGTAGATCATTTGAAATCATAATTTGGATCCACATAATCTTCCTCCAGGAGTTAGGCGCAAGCTTTTGTGGTGAAGAAGTCGAGCCCATTGTTGAGAAGTCTCAAGTCAGGCGGGTCATCAAGGAGAAAATCAAGGCCTGATGACAAAGGAACTTTCTTTAACGTAGGAACGTGCGTCTTAACAATTTTCCAGAGGAAGCATGTATGGTTGTTGAAGTTTGGTAGGTCTATGTGATATTATGACAAAAACCAGCTCACCCAAGGAGTGTTTGGAAAACGTAAGAGCTTGACAACAAATATCATAGGTAGGCAATTATTTTGAACATCCAAGTTTGTAATAGCTGAACCGCTGTTTATTTTGGTTTACAAACATTTTCGGGCAATAAGCCCTTTGCGTTTAGTGTTTCCTCTGAAACTCATGGGAGGGGGGGTGAGGGTAGTGAAGCAAAGCCCACAAAAACATTTGCCAGGCCAAATGGGAGTACATGCGAGTGAAGATGCACATGTGCATCACCAAGTGAGCCCAACTAATAGGCGGGCCACAATGCCCAATTTAGAGCCTTTTGGATAGAAGAAACTTTAGGTCTATTCATAATCAATTAAGGGAGTACAACGAACAACAAGGCGACAAAAATTACAATCGGGTATGGGGATCACCTAGCGATGATTACAAGCAATTGAGCAAAGTCGAAGGTGTAGCATTGTCATTACCCTCCCTCATTAGAGTCGGTCAAATGTTGTTGTAGTAAACAGTCTGGAAGTTGTCGTTCTTAGTGATGACATCTTCACTCGCATGTGCATCCCGCTTGGTGATGACAAATGGTGATGCTCATGTGCATGAGGGTCTAATGGTGATGACATCTTCACTTCCATTTGGAGTTCACTAAGATGCACATGTGCATCACCATTTGTGAACGAGAGCGGGGTTCCCCCCTCCCGCCGGCAGCGGGCGAGGTCCTAACCCACCTCCACGACCCAAAGGCCAGAACGCCTAGTTTTAAGGCCTTGCCTACGTATGGAGCACTCTCTCCCTCTAAAAAAAGTATTAAGCAGTGCGAGGAACATTAGACATTAATCAGAAACTGAATTGAACTCAATCTATTTCATGATTGTTCTTCTTCTCCTCCAAGTTTCCTCCGCTTGTCGCCAAATTCTGGATCTAGAACTACTCGGTGTGCCACCGTGAGGGAAGGATCATTACAACAATATATGTAGAGAACAAGCTGCTTCGTCTTTTCTTTTGTTTGTATATTTCTCTTTTCTGATTTTTGGAAAGCCGTGCCGTGCCGACGCTAATTGCCGCTGATCATTGTTAGATTAGGGACCAGGAGCGCAGTGCTCTTTGCCGCACATGCATGCAGATGCAGTCCCCTTTGATCTTTGCTTGCGTTTCAGTCCCTGGTATTGATCCAAAATAAGTGCTATTAGCTTGTAAGCTACAAAAGATCCACTTGACAGCCCGTCGTAGATGCAAAACCAGCTAGCACACTTATATATGTGCGTTACCATAGGTGCTGTGCGCGGTTGCAGGCTGCTCATCACCCAAGGCTAGCTAGCTACGTGAGACCAAGATGGCTTCCTCTGGCGCTGGCGGCCGTGAGAAGGTGGAGGCGGCGACCTCGCTGCCAGAGCAAAAGCTCAACCTCGCCATCCTCTGCAAGGCCTTCGTTTCCAAGGTGATGAACGGCCTGGGGACGCTGGCCACCATCTGGGCGACTGTCGTCCTGCTCGGTGGATTCTCAGTCCTCATAAAACAGCAGGACT
This sequence comes from Triticum timopheevii, assembly GCA_963921465.1. Lineage (NCBI taxonomy): Eukaryota > Viridiplantae > Streptophyta > Magnoliopsida > Poales > Poaceae > Triticum > Triticum timopheevii. The sequence goes on along the minus strand of OY997270.1, from coordinate 482,411,412 downwards.
TTTGGTACGTCACCATCGTCGCCTTCGTCGAATCAATCGGGTATGTAGCCTCGTCTTTATCTCTACTTTTAATTGTTATTTACTCCCTCCGTCCCATAATATAAGAACATTTTTGACATTAGTGTAATGTAATGTCAAAAATGTTCTTATATTATGGGACAGAGGGAGTACATCACAAACATTAGGCTGGCAGGTGGCGGCGGGCCACAGTTAGTTTTTTGAAACCGTTTATAAGAAAAACATGGGTCACTTGAAGAATCTCAGACCTATAGTATTGCATAGTTTAGCTATAAAACATGTCGTTATCTGCTCCTCCCATAATTTCGAAATGATCCTAATTCGTACAAAAACCTAATTTCGGCTTCAAACCCAACAAGTCCACTCTCCATGGGAATTCAAATTTCAAATGTATTGAAAAACATGTGGAGAAAAGCCTTAGACCCATAACCCTTCCCTTCATTTCTTCTCAATTTTCTTATTCTTTACTTTCTTGGAAAATCCTTTTTCTGCTTTTACTACTTTTCTGCTGGTCTTTTATTTTCTGTTTTGTTTCCTTTTCGTTCCATTTTTTATTTGTTTTCATATTTTTCTGGTTTCATTTTTTTATTTTTAATACATCCTTTTTTAATTCATGAATATGAATATTTTTTTAAATTCATGAGCACTTCTTAAAATTCATGAAATTTTAAAAGAAAATGCTTGAGTATTTTATTTGAAATTTTGTGATTTTTTTTCAAAATTCATGAACAATTATTATAGGGGTTTTTGGGACGAGTTAGATGGCTATGAATTAGAGCAGACAATTTTGGGTACTTAGAGAGTTATTGAACATTGATTAGAGTTGTTCTCTCCCTCTTTTTTGTGTGGTGATTAGAGTTGTTCTCAGCTAGCCATGGACCAACACGGATTAAAGAAAAACATGCGGTCACAGGAACAATCTCTCAACTATAGTTCTTGCATAGTTTAGCCATAAAAAATCTCGTCCAAAGGAATATTCTTTTCATAGGGAGCTAATGACTCGGTGATGCCTTATTGGGCGATCATTTGTCCTTCTCATAATTTTAAAAAATTTAAAAACATCTTAAATCTTACAAAAGCTTAATTTGGGTTTCAAACCTAGCAAGTTACTCACCGTGCAAGTTCAAATATACAATAGATTGAAAATCATGTTGGAATGAATTTTCATAATATTTATGGTTTTTCCATATCTCATACTTTTTTATTTTCTGAAATTAAAAATAATCTTAACTCTGTAGATCTTTTTAGGAAATTTACTTATGTAGGTGTCTTTGGGCTTCAAACACAGCAGTCGAGAAAGGCCTTAGCCTTTTTCTTTTGAGAGGAAGACAGACCACCTAGATTGAGACCTCCCACTGACGCACCGAGCGATGGTTCGACTGGACCGGCCCGGTTAAGCTTTCATCGTCCCTGGTTTTGCGAAACTTCTAGAGGTTTCCAGCCGGTTTTTTCTGGTTTTGGGAAACTTCTAGAATGTTCCTGAACCGGGGTTTTTTCCTTGTTCTCTTTCCTTTTCTTTGTTATTTCTTTTTTTGTTTCACCATTTGTTTTTTGTTTTATCCTGCATCCTTCAGAAAAATGTTTAAAATTTGTTCACATTTCCGAAAATTATTCGGAAGTTTAATTATTCTCAGAATTTTAAAAATGTTCCCATATTTAAAGATATTCAAAAATTAAAAAAAAAATCATTTTTTTAAATTTGTTTGCCTTTCCAACAAATGCTAGTATATTTTCAAATAAAAGACTGCATTGTCTGTAAAAAATGTTCGTGTTTTACAAAATTTGTTCAAATATATCAAAAAAAAGTTCTGCTTTTCAAAAAAAATCACGTATTTAAAAAATGTTTGTGCTTCCATATTTGTTCAGAATTTTTGAAATTGTTCTCCATTTCAAAATGTGTTCTCAAATTTTAAAAAATGTTCTTGCTTTAGAAAATTGTTCAAAAATTCAGAAAATGTTCATGTTTTCAAGAAATGAACTGCTTCCAAATTTGTTCAGGACTTTCGAAATTGTTCTCCATTTCAAAATTTGTTCTCAAATTTAGAAAAAAATTCTTGCTTTAGAAAATTGTTCACAAATTCTGAAAATGTCCATGTTTTCAAAAAAGTTTTTGCTTCCAAATTTGTTCCAGATTTTCTAAATTGTTCTCCATTTGAAAATTTGTTCTCAAATTTTAAAAAATATTCTTGCCTTAGAAAATTGTTCACTAAATCTGAAAATGTTCATTTTTCAGAAAATGTTTGTGTTTCCATATTTTTTCAGGATTTCAGAAATTGTTCTCCATTTCAAAATTTTGTTTCTCAAACGTTAAAAAATGTTCTTGCGATTGTTCACAAATTCTGAAAATGTTCATGTTTTCGAAAAACATTTCAAAAATTCAAAATTTGTTCGTGATATCACAAAATCGTTTGCTCTTGTCAAAACGAAATCGTACGTTCAAAATTTAATTAAAATTTGGAAAATTGTAAAGGATTTTTTACAAACAGTGTTAAGTCTTATACTTTCTTTAGTTATTATAGCTTTCCGTTGTATATTGGTCAACCGAGCCCTTCCGTCGTAATGGCTTGTAGCGTGCGCGGTCGTAAGTCATGTGTTCGATTCCCATCCATCGCGTCCCGTAGATATTTACAATTTTTCACCTGCTATTTATGGTGCACTGCAATGGGCCGGCCCAATCGGCGCACCGCGACTGCTTGTGCGAAAGGGCAGCGTTTTGACGCGGAACGCGTCATATAGGAACTCCCCTGACGTCAGACGCCTGCTGGCATCCAATAGAGGAGGCGACGCCTGAACCAAGCCGCTAATGGGCTGGCCCACTCTGGCACGCTCAGTTATACTGGTTTTGATTTGCTGTTTTTTTCTCTTTGGGTTTCTAATTAGTTTTTCCTGAAGAACCAACTGTTGCACTTTATTAAAGGGATGTAAGCAAAAAGAATTAAGAAACACGACAAAATTAAAAAATCAAAGTGTATGTTCAGTGTGTATTAGAAAAAAGGTTCACCATATATTGAAAAATATATATAATGTTTGGTGTGTATTTGAAAAAATGATCACCGTACATTAAAAACTGTTTAATGTGTTATCAAAAAATGTCCATCGTATATTAAAAAATTGTTCATCATGTATTCAAAAACTGTTCATCATGCATTAAAAAGTAAAAAAGAAATAAAATAGAAGAAAAGAATCAAACAAAAACTAGAAAAACCTGAAAGAACCAAAAAAAAGCGAAAGAAAACAAACGGAAAGAACGGAGTCAACGAATGGACGCACAACGCCTGCTGCCGAACTAGGCCAGCCCACTAGGGTTTAGCACTTAGATTTGTATTATTTTCTTATTCTTCCTTTCTTCTTGAGATTTCATTTCTTCTAAAGCGGACTTAGATTAGTTCCTCTTGCAGCCATGCTCTTCAACCTTCTCATGGGCTGAAATTTCTTAGTGCAAATAAATCTCAGCCATTATAATCTGATCCTGAAAAAGATGGGTGGCCAGATCTTTTTTCTATTTTCTCCCTTTAAGGTGGGAATTTTTAGAGTATCTATAATTAATATATTAAAGTAATTGAATGAGTGGTAAAATAATTACATAACTACGAAAACCCCATCCCGTTGGATCACTAGAGCCATCACCATTTTTTTATTTTTTTGAGAAAAAAGAGCCATCACCATTGGGGAATTTTTTTACCCACTGAGTGTAAGATCACCGTATTAGTGATAGATCGACCTTTTGGCTATTAGGACAGCATCCGACGGCGATGGTCCTTAGCCGCTTATCACTATCGGTTTCAACAGAGAACTAATTGCCATATATGTTGGGCATACATGGTGATACTCAAATTAGAGCACACAAAAAGTGCTCTGCCTCGATGTTCCATCAGAGCAGTGCACTTTTCTGTACACACACATGGGTACATTAGTTGTGTGTGTATCCCCTTGATCCGACATATGAGTCAACAAAAGTGTCCTTCTATTGGAAAAGAAGAAATGTTCATTTATTTATCACATACATTTGAATTGCACATAGAAAAGATATTTGGACACCACCAAATGTTTATCTTTGTACAGAAGAAGTAGAAAAGGCTAGAAACCTTTCTAATATCCAACTTTTCCAAATCATCCATCTCAACCCACCCTCATTCCACACCCTCGTGCGGATAGAAATTGCCAAAATACATACTTAGTAGAAATTAATTGAACATATAACACCCTAACAATTCACCAACAAATTAGGAAAAAGTAGATATTCTATCATTTCAAGAAATCATACTACACCACGACCTGCATCTATCCAAGTCTATTAAAATTTCATGAAATCAAGTTGCACTATAAGATGAACACATTTATCTAAAAATATTAACATATCAGTAGACCGCATATACTATAACAGCCACGTTGGTATATACAAAAACACAACTTATGTAACTTATGTAACTATACAAAAACACTAAGTAATCGAAGGAAATGATGAAGCATTCGGGTTTGTTGGGAGGGTTAATTTGATAAATGCCACTCGAATTCTAGCGATTCCAAGAAATGCCACTGCAATTTCCAAACTTTGAATAATGCCATTTTCAGTGGCATTTTTCAAAGTCTGTACTGGCGTTTTTCAAAGTACGCAAAATTTGTAGTGGCATTTTTCAAAGTTTAAAAATTGCAGTGGCGTTTCTCGGAATCACCAGAATTCGAGTGAAATTTATCCAATTAACCCTTGTTGGGAAGAATGCCTAAAAATAGTGGAGAATTGCAGGATAAACAGAGTAAAATCATCTAAATTACCACCAAAATGGATTTTCACCCAAATATGTATTTTTTGTATGTGTGCGTGTATATATATATTATTTATTCTATCGTTTTGTATCTAGCAAAATTAAAAGGTAGCAAACATAATATAGTGGATTCTCCATAAGTTATCACCATCATTTCTGTATCGAGGCAAGCTGAGAACGATGGCTTAACTATAGCCATGGTTTCCGAACAGCTAGCGGAACAGGAACCGATAGTGATAAACCATGACCACCGTAGGATTTTGGCTGGACCTGATATGAAAAATTGTGGGAAGCTCAAAACCCGGCATGAGTATCAGGTCCAGCTGATGTGATATGCCATTAGTGATGATAGTTTCTGTGGTGGTTATAGATAGATGTATTTGTAAGAGTGTCGGCTCACGTCATGAGTTTACATTACTACAATGGATGGATTGACAGGATCCTGGGTGGTTCCGAGGATCCCACATACCAAATTTTCGTGCGCGCACCAGTATTGCTGATAAAGGGTAAGAAGGAAGCAGAGAAGGAGCACCGACTCAGTTGGTGGAGAAGAAGAATCCATCATGATGATCAACAATCTGGAGGCACGAGACGGAACATGCGGCGGATCAGAAACCCTGACGAGGAGCTGACGATGTGCGAGCGCAGCCTGGGGATGACCATGCTGGTTGCCTTGAGGCTGGCCGAGATCGCCGCTGTCGCCACATGCATCGTCTTGTCCTCTAGGCGCCTCAAGAAGCAGGACTATGTGGACCCCAAGGACAGATACGCGGAGGACCACCGAAACATCAGGTGGTCCCTGAACATCTTCTACGGGCTGGTGCTCGCCCAAAGCATCATCTTCCTCATCCTGCGGCTGAACCTGGAGTGGGTATATGTGATCCACACCAAATACACATACAGGTTATTTTGGTCGTCCGGCAGAGAAATAATCCACCGCTACCGGAGTGACAATTACCTGGAGTTCATCACTGGGAATGTGCGCGCCACCCTCAATATGAACCTCATCACCTTTGCAAAAAACCTGGTGGTGTCCGATTCCACCGTGGATGACCAATTAGTTGGGATACGAGCCATGGACCGCATCCTCAGATCGGTGGAGTACAACAGCCTGGCCCTCACGAGGCTTCGAGCTTCCCTCGATGCCGATGCTCTGGGGAAGCTGATCGGGGCGCTAGGCTTGTTTGGTACAGCAGATGAGAAGGACATGAGAGGCCACGCTGCAAGAGTAGTTCTGAAGCTAGCTCCAGATATTTTGGTGGACACATTTCCTCAAGCCTTGTCTCTCATCTCTTCTTCGTTGCTCGAGACGGCGAGCAACATGGATATGGACCTCGTCTGGTTTGGCTTGCGGATCCTAGACAAGCTCACAGACAACCAACAAAATTGTCGGCAGGCCAAGGAGCTAGGTGATCTACTGCCCAAGATAATAGACCTCACCAACCTCAACCACCGTGGGCATGGGCGTGGGCGTGGTCATGGTCATGGCAGCAGCATCTCTGACTCTTGGATTGAACAGGAGATTATTCCTCTGCTTGAAAGAGAAGAGGACATCCCTCTCACTGCCATAGAGAAGATTGACCAACAAATTATTGTTGGCATGTCGTTCAAACTCTTGAGCAAGCTGGTTGCCACGCCTGGTGATGTTGGGAACAAGCTCAGGGAAAAAGCCTCGGAAAATATGAACCTCTTGACCGACAGCGGGGCAATCTTGGAGCATGAGGCAGCAGCAAAAGTCATAGGATGCTTAGCACTGCATGCCTCCAGGCAAAAGACAGAGATTGGGACATCACCTGAGATCATAAGGAAGCTCAAGGATTGTCTTCTTTCCAAGGAGCCCCACGTAGATACCACGAAAATGGCTGCCAACTTATCACTTCTTGAGTACACTAGCAGCGAGCAGCTGACCAAGATTAAGTTGTCCATCGAGGAGAAGAATACTCTGCTGGAAGATCCAAGCTTCTCTGTACTGACGACGACGGCCTTCATAGAAGCACTTGGCCTGGATCAAATCTTGCCATCATCATGGATGCCGACCACCGTGCAAGATCTTGATCTAGATGATCTGCTTTCGGCGGAGCAGGTGCATCACTGTGAGGCGGCTGCCAAAGCACTAGTTGTGCTAACCAGTGGATGCCAGGAAAATGTGTCCACCATGCTACAAGAAATCACCGTACAAGAGATGAAGACGATGGTGAGGATGATCTTCCCAGACCAAGAGGACCAAGAGGAGAGGAGGAGGATACAGACCCGATTACAGGAATGCAATCTGCGCCAAGAAACGTTACGGGTAGTCAAGAAGATAATCTGCGCGGAGGGTGGAGGGCACACAAGAAGCCTGCTTGCAAAGCTCCTACAGAATTTGCGTGCCCATGGCCATGGAAATGCTACTGATCACATGCAAGCAATAGATGGAGCACTGCCAAAGGTAATTTTGTTTAATTAATCATTTAATCTACATGTTCTGTCTCATTTTCATGCCTCGCCACTTATTTTCCGTTGAACTGCAACTTTGCAAGGAGCATAAAATTTTCTTCTTTTGGTAAATTGATTAGGTGCTGAAAGCCGTAGCTGATGAAGTGGCCAAGTTGGAGCATCCATCATTTGGCAGTGAAAATTTAGCTCGGGTAAGAAAATACATCTTTTGTACTTCACCCGTAGTTGTGAATGCTGGATTGAATGACTGAATTTTTTTCCTTCAAATTTTAACTTCTTCCTTCTTTTCTTGCATTCATGCATAAAGGATGATGGCCCTTGGGTTGAAGCAGGAAAGGTTCTTGACAGTTTTATAGGCCTCACTGTCCAGATTTGCAAAGGCCTGGATGCATGTGGTTTTGCCAAAACACTAAAGGGTGTCAACCTTACACTGGACACATTCGTCATGAAGCTTAAGAAGATAATAGAATTGTACAAGTATCCAACTATCGATTTTCCTAGCATAAGGCGATATACACTTGAACTCATGACCTGGATGGTACAAAAGAACAGCAGCTACAGAGAAATATTCCTACAATGTGGAGTGTATGAGCAGCTGAAAGAAGTGGCAAAGACTGCTGGAAGAATTGAAACATTTGAGCTGTTCCACTGCGGTGTTGGGGTTGGTGGTAAGGACGGCATATCACACATCCCTTCTCTTGTGAGTGGCTTAAAAGAACAGCTTGAGCTCTGCCCCCATTTCGAACAAAGGTACTATTTCTCTTTTTCCCCATTACAAAATTGTTGATTAACATTATGATCTTTCAGTACTACTTTTGCTCCAGTATGTGCGCTGCAGTTGCCAAGATAGCTGCGATGAAGTCTAAGATGATTTTGTTGCATGTCCTTTGCAGATCACACTACTACGGAGCACGTGCAGACACCATAACTGTTTTGGTCGCCTAACTCATATCGTTTCGTTGCTTTTGGCATGAAGCATGTCGACTGTGTGTCTATGGTTGTGATTTGTATTTCAAGCAAGAGTATCTTAATGTATTTGTTTATTAAACTTCTGCTCATGTCTAAGTGTGGTTGTGTTTTTGTTCGTTACATGTCTATTGGCATGAATAACTGGTGAGCAGTTTGTTTTCTTTCTTCAAGATTGTAATTTTTAAAGACATTACTGTTTTGTGGAAGCCTTTCAAAAAAGGGGGGGAAATGCCGTTTTGACTGCTTCAGATTTCGCCCACTTTGCTTTTGTGACTGAAATTTCAAATAAGTCATACTTCGGAAATCTCTGTTGAAGTTTCGAAATTGTTTGGTCATATTGAAATTAAGGCATTTGGAATTCGGGAACAACATAAGATTTTAGACATGGTAATTAAGTATGCGATCAAAAGAGCTAATGTAGCTCACTTGTTAGATATGCAATAGCCGTGTTCAAACCCCATCGATTTTATTCAATTCATACATTGTTTAGTCATCTTGTGAGATGATGCATGGGTCCCATGAAATCTCAGTTTATGGAGCACATTTCACTTCATACAAAAAGAAGTTCTACTCCCTTCTTTCCGGTTTATAGGGTTCAATTCGAAAATCTCACCAACCAAGATAGATGGTGAGTGGTGGAATACTTTTTGTAGTTTACAAAAGCATCCAATTAATGCTCTTGTTTTCTCAAAAGATTATGTTTATCAATGCATTAATTGCAATGCATGCATGCATAAAGTACATGCATTGGTCAATTTTTTCTTAATACTTGCATGCAATGATTTAATGCACCTTGAAATCTGAACTTCTGATGGGGAACAACCAAATTGAGCCTTATAAAATGGAAAAATTAAAATTTTGAGATAAGCCCTATATACTGGAAAGAAGGGAGTAACAAATTGGAGTGGGAACTCAAAAAAAAAAAAACAGACACGAAATTCTTTGACCGATAGCTGTTACGTTATCAAGCTACAGGAGCTGAGAAATCTACATTAGATGCATATGAGCGGTCACTAGGATACTGTCTCACTGCTTCGGTGCCGCCACTAGCGAGGCCGACCTCCTCTACCATGAGGCTGCCCTCAACCTCAACTCTTCTCTGTCGGACCTCTCCAACCCCGTCGACGATGTCGCTGTCAAGCTCAGGCTCCACCTCGTCAAGGCAATCCGTGACCTTGACGCCTTTGCTGCAGCCACGGCTACTCGCCATTCCTTCCTGCCGCCTATGCCAACCCCTACCTCTCGCCCCACCCGCTCCCAGCCGCCTTGCTTCCACAGGGTCCCCCTACCTTTGCACCGATCCCACAGCCACCATCTCTGCCCCTCATTGTTGTCCCACCGCAGCTAGTCCACGTCGACATTGCGCGCTACGCCTTCATCCACTTCGGCACACTAGTGCACAACCCCTTCCCAGATATCCGATGTGCCCTCCGCCAGCTCGGCGGCAACACCACCTTCTGCGTCGCCGCCTCCTTCCGTGGTGCTGGCCTAGTCGCCTTCCCCAATGCCTCTGTCCGCCACGTTGTTCTCGCCCGAGGCTCCATGCACATCAACGACAACTCCATCTCCTTTGAGCCTACTGAAAACCATGGTCGTTCCACCGCTCTCTTCGAGGACGATATCACCGAGATCGAGGCCATTGGCTTCCCTCTCAAGCTGTGGCATCGCTCTGGTGTTCATCCTTAACTTCCTTGGAGAGATCTACTCCATTGACCAGTACTGCCTCCTCTCAGATGATCGCACTTCCATCTACGCCCATATCGCCCTGTTCAAGGGCACCCGTCTTCCTGACGGCATCACGGTGCAGCTTCCTAACCTAGACATCCTGGTAGTCCAGCTGCTTGAGCATGGCAGAGTCACTCGTCTAGGGCCAAACGACCCCTCCTCTTTCTCCTCAGATGATGATTCTGCTACTGATGTCGCCTCAGATCATGGCTCTGATGATTCTGACCGCGCGATCGGCTTGGAGCGCGCTGAGGCTACCGTGGCCGCCTTTGGGCCGGTGGTTGTGTCCCTTGAGTTCCCACAGGGACCTCCATCCTCTCCTTCCAGAAATGCTGCCCTATCCGCCGACCAGTTCCTTGACCTCACGATCTCCTCCTCTGATGATGATATCCCCCTGGCCCGTGTTGGCATAGCCCCACCTGTGGTCCTCAACTCCATCCTGCACCACCTACACACCACCTCCCCTCCAGTACCTGTGCCAACGCCTTCAGAGCCTGTCCAGACTATTCCTACCCCTCCCCTTGTTACCGCTGTGCAGACGATCACTACTCCCACTCCATTCCCTCCGGTGTCTTCTGCGCCGTTCCCCTCCATCGCCGCCACATTTGAGGCCATTGCCGAGCAGCATGTTCTGCAGATGGCCTCTCCCCTGGTTGCCTCTCCTCCTCCCGGTGTGCCTTCTGCCTCTCCTACGATGTGCACCTACTTGCGCCGCCCTCGCACCGGCCTCGCGATAGCTCCGGAGAATGCCGCCGTGCCTCTCCTCCCCGAATCCGCTCCTACGGTTCATGAGGCGGTGGCTAAGAAGAGGCACAGCAAGGCCAAGCGCGCCAAGGACATGCTGCATGTCTGGTGCAGTGCCCGTCTCGCCTTGGCTGAGCCGTACGCCAAGGAGACCTGGCTGACAAGGCTGCACGTGCCAAGGCCAAGCGCTTGATGGTGGCAAGCTCTGCCCAGGACTTCGACGATGTAGTTCGCTCCGCTCGTCTAACTGTTGACTACTCTGAGCTTGGCTCGCAGCTGGCGCATGCTGCCGTGTCCAAAGAGTGTGGCTCCTCCGCTGACGAGATCGACCTCGTCGCCAAGTCTGTTGGTGGTGCTGCCAAGTGATCCCATGTTTAGCAACTCTATGGTGCCCATGGTCGCTGCCATGTGTCCGTTTGGTCCTAGTTTATCAGGTCGTCAAGTCTACTTCTTATCTGCGTCTGTTATCACTGTGTCTGTAAGCGCGTCCATCGGCTTAGTGAGTCCTGGTGTCTGTGTTAGTGTTTAATATGTCAACAACGACAATGTATCTCTGTTCCTGGAATGTTAGGGGCCTGGGTGATGCGGACAAATGCAATGATGTACTTTCTGAACTTCTATCTATCAAACCTAATCTACTGTTACTCCAGGAAACCAAGCTTGCCACGCCCTCTGCCCCAAAAGTCAGGTTCTTCCTGCCAACCTCCCTCGATTTCTATGCCATTTCACCTGCTACGGGCACTGCTGGGGGCTTGCTCTCAGCGTCCAACACCAGCTCCCTCCACATCACAAACCACATTAACCATGGTTTCTGCTCCACTCTCACCTTCACATTTCTCGCACTCCTTTTCCCCCATTTGTGTTACTAATGTTTATGGCCCGACCAACAGAGCTGAAAATCCCTTCCTCGCCGAGTTAAAAGCCATAGCTCCCCCTGAGAACACCCCGTGGCTAGTTGTAGGCGATTTCAACATGATTCGCTTCCCCCACGAGAAAAACAATGACAATTTTCACCAACAAGAGTCCCGCATTTTCAGTGACACGCTTGATGAGTTAGCACTCCTCGAGCTGCCTCTACTGGATCGGCAGTTTACTTGGTCCAACAACAAAGAAGCCCCTGTCCTCGAACGGCTCGACCGCGCCTTCTTTAATCTAGCTTGGAATCATGCCTTCCCCAACACCTCCCTAACTTCTCTCACTCGCGCCATCTCAGATCATGTGCCTCTGATCATCTCAATCTCAACGTCGGTGCCCCGTTCCCGCCTTTTTTTGGTTCGAGTGATGCTGGGCCTATAACCCGGCCTGCAAACACATGATCGCCCAAATCTGTCTTCACCCCGCCCCAGCCCACCTCTCCCCCTCAGCCTGTTTGGCCCGCACTCTTCAAACCTGCCGGTCCCGCCTCAAGCAGTGGACCAAAACCTTGCTGCCTGCCCACACCCGAGAACTGCGCTGCAAATGCGTTATTAATCTGATCGACTTGAAAGAAGAATCCAGGCCTCTCACCCCCTCCGAACTTCAATCACGCGTAGTTGTTAAAGCCACGCTGCAAAGAGCCACCCGCGATCGTATGCTTGCTCTTCAACAACGATCCAAAATCAAACGCGCCATCTACGATGACGAGAACACAAAATTCTTCCACGTATCAACCTGTCAACGCTTCCGGAAAAACCAAATCCCCATCCTGCGGCACCTTGGATGCGATTTCTTCTCCCATGACCAGAAAGCCAAAATCCTAAAGGATTACTACCAACTGCTGCTGGGCACTCCTGCCACTACTCACTGGAATTTCAACTTAGAAGATATCTACCCCACCCAAATCCCACAACTGAGGCATCTCGAGGCCCCCTTTTCCGATGACGAGATCAAGCTAGCTTTCTTGCACATGAACCCTAACGCAAGCCCGGGACCGGACGGCTTCGGTCCCAGTTCTTACCGCTCTTTCTGGCCAAATATTAAACACCTCATCATCCCCTTCTTCCACGAGTTCGCAAACTCCTCTTCCCAAACCGAGTGATTTAATCGCTCCGTTGTCATCTTACTCCCCAAAAAAGAGGGTGCCGACAACGCTGGCGCCTTCAGACCCATTGACCTACAAAACTGCCCCGTCAAAGGGATCGCCAAGCTTCTCACCAACTGGCTAAAAGCATACATTCCCCTGCTTGTCCATGGCAACCAAACAGGCTTCATTACTGGTCGATGTATCGCTGAAATCTTCATCTACGCAGTCGACTCGTTGAATTGCTGCCACAAACGCAAAGCTGCCACCATGGTCCTTAAACTTGACTTCAGAAAGGCTTTTGACTCAATCTCCTGGACCTCCATAATTAAAATTCTTCGACACCGTGGCTGCCCAACCCACTTCTGTAATTGGGTTGATGACCTACTCACCTCCGGAAAAACTGCTATCTCACTCAACGGTATCCCTGTTAGCTGGATACAATGCAAGAATGGCCTGCGTCAAGGTGATCCCATCTCACCCTACCTTTTCATCATAGTAGCTGGCATTCTCCAATAGATGATCCTAAAATCAGCCGCTGCCAACGAAAGTGTCCTCCATCATCCTGTCTACCCGGACCTTCCTCCGACCGTGCTTCAGTATGCAGACGACACGCTAATCATTGCCCACATCTCAGTTGCGGCCGCACAAACTCTTAAGAAAATCCTCGATGACTTCGCTTCGGCAACTGGCCTATGCATCAATTTTTCCAAGACAACGCTTGTACTCCCTCCCTTCCAAATTACTCGTCATGGTTTTAGTTCAAATTTAAACTAAAACCATGACGAGTAATTTGGAACAGAGGGAGTACCTATGAATGTTGACTCCGCCGTCTCTGATCTAATCGCTCAATCTCTGGGATGTGCGACCGCCAGCTTTCCTCAAACCTACCTAGGTCTACCTCTCTCACCGCACAAACTACCACCCTCGGCCTTTCAGCCAATCATCTCCTCCTGCAGAAGTCTTCTACCTGGCTGGTGTGCAAAGCTGCTCAACCGTGCAGGTCGCCTCGTTCTCATTTCCTCGGTCCTTGACTCCCTGGCTACGTACTTTATGTCCGTCTTCAGGCTGCCAAAAAAGGTTATTAAATTGTTAGACTCCATTCGTAGGGCCTTCTTTTGGGCTGCGGAGGAAACGTGCACCGGCTCCAAGTGTCTAATTGCATGGAAAAACATTTGCAAACCTAAAGTATTCGGTGGTCCAGGCATCAAAAATCTTGCTTACCAGAATGTTTGTCTGCTTATGAAGTTTGCTTTTAAATACCTTAACCACAACAACAGTACCACCCCGATACCTTGGATCTCCTGGCTAGACAAGCAGCATCTTTGTGGCCTACCTCATGTAGCCAGCAGTGCAAACCCCTCCTTTCTCACAAAAATCATACAAACCCAGCTACCCAAACTACCTTCCCAGTTTTCAAAAAAAAAAAACTACCTTCCCAAGCCTCTACTCCCACTCCACAAATACCCACATCCCCGTGGTGCACATCATGCAGTATGGGGTGCACGCAAACCTGGTGAACAGGCTAACCACGGCCGCCACGCGCGAGCTTGCTGCTCTCTCTTTGTTGTTGCAGGACTTCCAGCTAGCCAATGCTCCCGACGAACGGTTCCTGATCCATGGCACGGGCTTCTCCTCCAAGAAAGCTTATAGACTTCTGCTCCATGAAGAGGTCGAGGATGATCATGCCCCTCTGATTTGGAGATCTAGGCCCCCCCCCCCCACAAGCTCAAAATTTTCGCCTGGCTCCTGTTCAGAGGGCGTCTCAACACCAAGTGCAACCTGTTCCACAAAAAGATCTCCACCAACACCGTATGTCCACGTTGTAGCGGCCCCTCCGAGGACACCTCCCACCTGTTCCTCGGCTGTCCGCATGCGACTCGGACCAACAGGTTGGGATTAACTCCCACCAACAGGTTTCAAGACCTTTGGCTGCTCCAAACTCCTGACGTCCTGGATGGCCGTGTGTGGCCTGAAGTTCTTCTCATGATCTTATGGAAAATTTGGGACTCTAGAAACGCTGTTGTATTCCGTAATGAAGTTCACTCTCCCCTAGTCACTGTTAGGAACATCTGTAACGAATTTGAGGTCTGCCTGAACAAATTCCGCGACCCAGCTGACAAGGCAGCAGCCAACTCCTGGCTGTTGTTCCTTACCTCACGGCTTGCCGTGACCCTTAAATCTTGCTTGGCCCTTGCTGGCCTTTGAGTAATATACATACAGGTGGGGATCCTCCCCCCCCCCCCCCCCCCCCCCGCGCGCGTGATTCCTCAAAAAAAACTTGCAATGGGGAGCTGTTATTTCAATTTTCAACTAGCATATGGCAGAAGGTAGTAGAAGTTGTCTAAGCAGAAGTTCATTACATAAAACACATCAGAATGTCTGGAACCAAAGAGATGACAAGATAAACAGGCATTTCTTCAAAGGGCATCAAACCGGTGAACAACATTTACACAGTGAGCTATCAAAGGGATCATCTATCCACATATCATGCGTGTGCTTCATATTGGAAAACGTGCACTCACCATTATATCTCACAAAATCAAACTGAGCATCTCCAGAAGCCCTGCTATCCAGTTGTAGCTCTCTGTGCTGATCAGCTATCCATTGCTCACTGCAGTTACTACCATAGACACCAAATTTCATTACCTTGAGCACTTTTGCGTTCAGAACAAAGAACTTTGCAAAGTTAACATCTGGTCCCAAGCCTTGATACATGTTCACTACGATTGCTCTGACATGGAGGTCAAGGCATTCGATAGGATCAACAAGTGTGTCATATTGCTGCACATTTTTCATGTCCTTTCTAGGACGTGACTGCAAAAAGAAAAGTTAAGTTTTTAGTTACTACTACTCCCTCCGTTCCTAAATATAAGTCTTTCTAGAGATTTCAATATGGACTACCTACGGATGTATATAGACGTAGTTTAGAGTGTAGATTCACTCATTTTGCTCCGTATGCAGTCCATATTGGAATCTTTAGAAAGACTTATATTTAGGAACGGAGGGAGTACTTGATAGCAGTAGAAACAGTATTGTTTTTGTAGGAAATAAAAGAGTAAGTTTATGATAGCTGGCAATCAAGGTTGGAAAAAGTGGTAGGCGTAAGCGAGGCGATTGGCCTTCGCCTAGTGCCTAGTAAGAAACTTTTTATTCGTAGTGTATTTGTGATTATTACATGGGTGTTGATATTAGTTTAGGGCATATAAATATGTCAATTACTGCCTACTGCCATTGGTATATGACTCGTTTGGCATATCAGTGCAGTATGCGGCATGATTTCTTGCTTGGGTAGGCAATTCCTTGCTTGCCCTGCCTAGACCTCCATTTATGCCCTAGGCGAGGCGTTTGGCCATTGCCTAGCGCCTAGGCGTGCCTAAGCGCCTCCTAGGCACTGCTTTTTCCAACAGAGCCGGCAATTAACCACCTCCAATTAGTTGCATGATGTGTAACAGTGTAAGTGAGGATTATTGAACAATATAGTCCCCCCCCCCCCCCCTCCCCACCCCCTTTAACTTTAAAACACAGATTGCTTCTAACTTTAAAGTCTCCTCTAGTCTAGGCAGTTTTGACCACTAAATTTTGTCATAGTAAAATTTGGGGAAATTGACTATATGTCCAAGCTAGGTATCTAGAGAGATGTATGACTGATGAAAGTTGAAACTAGGTTTCAATCCATGTAATTTTACACTTTCTGCTGGAGTGGCTAACATTTAACAAGAAAGATATTTCACCTGAATGTACAGCTTCTCCATGCAGGGAAAGCATCTAAGGAATGCAACAATTGCATCCAGATTAGGGCCGACAGATTGTAGAACCAAGACCTTTACTGTGCGTACTGTCTTGGTGAACATGATAGGGATCATTTCCTGAAAAATAAAGATACACATGGCACATCAAGAAAACAAAGACTGCGATGCAAATAGGAAATAGACAAATTCATCATGCAAGTTTCTAGAAGAACAAGACTTGGTCTACCTTAACACTTATGGTTCCAATAACAAGTTCGGAGATTAGCCTAGACAGGTAGCCCAACACTGCCAGTTTTGGCGCCGCGATGACCCTGATTGTCCTTGGACCACCCCTTAAACCATGTGGGATCAATCTTTCAAGGCAAGGTGCATCCTCAATAACAAGTTCCGGGAACACAAGCTTTGCATTGTAGTAGTCACAAACAGATATGCCAATACTTCAGACAGTCGGCGAGATAATCCGGATGCTGCTGGGCCCACGGATCCATCGAAGGTCAAGGCTCTGTAGCATAGTGCAGCCGGCAAGCAGGTGGTGGAGGGTCACCTCCGAGATGGAGACATGATAGAGCTTGAGCTGCTTCAGCCGAGGGAAGCTAAGCGCAAGGGCATCATTAATCAAGGCAAAATCGCAGTGGCCGATGCTGGCGATGCACAGCGTGGGTGCGAAGCGGAGTGCGGATGATGGCAGCAGGCACGGCAACATGTCACCTCCATACAAGTAGAGCTCCTCAAGGCCATTGAGGGAAGGGGACCAGAACCAGCTGTCGAACTTGGCATAGAACTCACGGCGGAGGCAGATGCCACCGGGTTGGTTGATGGAGAGACGGCGGGCAGGACCAGATTGCGCGGCGAGGATCTTGGAGACGATGGTGATGCGCTTGCTCTCCTGGCTGATGGGGCCTTGGTCGATGACAAGGTTGAGCGGGGCAGTGCGCCAAAGGTGACGCCACCGGGAGGATAGAACAGATGTCTGCGCGGCGCCCTTGTGGTAGGGAGGAGGGAGAGGATGCTGCCGAGAATCTCTTCAGGAAGGCGGCTGATGAGGTCGGGGTTCGCATTATCGTCACCGCTGCCTCCATCTCTGCTCATCGGGGGATCTTGCGATTCCAGCTCGTCCGGCCTCCAGTTCTTGGATAAGGAACCCGCTACATCGTCCATGGCCGCTGCTGCCAAAATAAATCTATAAAAGATCAAGAACACATTTGTTGAAGAAGAGCACAAGTAGAAGACAAGTATGTTCTCCGCCTCAACTTGGAATCTTTCATTCAAGAACAGAGAGTAGTCATTTAAATGAGCCCTGGAGTGCAAACAGTTTACAGAAGTAAACCCATCACAAGAGAATCCTTTTTTTGAGGGAAAACGGCAGTTGTACTGCCAATGAATTGCAGAGGGCAAGCAAATAGAGTTCAGTTACACAGATAGGGATCAGGGCTCCCTAGGGCCCAAGAAAAATAAATAAAAAGTGACTAGTCAGGTTCAGGTTCTGGCTCGTTTTCGTCGAGCTTGCTCCATGTGATGCGGGTACCGGCTAGAACCATGTCTTGCTTGATCAAATGGACGACCTGGTCAGCATTAGCAGAAGCTTTGCCGAACACCCTCCTGTTGCGTTCCTTCCAAATATGCCAACACCCATAGATTGCAACTGACAGGTGGTAGGGAGGAAGACCGCAAGCCCTTTCCAGCCACCAGTCTGAGGGGGAGCAGGTTGAGCCAATTGGCAGGATGAGTGTTGGTTGGCCAAGCCAACTTGCGATCAAATGACATACCTGACACGCGAAGGGGCAATGCAACAGGAGGTGGGCTGGGGACTCAAGCACTTGATCACAGAGGTTGCAAGCTCCATTATTAGGCAGGCCACAATCCTCGGGATACGCACAAACAAATTAAATCTGATCTAGGAATTGGACACTTCTTTTATTTTCTCTACTATCCTTTGTTCTGACTAGTTTCAGTCTGTACAGTCTTTCCCTCTCCTATAATGAAAAGCAGAGCTCCTGCCGTTAACCGTCAAAAACTATTCAGATTCTGCCATTGAAGAACACCATTCCCACATATACAAACGAACTTAAGTGACTCAAACGACCAAATGTCTATAGCTAAACCCGTTGCATGCAGCGTACTAGCAGTAGCAGGCTCACACACATTGGATACTTATGCATGGCACATGATTCCAAAACTTCTAACAAGATGTGTGATGCTGCTGATTGCAGTGGTTGTAGGCATGATCAAAGCAACTAAATCATCAATGTTATCTCTAATAACATGCTGGTGCAAAACATGCTATGTTCACATACTGATTTGATAGTTGTGATGGTTTTCAGAGGTTTGTTGTCCTGGATTTGGATTAAGAAGCAGTGCCATTGTGGGGTGTGGGCTGAATAGTAATATGAAAATCAGCTGCAGAATTCTTTCAGTAATAGCATCCATTTGAGATCTACAGCATACAAATCAATAGGATACCGATACAAGCTATAGTACATTACTAAATACTCCCTCTGTCCCATAATATAAGAACGTTTTTGACACCACTAGTGTCAAAAACGTGGTGTCAAAAACGTTCTTATATGAGGGAGTACTTATGATGCTTAAAAACGAACAGGCTGTGCTGAGAAATCTATTATAGATGCACATGAGAGATCAATAGTGTTACCGTCCCTAGCTTGCTTGCTGCTACCTTCGCTTGGTGGCTAACCCTGCTAATTAACGCCGGGACCTATAAGAATAAGACCAGCCTTGCCCCCAAAAGTGCGTAGCGGATGCGGGACTGAAGATACTTCAGCTCTGACACACTAGTAGCAGTAGCTAGTAGTTGTAGGCTTGTAGCTCATACCCGAGTGGTCGGCAGCCGGCCGGAGCCTCCCCCGCTCCGCCGCGCACGGGTCGCCGGCGGAGTCGACGAAGACGCTGCGCGTGACCTGGACCTCGTCGTCGTCCTCCTTCTAGCCCTCGTGGCGCCGTCCGCCGCGATGGAGCTGGGCGTCGATCCCCGTCCCGTCGGCGAGGGTTTCTCGTCGGGTTCGAACCCAAGCCACGACGATTGACCGGACTCCTACTGGCCTGCTACGCTGCCTCTGGCTGTAGCGGGCCGAAGTCCGTCACGTACGGGTTCGGTAGGCCGTTGCGGCCCATACAGAAGTAAACCCATCACAAGAGAATCCTCGGAATATTCACGTAATGGTTGGCTCCTCAATGGTCAATTTCTTGGGACAAAATGGCGTCGTTTCGCATAGGCGATCTCCGACTGGGCCGGTCCATGACTGACTGCCAGCGAACTTGTAGTGTAGTACAACAAAATAAATTGACCTAGCTGGGAATCAGACCTTGTACATCATGCTACAGATCAACAGCTGCCACCGAATGACCTAGCACACGTTACTGACAAGTTAGCAGCGTCCGTTTTTAAGAATCAACTCCAAAGAGCAGATCCGAATTATTTTCAGCATTTTGAATGATTTTTAAAAAAAAACTGACTGTTTTGTGAATGCAAACACTTTTCAAATTGCCAAATTACTTTAGAAAAACTGATTTCTTTTAGAAAAGCAGGAACATTTTTTGAAATCAGAAACATTTTTTCCAAAAAGGGAACATTTTTCAAAATTCCAAAAGAAAATTGGGCAAACGCAAACATTCTTTACATCCTGACCAAAATTTGAAATAACGAACATTTATTTGAAATTTGTGAACTTTTTAAATGGGAACATTTTTGGAAACTCCAAAAAATGAAAAAATAACAATTTTTAGAATTTGTGAACCGTTTTTAACAGGAACATTTATTGAAATACCATACAGGTTTTGCGAACATGTGAACTTTTTGAGCAGAAACATTCGGAACATTGTTTTGAAAAAACACAATTATTCTAATACGCGAACATTTTTTGAAATTATGAACAAAATTTGAAAAAAATACCTTCAATTTTATCATCTTTTATAAGCTAGAACATTTTATCAAATTTGTGAACAGTTTTCAGAAAATAAAAATAACTTTTCAAATTGATTTTTTTAATACGTGAACAAATTTTGTTAAATAGGAACAAATTTTGAATTTATGAACACAATTTGAAAACACTAAAATTTTGAATTCTGATATGTTTATAAAAGCATGCACATTTGAAGAAACAGAAAAACCAAAAAATAAACATAAACCAAAAAAGAAACATAAACCAAAATTTGAAGGCACGAACATATTTTGAAATTCAAGAACAAAGTTTGAAAACACGAACATTTCTTGAAACTTGTGAACATTTTAAGAAACTTGGATGTTTTCTGAAACTCCGAAATAATCAAAACGTGAACATATTTTGCACTTTGCGAACAATTTTTGAAAACGGGAACTACTTTTGTACGGCCTGAACATCTTTTGGAAAGTTGTTAAAATTTTGAACAAAAGATTTCGCAATATTTTTATAAAAATAAGAACATTTGTTGAAAGTTTTGAACATTTTTTGAATTTATGAACTTTTTTGAAAAACGGACATTTTTTTAAATTTCAAACGTTTTCTAAAAGCAAGAAAAATTTTCGAGCATGAACTTAGTTGAAAAAAAATAACCTTGAAAAGAAAAAAGGAAAAAAGAAACAAAAAAGAAAAAAAGAAAAGAAAGAAGAAAATGAAACCGAAGGAGAAAAAAAACGGTCAAAGAAAGAAAAGCCGATTCAGGGAACCTTCTAGACGGTTCCCAAAACCGGCTGGCTAGTTGGGGTTGTCGCCTCCGTAACTGGGCCGGCCCATAGCGTCGCTGCACGGTCGCTCGCTTGTGCGAAGCGCCGGCAGTTTGACGCAAAGCGCGTCAAATAGGAAATTCCCAATTTCTTGGCATGCGAGCGCGCAAAGTTATGTGTCCAGCCGGCGTCACGTGTCACGTGCAGAACGCTTCTTCTGAAGAAAAAAAAGTGTGTATTTGGATTTGAATGGACTTTTTTGGCTTTTCTGTTTTTCCAGGTATTCCCTATGTTTTGAGCAAAAACATAATTATGAAGATCTGTTCTACCTCTCGAAAAAGAAAAAAAAATCATGCTTCCATGAGAAGCATAGAAACAGTGCTTCTCGAAAAAAACATGCCCCATGAGAAGCACATAAACAGTGTGTCGATAAACATGATGCGCGTGACCTGGACATGTCATCGTCCTCCTCCTAGCCCTCGTGGCGCCGTCCGTTGCTATGGAGCTGGGCGTCGATTCCCGTCCCGGCAGCAAGGGTTTCTCGTTGGATTCGAGCCCAAGCTGCGACGATTGACTGGATTCCTCCTACCGTCGCCACGATGAGCAGTGGGCCTGCCTCAGGTGCTTGGGTATTGGTCCTCTTGCTATAGCGGGCCCAAGTCAGAATATCTTTTTTTTAAACTTTGTTTTACATTTTGAGACCCCCTAAAAATGCCTTTTGAGACGGAGCGAACCGCGATCATGTGGTGCTAACCAAAGTGGCAGCCAGTTATTGCTTCTCAAGTACACCACCAGTGAGAAGCTCGAGCAGATTAAGTCGTCCATGGAGAAGAAGAATATTTTGCTGGAAAATCCAAGCTTTTCTCAGTTCTTTGTACCGACAATGGCCTTCATAGAAGCACTTGTACTGACAATGGTGGGGACCGTAGTCATGCAAGATCTTGATCTAGATGATCTGCTTTCAACAGAATAAGTGAACCTCTGGGAGGCAGCCGTAGAAGCACTTGTAGTGCTAATCAGTGGGTGCGAGACAAATTAGTGGTGCTAACCAGTGGGTGCAAGACAAATGTCGTCTGTGGTGCTAACAAGTGGACGCGAGACAAATGTCGTCTGCGGTGTTAAAGGCGCGAGACAAATGTCGTCCCACAAGAGATCACTGCAAGAAATGGAG
Organism: Triticum timopheevii; assembly: GCA_963921465.1. Classification (NCBI taxonomy): domain Eukaryota; kingdom Viridiplantae; phylum Streptophyta; class Magnoliopsida; order Poales; family Poaceae; genus Triticum; species Triticum timopheevii. Next base: position 482,389,178 of record OY997270.1, on the reverse strand, counting down.
ATGATAATAAGGATGATCTCAATCAATCTGCACCAAGAAACGTTGTGGCTAGTCAAGAAGATAATCGGTGCGGAGGGTGGAGGTGCACAATAAGCCTCCATGCAAAGCTCCTAGAGAATCTGCGTTCCCATGGCCATTTTTTCAAATTCACGAATATTTTTTGAAATTTGCAAACATTTTTTTGAATTCATGAACATTTTTGGAATTCATGAATGTTTTGATTTTGTAAACACTTTTTGAATTTCACGTATATTTTATAAATTCATGAATGTTTTGATTTTGTAAACACTTTTTGAATTTCGCTAATATTTTTATGGTTCATGAACATTTTTTGAATATGCAAACATTTCATGAATTTCATTTGAAGTTGACAAACATTTTTTGAAAATCATGAACATCCATGGATGTTTTGATTTTGTGAACATTTTCTGAAATTCAAGAAAACTTTATAAAACTCACAAACATTTTTAGATTTCATGAACATTATGGTTTTCGCAAATATTTTTTGAAATTGATGAGCATGTTTTAATTTCACAAAATTTTTTTGAAATCTGAAAATTAAAAATTAATGAAATTTTTTTCGAATTCACAAATTGTTTTCGAAATTTGTGAATATTTTTCGAATTCACAATGCGGTATAAGTTTGCTAACTATTTTAAATTTTATGAACAAATGTTGAATTGGCAAAATGTTTTTAAATCACAAAAATAATTAAATTCACTTAATGTTTTAATTACCTGATAATTATTTCATATTTTTAATTTTTAATAAACATAATGGAAATAAAAATAGACGGAAGAAAAAAGTTTCAGCTGTGCTACCCATACCGCACTGTGGTAGTGCTAGCTATCAATGTATGGGCCGGACCACACTGGCATGAAAGCGAGCGAGCCTACACCTAAGCATTTGCTGTTTCTCAAGAAAAAAACTAAGCATTTGCTATTTCTCAAAATCCCTCAAAAAAAATGCTATTTCTAAAAAAACTACGCATTTGCTGGTTTTTCATCACGCAGGCAACCGAACAGGAGGTCCAGGACGAAACATCCAGGCAGCATGTCACTCGCAATTTCATCTTCATTGTGTTCTTATGGATGAAACTCTTCTTCGGTGGAGACGGGTGAGTTATGGAAGTTTGATTTCTGGCTCCCGCAATTTGGTTGTGATGTCGATTTCAATTGGGTTGCCGTCCATATGAAGCACTGATGTAGGCATCAACTCGGAAATCTCTCCACACATATTCAACAAATGTTCATGTACATTTATCCTAAAGACCCTCAAGGAAACAAACCATCGCCCTCGGTGATTGTAAAAAAAAAACGTTCTCGATCTGCCAGTATGCGCCCCCTACATCCTCACCGGCACACCATCATCTCCTATCCTAGCAGTCTCTCTTCAAATGGCAACGAGCCCACCACAGCGGACACAAAGAGCCTGTCGTCCCCGGTCCCCAGGAATGAAGAACAGAGGTCAGGTACACATTTACAAGTCAGGAACACTATGGGGGGCAGGGATCCGGCTTGCCTGCTCCCTTCCCATGCTCCCATCCGTGTTCTCACTTTATCCTACGGCTGTCTTGTTTTCCTTTCTCTTTCTAATCTAATCATCTCCCCCCTAATTTTAAGGGGGTGGGGCCGGATCTTATTTTGTTTCAATCAAAACAAGCCACGTACGCGGGAGTATGGATGGGCACACGCCGGGGAGCAGGCAAGTCTCGTCCGGGGGGGTTCAAAGAGGCATTCAAGAAAACTTAATCTAGGCCGGGCGGTTTTCCTCTCGTCCGTGTTTTCCTCTCGTCCTTGGCGGCTGGAACCCTAGCCGCCGCCAGGGGAGGCCGATCTTCCAACGCCGCTCTCCGGCGGCTCCCCTCCACCGGCGACCTCGGTCGTCGGTGGTGAGGGGGGTCGCCGGATCCACGCGTGTGGATCGTTTTTACTCTCTCGTAGTCTAGGTTTTTAGGTTGTTCATCGTCTTTGCTTCGGCGGCGACGATGACAACGCTGAATAAAGATTCTTTGGATCCTTCCCTGACGAGGCCATCGGTCCTATGGTTGGGGATGGATTTGGAAACCAGTCTGTTCAAGCAAGGATGGCGTGGCGGCGGCGGCATCCTCGTGGTGGTCCTGTGTCCTCGGGCTCCGCCGTTGCGACGGCGTTTGCTCCAGCGTCGGCGCGGAGCTTGGGAGGTAGTCCAGGAGCGGATGCAGATTGTGGTCTGCATCGACGACATCTGGAAGACGGAGCATGTGCTGGGCTCGTGGTTGGTGGATGGCAGATATGGTTTCCTTCTTCGGCGTTTTAGTCGTGGTGGGTTGCTAGATCTGGAGTTCGATGGCGTGTCCGGGGTGTTGCCCCGGTCTGATTCGTTCAACGGTAAGGGTTTCACTTTTGGTGAGCCACCTTGGAGGTCCGTAAAGCTGCATATCAGCGATGGAGCCGCGTCGAGCTCGGGTCAGGAGGTGATTCGTCATTCTTTTCTTCAGTGGCTGCTGTGGTGGTGCCGGAGACAGGTGACGGGCGTTGGTGTCAAGCTCAGAGATGTTCTGTTATCTTTTCAGTTTTGTCATGTTGGTCTTTACGTGACTTGTACTTTGTTCTTTATGATATGAATGAGACACATATTACCATGCAAAAAAAAAAAGTCTCGTCCGGGAGGGGCAGGCAAAGGTAGGATTTGATCTGGGGGCCAGAGCGGCGCCTCAGAATTTATACTTGTGCCTGCGGCAATGCGCGTGGCTGGAAGAACTGTCCCGAATCAGATTGCAGACAGAAAATCATGCATGCTCTGCTTACTTACCTTTAGATGCAATTGTATTTTAGCAGCCTTTCAACCTAACAGAGTATGTAAAAGAGACAACTTTGGCAAAATGCCCAAGGTAGTATTCCTTTGTAAACTAATAAAAGACTTTTTAGATAAATAAAGTAGTGAAGCCTTGTATTAGTTTACACAGGGAGTAATTAGCAGAGTTTACACAGGGAGTAATTATATAAATGAGACAACTCGCTGAACAGTAACAATGTGAAGATACTACACAGGATACAATCACTTCAGCTGTTTTAGATACAGGGCAAGGTAGTAATTCCAAGATTTTTTTTTCCAGCACTTCAGCAAAACAAAGCATGGCTGCTACCTTCTGGCATATGCTAGTTGAAAAATGAAATAGCAGCTCCTCGTTGCAAGTAAATTTCATGTGGATATCTTGTAAAGTTCTGGCACCGTAGAGGCACTCCTACAAAGTGAGCTATCAAAGGGATCATCTATCCACATGTCATGCATGTGCTTGTTAAAGCAAAACCTAGAGGAAACACTATCATGGGCATAATCAAATCGAGCATCTCTAGAAGCTCTATTGTCCAGTTGTAGCTGCCTGTGTTGATTGGCCAACCATTTCTCATCGCACCTACCACAAACACCAAATTCCATTACCTTGAGCACCTTGGCATTCAAAACAAAGAACCTGGCGAAGTTAACATCTGTCCAGGAGTTCAATACTATTGTTGTAAGATGGAGTTCAAGGCATTCGATAGGATCAAATTTTCCATATCCTTCCTATGACTTGGCTGCAAATGAACAAATTAGATATTAGTGTCCATTTAGGTGTAATTTCATAGCGAAGAGTAAAACAACAATTTCTTATAGTTGGCATGCAATTACATCAGGATTAATTGCATTTGTATGATGTGCAAATTGGGGCTTACTGAAAAACATGGTCCGCTAGCACGCTCATCTTAACATGATTCTTCCTACATGTAGTTTTGACCACTAAATGTTCCATTGCAAACTTCGGGGGAAATTACACAAATGTTCTTCTGGAAGCTAATTTTATGGAAAATACACTAAATATTACTTTCGTATATCCAAACTAGAAATCCGCAGTCATATAGTTGATTTAAGGTAAAATTTCATGTGATTAGATTCTGATAGCTAACACCTAATCTCAGCTGGATTTGCATTGATGATATTGAACAATAGTTCCCTAGGTTAAAAAAATATGTGCTTCTTTTAACTTTAGATTATTCTAGTATAGGGCATATTTCCAACGGTATCATTTGTTCTACATGACCAATCTTTGGATAATTCCTTGAATAGGACCTCGGTCATCTCATAAACTCCTTGAAACCAACACATGGACTTCAAGAAATGCCTATGGACAAATTCTTCAAATATAACTCAAGGCAATCCTTAATCCATAGAGAATATCATCAATTACCAAAACCACACATTGGGGCATCATGCTCTTTCAATCTCCCCCATTTTGGTAATTGATGACAATCACTTCCAGGAGAGTTTATATAAGGAATTATACACAACCATGCAAAGAACAACAAATATGCATGAGCATGACATGCAAATGCTTAGAACAAAACGAAAGCAAGAAGAAAGAACTCTCCAAACTTCTCCAGTAAACTCTCTAAACTTCTCCCCCATTTGCATCGATTGCCAAAATAGGCGAAAAGCTTAGTAGGCCAATATAAAATGTGTTCCTCCATAAATTGTGTATTTCTCAAAATGTGAGTGGAATGCAATACACATGTCCAATGATAAAAAGTTGGAGAAAGACAAACTATAATGAGAATCCAAAGATTGCAAAAGGATGATATGCATAAAGACATACCAAAGATTGAAGCAAGCAATCACAAGATACCAATTGAACCAACCAATCCAATGATCCTAAGAGCCACGTAAATAAAAGATATTATGATATGAGCATAGGAGTGTTCTAAATAACATAGAGAAGTTCCCCGTGATTTTTGCACTATTTAGTTTTGTATTTGGATACAACGTGCACAAAATAGGATCATCACTCCCCCAAAATCAATAGAAATTCATAGCAAGTGAAAGTGGGCAAAGATAAGAAAATAAGCCTAGCACTTGCAACAAACAAATGGTCGAGCCACATGTAAAAAGAGGCAACATAGGAATTGGCTCAACCAAACTGATGTGTGTGAGAGTCATGGCAAAGCACTTGAGAAGACTAATATAAGGATGAGCATTAAGCATCAACATAGTCTTTAATGAATGAGATACATGGTGCAAGAAACTTCCTTCTCCCCTCCCCCCCCCCCCCCCACACACACACACTCAACAAGCAAATGGGTTCACAAGCTCACTAATACGCAAATTAAAACCAAAGCTTGTGCCAACCCAAGGTGAAGATAGACAATGATATCCTTGTCAAGAGGAGGGATACCAATCGAAATGTCAAAAGCTTTGTCAAGACAAGTATGAGGAAAACAATCTTCACCACAGAAGAGTGCATCAAGATGTAATGAGATAAGACACACATTCAAGTCAAAAGCTTTCACGGAGCCACTGAACAAATAATAAGAGAAAGCATAGGTGGGTGCGAAAGAAAGGATTTCAACAAGATATGCACCTTCTCTCAAGTGTATAAGATTCTAGGTAGATGAAAATCATAATGATATATATCTACAAAACGGATGTACACCCGAAATAGTTACAAAAGGAGGAACTGGATATCCACAAGGAAGTCATAAATATAGCAGTAAGATCTTTGCTTGAAAAGCATAGCATATGGCTTAATATTTTCTTGTTGTATATAAATGAACTCCAACCACATGAACATCAAAGACATCACAACTAGCAACAAGAGATCATTGTTGGGATGCTTTGAAAAAGGAAACAAGTATCAGAAGAACGAATCACTAAAATCATGCCATGATGCAACTACACAAGGTTGAATGCAAGAAATGCATGCATGAAGTAGATACTTGTTACCGAGATATCATAGGAAAGATGTAGATGATAATTTCGTTCATTGATCATTCTAGCTTGACTCCAATAAGCACGTGGAGACAACATATTCCTTGTGAGTGAGCCGAGCATCCAATGCATCTCCATTGTTCCTAGAACAACAACACAAACAAAATGGTACCCAAACTCATTGGTACGAAAGAGTTAGAGAACCAAAAACAAATAGGACAAACTCCATATAAATATGTGCATATAGATATGAAATTGAATTTCATGCATTCTTAGTAAATTAGAGACTTGGTGGAGTTTCCCCTATATATTGGGTCAAAGAAAGAAAGCATGCCAAAGAAATACATGAAGTAAATATGCATGCTCAAGGCTTTCAAGAACCGATACCAATTGAAAAACAAATACCAAGTGAAAAGTAGGATACCAAATGGAGAAATCAGCACTTGGAAGATATCAATCAAGATACATCAAGGAATGAGATGTCCATTGATACATGCAAAATGAAAGATATCAAACTCCCAAAAGAGAGGATGGTTCCAAACAAACCAAGCCCACTACAAAGTTTCATGATGGCACAAAGTACCAAAAAGAAACTGCTTGCCTTCCACCAACACACACTTGATAAGGATCACAAGATGGTGTGCTATAGAAAATAGGATAGCTCCACCCAAAGTTGTGCATTATAGAGAATTTGCATTTGAAAACAAAATGCACAAGGCAGGATCACCACTTTCACTATACCTATAAAAACACTAGAGAAGATCAAGAAATCAACAAGATCCACAAGTGGCAAGGAAGGTAACGGGAGTTGACACAAATCTTGGCAAGATATACGCAAATAAAAAAACAATGTAAAGATGATCAACAAATTCTACCACATAAATGATTACCAATTGTTAATAGACAAGAAGTACTCGGAAATAATTTCCAGTGGTAGATTGCAAAAATATCCAACAACATCTTCACGCCATACACATAAATAAGTTACTCTTGAAGAGCTAACATGCCACCTAGGAACAAAATAATTTACAATATCAACTCTGAGTGGCAATACCTCAAATGTATACAATTTCTAGGTTTGTAATATACACATAGCATATTACTCTCCCATAATGTTATAACAAAGAAAACTTACCAAGAGTAAAAAAGGATCCGACAAGAGATAGTTAATGGGCTAGTTAGAATTTGAATTTCTCATGAGAATACATACCACATAGATACTAGATAATCTTGTAATATCAATACTAGGTGGTATTTATCATGTACACACATTTGTAGGATCTGTTGGAAATATGAGCAATTTACCATATGATTTTATTAACAGAAATAGTAGATAAAACATGACTATTATAATACATGTAATCTAACAGAGAGAAGGCAAATAGCATATGCACATGTGAACTAGAACAGAACGTATGTAGAACAGATACTAGAAGGAGAAACTGATGCAGGAACTCAAACAGAAAGAACATGAGAATGTACGGAGCAGCGACAGAAGCATTCGTCTTGGGGTCGACGTCCTCGCCAGCCATGGCGTTGAAGACGTTGTCGATGTCTGGGAAGAAGTCATCATTGGGGAAGTGGTCGTTGGCGTCCGTGATGAACTGGTCAGTAGTCATGCAGAGCGCTCCCCAAAAACCTTATCACCCTTCTCCCACACATGACTCAAAGAGGTGGGGTTCCGGAGGCCTACTATCCCGACCTACGGTGCACGCCGCAAGCCGGGATGGGGAAGTGAAGGAAATATGCCCTAGAGGCAATAATAAAGTTATTATTTATTTCCTTATATCATGATAAATGTTTATTATTCATGCTAGAATTGTATTAACCGGAAACATAATACATGTGTGAATACATAGACAAACATAGTGTCACTAGTATGCCTCTACTTGACTAGCTCGTTGAATCAAAGATGGTTAAGTTTCCTAGCCATGGACAAAAGAGTTAACATTTGATTAACGGGATCACATCATTAGGAGAATGATGTGATTTACATGACCCATTTCGTTAGCCTAGCACTTGATCGTTTAGTATATTGCTATTGCTTTCTTCATGACTTATACATGTTCCTGTAACTATGAGATTATGCAACTCCCGTTTACCGGAGGAACACTTTGGGTATTACCAAACGTCACAACGTAACTGGGTGATTATAAAGGAGTACTACAGGTGTCTCCGAAGGTACATGTTGAGTTGGCGTATTTCGAGATTAGGTTTTGTCACTCCGACTGTCGGAGAGGTATCTCTGGGCCCTCTCGGTAATGCACATCACTATAAGCCTTGCAAGCAATGTAACCAATGAGTTGGTTACGTGATGATGCATTACGTAACGAGTAAAGAGACTTTCCGGTAACGAGATTGAACTAGGTATTGGATACCGATGATCAAATCTCGGGCAAGTAACATACCGATGACAAAGGGAACAAAGTATGTTGTTATGCGGTTTGACCGATAAAGATCTTCGTAGAATATGTGGGAGCCAATATGGGCATCCATGTCCCTCTATTGGTTATTAACCGGAAACGTGTTTCGGTCATGTCTACATAGTTCTCGAACCCGTAGGGTCCGCACGCTTAAGGTTTTGATGACAGTTTTATTATGAGTTTATGAGTTTTGATGCACCGAAGGAGTTCAGAGTCCCGGATGAGATCGGGGACATGACGAGGAGTCTCGAAATGGTCGAGACGTAAAGATCGATATATTGGACGACTATATTCGGAGTTCGGAAAGGTTCCGAGTGATTCGGGTATTTTTCGGAGTACCGGAGAGTTACGGGAATTCGCTGGGGAGTATATGGGCCTTATTGGGCCATACGGGAATAGAGGAGATAGGCCAAAAGGAAGGAGGCCTGCGCCCCCCCTCTGGTTCGAATTGGACAAGGGGCGCAGCCCCCCTTTCCTTCTCCCTCTCCCCCTCTTTCCCCTTCTCTTACTCCAACAAGGGAGGTGGAAACCTACTAGGACTAGGGAGTCCTAGTAGGACTCCACACTTGGCGCGCCCCCTCCTAGGGCCGGCCTCCTCCCCCCTTGCTCCTTTATATATGAGGGCAGGGGGCACCCCATGACACACAAGTTGATCTACGGATCGTTCCTTAGCCGTGTGCGGTGCCCCCTTCCACCATATTCCACCTCGGTCATATTGTCACGAAGCTTAGGCAAAGCCCTGCGCTGGTAGAACATCAGCATCGTCACCACGCCGTCGTGCTGACGGAACTCATCTCCGGAGCTTTGCTGGATCGGAGGCCGGAGATCGTCATCGAGCTGAACGTGTGCTGAACTCGGAGGCCCCGTACGTTCGGAGCTTGGATCGGTCGGATCGTGAAGACGTACGACTACATTAACCGTGTTGTCATAACGCTTCCGCTTACGGTCTACGAGGGTACGTAGACGAACACTCTCCCCTCTCGTTGCTATATCACCACCATGATCTTGCGTATGCGTAGGAAATTTTTTGAAATTACTACGTTCCCCAACAGTGGCATCCGAGCCTAGGTTTTATGCGTTGATGTTATATGCACGAGTAGAACACAAGTGAGTTGTGGGTAATACAAGTCATACTGCTTACCAGCATGTCATACTTTGGTTCGGCGGTATTGTGAGATGAAGCGGCCCGGACCGACATTACGCGTACGCTTACGCAAGACTGGTTTCACCGTTGCGAGCACTCGTGCTTAAAGGTGACTGGCGGGTGTCTGTCTCTCTCACTTTAGCTGAATCGAGTGTGGCTACGCCCGGTCCTTGCGAAGGTTAAAACAGCACCAACTTGACGAACTATCGTTGTGGTTTTTGATGCGTAGGTAAGAACGGTTCTTGCTAAGCCCGTAGCAGCCACGTAAAATTTGCAACAACAAAGTAGAGGACGTCTAACTTGTTTTTGCAGGGCATGTTGTGATGTGATATGGTCAAGACGTGATGCTATATTTTATTGTATGAGATGATCATGTTTTGTAACCGAAGTTATCGGCAACTGGCAGGAGCCATATGGTTGTCGCTTTATTGTATGAAATGCAAACGCCCTGTAATTGCTTTACTTTATCACTAAGCGGTAGCGATAGTCGTAGAAGCAATAGATGGCGTAACGACAACGATGCTACGATGGAGATCAAGGTGTCGCGCCGGTGACGATGGTGATCACGACGGTGCTTCGAAGATGGAGATCACAAGCACAAGATGATGATGGCCATATCATATCACTTATATTGATTGCATGTGATGTTTATCCTTTATGCATCTTATCTTGCTTTGATTGACGGTAGCATTTTAAGATGATCTCTCACTAATAATCAAGAAGTGTTCTCCCTGAGTATGCACCGTTGCGAAAGTTCTTCGTGCTGAGACACCACGTGATGATCGGGTGTGATAGGCTCTACGTTCAAATATAACGGGTGCAAAACAGTTGCACACGCGGAATACTCAGGTCATACTTGACGAGCCTAGCATATACAGATATGGCCTCGGAACACGGAGACCGAAAGGTCGAGCGTGAATCATATAGTAGATATGATCAACATAGTGATGTTCACCATTTAAAACTACTCCATCTCACGTGATGATCGGACATGGTTTAGTTGATTTGGATCACGTGATCACTTAGATGACTAGAGAGATGTCTGTCTAAGTGGGAGTTCTTTAGTAATATGATTAATTGAACTTAAATTTATCATGAACTTAGTCCTGGTAGTATTTTGCAAATTATGTTGTAGATCAATAGCTCGCGTTGTTGCTTTCATATGTTTATTTTGATATGTTCCTAGAGAAAATTGTGTTGAAAGATGTTAGTAGCAATGATGCGGATTGGATCCGTGATTTGAGGTTTATCCTTATTGCTGCACAGAAGAATTATGTCCTTGATGCACCGCTAGGCGACAGACCTATTGCAGGAGTAGATGCAGACGTTATGAACGTTTGGATAGCTCAATATGATGACTACTTGATAGTTTTGTGCACCATGCTTTATGGCTTAGAATCGGGACTTCAAAGACGTTTTGAACGTCATGGACCATATGAGATGTTCCAGAAGTTGAAGTTAATATTTCAAGCAAATACCCGAGTTGAGAGATATGAAGTCTCCAATAAGTTCTATAGCTAAAAGATGGAGAAAAATCGCTCAACTAGTGAGCATGTGCTCAGATTGTCTGGGTATTACAATCGCTTGAATCAAGTGGGAGTTAATATTCCAGATAAGATAGTGATTGACAGAATTCTCTAGTCACCACCACCAAGTTAGTAGAACTTCGTGATGAACTATAGTATGCAAGGGATGACGAGAACGATTCCCGAGCTCTTCGTGATGTTGAAATCGACGAAGGTAGAAATCAAGAAAAACATCAAGTGTTGATGGTAGACAAGACCACTAGTTTCAAGAAAAGGGCAAAGGGAAGAAGGGGAACTTCAAGAAGAACGGCAAGCGAGTTGCTGCTCAAGTGAAGAAGCCCAAGTCTGGTCCTAAGCCCGAGACTAAGTGCTTCTACTGCAAAGGGATTGGTCACTAGAAGCGGAACTACCCCAAGTGATTGGCGGATAAGAAGGATGGCAAAGTGAACATAAGTATATTTGATATACATGTTATTGATGTGTACTTTACTAGTGTTTATAGCAACCCCTCAGTATTTGGTACTAGTTCAGTTGCTAAGATTAGTAACTCGAAACGGGAGTTGCAGAATAAACAAAGACTAGTTGAAGGGGAAATGACGATGAGTGTTGGAAGTAGTTCCAAGATTGATATGATCATCATCGCACACTCCCTATACTTTCGGGATTAGTGTTGAAACTAAATAAGTGTTATTTGGTGTTTGCGTTGAGCATGAATATGATTTGATCATGTTTATTGCAATACGGTTATTCATTTAAGTAAGAGAATAAACTGTTGTTCTGTTTACATGAATAAAACCTTATATGGTTACACACCCAATGAAAATGGTTCATTGGATCTCGATCGTAGTGATACACATATTCATAATATTGAAACCAAAAGATGCAAAGTTAATAATGATAGTGCAACTTATTTGTGGCACTGCCGTTTGGGTCATATCGGTGTAAAGCGCATGAAGATACTCCATAAAGATGGATTTTCGGAATCACTTGGTTATGAATCATTTGATGCTTGCGAACCGTGCCTTTTGGGCAAGATGACTAAAACTCCGTTCTCCGGAACAATGGAATGTGCTACTGACTTATTGGAAATAATACATACCGATGTATGCGATCCAATGAGTGTTGATGCTCATGGCAAGTATCGTTATTTTCTGACCTTCACAAGATGATTTGAGAAGATATGGGTATATCTACTTGATGAAACATAAGTCTGAAATAGTTGAAAGGTTCAAAGAATTTCAGAGTGAAGTGGAGAATCATCATAACAAGAAAATAAAGTTTCTGTGATTTGATTGCGGAGACAAATATTTGAGTTACGAGTTTGGTCTTCAATTAAAACAATGTGGAATAGTTTCACAGCTCACGCCACCTGGAACACCACAACGTTATGGTGTGTCCGAACGTCGTAACCGCACTTTATTGGATATGGTGCGATCTATGATGTCTCTTATCGGTTTTACCACTATCGTTTTGGGGTTGTGCATTAGAGACAGCTGCATTCACGTTTAAAAAGGGCACCATCTAAATCCGTTGAGACGACACCGTATGAACTATGGTTTAGCAGTAAACCTAAGCTGTCATTTCTTAAAAGTTTGGAGTTGCGATGCTTATATGAAAAAGGTTTTCAACCTGGTAAAGCTCGAACCCAAATCGGAGAAGTGCGTCTTCATAGGATACCCAAAAGTAACTATTGGGTAGACCTTCTATCACAGATCCGAAGGCAAGTTCTTCGTTGCTAAAATGGATCCTTTCTAGAGAAGAAGTTTCTCTCGAAAGAAGTGAGTGGGAGGAAAGTAGAACTTGATGAGGTAACTGTACCTTCTCCCGAATTGGAAAATAGTTCATCACTGAAATCAGTTCCAGTGATTCTTACACCAATTAGTGAGGAAGCTAATGATGATGATCATGAAACTTCAGATCAAGTTACTACAGAACCTCGTAGGCCTTCCAGAGTACGGTCCGCACCAGAGTGGTACGGTAATCCTGTTTTGGAAGTCATGTTACTAGACCATGATGAACCTACGAACTATGAGGAAGCGATGATGAGCCCAGATTCCACGAAATGGCTTGAGGCCATAAAATCTGAGATATGATCCGGAGAACAAAGTATGAACTTTGATTGACTTGCTCAATGATCAGCAAGCCATGTTAAATAAATGGATCTTCAAGAGGAAGACGGACACTGATAGTAGTGTTACTATCTACTAAGCTCGACTTGTTGCGAAAGGTTTTCAACAAGTTCAAAGTGTTGAATACGATGAGATTTTCTCACTCGTATCGAAACTTAAGTCTGTACGAATCATGTTAGCAGTTGCCACATTTTATGAAATCTGGCAAATGGATGTCAAAACTGCATTCCTTAATGAATTTCTTAAAGAAGAGTTGTATATGATGCAACCAGAAGGTTTTGTCAATCCTAAAGATGTGAACAAAGTGTGCAAGCTCCAGCGATCCATCTGTGGACTGGTGCAAGCATCTCGGAGTTGGAATATACGCTTTGATGAGTTGATCAAAGCATATGGTTTTATACAGACTTTTGAAGAAGCCTGTATTTACAATAAAGTGAGTGGGAGCACTACAGCATTTCTGATAAGTATATGTGAATGACATATTGTTGATCAGGAAATAATGTATAATTATTCTGCAAAGCATAAAGGAGTGTTTGAAAGGAGTTTTTCAAAGAAAGACCTCGGCGAAGCTATTTACACATTGAGCATCAAGATCTATATAGATAGATCAAGACACTTGATAAGATTTTTCAATGAGTACATACCTTGATAAATTTTTTGAAATAGTTCAAAATGGAGCAGTCAAAGAAGGAGTTCTTGCCTGTGTTTCAAGGTGTGAAGTTGAGTAAGACTCAAGACCCGACCATGGTAGAAAATAGAAAGAGAATGAAAAGTCATTCCCTATGCCTCAGTCATAGGTTCTATAAAGTATGCTATGCTATGTACCAGACCTATTGTATACCTTGCTCTTTATTTGGCAAGGGAGTACAATAGTGATCTAGGAGTAGATCACTGGACATTGGTCAAGAATATCCTTAGTAAGGACTAAGGAAATATTTCTCGATAATGGAAGTGATAAAAGAGCTCGTCGTAAAAGGTTACAGCGATGCAAGCTTTTACACCAATCCAGATGACTCTAAGTCTCAATCTGGATACATATTGAAAGTGGGAGCAATTAGCTAGAGTAGCTCCGTGCAGAGCATTGTGGACATAGAATATTTGCAAAATACATACGGCTCTGAATATGACAGACCCGTTGACTAAGCTTCTCTCACGAGAAAAACATGATCACACCTTAGTACTCTTTGGGTGTTAATCACATAGCGATGTGAACTAGATTATTGACTCTAGTAAACCCTTTGGGTGTTGGTCACATGACGATGTGAACTATGGGTGTTAATCATATACAGATATGAATATTGATGTTAAATCACATGGCGATGTGAACTAGATTATTGACTCTAGTGCAAGTGGGAGACTGAAGGAAATATGCCCTAGAGGCAATAATAAAGTTATTATTTATTTCCTTATACCATGATAAATGTTTATTATTCATGCTAGAATTGTATTAACCGGAAACATAATACATGTGTGAATACATAGACAAACATAGTGTCACTAGTATGCCTCTACTTGACTAGCTCGTTGAATCAAAGATGGTTAAGTTTCCTAGCCATGGACGAAAGAGTTGTCATTTGATTAACGGGATCACATCATTAGGAGAATGATGTGATTGACATGACCCATTCCGTTAGCCTAGCACTTGATCGTTTAGTATATTGCTATTGCTTTCTTCATGACTTATACATGTTCCTGTAACTATGAGATTATGCAACTCCTGTTTACCGGAGGAACACTTTGGGTACTACCAAACGTCACAACGTAACTGGGTGATTATAAAGGAGTACTACAGGTGTCTCCGAAGGTACATGTTGAGTTGGCATATTTCGAGATTAGGTTTTGTCACTCCGACTGTCGGAGAGGTATCTCTGGGCCCTCTCGGCAATGCACATCACTATAAGCCTTGCAAGCAATGTAACCAATGAGTTGGTTACGGGATGATGCATTACGTAACGAGTAAAGAGACTTTCCGGTAACGAGATTGAACTAGGTATTGGATACCGACGATCAAATCTCGGGCAAGTAACATACCGATGACAAAGGGAACAAAGTATGTTGTTATGCGGTTTGACCGATAAAGATCTTCGTAGAATATGTGGGAGCCAATATGGGCATCCAGGTCCCGCTATTGGTTATTGACCGGAAACGTGTTTCGGTCATGTCTACATAGTTCTCGAACCCGTAGGGTCCGCACGCTTAAGGTTTCGATGACAGTTTTATTATGAGTTTATGAGTTTTGATGTACCGAAGGAGTTCGGAGTCCCGGATGAGATCGGGGACATGACGAGGAGTCCCGAAATGGTCGAGACGTAAAGATCGATATATTGGACGACTATATTCGGAGTTCGGAAAGGTTCCGAGTGATTCGGATATTTTTCGGAGTACCGGAGAGTTACGGGAATTCGCCGGGGAGTATGTGGTCCTTATTGGGCCATACGGGAATAGAGCAGATAGGCCAAAAGGAAGGAAGCCTGCGCCCCCCCTCTGGTCCGAATTGGACAAGGGGCGCAGCCCCCCTTTCCTTCTCCCTCTCCCCCTCTTTCCCCTTCTCTTACTCCAACAAGGGAGGTGGAAACCTACTAGGACTAGGGAGTCCTAGTAGGACTCCACACTTGGCGCGCCCCCTCCTAGGGCCGGCCTCCTCCCCCCTTGCTCCTTTATATATGAGGGCAGGGGGCACCCCATGACACACAAGTTGATCTACGGATCGTTCCTTAGCCGTGTGCGGTGCCCCCTTCCACCATATTCCACCTCGGTCATATCGTCGCGAAGCTTAGGCAAAGCCCTGTGCCGGTAAAACATCAACATCGTCACCACGCCGTCGTGCTGATGGAACTCATCTCCGGAGCTTTGCTGGATCGGAGGCCGGAGATCGTCATCGAGCTGAACGTGTGCTGAACTCGGAGGCCCCGTACGTTCGAAGCTTGGATCGGTCGGATCGTGAAGACGTACGACTACATCAACCGCGTTGTCATAACGCTTCCGCTTATGGTCTACGAGGGTACGTAGACGAACACTCTCCCCTCTCGTTGCTATATCATCAGCATGATCTTGCGTATGCGTAGGAAATTTTTTGAAATTACTACGTTCCCGAACAGGAAGAACCTTGCAGTAGCTCAGATATTGGAACTCGGTGGTGAGAGGAAGATGATGTCCTGGTGTGTCTCTCTGGAGAGGAGCGATCTCTTTTGTAGGCACATGAGAAGGAGACGAGTGGGCTGTGATGGGAGGTAAAAAAAGAGATAGAGACTAAGCAAACAGCCATCAGCCGAAGGGATGCACCATTCGTGTTCAATCTCCACTATAGCAAAAATCCTTTCGTATACAAGTTGTGCGCAGAAAAAATTTAGACATCGGCTTGGCTCATTCTCGCAACCCGCGACACGTCATAACGAGGCATGGCGTGTCAAAGCGGGCGGCGGAAGAGGAGCACGCATGTATGCCCCTCTTGTTCTCATGCTCATACATGTGGGGAAACATCCTCCCGATAAGGAGGTCCAACTCCTACCAAACTAGAAATGTGGGACTAAACTTTAGTCCCACCTCTTGCCTTGCACGAATGGACTAAGTGGGCCTCTAGGATTTATTAGGAATTTCTAAAATGGCTATTGGGTTGGCCAAAATAGACCAAATTCCAGCAATCCCCCACCAGATCCCAGAGGCACACAAATTTTGCCTTTAGTTCCAAAACACTATTTTATATACCGGTACTGCAGTGAAGACTATTAAGTTGAACTTCCACCTACAGTATTAAGCAACTTAAATAGTGGACTAGGCCTTGAACTGCAAGTTTTCTGCGAATTTAGCTTCACACAAAGCCTTGACCGATACTAGGCTACCGTGGGACTTCCCCACGGGTGGAGCTTATGTGTCATACTCCGAGACCTTTCATGAGTTTACTAGAGAGCACTCTACTCTCATAGATTGCGACGTTTAACAACCAGACTCATATAGATGTGTTCTTCAAAAGATGTTCTGCGGGACAACATCTCTGCTTATATGAGACACTTAGAACACTTAAGATATACGTCAACCTGCGATGCAGATTAGGACAGTATTGCATCTTCATGGAGTGGTATTGTTAATACTCCCTCCGTTTTTATTTACTCCGCATATTAGTTTTGGTCAAAGTCAAGCTTTACAAACTTTGACAAAGTTTATAGACAAAAATATTAACATATACAATAACAAATCAATACCATTAGATTCGTTGTTCAATGTACTTCCACATCATATAGATTTGTTATGCTAAATATTTATATTCCTTTCTATAAATTTGGTCAAACTTTACAAAGTTTGACTTCAGTCAACTCTAATATGCGGAGTAAATAAAAACGGAGGGAGTAGTAAGGATATTCTCCTCTCAGTTGACCAACAGCTTGTCTTCCACATCTAATTCATGGGATCTCCAATCACATAGACTAGGTTACCACTGTGAACAACTCATATTGTGGGTCTCATACCCATCTCCTTCGATGCATTATATATCACATTATGTGATAGACCCTTTGTAAAAGGATCTGCCAGATTTTTAGATGTTTGGATATAATCCAATGCAATAACTCTCGAGTTTCTCATTTTCCTGAGAGACTTTAACCTTCTCTGAACATGTCTTGATGAATTCATGTTATCCTTTGAGCTGCTCACTTTCGTGATCACAATTTGATTGTCGCAGTTCATAAGGATACTCGGTACAGGTGTCTCAACAACCGGCAAGTCATTCAAGAGACGACGAAGCCAATCTGCTTTGACTGTAGCTATATCTAGTGTTGTGAGTTCTGCTTTCATTGTTGACCTCATTAAGATAGTCTGCTTACAAGACTTCCAAGAAACAACGCCACCTCCATGAGTGAATATATATCCGCTCGTGGCCTTTATCTCATCAGCATATTATATCTAGTTTGAGCCACTATACGCTTCAAGCACCTTTGGGTACCCAGTGTAGTGAATTCCATAATTCGCAATGCCTTCCAAATAATGCATAACTCTCTCTAGAGCTTTCCAATGATCATTTCCCGGTTTTGAAATAAATCGGCTCAGTTTGCTAACAGCAAAAGAGATGCCAAGTCTTGTAGCACTGGATAAATACATAAGTGAGCCAATAATCTGAGAATATTTCAACTGATCTCTAGCAATTCTTCGATTCTTTCGAAGAAGCACGCTAGTATCATATGGTGTTGGAGAGGGCATGCAGTCATTATAGCCAAAGCGGCTCAAGATCTTTTCCACATAGTGAGATTGAAGCAATGTAATCCCACCATCATCATCTCTTAACAACTTGATGTTCAGAATAACATCAGCTACTCCTAGAACGTCCATCTCAAAATAGCGAGATAGGAAATCCTTGACCTCCTTAATGACATTTAGATTAGTTCCGAAGATCAATATGTCATCAACATGCAGGCAAAGGATGTCTCCCTCGCCCCCATGGTGATAGTACACACATTTGTCAGGTTCGTTTACAACAAAGCATGTAGTTGTTAAAGTTCTTACAAACTTCTCATTCCTCTGCCTAGGTGCTTGCTTAAGTCCATACAAAGACTTCAGCAACTTGCACACCTTCCCTTCTTGACCGTCCACTACAAACCCATCTGGTTGTTCCATGTAAATTTCCTCGTCCAACTCTCCATTTAGGAAAGCAGTCTTGACATCCATTTGATGAACGAGAAGACCATGTGAGGCAGCTAGTGAAAGCACTACTCGAATAGTGGTTAGACGAGCCACATGTGATTAAGTATTAAAGAAGTCTTCACCTTCCTTTTGGGTATAACCCTTGGCCACGAGCCGTGCCTTGTACTTCTCAATAGTACCATCAGGCATAAGCTTCTTCCTGAATACCCATTTGCATCCTATAGGTTTGCACCCATAAGGACGATCAGTGATCTACCATGTTTCATTTGCCAAGATGGAATCCATCTCACTACGGATCACTTCCTTCCAGTAATCAGCATCTTCAGATGCATAGGCCTCTGAATAGAGCTGGGAGTGTCATCTATGAGATACACAAGAAAGTCATCACTGAAAGACTTTGCAGTCCTCTGTCTCTTGCTCCTTTTAGGAATCTCGTTATTGTCCTCCAGGGGATCTTCAAGATGTTGCGTCGGAATGGTAGGTTCAGAAATTGCAACAAGATCTGAACTAGGCAACTCCTGATTTGATGAGCTACCCATATCCTTCATGGGAAAGATATCTTCAAAGAAAGTCGCATCATTCGACTCCATGATTGTGCCAACATGCATGTCTGACACCTCAGCTTTACAATTAAGAATCTATAACCAATGCTATGAAAAGCATACCCAAGGGAAACACAATCTACAGTTTTTGGTCCAAGATTGCGTTTGTTTGGAATTGGCACATTTCGCCAGGCAGCCCCATGTTTGTAGGTAAGAGAGTTTCAAGCTTTTCTTCTCCCATTCCTCGAATGTAGATATCTCTTTGTTCTTTGTGGGAACTCGGACAGACATGCGGCCAATATTGATTGGTCCTGAAGGCAAATGGTTTTTGCATTGGCTACTTCAAGCCAATTCATTTAAACATGAAAACGTAAAAAAAATGCGAATAATGGAATCAAGCTTTCAAGTAAGGTAGTTGTTCAAGAGCACAATGATAATATTCTTGGGGACAAATAATGTGAATAATTAGATCAAACTTCAAGGAGAATGAACCTAGTAAAAGTTGCCAAGAAAAAAATAACTAGCTAAGTTTACTTGTTCATTGGACTTGTTCATCTTGAAACTTTTTCCTAACTGCCTCTTCAGTTCAGGCACGGAACTAGAGATTTGAGAACTATATGTCTTGGAAATCTCCAGGAATTGGACATCCGGGTCCTCCACAACTTTTATCTGATCTTGAAACGCTCTGTTCTTGGACAGAGCATATGATGTGAAACTTTTATGAATGAAGACCTCCACTCAGGGGTCTTACGCTAAACCATGACTGGGGAATCCTCACAGGAAGGGATGAAACTATTCAATGCTTTCGTTAGTTCCTCGGCCTGCTTCGGAGTCATGCGTTCCTCAGTAGCTAAATCAACTTTAACTGTTGCAACTTGCCTTCCCAAGTTCTCACCTGCATGCTGGAAAATTAGAAAATGTTGAAATGTTAGACACCAGGCGATGTATAATATGATTTACAGCATGATTTATAAATAATAAATAGCATTTCACTTACGAAAAAGTGACTGCTCATATTTTGCTGGTATTGGTTGACTTGATCCATACATTTGATGTCTACTTCAACGTGCTCTTCCGCTTCTTCTTCTTCTTCTTCTTCTTCATCTTCTTCCTCTTCATAATCTGCATCCTTGTGGTATAAACTACCATGGATGTCCCTAACCTACAAACAACTAGCATTAGGCATATGCATGTATGAAGGGAAGGCATATATGATAGAGTATGGAGTCACCTCTATGTTGTCCCATCCATTTTTCTGACGTCTCAGCCAATTCCTCAACCAGTCTAGATCCCATCTGTTATATGCTTGATCCGTGGGAAACCTTGGGGTATGAGACTCGTAGGTGCCACCAAGTCAAGAAATATGACCTATGTTGAAAACATGTGTAAATGGACATAGTAAACACCAATTTAACTAGGTTACTTACAACTAGCAGAAACACATTTCCATTTATATTTGAACACTCTAAGTTTGGCTCCTTAAACTCCTTTATTCTCTTCATCAAGATCCCAAACATGAATTTGGACCAGTTCCAACTCCCTATTTGATCGTCTTCTAAGAGAACATCAGCAAGAATCTCCGATCTATATTGAGTGAAGTATTGGGCGAAACAACGCAAGCCAGTACAAGATACATGAATAGCCTCAGGGTTTCTTCCCTGCTTGCACCGGCCAGTTTATCTTTCAATTTAAGCACTTTAGTACTTCTCCCCATCCTGAGTTAACGGTTGCATTTCTTCTGAGTATGCTTCTTCCCTTGCCTGTTTTCTGACTTTGCAAAATTTCTCCAATGGTATTTCACTCCCTTCATCGGGTAAACCATCACTTTGCGCATCAGGCCTTGAAGAGGGATGGGTGGCTTCCCTATATTTAGTGTTCCTGCTTCAGGGTGCACTCTTCTTACTAACCACTTAACCAGACGTTTGTATAAATGTTTCCAAACTTTTAGTAGAAGCAGGTTTCCTAAACCGGCTTTTTCAATCCATCTTCTCTGTTTTTTGTCAGGAGGTTGTAGATATGAATTACCACAACGTGGACACTGCATCTGTATTTGAATTGTCATGTACTCGCTAATTAGAACACCAAGATGTGCATGCGTATGAAACAAAATCAGTTGGTAAGAATATGGAAACATTCTAAAGCATACTTACATAGTTTCCTTTAGTTTTTTGTGACGCGTCATCTTTTTCTTCAGTTGATGTGCCAAAATCAGCGCCGGGATCAGTATCAGACGTAGCATCTTTTCCTTCAGTTGTTGCATCAAAATCAGAGTTTGGATCGGTATCAGACTCGGGATCAGAATATTGATCTTTTCCTCGCTTTTTAATAGGGGGCGCTCTTCATTGCCCCTAGGCCTTAGGGGTGTTACAAAAAAAGGTTGGGGAGATTTTAGATGGAGAGAAATATAAACCCAGCAGAATCAGCTTTGCGGACCTTCTCTGAGGAACAACATAATTTGCATTGGTAACATAAATTGAATGGGATATATAAGTTCATCTAGCTCCAATATGTATGCTATTGTGCTCGATGTAAAATAGAGATCTATGGGTTGTTCACACTACTACGCTCCATGTAAAACAGAGTCCGATGGGTTATATTGATGCTTGCTGGGTCATCCCAGGGTTACACTTTAACTTAAAAGAATGGAGTGAGATTTGATTTTTATACCCCAAAAAAGGAAGAAGGGATACCTGATGCTTATGCAGCGAGGACTGCTTGCTTCTGGCGAGGACGACTTGCTTGTGGTGGCCATCCGTAATGGCCGGTGGTGACTTCACGCTGCCCGGGCGGACGCATCTAACCTTCTTGGCCCCGACATGGCCATCCTTTGAGGCAAATGCGACTAGGGGTCGCCATCCGCCGAGGCTGACGGTTGCTTCCCGCCGCCGGGGCGTCCGAGCTTCTTCCTCAAAGCCACCCCGGCAGGGAAGCAACCGTCGGCCTCAGCAGATGGCGACCTCAAGCCGCCATTCGCGTCAAAGGATGGCCATGGCGGGGCCAAGAAGGTCAGATGCATCCGCCCAGGCGGTGGGAAGTCACCATTGGCCGCCGCAGATGCCTGCCGCAGGCAAGCCATCCCCGCCGCAAGCAATTCGTCCCCGCTGAAAGCAAGCAGTCCCCTCTACACAAGCATCAGGTAACCCTTCTTCCTTTTTTGGGTATAAAAACGAGATCTTTTCTACAATTCCACTGCCCCCGATGTAACATGTAGATCATCGTCGCTGGATGTATGCTTGATTGAACTCCATTCTCTTACCCCGCAAGAAAGAACTCCATTTTCTTAAATTAAAGTGTAACCCTGGGATTACCCGGCAAGCACCAATGTAACCCATCAGACTCTGTTTTACATGGAGCGCAGTAGTGTGAACAACCCATAGATCTCGGTTTTACATGGAGCATAGTAGCATACCTATTGGAGCTAGATGAACATATATATCCCGTTCAACTTATGTTGCCAATGCAAATTATGTTGTTCCTCAGACAAGGTTCGCAAAGCTGATTCTGCTGGGTTCATATTTCTCTCCATCTAAAATCTCCCTAACCATTTTTGCGTAACACCAGAAGGACGCACCCTAAGGCCTGGGGGCAATGAAGAGCACCCCCTGTTAAAAAGCGAGGAAAAGGTCAAGATTCTGATCTCAAGTCAGATACTAATCCACACTCTGATTTTGACGCATCAACTAAAGGAAAAGATGTTGAGTCTGATGTGACAGCCTGGATTTTCCCTTCTCTCTTTTTCCAGACTTCGTTTGTCCTTGCTTTGAATTTGGGTTTTTGGAATCAATTCAAATGGACTTAACACTTGGGCATGTCCTTGATTTTCACCCAAGTGACCCATCTATCTCTCATTCAACATTCTTTCTCTGAAAAATCCCAAAATGACCAAAGGAATATTTTTCATAAAAGAAAAATATTCAATTTCTTCTCTCAAACACATTTCAGAAACTTGTGCTCCAAAGCAACCCTCATTTTTGTTGCTCCAAAAATCCTGAGAAAATTTCCAAATATTCTTTGAACCTTGGCCCACCTTCCTGAGCAAAAATATTGTAGAACGTTTTGAAATATTTTTGCTACAGAAAATCATTTCTCTTCTCGCCTCAAAATGCACTTTGCACAGCAAGTGTATTTTTCCTTGATCCAATGGAGCTGGTTTTTCTTGTGCCTCATTACCATCTTAAGCAAAGCTTAACCCCGGGAGATCAGCCCTAATCACCTTCTAGAAGCCCTCCAAACTTGGCGACCAAGTTTCTGACCAGAAACTTGCCAACAAGCTCAAGTCTCATTTGGTCGGTCTGGTAGTGTGCCAACACCCTTCCTAGACCTAACACTGCATGAACAACACCCCAGACATGGTTTGGCATCGCGTGGGCATCGTCTTGACCATGCAAGGGTGGTGACCGCGTGAAGACACGGCCCTGGCAACGCGCCCGACGCACTCTGCGGTGCGCCCGTGCATCTGTTTCGCGAGTGATCGATCCAGAGCACGCCGACGACTTCTGCACCGCGCTACCGTCTTCGTCTCATTACCCTTGACCCCTCCCTGGTGCTCGCCGATGCCGGAGACGCCGCAGCGGGCACGGGCATGACGTGACCAAAAGCTATAGTGCGCCCCATGCCTATGTCTTCTTCCTCCTCTGCCTCATGTGCTCGTCCGCAAGCAGCACAGCTCCCGCGTGAATGCTGAGCACCTCCACCCCTCGCTAGCACCATTCCTCGTCGCTCGCCGGCTTCTAGAGAGCTCCGGCGGAGCCACATACCCCTCTCCCCCTCCGGCTATAAATACGAGCCCCTCCCACCTCTCTGAGCACTCAAAACTCACCACCCAACCTCCACAACCCCCTAGCATAGTCGCAGCCCGACCGAGCAGGCCTCTGGCCGCCGTCCCTGACCCGAGCTCGCCGGGGATCCCTGCAACCCCTCTGCCTTACTCCAGTGCCCCTGAAGCTTGATCCACCCCTCAGGTGACTCCTTGGAGGTCCACTGGTGCCGTCTGGACGCGTTGGAGCCCCTGGAACCTCCCCTCTTCATTGTCTTCCTCTTCTCCGGCGAAACCCGACCGCAGCCACCGCTTGCGAGCTTGGTTGCGAGTTGTTCCGGCCGTCTCCCAGCAAGCCACGGGTACAGGCAGGTCCGCCTTGACCCTCTCTCTCTTTCTATCCCTCTGGATTCGGCCAAGGACCCCTCCTTGCCGGCGTGAGCTCCAGCGAAGCGCCGTCGTCGCTGTGTTTCTTCCTCCTCCGCTCTCTCCTAACCAGCGGGGCCCATTGTCAGCCTCTCCACTCACGCTCGAAGCAGTACAAGTGGAGGCGTATTCGGAGAATACGCCATCGACGTCACCCCACGTTTTCTGTTTAATCCAAATTAATTCAAATATTTGACCAGAACTTTGACCAGCTATAACTTTCAAACTATAAGTCCAAATGAATTGATCCTTTTTGCACCGTGTTTGTTCTGAAGAGCTCTAGCAACACACCAAAATGGAGATTTTTCCTTGTTGTCTATAATTTCTGGTGATTTTCAGAGTGGTTCTTGATAAAAAAATTGCTGTTTTTAAATATTTTTAGAGGGAGAAGCTTGTCTTGAAGATAACCAGGAGGAGTGTGAACCTCCTCTGCACTAAGGCAAGCCACACCAACATTTGGATGGTGTGATTTCAATATCTATGATTTTTTCAACTTGAATAGGAGTTATTTTCATGCATTTAATTATTTAAATAAATATAGCTTAGTGCTAGTTATTTTGTCATGCTTGGAAATGCTTGGTTAAGGTACTGGTTGAATGCATGAGCTAGTTTTAGGCAGTAGAAGAAATTTCTAATATAGTGAATATGCTTTTATGAATAATGATAGTTTCTTCTTGATAAATGGATTTTTGTATGTATTATGAGGTAATTAAAATAATGAATGAAATAAACCAGTAAAGTAGAACCAGTAAGGTTTAATGATGAGTAGTGCAAGTAGGTCATTTTTATGATGTTGATTCGTTCATGTTGAGTGGTATACTTTGCATGTTGAATAGTCACATGATCATGGCATATGATGACTTGAGTTATTTTATTTTCAAGTTAAACATGATGTTAAACCAACTTGAATATAACGCTGATCGAGTCATGGTGCCACTGAATCGAGTTTTTCCCAGTGCGACCATATCTTCCTTTATGGGAAGGTCTTGATTCGGTCCATTGTCATGCCTCTCGCCGGTGCCTCCAACGAGGGAAGGTTATGGGCGTGATGTACCCTGGACCGGTAAGTAGACATAACCTTGTGTGCCCATTTGTTGTTATGGTACCTTGTCCCCATTTGGGACTGTTTTTGCCACGACGGTGACCGTTGATGCCTTTGGTAGGCACGGGGCCACCCATGACTTAGACCAGAGAGGAGTTGGTCAGAGTGGCCGGGGGAGTGTCATGGCAATGGGAGGGTTTCGTTGGAATGCCATTGGTCCACCCGAATGGGACGCCGAGGCCATGGATTCCTTGGTGTGGATAAAGTGCACTACCTCTACAGAGTGTATTTAATCTATCGATAGCCGCGTCCTCGGTTATGGACACAGCTCGTGAGCAAGTCACACCATGGATCAACATTAATAAGTAATCTTGCACACTAAAGATTTGTTGTTGGCACTGGTTATGTGATGATTTGTGGAAGCATGAGATGATCATATTTGGCATCAAAGTGTTTACTTCATTTGTGATTTGGGTATGATCACCGCTCGGTTACGAGGGAACCCCTCTGGTAAGAGAGTCCGAGGGACTCGATGCGCAAGTTGATTTCACCGCATTAGTAGCATGAATCGCAATGCATTAATCTGAATAATTGTCATCATATTGTTTGCCATTATGCTTATGTTTGTTGTGAGCTTGCAAGTACATTCAATGTACTGACCTGGCGTGTCATGCCAGATTTCAGGCAATTCGTATCGGGTCGGAGAGCCTCCTGCGTCTAGATCGTGTCCACATCGGTGTCCCTGTGCTATGGACTTCCACTTCGTCGTCATTCCACTGTCGCGTAGTTCATGTGATCGAGGCCCCATCATGTTCACTAAATAGTGTATATGCTGTTCAGCAACACCGTGTGTGCTGCTTGGCCTCGTGACTTGATGTAATATCAGACCTATGTTTCTGCTAGCATCAATAAAGCGGTTATTTTCTGTACCATGTTGTGTGTTGCTAGAAGACTTGATCTCTGGGCTGGCAATGCAAGGTAAACCGGTTGCTCTAAGCCGGGGTGCCACAACGCTTGATATCAGAGCCGCGCTGACTGTAGGACACCTAGACCGTTAATGCGTTAGATGAATAGTAGATAGTTTCGTCTGAGTGCCGGTAGTAATAGAAATTGATTGTTGCATTGCATGCATTTTATTTGTTGTTATTACTAAAAGTCTGATGGTTGTGATCACTCAAGGTACCACTCACCCTTTGGCAGTGACCCCTCGCAGTTACCCTGCTGTGTGGGCTTCCCTTGTCGCTACTCCTGCAGTCCCTATGCTTAGGTCTCACCCCGCACCTTCCCCGGAGGGAGAGTCCTCGAGGCAGTGCCGTTGTGTCTCTTTTAACCCGGAGGTATCCACTATCAGCTCAGGATCTGAGTCCGGCTCAGGAGAGGAGCCCGCCGCAGCGCCAGCTGAGCACTAGATCATTAGAGTATCGCATTCGTCATGAGGATGATGTATGGATGTAGTCGTACGTGTCATGATGCTTAGCTTCATGTATGAGGGTAGTGAACCCGTCATGATGTTCATCTTTCATGTTTGAGTCTATGTATAATTATGTTCGAACCTTTTTATTTATTCTCCTTGGTTTCTTCTCGCCATTTTCTTTTGGGATTGTCGCTGGCTTTTCCTCCCATTCTTGGATATTTCTCATCTCGGTTGCTTTGTATTGGGTAAATAAATAATAGGATGCCGCGGGGAGGCAGCAGCATCGACACTTGTGAGGATGTCCCGTCGCTCAGCAAGACAGGTAGGACATTCCCCCGAGCCGTTCCGACCACCACCGCCTCCACCGCCACATCCGCCCTCCACTGAGAAATCATGTGTATGTTTGAAGAAAGAAGGAACAACAATCTGATTGAGCTGTTGAGAAGTGTGCAAGCTATGGTTGGGCAGAATGGAAATCAGAATGGTCATTACTCCAAGCTGTCAAATTTTCAAAGGACCAAGCCTCCTAGTTTCAGTCAAGTTATCAATCCTTTGGAAACCGATGATTGGTTAAGGACTATTGAGAAAAAGCTGGAGATTGCTCGCACTGAAGAAGGTGACAAGGTTCTGTTCGCCACGCATTATCTTGAAGGAGCTGACGCTATATGGTGGGATAATGCTAAGGCTATGTGGCCCGCGGACGAAGAGATTACTTGGACCAAATTCAAGGATCATTTCCGCAAGTACCATATTCCAGCCGGGATTATGAAGATCAAGCAGCGCGAATTCCTCACTCTCACTCAAGGAAGCTTGTCAGTAAGTGAGTACCTGCACAAGTTCAACCATTTGGCCCGCTATTCTCTTTATGATGTGGCCACAGAAGAAAGGAAGGTCGACAAATTTCTTGGAGGATTGAACCAACACCTCAGATGCACTCTCACTATGTTTGATTTCCCGGATTTCCAAACTCTGGTGAACAAGGCCCTCATCGCAGAAAGGGAATACAAGCTCATGCATGACAACAGGCCCGCTAGTAATGACCAAAAGTGCAAATTCGAGCCTAAGAAGGATGCACAACCAGTGCAGAAGGCTCGTACTTGGCAACAGACTCGGGTTGAGTACAAACCCAATTGGCAGCAAAATGTTAACAAGACCACTACCAAGTCAAGAATGTCGTGACCAGCCCGGTACGCGAAGAATGTTAGGGCAACAATTTCTGCTCTAATTGTGGGTAACCCGGACATTATGCCATACAGTGCCCCAAGAACGGCAAGCCAACTGCTCCACTCCGGCCACAAGTCAACCACCTGGAGCCCTTTTCCGCCCAGAGGACCATCCAAGGACAAATCCACCACCTCTCCGCCGACGAAGCCCAAGAGGACCCGGAAGTCGTCATTGGTATGTTTCCTATTAATAACATACCTGCAATAATTTTATTTGACTCTAGGGCTTCCCACTCTTTTATTTCTCGGAGTTTCGTTGCCCAAAACAAATTTCCTTGCTCGATTTTGGGAAAAAGTATGATGGTACAATCCCCGAGATTTGTGCTCTGAAGCAATCTGGTCTGCCGTAATTTTGAAATTGATATAAAGGGAGTGAGATTTCCAACATCCTTGATAGTCATCGAGTCTGCCAAATTGGATATTATTTTGGGAATGAATTGGTTAACCTAATATCAAGTATGCATCAACTGTGCGACCAAAGAAGTCACCATGACAAGTCAGGAAGGTCGAACCACAAAATTCTATGCCCGCAGGAGTATGCCCAAGAAGGAAATGGTTTTCACGGCTGTGGCTGAAGAATTGGAATTGATTCCTGTGGTCAGTGAGTTTCCAGATGTATTTCCTGAGGAATTACCAGGGATGCCACCAGACAGGGAGCTTGAGTTTGCAATTGATCTGGTGCCTGGAACCGCACCAATATACAAGAAGTATTACCGGATGCCTTCGTCAAAACTTGTGGAATTGAAGAAACAGCTTGATGAGATGCTTCAGAAAGGATACATTCGTCCAAGCTCTTCACCATGGGGATCACCCGCAATATTAATGGATAAGAAGGATGGCAGTCTTCAGATGTGTGTGGATTACCAACAGCTGAATGATGCCACCATCAAGAACAAATATCCACTGCCAAGGATTGATGATTTGTTCGATCAACTCAGTGGGGAAAAGTATTCTCCAAGATTGATTTGAGGACCGGATACCACCAACTCAAAATCAAGAAGGAAGATATTCCCAAGACCGCGTTCACTAGTCTGTACGGTCTTTATGAATATACCGTCATGTCCTTCGGTCTCACTAATGCCCCTGCCTTTTTCATGCATATGATGAATAAGGTATTTATGGATTTCTTGGATAAGTTTGTGGTGGTATTCATCGATGACATCCTCATTTACTGAAGAAGTGAAGAAGAGCACAAGGAACACCTCAGAGCAGTTTTACAACGGCTCCGTGACCATCAGCTATATGCGAAATTCAGCAAGTGTGAGTTTTGGCTCAAGCAAGTTGGGTTTTTAGGGCATGTTCTTTCAGCAGAAGGGATAGTTGTGGATCCAAGTTAAGTGAAAGATGTGCTTGATTGGACCGCACCCACGACAGTATCAGATATACGGAGTTTCCTTGGATTAGCCGGATACTATCGCCGCTTTATCGAAGGATTCTCTAAAATTGCGAAGCCAATGACAGAGCTCCTCAAGAAGGATAAGAAGTTTGAATGGACTGAGGACTGTGAAAGGGGCTTGAATGAGCTAAAAGCCAGACCAACGTCATCACCAGTATTGACTCTTCCAGACATCTACCGCAGTTTTGATGTATACTGCGACGCCTCCAGGAAAGGCCTTGGATGTGTACTCATGCAAGATGGCAAGGTTGTGGCCTATGCATCTCGACAGTTACGGCCTCACAAAGGAAACTATCCAACTCATGATTTGGAACTGGCCGCTGTTATGCATGCTTTGAAAATTTGGAGACACTATCTCATTGGAAAAAGGTGTCAAATATTTACCGACCACAAGAGTCTCAAATATATATTCACTCAACCAGATTTAAACCTTCGACAATGAAGATGGCTCAAGTTGGTCAAGGATTACGACCTCGGGATAAATTATCATCCGGGTAAAGCCAATGTGGTTGCCGATGCCCTCAGCCGCAAGCCTGCTAGTCTGAATGCTATGATGGATTCCTTGCCTCCGGAACTTCGCAACGTGATCGCTCGACTCAATTTGGTGATAGTTAATGCCAGTCTTGCCAACATATTGGAAGTTGCTCCTACTCTCGAGGATGAGATTCGCAGCGCCCAGGCTGATGACCTATCACTACAATCCCATGCCAAGCTTATGCAAGAAGAAAAGACTCCGGATTTCTCTAAGGATCAGAAGGTACGTAAGGTTTCGAGGAAGGATTTGCGTACCCAAGCAAGCAGATCTGAGAAATAAGATATTGACAGAAGCACACAAATCATCATATTCAATTCACCCAGGAGGTACCAAAATGTACGAAGACCTTTGTCAGATATTTTGGTGGGATGGAATGAAGAAAGATATCGCATATTTTGTCGCTTGATGTGATATATGCAACAAAGTGAAGGCAGAACACCAAAAGCCCGTCGGACTCCTTCAACCCCTACATGTCTCGCAATGGAAATGGGATGATGTCTGCATGGATTTCATCACCGGTTTACCAAGGACTCACCGAGGCAATGACGCAGTATGGGTCATAGTGGACACATTAACAAAGGTAGCCCACTTCATTCCCACTTGGACCACCTATCGTGTTGATCCACTTGCACAGTTATATGTGTCCAGAATCGTCAGTCTGCAGGGAGTGCCAAAAACAATTACGTCGGATTGAGGGTCTCTCTTTACTTCAGCCTTTTGGTCACGTCTCCATCAAGCCTTGGGGACTGCCCTGAAATACTGCACAACTTATCATCCTCAGACAGACAGACAGACTGAGTGAGTAAATCAAATACTCGAAGATATGCTCTGAGCATGTGCTTTGGCCCAAGGGCCCAAATGGGAAGATTGTCTGCCTTATGCCGAGTTTTCCTAGAACACAGTTTTTAGACCAGCTTGAAGATGTCACCATATGAGGCTCTGTATGGCCGTAAGTGCCGCACTTCGCTAAACTGGTCTCAAACCGGAGACATCTGCATTTTCGGAACTGATTTGATGATGGAGGCTGAGAAGCAAGTTAGGGAGATCCGAGACAGACTAGAGTTGGTCAAGTCACGACAGAAGAGTTATTATGATGCAAAGCACCATCAGATCGACTTTGAACCCGGAGAACATGTTTATCTCCGAGTCACCCCCATGAAAGGAGTCAAGAGGTTTCAGACCCGAGGAAAATTGGCACCCAGGTATATTGGTCCATTTCCAGTCATGTCCAGAATCGGAACAGTTGCTTATCAGTTGGAATTGCCACCGGAATTGTCAGAGGTACACAATGTGTTCCATGTCTCACAGTTAAGAAGGTGTATCTCGCCACCGGAGAAAAGGACTGATATGGCAGAGATAGAACTTGCTAAGGATTTAACCTATGAGGAGAGACCGATCAGAATATTGGATGAGACAGAGAGAGTCACCCGCAGCAAAGTGATAAGGTTTTATAAGGTTCAATGGGAGCATCACACCGAGGAAGAAGCAGCCTGGGAAAGAGAAGAATTTTTAAGTATTGCCTACCCAGAATTGTTTTCCCGAGCAACCAAATCTCGAGGACAAGATTCATCCTAAGTGGGGGAGGTTTTTGACAGCCTAGATTTTGCCTTCTCTCTTTTTCCGGACTTCGTTTGCCCTTGCTTTGAATTTGGGTTTTTGAAATCAATTCAAATGGACTTAACACTTGGGCATGTCCTTGATTTTCACCCAAGTGGCCCATCTATCTCTCATTCAACATTCTTTCTCTGAAAAATCCCAAAATGACCAAATGAATATTTTTCATAAAAGAAAAATATTCAATTTCTTCTCTGAAACTCAATTCAGAAACCTGTGCTCCAAAGCAACCCTCATTTTTATTGCTCCAAAAATCCTGAGAAAATTCTCAAATATTCTTTGAACCTTGGCCCACCTTCCTGAGCAAAAATATTGCAGAACTTTTTGAAATATTTATGCTAAAAAAATCATTTCTCTTCTGGCCTCAAAATGCACTTTGAACAGCAAGTGTATTTTTCCTTGATCCAATGCAGCTGTTTTTTCTTGTGCCTTGTTACCCTCTTAAGCAAAGCTTAACCCCAAGAGATCAGCCCTAATCACCTTCTACCCTAATCACCTTCTAGAAGCCCTCCAAACTTGGCGACCAAGTTTCTGACCATAAACTTGCCAACAAGCTCAAGCCTCATCTGGTCGGCCTGGCAGTGTGCCATCACCCTTCCTAGACCTAACACTGCACGAAAAACACCCCAGACATAGTTTGGCATCGCGTGGGCATCGTGTTGACCATGCCAGGGTGGTGACCGTGTGAAGACATGACCCTGGCAACGTGCCCGACGCGCTCTGTGCTGCGCCCGTGCATTTGTTTCGCGCCTGATCGATCCAGAGCATGCCGACGACTGCCGCACCGTGCCACTGTCTTCGTGTCATCACCCTTGATCCCTACCTGGTGCTCGCCGATGCCGGAGATGCCGTAGCGGGCACGAGCACGACGCGGCCAAAAGCCACAGTTCGCCCCGTGCCTCTATCTTCTTCCTCCTCTGCCTCTTGTGCTCGTCCGCAAGCAGCATAGCTCCCGCGTGAATGATGAGCACCTCCACTCCTCGCTGGCACCGTTCATCGTCGCTCGCTGGCCAGAGAGCTCCGGTGGAGCCACGTACCCCTCTCCCCCTCCGGCTATAAATACGAGCCCCTCCCACCTCTCCAAGCACTCAAAACTCACGACCTAACCTCCACAAGCCCATAGCATAGCCGCAGCCCGGCCGGGCAGGCCTCTAGCCGTCGTCCCCGACCCGAGCTTGCCGGCGATCCCTGCAACCCCTTTGCCTCACGCTAGTGCCCCTTGAGCTTGATCTACCCCTCAGGCGACTCCATGGAGGTCCACTGGTGCCGTCTGGATGCGTTGGATGTCGTCTTCCTCTTCTTCGGTGAAACCCGACTGCAGCCGCTGCTTGCGAGCTTGGTTGCGAGCTGTTCCGATCGTCTCCCAACAAGCCACGGGTACAGGCAGGTGCGCCTTGACCCCCTCTCTCTTTCTATCCTTCTGGATTCTGCCAAGGACCCATCCTCGACGACGTGAGCTCCGGCGAAGCACCACCGTCGCTCTGTTTCTTTTCGCTCCCCTCTCTCCTGACCAGCGGGGCCCACTGTCTGCCTCTCCACATGCGCCTGAAGCGGTATAAGTGGAGGCGTATTCTGAGAATACGCCATCGACATCACCCCCTATTTTCTGTTTAATTCAAATTAATCCAAATATTTGACCAGAACTTTGACCAGCTATAACTTTTAAACTATAAATCCAAATGAGTTGATTCTTTTTCCACAGTGTTTGTTCTGAAGAGCTCTAGCAGCACACCAAAATGGAGATTTTTCCTTGCTGTCTAGAATTTCTGGTGATTTTTGGAGTGGTTCTTGATATTTTGTTTTGCTGTTTTTAAATATTTTTAGAGTGAGAAGCTTGTCTTGAAGATAACCAGGAGGAGTGTGAACCTCCTCTGCACTAAGGCAAGCCACACCAACATTTGGATGGTGTCATTTCAATACCTATGATTTTCCAACGTGAATAGGAGTTATTTTCATGCATTTAATTATTTAAATAAATATTGCTTAGTGCTAGTTATTTTGTCATGCTTGGAAATGCTTGGTTAAGGTACTAGTTGAATGCATGAGCTAGTTTTAGGTAGTAGAAGAAATTTCTAATATAGTGAATATGCTTTTATAAATAATGGTAGTTTCTGCTTGATAAATGGGTTTTTGTATGTATTATGAGGTAATTAAAATAATGAATGAAATAAACCAGTAAAGTAGAACCAGTAAGGTTTAATGATGAGTAGTGCAAGTAGGTCATTTTTGATGATGTTGATTCGTTCATGTTGAGTGGTATGCTTTGCATGTTGAATAGTCGCATGATCATGGCATTTGATGACTTGAGTTATTTTATTTTCAAGTTAAACATGATGTTAATCCAACTTGAATATAATGTTGATCGCGTCATGGTGCCACTGAATCGAGTTTTTCCCAGTGCGACCACATTTGCATTTATGGGAAGGTCTTGATTCGGTCCATTTTCATGCCTCTCGCCGATGCCTCCAACGAGGAAAGGTTATGGGCGTGATGTACCCTGGCCCGGTAAGTAGACGTAACCTTGTGTGCCCATTTGTTGTTATGGTACCTTGTCCCCGTTTGGGGCCGTTTTTGCCAGGACGGTGGCCGTTGGTGCCTTTGGTAGGCACGGGGCCACCCATGACTTAGCCCAGAGGGGAGTTGGTCGGAGTGGCCTAGTGAGTGTCATGGCAATGGGAGTGTTTCATCAGAATGCCGTTGGTCCATCCAAATGGGATGCCAAGGCCATGGATTCCATGGTGTGAGTAAAGTGCGCTACCTCTGCAGAGTGTATTTAATCTATCGATAGCCGCGTCCTCGGTTATGGACACAGCTCGTGAGTAAGTCACGCCATGG
This sequence comes from Triticum timopheevii, assembly GCA_963921465.1. Taxonomy (NCBI): domain Eukaryota; kingdom Viridiplantae; phylum Streptophyta; class Magnoliopsida; order Poales; family Poaceae; genus Triticum; species Triticum timopheevii. The sequence continues at coordinate 482,354,821 of OY997270.1, read as the reverse complement.
ATCAACATTAATAAGTAATCTTGCACGCTAAAGATTTGTTGTTGGCACTGGTTATGTGATGATTTGTGGAAGCATGAGATGATCATATTTGGCATCAAAGTGTTGACTTTATTTGTGATATGGGTATGATCACCGCTCGGTTACGAGGTAACCCGTCTGGTAAGAGAGTCCGAGGGGCTTGGTGCACAAGTTGGTTTCACCGCATTAGTAGCATGAATCGCATTGCATTAATCTGAATAATTGTCATGATATTGTTTGCCATTATGCTTATGTTTGTTGTGAGCTTGCAAGTACATTCAATGTACTGACCTGGCGTGTCATGCCAGATTTCAGGCAATTCATATCGGGTCGGAGAGCCTCCCGCGTCTAGATCGTGTCCACATCGGTGTCCCTGTGCTATGGAGTTCCACTTCGTCGTCATTCCGCTGCCGCATATTTCATGTGATCGAGGTCCCCCTCATGTTCATTAAATAATGTACATACTGTTCAGCAACACCGTGTGTGCTGCTTGGCCTCGCGACTTGATGTAATATCAGACCTATGTTTCCGCTAGCATCAATAAAGCGGTTGTTTTCTGTACCATGTTGTTGTGTGTTGCCAGAAGACTTGATCTCTGGGATGGCAATGCAAGGTAAACCGATTGCTCTAAGCCGGGGTCTCACATCAGATACTGATCCCGATGTTGATTCTGACACATCAACTGAAAGGAAAGATGCTAGATTAAAAACTAATGGAAACTATGCAAGTATGGTTTGGAACGTTTCCATATTCTTACCAACTGATTTTGTTTCATACGCATGCACATCTTGGTGTTCTAATTAGCAAATACGTGACAGTTCAAATACAGATGCAGTGTCCACGTTTTGGTAATTCATATCTACAACCTCCTGACAAAAATACAAAGAAGATGGATTAAAGAAGCCGGTTTAGGAAACCTGCTTCTACTAAAAGTTTGGAAACATTTATACAAACGTCTGATTAAGTGGTTAGTATGAAGAGTGCACCCTGAAGCAGCAACACTAAATATAGGGAAGACACCCATCCCTCTTCAAGGCGTGGTGCGCAAGGTCCAAAAAACAGGCAAGGGAAGAAGCATACACGGAAGAGATGCAACCATTAACTAAAACTGGGAGAGAAGTACTAAAGTGCTAAAAATGATAGATAGACTAGCCGGTGCAAGCAGGGAAGAAACCCTTAGGCTATTCATGTATCTTGTACTGGCTTGCGTTGTGTCGCCCAATACTTCACTCAATATAGATAGAAGATTCGCTGACGTTCTCTCAGAAGACGATCAAGTAAGGAATTGGATTTGGTCCAAATTCATGTTTGGGATGTTGATAAAGAATATCAAGGAGTTTAACAAGCCAAACTCAGAGTGTTCAAATATAAATGGAAATGTGCTTCTACTAGTTTTAAGTAACCTACATATGATTCATGTTGAATTGGTGTTTACTATGTCCATTTACACATGTTTTCAACATAGGTCATATTTCTTGACATGGTGGCGCCCAGGGGCGGGCCCAATTCAATTCAAGGGTATTCACTTGAATACCCATTATTTTTGGCACAAAACTTTGTATATGTAGTGTATTTCATATGAATATATGGGGAAAACGAAATAGATACAGCAGAAAAAGGCTTCCAAACATACTAGCCCACTTCTATGTTCTCCTCATCACCCCGACATGGCCCAAGTGGCCCAAATCGCTGCTGGAGCACGCAGTCACGCCCTTCGCTAAAAAATCATATCGCACGTTTCTAAAAAAGGAAACATATCACACGATACGAACCGGCTCCTCCCATCCCCAATTCTATTCGCACTCCAGTCGTGGGGTAGGGCAGATCTAATCGCCATCTCCTGAACGTAAGCACGCACGACAGCACGGGCAGGCGGGCGGTGCGACGCAGGAATCCGACGCCATCCATCCCTTAGCCCCTGCAGGCTCGTTTCACATTAGGCATCACCGCATCGAAGGCCCAGGTTTCGAATTCCAAAGCCACAGGTTCAACCCTTCAAAGTCTGATTGATAATGTGATGTGTACATGTATCTCAATATATCAGTCGTCCAACTCTTAAAATTAGGCTTTGAAGTTGTAGATGTCGGGGGGTCGTCTTCTTCTCCCGATGTCCAGCATGTTGTGAGAGCTCCATCTAATATGAACAATAGCATTGACGTACAGCAGTAAGTTAAATAAATTGGCTAGTTGGATTCCTATTTTAATATTTCAAAATTAGAAACTTGTTTGCAATAAAGTATGAATTGTTTAGACATGAGAATTGCAATTTTCCACATGAATACCAATGCGTGAATGTTTATAAATTGTGGAATATTACAATGTGCATAAAAAGTAGTTTTCCTGTAGTTTGTAAGTTTTTTTTTCTCATTTGCTATTTTCTATCATTTGTACTATACCATGAGATGTTTCCACTTTGATATGTTGAATAATTAGTCTTTCTATCTGTTGAACAAATTCATGTTATGATCAATTCTATGAATCTATTATACTCCCTCCATTCCTAAATATATGACGCTTTGATAGTAGGGAGTACTATGTTATTTCTTGTATATAATATACAGTTTGTATAATATGGTGTTATAATCAATTATACATGCCAAAAAATGGCTTAGGCTTTAAAAATAGACTTTGATATTTTGAATGCACTCCCTTAAAATCCTGGGCCCGCCCCTAGTGGCGCCTCCGGGTCTCATACCCCAAGGTTTCCCACGGATCAAGCATATAACAGATGAACATCTGGACTGGCTGAGAAATTGGCCGAGACGTCAGAAAAATGGATAGGACAACATAGAGGTGACTCCATACTCTATCATACATGTCTTCCCTTCATACGTGCATATGCCGAATGCTAGTTGTTTGCAAGTCAGGGACATCCGTGGTAGTTTATACCACGAGGATGTAGATTATGAAGAGGAAGAAGATGATGATGAAGGAGAAGAAGCAGAAGACCACGTTGAAGAAGACATCGGATGTTTGGATCAAGTCAACCAATACCAGCAAAATATGAGCAGTCACTTTTTCGTAAGTGAAATGATATTTATTCTTTATAAATCATGATGTAAATCATATTATACATCGCGTGGTGTCTAATATTTCAACATTTCCTGATTGTCCAGCCTGCAGGTGAGAACTTGGGAAGGCAAGTTGCAACAGTAAAAACTGATTTAGATATTAAGGAACGCATTATTCCCAAACAGGTCAAGGAACTAACAAAGGTGTTGAATAGTTTCGTCCCTTCCTGCGAGGATTCCCCAGTCACGATCCAGCGTAAGACCGTTGAATGGATGTCTGCATTCAGAAAAGTTTCACATCGTATGCTCTGTACAATAACAGTGCGTTTCAAGATCAGATACAAGCAGTGGAGGACCCGGTTGTCCAATTCCTGGAGATTTCCAAGACATATAGTTCTCAAATCTCTAGTTCCGTGCCTGAACTTAAGAGAAAGTTAGGAAAAGTTTCAAGATGAACATGTCCAATAAACAAGTAAACTGAGCTAGTTTTTTTTTTCTTATTGTCAACTTCTAATGGGTTCTTTCTCCTTGAAGTTTGATCTAATTATTCGCATTATCCACATTATTTGCCCTCTCAAGAATATTATCATTGTGCTTTTGAACAACTACCTTACTTAAAAACTTGATCCCGTTATCCGCATTTTTTACCTTCTCATGTTTAAATGAATCGGCTTTAAGCAGCAGATGCAAAAACCGTTTACCATCAGGGCCAATCCGAATAGACATGACACCACGATCTCCATCTCCAAAACACCGGCATGATCTCCATCGTCGCCGGCATAACACGACGATCTCCATCATCGTGTCGTCACGTGGTTGTATCAAACAACTATTGCTTCTATAACTATTGCTAACACATAGTGATAAAGTAAAGCAATTACATGACGTTTAATGATTGACACGTAGGTCATACAATAAATTAAAAGAAACACTATGGCTCCTACTGGTTGCCGTACTCATCGACATGCAAGTCGCGAACTTATTACAAAACATGATCATATCATATATCAATATATATTACATTACGTTTTGGCCATACCACATCACAACATGCCTTGCAAAAACAAGTAAGAAAACTACTTTGTTGTTGCAATTTTATGTGGCTACTAGGGCAAACTATAAGAACCATTCTTATCTATGTAAAACCACAACGGTGATATACAAGTTTCCTTTTAATCTTCTACAAGGAACACCGTTATCAAATCAGATTCAACTAAGGTGGGAGAGACAGACACCCGCAAAGCAACTTTTGCAATACAAATTGCATGTTAGTCAGTGGAACCGGTCTCTTGTATGTGGACAAGGTTGGTCCGAGCCGCTTCATCCCACCATACCTCCGAATCAATATAAGACAAAGAAAGTAAACAATTTGGACATCAACGCCCGCAACTTCTTTGTGTTCTACTCGTGCATATACATCTACGCATAGACCTAGCTCATGATGCCACTTATTGGGAAGGTTGCATGAAAATCAAAAAAAATCCTACAAACACCCAAGATCCAATCTTGGAGATGCAAAGCAACGAGAGGGGAGTGTGTCTAAATATCCTTGTATACCGAAAGAATTAGCATCGTAACACGGTTGATGTAGTCGTACTCTTCACGATCCAATCGCGATCCAATCCGATCTAGTGCTGAACGGACGTCACCTTTGAGATTAGCACATGTTCAGCTCGATGGCGTCCTCTCCTTCATCCATCAAGAGAAGGGGAGGTGGTAGATGAGATTGGAACCAACACCACGGTGTGGTGGCAACGGAATTTCGGTAGGGCTTCGTCAAGCACGTACCATAGAATATGGAGGAGTAACAGGAGAGAGATGGGGCAAGGGCGGAAGGGTTGCTGCCCCAACACCTCCCTCCTTTGTATAGGCATGGACGGGGCTGGTGGCTTTCCCTGCCCTCCAAGCCCCTAAGGTTGTTGGCCAAGGGGGGAGAAAAGAAATCCCTCCTTTCCTTACCCACCGATCGATATCCCCCTTTTTAGGAATCCTGATCTTATCCTTCGGGATATGATACTATTCCTTTTACAGGGGGATCTTGGTGCGCCTAGACCAGGGGTGTGGGGCCAAGACCCACTATGCACGTCCATGTGGGCCCCCATGCAGGTGGGCTCCACTCTAGAACCTTCTAGAACCATCCCGGTACATTACCGAAAAATCACGAACCCGGAACCCTGACAACGACTTTCCATACATGAATCTTTACCTCCGGACCATTCCGGAGTTCGTCGTGATGTCTCGGACCCCATCCGGGACTACGAACAAGCTTCAAACTTTCCGCTATTAATATATCATTACTACCCTAGCACTATTGAACATTAAGCATGTGACCCTATGGGTTCGGAACATGCATACATGACCGAGACTCCTCTTCGGTCAATAACGAATAGAAGGAGCTGGATGCCCATATTGATTCCTACATATTCAACGAATATCTTTATCGGTTAAACCATGATGTGAAGGATTTAGTCAATCCCGTATGTAATTTCCTTTGTCCGGCGATATGTTACTTGCCCGAGATTCAATCGTCGGTATCTCTATACCTAGTTCAATCTTGTTACTGGCAAGGCTCTTTACTCGTTCCGTAATACAAGATCCATGTTATTAAATGCATTAGTCACTTTCTTGCAAGCTTGTTGTGATGTTGTATTACCGAGAGGGCCCAGAGATATCTCCCTGTCACATGGAGAGACAAATCCCAGTCTCGATCCATGCAACCCAACAAACATCTTCGAAGATACCTGTAGAGCACCTTTATGATCACTCAGTTACAAAGTGACGTTTGATAACACACAAAGTATTCCTCCAGTATCCAAGGGTGGCATGATATCATGGTCTAAGGAACAGATACTTGACATTGTGAAAGTCGTAGCAAATAACTAAGTGATATAATCTGATGCTAAGCTTACGGTTGGGTATGCCCATCACATCATTCTCCTAATGAAGTGATCCCGTTATCAAATGACAACTCATGTCTTTGGTTAGGAAACCTTAATCATCTTTGATCAACGAGCTAGTCTAGTAGAGGCTCACTAGGGACACGGTGTTGTCTATGTATTCACACATGTATTTAAGTTTCCGTTCAATACAATTCTAGCATGAATAATAAAAATTTATCATGAATGGGAAATATGATAATAACCATTTTATTATTGCCTCTAGGGCATATTTCCAACAAATACTTGCCAGCAAGAGATTGTGATCTTCTTCGCCGCGAGAGATTTGTCTCAGACCGAAGAGTTAGCATTACTTGTTCCTCAAGTAATGCCGCCGTTGCTCCAAAATCCGACTGTTGCAAATGTGTCGGTTCGCCATTGGCCGGATCGATTGTTAACAATGGTCATTTCCCATCAGGGAAGGCTGTGGCTATAAATAGCCACCCCACACTGGCTTTGTCCGGTGGCTGCTCTGTTTGATTCCGGAGAAGAGTATTGAGCAACCCCCTCTCCAGAGTGGTTTGAGTTTAAAATATACCGAGAGAAAAACCCTTGAGCAGAAGAATTAGATGGTGTTTTAGCATCACTCGAATCTAAGTCCAGTACGCTCCACCTATTAATCTTGAGAGCCACAAACTCTCTAGACTGTTAGATGTCAATTTCTTCACAGACCAAGAATGATTGTGGTTCTCAAAGAAGTCTGTAAAGGTTCGGAGATCGCCTCAAGTATATAGCATGAGTGATCGGTATTGGTTGACAAACCAATTGTCGAGGAGAATAGGTCGAAGAGAGTTTATCTTTTGTGTTAAATCACAACCCCTCCAACCAGACGTAGTTCTTGTGCAGAAGGACGAACTGTTCTACCAAATCCTCTCTCTTCATCAAGCATCACTGGTTAATTCTTCGTACTTTATCATTCGCATCGCTTTGCATTACTGAATTCTACCATGTGATATTCTTCGATGTCTGCATCTAGTTTTACTTCATTGGTTTACTTTCACTCACTACTACTTCTTATCCTTCATTGTGTTGTTGTGTTCTTGACAGTTTTGAAGCTCCCGAAAGGAAATTCAAAACTCCCATTCACCCCCTCCCTCTGGTAGACATACTTCATTCCTACAATATCCCACCACAAGAATGATTGAGCTTGAGTAGTGGACCATTCAGCCTGCCCTGGTTCATGCGCCAAACACTGGATAACTCATGCAGGAGCAATGACATGAGACATGCCAGACAGAGCTGCTAGATGTCGATTCACCATTCTTGGGGACGACATGTTAGAAAAGTAAGCACGACATCCAATCTTTTAGGCGAGATCTGGTCAAACACTCGGCACCAGGGCACAAGCATGAGGCATGCGCACAAAGACCAAAGGCAAGAAGGGTTGAGATCTAGCGATGGTCCATATGGCCTACCCTACTTCATTCGCCAAATGTTGGAGCACTCATGCGGGCCTAACAACCCGAGACACGCGCGAACTGAGAAGCTTGATGCAGATATAGTGTTCTTGGTGCCTGTGGGCCACAAACACTATACGGGTCTCGAGGAATATGAACCAGCTGTGGTCCAACACTCGGCTCCATGACACAAGCACGACGTGTGAGCCTGTGGTGCTTCTACCTAAGGATGGCCTATATTGCCCAATTTGAATCGTATATTACGTAGTTTCCCAGTTACGGCTAGATGTGTTTTGCTCACAGTTCGGACAACCCAGTGTCATGCTGTAAACCATATAAGAGAATCTGTAGCCGGGCACCCAAACCCTCCTCAAAACCTTAGGTTAACCCACCTGGTCACTGACTAATCATGAAATTTCGACCCAGACGGGCGCCTCAAACAGGCCTCAAATGCCCGGGCTGACCGGCACCCCTCATTCCATCCCAAATAAGGGGCAGATATGGGGGCATCTGAGCGTGCACGGGGACACCCACCACGTCGTAACCGGCCCATGCTTGCCCACCCGACCCCACATATATTCCTCCCCATCCGCTCTCCAAACCAAACCCTAGCCACTTCACTCCACACCCCTCTGCCACCCAAGCTCACCAATGGCGGTCTCCTACCGTCTCCGACATGGCAGGTAGCAGATCCTAGTCCTTTACCTCCAGATCTATCGACCCCGAGCTCATCCCGCGCGGCCTCGACGAGGATATGGCCGTCCTGCTTGCGCTTCGTCGCTCCCGGGAGGAGGCCCGTGCCCGACAGTGCTCTGACTCCTTCCGTCGAAAATCCGCTGTGTCCACCCAAATGGTGCATGGATCCGGCGGTAGGTGTGTCGTCGCTACCTCGACGGAGCTGGTGTGGTCAGCCTAGTGTCCGAACACAGTGGCGGACATGCAACCCCACCGTTGGCGCGCCGAGCAGCGAGATGCACCATGGGCCTCGTTCGATGAGAACACGGGATGGCGTGCCCGCCGTGCGAGGTGGTAGTAGCCCTCACGACGGTGGACGTCGGCTAGTACACTCATGTGCAACCCCACTTCCCTGACCTGCATCAGTGTCTTCTCCCCGATGACTATCGTCGTCGCTCTGCTACCTCCAGATCAGGGTCACCTCCCCTGCCTTGTCCAGGCCTCTCGCCTCCCGATAAATTCCCACACGCATCCCGATAAATTCCCACAGGCCGCCACCCCATTGTTCCCTTTCGAGCTTGGTACCTCCACCTCCATTAGGCTCTCCCCTTGTGGCCATCTCCTTTGCACTCAAACCGTAGGCTATCTATCAAACATCTTCAAGAGGTCGTGCCTCGTTGCCATCTCCAGGAGGTTGGTGCCCTACCACTCCAAGAGGCCACGTATCATTGCCAACTCAAACTAGTTGGCACCCAACCGCAATTGCCGGGACATCCGTTGTTGCAGGTCATGGTATCAACTCCCTCTTGCTACACGCAAGACCTCAACGACGGACTTCACCGCTGGACCTCATACCCGGCAGCCCATCCCACCGACTGAGTTCTCGAGGGACCATGCCCCTACCTCATGTGCCCTATTCGCTGCACTTCCTTGCTCTATTGCTCTTCTTCGTAAGACGGAGCTAGTTCTGAGAAGAGTAGAAGAACCAAAAAAACAAGTATTGTAACTTCATTGGACACGATTTCTGTTGCTAACCCTACACTAACCCCATCTCGCACATGCTTCGTCCATCAATGCTTGATGCTCCTCCACCAATGACATTGCTCCCCCTGGTGCCTTCCGCAAGATGTGGTGGTGGCTCCATAGTGTCCCCTTTTGCAACCTCTATTGACAGTGATGGTCACTCTAAACAGACTTCCCTCATAGCTCTCATCGGTAGTGTTGGTCCACATCACTCCACCGAGTATGTCGCACATGCGCCTTCCCTTTGCGCTTGGTGCTTGTGTCCCTTCACAGCTTTCATCGGTAATGTTGGTGCACATCACTCCACCGACTACGAAGCACATGCGCCTTCACTTCGTGCTTTTGGTGCTTGTATATCACTCCATCGACTATGTCGCACATGCGCCTTCCCTTCGCTCTTGGAGCTTGTGTGCTCGCAACCTCTTCCCCTCCACCAACTTCTACAATGCTACACCATCTTCATCGGCTCACACGGGTGGGGGTGGCAACTCCTCTTCTAGTGATTCGATATCGACCACTTTAGTCGTGTCCTTCATCACGCAGGAGATTGCACGACTTCAACAACTACCTACTGCTTCCGTTGAATCCCTGACTACGCCGCAGATTACAAGACTTTAGTGATTGCTAGATGCTTCTTTTGGTTCTCCATCAATAGTTTTCTTATTGATTCTTTCCATACTAAGACCACTTTTTACACAGTCAGGTACATTTTCCATGGATCCTTAGCAATGTAGCGTCTTTTTATATGATTCTTCTAGTTTGTCCTCCATTCAAACCTCTAGATTCTCCTATGTACTTACTGCTCCCATTACTTCCCTCCCAATCGATCATCGGGACATTCTTAGCGCTTTGTCTTTTCATGTTGCTTATTTTGCTCAATTTCCTTGACTTACCATTTAGCTCTTTAGATGGTTAGATTGTCGACTCTACTTGTAGTCATTCTTGACTTTGACTCTTGTTATGATTAGGATCGTCACACGGGTGCTCTACTTGGTGCTTTCCCTCGACATTGTGACTCCTAGGGCCTCTAGGAGCTTGACAGGCTTCACCTTCCCTCTGCCACCACCATCAAACTCTTCGCCTTTGTGACCTCGATTACCAGCTCTTTGTGGCATCATCGTCTTGGTCACTTGTGTGGCTCTCACCCCTCATCCTTAGTTCAACATAGTCTTCTTGGATCTGTCTTTAGCATTGTGTCTTGGACTGTCAGGTTTGTCGGCTTGGCAAACAAGTTCAGTTACTTTATCGTCATAGTAAGACGGTGTCTCAACGTCCTTTCAATCTTGTTGCCTCAGAAGGAGGCCATCGCCACCATATTATCTACAGATGATTTCTCTTGACACACATGGATATATCTTATCTACCTGCAAAAAGTTCGTCGCCATGGTTCATAGTCAGTTTTTCTCTACAACCCATGTCTTCCGTGTAGATTCTGCTCGTGAGTATATTTCTCATTTGTTGCATGGATTCCTTGCTGAGCGGGGCACACTTGCTTAGTTCTCTTGTCATGGGGTCATGTCCGAAACGGTGTTGATGAGTGCAAGCAGTGTCATTTTCTTGAGGAGGCTCATGCACTGATGATCGTTGGCTCTCTTTCGCATTACTTTTGGGTGAAATTTCTCTCGAGCGTCTTTTTGGTCGTTCTCGTGACTGTCAACTGTTTCACTTATGTTGGTTATGTTTGCTATGTTCTTCTTGCCCCCCCCCCAATGCACAAAACTGACTCCTCGGTTTATTAAATGTGTGTTCTTAGCTTGCAGTGATGAGCACAAGGGCTATCAATGTTGGGATCCTATCGGTCAATGGATGTGCATTTCTTGGGATATAACTTTTGATGAGTTTCACCCTTTCTATCCACGCCCACCCTCCTATTGAGGATATTTCTTTCCTCACTTTTCCAAATACACCTATAACTCATGTATTGTCCTCATCCACCCATTCTATTGTGTCTTCCCGTGCTACTATAGTAGACCCCATGTCGTCGTCACCTCTAGCTTCCCCACCTCATTCGTTACTTGAGGCTGCCTCACCTCGCTCATCCCTTCAGGCTTCTTCGGTGATTCCCGTAAACCCGCTTCCTCTTCTTTACCACATTGGTGGTCCGTGTATTGTGGATTCTTCCTACTATGGCTTCCGCGCTCACCCACTACCGCCTATTGGCTGCTATGGTTCTTTTGGCGTCGCTCTTCTCGAGACGACTTCTTATCGTGAGGTTGTCTACAATGCCTCTCTTAATTGAATGAAGTGATATACATGCTAAATGGGAAAGAAATACATACTAGGACAAGCAAACTTGCAGCATCCACAACGTCCTTACCAACCCTCCATGCTATTTGAACAGTTGTAGTGATATAAAATGGGGAGGTAATAGCACCAGCAGTCCTGGAACTTGTCAAGGATGTGATGATTTTGTCCAAAACTTGCAAAAGCAAACTACTGCATCCCACAACTTGCACCCAATGTGCAGATTTAGTCCTAGCCAATCAAACGACGACAAGTGGAGCCAAGTCAGCATAGCCGGTCAGCGCAGCACCTTTTGCAATTACCCCCTGGCCTTAGCACTAATCAACCCGCACTACACCGCACTTTTCACCTGAATTTATTGGGTCTCCCTCCCCTCGCCCAATCATTCGTCGCCCTCTCCCCCTGTCCGTGACCGGCCGACAGGCCATGCTGTCTACGCTCGTGTGAGCCATGGCGTCGTCGCCGGACTTCACCGGCGGTGGGCAGCCGCCGCCTACCGTGAACCAAGTTCAGCCGTTCGGTGTCAACCCTCCAGATTATGGTTAGTCATCCATCCTCTCTACTCTGTTCCTCCTCTTTGCTCGATGTCAACCCTCTCGGTCGGTGTTCTCCTCCTCGTTGGGTCGCCCAATTTTCAGCTTGTTTCAGGCCCATTGGTTGGTAGTTCGTGGTTGTAGTGCTTCCCACGACGTCAAACTAGTTATTGGGTAGTCCATTGTAGTCTAGGGTTTTGGGTGAAGTTGGGGATTTTAGGCAAGAACCTAGGGTTCTTGTTTTGAATGTTTTTCGGCCAGACTTTAGGTTTCTGGCTAGTACATGTTGGAAATATGCCCTAGAGGCAATAATAAAAGTATTATTATATTTCCTTGTTCATGATAATTGTCTTTTATTCATGCTATAACTGTATTATCCGGAAATCGTAATACACGTGTGAATACATAGACCACAATATGTCCCTAGTGAGCCTCTAGTTGACTAGCTCGTTGTGATCAACAGATAGTCATGGTTTCCTGGCTATGGACATTGGATGTCGTTGATAACGGGATCACATCATTAGGAGAATGATGTGATGGACAAGACCCAATCCTAAGCCTAGCACTAAGATCGTGTAGTTCGTTTGCTAGAGCTTTTCCAATGTCAAGTATCTCTTCCTTAGACCATGAGATTGTGCAACTCCCGGATACCGTAGGAATGCTTTGGGTGTACCAAACGTCACAACGTAACTGGGTGGCTATAAAGGTGCATTACAGGTATCTCCGAAAGTATCTGTTGGGTTGGCACGAATCGAGACTGGGATTTGTCACTCCGTGTAAACGGAGAGGTATCTCTGGGCCCACTCGGTAGGACATCATCATATGCGCAATGTGACCAAGGAGTTGATCACGGGATGATGTGTTACGGAACGAGTAAAGAGACTTGCCGGTAACGAGATTGAACAAGGTATAAGGATACCGACGATCGAATCTCGGGCAAGTATAATACCGCTAGACAAAGGGAATTGTATACAGGATCGATTGAGTCCTTGACATCGTGGTTCATCCGATGAGATCATCGTGGAACATGTGGGAGCCAACATGGGTATCCAGATCCCGCTGTTGGTTATTGACCAGAGAACGTCTCGGTCATGTCTACATGTCTCCCGAACCCGTAGGGTCTACACACTTAAGGTTCGATGACGCTAGGGTTATAAAGGAAGTTTGTATGTGGTTACCGAATGTTGTTCGGAGTCCCGTATGAGATCCCGGACGTCACGAGGAGTTCCGGAATGGTCCGGAGGTAAAGATTTATATATGGGAAGTCCTATTTTGGCCACTGGAAAATGTTCGGGATTTTTCGGTATTGTACCGAGAAGGTTCTAGAAGGTTCTGGAGTGGGGCCCACCTGCATGGGGGGACCCACATGAACGTGGGTAGTGGGGGCAAGGCCCCACACCCCTGGTCAAGGCGCACCAAGATCCCCCCTTAGAAGGAATAAGATCATATCCCGAAGGGATAAGATCAAGATCCCTAAAAAGGGGGGATAACAATCGGTGGGGAAGGGAATGATGGGATTTCTTTCCTCCCACCTTGGCCAACGCCCCAATGGACTTGGAGGGCAAGAAACCAGCCCCTCCACCCCTATATATAGTGGGGAGGCGCATGGGAGCTTTAGACGAAGTTCCGGCGCAGCCCTTCCCCTCTCCCAAGTCCTCCTCCTCTCCCGCGGTGCTTGGCGAAGCCCTGCAGGATTGCCACGCTCCTCCACCACCATCACGCCGTCGTGCTACTGCTGGACGGAGTCTTCCTCAACCTCTCCCTCTCTCCTTGCTGGATCAAGGCATGGGAGACGTCACCGGGCTGTACGTGTGTTGAACGCGGAGGTGCCGTCCGTTCGGCACTTGATCATCGGTGATTTGAATCACGACGAGTACGACTCCATCAACCCCGTTCACTTGAACGCTTCCGCTTAGCGATCTACAAGGGTATGTAGATGCACTCTCCTTTCTACTCGTTGCTGGTCTCTCCATAGATAGATCTTGGTGATACGTAGGAAAATTTTTGAATTTCTGCTACGTTCCCCGACAGTGGCATCATGAGCTAGGTCTATTGCGTAGATTCTTTGCACGAGTAGAACACAAAGTAGTTGTGGGCATTGATGTTGTTCAATATGCTTACCGTTACTAGTCCAATCTTGTTTCGACGGTATTGTGGGATGAAGCGGCCCGGACCGACCTTACACGTACTCTTACGTGAGACAGGTTCCACCGATTGACATGCACTTGGTGCATAAGGTGGCTAGCGGGTGCCAGTCTCTCCCACTTTAGTCGGAACGGATTCGATGAAAAGGGTCCTTATGAAGGGTAAATAGCAATTGACATATCACGTTGTGGTTTTGCGTAGGTAAGAAACGTTCTTGCTAGAAACCCATAGCAGCCACGTAAAACATGCAAACAACAATTAGAGGACGTCTAACTTGTTTTTGCAGGGTATGCTATGTGATGTGATATGGCCAAGAAGAATGTGATGAATTATATGTGATGTATGAGATTGATCATGTTCTTGTAATAGGAATCACGACTTGCATGTCGATGAGTATGACAACCGGCAGGAGCCATAGGAGTTGTCTTAATTTATTGTATGACCTGCGTGTCATTGAACAACGCCATGTAATTACTTTACTTTATTGCTAACCGGTAGCCATAGTAGTAGAAGTAATAAGTTGGCGAGACAACTTCATGGAGACACGATGATGGAGATCATGATGATGGAGATCATGGTGTCATGCCGGTGACGATGATGATCATGGAGCCCCGAAGATGGAGATCAAAAGGAGCAAAATGATATTGGCCATATCATGTCACTATTTGATTGCATGTGATGTTTATCATGTTTATGCATCTTGTTTACTTAGGACGACGGTAGTAAATAAGATGATCCCTTACAAAATTTCAAGAAGTGTTCTCCCCTAACTGTGCACCGTTGCTACAGTTCGTCGCTTCTAAGCACCACGTGATGATCGGGTGTGATGGATTCTTACGTTCACATACAACGGGTGTAAGACAGATTTACACAGCGAAAACACTTAGGGTTAACTTGACGAGCCTAGCATGTACAGACATGGCCTCGGAACACGGAGACCGAAAGGTCGAGCATGAGTCGTATAGTAGATACGATCAACATGAAGATGTTCACCGATGATGAATAGTCCGTCTCACGTGATGATCGGACACGGCCTAGTTTGACTCGGATCATGTGATCACTTAGATGACCAGAGGGATGTCTATCTGAGTGGGAGTTCATAAGATGAACTTAATTATCCTGAACATAGTCAAAAGACCTTTTGCAAATTATGTCGTAAGCTCACGCTATAGTTCTACTGTTTAGATATGTTCCTAGAGAAAATATAGTTGAAAGTTGATAGTAGCTATTATGCGGACAGTAGAAAGCTTATGTCCTTAATGCACCGCTCAGTGTGCTGAACCCCAAACGTCGTTTGTGGATGTTACGAACATCAGACATACACGTTTTGATAACTACGTGATAGTTCAGTGAAACGGTTTAGAGTTGAGGCACCAAAGACGTTTTTCGAAATGTCGTGGAACATATGAGATGTTTTGAGGGATGAAATTGAGATTTCAGACTCGTGCCCACGTCAAGAGGTATAAGACCTTCGACAATTTTCTTAACCTGCAAACTAATGGAGAAAAGCTCAATTGTTGTGCTTGTGCTCAGATTGTCTGAGTACAACAATCACTTGAATCGAGTGGGAGTTGATCTTCCATATGAGATAGTGATGTTTCTCCAAAGTCATTGCCACCAAACTGCTAGAGCTTTGTGATGAACTATAACATATCAGGGATAGATATGATGATCCTTGAGGTATTCACGATGTTTGACACCGCGAAAGTAGAAATCAAGAAGGAGCATCAATTGTTGATGGTTGGTGAAACCACTAGTTTCAAGAAGGGCAAGGGCTAGAAGGGATACTTCATGAAACGGCAAATCAGCTGCTGCTCTAATAAAGAAACCCAAGGTTGAACCCAAACCCGAGACTAAGTGCTTCTGTAATAAGGGGAACAGCCACTGGAGCAGCATTACCCTAGATACTTGGTAGATGAGAAGGCTGGCAAGGACGATAGAAGTATATTGGATATACATTATGTTAATGTGTACTTCACTAGTACTCCTAGTAGCACCAGGGTGTTGGATACCGGTTCGGTTGCTAAGTGTTAGTAACTCGAAATAAAAGCTACGGAATAAACGGAGACTAGCTAAAGGTGAGCTGACGATATGTGTTGGAAGTGTTTCCAATGTTTATATGATCAAGCATCGCACGCTCCCTCTACCATGGATATTGGTGTTTGCGTTGAGCATAGACATGATTGGATTATGTCTATCGCAATACGGTTATTCATTTAAGGAGAATAATGGTTACTCTGTTTATTTGAATAATACCTTGAATGGTCTTGCACCTAAAATGAATGGTTTATTGAATCTCGATCGTAGTGATACACATGTTCATGCCAAAAGATAGTAATGATAGTACCACCTACTTGTGGCACTGCCACGTAAGTCATATCGGTATAAAACGCATGAAGAAGCTCCATGTTGATGGATCTTTGGGATCACTCGTTTTTGAAAAGTTTGAGACATGCGAACCATGTCTATTGGTGTATATGCATGAAGAAACTCCATGCAAATGGACCGTTTGAGCTCACTTGATCTTGAATCACTTGAGACATGCAAATCATACCACATGGGCAAGATGACTGAAATCCTCGGTTTCAGTAAAATGGAACAAGATAGAAACTTGTTGGAAGTAACACATTTTGATGTGTGCAGTCCAATGAGTGCTGAGGAATGCAGTGAATATCGTTATGTTCTTACTTCACAGATGATTCGAGTAGATGTTGAGAATATTTACTTGATGAAACACAAGTCTGAATTATTGAATGGTTCAAGTAATTTCAGAGTGAAGTAGAAGATCATCGTGACAAGAGGATGAAATGTCTATGATATGATCATAGAGATGAGTATCTGAGTTACAAGCTTTGGCACACAATTATGACATTGTGGAAATTGTTTCACGATTAATACCGCCTAGAACACCATAGTTTGATGGTGTGTCCGAACATCATAACTGCACCCTATTGGATATGATGCATACCATGATGTCTCTTATCGAGTTACCACTATCGTTCATGGGTTAGGCATTAGAGACAACCACATTCACTTTAAATAGGGCACCACGTAATTCCGTTGAGATGACACCGTATGAATTATGGTTTAGAGAAACCTAAGTTGTCGTTTCTTAAAGGTTTGGGGCTGCGATGCTTATGTGAAAAAGTTTCAGGATTGATAAGCTCGAACCCAAAGCGGATAAAATGCATCTTCATAGGACACCCAAAACAGTTGGGTATACCTCCTAATTCAGATCCGAAAGCAATATGGATTGTTTCTTGAATCGGGTCCTTTCTCGAGAAAAGGTTTGTCTCGAAAAGTTGAGTGGGAGGATGGTGGAGACTTGATATGGTTATTGAACCATCACTTCAACCAGTGTGTATCAGGGCACAGGAAGTTGTTCCCGTGGCACCTACACCAATTGAAGTAGAAGCTTATGATAGTGATCATGAAGTTTCGGATCAAGTCACTGCCGTACCTTGTAGGGTGACAAGGATACGTACTACTTCAGAGTGGTACAGTAATCATGTCTTTAAGGTCATGTCGCTAGACAACAATGAACCTATGAGCTATGGAGAAGTGATGGTGGGCCCAAATTCCGACAAATGGTTAGAAGCCATGAAATCCGAGATAGGATCCATGTATCAGAACAAGGCATGGACTTTGGTGGACTTGCCCAAAGATCGGCAAGCCATTGAGATAAATGGATCTTTAAGAAGAAGACGGACGTGGATGGTAATGTCACCATCTATGAAGCTCGACTTGTGGCGAAGATTTTTTCACAAGTTCAAGGAGTTGACTGCAATGAGATTTTCTCATCCGTAGCGATGCTTAAATCCGTCGGATTCATGTTAGCATTAGCTGCATTTATGAAATCTGGCAGATGGATGACAAAACGAGTTTCCTTACCAGTCTTCGTATGGAAAGGTTGTATGTGATACAAATCAGAAAGTTTTTGTCGATCCTAAGGATGCTAAAAGGTATGCTAGCTCCAGCGATCCTTCCATGGACTGGAGTAAGCATCTCGGAGTTGGAATGTGCGCTTTGATAAGATGATCAAAGATTTTGGGTTTATAAAAAGTTTATGAGAAACTTGTATTTAAAAAGAAGTGAGTGGGAGCACTATAGAATTTCTGATGAGTATATGTTGTTGACATATTGATGATCAGAAATGATGTAGAATTTCTAGAAAGCATATAGGGTTATTTGAAAACTGTTTTTCAATGGAAAACCTAGATTAGGCTACTTGAACAATAAGCATCAAGATCTATAAGATAGATCAAAATGCTTAATAGTACTTTCAAATGAGCACGTACCTTGACATGATCTTGAAGGTGTTCAAGATGGATCAATCAAAGAAGGAATTCTTGCCTGAGATGTAAGGTATGAAGTTAAGACTTAAAGCTCGACCACGGCAGAAGAAAGAGGAAGGACGAAGGTCGTCCCCTATGCTTCTATCATAGGCTCTCTACAATATGCTATGCTGTGTACCGCACCTGAAGTGTGCCTTGCCATGAGTCAGTCAAGGGGTACAAGAGTGATCCAAGAATGGATCACAGGACAGCGGTCAAAGTTATCCTTAGTAACTAGTGGACTAAGGAATTTTCTCGATTGTGGAGGTGATAAAGAGTTCGACGTAAAGAGTTATGTCGATGCAAGCTTAACACCTATCCAGATAGCTCTGAATAGAAATACCGGATACGTATAATGGAGCAACTTTTAGTATAGCTCCAAGTAGAACAGTTATTTGGAATAGCTCCAAATAGAGCGTGGTAGCTACATCTAGGAGATGACATAGAGATTTGTAAAGCACACACGGATCTAAAAGGTTCAGACCCGTTGACTATAACCTCTCTCACAAGAATAACATGATCAAACCCAGAACTCATCAAGTGTTAATCACATAGTAAATGTGAACTAGATTATTGACTCTAGTAAACTCTTTGGGTGTAGGTCACATGGGGATGTGACCTTGAGTGTTAATCACATATCGATGTGAACTAGATTATTGACTCTAGTGCAAGTGGGAGACTGTTGGAAATATGCCCTAGAGGCAATAATAAAAGTATTATTATATTTCCTTGTTCATGATAATTGTCTTTTATTCATGCTATAACTGTATTATCCGGAAATCGTAATACACGTGTGAATACATAGACCACAATATGTCCCTAGTGAGCCTCTAGTTGACTAGCTCATTGTGATCAACAGATAGTCATGGTTTCCTGGCTATGGACATTGGATGTCGTTGATAACGGGATCACATCATTAGGAGAATGATGTGATGGACAAGACCCAATCCTAAGCCTAGCACTAAGATCGTGTAGTTCGTTTGCTAGAGCTTTTCCAATGTCAAGTATCTCTTCCTTAGACCATGAGATTGTGCAACTCCCGGATACCGTAGGAATGCTTTGGGTGTACCAAACGTCACAACGTAACTGGGTGGCTATAAAGGTGCATTACAGGTATCTCCGAAAGTATCTGTTGGGTTGGCACGAATCGAGACTGGGATTTGTCACTCCGTGTAAACGGAGAGGTATCTCTGGGCCCACTCGGTAGGACATCATCATATGCGCAATGTGACCAAGGAGTTGATCACGGGATGATGTGTTACGGAACGAGTAAAGAGACTTGCCGGTAACGAGATTGAACAAGGTATAAGGATACTGACGATCGAATCTCGGGCAAGTATAATACCGCTAGACAAAGGGAATTGTATACGGGATCGATTGAGTCCTTGACATCGTGGTTCATCCGATGAGATCATCGTGGAACATGTGGGAGCCAACATGGGTATCCAGATCCCGCTGTTGGTTATTGACCAGAGAACGTCTCGGTCATGTCTACATGTCTCCCGAACCCGTAGGGTCTACACACTTAAGGTTCGATGACGCTAGGGTTATAAAGGAAGTTTGTATGTGGTTACCGAATGTTGTTCGGAGTCCCGTATGAGATCCCGGACGTCACGAGGAGTTCCGGAATGGTCCGGAGGTAAAGATTTATATATGGGAAGTCCTATTTTGGCCACTGGAAAATGTTCGGGATTTTTCGGTATTGTACCGAGAAGGTTCTAGAAGGTTCTGGAGTGGGGCCCACCTGCATGGGGGGACCCACATGAACGTGGGTAGTGGGGGCAAGGCCCCACACCCCTGGTCAAGGCGCACCAAGATCCCCCCTTAGAAGGAATAAGATCATATCCCGAAGGGATAAGATCAAGATCCCTAAAAAGGGGGGATAACAATCGGTGGGGAAGGGAATGATGGGATTTCTTTCCTCCCACCTTGGCCAACGCCCCAATGGACTTGGAGGGCAAGAAACCAGCCCCTCCACCCCTATATATAGTGGGGAGGCGCATGGGAGCTTTAGACGAAGTTCTGGCGCAGCCCTTCCCCTCTCCCAAGTCCTCCTCCTCTCCCGCGGTGCTTGGCGAAGCCCTGCAGGATTGCCACGCTCCTCCACCACCACCACGCCGTCGTGCTACTGTTGGACGGAGTCTTCCTCAACCTCTCCCTCTCTCCTTGCTGGATCAAGGCATGGGAGACGTCACCGGGCTGTACGTGTGTTGAACGCGGAGGTGCCGTCCGTTCGGCACTTGATCATCGGTGATTTGAATCACGACGAGTACGACTCCATCAACCCCGTTCACTTGAACGCTTCCGCTTAGCGATCTACAAGGGTATGTAGATGCACTCTCCTTTCTACTCGTTGCTGGTCTCTCCATAGATAGATCTTGGTGATACGTAGGAAATTTTTTGAATTTCTGCTACGTTCCCCAACAGTACATACATACTGTTTTGCAAATACGTGCCAATTTGGCCTAGGGTTTGTGCGTAGGGGGCAACATTTGTAGTGTAAAAAGTCTAAACTTTGTTTGGCCAATGTAGGGCACGGCTTGAGATAAGTAGTGGGTTAGTACTTAGTTTGTACATTAGCCATGCTAAATTAGTTTGTTACTCCTTTTGTTGAGTTAATTTGCAAGCAGTTAACTGAAAAAATCCAGTTAACTCAGTTTCTGAAGATAGCTTAATTTATTCAATTTAGTTAAAGATGCAGTTAACTTGAAGATTCATTTAACTTGAAGATGCAGTTGAATGTATTTATTCAGTTATCTTTATTGATGCTTGTGCTTACATTCTGCACTGTGTGGTTGTAGTTTGTGATTCAACAGTGGGACTCAGTCTGGACACCCCTTTCTTCACATTAGAACTGGAGCATGGTGGACTATTCTGTGGACCAATAAATAACATGGAGTAGTATAAGCCTTCAATGGAGGTGCTTGACTATGTTGATGCTGTCACATTCTCATATGCAGTCATTGAAGAGCACCTACTATGGTTAGGATATCCTGTCAATGAGCACATCATTTATTGGTACATGCCTGACAAAACAATTTCAGATGCTATGCTCGGAATCAGAGGTGATGAGGATGTGAAGCAAATGATAACAGCCAGTGCTTAGCATAAGGTTCTTGCAATCATGGTTGATCATTCAGATTTCATCAGTAATTTCAGGCAAGATTTGATATGTATAGTGGGAGCAGTAGAGAATCATGTCAGAGTGGTAAACCCAAATGTTGTTGCAGCCAATGCAGCTAGTTCTCACAGCATCATTTCATTCAATGCTGAAGATCCAATTTTAGAGTTTGCAGCACATGAGACAAAAGCAGACAACCTGTTGGCTAATGTTGCAGAAGAAGAGCATTTGTTGACTGATGTTGCACAAGGAGAGCACTTGCTGACTGATGTTGCACAAGGAGAGCACTTGCTGAGTGATGTTGCACAAGGAGAGCATTTGCTGACTGATTTTGCTGAAGAAGATCACTTGCTGACTGATTTTGCTGAAGAAGATCACTTGCTGATTGATGTTGTAGAAGAAGTAGTGCTTTCAGATTCAGATTTCAGTGAGAGTGATTATGACATAGATGATGGAGATGATTTTCTTTATGAAGAGAACATTGACTTTGATGTTGATGAAGAAGCTGAGCAAGAGGAGGAAGAGGTGGAACCTGACTATGTACTTGATGATGAAGATTTGAATCTGTCAAGAGAAGAAGAAGAGCAACTGATGTACAAGTTCAAAGCTTTCAATTCTTGTATTTAAAGTAGGGATGGTCTTTGCTGATGTGGTTGAGCTGAGGAAAGCAATTACTGCATATTCAATAAGGAACAGAGTGCAGATCAAAAAGTTGAAAAATGGCAAGATCAGATTTCATGCAGTTTGTCAGAGTGATTGCCCATGGCTGCTTAAGGCTGGCAATGACAACAGGACAAGAGGATTTTTCATCAAGGCCTACTATGGAGATCATATGTGCCAGAAGAAGTGGAGGTTGAAGGACATGACAGCTAAATTCCTTTGCAACTATTTCATAGATGAGTTTAGAGATGACCAGATGTCACTTGGATCATTTTCAAGGAAAATAATAAAGGAGTTTAATTGCACCCCTAATAGACGAAAGCTAGCTAGGGCTAGGACAGCAGCACTGAAGGAGATCCATGGTGATGAAGAAGAGCAATTCAGTAGACTATGGGATTATGGAAATGAATTAAGAGAGAAGAACCCTGGGTTAACTTTTTTGCTGACAATTGGACTGGTCAAAGATACAAAATTTCCATTGGGGAGAAAATGTTTGAAAACACTGTATCGGCCATATGATGCCTGTAAGAGAGGGTGGCTTAAGGGCTGCAGGCCTATTATCTTCAAAGATGGTTGTCATATGAAAAATAGGTTCAAAGGTGTGCTGCTTAGTGCAGTTGGCATTGATCCTAATGACTGCATTTTCCCCATTGCTATGGGCTGGGTGGAAGTAGAATGCACAAGTTGGAGTGGTTTCTCACAACTTTGAAAGATGATCTGAACATCACCAACAGTGCTCCTTTCACACTTATGAGTGACAAGCAGAAAGGTCTGATAAATGCTGTCCACAAAGTTTGGCCAGATGCAGAGCACAGGTTTTGTGTGAGGCCTACCAAAATTTCAATGAGAAGCACAAAGGAGAGGTACTTAAGCAAGATTTGTGGGCCTTTGCCAGATCAACAAAGAAGTTGAAGTGGAGAGAGAGCTATGAAAATATGGATGGTCACAGCTCAGCTGCTTTCCACTCGACTAAAATACTAGTGGAGAACTTGGTGCAAAGCATTCTTCAGTGAATTTCCAAAATATGACATCCTGCTGAACAATAACTCTGAAGTTTTTAACAGTTACATCCTTGAGGGTAGAGAAATGCCTGTGCTAAGCATGCTTGAGTATATTTTTTACAAAATAATGCACAAGATGGTGAGTAAGCAAAGAGAAGCTATAGAAAAGTGGGCAGGGCAGAGAATATGCCCAAAGATCAGGAAGAAATTGGATAAGAACATTGAATTTGCTGCTAATTGCCATGTTACAGAAGCTGGCCAATAGATGTTCAGAGTTAAGTCAGGTAACAATACCTACACAGTTGATCTTGGTTTGCACAAATGTGATTGAGGAGATGGCAGTTGTCTGGAGTACCATGTGGGCATTCTATAGCTTGTTGCAGGGAGGAGAGGATTGGCCCAGAGACAATGGTACATGAGTGCTACACTGTTAGACATATGTGAAAGCATATGGATACACTCTTGTCCCTCTAGGAGACCCAAATGTGTGGGAGGTACAGAATGCTTATAAGGTGCATCCACCTGTGTTTACAAAACAGTTGGGAAGGCCCAAGAAAAACAGGAAGAAGACTCCTGAGGAGAAGATGAAGAATGGTGTTAGGGTTTTGAACAAGAAAGGTGTTACAATGCACTGCTCAATTTGTGGTAGAGTTGATCACAACAGGAAGGGGCATTACAGATGGCAGGAAGCTCTCATTGAAGAAGGGGTAGAGCTAGTTGATGAAAACTATGATGACCCCACATTTATTCAGGTTACTGATTTTACTGCATTTTACTTTATTGAATTTACTGTAGCTGTCTGAATTTACTGTAGTTCTCTGAATTTTGTTGTACATGACTGATTTGCTCAATGTTTTTTTGCAGAACATATACCCTAGTCAGGCTAATCCTATACTAGATCCAATGCAGTCACCAACCGGTATGGTCCACAGCATGGCTCAAAGAGGAATTTCAAGAAGATCTCCACAAAGAGTTCATGGCCCATTACCAGAGCAGTCTTCATTTGTTGTTATTGTCAGTGCTGCAATACCTCAACCAAGAGTCACTACTAAAATGAATGCAGGTAGGCAAACAAGGGCAAGCACAGTACTTGAGAGAGGAGAAGGCTCTCAAGCTTCTGTTAGGGGAAGGGGGGGAAAAGACAAAGGAATCCAGATGCAGATGGAGGAAGAGGGGCAACTGCAGCTTCAGGCAGAGGAAGAGGGGCAATTGCAGCTTCAAGCAGAGGAAGAGGGGCAACTGTAGCTTCAGGCAGAGGTAGAGGGGCAAATGCAGCTGTAGGAGGAGCAAGAGGAGCAAATACACCTGCAGGTGGAGGAAGAGGAGCAACTCAAAATGCAGGCAGAGGAAGAGGGACAAGAAATGTACATGCTTGGAGAGGAAGAGGAGGAAGAATAGGAGGGAGAGGAGGTATACCAGGTGATAGGGCTTACTGGCTACTGTTTGGAGAGGAAAGGATAGTGGCAATTCCTGACCTGAATGCTCCTCCTGAAGAATTTGTGGCTCCTGATCCCTGACTTGGTGGGAGATTACAGTTCCATCTTTTTGCAAAGGCCTAAAGATATGTAAGACAATGACTGGCCTAACAGTGGCTTAAATTGCCAATTTTTTATGGCAAATCATTTGCTTAATTTGCCACTTTTTTATGGCAAATATTGGCATTAATTGCCTTTTTTGTAACTAACTATTATGATGCAAAACTAGGGGATAACTGAATGTTGGATGGCAAATGAATGTTGGTTGTCAAATGTTCTAGTTTGTAGTCTAATGCATTTCCAAAAATGTGCTAGTTTGAGGTCCACTGAACTTCTGAAAGTGATCTAGTTCCTTGTGTACTGAATTTCTCAAAAAATTAGGTAATTTGTACTTAACCGCATTCATGCAGCATTTTTGAAAATTGGTACTAATTTATGAAAGTGATCTAGTGTCTACTTTGTACTGTACTGCATTTCTGTAAATGTTGTGGTTTATATTTGTTTTAGTTAGCTAAGTTTGTGCAAATGACTAAGCTTGTGCAAATGACTAACTTTCTGCGAATGAAAAAGATCAGATCAAAAAACGTAAAAAATTGTGCAGGCCTGAACTCCAACCCAGGACCTGTGGGTAGGAAATGTAACTGCATTGCCAGTGTGATAGTAGTAATGCTCTGTTTAGTTATTAGCACGCACTATACTTAAGCACACCCACCGTTCCACTAGCTCGGTCGGTCCGCCGATTCGGTTTCCTAGCCTTTAAAGTGAACCACCGTTTTACTCCTCCACTCAACTCCACCTCACTCCCTAGTCCACCCACGTCGCCATGCCTCGGTCTCCCCGCTACCCCGCTCCACAGTCCACCAAGAAAACCCTCGCCGCCGCCGGCGCCATGGACAACATCCCCGCATGGCAGAGGGCCATCCAGGATCTGGCCGCCGACGACGAGGCGCTCCGCGCAGACCTAAAGGAGATAGTGCAGTGGTTCCCGTCTGGAGCCATGCTCGTCCACCACGCGCGTGGCCTCGTCAAGGTCATGACTGACGACGAGAACCATCACGCCATGCCCGCCCCCGACAGAGCTCCAGCCCTTGTCTTGCGCTTCGCAATGGTCGACACGCGGTCGGACGATCCGAGGCAGCACGCGCGGTGGTGGATGTACCGCTCCGCCACCATACCATCGCCGCACCTGGATCCGTTCCACGTTGCCTCCAGGATGTAGCGCGCCAACGACATTGTCCTCGCCCTCCCCACACCGGTCAACACCGCCTATTGGGACCGCTTCAAGCCCGAGCTGCTCGTCCATGACGACGTCTCCGACGCCAAATCCTCCTCCGATGCAGAATCCTCCTCCAACGACGACAACTCAAGACTCTGACTCTGGCTACAAGTCGGGTAGCGAGTCTTCAGGCGAGGAGGAGATAGAGGTGGTGTTCCTCTCTGATGACGAGCCGGACGAGGTCGTGATGCTGGCGCTCGTCGTCACTGCCGACAAGGGCGACAAGGACCTCCCCATTGACGTGGAGCTGCTGCTAGAGGTGCCTGACATTGTCAAGCAGGGGTGGTGGAGGAGGTGGTGGAGGAGATGGTGGAGGGGCAAGCACAGGATGGCTCGAAGAAGAGGAAGAAGCCCATGAAGAATCAAGTTGCAGGGGAGGTGCGCTGCTCCCAGCGTCTGAAGCAGCAAAAGAACTGAAGATCTGAAGAATGCAAAACTGAAGATGAAGTAGTTAGGTATGCTGAGTAGCATCAAGTTTCAGCATATAAGTTAGCATATAGGTTAGTAGTTAGGTGTGCTTCATATATGTTGAGCACATAAGTTATTTCTAGTTTCGAATGTCATGGTTTGAACTGCTTTTGGTAAGTGTTGAACACCTACTGCAACTACCTATGTGTTGAACTGCTGCCGCTAATGGTTATATCTATGTTGTTGTGTTCCTAATGTTGCCATGTTGCTTTGATATGTTGTTGTTGATGTTGTTATTAGGATATGCTGCTACAGAAGTGCTATGTGTGGTACATCATACTTACTTCTTTCTACAAATAGCATGTGTGCTTCTGACCTGAAATAGCAAATTCAATCATGCAGTACAATGAAGCAAATTCTGTTAAATTCAGTTAGACTTAGTAACTGAAAGACAATTCAGCAAATTTAGGTAATAGTAGGCTTAATTCAGTTAACTTGAATTAGCTGGCAACAATGAAGCAAATTCAGTTAAACTTAGTTAACTGAATACAAATTCAGCAAATCAGGGCCACATTGGGCCTTAACTTGAATTAAATTCAGTTAAACTTAGTTAACTGAATACAAAATCAGCAAATGAAGGCCACATTGAGCTTTAACTTGAATTAGCTGGCAACAATGAATCAAATTCTGATAAACTTAGTTAACTAGATACAAATTCAGCAAATCAAGGCCACATTGGGCCTAATAATGGGTTGGTTTTATTGTACATGACTAATATTAGCCTATAATAATGGGATGGTTTTTTACTTTTCTGCCTAATATTAGCCTATAATAATGGGCTGGTTTTTTTATTTTCTGCCTAATATTAGCCTATATTAATGGGCTACCAGCCACCCACCACCCAGATTAACTTCTTCCTACCTACCACCCACCATTACTTCTATATAAAGCACACCCCATTGGCACAAACAGCAGTCAAACCCAAATCGCTCCCTTCTCCTCCCCCCAGCTGCCAAAGAAAACCCTAGGAGACATGGATCCTGGAGAGGTCGTAGATGAAGAAGAGGTGCCCAGGGGAGTCAGACGCAGAGAGGCAAGGAGGGAGAGAAGGCGTGGGTGTATTCCTAGAATATCCTCCTCGGCCCACTCCACTCACTCACCTCTCTGCTACCTCGCGACGATCCCCTACTCCAGCTCGCCGCCGCCGTCCGTCCAGCTTGCTGCCATGGTGCCTTGGAGTGAAGGATCCAGCTCGTCGTCCGGCGACTACTCTGTCACAAGTGAGGTTAGCTCCAGTACATACATACATACTCACTGGCATTTAGGGTTAGGGCAAAAATGGGGAATTTTTGCTGACAAGAATATGTTCTAGGCTCCTGCTGCTGCCACCATTTTCTGCTCTGAATGGAGAGGCCTTGCTTCAGATCTTGCAGCTAGATGTGAACACCATTGTATCTATGAGAAGTTTGTGTTCTTTGAATCAGTTGACAGTGGAAGGAGGTATCTTGCTTGTGCACAAAAGGTTAGTAGATCTACAGTTAAATCCAAACTTGGAATGTGTCATCTTACTATCATCTGCATAAGCTTATAGTGTGGCATGTAACTGTGGATGAGTGCAGCAATAGTTAACTGAGGAAAATTCAGTTGACTGAAGAAAACTACAGTTAATTAACTAAAATTTTCAGTTAACTGCATCTTGTTTTCTGCAGAAGTTTTGGTTATGCTAATAATTGATATAGTGTTGTAACTCTATTGAATGATTGACAGTGCAATTAATATAGTTTTTGCACAGGTTATGTTGTAATAGTAGATCAATAGTGCTCCAAGCTTTGCCATTTATCTAAAATTGTTTTCTTTCTTATTTGGTAGGAAATACCTGAATGCAACTTTGTGGAGTGGATTGACCCTGAATGGCCTGGCACTCTGAAGATGAGTTTAGCCAGGGTTTGGGGCATGTATGAAGATGAGAACAAGCTAAGGCTCGGGGAAAATGTAGTTAATGCTGAAGAAAATTTTAGGGTTGTGAAAGAGAAGGAAAAGATGGAAAAAGATCTGAGGTTTTTTAAACTAGATTTTGCTAAGATGGTGGCTGACAAGGAGCATGCAATTACTGAATTGGGAAATGCAAGACTTGCTCTTTCTGACCTAAAGCAAGAGCTTGAGAAGAAGTTGTCTGATAAATCTACCACTAGCATTCATCAGGTTGTGAGGGCTAAGGCAGAGAAATAGAGGGATGAGATGAAGTAACAGATGGACAAAATGAAGGAAGAGATGGACAAAGTGGTGTCACGGAGGGATGACCTGAAGAAGGAGAAGAAACTAGAGTACATGATTGGTGATTTACTCAGGCACAAGGAGGAGACCAAGAGCAAGATAAGGAGGGTGAAGGAGATCTTAGATGAATTTGAGTAATTCATTGTTGGTGTAATGTTGTCTTAAGTTGGATCTATTAATTAGTTGTACTCCTTTAGTGAACTTGGTTAATTTCTATGCCAGATTTATGTAATGCACTGAATATGTATGTCTGCTTTAAGTTAACTTACTTTGTATGACTGCCCAAGTTATGTTGTTACAAAGTGCTAATAGATAACTGAATTTCTGACAGTGTCGGTGCAATGAAGATAAAGTTGACCCTAAAATCCAGTGAAACTGCATCTTTATGTTACTGAAGATTCAGTTAACTTAATCTTCAGTTAACTGAAGTTCCAGTTCACTGTATTGCAAATTCAGTTAACTGAATTTGTCTCTATTTGCATGTCCAGTTAACTGAATTTGTAGTAAAATGCCTTATGAGTTAACTGAAGATGAGTTAACTGTATTTGGTTCCAGTTAACTGATTTGTTTTGCACTGCATTCTTACATAGATAAAACATTGACTCATACATAGATAGAATTCCATTGACATGCACTGCATTCATACATGGATAGAAAGGTAGATCTAGGAGCACTGAAACTAAACAGCTTATTCATCTGGGTAGAGAATCCTACTCCACCTCATCCTAGTGACCTGAAAAGGATGAAAATTTGCCCTCCTCCTTGCCTAGTAGATGATATCATCACTAGGGTTTGAGCCAAGGGGGAATGCCTCCAGGAACTGCTCTATATCCTTGCGGTTGCATGCTGCAAGGATCCTCTCTGCCAGTTGCCTTCTCTCCCTCCTTCTTGCCTCTCCGCGCCTGGCTCCCCTAGGTACCTCTTCTTCTTCATCTACGACCTCTCCAGGATCCATGTCTCCTAGGGTTTTCTCTGGCGGCTGGGGAAGGAGAAGGGAGGGATTTGGGTTTGGCTACTATTTGTGCCAATGGGGTGTGCTTTATATAGAAGTAATGGTGGGTGGTAGGTAGGCAGAAGTTAATCTGGGTGGCGGGTGGCTGGTAGCCCATTATTATAGGCTAATATTAGGTAGAAAATAAAAAACCAGCCCATTACTATACGCTAATATTAGGCAGAAACGTAAAAAACAAGCCCATTATTATAGGCTAATATTAGTCATTTACAGTAAAAACCAGCCCATTATTAGGCCCAATGTGGCCTTGATTTGTTGAATTTGTATCCGGTTAACTAAGTTTATCTAAATTTGATTCATTGTTGCCAGCTAATTCAAGTTAAAGCCCAATGTGGCCTTGATTTGCTGATTTTGTATTCGGTTAACTAAGTTTAACTGAATTTAACTGAATTTGCTTCATTGTTGCCAGCTAATTCAAGTTAAGGCCCTATGTGGCCCTGATTTGCTGAATTTGTATTCAGTTAACTAAGTTTAACTGAATTTGCTTCATTGTTGCCAGCTAATTCAAGTTAACTGAATTAAGCCTACTATTAACTAAATTTGCTGAATTTGTTTTTAGTTACTAAGTCTAATTGAATTTAACAGAATTTTCTTCATTGTACTGCATGATTGAATTTGTTATTTCAGGTTAGAAGCACACATGCTATTTGTAGAAAGAAGTAAGTATGTTGTACCACAGATAGCACTTCTGTAGCATCATATCCTAATAACAACAACAACATATCAAAGCAACATGGCAACATTAGGAACACAACAACATACATATAACCATCATCAGCAGCAGTTCAACACATAGGTAGTTGCAGCAGCAGTTCAACACTTACCAAAAGCAGTTCAAACCATGACATTCGAAACTAGAAATAACTTATATGCTCAACATATATGAAGCACACCTAACTACTAACTTATATGCTGAAACTTGATGCTACTCAGCATACCTAACTATCAGTTCTTTTGCTGCTTCAGACGCTGGGAGCAGCGCACCTCCCCTGCAACTTGATTCTTCATGGGCTTCTTCCTCTTCTTTGAGCCATCCTGTGCTTGCCCCTCCACCACCTCCACCACCTCATGCTTGACAATGCCAGGCACCTCTGCCAGCAACTCCACGTCAATGGGGGGGGTCCCTGTCGCCCTCGTTGGCGGTGACGACGGGCACCAGCATCACGACCTCGTCCGGCTCATCGTCAGAGAGGACCACCACCTCTATCTCCTCGCCTGAATGACTCACTACCCGGCTTGTAGCCAAAGTCAGAGTCGGAGTCGGAGTCGTCAGCGGAGGATTTGGCGTCGGAGACGTCGTCGTGGACGAGCAGCTCGGGCTTGACACGGTCCCAATAGGCGGTGTTGACTGGCGCGGGAAGGTCGAGGACGACATCGTTGACACGTTGCATCTTGGAGGCAATGCGGAATGGATCCGGGTGCGGCGACGGCGTGGTGGCGGAGCGGTACATCCACCACCGTGTGCGCTGCCTCGAATAGTCCGACCGCGTCTCGGCCATTGCGAAGTGCAAGACAAGGGTCGGAGCTCTACCGGGGGCGGGCATGCCGTGGAGCTTCTCGTCGTCAGTCATGACCTTGACGAGGCCACGCGCGTGGTGGACGAGCATGGCGCCAGATGGGAACCACCGCGCTATCTCCTTCAGATCCGCGTGAAGCGCCTCGTCGTCGCCGGCCAGATCCTCGATGGCCCTCTTGTTGGGGAACGTAGCAGAAATTCAAAAATTTTCCTACGTATCACCAAGATCTATCTATGGAGAGACCAGCAACGAGTAGAAAGAGAGTGCATCTACATACCCTTGTAGATCGCTAAGCGGAAGCGTTCAAGTGAACGGGGTTGATGGAGTCGTACTCGTCGTGATTCAAATCACCGATGATCAAGTGCCGAACGGACGGCACCTCCGCGTTCAACACATGTACAGCCCGGTGACGTCTCCCATGCCTTGATCCAGCAAGGAGAGAGGGAGAGGTTGAGGAAGACTCCATCCAGCAGCAGCACAACGGCGTGGTGGTGATGGAGAAGCGTGGCTATTCTGCAGGGCTTCGCCAAGCACCGCGAGAGAGGAGGAGCACTTGGGAGAGGGAGGGCTGCGCCAGGGGCAAGGGTGAAGCTCCCATGTGCCTCCCCACTATATATAGGGGTGGAGGGGGCTGGTTTCTTGCCCTCCAAGTCCATTGGGGCATTGGCAAAGGTGGGAGGAAAGAAATCCCA
The DNA here is from genome assembly GCA_963921465.1 of Triticum timopheevii. Lineage (NCBI taxonomy): Eukaryota > Viridiplantae > Streptophyta > Magnoliopsida > Poales > Poaceae > Triticum > Triticum timopheevii. The sequence continues at coordinate 482,323,069 of OY997270.1, read as the reverse complement.
TCATTTCCTTCCCCACCGATTGCTATCCCCCCTTTTTAGGGATCTTGATCTTATCCCTTTGGGATATGATCTTATTCCTTCTAAGGGGGGATCTTGGTGCGCCTTGACCAGGGGTGTGGGGCCTTTCCCCCACTACCCACGTTCATGTGGGTCCCCCCATGCAGGTGGGCCCCACTCCGGAACCTTCTAGAACCTTCCCGGTACAATACCGAAAAATCCCGAACATTTTCCGGTGGCCAAAATAGGACTTCCCATATATAAATCTTTACCTCCGGACCATTCCGGAACTCCTCGTGACGTCCGGGATCTCATCCGGGACTCCGAACAACATTCGGTAACCACATGCAAACTTCCTTTATAACCCTAGCGTCATCGAAACTTAAGTGTGTAGACCCTACGGGTTCGGGAGACATGTAGACATGACCGAGACGTTCTCCGGTCAATAACCAACAGCGAGATCTGGATACCCATGATGGCTCCCACATGTTCCACGATGATCTCATCGGATGAACCACGATGTCAAGGACTTAATCAATCCCGTATACAATTCCCTTTGTCTAGCGGTATTGTACTTGCCCGAGATTCGATCGTCGGTATCCTTATACCTTGTTCAATCTCGTTACCGGCAAGTCTCTTTACTCGTTCCGTAACACATCATCCCGTGATCAACTCCTTGGTCACATTGCGCATATGATGATGTCCTACCGAGTGGGCCCAGAGATACCTCTCCGCTTACACGGAGTGACAAATCCCAGTCTCGATTCGTGCCAACCCAACAGACACTTTCGGAGATACCTGTAATGCACCTTTATAGCCACCCAGTTACGTTGTGACGTTTGGTACACCCAAAGCATTCCTACGGTATCCGGGAGTTGCACAATCTCATGGTCTAAGGAAGAGATACTTGACATTGGAAAAGCTCTAGCAAACGAACTACACGATCTTAGTGCTAGGCTTAGGATTGGGTCTTGTCCATCACATCATTCTCCTAATGATGTGATCCCGTTATCAACGACATCCAATGTCCATAGCCAGGAAACCATGACTATCTGTTGATCACAACGAGCTAGTCAACTAGAGGCTCACTAGGGACATATTGTGGTCTATGTATTCACACGTGTATTACGATTTCCGGATAATACAGTTATAGCATGAATAAAAGACAATTATCATGAACAAGGAAATATAATAATACTTTTATTATTGCCTCTAGGGCATATTTCCAACAGTCTCCCACTTGCACTAGAGTCAATAATCTAGTTCACATCGATATGTGATTAACACTCAAGGTCTTATCGCCATGTGATCAACATCCAAAGAGTTTACTAGTGTCATTAAACTAGTTCACATCATCATGTGATTAACACTCAATGAGTTCTGGGTTTGATCATGTTGCTTGTGAGAGAGGTTTTAGTCAATGGGTCTGAACCTTTCAGATCCGTGTGTGTTTTACAAATCTCTATGTCATCTCCTAGATGTAGCTACCACGCTCTATTTGGAGCTATTCCAAATAACTGTTCTACTTGGAGCTATATTAAAAGTTGCTCCATTATACGTATCCGGTATCTCTACTCAGAGCTATCCGGATAGGTGTTAAGCTTGCATCGACGTAACTCTTTACGTCGAACTCTTTATCACCTCCACAATCGAGAAAATTCCTTAGTCCACTAGTTACTAAGGATAACTTTGACCGCTGTCCTGTGATCCATTCTTGGATCACTCTTGTACCCCTTGACTGACTCATGGCAAGGCACACTTCAGGTGCGGTACACAGCATAGCATATTGTAGAGAGCCTATGATAAAAGCATAGGGGACGACCTTCGTCCTTCCTCTTTCTTCTGCCGTGGTCGAGCTTTAAGTCTTAACTTCATACCTTATAACTCAGGCAAGAACTCCTTCTTTGACTGATCCATCTTGAACACCTTCAAGATTATGTCAAGGTACGTGCTCATTTAAAAGTACTATTAAGCATTTTGATCTATCTTATAGATCTTGATGCTTATTGTTCAAGTAGCCTAATCCAGGTTTTCCATTGAAAAACAGTTTTCAAATAACCCTATATGCTTTCTAGAAATTCTACATCATTTTTGATCATCAATATGTCAACAACATATACTCATCAGAAATTCCATAGTGCTCCCACTCACTTCTTTGGAAGTACAAGTTTCTCATAAACTTTGTATAAACCCAAAATCTTTGATCATCTTATCAAAGTGTACATTCCAACTCCGAGATGCTTACTCTAGTCCTTAGAAGGATCGCTGGAGCCAGCATACCTTTTAGCATCCTTAGGATCGTCAAAACCTTTCTGATTGTATTACATACAACCTTTCCTTACGAAAACTGGTAAGGAAACTCGTTTTGACATCCATCTGCTAGATTTCATAAATGCAGCTGATGCTAACACGAATCCGACGGACTTAAGCATCGCTACGGATGAGAAAATCTCATCATAGTCAACTCCTTGAACTTGTGAAAAACTTTTCGTCACAAGTCGAGCTCCATAGATGGTTACATTACCATCCACGTCCGTCTTCTTCTTAAAGATCCATTTATCTCAATGGCTTGCCGATCATCAGGCAAGTCCACCAAAGTTCATGCTTTGTTCTGATACATGGATCCTATCTCGGATTTCATGGCTTCTAACCATTTGTCGGAATTGGGCCCACCATTGCTTCTCCATAGCTCGTAGGTTCATTGTTATCTAGCAACATGACCTTCAAGACAGGATTACTGTACCACTCCGAAGTAGTACACGTCCTTGTCGTCCTACGAGGTTCGGTAGTGACTTGATCTGAAGCTTCATGATCACTATCATAAGCTTCCACTTCAATTGGTGTAGGTGCCACGGGAACGACTTCCTGTGCCCTGCTTCACACTGGTTGAAGTGATGGTTCAATAACCTCATCAAGTCTCCACCATCCTCCCACTCAACTTTTCGAGAGAAACCTTTCCTCGAGAAGGGACCCGATTCAAGAAACAATCCATATTGCTATCGGATCTGAATTAGGAGGTATACCCAACTGTTTTGGGTGTCCTATGAAGATGCATTTTATCCGCTTTGGGTTCGAGCTTATCAACCTGAAACTTTTTCACATAAGAGTCGCAGCCCCAAACTTTTAAGAAACGACAACTTAGGTTTCTCCAAACCATAGTTCAAACAGTGTCGTCTCAACGGAATTATGTGGTACCCTATTAAAGTGAATGTGGTTGTCTCTAATGCCTAACCCATGAACGATAGTGGTAATTGGATAAGAGACATCATGGTACGCACCATATACAATAGGGTGCAACTATGATGTTCGGACACACCATCACACTATGGTGTTCCAGGCAGTTTTAATTGTGAAACAATTTCCACAATGTCTTAATTGTGTGCCAAAACTCGTAACTCAGATATTCATCTCTATGATCATATCATAGACATTTTATCCTCCTGTCACAATGATCTTCTACTTCACTCTGAAATTACTTGAACCATTCAATAATTCAGACTTGTGTTTCATCAAGTAAATATTCTCAACATCTACTCGAATCATCTGTGAAGTAAGAACATAACGATATCCACTACATGCCTCAGCACTTATTGGATTGCATACATCAAAATGTATTTCTTCCCACAAGTTGCTTTCTAGTTCCATTTTACTGAAACCGAGGATTTCAGTCATCTTGCCCATGTGGTATGATTTGCATGTCTCAAGTGATTCAAGATCAAGTGAGTTCAAACGGTCCATTTGCATGGAGTTTCTTCATGCATATACACCAATAGACATGGTTCGCATGTCTCAAACTTTTCAAAAACGAGTGAGCCCAAAGATCCATCAACATGGAGCTTCTTCATGCGTTTTATACCGATATGACTTACGTGGCAGTGCCACAAGTAGGTGGTACTATCATTACTATCTTTTGGCATGAACATGTGTATCACTACGATCGAGATTCAATAAACCATTCATTTTAGGTGCAAGACCATTCAAGGTGTTATTCAAATAAACAGAGCAACCATTATTCTCCTTAAATGAATAACCGTATTGCAATAGACATAATCCAATCATGTCTATGCTCAACGCAAACACCAATCTCGATGGTAGAGGGAGCGTACGATGCTTTGATCATATCAACACTTGGAAACACTTCCAACACATATCGTCAGCTCACCTTTAGCTAGTCTCCGTTTATTCCGTAGCCTTTTGTTTCGAGTTACTAACACTTAGCAACTGAACCGGTATCTAATACCCTGGTGCTACTAGGAGTACTAGCAAAGTACACATTAACATAATGTATATCCAATATACTTCTATCGACTTTGCCAGCCTTCTCATCTACCAAGTATCTAGGGTAATTCTGCTCCAGTGGTTGTTCCCCTTATTACAGAAGCACTTAGTCTCGGGTTTCGGTTCAACCTTGGGTTTCTTCACTAGAGCAGCAGCTGATTTGCCGTTTCATGAAGTATCCCTTCTTGCCCTTGCCCTTCTTGAAACTAGTGGTTTCACCAACCATCAAAAAATTGATGCTCCTTCTTGATTTCTACTTTCGTGGTGTCAAACATCGTGAATACCTCAAGGATCATCATATCTATCCCTGATATGTTATAGTTCATCACAAAGCTCTAGCAGCTTGGTGGCAATGACTTTGGAGAAACATCACTATCTCATATGGAAGATCAACTCCCACTCGATTCAAGTGATTGTTGCACTCAGACAATCTGAGCACAAGCTCAACGATTGAGCTTTCCTCCTTAGTCTGCAGGCTAAGAAAATTGTCGGAGGTCTTATACCTCTTGACGTGGGCACGAGCCTGAAATCTCAATTTCAGCCCTCAAAACATCTCATATGTTCCGCGATGTTTCGAAAAACATCTTTGGTGCCTCTACTTAAGCCATTTAACTGAACTATCACGTAGTTATCAAAACGTGTATGTCCGATGTTCACAACATCCACAGACGACGTTTGGGGTTCAGCACACTGAGCGGTGCATTAAGGACATAAGCTTTCTACTGTCCGCATAATCGCTACTGTCAACTTTCAACTATATTTTCTCTAGGAACATAACTAAACAGTAGAACTAAAGCGCGAGCTTACGACATAATTTGCAAAAGGTCTTTTGACTATGTTCAGGATAATTAAGTTCATCTTATGAACTCCCACTCAGATAGACATCCCTCTGGTCATCTAAGTGATTACATGATCCGAGTCAACTAGGCCGTGTCCGATCATCACGTGAGACGGACTAGCCAACGTCGGTGAACATCTTCATGTTGATCGTATCTACTATACGACTCATGCTCGACTTTTCGGTCTCCGTGTTCCGAGGCCATGTCTGTACATGCTAGGCTCATCAAGTTAACCCTAAGTGTATTGCTGTGTAAATCTGTCTTACACCCGTTGTATGTGAACGTAAGAATCCATCACACCCGATCATCACGTGGTGCTTAGAAGCGACGAACTGTAGCAACGGTGCACAGTTAGGGGAGAACACTTCTTGAAATTGTTGTAAGGGATCATCTTATTTACTACCGTCGTTCTAAGTAAACAAGATGCATAAACATGATAAACATCACATGCAATCAAATAGTGACATGATATGGCCAATATCATTTTGCTCCTTTTGATCTCCATCTTCGGGGCTCCATGATCATCATCGTCACCGGCATGACACCATGATCTCCATCATCATGATCTCCATCATCGTGTCTCCATGAAGTCGTTTCGCCAACTTATTACTTCTACTACTATGGCTACCGGTTAGCAATAAAGTAAAGTAATTACATGGCGTTGTTCAATGACACGCAGGTCATACAATAAATAAAGACAACTCCTATGGCTCCTGCCGGTTGTCATACTCATTGACATGCAAGTCGTGATTCCTATTACAAGAACATGATCAATCTCATACATCACATATCATTCATCACATTCTTGTTGGCCATATCACATCACATAGCATACCCTGCAAAAACAAGTTAGACGTCCTCTAATTGTTGTTTGCATGTTTTACGTGGCTGCTATGGGTTTCTAGCAAGAACGTTTCTTACCTACGCAAAACCACAACGTGATATGCTAATTGCTATTTACCCTTCATAAGGACCCTTTTCATCGAATCCGTTCCGACTAAAGTGGGAGAGACTGGCACCCGCTAGCCACCTTATGCACCAAGTGCATGTCAGTCGGTGGAACCTGTCTCACGTAAGAGTACGTGTAAGGTCGGTCCGGGCCGCTTCATCCCACAATACCGTCGAAACAAGATTGGACTAGTAACGGTAAGCATATTGAACAAAATCAACGCCCACAACTACTTTGTGTTCTACTCGTGCAAAGAATCTACGCAATAGACCTAGCTCATGATGCCACTGTTGGGGAACGTAGCAGAAATTCAAAAAATTTCCTACGTATCACCAAGATCTATCTATGGAGAGACCAGCAACGAGTAGAAAGAGAGTGCATCTACATACCCTTGTAGATCGCTAAGCGGAAGCGTTCAAGTGAACGGGGTTGATGGAGTCATACTCGTCGTGATTCAAATCACCGATGATCAAGTGCCGAACGGACGGCACCTCCGCGTTCAACACACGTACAGCCCGGTGACGTCTCCCATGCCTTGATCCAGCAAGGAGAGAGGGAGAGGTTGAGGAAGACTCCATCCAGCAGCAGCACAACGGCGTGGTGGTGATGGAGAAGCGTGGCTATTCTGCAGGGCTTCGCCAAGCACCGCGAGAGAGGAGGAGCACTTGGGAGAGGGAGGGCTGCGCCAGGGGCAAGGGTGAAGCTCCCATGTGCCTCCCCACTATATATAGGGGTGGAGGGGGCTGGTTTCTTGCCCTCCAAGTCCATTGGGGCGTTGGCAAAGGTGGGAGGAAAGAAATCCCATCATTTCCTTCCCCACCGATTGCTATCCCCCCTTTTTAGGGATCTTGATCTTATCCCTTTGGGATATGATCTTATTCCTTCTAAGGGGGGATCTTGGTGCGCCTTGACCAGGGGTGTGGGGCCTTTCCCCCACTACCCACGCTCATGTGGGTCCCCCCATGCAGGTGGGCCCCACTCCGGAACCTTCTAGAACCTTCCCGGTACAATACCGAAAAATCCCGAACATTTTCCGGTGGCCAAAATAGGACTTCCCATATATAAATCTTTACCTCCGGACCATTCCGGAACTCCTCGTGACGTCCGGGATCTCATCCGGGACTCCGAACAACATTCGGTAACCACATGCAAACTTCCTTTATAACCCTAGCGTCATCGAAACTTAAGTGTGTAGACCCTACGGGTTCGGGAGACATGTAGACATGACCGAGACGTTCTCCGGTCAATAACCAACAGCGGGATCTGGATACCCATGATGGCTCCCACATGTTCCACGATGATCTCATCGGATGAACCACGATGTCAAGGACTTAATCAATCCCGTATACAATTCCCTTTGTCTAGCGGTATTGTACTTGCCCGAGATTCGATCGTCGGTATCCTTATACCTTGTTCAATCTCGTTACCGGCAAGTCTCTTTACTCGTTCCGTAACACATCATCCCGTGATCAACTCCTTGGTCACATTGCGCATATGATGATGTCCTACCGAGTGGGCCCAGAGATACCTCTCCGCTTACACGGAGTGACAAATCCCAGTCTCGATTCGTGCCAACCCAACAGACACTTTCGGAGATACCTGTAATGCACCTTTATAGCCACCCAGTTACGTTGTGACGTTTGGTACACCCAAAGCATTCCTACGGTATCCGGGAGTTGCACAATCTCATGGTCTAAGGAAGAGATACTTGACATTGGAAAAGCTCTAGCAAACGAACTACACGATCTTAGTGCTAGGCTTAGGATTGGGTCTTGTCCATCACATCATTCTCCTAATGATGTGATCCCGTTATCAACGACATCCAATGTCCATAGCCAGGAAACCATGACTATCTGTTGATCACAACGAGCTAGTCAACTAGAGGCTCACTAGGGACATATTGTGGTCTATGTATTCACACGTGTATTACGATTTCCGGATAATACAGTTATAGCATGAATAAAAGACAATTATCATGAACAAGGAAATATAATAATACTTTTATTATTGCCTCTAGGGCATATTTCCAACACCTCTGCCATGCGGGGGTGTTGTCCATGGCGTCGGCGGCGGCGTGTAGCTCGGCAGCGCCGAGGGTTTTCTTGGTGGATTGTGGAGCGAGGTAGCGGGGAGACCGAGGCGCGGCGACATGGGTGGACTGGGGAGCGAGATGGAGTTGAGTGGAGGAGTAAAACGGTGATTCGCTTTAAAGGCTAGGAAACCGAATCGACGGACCGACCGAGCTAGTGGAACGGTGGGTGTGCTTAAGTATAGTGTGTGCTAGTAGCTAAAAAAAGAACTACTTCTATCACACTGGCAATGCAGTTACATTTCCTACCCACATGTCCTGGGTTCGAGTCCAGGCCTGCACATTTTTTGATCTAATCTTTTTCATTCGCAGAAAGTTAGTCATTTGCACAAGCTTAGTTATGTGCACAAACTTAGTTAACTAAAACAAATATAAACCACATCATTTATAGAAATGCAGTACGGTACAAACTAGAAGCAATAGGAAGGTGCGCCCGCCCACCACCAGAGAGAAGCGAGGAGCGACGCAGGGCGGCCGGCGGCTAGGTTTCCACCGAGCCGCCTGAGGCGACGCGGGGTCGGGGAGATGTTTTCGGCCAGTATAGTTTGATCAGTGGGTTTTTGGGTGGAGATCTAGTCACTGGATAGTATACCTATCTGATCGCTAGTTAGTTTAAGGCTATTCACACATGTGCATCCCTTGTGAAGATGTCATGTGTGTTACATTGAGAATTTTCTGGAGCATAAACCCCAAATATATTGACTTGTATCTTTTGTTTCCTGGTGTTTTACATGGACATCAAAACAATCAAGTTTCTTCGCTTTTGGATTTAACCATAAGATATGTTCAAGGATACCTATAAGTTTGTAGACCTACCCAGATCGGGCATAAAAAAAAAACCTTCCCGACCATGTGCCCAACTATAGGTGAGAGCTTCCACATGTAGGATTTCATTAAAAGAACCAACATGCAAGCAACTGAGCAGTACTGTTTAGACAAAAAAACTACTGTATTTTACTAAGGTGCAATAGCAAGAAGCAACTACTTACCAAGGACAATTTGTCAGACATATATCCAATGCATCATGCCTACAATGCATGATAAGGAATAGTGATCCAGTCGCTCACTTTCACTTGCCATCCTCGTTAATAGAATATGTTGAAAGAGCAATCGTCCCATCATTGCGTAGTCCTTGGATCCAAGAGAACATCTGTCTCTCCTTCCAAATCCTCCTGCATTATCACCGCAGAGTACGATCAAACCACTCTATCAGCTGATCAATAGCATAGCAGAGCAGCACAATTTGAATAGGCACACGACACTTGTAAAACTAATCAGAAACAACAATAATCAGATAATCGTGCAGACATGTTCCTAAATCTGGAAGTTGCATGTGACATCAGATCATCCCATCACCAATCAGGAGCAGGAGACTTACAGAAAACAGAGAGGTGCGGCATATTCAATTATTCACTATAGAAACAAGTTCGAACGGGCTTGTAGTTTGGCAGACCTGCACGTAGAAGACACTATGGGCATGGAGGTCAGAGTTGTGGATGTGGAAGTAATTGTCGCCATGGCGTGGCGCAAGTGGTCGAAGAGCTGTTATAAAATATTGAAAAGACCAGTATGGGGCCGTTACAACCAAAATCAGAAGAAAAAAAGTATCTAATGATATGTTCATTTTTCTTGTAGGGTATGGAATATGCAACTACTTTTGACTAACATTTCATAACTTAACGGGCAAAGCATTAATGGCCATTTCGGAGATGACAAAAACAGGAAAATAGCTTTATATATATTCCTAGTTCACCTTCAGGATCGACAAAGTTTCGAGATGTTTTCTCGAAACAATCTCAACAAAATCAAACCAGCGAACAGCAACAGTTCAAAAATCATCTCTATTCCTAAGCAAAGGTTTCTAATTTTTCCCTCCCAAGTAACCACCGAATAGATAGATACCCACAAGACATAGAGATTCCAATTCATCTCTCAAAGACATTACTATTATTATTATTCAATTAATCTGCAGAGGGCCATAGTTTGGCATTACAGCTACGGCATCAACTTACTTTAGAATATGGATATGGAAATCTCCCGATAATCCAAGCAGCTAGTATTATACACAGAAGAATACAACCTGAGGGCCTCTAGTAATGGCGGTAATCTCTCGCCTCTACCACATCACACTAGTAGAAAAAGGGTCAAACGTGAAGCACATTAGTGCCGGTTTGTATTAGAGCCGGCACAAATGTATACATTAGTGCCGGTTCCAACGGCTAGCCGGGCCGCTCTCATTAGTACCGGTTCGTGGCTAACCTTTAGCACCGGTTCGTGCCACGAACCGGTACTAATGAGGGTGGTGGCAGGATGTTGTCAGTCTGGGCCTCCTCCAGCACCTTTAGTACCGGTTCGTGCCACAAACCGGTACTATAGGTCCTCCTGCATATAAACCCTTCGTCCAGCTCGCTCTGTTCTTCCCCCTTTCCCCTCTCCTCTCCTCTCTGTTCTTCCTCTTCCCCTCGAGCTCATCACACATTTTGCCCAAAATTTGTCAAGATTTGAAGGCCCCCATCCATTCAAGTGATCACAAAGGTTAGCAACTTTGTCCTTTCATCTCTCATTGCTAGATTAGCTCTTGCAATGCTTTATATAGTTATTAATTTGTGAGTTTAGTAATTTGGGAGGAAATATATATATGTGCTAGTATTTGATTAATATGCAATTTGAGGTCAAAAATAACACTTAGTTTGCATATGTAGGTGTGGTTTAATTAGTGCCTTCTAAATCTCTGTCGTAACCACCGTCGATCGCCCGCACCGTCCGGCCGCCGGCACCACCTTGTGGTGAGCCTCTTGTTCATGAAATTTTATATAAAAAATTGATGTTTGTGTGATTTGGATATATAGTTACTCGTATAATTATCTTACCCGTACGTTGTTTGTTATACATAGTGCCATGGTTTTGATATCCGTCCCCGTCGGCCCTCGTCCTTGTTATGATTCGGATGTGGTATATTCTCTTTTAAAACTATTTGTTGCATTTCGTGTTTATGACAAATTATGCCCATCAAGTTGACATACATATTTTTATCTAGGAGGTATGTGAACCGGAAATTCCAACCGACCCTATTGTCGAGAGGTTAAATTTAGTTGAAAGAGAAAACGAGTACTTGAAAGAAAAATTGAAAAGAATTGAGGGGGAGAAGATGGAATTGGAGTTGCATGTTGCCGATGTCGTCGATGATCACAAGATCAAGATGGAGAAAATGCGTTTGAAGATTAGAAAGATTAGAAAATATGCCATCGATAGTGAGGCTTGATATCATTATGTTGTTGGATCAATTGTTACCTTAGTTGCGATCTTGATCGCATTTGTTATTGCATTTAAATGCTTTAGCTAGAGAGTTATTTGCTTGTTGCATTTAAGTGTTGTATGAACTTTATGTATGAACTTGTATTAATTTGGTCTATTCGGTGTTGTGTAATGAAGATGAGCCGGCAATGGATGTACGATGACCGATGCTCTCCCCAGTTCGTTGAGGGCGTGCATACTTTTCTGCTTGCGGCTGAGGCAAACAAGTGGGCGGATGGTTTTATGCCTTGTCCATGTGCTGGCTGTAAGAATGGTCCCAATTACTCTACGTCAAGAACCATTCACGTCCACCTGTTTGAGTCCGGTTTCATGCCCCACTATAATGTTTGGACCAAGCACGGAGAAAGAGGGGTTATGATGGAAGACAATGAAGAAGAAGAGGACGACGACAGCTATCCTGGCCATGGGTTCCCTGAATACGATGATACAACAATGGGGGAAGAAGCTGAGCCGGTAATGCGGGAAGAAGCTGAGCCGGCAATGCAGGAAGAAGCTGAAGAAGAGGCATCAGATGAGCCCGTTGATGATCTAGGTCGGGCCATTGCCGATGCAAAGAGAAACTGCGCAAGTGATTTGGAGAAGAAAAAGTTGCAGCGCATGTTAGAGGATCACAAAAAATTGTTGTACCCGAATTGCGTAGGTGACAAGAAAAAGTTGGGCACCACACTGGAATTGCTGCAATGGAAGGCAAAGAATGGTGTATCTGACAAGGGATTTGGAAAGTTGCTGGCAATGATAAAGGATATGCTTCCAAAGGACAACGAATTACCCGAGAGTACGTACGAAGCAAAGAAGGCTGTCTGCCCTCTAGGGTTAGAGGTGCAGAAGATACATGCATGCCCTAATGATTGCATCCTCTACCGCGGTGAGTACGAGGATTTGAACGCTTGCCCGGTATGTGGTGCATTGCGCTATAAGATCAACCGCGATGAGCCTGGTGATGTCGAGGGCGAGCGCCCCAGGAAGAAGATTCCTGCTAAGGTGATGTGGTATTCTCCTATAATACCACAGTTGAAACGTTTGTTCCAAAACAAAGAGCATGCCAAGGCGATGCGATGGCACAGAGAAGACCGTAAGAAAGACGGAAAGTTGAGAGTACCCGCTGACGGGTCGCACTGGAGAAAAATCGAAAGAAAGTACGGGAAGGAGTTTGCAGATGACGCAAGGAGCGTATGGTTTGGTCTAAGCGCAGATGGCATTAATCCTTTTGGGGAGCAGAGCAGCAACCATAGCACCTGGCCTGTGACTCTATGTTTGTATAACCTTCCTCCTTGGTTGTGCATGAAGCGGAAGTTCATTATGATGCCAGTGCTCATCCAAGGCCCTAAGCAACCCGGCAACGACATTGATGTGTACCTAAGGCCATTAGTTGAAGAACTCTTACAACTGTGGAATGGAACAGGTGTACGTGCGTGGGATGAGCACATGGGGGAAGAATTTGACCTAAAGGCGTTGCTGTTCGTGACCATAAATGATTGGCCTGCTCTCAGTAACCTTTCAGGACAGACAAACAAGGGATACCGCGGATGCACGCACTGTTTGGATGATACCGACAGTATATATTTAAATAGTTGTAAGAAGAATGTGTACCTGGGACATCGTCGATTTCTTCCGAGCAGGCATCCCGTAAGAAAGAAAGGCAAGCATTTCAAAGGTGAGGCAGATCACCGGACGAAGCCTCGCCACCGTACTGGTGCTGATGTACATGATATGGTCAAGGATTTGAAGGTGATATTTGGAAAGGGTCCTGGCGGACAACCTGTTCCAAAGGACGCGGACGGACGCGCACCCATGTGGAAGAAGAAATCTATATTTTGGGACCTGCCATATTGGAAAGACCTAGAGGTCCGCTCCGCAATCGACGTGATGCACATGACGAAGAATCTTTGCGTGACCCTGCTTGGCTTCTTGGGCGTGTATGGGAAGACAAAAGATACACCTGAGGCACGGGAGGACCAGCAACGTATGCACGGAGAAGACGGCATACATCTGGGTCATGCAAGCTATGCTCTTACCAAAGAAGAGAAGGAAATCTTCTTTGAATGCCTGCTCAGTATTAAGGTACCGTCTGGCTTCTCGTCAAAGATAAAGGGAATAATAAACATGGCAGAGAAAAAGTTCCAGAACCTAAAGTCTCATGACTGCCACGTGATTATGATGCAACTGCTTCCGGTTGCATTGAGGGGGCTTCTACCGGAAAATGTTCGATTAGCCATTGTGAAGCTATGTGCATTTCTCAATGCAATCTCTCAGAAGGTAATCGATCCAGAAATCATACCAAGGTTACAGAATGATTTGGTGCAATGTCTTGTCAGTTTCGAGTTGGTGTTCCCACCATCCTTCTTCAACATCATGACGCACGTCCTAGTTCACCTATGCGAAGAGATTAACGTTTTGGGTCCTATATTTCTACACAATATGTTCACCTTTGAGAGGTTCATGGGAGTCTTAAAGAAATATGTTCATAACCGTGCTAGGCCAGAAGGAAGCATCTCCAAGGGCCATCAAAATGAGGAGGTCATTGAGTTTTGTATTGACTTTATTCCTGACCTTAAGCCGATTGGTGTTCCTGAATCGCGGCATAAGGGCAGACTGGATGGAAAAGGCACGCTAGGAGGGAAACAAATAATATGTATGGACGGGCATTCTCTCACTGAAGCACACTACACAGTTCTACAGAATTCCACCTTGGTGGCTCCGTATATGGATGAACACAAGAATTTGCTACGCTCCAAACACCCGGAGCAGTCTGATGACTGGATTACACATGAACGAACCAGGAGTTTCGCCAGCTGGTTGCAGACACGTACCATGCATGACACCTCTATTGAAGATGACATGTACTTGTTGTCCCAGTTACCATCTTCGAATATAATGACTTTCAAAGGGTACGAGATAAATGGTAATACATTTTACACGATCGCCCAAGATAAGAAGAGCACCAACCAAAATAGTGGTGTACGCTTTGATGCAGAAACCAAGACGGGAAAGGAAACATATTATGGTTATATACAGGACATATGGGAACTTGACTATCGACGTGGTTTAAAGGTCCCTTTGTTTCGGTGCAAATGGGTCAATATGACATGAGGCGGGGTAACGGAAAACCCGCAGTACGGAATGACAATAGTGGATCTCAACAATCTTGTGTATGCAGACGAACCATTCGTCCTAACCAATGATGTGGCACAGGTTTTCTATGTGAAGGACATGTCTACCAAGCCAAGAAAAAGAAAAGATAAGGAAGCGAATGCATCGTACGATGAGCCAAAGCGGCACATAGTTCTTTCTGGGAAGAGAAACATTGTGGGAGTGGATGACAAGACAGACAAGTCAGAAGATTATGAAAAGTTTGATGAAGTTGCTCCATTCACAGTGAATATTGACCCGAGCATCCCGTTAAATGACGAAGATTTTCCATGGTTACGGCGCAAAGGGACACACGCGAAGAAAAAGTTTCACACCCAAAGATCTGGGATGTGATCGGCTTCACTATCATCACTTTTTTCTGTGTCTCACACCCAGGAGGGAATGTCTGTAATAGTTAGGGTAGTTATGTGTTTTGGCATTTGAAACGCGAAGAAATTTTATGTGCAAACAAATTCTTTTCATGCATTTACTGATTTTTTTTCCAGCTAAATGACCCTGAAATTGAAAGCAATTCAAATGAACTCAGAAAAGGTTGAAAGTTCGCATGGTATCATAATTTCATACAAGTAGCATGTGCAAGAAAGTAGAGAGGGTTACGGCAAAAATTGGATGCACTTCGTGTACAAAATGGACAATCTCTTTCGAAGTATCAGGGTTTCCGACGAAAACTGAACTGTTACAAAGGCATTTCATTTTTTAAATAACCTAAGCATTACTAAATTGAATATAATGATAAAACACACTAATATTAAACATAAGAAAAAAGAATCACTGAAAAAACTTTTTTCAAAGTTAAGTTATTCACAAACTAGTGATTCACACAAATTTCAAATAATTAAAAATTTAAACTATTCAAATTTGAAATCTACCGGCACTAACAGAAAGTTTGTAATTTTTTGTACCTAAAGCTAAAATATTCACAAAGAAACTCCAGATATAGCAAAAAAACAACTCAAAAATAAATAAAACAAAAAAAATAAAGCAAAAAAAATTAAGAAAAAAAAGCCCGCCTACTGGGCCAAAGCGGCCTGCATACGACTAGCAACACAACCTTTCGTTGGGCCAGGATGCTGGCCCGCGAAGGCCCAGTAGGCCCACTAGGCGAAGAGGACAGGTAGGCCCAGTAGGCCTGATTAGGAGAGGAGCTCGAGAGAGCTACCGCACTGGGGCTTATAAACCAGTGCGGTAGCCCCTCGACTAGCGAGGTGGGACTAAACTTGCCGCACCGCACCTGCGCCAGCGCACCCCCTTTAGTACCGGGTCGTGGCACAAACCGGTACTAAAGGGGGGGGGCCTTTAGTACCGGTTTGTGCCACCACCCGGTACTAAAGGGGGTCGCTTCCCGCCGCTTGGCCTGGCCAAAACAGGCCTTTAGTACCGGTTGGTGGCTCCAACCGGTACTAAAGGTGCCTTCTATATATACAACAGCTACGAAAATTTCGGTTTCCCTCTGTTTGTTCCTCTCTTCCGTCGTCTACGTCACCGTCGCCGCTGCCCTCGATCGTCTCCGTCGCCGCTTGTCTCCGTCGCCGCCCCCGTCCCCGTCGCCTCCCCCGTCCCCGTCGCCGCCCTCATCTCCGTCGCCGCCCCAGGCCCGTCCCCGTCGCGCCGTCCCCGTCCCCGTCGCGCCGTCCCCGCCCCGGCCGTCGCCTCGCCGTCACCGTCGCCCGATGTGAGCTCTCCCCCTCTAACCCCTCTCCCTCGCCCCCGGCGGCCACCATGGGCGCCGCCCCTCCCCGAGCCTGTACACACACACAAGCATGTTTAATTAGTTTAGATAATTGGTCTTTAATTAGTTTAGATTATTTAGATTATTATTTTGTATGTTTAATTAGTTTAGATAATTAGTGTTTAATCAGTACACACACACACACACGTATTTTGTATGTTTAATTAGTTTAGATTATTTAGATTATTATTTTTTCACTATTATATATGTATGAATGCATGTTAGATGAATATAATTAGTGTTTAATCAGTTAGAAATTAGTGTTATATAGAAATGTTAGAAATTAGTGTTATATAGAAATGTTAGAAATTTTAGTGTTATTTAGATTATTTAGATTAGCATAATTGGTGTTATATAGAAATGTTAGAAATTTTAGTTATCAAAATCCAATCATTAAAAAATGTTACTTTTTGCGGGCATATAGCTAGTATTTGTTCTCGACGATGCCCGGCCCGCATCCTCGCCGTCAACCCGTCCACGACGACGTCGAGCCGACCTATGTCCGGGACTGGGCTCCGCCGGGCTGGCACTGGGAGGTGCTGCCTGGAGGGGCGTGCCGCTTGATGAGGAACCCGGCCTCGGGTCCCGTCGTCGACCCTGATCTCGTTCGGTGGCGTTCGCGTGGGCCAGTTTCGGTGCGGAGGGACCCGGCCCCGCCGGAGGTGGTACGTCACCGTGTCAGGGAGGAGGACGACCACGTCCATCGCTACATGGTTGCGTTAGAGGGCGGCAGGTTCTCCAATACCTGGCAGTTTCTTCGGGGATCTCACTTCAGCTATGATCCTGTGAGGGTTCCTTCTCTTTGGGTGTCCACCGCCCACGCCGGAGGAACCGCGAGTGTCCTAGATTCTTCTGTAGTATTCGATCTTTATTAGCTAATAGCCAGTGATGTACTATTCAATATTATATATTATTCGAGACGATGTATTCGAGATTATATCTATTATTCTAGACGATGTATTTGAGATTATATCTATTATTCGAGACGATGTAATTTGAATACTAAATTGTTTTATATTTCTTTTGGATTAGTTAAATAAAAGCTACGGCAGACAATACCGACAGAGAGGGAGAACAGACCATGTTCGATATGATACGCGGGCCAGATGATAATCAGAATGAAGAAGATTATGACGGCTCCGAATTTCTAAACAACACCGGAGAGGGTGATATGATATTCAATCGCGACGACCAAATTGATGAAGTCATGAACTACGATTATGACGATGACGAAGAACATGTTGATCCTGAAACAACAAAGACCGGCGAGGTATATATATTTATATAAGCAGGCATCTGGTGATCATCACATGTTTTAAATGACTTGAAGATATATTAACGAATCGATCTTTGTTCTTTCAGCCATCCGGATCGAGCAAATCTTCAAGCAAAATGACACAACGAGGCCCGAACAAAAATTTGAAGCAGGGCGTAAAGTACAATATCGAGGCATGCAGCCCTACTGGCAAATCATTAGCGCCTAAGAAGATTGCGGACAAGTTCGTTCGTCAGTGCGGAGTTCTTGTGAAGGACCAACTCCCGATCAAACTTCAAGAATGGAGAGAGCCATCAAAGCCACGTCCAGATGTTACTTTTGTCGACAAGAATCAAAAAGATCTGCTTTGGGATACTCTCATGGAACATTTCACCCTACCAGATCATTTCACAGAAGCAGATGTGCAGAAAGTCAAGGAGGCTGCTCTTAAGATGATGGCGATTGCATTCAAGAACCACAAGAATCGTGAATGGAAGAAGTACGTCAAGGGAGGAAGGAAGACTCCAGTATTCAAGGGAACACTAGAGAACCAACGTGCTCATTGGGACGATTTCGTGAAATTCAAGGATTCGGAATTAGCTAAGGAACGGTCGAGAATAAACAAGAAGAATGCCAAAAAAAGGATAAGTTCCATAAGCTGGGGCCTGGTGGCTATGCGGTGGCAATGCCTAAGTGGGATAAGTCTGAGAAAGAGATGGAGGATGCAGGTGTCACTCCGGCTACTAAGAGCTGGCCCCCCAGGGTCAGGACTTGGTTCTATGCGCATGCGGGGGAGTTGGACCCGGAGACAGGCAATGTTTCGACGAGGGCAAGTCTGAAGGGAGCCGACGATGCGATACTTGTTGCAATAGAAGAGGCACGATCGGGGGTGTTCCAGCCCAACAGAGAGAATGACGAGCTTACGCGTGCCCTGGGAAATCCTGAACACCCGGGAAGAACACGAGGCAAGGGCGCTATTCCGTGGTATGAGGGGTTTTCAGAATGGAACACCGAATACAGAACCCGTGCAAGAAAGAAGATTGCGGAGGAGAAGAAGAGGAAGATGGAGGAGGAGCAGAGGAAGCGGGACTATGAACGCCTTCAAGGCCTAGAAGCAAGTCAAGCGGAATTGGCAGTCAAATTCCAGCGGCAGCAGGAGCAGATCGACTCACTTACCCATCAAAGGGGGTCTCAGCAGCTGCAGCAGCTAGCGGATGATCCAGCATTGGATAGCACCGGCCCATCCATGCCGAGAAGCAGCGTGGGTTCCGTCCCGGACGACGCAATGCTGGGTAGATACCCCGTGGATGACATCACGGAGAACACTAACTGCGAGCTACACGTCAAAATGAAGAACATGTCCATGAAGGTGGCGGACGGCTTTGCTTTTACAAGTCCCCCCAAGGCAACCTTCCATTGCAACCCGATTCCAGCGGGCTATGCTCGTGTCTTGGTTGATGAGGTGGTGGACCCACCATATTCAGAGCTACAGCTTGACATTGCTGGAAGTGACGGCGAGCGCTTTCTCGGAGAGGCCAAACATCGTATCATCCTATGGAAAAAGGATTGCATCATCTTTCGAAGGCCACCGACACCGCGTCAGCCAACTCCTCGTCGAAGTCCGCCACCGAGTCAGCAGACTCCCACTCCTGCAAGTCCACCAAGTCCGGCAAAGTGTCAGGCCACTCCTCCTCCTCCAAGTCCGACAAAGTGTCAGGCCACTCCTCCTCCTCCAAGTCCGCCACAGCGTCAGACGTCCACTCCTCCTCCAAGTCCGGCACAACCTCAGGCCACTCCTCCTCGTCCAACTCAGCCCTGTCAGCCGTCTCCGCTGGCTCAGCAACCGCAGAAGAGACACCCCGTAGCTATGGTGCGTAGCGGTACGAGTCGAGGTAGTACAGGAAGTACAGGCGGAGGCAAGCGATATAAATATGGTCCAAGCCTCACGCCTCTTCCGCAGAGGTCTTATGACAGGTCCGAGGAGGAAATCACAGCCATATCGATGGCCGAGGTGGAAGCCCATTTTGCACCGAAACCGCCACCGCCGCCAAGGGAGAAAGTGCCTGAGGAAACGATTGACCACTTCATTCGTATGGCTCAACCACCAGCTCCCAAGCCTGTTGACACAGACTATGAGCGCCACATCAGGAAGTTAAATCGAGCACGTCTACAAAGGGAGGAGAGCACGTCTACATCGGGATCGAGCAAACAAGAAGCAGCTGCCAAAAACTGCGGGAAAACCATTCCCCAGCTGGGAGAACAGGCGGCGCAATCGATCCCCTCGCTTATTGTGCCAACAACAGGTGACAGTACGCGCGCCCAATATTATTGTGGGATAACAGTGCATGTTCCCTAGGTGGGCAATGTGGTAATAACGGAGGAGCATATAATGCAGGCTGAAGTTCTCAACATCACTGTTGGACAACTCCTCGAGATCGAGCCCATGCCTTTGCTTAGAGAGGATGAAATAAAACGGAAATATGTCCGGGGCCAACCTTTGGTCGCGCCAGACAAGGTCAAGAACCTCCCAACGAGAATGTATGAATTGCATCAATGGTACATGAACATTACCAAGATTTCAGATCGATTGTCCCTCATGGTGAATGTCAAGGAGGAGCATTACTACCATGAGAAAGCTGTGTCCGTTAAGTATACTGAAATGTTTCAGTTATACAATCAAGACGCACTCGACAAATCTATCGTCGGTTGCTATTGTCTGTAAGTGATTTCTTTCTATAATTTAAGTCTCAAGCTAGCTGTAGTGATCCTTTTGATCAATCATTACCTGTAATTATCCTCACTATATTCTTTTCTGTGGTATTATGCAGGATGAAGATGTATGAAATGAGAAAAGGTGGACGCTTTAGCATTGGGTTCATTGACCCAAATACCGTTAACGAATACACATGGAAGATAAATCAACGTCAGCAAAAGAACGTAGAGGACAACATGCTAGAGTTCTTGAAGCGCCTCAAATACAATGAAGATATACTACTTCCTTACAACTTCCAGTGAGTCACACTGTCTTGTACTACAAATTCTCTGTTTTTGCCTACTAGCTAGCTACATGTTTTTGCTTACATATGCCCGCTTAATTAAGACATGCAAACGTGTGTGCATGCAGATTTCACTGGGTCTTGTGTATCATTAAAGTTGACGCCAGAACAGTTGAAGTACTGGACTCACTAATCTCAGAAAAAACTGACTATAACATCTTGTTTGGGATAGTCAATAGGTAATTTCAATCATTATTAACTATATATCTCGGCCTATTTAGTTCATCATTTCATGATATGAACTATTTAATAACCCCTTTATTCATTTTCTTTGTCAGCGGGCAGTGCTTGGGCAAGGTTCATTGCCATCACGCCCGGCGAATGGAAACAAAAGCTTAAATGGTTTCGACCCAAGGTAAGCAATTAAGTAGTACTAGCTAGCTAGCTAGCTGCCATCTCTTTAATTATCATGCTTGATTAATTATTATCTAATCAAATTCCATTCTCGTAAAGGCCCTGAAGCAGGCGCAGGGGACTGATCTGTGTGCATTCTGCGTTTGCGAGAACATTCGCATGATGGCGTCCGAAAGGAGCAGATCTCAAAGACAGGAATGGGTACGCTTGTCAGAACACTATTCACAATTTTTACACCATTATCGATATCTAGTCACACAACTAATACACATGCATATTGATCTCCTTCTTAACAGTTCAAAGAGGTGCGGGAGAAGCTCCTAGAAACGGAGCGCGTAGAACCACTTCAAAAGGAAATAGCGGGATTTTTGCTCGACCAGGTCATAATCCGAAGGGAGAATTCTATTACCCGTTACCGCCCCCATGAAAACCACTTTCAATTGTCATCGTGCTCCGAAGGCACCAATTAGGCTAATGCCACTGGCTCCGAAGGCAACATGCATATGTAGGAGAAATTGTATATAGCTATACATGTGTGTATGTGTGAATTAATTAATATGGTGGTTTGTGAGACATTGATGATATATATATGCATGATTGGTTCTACTAGAAATTCTATTTATATATATATATATATATATATATATATATATATATATATATGCATAACGTGTACAATGTGTAGTATCGTAAAATACTAGCAAACGAAAAAGAATTAAAATGAAAACACAAAATTAAATGAAAAAGAAATCATAAAACTAAAAAAAAACCCAAACCTTATAGTACCGGTTGGTCTTATCAACCGGTACTAAAGGGCTCCAGGCCCCCGGAGCTAGCTCGTGCCACGTGGTTGCCCTTTAGCACCGGTTCGTGCTGAACTGGTACTAAAGGGGGGGGCCTTTAGTGACCACAATTTAGTGCCGGTTATGAAACCAGCACTACAGGGCCTTACGAACCGCTGCTATTGCCCAGTTCTGCACTAGTGTCAAATGAGACCAGAATCGCTCCCACGCAACGGCGGCAACACGAAAGCACGACGTGTACAAGAGCACTCGTAGTAGGAGGGGGGCGGGGGCAAACCTTACCGACTCGCTCTCATAGAGCCGTCGATCTGGAGGCAGGCCGCAGCCGCCATCCGCCGTGGACACCCGGCCAGTCCATCTCTGTCGCAGCCGCGCGCCAAAGGATCACCGATGCGCCCCTGCTCGCTGGAATCCTAAATTCCCCTCCGGCAGATTCAGATGGAGCGAGAGGCTGGGAGGGGAGGCGGAACTGCAGGAGCAGGGGCGCTGATCTCTGGTCTCTGCTCACTCGCCTGCCGCCAGGGGAGTTTCTAGGGCGAAGGGGGAGCGGGGCCGCGGCGGGGAGAGAAGAGGACGGGTCGGCATCCGAGAAAAGGGGGAGATTTGGGGTCGGTTTCGTTGGGCGTTTCGGCCTGGCATCAGGTGACTCATGGGCCGTCGTGTCTCTGGTTCTAGTCTAAGAAATATTGGAACATGTTACTCAAAAATAATAATTGGAACATTTGCCTAAAAAATGAAATATTGGAACATAATCGGCTGATCGTTGCGTACAAGAAGAATAGTTTCACTCATCTAAAAAAAATAGTTTGGCATGGTGAGCATTTATTATTATATAGGGCAAGCATATTTTTAATACACACTGAACCTTTATTGGAAAACATGATGAATAGTCTTTTATACATGGCTTACATGATTTAATACAAGACAAATGTTTTTTTGTATTACACGATGAACACTTCTAAAATATACGATGAATGATCTTTTAGTAATGCAAGACAAACATTTCAATACAAGATGAACATTTTTGTAAACTAAATGGCAAACATTTTTAAATACAGGGTAAACTTTTTTGAAAATACACAATTGACCTTTTGAATACATAGTGAAAAATTGTTAAATACAGGACTAACATTTTTAATACGCAATTAGCATTTTTGTACATGATCAACATTATTAAATACACAATGAATATTTTCTAGAACACGATGAACATTTTTAATACACAATTAAGATTTTTGTACATGATCAACACTATTAAATAAAATGAATATTCTAGAACACGATGAACATTTCTAATACACCATAAATGTTTTTAAATATGCAATCAAAACTATTGAAATACACGATGAAATATTTTTTAAATGGATGATGAACATTCTTTTATACATGATAAACATTTTTAAATACAAAGCGAACATTTTTTAACACGTGGTTAACATTTTCAAAAATACATGATTCAAAAATTCAATACACAATGAACGCTTTTGAAATACACGGTTAACATTTGTTAATACACAATGAACATTTTTTATACACGATCAACATTATTATAATACATGATGAATATTTTCTAGAATAGGTGAAACATTTTGAAATACACAATAAACATTTTTAAATACATGATGAACTAGTTTCTAAATAGACGATGAACATTCTTTTGTAGAAAGATAAGCATTTTTAATACACTATGAATATTTCTGAATTGCATGGTGAACAGAAGTATAGAATAAAACTAAAAACAAAGCAATACTAGGAAAAATGAAATTGAAAAGGAACAAAAAAAGGAAAAAGGGTGAAAAAAGAAAAGGAGAAGTAAAATCAAAATATATAACTAGACCAAAAAAAGGCACATTCACTACCAACGCCCCTTAGAAAACCAGGAAAAGAACAAAATTCAAAAAACTCATGAGACAAAACCAACAAGAAAAAACAAAGTTTGTCCGCTAGGCAGTATGAACGCAAGAGAAAAATCTTTCGCTCGGTTACTGGACTACGGCTGGTATCGATTTTCCTCTAGGCGAGCCCGTAATAGGACTCTGCTACTCCCGCGGGAGTCTTTAGGTTTCCCAAAAAGGAAGGGTGATGCGGATAGCAGCAAAAATTTCCCTCGATTAAGAACTAAGGTTCATTGAACCAGCAGGAGGCTCAAAACTACCAAGATAAGCAGCACCTGCACACAGACAAAAATAAATAGTTTTGATACCAGCACCTACAAGCGAACGGCCGTGGCGGGACGGGGCGGGGACGACGACGGGGCGGGGACGGCCGCGGCGCGGCTGGCCGACGTGGAAGGGGCGGCGGGGCCGCGGTGGAGGTCGGGGAGGGGTGCGGGGTGGCGGGGCGGCCTGCTACACCGGATGGGGTTGGCGGCGGCGGCGCGGGCCAGTGTGGGTGGGGGATGGCAACGGAGAGGAGAGGGCGGGGGGCGGGGTGACGTGGAAGGGGCGGGGGGCGGGGTGACGTGGAAGGGGCGGCGGGGGTGCGGTGGAGGTCGGGGTGCCGCAGGGGAGGGGTGCGGGGCGGTGGGGCGGCCGGCTACGGCAGACGGGGTCGGTGGCGGCGGCGCGGGTGTGGGTGGGGAGGGAATGAGAGAGTGGAGAGAAGAGACAGAGGACGGGGGCGGGACGACCGTTAACGTACCCGCCTCTTTGTCGTCCGCTTGCGGATGGCAAAGAGGTGGGGCCGGTGGGCTTGAGTTGGTTAAACAATAACTGGACCCACCCACCTCTTTGCCGTCTGCTAGCGAACGACAAAGATTCTTTGCCGTCAGCCAGCGGACGGCAAAGAATTGGCTGATGGCAAAGATCTTGTTTGCCATCAGCCACTTCTTTGCCGTCCGTTTTTGTGTGGCTGATGGCAAAGACCTTCTTTGCCGTCAGCCAGCAGACGGCAAAGAGTTGGCAGATGGCAAATAAGCTAATTCCAGTAGTGTTGCACCCAACGCAACAAAAGGGTTGTCAACCCCCTTGTCCTTAATAGTTAAAAGGTTAAAAATAAATAGAAAGATAACTTTAATAAAGTAAAACGGCAAAATAAAAGAGGAAGAGCAAATAGATAAATAAAATTTAGTAAAGTAAAACAGCAAAATAAAAGATCAAATAATGGGAGAGATTTTTGTAGTAGGAAATATTGATGGAGAATAGACCACTAGTGGTATCTCTCTCAAATGCAGACAAATGGCATGGTAGACAAATTATTTGTGGGCAATTGACAGAAAAGAAACATTCATAACTATGATCGTTCATGGCATAATCTCATATAGGCGTTACGCCTGTGATAACTATACCATTATCCAACTGCATCTACTACTATTACTCCACCCCGAAACCTCTATCCAACATGCATCTCAAGGTATTAAGTTTACTAGAAAAAAGCAACGCAAAAAGCAGGATGACATAATTGGACAGAAATAAATCTAACAATAAGATATATAAATCCCGTCATTTTACCCTTAGTGGCAACAAAACAAATATGTGTTTTGTCCCCATTTCTGTCACTGGGATATAGAACACCGCAAGATTGAACTCACTACTATGCACACTCCCTCTAAAGAACTACTCATCAATCTTGCTAGAGAAGACAAATAGATCGGAAAGCATTAGTAGCTACTTAATTATACATCAGGGAAACATCAAAAGATTCAATAATATTCAATTAACAATCTGATCATAAATCCACAATTCATCGGATCCCAACAAGCACACCAACCATAAACACACCAAAGAATTACATCGGATTGATTCCAATCATACAAGGGAGAAGGGGAACATGGTATTGAAGATTCAGAGAGAGAGAGAGGGAGAGAGAGAGAGAGAGAGAGAGAGAACCATCTAGCTACTACTATGGACCTATAGGTCCTAAAGGAACTAGTCACACATCATGGACGCAACAAGGTTGATGAAGATGACCCCTCCAATGGCTTCCCCCTCCGGTAGAGCCCCGGAATAGGGCTCCAGGTGGAATCTCTTTGGAATAGAGGCTCGCGGCAACGAAAACAATTATGTAGGTACGATGAATGGTTTTTCAATTTATAGAAATTTATGGCAGTGGAAATAGGTCAAGGTAGTTCCCGTGGGACCCACAAGCTCAGGTGGCGTGGCCTCCCCCTGGCCGCGCCACCTATCCTTGTGGCTGGCTCGTGGCCCCTCTCGACGTCTTCTGAAGCTTACAGTGTTTCTTGTTGCTCTATAGATATTGATTTCCTACAAAACAAAAAACAAGCAGAAAACAAGAATTGGAACTAGGCACTAAATGAATAGGTTAGTCCAGAAAATAATAGAAAATTATGTAAAATTATAATAAAATTATAAAGAAATGATAATATAGCAACATGGGAATTATTAAAAATTATAGATACGTTTGAGTCGGTAAATGATAAACAAAGATAGTTTTTGATGTTGAATGCCACCTAGCATGATATTGATCAAATGATGTAACAATGGTGTGAACTCAAGACAAAAGTGATCCAAAGAAATAATCTACAATTGATAATAAGAAAGTAACGTCAAAATGTGTAAAGAAAATTACTATTGCTTTTCATGGATTAATGCTTTCATGTAATACCAATTAATACTCATGATGTCATATACATGTTCCCGATCACTCAAGGCTTTATCACATTAAAAAAACTACTCATAACACAACCAAGAGCTTCAGTCAAGAAACAGAATCTGTGACAGGCCCTTTTCAACTACTTGCCACTTCACTTAATGCCCAATTCACAAGCCTTGGTCTTATCACTCAGGATGGCAAAGAGAATAATGACGGGGATTTAATTGAGAAGACAGAAGTTATAAGAAAGTCTCACATCAATGCAGCTTGATCGTTAGGCGAGAGGAAGCCTTACAACCGATATCTATGTTAGGGTTGGGGATTGCCATGCAACATATGCACCAGAGCTATAAGTGTATGAAAGCTCTCTAAGTGCAACTAAGTGGGTGTGCATCCAACTTGGTTGTGAAGGAAATATGCCCTAGAGGCAATAATAAAATTGTTATTTATATTTCCTTATATCATGATAAATGTCTATTATTCATGCTAGAATTGTATTAACCGGAAACTTAGTACATGTGTGAATACATAGACAAAACATAGTGTCCCTAGTATACCTCTACTTGATTAGCTCGTTAATCAAATATGGTTATGTTTCCTAACCATAGACATGAGTTGTCATTTGATAAACGGTATCACATCATTAGGATGATCGTTACAATTTCATTGCTACTGCTTTCTTCATGACTTATACATGTTCCTCAGACTATGAGATTATGCAACTCCCGAATACCAGAGGAACACCTTGTGTGCTATCGAATGTCACAATGTAACTGGATGATTATAAAGATGCTCTATAGGTGTCTCTGAAGGTGTTTGTTGGGTTGGCATAGATCAAGATTAGGATTTGTCACTTCGTGTATCGGAGAGGTGTCTCTGGGCCCTCTCGGTAATGCTCATCACTATAAGCCTTACAAGAAATGTGACTAATGAGTTAGTTGCGGGATGAAGCATTACGGAACGAGTAAAGAGACTTGCCGGTAATGAGATTGAACTAGGTATAATGATAACGCGATCGAATCTTGGGCAACTAACATACCGATGAGAAAGGGAACAATGTGTGTTGTTATGCGATTTGACCGATAAAGATCTTCGTAGAATATGTAGGAGCCAATATGAGCATCCAGGTTCCGCTATTGGTTATTGATCGGAGATGTGTCTCGGTCATGTCTACATAGTTCTCGAACCCGTAGGGTCCGCACGCTTAACGTTCGATGACGATTTGTATTATGAGTTGTGTGTTTTGATTACTGAAGTTTGTTCGAAGTCCCGGATGAGATCACGAACGTGACGAGGAGTCACGAAATGGTCAAGACATAAAGATTGATATATTGGAAGGCTATAATCGGACACCGGAATGGTTCCGGAGAAGTTCGGGTATTTTCCGGAGTACCGGGAGGTTACAGGAACCCCCCTGATACGTCTCTGTCGTATCTATAATTTTTTATTGTTCCATGCCAATATTATTCAACTTTTATATACTTTTGGCAACTTTTTATACTATTTTTTGGGACTAACATATTGATCCAGTGCCCAGTGCCAGTTCCTGTCTGTTGCATGTTTTTTGTTTCGCAGAAACCCAATATCAAATGGAGTCCAAACGGGATAAAAACGGACGGAGATTTTCTTTGGAATATTTATGATATTTGGGAAGTAAAATCAACGCGAAACGGTGTCCGAGGTGGCCACGAGACAGGGGGCGCCCTCCCCCCTGGGCGCGCCCTGGACTCTCGTGGGCCACCCGTAAGGTGGTTGACGCTCTTCTTTTGGTGCAAGAAAGCTAATTTTATGAGAAAGATCTGGGCGAAAGATTCACCCCAATCGAAGTTACGGATCTCCGAATATTTAAGAAACGGTGAAGGGGTAGAATCTGGGAACGCAGAAACAGAGAGATAGATCCAATCTCGGAGGGGCTCCCGCCCCTCCCAAGCCATGGGAGCCAAGGACCACAGGGGAAACCCTTCTCCCATCTAGGGAGGAGGTCAAGGAAGAAGAAGAAGAAGGGGGCCTCTCTCCCCCTTGCTTCCGGTGGCGCCGGAGCGCTGCCGGGGACCATCATCATCACCGCGATCTTCACCAACACCTCCATCATCTTCACCAACATCTCCATCACCTTTCCCCCATCTATATCCAGCGGTCCACTCTCCCGCAACCCGTTGTACCCTCTACTTGAACATGGTGCTTTATGCTTCATATTATTATCCAATGATGTGTTGCCATCCTATGATGTCTGAGTAGATTTCCTTTGTCCTATCGGTGATTGATGAATTGCTATGATTGGTTTGAGTTGCATGTTTTATTATTGGTACTGTCCTATGGTACCCTCCATGTCGCGCGAGCGTGAGGGATTCCCGCTGTAGGGTGTTGCAATGCGTTCATGATTCGCTTATAGTGGGTTGCGTGAGTGACTGAAACACAAACCCGAGTAAGGGGATTGTTGCGTATGGGATAAAAGGGGACTTGATACATTAATGCTATGGTTGGGTTTTACCTTAATGAATCTTTAGTATTTGCGGATTCTTGCTAGAGTTCCAATCATAAGTGCATATGATCCAAGTAGAGAAAGTATGTTAGCTTATGCCTCTCCCTCAAATAGAATTGCAATAGTGATTACCGGTCTAGTAACATAGTCAATTGCTTAGGGACAACTTCACAACTCCTACCACCACTTTTCCACACTCGCTATATTTACTTTATTGCATCTTTATCTAAACAGCCCCTAGTTTATGTTTACGTGCTCTTTATTATCTTGCAAACCTATCCTATCACACCTACAAAGTACTTCTAGTTTCATACTTGTTCTAGGTAAAGTGAACGTCAAGCGTGCGTGGAGTCGTATCAGTGGCGATAGGACTTGAGAGAGTATTTGTTCTACCTTTAGCTCCTTGTTGGGTTCGACACTCTTACTTATCGAAAGAGGCTACAACTATCCCGTATATTTGCGGGTTATCAAGACCTTTTTCTGGCGCCGTTGCCGGGGAGTCATAGCATGGGGTGAATATTCTCGTGTGTGCTTGTTTGCTTTATCACTAAGTAGTTTTCATTTTTATGTTCTAAGTTGTTCTCTGTCTTTAGTTATGGATATGGAACACGAAATACCAAAAAAATTAGGTGTACTTGCTACTCATGGAGATGGGGTAACTCCTAAAACCCTCGATTCTCATTATGCGAGAGATATTATATACTACTTTGATAATCCTGAGAAAACCCCATTCAACTTTATAATGGGAGACACGTTGGATCAACGTGAATACTTTAGGGATTATTGCTCGACACAAAAAGGGAAACTATTATGGGATCAATTTATTATGTTGCGTTGGTATGCCTGGGCTCTATGCCTGAGATATGATATTACTTGTTGCTCTAGGATGGAGGCTCCACACCTTCCCTTTTCATGCAAATTTAATGATAATGAAACCTTAGCTTCTTATGCTAATGGTATATATGATTACTATGATGTGGAACAAATAGAAGAATTTGTTGCTTTTAAGGCTGCTTATGAAATTGAATCTTTGTTTGAAAAGTATGAAGCTTTAGATGATGATGTTTATAGGCCTGAAAATCTTGATATACTTAGATATTGCCATGCAAATTATGAATACAATTACTATATTAATGCATTTATGAAAAAATTCTCCGCTGTCCAAGAAGAGACTAATATTTTGAAGGAAGCTATGGAAGAAGAAATTGATGAAACAGTGAGCTCATTGGATGAAAAAGATGATGAGGAGAGCGAAGAACAAAAGGAGGAAGAGCGGATTAGCTACTCGTGCCCACCTTCTAATGAGAGTAACCCTCCAACTCATACATTATTTCATTCCCCTTCGTGCTTACCGAAGGATGATTGCTATGATCCCTTGAATTTGTTTGAAATATCCCTTTTTGATGATGCTTGCTATGCTTGTGGCCAAGATGCCAATATGAATTATGCTTATGGAGATGAACTTGATATAGTTCCTTATGGTAAGCATGAAATTGTTGCTATTGCACCCACGCATGATAGTCCTATTATCTTTTTGAATTCTCCAAACTACACTATATCGGAGAAGTTTGTGCTTATTAAGGATTATATTGATGGGTTGCCTTTTACCGTAGCACGTGATGATTTTGATGAATATAATATGCATGCGCTTGCTGCTCCTACTTGCAGTTATTATGAGAGAGGAACTATGTCTCCACCTCTTTATGTTTCCAACATGATAGAATTACAAGAAACTGATTATACTATGCATTGGCCTTTACTTGGTGTGCATGAATTGTTCTTTTATGACATGCCGATGCATAGGAAGAGAGTTAGACTTCGTTGTTGCTTGATATATGTTATTTTGTGCTTACTACTAAATTACAAATCATTGTTAATTAAAATTGGCTTTGATATACCTTGGGATCCGGGTGGATTCATTACTTGAGCACTTTATGCCTAGCTTACTGGCTTTAAAGAAAGCGCTGCCAGGGAGACAACCCGGAAGTTTTAGAGAGTCATTTATTTCTGTTGAGTGCTTTCATATAGTTTAAAAACAAAAAAAATAAAGAGGGGAACCTAAAACTTTTCAAAAAGGAAAGTGAAAGTGAGAGAGACAAGCATTGTTGAAGTGGGAGAGCTCCTTGAACTTTGTTCATGCTCACGGAAACTTCGTGAATCTTGATTACAGAAACTTTTCATCAAAAATAATTATCCCCTTGTACAATTCCATTGTATTATAAAAATAATGTGCTCAGGTTTGTCTTTAGGATGTTTACAATACTTGTCAGTTTGTACGGTGCAGGACAGAAGCTTTGGCTGTAGAGCGCGATTTTACATTTTTAACTGGAACGTCAATTGGTTCTGATTCCTTTTGCACTGTCTTGCTGTACAACTTGTTTATTTTTCCTAATTTGTGTAGAATTGTTGGGGTACCAGAAGTATGGTGGATGTTCAGATTGATACAGACTGTTCTGTTTTTGATAGATTCTGTTTTTGATGCATAGTTTACTTGTTTTGATGAATCTATCAATTTATATTAGTGGATTAAGCCATGAGAAAGTTATATTACAGTAGACACAATGCAAAAAACAAAATATGAATTGGTTTTCAACAGTACTTAGAGTGGTGATTTGCTTTATTATACTAACGGATCTTACCGAGTTTTCTGTTGAAGTTTTGTGTGGATGTAGTGTCTAATCGAGGGTGTCTCGATATGAGGAAAAGGAAGAGAGGCAAGAGCTCAAGCTTGGGGATGCCCGAGGCACCCCAAGTAAATATTCAAGGAGACTCAAGCGTCTAAGCTTGGGGATGCCCCGGAAGGCATCCCCTCTTTCTTCAACAAGTATCGGTATGTTTTCGAATTCGTTTCGTTCATGCATTATGTGCAAGTCTTGGAGCGTCTTTTGCATTTAGTTTTCACTTTTCTTTTATGCACCATGCTGGTATGAGATAGTCCTTGATTGATTTATAGAATGCTCATTGCACCTCACTTAAATCTTTTGAGTATGGCTTTATAGAATGCTTCATGTGCTTCACTTATATCACTTGAAGTTTGGATTGCCCGTTTCTCTTCACATAGAAAACCGCCATTTGTAGAATGCTCTTTTGCTTCACTTATAATTGTTAGAGCGTGGGCATATCTTTTGTAGAAAGAATTAAACTCTCTTGCTTCACTTATATATATTTAGAGAGATGACAGGAATTGGTCATTCACATGGTTAGTCATAAAATCCTACATAAACTTGTAGATCGCTGAATATGATATGTTTGATTCCTTGCAATAGTTTTGTGATATAAAGGTGGTGATATTAGAGTCATGCTAGTGGGTGGTTGTGGATTGTAGAGACACTTGTGTTGAGGTTTGCAAGTCCCGTAGCATGCACGTATGGTAACTGTTGTGTGACAAATTTGAAGCATGGGGTGTTTCTTTGATTGTCTTCCTTATGAGTGGCGGTCGGGGACAAGTGATGGTCTTTTCCTACCAATCTATCCCCCTAGGGGCATGCGTAGTAGTACTTTGCTTCAAGGGCTAATAAACTTTTGCAATAAGTATATGAGTTCTTTATGACTAATGTGAGTCCATGGATTATACGCACTTTTACCTTTCCATCATTGCTAGCCTCTTCGGTACCGTGCATTGCCCTTTCTCACCTCGAGAGTTGGTGCAAACTTTGCCGGTGCATCCAAACCCCGTGATATGATACGCTCTATCACACATAAGCCCCTTTATATCTTCCTCAAAACAGCCACCATACCTACCTATTATGGCATTTCCATAGCCATTCCGAGATATATTGCCATGCAACTTTCCACCGTTCCGTTCATCATCATCATGACATACATTACTTTTGTCGTATTGCCATTGCATGATCATGTAGTTGACATCGTATTTGTGGCAAAGCCACCATGCATAATTTTTCATACATGTCACTCTTGATTCATTGCATCATCCCGGGTACACCGTCGGAGGCATTCATATAGAGTCATATCTTGTTCTAGTTTCGAGTTGTAATTCATATGTTGTAATCAATAAAAGTGTGATGATCATCATTATTAGAGCACTAGTCATCAACCCGTGCATCTGCACGGGCTAGTTTTTCAAATGGTACATTAGTTAAATATTTTTAGTGAACATTTGTTGTTTGCAGCCAGTAGAAGAATACAGTTGTTGTGTGCAAAACATTGGATGAATGATCAACAATATCAGGAAGTTTATTTATTTAACACACATTAGCTTGTTTTATAACCATCGGTATTTTTTATATTACATTCTATAACAAATGCCAAAATTTTGTGTAGGCACCCACAATATAAACCAATGACGTATGAGTAACTTAAATTTTAGTGATAAGTGTCATAAAATATATGGTATTTCCTTCACTTAATGTTTGTCATATTTTTTATTGTTACAATTTTGGATTAAGCATGAGGTTTTGTATTTTGCTTAGACTCGTAAAATAAAATATACATATAAATGTGCATTTCACTTTTTTATATAATGATCTTAGTCCACACACGCCAAATACTAAAGAACCAATGGAAATTGTACTTTTCCTCGATGGACCTTAGATTTTTGCGGTTCTCTCCCTCCAGCCTCCACATGCTGGCACCACCCATGGAGTAGTGTTTCCACCACCATTCACTTATTGTTATATTTTCTTGTTGATGATTGGTTAAAGTTTCTCGTATCAATGTATGCTTATTTCCTCAAGACAGAAGACTCGAATCCTCTTATATTTGTGTGTGATTTTCTCAAATAAACATACATAACTGTTCAATCAGTGCATTCGTACGGTTAAATCTATGGGAAAAGGGCTTCCTATCTTCACTAATATACCACGGAATTGTTGCAAAAAAATAATATATCATTGAAGGGTGTCAGACTTAATGCCACAAATATAAAACACGCAGGTAATTGGTCTAAACAAAAGTGACATGTATATAGGTTTGAAAATAATTGAGTCAAGGCTGCTAAACTAACAGGTAGCATTCCTCCGGTCCATTGGATTTCTGGCATTTATTAGTAATGAGTCCTATTACTCCAGTATTAATTCAATGTAGAGCATGCTTATTTCATGTTGTTAAAAGTTGTCATCCGACACATTACATGAAATTTGGATAAACTCAGTGTATAGATAAATCTTGCACGTTGACCGTGACCACATTACCCTTGAGTTTGTGTAAACGGGAAGTGTGTGCAAAGAAGTTAATGCCGAAACCAAAACTTCAAGTGACACATAACTTATCGTTTTCTCTCCTAGTAAAACATAAGTTATTTAATTCAGTTCAGAGTAGTATATGATTATTCTCACATGTAAACTTATTTCTTCTCAACAGTAAATCTACCCATTTTAACTCGATCACTACATTAGTTAGTTTTAAGTTTAGAAAATGGTTAAAATCGACACATGTAGAATTGTCATAGGATATACATATGTAAATTTTGATAAAAATAAATATGATATTTTTCAGTCTAACAAAATAATATGATAATTTATGATATATATACTTAATGTAGTTTAAAAACATTTTTCGGCATATTAAGTACACCTACTGTCGCATAGTGCAGGTAACTTAAATTATTTTATTTTTCTCAGCTTGAAAATGATCATGTTTCCACGTATGTATATACATGTCTATATATGTTTTATGTGCATGTAAATATTTGGTATTTTAATAAAATACATTATTTCCCCAAGTTAATTTATCATTATATCTAATTAGTGGAGGTCGATCCATGCCACTCTTTTGGTTCAAGATGGAGTTCAGGCGTATGCATGGGAAGCTTGCCAACTAAATTTTGTGCATATATTCACATTGCCCATACATGTCCAATAAATCATAAGTACGGGAGCTTTAGTGAGCACCTCGTCAACAAATAAAAATAACAGTATAAGGAGAAACTAAACTGCCCCTAGATCAATTTGTACATTTTATTTTTGAAATTGTTTTTTTAGAATACTTTTTTTTTTGCATCGTTGGCCTGCAGAAAATCTTGCCGTGCTAGCCAAGATCAATATCTGGTTATTTTGATTGACGATAACAAAATTGCTTACCGGAAAGCAAAGCAGATTTTTAGACGGACATTATGTCATCACTTGATATCGGCTACTCCTGGAGCAAGCATTCTCCGGCCGGAACGTGATGCGCCGGCAAGCCGTATACACCGGAAAAATCTT
This sequence comes from Triticum timopheevii, assembly GCA_963921465.1. Taxonomy (NCBI): domain Eukaryota; kingdom Viridiplantae; phylum Streptophyta; class Magnoliopsida; order Poales; family Poaceae; genus Triticum; species Triticum timopheevii. The sequence continues at coordinate 482,288,061 of OY997270.1, read as the reverse complement.
GAACGGAAGGAAAGATTCACGTTGCATAAATCTGAAAAAGAAGGAAACATGAGACACGTTGCATGTTCCTCTCCAACAATTCATCTGCTCAAACGCCTGGACGTCGTACGTCGGTGGCATGCATGGTCTCCAGAATCAATCATTGTACGTATATGCATCACCTAGGCATCCAGCAGCTGGCTAGCTTCATCTATGTCGTTTTGAAGACCAAACGCATCCGCCATCAGCATATATGGGGCCAGCTTTGGGCAGCACAACGACGCTTGTCAAAAAGTCCTTGGTGACTTTCATCGGGGCAATAGCTGGATTGGGCTTGCCCCAATGCTTTCGGCCGTGGCATCTATCTTGACGGGGCAACAAACTAAATACTTTTATTTGGGGAATCATGGGGAGATAGAGACCATGGTCAGGACGACTCACACACGTGGGATAGCGGACGGCTTGTTACCCTTCATCAACGGCTACAGATACATTATATATTAATCAGACGGACGTAATTAGTTAATTAGTAGGATTAATATGGAGCCTCGTATGGTGCTTTCAATTAGTAAATATAAGATATAAGATATAAGATATAAGATTGTCCCCAAAAAGAAAAAAATAAGAAAGGTCAAAGAAAAAAAGAAAAAGAAAAAATAAGAAAAAAAGAAAATAAATAAAAATGGGCAATGTTACTATCTCTTTTTCCACACTTGTGCTTCAAAGTAGCACCATGTTCTTCATGTAGTGAGTCTGATATCTTGTGCTTCAAAGTAGCACCATGTTTTTTATATAGTGGGTCTCATAGGTTGTCATTTTCATATACTAGTGGGAATTTTTCATTATAGAACTTGGCTTGTATATTCCTACGATGGGCTTCCTCAAATGCCCTAGGTCTTCGTGAGCAAGCAAGTTGGATGCACACCCACTAGTTTTCTTTTGTTGAGCATTCGTTTATAGCTCTAGTGCATACGTTGCATGGCAATCCCTACTCCTCATGTTGATATCAATTGATGGGCATCTCCATAGCCCGTTGATTAGCCGCGTCGATGTGAGACTTTCTCCATTTTTGTCGTCTCCACATAAACCCCTCCATCATTATATTCTATTTCACCTATAGTGCTATATCCATGGCTTGCGCTCATGTATTGCGTGAGGGTTGAAAAAGCTGAAGTGCGTTAAAAAGTATGAACCAATTGCTCGGCTTGTCATCGGGGTTGTGCATGATGGGGACATTTTGTGTGACGAAAATGAAGCATGGCCAAACTATATGATTTTGTAGGGATAAGCGTGCTTTGGCCTTGTTGTTTTGAAAAGACATGATTGCTTTATTGGTACGCTCGAAGTATTACTGCTTTTATGTCAAATGATAGGCTATTGCTTTGAATCACTCATGTCTTAATATTCATGCCATGATTAGACATATGATCAAGATTATGCTAGGTAGCATTCCACATCAAAAATTATCTTTTTTATCATTTACCTACTCGAGGACGAGCAGGAATTAAACTTGGGGATGCTGATACGTCTCCGTCGTATGTATAATTTTTGATTGTTCCATGCCAATATTATTCAACTTTTATATACTTTTGGCAACTTTTTATACTATTTTTTGGGACTAACATATTGATCCAGTGCCCAGTGCCAGTTCCTATCTATTGCATGTTTTTTGTTTCGCAGAAACCCAATATCAAACGGAGTCCAAACGGGGGGCAGAGATTTTTTTGGAATATTTATGATTTTTGGGAAGTAAAATCAATGCGAAACGGTGTCCGGGGTGGCCACGAGACATGAGGGCGCGCCCTCCCCCCTGGACGCGCCCTGGACTCTCGTGGGCCACCCGTAAGGCGGTTGCCGCTCTTCTTTTGGCGCAAGAAAGCTAATTTTATGAGAAAGATCTGGGCGAAAGATTCACCCCAATCGAAGTTACGGATCTCCGTATATTTAAGAAACGGTGAAGGGGTAGAATCTGGGAATGCAGAAACAGAGAGATAGATCCAATCTCGGAGGGGCTCTCACCCCTCCCAAGCCATGGGAGCCAAGGACCAGAGGAAAAACCCTTCTCCCATCTAGGGAGGAGGTCAAGGAAGAAGAAGAAGAAGAAGAAGAAGAAGGGGGCCTCTCTCCCCCTTGCTTTCGGTGGCGCTGGAGCGCTGCCGGGGGCCATCATCATCACCGCGATCTTCACCAACACCTCCATCATCTTCACCAACATCTCCATCACCTTCCCCCATCTATATCCAGCGGTCCACTATCCCGCAACCCGCTGTACCCTCTACTTGAACATGGTGCTTTATGCTTCATATTATTATCCAATGATGTGTTGCCATCCTATGATGTCTGAGTAGATTTCCTTTGTCCTATCGGTGATTGATGAATTGCTATGATTGGTTTGAGTTGCATGTTTTATTATTGGTGTTGTCCTATGGTGCCCTCCCTGTCGCGCAAGCTTGAGGGATTCCCGCTGTAGGGTGTTGCAATACGTTCATGATTCGCTTATAGTGGGTTGCGTGAGTGACTGAAACACAAACCCGAGTAAGGGGATTGTTGCGTATGGGATAAAAGGGGACTTGATACATTAATGCTATGGTTGGGTTTTACCTTAGTGAATCTTTAGTATTTGCGGATGCTTGCTAGAGTTCCAATCATAAGTGCATATGATCCAAGTAGAGAAAGTATGTTAGCTTATGCCTCTCCCTCAAATATGCAATAGTGATTACCGGTCTAGTAACATAGTCAATTGCTTAGGGACAACTTCACAACTCCTACCACCACTTTTCCACACTCGCTATATTTACTTTATTGCATCTTTATCTAAACAGCCCCTAGTTTATGTTTACGTGCTCTTTATTATCTTGCAAACCTATCCTATCACACCTACAAAATACTTCTAGTTTCATACTTGTTTTAGGTAAAGTGAACGTCAAGCATGCGTAGAGTCGTATCAGTGGCCGATAGGACTTGAGAGAGTATTTGTTCTACCTTTAGCTCCTCATTGGGTTCGACACTCTTACTTATCGAAAAAGGCTACAACTATCCCGTATACTTGCAGGTTATCACCCCCCCCCCAAGGAGTTGTTGGGCCTTAGTGGGCCTTAGTGGGAAGAGGAGGCAGCGGCCAGGAGGTGGCGCCCCCCCCCCCAAGCCCAGTCCAAATTGGACAAGGGGTTGGGCCCCCCCCCCCTCTTCCTTCCTTTCCCCCTCTCCTTTAGATGGAATCCTACTAGGACTTGGAGTCCTAGTAGGACTCCCCTCTCCCGGTGCACCTAGCTTGGCCGGACGGCCTCCCCCTCCCTCCTTATATACGGGGGCAGGGGGCACCCTAGAACACACCAAGTTTTGCCATAGCCGTGTGCGGTGCCCCCTTCCACAGTTACACACCTCGATCATATCACCGTAGTGCTTAGGCGAAGCCCTGCGCAGGTAACATCATCATCACTGTCACCACGCTGTCGTGCTGATGGAACTCACCCTCGTCCTCAACTGGATCAAGAGCATGAGGGACGTCATCGAGCTGAACGTGTGCTGAACGCGGAGGTGCCATACGTTCGGTACTTGGATTGGTTGGATCGCGAAGACGTTCGACTACATCAACCGCGTTACTAAACGCTTCCACTTAATGTCTATGAGGGTACGTGGACACACTCTCCCGTCTCATTGCCATGCATCTCCTAGATAGATCTTGCGTGGATTTTTTTTAAATACTATGTTCCCCAACAGTGGCATCCGAGCCAGGTCTATGCGTAGATGTTTTATGCACGAGTAGAACACAAAGAGTTGTGGGCGATAATAGTCATACTGCTTACCACCAACGTCGTACTTTGATTCGGCGGTATTGTTGGATGAAACGGCCCGGACCGACATTACATGACCGCGTTCATGAGACTGGTTCTACCTACGTGCTTCTACACATAGGTGGCTGGCGGGTGTCTGTTTCTCCAACTTTAGTTGAATCGAGTTTGACTACGGCCGGTCCTTGTTGAAGCTTAAAACATCACACTTGACGAAAAATCGTTGTGGTTTTGATGCGTAGGTAAGAACGGTTCTTGCTAGAAGCCCGTAGCAGCCACATAAAATTTGCAACCACAAAGTAGAGGACGTCTAACTTGTTTTTGCAGGGCTTGCTGTGATGTGATATGGTCAAGACATGACATGATATAAATTGTTGTATGAGATGGTCATTTTTTGTAATAGAGTTATCGACAACTGGCAGGAGCCTTATGGTTGTCGCTTTATTGTATGCAATGCAATCGCCATGTAATTGCTTTAGTTTATCACTAAGCGGCAGCGATAGTCGTAGAAGCAATAGTTGGTGAGACGACAACGATGCTACGATGGAGATCAAGGTGTCGCGCCGGTGACAATGGAGATCATGACGATGCTTCGGTGATGGAGATCATAAGCACAAGATGATGATGGCCATATCATGTCACATATTTTGATTGCATGTGATGTTTATCTTTTATGCATCTTATTTTTCTTAGTACGGCGGTAGCATTATAAGATGATCCCTTACTAAATTTCAAGGTATAATTGTTCTCCCTGAGTATGTCGTTGCTACAGTTCGTCATGCTGAGACACCACGTGATGATCGGGTGTGATAAGCTCTACGTTCACATACAACGGGTGCAAGCCAGTTTTGCACACACAGAATACTCGGGTTAAACTTGACGAGCCTAGCATATGCAGATATGGCCTCGGAACACTGAGACTGAAAGGTCGGACATAAATCATATAGTAGATATGATCAACATAGTGATGTTCACCATTGAAAACTACTCCATCTCACGTGATGATCGGACATGGTTTAGTTGATTTGGATCACGTGATCATTTAGATGACTAGAGGGATGTCTATCTAAGTGGGAGTTCTTAAGTAATATGATTAATTGAACTTTAATTTATCATGAACTTAGTCCTTATAGTTAATTTGCATGTCTATATTATTGTAGATCAATGGCCCGTGCTACCGTTCCTTTGAATTTTAATGCGTTCCTAGAGAAAGCTAAGTTGAAAGATGATGGTAGCAATTACACGGACTGGGTCCGTAACTTGAGAATTGTCCTCATTGCTGCACAGAAGAATTACGTCCTATAAGCACCACTAGGTGCAATGCCTACTACAGACGCAACTGTGGACGTTAGGAACGTCTGGCGCAACAAAGCTGATGACTACTCGATAGTTCAGTGTGCCATGCTTTACGGCTTAGAATCAGGACTTCAAAGACGTTTTGAACGTCATAGAGCATATGAGATGTTCCAAGAGTTGAAGTTCATATTTCAAGCAAATGCCCGAGTTGAGAGATATGAAGTCTCCAACAAGTTCTATAGCTATAAAAATGGAGGAGAATAGTTCTGTCAGTGAACACATACTCAGAATGTCTGGGTACCATAACCACTTGACTTAGCTGGGAGTTACTCTTCCTGATGATAGTGTCATTGACAGAGTTCTTCAATCACTGCCACCAAGCTATAAAGGCTTCGTGATGAACTATAATATGCAAGGGATGACGAAAACGATTCCCGAGCTCTTCGCAATGCTAAAGGCTACAGAGGTAGAAATCAAGAAGGAGCATCAAGTCTTGATGGTTCACAAGACCACTAGTTTCAAGAAAAAGGGCAAAGGAAAGAAGGGGAACTTCGAGAAGAACAGCAAGAAAGTTGCCGCTCAGGAGAAGAAACCCAAGTCTGGACCTAAGCCTAAAACTGGGTGCTTCTACGGCAAAGGGACTGGTCACTGGAAGCGGAACTGCCCCAAGTATTTGGCGGATAAGAAGGATGGCAAAGTGAAAGGTATATTTGATATACGTGTTATTGATGTGTACCATAGTAATGCTTGTAGTAGCGCCTGGGTATTTGATACTGGTTCTGTTGCTCATATTTGCAACTTGAAACAGGGGCTACGGATTAAACGAAGATTGGCTAAGGATGAGGTAACGATGCGCGTCGGGAATGGTTCCAAGGTCGATGTGATCGCCGTCGGCACGCTACCTCTACATCTACCTTCAAGATTAGTTTTAGACCTGAATAATTGTTATTTGGTAACAGCATTGAGCATGACCATTATATCTGGATCTTGTTTGATGTGAGACGGTTATTCATTTAAGTTAGAGAATAATGGTTGTTCTATTTATATGAGTAGTATCTTTTATGGTCATGCAACCTTGTTGAGTGGTCCATTTTTGTTAAATCTCCATCTTGATGATACACATGTTCATAATATTGATGCCAAAAGGTGCAAAGTTGATAATGATAGTGCAACTTATTTGTGGCACTGCCGTTTAGGTCATATTGGTGTAAAGCGCATGAAGAAACTCCATGCTGATGGGCTTTTTGGAATCACTTGATTATGAATCACTTGGTGCTTGCAAACCATGCCTCATGGGCAAGATGAATAAACTCCATTCTCCGGAACAGTAGAACGAGCTACTGACTTATTGGAAATAATACATACCAATGTATGCGGTCCAATGAGTGTTGGGGCTCGTGGCTGGTATCGTTATTTTCTTACCTTCACAGATGATTTGAGCAGATATGGGTATATCTACTTAATGAAGCATAAGTCTGAAACGTTTGAAAATTTCAAAGAATTTCAGAGTGAAGTGGAAAATTATCGTAACAAGAAAATAAAGTTCCTACGATCTGATCGTGGAGGAGAATATTTGAGTTAAGAGTTTGGTCTTCATTTGAAACAATGTGGAATAGTTTCACAACTCACGCCACCTGGAACACCACAGCGTAATGGTGTGTCCGAATGTCGTAACCATACTTTATTAGATAGGGTGCGATCTATGATGTCTCTTACTGATTTACCGCTATCGTTTGATGGTTATGCTTTAGAGACAGTTGCATTCACGTTAAATAGGGCACCATCAAAATCCGTTGAGATAACGCCTTATGAACTCTGGTTTGGCAAGAAACCAAAGTTGTCGTTTCTCAAAGTTTGGGGCTGCGATGCTTATGTGAAAAAGCTTCAACCTGATAAGCTCGAACCCAAATCGTAGAAGTGCATCTTCATAGGATACCCAAAGGAAACTATTGGGTACACCTTCTATCACAGATCTAAAGGCCAGATATTCATTGCTAAGAATGGATCCTTTCTAGATAAGGAGTTTCTCTCGAAAGAAGTGAGTGGGAGGAAAGTAGAACTTGATGAGGTAATTGTACCTTCTCCCGAATTGGAAAGTAGTTCATCACATAAATCAGTTCTAGTGATTCCTACACCAATTAGTGAGGAAGCTAACGATGATGATCATGAAACTTCAAATCAAGTTACTACAGATCCTCGTAGGTCTTCCAGAGTACCGTCCGCACCAGAGTGGTACGGTAATCCTTTTCTGGAATTCATGTTACTAGACCATGATGAACCTATGAACTATGAGAAAGCGATGATGAGCCCAGATTCCGCGAAATGGCTTGAGGCCATGAAATCTGAGATGGGATCCACGTATGATAACAAAGTGTGGACTTTGGTGGATTTGCCCGATGATCGACAAGCCATAGAAAATAAATGGATCTTCAAGAAGAAGACTGACGCTGACGGTAATGTTACTGTCTACAAAGCTCGACTTGTTGCGAAAGATTTTCAACAAGTTCAAGGAGTTGACTACGATGAGACTTTCTCACCCATAGCGATGCTTAAGTCTGTCTGAATCATGTTAGCAATTGATGCATTTTATGATTATGAAATTTGGCAGATGGATGTCAAAACTGCATTCCTGAATGGATTCCTGGAAGAAGAATTGTATATGATGCAACCAGAAGGTTTTGTCGATCCAAAGGGTGTTAACAAAGTGTGCAAGCTCCAGCGGTCCATTTATGGACTGGTGCAAGCCTCTCGGAGCTGGAATAAACGCTTTGATAGTGTGATCAAAGCATATGGTTTTATACAGACTTTTGGAGAAGCCTGTATTTACAAGAAAGTGACTGGGAGCTCTGTAGCATTTCTAATATTATATGTGGATGACATATTGTTGATTGGAAATGATACAGAATTTCTGGATAGCATAAAAGGATACTTGAATAAGAGTTTTTCGATGAAAGACCTCGGTGAAGCTGCTTACATATTAGGCATCAAGATCTATAGAGATAGATCAAGACGCTTAATTGGACTTTCACAAAGCACATACCTTGACAAAGTTTTGAAGAAGTTCAAAATGGGTCAGTCAAAGAAAGGATTCTTGCCTGTGTTACAAGGTGTGAAGTTGAGTCAGACTCAGTGCCCGACCACTGTAGAAGATAGAGAGAAAATGAAAGTCATTCCCTATGCTTCAGCCATAGGTTCTATCATGTATGCAATGATGTATACCAGACATGATGTGTGCCTTGCTAAAAGTATAGCATGGAGGTACCAAAGTAATCCCGGAGTGGAGCACTGGACAGCGGTCAAGAACATCCTGAAATACCTGAAAAGGACTAAGGATATCTTTCTCGTTCATGGAGGTGACAAAGAGCTCATCGTAAATGGTTATGTCGATGCAAGCTTTGACACTGATCCGGATGACTCTAAGTCGCAATCCGGATACGTATTTATATTGAATGGTGGAGCTGTCAGTTGGTGCAGTTCCAAGCAGAGCGTCATGGCGGGATCTACGTGTGAAGCGGAGTACATAGCTGCTTTGGAAGCAGCAAATGAAGGAGTCTGGATGAAGGAGTTCATATCCGATCTAGGTGTTATACCTAGTGCATCGGGTCCAATGAAAATCTTTTGTGACAATACTGGTGCAATTGCCTTGGCAAATGAATCCAGATTTCACAAGAGAACCAAACACATCAAGAGACGCTTCAATTCCATCTGGCATCAAGTTGCGGAGGGAGACATAGAGATTTGCAAGATACATATGGACCTGAATGTTGCACACCCGTTGACTAAGCCTCTTCCGCGAGGAAAACATGATCAGCACCAAGACTCCATGGGTGTTAGAATCATTATTGTGTAATCTAGATTATTGACTCTAGTGCAAGTGGGAGACTGAAGGAAATATGCCCTAGAGGCAATAATAAAGTTGTTATTTATATTTCCTTATATCATGATAAATGTTTATTATTCATGCTCGAATTGTATTAACCGGAAACTTAGTACATGTGTGAATACATAGACAAAACATAGTGTCCCTAGTATACCTCTACTTGACTAGCTCGTTAATCAAAGATGGTTATGTTTCCTAACCATAGACATGTGTTGTCATTTGATAAACGGGATCACATCATTAGGATAATGATGTGATGGACAAGACCCATCCGTTAGCTTAGCATTATGATCGTTACAGTTTCATTGCTACTGCTTTCTACATGACTTATACATGTTCCTCAAACTATGATATTATGCAACTCCCGAATACCGGAGGAACACCTTATGTGCTACACAACGTAACTGGATGATTATAAAGATGCTCTACATGTGTCTCGAAGGTGTTTGTTGGGTTGGCATAGATCAAGATTAGGATTTGTCACTTCGTGTATCAGAGAGGTATCTCTAGGCCCTCTCGGTAGTGTTCATCACTATAAGCCTTGCAAGCAATGTGACTAATGAGTTAGTTGCCGGATGAAGCATTACGGAATGAGTAAACAGACTTGCCAGTAACGGGATTGAACTAGGTATGATGATACCAACAATCGAATCTCGGGCAAGTAACATACCGATGACAAAGGGAACAGTGTATGTTGTTATGCAATTTGACCGATAAAGATTTTCGTAGAATATGTAGAAGCCAATATGAGCATCCAGGTTCCGCTATTGGTTATTGACCGCAGATGTGTCTCGGTCATGTCTACATAGTTCTCGAACCCGTAGTGTCGTGGAAATTGTCACGTCAGATGTCCTAGTGAAAGGACTTAGTTGTGGAGCCATCGCAACTAGGAAGCTTGAAGAGGTTAATCGGGACAAAGGACACGAGAGGTTTATATTAGTTCGGGCCCTTACGGTGAAGGAAAGGCCTATGTCTAGTTGGGTTGGTATTGCTTGATGTTTCGATGACCAGGGAGCGAGATATGCTATGCCCGGTTCTCGATGAGTTTTTCCCCCCTAACCCGCCAGCGATTCGCCCCCTTATATACACGGGTGGACGCCCTGCGGCCTATAGAGTCCCGGCCGGCTCATAAACAGTGTCCGGCTCGGTGACTAGTTAATTCTACCTTTTATTACAAGCCATGGCATTATGTGTTGGGGAACATAGTAATTTCAAAAATTTCCTATGCACACGCAAGATCATGGTGATGCATAGCAACGAGAGGGGAGAGTATGTCCACGTACCCTCGTAGACCGAAAGCGGAAGCGTAGAACAACGCGGTTGATGTAGTCGTACGTCTTCACGGCCCGACCGATCAAGCACCGAAACTATGGCACCTCCGAGTTCTAGCACACGTTCAGCTCGATGACGTCCCTCGAACTCCGATCCAGCCGAGTGTCGAGGGAGAATTCCGTCAGCACAACGGCGTGGTGACGATCTTGATGTACTACCGACGCAGGGCTTCGCCTAAGCACCGCTACGATATTATCGAGGTGGATTATGGTGGAGGGGGGCACCGCACATGGCTAAGAGATCCAAGGGATCAATTGTTGTTGTGCCTAGAGGTGCCACCCTGCCCCCGTATATAAAGGAGCAAGGGGGGAGGGGGCGGCCGGCCTAGGAGGGGCGCGCCAAGGGGAGTCCTACTCCCACCGGGAGTAGGACTCCCTCCTTCCTTGCTGGAGTAGGAGAAGGGGGAAAGAGGGGGAGAGGAGGAAGGAAAAGGGAGCTTCACCCCTTGTCCAATTCGGACCAGAGGGGGGCTGCGCGCCTCCTTCCTTTCGGCCTCTCTCCTCTATTCCCGTATGGCCCAATAAGGCCCATATACTCCCCGGCGAATTCCCTTAACTCTCCGGTACTCCGAAAAATACCCGAATCACTCGGAACCTTTCCGAACTCCGAATATAGTCGCCCAATATATCGATCTTTACGTCTGACCATTTCGAGACTCCTCGTCATGTCCCCGATCTCATCCGGGACTCCGAACTCCTTCGGTACATAAAAACTCATAAACTCATAATATAACTGTCATCGAAACCTTAAGCGTGCGGACCCTACGGGTTCGAGAAGAATGTAGACATGACCTAGAACTATTCTCGGTCAATAACCAATAGCGGAACCTGGATGCTCATATTGGCTCCCACATATTCTACGAAGATCTTTATCGGTCAAACCGCATAACAACATACGTTGTTCCCTTTGTCAACGGTATGTTACTTGCCCGAGATTCGATCGTCGGTATCCCAATACCTAGTTCAATCTCGTTACCGGCAAGTCTCTTTACTCGTTATGTAATGCATCATCCCGCAACTAACTCATTAGTCACATTGCTTGCAAGGCTTATAGTGATGTGCATTACCGAGAGGGCCCAGAGATACCTCTCCGACAATCGGAGTGACAAAACCTAATCTCGAAATACGCCAACCCAACATATACCTTTGGAGACACCTGTAGTACTCCTTTATAATCACCCAGTTACGTTGTGACGTTTGGTAGCACCCAAAGTGTTCCTCTGGTAAATGGGAGTTGCATAATCTCATAGTTACAGGAACATGTATAAGTCATGAAGAAAGCAATAGCAACACACTAAACGATCAAGTGCTAGGCTAACGGAATGGGTCATGTCAATCACATCATTCTCCTAATGATGTGATCCCATTAATCAAATGACAACACATGTCTATGGTTAGGAAACATAACCATCTTTGATTAATGAGCTAGTCAAGTAGAGGCATACTAGTGACTATATGTTTGTCTATGTATTCACACATGTATCATGTTGTCAGTTAATACAATTCTAGCATGAATAATAAACATTTATCATGAAATAAGGAAATAAATAATAACTTTATTATTGCCTCTAGGGCATATTTCCTTCAGTCTCCCACTTGCACTAGAGTCAATAATCTAGTTCACATCACCATGTGATTTAACACCAATATTCATATCTGTATATGATTAACACCCATAGTTCACATCGTCATGTGACCAACACCCAAAGGGTTTACTAGAGTCAATAATCTAGTTCACATCGCTTATGTGATTAACACCCAAAGAGTACTAAGGTGTGATCATGTTTTGCTCATGAGAGAAGCTTAGTCAACGGGTCTGTCACATTCAGAGCCGTATGTATTTTGCAAATATTCTATGTCTATAATGCTCTGCACGGAGCTACTCTAGCTAATTGCTCCCACTTTCAATATGTATCCAGATTGAGACTTAGAGTCATCTAGATCAGTGCCAAAACTTGTATCGACGTAACCCTTTACGATGAACCTTTTTGTCACCTCCATAATCGAGAAACATATCCTTATTCCACTAAGGATAATTTTGACCAATGTCCAGTGATCTACTCCTAGATCACTATTGTACTCCCTTGCCAAACCAGGGCAGAGTATACAATAGGTCTGGTCCATAGCATGGCATACTTTTATAGAACCTATGACTGAAGCATAGGGAATTACTTTCATTCTCTTTCTATTTTCTGTTGTGGTCGGGATTTGAGTCTTACTCAATTTCATACCTTTGCAACACAGGCAAGAACTCTTTATTTGACTATTCCATTTTGAACTACTTCAAAATCTTGTCAAGGTATGTACTTACTGAAAATCTTATCAAGCGTCTTGATCTATCTCAATAGATCTTGATGCTCAATATGTAAGTAGCTTTGCCGAGGTCTTTATTTGAAAAAACTCCTTTCAAACACTCCTTTATGCTTTGCAGAATAATTCTACATTATTTCCGATCAACAATATGTCATTCACATATACTTATCAGAAATGTTGTAGTGCTCCCACTCACTTTCTTGTAAATACAGGCTTCACCGCAAGTCTGTATAAAACTATATGCTTTGATCAACTTATCAAAGCGTATATTCCAACTCCGAGATGCTTGCACCAGTTCATAGATGGATTGCTGGAGCTTGCACATTTTGTTAGTACCTTTAGGATTGACAAAACCTTCTGGTTGTATCATATACAACTCTTATTTAATAAATCCATTAAGGAATGTAGTTTTGACATCCATTTGCCAAATTTCATAAAATGTGGCAATTGCTAACATGATTCGGACAGACTTTTAAGCATCGATACGAGTGAGAAAATCTCATGGTATTCAACACCTTGAACTTTGTCAAAAACCTTTTTCGACAAGTCTAGCTTTGCAGATAGTAACACTATTATTAGCGTCCGTCTTCCTCTTGAAAATCCATTTATTTTCTATGGCTTGCCGATCATCGGGCAAGTCCACCAAAGTCCACACTTTGTTCTCATACATGGATCCCATCTCAGATTTCATGGCCTCAAACCATTTTGCGGAATCTGGGCTCATCATCGCTTCCTCATGGTTCATAGGTTCATCATGGTCTAGTAACATGACTTCCAGAATAGGATTACCATACCACTCTGGTGCGGATCTTAATCTGGAAGACCTACGAGGTTCTGTAGTAACTTGATCTGAAGTTTCATGATCATCATCATTAGCTTCCTCACTAATTGGTGTAGGAATCACTGGAACTGATTTCAGTGATGAACTATTTTCCAATTCGGGAGAAGGTACAGTTACCTCATCAAGTTCTACTTTCCTCCCACTCACTTCTTTCGAGAGAAACTCCTTCTCTAGAAAGGATCCGAATTTAGCAACGAAAATCTAGCCCTCGGATCTGTGATAGAAGGTGTACCCAAAGTCTCTTTTGGGTATTCTATGAAGACGCACTTCTCCAATTTGGGTTTGAGCTTATCAGGATGAAACTTTTTCACATAAGCATCACAGCCCCAAACTTTAAGAAACGACAACTTGGGTTTCTTGCTAAACCACAGTTCATATGGTGTCGTCTCAACAGATTTAGATGGTGCCCTTTTAACGTGAATGCAGTTGTCTCTAATGCGTAACCCCAAAGCAATAATGGTACATCAGTAAGAGACATCATAGATCGCACCATATCCAATAAAGTGCGGTTATGACGTTCGGACACACCATAACGTTGTGGTGTTCCAGGTGGCGTGAGCTGTGAAACTATTCCACATTGTTTTAATTGAAGACCAAACTCGTAACTCAAATATTCGTCTCCGCGATCAGATCGCGGAAACTTTATTTTCTTGTTACGATCATTTTTCCACTTCACTCTGAAATTCTTTGAACCTTTAAACTATTTCAGACTTATGTTTCATCAAGTAGATATACCCATATCTGCTCAAATCATCTTGTGAAGGTCAGAAAATAACGATACTTGCCATGAGCATCAACACTCATTGGATCGCATACACCGGTATGTATTATTTCCAACAAGTCAGTAGCTCGTTCCATTGTTCCGAAGAACGGAGTTTTAGTCATCTTGCCCAAAAGGCACGGTTCGCAAGCATCAAATGATTTATAACCAAGTGATTCCAAAAATCCATCTTTATGGAGTTTCTTCATGCGCTTTACACCGATATGACCCAAACGGCAGTGCCACAAATAAGTTGCACTATCATTATTAACTTTGCATCTTTTGGCATCAATATTATGAATATGTGTATCACTACGATCGAGATCCAACAAACTATTTTCATTGGGTGTATGACCATTGAAGGTTTTATTCATGTAAATAGAACAACAATTATTCTCTGATTTTAAATGAATAATCATATTGCAATAAACATGATCAAATCATATTCATGCTCAACGCAAACGCCAAATAACATTTATTTAGGTTTAACACTAATCCCAAAAGTATAGGGAGTGTGCGATGATGATCATATCAATCTTGGAACTACTTCCAACACTCATCGTCACTTCTCCTTCAACTAGTCTCTGTTTATTCTGTAACTCCTGTTTCGAGTTACTAATCTTAGCAACCGAACAAGTATCAAATACTCAGGGGCTACTATAAACACTAGTAAGGCACACATCAATAATCTGTATAATAAATATACCCTTGTTCACTCTGCCATCCTTCTTATCCACCAAATATTCAGGGCATTTCCACTTCCAGTGACCATTTTCTTTGCAGTGTAAGCACTCAGTTTCAGGCTTTGGTCCAGCTTTGGTCTTCTTCATGGGAGTGACAACTTGTTTGCCATTCTACTTGAAGTTTCCCTTTCTTTCCCTTTGCCCTTTTCTTGAAACTAGTGATCTTTGTCAATCATCAACACTTGATGCTCTTTCTTGATTTCTACCTTCGTCGATTTCAACATCACGAAGAGCTCGGGAATCGTTTACATCATCCCTTGCATACTATAGTTCATCACGAAGTTCTAGTAACTTAGTGATGGTGACTAGAGAATTCTGTCAATCACTATCTTATCTGGAAGATTAACTCCCACTTGATTCAAGCGATTGAAGTACACAGACAATCTGAGCACATGCTCACTACTTGAGCGATTCTCCTCCATCTTTTAGCTATAGAACTTGTTGGAGACTTCATATCTCTCAACTCGGGTATTTGCTTGAAATATCAACTTCAATTTCTGGAACATCTCATATGGTTCATGACATTCAAAACGTCCTTGAAGTCTCGATTCTACGTCGTTAAGTATGGTGCACTAAACTATCAAGTAGTCATCATATTGAGCTAGCCAAACGTTCATAACGTCTGCATCTGCTCCTGCAATAGGTCTGTCACCTAGCGGTGCATTAAGGACATAATTCTTCTATGCAGCAATGAGGATAAACCTCAGATCACAGATCCAATCCGCATCATTGCTACTAACATCTTTCAACACAATTTTCTCTAGGAACATATCAAAATAAACATATGAAAGCAACAACGCAAGCTATTGATCTACAACATAATTTGCAAAATACTACCAGGGCTAAGTTCATGATAAATTTAAGTTCAATTAATCATATTACTTAAGAACTCCCACTTAGATAGACATCCCTCTAATCCTCTAAGTGATTACGTGATCCATATCAACTACACCATGTCCGATCGTCACGTGAGATGGAGTAGTTTCAATGGTGAACATCAATATGTTGATCATATCTACTATATGATTCACGCTCGACCTTTCGGTCTCCGTGTTCCGAGGCCCTATCTGTTATATGCTAGGCTTGTCAAGTTTAACCTGAGTATTCCGCGTGTGCAACTGTTTTGCACCCGTTGTATTTGAACATAGAGCCTATCACACCCGATCATCACGTGGTGTCTCAGCACGAAGAACTTTCGCAACGGTGCATACTCAGGGAGAACACTTCTTGATAATTAGTGAGAGATCATCTTAAAATGCTACCATCAAACAAAACAGAATAAGATGTATAACAAATAAACATCATATGCAATTGAAATATGTGACATGATATGGCCATGATCATCTTGCGCCATTGATCTCCATCTCCAAAGTACTGTCATGATCTCTATCGTCACCGGCACGACACCATGATCTTCATCATCTTGATCTATATCAATGTGTCGTCACATGGTCGTCTCGCCAACTATTGCTCTTGCAACTATTGCTATCGCATAGCGATAATGTAAAGCAAATATTTGGCACTTGCATCTTTATGCAACAAAGTGACAACCATAGGGCTTCTGCCAGTTTCCGATAACTTCAACAAAACATGATCATCTCATACAACAACTTATATCTCATCACGTCTTGACCATATCACATCACAACATGCCCTGCAAAAACAAGTTAGACGTCCTCTACTTTGTTGTTGCAAATTTTACAGGGCTGCTACGGGCTGAGCAAGAACCGTTCTTACCTACGCATCAAAACCAAAATGATAGTTCGTCAAGTTAGTGTTGTTTTAACCTTCGCAAGGACCGGACGTAGCCACACTCGGTTCAACTAAAGTTGGAGAAACAGACACCCGCTAGTCACCTGTGTGCAAAGCACGGCGGTAAAACTAGTCTCGCGTAAACGTACGCGTAATGTCGGTCTGGGCCGCTTCATCCAACAATACCGCTGAACCAAAATATGACAAAGCTCACTTGTGTTCTACTCGTGCATATGACATCTACGCATAAAACCTAGGCTCGGATGCCACTTTTGGAAAACATAGTAATTTCAAAAATTTCCTACGCACACGCAAGATCATGGTGATGCATAGCAACGAGAGGGGAGAGTATGTCCACGTACCCTCGTAGACCGAAAGCGGAAGCGTTAGAACAACGCGGTTGATGTAGTCGTACGTCTTCACGGCCCGACCGATCAAGCACCGAAACTACGGCACCTCCGAGTTCTAGCACACGTTCAGCTCAATGACGTCCCTCGAACTCCGATCCAGCCGAGTGTCGAGGGAGAGTTCCGTCAGCACAACGGCGTGGTGACGATCTTGATGTACTACCGATGCAGGACTTCGCCTAAGCACCGCTACGATATTATCGAGGTGGATTATGGTGGAGGGGGGCACCGCACATGGCTAAGAGATCCAAGGGATCAATTGTTGTTGTGCCTAGAGGTGCCCCCCTGCCCCCGTATATAAAGGAGCAAGGGGGGAGGGGGCGGCCAGCCTAGGAGGGGCGCGCCAAGGGGAGTAGGACTCCCTCCTTCCTTGTTGGAGTAGGAGAAGGGGGAAAGAGGGGGAGAGGAGGAAGGAAAAGGGGGCTGCACCCCTTGTCCAATTCGGACCAGAGGGGGGCTGCGCGCCTCCTTCCTTTCGGCCTCTCTCCTCTATTCCCGTATGGCCCAATAAGGCCCATATACTCCCCGGCGAATTCCCGTAACTCTCCGGTACTCCGAAAAATACCCGAATCACTCGGAACCTTTCCAAACTCCGAATATAGTCGTCCAATATATCGATCTTTACGTCTCGACCATTTCGAGACTCCTCGTCATGTCCCCGATCTCATCCGGAACTCCAAACTCCTTCGGTACATCAAAACTCATAAAATCATAATATAACTGTCATCGAAACCTTAAGCGTGCGGACCCTACGGGTTCGAGAAGAATGTAGACATGACCTAGAACTATTCTCGGTCAATAACCAATAGCGGAATCTGGATGCTCATATTGGCTCCCACATATTCTACGAAGATCTTTATCGGTCAAACCGCATAACAACATACGTTGTTCCCTTTGTCAACGGTATGTTACTTGCCCGAGATTCGATCGTCGGTATCCCAATACCTAGTTCAATCTCGTTACCGGCAAGTCTCTTTACTCGTTATGTAATGCATCATCCCGCAACTAACTCATTAGTCACATTGCTTGCAAGGCTTATAGTGATGTGCATTACCGAGAGGGCCCAGAGATACCTCTCCGACAATCGGAGTGACAAAACCTAATCTCGAAATACGCCAACCCAACATATACCTTTGGAGACACCTGTAGTACTCCTTTATAATCACCCAGTTACGTTGTGACGTTTGGTAGCACCCAAAGTGTTCCTCTGGTAAATGGGAGTTGCATAATCTCATAGTTACAGGAACATGTATAAGTCATGAAGAAAGCAATAGCAACACACTAAACGATCAAGTGCTAGGCTAACGAAATGGGTCATGTCAATCACATCATTCTCCTAATGATGTGATCCCATTAATCAAATGACAACACATGTCTATGGTTAGGAAACATAACCATCTTTGATTAATGAGCTAGTCAAGTAGAGGCATACTAGTGACTATATGTTTGTCTATGTATTCACACATGTATCATGTTTCCGGTTAATACAATTCTAGCATGAATAATAAACATTTATCATGAAATAATAAAATAAATAATAACTTTATTATTGCCTCTAGGGCATATTTCCTTCATTATGGCGGTTTACATACTATGGGCCTTAAGCTGCCTATGGGCCTTAGACCTTTTATTGAACCGCCATCTTCATGCTCGGTCTTGGGCTTCTTTCTGATGAGTCTTCTTTGAGTAACCCGACCCCTCCTGGGCGGCTTACACAAATAGTTATATCCCCAACACATAGGGTCCGCACGCTTAACCTTCGATGACAATTTGTATTATGAGTTATGTGTTTTGATCACCGAAGTTTGTTCGGAGTTCCGGGTGACGAGGAGTCTCTAAATGGTCGATACATAAAGATTGATATATTGGAAGGCTATATTCAGACATCAAAATGGTTCCGGAGAAGTTCGGTATTTTCCGAAGTACCCGAAGGTTACCGGAACCCCCCTGGGAGTTATTGGGCCTTAGTGGGCCTTAGTGAGAAGAGGAGGCAGCGGCTAGGAGGTGGCGTTCCCCCCCCCCAGCCCAGTCCAAATTGGGCAAGGGGTTGGGGGCGCGGCCCCCCTCTCCCTTCCTTTCCCCTCTCCTTTTGGTGGAATCCTATTAGGACTTGGAGTCCTAGTAGGACTCCCCTCTCCTGGCGCGCGTAGCTTGGCCGGCCGGCCTCCCCCTCCCTCCTTTATATACGGGGGCAGGGGGCACCCTACAACACACCAAGTTTTGCCTTAGCCGTGTGCGGTGTCCCCTTCCACAGTTACACACCTCGATCATATCGTCGTAGTGCTTAGGCAAAGCCCTGTGCCGGTAACATCATCATCACCGTCGCCACACCGTCGTGCTGACGGAACTCACCCTCGTCCTCAACTGGATCAAGAGCATGAGAGACGTCATCGAGTTGAACGTGTGCTGAACCCAGAGGTGTCGTACGTTCGATACTTGGATCGGTTGGATGGCGAAGACGTTCGACTACATCAACAACATTACTGAATGCTTCCGCTTTCGGTCTATGAGGGTACGTGGACACACTCTCCCGTCTCGTTGCCATGCATATCCTAGATAGATCTTGCGTGATCATAGGAAATTTTTTGAAATACTACGTTCCCCAACAGGTCGCTCACGTCCTAGAGAATTTTGAGGAAGCTCGTCGCAGGAATATGCAAGTCAAGTTCTCATAATAATGTAAAAAATCTCACTAGCATAAGAAGTGAATAACATGAAGACTCTCTATATAAAAAACATGGTTCTACTTTGAACCACGAGTGTGGTAAAGGATAGTACAGTGCACCCCCTGAGGGAGTCCTGGACTAGGGGGTGTCCGGACAGCCGGACTATCATTATCCGCCAGACTCCAAGACTACGAAGATACAAGATTGAAGACTCTGTCCCGTGTCCGGATGGGACTTTCCTTGGCGTGGAAGGCAAGCTTGGCAATACGGATATGTAGATCTCCTACCATTGTAACCGACTCTGTGTAACCCTAGCCTCCTCCGGTGTCTATATAAACCGGAGGGCTTTAGTCCGTAGGACAACATACATTACAACAATCATACCATAGGCTAGCTTCTAGGGTTTAGCCTCCTTGATCTCGTGGTAGATCCACTCTTGTACTACCCATATCATCAATATTAATCAAGCAGGACGTAGGGTTTTACCTCCATCAAGAGGGCCCGAACCTGGGTAAAAACATCGTGTCCCTCGTCTCTTGTTACCATCCGCCTAGACGCACAGTTCGGGACCCCCTACCCGAGATCCGCCGGTTTTGACACCGACATTGGTGCTTTCATTGAGAGTTCCTCTGTGTCGTCACCGATAGAGCGGATGCCTCCACCAGTCTTTAAAGACGGTGTTTTCGCCGAAGGGGCCTTAGCCGCCGGCCAAACTATCCGGCTTGGTGGTTTTCTTATGACCGCCTGTCCGGCCGCCGCTTCGACAATGACTTCGCAAGTCGTTAGAAGCAATCTTCGCGTCAGCCCTAAAGCTGTCGAACAGTTGGACCCAATAGAGCTCTCGTCTGTTAATGAGCTCTTGGATCGCATCGTTGCCCTGGGAGTCGCTACGGACTACAACTAGATTGGGCTTAAAACCGATCTGAGAGAGATTAACTCCCCCCAGGCCACCCACCACATCGCAGTGGTAGAGCAGCAATACGGCAACTCTTTGCTCGTGTTAAAAACGATTCATGTCCGGATTCCCGAACCCTCCATGCCGGATTCCCGCGGAGGGACGGACTTCGATCGAGCATTGAACTTAAAATCATGCATCGCTCCGGACTCGCTGGATTGTGTCCAGCAAGCCAAACTTCCGAATTCGGAAACCCCTCGGCCTTTGAGCCCCAAGATGGGCAGGGATCCGGATTTTCGTCCACCCACCCGCCCAGACATATGCGATCTATCTCTAATACAGCAAGAGCCCGCTGAAACAGTACATCACTACTGGGCCAGATTCCTCCTGGTTATGGACAGGATAAAGGACTGCCGAGAGGAAAACGCAATATCAATCTTCTGCAATAACTGCACGGACAAGGGAATACTCAACGCCATTGATCGCCGCAAAATTACGCGCTTCACCGATCTGGCATCCATAGTACGAAAGTACTGTGCGATGGAGAGCTTCCGGAAAACCGAAAATCAATTTTGGGATAACCTGGCCTCAAACCCAGTCTGCAGCAAAAGGGCGCCTTACACTCAGGCCCCAGATGCAAAAACGAAAAAACAAAAACCCGATAAGGGAAACGGAACCGTACTGGAGGGATGGCTCAATGGACCCTGTAAGCTTCATAGTACAGAGGGAGCCGTCCCAACACATAGCCTTCGAGCATGTTGGATATTACGGCAGGTGGCCAAAAGTGGCGAAGAGCTTCTGGCTCTGGGAAACCACTCCAACAATACCAGCACGGTATCAACAGCCTTCGAGACCTTCGCATCAAACAATATGCGAAAGCGAACAATCCGCGAACTCGCCGAAGTCTACCAAGTAGCAACAGCAAATCCATGGAGCGACACAGCTATTACCTTCAACGCCAGCGACGAGCCTAAATTTCGAACAACCAGAGCTCCAGCCGCACTGGTACTTAGTCCCATAGTGGACGGCTTTCGACTGACAAAAGTCCTCATGGATGGCGGCAGCGGACTAAACCTCATTTATGAGGAAACTCTGCGAAAAATGGAAATCGATTGGAGCCGTATTGAGCGAAGCAGCACAACCTTTAGAGGAATAATCCCTAGCCGGGAAGCGCGCTGCACCGGAAAAATCACACTCGATGTGGTGTTCGGCTCTCCGGACAATTACAGATCTGAAGAAGTCACATTCCAGGTGGCCCCGTTCAGCAGCGGGTATCACGCCATATTAGGATGAGAGGCATTCACAATTTTTCAAGCAATACCTCATTACGGGTACATGAAGCTCAAAATGCCTGGGCCCAGCGGAATAATCACTCTCGCTAGTGATCCGGACATAGCACTCCGTGCCGAAAACAAGACAGCCGCTCTAGCCCTCGAGGCACTATCCGAAGCCTTAGCGGCAGAAGAACTCACCGCGCTGCGCTCTACGGTGAACAGGGACGATGTGATACTCGATAAAAGATCCAAGTCCACCTCCTTCAAACCAGCAGATGAGATAATAAAATTCCAGGTCCATCCAATGGACCCAACAAAGACGGCCTCCATTGGGGCACAATTGAACCCCGAAGTAGACGCCGCACTGCGCGAATTCCTTTGGGAAAATTGGGATATCTTCGCCTGGCATCCTTCGGACATGCCCGGAAACCCACGCAGGTTGGCAGAACACAGCCTAAACATCCTCAAAGGATTTAAGCCAGTCAAACAGGCTCTTCGACGATTTTCCGAACCCAAAAGACAGGCAATGGGAGAAGAGCTAGCCAAACTATTGGAAGCCGGATTCATCAGAGATATCAAACATCCGGACTGGCTAGCAAATCTGGTGATGGTACCAAAGAAGGATAAATCCTGGCGCCTCTGTGTCGATTTTAAAGACCTCAATAAGGCTTGCCCAAAGGATCCCTTCCCTCTCCCCCGCATCGATCAAATTATCGATGCTACAGCAGGGCACGATTCGTTGTGCTTCCTGGACGCATACTCTGGCTATCATCAAATCAAGATGGCGGAAGCAGACCAAGCCGCAACGGCATTCATCACTCCATATGGACCATTCTGCTTCAACACGATGCCCTTCAGACTTAAAAATGCCGGCGCAACATATCAGTGCATGATTCAAACATGTCTGGCCACCCAGATCGGCAAAACAGTCGAGGCATACGTAGACGACGTAGTCGTCAAAACAAAACACGTCGAAACTCTAGTAGACGATTTGAGGCTCACATTCGACAACCTCAGAGCATATGACATCAAGCTGAATCCGGAAAAATGCATTTTCGGCGTACCAGCCGGAAAGCTGCTGGGCTTCATTGTATCTGGTAGAGGAATTGAAGCAAATCCGGCCAAAATCCGAGCTCTGTCACAGTTGGATATTCCAAAAGACCTTAAACAAATACAAAAATTAACAGGATGCGTGGCAGCCTTAAGCCGCTTTATCTCCCGTCTAGGAGAAAAGGCGTTGCCCCTCTATCGCCTCCTCAGGCGCACCG
The DNA here is from genome assembly GCA_963921465.1 of Triticum timopheevii. Lineage (NCBI taxonomy): Eukaryota > Viridiplantae > Streptophyta > Magnoliopsida > Poales > Poaceae > Triticum > Triticum timopheevii. The sequence continues at coordinate 482,264,865 of OY997270.1, read as the reverse complement.
AACACTTTGAGTGGACGGATGCTGCCACTGCCGGACTCGAAGAAATAAAGGCCATATTGGCAACAAATCTAGTCCTGGCTGCGCCCACTCTGGGCGAACCAATGTTGTTATATATCGCAGCAACGCATCAAGTTGTAAGCGCGGTCCTCGTCGTCGAACGAGCGACAGAAGGGCATAAATTCCCCCTTCAAAAACCAGTGTATTATGTATCCACTGTGTTAACCCCCTGCAAATCCCGTTACCCACACTATCAGAAGATAGCATATGCGGTGTTCATGGCATCCCGAAAGCTCCGGCACTACTTTCAAGAGTGTTCGATAACAGTGGCCTCTGAAGTACCACTCAATGACATTATAAATAACCGCGACGCAACGGGCAGGATTGCAAAATGGGCCATTGAGCTCTTACCATTCGACATCACTTACAAACCTCGGCGAGCCATAAAGTCACAAGTTCTGGCTGACTTCGTCGCCGAATGGACTGAAGCCGAACTCCCTAAAGAGTACGGCGCATACTCCAACTGGACTATGCATTTCGACGGCTCCAAAATGTTGGCCGGACTGGGGGCTGGCGTCGTACTGACGTCCCCAACCGGAGATACAGTCCAGTATGTACTCCAAATAATGTACACGGACTCCAACAATGCAGCCGAATACGAGGCCCTGTTACATGGTCTCCGGATGGCAGTCTCCATGGGCATTCAACACCTGGAGGTGCGGGGGATTCGAACCTTGCAATATCCCAAATAAACGGAGACTTTGACGCCAAGGATCCGAAAATGGCAGCATATCGCAACGCTGTCCTAAAAATGTCAGCTCGGTTTGAAGGACTGGAATTCCATCACATAGCTCGAGATAATAACCAAGCGGCCGACGTACTGACACGCATCGGTGCAAAACGTGATGCTGTCCCTCCTAATATCTTCCTGGAACGGCTCTTCAAGCCATCCGTACTATGGGAAGAGGAGCCCGGTAGTGACAAACCGGAGAAAACCGCACCAACCGGTGATTCGGCAGATGACATAACACCCTCAGCCCACGCCATAATGGCAGTAATCGCCGCGTGGATAGAACCTTTCCTAGCCTACTTACTTAGGCAGGAACTTCCCGAAGACCAAAATGAGGCCCGCTGCATAGTCCAGCGATCGAAGGCCTACAAGGTCCATGAGGGAGAACTTTATAAGAAAAGTACAACCGGAGTCCTTCAGAGGTGTATCTCCGAAGAAGAAGGGAGAAACCTCCTGGCTGAAATTCATGCCGGACTAGGCGGACACCACGCAGCAGCCTGGGCCCTTGTAGGAAAGGCATTCCGTACAGGATTTTATTGGCCGACAGCCCGGGCAGACGCGCAGGACTTGGTCCAGCGATGCGTTGGTTGTCAGCTCTTTGCTAATCAGAGCCATATGCCACCCACCGCCCTCAAAACCATACCCATTACCTGGCCGTTCACGGTCTGGGGGCTTGACATGGTTGGACCCCTTAAAGGGGGAACCCACAAGCAAAGGTACTTATTGGTCATGGTGGATAAATTCACCAAATGGATAGAGGCCAAACCGGTCAAAACGGCAGAGTCCGGACCAGTGATAGACTTTATATCAGGGGTGGTACACCGTTACGGAGTCCCCCACAGCATCATCACCGACAACGGCACGAACTTCACAGCCGACGAGGTCAAGTCATGGTGCAAAACTATGGGCATCAAGCTCGACTACGCTTCAGTTTATCACCCTCAAACCAACGGTCAAGTGGAAAGAGCAAATGGTCTAATAATGAGCGGCATTAAACCCAGATTAGTGAGGTCACTTACTAAATCCGACACACAATGGGTCGAGGAGCTCGACTCCGTACTCTGGGGGCTGCAGACAACGCCTAACCGTACTACCGGATTCACACCATTTTTTATGGTATACGGCGCAGAGGCAGTCTTGCCCTGTGATATTATTCATGACTCACCTCGAGTGCGCATGTATGAGGAAAGAGAGGCCGAGCTTGATCGGCAGGACAACTTGGACACATTGGAGGAAGAACGTAACGTCGCGAAGGCTCGTTCCGCATTTTATCAGCAGCAGGCCCGAAGATATCAAAGCAGAGAAGTACGGGCCAAGACTTACAACGTTCGCGAACAAGTTCTACGCCTGCCGGACAAGAAAAAGGACAAGCTCAAGCCCAAATGGGAGGGGCCCTTCATTATCGATCAAGTCCTGACCGGCGGGGCATACCGTCTACGAAATGCGTCAGACAATCGACTCGAGCCGAACCCATGGAATGCAGCCCGCCTCCGACGATTCTATGCCTAGCGCCGGACTAAGAGTTCGTCCCCTTCCCCAGTCCAAACTTTTACACTTCGGCTGTCTTTCGTTTCTCTTTTTATGCATTTTTATCTAAACGCCCTTATGGGCCTGTTTTCGCATTTTTCGCATACGCATGATGTGTAATCCGCACTCATTATTCCTGGGGGCTTCTTTGACAGAAGCTCAATTATACGGGTTTCATACCCAGCACATGTGTCAAGCTTCCACATGTACCTTTTACTCGCCATTATATGCATCGATATGACTTAAGTTTTGGCCAAGCTGGGTTGCCTGGCTCCTGTGCTTACCCCTACGTTCCCGATTGTTCGGCTAGGAGGTAAAGGGAGCACCTCTGCGATTGTTACTGCCGGGTCAGCCGGATGTGTACCTCAGACTGGGTGAAGCCGAAAGCTAGCATTCTTAAGGGAATATTCGGTCGGTGACTTAAAAGATGATTTTTTTACCTATTTATTTATTCGCCCCCAGACGTTTTACTGCTTTCTTTTCAGTCCGAACATGCACTTTAGGGCATGCCTCCCAGGGAAAGGAACCCTTAACGGAACTATTCTCCCTGGAAGATGTTTCTTACTAACCATGTAATATAACATAACTAGTTGGGCACTTGTCTGATAAAGCACTAATGACCCCTACGCCTGGTCTCCATGCATATCACGATTGTTTCTTAACCAAAGAGGTATTCGGATACACTCCGGACTCTAGGGTCCCGAGGTTGAAGCGAAAAGGTCGGCAAAGACAAACGATCTACAATCCGGCTAGAAGGCATTTTACATGTCACTTTAAAGGATAACATAATTGTCAAATTTATTGATTGTATTCCTCCTCAATCCCGTCTAACAGGCAGTCTAGTTTACAGTCCCGTTGGGAAAATTTGGTAGCCAACTCTACTTGGCTGTATACTAAACTCACAGGGATCTCCTTCCCGTCGGGCCCCACCGGTCCAACTTCGGCCATGTGGTTGGGATCCGCCTTCTTGTACCGCGTCTTCACCATGGCCCAAGCCTCCCTGGCACCTTGACGGCAAGACGAAATCTTCCACAAACGGAAGCGCTGCCGCACTCCCTGCAGCTTCTCCGCAAGCTCCCCGAGGCCCTCGGGTAGGGTGAGGGGTGGCCATAAAGCCTGAACGACGCTACTCATTGCCTCGTTTGAGTAGCTGCAACAGTTCGGGAAGTTGATCACCCGTTGATATGGGCATCTCCTCTGCAGGACGACCCGTGAGTATACCTACAAGACATATCATGTCAAAATACTTCCTCGCCGAACTCTTCTTTTCAAAAGAGTTCGCTCAAGCACTTACTATAAATGCCGCGACGAAGCCGCTGGTTCTCCTTAACGGAGCCGGACAGCTCGGCCCGAGCGCCTTTCAGCTCTTCTCCGAGCTTGGCATTAGCATCCTGGAGTTTGTTCCTTTCCTATTGAACCCTATTCAGCACACTCTCGCCGGCCTTTAGCTGGCGCAGCAATGCTTGCCTGTTCGGATCTTGTCCGGCGGTACCTGCAATGTCATTATTAGACTCGCGCGCACGCCGCACAGCGCTTATATTTATTAATAAAAATGTGTTACCAGGAGGGGTCTTTGCGTCTCCTCCTGCGGCAGCAAGTGCGGCCTCAAGTTGGGCCTTGCAATCTTGCAGCTCCCGAGACAGCTGGGCGTTCTTCTCGGTAAGTGCCTGCATTTTCAAATGATCCTTAAATCAGTTAGCATAACTACTTTAAGTCTCGGGGGCTACTGGTATATACAACCATTGAAATTCCCTTACTTGTGTGTCTTTCACATACTGCTCCGTGGCTCTGGTAAAACCATTTTGAGCGGCACGGAGATGCGCGTCCCCTGCGTTAAAGGCATCCAATGCCTCAGGGGAAAGCACGCTTCACGAAGCACTATCCGGCGGCGCCTATGGTTTATGGCGCTCTTCACCTCAGACTTGGTGGCGGACAGTCTATCGGTGTCCTCCGTTGGAGAAGGATCCGGCCCGCGTCTTGTGCTTGCCTCCCCCCCCCCCCCCCAGGCCGGGCGCTGGAGCCTGGCTGGTGTAGGTCGGATCGGCAGTTCCTGCGCTCGCAGTCCGGCGAGCGCTTTTTCTCCTACAAAGATCATGAGCACTCAGGCGTTTCCTCGGAACATTGCTCTGAAAATTCAAATACGAGCTATACCTTTGCGGCGACGTTTCCGCCCACACCGCGCTCCTTTTCCGCCTGCTGGTCCGGACTGGCCTCTGTTGGCCAGCCGCCGCGGGCTCAGCTTCCTGCCGTAAAGGCACTTCCTACAAAATACCATCGTTCGCGAAGGTTAGAAATGGGCAGGAAAGAGATAATGGTGTCCGGACTTCGGTCACGGTCACCTGGGAAGCCGGACTTAATCCGGGGTAGTCCGCCGTAATGGCGACCAAAGCATTGTCTATGCTGAGCTGGTGAAACACCCCGTCGATCAGCTCCACCTCGATGTCCGGGTCCTCTTCGGAGGCCGGATCCAGGGATCCTTCTGGATCCTCGGGTTGCGGAGCAGGACTCACCATGTCCTCCACAGTCCGGCGTAGATCCTGCGCCGAAGGCATAATGTAAGAAGCTTAAACTTCGAAAGCATGGGTTGAGCCCTTCAAGGTATTCACTTACCCATCCTCTAGGCTTGATCATGGAAAACCCATTCAGAGGGTTCGTTCGAAGGAAATCCTCCTTCTCCCCCTTGTACAAGCTGGACAGGATCTCCACCAGATCCTCGGTCGAATCCGGCCCTTTGCGGCCGTGCCGGGTGGCATCGTCTTCCCCGTTGAAATCCCACATGGGGTGGCCTCTGTATTGCAATGGTTGTACCCCTCGCTTGATGCATGTCGCCATGACTCCGATCATGGTTAAGCCGGAATGGGCCATTAATCTTATTCGGCCCATCAGGTAATGGACACTCTTGTCTTCCTCCAATAGGGGGCTCCGCGGGCGCCAGCTGAGGCGTTTCTTCAAGGGAGCAGCACTAAACTCCGGGAGGCCGATCCGGACTGGGTCTGGCAGCGGAGTGTCTCCTATATAAAACCACTCTGAGGGCCAGTCTTCGGACGCCCTCTTGGGAGTACCGGATAGGTATCCGGTTCCGGCAATGCGCCATATTTCGGCACCGCCCACTTGATATATAGACCCCTCGTAAGAACGGGGTACGAGGCAAAACAGCCTCTTCCACAATGCAAAATGGGGCTCGATGCCCAGGAATAGCTCGCAAAGAGCTACGTAGCCCGCGATATGCAGGACAGAGGCGGGCATGAGGTGGTGGAGCTGGAGTCCGTAGAACTTCAGGGGCCCGCGGAGGAACGGATGTATTGGAAATCCGAGTCCCCTTATCAGATAGGGGACAAAGCATACTCGCTCCCCCTTATTGGGGCTTGGAGTGTCCTCCGCCTGCCTCCCACCTTGATAAGTAACCAGTCCGGCCCAGACTGGGACCATGAAGGCCGGAGGGAGAAATCCCCCCGTTTGGAGCTTCACTAGCTCGTTGTGCGAAATAGAGCACCTCCTCCAATTCCCCGGCGGTGGGCTGGGAGCGCGTGAAGAAGAGCCGCGTCGACGATCCATGATGGAATGGATTTCTAGGTCAAAGGCGCTTCGATGGAGTATTCGCGGGAGGAAGACGGTGTGGTTTGGATCTGGATTCTTGCCTCTTTTATAGGCGGACGACTCGCACGATTAGGGGGTGAAATGCAAAAGACACCCTGGCTTTTCGCATTCGTGCGACGCGTGGAAGAGGGCCATTATTTGGCGTAGAAGCCGAGGAACACAGTATTCAAGATGAAGCCGAACACTGTTCGGCAGGTACATGGAATTTGAAGGGAGAACCCGCCTTGCAACGCCGAAGACTATAAACACGTTGGACTTATCGTCATTGAAGCCTGGTTCGGGGGCTACTGAGGGAGTCCTGGACTAGGGGGTGTCCGGACAGCCGGACTATCATTATCCGCCGGACTCCAAGACTACGAAGATACAAGATTGAAGACTCCGTCCCGTGTCCGGATGGGACTTTCCTTGGCGTGGAAGGAAAGCTTGGCAATACGGATATGTAGATCTCCTACCATTGTAACCGACTCTGTGTAACCCTAGCCTCCTCCGGTGTCTATATAAACCGGAGGGCTTTAGTCCGTAGGACAACATACATTACAACAATCATACCATAGGCTAGCTTCTAGGGTTTAGCCTCCTTGATCTCGTGGTAGATCCACTCTTGTACTACCCATATCATCAATATTAATCAAGCAGGACGTAGGGTTTTACCTCCATCAAGAGGGCCCGAACCTGGGTAAAAACATCGTGTCCCTCGTCTCTTGTTACCATCCGCCTAGACGCACAGTTCGAGACCCCCTACCCGAGATCCGCCGGTTTTGACACCGACACCCCCTCTCTCTTTTTCTCTCAATTTTTATGGGCTCTTTTGGCCTCTCTTTTATATATATCCTCACATGTAGGGGGACACTCTAGAATGCATCGCACTTTTATTTACTTACAACTCTGATGAAATGAAAAATAATGACTACAAATGAATGCCTCTGGCAGTGCATCAGGATGTGCAATGATTCTAGCGTACCATGTACTCCCTCCGTTTTTATTTACTCCGCATATTAGTTTTGATCAAAGTCAAGCTTTACGAACTTTGACAAAGTTTATAGACAAAAATATTAACATATACAATAACAAATCAATACCATTATATTCGTTGTTGAATGTACTTCCACATCATATAGATTTGTTATGCTAAATATTTATATTCTTTTCTACAAATTTGGTCAAACTTTACAAAGTTTGACTTCAGTCAACTCTAATATGCGGAGTAAATAAAAATGAAGGGAGTATCAATGAATGGTGATCTAGCCACAAATATCATGTCAACTCTATAATCATGCAAATCAAAAATGATAGTGAATGCTCAACTCATATGGTGAATAGTAATAATGGAAGTTGTATGACAATATATTTCGGAATGGCTATGGAAATGTCATAATTGTAGGTATGGTACTATGGTGGCTATTTTGAAAAGATATAATGAGGCTTATGTGTGAGAGAGTGTATCATCCCACTGGGTTGGATGCATCGGCGAAGTATGCACCATGTCTCAATATGAGAGTTGGCAATACGCGGTACCGAAGAGGCTAGCAAAATATGGATAGGTGCATAAAGACCGCAACTCATAAACCAAAACATCTCACTAATACTTCAGTTTACACGGGGTAACCACATGGCCGATCACTCCAAGGGGTGAGTTGATGAACCGAAGTCGGCTAGGCTTCCCGACCCATTCAACAAGGTGATTACTTGCAATGTTCTTCAACTTAGACCCCTCACAGTTAGTTCCACTTAAACGACCATAAGTATTAACGTGTATGACATTTCCACCACTTCACTCAAGTGCTTAAGGCTACACAAAAATAATTACCAACTCACTATCTCAAAATCATTGAAAGGAATCCAATTATCAAGTTCAATTGATCTACAAGTTCATGCAAGTTTTTATTATAGCACTCATATATACCTATTATTTTTAGACCAAACATGCAATTCATGCAAATTGTCAATTCCTATTCAACTATCTGAAAATATTTAAGTGAGGCAAGAGAGTTCTAATATTTTCTATAAAAACATAGTTTATCACCGTGCTCTAACAAGTATACGTGAAGTACTAGATCAAATTCTATAAACACCTCTACTCAAATAGATATAAGTGAACATCAAATGAGCATTCTATAAATATGAGATGAACATGTGTCTCTCATAATAGGTGTGATCAGAACACAGTGATTGTAGACCAGCAAATAAAATTCAAATAAAAGCAAATGAAACTCTAAGCAAAACACATATCATGTGAACAAATAAAAAGTAGGTCGAACCGAGTAATACCGGTAATTTTTGAAGACGAAAGAGAGGATGCCTACCGGGGAATCCCCAAGCTTAGACGTTTGAGTCTCCTTGAATTTTACCTTAGGGTGCTTAGGGCATCCCTGAGATTAGGATCTTGCCGCTCCTTGTTCTATTCATATTGTTGTCTCACCTCGATCTTAAAACTTCATCCACAAAAAACTTAACAGAACTCATGAGATAGGTTAGTACATATAAAATAAATCATTTACTCATGTACTGTCAATACAAGATGCATATTTATTTCCAAACAATGTCTATTGTATCCTATCATTTTCACAATTTATACCCCCCAATATAGGTCATGGAAACTTTAAAACAAGCGGATAAAGAAAACATTCAACAAATCTGTCAAAAACAGAACAATACATAAAGATCTCATATTTACACATACATCGGTAAGTCCGAAAATTCTAAAAAAGTAGGACATCACAAAGAATTTGTAACATAGTACTTTGTAAAAAAAATAGAAATTGATCACTCTCCAATACAGAATGAAAATTCAGACAGTGGATGCAAAAGTTTCTGTTTCTGCACATAACCTAATAAACAAGCATTTGCAACATCCCAAGGTCTTAAGATGGCACGAAAACAAAAAAAAGATACAAACATAATTAGTACAATAGCAATAATTATGTAGGCTCAACAAACAAAAGCACAAATTTAAAGATAAATATTGGGTTGCCTCCCAACAAGCTCTATTGTTTAATGTCCTCTAGCTAGGCATAATGCATGCATCAAGTTTTATCATCATTCAATACTTTAGCAACTCTTTTTAAGTGAAGGTTTCTTTCAAATCCACATGGCTCCTTACGGTTCCCATTGATATCTTTATCAATATTAGGATCTATAGACAAAGAGCTTCCAGAATTCTCAAAATAAACAAAGAAAATATCAAGAGTTTCAAGCTTTTTATTACAAGTTATTAAATGAGAACTCATACGCTGCAAATTAGAATTAGGAGTTTTACTCAGTTCTCCATTTTTACTCAAATCGATTAAATTCTTTTGGATAACACTCAGTTTGTCAAGAATTTGAACCCCTTCTTGGGTAAACGGGGATCCTTTCATAGCAAGAGGTACCCCAACTATTCCTTCTAACATCTCATAAGCTTTTATAACATCATTTTCAATGGAACTCCCTTTTGCATCATAATCCACATATTCCTAGTATGGTATAGATAAATGACGTAGAAATTTCTAGGAAGAATTTTCATGTAATTTTAATAGTGGAATTGTTGTGGGGATTCAGTTATTATAAACCAAGCATCTTTAAACTATCTTATTTTCTTTTTTTTAATGAAGAACCTCTAATTCAGTTGACATAGAAGGGCAAGGACGATGAGCCATAATAACAAGAAAAGCAAGAATAGCGGTGTTTTGAAAATATTTGGCAAACAAAGATGTAAGCAAAGTAAAAGGCAAAGGTAACTAGGCAAGAAATAAAACAAACAAATAAAGAGTTTGTGCGAAGGCACCTGAGTTGGTAGAAGAAGATTCCCGGAAACGGCCAGAAGTAAAACAAACAAATAAAGAGTTTGTGCGAAGGCACCTGAGTTAGTAGAAGAAGACTCCCCAGAACGGCCAAAAAATTTCTTTGCTACTCCCCCGTGAGCCGTTGGTTCCCAAAGAAGAAGGGTGATGTAGATAGCAGTAAAGCTTTCTCTCAATTAAGAACTAATGTTTATCGAACCACCAGGAACTTTTATACTACGAAGATAAGCAGCACCTGCACACAAACAAAGTAAAATACTTGCACCCAACACGGCAACTTAGTAGGATTGTACACCACCAGTCGAACGTATTGTCTCGCTTTTGCCATTTTCTTTCTTCCTTTTCACTCTGCGCATGAACTTCGCTGCTGCGGAAAGTAATGGGAAAATGAGGTGATCCGGTTGGAACAAGAAAAGAAGAAAGGCATGCATTAGGGTCAAAAAAAAGGGTCGCGCTAACTGCCACACGTGTGGCAGGAAGGGAGACGCACCACACGTCTTTAATGTAAACAGATTGCCACGTCATCGCATGCATGCATGCAGGAATCTTTTTGGATTTTCAGTTTTTAAAATGTTTTATCTCTTCAACGAAAAATCCGATTAAAAATCCGTTTTTACCATTAAATCCCTCGCGATGAGATCTTCGAAACTAGATCCCATGTTGATATGTTTTGATGAAAAAAAAATTGGATTAAAAGTTGCCATGTCTATTGCATATGAATTGCCATGATGTTTACACTGAAGTTGCCATGATATGTTTTAGCTATTTTCTTCTACATTTAAAAGTAAATTTTGACATTTATAAAACGGGGAATTAAGAAACTAGACTTGCCATGAACCATAAACTAAAATTGCCATGATACATGCACGTAAAAATTGCCATGGTTCATACAAAAAATAATTTTCATGGTCAAATTACTTGAGTTGCCATCATCAAAATACTAAAATTGCCATGATCTACAAACTAAAATTGCCACATGGCAACTTTAATTTAAGCCCTATGGCAACTGCAGTGTAAACATCGTAGCAACTTCTGGCAAAAAAAATAAATCGTCGAAACATATCAACATGGGGTCTAGTTTTGAAGATCTCGTCGAGACGGATTTAATGGTGAAAACGGATTTTTAGTTCGTTTTTTTATTTAGGAGATACAACATTTTTAAGCCGAAAACCAAAAAAATCTGCTGATATCATCTACTCATACATGGCAAAATGAGTGATGATGAAGGCGTGTGGGCGTTAACATTTCTGGAAAAAAAAAGCACGCATTTCGCCTTCAAAAATGTGTTCCACCCGGACAAGACGCCGAGGATAAACCCGCCACGCCATTTTCCCCAATTGTTTATCCAGCGCGCCGGCCCCGTCACCGGTGGCGACCCACCCCGTCCCGCCGCGTCGCCCAATAGCCACCGGCCACCCAGCCGAATCACCACCGCCCGCCGACCGAGCCGACGTGTTCCGCGGCCGACCTCACCGCGCAGCCTCCCCTTCCCCGAGTCGCCGTCCTCCTCCCATCCCCACGCCACGCCACCAACCAACCTCCCCCCCCTACTAAACCCGCCCCACCGCCATGCTCCTCCTCAGATCCCACCACCTCCTCCTCCCCCACGCCGCCCGCCTCCTCGCCCGCCGCGCGCCGCCCCTGCCCCGCACCGCCGCCGCCGCCGCCCGCCTCCGCCCGCTCCGGATGTCGGCCTCCAACCACTCCGGCGCCGGCGCCAGCTCCCCCTCCGCCCCCTCGCCGCCCCCGGCCCCCGCGGTGAGTCTGATGCGGCTTCCTCCTCCTCACGCCTCCGTCCGTATGATATCTGACCGTGCCGCCGTTCGTCGCCCGGCTGCCGGCGTCGCTGGTGTCGGAGCTGAGATTCTGGGGCCGTAGAATAACCATCTAGCGCGTTGACTTAGCAACTGGTGGATGGGAAGGGATGCTTGCCTTAGCAACTGTGAGCCACGAGGCATCCTCTACTGGTTTGCAACCATGGTGCTCTGTCTCCCTAGCACAATTATCTAGCGTGCGTGTGGGTGGATGCGGCGTCGATTCAGGATCGAAATTAGTGGATGATAGCTTTGATTTCCTGAGATGATAACTACTCGTTGCTCTAGCCCTCTAGCTGGTTTAAACGCATGTTGCTGACCGAATACAGGCCTAACCACCGCTGAACGTTCCTTATGCAGGTGCCCAAGTCGAGGATCCCTTTCTGCCCAGCTTGTGGAAGTCCGACGAAATTGGCCGTACCAGACGGGGATGAGAAGATGAGGGCTGTCTGTTCTTCTTGTGGGAGAGTTCACTACGAAAACCCCAAAATGGTATGAACTGGAGAACAGAGTATGAATAGGCGCCATCTTCAGAATTCAGACAATATGTGCATATGCATTTAGAACCGAGATACTGTGATTTGCTTGCTTCGAATGCCAACTGCTTCTCAGTTCCACTGCACAGACCTGATATCTGTCATTGTTCAACAACACAAAATTATATGCCCAGTAACATTTGTAGGTGTGTATTAGCTTTTACCCATTCGTTTTTCACTAATCTGTGTCATCTTTGTAGGTTGTCGGTTGCCTTGTGGAGCACGATAACAAGGTCCTCCTTTGCAGAAGAAAGATTGAACCGGCTTATGGCCTTTGGTAAGCTACCTTTGACGAGTCCATTTTGTTGGCTATGATCAGGCTTTCTGGTGTTGTCTGTACCATACTGGCGAGCTGCATGGGTCTACTATGTTTTACAGTTATTATCATAACATGTTTTTCTTGCCTGTATATGTAGTACCAAAATCAATTTCCCCATCAAAAAGAAGTACCAAAATGAATTTTACATCCATAGGAAGTATGTACAGAACTATTTGCTTGTACTATTTGTGGTGTGAAACTGCATATGTCTTTATATTTTACAGCAATGGTGTTTGTTTTGTTGTTATTTTTTCCTCAGCTCAGGATTGCTCCTTTCCTTTTTAACGGACCTCTTACCTTCTCTCTCTAATGCACTAGTACGTTTTATTTCCAATTGCTTTCTGCCACATTCTTTGATTTGCATTTGCAAAACATTTCCGGTTTATCTAAGAACATTGTCATTTTGGGGCTGGTCTATCATTCTGATCAAGGTTACATCAACAGGACTCTTCCTGCTGGTTATTTGGAAGTCGGAGAGTCTGCAGCAGAAGGAGCCTCAAGGGAAACGTTGGAAGAAGCTTGTGCAGATGTAGAGATAGTCTCACCTTTTGCTCAGTTGGATATTCCACTAATTGGCCAAGTGAGTGAAAAGTAGCCTAATCGGTCAATTCATGCTTAACTTAATACACTACTAAGTGGATTCTTCTTGTGTATTGTGATGACATGCAGTAGAGTTACATTATTTTCCGAGCAAGAATGAAGACCCCCAGTTTCTCACCTGGATCCGAGTCGCTAGAATGTGCACTTTTTGCTCTGGATGATATACCATTCGATTCTCTAGCATTTTCTTCAATCATCGTCACTTTGAGAATGGTACGCCCCCTCTCCTCCAGTTCAAGCATTGTGTTTTCTAGCAAGTTATAGTTTGCAGTCTTTTGACATCATAAGCTTCTTACATCTGTACACACTGTTGCAGTATATTGAAGATGTCAAGGCTGGGAACATCAAATTCCATTATTGCACAATAAACAAGAGGTACAACTCGCTTCATCGTGGCCTGTGTTTGTTGTCAAGATCAATAGCCCTCGACCCGTTAATTCTCATTGTCATGATCTATGAACCCGAACATTTGCTAGTTTGCTATTTGCTCTACGCATTATCCACCTTCCAGCTTTCCACGATATCACAAAAGATGGCATGTCATAAGTAGTTATTGTACTTAGTTACTTATGACATGCCATCTTTTTTTTTCCTCCGTCTCAAAAATATGTTGTAGCATAAGTGCATAACTTGTCCTACTTCAATTTGCAGGATCGGGGCCGGCCCCTCGGATCTCCGTAGCTTTGATATCGACAACCATTTAGCCGTGTGAGCTTGGGAAGGTTTGAGACCCGTCGTGGTACATAATGTGATTGCTCTTGTTAAACACCAGCCGCGAGACATCGGCACAGCAATCACATTGGTCATCGATATAGCTGGTCATGGGTGGGGCGGGCCTTTGGTCATCGCATGGCATCTGGCCACAGTTGTGGTAGATTGTTTAAGCTGCTGCTGGAATTGTAAATGCTTGTGTTTCTCGAAGTCCCTTTTCAGCCCCTTTTCCTTTTCCTTTTCCTTTTCAAAGGATGTCTTGGGTGATTCAATAGATGGTGCATTTAGATATTTGTCAGCTTACCCAAAAGATTTGTGTCGCGAGTGTCATGGCAATTTGAAACAAAATTCTGTAATTGTTTTTCCGACTGTTCCTGCAAATTCTTCAGTTACTACGTGTGGGAAATATACTGTGATACCATGTAACATTGTACCATGGCCCCGAAAAAATATTTTTGGATGTTTCAAAAAATTCTGAATGTTCACAGGACATGTGTCTACTATCTTTCAGATCATCTATATGTGTTTCAAATTTGTATTTGTACTTTTTTACTAAGGATTGTAGACACATGCCTTCTGAACATTCACCATTTCTTTTGGACACTTAAATTTGATTTTTTAATCATGATATCATGTGATATCTCCACACAGTGCAAGTGTTGGATTGCCGTGCAGGCTTATTCATGCCCATGTTCTTTTGCCACCATGATCGACACCTATACCAACCAACCATCAGGTATAAGGCAACTGGGAAAAGGAATAAGCACACAACAAAGTTGCCAAGCACAATCCCTTCCCAGTTCATGACAAAGTTGCAACTATGATTTTTTTTTTTTTTGCTTGCACAATGGGAGCATGGAAGCAAACAATTCAGGTTCTGCGAAAAGGATTGTCAACAGGCGGTATCTTTGTGATCTAAAAAAGCCACAACCAAGTGTGGATTACGCACGGCACAACTGGCAAAGGAGACACAAAATACTCCAGCAAAAAGCAACTCTTACGGCCCAGCAGGGCGAAAGAAGAGACAAATTTAGGCATGTGAGAACTACTGGCATCATCATATAACCAAAAGAAATTTTACGTCCCTGGCACGCCCAGGAAGAACAAGTGTAGATGAACAGCACAGAGGGGATTACAATTATTATGTAAAGGGGCTATCCCAGGACAACACCCCAGCAGAATGCACACGAAAATTACAGGACAGGACGGTTAACTCAGCGAAGGAGGACCGGAAGGTTTCTGGGAATGCGACTGGCAATGGCGGCGGGTATCGCTCAAAGATCCTCCGGGCCGTTGATGTCCTGGAGACACCAGAGAAGGCCATGTGTCAGTCAGACCACACAGTTTCAGATTGGGTAGGTGTTGGGATGTGAAATGAAGGCTTACCTTGTTCTCGAGCACAGCTCCGTCTGGGATCTCCAACTTGACTCCAGCCTTGGCTGCGATGGTCACGTTGCCCTGCAGATGGGATGAGCAGATTTGTTTAGCATTAGGTCCATTTGTACACAGTAACTAACCACAGCAAAAGGAGAACGATGACTATGAAGTTCACCTTGAGCACGACTCCAGAGCCAAACGAGACATCACCAGAGACCTTCAAGCTGTCGAGCTCAACGATGCTGGGGATCGACTTGAAACGGGCAAGGAAGTTGGCAACCTAAAATTCGTCATAAAAAAATGCGAGTCACAACCACATTCCAGCTTCTTTCACGATTCAAGTGTTTCTTCAATGCAATTTCTTTATCGACTAATTGACAAAATTCTTATGATTAAGATGGCTTACCTTTTTGAACTCAGGACCAAGCTCAATTGAAGGGTTTGATGGCTTCACTCTGGCTGGGTTGCGGATGACGTAGCCATCAACCAAGGTATAGAGATCAGACTGTGGGACAGAAAAATGAGGTCAGCTGTTGTCTCACCATGGTACCAAACCAGAAAACACCAAGGGGATTTCAGATATACCTGCACAAGCAACAAATCAGATGTAGCCTTCACGGGCAGAAACCTTGAGCGGGGAACGTTGATGCCGATTGCCTTCTCAAAGAACTAGAAGGAAAGAAATGCATTAGAGCACATCACGAACAAAAAGTGGGCAGCCCAACACAACATTTTGAGATAAGTTTGCCTATACCCTGATCGCTGCTCCAGCTGCGGTTTCTAGCTGCAGGACTTTCACGCCATCAACTTCCTGCAAGAACTAGCTGCTTAGATAAAAGCAAATGAACAGACTGGAACTGAGATTCACGCCAAGGATGACAGGTGTACCTTAGGGTTGGGAATGATTTCCATCTTAAGTGCTTCAGCATCTACAAGCCTCTTGATCGCCTTCAAGTTCACCCACCTGATGCCAGAAGCTGTTAGGAAGGAACAGAGAGTTCTTAATCAAAGGAAGATATGGCTTAGATTCTTACAGGTTGTTGGTGTTAAATATCTTGAACTTCTCAATCGACTTGAATTCATTCACCTGAACAAATACACAAAGGAAAAGTATTCATCAGCTATTTAGCCTCATAATACTCTCACGACTTAGAACAACACAGTTCAGGGAGAGGGTACTTACATGCTCATCAGGGACTTGGGCAATCTCCAAGAGCTGCATGTAATAGAGATAAATTATGAGTGATTCATTCATGTCATGTAAGTTCAAAATTAATGTTGCAACTTGCAAATTACACTACAGCCATTACTTTCAATGTTTGCGATAATTAAGAGCTAGTAATAGGCAAGTCAGGAGGAAAGTAATAGTGTACCTGGACCCTTCCTTCGTATGAGATGAGGGTACCACCTTTAACATCAGCCAATGTTTTTGGAGTAACTTCCATGCAGTACTCATTCTGGTTAGTGATCAGGTGGTTTAGTATCTCTGTGATGGTTAAGGATTCCATTTATGGCACAAAGTAACACAAAAAAGGTGAAAAGAATCAGATTGGAAATTAATAAATCTGGTCATATTTGGATACTGATGTCAACTATAGCACCCAAGTTGTCTGAGTTCGCCACGAAGACATACTCCTTTCCCTGAGAGAAGATTGGCAAATAGTAAGCACAATAATATGAAGGTGTTTGGATTCTGTAAGCAAAGTTAAGTAAGTCCCTGCAGATGATGTGCAAGTTGTAACTGATTTGATTTATTTAAATCATAAGAAGCATACACTACAATAGATTTTTTGTAAACTTCAAAAGAAAACATGCTTAGAAGATGTGGATCACAAGGGCAAACTAATCCATGTAAAAAAGCAAAATCTGGATAAGGTGTAGTATGCAACCAATCAACCTGTCAAACTAATCCGTTCACCTACATAGAAGGTTAAGCCATTTGTGTTCACCTGTGCCAGTAAGGTATCGAGTTTTCCACTGTTGTTCAAAGAGGGGAACACATCACCGTGGCCTGGGGGGTACCTTCACATTCAAAAACCACAATATTAGACTTCCAAAAAAAATTTGGATAGTCAAGTCTGACAAAAGTTGAATCAATCTATAAAGGCAAAGCTAGTTTTTGAAATATCATAAAATGAAATGGTCATCCATTGGTATTCCAAGAATAAGACAAGAATAGTTAGAGAAAACTAACCAGCCATCCTTCCCTGTCTGCCCTTTGCTTGGAAGTGGCGAGAAGTCTTCGGTAACAATGCGAGGGTATTGGCTCTGAGAGAAACATGTGTCAGTTAATTGACGCCGCAAGTAGTCGGTAAAATGTGATACAATTAAATATAACAGATGAAGTACTACTAATGTCATACCTGGTTGAAAGTGTGAATTTCAATGTTGGAGTTGGAGTACTTCTCAACAATCTACAAAACAGAGGTCATTATGCAAGTATGTTAGTCCAAATTTAGAAAGTTGTCTTTTCAATAGAAAATAAACAGGGCAGGTGGTATACCAACCTTCTGTGTGTCATCATGAGTGTTGAAAGAGTTCATTAGAAGCAAAGGAACACTGCATCCATACTTCTTGTTCAGGGACTGCATACAGGTGAAACTTGTCAGACACAAACCATTATTACACACTACATCAAGTCCACAGAAAATATCAGTAGAAACTAAGAATACCTCAATCTGAATCACAATAAGGTCAAGAAATGTAAACCCATTGCGAACTTCAATGACAGACCTGCACGCAGTGAACTATGTTATTACCTGCTGAAGGTGGTAAAACTCAAAATGAATAAGTTCATATCTGTCCATTATTGACACGTTGCATCAAACATATACTGATATCATGTTTTGTACATAGTCAACCACAACACCATGTTCAGATGATCAAAGTTTCATTGGCCAACAGAGTATAGAAAATAAGTGTGTGGTCATATTCAGCAGTGCAAGCTGGCAGCAATCACTAATGTAAAATTGGGGCAAAAAAAATATGAATGGAAATATAAAGAGCATTCATAGCCTTAATGCTCGCTATATTGATCAGAGAACCAGATTAATCGAACTATTTTTTCAATCAAAGGAGCCCCCGCCCACAATTTTATTTCTCCATGAAACTGATAGTTTAACTGGACTACGTCAGAGTAACAAAGATGTCACAACAAGAATGAACATCAGTAGGCAATAGCAATTTTACGACTAATTCATTAATATGCTTGGAAGCAGACGGGTTGACCTATACGTATTAGAGCCACAGCAAATCAAGAGAAGGGAGATAAACGTACGGAGCCTGACAAGAAGAATATTATATATTTCATGCCTTTCAGATAATGAACTTTGGAGGACTCCCCAAACAGAACTAGAATAAGTAAAATAGCAGGTGGGTCTAAAAGTAACAAGTGGAAATAAGATTGACAGATATGGGGTGCCAAAACCACAGCCCAGCCAGTATAATAGCCACAAGCATGTCACTGATGATAGAGTGATAGTACATCTGACCAAAAATTTGAAGGCGCAAAATGGTGTGCTAAAACCATGACCCATCCAGAAAACTAACGAACAGCAGTAACTCTTGACCAGCTTAAGTAGCACTAATGTCAAATTTGGACAACAGTATATAAATGAAAAGATAAAGAGCATTCATAGCCTTAATGTTTGATATCATTGATCAGAGAACCAGATTAATCAAACTATTTTTTCAATCAAAGGAGCTCCCGCCCACAATTTCATTTCTCCCTGTAACTGATAGTTTAACTGGACTACGTCAGAGTAATAAAGATGTCACAACAAGAATGAACAATGAGTACAGTCAATAGCAATTTTATGACTAATTTCACTGATATGCTTGGAAGCAGCCGAGTTCACATATAAGTACTGGAGCCAGAGCTAATCAAGAGAAAGAACAGAACATACAGAGTATAGAAGGTGACATGAAGAATATTAATAAGTATCAATAGGGAGTATAGAAAGTTGGCCGCATTAATATTGTTCATGTCCTTCCAGATCATGAACTTTGGAGGATTCCACAGACAGAACTATAATAAGTATAATAGCAGGTGGATCTAAAAGTGACAGGTGCAAATAAACTTAACAGAAATACAGGCAACCATACTACGCCACAAGCCCATAGTAATAAAGATGTCACAACAAGAACGAACATGAGTAGGCAATAGCAATTGTATGACTAATTCATTAATGCACTTGGAAGCAGACAGGTCGACCTATATGTATTAGAGCCACAGCAAATCAAGAGAAAGCCTTGAAAGTGACAAGAAGAATATTATACATTTCATGCCCTTCCAGATCATGAAGTTTGGAGGATTCCACAAACATAAGTACAATAAGTATAATAGCAGGTGGATCTAAGTGACAAGTGGAAATGAAATTAACTACGCCACAAGCCCATAGTAACTGATGATAAAGTTATAGCATTGCATTTGACCAAACAATTGGAGGCGCGGAAAAAGGTATGCTAAAACCACTGCCCAACCAGAAAACTAACGAACAATAGTGACTCATTACCACCATAATAAGGACTGCACACATGGAGAAACCAATGACAACGCAATTGAGCAAACATTTGAATGTGAGAAACGATGTGCTAAAACCACGGCCCAAGCGGGACACTAACGAACAACAGTAACCCGTGACCATCATAAGCATCAGGATCGCACGAAGAAACCAGCATATGCAAGCTCGATCCACACATATGCAAGCTGCGAGACTACAGTGTTGGGGCGAATCTAACTGAAAGTAGCACGATCCACACATATTCAAGTTAAATCAACTGACCGGGAGCAGTGAAGGGGATGGGTGGGGTGGGGTGCTTACTTGGGGCCGGTGCAGCCCATGGTGGTGCCGAGGCCTCCGTTGAGCTTGAGCACCACGAGCTTGTCGAGCAGCGCCTTCATGGCGTCGAGATCTGCAGCAC
This sequence comes from Triticum timopheevii, assembly GCA_963921465.1. Taxonomy (NCBI): domain Eukaryota; kingdom Viridiplantae; phylum Streptophyta; class Magnoliopsida; order Poales; family Poaceae; genus Triticum; species Triticum timopheevii. Next base: position 482,244,895 of record OY997270.1, on the reverse strand, counting down.
ACACACACGATCCAGCGTTCAGCGTCCACACCCACAGACAGACACAAACAGTGACTGAACATTCGAATCGAATCCGAATCGAGCACAGGAAGAAGCATCTGAGATGAGATGGTACCTTCGGGAGGGGGCGCGAGGGTGTCGTAGGGCACCACCACCTCAACGGTGGGGGTCTGGATCTTGCTCCACTCGATCTGCTCCGCCTCGCCGCTGCAGACACGCCAACCAGCACACCCGTCAGAAACCACCCACCCACGCGCGAGCGAGCGAGCGAGCATACACACGGAGGAATCGGGAGGGAGATTCGCATTATTACCTGAGGTAGCGCGAGACGAGGCTGATGAACCCGGCCTTCTCGTTCTCGCTGCGTCGTCACCGACAAAACAGAAGAGAGAAACAGGTGAGCGGGAGCGGAGTGGGCGCCTACTGGCCGCTAGATCCGGCGGAGGGAAGGGGGATGGGTCGGGCGGGGCACCTGATCTCGCCGAGCTTGGCGACGGCGTCGCGGAGGTTGTCGATCTTGGAGTCGGCGGCGACGGCGGCGGCGGCCATCGCGATCCGGGCGGAGAGGAGCGACGCTGCTGCTTCGGGGGAAGAGGAGAGGACGGGAGCAGATGTCAGATGACTGGAGGGGTGCGTGCGAGGTGGTGAGATGCGTGTGAGGCGATGCGGCTCCGTTTTCTTATAGGGGTCGCGCCGCGGTCTCCGTCACGGCATGGACGGAATGCGCGACGGAATGTGCCCGCGGGCTGACGGCGCCGGGGCACGTGGCGCCCGGGGAGGGGGTCGGCCATCGGCGCCCGGTTTCAGCGGGGGACGGAACGGAAGAGGGTGGAGGGCGTGCGCGCGCCGTGGGCGAGGTTGGTTACGGGCGACAGCCTAGCATTTCTTGCGGGTGCGGGCGTGCTCTCATTACTGCTCGCTTTCGGCAGCTAACCGTGTGATTATGCCATTTGAATTTCGAAATATGAAAAAACGACGCAAGGTGCAATGCAATGGGCATAAAAGCTAGGTGGGGGGAATCGGAAAATGCCAGACCTAACTAACTTCTTATGAAAGCTATTTGTGCAACTTGGAAATGCAATTTTCGCTAAGTTTTTAAAGTGCCTTTCACTATAAATGTTTTTTTTGGGGGGGGAGGATCTCTTGTCAGGGTGAGTCACCAAAGGCATCTTCTGGCGGAGCTTCATTCCAATTTTTCGTAATCGATTAGTTAACATGGTGGTTAACCGTATTATGAAAGACGGAAAAGGGGCCAACCTGGGCGGTGGCCCCCCAGCTTGCAGAAAAATATATGTATATATCTTAATTTTAGACCTATTTTCTCACAAAAAAATCCTATAGTGATTTTGTTTTGCGCCCCCCCCCCCCCCCCCCCGCCATTGGCCACCCCATGATTCTTGCTCCGCCACTGCTTCTGGCATGTGTATTTGATGATATAAATTCATGCTTAAACCAAGAATAAAAGAGGTGAAACCAAATATGTGTTGGTAAATAAACTATTTGTGATTTTCATTTTTATCCCCAAGTTTCACGTTTATGACAGCCTTTATCTCATTTAACAAAAAAATCTATATTTTTCTCATATTAGATCTTGTGCCACAAATTACCCCAATTTATCTGCTAACTGTGCATTGCCACATCAGCAATTTCTTTTTGGGTAGAGGGGGAGGGGTCAGCTGGTTCTTACCTTTCCCAAAAAAACAAGGTTTTCTTTGGGGAAAAATTATAATATGATATCACACCATCGTAAATTCCATATGTATACTTTCGAATAAGACACATTTGCACATCTACTGCATCGCTAAAGAAGTGAGGTAACTCCGTTAGTTACGTTGGTTCTCAAATTGGTTCTTTCATGTGAATGCAATGTCTTCCTCGTCAACCACGGCTTTAGGGTTTGTCCGTCATTTAGTTTTAAATGAATAAGTAGAATCCCGGGAGAAAATCATGGATAAGGGTGGGAAAGGAATATAGTGGTTCTAGTGTATGCATACTTTTGTTTCCGGGAAAGTTCTAACGTATTTTGGAATGTGATTGTTTGTTTCACGCAGTTGCATGTGGAGTAATCAGGAATGTAGAAAAGGATAAATTGAGTATCGCTATCATTTTTTAAAATTCTTTGCTATACTCTGCATGGATAGTACTACATCTGATTAAACTGTAAAAATGACTTATATTTAAAAACAGGGTTAGTACTAGTTATCAACGGGGTGACTATATCAGTCGACTAAGACTTAACCAAGACTTAGTCAAAGTGATAGAACATATAAAAAGATGAAAAAACTAAAAGAATTTTTGCATGGATCTCCATGTAATATCTCACGTAAGTCCCACTCGAGTGAGATATAGCAATCCCGTTGTCAAAACTAAAACTTGTTTTGCAAGAAACATATGTACATCATTGAACTACCTCCATATTCCAGCCATGTACCACTCCCAGTTAGGTCCAGCGTGCGCTTTATCAAATCAAGTTTTCGCGTGGTTGCTGCGCAGAGCACATGCATGCTTCACCAACCTATGCCCCGCCTAATTCCCTTGTTTATTTATGCCCATCGGTTTGTCGGTGCATTTCTTTTAGATGGGTGTGTCGGTGCATCTGCAACGAATTGCCTAAGCACGTCGGGCAACGTAGAATTGAGCGTCGAGTGTCTCGTTATTTCCGTTCTCTGTTGTGTAATCAAACGGTCGCCGTGACGGAGCACGGGTGTCACGTCAAAACGGACCCACACACGCCCTCCGGCGGACAAAAGGGAATGTTCTCTTCTCTAGTCGGCAGAGCACGCGGTCACATCGCAAGGTCCGATTCGAATTCGACGGTGAGAAGCTAACTCCTGTGAGTTGAGCGGACAGCAAATTAAGCATGCTTGTACACTCACCTGCATCCTCCTCTGCTGTCACCGGCAGCAGAAGGACTCCTCCGCTCGTCTGGCTGCACACCCCGCACCGGAGCACCCTCCTCCTCGGCCGCCGGCGTTCCCCTATGCAATGCCCCCCTCCGCCGCCGGCGCCGGCGCCCCAAGCCGGCCTGTCGCTCCTCGCCGCTAGGGACGGCGAGCCGGGAGAAGCAGTCCAGCAGCTCATCCTACTCATGTATGTGCCCACAGCATGTCTTCTAGCTTGTTTTTTCACCGGTATTTATATACGTGTAACGTGTCGCGTGCACGTCAGCGTGGACAAGTAACTGCAGCTGCTTTCTGATGCACACGTGAGCCCGTCGGCGCGGCGGCGCAGCTGAACGGGGGTGCGTACGAGTAGCGTGTCCGTCGCGAAAAAGAAAAAGGAAAAGCACGAGTGGCTTGTTTCGGAAGCGGAAGGAAGCCGCCGTGCGTTTCTGTGCGCACCGGACCATGCGCGCGCTAATGGCCGGCGGAAAGTGTGCTTTCTGCTGGCCGAACTCGCCGATGTGGTTGAGTGGACGGCATCTTATCACTTGCACTACTTCCCAACGATTAGATTCCCGTGGTGTATTTGGGTAAAACGATGGACTAAAGGTGCCTGGGTACTAGTACCTCTTACGTGTCGACCATGTTTCTACTTTCTTTCTTTGGGTGCTGTCAAGTTGGCGTCGTTTTGATTCCACAAGGTTCAATTCACCATGGCTTCTAGCACCTTCGTCGTGCATGCCCAAACAATATGTAGCTTTGGAGGTGAACCAACTTGTGGTTGAAAGAAGTCCAGATCATCCCCTAGGGTTTCATAAACCGGCTAATCCACCCCCTCAACTCTAAAACCAGTTAAGTAACCCCCTGAAGTCTCTAATACCAGGCAAATCACCCCTTTGCGCTGATTATAGTGATTTCGAGGGGCGGTTTTCCTTGCGTGACGTTGGACTACTGCTACGTCGACTTGATGGAAAGCGCCAAGCGGTTTCACCCCTGCTCAATAATCCCCCGATCCCTAATTTTCTCCTCCCACATTCTTGGCCATGGCCGCCAGCTCAAGCTCGTCCTCGCATGTTCTCTTGTTCCTCTCCTCCCGTGTACGTCAGCATGGCAGCCAGCTGAAGTTCGTCCTCCCCTGTTCCCAGGTTCCTCTTCTCCCCTATTCGTCGCCATGGTCGTCAGTCCCGGGATTGTCTTCAGCGCTCGGCCTCCGCGGTAACATGGGGTCGCCAATCACCTATTGGCAGCTTCCGTACGCGACCACGTTTGCATCTGGCAGGAGATAAAAGACCATTCCGTAGTAACATTCACATAATTCCAATTTAATGGACTGATTGTTCGATCTTTCAGGCCGAGATGGATAAACTTCTACTGGATCATTGATGAATTTTTTTTTAAGAATAAAGTGGGTCTTTATTCCTTAGAATAGCGATACAGTCCGCTAATACAAGTTGTTTGATACTGTCTAGAACCTAGTGCAACCAACAGGCGGTGCTACCTCCAGTTCTCCCTACATTAGCTAGAATACGAGCAACACTATTTTGATTACGATCAACTAAAAGCGGAACAAACCCACGAAGCTGCAGGAGCTTCTTGATTTTCATCATCAGATGTCCATAGGCTGACCGATTAAGCGAATCGTCCGTCAAAGCAGCAATGGCCACTGAATTTGCTGATTGGATTACTATTGGAAGCTCGAAGCGTTGAAAGCTCATTGATAACCCCTCCAGGATGGCACTGATCTCCGCCTCAACAGCATCCTTACAATGAAACAAATGTCTGTACACAGAGAAGATTACAGAGCCATCGGAATCTCGAAGGACCATTCCAGTACCCGCGTCGCCATTTCCTGTTATGTATGAGCCATCAACCAGGATCATTTATGAAATTGACCCTGTGTCACACTCATGCCTACTATCCCTCTCCCAAAACTATTAAGTAGAAAGAAAAGAAACATCAGCTAATATCAAGATTAAAGAAAACATCAAACTAGTATGCGATTTTTGTACTCGTTTAAAATAGCTGAAGCTAAAATTAGATTACTAGTTTTGGTAATTGTTCCATCACTTCTTCTTCGGTACAACCACCTGAACACATCAATGGACGAGATCTGTCCATACCCCTTCATAATAAAGGGTAGGATGGTCTTTTTTAAAAATACGTCGCGGCGATCTATCACGGAGTTGGGAAAATGCTAATAGCCACCAGAACCATCTCGATTTGGTGATATTTATGTAGTGCAGTTGTTTATCACCTAGAACCGACGTACTGTAGGAGTTGTTTATTACTAGAAACAGTCTAGCAGATCAAAATTGGTACTGTACGACTGGGCCGGACATTCTAGCTAAAGCGTTTTTTATAGCTAAAAATCCTAATGTGTTTTTTCATCTTTTGGAATATTTTTTGAAAACATGAATATTTTTTAAAATCCGAAACGTTTTTCAAAATTTGAACTATGTTTGGAAACGCTTTTCTTAATAAATTTCTGAACCGTTTTTTTTATGAAAAATACTTTGATTTTGTGAATACTTTTGAAAGTTTAAGAACAATTTTCAGAATTGTAAACATATATCTGAAACTGCAGACATTTTTTTGAAAAGATGAATAATTCATCACATTTGTGAACATTTTCTTGAAAACATAAACAATGTTTAAATATATGAACATTTTTTTTAAAACGCAAACACTTTCTCAAATTGGCGAGCATTATTCAAAAACACAAACAATTTCTTAAATTTATAATTTTTTTTGCAAATATACTAACATTTTCTGAAAAAAAAATCTTATTTTCTAGGGCCTAAGCATTTTTTCGTTGCAATTATTTTCCTTTTTCTTATATTTTTGTTAATTCATTTTTCTACTTTTGAACTTTATTATTCTTTGTGGAACTTGTTCAAAATTTGGAAAAATTGTTTGGCATAACATAAAATGTTCTTGTTTTCAAATAATGTTTAAATTTTAGAAAAATATTTTTTATAAAATGTTCCAGTTTTCGAATTTTGTTTTTCACAAATTTAAGAAATGTATGCGTTTCAAAAAAATTGACAATTTTTTTAAAAAAAGTATGTGGTTTGCCATTTTTGTTCAGAATTTCATCATTTTTCCGTAATTTGTTAACAATTTTGGAAAAAGTGTTGAAGTTAGTAAAATCTTGTAAGGAGACTTGCCATTTGAACTAGGTATGGCAATACGGACGATCGAATCTCGGGCAAAGTAACATACCGATGGACAAAGAAAACTGCATACAGGATTATCTGAATCCTTGACATCAAGGTTCGAACGATAAATATCTTCATAGAATATGTAGGAACCAATATGGACATTCAGGTCCCGCTATTGATTATTGACTGTAGAGGTGTCTCGGCCATGAATATAAAACTTGTCGAAGACCAAAACAACTTGTCGTGGTGCATTGAATTGGTCATACGAGGCCATGAAAAAATTAGGGCCATTATAGGGATGTTGAAAAACAACATGCTCTCTGACAGACCCTTCTGGCCAATCTAAACACCCTTCATTGAACATGGTGTTTTTGTGGACATCCTTGAAATTATCACAACTTTTTCCACTAGGTTGACATGCCCATGGTAGGCATCCATGGCAGCTTTGAACTACTTCCGACACCATATGCAAGTTACGACACATCTAGGCATTTATCGACCTTTTCTTTACCGAGAAAACTTTAAAAAATGCAAAACTTGTCGAAAACCCAAACAACTTGGATTGGTGCCTTGAATTGATCATACAAGGTCATGGGAAAAATATTGGAGGCATGGATGCCTACCATGGGCATGCCACCTACTCGCAAATATTGGGTTCATTTCAAGAATGTCCAAAAAAATACCATGTTCAACGAGGCATGTCCGAGTAGTCATCCATGCCAGGTTTGAAGGAAAAATATATTTAAAATCATAATTTATATAGATACTTAAACCTGTCATTTTAAGTTTCTAACATAACTAAAAAATACTAAATGACAGCATTGAAAACAACAAATGCTTTTTTAAAGCATTTAAGAAATATTGAAACAAAAAAGAATTAAAATCATAATTCAAAATAGTTACTTAAACGGTTATTTCGGCATTTCAATTTTTTGAACAGGTTTAAAAAAATAATAAAGTTTATCGTGCCACCAGGAGGCCCCTGGCATGGATGAAATAGGAGGTGGAATCAACGTAAATGGAGGCCCCTGGCCACCACAACCCACTAGGGCGCACCACCAGGCCCAGGCGCACCCTGGTGTATCGTGCCCTCCTCGAACGTCGGTTGGAGCTATTCTTCGGGCGCAAGGAAGCTTGTATCCTGAAAAAAAAATCGTGTAAAAAAAATCAGCGCAATCGGATTACGGATCTCCAGGAATTTAAGAAACCGCGAAGGGCCAGATCTGAAGAGCATGAAACAGAAGAGAATAGAGAGGGAGATCCAATCTCGAAGTGGCTCCTGCCCCTCCGCCTCCATGGAGGCAATGGACCTGAGGGGGAACCCTCCTCCCATCAAGGGGGAGGCCAAGGAAGAAGAAGAAGGAGGTGGCTCTCTCCCCCTCTCTCCCGGTGGCGCCGGAGTGCCGCCGGGGCTAGGATCGTGACGACGATCCACATCAACAATCTTGCTACCGTCAACACCAACTCTCTCCCCCTCTATGCAGTGGCGTAACACCCCTTCTCCCCGCTGTAATCTCTACTTAAACATGGTGCTCAACTCCATATATTATTTCCCAATGATCTATGGTTATCCTATGATGTTTGAGTAGATCCGTTTTGTCCTATGGGTGAATCGTGATCTTGGTCGGTATGATTGTATATTTTATTTATGGTAATGTCCTACGGTGCCCTCCGTCTCGCGCAAACGTGAGGGCCCCCTGTTGTAGGGTGTTGCAATATGTTCATGGTTCGCTTATGGTGGGTTACGAGAGTGGCAAAAGCTTAAACCCGAGTAAGTGGGGTATGACGTATGGGAGTAAAGAGGACTTAATACTTAATGCTATGGTTGGGTTTCACGACCTTAATGATCTTTAGTAGTTGCGGATGCTTGCTAGAGTTCCAATCATAAGTGCATATGATCCAAGTAGAGAAAGTATGTTAGCTCATGCCTCTCCCTCATATAAAATTGCAAGAATGATTACTGGTACTTGTTATCGATTGCCTAGGGACAAATGACTTTCTTGTTGACAAAAGCTATCCACTTTTGTTACCTTGCATTTTATCCATAGTTTTATTCTCGCAAAGTACTCATAGTTTTATTCTTGCAAATTAGTTTCATACTTGTTTTAGGTAAAGCAAACGTCAAGTGTGCATAGAGTTGTATCGGTGGTCGATAGAACTTGAGGGAATATTTGTTCTGCCTTTAGCTCTGATACGCCTCTGTCGTATCTACTTTTTCAAACACTTTTGCCCTTGTTTTGGACTCTAACTTGCATGATTTGAATGGAGCTAACCCGGACTGACGATGTTTTCAACAGAACTGCCATGATGTTATTTTTGTGCAGAAATAAAAGTTCTCGGAATGACCTGAAAATCCACGAAGCAACTTTTCAGATTTAATAAAAAATATTTGTGAAAGAAATAGTGCCAAGGGGCCCACACCCTGTCCACGAGGTTGGGGGCGCGCCCCCTCCCCCTGGGCGCCCCTGCCTCGTGGGCCCCCTGGCCGTCCACCAACCTCAACTCCAACTCCATGTATTTGCTTTCGCAGAGAAAAAAATCAGAGAGAAAGTTCCATCACGTTTTACGATACAGAGACGCCGCCAAGCCCTAATCTCTCTCGGGAGGGCTGATCTGGAGTCCGTTCGGGGCTCCGGAGAGGGGGATTCGTCGTCGTCGTCATCATCAACCATCCTCCATCACCAATTTCATGATGCTCACCGCCGTGCATGAGTAATTCCATCATAGGCTTGCTGGACGGTGATGGGTTGAATGAGATTTACCATATAATCAAGTTAGTTTTATTAGGGTTTGATCCCTAGTATCCACTATGTTCTGAGATTGATGTTGCTATGACTTTGATATGCTTAATGCTTGTCACTAGGGCCCGAATGCCATGATTTCATATCTGAACCTATTATGTTTTCATGAATATATGTGAGTTCTTGATCCTATCTTGCAAGTCTATAGTCACCTATTATATGTTATGATCCGACAACCCTGAAGTGACAATAATCGGGATACTTCTCGGTGATGACCGTAGTTTGAGGAGTTCATGTATTCACTATGTGTTAATGCTTTGGTCCGATACTCTATTAAAAGGAGGCCTTAATATCCCTTAGTTTCCATTAGGACCCCGCTGCCACGGGAGGGTAGGAAAAAAGATGTCATGCAAGTTCTTTTCCATAAGCACGTATGACTATATTCGGAATACATGCCTACATTACATTGATGAACTGGAGCTAGTTCTGTGTCACCCTATGTTATAACTATTACACGAGGAATCGCATCCGATATAATTATCCATCACTGATCCAATGCCCACGAGCTTTTCACATATTGTGCTTTGCTTATTTACTTTACCGTTGCTACTGTTACAATTACCACAAAACTACTACCGTTACTTTTATTACTGTTACCGTTACTTCCATACTAGTTTGCTACTAAATACTTTGCTGCAGATACTAAGTTATCCAGGTGTGGTTGAATTGACAACTCAACTGCTAATACTTGAGAATATTTTTTGGCTCCCCTTGTGTCGAACCAATAAATTTGGGTTGAATACTCTACCCTTGAAAACTGTTGCGATCCCCTATACTTGTGGGTTATCAAGACTATTTTCTGGCGCCATTGCCGGGGAGCATAGATCTATTCTTTGAGTCACTTGGGATTTATATCTGCTGATCACTATGAGGAACTTGAAAGACGAAAGAACTAAGATTTTTCCCTCAACTATGAGGGAAGGTAAGGAACTGCCATCTAGCTCTGCACTAGATTCTCCCTCTGTTTTGAGTAAGCTTGCGACACCTAAACATGCTTGTGCTATTAATTCTGATATGTCGCATGTGATTGATGATGCCACTTCTACTATGCATGATACCTATGATGAAACTACTTCTGTGCTTGATACTACTTTGACATTAGGTGGATTTTTTATGAACAACTTGCTAGGGTTAGAGAGAATGAAATTATTGAAGATGATATTATTGAAGATAGTGATGATGAAGGTTCTCCCCCTAAGTATGAATTGCCAGTTGTTCTAGAGGGTTATGTTATGGATGAAGAAACTACTAGAGATTTTCTTGCTTGCAATGATAGATCTGATCTTAAGAAGTTATTAGCTAAACTTAAACAGAAATCTCTAAATGCTAGAATGAAATATGACCCTGCTTTTGCTACTTCACCTATCGTTGTTACTGATAAGGATTAGGAATTCTCTGTTGATCCTGAGATAATTACTTTGGTTGAATCTGATCCTTTTTATGGCTATGAATCTGAAACTATTGTGGAACATCTTACTAAATTGAATGATATAGCCACCCTGATCACTAATGATGAGAAGTCTCATTATTATTATATCCTTAAGATATTTCCATTCTTGTTAAAGGGTGATGCTAAAACTTGGTTTAATTCTCTTGATCCTAGTTGTGTGCGTAGTCCCCAGGATATGATTTATTACTTCTTTGCTAAATATTTCACTGCTCATAAGAAACAAGCTGCCTTGAGGGAAATATATATTTTTGTGCAAATTGAAGAAGAGAGTCACCCACAAGCTTGGGGGAGGCTTCTCCAGTTACATAATGCTTTGCTTGATCATCCTCTTAAGAAAAATGAAATACTTGATATCTTTTATAATGGACTAACTGATGCTTCCAAGGACCACTTGGATAGTTGTGCTGGTTGTGTTTTCAGGGAAAGAACAGTCGATCAAGCTGAATTGTTATTGAATAATATGTTGACTAATGAAAATAATTGGACTCTTCATGAGCCAATTCCTGAGCCAATTGAGCCAATTCCTGATCCAACTCCTAAACCAACTCCGAAGAAGAGGGGTGTTCTATTTCTCAGTCCTGAAGATATGCAAGAGGCAAAGAAATCTATGAAAGAAAAAGGTATTAAAGCTGAATATGTTAGGAATTTACCTCCTGTTGAAGAAATACATGGTCTTAATTTACCACATATTGAAGAAACACATTGTCTTGATAACCTGACACAGGTAGTAAAGGTAAATTCTCTCTATATATATGATAAAGTTGAAATCCCGTCTACTAAGTTTCCTAGCCAATGTTTGGATGAATTTGATGACTTTATGGCTAGACAAGAAAGCTTCAATGCTTATGTTGGTATAGAATTAAAGAGTAATGCTTACATGATTGGACACTTGAGCGATTATATGGCTAGAGTTAAAGGTGAACTTAAACTCATTAGTAAATATGCTTCTATGGTTACCACTCAACCAGTACTTTGATAATCCTGAGAAAACCCCATTTCAACTTGATAATGGGAGTAACGTTGGATCAACGTGAATACTTTAGGGATTATCGCTTGACACAAAAAGCGAAACTTTTATGGGATCAAATTTATATGTTGCATTCGTATGCTCGGGATTTATGCTTGAGATATGATTTTACTTGTTGCTCTAGGATGAATGCTCCACGCCTTCCCTTTTCATGCAAATTTAATGATAATGAAACCTTGGCTTCTTATGCCAATTGAAAGGATCGATATGGTTGACTAGAGGGGGGGGGGGTGAATAGGCAACTAACAATTTTTAACCTTTTCTTTACCAAATTAAACTTTGCAACAAAATAGGTTGTCTAGATGTGCAACTAGGTGAGCAACCTATATGATGCAATAACAACTAGTACACAAGCAAGCAAGGGATGTAACAACAAGTAAGCTTGCAAAAGTAAAGGCACGAAATAACCAAGAGTGGAGCCGGTGGAGACGAGGATGTGTTACCGGAGTTCCTTCCTTTTAAGGGGAAGTATGTCTCCGTTAGAGCGGTATGGAGGCACAATGCTCCCCAAGAAGCCACTAGGGCCACCGTATTTTTATGAGAGAAGCCTCTAGTGAAAACTATGGCCCCCGGGTCTATTTTGTATCATATATTAAAACCAAAAATACCTTGTTGTACTTTTTTAATGTTATTTTGTATTTTTGTTTCATCTATCTATCAAAAACTATATCGTTTAATCTTGCTCATAACCGTTGATGGATTGACAACCCCTCTACGCGTTGGGTTGCAAGTATTTATTATTTGTGTGCAGGTGCTGTTTACATAGTGTTGCTTGGTTCTTCTGCTGGATTGATAATCTTGGTTTCATAACTGAGGAAAATACTTATCTCTACTGTACTGCATCATCCTCTTCTCTCCGAGGAAATCCCAATGCAGGTCACAAGTAGCATCTCCCTTCAGGTCTAGAAAAAATCATCGTAAAGTTCCATCGTGTTTGGACTTCGTTTGCTATTGATTTTCAGAAAAGACAAAAACAAGCAAAACACAACAACTGGCAGTAGGCACTGAGTTAATAGGTTAATCCCAAAAATGACATAAAATAGCATAAAAAGTATATAAAGCACCCAAGACTGCTAATATAATAGCATGAAACAAACAAAAATTATAGATACGCCGGAGATGTATCATCCACCGCGCCACACCAACAATTAACTATGCATGCATGCTCATACAATGATACATACTACTCAAATTTAAGCATATAGAGCTACAATTTAGAAAAGAATTCTCACCTAAAATGTGTCTCGCTCATCTCTCCCCGATGTCGTGTCCGATCGATCAGATGAAATCAAGAAGAGAGAGATGTGGTGGTTTGAGGATTAGAAAGGGTGGTGGGGTCAACGAATGCTATTTAATTACGATGGAGGTGGCCCCGTGGACTAATTATGCCATGGAAAAGTGGGTCTCATAAGGCTACAGAGGAGAGAGAGGCTATGATGACCAGTGGTGAGAAGAGTAGGAGGAAGAAGAAGAGGGCCTTGTTGGAGAGGAAGGAGAAATTGGGGAGGGGAAGCTACTGAACCAACCATCAAACATTAGACACGATCTTATCACTGGCGGGCGCTAACAAGGGCCCGCCACTGCTAAGTGCCGTCGACCGCACCCCCGCACAGGGAAATGTTCTATGGCAGGCTTAAATTACTGTCCGTCACTACTGTTTAACCTACCACTGGCGGGCGGTAAGCAGTACCAGCCACATTTATGTTCTGCTAGAATTGGACATCCGACAAGGATAACTAGTGGCGGTTGCTAAGTCCTGCCCGCCACTGCTGGTTCATGTACCTCTGGCGGGCGTTAGATAGTATTCGTCACTGCTGAATTACGCAAACAAGTCCCACCCGAGAGATTATACCCGTGGCGGGCGACGAGAATGACCCACCACTGTTACACTCTTAGCTGTGGCGGGTGGTTTTTGTTACTCGCCACTGCTTGTTTTCAAAATAGTTGTGGTGGGTAACACGTCGCGCCCGCCACTCATTTGAGTTCACCTATAAGGTTTTTTCCAGTAGTGCTAGCAAGTGGGTAGCTGCCTCCACCTACAATGTCTACATGATGGACACTACCAAGGACATCGTTTTTATACACTTTTGATATTTGCTACCTTATTGCTTTTATTTGTTCAGATTACAAAAACATATTTCTACCATCCATATTGAACATCCATCACCATCTCTTCGCCGAACTAGTGCACCTATATAGTTGACAACTGTATTGGGTGTGTTGGGGATACAAGAAATTTCTTGTATTTGATTGCCATTGAGAGAGAACCATCTTCACCTTACACCTCTCACGAATCGATAAATCTTAGGTCATTCAATTGAGGAAAATTTACCGTTGTCCTACAAACTCTGTGATTGGAGGCTCAACAAAGTCTACAAGAATAAAGTTGCGTAGTAGACATTAGACGACATGACAGAGTTCAATGTGATCCAAGCAAATGAGGTGGCAGAGTAGCAGGCCATCCTTGACTCCATCTAGCAGGAGGCTAGCTCGAGGCCAACCGTCGCTTCCTCCGTAAGTGGAGGGCGGAGATCGACGAAGTTGTGGCAGGCTGATATCTACCAGAGCCCGAGAGGGAGATCGTTGACATTTCCAACGACGAGTAATGTGGGCTAGCTAGGTTATTTACGTAGTCGTAGATTTTATTTCGCATGCTTTGTATGAATTTGAAGTATCAACTCTAAGGTACTTGGATGCAGCTGGTTACTGCCCGCGGACGTTAAATGGTGTGATTTGTCAAGTCCATTGTAGATGCTCTAATCTTCCGAAAAGAAAAACGAAGCACAATCTTGGTTTGCACAGTTGTGCCTCTAGATGAGAGTCGCGGGAAAACGTATAGTACGCCTTCCGCTGGCGCTAGCAGTAACCAAGTTTACGCCTTCAAACAAACCAGTCCCGTCGGTGCACACGGCCCCACCGACAGTCTCCGCAAAAACGCATCAAAAATTTCGCGGCAGCGAACACCCCGCGCAAAAATCCATCCGAAAACCACGCGGTCCCACCCGCCATCCACCCAGACGAGATTCACTCCCTCCTCGCGCTCCCGCACCCCGCCTCGTCCTCACAGAAAAAGCACACCTCCCGCCACGTCACCGATCCGCGCCACCCCTCCTCCCCCACCCCCCACCGTCCACCTCCCATCCGACGGCCCGCGCACCGCATCACGCGGATCGCACCCCCCAAACCCGCGGCTATAAATCCGACCTCGCCCCGCACTCCACCACCACCAATCTCATCGCCCACCACCAAAACAATCCAAGCCAATCCCACCGGAGAGAGAAGAGAAGATGTCGGGCCGCGGCAAGGGAGGCAAGGGGCTGGGCAAGGGCGGCGCGAAGCGCCACCGGAAGGTGCTCCGCGACAACATCCAGGGCATCACCAAGCCGGCGATCCGGCGGCTGGCGCGCAGGGGCGGCGTGAAGCGCATCTCGGGGCTCATCTACGAGGAGACCCGCGGCGTGCTCAAGATCTTCCTCGAGAACGTTATCCGCGACGCCGTCACCTACACCGAGCACGCCCGCCGCAAGACCGTCACCGCCATGGACGTCGTCTACGCGCTCAAGCGCCAGGGCCGCACCCTCTACGGCTTCGGCGGCTAGGCCCAGGGCCCAGCCATCCAGCTCGCCACGCCGCCGTCCGACCGAGAGTAGTAGTGGTATCTATCTAGTTGCTGTCTAGGGTTCGTGGTTCTCCGTGTATGCGCAGTGTTTCGCTGGTGTGTGTCTGCTCCCGTCTTGTGAGCTGGTGTTGTACTGGAAGAAATTTGGAATGGAAATTGCAGTAGCTTATCCCTGAATTCTTCTGCATCTCTTGCGCTGTTCATCCCCACTTGGGCACGATTTCAGTATTTCCCAGTCCGCTGACCGATTCCCCATTCCTGTACTCTGAAATTTTCTGCCCCCAAAACGGCTCGGTTTTGCTTCAGCGTAACACTCTGAACTACTACTGTTTATCCCTCTCTGAATTAATCTCCATTGTCTGTCTCTGAATTTTTCTGCACGCCCACTCATCCGAGCTGATTCAAATTGCAGTTCCAAATCCGTCGGGTAAAAACTGCAGACGCCGATCCACCCAGCCGGAGAATGGAACGGCTCGTCTGCACCGGCATAGCGGCGGCGCAGGTACGATCCCCAACCCAAAACCTGTTTCGACCCAGCCATTTCGTCGAACACCCGAGGTGCATTGCGTTCTCGTTGCCTGCTTCGTTCGTTCACGCCCCATGACTCTTGCTTCTGAAACAGATTGGAGCCGAGGTCGCCACTGACCGCGGGGGATGAGGGGAACGCGGCCGCCGCCATGGGCGGCCCTGGAGTTGGGATCGCGTGCTCGCCTCTGCCCCGAATCGATCCACTTTGCTGCTCCCGCGACCTCTCGGTACAGATCTGCTTTACCATCTCGATGTCTTTTCTAAAGTTGTCATGATCAGCCACAGCTTCGATTTGGGAGTTCATACCAGCTTTATTGGTTGCAATTTGGACTCCTGATAACATTTGAACTGTGATGGGAATCAGCTATTTCCTTATTTTGTTATTTAAAATAGGTGTTGACTGTCTGACAACATTCTGAATGTGATAAGAACCAGCTGATTTCTTTGCTTGTTCTTGAAAATGGACATCGGCCAACGGACTACCTTTTGAATTATGATAAGGAGCAGCTGGTTTCTTTGGCTCAAATTATATTTTGACTACCTGACCCAACTTTTTTGTTCGTGGTAACTGGTAAGGGCACAGTTGATTTCCTTGGCTGATAAGACATATGAACTGAATGCATCATGGAGAAACATGAACCAGTGTGGTCCTAAAGGTGCAAAATGCAGACATTAGGTTGATGGGGTCTGGGTTTGGTTTACAGCTACCCATGTAGTCATATATCCGAGGAATTTGTTATTATTGTCTGAGTGCTGAGATTTCTTGCTTTCACAGCCTTGAAATGATCAAGCGAGTACTATGATACAGTATATAAACAATTACTAGCTAGCCTTGGATTGGGATGGGAAGCAACTGATTTCTTTGCCTGATTTTGCAAATAGATGTTGACTATGCAAAACATCTTTTTAAATTGTGGTAAGAGGCAGCTAATTTCTTTGGCTAAAAGTAGATTTTGACTACCTGACACCTTCTTGAATTGCAATAACCATTTAACCATCTTGTTTCTTTGGCTGAAAATGCATATGAACTGAACATATTCAGAGGCAGACGATAGGAAAATACACGACACATTATGGTGCTAAAGGCGCATAAATAAAGGCTGACGGGTTCTGTGTTTGGTTTTCAGCAACCCATGCAGCCATGTATCCAAGGATTTTATGATAACCTGAATGCGGAGATTTCAAGCTTTCAGCCTTGAAATGGCCAAGTGAGTACAATGATATCTAAACAGCTCTAGTTAGAACCTACATCTGGAAAACAGTCTGAAAAGTGTATGTAGCTTACGCTATTCTTTATTTCACACGAGCTTAGGCTATTGACGAACATGACAATAGCACCACTTGTATACATTTTGCAACTCAGGAACCTTTAAACATTAATAAGAACGATTCACTACCATATTGGCACCTTACTTTTCTGAGTTGAATTTTATTAGTTGGTAATGGTGATTGCTAATGGTATTAGTAGCTTTGGTCTCTTTATATCTGAGACTGATACCCATAAAATATTATAAACTGATATTACGAAATTTTTTAGGAACATGAAAACTGTTCACAGAATAAGATACATTGAACTAAGTTTCTGCCTTTTGTATTAGTGCTTTCACTATAAATCATTGCATTGGATGATAGATACAGGTAAAAGAAGACTTCAAGTACAAAGTAGCCCATTTGTATATTACATTACCAAAAGAAGAAAAGTATAAGCCTACATCAAGAATCAGAGTCCAAACTTAAGTGTTCATACTGTCCAAAGTGAGAAGTGTTTTTATCAAACATATGCAAAGATACACAGTGTAACTAGTGCTGGATTTTCTGGTTAGATCATGTTGAGCAAGCTGCATTCTCTAGTTCATTACTTGGTTTTGTTGCTGCACCACAGGTCTTCCACTATGAACTGCATCCAAGAATTGTCTTTGTCATTCTCGTTTGCAGTTGAGGACTCTCCAGCATCCTCGAATCCTGTAACCTGTTCTTGATTTCCTTTAGCCTGTGATGAGCTGCATTCCCCTTGTTTTTCAAATTCACCAGCCGGCACATTTTTCTTGAAAACCCGACATAGCGCATAGGAGTCCTGTAAAAGAACAAGAAAGATGAACAACCAATCCTCATTCCCCCTTTTTTTTTGCTTTCACATGGAACAAACTGTCTCTTATGTTTGACGACTCATGACCACATGGATGGAAAATTAATTCCATGCTAACCTTTCTGCTTTATTGAACAATACACAGCTGCATACTTAAACTGTGTCAATGATGCTTCTTTCTTATGCCGGGGAATTTTGCTGCTCTATTACATGTGCTCTATCTAAAAGTTCAACTAACGTTATATCTTTATAATTTGAATCATATGGATGTAAAATTAATGCCATGCTAACCTTTCTGCTTTACTGAATGATATACAACTGTATACTTAAACTGTGTCAGTTATGCTTCTTCATTATGCCAGGACATTTTGCTGCTGTATTACACGGGCTATATATATATAAGTTCAAATAAAATTATGCCCTTATAATTTGAATCATATGGATGTAAAATTAATGCCATTCTAACCTTTCTGCTTTACTGAACAATATACAGCTGCAAACTTAAACTGTGTCTATGACGCTGCTTCATTATTTTGGGGACTTTTCCTGCTTTGTTACATGTGCTAATGTGCTATATCTATACATTGGAATGCCCTTCTATGTTTATACGCGGTGGATTGAGGTCTGCGTTTTTTTCTTCTTTTCTATAAGACTCACAATTAGTTATTTGCGTTCTGATAATAGAATATCTGTGTTACATCTGCAAACTTATAAACTGTGTAGATGCTGCTGCTTCATTTGTCTTGAGGACTTTTGCTGCTCTGGTACATGTGCTATATCTATCACGTTCAAATAACGTTCTATGTTCATACATGTGCTGGATCGGGTTTCGCATCCTGCTTTTTTTTTTCTTGTTCTCTTTTGTAGGGCTTCTCATTAGCTACTTGGCTTTTCATGATAGAATTCTGGGTTTCTAGCTAAATAAACCTTGCTTATTACCAATCTTTGGAAATGAATCTCCAGAGAATTCAGCATTATGTGCAGCAGGAAATTATATGCAAGTTCATTGCTGACTGTAGTATGCTGCAGACTAATAGTCTCTTAGAATATGATCAACCATCCACACTTATGAACAGTTTTTTGTGGGGTATTTGGTGTGTTATGTTTGGACTAAATGTAACATAAAGGGATGCACAAACTCTGAATAGTACTACGCTATGACTGTATAAACAATCACAGAAATGTGAAAAGGATGGCCCAGTATGCAGAATTTTTAGCTAGCAAGTTTGATGTGCTCTGCTCTCCCATCTAATCTACAGTTAACATGGGATGAGAAGTTTATTTTCAGTTTTACTACCAAGTAAAGTAGGAGTGGGACATGGAGAATAAAGTGCAAAGCCACCGACACAGCACTGGGCCACACCGAAGGATGTCTAAGCTTTAAGGTAGCATCAACATGCAAAAGACCTAGATTATGTGTACTCTGCATCATGAGGCGGTGGTGGCACCCCTTA
Organism: Triticum timopheevii; assembly: GCA_963921465.1. Lineage (NCBI taxonomy): Eukaryota > Viridiplantae > Streptophyta > Magnoliopsida > Poales > Poaceae > Triticum > Triticum timopheevii. Next base: position 482,225,887 of record OY997270.1, on the reverse strand, counting down.
TGCAGTCACACAGTATGGTTTCAATTCAGAAACCAAGGATTGGATGTTACATTTGTCTTATCAAGAGCACCAAAAAAAGTGCACCATGTGTGACCCCATTAGAAGAACTTCTGCTGTACTTTGTAAAGTATCTATGGTCTATGGAAGCAAGGAATACTTTATGCTGATGGATATGGGCCGGGGAAAAAGAGATAAGAACCCTAGCTTTTCATGCACTCCATGCATAAACAACGTAGCTTTCCTGAACTGCGTATGCCCTAGCTAAATTTTCCCTCTTTTATTGTCAATTTTATTTTTGCTGTTTATAATAAAAACTAATTTATTTTAGCAAGACAATATTCTAAAATCCTGCATATTTCCAAGGTATGATTACTACAAGATTGGCTGGATTTTAGTACACTATGAACTGCATCCTGAGCTCCCTAAATGCAGCAGAAACACAATGATTTAACTGATACTGAAAGTGAGGAGAGGAGGATGAAGGAGTAACCTGAACCCCCATGGTGTTGTTGCATTCGCTTTCCTCGATGCGGTACTCATGCATGACCCAGTTGCTCCTGATCCCCTGAGGAGCTCGGCCTTGGTAGAAGACTAATGTCTTCTTCATACCGATTGACCTCTTCTGGTAGTTGATGGACCGATCTTTGCCGGTCGATTTCCAGTATCCTGCCCGAGTTGCTCGGTTCGTCCGGCATCCATTTGGATACTTCCTATCCCTTGGCCCAAAGAAGTACCACTCAGGGTCTCTACTGGGCAGGAACGATTTCTCTTCCGAAACAAAGAACATATCCCAAGTTCAATCAGGACTCAGCAGTAGTTAGACAACAGGATGAACAACACAACGGAGTTTAATTTTTCAGGTTACCTGCTAGCTCCCAAGGCTCACACTTGTAGAGGTCTACCTCTGGGATGATGTCGAGTTCGATGCTCTGGCCATGGACCTTCCTCTTGAGGTAATAGTTCACAAGCTCCTCATCAGTTGGATGAAACCTAAAGCCTGGGGGGAGACCAACCGGCGCCATGATCTCCTGGTTCGCCTCCTCCTTTGTTGCCGATCTTTCTCTTTGTCTTTCCCCTTTGTCTTTCCCTACCGTGTCCAGCTTGTGCGCTCTTTAGCCCCTCCGTGAAATGATTCAAAGCCTGCCCTACAAGTAGCCGTGTCTCTCTTTCCAGGATTCTCACACAAGCAGGCTCTGGACGTCTTACAGCACCGAAGGATCTTTTCATTTCTTTTAACGGAGCCGACTTTTGTTCTGTTTTTTATCTGGATAACACACTTTTATGATCTCCAATGCTGGTAGGTCGTGGAGGGGCGCTGTACCAGCATGAGAAAGTTGTCACGATGCCGCCTGCCTGGACCTTGCATTAGATCATGTTCTTTTGCCCACTGAACTTGTTTTTGTGCCTCACAAGCTTAGCCTCTTTGAAGTGTCGTAGAGAAGAAGAGGACTAAAGACAAGGGTTGGGAGCTATGCCACATGCATCTGTCTTGGGATCAGCATTGTAAAACAGAAAGTTTCAGAAGGGAAAAGGAAAGGTTCATGTAGCCATGAGGCCCTATAGTGTCAATGAGCTTGCATTGCTAGCCATTCAGACATCTAGATCAGACAAAACTTTTAGCTTTAGATTCTGACAAAGGAGTAATTGAGTGCTTTCGATCATCATATTTCCAGTAGAGCATACAAATGCCTCCAGAAGCGTAAGTTGATTAGAAAGCTCCTTGTGTTCAACAGTCCATAGAAATTAACGGCAATGATCTAGATCCTCTCTTTCTTGAATGGAAGCCGTTCGATTAGTAAGATCAAATGATCAGTCTCAACGCAAGAAATATTTATGTGTACTGCAACCTTATTTTGAAGGGGATAAATGATCTGTTGAAAAACTGGCTGTTATTTTCTCCGAAACTCCTCCAACACTACAATGCCAACGAAGCAGACGGTGTCGCATGTAAAGAGGCCAGCGAGTAGCCTTACCCAATTCTGTACAAGAAAAGAAGGGCATCACCTTCAGATGCATGTGGTCTAAAGCAAATTCTGTTTCTAAATGTTGATTTGCAAATTACTTTGCAGTTGGTGTGACTATCCAAACGGCGAAACGGTTCAAGGGTACTATTGACCTGCTGGGCCATTCTGAAAAAGATTCAGAGCCAACACGCTTGTAGCGAAGATTCACAGTGAAGACTCATATAAGGTAGACTGCAGAACTTTAGTTCTGCCTTCTCTGGTACCAGCGAGGCAGGCCGGACCGATGCCCAGAAAGATGATATATCATTACTGTTTTTGCCTGAGATCTGCATAGAAGCTTTCCTGGCCATGTGGTAAAAGGAGATGTTATTGGAGCACCACTCGGGAAATACTTTGTTTCAGTACACGGTTTTGTGAAAAATACAGTCCCAGACCTGTGTTTCCTGAGAGTACAAAGCTGCTCTGGGCTTATATTTATTGACTTGAGAAGGATTCTGATTGACATTCTAGGGCTACTGGTAACAGCATGTGGTAACCTCTGATCTAGAATAGTATTCCTTCAACGCTTTTGTTCACAGAAGTGTTCAATTAAGCTTCTTCGTCAGTACTGATGCATGCCTTGCAATCCAAGCATGTAACGGAACCTGTTGCATAGGATTTTCCATGTTTACAGGATATAGTGCTTTGCATGTGATATACTAAAAAAGGTAGATTTTCAACATTTGAAGATATATTTAAAAAAAGTAAAATGGTTTACTGTGAGATTTCTATTTTATGAGTCATGAAGTATAAAGAATGTTTTTTCATATCAATATGCTTGGTCTATTTTATTGAAGTAATACATATGTAAACAATTACAGTACAAATTTGGTAGCCAAAAATCATACTTCAGTTGCAATTTTATTTTCTTATTTATTGATCAACAGATGAATGATGGATTCACTCAGGCAATAAGAACCAGGTGCCAGGTTTGGAGCAGATTGATGCAAATTGAGCAGGCAGGCACAAACAGTTACTCCCTCCATCCGGAAATACTTGTCGGAGAAATGGATAAAAATGGATGTATCTAAAACTAAATTGCGTCTAGATACATCCATTCCTTCGACAAGTATTTTGGGACGGAGGGAGTACATTTTTGTTCAATTCTATTGACATATAGGGAGACACACAACAACTATATATGCTATGGAATGGCATAGCCTCACTCTTTCTTTTTTCACAGGAAGAGGAGAAAAAAAAAGCCTCCAGTGGAGAAGCATAATAATACATATGAACACCAAGGAAAGCATGAACAGAAGAAGAAAAATACAAATGTAGTCTGATTGTTCCTATCATCATCATATATAAATATAAATCCTCCTTATGAGCTCAACTCCAGGAAGGATTACAGCGCCTTCACCTTGAGGCCAGCATCGATTGATCGGTTACCCAAACTCCCAGCAATACGCTGGAAGATGGAACCCAAAAGGATTATATATACCTTATTACTGCTTAATCTTTCACCTTCAACACTCGGTGATTATTGATAAATTGCCAGCAGCACCGATCACAAAAAGAAAAAGGAAAAATATATAGGTATATATATCAGGAGGATTATTTCCACCGACAGAAGAAGCTCTCCGGCCGCATGCATGATCAGCCGGCGCAGGAGGTACTCTCCTCGGCGGCGGTGCTGGAGCACCAGGCGTCTTCTGAGATGAACTGCATCCAGGAGTCATCCTTGTCTGCCTCTTCGTCTGCGTCGGCGTCAGCACCACCGGAGGTGGACCCTGCGGGCACGTCGGGCGACGGGGTCTGGTAGTACTCCTGTCCGGCAGTGCGGCTGCTGGCGAGCAGCTGCTGGCAGGCGCCCTCGAGCAGTGCCATGCTGCACTGCCCCTCCTGCAGTTCCTCCACCTCGGCGCAGATGGCGTTCTTCTTGAAGACCCGGCACAGCGCGTAGGTGTCCTGATTCATCGTGCACGATATATGTTCATGATCAGAATCCAAGCACATGAAAAAGCAAAACAAGATCCACCGATATGCTATGTGATTCAGTGATTCCTCTAGTCTGTGAAAGTTTATCCACACCTACACACTGATGCATGATTATCTCATGTGCAGTTCCTTCTTCTGATCGATTAGTTAACTGGCCCTGGGTTTGGGTAAACTAAATCCATGAGGGTGTCATAATGGCGTTCTACATATTCTTGTTATTACAAAAAGAGATGATCAAAGCAAAGTGGCAGAAGAAATAAGAAGACTGGCTGGCTATGGAAGAATCAGAAGGGTGTGAGGATGATGATGGGATTCAGCACGGAATAAAGCGGAAAGCGCGGGAGGACGCCGACATGCATATGGCCATGACACGAGCTGCTATCTCGCGCCAAGATGCATGAGGGCTTGCTTTGCTTTGCTCTCTAGCTTTGGTTAAGGCCCTTTAGTGTCTCATGATCAGTGCAGACTGCTCTAATCTCACCCCAAAAAAAAGAGAGAACGTAGCGTAGCATGCATGGTTAACACGCAGAGTACGTACTACTCCCTTATCTTAGAACAAAGAACGTAGCTGGAGAACGAACAAATACTACTAATGCTAAGGCTCCGGCTTTTACTTTTGATAGTTAAATTTTTTGGACAGCAAGGCGAGGCCTACATGTTTGTCTCATCAGAGTATAGCTGGATGAAAGCAAAGTCACCCATACGCTACTACCAGCACTCGTACCGTTTTACTGACGTGATAGAAAGCCATGTTTTAATCCTCTCAGAAAATTTTACGCCTTTCATTTGGGATGCAAGCAGAAAATTTTCTTTGTTGCCCGGCCGGCCAGCACAAAAGAAAAGGATCAAAATTTTCTCAAAGCCCTAACTTCCAATTCCTAAAAAAGAACCCTAATTTTCCGTGCATAGGAGAGATGACGATCACCATGCACACGACGAGAGATATGATGATATAGCTAGAGAGAACGAAGGTGATTAATTATACATACCTGGATGGCGATGGTGTCCTCGGAGTCCTTGTCGTCGAGGCGGTACTCGTGCATGACCCAGTCGGTGCGCACCCCCTGCGGCGCGCGTCCGCGGTAGTACACCAACGTCTTCTTCATCCCGATGGCCCGGGCGCCGCCGCCGGCTCCTCCGCCGCCGTGGTGCTGCTGCGTCATGACGCGCCGGTCCTTGCCGGTGGACTTCCAGTACCCTGCCCGCGTCGCCCGGTTGGTCCGGAAGCCGTTGGGGTACTTGCGGTCCCTTGGCCCGAAGAAGTACCACTCCGGGTCACGGCTCGGCAAAAATGACTTCTCTGCACGCGCCATGCATGAGGATGGTGTAATCCATCAGTCAGTTCACGTAGGCAAGATCACCCGCGAATTCAAATCGATCGATCATACCTGCGAGGTCCCATGGCTCGCACTTGTAGAGGTCCACCTCCGGGATGATGTCGAGCTCGATGTGGAGCCCGTGGATCTTGCGCTTCAGGTAGTAGTTCACCAGCTCCTCGTCCGTTGGGTGGAACCGGAAACCAGGCGGCAGACCCACCGGCGCCATACCCCGGCGATCGACGACGGCGTCTGCGTGCTCCGGGCTGCGGCAGCTAGGTTGGTAGCTGCTTCTGCCAAAGAGCAAGACGCGCACTTTGCTTCTTCTTCCCTGCTCTTGCTGGTTGGAGGAGGCTGCTGCCTTTACCGGGCGGCCAGCTGCCCTTATAAGTAGGTTTTCTCTTGTTCTGGCTTCTGGGTCGATCGTCGTCGGCTGGGGTAGGAGGCACAGTAGTCGTCCTCCCCTCGAGATTTCCATCGATCGGATGGGGGCCACCTTTAGCTAGCTACCCTCTCTTTTCCAGATTCCCTCGCAAGCTTCATCCTTTTCCTTACACGGCCGACCGCCCCTCATTTCTCTCCCTAGACGTGCAACTCTCTCTCTCTCTCTCTCTCTCTCTCTCTCTCTCTCTCTCTCTCTCACACACACACACACACACACACACACACACACACTCTCTCTCTCTCTCTCACACACACACACACTCTCTCTCTCTCTCTCATCCGGGCAAGTGAATGGATCAAATTTTTTGTGATTGACTAGATTACTCCATTGCTGAATACCGAGACAGTGTCCACTATATATCATGTCTTTATTGAGGTTTTCAACAAAATCAAGTCCTTCAAAAACGGTTTATATATTTATATTACATAATCTCGGTGCAACAATTAAAAATCTGAGTACATATTTATACATGTACAATGTGGAGCCATTGCTACATTGTTTGAGCATCCACACCCTATAAACACCTATAGTTTGAAGCCTCGGTAAACACACCATCTTTCTCTCGATCCAAGAGTTAAAAGCTGAGCATGCCCTCGTTATTTTAGACGCCACTTACACACATTTTATGTTTTTTAATATATATGTACATTGTGGAGCCATCGGTCGATTTCTTAGGTCATCCGCATCCCTATAAATAATTATAGTTTCCAAGCTCGGTATATGTGTCAACTTTCTCTTTCATTCACCTCGATAAGTGTTTTTTACTATATCCTTTAGCACCACTTGAAGGTGCTAAAATATATTAAATTTATCATCCAAATTAAAGATTGGCACACAAGCTATTAGTTTAACATACTTTGCTAAGCTTAGCATTGGATGCTAAGCTTAGCGTTAGTGCTAAGCTTTTGATCTTAGCATCTACCCTCACATGCATCCTTTAGCACTAGTGCTAAACAATTTCTCTCACCTTTAGCCTCTGCTTAACACCTAGGGATGCGGATGCTCTTAGTACACATATATAACTTACTATAACACAACTATAGCGTTCAAATAACGACATCCATAGCTATTGAGGCATATTAATTTCCATGGACGAAATGCAGCAACACTGGTTGTAGTGAGCTGAGTTGGATCAAGAACGTGGGTACACCGGTAGCTTCTACATACAAAAAGGAAGAGGAAGGAAGAGAGAATTTACAAAGCAACACCGAATCAGCTGTATCATGTGGACTCTGGCTATTTATGTGTGTGCGATCTTGTGTAGGAATATCACGTTTTTGTTCAGTGATGAATGATGGTTTATCTAAACAGTACCCCTACTACCATCTACGCTGCCACATTATGGTTTCTACATGCATGTCATCTTTTTGGTAATGGAAACTAGACACACTGTCCCGCCCTCTACACCATAGCATGCACACAAATCTGTTTGTTAAAATATGAAAAGAACCAAAAAAGGGAAATAACTCATAAATATCCAACAAGGCAATCACCGTGCAGAGTAGCTGTGCAAATGTCTGCTGTAGCTTAAAAAAGGTCAATAAATGGAGCACATTTGCATAACCGAGACATTCATATTAGCATTTAAATTTGAATATGCTTATCACTTATGGCCATTTCCTTTTAATTCTAGGATAATTAAGATGTCTTCATTCATATGTGATCAATTAATTGTACCTCGTGCATATAGCACCCCATGTTACATTACTTATGGCCATTTGCGCCGCATCACTATATCTATATGTACACACAGTGTAGAGCACTCTATCAATTAGCCGGTGCAGCGTAAAAGAAGACAATACACATGGAGCATCGGCTGTCCTACAAAAGGTAAGAGAATATATCCCTTGCCATGCACATTTCTGAAAGTTAAAAATGTGATTTTTCTCTTGCTAAGTTTCAATATCAGGATCACGTGAACAATGTTTAGCTTAGAATTTCTTACGATATTACTAATCATATCCTTGATTCATAGGCGGTCAATGGCTCTATCTCAGTTTTGCCATGTTAAGCAGAAGATAAGAGCATCTTCAAGAGGCCCCTACTCCACCCCTCAAATCACTTTTTGAGGGCTAAGGACAAAAAATCAACCCCAATAACCCCTACTACATTTTGTTGTTGTTGCAAATCAACCCCTACAACATTCATAACAGAGGATCCAAAAATAATAATCCTCCAAGCCCTGCGTTCAAGGCCGCCCTGCTCCATCCTCCTAACCTCCTCCCTCCAGGATCCCACCCCTCTCCTCTGCCCGATTTCGCCACCCTGCCCGTCAATCTGGGCGGTGCCGGCCGTCTCCCTCCACCAGCGCCACCGAGGCTGCCACCCTCTCGCCGTTCCGCCTCTCCATGTTTCCCCGCACCGTGCCCCCGCCTTACAAGGTGCAAGTCACTACGGCATCGCCTCCCTGCCCGCACTGTTGTTTGTGTTATCATTGAGAGCGAGTGTGGGTCAAAATGAAGACTTCAAGTGAAATGATATGGGAGTCTATGTGGCTTTGGAGGATCTGCATCACATTACTACTAGATGAATTCCTTGATGTCTAGAGAAGGATGGAAAGCCCTATAAGCGCACGATCAACTTTGAAATGACCTTTTTTTCCGACGAAGGAGCCCCTCTCCAATTTTAATTAACCATGAAAATGATAAAACAACGGTAGGTAATATATATCAAACATGAGCCTTGGCTCAGACCATGGCCAACACAAGCGATCAACTCAAAGATGATCTTTTATCAGCACTCATGGGAATCATATGTGTCCAAGTAGTTTATTTACTATATTTTTGTTTAAAACACCGACTATGTTAGATGAACTATGTAGTTCGATGGACATTTCCTAGCATTATTTGTTTCTTTTTGTGTTCAAAATTTTGAATTGTGGCGCTCAAAATTATGAATTTGAACATTGTTGAGTTTTATGCGTAGACATATTACAGTTCAAATTATTGTGGTGTCAAATTTGGTGTCACATAGAGCAAATGTGCAACAAGAAGATGTTTTCTACGAAGCTGAGAAATGAAGGGCATTGTTAGAGTTTTTAGGGCTGAGAAAGTAGGGGGTGCCTTCAAATGACCCTTGGAGGGCCTTTCTTGGAGATGCTAAAGCAACTAACGCAATGGATGGAAATTAGTAACATATTTTTTTTTTTGCACAACTCACAAATGATCCCATTGAACACAATAAAAATATATGGTCATGCTTTGTGTCCATTTTCTACATGCATAAACTGTTTTTCTATTTTTTTTAGAAAAGCTTGACCGATGTGATTTTCTTGCTAAGTTTTAAAAGCGGGATTGTATGGAACCATGCTCACACCAGTACTATATACTACGAAAATCCCTTTCGGTGCCCGGGCTTAGATGAGCCCGGTGAACAGTACCGCAGTTTAAAATAGAAAGAAGTTCAAAAAATTTCAATTTTTTTGTGGTGCAAGATGCTCCTATGCGTGAACTCCGTGCAAAATTTTGTGAAGGTTGGACATTCAAGGAGCTTGTGGCAAAAAAGACAAAATCAGGTGTGAACAGTTCGATTTTCAAGAGTTTCTCAGACATCCGAAATTTATCTTTTTTGCCACGAGCTCCTCGAATGTCCAAACTTCACAAAATGTTGCACAGAGTTCATGCACAGAAGCATCTTGGACCACAAAATTTTGGGATTTTTTTGAACTTTTTTCTATTTTAAACCAATGTACTGTTCATGACCGGGCTCATCTGATCTCGGGAGCCAAATCGCTGCTCTCATACTACGATTCCGTATTCATGACTCATGAGTGTACACGCCAATGTACTGAAGACAAAAAGCAAAGGAAAAAAGAAGAAGAAGAAGAGAGAGAGAACCGTGCGTAAAAATATCTTTAGATTTTTTTAACCTTTAAGTACCTTGAATAAGAAGGGCATACAGATCAAGTGCTTTGCTGTCATAGTCTCGCTTTGATGCGTGCTACTCCCTCCGTTCCAAAATAGATGACTCAACTTTAGTACGAAGTTGAGTCATCTATTTTGGAACGGAGTGAGTACATATCAGCTTTTCCTTTTAGCCATAAGTTGTCCTCGCCTTTCAATCGACCGTGCTACAAACGAAACTGATGATGGAAATTTGACCCATTTAAGGCAGAGCAAGGTTAAGATCATGTAGACCATACCTCCTCCACTAGCGGTATGAGACTAAACTTTAGAGAATATAAATCATGATTAAAATTATTATTAGCATGCAACAATCTAGCATACTAGATGAACATGGAAACATGTACCGCAACATTGCACAAGTAATGGCAACCATAGTGAGAGACATGAACAAATCATGATGCACATACTATTTATTTGTAGCCGTAGCTGCTGCAGGAGCGATGTTGTTGGTGACGCATTGGTCAAGATAGGTCGAAGCAAATGACGTTGGAGACGTCGGTACGCGATGCGACCCGACTTGGATGGAAGACACCCATGGTGACGAAGTTGAGCAGTCGCACGAAGCGCTTCCCAAAAACCTAATTCGTCCTCTCCCTATGCAGGATCACAAGGAGAAAGGGTTCTAGAGACCTGCTCTCCCGCTCGCTGGTGCACACACACACGTTTGGAATGGAGTAGACTACGCTGATGTTGCAAGTTGTGAGATGAGGCAAAACCCTAGCTTGTTTCGATGTATCTTTGGCCGTAGCTGGTAAGTCATATTTATAGGGGATCGTTGTGGAAATTAAAATTTTTCTACGCATCACCAAGATCAATCTATGGAGTGACTAGCAACGAGAGAGAGGGGAGTGCATCTTCATACCCTTGAAGATCGCAAAACGGAAGCGTTGCAATAACACGGATGAAGGAGTCGTACTCATAGCGATTCAGATCGCGATGGATTCCGATCTAAGCGCCGAACAACAGCACCTTTGCGTTCAACACACGTGCAGCCTGGTGACGTCTCCCGTGCCTTGATCCAGCAAGGAGGAGGGAGAGGTTGAGGAAGAAGGCTCCAGTAGCAGCACGATGGCGTGGTGGTGGTGGACCAATGGTTCTCCGGCAGGGCTTCGCCAAGCTCAAACGAAGGAGGGGAGGTATTGGAGAGGGGGAGGGCTGCGCCTTGGATGTGGTGCGGCTGCCCTCCCTCCTCCCCTCTATTTATAGGGTGAAGGGGGAAGGGGGCTGGCCCCTCTAGATAAGATCTAGAGGGGGGGGGGGGGCAAGGGAGGAGGCTTGCCCCCCAAGCCAAGGGGGCCGCCCCCTTTAGGGTTCCCCCCCAACCCTAGGCGCATGGGCCCTAGGGGGTGGCGCCCAGCCCACTCGGGGCTGGTTCCCTTCCACATACAGCCCATAAGGGCCCTCCCGGGCAGGTGGACCCTCCCGGTGGACCCCCTGAACCCCTTCGGTGGTCCCGGTACAATACCGATAAACCCCCGAATACTTCCGGTGACCATATGATGACTTCCCATATATAAATCTTCACCTCCGGACCATTTCGGAACTCCTCGTGACATTTGGGATCTCATCCGGGACTCCGAACAACATTCGGTAACCACGTACAAACCTTCCCTATAACCCTAGCGTCATCGAACCTTAAGTGTCTAGACTCTACGAGTTCGGGAAACATGCAGACATGACCGAGACAGCTCTCCGGCCAATAACCAACAGCGGGATCTGGATACACATGTTAGCTCCCACATGTTCCATGATGATCTCATCGGATGAACCACGATGTCGAGGATTCAAGTAATCCCGTATACAATTCACTTTGTCAATCGGTACGTTACTTGCCCGAGATTCGATCGTCGGTATCCCAATACCTCGTTCAATCTTGTTACCGGCAAGTCACTTTACTCGTTCCGTAATGCATGATCCCGTGACCAACTACTTAGTCACACTGAGCTCATTATGATGATGCATTACCAGTGGGCCCAGAGATACCTCTCCGTCATACGGAGTGACAAATCCCAGTCTCGATTCATGTCAACCCAACAGACACTTTCGGAGACACCTGTAGTGCACCTTTATAGCCATCCAGTTACGTTGTGACGTTTGGTACACCCAAAGCATTCCTACGGTATCCGGGAGTTACACAATCTCATGGTCTAAGGAAATGATACTTGACATTAGAAAAGCTTTAGCAAACGAACTACACGATCTTGTGCTATGCTTAGGATTGGGTCTTGTCCATCACATCATTCTCGTAATGATGTGATCCCGTTATCAATGACATCCAATGTCCATAGTCAGGAAACCATGACCATTTGTTGATCAACGAGCTAGTCAACTAGAGGCTCACTAGGGACATGTTGTGGTCTATGTATTTACACATGTATTATGGTTTCCGGTCAATACAATTATAGCATGAATGATACACAATTATCATGAACAAGGAAATATAATAATAACCATTTTATTATTGCCTCTAGGGCATATTTCCAACAGTCTCCCACTTGCACTAGAGTCAATAATCTAGTTACATTGTGATGAATCAAACACCCATAGAGTTTTGGTGTTGATCATGTTTTGCTCGTGGAAGAGGTTTAGTCAATGGATCTGCAACGTTCAGATCCGTATGCACTTTACAAATATCTATGTCTCCATCTTGAACATTTTCACGAATGGAGTTGAAGCAACGCTTGATGTGCCTGGTATTCTTGTGAAACCTGGGCTCCTTGGCAAGGGCAATAGTTCCAGTGTTGTCACAGAAGAGAGTCATCGGGCCCGACGCATTGGGAATAACTCCTAGGTCGGTAATGAACTCCTTCATCCAGATTGCTTCATGTGTTGCCTCCGAGGCTACCATGTACTCCACTTCACATGTAGATCCCACCATGACGCTTTGCTTGCAACTGCACCAGCTTACTGCCCCACCATTAAAAATATACACGTATCCGGTTTGTGACTTGGAGTCATCCAGATTTGTGTCGAAGGTAGCATCGATGTAACCCTTTACAACAAGCTCTTCGTCACCTCCATAAACGAGAAACATATCATTAGTCCTTTTCAGGTACTTCAGGATATTCTTGACCGCTGTCCAGTGTTCCATGCCGGGATTACTTTGGTACCTCCCTACCAAACTTACGTCAAGGTTTACATCAGGTCTGGTACACAACATGGCATACATAATAGACCCTATGGCCGAGGCATAGGAGATGACACTGATCTTTTCTCTATCTTCTGCCGTGGTCGGGCTTTGAGCTGAGCCCAATTTCACACCTTGCAATATAGGCAAGAACCCCTTCTTGGACTGATCCATATTGAACTTCTTCAATATCTTATAAGGTATGTGCTTTGTGAAATACCTATGAGGCGTCTCGATCTATCTCTATAGATCTTGATGCCTAATATATAAGCAGCTTCTCCAAGGTCCTTCATTGAAAAACACTTATTCAAGTAGGCCTTTATGCTTTCCAAAAGTTCTATATCATTTCCCATCAATAGTATGTCATCCACATATAATATGAGAAATGCTACAGAGTTCCCACTCACTTTCTTGTAAACATAGGCTTCTCCATAAGTCTGCACAAACCCAAACGCTTTGATCATTTCATCAAAGTGAATGTTCCAACTCCGAGATGCTTGCACCAGCCTATAGATGGAGTGCTGGAGCTTGCATACCTTGTCAGCATTCTTAGGATCGACAAAACCTTCCAGCTGCATCATATACAATTCTTCCTTAAGGAAGCCGTTAAGGAATGCCGTTTTGACGTCCATTTGCCATATCTCATAATCGTAGAATGCGGCAATTGCTAACATGATTCAGACGAACTTCAGCTTCACTACGGGTGAGAAGGTCTCATCGTAGTCAACCCCTTGAACTTGTCGATAACCTTTAGCGACAAGCCGAGCTTTATAGATGGTAACATTTCCATCTGCGTCCGTCTTCTTCTTAAAGATCCATTTATTTTCTATCGCTCACCGACCATCGGGCAAGTCTGTCAAAGTCCATACTTTGTTTTCATACATGGATCCTATCTTGGATTGCATGGCTTCAAGCCATTTGTTGGAATCCGGGGCCCGCCATCGCTTCTTCATAGTTCGAAGGTTCACCGTTGTCTAACAACATGATTTCCATGACAGGGTTGCCATACCATTCTGGTGTGGAACGTGTCCTTGTGGACATATGAAGTTTAGTAGCAACTTGATCCAAAGTACCTTGATCATCATTATTAACTTCCTCTCTAGTCGGTGCAGGCACCACAGAAACATCTTCCTGAGCTGCGCTACTTTCTGCTTCAAGAGGCAATACTTCATCAAGTTCTACTTTCCTCCCACTTACTTCTTTCGAGAGAAACTCTTTCTCCAGAAAGGACCCGTTCTTGGCAACAAAGATCTTGCCTTAGGATCTGAGGTAGAAGGTATACCCAATGGTTTCCTTAGGGTATCCTATGAAGACACATTTTTCAGACTTGGGTTCGAGCTTTTCAGGTTGAAGTTTCTTGACATAAGCATCACATCCCCAAACTTTTAGAAATGACAGCTTAGGTTTCTTCCCAAACCATAATTCATACGGTGTCGTCTCAACGGATTTAGACGGTGCCCTATTTAAAGTGAATGTAGCTGTCTCTAGAGCGTATCCCCAAAATGATAGCGATAAATCGGTAAGAGACATCATAGATCGCACCATATCCAATAGAGTGTGATTATGACGTTCGGACACACTGTTACGCTAAGGTGTTCTAGGCGGCGTGAGTTGTGAAACAATTCCACATTTCCTTAAGTGCGTACCAAATTCGTGACTCAAATATTCTCCCCCACGATCTGATCGTAAGAACTTTATTTTCCTGTCACATTGATTCTCTACCTCATTCTGAAATTCCTTGAACTTTTCAAAGGTCTCAGACTTGTGTTTCAAGTAGACATACCCATATCTACTTAAGTCATCAGTGAGGGTGAGAACATAACGCCCCCGCGAGCCTCAACGCTCATTGGACCGCACACATTAGTATGTATGATTTCCAATAAGTTGGTTGCTCGCTCCATTGCTCCGGAGAACGGAGTCTTGGTCATTTTGCCCATGAGGCATGGTTCGCATGTGTCAAATGATTCGTAATCAAGAGACTCCAAAAGTCCATCTGCATGGAGCTTCTTCATGCGTTTGACACCAATGTGACCAAGGCGGCAGTGCCACAAGTATGTGGGACTATCATTATCAACCTTACTTCTTTTGGTATTCACACTATGAATATGTGTAACATCACGTTTGAGATTCATTAAGAATAAACCATTGACCAGCGGGGCATGACCATAAAACATATCTCTCATATAAATAGAACAACCATTATTCTCGGATTTAAATGAGTAGCCATCTCGTATTAAACGAGATCCAGATACAATGTTCATGCTCAAAGCTGGCACTAAATAACAATTATTCAGGTTTAAAACTAATCCCATAGGTAAATGTAGAGGTAGCGTGCCGACAGCGATCACATCGACCTTGGAACCATTCCCGACGCGCATCATCACCTCGTCCTTCGCCAGTCTCTGTTTATTCTGCAGCTCCTGTTTTGAGTTACAAATATGAGCAACCACACCGGTATCAAATACCCATGATCTACTACGAGTACTGGTAAGGTACACATCAATAACATGTATATCACATATACCTTTGGTGTTGCCGGCCTTCTTGTCCGCTAAGTACTTGGGGCAGTTCCACTCCAGTGACTGTTTCCCTTGCAATAAAAGCACTCAGTCTCAGGTTTGGGTCCATGCTTTGGCTTCTTCCCGGCAACTGGCTTACCGGGCGTGGCAACTCCCTTGCCGTCCTTCTTGAAGTTCTTCTTACCCTTGCCTTTCTTGAAACTAGTGGTTTTATTGACCATCAACACTTGATGTTCCTTTTTGATCTCCACCTCCGCTGATTTCAGGATTGAATATACATCAGGAATGGTTTTCACCATCCCCTGCATATTGAAATTCATCACAAAGCTCTTGTAGCTAGGTGGAAGCGACTGGAGGATTCTGTTGACGACCGCGTCATCCGGGAGGTTAATTCCCAGCTGAGACAAGCGGTTGTGCAACCCAGACTTTTTGAGTATGTGCTCGCTGACAGAACCATTCTCCTCCATCTTACAACTGTAGAACTTGTCGGAGACTTCATATCTCTCGACCCGGTCATGAGCTTGGAAACCATTTTCAGCTCCTTGTACTTCTCATATGCTCCGTGTTGCTCAAAACGCTTTTGGTGCCCCGGTTCTAAGCTGTAAAGCATGCCGCACTGAACCAGGGAGTAATCATCACTATGCGACTGCCAGGCGTTCATAACGTCTTGAGTTGCTGGGAAAACAGGTGCTTCACCTAGCAGTGCATCTAGGACATATGCTTTCTTGGCAGCTATGAGGATGATCCTGAAGTTCCGGACCCAGTCCGTATAGTTGCTACCATCGTCTTTCAGCTTTGTTTTCTCTAGGAATGCGTTGAAGTTGAGGGCAACATTAGCGTGTGCCATTTGATCTACAAGACATATTGCAAAGATTTTAGACTAAGTTCATGATAATTAAGTTCATCTAATCAAATTATTTAATGAACTCCCACTCAGATAGACATCCCTCTAGTCATCTAAGTGATACATGATCCGAGTCAACTAGGCCGTGTCCGATCATCACGTGAGACGGACTAGTCATCATCGGTGAACATCTTCATGTTGATCGTATCTGCTATACGACTCATGTTCGACCTTTCGGTCTCTTGTGTTCCGAGGCCATATCTGTACATGCTAGGCTCGTCAAGTCAACCTAAGTGTTTTGCATGTGTAAATCTGGCTTACACTCGTTGTATGCGAACGTTAGAATCTATCACACCCAATCATCACGTGGTGCTTCGAAACAACGAACTGTTGCAATGGTGCATAGTTAGGGGGAACACTTTCTTGAAATTTTATGAGGGATCATCTTATTTATGCTACCGTCATTCTAAGAAAATATGATGTAAAACATGATAAACATCACATGCAATCAAATAGTGACATGATATGGCCAATATCATTTTGCTCCTTTTGATCTCCATCTTTGGGGCGCCATGATCATCATCGTCACCGGCATGACACCATGATCTCCGTCACCGTGTCTTCATGAAGTTGTCTCGCCAACTATTACTTCTACTACTATGGCTAACGGTTTAGCAATAAAGTAAAGTAATTACATGGCGTTATTCATTGACACGTAGGTCATACAATAAATTAAGACAACTCCTATGGCTCCTGCCGGTTGTCATACTCATCGACATGCAAGTCGTGATTCCTATTACAAGAACATGATCAATCTCATACATCACATATATTTCATTCATCACATCCTTTGGCCATATCACATCACACGGCATATGCTGCAAGAACAAGTTAGACGTCCTCTAATTGTTGTTGCATGTTTTTTACGTGGCTGCTATAGGTTTCTAGCAAGAACGTTTCTTACCTACGCCAAAACCACAACGTGATATGCCAATTGCTATTTACCCTTCATAAGGACCCTTTTCATCGAATCCGATCCGACTAAAGTGGGAGAGACAGACACCCGCTAGCCACCTTATGCAACTAGTGCATGTCAGTCGGTGGAACCTGTCTCACGTAAGCGTATGTGTAAGGTCGGTCCGGGCCGCTTCATCCCACGATGCCGCCGAATCAAGATAAGACTAGTAGTGGCAAGTAAATTGACAAAATCGACGCCCACAACAACTTGTGTTCTACTCGTTCGTAGAAACTACGCATAGACCTAGCTCATGATGCCACTGTTAGGGATCGTTGTGGAAATTAAAATTTTTCTACGCATCACCAAGATCAATCTATGGAGTGACTAGCAACGACAGAGAGGGGAGTGCATCTTCATACCCTTGAAGATCACGAAACGGAAGCGTTGCAATAACGCGGATGAAGGAGTCATACTCGTAGCGATTCAGATTGCGGTGGATTCTGATCTAAGCACTGAACAACGGCACCTCCGCGTTCAACACACGTGCAGCCCGGTGACGTCTCCCGCGCCTTGATCCAGCAAGGAGGAGGGAGAGGTTGAGGAAGAAGGCTCCAGCAGCAGCACGACGGCGTGGTGGTGGTGGAGCAGTGGTTCACCGGCAGGGCTTCGCCAAGCTCAAACAGAGGAGGAGAGGTGTTGGAGAGGGGGAGGGCTGCGCCTTGGATGTGGTGCCACTGCCCTTCCTCCTCCCCTCTATTTATAGGGTGAAGGGGAAGGGGGCCGGCCCCTCTAGATGAGATCTAGAGGGGGGGGGGGGGGGGCAAGGGGAGGGGGCTTGCCCCCCAAGCCAAGGGGGGCGCCCCCTTTAGGGTCCCCCAACCCTAGGCGCATGGGCCCTAGGGGCGGGTGGCGCCCAGCCCACTTGCGGTTGGTTCCCTTCCACATACATCCCATAAGGGCCCTCCGGGGCAGGTAGACCCTCTCGGTGGACCCCCGGAACCCCTTCGGTGGTCCCGGTACAATACCGATAAACCCCCGAATACTTCCGGTGACCATATGATGACTTCCCATATATAAATCTTCACCTCCGGACCATTTCAGAACTCCTCATTATGTCCGGGATCTCATCCGGGACTCTGAACAATTCTGTAACCATGTATAAACCTTCCTTATAATCCTAGCGTCATCGAACCTTAAGTGTGTAGACCCTACGGGTTCGGGAAACATGCAGACATGACCGAGACAGCTCTCCGGCCAATAACCAACAGCGGGATCTAGATACCCATGTTGGGTCCCACATGTTCCATGATGATCTCATCGGATGAACCACGATGTCGAGGATTCAAGTAATCCCATATACAATTCCCTTTGTCAATCGGTACGTTACTTGCCCGAGATTCGATCATCGGTATCCCAATACCTTGTTCAATATTGTTACCGGCAAGTCACTTTACTCATTCCGTAATGCATGATCCCGTGACCAACTACTTAGTCACATTGAGCTCATTATGATGATGCATTACCGAGTGGGCCCAGAGATACCTCTCTGTCATACGGAGTGACAAATCCCAGTCTCGATTCGTGTCAACCCAACAGACACTTTCGGGGACACCTTTAGTGCACCTTTATAGCCACCCAGTTACGTTGTGATGTTTGGTACACCCAAAACATTCCTACGGTATCCGGGAGTTACACAATCTCATGGTCTAAGAAAATGATACTTGACATTAGAAAAGCTTTAGCAAACAAACCACACGATCTTGTGCTATGCTTCGGATTGGGTCTTGTCCATCACATGATTCTCCTAATGATTTGATCCCGTTATCAATGACATCCAATGTCCATAGTCAGGAAACCATGACCATCTGTTGATCAACAAGCTAGTCAACTAGAGGCTCACTAGGGACATGTTGTGGTCTATGTATTCACACATGTATTACGGTTTCCGGTCAATACAATTATAACATGAATGATAGACAATTATCATGAACAAGGAAATATAATAATAACCATTTTATTATTGCCTCTAGGGCATATTTCCAACAAATATATCAGAAGCATGACGTAGGGTTTTTGAAGGAAATATCCCTAGAGGCAATAATAAAGTTATTATTTATTTCCTTAATTCATGATAAATTTTTATTATTCATGCTAGAATTGTATTAACCGGAAACTTAGTACATGTGTGAATACATAGACAAAACATATAGTCCCTAGTATGTCTCTACTTGACTAGCTCGTTGATCAAAGATGGTTATGTTTCCTAACCATAGACATGTGTTGTCATTTGATGAACGGGATCACATCATTAGGAGAATGATGTGATGGACATGACCCATCCGTTAGCTTAGCATTATGATCGTGTCAGTTTCATTGCTACTACTTTCTTCATGACTTATACATGTTCCTTAGAATATGAGATTATGCAACTTCCGAATACCGGAGGAACACTTTGTGTGCTACCAAATGTCACAACATAAAAGGGTGATTATAAAGGTGCTCTACAGGTGTCTCCAAAGGTGTTTGTTGGGTTGGCATAGATCGAGATTAGGATTTGTCACTCCGTGTTTTGGAGAGGTATCTCTGGGCCCTCTCGGTAATACTCATCACTATAAGCCTTGCAAGCATTGTGACTAATGAGTTTGTTGCGGAATGAAGTATTATGGAACGAGTAAAGAGACTTGCCGGTAACGAGATTGAGCTAGGTATGATGATATCGACGATCGAATCTCAGGCAAGTAACATACCGATGACAAAGGGAACAACGTATGTTGTTATGCGGTTTGACCGATAAATATCTTCGTAGAATATGTAGGAACCAATATGAGCATCTAGGTTCTGCTATTGGTTATTGACCAGAGATGTGTCTCGGTCATGTATACATAGTTCTCAAACCCGTAGGGTCCACACGCTTAACGTTCGATGACGATTGGTATTATGAGTTTATGTGATATGATGTACCGAAGATTGTTTGGAGTCCCGGATGTGATCATGAACATGACGAGGAGTCTCGAAATGGCCGAGACATAAATATTGATATATTGGACGACTATATTCGGACTCCGGAAGTGTTCCATAGAAGTTTCGGATAAAACCGGAGTATCCGAGGATTACCGGAATCCCCCGGGGGATTAATGGGCCTTAGTGGGCCTTAGTGGAGAAGAGAGAGGTCCGGCCAGAGGTGGCGCGCGCCCCCTTGCCCAGTCCAAATCGGACAAGGGAAGGGGGGAGGGGGGGGGTGTCCCCCTCTCCTTCCTTCTCTTCTCTCCTCTTTCCCTCTTCTCCTTCTTGGACTAGGAAAGGGGGGAGACCTACTCCTACTGGGAGTAGGAGTCCTCCCCCTTGGCGTGGCCCTTGTGGACGGCCGGCCTCCTCCTTCCCTCCTTTATATACGGGGGAGGGGGGGCACCCCATAGACACACAAGTTGATTGTTTTAGCCGTGTGCGGTGCCCCCCTCCACAGTTACACACCTCGGTCATATCGTCATAGTGCTTAGGTGAAGCCCTACGCCGGTAACTTCATCATCACCGTCACCATGCCGTCGTGCTGACAAAACTCTCCCTCGACCTCAGCTGGATCTAGAGTTCGTGGGATGTCACTGAGCTGAACGTGTGCTGATCGCGGAGGTGCCGTATCTTCGGTGCTAGGATCGATCGGATCATGAAGACGTGCGACTACATCAACCGCATTGTCATAACGCTTCCGCTTTCAGTCTACGAGGGTATGTGAACACACTCTCCCCTCTCGTTGCTATGCCTCTCCTAGATAGATCTTGCGTGATCGTAGGATTTTTTTTTGAAATTAGCGCATTTCCCAACAGTGGTATCAGAGTCAGGTCAATGCGTAGATGTTATATGCACGAGCAGAATGCAAAGAGTTGTGGGCGATAATAGTCATACTGCTTACCAGCATGTCATACTTTGATTCGACGGTATTGTTGGATGAAGCGGCTCAGACCGACATTACGCGTACGCTTACGCGAGACTGGTTCTACCGACGTGCTTTGCACATAGGTGGCTGGTCAGTGTCTGTTTCTCCAACTTTAGTTGAATTGAGTGTGGCTACGCCCGATCCTTGTTGAAGGTTAAAACAACACACTTGACGAAAAATCATTGTGGTTTTGATGCGTAGGTAAGAACGGTTCTTGTTTGAAGCCCGTAGCAGGCATGTAAAACTTGCAACAACAAAGTAGAGGACGTCTAACTTGTTTTTGCAGGGCTTGCTGTGATGTGATATGGTCAAGGCATGATGTGATATAAATTGTTGTATGAGAGGATCATGTTTTGTAACAAAAGTTATCGGCAACTGGCAGGAGCCATATGGTTGTCGCTTTATTGTATGCAATGCAATCGCCATGTAATCGTTTTACTTTATCACTAAGCGGTAGCGATAGTCGTAGTGACAATAGTTGGCGAGACAACAAAGATGCTACGATGGAGATCAAGGTGTCGTGCCGGTGACGATGGAGATCACGACGATGCTTCGGTGATGGAGATCATGAGCACAAGATGATGATGACCATATCATGTCACATATTTTGATTGCATGTGATTTTTATCCTTTATGCATCTTATTTTGCTTAGTACGTCGGTAGCATTATAAGATGATCCCATACTAAATTTCAAGGTACAAGTGTTCTCCCTGAGTATGCACCGTTGCTATAGTTCGTCGTGCCGAGACACCACGTCATGATCGGGTGTGATAAGCTCTACATTCACATACAACGGGTGCAAGCCAGTTTTGCACACGCAGAGTACCGGGTTAAACTTGACGAGCCTAGCATATGCAGATCTGGCCTCGGAACACTGAGACCGAAAGGTCGAGCATGAATCATATAGTAGATATGATCAACATAGTGATGTTCACCATTGAAAACTACTCCATCTTACGTGATGATTGGACATGGTTTAGTTGATTTGGATCACATGATCACTTAGATGATTAGAGGGATGTCTATTTAAGTGGGAGTTCTTAAGTAATATGATTAATTGAAATTTAATTTATCATGAACTTAGTACCTGATAGTATTTTGCATGTCTATGTTGTTGTAGATCAATGGCCCGTGCTACCGTTCCTTCAAATTTTAATGCGTTCCTAGAGAAAGCTAAGTTGAAAGATGATGGCAGCAACTACATGGACTAGGTCCGTAACTTGAGGATTATCCTCATTGCTGCACAGAAGAATTACGTCATGGAAGCACTGTTAGGTGTACCACCCTCGCCCGCAACTACAGACATTGTGAATGCCTGGCAGACGCGTGTTGATGACTACTCGATAGTTCAGTGTGCCATGCTTTATGGCTTAGAATCGGGACTTCAAAGACGTTTTGAACATCATGGAGCATATGAGATGTTCCAAGAGTTGAAGTTAATATTTCAAGCAAATGCCCGAGTTGAGAGATATGAAGTCTCCAACAAGTTCTACAACTGCAAAATGGAGGAGAACAGTTCTGTCAATGAACACATACTCAGAATGTCTGGGTACCATAATCACTTGACTCAACTGGGAGTTGATCTTCCAGTTGATAGTGTCATTGACAGAGTTCTTCAATCACTGCCACCAAGCTATAAAGGCTTCGTGATGAACTATAATATGCAAGGGATGAGCAAGACTATTCCCGAGCTCTTCGTGATGCTAAAGGCCGCGGAGGTAGAAATCAAAAAGGAGCATCAAGTATTGATGGTCAATAAGACCACTAGTTTCAAGAAAAAGGGCAAAGGCAAGAAAGGGAACTTCAAGAAGAACGGCAAAAAGGTTGCTGCTCAAGAGAAGAAACCCAAGTCTGGACCTAAGCCTGAAATTGAGTGCTTCTACTGCAAAGGGACCAGTCACTGGAAACGGAACTGCCCCATGTATTTGGCAGATAAGAAGGATGGCAAAGTGAAAGGTATATTTGATGTACATGTTATTGATGTGTACTTAACTAATGCTTGCAGTAGCGCCTGGGTATTTGATACTGGTTTTGTTGCTCATATTTGCAACTCGAAATAGGGGCTACAGATTAAGCGAAGATTGGCTAAGGACGAGGTGACGATGCGCGTGGGAAATGGTTCCAAAGTCGATGTGATCGCAGTCGGCACGCTACCTCTACATCTACCACCGGTATTAGTTTTAGACCTGAATAATTGTTATTTGGTGCCAGCGTTGAGCATGAACATTATATCTGGATCTTGTTTAATGCGAGACGGTTATTCAGTTAAATTAGAGAATAATGGTTGTTCTATTTATATGAGTAATATCTTTTATGGTCATGCACCCCTGCTGAGTGGTCTATTTTTATTGAATCTCGATAGTAGTGATACACATATTCATAGTGTTGAAGCCAAAAGATTGAATTTTAATAATGATAGTGCAACTTATTTGTGGCACTGCCGTTTGGGTCATATCGGTATAAAACGCATGAAGAAACTCCATACTAATGGAATTTTGCAAATCACTTGATTATGAATCACTTGGTGCTTGCGAACCGTGCCTCATGGGCAAGATGACTAAAACTCCATTCTCCGAAACAATGGAACAAGCTACTGACTTGTTGGAAATAATACATACCGATGTATGCGGTCCAATGAGTATTGAGGCTCGTGGCGGGTATCGTTATTTTCTTACCTTCACAGATGATTTAAGAAGATATGGTTATATCTACTTAATGAAGCATACGTCTAAAACATTTGAAAAGTTCAAAGAATTTCAGAGTGAAGTGGAAACTCATAGTAACAAGAAAATAAAGTTTCTACGATCTGATCATGGAGGAGAATATTTGAGTTACGAGTTTGGTCTTCATTTGAAACAACATGGGATAGTTTCACAATTAACGCCACCTGGAACACCACAGCGAAATGGTGTGTCCGATTGTCGTAATCGTACTTTATTGGATATGGTGCGCTCTATGATATCTCTTACTGATTTACCGCTATCATTTTGGGGTTATTCTCTAGAGACGGCTGCATTCACTTTAAATAGGGTACCATCAAAATCCATTGAGACGGCGCCTTATGAAATGTGGTTTGGCAAGAAACCAAAGTTGTCATTTCTTAAAGTTTGGGGCCGAGATGCTTATGTGAAAAAGCTTCAACCTTATAAGCTCGAACCCAAATCGGAGAAGTGTGTCTTCATAGGATACCCAAAGGAAACTGTTGGGTACACCTGCTATCACAGATCCGAAGGCAAAATCTTTGTTGCTAAGAATGGATCCTTTCTAGAGAAGGAGTTTCTCTCGAAAGAAGTGAGTGGGAGGAAAGTAGAACTTGATGAGGTAACCGTATCTTCTCCCTTATTGGAAAGTAGTTCATCACAGAAATCAGTTCCAGTGATTCCTACACCAACTAGTGAGGAAGATAATGATGATGATTATGAAGCTTCAGATCAAGTTACTACCGAACCTCGTAGGTCTTCCAGAGTAAGATCCGCACCACAGTGGTACGTTAATCCTGTTCTAGAAGTCATGTTACTAGACCATGATGAACCTACGAACTATGAGGAAGCGATGATGAGCCCAGATTCCGCGAAATGGCTTGAGGCCATGAAATCTAAGATGGGATCCATGTATGAGAAAAAAGTGTGGACTTTGGTGGACTTGCCCAATGATCGGCAAGCCATAGAAAATAAATGGATCTTTAAGAAGAAGACCGACGCAGACGGTAATGTTACTATTTACAAAGCTCGACTTGTTGCAAAAGGTTTTCGACAAGTTCAAGGAGTTGACTACGATGAGACTTTCTCACCCGTAGCGATGCTTAAGTCCGTCCAAATCATGTTAGCAATTGCTGCATTTTATGATTGTGAAATTTGGCAAATGGATGTCAAAACTGCATTCCTGAATGGATTTTTGGAAGAAGAGTTGTATATGATGCAACCGGAAGGTTTTGTCGATCCAAAGGGTGCTAACAAAGTGTGCAAGCTCCAGTGATCCATTTTTGGACTGGTGCATGCCTCTCGGAGTTGGAATAAATGCTTTGATAGTGTGATCAAAGCATATGGTTTTATACAGACTTTTGGAGAAGCCTGTATTTACAAGAAAGTGAGTGGGAGCTCTGTAGCATTTCTAATCTTATATGTAGATGACATATTGTTGATTGGAAATGATATAGAATTTCGGATAGCTTAAAGGGATACCTGAATAAGAGTTTTTCTATGAAAGACCTCGGAGAAGCTGCTTACATATTGGGCATCAAGATCTATAGAGATAGATCAAGACGCCTAATTGGACTTTCACAAAGCACATACCTTGATAAAGTTTTGAAGAAGTTCAAAATGGATCAGTCAAAGAAAGGGTTCTTGCCTGTGTTACAAGGTATGAAGTCGAGTCACACTCAATGCCCGATTATCGCAGCAGATAGAGAGAAAATGAAAGTCATTCCCTATGCTTTAGCCATAGGTTCTATCATGTATGCAATGTTGTGTACCAGACCTAATGTATGTCTTGCTATAAGCATAGCAGGGAGGTACCAAAGTAATCCCGGAGTGGAGCACTGGACAGCGGTCAAGAACATCCTGAAATACCTGAAAAGGACTAAGGATATGTTTCTCGTTTATGAAGGTGAAAAAGAGCTCGTCGTAAACGGTTACGTCGATGCAAGCTTTGACACTGATCCGGATGACTCTAAGTCGCAAACCGGATACACATTTTTATTGAATTGAGGAGCTGTCAGTTGGTGCAGTTCCAAGCAGAGCATCGTGGCGGGATCTATGTGTGAAGCGGAGTACATTATTGCTTCGGAAGCAGCAAATGCAGGAGTTTGGATGAAGGAGTTTATATCCGATCTAGGTGTCATACCTAGTGCATCGGGTCCAATGAAAATCTTTTGTGACAATACTGGTGCAATTGCCTTGGCAAAGGAATCCAGATTTCACAAGAGAACCAAGCACATCAAGAGACGCTTCAATTCCATCCGTCATGAAGTTTCGGAAGGGGACATAGAGATTTGCAAGATACACAAAGATCTGAATGTTGGAGACCCATTGACTAAGCCTCTTCCACGAGCAAAACATGATTAGCACCAAAGCTCCATGGGTGTTATAATCATTACTATGTAATCTAGATTATTAACTCTAGTGCAAGTGGGAGACTAAAGGAAATATGCCCTAGAGGCAATAATAAAGTTATTATTTATTTCCTTAATTCATGATAAATGTTTATTATTCATGCTAGAATTGTATTACCCGGAAACTTAGTACATGTGTGAAAACATAGACAAAACATATAGTCCCTAGTATGTCTCTACTTGACTAGCTCATTGATCAAAGATGGTTATGTTTCCTAACCATAGACATGTGTTGTCATTTGATGAACAGGATCACATCATTAGGAGAATGATGTGATGGACATGACCCATCCGTTAGCTTAGCATTATGATCATGTCAGTTTCATTGCTACTACTTTCTTCATGACTTATACATGTTCCTCAGAATATGAGATTATGCAACTCCCGAATACCGGAGGAACACTTTGTGTACCAAATGTCACAACGTAAAAGGGTGATTATAAAGGTGCTCTACAGGTGTCTCCGAAGGTGTTTGTTGGGTTGGCATAGGTCGAGATTAGGATTTGTCACTCCGTGTTTCGGAGAGGTATCTCTGGGCCCTCTCGGCAATACTCATCACTATAAGCCTTGCAAGCATTGTGACTAATGAGTTAGTTGCAGGATGAAGTTTTAAGGAACGAGTAAAGAGACTTCCCGGTAACGAGATTGAGCTAGGTATGATGATA
Organism: Triticum timopheevii; assembly: GCA_963921465.1. NCBI lineage: Eukaryota > Viridiplantae > Streptophyta > Magnoliopsida > Poales > Poaceae > Triticum > Triticum timopheevii. The sequence goes on along the minus strand of OY997270.1, from coordinate 482,199,125 downwards.
CCGACGATCAAATCTTGGGCAAGTAACATACCGATGACAAAGGGAACAATGTATGCTGTTATGCGGTTTGACCGATAAAGATCTTCATAGAATATGTAGGAACCAATATGAGCATCCAGGTTCCGCTATTGGGTATTGACCAGAGACATGTCTCGGTCATGTCTACATAGTTCTCAAACCCGTAGGATCCGCACGCTTAACGTTTGATGGCGATTGGTATTATGAGTTTATGTGATATGATGTACTGAAGATTGTTCGGAGTCCTGGACGTGATTACGGACATGACGAGGAGTCTCGAAATGGTCGAGACATAAATATTGATATATTGAACGACTATATTCGGACACAGGAAGTGTTCCGGAGAAGTTTCGGATAAAACCGGAGTACCGGAGGATTACCGGAATCCCCCGGGGGATTAATGGGCCTTAGTGGAGAAGAGAGAGGGCTGGCCAGAGGTGGTATGCACCCCCCTTGCCCAGTCTGAATTGGACAAGGGAAGGATGGGGGGGGGGGGGGGGCGCCCCCTCTCCTTCCTTCTCTTATCTCCTCTTTTCCTCTTCTCCTTCTTGGACTAGGAAAGGGGGGAGACCTACTCATACTGGGAGTAGGAGTCCTCCCCCTTGGCGCGCCCCTTGTGGTCGGCTGGCCTCCTCCTCCCCTCCTTTATACGGGGGAGGGGGGCACCCCATAGACACACAAGTTGATTGTTTTAGCCATGTGCGGTGCCCCCCTCCACAGTTACACACCTCAGTCATATCGTCGTAGTGCTTAGGCGAAGCCCTGCACCGGTAACGTCATCATCACCGTCACCACACCATCGTGCTAACGAAACTCTCCCTCGACCTCAGCTGGATCTAGAGTTCATGGGACGTCACCAAGCTGAACGTGTGGAGATCGCAGAGGTTCCGTATCTTTGGTGCTAGGATCGGTCGGATCGTGAAGACGTACGACTACATCAACCGCGTAGTCATAACGCTTCCACTTTCGGTCTACGAGGGTACGTGGACACACTCTCCCCTCTTGTTTCTATGCATCTCCTAGACAGATCTTGCGTGATCGTAGGATTTTGTTTGAAACTACCACGTTCCCCAACAGTTTTACCTTCTCAAGAGGGCCCAAACCTAGATAAGCATCATGTCCCTACTTTCTTCTGTTATCATCTAGATCAGATCACCAAGCTTCAAAACCCCTACTAGAGATCTGCTGGTTTTAGCACCGACATTGGTGGCCCATACAAGTCCCGCTGTGTGGTTGCAAGAGCTCGATGACGAATCTTCAGATGAATGACAACGTTGGTTGCAGGGATATCTTTTCCCCAGGCCATCTTTTGGCCTTCGGCAGCATCGTGTTGCACGCCGACTTGACTGGCCATCTCGGCCAAGTAGAGAATGTCTCTCCAGGCCAAGCCATCTGGTTTGGCAATCTGGAATACACCGCAGATTCACGCGGGGAGCTTGCTTTCTCTAGTTGGGTGTTAGATGATACGCCCCCAACATATCTATATTTTTTTATTGTTCCATGCTATTGTATTATCAATACTGTATGTTTTATATGCACAAATGCATCATTATGCTATTTTATATCATTTTTTGGGACTAACCTATTAACCTAGTGCCCAGTGCCAGTTGCTATTTTCCCCCTTGTTTTTGTCTTTACAAAAAATCAATATCAAACAGTCCAAATGGAATGAAACTTTTTGACGGTTTTTCTTGGACCACAAGACACCCTGGAAGCTTCGGGAAGAGGCTATAAGGGCGACGAGGCAGCAACAAGCTCAGGGGGCGCGCCCCCGGGGGGGGGGGGGCAAGCTTGTGGGTCCATCGTGGCACTTCTAACCCTAGTTCTTCTTCTATAAATACCCAATTATTCCCCGTAGACCAGAGGGCACACCAAAATTACTTTTTCGCCGCCGCAAGTTTCTGTCTTCATGAGATCCCCTCTAGGGACCTTTTTTGATACTCTGCCGGAGGGGGATTCGATCATGAAGGGCTTCTACATCAACCTTGCCGCCCTTCTGATGATGTGTGAGTAGTTTATTACAGACCTATGGGTCCATAGCTACTAGCTAGACGACTTCTTCTTTCTCTTTGATCTTCAATACAATGTTCTCCTTGATGTTCTTGGAGATCTATTCGATGTAATCTTCTTTTGCGGTGTGTCTGCTGAGATCCGATGAATTGTGGGTTTATGATCGGATTATCTATGAATATTATTTGAGTCTTCTCTGGACTCTTTTATGCATGATTATATAGATTTGTATTTCTCTCTGATCTATTGATTTGGTTTGGCCAACTAGATTGATTTTTCTTGCAATGGGAGAGGTGCTTTGTAATGGGTTCAATCTTGTGGTGCTCCATCCCCGTGACAGAAAGGGACATGACACGTATTTGTATTGTTGCTATTAATGATAAAAAGATGGGGTTTGTTCATATTGATTGGATGTATCCCTCTACATCATGTCATCTTGCTTAAGGCGTTACTCCATTCTTGTTAACTTAATACACTAGATGCATGCTGGATAGCGGTCAATGTGTGGAGTACTAGTAGTAGATGCAGGCAGAAGTCAGTGTACTTGTCTCGGACGTGATGCCTATATACATGATCATTGCCTTGGATGTCGTCATAACTATGCGCTTTTCTATCAATTGCTCAATAGTAATTTGTTTACCTATCGTATGCTTTCTTTCAAGAGAGAAGCCTCTAGTGAAAACTATGGCCCCCGGGTCTATCTTTTTCATATTATTTTCAGATCTACAAAATCAAAAACACAAAAATACCTTGCTGTAATTTATTTACTTTTATTTTATTTTGCACTTTTATTTATCTTTTATATCCATCACTATCAGATCTCATCCTTGCAAGTAACCGTGAAGGGATTGACAACCCATTTATCGCATTGGATGCAAGTATTTGTTTGTTTGTGCAGGTACAACTATTGGAGACCTGTGTGTTCCTCCTACTGGATTGATACCTTGGTTCTTAACTGAGAGAAGTACTTATCTCTACTTTTCTCCATCACCCTTTCCTCTTCAAGGGCAAAACCAACGCAAGCTCAAGAAGTAGCATTAGATCGGCTCGAGAATCACACAAATATCATCGCCCACGCACTAGGTTCAATCTTGGAGTGGGCCCACCACGCGAACCGTCTCCCAGATTTGGCTTCATGCTCGGATCCGAGTGTCACCTCACTGTTTCAAGCGTCGAGCCACCCCGGTGAAAACCTCGAGGCTGCGTCATGCAATACATCGGCCCCACTCCAGCCTAGCTCCGCCCACTATATATATCAAGAGATGGGTGAAGCCGACCTCTCTATTCTAAATGAGATACCGTACCAAGTCAAGAGTCTCGGGATCTCGGACGGGCAAACCTCGGTCTACTACCAGATCGGATGTAACTTTGAGGGCGCCGATTTTTTCATCCCACCCTCCACCCACGTAGTTGCTACGATCGAGGATTTAACCGATGTGCTGGACTATGCCTCCGAGGAGGCCATTGATATGGATGAAGATGCCGATGATATGTCATATACCGCATCACCTACAACCACTGACAACATCGGGAATTGGACGACTACCTTCACCCATGATGTCTACATGGTAGACACACCCAAAGATGATGAAGGAGATAAGGAGCCTCCCAAACATCGATGCTAGAGGCACCATAATAAAGGCACAAGAAATGATGACACTAGCCATGAGGCAACTGATAACGCCGACACTCCGAACGGTGCCAAGGACCAAAAGGTAGGTGATATAGCTGACGATGATCCCACCGACGGGGCCATGCCCAACAGAGACGATGATGACCCTGAGGACCATGACTATTACCAAGAATCTAAGGATGACTTAGGCCTCAGACATGAAGAATTTGATATCCCTGAGGAGCCTCTAGATGACCCTCGGCTACAAGCCTCCAGCCGACGGTTAATTAGCACCACCAAGAGCATGAAGCAAAAGTCCCAAAAGCTTCGAGCCGAATAGGACAAGCTAACCGATAAATGGACCGAGGTCCTCAGTGTCAAGCAAGAACTTGAGGAAAGATTCATGGGAAATAAGTAGTACTACCTGCGAAGGAGTTTGCTCCCAGAGTTCGATGAGGAGGTTACCGGCACCCTGCTGTCTGATACGTCTCCCTCGTATCTATAATTTTTGATTGTTCCATGCCAATATTATTCACTTTCATATACTTTTTGGCAACTTTTTATATTATTTTTGGGACTAACATATTGATCCAGTGCCCAGTGCCAGTTCCTGTCTGTTGCATGTTTTATGTTTCGCAGAATATCCATATCAAACGGAATCCAACCGGGATAAAAACGGACGGAGCTTATTTTTGGAAAATATGGAAAATTCCAGAAGAAAAATCCACGCGAGATGGTGCCCGAGGTGGTCACGAGGCAGGGGGGCGCGCCCTCCCCCCTGGGCGCGCCGCCTACCCTAGTGATCCCACGTAAGGCGGTTGATGCTCTTCTTTTGCCGCAAGAAAGATAATATTCGGAAAAAAATCACGGAAAAGGTTTCAGGCCAATCGGAGTTACGGATCTCCATATATACGCGAAACGGTGAAACAGAACGCAGAGAACGCAGAAACAGAGAGATAGATCCAATCTCGGAGGGGTTCTCACCCCTCCCAAGCCATGGGAGCCAAGGACCAGAGGGGAAACCCTTCTCCCATGTAGGGAGAAGGTCAAGGAAGAAGAAGAAGAAGGGGGGGCCCTCTCCCCCTTGCTTCCGGTGACGCCGGAACGCCGTCGGGGGCCATCATCATCACCGCGATCTTCACCAACACCTCCGCCATCTTCACCAACATCTCCATCAACTTTTCCCCCCTCTATGCAGCGGTGTAACCTCTCTCTTACCCGCTGTAATATCTACTTAAACATGGTGCTCAACGCTATATATTATTTCCCAATGATGTATGGCTATCCTATGATGTTTGAGTAGATCTGTTTTGTCCTAATGGCTATTTGATGATCGTGATTGGTTTGAGTTGTATGTTTTATTATTGGTGCTGTCCTATGGTGTCCTCCGTGTCGCGCAAGCGTGAGGGATTCCCGCTGTAGGGTGTTGCAATACGTTCATGATTCGCTTATAGTGGGTTGGCGAGTGACTGAAACACAAACCCGAGTAAGAGGGATTGTTGCGTATGGGATAAAGGGGACTTGATGCTTTAATGCTATGGTTGGGTTTTACCTTAATGAATCTTTAGTAGTTGCGGATGATTGCTAGAGTTCCAATCATAAGTGCATATGATCCAAGTAGAGAAAGTATGTTAGCTTATGCCTCTCCCTCAAATAAAATTGCAATAATGATTATCGGTCTAGTTATCGATTGCCTAGGGACAAATAACTTTCTCGTGACAACAAGCTCTTTATTTTTACTAATTTAGTTGTGTCTTTATCTAAAGAGCCCCTAGTTTATATTTACGTGTTCTTTACTTTCTTGCAAGCCTATCCTATCACACCTACAAAGTACTTCTAGTTTCATACTTGTTCTAGGTAAAGCGAACGTTAAGCGTGCGTAGAGTCGTATCAGTGGCCGATAGGACTTGAGAGAGTATTTGTTCTACCTTTAGCTCCTCGTTGCGTTCGACACTCTTACTTATCGAAAGAGGCTACAACTATCCCGTATACTTGCGGGTTATCAAGACCTTTTTCTGGCGCCGTTGCCGGGGAGTCATAGCATGGGGTGAATATTCTCGTGTGTGCTTGTTTGCTTTATCACTAAGTAACTTTTATTTGCTGTCCTTAGTTGTTCTCTATCTTTAGTTATGGATGTGGAACGCAAAATACCAAAAAAATTAGCTGTACTTGCTACTCATGAGGATGGGGTAACTCCTAAACCCCTCGATTCTCATCATGAGAAAAATATTTTGTACTACTTTGATAATCCTGAGAAAACCCCATTCAACTTTATAATGGGAGTAACGTTGGATCAACGTGAATACTTTAGGGATTATCGCTCGACACAAAAAGGAAACTATTATGGGATCAAATTAATATGTTGAAGTGGTATGCTAGACAACTATGCTCGGAATATGATTGTACTTGTTGCTCTAGGATGAATGCTCCACACCTCCCCTTTTCATGCAAATTTAATGATAATAAAACCTTAGCTTCTTATGCTAATGGTATATATGATTACTATGATGTGGAACAAATAGAAGAATTTGTTGCTTTTATGGGTGCTTATGAAATTGAATCCATGTTTAAAGAGTTTGAGGATTTTGATGATGCTTGTTATAGATCTAAAAATTTAGCTATCCTCAAATATTGCTATGAGAATTATAAATACAATTATGAAATTAATGCACTTATTAAGAAAGTCTCTGCTGTCCAAGAAGAGACTAATATTTTGCAGGAAGCTACTGAAGAAGAAATTGATGAAACTGTGAGCTCATTGGATGAAAAAGATGAGGAAGAGATCGAAGAACAAAAGGAGGAAGAGCGGATTGATCACTCGTGCCCACCTTCTAATGAGAGTAACTCTTCAACTCATACATTGTTTAATTCCCCTTCGTGCTTACCGAAGGATGATTGCTATGATGACTATTATGATCCCATTGATTATCTTGAAATATCCCTTTTTGATGATGCTTGTGGCCAAGATGCCAATATAAATTATGCTTATGGAGATGAACTTGCTATAGTTCCTTATGTTACACATGAAATTGTTGCTATTGCACCCACGCATGATAGTCCTATTATCTTTTTGAATTCTCCAAACTACACTATATTGGAGAAGCTTGCACTTATTAAGGATTATATTGATGGGTTGCCTTTTACCATTGCACATGATGATTTTGATGAATATAATATGCATGTGCTTGCTGCTCCTACTTGCAATTATTATGAGAGAGGAACTATATCTCCACCTCTCTATGTTTCCCATACTATAAAATTGCAAGAAACTGCTTATACTAAGCATTGGCCTTTACTATGTGTGCATGAATTGTTATTTTATGACATGCCGATGCATAGGAAGAGAGTTAGACTTTGTTGTTGCATGATATATGTTACTTTGTGCTCACTACTAAATTACAAATCATTGTTAATTAAAATTGGCTTTGATATACCTTGGGATCCGGGTGGATTCATTACTTGAGGACTTTATGCCTAGCTTAATGGCTTTAAAGAAAGCGCTGCGAGGGAGACAACCCGGAAGTTTTAGAGAGTCATTTATTTCTGTTGAGTGCTTTCATATATATAGTTTAAAAACAACAAAAATAAAGAGGGGAACCTAAAAACTTTTCAAAAAGGAAAGTGAAAGTGAGAGAGACAAGCATTGTTGAAGTGGGAGCTAGCCTTGAACTTTGTTCATGCTCACGGAAACTTTGTGAATCTTGATTACAGAAACTTTTCAACAAAAATAATTATCCCCTTGTATAATCCCATTGTATTATAAAAATAATGTGCCAAGGTTTGCCTTTAGGATGTTTACAATGCTTGTTGGTTTGTACGGTGCAGGACAGAAACTTTGGCTGTAGTGCACGATTTAAATTTTTTAACTGGAACGTCAATTGATTCTGATTCCTTTTGCACTGTCTTGCTATACAACTTGTTTATTTTTCCTAATTTTGGTAGAATTTGTGGGGTACCAGAAGTATGGTGGATGTTCAGATTGCTACAGACTGTTCTGTTTTTGACAGATTCTGTTTTTGATGCATAGTTTGCTTGTTTTGATGAAACTATCAATTTATATTAGTGGATTAAGCCATGAAAAAGTTATATTACAGTAGACACAATCCAAAAACAAAATATGAATTGGTTTGCAACAGTACTTAGAGTGGTGATTTGCTTTATTATACTAACGGATCTTACCGAGTTTTCTGTTGAAGTTTTGTGTGGATGTAGTGTCTAATCGAGGATGTTTCGATATGAGAAGAAGGAAGAGAGGCAAGAGCTCAAGCTTGGGGATGCCCGAGGCACCCCAAGTAAATATTCAAGGAGACTCAAGCGTCTAAGCTTGGGGATGCTGGGGAGGCATCCCCTCTTTCTTCAACAAGTATCGGTATGTTTTCGAATTCGTTTCGTTCATGCATTATGTGCAAGTCTTGGAGCGTCTTTTGCAATTAGGTTTTTTTATTTTTCTTTTATGCACCATGCTGGTATGATATAGTCCTTGGTTGATTTATAGAATGCTCATTGCACTTAACTTAAATCTTCTGAGTATGGTGAAAGGATCGATATGGTTGACTAGAGGGGGGGGGGGTGAATAGGCAACTAACAATTTTTACGCTTTTCTTTACCAATTTAAACTTTGCAACAAAATAGGTTGTCTAGATATGCAACTATGTGAGCAACCTATATGATGCAAAAACAACTAACACATAAGCAAGCAATGGATACAACACAAGTAGGCTTGCAAGAGTAAAGGCACGAAGTAACCAAGAGTGGAGCAGGTGGAGACGAGGATGTGTTACCGAAGTTCCTTCCTTTTAAGGGGAAGTACGTCTCCGTTAGAGCAGTGTGGAGGCATAATGCTCCCCAAGAAGCCACTAGGGCCACCATATTCTCCTCACGCCCTCACACAATACGAGATGCCGTGATTCCACTATTGGTGCCCTTGAAGGCGGCGACCGAACCTTTACAAACAAGGTTGGGGCTATCTCCACAACAATTGGAGGCTCCCAACAATACCACGAAGCTTCACCACAATGGAGTATGGCTTCGAGGTGACCTCAACCATCTAGGGTGCTCAAACACCCAAGAGTAACAAGATCCGCTATGGATAAGAGAGGGAATCAAATTTCTCTTGGTGGAAGTGTAGATCGGGGCCTTCTCAACCAATCCCGAGCAAATCAACAAGTTTGATTGGCTAGGGAGAAAGATCGGGCGAAAATGGAGCTTGGAGCAACAATGGAGCTTTGGGGGAAAGAGGTAGGTCAACTTCGGGGAAGAAGACACCTTTATATAGTGGTGGAACCAATCCAACCATTACCCCACTGAACATCCACGCACAGAGCGGTACTACCGCTAGGGCAGGGCGGTACTACCGCTGAGAGCGGTACTACCGCTCCCACCCAGCGGTACTACCGCGCTGACGAGGAAGACATGATCCTGGCCCCAGAGCGGTACTACCGTGGGAGTAAGAGCGGTACGACCGCTTGGAGCGGTACTACCGCCACTACTACCGCTCCTAGTACCGTAAAACCCGACACGAAAAACATCGGTCTCGAATCGAGGCGGTAGTAGCCCGGAACCACTGCGGTACTACGGCCAAAGACCACAAGCGGTACTACCGCTCTGGGAGCGGTACTACCGCTCGTGGAGCGGTACTGCCGCTTGATGAGCTTCGGCGGTACTACCGCTGAGGACTGCGGTACTACCGCTGGGACAGGACGGAGCAGGTACGGAGGGAAAGGCAGCTCCAATGATGCGGAAGGAAGACGTCGGGTGTGATAAGGATGTGTACGTGTTGATTCCACCCTAGCCTTACCAAAGCGGATCCCCTCTTGATAGTATGGTGACTCCTACGAAACTAGCCCACTAATAACGAAACAAAGGAGCTACACCGTCTTGAGTAAAACACCGAGGGGAGGTAATCGTCTCGTGCCAATGGATGAATCTCTGAAAGAACTTAACGCACACAATTAGTCCGCAAAAGCATTGTCATCAATCACCAAAACAACTTGGGGATAAATATGCCCTTACAATCTCCCCCTTTTTGGTGGATTGATGACAATACAGGATTTGCACAAACACGAGAGATATAGGACAAGCGCAAAACCACACCGTCCTAAAATGTAGATGGGCTCCCCTAGATGTGTGCTATCTCGATAAGTGCTTTGGACTGCACGGCACACATACTAGGATCAACGCTCCCCCTACATTTTAGAGACCGACCAATCACCTAAGCAGGGTATATGAGAGGAGTATAGATAACTTAACAGGATAAGCATGCAACTCATAAGCTAGATAATGACATAGATAATGATACTGGAAAGATAAGGTAGCATATGTCTCACACCATATGACGGGAACTTAGGTCTCACTGACACAAACCAACTTAGGTCTCACTGACACAAACCAACCAAAGAAAATAGCGAGGAAAACACAAAACACAGAAGACGGAAGACACAAAGCACAAATCCCTAAACTCTCTCCCCCTTTGGCATCGAGACACCAAAAAGGAGAGGGAGTGTTGCTACAACTCCAGGTGATAGCAATAGAGGGACACACACATCAGATCTCAGCGGGATCATCTGCGCCACCGTCGTCGGTCGGGAAGTGCTCGGCATCAGAATCGGTCCACGGGCAGTGCTGCTGAATCCACTCCTCCTCCTTAGTAAGCTGGTCCTCACATCCACTGTTAACTGTAGCACCCAACTGACGCATGAGCTCCTTGTGGCGACTTCGGGCCCTCTTCTCAGCCACATGAGTCATGTACTGACCGTGAGACTCCATGCAGAACAGCTTCTTCATCTTGAGCTTGAGCTTCTTTGCCCAAGAGGGCTCTGCCTCAGAAGGCACGTAGTCATCATCATCATCCTCAGCCTTAGCCCCAGTCTCCTCCTCGGTATCCATGGCAGTAGCAGACGAAGGAACTCCAGTCTTAGGGGCCTGAGTGCCCCAGTTATCCTTCTTCCTCAGACGCTTGATGTCGTGAGAAACCAACTCTCCAGTTTCCAGCATCACCTTGGGATAGACACGAGCCCAGGCCTTCTCAATAAGCAGCATGATGAACGGACCATAAATCGGGAACTTGCGCTCGGAGATAGCAGATAACAGCTCAGACCACATAACATGAGAAATATCCAGGGACTCTCCGGTGGTCTGTTCCTTCTGACGCTGGTAGAAGAGAAGCATGTCCACGAGATAGGAGTGAACCTGATCCAGATTCCCGATACGAGGAAAAAGAGTCTCTCCGAAGACACGATGAAGGATATCCAGATAGGCAGGCAGCTCATAAGTTTCCTTCTTTGTTTCAGGGTTGATCCTCAAAGTGCAGTAGGGCCATAGAGCTTGCTTGTGAGTGGCGTTGGTGTTGCGGTGTGGGCAAAAGCCGACAGGAGACTCAAGTCCTAGATCTTGCACCCCAATCAACTCCATGAAAGCTTTCCACTTGACTGAAAGCAACTTGCCATTGGTCATCCAAGTCAGTGTCTTGTCCTCATCAGTCCCGAGATGAACCATGGCATAGAATTGAGCCACAATATCAGCATCATAATCCTTGTTGAATTGCATGACCCCAAGAATGTTCAGTTGAGTGCACATCTGAAGAGCTTCACCAAAGTATTCAAGATCCTTCTCCATATGGTCAGTGTCGATGGAGTGCACATTGACAAAGAGGTTCTTCTTGGCTTTGCGAACATCAAAGAAGATGGCAAACTGGAACCTGTTCCAGAACGGACGGTTGACCAAAGTGGGATCTTGGTCTGCCTCATAGGGGTTACGGCGACGCCTTGCCCAGAACTCCTTGGGTTGCATTTCTGTCACGGTTTTGCCAGAGTGCTTCAGCTTGACACCAGTCTTCTTTTGGAGTTGAGGTGGAGGTGGAGCACTTGAGGAACCTCCGGCAGACTCAGTGGTGCGGTAACGCTTGGACGTGGCACGACCGGGGTTGACACGACGAGCCGGATGCTGAGGAAGCTCATCACCGGCATCCATGGCAAGAGGACAAGGTGGGGATCGACTCCACCGAAGGAAATGGGGAGGAACGCCCCGGAGAGGGAGATCCACCGGAGCCCTCCCGCGGTGCCGGTTGCTGGAGAGAGAGGAACAGAGTGAGGGGGCATGCGAATGGGTATGGGGGAGAAGAAAAACTCCCCCTGCCCCGATATAACCCCCTGCCTGCGCCTCACAGTGGTAGTACCGCGCTGGAGGGCGGTAGTACCGCTCGGAGCGGTAGTACCGCTCGCCACTAGCGGTAGTACCGCTCAGCAACGAAAAGGCCTCTAAGCAAACAGCTCAAGCACAAAAAGAGAACGAGAAAGCAAGGCCAAGAAAAAGAAAGACCAACAAGGCAACACACACACTAACAATGGTCCAGAACCCACTCCTTCAAGACAACCACACGAAAGCAGAGCGAGCTCTGGCCTCTCTCAAGAGAGGGCGGTGGCCAGAGCCACCTATGTTTGAGTCAATTGGTATGGCACCGCGAAGAATTATCCTTGGGCCCATGACCAAACCTCGTCTTTGAAGCACAAGTACCATAAAAAATGGCTAATGTGAAAGAGTTGATCGTTTTATGCATAATGGGGGGAGGGAGAGTTCATTGAGAGAACAACACTCCCCTTATGTCCATGCCTACACCTAAACTAGACAACAAGTTGAGTGTGGTGGGGGGGGGGGTGCAAGGGTTCAAGTCACATTGCTCGAATCAATGATATTTAGCTCATGCCTTAACTCGCGAAATCTTGCTTCATCCAAGGGCTTCGTGAAAATATCTGCAAGGTTATCATGAGTGTTGACATACTTGAGCTCGATCTCCCCTCGCCTAATGTGATCCCGGATGAAATGATACCGAATCTCAATATGCTTCATCTTGAAGTGTTGCACCGGGTTGAGAGAAATCTTGATGGCACTTTCGTTGTCACACCAAAGAGGCACTTTGTCAGAAATGACACCGTATTCCTTTAAAGTTTGCCTCATTCATAAGAGTTGTGCACAACAACTACCGGCCGCCACATACTCCGCTTCGGTGGACGAGAGAGACACACAACTTTGCTTCTTGGAAGACCAACTCACCAAAGAGCACCCAAGAAACTGGCACCCTCCGGAAGTGGACTTCCTATCCACTTTGTCTCCCGCCCAATCGGAATCCATAAATCCTTCAAGCTTGAAGTTTGCCCCTCTTGGGTACCATAAGCAAAAGTTTGGGGTATGAGCCAAATATCGAAAGATTCGCTTGACTGCCACATAGTGACTTTCCTTCGGTGCGGCCTGAAACCGTGCACACATCCCCACACTCAACATGATATCCGGTCTAGATGCACAAAGGTAAAGCAAGGAGCCAATCATGGAGCGATATACCTTTTGATCCACCGCTTTACCATTGGGATCAATGTCAAGTTGGCACTTGGTGGGCATTGGAGTAGTAGCCGGCTTGACATCACTTAGCTTGAATCTTTTTAGCATGTCTTGAGTGTATTTGGCTTGGTTGATGAAGGTTCCTTCTCTTCTTTGTTTGATGTCAAAACCAAGGAAGAACTTCAACTCTCCCATCGAAGATATCTTGAACTTGGAGGTCATGAGAGCGGCAAATTCCTCATTGAAAGCTTTGTTAGGAGAACCAAAGATAATATCATCAACATATAGTTGGCATACAAACAACTCCCCTTTGACCTTCTTAGTAAAAAGAGTGGGATCGATTAGCCCCACCTCAAATCCACGATCTTGTAACAACTCGGTAAGGTGGTCATACCACGCACGTGGGGCTTGTTTAAGGCCATAGAGTGCCTTATCGAGTTGATACACATGATCCGGGAAGTAGGGATCCTCGAACCCGGGGGGTTGCTTGACATAGACCAACTCATTAATAGGACCATTAAGAAAAGCACTTTTCACATCCATTTGTTGCAACTTAAAGTTGTGATGGGAAGCATAAGCAATCAACAAACGTATGGATTCAAGACGAGCAATAGGAGCAAAGGTTTCACCGTAATCGATACCCTCGACTTGGGAGTAGCCTCGTGCTACCAATATTGCCTTGTTGCGAATGATGTTCCCATGAGCATCTTGCTTGTTCTTGAAGATCCACTTGGTTCCAATGACGTTGTGGTCCCCCGATGGCCTTGGCACCAATCTCCATACTTTGTTGTACTCGAAGTCGTTGAGTTCTTCATGCATGGCATTGAGCCAATCCGAGTCTTCGAGCGCCTCATAGACCTTTTGGGGTTCAACACAAGAGACAAACGCGTGATGTTCACAATAGTTTGCTAATTGTCTACGAGTGCTTACCCCCTTTCTTAGGCTTCCAACCACATTCTCCATGAGATGGCCTTGGGTGGTGAGCTTGGAAGCAATCTTCATGGCACGATGCTCTAATTCCTCCTCGGGTGTGGAAGGAGGAGGGTTGACTTGATCATCTTGAGCGCCGTCTTGAGCTTGTTCTTGATCTTGAGCTTGCTCATGATCTTGAACTTGCTCGAGGGGGAGAACTTGACCTTGGGCATCATTTAGAGGTTCACCACCATCTTGAGGTTGATCTTGCCCTTGGTCTTGTTCACGAGGTTGAGGGCCTTCACTTTGTTGTTCGGAAGCGTGTGGGTCTTGGTGAGGTGATGGCTCCACTTGAGTAGAGCGTTGTCCTTCTCCTTCGGCCACAAGGGGTTCCTCAATGGGTAGAATATGACCAATACCCATTCTTCTTATGGCTTGGGGAGGAATTCCATCACCTACATCACAAGTACCACTTTTCTCCACTTGGGAGCCGTTATTTTCGTCAAACTCCACGTTACACGTCTCCTCAATGAGTCCGGTGGACTTGTTGAGAACACGGTAAGCATGAGAGTTTGTAGCATAACCAACAAATATGCCCTCATGAGCTCTAGCCTCGAATTTAGACAAGCGAACGCCTTTCTTGAGAACGAAACACTTACAACCAAACACCCGGAAGTACTTGAGATTGGGCTTATTGCCGGTGAGTATCTCATAAGGAGTCTTGTTCAAGCCTTTGCGGAGATAGAGCCGATTGGATGCATGACATGCGGTGTTGATGGCTTCGGCCCAAAAGTTGTATGGAGACTTGAACTCCGCCATCATGGTCCTTGCCGCATCCATCAACGTCCGGTTCTTCCTCTCTGCTACACCATTTTGTTGAGGGGTATAAGGTGCATCATATTGATGCTTGATCCCCTCATCACTAAGAAACTCATCCAAGGTGTAGTTCTTGAACTCGGTGCCATTGTCACTTCTTATTGTCAAGATTTTTGCATTATGTTGACGTTGAGCTTCATTTGCAAAGTCGATGATGGTTTGTTGAGTCTCACTCTTCCTCTTGAAGAAGTATACCCAAGTGTATCTTGAATAGTCATCCACAATCACCAAGCTATACTTTATTCCTCCAAGACTATCAAAAGATGGAGGCCCAAAGAGATCCATGTGAAGGAGCTCCAAGGGTCTCTTCGAGTAGATGATGGTTGATGGAGGGTGAGCCTTCTCATGAAGCTTTCCTTCAATACAGGCACTGCAAGCACGATCTTTGGCAAAACTAACATTTGTTAGTCCACTGACATGGTTCCCCTTGAGAAGACTTTGCAAAGATCTCATATTGACGTGGGCCAAACGGCGATGCCAAAGCCATCCCACGTCAACTTTAGCCATTAGACATGTCGCGGTCTTAGTGGGTCGCTCCGAAAAGTTAATCACATAGAGACCATTCTCGACATGCCCAACAAAGGCTACTTTAAGAGTCTTGATCCACAAGAGGGCAACTGTATCAATGTCAAAGAAAGTAGCAAAACCCATGAGTGCAAGTTGACGAACGGAAAGCAAATTGTATGCAAGGGACTCAACAAGCATGACTTTCTTGATCGTTAGATCATGAGAAACGACAACCTTGCCAAGACCCAATACCTTAGAATGTGAGGCATCACCCCACTCAACATTGGTGGGCATAGATGGAATCTTTTGCACGTCCACCACCAAGTCCTTGCTTCCGGTCATATGATTTGTTGCTCCACTATCAAGCAACCATGATCCCCCACCGGAAGCAAACACCTACAAGAGATCAATGCTTGATTTTAGGTACCCATTTAGTAATGGGTCCTTTGATGTTAGTAACAAGGGTCTTAGGAACCCAAATAGACCACTCAATGTACTCATAAGGAGAACCAACAAATTTAGCACAAACATGTCCATCACTCGCACGGCACAACACATATGACGGGTTAAAGTCGCCGGCTTTGTTGGAGGAAATGCTTTTGCCCTTTTGGACGTCATCTCCCTTCACTTTTTCCTTCTTCTCCTTAGGAGCACCCTCTCCCTCTTTCACAAACGTTTGCTTGACAGGAGGAGGACATTTGGTCTTGTCGTTCTTCTTCTTCTTGCTCTTGGACTTGGGTGCAAACCCAATTCCTTCCTTGGACACAACTTCCTTTTGATTGCTCGAAAGGTCATTGAGGTTCTTCTCACCTTGAATGCATGTCACAAGGCCTTTCTCAAGTTGATCCTTCAATTTGGCATTCTCCTCCACAAGGTGCACATGCTCACAACATGGGTTAGTAGCAGATGCATTATCAATTAATACCATATGAGGGAAGGTGGCCTTTTCCTTGGTTAGCTTAACTTAGAGTTGAGCATGAGACTCCTTGAGGTTAGCGTGAACACCCTTCAAGACCTTGTGGGCCTTGTCAAGTATCTCAAACTCCTCTTTGAGTCTAGCATGATCAACCCCAAGTTTAGCCTTCTCGGAAGTTAGCACACGAGACACGGCAAGAGCATGATCAAGATCTTTCTTTAACTTAGCATGGTCATTGTCGGTGTCAAAACTGGCGGATCTCGGGTAGGGGGTCCCGAACTGTGTGTCTAGGCGGATGGTAACAGGAGACGAGGGACACGATGTTTTACCCAGGTTCGGGCCCTCTCGATGGAGGTAAAACCCTACGTCCTGCTTGATTAATATTGATGATATGGGTAGTACAAGAGTGGATCTACCACGAGATCAAGGAGGCTAAACCCTAGAAGCTAGCCTATGGTATGATTGTTGTCCTACGGACTAAAGCCCTCCGGTTTATATAGACACCGGAGAGGGCTAGGGTTACACAAAGTCGGTTACAATGGTAGGAGATCTACATATCCGTATCGCCAAGCTTGCCTTCCACACCAAGGAAAGTCCCATCCGGACACGGGACGGGGTCTTCAATCTTGTATCTTCGTAGTCTTGGAGTCCGGCGGACGATGATAGTCCGGCTGTCTGGACACCCCCTAGTCCAGGACTCCCTCAGTAGCCCCCGAACCAGGCTTCAATGACGATAAGTCCAGCGCGTATATAGTCTTCGGCGTTGCAAGGCGGGTTCTCCCTTTAAGTTCCATGTACCTGCCGAACAGTGTCCGGCTTCCTTATCAATGTTGCGCTCCTCGGCTTCCACGCCCAATAATGGCCATCTCCCACGCGTCACACGAATGTGAAAAGCCAGGGTATCTTTTATGTTTTACCCCCTAGCTGTGCAAATAATCTCCCTATAAGAGAGGCAAGAATCCAGATCCAAATCACACCATCTTCCTTCCGCGAGTACTCATCGGAGCGCCTCTGACCGAAAAATCCATTCCATCATGGACCGTCGACGCGGCTCCTCCTCTCGCGCTCCCAGCCCACTGCCAGGAGACTGGCGGAGATGTTCTGTCCCGCACAACAAGCTGGTGACCCTCCAAGCAAAGGGATATCTTCCTCCGGCCTTCATGGTCCCGGTTCGAGCCGGGTTGGCCACCTACCAAGGTGGGAAGCAAGCGGAGGCTACCCCAAGTCCCAACAAAAGGGAGCGGGTATGCTTCGTCCCCTATCTGATAAGGGGACTCGGATTTCCTATTCATCTGTTCCTCCGCGGGCTCCTGGAGTTCTACGGACTCCAGCTCCATCACCTTACGCCCGCCTCTATCCTGCATATCGTGGGTTATGTAGCTCTTTGCGAGCTATTTCTGGGCATCGAGCCCCATTTTGCACTGTGGAAGAGGTTGTTCTGCCTCGTACCCCGTTCTTACGAGGGGTCCATATATCAAGTGTGCGGCGCCGAAATATGGCGCATTGCCGGGACCGGATATCCATCCGGAACCCCCAAGAAGGTGTCCGAAGACTGGCCCTCGGAATGGTTTTACATAGATGACGCTCCGCTGCCGGACCCTGTTCGGATCGGCCTCCCGAAGTTCAGTACTGCTCCTCTGAAGAAACGCCTTAGTTGGCGCCCGCGGAGCCCCCAACTGGAGGAAGACAAGAGCGTCCATTATCTGATGGGCCGAATAAAATTACTGGCCCATTCCGGGTTGACCATGATTGGAGTCATGGAAACATGCATTACGCGGGGGGTGCAGCCACTGCAATACAGGGGCCACCCCATGTGGGATTCTAACGGGGCAGACGATGCCACCCGTCATGGCCGCAAAGGACCGGACTCGGCTGAGGATCTGGTGCAGATCCTATCCGGCCTGTACAAGGGGGAGAAGGAGGACTTCCTTCAGACGAACCCGTTGAATGGGTTCTCCATGAATAACCCTCGGCGTTGGGTAAGCGAACACTTTAGGGGTCCGACCCATGCTTTCAAAGTTTAAGCTTCTTATATTATGTCTTTGACGCAGGAGCTGCGTCGGATTGTGGAGGACATGATAAGTCCAGCTCCACAACCTGAGGATCCAGAGAGATCCCAGGATCCGGCCTCCGAAGAGGATCCGGACATTCAGGTGGAGCTAGTCGACGGGGTGTTCCACCAGCTCAGCATGGATAATGCTTTAGTCGCCATTACGGCTGACTACCCCGGACTGTATCCGGCTTCCCAGGTGACTGTGACGGAAGTCCTGACACCATTATCTCTTCCTTGCTCATTTCTGACCTTCGCGTGCGATGGTGTTTTGCAGGAAGTGCCTTCAAGGCGGGAAGCTGAGCCCGCGGCGGCTGACCAACAAAGGCCAGTCCGGACCAGTAGGCGGAAGAGGAGCACGACGCGGACTGAAACGTCGCCGCAAAGGTATAGCTCACAGTTCATTATTTGGAGCAACGTTCCTAGGAAGCGTTTGAGTGCTCACGGCTTTTTGTAGGAGAAAAAGCGCCCGCCGAACTGCGGGCGTGGAGGTTGCCAATCCAACCTCTACCAGCCAGGCTCCAGCACCTGGTCTGGAGGGGGTGGCGAGCGCAAGGCGCGAGCCGGACACTCCTCCAATGGAGGATGCCGACAGACTGTCCGCCACCAAGTCTGAGGTGGAGAGCGCCATGAACCATAGGCGCCGCCAGACAGTATTTCGTGACGCGTGCTTCTCCCCTGAGGCGTTGAATGCCTTTAATGCGGGGGACGCGCACCTTCGTGCTTCTCAAGATGGTTTTACCAGAGCCACGGAGCAGTATGTGAAAGACATACGGGTAAAAGAATTTAACAGTGATATATGCCAGTAGCCCCCGAGACTTAAAGTAGTTATGTTAACTGATTTAAGGATCATTTGAAATCCAGGATCTTACCGAGAAGAATACCCAACTGTCTCAGGAGCTGCAAGAGTGCAAGGCCCAACTTGAGGCCGCACTTGCTGCTGCAGGAGGAAACACAGAGGCCCCTCCTGGTAACACATTTTTTTTGAAAAAAATAAGCGCCGTGCGGCGTGCGCGCAAGTCTAATAATGACATTGCAGGTGCTGCCGGACAAGATCCGGATAGGCAGGAACTACTGCGCCAGCTGAAGGCCGGCGAGAGGGTGCTGAATAGAGTGCAACAAGAAAGGAACAAGCTCCAAGATGCCCACGCCCAGCTTGGTGAAGAGCTGAAAGGCGTTCGGGCCGAGCTGTCCGGCTCCGTTAAGGAGAATCAGCGGCTTCGTCGCGGCATCTATAGTAAGTGCTTGGGCGGACTCCTTTGAAAAGAAGAGTTCGGCGAGGAAGTCAACTGACAAAATATGTCTGTAGGTATACTCACAGGTTGCCCTGCAGAGGAGATTCCCGTAACGACGGGTGATCAACTTCCCGAACTGTTGCAGCTGCTCGAACGAGTTCGGCAGGCGATGAGCGGTGCCGTTTAGGCTTTATGGCCGGCCCTTTCCCTGCCCGAAGGCCTTGGGGAGCTTACGGAGAAGCTTCAGGGAATGTGGCAGCGCTTCCGTTTGTGGAAGATTTCGGCCTGCCACCAAGGTGCCAGGGAGGCTTGGGCCATGGTGAAGACGCGGTACAAGAAGGCGGATCCCAACCACATGGCCGAGGTCGGACCTGTGGGGCCCGATGGGAAGGAGATCCCTGTGAGTTTATTATACGGCCAAGTAGAGTTGGCCGCTAAATTTTCCCAATGGGACTGTAAATTAGACAGCCTGTTAGATGGGATTGAGGAGGAATACAGTCAGTAGATTTGACAATGCATTTTAAAATGACATGTGAAATGCCTTCTATCCGGATTGTAGATCGTTTGTCTTTGCCGACCTTTTCGCTTCAACCTCGGGACCCTAGAGTCCGGAGTGTGTCCGAATACCATTTCGGTTAAGAAACAACCGGGGTATGCATGGAGACCAGGCGTAGGGGTCATCAGTGCTTTATCAGACAAGTGCCCAACTAGTTATGTTATATTACATGGTTAGTAAGAAACATCTTCCAGGGAGAATAGTTCCGTTAAGGGTTCCTTTCCCTGGGAGGCATGCCCTAAAGTGCATGTCCGGACTGCGAAAAAAGCAGAAAAACATCTGGGGGCAGATAAATTAATAGGTAAAAAATCATCTTTCAAGTCACCGACCGAATATTCCCTTAAGAACGCTAGCTTTCGGCTTCACCCAGTCTGAGGTACACATCCGGCTGACCCGGCAGTAACAATCGCAGAGGTGCTCCCTTTACCTCCTAGCCGAACAATCGGGAACGTAGGAGTAAGCACAGGAGCCAGGCAACCCAGCTTGGCCAAAACTTAAGTCATATCGATGCATATAATGGTGAGTAAAAGGTACATGTGGAAGCTTGACACATGTGCTGGGCATGAAGCCCTTGTAATTGAACTTCTAGAAAAGAAGCCCCCAGGTATAATGAGTGCGGATGGCACATCAAGTATGTGCGAACAATGCGCAAGTAGGCCCTTAAGGGATTTTTAGGAAAAGGGTTAAGAGAAGAAAGGGAAACAAAAGACAGCTGAAGTGTAAAAATTTGGACGGGGGAAGGGGACGAACTCTTAGTCCAGTGCTAGGCGTAGAATCTTCAGAGGCGGGCTGCGTTCCATGGTTTCGGCTCGAGTCGGTTGTCCGATGCATTTCGCAGACGGTACGCTCCGCCGGTCAGGACTTGATCGATAATGAAGGGGCCCTCCCATTTGGGCTTGAGCTTGTCCTTTTTCCTGTCCGGCAGGCGTAGAACTAGTTCCCCAACATTGTAAGTCTTGGCCCGTACTTCTCTGCTTTGATATCTTCGAGCCTGCTGCTGATAGAATGCGGAACGAGCCTTGGCGACGTCGCGTTCTTCCTCCAATGCATCCAAGCTATCCTGCCGATCCAGCTTGGCTTCTCTTTCTTCATACATGCGCACTCGAGGTGAGTCATGAATGATGTCGCAGGGCAGAACTGCCTCTACGCCATATACCATAAAAAATGGAGTGAATCCGGTAGTACGGTTGGGCGTTGTCCGCAGCCCCCAGAGTACGGAGTCGAGCTCCTCTACCCAGTGCGTGTCAGATTTCGTAAGTGACCGCACTAGTCTGGATTTAATGCCGCTCATTATTAGACCATTTGCTCGTTCCACTTGACCGTTGGTTTGAGGGTGATAGACTGAAGCGTAATCAAGCTTAACGCCCATGTTTTTGCACCACGACTTAACCTCATCGGCCGTGAAGTTCGTGCCGTTATCGGTGATGATGCTGTGGGGGACACCATAACGGTGTACTACCCCAGATATAAAGTCTATCACTGGTCCGGACTCTGCCGTTTTGACTGGCTTGGCCTCTATCCATTTGGTGAATTTGTCCACCATGACCAATAGGTACCTTTGCTTGTGGGTTCCCCCTTTAAGGGGTCCAACCATGTCAAGTCCCCAGACCGCGAACGGCCAGGTAATGGGTATAGTTTTGAGGGTGGTGGGTGGCATATGGCTCTGATTAGCAAAGAGCTGACAACCGACACATCTTTGGACAAAGTCCTGAGCATCTGCCTGGGCCGTCGGCCAATAAAATCCTGTACGGATTGCCTTTCCTACAAGGGCCCGAGCTGCTGCATGGTGTCTGCCTAGTCCGGCATGAATTTCAGCCAGAAGGTCTCGCCCTTCCTCTTCGGAGATGCACCTTTGAAGGACTCCGGTTGTGCTTTTCTTGTAAAGTTCCCCCTCATGGACCTTGTAGGCTTTAGATCGCCGGACTATGCAGCGGGCCTCATTTTGGTCTTTGGGAAGTTCCTGCCTAAGCAAGTAGGCTAGGAATGGTTCTGTCCACGGGGCGATTACTGCCATTATGTCGTGGGCTGAAGGTGTTATGTCATCGGCTGAATCGCCGGTTGGCGCGGTTTCTTCCGGTTTGTCATTTCCGGACTCCTATTCCATAGTACGGATGGCTTGAAGAGCCGTTCCAGGAAGATGTTTGGAGGGACAGCGTCACGTTTTGCGCCGATGCGTGCCAGTACGTCGGCTGCTTGGTTATTATCTCGGGTTACGTGATGGAATTCAAGTCCTTCAAACCGAGCTGACATTTTTAGGACAGCGTTGCGATATGCTGCCATTTTCGGATCCTTGGCGTCGAAATCTCCATTTATCTGGGATATTGCAAGGTTTGAATCCCCGCGCACCTCTAGGCGTTGAATGCCCATGGAGATTGCCATCCAGAGGCCATGTAGAAGGGCCTCGTATTCGGCTGCATTGTTGGAGTCCGTGTACATTATCTGAAGTACGTATTGGACTGTGTCCCCGGTTGGGGACGTAAATACGACACCAGCCCCCAATCCAGCCAACATTTTAGAGCCGTCGAAGTGCATAATCCAATTGGAGTATGCGCCGTACTCTTTAGGGAGTTCGGCTTCGGTCCATTCAGCGACAAAGTCCGCCAAAACTTGTGACTTTATAGCTCACCGAGGTTTGTAAGTTATATCGAATGGTAAGAGCTCAATGGCCCATTTTGCAATCCTGGCCGTCGCGTCGTGGTTGTTTATAATGTCGTTGAGTGGTACTTCGGAGGCCACCGTTATCGAACACTCTTGGAAGTAGTGTCGGAGCTTCCGGGATGCCATGAACACCGCATACGCTATCTTTTGATAGTGCGGGTAACGGGACTTGCAGGGGGTTAACACAGTGGAAACGTAGTACACTGGTTTTTGAAGAGGGAATTTATGCCCTTCTGTCTTTCGTTCGACGACGAGTACCGCGCTTACAACTTGATGTGTTGCCGCGATGTATAACAACATTGGTTCGCCCAGGTTGGGCGCAGCTAGGACTGGATTTGTTGCCAATATAGCCTTTATTTCTTTGAGTCCGGCAGTGGCAGCATCCGTCCACTCGAAGTGTTCGGTGCGCCTAAGGAGGCGATAGAGGGGCAATGCCTTTTCTTCCAAGTGGGAGATAAAGCGGCGTAAAGCCGCCACACATCCAGTCAATTTTTGTATCTGTTTGAGGTCTTTTGGAATATCCAGCTGTGACAGAGCTCGGACCTTGGCCGGGTTTGCTTCAATTCCTCTGCCGGATACAATGAAGCCCAACAGCTTTCCGGCTGGTACGCCGAAAACGCATTTTTACGGATTCAGCTTGATGTCATATGCTCTGAGGTTGTCGAATGTGAGCCTCAAATCATCTACTAGAGTTGCGACGTGTTTGGTTTTGACGACTACGTCGTCTACGTATGCCTCTACTGTTTTGCCGATCTGGGTTGCCAGACATGTTTGAATCATGCGCTGATATGTTGCGCCGGCGTTTTTGAGTCCGAAGGGCATCATGTTGAAGCAGAATGGTCCATATGGAGTGATGAATGCCGTTGCGGCTTGGTCTGCTTCCGCCATCTTGATTTGATGGTAGCCGGAGTATGCGTCGAGGAAGCACAGTGAATCGTGTCCTGCGGTAGCATCGATTATCTGGTCGATGCGGGGGAGGGGGAAGGGATCCTTTGGGCAGGCCTTGTTGAGGTCTTTAAAATCGACACATAGGCGCCAGGATTTGTCCTTCTTTGGTACCATTACCAGGTTTGCTAGCCAATTCGGATGTTTGATATCTCTGATGAATCCGGCTTCCAATAGTTTGGCTAGTTCTTCTCCCATTGCCTGTCTTTTAGGTTCGGAAAATCGTCGAAGAGCCTGTTTGACTGGCTTGAATCCTTTTAGGATGTTTAGGCTGTGTTCTGCCAATCTACGTGGGATTCCGGGCATATCCGAAGGGTGCCAGGCGAAAATGTCCCAATTTTCCCGAAGGAATTCTCGCAGTGTGGCGTCTACATCAGGGTTCAACTGTGCCCCGATGGAAGCCGTCTTTGTCGGGTCTGTTGGATGGACCTGGAATTTTATTATTTCATCTGCTGGTTTAAAAGAGGTGGACTTGGATCTCTTATCAAGTATCACATCGTCCCTATTCACCGTAGAGCGCAGCGCGGTGAGTTCTTCTACTGCTAGGGCTTCGGATAGTGCCTCCAGGGCTAATGCGGCTGTCTTGTTTTTGGTGCGGAGTGCTATGTCCGGATCAGTAACGAGAGTGATTATCCCGCCGGGCCCAGGCATTTTGAGCTTCATGTACCCATAATGGGGTGCGGCTTGAAAAATTGTGAATGCCTCTCGTCCTAATATAGCGTGATATCCGCTGTTGAACGGGGCCACTTGGAACGTGACTTCTTCGGATCTGTAATTGTCCGGCGAGCCGAACACCACATCGAGTGTGATTTTTCCGGTGCAGCGCGCTTCCCGGCTGGGGATTATTCCTCTGAAGGTTGTGTTGCTTCGCTCAATGCGGCTCTAGTCTATTTCCATTTTTTGAAGGGTTTCCTCGTAGATGAGGTTTAATCCGCTGCCGCCATCCATGAGGACCTTTGTAAGTCGAAAGCCGTCCACTATTGGACTAAGCACCAGTGCGGCTGGTGCTCGGGCTGTTTGGAATTTAGGTTCGTCGCTGGCGTTGAAGGTGATGGCTGTGTCGCTCCATGGATTTGTTGTTGCTACTTGGTAGACTTTGGCGAGGCCGCGGATTGTTCGTTTCCGCATATTATTTGATGCGAAGGTCTCGAAGACTGTTGATACCGTACCGGTATTGTTGGAGTGGCTTTCCGGGGCTAGAAGCTCCTCGCCACTTTTGGCCACCTGCCGTAGTATCCAACATGCTCGAAGGCTATGTGTTGGGACGGCGCCCTCTGTACTATGAATTTTACAGGGTCCGCTAAGCCATCCCTCCAGTACGGTTCCGTGCCCTCTATGGGGTTTTTGCTTTTTGATTTTTGTATCTGGGGCCTGAGTGTAGTGCACCCTTTTGTTGCAGACTAGGGTTGGGGCCGGATTGTCCCAAAAATTATTTTCGGTTTTCCGGAAGCTCTCCATCGCACAGTACTTTCGTACTATGGACGCCAGGTCAGAGAAGCGTGTAATTTTACGACGGCTGACGGCGTTCAGGAGTCCCTCGTTCGTGCAGTTATTGCAAAAGATTGAGATTGCGTTTTCCTCTCGGCAGTCCTTTATCCTGTCCATAACCAGGAGGAATCTGGCCCAGTAATGATGTACTGTTTCGACGGGCTCTTGCCGGATTAGAGATAGATCGCATATGTCTGGGCGGGCGGGTGGAAGTAAGTCCGGAACCCTACCCATCTCAACGCTTAAGGGCCGAGAAGTTTCCAAATTTGGGAGCTTGGATTGTTGGACGTTGTCCAACGAGTCCCGTACGATGCCTGACTTTAAGTTCAGTGCTTGATCGAAGTCCGTCCCTCCGCGGGAATCCGGCATGGAGGATTCGGCAGCCCAGACATGACTAGTTTTCAATACAGGGGAAGAGTCGCCGCATTGTTCCTCTACCACTGCAACATGGTGGGTGACCTGGGGAGAGTTAATCTCTCTCAAATCGGTTTTAAGCCCAATCTGATTGTAGTCTGTAGCGACTCCCAGGGCGGCGATGCGATCCAAGAGCTCGTTTACGGACGAGAGCTCTATTGGATCGAGCCGCTCGGCCAATTCCGAGCTGACGCGAAGATTGCTTTTGAAGACTTGAGAGGTCATTGTCGAAGCGGCGGCCGGACAGGCGGTCATAAGAAAACCACCTAGCCGGATAGTTTGGCCGGCGGCCAAGGCCCCTTTGGCGAAAATACCGTCCTTGAAGACGGGAGGAGGCATCCTTCCTATCGGCAACGTCACAGAGGAACTCTCAATGAAAGCACCAATGTCGGTGTCAAAACCGGCGGATCTCTGGTAGGGGGTCCCGAACTGTGCGTCTAGGCGGATGGTAACAGGAGACGAGGGACACGATGTTTTACCCAGGTTCGGGCCCTCTCGATGGAGGTAAAACCCTACATCCTGCTTGATTAATATTGATGATATGTGTAGTACAAGAGTGGATCTACCACGAGATCAAGGAGGCTAAACCCTAGAAGCTAGCCTATGGTATGATTGTTGTCCTACGGACTAAAGCCCTCCGGTTTATATAGACACCGGAGAGGGCTAGGGTTACACAAAGTCGGTTACAATGGTAGGAGATCTACATATCCGTATCGCCAAGCTTGCCTTCCACGCCAAGGAAAGTCCCATCCGGACACGGGACGGGGTCTTCAATCTTGTATCTTCGTAGTCTTGGAGTCCGGCGGATGATGATAGTCCGGCTGTCCGGACACCCCCTAGTCCAGGACTCCCTCAGTCATCATTGTGTGACTCCTCAAAAGTCAAACGATGAACACGCTCTTCCTCAAGAGCATTAGAGAGATCCGATATCTCATCGGCATAGTCACGATTATGACCTTCCATATTAGAGATGGTTTCTTCGTGAGCCTCGATCATGTCATTGGCCTCACCAAGTTGTTCCAAGAGAGCAACAAAATGCTTCTTGGACTTGCCCTTGAGCTTACTCATAAAAGACTCAAATTCATTCACTTCCTCATTAGACCCATCATGTTCATCAATGCAATCCTCCAAGGAAGGACTAGTAATGATGGTGGTTGTGATGTTGGGGGTTACCTTGTTTGAAGCTTTAGCCATGAGGCACTTGGCGGTGATGTTTTCGTTGGGTGAATCAAAGAGAGACACCAGGGGAGTAGTAGCAATGGCAACAGATGCCATGGCCATTGCTTCTCCATTTTCATCATCATCGTCATCCTCTTGGTATTCTTCTTGAACCACCAACCCACGAGTGGGAGTCTTCTTGGCGAAGTTGTTCTTGTTTGGGAGGGACTTGGCTTTGTCTTTTCGGATGAATTTGCCACCATTGTCTTCCCGCTTCTCGTAAGGACAATCCGCAACAAAGTGGCTCACATTGCCACAGTTGAAGCAAGTTCTAACTCGTTGCTTGCCCTTGACGCCACTTGAGTTGTTCTTGTTGAAGTTGGGTCTTGTATTCTTCTTGCTCCAAAATTGTCTTGAAGCAAGGGCCATGTGCTCATGATAATCATACTTGGTGTCTTCGGGGTTGCTCTCCTCATCTTCTACTTCTTCCTCTTCTTCCATAATAACCTTGGCCTTCAAAGCAAGGTTGGGCTTCTTAGCTCTTTGAGAATGGAGCACCGCATTGTCGGCGGTCTTGTCCAAGATGCTCATTGCAACAAACTCATCCAACACTTCACTTGAGGTCATGGAGTGGAAGTCCGGTCTTTGACGAATGACGGAGGACATGGCCTTGTTGTAGGGCATCATGGCCTTGAGGAAGTTGCGCTTGATCCAATTGTCATCCATGTCCTTGCTTCCATGATCTCGGAGTGAGACCGCGAGTTTGGTCACTCTTCGAAAGAGCTCACGAGATTCTTCATCTTCTTTCATTGCAAACTCATCGGCTTCATCTTGCACCACATCATAGTTGGAGCGTTGAATGCTAGCACAGCACTTCCTCGGTAGATAGACACAACACATTTCCATGCGTCCTTAGCCATGGCATGAGGTCGAAGATGAGGGATATCTTCGGGAAGGATTGCATCTTGGATGATGAAGAGAGCACTCTCATTGAATTGATTATCCACGGCTTCTCGAGGAGTGAAGTTGCTTGGGTCATGAGGATAAAAACCTTCTTCAATGATTCTCCAAAGGTTAGTATTCACATGTTTTAAATGACGCTTGAAGCAATAAACCCAAGAATCAAAATCTTCATGTTTCTCATACTTAGGAGGAGGACCGGCATGATTTAAATGAGTAGAGGGAATCGGCCCTCATAAATTGGAGGTTCCACATGGGCAAAGATGTCGGTGCCATTTTTACCACTAGACATAGGAGCTTTCTCACTAGTAGCTTCCCCCTTTTTGGGGTTAGCATCCGTCATCGTGTTGGCGGGATCACCCACTTTCACGGGCGCGGTGGAAAGTTTAAGCCCTTCTAAGAAATCCTTAAACATGTCCTTGACCTCGGTCGTCATGGAGGTTTTCAATGTGTCCAATGCCACATTGAATTCCTTACGTGAGATCGAGTTACCCCCATCTCCCGTAGATGATATTGGATTCGCACCGGAGTGCTCTCCCACATCATCTACGACGTCAACCATACTCTTCGGACGGTAAAGTCCTTAAAAAGAGACGAGGCTCTGATACCAATTGAAAGGATCGATATGGTTGACTAGAGGGGGGGGGGGGTGAATAGGCAACTAACAATTTTTAAGCTTTTCTTTCCCAATTTAAACTTTGCAACAAAATAGGTTGTCTAGATATGCAACTATGTGAGCAACCTATATGATGCAAAAACAACTAACACATAAGCAAGCAATGGATACAACACAAGTAGGCTTGCAATAGTAAAGGCACGAAGTAACCAAGAGTGGAGTCGGTGGAGACGAGGATGTGTTACCGAAGTTCCTTCCTTTTAAGGGGAAGTACGTCTCCGTTAGAGCGGTGTGGAGGCACAATGCTCCCCAAGAAGCCACTAGGGACACCGTATTCTCCTCACGCCCTCACACAATGCGAGATGCCGTGATTCCACTATTGGTGCCCTTGAAGGCGGCGACCAAACCTTTACAAACAAGGTTGGGGTTATCTCCACAACAATTGGAGGCTCCCAACAATACCACGAAGCTTCACCACAATGGAGTATGGCTTCGAGGTGACCTCAACCGTCTAGGGTGCTCAAACACCCAATAGTAACAAGATCCGCTAGGGATAAGAGAGGGAATCAAATTTCTCTTGGTGGAAGTGTAGATCGGGGCCTTCTCAACCAATCCCGAGAATATCAACAAGTTTGATTGGCCAGGGAGAGAGATCGGGCGAAAATGGAGCTTGGAGCAACAATGGAGCTTTGGGGGAAAGAGGTAGGTCAACTTTGTGGAAGAAGACACCTTTATATAGTGGTGGAACCAATCCAACCGTTACCCCACTGAACATCCACGCACAGAGCGGTACTACCGCTAGGGCAGGGCGGTACTACCGCTAAGAGCGGTACTACCGCTCCCACCCAGCGGTACTACCGTGCTGATGAGGAAGACAGGATCCTGGCCCCAGAGCGGTACTACCGCGGGAGTAAGAGCGGTACTACCGCTTGGAGCGGTACTACCGCCACTACTACCGCTCCTAGTACCGTAAAACCCGACACAAAAAATATCGGTCTCGAATCGAGGCGGTAGTAGCCCGGAACCACTGCGGTACTACGGCCGAAGACCACAAGCGGTACTACCGCTCTGGGAGCGGTACCGCCGCTTGATGAGCTTCGGCGGTACTACCGCTGAGGACCGCGGTACTACCGCTGGGACAGGACAGAGCAGGTACGGAGGGAAAGGCAGCTCCAATGATGCGGGAGGAAGACGTCGGGTGTGATAAGGATGTGTACGTGTTGATTCCACCCTAGCATTACCAAAGCGGATCCCCTCTTGATAGTACGGTAACTCCTACGAAACTAGTCCACCAACAACGGAACGAAGGAGCTACACCGTCTTGAATAAAACACCGAGGGGAGGTAATCGTCTCATGCCAATGGTTGAATCTCTGAAAGAACTTAGCGCACGCGATTAGTCCGCAAAAGCATTGTCATCAATCACCAAAACAACTTGGGGATAAATCACTAAAACAACTTGGGTGTAACCCTCTCTTACCCACTGTAATATCTACTTAAACATGGTGCTCAACGCTATATATTATTTCCCAATGATATATGGCTATCCTATGATGTTTGAGTAGATCTGTTTTGTCCTAATGGCTATTTGATGATCGTGATTGGTTTGAGTTGTATGTTTTATTATTTGTGCTGTACTATGGTGCCCTCCGTGTCACGCAAGCGTGAGGGATTCCCGCTGTAGGGTGTTGCAATACGTTCATGATTCACTTATAGTGGGTTGGTGAGTGACTGAAACACAAACCCGAGTAAGAGGGATTGTTGCGTATGGGATAAAGGGGACTTGATGCTTTAATGCTATGGTTGGGTTTTACCTTAATGAATGTTTAGTAGTTGCGGATGCTTGCTAGAGTTCCAATCATAAGTGCATATGATCCAAGTAGAGAAAGTATGTTAGCTTATGCCTCTCCCTCAAATAAAATTGCAATAATGGTTACCGGTCTAGTTATCGATTGCCTAGGGACAAATAACTTTCTCGTGACAACAAGCTCTTTACTTTTACTAATTTAGTTGTGTCTTTATCTAAACAGCCCCTAGTTTATATTTACGTGTTCTTTACTTTCTTGCAAGCCTATCCTTTCACACCTACAAAGTACTTCTAGTTTCATACTTGTTCTAGGTAAAGCGAACGTTAAGCGTGCGTAGAGTCGTATCAGTGGCCGATAGGACTTGAGAGAGTATTTGTTCTACCTTTAGCTCCTCGTTGGGTTCTACACTCTTACTTATCGAAAGAGGCTACAACTATCCCGTATACTTGCGGGTTATCACTGTCAAAGCGCGACTGGGCTAAGAATCACGACCGACCTCCCTGGGGCCAAGAAAGTCCAGCCAGAGGGTAACATAATCCACCTAAATTACCTCGCCGTCATGGCAAGGATCCACTTCCACCTGAGAAAACATACGATTTGCGGAATAAATCAACCCCGATGCCAGCCGCACCATCCCGATCTATTTATGGATCTAGGGAACGCCCGCCCGCCGAACAAGCAGGATACCATAACTTGTTCTACCAAGTACAATAATGCACATAATTAAACACGTGATCAGATGATAGCGACATCCGGTGTATGACATATCACAACTCAGGTCTGTGAAGCAACTGACCCCATGTGCTTTACAGACGAGGTGATGCAACACTAGTTCCCGAAAGGGTTTAAGCCCATCAATGTCGAGCAATACGATGGAACCATAGACCCCACTGTGTGGATAGAGGACTTCCTCATGCACATTAACATGGCCCGAGGTGATGACCTCCATCAATTACTTACCCTTAAAGCTCAAAGGTTCAACCCATATTGGCTGAATAGCCTGTCGGAGAACTCAATTGGCAATTGGGAAGACCTTGAGGATCTTTTCGAGCTAACTTTCAAGGGACTTATGTTTGACCCCCGGATGCTGATGACCTCGATCACATCATGCAGGGACCAGGGGAGTCGACCAAAAAATTATGGAACCGGTTCTTAACCAAGAAAAACCAAATAGTAGATTGCCTGGACACGGAGGTAATAACAGCCTTCAAACACAACATCCTTGATGAGTGGCTCGCTAGAGAGCTCAGGTAGGAAAAACCTCGTTCAATGGCCGCCCTCACACACTTGATGAATCGATTTTGCGGAGGTGAGGACAGCTGGCTAGTTCGCCGAAATAACCACAATAGCAACCCAAGTACCTCCAAGGTGCACGATGGAAATGGTAAACCTTGATGCAATAAAAGCAACAAGCACCATGCTACTTGTAATCCATGTTGGTATTTCCCCGAAGAAGAGGGGATGATGCAACACAACTGAAGTAAGTATTTCCCTTAGTTATGAAACCAAGGTTATCAATCTATAGGAGAACCAAGCAACACTATGTAAACAACACCTGCACACAAACAACAATACTTGCAACCCAACACGTAAAGGGGTTGTCAATCCCTCAATTGTAGTGAGATATATTAAATTGTATGAGATTTGATAAATAGATCTAACTTACAAAATAAAATAATAAAGGAAAATTGTAGCAAGATATTTTTGTATTTTTGGTTGAATAGATCTGAAAGTAATATGATAGGGAACAGACTCGGGGGCCGTAGATTTCACTAGAGGCTTCTCTCAAGAAAATAGCATATGGTGGGTAAACAAATTACTGTTGGGCAATTGATAGAAAAGCAAATAATTATGACGATATCCAAGTCAATGATCATGTATATAGGCATCACGTCCAAGATTAGCAGACCGAAATGATTCTGCATCTACTACTATTACTCCACACATCGACCGCTATCCAGCATGCATTTACTGTATTAAGTTCATGGAAAAACAGTGTAATGCATTAGGCAAGGTGACATGATGTAGACAAGATAAACTCACGTATGAATAAACCCCATTTTGTCACCCTTAATAGCAACGATACATGTGTGTCATGTCTGTTTCCATCACTAAGATTGAGCACCGCAAGATTGAACCCATCACAAAGCACCTCTTCCCATGGCAAGATAAATTAGTTGGCCAAACCAAACCAATAAATCGAAGAAGAAATACGAAGCTATAAAAATCATGCATAAAAGAGTTTAGAGAAGACTCAAATAATATTCATGGATAGATCTGATCATAAACTCACAATTCATCGGATCCCAACAAACACACTGCAGAAAAGAGTTACATCAAATAGATCTCCAAGAACATCGAAGAGAACATTGTATTGAAGATCAAAAAAGAGAGAAGAAGCCATCTAGCTACTAACTACGGACTCGTAGGTCTGTGGTAAACTACTCACGCATATCGGAGGGGCAGCAAGGATGATGAAGAACCCCTCTGTGATCGTTGTACCCTCCAGCAGAGTGCCGAAAAAGGCCTCTAGATTGGATCTCGTGGTTCTAGAACTTGCGGCGGCGGAAAAAGTATTTTGTCGACTCCCCTAGGATTTTAGGGATTTTAGAGTATTTATAGAGCCGGAGGTAGGTCAAGTCAGTGACCGTGGGCCCCACTACTCACCAGGGCGCGCCTGGGGCCTCTGGCGCGCCCTGGTGCCTAGTGGCCCCCTTCCACCTTCTGGCTTCCTTCCGAAGCTTCCAGGGTCTCTTATCACCAGAAAAAAATCTCCAAAAACTTTCATGGCATTCAGATTTCGTTTGGTATTGATATTCTACAAAGTAAAAAACAAGCAAAAAACAATAACTGGCACTGGGCACTAGGTTAATAGGTTAGTCCCAAAAAATATATAAAGCTTCTAGTAAATGTATATTAAACATCCAAGATTGATAATATAACAACATGGAACAATAAAAAATTATAGATACGTTGGAGACGTATCATGCCTCAATAGAGGACGTAGCAGCGACAACGAGGATGGAGTAGTATATGCCAAATTCAGCAACCAATGTGGTGGGAACAAGCGGAAACTCTTTCAAGGGAATAAAGATAGCTTGTCGATGTTGGGTAAAATATTGGATAAACCATGTGCCATAAACTGACACCCTAGACAAGCCTGCTACTCATTCGAACCGGAAATACTGGGTAATCAAGCAAGCCAGCAAGATAGCGACCAAGAATTAGGGCATGAACCAGCCACTTAACGGGGATGGTAACCAGCCTGGGCCAGGTAATGGTGGCCAGAAGCAATTCCCTCTCGAAGTCAAGGACGTGAACATGATTTATGCTACTCATGTCACCAGGAAGGAGAGAAAACACACACTTCAAGATGTCTATGCTATAGAGCCAGCAGCGCCAACTTACAGCCCATGGTCGGAAATTCCGACCACCTTTGACAAAAGACACAATTCGACAAGTATCC
Source organism: Triticum timopheevii (assembly GCA_963921465.1). Lineage (NCBI taxonomy): Eukaryota > Viridiplantae > Streptophyta > Magnoliopsida > Poales > Poaceae > Triticum > Triticum timopheevii. The sequence continues at coordinate 482,165,591 of OY997270.1, read as the reverse complement.
GTCATGGAGGCACTGCGGCTCTGGTACTCGATCCCGTAGTGGACGGCTTCCATATGATCCGAGTCCTTATGGATGGGGGTAGCAGTCTCAACTTGATATACGCCTATACCATCAAGAATGTGCATACAAATCCGGCCAGAATCAAGCCTAGTAGTATGACCTTTAAAGGTCATACAGGGAATTGAGACACAATGCTCGGGTAGTGTCACTTTGGATGTTTGATACGTCTCCAACGTATTTATAATTTTTGATTGTTCCATCCTATTATATTATCTATCTTGGATGTTTTATATGCATTTATATGCTATTTATATGATTTTTGGGACTAACCTATTAACCTAGAGCCCAGTGCCAGTTTCTATTTTTCCTTGTTTTTGAGTTTTACAGAAAAGGAATACCAAACAGAGTCCAATTGACCTGAAAATTCATGGAGATTGTTTTTGGACTAGAAGAGCCCACGGAACATCGGAGATGGACCAGAAGAGTCCCGAGGCCACCACAAGGGTGGAGGGCGCGCCCCCTACCTCGTGGCTTCCTTGTGGACCCCCTTGACTTGTTCCCAACGCCAACACCTCTTATATATCCCCAAACTTCCAGAACAGAAAGAAGATCGGGAGTTCCGCCACCGCAAGCCTCTGTAGCCTCCAAAAACCAATTGGGACCCTGTTCCGGCACCCTACCAGAGGGGGGAATCAACACCGGTGGCCATCTTCATCATCCCGACGTTCTCCATGACGAGGAGGGAGTAGTTCACCCTCGGGGCTAAGGGTATGTACCAGTAGCTATGTGTTTGATCTCTCTCTCTCTCTCATGTTCTTGATTTGACACTATCTTGATGTACTGCGAGCTTTGCTAATATAGTTGGATCTTATGATGTTTCTCCCCCTCTACCTTCTTGTAATGGATTGAGTTTTCCCTTTGAAGTTATCTTATTGGATGAGTCTTTAATGAGATGTATGTCTTGCATATATTTATCTACGGTGACAATGGGATATTCACGTGATCCACTTGATGTATGTTTTGGTGACCAACTTGCGGGTTCTGTGACCTTGTGAACTTGTGCATAGGGGTTGCACACGTTTTCGTCTTGACTCTCCGGTAGAAACTTTGGGGCACTCTTTGAAGTGCTTTGTGTTGGTTTGAATAGATGAATCTGAGATTGTGTGATGCATATTGTATAATCAAACCCGTGGATACTTGTGGTGACATTGGAGTATCTAGGTGACATTAGGGTTTTGGTTTATGTGTGTCTTAAGGTGTTATTTTAGTATGAACTCTAGGGCTGTTTGTGACACTTACAGGAATAGCCCAATGGATCGATAAAAAAGAATAACTTTGAGGTGGTTTCATACCCTACAATAATCTCTTCGTTTGTTCTCCGCTATTAGTGACTTTGGAGTGACTCTTTGTTGCACGTTGAGGGATTGTTATATCATCCAATTATGTTATCATTGTTGAGAGAACTTGCACTAGTGAAAGTATGAACCCTAGGACTTGTTTCGAAGCATTGCAACACCATTTTCGCTCACTTTTGTTACTTGCTACCTTGCTGTTTTTATATTTTCAGATTACAAAAACCTATATCTACCATCAATATTGCACTACTTGTATCACCATATCTTCGTCGAACTAGTGCACCTATACAATTTACCATTGTATTGGGTGTGTTGGGGGAGACAAGAGACTCTTTGTTATTTGGTTGCATGGTTGTTTGAGAGAGGCCATCTTCATCCTACACCTCCCATGGATTGATAAACCTTAGGTCGTCCACTTGAGGGAAATTTGCTACTATCCTACAAAACTCTGCACTTGGAGGCCCAACAACGTCTACAAGAAAAAGGTTGCATAGTAGACATCAAGCTCTTTTCTGGCACCGTTGCCAGGGTGTTAGTGTACAGAAGTACGGGTTCTACTTTGCACCCCCTCTACCTGTGCACGGGCAGTCAGAGCCACGCCCAAGGCCACACTTGGCAAGGTAAGGGAAGGAGGCCGAGGCCACAAGATGGCCAAATCAGCGCCAAGACAGAGACACGGAGAGCAAAAGGGCGAGGTGGGTTCCCCCGGCAAGACCCTTGCCAGGGCGGCCTCCACGGCCCCGGCAAGACCCTTGCGCGACCTCCACGGCCCCGGCAAGGACCTTGCCGTGGCAGCTTGCCCAACCCCGACGAGGCATGCCACCCTCGAGCTCAAAGCCTCCAATACCAACAACCACATTGGAACTAAGGCTCGGGAGGCGCCCCCATGATGGCATGTAGATCTTTGTGAAGACAAGAAGCACACAGAGTTGGATGAGGATTAGAAGACAATGAGCCTCGACAAAACCCTTGTCGAGGGCATCCACGAGACCTCCAGCAACATCCTTGCCGGGGACGACCATGGTGCCGCGGCAAGACCCTTGCCGGGGCCCCGGCAAGGCCCTTGCCGAGGACATCCATGGAGCCACAACCAGGCCCACACTCGCCAAGGTTCCACCGCCACTCCCATGCAGCTGCCAACCCACCATCTAGGCAGGCACCTGCGTGTCGACATGAGGCTTCCAGGCGAACTCAGCGCATGCCTACGTGGTGGCATGCAAATCTTCATGAAGGCCCTACCACCACGCCACCTCAGCAGCCTGCACACCTGAAGGAAATATGCCCTAGAGGCAATAATAAAGTTATTATTTATTTCCTCATATCATGATAAATGTTTATTATTCATGCTAGAATTGTATTACCCGGAAACATGATACATGTGTGAATACATAGACAGACATAATGTCACTAGTGTGCCTCTACTTGACTAGCTCATTAATCAAAGATGGTTATGTTTCCTAACCATAGACATGTGTTGTCATTTGATTAACGGGATCACATCATTAGGAGAATGATGTGATTGACTTGACCCATTCCGTTAGCCTAGCACTTGATCGTTTAGTATGTTGCTATTGCTTTCTTCATGACTTATACAAAGTTCCTACAACTATGAGATTATGCAACTCCCATTTACCGGAGGAACACTTTGTGTCCTACCAAACGTCACAACGTAACTGGGTGATTATAAAGGAGCTCTACAGGTGTCTCCAAAGGTACATGTTGAGTTGGCGTATTTCGAGATTAGGTTTTTTCACTCCAATTGTCGGAGAGGTATCTCTGGGCCCTCTGGTAATGCACATCACTATAAGCCTTGCAAGAAATGTAGCCAATGAGTTGGTTACGGAATGATGCATTACGTAACGAGTAAAGAGACTTGCCGGTAACGAGATTGAACTAGGTATTGGATACCGATGATCGAATCTCGGGCAAGTAACATACCGATGACAAAGGGAACAACGTATGTTGTTATGCGGTTTGACCGATAAAGATCTTTGTAGAATATGTAGGAGCCAATATGAGCATCCAGGTTCCGCTATTGGTTATTGACCGGAAACAGTTCTAGGTCATGTCTACATAGTTCTCGAACCCGTAGGGTCCGCACGCTTAATGTTACGATGACAGTTTTATTATGAGTTTAAAAGTTTTGATGTACCGAAGGTTGTTCGGAGTCCCGGATATGATCACAGACATGACGAGGAGTCTCAAAATGGTCGAGACATAAAGATTGATATATTGGAAGCCTATATTTGGATATCGGAATCGTTCCGGGTGAAATCAGGATTTTACCGGAGTACCGGGGGGTTACCGGAACCCCCCGGGGGTTAATGGGCCTACATGGGCCATGAGGGAGAAGAGGAGGGCTGGCCAAGGCAGGCCGCGCGCCCCCTCCCCCTAGTCCAAATAGGACAAGGAAGGGGGCGGCGCCCCCCTTTCCTCTTTCCCCTTCCCCCTTTCCTTCTCCAACAAGGCAAGAGGGGGGAGTCCTACTCCCGGTGGGAGTAGGACTCCTCCAGGAGCACCCCTAGGGGCCGGCCGCACCTCCCCCTCCCTCCTTTATATACGAGGGCAGGGGGGCACCCCAGGACACACAAGTTGATCTTCGTGATTGTTCCTTAGCCATGTGCGGTGCCCCCTCCACCATATTCCACCTTGATCATATCGTTGCGGTGCTTAGGTGAAGCCCTGCGTCGGTAGAACATCATCATCGTCACCACGCCGTCGTGCTGACGGAACTCATCCCCGACACCCTGCTGGATCGGAGTCCGGGGATCGTCATCGAGCTGAACGTGTGCTGAACTCGGAGGTGCCGTACGTTCGGTACTCGGATCGGTCGGATCGTGAAGACGTACGACTACATCAACCGCGTTGTCAACGCTTCCGCTTATGGTCTACAAGGGTACGTGGACAACACTCTCCCCTCTCGTTGCTATGCATCACCATGATCTTGCGTGTGCGTAGGATTTTTTTTGAAATTACTACGTTCCCCAACAGTGGTATCAGAGCCTGGTTTAATGCGTAGATGTTATATGCACGAGTAGAACACAAGTGAGTTGTGGGCGATATAAGTCATACTGCTTACCAGCATGTCATACTTTGGTTCAGCGGTATTGTGAGATGAAGCGGCCCGGACCGACATTACGCGTACGCTTACGCGAGGCTGGTTTCACCGTTACGAGCACTCGTGCTTAAAGGTGACTGGCGGGTGTCTGTCTCTCTCACTTTAGTTGAAACGAGTGTGGCTGAGCCCGGTCCTTGCGAAGGTTAAAACAACACTAACTTGACGAACTATCGTTGTGGTTTTGATGCGTAGGTAAGAACGGTTCTTGCTCAGCCCGTAGCAGCCACGTAAAATTTGCAACAACAAAGTAGAGGACATCTAACTTGTTTTTGCAGGGCATGTTGTGATGTGATATGGTCAAGACGTGATGCTATATTTTATTATATGAGATGATCATGTTCTGTAACCGAAGTTATCGGCAACTGGCAGGAGCCATATGGTTGTCGCTTTATTGTATGAAATGCAAATGCCCTGTAATTGCTTTACTTTATCACTAAGCGGTAGCGATAGTCGTAGAAGCAATAGATGGTGTAACGACAATGATGCTACGATGGAGATCAAGGTGTCGCATCGGTGACCATGGTGATCACGACGGTGCTTCGGATATGGAGATCACAAGCACAAGATGATGATGGCCATCTCATATCACTTATATTGATTGCATGTGATGTTTATCCTTTATGCATCTTATCTTGCTTTGATTGACGGTAGCATTTTAAGATGATCTCTCACTAAATTATCAAGAAGTGTTCTCCCTGAGTATGCACCGGTGCGAAAGTTCTTCGTGCTGAGACACCACGTGATGATCGGGTGTGATAGGCTCTATGTTCAAATACAACGGGTGCAAAACAGTTGCACACGCGGAATACTCAGGTTAAACTTGACGAGCCTAGCATATACAGATATGGCCTCGGAACACAGAGACCGAAAGGTCAAACGTGAATCATATAGTAGATATGATCAACATAGAGATGTTCACCATTGAAACTACTCCATCTCACGTGATGATCGGACATGGTTTAGTTGATTTGGATCACGTGATCACTTAGATGACTAGAGAGATGTCTGTCTAAGTGGGAGTTCTTAAGTAATATGATTAAATTGAACTTAAATTTATCATGAACTTAGTACCTGATAGTATTTTGCTTGTCTATGTTTGTTGTAGATAGATGGCTCATGCTGTTGTTCCGTTGAATTTTAATGCGTTCCTTGAGAAAGCTAAGTTGAAAGATGATGGTCGCAATAACACGGACTGGGTCCGTAACCTGAGGATTATCCTCATTGCTGCACAGAAGAATTACGTCCTGGAAGCACCGCTGGGTGCCAGGCCTGCTGCAGATGCAACTGACGATGTTAAGAATGTCTGGCAGAGCAAAGCTGATGACTACTCGATAGTTCAGTGTGCCATGCTTTATGGCTTGGAACCGGGTCTTCAACGACGTTTTGAACGTCATGGAGCATATGAGATGTTCCAGGAGTTGAAGTTAATATTTCAAGCAAATGCCCGGATTGAGAGATATGAAGTCTCCAATAAGTTCTATAGCTGTAAGATGGAGGCGAATAGTTCTGTCAGTGAACACATACTCAAAATGTCTGGGTATAATAATCACTTGATTCAACTGGGAGTTAATCTTCCTGATGATAGTGTCATTGACAGAATTCTTCAATCACTGCCACCAAGCTACAAGAGCTTCGTGATGAACTATAATATGCAAGGGATGGACAAGACTATTCCCGAGCTCTTCGCAATGCTAAAAGCCGCGGAGGTAGAAATCAAGAAGGAGCATCAAATGTTGATGGTCAACAAGACCACCAGTTTCAAGAAAAAGGGCAAAGGGAAGAAGAAGGGGAACTTCAAGAAGAACAGCTAACAAGTTGCTGCTCAAGAGAAGAAACCCAAGTCTGGACCTAAGCCTGAGACTGAGTGCTTCTACTGCAAGTAGACTGGACACTGGAAGCGGAACTGCCCCAAGTATTTGGCAGATAAGAAGGATGGCAAAGTGAACAAAGGTATATGTGATATACATGTTATTGATGTGTACCTTACTAATGCTCGCAGTAGTACCTGGGTATTTGATACTAGTTCTGTTGCTAATATTTGCAACTCGAAACAGGGACTACGGATTAAGCAAAGATTGGCTAAGGATGAGGTGACGATGCGCGTGGGAAATGGTTCCAAAGTCGATGTGATCGCGGTCGGCACGCTACCTCTACATCTACCATCGGGATTAGTTTTAGACCTAAATAATTGTTATTTGGTGCCAGCGTTGAGCATGAACATTATATCTGGATCTTGTTTGATGTGAGACAATTATTCATTTAAATCAGAGAATAATGGTTGTTCTATTTATATGATTAATATCTTTTATGGTCATGCACCCTTGAAGAGTGGTCTATTTTTATTGAATCTCGATAGTAGTGATACACATATTCATAATGTTAAAGCCAAAAGATGCAGAGTTGATAATGATAGTGCAACTTATTTGTGGCACTACCGTTTAGGTCATATCGGTATAAAGCGCATGAAGAAACTCCATACTGATGGACTTTTGGAATCACTTGATTATGAATCACTTGGTACTTGCGAACCGTGCCTCATGGGCAAGATGACTAAAACGCCGTTCTCCGGAACTATGGAGCGAGCAACTGATTTATTGGAAATCATACATACTGATGTATGTGGTCCAATGAATATTGGCTCGCGGTAGGTATCGTTATTTTCTCACCTTCACAGATGATTTGAGCAGATATGGGTATATCTACTTGATGAAACACAAGTCTGAAACATTTGAAAAGTTCAAAGAATTTCAGAGTGAAGTGGAAAATCATCGTAACAAGAAAATAAAATTTCTACAATCTGATCGTGGAGGAGAATATTTGAGTTATGAGTTTGGTTTACATTTGAAACAATGCGGAATAGTTTCGCAACTCACACCACCCGGAACACCACAACGAAATGGTGTGTCTGAACGTCGTAATCGTACTTTACTAGATATGGTGCGATCTATGATGTCTCTTACTGATTTACCGCTATCATTTTGGGGTTATGCTTTAGAGACGGCTGCATTCACGTTAAATAGGGCACCATCAAAATCCGTTGAGACGACGCCTTATGAACTGTGGTTTGGCAAGAAACCAAAGTTGTCGTTTCTTAAAGTTTGGGGCTGCGATGCTTATGTGAATAAACTTCAACCAGATAAGCTCGAACCCAAATCGGAGAAATGTGTCTTCATAGGATACCCAAAAGAGACTATTGGGTACACCTTCTATCACAGATCTGAAGGCAAGATTTTCGTTGCTAAATTTGGATCCTTTCTATAGTAGGAGTTTCTCTCGAAAGAAGTAAGTGGGAGGAAAGTAGAACTTGATGAGGTAACTGTACCTGCTCCCTTATTGGAAAGTTGTTCATCACAAGAACCGGTTCCTGTGACAACTATACCAATTAGTGAGGAAGCTAATGATATTGATCATGAAACTTCAGATCAAGTTTCTACTGAACCTCGTAGGTTTACCAGAGTAAGATCCGCACCAGAGTGGTACGGTAATCCTATTCTGGAAGTCTTGTTACTTGACCATGACGAACCTACGAACTATGAGGAAGCGATGATGAGCCCAGATTCCGCAAAATGGCTTGAAGCCATGAAATCTGAGATGGGATCCATGTATGAGAATAAAGTATGGACTTTGGTTGACTTGCCCGATGATCGACAAGCCATCGAGAATAAATGGATCTTCAAGAAGAAGATTGACGCTGATGGTAATGTAACTGTCTACAAAGCTCGACTTGTTGTGAAAGGTTTTCGACAAGTTCAAGGGGTTGAGTACGATGAGACTTTCTCACCTCACCTGTAGCGATGCGTAAGTCTGTCCGAATCATGTTAGCAATTGCCGCATTTTATGATTATGAAATTTGGCAAATGGATGTTAAAACTGCATTCCTGAATGGATTTCTGGAAGAAGAGTTGTATATGATGCAACCAGAAGGTTTTGTCGATCCAAAAGGTGCTAACAAAGTGTGCAAGCTCCAGCGATCCATTTATGGACTGGTGCAAGCATCTCGGAGTTGGAATAAACACTTTGATAGTGTGATCAAAGCATATGGTTTTATACAGACTTTTGGAGAAGCCTGTATTTACAAGAAAGTGAGTGGGAGCTCTGTAGCATTTCTGATATTATATGTAGATGACATATTGTTAATTGGAAATGATATAGAATTTCTGGATAGCATAAAGGGATACTTGCATAAAAGTTTTTCAATGAAAGACCTCGGTGAAGCTGCTTACATATTGGGCATCAAGATCTATAGAGATAGATCAAGACGCTTAATTGGACTTTCACAAAGCACATACCTTGATAAAGTTATGAAAAAGTTCAAAATGGATCAAGCAAAGAAAGGGTTCTTGCCTGTATTACAAGGTGTGAAGTTGAGTCAGACTCAATGACCGACCACAGCAGAAGATAGAGAGAAAATGAAAGATGTTCCCTATGCTTCAGCCATAGGCTCTATCATGTATGCAATGCTGTGTACCAGACCTGATGTATGCTTAGCAATAAGCTTGGCAGGTAGGTACCAAAGTAATCCAGGAGTGGATCACTGGACAGCGGTCAAGAACATCCTGAAATACCTGAAAAGGACTAAGGATATGTTTCTCGTTTATGGAGGTGACAAAGAGCTAGTCGTAAAAGGTTACGTCGATGCAAGCTTTGACATTGATCTGGACGATTCTAAATCGCAAACCGGATACGTGTTTTTATTAAACAGTGGAGCTGTAAGTTGGTGCAGTTCTAAACAAAGCATCATGGCAGGATCTACATGCGAAGCGGAGTACATAGCTGCTTCGGAAGTAGCAAATGAAGGAGTCTGGATGAAGGAGTTCATTTTCGATCTAGGTGTCATACCTAGTGCATCGGGACCAATGAAGATCTTCTGTGACAATACTGGTGCAATTGCCTTGGGAAAGGAATCCGGATTTCACAAGAGGACCAAGCACATCAAGAGACGCTTCAATTCCATCCGGGACCAAGTCCAGGTGGGAGACATAGAGATTTGCAAGATACATACGGATCTAAATTTTGCAGACCGTTGACTAAGCCTCTTCCATGAGCAAAACATGATCAACACCAAGACTCCATGGGTGTTAGAATCATTACTATGTAATCTAGATTATTGACTCTAGTGCAAGTGGGAGAATGAAGGAAATATGCCCTAGAGGCAATAATAAAGTTATTATTTATTTCCTCATATCATGATAAATGTTTATTATTCATGCTAGAATTGTATTACCCGGAAACATGATACATGTGTGAATACATAGACAAACATAATGTCAGTAGTGTGCCTCTACTTGACTAGCTCACTAATCAAAGATGGTTATGTTTCCTAACCATAGACATGTGTTGTCATTTGATTAACGGGATCACATCATTAGGAGAATGATGTGATTGACTTGACCCATTCCGTTAGCCTAGTAGTTGATCGTTTAGTATGTTGCTATTGCTTTCTTCATGACTTATACAAAGTTCCTACAACTATGAGATTATGCAACTCCCGTTTACCGGAGGAACACTTTGTGTGCTACCAAACGTCACAACGTAACTGGGTGATTATAAAGGAGCTCTACAGGTGTCTCCAAAGGTACATGTTGAGTTGGCGTATTTCGAGATTAGGTTTTTTCACTCCAATTGTCGGAGAGGTATCTCTGGGCCCTCTCGGTAATGCACATCACTATAAGCCTTGCAAGCAATGTAGCCAATGAGTTGGTTACGGAATGATGCATTACGTAACGAGTAAAGAGACTTGCCGGTAACGAGATTGAACTAGGTATTGGATATAGACGATCGAATCTCGGGCAAGTAACATACCGATGACAACGGGAACAAAGTATGTTATTATGCGGTTTGACCGATAAAGATCTTTGTAGAATATGTAGGAGCCAATATGAGCATCCAGGTTCCGCTATTGGTTATTGACCAGAAACAGTTCTAGGTCATGTCTACATAGTTCTCAAACCCGTAGGGTCCGCACGCTTAACGTTACGATGACAGTTTTATTATGAGTTTATAAGTTTTGATGTACCGAAGGTTGTTCGGAGTCCCGGATATGATCACAGACATGATGAGGAGTCTCAAAATGGTCGAGACATAAAGATTGATATATTGGAAGCCTATATTTGGATACGGAATCGTTCCGGGTGAAATCAGGATTTTACCGGAGTACCGGGGGGTTACCGGAACCCCCCGGGGGTTAATGGGCCTACATGGGCCATGAGGGAGAAGAGGAGGGCCGGCCAGGGCAGGTCGCGCCCCCCCTCCCCCCTAGTCCGAATAGGACAAGGAAGGGGGGGGGGGCGGCGCCCCCCTTTCCTCTTTCCCCTTCCCCCTTTCCTTCTCCAACAAGGCAAGAGGGGGGGGGGGGGAGGGGAGTCCTACTCCCGGTGGGAGTAGGACTCCTCCAGGCGCACCTCTAGGGGCCGGCCGCACCTCCCCCTCCCTCCTTTATATACGGGGGCAGGGGGCACCCCAGGACACACAAGTTGATCTTCGTGATCATTCCTTAGCCGTGTGCGGTGCCCCCCTCCACCGTATTCCACCTTGATCATATCGTTGTGGTGCTTAGGTGAAGCCCTGCGTCGGTAGAACATCATCATCGTCACCACGCCGTCGTGCTGACGGAACTCATCCCCGACACCCTTCTGGATCGGAGTCCGGGGATCGTCATCGAGCTGAATGTGTGCTGAACTCGGAGGTGCCGTATGTTCGGTACTCGGATCGGTCGGATCGTGAAGACGTACGACTACATCAACCGCATTGTTATAACGCTTCCGCTTATGGTCTACGAGGGTACGTGGACAACACTCTCCCCTCTCGTTGCTATGCATCACCATGATCTTGCGTGTGCGTAGGATTTTTTTTGAAATTACTACGTTCCCCAACACCACCTACATGGCACTGACTGCCTCGCTGGCCCGGGCGCGTGTCGAAGCAGGGCGAGGCGGAGGTAAAGTGAGGGGGACACGTAAGGGGCGCATTAAATGCGTCTTGTCCCGTAATGGCTAAGCGATACGCTTAGCCACTGTACACCGATGCCACCTCCTGTGTGCCACTGTGGCGATCCCCTTGACTATAAAAGGAGGCCCGAGGCATCCAGGAGAAGGATTCGGACCCCTGGACAAGTTACACTAGTCGTAGCTAGCTCAAGAACTCTAGGAACACTCAAATAGACACAAAAGCAGGACTAGGGTATTACACATCCTCGTGGCCCGAACCTGGGTAAACGACCCGTGTGCTTGTGCTGATTGTTGATCCCGCTCTTCTCACGACCCCGCGCCCTGCAACCGTAGTAGGGATTCCCGTGATCCCATAGTGTCGTTCCCACCGACATATTTGGCGGGCCAGGTAGGGGGCGCAGTCGTGAGAATCTGGTCTAGCAGCTAGTCGAACAACTCTTCGTCGCCATGGCTCCCAAGAGGAAGACGACCACGGAGATCGGTTCATCCGGAGTCAGACTACCTGTAGCGGTGCGGGCCAGTTGCGGGCCGGTCGCGAAAAGAACTCGTGGCGCGACCCGCGAACACCCACATCACCCTGGCAGTCCAGACCTGGTGAGTGGCGTCGTTCATGCGCCAGGCGACGAGCCGCATGCCGCGAACTCCAGAGACGGAGTTGGGTCCCCCGCAGGCGGCGCGGGGCCCTCCAGGGGCGTCGCCATGCCACCCGATGGCGGCGCGGCGGCCTCCAAGACACCAACACCAACGCCCATGGTGCGCTCTTCCCAAGTCGTGCGCAATGAGCAGCGCCACCATGCTGGTGACCCTGGGCGCCGCCCTGGGAAGAGTCTCGCACGTCCTTCACGGGACGAGGAAGGCCAGCATGCACGCCGAGGTGCTAGTGAAAATAGCGGACAGCCGCAGGACCGTGATAGAGCTCCTTCTAACATAGTTAGAAGTCGAAGCGCGTCACGTCCATGCAGCTTTCGCTGCCGCCCACACCAGCAGAAGCTCTGGCGCGCGCGCAGCTGCTCCTCGACTTTCCTCGTATTGCGGAGAGGCTCGACGAGTGGAGAGCCACTGTTCGGAGCCTCGTCGGCATCGCCAACAAAGATGAGCCGTGACCAGCGGGGCCCATAGGCCGTCGCTCCATCAAGCCACCGCATGCCAGCGGTGGAAGGGCCAGGGGCGATGCAGCCATGGTGCACTCTCCTCCCCCACGCCAGCCACCGCGAGTGTCGATTCGTCGCGATGACGCTTGCGATATTATCTCCATAGCATTGTCCGATCCATGGACCCATCGCGACCAGCATCAAGTTCTTCAGGAGAGAGCCCTTGAAGATGCTCGAACCACCATCGAGCGCCAACGTGATGCACGCCACCAATCAGATAGGCGGACAAGACCCACTATGGACCACCGAGCACCGGGAGGCTACTGTGGCTTACCCTACGAGGTGGGTTGTCCGGCTTTCACCCATGATCTATGGCAGTTCCAGTGGCCCTCCCACCGCACGTTCAAGCCCGACGTTGGCGAGAAATGAAATGGCAAGACTCACCCGTCAGAGTTCCTCAACATCTACACCATCGCAATGCAAGCTGCTGGAGCCCGCGACGATAAGGTGCTTTCCAATTACTTCCCTTTGGCGCTCAAGCCCAATGTCATGTCATGGTTGATCCACTTGCCGGTGGACTCCATTTCCTCTTGGTCGGATCTGTGCCATGAGTTTGTTGGCGCCTTCACTGGAGGCCATCAATGTCACGCCCAAGATGCGACCCTATCCTAAAGGAACTCAAAGGTCCCACCAAGGATAGAAGCGCATCTTGAAGACGCTTTTGCAAGGTGGATATCATTACATCAACATTACATAATAGATGGGGATACATACAAGAGGCATACAATGCCACATGAATACAACATACAAGAACAACATCCGACTACGGATGAATCATAAACAGAAACTCAAACAATATCCACCCTGCTAGCCCAGGCTGCCGACCTAGAACCTATCCCCTGATCGAAGAAGCAGAAGAAGAAACTCAACACAAGCCAATGACATGGCAATGACGGCGAATAACTGGCGGACACCTGGCGCATCGAATCCGGGGCGTTACAACACTCCTCCACTAACAAGAGATCTCGTCCCGAGATCTTAGGACCGAGATGGAAGGGAAAAAGAGATGAGGTGAAACAAGAACTCATGAGAAGAAGCAAAGAATCGAGAGCACTCGAGAAGAAGAGAGGAACGACGAGAATGACGAGAATCGAAAGCTCACAGAATCATATAGACTAAGAGACCACTCGTTCTAACCGGAGTGGTTAGAATGAGAAAAGAAACGGATAAGACTGAAAGGATTTAGGCAGCACTCCGGCTGAAACATGGAGGAATAGAACACGAGCTAGAAAGTATGGGATGACACTTGATGAACTCTTGAAGAATGAATTGAATCACGAAGAACCACCATGAAGAACTCCGGTGACAAAAGGATGATGAGATAGAAATGAAGGATGAAAGAATAAGATGAGCCTTGCAATGATTTAGATGGAGGTTCCGACGAAATGGCCGAGGAAATTGGACTCCGGAAAAGAAAAGATGAAAACGCTTGGAACTAGAATTTATTCATCAAGAACAAACTCTGAAGGAAGGGATTAAACACTTGGATGAAATAAGAATAAGATTTATTGTATGCTTATCCTTCATCAAATTAAATTGATGACCAACAATGGATTTTGCATATTACGTATTCTTCTTGAAAAGGATTAAGGGGGAATATAGCACAAAACTTGAGAAAGTCTTCATGAACCACCAGTAGAATTGAAAAGAATGAATGGATTAATATGATAATCCAGGAAAAAGAATCTTGAACGAACCACCGTAAGAATCCGAAAATGACTGCTGAAAAGAGAATGAATCACCGGGAAGAATACTGAGATGAACGAAGGTGCACGGATATAGAATAATTGGAGAACGAATATGAAAACTTAGAATGAAGAAATCTTCTGAAAAGATGGCCTCCGGACGATCGAGAGAGAAAGCAACTCCTGAAATGCTCCGGATGGATGAAAAGAATTTGCATGACTTGAAACAATTTGATAGGATAACATCGAGCTAGCACCGCGAATCTCCGGGGAACGGACAAGATTTAAGAGAAATCTTCTTCTTTGGTCTTCAAATGATGACGAGAAACACCACCGAAATTACTGAGATACTCCGGAAGAATGAAAAGCGAAGAGGTTGAGCCAACAATGAAATGATTTGAAAGAGATCTTGGAAAACATGTGACTGATGAAATTCATTCTTACGTCACACTTGAAAAGAATTAAGAATAACTCCGGGGAAATTAGAAGAGTCAGGTAAGATCCTGGGAAAAGACCTGTGGGTTAGAGCCCACTGAAAAGAAAAGCACCGTTGGAAAAGATTGTTGAACAGATAAAAGAAGCACCGGAACAATTGAAATATTAGAATGAGGTGACAACCTCGAATTAATTGGAACACAGACGAATCCCTTGAGATGTCTTGGACACTCCGGAAGGATAAACTGGCGAGAGGTGAACAAGCAAGGAAAACACTTGATCCAAGGAAAAGAATGTGATCAACCCGAAAAAACTTGAATTGGGTCCACCGAAAAAGAAAAAGAGATGAAGAATGACGAACGAGACGAGAATTCACCGGTTTAAATAATCGAGGGAAAACCTGAAGAGGCTCCACACGAATGGAATTGACGGTCGAAAGAGACTCATGCTCCGGAAGAAAAGGGTTGGAGGGCGGGAAAAAGAAAGGAAACTTGGAAGGGGAAACCGACGAATATCAAGAAGAGAAAACACCGGTTGAAATCATTGAGGAAAGAAGGCAAAGACTTCGCACGAGTAGGATGGATACTCGATTATGGACTCCGGTTCCGAGAGGAAGAAGGGTGGACGGGTGGGAAAAGAAAACAACTGAGGATTGGACTTGTCAAAGATGAAGAGGTTCGAGTCAACTTGACGAGAGATGCACCGGACAAAAGAAGATGGACAACTCACAAAACTAACCACGTGATCCTAAAGAAAAATTTGAAGGGGAAGAGGAGTAATTCAAAACACCTACGTCAAGATTCCTTACCAGAGCGGCGAAGGGGCATAGGAGTAAAAAGAATTCCTACTCTCCGATATAACTAGACTCAGAAAAAGTTTTCTTCTAGACTCAACAACGGCCAAACTACACGAACAATCAAGGGGGCTCCTAGGGTCGGTCGAGGCTCTGATACCAACTTGCCACGCCCAAGATGCGACCCTATCCTAAGGGAACTCGAAGGTCCCACCAAGGATAGAAGCGCATCTTGAAGACGCTTTTGCAAGGTGGATATCATTACATCAACATTACATAATAGATGGGGATACATACAAGAGGCATACAATGCCACATGAATACAACATACAAGAACAACATTCGACTACAGATGAATCATAAACAGAAACTCAAACAATATCCACCCTGCTAGCCCAGGCTGCCGACCTGGAACCTATCCCCTGATCGAAGAAGCAGAAGAAGAAACTCAACGCAAGCAAATGACATGGCAATGACGACGAATAACTGGCGGACACCTGGCGCATCGAATCCGGGGCGTTACAATCAAGCTCATGGCTAGGCAAGCGACCCGCATATTATTCCCCAGAAGGAAGGAGAAAACCTGCACAAGTACATCCAAAGGTTCAGCCGAGTGCAATATAACATCCCAGACGTCCATCCTCCCGCCGTGATCAGTGCATTCCATCAGAATGTGCATAACCGCAAGATGCGTGAGGAGCTGGCGATGAACAAGGTCAGGGCTGTGGCCAAACTTTATGTTCTGGCCGATAGGTGCACTCGGGCGGAAGAGAGGAGGAAGTACCCCGGCGAGGACGTCGTCGCGGAAACCGACTCCACGGACGACGACATCGCTGCCCCGATGAAGAAGGGCCGACGCTGTAACAGGAAGCGCAAGGGCAAGACTGTGCTTGCCGTCGAGGGATCTGACAACATCGGCACTGCCAAGAAGGACAAGGCAGGCGAGCCCAGCAAGGAGGTTGCCGGGTGTGCCGCTTGCCGGGCCTTGGCGGCTGCCGACAAACCAGGGGGCTCTGACAAGCAGTATTGCAAGATCCACCGCACCAAAGGCCACGACCTCCAGAACTGCCGACAAGTTGAGCTGCTCGCTGAGAAGCAGAAAGCTAAATATGAGAGGCGGGACAAGGAGAAGGGTCAAGACGGTGCCGAAGGGTCCGGCAAGAAGCGTAGCAGCGAAGGAGGCCACCGCGGCAAGGATAACCAGCAAGAGAGGCCCGCCTGGGGCCGCGACAAGAAACAAGAAGACGGTGATCATGACGAGGATGACGAGTCCAGTGACCACGAGTTTCAGAAAGCTATAGAGGCCATGTGCGTCGATGGTGGCGCGTCGCTGCACACCTCTCACCACCAACTCAAGCAGTGGGCGTGTGCGATCACAGCGGTGGAGCCGTCACTCGATGCGGTGGAGCCTATCATCTGACACCGAGGACCACCCTGATTGCACAACTGCGGTCGAGTGTTTGCCGTTGTTGGTTTCACCAACAATCCGCAACCTCAGAGTGATGAAGATGCTAGTTGACGGTGGGGCCGGTCTGAACTTGATCTCGCCGATCATGGTCAAAAGGCTGCAGATTCCTGATGGAGACCTCGAAGAGACGGGCACGTTTCAAGGGGTCAATCTGGGGAGAAGCCAGCCAAAGGGTAAGGTCACGCTGCCCGTGACGTTTGGGGGAGAGCTGAACTACACGACAGAGAGGATTGTCTTCGACGTGGCCGAGATCCCCTTGCCCTACAACGGGATCCTTGGCCGCCCGGCACTCGCCAAGTTCATGGCGGCATCACATTACGCCTACAATACGTTGAAGATGCCGGGGCCGATGAATATCATCACCGTCCGCTCCGACAAGAAGGACGCACTGATCTGCGCTAACCAACTCTACCGGGAAGCGGTTCCAGCAGCTGCTGCTAAGGCACTTGCTCCTGCTGCTGGAGTCCAGGGAGGGAAGAAGACCAGCGAGACCTCTTGCACCCACTCCGGCAAGCGCACCTCTCCGGAGTGTTGTGCTCCCGTCGAGGACGTGCCAGAGAGCTCCACCGGCAAGAGTAAGAAATCCAGAGCTGCACCACTAGAGACCAAGAAGGTGTCCGTCAAAGAGGACGACACGGGCGGGGCTTTCACCATAAGCTCCACCCTCGACAACAAATAGGAAGGCGAGCTCATCACTTTCCTGCGGGTGAATGTCGATGTTTTTGCGTGGCAAGCATCCGACATTCCCGACGTTCCCAGGGAAGTGATTGAGCACCATCTTGCTGTCTGTCCTCATGCGCGGCCCATCAAGCAGAAGGTCAGGAAGCAAGCTCTGGAGAGGCAGGAGTTTATCACAGAAGAGATCAGGAAGCTAGAGGCGGCAGGCTTGGTAAGAGGGGTACTCCATCCGATGTGGTTGGCCAATCCGGTGGTGGTGCGCAAAGCAAACGGGAAGTGGAGGCTGTGTATTGATTACACAGATATCAGTAAGGCTTGTCCGAAAGATCCTTTCCCGTTGCCATGCATCGACCTGATTGTTGACTCCATGGCCAGGTGCGACCTGTTATCATTCCTTGGCGCCTACTCAGGCTACCACCAGATTTTCATGACAAGAGAAGATGAGGAGAAGACAACATTCATCACCCCATGTGGTACGCATTGCTTTTTACGGATGCCTTTCGGGTTGAAGAGTGCTGGCTCGACCTTTGCAAGAGTAGTCCAAATTGGTTTTGAGCCCCAGCTACATAGAAATATGGAAGCTTATATGGATGACATAGTGGTCAAAACCAAGGATAAGGCAACGCCTGTGCAAGACTTGGAAGAGACGTTTGCAAATTTGCGCAAGATCAACCTCAGGTTGAACCCTGAGAAGTGTGTCTTTGGTGTCCCGTCTAGCAAGCTTCTCAGGTTCTTTGTGTCGCAGCGTGGAATTGAGGCGAACCCGGACAAAATCAAGGCCATCGAGCAAACTGAGGCACCTAAGCGGATCAAGGATGTGCGTCGGCTCACTGGTTGCGTCGCCGCCATGAGCAGATTCATCTCCAAGTCCGCTGAGCATGCCCTTTCCTTTTTCAAGATCTGGAAGAAGGCGGGCCCAATGGAGTGGACCCCGGAGGCCGAGGCAGCGCTGCAGGATTTGAAGAAATACCTCTCCTCTACCCCGGTGTTGGTTGCGCCCAAACCACAAGAGCCGTTACTGCTGTATCTAGCAGCAACGAATCAAGTGGTTAGCGCCGCACTAGTGGCGCAGAGGGAGGTTGATACGTCCATTTTGCATCATGCTTTTATAACAATATTTATTGCATTATGGGCCGTTATTACACATTATATCTCAATACTATGGCTATTCTCTCTTATTTTACAAGGTTTAAGAGGGGGGATGCCGACAGCTGGAATTCTGGCTGGAAAAGGAGCAAACATTGGAAACCTATTCTGCACAACTCAAAAGTCCTGAAACTCCAGGAAACATCTTTTTGGAATTAATAATAATTTTTGAGCGAAAGAAATACACCAGGGGGCCCACACCCTGTCCAGGAGAGTGGAGGGCGCCCCCCCTATAGGGCACGCCCCCTATCTCTGGTCCCCCTGGTGGGCCTCCGGTGTCCATCTTCTGCTATATCAGAGCTTTTACCCTGGAAAAAATCGTGGGCAAGCTTACGGGACGAAACTCCACCGCCACGAGGCGGAACCTTGGCGGAATCAATCTAGGGCTCTGGCGGAGCTGTTCTGCTGGGGACACTTCCCTCTGGGAGGGGGAAATCATCACCAACATCATCACCAACGATCCTCTCATCGAGAGGGGGTTAATCTCCATCAACATCTTCACCAGCACCATCTCCTTTCAAAACCCTACTTCATCTCTTGTATCCAATCTTGTATCAAAACCACAAATTGGTACCTGTGGGTTGCTAGTAGTGTTGATTACTGATACGGCTCCAACGTATCTATAATTTTTCATTGCTCCATGCTAATTTATCTACTGTTTTGGACTATATTGGGCTTTATTTTCCACTTTTATATTATTTTTGGGACTAACCTATTAACCGGAGGCCCAACCGAGAATTGCTGTTTTTTGCCTATTTCAGTGTTTCGAAGAAACGGAATATCAAACGGAGTCCAAATGGAATGAAACCTTCGGGAACGTGATTTTCTCACCGAACGTGATGCAGGAGACTTGGACCCTGCTCCAAGGAACAAAAGAGGCAGTCACGAGGGTGGGGGGCGCGCCCCCCTAGGGCGCGCCCCCTGCCTTGTGGCCACCTGTTGCTCCACCGACGTACTCCTTCCTCCTATATATACCTACGTACCCCCAAACGATCAGAACAGGAGCCAAAAACCTAATTCCACCGCCGCAACCTTCTGTATCCACGAGATCCCATCTTGGGGCCTGTTCCGGAGCTCCACCGGAGGGGGCATCCACCATGGAGGGCTTCTACATCAACACCATAGCCCCTCCGATGAAGTGTGAGTAGTTTACTTCAGACCTTTGGGTCCATAGCTAGTAGCTAGATGGCTTCTTCTCTCTTTTTGGATCTCAATACAATGTTCTCCCCCTCTCTCATGGAGGTCTATTCAATGTAATCTTCTTTTGCGGTGTGTTTGTTGAGACCGATGATTGTGGGTTTATGATCCAGCTTATCTGTGAATAATATTTGAATCTTCTCTGAATTCTTTTATGTATGATTGAGTTATCTTTGCAAGTCTCTTCGAATTATCCGTTTGGTTTGGCCAACTAGATTGGTATTTCTTGCAATGGGAGAAGTGCTTAGCTTTGGGTTCAATCTTGCGGCGTCCTTTCCGAGTGACAGAAGGGGCAGCAAGGCACGTATTGTATTATTGCCATCGAGGATAACAAGATGGGTTTTTTTTTATCATATTGCATGAATTTATCCCTCTACATCATGTCATCTTGCTTAAGGCGTTACTCTATTTTTAACTTAATACTCTAGATGCATGCTGGATAGTGGTCGATGAGTGGAGTAATAGTAGTAGATGCAGAATCGTTTCGGTCTACTTGTCTTGGACGTGATGCCTATATACATGATCATACCTAGATATACTCATAATTATGCTCAATTCTATCAATTGCTCAACAGTAATTTGTTCACCCACCGTAGAATATCTATGCTCTTGAGAGAAGCCACTAGTGAAACCTATGGCCCCCGGGTCTATTCTCATCATATCAATCTCCATTACTTTATTACTTGCTTTGTTTTTTACTTTGCCTTTTACTTTTCACTTTGCATCTATATACCAAAAATACCAAAAATATTATTTATCATCTCTATCAGATCTCACTCTCGTAAGTGACCGTGAAGGGATTGACAACCCCTAATCACCTTGGTTGCGAGGAGCTATCGTTTGTAGGTACGAGGGACTTGTGCATGGTCTCCTACTGGATTGATACCTTGGTTCTCAAAAACTGAGGGAAATACTTACGCTACTTTGCTGCATCATCCTCTCCTCTTCGGGGAAATCCAACGCAGTGCTCAAGAGGTAGCAAGAAGAATTTCTGGCACCATTGCCGGGGAGGCTCACGCAAGAGCAAGTCAACCATACCAAGTACCCATCACAATCCCTATCTCTCGCATTACATTATTTGCCATTTGCCTCTCGTTCTCCTCTCCCCCACTTCACCCTTGCCATTTTATTCGCCCTCTCTTTCCCAATCTCCTCCTCTCTTTTGCTTGCCCTATTGTTTGCTCGTTCGGTTGGATTAGATGCTTATTTATTGCTAAACAGAGAACCTAAGATCTATGTATCCTCATCCGCTTGCTAATCTTTTTAAGAGATCCAATTATGATGAACCAATTGCTAGCGAGTTTTGTGCACTAGATTATCTTTATGAAGTTTTGCTTGAAATTCGTGAATCTGAAAATTGTGATGAAGAACTTTATGAAGTGATTCACGATAGATCTTTGAATAAAAAGCATGATTGCAATGATTTTCCTATAAATTCTCTTGATGTCAATTGTGCTAATAATTTGCAAAACCCTAAGCTTGGGGATGCTAGTTTTGCTATGTCTACTACTTGTTTCAATGATCATGATTGGGGTGATTCTTCTTATAACTTTGAAAATTTATTTAAGCCCCATGATGAATATGAGATTGATAATAATGTTTGCAATAATCTTGAAAGTGGGTTTGGAAGAGTGTCAACTTTAGATCCCACATATTTGGAGTATGTTCAATCTTATGATATTTTTGATAAAAGTGGGTTCGGAAAGGTCATGACTTTAGCTAATGTTAATCCCACTATCTTGGAAGAGTTTTAACTTTGCATGCATGTGGATCATGTTGACAATATGTTTGGTGATAGATATTTTGTTGAATTTGCCTATGATCCTACATGTAATTATTATGAGAGAGGAAAATATGGTTGTAGAAATTTTTATCTTATTAAATTATCTCTCGTCATGTTGAGATCGCTATTGTCTCTTTCTTCTTCCTTGCATAAGCTAGTTTTTGCTTGCCTTGCAAATTTGTTTGATTATAATATGCCTATTCATAGGAAGTATGTTAGACTTAGATGTGTTTGTCACGTGTTTCATGATGCTCTCTTTGTGCTTCAATTCTTGTCTTTCATGTGAGCATCATTAAAATTATCAATGCCTAGCTAGGGGCGTTAAACGATAGCGCTTGTTGGGATGCAACCCAATATTTTTACTTGCTATTATTTAATAATCCATCTAGCCTCTGTTTGGATGTGGTTTTATTTTTTAGTTAGTGTTTGTGCCAAGTAGAACCTATAGGATAACCTACGATGATAGTTGATTTGATTCTGCTGAAAAACAGAAACTTTGCGCGCACGAATATAATTTTTTTAAATCACAGAGACGTGATTTTGCGTTGATTCTTTTTGCTGCTGTTCAATAAACAAATTTTCCAGGACTTCCTATTTTGGTAGAATTTTTAGAGTTCCATAAGTTTGCGTTAGTTACAGATTACTACAGACTGTTCTGTTTTTGACAGATTCTGTTTTGCGTGAGTTGTTTGCTTATTTTGATGAATCTATGGCTAGTAAAATAGTTTATAATCCATAGAGAAGTTGTAATACAGTAGGTTTAACAACAATATAAATAAAGAATGAGTTCATTATAGTACTTTTAAGTAGTATTTTGTTTTCTTTCTCTAACGGAGCTCACGAGATTTCTATTGAGTTTTGTGTTGTGAAGTTTTCAAGTTTTGGGTGAATTCTTTTGATGATTATGGAACAAGGAGTGGCAAGAGCCTAAGCTTGGGGATGCCCATGGCAACCCCAAGATAATCCAAGGACACCAAAAAGTCAAAGCTTGGGGATGCCCAGGAAGACATCCCCTCTTTCGTCTGCTTCCATCGGTAATTTACTTGGAGCTATATTTTTATTCACCACATGATATGTGTTTTGCTTGGAGCGTCTTGTATTATTTGCGTTTTTGCTTGTTAGTTTACCACAATAATCCTTGCTGTACACACCTTTTTATAGATCCATACATGAATTGGAATTTGCTAGAATACTCTATGTGCTTCACTTATATCTTTTGAGCTTGATAGTTTTGCTCATAGTTCTTCACTTATATCTTTTGAGCGTGATAATTTTTGCTTTAGTGCTTCACTTAGATCTTTTAGAGAACGGTGGTAGATTTGTTTTAAAGAAACTATTGATCTCTCATGCTTCACTTAGATTATTTTGAGAGTCGTTAATAGCATGGTAATTTTCTGAATATTAATATACTTGGTATTCAAGATATGCGAAACTTTCTTTTGAGTGCGTTGAATACTAAGATAATTTTGATGCTTGATAATTGTTTTGAGATATGGAGGTGATAATATCAAAGTCGTGCTAGTTGAGTAATTGTGAATTTGATAAATGCTTGTGTTGAAGTTTGCAAGTCCCGTAGCATGCACGTATGGTTAAAGTTGTGTAACAAATTTGAAACATGAAGTGTACCTGGCTTGTGCATCCTTATGAGTGGCGGTCGGGGACGAGCGATGGTCTTTTCCTACCAATCTATCCCCCTAGGAGCATGCGTGTAGTACTTGATTTTTGATGACTACAAAAATCCTATGGGTATTGTCGGTGTCAAAACCGGCGGATCTCGGGTAGGGGGTCCCGAACTGTGCGTCTAGGCGGATGGTAACAGGAGACAAGGGACACGATGTTTTTACCCAGGTTCGGGCCCTCTCGATGGAGGTAAAACCCTACTCCTGCTTGATTAATATTGATGATATGGGTAGTACAAGAGTGGATCTACCACGAGATCAAGCAGGCTAAACCCTAGAAGCTAGCCTATGGTATGATTGTTGTAATGGTTGTTCGTCCTACGGACTAAAACCCTCCGGTTTATATAGACACCGGAGAGGGCTAGGGTTACACAGAGTCGGTTACAATGGTAGGAGATCTACATATCCGTATTGCCAAGCTTGCCCTCCACGCCAAGGAAAGTCCCATCCGGACACGGGACGAAGTCTTCAATCTTGTATCTTCATAGTCTTGGAGTCCGGCCGACGATGATAGTCCGGCTATCCGGACACCCCCTAGTCCAGGACTCCCTCAGTAGCCCCTGAACCAGGCTTCAATGACGATGAGTCCGGCGCGCATATTTTTCGGCATTGCAAGGCGGGTTCCTCCTCCGAATTAATTTATAGAAGATTGTGAACACCAGGATAGTGTCCGGCTCTGCAAAATAAATTCCACATACCACCGTAGAGAGAATAATATGTATACAAGTTCAATCTGCTGACGTATTTTGGGGGCGTGATGTCACACCAATACCAAGCCTTTACTTGAATCATTTTTATTATACCACCTCAGCGCGTTTAGCGAAGCGGTTTCCTTGGCACGTCTTGTCGAAGCAGAGATCGTGTTCCCCCTATTCCGGGAATCCCATCAATACGGATGTGGGTAACCCAACCGCACCCGTTGCCACGCCTCCTCTATCGAAGGCGAGTCCCAAACGGTCACGGGGACGGCTCTTGGTATTCTCCCTCTTTATAATGGGACCAAGGCTCGTTTTTCTTCAATCCTCAATCGAATCTGCCCTTCGCCCTGAGTTCCAACACCCAGAGCCCCAGATTTGAGCGCTTCGGACTTTCGGCGATGTCCGGCTCCGACCTACAGGGCCGGTGGATGCCCTCCTCCATCACAGAAGAGGACGTGCTAAAGTTGAGAGAAGCCAAGTACCTCACCTACGATATTTCGCATAGGCTGCCCGCCAAAGGGCAAGTCATTCCCACTCCCGAGCCGGCGAAAGCGTCGTGTTTGTGTCCCACCTCCGTTGGGGTTTAGGCTTCCCGATGGATCCTTTTATGAGAGGGCTCATGTTTTACTATGGGATGGAATTCCATGACCTGGCTCCGGAGTCCATCCTCCACATCTCGTCATTCATTGTCGTCTGCAAGGCCTTCCTCCGCACTACCCCCCACTTTGGTTTGTGGCTTGAAACCTTTAACGTGGAGCCGAAGATGATCGAGGGGCGCCAAGCAGAGTGCGGCGGGGCGGTTGTAAGCAGGAGGGACGATGCTCCATGGCCCGAGGGCTCTTTCCAAGAGGAGCTCGGCTTGTGGCAACAGGAGTGGTATTATATTACCGCTCCCAGGGGCAGCAGGCAGAAGCCGCCGCCCATCTTCCGCTTGGGACCTCCACGACGGCTGATGTCATGGGTCAACCAAGGGCTCAACTGGGGGCCATCAAAGGACGTGCCCCTATTGCAGGGCCAGATTCGAGACCTCCAAGAGAGGGAGATCGATCTAGTCGTGGTGATGCAGGTTATGCTGATTAGGCGTCTTCTGCCCTACAAACGCCGTCCTCTTTGGCGGTGGGAATTCAATCCGGAGGGACCACAAATTCTCCAACACTTCATGGGTACGACACCCGTGGAGATGTACAAATTGTTCTTCGGATCACAAGAGGTGTGTCCAGAATTGACCGAGGACGCCGGCCTAAGCTGCAATCGCCCGGATACACAAGTAAGTAGCTCTGTGTTCGGACATACCATTTGTTTGCATTTCTAGGATTTGCCTTTTAACCAATTGTCCTCTGAACAGGAGTGGATAGCGCAAGCAAAACTGATACGGTGTCCGGCCCCCCTCCCGGAGACCACGCCGGATCCCGTGTTGGTCAAGATGCTGGAGGTTGCGCCTTCGGAGGAAGGCGAAGGGGAAAACAGAGAAGCTTCCGCCTCTACCAAGGAGGCTTTCGAGAGAGGAGGGATCGAAAATCCCCCCTTCCAAGGGGAGAAGAGGACCGCTTCCGGAAACCCGGAGGGCAAGGCCTCAAAGCGGGGGAAGAGATCTTCACTAGAGGGTCCTGCGCCAGGGGAAGCCCCGGCCGCACCCTCTCCCCCAAGGGATCAGCTCTCCAGCGAGCCGTAAGTAGAAAAAGGGGAGTTTTGTAATAAGGGACATCCCTATTTTTGCTTCTGAGGATAACCAAAGTTTTTACCTTGTAGTTCGGATCTCCGTCCTTCTCAGCTGAGCTCGTCTTCGGGGGAGCTTCGTCCGGAGATGATGGAGAGCGAAACGCCTCCATCTGCCGCACCGTCAGGCGGGGCGGATGACCCTGAGGTGTCATCACGGAGGGTATCCCCGAGTCCGGCCGGGCCGGAGAGTTCGACGCCAACTGGTGTACGGCCGGGGGAGCTGAAGGATCTGCTTGAGAGGGCGTCTATCTCAGAAGGTCACCGTGCATTGATGAGTATGGTGATTGGAAGAATTTCATCCGCCGAAGGCGGGTTGCATGATGCCGTCAGAAGTTTGCTGGCGGGGTTTGAGGTACGTAAAAATGACATACCTTTTGATAGTTTTGCACATAAAGCGCGCCCTGTATAGATAGTAGCCCCTGAGACTCGGTATGTTGTCGAAAGCGACAGCGTGCCGAGGATCATAATCTCAGGTATTAATTCTCGCCTTTCCTACACAGGTGGCGGATAGTCCGGTGGCCAGCCAGACTGATGGAGTTGCTGAACTAAGGCGGCAACTCGACATTGCGGATGCGGACATCGCGCTGGTCAATAAGCGACTTGACGAGTCGCAAGGTAGGTTGTTTCTCCGTGGTCACCTAGTAAGGGAGCCGAAGCTCACTCCTTACAACATGTGTGTTTGATGCAGATGGTGCCGCTGCTGTGGAGGACCTTCGAGCAGAGCTTGCTCGAGCCAAGGAGCAGGCCAGGAGGAGTGATGCGGCTGCCTCGAAGGCGGCCGAAGAGCTAGAAGCCGAAAGGGCTGCTCACTGCCGAAGCAGGGAGGAGATGGCCGAAATGGCCGTGAAGCTGAAAGATGTTACCGACCGCTATGAGGTTCTTGAAAAAGAACGCCAAGCGGAGCAAGAAAGCCTGAAGAAGGCCACCGCCGAAGCCAAGGATGCCCGTTCTGCAATGAGGGCTATAAAGGAGGAGCTGCGCCAGGCCAGAGATATTGCGGCTGGCAAGCCTTTTCTGCTGCGCAGGAGGTTTACAGATCCGAAGTATGCTCAGCTTGGCCAGCTGTGGGGTCCGGAGGATCCTTATATGGACTTAGCGGCGAGTGCGGCAGATGCTGTTATGCACTTCCGAAGTCAAAAGGATCACGAGACGGAAGAGCTTTTTTGGTCTCAATTCCACAGTCCGGAGCGTTCACTTCCGTTGACCGATCGGTTGGCTGAGTGGGCTGAGCTGAATAGATTGTCCGGACTTGCCATGATGGATATCGTGGCTCATGTCTGGCCGGATAGGCCCAAGCCGAAGAGTTATTTTAGCTTATTGCAGCAATTCCTTGGGGCGGTGCCGCATATCAAGGCGATGAAGCGGTCGGCCTGCATAGAGGGTGCACGGATGGCCCTTGCCCGTGTGAAGACATACTGGATGGAGATGGATGCCACCGATGTTGCAACCCGAGGTTCGGACGAAAGCCGGTTTCCCGCCGAGCACTATTTTGGGGAAGTTCTGTGAGGTGCTCATGCAATAGAGTCGCAGTGCTCGAAGAGTGTCATGTTCAAATGATCTTTATGATTTGTAAAACGATATTTATAATATAAGTGCTTTTTATACTTGTGCGTTCAAGTATTGAGATATCTCCTGTGCGGCCGTTAATGTATACTTGTGTATAACCTGAAAGATGGCAGTCTTCGGCTTCAGCCCCCACGTACATGGTGCGGGGGTGTTTGCAAAAATAGCGCATTTTCACACATAATCCAACGCCTTGGTCCTGTGAAGGAGGTGGTAGCGTAGCAAACGAGGCAACCGGACTATAATGCTTTATCACTTTCACTTAGCCATAGGGGTTCGAGGGTGGGGCTACGATATAGCCCCTAGGGGCACCACGCTCTCCGAATTCGGGGCGCGTTTGTGCCTGACCGGGAAACGGTCCTTCGTCGAAGCGAAGGAATTCTAAACATTCCGGTTGTCGATCGAGTGGTTGACCAGTCTCTCGCTGTATCATGACAGTCAGTTTTCGGCTTTCTCTACTGAGGTGCTCGCCCAGCTGAACCGGGGCACAATCGCAGTAGTTCTCCTGGTGCCGCGTTAGCCGATGATACAGAACGTAAGGCAGCAAAACACAGGAGCAGGGCAAACCCAACATTTGACCAAAGACATGATTCAGAGCTGATGCATATAAGACCTAACTCGAGACGCCGAACACTCCCTAAGGTATTCGGTCTTTATGATGACGGGCAGAACAATGCCCTAAGCCCCTAGTGTCCAGGTACGGGCGAGAATTTCTGGCGCGGCCGATGCCAAAACGCCAGCCTCCTCGTTGGTTATGGTGAAAAACCGTGGGATATGAATCAACAAGAGACAGTAAGAAAGGTCTACGCAGGGTCTTAATCTGAAAAGAATCCTTGCCACGGGTCCCTGCTGCACGTCTGCGCCTGTGTCTCCGTTGTGCCGTATCCTGGACGGGTGTACACATTGTTCACTTTTAAAAAGAGAGGAACTTATCTTGAAAAGAAATTGTGCAAAAAATTTATTGAATACAAAGTATGAATGAATGAATAAAGTTGAGCTTTTGTTGGCTCTTTATTGTTTGTACGCGCAGCCCCTTGTGAAGGGGTATGCGGCTAGGGAGCCCCTAGTTTATTTGTACCGGACTCACCTAGCCATGTCCGGGGTCTTCAACGACCTTTTAATGAGATGATGCCGCGTGGACCGGGCATTTTAAGTGTAAGAGACGCGTAGTGCGGTATTGCGTTAAAGCGGGCGAAAGCTCCACGTCCCAATAGTGCTTGATGGCTACTTTTGAATGAGTCGAGCTTTATAGACAGTTACATTACCATCAGCGTCAGTCTTCTTCTTAAAGATCCATTTATTCTCAATGGCTTGCTGATCATCGGGCAAGTCAACCAAAGTCCATACTTTGTTTTCATACATGGATCCCATCTCAGATTTCATGGCCTCTAGCATTTTGCGGAATCTGGGCTCATCATCGCTTCCTCATAGTTCGTAGGTTCATCATGGTCAAGTAACATGACTTCCAGAATAGGATTACCGTACCACTCTGGTGCGGATCTCACTCTGATAGACCTACGAGGTTCAGCAGAAACTTGATCTGAAATTTCATGATCAATATCATTAGCTTCCTCACTAATTGGTGTAGTCGTCACAGGAACCGGTTCTCGTGATGAACTACTTTCCAATAAGGGAGTAGATACAGTTATCTCATCAAGTTCTACTTTCCTCCCACTCACTTCTTTCGAGAGAAACTCTTTCTCTAGAAAGGATCCATTCTTAGCAACGAATGTCTTGCCTTCGGATATGTGATAGAAGGTGTATCCAACAGTCTCTTTTGGATATCCTATGAAGACACATTTCTCCGATTTGGGTTCGAGCTTATCTGGTTGAAGTTTCTTCACATAAGCATCGCAACCCCAAACTTTAAGAAACGACAACTTTGGTTTCTTGCCAAACCACAGTTCATAAGGCGTCGTCTCAACGGATTTTGATGGTGTCCTATTTAACGTGAATGCGGCCGTCTCTAAAGCATAACCCCAAAACGATAGCGGTAAATCGGTAAGAGACATCATAGATCGCACCATATCAAGTAAAGTACAATTACGACGTTCGGACACACCATTTCGTTGTGGTGTTCCGGGTGGCATGAGTTGCAAAACTATTCCGCATTGTTTCAAATGTAAACCAAACTCGTAACTCAAATATTCTCCTCCACGATCAGATCGTAGAAACTTTATTTTCTTGTTACGATGATTTTCTACTTCACCCTGAAATTCTTTGAACTTTTCAAATGTTTAAGACTTGTGCTTCATTAAGTAGATATACCCATATCTGCTCAAATCATCTGTGAAGGTGAGAAAATAACGATATCCGCCACGAGCCTCAACATTCATCAGACCACATACATCTGTATGTATGATTTCCAACAAATCTGTTGCTCTCTCCATAGTTCCGGAGAACGGTGTTTTAGTCATCTTGCCCATGAGGCACGGTTCGCAAGTACCAAGTGATTCATAATCAAGTGATTCCAGAAGTCCATCAGTATGGAGTTTCTTCATGCGTTTTACACCGATATGACCTAAACGGCAGTGCCACAAATAAGTTGCACTATCATTATCAACTCTGCATCTTTTGGCTTCAACATTATGAATATGTGTATCACTACTATCGAGATTTAATAAAAATAGACCACTCTTCAAGGGTGCATGACCATAAAAGATATTACTCATATAAATAGAACAACCATTATTCTCTGATTTAAATGAATAACCGTCTCGCATTAAACAAGATCCAGATATAATGTTCATGCTCAACGCTGGCACCAAATAACAATTATTCAGGTCTAAAACTAATCCCGAAGGTAGATGTAGAGGTAGCGTGCCGACCGCGATCACATCGACTTTGGAACCGTTTCCCACGCGCATCGTCACCTCGTCCTTGGCCAGTGCTCGCTTATTCCGTAGTCCCTGTTTCGAGTTGCAAATATTAGCAACAGAACCAGTATCAAATACCCAGGTTCTACTACGAGCTCTAGTTAGGTACACATCAATAACATGTATATCACATATACCTTTGTTTACTTTGCCATCCTTCTTATCCGCCAAATACTTGGGGCAGTTCCGCTTCCAGTGACCAGTTTGCTTGCAGTAGAAGCACTCAGTTTCAGGCTTAGGTCCAGACTTGGGTTTCTTCTCTTGAGCAGCAACTTGCTTGCCGTTCTTTTTGAAGTTCCCCTTCTTCTTCCCTTTGCCCTTTTTCTTGAAACTAGTGGTCTTGTTGACCATCAACACTTGATGCTCCTTCTTGATTTCTACCTCCACGGCTTTTAGCATTGCGAAGAGCTCGGGAATAGTCTTGTTCATCCCTTGCATATTATAGTTCATCACAAAGCTCTTGTAGCTTGGTGGCAGTGATTGGAGAATTCTGTTAATGACACTATCATCAGGAAGATTAACTCCCAGTTGAATCAAGTGATTATTATACCCAGACATTCTGAGTATGTGTTCACTGACAGAACTATTCTCCTCCATCTTGCAGCTATAGAACTTATTGGAGACTTCATATCTCTCAATCCGGGCATTTGCTTGAAATATTAACTTCAACTCTTGGAACATCTCATATGCTCCATGACGTTCAAAACGTCGTTGAAGACCCGGTTCTAAGCCGTAAAGCATGGCACACTGAACTATAGAGTAGTCATTAGCTTTGCTCTGCCAGACGTTCTTAACGTCGTCAGTTGCATCACCAGCAGGCCTGGCACCCAGCGGTGCTTCCAGGACGTAACTTTTCTGTGCAGCAATGAGGATAATCCTCAGGTTACGGACCCAGTCCGTGTAATTGCTACCATCATCTTTCAACTTTGCTTTCTCAAGGAACGCATTAAAATTCAAAGGAACAACAGCACGAGCCATCTATCTACAAACAAACATAGACAAGCAAGATACTATCAGGTACTAAGTTCATGATAAATTTAAGTTCAATTAATCATATTACTTAAGAACTCCCACTTAGACAGACATCTCTCTAGTCATCTAAGTGATCACGTGATCCAAATCAACTAAACCATAACCGATCATCACGTGAGATGGAGTAGTTTTCAATGGTGAACATCACTATGTTGATCATATCTACTATATGATTCACGCTCGACCTTTCGGTCTCCGTGTTCCGAGGCCATATCTGCATATGCTAGGCTCATCAAGTTTAACCTGAGTATTCTGCGTGTGCAAAACTGGCTTGCACCCGTTGTAGATGGACGTAGAGCTTATCACACCCGATCATCACGTGGTGTCTCGGCACGACGAACTTTGGCAACGGTGCATACTCAGGGAGAACACTTCTTGATAATTTTAGTGAGAGATCATCTTAAAATGCTACCGTCAATCAAAGCAAGATAAGATGCATAAAGGATAAACATGACATGCAATCAATATAAGTGATATGATATGGCCATCATCATCTTGTGCTTGTGATCTCCATCTCCGAAGCACCGTCGTGATCACCATCGTCACCGGCGCGACACCTTGATCTCCATCGTAGCATCGTTGTCGTCTACGCCATCTATTGCTTCTACGACTATCGCTACTGCTTAGTGATAAAGTAAAGCAATTACAGGGCGTTTGCATTTCATACAATAAAGCGACAACCATATGGCTCCTGCTAGTTGCCGATAACTTTGGTTACAAAACATGATCATCTCATACAATAAAATATAGCATCACGTCTTGACCATATCACATCACATCATGCCCTGCAAAAACAAGTTAGACGTCCTCTACTTTGTTGTTTGCAAATTTTACGTGGCTGCTACGGGCTTAGCAAGAACCGTTCTTACCTACGCATCAAAAACCACAACGATAGTTCGTCAAGTTGGTGCTGTTTTAACCTTCGCAAGGACCGGGCATAGCCACACTCGATTCAGCTAAAGTGAGAGAGACAGACACCCGCTAGCCACCTTTAAGCACGAGTGCTCATAACGGTGAAACCAGTCTCGCGTAAGCGTACGCGTAATGTCGGTCCGGGCCGCTTCATCTCACAATACCGCCGAACCAAAGTATGACATGCTGGTAAGCAGTATGACTTGTATCGCCCACAACTCACTTGTGTTCTACTCGTGCATATAACATCAACGCATAAAACCTGGCTCTGATGCCACTGTTGGGGAACGTAGTAATTTCAAAAAATTCCTACGCACACGCAAGATCATGGTGATGGCATAGCAACGAGAGGGGAGAGTGTTCGTCCACGTACCCTCGTAGACCGTAAGCAGAAGCGTTAGCACAACGCGGTTGATGTAGTCGTACGTCTTCACGATCCGACCGATCCAAGAACCGAACGTACGGGGCCTCCGAGTTCAGCACACGTTCAGCTCGATGACGATCTCCGGCCTCCGATCCAGCCGAGCTCCGGAGATGAGTTCCGTCAGCACGACGGCGTGGTGACGATGATGATGTTCTACTGGCGCAGGGCTTCGCCTAAACTCCGCGATGATATGATCGAGGTGGAATATGGTGGAAGGGGGCACCGCACACGGCTAAGGAACGATCCGTAGATCAACTTGTGTGTCTTTGGGGTGCCCCCCCCGCCCCCGTATATAAAGGAGCCAGGGGGGGAGGAGGAGGCCGGCCTAGAGGGCGCGCCAAGGGGGAGTCCTACTCCCACCAGGAGTAGGACTCCCCTTTTCCAAGTAGGAGTAGGAGAAGGGGGGAAAGAGGAGGAAGAGGGGAAGGAAAGGGGGGGGGGGCGCCGCCCCCTTCCCTTGTCCTATTCGGACTAGGAGGGGGAGGGGCGCGCGGCCCCCTCCTGGCTCCTTCCCTCTTTTCCCTCTTGGCCCATGTAGGCCCATTAACCCCCCGGGGGGTTCCGGTAACCTCCCGGTACTCCGATAAAATGCCGATTTCACCCGGAACCATTCCGATGTCCAAATATAGGCTTCCAATATATCAATCTTTATGTCTCGACCATTCCGAGACTCCTCGTCATGTCCGTCATCACATCCGGGACTCCAAACAAACTTCGGTACATCAAACCTTATAAACTCATAATAAAACTGTCATCAAAACGTTAAGCGTGCGGACCCTACGGGTTCGAGAACTATGTAGACATGACCTAAAACCATTCTCGGTCAATAACCAATAGCGGGACCTGGATGCCCATATTGGTTCCTACATATTCTACGAAGATCTTTATCGGTCAAACCGCATAACAACATACTTTGTTCCCTTTGTCATCGGTATGTTACTTGCCCGATATTTGATCGTCGGTATCCAATACCTAGTTCAATCTCGTTATCGGCAAGTCTCTTTACTCGTTCCGTAATACATCATCTCATAACTAACTCATTAGTTACATGCTTGCAAGGCTTAGGTGATGAGTATTACCGAGAGGGCCCAGAGACACCTCTCCGACAATCGGAGTGACAAAACCTAATCTCGAATTATGCCAACCCAACATGTACCTTCGGAAACACCTGTAGAGCACCTTTATAATCACCCAGTTACGTTGTGACGTTTGGTAGCACACAAAGTGTTCTTCCGGTATACGGGAGTTGCACAATCTCATAGTTGCAGGAACTTTGTATAAGTCATGAAGAAAGCAATAGAAGTATACTAAACGATCAAGTGCTAGGCTAACGGAATGGGTCATGTCAATCACATCATTCTCCTAATGATGTGATCTCACTAATCAAATGACAACACATGTCTATGGTTAGGAAACATAACCATCTTTGATTAATGAGCTAGTCAAGTAGAGGCATACTAGTGACTATAGTTTTGTCTATGTATTCACACATGTTCCATGTTTCCGGTTAATACAATTCTAGCATGAAGAATAAACATTTATCATGATATGAGGAAATAAATAATAACTTTATTATTGCCTCTAGGGCATATTTCCTTCAGTAAGGAGCCCGTGCACTTGGCGTAAGGACCTGGCGTCACTCCTTTGAAGGAAGTGCGGCTATGGCGAATTTTAGTAGGGTCTATCCCCAACTTGCGGATTGTGTCTGGATATAGCAGGTTTAAATCGCTGCCGCCATCTATTGGGACTTGTGTAAATTGTAGTCCATCGATTATAGGATCCAATATCAGAGCAGTCCATCCTGCGTTTCGAATGCCTCTAGAATAATCCAGGTGGTCGAAAGTAATTGGTTTTGACATCCAATCTCGGGATTCCGCTGGGGTGGACCATGCGGCGCATACTGTAGCGGGTGCCGCACTATTGTTCCGTATAATCACATGAAGTGAGTTTACTGTTTTAACTTCTTGTGGGAAAGTCTTTTGTTTTCCGGCGCTCTGCTGGTGGGGTTCGTCGTCATCCTCGCTTGGCGCGTCGAGCCCCTTGTGTTCGGCGTTGAGTCGGCCGGACTGTTGAAGACCCAACAATCTCGGTGGGTGTGGTTTGCAGGCTTCCCGGGGGTACTGTGGATTTGACATATCCGATCCAAAATTTTGTTTAAGTTGGATAGCTCATCACTGTTGTCCTTAAGAGGCAGTGTTTTGTTGTTCGGCCGTGAGCTTTTGATTCCGGCGTTGACTGCTGTGTTCTTTGGGCTTTTTTATTTATTTCGGCGCTGGTCCTTTCTGCGCCGTGATTTTTCGTTTCCATCTCTGATCTCGGATGTACTCGGGTGGCTGGTGCTGCATCTTGCTAGCCAGCTGTCTTCCCCCGCGCAAAAGCGGGTCATGAGGCTTGTTAGCGCGGCCATTGTTCTTGGCTTTTCCTGGCCGAGGTGTCTGGCGAGCCATTCGTCTCGGACGTTATGTTTAAAAGCTGCTAAGGCTTCGGCGTCCGGACAGTCGACTATTTGGTTCTTTTTGGTGAGGAACTTGTTCCACAATTTGCGCGCTGATTCTCCGGGCTGTTGGGTTATGTGACTTAAATCGTCTGCATCCGGAGGGCGGACATAAGTCCCCTGAAAATTTGCTCTAAACGCGTCCTCGAGCTCTTCCCAACTTCCAATGGTATTTTCTGGGAGGCTTTTGAGCCAATGCCGAGCTGGCCCTTTGAGCTTGAGGGGCAGATATTTTATGGCGTGGAGATCGTCTCCTCTAGCCATATGTATGTGCAGGATGTAATCCTCAATCCAGACTCCGGGGTCTATTGTTCCGTCGTATGCCTCTATGTTTATGGGCTTGAACCCTGCTAGGAATTCATGATCCAGCACCTCATCGGTGAAACATAGTGGGTGTGCGGCGCCCCTGTATTTGGGTGTGCCGTTGTCTTCGAACACTTGGCGTGTTGTGTTGCTTCCTGGGGCCCACTTCTTTGGCCCATAAATGGACCTGACCGGGCCATTTGTTTTGCGAGGATCATGGGCCGGCTTGTGTGCAGCGCCGATTGTCGCTCTTGGCCTGTCATCTGGTCGTCTATCCGGCCAGGCGGCCTGTTTACTTTTTGACTGTGGGGGCTCTACGGCCTCCTCATCGAATTCGGGCAGCAGCTTGCGCTTCGGGTAGCTCTTTGTTTGGTGGCTGTTGCCATATTTGTCCGCGGTCTTGAGTACTTTGCTCCACCTCGTTCTGAGTATGTCTTCCGCTGTTTTGAGCTTCCGTTTCTGCTTCTTCAAGCTTCTTGTAGTGGCGACAAGCCTTTTGTGACGGTTTTTATGCTCCGGTGGTGTGTCCGGCGTGAGATCGTCTGGACTATTGTTTTCGCCCGGGATGGGTTGATTATCCGATTCATCCTATTCGGATGGTTGCTTGGTTGCATGTTCGTCGCCCACTGGTTTGCCCTGCTCTATGGCTGGGTCATTATGAGTGCTGTTGTTATCGAGGCGGGACTTGGGGCGGCGCTTACGTCGCTGTTTTGGTTGTTTTTCAGAGGGATTATCCTTCGCCGCGTCCCGTTGTTCCTCATTATCTCTCCCTTTTGGGGTGTCCACCATATATATATCATGAGTTGAGGTGGCTTTCCAGTGCCCCGTAGGCGCTGGTTCTTGGTCGTCTCCGGCATCATCGTCCATACCGTCGATGTCTTCGGGGTCGTAGTCTAGCATGTCGGTTAGATCGTCGACAGTGGATACAAAGTGGGTGGTGGGTGGGCTTTGAATTTCTTCATCATCCGCATCCCAACCGTCCTGACCGCAGTCCGACCAGGGCTCTCCTGATAACGAGAGATACTTTAGCGAATTCAGGATGTCGCCAAAGGGTGATTGCTGAAAGATGTCCGCAGCGGTGAACTCCATGATCGGCGCCCAATCGTATTCGATTGGTAAGGGCGTAGGAGGTTCGGAGTCCAGCGAGGAGTCCGGCACCTCGGAGTCACGAGCTTTATGAGGGACAAGGCCCGTATTTGGCTCCATCGCCGTAGAGATTGTAGCTCCCGAGGCAGTGTCCAGCCACCTGTCCTCGATCTGCGCGGTCGGCTCCGAACTAGGGGTCGGAGCGGACTCATGTGCGGCTTCCAGGGCACTGTCCGGCGGCAGAGCGAAATCATGCCCAGCGTGACAGTGCGGCGCGCTCGGCTGTGGCTCGAATCCATCGAAGATCAAGTCTCCGCGGATGTCGGCCGTGAAGTTTAGGCTTCCAAATCTGACCTGACGGCCAGGGGCGTAGCTTTCGATCTGCTCCAGATGGCCAAGCGAATTGGCCCGCAGTGCAAAGCCGCCGAACACGAAGATCTGTCCGGGGAGAAAAGTCTCACCCTGGACTGCGTGGTTGTTGATGATTGAAGGAGCCATCAAGCCTATCGGTGACGACACAGAGGAACTCTCAATGAAAGCACTAATGTCGGTGTCAAAACCGGCGGATCTCGGGTAGGGGGTCCCGAACTGTGCGTCTAGGCGGATGGTAACAGGAGACAAGGGACACGATGTTTTTACCCAGGTTCGAGCCCTCTCGATGGAGGGAAAACCCTACTCCTGCTTGATTAATATTGATGATATGGGTAGTACAAGAGTGGATCTACCACGAGATCAAGTAGGCTAAACCCTAGAAGCTAGCCTATGGTATGATTGTTGTAATGGTTGTTCGTCCTACGGACTAAAACCCTCCGGTTTATATAGACACCAGAGAGGGCTAGGGTTACACAGAGTCGGTTACAATGGTAGGAGATCTACATATCCGTATTGCCAAGCTTGCCCTCCATGCCAAGGAAAGTCCCATCCGGACACGGGACGAAGTCTTCAATCTTGTATCTTCATAGTCTTGGAGTCCGGCCGACGATGATTGTCCGGCTATCCGGACACCCCCTAGTCCAGGACTCCCTCAGGTATGTCTCCACATAAGATGGTCTATGGAAAAGCGTGTCATTTACCTCTTGAACTTGAACATAAGGCATATTGGGCTATTAAAGAGCTCAATTATGACTTCAAACTTGCCGGTGAGAAGAGGTTATTTGATATTAGCTCACTTGATGAATGGAGAACCCAAGCGTACGAGAATGCCAAGTTATTCAAAGAAAAAGTCAAACGCTGGCATGACAAAAGGATACAAAAGCGTGAGTTTAACGTAGGATATTATGTGTTATTATTCAACTCTCGTTTAAGATTTTTTGCAGGAAAACTCCTCTCAAAATGGGAAGGTCCTTACGTTATCAAGGAGGTCTATCGTTCTGGTGCCATAAAAATCAACAACTTCGAAGGCACGAGTCCGAGGGTG
This sequence comes from Triticum timopheevii, assembly GCA_963921465.1. NCBI lineage: Eukaryota > Viridiplantae > Streptophyta > Magnoliopsida > Poales > Poaceae > Triticum > Triticum timopheevii. The sequence goes on along the minus strand of OY997270.1, from coordinate 482,127,632 downwards.
GTAAACGGTCAAAGAATTAAACATTATATTTCAGGTAATCCTATTAATGTTGAAACTAATATCATTGAAACCGTAACCCCTGAGGAATACATAAGGGACACTTTCCAGAACGTTCCAGACTCCGGAAAGGAATAGGTATGTGGTACGGTAAGTAAACCGACTCCAAAACAACTCCAATGGCAATTTTTATCAGTTTTGGAATATTTAAGAATTTTAGGAAGAAAGAAGTAGTCCGAAAGGGACACGAGGCTCCCACGAGAGAGGAGGGCGCCCCCCTACTGGGCGCGCCCCCTGTCTCGTGGGCACCTTGTGTGCCTCCCGGACTCCATTTTCTTGCACGTCACGTATTTTGGTCGGTAAAACTTCATTATATATACTCCCGAAGGTTTTGACCACCGTATCACGCAAATATCCTCTGTTTTCGTTTCTAGCTATTTCCGTTGCAGAGCTAGAGCACCATGACTTCACCCTCCTCCAACAACAAAGACAAGGATGCTTGGCTATTGAAGATAGAGCTGAAAAGAGAAGAACTAGAAGATATCAACAAGGATGAAGGGATCAAGAAGGCCATGCAGGTTCAAGCTCCGACGGTGAAAGAAGAAGACATCCCTCAACCTTTACATAACCTTTTCACTCCAACAGAGATTGAAGCTTTCAAGATGATTGATTTAGCTCGCATACAGAACAAGTATCTTACACAGGAGAATATTCTGTTGAAGGATCATATCGTCGGACTCAAGGGCATTATCCGCAAGTTGGAGGAGCTTTTACGCTCGATGTGCGATTATCCACCGTCATCATCACCACCTCCATCACCTCCGAGGACATAATCACATGGGTATGGGCACTCCCCTTGGCAACTGCCAAGCTTGGGGGAGGTGCCCCGGTATCGTATCACCATCACACTCCTATCTTTACCGCTTTATTTAGTTCGATCCTTTTAGTAGTATCTTGATCCAGTAGATTGAAGTTTTGATATCAAGTAGTTTTGAGTTTTGCATTGTGATCTCTTTTTTTAATCGAGTCCGTGAGCTATCTATAATAAAGATTAGTGTTGAGTCAAGGGCTTTACTATGTTGCTATGATCTTGAGAAAGTAGAAAGAATAAAAGAGTTCATATTGATCTTATGGATAGTGATAACTTCACATATAGAAAGTATGAGGCATAAAAATTGTTGAGAATTGATGAACTTAGTTTTGGTCATCGTTGCAATTAATAGGAAGTGATAAGGAAAGTGGGGTTCACATACAAATATATTATCTTGGACACCTTTTTATGATTGGGAGCACTCATTAAGTATGACATGCTAAAAGAGTTGACGTTGGACAAGGAAGACCATGTAATAGCTTATGTTTTCCGACATCTCAGTTAAAATATATTGTCATTGACCTTCCAAACATGTTGAGCTTGCCTTTCCCCCTCAAGCTAGCCAAATTCCTTGCACCAAGTAGAGATACTACTTGTGCTTCCAAATATCCTTAAACCCAGTTTTGCCATGAGAGTCCACCATACCTACCTATGGATTGAGTAAGATCCTTCAAGTAAGTTGTCATGTTGCAAGCAATAAAAATTGCTATCTAAATATGTATGACTTATTAGTGCAGAGAAAATAAGCTTCGTACGATCTTGTTGTGGAAGTAATAAAAGCTCAATTGTTGACTCTTTCTGATGTTACGATAAATTGCAATTGCTTCAATGACTGAGATTATAGTTTATTAGTTCCCAATGAAGTTTTTGAACCATACTTGACATTGTGAATTGATTGTTACTTGAGCATAAGAAATCATATGATAAAATCTATATATGTTGCTGTTATAAGAATGATCATGATGCCCTCATGTCCGCAATTTATTTTTATCGACACCTCTATCTCTAAACATGTGGACATAATTTTCGATTTCGGCTTCCGCTTGAGGACAAGCGAGGTCTAAGCTTGGGGGAGTTGATACGTCCATTTTGCATCATGCTTTTATATCAATATTTATTGCATTATGGGCTGTTATTACACATTATATCTCAATACTTGTGGCTATTCTCTCTTATTTTACAAGGTTTACCATGAAGGGGGGGGGGATGTCGGCAGCTGGAATTCTGGCTGGAAAAGGAGCAAACATTGGAAAGCTATTCTGCACAGCTCCAAAAGTCCTAAAACTCCACGAAACATCTTTTTGGAATTAATAAGAATTTTTGAGCGAAAGAAATACACCAGGGGGCCCACACCCTGTTCAGGAGAGTGGAGGGCGCGCCCCCCTACAGGGCGCGTCCCCTATCTCCTGGGACCCCTGGTGGGCCTCCGGCGTCCATCATCTGCTATATTAGAGCTTTTACCTTGGAAAAAATCGTGGGCAAGCTTACGGGACGAAACTCCGCCGTCACGAGGCGGAACCTTGGCGGAATCAATCTAGGGCTCCGGCGGAGCTGTTCTGTTGGGGACACTTCCCTCCGGGAGGGGGAAATCATCACCAACATCATTACCAACGATCCTCTCATCGAGAGGGGCTCAATCTCCATCAACATCTTCACCAGCACCATCTCCTTTCAAAACCCTACTTCATCTCTTGTATCCAATCTTGTATCAAAACCACAAATTGGTACCTGTGGGTTGCTAATAGTGTTGATTACTCCTTGTAGTTGATGCTAATTGGTTTACTTGGTGGAAGATCATATGTTCAGACCCTTTATGCATATTATTACTCCTCTGATTATGAACATGAATATGCTTTGTGAGTAGTTACGTTTGTTCCTGAGGACATGGGTGAAGTCTTGCTATTAGTAGCCATGTGAATTTGGTATTCGTTCGATATTTTGATGAGATGTATGTTGTCTTTTCCTCTAGTGGTGTTATGTGAACGTGGACTACATGACACTTCACCATTATTTGGGCCTAGAGGAAGGCATGGGGAAGTAATAAGTAGATGATGCGTTGCTAGAGTGACAGAAGCTTAAACTCTAGTTTATGCGTTGCTTCGTTAGGGGCTTATTTGGATCCATATGTTTAATGCTGTGGTTAGGTTTACCTTAATACTTATTTTGTAGTTGCAGACGCTTGCAATAGGGGTTAATCATAAGTGGGATGCTTGTCCAAGTAAGGGCAGTACCCAAGTACTAGTCCACCCACATATCAAATTATCAAAGTACTGAACGCGAATCATATGAACATGATGAAAACTAGATTGACGATAATTCCCATGTGTCCTCAGGAACTCCTTTCTCATTATTAGAAATTGTCCAGGCTTATCCTTTGCTACATAAAGGATTGGGCCACCTTGCTGCACTTTATTTACTTTATTTATTTGTTACTCGTTACTATTTATCTTATCACAAAACTATGCATCACCTACAATTTCAGTGCTTGCAGAGAAAACCTTACCGAAAACCGCTTATCATTTCCTTCTGCTCCTCGTTGGGTTCGACACTCTTACTTATCGAAAGGACTACGATTGATCCCCTACACTTGTGGCTCATTAGAGGTCGACGAAGAGGCAGCGACAACATCAGAGTTGACGGATGGCGAGCCAGAACTTTCCCCGGCAGGGCCTGGTCCTGACAAGGCTTGTCGGTGTACTAAAGTAGGGGTACCTTAGTACCCCGAACTTGTGCACGGGCAGTCGCAGCGCCCCGCGGCAAGGCTTGCCGGGCGCCCGCCAAAACCCTCCGCCATTTCCTACTACTGCCATTCAAGAGCAAAGTATCAACCGAGAAGACACATATCCTGGCAAGAGAAGCTTGCCGGGGAGGACAAAGGCCCCGACAAGAGAAGCTTGCCGGGAAGGCCAACTAAGGCATTTCCAGAAGACTTGCCGTGGCGCCCCGCGCATCCCGGCAAGGTCCGACGACCGGCAAGCTTGCCGGCGCAGCAAGAGAAGAACCGCGGCAAGGCGCTTGCCACGGCAAGGCTGCCACCCTGCACCCAAACTCCAGCGCATCTAGCAACGTGTCACCCCAGGGCCATCCCAGGAGCACGTGGCGAGGCGCTGCATAGCCATGCGGAGCGAGGTGGCAAGCGGAGCTGACAAGGAGGCCATCGTGGCAACCGGTGGCGCACTTAACGGTCGTTTCCTTGCACTGTTGGGGCGACCAGACGGGCATTAAATGCCCTTGTCCCCTGCCGTCAGAGTTAGGTAGGGGACACTGTTGGTCACTGTTGTACCAACCTGCGGTTTTACCTTTCTACCCCCTCTCCCTACGCTGCCACCTGTTGGTGCCCCCTTCAGACTATAAAAGGGAGGCCCATGCGCACGTAGGAGGGGTTCGGTTCATTCGACACATCCAGCACCACCATACGCTCGCGCTCTCGAGCAAGAACAAATACAAGCACAAAGCAGCAGTAGGGGTTTTATCTCTCCGGAGAGCTCCGAAGCTGGGTAAAAATCGCCCGTCTCTCCCCCGCGTGCCCGACCTCGATCTGCTCTGTGCACGCCCTCCGCTCCCTTGCCAGACTAGAAGGGGCCCCCTGCCCCATAGGTGCTCGTGGCCACAGAGACGCCCCGACATCTTTGGCGCGCCAGGTAGGGGGGCGCGTCGAGGTCGTGAGCATCTGACCCGGTCTCCGCGCGCACTACATCAACGTCCTCATCAACATGCCACCGAAGAAGAAGGCTTCGGAGGTGGCCGCTCCGTTTGCATCGATCCTACCACCACCGCCGGAGCAAACGGGCGGTGGAGTGGACGCCGGCGGAGGAGAGGGTGCTGACGGTGAGACTCACGTCGTCACCAGATCCAAAAACAAGGCCCCGCAAGCGTCGGCAACCGTGCAGACACCACACCCCTCCCAGGAGGTGCAAGGTCGACAGCGCCCCGGTGCTCCTAGCACCGTGCTCGCACTGGAGCAAGGCCAAGCTGGTGGGTCGCGGGACGTTCGAGATCAGCATGCACGCCAGCACGCTGGCGCGAGTGAGGTGCGGTCGCCCGGACGGGGTGTTGCTCCTCCCAATCCAGTTGGGAGTCCGAGCACATCCCGCTCCTCGCGTCGCTCGTCGCCGCCACCACCCAAGACCGCAGAGGAAGCGCTAGCCCGAGCCCAGCTGCTCCTAGATTACCCTCCGGCGCCACACAAGATTGACGACTGGAGGATGACCATTTATAGCCTCATCGGCTTCGCCAACGGCGACAAGCCCCGGCAACCGAGCGCATCGAAGCCCCGGCAAGGCGCCCAGGCGCAAGCCGATGCCGACAAGACCGCTGGGGGTGCCACCTCCGTGCATTCCCAGCCCCGAAGGCCGAGGTCGCCGGCTCGTCGGGCCAACTTTGACGCCGACTCCACCGCGTCGTCGGACCCGCGAACCCGCCGCGATCAACGCCATGTTCTCGAAGAACGACGGCACGAGGACGCTCGCACTCGCATCGAGCACAGAAGGGAAGCGCGACGTCAATCTGACCAGCGCGCTGGGCCCACTGTCGATATGCATGCGCTGGGGGAACCGGGCGACTTGCCGTACGCGGCAGGTTGCCCTACGTTCACCCGTGAGCTGCGGCAAGTCCAGTGGCCCAGTACCAAGAACTTCAAGCCCGACGTGCCCGAGAAGTATGATGGCAGGATACATCCATCAGAGTTCCTCAGCATCTACACCATCGCGGTGCAGGCTGCCGGAGGGCGCGACGAGAAGATCCTCGCCAACTACTTCCCGCTGGTGCTCAAGCCCAACGTCAGATCTTGGCTCATGCACTTGCCGGACAGCTCCATCTCTTCATGGGCGGACCTGTGCCATCAGTTTGTCGGCGCCTTCACAGGCGGCCACAAACCCCATGGCCAGGAGAGCGATCTGCATCTGCTCGTCCAGAAGGAGGGAGAGCCCCTGCGCAAGTACATACAGAGATTCAGCCAGGTGCAGCGCAACATCCCGGACGTCCACCCTGCCACGGTTATCAGCGCGTTCCACCAGAACGTGCGTAACCGCAGGATGAGGGAGGAGATGGCGATGTGCAAGATTAGAGATGTCAGCGAGCTGTACGCTCTGGCCGACAAGTGTGCACGGGCTGAGGAGGGGAGGAAGATCCCCGGAGAGATTGCGGGAGCAGAAGGATCTGACAGTGAGGATGCCGCCCCGGCAAGGAAGAACCGGAGGCGGAACAACAGAAAGAGAAAGGCTAAGGATGTACTAGCTGTCGAGCATTCCGGCAACGGAGGCGGCTCCGACAAGGCCAATGCTGATGACTCCGGCGAGGATGTGGTAGCCGCCGACAAGCAGGATGGCTCCGGCAAGCGGTATTGCAAGATTCACCGCACCAAGGGCCATGACCTCCAAACCTGCAAGAAAGTTGAGCAGATGGCGGAGCTACAGAAGGCTGAGTACGAGTGCCGCGATAAGGAGAGAGCCCAGGGAGGTGGCGGAGGATCCGGCAAGAAGCTTCCCGCCCGGGGAGGGCACCGCGGCAAGGCCAAACCGCGGCAAGGAGACAGGCCTCCCCGTGGCCGCGACAAGGACGAAGATGAGGATGAGGATGATGAGATGGAGGAAGATGAGACTGATGATCAAGAGTTTCAGAAGGCAACGGAGGTGTTGTGCATCGACGGTGGTGCCTCTCTGCACACCTCGCACCGCCAACTCAAGCAGTGGGTGCGAGAAGTAAACGCAGCAGAGCCGTCCGTCGAGTCGCGCAGGCCTCTGAAGTGGTCCAGCACGCCCATCATCTTCGATGTTGAGGATCACCCTGATCGCATCACTGCGGTCGGGTGCTTGCCGATGTTGGTCTCGCCAACGATCCGCAACCTCAAGATCATGAAGATGCTGGTTGACGGCGGGGCCGGCCTGAATCTGATCTCTTCAGCAGTGCTCAAGAAACTCCAGATCCCCGACAGCGAGCTCGAAGAGACTGGTACCTTTCAAGGAATAAATCCAGGAAGGAGCTAGCCGAAGGGGAAGATTACATTGCCAGTGACGTTTGGCAGCGAGCTGAATTTCAGGACAGAGAAGGTCACGTTTGATGTTGCTGATATCCCATTGCCCTACAATGGGATACTTGGCCGACCAGCGCTTGCCAAGTTCATGGCAGCCTCTCACTACGCCTACAATGTGCTCAAGATGCCTGGTCCGATAAGTGTCATTTCTGTCCAAGGTGACAAGAAGGATGCACTTATCTGCGCCGACAAGATTTACCGGGAAGCAGCATTCGCGGCAGAGCGCAGGCCACTTGCCGCTGAAGCTCCCCGGAAGAAGAAGGCTAAGTCCGGCAAGAGCAGCTCTGATGCCCACTCCGGCAAGCGCATCTCTCCGGAGTGCTGCGCTGCCGTCGAGGACGCACCATCGAGCTCCACCGGCAAGTGCAAGAAAGCGAAGGCAGTTCTACCAAAGACTAAGCCCGGCAAGAGCAGCTCTGATGCCCACTCCGGCAAGCGCATCTCTCCGGAGTGCTGCGCTGCCGTCGAGGACGCACCATCGAGCTCCACCGGCAAGTGCAAGAAAGCGAAGGCAGTTCTACCAAAGATTAAGCCCGACAAGAGCAGCTCTGATGCCTACTCCGGCAAGCGCACCTCTCCGGAGTGCAGCGCCGCCGTCGAGGACGCACCATTGAGCTCCACCGGCCAGTAGTGCAAAGAGAGCAGTCAGCGTCGAACTTTTGAGTCGCGTCCCTTGAAAGGCCGTACCTTGTATGGAAGACCTATGCGCGAAGGGGGTGAGTCGTGGCTAAGTTGCGCCCTTAATCTGTTTTGAGTCCGCTCAACGATGAAAGCGCGCTGCAACTAGCCCGACGAGTTTTTCCTGCCACAGGCAACACCGCCAGCGGGCTGCTGATGTTCCGCACTCAGCAAGTGTGCTTGCGCCGGTGGGTTCCCTGAAAGCGCGAGGGTGAAAACATACAGGGAAGGGAATCAAGGGAGAAGCGCGGCCTTGCCGGAGCACAGAAGACAGAAAAGCTAAGTTGCCCGAGTTTGAGTGGAGAACACTTTCAGTTTTAAATTTCTATGTTATACTCCTTGAACATTCGTGCCTTGTATGAAAAACCCGCACGCAGAGGAACCAACTCATTGTTAAGTTGCGCCCTTGCTTTGTTTTCGAGTCCGCTCAACAATGAAAGTGCGCTGCAACTGGCCCGACAAGGTTTCTTGCCGGAGACAACACCGCCAGCGGGCTGCTGATGTTCCGCACTCAGCAAGTGTGTTAGTGCCGGCAAGTTCCCTGAAGGCGTAGGGTAAAAACATACAAGGGATGTGATGGGGAAGAGGATATAACGTAGCGAGCCTTGCCGTGGGACGTCCTTTGTATGAGAAACTTGTGCGCGGAGGAGCCGACTCGTGGCTAAGTTGCGCCCTTTATTTGTTTTCGAGTCCGCTCAACGATGAAAGCGCGCTGCAACTAGCCCGACGAGGTTTCTTGCCGGAGGCAACACCGCCAGTGGGATGCTGATGTTCCGCACTCAGCAAGCGTGTATGCACCGGCAAGTTCCCTAAAAGCGTAGAGTATAAACATACAAAGGGCGAAACATGGCGTTGCACTGCCCAACATGAAGTTGCCTTGCAAAACAGTAACTTATTGCGGCGCTGTCTAAGTTGTTTTTCATGACTAAAATAACAGTGACGAGGAAAGAGTAGAAGGGCGCGCTGGCGCCTGGGCCCCGGCAAACCGGCATTACTGGGGACTGCGAGTACCAAGGTTCCTTCGCGGCAAGCCAGAGTCGCCGGGGGCTGTGATGTCAGATAAGTTTTTCATCCCTCATCATGCATCCTCTTATGGACTGGGGAATGCGAGGCCGTATCCTTGAACGAGCGTGCCTTGTATGGGAAACCTGTGCGCCGAGGAATCGACTCGCGGTTAAGTTGCGCCCTTGATTTGTTTCGAGTCCGCTCAACAATACAAGTGCGCTGCAACTGACCCGACAAGATTTCTTGCTGGAGGCAGCACCGCCAACGGGCTGCTGATGTTCCGCACGCAGCAAGTGTGCTTGCGCCGGCAAGTTCCCTCATAGCGTAGGGTGGAAACATACAAGACACGGAATCAAGTTAAGGATATAACCCGGCAAGCATTCCCCTCTTTTCATTAAAAAAACATCCCATTCCAGTACAAGTCCATAGAGGATGAAAAACATGAAAGAGAGGATTACAAGTTTTAAATGCAACTAAGGCCCGAAGGCTTACAAGTTAAAAAAAGATAAGGTGCCCATAATCCCTCTCCTGTTTCTCTCTTCAGGAGGTAGGTCAAGGAGGCCCCGGCAAGAGAAGTTTGCCAGGAAGGGCAGAAGGGGTGCCTAGGTGAGCTACGGGTGCCAGAAGACACCAAGAGAACATCCCGGGAGCCGGCCAGGAGCTTGGCGGAGACGGAGGCGCCGGAACCAGAGCTCGAAGATGGGGCGGCAGGACGTCAGCACGCTGTCGAGGGCACCTCGCCCTCGTACTCCGACTTGACGGCCTTGCTGCCACCCCTCTTCCTCTTCCGCAGCCTCCGTACGCCAGCCGCCCAAGGAGACGGCCCCGGGGAGTTCAGAAGGCCGGCAACCCGGATGATCGGGTCGCCGGTGGCGCGCGAGGCGACGCCCGACGCCTAGTCGGACCCGCCGTCCTCGTCGTCGCTGTCGCTCCCCTCCTCGTCACTCTCGCTCGAGGAGGAGCCTTCGCTATCGGAGGAGCTGTCCACGCAGCCTCTCGCCCGGGTGCCGGAGTCCCCGAAGACCTTGACGGCGAGAAGGTCGCCCTCCATTAACTTAAAATGGAGGGTGAACCCCGCCGTCAAGATGTGGATACGGGCGAACGTCTTCCACCCTCGATCGAAGTACATCACGCCGGGGGCTGGGGATACGACGCTAACTCGCGTGCCGCTGATCCCACAGCGCCTCATGCGCAATTCCAACATCTCGGGCGGGTCCGGCTCCGTCGCGCTCGCAAACGGAGCCGGAAGCCGGAGGCGACGACGAGGTTCCCGGCGCAGCTTGACGAAGAACTCCCAAGGATCATCCCCGGTATGGACCACCTCGAGGAGAGGAGCTGCCGGCGGAGGCGAGGGTGGCGCACCGCCCCGGCCGCCTCTTCCCCGAGCGCTCCGACCACGTCCTCGACCTCGTCCACGACCTCGCCCCCTCCCTCTCCCCCTCGTGGCTGGCTCCGCCACCACTGGCGTGGGATAGGGAGAGGCGCGCTGCCTGGTGGCGACCCTTGCCGCCACCGATGAAGGACCAGGATTCCCTTCCTCCATGGCGGGTGAGAGGAAGAGAAGCAGAAGTTGGAGAAAGGAGGAGATGAGGAAGTGCGGGATCTCTGCGCTCCCCTTCCGCCCCTTTTTAAGGAGCGAGGTGGGGGCTCGGCCACCCCGCTCAGCCAATCGGAGCACGGGGAGAGCAGAGGAACGGGGCCGACCCACCACCTCCGCCCGTGACGGCTCGGTTTTCCACCTTCACCGCCCACGACCCCACGCGCATGGGAGCCGCGTGGCGGGGAGGCGAAGCCGGGGGGACAGGTGAAGTGACCTCACCCTGCCCCGTGATCACATGGGTGGACGCCTTGAAAATCGCGCACAATACCCACGCCTCCCACGATGCCGCAATCGACGCGTGCCGTTACGGGAGGGCGCGGTGGACACAGAGTCCGATTATATGTGGGCCCAGGCCGCGCGTGCCCGTGCACTGTTTTGGGCCTAGCCCAACAACGCTCGGCACCGTGTATGGCCCAGGCCCCGGGGCTCTTGTCGGTGTACTAAAGTAGGGGTACCTTAGTACCCCGAACTTGTGCACGGGCAGTCGCAGCGCCCCGCGGCAAGGCTTGCCGGGCGCCCGCCAAAACCCTCCGCCATTTCCTACTACTGCCATTCAAGAGCAAAGTATCAACCGAGAAGACACATATCCTGGCAAGAGAAGCTTGCCGGGGAGGACAAAGGCCCCGACAAGAGAAGCTTGCCGGGAAGGCCAACTAAGGCATTTCCAGAAGACTTGCCGTGGCGCCCCGCGCGTCCCGGCAAGGTCCGACGACCGGCAAGCTTGCCGGCGCAGCAAGAGAAGAACCGCGGCAAGGCTGCCACCCTGCACCCAAACTCCAGCGCATCCAGCAACGTGTCACCCCAGGGCCATCCCAGGAGCACGTGGCGAGGCGCTGCATAGCCATGCGGAGCGAGGTGGCAAGTGGAGCTGACAAGGAGGCCATCGTGGCAACCGGTGGCGCACTTAACGGTCGTTTCCTTGCACTGCTGGGGTGACCAGACGGGCATTAAATGCCCTTGTCCCCTGCTGTTAGAGTTAGGTAGGGGACACTGTTGGTCACTGTTGTACCAACCTGCGTTTTTACCTTTCTACCCCCTCTCCCTACGCTGCCACCTGTTGGTGCCCCCTTCAGACTATAAAAGGGAGGCCCATGCGCACGTAGGAGGGGTTCGGTTCATTCGACACATCCAGCACCACCATACGCTCGCGCTCTCGAGCAAGAACAAATACAAGCACAAAGCAGCAGTAGGGGTTTTATCTCTCCGGAGAGCTTCGAAGCTGGGTAAAAATCGCCCGTCTCTCCCCCGCGCGCCCGACCTCGATCTGCTCTGCGCACGCCCTCCGCTCCCTTGCCGGACTAGAAGGGCCCCCCTGCCCCATAGGTGCTCGTGGCCACAGAGACGCCCCGACAAGGCTGGGCCCCCGGCAAGGTCTGACACCAGTGCGACAGGGCCCATGCAACTTGGTGAAGTGGTGCAGAAGAAGAAGATGATGCAGCACCCGGTTTACTTCGTCAGCTCCCTCTTGCAAGGGGCTAGGTCGAGGTACTCCGGTGTGTAGGAATTGCTCTTCGGCCTCCTTATGGCCTCGAGGAAGCTGCGTCATTACTTCCAAGCACACGAGATCACCATCGTCACCCGCCTCCCGTTGCAAGGGATATTGCATAACCCAGATGCAACGGGGAGGATTGTGGAATGGGCCTTGGAGCTGTCAAGTTTTGGTTTGAAGTTTGAAATCACCTCGATGATTCAGAGTAGAGTCTTGGCAGAGTTCATTGCCGAATGGACCTCGACGCCCGACGAAGAGATCCAGGAGACCACTCTCCCCGGCAAGGAAACAAGTCGCAACTGGATTATGTACTTTGATGGGGCTTTTTCGCTACAAGGCGCCGGTGCTGGTGTACTGCTTGTTGCACCCACCGGAGAGCACCTCAAGTACGTGATCCAGATGCACTTTCCTAGGGAGATGTCGATGAACAACACTGCTGAATACGAGGGATTGCTTGTCGGTCTCAGGATCGCAGCAGACCTCAGGGTCAAGAAGCTCATCGTCAGGGGTGATGCACAACTTGTCGTCAGGCAGATCAACAAGGATTATCAAAGCCCGTTGATGGAGGCTTACGTGGATGAAGTGAGGAAACTGGAGGAGCGCTTTGACGGTATACAGGCAGAGCATGTCCCCCGAGTGGAGAATGACATCGCCGACTACCTATCGAAGCATGCTGCCCTCAAGCTACCTGTGGAACCAGGTACTTTTGTGATTCAGTTAACTCAACCATCCGTCGAACCATCAATAGAGCAGAACAAGCGGAGGAAGTCAGGCCCCGGCAAGTACTTCCCCACTGAGCTCCCTGGGGCCGCTGGCGAAGATGTTGCCGTGGACGCTAAGCCTGCCGTGGGGCAACCAGTCCGGCGGGGCGCCAAGCCCTTGCCGTAGAGGCAACCATTCCCACGGCAGAGGAAGTGCCTTTGCTCCTTGCCGTCGAGCCACAGGCTCCAGCATGGGCGTAGCATACCATCCGATTCCTCCAAACAGGGGAGCTTCCTGATATGTCTCCGTCGTATCTATAATTTTTGATTGTTCCATGCCAATATTATTCAACTTTCATATACTTTTGGCAACTTTTTATACTATTTTTGGGACTAACATATTGATCCAGTGCCAAGTGCCAATTCCCGTTTTTTGCATGTTTTATGTTTCGAAGAAACCCAATATCAAACGGAGTCCAAACGGGATAAAAATGGATGGAGAATATTTTTTGGAATATTTGTGATTTTTGGGAAGAAGAATCAATGTGAGACGGTGCCCGAGGGGGCCACGAGGCAGGGGGCGCGCCCCAGGAAGCAGGCGCGCCCCTGACCCTCGTGGGCACCCCGTAAGGTGGTTGAAGTTCTTCTTTTTCCACAATAAAGCTAATTTTCGGAGAAAAATCTAGGCGAAAGTTTCAACCCAATCGGAGTTACGGATCTCCGGATATAAAAGAAACGGTGAAAGGGCAGAATCTGAGAGCGCAGAAACAGAGAGAGATAGAGAGACAGATCCAATCTCGGAGGGACTCTCGCCCCTCCCGTGCCATGGGAGCCAAGGACCAGAGGGGAAATCCTTCTCCCATCTAGGAAGAAGGTCAAGGAAGAAGAAGAAGAAGAAGAAGAAGACGGGGGGCTCTCTCCCCCTTGCTTCCGGTGGCATCGGAACGCCGCCGGAGGCCATCATTATCACCACGATCTACACCAACACCTCCGCCATCTTCACCAATATCTCCATCACCTTCCCCCATCTATATTCCGCGGTCCACTCTCCCGCAACCTGCTGTATCCTCTACTTGAACATGGTGCTTTATGCTTCATATTATTATCCAATGATGTGTTGCCATCCTATGATGTCTGAGTAGATTTTCGCTGTCCTACCGATGATTGATGAATTGCTGTGATTGGTTTAATTTGCTTGTGATTATGTTGCTGTCCTATTGTGCCCTCCGTGTCGCGCAAGCGTGAGGGATTCCCGCTGTAGGGTGTTGCAATACATTCATGATTCACTTATAATTGGTTGCTTGAGTGACAGAAGCATAAGCCCGAGTAAGGGGGTTGTGGCGTATGGGATAAAGGGGACTTGATGCTTTAATGCTATGGTTGGGTTTTACCTTAATGATCTTTAGTAGTTGCGGATGCTTGCTAGAGTTCCAATCGTAAGTGCATATGATCCAAGAAGAGAAAGTATGTTAGCTTATGCCTCTCCCACATAAAACTTGCTATCGGTCTAGTAAAGTAGTCAATTGCTTAGAGACGATTTCACAACTCCTACCGCCAGTTTTCCACACTCGCTATATTTACTTTATTGCTTCTTTATCTAAACCGCCCCTACTTTTTATTTATGTGCTCTTTATATTGTTGCAAACCTATCCAACAACACCTACAAAGTACTTCTAGTTTCGTACTTGTTCTAGGTAAAGCGAATGCTAAGCGTGCATAGAGTTGTATCGGTGGTCGATAGAACTTGAGGGAATATTTGTTCTACCTTTAGCTCCTCATTGGGTTCGACACTCTTACTTATCGAAAGAGGCTACAATTGATCCCCTACACTTGTGGGTTATCACTTCCTGAGGAGCAGGACGAAGCAGAGAAAGTAGCCCGCTGGTCTGCCCTGTACCAGTTCGTTGACAATGTTCTGTACAGAAAAGACCAAATGGAGTGAAATTGAAGTGCATCCCCCGGGAGGAAGGACTGGAGCTGTTGGCGGAGATACATGGAGGCATATGTGGCTCCCACATAGGGTCGAGGGCCCTTGCCGGCAAGGCTTTCCGGCAAGGTTTCTTCTGGCCCACTGCCCTCCAGTATGCGACGACACTAGTAACCAAGTGTGAAGCGTGCCATTTCCATTCAAAGAAGCTTCATCAGCCAGCTCAAGCCTTGCATACATTCCTTCTCTCCTGGCCATTCTCGGTCTGGGGGCTCGACATACTGGGCCCTTCTCCCTGCGCCGTCGGGGGCTTTGAGTACTTGTACGTTGCAATCGACAAGTTCACAAAGTGGCCGTAGGTGGAAGCAGTGAGGAAGGTGACCGCACAGTCAGCCGTCAAATTTAGGGGCTAGTTTGCCGCTTTGGTGTGCCGAATAGAGTCATCACTGACAACAACACGCAGTTCACAAGCCACACCTTCATGCAATACATTGGAGACCTCGGCATCAAGGTCTGTTTTGCTTCCGTGGCACACCCACGGAGCAACGGCCAAGCGGAGAGGGCAAATGCTGAAGTGTTGCGTGGCCTGAGGACGAAGACTTTTGACAGGCTGCACAAGAGCGGAGTGCTGGGTTGATGAGTTGCCAGCGGTTCTTTGGTCGATCAGAATGACGCCAAATCAAGCCATCGGCCAGACACCCTTTGCCCTGGTATACGGGGCGGAAGCAGTTCTCCCCATGGAACTCATATACGGGTCACCTCGAGTGCTCGCTTATGATGAGCTTGAGCAAGAGCGATTGCGGCAAGATGACGCAATGCTTCTTGAGGAAGATCGTCTTCGAGCGGCTGTGAGAGCAGCACGCTACCAGCAAGCCTTGCGCCGCTACCATAGCCGCAAGGTTCATGCCCGAAGCTTTGAGGAAGGTGACTTGTTCTTCGGCGCATTCAGTCGGCCAAGAATTCCAACAAGATGAAACCAAAGTGGGAAGGCCCTTATCAAGTAATACGAGTCACCAGGCCCGGTGCAGTCCGCCTAGAGACCAAAGATGACATTCCAGTGAGCAAATCCTGGAACATCGAGCATCTTCGTAAGTTTTACCCATAAGGCGCGGCTGCCGGGCCCCCCGGCAAGCCACCTTTTGTACAAGCCTTGCCGGCAAGGCATGTAACCCTCTGTACAAAGCCAGGCGCAGACCTTGAGCATAAATAAACGAAGCGCTGGCGCCCTAAGTTATAGCATGCATGCCAAGTTGAGTCTCTCCCTCGGTTAGGGTTGATAGTGCTTAGCGGCGACTAACCCCTAGCATAGAGGTTGAGTCTGCGTCTCCCTGTTTCTTTTTCATCTCCTTTGGTTCGCAGGAAACATGAGCACTCCCGCCAAGCTGGATGCGGGAAAAAGAACGGGCTGGCGCCCCAGCCCCGGCAAGCCAAGCTTGCCGAGGGTTGAAGATACAAGGGTCCGCTCCCGGCAAGCTGAGATTGCCGGGGGCTGCAGATTCAGATAAGTTTTTCCTTCCCCTGTTTTACATTCCGTGTGGGTTGGGACATGTGAAACCTCGTTTCGCTCCTAAGTTACCGTGCTCCCCCTATCCGTACCCGAGAATTATTTCTTGGGTCAGGGTCTGGTTGTAGCCTCGGTGGCGAGGAAGCAAGCATAGGGCTTAACCCTACTTCACCCCTGTCTCCATCAAGAGTGCGAGTATGGTCGAATGAAGAAAGGGAGGAGCAAGGCCTGTTGTCGGGCGACAATGTTTACGATAAAAGTAAAAAGGATTCGTTCCTTGGTATGGGCTTTGCTCATGCACAAAGAACCCGACAAACACCCTTTTTCATTAATATACCCCACACAGGTACAGTTCGTAGGGAATGTAAACATGAGCAGGGAGATTACAAGTTTTAAATCTAAGTAAGGCCCGTAGGCTTAAAAGCTAAAAAGAGATAAGGTTCCCGTAATCCCTTTCTTGTCCCTCTCCTCAGGAAACGGAACAAGAAGGCAAAGGGGCAAAAGGAGCGCCTAGGCGAGGTACGAGCAGCAGAAGGCCCAAGAGAACATGTCGGCGGCCGCCTGAGGGAGGGCTGGTGATGGTGGTGCTGGGAGAAGAGCTGGAAGATGAGGCAGCGGTCCATCAATACGCTATGAAGGCGTCGGTGCCATCGTACTCCGACTTGAAGGCCCGCCACCCGCCTTCTTCACCTTCCCCCCCCCATGCCAGCCGCCCAAGGAGGCGACCCCGAGAAGTTCAAGGAGCCGGCTCCATCGGGAAAAGGGGACCGATGCAGATGCTGCTGCTGCCAGCACCGCCCTGGGGTGGCGGGTCCGACACCTAGTCAAACCCGTCATCCTCTTTCCTACTACCATCATCGTTGCTACCGCTGTCCTCCTCGTCACTCTCGCTCGAGGACGAGTCTTCGTCATCCGAGGAGCTCTCCACGCAGCACTTCAGGCAAGTTCTGAAGTCACCGAAGATCTTGACAGAGAGGAGGCCATTCTCCATTAACTTGAAGTAGGGAATGAGCCCCGCCATCAGTCTGTGGATGCGGGCGAAGGTTTTCCATCCACGACGGAGATACATGACATGAGGGGCTAGGAAATCGACCTCAGCTCATGTGCCGCTATTCCCACATCCCCTCATATGCAGTCTCAGCGCCTTCGGCGGGTCGAGCTCCATCTCCCGAGCGAATGGAGTAGGGAGACGAAGATGATGACGCGCCGGCCGGCGCAGCCTGATGAAGAACTCGCGGGGTTGGTCCCCGACGTGGCCCTCCATTGGGGGAAGGACCGCTGGCGGAGGCGAGGTCGATGCGCCGCCCCGTCCTCCTCTTCCCCGAGCACCACGGCGGCCTTGGCCTCGTCCCCTCCCCCTTCCCCTCACGGCCGGCTCTGCCGCCACAGGCTCTTGGGGAGGGGCGACACGTTGTCGAGCAGAGACCCTCGCCGCCACCGTCAAAGCATCAACACGCCCTCTTGCCATGGCAGAGGGGAGGAAGAAGCAAAGATGGGAGGAGGCGGATGGCAAAAGACTGAAGGGTGCCATCCATCCCGCTCCCCTCCTTATAAAGGGGAGGGGTCAGGGCTCGGCTGCCCATCTCAGCCAGCCTAGCTCATTAAGATGACAACGGGTGAGGCCGTCAACCGCCCTCCCCGCCCAATTGAAGGCGCGTGGGTATCGATCCACGCGTGCACGTCTTCCCATATTCCACGCGCCTGTCACCCGCCCTGCGCCGTGCATGCGGTGTACGTGGCAAGGGGCGGGCGTAGTGGGACGCATGGAACAACGGTTCCAGGGCAGAAAGCGTAAATGAGCAGCAGCCCCGCGGTCTTAAAAGGACACGCAAGCTGCCTCTTTACTATTCACCACAGGATGACGCAAGCACGCTTCGGTCACCCCTCGCGCGATCTCCACGTCATGCATTCAACACAAATCTTGGGAAGCGCAGTGGACGAAGGGTTACCACGGTCAAAACCTGTCCTACCTGCCTGCGCACCGTTCTGGGCATATCCCAACAACGCGTCGCGCTTATGTGTGGCCCAGGCCTGAGTGCTCTTGTCGGTGTACAGAAGTAGGGGTTCTACTTTGCACCCCTCTACATGTGCACGGGCAGTCAGAGCTATGCCCAAGGCCGCACTTGGCAAGGTAAGGGAAGGAGGCCGAGGCCACAAGATGGCCAAAGCATCGCCAAGACAGAGACACGGAGAGCAAGAGGGCGAGGTGGGTTCCCCCGGCAAGACCCTTGCCGGGGCGGCCTCCACGGCCCCGGCAAGGACCTTGCCGGAGCAGCTTGCCCAACTCCAATGGGGCACGCCACCCTCAAGCTCAAAGCCTCCAATACCAACAACCATATTGGAACTAAGGCTCGGGAGGCGCCCCCATGTTGGCATGCAGATCTTTGTGAAGACAAGAAGCACACAGAGTTGGATGAGGATTAGAAGACGACGAGCCTCGGCGAAACCCTTGTCGAGGGCATCAACGAGACCTCCGGCAAGATCCTTGTCGGGGACGACCACGGTGCCGTGGCAAGACCCTTGCCGAGGACATCCACGGAGCCACAGCCAGACCCACACTCGCCAAGGTTCCACCGCCACTCCCATGCAGCTGCCAGCCCACCAACTATGCAGGCACCTGCGTGTCGACATGAGGCTTCCAGGCCAATTCAACGCATGCCTACGTGGTGGCATGCAAATCTTCGTGAAGGCCCTACCACCGCGCCACCTCAGCAGCCTGCCCGCCAACATGGCGCTGACCACCTCGCTGGCCTGGGCACGTGTCGAAGTAGGGTGAGGCGGCAGTAAAGTGAGGAGGACACCTAAGGGGCGCATTAAATGTGTCTTGTCCCGTAATGGCTAAGCGATAAGCTTAGCCACTGTACACCGATGCCACCTCCTGTGTGCCACTGTGGCGATCCCCTTGACTATAAAAGGAGGCCCGAGGCATCCAGTAGAAAGATTCGAACCCTTGGACAAGTTACACTCATCGTAGCTAGCTCAAGAACTGCAAGAACACTCAAATAGACACAAAAGCAGGACTAGGGTATTACGCATCCTCGCGGCCCGAACCTGGGTAAACGACCCGTGTGCTTGTGCTAATTGCTGATCCCGCTCTTCTCACGACCCCACGCCCCACAACCGTAGTAGGGATTCCCGTGATCCCATAGGTGTCATTCCCACCAGCACGGGGAGGTTAGTGCTTGAAGGTATATCTTTAGATCTTGCAATCAAATCTTTTAGTTTCTTATTTTATCACTAGTTTAGTCTATAAAAGAAAACTACAAAAAAAATGGAATTGAGGTTGCCTCATATGCTTCATCTTTTTAATGTCTTTCATGAAAATGATGGAAAGGAAAATTGTGCCCAAGTGTTAGAAGAAGAATGCAATAAAATGTTTGGCACTACCTATTTGAATGATGAGCATGATTTCAATGTTGTTAGTATGAATTCTTATAATATCCGTAGTACTAATGATGATTGCACTAGTCATGATAAAAATGTCTCTTATAAGCATGTCATGTTTTGTGGGGTGCATAGAGTTTGCAAGTACACACCAAATAGGGAAGATATATTTTTCAAGAGGCATAAGTATTTAGAAACAAAATGGTTGCAAGAGAGGCTAGATGCTTGTGCTAAAAATTTAAAATTTCTTTGCCATCCTTGTGAACTTTGCAATGAACGTGATCATTTAAATCTCCAATGAAAATTGTTTCATGATCGAATCATGTCCAAAAATTGTGATGACTTGATTTCCCTTGCGTATCATAATGAACGTAGTTTGCTTGTGGGTTATGAAGAAATGAAACGTATAACTAAGGATATTCCAGAATTTGTCCTTAATAAAGTTCTTGATTTTGATCTAGAGCAAGTTTATATGTATTGTGCGGTGAATTGCATTGAATATCCTTATATTGCCAATTACATAAAGACAAGAAAACAAATAGAAGATGAAGAGAATACTAATGAAAGGGAAGAAGTTTCCCAATATCCTCCTATTCTTTCTTATGATGAATCAGGTAACAAGGAGGAGCTTTCTATTCAACCAATCTCATTAATAAGGAGCTCCAAAAAGAGGATTAAACCCACACATAATGTGGAGAAGAAAAAGAAAAGACGGAGAAGCAAAGGTAAAAAGGTATCCCTCCCAAACGATGTTGCTCCTATTATTGTTATGCCTATTACTCATTGTGATGATAATAATTGCTATACTATTGGACCTATCCATACTATTAATGATGTGAGTGATTATGCTTATGATATGCAAAGGCCCAAGCTTGGGGATGCTATGTTTGATGAGAATGACATGTTTGAGAATTTATTTGCTGCAATTAATGTTTGTCCCAAGCTTGGGGATGCTATTCTTAATGAAGAAGATATTTTTAGTCTCCCAAGTTTTGATAAGCAAATTTATTTTGATGATAGCATGCTTCCTATTTATGATGATTATATTGATGAAAGTGGGTTTGGAAGAGTGTCAACTTTAGGAAGCAATGATCCCACTATTTTGGAGGGTGTTGAATCTTATCATGACAATTATGAAAGGGATTTGGAGAGATCATGACTTTATTTAGGAATGATTCCACTATCTTGGAAGAGGTTTCAATTGATTATGATGAGAACAAAGTTGCTACTTATGATGGTCATTGTGATAACACTTATGTTATAAAAAGTAGTGATTTTTATATTTATAAAACCTGTCATGATTATGAATACCCTTTTTCTGAACATTATTCTTTCAATGTGGAAACAATTTATAGTATTCGAGTTTCTTATGATACTCTCACTATTCCAAATGAGAAGAGTTTTGCTTATGTGGAGAGTAATAAAAATTCTATGCTTATGCATCATGAAAAGAGTGCTTTGTGTGATAGTTATATTGTTGAATTCATTCATTACGCTACTAGAAATTATTATGAGGGAGGAATATATGCTTGTAGGAATTGCAATAATATCAAGTTTCCTCTCTATGTGTTGAAAATCTTGAAGTTTTGGTTGTTTCACCTTCCTATGCTAGTTGATTCTTGTTCCCATAAGTTGTTTGCTCACAAAATCCCTAGGCATAGGAAGTGGGTTAGACTTACATGTGCTAGTCATATTCTTCATGATGCTCTCTTTGTGTTTCAACTCTTATCTTTTACACGAGCATCATTGAAATCATCATGCCTAGCTTAAAATGCATTAAAGAAAAGCGCTTGTTGGGAGACAACCCAATATTTACCCTTACTCTTTTTTGTGTTCACATGATTATGCTGCTGTAGTAATGATGTTTTATAGCTTTTGTTTCAATAAAGTGCCAAGTAAGACCTTTGGGATGGCTTACGGTAATAGTTGATTTGATCTTACTGAAAAACAGAAACTTTTGCGCTCACGAAAACAATTTTAATAATTCACATAAGCGTGATTTTAAGTTTATTATTTTTTCATAAGATTAATAAACAAATTTCTTAGGACTTCCTAATTTCTCAGGCTTTTTGGAGTTACAGAAGTATTCTAGAGTTCCAGATTACTACAGACTGTTCTGTTTTTGATAGATTCTATTTTCTATGTGTTGTTTGCTTATTTTGATGAATCCATGAGTAGTATCGGAGGGTATGAACCATGGAAAAGTGGGAATAAAGTATATATATATCACGAATATGAATTTAGAATGAGTTCACAACAGTACCTAAGTGGTGATTTTATTTTCTTATACTAACGGAGCTTACGAGTTTTCTGTTAAGTTTTGTGTTGTGAAGTTTTCAAGTTTTGGGTAAAGATTCGATGGACTATGGAATAAGGAGTGCCAAGAGCCTAAGCTTGGGGATGTCCAAGGCACCCCAAGGTAATATTCAAGGACAACCAAGAGCCTAAGCTTGGGGATGCCCCAGAAGGCATCCCCTCTTTCGTCTTCGTTCATCGGTAACTTTACTTGGAGCTACATTTTTATTCACCACAAGATATGTGTTTTGCTTGGAGCGTCATTTTATTTTATTTTGCTTGCTATTTGAATAACATCCCAAGATATGAAATTATTAAATTTTAGAGAGTCTTCACATAGTTGCACAATTATTCGACTACTCATTGATCTTCACTTATATCTTTTGGAGTAGTTTGTCATTTGCTCTAGTGCTTCACTTATATCTTTTTAGAGCACAACAGTGGCTTTATTATAGAAATTGTTGAACTCTCATGCTTGACATATATTATCTTGAGAGTCTTTTAGAACAGCATGGTAATTTGCTTTGGTTATAAATTTAGTCCTAATATGATAGGCATCCAAGAGAGATATAATAAAAACTTTCATATGAAGTGCATTGAATACTATGAGAAGTTTGATTCTTTATGATTGTTTTGAGATAGATGGTGATATTACAGTCATGATAGTGGATTAGTTGTGAATTTTAGAGATACTTGTGTTAAAGTTTGTGATTCCCGTAGCATGCACGTATGGTGAACCATTATGTGATGAAGTTGGAGCATGATTTATTTATTGATTGTCTTCTTTATGAGTGGTGGTCGGGGACGAGCGATGATCTTTTCCTACCAATCTACCCCCCTAGGAGCATGCACGTAGTACTTCATTTTTATAACTAATAGATTTTTTACAGTAAGTATGTGAGTTCTTTATGACTAATGTTGAGTCCATGAATTATAGGAACTCTCACCCTTCCACCATTGCTAGCCTCTCTAGTATCGCGCAACTTTCGCCGATACCATACACCCACCATATACCTTCCTCAAAAAAGCCATCATACCTACCTACTATGTCATTTCCATAGCCATTCTAAGATATATTGCCATGCAACTTTCCACCGTCCCGTTTATTATGAAACGCTCCATCATTGTCATATTGCTTTGCATGATCATGTAGTTGACATCGTATTTGTGGCAAAGCCACCATTCATAATTGTTTCATGCATGTCACTCTTGAATTATTGCACATCTTGGTACACCGCCGGAGGCACTCACATATAGTCATATTTTGTTCTAAGCATTGAGTTGTAATTCTTCAGTTGTAAGTAAATAAAAGTGTGATGATCTTCATTATTAGAGCATTGCCCCATGTGAGGAAAGGATGATGGAGGCTATGATTCCCCTACAAGTCGGGATGAGTCTCCAGACGAAAAAAAGGAGGCCATAAAAAAAGAGAAGGCCCAAATAAAAAAAGAGAGAAAAAGAGAGAAGGGGCAATGTTACTATCCTTTTTACACACTTGTGCTTCAAAATAGCACCTTGATCTTTATGATAGAGAGTCTCCTATTTTGTCACTTTCATATACTAGTGGGAATTTTTCATTATAGAACTTGGCTTGTATATTCCAATGATGGGCTTCCTCAAATTGCCCTAGGTCTTCGTGAGCAAGCGAGTTGGATGCACACCCACTTAGTTTATTTTTGAGCTTTCATACACTTATAGCTCTAGTGCATCCATTGCATGGCAATCCATACTCACTCACGTTGATATCTATTGATGGGCATCTCCATAGCCCGTTGATACGCCTAGTTGATGTGAGACTATCTTCTCCTTTTTGTCTTCTCCACAACCACCATATTCTATTCCACCGTAGTGCTATATCCATGGCTCTCGCTCATGTATTGCGTGAAAATTGAAAAATTTGAGTTGGTTGGCTTGTCATCGAGGTTGTGCATGATTTAAATATTTTGTGTGATGAAGATAGAGCATAGCCAGACTATATGATTTTGTAGGGATAACTTTCTTTGGCCATGTTATTTTGAGAAGAAATGATTGCTTTGTTAGTATGCTTGAAGTATTACTAGTTTTATGTCAATATTAAACTTTTGTTTTGAAACTTTTGGATCCGAACATTCTTGCCACAATAAAGAAGATCACATTGATAAATATGTTAGGTAGCATTCCACATCAAAAATTCTATTTTTATCATTTACCTACTCGAGGACGAGCAGGAATTAAGCTTGGGGATGCTTGATACGTCTTCAACGTATCTATAATTTTTGATTGTTCCATGCTATTATATTATCTATCTTGGATGTTTTATATGCATTTATATGCCATTTTATAAGATTTTTGGGACTAACCTATTAACCTAGAGCCCAGTGCCAGTTTCTGTTTTTTCCTTGTTTTTGAGTTTTACATAAAAGGAATACCAAACGGAGTCCAATTGACCTGAAAATTCACGGAGATTGTTTTTGGACCAGAAGAAGCCCATGGAGCATCGAGATGGACCAGAAGAGTCCCGAGGCCACCACGAGGGTGGAGGGCATGACCTACCCCTAGGCGCGCCCCTACCTCGTGGCTTCCTCGTGTACCCCCTGACTTGTTCCTAACACCAACACCTCTTATATATCCCCAAAGTTCCAGAACAGAAAGAAGATCGGGAGTTCCACCGCCGCAAGCCTCTGTAGCCACCAAAAACCAATCGGGACCCTGTTCCGACACCCTGCCCGAGGGGGGAATCATCACCGATGGCCTTCTTCATCATCCGGCGCTCTCCATGACGAGGAGGGAGTAGTTCACCCTCGGGGCTGAGGGTATGTACCAGTAGCTATATGTTTGATCTCTCTCTCTCTCTCTCTCTCTCGTGTTCTTGATTTGGCACGATCTTGATGTACTGCGAGCTTTGCTATTATACTTGGATCTTATGGTGTTTCTCCCCCTCTACCTTCTTGTAATGGATTGAGTTTTCCCTTTAAAGTTATCTTATCGGATGAGTCTTTAATGATTTGAGAACACTTGATGTATGTCTTGCATGTACTTATCTGTGGTGACAATGGGATATTCACGTGATCCACTTGATGTATGTTTTGGTGACCAACTTGCGGGTTCTGTGACCTTGTGAACTTATGCATAGTGGTTGGCACACGTTTTCGTCTTGACTCTCCGGTAGAAACTTTGGGGAACTCTTTGAAGTTCTTTGTGTTGGTTTGAATAGATGAATATGAGATTGTGTGATTCATATCGTATAATCAAACCCGTGGATACTTGTGGTGACATTGGAGTATCTAGGTGACATTAGGGTTTTGGTTGATGTGTGTCTTAAGGTGTTATTTTAGTACGAACTCTAGCGCTGTTTGTGACACTTATAGGAATAACCCAATAGATCGATCAGAAAGAATAACTTTGAGGTGGTTTTGTACCCTACAATAATATCTTTGTTTTTTCTCTGCTATTAGTGACTTTGGAGTGACTCTTTGTTGCACTTTGAGGGATTGTTAAATGATCCAATTATGTTATCATTGTTGAGAGAACTTGCACTAGTGAAAGTATGAACCCTAGGCCTTGTTTCGAAGCATTGCAATACCGTTTTCGCTCACTTTTGTTACTTTCTACCTTGCTGTTTTTATATTTTCAGATTACAAAAACCTATATCTACCATCCATATTGCACTTGTATCACCATCTCTTCGCCGAACTAGTGCACCTATACAATTTACCATTGTATTGGGTGTGTTGGGGACACAAGAGACTCTTTGTTATTTGGTGGCAGGGTTGTTTGAGAGAGACCATCTTCATCCTACGCCTCCACGGATTGATAAACCTTAGGTCATCCACTTGAGGGAAATTTGCTACTGTCCTACAAAACTCTGCACTTGGAGGCCCAACAGTGTCTATAAGAAGAAGGTTGCGTAGTAGACATCAATGTTGTATTCGGCACCCCCGATAATTTCCACAGCAAAGAATTAATCTTCGACAACGTACCCTTTCGAAGTGGTTATTACGCACTCCTCGGAGAGTCTACCTTCGCTCGATTCCACGCCATCCCTTACTACAGTTATCGAAAGCTTAAGATGTCGGGGCCGAACGACGTTATTATAGTCAATGGAAACACGGAACATTTTCCTCCAAACCAAGGAACAGATAGCGGCCTTCGCGTCCGAGGAAGCATCAAGAGCGCGAGCAGTGTCAAGTGGCCAGAGCCACATGAAGTGTTCAAGAAGTGTAAACTTCACCTACACTTCACCTCGGCGCACAAAAACGGTGACTCCTAATAGGGACGCACACTCCACTGCCCATTTCCATGACCGAGGTTTGTGTCCCTCGGATACACAAATTTGCGTTGAAAATCCCATGGAAGGTGGTGGATCACAGCATCCTGGGTAACGGTTCAGGTAAACTGACATGTTTTCCTGCACCCCGAGCGGTAAATTTACGCCCTGCTCTTAAGCATAGGGAAGACTCGGTCGGGGGCTGACTACGAATGGCATTTGATTCGAATTCAATAAACCTGGGCTAATCACCATTTCGAAGGAATTTAAGAAACGATGGGTCCCTTCACAAGCGAAGATGTCTTTCCTCGGACTCGACGAGGAACCGCTGTTTAACATGATGGAGGACGCACACCAGGAGGGCAATAAAGGACGTCAAGCCCACCATCCGATAACTAGCCGCGTTGTCCTTCTCGCCTATCTTTCATATTGATATCTTGTATCCTTTATGTTATAGTTCACATTGGTTCGATCCTTTTTATAAGAGAGGGCCCGATGTCACATCCTTTTATCCATCTCTCGAAACACAACTATAAACGATACAGGTGATGGATGCCTTTAAGGCACCATCGAACCTTATGGGGGGCTGTAGAATCAAGCCGACACCCTGTAACATCTGAGGTACTATAGAGAAGACCTTGGCCCCACATCCTCGGTATTTTGCATTATATGCATCAGTTTCGAGTTATGTCTTTGGTTAATAGCTCGGTTGCCCGGCTCCTGTGCTCACCTCTTACGTTCCGCTTTGTTTGGCTAGGAGGTAAAGGGAGCACCGTTGTGATTGTAACTTCTGGTTTAACCGGTCAAGTACCTCAGTTGGAGAAAGCCGAAAGTTGACTGTCACAACAAGCGTAAACTGGTCGGCGAACCGATGGCAGCGTCAAACTCTATACGACCGGTAGCGGTTGTCCATGTAAAACGAAGGGCTTTCCTTTTTCAAAAAAGCCGAATTGTTGCACGTTCGACCTCGGATATCCCGAGGATTCGACGTATACCAGGGGCTATTAATTTTTTTTCATTTATTTCTTCGGGTTTCAATGCTATTCTCATTTTTTCGTTTCTTTTCTTTTTACTTCTTCTTTTTTTGTTTTGCTTTCATTCCTTTTTATTCTTTCCACATGTTTCTTTGTTTTTTTGGTTTGTTTTGTTTCTTTTTTTGTTTTCATTTTTTCCTTTCTTTGTTCATTTTGTTTTCATTCTACATTTTTGTATATGTAAACAACATTTTTTTGTTACACATTTATCATTTTTTCAATACAACTTTAACATTTTTTAATACATAGTCAACATTTTTCTATACACATTTTTAACAATTTCAAATGCTTCATCAACATTTTTCAAATACAAGATTAACATTTTTCCTATGCACATTTTAACATTTTCAGAAATGCTTGACTAAGTTCTTCTAAATGCAATATTAACTTTTTTTGAACACATGGTCAACATTTTTCTATACACATTTTATATTTTCTAAATGCTTGATTAACATTTTTCAAATAATTGTTCAACATTTTTTCAAATGCTTGATTAACATTTTTGATATATATTTATAAAAAAATCATTTTTTTAATTACATGGTCAACATATTTTCTATACAAATTTAATATTTTTGAAATGCTTGATTAAAATTTTCAAATACTTTTTCTACATATTTTCGAATGCTTTGTTAAATTTTTTTATATAGATGATAATTTTTCTTCATTTTTAATACATGGTCAACATTTTTTCTATACACATTTACATTTTTTCAAATGCTTGATTACCATTTTTATATAATTGTACAACATTTTTACGAATGCTTGATTAACATTTTTATATGCATGGTAATGTTTTTTCATCATTTTTTAATACACGGTCAACATTTTTTCTATACATATTTCACACTTTTTAAATAGTTGTTCAAATTTTTTTGAAATGGTTGATTAACAATTTTTATATGCATGATCAAATTTGTTTCATCATTTTTGAAATACATAGTCAACATTTTCACTGGTTCAAATTTTTCTCAAATGATTGAATAACTTTTTTATATTTTTGTATTTTTCTCAAATGATTAAATTGTTTCACACACAATTTGTACTTTTGTATACATTTTCATATATGTGATATACATTTTCTCTATACACATTTAATATTTTTCAAATGCTTGGCCAACCTTTTCAAATGTTTTGATGAAGAATTACTTTTGTAATATATTTATTTAGAATATTTGTAAGTATAAATAAAAGTAAAAAAAGAAAGAAAAAAGAAAACAAAAAACATGAAAAAAAAACAGAAAACAAGGCCGCTGTTTCCCACGCGCCTGGGTCAACCTAACTGGCGGTTCCCTTCAGCGAGGGGTTCCTGAAATCACTAATTGAGGAGTACTCTTTGCAAAGATCACGCCCACCTTCTCAGGTTGTGACAAGCGGCGCGCTACATGTGCGCCACTTGTCGCAACCAAAGAGTTTTCCTTTTTTCATACATCTGCTTATTTAAAACGTTTTATCTCTTAAACCATGAGTCCAAATCTCGAACCGTTTTCATTGTTGGATTCCTTGCGTCGAGATTTTCAAAACTAGATCCTATCTTGATAGGTTTTGAAGAACTTTTTTTACGAAAATAATTAAAAAAAAATCAGAGAAAAAACAGAACTGAGAGCACGGAAACACTTTTTTTTTTCTGTTTCCGAGCCTCCCGCGAAAGCACAACCATGCCTCTCGCTAAAGCACAACAGTGCATGTCGCGGAAGCAAAATGTTGCCTCTCGCAGAAGGAAAAAACCAGAAAATGTTTTTTCGTTTTCGAGAGGTACGACCGTGCATCTCGCTGCAGAAATAAAAGAATAAACATGTTTAAAAATAAAGATGAAAAGAAGGTAAAATTTTATAATTAAAAGGAAATACAAAAACCAAAAATACAGAATAAAGAATGGGCCTAAAAGATAAATATAAAGGTCGAGAAAACTGATGGGAAAAAACGAACGTGCAGCACGAAGAACAAATGGGCCAGGGTGTCTGTTTTTTCTGAAAAACAGTAGAAAGCGAGGCTTATGGGAGAACAACTAACTGAAGAGCGCTCGTTTCCAGCCTCCCCAAAGGTCACTTGGGGATGGGCTGAGAGCATGCCACTCTCAGCCGTCGCCACGTGTCGCGCTTTGGGCACTTCCTACGAATTTTTTTAGTTTTATTTTTCCGCATAGGTTTGTTGCCTTTTAGATTTTCTGGCTTTTCGGTTTTTCACCAGCCTTTCTTAGAATTTTGACAAAAACTTTTTTGGAATTTGTTTATGCAAAAAAATGTTTCCTTTTCGCGAGAGGCACGGTTTTGCTTCTGTGAGAGGCATGATTTTGCTTCTTCGAGAGGCATGGTCGTGCCTTTCGGAAACGAAAAAATGCGTTTTCTCTTTTTTTTTTCTTCCGCGAGAGCCACGGTTTTGCTTCTGCGAGAGGCATGGTTTTGCTTCCGCGAGAGGCACGATTTTACTTCCGCAAAAGGCATGGCCGTGCCTCTGGGAAAGGAAAAAAAACGCGTTTTCTCTTTTTTTTCTTCCATGAGAGGCACGGTTTTGTTTCTGCGAGAGGCATGGTTTTGTTTTCGCGATAGGCTCCGTTTTGCTTGCGCAAGAGGCACGGCTGTGCCTCTCGGAAACAAAAAAACGTTTCTTTTACTCTTTTTTTTGCCGCGAGTGGCATGATGATAACCCACAAGCATAGGGGATCAATTGTAGCTTTTTTTGATAAATAAGTGCGTCGAATCCAACGAGGAGCTAAAGGTAGAACAAATATCCCCTCAAGTTCTATCGACCACAGATACAACTCTACGCACACTTAACGTTCGCTGTACCTAGAACAAGAATAAAACTAGAAGTACTTTGCGAGAATAGAACTACGAATAAATTGCAAGAAAATAAAAGTAGATAGCTTTTGTCACACAAGAAAGTTAATTGTCCCTAGGAGATCGATAACTATACCGGCGAGCATTATTGCAATTTTATATAAGGGAGAGGCATGAGCTAGCATACTTTCTCTACTTGGATCATATGCACTTATGATTAGAACTCTAGCAAGCATCCGCAACTACCAAAGATCATTAAGGTAAAACCCAACCATAGCATTAAGTATCAAGTTCTCTTGATCCCAAACACAACAACCCCTTACTCGGGTCTATGCTTCTGTCACACGCCACCCACCATAAAAGAATCATGAACGTATTGCAACACCCTACAACGGAGATTCCTCTTGTTTGCACAACATGGAGGGCACCATAGGACAACACCAAAATAAAATATACAACTCAAACCA
Source organism: Triticum timopheevii (assembly GCA_963921465.1). Lineage (NCBI taxonomy): Eukaryota > Viridiplantae > Streptophyta > Magnoliopsida > Poales > Poaceae > Triticum > Triticum timopheevii. The sequence goes on along the minus strand of OY997270.1, from coordinate 482,097,623 downwards.
ATCATGATCATCTATCAACCCATAGGACAAAACAGATCTACTCAAACATCATAGGATAACCACATATCATTGGATAATAATATATAGTATTGAGCACTAGAGAAATACAGCAGGAATAGAGAGGTTACACCACTGCATAGAGGGGGAGAAAGTTGGTGTTAACAGTAGCAATATTGTTGATGTAGATTGCCGTCACGATCCTTGCCCCAGCGGCACTCCGGCGCCACCGGGAGAGAGCCCCACTCCTTCTTTCTTGGCCTCCTCCCTAGATGGGAGGAGGGTTTCCCCTCTGGTCCATGGCCTCCATGGCAGCGGAGGGACAAGAGCCCCTCCGAGATTGGATCTCTCTCTTCTATATTTTGTTTTGCGTTCCTCTTTTCTGGACCTTCACCGTTTTTTAAATTTCGGGAGATCCGTAACTCCGATCGGGCTGAATTTTTACATGATTTTTTTTCATAAATTATCTTTCTTGCGCCTAAAGAAGGGCCCCAACCGACTTACGAGGTGCCCACAAGATTCCACCGCATTCCAGGGGGGCCAGGCGCGCCCTGGTGGGTTGTGGAGGCTGTGGGCCTCCGTTTGCGTTGATCCCAGCTCCCAAAAAATCACATATATTCCAGAATAATTCTTCGTAAATTTTTATAGAGTTTGGACTTCGTTTGATATGGATATTCTGCGAAACAAAAAACATGCAACAAACAGGAACTGGCACTGGGCACTGGATCAATATGTTAGTCCAATAAATTATATAAAATGTTGCCAAAAATATGTGAAAGTTGTATAATATTGGCATGGAAATAAAAAATTATAGATATGACGGAGACATATCAGCATCCCCAAGCTTAATTCCTGCGTGTCCTCGAGTAGGTAAATGATAAAAAAGATAATTTTTGATGTGGAAAGCATAATATTGATCATATATCTAATCATGGCATGAATATTAAGACAAGAGTGATTCAAAGCAATAGTCTATAATTTGACATAAAGACATCAATACTCACGCATCCCAACAAACAATCATGTCTTCCAAAATACCAATGTTAAAGAACATTGTCCCTACATAATCATATAGTCTTGTCATGCTCCATCTTCTTAACACAAAGTATTTATCATGCACAACCCCGATGACAAGCCGAGCAATTGGTTCATACTTTTTAATGTGCTTCAGCTTTTTCAACCCCCACGCAATACATGAGCATGAGCAATGGACATAGCACTATGGGTGGAATAGAGTATGATGATAGGGGTAAATATAGAGAAGACAAAAAGGACGAAAGTCTTACATCGACGCGACTAATCAGTGGGTTATGGAGATGCCCATTAGTTGATATCAATGCGAGGAGTAGGGATTGGCATGCAACAGATGCACTAAGAGCTATAAATGTATGAAAGCTCAAACTAAAAACTAAGTGGGTGTGCATCTAACTCTATAATGAAAAATTCCCACTAGTATATGAAAGTGACAACATAGAAGATTCTTTATATGAAAAACATGGCGCTACTCTGAAGCACAAGTGTGGAATTAGCATGCCCCTTCTCTCTTTGTCTTTTTTTTATTTTTTTATTTTTCTTCGGAGTCTCATCCCGACTTGTGGGGGATCATAGTCTCCATCATCCTTTCCTCACTGGAACAATGCTCTAATAATGAATAATGATGATCATCACACTTCTATTTACTTACAACTCATTATTACAACTCGATACCTAGAACAAAGTATGACTCTATATGAATGCCTCTGACAGTGTACCAGGATGTGTAATGATCTAGCATATCAAAGATATAAAAAAGGACAAGCCATGGAAATATCATGCTAGCTATCTTGCGATCATGCAAAGCAATATGAAAATGAATGCTCAAGTCATCAAAAGAGGAGCGGTGTGATACATCTCCAACATATCTATAATTCTCGATTGTTCCATGCTATTATATAATTATTCTTTGATGCTTTCCAATCATTTTTTGCAACTTTGTATCATTTTTTGGGACTAACCTATTGACATAGTGCCGAGTGCCAGTTGCTGTTTTTTTGCTTGTTTTTTACTTCGCAGAATATCAGTACCAAACGGAGTCCAAATGCAACAAAACTTTTTGGAGAATTTTTCTGGACCAGAAGACACCTGCTGGGCCAAAGAAGTACCAGAGGGGACTTCGAGGGGAGCACGACCCACCTAGGCGCGCCTGGGGGCCCATGCGCGCCCTGGTGGGTTGTGCCCACCTTGGCCGCCTCCCGCACTGCCTCTTTGCCCTATAAATACCCCGAAAATCTAAAAACCCTAGGGGAGTCGACGAAACACAATTCCAACCGCCACAAGTTCTAGAACCACCAGATCCAATCTAGACACTATCATGGAGGGGTTCATCATCCTCATTGGTGCCTCTCCAATGATGCGTGAGTAGTTCATTGTAGACCTACGGGTCCGTGATACGTCTTCGTTGTATCTACTTTTCCTAACGCTTTTCCTCTTGTTTTGGACTCTAATTTGCATGATTTGAATGAAACTAACCTGGACTGACGCTTTTTTCAGTAGAACTACCATGGTGTTGTTTTTGTGCAGAAATAGAAGTTCTTGGAATGGAACGAAACTTTGCGAGGTACAATAAAAGAGAATTTCTGGAGCCAAGAACCACCGGAGGGGGGCACCTGGGTGGGCACGACCCACCAGGGCACGCCACCCCATCCAGGCGCGCCCAGGTGGGTTGTCCCCACCTGGTGGCCCCGCAGACCCTTGATACATCTCCAACGTATCTATAATTTTTGATTGTTCCATGCTAGTATATTACCCGTTTTGGATATTTATGGGCTTTACTTTACACTTTTATATCATTTTTGGGACTAACCTACTAACTGGAGGCCCAACCCGAATTGCTATTTTGTTTGCCTATTTCAGTGTTTCGAAGAAAAGGAATATCAAACAGAGTCCAAACGGAATGAAACCTTCGGGAACGATCTTTTTGGAACAAACGCAACCCAGGAGACTTGGAGTGGACGTCAAGCAGCAGCTGAGGCGGCCACGAGGCAGGAGGGCGCCCCCCAGGGAGTTGGCGCGTCCCCACCCTCGTGGGCCCCTCATGGCTCCACCGATCTGCTTCTTCCTCCTATATATATCTACATACCCCGAGAACATCCAGGAGCACCACGAAAACCTAATTCCACCACCGCAACCTTCTGTACACGTGAGATGCCATCTTGGAGCCTTCGCCGGCTCTCCGCTGGAGGGGGAATTGATCATGGAGGGCTTCTACATCATCGCCAAGGCCTCTCCGATGAGTTGTGAGTACTTTACCATAGACCTTCGGGTCCATAGTTATTAGCTAGATGGCTTCTTCTCTCTCTTTGAATCTCAATACAAAGTTCTCCTCGATCTTCTTGGAGATCTATTCGATGTAACTCTTTTTGCGGTGTGTTTGTCGAGATCCGATGAATTGTGGGTTTATGATCAAGTTTATCTATGAAAAATATTTGAATCTCCTCTGAATTCTTTTATGTGTGATTGGTTATCTTTGCAAGTCTCTTCGAATTATCAGTTTGGTTTGGCCTACTAGATTGATCTTTCTTGCAATGGGAGAAGTGCTTAGTTTTGTGTTCAATCTTGCGGTGTCCTTTCCCAATGACAGCAGGGGCAGCAAGGCACGTATTGTATTGTTGCCTCGATGATAAAAAGATGGGGTTTATATCATATTGCTTGAGTTTATCCCTCTACATCATGTCATCTTGCCTAATGTGTTACTCTGTTCTTATGAACTTAATACTCTAGATGCATGCTGGATAGCGGTCGATGTGTGGAGTAATAGTAGTAGATGCAGGCAGGAGTCGGTCTACTTGTTGCGGACGTGATGCATATATACATGATCATGCCTAGATAATCTCATAACTATGCACTTTTCTATCAATTGCTCGACAGTAATTTGTTCACCCACCGTAATACTTATGCTATCTTGAGAGGCCACTAGTGAAACCTATGGCCCCCGGGTCTATCTTTTATCATATAAGTTTCCAATCTACTTTATTTTGCAATCTTTACTTTCCAATCTATATCATAAAAATACCAAAAATATTTATCTTATCTTATTATCTCTATCAGATCTCACTTTCGCAAGTGGCCGTGAAGGGATTGACAACCCCTTTATCGCGTTGGTTGCGAGGTTCTTGTTTGTTTGTGTAGGTAGGAGGGACTTGTGAGGAGCCTCCCACTGGATTGATACCTTGGTTCTAAAAAACTGAGGGAAATACTTACGCTACTTTGCTTCATCACCCTTTCCTCTTCAAGGGAAAACCAACGCAGTGCTCAAGAGGTAGAAAGAAGGATTTTTGGCGCCGTTGCCGGGGAGGTCTTCGCTCAAGTCAAGACATACCAAGTACCCATCACAAACTCATCTCCCTCGCATTACATTATTTGCCATTTGCCTCTCATTTTCCTCTCCCCCACTTCACCCTTGCTGTTTTATTCGCCCTCTCTTTCCCGTTCTCCCCCTTTTTTTGCTTGCCTCTTGTGTGCCTGTTTGCCCTTATGACTTTGCCTAAGAACGCTGATCTTCATCTTAGAAGGATGGAAGAGATCGAAATTAACGTTAGAAGCTTTATGACTTTACAATTTGAGCATAATAATTTCTTTAGAAACGAGCTTAATGAACAAAAAAGCTTTACGGAGTACATGAACAAAGAGCTGATGATATGTCTAAGGAATTTTATGGTTTGAATTCTCAGATTGCTCGTCTTGAAAAATCAATAGCCCAAATTCCTGATAAGCAAGCCACCATAGTCAATAAGATGGCTGCCAAACCAGAAGGGTTAGGTGAAAATAATGATGAAGATCTAAAAGTTATTGATGTTTCTCCTATTAAGTCTTTGTTTTGCAACATGAATCTTGATAATGATGGGACTGGAGATGAGTCAACTTTAGTTAAAAGGCGTCCCAATGATTCGGAGTTTTTAGATCTTGATGCTAAATTTGGTAAAAGTGGGATTGGAGAGGTCAAAACTTTACATAGCAATGAACCCACTATTTTGGATTTCAAGGAATTTAATTATGATAATTGTTCTTTAATAGATTGTATTTCCTTGTTGCAATCCGTGTTGAATTCTCCTCATGCTTATAGTCAAAATAAAGCTTTTACCAGACATATCGTTGATGCTTTGATGCAATCTTATGAGGAAAAACTTGAGTTGGAAGTTTCTATCCCTAGAAAACTTTATGATGAGTGGGAACCTACTATTAAAATTAAAATTAAAGATCATGAATGTTATGCTTTGTGTGATTTGGGTGCTAGTGTTTCCACGATTCCAAAAACTTTATGTGATGTTCTAGGTTTCCGTGAATTTGATGATTGCTCTTTAAACTTGCACCTTGCAGATTCCACCATTAAAAAACCTATGGGAAGGATTAATGATGTTATTATTGTTGCAAATAGGAATTATGTGCCCGTAGATTTTATCGTTCTTGATATAGATTGCAATCTTTCATGTCCTATTATTCTTGGTAGACCGTTCCTTAGAACGATTGGTGCAATTATTGATATGAAGGAAGGGAATACTAGATTCCAATTTCCATTAAGGAAAGGCATGAAACACTTCCCTAGAAAGAAAGTCAAATTACCTTATGAATCTATTATGCGAGCCACTTATGAATTGAATACCAAAGATGGCAATACTTAGATTTATTCTCGGTTTTATGCCCAGCTAGGGGCGTTAAACGATAGCGCTTGTTGGGGGGCAACCCAATTTTATTTTTGTTCCTTACTTTTTGCTTCTGTTTAGTAATAAATAAGTCATCTAGCCTCTGTTTAGATGTGGTTTTATGTTTTAATTAGTGTTTGTGCCAAGTAGAACCTATAGGATAACCTACAGTGATAGTTAATTTGATTCTGCTAAAAAACAGAAACTTCTGCGCGCACAAGAATAATTTTATTAAATCACAAAAACGTGCTTTTTAGTTGATTATTTTTGAATTAGATCAATAGACAAATTGCCCAGAACTTCCTATTTTGGTAGGATTTTTAGAGTTCCAGAAGCATTCGAAAGTTACAGATTGCTACAGACTGTTCTGTTTTTGACAGATTCTGTTTTTCGTGTGTTGTTTGCTTATTTTGATGAATCTATGGCTCGTATCAGGGGGTATGAACCATAGAGAAGTTGGAATACAGTAGGTTTAACACCAATATAAATAAAGAATGAGTTCATTACAGTACCTTAAGTGGTGGTTTTCTTGCACTAACGGAGCTCATGAGATTTCCTGTTGAGTTTTGTGTTGTGAAGTTTTCAAGTTTTGGGTAAAGATTTGATGGATTATGGAATAAAGAGTGGCAAGAGCCTAAGCTTGGGGATGCCCATGGCACCCCAATATAATTCAAGGACAACCAAAAGCCTAAGCTTGGGGATGCCCCGGAAGGTATCCCCTCTTTCGTCTTCGTCTATCGGTACCTTTACTTGGAGCTATATTTCTATTCGCCACATGATATGTGTTTTGCTTGGATCATTTTGTATGATATGAGTCTTTGCTTGGCATCCCCTCTTTCGTATTCGTCTATCGGTAACTTTACTTGGAGCTATATTTTTATTTTCCACATGATATGTGTTTTGCTTGGAGCGTCTTGTATGATATGATTCTTTGCTTTTTAGTTTACCACAATCATCCTTGTTGTACACGCCTTTTGGGAGAGACACAACATGATTCAGAATTTATTAGAATACTCTATGTGCTTCACTTATATCTTTTGAGCTAGACAATTTTGCTCTAGTGCTTCACTTATATCTTTTTAGAGCACGGCGGTGGTTTTATTTTGTAGAAATTATTGATCTCTCATGCTTCACTTATATTATTTTGAGAGTCTTTTAGAACATCATGGTATTTGCTATGGTTATAAAATTGGTCCTAGAATGATGGGCATCCAAGTTGGGTATAATAAAAACTATCATAGAAAGTGAATTGGATGCTATGATCAATTTGATGCTTGACAATTGTTTTGAGATATGAGGATGGTGATATTAGAGTCATTCTAGTGGAGTAATTATGAATTTGAGGAATACTTGTGTTGAAGTTTGTGATTCCCGTAGCATGCACGTATGGTGAACCGCTTTGTGATGAAGTTGGAGCATGATTTATTTATTGATTGTCTTCCTTATGAGTGGCGGTCGGGGACGAGCGATGGTCTTTTCCTACCAATCTATCCCCCTAGGAGCATGTGCGTAGTACTTTGTTTTAATAACTTGTAGATTTTTGCAGTAAGTATATGAGATCTTTATGACTAACGTTGAGTCCATGGATTATACGCACTCTCACCCTTCCACCATTGCTAGCCTCTCTTGTGCCACACAACTTTTGCCGGTACCATACACCCACCATATACCTTCCTCAAAACAGCCACCATACCTGCCTATTATGGCATTTCCATAGCCATTCCGTGATATATTGCCATGCAACTTTCCACTATTCCGTTTTTTATGACATGCTCCATCATTGTCATATTGCCTTTGCATGATCAGTAGTTGACATCGTATTTGTGGCAAAGCCACCTTGATAATTCTTTCATACATGTCACTCTTGATTCATTGCATATCCCGGTACACCGTCGGAAGCATCCACATAGAGTCATATTTTGTTCTAAGTATTGAGTTGTAATTCTTGAGTTGTAAGTAAATAAAAGTGTGTGATCTTCATTACTAGAGCATTGTCCCAAGTGAGGAAAGGATGATGGAGACTATGATTCCCCCACAAGTCAGGATGAGACTCTAGACGAAAAAAAGAAGAAGAGAAAGGCCCAAAAAAATGAGAGAAAAAGAGAGAAGGGACAATGCTACTATCCTTTTACCACACTTGTGCTTCAAAGTAGCACCATGATCTTTCATGATAAAGAGTCTCCTATGTTGTTACTTCCATATACTAGTGGGAATTTTTCATTATAGAACTTGGCTGTTATATTCCAATGATGGGCTTCCTCAAAATGCCCTAGGTCTTCGTGAGCAAGCAAGTTGGATGCACGCCCACTTAGTTTCTTTTGTTGAGCTTTTATACACTTATAGCTCTAGTGCATCCTTTGCATGGCAATCCCTACTCACTCACATTGATATCTATTAATGGGCATCTCCATAGCCCGTTGATACGCCTACTTAATGTGAGACTATCTTCTCCTTTTTTGTCTTCTCCACAACCACCATTCTATTCCACATATAGTGCTATGTCCATGGCTCACGCTCATGTATTGCCTGAAAGTTGAAAAGGTTTGAGAACATAGAAGTATGAAACAATTTCTTGGCTTGTCATCAGGGTTGTGCATGATTAAATACTTTGTGTGATGAAGATAGAGCATAGCCAAACTATATGATTTTGTAGGGATAGCTTTCTTTAGCCATGTTATTTTGAGAAGACATGATTGCTTTGTTAGTATGCTTGAAGTATTATTGTTTTTATGTCAATATGAAATTTTATTTTGAATCATTTGGATCTAAACATTCATGCCACAATAAATAAAATTACATTGAGAAATATGCTAGGTAGCATTCCACATCAAAAATTCTATTTTTATCATTTACCTACTCGAGGATGAGCATGAATTAAGCTTGGGGATGCTTGATACGTCTCCAATGTATCTACAATTTTTGATTGTTTCATGCTATTATATTACCCATTTTGGATGTTTATGGGCTTTACTTTACACTATTATATCATTTTTGGGACTAACGTACTAACTGGAGGCCCAACCCAAATTGCTGTTTTTTTTGCCTATTTCAGTGTTTCGAAGAAAAGGGATATCAAACGGAGTCCAAACGGAATGAAACCTTCGGGAGCGATCTTTTTGGAAGAAACGCAACCCAGGAGACTTGGAGTGGACATCAAGAAGCAGCCGAGGCGGCCACGAGGCAGGAGGGCGCGCCCCAGGGGGGTGGGCGCGCCCCCACCCTCGTGGGCCCACCGACCTACTTCTTCCTCCTATATATATCTACGTACCCCGAGAACATCCAGGAGCACCACGAAAACCTAATTCCACTGCCGCAACCTTCTATACCTGTGAGATCCCATCTTGGAGCCTTCGCCGGTGCTCCGCCGGAGGGGGAATCGATCATGGAGGGCTTCTACATCATCGGCAAGGCCTCTCTGATGAGTTGTGAGTAGTTTACCACAGACCTTCGGGTCCATAGTTATTAGCTAGATGGCTTCTTCTCTCTCTTTGAATCTCAATACAAAGTTCTCCTCGATCTTCTTGGAGATCTATTTGATGTGACTCTTTTTGCGGCATGTTTGTCGAGATCCGATGAATTGTGGGTTTATGATCAAGTTTATATATGAGAAATATTTGAATCTCCTTTGAATTCTTTTATGTGTGATTGGTTATCTTTGCAAGTCTCTTCGAATTATCAGTTTGGTTTGGCCTACTAGATTGATCTTTCTTGCAATGGAGAAGTGCTTAGCTTTGGGTTCAATGTTGCGGTGTCCTTTCCCAGTGACAGCAGGGGCAGCAAGGCACATATTGTATTGTTGCCATCGAGGATAAAAAGATGGGGTTTATATCATATTGCTTGAGTTTATCCCTCTACATCATGTCATCTTGCCTAATGCGTTACTCTGTTCTTATGAACTTAATACTCTAAATGCATGCTGGATAGCGGTCGATGTGTGGAGTTATAGTAGTAGATGCAGGCAGAAGTCGGTCTACTTGTTGCGGACATGATGCATATATACATGATCATGCCTAGATAATCTGATAACTATGCACTTTTCTATCAATTGCTCGACAATAATTTGTTCACCCACCGTAATACTTATGCTATCTTGAGAGGCCACTAGTGAAATCTATGGCCCCCGGGTCTATCCTTTGTCATATAAGTTTCCAATCTACTTTATTTTGCAATCTTTACTTTCCAATCTATATCATAAAAATACCAAAAATATTTATCTTATCTTATTATCTCTATCAGATCTCACTTTCGCAAGTGGCCGTGAAGGGATTGACAACCCCTTTATCACATTGGTTGCGAGGTTCTTGTTTGTTTGTGTAGGTAGGAGGGACTTGTGAGGAGCCTCCCACTGGATTGATACCTTGGTTCTAAAAAACTGAGGGAAATACTTACGCTACTTTGCTGCATCACCCTTTCCTCTTCAAGGGAAAACCAACGCAGTGCTCAAGAGGTAGCAACCCTGAAACCGACGCTATAAAATCCTATTCTTCCAGAAATAAGCCAGGGAGAAAGAATTATCGTGTTTCACGAGATGAAGCCATCGCCATCTCCTGCTCTTCATCGGGAGTGTAGATCTGGAGTTTGTTTGGGCCTCCGGAGAGGGGGATATTCAATCTTTGTCATCACCAACCCTTCTCCATCGCCAATTCCATGATGCTCCCCACTGGGAGTGAGTAACTCCTTCGTAGGCTGGTCGGCGAGGAGTTGTATGAGATTCATCATGTAATTTAGTTAGTTTTGTTAGGGCTTCATCCCTAGTATCCATTATGTTCTGAGATTGATATTGCTATGACTTTGCCATGCTTAATGCTTGTCACTTTGTGCCCGGGTGCCATGATTTTAGATCTGAACCGTTTATGTTATCACCATTATATCTGTGCTCTAGATCTGATCTTGGAAGTTATAGTCACCTACTACGTGTTATGATCCGGCAAACCCCGGAGTGACAATAGTCAGGACCACTCCCAGTGATGACCGCAGTTTGAGGAGTTCTTGTATTCACCATGTGCTAATACTTTGTTTCGGTACTCTATTAAAAGGAGGCCTTAATATCCCTTGGTTTCCAATAGGACCCCGCTGCCACGGGAGGGTAGGACAAAATATGTTAAGCAAGTTCTTTCCATAAGCATGTATGACTATTTACGGAATACATGCCTACATTATATTTATGAACTGGAGCTAGTGCCGTATCGCCCTAGGTTATGACTGTCTCATGATGAATATCATCCAACGGGTCGCCGATCCAATGCCTATGATTTTCCTACATATTGTTCTTGCTAAGTTACTACTACTGTTGTTACCATTGCACTTGCTACAAAATCACTGCTATCACTGTTACCGTTACCATTGCTGCTACCATTACTATCAAAACTATCATACTACTTTGCTACTGATCACTTTGCTGCATATAATTAATCTCTAGGTGTGGTTGAATTGACAACTCAGCTGCTAATACTTGCAAATATTCTTTGGCTCTCCTTGTGTCGAATCTATAAATTTGGGTTGAATACTCTACCCTCAAAAACTGTTGCGGTCCCATATATTTGTGGGTTATCAGTCCGTAGGCAGTAGCTAGATGGCTTCTTCTCTCTTTTTGATTCCCAATACAATGGTCTCTTGGAGATCTATTTGATGTTACTCTTTTTGTGGTGTGTTTGTTGGGATCTGATGGACTTTGACTTTATGATAAGATCTTTATATCCATGAAAGTTATTTGAGTTTATTTGATATCTTATATGCATGATTACTTATAGCCTCGTATTTCTTCTTCGAATCTTTGGTTTAGTTAGGCCGACTAGATCGATTTTTCTTGCCATGGGAAGAGGTGCTTTGTGATGGGTTCGATCGTACGGTGTTCTTTCCCAGTGACAGAAGGGGCATTGAGACACGTATGTATCCACTACTAGGGAAAACCTTATACACAGAATGTTACCAGTAGTGCTGTACAAAATCATACGCTACTGCTACTTAGTAGCAGCGCGTGTAAAATAACCGCGCTACTGCTATGACTTTAGCAGTAGCGCGTACTAGCAAAAAGCGCTACTGCTATGTTTGAACTGGGCGCACATGGCTAGCCCAACCTAGCAGTAGCGCGTATACAGGCCCAGCGCTACTGCTACTCTCCTTAGCTGTAGCGCGCTTACGTGTAAGGCGCTACTGCTAACGGAAATAAAATAAAGTGAAAAACAAGTAGAAAAGTAAATGAAAATGAAAGAAATAGAAAAAGGAGAAAGGAAAAAAATGTAAAGAAAAATAAAAGAAAAAGGGAAAAAAGGAGAAAGGAATATCAGTAGCGCGTTTCCAAAAATGCGCTGTAGCTAACATAGCTATAGCGCGTTTTCGGAAACGCGCTACCGTTACGTTTCACTTAAACAGCGGTTTCCCCCCCGCCCCCTGGCCGCCACACTTCTTCCCCAAATCCCTCGCCCTCGCCGCCGTCTCCCCAATTCGCCGTTGCCCCACTTCGCCGCCGTCTCCTACCGGCGTGGACACCCGCAACCTCACCGTCTCCCCCCGAGGCCGTCGTCATCCTCACAGCCGCCGCCCGAGGCCACCCTCAGCCTCACCGCCGCCGCCCGATCGAGGCCGCCCTCGACGTCACCGTCCGCGCCCTCCACCTCACCACCGCCCAAGCCCGCCCAGGACCGCCGTTGCCCGTGCTTGAGCCTGCCCTCTCCGCCCCTGCCCCCATCACCGAGCACCTCCTCGCCACCGTCTCTCCCCTCTGTGTAAGTCCCCCACCCCTCCCCCCACTCCTCTCTCTCTGAATTTTAGAGAAAAAATTAGTAGAGCAAAAGTTTGTTTATAGCAAAAAATTTAGTTTAGAGCAAAGGATGTTAAGTAGTAGATGTTAGAGCAAAAATTAGTTTAGAGCAAAAAATTTGGTTTGCAACAATAGTTAGTTAGGGCAGTAGTGTTTAATTAGGGCAGATGCTGCTTGTATAGTATATAGTGATACTAGTAGATGTTAATTAGGTTAGGGCAATAGTGGTACTAGTAGATGTTAATTAGATATTTTTCAGTTAGGGCACTAGAGTTTTGCTAGGTTAATTAGGTTAGTAGTGCTGCTAGTAGTAGTGGTACAGTAGGTTAATTATGTGATGTTAAATGAATAACCTAAATGAATGAAATTAGTAGTTAACTAATTTTTTTCTTTTCATCATTATAGAGCACTAAAGTTAACTGAATTTTGTTCTATTAGTAGTTAAATGAATTTTTTTCTACATTTTGTTTTTGAATTAGCTTGTGAAATTTGGACATGTGGTTGCTCGTATATATTTGGACATGTGTTGCAGTGTCGAAGAGGGATATTTGAACACTGTTTCCAGGGAATGATGCTGAGTGGCCTATGTTTTGCCGGAATGTTCATTCATTTTTGTTCCGGCAAATTTCAGGTTCTCGATTTGTCCACTTTTTAGCAAAGGTCATGCCGAAATTTTCCGTGAATTTCGGCATGAGTTGTGCTACAAACTAGGACATATCGAGTGCCCGGGATTTGCCGCACCAGGAAGGAGTCAACATTCCTGCAAAATAATAGTCCTTTTTTATGTCATTATTCATTTTATTAGGTCTAGAATTAATTGACTAGATTTAATCATAGGAAACATGGCTAGCAACGATGAAGGACATGGTTCTGGTGATTGCGACGACGTCTACCGGGCGGCAGACGAATTTTTTAGCCTTACCGACGATCAACAAATGTTGTTGCTGGGCCCACCGGTGGCATCGGGGACGGAGACCGACACGCAGACCGGTGCTGAGACCGACATGCAGACCGGTGTTGAGAATGAGACCGGCGCTGAGATTTAGACCGGCATCGAGACCGGCGCTGAGACCGGTGCTGCCTCGGGGAGCGGAGCCGGTGTAGAACCGAAAGCAAAGAGGCAACAGCTTCCTAACAAACTTAGGACTACTAGACTGGTGGTCACGGAGGTGGACGACGGCAATTTTGAGCCAAAGGCGCCCGAGGAAGCGCGCGCGTGCTACGGCAATCAAATAGGCTGCATCATACGGACAACCGCCACCATCAACGATGAGAAACTAAAGAAGATAGAAAATATGAGGAGCTCCCTCCTAAAGAAGTTTCACCAGATATTCTTGTTCCCGGGCTGGAATGAGAAGGATTATGAAGATCCAGACAAGGACCCGGCAATGAAGAAGATAAACAAACACGCCATGACCAAGTTTAGCGACGCGTTGGCCGCCTGGAAAAATCGAGTGAAAGCAAAGATCAACGACGGGGAACCCTACTCCGAGATTGTAAAGGATAATCCGACAATTACGGAAGAGCAGTTTCAAATATTCAAGGAGGCTTGCGAGGCCGAAGCTGCCAAAAAAAAAGTCTAAGTACATGAAGGGGCTTCAAAAGAGGAACATTGGGAGCCACCACCTTGGAAGCCGTGGTTACGGTGGAAAGAGGTCCAAATGGGCCAAGGAGGACGCGGAAGCCGCGAGTCTGGGCATCCCAGACCCCTTGGCGGATTTCACTGTCCCGCAGGAGTGTGACGTCCTGAGGGCCCGGCACCGTTGGGACCCAGTGAAGAAGGTTTACGAGACAACACCGGTCATTACGGAGTTCATGAGACTGCTGGTAATTTTAGTTTCTGATCAATTCGACTGCACATGTTAGTCATATTTGTAAACAATCCTTGTGCCTTTTGCAAAGAGAGCAGCACCGGATTGCAGCCGAAAGCGACTCGCCGTCTGAGGCATTGGCGAGGCCCAAGTGGGACACTCCATTCAACCGGGCGTTGAACATATTGAAACAAGAACCGGTGGATACTCGACCATCGTATGGACGCGTGCACGGTGTTGGAGACGGCGCCACGTGGAAGAAGTACTACCGTGAGACCACGGAGGAGAAAAAGGAAAGACGGAGGTTAACTGAAGAAAGCATCGATAAGAAGGTTGAGATTGCGGTTGAGAAGAAATCATCTCACACAGTCGCAATAGCGGTAGCTACCGCAAAACACGCAATTGCAGATATATCTACTTCCTTGGTGACGGGCGTTTACACTTGGACAAGGCAAAATCCAGAAAAAAAATGCAGAGGACTTTCCCCTTGCTGACTTCTTGGGAGCACCTGCTCCCGCACTGACTCCCGCACCTGCTCCCGCACCGGCTCCCGCACCTGCTCTCGCACCGGCTCCCGTACCTGCTCCCGCACCAGCTCCCGCACCGGACGTGCTCGGTGGTGCCTCCTCTTTGGCTGAGCTCGACGCCCTAACGGTATCTGTCACACCGGCCCCCTTCAATATAAATGTATAATCTCCCGTTTTCGTTGCCTTTCGGATGTCTCACGTCGCAGACTTTTCTTTGCAGGCCGACGAAACCCCGTGCACCATATTGTACACCATCGGCGAACAGAAGGTGGACGTGGGGAAGGGGACGATAATGGAGCCGAAGGAACCATTGTTCCACAGCCGGTCGATCCCCCCGAACGTCTTCAAGGTTTCCGTGGCCAGTGTCAAACCGGGCCCCGAGAATTTGCCTCCTCTAATACTAGTGGGGGATGACGATGAGACCTCGCGGCGGCTTGGTGATTGTTGCAATGGGTGGGTCCTGTTGTGGCCAAAGAGTCTGGTTCGTCTGGAGGCGGCCGGGAGCACACCCACGAGCACGCAGCCTCAGCAAGGTATGAACATCAACACCCCACCTACCCAATTAGCACCGGGTGTCGGGTTGGGTGATAGCGGACGGGCTAAGCAGGTGGCTCCATTAGTCGCTGATGATGTCGCCATGGATGAGGATGAGGATGACGATGGCGCTGAACAGTATGTCTATACTGGCGCCTCCTCAGGGTTTGAGCGTCATGAGTCGGTGCCTGAATTACCGTCTCAACGTATTATTGATGACCATCCGGTGGTAAAGAAGTCTAGGAAGAGAGCGAGGAAAGGCAAAAAAGCTGATTCTATGATCCAGCCGCCTCAGCAGCCTCGACTTCAGGACCGTGTAGATATCCCCGATGCGGATAAATGGCATATCCCCGGTCGACCAATCCTACCTGAAACAGCGCTACGGGCCAGATTCGGCGATCTAAGGAGACTTCATGACGATGTGCTGCGGGTAGAGAAAGGCCTCATTGCCTCGAAAGATCTAGGATACCCACTCTACGTGGTTAACGTTCCGCGGCAAATGTCGTACGTCAACGACTTCCCCGCGGATAAGTTCTTCCTCCGATTCGATTACATATTCGACATGTTTCACGTGAAGAAGCTGGATTTTACGTTTGTCCGCCTTTATGCCTTACACATGAACTACATCATTGGGGTTGAGCAGATACGTTTTATCTGTGTCGCTGACCCGTACTACATGCACGAGGGCTTCTTGGGAGTCTGTGCACAGCATCGTGAATACGCGAGGGATTACATCGTCAGTTTCATGCTCGCCAATAAGGACAAGGAGGCGATTCTCGTGCCTTATCATCCCGTGTAAGTCATCCGCGCTGCTATCCTTCCTTCGATTTCAATAATTCATTTGCACGGTGGAGGCTAATTAATTTGAGGTGTACTTATTTTGCGCAACGGCGGGCGTGCCGTCCTCATCATCCTCTACCCCCGATTCTCCCACGCTCTTTACTTGGACTCGTCGAAGAACATTCACAAAAAGGATTACACCCACATCAAAGATGTTCTCGACAGTGCTATGTTTTACTACCAAGCAAGGGGTGGAGAGGTTAGGGACAAGAAGAGAAGGGGCGGCAGGGCCGCCTTCAGCCATAAGACCGACTTCTGCTGCATCCAGCAACCGAACGATTCTCTTAATGATGGATTCTATGTCCTACACCACATGCTGGAGTACAGATGGGATCACCAGAACCTTCACATGGCACCTAGATCTGGCGATGCCCATATTCTGCAATGGGCAAAGGACATAGGAGATATCGAGGATCATCGACTTCGAGCTGAGTTCTATAACATCCAGCGCGAACTTGCCCAAATCATCATGAATGAGGTCGTCGGAAAAACAGGGATGTTCCATGCAGAAGGACAAATGTCGCGGGAAGACGTCCGAACATGGATAGCCTCTCAGCGTCTCGACATGAAGCCTTTCACTAAGCTTGATGACTATCTCCCTGACATGGATGGATGGCACGACATGATGGAGTGACTGTCGATATATGACAATGTGTCCGTTTAGTCCATACTTTCTTTTATGACAAAACTTTGAGTTATGCACGGTGAAACTTTATTTGTGATGTAATTAAACCGTCCTCTAGTTAGGTCATTTTGGGTACGATGAACTTTGTTATTTATGCTTATGATATGTTGTTTCTATTTTTGCCAAGTCTGTCTCTTTCTGTTGCTCAACTATATATGTTGCATATCATCGACTCATGTGACGATGCAGGTGCATAGATCATAGATGGTGAAGAAGTGCTACGCCAGGAGTATATATATGACAAGTGGCCGGAGTGTCAGGCCCAGGTGTACCGGTTTTCGGTTTCCGAGCGACACGCAGTACTTAGTTTAGGTTCACGCTAATGCAAGAGAGGGATACGAACTCATGTACTCAAAGTTATAGCTATTCTCGCATATATCATTGTTTAGATGGATGATGATGTATTTGCAAGTAATCGAGACTTGTATCGCTATTTTCGAGATTGATGACGAGAGACCACTTTGTGTTGGATGATGATTATGATGATGACATGATTTGATGGGACTAATTGTATGTATATGCTATGATTACATTTGTATGTGGATGATATGCTAAAGATTATTGTATAAAGCCTATTCAAATACAAAACAAATAAAAAACAAATATGCAGGAAAAAAACTAATAAAACTAGTAGTAGCGAGGGGGGGGGGGGAATTTAGCAGTAGCGCCGTCTTCCCAGTAGCGCTTCCTGCTAAACAGCGCTGCAGATAATATCAGTAGCGCCCTTTTCCAAAGAGCGCTACAGCTATTCATCAGTAGCAGTAGCGTGGGTCAACAGGCGCTACTGCTATACGTTAGCTGTAGCGCCTTATTAGTAGCGCTGGTACCCGCGCTACTAAGAGGGCCAAAACCCGCGCTGCTGCTAGGCTTTTCCCTAGTAGTGATCGTTGCTATTAAGGATAACAAGACGGGGGCTATTCCTACATGAATAGATCTCGTCTACATCATGTCATCTTTCTTAATTCATTACTCCGTTCCTCCATGAACTTAATACACTAGATGCATGCTGGATAGCGGTCGATGTGTGGAGTAATTGTAGTAGATGCACATAGGAGTCGGTCTACTAATCTTGGACGTGATGCCTATATAATGATCATAGCCTGGATATCGTCATAATTATTTGAGGTTCTATCAATTGGCCAACAGTAATTTGTTTACCCACCGTGTGCTATTTTCTCGAGAGAAGCCACTAGTGAAATCTACAGCCCCTAGGTCTATTTTCTCATCATATATTTTCAGATCTATATTGCTATTTGCCTTTTTATTTATCTGCATCTTTTATTTTCAGATCTATATTACCAAAACCCCAAAAATACCTCGTTGAATTTTATTTGCCTTTATTTTATTTGCATCTACCAGTCTATCACCTTACCAATCTTCTACCCGAGAGGGATTGACAACCCCTCTTTCGTGTCGGGTTGCAAGTATTTGTTTTTTGTGTGTAGGTACCGTTTAAATAGTGTTGCTTGGTTCTCCTACTGGTTTGATACCTTGGTTTCATAATTGAGAGATCTACCTACCTTAGCTGTACTGCATCATCCCTTACTCTTTGGGGAAAATACTGACACGGATACAAGACATCGTGAAAGGGAGGATCAAAGATCTGCGTCATTGCTGGGGAGACATCATCAACATCTATCAGGTTCCTAATCACAAATCTCATCTCCTTGCAATTTATATTATTTGCCATTTGCCTCTCATTTTCATCTCCCCCACTTCATAAATTTGCCGTTTTATTCGCTTTTTTTGTTCGCCTTTTTCCTGTTAAATCTCTTGTTTGCTTGTGTGACCATGTGTCTTATATTTGCTTGCATCTGTGCTTGCTAAAAATCTATTGATATGGATCCTCATCCACTAGCTGATCTTTTTAAGAGATCTAATTATGTTGAACTAGTTGCTAGTGATTTGAGTGCACTTGATTATCTCTATGAAGTTTTGCTTGAATTTCGTGAATCTGAAAATTGTGATGAAGTGTTAGAAGAAGAAATTTATAAAGTGATTCATGATAGCTCCTTGAATAAAAAGCATGATTGCAATGATGGTATTACAAATTCTATTAATATCAATTATGCTAATAATATGCAAAACCCCAACCTTGGGGATGCAAATTTTGCTATGTCCACTACTTATTGTAATGATCATGATTGGGGTGATTCTTCTTAAGATCTTGAAAATTTATTTAATCCTCGTGATGAATATGATATTGATGATAATGCTTGCAATAGTATTGAAAGTGGGTTTGGAAGAGCGTCAACTTTAGGTAAAAATAATCCCACATATTTGGAGAGTGTTCAATCTTATGAATTTTTTGGTGAAAGTGGGTTTGGAGAGGTCATGACTTTAGTTGATGTTAATCCCACTATCTTGGAAGACTATAAAATTTTATGCATGTGGATCATGAAGAGAAAATTTTATATGATAGCTATATTATTGAATTTGATTATGATCCCACATATAATTGCTATGAGAGAGGAAAATATTGTGGTAGAAATTTCCATGTCACTAAATTACCTCTCGTTATGTTGAGATTGCTTTTGCTTCTTTCTTTTTCCCGGCATATGCTAGTTTTTGCGTGCCTTGATAACTTGTTTGCTTATAAAATGCTTATGCATAGGAATTATGTTAGTCTTAAATATGTTTGTCACATGTTTTATGATGCTCTCTTTGTATTTCAATTATTATCTTTCTTGTGAGCATCAGTAAACTTATCAATGCCTAGCTAGGGGCATAAAACGATAGCGCTTCTTGGGAGGCAACCCAATGAATAAAATGTATTTTTGCCTTTTTCTTTCCGTTCTTGAGTGTTTGGACAATTATGCTACTATTAGGATTGTTTTTTATGTTTCAATTAGTTTTTATGCCAAGCTAAACCTTTGGGATCATGTTGGGTGATAGTTGATTTGATCTTGTTGAAAAATAGAAACTTTGGCACTTAGTAAAATAATTTTCGTAAATCACAGAAATGTGCTTTTGCTCTGAGGTTCTTCTACACAAGATTTATATACAAAATTTCCACGTTTTCCTAATTTTTCAGAATTTTTGGAGTTACAGAAGTATACGAAGTTCCCTGATTACTACAGACTGTTCTGTTTTTGACAGATTCTGTTTTCTTTGCATTGTGTGCTTATTTTGATGAATCTATAGTTTGTATCGGGGGGTATGAGCCATAGTAAAGTTGCAATACAGTAGATATAATGCAAAAAGTAAAATATTAATGGGCTTGCAATAGTACTTATAGTAGTGATTTGCTTTTTTATACTAACGGATGTCACGAAGGTTTTGTTGAGTTTTGTGTGATTGAAGTTTTCAAGTTTCGGGTGAGATCACGATGGGTAAGGGAATAACGAGAAGCAAGGGCCTGATGTTGGGGATGCCCCATGGAACCGCATGATAATATTCAAGGATGAACAATCAACTAAGCTTGGGGATGCCCTGAGTGGCATCCCCTCTTTCTTCTTACAACCATTAGTATTTTACTTGGAGCTATATTTTTATTCGTCACATATCATGAGTTCTGCTTGGAGCGTCTTGTACTATATGAGTCTTTGCTTGTTTTGCTTTTTAGTTTGTCACAAGTATCCTTGATGGACACACCTATTTGAGAGAGCCAAAATTATGCTATGATTTGTTAGAATTGCTCTATATGCTTCACTTAGAATTTTTTTGAGCTATGGAATTGCTCTAGTGCTTCACTTATATCTTTTTGAGCATGGTGTGCTTTAATACTTTTGAGGAAATGCTCTTATGCTTTACTTAGATTTATTTGAGAGTTAGAAATTTTGCAGAAATTCTTTCATGCTTCACTTATATTATTTTGAGAGATGAAAATCTTTATGCTCATGTTCCGCACTTAAATTTGTTGGATCTTATCAGAAGCAACATATGAAACTAGTCCAGAAGTGACAGATATTCAAGAGGGATGTAATAAAAACTTTCATGAAGATCATTGGACAAAATAAACTTGATTCCTTGTAATAGTTTTGAGAAATGATGATAGTAATATGTGAGTCATGTTGATGAGTAATTATGCTTTAGTAAGAATATTGATGTTAAGGTTTGTGATTCCCTATGCAAGCATGAAAGTCAATAGTTATGCAATGAAATTACATTCTACTTTTTGTTCATTATTCGGTGTTAGTTATGCTTAATACTCTCTTATGTGATTTTTTGTTTCTTGGTTGGTTGTTTCTCAATCTTTTGCTAGCCTTCACTTGTACTAAGTAGAAATACTACTTGTGCATCCAAAATCCTTAAACCCAGTTTTGCCACACGAGTCCACCATACCTACCTGTATGCGCTATTCCCGTGCCGTTCTAAGCAAATTTGTATGTGCCATCTCTAAATTTTGAAAATAATTTTCTTTTTGTGTTATGGGGTGGCCAATATTTTCCATGCGAGATGTGTTGTTCTCAAGATGAGTGTTTATTCACTTGTCATTGCACGAGAGTACGACAAAGGTATTAGGGATGCCCAGTCCCGAAATAAAAAATGAATTTACTTTATGTTTTCAAATAATAAATTCCTTGGAAAGTGTTGGTATGGAGGGCACCCATGGATACGGCTAGCCATGGATTGTGAAAGAATGGTGGAAAAAGGAATAAACTTTATTTTCTGTTTGGGAACCACCTATGATATATCTATCATGAAAAGTGTTGGGAATTACTCGGCCATTTTCGTTGATGGGAAAAGTATGCCTCTCAAAATGTTTTTATCTCTCTTTTTCACTTTGAGCTCTGGCACCTCTATAAATCCCTACTTCCCTCTGCGAAGAGACTTCCTATTTACTTTACGCAAATTTTTATTTTTATTTTGAATCTCCATCTTCTCTTATAAAGCACCAACTAAGGGGCACTATGATCGTACTTGAGCATTGGATGTAGCTAATATGCGAGTGTGTTTCATGAATGGATCAATGATTGAGCATGATGGGCTTGGGATAACTCGATTTAGTGTTGATATTTTGAAAGACATGGTTGCTTGTTGATTTTCTTGAGTATTGAAGTCTTCATGTCAAAACTAGACTATTTCTTTGAACCATATAAAAGTCTAAATGTCCATGCTACAAAAGACAAGAATGTCATGAACATGATAGGCAACATTCCACATCAAAAATTCTGTTTTTATCATTTACCTACTTGAGGACGAGAAGGAATTAAGCTTGGGGATGCTGATCTGTCTCCAACATATCTATAATTTTTTATTGTTCCATACTGTTATCTTATCATTCTGGGATGTTTTACAATCATTTTTTAGAAACTTTATATCATTTTTTGGGAATAACCTATTGACATAGTGCCCAGTGCCAGTTGCTAGTTTTGCTTGTTTTTACTTTGCAGAATATCAGTATCAAACAGAGTCCAAATGCAACGAAACTTTTTGGAGAATTTTTCTGGACCAGAAGACACATGCTGGGCCAAAGAAGTACTAGAGGGGGCTCTGAGGGGGGCACAACCCACCTGTGGGCGCCTGGGGCCCCAGGCGCGCCCTGGTGGGTTGTGCCCACCTCAACCGCCTCTCGCACCGCCTCTTTGCTCTATAAATACCCTGAAAATTCAAAAACCCTAGGGAGTCAACGAAACACAACTCCAGCCGCCGCAAGTTCCAAAACCACTAGATCCAATCTAGTCATCATCACGGAGGGGTTCATCTTCCTGATTGGTGCCTCTTCGATGATGCGTGCGTAGTTCATTGTAGACCTACAGGTCCGTAGGCATTAGATAGATTGCTTCTTCTCTCTTTTTGATTCTCAATACAATGGTCTCTTGGAAATCTAGTTGATGTTACTCTTTCTGCGGTGTGTTTGTTGGGATCCGATGAACTTTGAGTTTATGATCAGATCTTTATATCCATGAAAGTCATTTGAGTTTCTTTGATCTCTTGTATGCATGATTACTTATATCCTCGTATTTCTTCTTCGAATCTTTGCTTTAGTTAGGCCGACTAGATCGATTTTTCTTGACATGGGAGGAGGTGCTTTGTGATGGGTTCGATCGTACGATGTTCTTTCTCAGTGACAAAAGTGGCAGCGAGACACGTATGTATAGTTGCTATAAAGGATAACAAGAGGGGGCTACTCCTACATGAATAGATCGCATGTACATCATGTCATTGTTCTTAATGCATTATTCCGTTTCTCCATGAACTTAATACACTAGATGCATGCTGGATAGTGGTCGATGTATGGAGTAATAGTAGTAGATGCAGACAGGAGTCGGTCTACTAATCTTGGACGTGATGCCTATATAATGATCATTGCCTGGATATCATCATAATTATTTGAGGTTCTATCAATTTCCCAACAGTAATTTGTTTAGCCACTATGTGCTATTTTCTCGAGAGATGCCACTAGTAAAATCTACGGCCCCGGGTCTATTTTCTCATCATCTATTTTCAGATCTATATTGCTATTTGCCTTTTTATTTATTTGCATCTTTTATTTTCAAATCTATATTAGCAAAAACCCAAAAATACATCGCTGAATTTTATTTGCCTTTATTTTGTTTGCATCTACCAATATATCACCTTACCAATCTTTTACCCGAGAGGGATTGACAACCCCTCTTTTGCGTCGGGTTGCAAGTATTTGTTCTTTGTGTGCAGGTACCGTTTACATAGTGTTGCTTGGTTCTCCTACTGGTTTGATAACCTTGGTTTCATAATTGAGGGATCTACCTACCTTAGCTGTACTACATCATCCCTTACTCTTTGGGGGAAAATACGGATGCAGATACAAGACATACGAAAGGGAGAATCACATCAGAAGTTGCATGACAATATATCTCAGAATGACTATAGAAATACCATAATAGGTAGGTATGGTGGCTATTTGAGGAAGATATAATAAGGCTTATGTGTGATAGAGCGTATCATATCATGGAGTTTGGATGCACCTGCGAAGTTTGCACCACATCTCAGGGTGAGAAAGAGAAATGCACGGTACCATAGAGGCTAGCAAATTGTGGAAAGGTAAGAATACGTATAATCCATGGACTCACATTAGTCATAAAGAACTCATATACTTATTGCAAAAGTTTATGAGCCCTCGAAGCAAAGTACTACTACGCATGCCCCTAGGGGGATAGATTGGTAGGAAAAGGCCATCGCTCATCCCCGACCACCACTCATAGGGAAGACAATGAATAAAAATCATGCTCCAATTTCATAGCATAACGAGAGACTATACGTGCATGCTTCGGGAACCACAAACCTTAACACCAATATTCTTACTAACCACAACCGTTTACTAGTACCTCCCACATATTCCATCTCTATATCGCAAAACTATTGCAAGGAATCAAACATATCATATTCAATGATCCACAAGTTTTATGTTGGATTTGATGACTAACCATGTGAATAACCAATTCCTATTGACTCTCTAAATAGATTTAAGTGAAGCATGAGAGTTTAATTCGTTCTAGAAAATACCATTCTCTAACAAATATAAGTAAAGCAAAAGAGCATTCTACAATTAACGGTTTTCCATGTGAAGAGAAACAGGCAATTCAAACTTCAAATGATATAAGTGAAGCACATGAAGCATTCTATAAAGCTATAGTCAAAAGATATAAGTGAAGTGCAATGAGCATTCTATAAATCAACAAATGACTATCTCATACCAGCATGGTGCATAAAAGAAAAAGGGAAAAAATAAAAACAAAAGACGCTCTAAGATTTACGCATATCACGTGAACGAGACGAAAACCGAAACATACCGATACTTGTTGAAGAAAGATAGGATGCCTTCCGGGGCATCCCCAAGCTTAGACGCTTGAGTCTCCTTGAATTTTAACTTGGGGTGCCTTGGGCATCCCCAATCTTGAACTCTTGCCTCTCCTCCTTCTCCTCATATCGAGACCTCCTCGATCTTTGAACATTTCATCCACACAAAACTTAATCGAACTTTTATTAGCGGTGTTAGTGCATATAACTCAAATCCCATCATGTACTGCTGTAACATTATTGTATAATTACAATCAAACATTACCCATTGTATGCTATCAGAATTCTATGGCCCCAAGCCAAAGGAGGTTCAACAAGATTTCAAACATACACAAATAATGAGACTATAACAGCAATCTCTGAAAACAAGAAAGTATGTAAAGATTCGAATTAAGGTCATACTTATGTAACCCAAAAAATTCTGAAAAAATTAGGGCGTATTTTTTTTGTATAGCAGTACTGTGTAAAAAAATTCAGAAAATTTTGAGCTTCCAGTAAAAAATGAAAATTCATGCACTACAGCCAAAGTTGTTGTTTATGCACAACACAAACCAACCAAACAATCTAGACATCCTTAATGTAAATCTTGGCACATTATTTTCATAATACAATGTATTTGTACATGGGTATAATTATTTTTGTTGAAAAGTTTCTGTAATTCAAGATTCACAAAGTTTTCATGGGCATGAACAAAGTTCAAGGCATGCTCCCGCTTTCATGGTGCTCGTCTTTCTCACTTTCACTTTTCTTTTTGTAAAGTTTTAAGTTCCCCCTGTATTTTGTATTTAAACTTTATAAAATCATTCAACTAAAGTAAATGAACCACTAAAACTTCTGGGTTGTCTCCCTAGCAGCGCTTTCTTTAAAGCCATTAAGCTAGGCATAAAGTGCTCAAGTAATGGATCCACCCGGATCCCAATGTATATCAAAGTCAATTTTAATTAAAAAATGATTTTTAATATAGTAGTGAGCACAAAGTAGTATATCTCATGTAACAATGAAGTCTAACTCTCTTCCTATGCATCGGCGTGTCATAAAGAACAATTCATGCACATCAAGTAAGGGCCAATACATAGCATAAGCAGTTTCTTGCAATTTATCGTGTTGGAAACATAGAGAGGCGGAGATATAGTTCCTCTCTGATAATGATAGCAAGTAGGATCAGAAAGCACATGCATATTATATTCATCAAAATCATCATGTGAAACAGTAAAACGCAACCCATCAATATAATCCTTAATAAGTGCAAACTTCTCTGACATAGTGTAGGTTGGAGAATTCAAAAAGATAGTAGGACTATCATGTTTGGGTACAATAGAAACAATTTCATTCTTAACATAAGGAACTATAGCAAGTCATCTCCATAAGTATAATTCATATTGGCACCATAGCCACAAACGTAGCAAGCATCAAGTTCATTAAAAAGGGATATTTCAAACGAGTCAACGGGATCATAGCAATGATCGTAGCATTCATCCTTCGGTAAGCATGAAGGAAAATTAAATAATGTATGAGTTGAAGAGTTACTCTCATTAGAAGGTGGGCACAAGTAGCTAATCCGCTCTTCCTCCTTCTGTTCTTCGCTCTTCTCATCATCTTTTTCATCCAATGAGCTCATGGTGTCGTCAATTTCTTCTTCCATAGATTCCTGCAAAAAATATTAGTCCCTTCTTGGACAATGGAGACTTTCTCAATAAATTCATCAATATCGACATTGTATTCATAATTCTCATAGCAATTTTAAGAATAGCAAAATTTTCAAGTCTGTAAATAGCATCACTATAATTTTCATACTCTTTAAACAAAGGTTCAATTTCACAAGCACCCTTAAAAGCAACAAATTCTTCTATTCGTTCCACATCATAGTAATCATATCTACCATTAGCATAAGAAGCCAATGTTTCATTATCATTAAATTTACATGAAAAGGGAGGTGTGGAGCCTTCATCCTAGAGTAACAAGTATAATCATATCTCAAGCATAGCTCCCGAGCATACCAATGCAACATATGAATTTGATCCCATAACAGTTTCCCTTCTTGCGTCAAGCGATAATCCCTAAAGTATTTACGTTGGTCCAATGTGTCTCCCATTATCAAGTTGAATGGGGTTTTCTCAGGATTATCAAAGTAGTGTTTAATATTTTTCACATAACGAGCATCGAGGGTTTTAGGAGGTTCCCCATCTCCATGAGTAGCAAGTACAACTATTTTTTGGTATTTTGTGTTCCATATCCATAACTGAAGATATAAAAAACCTAGAACAGGAAATAAAAACTACTTAGTGATAAAGCAAACAAGCACACATGAGAATATTCACCCCATGCTATTGCTCCCCGGCAATGGCGCCGAAAAAAAGGTCTCGATAACCCATAAGTGTAGGGGGGGGGGGGTCAATTGTAGCTTTTTCTATAAATAAGAGTGTCGAACCCAACGAGGAGCTAAAGGTATAACAAATACTCCCTCAAGTTCTATCGACCACCGATACAACTCTATGCACACTTAACGTTTGCTTTACCTAGAACAAGAATAAAACTAGAAGTAATTTGCGAGAATAAAACTACAGATAAATTGCAAGAAAATAAAAGTAGATAGCTTTTGTCACACAAGAAAGTTATTTGTCCCTAGGTGATCGATAACTAGATCGGTGAGCATTATTGCAATTTTATATAAGGGAGAGGCATGAGCTAACATACTTTCCCTACTTGGATCATATGCACTTATGTCTGGAACTCTAGCAAGCATCCGCAACTACCAAAGATCATTAAGGTAAAACCCAACCATAGC
Organism: Triticum timopheevii; assembly: GCA_963921465.1. NCBI lineage: Eukaryota > Viridiplantae > Streptophyta > Magnoliopsida > Poales > Poaceae > Triticum > Triticum timopheevii. Next base: position 482,070,284 of record OY997270.1, on the reverse strand, counting down.
ATTAAGTATCAAGTCCTCCTTATCCCATACACAACAACCCCCTTACTCGGGTCTATGCTTCTGTCACTCACGCCACCCACCATAAAAGAATCATGAACGTATTACAACACCCTACAATGGGGATCCCTCATGTTTGCGCGACACGGAGAGCACCATAGGACAACACCAAAATAAAATATACAACTCAAACCAATCATGATCATCTATCAACCCATAGGACAAAACAGATCTACTCAAACATCATAGGATAACCACATATCATTGGACAATACTTCCTCCGTTCCGATTTACTCGTCGTGGTTTTAGCTCAAATTTGAACTAAAACCACAACGAGTAAATCAGAACGAAGGGAGTAATATATAGTGTTGAGCACCATGTTTAAGTAGAGAAATACATCGGGAATAGAGAGGTTACACCGCTGCATAGAGGGGGAGAAAGTTGGTGTTGATCGTAGCAAGATTGTTGATGTAGATCGCCGTCATGATCCTTGCCCCGGCGGCACTTCGGCGCCACTGGGAGAGAGGCGGAGAGAGCCCCCCTCCTTCTTCTTGTTCCTTGGCCTCCTCCCTAGATGGTAGGTGGGTTTCCCCTCTGGTCCATGGCCTCCATGGCGGCGGAGGGACGAGAGCCCCTCCGAGATTGGATCTCTCTCTCTCTCTGTTATCTTCTGTTTCGCGTTCCTCTTTTCTGGCCCTTCACCGTTTCTTAAATTCCCGGAGATCCGAAACTCCGATCGAGCTGAAACTTTTACACGATCTTTCCACAAATTATCTTTCTTGTGCCCGAAGAAGGTCCCCAACTGACTTACGGGGTGCCCACAAGACACCACCCCGCGCCAGGGGGGCCAGGCATGCCTGGTGGGTTGTGGAGGCCATGGGCCTCCGTTTGCATTGATTCCACCTCCCAAAAATCACATATATTCCAAAATAATTCTTTGTAATTTTTTATCGCGTTTGGAATTCGTTTGATATGGATATTCTGTGAAACAAAAAAATGCAACAAACAGGAACTGGCACTGGGCACTCGATCAATATGTTAGTCCAATAAATCATATAACATGTTGCCAAAAAATGTAAAAGTTCTATAATATTGGCATGAAACAATCAAAAATTATAGATACGACGGGGACGTATCACACGGCCGTGCCTCTCGGAAACGAAAAAACGTGTTTTTCCTTCCATGAGAGGCACGCTTTTGTTTCTACGAGAGACATGGTTTTGCTTCCGCGAGAACCCTTGGTTAAATTTTGTGAGAGTTGGGGAAAACATGTTTCTTTTTTTTCGTGAGAGTCAAATTTTACTTCCGCGAGGGGCACGGACGTGGCTCTCGGAAAGGAAACAAAAGTGCTCCCGGTTCATTTTTTTGTCTAGTTTTTTTGAGAAAAAAGTTCTTCAAAATCTATCAACATGTGATCTAATTTTGAAGATCTCGATGCGAGCAATCCAACGGTGAAAACGGTTCGATATTTGAACGCACGGTTTAAGAGATAATCGTTTTGAATAAACGGATCTACCAGAAAAAGGGAAAACTTCTGAGTTGCGACAAATGGCGCACATGTAGCAATGCCACCTGTCGTAACCTGGGGAGATGGAAGTGATCTTTAAAAGGAGTACTCCTTAATTAGTGATTTCGCGCTTATGGCGATGAATAGGGTGTGGTGGGCCGACGAGTAGGATGCCCAGAGACGAGCACGTGGCCTTTGCATTTATATTTTCCCTAAACTTAAAAACAATCTATATTTTTCGTAGCCCTCGTCAAAATAAAAATTATTTTACGTGGATTCCTCATTCTGAGGTGATGGTTCCCCTTTTCTTGGGTTCTTTTAACATTTTTGATTTTACTCTTTATTCTTTGTAATGGAATATAGATTTTAAGAAAAGGAAAATGTTTCTGCAGGTAAGAAATGTTCCCCGGGTGCTCCTCGAGTGTCGAGCTGTGACTTTCAGGGTGAAAACCTAAGGTCTGACCTTCATTGGTTGGTAATTGCCTTGCTGAAGGAATTGTTTTTAGAGCTCAGACTTCTCTCTGGTAAAAATCTAAGATCTTGGATTGGGAAACGATGATGCTTATGCACTATTTCCTTCTTGGAAGCATTTCTTTTGGAGACCTTTTATGTTGTCGGGTGTTGTATTTTGTGGTGGTTTGTGTGCGGCTGCTGAGAGAAACCGACCGCTGTGGCGGGACCTTTGTTTTTTTTTCTTTTCTATTTTCTTTGGTTGTGTGCATCCTGGTTGTCTTCGTGACATTTTATAGGTGCAGAGACTGGGTGTAATTGATATCTACAAAATATTAATATATTCCTCTTTAAAAAAGGAAAATGTTCTTGGATGTAAAATCTTTATGTATGTTTCAACTATTTTGTATATCCACATTAAAATGTATTCACTGTATTGAAAAATCTTCACCAGCTATTTTCAGAATACATTATATTTTAAAAGAATCTCCGTCTACTTCACAAAGTCTGTCATGTGATGTTTCTCCATGTACTCCAAATGTTTGTTTAGTATTTTTTTTGTTTTTTTCTTTCAGAATAGGTTCCTCCTATTTTTTTTCAAAACATTGTCTATTTTAGGAAAATGATTGTCACAAATCAAAAAGTTGCTCATCATGTAATTATAAAATATTCATCGTGTATAGCAAAATGTTCATTATGTAATTATCTTTTATCATGTACTTACACGATGACATTTAGTACATGATAAAAGATAATTACATAATGACATTTAATTGCGTTAAACTATCGACCACTTGTAGTATAGTTGGCTCCCTGCCACATGGTTAGGTGTACGTGGATTTTTAGAGCTTAGGCTCATGGACACCCTCTATCCATACCCTCCAATATAGCTTTGAGATCCGTGCTAAGCAACTAACTTACAGCATACAGATTTCTCTTTTTTGTTGCTTCCAAATAAAACAACATATGAATTTCAAACTTTGCAAGATAGCAAAACATCTTACTACAATGAGAGAAAAAACTTATAGATTTTTTTGACGGATATTAATATACAAAATGAGATTTTCTTTATTAAAAAATGTTATTTTTAATACTTATGATGGACGAAAAAATCTGAAAGTTTTTTCTCTCATTGTAGTAAGAATGTTTTGCTATCTTGCAAAAGTTTTAAGTTCATATGTTGTTTTATTTTGAAGAAACAAAAAAGAGAAAAGTTCTTGCACGAATCGTGATGCAGAGATGGATGGCTAGATAAGGGGGTGCACCTAAGCCTAAGCTCCACAGGATATTTTCCATAGTTAGGTGATTGAGTAATTTACCACGGTGGGCGATCCTTCACATAGTGTACCTCTTAATTGTCTACTTCCCGCCGTATACATGCCGCAACTAGCAATAATACTAAGGTCATAAAGACCGGACCAAAGACATCCTACATATCAGTAAAGTTACTAAGCTCCTAGGAATTGGAGCCCTTAGCGAGATTGCAGCCTAAGTTTTGCTTCTTTTTCGCCGGTAGTCCAGTTTTCTGCTCGCACAACTCGGTTTGGTTGGCTTGGTCAAATCTGGGTCGTCCGTCCTGGTCCAACCAGCTACAGTTAGTCGGTAGCGGGGCGTAGAGGAATGGAGCTGCCTAAAAAAAAGCCTAAGCCTATGTCTGTGCTTCTTCGGTTCCCTCACCCAGTCACCCGCAAGCCACCGACGCTGCGCTGCTTCATCCTCCTCACGCCTGCGGCCTTGAGAAGAACCCTCGCGCTAGAGCCACAGTAAACTAGTGACAAGTCTCCCCGCTGGTTCGTTTGGAGGAGATCGGGACGCTGCTCGCCGCGCCCTACTCACGTCGTCGACCCGGCGATGTAGTTGTCGAGGCACGGGAGGACGCCTCCGTCGTCGGGGTCAGAGAGACCATCGTGATTCAGCATATTTCTTCAGTCTTCTTCAGAGATCGGGAGGGCTCCAACGCAGCTCCGGGCTAGGGTTTCCGGTGAACAAAATCAGCTCGGCAGCATTCCACTTTCTCAGTTGTTAGTCAAAGTCTGAACTCGGTTTCTGCTATTTTATTTGGTACTTATTGATTTGATAGATCTAGGTGTGATGCATCAACTAGGCTCTATGAATGCATACATTGTGTTTTCTGGTATTTTCTTCGATAATTTTGTGTTCCCATTGCTCCACGTCAACATGTTACAGAATTTAATGATTAGTAGTACTTATCTGCCGGATTACAAATTCAGTCTATTATTACAATCTTTATGCTGAAACTAAACAATAAAACAAGGTGGGATTTCTATTGGCACCTATGGTTTAGAAAAATTACCAATAGTAAGATATTTATGTACTACTGTATTGAAGAGCACATGAATCGTACTAGCATTTAGGATAGAGGAATTCAAAGTTTACAGAAGTGGGAAGAAACTACATGTTGGTTTCTTCTCTTTATTGTTCTGAAATTGCCACCCTTGTTGGATTATTCTTCGTCAAACCTAAAACAAAATTTTACAGTTTGCATATGTGGTGGATGGACTGTATTCTTAATTTGGGACCGAGTATAAAGGACTAGGAACCATTCTCTCAGTGATCTGGTACTCCTGAACTGGTGCATGACACATTCTTTTGTCATATATATTTTTCATGAGGTTTGTGAGGTATAAGGAACTTAAATAAAGATATGATATGTACACATATATATCTAAAGTTTCAAAGTCAGGCTTGCAATGTCTCTTTCAGCCTTCTCCCATACCTTGAGGCTCTAGATAGCACCCTGTAGATATCATTCTTTTAGATGTAGAGAGGACTTCTTGATGTGAACACAAGAAAAATTTGCATTCTGCTGGCCTTTCTGTTAAAGTTTGCATTTTGTTTTTGCCGGTTGAGGGGACTATTCAGATATACTGATGGTTTCAAAATAATACATATGTATACAGTAGCATCAAACAATTATGCAGACAAATGGACCTTTCAAGTTCAGGCAACCTGCTCGATGCCATCTCACTCGGTAACTATGTAAATATATTAAAGTGTTCTCTGAAGCTATGCAAGTACATTGTCCAGTAGCAGTAAGAACCGCATGATGGCCAGTTCAGAAATATCTTTAGTGATCCGTATGGATCACAACTAGATGGCTAGAGTCTCCAAGTTAAATCAGTCCTTGTTCTTATCAAAACCTAATTGGCATGCTTTCATAAACTTATTCCGAACCTTTTCTGAGCCTCCATAATTTGCCACTTGGTCCATGAATAGAGAAGAAAAATAAGAAATGCTAGAAACAAAAACGGCGCAGCAAAGCGCGCGTATGCTTCTAGTATAGTTCATCCCCACTACCTCAATGCTCTCAACATGCACACATGCCATGTCACCACATATGCCACCTCATCACCTACTAACTATTTTCTCTTAACATGCATAGAAATGCTATTTATATTCTCTCTTAACATGCACACATCACAACTCATCACACATGCCACCTCATCAAATCACACTAATTATATTTCTCCCAGCATACATGGGACATACTACATATATTCTGTATATATTTATAACTATATACTCCCTCCGTCTCAAAATAAGTATCTAGAGTATATGGGCAATCCCGCCGCAACGATGCGGGGTATCATCTAGTTAAACTATATGGGCAACCATTCTTCTTAGATAAGTTGTGCTTTCCTCTGAAGACACCAAAGGCTGTCATCTAACTAAATTTGCTTAGTTCATAATTGTAACTTTTTTTTGCCCTATTTCCACTACTACAGATCTGAATAACACCGACGACCAGATTGCATCATCACTTACACGCTTCTAGCCAGTCAGTGCCTCGGGTTCAACGATGACATTGGGATCAAGGACGGGCTAGTTGACCCGTTCGTGGTAACTATCATCACAGACCACCTGACCTGTAACTGCTCCACAGAAGAGTGCTTCAACGAGAGCATTAACACTGACCATCATTAGTTTAGAGGCCAGTCAGTGATGTTTATTCTTATTAGATGCAAACGGATGCACTGCTAGCAGCCCAGTAGTACTACTGTTAGCCGTAAAACCCAGCTTCACAACCATACAAATCAGAATATCACATACACATATTTCCAACAATCAATTTCATATGCAGATATACAAAATCTCTTACATCACATTTCATGGGTTAGACATACAAACAATCTCGTACATTGCGTATGGTAGCCCCACATACAAACAATTTATTCGTAATCATAAGAAGCTAGTTTAGACATGAACCAAAAAATTATGAGTGTACTAAAGCTCATCGTCGTGGAGACTGCCATGGCAGAAAAACATGGCAGCGATGCCGGGTTCAACGACCGCCCATGGCTCAGGAGACCTGACAGTACCCCGCAAACACCAAGCCTTGCATCGGCTGTCACGCGCCCGGACCACGAGCATGTGATGGCACCTGTATGCACAGGCCAACCACATGCCTGCATGGGCACCTACTGCATGAAGCATCGATGGGGAGGGTGCGACCAAGGGTAGCGTACATCCGGTGACGCGGAGGGCAGGGGATGATGAGGTGGGCGGCAGTAGAGGGCTGGGACATGCTTAAGTGTTAAAAGTGTGTTTGTATGTGTGTGTGTGTGTGTGGGGGGGGGGGGGGGGGGGGTATACACACACTTGAAGTCATCACCGACCGGCCTCCATAATTGGCCGTCCGATGATGATATTATAACACAGACCGACTGCAAGCTTAATCCGTCAGTGTTCCTCTGCCATAGAATTTTGTCTCTTCATTTCCAGTACCAATCCCATTTTGACATTTCTGATGTGCCGAAGAAAATGGTCGACCGAGAGGTGTCATGGAAAATGCACACTGAGAGCCGGACAATGCATGCTTGTAGGGAACCCACACATCGGTAGCCGAACAATGTCGCTGGTAATTGATGAGGCATGGATGGGTTAATACTTCATTTCACATATTTCTCTCCATGGGAAAAAGAGGCTGAAGTTTGATTAGACAACAATGACCATCATCCGGGGGGGGGGGGGGGGGGGGGGTTGGGGGGATTAAGCAATAACGCCGACGAGCAAATTTTGACATCAGTCTGCGATGAACTTTCGACCTCCCGACCAAATTTTAACCTGTCTGTGTTAACAATCATGGATGATCCACACAGGCTTAACACTCACGCCCCGGCGCTGGCCTGTCGGTGATGAACCTCATCAGTGACACGTGGGCCGACCAGTGATGAGGGGTTAGTAGTATGTCGATATGTAGTAATGTTCGAGACTACAACTGAGATTATGATGGCAGAAGGGACAATCCCAAGATCAAGATTTCAGGTCATTTCCAAGGTAACCTCCTACAGTAGTGTCACATGCTCATGCGCGCACAATGGTAGATTAGATGCAATCGTCAAAGTCACCAACTGCTAAAGTTCTTGAGGCCCAACTACTGGCTAAAAGACAGGTGAAGCTGGGTTATGAGATGCAGTCAACATCTCGACGAAGCAACGAAGAGGAAAACATGCAGGTGATCATCAAAACAAAATAAGAGACGGAGGAAGTCAGAAAGAAGCAAGAGTTGATTGGTCATATTCTCTAGCTTCTGGTATGCAAATGCCTAGGGTAAACCCCCTTCTCAAATCTCCGTCAAAATGGTGATTCTCTTGGTGAACTTGTCGTTTCCTGAGCTCTTAGATATATGTCATAATTTTGTGTGTAAACGCATTTTGTAACTTAATTATATATTTATGAGATTATGTAATAATTTAAGTAACTTTCTAGACCATTTTCCCAAAATTATTGCATGTGCTTGATATATATGGGTTGTGGATTTATTGGCCCACTTAAAAATGAGCTTCGGCTACAATGGGCTACCAAATAATGGACCGTTCTAGCACGTTGGCAATATGGGTTGTGGATTTATTGGACGAAACAAAATATTTAGTTGTAGCCAAAGCTAATGGACCGTTCTAGCACGTTGGCCGGAATTAGCCAATAGAGTATTCGAATAATGGACCGTGCTTGATATATATGGGTTGTGGATTTATTGGACGAAACAAAACTGGGCCTCTAGTGGCCCAAAACCAAAAGGGATGCAAATTGAATTCCTATCGTCATCAAGGGGAAATACATTTCAATCAATCCAAAAAAAAAGAAAAAAGAAAAAGAAAATACATTTAATTGGGAGGCCATAAATATACGAGTAATTGTAGAGAATTATGAGAATGATTGCACTGCTAGAAATAACGCCACCAGCATGTTTTCTTCCAATCTTAGCCAATCCCACATCCCGCTCCGTAACTATAAAACCCCCACCGTGGAGTACTGCAAGCAAGCAGCCAAAGCACACAACAAGATCAGTAGTACGTCTCATCTGGAGCATCTGCAAAAATGGAGTCCTGTGGTTCCTCCGTGTCCACCTTCCCTGCCGACAACGACAAGTCCCTGCCGCTGGCCACCCGTGCCGAGGATGGCAAGGCAGGGGACACGAGCCAAACGTCGTCTCGCACGGCGTCATCGACATCCAGCAACAAGGTGCAGAAGGCCAGGTTCAAGTGCGAGTACTGCCCCCGCACGTTCACGACCGTGCAGGGCCGGTGCGGGCACCAGTCGGTGCACAGGCACCTGTGGGCGCCACCCGGCCCTGTCAACAAGAAGGCACGCATAGACCGTCCTCCCGCGTCGTCGTCAGCGCCCATCTGGGCATCGTCGTCGGACATCACCGCCTTGGGCAGAGCTTACCTCCATGAGAACCTGTTTGCCGCCCACTATTACCCCACGGCCCCCTTCGTGCCTCCTTCGTTGCAGTGGCAATGGCAGACTGGTACCGGCCTTGTTCCAACTCAACCGTCATCTGCTGTGTCGGCGCGTGTGGCCGGCGGCTACCGCATGACTGGATATGGTGGTCACCGTGGACAGCAGCAAGGCGTGCGTGAAGTGGATCAGGAAGGGACTGCCGACGGGATTGATCTGACCCTGAGGCTCTAGAATTAGGGGTTGGGTTCTGAAGTGAATCAGGAAATCTTTTTAAGTTGTTCCGTTAAGTTCGATTGTTTGAATACTCTATTTTCTTCGTTTTATTATAAAAGCTAGACTTGATCGTATTTCCCTGTGATTTATGGGTGCATATCTAAGACAAATTGAAATTGGTCCATCTGTCGTGTGACTTGTCTGTCTTCAATCAAAGTGTAATACAAGTACTGTATTCAAAAAGGTGGTTATCTGGATGGGATTTCTTCTAAATTTGTGTTGTGTACTTATCCAATAGGGGAGTTTTACAACGAAGTAGTTATAAAACGTGTGATCTTATCATTTTATATAAAACGTTTTTCCAGGACCATTGTTGTATTTTGCTTCGTGACATCGCCTTCACAAAATTTCATGATTTCCAAAGCACATCAGGATGGTGATCAGATCTACCCGCAAAAAAAAAAGAGGGATGTAGATTCGATCTAACTATTCCCCGCTTTATATATATAGGTAACGTATGAGGAGAGTGGATTTTTTTGCTCGGGCTCCATGGAGCCTGAAATTTTCAAATATCAACTTCCTAAGTTTCAAAGAAAACATGAAAATAAATACACAAGTACTTATAGGTGCATACTAGATTGTATGAAATTTCATCATGAAATAGGTGTGTGAGCTATACAAAATACAAAATCATATACTTTTCTAGTGGTACATGTGTTAGAAATACTTGATTTTGTCATTTTTGTGTAGCTGACATATTTTTTTTGGATACTTTTAGAGTGAAATTTTAAGATTTTTTTAATCTAAAAATTTAAGTTTTGAATATTTCAAATTAAGGGCTCCATGGAGCTCGAGCTCCATTGGCAATTTCCGTAATATCCTAAACGGAGGCAAAAGTTTTGCCTCATCGATTAATTAAGAAGATAAGTCTCCTCACCACTATAAAACCACTTGGCAAATCATCATCAAGACAACAGACAAACAATTCGATTGTTTTTTTGGGAAATTATAATTCAGGAGCTTAAGGTGAATGCTAATTTGTGTCGCGAGAGATCACAATATTTGGCCTTGTTGCGCTAGCTAAAAACATGAGTGAATCGATAATTTGAGAGTATCTTAGTTGATCTCTTGTTTCATTCATGTTCTTTTGAAGTGTCACACTAGGATCATAAGGTGTTGGAGAAGTCTTGCTATCTATAAAACCAAACCGACTCCAGACCTTCTCAACATAGTGAGATTGCGTTAAAGTAATCCCACTCTCATCCTTAATTAGCTTGATGTTTAGAATTACATCAGCTTCTCCGGATCTTTCATATCAAAAAAGAAAAGGAAGTATTGTCTAGGTGGAAGTAGTCTCTAAAACATAGAATCACAATTTCATTAGTCTATACAATATAGTTCAAATAATTTTTGGAATAAAAAATAGCTCATGGAGAACAAATATTATTATGAATGAGAAAGAAAATTTTCATGGATTCAAATTGAATTTATCACATCATTAAGCGAAACTTATATAATCAGGGCAACACTTATGGGATCAACTGTATGGAGAATTTTATCTGAAGTCCCGATTAATTCAGAAAACTATAAATTTAGTATACTGAAAAAAAATGCAACTTGCACTTTTTCATCCACTTGCACTTTTCTAGGAAAGTGCAAGTTGCACTGCTCAGGGAAATAAGTTACACTTTTCTGAATCTGTTGATATCTAAATAATAGCACTGGCGAGCAAATTTTGACATCAGTCTGTGATAAACTTTCGACCTCCCAACGGCTGAGGAGGACAACATCACTGATCGACCAAATTTTAACCTGTTTGTGTTAACAATCATGGATGACCCGCACAGGACTAACACTGACGCCCCGGCGCTGGTCTGTTGGTGATGAACCTCATCAGTGACACGTGGCCATAGACCGACCAGTGATGAGGGGTTAGTAGTATGTCAATATGTAGTAATGTTCGAGACTACAATTGAGATTATGATGGCAGAAGGGGCAATCCCAAGAACAAGTTTTGAGGTAATTTCCAAGGTAACCTCCTAGAGTAATGCCACATGCACATGCCCGCATAATGGTAGATTAGATGCAATCGTCAAAGTCACCAACTGCTAAAGTTCTTGAGGCTCAACTACTGGCTAAAAGACAGGTGAAGCTGGGTTATGAGATGCAGTCAACATCTCGAGGAAGCAACGAAGAGGAAAACATGCAGGTGATCATCAAAACAAAATAAAAGACGGAGGAAGTCAGAAAGAAGCAAGAGTTGATTGGTCATATTCTCTAGCTTCTGGTATGCAAATGCCTAGGGTAAAGCCCCTTCTCAAATCTCCGTCAAAATGGTGATTCTCTTGGTGAACTTGTCGTTTCCTGAGCTCTTAGATTTATGTCATAATTTTGTGTGTAAACACACTTTGTAACTTAATTATATATTTATGAGATTATGTAATTATTTTGAGTAACTTTCTAGACCATTTCTCCAAAATTATTGCATGTGCTTGATATATACGGGTTGTGGATTTACTGGCCCACTTGAAAATGAGCGTGGCTACAATGGGCTACTGAATAATGGACCGTTTTAGCAAGTTGGCCGGAACGGGAAATTGGACGAAACAAAACTGGGCCTCTAGTGGCCCAAAACCAAAAGGGATGCAAATTGAATTCCTATGGTCATCAAGGGGAAATGCATTTCAATCAACCCAAAAAAAATAAAAAAGAAAAAGAAAATACATTTAATTGGGAGGCCATAAATATACGAGTAATTGTAGAGAATTATGAGAATGAATGCACTGCTAGAAATAACGCCACTAGCATGTTTTCTTCCAATCTTAGCCAATCCCACATCCCGCTCCATAACTATAAAACCCCCACCGTGGAGTACTGCAAGCAAGCAGCCAAAGCACACAACAAGATCAGTAGAACATCTCATCTGGAGCATCTGCAAAAATGGAGTCCTGTGGTTCCTCCGTGTCCACCTTCCCTGCCGACAACGACAAGTCCCTGCCGCTGGCCACCCGTGCCGAGGATGGCAAGGCAGGGCACACGAGCCAAACGTCGTCTCACACGGCGTCATCGACATCCAGCAACAAGGTGCAGAAGGCCAGGTTCAAGTGCGAGTACTGCTCCCGCACGTTCACGACCGTGCAGGGGCGGTTTGGGCACCAGACGGTGCACAGGCACCTGTGGGCGCCACCCGGCCCCGTCAACAAGAAGGCACGCATAGACCGTCCTGCCGCGTCGTCGTCAGCGCCCGTCTGGGCATCGTCGTCGGACATCACCGCCTTGGGTAGAGCTTACCTCCATGAGAACCTGTTTGCCGCCCACTACTTCCCCACGGCCCCCTTCGTGCCTCCTTCGTTGCAGTGGCAATGGCAGACTGGTACCGGCCTTGCTCCAACTCAACTGTCATCTGCTGTGTCGGCGCGTGTGGCCGGCAGCTACCACAGGACTGGAGATGGTGGTCACCGTGGACACCAGCAAGGCGTGCGTGAAGTGGATCAGGAAGAGACTGCCGATGGGATTGATCTGACCCTGAGGCTCTAGAATTAGGGGTTGGGCTCTGAAGTGAATCAGGAAATCTTTTTAAGTTGTTCCGTTAAGTTCGATTGTCCGAATCCTCTATTTTCTCCGTTTTATTACAAACTAGACTTGATCGTATTTCGTTGTGATTTATGGATGCCTATGTAAGGCAGATTGCAATTGGGCATGTGTACCGAGTGATATGTTTGTCTTCAAAGTTTAATTCTAGTATTCAGTAAGGTGGTTATTTGGACGGGATGTCTTCTAAGATTTTCGTGTACTTAATCAATAAGAGAGTTTATAACGAAGCAGGTATATGTGATCTTATCATTTTATACAAAGAAAAACCGTGTTTCTAGGATTTTCGCTGTGTTTTGCTTCGTGACATCGCCTTCACAAATTTAATGGTTTCCAAAGCACATCAGGGATAGAAATTAGATCTAACTATTCCCCTCTTTATAAGGGTATAATATGAAGATAGTGGATTTTTTGCTCTCGGGCTCCATGGAGCCCGAAATTTTCAAAAATTCAAAAAACAACTTCTTAAGTTTCAAAACATTCTGAAAATAAATACACAAGTACTTATAGATATATACAAAATTTGTGTCAAATTTCATCTCGAAATATGTTTTGATGTGAGCTGTACAAAAATACAAAATCATGTAGTTTTATAGTGAATAGTACATGTGCTAGAAATACGTGATTCCATCGTTTTTGTGTAGCTCGCGTGAAAAAAGGTATTTCAACATTTTTAGAGTGGATTTTTTCAGAATTTTTTAAAACCTAAAAGCTTGATTTTTTGTAATTTTCAAATTAAGGCTCCTGGAGCTCGAGCTCCATTAGCAATTTCTGTAATATGAACTCGTATATATATGTGACATTGAGAAATTCAATCATCTTCATCTCTTAGATTCATGGAATAATGAATCTCCGCACCTCTACAAAACCACTCAAAAAATCAACAAGACGACAAGCAAACAATTTTATTGGTTTTTGGGGAATGGTGTTTCATGTGCTTAAGGTGAATGCTAATTTGTATCACGAGAGATCACAATATCTGACTTAGAGCCTCACCAACAGTTTCCGTAAAAAAACTCCCCCCCTCTAAATCGAAAGTCCCGTTCTACTCCCGAGCTCATTTGAACTTGGGGTGAACAGTAAATTCCGAAAAAATAAAAACACTTTCGAGAAATTCTGGATTTTTTGGGGTGCAATCTTTCGACAAATATACTCAGTGCTTGTAAATTTTCACCCCCAAATAACATTCATTCAAGTCATGGCAAAAAAACACTCCGAAATGCTTACGAAAATAGCATTTTTGGAGTGTCAATTTTTTTACCACAACTTCCAAAAAAATTATTTCAGTCTGAAAATATGCATATTGGGAAAATTTGTAAAAGTTTGTGCAAAAAAAATTCAGATTTTTTGATTGTTTTTACTATTTTTTTGATTTTACTGTTCATTAGGGAGCATATGAGCTTAAGGTGAGAATAATTGCGTTCTCCCTAAATATGGTTTTATGGGGTATCCAAATAACCTAGGGGAGGTTGACTGGTGAGCTGCTTTTGCATTTCTCATAAAAATCTTCCCCTAAAAATGGCATTTGGCGGTGGCCCAGCACCTCTGGCGGTGGCGGACATAAAATTGCTGTGGTCATGGAGGGGGGGAGGGGTGTTGGCGGGCAAGTCGCACGACGATGTTGGTCACCTATGGCGACAATAGCGGTGGTTGGCGGCGGCGCGGTGGATTCTTGTCGCAGCGTGCTAACTGGTAGTTTTACGAAAATGTTTAGGGGAAGGAACATCTCCCCCTAGATGGACGGGCATTGGGTTGATTATACCGTGTCCTTTTTCTTTTCTTTTATGGGAACTGTTGGAGTATTCTTTTTTGGCCAAACTCCCCCTAAACCAGAATATTTTACAGGAAAGGGGAACTGCTAGTGATGCTCTTATTTGGTTGAATCACAATTGTTGTTAAAGGATGACCCTTTGGATTCCGTGGTACTTCATTTCCAAGGAGAAAACAAAGGTGACCGAGATACTTGATAGTGAATGCTAGTCGAATATGATGCAGAAGTGTAGTAGCCGCCAGGGAGGTAACAATAACGAGATCATCCACATAAATAAAAATATATCTGAAAGTGCATCTATTACCCCTGATGTGTTTTCCTCTTTGCATTCAAGCCTACCATTCAAATACTCAACTTATCCACACCCAAGGATCCATCCTATTAGAGTTTAAGTATGGAGGAGATTATATTTTAGAATTGTAAGTAAGAGATTCATCATGAAGATACTTTATGTTGCTACTTTTGGAGGATGCTAAATACCCTAGGTGTGCTTGGGAGCCTTAAATATGTGAATGAGACAAGCAATTTATGAGGGTTTGGAGATCGCCTACTTCGTAAAGATCTTCCCCGAGCTTGACCTTTGTGTTCTATAATCCATGGTGGAATAGGTTGGTTTGCGCTTGGTGAGCGATTTTGGGCAATTCAACAAAGACCTTCGTGGTCTTAGAGCCTCCGTTATTCGAAGCCCCCATCAACATGGAGTAGGATAGCGCAAATTGTCTGAACCACGGACAGACATCGCCAGTCACCCCCGCCCTAGTTTTCGTAGTCTCGAAACTCACCTAATTTTACTTACTTGCATGTATAGGGTGTTTTAGGCAACCACTAGCTATGTGTGAAGTTGCAAAGTACTAAAACTAGGAAGGTCTCTATATTGCAGTGATAAATTTTTATTTGTCTATTCACTCCCCCTCTGGATGTCAAATGATCCCACAATATTTTGTGAACACATGAACATAAAATAATAACAAAGGCATATCTGCTATAGAGGACTCAAAACCTTCCTAAAGTATAGTGCTAAGTTTGTGATACCATGCCTTCAAAACCACCTTCAAACCATATAGTGCTTTATTATGCCTATAGACATGTTTTGGTCGAAAAGCATAAATACATCCAGGCAACTGCATCATATAAATAGACTCATGGAGATCACTATGCAGGAACGCATTTGACTTTTGTTTTACAAACAAACCATCCATGAGAGACTTCAATAGACAATAAAAGGAGCACCATTGCCGTCTTTACAACAATTCTGAAGGTAATGTCATATCAAAAGTCTTGACGTTTAAAACATCCCTTATCAGCATTGGGAGCATTAAAAACATGCACCATTTTTTCATCTTGCACACAATTAATATTTGGAACAAAAGCCTCCTGATTAGTTATTCACATCCTTAGCAGGAATACTCCCAGCAATAGGTTGGTGGGCGGCTATGTGGGTTTCTATAAGGTGAACTTTATCAAGCTAGGACATATGTGTTGACTGGGTAAGATGAACAAGAAAATTTCATGCATTGGATATATGGAAAAATGGGAATGCACTGTCTTCAAGATGATGTCATGTGATTTATACACATCTAGTGGGTTCAAGAAATTAGCCCCTTATGCATATTGCTATACCCTAGAAAAACACATTGTTGTGACCGGTATGATCATCTACATGTACAAATTTATGGGTGGATATATATTTGGTCAACATGCACATCCAAATGATTTGGGAGTGTTTAATATGGTTTGTATGAAAGAGGTGTTTGATGGGAATTGTGTTGTTATGGTATGAAATTTGAGTTGATTAATGAGATAGCATGCCATGATGAAAGTTACGTCCCCACAACCGAAAAGAAACACCAAACTATGGGAAAAGTACAAGACGAATGTTTACTATTTGGCGGGTTTAATCTTGTCTAGCCCCTTGATATGTGTGAGGAAAGGACACTAGAGAATGGAAACAGACATCTTTAAAAATAGAGAAAGAGACCATCCATAATAAACTCAAATATAATAAACAATAAAAGGCTACAATTGCAGCTTGAAAACAAGGATGAATGTATTACCATATCCAATGTCGTGGCATTGAAAAACCTCCTTCTCAACATGATGCGCTTTGTAATTCTCAATAGACCCATCATCATTATGTTTGGGTTTAAAGAACCACTTAGAGTTAAAACTATCCAATGCCATGGTATTGACAAAATCCCTTACCAACAAGATGCTCTTTATAATGCTCCGTATAACCGTAATCATTATGTTGGGATTTAAAGAACCACTTGCAGTTAACAATATCTAGATAAGCAGTTGAACCACTTGCATTTAACTATATGTACACAATGTATTAACAATATCTAGAAGATAACATATACACGTCTAGTAGGTGCATGCAAGCAGTTGAACCCCTTATGCACAATGCTATACCTGAGAGGAACACGGTGTTGTGTCTAGTATGGTCATTTATGGGTATTAATTTTATGGGTGGAGATTTGGCCAACATGAACATCCAAATGCCTTGCAACTGGTTGATCCACTTTGTATGAAAGAGATTTTTGATAGGACCTGTGTTCTAACAGGATGAATTTTCATTTTATCAATGAGATAGCATGTTGTGAGGAACGCTTCGTCCCAACATCCAAAGGGAACACTAGACTATGCAAAAAGAACAACACTAGTGTCTACTATACGCTGATGTTTTCTCTTGGTTAGCCCCTTTTATTAATGTGTATGTGAAAGGACACTCAGTAATGGAAACCACCCCTTTTATTGATGTCTGAGAAGAAGGGACACCCGATAAAGGAACACAAACAACTTTTAAAATGGAATTATGCTTTTGATATTTGGCGCCGCAATCACTTTGAAAGTTCAGTATTTGCAAGTTGATGGACGACTCAACCTTTTTACAGAATTTAAGAAACTAACATGCAACATCATTTTTTTTCTTAAGAAGCAACAGGCAAGTGTTTGACCAATAAGATACAATAAAAATGATATAATAGTTGAAACCATGAGCATATCGAGTTGCAGGTCCTCACTCATCAGAATGAACAAGTCCAGTTGGAGTATCTTTACTATTGACTGAGAGTTAGAGCTTGTGATCACGGTCCTTAATCTGACAAGTACCTCCCCACTCCTCCTCACCCCAACTAATATTGTACTATTGGATCAAACTCAACTTGTTCACCCCATCTCCACCAGCTCACACTGATGATGAAGAACATAATTTGTAGTTAATTCCTGTGATAAGTAAGGAAATCAAAAGGATAATTAATAGTATATATATTATTCTTTCTTAATTTACTATCAAACTTCAAAACATTCAAATCAAATAAACTACACAAAGTTTTGAAAACAATACAACAAATCACCATAACTTAGGTGTATTCAGGAACGAAAATCCTATCTCATTTTTGCCAACGATTTGGGACATAAATATTTACTTTTAAACTCAAAGGTTTGGTTTAAAAATACTAACAAGAAATGGAACCTCGTAAATGTTTTAAACAACACATAATGATAGAGAATTTAGGTAGTTGGTTTGGGAGCAAGTTACATATTTACTTTTAGTCTCATTTCTTTTCAAAATACAAGTACACATAAACAATTGATTTTTTTCCAAGAAATTCAATGGATATTAGTGAGTAGTCTAGTCAAATATCAGGTCTGGTTTGAAGAAAACATGCTTGTCAAATTTTAGACTTAGATTTTAGGTTCGGATATGAAACAACATTCAGAATTATGAAAAGTACTCGACTAAATTTTACATAATTTTATGAGCATGCTGGTAAAATTGGTTCGTGTTGACAAAGTTTTTCGAGAGAAATTTGATGTGAAATGTCAAACCCAGGGTCAATATATAGGATGGGGTATTTTAAACACTTTTGGGATTTGAAGGGTGAATCTAGACCATAATGAAGTTAATCTGACAAATTAAACTCTGCTGCCAATTCTGGGTGTCAATAAACTTCTCCCAGTTTAATAAATCAATAGCTCTACCAATATTTCTCTTTGCATTCTATGAATTTTCTTGAAAATGCGCCTCTTTATACTCATAATCGATTTGTTGTGTTGGAGTTGTGCAACACTTTTTGGCCTACTGAACAACAAGCATTAGTTGGGCAACTAATTTCTGAGTAACAGTGTCCATGGATCTCTTTACTTAAAGAATAGCACAGTGGCCAGCACATGTGAAATAGAGTGTAAACTTGGGCGAGCATTGATGATATTATTGTTCAAAATAATAGTTTTCAATATTAACATCGACAAGCTAATTACTGGCAAACCATTAAATTCCATAATAAACCATTATCGCTTTTTCATGGATTTGCCCCCAATTTTCTTCTCTGAATGGACAAACTAATTACCATCTACAAACTAATTACCTTGATTGCTACATGATCAAGAAAAAAATTATACGCTTCGCCATTTGATATTTCAGGTAGTGGATGCTTCAATGTCAATAACTGCAAGAAGTTAGCACTAGAATATGTATACTCTGGTATATGGCTGTTACCGAGCCCCTTCGTATTTCTTTTACTACTTCTCATCATTTTATTATCTTCAACCGGATTAGGCTCCGGTTTTCTAGTGAACTTCGCTAGGATTATAGTTTGAATCTCTGTAATTTTAGCAACATGTGCTTCCATGCTCTTAGTTTTTCCATGTAAAGCATGCACATCGTTAGTGAGACCAACAATCTTACTGGTCAATTAACCAAGTAAGTTATTGATGGATTGAGAATTTATGATCTTTTTTCAAGTGACTCTTATTTGGTTTTCACCATATCTTTGTCACTTCTCGGTTATTTCTAATGCTAATCCTTCAAAAGAGAAGAAAAATCCGTTTTTCTATCTTTTGGCAGGAAATATAATTTTTGGAAGGAAACCAAGGAGGATTATCATGAATCAAGTCATTTGGAGCAACTTCCATGTGGAGAGCCAAGCCACCAGGCGCAACAGAGCAAAGTATGACCTTCCATATGAGCGCAGCCGTCTTCATGAGTGGTTGTATGAGGTGCCAACAACTCCACCACATCTACACAAGACACTTTCATGAAGGAACCCAAAGGGGAGGAGAACCCTAGCTGCCATCACAATGTCCAGAACAGAGACATAGGTGATTCGAAGAACCTTCGGAGATCTTATTAATTTTGGACCTTTTATCTCCATCATCATCTCATCCTTCGATATTGTAAGACGAATTCCAAGTTGTGAGAACAAGTTGTAACTCATACTCATCTAGAGATCAAGACTATTTAAATTATCCATTTCATCTTATTGTGGATCTTCACGGTATTATTGATATGGTTTTATGGGTTTAATCTCTGATGTGATTGGTTTCTCTCATATGATATGTAAGTAATCCCCCTAGGCATGCGGGATGTAGGTGAGTGGGAATATTCATTTGTTCCTGATCTATATGTCATCATTTGTGTTTGTAGTCTTATGATCTGTCTAGTAAGTTGTTATACTGTGGTGAAACCTATGCGCGTTTTCCAGTTTAAGGGCCCAGGCAACACAATATCAAGAACTACATAGGTAACACATATTTTTTAGCAAATTCATGACCTGTGATGTGACAGGTGGAGATATCTATGAGGACCAAAGACAATATGACATAACGGCGATCCATGAAACTTAATGCATGGTTCCGGTCTGAGGACCTTAATTGTGGAGACGACCACTCTGTGGAAACAACGAAGCAGGACCATAGAATGGAATGTAATCCCACGAGGAGGAGTTCCATGACCTCAGGGTGATCCGCATACAGAACAAACATATCAAATACTATGAATATGATAGAAGGTAACCGGTATTACCATCGCATTGCACATTTGGTGTATACCCTAAGATGAATTCTCTCCACATCTAATCTTCGAAACACAACCCTACTTATCATATTTATTCGTGTTACTTACTTTCAAGATTTGTTAACGTCGTTACTATAAACCTTTTATCTTTGTTACTCTGGTTAATTCGCCCACTAGGACAGTAACAATATTTGCAGAATCACACACAGTTAATTTACTTAAGAATTGTGACACCTTGTGTGTGGCAGAAACACTAATATAAATACTCGCATGTTCTCTTCGTTGGGACGATAACTAATTGGGATACTTCCACGAAAGTGCTACATAACCCTGTGTGGCTTGCAGGCATCCTTTATAATGATTCTTCAAAATATTTTTAAATGTTTCATTTTTCTCACTTTGGCTACCAATAAATGTTTTTAGAGTTTCATCCGAAGTGGTTCTATTAATGTTGATTGTTCCATTAAAATTATTTGTTGTTCCACTATTATTAAGATAAGGTAATTTAGGAGAAAACCCATTATTTCCTGAGTTGGGGTTATAACTATTGCGAGTAATGAAGTTAACATAATTAATTTCTTCTTCAGTAATTGTATTGACGTTTACCCGTTCTTTACCTTTCATTGTAGCAATGAGAACATCAAGTTTTGCATTCAACTCTCCATTCTTTTCTTCAATAGTATTGACCCTCTTGGTGCTAGACCTCTCTACATGCCATTGGGCATGGTTCTCTTGCATGTCATCTAGCAACTTCTTCGCTTCAGTGATAGGTCTCCCCACAATTGTTCCTCATGCAGCAAGTTAGGAATAGCTTTCAACATACGATTTAAGGCATTATAAAACATATGAAGAATTAACAATTCTTCCATTCAATGATTAGGACAATTGCTTATAGCCTCCTTCATGTGATCCCACACAAGCAATAGTGGCTTACGATCTTCCTACTTGTGGCACCCCGGCTCAGAGCAACTGGTTTACCTTGCATTGCCAGCCCAGACACCATGTCTTCTGGCAACACACAACATCTTGGTACAGAATACAACCACTTTATTGATGCTAGCGGAACATGGTTCATATTACAACAAGTTAGGAGGCCAAGCAGCACACACGGTGCGGCTGAACAATATGTACATTATTTAATGAACATAAGGGGCCCTCGATAATGACAACTACGTGGCAGCGGAACGACGACGAAGCGGGACTCCATAGAACAGGGATACCGATGTGAACACGATCTAGACTCGAACAGCACTTCATTCCAACGAACCTTTCTTGAAATCTGGCATGACACGCCAGGTCAGTACAATGAATGTACTTGCAAGCTCACAACAAGCATAAACATAATGACAAATAATATCATGATATTAACCAATTTTGATCATCAATGCAAAATCATGCTATGGATGCAGTGAATCAAATCTTGTGCCTCAAGTCCCACGGACTTGCTTACCAACGGGTTACCATGTAACCAAATGGTGATCTCTCTCGGATCACAAAATGGACCAACCACGTGGTCATCAAACGGGTTGCCTCGCAACCAAACGGTGATCTTTCTCTGATCACAAACGGACCAACAGCTTGGTCATCAAACGGGTTGCCTTACAACCAAACGACGATCTTTCTCGGATCACAAACGGACCAACAACTTGGTCATCAACATCAACATGGTTCTTCAACCATCCTCTTTCCAACAGTGCCATGTTATTAATTTAGTGTGCAAGATTTATTTAAAACGTTGACCCATGGTGTGACCTACTTTCGAGCGTGTCCGTAACCATGGACTCGGCTACCGATAGATTTAATACACTCTGCAGAGGTAGCGCACTGTACCCACACCAAGGAACCCATGGCCTCGCACTCCCATTCGGGTGGACCAACGACATTCCAACAAAACCCCTCCATTGCCACGACACTCTCCCAGCCACTCCGACTAACTCCCCACTTGGCTAAGTCATGGGTGGCCCCGTGTCTACCCCAGACACCAACGGCCACCGTCGTGGCAAAACGGCCACATCATAGCAAAACGGTCCCAAACGAGGACAAGGTACCATAACAACATCAATGGGTACACAAGGTTATGTCTGCTTACCGGGCCAGGGTACCGCACGCCCATAACCTTCCCTCGTTGGAGGTACCGACCAGAGGCATGACAACGGACCGAACAAAGGCCTTCCCATAAAGGCAAATGTGGTTGCACTGGGAAAAACTCGATTCAGTGGCACCATGACCCGATCAACGATATGTTCAAGTTGATTTATTATCAGGTTCAACTTAAAATAAAAATGACCGGTGTCATGACATGCCATGCAAATGCACTCATATAACATGCTTCACTAATCATCAGAACCATGACGGGTCAACTTATATCAAGCACTTAATCAAACATTTCAGAAATGCATGGCACTATTCTGGTCATGCTTATGCAGCAACTAATCATGGCAATAACTTAGCATAATCATTTTCTTACTCAAGAAAATATTATTCAAACTAGTCCTTTTTATAAGGAAATTATTTCTCCATAGTCTATCATCACTTATAATAACTTAAATCTAACTTAGTTAACTCTTAACTTTCTGTTAATCAACATATCCACATGAATAAGCTTGCAACAGAATGAAAATAAGTATTTAACTAGGTGATTTAAATGCATGAACTAATTTAATCATTCAAGTTGAAAATAAATCACAAATATTGCAATGGCACCATGAAAATGTTGTTGTGGCTTGCCTTAGTGCATATGAGGGTCACACTCCTCCTGGTGATCCTCAAGACAAGCTTCACCTTCTGAAATTAATTCAAAAACACAAAAATAAAATATCAAGAAACACTCTGAAATTCACCAAAAAATCTAGGCAGCAGAGAAAAATCTCATCTCTGGTGTGTTGCTAGAGGTTTTCATACAGAACACAATGCAAAAAGAATCAATTCATTTGGACTTATGGTTAAAAAGTTGTGGCTGTTTGAAGTGTTCTATAATTATTTGAATTTGAATAAATAAAAACAGAACTAGGGGGGATGACGTCGAAGGCGTAAACCCCGCGGGGCGCCACCACTCATACCGCTTCGGGCGCGTACAAAGTGGCTTACTAGAGGGCCCCGCTAGTCAGGTGAGAGGGAGGGGGAGAGAGAGACAGGGGGCGGCGGGGCTCCGCCAGAGCACACGCCGGCGAGGAGGGATTGTTGGCCAGAACTGGAGGGAGGGATCGAAAGAGGCGATAGAGGCGCACCTGCCCGTACCCATAGGTTAGCTAGGGGTTGTCGGACGGCATCATAAATGGCCTCTCCAGCGACGACAGAAAGCAGAGGTCACCGGAGTTGAAGACGACGACGACTAGAGACAGCACCAGGGGCTCCAATTGGGTGGAACGACACCAGCGAGGCGAGGCGGAGGCCCTGGAAGGGTCGCCTAAGCTTGGGAGGGGCTGGAGCGGTGTAGACGGACAGAGGTGATCACCGGCGAGCTCGAGCTCAGGGACGGCAGTCCGAGGCCTGCCCAGCTGGGCTACGGCTTTCTACGGGTTTGTGGAGTGTGTGTGAGGAGTGGATGATGCTCGAGGAGGCTGGGGAGAGCTCTATTTATAGCCGAGCGATGAGAGGTGCTCGGGCTCCGCCGGACGACACCTAGACGCTGCACCCGGCAACGAGCGGCGTCAGTGAGAGAGGGGGAAGGCGACGCAACTCACACGGGAACTATGGGCGAGCGGAGACGAGCACAAGAGCGAGAGGGTGGCGACGAACACAGAGTGCGCATCGCACTGTTGGATTGGCCGGACCGTGCCCGTGCTCGATGCAGCAAGATTCGGTGTCGGTGAGCGCCAGGGGGGAGTTAATGGAGTCGGGACGGTGATGGTGGCGGGGTTTGGCAAGGTTTGGCAATCGGGGAAGCGATCACGCGAGCAACAGAGGTGCGGGCGCGACGTAGAGCACGTCGGCTGCATGCCAGCACGCCTGGACGAACGCGGTCACCGCGTGAACTCTGACCTCAGGCCGAGCTAAGCCTAAACTTCATGTCTGGCGTGTTGTCCGTGGTAGATTTAGAGGTTACCACACTTTGGTTTGAGCTCAGACGCAGTAAACATGATTTTTACTTCACTGCAAGTTACTGGTCAGTAACTTTGAGAGATTGGTGTGGTTAAATGGCTGGGAGTTGGGAGCTGTGCTTTGGTGGTTAGAAATGAGCTAGGATGGTAGTGATGCACAAGAAAATGCAGCACCAATGGAGCAAGTAAAATGGTAGTTGCTGTAGAAACTACCATTTCTGTCCAGAAGAGAAAATAATTTCTATCACAAAAATATTCCAAAAAGTGGTCTGATATTTTTGCTCAGGGAGGTGCCCTAGTGTTCAGAGGATTTTTGTGAATTTTCTTAGATTTTTGGGGGCAAGAAAAATTGGGGTTGCTTTGGAGCACAAGTTTCTGGTTAGGGTTTTTGAGAGGAAAATGAATATTTTTCATTAAAGAAAAATATCCATGACAGTATTTTGAGGTAGATTAGAGAAGAAATGATGGTTTGGAGGAGAAGTGAGCCATTTGGGTGAAAGCCAAGGTGATGCCCAAGTGTTTTAAGTCCAACTGAAATGATTCAAACTCAAAATTCAAATCAAAACCCAACTGAAAACCAGAAGAGAAACGAGGGCAAAAACCAGGCTATTACACTACTTAAAACTTGTTATCTATGAACGCAGTTGCATAATCTTTGCAGGTGGGCAAAACTTAGATTAAATTTTATTGCAACACTTAGTCCATGAAATTATACTACCTCTAGACAAAGCTAGAAGCCATTCTTTTGCTTTTCCTCCCAAGGAGAAAGGAAATGTATGCAACTTCAAAGCATCAGGTTCATAGTCTATTGCGTGTCCTGTTACACAACTCAAAAAGTTATGCAAATACATACCAGCATCTCCATAAGCAGAGCCTTCAGATTGGTTTTGTTGAACCATATATACTAAATTGGGTTTAATCTTATATTCCCAGGCTGCAACATTAGGTTGCTCATGCATAAAGCTATTGCTTGAAGAAGTAAAGTCTCCGATTGTGAGCCATATTTTTTGAGTTTTTAGAAACAACACCTAAAAAATAGAAACTAGAGCACAAATTGAAAATAAAAAGTGAAATAAGGACTCTAACAAACTCTAACACAATGACTAAAAACACAATTCATACAGGGCAACGACGCCCGAAAAATATTTAATGAGTCCCTTTAATGATCCGGTAATGGATAGAAGTAACGTTCCCTACCTCCTTCCCCAAGGTGTGAACCTGATTTATTGAACCCACGAGAGGACGTGAACTATGACAAGGGTTTCTACCAAGCTTTTGTGACATAATTAAATTCCAGTTTTTAGGTTGAATCATTATCACCTTTGTTACTGACACTTATAAGAAAAACATGCATGGGTATGTGGACTTTATTCCTACGATGATATATTTGTGATCGGGATCATCATGATGCTAATTTGTGCTCCGGAAGACATCCGTTAAGATGTGCTTGCATTGAGACGTTGTCTCTCTCTCTCTCTCTCTCTCTCTCTCTGTGTGTGTGTGTGTGTGTGTGTGTGTGTGTGCAGATTACATCTTGACCGGAACACGCCCTATATCAAGAGTCAGTTGGCCAACTGTAGGCCCTATCTATTGCATGAGGTTACCTTGATAATTAAGATAAACCAGACAAGCATTGGGCGTTTAATGACTACAACTCATGTATCCCCAAGGATTGGTTCCATGCTACAGTACTTGCCTTTCTATCACTGGTTTTCAAAATAGGGCACCACTTCCTCCCTACTCCTAACCTCCTCATTATTAAATTCTATGATCCTTGGTACCTGCAGGGTCGAAGAACAAGAAAAAGACAAGAAATAACCATGATGCAATTTTTTTCACACATACATGATGCTCATTCAATGTCAAGCCAGCTAGACCTCTTACAAATACATTGGGTTGCAACGCTGTGCCTCAACCCATTGCCTTACCTAATTACTCACACATTGTGATTGGATAGCAAGAAATCGATGAAGAAGACATCAAGATGAATGCTTTATTGATATTATGTCTTACATTAGTTGCCATATGAGATACACTATTAAAAGTATGGCTAACTTGGAGGTGGATTGCTGAAGTGATGGGGATGGTGGTGGCTATGGAAATGAGATAGGATATGGTGAGACTAGGTTAGAGAATATGGCTTCTGGTGTGGAGAGGGAGGTTTTTGTTGACTGCCCTTCAAGATTCTGGTACGCGTACATTTACGAAAGTTGTAGTGTTGGATGCCACAATGTCGTGGGCATGTGGTACGAGCGTGTGCGCTCGTACTAGATGTCATCTTGTGCTCTGTTGCCTCTGGTGTGCCTCTAGTTGATCTCTTATTTCTCCATATTTCTTCTTTCCTTACAATTGATGATTCCAAATATGGCCACATTTCTCATGGAAAAAAACTAAAGAGAGTATTTCACAATCTCGTGCATTCATTAGTCATTCATAGCAATATCACAGATTTTGTAAGATAAACCAGATTAAACAACGCTGTGATGAGCATAAAAATAACACTAATCAGGTGTCATCCTGCCACGACATC
This sequence comes from Triticum timopheevii, assembly GCA_963921465.1. Classification (NCBI taxonomy): domain Eukaryota; kingdom Viridiplantae; phylum Streptophyta; class Magnoliopsida; order Poales; family Poaceae; genus Triticum; species Triticum timopheevii. The sequence continues at coordinate 482,043,683 of OY997270.1, read as the reverse complement.
CAAAAATATGGTGTGATCCTATCACCGCAAGTTCACCATCACCATGAGGGGTTACTATATAACATCATGAGAATATACAAGACATTATCAATTTTGATGACCTAGCTACCAAAAAATGTACATCATCATCATCATTATCGTCATTGTGTTCTGTCATCATCATGCATGCAGTCACCACCATCACTGAAAATAGCACTATTGGTAGGGCTTACCTAGCCAAATTCCCAAGCTAGAGTAGCCCATGGTATTCCCCTATGTGAACGAGCCCAAGACCATGTGCCCCTGTTGTCCACTAGGTGGCTAAGAGCCACACCATCAGAGCCTCCTGTCTAAAGCAACCTTGATCCATGATGGCGCTATACATGGAAGGGTGGAAGTCGACAGGCATGCTCTCCCTAATGATGGTCGCCACCTCCTTGATGACCTTAGTCATGATGCTAAAGACATGCATCTCCTCGTCCATCAAGCAACCCCTCGTCCTCTTCCTATGAATCACATGAACATGATTAATTAGTAGCTTTCTCTGGAGTGTCAAGGAGGATGATACGTCTCCAACGTATCTATAATTTTTGATTGTTCCATGATATTATATTATCTGTTTTGGATGTTTTATATGCATTTATATGCTATTTTATATTACTTTTGGGACTAACCAATTAACCTAGAGCCCAGTGCTAGTTTCTGTTTTTTGCCTGTTTTAGAGTTTCGCAGAAAAGTAATACCAAACGGAGTCCAAACGGAATGAAACTTTCGCGATGATCTTTCTTGGGCCAGAAGCAAACCAGGAGACTTGGAGATGAAGTCAGAGGCGCAACGAGGCGGCCACGAGGGTGGAGGGCGCGCCCAGGGGGTAGGGCATGCCCCTACCTCATGGGCCCCTCGGAGCTCTCCTGACCTAATTCTTTTGCCCATATATACTCTTATACCCCAAAACCATCAGGGAGAGCCACGAAAATAGTTTTCCACCGCCGCAACCTTCTGTACCCATGAGATCCCATCTAGGGACCTTTTCCGGCATCCTTCCGGAGGGGGATTCGATCACGGAGGGCTTCTACATCAACACCATTGCCCTTTCGATGAAGCGTGAGTAGTTTACCACAGACCTACAGGTCCATAGCTAGTAGCTAGATGGCTTCTTCTGTCTCTTTGATTCTCAATACCATGTTCTCCTCAATGTTCTTGGATATCTATTCGATGTAATATTCTTTTGCGGTGTGTTTGCCGAGATTCGATGAATTATGGATTTATGATAAAATTATCTATGAATATTATTTGAGTCTTCTCTGAATTCTTATATGCATGATTTGATATCTTTGCAAGTCTCTTCGAATTATCGGTTTAGTTTGGCCTACTAGATTGGTTTTTCTTGCAATGGGGGAAGTGCTTAGCTTTGGGTTCAATCTTGCGGTGTCCTTTCCCAGTGACAGTAGGGGCAGCAAGGCACATATTGTATTGTTGCCATCGAGGATAAACAGATGGGGTTTTCATCATACTGTTTGAGTTAATTCGTCTACATCATGTCATCTTATTTAATGTGTTACTCTGTTCTTCATGAACTTAATACTCTAGATGCAGGCAGGAGTCGGTCGATGTGTGGAGTAATAGTAGTAGATGCAGAATCGTTTCGGTCTACTTGACACAAACGTGATGCCTATGTTCATGATCATTGCCTTAGATATCGTCATAATTATGCGTTCTTCTATCAATTGCTCGGCAGTAATTAGTTCACCCACCGTATTATTTGCTATCTTGAGAGAAGCCACTAGTAAAACCTATGGCCCCGGGGTCTCTTTTCCATCATACAAGTTCTCTTTTCCATCATATAAGTTCTATTTCCCATCATACTTGTTTCTGATCTAGTATTTTGCAATCTTTTACTTTCCGATCTATAAACCAAAAATACCAAAAATATTTACTTTACCGTTTATCTATCTCTATCAGATCTCACTTTTGCAAGTAACCGTGAAGGGATTGACAACCCCTTTATCACGTTGGGTGCAGGTTGTTGATTGTTTGTGCATGAATTCAGTGGCTTGTGCGTTGTCTCCTACTGGATTGATACTGTGACAGCCTGGTTTTTGCCTTCTCTCTTTTTTCGGACTTTCAGTTGCCTTTGCTTTGGATTTGGTGTTTTGAATCAATTCAAATGAACTTGAACACTTGGGCCTACCCTTGATTTTCACCCAAGTGACCCTCCACCTCTAAATCACCTTTTCTTCTCTGAAAAACTCCAACAAAAGCCCAATGGATATTTTTCATAAAAGAAAAATATTCATTTTCCTCCCTAAAAATCACTTCGGAGAAGAATGCTCCAAAGCAACCCCTAGATTTCTTGCTCCAAAAATCCTGAATAAATTGAGAAATATTCTTTGAACCCTAGGGCACCTTCCTGAGCAAACATATTCCGTAAGTTTTTGTAATATTTTTGCTACAGAAAATCATTTCTGTTCTAGACAGAATGGTCACTTTGCACAACAAGTATATTTTTGCTTGATCTTTTGGGGCTCATATTTTCTGAGCTTGATTAACTTCCTAAGAGATCACTAAACCCCAAAGCACAACCCTTAACTCTCACTAGATTTTTCTCAGTTAAGCTCTCAAGTTTCTGTCCAGAAACTTGCCAGGAAGATAGCCACTCCAACAGTGCACTTGTGATCCAACCAAACATGCAAAACAACTAAAACCACTAAGGACTAGCTGCCAGACATGTTGTTTGGGCTTAGCTTAGCCTGATGCCATAGTTCACGCGGTGACCACGTTCCTCCAAGGAGGTTGGCATGCATTCGACGCGCATTGCAGCAACGCCTCTGTTTCGCGCGTGCTCACTGCCCTCGTTGCAACTCCTTGCCAAATCGTGCCACCATCTTTGTATGAGCCCCCTTAACTTCACCCTAGCGCTCGCCGACGCTGGAGCTCGCCGCAGCGAGCACGGGCACGGCGCGGCCAACGCAACTGTGCGCCCGTGCCCCTGTGCTCGTCGCATACTGCGCTCATGTGCTTGTCACAGCTCGTGTACAGCTCCCGCGTGACCTCCGGCGTCTTCCCCCTCTCTCACTGACGCCATTCGTCGCCGGGCGAGGCTCTAGAGAACTCCGGCGAGCTCTCGATCCCCGCCTCGGCCTCGGCTATAAATAGAGCTCCCCTGAGCTCGTTCCTCTCCTCACACACACTCATCACACCTTCACACACCCGTAGAGCGTCGTAGCCCGGCCGGGCAGGCCTCTGGCCGCCGTCCCCGCCCCGAGCTCGCCGGCGATCCCCCCTCCTCTGCACCCACCCTCTCCAGAGCCGCTCGAGCTCAGTTGACCACTCTGGCGTGTTCGTGGTGATCCGCTGGTGCATGCTGGTGCTGTTGGAGCTGCTGGACTCACTACTAGGAAAAGGGCTATAGATAGGATGGACACTAATGGCGCGTTGTACATGTGGTGCGCCATTACTAAATACTAATGGCGCACCATGTGTTGGTGCGCCATTAGTGTGCAAATACTAATGGCGCACCACATCCCACGGTGCGCCATTAGTAAAAAAAATATTATTTAATTTTTTCAAAACTACTAATGGCGCACCGTGGGGGTGGTGCGCCATTACTAGTTGACATAGTAATGGCGCATTACACCCACGATGCGCCATTAGTAGTTCTGAAAAAAAGTAAAAAAAATAAAAAAAATTTGTTAGTAATGGCGCGCCTGTGGACAGTGCGCCATTAGTAGTTAAAACTAGTAATGGCGCACTGTCCACAGGTGCGCCATTACTAAGTTTTTTTCAAAAAAATTCAAAAAAAAATTCAATTTTTTTTTCAAAACTAGTAGTGGCGCACCGTGGGTGTGGTGCGCCATTACTAGTAAAACTAGTAATGGTGCGCCATTACTAGTAAAACTAGTAATGGCGCACCACCCCACGGTGCGCCATTACTAACTTGGCCCAACACCGAATGCACCCCCCCTGTGGACAGACTATTCAGTTAAAAAAAAGAAAATGATGGAAATGTCAAAAAAATAAAAGAAAATAAGTTTGCCATGTAATATGTGGTCTAGTTGTTGGGAAAATTTACAAATATGAATTTCGACTTTATTTGCAAAATCTCTTTGGAAATTTGTAAAATGGCCATAACTTTTGCATACGAACTCGGATTAAAATGTTTTTTATATGAAAAATCATCTACTCAAAAAGTTACATCTAAATTTAACCGGGGGAACCCCATTAAACATTTTTTAAATCCTCAAAAACCTAACAGAAAAAAGTTACGGGGCTTTTAAGATCTGGAGGCAAAAAAATTAAAAAAAATTCAGTTTTTTTCAAAATTTTTGTTAAATCTGGTCAAACTATGGTCAAACTAATTATTCAAGAATATTAGTGTTACTAAATAATCAATTTAGTTTTTTAAATTTTGGTCAAATCTAGTCAAACTATGGTCAAACTGTGGTCAAATCTGGACAACTATGGTCAAACTGTGGTCAAACTAATGATACGTAATATGACCAGGAAGTTTGAAGTATTTTTCAAAATTTCATCATAGTCATGAACATGAACAAAGTCCTAGACATCAACAAGGTATAATAGGATTGATATGCTAGATATATCAACAAGTGCCTGTGAAGTGAGCTGTTGCTGGGGTTGGATAGAACTCTGAAGTTAAGCGTGCTTGGGCTAGAGTAGTGTGAGGATGGGTGACCTTTCGGAAAGTTTGACCACGGAGTGCGATTTGACCCGAGATTAAGCATATTGACCCGAGATTAAGCCATATTGACCTGGGATTAAGAAAAACGAAAATAAATTTGAAAAAGAAAATTAAAAAAAAATTGAAAAAAAATTTTAAAAAAAAATTCTGAAAAAAAATTTGAAAAAAAATGTTACTAATGGCGCACTTCTATGTGGTGCGCCATTAGTATACCAGATACTAATGGCGCACCGCGTGGTGCGCCATTAGTATACCTGATACTAATGGCGCACCAGTGGTGCGCCATTAGTAAAAAATACTAGTGGCCTGCTACTAATGGCGCACCGGTAGTGCGCCATTATTAAGCAAAACCGGTGCACCATTAGTAGGCCTTTTCCTAGTAGTGACTGGCCCTGCGTCGCCGGAGCCACCATCTCCGATGAGCCCCGACCGTTGCCGCTGCTGGAGAGCTCCGTTCCGACCCCGTCCGGCCACTCCTAGCCATGCTACGGGTAAGGGCAGGTGCGCCTCGATCTCCTCTTCAATCCTATCCCTCTAGACCTCGTCGTCGGGCACTCATCGCCGAAGAAAGCGTCGTCGCTGCGCCGCCCGCCTATGTTTCTTTCTCTCTCCCCTCGGCCTGACAGTTGGGGCCCGCTGTCAGCCACTCAGGCCGCGCCCGAAGCGGTATGAGTGGTGGCGCCCTGGCATTTTACGCCTTCGACGTCACCCCCTGGTTTTTCTTTTTAATTCAAATTTAGTTCGAATTTGACCAGAACTTTAACTAGTTGTAACTTTTATTCTACAAGTGCAAATGAGTTGATTCTTTTTGCATTCTGTTCTTACAACAAACCCAAGATGGGATTTTTCCTTGCTGCCTAGAATTTCTGGTAATTTTCAGAATTGTTCTTGATATTTCCTTTTTGTCATTTGATTTATTTTCAGAAGGTGAAGCTTGTCTTGAAGGCATCCAGGAGGAGTGTGAAGCTCCTCTGCACTAAGGCAAGCCACAACAACATGATCATGGTGTCTTTGCAATATCCATGATTTTCTACTTGAATTTATATGATATTCATTGCATATAATATTAAAAATAAATGATGCTTATATTATTTAGTTTGTCATGATCAAATTGCTTAGTTAACAGAAATGAATGCTTGAACTAGTGAGACATAGCTTGAGTAGTTGATCTAAGTAAATTTTGTCATGACTATGTTATTATGAGCATGAGTATTATTTTTGCTATATGAAAAATGAGTTTTATTTGATAAATACCAACTTAAGTAATGAGTAGAAATAACCAGTAAGAAAGGACCAGAAATGTTGCAAGTTGAGTTTGTGCAAGTAGAACTTTGAATAAGGTTGATCTATTATCGTGAAGTGATATATGATGCAAGATACATGGTTGCATAAGCATGGCATGTTGTGACTCGAGCATTTTTAGTTTCAAGTTAAACCTGATGATAATTGAACTTGAACTTAAAGTTGGTCGGGTCATGGTGCCACTGAATCAGGCTGCCAAGTGCAACCACATTTGCCTTAGTATGGGGAGGCCATAGTCGTTCTGTTGTCATGCCTCTTGTCGGTGCCTCCAACTAGGGAAGGTTATGGGCGTGCGTTACCCTGGCCCGGTAAGCAGACATAACCTTGTGGACCTGTTGTTGTTATGGTACCGTGTCCTCACTTGGGACTGTTTATTTGCCACAGCGGTGGTAGTTTTGCCTTTGGTAGGCTCAGTCATCCAGGACTGATCCCAGAGGGGAGATGGTCGGAGTGGCCGTAAGAGTGTCATGGCAATGGGAGGGTTCTGTTGGAATGCCGTTGGTCCACCCGAATGGGAGTGCGAGGCCATGGGTTCCGTGGTGTGGCTAAAGTGTGCTACCTCTGCAGAGTGTATTAATCTATCAATAGCCGCGCCCACAGATAAGGGCCCAGTTCGTAAGTAAGTCACACCATGGATCAACTTTCATAAATAATCCCTCACACTAAGCTATTTGCATTGAACTTGTTGAGTTATGATGATGTCAGTAAGACTGACTGTTGTGGTATTACTTGTGATCTGGGAGTGATCACTGTTTGGTTACAAGGTAACCTGTTTGGTATTACTTGTGGTTCTGTTCGTGATCTGTCATAATCACTGTTCGGTTGCGAGGCAACCTGTTGGTAAGAGAGTTCGAGTGACTCAATGCACAAGTTTGGTCATGACATGAGTAGTATGTTGATATTTTGCATTGAACTTGCTTAAATGTCATGATATTGTTTGTCATTATGGTTTTGTTTGTTGTGAGCTTGCAAGTACATTCCATGTACTGACCTGGCGTGTTATGCCAGATTTCAGGAAAGTCTAACTGGATCAGAGTGCTGCGGTGTCTCTGTGTCCACATCGGTGTCCCTGTGCTATGGAGTCCCGCTACTTCATTGTTCCGCTGCCGTGTAGATGTCATGCTCGAGACCCCTTTATGTTCACTAAATAATGTACATATTGTCCAGCCGCACCAGGTGTGCCGCTTGGCCTTGCTACATGATGTAATGTAACACTATGCTTCCGCTAGCTTCAATAAAGCGGTGATTTCTGTACCAAGATGTTGTGTGTTGCCAGAAGACAAGATCTCTGGGTTGGCAATGCAAGGTAAATCGATCGCTTTGAGCCAGGGTGCCACAGATACCTTGGTTCTCAAACTGAGGGAAATACTTACTCTACTTTGCTGCATCACCCTTTCCTCTTCAAGGGAAAAACCAACGCAAGCTCAAGAGGTAGCAGGAAGAACTTCTGGCGCCATTGTCGGGGAGATCTATGCCAAGTCAAGCTATACCAAATACCCATCATAAACTCTCATCTCTTGCATTACATTATTCCCCATTCGCCTCTCGTTTTCCTCTCCCACACTGAGGGAGTCCTGGACTAGGGGGTGTCCGGATAGCCGGACTATCATCATCGGCCGGACTCCAAGACTATGAAGATACAAGATTGAAGACTTCGTCCCGTGTCCGGATGGGACTTTCCTTGGCGTGGAAGGCAAGCTTGGCAATACGGATATGTAGATCTCCTACCATTGTAACCGACTCTGTGTAACCCTAGCCCTCTCCGGTGTCTATATAAACTGGAGGGTTTTAGTCCGTAGGACAAACAACGATTACAACAATCATACCATAGGCTAGCTTCTAGGGTTTAGACTCCTTGATCTCGTGGTAGATACACTCTTGTACTACCCATATCATCAATATTAATCAAGCAGGAGTAGCATTTTACCTCCATCGAGAGGGCCCGAACCTGGATAAAAACATTGTGTCCCTTGTCTCCTGTTACCATCCGCCTAGACGCACAGTTCGGGACCCCCTACCCGAGATCCGCCGGTTTTGACATCGACATTGGTGCTTTCATTGAGAGTTCCTCTGTGTCGACACCGATAGGCTTGATGGCTCCTTCCATCATCAACAACCACGCCGTCCAGGGTGAGACTTTTCTCCCCGGACAGATCTTCGTGTTCGGCGGCTTTGCACTGCGGGCCAATTCGCTTGGCCATCTGGAGCAGATCGAAAGCTACGCCCCTGGCCGTCAGGTCAGATTTGGAAGCCTAAACTTCACGGCTGACATCCGCGGAGACTTGATCTTCGATGGATTTGAGCCACAGCCGAGCGCGCCGCACTGTCACGATGGGCATGATTTAGCTCTGCCACCGGACAGTGCCCTGGAGGCCGCACATGAGTCTGCTCCGACCCCTAGTTCGGAGCCGACCGTGCAGATCGAGGATAGGTGGCTGGACACCACCTCGGGAGCTGCAATCTCTACGGCGATGGAGCCGAATACTGACCTTGTCCCTCGTAAGGCTCGTGACTCTGAGGTGTCGGACTCCTTGCCGGACTCCGAACCTCCTGCGCCCCTACCAATCGAATCCGGTTGGGAGCCGATCATGGAGTTCACCGCCGCGGACATCTTTCAGCACTCACCCTTTGGCGACATCCTGAATTCTCTAAAGCATCTCTCGTTATCAGGAGAGCCCTGGCCGGACTGCGCTCAGGATGGCTGGGATGCGGAGGACGAAGAAATTCAAAACCCACCCACCACCCACTTTGTAGCCACTGTCGACGATCTAACCGACATGCTAGACTACGACTCCGAAGACATCGACGGTATGGACGACGATGCCGGAGACGACCAAGAACCAGCGCCTACGGGGCACTAGAAGACCACCTCGTCATACGACATATACATGGTGGACATCCCAAAGGATGGGAACGGCGAAGAAGCAGCGGAGGCAGATTCCCCTAAGAAACAGCCCAAGCGCTAACGTCAGCGGCGCCGCTCTAAATCCCGCCACAGCAAGAATGGAGATTCCGGCACCGGAGATAATAACACCCCAGAGAGTGCCGAAGACAACCCCCTCCAGCAAGATTCAACGCAAGAGGACGCAGAAGCCAGCCCTCATGAGAGAGCGGCAGACGAAGAGGTCGAGGATGATAATTACATACCTCCCTCCGGAGACGAGGCAAGCCTCAACGACGACGAATTTGTCGTGCCCGAGGATCCCATCGAACAAGAGTGACTTTAAACGCAGGCTTATGGCCACGGCAAACAGCCTAAAGAAAAAGCAGCAACAGCTCAGAGCTGATCAAGACCTGCTAGCCGACAGATGGACCGAAGTCCTCGCGGCCGAAGAGCATGAACTCGAACGTCCCTCCAAAAGCTACCCAAAACACAAGTTGCTCCCCCAATTAGAGGAGGAGGAGTATAAACCCTCATCACCAGCGCACAATACGGCAGACCGACCACCTCGTGGCCGCGACATAGAGGCATCTAGGCCCTCCACCAGAACCGTACCCCGGCACCGCTCGAAAAGTGTGAAGCCACGGGGGAATGCGCCGGACTTGCGAGACATATTAGAGGACAAGGCAAGACAATCAAGATCGATCTACGGATCATGTGGGTGCCCCATGATGCGCGACGACTACCGTTGCGTCGGATACAGCAACTCCGGTCAGGCCGAACACAGTAGACAAAGCTCTCTTGAGCTACGTCGTGATATTGCCCAGTATAGAGGCGCCGCACACCCACTATGCTTCACAGACGAAGTAATGGATCATCAAATCCCAGAAGGGTTTAAACCCGTGAACATTGAATCCTACGATGGCACAACAGACCCCGCGGTTTGGATCAAAGACTATCTCCTTCATATCCATATGGCCCGCGGTGACGATCTACATGCCATCAAATATCTCCCACTCAAGCTTAAAGGACCAGCTCGGCATTGGCTTACCAGCTTGCCAGCAGAGTCAATTGGGTGTTGGGAGGACCTGGAAGCCGCATTCCTTGACAACTTCCAGGGCACATATGTGCGACCACCAGACGCCGATGACCTAAGCCACATAATTCAGCAGCCAGACGAATCGGCCAGACAATTCTGGACACGGTTCCTAACAAAGAAAAATCAAATCGTCGACTGTCCGGATGTAGAGGCCCTCGCAGCCTTCAAACACAACATCCGCGACGAGTGGCTGGCCCGGCACCTAGGACAGGAAAAGCCGAAATCCATGGAAGCCCTTACATCACTCATGACCCGCTTCTGTGTGGGGGAGGACAGCTGGCTAGCCCGCAGTAACAACCTCAGCAAAAATTTTGGCAGTCCGGATACCAAGGACCGCAATGGCAGGTCGCGTCGAAACAAAAACAAACACCGCGTTAACGGCGATAACACTGAGGATACGACAGTCAACACCGGATTCAGAGGCTCTAAACCCGGTCAGCGAAAAAAGCCATTCAAAAGAACTACTCCGGGTCCGTCCAATTTCGACCGAATACTCGACCGCTCTTGCGAGATACATGGCACCCCTGAAAAGCCAGCTAATCACACTAACAGGGATTGTTGGGTATTCAAGCAGGCAGGCAAGTTAATTGCCGAAAACAACGACAAGGGGCTGCATAGCGATGACGAGGAAGAGACCCGGCCGCCGAACAGTAGAGGACAGAAGGGTTTCCCCCCACAAGTGTGGATGGTAAACATGATATACGCAACCCATATACCCAAGAGGGAGCGGAAGCGTGCACTTAGGGATGTATATGCGATGGAGCCAGTCGCCCTGAAGTTCAATCCATGGTCCTCTTGCCCGATCACTTTCGGTCGAAGGGACCACCCCACCAGTATCGAAGAAGGATTTCACCTCACCAGAGTCCTGATGGACGGCGGCAGCAGCCTGAACCTACATTATCAGGACACAGTGCACAAGATGGGCATAGACCCCTCAAGGATTAAACCTACAAAGACGACCTTCAAAGGCGTTATACCAGGTGTAGAGGCCATTGTACAGGCTCAGTCACACTGGAAGTGGTCTTCGGATCCCCGGATAACTTCCGAAGCGAGGAGTTAATCTTCGACATAGTCCCGTTCCGCAGTGGCTATCACGCTCTGCTCGGACGGACCGTGTTTGCAAAGTTCAACGCGGTGCCGCATTACGCATACCTAAAGCTCAAGATGCCAGGCCCTCGAGGAGTCTTCACGGTCAACGGAAACACTGAATGCTCCCTCCGAACGGAGGAACACACAGCGGCTCTCGCGGCAGAAGTACAGAGCAGCCTCTTAAGGCAATTTTTGAGTCCGGCCGTTAAGCGACCGGACACGGCCAAACGCGCCCGGTGTAACATACAACAAGACCAACTGGAACGTTCCGAGCACGCGTAGCAATGCGGCCCCAACCCCAGCCCTCGCATAATTGCAAGACCAGTCCTTCACGTACATCATTACGCTCTGGAAATACCATGGGCATAGGGGGAGGGGCACGACCACGACAGGCCCAGAGTGCGGCTCAACCACACCAGGGGCTCCGAAGTGTGTCGCTCTTTTTTCCTTTTTTCTTTTTTCTTATCCACAGGACTCCGTTCACCAGAGGCCTTGTCCAGCAGTAGACCTGCCGAACTCATGATGCAACAGCCATGGAAGGAGAAAGGCTACGACGAAAACTAAGGTGGTCTCCATTACGAGCATTAAATCTGTTTAATACAACATTCCGCAGCCTACCCCTGGAGGAGGACATATTTAAATAGTCCAATCCCTTGCTTACCGCACTATTTGTATCGCTCTGCATTCATGGCATGAATAAACAATGCATCGCTTTTCGCTTATAGCTGCATTTCCTTTTTCTTATATATATATGTTCATTTACGACATCCTGCATCCGTACACTTTGGTACGGCCGAATACACCAGGGGCTTAAGTTCCCCACATTATGGTGTGATAAGTCCAAACACTTTCCCAAGTGCGGCACCCCGAACTTATAGCATTATATGCATCGGCTCCGAATCATGTCTTGGGTCAATAGTTGGGTTTGCCCCGCTCCCATGTTTTGGTACCTTACGTTCTGTTTTATCGGCTAAGGTAGCACTGGGAGAACCACTGCGATTGCGCCCCGGTTGAGCTGGGCGAGCGCCTCAGTGGAGAAAGCTAAAACTGACTGTCATGATAAGGCGAGAGGTCTTTTCGAGTCCCTAAAGACTTATGCCGCTTAGTGCGAGGAACCGGCTTTGTCCAGCCCAGGCGTGGATAGCGCCCCGAACTCGGTCTTCCGAATACTAGGGGCTTCGCCGAAATTTAAAATTATAGAATTCTATGGCTAAGTGAGAGTGTTCAAGCATTATAAGTCCGGTTGCCTTGTTCGTCGTGTTGAGCGCCTCCCTAGATGGACCCAAAAATGGGAACAAGAGTGCTCAAGTTTATCCCGAACACCCCAGCACTCGTGGCATGGGGGCTGAAGCCGACGACTTGCCATCTCTCAGATTTGATAACGGCCGCACATAAGGTAGTATTTTAAATCAAAAAGCGTTGCTTAGCGCACATGAACAAAGTTTTCAGCGCACAGGATAACACATCGCGAGTCTAATCAAATATTACATCTTTGGAGCACTCATCCGCAATCTTGCGGGCACCCTTCAGGACACTCTTATAATACATTTCGGGCGTGCGATACTCCTTGCCCGCCGGCGGCGTGTCCGTGAGAAGCTTCTCAGCATCCAGCCTGCCCCAGTGCACTTTTGCATGGGCAAGGGCCCGACGGGCACCTTCAATGCAGGCAGAGCGCTTGACGACTTCCACCCAGGGACATGCATCCACCAGCCGCCGCACCAGGCCGAAGTAGCTCCCAGGCATGGCCTCCTGGGGCCATAGTCGAACTATGAGGCCCTTCATGGCCTGTTCGGCTACCTTGTGGAGCTCGACCAGCTGCTTCAGCTGGTCGCTAAGGGGCACCGGATGTCCGGCCTCAGCATACTGAGACCAAAAGACCTTCTCCGTCGAGCTCCCCTCCTCGGCCCGGTAGAATGCGGCAGCATCGGACACGCTGCAAGGCAGATTAGCAAACGCTCCTGGAGAGCTCCGGATTCGGGTAAGTAACAGGTAATTCACTTTCACATGCTTGCTTTGCATGGAAAAAGCCTTACCCGCTGCTATTTTCTTCAAATCCTCAACCTCCTGGAGGGCCTTGTGGGCTTCGGCCTTAGCGGATTTTGCGCCCACAAGAGCCGATGCAAGCTCGGACTCTCGAGTCCTCGAGTCGCACTCCAAACCCTCATGTTTTTCCATGAGAGCCTGGAGCTCTTGCTGCACCTCCGCCACCCTCGCCTCCTGCTTCTCCCGCTCGGCTCGCTCCGCGGCCGCATTGCGTTCGGCCGTAGACACCACCTCCTTCAGGGTCGCCACCTCGTTCGTGGCCCCTGGAGTACCCACGTTATCCTTGTTATTTCTCATGCAACAAAAATCCTTTTCTGTAAGGTACAAATTTAACATGGTGTTACTCACCTTCCCCGTCCTCGAGCTGCTTCTTGGCATGGCCGAGCTCACTCTCGGACCGCTCGAGGCTCTGCTTCAAAGCACCAACCTCCGCAGTCAGTGCGGTGGAGGTCAGCAGTGCAGCCTGCAATCCCATATTGACATAATTTTTAGACCTCCTGCGTATATCTTTTTTAGATCCTCAGTCCGGCTTTTCTTTCCGAACACCGAACTGAGCATTAGGGGCTACTGTCTATGCGGTATTACATTACATATTTTAAATTTCTTACCTCAAAGCCCGTTAGAAGGCTGCTGCAGGCTTCGGTCAGCCCGCTCTTGGCGAGCTGAACCTTCTGAATCACCGCACTCATTATAGTGCGGTGTTCTTCCTCGATGGAAGCGCCGTTGAGCGCCTCCAACAAGTTGTCCGGCGCCTCCGGTTGGACAGAGGCTGCCGGTTCCACGGTCTTGCCCTTCTTACGAAGGGGCCGCCTGCCGGACTCCGGAACCGCTGCTGGTTCCGGTGCGGAGTCCGGTGCAAAGTCTGGGAGGTTGCCTTGCGGCACCTCCGGAGCCTCCTCCTCCTGATGGGTCCCCTCACGGGATCCCACCTCGGCGTCGTCAGCGTCACAGGGACTGGAGGCGGTCGGGAGGGAATCCACATCCGACGGCGCCAAGGACCCGCTCGATGATGCGGGAAGATCGTCCCCGGCCGAACTACAGGTTGTATGCGGCATTAGAAAGACACCGTGTGACAAAAAGAAAAATTATAGATCACTCAGGAATCCGGATACTTACGATCTCGCCAGGGGCTTGGCCCTTGAGGGCCACTCCTCATCGCCATCGCCGGCGTTGCCGGAGCAGTCCGGAGGAAGGGTCCTTCCCTTCTTGGACCCTTCGGCCTCCCCCGTTGGGGAAGCCTTCCTCTTCTTCTCTCCCCCCTCTTGGGGAGAGGCCTCTTTTTCCTTCTCATCTTCGGGGGAGGAGTCCGCCTTGGAGCCATCGGACGACGAGTCCGATACCACCTGGCGCCGGGAACTTCTTCGGGTTCCCGTGGCCTTCTTCTTGGTCTTCTTCTCCGGCACCACATAAAGTGTTGGGACTAGCAGCCCTGTCAAACGGGTATCCACTGGGTCTTCGGGGAGGGGAGCCGGACAGTTAACCTGTCCGGACGTCCTCTGCCAGTCCTGTTAAAGGCATGGGGAATTTTAAATCCCACATAGAGTCAAACTATGAAAGAAATGAATGTCCCATAAAGGATAACATAGCTTACCGCACCGGCCGGGTGTTGCGTGCTGAATCCACGATCTTCAGTCGCGGATGCGGGGGCTTCTCCCCCCTTGAACAGCACCCTCCAGGAAGTTTTGTACGTTGTGTCGAAGATCCCGCTAAGGGTCCGGTGCTGTGCCGGATCAAACTCCCACAGATTGAAGGCCCGTTGTTGGCAGGGGAGAATCCGGTGGATGAGCATGACCTGGATCACGTTGACAAGCTTAAGATTCTTGTTCACCAGGGTCTGGAGACAGTACTGGAGTCCGGTCAGCTCCTCCGAACTGCCCCATAGCAAGCCCTTCTCTTTCCAGGAGGTGAGCTGCATGGGGGAACCAGATCTGAACTCGGGGGCCGCTGCCCATTTAGGGTCACGCGGCTCGGTGATGTAGAACCACCCCGATTGCCACCCTTTGATGGTTTCCACGAAGGCGCCCTCGAGCCAAGTAACGTTGGGCATTTTGCTCACCATGGCGCCTCCGCACTCCGCTTGGCTGCCCTTCACAACCTTCGGTTTTACATTGAAAGTCTTTAGCCACAAGCTGAAGTGGGGCTGGATGCAGAGGAAGGCCTCGCACACGACGATAAACTCCGAGATGTTGAGGATGAAGTTTGGCGCCAGATCGTGGAAGTCCTGGACGTAGTAGTACATGAGCCCCCGGACGAAGGGATGAAGTGGGAAGCCCAGTCCGCGGAGGAAGTGGGGAAGGAATACGACCCTCTCATGGGGCCTGGGGGTGGGGATGAGCTGCCCCTCGTCGGGCAGCCGGTGCGCGATGTCGCTGGACAAGTATCCGGTGCCGCGCAGTTTTTTGATGTGCCCCTCCATAACGGAGGAGGCCATCCACTTGCCTCCCGCTCCGGACATGGCTGGAGAAGGTTGAGGCGAGTTGTGCGGACTTGGGCGCTGGAGCTCGAGTGCGCGGAGATGGATAGGCAAAGGAGGAAGAAGGCGTAGGTAAAAAAGGGTGGATCCTTATCCCCTTATATATGGGCGGACGAAGACTATGCGTCCCCACCGGCCTGGTAAAACTCGCCTATCTCCCAAGCGCCACAATCAATGGCGCGGTTGGGTTACCCACGTCCGTATTGATGGGAATCCCGGAATAAGGGGAACACGATCTCTGCTTCAACAAGACGTGCCAAGGAAACCGCTTCACTAAACGCGCTGAGGTGGTATAGTAAAAAACGATTCAAGTAAAGGCTTGGCAGTGGTGTGATGTCACGCCACAAAATACGTCAGCAGATTGAGCTTGTGTACATATTATTCTCTATACGGTAGTATGTGGAATTTATTTTGCAGAGCCGGACACTATCCTGGTGTTCACAATCTTCTATGAATTAATTCGGAGGAGGAACCCGCCTTGCAATGCCGAACAATATGCGCGCCGGACTCATCGTCATTGAAGCCTGGTTTAGGGGCTACTGAGGGAGTCCTGGAATAGGGGGTGTCAGGATAGCCGGACTATCATCATCGGTCGGACTCCAAGACTATGAAGATACAAGATTGAAGACTTCGTCTCGTGTCCGGATGGGACTTTCCTTGGCGTGGAAGGCAAGCTTCGCAATACGGATATGTAGATCTCCTACCATTGTAACCGACTCTGTGTAACCCTAGCCCTCTCTGATGTCTATGTAAACCGGAGGGTTTTAGTCCGTAGGACAAACAACGATTACAACAATCATACCATAGGCTAGCTTCTAGGGTTTAGCCTCCTTGATCTCGTGGTAGATCCACTCTTGTACTACCCATATCATCAATATTAATCAAGCAAGAGTAGGGTTTTACCTCCATCGAGAGGGCCCGAACCTGGGTAAAACCATTGTGTCCCTTGTCTCCTGTTACCATCCGCCTAGACGCACAGTTCGGGACCCCCTACCCGAGATCCGACGGTTTTGACACCGACACCCACCTCTAAAATGATTTTTGAAAATATTCGCCTTTTCTTCGCCCTTCTTCCGTTCGATCTTTTGTTTGCTTGTGTTACCATGTGCCTTATTTTTGCTTGCATCTTCGCTTGCTAAAAGTCTATGGATCCCCATCCACTTGCTAATCTTTTTAAGAGATCCAATTATGATGAACCAATTTCTAGCGATTTGAGTGCACTATATTATCTTTATAAGGTTTTTCTAGAAATTCGTGAATCTGAAATTTGTGATGAAGTGCTTTATGAAGTGATTCACGATAGATCCTTTAATAAAAAGCATGATTGCAGTGATGTTATTATAAATTCTATTAATGTCAATTGTATTAATGATATGCAAAACCCTAAGCTTGGGGATGCTAGTTTTGCTATGTCCAGTACTTATTGCAATCATCATGATTGGGGTGATTCGTCTTATAATCTTGAAAATTTATTTAAGCCCCGTGATGAATATGAGATTGAAAATAGTGTTTGCAATAATATTGAAAGTGGGTTTGCAAGAGTGTTAACTTTAGATCCCTCATATTTGGAGAATGTTCAATCTTATGATTTTTTTTTTTGATAAAAGTGGGTTTGGAGAGGTCATGACTTTAGTTAATGTTAATCCCACTATTTTGGAAGTGTCAACTTCGTATGCATGTGGATCGTGTTGAGAATATGTTATGTGATAGATATTTTGTTGAATTTGCTTATGATCCTACATGCAATTATTATGAGAGAGGAAAATATGGTTGTAAAAATTCTCATGTTACTAAATTTCCTCTCGTTATGTTGAGATTGCTATTGTTTCTTTCTTCTTCCTTGCATATGCTAGATCTTGCTTGTCTTGCTAATTAGTTTTCATATAAAATTCCTATGCATAGGAAGTATGTTAGACTTAGATGTGTTTTTCACATGCTACATGATGCTCTCTTCGTGTTTCAATTTCTATCTTTCATGTGAGCATCATTAAAATTATCAACGCCTAGCTAAAAGACTTTAAAGAAAAGCGCTTGTTGGCAGACAACCCAATATTTTTCTTTCCTATTTAGTAATAAGTAATTCATCTAGCCTCTGGTTATATGTGGTTTTAAGTTTTAATTAGTGTTTGTGCCAAGTTAAACCTTTAGGATAGCTTATGGTGATAGTTGTGTTGATCCTGCTGAAAAACAGAAACTTTTGCACCCAGTAAATAATTTCCATAATTTTATTAAAACGTGATTTTCATCTGGATTGGTGCACAAAATTCCCTAGTCCTCCTAATTTTTCAGAATTTTTGGAGTTACATAAGTATTTGAGAGTTACAGATTGCTACAGACTGTTCTGTTTTTGACAGATTCTATTTTCTATGTGTTGTTTGCTTATTTTGATGAATCTATGGGTAGTATGGGCTATGAACCATGGAAAAGTGGGAATACAGTAGATATTACACCAATATAAATAAAGAATGAGTTTGCAACAGTACCTTAAAGTGGTGATTTATTTTCTTATACTAACGGAGCTCACGAGATTTTCTGTTGAGTTTTGTGTTGTGAAGTTTTCAAGTTTTGGGTAAGGATTTGATGGACTATGGAATAAGGAGTGGCAAGAGCCTAAGCTTGGGGATGCCCAAGGCACCACAAGGTAATATTCAAGGATAACAAAAAGGATAAGCTTGGGGATGCCCCGGAAGGCATCCCCCCTTTCGTCTTTGTCTATCGGTAACTTTGCTTGAGGCTATATTTTTATTCACCACATGATATGTGGTTTGCTTGGAGCGTCTTGTATGATTTGAGTCTTTGCTTTTTAATTTGCCACAATCATCCTTGCTGTACACACCTTTTGGGAGAGACACGCATGAATCGTGATTTATTAGAATAATCTATGTGCTTCACTTATATCTTTTGAGCTAGGCAATATTGCTCTAGTACTTCACTTATATTTTTTTAGAGCACGGCGGTGGTTTTATTATATATAAATTTATGAACTCTCTTGCTTCACTTATATTATTTTGAGAGTCTTTTAAAACAGCATGGTAATTTTCTTTGGTTATAAATTTAGTCCTAATATGATAGGCATCCAAGAGGGATAAAATAAAAACTTTCATATAAAGTGCATTGAATACTATGAGAAGTTTGATTCTTTATGATTGTTTTGAGATATGAAGATGGTGATATTAGAGTCATGCCAGTGGAGTAATTGTGAATTTGAGAAATACTTATGTTGAGGTTTGTGAGTCCCGTAGCATGCACGTATGGTGAACCGTTGTGTAACGAAGTTGGAGCATGGAGTATTTATTGATTGTCTTCCTTATGAGTGGCGGTCGGGGACGAGCGATGGTCTTTTCCTACCAATCTATCCCCCTAGGAGCATGTGCATAGTAGTTCGTTCCATGACTAATAGATTTTTGCAATAAGTATGTGAATTCTTTTTGACTAATGTTGAGTCCATGGATTATACGCACTCTCACCCATCCACCATTGCTAGCCTCTCTTGTGTCGCACAACTTTCTCTGGTTCAATACACCCACCATATACCTTCCTCAAAACAGCCACCATACCTACCTATTATGGCATTTCCATAGCAATTCCGAGATATATTGCCATGCAACTTTCCACCATTCCATTTATTATGACACGCTTCATCATTGTCATATTGCTTTGAATGATCACGTAGGTTACATAGTATTTGTGGCAAAGCCACCTTTCATACTTCTTTCATACATGTCACTCTTGATTTATTGCACATCCCGCTACACCGCCTGAGGCATTCACATAGAGTCATATTTTGTTTTAACCATTGAGTTGTAATTTTTCGAGTTGTAAGTAAATAGAAGTGTGATGATCATCATTATTTGAGCATTGTCCCATGTGAGGAAATAAAAAAAAGAGAAAGGCCAAACAAAAAAATGAGAGAAAAAGAGAGAAGGGGCAATGTTACTATCCTATTCCCACACTTGTGCTTCAAAGTAGCACCATGATCATCATGAAGTGAGTCTCTTATTTTGTCACTTTCATATACTAGTGGGGATTTTTAATTATAAAACTTGGCTTGTATATTCCAATGATGGGCTTCCTCAAAGTGCCCTAGGTCTTCGTGAGCAAGCAAGTTGGATGCACGCCCACTTAGTTTCTTTTTGAGCTTTCATACACTTATAGCTCTAGTGCATCCGTTGCATGGCAATCCCTACTCACTCACATTGATATCTATTGATGGGCATCTCCATAGCCCGTTGATACGCCTATTTGATGTGAGACTATCTCCCTCTTTTTGTCTTCTCCCCAACCACCATATTCTCTTCCACCATAGTGCTATGTCCATGGCTCACACTCATGTATTGCGTGAAAGTTGAAAAGGTTTGAGAACATCAAATTATGAAACAATTGATTGGCTTGTCATCGGGGTTGTGCATGATTTGAGTATTTTGTGTGATAAAGATGGAGCAAAGCCAGACTATATGATTTTATAGGGATAACCTTTCTTTGGCCATGTTATTTTGAGAAGACATAATTGCCTTGTTAGTATGCTTGAAGTATTATTGTTTTTATGTCAATATTAAACTTTTGTTTTGAATCTTTCAGATCTGAACATTCATGCCAAAATTAAGAGAATTACATGGATAAATATGTTAGGTTGCATTCCACATCAAAAATTCTGTTTTTATCATTTACCTGCTCGAGGACGAGCAGGAATTAAGCTTGGGGATGCTTGATACGTCTCCAACGTATCAATAATTTTTGATTGTTCCATGCTATTATATTATCTATTTTGGACGTTTTATATGCATTTATATGCTATTTTATATTATTTTTGGGACTAACCTATTAACCTAGAGCCCAGTGCCAGTTTCTGTTTTTTGCCTGTTTTAGAGTTTCGCTAAAAAGGAATACCAAAAGGAGTCCAAACGGAATGAAGCTTTCGCGCTGATCTTTCTTGGACCAGATGCAAACCAGGAGACTTCGAGATGAAGTTGGAGACACAACGAGGCGGCCACGAGGGTGGAGGGCGCGCCCCCTACCTCGTGGACCCCTCGGAGCTCTCCTGACCTAATTCTTTTGCCCATATATACTCTTATACCCCAAAACCATCAAGGAGAGCCACGAAAACACTTTTGCACCGCCGCAACCTTCTGTACCTGTGAGATCCCATCTAGGGACCTTTTCCGGCACCCCGCCGAAGGGTGATTCGATCACGGAGGGCTTCTACATCAACACCATTACCCTTCCGATGCAGCATGAGTAGTTTACCACAGACCTACGGGGCCATAGCTAGTAGCTAGATGGCTTCTTCTCTCTCTCTTTGATTCTCAATACCATGTTCTCCTCGATGTTCTTGGAGATCTATTCGATGTAATATTATTTTGCATTGTGTTTGCCAAGATCCGATGAATTGTGGATTTATGATCAGATTATCTATGATATTATTTGAGTCTTCTCTGAATTCTTATATGCATGATTTGTTATCTTTGCAAGTCACTTCGAATTGTCAGTTTAGTTTGGCCTACTAGATTGGATTTTCTTGCAATGGGAGAAGTGCTTAGCTTTGGCTTAAATCATGCGGTGTCCTTTCCCAGTGACATTAGGGGCAACAAGGCACGTATTGTATTGTTGCCATCGAGGATAAAAATATGGGGTTTTCATCATATTGCTTGAGTTAATTCCTCTACATCATGTTATATTACTTAATGCATTACTCTGTTTTTCATGAACTTAATACTCTAGATGCAGGCAGGAGTAATAGTAGTAGTTGCAGAGTCATTTCGGTCTACTTGACATGGTCGTGATGCCTATGTTCATGACCATTGCCTTAGATACCGTCATAATTATGCGCTCTTCTATCAATTGCTCGGCAGTAATTTGTTCACCCACCGTATTATTTGCTATCTTGAGAGAAGCCACTAGTTAAACCTATGGCCCCCGGTGAGGGAGTCCTGGATTAGGGGATATCCGGACAGCCGGACTGTGTACAATGTTCGGACTATTGAAGCATGAAGATACAAGACTCAAGACTTCATCCCGTGTCCGGATAGGACTCTCCTTTGCGTGGAAGGAAAGCTTGGCGATCCGGATATTATATTTCCTTCCTTGTAACCGACTCCATGTAAACCCTGGCCCTCTCCGGTGTCTATATAAACCGGAGAGGTTAGTCCTTAGAAGGCCGATCACAATTACGATCATACCATCATAGGCTAGCTCTTAGGGTTTAGCCTCTACGATCTTGTGGTAGATCTACTCTTGTACTACCCATATCATCAATATTAATCAAGCAGGAAGTAGGGTTTTACCTCCATCGAGTGGGCCCGAACTTGGGTAAACATCTGTGTCCCTTGCTTCCTATTACCATCAGCCTTGACGCACAGATCGGGACCCCCACCCGAGATCCACCGGTTTTGACACCGACATTGGTGCTTTCATTGAGAGTTCCTCTGTGTCGTCTCCACAAGGCTTGATGGCTCCTCCAATCATCATCAACGATGTTGTCCAGGGTGAGACTTTCCTCCCCGGACAGATCTTCGTGTTCGGTGGCTTCACATTGCGGACCGATCCGCTTGGTCATCTGGAGTAGATCGTGTCAGGAGCGCCGGATAATTATGATGAGCATGGCTTGGACCTGCCATCAGACGATGCTCGGGATACTACCCTGGCAGAAGCCTCGGATCTAAATCCGGGGCAGGATGCGTTGCCTAAGGACGAAGGGTTGGACCCCGCCCCGCAGGCCGCACCCTCATCGGCGAGGAAGCCGAACACAGGTCTGACCTTTGAGGGAGCCTGTAACTCCGGACCCCCTGATTCATATCCGGATGTAGGTTCCAGTCCGCGCATCCCTGAGCCCGCCGATCCTGGTTGGGCTCCAGTGATGGAGTTCACCGCGAGGGACATCTTTCAGCATTCGCCCTTTGGCGACATACTAAACTCATTTAAAATTCTCTCTTTGACAGAGAATTCCAGGCCGAACTATGTCCGGCTCGAGTGGGAAGCAGGCGACGAAGAAGTTCGTTACCCACCCACCACCCACTTGATAGCCACGGTTGATGATTT
The DNA here is from genome assembly GCA_963921465.1 of Triticum timopheevii. Taxonomy (NCBI): domain Eukaryota; kingdom Viridiplantae; phylum Streptophyta; class Magnoliopsida; order Poales; family Poaceae; genus Triticum; species Triticum timopheevii. The sequence continues at coordinate 482,021,083 of OY997270.1, read as the reverse complement.
AACTGACGTGCTTGACTTCGACTCCGAAGGTATCGACGGTATGGACGACGATGCCGGAGAAGACTCAGAATCTATGGTGTACCGGATTCCCACCTCGTCACATGACATATACATGGTGGACACGCCCAAGGAAGACAACGGTTACTATCCGGAAGATAAAACCCCTAGGCAAAAACCAAAGTGACAGCGCAGACACCGTTCCAAATCCAGCAACAGTAAAAATATCAGCAAGAGCGCCAGAAGAATGGATACTCTGGTCAACCCCGAAGGCAATAACGACCAAACGGAACCAGCGATGGAGTAGGACGAACCAGGTCACGCCGAGCATAGTTCGGAGCAGACACCCGAAGACAACGATCCAGAAGGACGAGTTCATCAAACCGGCCCTGGAGAAGAAGATAGTCCGGACGATGACGCATTCATCATTCCGGAAGAATGCGTGGAACGCGAGAACCTCCACAGAAAGCTTATGGCCACAGTGAGAAGTCTAAAGAAGCATAAGCAACGGCTCAAAGCCACACAGGAAATGCTCAATTGTAGATGGAATAAAGTGCTAGACACTGAAGAAAGATATGGTGACGATCGCCACACAAAGAGCTACCCAAAACGTAAGCTACTACCAGAATTCGACGACGAGGCCGTCCCACCAAAAAGTAACACGACCAGGAAACCAGAAGTACCACTTCATAACCGCAATAAATCAACTACCAAAGACGCCCACGATCTACGTGAGCACCTGGATAAGAAAGCTGGCGCAGCTAGGTCCATCTACAGATCTAAAGGACATACCCCAGTGGGGGACTGTGGTCGTCAAAACAATTATGAGAACCAGGCACCAGTTCGGAATAAACACCAAACACAACAACAGCCGATGGCATGCCACAGCGCGTCCAGATATAGAGGGGCTGCTCACCCCCTGTGCTTCATTGAGGAAGTACTGGACCATGAATTCCCACAGGGCTTTAAACCTGTGAATATAGAGGCATACAACGGAACAACAGACCCAGGGGTCTGGATCGAGGACTTTATCCTCCATATACACATGGCTCGCGGGGATGACCTCCACGCCATGAAATACCTTCCCCTCAAACTAAAGGGACCAGTTCGGCACTGGTTGAAAAGCCTCCCCGAAAGTTCAATTGGGAGCTGGGAGGAACTAGACGACGCTTTCAGGGCAAATTTTCAAGGGACTTATGTCCGGCCTCCGGATGCTGACGAGTTAAGTCACATAGTCCAACAACTCGGAGAGTCCGCCCACAAGCTTTGGAACAGATTCCTCACTAAGAAGAATCAAATTGTTGATTGTCCGGATGCCGAAGCCCTAGCGGCATTTAAACATAGCATCCGTGACGAGTGGCTTGCCAGACACCTCGGCCAAGAAAAGCCTAGGACAATGGCAGCCCTAACAAGCCTTATGACCTGCTTTTGCACGGGTGAAGATAGCTGGCTAGCCCGTAAAGGCACCAGCGACCCCAGCACATCCGAAATAAGGGATGGCAACGGAAAGCCACGGCGTAATAAAAACAAACGTCAAAACAAGTAAGAGAGCCCGGATAACACAACGGTTAATTCCAGATTCAGGGGCTCTCGACCTAACCAGCACAATAAGCAATCTAAAGGCAGCAAAGAGGGACCGTCCGGTCTGAACAGAGTTCTGGATAGACTATGCCAAATTCATGCAACCCCCGACAAACCTGCGAACCACACGCACAGAGAGTGCTGGGTCTTCAAGTAGGCCAGCAAACTAAACGCCGAACACAAGGGAAGGGAAACACCAAGTGAAGACGAGGATGAACCTCACCAGCCGAACACTGGGGGACAGAAAAAATTTCCGCCAGAGGTTAAAACAGTCAACATGATCCACGCGACTCACACATCCCTGGGAAGGTACGAACACGCCCATAAAGACGCGCGCGATATAGAGCCTATCGTACCCACACCTAACTACTGGATGTCTTGTTCGACCCCTTTCGATCGCCGGGACGGCCGAACTAGTATTCGGCGCGAAGGATCAAATGCCTTGGTGCTTGACCCAATAATCGACGGATACCATCTCACTCACGTCCTCATGGACGGCGGCAGCAGTCTCAATTTAATATATAAGGACACTGTCCGCAGGATGGGGATAGACTCATCCAGAATCAGCAAGATTAACACCACCTTTGAAGGGGTGATACCAGGCATTGAAGCCTACAGTAGGGGCTCTGTCATACTGGAGGTAACATTCGGCTCTCCAGGCAACTCCAGAAGCAAAGAACTAGTCTTCATCATCGCAACCTTCCAAAGCAGCTATCAAGCATTGCTTGGAACAACGGCCATCGCCCGCTTCAACGCACTGCCGCACTATGGCTACCTTACACTTAAGATGCCCGGTCCACGCGGCGTCATCACCGTTAGCAGAATAACAGAGCGCTCTTCGGTGCAGAGGAATACGCGACGGCCCCAGCGGCCAGACTATAAGCGGCCTCTAACAGAAACATGACGGGTCGTTAAGACCACGGACACTGTTAGACGAGTCCGGCAGCCCATATCAAACCAGGGCACTATATGTGTAATCCTATAGTGGACACCAGGGGATAATAATAAAGCCCCACACTTGGCTCAACCTTATTGGCAGGCCAGCATCTTACATTTTTTACTATCCATCGCATACTTATGTTGCACTCTCCTATGAGTTTCCCTTTTCAGTAGACAACGTTCACGCGATACCCTTCCAGGATGCGGCACAACGAAGACAAAGGCGCAGACGTGCAGCAGGGCCCTGTTCAACAGGTTTCTTTTTAGATTAAGCCCCTGTGTAAACCTTTTCTATTGCCTCTTGTTGTTTAACCATCCCATGGGTTCCATACCCACAGAGGATACTGCCGTTTTTGGCATTTCGCCACGACAGATTAACGCACGTACCTGGAAATACATGGTTTATAATGAATGGGCATTCTTGAGCCCATCATCTGTTATAAAGCCCGAATACCTTCGGGAGTGTTCGGCGTCATGAGTTTGGCCTTATATGCATCAGCTCCGAATCATGTCTTTGGTAAAATGTTGGGTTTGCCCGGCTCCTGGGTTTGCCGCCTTACGTTCCGTTATTATTGGCTAAGGTGGCCAAAAGAGAACTACTGCGATTGTGCCCTGGTTATCCCGGATGAGCACCTCAGTAGAGAAAGCCGAAAACTGACTGTCATGATACAGCGAGAGACTGGTCAACCACTCGACGACTCATCGGAATCTCTAGGATTCGTCTGCATTAATGAAGGGCCATTTCCCGGCCAGGTACATACGCGCCCGTATTCGGATGCACGCGAAGGTACCAGGGGCTACATAGTAGCCCCAACGTTAGAATCCCGCGGCTAAGCGAAGGTGTTACAGCTATATAGTCTGGTTGCCTAGTTCGACGTGTGATCACCTCCTTACCGGACCAAGACGTTGGATAAAGAGTGATTAAGCACATTTTTTGCACGAACACCACCGCATTGTATGCGTGGGGGCTGAAGCCAACGACTGCTAACTTTCGGATTACCCACACATATAACGGCTGCACAGGGGACACAATCATATTTTCAAACAAACATTATAAATATAACCTTCTAATCAAAATAAACATTGTTTTTACAATGATTTGAATCATCACTCGAATAAGAGATTCTTCGGGCACTGCGCCCCTATCAGGCGGGCACCCTCTGTGACCTGCGCCAAGTAGTGCCCGGCCGAATATTGGCCCCCACCGGATCCTGAGACACTATCATAGTGGCATACATATCCATCCAATACGCTTTAACGCGGGCAAGGGCCATCCGCGCACCCTGTATGCATGCTGACCTCCTCATGGCATCGATCCGAGGCACGGCCCCAAGGAACTATTGCACCAAACCGAAGTAACTGTCCTGCTTAGGCCCCTTCGGCCAAAGATGGTCTATTACAGACCGCATTGCAAGACCGAACAACCTGTGAAGCTCCGCTATAGCAGCCATCTTATCACTTAACGGCAGCGGGCGAGTGGGAGCATTGAACTGCGACCAGAAAAGCTTCTCCACCTCCTTCTCACCCTGATCTTTGAAGAACTCCACAACATCAGCCATACGCTTCGCCAAGTCCGCGTAGGTGTCCGCCGAACTCCAGCGCCCATCCAGGGGAGCGTACTTCGGATCGAAGAACTTCGTCCGCAACAAATAGGAGCCTCCAGCCGTGATTTTACCGGCCTGTTGAATCTCCTCCTGCGCACCTCTGAGCTCTGTCCGCATTTCCTTGGTGGCATTAAGTGCCTTGCTTAGGTCAGCCGATTTATCCTCATGCTCCTTTTTCAGGAGCTCATACCGGTCACCGGCATTTTTTAACTCGATAGCCATTTCGGCTATCTTTTCCTCGCTTCGGCGATGAGCAGCCTGTTCGGCTCTCAATTCCTCAGCCGCATTTAGGGCAGCCGCATTGCTCACCCGAGCCTGTTCCTTGGCTAGAGCAAGTTCCGCCCTCAGGGCTTCCACGGCAGCAGCACCATCTGCAGTCCAAACTTATTACATTACTATGTGCCACCTTAATATTTTCCTATGCAATGGAAAGACAGGACACATACCTTGTGATTGATCCAGCCGCTCATTCATTAGAGTAATATCGGCATCAACCGACCCAATTTGCCTCGTCAGTTCGGCAACTTCAATGGACGGGCCGGCGGCCGGACCCACACGTAACTGCACATATTTACAACATAAATCATTGGTTTATGACCCTCCGTTTGCTGCCTAGGGAAGTCAACCAGAGTCTCAGGGGCTACTATCTATATGGAGCACACCTACCGCATGCCTCACAGCCAAAGAAATAGTGCACTCTTCATTACGTACCTCAAAGCCTCTGAGCAGGCTTGTGAATGCTTCATTCAAACCGCTCGTAGCAGATGAAATTTTCCTGAGCACCGCGCTCATTAATGAGCGGTGCTCCTCCGAGAGCGCAGCTCGCTCCAGCAAGCCCGTCAGTACGTCCGGCCGGACATCGAACTGCACCGGACTCCTTCCATCGCCCCTCGTTGTAGCCAAATGCTCCGAGTGCAGGGCGGTTGACCAATTGACTTCCGACTTTGGCAGATCCGGACCCCTCCGTGACGACACCTCGGCGTCACCTGCTTCATGAGTCAGAGAAGGGGGTGGGGTTTCTCTCTCCATCATCTCCGGAGGAAGGTCCCCCGAAGACGAACCCTGTTGAGAGGAGTTGCTGGCCGGACTGGAAAAAGTTGAACCCTGGTTAATGATCTAGAAGAAACACAGTACCTTCAGATCGTAAATTGACTTACGGCTCAGTGGAGGGCTGACCCGTTGGAGGGCACGGTGCGGTGAGGGTGCGCGTCAAGGCAAGGCCCCCCGGGGATGTCTTTTTCCCTAATTTGGGCATCTCCGCCTCCAGATCTTCGGAGGCGGCCCTCTTCTTCCCGCGCGGAGAGGAGACCTTGGCCTCCCCTTCCCGAATATCCTCCTTCAGGAGGTAACAATTTCCCTGGTTCAGATGCGTCGCGTGTGGGGTTTGGATTCTACATCCCTCCCCTTGTCTTTCCCCGAGGGCATTCTGCTGAGTACCCGGTCGAGCATCTTGGCCATAGTGGGGACGGGCGAGCCTTCGGGAAGCGGTGCCGGACACCTAATTGTCTCTGCCTTGCTGAGCCATTCCTGGACGCGGATGATTGTTAGAACGAACAGTCATGATAAAAACAAAATAGGGTGTCCGGTATCAAGGCTACTTACTTGGGTATCTAGGCGATTACAGCTTAGGCCTGCATCCTCGGTGGCGTCCGGACATACTACTTTTTGTCCAAAGAATAATTTGCACATCTCTTCGGGCTTCAAGCCGAAGAAGTGCTTGACAGTCTGCAGACCCTCCGGATTGAACTTACACATCCGGAGAGGCCGGCGTTGACACAACAACATCCGCCAGATTAACATCACTTGCATTATGCTGACAAGGTTGATATCCCTCTCAAGAAGCTCCCGGATGAGGTTCCGCAGTACTGGTACATCACCTGCGGGCCCCCAATTCCATCCTATGTCTGTCCAGGACGCCAACTGTGATGGAGGGCCCGAGCGGAACTCAGGGGCGGCTAACCACTTTGTGCCCCTTGGGGCCGTAGCATAAAACCACCTCCGCTGCCATGCATCAGATACTTCTGGGAAAGCACCCTCCGGCCATGGGGCGTCATTGTTTCTGCTTATTACGGCACCTCCGCACTCCACATGTCGCCCCCCGATCATCTTCGGCTTCACATTGAAGGTCTTGAGCCATAAGCCAAAGTGCGGGGTGATGTGGAGAAAAGCCTCGCACACGATAATGAATGACGAGATATGGAGGATAGCATCCGGAGCCAGATCATGAAAATCCAACCCATAATAGAACATGAGCCCCCTCACGAAGGGATCGAGGGTGAAACCCAAACCGCGGAGGAAGTGTGGGACGAAAACAACACACTCATTGGGCTCCGGCGTAGGGATGACCTGCCCTGGAGCAGGAAGCCTGTGCTGGATATATGTGGTCAGGTATCTGACCTCCCTAAGCTTTGCAATGTCCTTCTCTTCAATCAAGGAGGCCATCCACCGGCCCTGAGGGTCAGACCCGGACATATTGGAGGATTTCAGAGGGGTGGAGCTTGGTTTTTGGGTGTTAGAACTCGAGGTGCGAGAAGGCGCGATGAAGGTGAAAAAAGAGGCGTAGATTTCGACCCCTTTATAAAGGAAGTGAATAACAAGAGTCCCCGGTGCGACCGTTTGAGGCTTATCTAAAAACACACGGGGTTATACCAACAGCCGTCATGGGGTCACGCACGCTCATATTGATGGAAAATCCCGTAATAAAAGGGACACGTTCCTGCCTCGACGGGACGTGCCAATAAAACCGCCTCGTAACACGAGTCGTTGTGGGATGGGAAACGTCGGTTTGAGTTGGACCAAGTGATACGTCTCCGTCGTATCTACTTTTCCAAACACTTCTGCCCTTGTTTTGGACTCTAACTTCTATGATTTGAATGGAACTAACCCGAACTGACGCTGTTTTCAGCAGAATTGCCATGGTGTTGTTTTATGTGCAGAAAACAAAAGTTCTCGGAATGACCTGAAACTCCATGGAATATCTTAGAATAAATAATAAAAAATCCACGCAAAAGACGAAGACCAGGGGGCCCACACCCTGCTCACGAGGGTGGGGGGCGCGCCCCTCCCCCTGGGCGCGCCCCCCTACCTCGTGGGCCCCCTGGTGGCCCTCCGACACCAACTCCAACTCCATATATTGGCTTTGGGGGAGAAAAAAATCAGAGACAAAGTTTCATCGCGTTTTACGATACGGAGCCGCCGCCAAGCCCTAATCTCTCTCGGGAGGGCTGATCTGGAGTCCGTTCGGGGCTCCGGAGAGGGGGATTCGTCACCGTCGTCATCATCAACCATCCTCCATCACCAATTTCATGATGCTCACCGCCGTGCGTGAGTAATTGCATCGTGGGCTTGCTAGACGGTGATGGGTTGGATGAGATTTATCATGTAATCGAGTTAGTTTTGTTAGGGTTTGATCCCTAGTATCCATTATGTTCTGAGATTAATGTTGCTATGACTTTTCTATGCTTAATGCTTGTCACTAGGGCCCGAGTGCCATGATTTCAGATCTGAACCTATTATTTTTTTCATGAATATATGTGTGTTCTTGATCCTATCTTGCAAGTCTATAGTCACCTACTATGTGTTATGATCCGGCAACCCCGAAGTGACAATAATCGGGACCACTCCCGGTGATGACCATAGTTTGAGGAGTTCATATATTCACTATGTGCTAATGCTTTGTTCCGGTTCTCTATTAAAAGGAGGCCTTAATATCCCTTAGTTTCCAATAGGACCCCGCTGCCACGGGAGGGTAGGACAAAAGATGTCATGCAAGTTCTTTTCATAAGCATGTATGACTATATACGGAATACATGCCTACATTACATTGATGAATTGGAGCTAGTTCTGTGTCACCCTATGTTATGACTGTTACATGATGAACCACATCCGGCATAATTATCCATCGCTAATCCGGTGCCTACGAGTTTTCCATATACTGGTTTATGCTTATTTACTTTTCCGTTGCTACTGTTACAATCACTACAAAAATACCAAAACCATTACTTTTGATGTCTTTACTTTGTTACCGTTACCACCACTATCATATTACTTTGCTACTAAACACTTAGCTGCAGATACTAAGTTTCCAGGTGTGGTTGAATTGACAACTCAGCTGCTAATACTTGAGAATATTCTTTGGCCCCCCTTGTGTCGAATCAACAAATTTGGGTTGAATACTCTACCCTCGAAAACTGTTGCGATCCCCTATACTTGTGGGTTATCAAGACCTTTTTTTGGCGCTGTTGCCGGGGAGCATAGCTCTATTCTTTGAGTGACTTGGGATTTATATCTGCTGGACACTATGAAGAACTTGAAAGATGATCGAACTACTATTTTGCCCTCAACTACGAGGGGAGGTAAGGGATTGCCATCTAGCCTTGCACTAGATTCTCCTTCTGTTATGAGTAAGTTTGCGACACCTAAACCTGCTACTGCTATTGATTCTGATATGTCGCATGTTATTGATGATGCCACTTCTGCTATGCACGATACTTATGATGAAACTACTTCTATGCTTGATACTACTGTGCCACTCGGTGAATTTCTTGATGAGCAAATTGCTAGGTCTAGAGAAAGAGAAATTATTGAACCTGAACACGATGATGTTAGTGATGATGAACCTATGCCTTCTATTCCTGAGGGTTATCTTTTTAATGCTGAATCTTTTGAAGCTGTTGTTGCTTGCCAGGATAGTCTTGAACGTAAGAGGTTGCTAATTAAGTGGAGTAAAGAATCTTTTAGAGGTAGGATGAGACCCGACCCTGCTTTTGCTACTTCACCTATCTGTGTTCCTGATTATGATTATTATGATATTTCTGTCGATCCAGATATAGTTACTTTGGTTGAATCTGATCCTTTTTATGGCTATGAATCTGAAACTGTTGTGGCACATCTTCGTAAGTTAGATGATATAGCTGCCCTGTTTACTAATAATCTGAGATCGTGCCACCTTTATTTACTTAAAATATTTCCGTTCTCATTAAAGGGTGATGCTAAGAAATGGTTTAATTCTCTTGATCCTGGTTGTGTGCAAAGTCCCCAGGATATGATTTATCACTTCTCTGCTAAATATTTCCCTGCTCATAAGAAACAAGCTGCTTTGAGGGAAATATACAATTTTGTGCAAATGAAGAAGAGAGTCTCCCACAAGCTTGGGGGAGGCTTCTCAAGTTACTTAATGCTTTGCCTGATCATCCTCTTAAGAAACCTAAAATATTTGATATCTTTTATAATGGACTAACTGATGCTTCCAGAGATTACCTGGATAGTTGTGCTGGTTGTCTTTTCAGGGAAAGAACACCGGATGACGCTGAAATTTTATTGAATAATATGTTGGCAAATGAAAATAATTGGGCACCTCCTGAGCCAACTCCTGAGCCAACTCCTGAGCCAGTTCCTGGGCCAATTACTGAGCCTATTCCTAAACCAACTCCGAAGAAGAGAGGTGTTCTATTTCTCAGTCCCGAAGATATGCAAGAGGCAAAGAAATCTATGAAAGAAAAAGGTATTAAAGATGAAGATGTTAAGAATTTACCTCCTATTGAAGAAATACATGGTCTTAATTTACCGCCTGTTGAAGAAGTATATGATCTCAATTACTTATTTAATGAAGAACCTCCCGATATCCCGACACAGGTAGTAAAGGTAAATTCTCTCTATAGATATGATAAAGTTGAAGTCCCTCCTACTAAAATTGCTAGTCAGTGCTTGGATGAGTTTGATGACTTTATGTTTAAGCAAGATGACTTTAATGCTTATTTTGGTAGACAACTAAAACAGAATTCCTTTATGATTAAGCGCTTGAGTGATTATATGGCTGATATTAGAGGAGAACTTAAACTTGTTAGGAAACATGCTTCTATGGTTACCACTCAAGTAGAACAAGTACTTAAAGCTCAGAAAGAAGTGCTTGATGAAATGAATAGTAAGAAAAATGATTATGCTGTTAGAGTGGCTACTAGAACTGGTAGAATGACTCAGGAACCTTTGTATCCTGAAGGCCACCCTAAGAGAATCGAGCAAGATTCTCAGAGAAACAATATTGATGTACCTAGTTCTTCTAAGAGGAAGAAAAATAAAAATGATAGGACTTTGCAAACTTCTAGTGAACCTATTGCTGAACCACCTGATAATCCAAATGATATCTCTATGTCTGATGCTGAAACACAATCAGGTGATGAACATGAACCTAGTGATCATGCTAATGATAATGTTCATGTTGATGCACAACCTAGTAATGATAATGATGTAGAAGTTGAACCTGCTGTTGATCTTGATAACCCACAGTCAAAGAATCAATGTTATGATGAAAGAGACTTTGTTGCTAGGAAACATGGTAAAGAAAGAGAACCATGGGTTCAGAAACCCATGCCTTTTCCTCTGAAACCATCCAAGAAAAAGGATGATGATGATTTTGAGCACTTTGCTGAAATGATTAGACCCATCTTTTTGCGTATGCGATTAACTGATGTGCTCAAAACAAATCCTTATGCTAAGTATATGAAGGATATTATTACTAATAAAAGAAAGATACCTGAAGCTGAAATTTCCACCATGCTTGCTAATTATACTTTTAAGGGTGGAATACCAAAGAAACTTGGAGATCCAGGAGTACCTACTATACCATGCTCCATTAAGAAAAATTATGTTAAAACTGCTTCATGTGATCTTGGAGCCGGTGTTAGTGTCATGCCTCTCTCTTTATATCGTAGACTTGATTTGAATAAGTTGACACCTACTGAAATATCTTTGCAAATGGCTGATAAATGAACTGCTATACCTGTCGGTATTTGTGAGGATGTGCCTGTTGTGGTTGCAAACGTTACGATTTTAACAGACTTTGTTATTCTTGATATTCCCGAGGATGATAGTATGTGTATTATTCTTGGAAGACCTTTCGTTAATACTGTAGGGGCTGTTATTGATTGCAACAATGGCAATGTCACTTTTCATGTTAATGGCAATGAGCACACGGTACATTTTCCGAGGAAACAACCTCAAGTTTATAGTATCAACTCTATTGGAAAAGTTCCATCAATCATATTTGGAGGTTTTGAATTTCCTCTCCCCTACTGTCAAGAAAAAGTATGATATTCTTATTGTTGGGGATTTTCATATCCCCGTTGCGGTAACTTAGTGTTATTCGAAATTTCTCCGGTTCCGGGATTATTCGGAATGAGTTTGTTAACAAGACTTGATCAACCTTGTTAGTGGGTTCATTTTGATGATCACGAGATGGATGAAACTAGAAGCACAACCTTCTGTACCCTCTTTATATTTTCTGTTATTTAGTAGAAATAAAGTACAATAATATTTTTCTGTCTGTTTCCTGACTTATTCATGCAATATAAAAATATCACGAAAATAAAAGTCCTCAGAATGCCATGCCAACTTAATGTGATTTTTTTCGGAAATATTTGAGAATTTACTGTGCAAAATTTACCACGGGGGGAGCTGCCACCTGGTCACGAGGGTGGAGGGCGCGCCCTACCCCCTGGGCGCGCCCCCCTGCCTCGTGTGCCCACGGTGGCCCTCCTCCACTTATTCCTGCACCCATCTTCTTCCTCTGCCTCACACAAACACGAAAAACCAACTCAAGCACGAGTTCCAGCCCCCGTTGCTGTGATTTTCGATCTCCTTGCTCAAAGCACCTCTCGCAAAACTGCTTGGGGAGATTGTTCCTTGGTATGTGACTCCTCCATTGGTCCAATTAGTTTTTGTTCTAGTGTTGTATTCATTGCAAATTTGTGCTGCATAGGTGACCATTCTTGAGCTTGCATGTCAAATTTATATGGTTCCAAGTAGTTCTAATGCTTGATATAGGCCCTAGGCACTTGTGGGAGTTGTTGCTATCAATTTTATTGAAGTTGGTTCACTTTTATTTGAAGTTACTAAAAATTTCAGAAATTTTTCAGAGGAAACAATATGCTTAGGAGGATGTTTCAAGGTGGTCCTTCAAGGAAAAAAAAGCCCCAGGCTCGCAATACGTGATGCTGACGAGGAACCACCAAGAGACGCACTCGTGAGGCCCTGTGAATGGCCTTCGGAAAATTGTATGAATCAAGTGGGAATTAAAGAAGAATTCTACGCATATTTGCGTAACGCCGATCTTAAGGACTTTGAAGCTGATAAATGCCCACAGTATCGTTACCTCACAAGTTCATTTATGGGGAGGTTTGATTTTACAACTTCGCGTAATTCTCCTTCAGTCATGTTTGACCTTTATGACAAATCTTATACCATGGACTTAGAGGATTTCACTCTTGCATGCAAACTTCCATCTTGGGGTAGTATCAGGGATCCCCCTAAATCTGAATATAGAGACTTTCTTGCTAGAATAACTGTGGGGAATCTAGAGATATAGCGCAGGCCACTATAGGGAGCATTCACTTTCCTGCTATACAATATTTTGCTCTCTTCATTGGTAGATGTATAACTGCTAAGGATGAAGCATGTCACATGTGTGCCCCTGATCTCAGCATTCTTAGAAGTGCTGTGTTAGGAGACCAATCTTATCATATGGGCGCCATTGTAGCTCGTAGGTTGCATCAGAATAGGCATAGCGGAGATTTCTTTGGAGGAATTTAGGCAACCCGCTTAGCTAATTTTCTTGATGTAGACATTCGTGAGGGTGATATGGAGTTACCCTCTTCTTATTTAGATCTTGATCCTATGTTTTCCCACCAGTTCATTGAGAGGACTGGACCACCTTACCAGTACCGACTAATCTTTAACAAATGGCATGTGGTCCGTGTTGCTCTTCCTGATCCTACCTTCTTTGATTTTCAGGCGAGAGGAAGATATATTATTACCAGAGAGGAGGCAGAGGAGTATGAAAGGGGAGTGGAGGCTGCTCGACTCCATGCTACAGCTCAGGCGGTGATAGCCGCTGCGTCACACTATGACCCCAGCTTCACCTACGGATATCCGCCAGGCCACCACTGGCAATAGACCAACTTAGGCCAAAAGCCTAAGCTTGGGGGGAGTACGTATTCCCACTGACATTACATTTATGTTCACACACACTCATTGCTAGATGTCGGTGCTCATACTTTTTCATTGTAATATCCATGCTAGTTTACACTTCTTATTTTCTGCTTTCTTCTTGTGTGTTTGTTAAACTTTAAGAAAAACCAAAAAAATTAGTTAGTCTACTTTCCATGCTTGTAGTAGAATTAAAAAGAAAACCCAAAAATATTTCCCGTTCTTCTTTTTACTTGTTGGGAGCTTTCCCGTGTAAATAGTTTTTATTTTCTTTTCCTTTCTTTGGGGGTCGAGAAGACTATATTGAAAATGCTTAGTGGATCTTATATGCATGATCGTTTATTTAACTTAGAGCCCATATTACTTGTCTTCTCTCTTGAGTTGAATGCTTGCCGATTCCAGCTTAGTCCAATGCACGTGCACTCTTATTATTATACACACCGTTCGGTCGTGCAAGTGAAAGGCAATAATGATGATATATGATGGACTTATTAGGAAGAGAAAAGCTGGTATGAACTCGACCTCTCTTGTTTTTGTAAATATGATGATTCATCGTTCCTGATTCACCTATTGTGAAGTAAACATATTTGCAATGACATTTAGAGATTATAGTTGCTTGTGCCATGCTTGAGTAGCTATGAGTTATAATGGTTTACCTTGCGTGCCAACATGCTATTGAGATGATTATCATGTGGTATGATAGGGTGGTATCCTCCTTTAAATGAATTGAGTGACTCGACTTGGCACATGTTCACGCATGTAGTTGAATTAAATCAACATAGCCTTCATGATATTTATGTTCATGGTAGATTATATCCTACTCATGCTTATATTCGGTGTAAATTAATTTTAATGCATGTTTACGGCTGTTGTCGCTCTCTCAATTGGTCGCTTCCCAGTCTTTTGCTAGACTTCACCTGTACTAAGCGGGAATACTGCTTGTGCATCCAAACTCCTTAAACCCCAAAGTTATTCCATATGAGTCCACCATACCTTCCTATATGCGGTATTTACCTGCCGTTCCAAGTAAATTTGTATGTGCCAAACTCTAAACCTTCAAATGAACATTCTGTTTTGCATGCTCGAATAGCTCATATGTCAACTAGAGCTGCCCTTATCTTCCGTGTTAGGCGGGTTATTCTCAAGAGGAGTGGACTCCGCTCCTCATTCACGAGAAAATGGCTGGTATTCGGGATGCCCAGTCCCATGCTTTATGCAAACTAAATCAAAATAACTGAAAACAAAACTCCCCTTGGGACCCGTTGAATGTTGAAGGCACTCGTTGTTTCGAGCAAGCCATGGATTGATGCTTGTGGAGGAGGGGGAGTATAAACTTCACCATTCTGTTTGGGAACAGCCTATAATCTGTTTAGCATGGAAGATATCATCGTCTTTTAGTTGTTATGTTGACAATGAAAGTATGCCGCTCAAAATATAATTTATCTCTGTTTCAAAACCGAGCTCTGGCACCTCTACAAATCCCTGCTTCCCTCTGCGAAGGGCCTATCTATTTACTTTTATGTTGAGTCATCACCCTTCTTATTAAAAAGCACCCGCTGGAGAGCACACTGTCGTTTGCATTCATTATTATTGGTTTACATTGGGTATGACTTGACTGGATCTCTTTTACCATGAATTACAATGTTTAGTCAGTCCTTGATCTTTAAAGGTTCTCTGCATTTATGTTTTGCATTCTCAGAAAGGGCTAGCGAGATACCATTTTGTTATATCATGTTATAATTATTTTGAGAAAGTGTTGTCATCCGAGTTTTATTATTATGGCTCGCTAGCTGATTATGCTATTGATATGAGTAATTGTGAGACCTACGTGTTATTGTGAGTATGGTTAGTTCATAATAATTGCTGAAACTTGAATGCTGGCTTTTCATGTTTACAACAACAAGAGCAAATAGAGTTTGTAAAAGTTTTTCTTTTTCTCTTTCAGTTTGTCAACTGATTTGCTTGAGGACAAGCAAGGGTTTAAGCTTGGGGGAGTTGATACGTCTCCGTCGTATCTACTTTTCCAAACACTTTTGCCCTTGTTTTGGACTCTAACTTGTATGATTTGAATGGAACTAACCTGGACTAACGTTGTTTTCAGTAGAATTGCCATGGTGTTGTTTTATGTGCAGAAAACAAAAGTTCTCAGAATGACCTGAAACTCCACGGAATATCTTAGAATAAATAATAAAAAATCCTCGCAAAAGATGAAGACCAGGGGGCCCACACCCTGCTCACGAGGATGGGGGGCGCGCCCCTCCCCCCTGGGCGTGCCCCCCTACCTCGTGGGCACCCTGGTGGCCCTCTGACGCCAACTCCAACTCCATATATTGGCTTTCGGGGAGAAAAAAAATCAGAGAGGAAGTTTCATCGCGTTTTACGATACGGAGCCGCCGCCAAGCCCTAATCTCTCTCGGGAGGGCTGGTCTGGAGTCCGTTCGGGGCTCCGGAGAGGGGGATTCGTCGCCGTCGTCATCATCAACCATCCTCCATCACCAATTTCATGATGCTCACCGCCGTGCATGAGTAATTGCATCATAGGCTTGCTGGACGGTGATGGGTTGGATTATATTTATCATGTAATCGAGTTAGTTTTGTTAGGGTTTGATCCCTAGTATCCATTATGTTCTAAGATTTATGTTGCTATGACTTTGCTATGCTTAATGCTTGTCACTAGGGCCCGAGTGCCATGATTTCAGATCTGAACCTATTATGTTTTCATGAATATATGTGTGTTCTTGATCCTATCTTGCAAGTCTATAGTCACCTACTATGTGTTATGATCCGGCAACCCCGAAGTGACAATAATTGGGACCACTCCCGGTGATGACCATAGTTTGAGGAGTTCATGTATTCACTATGTGCTAATGCTTTGTTCCGGTTCTCTATTAAAAGGAGGCCTTAATATCCCTTAGTTTCCAATAGGACCCCGCTGCCACGGGAGGGTAGGACAAAAGATGACATGCAAGTTCTTTTCATAAGCACGTATGACTATATACGAAATACATGCCTACATTACATTGATGAACTGGAGCTAGTTCTGTGTCGCCCTATGTTATGATTGTTACATGATGAACCACATCTGGCATAATTATCCATCGCTAATCTGGTGCCTACGAGTTTTCCATATACTGGTTTACGCTTATTTACTTTTCCGTTGCTACTCTTACAATCACTACAAAAATACCAAAAACATTACTTTTGCTGTCTTTACTTTGTTACCGTTACCACCACTATCATATTACTTTGCTACTAAACACTTAGCTGCAGATACTAAGTTTCTAGGTGTGGTTGAATTGACAACTCAGCTGCTAATACTTGAGAATATTCTTTGGCTCCCCTTGTGTCGAATCAACAAATTTGGGTTGAATACTCTACCCTCGAGAACTGTTGCGATCCCCGATACTTGTGGGTTATCACCAAGCCACGATGCAAGGGCACGACACACGAAGATTGCCAGCAAATCAGATCTATACCATGTGAAGATCATCTTGCAGATCCGGACACTGCCTACGTGTTCGATAACCACTTTGGAGTATTCGGAGGAGGAACCCGCCCTGCAATGCCGAAGACAATACTGCGCGCCGGACTCATCGCCATTGAAGCCTGGTTCAGGGGCTACTGAGGGAGTCCTGTATTAGGGGGTATCTGGACAGCCGGACTGTGTACAACGTCCGGACTATTGAAGCGTGAAGATACAAGACTCAAGACTTCGGCCCATGTCCGGATGGGACTCTCCTTTGCGTGGAAGGCAAGCTTGGCGATCCGGATATTATATTTCCTTCCTTGTAACCGACTCCATGTAAACCCTGGCCCTCTCCGATGTCTATATAAACCGGAGAGGTTATTCCTTAGAAGGCCGATCACAATTAGGATCATACCATCATAGGCTAGCTCTTGGGGTTTAGCCTCTACGATCTCCTGGTAGATCTACTCTTGTACTACCCATATCATCAATATTAATCAAGGAGGAAGTAGGGTTTTACCTCCATCGAGAGGGCCTGAACCTGGGTAAACATCTGTGTCCCTTGCTTCCTGTTACCATCAGCCTTGACGCACAGATCGGGACCCCCTACCCGAGATCCGCCGGTTTTGACACCGACACCCGGGTCTCTTTTCCATCATACAAGTTCTCTTTTCCATCATATAAGTTCTATTTTCCATCATACTAGTTTTTGATCTAGTATTTTGCAAACTTTTACTTTCCGATCTATAAACCAAAAATACCAAAAATATTTACTTTACTATTTATCTATCTCTATCAGATCTCGCTTTTGCAAGTAACCATGAAGGGATTGACAACCCCTTTATCGCCTTGGGTGCAAGTTGTTGATTGTTTGTGCAGGTATTCAGTGACTCATGCATTGTCTCCTACTGGATTGATACCTTGGTTCTCAAACTGAGGGAAATACTTACTCTACTTTGCTGCATCACCCTTTCCTCTTCAAGGGAAAAACCAACTCAAGCTCAAGAGGTAGTAGAGGACGATCTTTGATTCCTGAGTGTCTGTATACTCACGCGTAGGCGAACCGCGAGGCTCAGTAAAATCCATGGTATGCCTGTTAGTAGCCAGCCCATATGAAAATATTTCATGCATCTACAAGTAGTTCTAGATGGGAGTGTTGAGAAACTCAACATCCTATGCGTGGTCCTAGGAAAAATAAACATAGCGTCGTTAGTTGTGACTTGCATGTTAAAAGCTTAAACAAGTGGTATGTGAGCTAACCGTGATCTGTCCTTGGTAGTGCTTTGACTCCAATAGGATCGTGAAGGTGTCCCGCTTCCATTGTGCACTGCTAAGGTATCTGAGCCTGGACACTTGGATCCATCTAGCTCACCACTTGCTCAGGTGGTTGTAGACCTAGGTCGAGGTGACCTTTTTGCCATAGAACTCGAAGACCTTCTTTGCAACAGAGTTCAAGTGCACCTCCTTGAAGTCCTTGTCTATCCACATCCGACTGGCTATGAGCTCAGAAATCTTCTTAAGCATGAAGTTGGAGAGGAACGACTGCCATTTCATTGAGTTCCCCTTGCCAGACAACTTTGCCTTCTCTAGCCATGAAGGTTGCCTTACGTGCAACAACAACAACATTAGGTAGTGCTAGCAAAAATGTTGGATGCCTAGAAGGCCCCTGAAATACATATGCGTCCAAAGGCATGTGCTCTATTGGAAATATGCCCTAGAGGCAATAATAAAAGGGTTATTATTATATTTCCTTGTTCATGATAATTGTCTATTGTTCATACTATAATTCTTTTATCTGGAAATCATAATACATGTGTGAATATATAGACCACAACACGTCCCTAGTGAGCCTCTAGTTGACTAGCTCGTTGATCAACAGATAGTCATCGTTTCCTGACTATGGACATTGGATGTCATTGATAATGGGATCACATCATTAGGAGAATGATGTGATGGACAAGACCCAATCCTAAGCATAGCACAAAGATCGTGTAGTTGGTTTTGCTAGAGCTTTTCCAAATGTCAAGTATCATTTCCTTAGACCATGAGATTGTGCAACTCCCGGATACCGTAAGAGTGCTTTGGGTGTGCCAAACGTCACAACATAACTAGGTGACTATAAAGGTGCACTACGGGTATCTCCGAAAGTGTCTGTTGGATTGGCACAACTCGAGACTGGGATTTGTCACTCCGTATGACGGAGAGGTATCTCTGGGCCCACTCGGTAATGCATCTTCATAATGAGCTCAATGTGACCAAGTGTCTAGTCACGGGATCATGCATTATGGTACGAGTAAAGTGACTTGCCGGTAACGAGATTAAACGAGGTATTGGGATACCGACGATCGAATCTCGGGCAAGTAACGTACCGATTGACAAAGGGAATTGTATACGGGATTGATTGAATCCTCGACATCGTGGTTCATCCGATGAGACCATCGAGGAGCATGTAGGAGCCAACATGGGTATCCAGATCCCGCTGTTGGTTATTGACCGGAGAGGTGTCTCGGTCATGTCTGCATGTCTCCCGAACCCGTAGGGTCTACACACTTAAGGCTCGGTGACGCTAGGGTTGTAGAGATATAAGTATGCAGTAACCCGAAAGTTGTTCGGAGTCCCGGATGAGATCCCGGACGTCATGAGGAGTTCCGGAATGGTCCGGAGGTGAAGAATTATATATAGGATGTCCAGTTTCAGCCATCGGGAAAGTTTCGAGGGTCACCGATATTGTACCGGGACCACCGGAAGGGTCCCGGGGGTCCACTGGGTGGGGCCACCTATCCCGTAGGGCCCCATGGGCTGAAGTGGGAGGGGAAGCAGCCCCTGGTGGGCTGGTGCGCCCCCTTGGCCCCCCTGCGCCTAGGGTTGGAAACCCTAGGGGTGGGGGCGCCTCACCTGGCTTGGGGGGCAAGCTACCCCCCTTGGCCGCCGCCCCCCTTGGAGATTGGATCTCCTAGGGCCAGCTCCCCCCCCTAGGGGCCCTATATAAAGAGGGGGAGGGAGGGCAGCCGCACCCAAGTCTCTGGCGCCTCCCGCTCCCCACGCACCACCTCTCCCTCTCGCAGAAGCTTGGCGAAGCCCTGCCGAGATCGCTGCTGCATCCACCACCACACCGTCGTGCTGCTGGATCTTCATCAACCTCTCCTTCCCCCTTGCTGGATCAAGAAGGAGGAAACGTCTTCCCAACCGTACATGTGTTGAACGCGGAGGTGCCGTCCGTTCGGCACTAGGATCTCCGGTGATTTGGATCACGACGAGTACGACTCCCTCAACCCCGTTCTCTTGAACGCTTCCACGCACGATCTACAAGGGTATGTAGATGCAATCCTCTCTCTCGTTGCTAGATGACTCCATAGATTGATCTTGGTGTCATGGGAAACGAACACCTATGGGGCAGGGCCCCTTTCGGTCCGGCAAGGGAGCGGAGAGCGCACGAAGAGCAGATCGAGGCGAAGCACGCGAGGGACTTTACCCAGCTTCGGAGCTCTCCGGAGAGATAAAACTCCTACTGCTGCTTTGTGTTTCTATTCTGTTCTTGCTCGAGAGCGTGGGTGTGTTGTAGTTTCGAATGAGTCGAACCCCTTCTACGTGCGCATGGGCCTCCTTTTTATAGTCTAAAGGGGTCACCGACAGGTGGCAGCGTAGAGAGAGGGGTAAAAAAGTAAAAACAGGGGTTGGTACAACCGCTATCAACAGTGCCCCCTACCTAACTCTGACGGCAGGGGACAAGAGCATTTAATTCCCGTCCGGTCGCCTAAACAGTGCAAGAAACGACCGTTAGGGGGGCCACCGATCGCCACGATGGCCTTCTAGTCATCTTCACTCGCCACCTCGCACCGCTTGGCTGCACAGCTACCCGCCACGTGCACCAGGAGCGATCCTGCAGCGACACGTCGTCGGATGCGCTGGAGCGTGGGCGCAGAGTGGTGGCTTCGCCGCGGCTAGCGCCTTGCCGTGGTCGCTGTCTTGTCGCACCCGCAAGCTTGTCGCTCGTCGGGCCTTGCCGGGATGCGCGGTGCGTCGCGGCAAGTCTCTTAAAATGCCTTGGTTGGCCTTCCCGGCAAGCTCCTCTTGCCGGGGTCTTGTCCTTCCCGGCAAACCCCTCTTGCCGGGATTCTATCTTCTCGGTTAAACACTTTGTTCTTGAATGGAAGTAATAGGAATAGCGAAGGATCTTGGCGGACGCCTGGCAAGCCTTGCCGCGGGACGCTGCGACTGCCCGTGCACAAGTTCGGGATACTAAGGTACCCCTATTTTAGTACACCGACAGGAGCCCCCGGGCCTGGACCATACACGGTGCCGAGCGCTGTTCGGCCAGGCCCAAAACAAGGCACGGGCACACGCGGCCTGGGTCCACACTAAACCTGATTCCGTATCCACCGCGCCCTCCCGTAATGGCACGCGTCAAACGCGGCGTCGTGGGAGAGATCGTGGGCAATTCTTTAATCAGGAAAGGCGTAACGTTCGCCTCCCCTGTTTATAAGCAGAGGAAACAGGGCCGTTCCCCCACCATCGCCACTTGCAGTATCTTCCTCCGAAAGCTCCGCCGCTCCCCTCCGCTTCCCAAGCCGAAAGAGAGCAGCGCTCCGCAGCCCGCCGCCGCCGTCGCCCCCAACACTTCCGAGCTCCTCCGCCGCTTCCGCCATGGCTCCGAAGACCGGCAAGAGCACGAAGTCGGCCGAGGCGTTGCGGCTTGAGGCGCTGCGCAAGGAGCGAGTGCTCCCCCCCCCCGAGCTCACCCCGAAGGCGCTGCGGGAGGAATTTTACCTCTTCTGGTCGACGGAGACGCGAGCGCATCCGTGCACGCCGGTGCTCTCCGCCGAAGCTTCTACATCGAAGCGGTGCCCAAAAGGGTACTATTTCTTTCCGGTGTTCTTCTATTGTGGGCTCTGCCCACCTTTTTCTGATTTCTTCTGCGACATCATGAATACCTACGGGTTTCATCTTCTTGATTTCACCCCCAACGCCGTTCTGACAATGGCGGTTTTCGCACACCTCTGCGAGAACTTCGTTGGCATCCACCCAAATGTTGCTCTTTTTCGCCACTATTTCACCCCCCCGAGCCGAGAAAGGAGAGCCATTGGCTGGCGAAATCGCCTGGACCTCACGAATCGGCATGAAGGAGGTGTATCTGGGGGGCGAGCTCCGCAGCAAGTGGGATGAGTGGAGGGCGGAGTGGTGCTGGATCGTTGACGCCAATCCGCAGCCATTCACCAACCTGCGCCAGACCCGGGTAGTGCGCGGCGGCGACTGGAGCGCTCTGTCACCGGACGACGCCAAGCTGAAGATCGCCACCACCCGAATCCTGCGGCTCAGGCTTGCCGGGCTCACAGCAGGGGCCGTGGGCGCGGATTTCCTTCACCGTCGCATCGCCCCTCTGCAGAAGAGGGGGAGGCCCGCCTGGCTGTTTGGCGGCCCGGCGGATATCATGAGGCTGCGTCCAGGCCTCAACTTCAATTTCACGGTTCTGGAGCTTGACGGGATGCTCAAGGAGCTGTTCAAGCATGACGCCAACCATCCAGAGTGGTTCAGGCTGCCGCAGGGCGTCATCCCACTGTGCAACAACTCCTAGCGTGATCGCATCTGTGCAATGATGCCGGAGTGCGACTTGCACGGGATAATCCCAACTTGGATGGAGCCCGCCGCCGACGTCGTGCGGCAATTCTTCGATGGCTTGGCGGAGGTAGCAGTCCGCGCCGACGAGCAGAGGCTCCGCACCCGCGACACCACCGACGATGAGATGCGGTACATCGCCACCAGGGCCGAAGAGGCGGCGGCAGCCGCCGCCGCGGGCGAGTTTGGCTTCACGTTGGAGGAGGCAGAGGCGGCCGAGGCGGCAAGCCTTGCCGACCGGGAGGACCTTGCCGGAGGGGTCGTTGGCGAGGGGGAGCCCGAAGCCGAAGCGAGCGAGCCCGCCGAGGGCACGAGCGGCCAGCCGTCTTCGAGCAGCTTGCCGTAGGCGGAGCCCCCAGCGCAGCCCCAATTTCAACCAAGAAGGCGCCTCCGACGAACTGGAGATATAGCAGGGCGGCAGGCAGGCCAACAGCCGCAGCGCCGTGGGACACGCTCCACCGCGGCAAGTACCGTTGCCGCGGGAGCATCTCAGGCCGCGCCGGCAACTAAGGCGGGGTCTTCTCGGGCGGCCACGCCTGATCCTGCCGCAGCTCCCGGCAAACGTCCAAGGGAGCCTACTCCTCCGCCTCGCTGCGCAGAAAGGGTACCAGACTTCGACCTCTCTGCACTGAGCTCCGACGAGGAGGAAGAAGAGGAGGAGGAGTAAGGCTTTGTCCTCGATGTACTTGTATTTCTTCAATCTTTGTTGTTTCTGGTCTTGGGAAACGAACACCTATGGGGCAGGGCCCCTTTCGGTCCGGCAAGGGAGCGGAGAGCACACGAAGAGCAGATCGAGGCGAAGCACGCGAGGGATTTTACCCAGCTTCGGAGCTCTCCGGAGAGATAAAACTCCTACTGCTGCTTTGTGTTTCTATTCTGTTCTTGCTCGAGAGCATGGGTGTGTTGTAGTTTCGAATGAGTCGAACCCCTTCTACGTGCGCATGGGCCTCCTTTTTATAGTCTAAAGGGGTCAACGACAGGTGGCAGCATAGAGAGAGGGGTAAAAAAGTAAAAACAGGGGTTGGTACAACCGCTATCAACAGTGCCCCCTACCTAACTCTGACGGCAGGGGACAAGAGCATTTAATGCCCGTCCGGTCGCCTAAACAATGCAAGAAACGACCGTTAGGGGCGCCACCGATCGCCACGATGGCCTTCTAGTCATCTTCACTCGCCACCTCGCACCGCTTGGCTGCACAGCTACCCGCCACGTGCACCAGGAGCGATCCTGCGGCGACACGTCGTCGGATGCGCTGGAGCGTGGGTGCAGAGTGGTGGCTTCGCCGCGGCAAGAGCCTTGCCGCAGTCGCTGTCTTGTCGCACCCGCAAGCTTGTCGCTCGCCGGGCCTTGCCGGGACGCGCGGTGCGTCGCGGCAAGTCTCTTAAAATGCCTTGGTTGGCCTTCCCTGCAAGCTCCTCTTGCCGGGGTCTTGTCCTTCCCGGCAAACCCCTCTTGCCGGGATTCTGTCTTCTCGGTTAAACACTTTGTTCTTGAATGGCAGTAATAGGAATAGCGAAGGATCTTAGCGGACGCCCGGCAAGCCTTGCCGCGGGATGCTGCGACTGCCCGTGCACATGTTCGGGATACTAAGGTACCCCTATTTTAGTACACCGACACTTGGTGAAGCGTAGAATTTTTTTACTTTCTGCAACATTCCCCAACAGTGGTATCAGAGCTAGGTCTATGCGTAGTTAGTATGCACGAGTAGAACACAAACTTGTTGTGGGCGTAGATGTTGTCAATTTTCTTCCCACTACTAGTCTTATCTTGCTTCGGCAGCATCATGGGATGAACCGGCCCGGACCGACCTTACACGTACGCTTACATGAGACAGGTTCCACCGACTGACATGCACAAGTTGCATAAGGTGGCTAGCGGGTGTCTATCTCTCCCACTTTAGTTGGAGCGGATTCGATGAAAAGGGTCCTTATGAATGGTAAATAGAAATTGGCATATCACGTTGTGGTTTTACGTAGGTAAGAAAAGTTCTTGCTAGAAACCTATAGAAGCCACGTAAAAACTTGCAACAACAATTAGAGGACGTCTAACTAGTTTTTGCAGCATATGCCTTGTGATGTGATATGGCCAAAAGGATGTGATGAATGATATATGTGATGTATGAGATTGATCATGTTCTTGTAATAGGAATCACGACTTGCATGTCGATGAGTATGACAACCGGTAGGAGCTATAGGAGTTGTCTTTTATTTTTTGTATGACCTGCATGTCATTGAATAACGTCATGTAAATTACTTTACTTTATTGCTAAACGCGTTAGCCATAGAAGTAGAAGTAATCGTTGGCGTGACAACTTCATGAAGACACGATGATGGAGATCATGGTGTCATGCCGGTGACGAAGATGATCATGGCGCCGCGAAGATGGAGATCAAAGGAGCAATATGATATTGGCCATATCATGTCACTATTTGATTGCATGTGATGTTTATCATGTTTTGCATCTTATTTGCTTAGAACGACGGTAGCTTAAATAAGATGATCCCTCGCAATAATTTCAAGAAAGTGTTCCCCCTAACTGTGCACCGTTGCGAAGGTTCGTTGTTTCGAAGCACCACGTGATGATCGGGTGTGATAGATCCTAGAGTTCGAATAGAACGGGTGTAAGCCATATTTACGCACGCAATACACTTAGGTTGACTTGACGAGCCTAGCATATACAGACATGGCTCAGAATACAGAAGACCGAAAGGTCGAGCATGAGTCGTATAGAAGATACGATCAACATGAAGATGTTCACCGATGATGACTAGTCCATCTCACGTGATGATCGGACACGGCCTAGTTGACTTGGATCATGTTTCACTTAGATGACTAGAGGGATGTCTGTCTGAGTGGGAGTTCATTGAATAATTTGATTAGATGAACTTAATTATCATGAACTTAATCTAAAATCTTTACAATATGCCTTGTAGATCAAATGGCCCACGCTAATGTTGCCCTCAACTTCAATGCGTTCCTAGAGAAAACCAAGCTGAAAGATGATGGCAGCAACTATACGGACTGGGTCCGGAACCTGAGGATCATCCTCATAGCTGCAAAGAAAGATTATGTCCTAGAAGCACCACTAGGTGAAGCAGCCATCCCAGAGAACCAATACGTTATGAATGCTTGGCAGTCTCGTGCTGATGATTACTCCCTCGTTCAGTGCGGCATGCTTTACAGCTTAGAACCGGGGCTCCAAAAGCGTTTTGAGCAACACGGAGCATATGAGATGTTCGAAGAGCTGAAAATGGTTTTCCAAGCTCATGCCCGGGTCGAGAGATATGAAGTCTCCGACAAGTTCTTCAGTTGTAAGATGTAGGAAAATAGTTCTGTCAGTGAGCACATACTCAAAATGTCTGGGTTGCACAACCGCTTGACTCAGCTGGGAGTTAATCTCCCGGATGACGCGGTTATTGACAGAATCCTTCAGTCGCTTCCACCGAGCTACAAGAGCTTTGTGATGAACTTCAATATGCAGGGGATGGAAAAGACCATTCCTGAGGTATATTCAATGCTGCAATCGGTGAAGGTAGAGATCAAAAAGGAACATCAAGTGTTGATGGTGAATAAAACCACTAAGTTCAAGAAAGGCAAGGGAAAGAAGAACTTCAAGAAGGACGGCAAGGGAGTTGCCGCGCCCGGTAAGCCAGTTGCCGGGAAGAAGTCAAAGAATGGACCCAAGCCTGAGACTGAGTGCTTTTATTGCAAGGGAAGTGGTCACTGGAAGCGGAACTGCCCCAAGTACTTAGCGGACAAGAAGGCCGGCAACACCAAAGGTATATATGATATACATGTTATTGATGTGTACCTTACCAGCACTCGTAGTAGCTCCTGGGTATTTGATACCGGTGCGGTTGCTCATATTTGTAACTCAAAGCAGGAGCTGTGGAATAAGCGGAGACTGGCGAAGGACGAGGTGACGATGCGCGTCGGGAATGGTTCCAAGGTCGATGTGATCGCCGTCGGCACGCTGCCTCTATATTTACCTACGGGATTAGTTTTAAACCTCAATAATTGTTATTTAGTGACAACTTTGAGCATGAACATTGTATCAGGATCTCGTTTAATTCGAGATGGCTACTCATTTAAATCCGAGAATAATGGTTGTTCTATTTATATGAGAGATATGTTTTATGGTCATGCCCCGCTGGTGAATGGTTTATTCTTAATGAATCTCGAGCGTAATGTTACACATATTCATAGTGTGAATACCAAAAGATGTAAAGTTGATAATGATAGTCCCACATACTTGTGGCACTGCCGCCTTGGTCACATTGGTGTCAAGCGCATGAAGAAGCTCCATGCTGATGGACTTTTAGAGTCTCTCGATTATGAATCATTTGACACATGCGAACCATGCCTCATGGGCAAAATGACCAAGACTCCGTTCTCCGGAACAATGGAGCAAGCAACCAACTTATTGGAAATCATACATACTGATGTATGCGGTCCAATGAGCGTTGAAGCTCGCGGAGGATATCGTTATGTTCTCACTCTCACTGACGACTTGAGTAGATATGGGTATGTCTACTTGATGAAACACAAGTCTGAGACCTTTGAAAAGTTCAAGGAATTTCAGAATGAGGTAGAGAATCAACGTGACCGAAAGATAAAGTTCTTACGATCAGATCGTGGAGGAGAATATTTAAGTCACGAATTTGGTACGCACTTAAGGAAATGTGGAATCGTTTCACAACTCACGCCGCCTGGAACACCTCAGCGTAACGGTGTGTTCGAACATCGTAATCTCACTTTAATGGATATGGTGCGATCTATGATGTCTCTTACCGATTTACTGCTATCATTTTGGGGATACGCTCTAGAGACAGCTACATTCACTTTAAATAGGGCACCGTCTAAATCTATTGAGACGACACAGTATGAATCATGGTTCGGGAAGAAACCTAAGTTGTCGTTTCTAAAAATTTGGGGATGCGATGCTTATGTCAAGAAACTTCAACCTGAAAAGCTCGAACCCAAGTCGGAAAAATGCGTCTTCATAGGATACCCTAAGGAAACCATTGGGTATACCTTCTACCTAAGATCCAAAGGCAAGATCTTTGTTGCCAAGAACAGGTCCTTTCTGGAGAAAGAGTTTCTCTCGAAAGAAGTAAGTGGGAGGAAAGTGGAACTTGATGAAGTACTACCTCTTGAACCGGTAAGTAGCGCAGCTCAGGAAGATGTTCCTGTGGTGCCTGCACCGAATAGAGAGGAAATTAATGATGATGATCAAGGTACTTCGGATCAAGTTACTACTGAACTTCGTAGGTCCACGAGGACATGTTCCACACCAGAATGGTATGGCAACCCTGTCCTGGAAATCATGTTGTTGGACAACGGTGAACCTTCAAACTATGAAGAAGCAATAGCGGGCCCAGATTCCAACAAATGGCTTGAAGCCATGCAATCCGAGATAGGATCCATGTATGAAAAAAAAGTATGGACTTTGACAGACTTGCCCAATGATCGGCGAGCGATAGAAAACAAATGGATCTTTAAGAAGAAGACGGACGCGGATGGTCATGTTACCATCTATAAAGCTCGACTTGTCGCTAAGGGTTATCGACAAGTTCAAGGGATTGACTATGATGAGACATTCTCTCCCGTAGTGAAGCTGAAGTCCGTCCGAATCATGTTAGCAATTGCCGCATACTATGATTATGAGATATGGCAAATGGACGTCAAAACGGCATTCCTTAACGGCCATCTTAAGGAAGAACTGTATATGATGCAGCCGGAAGGTTTTGTCGATCCTAAGAATGCTAACAAGGTATGCAAGCTCCATCGCTCCATCTATGGACTGGTGCAAGCATCTCGGAGTTGGAACATTCGCTTTAATGAAATGATCAAAGCGTTTGGGTTTATGCAGACTTATGGAGAAGCCTGCATTTACAAGAAAGTGAGTGGGAGCTCAGTAGCATTTCTCATACGTTGCACTCGGAGCGCGGCAAAGTTAGACGGCTTCAAAAACGTGGTTTTTGAGCAGCTCTCGCTTCAGCCATCAAAGAAGCGCCCATGTGCCAAGCACATGGAGGACAAGGCCCAGCCCACTTCTGCGGATGGCGCTGAGGATGCTTCGACTGCTGCACCACCACATACTCCAATTCGAGTTCTTCAGGCAGTTGGCGCGGAGCTGGAGATCGATCCTTCTCTTCTGTCGGTGGATAAGCTTATGGCTAATCCACAGGAGGACTCGTCCACATCTTCAGCTTAATGTTTATGTCAACCTATTTATCTTCGCCTCGGGAGCCTGTTATGTGTTTTCTCTTTATGGTTGAGCTGTGTCAGTCTAGGGAACTGTCATTTTGTGGCTCTGAACTATTTTATCTTTTGGGTGGTATGGCATTGTATGTCATGCTATCACTACAAGAAATATGTCAACTTATGACCACCACTATTGGTCACTGAAAGGTCACAAATTTCCATTTATGACCTTTTTGTGACCAAAAACAGAAGGTCAAAAGCTGGCCGTCGTAAACTGACTATAGCGACCTTTCTTCTGGAATGGTCAAAAATGTTTACGACCAAAATATTCCTACTGTGGCGTTTTGATCACTAGCAACCTCCCCCAGGCCACGTAGGCATCCAGCGTGGCAAGCTGATGTGGCACAAGATTCAGCCCGGTCCAATTCGATTTTCTACATGGGCCGAGCCCAACAATTCGGCCTTTTCAATATATATTTATTTCTGTTAATTTTCACTAGCTACATGGGCCTGGCCCAGTAATTCGGCCTTTTAAATTTCTTTGCCTATCCCTTTTGACAGATTTTTTGGTCTTGTTTTTTCTGGGCCATTTCTTTGCTGGGCCTCTCAAGTTTTCCCCTCAAAAATAATTGTTCAATATATCCTGGGCTGGGCCGAAATAATTGATCCAATCCAACTTCTTTTATTATGCCATTGACATTACAACACATCACACTACAAGTTATCTTGGGCCTAGCCCAGTTCTGATACATTTTCAAAGCAACATGAAATATTATAGGAGCCCAAAATATAGTTACATGCATTCATTCTAGCAGTACATATCTTTACATCCAACCAATAAGTGCCAAACAGAACTATTCTACAAAAGAAAAGAAAATAGATGACAAGACATCACAGAAGTTCCTATTGTCCTCCTCCTTCAACATTTGAAAACCTTCACCTGGCAGTAGATCAATCATGAGTGAGAAACAATACAACAGCAAAACAATACAGAAACAATATGGTTGATTATTCAAAGAAATTAAACTAAGTGCAGGTCACCCAAAGCTGAATTTCTTGCAATCCAAACAACACAAACAGTAGGAAGATGGTTGCATAGATACAAATCCATGTGGTAGCAGCAAAATTGGCCAATCTAGACCGCATCTTCTCTGTTTGGTACTAACTAAAAAAACTGGACTTGTTCATACAAATCCCTCTTGAATTCCTTACACAGCCAGGATTTGCATCAAATATTCCTTAATTTAGCGGCATTTGTAAGCAGAGAAAGAGAGGGAGGGAGATGGGGATGCAACGTACCTTGTCCTGAAGTTCCAACGACCAGACCAGAGAGAAGTTGCTCCTCGTCTTCTTTCCTCAGCCCCAAATTTGACTGCAATAACTACAATTCATTGCATCAACCAGCGATCTGATCTCACAAGCGATCTGATCTCACAAGCCCCACCCAGGTGGTGGACTGGTGGTAGTACAGCAGCTAGAAGGCTCATCACTCACCGGTTGAAAAGCTCGACCCGGTACTCCATCTCCTTCTCCGCCATCCCGAACATCTGCATCGCACAACCACCACCATCAATTGACCTCAATCACAAGCTCGAAATCGAAGAGGAAGGCATATACACACAAAAAAGAACATGAAAATTCCAGAAAAAGGCGACTTGTAGCTGCCAGCAGCAACTTGAGAATGAATGATTGATATCCTGGAAGTTGTAAACTGGAAGCCAGAGAAGCTACTAGTCAGGTTAGTTTCCACAGGTTAATTAGTTTCTGCCTTAGTGTTTCTATTTCCTACAAATGACTGAGACCATGGTGTTTCAACCTTTTGTAGAACACTATTCTATAACAATATATATTGAGCATGCTACAGCAGAAGCTTGAATTTATGGTTTCTATACTTCTACATTATACATCCTCAGTAATATAGACCTTTTTGCTACATACTGTACACGGCAATAGGAGAAAAATTCTAATAAATTCATTACACGCTTGCCAATAAAAATGACAAGTTAACTACACACCAGGGAACATAAACTTGAGAGGTTGAGATCAAGGCCTATCAACTACATCATATATATGCATTAAAAAAGAAGGCCATATGGACAACCAATGCATCATAATTATCAGTTTTAAACACTACAGGACCAGAAAGTAGGTGCTACTTCAAGTTTTAGAACTCAACCATTCATCAGTAATAGTAGCAATTTAATCTTACTAAAGATAGGCACTACAGCCAGAACTTACACGCAAAGATCCTGGAATTTTATGCACAACACCAGCAGATTAGCTATATGAACACAATACCAGAATTTTATGCATCATGAATGAAGAAATCAAAATAGGATGCTTCGCTTTACTTGTGTGCGGAGGATAAGCAAAAGTAGCAGCACATGCTTTTCCTATTTGCTTTGCTTTCCTATTAGCATCTCCGGTTAATCAAACAGGATGCAGCAAGTGATTACATTAACCCCGATTCAAATATTTGAAGTACTGGACAATCATTTCATGCAGCCATTCATAAACATACTACACACAGCAAGCTTCATATTCATAGTTGGCATGCATCAATACAGGAATCTACAATGTTGGATAAGGTGATAAAGAAAACAGAAATAGTGGAGTTAGAAACATATGCAGCACAATGATGAAACAGAACAATAGATTTAATGTGTATATATTCTGGTGACTCTGCCAATTGTTACATGATACACTCGTGTGTGTATATTCTGATGAGCCATAACCATCTAGCCAACAACATGGACATAATACACATTCTGGACCTAAATCAACATTTTATATTTTGTTTATGAAAAAATGCTGTTGATAATATATGCGAACGGTATCTTTACCTACAAATTAGGCGGTGAGCAACATGAGGTAAAAAATGAGATGACATTCAATCATCCGGTAGCAAAACAAGCTTACTAGCTAGCTAGTACACTAGAATGTGACCATCCAACATGCACACACGCATCATGCAGGAACATGTATGAACATTTTTCTGTAAGGGGGACATCAAGGCCCTGTTTTGGAAGGACAAAAGAGCTCTTGAACGAGTTCTTGTCATCAGGTGCTTCTTCACCATCAGGCTCATTTGCTGCTGCTTATCCTCCTACTCCATCTACATGAACAAGAGAAAATTAGTTGTTTGCATGGCATTCACTTAATAAAACAGCGGGTCAAGCTGATAATCTGTAATACAATGGAAAGATGCAGCAAATACGAGTGCATGAAAATTGTAAATACTTCTAATCTTTTTATTGCTGGCTTTTATGTGGCTTGACAATGTACATCTTCATGGAAATACAGTTACTACTGCCATATTTGATGCAGCTTGACTAGTATAATCAATGCAAATACTTGACAACAGCTCCGACCATGGCCAGGTATATTGTCCAACTCGGGACTGGACACAATCAACAGAGACGAAATGCACAATTGACAACAGCTCCCACCAGACGGAGGAAACGAACCTGGCGTGGATGAGCTTGACGCTGGTCTTCATGCCGGGCCTGGACCAGTTGTAGGCGATGGATCCCGCAATCCTCGTGAGCCACAGCGTCCCTGCAAGCACACACGACAGACTGGATCACACCCACAGCCTATCCGTACCATACCAGAATTATGCATCTACCTCTAAACACGAAATCAGGAGCAAATCCAGCGTGCTACGCGATCCTTCAAAGATGATATGGTCGTTAACAAAATGAATTAGATGTCTGCACACACACATACTAAGTTTCCTTCTTATCGTTCTTTAACTCCTTTTGCTTGAATGCTCCCATGGCAGTTAACTGCACAGTGCCAAACCAGCATTATCACTGGCATGTACTACCTATGTTGCTATTCACTGATATAATCAGGACAACTAACTTCCTATAGCCTGACGTGTCAAGTCGGACGGTTGACCAGACAGGCAAAGCCATCCATGGAATGCGTGTCCAATCAATTCAGAACGCATTTGCATTCACGGCAAGCTGAAACAAAATGCCATCCTACACAAGTCAGACAATTTTTTCACCGGCGAGATCCTACATAAGTACGAAACTAGTTGGTACAGAACAGTATAGGGGAATTTGGACATGGCCGGCGAGATCCGGCACTAAACCCCGGCCAGATCCGATCCCTGGGAAGGAGACAAAGCCATGATCTGGCCCGGGCCTCGCGAGATCTGGCCTCTGGGAATGCATTTCGAGGAGGGAGGAGGGGTAGGGGTAGTACCGAGATGTCGACGAGGTGCACGACGCGGCTCTCGGCGTCGATGAGTGCGGCTTAGGCGACCGTGACCTTGGGTTTGTTCACTTTGGGCGCCTCGGCCTGGGGGCGGTCCTTGGCCGCGCCGTCCGAGTCGGAGCCCTCGTCGGAGGAGCGGGAGCCCTAGGGGACACGGGTGTTGGCGTTGGCGTCGTCGGAGTTGTAGCCGGCCGCGGCGTCCCGGGCGGCCTGGATCGTGAGGTGGCGCTCCTGCGAGCACTTGTCGAGGCCATGGCGGACGAGGAGGAGCCCGCGGCGAAGGCGACGTCGTCCATTGCCATGGCTGGGGTGGGGCGGGGTCGGCACGGGGAGCATGCAAGGGAGAGGCAAGGCGGAGGAGGAGAGCGATGAGAGCCGTGGCGGCGGCGAGGACTGGATCTAAATCGGGGGAGAGGGGAGAGGGGACGGGAGCAGTGGAGTTAGGGTTTGGGCTGCGGGTGGGTGGGTGGATGGATGGATGGATGTGTGCCATGTCATCAATCCATGGCACAAACATCTCCACCAATGAAAATTAAAGTTATGTATATGTGTTTTTTCTTTTTATTTTTCTTTTTTCTTTTCGCCTATGTGAAGAACCTATCAAATATTAGTTATAAAATTGGACCGCAACAATTTTCAAAAATATTTGACCGCGTATTATGTACAAATTGACCAAAGGTTCCCTCTTAAAAGTTTTTCGTCCACCTCTCGTCCATTTTCCGAGTGCCCAAAATAAGTTTTTTTGTGAAGAACCTATCAAATATTTTTTGTAAAATTTTACCAAATTATTTTTCTAAAATACTAGGCCATATTTAATGCATAATTGACCAAATGGTTAGGTGTTAAAAGTTTTGATCCACCTTTGTTGAAAAAGACAAATTTCCGTCGTTTCAGCTGGAAGTGGGGCAAATTTGAACTGTGGCTGCCTCATAATTTGCTATTTATTTTTTCCAAAATTTATTTCTAGGTACAAAAGTATCTATTTAATCAGAGAAACATCAAAAGTTTTCCAAGATTCAACCACTAGCTAGGAACGGTCAAGCCCGTCGTTTTGACCACATTTTGAAACGGGCATAAAAAATTCAAAAAAATTGAAAAAATTGGAAAACCTTCGCATTGTGTCATTATATATGACCAAGTTTCCAGGAAAAATAATAAACTTGTAATACGGTAATTATTTTAAAAAAGTGTTCTCAGAAATGAGCTATCAAGTGTGAAGATTCATGGCTTTCAAGCCAAATGATCAATCTTATGGCCACATTCATGGCATAGTTTGTTCAAATGATCTAATATTGTGCACAAGGGTGCATCTTGGAATTCCAAACAATGTTGCCTAAGGAAGTTTTCATTTTCTTTGCACGGAAAATTCATTTTTCATTTTCCGAGTGCCCGAAATGAGGTTTTTTTGTAAAGGAACTACCAAATAATTGTTGCACAAATGGACCAAATCAATTTTATAAAATACTAGGCCATATATAATTCACAATTGACAAAATGGTTGGGTAAAACAAGTTTTGATCCACCTCTGATGAAAAAGACAAATTGTCGTCGATTCAGGTGGAAGCGGGTCAAATTTGAACTGCAGCTGCCTCATAGTTTGCTATCTATTTTTTCCAAAAATCATTTCTAGGTACATAAGTATCTATTTAATCATAGAAACACCAAAAAAATTCCAAGATTCAACCACTAGCTAGGAACGGTCAAGTCCGCCGTTTTGACCGCATTTTGAAACGGGCATAAAAAATTCAAAAAAAATCAAAAAATTGGAAAACCTTCGCATTGTGTCATTATATGTGACCAAGTATCCAGGAAAAATAATAAACTTGTAATACGGTAATTATTTTAAAAAAGTGTTCTCAGAAATGAGCTATCAAGTGTGAAGATTCATGGCTTTCAAGCCAAATGATCAATCTTATGGCCACATTCATGGCATAGTTTGTTCAAATGATCTCATATTGTGCACAAGGGTGCATATTGGAATAGCAAACAATGTTGCCTAAGGAAGTTTTCATTTTCGTTGGACAAAAAAACCATTTTCCATTTTTCGAGTGCCCGAAAGGAGGTTTTTTTGTGAAGGAACTACCAAATAATTGTTGCAAAATTGGACCAAATCATTTTTATAAAATACTAGGCCATATTTAATGCACAATTGACAAAATGGTCTGGTGTAAAAAGTTTTGATCCACCTCTCGCGAAAAAGATAAATTTCCGCCTATTCAGTTGGAAGCGGGTCAAATTTGAACTGCAGGTGCCTCATAGTTTGCTATTTGTTTTTTCCAAAAATCATTTCTAGGTACATAAGTATCTATTGAATCATAAATACATGGTTTGGTGGCGATACGTCGAGGTTTGGGCAGTGGCCGAGGGCCCCGACTCTAGAGCGCGTAAACTCGCATGCCCGTCGCGTGGTCACCGCGTGACCGTAATGTTGCCATGTGTTTTGCGCGGCCTAGGCATGTCTACTGGGTTGGGCACTCCCCAGGTTGGTGCTAGGAAGAAAATTACAACATAAGATTCTCACCAGGAGACCGATCGATGCTCAAACATGAATTAGCAGCCAAGTGTTTGATTAGCGGTACGGGAAATGTACATGGCTAATGGGCATGAGTTTTGGCTGAGGATGATCAGTTACTAAGGAGACCGTTTTCACAAATTTTCAGCTCAAAAGGAGGAGCCTAGGTGGTACTTGCTTTGCAAACCACCACATTGGACATAAATACGAATGTTGAAGCTCGGCTCAAAATAATGAATGGATTGAGCTGGCATTTGGTGGAGGATGGTTATTTGGGCATAGGAAAGCACTGTAGAAAATGGATACTATTTGGACATGCCAAAGTGGTACTTCCTTCACAAACTGTTACTTTGAACAGAATAGGAAAATGAATATTTTTGAATTATTTTTGAACTAGGCAAGGAATGTTTTTACATATTTGACGAAGAAATGACCCAAAGAATTTATGAGATTTTTTTTGGGAATTTTGGGAATGACAGAAATATAGGTTGCTTCACAACCTAGGGCAAAAACTGCCACATGGACATGACACATAGGCAAAACTGATGAGGTGGCGCCTAGTCATAGCAACCCACCACAATTTACAAGGCTATGACCATCTATATTGGTCATTAACAACTAGAAATAAGGCAGTGGACTAGCGCTGTTAGCTTTATGACCTTTTCGTGTGAGGAAATTATGACCTTTCTGACCAAAATGGTCGCAATGGTTTAGGGTTTGGAGCCCCTCGAACTGCTTTTGGCCAATTGGTCTCAAATGGTCATAAATCTATGACCAATTCTTCCAGGGTCACTGACAGAAGGTCATAAGTTGACATATTTCTTGTAGTGTATATATACTTTTCTGCTCTTCGGTGGTTAATGAATCGTATCGCAACGCGTAGTTGGAAGGTTTTATGTTGGAATGTCCGTGGCTTGAATTCAGATCCTAGGCAGCGTTCTGTCAGAGAGAAAGTGACTGAAAGTCAATGTTCAGTAGTTTGTCTTCAAGAAACTAAGCTTTCCTCCTGCTCGCGGGCAATTATGAAATACATATGTCCTCATGGTTTTGATCAATTTGTTGAATCACCATCTAGAGGTGCCTCGGGGGGGGGGGGTGTTGACTGCTTGGCGATCGGATGTGTTCCATGGCACTCTCCTACAAGTTAAACCCTACGCTATTGTCATGCAGTTTACATCTGTTCATAACAATGAACAATGGTTTCTGGTAAATGTTTATGGTCCTTGTCAGGGTGAGCTAAGGGATGAGTTTGTCTCATGGATATACAATTTGGATATTGATCCTGGCCAATTGTGGATGTTGATGGGGGATTTCAACTTTATTTGTTGCACTGGTAATAGGAATCTCCCGGGTGGTGACATCAATGATATGTTTATTTTCAATGAAATTATTGGCCATTTGGGACTACTTGAGCTCCCCTTAAAGGGAAGAAGGTTTACTTGGTCTAACATGCAGGACATGCCTCTTTTGGAGCAACTGGACTGGGTTTTTACATCTGCCAGTTGGATTAACTCATATCCCACGACGCAAGTGACTCATTTGGCAAAAACTGCGTCTGATCATGTGCCTTGTCTGGTTGACATCAGTACATCCATCCCAAGGGCACATATTTTCAGGTTTGAAAACTTTTGGGTGCATCAGGCTGGTTTCTTTGATTGTGTGCAGGAGGTTTGGAATCGTCCTTCTCGTAAAACTCATATTGCAACAATTATTGTTGATAAATTAAAGGCTTTGTGGTTTGCTTTGAAGAAATGGCAGAAAGGTGTATCACATATTAAAGGGCTAATTGAGAAGTGTAACTGGGTAATTCTTTGGTTGGAGAATCTGGAGGACATGAGATCTCTTTCTAGACCCGAGAGCAACTTCAGAAAAATCATCAAGCAGCACCATGAGCATCTGTTGCACATGCAATATCTTTATTGGAGGAAGAGATGTACCATCAGGTATATTAAAGTGGGAGAGGAAAACTCCAAAAAATTTCAGGCCATGGGAACTGAAAGATACAGAAAAAATTCAATTGCTAGTCTGTTGTTGCCTGATGGATCTGTCACATCTAATCATGAGGTTATGGCCAGAGAGTTCTTGATATCCTTCAAGACCAGAATGGGGACGATTCGGCCAATAGTTTTGGATGAGAACATTCTTTCATTAATACCTAGGGTTCAGGGTTTGAAGGTCCTCACAAAACCTTTTGAGATTAAGGAGATTGAGCAAGTTATTAATGAAATGCCTATTGATAAGGCACCTGGGCCTGATGGCTTCAATGGTCTTTTCCTAAAGAAATGCTGGCACATAATATCTGCTGATTTTATTTAGTTGGTGCATGAGGTTCATGCTGGCACAGTGCAGTTAGAAAACATCAATGATGCTTACATTACACTGATACCAAAGAAACAGTCGCCTGAGGGGGTGAGAGACTTTAGGCCTATCTCTCTTACTAGTGTTGGCCTGAAATTCCTTACAAAACTGGCTGCTAACAGATTTCAGCAGGAGATCATCAAATGTATCCATAAAAACCAATATGGCTTCATAAAATCAAGAACAATCCAGGATTGTCTTGCCTGGACTTTTGAATATATCCATCAGTGCAACCAGTCTAAGCAGCCCATCCTCTTGCTCAAGTTGGATTTTGAAAAGGCCTTTGATTCTATACAGCATGAGGCTATATTAAGGATTCTTGCTGCAAAAGGTTTTGGCAGTAGATGGATTACATGGATTAGGCAGTTACTGTCATCAGGCACTGCTTCTGTCTTGCTCAATGGAGTTCCTGGGAATCATTTCAAATGTAAATGTGGAGTTAAGCAAGGGGATCCAATCTCTCCCTTGCTCTTTGTTATTGCTGCTGACCTTTTGCAGACTTTGATCAATAACCTTCTTCAGCAGGGTTTGATAAGCAGGCCTCTGCCAACTCATGATCCTGATTTTCCAGTGGTACAATATGCTGATGACACACTGTTATTTTTAAAGGCTGACAGGGATCATTTGGGGGCACTGAAATCAGTGTTATATTCTTTTTCAGAGGCAACTAGTCTTCAGATTAACTTTCATAAATCTTCCATGTATCCCATTAATGTGATTGACCAGGATGCTATTGATCTTGCTGCTTTCTTTGGATGTAAGTTAGGCAAAATGCCCTTCACATATCTGGGTCTGCCTGTTGGGACTACCAGGCCTAAGATTGTGGATCTTCTTCCATTAGTGGATTGTATGGAGAGAAGATCGACAGCAAGTTCTTGGTTTTTGCCTCAGGGGAGTAGGTTGCAATTAGTAAATTCTGTCATTTCCTCTTTGCCTATCTTCTTCCTTTGTACCCTGTCAATCCCACAGGGTATTTTGAAGCAGTTGGAAAGCATTCAAAGGCAGTGTTTATGGACGAAATATGGTCAGGAGAAGGGCCATTCTCTGGCAGCTTGGCCACTTGTTTGCAGGCCCAAAACAAAGGGGGGACTTGGAATCTTAAATCTGGGTTTGCAAAATCAAGCTCTGCTTATGAAATTTCTGAATAAATTTTACAATAAAATGGATGTGCCTTGGGTTCAGCTAATTTGGGATTTTATTATTTTGAACGAATTCCACATGATACTACTCTTTGTGGCTCTTTTTGGTGGAGGGATGTCTGCAAGTTGATGGATAATTTCAGAGCAGTTACTGAGGTTGATGTTCATAGTGGAGATATTGTGTTATTCTGGTCTGACTATTGGCAAATTGGAAGCAGCCATGTCCCTCTTCAAGATCGATTTCCTAGACTATATTCTTTTTGCCTCCACAAAAACCTTTCAGTCAAGGAATTCTTTCAGGCTGGTAGCTTGCAAGATCTCTTTTACTTGCCACTCTCTGAACAAGCTTTTCAATAATTACAGCAGCTTTCGAACCTAATGGGGTCTTTCCATTTGGACACTAGCTGTCATGACTCTTGGGGATGGAGGCATGGAAATAAGTCATCTTATACTGCAAAAAAGTTTTATGATTTTGCCTATCAGCCAATGGTAGCAAACCCCATTTTGAGGTGGATATGGAAGAGCTGATGTACTATGTCGATCAAGATGTTTGCTTGGCTAGTTACAATGGACAGGGTTAACACCAAGGACATGATTCAGAGAAGGCAATGGAAGATTAATGAGGATCCACGATGTGTTCTATGTCCAACGGGGAATTTGGAGGACAGAAACCACCTTTTTTCCAGTGCAATTTTAGTGCTCGCGTCTGGATCTATCTGCAAATTGTCTGGAAAGACAATGAGGACATGGTGGAGATTGCCTGCCATGCTAGAAATTAGTTCAACAAACCTTTCCTTGCGGAGGTGGTTTTTACTGCCTGGTGGAATATTTGGAAGGTTAGGAATGACAGAGCTTTCAGGAACATCAAGCCATCCTTCAGAGCATGGAGATATGGATTCATTCATGATCTCACTCTGCTTTCTCATAGAATCAAACAGAAGCATAAAGAGGCCTTACTTAAATGGATTGATTTCCTACCTCCTTGAGGGGAGCTGCTTTTGTTCTCTACTTGTATATTTGTATTTATTAGGACTAGTCAACTTGTATAG
Organism: Triticum timopheevii; assembly: GCA_963921465.1. Taxonomy (NCBI): domain Eukaryota; kingdom Viridiplantae; phylum Streptophyta; class Magnoliopsida; order Poales; family Poaceae; genus Triticum; species Triticum timopheevii. The sequence continues at coordinate 481,981,410 of OY997270.1, read as the reverse complement.
CTTTCTTTTGCTATTTTTTTCATTTTTCCTCATCTTGAGGATGCTTTGTATTAGTTCTGATTTTACTTTGCATTAATAAAATGCTGTGGGGTGCAAGCCCTGCAGTCTTCAAGGTCAAAAAATATATATTATATGTGGATGACATACTTTTGATGGGAAATGATATAGAACTTTTGGACTGCTTTAAGGCCAACTTGAATAAGTGTTTTTCAATGAAGGACCTTGGAGAAGCTGCTTACATATTAGGCATCAAGATCTATAGAGATAGATCGAGACGCCTCATAGGTCTTTCACAAAGCACATACCTTGATAAGATATTGAAGAATTTCAATATGGATCAGTCCAAGAAGGGGTTCTTGTCTGTGTTGCAAGGTGTGAAATTGAGCTCGGCTCAATGTCCGACCACGGCAGAAGATAGAGAAAAGATGAGTGTCGTCCGTAGGGTCTATCATGTATGCCATGACCTATACCAGACCTGATATAAACCTTTCCGTAAGTTTGGTAGGAAGGTACCAAAGTAATCCCAGCATGGAACATTGGACAGCGGTCAAGAACATCCTAAAGTACCAGAAAAGGACTAAGGATATGTTTCTCGTATATGGAGGTGACGAAGAGCTCGTCGTAAAGGGTTACGTCGACGCTAGCATCGACACGGATCTGGATGACTCTAAGTCACAAACCGGATACGTGTATATTTTGAATGGTGGGGCAGTAAGCTGGTGCAGTTGCAAGCAAAGCGTCGTGGTGGGATCTACATGTGAAGCGGAGTACATGGCAGCCTCGGAGGCAGAGCATGAAGCAATCTGGGTGAAGGAGTTCATCACCGACCTAGGAGTCATACCCAATGCATCAGGGCCGATCACACTCTTCTGTGACAACACTGGAGCTATTGCACTTGCCTAGGAGCCCAGGTTTCACAAGAAGACCAGGCACATCAAGCGTCGCTTCAACTCCATTGATGAAAATGTTCAAGATGGAGACATAGATATTTGTAAAGTACATATGGACCTGAATGTAGCAGATCCGTTGACTAAACCTCTCCCTAGAGAAAAACATGATCAACACCAGAATGCTATGGGTGTTCGATTCATCACAATGTAACTAGATTATTGACTCTAGTGCAAGTGGGAGACTGTTGGAAATATGCCCTAGAGGCAATAATAAAAGGGTTATTATTATATTTCCTTGTTCATGATAGTTGTCTATTGTTCATGCTATAATTGTGTTATCTGGAAATTGTAATACATGTGTGAATATATAGACCACAACACGTCCCTAGTGAGCCTCTAGTTGACTAGCTCGTTAATCAATAGATAGTCATGGTTTCTTGACTATGGACATTGGATGTCATTGATAACGGGATCACATCATTAGGAGAATGATGTGATGGACAAGACCCAATCCTAAGCATAGCACACAGATCGTGTAGTTCGTTTTGCTAGAGCTTTTCCAAATGTCAAGTATCATTTCCTTAGACCATGAGATTGTGCAACTCCCGGATACCGTAGGAGTGCTTTGGGTGTGCCAAACGTCACAACGTAACTGGGTGACTATAAAGGTGCACTACGGGCATCTCTGAAAGTGTCTGTTGGGTTGGCACGAATCGAGACTGGGATTTGTCACTCCGTATGACGGAGAGGTATCTCTGGGCCCACTCGGTAATGCATCATCATAATGAGCTCAATGTGACCAAGTGTCTGGTCACGGGATCATGCATTACGGTATGAGTAAAGTGACTTGCCGGTAACGAGATTAAACGAGGTATTGGGATACCGACGATCGAATCTCGGGCAAGTAACATACCGATTGACAAAGGGAATTGTATACGGGATTGATTGAATCCTCGACATCGTGGTTCATCCGATGAGATCATCGAGGAGCATGTGGGAGCCAACATGGGTATCCAGATCCAGCTGTTGGTTATTGACCGGAGAGGTGTCTCGGTCATGTCTGCATGTCTCCCGAACCCGTAGGGTCTACACACTTAAGGTTCGGTGATGCTAGGGTTGTAGAGATATAAGTATGCAGTAACCCGAAAGCTGTTCGGAGTCCCGGATGAGATCCCGGACGTCATGAGGAGTTCCGGAATGGTCCGGAGGTGAAGAATTATATATAGGAAGTCCAGTTTCAGCCACCGGGAAAGTTTCGGGGGTCACCGGTATTGTACCAGGACCACCGGAAGGGTCCCGGGGGTCCACCGGGTGGGGCCACCTATCCCGGAGGGCCCCATGGGCTGAAGTGGGAGGGGAACCAGCCCCTGGTGGGCTGGTGCGCCCCCCCCTTGGGCCCCCCTGCGCCTAGGGTTGGAAACCCTAGGGGTGGGGGCGCCTCACCTGGCTTGGGGGGCAAGCCACCCCCCTTGGCCGCCGCCCCCCTTGGAGATTGGATCTCCTAGGGCCGGCGCCCCCCCTAGGGGCCCTATATAAAGAGGGGGGAGGGAGGGCAGCCGCACCCAAGTCTCTGGCGCCTCCCTCTCCCCACGCACCACCTCTCCCTCTCGCAGAAGCTTGGCGAAGCCCTGCCGAGATCGCTGCTGCATCCACCACCACGCCGTCGTGCTGCTGGATCTTCATCAACCTCTCCTCCCCCCTTGCTGGATCAAGAAGGAGGAGACGTCTTCCCAACCGTACGTGTGTTGAACGCGGAGGTGCCGTCCGTTCGGCACTAGGATCTCCGGTGATTTGGATCACGACGAGTACGACTCCCTCAACCCCGTTCTCTTGAACGCTTCCGCGCACGATCTACAAGGGTATGTAGATGCAATCCTCTCTATCGTTGCTAGATGACTCCATAGATTGATCTTGGTGAAGCGTAGAAAACTTTTATTTTCTGCAACGTTCCCCAACATGCTCGTCGGTCAGAGGCTGGTAGTCCAGAATATAGGACGTCAAGAAGTTCTGGGACAAGACAATGGCCTGACCAAAGTCTTGGGTTCTCATGCCCGACAAGCGCTAGCATCATGACTAGTTGAACACACCTTCATAGTAAGAAATACCACTACACATGAATTGAAAGCATAGTACACATGGATCATGAAGTCCAACACACTGCACATTGACTAATCTTTAAGCTCAAAGCATACCATGTAGTTCAACACACTACCACGCCTACATATCAACCCTACATGCAAACTAGCATACTATAGATGCTCTAATTCACAAGCTAGTACCACATTTACCATAGAATCATCAAAACCGGCATGGGAAACAACATGGACATCTTCAAAGTCTACAAGCAAAACCTAGCATGCTACAAATCCAGCACCACTATCTACCACAACATCAAATGCTCATAGATTGACAATCAACAATCCTACCACATGTGGATAGATATCAGATCGAACAACTAGGGAGGAGGGAGTGTTCGAACTTACATCCATCATGAAGTCGGGTCGAGGCGCAGAACATGTCAGAGAAGAGGAGGAAGAGAAATCACCACTGCCGTCTACCATCAGCCAGATAAGGCACGCTACTTACCTACTTGTCGATGAAGAATTCACATGGGACGGAGAGCTCGAAGGGGAGGGGATGGTGGTAAGGGTTTTGGCGGTGAGCGGAATGAGACTGATTCAGCGGGAGGTGACCCAATTCCTCCCACCGCATTCTCGGGGACGCACGCGAGATCACACCATCTTCCTGCTCGCATGAGCTAGGCGTCGTGTCCCCCCTACACGGCACGAGCCTAGATGAGAGGAAATGCTGATTCGACTGTTCCTAGCAGACCTAGCTAGGAGATGTTTTAAATATCATGTGAATCAAGATTGTATGTAGTCCAGACTATCAAATGGGCTATTTTACATCGCGCAGGCCTGGTTGAGTATTCTACAGGCTACCAAACGCCTCCTAAGATGCCTAATTCTCCATGCCAAGGACCTACACACTTTTTTAGAAAGAACTTTTTGAGGAAGCAAACAAAACACTTCTGAATGATTCACAAGCAAGCTTAAGGTCAAGCTGAAAGCCATCAGGGTTCACGTCCTAGACTTGACAGTGATGCTCGCATTATATCTGGATTTATTTCAGGCTTCCGATGATGCTTGTTTCGTGGGAGAAGACGTTCCTTTGACTGCGAGGCGCCTGTGGTGGCTTCACAAAATCTCAAGATCCGATGTCGGCTCAGTCTCTTGGAGGTGCTTATATGGATAGGGTGTGCGTGCATGCGTTCATAGGAATGAGTGTATGCTTGTGTATGTGAAAACTTTGATTGTACTGTGTTAAAAAAAGCCATCTTGTAGCAAACCAGATAGCCTCATTATCTCACGGGAGCAACTAGTTGATGCTCGTGCATGTGAAAACATTGATTGTACTATGTTAAAAAAAGCCATCTTGTAGCAAACCAGATAGCCTCATTATCTCACGGGAGCAACTAGTTGACTAGTGCTCCTTCGGGGGCCTCCCATCGATCACTTAGGATGGGCAGAGAGCGTGTCAGTGGCGCGTTCACAGGCATTGCCATGTGTCACGCTCCGACGCTTCCTTCGGATTTATTTTTATTTTTTCACACGCATTTTTGACATTTTGAACTTTTTTAGGTTTTTGGTCTTCCAACGGTCTTTCTAAGCTTCTGGACAGATTTTTATTTTGAAAAAATATATATTTCGCGTGATTTTTTCTGCGAGAGGTACACTTTTGCATCCGTGTGAGGCATGGATTTGCTTTCATGAGGGGTATGCTCATTCCTCTCGGAAACAAAAAAGCTCGTTTTTTTGCCTCCTCGACATGCCTCTCGGAAACAAAGAAAACACGTTTTCTGTTTTTTCCTTCTGTGAGAGACACGGGTTTTCTTCCGTGAGAGGCATGACGGTGGCTCTCGAATTTTTTAAAAAACGTGTTTTCGGCATGGTTTTGGTTCTGCGAGAGGCACGATTTTGCTGCCGTGAGAGGCACCGTGCCTCTCGAAAACAGAAACGCGTTTTTTTGCAAGAGATACGGTTTTGCTTTCGGGAGAGGCACGGTTCTGCTTCCTAGAGGCACGGCCGTGCCTCTTGAAAACTGCTTTCAGAAAGGAAAAAAACATGCACCCTGTTCGGTTATTTCGTGAGAATTTTTTTTGTCGAAAGCTTTGAACATGATATCTAGTCTTGGACATCTCGACGTAAGGAATCCAATGGTGAAATCAGTTCGAGGTTTGGACGCGTGGTTTAAGAGTCTCCCAAGTTGCGACATGTGGCGCACATGCAGCACGCCACTTGTCGCACCCTGGGAGGTGGAAGTGATCTTTGGAACGAGTACTCCTCAATTAGTGATTTCGTTATCTCACACGTTGGACAACCGGAGTCTGCTTGTGTAATTGGACACTGCTGGGCTGAATTTGTTTTTTTAGAACCACTTGTAATTTATTCATGTTGATAAAAACTACATGTATATTGATTTGGAACTACTCCCTCCGTTCCCAAATATTTGCCTTTCTAAACATTTCAAATGCATTATAACATACAGATGTATGTAGACATATTTTAGAGTATAGATTCACTCATTTTACTTCGTATGTAGTCACTTGTTGAAATAGAAAGACAAATATTAGGGAACGGAGAGAGTAAAATTCAAGAAAATACAAAGTAACTACTATGATTAAGAATTACAATGGAATCTCTTGGAAACACCATCTTCGTTGTATAAATCTCTGTTAGAAGAAATACTCCAAAAACTTTGGTAAAGAGGCTGCAATTAGACTGGAGCAACGATGTTGTCACTCTTTCACCTGCACAAACATTATCAATAATGATTTTTGAAAGCGCCTTGAGTCACCCATCAAAAAAGAAGGGAAGCCTTGATTGATGAAAGCGCCTTGAGTCGCCCATCAAAAAATTGTGAACATTTTTCAAATTGCCGATTTCTTTACAAATTCATGAACATTGTTTTTACAAAGTGAAAATTTTCTGGAAATCGTGAACAGATTTTCGAAAGCGTGAACATTTTTTAAATCCATAAACGTTTTTAAAATCATGATTTTTTTTCAAATGCACGAACATTCCTTGAAACTGTGTACATTTTCTAGAAACAGTGAACATATTGTGAAATCTACGAACATTATTTGAAAGTCAGGAACAATTTTTGTTTTTGATGAACATTTTTTTAGTACCTTAATAGTTCTTGAAATAGCGAACATTGTTTGAATTTTGTGAACATTTGTTTATATTTGTGAACATTTACAATGTTTTTGAACATTTTTTTAATATTGTGAACATTTTTCTTGAAATTCATTAACATTTTCTGTAATTGTAAACATTTTTTGAATAGACGAACTTTATTTATGAAATTGCGAATATTTTTTGAATCAATGAGAGTGTATCATTTCCTGCACAAATTTCAACTCATGAACAATTTTTGTATTCATGAACAATTGGACAATTTGCAACTTTTTCTGAAATCCTAAATTATTTTTAATATAAACTAAAGCTGAAAACTAAAAAAGGCAAAAAAACAAGGGGATCCCTGCCCCGCACATGGGCCGGCCCTTGAGGGCCCACAGAGGGAGCAGGGAGGAGGGAACGCGCTCCCGTGGCTGCCGGCGATTAGAGGATTTTCCGAGGTCTCGGGCTTAGCTTCGAAATGAAGTGCTCTCAAATTTGGGCCCCTGTTCGGCTGTGCGGGCCGCTAGCCCACTGGCCCATGCACGGCTATAAGCGTGCATCCCCTAAAAGAAGGTCTATAAGCGTGAGAGAGCTCCTCCTTGGCGCCTTCAGCGCTCGCTGGCGATTCCAGCGCCCACTGTGTCGCTAGCATGGGCCTGGCCCAGCAGCGAACGCTGGCTGCTGCCGCTCGCTTGATCGCTGGCTATCGCTGCCCGCTCGATCGCTGGCTCCCGTTTGATCTTTTTTTCTCTTCATTCTAAAAACTGCTACAGTACAGACTATTTTTCTTAGAAAAAACCGGTTTGCTACTGTATGTACTCTTGTCATAGAAAAAGTTCATCGACTTTAAAAATAAGTTCATTAAATTTGAAAACAATTTCATCGAGTTTCAAAAAAGTTCATCGAATTTGAAAAAAGTTCATCGAGTTGGAAAAAAAGTTCATCGAGTTTCAAAAAAGTTCATCGAGTTTGAGAAAAAGTTCATCGAGCTTGAAAAAAGTTCATCGAGTTTGAAAAAAGTTCATCAAGATTCAAAAGAGTTCATCGAGATTTAAAAAAAGTTCATCAATTTTTTTAAAAAATCATCGAATTTGAGAAAAAGTTCACCGAAACTTGAAATATAAATTTCATCGTATTTGAGAAAAGTTCATCGATTTTGCATCAAACCCAGGAAGAAGAGAAAAAAGAAAAACGGAAAATGGAAAAAGGAAAAAAAAGAAAACGCAAGGAAGAAAAGAACAAGAAAGATGAACCTAATCACATTGGGCTTGCTAGCGTGGTGGTTAGAGCTGAGTACTGTGAAGCAGAAGGTTGCCTGTTTGAATCCTATTTCACCCGCTTTTCTTTTGCTTCGCGGTTGCGGGAAGCAAAACGGGCCAGGCCCAAAAACGCGACGCGAGGAGAGGGAGGTATGCGCCCGATTGCGGGAACAACTAAAACGGGCGCTTAAGGCGCCAAATAGGATTTAGCTAAGCGTGAATACTCAATATTGCATTCAACCCAGCACGTTCGCGCTCTGTTTGCCTCCTCTGATGTACTCCTTCCGTCATTTGAAGAGCGTACTTCCAATTTTGTTGAAGAGTCAAATTATCTTAAAGTTTAATCAAATTTGCGCAAAAATATATCAATGTTTGTGAAACCAAATAGGTATATGATGAAAATATTTTTTATCATAAATATATTGAGACTAATTTGATGGCATAAATAATGATGTATTGTTGTATAAATGCGGTCAAACATAAAAATCTTTGACTTTTCAACAGAGTTGAAAGTACACTCTTCAAAGTACGGAGGAAGTATGAAATTCACACAGAGCAGTGGTAATGCAATAGAAGGGCTTGAACTACTAAAGGAATGTGTCAACTAATTTCGGACGGGGTAGTACTTATAATCAAGTATTTTCTTTTGCGGGGACAATCAAGAACGTATTTTTTGATACTTATTGGAAGGAATTACGTACTTGATACTGTACCTGATAGTAGTAATTATTGGGTGGGTACAACTGACATTCATAACACTATCATTCGCAAAACAAAAAAGACATCCCCTATGGGTTGTCCAACGTGGATGTTAAACACCATACGTGTATATATGTTGCACTCCCTCCGTTTCATATACTTCCTTGACGTCGTAATTATTCGACAAAGTGAGGATTTTATTGACTCAAAATAACACATCTAGAGGATACAAAAACATAATAAGCACACACCCGGCTCTACATAGTTAGGATGTACACAACCAACATCAACACATAAAAACACATCAACAAATAGTAAAGTCATGTAAGACCAAAGTCATGCGTAGGCGAGAATAAAAAAACCAAAGCGATCAGATCGGCGCTTGGCAAATTGCCACAATAACCATATTCACACCACCATCTCATGACATCAAACAGACGATGAGGTTTTTTAACAGGAACGCCATTAAGAAGGTAGCGGCCTCAAGCGCCCCCGTGATTGGATTCAACCACACAGAGTCAGAATCTACATTTTCACCCTGAAGAACCAGTTCAAATATATCCGACCAATGCCTTCACAATGTAATGACGTCGGAACATCGTCATTGCTAGGTCTAATCAGACATAGGTTTTCACCTCTGAACTCAGAGACAGGGTGCCCGAGTACCATCGCAATTGGCGTCACCTATTTGTTATCGCCACCAACTTTTTCATAATCCCAACAGCTACGACGACTGCCTTGACGTCTTAGGATGTGTTTGGTTGTAGGGATATCCTCCCAGGGACAGGGATAACCCTTTTTTTCTGTGGTTGCCATCCTTTTGGATCAGGGGCGAGGAGGGACAGAGGCAGCCAGATGCCAGGAATATTCTGTAAAGAAAAGGGTCAGCCGTGAAAAAGTGGCGGGTGGTGGCAACCACCCCGCGCGGCGCGCGCGCATCGCGGCACTCGCATGCGAATCGTTTTCTCCAATTGACTCGCGCTCACCTCCCAGAACTTCCCTCCATTAGAGCAACTCCAGCCGCGCCCCCAACAAGGCCCCACACGCAACATTTCGGCCGCCGGCGCCAAAAAATCGGCCCAGTCGCGCCCCCAGGGCCCATTTTTCGCCAGCTCGGGCCGAAATTGGCGCCGGCGGACCCAACCAGAACCCGGCGCGCTGGGGGGCGCCGGCGAATCGTTTTTGGCGCGAAAGCGTTGTGGGCCAGCCGCGTCAGCGACACCACCCGCCTCGTCTTCCCGACGCCTCGGTTTCCCGCGGGGAATCAATGGCAAGGCTGCCGCCGGTCAGCTTTGCCATTGATTCCATCACGGGCAGCACGTCACGGGGCGGCGCGCCGACGCGCACCGACGCCTCCCCTCCCTCTGACGCGTACACACGGACGCGGCGCGGCTATATATGGTCTCGCTCGCCGCGTTGGAGTGCCACCACCTCTCCACACCTTTCCAGAGCACCGCCGCCGAGCTCCTCTCTCCATCAACCCTCCCTCTCCCGCCGGTCTCTTCTCCCCAGCCACTCCCTCTCCCCGATGGCCGAGCGTTTCCCCGGAGACGAGGCGGCCGCCAACGGCTTCGGCCGCCGTTCGCTCCGCGAACAGGAGTCCTGGCTCCTATTCCAGGCGAACATCCCGGCGCCGCCAGACATGCGCGCCGGGCCGACGGGTTGGAGGCTCAACAATGGGGGAGTGTCCATTCCCCCATTGCCCGACGCCGTCAACAAGCCATCGTACTTCGCCGACGAGATCGAGATCGCGCGCACCTCTCTCAGCGCTCCCTTCCCCAGTACGCCGCCGACAACAACGCGGCTTGGACGGCGTACTTTGAACGCCGCCAGCAGCAGCGTCTGGCGTCCACCAACGGGGCGCCGGTGGTCGGCGGCATCAAGAACAGCGACGGCGTGCTGACGCACCTCGAGGGCGGCAACAACCCCCTGTTGGCGTACCCCCCAGCGGGGACGGCCGCCCCCGCGCCCCGCCGACGCAACGGGCAATGGGCGCCAAGGAGGTTCGGCTCCTCCTCCTCTTCTTCCTCGTCTCGTTCTTCCTCCCAATCCTCCGGTACTTCATCGCTGCTCGGCGTCAAGGCCGAGCCCGTGGCGGAGACGCCGCTCGGCCGGCGTACTCGCAGCGTCGGCATCGTCATCAGCGAGGGCGACCGGCGCGCCTCCTCGTCGGCTCCTCCCCCGCGCTTCGTCAAGCCGAAGACGGAGCCGGGGCTGGTGACGCTGGTGAAGGCGGAGCACGGCGAGGTCGAGCTGGACGACGACGCGACCCTTGAATGGGCGCCCCAAGACTCCTTGAAGATGGCGAGGGAGCGCCAGCGCGCCGCCCTACAGCGCTTCGCGCAGCGCCGCCGAGGCCGCGAGGAAGGTGGCGTCGTCATCATCGACGACAGCGACGACGACGCGCCGCCGCCGCCGCCACCAGCCGGGGAGGGGTCCAGCAGGGGCGCCCGAGTCAAGGAGGAGAAGGCCGACGACGGCGACTTCTCGGCCTTCAGCAAGTTTTTTTTTACTAGTTTTTGTATGTAATGGCATGTTTTAGCCCAAGTTTACGAATATAAAGCCCAAGTTTACCGAAAATTGGCGTGTTTCAGCCTAAGTTTGTCGTTTTTATTTTATTTTTTCACGCCCTGGGCCGGCCCTGGGGCGGCGGCTGGGGGCCAACTCGCCCCAGACCCACTATTTACGCCGGGTCACCCCCAGGCGGCGATTTTAGGCGCCCCCTGGAGGGCCAACGGCTGGAGTTGCTCTTACCCTCTCCTCTCTCTTCCGTGCGTGCCGGCGGCGCGGCTCGACCTCGACGAGGGCGTCGGCTGGGTGCTTGAGGAGTCGCACGCGGCCGGAGATTGATGGTGGTGCGGGACTGCGTGCATGGAGCTGGATCTTCCTGCTGCTGTATTTCTGCTATTATATGGACAACGTGCGTGTTGTATGTCTTGCTGCTGTATTTCCGGCCGCCGTAGTGATAAACGGAACGTGCGTGTTGCTGTATGCACGGTTGTGTTCGTGGTGTTGAGGCGTGCTCGATGTGTGGTGTGCGTACGTGCATGATGTGGATGGTGCTTGTGTATGTTCACTCTGTACTGCTGATCTATGCCGATGGATATTTTTTTCATGGAAAAAAGTGCAAATTATGAAGTAATCTCATCAACTCAGCCAAAAAAGTCAACACACTCAAGCTATGTTTTATCCTTCCAACCAAACAAAACAAGGGCTAACCTCACTCATCCAACCAAACAGAAAAAAAGGTTGTACCTAACCAGGTGGTTGGGATACCCACAACCATCTTAGGCTATCCCTCAAACCAAAAACATCCTTCATGACTGACGACGCCACTGCCCTGGATGTCTAGGTGCGTCTCGAGCGTTATTACCCCGCCAACCTTGTCTCCCACTCAAAATGCATCTATGCGAACAGTTCAACAACCACCAGCAGGGCGATCTGTCAATAGCTGAGTACACACGCCGGCTCAAGAACATTGCCACCGCCATCTAGCTGTGGACGTTGAAATTGAGCTTGCGGAACGCCGGAACTTGTGGAACGCGTGGGTACTGGGTAGACAAGTAGGCCAAGTGGTTACTTTCGAGACTGGACTTGCTGAACCACGCTGATCACACTAAAATAAAACAGACACTGTGTGGTAGGCAATCTCAGAACAAGAAAGAAGAAAGAGAAACCATGCTAAGTTGACATTGCTTGTTGGAGACAATGACATGTGCTCGATCGGATCGAGCGTACTGTGCAATGGATTATATATTGTTATCTCTTGTACCAGTTTACATCATCAAGATCGAGACGAAAATAATTCTGTAAAATATTCTGATGGATATACTAATAAATTTGGATTTCCTGATTTGGTTTTCAGAGGGAGAGCAATGGCCAACGTTGCATGTTGGGACAGGGGCGGAGTCAGGATTTTGGTATAGGGGGGGCCAAGTCAAGTTCATAACTTTCTTTCTGGACTGTAAAAATACTATCATCATACTGTAGTATGCGCTAGACGCTACAAAACATGGATACAGTTGTATGAGTTTAAATCTATCTCTACAATTGTCATAAGATGACAAAATCAACAATTTCACGGTAAGAGAACTTACCTGCTAATTTGTTTTGACAGATATTTACAGTGTTTGGGGGCACTTCCCACCTGATATGGTCCCTCAGATATATAGGAATGTCGCTTGTTCAGTGCCAGCTCCCATTTTAACATGTTTTTGCTTGTTCTGCAACATTTACCGTGTCCGCCGTATCCTGATTGTGAGTGTCAATTAGACTGGGGGTTTGTAATTTGCACATCAGGCTCATTAAGAATTTTAGTAGGTTGAGAAGTTGAAGCAATCGGCTTAAAAAATGACTCATTCTTAACGGCGTTCGGTGGCGCTTTTCTCTTTATAGCTGCCGAATTGCAATCTCGCAATTAGCTATATTGGACAAGTAGTACATAAGAAAATTTTGCATCAGAAATAAGAATTCATAAAAGATAATTTGATCAAGATCACGATAATTTTTAGGACACAAACAAGATAGGAATTCTTCATAAAATCATAGCATCACAAATAAACGACTAGAATCTGATGTATAAGTTCAACAATGATACCGGATGAGGATTGAGATTAGTAGATGCATGGTGTGTTGTACTGATGTGTTAAACACTTCAACCTTGGATTCTTGGCTACTTTCTGCTGGTTGGATCCGGAAGAATTGACAAGCGAAGAAGGCTGCGTTGCGCCGTCGCCGTATGAATAGGATCGGGCCGATCGGCAGCAGCAGGGCATGGAACGGCGGCGACTAATTAATTTCGCGTACTAATCCACGTATATAGGCTAATCACGCGAGAACGCAACGCCCAGACCGAGGCCAGGAGACCAGAGCGAATCGTCCATCCTGGCCGCTAGTGGGCTGCAGATGGGCCTTTTCCCTTTTTCTAAAATTAGCCTCGAGAGATAGGGGGGGCCAAGTATGTATAAATCTGAGGACTACGTGCGTTCGTATCACCGATTACGTAGCTTCGCTCGATCGTTAGGGGGGGCCAGGCCCCTGCTCGCCCCCCCTTGTCTCCGCCACTGTGTTGGGATGCATGCAAGGTACTCCCTCCGTTCCCAAATATAAGCCTTTTAAAAAAATTCCCACATGCATGTATAAAAAGACATACATTTAGGAACGGAGGGAGTACCTACATGAAAACGGGATCCATGCCGCCCCCTCTCGGTCGCCTCCTGGTGATTCCGAGGCGTCTCCGCCGCTACCCTCTAGAGTCCTCTCTAGCCAGATCCCCTTGCCGTCGCCGTCGCTAGCCACCCCAACTGCGGTGGCCGGCCGCCCCTCTCGCGCGCAGCCCCACCTCACCTCCATCTCCGTCCAGCTCAGATCGATCTGCCCAGCACCTTCAGGTCCACCTCCAGGCTCCTCATATGTTGGCTACCTTGGCACTGGATCCTGGCCGCGTGAGCAGCGATCTGGACTTTGGTTGGAAGGCGTGGTTGGGATGGTGGTGGTAGGCGGTGGTGGGTGACCCCAATAAAGCAGTGTTTTCCCTTTTCTTTAGCCTAGTTGTCCTCTTCTGTCCTTCTCGCCGATCTGTTGCTGCTAGTCGTTTTCGATCTGGCCGCTGGCGAGTTCTGGATTTCTCCACCGATGGTCTACACGGATTGTCAAAGTGCTCCTAGACCTCTGATTTGGAGGGGATCCGGTCGGGCGCGTCCACAATCATCAACATGTGGGGCTTCAAGGGGCGTGTTGCGAAGCTCCACATCAGTCGACATCACGGGACATGTTGAAGTTGCGATTCCATGGAGTTGGCATAGGCGGGGAATGTCAAGATGGCTAAGATTGGAAGACCAGATGGTAACGGCAGAGGTGGGATCCTGGACGCCCTCAAGACATTGCTTCACAGACTGTAGTGTGGGTTTGGTTGTGCGACTTTTCCTGTCCAAACCGCATACACATTTCCCATGAGCCTGGTGATCGGTGATTTTCAACAGTGGCATAGGCAAGTGGGGGCGGCAGCACTAGAGGACCTTAGCTTTGGTGGTGCTCCTCGAGTACCGAGTCATGATTTCTAGGGTGAAACTCAAGGTCTGGCCTTTATTGGTTGTACCTGGCAATGGTCTTATTGAAGGCATTGTTTTGAAACTCGGACTTTCTCTAGGGTGAAAACCTATGATCTTCAATCGGACAACGACAACGCTTGTCCATTATTTCCTTCTCGGAGGCGTTGCTTATGGAGAACTTTTTTTGTAGTCCGGGTGTTGTCTTTGGTGCTGGTTAGAGTGTTGCTGCTACGAGGTATTGATCACCTTGCGAGGTCTATTTTCTCTTTTTTATTTTATTTTTTGGATGTGTGCATCCTTAATGTCTTCGGGCATCTTGTTGGTGCAGAGGCTGGGTGTAATTTGTATCATCGCGATATTAATATATTTCCTTTATCAAAAAATGCAGGTACCTACGTGGGGAAGAGGGGCATGTCTGCTAAGGCCGGCAAGCCCTTGATCCAATTGGACACGGAGGCGTACACCGTGTGGTCATTTTTATTCTTAACGGCACTTTCATTTTGAACTACATTTGTGGTGAAAAGGTTACCCACCGTGGAGGACATTTGAATACATGGTTTTGATTGTGAAGAGACTAGTAGTCAAGTTTCAACATAATGTGTCTGATTCATATGCAAGGTTGGCATTCATCAACCTTTCAACAAGATTTAACCAGTCTGCCCATACGCCACCGATCAATGGTCTTCAGAAAGCTGGGGGGGGGGGGGGGGGGGCGGGGCGGATGCACTTATCAGATCTGGTTAAGTGTATACGAAATGGTTAATCCCTCCACGAAGTGGTGAAGGTGTATATATAGGCTAGAATAAAACTAGTTCTTCTAGTGAAGGAAGCAGATGAGCAGACGGTTTGGCAGAAAACTGCCTAGAAAGTCCGGCCACTAACCTTTCTTTAAGTCAGCATATGAACACAGAGAAATTGCAGTCGGTTGATAGTATGATAATTTTTCCGGAAAGTCGTGCCATTTTATGGACAACAAAAGTCATCCTAATTTCTCCGTCTGCATTTTTCTCCGGTCAAAGTTTTCGTCCGACTATTTGTTCGACCTCACTTTAATGCTTTTCTTGCCTGGTGGAAGTTAGTTGGCCAGATAGTTCGTCCAGAGCCCGGAAAAAAAACTGTCCCTAATCATTTTTCAGTCAATCGTTTTACCATACATTTTAGCGTCGGCTTCAAAAAGTAACTGGCCGAAGAGTCCGACAAAAATCTACCCAGACAGTCCGGCCACCTGAAACAATGTTTTCCTTCTGGCTCTTTTGAATGTGGGACTTGGTTAATCATTTTGGCATTGGACTTATAGCTAGGAATGGAATGTTTTGATGATTGTGAGCTGAGCAATTCCTTCGCAAATCCCTCTGGTCCCCTCTTAATAGTGAGGGATTCCTATAACTCGGGAACATAAAAAGAGATACTACAGTAGATAGCTTTTGGAACTCAATTCTTGAGCATACTCCCTCCATTTCCTTTTAGTCTGCATATAATTTTTTTTGAAGTCAAAATTTACAAAGTTTGACCAACTTCATAGGAAAAACTCAACATTCACAACACCAAATAAATATCATTAGATGTATCATAAAACTAATTTTCATGCGATAAAACATTAGTATTGTAGTTGTTGATTTTTTTAATATAAAATTGGTCAAACTTTGTGTAGTTTGGCTTCAAACAAAAGTTATACGCATTGTAGAAAGAAACAGAAGGAGTATATCTTCCTTCGATGGTCGTCTATCCACCCCATAAAATCAAAGGAACTTATAACTTTGACTAGAGCATTCCACTTGAGCTTGATGTTAACGTTCATACTTTGCCTAAGTTGGAAACACAATCTTGATAACGTCACTTGGTGAATACTTCAAATAGACCCCCCACCCCCACCCCCATAATAAGCAATTTGAAAAGCATTTCCCTGTATAACATCTTCACATGTCCATCACATGATCATCCACAAGCTTCAAGTATGTAATACTTCGGGATGCCTATCTTGGACTTACCCTTACCAAACTAGATTACTATCCTCACCTGATGACGTCCTCACATGGGCTACTAGAAATATATTTTTATGCAAGCCCACGAGAATTACCTAACCAACATAGACATAGAAAACACATAATATGCCACAATTCATAATTTTTTACCATACCACAAGATCCCATGTGGTACATCATTTTGTGCTTCATCGAGCTTTATATTGGTCAACCTTTATCTTTACTATATGATTAATCTCGGTGTCTCGAAGGCCATATTAAACTCTTCACTACGCTTCATTGCTTTAAGACATGATCACCAATATCTCAATTCTCTCTCATGACCATATCAAGTTTCTCCATGAATATCATGTTGGTCGTCACTTGCTGTTCTTCATGCTCTAGCACAATCTCTTGAGTGGCACAATGAATTCTTCACTTGAATTACTTGCTCCAAGACTTGATCAACAACTATTCAACATATGAGCTAATCATGATCCAATCTTCAAGCCATATATAGAATTCTTCTCTTTAACCATTCTCGCAAGATCTTCATCCATCATGGCTTAACTCATTAGCCTAAGCATAGCAGCCTTTGATATCCTCCAATGAACTCCATCTAGATCACATCTTGTTCATCACATGGAATCCATCTCGATAACATTTGATTCAATTAATGAACTCAATCTTGGAGCATATCTAGATTTTGGCGGCTCTCACTCCGAATCCATCCAATCTCCTTATGGCATCACCCATTAAACATATCTTCATATATAGCTTGATGTCATTATTGCTTCATATGAATTTTCATTCATTACCAAGTCTCAATGCACATATTTGTGTTGGTAGATTTCATCCTTCAACCAGTCCAATAATCTTCATGCATTGCGTATGAAATTTTCCTTCAAATATATCTCAATGAAAACATAAGTCTGTAAGGCTTGTCATTAATTACCAAAACCACACATGGGAATTATATGCACTTTCAGTAGCGAACTCAGCATTGTTAACGGCACACTCAAACAAGGAACAAAAAAAACACAATACGAACATAGAAGTACACACACGTGCACAGACACTACAATGACTACTGTCTACATGCACCTTCCTATCTGTGGAGAATGATTTGGTGCATTGATAATTGATTGATCGTGCACTAGGCACATATATATATATATATATATATATATATATATATATATATATATATATATATATATATATATATATATATATAGGTACAAGGGGTGCGACCGGTATCGTGTCTCCTAAGATGCACGTACATACAGAGGGAGACCGACACTACAGGTACTGCATACGAAACCCAGACCTACGTACATGTACACATGTTCAACACCCCCCACCCCCCGCAGTCGAAGCATCGCCGGTGACGCAGAGACTGGACCGAAAGCCCTCGAATGTCGAGGGGGGTAGTCCCTTGGTCATAACATCGGCAAACTACTGATCGGTGGGCACATGTAGAACTCGAACACGACCAAGTGCGACATGCTCCCTGACGAAGTGAATGTCGAGCTCAATATGCTTCGTCCGTCGGTGATGGACAGGTTTGGCAGCGAGGTACACCGCGGAGACGTTGTCACCGTAGACAAGCGTAGCCTTGGTGACCTCACATAGCAACTCCTGAAGTAGCTGTCGTAGCCAAGAACACTCCGCGACGGCGTTGGCCATAGCCCTGTACTCAGCCTCGGCGCTCGATCGTGAAATCGTGGGTGGTCATTTAGATGACCACGAAATCAGAGAGGGACCGAGGTAGACGCGGTACCAAGAAGTGGAGCGTCGAGTGTCGCGACACCCAGCCTAGTCGGCGTCAGAGTAGGCGACAAGGCTGGTGTCAGGTGATGCCGTCAGGGTGAGACCCATAGCTGTGGTGCCACATATGTACTGGAGAATATGTTTCACCAGAGCCCAATGAGTATCACGAGGAGCATGCATGTGAAGGCACACCTGCTGGATAGCGTACTGAATGTCCGGACGCGTTGGTACTAAAGAGCACTGATGATGGAGCGGTAGAAGGAAGCATCGGACGCCGGAGAACCCTCGACGGCGGACACCTTAGCCTTCGTGTCGACATGCGTAGGAGCAGGCTTGCAGTTAAGCATGTCCGCTTGCTCCAGAAGCTCGTAGGCATACTTTTGCTAGTGCAGAAAGAAGCCAGTGGCCCGGCGAACAACCTCGATGCCGAGGAAGTAGTGGAGAGCCCCCAAGTCCTTGAGAGCGAACTCGGTGTCAAGACGAGTTGTGATCTGCTGAAGTAGCGCTGGCGAGGACACAATCATGATGATGTCATTGACATAGAGGAGAAGGTACACGGTGGCGGTGCCCTGGTGATACACAAACAGGGAGGCATCGGACCGTGTGGACCGGAACCCCTGCTGCTGAAGGAAGGCCGTGATCCGCTGGTACCAGGCCCGAGGCGCCTGCTTCAACCCGTAGAGAGAACGGGAGAGCAAGCACACGTGGTCCAGATAGTCGGTGTCGACAAAACCAATAGGCTGCTGACAGAACAACTGCTCGTCGAGGTGGCCATGCACAAAGGCATTGGACACGTCGAGCTGGTGAACAGGCCAGGCGCGAGAAACAACAAGCTGGAGAACAGCGTGAATCGTGCCTGGTTTGACAATAGGGGCGAAAGTGTCGGTGAAGCCCACGCCGGCGCGCTGGCGGAAGCCGCGCACGACCCAACGCGTCTTGTAGCGCTCAAGGGAACCGTCGGGGCGAGTCTTGTGGCGGAAGACCCACTTGCCAATGATGACATTGGCACGGGGAGGCCGCGGAACAAGCTTCCATGTACGGTTGCGCTGCAGGCGTCGAACTCCCCACGCATCGTAGCAAGCCAGTTCGGATCCCGAAGAGCTGCGCGGACGGAGGCTGGGAACGGAGACGGGGCCGAGGTAGACGCGGCGCACGCATACTCGTCGGAGGTGTAGCGCGTGCTGGGACGAAACGTCCCAGTCCGAGCCCGAGTGACTGCACTGGTGAGAGGTGCGGCGGTAGCTGGCGGAGCCGAGAGGGGGACCGACGAGTATGAGCTCGAGCCGGTCTCCGGAAATGCCGAGGGCCCGCCCATAGCGGCGCCAGAGGGCGCGGCGGGAAATGCCGAAGGGGCCGCGGTGTCGGGGGCGGCGAGCGGGGCCGCGACACCGGGGGCAGCGAAGGGGGCGGCCGAGGGGACGCCAGGGGCCGCGTCGTCGAGGTCGCCCGAGGTGGCAGCCGCGCCCGAGGCGCCACTGGAGGGCGCGGCCGGCGCGTGAAGCGCAGGCAGGACCGTCCCCAGTGCTCGGCGCTGAAGGAAATATGCCCTAGAGGCAATAATAAAGTTATTATTTATTTTCTCATATCATGATAGATGTTTATTATTCATGCTAGATTGTATTACCCGGAAACATGATACATGTGTGAATACATAGACAAACATAACGTCACTAGTATGCCTCTACATGACTAGCTCATTAATCAAAGATGGTTATGTTTCATAACCATAGACATGTGTTGTCATTTGATTAACGAGATCACATCATTAGGAGAATGATGTGATTGACTTGACCCATTCCGTTAGCCTAGCACTTGATTGTTTAGTATGTTGCTATTGCTTTCTTCATGACTTATACAAAGTTCCTACAACTATGAGATTATGCAACTCCCGTTTACCGGAGGAACACTTTGTGTGCTACCAAACATCACAACATAACTGGGTGATTATAAAGGAGCTCTACAGGTGTCTCCAAAGGTACATATTGAGTTGGCGTATTTCGAGATTAGGTTTTGTCACTCCGATTGTCGGAGAGGTATCTCTGGGCCCTCTCGGTAATGCACATCACTATAAGCCTTGCAAGCAATGTAGCTAATGAGTTAGTTACGGAATGATGCATTACGTAACGAGTAAAGAGACTTGCTGGTAACGAGATTCAACTAGGTATTGGATACCGGCGATCGAATCTCGGGCAAGTAACATACCGATGACAAAGGGAACAACGTATGTTGTTATGCGGTTTGACCGATAAAGATCTTCGTAGAATATGTAGGAGCCAATATGAACATCCAGGTTCCACTATTGGTTATTGACCGGGAACAGTTCTAGGTCATGTCTACATTGTTCTCGAACCCGTAGGGTCCGCACGCTTAACGTTACGATGACAGTTTTATTATGAGTTTATAAGTTTTGATGTACCGAAGATTGTTCGGAGTCCCGGATGTGATCACGGACATGACGAGGAGTCTCGAAATGGTCGAGACATAAAGATTGATATATTGGAAGCCTATATTTGGATATCGGAAACGTTCCGGCTGAAATCGGGATTTTACCGGAGTACCGGGGGGTTACCGGAACCCCCCGGGGGTTAATGGGCCTACATGGGCCATGAGGGAGAAGAGGAGGGCCGGCCAGGGTAGGCCGCGCACCCCCTCCCCTCTAGTCCGAATAGGATAAGGAAAGGGGGGGGGGGGGGGGCGGCGCCCCCCTTTCCTCTTTCTCATCCCCCCTTTCCTTCTCCACGAAGGCAAGAGGAGGGAGTCCTACTCCCAGTGGGAGTAGGACTCCTCCAGGCGCACCCCTAGGGGGCCGGCCGCACCTCCCCCTTCCTCCTTTATATACGGGGGTAGAGGGGCACCTCTAGACACACAAGTTGATCATCATGATCGTTCGTTAGCCGTGTGCGGTGCCCCCCTCCACCATATTCCACCTCGGTCATATCGTTGCGGTGCTTAGGCGAAGCCCTGCATTGGTAGAACATCATCATCGTCACCACGCCGTCGTGCTGACGGAACTCATCCCCGACACCCTGCTGGATCGGAGTCCAGGGATCGTCTTCGAGCTGAACGTGTGCTGAACTCGGAGGTGCCGTACGTTCGGTACTTGGATCGGTCGGATCGTGAAGACGCACGACTACATCAACCGCGTTGTTATAACGCTTCCGCTTTCGGTCTACGAGGGTACGTGGACAACACTCTCCCCTCTCGTTGCTATGCATCACCATGATCTTGCGTGTGTGTAGGAATTTTTTTGAAATTACTACGTTCCCCAACAGGCGCGGCATAGAGGACCGCTCGCCAGGGGTGGTAGCAGGGGCGAGTCGCGCCACGGGAGACGCCAAGGGTACCTGCTGAAACGGGAACACCGGCTCATCAAAGTACACATGTCGCGAAGTGATAACGTGGTGGGACACTGGATCATAGCACTGGTAACCTTTGGTGTTGGAAGGATAACCGAGGAACATGCAAGGAAGCGACCGGGGAGCGAGTTTGTGAGGAGTGGTGGACACGGTGCTAGGATAACAGAGACACCCGAAAATGCGAAGACCATCATAAGATGGGGCCGCACCGAAGAGGAGCTACTGAGGGAAGTAGTTCCAGCGGGGACGACATGGGCGAATGTTAATAAGAAGGCTGGCGGTCGCGAGGGCATCTGGCCAGAACCGAGGAGGCACGTTGGAGTGGAAGAGCAACTTGCGGACACAGTCATTAGAGTGCGGAGGACGCGCTCCGCGCGGCCATTCTGCTGTGACGTGTAGGGGCAAGTGAGCCGGAAGATAGTGTCATGCGACGCAAGGAGATTGCGGACGGCGACGTTGTCAAACTCTTTTCCGTTGTCAGTTTGCAAGGCAAGAATAGGACGACCGAATTGTGTGGTGACATATGAATAAAAAGCGATGAGTGTGGTGAGAGCGTCGGACTTGCGACGGAGAGGGAACATCCACACATATTGGGAGAAATCATCCAATATCACCAAATAGTATAAATAACCCGTGTTGCTCGCAACCGGGAACGTCCAGACATCACTATGCAATAACTGAAATGGAAAAGTAGAAATGTGTGTAGACTCGCTAAAGGGGAGACGAATGTGCTTGCCAAGACGGCAGGCCTCACAGAAGTGGTCGTCAACCTTATTACATGAGAATGAAAAACTTTGAAGAATCCGACACAAGACTGTGGAGTTGGGGTGACCGAGGCGGGTGTGCCAGAGATCAACACAAGCGGCGAAGGCGACAGGACGGGTGGTGGTGGTGCCGGAAGGATGCACCGGGTAAAGCTCGTCCGGGCTGTCACATCGGTGGAGTACCATCCGTGTACGGGAGTCCACAGAAAAGCCAATGTCGTCAAATACAACGGTGGTAGAATTCTTATGAGCAAGGCGACGAACAGATACAAGATTGGTAACTAGTTCAGGGGAAACAAGAACATTAGACATGTTAATGGGATTAGAGTTAGAAGAAAACGACATATGACCGACATGTGTAATGGGTAGGGAGGAACCGTTACCAACGGTGATGCGAGTGGGAGTGTGAACGGGAGTGGAAGACGTGATGTTACCGGGATGAGCAGTCATGTGAGCGGTGGCACCCGAGTCCATGTACCAGTCACCTCCACCACCGTAGCTACTTGGTGACGAAGCCGAGTGCAGAGCAGCGAGGAGGGCCGGATCCCACAGCGGAGGCACTTGGGGAGGGAGAAACCCTCTGTAGGCCGGCGCGGGAGCAGCGACGTAGGCGCCGTAGGCCGGCGCGGCGCCGTAGGCAGGCGCGGGCGCGTTGCCGTAGCCGCTGTAGGGGGCGGCGTTCTGCGCGGTGAAGAGCGCCTGGTGGCTCGCCGGACGAGGCCTGAGGATGCCCGAAACGGGAGCCCGCGGGACTGGTATCGAGTACGCGTGTACGGCACCCGTCCATGGGTTGGTGCCATAAGTCCAGGGCGGTGTGGCCTGCTGCTGCTGCTGCTGACGAGGAGCCCCCCCCCCTTGCGCTTGTTTGCGATCGCCCCCGCGGCGGTTGCCGGGGCGCCCGCCACCCTGCTGCGGCTGCTGGGGGCAGCGGGGGCGCGGGCAGGAGGGGGTAGAACCCCGGACGCCGGCTGGTGGCGGGGCGCATGCGCGGGCGAGGCAGCCGGTGGTAGGGCGCCACACGAGGTGCCGGCGGCGAGGGCGTGGTGCTGCACGCGCTTCTTGACCCCCTTCATCCGGCGCTCCTCCAACCACAAGTACGCCACAAACTTGCGAAAGGAGGGATCCGTGATTAATGAGAGGTTGGAGGTGGCGTTATCGAAGTCCTCGTTGAGGCCGGCGGTGAGCGTGCTGAAGAGGAGGTCGTCATCGACCTTGGCGCCGATGTCATGGAGCTCGTCCACCAACGTCTTCAGGCGGCGGCAGTAGTCATCGATAGACTGATCATCCTGGTGACAGTCAAAAAATTCTTGCTGCAAAAGAACGCGGCGCTGAAGCTTGTTGTCGGTGAAGAGGCCGTTGAGCTTGACACACACGACGCAGGCGTCATCACCATCGCTCACGACCGTGTGAAACAGGTCCTTCGAGATGGTGGTGAAGAACCACCGGATGAGCGTGGCGTCGATCGCGGTCCACTCGGAGTCGCCCGCCATGGCGCGGGAGTCGACGGAGCCGTCAACGTGATCCACGAGATTGTTCTCGCGAAAGAACAACAAGAAATACGTCTTCCACGTAAAGTACGTGACGTCGGTGGCATCGAGGACGACAGAGACGTGGTCGTGGATATTGATGTCGCGGCTGTTAGCGGGATCCGGCCCGGCGAAGGGGTTGTAGGAGGAGGAGCCGGGCGCGGCGGTCTGGCGCGGCGCGAGCGATGCGAAACCCGAGTGGCGTGTGATGCAGCGATCGATCGCGGGCGGCAGCAGCGTAGGTCGTAGGCGGGGCGATCGGCAATAGCAGCAGCAGGCGCGCGGTGCGCGGTGAATAGCAGCAGCAGGCGATCGTAGGGGCTAGCGGTGCGTAGGCAATAGCAGCAGCAGGCGCGCGGCTAGCGAGCTAGCGCTGCGTAGGCAATAACATGTTCAACACTATCGATGGAAACATTGACTTCCACTGAAAAGACATGTAATCCGCATTAGCGAGACAACAAAGTTTGATACATTGCTAAGCCAGAACCTCTTAACCATCCAACCACCAATGGTTGATTGTTGTTAGACATATATGGTTTAATGATTCAACGAAGACATGATGCATGAGATTAACATAGAGCAATGCCAATGCAAATGAAAGGGCCTGAACTACTAAATGCTTACAGTCAAGTATTCGATACTCCTTGATAGTAGCAATTATTGCGAAAATGCGGTTTGGTGGCCGAGCTACCTGGCGGCCGTTATCACATCCGTCATTACTCGTCGTGATGAGCGCCAATCGGGTATGCAGCTACCGTATTTTCAGTTGTGGCCGTTGCACAGTGTCCGTATTTGCTGGCAAATAAACAGCGACAACTCAGGTACACAAGTCGGCACAGCAGTGCAGGCACACTTGCCATCCCGGGCCACACTCGAACTATCATGATAGAGACCCACGTACTCCCTTCATCTTAAAATAAGTGCCTCAACTTTGTACTAGCTCTAATATAAATTTGTACTAAATTTAATACACTTATTTTGAGACGAAGGGAGTATATGACTGCGGCGTGCGTCAGAGGAGATGCTTGAGCTCGACAACAAGCCATGAAGAGTTCACGCAGGTGAGGCCATGCATGCAGGTGCTAGTAGCTACGTGATGCTCTTGGACAGCTAGTGTGATGATACGAAGCACACAAACTGGTTTTGGTGCAAATCTCTGAATAATATAACACGGTGCTTGAAACAAAATAAAATAAAATCAATGAGTTAGCTGAGTGTAATCTATTTATAAGAAAATACTAGAAAATAGGATGGCATCAGGTAAGGCAGTATTCCTCTCTACATCTTTTCTGAAAATAGTCATCATAAAATACTAGAGTGCATCTTATTTGTGTTGGTTAAGAAACACTCGGTATTAAGTGTGACTGGCTTAATAATTGAAGGGTACTGATATTCATACGGTTGCAACCTTTGGTACAAAAGCGAGAGAAAAACATCATTCCCTATGCGTGATTTATCTTGTGTCTGGCGAGTATCCGGTAATTGGTTTATTAGCTATGAGAGTTCCTTGGGGTTTTCACCTCTGGAAAACACCGATTAGTACACTCGAAATGGCATGGAGTTGACATGAGAGGCAGTGATGCTATGACATCCAAGAACATAACGAGGATGCGCCATTCAATTGCTAAGAGAAATCTTATTTTGACGAGTTCAAATAAATCGCTAATATAAGAGTCAAACAATTTTAAGGCATTTTTTTACCCATCAAACAGACAATTTAATAAAAATGTGATCCAAAAATAATGGGGAAAGCATGTACATGATGCATGCGGAAAAAATGAGGGCAAAAGTTATTCTGTGTAGTCAAGAGTACGGTTTGAATTATCCATATTCAGCTAATTTTTAAACCCATCAAACAAAAAAATGATGTTCTGGAGAGGTTCGTGAATCTAGGGTCCGTTCGGCAACACTCCGGCTCCCAACTCCGTGGAGCTGAAATGGTGGAGCGGAGCCGGGCGTAGTTCATTTTTGGGGAGCAGCTATTCTGTCGCTCCTCGTTTCCAGCACCGAGCGGAGCGGAGCGGAGGGAGTGGGCCGTTCCCGAACGGGACCCTAGTATCTCTTGATCCTGAGTATCACCATAGGACGAAAGGAGAACTGGGTTATAGCCTAGTGGCAAAGGGTCGCAATGGTGTACCCTGCGGCCAGAGTTTGACTCTCGTCAGGAGCGAATTTCTGATTCTTCATTTGGATGGGCTTCTTCTACAAAAATATGTCCTAAATGCTAATGCTCATGGATCTTATTTTTTCCTAACATAGGACGAACGAACCGACCTCCACAAATATATTTGCTTCGAAACAAAACCATGCAATTGTAGACGAATGGCATCAAACAACAGTGTGCAGGAAGAAAGTTCCATCGATGGCGGAAGTTTGTTTACCCGCTGGACATTGAGGGTAATAATGACGCCTAGATGCTGCTCACGTGTCTCGCACGGCACCTTTGAACCAGAGGTTTTTAATTTTGGAGACAGAACAAGAAGTGCATGCACACTGTTGTGTACCCGAGGCCCATGTACAATCGCAGCACGGCAGCCCATGGCACCAGTGTATTGGAATTTAATAGCCAGCGTATATCCATGGGAACATAAATCAGCGGAAAAAGTCCAAAGCAAACCTTGAACTTGTAGAGGAAAGATAAATCAAATCCTGAACTTTGAATCCCGAAAATTGGCATTCTGAACTTGCCAATCCCGGTCTATTTTAAACCATCTAAGCATTTAGCTGGTATTCGTTGGACACTAGGACGAATCGGGCCAGCCCCATTAGCACAGTTACTTGCACCGCTCGTGCTTAGATGTAGGTGTATTTAGTGCACACGTGAAACTTTATTAAATATACTTTGGATATTTTTCAAATACATAATGTATATTTTTGACTGCATGTTTTCAACACTTTTTTTGAATACACGGTCATACTTTTCGAAATCCACGAAGCCACTTGTCTTCTATATCAAAACCAGTGAGCTTGCAAGGACTAGAACTCGGGACCTCGCACTCGAGGAACACATACATGATAGACAATGTGACATATATAAGAACACACAGTAGCATTCATATATCAAAACATTTTTGGAAAAAATTGAAACTTTTCTTGAAAAGAAATGTGAACAAATTTGAAATTCTGAATATGTTTTTTGAAACAAATATAATTTGCAAAATTCCAAAAACATATCTTGGAGAATGTGACACCATTTATAAAATTCAAAAATATTTTCTGAATCCTATGAAAACTTTTGGAATTCCAATTTATATTGAAAGACGTGAACAGTTTTGAAATTGCGAACAACCTTTAAAGATGCAAACATAATTTTAAATGTCCAAACATTTTTAAAAAACTCAATTTTTAATTGATGACAAAAATAGAAAATAAAAGTGTGTTTTAAAGTTCTGTACAATTTTTTAAATGTGCAAACATTAAAATTCTAACTGAACTTATGAACCATGTTTGAAAAGACGAACATTTTTTGGAAAAACAATTAAAAAAACATGAACATTTAAAAAAAAGCTAAATATTTTCTGAAAGCACAAACTGTTTTTTTTTAACTTGAATTTTTTAATTCTCGAACACTTTTCGAATTTATGATTTTTTTTTGTTAACACGAACTGCTCTGGAATAATGGGCGAGCCCAAATTGTCTTTAGTGAGAGTACCACGTTATCCCGACCGGGATTTAGTATTCCCAGTGTGCTAAACAGGTCTATGGTCCGAAATTGACCGGGATTGACAAGTTCAAAGTGCCAATTTCTAGAATTCAAAGTTCAGGGTTTGATTTATCTTTCGCCTACAAATTTAAGGTTTGTTTTGGACTTTTTTCCTAAATCAGCACACATCGCAACGCTATACTGAATGGCATAGATTTCGGCCTCCAGATAGCTCGGCCACCAAAACACCACACTCTAATTATTGGGTGTGCACAACTGACACCCATATATAATACTCTACGCTGAATGGGACACCCAACTTGTGGAGCGCGTGGGTATATAGATAAGTAAACCAAGTAGTCGTTCCTTTCATGATTATCCTAAAAAAACAGAAACATTGCTACCCCTCAGGACATGTGTGTGTGGTAAGTGTTAGAAGGGAGAGAGGGATTGGTGGAATAGTTTTATGTATTGCTTGAGCCTCGTGGGCATATATGTAGGAGTACAAAGACCAACTTGGAGTACAAGACAAGACAGGACCAAATCCTAGTCTATCATATACTTCCTAATAATCTTATACTCAACATCCCCCCCCCCTCCCCCCCACAGTCACAACGGTAGCGACGCAGACGGTGAGACTGGAGAAGAATCCGAAGGCAAGCCGACGGACACCCCCCCCCCCCCCCCCACAGTCGGAACGGTCGACGCATCGCGGAGTCGTGGCTGGAGTGAAAACCGACGAGGTCGCTCAAGCAGGCGGCAGCCCTTTGTGCCGTTGTCGAGGTAGCCGAGAGCGTGGGTGGTGGAGCCGTGGTCGAGGTAGCCATGCAAAGAATGCCATGGTCGATGTCGAGTCGGGGTGGCCGGTGTCGAGGAAGTCACCGTGGAGCCGCAGGCGCAAGGTGGCGCCGAGTTAGTCATGGGCGCAGTGGTGTCGAAGTAGTGGTGCGCCGGGAAGGAGATGTTGTTGACGACGCGTCGCGGCGGGTTTGCCAAGCCCGGGGACACATCGTAGACGAAGGCACGCACCGGTGTTGCCAGCACCGGGCATGCGTAGACGGACGAAGACGAAGTTGACAAAGCGCCGACCAGGCTTGCCAGGCCCGAGGACACGTCGTGGATGAAGGCACGCATCGATGTTGCCAGCACCGGGCATGCGTAGACGAGGGACCTGCACGAGCTGTACGCCATGTCGGAGAAGTCGGAGAGGCCAGCAGAGAAGGACTCGACGACGGTTGCGGCGCCAATCGGCGCGGGGCCAATGTCGCCCGCGGTTGTCGGAGTAGATGAAGCGGTCGGGGTAGATGACGGCGACGCTGGCGACGAGCTGGTGCTGGACGAAGACGAAGGGGGTGGACGGACGGCGGCGGCGGCTATAAAGGTAGCGGCGGCGGCGGCCAAAGAAGAGCGGCAGCGGCGGCCTGACGGCGGCGGCGGCGGCTAGGTTAGGAGTGCGGCGGTGGTGCTCGAAGTAGGCGAAGAACCCTGACAGCGTGACGAAGACCGGCGCGGACGGTGGCGTTCCCGCGCCAAGGAAGACGGCGCGGCGCATACCACGTAAGGTCGACGCGGGGTGACGGCGGAGCGGACCGCGGGCCACGGCGCTATGGCCCGAAGGGGCGACGCAGCGGCGGCAGGCGGGTCGGGGCGATGATGGAAGACCTCGGGGTGGCGGCGGGGACCGTGGGCTGCGGCCCAAAGGGGCGACGCAATGGCGGTTCGCGAGTCGGTGCAACCGCGGGGACGGCCTCGGGACGGCGGTGTGGATCGCGTGCCACGCTCTACGGCCCGACGGGGCGACGCAGCGGTGGCGCGAGGGTCGGTGCAGCCACGGGGACGGCCTAGAGCGGACGACCCCGGAGCGGCGGTGGACCGCGGGCCGCGGCACTACGGCCCGAAGGGGCGACGCAGCGGTGACGCGGGTCAGTGTAGCCGGGAGAAGAACCACGGAGCGGCGGCGTTGCGGCCCGACGGGGAGACGCAGCGGCAGCCCGATACTCGATCGGTGGAGAGGCGCGCTGAACTCAGGGACGATCTTCACCGGACCTGCGGAGGCGCGCGTGACCGACGGGCCAGGTCGGTCGCGCGGCGTAGATGAGGCGGATCGCGGCGGCGAGCGGGTGATCAAGCCGATCGCGCGCGAGGTCGGGGACGCCGCTCGGCGGAGGCGTGGTGGCGACGGAGTCCGAGATGAAGCCGGCGGCGGCGGGCGGCAGGGCGGCTATGATTGGCCTCCGCATGGCGCGAGGCCGCCGGGTCGGGGTGATGCAGGAGTCCCGGTCGGAGCAGGGCGGTGACGGCCAGCGTAGATAGACGGGCGGGGCATCGCGCGAATGGCGGCAGTGAAGGGCCGCCGCATGACGCGTGGCCGCCGGGTCGGGGTGACGGGCGGGCCGATGCGCGGAGGACGCGCGAGGCCGCTGCGTCGGGGCGACCGACGGGCAGACGCATGGACGACACGTGAGGCCGCCGGGTCGGTGAAGAAGCTGGCCAATCGCGCCGGTGTTGGAGTAGAAGCGCATGGGGTCGACGGCGACGGTGGGCGACGCAAACCGGATCACATAGACCGGAAAACCAAAAAGTAGACGCCAATCAAAGCGACTGGCGAGAGAGAGAAAATCTGGATCAAAGGATCGGGAAAAAGACTCTCTAGGGCAGCCGGTCAACACGACCGGCGGACGAACCCTAGGTACGGGTGGCGCGGCCCCCGGCGGTGGTCATGGAGGCCGACCGCCTCGAGGGCGGCGCGCAGGTGCGGAAGCGGCGGCGGCTAGGGCTTAGGATCGACTTGCGGTAGATACCATGTTAGAAGGGAGAGAGGGATTGGTGGAATAGTTTTATGTATTGCTTGAGCCTCGTGGGCATATATATATAGGAGTACAAAGACCAATTTGGAGTACAAGACAAGGCAGGACCAAATCCTAGTCTATCATATACTTCCTAATAATCTTATACTCAACAGTAAGCTGTCTAAAAGGAAAGATATAAATGTTGCTAAGTTGACATTGCTTGTTGGAGACACGGACGTGTTCTTGATTGGATCGAGCGTGTATAAATCTGGAGTTGGGTACTTACATCATCTAGATAGAGTTGAAAAATAATTCGGTAAAACAATCTCACAGATATAACAAATTTTGGATTTTCTGATATTTCAGGACCCACCTGTGTCCTAAGAGCATCTCCAGCCGTTCGGCCTTCCAAGAAGCCGAAAAAGAGCCGCCTGGGCCGAATCGGCGCTAGCTTGGTGCGTGGGGGCGACTGCGGTCCCAGTCGACGCCCCCAGGTCGCCGCCAAAGTCACGTGTATTCGGCGATATTTCATCCAAATTTCTACAAAACTCGGCAATCTGTCACAAACTCGACGATACTTCATCGAAATTTGTACAAAAACAGATGAACATGCAAACTACGCATACAACTACGCCAAGCTACGCCTATCCCTGCTACGCCGCGGCCACCGCTCGCCATCTACATACCGAGAAGCGCGTAGAAACGGGTGTAGTCGCTGCCGCCGCCGTCGTCGTGCGCCCCTCCTGAGTCGCCCCCGTCCCTACTGCACCCCTGGCCAGTGTCGCCGACGCGCGGTGGTGGTTTGGACGGGCCGGCCTCGTTCTCCTCGTCGTTGTCGAGGGCGATGACGCCACCCTCCTCGCGTCCGGCGCTGGCGACACCCTCCCCACGTCCGTGGCGCTGGGTCTCGCGGCGGCGCCGGGCCTGGAGCTCCTTGTACGCCCGGCGCTGGCGGAGCACCTCCTCGCGGACGTAGTCCTCCCTCGCCCACTTGAGGATGGCCTCGTCATTGGGGGCCACCATGGCTGCGTGCTCCGGCTTCATGGGGAGCAGCCCTGGCTCGGGCTTCGACCGGACCAGGCAGAGGGAGCGCGGGGAGGGTCTGGCGCCCTCGTTGATGACGAGGGCATCGCTACGGGTGCGGCATCGGAGCGGCGTCTCTTCCGGCTCCGGCTTGATGGGCGGAGCGCCTGCGAGCCCGAGGAGAGCGAGCCGGAGGCCAACGAGGAGGACGCCCCTGGCTCATTTGCCGCGGTGTCCAGGAACTGCCACGACGGCAAGAGAAGGACGGCCGCGGCGGGTACTCGATGCGCGGCGTGTTGCTGGTCTCGATGTGGTCGAGGACGGCCTCAAGGGTGTGGTCGGGCACGCCCCACCACTCGCGCCACCCGTCGGCGTTGTGGCGTCCGCGGGGGATAATGTCGTTGGCAGAGGCGATCTGCACTTCGCGGCGGCGCTCGAAGTATATCGTCCACAGCGTGTGGCTGTAGGCTGTAGGGGAACGCAACAGAAAACAAAAATTTTCCGACCTACGCACCAACCCAGGACCACTATGGAGACTGCATACATGGTTTGATCTTTTTCGTTACCGACTCGTAGCGCAGCGGGAAGTAGAGTCGATAATGAACGGCGGTGCAGATCCCTGCAGCTAGGATTAACAACCTCCCAACCGCGAGGATGT
Source organism: Triticum timopheevii (assembly GCA_963921465.1). NCBI lineage: Eukaryota > Viridiplantae > Streptophyta > Magnoliopsida > Poales > Poaceae > Triticum > Triticum timopheevii. The sequence goes on along the minus strand of OY997270.1, from coordinate 481,949,836 downwards.
ATACCCTCATCTGCTCCTCAGACACCCCTCCGAGAGGCGGTCGAACAGCCCCCCGGACGGTGTCACGGACAGCCCTTTGGGAGGACCTTCAAAACTCGGACGGTCACAAGGACAGCCCTTCGGGAGGCACTCACGAACTAAGACCGAAACTACAATCTCTCTATAGAGTTGCACACATACGGTGTCATCTATCCAGCAGGGCTTCGCCGTCCAGAACTAGTTTCTGCCGGAACCTAGACAGCCTTACGGCTCTACGAAACTCTTTTCGTGGGAGGGAGAGAAGAAGTCAGATCATTGCATGGCACTTGTATGTGAGAAGGGATGTGAGTGGAGAGCACCCCTCCACCTCTATTTATAGGAAAAGCCTATGGGACAAATACCCAAAAAACCCATCACATGGATCCTTCATAAGGGTAAAATGGGAAGGCAAGTGGAGCTCCATGGAGCTCCACATGTGTGGCCGGCCACCCCTCATGGGGGCCCCCCAAAAGGGGTTCCTTAGTCCCCAAGTATATCTAGAAGCCTTTTGAGAAAAGCCCCAAAAGGTGGCTTTCCATAAATATCCCAAAAAGCACTTTCACTATTCATGACGACATTTTTCAGCGTCCATTCGAACTGAAAATATTTATGTGGGCTTAGAACATTTCCAATACCCACCATAATAATTTTCAACGCATTCTGAAACAATTCCATTTTAGTGATTTTCATCTGCGAAACGCATCTGAAGTGGCTCCGGCAGCTCCGGAACATTTCGGTTTTATCTCAGAAAATTCCAAAAAACTTCCAGAATGATTCTGGCACCCTCCAAGAATTATCAGGCATGTTGAGGGAGTCCTGGACTAGGGGGTGTCCGGATAGCCGAACTATCATCATTGGCCGGACTCCAAGACTATGAAGATACAAGATTGAAGACTTCGTCCCGTGTCCGGATGGGACTTTCCTTGGCGTGGAAGGCAAGCTTGGCGATACGGATATGTAGATCTCCTACCATTGTAACCGACTCTGTGTAACCCTAGCCCTCTCCGGTGTCTATATAAACCGGAGGGTTTTAGTCCATAGGACGAACAACAATCATACCATAGGCTAGCTTCTAGGGTTTAGCCTCCTTGATCTCGTGGTAGATCTACTGTTGTACTATCATGTCATCAATATAAATCAAGCAGGAGTAGGGTTTTACCTCCACCGAGAGGGCCCGAACCTGGGTAAAAACATCGTGTCCCTTGTCTCCTGTTACCATCCGCCTAGACGCATAGTTCGGGACCCCCTACCCGAGATCCGCCGGTTTTGACACCGACATTGGTGCTTTCATTGAGAGTTCCTCTATGCCGTCGCCATCAGGAAGGATGGCTCCTTCGATCATCAACAACAACGCGGTCCAGGGTGAGACTTTTCTCCCCGGACAGATCTTCGTATTCGGCGGCTTCGCACTGCGGGCCGATTCGCTTGGCCATCTGGAGCAGATAGAAAGCTACGCCCCTGGCCATCAGGTCAGATTTGGTAGTTTGAACTATACGGCCGACATCTGCGGAGACTTGATCTTCGACGGATTCGAGCCACAGCCGAGCGCGCCGCACTGTCACGATGGGCATGATCTTGCTCTGCTGCTGGACAGTACCCTGGAGGCCGCACAAGAGTCCGCTCCGACCCTTAGCTCGGAGCCGACGCCGCCAATCGAGGAAGAGTGGCCGGACACCACCTCGGGGGCTGCTACCTCTACGGCGATAGAGCCGAATACCGACCATGTCATTTGTAAAGCTCGTGACTCCAAGGTGCCGGACTCCTCTCCGGACCCCGAACCTTCCGCGCCTCTACCAATCGAATCCGATCGGGCGCCGATCATGGAGTTCACCGCTGCGGACATCTTTCAGCACTCGCCTTTTGGCGACATCCTGAATTCGCTAGAGTGTCTCTCTTTATCAGTAGAACCCTGGCCGGACTATGGTCAGAACGGTTGGGATGCGGACGATGAAGAAATTCAAAGCCCACCCACCACCCACTTCGTAGCCACTGTCGATGACTTAACCGACATGCTAGACTTCGACTCCGAAGACATCGACGGTATGGACGACGATGCCGGAGACGACCAAGAACCAGCACCCACAGGTCACTGGAAAGCCACCTCGTCATATGACATATACATGGTGGACACCCCAAAGGATGGGAATGGCGATGGACCAGCAGAGGATGACCCCTCCAAAAAACAACCTAAGCGCCGGCGTCAGCGGCGCCGCTCCAAATCCCGCCACAGCAAGAATGTAGATTCCGGCACCGGAGATAATAACACCCCGGACAGTGCCGAAGACAACCCCCTCCAGCAAGATTCAGCACAGGAGGACGGAGAAGCCAGCCCTCGTGAGAGAGCGGCAGATGAAGAGGTAGAGGACGATAATTACATGCCTCCCTCCGGAGACGAGGCAAGCCTCGACGACGACGAATTTGTCGTGCCTGAGGATCCCGTCGAACAAGAGCGTTTCAAACGCATGCTTATGGCCACGGCAAGCAGCCTCAAGAAAAAGCAGCAACAGCTTAGAGCTGATCAAGACTTGCTAGCCGACAGATGGACTGAAGTCCTTGCGGCCAAAGAGTATGAACTCGAACGCCCCTCCAAAAGTTACCCCAAACGCAAGCTGCTGCCCCGATTAGAGGAGGAAGCACATAAACCTACATCACCAGCGCACAATACGGCCGATCGGCCACCTCGTGGCCGCGACAGAGAGGCCTCTAGTCCCTCCACTAAAGCCGCACCCCGCTGTCGCTCGAAAAGTACAAAGCCATGGGGGAACGTGCCGGACTTGCGAGACATATTGGAGGATAAGGCGAGGCAAACAAGATCGACAACCGTCACGCTGGATACAGCAACCCCGGCCGGTCCGAACACAGTAGACAAAGCTTGTATGAGCTGCGTCCTGATATAGCCCAATACAGAGGCGCCGCACACCCACTATGCTTCACAGATGAAGTAATGGATCATCAAATTCCCGAACGGTTCAAACCCGTGAACATTGAATCCTACGATGGCACAACAGATCCTGCGGTTTGGATCGAAGATTATCTCCTTCATATCCACATGGCCCGCGGTGATGATCTTCACACCATCAAATACCTCCCGCTCAAACTTAAAGGACCAGCTCGGCATTGGCTCAACAGCCTGCCAGCAGAATCAATTGGGTGTTGGTAGGACCTAGAAGCCGCATTCCTCGATAACTTCCAGGGCACATATGTGCGACCACCAGACGCCGATGACCTAAGCCACATAACTCAGCAGCCAGACGAATCGGCCAGACAATTCTGGACACAGTTCTTAACCAAGAAAAATCAAATCGTCGACTGCCCGGATGCAGAGGCCCTTGCAGCCTTCAAACACAACATCCGCGACGAATGGCTTGCCCCGCACATAGGACAGGAGAAGCCGAAATCAATGGCAGCCCTCACATCACTCATGACCCGCTTCTGTGCGGGAGAAGATAGCTGGCTAGCCCGCAGTAACAACCTAACCAAAAAACTCTGGTAGTTCGGATACCAAAGACAGCAGTGGCAGGTCGCGTCGCAATAAGCACAAGCGCCGCATAAACGGCGATAATACTGAAGATACGGCAGTCAATGCCAGATTCAGAGGCTCTAAACCCAGACACCGAAAAAAGCCATTCAAAAGAACTACTCCGGGCCCATCCAATTTGGACCGGATAATCGATCGCTCGTGCCAGATACACGGCACCCCCGAAAAGCCAGCTAATCACACCAACAGAGATTGTTGGGTGTTCAAGCAGGCAGGCAAGTTAATCGCCAAAGGCAACGACAAGGGGTTGCATAGCGATGACGAGGAGGAGACACGGCCGCCGAATAATAAAGGATAGAAGGGTTCCCCCCGCAAGTGCGGACGGTGAACATGATATACGCAACCCACATACCCAAAAGGGAGCGGAAGCGTGCGCTCAGGGACGTATACGTGATGGAGCCAGTCGCCCCAAAGTTCAATCCATGGTCCTCCTGCCCGATCACTTTTGATCGAAGGGACCACCCCACCAGTATCCGCCATGGCGGATGCGCCGCATTGGTTTTAGACCCAATCGTCGACGGATTTCACCTCACTAGAGTCCTGATGGACGGCATCAGCAGCCTGAACCTGTTTTATCAGGATACAGTGCACAAAATGGGCATAGATCCCTCGAGGATCAAACCCAAAAAGACGACCTTCAAAGGCGTCATACCAGGCGTAGAGGCCAATTGTACAGGCTCAGTTACACTTGAAGTGGTCTTCGGATCCCCGGATAACTTCCGAAGCGAGGAGTTAATCTTCGACATAGTCCCGTTCCGCAGCGGCTATCATGCATTGCTCGGACGAACCGCATTTGCAAAGTTCAATGCGGTGCCCCACTATGCATACCTCAAGCTCAAGATGCCAGGCCCTCGAGGAGTCATCACGGTCAACGGAAACACTGAACGCTCTCTCCGAATGGAGGAGCATACAGCGGCTCTCGCAGCAGAAGTACAGAGTAGCCTCTTAAGGCAATTCTCGAGTCCGGCTGTTAAGTGACCGGACACCGTCAAGTGTGCCCGGAGTAACCTACAGTATGACCACTTGGCACGTTCGGAGCACGCGTAGCAACGCGGCCCCAACCCCAGCCCTCGCGAAATCGCGAGACCAGTACCACGCGTACATCACTATGCTCTGGAGATACCATGGACATAGGGGGAGGGGCACGACCACGGCATGCCCAGAGTGCGGATCAACCACACCAGGGGCTCCCAAATTTGTCATTCTTCTTTTTTTTCTTATTCTCAGGACTCCGTTTTCCAGAAGCCCTGCCAGGCAGTAGATCCGCCGAACTCACGATGCAACAACCCAGGGAAGAAGAAAAGCTACGACGAGTATCCAGGTGGTCTCCATTATGAGCATTATACCTGTTTTACATACCATTCCGCAGCCTACCCCTAGAGGGGGACATGTTAAATAGTCCCACCCCGCGCTCATTGCAATATTTGTATCGTTCTGCCCTCATTGCAGTATTTTTTGAATAAACAATGCATCGCTTTTCGCCTATCATTGCATTCCTTTTTATATGTTCACTTATGACATGTTGCACCCATACGCCCTGGTACGGCCAAATACACCAGGGGCTTAAGTTCCCCAAAGAATGGTGTGATAAGTCCGAACACTTTGACAAGTGCGGCACCCCGAACTTATAGCATTATATGCATCGGCTCCGAATCATGTCTTGGGTCAATAGTTGGGTTTGCCCGGCTCCCATGTTTTGGTACCTTACGTTCCGTTATATCGGCTAAGGTAGCACTGGGAGAACCACTGCGTTTGTGCCCCAGTTGAGCTGGGTCGAGCACCTCAGTGGAGAAAGCTAAAACTGACCGTCATGATAAGGCGAGAGCTGGTCGCTGTTCGAGAGGTCTTTTCGAGTCCCTAAAGACTTATGCCGCTTAGAGCGAGGAGCCGGCTTTGTCCGGCCCCAGGCGTGGATAGTGCCCCGAATTCGGCCTTCCGAACACTAGGGGCTTCGCCGAAATTTAAAATTATAGAATTCTACGGCTAAGTGAGAGTGTTCAAGCATTATAAGTCCGGTTGCCTTGTTCGCTGTGTTGAGCGCCTCCCTAGAAGGACCCAAAAATGGGAACAAGAGCGCTCAAGTTTATCCCGAACACCCCAACACTTGTGGCGTGGGGGCTGAAGCCAATGACTTGCCATCTCTCAGATTTAATAAACGTCCGCACAGAAGGTAATATTTTAAATTAACAAGTGTTGCTTAGCGCATACGAACAAAGTTTTCAGCGCACAGGATAACAAAATGCGAGTCTACTAAAAAATTACATCTTCGGAGCATTCACCCGCAATAATGCGGGAACCCTTCAGGACAGCCTTATAATACATCTCGGGCGTGCGATACTCATTGCCTGGCAGTGGCACATCCGTCACAAGCTTCTCGGCGTCCATCTTGCCCCAATGCACCTTAGCGCAGGCAAGGGCCCGACGGGCACCTTCAATACAGGCAGAGTGCTTGATGACGTCAACCCATGGACAGGCGTCCACCAGCCGCCGCACCAGGCCGAAGTAGCTCCCAGGCATGGCTTCTTTGGGCCACAGCCGAACTATGAGGCCCTTCATGGCCTGTTCGGCCACCTTGTGGAGCTCGACCAGCTGCTTCAGCTGGTCGCTCAGGGGCACCGGATGTCCGGCCTCAACATACTGAGACCAGAACACCTTTTCCGTCGAGCTCCCCTCCTCGGCTTTGTAGAACGCGGCAGCGTCAGACACGCTATGGGGCAGATCTGCGAACGCTCCTAGAGAGCTCCGAATTCGGGTAAGTAACAAGTAATTCACTTTCACATGCTTGCTTTGCATGAAGAATGCCTTACCCGCCGCTATCTTCTTTACTGCCTCGATTTCCTGGAGGGCCTTTTGGCTTCGGCCTTAGCGGCTTTGGCACTCTCAAGAGCCGACGCAAGCTCGCACCATCGAGTCTTCGAGTCACGCTCCAAACTCTCGTGTTTTTCCACGAGAGCCTGGAGCTCTTGCCGCACCTCCGCCACCCGCGCCTCCTGCTTCTCTCGCTCAGTGCGTTCCGTGGCCTCATTGCGTTCGGCCGCGGACACCGCCTCCTTCAGGGTCACCACCTCGTTCGTAGCCCCTGCAATACCCACGTTACTCCTGTCATTTTTCGCAACCAAATCCTTTTCTATAAGGTACAACTTTAATAAGTTGTTACTTACCTTCCTTGTCCTCGAGCTGCTTCTTGGCACGGCCGAGCTCGTTCTCGGACCGCTCGAGGCTCTGCTTCAAGGCAGTGAACTCCGCAGTCAGTGCGGCGGAGGTCAGCAGTGCAGCCTGCATTCCCATATTGACATACTTGTGTTAGACTCCTGCGTATATCTTTTTAGATCCTCAGTCCGGCTTTTCTTTCCGAACACTGAACTGAGCATCAGGGGCTACTGTCTATGCGGTACTATTTTACATATCTTAAAATCCTTACCTCAAAGCCTGTTAGAAGGCTGCTGCAGGCTTCGGTCAGCCTGCTCTTGGCGGACTGAACTTTCTGAATCACCGCACTCATAACAGTGCGGTGTTCCTCCTTGATGGAAGCTCCGTTGAGCGCCTCCAGCAAGTTATCCGGCGCCTCCGGTTGGACGGAGGTCACCGCGTCGACGTCTCGCCCTTCTTACGAAGGGGCCGCCCGCCGGACTCCGGAACCACCAAAGGTTCCGGCACGGAGTCCGGCCCAAAGCCCGGGAGGTTGCCCTGCGGCACCTCCGGGGCCTCCTCCTCCTGGCCGGTCCCCTTCTGGGACCCCGCCTCGGCATCGTCTGCATCATGAGGGGGGGAGGCGGTCGGAAGTGAAGTGCTATTCACATCCGACGGACCAAGGGACCCGCTCGACGAAGCGGGGAGATCATCCTTGGGCGGGCTACATGATTGTGTTCGGCATTGGAAGACACTATGCAACGAAAGGAAAATCATAAGCTATTTGGGGATCCGGACACTTACGATCTCGCCAGGGGCTTGGCCCTCGAAGGCCACTCCTCCTCGCCGTCGCCGGCTTTGGTGGAACAGTCCGGAGGAAGGGTCCTTCCCTTCTTGGACCCTTCGGCCTCCCCCGTCGGGGAAGCCTTCCTTTTCTTCTCTCCGGCACCACGTAAGGCGCCGGAGCCAGAAGTCCCGTCAAACGGGCGTCCGCTGGGTCTTCTGGAAGGGGAGCCGGATAGTTAACCTGTCCGGACGTCTCCTGCCAAGCCTGTCAAAGGTAATGAGGGTCTTACCTCGCTGGCTTGATGTTGCGAGCTGAATCCGCGATCTTCGGTAGCGGATGGGGGAGCCTCGGCGCCCTTGAACAGCACCCTCCAGGCGTCTTCGTACATAGTGTCGAAGAGCCTGCTCAAGGTTGGGTGCCATGCCGGATCAAACTCCCACAAATTGAAAGCCCGTTGTTGGCACGGGAGAATCCGGCGGATGAGCATGACCTGGATTACGTTGACAAGCTTGAGCTTCTTGTTCACCAGGGTTTGGACACAGGATTGAAGTCCGTTCAGCTCCTCCGAATCACCCCACGTCAGGCCCTTCTCTTTCTAGGAGGTGAGCCATGTGGGGATCCCAGAACTGAATTCGGGGGCCGCTGCCCATTTAGGGTCACGCGGCTCGGTGATGTAGAACCATCCCGATTGCCACCCTTTGATGGTTTCCACGAAGGCGCCCTCAAGCCATGTAATGTTGGGCATCTTGCCCACCATGGCGCCTCCGCACTCCGCTTGGCAGCCGCCCACCACCTTCCGCTTGATATTAAAAGTCTTCATCCATAAGCCGAAGTGGGGCTGGATGCAGAGGAAGGCCTCGCACATGACGATGAACGCCGAGATGTTGAGGATGAAATTCGGGGCCAGATCATGGAAAGCCAGGCTGTAGTAGAACATGAGTCCCCGCACAAATGGATGGAGTGGGAAGGCCAGTCCACGGAAGAAATGGGGAAGGAACACCACCCTCTCATGGGGCCTGGGGGTGGGGATGAGCTGCCCCTCGTCGGGGAGTTGGTGCGCGATATCGCTGGACAAGTATCCGGCCTTGCGCAGCCTCTTGATGTGCCCCTCCGTGACGGAGGAGGCCATCCACTTGCCTCTCGCTCCGGACGTGGTTGGAAAAGGTTGAGGCGAGATGTGTGGACTTGGGCGCTGGAGCTCGAGTGCGCGGAGATGGATAAGCAAAGGAGGAAGAAGGCGTAGGTGAAAAGGTGGATCCTTATCCCTTCATATATGAGCGGACGAAACTATGCGTCCCCACCAGCCCAGTAAAACTCGCTTATCTCCCAAGCGCCGCAATCAATGGCGCGGTTGGGTTACCCACGCCCGGATTGATGAGAATCCCGGAATAAGGGGACACGATCTCTGTTTTGACAAGACGTGCCAAGGAAACCGCTTCGCTAAACGCGCTGAGGTGGAACAATAAAAACAATTCGAATAAAGGCTTGGCCGTGGTGTGACGTCATGCCGTGAAATACGTCAGCAAATTGAACTTGTGTAAATATTATTCTCTCTACGGTGGTATGTGGAATTTATTTTGCAGAGCCGGACACTATCCTGGTGTTCAAAATCTTCTATGAATTATTCGGAGGAGGAACCCGCCTTGCAATGCCAAAGATAATATGCGCGCCGGACTCGTCGTCATTGAAGCCTGGTTCAGGGGCTACTGAGGGAGTCCTGGACTAGGGGGTGTCCGGATAGCCGAACTATCATCATTGGCCGGACTCCAAGACTATGAAAGATACAAGATTGAAGACTTCGTCCCGTGTCCGGATGGGACTTTCCTTGGCGTGGAAGGCAAGCTTGGCGATACCGATATGTAGATCTCCTACCATTGTAACCGACTCTGTGTAACCCTAGCCCTCTCCGGTGTCTATATAAACCGGAGGGTTTTAGTCCATAGGACGAACAACAATCATACCATAGGCTAGATTCTAGGGTTTAGCCTCCTTGATCTCGTGGTAGATCTAATCTTGTACTACCCATATCATCAATATTAATCAAGCAGGAGTAGGGTTTTACCTCCACCGAGAGGGCCCAAACCTGGGTAAAAACATCGTGTCCCTTGTCTCCTGTTACCATCCGCCTAGACGCACAGTTCGGGACCCCCTACCCAAGATCCGCCGGTTTTGACACCGACACATGTGCCGAAACCAATTTGACTTAATGGTATATCCCGAAACAACTTTTCGGTATCATCAAAACTTATCCGATGACCTCTCTCTGCGGTACGATTCCGCTGTCCGAAACCATTCTGGTGTCCGAAACTTTTTTTGGTGATTTTCTCTCAGACTCCCTGTCTAGTATTCAGCAGATAGATGACCCTTAAGCGGTGAAGTATAGACATGACCCGGAACCCCTTCCGATCAATGATCAACATCGGAGCCGTGGACATCCATATTGACCCCTATATCCACACGAATGAATATTCGAGTGAACCTCCAGTTGCCGTGTGCTATTCCTGTTGCTTCGCGATATGTTACAAAGACCCGAGGTGAGATTTACTTGCATCCCCGTGGATCAACAACTTGTCCACTATGCTAGTTACCGCGTTACTGGTTTTGTTCTCTTTTCTCGTTTCCGTGTTCCGGCATCCCTGTGATCAAATCACACTGTGTCTGGCCAGACGATGATGGATACCGTAACACCGAGAGGGCCCGAGAATATCTCTCCATCGTCGGAGGAGCAAATCCCAATCTTGAGCTATCAAGTTACTTGACACACTTTTCCACGAACCCGTAAGCCGCCGTAATAGCCACCCATTTACGGATGACGTTTAACAAACCCCAAAGTTCACGAAGCAAGCATGAAGAAACTCGATACTCTCATGGTCTAAGGAATCATGCAAACGTTAACCATCTCTGTGTTATTTACCATTAACTTGAGACGAATGAATCTCATAGCATAACATCAAACCGGGTCGATTCAACACAAATGTTTTCTTAACATTGTGCCCTCAAAGTTGCTGGCATAGACATGCCCATGATCAGGAAAACGGAACCATCATGCAACACTTGAGCTAGTCTTAGAGGCCAAAATAGGAATACTTCTTACCATTTATTATTCCACACGTGCATATGAGTCTTCCTCCGAGCCTCGTGGATATTGTAGACTCGAGAATCATTGCAGTTATAGCATGGAACATAAACATAATTATGATCTCGGAGATAAATAATATCATTTATTATTGCCTCTAGGGCATATCTCCTACAGACTCCCACTTGCACTAGAGTCAATAATCTAGTTAATGCTAATGCACTTTACACCTATGGCATGCCGGTGTAAAAAATACTTCGCATGTGGTATAGCCTGATGTCCATCAGATCTGACAACTTCAGCTCCGTGTCTATCTCTGCATATCCTCGCGTTTTTACGCTTTCACAAAATTCATATTTTGTGCGGACTTGGCTTTGTATAAATGTGAATCACAGGTTGAACCTGGATTCCTCAGACTGAGTTATGGAGAAACTACCTGCAGTAGTGTCCCATTGACAAAAGCCATCTTGGAACCATACTAAGTTCATGAATGAACTATATGATTCAACATCTTGTTTGTCGCTTCTAAAGCGTCAACATACTTAGTCATTTGTTATAGAATTCGCCACAGTATCCTGTTGGGAACAATTTCCAACTACCGTGCCACCATATTGTGTATTACACAAAACCGTTAACTTAAATCGAAAATCGCATGGAGAAAAGATGAAGACCGTATCGATGTAACATTTTACAACAAACTCTTCATGATCTCAGCTTGCGAGAAAACATATCATCAGTACTTACTCTAGTACTCAATGACATCTTTCACTGTTGTCCCATGATCAGTACTTTGATCACTTTAGTATCCATACTCGCAACATCTTGGGAGTATTGGACATATCTGGTTGTTTTACATACCATGGAATACATGATTAATCCAAACACAAAAGTGTGTGGAATCTGCATCATGTATTTTGCTCATCAGTGTTTTGGGACACTGATTCTTGCAAAAACTCTTTCCATGTGACTTCGGCAAGAATCACACCTTGTCGTTCTTAGTGCTAAACGGTCTTAGCATCTTGTCAATATGTATTTATTGCTTAGCCCTATTAGGTAAATCTATCTCCATGGATCATCATGCCTAATATTGAGGCTATTTAGCCTAAGCACTTCATCAAAAAACTATTTTCAAATGAAGTCCTAATTTGTGTCAAGAAATTTATTTCCAATTAACAATGTGTCAAGCACACAAGGTTTTTAGAAATATTATTACGCTCCCACTTACTTTCTTGAATTACAAGCATCTTCGTTACCCATTGATGAAGTCAAAGCCCCTTTTGACCATTTCATCAAAGCACGAAGATTCCAACTCCATTTTGCTCTCTTTTGTCCATTGCTGGAACTCTGAAGTTTGCACCCTTACTAGCATCCTCTGGATAGACAAAATGCCTTGGACTGTAACACATGCAAGTCCTTGGTTTCATTTCCATCAGATGGAAATCCTATTGTCATCCATGTTTCATATCTCATGATTGAAATATGTATTAATTGCTAGTTCAACCCGAACCGACTTTAAGCATCGCTACGATGAAAACAACCTCATCGTAGTCAACTCTTGAACTTGTTATTTCAACAAGTCGAGCTTTATGGATAAACATTTTTATCCGTATCAGTTTTAAGTTCCATAAATATTCGTTAGACTCTAAGTCTTCTGAAAGGTGTATCAAGGTTTTAATCTTGAATCACTTATATGGAAACTAACTCGGTTTGTATTGGCATTTAGCCAATTCTGGAGTCAGGGCCCATCAATGCTTCCTTGTGTATCATAGGTATACTATTGTTCAACAACAATATCTCGTCCGCACACCTGAGAGGTTTGCACGAGCCTTGCCTACGTGGTTCAGCTGCAAGTTCGACCGAAGTCCATACATTTTATTGTAGAGACTTCCGTATCAGTCACAGTAGGAAACTCTGGAATTACTTCGAAGGTTCCTTTCCTTTGACCTGTTGACGAAGATACTGTTATCTCGTCGAGTTTGCACTGTCCTCCCACTCACCCTTTTTGAAAAAAAACCATTCTCTTTAAAAGCATACCGTTTCGTGGCAAAACTATTTTCCTCGGTATAGTGGTGGGGGAATACCCAATGACTTGGGATAACCTACAAAGTAGCACTTGTCTGATTTGGAATAGGTCTGTAACCTTTACACAAACCCCATATTCCAAATGTTTTAAAAAAGATATAACATGGTTGGGCGTACCATACCATGGTGTCATTTCAACAGACCCGACGGAGCTCATTTCAGTGTAAAAGTCGCAGTCTCTAAAGCATCACTTTAAAAGGGATAATGGCAAATTTATTTATGTCATCTTTGATCTTACCATGTCATAAATGGTTAGATTACATCTCCACGGACTTTTCACTTGCAGTGGTGTTCCGGGAGGTGTAAGTTATGAAACTCTTTTCACAACTCATCAGACATTCTCTAAACTTGTAACTCAACTATTCCTTTCTGCAATCAAATTGTAGAAACGTAATTTCCTTGTTACAATAACTTGTACTTCATTTTTGAAAACCTTTCGAATGATTTCAAAAGATCCATACTTATGTCTCATCAAGCAAATATCCTTATATCTACTTGAGCCATTTATGAAGATATATAAATCCACTACTTGCAACAACATTTATTGAACTACACACATCAAAATGTATGATCACCAATAAGTTTGTTGCTTGTTCCTTATGGCCCGTGAACGGTATTTCAGTCACTTCACTTTTCGGAGGAAAGTTGCAAGTGTCAGATGATTCAAAATCAAATGACTTCCAAAATCCATCATAATGGAATTTTTTCATGCGGGTTTCTCCGATGTGACCAAATGTAGTGCCACACATGTGTGATATTCTCATAATCTTGCGACATTTAGCGTCAGCGTTATGGATGTATCATATTACCATCAATATTCATAACATACATCCCATCTTGGATGGAAGCATGGCCTTTCATGTTATTCATAATACTTAACAACAATTGTTGGTTTTATGAACAACTCTTTTGCAACAAACATTGTGCAATGGGCTAGAGTGTATGAAACTCTAAAATGAATTATGAAAGTAAACCCAGAGGTATTTTATTATTATCAATATTCATAACATACACCTCATTCATAATGAAAGTATGGCCCTTGTGTTATTCATAACATCGAACATAAAAAGTTCTCTTATGAACAACCTTCTTGCAAGATACCTGATGCAATGGGCTAGAGTTTGTAAAACTCTAAATGAATTATGAAAATAAACATAGACGGCATTACACCGATGGAAGGTATAGTAACATTTACTATGTTCCCTGTGTATACCTTAACCTCATTTCTGGCTAGTCTTTTTAGGCCATAGTAGCTCTTACATTGATTCGCAATAGAATGCAATCAAGCGGGTATCTTTGTGATTAACTCACAGTACCCAAGAATTAGTGATTAACATGTTTAACCATAATTCCCAAGAACTATATCTTTGACCAGCCTTCTATACATCAATAACTCGTATGACATTCATACATATGAGCTGGATATTCCAGTCTTCATTCCTTTTGCCTTTATACTTCTAATAGTTTAACTTTTAGTATTTCTCCTACTCGCAAAAGAAGCACCCAACTTAAGAGTGGCGTTAGCCCCGGACTTCCTAGGCGTGTAAGTCACACTAACACCCTTTGGACACTTCCTCTCTCTTTAAGTTGTTGTTTTATTCACCTTTCATCATATGACAGGCGTTCTTCTGGATCCCTTTCCCAACAGTCAAATGCATAGTAAACACTTTTACTAACAGTTTGCAAAACAAACATTGCTTTGGATATCACATATCTGTTAGCCTTTGTTTGTGTCTGAAAATGATTTTCAGATTCCATGAATATCACATAACTATCCAAACTTTCGAAGTTCGGGTCCCATGGAAGCAAACATATTGCACTTGAATGAAAACGGAATTCTAGCTTTTGGATCGAAGGACGAGAGTCACATGATCCATAGCATTAGCGGGAGAATACCGAAAGTATGCCATAGGACAAAGTCCTTCTCGGCACTCTTGAGGACAATCCTCACATTATGTTACCAATCGTAAAGTTTTAACCAGATATTTAACAGCTATTCAATTTTAACAGGGAAGGTGGAAACGCGAACCATTATTCTACAACTATTTTGCAAGAAACACTTAGACAGTGTTCATAATTAATTGCACTGAGAATTAAACAAGTTAATTCTAGAGTGCGCTCCCACTCAAATCAATATCTCTCATAATTGATTGTGAGTGATTCGAGATCCACATTTCAATTCAACGCCATTGATGTGGACATCACTGATGACGAGAATTTCAATTAGTGGGAAAACCTGCCGATCACATCTCTATGTGACTCTTGTTCATCTTTCGATGCTTGTGTTCCGAGCTCAGGACGATCAAGCTAGAACGTCAAGACAACCAAGAGATCACGCTGCAAGGTCTGACCTCACCCGCCTCACACATCCCTAATCGTTCGTACCCATGTGGACATGGCGCACCCCGAAAAGTTAGGTGCCGTGACGGTGCTACACTTGGGAGAACACTAACTACTTGATATTTTTGTGAGAGATCACCCTAATAAAAAGCGACTACGGCGCAATCAAGAAGGGTGCATCAAAGGGATAAACATCTCAGGCAATTCATAATAGCATGATATGGTATAGCCCTTTCTGACGGAGAAGTCTTTCATTTCTTCGTCTTCGGCATTTGCGTCGGTGTTCAGCTTCGCGAAGATTGCCACCACCTTGTCGATGCACCAGATAATATTGCTATCTCTATAGCTAATAAAATAATGCATTACACAAGGTTGACACGTAGGTCATTTGAAGTGCAATCATATGGCTCCAGCCATCATGCCAAATCATGACACGCAGGTCATGTTTAATCAATTTACATCATATAGACATCTCATACAAAATCAGATTATTATGAGCACTCCTATACCACATCACATGCAAACCATCCTGCAAAACCAAGTTAGACGCCTCTAATCGGTTCATGCAAAAACTGGTTTTTCGTGGCTTCTAAGGTTTTGACTTAAACCACAACTACCAACATTTTATCATCAAGTATGATTATTCAAGTCGCTAGATTAACATCTTGGGATGTATGAAGCACGAGATAATAAAATCTCGAACCCCATACTAAACTTCGTCATACACATGACCCCCGTGCAGATCATATCTGCAATGCCCTTTCATCTGCGAATTTCATCTTTCTTTTGACTACGGCAGAACCGAAAGAACTGATAGC
This sequence comes from Triticum timopheevii, assembly GCA_963921465.1. Taxonomy (NCBI): domain Eukaryota; kingdom Viridiplantae; phylum Streptophyta; class Magnoliopsida; order Poales; family Poaceae; genus Triticum; species Triticum timopheevii. The sequence goes on along the minus strand of OY997270.1, from coordinate 481,934,048 downwards.
ACTTCCATGATCAATCAGGATCACGGATTGCCAGAACTTTGTCAAATTCCACCATGGTGTCTCGAGATTGAGCAAACGCAAATTCTAGGGAAGCAACAAGAACGTCGGGTAACAGATTTCATCTGTCACCCGCATAAATAATTTTCAGCAATAGATCTCATCTACTCCAAATTTATATTATGCAATACCCATACATCTCCATGTATTCTAGCTCGCAACCTGCATCTACGCATAGCACGGCTCATGATGCCACTGTAGGGGAACGCAGTACAAAACAAAAATTTTCCGACCTACGCACCAGCCCGGGACCACTATGGAGACTGCATACATGGTTTGATCTTTTTCGTTACCGACTCGTAGCGCAGCAGGAAGTAGAGTCGATGACGAACGGCGGTGCAGATCCCTGCAGCTAGGATTAACAACCTCCCAACCGCGAGGATGTATACCCTCATCTGCTCCTCAGACACCCCTCCGAGAGGCGGTCGAACAGCCCCCCGGACGGTGTCACGAACAGCCCTTTGGGAGGACCTTCAAAACTCGGACGGTCACACGAAAAGCCCTTCGGGAGGCACTCACGAACTAAGACTGAAACTACGATCTCTCTATAGAGTTGCACACATACGGTGTCATCTATCCAGCAGGGCTTCGCCGTCCAGAACTAGTTCCTGCCGGAACCCAGACAGCCTTACGGCTCTACGAACTCTTTTCGTGGGAGGGAGAGAAGAAGCCAGATCATTGCATGGCACTTGTATGTGAGAAGGGATGTGAGTGGAGAGCACCCCTCCACCTCTATTTATAGGAAAAGCCTATGGGACAAATACCCAAAAAATCCATCACATGGATCCTTCATAAGGGTAAAATGGGAAGGCAAGTGGAGCTCCATGGAGCTCCACATGTGTGGCCGGCCACCCCTCATGGGGCCACCCCAAAAGGGGTTCCTTAGTCCCCAAGTTCATCTAGAAGCCTTTTGGGAAAATCCCCAAAAGGTGGCTTCCCATAAATATCCCAAAAAGCACTTTCACTATTCACGACCACATTATTCAGCGTCCGTTCGAACTGAAAATATTTATGTGGGCTTAGAACATTTCCAATACCCACCATAATAATTTTCAATGCGTTCTGGAACAATTCCATTTTAGTGATTTTCATCTGCGAAACGCATCTGAAGTGACTCCGGCAGCTCCGGAACATTTCCTGTTTTTATCTCAGAAAATTCCAACAAGCTTCCAGAATGATTCTGGCACCCTCCAAGAATTATCAGGCATGTGCCGAAACCAATTTGACTTAATGGTATATCCCAAAACAACTTTTCGGTATCATCGAAACTTATCCGATGACCTCTCTCTGCGGTACGATTCCGCTGTCCGAAACCATTCCGGTGTCCAAAACTTTTTTCGGTGATTTTCTCTCAGACTCCCTGTCTATTATTCAGCAGATAGATGACCCTTAAGCGTGTGACCCTATAGGTTCGGTGAAGTATAGACATGACCCGGAACCCCTTTCGATCAATGATCAACATCGGAGCCGTGGACACCCATATTGACCCCTATACCCACACGAATGAATATTCGAGTGAACCTCCAGTTGCCGTGTGCTATTCCTGTTGCTTCGCGATATGTTACAAAGACCCGAGGTGAGATTTACTTGCATCCCCGTGGATCAACAACTTGTCCACTATGCTAGTTACCTCGTTACTGGTTTTGTTCTCTTTTCTCGTTTCCGTGTTCCGGCATCCCTGTGATCAGATCACACTGTGTCTGGCCAGATGATGATGGATACCGTAACACCGAGAGGGCCCGAGAATATCTCTCCATCGTCGGAGGAGCAAATCCCAATCTTGAGCTATCAAGTTACTTGACACACTTTTCCATGAACCCGTAAGCCGCCGTAATAGCCACCCATTTACGGATGACGTTTAACAAACCCCAAAGTTCATGAAGCAAGCATGAAGAAACTCGATACTCTCATGGTGTAAGGAATCATGCAAACGTTAACCATCTCTGTGTTATTTACCATTAACTTGAGACGAATGAATCTCATAGCATAACATCAAACCGGGTTGATTCAACACAAATGTTTTCTTAACATTGTGCCCTCAAAGTTGTTGGCATAGACATGCCCATGATCAGGAAAACAGAACCATCATGCAACACTTGAGCTAGTCTTAGAGGCCAAACTAGGAATATTTCTTACCGTTTATTATTCCACACGTGCATATGAGTCTTCCTCCGAGCCTCGTGGATATTGTAGACTCGAGAATCATTGCAGTTATAGCATGGAACATAAACATAATTATGAACTCAGAGATAAACAATATCATTTATTATTGCCTCTAGGGCATATCTCCTACATAGGCGGCTCACCTCGGCTCTTTCCGCTGCGCCTCCGTCAGCGACGAGCGGATGCGCGCGATCTCGGCCCGCCGTGCAGCCCCTTCAGGCACCGGTGGCACCGGGACACCGCCGGCGCTCAATTTCCACGACCCCGGCACATGCATGTCCGGGAGCGCCGGATATTCGACCTATAGAGGAGGCACGCCTCCGACTCTTGGAGATGGCGGCAGCCGAAGCCATTCGCCGCCGCGCTGTCGCCTGGGTACCTGTTGCTCGTCGGCATGAAGGGGGGAGTGTGTTGCTTTGTGTGGCGATGCGAGGCAATGAGTGGCTGCCCGGCGGGGAGGTCAGCTTTTATAGCCGCAGCGGGGCGGCGAGAGCCTACATGCCGGGCGATGCGTGGCGCGTCGGTGGCTCCTTCACTGCGCCGTCCGTGTCCCATCAATGGAGGTTGACCAGCGGCGGCGCGACAACCTTGGCATTGATTCCCGCGGGAACCGAGGCGATGAGGACGACGAAGCGACGTCTCGCTGACTCGGCGGACCCATCCCCTTTTGCGCCAAAAATGCGTCCACCGGCGCCCCCAGGCGCCGCACAGCGCGCCGAGTTCGGCCTGGGTCTGCCGGCGCCTGTTTCGGTCCGACCCGGCAAAAAACGAGCTCCTGGGGCTTGACTGGGCCAATTTTCGGCCACCGACGCCAAAAAACGCCCGGCGGGGGTGGGGCGGGGGGGGGGGGGGGCTGTTGGGGACGCGGCTGGAGATGCTCTAACATATACTCCCTCGATCTCGAATTATTTGTTGTAGGAAAGAATATATACATTTATATATCGGAAATGTTAACGCCCACACGTGTGGGCGTTTGCACATCGCCCACACGCCTCCATCACCACTCATTTTGCCACGTATGAATAGATGACATCAGCAGAATTTTTTTTGGTTTTCGGCTTAAAAATGTTGTATCTCCTAAATAAAAAAGCGAACTAAAAATCCGTTTTCACCATTAAATCCGTCTGGACGAGATCTTCAAAACTAGACCCCATGTTGATATGTTTCGACGAATTTTTTTTTTTTGCCAGAAGTTGCCACGATGTTTACACTGCAGTTGCCATAGGGCTTAAACTAAAGTTGCCATGTGGCAATTTTAGTTTGTAGATCATGGCAATTTTAGTATTTTGATGATGGCAACTCCAGTACTTTGACCATGAAAATTATTTTTTGTATGAACCATGGCAATTTTACGTGCATGTATCATGGCAATTTTAGTTTATGGTTCATGGCAAGTCTAGTTTCTTAATTCCCCGTTTTATAGATGTCAAAATTTACTTTTAAATGTAGAAGAAAATAGCTGAAACATATCATGGCAACTTCAGTGTAAACATCATGGCAATTCATATGCAATAGACATGGCAACTTTTAATCCAAATTTTTTTTTCATCAAAACATATCAACATGGGATCTAGTTTCGAAGATCTCATCGCGAGGGATTTAATGGTGAAAACGGATTTTCAATCGGATTTTTCGTTTAAGAGATAAAACATTTTAAAAACTGAAAATCCAAAAGAATCCTGCGTGCATGCATGCGATGAGGTGACAATCTGTTTACATTAAAGACGTGTGGTGCGTCTCCCTTCCTGCCACACGTGTAACAGTTAGCGCGACCCATATATAGGACTAACGTAGTCATTCAGCCAACCTCTTGGCCACCCTTCAGAGGCAAAGTCAACTTGCACTTGATTTTCATAGATATATTTGGGTTACGACTTGCGACTGACACTGTTCCCCTAGTTTTTGCTATAAATTGGACGCTCTCCTCCTGCTTGTGAGATAAGCAGTTCTGACTTTTGAAGACTGAAGGCTCAACGTTCTTCCACCTCCAGCTCCAGCTCAGGTGATTCGATCTCCCTCCACATCCTTGCTTGCATTGTTTTTTTTTTTTGACGGATGATTGCATTGCATAGTTGCATGAGTGCATGCAACCGGAGTTTCATCGATCTAACTTCTGCATGAAGGGTAAATACGTACGTGAGGAAGAGAGGCATGTCTGCCAAGGCCGGCAAGCCCCTGGTCCAGACCGACGCGGGGGCGTACATCGCGTGGTCCGGCGCCGACCAGCCGGAGCTCGCAACGGAGGGGCTCGGGTGTGGCCTTCTCGTGCTGAGGCCCCTCGGCTTCGCGCTGCCGCACTACGCTGACTCTAACAAGTTCGGCTACGTCCTCAGTGGCTCCGGGGTGGCTGGGGTCCTCCCGGTCGACGCCAAGGAGAGGGTCGTCCGCCTGAAGGCCGGCGATGTTATCGCCGTACGCACTGGGGACGTCTCGTGGTGGTACAACGACAACGACAACGACGGCAACGCTGATGACTTGTCCATCTTGTTCATAGGCGACACGGCGCGCGCCGTCAGCCCCGGGGACATCTCATACTTCTTCCTCGCCGGCGGCAACAGCGTCCTGAGCGGCCTTGACGCGGGCCTCCTCACCAGGGCGTGGCCTGGTGTGACGGAGGAGCAGGCGGCCACCGCGTTCCGGAGCCAGCCGGCCGTCCTCCTCACCAGGCTGAGCACGAAGCTGCCCGGCGTATGCCCGCGCGAGCACGACAGGAAAGGGCTCGTCGTGAACGCCGGCCACGTTGCTGCAGGGACCCTGAAGATGCTCACCGCGTCGGATCTGGCCGCGCTGGGCGGCTTCGGATTTAGCGCGGTGCTCGGGCGGCTCGAGGCCGGCGCCGCGAGGGCGCCGTGGGTGCTCCGCGAGGGCGCGGCGCAGGCGGTGTACGTGGCCCGCGGGAGCGCGCGCGTCCAGGTCTCGTCCGCCGCGGGCGGCGACACGCTGCTGCTGGACGAGGATGTCGCCGCAGGGAGCTTGTTCGTCGTGCCGCGGTTCGCCGTTGCGCTCGTCGCCGCCGGCGCCGATGGAGTGGAGTGGGTCTCGCTGATCAAGAGCGCCAGGTACGTGACCGTGACCTTGACAAATGTGAAATGCAAATCTCGTACTGACGATGGTTTCCGATGTCCCTGCGTACATGGCAGGCCGGCGGTGGAGCAGCTGACCGGGGAGGGCTCGATTTTCGGCGGCCTGACTCCACAAGTGGTGCAGGCATCGCTGAAGGTGGCACCGGAGCTGGTGAAGCTGCTCTGAGCGGTGGTGACCGAGTCTCCGTGCATCGTGTGCGTTTACTTTCTGTCGTGCGTGTCAAATACGCTTTCTTTCTCCAACAAGAAGATCGCCGTGCACGCTTGTATGCTGCGGCGACGTGTATCACGCGGCCTGTGATCGTACGCTGTACCTGGACGCCGATAACGCCCATATTTGTGGGCGTTAAGGGGTCTGGCCACATGTTTTGTGCGGTGTTTAAAAGAACCAGCCCACACGCCTACGTGTGGGCAAAACAAGTAATGCCCACACGTTTCTTTTTTGCCTCGCGGTCCCTTCTACATGCCTACGTGTGGGCAAAATAGATAACGCCCACACGCCCGTACGTCAGGCCTCCTATCTCATGGTCCCGTACGCCCCGCATGACAGTCATCACGCGTCCCCGCAGTTGCTATGTTCCGGACCCTCTTCCGTGTTCGTTTAACTGCAGTTGTTGAACTACAGTTGCCATGTCGGACAACTACAGTTGCCATGGCTGCTCAACTGCAGTTGCCATCTCAGGTCAAATGCCAGATGCCATTTTTGGACAACTGCTGGTGTTGCCATGTGTGGTCTGGTCTACTACAGTTGCCATGATTTGAAAACTTTAGGAGTTGCCACCTACTAACACTAGGCAGTTGCCATGTAGCACAACAGAAAGACATGGCAAAATAACATGTTCGGGTAAAAAGAGAGTTGTCATCTGCTTACAAGCACACTAGGGGAAGTTGCCATGTACCCTGTAAAACACATGGCAACTCATAGCCTTGGGTGTGGGAGAGGAAACAGGCGTGTGGGCGCGGTGGTATCTTTATGACTTGCCATCTACTAAACACTAGGCAATTGGTATGTAGCACTATAAAAAGACATGGGAAAAAACATGTTCAGGTAAAGAGAGAGTTGCCATCTACTTACAAACATAAAGGGCAGTTGCCATGTACCCTGCAAAACACATGTCAACTGATAGCTTTGGGTATGGGAGAGGAGATGGGCGTGTGGGCGAACTGATAAACACCCACACACCGACCCCTCTGCGCGCGTTGAAAACTGACATGTGGGCGAACTGCTAAACGCCAACACACCAGCACCTCCGCGTGTGGAAACGGGTGTGTGGCGACAGATTAATGCCTACACATTAGCCCAATCCTAGGTGGCATAAATTTTTTGGCAAAACATGCCAAGATTCGTGCTAACTCAAACCGACGTTGATCCATGCATATGGACGAGATGCAAACGCCCACACGTGTGAAAGTTAGTATTTCCGAAGTTTTAAATACCACGGACTCTGCATTATTGATGGATGCATGTCACCTCCATGCTGTACGTGCTTAGTTGCGTGAACAAGTTGTTTTTAAGGAAAATCTATATCGTACACGGCACACACTACGAATAGCTGTGTTCCCATGCGGCGGCTCATGCACGCGGCGCGCTACAGCGCGGTGTCCTGTTCGCTACACTGCGCTCTGTGCGGTTCGCTGCAGGACAATGACGCTGTGCGCTACAAAGTTTGCAGCGACTGCTAGTTTGCTGCTACACGTTGGTGGACAGCGTGCTACGTTGATTGACCGGTGTCAGTGATTACTACTCTCTCCGTCCCGATTTACTCGTCGTGGTTTTAGTTTAAATTATTTTAGTTTAAATTTAAACTAAAACCACGACGAGTAAACCGGAACGGAGGAGTAGATCATGATACGCGCGCTGCTGCACCGGTCCATTTGACAAAAACATCGGTAGGGTTATTAAAAAATATTAGCACGATTCCTCCAATCATGTGAGGAATATTAAAAACAAGCTCAAGGTAATCAAATTTGTCCAAGCTGCATAAACATGCATGTACGTAAAGGCTTTAGTTCTTAGATCCAACATAAAGCAACAATTATAAAAGGCAAATTTGCAGCTGTATAAACCCATGAATTAAGGAATTTGGGATGCGGGGTGCAGGTATAGCATCAAGTGGTACTAGTAAGTAAAACCACTATGCTATAAAACACCGCTGTGAAACCCCACAAAGAACATATAGTAGCAAGACTTGCACTTGGCTGGAAAAAGGAAGCGTTCAGTTGAGATCTGAAAAAGAAGGATATATAAACATTCGACGAAATCTGAAGCTGCAATGCCTCAGTAGAGGTTATATTTTACACTTATATATATGAAGTCACAACTGATCCACTACCATAAATACTTTATTTCTTCACGTATTCTAACACCACGAAACATATTCTGAATTATTTCACTTCTCTTAAGCCGTGTACATATGGCATACAGGCATGGAAAAAGCTCTATGAAAAACATTGAACAAGTCAAAACCATGTATTTCTCCACTTTGAGACGGTTGCGCCGGTTGTTAAACCGTGCACTATCCGCACCGTCCTCCACCTTGCGGAGTCCCGTGCTTGGCCCGTACATCAAATGGACGTCTCCAACGCCTTCCTCCATGGGCACCTCGTCGAGCAGGTCTATTGTCAGCAGCCCACTGGTTTCATCGACGCCGCTCATCCAGATCACGTGTGCTTGCTCTCGTGCTCACTCTATGGGCTCAAGCAAGCTCCACTTGCATGGTACTAGCATCGTCGCGTTTCATCAGCAGCTAGGGTTTCGAGCTACTCGCTCGAACGCGTCGCTGTTCTTTCATCATCACGGTGACGCGGCTGCTTATCTTCTGCTCTACGTCGACGACATCATCCTGACGGCATCCTCGGCTGAGCTTACAAGGCAGCTTATCGCTCGCCTTAGCGCCGAGTTCACCATCAAGGACTTGGACACATTGCACTACTTCCTCGGATTGAGGTGGTGCGGCGTACGGGCGGATTTTTTCTTCATCAACACAAGTGTGCACATGAGATGCTCGAGCGCGACGGCATGCTTAACTGCAAGCCCGCCACCACACCTATCAACACGAAGGCTAAGGTTTCTGCCGTCGATTGCTCCCCGGCACCGGAGGCACCCTTCTACCGCTCTATTGTCGGTGCCTTTCAGTACCTGACACTCACTCGACCAGATTTGCAGTACGCGGCCGCGTGACTTCCATTGGAACCTGGTGAAGCGGATTCTTCGGTACATTCTCTGCACCGTGGCTCTCCGGCTCACTTTGACGGCATCCTCCTCCATCGATTTGGTCGCGTACTCTGATGTAGATTGGGCTGGCTGTCCTGACACTCGTCGTTCTACATCAGGCTATTGTGTCTACCTTGGGCCGTCTCTTATCTCGTGGTCGTCCAAGCGGCAACCCACGGTGTCGCGTTCTAGTGCTGAGGTGGAGACGTGGAGTATTGTGTCATGGCCAATGCTGTCGCCGAGTGCTCCTTGCTTCGACAACTCCTTCAGGAGTTGCATCACGACGTGTCCAAGTCCACCGTGGTGTACTGTGATAATGTCTTCGCCGTCTACCTCTCCACCAATCCCATTCATCATTGTCACACGAAGCACATTGAGCTCGACGTTTACTTCATGAGAGAGCAGGTGGCTCTGGGCCGCATCCGCGTTTTGCATGTTCCGACGGCTCAGCAATTCACGGACATCATGACGAAGGGGTTACGGACTTCCACTTTCGAGGAGTTCCGGTCCAGTCTATGTGTCATCAGTGACGTATCGACTGCGGGGGTGTGGGGGGGGGGGGGGGGGGTGGTGGTGTTGAATATATGTATTATCGTATGTACTTAGGCATGTTAGTATTTCCTTTTATTCTTTCCTAGCATATCTCCCGATCCTGTTATTCGGTTGAGATCCTAGCCAGCCCTGTACAACATATATGCTACGGCACCTAATCAATCGATGCACGTATTGCATATCCAATTTACACACTCCCATCCGGTGATCAGCACCAGGCGCAGGTTCGCAGCACCTCATCAGCTCCATTTGCTTTGCAACCAGGACAGAGAACGCTTCAAAAAGTACTTGTAAATTTTCAGTCCCTTTTCCACTTGATTGATCTTTGTACATAGTTTTTTGTTAATTTGGACACCCTAACTGGTCCTCTCGGTTGCTTAAAATACGGAATCGAAGGTGGGACGCTGGAGGATCATAGCGAGGTCTGAGGTATTTGGAACTGAATAGTTTGATTTCTTCTTTTCTCCGCCAACCATTCAGGTGTTCCTTCCGTTCCGGTATTGTAAAATGGTGCCTAAAAAACTCTTATCGTGTAGTACATGTCTATGGTGTATTACAAGACCTGATTTGCTAATTGTAAAGACAAAGACACAGAATGGTTAGAACTGTACTGATGCATTGATCATCCAGTAAACATTCTCATAAAATGTCAGCTATTTTTGCCACATAATTTGCGAGAAACACGACTATTTACGTTCAAACTAAAATTTGCATTCAGAATTTATACTGTGCATAATAAAAATATTGCTCTAATTTAATAATAATTCAGTAGGCATTCTGGTAAGTCCATGGCTCTTTTGAACATGAAGTTTGGGAGAAATATGGTTTATTTTTTCAAGGCTTAAATTGGGTTGATAAAAATGCATTATGAACAGCCCCACATAACCTTGGTGAGCATTCCGGTAAAATCTCAACTATTTCTTATCATGCTTTGGGACATATCTGCTGGGTTTCAACCTGAAATGTTAGGTTAAAATGCAAAAGGGATATATAATACTAACATGCACGTTTAGTTTAAGCATCAAATCTTGGGTTCAGTATTCAGATTGACACATACTCCATAAATTTTACTAGCACATCCTCTGTTCCAAAATACATTGAGTAGTTAGTAACATTAGAACAAACCCTTTAGCCAAAAATTAAATTATTAGTACGTAATGTTTGTGATACGAAATCACAACTACATATAAGTACTTCTGAGTATGAACCTAACAACATCAATTTTATGGCAGGTCAAAGTCTCGTCCTAACAACGAAACCAATAATAAATTGTCTGACGAAGGAAAACAAGTGGAGTTGAATCAAAGAGAATTTAAGAACAAGCTAGTAATTTTTGAAGGAGACGATTGATTGCGAGGGCATCATGCTCATGCATGGCCAGAAGCCATGTCACAAGTCCACTTGGCTGCATGCTCGAAACGAGGGATGCACGACGTCTAGGTGTGGTCAGTGGTTGGTGGAAGCATGGGTACATATTACTTGGGTCAGGACCTAAGTCCTAAGGCATAGTTCCTCCCCTGCTCTAATCCAAGGTGACGAATGGTTTCCTTATCTGGTGAAGGTCACTCCCAATCCCACTCCAGCCTGCATCGCGAATCCACTGTTGATGCAGCCCACGTTATTGCCGCATCTGTCTGGATGCTCCCATATGACCAAAGATTGACATCAACTATCTGTTGAGGAAATAAACGACTATGTTGTTGCGAACGCAAAATTATGTTAATCTCAGATTCTGTTTGATGTGCTTCTACTATAACTGTTGAGCTTATTATATAAACTGTTGCAAAAAGGAAAATACAAAGAGGTTGAAGTTATGTCTAGAAGCATTCTAAAAACCTCCCAAATGTACCAAGGGAAGGTACAATACAACACTTTGATCGAATTTCTTATTTACTGTTTGGGAATATAAGATATTAAATTATTTTGAGTGGATTTCACAAACAGCACGTCCCAAACTTTAAAAGATACTCCTTCCGTCCCATAATGTATGACGTTTTTTGACATACTTCTTGGTTCATGGTGTAATTGCGTGGAGATGACTCCACCCACTAAGGTTCCATATGGGTCTCCAAACAATCATTCCACGGTGGCCACTTGAACCTTCGTAACGAAGGGCTCCCGCTCCCTCCCCCGCCCCCGCTCTCCTAGGGTTCCTCCTCCGCCGCCGCAGGAGTCCACCGCCGCTAGCCCTCTCCCCGCTCCCCTACTTCTCCATCCCCCTCCCTCCCCTGTAGCGCTCCCGTCGCCCCCCGAGGCGGCGGAGCGCCTCCACCATGCGACCTCGTCTTGTCACCTCTCCTCGTCCCTCCCCTTCGCCGCCACCGGCAGAGGCCACCGGCATCGCCGGATGGCGGCGGCGGCGGCGGACGTCCCTTCCCGCTCGCTAGGAGGTGGAGTTGGGGCTCCCTCCTCACGGCGGCGGTGTGGCTCGGCAGCGGGGTCCGCGGACCACGGGCGCCCTTGACGCGACGGCGTGGCCGTTGGCTGCGGGACTACGTGGTGTGCTGCTAGCCGGCGGCGCCCGCTCGGCCCAGATCTGGGCCCTTTTGGGCCCATCTGGGCTGGGGCGGGCCGGTGGTTCGGGGCTTGGCGGCGCGGCTCCCTGGTGGTGGTGGCGAGACGGCTGTGGGTGCAGGTGGCGGTGGCTCCGGCGGCCGGCGTGCTGCAGCGTGGCTGCAGGGATTGTCCGGATCCATTGGGGTTCGGTCGGGCCTGTGGAGGCCTGGTAAGTCCGTGTTGCACGTCCGATCGAATCCGCGGCACGGTGGAGGTTGTCCCCTCCTGTCGGTTGCGTTGCGGTTGCCCCCGAGCCCGGTGTGCCCTCGTCCTCTCTCCAGGCCTCGTGTTGGTGGCCTCAATGAGACGGTGAAGTTGGTGCGGTATGCGTGGTGGCACAGGCTGGTGGGCGGCATGTTAGGCAGTGCACTCTCGCTTGTCTGTGTTGGTGTTGGTTTCGGGGCAGGAAAAATCCCTGGCGGTGTCCGCCACTGGCGTGGCTGCTCCCGTTGGCGTTGCTGGACCTTCTTGAGGGGCGTCGGTGATACCCCTTCCCATCTACCAACCGTGTACCGGGGGGAACCCTAGGGCTTATCCGGGCAGCAGCGGCGTCATCGTCGCATCCCTTCCTGAAGGTGTTGCTTGGTACACGAGACTTCGGAGTGCTAGGCGTGCGGTGGTACTTCTCCGGAGGGTGCGGCGGATATTGGCCATCTCCGCTTAGTTGAGCTGTCGGCGTCGGCATTTGTTTTTCTTTCTTTCTCTCGTTTTTTCTTTTGGGCTTGTTTGTGCTGCGGCCCCAGCGAGCTGGTTGTATCGGTTAGTTGCTGCTTTATATAATATAAAGCAGGGCAAACCTTTTTTCGTAAACAATCATTCCACTAAAAACAGTAAAATATAAAAAAAACATGTTTTTGGTAAAATTATGGTTGTTCATTCAAGTACACTAGTATATTGATTTCAAACTATGTGTTTGTATGATATGATTCACAGTACATACCTGTGAAACTATTGGCTAGATAACTTCAAGTTTTGTACAAACGTCAAGATTGACCATAATTTCACGGGATTCACATGTTTAACTAGCCCTATTGGACGTGAATGTTAAATATGCGCATAAAGATTTTGGTTTCAAGCCATAGTAGCAAATTTTAGAAGTTTGGGTTAACAACAGAAAAAGAAGATCGAAGTTCGCCGTAAGAAAAAAAAATACTATCACATACTACCACTCCCTGCAAAATTCATATTTAACCGAGAACAACACAAGATCAACTTCGACATGCTTCAGTAATCGAACCACATAAAAGATATGTGTTCTCTTAGGGAAAAATCGGAAAGGAAATGGAAGTTGGTTAAGAGAACGTAAGATATAGGTAGCATTACTGAGTCCAAACTGAATCTTAAAGTTCATGAACAAAGGAACTACGAAGTTGGTACTCGACGCTTCTTGTTGCATTGCACACAAGGGTCAGAAAGTGCTTGATTTCCATTGTCCTATCCTGAACCTTTCATTCATTAGCATGTCCTCCTGAAAATAATCATCAAGATTTATAGTCAAAAGTGATTCGAACAATTACTGTAACATGCCAAATAATGAGGTTACAACAAAATATACAACTAATTTTAGACGGCAAAAATTGCTGGAAATATGGACCATGAGGACAGTTGTAAGAGGTCGAGATATTGACAATAATGTCTATTTGAAAAAGATAAATAGTTAGAACTGAATCTTAATTTGCTAAATCTAAGCAACTACGATCTTGTTGATGACCGTTGTCATATCACACATGAGGTAGTGTTCATGTGAACTTTTCATCGTTTCATAAATCAGCCAGTTGAATATAAGTATCTCAACAAACGCTAGCTAGATCTAGGAAAAACATCGACTTTGTGAGTAGAAAAATACAATTAGTTCACAAATTCAGTGGACCAATTTCAAGTACCATTGAAAATCGCATACTGATATATCATATGCACTGAGTATGATATATCTACCCTTTTTTCAATACCCGTTATAATGAACATGAGTACATGACATACTGGAGTTAATTTATCTATAAACCCTATCTAGAGGTTGCAAAATCATAATGACCATAGACCTGTCCGGCAAATATATATGGCATCTTAATTCTTTCCTCACTTTTACCATTGATGGACTACCGGTCTATCCAGCAAGTATGACATCTAATATTTTTTCGCCCGCGTTAACAATAATGAAACAAACGCATGCATCATGATTAGCAGAATAGAGTACAACGAAAACCTACATGGAATAGTAAGACGGACAGTCTGATTTCTAGAATCTAATAGCCCCACAGATCAAGATACAACAGAAAACAACATCAAATAATGAACAGGACAGAGATGTACGTACCTTGTCTCCATAGATTTGGTTTCGGCTGAATCCAGCAAAGAGCCTCCGAAAAACCCTGAACCTTTTTCTTATAAGTTAACAACTCCGGCCTGCCATTGGCTATGCCGGATATCTCCAACTTATGATCTGGATCCTCTTGACGGCCATCCAGATGCTCGGAGAAGTATACAAAATTCATCATGAGCCCGCAATGCTTGCTCCACGATGGCCTGACATGAAGATATTTGACACGAACAGTGTCTGATGGCCAATATCCATCACCCTAGACCACATCCGTTTCCCGGCGAAAACATCGCACTTGTAGACCCGGGTGTGGCGGGTGTTATTCTCAAGCACAGTGCCAACGAGGTGAAGCTTGCCGTCCACTTGCAGGTAGCTGCGGGGGCAGATCCATTCCGGCGGACTGAAGCATCTCCACAGCGCCACCACACTCGGAGTAGCACCGGCGAGGTAGCAGATGGAGATCCCGAGGGATTCACCGATCGCCAGGAACGTGCTGCCGTGGCAGTGCACGACCGACCGGATGCGGCACATCAGGTCGGCCTGGAGCAACGTCCACGATCTGTCCACCCCGACGCGACAGAAGGCGACGCTGAAAGATGAAGCGAGCTGCGCCATGGCCACGCAGCCCGGAGAGTCGGGCTGCGAGGACAGCACGATGTCGTGGAACAGCAGCACCCTCATCTCGCTAAGCGTAATGGCACGCACCTCGTTGTAGTTTGGAGAGGAATGCACGACCCACCGGCCGTCAACGTCCATGGACAGTTTCCTAAAGCAGACCGCCCCAAGTTTGTTGTCGGCCGGCGGGAGCGCGACGGTGGCGCTGGTGAAGGGGTTGAGGAGCGTGACGGAGGCTTCCTCGTCCACCAGCGCCAGCCACCCGTGCGACGAGACGCACACAACCTTCCCTTGCAGGTCCGGGAGGTTGGCCGTGAGGATCTTGCCGTCGGACGGCCTGTAGAAGGTGGCGCTGCCGTCCCGGGACTCCGGCAGCATCAGAAGGGGAGCGAAGCCCCCGAGCGGCACCGCGTCGCGCCAGAGCCTGCCCGTGAGCCGGAAGCTGGCGACGTCTTGGCCGGACGGGAGCCTCTGGGCGATGCACCGCAAGAGATCGGATGGCAGTTCGGTGATGCGGCCCTGCTGCAGCCTCGCCTGCAGTCTCGGGCTTCTCCGAAGAGTGGAGGCCGCCGCCATGGTGTCGAGAGAAAGGGATCACGCCGGCTTGGCAGGTTGGAGGATGGGGAGAGCGGGGGATGGTCTGTGTAGGTATGAGGAGATCCACCCGAGGTGCCAGCCAAGGTTAGAAATACTGGCAGCAGCAGGCCAGGCCGGAAAGTTTTGGAATTCATTGAATGCGCATTGAATACGGCGGGACAGGATTGTGGATGCAGGATGTATGCACTCGCGTTTTCGTACTAGAAAATATTTGGCATGCATTGAATTCGTTTTTTGTACTAATTACTTGCAATTTCTGGCATTCTCCGCGTTCCCTCTCTCACGTTGCAAGAAAGATTAAACGTTGCATCTCTCTCACGTTGTCTCGCTGCATCTCTCTCACGTTGCATCTCTTGGACCAATAGATGCCTATAAAAGATTAAACGTGTTGATCAATTCTCGTTCTAATTCTTCAAAGTTGGATCAAAATCCAACGGTGGACCTAATGACCCACCATCCATTAGGTCCTAATTCCTCAGGTCAACCGTCACTGTTCTTCTTCCTCCTCCAGATGCGCACATCTTTTTCTCCTTCTAAACCACCCAGGCCAACAGATTTTTCGGGGAGCCCGCACCCCCCCCCCCCCCCCCCCCCCCCACATCAATCAACCATGTTCCTTGTCTCTCCTGGCGACATCGCGACTCACTGCCGCTCGTAGGCGCTGTCTCCGGTGAGGTCTTGGCTCGGCCTTGGAGGGGTTGCTCCTCATTGCCACTTGTCACGTCGCCCTCATCTGTTGCCTCAATTGATGTGAAAATGGCTTTATGTTCGGAATCAATTGATGTGAAAAAGGTTTTCAAGCATCTAAGGTTTTTCAAAAAAACTATTGTAGAGATGTGTCATCCTTCTACCGATAATACCAATTGAATACTCATCTAAAGTAAAATATGTGCGCCGGTTTAAATCATATATCTAGCATGGGACCTCACATTTTTAGGGATTTATTTCAGCCTTTACGGCGATGTTTGTTCACTGAGAAACGATGTTTGCGCATGTATGTGAGTCTATGCGTTTGTATTGTGTTTCTATAAAAAATTGGAGCTTGGTGTTTCAAAAGAAGAAATTTGCAATCCTCCATCACAGATGTAGTCCTTGCAACTTCATAAGAAGAAACATGGACATATTATCACACATATGTATATTGACATTGTGTCCATCCAGCATTCGGGAGACTGAAATACTGAAAGAAAAGTAGAAAATTTACCATACCCTACATCCTTCATCTCAATACTAGTAACAACGAAATTAGCGTCATGCCTTTCTTCCCGTGTTGTCGCATGTCAAAGCGACCATCACAGTCAGGATCCTCATGCCTTTCTTCACCGCATAACAAGAGTACTGGATAAATGAGATCGGGAGAACTAGCTCCGGCTGTTCCTTGTTCCAGCGAGATGCCAAATCATGGAATATCAGCTCTTCGCGGCAGTCTGCGAAGTATTCCTTGTTCCCGTATCACACGATCCGGCCCGGAGTGAAGGTCTCGCCTGGCTGAGGTGGCCAGTTGAGTCGGCGACGAGAGTGCTGATGCTGGAGACAAACAGTTGTGCCAACACGAAGCTCATATGCTGGAACCGACTTGAGTGTTGATCTGAAGTCCCATCAAGCCGCGATGTTCACCTAGCAGGACTTGTATGGGCCACCACTGTTGGACATAAATCCGACAGATCCCTCGGTAGGGTCATAGCTAGGCCACTTCACGATGGTAACTGAGGCAAGGTTTTACCTAGGTTCGGGATCTCACGAAGGAGATAATACGCAACGAACTTCTTATGTTTATTTTGTTGGAGTGTGTACAAAGTGCATCTAAAGTACAAAGAGATTGTATGTATCACATCGATGATCCCGGTCCCCGGATTATATAACATGCCCCTAGAGTTACATAACTAGGTAGGCTACATCGGTGCAGGTAGAATTCTCCACCGCTCCGGTATGTCAGATCGTACTCCAAGTCTTTATGAATCTTCGTGTATTTCATCATGTGCTGCCCAAAGTGGGCCAGGACAGAACCGACTTAGGGGATCTCAGCCCGACCGGGAACCAACGTAGTGTGAGAATCGTTAGTCGGGACACCGTCCCATGGCATGCTCCGTTCATTGTTTCGGACATTTTTAAAGTTGCCAGATAGTGAGGCCTTAACTTTGCCTTCAAATTTTCCTATGCCCACATACTTATTCCTGTTCTTGAATGTATGGGGCTGAAATTTTTTCTTGTGTGCCAGGTTGGAACTAGAACTTCACTCATGAAAACAAGCAGCTCTGTTATTTGCCCCCGCCTTTCATCAAGAATTCGAATGAGATTGACAATGGAAAACACATATCTCTTGTGTTTAAGAGCGGTGGGAAAATTCCTCCACAAAGTAGGGAGCTTAGAAATGATGCCACCGGCAATAAACTTGTCCATAACACATAATTAAAATGTACAAGTTCCTTTACGAGTGACTATATCACATGAGCTCGCTCAACTACGTAGCAGTCACCAGTCATCTTGTAGTTATGGTCTATAACATGCAAGTCACTTCTTGATTTTGAGACCCCAAACATGGCCTCAAGCACATCCCATATATCATTGCCGACCATAATACATATGAAAGGATCGGCGATCTTGTCACCAGGAACACTTAGAAAAATGTACGTAATAAGGTTTTTATATTGTTCAATAAATGAAAAATTAAATTAAATTTGAAAAAACAATTGATAAAACATGACGATCATATTAGACATGATTGTTTGACCAGATAAAAACTAATTAAGGTAGACATGTGATCTGATGAATAAGATAAAAGCAACATGTTCGTGTCCATATCTACATAAACACTAGTGGGCCATATATAATCTCTAACATAGGGCATAAAAGCACATACCTAGCAGTAGATGATGGTGTCCTACACAGGGGGTGGCTGTTGGGGAACGTAGTAATTTCAAAAAAATTCCTACGCACACGCAAGATCATGGTGATGACATAGCAACGAGAGGGGAGAGTGTTCGTCCACATGCCCTCGTAGACCATAAGCGGAAGCGTTAGCACAAGGCGGTTGATGTAGTCGTACGTCTTCACGATCCGACCGATCCAAGCACCGAACGTACGGGGCCTCCGAGTTAAGCACACGTTCAGCTCGATGACGATCTCCGGTCTCCAATCCAGCCGAGCTCCGGAGATGAGTTCCGTCAGCACGACGGCGTGGTGACGATGATGATGTTTTACCGGCGCAGGGCTTCGCCTAAACTCCGCGACGATATGACCGAGGAGGAATATGGTGGAGGGGGGCACCGCACACGGCTAAGGAACGATCCGTAGATCAACTTGTGTGTCTATGGGGTGCCCCCCCGTCCCCGTATATAAAGGAGCAAGGGGGGAGGCCAGCCGGCCCCTTGGGCGCGCCAAGGGAGGAGGAATCCTCCTCCTAGTAGGAGTAGGACTCCTCCTTTCCTACTCCTACTAGGAGGGGGAAGGAAGGGGAGAGGGGGGAAGGAAAGGGGGGCGCCGCCCCCCCTCCTAGTCCAATTCGGACCAGAAGGAGAGGGGGCGCGCGGCCCACCCTGGCCACCCCTCTCTCTTCCCACCAAGGCCCATGTCGCCCATTAACTCTCCCGGGGGGTTCCGGTAACCCCCCGGCACTCTGGTTTTCTCTGAAATCACCCGGAACACTTTCGGTGTCCGAATATAGTCGTCCAATATATCAATCTTTATGTCTCGACCATTTCGAGACTCCTCGTCATGTCCGTGTTCACATCCGGGACTCCGAACAAACTTCGGTACATCATAACTTATAAACTCATAATAAAACTGTCATCGTAACGTTAAGTGTGCGGACCCTACAGGTTCGAGAACTATGTAGACATGACCTAGAACCATTCTCGGTCAATAACCAATAGCGGGACCTGGATGCCCATATTGGTTCCTACATATTCTACGAAGATCTTTATCGGTCAAACCGCATAACAACATACGTTGTTCCCTTTGTCATCGGTATGTTACTTGCCCGAGATTTGATCGTCGGTATCCAATACCTAGTTCAATCTCATTACCGGCAAGTCTCTTTACTCGTTCCGTAATATATCATCTTATAACTAACTCATTAGTTACAATGCTTGCAAGGCTTAGTTGATGAGTATTACCGAGAGGGCCCAGAGATACCTCTCCGACAATCGGAGTGACAAAACCTAATCTCGAATTATGCCAACCCAACATGTACCTTCGGAAACACCTGTAGAGCACCTTTATAATCACCCAGTTACGTTGTGACGTTTGGTAGCACACAAAGTGTTCTTCCGGTAAACGGGAGTTGCACAATCTCATAGTTGCAGGAACTTTGTATAAGTCATGAAGAAAGCAATAGCAGTATATTAAACGATCAAGTGCTAGGCTAACGGAATGGGTCATGTCAATCACATCATTCTCCTAATGATGTGATCCCTCTAATCAAATGACAACACATGTCTATGGTTAGGAAACATAACCATCTTTGATTAATGAGCTAGTCAAGTAGAGGCATACTAGTGACTATTGTTTTGTCTATGTATTCACAAATGTATCATGTTTCCGGTTAATACAATTCTAGCATGAATAATAAAAATTTATCATGATATGAGGAAATATATAATAACTTTATTATTGCCTCTAGGGCATATTTCCTTCGGTCTCCCACTTGCACTAGAGTCAATAATCTAGATTACATAGTAATGATTCTAACACCATGGAGTCTTGGTGCTGATCATGTTTTGCTCGTGAGAGAGGCTTAGTCAACGGGTCTGCAACATTCAGATCCGTATGTATTTTGCAAATCTCTATGTCTCCCACTTGGACTTGGTCCCAAATGGAATTGAAGCGTCTCTTGATGTGCTTGGTCCTCTTGTGAAATCTGGATTCCTTTGCCAAGGCAATTGCACCAGTATTGTCACAAAAGATCTTCATTGGTCCTGATGCACTAGGTATGACACCTAGATCGGAAATGAACTCCTTCATCCAGACTCCTTCATTTGTTGCTTCAAAAGCAGCTATGTACTCCGCTTCACATGTAGATCCCGCCATGACGCTTTGTTTAGAACTGCACCAACTTACAGCTCCACCGTTTAATAAAAACACGTATCCGGTTTGCGATTTAGAATCGTCCGGATCAGTGTCAAAGCTTGCATCGACGTAACCATTTACGACTAGCTCTTTGTCACCTCCATATACGAGAAACATATCCTTAGTCCTTTTCAGGTATTTCAGGATGTTCTGGACCGCTGTCCAGTGATCCACTCCTGGATTACATTGGTACCTTCCTGCCAAGCTTATTGCTAAGCATACGTCAGGTCTGGTACACAGCATTGCATACATGATAGAGCCTATGGCTGAAGCATAGGGAACATTTTTCATTTTCTCTCTATCTTCTGTTGTGGTCGGGCATTGAGTTTGACTCAACTTCACACCTTGTAGCACAGGCAAGAATCCTTTCTTTGCCTGATCCATTTTGAACTTTTTCAAAATTTTGTCAAGGTATGTGCTTTGTGAAAGTCCTATTAAGCGTCTTGATCTATCTCTATAGATCTTGATGCCCAATATGTAAGCAGCTTCACCGAGGTCTTTCATTGAAAAACTTTTATTCAAGTATCCTTTTATGCTATCCAGAAATTCTATATCATTTCCAATTAATAATATGTCATCTACATATAAAACTAGAAATGCTACAGAGCTCCCACTCACTTTCTTGTAAATACAGGCTTCTCCAAAAGTCTGTATAAAACCATATGCTTTGATCACACTATCAAAGTGTTTATTCCAACTCCGAGATGCTTGCACCAGTCCATAAATGGAACGCTGGAGCTTGCACACTTTGTTAGCACCTTTTGGATCAACAAAACCTTCCGGTTGCATCATATACAACTCTTCTTCTAGAAATCCATTCAAGAATGCAGTCTTGACATCCATTTGCCAAATTTCATAATCATGAAATGCAGCAATAGATAACATGATTCGGACAGACTTAAGCATCGCTACGGGTGAGAAAGTCTCATCGTAGTCAACCCCTTGAACTTGTCGAAAACCTTTTGCAACAAGTCGAGCTTTATAGTCAGTTACATTACCATCAGCGTCAGTCTTCTTCTTAAAAATCCATTTATTCTCAATGGCTTGCCGATCATCGGGCAAGTCAACCAAAGTCCATACTTTGTTTTCATACATGGATCCCATCTCAGATTTCATGGCCTCTAGCCATTTTGCGGAATCTGAGCTCATCATCGCTTCCTCATAGTTCGTAGGTTCATCATGGTCAAGTAACATGACTTCTAGAATAGGATTACCATACCACTCTGGTGCGGATCTTACTCTGGTAGACCTACGAGGTTCAGCAGAAACTTGATCCGAAGTTTCATGATCATTATCATTAGCTTCCTCACTAATTGGTGTAGTCGTCACAGGAACCGGTTCTCGTGATGAACTACTTTCCAATAAGGGAGTAGATACAGTTATCTCATCAAGTTCTACTTTCCTCCCACTCACTTCTTTCGAGAGAAACTCCTACTCTAGAAAGGATCCATTCTTAGCAACGAATGTCTTGCCTTCGGATCTGTGATAGAAGGTGTACCCAACATTCTCTTTTGGGTATCCTATGAAGACACATTTCTCCGATTTGGGTTCGAGCTTATCTGGTTGAAGTTTCTTCACATAAGCATCACAGCCCCAAACTTTAAGAAACGACAACTTTGGTTTCTTGCCAAACCACAGTTCATAAGGCGTCATCTCAACTGATTTTGATGGTGCCCTATTTAACGTGAATGCGGCCGTCTCTAAAGCATAACCCCAAAATGATAGCGGTAAATCAGTAAGAGACATCATAGATCGTACCATATCCAGTAAAGTACGATTACAACGTTCGGACACACCATTTCGTTGTGGTGTTCCAGGTGGCGTGAGTTGTGAAACTATTCCACATTATTTCAAATGTAAACCAAACTCATAACTCAAATATTCTCCTCCACGATCAGATCGTAGAAACTTTATTTTCTTGTTACGATGATTTTCCACTTCACTCTGAAATTCTTTGAACTTTTCAAATGTTTCAGACTTGTGCTTCATTAAGTAGATATACCCATATCTGCTCAAATCATCTGTGAAGGTGAGAAAATAACGATATCCGCCACGAGCCTCAACATTCATCGGACCACATACATCTGTATGTATGATTTCCAACAAATCTGTTGCTCTCTCCATAGTACCGGAGAACGGTGTTTTAGTCATCTTGCCCATGAGGCACGGTTCGCAAATACCAAGTGATTCATAATCAAGTGATTCCAGAAGTCCATCAGTATGGAGTTTCTTCATGCGTTTTACACCGATATGACCTAAACGGCAGTGCCACAAATAAGTTGCACTATCATTATCAACTCTGCATCTTTTGGCTTCAACATTATGAATATGTGTATCACTACTATCGAGATTCAATAAAAATAGACCACTCTTCAAGGGTGCATGACCATAAAAGATATTACTCATATAAATAGAACAACCATTATTCTCTGATTTAAATGAATAACCGTCTCACATTAAACAAGATCCAGATATAATGTTCATGCTCAACGCTGGCACCAAATAACAATTATTCAGGTCTAAAACTAATCCCGAAGGTAGATGTAGAGGTAGCGTGCCGACCGCGATCACATCGACTTTGGAACCGTTTCTCACGCGCATCGTCACCTCGTCCTTGGCTAGTTCTCGCTTATTCCGTAGTCCCTGTTTCGAGTTGCAAATATTAGCAACAGAACCAGTATCAAATAACCAGGTGCTACTACGCGCTCTAGTTAGGTACACATTAATAACATGTATATCACATATACCTTTGTTCACTTTGCCATCCTTCTTATCCGCCAAATACTGGGGGCAGTTCCGCTTCCAGTGACCAGTCTGCTTGCAGTAGAAGCACTCAGTTTCAGGCTTAGGTCGAGACTTGGGTTTCTTCTCTTTAGCAGCAACTTGCTTGTTGTTCTTCTTGAAGTTCCCCTTCTTCTTCCCTTTGCCCTTTTTCTTAAAACTAGTGATCTTGTTGACCATCAACACTTGACGCTCCTTCTTGATTTCTACCTCTGCAGCTTTTAGCATTGCGAAGAGCTCGGGAATAGTCTTGTTCATCCCTTGCATATTATAGTTCATCACAAAGCTCTTGTAGCTTGGTGGCAGTAATTGGAGAATTCTGTCAATGACGCTATCATCCGGAAGATTAACTCCCAGTTGAATCAAGTGATTATTATACCCGGACATTTTGAGTATATGATCACTGACATAACTATTCTCCTCCATCTTGCAGCTGTAGAACTTATTGAAGACTTCATATCTCTCAATCCGGGCATTTGCTTGAAATATTAACTTCAACTCCTGGAACATCTCATATGCTCCATGACGTTCAAAACGTCGTTGAAGACCCGGTTCTAAGCCGTAAAGCATGGCACACTGAACTATAGAGTAGTCATTAGCTTTGCTCTGCCAGACGTTCTTAACGTCGTCAGTTGCATCAGCAGTAGGCCTGGCACCCAGTGGTGCTTCCAGGACGTAACTTTTCTGTGCAGCAATGAGGATAATCCTCGGGTTACGGACCCAGTCCGTGTAATTGCTACCATCATCTTTCAACTTTGCTTTCTCAAGGAACACATTAAAATTCAATGGAACAACAGCACGAGCCATCTATCTACAAACAAACATAGACAAGCAAAATACTATCAGGTACTAAGTTCATGATAAATTTAAGTTCAATTAATCATATTACTTAAGAACTCCCACTTAGACAGACATCTCTCTAGTCATCTAAGTGATCACGTGATCCAAATCAACTAAACCATAACCGATCATCACGTGAGATGGAGTAGTTTTCAATGGTGAACATCACTATGTTGATCATATCTACTATATGATTCACGCTCGACCTTTTGGTCTCCGTGTTCCGAGGCCATATCTGCATATGCTAGGCTCGTCAAGTTTAACCTGAGTATTCCGCGTGTGCAAAACTGGCTTGCACCCGTTGTAGATGGACATAGAACTTATCACACCCGATCATCACGTGGTGTCTGGGCACGACGAACTTTGGCAACGGTGCATACTCAGGGAGAACACTTCTTGATAATTTTAGTGAGAGATCATCTTTAAATGCTACCGTCAATCAAAGCAAGATAAGATGCATAAAGGATAAACATCACATGCAATCAATATAAGTGATATGATATGGCCATCATCATCTTGTGCTTGTGATCTCCATCTCCGAAGCTCCGTCGTGATCACCATCGTCACCGGCGCGACACCTTGATCTCCATCGTAGTATCGTTGTCGTTACGCCATCTATTGCTTCTACGACTATCGCTACCGCTTAGTGATAAAGTAAAGCAATTACAGGGTGTTTGCATTTCATACAATAAAGCGACAACCATATGGCTCATGCCAGTTGCCAATAACTTCGGTTACAAAACATGATCATCTCATACAATAAAATATAGCATCACGTCTTTGACCATATCATATCACAACATGCCCTGCAAAAACAAGTTAGACGTCCTCTACTTTGTTGTTGCAAATTTTACGTGGCTGCTACGGGCTTAGCAAGAACCGTTCTTACCTACGCATCAAAAACCACAACGATAGTTCGTCAAGTTGGTGCTGTTTTAACCTTCGCAAGGACCGGGCGTAGCCACACTCGATTCATCTAAAGTGAGAGAGACAGACACCCGCCAGCCACCTTTAAGCACGAATGCTCGTAACGGTGAAACCAGTCTCGCGTAAGCGTATGCGTAATGTCGGTCCGGGCCGCTTCATCTCACAATACCGCTGAACCAAAGTACGACATGCTGGTAAGCAGTATGACTTGTATCGCCCACAACTCACTTGTGTTCTCCTCATGCATATAACATCAACGCATAAAACCTGGCTCTGATACCACTGTTGGGGAACGTAGTAATTTCAAAAAAAATCCTACGCACACGCAAGATCATGGTGATGACATAGCAATGAGAGGGGAGAGTGTTCGTCCACGTACCCTCGTAGACCGTAAGCGGAAGAGTTAGCACAACGCGGTTGATGTAGTCGTACGTTTTCTCGATCCGACCGATCCAAGCACCGAACGTACGGGGCCTCCGAGTTCAGCACACGTTCAGCTCGATGACGATCTCCGATCTCCGATCCAGCCGAGCTCCGGAGATGAGTTCCGTCAGCACGACGGCGTGGTGACGATGATGATGTTTTACCGGCGCAGGGCTTCGCCTAAACTCCGCGACGATATGACCGAGGTGGAATATGGTGGAGGGGGGCACCGCACACGGCTAAGGAACGATCCGTAGATCAACTTGTGTGTCTATGGGGTGCCCCCCCCCCCCCCCGCGGCCCCTTGGGCGCGCCAAGGGAGGAGGAATCCTCCTCCTAGTAGGAGTAGGACTCCTCCTTTCCTACTCCTACTAGGAGGGGGAAGGAAGGGGGAGGGGGGAAGGAAAGGGGGGCGCCGCCCCCCCCCCCCCCTCCTAGTACAATTCGGACCAGAGGGAGAGGGGGCGCGTGGCCCACCCTGGCCGCCCCTCTCTCTTCCCACCAAGGCCCATGTGGCCCATTAACTCTCTCAGGGGGTTCCGGTAACCCCCCCGGCACTCTGGTTTTCTCCGAAATCACCCGGAACACTTCCGGTGTCCGAATATAGTCGTCCAATATATCAATCTTTATGTCTGGACCATTTAGAGACTCCTCGTCATGTCCGTGATCACATCCGGGACTCCGAACAAACATCGGTACATCAAAACTTATAAACTCATAATAAAACTATCATCGTAACGTTAAGCGTGCGGACCCTACGGGTTCAAGAACTATGTAGACTTTACCTAGAACCATTCTCGGTCAATAACCAATAGCGGGACCTGGATGCCCATATTGGTTGCTACATATTCTACGAAGATCTTTATCGGTCAAACCGCATAACAACATACGTTGTTCCCTTTGTCATCGGTATGTTACTTGCCCGAGATTTGATCGTCGGTATCCAATACCTAGTTCAATATCGTTACCGGCAAGTCTCTTTACTCGTTCTGTAATACATCATCTTATAACTAACTCATTAGTTACAATGCTTGCAAGCCTTAGTTGATGAGTATTACCGAGAGGGCCCAGAGATACCTCTCCGACAATCGGAGTGACAAAACCTAATCTCGAATTATGCCAACCCAACATGTACCTTCGGAAACACCTGTAGAGCACCTTTATAATCACCCAGTTATGTTCTGATGTTTGGTAGCCCACGAAGTGTTCTTCCGGTAAACAGGAGTTGCACAATCTCATAGTTGCAGGAACTTTGTATAAGTCATGAAGAAAGCAATAGCAGTATACTAAATGATCAAGTGCTAGGCTAATGGAATGGGTCATGTCAATCACATCATTCTCCTAATGATGTGATCCCACTAATCAAATGACAACACATGTCTATGGTAGGAAACATAACCATCTTTGATTAATGAGCTAGTCAAGTAGAGGCATACTAGTGACTATTCTTTTATCTATGTATTCACACATGTATCATGTTTCCGGTTAATACAATTCTAGCATGAATAATAAACATTTATCATGATATGAGGAAATATATAATAACTTTATTATTGCCTCTAGGGTATATTTCCTTCAGTGGCTTCTAGAGGGGAGTCCGACAACATGCCTGCCCAGGGGCCCTGAAGGCCCACCAAGGAGATGGTGACAAGAAAGAGCCCAGATGACAAGACACGTATCCAAAGACCATCTTGGCCCACAAATTTGCATGGCGCCAAAAAGATTGGATCTAATCCATGTAAAACCCTAGTCCACATCACCTATACAAGGTGGGGGCTATGGGGCTCTCAACCCATCTACATTTGTGGTCCTAGATTCTCGGTCGCAAGACATCTCCCCCATTATACTCCCTCGCACGTGGTATCCCATCATGAATACAAAAACAAAGCACGATGTAGGGTTTACTCCTCCCTGGAGAACTGAACCTGGGTATACTTTGCATGTGGTATCCTTCTGGTACTTTCATCCGTGTTCCCCACCCTACCGAGGGTACTGATGACTTTCCGCTTCGTCAATAGAAGAAGCATTCGCATCGGAAGCCGTTTCCATGAAGAGTTCGCTGATGTTGGGGAAGTAGTCGTCGTGCATATTCATGTTGGAGTAGACTCCAAGAGTCATGCCACATCGCTCTCCAAAAACCTGATACCCCCTCTCCCCAACATGATCACAATAGGCGGGGTTTCGGGGGCTTGTTATCCCACCTAGAGGTACACACTGGGAAGCGGGACTCATACATGTGGAATGTAATACATCGATGGAAGTGTAGTGATTTCTGATAGAATCCAGGAAAACAAAACTGAAACATGAAAGGGGAGACAAAGGGGAATAGTTCACATCGTTCGATTTTGTTTCCAGAGGTGAAAATAGTTTCCCCTTCTGACACGCATGGCAAAAATAAGAGTGATGCGTAACATAGGTCATTACTTGACTCGTTCTTGAAACACGAAAAGTCTTCGTGAGGTGTAGTAGCATGTGTATGTGTCATTTTCTCAAGCTCTTAATAGTCTATGGAAGAACCAACCATATATGTTGGTCCAACACACCCTCCACTACGCTATGTGTCACCCCAACTCTCTTTGTGCAAGAGTATTGAAGGTCAAGTGTTTCACTTATAGAGATGTACTAATGGGAATCCCAAACAAGGTATGTCATATACATGGTAGAGCATTTAATGTCATTGAGGTGCTAATTAACCAAGGCGTGATTAAGCGAGAGATGGTACATCGATCCAAATCTGGTCGGATCTCAGGGTAACTCATAAATGGAGCAGCAAACCATCACACTGAGAGGACTGTCAATCCTCATGATGGTCAATGAGATCTTTGACATGTGCACATGCACATGGAACATCCAACTGGTGTATGAGATGTTCTGGCCATAACATGAAGAGATGGTATTGGCTATGCCGATCTGTGTAGACATTGAGGACGACGGGTTTGGTTTTTTTAGGAGTGTCTTTATGAAGTTAGCATATAAAGCATACAGAAGCACTCATAACCAAGGGAAACCTAGCTCGTCATTCACGAATGATCGGTTCCGGTGCAAAGAAATATGGAAGGCTCCTTGTGCTCCAAATGTGAAGCATTTGCTATGGCATGTCGGCCATAATAGTTTAACCACGAGTTAGTGTATCGAGCATCGACACATGGAGAATAAACCTTTGTGCCTAATGTATGGAATTATAAATAAAGACGGAGCTCACTTATTCATCAGATGCAAGGAAGTGACGAAAGTATGAAACATTCTGGAGTTGCATATGGAACATTAGATGCTCGCCACGTGTGTTGAACAAAAAGTATCCCTGCATGCGCTAAACCTTTTGGCACAATAGAAGATGATGGTTATCTCCTTTGTTGTGGCCATCGTGGCTAACTCGGGTGACAAGAAGATGAATACTACCGAGTTTCTTATCCAAGTACTACAAACTATAGTTGATTCTGGGTGGACATAGTACAGATGGTCCAGGTCCTCTGGACCAGTTTCCCGTGGCTAGGAATTGGTGGACCGGCCCGGCTAAGCATTGGCTTGGGCTGGCTCGTTTGGTCATTAGCCTAAATCTCGGTATTCCCTTTTTCTATTCCTACATTATTTTAGTGCATTTTTGTTTAGTAATTTAGAAAACGGGGCAACAATACAATATATACAAGCTACGAAATGAACATATAACAAATTATGTTGCAAAATAGGGTCGGAGTATTGATATATAGGCAATTTATTGTATGAATCATGTAGAAATGGATCGAATATAACATAAAAATTTGGACAATATCTCCATTGATTTTTTTGACATCAAACACATAAATTTTGACACAAACAATAGCAAAAATATGACATATGGTTACATGAGTTCATGTCCACCATTCAACAACACGGTTACAAATTGCAGTGAAAATTCATAGTTCACGACAATTGACAAGTTCCATCTCCAAAACATAACTTAAGTTGACAAGTTTTTGGTTGCAATATAACACAAATAAGTGTTCTAAACATAACATAAATGATTGGTTTCAACATAACACAATTGCAAGAGAAGCATCCACATGACAAAATCACTTTGAAATCCATCTCCAAACTAGTAATAGTAACATCCACATGATGAATGTTCACAAGGAAAAGAATATCACATAAATATGTTGGGGGAT
The DNA here is from genome assembly GCA_963921465.1 of Triticum timopheevii. Classification (NCBI taxonomy): domain Eukaryota; kingdom Viridiplantae; phylum Streptophyta; class Magnoliopsida; order Poales; family Poaceae; genus Triticum; species Triticum timopheevii. The sequence goes on along the minus strand of OY997270.1, from coordinate 481,904,714 downwards.
AAGATATGATGATGTCCCGGTCTAGTGGTTTCGCATCATGTCGGTTCCCGGCCGGGTGGGTCAGGTTGAGGATCCCTTGGCCAGTTCTGTCAAGGCCCATGTGGGACGAACCATGACGCATTATATGAAGAGTCCTGAAGACTTGGTGTAGAAGCAGAAGATACCGGAGCCAAGGAGGACCCTACCTCCACTAACGTAACTGACTAGGATATGTAACAATAGGACTCCCATGTGTTATATAAGTCCGTGGACAGGTTCGTCGACAGAGACATTACAATATCTTGGTATTCACCCGTATTTTGTACACACCCCAATCGCAATGTACACGAGCAGGGGTAGGGTATTATCTCCACTTTGAGAGCCCAAACCTAAGTAAAACTTTGGCTCCTATTACCACCCAGCCCAGTCGCCTAGCTATAGTTCTCATATGAAAAAGTGGAACATATTGGAAGGATGGTTACCAATTGTTGCGCTCCTCCGCATTCATGGGTAACTTGATGTCCGAACAACATCCTCCTCATCCTCATACCTTGCTAATATTGTAGAAGTTAGCCAGATGCAAACATGACATACAAGACAGAACTCACGTATTCATCAGATGCAAGGAAGCACTACTAGGGAAAAGCCTATACACAGAATCTTAGCAGCAGCGCGGCTCAAAAAGGACTGCTGCTGCTAACTAGTAGTAGCGCGTGTCTGGGAAACTCGCTGCTGATAAGGATTTAGCAGTAGCGCGCTCGGCATAAAACGCGCTGCTACAAATATCGACCGGCGGTTTTCATCTAACTCTAATTAGCAGTAGCGCGGTCGCGCGAACCGCGCTACTGCTAAGGATGTAGTAGTAGCGCACTTTTTCTGAGATCGTTGCTGCTAAATTTTAAATTGCCACACTTTTTTGTCCCAGTTAGCAGTAGCGCCGTATCCCAAAGCGCGCTGATGCTAATTCCTTAGCAGCAGCGCGTTTTAGATACCGCGCTACTTCTAACCCGCACCAACCCACCACCTTTCCCCACCCGTCCCTCCCCTCCCCCTCCTCTCTTTCCCTTCCCCCTACCCCCCCCTCCCCCTCCTCTCTTCCCTTCCCCCTACCTCCCCCACATGCTCCCACTCTCACTCTTCTTCCTCAATACTTCTCCCCCATTGCTCTCTCTCTTCTATCCACCTTTCTCTCTCTTCATTACTCCTACCTAACTACACCACCTCCATTAATGCATCTCCTTTCTCTTTTTCCTTCCCCCTCCACTAGTTGAAGTTGTCTCCTCCCAAATTAGGTAGCTAGGTAGATGTAGGTGTTGGGGATATTACCACTGGGCGTGAACCGGCCTACCTGGGCCGGGTTAACTTCATTAGTAGTATAAGCAGATGAAGGCCCAAGGCCTGTAGTCGGTTTAGAACATGTCGCTGTAAACCGGCTTAATATGTAAACTTTGTTGGAAATATGCCCTAGAGGCAATAATAAAAGTATTATTATATTTCATTGTTCATGATAATTGTCTTTTATTCATGCTATAACTGTATTATCCTGAAATCGTAATACACGTGTGAATACATAGACCTCAATATGTCCCTAGTGAGCCTCTAGTTGACTAGCTCGTTGTGATCTACAGATAGTCATGATTTCCTGGCTATGGACATTGGATGTCGTTGATAACGGGATCACATCATTAGGAGAATGATGTGATGGACAAGACCCAATCCTAAGCATAGCACAAAGGTCGTTTAGTTTGTTTTCTAGAGCTTTGCCAATGTCAAGTATCTCTTCCTTAGACCATGAGATCGTGTAACTCCCGGATACCGTAGGAGTGCCTTGGGTGTATCAAACGTCACAACGTAACTGGGTGACTATAAAGGTGCATTACAGGTATCTCCGAAAGTAGCTGTTGGGTTGACACGGATCGAGACTGGGATTTGTCACTCCGTATGACAGAGAGGTATCTCTGGGCCCACTCGGTAATGCATCATCATAATGAGCTCAAGGTGACCAAAGTGTTGGCCACGGGATCATGCATTACGGTACGAGTAAAGTGACTTGCCGGTAACGAGACTGAACAAGGTATTGGGATACCGACGATCGAGTCTCGGGCAAGTAACGTACCGATTGACAAAGGGAATTGTATACAGGGTTTGATCGAATCCTCGACATCGTGGTTCATCCGATGACAACATCGAGGAGCATGTGGGAGCCAACATGGGTATCCAGATCCCGCTGTTGGTTATTGACCTGAGAGCGTCTCGGTCATGTCTGCATGTCTCCCGAACCCGTAGGGTCTACACACTTAAGGTTCGGTGACGCTAGGGTTATTAGGAAGACTAGTATGTGACTACCGAATGTTGTTCGGAGTCCCGGATGAGATCCCGGACGTCACGAGGAGTTCCGGAATGGTCCAGAGGTAAAGATTTATATATGGGAAGTCCTATTTTGGCCACCGGAAAATGTTCGGGATTTTTCGGTATTGTACCGGGAAGGTTCTAGAAGGTTCCAGAGTGGGGCCCACCTGCATGGGGGGACCCACATGAACGTGAGTAGTGGGGGAAAGGCCCCACACCCCTGGTCAAGGCGCACCAAGATCCCCCCTTAGAAGGAATAAGATCATATCCCGAAGGGATAAGATCAAGATCCCTAAAAAGGGGGGATAACAATCGGTGGGGAAGGAAATGATGGGATTTCTTTCCTCCCACCTTGGCCAACGCCCCAATGGACTTGGAGGGCAAGAAACCAGCCCCTCCACCCCTATATATAGTGGGGAGGTGCATGGGAGATCAACACAAGCCAAGGCGCAGCCCCTCCCCTCCCCAACACCTCTCCTCCTCCATAAGTGCTTGGCGAAGCCCTGTCGGAATACTACTACTCCAACTGCACCACGCCGTCGTGCTGCCATTGGAGCGTTCTTCCTCAACCTCTCCTTCCCCTTGCTGGATCAAGAAGGAGGAGACGTCTCCCGTCCCGTACGTGTGTTGAACGCGGAGGTGCTGTCCGTTCAGTACTTGGTCATCGGTGATCCGAATCACGTCGAGTACGACTCCATCATCACCATCCCCTTGCAAGCTTCCGCACGCGATCTACAAGTGGTATGTAGATGAAAACTCACCCCTTGACTCGTTGCTTAGATGAACTCATAGATGGATCTTGGTGAAACCGTAGGAAAAATTTTAATTTTCTGCAACGTTCCCCAACAGTGGCATCATGAGCTAGGTCTATGCGTAGTTCTCTTTGCACGAGTAGAACACAATTTTGTTGTGGGCGTGGATCTTGTCAACTTACTTGCCTCTACTAGTCTTTTCTTGCTTCAACGGCATTGTGGGATGAAGCGGCCCGGACCAACCTTACACGTACCCTTACGTGAGACCGGTTCCACCGACTGAAATGCACTAGTTGCATAAGGTGGCTGGCGGGTGTCTGTCTCTCCCACTTTAGTTGGAGCGGATTCGATGAAAAGGGCCCTTATGAAGGGTAAATAGAAGTTGACAAAATCACGTTGTGGTTATTCGTAGGTAAGAAAACGTTCTTGCTAGAACCCAATTGCAGCCACGTAAAAGATGCAATAACAATTAGAGGACGTCTAACTTGTTTTTGCAGCGATTGATCATGTGATGTGATATGGCCAGAAGTTGTGATGAATGATGAAGTGTGATGTATGAGATCATGTTCTTGTAATAGGATTCACGACTTGCATGTCAATGAGTATGACAACCGGCAGGAGCCATAGGAGTTGTCTTTATTTTCGTATGACCTGTGTGTCATTGAAGAACGCCATGTAACTTACTTTACTTTATTGCTAAGCGCGTTAGCTATAGAAGTAGAAGTAGTCGTTGGCGTGACAACTTCATGAAGACACGATGATGGAGATCATGGTGTCAAGCCGGTGACAAGATGATCATGGAGCCCCGAAGATGGAGATCAATGGAGCTATATGATATTGGCCATATCATGTCACAACTATATAATTGCATGTGATGTTTATTATGTTTATGCATCTTGTTTACTTAGGACGACGGTAGTAAATAAGATGATCCCTTACAAAATATCAAGAAGTGTTCTCCCCTAACTGTGCACCGTTGCTACAGTTCGTCGCTTCTAAGCACCACGTGATGATCGGGTGTGATGGATTCTTACGTTCACATACAACGGGTGTAAGACAGTTTTACACAGCGAAAACACTTAGGGTTAACTTGACGAGCCTAGCATGTGCATACATGGCCTCGGAACACGGAGACCGAAAGGTCGAACACGAGTCGTATGGAAGATACGATCAACATGAAAATGTTCACCGACGATGACTAGTCCGTCTCACGTGATGATCGGACACGGGCTAGTCGACTCGGATCGTGTAACACTTAGATGACCAGAGGGATGTCTAATCTGAGTGGGAGTTCATAATATGATTAGAACTTAATTATCATGAACTTAGTCTAAAACCTTTGCAAATATATCTTGTAGATCATATGGCCAACGCTCATGTCAACATGAACTTCAACGCGTTCCTAGAGAAAACCAAGCTGAAAGATGACGGCAGCAACTATACGGACTGGGTCCGGAACCTGAGGATCATCCTCATAGCTGCCAGGAAACAATATGTCCTAGAAGGACCGCTAGGTGACGCTCCCGTCCCAGAGAACCAAGACATTATGAATGCTTGGCAAACTCGTGCTGATGATTACTCCCTCGTTCAGTGCGGCATGCTTTACAGCTTAGAACCGGGGCTCCAAAAGCGTTTTGAGCATCACGGAGCATATGAGATGTTCGAAGAGCTGAAACTAGTTTTTCAAGCTCATGCCCGGGTCGAGAGATATGATGTCTCCGACAAGTTCTACAGTTGTAAGATGGAGGAAAATAGTTCTGTCAGTGAGCATATTCTCAAGATGTCTGGGTTGCACAACCATATGACCCAGCTGAATATTAACCTCCCCGATGAGGCGGTCATTGACAGAATCCTCCAGTCGCTCCCACCAAGCTACAAGAGCTTTGTGATGAACTACAACATGCAGGGGATGGAAAAGACCATTCCTGAAGTGTTCTCGATGCTGAAGTCAGCAGAGGCTGAAATCAAGAAAGAACATCAAGTGTTGATGGTCAATAAGACCACTAAGTTCAAGAAGGGCAAGGGTAAGAAGAACTTCAAGAAGGACGGCAAGGAGGTTGCCGCGCCTGGTAAGCCAGTTACCGGGAAGAAGTCAAAGAATGGACCCAAGCCTGAGACTGAGTGCTTTTATTGCAAGGGGAAGGGTCACTGGAAGCGGAACTGCCCCAAATACTTAGCGGATAAGAAGGCTGGCAAGACCAAAGGTATATTTGATATACATGTAATTGATGTGTACCTTACCAGTACTCGTAGTAACTCCTGGGTATTTGATACCGGTGCCGTTGCTCGTATTTGTAACTCACAGCAGGAGCTGCGGAATAAACGGAGACTGGCGAAGGACGAGGTGACGATGCGCGTCGGGAATGGTTCCAGAGTCGATGTGATCGCCGTCGGCACGCTACCTCTACATTTACCTACGGGATTAATTTTGAACCTTAATAATTGTTATTTAGTACCAAGTTTGAGCATGAACATTGTATCTGGATCTCGTTTAATACGAGATGGCTACTCATTTAAGTCTGAGAATAATGGTTGTTCGATTTATATGAGAGATATGTTTTATGGTCATGCTCCGATGGTCAATGGTTTATTCTTAATGAATCTCGAGCGTATTATTACACATGTTCATAGTGTGGATACCAAAAGATGTAAAGTTGATAACGATAGTCCCACATACTAGTGGCACTGCCGCCTTGGTCACATTGGTGTCAAACGCATGAAGAAGCTCCATGCTGATGGACTTTTGGAGTCTCTTGATTATGAATCATTTGACACATGCGAACCATGCCTCATGGGCAAAATGACCAAGACTCCGTTCTCCGGAACAATGGAGCGAGCAACCAACTTGTTGGAAATCATACATACCGATGTGTGCGGTCCAATGAGCGTTGAGGCTCGCGGAGGATATCGTTATGTTCTCACTCTCACTGATGACTTGAGTAGATATGGGTATGTCTACTTAATGAAACACAAGTCTGGGACCTTTGAAAAGTTCAAGGAATTTCAGAATGAGGTAGAGAATCAACGTGACCGAAAGATAAAGTTCCTACGATCAGATCGTGGAGGAGAATACTTAAGTCACGAATTTGGTACACACTTAAAGAAATGTGGAATCGTTTCACAACTCACGCCGCCTGGAACACCTCAGCGAAACGGTGTGTCCGAACGTCGTAATCGCACTCTATTGGATATGGTGCGGTCTATGATGTCTCTTACCGATTTACCGCTATCATTTTGGGGATACGCTCTAGAGACAGCTACATTCACTTTAAATAGGGCACCGTCTAAATCCGTTGAGACGACACCATATGAATTATGGTTTGGGAAGAAACCTAAGCTGTCGTTTCTAAAAGTTTGGGGATGCGATACTTATGTCAAGAAACTTCAACCTGAAAAGCTCGAACCCAAGTCGGAAAAATGCATCTTCATAGGATACCCTAAGGAAACTGTCGGGTATACCTTCTACTTAAGATCCGAGGGCAAGATCTTTGTTGCCAAGAACAGATGCTTTCTGGAAAAAGAGTTTCTCTCGAAATAAGTAAGTGGGAGGAAAGTAGAACTCGATGAAGTACTACCTCTCGAACGGGAAAGTGGTGCAGCCCAGGATAATATTCCTGTGATGCCCACACCAACTGAAGAGGAAACCAATGATGATGATCAAGGTACTTCGGATCAAGTTGCTACTGAATTTCGTAGGTCCACAAGGACACGTTCCGCACCAGAGTGGTACGGCAACCCTGTCCTGGAAATCATGTTGTTGGACAACGGTGAACCTTCGAACTATGAAGAAGCGATGGCGGGCCCAGATTCCAACAAATGGCTTGAAGCCATGAAATCCGAGATAGAATCCATGTATGAAAACAAAGTATGGACTTTGACAGACTTGCCCGATGATCGGCGAGCGATAGAAAACAAATGGATCTTTAAGAAGAAGACGGACGCGGATGGAAATGTTACCATCTATAAAGCTCGACTTGTCGCTAAGGGTTATCGACAGGTTCAAGGGATTGACTACGACGAGACATTCTCTCCCGTAGCGAAGCTAAAGTCCGTCCGAATCATGTTAGCAATTGCCGCATACTATGATTATGAGATATGGCAGATGGACGTCAAAACGGCATTCCTTAACGGGCATCTTAAGGAAGAACTGTATATGATGCAGCCGGAAGGTTTTGTCGATCCTAAGAACGCTAACAAAGTATGCAAGCTCCAGCGATCCATTTATGGGCTGGTGCAAGCATCTCGGAGTTGGAATATTCGCTTTGATGAGATGATCAAAGCGTTTGGGTTTATGCAGACTTATGGAGAAGCCTGCGTTTACAAGAAAGTGAGTGGGAGCTCTGTAGCATTTCTCATATTATATGTAGATGACATACTCTTGATGGGAAATAATATAGAATTTCTGGACAGCATTAAGGCCTACTTGAACAAATGTTTTTCAATGAAGGACCTTGGAGAAGCTGCTTATATATTAGGCATCAAGATCTATAGAGATAGATCGAGACGCCTCATAGGTCTTTCACAAAGCACATACCTTGATAAGATTTTGAAAAGGTTCAAAATGGATCAGTCCAAGAAAGGGTTCTTGCCTATGTTACAAGGTGTGAGATTGAGCTCGGCTCAGTCACCGACCACGGCAAAAGATATAGAAGAGATGAATACCATCCCCTATGCCTCAGCCATAGGATCTATTATGTATGCCATGCTGTGTACCAGACCTGATGTAAACCTTGCCGTGAGTTTGGTATCTAGATACCAAAGTAATCCCGGCAAGGAACACTGGACAGCGGTCAAGAATATCCTGAAGTACCTGAAAAGGACAAAGGACATGTTTCTCGTTTATGGAGGAGACGAAGAGCTTGTCGTAAAGGGTTACGTCGACGCTAGCTTCGACTCAGATCCGGATGACTCTAAGTCACAAACCGGATACGTGTATATGTTGAATGGTGGAGCAGTAAGCTGGTGCAGCTGCAAGCAGAGCGTCGTGGCGGGATCTACGTGTGAAGCGGAGTACATGGCAGCCTCGGAGGCAGCGCATGAAGCGATTTGGGTGAAGGAGTTCATCACCGACCTAGGAGTCATACCCAATGCGTCGGGGCCAATCAAACTCTTCTGTGACAACACTGGAGCTATTGCCCTTGCCAAGGAGCCCAGGTTTCACAAGAAGACCAGGCACATCAAGCGTCGTTTCAACTCCATCCGTGAAAATGTTCAAGATGGAGACATAGAAATTTGCAAAGTACATACGGATCTGAATGTCGCAGATCCGTTGACTAAACCTCTCTCACGAGCTAAACATGATCAACACCAGAACTCTATGGGTGTTCGATTCATCACAATGTAACTAGATTGGTGACTCTAGTGCAAGTGGGAGACTGTTGGAAATATGCCCTAGAGGCAATAATAAAAGTATTATTATATTTCATTGTTCATGATAATTGTCTTTTATTCATGCTATAACTGTATTATCCGGAAATTGTAATACACGTGTGAATACATAGACCTCAATATGTCCCTAGTGAGCCTCTAGTTGACTAGCTCGTTGTGATCAACAGATAGTCATGATTTCCTGGCTATGGACATTGGATGTCGTTGATAACGGGATCACATCATTAGGAGAATGATGTGATGGACAAGACCCAATCCTAAGCATAGCACAAAGGTCGTTTAGTTCGTTTTCTAGAGCTTTGCCAATGTCAAGTATCTCTTCCTTAGACCATGAGATCGTGTAACTCCCGGATACCGTAGGAGTGCCTTGGGTGTATCAAACGTCACAACGTAACTGGGTGACTATAAAGGTGCATTACAGGTATCTCCGAAAGTAGCTGTTGGGTTGACACGGATCGAGACTGGGATTTGTCACTCCGTATGACGGAGAGGTATCTCTGGGCCCACTCGGTAATGCATCATCATAATGAGCTCAAGGTGACCAAAGTGTTGGCCACGGGATCATGCATTACGGTACGAGTAAAGTGACTTGCCGGTAACGAGACTGAACAAGGTATTGGGATACCGACGATCGAGTCTCGGGCAAGTAACGTACCGATTGACAAAGGGAATTGTATACAGGGTTTGATCGAATCCTAGACATCGTGGTTCATCGATGACAACATCGAGGAGCATGTGGGTGCTAACATGGGTATCTAGATCCCTCTGTTGGTTATTGACCTGAGAGCGTCTCGGTCATGTCTGCATGTCTCCCGAACCTATAGGGTCTACACACTTAAGGTTCGGTGACGCTAGGGTTATTAGGAAGACTAGTATGTGACTACCGAATGTTGTTAGGAGTCCCGGATGAGATCCCGGACGTCACGAGGAGTTCCGGAATGGTCCGGAGGTAAAGATTTATATATGGGAAGTCCTATTTTGGCCACCGGAAAATGTTCGGGATTTTTTGGTATTGTACCGGGAAGGTTCTAGAAGGTTCCAGAGTGGGGCCCACCTGCATGGGGGGACCCACATGAACGTGAATAGTGGGGGAAAGGCCCCACACCCCTGGTCAAGGCGCACCAAGATCCCCCCTTAGAAGGAATAAGATCATATCCCGAAGGGATAAGATCAAGATCCCTAAAAAGGGGGGATAACAATCGGTGGGGAAGGAAATGATGGGATTTCTTTCCTCCCACCTTGGCCAACGCCCCAATGGACTTGGAGGGCAAGAAACCAGCCCCTCCACCCCTATATATAGTGGGGAGGCGCATGGGAGATCAACACAAGCCAAGGCGCAGCCCCTCCCCTCCCCAACACCTCTCCTCCTCCATAAGTGCTTGGCGAAGCCCTGTCGGAATACTACTACTCCAACTGCACCACGCCGTCGTGCTGCCATTGGAGCGTTCTTCCTCAACCTCTCCTTCCCCTTGCTGGATCAAGAAGGAGGAGACGTCTCCCGTCCCGTACGTGTGTTGAACGCGGAGGTGCTGTCCGTTCAGTACTTGGTCATCGGTGATCCGAATCACGTCGAGTACGACTCCATCATCACCATCCCCTTGCAAGCTTCCGCACGCGATCTACAAGTGGTATGTAGATGCAAACTCACCCCTTGACTCGTTGCTTAGATGAACTCATAGATGGATCTTGGTGAAACCGTAGGAAAAATTTTAATTTTCTGCAACGTTCCCCAACAAACTTGTATTGTAAGTTAGGAATAGAGAGAGACCAACCGGGATACGAATATGAACCGGCATGGTACTCCATGGACCGACGGGCGTCACCCATGTATATAAGGGGACAACCCGGTGGCGGTTCAAGACAGACAACAACAACTCGAGCCTAGGCGAAGCTTGTTTGCTCCCTAGCCATCGAAACCACATCAATTCCACCACAACTAGACGTAGGCTTTTACCTTCATCGAAGGGGCCGAACTAGTATAACCCCTTGTGTCTTTGTGTCCGCTTTAACCCCTTCAAGTTAACCCGTAGCGATGGCTCCACGACTAAGTCCTTTCACTAGGACATCTGCCGTGACAAATCCACGACAGTTGGCGCCCACCGTGGGGCTATCGCACGACGGTTTGATGATCTTGGAGGGCAAGCTCAAAGGACTCGAAGGCTATGCTGTGGGCCGGATGACCAAGAGTCGTCGCGGCAAGCTCTACATCGACGATTCAGGATGGGGTCCCAAAGCCAGCTTGATCGAGTACGGATACCGGGTCCCCTGTGGTGGAATACACGTTTTCATCGGCAAGATTGGTGAGCCTGGGCCTGAGCTGGACATCTGCACCGACCTCGTCGAGACGGCTCAGCGTGCGAGATCTACACAGGTTAAACCGGCCGTGAAGCGTGACTTCGTCGGAGTCATCCACGGAGGAGAGCATGAGGACGAGTCAGAATACGGTAGCGAGACTGTCATCTATTCCGGCGACGAGTCCTCAACCGGAGAGACTGAGTCATTGTACCAGCTGCAAGACAACCAGATTAGGGGCTGTTCCGATGGCGACAGTATTCCGGACCTCCCAAATCAGATCAACCGGGTTGGAATATTCATGGCCGGCACACAGGCGGCGAATCACTCTTCGACCGCAGCAGCAATGCTCTCCGGATCAGCAGCGGCAGCGGCAGCAGGGGCGGGAGGCCTTGTGCGCCCACCGGTTCAAGTTCTGTCTGACCTGTTTGACGCGCTAGCGGTACTTATGGCCGAGGCCAATCCGGCGGATCAGGAGGCCCATGATGCGGAGGTTGCAAAGGTGAGAGAGCAGATCGTGCAGGCCAAAGCCGACCTGGCAGCAGAGAAGGACCGGATGGCCGCAGAGCAGGCCGCTTTGGACGCCCAGGCCTATAAGCTCATGCTCGACCAGAACGCATCACAGGAGGTCTTGAAGTGGAAGCACAGATCACGCCCGTCGTTAGGGTTTGACCCTCGAAATCTCTTTCACACTCCGGGAGCGGGAACCAGTAATCCGCCGGGGCACCAGGAGGTAAACCGGGTCGAGGCACCAGGGCCAGGAGCGACGGTCCAACCCCGCCTGATGGAACCTCCTCGGCAGAACATTGTGATTCTTCCGCCGGTCCAGACACCTCCGGGTCATTATTCTAATCCTATGGACAATCTTGTCGCAGCTGCTGCGTGATTAGAAGCTATCCCGGTCGAAGGAGACTCTCCACAAGCAATAGAGACGCGCCGGGTTAAGGAACTTCTACGGACCGCTTTGATTCAACAGGAGGCATATTCATACAGCCGCGATCGGATTCATTCCACACCTCGTCCAAGCCGGAGCTATAGTAGGTGCCTGGATGAACCGGCCATATCAAGCAATGCGTGGGGCCGTGAAGCGGCTCGTGGCAATAACCTGGCAGGTGGTGTTCGCGATGCTCAGGATGTAGTGGACCGGGCACGGGCACGAAGGGAGGCCGAGTTAGCAGCACAGAACGAGGCGGATCAGCTTACACCGGTTCGTCCTACCACCTCAGCCGGGCCAGGGGTTGCATCTAGCTTAGGAGTGCCCTGTTTAGTCCCCGCTTTACGCAATATACGCCTGCCCAAAGACTTCAAGGGTCCACACAAGGTGCCGAATTACACCGCTGATTTATCTCCAGAAGTGTGGGTAGAGAGTTATGAGATGGCCATGGAGATGCTGGATGTGGATGAAACCGCGTGTGCAAAGTACTTCACCATGATGCTTGAAGGCACGTGCCGTACTTGGTTGAAAAGCCTGCCGCCTAATTCTATCAGTTCATGGGCCCAGTTGCAGGCCCGGTTTATCCAGAATTTCAAAGATACATGTAAGCAGCCTAAGTCCATAGTTGACTTGGCGGCTTGTGTTTAGGAGGACGGAGAGTCAACAACCCATTGGGTACGCCACGTTTCGGAAGTCTTGCATTCGTCTGACAGGATCAATGCTGACTCGGCGATCTTAACCCTGGAGGGAAACTGCCGGTTTAAGCCTTTAAAGTTGAAGTTGGGGCGTATGAAGCGGTTCTGTAATGACATGGGAACTCTCATGGCCGCTTTAGTGAAGTATGCTAATTCTGATAGTACCAAGGATCCCGAGACTGACGATGATGAAGCAGGGAAGGGAAAGAAGAATAGCAACTCCAAGGGGCATCAATACAAACCGGCGGGCCATGGAAACAGAGGCAAGCGTAAAGTGGATGGAAGCATGGACTTTGTGGCTAACACTAATGCGCAGGACAAGGGTCAGCGGCGCAGAGGTAAAGCGGCGAATCGTAATGGGGCTCCAAATCCTAACCCGGATCGCTTAAACTATTTGTTGAATCAACCCTGCCTAAAACACGGGACGAAGGAGGCGCCAGCTAACCACCTTTGGAAGGATTGTTACATTATGCAGGAATTTAAAAACTCTAATGCCTTCCGGTATGACCATCGGTCAGGTGGTGGCTCAGGATCCGGTTTCCATGGGCCAGGTCATGATGGAGCTTCCGGTTCAGGTTTCAATCAGGGCGGTAATAGTAACCAGAATAATCAGAGCGGTCAAAGGGGTTACAACCAACAGCAGCAGCAGCAGCAGTCGGGTTATCAGAGCCAGCCAAAACAGTTGAACAATGGGCAGTATCACGTTTTCACAACTAGCTTGGATAAGCGCGACCGGAAGCTTCACAAGCGTGCAGTGAACTCTGTTGAACCGGCTGTATCACGTTACTTACCCTGGTCGGAGCAGCCTATCGTGTGGAGCAGGGAGGATCACCCCCCCCCCCGGATTGACAATCCGGGCCAGTTGGCATTAGTGGTAGACCCTCAGGTGGGAGGTTATAAATTCACCAAGGTGCTCATGGATGGAGGGAGCAGTATTAACATCCTGTACTATGAGCCATTCCGCCGCATGGGGCTAACAGACAAAGATCTCAGACCGCCTAATACGGTGTTCCATGGTGTGGTGCCTGGCAAATCGGCATACCCTGTTGGTAAGATAGCCCTGGAGGTGGCTTTTGGGGACGAGCATGATTCCCGATCCGAAACACTAACCTTTGAGGTGGTGAAAAATCGGAGCCCGTGTCATGCCTTGTTTGGGCGGCCGGCTTATGCCAAATTCATGGCACGGCCTTGTTATATCTATTTGCAGCTCAAGATACCGGGTTACAAAGGGACAATAACGGTTCATGGGAGCCGCAAGATTGCTTTGGAATGTGAGGAAGGTGATGCGGCTTATGCAGAGTCGGTTTGTGCCACGGAGGAGTTGAAATATTATAGGGACAATGTTGATCCGGCGGACATGACCCCTTTGAAGAAACCGACCACGGAGCATGATTCAGATCTGAAGTTCAAATCGACGGCTGAGACCAAGCTTGTTGACTTCGTGCCCGGCGATTCGTCCAAGCAGTTCACTGTCAGTGCCAACTTGGATCCTAAATAGGAAAGCGCGCTCATCGAGTTCATCCGTGAGAATCGGGACATTTTTGCATGGAAGCCTTCTGACATGCCAGGTGTACCGAGGGAACTCGCTGAGCACACTCTTAATGTTGATCCTAAGTATAAACCGGTAAAGCAATTTCTCCGCCGGTTTAACGAAGAAAGGCGCAAAGCCATTGGAGAGGAAGTGGCCAGGCTCTTAGCAGCTGGTTTTATCATTGAAGTGTTCCATCCAGAGTGGCTTGCTAATCCGGTGCTGGTTCTTAAGAAAAACGGCACTTGGCGTATGTGTGTGGATTACACGGATCTTAACAAGGCTTGTCCAGCGGATCCTTTTGCCCTCCCCCGCATTGACCAGATTATTGATGCCACGGTGGGTTGTGAGCGTTTGAGTTTTTTGGATGCGTATTCTGGGTATCATCAGATCAAAATGGCAGTTAAGGACCAGGAGAAGACGGCGTTTATTACTCCCTTTGGAGCCTTCTGCTATGTATCTATGCCTTTTGGGCTCAAGAGCGCCCAAGCCACTTATCAACGGTGTGTACAAAACTGCTTGCATAAACAGATCAGCCGTAATGTGCACGCTTATGTGGATGATATTGTAGTCAAATCAAGGCAGAAGGAGACGCTGGTTGATGATTTGAAGGAAACCTTTGACAACCTGCGAGTTTACAAGATGATGCTTAACCCGGCCAAATGTGTCTTTGGTGTTCTCGCAGGCAAGTTACTGGGTTTTCTTGTGTCCAACAGAGGAATTGAGGCTAATCCGGAGAAGATTACGGCTATCACCTCCCTGGCTAAACCGAAGTGTATCAACGATGTTCAGCGTTTGGCGGGTCGGATCGCCGCACTGAGCCGGTTTATCAGCCGCCTCGGAGAGAAGGCCATCCCTTTATACCAGATGCTGAGAAAGACAGATCAATTCATCTGGAGCCTGGCTGCTGATGAAGCGTTGGAGGACTTAAAGCGGCAATTAGCCAATCCGCCCGTTCTTGTAGCTCCAGTCGACAAGGAGCTGTTATTGTTATACGTAGCGGCCAATGCTCGTGCAGTTAGCGTGGCTATTGTGGTGGAACGCAAGGAGGCAGGCAAGGAGTATCCGGTTCAGCGGCCGGTTTATTATATCAACGAGGTGCTCATTGAATCCAAGCACAGATATCCGCATTGGCAGAAGCTGGTATATGGAGTTTTCATGGCAAGCCGGAAGTCGAAGCAGTATTTCCAAGGGCACCCCATCACAGTGGTCAGTTCAGCTCCCTTGGGCCATATCATACAGAACCGGGAGGCCACTGGCCGGATTGCCAAGTGGGCCATAGAACTTGGGCCGCACGGATTGAAGTATGTGCCTCGGACGGCAGTGAAGTCTCAAGCACTTGTTGATTTCATCAATGATTGGACAGAGTTGCAAGCACCAGAGGAGAAGCCGGATCACACATATTGGACTATCCATTTTGATGGATCCAGGCAATTGGAAGGCTCGGGGGCTGGAGTCGTACTAACTTCCCCACGAGGTGATAAGTTTTGTTATGTTCTCCTCTTAATGTTCCCTTGTACTAATAATGCAGCTGAGTATGAAGCTTTGCTCCATGGTCTCCGGATGGCTAAAGAGATGAATCTAAGTCGGGTTAAGTGCTTCGGTGACTCGGACCTCGTGGCTCAATAGGTGTCTGGCACTTGGGATTCTAAGGACCCGCTTATGGCTGCATATCATCGTGAGGTGGATATTGTTGCGGGTCACTTCAAGGGTTATCAGGTGGAGCACGTGGATCGTCGGAAAAATGAAGCGGCGGACGCTTTAAGCCGGTTGGGCTCTCAGCGTAAACCGGTCCCGCCTAATGTCTTTCTCGATGTGTTGCACAACCCGTCAGTCAAGCTCCCGGGTGAAGCGGATTTGGCTATTCCTAATCCGGAGGCTCAATTGGTGGCAGCCCTGCATATTATACCGGATTGGACAGTTCCTTATCTTGCATACATGAACCGGGGAGAGTTGCCAGAGGATGAGACTCTAGCCAGGCAGATAGTCCGGCGATTCAAGTCTATGACAATTGTCAATGGCGAATTGCATCATTGCAGTGTATCAGGGGCATTTCAACGCTGCGTCTCTCCTGAGGAAGGCTGTGAAATCTTACGTGAAATCCATGAAGGGGATTGTGGTCACCACGCCGGTTCAAAGTCTCTGGTGGCAAAGGCGTTTCGTCACGGGTTCTACTGGTTGACAGTTCATGCTGATGCGGAGGACTTGGTTAAACGGTGTGATGGCTGTCAGAAATTTTCAAGGCGTGCTCATGTGCCGGCTCAAGAATTGAGGATGATTCCAATTACTTGGCCGTTTGCAACATGGGGGCTGGATATGGTCGGACCTTTTAAAAGATCCAAGGATAAGAAAACCCACCTTTTGGTGGCAGTTGACAAGTTTACCAAGTGGGTTGAAGCGGAGCTTGTCAGCAAGTGTGATGCAGCTACAACGGTGCAGTTCATTAAAAAGGTGATTTTCCGGTTTGGATTTCCACACAGTATTATTACTGACAATGGTACCAATTTATCCAAGGGTGCTATGAAGGAATTCTGTGAACGTGAGCACATCCGACTTGATGTATCATCAGTGGCTCACCCCCAGTCCAATGGGCAGGCAGAACGGGCTAATCAAGAGATCTTGCAAGGCATCAAACCCCGGCTTACGGTTCCATTGCAAAGAACACTGGGTTGTTCGGTTGAAGAGCTATCGTCTGTGCTATGGAGTATCAATACTACGCCCAACCGATCTACAGGATACACGCCGTTTTTCATGGTCTACGGAGCAGAGGCGGTTCTCCCTAGTGATATCCAGCACGATTCACCTCGTGTGGCGGCTTATGTTGAAGCGGACAATGAGACAACATGGCAAGATGCTTTGGACCTATTAGATGAGGAGCGTGACATAGCGGCTGCCCGCTCGGCGATTTATCAACAAGATCTTCGTCGCTATCACAGTCGCCGGGTTAGAACCAGAACTTTTCAAGGAGATTTGGTGCTTCGGCTCATCCAAGACCAGACGGTTATGCACAAGTTATCCCCACCTTGGGAGGGACCTTTCGTGGTCAGCAAGAATCTGCACAACAGGTCATACTATCTGATCGATATTCGAGAGCATAAAGACTCACGCAAATCAGAGGAGGAGACCAACAGGCCATGGAACATAGCTCATCTTCGGCCTTACTACACTTGAGCAATCGGCTCTATCTATGTACATATTATGACAGTGTATATATTATCTTTGATATAATAAAGCCGGAGCCTCAGCTAAAGCGGGGTCTCTGTCCTTTCATATCATGTGTGGTTACATGGAGTGATTCTGTTTTAAAGCGGCCTCCGGTTTACCCCTTGAAATTTGCTTTTCAAAAAAAGCTCTATGATATCACTTGGGGCCTTGGTCGTGTCCGAACCAATGCGACACCTCTTGATAGGCCTAAGGCCACAGAATCACTTGGGGGCATGGTCGAACCCGAACCATTGCCACGCCTTTTGATCGGCATAAATGCCACGGTTTCATTTGGGGACCTGGCTAACTTGAACCATTGTCACTCCTATTGGGGGCTTGGTCCTGTCCGACCATGGTAACACCATCTGATCAGCTCAGTAAAGCATGTTTTTTGCAAACGGTTTTTATCATTGCCTTTGCTTCCATATCTCTTTTATGACTATTCTTCAATTTTTGTTGTGTTTCCTTTAAACCAACAACACTTTTTTACCGGTTTAGCTGACGGAATTCGATTCATTTGTAATCCGGAGAAATATGCCCGGTTTAGCTTTCCTGTTAACATCATGAAGTAGCAGGGGGGCTCATAATGACCCAGCACGGTTTACATGGGAGTTGTTTTCTCCCCTTTGATGATAACGGTTTATAAATACTCCGTTTCAAGCCTGGCTAAGCCAACTTCATGCCCAGCGATGGCAGGTATTTTTGTATCACATATTTGATTATATGTCTTAAATACATTGATGATATATATAAAGGTCATAAACCGGCTGGCGGTATAACCGCCACCGAAGTTCAAGATTTTCTGATTGCAGGAAATATAAATTGAGGGTTTTCAAGCAAAAGCATCAGTACTTATGCACGAAGGCATATTCAAGGCAGAAGTATTGACTATCCTATTACAAGGCAACGCGGTGCCCAAATAAGATCATTGTTATTCTGTCAGATCATAATAAAGCAGCTACTTAAACCGGCTTCCGGTTCAAGCCTGTGCATCGCCCCGGTCTGATGGTTGTGGGTCGTCCCGCGCCGCTTCAGCTTCCTCATCTCTATCCATTGGCTGGAAATCAACAGTGGTCCAGTGGATTCCCATTAAAGCCTGAAAGACAGCCTCTTCGTGGATCAGAGAAGACGGTTCAATATCAGGAGTGTAAGTATGCTTACGGATTGGAGGAATCAGATTCTCCGCTTCAAGAGTTGGTGCAGGCACTCGTTTGTTCTGATCGTTGTACTGAGCTTGATAATGTGACAAGTCTGCCTCTTCAGCCAATTGACAAGCCAGAGGGCGTACTGCACGGTTTATCGCCCTCAAATCATCTTCATTGAACTCGGAGCCGTCTTCCTTCAAGCTGGGATAGCCTTGAGCTGCCTCAACAGGATCGAAATCCGGCACCCATGCTTTTGCCCGGATCAAGGCATTAATGGCTCCGGTTCGAGCAGCAGATTTTTTCAGTTCTTCTATCCGAGCAGGAAGCATTGACAAACTATTAAGAGTGTCTTGGATTAAAGAGGGTGCCGGATTGTTGTGAGATGCAGTGGTGATGATCTGCTGCGCTTCGGTATACAGCTGTTCAATTAAAGTGTAGGCAGCCTTCAACTTCTTCCGAACATCTGACCCTAAGTGACCAATGCGTGTGCCTGCAACAATACAGGAAAGATTACAAACCGGATCTATTATAAGCAGGTCAGAATTGTCAAAGAAACCAAAAGGAGCTTACCAAAGATAGCAGCGGTCATGGAGTGTACTTGCTGCTTTACGGCGGTCAGTTCATCTACCACCGGTTTAAGGGCAGATTCAGCGTTTTCAGCTCTTTTTATTAAACCGGCCTTCTCAGTGGCCCAATCAGCCTGCTCCTTTTTGAATCCCTCCTTCAGCTGTTCTGTGATGCTCAAAGCGCTGGTTAATTCTTCCCTTGCTTTGTCGGTTTCAGCTTGTTGGGTTTTCAAAGTTGCCTGCAGATCAGTAATCCGGTCCTCTTTGATCCTCACTTCAGCCTGCATACAGACAGTGCTTGGCTTTAAACAAACAGTACAAAAAATTGAAGTACCAACCACATAACAAGTTATACGCTAGATACTTGGGGGCTAATGCACCTTCAATTTTCATCTATTACTAAATCGCAAAGTCCCAAGCTCAATACAGGTATTCAACTTGGCACTTGGGGGCTAATGGCTAATTGCTCAGTTATGTTCTCATGTTAGAATCTTTATTGGAGTCTCGGTTTAACTATACTAAGTTGAACCGGCCCTTGGGGGCTACATTGATGGATTTCAAAGTATTGAGGACAATATTCAAGTCCCGGTTTGAAGAAGGTTACAAACCGGCCCTTGGGGGCTAGGAGGATAAATACAGTTGCAGTAATTAAAGAAAGAAGAAGCACAAGGAAGTTACCTCAAATTTATCTCTCATCATCTTTACCAGGCCAGCTTCACAGTCACGACTAGTATATAGCCGGTTCAAGTAACCAGAATGAAGATCTTGGGCACTCAGAGCAGCATATGTTTCCAGCTCAACATCCCATTTACCTTTGTTCAGGGCAGAAAAATCTTCTTTCACAGTATGCTTGGCTAAAGCGACAGGATTCCCTGGTTCAAAGCGACCTACGCCGGTAATCACAACGTCATCATCTTTGGACTCACCGGTTTGCGTTGGCGCGGTCGGTTTATCGGCAGGTTTTGAAGGACTGCGGGATTTTTCAATCCGGACGGAGCTGGCAGGCGGGTCAACAGGGACTGAAGTATTGATAGGCCTTTTCTCAGGAATAGCATCATCTTGCAAGGGAGGATCATTGGGAATATCCTCATGAACAAACGCTTCAAGATCTGGTGCTTTATCCTGTTCAGGGGCGACATCTTCCTCGGCCGCTTTATCCAGGCGGGCTTTCTTTCTCGGTTTAGGTTTAGCCCTGAAAGAGAAACAAAGATTCAAGGAATAGTATAAGTTATAACGTGGTATATCAGAAGCATATGTTCAGTCTAGCTTACCCGAGAACCGTTTTCAGTGGCGGCAGCTGAGTGGCCGATGATTCACCAGAGGAAGAATGAGAAGTAACCTGATAATCGGAGTCGGACGGATTAAGAGGTTGACGGAAGAAACCCGCTTTAGGATATAAATTAATAAAAAGGTCGGAGACCTCGGAGCGGCGTTTTCAAACCGAACTGTTTGGTAAACCGGCGGAGGTAACTACCTGGCCGCTGTGCCGGGTTGTGCAGCGAGCTTCATGTTGCTGAGTCTTCATAAGAACTTTGGGATCCAAGTAAGCAAGAGGATGAGAAAATTTAACTTTCCGGTTTGCCTGGCGAAATTTTGGCAAAGGCAAAGGATCTGAATCGGAAGAGAGAATAGTTACCTCAGCGACATCAGCATTGATGGCTTCAGCGTCGTCCTGACAAGTATCATCATCAATAAGGCGTGTAAAAAGTAAGCCTAGTGAATCGAGTTCTACCTCAAGGTCCGAGTTACCCACATCATCATCAACAGTCGGATCAGATGAAGCAGTGGTTTTCCTCTTTTTAGCAGGCTTCTTGATGACCTTGGTCTTTGGCCGGGTTGACTGTTCTGCTTTCTCCGGTTTGTCTTGTGGAAGCTTCTTGCTCCAAAATGGATTATCACCCTAGTTAAGCAGCAGTTGACATCAGACAAAGATAGCAATAACAGGTTTAGTAATAAGTACAAGCAAAATCTTACAGCTGGCGGTTTGTTGGTAGCACAGAAAGGGAGCAGGCCGGTTTGAGCGCAGAGGTGCTCCGGTTCGTTCAGCATTTTCTTCACAGCCTCTGTGACTTCATCATCGGAGAGCTGGATGCTGGTGTGTCGGAGTGGGTCATCAACGCTGCCAGTATACTTGCACATTAAACCGGAGCACCGGCTGAGAGGCAGTACGCTCCATGATATCCAACAGCGTGCGAGATCTACTCCTGTTAAACCGTTGGCCATGAAGGCTCGGAGCTTGGATAATTGCGGAGCGTATTTACTCCTCTCCTTGGCACTTAACCTTTGTGGGAAGGGGTGTCTATTGCTGAGCCGCTCCGGACGAAAGCCAGGCAGAGGATTTTCATCTTCAGGGGAAGTATCTTTGCAGTAAAACCATGTTGCATTCCACTCCTTGGGGTGACTGTGTAGTCTGGCATGGGGATAAGTGATTTCTTTCCTTCTCTGAATTGCCATACCGCCCAATTCGGTATTGGGGCCATTAGTGAATTCTGTGCGGCAGTTTAAGTGGAAGCAGTCTCTGAACAATTCAAATGTGGGTTCCTCTTGAAGGTATACCTCACAGAGCACTTGGAAGTGACATAAGTTGGTAGCAGAATTGGGGCCAGTATCTTGCGCGCGGAGTTGAAAATTGGCTAACACATCCCGGTAAAATTTAGAGCCGGGCAGTTTGAAGCCCCGGGCTAAATGATCCGCAAAGATCACAACCTCTCCCTCTTGAGGTGTGGGAGGACATTCATCACCAGCAACCCTCTAGTGGATAGTCTCTTTGCTGTCTAAAGCGCCAATCGAGACTAAATTATCCAACTAAGTTTCTGTGACACGAGAAGGAACCCAGTTGCACTCATATACTTGTTTGGCCATGGTGAGATCTACAAGAAATAGGTGATTCCGGTTCAAGAACATGTTGGATAAAAGAAGGCGCTGGTATGAACAATGCTGAACCGGAGGCAGTATATTTAAACCGGATTTCTATGAAGCAGCATCTTATGGCTAAAGAGTTCTGGCGGTTCAACAAGGGGACTAATGGTGTATACCGGTTTATTAACTTTTTCTATATTAAGTTAAACCGCCTGATCTAAACATTGAAAGCAATTGAGGTTGCGGATGGCTAAGTATGCAGAAACAGGTTTCACAAGGTCTTATTGCAGTAATGGATCTGAAGCAAGTTCAGAAAAACAGAAAATATTCAAAAGGTTAAAGCAGAACGGAAGTAAATCAATGGGCATGTATGTGGATGAGATCTATAGACTTGAGCGGGAAACTACAGGCGGATGCTAAAAAGCTACTGCTAGTCAAAGTAGGGTTTCACAGATCTATCCAGGAATCTGAGTACAAGCATGAACAAGGGATGAACACGGCAAGAACACGAAACCCTAGAACAGATCTATGATAAGAAGAACAGAAGGCTTACCAGGATCGAGGAAGACGCGGAAAGCTGCCGCGGTGCTCTGGTGCATTCAGGTTGATGCAGCGGCCCAGGACGGTGCAGAGGTCGACGGCGGCGGCGGAGTTCTGAGGCTGGCGACGCGAGGAAGACGAAGAGAAAGGGACGAAGGGGAGAAAAGGAAATGACCCTTCGGTCCTATTTATAAGGCAACAGACGTGGGTCAGGCGCGCGAATCCAGGAGCCAAAATTTCGGAAGTGGATCTGATGACTTGGGTATTTTAACTTTGTGATGACGTCATGCCGGTTGACAACAACCAGAGATGATGACGACATGGCGGTTTACCAATTACCAGAAGATGTTGAAGACAAGGTTTTTTGTGAAGGATTGACATGAACCAGTTCAAATCAATCTGGGGCCTAATGTTGGGGATATTACCACTGGGCGTGAACCGGCCTACCTAGGCCGGGTTAACTTCATTAGTAGTATAAGCAGATGAAGGCCCAAGGCCTGTAGTCGGGTTAGAACCTGTAGCTGTAAACCGGCTTAATATGTAAACTTGTATTGTAAGTTAGGAATAGAGAGAGACCAACCGGGATACGAATATGAACCGGTATGGGACTCCATGGACCGACGGGCGTCACCCGTGTATATAAGGGGACGACCTGGCGGCGGTTCAAGACAGGAAACAACAACTCGAGCCTAGGCGAAGCTTGTTTGCTCCCTAGCCATCGAAACCACATCAATTCCATCACAACTAGACGTAGGCTTTTACCTTCATCGAAGGGGCCGAACTAGTATAACCCCTTGTGTCTTTGTGTCCGCTTTAACCCCTTCAAGTTAACCCGTAGCGATGGCTCCACGACTAAGTCCTTTCACTAGGACATCTGCCGTGACAAATCCACGACAGTAGGATTTAGTTAAATGACCTATTTTCTCCCTAACTAGATCTATCTTTGTCAAGAAGAGCTTTGTGCACTTTTGATCTCCCTACAACATCATCTCCACTGTGTGCTCGATCTCGATCGAGATAGAGGTGATGAAAATTTCATGCTTTTGCAAAATGGAAATATGTTTATGTGTGTGTGATATGTTTGTGGAAATTGTGTGTGTGCATTAGTTGACGCCAAATTGTGCTTTTGAGTTGCCTGTGTTTTGCCGAAATGTCAATTTATTTCCGTTTCGGCAAATTCCGGGCAAACTCTAGATCCATATATGTCCTATTTTTAGGGAATGTCATGCCAAAAAAATTTATGACTTTGATGCATGCATGCATTTTTATAATCAATTTGTTTATTATTACCGTGCAGAGTTGACGATGGTCAGTGGAACGATGGTGGACAGGTGGTTGCGGTCGGCGGTGCAGGACATGAAAGAAAATAACCGGACAGAGGTTTTATGTCCGTGTCAAAATGCAAAGGAATAGTTTGGCTCGACCCCAATGACGATGGTCGTGTCGAAGCGCACCTGCTCATGACTGGTTCCATGGATGGCTATACTCGGTGGATAATTGAAGATGAGGATGACGATGTTGAGGATGCCGATGGGGCAGGCAATGATGACACGGGGCAAGACGAAGAGATGATCGATAATGGCGGCGGGAAGAGGCCGGACATGGCGGCGGAGAAGGGGCCGGACATGGCGGCGGAGAGAACGACATGGAATCCACGCAGCAGAGTTCGTCGGTACTAAGTTCAATTGTGCGGGACCCTCATGTTCAAGCATTGCTTCGCAAGGAGACGAGTATTGAGAGAGCTGCTTCTAGAGAGGAGGCTAAGCTGGAGCAACTGGTGGTAGACTCGAACACTCCATTGTATGATGGTTGCAATCCTGAGGTGACCCGCTTTAGTTTCACGCTCCAACTCCTGAAGACGAAGGTTAAAAACAAATGGACCGACACTAGCCTCGATGAGCATCTCAAGTACCTAAAGGATGTTCTTCCCGCGGGTAATCTATGTCCTACTAGTGTTGATGAGGCCAAGAAGATCGTGTGCCCTCTTGATCTGCCACACGTTAGATATCATGCATGCATCAACGATTGCATAATTTATCGGAAGGAGCAGCGGAAAAAACAAGTTGTCCGGTGTGCAATGCTTCTCGATACAAGAAGGCCGGGAAGAAATGTCCCCAGAAAGTTGTATGGTACTTACCGATCACTCCCCATCTCCAGAGGTATTTTGTAGATCCCAAGGAAGCTAAGCTAATGCGCTGGCACGCGTAGAGGAAGAAGCCCGACGATAGAGATGATCCGAAGCTGAGACACGTGAAGGATGGAAGCTAGTGGATAGCGTTGAACAGCTTCTATCGGTATTTTGAATATGATGCAAGGAACATCGTGCTCGGCGCGTGTACTGATGGCATGAATCCGTTTGGCAACCAGAACATCAACCATAGCACATGGCCCGTGTTTGTATGGATGTACAACCTCCCCCCTGGTTGTGCTTGAAATCAAAGTACATTCACATGAGCATGCTTATTCAAGGGCCGAAACAACCAGGAAATAATATTAATTTGTATCTGGGGCTACTTCAAAAGGAGTTAGACACGTTATGGAAAACACCGGCCAAGACATGGGATGCCAGCAAAGGTGAGTATTTCAACATGAGAGCCGCGCTGATCACGACAGTGCAGGACTATCTCGATTACGGATATGTGGCAGGCCAGGTGTGCCATGGATATTGTGGATGCACGCGGTGCATGGATGATACGACGTCTCAGCAGCTAACGTCAAGGAAAGATGGCGGGTCTGGGAAAATCGTGTACATGGGGCATCGAAGATGGCTTGAACAGGACGACCCGTGGAGAAACCGTGGAGATCTATTCAATGGTCATGCTGAGCATCGAGGACCTCCACGTAAGCGGAGCGGTGCCGAAATCGATGAGCTGTTGAAAAACTGGAAGGAGTGCCCCGCACCGGGAAAGACGATGAGAAAGGCGCCGGAGCCGCTGCTGAAGGTATGGAAGACGAGGTCTGTGTTCTGGGACTTGGAGTACTGGCACAAACTCGATACACCTCATTGCCTTGATCAAATGCATATCTGTAAGAATGTCCTTGAGAGCTTGCTCGCAACACTGATGAACATGCCGGATAAGACCAAGGATGGGCCGAAGGCAAGAAAAGACTTGCAAGATTTGAAAATCAGGGAAGATCTGCACATGCCGCCCCATAAAATGTCAGACGAGACAGAGACGGAGACAGAGGCACGGGAGAAGAAGGGCAAGAAAATAAATAAATAGGATTATTACCCCCCTTCTTGCTTCACCTTAAGTCAGGCTGAGATCAATCAATTCTTTAAGTGCCTTACCGAGTCAAAGTTAGTTCCGGTTACTGTGGCAAGATAAGCAGATATCTAGACACGGACAAGAAAAGTTTCAGCGGGATGAAGTCTCATGACTGTCATGTGATGATGATGCAGATACTACCTGTTGCCCTTAGAGGGATAATGGACAAGCACGTCTGTGACACGCTTATTGGTCTCTGCAGCTTTTTCGACGTCATCTCTCGAAAGTCGATCAGTGTGAAGCAGCTCCAAAGGCTACAGGAAGAGATCGTTGTGATACTGAATGAGCTTGAGATGTACTTCCCGCCCGCGTTCTTCGACATGATGGTGCATCTGTGTGTCCATATTGTGGATGAAATAATAGACCTGGGGCCGTCATTCCTGCACAACATGATGCCGTTTGAGAGGATGAATGGGATCATCAAAGGATTCGTTCGTAACATGTCCCATCCGGATGGAAGCATCGTCCAGGTCTATTTGGCACAAGAGTGCATCTCTTTTTGTGAGAACTTTCTATATGGCGCAGACCAGCCGCCTGGTGTTAGTGTTGGTTTGCCCGTTAACAAGCACGATGGGAGGCTCGAAGGAGATGGTCACTGCAATTGTCGCAGGGAACTGCACGTGGCATACTCAGATCGACGCAGCGACTTTGACAGAGCAAACTTGGTAGTGCTACAACACCTAGACGTGGTAGATCCTTTCGTGGCACTGCACAAAGAAATTATCGCAAAGAAGTATCATGACCAGGGGGTATGCAGGACGGATGCCGAACTCCACTTTCCTGCATTGGTTCAAAGAGCATATTATTGCTAATCCCCCGGAGGAGGGCTCTAAGGACGGATTGCTCATATACGCCTTAGCACATGGCCCCTCGCCCAACCTCGTAACCTATCAGGCATATGATATCAACGGATACACGTTCTACACGGAGGCCAAGGATATGGACAGTGATGATCAGAACTCAGGGGTGACATTGGAATGCATGACCGGCAGCGACAACGGCGCAATTGAACGATTTTATGGAAGGGTTGAGGAGATCTGGGAGCTTGACTACTCTGGACTGCACATTTTATGGAAGGGGCGCCGGAATGTTGGTTCATTTCCATTCCGGTGAATTTCAGGCGCTCGATATGTCCATTTTTTAGCAAAGGTCATGCCAAAATTTCCCGTGAATAAAGGCATGATTTGTGCTACATAGTTGGCATATCGAGTGCTGGCACATAGATTTCTTTTTATGTCATTTCTCATTTATTCATACTTTTAGAAATAAATGAGGACACTTAATCATAGGAAACATGTCGAACAATGAGGAAACTGGGCCTTCTGACCAAGATGCAGACGAGATGGATTATGAGGGTGAACAAGAGTACCTCGACTATTTGACTACTAAGAAAGGTTTGCAGGTCGGCCTCGATGATGGTACTGATGCCGACATCGACACCGATGACGCCGGCACCGATGGCGACACCGAGACCAGTGGGGAAGGTACCGGCGGGGAAGGTACCGGCCCCGATGCCGCTACCGAAAAGAGGAAGCATAAGAAGCAGAGGATACGAAAACCTAACAAACTAGGGATTGGACGACTTGTGATCACAAAGATGGCACCTGGCAAGTTTGAGCCGTTAGAGCCGGAAGAACCTCACAAGTGCTATGGGAACCAAGTAGGATGCATCCTACGGGGATGCGCAAGCATCAACGACGATGACTTAAGGAGTAAAGAACATTTGACGCAGTTGCTCCTAATGAAGTTGCACAAGAGATTCAAGTTTCCCGACCGAGATGATAACATAGAACAACCGTGGGATGATCCGAAGATGAAAAAGATTAACAATCACGCCATAGGCATGTTCAGCAATGATTTGGCCTCCTGGAAAGGGAGGGTGAAACAAGCTATTGAGGCTGATGAACCCCTGTCCAAGATTCTGGAGGAAAATCCGACACTTACGGAAGAGGAGTTCGAAAAGTTCAAGGACACTTGCGCTACCGAGGTAGCCAAGGCTAAGGCTGCGAAATTCAAAAGCCTTCAGCAAAGGAACATGGGGAAGCATCGCCTCGGAAGCTGTGGCTACCTTGGTAAAAGGCCCATATGGGATAAGGAGGACGCGGAACGTGAAGCCGCGGGTCTCCCAGACCCCTTCGCGAAGTTCACCAACCCCTTGGAGCATGACTTCATCAGGGCCCACTACAAGTGGGACAAGGAGAAAAGGGTTTTTTACACGGACAAGATCACGAGGAAATTGATTAGACTACTGGAGAAGCAACACCGGCTTGCAGCCGAAAGCCCTACTTCTCCGATGAGGCCCAAGTGGGACACCCCTCTCAACCGGGCCTTGAACGAACTTAAGGGACTCCCTTTGGACCAGCGGCGGCAATATGGTCGTGTGCACGGCGTTGGAGACGGCGCCACGTGGAAGGTGTTTTACAACGACGGCCCGGAGGCCAAGAAGCAGAAAAATAAGTTTAGTCAGGCGGACATCGACGCAAAGGTGAAGCTTGCGGTCGAGAAAAAAGCAGCTAAGGACGCGAAAAAAGCAGCCGAGGACAAATATGAGTTGCTACAGCAGGCAGTCAATGCAGTTGTAACTGCCTGCAGAAATGATTTCGCTACTAACTTGGTTCCAGTTATCATCAACTGGGAGAAGGAAAATCCAGACAAGATGGTACATGATTTCCTGATGCCCAGTTTCGTCGCGAGCAACTCCATGAACAACAACACCATCGCACCATCACTTGCTCAAGCAACCGGGCCTCCTCTCGCAGCCGCTCCCGCTCATAGCAGCCCGTCCTCAGTCTCAGGCGCGCTAGGTGGGCCTTCGTCTTTGGCTGAGCTCAACGCCGTCACGGTAATTACATGTCGCACCAACATATATATATATATAGATAATATTCCATTTTTGTTGCCTTTCGGTTGTTTTACGCCACAGACATGTGTTTGCAGGCGAAAGAAACCCCGTGCACCATACTCTACTTGATCAAAGGCCAGAAGGTGGACGTGGGAAAGGGGATGATAATGGACTCCTCTCAACGCACGTTCCACAACCAGCCGATCCCCGCTGGGCACTTCAGGGTTAGCTTGACCAGTGTGAAATCGGGGCACGAGGATTTGCCTCCTCCAGTACAGCATGTGGGAGCAGATGACGAGACCCCGCTGCGGATTGGAAGCTGCAAGGGTTGGGTGCTGCTATGGCCGAAGAATCTTATTCGTCTGGAGCCGGCCGAGAGCACACCAATAACTACCACACATCAACAAGCAGGTGCGGAGACCACCACCCCGCCTATGCAATTACCAGCTCCTATAGTGCCACATGAGAGCGGCGGACGACATGATGAAGGGGGTGCAATAGTACTGGCTGATGTAATTTCTCCTGTAGAACAGAGAATGGATGATGAGACGGAGGTCGACCCTATGGATTACCTCAATACAAACGCGTATGACTGTGACATAGATATGATGAGTCAACCATATGATGAATCGGGCTATCAGCTTGCTAATGAGGATATGGATGATATGCCCGGGCAGGGTCGTACCATGGATTGCAAAAAGTCTCTCTTCATGAAATCCTCACAGGACACGCCTGAAGATGCCGCCTCAACACAGGCTCAACTAGCCGGGCGCGAGGGTCGTACAGTACTTAGCCCAGGAACACTGGGGCAGGGGTTAAGGAAGGGTCTGAAAGGTGTGCCCAAGAAAAAGGAGAGGAAGAGATCGGAAAGGTAACTGCCTCCAAACAAGCCAGAGCACATAGCAGCCAGACGATGCATTCTGAAGAGCGTGTACCCGTGAAAGGTGCGGTCATGTTCCATCTCACGGGCGAGCCGATGCTACCGCCGAAACCGCTGGAGGCACTATCAGGGGATCTCAGGAGACTGCACGACCATGTGATGTCGACTGAGAAAAGCCTACTAGCCTCAAAGGATCCAGGATATCCGACATACGCGGCTCGTGTGCCTGAGGGGAAGTGCTACATCGACACACGGCCCGCGGAGGTGTTCTTCCTGCGGTTTGACCATATCTTTGAGATGTTTCTAACAAGGCGGCTTGATTTTACTATCGTCCGCCTTTTTGCGCTACATATGAGCTCCGTCATGAAGAGTGAAGAAGTCTTGCAAATCTGTGTGGCGGATCTGTACTACATGCATGAGTCTTTCTTGAGTCTCGGCGACTTTGAGCGTGAAACTGCTAGGGAGTACCTCCAAAACTTCATGGTACAGAATAAGGACCGGGAAATTGTCCTCGTGCCTTATCATCCAAAGTAAGTCAGTTCCGGACAACCCTTTCGTACATTTCAATCATTCCTTCTCTCTCATATGGGGAATAATTTGAGGTGTCTTTTCCCCGCAGCAACGGGCGCGCCGACCTTATCGTTCTTTACCCGCAAGTCTCCCACGCCGTGTATTTTGACCCTTCCAGAGACTACGAGAAAAAGGACTACACCCACATAATGAATATTCTAGATGATGCTCTCCAAGGCTTCAGCTTTAGAGGTGGCCACGTGTAGATCAAGAAACAAAGGAACAAGAAGATGGGTTTCGCGCATAAAACAAACTTCTCCTGCATCCATGTCCCAAAACCAAGCAAGAAGGATGGATTCTGCATCATCCATCTCATGATTCAGTTCAACACGGATCACCAAAAGCTTCGCATTAACAGCAGAAATGATGATCATATCCACAAGTGGCTAGAATCTCATGGAGAAGCGAATTATAAACTTAGAGATGACTTCTTTCGCATCCAAAGCGACATTGCGATGATCATCATGAAAGAAGTCGTCGATGAGAAGGGGATGTTCCACCACGGCCCTATATCGCGAGCTGACGTCCGAACTCGCATAGGCATGCAACGTCTAGACCTCACGCCATTCAAGAAGCTAGGGTTCGTCCTTGATGATATGGAAGGATGGAACTTCTAGTGATTTATGATGCCGATGATGATGATATGTGACGGTTGAACTTGTATACTTTTTGTAGCGATGAAACTTTGTGATGTCCACGGTCCCTGCCGAACTTGCGTAACGCTACTTTGTTAGTTTGCGTACGATGACCTGCGTACCTCTAGTTAATTAATTTGTGTACTGTATATGTTGCATCTAGTTGCTAACCCTTTCTTTTTCGGTGTTGCTCTAGTATATTTCGTTGCATATATATGATTGTACATCCTCTTCATGAACATGCATCTCTAACAGGTACCTAGTTTCTTGATGGCGAGATGGAAATGCTATGTCGTGTACAAAGGGAAGGTTCCGGGGGTGTACAACGAGTGGCATGAGTGTCAGGCGCAAGCGAATGGGTTCACGGGCGCCAGCCATAAAGACTTCAAAAGCAGACAAGGAGAAGCTAGTTACTTGAGGTTCACGCTAGCGCGAGAGAGGACTCGTAACTGCCACCTCATGTACTGCATAGTTCCGCTCTCACTCATAGTGATAGCACTTCTTGCGTATAACTTTGTTTAGATGGATGACATTGTTGTAGTTGCAAGTATTCGAGACTTGCATGTATCGCTATTTTCGAGATGATGACAAGATATCACTTTGTGTTGGATGATGATTATGATGAGAATATTTGTATGTACATGCTATGATTACATTTGTGGTCTCGCAGGCATTTGTATGTGTATTATGATGACATTTCTATGTGCTAAAGATTCTTCTACAAAGCCTGTTCAAATACAAAACAAATATGCCAAAAAAACTACTTAAATTAGCAGTAGCCAGTGTATAAAAGTTAGCAGCAGCGCCTCAATAGCAGTAGCGCGTCCAGGCAAAGCGCGCTAGCGCTACTAGCAGTAGCGAGCTTCCTCTAACCGCGCTGCTGCTACACTTGTGTAGCAGTAGCGCCGGTGTGCACGCGCTACTGCTATGTGTTAGCTGTAGCGCCTTATAAGTAGCGCCTGTGCCCGCGCTACTGATACATCCAAAACACGCGCTGCTGCTAGCCTTTTCCCTAATAGTGAAGTAACGAAAGTATGATACATTCTGGAGTTGCATATGGAACATTAGATGCTCACCACGTTTGTTGAACAAACCTTTTGGCACAATAGAAGATGATGGTTATCTCCTTTGCTATGGACATCGTGGCTAACTCGGGTGACATGAAGATGAACACTACCGAGTTGCTTATCCAAGTACGACAAACTATAGTTGATTCTGGGTGGACATAGTCCGGATTGGTCCAGGTCTCCGGACCAGTTTCCCGTGGCTACGAATTGGTGGACCGGCCCGGGTAAGCATTGGCTTGGGCTGGCTCGTTTGGTTATGAGCCTAAATTCCGGTATTCCCTTTTTCTATTCCTACATTATTTTAGTGCATTTTTGTTTAGTAATTTAGAAAACGGGGCAACAATACAATATATACAAGCTACGAAATGAACATATAACAAATTATGTTGCAAAATAGGGCCGGAGTATTGATATATAGGCAATTTATTGTATGAATCATGTAGAAATGGATCGAATATAACATAAAAATTTGGACAATATCTCCATTGATTTTTTGACATCAAACACATAAATTTTGGCACAAACAGTAGCACAAATATGACATATGGTTACATGAGTTCATGTCGATCATTCAACAACACGGTTACAAATTGAAGTGGCAATTCATAGTTCACGACAATTGACAAGTTCCATCTCCAAAACATAACTTAAGCTGACAAGTTTTTGGTTGCAATATAACACAAATGAGTGTTCTAAACATAACATAAATGATTGGTTTCAACATAACACAATTGCAAGAGAAGCCTCCACATGAAAAAATCACTTTGACATCCATCTCCAAACTAGCAATAGTAACATCCACATGATGAGTGTCCACAAGGAAAACAATATCACATAAATATGTTGGGGGATAATATATGATGATGTCCCGGCCTAGTGGTTTCACATCATGTTGGTTCCCGGTCGGGTGGGTCAGGTTGAGGATCCCTTGGCCAGTTCTATCCAGGCCCATGTGGGGTGAACCATGACGCATTATATGAAGACTCCTGGAGACTTGGTGTAGAAGCAGAAGATACCGGAGCCAAGGAGGACCCTACCTCCACTAACGTAACTGACTAGGATATGTAACAATAGGACTCCCATGTGTTATATAAGTCCGTGGACAGGTTCGTCGACAGAGACATTACAATATCTTGGTATTCACCCGTACTTTGTACACACCTGAATTGCAATATACACGAGCAGGGGTAGGGTATTATCTCCACTTTGAGAGCCCAAACCTAAGTAAAACCTTGGCTCCTATTACCACCCAGCCCAGTCGCCTAGCTATAATTCTCATATGAAAAAGTGGAACATATTGGAAGGATGGTTACCAATTGTTGCGCTCCTCCACATTCATGGGTAACTTGATGTCCGAATAACATCCTCCTCATCCTCAGACCTCGCTAATATTGTAGAAGTTAGCCAAATGCAAACATGACATACAAGACGGAGCTCACGTATTCATCATATGCAAGGAAGTAACGAAAGTATGATACATTCTGGAGTTGCATATGGAACATTAGATGCTCACCACGTGTGTTGATCAAAAAGTATCACTGCATGCGCTAAACCATTTGGCACAATAGAAGATAATGGTTATCTCCTTTGCTGTGGACACCGTGGCTAACCCGGGTGACAAGAAGATGAACACTACCGAGTTGCTTATCCAAGTACGACAAACTATAGCTGATTCTGGGTGGACATAGTCCGGATGGTCCAGCTCCTCTGGACCAGTTTCCCGTGGCTAGGAATTGGTGGACCGGCCCGGCTAAGCATTGGCTTGGGCTGGCTCGTTTGGTCATGAGCCTAAATCCCGGTATTCCCTTTTTCTATTCCTACATTATTTTAGTGCATTTTTGTTTAGTAATTTAGAAAACAGTGCAACAATACAATATATACAAGCTACGAAATGAACATATAACAAATTATGTTGCAAAATAGGGTCGGAGTATTGATATATATGCAATTTATTGTATGAATCATGTAGAAATGGATCAAATATAACATCAAAATTTGGACAATATCTCCATTGATTTTTTGACATCAAACACATAAATTTTGACACAAACAATAGCACAAATATGACACATGGTTACATGAGTTCATGTCCATCATTCAACAACACGGTTACAAATTGCAGTGAAAATTCATAGTTCACGACAATTGACAAGTTCCATCTCCAAAACATAACTTAAGTTGACAAGTTTTTGGTTGCAATATAACACAAATGAGTGTTTTAAACATAACATAAATGATTGGTTTCAACATAACACAATTGCAAGAGAAGCCTCCACATGAAAAAATTACTTTGACATCCATCTCCAAACTAGCAATAGTAACATCCACATGATGAATGTCCACAAGGAAAACAATATCACATAAATATATTGGGGGATAATATATGATGATGTCCCGGCCTAGTGGTGTCGCATCATGTCGGTTCCCGACCGGGTGGGTCAGGTTGAGGATCCCTTGGCCGGTTCTGTCCAGGCCCATGTGGGGCGAACCATGACGCATTATATGAAGACTCCTGAAGACTTGGTGTAGAAGCAGAAGATACCGGTGCCAAGGAGGACCCTACCTCCACTAACGTAACTGATTAGGATATGTAACAATGTGACTCCCATATGTTATATAAGTCCGTGGACAGGTTCGTTGACAGAGACATTGCAATATCTTGGTACTCACCCGTACTTTGTACACACCCCAATCGCAATATACACGAGCAGGGGTAGGGTATTATCTCCACTTTGAGAGCCCAAACCTAAGTAAAACCATGGCTCCTATTACCACCCAGCCCAGTTGCCTAGCTATAATTCTCATATGGAAAGTGGAACATATTGGAAGGATGGTTACCAATTGTTGCGCTCCTCCGCATTCATGGGTAACTTGATGTCCGAACAACATCCTCCTCATCCTCATACCTTGCTAATATTGTAGAAGTTAGCCAAATGCAAACATGACATACAATATACAAAATAGTAAAACATATAAGAAAAAAAAGATAGGAAACATACCACCACATTCAAGTCACTCTACACACCCTTGATATAATTGCACCACACACCAAGGACTCAATCATATAAGGTTTCAAAGAACTTGATCCCATAGTCATTGAATACCCAAGACACATGGCTAGGGGCCACTCCTACCTTCGTCCAGGATCTAATTGTCGGTGTTCTTCTTCTGCACATTGGTTAATGGAAATCAATTTTACATGTAAAAGAACACCCTCTACTAGCAGGGTGGAACTAAACTTCGACATTGTCCTTACCTTACATAAACGGCACGTGTGGATCTCTAGGATTCATCTATGAATTATTGCTAAACTATAAATGGGTTTGTCCCAATAATTCCAATAAATAACACATTAAAAATATTGCATATGCATTTGCATGGGGAGCCTTGCTAGTTGGATGGAAACAGAAAATATGTGCTTCAATCTTTCAAACCATATTGGTCACTTCTTTTAGTGTCATTGCTTAAAATAAAAATATGTGCATCAATGTTGAAGCCATACTAATACGTAATACGTATTTGCTAAATATCAGGTACCTAAATTTTATCTTTGTGTTGCACAGTTTCTGTGAAGCATGGGGCAGAAGGAGAAGACGGCGTGTAGAGCGCTGGCCATGGCGAGGTTGGGCTAGGGGGCGCTTACAGGGTTGACAGGTAATTGCATAGAAAACTTCCGATCTATTCATCAACTGTCAAGGTAGTACATAGAAAACCAGAAGTAAAAAAGAAAACATCTAGGTCCGTAGACCACCTAGCCACGACTACAAGCACTGGAGTGAGCCAAAGTCACACCGCCGTCATCGCCCCTCCCTCACCGAAGCCGGCAAAACCATGTTTTATTAGACATTCGGGAAGTCGTTGTGCTAAGGCCCCATAGGACCAGCACACTAGAACAGCAACCGCCACCGATGAAGAGAAGCATAGATCGAAAGGATCCAACCTGTAGACACACGAACACAGAGGAACGAAGACCGGATCCACGTGGATTCACCGAAGAAAAAACGCCGACCAAATCCCACAATATCCACACGCCCTCCGATGATGTTAGAGACACCACCGGAATGGAGGCTAGTCAGGGAGGATCTTATTCCATCTATAGAGAGCCGCCACTGCAGGCTCACATCTCTGAGTAGGACACAAATCCTAACAAAACTAAAAACACATCAAAAAATGGAGCCCTCCTGCCGGCAAGGCCGGGGTCCGCCATGCCTCCATGGTCCTAAGACCACAGGAGACGAGGTAGACCGGCGACAGTGCCGGCGGGAGGCAGGAATACCCTAGCATGCTAGGTGCATGCTACGAGGGGTGCCTTGGTGCATGGCCGGTAATTGCACATTAGGAAGAAGAAGGTGCGTTTGAAGATGAACAGTGCCAGATCTATTTTTGGTCATTTGATCAAGATGTAGTAATCCTGGGAAAAGTGACTAAAGCAAAGAAGGATTTCAGGTACCTCACACTTAAGCGCCCCCAAATAATAATTTATTTTTTGGAGAATAGCAATAAGGACCAATAGTGACCTGAGGACACATGTGGTGGTACGTGCAGCCCGCCGTAGACACAGGGATTGGGTGACTGATTCTACTCGCTTTACATTAAATATCGTGCAAGAAAACGAATAATGCATATTAATAGTAGCCAAGTTGGCCTTGATAGTCGATACATCCTTTCTAAAAATTAAATGCACGCGGTTCTGAAGGGTCAACGGCATTCTTCTTCCATTTCCTACCAAAGAGGAGCTAGCACATGTAATTCACCCCAAAAGTTCTGAGGGCCCGAGAGGGCATGTTTTGTTGAACGGGTTAGATAACCTTCTGAATTTGTTTTTTTATGTATGCTTGTTTATGAATAACGAGCAAAAGTGCCCGTGCGTTGCAATGGGAGGAATATTTTTTCATAATCTTCACTGACGATGACCACATTTTGTTCACATCTTATCAAATGATTTTGAAAATTTGTTCACAAATGCAAGAAATTGTATCTTTTTTAAATTTATTCACTAATTGAAGCAATGTTCACATTTTCAAAAAAATACCGTGGTTGTCAAAAAACTTGCTAATAGAAAGAATTATTCTGAATTTCAAGAAACGTTTAAAAAACATAGTACTATAATATTCCGATCCACCCCGACAGGTAATTCTTCAAAATCCACGCGGGTGTATAGTCACAAAGACTCAGAAACATTACTGTTTAACTACATAGCTTCGATCATTTGTGAACATTTTTACAAATTTGGAAACATTTTTTACTATTTACAAACATTTTTAAAAAAAATATGAACATTTTTTTATATTGCGAACGGTTTTGAAGCATCTTCTTTTAAATAGTATCACCTTGGATAGAAAATAAATCTCAAAAACATAATATGGGTGAACGGATGAAAAAATTAGCGAAACGCATCTTGCTTTATTAGTAGATATAGATATAGATTTGGCAGGCTTACAAGCTGAAGGAGACCACGTGATTCTGGACCAAGTTGCCAATGCACTACAAAGGGAGTTGTTAGCGTGCCCGTGATGATGGTTGTGGTTAAGGTAGATGCCAAATCTTGTATCTGGAGACTGATAGAGCTGATGAATCTGGAGAAGCTGAATGGAATAAGAATGTAGCAGCTATGGATGAAGACTGAAAACAGTTGGTGATTGAAAGTTTATGCTGAGATGATGCGACTACCAGTACGTGGAGCCCTTTTGATGATCTAATCTTGATCAGCATGAGCGTGGGCCGGGGGCGATGGTTCTCTACCCTCTGTAGTATACTCCCTCCGTCCCAAAATTCTTGTCTTAGATTTGTCTAAATACGGATATATCAAGTCACGTTTTAGTATTAGATACATCCGTATCTAGACAAATCTAAGACAAGAATTTTGAGGTGGAGGGAGTATATTGTTGTATCTTAGTTCCATGCTAAGTTTCGTGTTATGTTAGATGCGGCATCAACCCGTGAGACCCTTTTTTGCTAGGATTTTCCCCTTTTACTTCTGCACTGGAGGCTATATTTCTGTTGTTGTTTCTGTTCTGTTATCACTTGACAGTAGAACCAAATCTGTTTTCGGAATGTATGGAATAAGAATAGTATTGGTCCAATAATTCCAACAACAGAAAACACAGTACGATTTTACAAAACATAACACATTACAAATATTACCCATGCGACCACTTTGTTAATTGGATGGAATGATAAAATACGTGCATTATGGCTTCAAGCCATACTAGAAAATGTTCTTTATTCTTTTCACTGCAAAAAAAAGTAAGTTATTTTGCTGGAGAAAAGGAGCAACACCCATGGGAACACATGATAGGCACAGTGTCTCAGACGCAATGTCTAGATCAACCGACCGACCATGGCGGGTGAGCCATTTTTAGTCTTTTTGATATTAGATAAAAGTGTGTTGTGTTTATTTGCTATATAATTGTTCTCATGTAGATTTGTTGCTCATTTAAAAAGGATAAAGACAATAAAGCTCAAGCACAGTGTACAAATTAATTTATTCCGTAAATAAGCTTTGTAGTTCTGCATAAAATCAATGTTAACATCAATTTTGCTTCATCCTGGATTCTAAAATTTAAGCCACAATTATTCCGCATCAACAAAACTATATTGCATTTATTTCCACTTCTTAATTTGTCTTCTCGCATGATGTCACCCTCTCTGGACCATGCCTAGTTTACCCAGTTTATCCATAGGACTAACCCATGAACTGGTCACTTATTGCTCCACTTAATGAGGATGTAGAACTCATGTTGGTTGCTCGGGACAAATAACTAATTTATGTATTTACCCAACCATGTGATATTAGCTGATACTCCATTGGAAAACATCGCCTACTCAGTGCTCCTTCATTGCTACTAGTGACACATAATAATCATATATAATCAAATATATATGTTGAATGAAAGAAATTGTTAAAATTATCAAGAAGTAAATAATAAAACTTTGGACCATGCATGATTTTGGTTTGTTTGTGCTAGAGGTTTTATGTATTCATAAGTTCCTATATTTGTAATCCTTGAAAAAACAATTATTCATATTTATCTCTGGGTCACTCCATATGTAACCTACAAACAAAAAATTCCTAACGGAATATGAATGAAGTTTCACAACTTCAAAGAGAGTAATCTAGGTGACTCGTAGTAGCTTTGTGTTAGTAGAATTTGAAAATAGGCAAGTAAATATTAGAACATATTACTAAGAACATGTACAATTGTTACCGCATCAATTCCTTATTAATACATATCACCGCTGCTAATCATAGGTATGGTAGCTAGCTTAGGATTTTTTTCTATGAACTAACTGGCTATATCTTTACTAACACAATTAAACTAATAGAGTGACATATTTCTTGCCCACATCGGTGCTTATAGATTTGACCTATTATCTAGGAATCTGCAATCCCATAAGAAACCTTCTCTCTTTGATGTAGCATAACCCATTATTGGATTAAATTTATTTAAAGCTTGAATTTGTAAACTTATGCACCTTATATATTTTCACATATTTCAGGAAAAAACTCATTTGTTAATATATATGATAGATAATGATCATAACGATATGAAATTTATTTTAATGTGAATGAAGTATGAATCAACTTTCTTAACATACCACACATATTTTAGGATTAGATATTAGCCAGCTGGAACTTGGAAAATGAAATACACAATATTTTGTAAATATAAATATATTACTAAGGTTATTGTTGAGATAAATGCATCGGGTGTTGAAATCGGGTTTCTTTAGTGCAAAAGTATCTATAATATTGACCTTACAGAAGCTGCAGTGAGCATAGTGATTGCATGGCAATTATTATTAGATAAGGAGATATAGGTTGCGATAGAGATATACCATGCAGAAGAATTGCCAAACAGATACACTCGTGGTACCAAAATTGCATCAGATACAAACATGTCATCGTTTGTTCCTGATAAGGTCGCATGTGGGCGATACCTAAAATACAAAGATTAACCAAAGGCCATAAAATTTAGGTATTATATGAAAAATATTTTATATAAACAGAGATAATGTGTATTTTTGTGTCATTACGTGAGCATCAGTGTAGCTAGATTACCTGGGATATGTCACTGTTTACGCCTCTAATCTGCTAATAGAATAAATAATTTGGAATAATAAATTTGGATAGATATCAGAATACTGGAGAAAGCCATGTATCAGGTTTTTCTCGTCACAAAGATCATAGGAAAGCTTAAAAATGTACTTACTGCTGTGAATAATATCTGCGAAGCTAGTATACATGCCTGAAGATCAGCAGAAAGTTGAATCGTGCACAATTAGGGCTGCCAAATTGATGTTGATTATGCTCACATGCATGTTGTATCTACGAAAAATCACCTAATCGATCTACTCACTACCTACACACCATTCGAGATCCTTGGAAAATACATATAAAAAGAAATATATATGTGTGTGTGTGTATATATATATATATATATATATATATATATATATATATATATATATAAACACCATCTGAGACAAATTACTTTGACGCAAATGTTTGTAAAAATCGTACAAAAATTAGTTGCGTACGTACGTGATGGAGGCGATACCTAGGAATTGCCTTAGTACGCTATAGACAACTGTTTATAGTTGTCGTCGGCACAGGCAGGGGCCTCGAGCGGAGTGATGCAAACAATACTAATCAAATTTATAACTTATTTATTAATGAAAGAGGGGCCGCTCCTCCGAGTTCTATTAAAAAAATTATACGGTTTTTACCCCCAATACAATCTACTAGCAAATAACATACATCAACTAAGATCAATAGGGAGCACAAGCAAGTATCTTCTTCCAAAAGAGAACATTCAACAAGCATGGAGCCCCAAAATGGAGCACAACAATAACTCAAAGACCACCAGAATACATGCAAATTTAAACACTACAAGGGAAGGTAAAACATGGAGTATCAACACCAAATAAGCTATGATAGAGAAACAAATGTATGGGAGATGAAAACCTGCGTAAAAGCTTCAAACAACTGTCCATCAGTAGCAACACTTACCTGATTATCCTAGCCACCAATTCGCAAAACACCATTTCTCGATCCCTTCAGATCGATACACTTCACCTGCTAACTGCTCAAGAAGTCTTCCCCACTATGTCAACACCCTTAACCTTTCCTCCTTTATCTATAAAATGGACCATCCAGCAATCCAATAGAAGATCAAATTTGTTAGAATCAAAGGATCATTAATTATTTTATTTTCAATAATGACACCATGTTTGCATCTCCAAATTGACCAAAAGACAGCAAAAATCTCTATCACTTCACCAATTTATTTTCATTCTTACGATTTTTTAGTCTAGTTCCCAAAGCATTCAAATAGCCTGGTAGGGGTTAAACGTAAACTAAACAATTCAAAAGACTCAATATTAGCCCAACCATAGAGCATTGAAAAACAAAGTGATCAATGTTTTCATCATTTTCATAGAAAATGCACATTTTATTTCATACCCACCCTCTTCTAAGTAAATTATCTTTAGTAAGCATTGAAAAACAAAGTGACATCTATTTTTATCTTCATCTTACTGGCAAGCCAGTATGCTCTGAACAAAACAACTTTTTACCTACTCCAACTGGAATGGATAGAAGGACATCATGCATAAATGCATATTGGTAAGACAAGCCTAAACTAAATTGGTTCTATCGGTAATAAAACCATGAATTGTAAGTGCCAACATCACATTTTTTTTCAATTTTATCCTATACGCCTTTCTTGTTGTTAGTTATAGTTATAGTATTAGAGACAGGCATACTAAGATATTTCATCGAAAGCTGACAAATACAAATATCTTGGATAAACCCACCTTCTCATTCGCTTTCGCAAACAGGAAGAGTTTAGTTTTATACAAATTAATAGTCAAATCTGACATTTGTTCAAAAGCACATAAAATGAATTTATGAGTATTTGTATTGTCTATATCTCATGTTATAATAAATATTTGGTATCATTAGTATATTGAAGCATATTAACACCATATTTCAAATTTCCTCCAAATATCCCTTTAACAAACCCATTTTTCTTAAGTTTTTCTATAGCTAGGGCAAAAACAACTAAATCAAAATAAATAGAGGGGACAAACCATCCCCCTATATATGTCCTTTGTGAGTCTTGAAGTGTGGATCGATTTTATCATTGACGTTAACTCCAACATGCCCCCTTTCATGGTTAACATGACCTAGTCAAACCATATCACTAAAGCCTTCCATCTTTAGCATTTGAAGCATAAATGGCCATTGTTATTATATTACTATTTACAAAATCAACGTTGAATAGCAAGAAAGTTTATGTTTTAGAAGTGAATGGAATTCATAGCATCATGTAAGACAACTACTCCTTCGAAAATGTACATGTCTTCAATAAAGGTAGTCTGAGTACATGAAATGACACGATTAACCTCCAAACTCAATATGCTCACAGGAATCTTAGTTATAATCTTGAATCCAACATTCACGGATAAATAGTTCTAAATGTATGAATTTTCTAAATATCACTGGTTTCTAGCACCAGAGTAAAATTGACATAGTTTAACCTAGCAATGTCCAAGGCCCAGTTTTGAAAATCATCTAGCACACCTTTATGATCCCATTTCACCACATCCCAAAATTCCAAATACAAAACAGTGGGAAGACCATCAAGGATAGGGCTTTTATTTTTCTCCAACTAGAAACCAACATGATGTAATTCTTCAACAGAGAGGGCCACTACTAGGGAAAACTCTAGTAGTAGCGCTTGTTTTGTAGCTAGCAGTAGCGCTTGTACAAGCGCTACCACTAAGGCCTACAGCTAACTGTTAGCAGTAGCGCTAGAATGCCAACGCTACTGCTATACCAAGTTAGCAGTAGCGCTTTATATGGTAAAGCGTTACAGATAATAGGAAGTAGCAGTAGCGTTTCTTCTGGAAAGCGTTCTGCTAACTTTTTGTGTATTTTTGAAAATACAGCTTATTTACGTTGTGGTTTTATATACAGTACTTTCATCATATAATTTTATGACCATGATTAGTTATTATATATAACAATGGGTGAAATGAACGTGGAGTAGATTCAAGTGGAGGCAACATGTGGTGCATGTCGAAAGTACTACTAATCCAAACTTGATCTAGTTTGGATTAGTAGTACTTTCTATGTGCACCCCATGTTGCCTCCACTTGAATCTATTCCATGTTCATTTCACCTACTGATATAAATATATATATATATATATATATATATATATATATATATATATATATATATATATAACTCATCATGCTCATATAACAACTTAGCATCATGCATCATCGATCATAATAATAAATAACTCATCATTGGTATCATAAAAACAAGTCCTACTCATCATCATCGATCATACAACTTCTACTCGATACCACATCATCATCATAGTCATCTAACCAATCCTACTAAGTTGTTCTTAGCACATGATCGCACATGATCATGAGTATTATCTAGAACCTACTACCTTCTCTTAGGTAAAATAGCATAAAACAAGATAGGCCCTGACTCTCCATTATGGAGAATGGAGATTATCCCGTCTCCAATTCTTGCACTTCGCCTAATGTTGCTTCCAAGTACCTCCTTACGAGTGGCCATACATTTGTTCCAATCTTTGATTGTCATGTCTTCATTGCTTTTAGAAATCCAAAATGAACAGGAGTGATTCGTAGGATGACCTGGCTGTATATTCAAAACATCAAGGCGATCTTTCGGAAACATCAGATGACGCACACACTCCTGCGGGATTATCAGTTGAAAAACATAGTAATAACTTCATAGTTAGTAATGTAGTTCAGTTTTAGAAGAATTTATGCAAAGATGCACAGATGTCGTAAGGCTAAAAAAATCTTACCATGAGATCTCCATGGATGTTAGCATAGTTCAACACGTGCACTAGTGGCACATATTGACCATAATGTGGAGGAGTTTGATAATAGACATTGTAATTCTCAAGATCAGTACAAAATGCGACCAGATGATTTTTCTCCTGATAAGTTAACTCAGAGCCATCGGTGTAGTAGGTTCTGCCTACCATCTTCCGCACATTCTTTGAAGAATGAAGATAAGCTATCAATGGAAATAAGCTGTCAACTATTTTGAAATAAACAATATAAATTACTTAATAACTATGTTTGAGAAACTCACATAGCGGTAGAATTGGAAGCGTATCAACAAGGACCCAATTGTCCAAATTGTCTACCTCGATGTCAGGATCACCAAGACCCATGGTGAAAAACATACCCTGTTGAAAATCATACATCTTGCATAGTGCTTCCCAATCTGGGCAACCAAAATTGGATACGCTCTCAAAATTGTATAGATTTACCTCAAAATCCATACCATGATGGGTCCTTAGGTGAATTTTCTTTGTTTCATTCCTCTCATGATCTTCAAAACCCATCCTCTTCAAGGCATAGCATCTTGCATGGCATGGGATAAGCTAGTCGAATTGTAAAACACGAAAATTACACGTTGAAGTAGTAGAAGTCGAGCTTAATTATGAAAAAACACTTTGCGTTGCAGTGTACCGTTTCACAATCGAAGGCCTCCTCGAGCTTAATGCTGAAGTGCCGACCTTCAACCAAGTGAGGCCTGTCGTACAAACCCCGGTTGTCACCGCACCAGGAGCACTCCCCGGGACTTTCGTCCGACGACATTTCCTATGTTCATAATTCAAATATTAAACTTCTAAAATACAATATATGTACTACAAAAACTAAATTAGATCATTATTATTCAGCACGGGTTGACTATCGGTCCGTCGAGTCTTTTTTTTTGAAAACTCTCAGCTCACATGGTGTCTATATTCGACCGTTGGTGATGGTCGCTCCTCCCTTCATCCCCGAGTGCATTAAACCAAAATGTCTAGCACACGAAAACGAAGGAGAAGCAAACCCCA
Source organism: Triticum timopheevii (assembly GCA_963921465.1). NCBI lineage: Eukaryota > Viridiplantae > Streptophyta > Magnoliopsida > Poales > Poaceae > Triticum > Triticum timopheevii. Next base: position 481,860,312 of record OY997270.1, on the reverse strand, counting down.
CGACAACAGTCGGCATTCTTCTTCGTTCTCTCATATATGGTGGACACACTCCCTCGCTAATTTTTCGACCATCACTGATGGTCGTTACTCCTCCCTAGTGCCTAACAAAGGTCTAGCACAAGGAGAAGAAGGAGAAACGACCCCCACGACAACAGTCGGGTTTCTTCCTCTCTCATATATGGTGCAGACTTTCTTCCTCACTCCTTTTTTGATTGTCATGTATGGAGCCTCGACAGACTTAAAGTCAACCCGAAATGTCTTTTAGTTATATTTTTAGAAAATCCAGGCCACTCGATATTTCCTACATATTCTAGCACAAGTCATGCCAAAATTCACGGAAAAATCCGGCATGACCTTTTCTAAAAAAAGGACATATCGAGCACCTAAAATTTTCCGGAATGGAAATTAATCAACACTCTGGCAAAACATAGGCCACTCGGAGGACATATCCTATTTGCATTCAAACTTGATGGTCATTGCATTTCAATGGTTGAAAATATGACCAAAAACATTTCAAAATATCTTATAGGACTCGTATTGACATGGAGATTTGGCTAGTATCACCTCGAGGTTGGAGGGGGCCTGTGACGGGGACGACGGCGGCGACGACACGGGCTCCTTTATTTCTGCAAAAACAAAATATAAACGAAAACATTATTATCATCATCCTAGGACTTAGTGAAACCCTATGTCTAAAGCTTTCTCCTAAACTTATAAAACCTAGTTCTAACCCTAATAATTTGTACTGCCCACCTATCCATCCATTTGTCTAAACCTAGTTCCAACTCTAAAAATTGGTAAAACCTTGTTCTAACCCTAAAAAATGAAAAGACCTATACATTTACTAAAAATCCCCTAGTTCTAACCCTAACATCTATCCTCCACCCATCTATCTATATATCCATCAATCCATCTATCCATCCCTTTGTCTATCTATGCAATATATAAAAAAACCATTGTTCTAACCATCTATCTATCCATCTATCTATGCAATGCAGGAGGGGTCAGAGGGAGGGAGAGGGTCAGAGGGAGAGGGCTGGGAGGGAGAAGGGCGAGGGATGAAGGGAGGGAGCAGGGAGGGAGAAGGGCAGGGGATGAAGGGAGAGGCAGGGTTGGAGGGATGGAGGGAGAAGGGCGGGATGGAAGGAGAAGGGAAGGAGGAAGACATACCAGGCGGCAGCGGCGGCGGGACCACGGTGGCGGGCGGTGGCAGCGCACGGGAGTTGGAGAGAGAGATGAGAGTGTGGGAGGGAGAGTGATCGATCGGGCCGGCGAGGAGAGGATAAGGTATCATTAGTAGTAGCGCTGGCTGGAGGCCCAGCGTTACTGCTATGTCTCTAGCAGTAGTGATGGTTCCAGCCAGCCGCTACTACTACGTGTAGCCCTTGCCAGTGGCCATGGGACCTCTTAGCAGTAGCGCTGCCAGCGGGCACATCGCTACTGCTACTCTAGTACATGTAGCGCGTGTTGTCAACCGGCGCTACTACTAAGTTGCAATAGCGTTGGGCCCATAACCAGTGCTACTACTAAGCTCCTGTGTATAGGCATTTCCCTAGTAGTGGGCTCTACCTGTGGCATAGAAAAAGTACCAAAAAATTGAGGAATATCCTGATTTCTTAAAGTTATATTACAACTATCGGTTTGCCCAGCAAGTTTATTATGAAAATTTGTGATATACATGAGCTATTCTTCTGCTTTGATCACTCCCTCATCTTATTGCGTAGTGGAAATTCAAATATTTTTATTTTGATATTCGCTCTCGCATTATAATACCTAGTTCTGCAGTCACCTTCTTTAATTAATTTATCTTTATATATTTGCAACTACTTTAACTCCACCTATTTTGTAATCCTAGCTAACTGATCTCTAAGCTCTTTCTGTTCTTGCCTATCGCAATTAGAATGGGCAAAATTCTCAGCATTGTTATTCATGGTATTTAATTTAGCTATGGTTGCAAGTTAAATTTTCCTACAGCATGCGTCAACATTTCCATTCTTTTTTCCTCAACATTCTCAACATTTTCTCCCATCTGTCTAAATTAGACCCAGAGTTAAGTATCAATAAAAATTTTGGTGATAATTTCCCTAAAAAAATCTAAGCACTCATGCATTCTTAAATTTGAAGATGGGTTGATCCTTGCAATGGTCTCTGGAATAAAAAAAATAAAGGACTGTTATCGGAAACCTCTCTAACTAAACAAGTATGATAGACAAGGGATTATGTTCCTCCCATTCATGAAAAAAAATTGTATACATTTTCAGAAATAGGGTTCGTCTATATTTGTCCAAGTTAAATACCTAACATTAGGTGGCATCTCTCTCAACCGAGCATGCACAATAATAGTGTTAAACATAAAACACCAATGGTTAGTTTTATTGGAGGTGTTTTCACAACTTTTCCGGATGATATGTAAATCACCTCCCAGCAAGGAAGAGATTATCATTCTATACCCTCGTTTATCCAGCAAGGAAGCTAGTTTTCCGTTATAATTGTGCATCCCTAATAAAATTAATAACCTTTCAAAGTTCAATCAAACTTTGAAATTTTCCCAAAAGTATGAACTCTAATAATGTACTTCCCAACTTCAACGTGTACTCCATTAAAGATATCATTATTTATGCCAACCAAAATCCCTCTAGATCTTCCTCTAGGAGGGTTCCAACGCCACAGAAACATTCTTCGATCACAAAGCGAGTGAAGTTCATGTTCAGAAAAAAATGTTCTTTCAAGTTTCTTGGAAATGAACAAAGTCCACCTTATTTTCCAAACTAACTTTATATCACATATATTTTTGGTAACATCTTTCCCCCATCCCCCTCACATTCTAGAGAACCCCAACCCCCTTATTGTTGAATAAAAAACATTTAACATTTATTTTTATTTTTATTTAAACTCCCAATGGAAACATAGTGCTTCACATAGCTATCCTCGTGTCATTTTACTAGAGATGATATTTTTTTCAACTGGCCAAAATAATCTTTCTCCAATTCAACATCAAAATGTTCATTATCAGAGTAGAGCTCATCGAGAGAGTATCACAAGTGGTAATATGACCTGGTAAGCTACAATTTTATTTTCTGTTATTTTCTCTATTAATGATGTTCTAAAGAAAAATTCTTCCTCCATTTTTCAATAATATCCAAATTACGGTCAATCATTTTTTTTGAATGAAAGGGGTTGCCCCCCTGCCCCAATTTTATAGATTGAAGCAGAAAACAGCAGTCACAACCAGATCAAAGTACGACTAAAGCAACACACTAGGAGGCTACGCTACCTAGCGCTTGAGAGCAGAAGTTCTCTCCACCGAAACATGAAGAAAATCCTAAGTAGTATTTATTACATAACCAGAACAGAAGGGAGAAGCAAACAAAGCAGAATCTTCGACTCGCGTGGCTCTCATGTCCTCCTCCCACAGCTCACTTCCAGGCTATCCGCATCAGCTCTCCACGCCATTTGTCCAGCAGGAGGATGCACCTTTGCAGCAGAGTTGCTTGAGCATCGTCGCAGAGAACCTTCCACTGGTGCAAATAACAGCTTAGCTTTGCAAGAATTCAGTTCACGTCTCTCCATTTCTGCCCCTGAAAACACAAACTATTTCTCAGTCTCCACAAGCTCCATAAGGAAGCAGCAATAACCATGTTAAGCACAGGCTTTTTCTTATGTACTTGCCAAAAAGCAAAAATATCATCAAAGCTAGCAATTCTATCAATTTCAAAGAAGTCAGATGCAAATCTCCACACATGTCGAGCAACTACACAGTCAAACATCAGATGTTGTAGAGATTCGGGCTCTGCACAAAATAGACATGAAGGATCCTCAACCTCCCTTCTTTTGGAAAGGTTATCCCTGGTCAGGATTTTATTATGAGCACACAGCCACAAAAATACATGTATTTTCTGAGGGCATAAGATTTTCCAAAGATCATCTTTGATAGCAGAACCTACCCCCCAAAGTTTATACTTTTATAAAAGGATTTCACAGAGTATAAACCATTAGACTCTAAGGACCAAATTGGCATATGAGGGTCATCTGATAAAATGCACTGTTGAATCATCCTAGACAGCACATCCCATTTGTTCATCCCACTTTGATCTACACATCTTCTAAAAGACAACTTAAGTTCTCGATCGTCCCACTCCTGAGCCACAGTACATTCCGTTTGGTTACAAATACAGTACAAATCCCAGAATTGCACCTTCAGGGAACAATCCCCAACCCAGGTATCATGCCAGAAGCTAATTAATTCACCATTGCCTAATTTCCATCTGTAGAAATTTTTAGCAGCAGCTAAAGCCCGGTAGAGCCACCATCTCCCTTTGCCCAAAGAATGTTAGGAGTATTCACTCTATACTTGTACTGGATGATTCTCTTCCAATCAGCTTCAGATTCATCAAAGAACCTTTTGCCCCAGGAAGCTAACAAGGCCATATTAAATTCCTTGATATTAGGTATCCCCAACCCTCCATATTCTTTTCTCCTTGTAACATATCCCCAATTAGCAAGATGGTACTTGTGTTGGTCCCCAATATTCCCCCAAAAGAAATGAGCCATTTGAGAATTAATGGCATTGATAGCCCATTTGGGAAACTTAATGACAGACATAAGATATGCAGGTATGCTAATTAAGCATGCACAAATCAAGATAATCTTGCCTCTATATGTGAGATATCTCCCGAGCCAACCAGAAATGCCCTTTGTAATCCTATCTATAATGGGCTGGATGTCTTCTCGTCTCAACTTGTCATAATGCAAAGGAACACCTAGATACTTAATAGGAAAGCGTCCTTTTTTGCAACAGAAAATCTGGGCAAAATCATTAGTCACATCTTCTCCCATATTGATGGTCATTAAGACACTTTTATGAAAATTAATTCTCATCCCTGAAAGAGATTCAAAACATGATAAAAACCATTTAAAATTCCTAGCTTTATGGGTCAAATTTTCCAGGAAAAGGATAGTATCGTCTGCATATTGCAGACTGACCACAACCCCTGGGATTATATTGGGCAGAAGCCCAGAGATTAGGTCTTGAGAAGCTGCTTTTTTTAGCATTTTCGTAAACACATCGGCTACTAAATTAAACAACAAGGGGGAGTGGGGGTCCCCTTGTTTAAGTCCTTTCCCACCCACAAAATAATTCCCATTGGTATCATTAATTCTCACAACAAAAGTACTGTTAATCAAGGTACTTTTAATCCAAGCAATCCATTCGGGGCAAAAACCCCTAGAGTGTAACATATCGAACAAGAAATCCCAGTTAACCCTGTCATATGCTTTCTCATAGTCTAGTTTAAGCACTAGACCTTGAGAACCAGATTTTTTGACCTCATGAATCACCTCATGAGCCATAACAACACTCTCTAAAATATATCTCCCTTTAATAAACGCCGTCTGGTTCGAAGAGATTAATCTACGGCCAATGGGGGAAACCCTATTGGTCATGGCCTTAGAAAAGATCTTAACACCACAATTGCTCAAACTGATTGGTCTAAATTTCTTTAAATCTTTGGCATCAGGTTCTTTAGGAATAAGGACGATCAAAGCAAAATTCAATCGTTGCAAATCTAGCTTGCCTTCTTCAAAGTCTCTCACCAATGCCATAAAATCGGCTTTAATCACCTCCCAAAAGGTTTGATAAAAAAGAAATGACAACCCATCCGGACCAGGTGCACCATGTGCATATGATCCAAAGATGGCTTCTTTGATCTCCTCCTCGGAGAAGTTACTTTGGAGACGACCGTTTTCCTCTTCAGTAACCAGATCATCTTCCTCCCAAAAGGAAGGCCCAAGATGAACTTGCGGTTTTTTATCAGCCCTAAATAAGTTCTTATAAAAGGTAGTTGCTACTTCCAACATTTCTTTGGTACTGAAAACAGGACCATCGTCCCCGTTAAGTTCAGATAGGTGATTGTTCCTATGCCTATGGTTAGCTAACGCTTGAAAATAAGCATTGTTCTTGTCGCCATCAACAATCTTACGATCTCTAGAGCGCTGCCAGAAGGCAGTTTCTTCCTTACTCCAAATGATATTAAGCTCATTTTTAATCTCTCCCATCTGCTGTCTGTCCACGTCGTTGATCTGATTCCTCTCCGAAAAGACATCCAGGATATCAAATTCGAGCAGAAGCTCTCTCTTCCTCTTTTTAATACCTGCTTCTATATTAATACTCCAACCTTTAACTTTCTTCCTAAACAACTTGCATTTATTCATCCAAATATCCATGGCCGACTTGCCATGAACTGGGGTGTTCCAGATGTTGCGCACTAAATCTTTGAAGTCAGGTTGGTCAAGCCACCACTTTTCAAATCGAAATTTTTTGGGCGAGGTAACCCTCTGAGCACCAGTGTCAATGAGGAGGGGGGTATGATCGCTCCCAACACGTGGGAGAGCTATCACCACGGATAGAGGAAATTTGGTATCCCAAGAACCCGAAGAAAAAACCCTGTCTATTGTGGCGAAGATAGGATTATCCTGGTTGTTGCTCCAGGTAAATTTCCTATTAGCGCTCTTGATCTCCATAAGGGACCATTTATTGATCCAATCATTAAACAAGAAGGAAAACTGGTTATTAATAATACCATTGTTCTTATCGTCAGTCGATCTGACCAAATTAAAATCCCCTCCCACCAAAACTGGATAAGTGAGAGTATCCATAGTATTATGGAGTTCAGCAATAAACTCTAATTTCCTATCATTGTAAGAAGTGCCATAAACAGCCACTAGATGCCAGATGAAACCATCACATTTATTTTTCACAGTAGCCACAACACAAAATTCTTTGTTAATAAAGCCTATCACTTCAAATAAAATACTTCTGAGACCCACGAGGATCCCCCAGCTGTATTTACCGCTGGTAGAAAATGCCAAACAAATTCCTCCCTGCCAGATATAAATCTAAGCACACCTTGATCAACATTTTCTTTCTTGGTTTCAAAGAAACACACAAAATCCAGATGATTATTACTAATAAAGTCACCTAGGCACTGATTTTTCCCAGTTTGACCCATACCCCGAATATTCCAAAAGGCTCCTATCATTTAACTTTAAATGGGTGTGACAAACCACAAGGCTTCTTTTTAGTGTCTAGGACAGGGCTTTCCATTAATGGTTCAGCAGTGCCATCCGAACCATTAGCGAGAAAGTCACTGTTAGAGGCATTTGTCTCATCCATCCTGGTCTCTAAATCAAGATTCTCCGGGAGAACAATCTCCGGGTTATCATCAGCAAATTTAAGACAACGATTTTTCTCTTCATCCACCATATCCATAATAATAGCTACTTGTTCATCAGTGCTATTTCCAATGCATAGATCAACCTTACTAGCATTAGAGACAAGAACATCAGGACCAAGGACAGCAAAAGATTTACCTTTGAAGGTGTTGGGAATTTCCAGATTCTTCTTTTTCATGTACGCGGCTGCTTTGTCCATGATCTTAATATCTCCATGATTCCTAGTGTTGGGTTTGCTTGTGAGAATTGGACCCCAGACAGGCAAATTCTTGACGCTTGGTTTTTTCTTCTGGACTGATTCCACGCTCTCCAGGGTTTCCAGTAGAGATCTTTTGACAGATCCCATTGCTAAGGCCAAATCATCAGGTAAACACTGCATTTCCTCCACCAAGTCCTCTTCCTCTTCATCACTTTCAAGCATTTCAAATTTACTCAATTGCGCAGAGCAATATGCCATGTGTGCTGACAAGGGATCAGATCTTCCAGAAGGAAAGGACTCTGCAGTAGTGGATTTTTCACTATCTGCCACTTCTTTCTTCTCTGGGGTTTTGTCCCTAATCTCCCCCCACAAACTCTTCATGAATTGTGTCCAGCACGTTGGGAGGATGAAAATCCACTGCAGAAGCAGCTCTCTGTAATTTTGACTGACTGGAGCTAGCATCCAGAGAGTTCTTGGAAGGAAAATTGGCTTGGTCCAGTTCATCAATAGGTTCTCCCATATCTTCTTCTTGAGTTTTATTTTTGTCAGACATGTCTTCATTGTTATCTTCTTCTTTTTCCATATTATCCACATCTGGGTCTAGATCATCTCCATCAGAGTCATCCCCTATTTGTTCAAAGCCCTCAACAGTGAAGAACAGAATGTATAGCTTTCTCTTCATTTCCACTAGCCTCTCAAAAGGAATTTTTCTGGGATCTCTACAGGCCACTTTCACTCTGATCTTCTCATAAAAACTCTCAAAAGGAATTTTCCTGGGATCTCTACGGTCAATCATTTTAATAGAGCAACCAAAGTTAACATCGACTAAAGAAGCCATGTGCTGCAATGGTCTGTTATAGATGGGGAAGTATGAGCACCCATACCATAATTTTCTTTCGTCGATCCTCATATGAGGACCTTCTTCAGAAGAAGACGAGGCCACCCCTAACTCTTAACTACTTTATCTCTAAAACTGTCAACACATTCTTGACTCTCATTGTAGTCCATAGGTTATTCATTTGATTGAGACCTAGCACAGATATACAAGGATATGGAGCAGCGAGCAGAGGGCACACGTGGTTGGCGAAACGCAAGGCGCTGGATCGGCCGACTGATTCTACTCGTTTTCGAGTCGACTAACAGCGGCCAAGTTGCACTTGATAGGTGATACTACATCGGGAATGGGATCTTTGCAATAAATTGCACGGAGTTCTCAAGCCTCAACGACGTTCTTCTTCCACTTCCTGCCAAAGAGGAGCTTGCACAGGTAAAACATCTTGAAAAATCTCAAGGGTGAACGAAGTTTCTTGGCGGGCATGCAGGGCACGAGAGACATGTCTGCCAAGCGCGGCAAGGCCCTGGTCCAGTCGGACGCGGGGAAGTATGTGGCGTGGTCGGGCGTCGACCAGCCGGAGCTCGCTGCAGAGGGGCTCGGGTGTGGCTTGCTCCTGCTCAGGCCGCTTTCCTTCGCGCTGCCACACTACGCCGACTGCCACAAGTTCGGCTACGTCCTCCGAGGCTCCGGGGTCGCCGGTGTCCTCCCGGTCGCCACCGGGGACGCCTCCCCCGCGGCCAGGGAGAGGGTCGTGCGCCTCGAGGCCGGCGACGTCATAGCCACGCGCACTGGGGAGGTCTCGTGGTGGTACAACGACAGCGACGGCGATGCGGGCGACCTCTCAATCGTGTTCATGGGCGACACGGAGCGCGCTGTCAGCCCGGGGGACATGTCCTACTTCTTTCTCGCCGGCGGCAACAGCGTCCTAGGCGGCTTCGACGCGGGCCTCCTCGCCGGGGCATGGCCTGGCGTGACCAAGGAGCAGGCCGCCGCCGTGTTCCGGAGCCAGGCAGCCGTCATCCTCACCGGGCTGAGCAAGAAGCTGCCCGGCGTCCGCCCGCGCGAGGACGACAGGAAACGGCTCGTCGTGAACGCCGGCCAAGTCGCTGCAGGAACCCTGAAGACGCTCACCGCGGCCGACATGGCGGCGCTGGGCGGCCTGGGGATCAGCGTGGTTCTCGGCCGGCTCGAGCCCGGCGCCGCGCGCGCGCCGTGGGTGCTACGCGAGGGTGCGGCGCAGTTGGTGTACGTGGCACGCGGGAGCGCGCGCGTCCAGGTGTCTTCTTCCGCGGGCGGCCAGACGCTGCTGCTGGACGAGGAGGTCGCCGCGGGGAGCGTGTTCGTCGTACCGCGGTTCGCCGTGACGCTCATCTCCGCCGGCGCCGACGGCGCACAGTGGGTCTCCCTCATCAAGAGCGCCAGGTACGTATATGTGAATTTCGCTACTTCATATGTGGAATGGCAATAATTACTGATTATGCTGTCGTGCTCGCATGGCAGGCCCGCGGTGGAGCACCTGACCGGTGATGGCTCGATGCTCGGCGGCCTGACCGCGCAGGTGGTGCAGGCGTCGCTGAGCGTGGCGCCGGAGTTGGTGGAGCTGCTCGGAGTCCGCAGCGCCGAGCCGTCGCATTGAGCGGTCGGTGCACGCGTTCGCGCCGCGGCGTCCGTTCCTCCGTCCGAAAATACTTGTCATCAAAATGAACAAAAAAAGATGTATTTAGAACTAAAATACATCTAGATACATCCCCTTTTATTCATTTTGATGACAAGTATTTTCAGGGAGTACTTTCCGTGGCGTGTGTGTCCCGTATGCTCCGTTGACGTGTACCACATGATCTGTATTATTAATTATACGCTGTTACGTCTCTATACGTGCTTACTTACGTGAATGAGCAAAAATAATTCTGTGCATTGTTGTATTCATATGAGATCACAAGTGTGTTACCCCTCGGTTTGGGTTATACGTTGTTACGTCTCTTACTTCCGTGAATAAGGAAAATAATTCTGCGCGTTGTTGTACTCATGTGTGATCTCAAGTCTGTTACCCGTCTGCTTGGGTTTTACTCCATTCATTTCTTTTTTACTTTGCCTACTAGTTTTGTTTTAAATTAAACTTTCTAAAGTTCGTTCAATTTCATATATAGAAACAGTTTAGCTACTTGTAAGTCAGCCCTAATTTAGAATTTGGGCCTATCGAATTCAGGATGAAGGAAGCATCAGCCACCAGAGGGAAGGAAGGAGCAGCCGCTGGCTCGCCGGACAAGCAGCAACTCTGTGTCTATCTTAGGGTGCCAGGCGACCCCAAATATTTATCTTAGGGTGGCACGCGACCCCTATACCCATCTTAGGGGATGTTGCCCGAAAAAATTGTTCATCGCTGGGGTTGGATGGATGGCCGAGGGCAACGGCAGCACGGCGGTAGGTGACGGTTGGGGGAGGGCAGGGCGGCGGCAACGGATGGTTAGATCGGTGATAAATCGGTGGTTCGAGGTAGAAGATGAGTAGTAAATACGTTTTCGAGGTAGAAGAAGGCATCTCGCCGTTGATTTTGCATCCGAGGGCTGAAATGATTCGACTCAGTCGATTGGTCTCTATCTAGTCCCATATAGAAAACATATCAACGTTCATAATATCAAATCACTATCATCAGATCCATCACAGAATATACTTCATACTCTCTCACTTCCATAATGTAGTGCGTATAATTTTTTTGAAAAGTTAAACTTGACAAACTACAACAAAGTTTATGGATCGAACTACTTATATCTTCAATACCAAATATATGAAATATGAAATATATATGTTTGGCACGCTAGGTGTAAATATTTTTCTCCGCAAACTTTGGTCGAAGTTGATGATATTTGACTTTTTAAAAACTTTATATGCACTACATTATGGAACGTAGGGAGTATAGTATTGATGTAGTATTGTGTATCATGATATTAGTTATTGTAAAAAAAATGCGATGGTAAAGGAGTTTATTCCAAATGAATAAGGTTACAATGAAGAGGCAATAGTTCGTCAATACAAGGCGGACCTCTACCTAGCCACACAGCAGTAGTACTCTCCATGCGACTATACAAAACCAACCGATCTGCTACCCTATTTCGCTCACATTTAATCTTCAACGGAAAAAACTTCCTCTCTACCATAAGATGCTTGGCCTCAGCAACTAAATAATCATATGCCGACCGGGATAGCTTGTGTCCACTAAAAGCCGACAAAGCGTCCGAAGAATCTGACTGACCGATGACCGGAAAGCTAGTATGTTCAGTTGGCAGTGCCATCCTTGCATTAACCCATGTAACTCCGCCTCCGGTGCATCGTTACAATTAAATAGACAATGGTAGGCCGCAAAGATCACACTCCCGTCATGTCTCCTCAAGATCATTCCCGCCGATGCCGATTCGTCCAACTCGTAGAGAAGGCCCCATCAACGGATAAGGCAACCCTGTCCGCCGGTGTGGTCTAGGCCATGGCAACAAAACAGTAGCCACCCTTTCATGCACAGCCGGCCTTTCCTCCAACAATGGCATTTTTCCTTTGATAATTTCCTTTGTGTTATATTTCTTGGATAGGCCAAGAGATTGCATGTAACTTTGAAGATAATCAGATGACACCTGGGTAGATGGATAATTAGTTATTGTAAATTTGGCAAAACTTTATAAAATTCAGCCAAAACAGAACAATAATACCAAATTAAAAAAGAGGAAGCAGTTTTCCCAGCGTCCAAACTTCACCCTCGTCTTGGACTATGTGGTGCCAAAGTCATCATGTTCTTGTCAGTTTTCTCGTCACGTAACCGAACTACCTAAGCTGGTCAAGCTTGACCCGTTATGTTTTTCCCCTTTAACCCAACCAGTTTTCTCCCCATAATATTGAACCATTGCATTGTAAAATCTTGAAATTTCAGAAGATACTAGAAAAATAACACGTAATCCAATAAACATTCCCGTAAAGCACTTTTTGCCACATGATTTGTGAGAAATAACTACTTAGTTTCAGCCTCAATTTTGCATTAAAAATTGAACTCTAGAGAATAAAAATATATGTGCAAATCACAAATACTAATTCAGTAAAGTATTACCGTAAGATTTAAGGTGTCTTGAACATATAGTTTGGGAGAAATATGTGTGTTTAGTTCGTGACTCGAAATCTGGTTGACAAATTATAACACACATCTAAAAATAAAATAAATTACAAATAATTTTCTAAACATTTTGGTAAAATCTCAGCTCTTTTTTATTGATGGTCTTGGACAGCCCTGTTGAGTTTCAACCTCAAATGTTAAGTCCGAAATACTAAATACATAGAACACTTTGTAAACATTCCAGTAAACATCACATATTAAGTTCAGGTAATTTGTTTTGCTCTTTTTAGCAGATGATTTGGGAGAAACATGCATGTTTATTTTCAGCATCAAATTTTCGGTTCAAAACGGAAATTGAAGACAAACATTTGAAGACTTCAGTAAATTACGTTTAACTAAGTGAGCCTTCTGGTTAATATCGGCACTTTTTATGTTTAGACTCGGTCTTTATGTTAAAAAGTAAACAACAGTTTATTTTCAAAAACATTCTAGTAAATCATAAATGGTTATGTGAGCATACTAATAAATTTGACTCTCTTATTTCATTGACAATTTGGGAGAAACATGCTTGTTTTTTTAGCCACAATATTTGCTCCAAAAATGCAGCCTACACAAAAATAATACTGAGAATGGTGTAGTAAACGACACGTAATTCAATGAGCATTATGGTAAGATTTCAGCCCCTTTTAAAGGATGGTTTTGGAGAAAAAAAAGTAAATTGGATTTTGGATAAATGTGTCAAGGGTTTTTACGTCGATCCTAATAGTGTTACTAGAGGGACTAGATGAAATTTGAAGTCAATAGGATGTCATGTCAAGAGACCAGAGGGTCCTAGGCACAAAACACCACAATATATCGAGTTTCAGGCCCCAGTATGTGTATAAGCCCTACCACCTGACTTGATCTTTCCTTATATATGTCGAGAATATAGAGGATTATAATGTCGATGGAGGGACTCGGCTAATTCTGATGGACGCGAAGATTTGAGTGTGAAGTGCCAGGATCTTTCTACGTGGTGTGGCTAAAACTAGGGTGAGGGAGAGGTCCCCATCTATGCCCCCCTGGCGCACCTTGTACAACACGTCTTATGGAAGGTTCCATGGCGGTGCGATGGGGCGTGGATGGATAGACGTCAAGCACGGTGTCGACATATAACACGTTTGGACCTTTTCCTATGTTCTAGAGAGTGGTTCCTAGTTCCCTTGCTAGAATATGATGGTAAGCCTTTTCCTTGGGTGGTCACACTTCTTCTGAGATCAATGTGGTATGTTTGGGCATTGGAACACCCACTTGAGAGGTGATGGGAGGCAGGCTGATTGGTAATTTGACTTGTCACTGACAAGCCCCCCATCAGTATTCGTAATATATCAAGGTCCATGAGTAAGGTTGATGTAGATACTCGTGGACTTCTTCAGCTTGTTCTCCAATTGGATGTAGTGTTAACTCCATTGATATCTCATTGTGATATTGTTTGTCCTCAGCGTTCTTCATCGATAGGAAGATAGTCGATCTAGATGCCTTTTTTGAGGAAGAATGATTTGGACATGTCAATAGGTAGATAGAGAGTCTTTGTATATGCCTTTTGTCCATGTTGAGTGATTACCGTATGTCGAGTGGAACTAGTCAGTGCATGGTGAATATCACTTGTCTTCCGCACGTGCGGCTCTTCAGTCTTGGATGTGCTATGGCATTGGGTTTCCTAATGTCCTCCTTCTGGTTGGGTGCCACATGTAATGATGGCGTGCGTTGGATTGGAGATATTTACGGGTGGTTATGTAATGAGGCCTAGACTAGAGAAGCGCTTGATTTGACAACTCACTTCTACTTCCTCTGTCTTTGACGAGGTGTTTCACCACTTGAGTGGCCTCTGTTTTCTGCATTCACTCAGTAGCATACCACAACCTTGCATGCAGAGAGGTATTACCAACATTTTAGGTTTAGATTTTTTTTAGTTAGGATTATCTCGAAAAGTATAAAACGGCGATGGGGCAGGGGCATGGTGCAGACTTCATCATCCAAAAATAGCTCCCCAAAATTAAGATCGAATCTTAGGGGAGTTTCTGATCTCCCAGCCACAAAAACCATTGTGGAAACACCTTCCCCGGAGATGGGAGAGGGACAAGGAAGAAGAAGGTATGGGCCCTTTGCTTTCTCTTTCGGTAAGAAGTCCGCAAGGGGAAACCACCATGACCTCCATCGACTACACCACCAATCTTCTTCCTTTGACTTGTGGGTTCCTCCTTGTACCTTTTTAATCAAAATATGATGTTTGATACAATAAACTATTTCCCTATAATTTGTTGCATTATCTTTATGCCTGAGTGGTTTTTCTTTTGTTGTTATGTTGTTATCTAGTATGATTTGTATGAATTGTACGTTTGGATATGGTGATGTACTCTTGTGCTACTATATGTCTGCACTTATATTGGATCATACTTGAGGGTTAATAATGTTTGATGATGACCGTTCCCGAAGTATTGGAGTTATAACCTACAGGATACTTGCGGATGATGGCTAAGGGTTCAATCGTAAGTACTTTATATGTTCCAAAATTTGAAGTGCTAGGTTTGTCGTAAGTCAAACATCTTTCATTTGATCAAGTCTACAGAAAAATATACTAGTATCTACAACAACAAATTAGTCTCACTAGATTCATCACACCAGTACAGGATCGAGCTTTGGAGGCGGGTTGGGTACATGGTCCAGTAGTAGATCCTCATTCCAGCTCAAATCATGTGTAGCTAACAGTCAACACAGCGGAGGCTGTTTTGAAACCTCCTCCGGTGCATTTACCTGCAGGTGTTTCTGCCATAACAACCGCATTCAATGCCCGAGGCGGTTTGCTCAATACAACTACTTTCATTAGCTTTTTCATGTCTGGCAATTATTTATCTTTGCTTACCAACCCTGCAACTAGAAATGGCGAAAATATATAAACATAATACACATGCATGTATCATTCATTTGCACAAGAAATTTTTGTTTCATAACACACAAGCATAGTTGGGGTTTCAAAGTCAGCATGTACATTTACACGCTTCAGAGCCAACACATGGAACATATTTGTGAAACGTACAAAGATAAGTCAGTTTTGATGAGCTCATACTATGTCCTCCCCAAGTAGTTTACCCGCCTTGCCTTTTCATGTTCTCTACAATACATCTCCTTACAAGTTTTTTGTGATGTAAACTAAATATGCATATTAGAGGAGGTGGTGGAGGAAATGTGACTTTTTTCATTTTGTTCAGTGCCCCTTAAATGTAATCTGTTCTCAAATATATTCACAAGCATGTCATGATTTACATTAATACCATGAGTATGACTAAACTAAATAAAGTTTTCTTCGAACAATTATACCTACGTCCAGGATCATAACTTCCTCCATATAAGAAGTTGATTAAATGGATCCATAAGAGGGCAGTACTGTCCAGAATGCAAACTTATTTCACATGAAGAGAAGATTCTGTTGTGGAACGTAGTAATTTCAAAAAATTTCCTACGCACACGCAAGATCATGGTGATGGTATAGCAACGAGAGGGGAGAGTGTTCATCCACGTACCCTCGTAGACCGTAAGCGGAAGCGTTAGCACAACGCGGTTGATGTAGTCGTACGTCTTCACGATCCGACCTATCCAAGCACCGAACGTACGGAGCCTCCGAGTTCAGCACACGTTCAGCTCGATGACGATCTCCGGCCTCCCATCCAGCAAAGCTCCGGAGATGAGTTCCGTCAGCACGACGGCGTGGTGACGATGATGATGTTCTACCGGCGCAGGGCTTCGCCTAAACTCCGCGACGATATGACCGAGGTGGAATATGGTGGAGGGGAGCACCGCACACGGCTAAGAAACGATCCGTAGATCAACTTGTGTGTCTATGGGGTGCCCCCCAGCCCCCGTATATAAAGGAGCAAGGGGGGAGGCCGGCCGGCCCTTGGGGCGCACCAAGGAGGGGGGAGTCCTCCTCCTAGTGGGAGTAGGACTCCCCTTTCCTAGTCCAACTAGGAAGGAGGAAGGGGGAAGGAAAGAGGGGGAGAGGGAGAGGGAAAGAGGGGCCGCGCCCCCCTCCCCTAGTCCAATTCGGACTCCCCTTGGGAGGGGGCACGCCACCTCCTGGGCTGCTGCCCTCTCTCTCCTCTCAGGCCCACTAAGGCCCAATACTTCCCCGGGGGGTTCCGGTAACCCCTCCGGCACTCCGGTTTTCTCCGAAATCACCCGGAACACTTCCGGTGTCCGAATATAGTCGTCCAATATATCAATCTTTATGTCTCGGCCATTTCGAGACTCCTCGTCATGTACGTGATCACATCCGGGACTCCGAACAAACTTCGGTACATCAAAACTAATAAACTCATAATAAAAATGTCATCGTAACGTTAAGCGTGTGGACCCTACGGGTTCGAGAACTATGTAGACATGACCTAGAACCATTCTCGGTCAATAACCAATAGCAGGACCGGGATGCCCATATTGGTTCCTACATATTCTACGAAGATCTTTATCGGTCAAACCGCATAACAACATACTTTGTTCCCTTTGTCATCGGTATGTTACTTGCCCGAGATTCGATCGTCGGTATCCAATACCTAGTTCAATCTCGTTACCGGCAAGTCTCTTTACTCATTACGTAATGCATCATTCCGTAACTAACTCATTAGCTACATTGCTTGCAAGGCTTATAGTGATGTGCATTACCGAGAGGGCCCAGAGATACCTCTCCGACAATCGGAGTGACAAAACCTAATCTCGAAATACGCCAACTCAACATGTACCTTCGGAGACACCTGTAGTACTCCTTTATAATCACCTAGTTACGTTGTGACGTTTGGTAGTACCCAAAGTGTTCCTCCGATAAACGGGAGTTGCATAATTCTCATAGTTACAGGAACATGTATAAGTCATGAAGAAAGCAATAGCAGTATACTAAATGATCAAGTGCTAGGCTAACGGAATGGGTCATGTCAATCACATCATTCTTCTAATGATGTAATCCCACTAATCAAATGACAACACATGTCTATGGTTAGGAAACATAACCATCTTTGATTAATGAGCTAGTCAAGTAGAGGCATACTAGTGACTATAGTTTTGTCTATGTATTCACACATGTATCATGTTTCCGGTTAATACAATTCTAGCATGAATAATAAACATTTATCATGATATGAGGAAATAAATAATAACTTTATTATTGCCTCTAGGGCATATTTCCTTCAGTCTCCCACTTGCACTAGAGTCAATAATCTAGATTACATAGTAATGATTCTAACACCCATGGAGTCTTGGTGCTGATCATGTTTTGCTCGTGAGAGTGGCTTAGTCAACGGGTCTGCAATATTCAGATCCGTATGTATCTTGCAAATCTCTATGTCTCCCACTTGGACTTGGTCCCGAATGGAATTGAAGCGTCTCTTGATGTGCTTGGTCCTCTTGTGAAATCTGGATTCCTTTGCCAAGGAAATTGCACCAGTATTGTCACAGAAGATCTTCATTGGTCCCGATGCACTAGGTATGACACCTAGATCGGAAATGAACTCCTTCATCCAGACTCCTTCATTTGCTGCTTCAGAAGCAGCTATGTACTCTGCTTCACATGTAGATCCCGCTACGATGGTTTGTTTAGAACTACACCAACTTACAGCTCCACCGTTTAATATAAACACGTATCCAGTTTGCGATTTAGAATCGTTCGGATCAGTGTCAAAGTTTGCATTGACGTAACCATTTACGACTAGCTCTTTGTCACCTCCATATACGAGAAACATATCCTTAGTCCTTTTAAGGTATTTCAGGATATTCTTGACCGCTGTCAAGTGATCCACTCCTGGATTACTTTGGTACCTTCCTGCCAAGCTTATTGCTAAGCATACGTCAGGTCTGGTACACAGCATTGCATACATGATAGAGCCTACGGCTGAAGCATAGGGAACATCTTTCATTTTCTCTCTATCTTCTGCTGCGGTCGGGCATTGAGTTTGACTCAACTTCACACCTTTTAGCATAGGCAAGAATCCTTTCTTTGCCTGATCCATTTTGAACTTTTTCAAAATTTTGTCAAGGTATGTGCTTTGTGAAAGTCCTATTAAGCGTCTTGATCTATCTCTATAGATCTTGATGCCCAATATGTAAGTAGCTTCACCGAGGTCTTTCATTGAAAAACTTTTATTCAAGTATCCCTTTATGCTATCCAGAAATTATATATCATTTCCAATTAATAATATGTCATCTACATATAAAATCAGAAATGCTACAGAGCTCCCACTCACTTTCTTGTAAATACAGGTTTCTCCAAAAGTCTGTATAAAACCATATGCTTTGATCACACTATCAAAACATTTATTCCAACTCCGAGATGCTTGCACCAGTCCATAAATGGATCGCTGGAGCTTGCACACTTTGTTAGCACCTTTTGGATCAACAAAACCTTCTGGCTGCATCATATACAACTCTTCTTCTAGAAATCCATTCAAGAATGCAGTTTTGACATCCATTTGCCAAATTTTATAATCATGAAATGCAGCAATAGCTAACATGATTCGGACAGACTTAAGCATCGCTACGGGTGAGAAAGTCTCATCGTAGTCAACCCCTTGAACTTGTCGAAAACCTTTCGCAACAAGTCGAGCTTTATAGACAGTTACATTACCATCAGCGCCAGTCTTCTTCTTAAAGATCCATTTATTCTCAATGGCTTGCCGATCATCAGGCAAGCCAACCAAAGTCCATACTTTGTTTTCATACATGGATCCCATCTCAGATTTCATGGCCTCTAGCCATTTTGCGGAATCTGGGCTCATCATCGCTTCCTCATAGTTCGTAGGTTCATCATGGTCAAGTAACATGACTTCCAGAATAGGATTACCGTACCACTTTGGTGCAGATCTTACTCTGGTAGACCTACGAGGTTCAGTAGAAACTTGATCTGAAGTTTCATGATCAATATCATTAGCTTCCTCACTGATTGGTGTAGTTGTCACAGGAACCAGTTCTTGTGATGAACTACTTTCCAATAAGGGAGCAGGTACCGTTACCTCATTAAGTTCTACTTTCCTCCCACTCACTTCTTTCGAGAGAAACTCCTTCTCTAGAAAGGATCCATTCTTAGCAACGAATGTATTGCCTTCGGATCTGTGATAGAAGGTGTACCCAACAATCTCTTTTGGGTATCCTATGAAGACACATTTCTCCGATTTGGGTTCGAGCTTATCTGGTTGAAGTTTCTTCACATAAGCATCGCAGCCCCAAACTTTAAGAAACGACAACTTTGGTTTCTTGCCAAACCACAGTTCATAAGGCGTCGTCTCAACGGATTTTGATGGTGCCCTATTTAACGTGAATGCGGCCGTCTCTAAAGCATAACCCCAAAACGATAGCGGTAAATCGGTAAGAGACATCATAGATCGCACCATATCTAGTAAAGTGCGATTACGACGTTCGGACACACCGTTTCTTTGTGGTGTTCCAGGTGGCGTGAGTTGCGAAACTATTCCGCATTGTTTCAAATGTAAACCAAACTCGTAACTCAAATATTCTCCTCCGCGATCAGATCGTAGAAATTTTATTTTCTTGTTACGATGATTTTCCACTTTACTCTGAAATTCTTTGAACTTTTCAAATGTTTCAGACTTGTGCTTCATTAAGTAGATATACCCATATCTGCTCAAATCATCTGTGAAGGTGAGAAAATAACAATACCCGCCGCGAGCCTTAACATTCATTGGACCACAAACATCAGTATGTATAATTTCCAACAAATCAGTTGCTCGCTCCATAGTTCCGGAGAACGGCGTTTTAGTCATCTTGCCCATAAGGCACGGTTCGCAAGTACCAAGTGATTCATAATCAAGTGATTCCAAAAGTCCATCAGTATGGAGTTTCTTCATGCGCTTTACACCGATATGACCTAAACGGCAGTGCCACAAATAAGTTGCACTATCATTATCAACTCTGCATCTTTTGGCTTCAACATTATGAATATGTGTATTACTACTATTGAGATTCAATAAAAATAGACCACTCTTCAAGGGTGCATGACAATAAAAGATATTACTCATATAAATATAACAACCATTATTCTCTGATTTAAATGAATAACCGTCTCGTATTAAACAAGATCCAGATATAATGTTCATGCTCAACGCTGGCACCAAATAACAATTATTCAGGTCTAAAACTAATCCCGAAGGTAGATGTAGAGGTAGCGTGCCGACCGCGATCACATCGACTTTGGAACCGTTTCTCACGTGCATCGTCACCTCGTCCTTGGCTAGTGCTCGCTTATTCCGTAGTCCCTGTTTCGAGTTGCAAATATTAGCAACAGAACCAGTATCAAATACCCAGGTGCTACTACGAGCTCTAGTTAGGTACACATTAATAACATGTATATCACATATACCTTTGTTCACTTTGCCATCCTTCTTATCCGCCAAATACTGGGGGCAGTTCCGCTTCCAGTGACCAGTCTGCTTGCAGTAGAAGCACTCAGTTTCAGGCTTAGGTCCAGACTTGGGTTTCTTCTCTTGAGCAGCAACTTGCTTGTTGTTCTTCTTGAAGTTCCCCTTCTTCTTCCCTTTGCCCTTTTTCTTGAAACTAGTGATCTTGTTGACCATCAACACTTGATGCTCCTTCTTGATTTCTACCTCCGCAGCTTTTAGCATTGCGAAGAGCTCGGGAATAGTCTTGTTCATCCCTTGCATATTATAGTTCATCACAAAGCTCTTGTAGCTTGGTGGCAGTGATTGGAGAATTCTGTCAATGACGCTATCATCCGGAAGATTAACTCCCAGTTGAATCAAGTGATTATTATACCCAGACATTTTGAGTATATGCTCACTGACATAACTATTCTCCTCCATCTTGCAGCTGTAGAACTTATTGAAGACTTCATATCTCTCAATCCGGGCATTTGCTTGAAATATTAACTTCAACTCCTGGAACATCTCATATGCTCCATGACGTTCAAAACGTCGTTGAAGACCCGGTTCTAAGCCATAACGCATGGCACACTGAACTATAGAGTAGTCATCAGCTTTGCTCTGCCAGACATTCTTAACGCCGTCAGTTGTATCAGCAGCAGGCCTGGCACCCAGCGGTGCTTCCAGGACGTAACTTTTCTGTGCAGCAATGAGGATAATCCTCAGGTTACGGACCCAGTCCGTGTAATTGCTACCATCATCTTTCAACTTTGCTTTCTCAAGGAACGCATTAAAATTCAACGGAACAACAGCACGAGCCATCTATCTACAAACAAACATAGACAAGCAAAATACTATCAGGTACTAAGTTCATGATAAATTTAAGTTCAATTAATCATATTACTTAAGAACTCCCACTTAGACAGACATCTCTCTAGTCATCTAAGTGATCACGTGATCCAAATCAACTAAACCATAACCGATCATCACGTGAGATGGAGTAGTTTTCAATGGTCAACATCTTATGTTGATCATATCTACTATATGATTCACGCTCGACCTTTCGGTCTCCGTGTTCCGAGGCCATATCTGCATATGCTAGGCTCATCAAGTTTAACATGAGTATTCTGCGTGTGCAAAACTGGCTTGCACCCGTTGTAGATGGACGTAGAGCTTATCACACCCGATCATCACGTGGTGTCTGGGCACGACGAACTTTGGCAACGGTGCATACTCAGGGAGAACACTTCTTGATAATTTTTAGTGAGAGATCATCTTAAAATGCTACCGTCAATCAAAGCAAGATAAGATGCATAAAGGATAAACATCACATGCAATCAATATAAGTGATATCATATGGCCATCATCATCTTGTGCTTGTGATCTCCATCTCCGAAGCACCGTCGTGATCACCATCGTCACCGGCGCGACACCTTGATCTCCATCGTAGCATCGTTGTCGTTTACGCCATCTATTGCTTATACGACTATCGCTACCGCTTAGTGATAAAGTAAAGCAATTACAGGGCGTTTGCATTTCATACAATAAAGCGACAACCATATGGCTCCTGCCAGTTGCCGATAACTTCGGTTACAAAACATGATCATCTCATACAATAAAATATAGCATCATGTCTTGGCCATATCACATCACAACATGCCCTGCAAAAACAAGTTAGACGTCCTCTACTTTGTTGTTGCAAGTTTTACGTGGCTGCTACGGGCTTAAGCAAGAACCAATCTCACCTACGCATCAAAACCACAACGATAGTTTGTCAAGTTGATGATGTTTTAACCTTCGCAAGGACCGGGCGTAGCCACACTCGGTTCAACTAAAGTTGGAGAAACTGACACCCGCTAGTCACCTGTGTGCAAAGCACGGCGGTAAACCCAGTCTCGTGTAAGCGTACGCGTAATGTCGGTCCGGGCCGCTTCATCCAACAATACCGCCGAACCAAAGTATGACATGCTGGTAAGCAGTATGACTTGTATCGCCCACAACTCACTTGTGTTCTACTCGTGCATATAACATCAACGCATAAAACCTAGGCTCGGATGCCACTGTTGTGGAACGTAGTAATTTCAAAAAAATTCCTACGCACACGCAAGATCATGGTGATGGTATAGCAACGAGAGGGGAGAGTGTTCATCCACGTACCCTCGTAGACCGTAAGCGGAAGCGTTAGCACAACGCGGTTGATGTAGTCGTACGTCTTCACGATCCGACCGATCCAAGCACCGAACGTATGGAGCCTCCGAGTTCAGCACACGTTCAGCTTGATGACGATCTCCGGCCTCCGATCCAACAAAGCTCCGGAGATGAGTTCCGTCAGCACGACGGCGTGGTGACGATGATGATGTTCTACCGGCGCAGGGCTTCGCCTAAACTCCGCGACGATATGACCGAGGTGGAATATGGTGGAGGGGGGCACCGCACACGGCTAAGGAACGATCCATAGATCAACTTGTGTGTCTATGGGGTGCCCCCCTGCCCCCGTATATAAAGGAGCAAGGGGGGAGGCCGGCCGGCCCTTGGGGCACGCCAAGGAGGGGGGAGTCCTCCTCCTAGTGGGAGTAGGACTCCCCTTTCCTAGTCCAACTAGGAAGGAGGAAGGGGGAAGGAAAGAGGGGGAGAGGGAGAGGGAAAGAGGGGCCGCGCCCCCCTCCCCTAGTACAATTCGGACTCCCCTTGGGAGGGGGCGCGCCACCTCCTGGGCTGCTGCCCTCTCTCTCCCCTCAGGCCCACTAAGGCCCAATACTTCCCCGGGGGGTTCCGGTAACCCCTCCAGCACTCCGGTTTTCTCCGAAATCACCCGGAACACTTCCGGTGTTCGAATATAGTCGTCCAATATATAAATCTTTATGTCTCGACCATTTCGAGACTCCTCGTCATGTCCGTGATCACATCCGGGACTCTGAACAAACTTCGGTACATCAAAACTTATAAACTCATAATAAAACTGTCATCGTAACGTTAAGCATGCGGACCCTACGGGTTCGAGAACTATGTAGACATGACCTAGAACCATTCTCGGTCAATAACCAATAGCGGGACCTAGATGCCCATATTGGTTCCTACATATTCTACGAAGATCTTTATCGGTCAAACCGCATAACAACATACTTTGTTCCCTTTGTCATCGGTATGTTACTTGCCCGAGATTCGATCGTCGGTATCCAATACCTAGTTCAATCTCGTTACCGGCAAGTCTCTTTACTCGTTACGTAATGCATCATTCCGTAACTAACTCATTAGCTACATTGCTTGCAAGGCTTATAGTGATGTGCATTACCGAGAGGGCCCAGAGATACCTCTCCGACAATCGGAGTGATAAAACCTAATCTCGAAATACGCCAACTCAACATGTACCTTCGGAGACACCTGTAGTACTCCTTTATAATCACCCAGTTACGTTGTGACGTTTGGTAGTACCCAAAGTGTTCCTCCGGTAAATGGGAGTTGCATAATTCTCATAGTTACAGGAACATGTATAAGTCATGAAGAAAGCAATAGCAGTATACTAAACGATCAAGTGCTAGGCTAACGGAATGGGTCATGTCAATCACATCATTCTTCTAATGATGTGATCCCACTAATCAAATGACAACACATGTCTATGGTTAGGAAACATAACCATCTTTGATTAATGAGCTAGTCAAGTAGAGGCATACTAGTGACTATAGTTTTGTATATGTATTCACACATGTATCATGTTTCCGGTTAATACAATTCTAGCATGAATAATAAACATTTATCATGATATGAGGAAATAAATAATAACTTTATTATTGCCTCTAGGGCATATTTCCTTCAGATTCATCATTTCGAGTAGCCGGTGCTAGCTCCTAACCCTTCATCTTCTCTCTAGAATTGTTTTGCAGAAAACTAAACATAATGTCATCAACGCCTTGACATTTTGATGACACTGTACAAAACGCTCTTTTGGAAAGTGTCTAATACAGTAAACCAAAATGTCACAACACGAGAGCATGTATATGTCCCCCTCGATGTCCCTATTGACAATAAAGAAACACTTTTTTTTCTAGACTTACACTTGGTAATGTTATTTTAAAATTCAAAAATTATATTCACCAAATAAATCAAGCCTTTCGGACAGCAGAAAAGATGATGGGCAAAACTGTTAAGTTACAAGTTTGCACAGTGTCACCGAAATAATAAAGCACCTGCAGGCCAATACAATTGTTTAAATTTAATACATCAAGTGAGGTATGTAATCTATAAGCAACAAAGACATAGTTACAGATCAATCAACATATAGTTTAAGTAAACTCTAAAGCCTAAATGAATTTCTATAAGTAGCTGCTAATAGTAAAAAAAATCCATAACCACACAATTATAACCCCCTAAACATCTATAAGAGCATACACACTAACCCTACAAAAATCCATTAGCGTGAAGGATGTAACACTTAGGAGCTCACCGTGTCGGAGATCCAGTATGACGTCGTCGTAAGCTCTTCTCCCATGTGGTGGAGTCCACCTGTGGAGGCCTCGGTGGATGTTGGCTGCATCGAAATATCACTCTTTGTAGCCACCACCCTAGTCTCGTGGTCGTCAATTCACCTTAGTGAACGGCGTATCACCTGCACCTGGTTCAATTGTTCTCTTCCAACATTGTGTTGTTTTTTGGAGTGGCTCTTTGAGCTGTTTTAGGGCTCTTCGACCTGGTCCAGGGCGCGAAACAACTGACTTTTTTGGGACATCTGCTGGAGAAGTGAGCATGCTTTACACATGCAAAACAGGTGATGTGGCCAAACTAGTCATTCTGGTTTTGTTGGTAGTTGGGTTTGGGAGGATGTGTTGGGGTTCTACATAGTTATGTGGGGTGGCATACTCTTGCGTTGGTGGTTTCTAATCATGGGGCTTCTTGTTGCTTGAGCTTCCTAGTGCTCGCATCTTGCAATTGCGAATTTCTTCTATTGCGTGACGCTTGTCTTCAAGCAGGAGGGCCTTGTTCACCAAGCCTAGGAAGTTTGTGAATTCACGGACAATTACTTGGTCATTCTTCATGCAATCCTTCAAGGAATCATTCCATCTTGGTGGCAACATGAGGGATCCCGTGTGTCGGTGTGTGTATGTGACGTGACTAAGCTCACTTTGAGGAAGCCTTTGGTGTTTACTGTAGATTTAATATTACGCCCACTGGCATTTCTCATGTCAAAATCAGTTTTGAAAGTGGTACTTCATTTTAATGAAAGTGCAACTCGGGGTTACAAATCTCAACAAAATTTTGGTTGGTACTAAAAAATTTGTAGCTTTACTAGTTTCAAACCAAATTGAAGTTGGGTAAAATTTACTATAATGCAGAGAAATGTGATACATTGAAATCTGATTTATTTATTTATTTGTAATTTTGGATATTTTAATGAGGTCAGGAATTTTTATGGCACAAAAAAGTTGATTTTATATATATATATATATATATATATATATATATATATATATATATATATATATATATAAAAGAAAATACAGTTGCACTTTTCTTAAAAGTGCAAGTCACATTTTTTAGTAAACTAATCTAATGCTCTTCTGAAAGCAACTTAATTATATGATTTTGGATCTGAAATTTCTAGGGATTGTAGACACATGTCCTATGAACATTCAAACAAAATGTAGCGGATTCCGTACACACAAAAAAACCACCAGCCCACGACATGCTGGTGCTGGCAAACGGGGCCCATGGCACAACCTCGGGCTGACCAGCAGGGTCCACATCGACGTCAATAATCTGGGGGCATCATCAAAGTGTAAGAGCTCCAAGAAATCAAACTGAACAGGGCCAATTAACCATTTAACTACTACAAGTCCATCATCTGAGTTTCAACTTATTGCACAAACCGAAAGGCACTATAGCCACTTGGTAAAGTTCGGCACCTAGTTACTACTCCCGGAGAGTGCTCCTAGCAAACAATGGTCGTCAAACAGAGAACCCGACCGGTCATCAGACGTCGTCATCATCGACCACCAGCACGCCGCCCTCGTCTGCTGCAGTGCGCTGCAGTCGCTGGGTCGCCTTCTCAACCTAAGCACACACATGACATAGAGATGCACCTCGCTTCAGTTTGATTACAGGAAACGTTCCAATTAACCAAGTATATCCAGTTCCTCCCAACTAAACTAGACGGCCATTGCGCCTAACAGTAGCCATAAACAGATCATACACTGAGCTTAAACCAGAGTGCAGTGCAGTGCGTTTCACATAAGTAATTAAAACGCAGATAAAACGTACGAGAGTATCATCGATCTCCATCACACAATGATTAAGTTCAGAAAAAAAACGATAATAGTACCGTGTCATTGCCATGAGCACAGCGAGAAATAGAAGATTCAGCTGAAATAATCATGCATGGAATGGGAGGAGAGCGAGCCCACCTCGCTGTCCCAGTTGGTCCTGGCCGTGATGACGATCAGAGCCACCGTCTGGACCGCGACCCCTATGATCAAGCCCCACCAGATCCCCTGAATTACCACAAACAGATGCAACTGATCATCAGACCTCTGGAAAAATATGTTGCAAGACAGAGGTTAACTAACTGAAGATGACATTAGCGCGGGAAGGTAATTAGCTTACAGCTGCTCCCAGGCTTGTTTTGAACCCGAGGACGCATCCAATCGGCAGCCCAATGATGTAGTAAGCCCCGACGTTGACATAGGCAACTATGACCTGCCACCCGCTCCCGACCGCGACTCCTGCAGAGATTCCAGGAGCTTAGTTCCTTTGGTCAATGCAAACTAGGTAATGTATGATCTCTGACGGAATGTCAGGTGTACCTGAGAGGATTGGCTGGATCCCATTCAAGAAGATGCTGATGGCCAGCAATGGCATCAGAGCGATGACGGCCTCGATCACCGTCGTACTACTTGTGTAGAGGGTGCTCAGCGGGTACCTGAGGGCCATGACTACGATCGTGGCGAGAATGCTGAAGGCGATGCTCGCCGTGACGACCACCATGACCGACAACCTCGCGACCTCTGGATGGCCAGCGCCAAGCTCGTTGCCGACGCGAATGCTGCACAATACGTTGATGCAAATGTTTGATCAGCACGGGCAAAATTGGTATACATCCTGGTAGGTCTCGTTCATTTGCACTGACCTGGCCGCATAGCTCAAACCAAGCATGATTTGGAAGTCCCAGTTCCAGTAGTTGATGCTGAAACAAGTCAAAGAGATAGCGATGCATGTTATATCTTATGTGTGAATATGAAGATACGATCAGACATTAAAACTTCCAACCAGTCTGTAACTATAACATCGGCTGAATCGTGGAGCGGCGTACCAGATAGAGAGTGAATCAAGAGCAATCTCTGAGTTGGGGAGGAAGCCAGTCAGAAGCACAAATCCTTGCACGTACCAGACCTCCAACCTGAGCAAGAACACAACGATGCCTGACATAAACAAGCAAGAACTACCAAACAGTTAACTAGAAATGGCTGATAAATTCACTCACGCTAGCATAACAGCCGACGCGAAGGCAAGCTTGGCGTATCCCCAGAGGCCTCTGAAAGCGAGCATGGACAGCCCAGTCCATGTCTCCTTACAAGCTGGGCTCCAGATGATGTACGCCCATGTCAACGCCACGAGCACCCACCAAGAGAAGCTCAGAGTCAAAGCCGCGCCGAGAAGGCCAAAGCTGAGCACGAATACAGCGAGCCAAGAGATGAAGATGTGGAAGACGAGCACAGCAAGCACCATGTACGCCACAGGGTTGACGATGTTCTGAGCCTGCAGGAACCTCTGCATCGGGCAGAAGAGTGCAAACGCGAGCAGCTGCGGCACCAGCCCACGAGCATACAGCTGCCCCGCCACAGCCACGTCCTCAGTCTGCCCAATGAGCCGCAGGAATGGGCCAGAGTACCAGTAGAAGAAAGCTATGGCGACGGCTGTCACAAACTGGAGGACGAGCGCTCTCTGGCAAACAACGCCCATCGCCCTGTACCTCCTCGCACCGTAGGCCTGGCCGCACACAGTCTGCACTGCAGTCGACATGCCAAGCTGCATTCCGCATACAAGTGAGAAGATGTCATTTCTAAGCAGCACAAAGGACTATACTACATAGTGCAAGAACGAGCGCAGGTAGTTACCATGATGCCGTAGGCAAGGCCCTGGATGCCGATGTTGGTGATGGAGGCCCCGGCGAGCTCGAGCTCACCAAGGTGGCCAACGAACATCTGCGTGACAAGGCTGAGAGTGAAGCTGAAGAGCGTGATGAGGATGGATGCCCATGAGATGCGCCATAGGTTGCCGGCCTCCCACAATGCCAGCCGCGACAGCACATCGAATGGCACCGGCTCCCGCCGCAGCATCTCCTCCGAGGCGGCTGACTGGTCATCGATGAAGTCCAGCAACGGCGCCGTCGCAGCGTCGCCATCTCCCTCCATTGTCTCCTCCCCTTAAGTGTTTCACTCAGTCTAGTACATTATGGACCAAGCCCTTGTGATGCTGATATATGCATGAACATGTTACTGTTCAGTAGTTGCAGCTAACTAACCTTCAGGTTCAATACCTACCAGTCTATTGACTGGTTGTGAATAGGTTGGTGACAGGTGCAGGGGTATGAGCATGAAGCATGAAACGTTACCAACTGAACACAAAACTAAAATCTGTCAGTTTTATGTAGAAGAAAGTGAGTAAGCTTTCCAGTATGTAATGCATCTGTTTCTAACAATCAGATCAAATCTTAAACATTCTTGCCAATAAATACATGATACATCAAAATGTCAAGACAGCAATAGCTTACATTTCTTGTTTCAGAAGACCTCTTTCTAAAAACTTAACTATAAGCTTTCCAGCAGCTGGTTGTTTCTCTAAGGTCAGCTGATTGTCAACTTTTCGACAGAATTTAATATCAGGAATTAAATTTCTCTGAAACATCTGGCACGCCACATTGTATGACTGAACTGCGAGACCTCTATTAAGAAAACTCTCCATCAGAATGTGGCATGTCTGAGCGTCTCTCTGTGAGGCAGTTCTCAGTACCTTGCTGAGGAGACTGTAAGCTTCATTTATTTTACCTAATGCACATAGCTTCTCGATGACCTGATTGTATACACTCTTAAGCTCTTGTCTTGCTAACATCTTATCCAGTACATCGAGTAATTCTTCCACTGTACCCTTCTCACAGTATCTATGTATCACTGTCCTGTATGTAACAAGTGTAGGGACAATTCCTCTATTAAGCATTTTCTTCACAAGCTCTGTCGCTTCTTTCAGCCGACCTTTCTTTCCCAAAGCATTCACAACAACAGTATAAGTTACAACATCTGGATGCCTGTTGCTGAGATACAAGTCATCCAACAAAGACAGCGCTGATTCCAAATCCCCCTGCCGAGAAAATCCATGAATTACAGTAGTAAAGTTGATAACATTAATGGTACAACCTTTGCTTTGGCACTGCTCCATGAAGTCTTTGGCCTCCCCCAGCTTTCCTTCCTTACATAATGCATGGATCAGTAAGTTAATCTCCACAGTAGTGGGAAAGAAACCCTTCTGCAACATCTGGGCAACGACATCACATGATTCCTTTAGTTTCCCTTCTCTTCTAAACCCATGCATTACAACACTGTATGTGATATCACTGGGAGTCCACCATTCCTCTCCACTCTTGTTTAGCAATTCCCAAGCCTCTGAAGTTTTCCCAGCTTTGCAGAGACCATTTAACAGTGCAGTATGTGTGACTATGTTTGGCTTGCAGCCATTCTTATACATATGCTTCATCACCTTCCTTGCTTGATCAATTTCTCCGATCCGGCAGAACCCATCAACAACTGCGCTGTATGTCACAACGTCAGGGTGACATTCTTTTGAGATCATCTCACTTACAATCTCCTTCGCCTCAGCCATCCTCCCATTCAAGCAGAAAGAGTGCACAACTGCACTATATCCAACCTCATCAACACGGAACCTTTTCCCCTCTGACTCCCTCAAGAACTCCAATGCCTCGTCTGCATGTCCATGCTTTGCAAGCACATGGATAAGCATGTTATATGTGACCTGATCTGGAAATAGACCCGCATCATTCCTCATCCTCCCAAGCAAACCCCGGACCTCTGCCACCCTCTTCTCCTTGCACAAGAAGCCCATGGCTGTATAATAGGTAATCTTATCAGGTGGGCACCCATTTTGCAGCATTACACCGATCATCTCTAGCGCCTCAACAACCCTCCCCACACTACATAACCCCTTGATAAGGCAATTGTATGTGATTACATCTGGCTCGACCCCAACACGGCGCATCCGCTCGGCAAACTCTAGCGCCTTGTCAATGCGCCCGGCAAAAATAAGCACATTCACTGTCACATTGCATATAGATATGTCAGGTGCGCACCCGTCCTTCTGCATGAGTTGGAGCACGCGCATGGCGGAGCGGAGCTTCCCCGCGCGGCTGTATGAGAGCATGAGATGTGCGAACTGCTGCGTCCCACGCCTCATGCGGCGGCGGATCATGAGGCGCATGACGCGCCGGGCCGGATCATGGAGCCTGGTGCGGCTGAGGAGGCTCAGCATTTCGTCGAACACCTCCGGGGCGTGACGGTAGCGCCACTGGCGGTAGCCCCAGCGGAAGAACTCGAACGCGGCGCGGGCGTCCGTCTGCGCCTGCGCGCGGAGCACGGCGCGGACCTGCGGCGGGGAGAGCACCCGGAGCAGGTGCCGGAGCTGCGCCTCCAGCTTCGGGGTCCACGAGCCCCGGAGCTCGAGCAGCTTGCAGGTGTCGCGCACTTGGCGGCTGCGCGACTCCTCCGCGAGGTCATCGTCGTGGGGTATCTCGTTGACGACGGACGCGGGGGCGAGCTCTCCCGCGGCGGCCGAGGAGGATGCGGCGGTGGTGCACAGGCGGCGGGGTTGGAGGAGGAGAAATGGGTTTTTGCTCAGATGCCCAGCCATGGCGCCTGCTCGCGTGCGCGGGAGGAAATGCGATTGGTGGTCAGGAAGGCGATTGGCAATGGCCGGAGGGTGCCGGCGGCGGCGGCGGGCGGCAGGTCACTGGCCGACGATGGATGGGCCGGAGCAAGCTGTGTGGGGTCACAGCGTCAGGGTAGCCCACATAACCTTTTTGCTACGATGCCCAGTAGTCCTAATATTTTGAAATACCAGGCTTCTCCATCTTTAACTCTTCCGTCGGGCTCCACCCTGATTTTGCGCTGTCTTTTAAGAACAACTCTAGCAAAATCGTCATATTGACAACCTTCAAATGCTCATGAAGCGAGTCTGTCTTGATAGTGCGCAAACTTAGAGTCTTCGTATTTGTTGCCTCCTTAATTATGGTTGAGAAGTGTAGTTTGTATTTATGGATGGTCAATGGTTGCTGCCCATGGTGGCGGAGTTGGCTTGTCACATAAGATAGTTTACATCAAGTATAAGAAGAGGCACGAGGACGACATATCTGGTGGTCTTTCTCGATTTTGTTGTCGGGCGGTGATGGATATGAAGTCCGGATGGCATGAGGACAACCCCCGCCTTACATGACCTTTTCCTAACACGAGAGGATCGGAAAGGATGTACCTCTGGTGCACTAATTATCATGCCTATGATAAGCGCTGGGGAGCCAGCTGTAGAGAGGACAACTTTAAAGTGTATAAGTAGTTTATGTGCCATGCACTATGACTGAGGAGCCAGGTGTAGAGAGATCATGCCTATGATAAACGCTGGAGAGCCAGGTGCCTATGATAAACGCTGGGGAGCCAGATGCAGAGAGGACAACTACTGAAAGTGTATAAGTAGTTTATGTGCCATGCACTATGCCTGGTCTTTAATAAAGAAAATGAACACACTTTTAATTCATTGATGGAACATATTTCAGCCAGCTATGCTAGATATTGACTAATGTGTTCGAAAGTTATTTTTATACGCTCACCACTAAATTTAGTAAAATCAAGAACTTTATAACCTCAAGGGTATAAAACTGCATCGAAGCGTCCAGATAAAGCTTTTGGTACACACGATTCCTTACTTTCAGCTCATTTCTCTAAAAGTTTCTCGAAATGTCTTGTGCAATTTATTCTTTAATTTGGCTAAAATTAGATCTGAGGTAGACACACGCTTGGTGACGACATGAGTACTAGCTAGGGTGCACCTGTGGTGTGGACACCGATCCATAATTTGACAGATGACTAAACATGCTTGTGGTTATGGGTGGTGTGATAAATTAGGCACATATACTAGGACTAGGGAATGTAGGTGCAGCCACAAGTTTATTGGTCTTGATAGGATTAAAATTCAAAAACATGGGGCGCCAACGAAATAGGTAAAGTTAGCTTAGGGATTTCTATACTAGCACATACACCAACATTACCACTAGATTTGATGTCGTCAATACCGAAAAATGCCCCATGATGTCAATATAAATTTTTGGGACAGATCGAACAGAACCCCGGTTGAACCAGCCAATATATCTGCCACTCTCGGGCTGGGCCTGATTATTCTAGGCTAACAGACGGATCTTCTAGGGTCCGGCCCAGTTACAGTTAGCTAACCTCTAGCTCTTCTCCTGGGAACATTTTGTGATGCGGTCACCAGAGGTGACTCGCGAGGCGACTCGCGGGACAACCGCGGCGCTCGTCGCCGGTCTTCGGGAGGAACCGGCGGATCTGACGGCGTCGCGCGTGGGAGGCCGGTTCTGGGTGCTGGCGGACTCGGAGGATGAGGAGGACGACGACGGCGATCCGGCGCCGGACTACTCGCCCACACCATCCGACGTGATTTACGAGGCTTTCAATCCTGGATACTCGGAGGAAGAAGTCGCTGCGTTAGTTGATGAAATCGTGCCGGGAGAGGATCCGGCGCGGATCGGACTACGTTCTGACGATCGAGTGGAGGTTGTTCACCGGATTGTCCACCGGAGGACGGCGGCGACGGCGATCCGGCCTTGGAAAGGGCCCCTGCCTAAGGTATGTATTCCCTATTTCTTTGTCAGATTTTTTTCCCCAAGATGATTGGAAGATCGTAGTTCGTAAGAAGAAGAAGAGGAGAGGGAGGCCGGATCCGGTGCCGCCGGCGCCGGGGATCAGGGCGGCGGACGGGATCAGGGCGGCCAGAAACTCCCGTTTGAATTTCCTTCTCGATAACGATCGGGCCGGTCAGGAGTGGGCCGGAAGTCGGACTATGCATGGGCATGAGGCCCATCATGGGGGTGTTAACGAGAGCTTGGTTCGATCGGCCTCGACTGGGTATGTGGCCCAGGAGAGCTGCGATTTGCCCTCTCAGCCCGACGACATCGCATGCACGTACGAGGATTGCTGTGTACCCATCGATCGTGCGCCGCCGTCTAGGGTTCGTAAGGCTGGGACGAAGGGATTCCCTTCCTGTGGGGATCAACGTGCTCGACGCATCCGTCCGTAGCTGGCCATGGCAGGCCGAGGGGAGGCTCATCCGCCAGCAAAGCGTCCCTCTTCCGGCGATGCAGGTCGGGGTGGGGCGGATACGCTGCCGGCGGCGACCGCCGGACGAGGAGTCCAGGCGCAGAGTGGCCAACGGCCGCCGGCGGGTGGATCAGTCGCGGCTGGTGCTGCGGGCCGAGGTGCGCCGCCTCCGGGACTGCCTCCGTCGCAACCGCCCCATGGGAGGGCAGGCTTGAGGCCGCCGGCGCCGGGCACGGTGCCCGCTGTCACTGCTGCCGGGAGGGGTGTGGGGAGACCACCAGCGCAGGTGCGCCGCCCCTTGATGCCCAGGCTGCGGGTCGAGGGGGACCTCGACCTCCCGCGCCGGGAACTTCTGGAGAAGTGCCGGCTGGCCACGGCGCCGGACTTCGGCCTGTTGGAGGCGGGCAGGCAACAACAGGCAAACCGCCACCACATTACGTTGCTAGGCCGGTGCAGAACCGGTCCAGTCAGCCTCAGTCGCACAATAAAGAGCCTCCCCGAGGCCAGTGGGGGGATGATGGGTATGATGCATACGGTGAAGGACAGCACCGAGGCTCCTCTTCTACGGGAGGAGGGCGTGGTTACGCTTGGCAGAGCGACGGGTCGGCTGAGAGACCGTTTCTTGGCCCGGCAGGTGGTTTTGTTGAGGGGGCATCCGGCCCGGATCACCGTCAGAGAGGAGGCTATCGTGGCAATCGTGGTGGTCGGAGTTGGGGACGTGGGAGATTTCGCCGCCCACCACCGCCCAGGGTGCCTGTTCTTACTGATGCAACGGAGGAGACTCAGCCCTCAGGGCTTCCTTCACAGGCGATGGAGGTGGTAAAGGAGTTGGCAAATTTTGAGGTTACTGGGACTGGGACGGTGGATGTGGCTACCGACAGGTCTGATGCTGAGAGGGCGTCCAAATATGCCCGTAAGAAGGAGAGGATGATTTGCTATCGTTGTGGTGAGAAGGGCCACTTCATTGCTGAGTGTGTGGCCCAGCTGTGCGAGTCATGTGGCAAGCTTGCACATGATTCGGGAGAGTGCCCGATTTTGCATGACCTACCTCCGACTCTGAACATCTATGGAGTCTACTGTGCTGAGCTTATGTTTTTTGAGTCCCCGGCGGTGAGAGAGGTCCCGGAGGATAACCCGAGTTTGACTACTGGGATTGTGAGAGCGACCCAGGGCGAGGTGACTGAGGCACAGATTGTGAGGAGGCTGCAGGAGCTAGCTCCCGGTGATTTTGTTTGGGATTTGGTGCTCATCGAGGACAGAGTTTTTAAGGTTGATTTTCCGTCTGTCGATGACTTGCAGAGATTGTTGAGTTTTGGCTTGTGTAAAGTTCCCGGTACTAAGTGTATCCTGGAGTTTAACGAGTGGAAACAGGTTGATCCTAAGGGAAAGCCGCTTACACAGGTCTGGCTGCGGTTTTTGGGGGCTCCATCTAAGCCTCTGCAGGATGCTCGCGTTGTGGCCAGTTTGGGCATCATGGTTGGTAAGACAGAAAAAGTGGACATGGCTTTCACTCGTGCCAATGGGATTGCCCAGATTCTAGTAAGCGTTCTGGATATTGAGTTTGTGCCTGATAAGGTCAACTGGACTTATAAGGGAGAGGTGTTTCCGCTAGATATTGAGTTTGAGGACACCGACTTATTTGATGATGCAGTTAATGCTAATGATGTTGACATGCACGATCGGGAGGGTGATGCGGGGGCTAAGTGGGCACCGTCAGATGAGCCCATGCGAGAGGGATCTAACGGTTCTCACGCTCAGTCGGCCGGGAATGGATCGGAGGCCGCGCCCACAGCCTCACCGGCGGTACCCATGACTACTCTGCGTTTTGGGTCTTTCGAGCCAGCCTCGGCACCTCCCAGGCTTTGGAGTGACAGGGTGGAGTATGGTGATGATCTTGAGCACACGCTTCCTTTGTTGGAGTTCGATAGGGAGCCTGGGTTGTCTGTTGATCGTCAGGCGAGCTCTTTGGGAGGCGATTCGGAGAGGAGGCAGGTTGATGGTTCTATTGGTTTGCCGACTCCCGCGGGCGCGACTTCGGTGTCGGCGATCGCGGGAGCGATGGGGTGTGGGGGAGGGGGTTCGGGACATGGAGTCCTCTCTTCCCCCGTCCCGATGCCGATGCCGGTGTCGTTGGTGGCGTCGACCCCGAGGGGGTCGGCTACGGCTGCGAGAGGGAGCCCGAGGCAGGCGGCCTCGACTCCTTCTGCGACGGTGGTGACTACCACTGTGGCAACTGCTGCGTTTGGGGTGACGCCAGGGCAGGAGGCCCTATCTCCTCCCTCTACACTGATGGTCAGGAGGACCACCTCGCCGATGGCTTCCCCGTCTGAGTTGGCGGCTGGGGCGGGAGGAGGCAGCGGGCAGGAGGCCCCTGTCCTACACTCTTCCCCACTGCCTGGTGTGAGGCACTCATCCAAGGGGATCGGGAGCCCGCAGACGCCTTCTCTAGTAACTTCGGCACCACCTTTCAGAGTTTCGGTGCCAGGTTATACTAGGGAGGAGGTGATCGCGTTTGGTGGGATCCCGGACCCTATCTCCGAGGGGAGACGGATGAGTGCTCGCATCCTCGACGTCCCTGAGGTGGATGATATGCAGCAGCGGTGCGCTATGAGGGCGACCAAGCTTCAGGAGGCTGCTTCTTTTTCTGGTATGTCCGTCAACTTGTCTAATTCCCTATTGCATTTTTCTAATGAGGACATTATTAATAATGCAAACCAATTAGGAGTTTCACTAGGTGCTACGGATAGTGAAATTACCAATTCGGTGAATGATATTTTAGACCTGGAGGCGGAACGTGCTTTAGAGACTATTTGTAATCTTGCAGAATGATGATGAGATAAATGCGTTAGGGGTTAGAGTGCTTGATAGCCTGTGTGCGGACCTAGCACCCACCAACCATGACGCTGAGGAAGAGGATGTATCCTTAGTGAATGATGCTAGCAATACTTGTGAACCCGGTCATGAGGACCGGGTGACTGAGCTTAGTAAACCTAAGAGTAAGTGGAAACGGAAGATCTATCCCGATTCCGCAGTTCGTAGGAGTGTTAGGATTCGAACCACCAAAAAATTCCATGATGAACTATGAGAGGAATATTTTGGAATAGCAGAGGTCTAAAGGACTTGGCTAAAAGAAGATTCCTGGCTGAGACAGCTATTGAGCAGAAGCTAGATTTTGTTGCTCTATCAGAAACGGGTAGAGATAACTTTGCACCACAGTTTCTCTCCTCTCTGGTTGGTGGAATTGATTTCGATTGGCATTGCCTCCCTCCGCGAGGAAGATCGGGTGGTATCTTACTAGGTGTGAGATGCGATTCGCTTGAAGTCCATAGTGTAGTGATGGGTGACTTCGCGGTAAAGTTTCGAGTTAGGTCTAGGACGGATGGCTTTAATTGGGCTTTGGTGGCGGTATATGGTGCCGCGCAGCCCGAGCTTAAAGCGGAGTTTCTAGCAGACCTTGTTCGAATCTGTGGGTCAGAGCAACTGTCGATTTTAGTTGGAGGTGATTTCAATATCATCCGGAGGAGAGAGGAGAAGAACAATGATAACTTTGACGGCAGATGGTCCTTCATGTTCAACACCATTATTGAAAGCTTGGATCTGAGAGAGATAGAGCTCTCGGGTCGAAAGTTTACATGGGCTAACGCTATGCCAAACCCAACCTATGAAAAACTTGATCGAGTTCTGGCAAGCGTGGAGTGGGAGCAAAAATTCCCGCTGGTTACGGTGCAAGCTCTTTCGAGGGGAATATCTGATCATACCCCATTGTTCGTGGACTCAGGGGAGCCGAACCACGTGGGTAACAAGAATACCTTCTCCTTTGAGACGTCATGGTTTGAACGTGAGGGGTTCTTAGATTTGATAGCCAGGGAATGGGTTAAAGATGTTAGAGGCAAAACTCCTATTGAGCGGTGGCAGAATAAGATTAGGAACTTGAGAAATTTCTTACGGGGTTGGGCTAAGCACCTTAGCGGTGTGTATAAGATTGAAAAGGATAGACTCCTTTCTCTTATACATGACCTGGACATTAAAGCCGAATCCAATATTTTGTTACCTGCAGAGCTTCAGGTTAAAAATGAAGCGGAAAAGAGGTTAAAAGAACCACTCCGCCGAAGAAGAACTGAAATGGGCTTTACGTGCTAAAGTACGCAGAGTGGTCCAGGGGGACGCGAATACTCAGTTCTTCCATTTAATTGCTAATGGCAAACACAGAAAGAAGCGAATCTTTCAACTTGAGCAGGACTAGGGTACTATTTTAGGTTAGGATAACCTAAAAACATACATTACCGACTATTATAAGCAGTTATTTGGTCCACCGGAGGATAATACGGTGTCCCTCGATGAGTCCAGAACTGAGGATGTACCTCAGCTATCGGCTGCTGATAATGAGCTTCTGGTGGCCCCGTTCTCGGAGAAGGAGGTTTTTGATGCTATTGCACAGATGAAAAATAATAAGGCTCCCGGACCGGATGGGTTCCCGGCCGAGTTCTATAAGAAGTGTTGGCACATTATTAAGGGGGATTTACTACCTATGTTTCATGATCTATTCTTTGGACAGCTTCAATTATTCCACTTGAATTTTGGGACTATCATGCTACTTCCTAAGAAGGCGGATGCGGTCAGAATTGAGCAATTCAGGCCGATCTGTCTCCTTAATGTTAGTTTCAAAATTTTCACCAAGGTCGGGACCAACAGGCTCACACAGATTGCGCATTCTGTGGTGCAACAGTCCCAAACCGCGTTCATGCCAGACAGGAATATCCTAGAAGGGGTGGTAGTCCTGCATGAAACACTCCATGAAATCCACTCCAAAAAATTAGATGGAGTGATTTTTAAAGTGGATTTCGAGAAAGCGTATGATAAGGTCAAGTGGCCATTTCTCCACCAATCTCTGCGTATGAAAGGTTTTGATGAAGCCTGGTGCATACAGGTTCAATCATTTATGCAAAAAGGTAGTGTGGGAATTAGAGTTAATGATGACATAGGTCACTATTTCCAGACACATAAAGGCCTACGACAAGGAGACCCAATGTCCCCTATCTTGTTTAACATTGTGGTAGATATGTTGGCAGTTTTGATAGGAAGGGCTAAGGAAAATGGTCAAGTAGGTGGATTGGTGCCTCATCTTGTTGATGGAGGTGTCTCTATCCTACAATACGCTGATGATACAATCATCTTTATGGAGCATGACTTGGCTAAGGCGAGAAATATGAAGCTGGTGTTATGCCTATTTGAATAATTGACCGGGTTAAAGATAAACTTTCATAAGAGCGAGCTGTTCTATTTTGGTAGGGCCAAAGATGAACAGGATGCTTATAGGCAATTGTTCGGATGTGAGTTGGGAGAGCTACCATTCTCATATTTGGGGATTCCTATCCACCATCGTAGGCTAACAAACAGAGAATGGAAGTGCATCGAGGACCGATTTGAGAAGAAATTGAGCTGCTGGAAGGGCAAGCTCATGTCATATGGAGGCTGATTAATCCTAATTAATTCGGTACTCACGAGTATGCCGATGTTTCTTCTTTCCTTCTTTGAGGTACCAGTTGGTGTTAGGAAGAGACTGGACTTCTATAGATCGCGGTTCTTCTGGCAGGGTGATGAGCTTAAAAGAAAATATAGGCTTGCTAAGTGGGATATCATCTGTAGACCGAAAGACCAAGGGGGTCTAGGTATTGAGAATCTCGAAATTAAGAATAAATGCCTTCTTAGCAAGTGGCTGTGGAAGCTTTCGTCGGAGACTGATGCTATGTGGGCACAGATCCTTCGCGGCAAGTACCTCCAGTCAAAAACTTTGTCACAGGTCTCTGTAAGGCCTACTGACTCGCCATTCTGGAAGGGTCTCATGAAGGTCAAGCATGCATTGTTTAATAGGACAAAGTTTGTTGTTGGAAACGGCACGAGTACACGTTTCTGGGAGGATACTTGGCTCGGTGACACACCCTTGGCCATCCAATATCCCTCTTTGTACCGCATTGTTCAACGAAGGGAGGTGTTCGTTGCTTCGGTCTTCCAATCTACCCCCCTTAATATTCAGTTCAGACAAGTGCTAGCGGGCAATCGTTGGGAAGAATGGATCCATCTAGTTACGAGACTGATGGACGTCCAGCTTTCTCAACAACCCGATGAATTACTCTGGAAGTTGACTAAGTCTGGAGCATTCACGGTTAAATCAATGTATATTGATGTTATTAATTCGAACTCCATTCCTACGTCCAAACATGTTTGGGATGTCAAAGTTCCTTTGAAAATTAAAGTGTTTATGTGGTTTGTCCATAAACAAGTAATTTTAACTAAGGATAACTTGATGAAGCGTAATTGGACAGGACCTACTAGGTGTAGTTTCTGCGATCGGAATGAGACTATTAAACACCTCTTTTTTGATTGCCCGCTGGCCAAGGTACTTTGGCAGACGGTCCACATTGCTTTCAATATCAAACCACCTAATTCTGTTAATGCGTTATTTGGGACATGGCTTAATGGGTTTGAGCCTAACTTAGCGAGACATATTCGGGTTGGGGTTTGTGCTTCGCTATGGACTATCTGGAATTGCAGAAACGATTTGGTCTTTAACAGAATATCATGTATACATTTTTTGCAGGTTTTATTCCGGACTTCAGCACTGATTCGTTCGTGGTCACTACTCACCCAGACGGAGACCAGGGAGCATTTGGTTACTGGGTCTGTCCGCTGGGAGATGGTAGCTCGGGATATCTTCAACCGGTTTGGATGGCGGTCATGTAATAGGATAGGCATTTAGTATTCCTATCTAGTTTAACCAGCCGCTTGTGGCATCTTGATATGGCTAGTTGATGTTTCTAGCCTCTTTTGGCTCTGTGTGAGCTTTTTATGCTTTTTTATGACTTTTGAGGACCTTTGGAACCATGTTGGCACTACTTTATTTTTTAATAAGAGGGCCGTATGCATCGTACTGATGCAGAGGCCGGGGTTTTCCCCCTTTTCGAAAAAAAATACTAGGTAAACGGATCCGGTTAGACTGATTTGTTTTCTCTGCTCCACAACACTGCTTTGGCCTCCGAGGTTGCATACGATTTCGGATGGAGATGACCCTAATAGCAAAGTTGTTCAATTCGACAATTTGATGAACATCTTGATTCCGGGTTTTTTCATGTCAAAATCTGATGTCAATAAATGTACAATACCATTCAAGTAACAGGGCAAATGAGTATCACATAATCACATTACAAGGTAACAACGTCCTATGCCACCTCATGAATTGATGATAGCCAAATGAGGCTTAAGGTTTAGGAACATCAGATTAATCTTGTAGCATATACTATCCTGTATAGAATGTTTAAATTCATAGTAACGGAATCAAATATTGTGCTGTCATCTGATTTCACATGGAATCAAACATAATAATTTGGCCAAACCTGGCCAAATGGGCCAGCATGGCCCGGCCGAGCCTGGCCTGGTTTAAACGGGCCAGGCACGACACAACCCGGCCAGGCACGCTAAATACATGGGCTGTGCCGGGCCAGCACGCGTGCTTCCCTCCCTGGCCCAAGCACGCCCCCCTCGATACACGGGCCAGTATGACGTCCCGAGTAATAGGTCGAGTCATTTCTAAAAAAGAGTAACAAATCGAGGAAGTGGAACGCTGCGTATCGTGCGCTGTTGGTTCAAAAAAAAGTCTCATGCGCCCGTGCAAGAGGCACATCGAGGCACGTCTCCCTCGTGCGCTTGTGCCAGTAGGCACGTCGCTCTCGTGCGCACCTCTCTTTCGTGGGGGACACCTCCCGGTCCCTCCCGCGTCGGCTCTTTAGATCGCCACAATAGCTAGTCGCGAGACTGCCAGACGGTTAGGCGTTATGTGCGGGGCCAGCACGCGTGCCTGCCTAGCTAGCCCAAACAAGGCCCGTTAAGTCACGTGTTGGGCTGGCCGGTGACGGGCTGGGCACCCGGGCTATCGTGCATGCACGCCTAGGCTGGCCCATTTGGCTAAGCTTGCCCCAAACCCACTACGTGCGTGCAGGCCAGCCCCAACACTGGCCATGCCGTCGATAGGCCTGTCC
The DNA here is from genome assembly GCA_963921465.1 of Triticum timopheevii. Taxonomy (NCBI): domain Eukaryota; kingdom Viridiplantae; phylum Streptophyta; class Magnoliopsida; order Poales; family Poaceae; genus Triticum; species Triticum timopheevii. The sequence goes on along the minus strand of OY997270.1, from coordinate 481,818,129 downwards.
ATGCACTCACATCGCCGCCCCTCCCTCCCCGTGCAATCCAAAGACGAATCCGGCCACATCGGGCCTCCACGGCCCCCGCCCGGTGGTGGATCTGGCGAAAACATATCGGCCATCTCCCGTGGCAGCTGTAACTTCGGCGTCGGTGAGCGAGTTGCGCAAACCTCTTTTTACCGGAGCCGGGATCTACCGGAGGTCTCACGGCCAATAGAGTCTTGCCACCTCAAAAGTTGGCCTAAGGCTGGTCACAATGGACAAGAACATAACCTAGTAACTTCACACTTCCCTAAACTATGTTACTACCTCCATAGTGGATAGGAACATCTATGTAGTGTCATGCAACGATGTATTTATTAGGTTATAGACTCATTGTTTCTTGGAGTGTGTGATGTTCCGGTAACTTAGCTAGTTACCACAAGCACTTCTCTCTTCATTAAATACGTGCCACATAAGCAAAGTTGTATTGGAGTGTGTGATGTTACTCCTAAGTTCCTCCCCACTGTGACCAGCCTAAGCTGTATCTTTGTATTCCACTGTCGTATTTCACCAGCTTGGCCCCACCTATCTGAATTGACTAGCTGGCCCACCCACGTGATTTCATTCACTCCGCATACTTTACACAGACGCCTAAGGCAAGTCTGTCTTCCCACGCATGCAGAAGCACATACTCCAATTTTTTCAAAGGATCAACCTCTCTCACTTTAAGTTGATTTGAAATCTTTCAAAATTAATATTTGAATTTAAAAACTTATAAATCCGATTTCACTCTTTGACATAAACGGATGTTTAACTTTTCAAAGAACCGATTTCAATAATTTTAATATTTCATTTCAACTCTTTCAAACAACTGAGTGAAATCTGTTTATCTCAAATAATAGAGTGAAATCCGTACATTTCAAATACCAGAGTGAGATAATATAATTTCAATTTATTTAACAGGTGATTTCAGTTATTAAAATTTTAGAGAAGTAACATATTTCAATACATATCTCACTGAAATAACAAGCTACAGATATGATAAATAGCAATTTCATATATTTTAGAGAAGTAATTTCATGTTTTTTCAGAGAAATTAGTTTCACAACTTGAACAACCAATTGAAATCTCAGTTTCACAACTTGTAACTACATATAGCTATTTCAATACATATCTCACTGAAATATCATTTCAACTCTTTCAAGAAAATATTTCAAGCATTTTGAGAAATATATAATTTCAATTTCTTTAAAAGGTGAATTCAGTTATTGAAATTTCATATTTTTCAATAAAGATTGAAATTCAACATTCCAAAAGTGGCACAAGCAATTTCAATATATATTGAAACGGCTATTTCAATACATATCTCACTGAGATAACAAGTTACAGATATGAGAAATAGCAGTTTATTATATTTCAGAGAAGTAATTTCATATTTTTTTTTCAGAAAAATTAGTTTCACAACCTGAACAACCCAGTGAAATCTCAGTTTCACAACCTGCAACTACACATAGCTATTTCAATATATATCTTACTGAAATATCATTTCAATTTTTTCAAAAAATATTTCAATCATTTTGAGAAATATAAAACATTGTCACAGACTGAAATAATACAGTTTCACTCTTTTCACATATTTCAATCATTTTGAGAAATATAAAACACTATCACACACAGATTGAAATATAAATTTCACATATCTTGTGTAGTTGAGTTGTGTAGTTGAGCAGTGATCTGGTGAACCAAGATTGAAATATAAATTTCACATATCTTGTACAACTCAACTACACACACAGGTACATAGATGTAACTTCATTTCTGAAATTGATTCACTATTGGTTCTCTTCCAAAAAAGAGTATCACATGCCCTCTGCCACAAACATTCAAATAACTGAAACTCAAGAGGGAGCGGAGGCCGATGATCTGGTAGAGAAACAAGGAATGTTGAAATCATGCAAAATAAAACTGAAATCATGATATGGAGAGAGGTTAGGGGAGATGGGATTCATGACTCACCAGATCCGATGGCGGTCAGGCTTGGAGTCGCCAGATCTGGCGACAACCGTGCGCGATGACTCATCATGGTGCCCGTGCTGCACGGAGCCACGGATGGCGAGCACGGCCGCCGGGGCAGCACGAATACCGGTGGGCAGGCTTCTGGTGGGCGGGATCGAGGAACCTCGCCGGAGTTGGTCTTCCCAACGCCCACGACAGTGGATCCGGCCTCGCTCCTCGCCGACCTCGTGGTACAGCCGCACCGCGCGCCGTGGTACAGCCCCGGAGTGGATCTAGTGCCGAACGTTGGTGGAGAAGGCGGATCTGGCGGCCATAGCCGGCGACCGCCATGGAACTGGCGAGAGAGAGGGTGGGGGGACACCTCGATGTGGGAAAGAGACAGCGGCGTGGGGGTCCATCCCGTATTTGCTGTGTATAAGTCTCGTATGCTGGAATCGGGGTGGGGAATAAAAATCTAGTGGGGTCCATCAGCACGAATCAAAAAGCATCGAGGGATGGTGGATTTCTCACCGGTAGATCCCGGTTCCGGTAAAAAAACTTAGTCGGAGCGAGTTGCTGTTCCGGGCGGAGGGTTGACAGGGCAACCACGCGCCGCTGTGCCACCCGACTCCTCCTCCGCTCATTCTTCTCCCATCTCTCCTCTCCCCCTCTCTTCTTCTGTAGGTGCCGCCACCATGGACATCCCTGAGATCCCGTCGCCGTGCTACCCCATGGTCGGCATAGACTGGATCTAGGAGCCGGCGTTGCCAACCCCGCCCCTTCGCTCCCAACAGCCGCCAAGGAGGTCACTGTTGGTCCATCAGCGAGCGGGAGGCGGTGGAGGGGTGACGTGTACAGGACTTGGCAGCGAGCGATGCGTTCCGAGAGCGGGATCAGCAGCAGGCGGAACTCCTCCTCGAGGCGCGCCATGGTGACCTGCAACACCGCCTTGATGTGTGGCCGTCCTCGCAGAGGGCGCCACCTCTAGGCAGAGCACCAAGGTCGGGTTGCGTGCCTCGCCGTGAGGGGTCGTCCCTCGGGCCCAGCCTCTGCCACTCTTGCTCGGCGTCCGTGACAGCCCCCTTGAGGATGCCCTTGGGCCACGGCGACCGACGATGAGACCCATTGCCGGCGTGCTGCTGCTATGCTCGGCTGCTTGGGCAGCCCAAATCTTTGGATGGAGTGGAATGTGCTATGCTCTTTGATTGAAGGGTGTCCCTATAAAACTATAGGGCCCCTTTGTGAATCTAGAAAATCCTAAAGATGCCTAACACCGTCCCGTGAACAGTTATGCCATGTCAGCATTTGTGAGCTCCATCTATCATAATCATCATCAAATGGGCCAAAACCGTTAACTACTGTTTTTGCAAAAAAAAGAGACTCGGAATTAGTGATTTTTGGCACAAACCGTAGAAATGTGGTTCCTGCAACCCTAGCATTCAATGTCAATGTTTTCCGCAATCACACCTCCTACCTATCAATGAAAAGATACGCAGACTTTGCATATTCGTGTCTTTTAAAATGTAACCATTTTGGTTACCAAATTTTAAACTAGTTACTCCTAGCTGTGTACTGCAATAGAGGAATTTTGACTTCTTGTTTTTTCTTTTCTTTATTTTTCTTTATTTTGTTCTTTTTCCTTTTGATTTTATCTTGTCATGTCTTGTCTATCTCAAAGTTTGGTGACTTGGTGTGGAGAACCAACATGGATCCCTTCTACTACCCATGACACTTCACATAGCACGAAGCCAAGCCTTAGCCAATTATTCCACGATTTTTACAAAGCGAGCTATATTCCTACTAATTTGACAATTCTAACAAAATTCAGAGAGGTTATTTCTTGGGCACTTAGAGCCTGTTTGGGACTGCTCTGCTTCTTAAAATTCAGCTCCGCTCCAGAAAATACAAGCCAAACGGGGTAGCTTCACGATATGCCGCTCTGCAAAAAAACTAAAATCTGGGGCACAACTCCCGGTTTTTTATGAAGCTCTTGAGGGTGTGCTCCAAAAAACTCTAGAAGCTGGAGTTGGGGGGAAATTACCCACCGCTGCCACCAGTAAGTGGATACCCCTTCGTTTCTCCACCCTCATCAAATCAAATAGATTCTTTCCATCAAATTTCTCATTCTTGAAGCTGGAGCTATATGGAAGCCAAACATTCTCTTTGATAGTGATACGACTTCTGCATGAAACTGCTCCAAAGTGGATTTGGTGGAGTGAAATTGATTTTGGTGAAGTGGAGTAGTCCCGAACAAGCCCTTAATTAGCACATCTAAGTGTAGGTAGAGCGCCCCCCCCCCCCCCCAAAAAAACACTTGATAACTGCAAGGTCCAGAACATAGCCAAGAGTAAGCCAAGCATTCGCAAAAAAAGTTATTTTATATAGAAAACTCATCATAGAAAGGGAAAAAAAAGCACTCAACTTACACAAGTACTGCGATATGCCGAGTACTCCCTCCGTCCGGAATTACTTGTCATCAAAATGGATGAAAATGGATGTATCTACAACTAAAATACATCTAGATACATCCATCTCAATGACAAGTATTTCCGGACGGAGGGAGTACTATCTAACGCCACACCCGGCTTACATATTTCCTTTTGTTTTTTAAAATGTCCTAATGTAAGCCGAGTGCCCGATAAAAAATCACTCGAACTATAGTTGTTGAGTTTTTTCCCATGTATTTTCAACTCTCTCCCTATAATAATAATAATAATATAATAATAATAATAATAATAAAGCACGGATTGGGTCTCCGGATTCACCGTCATGGCGTTTTTACAAAAAAGGCCTTTCGTTTCTGTAGTATTGAACCCGCTGTCCCTCTTTAAGTGGTATTGTGGGAAAACGTTTTGGTTTTGCAGAAATCCCCCCGTCGTTTTGGCGAATAAACCCGCGATGCTGTTTTAAGTCTTGCTATTGGGCTTGATGCACACGGGAGGAAAAGGAACGAGGACGAGCAGAAAAACGCACGGGAGGGGCTCTCCTCGATGCCATGGATACGGCACCGTCGCCGCCGCCGCCACGCGCGGCCGGTCTCCTTCTCCGGCCATCCGCCGCCCACTTCTCCTTCCTCTTGCTGCGGCCATCTTATGTCGCCGCCGCCGGCTTAAAAGGGTGTTCCGACCGCCGGCTCCTCGGCACCCTACACCTCCATGGAAGTCCGGATCTCGCCGGCATACTGAACTCTCCGGCTCTCTCCCCACCCTGAATTCTCATCTGTCCCAGAGATCCTATCCAACCTAGAGTTTCTCATGGAGATCACCTCCTGACACCGGCGTGCGGAGACAGGCAGGCCGCCCCTCTCGCGGACAGACTGGAGCAACGTTGGTTGAGGAGACGGCCACCGTCATGGATGCGGAACAGCTGCTGCGGTGGTCCTCATCTAGCCTTTATTCCAAGGTACGACAGTAACAAGCTTGCTGCTTAATTACCTTTGCTCCTAGCTAGCCAAAATTACAACTGATACATGTATATATATAGGTGTATTAGCATCTGCTGTGTCGGCTTAAAATTCTTGAGAGATTTTGAACTTTTTTCTTCCACATTATTAGGTGGTATTTTGTTATATTTGAGAAAGGCATATGTCAGTTATTTTTTAGGAGTTGAGAAACTACTTTTCTTGCCATCAAGGTTGATATATGAACTTACAAGTTACAACCGTGAAGGTTGAACAACGTCAGTTATTTTTTCAGGGATTTAACAACATCAGTTTGTTGTACTTGCTTGAAGTTTTGCCCTGAGCATAACCTGATAGCAACGAACAAAAACTTATGTTTTAATGTATGCCAATAGTCATGTTGTCTGTTTAGTTGAGGTTCGTTTTTCAGTACATGAATTTGCTGCACTGTCATGTAAGAGGATTTGCACTGATGGTAATCATGGTTCATTGGAACTCCACACAACAAGGTATGTAATCCTTGTTGACATGAGTTACAAGTTCTTGATTTAATATCCTGATAATTTAAGTACTTTGTAATTTTGACGTGAAGCTCTGCCTTTGTAAGCGGCCAGGAAGGATCGATCAGAAGCAAGGTGGAACTTTTCTGCTCGTGGCGAGGACACCCCTGATGGCGCAAACATACCAACCTCTGTATTGACTTTGTCGGCGTGATTCATTCGCCTGGCAGTGACGGTGGAGAGTCCTTGGCTGCACGACAGCAGCACTTTGCGGAGTCAATGCAGCGGTTGTCGCCTCCATGCTCGACCTCATGCTTACCCGCGCAACAGGAAATGAGCACTAGCGGCGGTGCAGGAAGAGGGAGTTGGGCTGCAGTTGATTTGGGAGGCCCAGCCGAGGCGAGATGGGAGGAGAAGCATCGATGATACTCCACCCGTCCGTAGCCAACAGATGCATCGGTGCATCTAGCAGGAGGCACATCTTGCGGCGGTAGCGAGCTCATCTGCCAGGCATCATCAGGCGATACCAATCGTTGATTGTTGCGTGGTGCTGGGATAGATGCCTCGCCGGTGGACCAGGCGACTGTGTTGCTGGTGAGCGCAAGGTGTTTGTGCTGATGATTGCGCGGGTTGTCTTATCATTGCGGCGATCCACTCTGCTACTGATGCTTAGCTCTATTGCCTTGCCGTGTGATTGTGTCATATCGACACTAATACTAATGCTCAATGTTGTTGCCTGAAAGCACACCCTGTTGTGTTTATCATAAAGGAATAAACAACATCTAAAGAGGCCCATTGCCTTTAAGTAGTGTATACTTGTCAATTGACAAACTTGTAGCATTTGTATTTTGTAGGTATATCCGAAGGTTGTTTGAACTACTCTGATGCCACTCAGTTTTGCTTCATGCACAGTTTGGTTCAAAAAATGATTCACACATTACATCCAAAAGGTATATGTTCCTTTCAGGTTGTAAACGTCGCCCCCATAGTAATTTATACATTTTCTTTTATACAGTTTGGCTTATTTATTTTTTTACTCATGTGTATCATGTAGTATTATATAGGTTAGAGCAGTATCAGTTTGATTGCTGCCCTCAATTCTTAACACACACTGATAGCTTACTTCTTTCTGGCTGTAACTCTGAAGCCTAAATAAGCATCTTTGGCTACTTAAGTGTGCTTGCATTCATTTGTTATTCTCAGTTCATTAATAATATATGTTCTCAAGATATAAATTTAAATTATTTGGAATACATGTACTTCAATATTCTTGCATTCTTTTAAATGTTCATTAAAGATGCATCGAGTTAGCGTGTAATTATTTTCATCAGAGCTAATCAACCAATAGCTTCACTCGTTGTGCTCTTGGGAACTTGTCATATCTATCCTTCATGCTTGTAACTCATAGTATTTCTTTAAACATTTTAAAGGTTTTTTTGAGCATGCATACTCATGAACTTTCTGCTGGATGTTCATTATCCATCCATACTGCCCAGTTCCAACCGTGTTTGACGCTTTTTTCAGTGGTCTACAGGATCTCTATTGAGCCCATCTTGGATGAGTAGCTAGATACCAGGATGTAGCACCATCATGTATCCCTACCAAAATTGAAGTTTGTTTCTTTGGTAGGACTAGGTAGTTCTCTAGATTATAATCATAATTAGTTATGAGTTCTCAAGAAATATTTGTTGTACAACCATAAGAAATGATAATATGACATCAATTCCTGAATTAGTTGTTTCTCGCAATTTGAAATGTTTACAGAACACATTGTGATTGTATACTTAAATGGCTGCTGTCATTCATGACCATGTCCTAAAATTTATCCACAATTTTGCATATGTAGCTTGCTCAGTTCACCTAAGCAAGAAATTTGTTACTTTTTTTTGAACTTTTTTGCAAGGAAGCAAAAAGTTTGTTATTTTTCTCATAGATGAAATATCATGATTTATGTGATGTAAGTAGACAATGATGTTTGATGTGTATGAGGATCCTGAGGGAGTATGTTTGACAAGTGATGTTTAACAACTAGAATATTATACCTAGGATGCAACGCACGAATAAAATTATACCGGACATGATGACAATAACATTACTTTCACAATGTCAATACAAATGAGAGTAACTTATTTGTGACATTTGTCACGGTTGGATAGAAGAAGTGGTGGATTATGGCATGCAGAGTAGATTTGCGAACTGAGCGACATCTAATAATTCTCATTAAATTTGAGTATATACCAATTTTTTTCTTCCGCCTCACCGCACGGACTACTTTTTCAATGTCACCAGAGACGAGGGTAACCTTATTTGTGACTTCTCCATAGTTGGATATCTCAAGTGGCATGTAATAGCACCTAGAGCAGATTTTGTGAATTGTTTGGCCCGTTGCAACGCACGGGCATATGTACTAGTAGATAATAAACAAAGTATTTTTTTCATTTTTCATTTTACTATTCTATTATTGTAATTTTCTTCTCTCCCCTCTCTTTCTCTCCCATTCTCTCCCGTTAATTTTCCGCTACCCTTTCTGTTCCTTCTATTTCTTGCTCTTTCTCTCTTTACCGTCAGTTTGCCACTTCAAACTTGTACATTAACTTTTTTCCTTATTACACAACCATAGTGTGTACCCATGCTAGGTCCCCATGCATAAAGAGGAGTGCTTTTGACACTTTCTCACGCACCTTCTTTTGCCCCACCGGAGGCGCACCGTCTAGCCCCCTAGCTTTTGTTTGGAAGGGCCACTCCATACGACTTGTAGTCTTTGTTTGCGTTGGTATATGTCAGAGAATCATGGAAAACACAAAGAGAGGCCATGTCATAGTAGGAGTTGGTCGGCGTCCACAAAAGGGGGGAGGTTCACATTGAAGGCATGAATCGTCCTGTGGGGTAGTTAGGTTTGTAAAGGAGGAGCCACTTTAAAGTTTGGTGTATTGGCTTTTTAGTTAGTACACAACCCTACCATGCACATGTTAAAGAGCCCATGCAAAAGGAGGAGTGGTTTCGACACTTTGATGATTCGCCCCCTCTATGGTGGGCCCATGTCTAGCTCCTAGATTTTCTTAATAAAGTGCCACTCCATGTGCATTTACTCTTTGTTTGTCTTGTAATAGGTCATAGGATCATTCAAATCCAAAGAGAGCCCAACCCCTAGTAGAAGTTGGGTCGGCGGCTCCCTAACGATGCATGTTGACATTGAAGACATGAATCTGCCTCATGTGGGATTGTGATGTTTATGAATGAGGGGCCACTTCAAAATTGTGTATTGACTTTTTCTCATAACGCAACCCTTTTATACCCATGTTAGGACCCCATGCAAATGCGTGCGGGGGGGGGGGGGGGGGGGGTCGGGGGGTCTAACACTTCTTCGCGTGCTCTTATGCCGGCCCCTCTACAGCCCATCAACGTCTATCCCTACCTTTTCTTCAAAAGGGACCACTCCATGTGACAATTACTCATTTTTCTGTAATGGTCATTGGATCATAGCAAACCAAGAGAGAGTTCAGGTACTAGCAGGAGTTGGGTTGGCGGCCCCTAAACCGGGGAGGTTCACACTGAAGGCCTAAATTGTCCTACGAGATTGTGTAGTTTGTGAAGGAGGTGCCTCTTCAAATTTTTGTATTGACTTTTTAACCATAACAAAACCCTTGTATAGCCATGTTAGGACCCATGAAAGTGTTCAATTTCTGACACTTACTCAAGAGTTTCCATGCGCCCCCTCTCCGGGGGGGGGGGGGGGGGGGGGGGGGGGAAGTGTGTACCTCTAGCTTTCTTTTAGAAGAGGTGACGCTATGCGATCTTTACAACACATGAGCAACTGCCAAGGCCATCGGGAGTCTTTGATGTGAGGCCTACACTAATTCTAATGAAGAACTTGCACAGAAAATGAAACTCACCTTTTGTTGTTCTTGAAAAGCAGGCATGGCCCCACATAAGACTGCCACTCCATGAGGATATGTGACGATTTCTTTTATCAATCCCCACACCCAGTTGCCAAAAGTTTACGCATGCAACATGGGTGCTATAAGAGCATTTCCAGCCGTGCCCCAACAGGCCCCTAGGCCCCTTTTTTGGCGCCGACGACGATAATTCGGCCTAGCCGCGCCCCCAAAAGCCCAATTTTTGCCGGCTCGGGCCGATTTTGGCCCTGGTGGACCCAGGCCGAACCCGGCGCGCTGGGGGGCAACCGGGGGCGCCAAGGGGAACGATTTTGGAACAAAAAGGAGTGGATCTGTTAGGTCAGCGACTCACCGCCATCGTCATCCTCATCGCCTCGGTTTCCGCAGGAATCAATGCCAAGGCTGCCGTGCTGCCGCGACGGTCAGCCTTCCATTGATGCCTCACAAGAGGCACAGTGAAGGCACCGCGACGCGCGTCCCGCCCGCTCCCGCCACGCGGTAGCCGGCGGGCAGCTTCTCACCGCCCATCTTCGGCTATAAAAGCCGACCTGCCCGCCGATGAACGACCACAGCTCGCCATCTCTCGCCCCTATCGCCACCGTAGCCCCTCTCTCCCACTCTTCCCCCGCCGACGAGCAATGGCCAAGCGTTACCCCGGCGACGCCGCGGCGGCGAACGTCTTCACCGATGCCATCTGCGCGGGGACGAGGCACGCCTCCTCTACGAGGCCGACTACCCAGCGCCCCCAGACATGCGGGTGCCGGGCTCGTGGAGTCTGAGTGCCAGCGGCGTCCCTCTGCCCCGATGCCAACCGGTGCTAAAGAGCACGGCAATATAGCGCGCATTCATTCATCGCTGTCGGAGGCGCAGCGGAACGAGCCGAGGTACGCCGCCGACAACCACAATCTATGGACGTTGTACTTCGACCGCTGCCACGCCGACCAAGTTGCCTCGGCAAACGGCGTCGTCCCCCGCGGCTGCCTCAACTCCGACAGGCGGCGCGAATGTCGGTGGTCATGCCCGGCCGCACCTTCGAAGTTGTCCTCGCACTATAAGAAATATGTCAACTTGTGATCTTCTGTCAGTGACCCTGGAAGAATTGGTCATAAATCTACGACCATTTGAGACCAATTGGTCAAAAGCTGTTCGGGGGGCTCCAAACCCTAAACCATTGCAACCATTTTGGTCAGAAAGGTCGTAATTTCCTTACATGAAATGTTCATAAAGCAAACAACGCTGGTCTGCTGCCTTATTTCTAGCTGATAACGACAAATATAGATGGTCATAGCCTTGTAAATTGTGGTGGGTTGCGATGACTAGGCGCCACCTCATCAGTTTTGCCTATGTGTCATGTCCATGTGTCAATTTTTGCCCTAGGTTATGAAGCAACCTATATTTCTGTTATTCCCAAAATTTCCAAAAAATTCTCATAAATTCTTTGGATCATATCTTCATCAAATATGTCAAAAATCTTCCTTGCCTAGTTCAAAAATAACTCTACAATATTCTTTTTCCTGTTATGTTCAGAACCACACTTTGTGAAGGAAGTGTTATTTATATATTATTGATTGCCCTAAAAACTTTTGGGCACTCTTTCCTATCAAAATCAATGTCTCATGACAAAATTGAGCTCCATTTGCCCAGTAAATCTTCCTCGACAAATTTCCAAAGTTTTCATTCAGCTAGAAGCTTTTGTGAAGGAAGTACTAGCTATGCATATCCTAGTGTGATGAATTTTTGCCACATCTTATATATGCCCATATCATAGCTCTCCACAAAATTTTAGCCGCATATAACAATTCATGAGAGCTCATGATCCAATCTTTGTTTCTAGTAATATTTTCATTTTGTGAAGCAACTATATCTTAGATTGCTTTCTATTTGCTGAAAATTTACCAGGGCATGACCATACCTATGTAACTTACCTACACTAAATTTGAGCTCATTTCATTTATACAATTTCTCTCACTAATTTTCCCATGTTTCTGTCCAGAGATGATCATTGTGAAGGAAGTACCACTTTGGCATATCCAAATGGTATAAATTTTCTACAGTGCTTTATGCTCAAATAACCACCCTCCACCAAATTTCAGCTCAATCCATTCATTATTTTGAGCCCAGCCTCAACATTCATATTTCTATCCAGTGAGGTACTTTGCAAAGCAAATGCCACCTAGGATCCTCCATTTGAGCAGAAAATCTGTGAAGAAACTCTTCTTAGTAGATGATCATCCTCAGCCAAAACTCACGCCCATTGGTCATGTGCATTTCCCGTACTGCTAATCAAACACTTGGTTGCTAATTCATGTTTGAGCATAGTTTGGTCTCGTCGTGAGATTCTTCTGCTGTCACTTTCTTCCTAGAACCTACTTGGGGAGTGAACAACCCACTAGACATGCCCAGGCCACCCAGAATGCAAGGCAACGCCACGGTTACACGGTGACCACGCGGCGGACATGCGAGTTTACGCGCTCTAGAGTTGGGGCCCTCGGCCACCGTCCAAACCTCGACGTATTGCCGCCAAACCATGTATTTCCGATTAAATAGATATTTACGTACCTATAAATGATATTTTGAAAAAATAAAGAGCAAATTATAAGGTAGCTGCAATTCAAATTTTACCCGCTTCCTACCGAATCGGGGGAAATTTGTCTTTTTCATGAGAGGTGGATCAAAAAATTATACACCCAAATTTTTTGTCAATTGTGAATTAAATATGGCCTAATATTTTATAAAATTGACTTGGTACAATTTTGCAACAAATATATGATAGGTCATTCACAAAAAAACTCATTTTGGGCACTCGAAAAATGGAAAATGAAATTTTCGTCCAAAGAAAATGAAAACTTCCTTAGGCAACATTGTTTGCCATTCCAATATGCACCCTTGTGCACAATATGAGATCATTTGAATAAAGTATGCCATGAATGTGGCCAGAAGATTTATCATTTGGCTTGAAGGCCATTAATCTCCACACATGATAGCTCGTTTCTGGGAACACTTTTTAAAATAATTATCGTATTACAATTTATTAATTTTCGCGGTAACTTGGCCACATATATGACACAATGTGAAGGTTCTCCAATTTTTGAATTTTTAAAAAAAATTCATGCCCGTTTCAAAATGTGGTCAAAACGGCGAGAATGACCGTTCCTAGCTAATGGTTGAATCTTGGAATTTTTTAGTGTTTCTCTGATTAAATAGATACTTAAGTACCTAAAAATAATTTTTGGGTAAAATAAAAAGCAAACTATGAGGTAGCTGCAGTTCAAATTTGACCCGTTTCCTACTGAATCGGTAGAAATTTGTCTTTTTTACGAGAGGTGGATAAAAGCTTTTGACGCCAAAAATTTGGTCAACTATGCATTAAACAACCTAGTATTTTAGAAAATTGATTTGGTCCAATTTTGCAATAATTATTTAGTAGGTTCTTCACAAAAAAACCTTATTTTGGGCACTCAAAAAATGGAAAATGATTTTTTCGTCCAAAGAAAATGAAAACTCCCTTAGGCAACAATGTTTGCCATTCCAATATGAACCCTTTTGCACAATATGAGATCATTTGAACAAACTATGCCATGAATGTGGCCATAAGATTGACCATTTGGCTTGAAAGCCATGAATCTTCATACATGATAGGTCATTTCTGGTAACACTTTTTAAAAATAATTACCATATTAGAAGTTTATTATTTTTCCTGGTAACTTGGTCACATGTAATGACACAATGCGAAGGTTTACCAATTTTTTGATTTTTTTTGAATTTTTCATGCCCGTTTCAAAATGCGGTCAAAACGACAAGAATGACCGCTCCTAGCTAGTGGTTGAAGCTTGGAATTTTTTGGTGTTTATTTGATTAAATAGATACTTAAGTACCGAAAAATAATTGTTGGGATAAATAAAGAGTAAACTATGAGTCAACTGCAGTTCAAATTTGACCCGTTTCCTCCTGAATTGGCATAAATTTGTCTTTTTCATGAGAGGTGGATAAAAGCTTTTGAAACCCAACCATTTGGTCAATTGTGCATTAAATATGGCCTAGTAGTTTAGAAAATTGATCTGGTCCAATTTTGCAACAAATATATGGTGGGTCTTTCACAAAAAAAACTCATTTTGGACACTTGAAAAATGGAAAATTTATTTTTCATCCAAAAAAATGAAAAATCTCTTAGGCAGCATTGTTTGCCATTCTAATATGCACACTTGTGCACAATGAGATCATTTGAACAAACTATGCCATGAAAGTGGTAATAAGATTGACCATTTGGCTTGAAAGCCATGAATATTCATACATGATATGTCATTTCTAAGAACACTTTTTAAAAATAATTACCATATTAGAAATTTATTATTTTAATGGTAACTTGGTCACATTTAATGACACAATGTGAAGGTTTTCCAATTTTTTGATTTTTTTGAATTTTTCATGCCCATTTCAAAATGCGGTCAAAACGGCGGGAATGGTCGTTCCTAGATAGTGCTTGAATCTTCTATTTTTTGGTGTTTCTCTGATTAAATAGATACTTATGTAACTAAAAATAATTTTTGGGAAAAATAAAGAGCAAACTATGAGGTAGCTGCAGTTCAAATTTGACCCGTTTCCTACTGAATCGGCAGAAATTTGTCTTTTTTACGAGAGGTGGATAAAAGCTTTTGACACCCAACCATTTGGTAATTTGTGCATTAAATATGGCCTAGTATTTTAGAAAATTGATTTGGTCCAGTTTTGCAACAAATATATGGTGGGTTCTTCACAAAAAAACTCATTTTGGACACTCAAAAAATGAAAAAAAATCATCCAAAGAAAATTAAAACTCCCTTAGGCAACATTGTTTTCCATTCCAATATGCAGCCTTGTGAACAATATGAGATCATTTGAACAAACTATGCCATGAGTGTGGCCATAAGATTGACCATTTGGCTTGAAAGCCATGAATCTTCATACATCATATGTCATTTCTGAAAACACTTTTTAAAAAATAATTACTGTATTAGAAGTTTATTATTTTTCCTGGTAACTTGGTCACATTTAATGACACAATGCGAAGGTTTTCCAATTTTTTGATTTTTTTGAATTTTTCATGCCCATTTCAAAATGCGATCAAAACAGCGGACATGACCGTTCCTAGCTAGTGGTTGAATCTTGGAAAACTTTTGGTGTTTCTCTGATAAAATATATACTTATGTACCTATAAATGATTTTTGGAAAAAATAAAGAGCAAACTATGAGGCATCTGCAGTTCAAGTTGACTCACTTCCTACTGAATCGGCGGAAATTTGTCTTTTTCACGAAGTGGATCAAAACTTTTGACACCCAACCATTTGGCCAATTGTACGTTAACTATGGCCTATTATTTTATAATATTGATTTGGTACAATTTTGCAACAAATATATGGTAGGTCCTTCACTAAAAAACCTCATTTTGGGCACTTGAAAAATCGAAAATGATATTTTTCGTCCAAAGAAAATTAATACTTCCTTAGGCAACATTGTTTGCTATTCCAAAATGCACCCTTTTGCACAATATGAGATCATTTTTTTGAATTTTTCATGTGAAAAAGTAGAAAAAAAGAATGCTCAGGTAGATTCTTTTTTGAAACATAAATTATCTTTTTGATGAGAGGTAGATTGAAAGCATTTTACATGTTAAAATTTGGTCAACTGAACATAAATTGTTGTCCTATAGTTTTGGAAAATGGTGTGGTGCCATTTTGACGCAAATATTTGGTAGATTCTTCACAAAAAAAGAATTTTGTCACTCCAAAAATAGAAAATGATTTTTTTTCTGAAAAACTCATTTCTTATATCAATTTCTAAAGATATTTGTCTTATTCCAATTCCAAGTTTGTTAGTTTTCCTAAAAAACTATGTCAAGTTGCTGACACAATGAGAATGTTTTTATTTTTTTGAATTTCTAATATCATCAAACTATTTATATGATTCAACAACTTATTTTTAGTCGATTATGACCAATTTAGGTGGTCATAACCTGTACTGGGTTCTGAGTGGTCCATGGCCATGTCACGCGGATCGTTCCTCCTACGCCATCGGATGTTCCCGGATCCGACGGCAGCCCTTTCTCACTCATCCCCCTCTTTGTCTCAAAAAAAAGAAAACTCCCTCACCCTCTCATCCCACGAAGCCCGGCCCACAACCCCACACGTGAACCCTAGCGCTCCAGATCCCTTGCAGCCGTCTCCCCACCCTGCTCCAGATCCAGATCCACCAACCACCTCCCCCTCTCCCCCCGCTGCCTCGCCTCCCCTCGCCGCCGCACCGCCCATCGCCTCCCACACACCCCCACACATCATCAACAGATCAAACGACCTTCTCCCCATCCCCTCCCATTCCCGTGTCCCCATCCCGTTGAAACCCTAAGTGGCGGCGACGCGCGTGCACCACCTGTCCCCGGTTCCCCATGGAGGACTTCGCGCGCGCGGTGGAGGACTGGCTGTCGAAGCGGATCGTGCTGCCCCCCGCTGCGGCCGCCTGCGGGGTTGGAGCGCGGTCCCGATGTAGCAGTTGCGCTGCTGCTCCCCGCCGCGCCGATGGCCTACGTGGTCGTCTCCGACCCTGGCGCTATCGACACACCCGACGTGTTGGGGAACGTAGTAATTTCAAAATTTTCGTACGCACACGCAAGATCATGGTGATGGCATAGCAACGAGAGGGGAGAGTGTTCGTCCACGTACCCTCGTAGACCGTAAGCGGAAGCGTTATGACAACGCGGTTGATGTAGTCGTACGTCTTCACGATCCGACCGATCCAAGCACCGAACGTACGGCACCTCCGAGTTCAGCACACGTTCAGCTCGATGACGATCTCCGGGCTCCGATCCAGCAAAGCTCCGAAGATGAGTTCCGTCAGCACGACGGCGTGGTGACGGTGATGATGTTCTACCGGCGCAGGGCTTCGCCTAAACTCCGCGACGATACGACCGAGGTGGAATATGGTGGAGGGGGGCACCGCACACGGCTAAGGAACGATCCGTAGATCAACTTGTGTGTCATGGGGTGCCCCCCTGCCCCCGTATATAAAGGAGCAAGGGGGAGGAGGCGGCCGGCCAAGGGAGGGCGCGCCAGGGAGGAGTCTTACTCCCACCGGGAGTAGGACTCCCTCCTTTCCTAGTCCAACTAGGAGACCTTCCATGTAGTAGGAGTAGGAGAGAAGGAAAGGGAAGAGAGAAGGGAAGGAAGGAGGGGGTGCGGCCCCTCCCCCTAGTCCAATTCGGACTAGGCCATGGGGGGGAGCGCGGCCTGCCCTAGGCAGCCCCTCTCTCTTTCCCGTATGGCCCAATAAGGCCCAATACTTCTCCCCGGCGAATTCCCGTAACTCTCCGGTACTCCGATAAATACCCGAATCACTCGGAACCTTTCCGAACTCCGAATATAGTCGTCCAATATATCGATCTTTACGTCTCGACCATTTCGAGACTCCTCGTCATGTCCCCGATCTCATCCGGGACTCCGAACTCCTTCGGTACATCAAAACTCATAAACTCATAATATAACTGTCATCATAACGTTAAGCGTGCGGACCCTACGGGTTCGAGAACTATGTAGACATGACCTAGAAATATTCTTGGTCAATAACCAATAGCGGAACCTGGATGCCCATATTGGCTCCTACATATTCGACGAAGATCTTTATCGGTCAAACCGCATAACAACATACATTGTTCCCTTTGTCATCGGTATGTTACTTGCCCGAGATTCGATCGTCGGTATCCAATACCTAGTTCAATCTCATTACTAGCAAGTCTCTTTACTCGTTATGTAATGCATCATCCCGCAACTAACTCATTAATCACATTGCTTGCAAGGCTTATAGTGATGTGCATTACCGAGAGGGCCCAAAGATACCTCTCCAACAATCGGAGTGACAAAACCTAATCTCGAAATACACCAACCCAACATGTACGTTTGGAGACACCTGTAGTACTCCTTTATAATCACCCAGTTACGTTGTGATGTTTGGTAGCACCCAAAGTGTTCCTCCGGTAAATAGGAGCTGCATAATCTCATAGTTACAGGAACATGTATAAGTCATGAAGAAAGCAATAGCAACATACTAAATGATCAAGTGCTAGGCTAACGGAATGGGTCATGTCAATCACATCATTCTCCTAATGATGTGATCCCGTTAATCAAATGACAACTCATGTCTATGGCTAGGAAACTTAACCATCTTTGATTCAACGAGCTAGTCAAGTAGATGCATACTAGTGACACTATGTTTGTCTATGTATTCACACATGTATTATGTTTCCGGTTAATACAATTCTAGCATGAATAATAAACATTTATCATGAAATAAGGAAATAAATAATAACTTTATTATTGCCTCTAGGGCATATTTCCTTCAGTCTCCCACTTGCACTAGAGTCAATAATCTAGTTCACATCACCATGTGATTTAACACCAATATTCATATCTGTATATGATTAACACCCATAGTTCACATCGTCATGTGACCAACACCCAAAGGGTTTACTAGAGTCAATAATCTAGTTCACATCGCTTATGTGATTAACACCCAAAGAGTACTAAGGTGTGATCATGTTTTGCTCGTGAGAGAAGCTTAGTCAACGGGTCTGTCACATTCAGAGCCGTATGTACTTTGCAAATATTCTATGTCTACAATGCTCTGCACGGAGTTACTCTAGTTAATTGCTCCCACTTTCAATATGTATCCAGATTGAGACTTAGAGTCATCTGGATCGGTGTAAAAGTTTGCACCGATGTAACTTTTACAACGAACTCTTTTATCACCTCCATAATCGAGAAACATCTCCTTAGTCCTTACTAAGGATATTCTTGACCGCTGTCCAGTGATCTACTATTAGATCAAAATTGTATTCCCTTGCCAAACTCAGAGCAAGGTATACAATATGTCTGGTTCACAGCATAGCATACTTTATAGAACCTATGACTGAGGCATAGGGAATGACTTTTCATTCTCTTTCTATTTTCTGCCATGGTCGGGTCTTGAGTCTTACTCAACTTCACACCTTTGCATCACAGGCAAGAACTCTTTCTTTGACGGTTCCATTTTGAACTACTTCAAATTTTTTTATCAAGGTATGTACTCATTGAAAAGTCTTATCAAGCGTCTTGATCTATCTATATAGATCTTGATGCTCAATGTGTAAGTAGCTTCACCGAGGTCTTTCTTTGAAAAACTCCTTTCAAACAATCCTTTATGCTTTACAGAAAATTCTACATCATTTCCAATTAATAATATGTCTTTCACATATTCTTATCAGAAAGGCTGCAGTGCTCCCACTCACTTTCTTGTAAATACAGGCCTTTCCAAAAGTCTGTATAAAACCATATGCTTTGATCAACTCATCAAAGCGTATATTCCAACTCCGAGATGCTTGCACCAGTCCATAGATAGATCGCTGGAGCTTGCACATTTTGTTAACACCTTTAGGATTGACAAAACCTTCTGGTTGCCTCATATACAACTCTTCTTTAAGAAAACCATTAAGGAATGCAGTTTTGACATCCATTTGCCAGATTTCATAAATTGTGGCAATTGCTAACATGATTCAGGTAGACTTAAGCATAGCTATAGTTGAGAAAATCTCATTGTAGTCAACACCTTGAACTTGTCAAAAACCTTTTTATGACAAGTCGACCTTTGTAGATATTAACACTACTATCAGCATCTGTCTTCCTCTTGAAGATCTATTTATACAATATGGCTTGCCAATCATCGGGCAACTCCACCAAAGTCCACACTTTGTTCTCATACATGGATCCCATCTCAGATTTTATGGCCTCAAGCCATTTCGTGGAATCTGGGCTCATCATCGCTTCCTCATAGTTCATAGGTTCATCATGGTCTAGTAACATGGCTTCCAGAACATGATTACCATACCACTCTGGTGCGGATCTTACTCTGGAAGACCTACGAGGTTTGGTAGCAACTTGATCTGAAGTTTCATGATCATCATCATTAACTTCCTCACTAATTGGTGTAGGAATCACTGGAACTGATTTCTGTGATGAACTACTTTCCAATAAGGGAGCAGGTATAGTTACCTCATCAAGTTCTACTTTCCTCCCACTCACTTCTTTCGAGAGAAACTCCTTCTCTAGAAAGGATCCATTTTGAGCAACGAATATCTTGCCTTCGGATCTGTGATAGAAGGTGTACCCAACAATTTCATTTGGGTATTCTATGAAGACGCACTTCTCCGATTTGGGTTCGAGCTTATTAGGTTGAAAAAACCCTTTTCACATAAGCATCGCAACTCCAAACTTTAAGAAACGACAGCTTAGGTTTACTGCTAAACCATAGTTCATACGGTGTCATCTCAACAGATTTAGATGGTGCCCTTTTAACGTGAATGCAACTGTCTCTAATGCATAACCCCAAAACGATAATGGTAAATCAGTAAGAGACATCATAGATCGCAATATATCCAATAAAGTGCAGTTACGACGTTCGGACACACCATAACGTTGTGGTGTTCCAGGTGGCATGAGCTGTGAAACTATTTCACATTGTTTAAATTGAAGACCAAACTCGTAACTCAAATATTCGTCTCTGCGATCAGATCGCAGAAACTTTATTTTCTTGTTACGATGATTTATCCACTTCACTCTGAAATTCTTTGAACCTTTTAACTATTTCAGACTTATGTTTCATCAAGTAGATATACCCATATCTGCTCAAATCATCTTGTGAAGGTCAGAAAATAACGATACTTGCCACGAGCCTTTATACTCATTGGTCTGCATACATCAGTATGTATTATTTCGAACAAGTTTGTTGCTCATTCCATTGTTCTGAAGAATGGAGTTTTAGTCATCTTGCCCAAAAGGCACGGTTCGCAAGCATCAAATGATTCATAACCAAGTGATTCCGAAAATCCATCTTTATGGAGTTTCTTCATGCACTTTACACCGATATGACCCAAACGGCAGTGCCACAAATAAGTTGCACTATCATTATTAACTTTGCATCTTTTGGCATCAATATTATGTGTATCACTATGATCGAGATCCAATAAACTATTTTCATTGGGTGTATGACCATTGAAGGTCTTATTCATGTAAACAGAACAACAATTATTCTCTAACTTTAAATGAATAACCGTATTGCAATGAACATGATCAAATCATATTCATGCTCAACGCAAACGCCAAATAACATTTATTTAGGTTTAACACTAATCCCGAAAGTATAGGGAGTGTGCGATGATGATCATATCAATCTTGGAACTACTTCCAACACTCATTGTCACTTCCCCTTCAACTAGTCTCTGTTTATTCTGTAACTCCTATTTCGAGTTACTAATCTTAGCAACCGAACAAGTATCAAATACTCAGGGGCTACTATAAACACTAGTAAGGCACACATCAATAACCTGTATATCAAATATACCCTTGTTCACTTTGCCATCCTTCTTATCCACCAAATATTCAGGGCATTTCCGCTTCCAGTGACCATTTCCTTTGCAGTGTAAGCACTCAGTTTCAGGCTATGGTCCAGCTTTGGGCTTCTTCGCAGGAGTGACAACTTGCTTGTCTTTCCACTTGAAGTTCCCTTTCTTTCCCTTTGCCCTTTTCTTGAAACTAATGATCTTGTCAACCATCAACACTTGATGCTCTTTCTTGATTTCTACCTTCGTCGATTTCAACATCACGAAGAGCTTGGGAATCGTTTTCGTCATCCCTTGCATACTATAGTTCATCACAAAGTTCTACTAACTTGGTGATGGTGACTAGAGAATTCTGTGAATCACTATCTTATCTGGAAGATTAACTCCCACTTGATTCAAGCGATTGTAGTACCCAGACAATCTGAGGACATGCTCACTAGTTGAGCGATTCTCCTCCATCTTTTAGCCATAGAACTTGTTGGAGACTTCATATCTCTCAACTCGGGTATTTGCTTGAAATATTAACTTCAACTCCTGGAACATCTCATATGGTTCATGACGTTCAAAACATCTTTGAAGTCCCGATTCTAAGCTGTTTAAGCATGGTGCACTAAACTATCAAGTAGTCATCATTTTGAGCTAGCCAAACGCTCATAACGTCTGCATCTGCTCCTGTAATAGGTTTGTCACCTAGCGGTGCATCAAGGACATAATTCTTCTGTGCAGCAATGAGGATAAACCTCAGATCACGGATACAATCCGCATCATTGCTACTAACATTTTTCAATACAGTTTTCTCTAGGAACATATCGAAATAAATATATGAAAGAAACAACGCGAGCTATTGATCTACAACATAGTTTGCAAAATACTATCAGGTACTAAGTTCATGATAAATTTAAGTTCAATTAATCATATTACTTAAGAACTCCCACTTAGACAGACATCTCTCTAGTCATCTAAGTGATCACGTGATCCAAATCAACTAAACCATGTCCGATCATCACGTGAGATGGAGTAGTTTCAATGGTGAACATCACTATGTTGATCATATCTACTATATGATTCACGCTCGACCTTTTGATCTCCGTGTTCCGAGGCCATATCTATATATGCTAGGCTCGTCAAGTATAACCTGAGTATTCTGTGTGTGCAAAACTGGCTTGCACCCGTTGTAGATGGACGTAGAGCTTATCACACCCGATCATCACGTGGTGTCTGGGCATGACGAACTTTGGCAACGGTGCATACTCAGGGAGAACACTTCTTGATAATTTTTAGTGAGAGATCATCTTAAAATGCTACCGTCAATCAAAGCAAGATAAGATGCATAAAGGATAAACATCACATGCATTCAATATAACTGATATGATATGGCCATCATCATCTTGTGCTTGTGATCTCCCTCTCCGAAACACCATCGTGATCACCATCATCACCGGCGCGACATCTTGATCTCCATCGTAGCATCATTGTCGTTTACGCCATCTATTGCTTCTACGACTATCGCTACCGCTTAGTGATAAAGTAAAGCAATTACAGGGCGTTTGCATTTCATACAATAAAGCGACAACCATATGGCTCCTGCCAGTTGCCGATAACTTCGGTTACAAAACATGATCATCTCGTACAATAAAATATAGCATCATGTCTTGGCCATATCACATCACAACATGCCCTGCAAAAACAAGTTAGACGTCCTCTACTTTGTTGTTGCAAGTTTTACGTGGCTGCTACGGGCTGAGCAAGAACCGTTCTTACCTACGCATCAAAACCACAACGATAGTTCATCAAGTTGGTGCTGTTTTAACCTTCGCAAGGACCGGGCGTAGCCACACTTGGTTCAACTAAAGTTGGAGAAACTGACACCCGCCAGCCACCTGTGTGCAAAGCACGTCGGTAGAACCAGTCTCGCGTAAGCGTACGTGTAATGTCGGTCTGGGCCGCTTCATCCAACAATACCGCCGAGCCAAAGTATGACAAGCTAGTAAGCAGTATGACTTATATCGCCCACAACTCACTTGTGTTCTACTCGTGCACATAACATCAACGCATAAAACCTAGGCTCGGATGCCACTGTTGGGGAACGTAGTAATTTCAAAATTTACCTACGCACACGCAAGATCATGGTGATGGCATAGCAACGAGAGGGGAGAATGTTCGTCCACGTACCCTCATAGACCGTAAGCGGAAGCGTTATGACAACGTGGTTGATGTAGTCGTACGTCTTCACGATCCGACCGATCCAAGCACCGAACTTACGGCACCTCGGAGTTCAGCACACGTTCAGCTCGATGACGATCTCCGGGCTCCGATCCAGCAAAGCTCCGAAGATGAGTTCCGTCAGCACGATGACGTGGTGACGGTGATGATGTTCTACCGGCGCAGGGCTTCGCCTAAACTCCGCGACGATACGATCGAGGTGGAATATGGTGGAGGGGGGCACCGCACACGGCTAAGGAACGATCCGTAGATCAACTTGTGTGTCATGGGGTGCCCCCCTGCCCCCGTATATAAAGGAGCAAGGGGGAGGAGGCGGCCGGCCAAGGGAGGGCGCGCTAGGGAGGAGTCCTACTCCCACCGGGAGTAGGACTCCCTCCTTTCCTAGTCCAACTAGGAGACCTTCCATGTAGTAGGAGTAGGAGAGAAGGAAAGGGAAGAGAGAAGGGAAGGAAGGAGGGGGTGCGGCCCCTCCCCCTAGTCCAATTCGGACTAGGCCATGGGGGGGCGCACGGCCTGCCCTAGACAGCCCCTCTCTCTTTCCCGTATGGCCCAATAAGGCCCAATACTTCTCCCCGGCGAATTCCCGTAACTCTCCGGTACTCCGATAAATACCCGAATCACTCGGAACCTTTCCGAACTCTGAATATAGTCGTCCAATATATCGATCTTTACGTCTCGACCATTTCGAGACTCCTCGTCATGTCCCTGATCTCATCCGGGACTCCGAACTCCTTCGGTACATCAAAATTCGTAAACTCATAATATAACTGTCATCGTAACATTAAGCGTGCGGACCCTACGGGTTCGAGAACTATGTAGACTTGACCTAGAACTATTCTTGGTCAATAACCAATAGCGGAACCTGGATGCCCATATTGGCTCCTACATATTCTACGAAGATCTTTATCGGTCAAACCGCATAACAACATACGTTGTTTCCTTTGTCATCGGTATGTTACTTGCCGGAGATTCGATCGTCGGTATCCAATACCTAGTTCAATCTCGTTACTGACAAGTCTCTTTACTCGTTACGTAATGCATGATCCCGCAACTAACTCATTAATCACCTTTGGAGACACCTGTAGTACTCCTTTATAATCACCCAGTTACGTTCTGACGTTTGGTAGCACCCAAAGTGTTCCTCCGGTAAATAGGAGTTGCATAATCTCATAGTTACAGAAACATGTATAAGTCATGAAGAAAGCAATGGCAACATACTAACGATCAAGTGCTAGGCTAACGGAATGGGTCATGTCAATCACATCATTCTCCTAATGATGTGATCCCGTTAATCAAATGACAACTCATGTCTATGGGTAGGAAACTTAACCATCTTTGATTCAACGAGCTAGTCAAGTAGAGGCATACTAGTGACACTATGTTTGTCTATGTATTCACACATGCATTATGTTTCCGGTTAATACAATTCTAGCATGAATAATAAACATTTATCATGAAATAAGGAAATAAATAATAACTTTTTTATTGCCTCTAGGGCATATTTCCTTCACGACGTGCCCAGCTACCAGCCCTACGTGTACGACCGCCTCGACCTGCCCCCGCTCATCGCACTGCAGATGAAGGAGATCGACCTGGCCGTCGACTACGCGCTCGACACGGCCTCCATCACCCTGCGCTCCTGTTGGTGGCTGCACTGCATCATGCGCAGCCACGAGTGCGACACTAGGCTCATTGTGCCCATGGGGGAACAGGTGAGGCCATCGGATTCTTCCGTCGTTGTTGGTGTATCGCATTTTTTTTAATTTCCTGGTGTTGTTCTGTTGGCTCGTCTCAGTAGGATTCAGTTTGGTGAGGGTTGACATGATTGGTGATGTTGTATTATTCTGTCTGTTTGACTTGAGTTGTTGTAGAGTTAGGGTCGCTTGTCGTGTCACGGTGTCCGACTGCAATCGTTGGCTTGCCTGATGCTAAATTCTAGATACTTTCAATAGCTTGGTTCCTAAGTTCTAGACAAGGAAAAGGGATACACCTTCAGTTAATAAACGACGAATAGTATGTTCTAGTGTTGTATCAGCAAGTGAAAGCAGTTCCTTGCTTTGTCCAATGGAAACAATCTACCGGAAGGGATATGTTGGTCTTGCAAGAGGCAACCACACTTGGAATGTGCAGGATATGTTGCATTATCTCATTTGGATATGCATATCATCACACTGGATTGCTTGGCCTTTACTCCAGCATGTGCTAGGATATACAAGACTTGGAAATAGAAATTAAATTGATAGCAAAGTTATTAAACTCAGATGGTTAGTGTGTATTATTAAGTGCAGTTGTGTTGCTTCTGTCATGATTAGTGTTGTACACATGGATATCTCACTTGGTATCTTGTGCTAGTGCTGCTCCCTATGATATAGTAGAATGATACTTCATGGCAATTTCATTGATTTTATGTTGTACGTAGAAGTATCGATCTTTTCAGCACTGTCATGATTCTTTTTGTCATCACATTTTTCTCAGAGTTATCTGTTCATGTCTTCTGCTGCTGTCTCTGTAGGGTCATGAGGGAAGATATACCATATATGTTCATGCCTCAAGGGAGAATCATGGTGGCTGATTAGTTGCTGTCGCATGCCTGCCGGATTCATCATCTCAGCTGAGTGAGGCAAACTGAACAAAATAACAAGTCAAATAAAGTAGAAACATCTTGTGCTTTAATCAATTCATACATGGAGCTCCGCGCTTCCTCTTGCTTAAGACATGTTGGATCTTCGCTTATACTTCAAAAAATTGAACGAATCATGCATGCATGTAAACAGAAATTGTGATGTAAATTTTCTAATCTGAATTCTGAATTTGAATCAGAGTTGTTTGTTAACTCTGAATCTTTCAGACCTCATGGGTTACTCCCAAGGAAGTGTGAAGCCACAGTACGTGTTTAAAAATCTTACAGGTGCCAAGTTAACTTGAATCAGAGCAGAAAGCTAACAGCAACCTTACAACAAAGTTTTTTAAATGATACTTGGGAGGTGGTGATCAGGTGAACAACATATCCCTGGAAGACCTCTGGCACAATGGTGGTGTGCAAGCAACGTCCTGTTGCATTCTACTGGTACTGTTTGTCGTCTCGTGTCAGCGTCTCATTATCGTGTACAATCTAAATGAGTAATTCAGAGTCGCTTGTGCTTGATTTCAGTTCATAATTTTGTGATATGCTCTTGATCTTGTTCTGTTCCATACTAGGGAGCTTCTTCTCCTCTCATGTTGTTGTTGTCGATTTGGTACTAGCTAGAATGATTCCTTGAGCTTGATGATGACAGATTGTACACTGTCTTGCTCCAGTGTTACATAATTACTATCACAGTACACACACACCTCGTTGTTGTCAATGGATCTTGTTCTCTGCTGCCAGCATTGACTGGTTGTAGTTGTTTCGGCAGATCACATCACATTCACATGGGCGCATGTGTAGCACTAACTGGCTGTACACTCATAATGTTGGCTGGTTGTACACACATAATGTTGACTGGTTGTAGTAGTTATTGACTGGTTGTACAGACATAATGTTGGCTGTTATGTATTGATTTTAGTATCGAAAATGGCTCAAACCTGAAGTACTTAAAATATATTGTCGTTCCTTTCTTGTTTGTTTTGATACCCATATACCTGCCCTGTATTAGCTCTATCCTTTTATGCATGTTAATTCAGTGTTGTTGATTTGATGTTGATGTTCAGAAAGAAGAGTTTGATGGTTGGGTTTATTTCAGTAGGCTAAATAGGCTATCTTCTTGGTTTATTGGTGTGCAGATGATCCATGAGCTGAGCTTCTTCCAGTAGTGGTAGCGGAAGTGACTCTAGAGTAGTACATGGATCAACAGATCGTTATGCCGTTTGGGCAGGGACAAGCTGGGACGGCCCTAATACAACAACACTACCATACCATTGGTACATTTCTCAGTTCCTAGAAACACCTCTTTTTGCATGCTCTGCTGGTATTTATGCACACGGATTGGCCTTCATTATTATTTTTTATTTACTATTAAATATGTTGTTGGATTTACTTTTATTTTGTGCCTAAACATTTTGTTGTATAACGTGCAGATGTTGGTCTTTCATGTTTCTTCGCGAGCATCAGGACAAAGAAGTCAGAGGAAGCATAGTTCTAGCTCATTGGAGCCCTTTAGGCTGATCCTATTTGTATGTGTGTTATATGATGTAGCAGAACTTGTAAGGCTCATGTGATAGACTCATGTGATACTCATGTGATATACTGTACACTTTAGAGCTTGTTATCTAATTGTACTTGATGCTGATCACATTTGTATGTATGTTATATGATGTAGCTGCTTGCTGTTATTTGAAGTATTGCGTCTGTTTTCTGTATTGGCATATTAAAATTGAAGAACATGACCTTGACAGCAGGGTCCCACAAACTAGAATGTGATATTTGGGACCCACTTACCAGAATTTGACAATTGATGTGCATCAACAAAAAAGAGAAACAAAGGCTACAACCCAAAAATAAAAAGGCTATAATGTTGGGCCTGACCCATGTAGCTCACCAAAATTAATAGGAAAAAATATAAAAGGCTGAATTGTTGGGCTCGGCCCATGTAAAACACCAAAATGGACCGGGCTAAATCTAATCAACGACCTTTTCAATTGGTCGCAATTTTGCCACGTCAGATTGCCACGTTGGATCTGACGTGGCCTAGGCAGATAGCTAGTGACCAAAATAGAAGGTTGTAGGATCCATGACCTTTTGTTTTGGTGGTTACCTTCAACGACCTTATCCTGAAGAAGGTCGTTAATTACAGTTCTTGATGACCAGCTTTTTACCATCTATTTTTTTGGTCAAAAAAGGTCGTAAATGAAAAACAATGACCATTCAGTGACCAATAGTGATGGTCGCAAGTTGACATACTTCTTGTAGTGTTGACCACATCGAGGCCGACAACACTTCGTGTTGGAGATATGCCCTAGAGGCAATCATGTATGATGATATTTCCTATGTGTTTATGAATAAAGATAGTCCTTGGACATTATCAATGATGTGTATTAGCAAGTACGTGACTTGTTTGTGGGACTATGCATTGTATGATGACTGTCCTAAAAGTTCCCTAGTCGAAAGGGCTGTGTGGATGCGCAGTCGACTAGACTAGCATATGACACGGTCGATGGCTTGGTTTCACTAGCTGTCGGTGTCAAAACCGGCGGATCTCGGGTAGGGGGTCCCGAACTATGCGTCTAGGCGGATGGTAATAGGAGACAAGGGACGGATGTTTTTACCCAGGTTCGGGCCTTCTCGACGGAGGTAAAACCCTACTCCTGCTTGATTAATATTGATGATATGGGTAGTACAAGAGTGGATCTACCACGAGATCAAGGAGGCTAAACCCTAGAAGCTAGCCTATGGTATGATTGTTGTAATGGTTGTTCGTCCTATGGACTAAAACCCTCCGGTTTATATAGACACCGGAGAGGGCTAGGGTTACACAGAGTCAGTTACAATGGTAGGAGATCTACATATCCTTATTGCCAAGCTTGCCTTCCACGCCAAGGAAAGTCCCATCCGGACACGGGACGAAGTCTTCAATCTTGTATGTTCATAGTCTTGGAGTCCGGCCGATGATGATAGTCCGGCTATCCGGATACCCCCTAGTCCAGGACTCCCTCAGTAGCCCCTGAACCAGGCTTCAATGACGACGAGTCCGGCGCGCATATTGTCTTCGGCATTGCAAGGCGGTTTCCTCTTCCGAATAATCCATAGAAGATGGTGAACACCAGGATAGTGTCCGGCTCTGCAAAATAAATTCCACATACCACCATAGAGAGAATAATATTTACACAAGTCCAATCTGCTGACGTATTGTGCGGCGTGACGTCACACCAATACCAAGCCTTTACTTGAATCGTTTTTATTATACCACCTCAGCGCGTTTAGCTAAGCGGTTTCCTTGCACGTCTTGTCGAAGCAGAGATCGTGTTCCCCTTTATTCTGGGATTCCCATCAATACGGACGTGGGTAACCCAACCGCGCCATTGATTGGGGCGCTTGGGAGATAAGCAAGTTTTACCAGGCTGGTGGGGACGCATAGTCTTCGTCCGCCCATATATAAGGGGATAAGGATCCACCTTTTTTACCTGCCTTCTTCCTCCTTTGCTTATCCATCTCCGCGCACTCGAGCTCCAGCGCCCAAGTCCGCACATCTCGCCTCATCCTTCTCCAGCCATGTCCGGAGCAGGAGGCAAGTGGATGGCCTCCTTTGTTACGGAGGGGCACATCGAGAAGCTGTGCGGCGCCGGATACCTGTCCGGCGACATCGCGCACCGGCTGCCCGACGAGGGGCAGCTCATCCCCACCCCCAGGCCCCATGAGAGGGTCGTATTTCTTCCCCACTTCCTCCGCGGACTGGGCTTCCCACTTCACCCCTTCGTCCGGGGGCTCATGTACTACTACGGCCTGGACTTCCACGATCTGGCGCCAAACTTCATCCTCAACATCTCGGCGTTTATCGTCGTGTGCGAGGCCTTCCTCTGCATCCAGCCCCACTTCGGCTTGTGGCTAAAGACCTTCAATGTCAAGCCGAAGGTGGTGAAGGGCGTCCAAGCGGAGTGCGGAGGCGCCATGGTGGGCAAAATGCCCAACGTCACTTGGCTTGAGGGTGCCTTCGTGGAATCCATCAGGGTGGCAATCGGGGTGGTTCTATATCACCGAGCCGCGTGACCCTAAATGGGTAGCGGCCCCCGAATTTAGATCTGGTACCCCCATGCAGCTCACCTCCTGGAAAGAGAAGGGCTTGCTATGGGGCAGTTCGGAGGAGCTGACCGGACTCCAGTCCTGTCTTGAGACCCTAGTGAACAAGAAGCTTAAGCTTGTCAACATGATCCAGGTCATGCTTGTCCGCCGTATTCTCCCCTGCCAGCAACGGGCCTTCAATTTGTGGGAGTTCGATCCGGCACAGCACCGGACCTTGAGCGGGCTCTTCGACACGACATACGAAGCTACTTGGATGGTGCTGTTCAAGGGCGGGGAAGCCCCCGCATCCGCAACTGAAGATCGCGGATTCAGCACGCAGCGCCCGGTCGGCGAGGTAAGCTATGTTATCCTTTATGGGACACTCATTTCTTTCATAGTTTGACTCTATGTGGGATCTAAACTCCTGATGCCTTTAACAGGACTAGCAGAAGACGTCCGGACAGGGTTAATTGTCCGGCTCCCCTTCCAGAGGACCCAGCGGACACCCGTTTGACGGGGCTGCTGGTCCCGACACTTTACGTGGTGCCGGAGAAGAAGGCCAAGAAGAAGGCCATAGGTATCCGAAGGAGTTCCCGGCGCCAGGTGGTATCAGACTCATCATCTGATGACTCCGAGGCGGACTCCTTCCCCGAGGAGGAGGAGAAAGAGGCCTCTCCCCCAGCGGGGGGAGAGAAGAAGAGGAAGGCCTCCCCAACTAGGGCGGCCGAAGGGTCCAAGAAAGGACGGACCCTTCCTCCGGACTGCTCCGCCAACGCCGATGACGACGACGAGGAGTGGCCCTCAAGGGCCAAGCCCCTGGCAAGATCGTAAGTGTCTGAATTCCTGGATGATTTATGATTTTTCTTTTTGCCACATGGTGTCCTTCTAACGCCGCATACAACCTGTAGTCCGGCCAAGGACGATCTTCCCGCTTCGTCGAGCGGGTCCTTGGCTACGTCGGATATGGATTCCCTTCTGACCGCCTCCACCACTCGTGACGCTGATGACGCCGAGGTGGGATCCCAGGAGGGGACCCGCCAGGAGGGGAAGGCTCCGGAGGTGCCACAGGGCAACCTCCCAGACTTCGCACCGGACTCCGCACCGGAACCTGCAGTGGTTCCGGAGTCCGGCAGGCGGCCCCTTCGTAAGAAGGGCAAGACTGTGACACCGGCCGCCTCCGTCCAACCGGAGGCGCCGGATAACTTGTTTTAGGCGCTCAACGGCGCTTCCATCGAGGAAGAACACCGCACTATCATGAGTGCGGTGATTCAGAAGGTTCAGCTCGCCAAGAGCGGGCTGACCGAAGCCTGTAGCAGCCTTCTAACAGGCTTTGAGGTAAGAAATTTAAAATATGTAATATAATACCGCATAGACAGTAGCCCCTGATGCTCGATTCGGTGTTCGGAAGGAAAAGCCGGACTGAGGATCTAAAAAGATACACGCAGGAGCTCTAAAAAATATGTCAATATGGGATTGCAGGCTGCGCTATTGACCTCTGCCGCACTGACTGCGGAGGTCGATGCTTTGAAGCAGAACCTCGAGCGGTCTGAGAGTGAGCTCGGCCGTGCCAAGAAGCAACTAGAGGACAAGGAAGGTGAGTAACACCGTATTAAATTTGTACCTTACAGAAAAGGATTTTGGTTGCAAAAGAAATAACAAGGATAACGTGGGTATTCCAGGGGCCACGAACGAGGTGGCGACCCTGAAGGAGGCCGTGTCTGCGGCCGAACGTAATGCGGCCGCGGAACGAGCTGAGCGAGAAAAGCAGGAGGCGCGGGTGGCGGAGGTGCAGCAAGAGCTCCAGGCTCTCGTGGAAAAGCATGAGAGTTTGGAGCGCGACTCGAGGACTCGAGAGTCTGAGCTTGCATTGGCTCTTGAGAGTGCCAAAGCCGCTAAGGCCGAAGCCCACAAGGCCCTCCAGGAAATTGAGGCGGTGAAGAAAATAGCGGCGGGTAAGGCATTTTTCATGCAAAGCAAGCATGTGAATGTGAATTACCTGTTACTTTCCCGAATTGGAGCTCTCCAGGAGCGTTTGCAGATCTGCCTCGTAGCGTGTCCGATGCTGCCGCTTTCTACCGGGCCGAGGAGGGGAGCTCGACGGAGAAGGTCTTCTGGTCTCAGTATGCTGAGGCCGGACATCTGGTGCCCCTTAGCGACCAGCTGAAGCAGCTGGTCGAGCTCCACAAGGTAGCCGAACAGGCCATGAAGGGCCTCATAGTTCGGCTGTGGCCCAAGGAGGCCATGCCTGGGAGCTACTTCGGCCTGGTGCGGCGGCTGGTGGATGCGTGTCCCTGGGTGGAAGTCGTCAAGCAATCCGCCTGCATTGAAGGTGCCCGTCGGGCCCTTGCCCGTGCAAAAGTGCACTGGGGCAGGATGGACGCTGAGAAGCTTCTGACGGACGCGCCGCCGGCGGGCAAGGAATATCGCACGCTCGAAATGTATTATAAGAGTGTCCTGAAGGGTGCCCGCATGATTGCGGATGAGTGCTCCAAGGATGTAATATTTGAGTAGAATCTCATTATGTTATCCTGTGTGCTGAAAACTGTGTTCATATGCGCTAAACAACGCTTATTAATTTAAAATATTACCTTCTGTGCGGCCGTTTATCAAATCTGAGAGATGGCAAGTCGTCGGCTTCAGCCCGCATGCCACTAGTGCTGGGGTGTTCGGGATAAACTTGAGCACTCTTGTTCCCATGTTTGGGTCCATCTAGGGAGGCGCTCAACACAACGAATGAGGCAACCGGACTTATAATGCTTGAACACTCTCACTTAGCCATAGAATTCTATAATTTTAAATTTCGGCGAAGCCCCTAGTGTTCGGAAGACCGAGTTCGGGGCGCTATCCACGCCTGGGCCGGACAAAGCCGGTTCCTCGCTCTAAGCGGCATAAGTCTTTAGGGACTCGAAAAGACCTCTCGAACAGCGACCAGCTCTCGCCTTATCATGATGGTCAGTTTTAGCTTTCTCCACTGAGGCGCTTGCCCAGCTCAACCGGGGCGCAATCGCAGTGGTTCTCCCAGTGCTACCTTAGCCGATAAAACGGAACGTAAGGTATCAAAACATGGGAGCCGGGCAAACCCAACTATTGACCCAAGACATGATTCGGAGCCGATGCATATAATGCTATAAGTTCAGGGTGCCGCACTTGTGATAGTGTTCGGACTTATCACACCATAATGCGGGGAAGTTAAGCCCCTGGTGTATTCTGCCGTACCAAAGTGTACGGATGCAAGATGTCGTAAATGAACATATGTATAAGAAAGAAATGCAATTATAAGCGAAAAGCGATGCATTGTTTATTCAAGGAATTCTGCGATGAATGCAGAACGATACAAATAGTGCGGTAAGCAAGGGGTAAGACTATTAAACATGTCCCCCTCCAGGGGTAGGCTGCAGAATGGTGTATGAAAACAGATTTAATGCTCGTAATGGAGACCACCTGGATACTTGCCGTAGCCCTTCTTCTCCCCTGGCTGTTGCATCGTGTGTTCGGCAGGTCCACTGCCGAACAGGGCCTCTGGTGAACGGAGTCCTCTGCGCAAGAAAAAAAAGAAAAATAAAAAGAGCCACACACTTGGGAGCCCCTGGTGCGGTTAAGCCGCATTCTGGGCCTGTGGTGGCCGTGCCCCTCCCCCTATGCCCATGGTATCTCCAGAGTGTAATGATGTACGCGAAGGACTGGTTTTGCAATTATGCAGGGGCTGGGGTTGGGGCCGCATTGCTACGCGTGCTCGAAACGTGCCAGGTGGTCTTGTTGTAGGTTACTCCGGGCGCGTTTGGCCGTGTCCGGTCGCTTAACGGTCGGACTCGAAAATTGCCTTAAGAGGATGCTCTGAACTTCTGCCGCGAGAGCCGCTGTGTGTTCCTCCGTTCGGAGGGAGCGTTCGGTGTTTCCGTTGACCGTGATGACTCCTCGAGGGCCTGGCATCTTGAGCTTAAGGTATGCGTAATGCGGCACCGCATTGAACTTTGCAAACGCGGTCCGTCCGAGCCAAGCGTGATTGCCGCTGCGGAACGGGACTATGTCGAAGATTAACTCCTTGCTTCGGAAGCTATCCGGGGATCCGAAGACCACTTCCAGTGTGACTGAGCCTATACAATTGGCCTCTACACCTAGTATGACGCCTTTGAAGGTCGTCTTTGTAGGTTTGATCCTTGAGGGGTCTATGCCCATTTTGCGCACTGTATCCTGATAAAGCAAGTTCAGGCTGCTGCCGCCGTCCATCAGGACTCTGGTGAGATGAAATCCATCGACGATTGGGTCTAAGACCAATGCGGCGAATCCGCCATGGCGGATACTGGTGGCGTGGTCCCTTCGATCAAAAGTGATCGGGCAAGAGGACCATGGATTGAACTTCGGGGCGACTGGCTCCATCGCATATACGTCCCTAAGTGCACGCTTCCGCTCCCTTTTGGTTATGTGGGTTGCGTATATCATGTTTACTGTCCGCACTTGTGGGGGGAAACCCTTCTGTCCTCTATTGTTCGGCGGCCGGGTCTCCTCCTCGTCGTTGCTATGCAGCCCCTTATCATTGTTTTTGGCGATTAACTTGCCTGCCTGCTTGAATACCCAACAATCCCTGTTGGTGTGATTGGCTGGCTTTTCGGGGGTGCCGTGTATCTAGCACGAGCGGTCGAGTATTCGGTCCAAATTGGACGGACCCGGAGTAGTTCTTTTGAATGGCTTTTTCCGCTGACCGGGTTTGGAGCCTCTGAATCCGGCGTTGACTGCCGTATCCTCATTGTTATCGCCGTTAACGCGGCGTTTGTTTTTGTTGCGACGCGACCTGCCATTGCGGTCCTTGTTGTCCGGACTGCCAGAATTTTTGCTGAGGTTGTTACTGCGGGCTAGCCAGCTATCTTCTCCCGCGCAGAAGCGGGTCATGAGTGATGTGAGGGCTGCCATGGATTTCGGCTTTTCCTGTCCTAGGTGCCGGGCCAGCCACTCGTCGTGGATGTTATGTTTGAAGGCTGCGAGTGCCTCCGCATCCGGACAGTCAATGATTTGATTTTTCTTTGTTAAGAACCGTGTCCAGAACTGTCTGGCCGATTCATCTGGCTGCTGAATTATGTGGCTTAGGTCATCGGCGTCTGGTGGTCGCACATATGTGCCCTGGAAGTTATCAAGGAATGCGGCTTCCAGGTCCTCCCAACACCCAATTGACTCTGCTAGCAAGCTGTTAAGCCAATGCCGAGCTGGTCCTTTAAGCTTGAGTGGGAGATATTTGATGGCGTGAAGATCGTCACCGCGGGCCATGTGGATATGAAGGAGATAGTCTTCGATCCAAACCGCGGGGTCTGTTGTGCCATCGTAGGATTCAATGTTCACGGGTTTAAACCCTTCAGGGATTTGATGATCCATTACTTCATCTGTGAAGCATAGTGGGTGTGCGGCGCCTCTATATTGGGAAATATCACGACGTAGCTCGAGCGAGCTTTGTCTACTATGTTCGGCCCGGCCGGAGTTGCTGTATCCGGCGCGACGGTAGTCATCGCGCATCGTGGGGCGCCCACGTGATCCGTAGATCAATATTGATTGTCTTGCCTTGTCCTCCAATATATCTCGCAAGTCCGGCGCATTCCCCCGTGGCTTTGTGCTTTTCGAGCGGTGCCGGGGTACGGTTCTGGCGGAGGGTCTAGAGGCCTCTTTGTCGCGGCCACGAGGTGGTCGGTCTGCCGTATTGTGCGCTGGTGATGAAGGTTTATATGCCTCCTTCTCTAATCGGGGGAGCAACTTGCGTTTTGGGTAGCTTTTCGAGGGGCGTTCTAGTTCATGCTCTTCGGCCGCAAGGACTTCGGTCCATCTGTCGGCCAGCAGGTCTTGATCAGCTCGAAGCTGTTGCTGCTTTTTCTTTAGGCTGTTCGCTGTGGCCATTAGCCTGCGTTTAAAACGCTCTTGTTCGATGGGATCCTCGGGCACGACGAATTCGTCGTCGTTGAGGCTTGCCTCGTCTCCGGAGGGAGGCATCTAATTATCATCCTCTACCTCTTCGTCTGCCGCTCTCTCGTGAGGGTTGGCTTCTCCGTCCTCCTGTGCTGAATCTTGCTGGAGCGGGTTGTCTTCGGCACTCTCTGGGGTGTTATTATCTCCGGTGCCGGAATCTCCATTCTTGTTGTGACGGGATTTAGAGCGGCGCCGCTGACGCCGGCGCTTGGGCTGTTTCTTGGAGGAATCAGCCTCCGCTGCTTCTTCGCCATTCCCATCCTTTGGGATGTCCACCATGTATATGTCATATGACGAGGTGGTCTTCCAGTGCCCCGTAGGCGCTGGTTCTTGGTCGTCTCCGGCATCGTCGTCCATACCGTCGATGTCTTCAGAGTTGTAATCTAGCATGTCGGTTAGATCGTCGACAGTGGCTACAAAGTGGGTGGTGGGTGGGCTTTGAATTTCTTCGTCGTCTGCATCCCAACCGTCCTGACCGCAGTCCGGCCAGGGCTTTCCTGATAATGAGAGATACTTTAGCGAATTCAGGATGTCGCCAAAGGGTGAGTGCTGAAAGATGTCCGTGGTGGTGAACTCCATGATCGGCGCCCAATCGGATTCGATTGGTAGGGGCGCAGGAGGTTCGGAGTCCGGTGAGGAGTCCGGCACCTCGGAGTCACGAGCTTTACAAGGGACAAGGTCAGTATTCGGCTCCATCACCGTAGAGGTTGCAGCCCCCGAGGTGGTGTCTAGCCACCCATCCTCAATCTGCGCGGTCGGCATCGAACTAAGGGTCGAAGCGGACTCATGTGCGGCCTCCAGGGCACTGTCCGGCAGCAGAGCTAAATCATGCCCATCGTGACAGTGCGGCGCACTTGGCTGTGGCCCGAATCCGTCGAAGATCAAGTCTCCGCGGATGTCAGCCGTGAAGTTTAGACTTCCAAATCTGACCTGACGGCCAGGGGCGTAGCTTTCGATCTGCTCTAGATGGCCAAGCGAATTGGCCCGCAGTGCAAAGCCGCCGAATACGAAGATCTGTCCGGGGAGAAAAGTCTCACCCTGGACTGCGTCATTGTTGATGATCGGAGGAGCCATCAAGCCCATCCGTGACGACACAGAGGAACTCTCAATGAAAGCACCAATGTCGGTGTCAAAACCGGCGGATCTCGGGTAGGGGGTCCCGAACTGTGCATCTAGGCGGATGGTAACAGTAGACAAGGGACGCGATGTTTTTACCCAGGTTCGGGCCCTCTCGATGGGGGTAAAACCCTACTCCTGCTTGATTAATATTGATGATATGGGTAGTACAAGAGTGGATCTACCACGAGATCAAGGAGGCTAAACCCTAGAAGCTAGCCTATGGTATGATTGTTGTAATGGTTGTTCGTCCTACGGACTAAAACCCTCCGGTTTATATAGACACCGGAGAGGGCTAGGGTTACACAGAGTCGGTTACAATGGTAGGAGATCTACATATCCGTATTGCCAAGTGAGGGAGTCCTGGACTAGGGGGTGTCCGGATAGCCGGACTATCATCGTCCGCCGGACTCCAAGACTACGAAGATACAAGATTGAAGACTCCGTCCCGTGTCCGGATGGGACTTTCCTTGGCGCGGAAGGCAAGCTTGGCGATACGGATATATAGATCTCCTACCATTGTAACCGACTCTGTGTAACCCTAGCCCTCTCCGGTGTCTATATAAACCGGAGGGTTTTAGTCCGTAGGACACAACAACCATTACAACAATCATACCATAGGCTAGCTTCTAGGGTTTAGCCTCCTTGATCTCATGGTAGATCCACTCTTGTAATACACATCATCAATATTAATCAAGTAGGACGTAGGGTTTTACCTCCATCAAGAGGGCCCGAACCTAGGTAAAACATCGTGTCCCTCGTCTCCTGTTACCATCCGCCAAGACGCACAGTTTGGGACCCCCTACCCGAGATCCGCCGGTTTTGACACCGACATTGGTGCTTTCATTGAGAGTTCCTCTGTGTCGTCACCGATAGGCTCGATGGCTTCTTCGATCAACTACAACTCCGTCCAGGGTGAGACTTTTCTCCCCGGACAGATCTTCGTATTCGGCGGCTTCGCACTGCGGGCCAATTCACTTGGCCATCCGGAGCAGATCGAAAGCTACGCCCCTGGCCGTCAGGTCAGATTTGGAAGCCTAAACTTCACGGCGGATATCCGCGGAGACTTGATCTTCGATGGATCCGATCCACAGCCGAGCGTGCCGCACTGTCGCGATGGGCACGATCTAGCTCTGCCGCCGGACAATGCCTTGGAGGCCGCACATGAATCCACTCCGACCCATAGAGAAGAGCCGATCGCGCAGATCGAGGACGGATGGCTGGACACCGCCTCGGGGGCTGCGACTTCCACGACGATGGAGCCGAACACTGACCTTGTCCCCTATAAAACTCATGACTCCGAGGTGTCGGACTCCCTGCCGGACTCCGAACCTCCTGCACCCCTGCCAATCGAATCCGATTGGGCGCCGATCATGGAGTTCACCGCTGCGGACATCTTTCAGCACTCACCCTTTGGCGACATCCTAAATTCGCTAAATCATCTCTCGGTTTCTGGAGAGCCCTGGCCGGATTATGGCCAGGATGGATGGGATGCGGACGACGAAGAAATTCAAAGCCCACCCACCACCCACTTTGTAGCCACTGTCGACGATCTAACCGACATGCTAGACTACGACTCCGAAGAAATCGACGGTATGAATGACGATGCCGGAGACGATCAAGAACCAGCGCTCACAGAGCACTGGAAGGCCACCCCAACACATGATGTATATATGGTGGATACCCCAAAAGGAAGCGATAACGAGGACCAACGGGGCACGGCAAAGGATAATCCTGACGATAAACAACCAAAACGGAGATGCAGACACCGCCCTAAGTCCCGCCTCGACAACAACAGCGCTCCTAATGACCCAGCAATAGAGCAGGGCAAACCAGTGGACGACGAACATACAGCCAAGCAACCGTCCGAACAGGACGAATCGGATAATGAATCCATGCCCGGCGAAACCAACAGTCCAGACGACCTCACGCCGGATACACCGCCGGAGAATAAGAGCCTTCGCAAAAGACTCGTCGCCACTGCAAAAAGTCTGAAGAAGGAAAAACGGAAGCTCAAAACAGCGGAAGACATACTCAGAATGAGGTGGAGCAAAGTGCTCAAAACCGCAAACAAATACGACAATGGCCATCAATCAAAGAGCTACCCGAAGCGCAAGCTACTGCCAAAATTTGACGAGGAAGCCATAGAGCCCCCACAGTCAAAAAACAAAGAGGCCGCCTGGCCGGATAGACGGCCAGAGGATAGGCCAAAAACTACAAGCGGCGCCGTACACAAGCCGACTCATGATCCTGCGAAAACAGATGGCCCAGCCAGGTCCATTTACGGGCCAAAAAAGAGGGCCCCAGGAAGCAACACAACACGCCAAGTGTTCAAAGACGGCGGTACACCCAAATACAGGGGTGCCGCACACCCACTATGTTTCACCAATGAGGTGCTGGATCATGAATTCCCAGCAGGGTTTAAAACCATAAACATAGAGGCCTACGACGGAACAACAGACCCTGGAGTCTGGATAGAGG
Organism: Triticum timopheevii; assembly: GCA_963921465.1. Lineage (NCBI taxonomy): Eukaryota > Viridiplantae > Streptophyta > Magnoliopsida > Poales > Poaceae > Triticum > Triticum timopheevii. The sequence continues at coordinate 481,778,510 of OY997270.1, read as the reverse complement.
ATTATATACTACACATACACATGGCTAGAGGAGATGACCTCCACGCAATAAAATATCTACCCCTCAAGCTCAAAGGGCCAGCTCGGCATAGGCTCAAAAGCCTCCCAGAAAACACTGTTGGAAGTTGGGAAGAGCTTGAGGACGCATTTATAGCAAATTTTCAAGGGACTTATGTCCGCCCTCCGGATGCAGATGATCTAAGTCATATAACTCAACAGCCCGGAGAGTCAGCGCGCAAATTCTGGAACATGTTCCTTACTAAAAAGAACCAAATAGTCGACTGTCCGGACGCCGAAGCCTTAATAGCTTTTAAACACAACGTCCGAGACGAATGGCTCGCCAGACACCTCGGCCAAGAGAAGCCGAGGACAATGTCCGCGCTAACAAGCCTCATGACCCGCTTTTGCGTGGGGGAAGACAGCTGGCTAGCAAGATGCAGCACCAGCGACCCAAATACATCCGAGATTAGTGATGGAAACGGAAAATCACGGCGCAGAAAATATCAGCGCCGGAATAAAGAGAAAAGCCCAAAGAGCACGGCGGTCAACGCCGGATTCAAAAGCTCGCGGCCAAACAACAAAACACTGCCTCTTAAGGACAACAGTGATGAGCTATCCAACTTAAACAAAATTTTGGATCGGATATGTCAAATCCACAGTACCTCCGGTGTAATAACCTAAATTTTTTTGGGTTATATTAATTAGATGAGTAATTAAATTTCTATCATCTGTTTAAACATAAAATATTTGAGCAAATAGGATATGCTAGATTATTGATTCAAGCGATTAAAATAGAGCTGCAATTTTTGCATGCATAAAATATTAGATGGATATAATTACACACTAAGTAAATATGTATATGTGCACATAGACTAGCATCTATGCACTCACGTTATGGCATTAGCATGCAAATTAATACAAATTAGTGGCTAGTACAGGCTAGCTAGTAATGAGAAAATGGCCAAATACTAGAAGATGTGCATGCATGTAATGATGAGAATGCACACGTATGTACTATCCTTACAAGCTAAGTAAAATCCTCTGCATGAGAGGGCTAACGTGGCTTGGTACTAGATGAAGCTAGGTTGTGCTGGCAGCACCCTTAGATATTTAGGACAAAGAAATTGCTACGTGGATGTTTTGTATAGTGGTCAGGTTTGTTTGGCTTTTGCACAAGCAAAAGGGGCAGCAGTTCGAAGGGTCAAGGGGCAAGGGTCAAAGGCCATTGCGGCTTGATCTTTTACCAGGTTCTCCACGAAGACCAAGGCATGCATGCCACGTAATAGGTAGAGTCCAGATGATCGTGTGCTTCAAGAACAGCTCGGCTGAGTTCACTCTGGGCTCACCATCTATAAATAGCTGCTGCTACTCGTTTTGCACATCCTCATCACCAAGAGTGAGAGCATGAGAGAAATAGAGCGAAGAGAAGATACTAGGAGAGAGCATGAGAGAAATAGAGCATACCAGCGGAGAGAGTGAAGAGAAGAGAGATGAAGAATACAAGTATGCATGTGTCCATGTTTGAAGATATATAGATCGTGTAAATGCTGCTGGAGGGAAGAACGGAGCCATACGTCAGAAGAATATTAGTATATGCGCGTTCGTCAGATTTTATACAAAGATGATGGAGTTTCATCTTCTAGCAGAATATTATTCTAAAGGAGAAATCATATTATCCGAGGCAAGTAGCTGCTTTGCTAAACTCCCCGATCTCGCTTTATTGTTGTCTTCTTTGATTATCGGATAATATTGTTGCACCTTGATCCTTATTGATCCTCTCTTGATCCTTGAGAGAGGGATGTGTTGTCCTCGTAATCCATTTGTTGATGGAATCAGAGTATTTTGGAGGAACTCGTGAGAAGTCATAAGCATATTGTCTTTGACTGATATTACAGTGATTCTACTGTTGATTCAAACACATATCCTATTTTGTATTGGTGTCACGACGGCAGACATATTGTACCGGTCACAGTTTAGGTATGGGACTGTCTGAGTTCTCCGCTAAGGACGGACCTTGTTCGGGAACGTGTCGGTGATGGATCCGTAGGAGCGATCGACATCAGTAGGTCCAGATGTCCGGGTCTTAGTGGGTACAAGAGCTCTGCTCTTCTGGAACCTGTGTGGTTCTAGTCGAGACTGTTGACGTCGGAGTACCCCTCTTAAGAGTGTAAAAGTGTAAAATTTTACCCCTGTGACTCCCGGGTTGGAAAGCTTGCGGTCATGTGTGACGCCAATAAATTCTTGGTTGTTTCCGTTAAATCCACTCATATGTTCTTTTGTCCATTTACACCAAAATATGTTCTAATGATTATTACCTTGTTCAGTTCATTTGTTGACCTACATTATCATACTATTATGTTGAATAGTGAAGTATCTGCTTGCTGAGTATGACTTATCGTACTCACCCTTGTCTCCTCTGTTTTTTAGATGCAGTCGATGTAACTTAAGTATGCCCAGAAGATATCATTCAAGAATAGGCTGGACCAGTGGGTGGGAAGCGACTAGAGAATTTAACGTATTTTGGCTATTTGTAAATGTAAAGGAATTCGTGTAGTTAATATATGAGCTTTTGTGATCCACTGCTGGTTTATGTCTGCTAAATTAGGCCTTGCGTGACTATAGGCCTCCATGTCTATAGACGCGCGGCGTCCGCGCGTCTATCTCGCCTAGGCCCGGTCTTTGGGGCGTGACAGTTAAAGTGGTATCAGAGCTCTAGATTCTAGGTTACGCTGGGATAAACGGGTAGACCATCCAATAAATTTATGGCTAGTTATCAACAAAAAAATTTATTATCAATTTGTAGTGTTTTTATAAGAAGTGCTTACACCATTATTAGACTCTCGAGGAACCGTATAAACTAAAATGATCCATGGCAATAAATTTTGTCACTGCATATTTGTGTTGTGTAACAGGTATGAAGATTTTATTTTCATATCTTGTCTCAACTAGTTTGTGTGTTGTTACTCACGAATATTGGTGACAAATATCCAGGCAAATAAAAATATAGCATACATATTATCGGTGAAATTTGAGGATGCATGGGAAATAAATACATTTTGTTCGATTAATTCATGACTTGTTATTTGTGTAGATTTTCTTGTTTAAGACAACAAGTGATATTTATCTAGTAATGAGACAATTACTGTTATCACCATCTATCCTTTTTGTTCATGACCTTACCAAATAAAATGTTTCGTGTTGCCAACTTATGTTATAGCAGATATATCCGTGAATTGTAGAAAATATTGCAAATCTTTTTGCATTATTTCTAATAATTATTGAGCAAGCATCAAATAAACTGTCCCAATTATGATTGGAGGGAATTTGACCACTAAAAAAATGGAAGATGTAAGTGTTGAATTTCGGGGACGAAATTCTTGTAAGGTGGGAAGGATGTAATAACCCAAATTTTTTTGGGTTATATTAATTAGATGAGTAATTAAATTTCTATTATCTGTTTAAACATAAAATATTTGAGCAAATAGGATATGCTAGATTATTGATTCAAGCGATTAAAATAGAGCTGCAATTTTTGCATGCATAAAATATTAGATGGATATAATTACTCACTAAGTAAATATGTATATGTGCACATAGACTAGCATCCATGCACTCACGTTATGGCATTAGCATGCAAATTAATACAAATTAGTGGCTAGTACAGGCTAGCTAGTAATGAGAAAATGGCCAAATACTAGAAGATGTGCATGCATGTAATGATGAGAATGCACACGAATGTACTATCCTTACAAGCTAAGTAAAATCCTCTGCATGAGAGGGCTAACGTGGCCTGGTACTAGATGAAGCTAGGTTGTGCTGGCAGCACCCTTAGATATTTAGGACAAAGAAATTGCTACGTGGAGGTTTTGTATAGTGGTCAGGTTTGTTTGGCTTTTGCACAAGCAAAAGGGGCAGCAGTTCGAAGGTTCAAGGGGCAAGGGTCAAAGGCCATTGCGGCTTGATCTTTTACCAGGTTCTCCACGAAGACCAAGGCATGCATGCCACGTAATAGGTAGAGTCCAGATGATCGTGTGCTTCAAGAACAGCTCGGCTGAGTTCACTCTGGGCTCACCATCTATAAATAGCTGCTGCTACTCGTTTTCCACATCCTCATCACCAAGAGTGAGAGCATGAGAGAAATAGAGCGAAGAGAAGATACTAGGAGAGAGCATGAGAGAAATAGAGCATACCAGCGGAGAGAGCGAAGAGAAGAGAGATGAAGAATACAAGTATGCATGTGTCCATGTTTGAAGATATATAGATCGTGTAGATGCTGCTGGAGGGAAGAACGGAGCCATACGTCAGAAGAATATTAGTATATGCGCGTTCGTCAGATTTTATACAAAGATGATGGAGTTTCATCTTCTAGCAGAATATTATTCTAAAGGAGAAATCATATTATCCGAGGCAAGTAGCTGCTTTGCTAAACTCCCCGATCTCGCTTTATTGTTGTCTTCTTTGATTATCGGATAATATTGTTGCACCTTGATCCTTATTAATCCTCTCTTGGTCCTTGAGAGAGGGATGTGTTGTCCTCGTAATCCATTTGTTGATGGAATCAGAGTATTTTGGAGGAACTCGTGAGAAGTCATAAGCATATTGTCTTTGACTGATACTACAATGATTCTACTGTTGATTCAAACACATATCCTATTTTGTATTGGTGTCACGACGGCAAACATATTGTACCGGTCACAGTTCAGGTATCGGACTGTCTGAGTTCTCCGCTAAGGACGGACCTTGTTCGGGAACGTGTCGGTGATGGATCCGTAGGAGCGATCGACATCAGTAAGTCCAGGTGTCCGGGTCTTAGTGGGTACAAGAGCTCTGCTCTTCTGGAACCTGTGTGGTTCTAGTCGAGACTGTTGACGTCGGAGTATCCCTCTTAAGAGCGTAAAAGTGTGAAATTTTACCCCTGTGACTGCCGGGTTGGGAAGCTTGCGGTCATGTGTGACGCCAATAAATTCTTGGTTGTTTCCGTTAAATCCACTCATATGTTCTTTTGTCCATTTACACCAAAATATGTTCTAATGATTATTACCTTGTTAAGTTCATTTGTTGACCTACATTATCATACTATTATGTTGAATAGTGAAGTATCTGCTTGTTGAGTATGACTTATCATACTCACCCTTGTCTCCTCTGTTTTTTAGATGCAGTCGATGTAACTTAAGTATGCCCAGAAGATATCATTCAAGAATAGGCTGGACCAGTGGGTGGCAAGCGACTAGAGAATTTAACGTATTTTGGCTATTTGTAAATGTAAAGGAGTTCGTGTAGTTAATATATGAGCTTTTGTGATGCACTGCTGGTTTATGTCTGCTAAATTACGCCTTGCGTGACTATAGGCCTCCATGTCTATAGACGCGCGGCGTCTGTCTCGCCTAGGCCCGGTCTTTGGGGCGTGACATCTGGAAGGCCTGCAAATCACACCCACCGAGATTGTTGGGTTTTCAAACAGTCCAGCCGACTCAACGCCGAACACAAGGGGCTTGACGCACCAAGCGAGGACGACGACGAGCCCCACCAGCAGGGCACCGGAAAACAAAAGACTTTCCCACAAGAAGTCAAAGCAGTAAACTCACTTCATGTGATAATACGGAAAAATAATGCGGCACCCGCTAAGATGGGTCTCGCACAGTCCATCCCAGCGGAACCTCGAGATTGGATGTCAAAACCAATCACCTTTGACCACCTGGATTATTCCAGAAGTGTTCGAAACACAGGATGGACTGCCCTGATCTTGGATCCTATAATCGACGGACTACAATTTACACAAGTCCTGATGGACGGCGGCAGCGATTTAAACCTGCTATATCCGAACACAATCCGCAAGTTGGGGATAGGCCTTACTAAAATTCGACATAGCCGCACTTCCTTTAAAGGAGTGACGCCAGGCCCTTACGCCAAGTGCACAGGCTCCTTACTACTGGAAGTTGTGTTCGGGTCACCGGACAACTTCCGACGCGAAAAGCTAATCTTTCATGTCGCCCCATTCAAAAGTAGCTATCAAGCACTATTGGGACGTGAAGCTTTCGTCCGCTTTAACGCAATACCACATTACGCGTCTCTTACACTCAAAATGCCTGGTCCATGAGGCATCATTTCATTAAGAGGGTCATTCAAAGACCCCGGACACGGCTAGACGAGTCCGGCATAAATAAGCTAGGGGCTCCCCAGCCGCACACCCCTTCACAAGGGGCTGGGCATATAAGCAACAATGAGCTAATATAGGCTCAGCTTTATTAATTTCTAAATATTTTAATTTTTATGCACTTTTCGCACGATTTCTTTCAAACTAAGTTCCTCTTTTTTTACAGATGAACACCGTGCACACCCGTCCAGGATAACGGCACAACGGAGACACAGGCGCAGACATGCACTAGGGACCCGTTGCTAGGATTCTTTTCAGATTAAGACCCTGCGTAAACCTTTTTTACTGTCTCTTGTTGCTATAATCCCCTGGTTTTTCATGATAACCAGAGAGGAGACTGACGTTTTGGCATCGGCCGCGTCAGAGTACCTCGCCCGTACCTGGACACAAGGGGCTTAGGGCATTGTTTCGCCCATTATTATAAAGACCGAACACCTTAGGGAGTGTTAGGCGTCTCAAGTTAGGCATTATATGCATCAGCTCCGAATCATGTCTTTAGTCAAATGTTGGGTTTGCCCGGCTCCTGTGTTTTGCTGTCTTACGTTCCGTATCATCGGCTAACGCGGCACCAGGAGAACTACTGCAATTGTGCCCCAGTTTGGCTGGGCAAGCACCTCAGTAGAGAAAGCCGAAAACTGACTGTCATGATACAACGAGAGACTGGTCAACCACTCGATCGACCACCGGAATGTTTAGAATTCCTCCGCTTTGACGAAGGACCGTTTCCCGGTCAGGCACACACGCGCCCCGAAATCGGAGAGCGCGGTGCCCCCAGGGGCTATATCGTAGTCCCACCCTTGAGCTCCAATGGCTAAGTGAAAGTGATAAAGCATCATAGTCCGGTTGCCTCGTTTGCTACGCTACCACCTCCTCAACAGGACCGAGACGTCGGATTAAGTGTGAAAATGCGTTATTTTTTGCGAACACCCCCGCACCTTGTGCGTGGGGGCTGAAGCCGACGACTGCCATCTTTCAGGTTATACATACGTATACATAAACGGCCGCATAGGAGATATTTCACTACTTGAGCGCACAAGTATAAAAAGAGATTACATCATAACCATTGTTTTACAAAATAAAACGTTCATTTGAACGTGACATTTTTCGAGCACTGCGACTCTATTACACGAGCACCACGCATAACTTCCCCAAAATAGTGCTCGGCGGGTAACCGGCTTTCGTCCGAACCCGGGGTTGCAACAGCGGTGGCATCCATCTCTGTCCAATGTGTCTTCACACAGGCAAGGGCCATCCATGCACCCTCTATGCAGGCCGACCGCTTCATCGCCTTGATATGCGGCACCGCCCCAAGAAACTGCTGCAATAAGCCAAAATAGCTCTTCGGCTCGGGCCTCTCTGGCCAGAAATGAGTCACGATATCCATCATGGCAAGTCCGGACAACCTATCCAGCTCAGCCCATTCGGCCAAACGATCGGTCAGCGGAAGTGAACGATCCGGACTATGGGATTGAGACCAAAACATCTCTTCCGTCTTGTGATCCTTCCGACTCCGGAAGTGCGCAACGACATCCGCCGCACTCACCGCTAAGTCCATATATGGATCCTTCGGGCCCCATAGCTGGCCAAGCTGAGCATACTTTGGATCCATAAACCTGCGGCGCAGCAGAAAAGGCTTGCCAGCCACAATGTCTCCGGCCTGACGCAGCTCCTCCTTTATAGCCCGCATTGCAGAACGGGCATCCTTGGCTTCGGCGGTGGCCTTCCCCAGGTCTTCTCGCTCCGATAGGCGCTCCTTTTCAAGAGCCTCATTGCGGTCGGTAGCATCCTTCAATTTAACGGCCAGTTCGGCCATCTCTTCCCTGCTTCGGCAGTGTGCAGCCCTTTCGGCTTCTAACTCCTCGGCCGCCCTCGAGGCAGCCGCATTACTTCTTCTGGCTTGCTCCTTGGCTTGAGCAAGTTCTTCCCGAAGGCTCTCCACAGCAGCAGCACCATCTGCGTCAAGCACAAATATTGTAAGAGGTGGGTTTTGGCTCCCTTAATAGGTGACTGCGGAGAGACAACTTACCTTGCGACTCGTCAACTCGCTTGTTGACTAGCGCGATGTCTGCATCCGCAACATCGATTTGCCGCATTAATTCAACAACTCCATCAGTCCGGCTAGCCCCCGAACCATCCGCCACCTGCATAGGAAAGGCGACACTCAATACCTGGGATTTTGATCCTCGGCACGCTGTCGCTTTCGACAACATACCGAGTCTCAGGGGCTACTATCTATACAGGGCGCACTTTCATGTGCAAAACTGTCAAAAAGGTGCGTCGTTCTTACGTACCTCAAACCCCGCCAGCAAACTCCTGACGGCATTATGCAATCCGCTTTCGGCGGACGAAATCCTTCCAATCACCATGCTCATCAATGCACGGTGATCTTCTGAGATGGACGCCCTCTCAAGCAGATCCATCAGCTCCCCCGGCCGAACACTAGTCGGCGCCGAACTCTTCGGCTCTGCCGGGCTCGGGGATACCCTCCGTGACGACACTTCAGGCTCGTCCGCCCTATCCGACGGCGCAGCAGACGGAGGCGTCTTGCTCTCCATCATCTCCGGACGAAGATCCGCCGAAGACGAGCTCATCTAAGAAGGTCGCAGATCCAAACTACAAGGTAACAATTTCGGTTATCCTCAGAAGCACAAATAGGGATGTTTCTTATTAATGAACTCCCCTTTTTCTACTCACGGCTCGCTGGAGGGATGATTCTTTAGAGAAGATTGTGCGGCCGGGACCTCCCCGGACGCAGGACCCTCTGGTGAAGATTTCTTCCCCCGCTTAGGGGCTTTGGCCTCCGGGTCTTCGGAGGCGGTCCTCTTCTCCCCCTGGAGGGAGGGATTCTCGATCCCCCCCTCTTCAAGCGCCCCCTTGGGCGAGGCGGTAGCTCCTCTATTTTCCCCTTCGCTTTCTTCTGAAGGCGCAACCTCCAACATTCTGACCAGCACGGGCTCCGGCGCGGTCTCTGGGAGGGGGGCCGGACACCGTATTAGCTTTGCTTGCGCTATCCACTCCTGTTGAAGGATAACGGGTTAAAAGGCGAATTGTAGAAAGGCAAACAAACGGTGCGTCCGAACACTGAGCTACTTACTTGAGTATCCGGGCGATTGCAGCTTAGGCCGGCATCCTCGGTCAATTCCGGACAGGCCGCCTGTGATCCGAAGTACAACTTGTACAGCTCCATGGGTGTCGTACCCATGAAGTGTTGGAGAATCCGTGGTCCCTCCGGATTGAACTCCCATAGCCGGAGAGGACGGCGTTTGCAGGGCAGGAGACGCCTAATTAGCATAACCTGCATCACCACGACCAGATCGATCTCCCTCGATTGGAGGTCTCGAATCCGGCCCTGCAATAGGGGCACGTCTTTTGACGGCCCCCAATTGAGCCCTTGGTTGACCCACGACATCAACCGTCGTGGAGGTCCCGAGCGGAATGAAGGCGGCGGCTTCTGCCTGCTGCCCTTCGGAGCGGTGATATAGAACCACTCCTGCTGCCACAAGCCAAGCTCCTCTTGGAAGAAGCCCTCGGGCCATGGGGCATCGGCCCTCTTGCTTATGGCCACCCCGCCGCACTCTGCTTGGCGCCCCCCATCATCTTCGGCTCCACATTGAAGGTCTTCAGCCACAGGCCGAAGTGAGGGGTGACGCGGAGGAAGGCTTCGCAGACGATAACAAATGCGGAAATATGGAGGATAGACTCCGGAGCCAAGTCGTGGAATTCCAGCTCATAGTAGAACATGAGCCCTCTCACAAAAGGATCCATCGGGAAGCCTAAACCCCGACGGAGGTGGGATACAAAGACGACATGCTCGCCGGGCTCGGGGGTGGGAATGGCCTGCCCTTCGGCGGGCAACCTGTGCGAAATCTCGTAGGACAGGTACTTGGCCTCTCGCAGCTTTAGCACGTCCTCCTCTGTGACGGAGGAGGGCATCCACCGGCCCTGAAGGTCGGAGCCGGACATTGTTGAAGGTCCAAAGCACTCGAATCTGGGGCTCTGGGTGTTGGAACTTGGAGCAAGGAGAGGATTCGATGGAAGATTGAAGAAAAAAACGAGCCTTGGTCCTATTATAAAGAGGGAGAATACCAAGAGCCGTCTCCGTGACCGTTCGGGACTCGCCTTCGAAAGAGGAGGCGTGGCGACGGGCGCGGTTGGGTTGCCCACGTCCGTATTGATGAGAATCCCGGAATAAGGGGAACATGATCTCTGCTTCGACAAGACGTGCCAAGGAAACCGCTTCGCTAAACGCGCTGAGGCGGTATAACAAAAAACGATTTAAGTAAAGGCTTGGTAGTGGTGTGACGTCATGCCGCAAAATACGTCAGCAGATTGAACTTGTGTACATATTATTCTCTCTACGGTGGAATGTGGAATTTATTTTGCAGAGCCGGACACTATCCTGGTGTTCACAATCTTCTATGGATTATTCGGAGGAGGAACCCGCCTTGCAATGCCGAACATTATGCGCGCCGGACTCATCGTCATTGAAGCCAGGTTCAGGGGCTACTGAGGGAGTCCTGGACTAGGGGGTGTCCGGACAGCCGGACTATCATCATCCGCCGGACTCCAAGACTACGAAGATACAAGATTGAAGACTCCGTCCTGTGTCCGGATGGGACTTTCCTTGGCGTGGAAGGCAAGCTTGGCGATACGGATATGTAGATCTCCCACCATTGTAACCGACTCTGTGTAACCCTAGCCCTCTCCGGTGTCTATATAAACCGGAGGGTTTTAGTCCGTAGGACACAACAACCATTACAACAATCATACCATAGGCTAGCTTCTAGGGTTTAGCCTCATTGATCTCGTGGTAGATCCACTCTTGTAATACACATCATCAATATTAATCAAGCAGGACGTAGGGTTTTACCTCCATCAAGAGGTCCCGAACCTGGGTAAAACATCGTGTCCGTCGTCTCCTGTTACCATCCGCCTAGACGCACAGTTTGGGACCCCCTACCCGAGATCCGCCGGTTTTGACACCGCCACCAAGCTTGCCTTCCACGCCAAGGAAAGGCCCATCCGGACACGGGACGAAGTCTTCAATCTTGTATCTTCATAGTCTTGGAGTCCGGCCGATGATGATAGTCCAGCTATCCGGACACCCCCTAGTCCAGGACTCCCTCACTAGCCATGGAGCATTGGATGCTAACCGGATAATATGGACTTGGAAAGGTCTGGTCGGATTCGACGTAGTCGGATCCGAGTCAAGATAAGGTCTGAGTCGGACAGACCCAACTATGAGACGCAGCGATATGTCATCTGTGAGTCTCTAGTACAACATACGTTCTATGTCCTAAGACCTGAGCTGACGCATCTACTCGGGATGGTGACAGACTTGCTTTGGGCCGACCAAACGCTACTCCGTGACTGGGTAGTTGCAAAGGTAGGTTTTGGGTTTGTCCGGTCCCATGCGGCGAGACATGGTCGAGCAAGATGGGATTTCCCCTCCGATCAGGAGAGATATACTCTGGGCCCCTCGTGTGATCCGACCAGGATAAGCATGGCCATGCGACAGAGATTATGAGATAATCCGGTTTTGTGGTCGGTATCACTAGAACGAGAAAGAGGTCGGGCTAGCACAAGGATGACAGTCTCGCCTTGAGCTCGACAACATATATCGTGAGGCAAAGGGAATAGAAGTGTGACACATTGTACAGGTTCACCTAACCAGCTTCATAGTCTGCTTGGTGGTCGGCACGCCTTGCTAGAGGCCGCTACCAACCGTGCAGGTCGGAGGTGATCCGAACTGCGACCAAGCCGACTTGAACCTAAGGGGTCGCGCGCTTAATGGAAGGAACCTACGAGGTCGGATACGAGGACACTGGTTGGATGTGATCCGATCTGTATTCGGATTGTGGCCGAGTAGACTTGTGGGCTTTAGGGTCCGTGCGAGGCCCAAGTGTTGAGCCTGCGACGGACGCCTATATAAAGTGGAGGTGCAGCACACTCAAGCGGTTGATCGCTTTGGCGCTGTGACTAGGGTTTGCATGTGTTGCGAATAGCCACTTCCACTCGCCGCCGACTGTGTGATCGGACCTAGCAGTCTGCCGCACGGTGTTCCTCCTGCACGCGCGGATACCGTTAGAGGCGGTGCACTTGCGCCGCTCCGGCGAACTTGTACGTGGGATCGGATAACCGACTGTTCGAGGGAGATCGTACGAGGAGGAGACGATCCACACAGACGCGCTGCCCCAACTCTTCTTCCGCTGCACGGCACTGCGCATCTAGTGGTAACAAACTGTGATCCATCTCTCGTAGCATGTTCTTGGTTGTTCTGCCCGTAGGAAATTTTAATTTGCAGTTGACGCACCCTACCGTAGAACCCAAAAGTGGTATTAGAGCCTCTGCTATAGGATTTGGATTCAGACCGTATGCATATTAGATATGTAGAGGTAGCAGATGAGATCTGTTGTCTTTGATGAGATCGGCTATGTGCACAGTTGATGAGATCAATTGCACATGGGGATTGAAGAGGCTATGTTTTCTGATGATCGGAGTCGATGAGGTCGTGACACGATCTACCCCTACCGGTCGATCATCCGCCATCGGGGTTAACAGTGAAACGTAAACCTGAATCGGACTCGCGATGATCGATAAGATTGGTCAGATCAGAAAATTCGGCGTGATCGGAGTTCAGATGTGATCGGTCAGATCAGAAAATTCGCCCGCACCCGCGAGGGGCGCTACCCCTTCGAACCCCGCCCGCTAACCGGCTAGCGGGACCTCCGTGTGCGTAGCGCCGTGTATTTCATACCCGACACACACAAACCGGTAGAATGCGATTCTATGCATAACTTTATTTTGCAGGTTTGATGTGAATAGTATGGCTCATGTGTATGTGATGCATGTGTGTAATTTATATGTGGCCTGCGTGTCATGTTTGTCAGCCAGCAGGAGCCAAAAGTGCTGTCATTATATTGTATAACGACCTGCGTGTCGACTTGTGACTCTATGTAAAATTCATTACTAGTTGTAGTAGTTGGATTATAGAGATCAGGTTGGTGGCTTGGCGTCCCGGGGTGACAAACAAGATGGAGTTCCTAGATGGTCATCTGAGTCGAAGCCGACCTTGAAGAACATCCATGAAGGAGCCATACTATTACACAATAGGTGTTTATTTGTGATTGTTATGCTTCTTTGTTTCTATGCATGTTAGAATGGTAGAAAGATCCCTCATGAATATCAAGAGAATTGCCATCCCCGATGTTGCACCTTCGCACGTCAAGTACATCTGGTAGTAGGCTCATAAAATTGGGGTGCTGCTGGGTGTCCTTGAACTGAAGGGTTCGTGTCGGACACGGACATGCACTGCATCAGGTTAACTTGACAAGGCTATCAAAACAGTTTTGGGACTTGTGGCAAAGGAGGTTGGGAGCCGGGGTATGAGATACCTTCCCGACCGACAGGAGTCGTATAGAGATACGATTAGCAAGGAGTTGCTTACCGGGTAGGTATGTTGGCTAGCAGTGATGCTAAAGCTCACTAGTCGCATGCGCTAGTCAGATCTTGAATCACTGAGAGTTTGTGGAGGGATGCCAACTTCAGTGGGAGTATTTCTGTTTAGGCTAGAATTACTCTACATAAACACATTGCTTAGTGATTGCATATTTTCTGTTGTAGATCAATGGCACCACCTGCTCAACCCAACTTTGCATTGAAATCAATTCTGGAAAAGGATAAACTGAATGGAACAAACTTTACCACCTGGTATAGAAATTTGAGAATTGTTCTCAAGCAAGATAAAAAGGAACATGTTCTAGAGGATCCACTTCCAGAGGAACCTGCCGATAATGCTAATGCTACAACTAAGAATGCCTACCAGAAACTCGTTGATGAATTAACGGAGATCAGCTGTCTGATGTTGGCTTGTATGGAGCCCGATTTGCAATAGCATTTCGAAAATGTTGAGGCTTATGATATGATCGAGAGTCTCAAGAACATGTTTCAGACACAGGCTAGGACCGAAAGGTTCAACGTCTGGCGATCCTTGATGGATTGCAAGCTGAAGGAAGGTGATCCACTGAGCCCACATGTGATCAAGATGACCGGATATGTGCAAGCTTTGGATCGTTTGGGCTTCCCGCTCTTGGATGAGCTGGCTACTAATGCTGTTCTGGGTTCTCTTCCGCCCAGCTATGGGATGTTCATCTCGAACTATCATATGCATGGCATGGATAAGAAGCTCACTGAATTTCATGGGATGCTCAAAGTGGCAGAGCAGGATATTAAGAAAGGCACGCATCAAGTGTTGATGGTGCAGAAATCGGCTAAGTTCAAGAAGAGTTGGTCCAAGAAAAAGGCTAAGGCAAAGGGCACGGAGACGGTAACCTCTGCCGCTGCGCCGAAGTCTGGAACGGACTCGAAGACTGTTTGCTTTCACTGCAAGGAAACCGGTCACTGGAAGAGGAACTGTAGCAAGTGGCTTGCAGAGCATGGCAAGAAGGCCGGGAATTCTGCTTCAGGCAAAGGTACACTTGTTGCATATGTTATAGACATTTACCTTGCTGACATACCTAGTAGCTCTTGGGTATTTGATACCGGATCGGTTGTTCATATTTGCAACTCGATGCAGGGGCTGGTAAGAACTAGGCGTGTGGCACAAGGGGAGATTGACATCAGGGTCGGCAACAAAGCAAGAGTTTCTGCGTTGGAGGTCGGCACGATGCAGCTCCAGCTTCCTTCCGGATTCATAATGGAATTGAATAATTGTTATTGCATTCCTGCACTTAGTCGGAACATTATTTATGCCTCATGTTTGATGAGTCAAGGTTATGAATTCAATTTAAACGACAATGGTTGTTCGATATTTTTGAATGGTATGTTCCACGGCTATGCACCCATTATTAATGGGCTATTTATACTGAATCTAGAACATGAATCGGTCTATAACGTGAATGTCAAGAGGCATAAGCCTAATGAGATAAATCCGACATACTTCTGGCATTGCCGGCTTGGACACATTAGTCTGAAACGCATGAAGAAGCTCCATGATGATGGGCTCCTAACATCGTCCAACTTTGGGTCGTTCGAGACATGCGAATCATGCTTGCTCGGCAAGATGACTAAGTCTCCTTTCGCAAAGAGTTGCGAGAGGGCGTTCGAGCTATTGGAACTTATACATAGTGATGTGTGTGGTCCAATGAGCACAACTGCCAGAGGTGGCTATCAGTACTTCGTGACTTTTACCGACGACTTGAGTAGATATGGATATATCTATTTGATGAGGCACAAGTCGGAGACTTTTGAAAACTTAAAAGAGTTTCAGAACGAGGTTGAGAATCAGCTCGGCAAGACTATAAAACTTCTGCGATCTGATCGTGGAGGTGAGTACATGAGCCAGGAGTTTGATGATCATCTGAAAAGTCGAGGTATAGTACCTCAGCTCACACCTCCGGGTATGCCACAAAGAAACGGCGTGTCAGAACGGAGGAATAGGACCTTGTTGGACATGGTCCGGTCTATGATGAGCAAATCAGATTTATCCTTGTCATTTTGGGGATACGCTCTAGAAACTGCAGCTTTCACACTTAACAGGGTACCATCAAAATCCGTAGACAAGACACCACATGAGATGTGGACCAGGAGGAGTCCCAGTTTGTCTTTTCTAAAGATCTGGGGTTGTGAAGCATTTGTCAAGCGACTTATGTCAGACAAGCTTATACCTAAATCGGATAAATGCATATTCGTGGGATATCCGAGGGAAACCTTGGGATATAGCTTCTACAACCGGGAAGAGAACAAAGTGTTTGTTGCTTGGAACGGGGTTTTCCTTGAGAAAGAGTTTCTCAGTCGGGAGGCCAGTGGGAGGACGGTTCGACTCGAAGAAATTCGAGGACCACTCGGGAACGGCTCGACTAGTGATGAGATCATACCGGAGTCAGTCAGGGAACCTGTAGTGGAAGTGGCACCGGAACCATGGAGGTCGGAAAGATTGCGCAGAGTGCGTGATGTATTGTTGCTAGAAAGTGACGAGCCGGCCACGTATGCGGAAGCGATGGTGAGCCCAGATTCCGAGGCATGGCTAGAGGCCATGAGATCCGAGTTAAATTCCATGGATGAGAATCAGGTCTGGGACTTGGTTGATCCGCCACCTGGCATAACTGCCATTGGTTGCAAATGGGTCTTTAAGAAGAAAATCGATGTGGATGGAAATGTTCAGATCCACAAAGCTCGGCTTGTTGCTAAAGGTTATGGAAAAGTTCAAGGAATTGACTACGACGAGACTTACTCACCGGTAGATATGCTAAAATCGGTGAGGATCATACTAGCTATAGCTGCATATTTCGATTACGAGATATGGCAGATGGATGCCAAAACGGCTTTCCTACATGGAAATTTAACCGAGGACGTGTATATGATACAACCCGAGGGTTTTGTGATCTGACTAGCACTAGTAAGGTATGCAAGCTCAAGAGATCCATTTATGGGTTGAAGCAAGCATCTCGGAGTTGGAACATTCGTTTTGACGAGGTCGTCATTGGTCTCGGTTTCATCAAAAGCGAAGAGGACTCTTGTTTATACAAGAATTTAAGTGGGAGCTTGATAGTATTTTTGATTTTGTATGTGGATGACATACTACTGATCGGGAACAATGTTTCGATGCTAAACTCGGTCCAGGAGTCATTGAATGGCAAGTTTTCGATGAAAGACCTTGGTGAGGCAGTCTATATTTTAGGCATTAAGATCTATAGAGATAGATCGAGGAGGCTGCTCGGCTTGAGCCAGAGCACGTACATAGATAAAGTGTTGAAGCGGTTCAACATGAGTGAGGCGAAGAAAGGGTTCTTGCCACTCTCACATGGTATAAGGCTAAGCAAGACTCAGAGTCCTTCGACATCTGATGAGCGAAGCAGGATGAGTAGGATTCCGTATGTCTCGGCAATCGGATCCATCATGTATTCCATGATATGTACTAGGCCTGATGTTGCTTTTGCAATAGGCCTAACAAGTAGATACAAGGCTAACCCAGGTGAGAGTCACTGGGTAGCGGTAAAGGCTATTTTGAAGTACCTGAAAAGGACTAAAGAGATGTTCCTAGTTTATGGAGGTGAGGAAGAGCTCGTCGTAAGGGGTTACGCCGATGCTAGTTTCCAAACCGACAAAGATGATAGTCGATCACAGTCCGGATTCGTGTACATCCTGAACGGAGGAGCAGTGCACTGGATGAGTTCCAAGCAGGATACGGTGGCCGATTCTACCACAGAAGCCGAATACATTGCGGCTTGTGAAGCTACAAAGGAAGGTGTTTGCATCCGGCATTTTCTGGATGATCTTGGTATTTTCTCAGCCTCGGTGAAACGGTTGTACCTTTATTGTGATAATTCTGGTGCCATCGCACAAGCCAAGGAGCCGAGGAATCACCACAAGGTCAGACATATAGACCGGAAATATCACCTGATATGAAAGATCGTAAAGAATGGTGATGTAGAGTTATGCAAGATTCACACGGATGCAAATGTTGCAGATCCGTTGACTAAGCCGCTTCCACAACCCAGGCATGAGGGGCACGTTAGAGCTATGGGCATTCGATGTCTATTTGATTGACTCTAGTGCAAGTGGGAGACTGTTGGAGATATGCCCTAGAGGCAATCATGTATGATGATATTTCCTATGTGTTTATGAATAAAGATAGTCCTTGGACATTATCAATGATGTGTATTAGCAAGTACGTGACTTCTTTGTAGGACTATGCATTGTATGATGACTGTCCTAAAAGGTCCCTAGTCGAAAGGGCTGTGTGGACGCGTAGCCGTCTAGACTAGCATATGACACGGTCGATGGCTTGGTCTCACTAGCCATGGAGCATTGGATGCTAACCGGATAATATGGACTTGGAAAGGTCTGGTCGGATTCGACGTAGTCGGATCCGAGTCGAGATAAGGTCCGAGTCAGACAGACCCAACTATGAGACGCAGCGATATGTCATCTGTGAGTCTCTAGTACAACATACGTTCTATGTCCTAAGACCTGAGCTGACGCATGTACTCGGGATGGTGACAGACTTGCTTTGGGCCGACCAAATGCTACTCCGTGATTGGGTAGTTATAAAGGTAGGTTTCGGGTTTGTCCAGTCCCATGCTGCGAGACATGGTCGAGCAAGGTGGGATTTGCCCCTCCGATCAGGAGAGATATACTCTAGGCCCCTCGTGTGATCTGACCAGGATAAGCATGGCCATGCGACAGGGATTATGAGATAATCCGGTTTTGTGGTCGGTATCACTGGAACGAGAAAGAGGTCGGGCTAGCACAAGGATGACAGTCTCGCCTGGAGCCCGACAACATATATCGTAAGGCAAAGGGAATAGAAGTGTGACACATTGTATAGGTTCGCCTAACCAGCTTCATAGTCTGCTTGGTAGTCGGCATGCCTTGCTAGAGGCCGCTACCAACCGTGCAGGTCGGAGGTGATCCGAACTGCGACCAAGCCGACTTGAACCTAAGGGGTCGCGCGCTTAAGGGAAGGAACCTACGAGGTAGGATATGAGGACACTGAAGGAAATATGCCATAGAGGCAATAATAAAGCTATTATTTATTTCCTCATATCATGATAAATGTTTATTATTCATGCTAGAATTGTATTAACCGGAAACATGATACATGTGTGAATACATAGACAAAACTATAGTCACTAGTATGCCTCTACTTGACTAGCTCATTAATCAAAGATGGTTATGTTTCCTAACCATAGACATGTGTTGTCATTTGATTAGTGGGATCACATCATTAGAAGAATGATGTGATTGACATGACCCATTCCGTTAGCCTAGCACTTGATCGTTTAGTATACTGCTATTGCTTTCTTCATGACTTATACAAAGTTCCTGCAACTATGAGATTGTGCAACTCCCGTTTACCGGAAGAACACTTTGTGTGCTACCAAACGTCACAACGTAATTGGGTGATTATAAAGGTGCTCTACAGGTGTTTCCGAAGGTACATGTTGGGTTGGCATAATTCGAGATTAGGTTTTGTCACTCCGATTGTCGGAGAGGTATCTCTGGGCCCTCTCGGTAATACTCATCACCTAAGCCTTGCAAGCATTGTAACTAATGAGTTAGTTATGAGATGATGTATTACGGAACGAGTAAAGAGACTTGCCGGTAACGAGATTGAACTAGGTATTGGATACCGACGATCGAATCTCGGGAAAGTAACGTACCGATGACAAAGGGAACAACGTATGTTGTTATGCCGTTTGACCGATAAAGATCTTCGTAGAATATGTAGGAACCAATATGGGCATCCAGGTCCCGCTATTGGTTATTGACCGAGAATGGTTCTAGGTCATGTCTACATAGTTCTCGAACCCGTAGGGTCCGCACGCTTATACGGGGTCGGGGGGGGGGCACCTCATAGGCACACAAGTTGATCTACGGATCGTTCCTTAGCCGTGTGCGGTGCCCCCCTCCACCATATTCCACCTCGGTCATATCGTCGCGGAGTTTAGGCGAATCCCTGCGCCGGTAGAACATCATCATCGTAACCACGCCGTCGTGCTGACGGAACTCATCTCCGGAGCGTCGCTGGATCGGAGGCCGGAGATCGTCATCGAGCTAAACGTGTGCTGAACTTGGAGGCCCCGTACGTTCGGTGCTTGGATCAGTCGGATCGTGAAGACGTACGACTACATCAACCGCGTTGTGCTAACGCTTCCGCTTACGGTCTACGAGGGTACGTGGACGAACACTCTCCCCTCTCGTTGCTATGCCATCACCATGATCTTGCGTGTGCGTAGGAATTTTTTTGAAATTACTACGTTCCCCAATAGTGGCATCCGAGCCTAGGTTTTATGCGTTGATGTTATATGGACGAGTAGAACACAAGTGAGTTGTGGGCGATACAAGTCATACTGCTTACCAGCATGTCATACTTTGGTTCGGCGGTATTGTGAGATGAAGCGGCCCGGACCGACATTACGCGTACGCTTACGCGAGACTGGTTTCACCGTTACGAGCACTCGTGCTTAAAGGTGGCTGGCGGGTGTCTGTCTCTCTCACTTTAGCTGAATCGAGTGTGGCTACGCTTGGTCCTTGCGAAGGTTAAAACAGCACCAACTTGACGAACTATCGTTGTGGTTTTTGATGCGTAGGTAAGAACGGTTCTTGCTAAGCCCGTAGCAGCCACGTAAAATTTGCAACAACAAAGTAGAGGACGTCTAACTTGTTTTTGCAGGGCATGTTGTGATGTGATATGGTCAAGACGTGCTGCTATATTATTGTATGAGATGATCATGTTTTGTAACCGAAGTTATCGGCAACTGGCAGGAGCCATATGGTTGTCTCTTTATTGTATGAAATGCAAACGCCCTGTAATTGCTTTACTTTATCAATAAGTGGTAGCAATAGTCGTAGAAGCAATAGATGGCGTAACGACAATGATGCTACGATGGAGATCAAGGTGTCGCGCCGGTGATGATGGTGATCACGACGGTGCTTCGGAGATGGAGATCACAAGCACAAGATGATGATGGCCATATCATATCACTTATATTGATTGCATGTGATGTTTATCCTTTATGCATCTTATCTTGCTTTGATTGACGGTAGCATTTTAAGATGATCTCTCACTAAAATTATCAAGAAGTGTTCTCCCTGAGTATGCACCGTTGCCAAAGTTCGTCGTGCCCAGACACCACGTGATGATCGGGTGTGATAAGCTCTACGTCCATCTACAACGGGTGCAAGCCAGTTTTGCACATGCGGAATACTCAGGTTAAACTTGACGAGCCTAGCATATGCAGATATGGCCTCGGAACACGGAGACCGAAAGCTCGAGCGTGAATCATATAGTAGATATGATCAACATAGTGATGTTCACCATTGAAAACTACTCCATCTCACGTGATGATCGGTTATGGTTTAGTTGATTTGGATCACGTGATCACTTAGATGACTAGAGAGATGTCTGTCTAAGTGGGAGTTCTTAAGTAATATGATTAATTGAACTTAAATTTATCATGAACTTAGTCCTGGTAGTATTTTGCAAATTATGTTGTAAGATCAATAGCTTGCGTTGTTGCTTTCATATGTTTATTTTGATATGTTCCTAAAGAAAATTGTGTTGAAAAATGTTAGTAGCAATGATGCGGATTGGATCCGTGATCTGAGGTTTATCCTCATTGCTGCACAGAAGAATTATGTCCTTGATGCACCGCTAGGTGATGGACCTATTGCAGGAGCAGATGCAGACGTTATGAACGTTTGGCTAGCTCAATATGATGACTACTTGATAGTTTAGTGCACCATGCTTAAACGGCTTAGAATCGGGACTTCAAAGATGTTTTGAACGCCATGGACCATATGAGATGTTCCAGGAATTGAAGTTAATATTTCAAGCAAATACCCGAGTTGAGAGATATGAAGTCTCCAACAAGTTCTATAGCTGAAAGATGGAGGAGAATCGCTCAACTAGTGAGCATGTGCTCATATTGTCTGGGTACTTCAATCGCTTGAATCAAGTGGGAGTTAATCTTCCAGATAAGATAGTAATTGACAGAATTCTCTAGTCACCATCACTAAGTTACTAGAACTTCGTGATGAACTATAGTATGCAAGGGATGACGAAAACGATTCCCGAGCTCTTCGTGATGTTGAAATCGCGAAGGTAGAAATCAAGAAAGAGCATCAAGTGTTGATGATTGACAAGACCACTAGTTTCAAGAAAAGGGCAAAGGGAAAGAAAGGGAAACTTCAAGTAGAATGGCAAACAAGTTGTCACTCCCGTGAAGAAGCCCAAAGCTGGACCAACGCCTGAAACTGAGTGCTTACACTGCAAAGGAAATGGTCACTGGAAGCGGAAATGCCCTGAATATTTGGTGGATAAAAAAGATGGCAATGTGAACAAGGGTATATTTGATATACAGGTTATTGATGTGCGCCTTACTAGTGTTTATAGTAGCCCCTGAGTATTTGATACTTGTTCGGTTGCTAAGATTAGTAACTCAAAACAGGCGTTACAGAATAAACAGAGACTAGTTGAAGGGGAAGTAACGATGAGTGTTGGAAGTAGTTCCAAGATTGATATGATCATCATCGCACACTCCCTATACTTTCGGGATTAGTGTTAAACCTAAATAAATGTTATTTGGCGTTTGCGTTGAGCATGAATAAGATTTGATCGTATTTATTGCAATACGGTTATTCATTTAAAATCAGAGAATAATTGTTGTTCTGTTTACATGAATAAAACCTTCAATGGTCATACACCCAATGAAAATAGTTTGTTTGATCTCGATCGTAGTGATACACATATTCATAATATTGAGGCCAAAAGATGCAAAGTTAATAATGATAGTGCAACTTATTTGTGGCACTGCCGTTTGGGTCATATCGGTGTAAAGCGCATGAAGAAACGCCATAAAAATGGATTTTTGGAATCACTTGGTTATGAATCATTTGATGCTTGCGAACCGTGCCTTTTGTGCAAGATGACTAAAACTCCGTTCTTCGGAACAATGGAACGAGCTACTGACTTATTGTAAATAATACATACTGATGTATGCAGACCAATGAGTATGAAGGCTCGTGGCAAGTATCGTTATTTTCTGACCTTCACAAGATGATTTGAGCAGATATGGGTATATCTACTTGATGAAACATAAGTCTAAAATTGTTGAAAGGTTCAAAGAATTTCAGAGTGAAGTCAAAAAATCATCGTAACAAGAAAATAAAGTTTCTGCGATCTGATCGCGGAGACGAATATTTGAGTTAAGAGTTTGGTCTTCAATTAAAACAATGTGGAATAGTTTCACAGCTCACGCCACCTGGAACACCACAACGTTATGGTGTGTCCGAACGTCGTAACCGCACTTTATTGGATATGGTGCAATCTATGATGTCTCTTACTGATTTACCAATATTGTTTTGGGGTTATGCATTAGAGACAACTGCATTCACATTAAAAGGGCACCATCTAAATCCGTTGAGACGACAACATATGAACTTTGGTTTAGCAAGAAACCTAAGTTGTCGTTTCTTAAAGTTTGGGGCTGCAATGCTTACGTGAAAAAGTTTCATCCTGATAAGCTCAAACCCAAATCGGAGAAGTGCGTCTTCATAGAATACCCAAAGGAAATTGTTGGGTACACCTTCTATGACAGATCCGAAGGCAAGATATCCGTTGCTAAAAATGGATCCTTTCTAGAGAAGGAGTTTCTCTCGAAAGAAGTGAGTGGGAGGAAAGTAGAACTTGATGAGGTAACTGTACCTTCTCCCTAATTGGAAAATAGTTCATCACTGAAATCAGTTCCAGTGATTCCTACACCAATTAGTGAGGAAGCTAATGATGATGATCATGAAACTTCAGATCAAGTTACTACAGAACCTCGTAGGTCTTCCAGAGTACGGTCCGCACCAGAGTGGTACGGTAATCCTGTTCTGAAAGTCATGTTACTAGACCATGATAAACCTACGAACTATGAGGAAACGATGATGAGCCCATATTCCGCAAAATGGTTGGAGGCCATGAAATCTGAGATAGGATCCATGTATGGGAATAAAGTGTGGACTTTGGTGGACTTGCCCGATGATCGGCAAGCCATCGAAAATAAATGGATCTTCAAGAGGAAGACGGACGTTGATAGTAGTGTTACTATCTACATAGCTCGACTTGTCGCAAAAAAAGTTTTTTTGACAAGTTCAAGGTGTTTACTACAATGAGATTTTCTCAACTGTAGCGATGCTTAAGTCTGTCCGAATCATGTTAGCAATTGCCACATTTTATGAAATATGGCAAATGGATGTCAAAACTGCATTGCTTAATGGAGATGCAACCAGAAAGTTTTTGTCAGTCCTAAATATGCTAACAAATTGTGCAAGCTCCAGCAATCTTTTTATGGACTGGTTCAAGCCTCTCGGAGTTGGAATATACGCTTTGATAAATTGATCAAAGCATATGGTTTTATACAGATTTTTGAGAAGCCTGTATTTACAAGAAAGTGAGTGGGAGCACTACAGCCTTTCTGATAAGTATATGTGAATGACATATTGTTGATCGGAAATAATGTAGAATTATTCTGCAAAGCATAAAGAAGTGTTTGAAATAAGTTCTTTAAAAGAAAGACTTCAGTAAAGCTACTTACATATTGAGCATCAAGATCTATTGAGATAGATCAAGACGCTTGATAAGATTTTCAATGAGTACATACCTTGACAAGATTTTGAATAGTTCAAAATGGAACAGTCAAAGAAGGAGTTCTTGTCTGTGATGCAAAGGTGTGAAGTTGAGTAAGACTCAAGACCCGACCATGGCAGAAAATAGAAAAAGAATGAAAATTCATTCCCTATGCCTCAGTCATAGGTTCTATAAAGTATGCTATGCTGTGAACCAGACCTATTATATACCTTGCTCTGAGTTTGACAAAGGAATACAATTTTGATCTAAGAGTAGATCACTAGACAGCAGTCAAGAATATACTTAGTGAGAACTAAGGAGATGTTTCTCGATTATGGAGGTGATAAAAGAGCCCGTCGTAAAAAGTTAAAACGATGCAAGCTTTTACACCAATCCAGATGACTCTAAGTCTCAATCTGGATACACATTGAAAGTGGGAGCAATTAGCTAGAGTAGCTCCGTGCAGAGCATTGTGGACATAGAATATTTGCAAAATACATACGGCTCTGAATGTGACAGACCCGTTGACTAAGCTTCTCTCACGAGCAAAACATGATCACACCTTAGTACTCTTTGGGTGTTAATCACATAGCAATGTGAAATAGATTATTGACTCTAGTAAACCCTTTGGGTATTGGTCACATTACGATGTGAACAATGGGTGTTAATCATATACAGATATGAATATTGATGTTAAATCACATGGCGATGTGAACTAGATTATTGACTCTAGTGCAAGTGGGAGACTGAAGGAAATATGCCCTAGAGGCAATAATAAAGCTATTATTTATTTCCTCATATCATGATAAATGTTTATTATTCATGCTAGAATTGTATTAACCGGAAACATGATACATGTGTGAATACATAGACAAAACTATAGTCACTAGTATGCCTCTACTTGACTAGCTCATTAATCAAAGATGGTTATGTTTCCTAACCATAGACATGTGTTGTCATTTGATTAGTGGGATCACATCATTAGAAGAATGATGTGATTGACATGACCCATTCCGTTTAGTATACTGCTATTGCTTTCTTCATGACTTATACAAAGTTCCTGCAACTATGAGATTGTGCAACTCCCGTTTACCGGAAGAACACTTTGTGTGCTACCAAACGTCACAACGTAGCTGGGTGATTATAAAGGTGCTCTACAGGTGTTTCCGAAGGTACATGTTGGGTTGGCATAATTCGAGATTAGTTTTTATCACTCCGATTGTCGGAGAGGTATCTCTGGGCCCTCTCGGTAATACTCATCACCTAAGCCTTGCAAGCATTGTAACTAATGAGTTAGTTATGAGATGATGTATTACAGAACGAGTAAAGAGACTTGCTGGTAACGAGATTGAACTAGGTATTGGATACCGACGATCGAATCTCGGGCAAGTAACGTACCGATGACAAAGGGAACAACGTATGTTGTTATGCCGTTTGACCGATAAAGATCTTCGTAGAATATGTAGGAACCAATATGGGCATCCAGGTCCCGCTATTGGTTATTGACCGAGAATGGTTCTAGGTCATGTCTACATAGTTCTCGAACCCGTAGGGTCCGCACGCTTAACATTACGATGACAGTTTTATTACGAGTTTATAAGTTTTGATGTACCGAAGTTTGTTCGGAGTCCCGGATGTGATCACGGACATGACGAGGAGTCTCGAAATGGTCGAGACATAAAGATTGATATATTGGAAGCCTATGTTTGGACATCGGAATGGTTCCGGGTGAAATCGGGATTTTACCGGAACACCGGGGGGTTACCGGAACCCTCCCGAGGGATAATGGGCCTTAGTGGGCCAAGAGGGAGAAGAGGAGGGCCGGCCAGGGCAGGCCGCGCGCCCCCTCCCCCTAGTCCGAATAGGACAAGGAAGGGGGGGGGGGGCGGCGCCCCCTTTCCTCTTTCCCCTCCCCCCTTTCCTTCTCCACCAAGGCAAGAGGGGGGAGTCCTACTCCCGGTGGGAGTAGGACTCCTCTAGGCGCACCCCTAGGGGGCTGGCCGCACCTCCCCCTCCCTCCTTTAGATACGGGGGCGGGGGGGGGGGGGGCACCCCATAGGGACACAAGTTGATCTACGGATCGTTCCTTAGCCGTGTGCGGTGCCCCCCTCCACCATATTCCACCTCGGTCATATCGTCGCCGAGTTTAGGCGAAGCCCTGCACCGGTAGAACATCATCATCGTCACCACGCCGTCGTGCTGACGGAACTCATCTCCGGAGCTTCGCTGGATCGGAGGCCGGAGATCGTCATCGAGCTGAACGTGTGCAGAACTCGGAGGCCCCGTACGTTCGGTGCTTGGATCGGTCGGATCGTGAAGACGTACGACTACATCAACCGCGTTGTGCTAACGCTTCCGCTTACAGTCTATGAGGGTACGTGGACGAACACTCTCCCCTCTCGTTGCTATGCCATCACCATGATCTTGCGTGTGCGTAGGAATTTTTTTGAAATTACTACGTTCCCCAATAGACACTGGTCGGATGTGATCCGATCTGTATTCAAATTGTGGCCGAGTAGACTTGTGGGCTTTAGGGCCCATGCGAGGCCCAAGTGTTGAGCCCGCGACGGACACCTATATAAAGTGGAGGTGCGGCACACTCATGCGGTTGATCGCTTCGGCGCTGCGACTAGGGTTAGCCAACCGCGTGACGAGCCGAGCATGGCCTTGCCGCGCAACGACGGGATGTTCCTGGTGAATGTCGTCTCCCCGCCGTCTGCTACGGTGTAGAAGGTGACCGGGCAATCAGGCGAGTCGCGGTTGTAGGGCAGCATCAGCAACGGCCCTATGTACCTGGCGAACGGCAGCGAGGCGCGCCAGGCTGGGCAGATG
The DNA here is from genome assembly GCA_963921465.1 of Triticum timopheevii. Taxonomy (NCBI): domain Eukaryota; kingdom Viridiplantae; phylum Streptophyta; class Magnoliopsida; order Poales; family Poaceae; genus Triticum; species Triticum timopheevii. The sequence goes on along the minus strand of OY997270.1, from coordinate 481,751,410 downwards.
GACCGGAACTGGAGGGCGTGGCGCCGGGACGGGAGCATCTTGCCGATGCGCTCCAGGAGCTCCTTCGGCAGAGTGCTCCAGTCCGGATCCTCCTCCTCCAGAGGAACAAGTCTGTGGATCCGGCGGGCTGGAGGGGGCGACATGGTGATCGTCGTGGAGAGGAACAGAGAAGCTAGGGAATGGTTTCGGGCGACGAGACAGGCGATTCCCCACCTACCAGCAATAATGGCGCCACGGCCGCCATTACTGTTTCCTCGACCTTATCTCCCCCCGATCCACAACCTCCACCCCCACACCCCCGTGCGAATACTGCATCCCACACTCCCACGGCCAGATCTATCGATCCAGATGGTCGGAGGAGCGGGTCGCGGGGCGCGAGCGCGACGTCTGCGACCCATGCGGGTGGCACCACCGTCTCAGCCCCTGCCGCCGGTGGAGACACTCCCGGAGATCGATGCGGCGGCGCCGGAAGCGATTGCGGAGATGTATCGGGTGGTGGAGGCGAGATTCCCGCTCCGCTCTAGGTGGCCCATGATTTTCATGGAGATCCTGCGCCACGCAACATTCGAAGAGAGGGCTCGCTTTGCGGGCGACGATGGCGGGATGGAGTACGAATTCATCTTCTGGGCGATTCAGGAGGCGGAGTCGACGGACCCGAGGCAGGCGGCGAGATGGGCGCGCTTCAAATCGAGCTCTCCTTCAAGGCTCAACATCCGCCCCCCTCCGGTGCTGCAGCTGTCGCGCGTGCCGCCGGAGGCGTTGCCGCCGGGGGTCGTGCCCCCAAGGATTCCATGAAATTCCGACAACCTGGCGCATGGGCTCTATAGGGTGCCCCCGCTCTGCTAGGGCGCAGGAGGATCAGGGGTTCCTCCATCGAACCTCCACCATGGCCAGGTGATTGCGGGGAGAAACCCCAATCGAAGGTATGCAAAAATCGACCCAAATTACATTCTGAATCTGATATGGTTCGTTCTACTAGTCAGACTGTTGAGGGTGCCCAGATTTTTTTGGAAGATAGGATTAGTGGTGGTTGTGTTTCTGATATGATTAGAGGGGCTACCCCGTTGATTACTCAATGTGAATCATCGACATGTTCATCGCATTCTGTGGATGGGACTGCTTTGCCGCTGATTGATTCTGTCTCTGACGAACTCGCTTGTGTGAGGAGAGCGGGCTGTAATTCAAATGTGTTGACGGCTGTGACCGGTCCAACACCCACTCCGTCGCCGCTGATTACGGGATGTGTGGTTGAGGTGAAAGCGGGTTTCCGTGGGGCGTCTTTGGGACAGGCTGACAGATTTGGTGAGGAGGTGACAGAGTTTTTTGGCCAACTCTGGGTCATCCCCTCCCCGTCGCATAGCCGCCGCCTACATAAACCTAGGCCGCCCCCTCCTATCCCTAAATATGCTATCCCCAAATTGTTTTGGGTGAGGAAAGATCTCTTTCAATCTAGAAGTTTCTCGGTCCAAGATTGTTTTCCGGTTTCGTCGGTAGGTCCTTTTGATCCTGCTCCTACCATCTTCAAGGTCTCCGGTGAGAATCCTAGGTTTTCTAGATCGTTTGCGGAAGTTGTTAAGAGAGGGATGGAGAACCGTGGCCAGATGCCACAAAGGAACCGCCGGCCTCCTCCGGTGAAGAAACCCAACCCCCAGGAGGGTAAATCTGCTTCCACGGCTCCGATCGCTGCTGGAAAGCTGGGTCAGCAGGGGGCAACCAAATCTAATCAGGTAAATCATACCCAGACTGCTCCCCCGGCTACCAATGCCCCACCCCCTGTTCCTCCGCCACCAGTGATTCAACCTTTAGATCCTAAGTACAAGGAGATGATATGCTTTAATTCTAGCTGGCCTGGCCATTATGTGGGGAACTGTGTGGAGTCTAAGAAATGCTTTATCTGTGCTAGGAATCATAATGTCAACAATTGTGCTGCTTGGGCCAAACCTCAACCTGCTGCTATCTATTTTGGTAGTGCTGCGTCTGGGTTAGGGTTTTATCACATTGAAGTACCAGTTGCTACTGAATCTAGCTGGCTCAATTACAAAAACTGTGCTGTTCTTAAGGTGGTGAAAGGAGAGGTCTCTGCCTCTGAACTCCTAACTCAATTAAATGGAATCTTCTGCAAAAATAAGGAGTGGCCATGGCAGATCAGAGAGTTGGAAAGTAAGAAATTTCTATTAAGATTTCCTCCTTGGAAGAATGTAGATGACCTAATTGAGTTTCCTCCTTTTGAACTGCCTGTTGCTGGAGTGTCAGTTAAAATCTGTGAATGGGAAGGTATGTTGGATGAATTTGGGGCCCTGACCGAAGCCTGGGTGCAGATCGAAGGTATTCCACCAAAATGGTGTGCCTGGAAGGTGTTTGCACAGATTGCTGCTTGCTTTGGCATCCTTGTGGATGTGGACTGGAATGGCATTTTTAAAAGCTTCTATGAAAAAGTTCGAGTTAAAATTGCCTGTAGAGATCCCAGGAAAATCCCTTTTGAGAGGTTGGTGGAAATGAAAAAGAAACTGTACTTACTGTTTTTTACAATGGAGGGTTTTGAACAAATTGATGAGAACAATGATGAAGATGATGATGATCCAAGGTTGGAGGACATAGAAGGAACTGAGGAAAACTTAAATAAGGATCCTGAAGAAAAAGAGGATATGCATGAGGATGAGGAGCCAATAGATGAACTAGATAAGGCCAATTTCCCTTCCAAGACTAACAAGCAATCTGGTTTGAGTAAGAAAATACCTCAGGAGGCTGTTTCTACAGTTGAAGAACATCTAAGTAATGCTGTTGAAGATGTGCATGTTCAAATGTCAGAGAATTATGATAACTTAACACCAGTAAAGGATTGTGGAAATGAGAGTGAGGCATTGATTGGGTCTGGAAAAAGTAAGGTGATGTCAGTCCATCTGGACTATTGCTCTGAACAACTGAGTAAATTTGAGATGGAAGAATCTGATGGAGAGGGAGATGATATCAGTATGGATATGGAATGTTTACCAGAAGACTTAACACTGGCTATGACCTCTGTTAAGAGATCTCTTCTTGATTCCCTGGAAATGGCAGATACTGTGGTCAAGAAAATCAACAACAGAAACTCACCTACATGGGGTCCGGTGCTTGCTAACAAACCTATGACCAGAAAACATGGAGATGTGAAGATTATGGATAAAGCATCTGCTTACATGAAGAAGAAGAACCTGGAGATTCCAATTACTTTCAAAGGTAAATCATTTGCTAACTTAGACCCCCATGAACTTGCTGTTTATTCTTCTAAGGTGGACCTATGCATTGGTAGTAATGAAGAGGAAAAGAAAGATATCATTCTTGACATTATAAACAATGAAAAACATAGGTGTTTGCAATTTGCTAATGATAATCCGGAGATTGTTCTTCCTGATAATTTAGACCTGATTGAATCAAATGATCATCTTTCCGAATTTGAAAATGTAGACTCTCCAGATGCTGAATCAGTTGGCACTGATGTTTCAGCGATGGTTTGTCCTACTTTGAACACCAAGAAGAAGCCTTGTGGCTTGTCCCACCCCTTTAGATATAAATGATTGGTGCCTTTTGGAATATTCGAGGTTTTGGACAACCTGGTAAAACCCAGTGCCTTGCAGACTTTAATTGTAATAATCAAGTAGATTTCCTCTGTTTTTCAAAAACTAAGAGAGAGGTTATTGATGACCACATCCTTAGCAATATTTCTGGTAGGATTTCCTTTGACTGGCATTATTTACCTGCTATTAACACGGCTGGGGGGATCCTTGTGGGTCTTAAAAATGATTTATTCGAAGTGATTGGTTTTATTAATAAGAAATAATGCATTATAACTACTCTGAAAAATAAATTCGATGGTTTTATTTGGCACCTTGTGGCTGTCTACGGTACTTCTTACAACGAACATAAACTTGAATTCTTTGCTGAGTTACATGATGTCATGAATGGTCTTGAGTATCCAGTTTTGCTGGGAGGGGATTTTAACCTAGTCAGATCTTCTGCTGACAAGAATAATGGAGTGGTTAACAACCAATTTGCTTATCTTTTCAATGACTGGATTAACAAATGGGGTCTTTTGGAAATCAATGTAGCTAACAGGAAGTTTACTTGGAGTAATAACCAAGACAATCCCATCTTTGCAACCATAGACAGAATTTTTGTTTCCCTTACTTGGGATAACTATTTTCCTTTGTCAGTTGTGACTGCACTCCCTCGTGTGGGTAGTGATCACACCCCATTGATTTTGGACACTGGGGCTCGGAGGGTGACTTCCCCCAAGATTTTTAGATTTGAAAAGTGGTGGCTTGATCACCCTGATTTTAAGAATATGGTGGTGGATACGTGGAATACCCCTATCCCTGGTAGAACAGCTATAGATATCTGTATGAATAAGAGTAAGCTTTTTAGAAAGAAAGCCAAGGGCTGGAGTGTTAACATCGAGGCTGAATTGAAAAAGAAGAAAAGGGAGCTTTTGCTCGAATTTGACATTTTGGACGTGTTCGCTGAGAGGAACCAGATTAATGATGGCGATAGAACTAGAATGGAAGAGATTAAAAAAGAACTTGCCTTGATTTGGAATAAAGAGGAAACTGCCTTGTGGCAGAGATCCAGAGATCGTAGGATTCTGGATGGAGATAAAAACAATGCGTATTTCCATGCTATGGATAACCATAGGCATAGGAAAAAACACTTGTCTGAGCTAATAGGTGATAATGGCCCTGTATACTCCACCCAGGAGTTGTTAGAGGTTGCTACTTCTTACTACAAAAAGTTGTTCTATTTTGAGAACAAACATAATATTTGCCTGGGGCCTTCGTTTTGGGAGGAGGATGAATTAGTTACCCAGGAGAAAATGACCAGCTACAAAAGAGTTTTTCGGAAGAAGAAATTAAGGAGGCAATTTTTGGCTCTTACGCTCATGGGGCCCCTGGCCCTGATGGACTATCCTTCTTTTTTTATCAGACATTCTGGGATGTCATCAAAAAAGATTTTATGGCTCTGGTCAGAGACTTTGAGGCAGGGAAACTAGATGTGCAACATTTGAACTTTGCTCTGATTGTTCTAATCCCTAAAGAACCAGATGCCAGGGAGATGAAGAAGTTTCGTCCTATTAGTTTGAGTAACTGCGGTATTAAAATTTTCTCTAAAGCCATGGCAAATCGGGCCTCCCCTGTGGGACGTAGGTTGATTTCCTCTAACCAAACGGCCTTTATTAAAGGGAGATATATATTAGAGAGTGTGGTACTAGCCCATGAAGTAATTCATGAAATAAAAAAATCAGACTCGCAAGGTTTGGTTCTTAAACTGGATTATGAGAAGGCATATGATAGGGTTAATTGGGATTTCCTATTCGATATGCTCCAATCAAGGGGGTTCGGTACCAAGTGGATTTCTTGGATTAAGAGCACACTTATCAATAGCACATTCAGTGTGAGGATAAATGATACTACTGGCCCTTACTTTGTAGGGGGTAAAGGTCTCAAACAAGGGGACCCGCACTCCCCTCTTTTGTTTAATCTTGTTGCGGATGTTTTTACAAAAATGCTCAAAAAAGTTGCTTCCCATAATTTGATTTCTGGGCTTTTGCCTCATGTAATCCCAGGAGGTGTGGTTAGTCTGCAATATGAAGATGACACCATACTCTTTCTGGAAAACTCCACCCAGAAAGCTAGAAACTTCAAGTGGCTTCTGTCATGTTTTGAAAACCTTTCTGGCATGAAAATTAACTTCCACAAGAGTGATCTTATGACTATTAATATAGATGACACAGTAGCTAATGAGTTCTCTCAAATTTTCTGCTGTAAAAAAGGTTCCTTCCCTATTAAATATTTGGGAGTGCCTTTGCACTATGACAAGTTGAAAAGAGAAGACATCCAGCCTGTTATTGACAGGATCATCAAAGGAATTTCTGGATGGCTGGGGAGATACCTTACTTACAAAGGCAAAATTATACTTCTTTGTGCTTGCATTATTAGCATCCCAGCTTACCTGATGTCGGTGATCAAATTCCCTGAATGGGCTATTAATGCCATTAACTCTCAGATGGCTCACTTCTTCTGGGGAGATGTGGGTGAGCAACATAAATACCACTTGGCAAAATGGGTTTGATTACTAGGAAGAAGGAGTTTGGAGGTTTAGGGGTTCCCAATATCAAAGATTATAATATGGCTTTATTGGCTTCTTGGGGTAAAAGATTTTTTACCAACCCTGAATCTGATTGGGCTAAACTTCTTGTTTACAAATATAGAACTAACTCTCCAAATCTCCTTTGGGCTAAAAGTGAAGGGGGCTCTACCTTCTGGAAGAGCATTACTTGGGCCCTGGCTGCTGCAAAAACATTTTACAAAATATGGGATTTGTTCCCTGAAAGTACAATTTTGGGATTTGTTCAAAATATGTAATCAAATGGACTGTACTGTAGCTCAAGTGTGGGATGGTGAGGATTTGAAGTTAACTTTTAGAAGATGTGTTGACAGAGCCGGACTGAATTTATGGAACCAACTTGTCTGTTTGGTTAAATCTTTTCAGTTAAATCTTTCTATAATCAGATCAACTTTGGGGGTGTGATCCCTAATGTTAGTACTAAGATGTGGAAAATTCCTTGTCCACAGAACATTCATATTTTCTTGTGGCTTTGTGTTCATAACAAGGTGCTGACTAGAGATAATCTGGCAAAAAGAAGGGTAGTCGAGGATCCTTCCTGTCTGTTTTGTTCGGAACCTGAAACGGTTCAACACCTGATGTTTGATTGTGTGGTGGCCCAACATGTTTGGGGGTTTATTGCAGAGTTCTTTGATATTGGAAACATATCTCGTTTTGAGCATATTGTGTCCTTCTGGCATATGTATAAATCTAAAGCTGTCCTGAACATGGTTTCATCTGCTACCTTGTGGAGCTTGTGGAGACTAAGAAATGAATTTTGCTTTCAGGGGCGCAAATGGAGGAACGTGAACTGCATTCTTGCAAAACTAAGTTGCTTTTTGCACCAGTGGAAAGTTCTCTGCGACGATTCCCAGGCAACCCTACTGCAACGATGCATCTTGCTGTTGGACAAACGACGTGGGGAACTCCTCCGGATCGCCTGGAGACGAGACTTGGGGAGGCCAACTAAGACCAACTAATCAAGGGCGTCAGGAAGATAGAGTTCTTCTTTTGGTGTCTTATCCTGGTGGTTGTCTCCTCTGTGCGGTTCAGCAATTTATCTTATGTAGTTGTTTCCCGCACTTGGGTTTTAGTCTTTGTGGCAGTTTTTGTTTTCCTCTGAGCTTTGTTGCTCTAGATACTCATTGTTCCTGGTAGTGTATTCTCTGGACATGGTTTCGTGCTCTGTTTCAATAAAATGGGGCAGGGGGGGCAACCCCCTTTCGTTCAAAAAAAATTGATGAGAGACCGTGCCAGAGGACGATGAACAGATCCAAGCGGGTCTGCACTGCAGCCGATGTGGAGGAGAGGGGGGTCGCGATTGATCCAGGAGCAAAGCAATAGTACAAGGAAGGCATTCAATGCACCTTGCTGTCAATGCGGCAGAGCTCTCTCCCTCGCGTTTCTTGCCATTTTTGCTAAAGCCTACAGTGTGCCATGTAAAAACACGTGCGTGCGTTTTTACGATAAAGGGTTTCTTCCCGTTTTATATTATAAAGCAAACATCCGATACATCGAGTTCGCTGGGGCCGCTGCACAGATAAGCCCAAAAGAAAAACAAAAGAAAATGAAAGAGAAATAAATGCCGATACCGGCAGATCAACAAAGAGAGGAAGACCGGCAACCGCTGCACCCTCCGACGAAGTACCACCGCGCTCCCAGCATGTCGAAGCGCCTCACACCAAGCAACACCTTCAAGAAGGAATGCGATGCCGCCGCCGCTATTGCCCGAACAAGTTCTAGGGTTTCCCCCCGTATGCGAGGGATGCTGGGGAAGGGATATATCCGACGCCCCTCAGGAAGGTCCGATGGCGCCCGCAAGCGTCACCGCGTCGGTGCCGGACAAGCCGACAAGGATTTCTCCCGATCCAGAACCACCACCATCACTCCAGGTACTTTGAGATGCACCACCCCAATAGCCGCCCACTAGCCTGTGCCACCACGGTTACCGGACAACCCCCGCCGCTTCACTGGAGCTGCCAACACGAGGCCTAGAGCGGGCAAGGAGACCCCGGCCACGGCAGCGACCACAACTCGACCAGGGGGAGGGGAGAACCTCCATTGCCGCAGCGGAGCCAACCGGACGCGACGACAAGGATCTGCCGGGCCTCGACGGCCCGGTCGGGTCCATTTGGACCCGGACAATCCTGTCGCCACACTGCAACTCGCCGAGTGACAAAGTCCTCAACGCCCGAGACCGCCGCCACCATGCAATCACCAGGGAACGACGCCGCCGAACACCGAGCCACCGGCCCGCCCCAACCCAGATGGGACCCAAATGGGGCCAGATCTGGGCTGGGCGGGCGCCACCAGCCACCAGCGCCACCGCGCCGCCCCAGGGCCAATGGTTGCACCGCCGCGTCAGGAACCACCGTGGCACGCGGCATCACCGCTGACGGGCCACACCGATGCCAGCCGAGGAGCACCGCTACCAGCCAGCACCGTCCGAGCATGGGGAGGGGGGCCGCGGGGAAGGGCGGACCCGCCGCCGCCAGCACCACGCGGCCGAGGCCCGGTGACGCTCGCTGGCGGTGGCGGGAGGAAGGAGGAGCAAGGAGGGAGCCTGGAGGGGAGCGGCGGAGGGGCCCCTCGGTCGCCTTGCTCGGGGAGGCGACGCGGGGGTTACGGGGAAGGGAGAAGGTGGGGGGAGGGGCGGGGGAGTGGGAGAGGCGAGCGGCGACGGCGGGCTTCGGCGGCGGCGGCGGCGCGGGAACCCTAGGCGGAAGGGGAGGTCGGGAGCCCCGGTAGTTTCGTTTAACAAATCTGCACTGGGGTAGTAAACCGAACTCACACGTGCGTGCGTTTACATAAGCAAAATAATTTTCCTTGTTCATTTCTTCTTTTGCTGGGGTGAATCGTTCATTTTTCTTGGTCAGATTTTTACACTCGTGCAAATTCTCAAAAATCATCTCCGCAAATAAACAATTTGCTTGTGGTGGCCATGATATTATTATTGCAGGTCCATGGTGAATTTTGGTCTTTTTTTACACAGATTTTTTTTTTGGTTTTTTATGAACTCCATGTGATTGTAAATAAATACTAAAATTTTGTAATTAAAGTTACAAAAGAAAATACATAGGTCAGATTTAAGAATGCAAATCTATTATATATACATAATCGAAATAATAATTGAGCATAATTATTAGATGGATGTATAGTATAAATCTAATTAATTTTGGAGTAAAACTACAGAAAATGTATGAATTTGTCATGTATAGGAATTTCAAGTGAAGTCCATAAACAACTAAATCTCGGAGTTAGTTTTATATATTTAACTCAAAATGCATGTATAACAAAATCTGATTTTTTTTTATATTACAGTGAGGCCCGGAATATTTATGTGACAAAAAAGTTGGTCCCTGGTGCTGCTGGCTGTTCTTCACACTCACACAGTTGCCCTTTTCTTAAAAGTCCAAGTTACATTACTCAATAAACTAGTGTAATGCTCTTGAGAAATTATTTAGATACAAGAAAATATCATTTGTGTTTTCTAATCCTAATTCCGAAATCGTTTGTATTTTTATATGTCCAAGTCAATTCTGGAAAAGTGGAACTTGCACTTTTTCCGCAAAGAGTGGATATTTCAAGCCCCAAGCTTGGGTGCCTCCTATGATAGTTGTATATTAGTTTTCACCTTTGTCCACACTGACTCGACATACTGCATCTGACGGTGGTCTCACCAGCATTGCCATCTTCGCACAGTCACTGGAATCACGCAATGGGAGCTTCAGGACGAGGTCCGAAGGAGGTTGCACGCCAGATGGACCGGAACTGGAGGGCGTGGCGGCGCGATGGGAGCATCTTGCCGATATGCTCAGGGGACTCCTCCGGCAGAGTGCTCCAGTCCGAACCCTCCTCCTCCAGAAGAACAAGTCTATGGCTCCGGCGGGGTGGAGGAGGCGAGATGGTGGTCGTCCGGGAGAGGAACAGAGAAGCCATGGAATGGATTGGGAAGGAATGGATGTGAGACCGTGCTAGAGGAGGATGAACAGATCCAGATGAGCCAGCAGGCGATATGGAGGAGAGGGGGGTCGCGAGTGATCCAGGAGCAAAGCAATACAAGGAAGGCATTCAATGCACCTTGCTGTCGACGCAACAGAGCTCTCTGGCTCGATGTTGCTATAAACGCTAGAGCTAGAGAGATACCATGTAAAAACACGTGCGTTTATTACATTTTTGGACTCGCGACAATTATGAAACATCATCTTCGCAAAAAAAGAAATTTGCTCGTGTGGTGGGGACGATATTATTATTGCAGGTCCGTAATGAATTTTTGTTTAATATGCATGAACTCCATGTGATGTCAATAAATACTAAATTTTTGGAATTAATGCTACAAAAATACATACGTCTTACTATTTAAAAATGCAAATCTATTATATATACACAATCAAAATAATAATTGAGCATAATTCTTAGGTGCATATATAGTACAAGTCTATTTTATTTATGAACTTTAGAGTCAAATTAGAACAAATTTATAAATTTGCCTATATAGGAATTTCATGTGAAGTCTACAAACAACTAAATTTCAGAGTTAGTTTTATATACTGAACTTAAAAATGGAAGTATAATAAAATATGAAAGAATTTTTATTTTTTTCGATATTTCGGTGAGGCCCGTATTATTTATGTGATAAGAATTTTGGTCCTTGGTGCAGCTGGCTGTTTTTCACACTTACGCAATTGACTTTTTCTTAAAAGTGCAAGTTACATTTTTTCACTAAACTAATCTCATGCTCTTCGGAAATAAGTTAAAAAATATTAAATATCTTTTGTGTTTTCTATTCCTACTTCTCAAATCGTTCAAATTTTCTTATCTCTAAGTCAATTTCAAAAAGTGGAACTTGTATTTTTTTTTTTCTGCAAAGAGTGGAGATTTCGTGCCTCAAGGTTGGTTGCTTCCTATGATCGGGCTATAGTAGTTTCCACCTCTATCCACTCCGACACGGCGGACTGTAACCAACAGGTGGTCTCACAACCATAGCCATCTCCACACGGCCGGCGGAGTCGCGCAACTAGGTGTGTAGCCCCTATCTACCTCCCACCACCACCACCACCCCACCCCACCCCCCCCCCCCCCCCCGGTCCCGGCACCTCCCCTCCATCCAATCGCAAGCCATGGGCCTGAAGCCTTCCTTCGATGCGGACTTCACACGGCACCACGTGAGAGCACACCGCCTCGCCACCGCATGAGCACCCGAGCCGTGCACGCCACCCCACCACCACAAGTCCCTCCCACCGTCATAGATCTTGCCCTCCTCTCTGCCTTGCTGCCTTCCATGCGTCGACACATCCCGGTTGCACGCTTTCACACTCAGCTTGCACTGATCCCGCCCCGTGCAACCCCCGCGATGGACTGCCACTACATTCAAGCTAGTTGCTTGAAGCCGACACCTCCTACCCCCTGACTTGCTACGAGATCGACCGGCACCTCAACCACCCCATCACCTTGGCTTGACCCCCATAGCAGCCAGTTGCCCCCATCCCGATGCATGGCTTCCTCTCCGGACAGTGGAGCTGCCACCACTCTGCCTTCCTCTTTATCTAGAGCGGAGCCCCAGCCCTCCATTTTCCTCTCAGTTCGCCTGAACAACCCCCGTCGGTCTCTTCTCCACCATCTACAAATCAACAAGATCACAGTTATCCTCTTTGCTCTTCCCTGGAGTGAGGGGAAGAGAGCGCCATGGTAAAGAAGGAAGGGCCATGCTGCCATTGCAGACTCACAAGTGAGCTCCTCTTCTTGAGCAAATCTAAATTTTCCCCTTTTTCTCTGTTTGTGTCTCTGCGAGTTATGCATCTAGGAAGCGGATGAAATCCCTTCGAACTGGGGTTCCAAATCTTGCTTCTTGGTTGAGGGTTATGTCGGACTGTTGCTGGCGGATAATATCTGAGATTCATCGAATTCTCCCAACTCTGGCGATTCAAGACAACTCTACACCTATTTGAGGCCTTTCTGGCTGAAATACAATTTTGAAGAGAGATGACAAATTCAGACACAGGCTTGTGTGTTGCCCATGGTGGGCATATGTTTCCTACATAAATATTTGTAATTGTTACTATAGACTTACCAATAAACAGATAAACTTTCTGCTACTGAAAATGCTTAATGTCAGATGTAGCACTGAAGCTGATTCTCTGCCACCCTGTGTCACTGAAACTCATCAGCAACCATGGAGAAAGCTAGTCAACTTTACTCATCGTCTTCATTTGCTAGACCACATTTTGTAGGAAAGTTACTTGCTTGTAGTATGTACTAACACTTGAAAACAAACAATACCTGAAATAAATATGCAATTTGACTAGGTATGTGATCCTCTAGTTTATATATTTATGTAGTGCCTCAAAATTGGAAATTTGCGAATACTATGCCTATATCTAGAGTGATAGATGTTGGCCATTAGACACTGCTTGCGTCAAATATGAAATATGTTCATGTTGGTCCATTGTGGAGCAAACATTGCGGGGCTCATGACGAATTATGTATACTTCTCCGAGCATCTGCATGGCCATCAAGAGGACCGAGACCATAAGTTGGACATATTCGACCTAGTCAAAACCAATGGCAGGTTAGAGTTGTTCTCTTATATGAAAAAGGTCCAAGGTCTTTGGAGGCTCTTTCTGGATTGAGCCAAAACTGAATCTAAGGACGTACAAGGTACATCTCCGTCCTATTACATCTTTTATGTTCTTTTCTGTCGTGTCTCGGTGGGTTTATTAGATTCTAGAAATCAGACTGTCTATCTCACTATTCCATGCTAGTTTTTGTTGTAACTGGGCTTTACATATTCTGCAAAATCTTGATGTATGTGTTCGCGATAAATATTAGATGTCATATTTTTTGGATCGACCATTAGTTGATCAGTGGTCAAAGTGAGAACAAAATTAAGACGCCGTATATATTTGGCGGGCACGTACAGTCGTTATGGTTTTGCATCCTCTAGATAGGGTTTATAGCATATGAGAAACCTCAACATGTCATTTTCATGATGACGGGTAGAAAAAAAGGGTAGATATGTTGGATATGCAGTTATCTGATTTTCAACATTAGTGGTTATTAGTCCACTATTTTTTAACTAATGTTAATTTTCTAGTTACCAAATCCATGTTTTTCCTATGTTAGCTAGGGTTTGGTGCTCTGCTAGAAATTTCAAGCTTAGTGATTTGCAAGCACAACAATAATGAATGGGTAGTTGGGAACGACATTTCAAAAACCCATCATTATTTCATTTGAAATTTGGATTATGAATCATATGTGAATACTAATTCCATTCATGTTGTGTTTGCAACATCTTGATTTTAAATGGCATAAGAATCACAAATGTCAAGTTTATGATCACATATGGGTGATGAGAATATGTTAGATTTGTGTCATCTGTTTAATAGACCGTTATGTGGTTGGCAATGATAGTGGCAAGTACTCTAGGTTAAATGATTGAAGGTATATTTAGGCTATGCTTGGTCTACTAGGTATCTCAATTATTTTAGGTTCATCGTTACAACTGAAACCAAAAAGTTAGGCATGAGATGTCTCTGGGAAAGCCATTAATTTATTTCAAACAAGGATGGAAGTATCTTGTATTCTAACCTAGATGATGTAGCATACCTACAATATAGATAAGAACATGACTAAAGAAAAGATGGAATCACGAACCTGAGCACTTTTGAGTGGACGGTTAAAAAAGTGGCAACATTGTAGCTCAACACACAAGGTATGAAATATTTGGATTCCATCTGCATGCATAACTAACTCTTTCTGAAGTGCAAGCTCCAGATCTTAATTACCCAATGTACAATCTATACCAATATAAAAAGACCCAAAGGGGCAGATCCAATTAATCTCGGTCATCAAATCATGTCAATCCAACGACCTAGACTGCTTCAATGTCGAGCGCTCAACACGTTTACCGTGCAGTTAATTTCATGCCAAATATAGTGCCAATCACATAATAACACGCAAATAATATCCTACTTAATATCCGCATTCACTTAATGTACTTCCAAAATAACGTGCATTGCACGTACACATTGACTAGTATAATGAAGTCCAAAATGCGGTTGTTAAGATTCTAATTTTGCTAATACAAAAGCTAAGCTTAAATTCTGGGAAGATACTTATTTTCCCGTCAAAATAAAAAATTAATCACAGTGACATCCACTATTGTTCTGCTGATATATAGTTCTAGCATTTTTTTTCCTTTTTCATGTACAATTTTACTTATGTATCTTCTAATAACTTTTTTGGTAGCCTCAGGGACTGAGTGTGGTATCGGCCTGGTACCGGGCTTAGTTTTTGTTGAAGTATGCCTGCTTCTTTGCAGCCCCAGGGTTTATTGAATATACATTTCTTTATCTTGCATGAACTGGAAGACCGGAACCACGAACAGGCTTCCAAGAATTCGGAGCTATGCAAACAGCTTGAGGCCCGGTGGCCTGCCAACAAGAACTTGGAGTGCACATGTGCCAATGCTATTCGTAAGTTCTCGTCATCCTAGTCCATATTGTCCCTTGGTTAGTACTCCCTCCGTCCCGAAATGTAAGACGTTTTTTGATAATATGATAGTGCCAAAAAACGTCTTATATTTTGGGACGGAGGGAGTATTATTCTATTTTCAGCTTCGGATTCAGATTGCCCTGCAGCCCCCGAGGAGGTGGCCCAGCTCCAGCAAGCTTGAAGCATGCCAAGCGCGTGCACGATGAGGCAAAGGACGCCGCGTGTGTTGTTGAAGAGGAGGCCAGTGGTCTAGAGAAGGCCATCCGTGGCTTATTCTCACAAAGATTACCCCATTAATGGAAAATCTTCATCTTAATCATATGTAACAACAAATGTGTCGGGTTTATTCCTTTTTAATTTCATTTGAACTTCCTACACCAAGATGGTCCCATATGCCACTCAACTTTTTACCCGTCCAGCCAGACATGTTTACGTGTAGATGCATATGATTGTGACATATGTGGCTATAAAACTGTGTTCAATACACGTATTTCAATATGTGGTATGTACAAATTTTTCTTGCGGGTAATATGTGATACATATACAAAAGGGATAAATATGTGGATCTAAAAATAGCCCACTATTTGATATTTCAAATAAACATATGTGTGCTTCTTGTATTGCCCATATTTTGTAGTACTATTTGTTTGGAGGGATCCAAGGACTATTTGTTAATAGAACATTACACGTTACATAGAATACACGAGTGCACATGTAGAATAGTTTCAAGATATCTAGAAAACTTCTAAATGCAAAATTATGGAATGAATCGAACCATGGACTCAAGCACTATGCCTATTACCACACGGGATGTGTGGTAAGCACCTTCTGAATTGAAACAAAGTTATGATGATTTAAGTTTAGACTAAAAAGTCTAGAAAAGGCCCTATTCAATGCTCACAATGACAAGAAGCGTGAGTGATGCAATGGAGCCTCCGTGATGCGCTGGTGGGAGATAGACAGTAGCGCCAGTGAACAGGTTGACCAACGTCATGGAGGCAGCCTGCAGCCTCGTCCACCTATGTCAACCAACCCCGGTGACAAGCCGTGCATCGCCTTACCACACACTGTCATGGGTTCATTCTATAAGATCTCCCCATCGTGTATCACCTGTTAAGAGTTGGCACCACGACGCTTCAACAACAACACATGTCACTAAACATGGGATTCAACATAAAAGATAGAATCAATAATTCACATCATCAGATTTTGGAACAGATTCAAGCCAAATTTATGTTACATATAATTATTAAAATGCCATGAATTATGATAAAAAATCCATAAAATTTCATCTTATGACATTTGGATATTTTAGTGAGATCTAGATTTTTTGTGTTAGCAAAATTTCATACCTCTGTGCAACTTGCACCGTTTCATTAAGTTGCAGTTTCTTAAAGGAAGGTGCAATTTACATTTTTCATTAAGCTAAACTAGCACTCCCCTCTCTCCCCGTCCTAGGTCATGATACATCACTAGATCGCCTCCCATTTGGCCAGTTACCGGCCACCTAATTCATAGCCAGCAATCCATTTTCACTCTCTTTTCCACAAGACCATGGCGGAGCCTCCACTCTTCGTAAAAGTCCGAGATTGGAGGCCAAGCAGCTGGGACACATCACAGATCTGTCGTGCGAGCTCCTATGGCGCATCGCCCAAAGGCTCTCATCAAGCCGAGACGTCGTCAGCTTCCGGCTGACAGCCAGGCCCATGTTGAACATGTCTGCAGACGTTTAGGGGGCTTGATTTGATATATCCGGCTGTAGATGCTTCACGCGATGCAACGTGGAAGGGAGATGTAGAGAGGCCAGACTGCTAGACTACATAATGTCTTTGGTGGATGTTCTCATTCAACGTGAGAGAGGGAACGCGGAGAAGGCCGGCAGATGTGTTTAGCAACCCTAGAAATCGCCAGTAATTACGAGTGCATTCAATGCATTCCATGGATGTATAAAACTACAATATCGCACACGAAACGTATCCCCTGAGAGCAAGTACAATAGAGCTGAGTCACCTGACTATAAGAAATAAACTAGTATATTCTTGCTTAGTTGGAGGAAAGGAAAGAGGAGAGAGAAGGTAAGCAAGTTCTTGGTGAAGAGCCAGCTCTAGCACGTGCTCCTAGGCACTTGGTGAGAGTGAAAGGTGGGCCATATAATAAAAAAGTAGTATACTTTTCTAACCAACTATTGTACACATTGGCTATAAGATGGGCTACAGATGACATGTAAATGACTTATAGCCAGCAGTTGGCAGGGACGATTCCAAGGGGGGACGAGGGGGGGCTAGACCCCCCCCCCCCCCCAACGATCACGTAGCCCCTTGATAGTGATGAGGTATTAGCAGTATTTTCTGTGTACTGACATGATTCGTGGTTGTCTCGCCCCCCCCCCCCCCCCCCCCCCCCCCCGCCTCCCGTAGCCCATGTGTATATATCATGTACTTGCAGACAGCAGGTCAAAGCCCATGTAGTGATTGCAGCAGGTAGCCGGTCAATGGCCCAAATATTAGAAGAAGAAAAATAAAAGAATAACAGCCCACCGTGAAACAGAAGGACCCACGCTCACGCACGTCGCACGTACACGGTAGTTTCCTCCGCTTGTTTCCAATCTGCTAGTTCGTGGCTTCCTGCGATAGGAAAAACCTACTCGCTACTGCCGTCGCCGCCGTTGCCGCCGCCTAGTAGATCATCTACCGTCGATAAGGTAAGGCGACAGGCAAGCACCGTCGCGCAGATCCACAGGCACATTCCGGCCGGACGATAGCGACCAAGCAAGGAAAAAGGGTTAGTTTATTATTTAGGATTAGATGAGTTTGTGTCTTATATTGTACTTATGTGATCGTAGAACTACACACAAGGAAAACTAATTAGGAAATTTTCGGTTCTCTAATTGTGTTTCTGTAGACATGAAGATGAAGAGAGATGAATCAATTCATAGTTTTTTATGCCAATTGGTTCAAGCTCAGGGATTAGTACACAGGTTCGCTCGCCTCCTCCTTCCCTTTCTTGCTCCCAGCTGACCAGCAAATAATTCATCCTAGCTTTGGTCCGTCAAACGACCAATTGGGGACTAGCAACCCCTCCAGGGCAACAGGGGCCAGAGACCATACCGCGATCACACTAGAAGAGGTGTTTAGGTCATGGTTTCGGGTACCGCCAGAAAAATTTGGATATCGGGCGGCATCTGTGTTAGTGGACTCGAACCAGCTACCTATTGACGCATGGACTAGATGGTTACCACCACGCCATAACATGGCAGATTGTCTTATATGAGAGGCTAAATATTTTCTGTTTCATGCATACGCAGACCCATCCCGCTTCTGCTAATCAAATCTCCGTCTCGCTCCTCCCACCCACGCTCCAGCTCCGCCATTCACCACATCAATTAACTGCTCCGCTGTCGCCAATCAATCCTCGCCTCGCACGAGATCGCCGTCACAGTAGCCATCGGGAGTTCCAATTTCAATGGGGAGAAGGAGCGGGAGCGGAGCAATGGAGTGGACGGAGATAACACCGCCGTCGGTATTTGCGGGGCCGCGGCCGGCGGACGGCCATCATGGATTAGAACACAGGTTCGCTCGCCTCCTCCTTCCCTTTCTTGCTCCGAACTGACCAGCAAATAATTCAGCCTTCCATTGATGTCTTACGTGCGGCGTTGTGAAGGCACCGTGATGCGTGTCCCGCCCGCTCCCGCCACGCGGCAACCGGCAGGCAGCTTCTCACCGCCCATCTTCAGCTATAAAAGCCGACCTGCCCGCCGGTGAACGACACAGCTCGCCATCTCTCGCCCCTCTCGCCATCATAGCCCCTCTCTCCCACTATTCCCCTGCCGACGAGCAATGGCCGAGCGTTACCCCGGCGACGCCGCGGCAGCGAACGTCTTCGGCCGACGCCATCTGCACGGGGACGAGGTACGCCTCCTCTACGAGGCCGACTACCCAGCGCCCGCAGACATGCAGGTGTCGGGCTCGTGGAGGCTGAGCGCCAGTGGCGTCCCTGTGCCCCCGGCGCCCACCGGTGCTGAATAGCGCCCCAATATAGCGCGCATTCATTCATCGCTGTCGGAGGCGCAGCGGAACGAGCCGAGGTACGCCACCGACAACCACAATATGTGGATGATATACTTCGACCGCCGCCACGCCGACCAAGTCACCTCAGCAAACGGCGTCGTCCCCCACGGCTGCCTCAACTCTGACGGGCGGCGCGAATGGCAGTGGTCGTGCCCGGCCGCACCTTCGAAGCAGTCCTCGTTCATTGTAGCATACAGCACGCAGGGTCGAACAGAATAAAAAAGAATCTAATAAGACCTAGTACTAAAGCTAAACTTACCAATCTCATTTGCCACCCCATTGGCAATCCGATTTATCTTTGAAATATTAAAATTTTGGATCATCCTGAAGATACTCAGAGCCTCAGTCATCAGATCAACCAAAGGGGACCTGTCAATCTTCTCATTTGCAAGAAACAAATGTACGAAAGCACAACCAGTCTCTAAAATAATTGATTGGTGAAGGGTTATACCTATGTAAAGTCCTGCAAGGCAGGCACAGAGCTTAGCTTCATTCAAACTAGTACACTGATTAGTAAAATCCCACGAAGAAACAATAAGTTCTCCATAAGAATTACGAGCTACAACCCCTACACTGGCTGCATTAGTACTCTGCACAAAACTAACCTCAACATTGATCTTGATATGGTAATTAGTGGGAGGTGTCCACACCACATGACCTTTTAACGGTGCATAATCAGCTACAACACTGCTCACCTTCTCCTTACCTTTGTTGCTAGCATCCAATTTAACGATGTTGTGATTGGACGTGAAAGTGGCCCAATAATTGTCCATAAAATGTGCAGAGGCATTAACAGATTGTTTCCACTTCCCCAAAATGAAATCATTTCTCAAATGCCATGTTCGCCAGAAAAGAAACAAGATTTGCTCCCTCTGCTGCAAGCTCAATTGAGCCAGCAAAATCAATAACCAATATGGTACCGAGCACCTGAAGAAAACTTCATCCAAAATATTCCACAACTCTCTCAAGGCCAGTCATAGAGCACGAGTTTAGAACAATTCACCAGAGCACGAAAAGTTTCTTTGTCTTCTACACCACAAATAGAACCATACCAGAATCAGTTTGATTGTTCTTAACTCTATTCGTCTCGACTGCCAAGCTATTCGTTGCAGCTCGCCACGCAAAAATATTAATGTCCTGAGGGATATTAGCCTTCCAGATTAACCCCCAAATACCCCTTTTCCCCTCTGGTTCGCCGCCAGATTGGCCAACAGTATCCTGACTATCCTTCAATTTAAGCACAAAATTGTACGCACTTTTAACAGGAAATATACCATTCTTCTCATGGTGCCACGCAACAAAATCTCTATCCCTAGGGGCCTGAATACAAATCTTAAGAATTTCCTCCGCATCATGTGGATAGAAAAGATACTTAATTAGAATTTTCATCCCAACACTTACGTCCGCTCATGAATAAATCAGATACCCACTTCAACCTGGTATTATGCCTTCTAGCTGCAATGTTTAGGCCATGCCCCCTCGATATCCAATTATCCCTCCAAATATTAATACTAGATCAATCGTAGACCCGCCAAATAATACCCGTCTTAAGAAGTTCCCGACCATGTGTAATACCTTGCCAAGTCACTGACGTAGCATGCGGAAACATCGTATCCAGAATATGTCCCTGCAGATAATAATATGCCTTCATCAACTTCGCACACAACGAGTCGGGATAAACCAACAACCTTGCCAACGTGTACTATTTTATCCCATTTGGTTAGCTATTGTTCTGTACAGATCACCATTCATGTTTTGCACACACCATTGTTGTATTTCTTTTAAAGGGGCATACATGCAGATTTGCATGCATGGAAGTGTGTGTTCCACAATCTCTCGCAGTACTTCCATTTGGGAACATGTTTAGTTAAAATACAAAATATCTTTTTGTACTTTACCATGGTTTAAATGACATTTCTAAGTAAATAAATTTTCAGGTAAGCGACTCTTTCCTGCCTTCTCCTAATTCAACTTTGAAAAGATGCCTAATTTGTTTTCTCAGTCACTTTCTGTGGTCAGGTCAGTAGTCAGTCTCACTTGACTCTGTTATGTCAAAACTGTGACTTCCACTGGATCATGGGGTTTCCGTTGTTTTGAATGAACTGGCTTTCTTTATCATATTTTCTTATCATTTTAGGACCTCTTTTGAATCACTCATATGATATTAGTACACAAATATGCCCTTCCCCAGTTCACAGATTTTGCCCGCACTTGAAAGGAAGCCATGTGGATTTGAGGTGTTAGCTTCTTTGTTTTGCCCGTATGACAGAATTACAGTGTACTACGCAAATTTTTGGTATGTAAGGAAGATGCAAGCAAATGTATACTTCCATTAATCTCGGTTGGAACTTCACTTCCAGTGTTCAACTTTATTCATTCCCACAACCTAGTAGGTTACGGGGCCAAGTATTCATTAATCACAAAGCGGAAGCAGACAACACATGATATTACAGGAGGAGATCAAGTGACCGCTTCCTAGTCGTCAACATTTCTAAAACAACTAAAATCTAGTTGTCGGGAAAGTAACATGGATAAAGTATGTCTTTTAGACCTAAGAAATAGGTGCTCGGCTTTAAAATTAATAAAGCCCGAAGCGAACCAACAAGGTACATCAAGGTTTGTGCCGAGGACATCGATGACCTGATACATAATAAACATCCAGAAAACATAAGGCTAGCTGAAAGAGCATAAGACAAAGCGTGGGCTAGCTTCGGTGTGGTTTTGTAGCTGCATGGGCGTCTCCAAGCAGCCCCATGTGTGACACGAGCACCACCTTATATATCCTTCCGTTTGGTCTGCAAAATCCAGAAAATGTGGGCTAACTTTTGATTTTTTTTCTTTTTCCTTTCTTTTTATTTTGTTCAAAATCCAGAAAATGTTAATTTTTTTTGCAATTTTTTTTAGAAGTTCATAATTAGAAAATAAATTGTTCGCACTTTCAAAACATGTTCACATTCCAAAACATGTTCGAAATTTTGGAAAATGTATGATTTTAAAAAATACTCGCGTTTTCAAAACATACTAGCTAATCTGAAAAAGTGTTCGCTTTTTTAAAAATTTGTTCAATATTCTTAAAAAATATAAGTGCTTTTCCAAAAATGACACATTTTAAAAAAATGCTCCAAAATATAATATGTTCACATTTAAAAAATAGTTTCCTTTTTTTTAGACAATGAATGAAAATAAAAAGTGGCTGCTAAAGTGGTCATGCCGCTACAATGCGCCAATCGGACGGCCCAGTAGAGGAGTTCAGGTCACCACTTCCTAATTGTCGATATTTCTAAAACAAATTAAACTTAGTTGTCAACAAAATAACATGGATCAAGTAAGTTTTTCAGACCAAATGAACTTGGTGCTCGGCTTTGACATTAATAAAGCATGAAGGTATCCAAACAGGTACATCAAGGGTTTGTGCTGAGAACATCATCAAGGGTTTGTAAAGAACATCCACACAAAATAGAGCACTAGCTAAAAGAGTAGAAGATACAAAGCGCAGGCTAGCTTCCAGGTGGTTTTGTAGCTGCATGGATGTCTCTGAGCAGCCCCATCTGTTGCACGAGCACCGCCTAATATCCTTCCGTTTGGTGTGCACCTTCCACACGAGGCTGCAAAAAGATGACAATTTTCAAAATATAATCAGTCGGGTGATTAGTAACTTAATTAGATTGATTCTATAGTGCATTCGTATCAGACGTTCCATAAAGCCTTGCAAAAAAAGTCCAATAGTGGCCTAGCCTGCATAGCATTTGATTTTATTTTACTTTTCGAAAAGGAGGCCGGCCTATGCATCTGAAATGCATGCAACCATCTTATTAAAGTCTCAAAGTAAAAACCCTCAATAGCGAAGAATAGAAACCCTTAATAGTTTTCCATGGCCTAGGTAACATGGAATAACCTGTAGACACGTACCTTATTTCCAATGACTCGGTCGAATCCACAAAGGGCAGTGATACGCGCCGGCAGACCGGCCGAACAGTTTGGCCGGTCTAGCCCCAGCCACCCGATGCGAGAAGTGGTTGCCGTTGGATTGGGGCTTCTGTTTTTTTTTCCCAAAACCAAATCTGACGAGGCCATCGGGAAACAGAGCGGCGCCGCCGCCGGCGCTCGCCATGAACGAGCAAACGACCAACCTCGAAGCCGGGCACCTCCCGCGTCTTCGCCGGTAGCCTCCCGCCGAATCGCCTTGCCGTCGCCCGTCGCCGCCGTCACCCGTCGCCGCCGTCCAGCAGGACGGCGTCGTCATCACACCCAACGTCCCTATCCTTGCAGCACCTAGCCGTCACCGCCATATCACGTCCGTCGCAGCACCACCGTGTCGCCGGCCGCAACTCTGACCGCCGTCGTCGATGCTCACTGCCCGAGGTTGCACGAACAAAGGCCGCCCAAATCAACGCCATTTAGATGGATGTAGCAAAAACTTCGCCGGTGGTAGCAAAAAATAGCGACGGTTGCAGCAAAATCATTGTCGCCGTCGTCCAGCGTCACATCTGCGCCATTAATGGATGTAGCAAATTTTCTCGTTGGTCGTAACAAAAGCCGACGACCATTGCAGCAAAATAACCTCCGTCGTCGCGGGGACGTAGCTCCGTCAACGAAACATACAGCCGAATGCAGCTTTCCATGGTAGCAAAAATGTGTCGTTAAATGGATGTAGCAAAAAAAATCATCGGTCGTAGCAAAAAATGACAACAGTTGCAGCAAATCATTGTCGCCGCCGGCACGAGGTCACAGCTCCGCCGTGATGGATGTAGCAAAAACCCTCGCCGGCAGTAGCAAAATCTATCTATGGTTGAAGCTTTTTTAGTTGGGCAGTGCCGATTGGAGCTTTTCTATCTATGGTTGAAGCTTTTTTCAACTGTGGTTGAAGCTTTTTTAGATCACGGATGCAGCACTGTGTACACGCGGTTCCGGCCATGGCAGCAGGTAGTTGTGGGCTGGAAAGTTGCAACCACCGGCAGTAACTCGGCGAGCAGTCGGGCAGTCCCCCGACTCGGTGGAGCACACAGACGGTAGCAGCCACCGGCCGGCGGCAGCGCAGGGGAAAGGAAAATAAGAAGCATGGCGCGGAGAGAGATGGGGCTGAAGGTAGAAGAAAGAATAAGGATAAGTTTCGGGGTAGTTGTGTAAGGCCCACCTACACACGTCTTGCGGGGGGGTGTTTTCGTTGACGCTGGAGCCAGCGTGGCCCTCGAGACCGGCCGAAAGTTTGGCCGGCGTGCCGTCCCGAAGCGTTTCCCATCCACAAAGTGTCCCAGCTGAATCCAGCTGAATCCTTCCATTAAAAGGCTGGAACTCGGACGTCCCATTGGCGGTGTCCCTTACATGCTGTAGTCCATGTTGGCTTTTGATCGGTAGATCAAATTGCCCACGAGCTGAAACACGTATGTGCAAAGCTAGCAAGTAGCTAGCTAGGGCTACGTGTATGCGTACAGGGATCGTAGAAGCGGTATACCTTAGCGTAAAAGCCAATAATTGGTATCAGAGCCTCGACGATCTACAATGACCAATAGCGACGCTGAGTCCGTCAAGTCCGGCAACGGCGGTTCCAAGGCGAACAAGTCCGGTGACGGCAGTTCCAAGGCGAACAAGAACGGCAACAAGGTGAAGAAGGGCGGCAAGTCAGCAACCAGTGGTGGCAGAACGGGCGGCGCCAACGTACAGGCGCATCGCAACATCCCCATCCAGTACCTGATGCTCACCGACGCAACTACGGCGTGTGGGCGGTGAAGATGAAGATTATTCTCCGAACCCTTCGAGTGTGGCAGGCCATCACGGACGACGACGTCGACGAGGAGTGCGACAAAGGTGCCATAGCCGCCATAGCCTAGTCTGTGCCGGATTCCATGCTGATGACATTGGCGAAGTTCGAGACAACAAGAGAGGCGTGGAACGACCTCAAAGAGATGAGGATTGGAGAAGATCATGTCACCAAGGCTCGGGCACAAGTACCAAAGCGCCAATTTCACAAGTTGCAGATGGAGGAAACTGAATCGGTGAACGACTATGCCATGCGTCTGACTACATTGGTGGGAGAGATCCGCGTGCTTGGTGCAAAGCTTGAGGAGACCAAGATTGTGGAGAAGTTTTTCAGTTCGGTGACTGATAAATTCACGTACATCATCGTCACGCTCGAGCAGCTTTACGACATCGACGACATGACCATAAGAGGCAATCAGACGCTTGCGGACATGGGAAGAGAATGATCGTGGTTGTCGAAAAGGCAACAGAGGAGGTAGTGACCAACTCATGTACTCGCGCGCAAATTGGGAGTCCCCAAGTAGCAAAGGAAGGCGCAACATTGGCGAAGGCTCAAGCAACGCGAAGCGCGGTGGACAAACCGAAGAAGGCAAAGGAAAAGGCAAGCCACAAGGTCGTGGTAAGGCGGACCTATCTAAAGAGCGGAAGCCACAAAACTTGGATATGTCCGAGGTCAAGTGCTATAGCTGCAACGAGATGGGTCACTTTGCGAAGGATTTTCCGAAGCCTAACAAGAGGGAGATCAAGGCAAATTTGGCGAAGCAGGAAGACGAACGTCCATGTCTTCTGATGGCCGAAGTTTGTGATCTCGCGGAGCCTAACAAGCAGGAGATCAAGGCAAATTTGGCAAAGCAGGTAGATGAACGTCTATGTCTTCTGATGGCCGAAGTTTGTGATCTCGTCCAAACGGCGGTTGTGAAACCAAACCAGAAGGTGCTACTTCATGAGGAAAAAGTAACACCAAAGTTATCCGGAAGCCAGAACGTGTCGTCGTATCTAGACACGGGTGCCAGTAACCACATGAGGGGGTGCAAGGAGAAGTTCCTCGAGCTAGAATATGATATTCAAGGCTCGGTCAAGTTTGGTGATGGTTCAAATGTGGAGATTTGCGGGCAAGGTTCTGTCCTCTTCGAGGGTCTCACAGGAGAACATCGCATACTCACCGGAGTGTACTACATCCCACGGCTTCACAACAACATCATCTCTGTCGGGAAACTTGACGAGAATGGATGCAAGGTGGATATTGAGAACGGAGTGATGACGATCTTCGACAACCTCTGAAACATGCTAGCGCGTGTGAATCGCATGCGGAACAGGCTCTATATCCTCAACCTTGATCAATCTCAACGAGAGTGTTGGCTCGCCAAGAGTGATGAGGATTCATGGTTATGGCATGCTAGATTTGGACACGTTAACTTCTACGCCTTGAAGAAGATGTCGAAGATGGAGATGGTATCTGGGATGCCGTTTATCGACCATGTTGATGGAGTATGTCATGGGTGCTTGGTTGGAAAACAGCACCGCAGGCCGTTCCCTGCTTAGTCTACCTATCGTGCAAGTGATGCACTCGAGCTGCTCCATGGTGATCTATGTGGCCCTACCACCCCAGCAACTCACGGAGGAAAGAAGTACCTCTTGCTTGTGGTAGATGACTACTTGAGATATATGTGGGTTGTTCTCCTACGATCTAAAGATGAGGCGTTTGAAGCATTCAAGAAGCTGAAGGCTGCAACGGAGATGGAACACAAGCAGAAGGTTCGCGCTCTACGGACAGATCACGTCGGAGAGTTTACGTCGAACGAGTTCAATGACTATTGTGAGAAGATTGGCATAAAAAGGTTCCTCACGGCACCTTATACGCCACAGCAGAACGGGGTTATTGAAAGGCGCAATCGAACCGTCGTTGACATG
Source organism: Triticum timopheevii (assembly GCA_963921465.1). Taxonomy (NCBI): domain Eukaryota; kingdom Viridiplantae; phylum Streptophyta; class Magnoliopsida; order Poales; family Poaceae; genus Triticum; species Triticum timopheevii. Next base: position 481,725,047 of record OY997270.1, on the reverse strand, counting down.
GCGAGAATTTTACACAAGAGCAAGAACTTGCCGGGGACATTTTGGGGAGAAGCTGTCTCGACGGCGGTCTATCTTCTCAATCGGGCTCCAACGAAGGCAGTGATCGGCAAGACTCCGTATGAAGAAATTTATGGACGTAAGCCGAATGTGTCATCTACGGACGTTCGGGTGCATGGCCCATGTGAAGACGGCGGAGCCGCATCTCTCAAACCTTGCTGATCGTAGCACCAAGATGGTGTTCATCGGATACGAGAGGAGTTCCGGCACCAAGGCATACCGCTTCTATGATCCACGAACCAAGCGTCTACGGATTTCACGCGATGTTGTGTTTGAAGAAAACCAAGCGTGGAATTAGAGCGCAGCAGCCCACGATGCTCCAAATGGTAACGTATTCACAGTTGAATTTCCAACTGATGATGATGCAAGGGAGAACGTCCAGGTGGTTGGCAAGACACCCAACCATGGTGACCGCAATGGCAGTGATCACCATGGTGCCGACACCGACGACGACGCGCATGGGTCGCAAGGTGATAGCGACGACGACGCGCACGACACGGGCGGAGATCTTGACAATGAGGCGCATAGTCACGATGACAATCAAGATGTTGGTCACGGTCACGACGACTACGCCAATGACGAGGATGCCAACGATCCGGCATCTACCACGCCCGAGACTCAACGGTCTTCCTCAAGTGCATCGACGCCGACACAATTTGTGTCGCCCCCTTCGCAAGCCACAACAGACTCTCCGGGCCTCGTCGCTACAAGACCCTCAAGAAAGCCTACAAGTACGCAAAGCCAGTTACGCTTGAGTACTCCGATTTGTGTTTACTCGGAGTTGAGGAGCTGGCGAACTTCGTAGAGGCGAGCAAAAGTTCAAGTTGGACGCACGCCATGGATGAGGAGATGAAGGCGAAAGAGAGCAATGGCACGTGGACTTTGGTAACCCGACCTCCGAACCAAAAGGCCATAGGTTTGAAGTGGGTTTACAAGTTAAAGAAGGACACAAAGGGTGCCATTGTGAAGAAAGGCGAAGACGGAAAAGTTTACAAGCTCAAGAAGGCACTTTACGGGCTGAAGCAAGCGCCAAGAGCTTGGAATTCAAAGTTAGACCGAAGTATGGTCTCGCGCAGGTTCAAAAGTTATCCCCTGGACGATCCGAAAGATAGTCTACCAAGCACCGAAAAACAGGTGAAGGTTGAAGACGCGACCAAGGAGGAGCGCTGGCGTCAAGCTATGGATGAGCTAACGGCAGTAAAGTCGGTCCCTAAAATGCTACGAAGAACGACAAAAGCAACACCAAGGAAATTCGCAATGAGTAATAGTCATCGCATTTGGGATCCAGGTCGCACGGAGGATGTCGTGTTTAAGGGGGTGAATGTGAGCTAAACACGATGCTAGAGTCCGAGTAGTACTCCAGGTAGTAACCGACTAGGTTTGCTCATAGGCTATGTTCAGCATATATATATGCGTGTACCCCAGACCTTGTAACACACAACGAAAAGAGCAATACAAAGAAAAAAAAAAGGCCCAGGAGCGACACGCCCCTGTAGCTATCACCAAAATCAGTTTTCCTCTGTACTAGTTTACGTTCGCAAGTTTCCCAGAGTTCCGTCGAGAGAGTCGCTCCGTTGATCCAAGATCATATCTATCCCTGTACGCGTACACGTAGCCCTAGCTAGCGACTTGCTAGCTTTGCACATACGTGTTTCAGCTCGTCGGCAATTTGATCTACCGATCAAAAGCCAACAGTCCATATGCAGTAGATGGAATTCTCCTTGAACCCGGAGACGCTTGCTGCTCCTTCACTGTCGGCCTTCGTGAAATTAGTCCATGCAACGTCGACGCCCACGCGGCAGAACGCGACGGTGCTCGACTCTGCCAGCACCGCCATCGCCAGGCAGTCCCCGGAGCCGGGCGAGGACGAGGAGAGCATGATCTCGCGGAAGATTTCACTCTTCTTCATCTCTTCTAGCCTGACCCACTCGTGGTGGCCGCAGACGGCAGGAAGGATGACCCAGTTGCCGTCCGGAAACGTATAGTGCCTATAGGAGGCCGCCAGGACGCGCTCGTCGGCTGGCGGGAGGTCGACGGTGGCGACGGTCAGCGGGTTTAGAAGTGTCACGCACCCGGCCTCGTCGACCAGCGCCAGCCACCCACGCGATGAGCCGCACAGTGTCTTGCCTCGCAGCGACCGGAGGTTCCTCGTCAAGGTCGTCTCCCCGCCGTCTGCCGCTCTGAAGAAGGTGACGGCGATGTCCGATGAGTTGGGGCAGAAGGGCAGCATCATCAGCATCGGCGCCAAGTACTTGGTGAACGGCAGCGCGGCGCTCCATCCCAGGCACATGGACCGGAACTTGAAGGCGTCCCGCCGCGAGTGGAGCATCTTGCCGATGTGCTCCAGGAGCTCCTCCGGCAGACTGCTCCAGTCCCGATACTCGTCAAGAAGAACAGGTCTGGGGCTTGGCGGACGAACCATGGTCGTCGTCGCCGTCGCCGTCGAGAGGAGTCGACACGTCATATGGATGGAGATGGATTTGATCGGGAGCAAGAGTAGATTTCAACGTATGGGCATCAGATGGGCAGATGGATCGATCATGGAGGAGCAGATGATAAAATATACTGTATTAGCAAGAAGTTGGCAGCAAATTGGAAAGTTTTCATGCGCAAGAGAGGAAGAGGAATGCATTGAAACGTGCCTAGCTGTTCTCCTCTGGCGTGCGTGAGTTCACGCGCTCGCGTTTTCTTCTTTCTATAAATTTGAGTCGTGTGTTTCTGACCTTTTTGTTACGGTTTTTTTCTCTGTTTTCTTCTGAGTCGACCTAGATTTCCTTATGTCTAAATTAATATTTTTTTTGCGAGGGTAAAGGGAGTTTATTAAAGAGTTATAGAGTTACAGCTGAGAGGCCACAAGTCCTCAATACAAGGTGGAACCGAGCGCAGCCAGACAGCCGTGGCACGCTCGGTGCGGCTATACTTAGCCAACCGATCGGCAACTCTATTTTGAAGTCTAGTAATCTTTTGAGGAAAAAACTCCCTAGTACCAAGAAGTGCTTTAATCTCCATGATAATCTGTCCATATGCCGAACGAAGAAGTGCATCATTTGTCAAGCTAGACAAAGCTTCAGACGAGTCCGTTTGAACCACCACCGGCAAGTCAGAGTGTTGTAGTGCTAGGGCCAAACCTTGCATGATCGCATGTAGTTCTGCTTCCAGCGGGTCATTGCAATAGAAGATGAAACGGTAGGCAGCCATTAGGACATCTCCTTTGTCATTTCTAAGCACCATACCAACAGCACCAGATCCATCCTCCTTCAGGAACGAGCCATCAACTGATAGAGCCACCCTACCTGGCTGAGGTGCCGGCCATGGAGTCGATATGACCCTGCCCTTTTGGTCTGGTATCGGCATCTCCCCGGTTGACATTTTTCCTTTAATGATCTCCTCCGTAGTGTAGCATGCAGCCAGCTTAATGGACTTGTAGTAACTGTCAAGGAATTCGACGGTGGCTGGAACAGGAGGGACCTCCTTTCCATGGATCAGGTCGTTACGTAGCTGCCAAATCCGCCAAATAAACATAAGTAGCATGTCCTGGACATCGGTCGAGCACTTCGCCAGTAATGTAGTTAACCATTCTCTCCGATCATGGATTAGGAAATCATCCTCCGGGAGTGGCCAGCGGCAGCGCATGTTAATCCAGAGCAAACGTGCATGTGAGCAAGTCACCAAGGCATGAAATGAGTCCTCCTTCTCCACCCCACAAATCTGACAGGTTGATCGTGTCGTCAGATGTCTGTATGCCTTGCAACTCTGCGTTGCCAAAGTCCCCGTCACACATCTCCATGCGTTGATCTTCATTTTTTGAGGAACCCTGGACTTCCAGATGTAGTTCCATCCTGACCGGTTCCCATCTGGGGCAGTACTCGAGGCACCATTTGCTGTAATAACATTGTGATCATATGTAGCCACCTTGTATGCACTCCTCACCGTAAACCCCCCACTCTTTTCCGGAAACCAGGCCAAAAAGTCCTCACGTTGGCGAGGCGAAGTTCTGATTTTCAGGATGTGATCAACATCCATTTGCCAAAAGAACTCCCTCAGCCGAGTCTGATTCCATGCACCATTATCATCGAAAAAGTCAGAGACTCTGTTAAAACGACAGTTTCCCTTTGGAGTTATCGGATGGAAGGAGAGAGGCTGGGGCAGCCAAGGGTCGTGCCAGGTGCGGATCTTCATGCCATTACCGACCCGCCAGATGACGCCTTTCTTGACCAACACAAGGCCATGTAGAATACCTTTCCATACCTCAGAACCAGAGCCTGGGAACACCGTATCCAAAAGCTGACCAGAAGGATAGTATTTTGCCTTCATCAACCGCGCACATAGGCTATCTATTCTATCCAGGAGCCTCGAGGCTTGCTTAGCTAGTAGCGCTTGGTTAAACGCCCTCATATCCCTAAACCCCATGCCCCCCATGGGTTTAGGCAGACGCAACTTATCCCAGCTCATCCATGCCATCTTCTTCTTTCCGTTCTCTACCCCCCACCAATACTGACGTAGCATCCTTGTAAGATCATCACAAACAGAAGCCGGGAGTTTGAAAACACTCATTGCATATGCTGGTATGTCCTGCGCCACTGACTTAATAAGAATCTCCTTGTTCCCCCACGACATGTACTGTTCACTCCAATCCACAAGCACTTTCCTCAAACGCTCTTGGAGAGTCTCAAATTTCCATTTATGCGTCCTCCCCTCCGGAACCGGCAAGCCCAAGTACTTGGGTTCGAACGCTTCTAGGGTGATATCCAGCGTGTGTTTAACCTCTTGAATAACATCCGGACGACACTGGCTTGAGAAAAGAATGGAACACTTCGACGGGTTTATGAGTTGTCCAGTCGCCGTCGCAAATGTGTTCAACACCCCTTTCACTAACAATGTCTTCTGATTTGTAGCATGGAAAAATAGGAGTGAATCATCCGCAAATAATAGTTGTGTAATCACCGGAGCACCTCTACTGATCTTGACTCCACTAAGACCATTCTCCCTTGCAGCTTTTTCCACCAACGCAGAGAGAGCATCAGCCACAAATAAGAAGAGGAAAGGATATAATGGATCACCTTGACGGAGGCCCCTCGACGGAGATAAGGATTCCAGCAGCTTCCCGTTAAATTTTATCGAGTATTTCACCGACGAAACACATGCCATAACCCGAGCAATCCAGTCAGGCGAGAAGCCCCACTTGGCCAAGGCTTTTTCCAAGAACACCCAATCCACCCTGTCATAGGCCTTGGAGAGATCAAGTTTGTAAGCACAAAGATCCTCTGCATTGTTCCTTATTGACTGGATATGATGAATACATTCAAACGCAATAATAGAGTTATCAGAAATCAGCCTCCCCAGGATGAAGGCGCTCTGATTTTCAGAAATGAGATCATTGAGAATAGGCCGCAATCTGTTGACCATGCATTTTGAGATGATCTTGTATATAACATTGCACAAGCTTATTGGCCTAAAATCTTTCAGGTCCTTGGGATGAGGAACCTTAGGAATTAGCACAATAGCCGTATTGTTAGCATCATCCGGCATAACCCCAGACGCAAAAAACTCACGAACCGCAGCAACAATTTCAGTTTTGAGTAGAGCCTAATTCCGTTGGAAAAACCTAGCAGGTAGTCCATCGCATCCCGGAGCTTTGAGGGGCCCGATCTAAAATAAAGCATTAGAGATCTCCTCTTCGGAATAAGGCCTGCATAACATAATGTTCATCTCTTCTGTAACTTTTGGAGCAATGCAATCCAACACCTCATCCGGGGATAGGGTTGGATCTTTTGTGAAGATCTCCTTGAAATAGGAGTGAGCCATCCTCTCCATATCTGATGGAACACTGCACCACGTTCCATCCTGCATCCGTAGGCGTTGTATAAGGTTCCTACGGGCCCGCCAAACCACTCTCCGATGCAAATATTTGGTGTTGCGCTAACCTTCCTTCAGCCAGGTGATCCGCGAACGTTGTAGCCATAGCATCTCCTCCCTGTATAGGAGCTCATCGAGCTGCTTCATTTTATCCCGGACTGCAGTACGGTCTGCTCCAGCCATCTGAAGGTCTGTCAGTTGTGTGCGGAGCCTCTCAATATCCTTCAACACATTGCCAAACTGCTTTTTACTCCATTCTTTCATATCCTTCAAAAGCTCCCGGAGGGACTTGGCCACCGACCCCATGCTGCCTGTAGTTTTGTGTTTGTTCCATGCATCCGCGATCACTTGAGGCAGGCCAGAATCACGTTCCCACATAATTTCATAACGCAAGGAGGAGGGTCGACGCTGCTGGTCCTGCAAACCCTCCAAGTGTATCAACAGGGGACAATGATCCGAACATGAGGTAGCCAAATGAACCACCCTTGCTAACAGGAACGTATCCCGCCAAGCTTCATCCGAGCTGAACATCAGCAGAAGCACGATCCAACCGCACCTGAACATTACGGTCTGAATCCTGGCCATTGTTATACGTGAACGGAATCCCCGAGAAGCCTAGGTCTTCGAGTTCACACACCTCCAAACAATCTCTGAAGGCCACCATCTGAGCTTCCGAGCGTTCTGTCCTTGATAGATGTTCATGTTGCCACAAAGCTTCATTGAAGTCGCCGCACACCATCCACGACTCGCGCGAGAAAGCTCGAAGCCGGCAGATGTGCTCCCACATACGATAACGATTTTCCACCCTGGGCTCTCCATAGACAAAGGTGCACCACCAAGATGTGCCGGATCCACCATTGACCACACTGACATCAATATAATGATTACAAGAATCATTCACCATGATCGAGAGGGACTCATCCCAGAAAAGTGCTAAGACCCCACTCCTCCCATCACTACTCACACCATGAAAACCTTTCAGACCAAGTCTCCAACGTAACTTTTCTATTTTCACAGTAGCTTGCCTAGTCTCGCACGGGAAGACAAGCTTGGGGTTATTGGCTTTTGAGAGGGCCAAAACCTCACGAACTGTCCGGTGGTGCCCCCCCCCCCCCCGGCAGTTCCAAACTATGGCATTCATTGTGTCCGGCGGTCTTCCTCGAGGGAAGCCGCCGATCTCTGAGTTGTCGCATGATCCTTGGTGAGCTTGACACGTTTACTGCCAGAAGATCTGCTCGTTGGCGAGGCATTCTCTCCTAGATCTTGACCGCTGCCATCCGTGATGGCCAGCACCTCCTTCTTGCTTTTTGGTTTGTTCAGAGTATCATCTCCAACACTATCCATATTCAATCTCTTCCTCGCATCCCTATCAATATCCATGATTGCACCCGGGTTCTTCACCGGGCTTGTTGCTGTGTCAAGCGTATCGGGGTCCAAAGCCTTGAGGCCAGGGTCCAAGGAAGCACTAGGGCTGCCATTCTTCCTCATCGGGCGAGATTTATCTGCCCTGCTGGGGGTTTGCTCAGGCCTCGGCCGACTGGGGCCGTCAGCGTATAGCCAGTTGCCAAACTTGAGACTTTTCTTATCATGAACCCCGGATCCGCACTCCTTGTGCACATGTCCAATCCGACCACAGAAACTGCAAAAACAGGCCAACTTCTCATACCGCACCAAGTAAACCTGTCTCTCCTGCGCACGGACAACGCTAACAAACTTTGTCAGAGGCTGCTTGATATCATGGTTTACCCTAACCCTAATATAGTCTCCACGGGTGTTGCCGTTCAACCGCATCTCTAGGATTTCTCCAGCCCCTTTAAGGAGTCGCTCCACAATACCTTGTTTGTAGTAGGGATCAGGTAGTTTGTGGACTTGTAGCCAGATGGGCATATGATCAAAAATCACATCATCCGCCTTGGTGAAACCATCATACGAACACATCAAGACCGCCATGTTGCGGAAAAGCCAAGGGCTCTGCATCATCATCCGCTCCCAGTCGCCCAAGCAGGAAGCTTGGACAACAAATCTGTTGGGTCCGACCGGACGAAATCTGACCCTTTGCGCCCGATTCCAGGCCGCCCTCATATCCTTATAGAAGGCTGCCTGCGAGAAATTCTTGTCGGTGTGAACCCTAGCTAGGGCTTGCCACCTAACACTCTCCTTGATTTCTAGATCCTCCTCATCAATCTCAACATCATTGAAATCCTCATCGTTCAGATCTAACTGATCGAAGAAGTCTTCCAGGATGGGGGTTGCGGCCGCTGAAGCGCCTCCACTGGTGGCAGATTTGGCGTCCGAGGGTGAGGCCATCCTGATGTGGTTGGGGCGCTGCACGATCAACGAAGACGGCGATCAGGCTTTGCGGAGGGTGGAAGTACTCAGGGGCGGTAGATCGCCCGAGAGGATAAAAACCCTAGGCACGAGGCGTAGGGGAAAGTCCAAACAATCTCTACTTTATGTCTAAATTAAATTGATTGTTTTTTTTTGCGGGAAAAAATTAAATTGATTGTTGAAAATACTATTTCCATCATTTCAGGCAAAGTGCACTTTTTTGAATGGGCATTGCATTTTTACAAATTTAGTGCTTGGACATGATTTTTAGGACTAGCACAACAATTATTTTAAACACAGAAACTTTGGGGTTGCAACAAACATCCTCCCATGGTGACGGCGTTGTTATTTTTCCATGAAAGGAATCCGGTTCCAATCCCATTTCGGTGCTGCTTGCTTCGGCATGTCTTCATAAGATAAGCATCAACCGTTGACTTCTCGGGCAGTCCCTTATTTTGAGGCTTTGCGGCGAGTGAGTTCCAGCACGCTACTCACTCGTGCTATATGAGGGAAACCCAGCATTACACACACATTTCCTAGCCCAACCTTTTCCGATCTAGATCAAGCTGCCCAGGCCATGGCCGGCCACCGCAAGAATTCCCAGAGGGGATCCACGCGGGTGGCCGAGATTGACGTCCTCCTGGACGAGCTTCTCGAGCTGGTGTTCATGCGCCTCCCCTTGCCCGCCCACCTCGTCCGTGTTGCGAGAACCTGCAAGAGCTGGCGCCGCATAATCGCAGGTGACAGCGGCGGCTTCCTCCGCCGGTTCGGATCTCTCCACGGCGTACCCGACCACGTCATTGGCCACTACTGTGTTGAGGACGGCTATGGCTCCCCGCGCCCGCCTAGCCTTAACCCTGTCTTCATACCCTCCTCCTCCCCTTCGTTGTGGGTGGACACCATCATCGATTGAAATCTGGCGCTCGACTTACTCCCGCTGGGGGAATATTTAGCGATTACCGCTGGGAGCTTGCCGACATCCGACCGGCCTCCTGCCCCTCTTCCACAGGTCGTGGGCGCCACGCCTCCTCATCTGCGATACCCTGGCCTGGTGCTACAAGGAAATCCCTTGCTCGGCGTGGTTCCAAGGCCGCAACATGCTGCGCGCTTTCCTCCTCGGCGGCGAGGACGCGGACGCGGGCATCAGCCTCTCAAACTTTAGTGTGACGTGCATGGTCTTTCGCCTTCGGGACCGCAACGCCAGGGCATGCGCCTTCTCTTCTGCCGCCGGCGGCTGGACCTCCGCCACCGCACTTAGCAGCAAGCCAGTCTTCCCCGACGGGGACTTGGACCCCATCCATTTCGCAGGGAGCAACGATTGGTCCGCCTACTGGACGGTCGGAGACAACACTGTTATTGTTCTGGACAAGGACGCCGCCGAGCTCCTCTCTTTTGGTCATGCCAGACAATGAGGAGGACGCCGCGCTGCGGGAGAAGTGCCACGACAGCAGAATCCGTGGCCACCTGCGATCCAAGCTTTCTTATCCTAGCTGCATTGGTTTGGTGGGCTGCGGATAGGCCATAGGTTCTGGACTCCTCAATCAGCCGTTTTGTGATGATCCTAGAGCACCATATCATATCAGTTTGAGAAGTTCTATTGCGTTTGTTTGTAATCGTATACAAATTCAGTACATTGGATTACATTGGATTGTTTCTTATTGCTGTTTTGAACACTTATCTGTTATTAAGATTACTTTCATAAACCTGAAACTGTTTGTAGCTATTTTGAACGTTTATCCGTTCTTAAGATTTCTTTCATATACATGAAATTGCTTGTTTAACTAGGAGAGGGGGTTTGCCGATGAAGTATTCTTTTTGGTGTGGGGGGGGGGGGGGGGGGGGGGGGGTTGCTAGGACCCGCTACAAATCTGATGTTGGAGTTTTAATTATGGCACATCGAACATTTTTTATGCATGTGACACGTAATTTGTCATAAACACTTTCGATTTGCCATGCTTAAAAATTTGACGTCATATTAGCATTTATGTTTTCCTGTTCATAACACTAAACTTCGAACAGTGACCCAAGAAACACTGATGAGAGGATAGACAAGAAGTTGGATAGTTGGCGGTACAAATTCCTTGGATGGTAAATTGGTTCTATTGTAGTCCAGCTTAAACAATATTCCATGCTCATATTGTATGATGTCTCTGTTTGAAATTCCTGAAGCAACTTTACGGTGGCAAGGTAGCAAAAATTATCTCATAGATATCTGGTTAGTTGGTCGTCCGTGTTGCCACCCTATAGGTAGGGTGTCCTATGGGTTATAGATCTAGAGGTCAGGAATGATCAACTATTGCTGATGTAAAAGTCAAACCTGATCCATCACATTCTATGCATGTTCTACCTATAAACCCTGATGGGCTACCCCGGCCATACGAGCCATCTGAGCGCGCGAGCGATCTATGGCCGCCTGATCTTTTTTACTTTGGTTGCTTAGCTGCTTGGCCGTTCATCCATTTTCCACACACACGCTTGAGCTGATGCTGGATGAATAGTGGGTCGTTCTCCTATGGTGCAAAGGGATAGTGGCTGGCTGGTTTCTCTGGTTTGGTGTACGCGAACTAGGAGGTGTGGGGTAGATCGCGTTGAGTGTGGTGAAAACCCGCACCAATCCCTCTCGTCCTTGACGCATGCTCTCCACCACCATTGCTCCTTCTCCTCCTCCTCGCTTCTCTGCTCCTCCGCTCTCGAAACCTGAATGCATGGTCGCCGCCGCCTCAGCTTTCTCTATCTTCCCGTAGGACAACACCCTCACTTTCTCCATTCATCGAGCCATCCCCGGAATTAGGCCTCCATTTTTGTGTGATTAAGTCTCCTTCTTTTTAATGTGTTTTTACACTGGCGGTTACACGGTTGATTGCTTTTTTGTGTGCATCACTTGAATTGGGCTGAGCTGTTCTCGCATGTAACACACCTAGGTATGGATCCAAAGGCAGCACACATGAATGATTCAACCCTTGCAGGTGGGCCCACCAGCGACCCCTAAAGCCCCGATGCAACATGAGCCAATACTCCTAGGGAGCTTAGAATCTTAGAAGATATGAACGAAAGTGACAAGGATGCATGCCAATTAGACGGGTCATTAAGTTGTCTTTTGGTCTGCATGTATGGACCCCATCTGCCTATAATTCCTTTGAAGCAAACTTAATTGGACTAATGTCGCATGAGATAATCAAACAGATAAGCTAATCTGGTAGCTTAGGTACTGTAACTGTAAGGAGATTAAGGTCACTAATTCTACAGGATAAGTGTACACCATCCTTGACACCTTGGTATCGTAAGTTCATGCCACGTTGTCAGTTTGCATCATTCATTATGCAGAATAACTGTACTCAATCTAATACCCTTTGGTATTGTCAAGTTCATGTTATGTTTTCAGTTTACATAATTCATTCTTCCGTGGTGCCTCTCATTGTATACTTGGTTCATGGTATATTGGCCCATGAAGGCGCCCGCCTCATCATGCACAATGGATAGTTGCTTCATCAGCAGCCTCGTTCTCCTCCCCACAAGTCTGCAACCCTTTGTCAATCACATCTTAATTCAAACTCCATCTTCACCCCTCCTCCAGCTTAACAGTGATGCAGCCGGTGTAGCCCAGCAACTTGGCCAAGGCGCTGACGTGCTGGACTCCAGGAAGAGGGTGCCGGGCAGGAGCCTAGTCTTGAAGAGTTAGATGAATTGCTTGGCGAATTAGTAGATGCCCTCACTGCAGTACACGAGGACTACAATTGGCAGTGGGAGGAGATCAGAGGGAGTTGACATCCTGGACGAACTTGCCAAAGCGAAAGCGTCCGAGGATCGACTGGAAGGACTTGAGGCGAGCGGATTCAAACCAAATTTAAATTAGATAAAATTATTCAATGGCCATGAATTTTGATAGATCAAAATCCAAAAGAATGTTTAGTCTCCTAAATTTTGGATATTTCAGTGAGATCTAGAATTTTGAGTTAGCAAAATTTCAATGGTGCAACTTGCACTTTTTCATTAAGTTGAGGTTTTGTGAAAGAAAGTGTAATTTACATTTCTCATTATGCAAAACTAGGACTCCCCCCTCTCACCATCCTGGATCGTGATCATTGTTGGATCGTCTCCATCTTGGCCAGCCACCAACCACCTAATGTGTAGCTAGCAATCAATTTCACTCTCTTTTCCTCAAGACCATGGCGCCCTTCACTATTCAAAGAAGTCTGAGATTGCTGGGCCACATCATGGATGTGTCGTGCAAACTCAGACGTTCTGTGCGGCACAATGGCCGGCACTGGTGGACAAGATAGCCTTCGTGACGCTGCTCAACCCATTCACATGCGGCACCATTGCGCTCCCACCGGCCAACAACAAGCTCGGGGCGGCCTACATTAGATCACTATACATGGACATCGACAGACAGTGGGTCATCCGTTCCTTTTCCAAGGAGCGTGGTATTATGCTAAGCGAGATGCTAGAGCTACTGTCCACACTGACTCGACATACTAGATATGATGGTGGTCCCACCAGCCCGGCGGGAGCTTCTGGCAAAGGTGCGTAGGAGGTTGCATGCCATATCAGTGATGCACTTGGAGCCATGCCTGGAGCTTCGAAAGCACCCCTTAACACCTTATTCAATAAAACATCCGCTTACCCTATACAACGAAATCGAGTTGTACTCCACCCTGAACCAAACACCGGCACCGCACCCCAACTGAACTGCTGAAACCAGGGGGAAAATCCAGCACCCAACCCACTTCCCACTACTCTTCTCTGTGATTCCCCCACCTTAACCCCAAACCCCCATTATCCCCGCCCATGGTCTTCCTCCCCCGGGTAACCTTCCCCATGATACACCAGCTGTGTCGCCCTTCTCTACCTCCCACCATGTAGGCGTCCTCCCCGCCATTGGATCCGCAGGCCACGGTCCCGAAGCCTTCCTATGACTCCGACTTCACACGATACCATGCAAGACACACCGCCTCGGTGCTACATGAGCACCTGAGCCACGCACGCCACCCTACTACCACTAGTGCCTCCAGCCGTCGTGGATCTTGCCACTCCTCTGTGACTAGTTTCCTTCCACGTGCCACCACGTTCTTGTTGCGTACTATTGCACCCAACTTACATCGATCCCATCCCATGCAACTCTCATGACAGCCGCTGCCAGACCAAAGCTAGCTACTCGATTCCGACACCTCCTGCACTCCTATTTGCTACAAGATCTAGCGGCACCACAACCACCCCATCGCATTGCCTTGATCCCCATAGCAACCAATCGCTCCACCCCTCTGGTTTCCTCTCTGGACAGCAGCGCCGCCACCACCCCACCTTCCTCTTCCTCCGCTTTCCCCTGAAGGAAATGACGTATTTCGCCAAAGCAACCCCCGCCGATCTCTCATCCCCGATACACAGATCACAGGCATCGCAACTATCCGCTTTGCTTTTCCCCTGTTTTGTTTGTCCCCTATTTTATTAATGGTTGTTGATTGAGGAGAAGAGAGAGCCGTGGTAAAGAAGGAAAGACCATTTTGCCATTGCGAAGTCACAAGTGAGCTCCTCTTCTTGAAAAAAATCTAAAATTTCCCCTTTTCCCCTGTTTTCTTCTCCGCGAGTTGTGCATCTGGGAAGCGGATGAAATCTCTCGGAACTAGGGTTCCAGATCTTGCTTCTTGGTCGAGTGTTACGCAGGTTTGTTGCTAGTGGATAATATCTCGTAGAGCAACAAACAAAGAAGGGGGGCAGATTTAGATTTGTTCAAGAAGAGGAGCTCACCTGTGACTCTGCAATGGCAGCAAGGCCCTTCCTTCTTTACTATAGGAGGCACCTAATCTTTGAAGTTGCTCAACCAATTCACGTGTGGCACCCTCGTGCTCCCGTCAGCCTACAAGAAACTCTGGGAGGCCTACATTAGATCATTGTACATGGACGTTGACGGACAGTGATCATCCATTCCTTGGTCAAGGACCTTTCTATTATGGTAGGCGAGATGCGGGGCCTGCTATTTGGCTACATCGTGCTGTCCTCACATTATGACTCTAGGAACTACATGGCCATGACGCAGCTCGCTTTATCTTACAGTGTCACCTTCTGGGCGTCGGGGTGAACATGGTGTAGACGTTGTTCCATGAAGACCTAAAGAGCCGCATCAGGTCGGTCATTCCTGGCGATCGGACAAGTCGTCATGGTCTCCATCTATTACCTTGTCGGTGCTACTTGGAGTCTGTGGCCGTTGCGGAAATGCCTCCGTCCACTAGGACAAATCTACCCCCCCCCCTCAGCTACCTACAAGTGGAGGCAAGCTTCACCTCATTCGGGATGTGCTACAGATTTAGAACCGCCACACCCAGGTCTACATGTGTGATGTTTTCACTGGGAAAATGATGTGGTCGGGACTGAATGATGTTGGCCATCAGAGATTGTTCGTGTCAAATATGAAATATGTTCATGTCAGGCCATTGTGGAGCAAGCATTGCGGGGCTCATTATGAATTCTGACCACAACCAAAACAAGTGATGTGGGCAAGGCGGCCATTCTGGTTTTGCTGGGAGTTGGGTTGGGGTGCAGGTGTTGCCGTTCTAGGAAGTTGTGGGGTAGCATACTCTTGCAGTGGTGGTTGCTGAACACGGGGCTTGTTGTTTCCTGAGCTTCCTAGTGCCGGCTTTTTGCGCTTGCGAATGTCCTTTTTTTGTATGATGCTTGTCTTCAAGTAGGAGGGCCTTGTTCACCATTTCTAGGAAGTTTGTGAAGTCATAAAACAATAGCCGGTATTGCATTTCTTCATGCAATCCTTCCATAAATCGTTCCATATTGGTAGCTTTGGTAACTCCTTGAATGGATTGGAGGAGGCATCACAAAATGTTCAATCTGAATGAACATGTCCAGACGGTAGGTCCATGAGCGATCTTGTTTGTCAGTGTACACTAGTGGAAAACAGGGCATAAGTTCGGGCCAGATAAGCCCATTAGTCCCGGTTCGGTCACGAACCGGTACCCATAGGCCCATTGGTACCGGTTCTGGAGGCGAGGGGCCTACAGGGCCTCGTGGGGGTATTGGTCCCGGTTCGTGTGCGCCCTTCGGTCACGGTTGATGGGACGAACCGGGACCAATGGTCCTCGCTCCTGGCCCACCACCATTGGACCTGTTTCGTGGCATGAACCGGCAAGAAAGGGTGACCTTTAGTACCGGTTTGTGCCACGAACCGGGACCAATGAGTTGCCTATATATACACCTCGCCCGCGAGCAGAGCCCTCCCACTACTCTGTTTTTCCTAGCCGGCGAGGGGAGAGCTTTGTCGTGCTCTAGCTCACCTCCTACTCACATGAGGTGTTCGATCGAATGCTCGAGCCACACTACTTAAGCTTTCTCCTCTCCAAGATCGACCTCCAAGCTCCATTTTCCTCAATATTTGTCTAGGTTTAGCGGTCCGTCACGTCCCGTCCCTGTCTTCACCGCTGTCGATCGCCCGCGCCGATCTCGTCGCCGGCACCACCGTGGTAAGCCTATGCTACGTCTAGAGCTTGCGTTGGTTTTCCTTGAAGAGGAAAGGGTGATGCAACAATAGTAGAGTAAGTATTTCCCTCAGTTTTTGAGAACCAAGGTATCAATCCAGTAGGAGGCTCCTCAAAAGTCCCACGCACCTACACAAACAAACAAAGAACTCGCAACCAACGCAATAAAGGGGTTGTCAATCCCTTCACGGCCACTTGCAAAAGTGAGATCTGATAGAGATAGTATGATAAGATAAATATATTTTTGGTATTTTATAATATAGATTAGAAAAGAAAAAGATGCAAATAAAAGTAGATTGAAAGCTTATATGATAAAAGATAGACCCGGGGGCCATAGGTTTCACTAGTGGCTTCTCTCAAGATAGCATAAGTATTACAGTGGGTGAACAAATTACTGTCGAGCAATTGATAGAAAAGCAAATAATTATGAGATTATCTAGGCATGATCATGTATATAGGCATCACGTCCGCAACAAGTAGACCGACTCCTTCCTGCATCTACTACTATTACTCCACACATCGACCGCTATCTAGCATGCAGCTAGAGTATTAAGTTCATAAGAACAGAGTAACGCATTAAGAAAGATGACATGATGTAGAGGGATAAACTCAAGCAATATGATATAAACCCCATCTTTTTATCCTCGATGTCAACAATACAATATGTGCCTTGCAACCCTTATTGTCACTAGGTAAGGTCACCGCAAGATTGAACCCAAAGCTAAGCACTTCTCCCATGGCAAGAAAGATCAATCTAGTAGGCCAAACCAAACTGATAATTCGAAGAGACTTGCAAATATAACTCAACCATACTTAAAAGAATTCAGAGGAGATTCAAATATTTCTCATAGATAAACTTGATCATAAACCCATAATTCATCGGATCTCGACAAACAAACCGCAAAAAGAGTTACATCGAATAGATCTCCACAAGAGAGGGGGAGAACATGGTATTGAGATCCAAAAAGAGAGAAGAAGCCATCTAGCTAATAACTATGGACCCGAATGTTATGGTAAACTACTCACAACTCATCAGAGGGGCTATGGTGTTGATGTAGAAGCCCTCCATGTTCGATTCCCCCTCCGGTGGAGCGCCGGCCAAGGCTCCAAGATGGGATCTCGCGGATACAGAAGGTTACGGTGGTGGAAATTGTTTTTCGTTGGCTCCCAGGATGTTTTCGCGGTACGTGGGTATATATAGGAGGAAGAAGTAGGTCGGTGGCCGCCCGAGGGGCCCACGAGATAGGGGGCGTGCCCTGTAGGGGTGGGCGCGCCCTCCACCCTCATGGCCGCCTCGGCTGCTTCTTGGCTTGCACTCCAAGTCCTCTAGATCACATTTGTTCCAAAAATCACACTCCTGAAGGTTTCATTCCGTTTGGACTCCGTTTGATATTCCTTTTCTTCGAAATACTGAAATAGGCAAGAAAAACAACAATACGGGTTGGGCCTCCGGTTAGTAGGTTAGTCCCAAAAATGATATAAATGTGTAAAATAAAGCCCATAAACATCCAAAAGGGGTAATATAATAGCATGGAACAATAAAAAACTATAGATACGTTGGAGACGTATCAAGCATCCCCAAGCTTAATTCCTGCTCGTCCTCGAGTAGGTAAATGATAAAAACAGAATTTTTGATGTGGAATGCTACCTAGCGTATTTCTCAATGTAATTTTATTTATTGTGGCATGATTGTTCAGATCCAAATGATTCAAGATAAAAGCTTATAAAACATAAAAAATAATATTGCTTTGAAGCATACTAACAAATAATCATGTCCTATCAAAATAGCATAGCCAAAGAAAGCTTATCCCTACAAAATCATATAGTTAGGCCATGCTTCATTTTCATTACACAAAATACTCCCATCATGCACAACCCCGGTTTCAGCCAAGAAATTGGTTCATACTTTTTAACGCGCTTCAGCTTTTTCAACTCTTATGCAATACATGAGCGCAAGCCATGGACACAGCACTATGGTGGTATATGGTGGTGGTTGTGAGGACAAAAAGGGAGAAGATAGTCTCACATCAACTAGGCGTATCAACGGGCTATGGAGATGCTCATCAATAGATATCAATGTGAGTGAGTAGGGATTGCCATGCACGGATGCACTAGAACTATAAATATATGAAAGCTCAACAAAAGTAACTAAGTGGGTGTGCATCCAACTTGCTTTCTCACGAAGACCTAGGGCATTTTGAGGAAGCCCATCATTGGAATATACAAGCCAAGTTGTATAATGAAAAAATCGCACTTAGTATATGAAAGTGACAACATAGGAGACTCTCTATCATGAAGATCATGGTGCTATTTTGAAGCACAAGTGTGGTAAAAAGGATAGTAACATTGTCCCTTCTCTCTTTTTCTCTCATTTTATTTTTTTCTTTCTTCTTTTTTATCTTTTCTCCTTTTTTCTTTGGCCTTTCTTTTTTTTCTTTGGCCTTTTTTTCTTTGGCCTTTTTTTCTTTGTCCTTTTTTTTCTTTTTGTAAAGTCCGAAGTCTCATCCCGACTTGTGGGGGAATCATAGTCTTCATCATCCTTTCCTCACTGGGATAATGCTCTAATAATGAAGATCAACACACTTTTATTAATTTACAACTCAAGAATTACAACTCAAAACTAGAACAAGGTATGACTCTATATGAATGCCTCTGGCGGTGTACCGGGATATGCAATGAATCAAGAGCGACATGTATGAAAATTATGAAGGTGGCTTTGCCAGAAATACGATGTCAACTACATGATCATGCAAAGAGCAATATGACAATGATGGAGCGTGTCATAATAAAGGAACGGTGGAAAGTTGCATGGCAATATATCTCTGAATGGCTATGGAAATTCCATAATAGGTAGGTATGGTGGCTGTTTTGAGGAAGGTAAATAATGGTTGCATGATACCGGCAAAAGTTGCGCGGTATAATAGAGGCTAGCAGAGTGAAGGGGTGAGTGTGCGTATATCCATGGACTCACATTAGTCATAAAGAACTCATATACTTATTGTAAAAGTCTACTTTCCCTCGAAGCAAAGTACTACTACACATGCTCCTAGGGGAAGGGTTGGTAGGAGTTAACCATCACGCGATCCCGACCTCCACTCATAAGGAAGACAATTAAAAGAGCACCTCATGCAACAAATTTGTCACACAACTTTTACCATATGTGCATGCTACGGGACTTGCCAACTTCAACACAAGTATTTCTCAGTTTCATAATTACCCACAAGCATGATTCTAAAATTACCACCTCTATATCTCAAAATAATTATCAAGCATCAAATTGATCCTAGTGTTTTATGCACTTTCTATGATAGTTTTTATTATACCCAACTTGGATGGTCATCATTCTAGGACCAAATTTATAACCATAGCAAATACCATGCTGTTCTAAAATACTCTCAAAATAATATAATTGAAACATGAGAGATCAACAATTTCTTCAAAATTAAGCCACCGCCGTGCTCTAAAAGATATAAGTGTAGCACTAGAGCAAAAACTATCTAGCTCAAAAGATATAGGTGAGGCACATAGAGTATTCTAGCAAATTCTAATAAAGTGGGATTCTCCCAAAAGGTGTGTACAGCAAGGATGATTGTGGTAAACTAAAAATCAAAGACTAATATCATACAGGAGGCTCCAAGGAAAACACATATCATGTGGCGAATAAAAATATAGCTCCAAGTAAAGTTACCAATGAACGAAGACGAAAGAGGGGATGCCTTCCGGGGGCATCCCCAAGCTCAGGCTTTTAGCTATTCTTGAATATCTTGGGGTGCCTTGGGCATCCCCAAGCTTAGGCTCTTGCCACTCCTTATTCCATTGTCCATCAAATCTTTACCCAAAACTTGAAAACTTCACAACACAAAACTCAACAGGAAATCTCATAAGCTCCGTTAGTGAAAGAAAACAAAACCACCACATAAGGTACTGTAATGAACTCATTCTTTATTTATATTGGTGTTAAACCTATTGTATTCCGAGTTCTCTATGTTTCATACCACTTAATACTAGCCATAGATGCATCCAAATAAGCAAACAACACACGAAAGACAGAATCTGTCAAAAACAGAACAGTCTGTAGTAATCTGTAACTAACGCAAACTTATGGAACTCTAAAAATCCTACCAAAATAAGAAGTCCTGGAAAATTTGTCTATTGATCTACAGCAAAAAGAATCAAAGCAAAATCACGTTTCTGTGATTTAACAAAACTAATTTCGTGCGTCCAAAGTTTCTGTTTTTCAGCATAATCAAATCAACTATCATCATAGGTTATTCTATAGGTTCTACTTGGCACAAACACTAATTAAAACATAAAAACACATCTAAACATAAGGTAGATGCAAAATTTATTACTAAACAGAAACAAAAACAAAAAACACAAATAAAATTGGGTTGCCTCCCAACTAGAGCTATCGTTTGACGCCCCTAGCTAGGCATAAAAGCGAAGATAGATCTAAGTAGTGCCATATTTGGCACTCAAATACTCAATAGAGCACTTACAATTTTTAGGGGTTTCTCCCTTTTTAGATATTATTAAACCCTTAGGGAAGAAATCAAGAAATTCATTTGTAGCAAAAGGTTCGTTAATGATAGAGAGACAATTGGAATGAACACTTATTGATTTGAGATCCGCATTCCCCTTACTAGAAGATTCACCGTTATTTTTAGGAACATAAATAAATTTGGCAGTTTTTGTAGGAGGATTTGGAGTGGTTTTCACGGAAGAAAACGCAGACCCTAAGTTGGTAATGATATCCTCAAGTTTACCGATTCTTGCAGACTCTAGGTCTATTTTTTCATTAACTATAGGTTGTTTCTCTTTAAAAAAATTGAAAGTAACTCCAACCCTAGATCCATATTGGGTAATGTCATTCTAAATCTTTTTATCCAAATTTTCAATCAACTCAACAGTGGCTATTTTATTTTCAATAATTTCAAGTCGTTGCATCACATGTTCCAAAGTTAAAACAGTTCCATTAACCAAAAGAGGTGGTGGGCCAAACAAATCTAACATGGCATTATAAACCTCAAGAAATCCCCTCCGGTAACGGTAACAAGAAAGCATCTATTCCAAGGAGTAATGCCTACATAAAAATTGCGAAGAAGTACGGAAGTAGAAAGCTTCCTAGTAGATTTATTTTGAGCATTGCAAATTCTATGCCAAGCATCTTTTAAATTTTCTCCCTCCCTTTGCTTAAAATTAAGAATTTCATGTTCGAGAGTGATAACAAGGATAGGAGGACTAGCCATTAAGACAAGGTAATAAACGATCTAACACATGAGCAAACGAAAAGAGGCAAGCAAAAAAGAGAGGAGAAGATTGTGAAAGAGAGGGCAAATAAAACGGCAAGAGTGAACTGGGGGAGAGTAAAACGAGAGGCAAATGGAAAATAATGTAAATGTGAGGGAGATGAGTTTTGTGATGGGTACTTAGTATGTCCTGACTTGAGCGAAGACCTCCACGGCAACGGCACTAGAAATCCTTCTTGCTACGTCTTGAGCTTGCGTTGGTTTTCCTTGAAGAGGAAAGGGTGATGCAGCAATAGTAGCGTAAGTATTTCCCTCAGTTTCTGAGAATCAAGGTATCAATCCAGTAGGAGGCTCCTCAAAAGTCCCACACACCTACACAAACAAACAAAGAACTCGCAACCAACGCAATAAAGGGGTTGTCGATCCCTTCACAGCCACTTGCGAAAGTGAGATCTGATAGAGATAGTATGATAAGATGAACATATTTTTGGTATTTTATAATATAGATTGGAAAAGTAAAATATGCAACTAAAAGTAGATTGAAAGCTTATATGATAAAAGATAGACCTAGGGGTCATAGGTTTCACTAGTGGCTTCTCTCAAGATAGCATAAGTATTACGGTGGGTGAACAAATTACTGTCAAGCAATTGATAGAAAAGCGAATAATTATGAGATTATCTAGGCATGATCATGTATATAGGCATCACGTCCGCAACAAGTAGACCGACTCCTGCCAGCATCTACTACTATTACTCCACACATTTTTTTTCACTATAAACAATAGGGTAAAACCCCACTGCAATTTTTATATTGTATAGCAAAGGAAAAAAGTAGTCTTACAGGCTTGAGGTAAGCCTACAGAAAGAGAGAAAGAAAAAAGAAAAAGAAAAAGAGAAAAGAAAGAGAAATAAAAAAAAACTTAATAAACTAAAAAGCTAGAAACTAGAACTAGAAAGAAGAAAAGAAAAGAAAAATAAAATTACATCAGTGCCTCAAGCCACAAATTGAAATGACTCTCCTGTTTCTTCTTCATTCTGAACCTTAAAAGCTTTAGCTCCTCCAGGAAAATGAACTTCCAGCCTTGAAAATATGGAGCAATGTTTTCAAATTTTTTATTATTTCTGGTTATCCATATGGCCCATGCACCAAGAATGATGATTTCCATGTAAAAGGGGTAATTTAGCTTGTCCTTTAGATCTTGGAATGCTTCCAGCACTGACAGATTTGGTGTTCTTGTAGGACAAATAAAGTCCCAGCATTGCTGCACAAATCGGCATCCCCAGAAAAGATGATGGAGTGTTTCTTCCTATTGACAATCACTAACTGCATAGTTGTATTCTCCTTCTAAGCAGGTTTCTTGTGTTAACTCTATCATGAAGCAGTTGCCAGAAAAAACTTTATGCTTTGGCTGACATGAGCTTTGCCAGATCCAATTGAAATGGGGAGGTATTTGCTTGTGACCTATTAACACTTTATATTCTTTGATGGATGAATATGCTTCATTTCCCCAGATATAACTCCATGTGTCTAAAGATCCCAGAAATTCAGATTGCCTCATAGAGATGCAAATGTCCTCCATTTCAATGAATTCCTCATATGCCTCTGTTGTCAATGGTACGAAGAAAAGGTCTTGAAGGTACTCTGTCTGCAATACCTGTTGTATGTTCAACTATGGATTTATTACAAAGGAGTACAGGTGGTGGAATTTGTGCTTGAGTACAGCCTATTGCCATAGATCATCCCAAAAATAAGCACTTACCCCATCTCCCACATTACATCTAGCAATAGCTTTGTAATGATCCAGAAGTGCCAAGTTTGATTTCCACCAAAAAGAACCAACCATGTTGTCTCTAGGCAATTGCCCATCACTGTAGTATGTTTCCCAAATCAGGTTGACCCATGGTATGTCATGTCTGTTGAAAAATTTATGCAAATTCTTCATGAGCAGGGTTTTGTTATGGGTATATATATCCAATACACCTAGTCCTCCCTGATCTTTGGGTCTGCATACAGTGGTCCAAGCAACTAAAGCAGGCCTGCGGTCTTCCATGTCCGGGCCTCTCCAAAGACAGTGCCTTAGGTATTTTACTATCTGCTTTTTTATAGTGATTGGGATATCTAGACATGTCATGAAGAAAACCGCCAAAGAAGTTAGCACTGACTTGACCAGCATCAATTTTCCAGCCTGTGTCATGAAGATGGATATGCCTGCCAACCTTTTAGCAATCCTATTGAGAAGAGGTAAACATTGTTCCATAGTGGGCTTGTAGATTCCCAATGGAAGACCAAGGTAATTGAATGGGAAGTGTCCTCTAGCACACTGTAGTGTGCTTGTGAATAGTTCAACCCTGTCTTCATTAATGTTAAGAGGAACCAGAAATGACTTTCCATAATTCACTTTGAGCCCTGTAGCAGACGTAAAAGTGTTGATTAAATCTTTCAGACAGAAGAGTTGCCTAGCATCTGCTTGCATAATCACCAGAGTGTCATCTACATACTGTACAATTGGGAAATGTGGACAAGAGTTCACTTGCAGTGGTGCAGAGAGTAGGTTTATCCTCATTGCTTTGTTAAGAATAGATTGTAACAGATCTGTTGCCAGCAAAAAAATTAGTGGAGAATAAGGATCTCCCTATCTTACTCCTCTTTTGATGTAGAACTTTTTCCCTGGGACTCCATTCAGTAAGACTGAAGATGTTGATGTTGAAAATAGACTTTTCATCCAAGAGATCCATCTGTCACCAAAACCCTTGGCCTTAAAAATGTCAAATATTGCTTCATGCTCAATTGTATCAAATGCTTTTTCAAAATCCAGTTTAATAACTAAAATTTCCTCCCTGGACTTGTGGCATTGGTGAATATATTCATAAGCCCATCCTAAGCAGTCCTGTATCACCCTGTCTTTGAGGAAGCCATATTGATTTATATGTACCATCTGCAGAATTACTCTTTGTAACCTGTTTGCCAGAAGCTTTGTAATGATCTTGAGCACCCCATTAAGCAGAGAAATGGGTCTAAAGTCATTACGAGTAATTGGCACTTCTTTCTTAGGAATAAGGGTGATGCTCTCAAGGTTTACATTCCCAGCATGAAAAGCCATTATAAGTTCAATGACATCTAATTTTATTATATCCCAACAAGTCTTGAGAAACTCATTATTGAAACCATCAGGCCCAGGTGATTTATCATTTGGCAAATTCTTGACCACATCCTCTTGATTACTCCACACATCGACTGCTATCCAGCATGCATCTAGAGTATTAAGTTCATAAGAACAGAGTAATGCATTAAGAAAGATGACATGATGTAGAGGGATAAACTCAAGCAATATGATATAAACCCCATCTTTCTATCCTCGATGGCAACAATACAATATGTGCCTTGCAACCCCTATTGTCACTGGCTAAGGACACCACAAGATTGAACCCAAAGCTAAGCACTTCTCCCATGGCAAGAAAGATCAATCTAGTAGGCCAAACCAAAGTGATAATTCCAAGAGACTTGCAAAGATAACTCAATCATACATAAAAGAATTCAGAGGAGATTCAAATATTTCTCATAGATAAACTTGATCATAAACCAACAATTCATCGGATCTCGACAAACACACCACAAAAAGAGTTACATCGAATAGATCTCCACAAGATAGGGGGAGAACATGGTATTGAGATCCAAAAAGAGAGAAGAAGCCATCTAGATAATAACTATGGACTCAAAGGTCTATGGTAAACTACTCACAACTCATCGGAGGGGCTATGGTGTTGATGTAGAAGCCCTCCGTGGTCGATTCCCCCTCCGGCAGAGCGCCGACGAAGGCTCCAAGATGGGGTCTCGCGGATACAGAAGGTTAGGGTGGTGGAAATTGTTTTCGTTGGCTCCCTGGATGTTTTCGTGGTACGTGGGTATATATAGGAGGAAGAAGTAGGTCGGTGGCCGCCCGAGGGAACCACGAGATAGGGGGCGCGCCCCGTAGGGGTGGGCATGCACTCCACCCTAGTGGCCACCTCGGCTGCTTCTTGCCTTGCACTCCAACTCCTCTGGATCATGTATGTTCCAAAAATCACGCTCCCGAAGGTTTCATTCCGTTTGGACTCCGTTTGATATTCCTTTTCTTCGAAATACTGAAATAAGCAAAAAACAGCAATACGGGCTGGGCCTCCGGTTAGTAGCTTAGTCCCAAAAATGATATAAGTGTGTAAAATAAAGCCCATAAACATCCAAAAGGGGTAATATAATAGCATGGAATAATCAAAAATTATAGATACGTTGGAGACGTATCAGCCTCTTCTTCTTATCTTCTTTCTAAAAGGAAAAAAGTTCTTACTTGTATGTTTATATAGATACTTGTATAATTTTCTTACTTTTATTATTGCTTCTTATTATTTAGTGTGATGGTTTTGGTATCCGCCCCCGTCGGCCTTATTATCTTTATAACTATATGGTTCATTTATTGTTTATGAAAATTATGTCGAGCAACGTGACATAGATTTCATTTATCTAGGAGGTATGTGAACCAGAAATTCTAACCGACCCTATTGTCGAGAGGTTAAATTTAGTTGAAGAAGAAACAATTTCTTGAAGGAAAAACTAAAAAAATTGAGGAGTATAATATGATATTGGAGTTGCATGTTGCGGATGTCGTCGATGATCACAAGATCAAGATGGATGCAATGCGCTTGAAGATTAGAAAGATTAGAAAATATGCCATTCATACCAAGGCTTGGTATCATTATGTCGTTGGATCAATTGTTACCTTGGTTGCGATTATGATCGCATTTGTTTTGGCATTGAAATGTTTTACATAGTTTCAATGTAAGGTTTAATTAATTAGATGCTCTGGAGAGCTATATTTTGTTAGATGAGAACTATGTATGTACTTTTGTTTTAATGTGACGATGAACTTCTATTAATTTGGTCACTTAATTATCTATTCATGATGTTCTGTAATGGTTTTTGACACACTTAATTATATATAATGCACGCAGTTGAACCAGCAATGGATGTATGGTGACAAACACACCTCCGAGTACATTAAGGGCGTGCATGATTTTCTCGAAGTGGCTGAGGCAAACGAGCAGAATGGTTTTATGTGTTGTCCATGCCCTATATGTGGGAATACGAAGTCTTACTCTGACTCGAAAATCATTCACACCCACCTGCTTTATAAGGGTTTCATGCCACACTATAATGTTTGGACCAAGCACGGAGAAATAGGGGTTATGATGGAAGACAACAAAGAAGAAGAGGACAATGAGAACTATGTGCCCCCCAAATACGGTGATGCTGCAATGGGGGAAGCTGTTGAAGATCAAGAGTAACCAAACGATGTGCCCGATGATGATCTCCACCGGGTCATTGTTGATGCAAGGAGTCAGTGTGAATGTCAAAAGGAGAAGGTGAAGTTCGATCGCATGATAGAGGATCACAAATGTTTGTACCCTAATTGCGAAGATGGCAACACAAAGCTCGGTACCGTACTGGAATTGCTGTAGTGGAAGGCAGAGAATGTTGTGCCTGACAAAGGATTTGAGAAGCTACTGAAAATATTGAAGAAGAGGCTTCCAAAGGATGACGAATTGCCTGACAGTACGTATGCAGCAAAGAAGCTTGTTTGCCCTCTAGGATTGGAGGTACAGAAGATACATGCATGCCCTAATGACTGCATCCTGTACCGTGGTGCATACCAGGATTTGAACGCATGCCCGGTATGCAGTGCATTGCGGTATAAGATTAGACGAGATGACCCTGGTGATGTTGACGGCGAGTGCCCTCGGAAGAGGGTTCCTGCCAAGGTGATGTGGTATGCTCCTATAATACCACGGTTGAAATGCCTGTTCAGAAACAAAAAGCATGCCAAGTCGATGCGATGGCACAGAGATGACCGTAAGAAAGACGGGAAGTTGAGAGCAACCGCTGACATGTCGCAGTGGAGAAAAATTGAGAGAAATTACTGGGAGGAGTTTGCAGGTGACACAAGGAACGTATGGATTGGTTTAAGCGCGGATAGCATTAATCCCTTCGGGGAGCAGCGCAGCAATAACAGCACCTGGCCCGTGACTCTATGTATCTATAGCCTTCCTCCTTGGTTGTACATGAAGCGGAAGTTCATTATGATGCCATTTCTCATCCAAGGCCCTAAGCAACCCGGCAATAACATTGATGTGTACCTAAGGCCATTAGTTGAAGAACTTTTCCAGTTGTGGATTGGAAAAGGTGTACGTGTGTGGGATATGAGCACAAATAGGAGGAATTTGACCTGCATGCGTTGCTGTTTATCACCATCAATGATTGGCCTGCTCTCAATAACCTTTCAGGACAGACAAACAAGGGGTACCACACATGCACGCACTATTTAGATGACACCCAAAGTATATACCTAGACAAATGCAGGAAGAATGTTTACCTGGGGCATCGTCGATTCCTTCCGACCAACCATCAATGTAGAAAGAAAGGCAAGCACTTCAAAGGCGAGGCAGATCACCGGAAGAAGCCCGCCATGCGTACCGGTGATCACGTACTTGCTATGGTTAATGATTTAAAAGTAATCTTCGGAAAGGGTCCCGGCGGAATATCTGTTCCGAATGGCGCTGAGGGGCACGCACCCATGTGGAAGAAGAAATCTATATTTGGGGACCTACCCTACTGGAAAGACCTAGAGGTCCACTCTTCGATCGACGTGATGCACGTGATGAAGAACCTTTGCATGAACCTGCTAGGCTTCTTGGGTGTGTATGGGAAGATAAAAGATACAGCGGAGGCACGGGAGGACCTGCAACGTTTGCATGAAAAAGACTGCTTGCGTCCAAAGCAGTATGAAGGTCATGCCAGCTACGCTCTTACCAAAGAAGAGAAGGAAATCTTCTTTGAATGCCTGCTCAGTCTAAAGGTCCCGTCTAGCTACTCGTCGAACATAAAGGGAATAATAAATATGGCAGAGAAAAAGTTCCAGAACCTAAAGTCTCATGACTACCACGTGATTATGACGCAACTTCTTCCGGTTGCATTGAGGGGGCTTCTATTGGAAAATGTTCCATTAGCCATTGTGAAGCTATGTTCATTTCTCAATGCAATCTCTCAGAAGGTGATCTATCCGGAAATCCTACCAAGGTTAAGGAGTGATGTGGCATAATGTCTTGTCAGTATCGAGTTGGTGTTCCAACCATCCTTCTTCAATATCATGATGCACGTCCTAGTTCATCTAGTCGACGAGATTGTTGTTCTGGGCCCTGTATTTCTACACAATATGTTCCCCTTTGAGAGGTTCATGGGAGTCCTAAAGAAATATGTCCGTCACCGCGCTAGGCCAGAAGGAAGCATCGCCATGGGCCATCAAACAGAGGATGTCATTGGGTTTTGTGCTGACTTCATTCCTGACCTTAAGAAGATATGTCTCCCTCAATCGCGGTATGAGGGGAGACTGGGTGGAAAAGGCACGCTAGGAGGGGACTCAATAGTATGTAGGGACGGGCATTCTTGGTCTCAAGCACACTACATGGTTCTACAAAATTCTACCTTGGTGACCCCGTATGTCGATGAACAAACGAACATTCTGTGCTCGAAACACCCGGACCAGTGTGAGGACTGGATTACATGTCAACACATCAGGAGTTTCGGCAGTTGGTTCCAAACACATCTCAGGTGTGACAACACTATTTCCGATGACCTGCACTCATTGGCGAGGGAACCATCTTCGACTGTAATGACCTACAAAGGGTACGAGATAAATGGGAATACATTTTGCACGATCGCCCAAGATCAAAAGAGCACCAACCAAAACAGTGGTGTCCGCTTTGACGCAGCAACCAAGAGGGGAAAGGACACATATTATGGTTACATAGTGGACATATGGGAACTTGACTATGGAAATGAAATTAAGGTCCCTTTGTTTAAGTGCAAATGGGTCAATCTGTTAGGAGGCGGGGTACAGGTAGACCCACAGTACAGAATGACATCAGTGGATCTGAACAATCTGGGGTACACAGATGAGCCATTCGCCCTAGCCAATGATGTGGCACAGGTTTTCTACGTGAAGGACATGTCTACCAAACTGAGAAAAAGAAAAGATAGGGAAGCGGATACATCATACGATGAGCCAAAGCGTCACATAGTTCTTTCAGGAAAAAGAGACATCGTGGGATTGGAGGGCAAGACAGACGTGTCTGATTATTATGAAAAGTTTCATGAAATTCCTCCCTTCAAAGTCAAGGCTGACCCAAGCATCCTGTTAAACTATTAAGATTATCCATGGTTACGGCGCAATAAGCAAAGAACACAAGTGAAGAAAAAGTGAAGACTTTCTATCAACAACTATTATGATGATGCCTTTGATGTAGAATATCACTGCAGTTACATTTGAACAAATGAAATCCCTTTGTAACAGATGAGTTTTCGTCCGAAACCCTGATACTTCCAAAGAGATTGTCTGTTTTGTATCCAGTTTTTGTCGTAACCCTCTCAACTTTTCAGCACATGCTATGTGGGTGAAATGATGATACCATGCCAACTTTTAACCTTTTCAGAGTGCATTTGTAGTGCTTTTCAATTTAAGGGTCATTTAGCTCATAAAAATCAGTACCTGCATGAAAAATACCAAATGAAGTCAAAGAGGGTTTAAAATTGATGATGTGGCTTTGAATGGTGCATATTGAACACACAAAAAGTCTGGAGTTCAAATAAGTTCAAAAAATGGAATCCCTTTGTAACAGTTTCCGTTCGAAACCCTGATACTTCGAAAGAGATTGTCCATTTTGCACATGAAGTGCATCCAATTTTTGCCGTAACCCTCTCAACTTTTTAGCAGATGCTATGTGTGTGAAATGATGATACCATGCCAACTTTCAACCTTTTCAGAGTTCGTTTGTAGTGCTTTTCAATTTAAGGGTCATTTATCTCAAATAATGAACTAATAGCAAAAAGAATGAACTAATAGCAAAAAGAATAAACTAAAAGAAAAAAGAATGAACTAATAGCAAAAAGAATGAACTAAAAATAATCAATTAAATTATTCTATTATGATCAACTAAAACAAAACTATAATATCCTTCAATAGCAAAAGGAATGAAATAAAAAGCTTTTATAAAACTCCAATAGCAAAAGGAATTAACTCAAAAACTTTTATAAACCTCTAGTATTATCGAAACCAAAATTATATAAAATTTATGCAACCAAAATTATCAAAGTATTTTCTGTTCAAAACATTAAAAGCAAAATGAATTTTCATAAAGAATTTTTTTGTCAGAAACTTTAATAGCAAAAAGAATTAACTTAAGGAATTTTGTGTTAGAAACTAAAAGAACAAAATATGTTTTTGAATATAATGATAAAACATAGTAATATTAAATAGCAGGAAAAAGAATCACTCAAAAATCTATGTTTATAGTAAAGTTATTCAAAAACTAGTGATTCACACAAATTTCTAAAAATTCAATTTTAAACTATTCAAATTGGAAAACAAATGGCACTAACAGAAAGTTTATATTTTTATTACCTAAAAGCAAAAGGAACTAAAAAATAAAGCAAAAAACAAAAGAAAATAAATAATGCAAAAACAGAAAAAAAAACTAGGAAAAATAAAAAAATGCCACCTACAGGGCCACTACGGCCTGAATACGACTAGAAACACTACCATGGGCCAGGATTTAGGCCCGCAGAAGGCTCAGTAGGCCCATCAGGCATAGCAGTGACACTTAGGCCCGTAAGCCTGCAATCGAGAGGAGCTCGAGAGGGGTGCGGCAGTGGGTCTTATAAACCACTGCGCACCCCCCTCAACTAGCGAGATGGGACTAATGTTTTGGCCACAGGCTGCACGAGGCCTTTGGTCCCGGTTGGTGGCACCAACCAGTACCAATGGTGGCATTGGTACCAGTTCGTGGTGCCAACCGGTACCAATGCCCCCCTTTTGTACCGGTTGGTGCCACCAACCGGTACCAAAGGCCCCCTGCTTCCCGCCCTTTGGGCTGCTGAAAAGAGGCCATTGGTCCTGGTTGGTGGCAACAACCGGTACAAAAGGCTGGCATTGGTACCGGTTGGTGCCACGAACCGGGACCAAAGCTTAGTGTATATAAACATGACTTGTGAAAATTTTCAATTCTCATCGCAGTTTTCCACCCGACACCGCGCCGAACATCACGACGCCGGACCGTGTCCTCGCCATCGCCGATGCCCTCGCCCTCGCCGTGCGCCGTCCTCGTCACCGACCTCGAGCCCGCCGTCCTCGTCACCGACGCGCCCTCGGCCACGCCCTCGCCGCTGCCGATGCCCTCGCCCCCGCCCTTGCCCGCGCCGCGCGTCATCCTCGTTGCCGACCTCGAGCCTGCCGTCCTCGTCGCCGATGCGCCCTCGGCCTTGCCCTCGCTACCGCCGACGCCGTCTGCCCCGACGCGCCCCTGCCCGCCCCGTCGCCGCCCGCCGTCCTGGTCGCCGATGCCCTCTGCCCCGACGCGGCCCTGCCCGCCTGACGCACCCCTGCCCACCGCCGACGCTCTCGGCCCCGCCGTGCGACCCCTGCCCCAACGCCTCCCTCTGTGAGCACCGCTCCGCCCCTGCCCCTGCCGCCGTCGCCTCGTTGCATTTTTTTGTTATATATGCTTTTCATATATGTATGTATTTTCATATGTATGTATGTATTTTTAGATGTTTTTAGATGTTCATATATGTATGTATGTATTTTTAGATATATGTAGTTTTTAGATGTATTTTTTGTATTCATGTATGTACTTTTTATATGTATGGAAAAGAGGAAGAAGGAAGAACAAGAAGGAGAGGAAAAAGGAAAATAAGAAGAGGAAGATGGAGAAGAAGAAGAGAAGAAGAGGAAGAGAAGAAGAAGAGGAGAGAAAACATAAGAAGAGGAAGAAGAACGAAAAAAAAGAGGAGAAGAAGAAGGAATAGAGGATCTTCTCCTCTTTTTTTGATTCTATTTTTCTTCTTCTTCTCCTCTATTTCATCGTCGTCGTCTTCTTCTTCTTCTTCTTCTTATTCTTCTTCTTCTTCTTTTTATCGGGAACGAGGGTGTCGAGGATTGCTGAGGGGTCGAGGGTCGGAAACTAGGCTAGAGGGTCGCGAGGGTCACAGAGGGGTCGAGGGTCGTCGAGGCCGGTCGAGGGTCAATGGTTTGAGGTTCGAGGGTTCGAGGGTTCTAGGGTTCGAGGGTCGTCAAGGGGCCGAGTGTCAGGACCGGATTTTCGGGATATCAATTTCCCAGAAAATGGCCTTTGTGCTCACCAGCCCCAAGATTACTGTTAGCTGATGAGGCACCAAATTGATACAGAAACTCCAAGCAAAGTACATAATGAGTAGTACAAGACCATTCTGGCCTATGAGTACAACAAATGGTTTCTAGTGGTTGATGGCGGAAGCGGTTTGTCGATCATCAGCGTCTATGGGACTCCATTTCCCACAGGAACAGCCGACCAGGTTAACTCCTATCTTCGCGAGGCTATTGTCACCATTGCGTGGGTTCCGGGGCTGACATCGCAACGCTCCTCTCCAAGCAAGAAATCTGGCCAAGATAATAGCCAGGGACAAGCCAGTGAGTACTTTGAATGTACTCACAAACATTATGAACACGGGTATAATATAACAAGCGATAATCGTGCTCTAGAATATTCTATGATCGCAACGTCAGTCATAAAATAAGATCCCTGATGCATGCAAGCAGGTTATATACAACATGAATATGCAATAACAGAGTAGAAATAAAATGCACCGATTGGATGTCAGAAGCAAAGCCTCGAAAGGATGGTAAGTAACAGGCATGCCTCAGTCGGGCGTCTCAGCGACACCACATAAAGGGCTTATAAAGTAAATAAATAACAAGCATGCCACAGTCGGGCGTCTCAGCGACACCACATAAAGGGCTTATAAAGTAAATAAATAACAAGCATGCCACAGTCGGGCGTCTCAGCGACACCACATAAAGGGCTTATAAATTAAATAAATAACAAGCATGCCACAGTCGGGCGTCTCAGTGACACCACATAAAGGGCTTATAAAGTAAATAAATAACAAGCATGCCACAGTCGGGCGTCTCAGCGACACCACATAAAGGGCTTATAAAGAATTTAATCACAGTGAATATCCAGGAGGTAGGACCGTCCCAGGGATACTCAATAATACAAATAATATAAATGGTTAGTCCATAATAGTAATAATCATAATCATCATAAGTCACAAGTCATGATTCATGTTCTGGTTTAGCAGTTTCTCCTCCGAAGACCGACACTAAGACCGACACTTGACCCATCCCAGACTGTAGTCCTTAACCATGGACACGACTATTCGAATAGATTTAATCTCTGCAGAGGGTGTACTCTTTACCCACGAGTAACGGATTCCTTTAGTCCATCGGGACTAATTCCGTCTACGGTCTTTTAATTGAAAACACACCTGACTTGCACACACCAGCTTAACTTATCGGTGTCTAGAATCACCCACGACACCTGTCAAGCAAAACTCTAAGTGGGGAGGCTACAACCTCGAATAGCATGGGATCAAATTTATATCGCGCGCTCTAAGGGGTGCCCCCCTCTCGGTCCCAACCGGAAACACCCATGCCCCAGGACCAGCTGGCCTGCCTACCGGCTGCAGTCGGTATCTTTCACCGTGGCCTCTCTGTAGGGTGTGTGCTAGAAAGGGGTTGACAACTTACTGAATCGTACCCTACCTGCTGTAGGGACAAGTGGTAGTACGAAACAAGTATGGGGGTTACTGGAACAAGACTCGATCTATGGTCGACTCAGGAGGTTTAAAAATTCCCTGCATGATATGTGTAACCGATATATATTTCAACCAACAAGATCACCACTCATTATACCTCACTGTGCCATACCGGACACCACCGTCCCGACGGAGAGCGGAGACAAGCTCACGCCTACCCAAGGCAGAGGCTTTCCCGGGTTCTTTTCCGGCATGCATGCAAGGCACATGAGGACGATTACCATCACAAGTATATCCATTTCCAACAGCAAGGAAATCTCCAATATGCATTCATGCAAATGATCGCGTCACCACATAAAATAACGAGTTCTCCGTATTAAGGTGGTGTTATAATCGTGTCAACCAACACACAAAAATATTATGCTAGGGTTCAGAATGCTTGCCTTCAAGTTGTGGAGGGTTGAGGTGCACTCCAAAACTTTTGAAAGTTATAATCTCCCCTCCAAATTCCTATTTTCAAAAATATTCACATAACACATACTTTAAAAACAGTACAAAAAAGTTGCTTGGAAAATTTTCAAATAAATCTTAAAATAAACTAGACTAAATTTGAGAGAGGTAGGAACAAGAATCAACTCATATGGAGTTTTATTATAAAAGATATAGCAAGTCAAAGTTTTGGTCAAATTCTGTTTTTTTAAATAAAACAAAAAAGAAAAACGTTTCGGAAAGAGTACACGTCGAAGACGCACTTTGCTTTTACACCTTCACTTAAACCACATGGACCGGTGCGGGGGTCACTGACAGTGGGTCCAGGGGGCCCACTAGTCAGGTTTGACCGGTCTCCCCCCGCCTCCTTCCTCCTCTGGCCGTGTGGAGGCGGGGCTCCGGCGATTGTCGCCGGCGATTGGCGGCTCCCGCGGGCTCCGGAGGGCAGGTATGGATCCGTGGGTCCAGGGCGGTCCTCCCGGTGGTCGTTAGGTAGGTGGGGACGAAGGAAGTCGCCGGTGTTGAGTTTCGCGGCGGCCGGTGGCTTCGGGAGTTTTGGGGGTTTGATCTACGGTGGCTTTCGATCGCATTTGAGAGGCTGGGCAGCTCCACAAGGTCGAGGGGAGAAGGTTGATGGCACTGGACGGACTGGAGGAGCTCTATTCGCGACGAAATGGACTGGGACATGGCGGCGGCCGAGCTGACCGGAGATGGGGAAGAAAGCTTCCCGCCGTCGTTTGCTGGCCTGGGGAGCTCTAGGGGGTTGGCTTGAAGGTTGCCTGAGGGCCTGGCGAGCTCGGGGGTCCTTTAATAGGCGACCGGGGTCGGTTTCGCGGCGGCCGTGGATAAGCTCGGTGAACCGCCGTTCTGTAGCTCGCAGAACAATGTGCCGAGGCTGGGGACGGCGGCAAGGGCTAGCGGACGAGTGAGCACTGCTCCAGGGGCGAGCTGGCGAACGCGGGAGGCTCGGGCGGCGCCGACCAGTGCAGAGGTTGTCGGGGCGGCGGTGGCGGCTTGCGGTGGCAGCGCTATAGGGCGCCAGGAGGGGGCCAAGCGGCCCTGCGGCGAGGGAGGAGTCGGGTGCGTCGACTGGGAGAGGGGAGGGGCCAGAACGGGCGCGGGGGCGGCGGCAGCGGGACGCGGCGGCTCGGGTGCACGCACGTGCAAAACGCGCGCTCTGGCCGCGCCCAGAGCACGCCCACCAGGTGTTCGACGAAAAGCTAGGGCTTGCTAGGAGGCTAGGGTGGAGCTGCGGTTTAACAGGATTAGGTTAGGGTAGTCTAGGGGCTCAGTGGACATGGTGGTTTGTCAAAGCAAGCAGGTCCATTTTACAAACCAGAAACTATGCCAAAACTGATCATGCCCATAAGGTGTTTGAAAAAATGCCAAGGGCACTTAGGCATTTCTTGGGGTGGCCAAACTCTCCAGACTAGTGTCTCTTTAGATGCAAAAGAGGGTGGTAAGGATAGTTTGGCAAAAACAGAAACTTGCTAGTGGAAGTTTTTGAGAAAATCCTTTCTGGACAGAAACTAAAAGCTATCATTCCATGGACCAAAAACACTCCAATAGGTCCATTGTCCTGGACATAAGGGTTTTGCAGGGTGGTCTATAAGCAGGTAAGAGAATCATGGGTAAAGGAGAAAATTATAATATGGTTGCAGTACAAATCATCAAGTTGGACCATAATGAAAATGAGGTTGAGTCACTCAAATTTTTCAAAGAACATCATTGGGTTTTTGCATAAAGTTGATTAATATACTCCTACTGACATCCCGTAATTTTGGTGGGAGTTTTAAAGAAGTATTTCAATAGGTTGCAGTGCAAAAGTGCAACTGGGCCAGATTTTAAAACTTGTGGTAAAACTCAAAATCTCCAAATGACTAAGGAATATTTTTGCATAAAAGTGATTTAGGGACATCATACGTCATCCCCAAATTTTGGTGGGATCTTTAAATGAATTTATCAAAGGGTTGCAGTGCAAATGGAACCCTAAAACTTACGAAAAACCATTTTAGAGAAATAAAGCTCAGGGAAAAATAATTATATAAATAATCCCACTAATAAAAGAATTGTTTTATTTGAGAGGGGAAATGAGTCCAATAATGATTGAAAAGTTTTCACTTGGGGTAAAAACTCCATAACTTAGAAGAAAAGAGAGGTTCTGAGATCAAAAATAAATCCAGAAAATAAAAGTTTAAGTTTCCTGGCAAAAATTTAATTAATAAAACAAGGTTAAAATTTTGGGGTGTTACACCGAGGGTTCGAGGGTCGTCGAGGGGTCAAGGGGTCGAGGATCGAGGGTCAAGAGTCGAGGGTCGTTGAGGGGTCGAGGATCGTCGAGGGGTCGAGAGGGTGGCCTAATGTCAAAGTATTGAAGAAATCCATGGCTTCAGCATTAGCCGGAAGTAACCGGGGCATGATGGTACGAATTTCTCCAAAGTTGTTGTGGAATGGAGTCCTGGATAGGATGATCCGCCTTTTGGTACGAATTTCAGCAAATGCCTTCCAAATAGCGATATTCAGAAGGCTCTTGCTGTACTTTGCACCAAAAAGCGAATTATCCTATCTGGGACTCCGTTTCAAAACAACTTTGGAGAGATTCGTACCATCATGCGCCTGTTACTTTTGCCTAATGACAAAGACATGGTTTTGTTGAATCCTTTGACACTAGACAAACGTAACATGAGGGGGTCGAGGGTCGGGAACTAGGGTAGAGGGTTGTGGATCGCCGAGCGGTCGAGGGCCGTCAACTAGCTAGGGTCGAGGGGTCGAGGATCGCCGAGGGGTCGAGAGGTGGCCTAGTGTCAAAGTATTGTAGAAATCCATGGCTTCATCATTAGCCGGAAGTAACCGGGGCATGATGATACGAATTTCTCCAAAGTTGTTTTGGAATGGAGTCCCGGATAGGATGATCCGCCTTTTGGTATGAATTCCAAATAGCGATATTGGGAAGGCTCTTGCTTTACTTTGTACGAAAAAGCGAATTATCCTATCCGGGACTCAGTTCCAAAACAACTTTGGAGAGCTTCGTACCATCATGCGCCTGTTACTTTCGCCTAATGATGAAGACATGGTTTTGTTTGAATCCTTTGACACTACACAAACGTCGGACAATCATGAGAGAGAGGCGGTCGATATACCCTCTCTCTGATAACTTCGACAAGAGGGAGGGTCGATATATATACCCCCTCCCTGATAACATTTTTTCTATGTATATGTCGTCGTTGTCGATATACCCCCTCTCGGATAACTTTGACATGAGGGGGGGTCGATATATATACCCCCTCCCCGATAACATTTTTTTCTATGTATATGTCATCGTTGTCGATATACCCCCTCCCCAGTAACTTCGATACATCCATCTCTCATGTTTGTATATTAATAACCATGTTGTAATATTTGAAGAAACTATGGATCATCAAAGAGACTTCGATCAAGAAGAGATATTTGCGGACATAATCCGCAATGGAGGTGATGTAGTCTTGTCGTTTCTCAATGACATCGAAGAAGGTCTGCAAGAAGAGGAAGCAGGCTGCGCTAATCAAACAATGGAGGAGGGTCATGATCGTGATGGTGGCTCCGGCGGCCGTGATGACAGCTCCGGTGACCGAACGAAGTCGGGATCAGCTGTTGCAAAGTCCGGCGAGGTGTGTGTGTGTGTGTGTGTGTGTCAATATATATATATATATATATATATATATATATATATATATATTGCCACTATTCTAATCCTGGGATTAGAATACCTATTCGGATCACAACGCGCCTTATATAGGGTGATCGGGCTGTTCCGGAACTCGCGTACCCACTACTGTATCTCCCCACGCAACCACTACCTCCCCGATTCGACAACAACCTCCCACGCCCCCACTCCTTCTCTGATCTAGGCACCAATCGTCTGCCACCCCAGCTTCCCACCCCAGATTGGGCTGCCGCCGCCGTCACCCGCCACGGATCACGCCGCCATCATCGCCGCCGCCTCCTTCCTTGGCGCCGTCACCGTCCGCTGCCGCAAGCTACCACTGCAGTCCGTCGCTAGCTACTGCTGCAATCCACCCTTGGCTCACACGGGGGAGGCGATGCTGCTCCGGTTACCTCTGCGTCACCGGCTGCCGCCGCGAACGGCGTCTGGACGCCACCATGGACTACCCCCTGGCGCTGCCACAGCCCGTACGTGCTACTTCCTCGGGGCAACCCTCCTTCATGCGGGCGACTGGCTGCTCGTGCCCTAGCCACCATTCATCACAGCCCCTGTGATTTGCTGCCTAGCTCTCTACCTCGTCCCCCGCGCGTTCGTCGCCCTGTCCTTCCCCAGCCTCGGAGGACGAATGCTGAGGCATCCTACCGCTGCTCAATTCTGGTGAGTGGATGGAGAGCTAGGAGCAGTGAATAGAGATATACGAGCAAAAAAAGCACGTGAAAAACAGAGTGAAGTTCAAGTACACGTGCCGAGAAGTTCATGTTCTTCGCGCGATGCATTTTCGAAGAATCAGTTTCGCGATAAAGGCAGAACGAATGATCTCGCCATTTTCGCAATTACTTGAAAACGGCGAGGAATCAGAGAAAACCATCAACATGAAAAAGTTTCGCATTTTCCGTACCTTTTCAGCGGTATATTGTTTGCCCCATTTCGATAAAGTATGTAGAAATTATGGCAAAAATACGTTTTTAGCCATTATCCAATTTGACTTAAAATTGTAAGGAATTAAGAGAAACAATATATACGATTTTTTTTTTGCATTTTCTCAAGCTTTCCAACGCCGTATTATTTGTTGCATTCGGCTGTACGGTTAAAAAATTATCTCGAAAATACAAACTCAGTGGAACTTATACCGTTTTCTGAATTACCTTTAATCCGTTCCAAATTAGAAAAAACCTTTAACATGAAAAGGTAGCACATTTTCACAAGCTTTCCAATGCCATATCATTTGCCTCAAATGCTTTAGCCGTTTAGAAACTACATTGAAAATACGAACTCGGCTGTTCGGTTTGCAAAATTATACGATTTTCAAAATTACTCTTTATCCATAAGGAATTGGAGAAAACTTTCAACATGTAGAAGGAGCGGTTTCGCAGCAGCTTTCCAATGCTATATTATTTACCTCATTCTGATAAATGGTTTAGAAATGCGATAGAAAATACGATTCACGTTTTTTGTATGAAGAAAAAACGGTTTTCAAAACTGCTCTTAAACCGCTTATATTTTGCCAAAAATTTAACTTGGATCATGATATTGGTGTCCATTGCTTTCCAACGGTATATCGCAAGCCCCATTTGAACACTTTTTAGCTAAAGTTCAACCCAGTACAGAGGGAAGTTCAGGCGCGTTACTCAGGCAGTTCAGGTTGTGATCAGAATATTATTCTGATACCATGATCAGAATAGTTTTTATGTATATATATATTAAGCCTGTGCTGACTAGCTAATTGTCCATTAATTGTTTTGATATGTATATATATTAACTCTTCTTTCTTCTTTTATATAGTCCTCCAGATCAAGCAATACTTCAGTAAAGAAACGAGGCCCAAAGAAAAAGTTGCGCCAGGATGAAAGGTTCACGATTACAGAAATCGCGCGCGATGGCCAATCGATTAAACCCCTCTGGACCAAGGAAGCATTTTCTGCTCAGTGCGGGGTTCTTGTTAGGGACATGATCCCGATCAGCATCGAGCTATGGAATGAGCCTAAGAAGGAAGAGCTTCTTCAAGTTTCTTTTGTGGAAGATAGACAGAAAGAAGATCTTTGGAAATCGCTCAAGGTAAATTTCACCCTACCGGAAGAGGAGGATCCTGAGAATCTAGTTATAGAGCCATTGATCAAGTCCTATGCTCTCAAGAAGATGGCAGATCTATTCAGGAGGTGGAAGAATGAGTTGAAAACAACGTATGTTGACCAAGACAAGACTCCAGAATTCACCGACCGATTTGAGAAGATAAGAGATCACTGGCCCGCATTTGTGGTTAACAAGACATCGAAGAGGAGTAAGAAGATGTCAGCGACTAAACAAGATAAATGCTGCAAAGAAGGAGCATTACCATCGCATGGGGTCAGGTGGCTACCTAAAAGCCCGACCATTGTGGGACAAGGCTGAGCAGGACCTGATTGCTAAAGGTGTCGAACCAGAGACATTGCACTGGCCAGACCGTTGTAGGACTTGGTTCTTCGGGGCTGGTGGAGCATTGGACCCTGAAACAGGGAAGTGCTGCTGGACGGACGAGCAACATGCAACACCCGTCACGAAGCTTCAGAAAGCAATCAGCAAAGTGTGGGAAGGGAAGTTCATTCCCGATAGAGAGAAAGACGAGCTCACAAGGGCCCTCGGGAATCCTGAGCACCTTGGACGAACACGAGGCAAGACAGGCTCTATTCCGTGGAAGGTTGGGTTTCCCGATGCAGGTGGTTACAAAACCCAAGAGAGGAGGAGGAAAGCGGAGCAGAGTGAACTGCAGGAGCTTAAGACAAGGGTAAGAAAGCTAGAGGAACGAGATGCTAAGAACCAGCAGCTGAGAGATCCTGCCCAAGATGCAACCCCAGAAGCTACCCCGCCATCTCAGCGGAGAAGCAGCCTAGCTTCCACCGAGCTCGTTCAGCAGCCTGACTTGACGGGTCCTATCTACCCCGTGGATTTTATCACGGATTCACACCAGTGCCATCTTATGGCGTAATGGGATCAGCTCAAAGTCAAGGCGGCTGTCAGCTCTGTGTTCCCTCCTTCACCCGGAGCAAATTTTCATTGCCAGCTTGACCACAAGGCTATGCTGTTGTGATGGTGGATGAAATAACGAAGGGATTTGAGGTGCTCCAGCTTGACCACCCTACAGGTCATGGGGAGACTCAGCTGGGTCTTGCTATGCATACTCCGTGTCTATGGCGGAAGGAGCACATCAAGCTTCTGAACTTCACGGCTCCTGCTAGTCAGTTGGACACTCCGCCTCATCTGCCTCATCCGCCTCCTCCTCTGGCGAGTGATCAGGGCACTCCACCTCCTGCTACGGCACGTGAGGGCGGTAGTACTCCGCCTCCTCCGACCCGTTCGAGCAGCCCGCCTCCTCCTTCGCCGCCTCGTATGCCATGGAGGAACACAGACGCCGCCACTCCGGCTGCTCCGGCGCGTCGCAGTAGTCTGCCTTCGGCTGCTCCGCCTCTTAACGAACGAAAAAGACAGCCGCAACCGCTCCGGCTGCTCCGGCGTCTAGCAGTACAGCTAGAGGCGGGAGGCAATACTAATACGGTCCATCATCTCTCAAGCCTCTAGAATGAAAGGCAGTACAGCCGGAAGCAGAACGAAGAAAAGGGAAACAAATTCCTCAGCTCGGCAAACAAGCGAAGTAATCATGCCCCCCGCTCAATGTGTCTAGCGATATCATCGCTAATCTTCCGGGGGTGCTTCCCGGTACCAATCCTGGAGATTACA
Organism: Triticum timopheevii; assembly: GCA_963921465.1. Lineage (NCBI taxonomy): Eukaryota > Viridiplantae > Streptophyta > Magnoliopsida > Poales > Poaceae > Triticum > Triticum timopheevii. The sequence continues at coordinate 481,683,515 of OY997270.1, read as the reverse complement.
TGGCTAACGACGATGCAATAATTTTTGGAACAATGGAGGTGGACACATTAAGATTCGAGCACGGGAAGCCTCTCGTCAGACCTGGTACTTCCCTAACAACGATGATGCAAACATTCCATGATTGGTACATGGACATTTGCAGGAAGTCTGGGAAAAATACTTTGTCGCTATCGGTTAAAGAGGAGCACGGCCTCATTGGAATTGATCTGTTGTTAGTTCTATATGAGGAGTTCTTCCAGTTCTACAATCAAAAGGCCCTCGATAAAATAATCATCACTTGCTACTGTCTGTAAGGACTAATTCTCTGCAATTAGTTAAGTCTCTATATATAGCTCAGCTCTTTCATTGCATGTATATATAATTATCCTCACTATATTATGCAGATTGAAGATCGCCGAATTGAAGAAAAGACAAGTAGGTGATATTGGGTTCACTAACACAAATCTCACGCATGAATCGAGTGTTAAACATGATGCCAGACAAACCGAGGCCAAGTTGCTGGCATCGTTACTTCGAAGTCAAAACAAAGCTACAATACTCTTTCCTTACGAATACAAGTGAGTGTTACTGTCTTGTGCATATTCGGTTTCCCTTATTACTCGAGGTTATAGTAATGTAATTTATGAGTTATGCATGCGTGCGCAGGTCCACTTTATTCTGCTAGAGATTAAGCTTGAGTAGGGACTAGTAACCGTCATAGACTCCAAACGAAAAAATCCGGAGGAGTATGCGACCATGACTAAAATGCTCGAGAAGTAAGTTTAATCAATCATTATAGCACCATATCGGCAACTTTGTTCATTTCCTGATATCAAATAATTGTTTTCTTTTTCTGGCAGGGTTTGGAAAAAGTTCACCACACAAGCTCCGGGACTTTCGGCGCTTGATTCTAGCTAGTTCCGCGCATCTCCCGTTGATTCTAGCTACTAGCTAGTTCCGCGCATCTCCCGTTGATTCTAGCTAGTTTCATCGATACCATTTAGAATGCTTGCTTATCAGTTTGGTTGACCACTATTTCTTATAAAGTGGTTGTGGCAGGAACCCAGGAATGATTTGTGTGGATACTACATTTGCGAGTTCATCCACCGAATCACCTGTGAGCGGGGCTACTCTAAACAACAGTATGAAGTGCGTAAGCAATAATGTTCACAACTTTATTTTATTACCATCATTTGTGTTCAGTTTCATTCATATATATGTATTGACCCCTTCTTGAAATTAGATGTGGCAGACGCAGGATGAACTCCTACCACAAGATCGCATACGAGCAATTCAAGAGGAATTGGCGGGATTCTTTCTTGACCACGTCATCGACAAACACGGAGAATACCATGTGGAAGTTGAGTTTAGATGTTAGGGGACGTAAGAGATCTTATATTGTGTGTGTGTGTGTGTGTGTGTGTGTGTGTATACATATACATATACATATATATATGTATATGTATATGTGTATGTGTGTGTGTGTGTGTGTGTGTGTGTGTATATGTAGTCAGTAGCGTCAGATAGATATACGAAAACTTGTCCGATGAATCTATCGGAGAAAGAGAGGTCGATCACTTCTCTTTGTGTATATATGTTCATGACGATCTTCTGTACTTAATGGTTTCCTTCACTTGCTTACTAGCTAGCTAGCGTGTCGAGTCCTCTCTATACGTAGCGTCGACTAAGTACGGAGATAAGAGAGGACACTCCTCTCTATTAGCTAGCTAACACAATATATGAAACCCCTAAATTAACCCTACAAACCCTCCAAAACCCCCCAACCCCCCCCCCCCCCCCCTTTCAGAAAAAAAATCCAGCCACTGAACTGCTGACGCGTGGAAGCCCTTTGGTCCCGGTTGGTGGCACCAACCGGGACAAAAGGTCCCCCTGCCTGAGCAAGTCACTCCGGCCACGTGGAGCCCTATCTGTCCCGGTTCCCGATCGAACCAGGACTAAAGGTAGAGGGCTTTAGTTACGACCCTTTAGTCCCGGTTCGGGAACCGGGACAAATGGCCCTCACGAACTGGTTCGGATGGCCCTTTTTCTACAAGTGGTATGTGACTAAGCTCACTTTGAGGAAGCCATTGGTGTTCACTGTAGATTTAAAATTAAGAAGATTGACATTTTCTCATCTCAAAGTCGGTTTTGGTTTTGAAAGCGGTACTTCAATTTAGTGAAAGTGCAACTCATCTATAAATATCTCAACTATATTTTGGTGGGTACCGAAATTTTTGTAGCCTCGCTAATTTCAAACCAAATTTAAGTTGGGTAAAATTAGTTAAATTTCAGAAATTTGTGATACATTGAAATCTGATTTATTTATTTATTTAAATTTTGGATATTTTAGTGAGGTCTAGAATTTTCATGGTGCAAAAAAAAATTGATCCTAGGTGCAGCTTACACTTTTTCACACAGTTGCATTTTTCTTAAAAGTGCCCATCACATTTTTCAGTAAACTAATCTAATGCTCTTCTGAAAGCAACTTAATAAGATATAAGAAAATATCACTTTTATTTTCCGTTGTCCATATTTTCTTTTGTCTAATACAATGTTCGAGAAGTGGAACATGCACTTTTTCACGAAGAGTGGACATTTGCTGCCCCTGGGTGAGGTGCATGACATACCTGAATCTAAGAGATGAAAACAATTGAATATCACCATATCACTTATGATAGACCATATTACCGTTATAAATCCGGGACTTATTAGATGTATCTTCACAATGGATGTACATTTTGAATAAAGCACTTTCGGGAAGGGTGATGTTAAGGAGCAACACTCAACTAAATTCTAGGAAACATGCTCTGTATAAAGAGATTGGACCACAAGTACCTACTTCATGTTGTACAACTCCCTTGGATGAAAACAAAATAATTTGACCCAGTTCCATACCATGAGTTTTTCCAACTCATATCAGTGTTCATTTTAAACAGATGGACCATCCTTCCAAATAACAATACACGCATTATAAGAAAACCATCTAGATATAACAATTTCGTTGAATTACACTTTGATAGCTGGGTACATTAATCGATCACATGTTTGAATCGCAGGCAAATATGATTGATCATAGCTAAAGTAAAGCGAAGCAAATACAGGATTCAGATAACTTAACGAAACAATTTAAACATTTAGGTGACCCCAAAACAATCCAAGCCTTAATCCTAGAGCTTCAAAGTGAGATCAATCCCGTCAGCAGTAGTCTCTTCCGGATTCACTTGACGCACCCCTTGCTGGCGTGCCAGGTGACCTCCATCTCCGGTGCCGGGATAGCCGCTGACAGCCTGCACCAACACTGCAGAAGATGGTTGAGCCGGAGGAAGGCTTGTGCCGGTTTGCCATGGCAACGAAGGCGACATGAAGCAGGGCCTGGGGTAGTAGTGGGCGGAAAACAGGTTGGCATGCAGGCGAGCGTTCTGCAGGTAGGTAGCATACGACGGCGCCCAGGTCATGCGCGGCAGGGACCAAGCCGGATGACGCTCCATGCGCGGCTTGTGGTTGTGCACCTTCTGGTGGCTGGCCCGCCCCCGCACGGTCTTGAAAGTGCATGGGCAAAACCTGCACTTAAACGTGCCCACCTGCGCCTCCTTGTTGGAAGACGATGACGAGTTGGCTGGCAGGGTGAACACAGTGGAACCAGACGAGGACACCATCTTTCTGGATTCGTTGGAGATGTGTATGTAAGAACTGATCGTTTTGTGTGCTTGCTTGTAGCCTGTGGTGGGGATTTTATAGCAATGAAACGGGGTGAGGGATGGGTCATGTGATTTCTAACTAAGGATGGAAGTAAACACGTTTTGGATAAACAGGCATGGTAGCGTTATTTGTAGGAGTGAAATCATTTTTATAATTCTCCATATAATTACTCACTATTACCTCCTAACTATATGTATTTCCTGTCAATGATGTCATAAATTCTGTTTGCATCCATTAAATTACTCTTTCTCATTCTTAGAAAATGTTGTTCTTTCTCATTAAAAAACTATATTAGACTAATGTATAAACTTGTGATGCTACAGTTGTAGAGTCTACTTCCACTACGCGAAAGATGGTAATAGGCTGATTATTAAAAACACTCGATGAAGCAACATTAAACTCGGCGAACAATTGAAATAATCTTTTATATGCCATTAGCATCTCAGTGAAGAATGAGGGTGCTTTTTTTTTTGAAAAGGAGGATGTACCCCCGGCCTCTGCATCTGACGATGCATGCGGCCATATTATTAATTATTCCCAAAGACCTTACAAGGTAATACATCAATAAGCCTGAAGCCACCATATTGGCAACGCCTGTTGCTCCTGTCCCCTGATGAAGTGGTGCCAAATGTCCGAGCCTAATACCAAACAGACATCGCAGCAAAGCCTAACATCTAAAGCGGGATGCCCCATCCAAGCCAATATCTAGACTGGGTAACACACCGGTCCGGCACACTCCCAGTGAGCACCGCACACTGCAAGGGTCGTCACCTCCATCTTCCACGATCCATCCTCAGAGCAGAACTGATGCATCAACCTTACAAGGCCTCTCTGCCATTGACGCCACCACGATGGTAGACACCGTCGCCCTCCTGCACGAGCCCGTCAACCCGCATCAAAAGACGAGCCTCCACTGTGCCATGCTGTCGAGACCCGCCATCATCGATGCGGAAGATGAAACCCCGCTCCGCCTCTGGGCCCTTCCAATAAGCACCTGCTCCAAAATGGTGCCCTCAATAGGGAGAACGGCGCCATAGTTTCCGTCATCATCCGACCTGGGAGGCCCAGATCCACGGTTTCCCCTGAAGCAGATGCCTCCTGGAGGAAGAGGGGCATGCCAACTGCAGCTGCCCAAGAAACACTAGCCGTGCCCACGATCACTTAGCTCTCTCAACGGCGCCTTCAAGAAGGACACAATGCCATGAGCGCCGTCGCCCTAGGGTTTTCACCCGAGAAACCGTGGAGTGGAAGAACAAGGATGCTGCCAATCAAAAAACCATTGAAATTCATGTCTAGCCAAGTTAACTGAGCTAGCCCCGCGAGCCGCGTAAGCCACCTATTGCACACTCTCTTGCGCGTGTATGTTGAGTTTCAAGATTATTTAAAAAACGTAGATAGTGTAGGATTTATTTTATCTTGCCTTGTACTCTAAGAAGATCATGTACTCATATGTATATGCGCACGAGACTCAGCAATACAATCAACAATTCCACCGATCGAAACCCTAGCCGCCGACGCTTCCACTCCACGCCTTTCCTGGACTGTCGATCTCCATGATCGCCATCAGAGGCCACGCGCCCGTACCTAGGGTTTGTCCGCCGTTCGTGTTGACCGTCCGCCCTAGAGAATGTTTTCCCGATTCTTTGATCTGGGTTTTCTCTCTCTCGCCGCTCTCATTGATTGTCGTTTCTTTTTGGTTTTTGATCTAAAATCGGTTTACGCCGCCCCCCGCCGCCGTCGACCCCCCACGCCTCTACTACAACACCGGCACGACCACCAAGCCTCTTCTCAGACCCAGTGGCCTCGCACAATGAGGCGGCCCATGATGGCTGTCATCAACGCGTCTGTCGGCCCGTCGATAAGCGTCGGCCGTCGCCGCCCTATCCCCGAGTACAGCACATCCTCCACCGATCGAGCAACGGGCTGCCACTGGGTCGCCCATCAGGACGCAGTGCCACCGGCCCGTGGTTCTCCCCGCCGCTGCACCGACCCGCGTCGTCGCTGCGTCGCCCTTTCAAGCCTTAGCACAGTGTCACGCGGTCCACGCCGCCGCCCCGAGGTTGTTCCCGTGGTTTGAACGATTCACCCGCTGCCGCAGCGTCCCTCCTTCGCGTCATAGTACCGCGGCCCGTGGTCCACCGCTACCCCAAGGGTGTTTGCTCCAGGCTATCCCCGTTGATGCTGGTACTTGTGAGCTGCGTTCGGATTTCCTCGAAGAGGAGAGGAAATGCAGTACAATAAAGATAAATATTTCCGTCAGTTAAGAACCAAGGTTATCAATCCAGTAGGGTAATCACACAAAGCCTCGTGAACAACACCTGCACACAAAAAAGTAAATACTTGACTGATGTCTACTACGCAACCTTCTTCTTGTAGACATTGTTGGGCCTTCAAGTGCAGAGGTTTGTAGGACAGTAGCAAATTTCCCTCAAGTGGATGACCTAAGGTTTATCAATCTGTGGGAGGTGTAGGATGAAGATGGTCTCTCTCAAACAACCCTGTAACCAAATAACAATGAGTCTCTTGTGTCCCCAACACACCAAATACAATAGTAAATTGTATAGGTGCACTAGTTCGGCGAAGAGATGGTGATACAAGTGCAATATGGATGGTAGATATAGGTTTTTGTAATCTGAAATTATAAAAACAGCAAGGTAACTAATGATAAAAGTGAGTGTAAACGGTATTGCAATGCTAGGAAACAAGGCCTAGGGTTCATACTTTCACTAGTGCAAGTTCTCTCAACAATAATAAGATAACTGGATCATATAACTATCCCTTAACATGCAACAAAGAGTCACTCCAAAGTCACTAATAGCAGAGAACAAACGAAGAGATTATGGTAGGGTACGAAACCACCTCAAAGTTATCCTTTCTGATCTATCTATTCAAGAGTCCGTTGTAAAATAACATGAAGCTATTCTTTCCGTTCAATCTATCATAGAGTTCATACTAGAATAACACCTTAAGACACAAATCAACCAAAACCCTAATGTCATCTAGATACTCCATTGTCACCTCAAGTATCCGTGGGCATGATTATACGATATGCATCACACAATCTCAGATTCATCTATTCAACCAACACAAAGTACTTCAAAGAGTGCCCCAAAGTTTCCACCGGAGAGTCAAGACGAAAACGTGTGCCAACCCTATGCATAGATTCATTGAACCCGCAAGTTGATCACCAAAACATACATCAAGTGGATTATGTGAATATCCCATTGTCACCACAGATAAGCACGATAAGACATACATCAAGTGTTCTCAAATCCTTAAAGACTCAATCCGATAAGATAACTTCAAAGGGAAAACTCAATTCATCACAAGAGAGTAGAGGGGGAGAAATATCATAAGATCCAACTATAATAGCAAAGCTCGCGATACATCAAGATCGTATCACCTCAAGAACACGAGAGAGAGAGAGAGAGAGAGAGAGAGAGAGAGATCAAACACATAGCTACTAGTACATACCCTCAGCCCCAAGGGTGATCTACTCCCTCCTCGTCATGGAGAGCGCCGGGATGATGAAGATGGCCACCGATGAGGGATCCCCCCTCCAGCAGGGTGCCTGAACAGGCTCCCGAGAAGTTTTTGGTGGCTACAGAGGCTTGCGGCGGCGGAACTCCCGATCTATTGTGCTTCTCGATGTTTTTAGGGTATATGGGCATATATATATAGGCAAAAGAAGTCGGTTAGGGGAGCCACGAGGGGCCCACGAGGGTGGGGGGCCCGCCCAGGGGGGTAGTGCGCGCCTCCCTATCTTGTGGCTTCCTCGTTGCTTCCCTTACGTGCACTCCAAGTCTCTTGGATTGCTTCCGTTCCAAAAATAACTCTCCCGAAGGTTTCATTCCGTTTGGACACCGTTTGATATTCCTTTTCTTCGAAACACTGAAATAGGCAAAAAAAACAGCAATATGGGTTGGGCCTTCGGTTAGTAGGCTTGTCCCGAAAATGATATAAAAGTGTAAAGTAAAGTCCATAAACATCCAAAACGGGTAATATAATAGCATGAAACAATAAAAAATTATAGATACGTTGGAGACGTATCAAGCATCCCCAAGCTTAATTCCTGCTCGTCCTCGAGTAGGTAAATGATAAAAACAGAATTTTTGATGTGGAATGCTACCTAGGATAATCCTTAATGTAATTTTCTTTATTGTGACATGAATGTTCAGATCCAAATGATTCAAATAAAAGTTCATATTCACATAAGAAATAATAATACTTAAATCATACTAACAAAGCAATCACGTCTTCTCAAAATAACATGGCTAAAGAAAGTTCATCCCTACAAAAACATATAGTTTGGCCATGCTCCATTTTCATCACACAAGAATGCTCTCATCTTGCACACCCCCGATGACAAGCCAAGCAATTGTTTCATACTTTAGTAATCTCAAACTTTTTTTAACTTTCACGCAATACATGAGCGTGAGCCATGGATATAGCACTATGGGTGGAATAGAATATGATTATGGAGGTTGTGTGGAGAAGACAAAAAGGAAGAAAGTCTCATTTTAACGAGGCTAATCAACGGGCTATGGAGATGCCCATCAATTGATGTCAACATGAGGAGTAGGGATTGCCATGCAATGGATGCACTAGAGCTATAAATGTATGAAAGCTCAACAAAAGAAACTAGTGGGTGTGCATCCAACTTGCTTGCTCACGAAGACCTAGGGCATTTTGAGGAAGCCCATCGTTGGAATATACAAGCCAAGTTCTATAACAAAAAATTCCCACTAGTATATGAAAGTGACAACAAATGAGACTCTCTATATGAAGAACGTGGTGCTAATTTGAGGCACAAGTGTGGAAAAAGATAGTAACATTGTCCCCCTTTTTTCTTTTCTTTTTTTTTCTTTTTTTGGGCCTTCCTTTTTTTATTTGGCCTTTCTTTTTTCCATTTTCTTTGGCCTTTCTTTTTTTTATAAGGGACAATGCTCTAATAATGATGATCATCACACTTCTATTTATTTACAACTCATGAATTACAACTCAAAACTAGAACAAGATATGACTCTATATGAATGCCTCCGGCGGTGTACCGGGATGGGCAATGAATCAAGAGTGACATGTATGAAAATTATGAACGTGGCTTTGCCACAAATACGATGTCAACTACATGATCATGCAAGGCAATATGACAATGATGATGCGTGTCATGATGAACGGAATGGTGGAAAGTTGCATGGAAATATATCTCGGAATGGCTATGAAAATGCCATAATAGGTAGATATGGTGGCTGTTTTGAGGAAGATATAAGGTGGTTTATGTGTGATAGAGCGTATCGTATCACAGGGTTTGGATGCACCGGTGAAGTTTGCACCAACTCTCAAGGTGAGAAAGGGCAATGCACGGTACCGAAGAGGCTAGCAATGATGGAAGGGTAAGAGTGCGTGTAATCCATGGACTCACATTAGTCATAAAGAACTCATATAATTATTGCAAAAATCTACAAGTCATCAAAAACCAAGCACTACGCGCATGCTCCTAGGGGGATATGTTGGTAAGAAAAGACCATCGCTCGTCCCCGACCGCCACTCATAAGGATGACAATCTAAGAACACCTCATGTTTCAAATTTGTTACACAACGGTTACCATACCTGCATGCTACGGTACTAGCCAACCTCAACACAAGTATTCTTTAAATTCACAATTACCCAACTAGCATGACTCTAATATTATCACCTCTATATCTCAAAACAATTATAAAGCATCAAATTGATCGTAGCATCCAATTCACTTTCTATGATAGTTTTTATTATACCCAACTTGGATGCCCATCATTCTAGGACCAATTTTATAACCATAGCAAATACCACGCTGTTCTAAAAGACTCAAAATAATATAAGTGAATCATGAGAGATCAATAATTTCTAAAAAATATAACCACTGTCGTGCTTTAAAAGATATAAGTGAAGCGCTAGAGAAAATGACAAACTACTCCAAAAGATATAAGTGAAGATCAATGAGTAGTCAAATATTTGTGCAACTATGTGAAGATTGTCTAACATTTAAGAATTTCAGATCTTGGTATTTTATACAAACATCAAGCAAAACAAAACAAAATAAAATGACGCTCCCCGCAAAACACATATCATGTGGTGAATAAAACTATAACTCCAAGTAAAGTTACCGATGAACGAAGACGAAAGAGGGGATGCATTCTGGGGCATCCCCAAGCTTAGGCTTTTTGTTGTCCTTGAATATTACCTTGGGGTTCCTTGGGCATCCCCAAGCTTAGGCTCTTGCCACTCCTTATTCCATATAGTCCATCGAATCTTTACCCAAAACATGAAAACTTCACAACACAAAACTCAACAGAAAACTCGTAAGCTCCGTTAGTATAAGAAAATAAAACCACCACTTAGGTACTGTTTTGAACTCATTCTAAATTCATATTGGTGTAATATCTACTGTATTCCAACTTCTCTATGGTTCATACCCTCCGATACTACTCATAGATTCATCAAAATAAGCAAACAACACATAAAAATAGAATCTGTCAAAAACAGAACAGACTGTACTAATCTGCATCAAACGTATACTTCTATAACTCTAAAAATTCTAACAACTTAGGAAGTCCTAAGAAATTTTTATACCAATCCAGAGCAAAAATAATCAGATCAAAAGCACGTTTCCGTGAGTTATCAAAACTAATTTACTGGGTGCAAAAGTTTCTGATTTTCAGAGAGAGAGAGAGATCAAACACATATAGCTACTGGTACATAACCTCAGCCCCGAGGGTGAACTACTCCCTCCTCGTCATGGAGAGCGCCGGGATGATGAAGATGGCCACCAGTGAGGGATCCCCCCTCCGACAGGGTGCCGGAATGGGCTCCCGAGAGGTTTTTGGTGGCTACAGAGGCTTGCGGCGTGGAACTCCCGATCTATTGTGCTCCTCGATGTTTTTAGGGTATATGGGCATATATATATAGGCAAAATAAGTCGGTCAGGGGAGCCACGATGGGCCCATGATGGGGGGGGCGCCCAGAGAGGTAGGGCTTCCTCGTTGCTTCCCTTACGTGCACTTCATGTCTCCTGGATTGCTTCCGTTCCAAAAATAACTCTCCGAAGGTTTCATTCCGTTTGGACTCCGTTTGATATTCCTTTTCTTCGAAACACTGAAATAGGCAAAAAAACAGCAATATGGGTTGGGCCTCCGGTTAGTAGGTTAGTCCCAAAAATGATATCAAAGTGTAAAGTAAAGCCCATAAACATCCAAAATGGTTAATATAATAGCACGGAACAATCAAAAATTATATATACATTGCAGACGTATCATTGACCCAACGCAAACAAGAGGGTTGTTAATCCCCTTGGCGGTTACTTGCAAGGATTAAATCTTGTAGTGGTAGATAGATATATTGTCAAGATAAAATAAAATAAAATTGAAAATAGGAGGAAGGCATTTTTGTGTTTTTATATATATGATAGAAGTAGACCCGGGGACCATAGTTTTCACTAGAGGCTTCTCTCTCAAACACATGGCTTATGGTGGGTAAACAAATTACTGTTGGGCAATTGATGGAGAAACAGATAGTTATGATGATATTCGGTGCAATGATCATGTATATAGGCATCACATCCGAGACAAGTAGACCGGCTCCTTACTGCATCTACTACTATTACTCCACCCATCGACCGCTATCCAGCATGCTTTTAGGGTATGAAATTAATAAAAACAGAGTAACGCCTTAAGCAAGATGACATAATGCAGACGAAGTAAACTCAACTAATATGAATAAACCCCATTGTTTTATCCTTAATGGAAACAATACAAATACGTGTCTTGTCCTTTTCTGTCACTGGGATAGAGCACCATAAGATTGAACCCATCACAAAGCACCTCTCCCCCTGAATATAAATTAAACTAGTTGGCCAAACGGATAGATCGGAGAGAAATACAAAGTTATAACAATCATGCATAAATAAGTTCAGAAAAGACTCAAATGTTTCTCATGAATATTCAGATCATAAATCCACAATTCATCAGATCCCAACAAACTAACCGCAAAAGAAGATTAAATTCGATAAAACTTCAAGGACATCGAGGAGAACATTGCATTGAAGATCAAAGAGAGAGAAGAAGCGATGTAGCTACTAGCTATGGACCCGTAAGTCTGTCATAAACTACTCATGCATCATCGGCAGGGCAGCAAGGTTGATGTAGAAGCCCTTCGTGATCGATGTCCCCTACGGCAGAGTACCAAAGAAGGCCTCCAGATGGGACCATGGAATAACAGAGGCTTGCGACGGCGGAAAAAGTGTTTCAGGTGGCCCTCTGTTCGTTTGGGAATATTTGACAATTTATAGAGGAGGAATTAGGTCAAGAGGCGCCACGAGGGGCCCACAAGCTCAGGGGGCGCGCCTGGCCCCCTGGCGCGCCCCTCGAGCTTGTCTCTCCCTCGTTACTCTTTTGGTCTTCTCCAGAACCATCTAGGATCACTTCTGGTCCAGAAAAAATTAATCCAACGATTTTTTTCCCATTTGAAATTTGTTTGATATTGATTTTCTAAAAAGCCAAAAACAAGCAAAAAACAAGAAGTGGCACTGGGCACTAATTAATACTCCATCCGTCCGGAAAAGCTTATCCCTCAAATGTATGTAGCTAGCACCAAGTTAGTACTACATACATCCATTTGAGAGATAAGATTGGGACAAGTTTTTTCGTGCGGAGGGAGTAGGTTAGTCAAAAAAATGATGTGAAATTGCATATAATTGCATATAAAACATTCGAGATTGATACTATAATAGAATGGAACAATAAAAAATATATATAGGTTGGAGACGTATCAAGCATCCCCAAGCTTAATTCCTGTCCGTCCTCCACGCTAGTAGAAAACGGCCCATTTGGCCCGGTTCCAGAGGCCCTTTAGCCCCGGTTCAGGAACTGACACTAAAGGGTTGGGACTAAAGCCCAAACCGTTTAGTCCCGGTTCACTTATGAACCGGGACAGAAGGGGCTCCATGTGGCCACTTTGGGGCGCCCAGGCAGGAGGACATTTAGTCCCGGTTGGTAATTCCAACCGGGACAAATAGGCCTCCATGCATCAGCAGCTGACAGGAGCTGGGTTTTTTTAAATGGGGGGGCGGGGGGTTGGGGTTTTGGAGGGTTAATTTAGGGGTTTCATATTGTGTTAGCTAGTTAATAGAGAGAAGTGCCTTCTCTTATCTCCATGCTTGGTCGACGCTAGCTACTACACATATAGAGAGAAGTGTCCTCTCTTATGCTATTATAATTTTGTGGAGTGCAACAGAGAGGAAAAAATTTCTACTTAATTAAACATCTCATTGCATAACAACTTCACTTCCAGTACATAACACCTTGACAATGCTTAAACAACTGCAGTACATAACAGGTTCAGTGTACTGATAAACATTAACACTTGTCTAATTGACACTCACCACATTTCTTCATTTTTGTATCTCCTTCATCTTCTTGATGCGGTCAGAGTGGCGAATGCCGAAGCAGATATAGGTCTCCGCCTCAATTGGCATGCTCATGTCACCGAGATGCGGGATCCTCGGGGCCACCATGTACAGGTCATCGCGGGCAGGCGGCTGCAGCTACTGCGCCACCTCCCCCTCGCTGTCGTCCTCCACCTCCACCATGAGCTGCTCCTGCTCGCTGTCGTCCTTCACCTCCACCACCACGTCCGCACCTGGCTCCTTCTCCTCCTCATCCACCTCCTCCTCCTCCTCATCTTCACTTATCTCTCCCTCGCTGTCAGAGTGGACAATCAGTTGCTTCACTGCAGCTAGTCTGGCGACCACGATGCCGAAGTGACCTTCTAATGGATCTCGAGGGGCGCGACGGCGGTAGCGGTACTCATACCACCTAGCACGCTGACGCGGATCTGGTGAGTTTTACGCTTCATTCATAGCCCAAAGGAAAACAGCGATAGAAGGAATTCCATGGCCGCCGGGGAACATCGTCTTCTTCTCATCATCCGTAGCCACGGCGATGAGGCCCCTAACATGGTCGACGCACATCTGCAAGCCGGGAAACCTATTGCAGGTCTCTTCTACATCCGCGCTTTTCTCTGCATCTCCCTTGCAGAATTTGCTAACAGTTGCTACGTCTTGAGCTTGCGTTGGTTTTCCTCGAAGAGGAGAGGGTGATGCAGCAAGTGTAGCGTAAGTATTTCCCTCAGTTTTTGAGAACCAAGGTATCAATCCAGTAGGAGGCTCTTCAAAAGTCCCACGCACCTACACAAACAAACTGAGAAATCGCAACCAACGCAATAAAGGGGTTGTCAATCTCTTCACGGCCACTTGCGAAAGTGAGATCTGATAGAGATAGTATGATAAGATAAATATATTTTTAGTATTTTATAATATAGATGCAAAAAGTAAAGATGCAAATAAAAGTAAATTGGAAGAAAATATGATAAGAGATAGACCCGGGGGCCATAGGTTTCACTAGAGGCTTCTCTCGAGATAGCATAAGTATTACGGTGGGTGAACAAATTACTGTCGAGCAATTGATAGAAAAACGAATAATTATGAGATTATCTAGGCATGATCATGTATATAGGCATCACCTCCATAACAAGTAGACCGACTCCTGCCTGCATCTACTACTATTACTCCACACATCGACCGACCCCTTCCTGCATCTAGAGTATTAAGTTCACAAAGAACAGAGTAACGCCTTAAGCAAGATGACATGATGTAGAGGGATAAACGCATGCAATATGATATAAACCCCATATTTTTATCCTCGATGGCAACAATACAATATGTGTCTTGAAACCCTTTCTGTCACTGGGTAAGAACACCGCAAGATTGAACCAAAAGCTAAGCACTTCTGCCATGGCAAGAAAGATCAATCTACTAGGCCAAACCAAACCGATAATTCGAAGAGACTTGCAAAGATAACTCAATCATACATAAAAGAATTCAGAGAAGAATCAAATATTATTCATAGATAAAATTGATCATAAACCCACAATTCATCGGATCTCGACAAACACACCGCAAAAAGAGATAACATCGAATAGATCTCCACAAGAGAGGGGAAGAACATTGTATTGAGATCCAAAAAGAGAGAAGAAGCCATCTAGCTAATAACTATGGACCCGTAGGTCTGTGGTAAGCTACTCACAACTCATCGGAGGGGCAAGGATGTTGATGTAGAGGCCCTCCGTGGTCGATTCCCTCTCCGGCAGAACGCCGGCGATGGTTCCAAGATGAGATCTCGCGGATACAGAAGGTTACAGTGGTGGAAATTGTGTTTCCGGTGCTCCATGGATGTTTTCGGGGTATGTAGGTATATATAGGAGGAAGAAGTACGTCGGTGGCCGCCTGAGGGGCCCACGAGACAGGGGGGCGCGCCCTACAGGGGGGCGCCCTCCTATCTCATGGGAGCCTCGGCTGCTTCTTGGCTTGCACTCCAAGTCCTCTGGATCACGTTTGTTCCAAAAATCACGCTCCCGAAGGTTTCATTCCGTTTGGACTCCGTTGATATTCCTTTTCTTCAAAATACTGAAGGCAAAAAAAAATAGCAATACGGGCTGGGCCTCCGGTTAGTAGGTTAGTCCCAAAAATGATATAAATGTGTAAAATAAAGCCCATAAACATCCAAAAGGGGTAATATAATAGCATGGAACAATCAAAAATTATAGATACGTTGGAGACGTATCAACAGTCTCCTCCCATCGATCTTGAGCACGGCGAAAAGCTCTTGCACACGACCTCTTCTTAGGGGCCATGGCCGGCGTCGAAAAGCGACGAGAGTGGCCGGATGAGTTGCTTATCCCCAGAATCAAGCCCAAGTGACCAAAATGTTATTTAATCTTATCTAGAACATGATGGAGTCATGTACCTAGGGTAGGGTCATAGACCTGATCAAAGTACCCTACCCAAGGACACCCTTAGAAGAGATCACCTTCCAGTCGACCAAGGAGGACTCCACTCGACAGACTTGAAGGACTCGACCATGAAGACCCACTCGACCATCAGAATGTCAAGAAGCACTCTGTATTGCAACGGTCTGTAATTAAGTAGACTTTATGGTAGTTAAGACGCTTTATGTGGGTCGTTACCAGTAACGCCCCAGACTTAATGTACTTTAAACCCCACATTACTGAGGGCCGGAGGGGTCTAGCAAGCACTATATAAGCCACCCCCACCTCAGTGTAAAGGGTTCGCACCCCTGTAATTCATATACACATAATCCACTCGACCGCCTCCAGGCTCCGAGACGTAGGGCTTTTACTTCCTCCGAGAAGGTCCTAAACTCGTACATCTCTTGTGTTTACAACCTCTCCATATCTAGGACCTTGCCTCTCCATACCTACCCCCCACTCTACTGTCAGACTTAGAACCACGACAGTTGGCGCCCACCGTGGGGCAGTTGTCTTAGCAATTTTTGGAGAAGTTGCGATTCTTCCGAGTACTTTCATCATGGTTGCTGCTGGAGTTTTGGTCGAGGGCAGCGAGATCCGTCTCGGCGCTCTCACCTTCATCGCTGACGTCTCCGCTTGGCTCCAGGAGGCTCCACTCGACATTGATGCGCTCCCCGTCCGCGGTGCGACACATTTTCGCGCATGTGTCCGCGGCGTTCTGCTGCGACAACCGTCGACCCCGTATCGGTCGACTCCCCTATCGGTCACCCTCCCGGTCTCCCACAAGCGCAAGCGCTCTGGTCGGTCGAGGCTCTAGCGGTGGGTGAGGCACGCGGTGGCTCGCCAGACAGCCACCCCCAAGTTGCGGCAATCGAGCCCGACGAATCCCTCTACGACCTGTTCGATCTGTCGACTGACTCCGTAGAGACTGCATCCGAATGCGATAGCAGTGATCCGGCGGCGGAAATTTTGATGGTCAACGGACCTCGCAGTCCTCCTGGCTTCGCCCACGAGGGCGGAGCAGGCGGTGGAGGCGACCCCGCACAAGACCACGAAGAGTACCAGCCCGAGCCACTCGACTCTCTGCAGAGGGAAGAGCTTCACCGCAGGAACGTGGATGCCCTGCATACTCCCATCGCAGGAGATACCCCCGAGGCTCGCGCCTTGGAGGAGGCACGTTTAGCCAACTTGGCTGAACGCGCTCGTCTGGAGAACCTATAGCGAGCACTCGACGAGCGCGCGCGGCAACGAGTTCCCGATGCCAATCGACGTCAACTCTTCCCACCGACTCAGGTATATCGAACCCCAATTCAGAATTTAGCAGCTGCAACCCGTATAGCAGAGTCTATCCAGCCCTCTCAGTCGGAAGCTGGCAGATCAGGGATTTGCTCCGGGCAGCAGGAGATCAGAATTCAGCCGTGTCGCAGTCATGCAACAGAATTCACAGTCGATCCATCACTGCGAATACGGTTCAGTCGGCTCACAGTCCCAGATCGCCTCCGCGGCGTGAAGGACGCGAGAATCGGCGAGACCAGTACGGTGACCGACACGATCGTGATGATAGGCGTCAAGTGCCCACTCCCCCCCCCCCCCCCCCGCCGAGGGGTGGGTCTTACGCTCCTCGGCAGTAGGATGACAGGCGTCAACTCAGCGTGGGGCGAAGAGCTCCAGTAGACCCCTGGGAACCAGGCTTCGACGCGCGGTCCATTATCGTGCAAGGCTTGGTCGACCGAAACAGAGCCCATCGGGGCGGGCCCGACAGAGATGCGCCCACAAGCAGTCGAGTGCATGTTTCTGGTCCAGAATGTTTCAGCAGGGCTATCAGAGCCGCAGTGATTCCCCCCAATTTCAGGTTGGCAACTGGAGTAAGCAAGTTCACTGGTGAGTCTAAGCCTGAAACCTGGCTTGAGGACTACCGAGTGGCGGTTCAGATTGGTGGTGGGAATGATGAGGTGGCCATGAAACATTTGCCCCTCATGTTGGAAGGTTCTGCCAGAGCGTGGTTGAACCAGTTACCTCCTAGCAGCATATACACTTGGGAAGATCTGTCCCGAGTGTTCGTCAGAACATTTGAAGGAACTTGCAAGTGACCAGCTGGATTGATAGAGCTGCAAGTTTGTGTGCAGAAGACGAATGAGACTCTCAGAGAGTATATTCAGAGATGGATCACTTTGCATCATACCGTGGAGAACGTGTCTGATCATCAGGCAGTCTGCGCTTTCAAAGATGGTGTCAAGAACAGAGAATTGAGTTTGAAGTATGGTCGAACCGGAGACATGACCCTGAGTCAGATGATGGAGATTGCTACCAAGTATGCCAACAGCGAAGAAGAAGACCGACTCCGAAGCGGCAAGTACAAGCCGAGTCAGTCGGAGAAGGGAAACACCAGTCGAAAACAGAAGCGGAAGGCTGAACCACCAGCTCCTGGAGAGGCTCTGGCCGTGACTCAGGGAAAGTTCAAAGGGAAACCAAAAGGATCCTGGAACCCTAAGAAGGTGAAGGATAAAGAAGAAAACGACGTGATGGATATGCTGTGCCACATCCTGACGAAGAAAGATGAAGAGGGTAATATCATTTACCCTAAGCATACCACTCGCCAGTGTCGACTGCTGATCCAGCAGTTCCAAGGGAAACAGTCCAAGGACAAGGAAAAGGAGTCGGACAAGACCGAAGACAAGGAGGACAGTGAGGGAGGATATCCACATGTCAACTCCACTTTGATGATTTTCGCGGATGTGGGAAGCAAGAGCCGTTTGAAGGTCATTAACCGTGAGGTAAACATGGTTGCCCCAGAGAAACCAAGTTATCTGAGATGGTCCCAAACGCCCATCACATTCGACCAGTCTGATCACCCGACTCATATTTCCACCCCTGGGAGGCAAGCTTTGGTGGTCGACCCAGTTGTCGAAGGCACTTGGTTGACGAAGGTGCTGATGGACGGTGGTAGCAGACTAAACTTGTTGTATGCAGACACACTGAAGGGAATGGGCATTCCGATGTCCCGACTGAGCACCAGTAACATGAGCTTTCATGGAGTTATTCCAGGAAAGAAAGCCGAGTCACTCGGCCAAATAGCTCTGGTCGTGGTGTTTGGTGATTCAAAACATTTTCGTAAGGAAAAGCTGACGTTTGAGGTCGTGGATTTTCAGAGTGCATACCACGCTATTTTGGGGAGACCAGCTTACGCACGGTTCATGGCTCGACCATGTTACGTCTACCTCAAACTGAAGATGCCCGGCCCCAAAGGAGTAATCACTATCACTGGTGATCGGAAAAAGGCAGAAGAGTGTTTCCAGAAAGGCTCAAAGATTGCCGATTCCCAGGTGACAGCGGTCAAATTTGAAGAATATAAACAAAATGCAGATCTGAGTGATTTGCTGCGAGCCAAGAAACCCGCCACAGAGTCTGCATTTCAGTCGTCCGGTGAGACGAAGCCTGTCCACATTCACCCGACCAACCCCAATGCAGCCCTGACCCACATCTCCACAACACTTGACCCAAAATAGGAAGAAGCGCTCATCCAATTCCTCTGTGAGAACTGGGACATTTTTGCATGGAAGCCAGCTGACATGCCGGATGTTAACAGGGGACTGGCTGAGCATCGTCTTAGAGTCGACTCATCAGCAAAACCAGTTAAAGAGCATCTTCGACGGTCCGCCGTCCAGAAGAGAAAGGCTATTGGTGAGGAAGTGGCTCGACTGTTGGCGGCAGGATTTATCCGAGAGATATACCACTCCGAGTGGCTTGCTAATGTCGTCATGGTTCCTAAGAAGGACAAATCACTCCGAATGTGCATTGATTTCAAGAACATCAATCGGGCCTGCCCGAAAGATCATTTTCCTCTCCCTCGCATTGATCAAATTGTTGACTCGACCGCGGGATGCGAGAGATTGTCTTTTCTAGACGCCTATTCCGGGTACCATCAGATCTGTCTGTACGGACCCGATGAGATAAAAACAGCTTTCATCACTCCATTCGGGTGCTTCTGCTATATCACCATGCCATTCGGCCTCAAGAATGCCGGAGCCACATTTATGCGAATGATTCAGAAGTGTTTGCTCACTCAAATCAGTCGGAATGTGGAAGCGTATATGGATGATATCGTGGTCAAGTCACGAAAAGGTTCCGACCTGCTCACTGACCTCGCCGAAACATTTGCCAACCTCAGAAGGTATGATATCAAGCTCAATCCATCAAAGTGCACACTCGGAGTTCTTGGTGGCAAGTTGCTCGGTTTTCTCGTTTCCGAACGAGGGATCGACGCTAATCCAGAAAAGATCGGCACTATACTCCGAATGAAACGCCCCGTGCGAGTGCACGATGTCCAGAAGCTTACTGGATGCTTGGCCGCATTAAGTCGATTCATCTCACGACTCGGTGAAAAGGCATTGCCTCTTTACCAACTGATGAAGAAGGCAGACAAGTTCGAGTGGACTCCAGAAGCTGATGCAGCGTTTGCCGAGCTAAAAGCTCTGCTCTCCACCCAGCCGATGCTTGCTGCTTCAATCAACAAAGAGCCTCTGTTGCTTTATATCGCAGCCACAGGACAAGTCGTCAGTACAGTACTTACGGTCGAGCGGGAAGAAGAAGGGAAAGCCTTCAAAGTTCAGCGCCCAGTGTATTATTTGTCTGAAGTTTTGACTCCATCCAAGCAGAGATACCCTCATTATCAGAAGCTTGTGTATGGGATATACATGACCACGAAGAAGGTTGCTCATTATTTCTCTGATCATTCCATCACAGTCGTCAGCGACGCTCCACTTTCAGAGATTTTGCACAACAGAGATGCAACTGGTCGAGTGGCGAAATGGGCGATTGAACTTCTTCCCCTTGATATCAAGTTTGAGGCAAAGAAAGCCATTAAGTCCCAGGCAATAGCTGATTTCCTCGCCGAGTGGATTGAACAACGGCAGCCGACTGAGGTTCACTCGAAGCATTGGACCATGTTCTTTGATGGTTCTAAGATGTTGAATGGTTCTGGTGCTGGGGTTGTCCTGGTTTCCCCTAGAGGAGATAAGCTCAGATATGTGCTCCAGATTCAATTTGATTCCTCCAACAATGAGGCTTAGTATGAGGCCCTCTTATATGGATTGCGCATGGCCATTTCACTCGGCGTCCGTCGCTTAATGATCTATGGCGATTCAGATTTAGTGGTCAACCAAGTGATGAAAGAGTGGGACGTGAGAAGCCCAGCCATGACTGGATACTGCAATGTAGTGAGGAAGCTGGAAAAGAAGTTTGAGGGGTTAGAGCTCCACCATATACCCCGACTGAAAAATCAAGCAGCTGATGATCTAGTAAAGATAGGTTCTAAGAGAGAAGCCATTCCGAGTGGTGTGTTCTTGGAGCATATTCATACTCCGTCAGTTAAAGAAGACCCTTTCACTGAAGAGGCCCCGCAACCCAAGACTGCCACGGATCCGACTGAAGTAGAAGTCCCAGTTGTGGTCGACTTGGTTATGGAGGTCTTGGTGGTCACTCCTGATTGGACAGTTCCATATATCGCGTACATCCTAAGAAAAGATCTCCCAGAGGATGAGGAAGAGGCTCGGCAGATCGTCCGCCGATCCAAGGCCTTTACCGTAATCAAAGGACAATTGTATAGAGAGAGCGCGACTGGAGTTGGTCAAAAGTGCATAACGCTAGAAGAAGGTCGAATCATCCTTGATGATATCCACTCGGGGACCTGTGGTCATCATGCGTCCTCTCGGACCATCGTGGCCAAAGCATACCGAGCCGGATTTTACTGGCCAAAGGCGAATGAGATGGCAAAGGAAATAGTGGACAAGTGCGAAGGATGTCAGTTCTACTCAAATATGTCACACAAGCTTGCGTCAGCTCTGAAGACCATTCCACTCGTCTGGCCCTTCGCGGTATGGGGGTTGGATATGGTCGGCCCCTGGAGAACGGGTCGAAGCGGTTTCACGCATGTACTGGTGGCAGTCGACAAGTTCACCAAGTGGATTGAGGCTAAACCCATCAAGAACCTTGACGCCGGTACTGCTGTTAGCTTCATCAGGGAACTGCTATTCACATATGGAGTCCCGCACAGCATCATTACAGATAATGGGTCGAACTTTGACTCAGAGGAATTCAGGGATTTCTGCAACTCTCAAGGCACACGAGTCGACTACGCTTCAGTCGCCCATCCGCAGTCGAATGGACAAGCAGAGCGAGCCAATGGCCTGATCCTCAAAGGGTTAAAACCCCGATTGATGCGTGATCTCAAACATGCGGCTGGAGCATGGGTCGACGAACTTCCCTTGGTGCTTTGGGGACTGCGGACCACACCTAATCGGTCGACCGGAAGAACTCCATTCTTCTTGGTCTACGGAGCTGAAGCAGTCTTGCCGAGTGATCTTCTCCACAATGCTCCTCGAGTTGAACTCTACAACGAAGCAGAAGCTGAACAAGCGCGGCAGGACGCAGTCGACCTCTTAGAGGAGGAAAGGGAGATGGCTCTGATCCGATCGACCATCTACCAACAAGACTTGCGTCGCTTCCATGCCAGAAACGTGAAGAGTCGAGCCTTCCAGGAAGGAGATTTGGTTCTCCGAGTGGATCAGCAGAAACAACACAAGCTTGCTCCTTCTTGGGAAGGACCCTTCATCGTCACCAAAGTCCTCCACAACGGGGCGTACCGTCTGTACAATGTCAAACACAATATCAACGAGCCTCGAGCTTGCAACGCGGAACTACTCCGCCCATTTTACACTTAAATTTATCACTCGGATGAGTTGTAATAAAAGTACTTCTGTAGTCCATGTTTTGCAAGATAATAGTGTCATAATTTCCCCAACGATTTTTGTCACTTTTATTTGTTCAGTAAAAATTTCCCCCTCAGCGGGTGACTTAGCCGCGAATCCGTTTCGCCTAAGTTTGTAAAAAATCCTTACCGAGTGGTGAGCCAGCCTTCCACTCGGGGGCTTAGCTGCGAATCCGTTTCGCCTAAGTTTCAATAAAATCCTACGGAATGATAAGCCAGACTTTCACTCGGAGGCTTAGCTGCGAATCCGTTTCGCCTAAGTTTCAATAAAATCCTACCGAGTGATAAGCCAGACTTTCACTCGGAGGCTTAGCTGCAGTCCAAGTACTCGCCTAAGTTCGAATAAAATCCTACCGAGTGGTGAGCCAGACTCCCACTCGGGGGCTTAGCTGCAGCCCAGTGCTCGCCTAAGTTTGAATAAAATCCTACCGAGAGGCGAGCCAGACTCCCACTCGGAGGCTTAGCTGCAGTCTAAACACTCGCCTAAGTACAAGTACAACATGCGCTCGCAAAGAGGACGAGGTGCAGGTCGACTGCGACCCTCTCCTCTGAGCTACGCCACAAATACAACGTGCGCTCGCAATGAGGACGAGGCGCAAGTCGACTGCGACCCTCTCCTCTGAGCTACGCCACAAATACAACGTGCGCTCACAAGGAGGACGAGGTGCAGGTTGACTGCGACCCTCTCCTCTGAGCTACGCCACAAGTACAATGTGCGGTTGTAAGGAGGACGAGGCGCAGGTCGACTGTGTCCCTCTCCTCTGAGCTACGCCACAAGTACAACATAAGAATCCTACCGAGTGAAGAGCAGACCTCTCACTCGGGGGCTTAGCTGCAGCCCAGCGCTTGCCTAAGATATAAAAATCCTACGAAGTGAAGAGCAGACCTCCCACTCGGAGGCTTAGCTGCAGCCCTGTGCTCGCCTAAGTTATAAAAATCCTGCCGAGTGAAGAGCAGACCACTCACTCGGGGGCTTAGCTACAGCCCAGCGCTCGCCTAAGATATAAAAATCCTACCGAGTGAAGAGCAGACCTCTCACTCGGGGGCTTAGCTGCAGCCCAGTGCTCGCCTAAGATATAAAAATCCTGCCGAGTGAGGAGCAGACCTCCCACTCGGGGGCTTAGCTGCAGCCCGGCGCTCGCCTAAGATATAAAAAATCCTACCGAGTGAAGAGCAGACCTCTCACTCGGGGGCTTAGCTGCAGCCCATCGCTCGCCTAAGATATAAAAATCCTACAGAGTGAAGAGCAGACCTCCCACTCGGAGGCTTAGCTGCAGCCCTGTGCTCGCCTAAGTTATAAAAATCCTGCCGAGTGAAGAGCAGACCTCTCACTCGGGGGCTTAGCTGCAGCCCAGCGCTCGCCTAAGATATAAAAATCCTACCGAGTGAAGAGCAGACCTCTGACTCGGGGGCTTAGCTGCAGCCCAGTGCTCGCCTAAGATATAAAAATCCTGCCGAGTGAGGAGCAGACCTCCCACTCGGGGGCTTAGCTGCAGCCCGGCGCTCGCCTAAGATATAAAAAATCCTGCCGAGTGAAGAGTAGATCTCCCACTCGGGGGCTTAGCTGCAGCCCAGCGCTCGCCTAAGGTATAAGAATCCTACCGAGTGAAGAGCAGACATCCCACTCGGAGGCTTAGCCGCAGCCTAGTGCTTGCCTAAGTGAATTAAAGAATAAGTCGACTGCAGTGGGTGTCTTGCTTTAAACCTGCAAAAGACATTTCGAGCCAAAAGCAAGCATATTCAAACATCAAATCCAAGTTCAGGTCGATACCTGAAGGAACCGAAAGTGCTCAGGTGCTAAGCCTGTTAAGGTTTATCGGTTACAAATTCACTCGGCATACCGAGGCAAATTTGAAGTGTTGAGCTCAAAGAAGTTTTTTACCCCTCCAGTGGAGGGCTAGAAGGTGCAACAAACTCATCAAGATCAATTCCGTCCGCGATCCGAGTGGCGGCAGCGATGAAGGTTTCCATGAAGGACCTGAAGTCGTGTTTCTTGGTGTTGGCCACCCGAAAAGCCGCCAGCTTGTCTTCTCGCGCATCTTTGCAGTGGACTCGAGCCAGACACAGAGCAACATCTGCGCCGCACCTAGCAGAGGACTTTTTCCACTCCTGCACTCGACCAGGAACCGTGTTCAGTCGAGCCATCAGCGACTCGAGGTCGTTCTGGAGCGTCTCCCCGGGCCAGAGCGTTGTGTCAATGCGAGAGGTGGCGACCTTCAGCCTTGCGAGATAGTCCACGACAGCAGCAACGCGAGACTCAAGTCGGAACACATTCATTGCAACTTCATCGTTCACCAGAGAGTTGACGGGGTCAAGGTTTGGCTCCAGCCGACTAGTTTCCTCTTCAAAGTTTTGGCAAAATTCTGCAAGGACAATCACCGAGTCAAGGCGATGGTCGAATGCAAAGATCACTATGAAAATAACTGTTTAACGCAAAGGATTACCTTCGAGCATGAGGAACAACTTCTTGGCAAGACCGCTCAGAAAGGCCTCCAGGTCATTCTTCTTCCCAGCCAACTGACTGGCTTTGTCATTCAGAGCAGCTTTGTCGTTCTTCAGTCGACTAACCTCCTTGTTGGCAATTTCAAGAGCAGCTTTCAGATTAGTATTTTCTTCTTCGAGCTTGGTGACTGAAGCTAACTTCTCGTCAGCAAGTTTGGTCTTCTCAGCCAGTTCAAGATCTTTCTTCTTCTGGGCCTCCTTCACCTTACCTGTAAAGCAGATGAAGGTCAGATTTTTGAAACAGATGAAGGACAAAAGCAGTCGTCGAGGTCTCACCAAACATACCTTTGGTCTCCTCCTTCGCCTTCGTCAGATTCTCTTGGACCAACTTCAGATCCAGCTCGAGCTGAATGTGCTTGTTCTCCAGCTCGGTGTAACGAGCTGCAAGGTCGCAGGATTTCTGCGAAGAACCAATCGACAAAATGTCAAAGATAATTCACTTCCGAGTGGATAAGGAAAAGTCATGTGTTTCTAAGACTACAGCCGAATATAAACATTCGACCGTAGTCTCGGGGACTACACCCAGTGGGTGCACTCAGCGTGCCCCCACTAGTCCTATTAACATAGAGTCGACCAGTCGACTGAAAAAAAACAACAGGACGTGTTCTTCAGACTGTAACCGACTGCCAGCAGTCGACCACAGTCTCGAGGACTACACCCAGTGGGTGCACTCAGCATGCTCCCACCGGTTTTGCGAAATCCATTCAACTTAGTCGAATGACGGAAGAACTTAATTTATAAAGCCTATGACCGACTGCCAGCAGTCGACCATAGCCTTGGGGACTACACCAAGCGGGTGCACTCAGCGTGCCCCCGCTAAACCGGAGTATCAATCGACACACCCAGTGGGTGACTACTACGGATTCCGAAAAGAAAGACTTTCAGATAGCATATCCTAACAGAACAAACGATGTTCGACTGACCTGAACATTTCTTTGAAGGGCAGAGCTGGCGTCGTAAGCTGCCTGGCTTGCTTCCCGGATGGCCTTCACCTGCTCCATCATGACCCCTGCTTGGCGTATCGCTTCCTTTGCAGCACTGGCTTGGTCCTCTGGGACATGGTGCGTCGTGAAGAGGGAAGACTGTGCGGCACTTGACGAAGCGGGGTGAGCACTCGTCAACGGCACCGCGAAGGACACGGTGTGTCGAGTGGTGTTCTCCTCCTCCGCGACCAGAGTCTCGGGCGCCGTCACATCTTGGACCACCCTGCCGGCAGACGCTTCCTGCTCCTCCTGTGCTTCAGTGGTTCCTCATCGTCATCATTGTCAGGAAGAGTGATAACGACATTGGATGGAGCTACAGAAAAGAATCAGAATTAGAGACCAAGAGTCAATTGACTAAAAACGGAATTAAGAGAGTGGTACCAGGTTTGGAGGTTGCGGCATCCTCCATTTCATGATCGTTAGCCCTGGCTGAGGTCTCGGAAGTAGCAGCACTGCAATTCCAAAAAATCAGTCGGCTAACTCAAGTGTCAATCAAAGATAAAGCTTGCACAAAACAAGAAGACTCAAGCAGCATGTTTACCCTGATATGGTGGGGATGGACACCTTCATCTTCGGCAGGACCTTGGTCGGCTTCGACGGTGCCACCCTGGACTGCTTCGGAGCCTTTTCAGTCGGCACCGGAGAAGTGGTCCGAGGGCGCTTGGTCGACTGCGCGACAGCCGCAACCCCCTTACCTCGTTCAGTCGCAGGGTCATGGGCAACCTTCGACCGCCTTTCCAAGCGCGGTGGTGTGACCTCCTCCTCCTCCTCTTCTTCTTCCTCCTCATCATCATCTTCATCAGCATCCGAGTCCCACTCCTCCTGGCTCTCGCCTCCACTCGCTTCTCCCTCTTCAGTCGGAGTCTGTGCTCCATTGGGCATCGAGTACAGTTCGGTGAGGGCCTGTTAGACATCAAGACAAAGCTCAATCGACCAATTTGCGAAGAAAGCGGAAATAAGTATGGCAAGAATACAATTGGAGGTAGAGTGGACATACCTTGTCTGGAATGCTGCAATGGTCGAGTGGAGGAATCCTCCTGGCTCCACGAGGGTTATCCTTGTTCACAGTGACCTCGGCCATCCACCTTTCCAGCGTGGCATCGTCGACTGCTTCTGGGTTGATCCAAGTCTCATCTTCAGTCCCGCGGTACAACCGCATGCAATGGCTCCGAAACTGAAGAGGCTGGATACGCCGCCTAAGAAAAACCTCCAGGAGATCCATACCCGTCACTCCCTCCCGAACCAACTGGACTACGCGCTCCATCAGCATCTTCACGTCGGCTTTCTCCTCCGGAATCACCTTCAAAGAGGAAGGTTTGTTGGCTCGGTCCATGGTAAAATGAGGGAGTCCACTCGACTGCCCCGGCCTCGATTCATTCCGGCAGTAGAACCAGGTCGACTGCCAACCTCTGACCGACTCGGGGAACGTCATAGCTGGGAAGGTGCTCTTGTTCCTCATCTGGATCCCCAGACCTCCACACATCTGGATAACTTTGGTTTTGTCGTCATCTGGACTCGCCTTCTTCACGGTCTAAGTGCGACACGTGAAAATATGCTTGAACAGGCCCCAGTGCGGTCGGCAACCCAGAAAGTTTTCACACATGGACACGAATGCGGCAAGGTAGGCGATAGAGTTCGGAGTGAAGTGGTGGAGTTGCGCTCCAAAGAAGTTCAAGAAACCACGGAAGAAAATACTCGGCGGCAAAGAAAACCCACGGTCGACGTGGGTAGCCAGAAGGACACACTCACCCTCTTCCGGCTGGGGTTGCCACTCGTTCCCCGGGAGCCTTGCTGCTCCGTGGGGGATCAGACCATCGTTGGCCATGTCGAGGAGATCCTTCTCCGTGATGGTCGAACGGATCCAATCTCCTTGGACCCAGCCGTTCGGCAGACGGGATTTGGACGACGACCCGCCCCGACTGGTGGTTCTCCCCTTCGCCTTCCCCGTCACCGATGCCTTCTTCGCGCATTCCAACGCCGCCGTCTTCTCCTTCACCATGGCTGCCGGTGAAGAGCACGAGGAGCGGTTGCGCAAGGGCAAGAGCGGGCCCAGTGGACGGAGGCAGGGAGGGCAGCGAGAGAGAGAATGGATAGGTACTGTTCAAAGTTCCTCGCCGGGCGCCTTTATAAGTTCACTTCCGAGTGGATGACAGGTGGGCCGAGAGATCCAATCACATCCCGAAACAGTCGCGCATACGCGATACGTGGCGACGCGCAAGAATCGAGGCGTTTATGACCTATCCCTTCCAAGCGCCGCGGTTCGAGGCGTTTATGACCTATCCCTTCCAAGCGCCGCGGTCCGCCCCGCTTCGCGCGCTTCCCCAAATTTCGTATCCTGCAGAATCCGTGAACGGCAGAACGATCTGTCAGGCACGAGATTTCCTGCGACCCGTCGCTCGGAAATTGTTAAGTCCAAAAGGTCACTCGATGAAAGAAAAGAATGGATCGAGTCGACTGAAGAAAAGTTGCTGATTATCAACAAAGAGGTTATTGGATCAAGGCAATGCATATCCAACACGCAGAAGCAAGTCGGAAACAACATCAACTCCTTCTTCATTCAAGCCTCAATCCATTCGGCGGCTAATGATGGAGTCATGTACCTAGGGTAGGGTCATAGACCTGATCAAAGTACCCTACCCAAGGACACCCTTAGAAGGGATCACCTTCCAGTCGACCAAGGAGGACTCCACTCGACAGACTTGAAGGACTCGACCATGAAGACCCACTCGACCATCAGAAGGTCAGGAAGCACTCTGTACTGCAACGGTCTATAATTAAGTAGACTTTATGGTAGTTAAGACGCTTTATGTGGGTCGTTACCAGTAACGCCCCAGACTTAATGTACTTTAAACCTCGCATTACTGAGGGCCGGAGGGGTATGGCAAGCACTATATAAGCCACCCCCCACCTCAGTGTAAAGGGTTCGCACCCCTGTAATTCATATACACATAATCCACTTGACCGCCTCCGGGCTCTGAGACGTAGGGCTTTTACTTCCTCCGAGAAGGGCCTGAACTCGTACATCTCTTGTGTTTACAACCTCTCCATAGCTAGGACCTTGCCTCTCCATACCTACCCCCCACTCTACTGTCAGACTTAGAACCACGACAGAACAATAAAAGCACAAAGAATTATTCAAAGACCAAAATGATATTTTGTAAGTGCATTTGTAAGAGCATTTTTAAGTGCACTTTTTTGTCAGCCAAGTGACAGAACTACATGACCAACAAATTAGCAAACTAGTACTTTCGTAAGTGTATTTTTTTAAACATCATATTTGTATTGTCATGTACTAATTTTTTATGCATCCTATATATTAATCGTGAAAAAGAACATAATGCACTTGCTTACATTAGTAATGCTAGATGTTAGTTGTTGGAATCTTCTTATACTGAATTATCTAGAATATAAAATCAGTCATTCTACATTCATCGATGTTGTCCATTGAAACATATCATCGAGAGGGGAAGTCAACCGCCGATTATCACTATACACCAACGTCGGGTATTTTCTCAAATAACTGAGAGGCACACATCTACCATCGGCATTTCCTCTCATAGGTGAGAGTTTTGTTTTCACCTTCGGCTATTAAAAATCAAACCCTTTTTTTATATTATCTACCCTTTTTATCAATGCAATCATCATATATATGCACAAAAAAATATGAAAAATTAGGACATATCATAATACATACACATACATATCATCATATACACTACATATCATCCGTGAAAAAATTCATCATATATATATAGAGGAAAAACAGGACAGAGAGGAGGCCGGAGGCCGGCCGGACCGAATGGGGAGTTTTCTATGAACCAAAAGAATGCCACATGACATGTCCGATGACCGGACCGCCTCTCTCATGAATGTCCGACATCCCCGCCTCTCTCTCATGAAAAAAGTATTCTACGAATAAAAAACATCATATTATATGAATAAAGAACATCATATTCCATCCACATCCATGCATACATATGAATAAAAAACATCATATATATGATCATCTATGAACAAAACAAACATCATATTCTATGAAAAAAATCATCACATATATGAACAAAAAAATTATGAAAAATCAGGACATATTATAATATATACACATACATGTCATCATATACACTACATATCATCTTTGAAAAAATCATCATATATATAAAAAAGGACAGAGAGGAGGTGGTCGGCCGGACCGAACGGGGAGGAGAGGTGCGGCATGGTCGGGGCAGGCCGGGGGCGCAGGGCGGCGTTGGGACAGGGCTGGGCACGGGGCAAACGGCGTCGAGGCAGGGCGCACGGGGCGCCACGTCGGGGAAGTGTAGGGACGCGGGGCAAAGGCGACGAGGAAGGGGCGGCGACGGCGACAGTGACCTCAGGACGGCTCGGGGAGGTGATAGCGACGTCGGGGCAGGGGTGCGGCCGGCGTCGAGGAGCAGCCTAGCGGCGTTCAATATAAGAATGGGCGGGTGGTGGGAAATCTCCGAAGTGGTGTGTTATATAGCAACCACCTTTGGTCCCGGTTCATGGCAAAAACCAGGACCAATGTAGACCCTTAAACCCGGTTGGTGCCACAAACTGGGACCAAGGGTAAATTTCCAGTAGCCCAAAGTGCGGGAAGCAGAGACCTTTGGTCCCGGTTCATGGCACCACCGGGAATAAATGTCAATTTCTAGTAGCCCAAAGGGTGGGAAGCAGAGCCATTTGGTCCCGATTGGTGGCACCAACCAGGACTAAATGTGGGCATTGGTCTCGGTTGGGGGCAAGAACTGGGACCAATGGCATGTGCCTACACAGCCACGGTGCGGAGGAAGTTTAGTCCCACCCGCTAGCTAAGAGAGGCCAGGACCTGTTTATAAGCCCTGCTGCTCCTTCGATGTCGAGCTCCTCTTTAATGCAGGCTTACGGGCCTAAACACACTCTCTCTGCCTGTAGGCCTACTGGGCCAACTGCGGGCCTGAATCCTGGCCCATGGTTGGGTTTCTAGTCATATTCAGGCCATGGTGGCCCAATAGGGGCATTTTTTAGTTTTTTCCAGTTTTTTTGTTTTGTTTTTGCTTTATTTATTTTATTTTGTTTCTACTTACAATTTTTCAGTGATTCTTTTTGCTTTTAGGTCACAAAAATTATAAAGTTTTTGTTAGTGCCATTAGTTTTCAAATTTGAATAGTATAAATTCAAATTCTATGAAATTTGTGTGAATCACTAGTTTGTGAATAACTTTACTAAAAAAATAGACTTTTGAGTGATTCTTTGTCCTTCTATTTAATATTACTGTGTTTTATTGTTATATTCAATTTGGTAATTTTTAGGTTATTTTGAATGTCTGTTTTAATCAAAAACAAATTTTGTTATTTTTGTTTGCTATTAAAGTTTCTAACAAAAAAATATTTATGAAAATTCTTTTTGCTATTAATGTTTCGAACAAAAAATACTTTGATAACTTTATTGTATTCAAAATGCACCATTTAAAGCCACATCATCAATTTTTAACCCTTTCCGACTTAATTTGCTATTTTTCATGCATTTACTGACTTTTTGAGCTAGATGACCCTGAAATTGAAAAGGACTACAAATGAACTCTGAAAAGGTTGAAAGTTGGCATGGTATCATAATTTCACCCACATCGCATGTCATAAAAAATTGAGAGGAGTACAACAGAAACTGGATGCACTTCGTGTACAAAACGGACAATCTTTTTCGAAGTATCAGGGTTTCAGACGAAAACTCATCTGTTACAAGGGATTTCATTTTTTAAACTTATTTGAACTCCAGACTTTTTATGTGTTCGAAATGCACCATTCAAAGCCACATCATCAATTTTCAACCCTTTCTGACTTCATTTGCTATTTTTCATGAATTTACTGATTTTTTAAGATAAATGACCCTTAAATTGGAAAGCTGCCAATGAACTCTGAAATGGTTGAAAGTTGGCGTGGTATCATTATTTCACCCACATATCATGTTCTAAAAAGTTGAGAGGGTTACGGTAAAAACTGGATGCACTTCGTGTACAAAACGGACAATCTCTTTCGAAGTATCATAGTTTCGAACGAAAACTCATCTGTTAAAAAGGGATTTCATTTTTTCGAACTTATTTGAACTCTAGTCTTTTTGTGTGTTTAAAATGCACCATTCAAAGCCACATCATCAATTTTCAACCATTTCTGACTTCATTTGCTATTTTTCATAATTTACTGATTTTTGAGCTAAATGACCCTTAAATTGGAAAGCACTGCAAATGAACTCTGAAAAGGTTGAAAGTTGGCATGGTATCACCATTTCACCCACATAGCATGTTCTAAAAAGTTGGGAGGGTTACAGCAAAAACTGGATGCACTTCGTGTACAAAACGGACAATCTTTTTCGAAGTATCAGGGTTTCGGATGAAAACTCATCTGTTATAAAGGGATTTCATTTTTTTAAACTTATCTGAACTCCAAGCTTTGTGTGTGTTGAAAATGCACCATTCAAAGGCACATCATCAATTTTCAACCCTTTCTCACTTCATTTGCTATTTTTCATGCATTTACTGATTTTTTTGAGCTAATTGACCCTGAAATTGAAAAGCACTGCAAATGAACTCTGAAAAGGTTGAAAGTTGGCATTTCACCCACATAGCATGTTCTAAAATTTTCAGAGGGTTAAGGAATCACAATAATTGAAATTGAAAAGTATTTTTCATCTTACAAAGGAATTTCATTTCTTGACATGTAACTATAGTGATATTCTAGATCAAAGGCATCATCATAATTGTTTTGGAGAGAAAGTCTTCACTTTTTCTTCGCTTGTGTCCTTTTCTTATTGCGCTGTAACCATGGATAATATTCATCATTTAACAGGGTGCTTGGGTCAGCCTTGACTGTGAAGGGAGGAATTTCATCAAACTTCTCATAATCTTCAGACAAGTCTGCCTTGCCCTCCACTCACATGATGTCTCTTTTTCCTGAAAGAACTATGTGACGCTTTGGCTCATCATATGATGTATTCACTTTCCTTTTTTTTCTAGGTTTGGTAGACATGCCCTTCACATAAAAACCTGCTCCACATCATTGGCTAGGATGAATGGTTCGTCTGTGTACCCAAGATTGTTCAGATCCACTGTTGTCATTCCATATTATGGGTCTACCTGTACCCCGCCTCCTGACAGATTGACGCATTTGAACTGAAACAAATGGACCTTAAAATCATGTCCATAGTCAAGTTCCCATATGTCCACTATGTAACCATAATATATGTCCTTTCCCCTCTTGGTTGCTGCATCAAAGCGGACACCACTGTTTTGGTTGGTGCTCTTTTGATCTTGGAGGAACATGTAAAATGTATTCACATTTATCTCATACCCTTTGTAAGTCAATACAGTCGAGATGTTCCCCTGACCAATGAGTACAGCTTATCAGAAATAGTGCTGTCACCCATGAGACGTGTTTGCAACCAACTGCCGAAAGTCTTGTGTTCACATGCAATCCAGTCGTCACACTGCTTGGGTGTTTTGGAGTGTAGAATATTCTTGTGTTCATTGACATACGAGGTCACCAAGGTAGAATTCTATAGAACTGTGTAGTGTGCTTAAAAACAAGAATGCCCGTCCTACATATTATTGAGTACCCTCCTAGCATGCCTTCTCCAGTCAATCTCCCCTCATACCGCGACTGATCGTGGGAGACCAATCTTCTTAAGGTTAGGAATGAAGTCAACACAAAACCCAATGACCTCCTCTATTTGATGGCCCGTGGAGATGCTTCCTTCTGGCCTAGCACACTTACGAACATATTTCTTTAAGACTCCCATAAACCTCTCAAAGGGGAACATATTGTGTAGAAATACAGGGCCCAGAATGGCAATCTCATTGACTAGATGAACTAGGACGTGCGTCATGATATTGAAGAAGGATGGTGGGAACACCAGCTCGAAACTGACAAGTCATTGCGCCAAATCACTCCTTAACCTTGGTAGGATTTCTGGATCGATCACCTTCTGGGAGATTGCATTAAGGAATGCATATAGTTTCATAATGGCTAATCAAATGTTTTCCGGTAGGATCCCCCTCAACGCAACCGGAAGAAGTTGCGTCATAATCACGTGGCAGTCATGAGACTTTAGCTTCTGAAACTCTTTCTCTGCCATATTTATTATTCCCTTTATATTCGACGAGAAGCCAGACAGGACCTTCATACTGAGCAGGTGTTCATAGAAGATTTCCTTCTCTTCTTTGGTAAGAGCATAGCTGGCAGGACCTTCATACTGCTTTGGAGGCATGTCGTCTTTTTTGTGCACACGTTGCTGGTCCTGTCGTGCCTGCAGTGTATCTTTTGTCTTCCCATACATGCCCAAGAAGCCTAGTAGTTTCATGCAAAGATTCATCATCACGTGCATCACGTCGATTGCAGAGCGGACCTCTCACTACTAGGGAAAAGGCTAGCAGCAGTGCTGGTTTTAGGTGTATCAGTAGCGTGGGGAGTGGCGCTACTAATAAGGTGCTATAGCTAACACATAGCAGTAGCGCGTGCTCACCGGCGCTACTGCTACACAAGTGTAGTAGCAGCGTGGTTAGTGGAAGCTCACTACTGCTAGTAGCTCTAGCGCGCTTTGCCTGCACGCGCTACTGCTACCGCGGCGCTGCTGCTAACTTTTATACACTCGCTACTGCTAATATAAGTAGTTTTTGTTTTTTTGGCATATTTGTTTTGTATTTGAACAGGCTTTATAGAAGAATCTTTAGCACATAGAAATGTCATCATGATACACATACAAATGCCTGCGTGACCACAAATGTAATCATAGCATATACATACAAATAGTCTCATCATAATCATCATCCAACACAAAGTGGTATCTTGTCATCATCTTGAAAATAGCGATACATGCAAGTCTCGAATACTTGCAACTACAACAACGTCATCCATCTAAACAAAGGTATACGCAAGAAGAGCTATCACTGTGAGTGAGAGCGGAACTATGTAGTACATGAGGTGCCGGTTACGACTCCTCTCTCGCGCTAGCGTGAACCTCAAGTAACTAGCTTCTCCTTCTTGTCTGCTTTTGAAGCCTTTATGGCTGGCGCCCGTGAACCCATTCACTTGCGCCTAACACTCATGCCACTCGTTGTACACCCCAGGAACCTTCCCTTTGTACATGACATAGCAATTCCATCTCGCCATCAAGAAACTAGGTACCTGTTAGAGATGCATGTTCATGAAGAGGATGTACAATCATATATATGCAACAAAATATACTAGAGCAACACCGAAAATGAAAGGGTTAGCAACTAGATGCAACGTACAGTATGCAAATTAATTAACTAGAGGTACGCAGGTCATCGTACGCAAACTAACAAAGTAGCATTATGCAAGTTCAGCAGGGACCGTGGACATCACAAAGTTTCATTGCTACAAAAAGTATACAAGTTCAACCGACACATATCATCATCATCGGCATCATAAATCACTAGAAGTTCCATCCTTCCATATCATCGAGGATGAACCCTAGCTTCTTGAATGGCGTGAGGTCTAGACGTTGCATGCCTATGTGAGTTCGAACGTCAGCTCGCGATATAGGGCCGTGGTGGAACATCCCCTTCTCATCGACGACTTCTTTCATGATGATCATCGCAATGTCGCTTTGGATGCGAAAGAAGTTATCTCTAAGTTTATAATCCGCTTCTCCAAGAGATTCTAGCCACTTGTGGATATGATCATCATTTCTGCTTCTCATGCGAAGCTTTTGGTGATCCGTGTTGAACTGAATCATGAGATGGACGATGTAGAATCCATCCTTCTTGCATGGTTTTGGGACATGGATGCAGGAGAAGATAGTTTGATGCGCGAAACCCATCTTCTTGTTCCTTTGTTTCCTGATCTGCACATGGCCACCTCTAAAGTTGAAGCCTTGGAGAGCATCATCTAGAATATACATTATGTGGGTGTAGTCTTTTTTCTCGTAGTCTCTGGAAGGGTCAAAATACACAGTGTGGGAGACTTGTGGGTAAAGAACGACAAGGACGGCGCGCCCGTTGCTGCGGGGAAAAGACACCTCAAATTATTCCCCATATGAGAGAGAAGGAATGATTGAAATGTACGAAAGGGTTATCCGGAGCTGACTTACTTTGGATGATAAGGCACGAGGACAATTTCCCGGTCCTTATTCTATACCACGAAGTTTTGGAAGTACTCCCTAGCAGTTTCACGCTCAAAGTCGCCGAGACTCAAGAAAGACTCGTGCATGTAGTACGGATCCGCCACACAGATTTGCGAGACTTCTTCACTCTTCATGACGGAGCTCATATGTAGCGCAAAAAGGCGGACGATTGTAAAATCGAGTCGCCTTGTTAGAAACATCTCAAAGATATGGTCAAACCGCAGGAAGAACACCTTCACGAGACGTGTCTCAACGTAGCACTTCCCTTCAGGCACACGAGTCGCGTATGTCGGATCCTGGATCCTTTGAGGCTAGTAGGCTTTTCTCAGTCGACAGCACATGGTCGGGCAGTCTCCTATGATCCCCTGATAGTGCCTCCAGCGGTTTTGGTGGTAGCATCGGCTCTCCCGTGAGATGGAACATGAATGTACCTTTCATGGGTACACGCTCTTCAGAATGCATCGTCTGGCTGCTATGTGCTCTGGCTTATTTGGAGGCAGTTATCTTCCCCGATCTCTTCCTCTCCTTTTTCTTGTGCACACCTTCCAGACCCTTCCTTAACCCCTGCCCCAGTGTTCCCGGGCTAAGTACTGTATGACCCTCGTGCCCGGCTAGTTGAGCCTGTGTTGAGGCGGCATCATCAGGCGTGTCCTGTGAGGATTTCATGAAGAGAGACTTTTTGCAATCCCTGCTATGACCCTGCCCGGGCATATCATCCATATCCTCATTAGCAAGATGATAGCCCAATTCGTCATATGGTTGACTCATCATATCTATGTCACAGTCATACGCATTTGTATTGAGGAAATCCATAGGGTCGACCTTCGTCTCATCATCCATTCTCTGTTCTATAGGAGAAATTACATCAGCCAATACTATTGCACCCCCTTCACCATGTCGTCCGCCGCTCTCACCAGGCACTACAGGAGCTGGTAATTGCGTAGGCGGGGTGGTGGTCTCCGCACATGCTTGTTTATGTGTGGTTATTGGTGTGCTCTCAGCAGGCTCCAGACGAATAAGATTCTTCGGCCATAGCAGCACCCAACCCTTGCAGCTTCCAATCCGTGGCGGGGTCTCGTCGTCCGCTCCCACATGTTGTACTGGAGGAGGCAAATCCTCGTGCCCCGATTTCACACTGGTCAAGCTAACCCTGAAGTGCCCAGCGGAGATTATAAAGGAGCTCTACATGTGTCTCTGAAGGTACATGTTGAGTTGGCATATTTCGAGATTAGGATTTGTCACACCGATTGTCGGAGAGGTATCTTTGGGCCCACTCGGTAATGCACATCACTATAAGCCTTGCAAGCATTGTAACTAATGAGTTAGTTGCGGGATGATGTATTACGGAACGAGTAAAGAGACTTGCCGGTAACGAGATTGAACTAGGTATTGGGATACCGACGATCGAATCTCGGGCAAGTAACATACCGATGACAAAGGGAGCAACGTATGTTGTTTTGCGGTTTGACCGATAAAGATCTTCGTAGAATATGTGGGAGTGAATATGACCATCCAGGTTCCACTATTGGTTATTGACCGGAAACGTGTTTCGGTCATGTCTACATAGTTC
The DNA here is from genome assembly GCA_963921465.1 of Triticum timopheevii. NCBI lineage: Eukaryota > Viridiplantae > Streptophyta > Magnoliopsida > Poales > Poaceae > Triticum > Triticum timopheevii. The sequence goes on along the minus strand of OY997270.1, from coordinate 481,646,025 downwards.
TCGAACCCGTAGGGTCCGCACGCTTAAGGTTTCGATGACAGTTTTATTATGAGTTTATGAGTTTTGATGTAACGAAGGAGTTCGGAGTCCCGGATGAGATCAGGGGCATGATGAGGAGTCTCGAAATGGTCGAGACGTAAAGATCGATATATTGGACGACTATATTCGGACTTCGAAAAGGTTCCGAGTGATTCGGGTATTTTTCGGAGTACCGGAGAGTTACGGGAATTCACCGGGGAGTATATGTTGGAAATATGCCCTAGAGGCAATAATAAATTAGTTATTATTATATTTCCTTGTTCGTGATAATCATTTATTATCCATGCTATAATTGTATTGATAGGAAACTCAGATACATGTGTGGATACATAGGCAACACCATGTCCCTAGTAAGCCTCTAATTGACTAGCTCGTTGATCAATAGATGGTTACGGTTTCCAGACCATGGACATTGGATGTCGTTGATAACGGGATCACATCATTAGGAGAATGATGTGATGGACAAGACCCAATCCTAAGCCTAGCACAAAGATCGTAGTTCGTATGCTAAAGCTTTTCTAATGTCAAGTATCATTTCCTTAGACCATGAGATTGTGCAACTCCCGGATACCGTAGGAATGCTTTGGGTGTACCAAACGTCACAACGTAACTGGGTGGCTATAAAGTTGCACTACAGGTATCTCCGAAAGTGTCTGTTGGGTTGGCACGAATCGAGACTGGGATTTGTCACTCCGGTAAACGGAGAGGTATCTTTGGGCCCACTCGGTAGGACATCATCATAATGTGCACAATGTGACCAAGGGGTTGATCACGGGATGATATGTTACGGAACGAGTAAAGAGACTTGCTGGTAATGAGATTGAACAAGGTATCGGTATACCGACGATCGAATCTCGGGCAAGTATTGTACCGCTAGACAAAGGGAATTGTATACGGGATTGATTGAGTCCTTGACATCGTGGTTCATCCGATGAGATCATCGTGGAACAAGTGGGAGCCAACATGGGTATCCAGATCCCGCTATTGGTTATTGGCCGGAGAACGTCTCGGTCATGTCTGCATGGTTCCCGAACCCGTAGGGTCTACACACTTAAGGTTCGATGATGCTAGGGTTATAAAGGAAGTTTGTATGTGGTTACCGAATGTTGTTCGGAGTCCCGGATGAGATCCTGGATGTCACGAGGAGTTCCGGAATGGTCCGGAGGTAAAGATTTATATATTGGAAGTCCTGTTTTGATCACAGGAAAAGTTTCGGGTTTTATCGGTAACATACCGGGACCACCGGGAGGGTCCCGGGGGTCCACCAAGTGGGGCCACCATCCCTGGAGGTCTGCATGGGCCAAGTCTGGGAGGGGACCAGCCCCTGGTGGGCTGGTGCGCCCCCCCCCCCACAAGGGCCCAAGGCGCCTAGGGTTTGGGGAGGGGGCGCCCCACCTTGCTTGGGGGGCAAGTTTCCCCCTCTCCCCCCCCCCTTGGCCGCCCCCCTAGATGGGATCTAGGGCTGGCCGCCGCCCCTAGGGGGTGGAAACCTAGGTGGGGGCGCAGCCCCCTCTCCCCCTATAAATAGTGGAGGCATAGGAGCAGCCCAACACACGAAGTTCTTCTCCTGTTGGCGCAGCCCTACCTCTCTTTCTCCTCATATCTCGCGGTGCTTGGCGAAGCCCTGCTGGATCACCACGCTCCTCCATCACCACCACGCCGTTGTGCTGCTGCTGGACGGAGTCTTCCTCAACCTCTCCCTCTCTCCTTGCTGGATCAAGGCATGGGAGACGTCACCGGGCTGTACGTGTGTTGAACACGGAGGTGCCGTCCGTTCGGCACTAGGATCTCCGGCGATTTGGATAACGACGAGTATGACTCCTTCAACCCCGTTCTCTTGAACGCTTCCGCTTAGCGATCTACAAGGGTATGTAGATGCACTCTCCTTCCCCTCGTTGCTGGTTTCTCCATAGATAGATCTTGGTGACACGTAGGAAAATTTTGAATTTCTGCTACGTTCCCCAACAGTGGCATCATGAGCTAGGTCTATTGCGTAGATTCTTTGCACGAGTAGAACACAAAGTAGTTGTGGGCGTTGATGTTGTTCAATATGCTTACCGTTACTAGTCCAATCTTGATTCGGCGGCATCGTGGGATGATGCGGCCCGGACCGACCATACACGTACTCTTACGTGAGACAGGTTCCACCGATTGACATGCACTTGTTGCATAAGGTGGCTAGCGGGTGCCAGTCTCTCTCACTTTAGTCGGATCGGATTCGATGAAAAGGGTCCTTATGTAGGGTAAATAGCAATTGACATATCAAGTTGTGGTTTTTGCGTAGGTAAGAAAAGTTCTTGCCAGAAACCCATAGCAGCCATGTAAAACATGCAAACAACAATTAGAGGACGTCTAACTTGTTTTTGCAGGGTATGCTATGTGATGTGATATGGCCAAGAAGAATGTGATGAATGATATGTGATGTATGAGATTGATCATCTTTTTGTAATAGGAATCACGACTTGAATGTCGATGAGTATGACAACCGGCAGGAGCCATAGGAGTTGTCTTTATTTATTGTATGACCTGCATGTCATTGAACAACGCCATGTAATTACTTTACTTCATTGCTAACCGGTAGCCATAGTAGTAGAAGTAATAAGTTGGCGAGACAACTTCATGGAGACACGATGATGGAGATCATGATGATGGAGATCATGGTGTCATGCCGGTGATGATGATGATCATGGAGCCCCGAAGATGGAGATCAAAAGGAGCAAAATGATATTGGCCATATCATGTCACTTTTTGATTACATGTGATGTTTATCATGTTTATGCATCTTATTTGCTTAGAACCACGGTAGTAAATAAGATGACCCCTCATTAAAATTTCAAGAAAGTGTTCCCCCTAACTGTGCACCATTGCGAAAGTTCGTCGTTTCGAAGCACCACATGATGATCGGGTGTGACAGATTCTTACGTTCACATACAACGGGTGTAAGCCAGATTTACACACGTGAAACACTTAGGTTGACTTGACGAGCCTAGCATGTACAGACATGGCCTCGGAACACAAGAGACCGAAAGGTCGAGCATGAGTCGTATAGTAGATACGATCAACATGAAGATGTTCACCGATGATGACTAGTCTGTCTCACGTGATGATCGGACACGGCCTAGTTGACTCGGATCATGTAATCACTTAGATGACTAGAGGGATGTCTATCTGAGTGGGAGTTCATAAGATGAACTTAATTATCCTGAACATAGTCAAAAGATCTTTGCAAATTTTGTCGTAAGCTCGCGCTTTAGTTCCACTTTTAGATATGTTCCTAGAGAAAATATAGTTGAAAGTTGATAGTAGCAATTATGTGGATAGTAGAAAGCTTATGTCCTTAATGCACCGCTCAGTGTGCTAAACCCCAAACGTCGTTTGTGGATATTGCGAACATCGGACATACATGTTTTGATAACTACGTGATAGTTCAGTTAAACGGTTTAGAGTTCAGGAACCAAAGACGTTTTCGAAATGTCGCGGAACATATGAGATGTTTTCGAGGGCTGAAATTGGGATTTCAGGCTCATGCCCACATCAAGAGGTATAAGACCTCCGATAATTTTCTTAGCCTGCAAACTAAGGGAGAAAAGCTCAATCATTGAGCTTGTGCTCAGATTGTCTGAGTGCAACAATCACTTGAATCGAGTGGGAGTTAATCTTCCAGATGAGATAGTGATGTTTCTCCAAAGTCATTGCCACCAAGCTGCTAGAGCTTCGTGATGAACTATAACATATCAGGGATAGATATGATGATCCTTGAGGTATTCACGATGTTTGACACCGCGAAAGTAGAAATCAAGAAGGAGCATCAATTGTTGATGGTTGGTGAAACCACTAGTTTCAAGAAGGGCAAGGGCAAGAAGGGATACTTCATGAAACGGCAAATCAGCTGCTGCTCCAGTGAAGAAACCCAAGGTTGAACCCAAACCTGAGACTAAGTGCTTCTGTGATAAGGGGAATAGTCACTAGAGCAGAATTACCCTAGATACTTGGTAGATGAGAAGGCTGGCAAGGTCGATAGAAGTATATTGGATATACATTATGTTAATGTGTACTTTACTAGTACTCCTAGTAGCACCAGGGTATTAGATACCGGTTCGGTTGCTAAGTGTTAGTAAATCGAAATAAAAGAGCTACGGAATAAACGGAGACTAGCTAAAGGTGAGCTGACGATATGTGTTGGAAGTATTTCCAAGTTTGATGTGATCAAACATCGCACGCTCCCTCTACCATCAAGATTAGTATTAAACCTGAATAATCGTCATTTGGTGTTTGTGTTGAGCATAGACATGATTGGATTATGTCTATCGCAATACGGTTATTCATTTAAGGAGAATAATGGTTACTCTGTTTATTTGAATAATACCTTCAATGGTCTTGCCCCTGAAACGAATGGTTTATTGAATCTCGATCGTAGTAATACACATTTTCATACCAAAAGATATAAGATAGTAATGATAGTACCACTTACTTGTGGCACTGCCAGATAAGTCATATTGGTGTAAAACGCATGAAGAAGCTCCATGTTGATGGATCTTTGAACTCACTCGTTTTGAAAATTTTGAGACATGCGAACCATGTCTGTTGGTGTATACGCATGAAGAAAATCCATGTAGATGGATTGTTTGGACTCACTTGGTTTTGAATCACTTGAGATATGCAAATCTTACCACATGGGCAAGATGACTGAAAAGCCTTGTTTTCAGTGAGATAGAACAAGATAGCAACTTGTTGGAAGTAACACATTTTGATGTGTGCAGTCCAATGAGTGCTGAGGCATGCAGTGAATATCATTATGTTCTTACTTCACAAATGATTCGAGTAGATGTTGAGTATATTTACTTGATGAAACACAAGTCTGAATTATTGAATGGTTCAAGTAATTTCAGAGTGAAGTTGAAGATCATTGTTACAAGAGGATAAAATGTCTATGATATGATCATAGAGATGAGTATCTGAGTTACGAGTTTGGCACACAATTAAGACATTGTGGAAATGGTTTCACAATTAATATCGCCTGGAACACCATAGTGTGATGGTGTGTCCGAACAACATAGTTGCACCCTATTGGATATGGTGCGTACCATGATGTCTCTTATCGAATTACCACTATCGTTTATGGGTTAGGCATTAGATACAACCACATTCACTTTAAATAGGGCACCACGTAATTCCGTTGAGACGACACCGTTTGAACTATCGTTTGAGAAACCTAAGTTGTCGTTTCTTAAAAGTTTGGGGCTGCGATGCTTATATGAAAAAGTTTCAGGTTGATAAGCTTGAACCCAAAGCGGACAAAATGTATATTCATAGGACACCCAAAACAGTTGGGTATACCTCCTAATTCAGATCCGAAAGCAATAGGGATTGTTTCTTGAATCAGGTCCTTTCTCGAGGAAAAGTTTGTCTCGGAAAGTTGAGTGGGAGGATGGTGGAGACTTGATATGGTTATTGAATCGTCACTACAACTAGTGTGTAGCAGGGCACAGGAAGTTGTTCCTGTGGCACCTACACCAATTGAAGTAGAAGCTTATGATAGTGATCATGAAACTTCGGATCAAGTCACTACCGTACCTCGTAGGGTGACAAGGATGCGTACTGCTTCAGAGTGGTACAGTAATCATGTCTTGAAGGTCATGTTGCTAGACAACAATGAACCTACGAGCTATGGAGAAGCGATGATGGGCCCAAATTCCGACAAATGGTTAGAAGCCTTGAAATCCGAGATAGGATCCATGTATCAGAACAAAGCATGGACTTTGGTGGACTTGCCCAATGATCGGCAAGCCATTGAGATAAATGGATCTTTAAGAAGAAGACGGACCTGAATGGTAATGTCACCATCTATGAAGCTCGACTTGTGGCGAAGAGTTTTTCACAAGTTCAAGGAGTTGACTACGATGAGTTTTTCTCATCCGTAGTGATGCTTAAAGTCTGTCGGAATCATGTTAGCATTAGCTGCATTTGTGAAATCTGGCAGATGGATGTCAAAACGAGTTTCCTTACCAGTTTTCGTAAGGAAAGGTTGTATGTGATACAATCAGAAAGGTTTTGTCGATCCTAAGGATGCTAAAAGGTATGCTAGCTCCAGCGATCCTTCCATGGACTGGAGTAAGCATCTCAGAGTTGGAATATGCACTTTGATAAGATGATCAAAGATTTTTGGTTTATACAAAGTTTATGAGAAACTTGTATTTCCAAAGAAGTGAGTGGGAGCACTATAGAATTTCTGATAAGTATATGTTGTAAACATATTGTTGATCAGAAATGATGTAGAATTTCTAGAAAGCATATAGGGTTATTTGAAAAGTGTTTTTCAATGGAAAACCTGGATTAGGCTACTTGAACATTGAGAATCAAGATCTATAAGGATAGATCAAAACGCTTAATGGTACTTTCAAATGAGCACATACCTTGACATGATCTTGAAGGTGTTCAAGATGGATCAGTCAAAGAAGGAGTTCTTGCCTGAGTTGTAAGGTATGAAGTTAAGACTTAAAGCTCGACCACGGCAGAAGATAGAGAAAGGACGAAGGTCGTCCCCTATGCTTTAGACGTAGGCTCTACAGTATGCTATGCTGAGTACCGCACCTGATGTGTGCCTTGCCACGTGTCTGGAAAGGGGGTACAAGAGTGATCCAGGAATGGATCATTGGACAGCAGTGAAAATTGTCCTTGGAGTAATAAGGACATGTTTCTCGATTATGGAGGTGATAAAGAGTTCGGCGTAAAGGGTTACGTCGATGCAAGCTTTAACACCTATCCGAATGACTCTGAGTAGCAAACCGGATACGTATAGTGGAGCAACCATTTGGTATATCTCCAAGTGGAGCGTGGAAGCCGCATTTACAATATGGCCTAGAGATTTGCAAAGTACATACGGATCTGAATGTTGCAGACCCGTTGACTAAAACCTCTCTTACAAGCATAACATGATCAAACCCCAGAACTCATTGAGTCTTAATCACATGATGATGTGAACTAGTTTAGTGACACTAGTAAACTCTTGGATGTTGGTCACATGACGATGTGACCTGTGAGTGTTAATCACATGGCGATGTGAACTAGATTATTGACTCTAGTGCAAGTGGGAGACTGTTGGAAATATGCCCTAGAGGCAATAATAAATTAGTTATTATTATATTCCCTTGTTCATGATAATCATTTATTATCCATGCTATAATTGTATTGATAGGAAACTCAGATACATGTGTGGATACATAGACAACACCATGTCCCTAGTAAGCCTCTAATTGACTAGCTCGTTGATCAATAGATGGTTACGGTTTCCTGACCATGGACATTGGATGTCATTGATAACGGGATCACATCATTAGGAGAATGATGTGATGGACAAGACCCAATCCTAAGCCTAGCACAAAGATCGTAGTTCGTATGCTAAAGCTTTTCTAATGTCAAGTATCATTTCCTTAGACCATGAGATTGTGCAACTCCCGGATACCGTAGGAATGCTTTGGGTGTACCAAACGTCACAACGTAACTGGGTGGCTATAAAGGTGCACTACAGGTATCTCCGAAAGTGTCTGTTGGGTTGGCACGAATCAAGACTGGGATTTGTCACTCCGGTAGTCGGAGAGGTATCTCTGGGCCCACTCGGTAGGACATCATCATAATGTGCACAATGTGACCAAGGGGTTGATCACGGGATGATGTGTTACGGAACGAGTAAAGAGACTTGCCGGTAACGAGATTTAACAAGGTATCGGTATACCGACGATCGAATCTCGGGAAAGTACTTTACCGCTAGACAAAGGGAATCGTATACGAGATCGATTGAGTCCTTGACATCGTGGTTCATCCGATGAGATCATCGTGGAATATGTGGGAGCCAACATGGGTATCCAGATCCCGCTATTGGTTATTGGCCGGAGAACGTCTCGGTCATGTCTGCATGGTTCCCGAACCCGTAGGGTCTACACACTTAAGGTTCGATGATGCTAGGGTTATAAAGGATGTTTGTATGTGGTTACCGAATGTTGTTCGGAGTCCCGGATGACATCCCGAACGTCATGAGGAGTTCCGGAATGGTCCGGAGGTAAAGATTTATATATGGGAAGTCCTGTTTTGGTCACCGGAAAAGTTTCAGATTTTATCGGTAACGTACCGGGACCACCGGGAGGGTCCCGGGGGTCCACCAAGTGGGGCCACCATCCCCGGAGGGCTGCATGGGCCAAGTGTGGGAGGGGACCAGCCCCTGGTGGGCTGGTGCCCCCCCCCCCCCACACAAGGGCCCAAGGCGCCTAGGGTTTGGGGAGGGGGCGCCCCACCTTGCTTGGGGGGCAAGTTTCCCCCTCTCCCCCCCTTGGCCGCCCCCCTAGATGGGATCTAGGGCTGGCCGCCACCCCTAGGGGGTGGAAACCTAGGTGGGGGCACAGCCCCCTCTCCCCCTATAAATAGTGGAGGCATAGGAGCAGCCCAACACACGAAGTTCTTCTCCTGTTGGCGCAGCCCTACCTCTCTTTCTCCTCATATCTCGCGTTGCTTGGCGAAGCCCTGCTGGATGACCACGCTCCTTCATCACCACCACGCCGTTGTGCTGCTGCTGGACGGAGTCTTCCTCAACCTATCCCTCTCTCCTTGCTGGATCAAGGCATGGGAGACGTCACCGGGCTGTACGTGTGTTGAACGCAGAGGTGCCGTCCGTTCGGCACTAGGATCTCCGGTGATTTGGATCACGACGAGTACGAATCCTTCAACCCCGTTCTCTTGAACGCTTCCGCTTAGCGATCTACAAGGGTATGTAGATGCACTCTCCTTCCCCTCGTTGCTGGTTTCTCCATAGATAGATCTTGGTGACACGTAGGAAAATTTTGAATTGCTGCTACGTTCCCCAACAGTATATGGGCCTTATTGGGCTTTAGGGGAAAGAGAGAGGAGAGACTGGGCGCCCCCCCCCCCAAGGCCTAGTCCGAATTGGACTAGTGGGAGGGGCTGCGCCCCCTCCTTCCTTCTCTTCTCTTCCCCCTTTCTTTGACTCCTACTCCTACTACTTGGAAGGGGAGGAATCCTACTCCCGGTGGGAGTAGGACTCCTCCTTGGCGCGCTTCCTCCTGACCGGCCACCCCCTCCCCCTTGATCCTTTATATACGGGGGCAGGGGGGCACCTCTAGGCACAACACAAGTTGATCTTTGTGATCGTTCCTTAGCCGTGTGCGATGCCCCCCTCCACCATATTCCACCTCTCGGTCATATCGTTGCGGTGCTTAGGCGAAGCCCTGCATCGGCAGAACATCATCATCGTCACCACGCCGTCGTGCTGATGGAACTCATCCACGACACCCTACTGGATCAGCGTCCGGGGATCGTCATCGAGCTGAACGTGTGCTGAACTCGGAGGTGTCGTACGTTCGGTACTTGGATCGGTCGGATCGTGAAGACGTACGACTACATCAACCGCGTTGTTCTAACGCTTCCGCTTTCGGTCTACGAGGGTACGTGGACAACACTCTCCCCTACGAGGATCCTTGCATGCGCGTAAGAATTTTTTTGAAATTACTACGTTCCCCAACATGGTGGACACCGCCGGTCGATATTTGTAGCAGCGCGGTTTACACCGAGCGTGCTACTGCTAAAAACTTGTCAGTAGCAAGTTTCCTGCACACGCGCTACTACTAATTAGAAGCTGCGCTCCTTTTTGAGCCACGCTGCTGCTAAGATTCTGTGTATAGGCTTTTCCCTAGTAGTGTCTAATTCTTTCCAGTAGGGCAGGTCCCAAAATATAGATTTTTTCTTCCACATGGGTGAGCTTCCCTCAGCGTCATTCAGAACAGATAGTCCGCCGGGACCCTTTCTAAAGATTACTTGTAAATCATTGACCATATCAAGTATGTGATCACCAGTACGGACGCGGGCTTCTTCCGGTGATCTGCCTCGCCTTTGAAATGCTTGCCTTTCTTTTGACATTGATGGTTGGTCGGAAGAAATCGACGATGCCCCAGGTACACATTTTTCCTATATTTTTCCAAATATATACTTTCGGTGTCATCTAAATAGTGCGTGCATGTGTGGCATCCCTTGTTTGTCTGTCCTGAAAGATTACTAAGAGCAGGCCAATCATTGATGGTAACAAATAGCAACGCATGTAGGTCAAATTCTTGCTGGTCTTGCTCATCCCACACACGTACACCTTTTCCATTCCACAGCTGTAAAATATCTTCAACTAATGGTCGTTCTCGGGTTGCTTAGGGCCTTGGATGAGCACTGGAATCATAATGAACTTCCGCTTCATGCACAGCCAAGGAGGAAGGTTATATATACATAGAGTCACGGACCAGGTGCTATGATTGCTGCTCTGCTCCCCAAAAGGATAAATGCCATCCGCGCTTAAACCAAACCATATGTTCCTTGCGTCACCTGCAAAGTCCCCCCACTTTCTCTTGATGTTTCTCCACTGTGAACCGTCCATGGGTGCTCTCAACTTCCCGTCTTTCTTAGGGTCCTCTTTGTGCCATCGCATCCACTTAGCATGCTCTTGTTGTTTCTGAACAAACGTTTCAACCATGGCATTATAGGAGCATACCACATCACCATGAAAGGAACCCTCTTCCTGGGGCGCTCGCCATCAACATCACCAGGGTCATCTCGTCTGATCTTATACCGCAATTCACTGCATACCGGGCATGCGTTCAAATCCTCGTTCGCACGACAGTAGAGGATGCAGTCATTAGGGCACGCATGTATCTTCTGCACCTCCAATCCTAGAGGGCATACAGCCTTCTTTGCTTTGTACGTATTGTCGGGCAATTCATTATCCTTTGGAAGCTTCTTCTTCACTACTTTCAGTAGCTTCTCAAATCCTTTGTCAGATACACTATTGTCTGCCTTCCATTATTGCAGTAATTCCAGTGTGGTACCGAGCTTTGTGTTGCTATTCACAATTGGGGTACAGCCCTTTTTTGTGATCCTCTAACATGCGATCGAATATCAACTTCTCCTTTTCACTTTCCCATTGTCTCTTTTCATCAACAATGACCTGGCGAAGATCATCATCGGGCACATCGTCTGGTTCCTCTTGATGTTCAGCTTCCCCCATTGCAACATCATCATATTCAGGGGGCACATAGTTGTCATCATCCTCTTCTTCTTCGTTGTCTTCCATCATAACCCCTCTTTCTCCATGCTTGGTCCAAACATTATAGTGTGGCATGAAGCCCTTCTCAAGCAGGTGGATGTGAAGGGTTTTCCGGTTAGAGTAAGACTTCGTATTCTCACAAATAGGGCATGGACAACACATAAAACCATTATGCTTGTTTTCCTCAGCTAGTTCGAGAAATTAATGCACACCCTTAATGTAATCTGAGGTGTTTCTGTCACCGTACATCCATTGCCGGTGCATCTGCGTGCATTATATATAATGAAGTGTGGCAAAAACCATTATAGAACATCATGAATAGAGAAAGTGACCAAATTAATAAAAGTTCATCATCACATTAAAACCAAATGAATGGAACGTCATTTTTTAGCAAGAAGATAAGAACAAGAGGCTCACCACGGTGGTGTCGGCGATGAGATCGGCGGGGGCGATCGACGGCGGTGAGGATGGGGATGGGACAGGACGGACCGCCAAACCTAGATAAATCTTGAGGAAAATGGAGTTTGGACAAGGAGCTTCGAGAGGAGGAAGCTTAAGTGTGGCTCGGGTATTTCATCGAACACCTCATGTGCATAGAGGTGAGCTAGAGCACCACAAAGCTCTCCCATGGCTGGCCAAAAAAACAGAGCAGTGCTCTGCTTGCGCGCAAGGGGTATATATAGGTCTCTTTTTAGTCCCGGTTTGTGACTAAAACCAGGACTAAAGGATCACATTTGGTCCCGGTTCCAGACACAAACTGGGACTAAAGGGTGTGGGCCAGGAGCGAGGCACATTGGTCCCGGTTCGTGTCTGGAACCAGGACCATGCAAAGGGGTCAGACAAACCGGGATCAATGGCCCCCGAGGCCCGCCGACCCCCTGGCCTCACGAACCGGGACTTATTAGACCATATTACCGTTATAAATCCGGGACTTATTAGATGTATCTTCACAATGGATGTACATTGGGAATAAAACACTTTCGGGAAGGGTGATGTTAAGGAGCAACACTCAACTAAATTCTAGGAAACATGCTCTGTATAAAGAGATTGAACCACAAGTACCTAATTCATGTTGTACAACTCCCTTGGATGAAAACAAAATAATTTGACCCAGTTCCATACCATGAGTTTTTTTAACTCATGTCAGTGTTCATTTTAAACAGATGGACCATCCTTCCAAATAACAATACACGCATTATAAGAAAACCATCCAGATATAACAATTTGTTTGGATTACACTTTGATAGCTGGGTACATCAACCGCTCACATGTTTGAATCGCAGGCAAATACGATTGAGCATAGCTAAAGGAAAGCGAAGCAAATACAGGATTCAGATAACTTAACGGAACAATTTAAACATTTAGGTGACCCCAAAACAATCCAAGCCTTAATCCTAGAGCTTCAAAGTGAGATCAATCCCGTCAGCAGTAGTCTCTTCCGGATTCACTTGACGCACCCCTTGCTGGCGTGCCAGGTGACCTCCATCTCCGGTGCCGGGATAGCCGCTGACAGCCTGCACCAACACTGCAGAAGATGGTTGAGCCGGAGGAAGGCTTGTGCCGGTTTGCCATGGCAACGAAGGCGACATGAAGCAGGGCCTGGGGTAGTAGTGGGCGGAAAACAGGTTGGCATGCAGGCGAGCGTTCTGCAGGTAGGTAGCATACGACGGCGCCCAGGTCATGCGCGGCAGGGACCAAGCCGGATGACGCTCCATGCGCGGCTTGTGGTTGTGCACCTTCTGGTGGCTGGCCCGCCCCCGCACGGTCTTGAAAGTGCATGGGCAAAACCTGCACTTAAACGTGCCCACCTGCGCCTCCTTGTTGGAAGACGATGACGAGTCGGTTGGCAGGGTGAACACAGTGGAACCAGACGAGGACACCACCTTTCTGGATTCGCTGGAGATGTGTATGTAAGAACTGATCGTTTTGTGTGCTTGCTTGTAGCCTATGGTGGGGATTTTATAGCAATGAAACGGGGTGAGGGATGGGTCATGTGACTGCTAACTAAGGATGGAAGTAAACACGTTTTGGATAAACAGGCATGGTAGCGTTATTTGTAGGAGTGAAATCATTTTTATAATTCTCCATATAATTACTCACTAATACCTCCTAACTATATGTATTTCCTGTCAATGATGTCATAAATTCTGTTTGCATCCATTAAATTACTCTTTCTCATTCTTAAAAAATGTTTTGCTTTCTCATTAAGAAAACTACTCCCTCCGTTCCTAAATATAAGTCTTTTAAGATGTTTCACTATGGCTACATACGGACGTATATAGACGTAGTTTAGAGCGTAGATTCACTCATTTTGCTTCGTATGTAGTCTCTTGTTGAAATCTCTAAAAAGACCTATATTTAGGAACGGAGGGAATATATTAGACTAATAAACTTGTAATGCTACAGTTGTAGATTCTACTTTCACTACACGAAAATCGCATATGCTGATTATTAAAAATACTGGATGAAGCAATATTGAACTCGGCAAACTGAAACAATCTTTTCACAATATGCCATTAGCATCTCAGTGAAGCACCAGGGTGCTGCCAGTCAGAAAACCATTGAAATGCATGTCCGTCCTAGTTAACCGCGCTAGCCCCGCGACCCGAGTTAGCCATCTATTACACACTCTTGCGTGTATACAATTGACACTGGTATACAACATGGCTTTAAAGACGGTTCTGTTAGACAACCCTTGGTCAATTTTAGGTTTTCATTACTAGCTTGAGAGGCGTCAAAACAGTCTGGTAGTGAAAAATGTTTTATGACTATTTTAATTTATTTTTTTGCAGCCAGCCCGGCTATCAAAATCACAATGAATAGTACACGGCAAGTGATCTACGACCAACCAAACACATAGTTGTAGGATTGAAGAGGTGTCAAAGGCCATGCTGAAATCTCCGCTCGGCTTGCCGATGCTGGTAGTGACACATGATAATGTCATCCCCTTTTTGAAGGCATTGCCATGGCCTCTCATCGGTGTCCCTCTTCGAGCACCGGGGGAAACACTAAGTCCGGTTGCCCAGATCGGATGACGGCAGCTTACCAACGTCGTCCCCATCCTGTTGTCTTGGTTGCTCCCGGTGTCTCCTGTGTTGGAATTGACAATCTCGAACGTCGTGCTCGGTTTTGGGCGGCTTCTCAAGACGTCGGAATTCGGGGTGCAATGTAGGAATCGCCATCGCTTCCTCCATGGCTTCTTCCTCCGGCCCTGTCGAGTCCTGCAATCCACTTGCCGACTCCTCTAGGCTCTTAATATGTCCTGGACATGGGAGTTGTGGCCGCATGACAGAGGTGCCCAGCATTGGCCGTGAGACGTTCTAGCTGCTCTGGGTCTCGTCTTCTTACCTTCCATGACTGGAGTTCAGTATAGGCGAGTATGTGATGCGTTGTAACCCCCTCCCTCCCCTATGTTACTTCGGCATAGCCCAGAGAAAGTTGGCACCCGCCAAAAAATATCTTAGTTTATACAAGAAACTTGGCATAATCCAGAGTAGGCTGAGCAGCCTCAAAATAATATTTGTTTGCAAGGTCCTCGGCATAGCCTAGAGCAAGTTGAGCACCCACCTATGCAGAAAACTCGGCATAGAAAGGAAAAAACCACTCGGCTTACACCAGAGGCTCGGCAAAGTTCCTGTCACATGGCCATCCTCACCGCACTTGCCAGCTCATCTAACAGCACACTCCATTTATATATTTCCTTTTCTTTTTAAATATGCCCTAATGTAAGCCAAGTACTTGAAAAAAAAACACTCGACTTACACTTCTTGATTTTGTTTCCATGCATTTTCCATTAGATAATACACAAAGTATATTTTTCATTTTATTGTTTTTTATTGTATTTTTCCCAATCTCTTTCCCGCCCATTCTCCCCTGCCAATTCTCAGCCGCCCATTATATTCCCTCTACTTCTCGCTCTTTCTATCGTTACCACCACTTTGCCATCTCAAAGTTGTCTCGTGATTTTTTGTCCTCATTACACAACCCTAGTGTCCCAATGCAAGGTCCCCATGCAAACGGAGGAGTGGTTCTGACACTTCCTCCAGGCGCGCCCCCAACAGCCCCCCAGGGCGACTTTTGAGGCGCCGGCGCAAAAAAAAACAAGTCACGCCCCCAAGATGCTGAATTCCGCCGGCTTGGCCTGTTTTTGAGCCCGGCGATCCGAGGTTGAACCCAGCACGCTGGGGGTGGAAGGGAAAAACACGCCTGGGCCACACTATCAGGCGAAAAGTCACGGAAATCGTCCAGATTCGGCCCCCACCCCCGCGTGCTCGGCCACCACCCTGCCGATCCCGGCGCCTCCCACCGCCCAGCACCGCTAGATAGGCGATTCCCCACCGGAAAGGAGAGAAGGTTTCACCGCGGCAACCTCTTCACGACCATCCGGGCGAGTTTTCCGGTGCTCCGACCGCGCAGGGCGGTATACCGGCAGCTGTGCGACTACGACGCCAGCAGGTGTTCGGCGATTTGTCTACCCGGCCCGGTGATGGACTCGGAGGACGAGGAGGCGGTCACGGCGTTGCTGGAGGTGGAAGCTGATGTCGACGTCTAGGAGGAGGAGCATCTCGTGGTCCTCGCCGCCCTTGCCGACCTGCTCGCGAATGAAAAGCCGCGGCGAGGTGGCTCGGCGCCGGGGCGGCTAAAAGCAAAGATCTGGCATC
The DNA here is from genome assembly GCA_963921465.1 of Triticum timopheevii. Taxonomy (NCBI): domain Eukaryota; kingdom Viridiplantae; phylum Streptophyta; class Magnoliopsida; order Poales; family Poaceae; genus Triticum; species Triticum timopheevii. The sequence continues at coordinate 481,630,233 of OY997270.1, read as the reverse complement.
GTCTGGAAGGCTATTGCATGCTCTACTCCGACTACTTCGCCAACTCTCCATTGCACGGCGATAAAACATTTTGGCGCCATTATCGGATGAGCCGAAAGCTTTTCCTCAGGATTGTGAATTCCATCCGGGAGTTTGACAGCTACTTCAACTGCAAGAAGGATTGCACCGGCACACTTAGATTCACCTCAATCCAGAAGTGCACGATAGCTATGAGGATGCTTGCATAAGGAGCTCTCGGTGATTCACTCGACGACTATTGGCGCATGACCGAGTCCACGAACATTGAGTGTTTCTACAAGTTCTGCAGGATAGTGGTGGTAGTGTTTGGACCGCAATACTTGCGATCACCCAATGCTAAAGACACTGCTCGGATCCTAGCACAGAATGCAGCAAGAGGATTTCCTGGGATGCTTGGAAGCATCGACTGCATGCATTGGAAATGGAAGAACTGCCCATTTGCTTGGCAGGGGATGTACAAAGGCGCCAAAGGCGGTTGCAGTGTGGTACTTGAGGCAGTGGCCACACAGGACCTCTGGGTTGGGCACTCCTTCTTTGGGATGCCAGGAACTCACAATGACATCAACGTCCTGCGGTGCTCCCCTGTCTTTGCCAAGCTTGTTGAAGGTCATTCTCCTCCGGTGCACTTCGAGGTCAATGGGCGGCACTAAAACAAGGGGTACTACCTAGCTGATGGCATCTATCCGAGATGGTCTACATTTGTGAAGACTATCTTAAACCCTGTGCCAGGAGGAAAGAACTCCCACTTTGCAAAGGTTCAGGAGGCTTGCAGGAAGGACGTTGAGCGGGCATTTGGTGTGCTCCAATCTCGATTTGCTGTTGTTCGGTACCCTGCTCATTCCTGGTCGAAAGATCAAATGTGGGAGATCATGACTTGTTGTGTCATCTTGCACAACATGATCACTGAGAGCAAGCAGGAAGAGCCAGTGTTTGACACTGAACCATATTACATGTAGGGTCCTCTTGCGCAGGTTGATCACCAGCTACCGGCAACCTGGACTGCCTTCAACAACTGCAGCATGATCTGGTGGAGCACCTATGGAGACTCAAGGGCAACACCTAGCACGACGTGTAATGAAATAAGAGTTTTTATTTGTTGAACTATATAATTTGTATTGAATTATTTGTTGTTGAACTATTTGATTTCAATAGAGTTTCGGTAATGAACTATATGATAAAAAATTACTTGTGTTGAATTTGCGCCAAACCACGGCGAATATGGGCCGATTTGCACCGATATCAGGCCGATTTGTCGCCGAAACTGGGTCGAAAAGAGGGCGCTTTGCGAAACAAATGGGCTGATAACGGCGCCGGGGGGCGACCTAGGGCGGCAGCTGGGAACCCAATCACCCTCCGCGCCGATTTTTGCGCTGGCTCGCCCCCAGGAGGCGATTTTCAAGCCTCTTGGGGGGGGGGGGGGGCAACAGCTGGAGATGCTCTTATGAGGAGTGGTTCTGACAATGCGAGTAACCAAGTCCATACGGTGGGTGGTAGCGGAGAAGGATGTCGTGTGTCGACTTTTGTATCTGAACAAGCTCATTAAGAGGAAATGTTTGGAGTTCACTTTAGATTACATCCAAGCCACTGAGATTTTCTGATGCACAAGTCGGTTTTGAAAGTGGTTTTTCAAGTTAGAGAAAGTGCAACTCAAATTTCAAAATTATTTCAAAATTTTGGTTGGTACCGAAATTTTTGCAACCTAAATGTTTCGTATAAGTTTCAAACTAATTTCAAATCAAATTTAAATTAGATAGACAAATAAAATACAAAAGAATTGATAGATTTACATCCGAAATAATTTTAATTTTCTCAAATTATGATATCTAAAGTTGCAAGCCCGATCCCCCAACCCCACGCGAGCAAATCTTTTTCCTTCTTTTTTGATAGCCCAGTTTTTTTCTTTTTGACAAGACATGCAAGCAGCCTAGCACTGGAGGGCTGAGGCCTAGTATGGCCACCCGGCCCATGCGCACAGCGAGAACATGTATGAATAAAAAAATTGATCAACGTACGAACAAAATATTGACTCCGGAAAAAGGATGAGAATCTGGTGTTGACGTACGAAAACGGACGAATATCTAGGAGGAAGAATATTTCTTCCTTTTAATAGTAGAACATAGATAAGGGATAGACTTCTAATAAATCTTGACCAATAAATAATAAATCTAATGGCTAAATTAATCTTGTGTATGTAGATTAACAGGGGTGCCTCCAATTAATAAATATTTAAGATATATGATATAAGATGATGATCTCGTTCGCAAATATATGGTTGTAAGAAAAGTTCGCATACCTATGCCTATATTTATTATAAGTGTTTTCAGTTTCAACTTGATTTTGATTATGTCAAAAGTTTGAATTAATAGTCTTGCAAAAGCTTGGTAGAAACCCCTGACTTTAAGGGTGCCTTCCTCTTGTGGGTTCGATAACTCAGGGTCACCTCTGGGAAAGGCGAGAATCATTTCTGCTCCTTTACCGGGTCACTAAAGGGACTAATTATTCGTGTAGGAGTTCGTGTCCTTTACCGCTTATGTTGTTGCCCCCATTGTCTGGCCGGGTCTTGGACCAGGCTATGACGAGGCTACTAGAGTCTGTTCCCGACGAGGGCCCCGTGGCCCTTCATGCTCACTCCAAGAAGAAGGAGGTTGTTGTGCCTCCTGAAGAGGAGACGAGCATGGTTGTCATGCCTCCCAAAGAGGAGGGGGCTATGATGGCTGCTAGGACGAAAGAGGCAATGCTGCCGAGGAGGAGAACAATGAGTCCTGCAAGGAGGAAGAGGCAATAGGCGATGAGGACACCACCGTGCCTTCACCCTCGCAGGGTCTGAATAGGGGCAGAGCGGCTTCCTCCCGCGCGGTAGGAGCTGAAGAGCAACAGCAAGGCTCACCGAGAATCGATGATCCCATTGGGGCTGTGGGTGCCTCTAGTGCATGCGGTCCATATCACGGTGGTGAAGCCGCCGTAGAAGTGTAACGTCCATGTGAAAGGCCTGTAACTCCCCCGCCTATGTCTTTAACATTGCTTCTTGATGATACTCTCTATGTTCCCAACTAAGTCTCACCCATTCAGGCCCGCCCGAGCAATTAAGGAGGTCGGCGTGGCTTGGGGTTCTGCCGGTGGTGCCTGAAGGCCCCACGTCTAGCGATCTTGATACCGCAGAGAATGATTGGGAGCAGTCGTTGGAGACCGCCGCGACCAGACAGGGTATTATCATTGTCTTTTTTTCATTTTGAGGCGGGATGAGAGATAATATTAGTTCTGTCTGCTGGGCAATCTGCAGTTGCTTCTTCTTCTCTTGTTATTTAGGAGCCCATGTTTGTAATCAGCCTGAAGCAGTAGGCCACAGAGGTGGAGCGGGGAAGTCCTAGGCTGATGTTTCTAAGGAGGCAACCGCCGTAACTATCAAGGAAGTCGCATCTGGAGCTCTTCGTACGGTGGTGTCTCCTGAGTTGTCACCGGTGGAGCCTGCATCCCAGGTCACGCTCCCGCTTGTGCCTCCGTCGAGGCCTGCTGCCCATTCCTTGAAGTCTTAGGACACTTACCTGAACATGAGGCAGACCAAGGAGATACGGGTGGTGACCGACTTAGTTGTGGTGTCGTTGGCCTCTCTCTCCTAAAGGGGAGCGAGTAGGGGCTGGATGTGTCTGAGGAGACCAGGGCCATCATGGACGGAGCCATCAAGGAAATGAAGCTCTTCTCATCCACCATCCGGACACAGCGCTTGTTAGTAACCCTGGTTCATAGTAAGTATTTCTAATTTTTGCTAATTGTTTATGGTAGTCGAAGCCCCTAGGAATGAGTGTGGTATCAGCCTGGTATCGGGCTTAGTTTTTGTTGAACTATGCTTGCTTCTTTGTAGACCTGGGGTTTATTGAATATATATGTCTTCATATTGCGGGAAATGGAAGACCGGAACCACGAGCTGGCCTCCGAGAATTAGGAGCTACAACTAGTGCAGGAATGCCTATTAGTGGCGGTGGGAAAAGGCAAGCACTTGCGGGCCAGGCTCCTAGGGCCGCCCGCTACAGACCTCCCACCACTGCTATAACTGCATCAGTGGTGGGCGTCAACCCACCACTGGTACGTTGCTTCCTGTGGTGGGCGACAGTTCCTAGCCGCCACAGAAACCATTGTAGCAGTGGCGGTTCTCCCATAGTGCACATCATTTGAGAGATAGGCCATAATATACTGTTGGCATTGCGGGTTGACACATTACTCTAAAAGGCGTAGCCATATGATTATCAATGTAACTGAACCAAACTGAATCATTTTGGAAACAAACGACCAAATAATTAACTAACACTTCAAATTTATTCGACTCTAGAAACAAACATCAATGTATCGATCACATCCATCTTAACATACTAACTACTGATATATTCTTGACTTAGACCCTATTTCTAAACATGGTCGGCGACAACCATCATTTGAAAGTCGTTGTAGCTGCTCTTCCTTATGGTGATTATCACAAGGGTGTCCATCCTTAGTTCTCTCTTTCCCGTCAAGAACTCCCACCAGCCGGACTCGTAGTAGGATATGCGTCCGTCCGATTATGTCTTGTATTGAACACTTGTGACACGCCCTGTTGGTCCATTGCATACCCCAGCAATGCCGATGGCGACGATGTCTACTCCGAAAACATCTTCATAGGTAACTTTTGAACTCCCCATCATTAAGAGCGAATAGCGAGCATGCAATGTTAGACATCTCACCATACTTGGTTATGAACAAAAAAAGATGAAAGAACACAAAACATCTCACCATGACTTTTTTTATGACGTTGATTTTTGTTAAATGGTGCACAAAGGGCTTCCCAACGAAGTCCACACTTGATGGTAACATCACAGTAACATTACGGGTCTCATCCTGACTAAGCTTACTCATTCGTTGAGGGAAAATTGTTGAACTGAATGGGCCATCATCAACATTTTCCTCATCGTCATCATCTTGCTCATCCTCGTCATTCTGGTTGTCATCATCATCCGATCTGTCCTCATCTTCACGGCTGCCCTCATCATCTTGGTTGTCTCCATCATCGTGGTGATCCTGGCTATCATCATGATCCTGGTCATTGTCATCGTCATCGCTACAGAAATACATTTTCCCTAACCTGTTGACCTCTGTATTCATGGAAAAGGATATGTACTCTCCTCCGATGAAATTATTTTGTGCAATGCACTGCTCCCATCCATCGCCATATATGACGGTTCTATCCTTTCGTTTACGCACATCCAGTTCGAATGTGTGCCCCATATCATCGCCAAAGTACGTAATGTTACCGTAAAAATTGTTGAAATCAACCCTTATGTTGCGTGGGATACACTATGCAGCAGTTCATCACTAACAACAAAGTCAGCACAATAACTATACAAATGTTTTGAACATAATATTAGTTGATATTAAAGACTGTTAGCATTGATTTTTAAAATCCTTTCGTCAAGAAGAGTCTGAAATCTACTGCAGTATCCACACTGTCCATACATGGACATTTGCAGATATGGCAGATCGTACGCCTCATGATCCCTAAGAATCATTATGAAGTACTTATTCATTCTGATTTTGAGTGGAGGAAGTGAGTAAGAAGGGTTCGAGAAAATTTTGCATGAGCTTTGCTGAATATTGAACATATTTTGAGCGCCAGAAATTTGATGAAACAGAAGTTAATCAATGTTTCATCAAAACGTTGGCACTCATTTTCAAAACCAATGCACTTGTTATATGTAAGAAAATAAAACAATATTGTCAAATCAATTGAAATTCGGCATGAACTTTGCTTACAAAGTTGAACTATGGAGTGACCGAAATTTGGTGAAATGGAAATGAATCAACGTTTCGTAAAAAAATTGTCACTCCTTTTCAAATCCGTGTGAATAACATGGATCCCATGGACTTCTCATATGTAAGAAATTCAAACATATTTGCCACTTGTCATATTTAGCAATGGTGATGCTAGATCCATGCACTTGTCATATGTAAGCAAATTAAACAATATTGTCATAGCAAATGAAATTCAGCATGAACTTTGTGTACAAAGTTGACGAATGGAATGACAGAAATTTGGTGAAACAAAAAAGAATGAACATTTCACAAAAAAATTGTCACTCTTTTTTAAATCCCTGTGAATAACATGAAGCCCATGCACTTCTCATATTTAAGAAAATTCAAACATCATTGCCACTTGTCATATTTTCCAATGTTCCAAATATTAGGACACCTACCGATATGAAAAAGAGTTATTTCAATTATCTAGTACTGCTCCTGCCGTTGTGCTGATCGCTCTCTTATATGATTTACAACTAGTTAATCCAGAAATTTATAAGATGCAAATTCTAAACCCTAGAGCATATAATTTATTCATGGAGATATAGTATCAACACCGTTTGGCCGCTTTTCTGGCCGCGGACATGATGGCGGTCGAGGCGGCGCTCACGGCGTCGCTCATGGAGATCCGGCGGTGCTCACGGCGTCGGATGCGTGGAAGGTGCTGCCAGCTGGTCAGAGGGGCGGCGGTGGAGGTCAGCACAGGACGGCACGGGAGGGGACGAGGGTGAGAAAATGGTAGAGAGAAAGACGAAACGGTGGAAATGAAAATTTTGTGGAGGGTTGCTAGGCGGGTGGGGAAGGGGAGCTGTCCGTCGAGTGCAGTGGTGGCCAGCACAGACACGCCCCACAGCAAACATTTTCAAAATTTTGATTTAGTTGGTGCACTTGCCTAAATATAGTTGTGGCGGGCGCCTAGGTCGGCACCCGCCACTACAGTTCACATCCAGCGGGCATATTTCGAAGAGCCTAGTTGTGGCGGGTGCTGGCCAGCGCCTGCCACAAGCATGCTCGTAACTGTAACGGGCACGACCAAGTACCCGCCACTGCTCTTTCGGAAAAATAGCAGTGGCGGATGACATGTCTTGCCCGCAACTATTTATAGTTCACCTATAGAGCTTTTCCTAGTAGTGTACGCAAACAACTTCAGGCCTGGCGGCACCCCGATGAGAACTTGGAGCATGCATGTGCCAATGCTATTCGTAAGTTCAGTCTTCCTAGTCCATATTGTCCCTTGGTTAATATTGATCTATCTTGAGCTCCGAATTCGGATTGCCCCGCAGCCCGCAAGGAAGTGGCCCAGCTCCAGCAAGCTTGAAGGATGCCAACCGCGTGCGCGATGCGGCCAAGGACGCCGTGCGTGCTAACGAGGAGGCCAGTAGTCTAAAGAAAGCCATATGTGGCTTATTTTGACAAAGATTATCCCATTTAAGGGAAATTATTTCATCTTAATCAAAGTTAACCACAAATGTGCTGGGTTTTATTCCCTTTTATTGCATTTGCACTTCCTACCAAGATGGTCCCATATGCCACTCAGACTTTTTTTCCTGTCCAGCCAGACATGTTTACGTGTAGATGCATATGAATGTGACCTATGTGAGTATAATTGCGTTCAATACACATATTTCAATATGTTGTATGTACACATTTTTTCTTGCGGGTAATATGTGGTACATACACAAAAGGGATAAATATGTGGATCTAAAAATAGCATACTATTTGATTTTTTTTTAAAATACACAAATGTGTACTTCTTGTATTGCTCATATGTTGTAGCATATTTTTTTTTGCAGGGATCCGAGGGATTGTTTGTTAATGAAACATTACACATTACATAAGCTACTTCCTTGTCTCGCCTACAGAGAAAACGCGTGAACATGCCCGCAACGGGCGACCCCGCGGTGCCGACGCCGGGCTGATCTCCTTCCTCCGGCCTCCCCTGCCTCCGGCGGCCCCGGATCCGGAAGCTCCGCCCCGTCAGCTTTGCTCCTCGCCGTGCTCGGGTAGCCTGTGAGGAAGCTGTACCCGCGTCCACGACGGGCCCCATGTCCGCGGCAGCTGCACCGTCATCGTCAGCCGCTCCAGCCCAGCCGCTCACCACCCCTGCTCTGGCCGCCGCTATCGCCGCGGCCTTCCTCGCCGGCCGCAAGGCTGGACCGGCCGTGCAGGGGCGCCTCGTCTCCGCACCGACCAGCCAACCTCGAACGCCTGCCGAGAGGATGAGCTCTCGCGACCCTGACCCCGCGCCCCTTCTCCAGCCCTCGCTGGCGGCGGCCACCTCGGTCCCACCTACCGCCCTGCCAGCGCCTCCGACCCCTCGCCCACGGCCACTGCCTCCAGTCTGTCAGCTCCGGGTGGAGAACGGCGGTCGACAGGTCTCCCGCCTGCTCTCCCCGAAGGCTGCAGCGGCTTCCACTTCGGCTGCACTGATGAGCTCTCTAGCTCAGCCGCCCGTTGCCCCCGCCAGCCTTGCCGGCGCCGCCTTCGACCAGCTACTGAAGCCACCGGCGACGAGCCCCATCAGCACCCCACCGCTCGATCCAGATCAGGCGGATCTGGATCCCGTCTCTCGGCAGGCTCCGGCTGTGCTCAGCTCGAGGCATGCCCCCCTTGCTCCTTCATCGATGGCGAGGGGGGAGTGGCGGCTTCTCTGGATGCAGTACCTACCGCTTCAGCTCCGCAAGCTGTTGTTGCAGGCGACGGGCTCGTCGTGCCTCCGGTGTGCCCGAGCCGTGGAGACTGGCGAGGATGTTTCGCCCGGTAGGTGCCATCGACAGTTCCTGTGGCTCCATGCGAGAATGCGTTGGGGGGCTGGCAGCTCGTCTCGAGAGAGCGTCGCTCGGCTCCTCCTGCTTTCCATTGCCTTGCTGTTAATGTGCGACGTCCCCCTCCGGCGTGGCTGAGAGACAGGTGTTTCCGATGCTTGTGTCGAGGTCATCGGGCATACTCCTGTAGGGATCCAATCGATGCACGGATTGTCTTTGATCCGGCCACATCACCCGCTTCTGCCGTGCTAAGAAGCATGTTCTCCAAGCTTCGCCGCTCCAATGTCCTACTCCATCACCTGCATCCACCAGTGACATCTCCAAGACAAATGTGCAGTTCCAGTCTATCTCAACTGAGCAAGTCGGGTTGGTGGAGGAGACAGAGCTGCTTCGCACCGAGCTTTATGACTGCCTTCCGCGAGTCGGGAGTGTTTTGGGGAGGGCAAAGGCCACTCTCGCCAATCTAGAGGTGGTGCCGGATGTGTCTTTGCTGCCTGAGCTTCAGATTGGGCTTGTGCCAGATGTGTCCCTACTACCTGAGATCCAAGTTAGTTCTGCCGATGGGGAAGCATGCATGTATGGAGATCTCTCCCCTCGTGCTGCATCCTGTCGATTGCCGTTGCCTGTCGTGCCAATTGCTTCTTGGGGTGAAGCTGTTGTGGAGGTCGTGGCTCCGGTGCTACAGATTATGCCTGAGCTGCAGAAGATTTGTGGGGAGCCTACTTCTGCTATTTCGATGGTGCTTCCTAAGGAGATGGGGTCGCTTGTAGGGTGCTTAGTGTTGCCAACTGCGACCTCACCATCGTCGATGGAGCCCATTCAGCCGCTCGACTTTATGGACAGTGGAGGTTTGGATGCTGCTATTGCTCTCTCACCTGAGGTTGTTGGCCAGGTGGCGTCTGTGGGTGCCGAGGATGATGAGGTCGGTCCTTTAGCACCTAATCCTGAGGAGCTGAAACCCATCCAGCCGCCCATCTTTGACCGTGATGCTATGTTGGCACGTATTGACGAGGTGGTCTTTGTGAAAAAGCTGGGCCGCTTGCTCGCCTCCTTGGATGCAGCTTGTCCTAGGTCTGGCAAGGCGGTTGCTTGCCTCCTAGTGGAAGAGGGTTCTACAGGCAAAGTAAAGAAGGTGAAGAAGGCTCTCAGGGCCATAGGCATGAAGAGTGGTGCCATTGGTAAAGCGTTAGTGGTTGTTTGATGGAAGATACTCAGTCCCGCCATCCTCCATCTCCGTCTGGCATCTTCGTGGATTTGGTGACGTCCGATGTATTCAACCTTGGTTCCGTTGGGAGTCTCTTTGAGACATCGAAGTGTGAGGGTCTGTTTTGTTACATGTTATGCCTGTTTGTCGGGTTGACCGTGGGGTGATGGAGTTTGTTCTTTAGTTAGTAGTCTGCATGTGGTCTATATGTATCGGTTTTTGCCCGGTTTTTCATTAATTAACTAGGCAATTCTCTTCTTCTTAATTAGTCGATGAAGCAAAGCTTTTGCCTCCGTTTCGAAAAAAATATATACATTACATAGAATACACAAGCGCATATGTAGAATACACATTACATAGAATACACAAGTCAGCCACCAGCCACCTTATTCATATCCAGCAATCCATTTCACTTTCTTTTCCTCGAGACCATGGCGGAACCCTCCACTCTTTGGAGAAGTCCGAGACTAGAGGCCAAGCGGCTGGGCCACATCATGGATCTGTTATGCGAGCTCCTATGGTGCATCACCCATAGGCTCCCGTCAAGCCGAGACGTCGCCAGCTTCCAACTGACGGGCAGGCCCGTGTTCCGGCATGTCTGGGGATGTTTAGGGGGGCTGGATTTCCTATATCTGACAGTAGATGCTTCGATAGATGCAACGTGGAAGAGAGATGCAGTGAGGCCACACTGCTAGACTACATGGCATATGTCTTGCAAGCGCTAATTCAACGTGAGAGAGGGTACGCGGAGAAGGCGAAAAATTGGCAGTAATTACAAACGCATTCAATGCATTTCAATTATATACTCCTTCCGTTCTAAGGTATATACTCCCTCCGTTCTATTTTTTTGCGAGAAAATTTCTGATCTATTCATTTTCAATCATAGCAGTACAACGAATACCAGAAATAATAGAAATTACATTCAGATCCGTAGACCATCTAATGACAACTACCAGCACTGAAGCGAGCCAAAGGCGCGCCGCCGTCATCGCCCCTCCATCGCCGGAGTCGGGCACAACTTGTTCTACGGTGTATGCCTAACCGATCCAAACGGACGAAAAAGAATAAAGCGCGTCTATTTAAGTCGGCGCGTTGGAGTTGCTCTTAACTAATTTGGGAACTGGCCGGAGTGGCTGGAACGGGATTTTTTTGCTGGGAACTCTCGGCCGGCTATGCGAACAAGAAAACGCTTAGCTGGCCAACCGCTCAGGTTGGTCCGCCCTCCGCCGGCTCGATATATACAAATATTTTCCCGATTTTTCTTAGCTGAGCGCGTGAGACGCCTATACCACAGCAGGTCACTTTCCTGGGTCTCTCCGCAAAAGCGCGGGCAGGCAATGTCGTGGTCGCCTCCTTCCCTAACCCACCTGCCACCTTCCACATCTCCAATCATCCCAGGCAAACCCGTCGCCAATCGAATCGTCCACTTCTAATTGCCTTCGCTAGATCTAGAGGCCACACCACCGCTAACCCTCCAGGCGCGCGCTGGAGCTCCTTCTTTCGGCGGCCAAACACGGCATCGCCGTACAGCGGAGAAGCCGAGGTTGTCTCGTTGCCAGCGGTGTGGAGACCTAAGAGAGGTATGTCTTCTGCTGGTACTGATGCATGTCATGTGTTCTTCAGGAATGACCCCCGTGTTCTAACACTTGTAGTTAGTTAGTTACTGGTTGGCGTTGGCATCCTCTCTTCTCTCTTTGGATAGCTATATGGCCTGGCTTCGGTTCAACCTATTGCTCCCTCCGTTTCTAAATATTTGTCTTTTTAGGTTTTTAAATGGACTACTACATACGGATGTATATAGACACATTTTAGAGTGTAGATTCACTCGTTTTGCTCCGTACGTAGTCACTTGTTGAAATATCTAGAAAGACAAATATTTAGGAACGGAGGGAGTAGATCTAACGTATTGGAGGTTTGCAGCAGCTCCTGCTCTCACAGTGTGACAAACGAGCTGTATTGGTGCTTTGTAAAAAAATAATAAATTGTGGAAAGAGGATGTTTGCCTTGGCCCTTGATGGGTACAGGAATCTCCAATCGTTGTTCATCAAATCGGACACACTAAACATGCATGAACACGTCCACGAAAAACGAATATGGTTCATCAAGTGTCCACTCCTTGTCTAATGAAGAGAGGAGAGAGAAGAGCGGCAGAGAAAAAGTGGGTTTGTGGTGAGGTCCAATGCTTGTGAGATCCAGTGACATGCCATGAGCATGTCATCGGTGAATAGTATGGTAACATGCGCCCTATATTCCACCGTCCGATTGAGAATCAACGGATAGATCAATGTGAACAACACCAGGGCTACAATACGTGAACAGTGCCAGCGCCACAATAGCACCATGAACAGGAAACCAACACAGTACACTTCTACAGTACTCTTTGCTACAGTACGTGATCTAGGCTGTTCGATTTTAATCCAATGGCCATGTTACGCGTTGACATGTTGTGTGCATGTCACTGGATCCCTGTCCGCCCAGACTACATCAAACCTTATTCATGTTTACCTTTCAATTTTGCGATTCGAACAATCGAACTGCTTCACAGATGTTTGATGTACCGCATTATATAGCTAGAAGTCTTGGACCACGCGGTCCAGACATTAAAAAACGCTCTAAGAGTAGCAAAATATTGTACTACCATAATTTTGGTTACCTTGGACTCATGCGGCGGCAACTTAGCTAGTAACATAGTGGGAGTAACTTAGCTAGTAACATAGCGCACTTCAAGAAAATTTTGCTTATGTGGCATGTAGTTAATAAGAGATGATAACATAATATGTTACTGTAACATAGCGGTTTTCAAGACAAGATGAGTCTACAAGCTAATAAATGAACTCCTCTATGACACTAATAGTATGTTACTTTGCACTATAAAGATAATAACTTAGACTAGTGTCATATGCATGACACTAGTATAAGTTACTCCCCACTATGACCAGCCAATACCCATGGCCATGTCACGGCCACCGTGGAGCACGCCAGACACGACTACCTACCTGCCCGGGCTACGTCCGGGTCCTACCATAGTGTGTCCCGCTAGCTGCCTGCTCCACCGCAATCCTGTGGCACCCCGGGCTCAGCAGATGCGTCCTGCATATCAGCCCAAAGATCTACATCTTCTGGTATAGTGCAGATTCGGCATCAAACACAACTTTAATATATTACAACACATAGGGACAGGGTACATAAGTCCAAGGTTTTGGATTATGATTGAACAATTTTTCTCGTGGGGAGGCGAGATTCTTGGTCACCGCAGTTACTGAGAAATGCCGAAATTGAATTTGAATTCCATTTTTTTAATCTAGATATAGAGAAGACTTGAACAGCTATTGACAAGGAAAGTGCTGCTAGCTAAGTGGTGCGTCGTGTATTGGTGTGCTAAGTTATAATGTGGCCGTGAGTTTGACTTTTATTCGTTCCTTTTTTTTCATCTATGTATTCTGAAGATATATATCTATACCTATACTAATAATAATCTTTATCTTTATCTTTTCTCTACCTAATAATAAAGCACGGGGTTACCCTACCAACGCCACCCGTAAGTGGCCAAAATAATTTACTTTCTCTTTGATTTCAGGTTCACGTAAGATAGAGCTACCTCGACCAAGTGCCATCTTAGTAGATGGACTGCGCATTGTTGCAATTTTCGGCCCGGCTATTTTGTTTTCAACCTATCTTTTTTTGGTAGATTCAAATACTTTTCAAAATATTCTTATCATTCATACCTTAACTCTAAATTTAGAATTATATACACGGAAATAGCTCAGAAAAATGTGTCGATTCCAAATATAATATTATCTTTCATGTTAATCATGTCTACAATTATGTTTATGTTGCATCCTTAAATAATACTTTTTTTATATGGGGTATTTTAAAAATGTCTATTTTGTTATGCATGTCCTTACTGATTGATTGTTTTCATGGAGATATGTAATATGTTTGCAACCAAATTAAGTCTTGATTTGGATTACAATTGCAAACATATATATCAACAAGGCAGAAATAATACCACGTGACACATATGGTAAGCAATCTAAACTAATTTAAAAAAAGCAAGGCAGAAATAATGCTCTTATGGCCATTTCATCATTGAGTACTAAAGTGTACTTTACTATCTTCAGTCTAATGCACTATTTGTTGGGTATGACTGAGTAGGAACGCAGCAAAGACGTGAATTGATACTGGTATCGCCAACCAGGTAGATATTTTTGTTGTCTAACAAACTAGACAACTGCAGTACACTTCAAAAAATTTCTCACTTTTATGTTTGTGCACAACATCACTTATCATGTTGTTTCTCGTATGGCCCCGGGAAAATTTCAAATGATTTGCTGGTGTAATCGACTGTTTGTATGAGGAGCGATTTTTTCTCCCGGTACGACGCACGGGCATATTTGCTAGTAATAATAAAGCAAGCAGTGCTTCTAGCGGTTCGTCACACAATTTTGTAGGAAACCCCCTGCATTTTCTGTGAATTATCCCGCAGTACACACTTAAGTCACAACCGAACCGTTATGTTGCATTTTCAGAACCACCCTGACTTTTTAGGTAACTCACCCGCGAATCATATTTAAGTCAAACAAATGTTTTTCTAAATTATCCATATCTTTTAGACCGTAACTCCGACTTTAACATTTTATTTATGAATTTTGATTAGAAAAATATGTAAAATCTGAATATGATGTTAGTTTTACCTGATAAATATTTATTAAATATTATTTTGGAAGCAAACTTATAATCTATAGCAAACGGTCTGTTTTTCTTTCGAACCAGTGACGATCTGAATTGCAAATAAGCACCCACTAAAACCATATAGAGAAGAAAAAAACATCGATAATCACACATGACACCTCTCAAAAACCTCGAAAGGAAAAAAACAACAGATTTCTCATCACGAGAGCACACGGTCCATTTTTTTCTTCATACCGGCGGCGATCCGAATTACAAATAAACACCCTAAAACCTTATAGAGACGAAAGAAAACATCGATAACTACACATGCACACCTCTAAAAAACCTCGCAAGGAAAAAAACAGAATTCTTAGAGAGAGAGAGAGAGAGAGAGAGGTGGACCTATGATGGTCTTGAGTGATGGTTATTTGGTGAAGCGCATGCGTTGTTTTTTTTCTCCCATTAACCAGCTACCCCTCGAGGTGGAGAGTAGATGCTTACCCCCACGCCACATTCATCTGTGGTCACATTTTTTAGATGCTCCAATATTTAGTATACCTTCGAAAAGTTCAAAAAAAGTTCAGATTTTTTTGCTCAGCATACTTCTTTCTCGTGTCGCGGTGAGAAACACGGATACCGTTTGGTATCCAAATTTTCTGGGCGGTACCCAAAACCTTGCATAGGTCTGATATTACAACACTTGCAAGGCGAAGCAAATGCAACTCATGCAGCAGCAATATGTACATTATTTTTTTGACAAAGCCTTGGAATCTAGCAGCAGAATACACAAAGGAACAACAACGACGATGATGGCTCCATCCCAAAGGGACCCTGATGGGACACAATCCTAGCGCTCAAATTTGACGTCCTCAAATAGTCACAACCATTATCTTCTGCATCTGGCATGATAAACTAGGTGAGTACTTTGACTGTACTCGTAAGCTCACAACAACCATAGCGTGCAACAAGACAAAGGTATAACATACACATGCACAAACAAGTCAGGTTAATGTCCCTTGTTTTGGTTTACGATTTTGCGTGAAAACCGGCAAACAATCTGGTAGCAATACTAGAATTTCCGATTTTTTCGAGTACCGGAAAGACTCGGTGAAAGTTGTTTCAGACTTAGCATGGTGCTTGCCCAGAAATTTTCTCGGCCTAGGGTACTCGGCCCGAAACTTGCCGGCAAAGTTGACTTTGTCGAGAACCTGACCACCGGGACTCGGCAAAGTCTTCGGCGAGCACAAAACAGGGGACTCGGCAAAAAAAAAGGGAAATGATGGGTCGGATGGAGACGGCGGCTGCCACATAGCTAACCAGTTTTCTGAGAACTATAATTAAGGACTCGGCGAAACTGAAAGCCCAGGAGCGAGGCATGTCGCCTCAAATATTTGCCGAGTTTTTCTCGCCAAATCTCAACAAACCCTGTCTTTGCCCAGTTCCGTTTTTGCCGAGTGGGCCCACTCAGTGATCCCGTGCCCAGGCAAGCCCCAGCTGCCAATGTTTGCCGAGATCCCAGTCCTTAAATTTGGCAAAGCCCGGTCGACGCTACCAGACCAGGAAACGTGGCTTCTTTGCCGAGCTTTGTTCTTGGCATTTACGTTTCACCGAGTGGTGTTCTTGGCAAAGATGAAGTCATATGTTCTGTTTTTTTGTTTCTGCATCATCCCTGCAACAAAAGACATACAAACAACAAATAATTGTCCACAAAAAGTACCACATCATTGGCAATGCACAACAATCATAACAAGTTCAATGTTCTTCATCAAATTAACTAAAGCACCATGAAAAGTTCCAAGTGTTCATCAAACTAATCAAAGCATCATAGCAAGTCTAAGACTCTTCATGAATGAAACTAACTAAAGCATCATTACAAGTCTCAAATAGTCACTAAAACCTCAATGTCACCCATTTGGTTACATGGACCACACAAGCATCAAATTAAGAAAGACCACAAGTAGGATAACCATGTTCTTCACCCACCTCCACCCGATCTGATTTCTCCCTACTTGACGCAAATACGTGGAGTAAATATGCTCTTCCTCCTCTCTAGTATCATACCATTTGTAGCAATTTTCTTTGTAATGATTGGCTTGTTCATGCCATGCTTTCCATGAATCATGGAGTTCTGGCTCTGTCTACCTGAGTAAACCACATACCACCCCATCTATACAAGGGAGAAGAACAAAATTTGAACACATAACAAAGCGTTAGAAAAACATATGTATGGAGACATAAGCAATATAAGGCTTCATGATTCATATACCAAAAGCATCAGAAATTGTCATCCAGTTCTACATCATCATCTACGTAAATACATCCCTACATCATTGCCAAGCAATCAAACAGACTACTACGAGAATGAAGCTCTACTCCGAGGCGTAGTCAATTAAGGAAATGATCGTGGAGTTAGGGGAGGTGGGGATATGTCCAATAGTGGGGTAGAAAGCGTTGTTGGGAATGATGCTGAGTGGAGTCAATGGAACCCGGTCCGAGCTCTCCTTACATGGTGGGCCCTTGCTCCCCTTATTAGGAACATTCTTCTTGGACATAATCTAAAAATGCTTTAGTAGGAGGAGCTGGGGGTGTGCCTTAAGGAGCGAGTGCTCCTCCTTGACCATAGAGTCGGCCCTACCAGAAGTTGAGCCATCGCAGGAAGCCATCACAGCGAGATCGGTCGGTGTTATCACCTTTCAACACATCATGACCAAAATAATACAAGAATCAAACATCAAAGAGTACTTCTATTCTATTCATTATGCGTTATCTAGGTATCACGGGACGAACGCACCTAGATCGAGTGTAAACATCGGAAGTCGATCAAAACTCTCATGTGTTAGGTGGATGTACATATGGTGGAAACTCTCTCAATACTATTACGACTTTTGGTGATGGTTGAGCTGGCGATCTCGTCGTGCTTTACCAAGATATCACATGATGAACTCGCCCAGATCGACCGTCAACGTCAAAAGTCGATCATAACCCTCATCTCTTAGGTGGTTGTATACATGGTGGATACTCTGTCACTATTATTCGACTTTCAGTAATGGTCAAGCTGGGCAACCTCATCGTGTGTTACGAAGGTATCACATGATGAACCAGCCAGATTGACCATCAACGTCAAAAGTCGATTTCTCGGGAACATCTCTTACAACTCTCAAGGCTATTTCAACTTTCGGTGATGTTCAAGTTGGGGGGCTCATGGTGCGTTATGAAGGTGTCATAAAATAGGAGAGTCAACAAGTGATGAATTGTTATCTTCTTTCATCCCTGATATGTGCATACTGGAACTTGCAATTCTTGTTCTTTCGAGATAGCTAGAGTGTGATACTTCTATCTTCACATGGAAAGTGATTGATAGCATAGCCCTTTGGTATTACCTAATTCAAAAAATGGACATGTAATTATGATATTGTTAAGCTAGTTATATCTGGTAGTTGAAGCACTACACAATAAAGAAGTCAATGACTTCTTGACTCCTTATTGCTTCAACTATCAGATATAAATATAGCTTAACAGTATCACCATCACATTGTCCACTTTTCAATTAGGGAATACCCAAGGATTATGCTCTCAAACACGTCCCATGTGAAAAATATGAGTATCACACTCCAACTGCCTAAGAAGAACAAGAATTGGAAGTGCAAATTACATATCAGGCCATCCTTGAAGTCTAACAATCAGCATATTTTCCACAAAGGTGGTTGCTCGGATGAAAGAAGAGAACCATGCATAACTTGATGGCTTTTGAGTTCTTTAATAAAGAATCTAAAAGTCATGGAGTTATGAATTCTTATCTTCTTCCATCCCTGACATGCGAATACCGGAACTTGCAATTCCTCTACTTCCGAGGTAGCTGGAGTGATACTTGTATCTTCACATGGAAATTGATTGAGAGCATAATCGTATACCTAAGTATTATGCTCTCAATCACTTCTCATGTGAAAATACAACCCAACTATCTAGGAAGAACAAGAACTAGAAGTGCAAATTGCATATCAGGCCATCGTGAAGTCAAACATTCTACATTCCTGTCACACTGGGTTTTCCAGGATGGAAGAAAAGACCACCATTCCAGACATAATGTCTTTTGAGTTCCTTACTTACCTACTCTGAAATTAGGGAGTAGGATAGTAAAGAACTCGAAAGCCATTATGTTGTGAATGATTCTTTTCTTCCAGCGTAGCAAAACCGCTGTGTGTTAGGAATGCAGCATGATTAACTTCAAAATTAAGCTCACAATCAACATACATTAATACATGTCAAACCATAGATGAAACAAAAGATCGATGCATGGGCACATTGGCTCTCTGCCAACTCCAACAAGGGTTCATCGGGGCACCGACCATGGCAAGGGTGGCCATCAAGGTATCTATGACCGCACGAGCTCGTAAAATAACATGAAGTCAATCCTAAAAGAATTTATTTGGCATGTGGGTTGATGATACTTGTGATAGGTGTTGGGATTTCCTTGGAGAGGATGGGTGATGTAGTATAGTAGCAGATAGTATTTCCCTCAGTCACTTAAACCTACAACGGGCCTGGGCAAACTAGTCTTCTGGATGACAGGTGGGCCAAGGAAGTTTGGGTCCCACCGATCAGGTCCTTCTCCCTCTTCCCCTTCTACCTCGTGCGAGAGTCATCCGACGAAGCCGAGGCAGCATCGGCGAATGACTACTGATTCTACCGGACACCGTTCCTAGCGTTCAGCACACCGATGTTCAGGGGAGTGCGCCGTGTCGGATGATCCAAGCCACACATGTAGGAGTGGGCCGAGGCGAGATGTATGTGTCCGACATTAACTCTTTAGGCCAGGGTACCTAGCGGCACACCAATTTCATGGGCCTACTACTAGATATACTTGACATGTGAAGCTGTAACTTCCAGGATGACAAATTAGCTAGATATTAAATGAGGGCTCTTTGTACCATTTAACATGCATAGAAATAGAAGCAATATAAATTACAATTTGAAATAGTATGGCTCCTTCATGAAATTCCTTTCAAGTCGGTTTTAACTTCAATGTCCAGGTTGGAATTCCTGGTCGGATCTTCATTTGTTTTGTAACGTTTGGACGCCGAGCTCCATCTCTATCCAAGCAGCAAAGTTGAGCTCTACCCCCAAAATATTACAGCTAGTAATGAATTTACAGAACATCATAGGCTGACAAGGTCATTATACATTATAATGATACTTTGGCTCTAGCTGACACAGGAAACCATGACTCAGAGGTCATGTAAATTATACACATGCATGACATGCACGTGAGAAATACTATTCACGTCAAAGCTACAAAACCGGGTTATGCATATCACGCTCTATTGGTTTGAGCAAACTTACGAAATCTACGATGCTAGGACATGTAGCCACAATTTCAAAAATCACAAATCAATTTGTATTCTGATCATGTCAAATTTGTAGTCCTTGTAGTTCTCGCAACAGATGAGAGTCGAAGTAGCACGTGACCCCTTAGGAGCCTTTTTAATTGGTTTTAGTTTCGGATTTACGTGCAATGATGCATGCATGGGCGATCAACAAAACGGGTAGTTTTTTTTTTGTACCCCCACTTGTATAGTTGTCCATCGTGGGCTCAACACAAGAGGCCCACTAGGACTCTTCAGCCCACAGTCCACCCGACCCAGATCCATGTTCATGTCGGATCAAATCCGACCTGTAAGTCGTATCCGACCTCGTAGTACCTTCCATCCAATGCGCGCCCCCTTAGTTTCACGTCCACTTGGTTGCACGCTAAATCTCATCCAGCTTGCATACTAGGTAGCGGCCTCTAGCAAAACTTGTCAACCACCAAGTGTACGATGAAGCCGGTTTGGCTAACATGTACAACATGCCACACTTTTGTTCATTTTGCCAACACCATTGTCCCGCCATCCATCTCTTTCTCTGAAGAGAAGGCGCCCTGCCCTCTCATCCTGGATCGTAGGACATCGAGCCGTTGAGAGGCAGAACAACTCACCTCTAAGCCCATATAGACTGGAGCAACATGTTTCCGGTGGGAGGACGACAGGCATGACGACCTCACCTCGTAAAGAAAATCCCTACATCACCACAACCTCCGGCCAAGATAAAAAAGCCCACCGTAAGCTACCTAGCAGGAACATCATTCAAATGTGGCGTTTTTTGAAAGAAAATGATGTTGTGGCCCCCTCTCACCGTCGCAGCCCAGTCCACAAGATTTTTGGCCTTCATCACAAACTAGGAGGTGGAGGGCCTGAGATAGAACTCCATGTCTCCTTCAAGAAACAGAGCGACGACTGGAACATTGCCGACATCGTGACCGCCTCCGCCGATCAACAGTTTCAACCTATCTAGAGCCCCTAACCCCAACACCCCGAACAACCACATGATCCGGCCACACGGACGTCGCCAACATCTTGGAACGGACTGGAAGGCCAAAGGTCGCGGAGGGACATCGTCTTCAGATCGGCACCACGGGCTAACGGGGTAGCCCAGGTCCAAGATCCACACTTGTTGCTGTGTCGCCACCTGCGCAACCAAGAATGGCACCTTGCAACAACAGCTCCATCTCCCCCGTCGCCGGAAAGGAGGAGCCCTCACCGAAAGTGGCCACCAGCACCACTGCACCGCTGCACGCGCGAACCACCACAAGGCATCGCTGCCCGCGTTACGAGTGGCCAGATAGTATTCAGATTGGACACCTCATCTCAGCCCCCGCCGACGCAGCCGCCTCCCAGCCTATAATAAGCAGGATCCGCGCGCTCCCGCTGCCTCAAGGCCCATCAGTAGTCAGATCCGCGCATCCCCGCCGCTGAGGACCCTATAGGACCTCGAACCCCCATTATAAGCTGACCTGCACCACCTAGATCTCGACCAGGGGAGGGAGGATGAGGCCCCATTGTGCTAACGTCTCAGGGCCTTCGCTTGGCCAATGCCCTTCGGTGACGGTGAGTAGGAGTGGCCGAGAGGAAGCATGGCGCCGGCGGTGGAGTAAGGGCTCCCATGACGCGTGCACCGGCCCGTCACCGGAGTGGCTGGCAGTTTATTGGGAGTGGTCGAACGCCAAGTTCTAGGTCAACATGTTCCTCATTAAGGAGTACTCCCTCCGTCCGAGTTTATTAGGCCTCTCAGCATCACAAGCATGTCCCCTTTTATAAGGCCCTTCTTTGGAAAGGTGCATGCATGCAACCATTTCATTGGTTGCATTCAAAGCCATTGTTGTTGGTGCCATGGCTGGAAAATTAATACACTTCATGCGTGCTTTTTCATTGGTTGCATGCATATGAGAGAGTACATTGGAAGTGGAATGGGAGAATTAATGTGAGCAAATTACTTTATGTCTTGATCTAAGAGAAGTTGTCTTTAGGCCTAATAAACCCGGACGAAGGGAGTAATAGCCGATTTGTCATTGTTTTTTTGGTGAAATTTCAAATACCAGGCTATAGCTTTATTGTAGTATCGTTATTATTTTTGATAGCCTACTCGCTAAAGCTATGCACCTTGGACGCTAAGTTGAAAAATACAATAATTGCTCACTAATTACAGTGATAGCGTTTAATTTAGACTCATTTAGCACCGCTAAGCCAGTGCAGCCAGAGAGGGACACAAGTGTATTCCACAAGGCCGCCCATCTTCCTTGTTCTTCCTTATTGTTTTTAATCTATATGATGCAGTGACGCAAAGCTTGCTTGTTGAATTAATATGTCTGATTGGTGTTCTTTTAATGTCTGGGAATGTGCATATGCCAAGTATATGTGATATATCATATATGATGTCTAATTATATGTTTATTTTTTTTCAAAGATGACCTAGAAAAATGGTGTTTAGCATCGTCATAGCTTTTCACAACTTCTGGCATAGCCCCGCTATTTAAAACATTGTCTTTTGCGCATATAGTTTACATGCACACTTACTAGTTCAGACGTGATGAGTTTGCCCTTAAAGACGATGTAATTGCAGAACTACAGCAGAAGGCATGTGAGATCAGCAGCACCGTATCATCCGTGCCTTTCTTCAGTCATGACGTCACTCACTGACCAACCACTTTGAAGTTTGAGCAAATATAGAAGGTAGTTACATCTTCATCCCGGAGTCTGTCCATTCTAAATGGTTACCTTTTTCCGATATCGTACTCTTCGAACTAAGATTTATGTTGAGCATATTATTTCAACAGCGCTCAACTATGGCCATGGCATTGGCAATATTCAATGAATATGCTGGGGTGCTTTCCAACGTCAATGCATGTCGCGAATTCTTCAGTTGGACTGCATCAGTTATAACGGCTACTCGTTCTTCACGGAACACTTCAGAGTTGCGAGATGAAGACAAGACAGCTGCCCAACAACAGACTGAAGAGGAAATTGAGCGGCTGAAGGATGATCTTTGGAAGCTGGAGACAACAATGCCCAAGATGCTTGACCTCATTGATCGGGTCGAATACCAAAGCCATAAGAAACAAGCGGCTGGTCTCCTCCCGCATATCAAGGATGCAGTCTTCGAAGCGGAGGACCTGCTTGACGAGCTTGATTATGATGCGCTCAAGTGGAAAGTTGAGTGCAGCAAGAATTTGGGGCTAGACCAATTGCGTGATACCTGTCTGGAATTCTACGAAAGTGTCAGATCTAATGATTACATCAGAAAAGTCAACAGAATTCAAAAAAATCTAGATCATGTCCATAAGCAGTCCATGGAAATGGGCTTGCACCAAGCACCTCTAAAGTTTGATAAATCTGTTAGGCCAGAAACAACTTCCTACTTTAACCGTGAGGAAAAAATGATTGGCCGTGAAAAAGAAATGAAGGAGTTGGTGGGAAAACTAGGAGTTCATTCACGGAAGAGAGGAAGGACTGAAAGCAAAGCAAGAATGACCGAGTTGCATGTGTTTTCCATTGTTGGCATGGGAGGGGTTGGAAAGACAACTATGGCCCAACACATCTGCAAGGATACAAATGTGAAGAATCACTTTGGTGCCAAAAATATAATTTGGACATGTGTTTCAGATGACTTTGACATAAAACGGTTAACAAAAGACATTGTAGAGGGCCTGGGAGGAGATGCTTCATCTAATAGTCTGGAAGTTCTTATGGGTAAATTAGAAGGCTGCGTCAAGTCCAAAAAGTTCTTACTTGTCCTTGATGACATGTGGGATGATATCTTGAAGGATGATGGGGTGGAATGGAAGAGGTTTTGTGCGCCTTTGAAAAATGGCGTTGAAGGAAGTAGGATTTTGGTCACCACTAGATCTCCCGAGGTTGCTAAGATAGTTGGCCCTATGAATAATTATGAGTTAAAGGGCTTAAAAGACGGGGTATTCTTGGAGTTCTTCAAATTCTGTGCATTTGGATCCAAGACTTTGGGCAACAACAGGGAGTCGTTGGAGCGCATTGGTGAAATAATTGTTCCAAAGTTGAAGGGTTCCCCATTGGCTGCCAAGACTATTGGACGCTTGCTGAGAATGGATCTAAGTACAACACATTGGGGAAATATAATGGAAAGTGAACTGTGGCGATTAGAACAAACAGAGACCGACATTCTGCCAGCCCTTCGACTGAGTTATATGTACCTCCCGCAGAAATTGAAGAGATGCTTCTCAATCTGTGCAATGTTTCCCAAGGATTACAAATTTGCGAAGGATTTTCTAGCTGACATTTGGATTGCACTAGGATATGTGGAGTCAGCCCAAGAAGCATCAATGTGCTTTGATGCCCTTGCAAATCGTTCGTTCTTTCAGAAAGCATCACCACATAGTGTTAAGTATGTAATTCATGATCTGATGCATGATACGGCACAACTAGTCTCCAAGAATGAGTGCTTCATTATAAAGCATGCTAGTGACCTAGATAAAGTTCCTTCAAACGTCCGTCATCTGTCAATATTCACGAACGGAGATGTTCAGTGTTCTGAATTGAAGAGCATATGTAACAAGAAAAATCTGAGGTCCCTGGTGTGCGATGAATCATACAGCAAAGCAAAAGATTTTGAGTCTATGATGGACTGTTGGTTCAAGGAACTATTGAAAATCCGCGTATTTAGTTGTAAACTCTCCAAAGTAAGACAGCTACCTGAGAGCATGGGCAATTCAAAGCATATGCGTCACCTTTGTTTACTTGGAAGTTCTAATTTCAGCACATTTCCTTCAACATTTTGTCAGCTGCATCATCTCAAAGTTATAGACCGTGGCAATTGTTTGATTGAAAGTTTTCCTCCAGGCTTCAAGGATGCCCTCAGTTTAGAGAAAATCAATTCAAATAACTTTGCTTATAACAAGGACCACTCTGGCAAACTCTGCCTAACATGGTCCTTTTTGCGTCATGGCACGGTGAAGATGGTGGAAAATCATATGGAAAGATTACCTCACTGGAATCTCCAGCATCTGCATGTAAAGAATTGCAGAGGTGAATCTTGTCCTAGCTGGCTCCAGCCCAACCTCCTGCCAATGCTACGTTCCCTTGAATTTGATTGGTGTAACGTGAAGAGCATACCATTCTTTGTTCCATTAGATGTTTCACTAGACAGTACATCACCTTCAGACAACATTAATCGTCTTGAAGAGTTAGCCATACACTATTGTGAGCAAATCAGTTGGCAAGGCTCGATACTCTTGCCTACTTCTCTTAGAAAGCTAACCCTTGTGAAATCGGGCTATTCCATGGATCGCTTCGTGAGCTGCTTCCTTGACCTCACTTCCCTCACTTATTTGGAAATAAAAGACTGTGAATCATTGACATCTATTCCCTTGCATGTGTGGAGAAGCAATCTTCCAGCCCTGGAGCAACTATATATTGAAGGTTGCCATAACCTTATATCAATAGTCTCTGAAACCAGTGGTAGTAGCAGCAGCAGCAGCAGCAGCACTGTTACAGGATTCTTATCCCTTGCTAAGTTAATGATAGAGCGGTGCAGCAAATTATTGAGCTTCGATGAATTCCTGAAGCCAGATTGTCTACCTGCTGTTAATACCATTCGGGTTTCCCATTGTAGTGAGTTGATGTCCCTCTCTGTTGCCGGGCTAGAAGGGTTGCAGACTCTGGAAATTTCATGTTGTGATAAGTTGAATGCGCAGAGGGCAGTGATATTACCATCCTCTCTTAAGAAGCTCAAGTTGGTGCTTTGTGGCGGCATAGAATCCATCAACCTCGCCAACAACCAGTTAGGAAGGTCTCCAGTACTGGAGGAACTTCATATTTACGACTGTCCAGGCCTCAAGTCCATAGGTGGTGCAGCAGCGGTTGATAAAATAAAGAAAGTGTACATAAATGGGTGCCTCCAGCTCAGCGAAATACAACAGCCAATCCGTCCCTGGTATGTACAATGACGGGCAATTTAATTACTCTATGCACAGCATTTTCTTCGTTAGATTTTATCTGCGTATAGCTGCATGTTAATCTCCCTATGTTGCTCCTAAAAAAGGAAACAGATTTAACATGCATTCGGTTTGTACTGTTTGGTGAAATGCTCATGCCATTTTTTTGTCCCTTCTTTGAATCAATGGGTAGGTAGATGAAGTACACATACGAGTACTACATTGAGTCATCGGACGAGGAGAATTATGCACATGAAACGGCGATGATGCAGGTATCTCCTTGCAGTTCTCCGATTCGAAGGATTCATCAAGGGTCATTGAGTGCTGAACCGGATGAGAGCACGGCGGCATTTGATGTTGATGGATGACTACTTTACCCTCGATGCATTCAAAGACAATTTTTTATGGCATGTTTGGATGTGATAAAATGTCTTCGACCGCCTCTACAATGACGTCCGACCCTACTATGACTATCTCATCTTGTAGAAGTGTACCGCAGGAAGGATTGGATTCTCTGCCTGCAGGAAGGATTGGATTCTCTGCCTATCAGAACTGCACGACTGCATATGGCACGGACCCTGAAGTATTTTATTTTAAAACTTAGTTGGATTGTTATATTTAAATCAGAACTACTGTCGCATTTGAATATTTTCAATCATCGATGATTCGATATTCTATTTTGAGCTCACAGGCTTAAGAAAAAAATAGGCAAAAATTTAGAAGACAGGTTGGATGGCTGGCTCTTACATTACTGTCTACGGACTACCCTGAAACAATCGGAAGGCAAATACATTGTCTGTTTTGGGGTCCGCCTTGGAGATGGCTAACATCCTATTTTGAAGTTGGGTGTATTCGTTGGAAAACTATATTTTTCTCTTTCTTGTTGACGGAAAAAGCCTAGTGCTTTATCAGTACACCACAGTACTTATTTCCTGGAAGAGCAGGGAAGTCCAATCATATGCCCTTCATGCCCAAAAAATATCTTAAATGATAACGCCCATATGTGTAGAACAATTCAACATGGCCCAAACATAGTCGACACCGTTCGATCATTTGCATAAATATTGAAGCAGTTGTCATCTGGGTCGAGAGCCACGTAAGCACTCAGCATCGTGTGGGCATTACCATTTAGTGCCACACATGTGGGCGCTCCTCGCCTGAACGGACACACGACACTCGCCTGAACGTGTGGGTGAAACTGCTATTCATCCACACAACGCTCACATGATGATAGATGGCAACTACATGTGTGCATATGCGGCAACTAGTTAATCACATACGGCAACTATGGTTGACCATACATGGCAACTATGGTTTAATCACACGTGACAACTCCCATTAGTTACACATTATGCATATGTGGCAACTAGTAAATCACACACAACAACTATGGTTGATCATACATGGCAACTATTGCTTGATCACACGTGGCAACTCCAATTAGTTACACATGACAACTATATTTAATGATACATGGCAGACATGGCAACTAGTGTTACATGGCAACTATAGTCACATGGGAACTAAAGTTGATTACACACCCGTTCGCGCTCACGGGGTCGGGGTGAGCAATTGCCACACAGAGTCGTGTGGGCCATCGTAGCTGCACCCAAACGTGTGGCCAGTTTTAAAGTTTGCTCACACAGGGTCGTGTGGACTGTCTCCTGAACACATAGTACAAACGCAAGCGCTCATACATACGCGCGTACAGTCACCCATATGAATTCACACACGCATAGCCTAACCCTATCAGCATTTTCGAGAGACTAAGCCGTCATATCATCTCGAGATTTATGAAGTCACCGTAGGCGCCTCGTCGTCGACGGGAATGTCTACTCCCACTGAAAGCGCATCACCTGAAATCCTGAAATAAATTTAAAAATAATGCGAGCACCGGGGATTGAACCCTAATGGGATAGGGATACCGCTGCCCTCTAATCATCCAACCATGGGTTGGTTCGTGTGGGCGGTCTTCTGGATATGACCGGCCATGTCGTGTGGTAGGTTGTCAGCGTAAAAAACATAAGTTCTGTTGTTATTAAAAAACAAAATGGTGGGAATACATCCGGGAGTCCCGGCAACCCCTGATCTTATCCGTTCAGCGATTTTAAGATTTGTGTTGTGGCCCAGCGAGCAGCGGGCCTTTTGCAGTGTCGGGAGGGATTCGAACCACTGCCATGCACTTTGCAGAGTATATGAGCAGTAATCCATGCAGCCGTGTGGGACCGATTCCTTTTCTCTGACACTTGTGTAACGCATGTTGTAGCCAACCCGTGAGGGGAACAGTGGGGCAGTAAACATCTTTTTTTGCTGGAGTAGCACAGCTTTGTCTTTTGAGTAAGAGGAGACTGCGTGTGACGGATAAAATTACTGTTCTGACCCTTAAGGCAAACTAAATCCTGATTTGACCTCGTTTCGAAAAAAAATTCGTTTCTGACCTTTTTTGGTGACGCCAAGGTCCCTGGTGTCTGGGTTACGAAGCAGACGCCAGGGTCCCTGGCGTCTGTCCCCTGGCCCGCACTGCCCGCCTGCCCGTTGACCTGCTGACGTGGCAAAGGGGCCAGACGCCAGGGACCCTGGCGTCTGGCCCTGGTAACTGGATAGCCCCACCGGGAGAGTGTGTGGGTCCCACCCCACACACTTTCCCCAATCCAGCCCGAGCTTGAAGAAGAGCTGCTGCCTCCCCACTCTCTCTCACCCCTCAAGCTCCCCCCCCCCCCCTTGAATCCTCTCCAAAAGGTACATCCCTTAGGTGGATTTTTCCATCACTTTGTTGCTCTTGTTAATCTCCCCCAAATCATCCAATTATTTTTTGTTAAGTCTTGTTATTTTGGTTGCATTTTATACATGTTGGTGGAACCCTAATTCATGTTTTCTCCCCCTTATGTTAGTGTGAATGGCTTGGTTAACTTTGACAATATAGTGCTATGCATGGTGTGTAGTAGGAATATATGTTTGTTGAGTAGAAAGATTGGGGGTTAGGGTTAGTTAGTGATTAGGGTTAACTTTGCTTAGTGTGTGTTAATTAGTGATACTTTTGTGGACATCACCAATAATTTAGTGTTGATATGATTTGGATATAATAAGATGTATTTGGATAAACACCAATTCTCATTGAAGTCTTAAATGCATTCATGTTATTTTTAGATGGAGAGACTTGTCAATGTTCATTACATTGACAAGGAGGCATTCTTGAGTAACAATGCCGACACGGGTGAGGAACCATTGGTTTTTGATACAAGCCCTAGCTATGAGGATGTTGTTGCAAAAGTGAGACAAGTCTTGAAGTGGATGGACACCAATGTTGATGTTAAGTTAATAGGAAGGTATGATGTTGGAGTTGGAGCCAAATCTCGCTTGAAAAGTATGCCTATCACCTCGGATTTGCATTGGGATGTATACAAGGAAAAAGTATCCCAATCGGAAGACAAGTCACTTGAATTGTTTGCCACCAAGGTTGAACCTCCTCGGTTTACCTTTGATTTGAACCGGCATGTCTCTTCCCCAATGGATGACATGAGCGAGAGGACAATGGTGCCACTTGTTGAGCATAGGGTTGTGGTTGATCCCCCCAATGTTTATCCCCCACCACGTCCCCGTGTACCATCTATCAAAGCAAATGAGGTTGAGTTGTATTCCCCCAATGCTTCTAGCCAACCACCAACTAGCCAAGCAAATGAAGTTGAGGTGATTGCTAGTGACAGAGTAATTCAAGAGGATGAAGATGCTTATGATGACGACGAAGAGCAAGAGGAAGGGTTTCATGGCAATGATGTTGGTGACTTGGATGTGTACATAGCGCAAAAGGACATGGATCGTGACTTGCCTTTTAGGCGTCAATATGCGTATGACTCGGATGACGAGGGTCCAGTTGAACAGTTGGACGAGGATGGATTCACAAAGGAGGAGAACCAAATCCACTTTGAGCTGACGGGCTTACAAAAAAGAACTCACTTGTTTAAAGATCTCAGCCTTGCCCATAAAGCTGTTGTTGACGGTGGAATGAGAATGACGGCGATTGAGCCAACACCATGCCCGGATCCAGGAGAACCAAGGGTGGAGAATGAGGACGAGAATGCTTATTTGAAGAAAGGATTGAAGTTTCTGAGCTTGCCTATGCTGAAGTTTTGGTTGGCTGACTATGCCATTCGAAACCATAGGCCAATTTATGTTGAGCACTCCGACATGAAGTTGCGTTACACCGTGGTGTGTGAGCAAAAGGAATGCACATGGAAGGTTCGTGCAAGAAAGCTTAAAGAAACCGAAGAATGGGTGTTAAAAAGTTGTGATACCACTCATAGATGCAAACCGCCATCGAAACGACTTAGAAAGACACACCGTCAACTCACATCTGAGTATCTTGGATACAAATGGATGAAAGACATAGCCTTTGATCCCACTATGAAAGTGAGGTTTCTCATGCGGACGGTGAAAAAACAATTTGGTTATGAAGTCAAGTATGGGAAGGCATGGAAGGCAAAGGCAAATGCTATTAGGATGTTGTACAGTGGATATGAAGAAGCATACAACCAGCTCCCAAGGTTGTTGGCCGCGATTGCACAAAGGAACCCGGGCATGTTTCATGTGGTCGAGGATCATGAGGGAGTGTTCCACCGTGCCTTCTGGAGTTATGGACAATGTGTGGAGGCGTTTCAGCATTGTCGTCTGGTCTTGTCTATAGATGGCACGTTCTTGACCGGTAGATATAAGGGCACACTAATGGTAGCAATGGCGCACTCATCAAACGACAACGTGTTGCCGTGTGCATTTGCTTTGGTGCCTTCCGAGCACCAAGACAACTGGGAGTGGTTCATGGGTCATGTTAGGCACAACGTGATTGGGGCTAGTGAGGCAATATCGGACCGGCATCATATCGGACCGGCATCATGGCATACTCAAGGCAATGGACATTGTTATTCCAGGATTTCCAAAGCTTCACCACAGATGGTGCATGAGGCATTTCGTGGCCAACTTTTACCGGGCATGTAAGAGCAAGGAGCTCAGCAAAGACCTTACCCATGTATGTGTGGCCTTCACCACCCAAGGTTTTGATGCTCGGTACAACAAACTCTTTGCAGCGGTGAACGAAGGGGGAAAAGACTTCTTAACTACGAATTTAAGCGAGAAGCACAAGTGGGCACGCGCTCATGACGATGGTGGTTGGCGATATGGCGACATGACGAGCAATCTCGTAGAATGTTTCAACAATGTGTTGAAGGGTGCTCGTGCTTTGCCGGTGACTGCAATAGTGGAGTACACCTTCTTCAAGCTTAATGAGTACTTTCAGAGGCATTCTGAAGAGACTGCAAAATGGACAGGTGAAAAAAAGGATTATCCGGAAAAGGTTGATGAATGGTTGCAGTTACAAGCAAGCAAGTCTTCACGGCAACAAGTTATCATATTCGATAGACTTGAAATGATCTATCAAATTGATGAGCCAGGTGGCACAACACGAGATGGTAGACAATATGGTGGTGCTGCATTTGAGGTGAAACTGAAGAGTCGGTGGTGCCAGTGCGAGAGGCCTAGTAAGTATCATTGGCCATGCTCGCATTTGATAACGACGCGAAGGTGAGAAACATACATGTTAATGATGGAAAAACCGTGAGGATGCAAGAGTTCCATGTGGAAGCTACTAGGTTGACATGGGCGCCAAGATTTCACCCTTTCTTGGACCAATCACAGTGGCCTGAGTACCATGGCCCTCATATTAGGCCAGACCCTCTTCTGAAGGTGGAGACGAAGGGTAGAAGGAGAACTAAGAGGTTCAGGGGTGATATGGATGATCTGGCTGGATACACTGGCATGAAACAATTTGGTAGCAGTCATTTCATGGAGGCTCCTGACATTATCAACTGTGGGGTGTGCGGTGAAGGGGGACACAATGAGCGGACATGCAAAAATAAGAAAACCAAAAAAAGAAAAACAAGTCGTGGAGGCGGCACCGATGGTGAAAGAGGTGGAAGAGGTGACGGTGGTGGTGGTCGAGGAAGCACGAGTGTCAGAGGTGGTAGTGGTGGTCGTAGAGGGAGCACAAGTGCTAGAGGTGCTAGTGTTCGTAGAGGGAGCACAAGTGCTAGAGGTGGTGGTCGAGCTAGCACAAGTGCTAGAGGTGGTGGTCGAGCTAGCACAAGTGCTAGAGGTGGTGGTCGAGCAGGCACAAGTGCTAGAGGTGGTGGTGGTCGAAGAGGAAACACAAGTGCTAGAGGTGGTCGTAGAGGAATGGTTGATAATGGATCGGCCTTCGGTTATTTGCTTAATCCAGATGGTTGATCTAATAATAATGGTATATTATTTGTTCATACAATTCCTAGCATTTATTCATTTACTGTATTTACGCATTTGCTCTCTTTATGTCTTGTGCTAACAATTGTTCTTTTTGTAGGCATGGCTTCATCCGGTTCCAGGACGAGGCCGGCGTGCGCGGACCAAGAGGACATGCCGAAGACGTGGTTGGAGGCCAGTTTGGACAAGGAGAAGGAGAAGGATGTGCCCACACCACCATGTTGGTGTGGTGATGTTTGCAAGCTGAAGGTGTCCACTGACCGCAACAAGTCATGGACAGAAGGTAGAAGGTTTTTCGTGTGTCCCAACTATGCACATGATCGTCGAAGGCCAACTAACGCATATGACATACCACCGGTATCTTAGGTGTACATATAAAAAACATCAACAAGTTGTCACTCATATGTCTAACAAAATCATGGTTTATATGTAGTCCCCTCCTCCACTTTGCAAGTACTTCACTTGGATAGATCACGAGGTACCAAAAGATGTCCAAGAGGACCAACGTCGAGATTGGTTACGGAGGCAGCGCCTATTCAAGGAGTCCTATGCACGGGGATTGGAGCGGGAGCGTCGTGAGAAGGAGGCTCGTGAGCGCAAGAAGCGTGAGCAAGAGAGGGCACGCAAAGAGAAGGCGGCTCGTCAAGAAGAGAGGGCAAGAAAACTTGCAAGGGCTCGCGATGCACGAGAGGAGGACGAGGCACGTGACAAGAAGGGAAAGTGGCCCCGTACTACTCAGTAGACAAATGGAAAGGCACCGGCGTCGATGATGAACTGTCGAGACTTTGTTTAATGTATGAACATATTATTCGAGACCTTGTGTGGTCATGAACTATTTCTGTCATTCAAGACTATTTGAGATTATGTGCAACCTATGTTCGTCATTCGAGACTGGTTGTCCATATCCAGATGCCAGGGACCCTGGCGTCTGGCTTGCTATATATGCTCACGCAGGTGACCAGACAAGCTGTCTGGTGTGTCTGATGGTCATCCAGACGCCAAGGTCCATGGCGTCTGGTGTCCAGAAAGCATTCTTGTCTGATGGATAAGATTCGAGTGGATAAGATTTTGGGCCCACCTCTAGCCCTCTCATCCATTCATCTCCACCTCTACCCCTCTCATTTCACTCATATCCACCCACTCTCACCTCTAGCCCTGCCAACGTCACTCCCTCGTCCAGCACCCTAACCCCCCCCCCCCTCAGATCTACAAATCGGTCCGGTTTCACCGTTGGATCTTCAGGATTTCGAGACTAGAAGGTAAATCAACTCCACCCCCATTTTTTGGTTGGTTTAATTTATCATACTTTTGTGAAAACCCTAGTTTGTTTTCCTCGTGGTTTAATGTATCATAGGTTAGCTACTAAGAGATTTGTGTGTTGTAGATGGCTAACGAAACTCAGTGGGTGCTTAGCCTTGTTGTTCATGTGCATGGCTTGTCTCCATGTATTGTGCAAGTTAGTCAAGTGGACCTCACTTTCGATTGGTTGAAGACTAAATTCATGTTGAAGCAAGGGTTGAAGGAAGAGGATTTTGTGTACTACGTCAGCAGGAGGAAGTCAGATGGCCCGGGGAAAGAAAATTGGTTGACGTAACTGATGATGACAAGATTCAAGAAATGCTGGAAGAATGGGAATGGAAAAGGGTTGTTGACTTGCATTGCTACAGGAAACCGAGTTACATGTGATGTTCATGTCGTTTCAACCATCGTGGTCATGAACTACTTATGTCATTCTATACATTGTATGTGATGAACTTCTCATTCGAGACTATTTGTGTAATTTGAACTATGTTTGTAATTTGCTATGTCATTCGAGACATTGTATCGTAGACCATCGTGGTCATGAACTATGTTTGTAATTTGAACTATGTTTGTCATTTGTCAACTATAGTGGTATGAAAAGACTATGCAATGCTTATGTATGTATGTTATTCGAGACTACAAGTGTAAAGACAAAACTACAAGTGAAAAGACAAGTATTGTCTGCACCAGGACCAGACGCCAAGGACCCTGGCGTCTGGCTCCCCTGCTTTACCCTGTTTCTGGTGTCAGTCGACTGCCAGACGCCAAGGACCCTGGCGTTTGGTCCCCTGACTTACAGCCAGACGCCAAGGACCTTGGCGTCTCGTCCCCTAACTTACAGCCAGACGCCAAGGACCCTGGCGTCTGGCACCCTGTGCATATAAATGACTAAATGAGTCCTTATGACAGATTTCATCATTCATGTCAAACATTCATATAAACATTCATATAAATGACTAAATCACAGGAAACAACAATTCACATAAATCACATCATTCATGTCAAACATTCATAGCAACTTCACGAATCCGGTGCAACTTAATTCGAATGGCAACAGTTCATGGAAAGAAACGACAAAAAGTTCATGGAAAGAGACTACACCAAGTTCATCAAAACAAACTAGAACAAGCTCATTGAAACAAACTACAACAAGCTCACTTCTTCCTTCCTCTCTTCACGATATCTGCAAGTGTATGCTCCTCCTCTTCGCTAGCCTCATGCTCCTCCTCTTCGCTAGCCTCCTCCGCCTCTGCATCAATGTTGGACTTATATCTTTGCATTCCCGTAGGCATAAATTGATGAGGATACTCCGGACTATGGAATTGAGTGTTCCATATCTTCTTTCTACCTTTCTGGCCCGGTGTCTTAGCTATTGCTTTGCCTTTTTTAGAGCGGGCATTGCCTTGTGTCGGTTGTGTAACCTGTGATGGTTGTGGAGCATCAACATCATACTCATGATCCTCTTGATGTGTTGCATCATAGTCATGCTCATCATGATGTGTTGGCTCCTCTTGATGTGCTGGCTCCTCTTCATTGACCTCCTCCTCTATGTACTCTTCGTTCTGGACATAACGCCGTTTATTAGCTCTGGCGGCGCGGCTACCTGGTGCATACACGTCACTGGACTGAGCACCATGGCAAGAAAGCATAGCTGCCATCTTATGGAACCGCTTCTTGAACTTCTACGACAACACAAAATATGCTATGATATGAGATGCAAATAACTAATCCGCGAAAAGAAACTTTTATAATATATTGCGACTAACCTCCATCGTGCTCCTAAGAGTCCTCTCAGATAATGCACCACCAGGTGGATGACTCAGTGCAACATTGGCATCGTTGACGCACAGAAGCAACTCTCTGCCCTGCAATTCATGAACACACCAAACTTATGTATTTGAAAGAAGACAACATGATGCAAGTATGTTAGAATAGGTCAAACAGACTACCATTTCGTCATGCATCGGTGCGTAGTCAACATGAGCCCCTCTGGTGTCTCTCACAGCCATGTTGAAGGTATGATAACCTTCTGCAGTCTCCGGGTCTTCAGACACCAACTCCGACCACTCCTCGTGAGTCCAACCTGGCTGCAGCTTTAACCGGTAACGATCCGCATAGCACACTTGATACTTCTGATATGCTGACTGATTGTGAGGTCTATTCTCTGATTGCACTAACGTGTCTCTTTGATTCCAAATTTCTATCCACGCACGGTGTTTGTTTGCCCAATCCGATATATCCTGATTGTTCCTTCGATCGAACCTACAAATGATGCACGGGACAAAGCATTAGCAAACATTGACTTATTCAATGCTCTACTACATACTCAACGCATGCTTGCTTACCGATGTAGAGATAGCATTTCCTCCTTGCTCTCCTCAATTGGAATACCTTGTCTTTTTCCAAATTGTCTTGCCACACGGTCTACAAAGTGCCACTCGACTGCGAAGAAGCATATCATTGGGCACCCCGCCCGCCAAAGATGGCTATCACGCGTGCACATCTCATTAAGATCAAAGTCACGATCTTCCACATAAGGCAACCAATGTACCTGCAAAACAAAGAGATACATTGTTAGCTACATAAGTTTCATTCTTGACTAAATTTTATCTCATCGAACTTCTCAAAACTTGCTCAGCAGTCAAGGTGTCCAGCTCGTTCATATAACACTTGTATCGCACATGCGAGCTTCCTGTGTAGACTATCACTTGTTCCCAAAAGTAAGCAAGCGTAGGGCGCCGATATGGATCATCATCATGCAACCCGTCATGATTACCCCGTGGGTTTGCCATGAGGGGGTTCTTCAAATCGGGCCGTCCAACCGGGATCCGCTCCCACATCCACACGGATAGGCTCCAAACAAACCCAGACAATGAGGATGT
The DNA here is from genome assembly GCA_963921465.1 of Triticum timopheevii. Lineage (NCBI taxonomy): Eukaryota > Viridiplantae > Streptophyta > Magnoliopsida > Poales > Poaceae > Triticum > Triticum timopheevii. Next base: position 481,594,008 of record OY997270.1, on the reverse strand, counting down.
ACCTCCCTTCCTCCGACACGCCAAGTCAAGCTGCAATCAAACAAACATGTTAGATATGGAGGCGCATGACAAATGCAAGATAAATGGTTGCAAATATCTCTTACCTGACGATACAAATATGCTAGTGCGGCCGAACCCCAGCTATACTGGGTATCCCAGTTATTAAGTGGCTCCAAGAACATCCAGAGGGCTGAGTTCCCGGTTGCGTCTGAGAAGACTACCTTGGTTAGTACATAACAAAGATAGGCCCGCGCGTACTGCTGCACAACCACGTCATTGGCATCCTGAGGGCATGGGTTGGTGTTTCCTCTGACCATTTTTAGCCAAGAATGCCTCACTTTCGCGGTATCGGCCTTGCCTTCCTGAGGGCCCTCGGGCTGAGCGCCAATTAAATCGGCAGTCCGTTCTCGCCAATTACCCACGCTGACACGACCGGTAACAGCTTGTCCGTTGATAGGAAGGCCGCTTATCATAGCCATGTCCTGTAGGGTCATCGTCATCTCCCCACATGGAAGGTGGAAGGAGTTAGTCTCCGGCCTCCAACGATCCACAAGTGCGGTCAGCGCCGCGTGGTTCACCAGCGGAGCGCGTCGCTTAAACTGCAACACGAATGGGAGAAGACCCAATCTCCGAATGTAAGGCTCATACCGCGGGTCGTAATCAAAGTCATCAGCGGAATGACCCCTCATGCGCATAGCAACTACAACCTGCAAATAAAGTGATGTTTTAATCAATACAAGAACACAAATGAGAAACAACGAGAATTGATAAGTCTTGCTTCTTACATGTCCGTTCTCAATGGCACGAGCACGATGCTCCTTATCCCACTCATCGATTAATCCGTCATACCAAGGTCCCTCATTATCCGCCATCCTACAAAACAAATCACAAACATCTATTAATACATAAACAATATCAAACAATTTGCTTCTCCAAGTTTATGCCATATGAAAACACCATTCTTATCAAAAATAACCACATCATTTCTTTCTTCTACATATGCACACATATCATCTAGAGAACCAAATTTCACCATCAAATAAATTTCATAATCATCATCCGCCATTCTATTGAACAAATCATGTCACACACAATAATCAAATTTCATCATCTCTTTTGCAAAAAAAAATTGCCATCTATATATTCAACTATATTTTCATACCACTTCACACATATAATATTTTATCTAAATATATTTGCTTGCCAAAGTTGTCTTCTCAGATTCAAACAAAGATTATGCCATCTATATATTCAACATATAGCTAATTTACTAGCATATGCATACATGATCTATAATTCAAAAAAATTCACAAACTATGTCTATTGGTGGACAACTACAAACATCTAGCAACTACACTACCTACCAAATCATCTATCAACTACAAACTATTTCCTAAAACAAAGAAACCATCTACTAATCTAACATCACCTAATGTGAAATAATGCATCCAACAAAAGAGGGGAAAAGCAAAACAAATTGGAGGGAATGGGGGAGAATACCTCAAAGAAGCTTGGGGGCCTCAGATCCACAACTTTGGGTGGAGGATGAAGTAGATCAAGGGGGGGATTGGTGTGAGGGAGAAGAGGGGCGAAGGAGATAACCTCCTCTGTTCGTGCGCCGCAGGGAGAAAGAGATGGGTGGGTGGGTGGCTCGGCCCGCGGGGGTTATCCAGTTACCAGGGCCAGACGCCAGGGTCCCTGGCGTCTGGCCCCTTTGCCACGTCAGCAGGTCAACGGGCAGGCGGGCAGTGCGGGCCAGGGGCCAGACGCCAGGGACCCTGGCGTCTGCTTCGTAACCCAGACGCCAGGGACCTTGGCGTCACCAAAAAAGGTCAGAAACGAATTTTTTTTCGAAACGAGGTCAAATCGGGATTTAGTTTGCCTTAAGGGTCAGAACAGTAATTTTGTCCGTGTGTGACATGAGAAGTTGAGAGAGACAAAAAAGAAAGAGAGAGAACCTATGTGTGAGAAGTGAGAAGTGAGAGTGATGTTTTTTACTAGGTGACAAAGAGACGGTGTGAAAGAACTTGTGCATGCGTGATTGCTTAGAGCATCTATAATCGGACATGACAAATCTGACCACTCAAACGCCCGCGGACACGCGGGCGCATCTGTAGACAGTGACCGATAACACCTCAAAAAACGCATTCCACATCCTGATACATCAAATTAAAACCTCAAATCCATATTATTACATGCAATGTAGCGATCTATGACTGGAGCTCGTCCGGTTTTGCTCCCCGCTCGCCCGGCTCCGCCCTGGCCATGTCCACCGGCCGACTACGCTCCTCGGAGTATTGGGCCGGACGCCAGATGGACCGCACGACCTTCGGTGAGGCAGCTACGGCCGGCCTTGTGCCGGATCCATGCCCCATTTGGGTGGACGATGGATTCCCGACGGATGGAGTCCGAGCGCAGCCATCCACGGGCCTCCTCCCGGGCGCGGGGGAGTGCAAGCCAGACGGCCATCTCCTCCTCGGGGCCGCGCGGGATGACCTCGGATCGACGGATCTAGAGGTGAAGGACTCGGATCCGCTGCCCACCTTGTCGGAGACGAAGGAATGGAACCGGAGACGAGCTTGGGTGGCGGATCTGGAGTGGAGGGGAGGGGACACTAGTAGAAATCGGGGCTTTATTACCGGTTCATAAGGGCCTTTAGTGCCGATTCTGCAACCGGCACTAAAGGGTGGAGACTAAAGCCCTCCCCCCCCCCCCCCCTTAGTACCGGTTCAGCACGAACCGCCACTAAAGGCCCACCACGTGGCGTGAGCTCGCGTCGTGGTATGGGGGACCTTTAGTAACCGGTACTAAAGGTTTATTTTTTTGATTTTTTTTTTGAAAATTTTGGAAAAAAAATGATTTTTTTATTTTCAATTTTCTGAATTATTTGCTGATTTAGTCTCTAATCACCCATCTTAACTGCTCGAGTGTGGATCACTCGTTCCAAATCGTCTAACTTCCCGGCCGGTCACCCATCCTCTCACTACTTCAGCCTGAGCACGCTTAACTTTCGTGTTCTATTCTTCCTCGTTTCCAAGTCTGCACTTGTTGTTTTCCTGACAATAGTAAGATGTGAATCCTATTAACCCTCAGGAGTTTAGCTTGGGCATGAAGTCACACGTTTCACTGTTTGAGTTTGAAACTTTTATTCTAAAAAACAATAATTATGTAGTAATGCTAATATTTCTTGAATAAGTAGTTTGACCATAGTTTGACCACAGTTTGACCAGATTTGACCAAAATTCGAAAAAACTGAGATACTTATTTAGTAACACTAATATTATTGCGTAATTATTTAGTAACACTCTATATTTCTTGAATCAGTTGTTTGACCGGTTTGACAAGATTTAACCAAAATTCAAAAAAACATAAATTAGAGCATATCTTTTTTTCATTTTACAATTTTGTCATTTCAAAAATTATCCTAAACCCTAAACCTGGGACTTAAAACGTCAGAAACTCTATGCTAAATAGTAAAAACTAAGGGTTTAAACCATAAAACCTAACCCTAAACTCTGAAATCTAAACCCTAGCACTAAACGCTAAAAACGTCTAAAAAACGTCTAAAACGTCCAAAAACTCTATTTTCGCTTTGGAATTTTGAGATTTTAAAAAATTATCGAAACGGAAAACTAGTTATATTAATTCAACTAGTTCAAATAATCTCATATACCTAAATTTTCTTACTAAACATAAACTAGTTATATTAATTCAATTAGTTCAAATAATCTTATATACCTAAATTTTCTTACTAAAAATAAACTAGTTATATTAATTCAACTAGTTCAAATAATCCCATATACCTAAATTTTCTTACTAAAAATAAACTAGTTAAATTAATTCAACTAGTTCAACTAAACATTTACTAAAAATAAACTAGGTATATTAATTCAACTAGTTCAACAAAGCATTTACTAAAAATAAACTAGTTATATTAATTCAACTAGTTCAAATAATCTCATATACCTAAATTTTTTTACAAAAAATAAACTAGTTATATTAATTCAACTAGTTCAAATAATCTCATATACCTAAATTTTCCTATTAAAAATAAACTAGTTATATTAATTCAACTACTTCAAATAATCTCATATACCTAAATTTTCTTACTAAAAATAAACTAGTTATATTAATTCAACTAGTTCAACTAGCTAAGCATTTACTAAAAATAAACTAGTCCTATACTCATCTAGCTAACAACTTTTCTAACTAATTCATCTAACATTAATCTAAATAATAGAAAACAGAAAATATGTGTGTGTGTAGTACTGTGTGTGTATGCGTGTGTACATATGTGTGTGTAGTGTGTGTGTGTGTGTGTGTGTGTGTGTGTGTGTGTGTGTGTGTGTGTATGTGTGTCTATGCATGTGTGTATGTGTGGGTACGAGAGCGGGCCGGGGGGCGGCGGCGTACGGGCGGCGACGGGGGTGGTGGCGTACGGGCGGCGACGGGGACGGCGCGACGACACGGGTGGCGGGTCGGGGGCGATCGCGAGGCGACGTAGTTTGGGGCGAGACGGCGACGACGGCGCGAGACGGTGACGACGGGGCGGCGGGGGCGGCGAGGGCGGCGGCGCGCGGCGATGTCGCGCGAGTGGAGGAAGAAGTGGTCGATATGGAACTGATTTTTCGAAAGTGCCATATATATAGGAGGGGCCTTTAGTATCGGTTGGAGCCACCAACCGGTAATAAAGGCCAATTTTGGCCAGCCCAAGCGGCGGGAAACGAGGGCCTTTAGTACCGGTTGGTGGCTCCAACCGGTACTAAAGGGCAACACATTACTACCGGTTGGAGCCACCAACCGGTACTAATGGCCGTGCGCTGCCACCCGCAGTGCGCTACTTTTAGTCTCACCTCGTCGAGCGAAGGGCAGCCACACTGATTTATAAACCCAGCCGCGGCTGTCCTTTCGAACTCCTCTATATAGCAGGCTTCTGGGCCTAACTAGGGCACGCTGCCTGTGAGCCTGCTGGCTCTTCTTGGCCTGTATTTGCACATCCTAGGTCTGGCAGGCCCACCGGGCAGCGCCCCAACATTGTTTTATATTTTTTTCTTTTCTGCATTATTTATTTTCTTCTATTTATTTTTGAGTAATTTTTTTATATAGTTATTTCTTTTCTGCTTTATTTTTTTCTTCTATTTATTTCTGAGTAGTTTTTTTGCTGTATTTAGTTTCCTTGTGAATATTTTTGCTTTATATTTTTTTTCTTTTCTGCATTATATATTTTCTTCTATTTATTTTTGAGTTATTTTTTTATATAGTTTTTTCTTTTCTGCTTTATTTTTTTCTTCTATTTATTTCTGAGTAGTTTTTTTGCTATATTTAGTTTCCTTGTGAATATTTTTGCTTTTTATAATTTTGTTTCTTTTCTGCATTATTTATTTTCTTCTATTTATTTTTGAGTAATTTTTAATATAGTTTTTTCTTTTCTGCTTTTTTTCTCTTCCTCTTCTTCTTCTTCCTGTTCTTCTTCTTCTTCTTCTTCTTCTTCTTCTTCTTCTTCTTCTTCCTCCTCCTCTTCTTCCACTTCCTCTTCTTCTTCTTCTTCTTCTTCTTCTTCTTCTTCTTCTTCTTCTTCTACTTCTTCTTCTTCCTCTTCTTCCTCTTCTTCTTCCTCTTCATCTTCCTCTTCATCTTCCTCTTCTTCTTCATCTTCCTCTCCTTCTTCTCCTTCTTCTCCTTCTTCTCATTCTCCTTCTTCTTCCTCTTCTTCTTCTTCTTCTTCTTTGTCTTCTTCTTCTCCTTCTTCTCCTTCTTCCTCTTCTTCCTCTTCCTCTTCTGCTTCCTCTTCATCTTCCTCTTCTTCATCTTCCTCTCCTTCTTCTTCTTCTTCTTCTTCCTCTTCTTCCTCTTCTTCCTCTTCTTCCTCTTCCCCTTCTTCTTCCTCTTCCTCTTCTTATTTTTCTTCTTCTTCTTCTTCTTCTTCTTCTTCTTCTTCTTCTTCTTCTTCTTCTTCTTCTTCTTCTTCTTCTTCTGCTTCTGCTTCCTCTTCTTCTTCTTCTTTATATATAGAGTTCAATGAAGACCAAATGCTTGTGATAGTTTGAAAAATAACATATTTAAATTGTGCATCTGAATGCAAAAAAAATACATTGATCAGTATCGCCTTTCAGCCAAAACGCGCTACTGCTACACAGAAGTACATATAAAAAATACATTGATCATCAATGATCTTTTTGTATAGAATCTAAATCGTCAATAGGAATCTACCACCGATTTAAGAACCGGCGAAGACTCCTATTGCAGCCACAGATCCTACACATAGAGTTCAATGAAGACCAAATGCTTGGGATAGTTTGAGAAGTAACATACTTAAGGTGGTCAAATTCTTGTTAGGGAAGCGAGGTGGGACTAAAAATAGTGTCTGCCACAACCTCTTTAGTACTGGTTCGTGCCACGAACCGGTACTAAAGGTGTTGGCCGGGCACCAGCATCTTTAGTACCGGTTCGAGGCACGAACCGGTACTAAAAATTCCAAAAGAACCGGTACTAAAGTTCACCTCCCGCCAAGTCATTTGAACCGGCACTAATGGACGCATTAGTGCCGGCTCATATGCAAACCGGTACTAATGTTTCTCATATTTGACCCTTTTTCTACTAGTGGCAATATGAACTTGATGAGGAAAAGAGCATTTTTCTGGCAAAGACAATCGTATCTTGATTTCCATATACACCACATAAAATTGAAAATAGTAGGTATGGTTGCATATGGGTGATGCATATTAAGCAATGCATGAATAATACTTTGTATAGAAATATGATTCTGAGCTAAGATATCAGTTTTAATGTGTCAAGGATGACCAAACCAAGCTGCTCTAGCAAAGTCACACAGAAAAAAGATGAAAATGAAACGCATCACTGAGTGGAATGATCCTACTCTAGACTGTGAAAGAATTCTCTAGACCTCTAGAATACAACCTTGCTGCTTTTATTTTCTGCCAAGGAGCACTACCACATGTCAGGAGGGTGAGCAGGACGGTGGCGGGTAGCACCCTGAATCCCTGCAGTTTGGGCCGCTGGATTGCTGAATCTGACGGTTGATTTATGTCCACGTACGTAGCTCCATAACTGAGCATATTTGATATCAGCCATCGGATTTAAAAGATCGAACGGTCCAGATGCATCTATATTGGTACACTATATAGAAAAAAGAAAAAGAAAACACAAGCTTGTACAGCTCCAAATCGAAGCATCCAGCCTACCTCCCGACGGCTCCTTGAAGCGTCTCGGCCATCTCTTCGGACAGAGCTCGGACGACGCGGTTGATCCCAGCGGCTCGTCTCAAGCTTCTGGGAACTTTCCTCGAAAGCGTTGGCGTTGGCGGGCAAGGTCGTGGTCGTTGTCGTCTCCTTCCCCAGTCCCACCGTCCACATATCCGGTCGGTCCTCAGTCCTCACCCCCAAGGATTGGTGGAGCTAGCGGAGAAGATTCGCGTGGTCGCCCATCCATTCGTTCCTCATCTTCAAGTAATGATGGAACTAGCGGGGAAAATTCGTGTGGCCGCCAATCCATTCGTTGACCCCCGGTCGCCTGCACTAGACGTCTACACCTAGAAGATAGAGTAGACACCAGGCCACACAGCGCCTGACCCTCCTGGCGGAGCTCCTTCTTTCTTTCGGCAATCAAACGCGAGCCGGCTAGGGGAGGAAGAAGCCCGGGTTTCCCCATTGCCTCCGCTGTGGAGAAGAGGAGGTTGGAGAGGTATATTGTCTTGTGCTACTTAAAGTAGTATGTGCTGTGTTAACTTGTGGGTACTTCTCAGTTAATTAGTTAGTTATTAAACTGGGACCATGTCGGATCTACTAGATCTAACCTGAAATTGGCATGGAGGGTGCCCGTCCTGGTATGGCATTCTCTCTTTGGATTTGATATCACCTACTAGATCTGGTATGTCGGATCTACTACATCTGACCTGTTAAAGATTTGCAGCTGCTGCTGTGAGCTTGCGACATATGTTGGCACATATGGTTGGTTGCTTTGCCCCCTTGATTGATTGCAAACATATGTAGGGCATGGCAGCAGCTACTTCCTTCAGTACATCTCACATACGCTGTACATATAGCTGCTGTCAGCCTGCCACTAAAAAAAATTACATTCCACAATCTATAGAACGGTAGAAATCTGATTCCAAAACATACTATTGTGAATACTCTGTGGGTGTGGTACCTTAAATTGACATTCTATCTGGGGCCATACATTTCAAGCAAGAAAGAAATCAAACATTTGATGTTGGATGCCCTTGCCAAGGGGCTTCGTAGAAGAATCACAGTCACGCCTCTAATCCTGAAGGCCAGATTTTCTGATATTGTTTTTTTGAGGCGTCAACGGCGGGCTTATGCCTGCCTGAACTTTATTGCCAAAACCAACAGAGTTGTTACATAGAGCAGAGTTGCATGGCGGTTACAGAGGGAGAGGACAAACAGAGATTACAAAGAACAAAGCTGGAGGTCTATTTTCTCCCAGCAAGGTGGAACAACAAGGAGCTCCAGTCACGAATGCTGATTTGCTTGTGAATGTTTGTGCATCTATAGGACCAGAGGCGAAGATCATCTGCAGCGGAGTTGGCAAGGTGGTGCAGCTGTTGGTGTTCATTCCGAAAGACCCTGGCGTTGCGTCTTTTCCGAATGTTCCAAAGAATGGCTAGCAGAACCATTGACCTGGTTGTATTGGTCAATTCCCCCTCCCGGGCGTAAAGCAGCCCCTGCCGGGAGTGGCATAAGCTGTTGAGCTCCGCCCAGAGAGGGGCGATCCGCCTATAGGTGAAGAGCAGGTGGTCGATGGATTCATCTTGACTGCAGAAACGGCACTTGGCCGAGGTAGTAATGCCCCGGCGAAAACGCCGCACATTGGTGAACAGGCGGTCTTTATGGGCGAGCCAGGCAAAAATTTTGCACTTGTTAGGCGCGTAATTTCTCCAAATTGTCGGTGCAAGAGGGTCCAAAGGACGGGGCTTCCAACCTGCCTCATACACCCGCTTAATGGTAAGCGGGTGGCCTGCCTCCCTCATCGTTCGTCTGTCAGTAACCTGCAAATTCAAATTTATTGTAGCCAACAAGGATCGGAGTTCATTGAGCTCGCGTTCGGCCGTGGAAGAGAGCCGAGGGGTAAGGTCCAAGGTTAGGTCGGCAGAAGCCATTGCACGAGCCACAGAGGTGTGGATTCTGTTGGAGTGGGTAAAAAGCGCCGGAAATTGCTGTGCGAGGGTTTGAGTGGAGTGCGGGATCCAGAGATCATTCCAGAATGAGGTGGAAGCCCCATTGCCAAGATGAACTCTGGTGATGGAATGGTAGAAATCGAGCCCTTTTATGATGTCCCGCCATATAGGAGGGTGCATGGAGTTAGAGGAGCCTACATCATGCGAGGGCAACCAACCGAACCGGGAGACTAGGTAAGAAGGTTCCAGGGAGGCCTGGTCGTTGTGAAGCTTAGAGATGTGTTTAAGAAGCAGGCACAAGTTCATGTGCTTGGGAGAGAGGAAACCAAGGCCCCCATTGGTGAAGGGTGCCCAGACAAGATCCCAAGCAACTTTGCACTTGCCGCCCGTGACTGAATCTTAGCCCATCCAAAAGAAGGCTCGACAATGTTTTTCGATCTCCTGCGAAGTTCCGGCGGAAAGCAGAAGGACACTCATAGCGTAGATGGGAAGGGCGCGAAGAATAGAGCGGACCAGGATAGCCCTACCAGCGATAGAAAGAAGAAGGCCCCGCCAGCCGGCTAAGCGCATGTCAACCTTGTCGATGATGAAAAAGAAATCGGCCAAGTTAAGCTTATGGGTCGATAGGGGCAGACCCAGGTAGGATTGGGGGAAGGCGGTGATCTGGCATCCGAGGATAGCCGCTAGGATTAGAGTTAGCTCCGGGTCTACGTGAATAGGAGTGAAGGTGCTTTTTGTGAAAGTTAATTGTTAAGCCGGTGGTCTTAGAGAACCGGAGTAGGATGTGTTTGAGAGTGTGCAGTTGTGCCGCGTGGGGGGGGGGGACAATCAAGGTGTCGTCGGCATATTGTAGGACGGTGCAAGGTTGGTTACTATACAGAGGTTGGGACAGCAGACCATTATCGGATGCTTGTAAAATGAGACGCTTTAGGATGTCGGCGACGATGATGAAAAGATAGGGAGAAAGAGAATCTCCTTGTCGTAGGCCCTTTCGACACTGGAACGAGGGGTCGGGCTTCCCATTTAGCAAAACAGTAGAGCTGGCCGACGAGTTCAAGAGCTCGACCCATGGACACCAAGAGGCGGGGAAGCCTTTGGCACGCATGCACTACTAGGGAAAAGCCTAGCAGCAGCGCGGGTTTTAGGCCTATCAGTAGCGCGGGACGATGCGCTACAGCTAACGTGTAGCAGTAGCGCCTGTCGTCCCACGCTACTGCTATACATGGATAGCTGCAGCGCGCTTCAGTGAAGAGCGCTACTGATATTATCTGCAACGCTTTTTACAGAGAAGCGCTACTGGTAAGGCGACGCTACTGCTAACTTCCCCCCCCCCCCCTTGCTACTACTAGTTTTATTAGTTTTTTTTCTGCATATTTGTTTTGTATTTGAATAGGCTTTATACAATAATCTTTAGCATATCATACACATACAAATGTAATCATAGCATATACATACAACTAGTCTCATCAAATCATGTCATCATCATAATCATCATCCAACACAAAGTGGTCTCTCGTTATCATCTCGAAAATAGCGATACAAATCTCGATTACTTGCAAATACATCGTCATCCATCTAAACAATGGTATACGTGAGAAGAGCTATCACTTTGAGTACATGAGTTCGTATCCCTCTCTCGCATTAGCGTGAACCTAAACTAACTATTGCCTGTCGCTCGGAAACCGGAAACCGGTACACCTGGGCCTGACACTCCGGCCACTTCGTATATATACTCCTGGCGTAGCACTTATTCACTATCGATGATCTATGCACCTACATCGTCACATGAGTCAATGATATGCAACATATATAGTTGAGCAACAGAAAGAGACTGACTTGGCAAAAATAGAAACAACATATCATAAGCATAAATAACAAAGTTCATCGTACCCCAAAATGCCCTAACTAGAGTGATTTTTGCTAGTCGAGGAGGAGGACGGTTTAATTACATCACAAATAAAGTTTCACCGTGCATAAATCAAAGTTTTGTCATACAGAAAGTATGGACTAAATGGACACAATGACATATATCGACAATCACTCCAACATGTCGTGTCATCCATCAATGTCAGGGGGATAGTCCCCGAGCCTAGTGAAAGGCTTCAGGTCGAGACGATGAGCAGCTACCCATGTTCGGACGTCTTCCCGCGACATTTGTCCTTCTCCGTAGAACATCCCTGTTTTTCTGACGACCTCCATGATGATTTGGGCAAGTTCGCGCTGGATGTGATAGAACTCGGCTCGAAGTCGATGATCCTCGATATCTCCTACGTTCTTTGCCCATTGCAGAATATGGGCATCACCGGATCTAGGTGATATGCGAAGGTTCTGGTGATCTCGTCTGTACTCCAGCATGTGGTGTAGGACATAGAATCGATCATTAAGAGAATTGTTCGGTTGCTGGATACAGCAGAAGTCGGTCTTATGGCTGAAAGCGACCGTGCCGCCCCTTCTCTTCTTGTCCCTGACCTCTCCACCCCTTGCTTGGTAGTAAAACATAGCACTGTCGAGAACATCCTTGATGTGGGTGTAATCCTTTTTGTGAATGTTCTTCGACGAGTCCAAGTAAAGAGCGTGGGAGAATCAGGGGTATAGGATGATGAGGACGGTGCGCCCGCCGCTGCGCAAAATAAGTACACCTCAAATTACTTAGCCTCCACCGTGCAGATGAATGATTGAAATAGAAGGAAGGATAGCAGCGCGGATGACTTACACGGGATGATAAGGCACGAGAATCGCCTCCTTGTCCTTATTGGCGAGCATGAAATTGACGATGTATTCCCTCGCGTATACACGGTGCTCTGCGCAGACTCCCAAGAAGCCCTCGTGCATGTAGTACGGGTCAGCGACACAGATATGAGATATCTGCTCAAACTCGATGATGTAGTTCATGTGCAAGGCATAAAGGCGGACAAATGTAAAATCCAGCTTCTTCACGTGAAACATGTCGAATATGTAATCGAATCGGAGGAAGAACTTATCTGCGGGGAAGCTGTCGACGTACGACATTTGCCGCAGAATGTTAACCACGTAGAGTGGGTATCCTGGATCTGTCGAGGCGATGAGGCCTTTCTCTACCCGCAGCACATCATCATGAAGTCTCCTTAGATCGCCGAATCTGGCATGTAGCGCTGTTGCAGGTAGGATTGGCTGACCGGGGATATGCCATTTATCTGCATCGGGGATATCTATACGGTCCTGAAGCCGAGACTACTGAGGCAGCTGGATCATAGAATCAGCTTTTTTGCCTTTCTCGCTCTCTTCCTAGACTTGTTTACTACCGGAAGGTCGTCCATAATACGTTGAGACGGCAATTCAGGCACTGACTCATGACACTCAAACCCTGAGGAGGCGCCAGTATAGACATACTATTCAGCGCCACCGTCGTCCTCATCCTCATCCATGGCGATGTCATCAGCGACTAATGGAGCCTCCTCCTTACCCCGTCCGCTATCACCCAACCCGACACCCGACGCTAATTGGGTAGGTGCGGTGTTGATGTTCATACCTTGCTGAGGCTGCATGCTCGTGGGTGTGCTCTGGACCGCCTCCAGACGAAGCAGACTCTTTGGCCACGACAGGACCCACCCATTGCAACAATCACCAAGCCGCCGCGGTGTCTCCTCGTCATCCACCAGTAGTATTCGAGGAGGCAAATTCTCGTGGCCTGATTCGACACTGGCCACGGAAACCTTGAAAGACGTTCGGGGGGATCGGCTGGCTGTGGAACAATGGTTCCTTTGGCTCCATTATCGTCGCCTTCCCCACGTCCACCTTCTGGTCCCCGATGGTGTACAATATGGAGCACAGGGTTTCGTCGGCCTGCCAAGAAAAGTCTGCAACATGAGACATCCGAAAGGCAACGAAAACAGGAGATTATACATTCATATTGAAGGGGGCCGGTGTGACAGATACCGTGAGGGCTTCGAGCTCAGCCAAAGACGAAGGACCGCCGAGCACATCCGGTGCGGGAGCCGGTGCGGGAGCAGGTGCTCCCAAGAAGTCAGCAAGGGGAAAGTCCTCTGCATTTTTTTCTGGATTTTGCCTTGTCCAAGTGAAAACGCCCGTCACCAAGGAAGTAGACAAATCTGTAACCACCTGTTTTGCGGCGGCTACCACTATTGCGACTGTCTGAGATGATTTCTTCTCAACCGCAATCTCAACCTTCTTGTTGATGTTTTTTTCAGTTAACCTCCGTCTTTCCTTTCTCTCCTCCGTGGTCTCACGGTAGTACTTCTTCCACGTGGCGCCGTCTCCGACACCGTGCACGCGTCCATACGACGGTCGAGTATCCACCGGTTGTCGTTTCAATATGTTCAATGCCCGGTTGAATGGAGTGTCCCACTTGGGCCTCGCCAATGCCTCAGACGGCGAGTCACTTTCGGCCGCAATCCGGTGCTGCTCTCTCTGCAAAAGGCACAAGGATCGTTTACAAATATGACTAACGTGTGCAGTCAAATTGATCAGAAACTAAAATTACCAGCAGTCTCATGAACTCCGTAATGACCGGTGTTGTCTCGTAAACCTTCTTCACTGGGTCCCAACGGTGTCGGGCCCTCAGGACGTCACGCTCCTGCGGGACGGTGAAATCCGCCAAGGGGTCTGGGATGCCTAGACTCGCGCCTTCCGCATCCTCCTTGGCCCATTTGGACCTCTTTCCGCCGTAACCACGGCTTCCGAGGTGGTGGCTCCCAATGTTCCTCTCTTGAAGCCCCTTCATGTACTTAGACTTTTTTTGGCAGCTTCGGCCTCGCAAGCCTCCTTGAATATTTGAAACTTCTCTTCCGTGATTGTCGGATTATCCTTTACAATCTCGGAGTAGGGTTCCTTCTTGTCGATGATCTTTGCTTTCACTCGAGTTTCCAGGCGGCCAACGCGTCGCTAAACTTGGTCATGGCGTGTTTGTTTATCTTCTTCATTGTCGGGTCCTCGTCTGGATCTTCATAATCCTTCTCATTCCGGCCTGGGAACAAGAATATCTGGTGAAACTTCTTTAGGAGGGAGCTCCTCATATTTTCTATCTTCTGTAGTTTCTCATCGTTGATGGTGGCAGTTGTCCGTACGATGCAGCCTATTTGATTACCGTAGCACGAGCGCGCTTCCTCGGGCGCCTTTGGCTCAAAATTGCTGTCGTCCACCTCCGTGACCACCAGTCTAGTAGTCCTGAGTTTGTTAGGAAGCCGTTGCCTCTTTGCTTTTGGTTCTACACCGGCTCCGCTCCCCGAGGCAGCACCGGTCTCAGTCTCAGCGCCGGTCTCGATGACGGTCTGAGTCTCAGCGCCGGTCTTGGTCTCAGCACCGGTCTGCGTGTCAGTCTCTGTCCCCGATGCCACCGGTGGGCCCAACAACAACATCGGTTGATCGTCGGTAAGGCTAAAAAATTCGTCTGCCGCCCGGTAGACATCATCGCAATCACTAGAACCCTATCCTTCATCGTTGCTAGCCATGTTTCCTATGATTAAGTCTAGTCAATTAATTTTAGACCTAATAAAATGAATAATGACATAAAAAAGGCCTATTGTTTTGCAGGAATGTTGACTCCTTCCTGGTGCGGCAAATCCCGGGCACTCGATATGTCCTAGTTTGTAGCACAAGTCATACCAAAATTCACTCAGCATCATTCCCTGGAAACAACAAAGCCACTTGGGCACAATCAAACAACTTCAATGAAAAGATATAACATGACCACTTCAATGAAAAGATATAATCAATCAACAATAAAAGTCCAGGGAAGGATCATCTTTGAAATAAAATTTGCCTAAATTCTTTTCCTTGAAAAATAGTGGTGTTTTCAAAAATCAAAAATCTTTGCAAAATAACCTCACTAGACACTTCTCTGCCTAGGACAGAACCCAAATTATGTTGATCTAGCTATTCCTCTCTCTCACACAAACACACATTATTATCTCTAACCCTTCTCTGCCTAGGACAGAACCCAATTAAATTGCAAGGGAACTCCATTTCTCTAACCCTTCTGACCTAATGCTCTAAAATAAAATTTTCCTGTAACCTAGCCAACCTACTTACCCTAGCTTGTTAATCCAACGAACCTAATTAACCTACCTATTTAACCTAGTTAGTTAATCTAGTTTACCTAGATAATTAACCTAATTAAACTAGTTAACGCAGCTAGTTCTCTGTCAAAGCCCTAAATAAATTTTTGCACTAATTAACCTAGATAATTAACCTAATTAAACTAGTTAACCTGACTAGTTCTCTGTCAAAGCCCTAACTAAATTTTTGCACTAACCTAGATAATTAACCTAATTAAACTAGTTAACCTAACTACTTCTCTGTCAAAGCCCTAACTAAATTTTTTTCCCTAACCTAGATAATTAACCTAATTAAACTAGCTAACCTATGCATGAGAGAGAGAGGAGGGGTGGGGGCTTACAGAGGATGGCTCTGGTGGTGGCGAGGGAGGCAGTGGTGGCGAGGGAGGCAGGGGCGTCTCCGATGACGGCGAGGGAGGAAGTTGTGGCGAGGGAGGATCCGGTGGCGTCGACAGCGGCTCCGATGGTGTTGGGGGCGGCTCCGGTGGCGGCGACGACGCACGGCTCTGGTGGCGTCTACGTCGGTAGGAGACGGCGGCGAAGTGGGGCGACGGCGAATCGGGGAGACGGCGGCGGGGTGGGTCGAGGGATTTGGTGGAGAAGTGGTGGCCGGGGAGAAACAGTTTTTTGGTTAAGTCAAACTTAGTGGTAGCGTGTTTAGCAAAACGCGCTATAGCTAAGATAGCTATAGCGGTTTTTACAAAACGCGCTGCTGCTATAGCTATGTAATTTTCTTCCAGTTTTTAATTTCCTCTTCTGTTTCTATAGCGGGGGGTCTAGGACACACGCTGCAGCTATGTTAGCTATAGCGCCTCTTACGAACACACGCTACTGCTATGCTTTCCTCCGTTTTTTCGCTTTTTCATTTATTTTGCTTTACATTTTATTTTTTCCTTTCTCCTTTTTCTATTTCTTTCATTTACATTTACTTTTTTATTTGTTTTTCATCTTATTTTATTTCCATTAGTAGTAGCGCTCTTCATAGGAAACGCGCTGCTACTTATGCCCTAGCGGTAGCGCGCTTCTTCCAAGCCCGCTACTGCTATGCGTAGCCTATCATTCTAGCAATGGGAATATTAGTAGTAGTGTTTTTGCCACTACACGCGCTACTGCTAAGGATGTATCTGCAGCGCGGTTTTTTCTCAATCGCTACTGCTATCTAGCACTAGCGCCCTTTTTTGACCCGCGCTGTTGCTAAATTTCTGCATATAAGGTTTTCCCTAGTAGTGATGATCGATGACAAGGCGGTCCAAGACACCGAGTCAAAGTCTTTATGAAAGTCTAGTTTGAGAACAATAGCCGGTGTGCCATGTTTGAAACAGGTTTGGACAATATCGGCCGCATGAACAAAGTTTTCGGCAATCCCGTGACCCCGATAAAGCCAGTTTGATCACAGTGGATGTTCTGGTTGATCGGAGGAATGGTACGGTTGGAAAGACACTTGGAAGCTAGTTTAACGGAACAATTTTGGAGGGAAATAGGGCGTACATTTTCAGGCTTAGAGGCATCATTTTTCTTGGGGAGTAGAACAATATGGGCTCGGTTGATACGCTTCAGATCGGCCGTGCCAGAGTGAAAGTCCCGAAGCAAGTTAAGGAGGTCTAGCTTGACGATATGCCAGTTTGCTTTATAGAAGGCCGGGCCCAAGCCGTCAGGGCCTGGGCTCGCATCATCCTTCATGGCCCAATGGCCTCTTTAATCTCGTCTAGAGTAAAGGACTTTGAGAGCTAGGTCTGAGGTCTGGGCAGCGGAAATCGAGTTCGGGCGCAAAAGACTTTCTAGGTCAATGGAGGTGCTGATGTTGGAGCTGACGCCCATTAAATTTTTGAAGAAATTAAGATGGACAGCCTCTTTATCGTAGTGCGCGGTGAGAGTTAGAACATTGTCAGTGAGGGATTTAATTTGATTCTTGCGATGGCGAGCCGAAGCGCACACATGGAGGTTGGCCGAGTTTTCATCGCCGAATACGCAGTCCTTAATTTCCCCTGTTGTCTCTAGTAGGCGGCAATGGTAGCATTGTGTCGATGGAGAGTGATTTTTACTATGGTACGAAGGTGCGATTCAAGCTGGGAAAGGGGGCGAGCCTCCTTGAGCATGTCAAGAAAATCAATTGTGGTGTGACAGTTTATAGCTAGATTTTTAGAGGACCGACAGGAGGCCATCCACTTCTTAGCCATGTTCCTGGTGCGCTTAATTTTCAAGAATAGAACTCCAGCGGAGCCAAGGTGGGCATGAAGAATGCCCACACTCCTCCAGTTAGCCATCACCTTCTCCTTGAAGTGAGGATTGCTGAGCAGGGAGCGATCGAGACGAAAGACCCTAGATCGAGGAATAGTGGTAGCAGCGGTGAGGCGGATAGGGACGTGGTAGGAAGTTGTTCGAGTGATCGATGAGAGAGAGGTGTTGGGGAAATTTGTATCCCATGCAAGGGCTCTATCGAGCCAAACCAGGACATGCACCTCTTGTTGATTAGACCAAGTAAAGCACCTATCAAGGAGAGGGAGATCCTGGAGCTGGAGAGTGTTAATGGTAGAGGCGATAAAATTAGCCTCGGCCATACTGAAATGCGTCGTGGATTTATCAGAGGGCCAGAGAGTAATGTTAAAGTCACAGATGATTGCCCAAGGGCAGGAGATATCTGGCATCAGATCAACCAGGGATTGTAAGAAGAGAGGTTTGGAGGCAGAATCTTAGTGATGGCAACAACGAGGTCGTCCGCACGTGATTCAGACCAACATGTTAAAGCGTAGTCCCCTTTAACGATTTTGGAGCAGGAAAAAATGATGTCATCCCAAGCGATGACAATCCCACCCGAGGCACCATTGGAGGGGATTAGATGGAAGTTGCGCAGATTAGTTGGAAGAAAGGATATAGCCTTGAAGTGGGGTATCTCCTGAAGTTTAAATTCTTGTAGACGAAGAACCGAGAACGTGGACAAAGAGAGAGTCGATTTCACATCCGTGCATTTTTTGTGTCTACCCAGCCCCTACACATTCCAGGAGATAATCAAAAGCTCCCTAATAATTGATAATCCGAAAAGCGACAGAGAGGAGACAAGTGAGATAACATAACACATATACGATGGAACAGTCGATTACAGAAGGGAGAGCGGGGCACAGTATATAGAAGGGCAGAGAAACACAGAAAAGGGGTTACAGACTAGGGGCACGAGGGGGTAGGCATGCCGGCAGCTCTCCCTGCTAAAGGAACTACGACTAAAACTGGTAGAGGAGCAGTAGTTGCGAGAGGAGGAGGGCATGGGGTGGCACCACCGCGGAGCACTGGGCGGGGGGCCTTCACACATTATCACTGGCGGGCATCGAGTTGAGGTTGATCTGGGAGACGCCGCAGGCAACGTCCAGCTGCACGGCGTCCTTGCGTGGGAGCGGAGGTCCACCGTCCGCAGCGAGTTCTAGCAGCTCAGCCGCTCGCAGGAGGAGCGCCGAGCTCAGGGCAGCCCTCTTGCCTCCAGCTTGAGCTTCTTTCTGATGGTGGCCTTCTCGAGCATCGTCATGCTATTTGGGTTCTCTCGCTCCTTGATACGGGCACTGCAGTGGGTGTAGAAGATCTTTGGCTAAGCAACACTGGGAGGGAGGTCGACGGGCGTGCCGAGGGGTGGAGGAGACAACTACAGGGGTTCAGGCTCCCCATCTTGGGCGACGCCGGTGATAGGCAGTAGCGGCACGTCTTGGATGGGTGGTAGGCCATTGTCGAAGTGCTCCACGGCCCAGGGTGAACGCGCGGCCACAGAAATTAGTGCAGATGATCTCGACATCCATGAAGGTTGTGTGGGAAGGCCCCACAATCGCCACCCTGTCGAGGAAGCCGATGGAGCAGGTGGCAAGGTTGGCGACGATGAGCTTGGGCGAGCCGGCAGGGTTCATTGGGATGCAATAGAAGCCGTGCTCGCCGCCCACGCCCTTGACGAGCACGTCATAGAAGCCTTCGAAGAGCTTGACCTCCACTGACTTGGGGCGGGCAGTTAGCGGCACTGCACACTCCAGCGGCTTGTGATTTGCCATCATGGTCAGACCGCCGAGCAGCTGAACGACCTGGTCGTCATGGCCCTCCTTAGTGGGAGGGGTGGTGGGGCTGATAGTTTTGGGTCCATGCCATTGGGGAAGTCACAATCCCCACCGTCTCCGCCGCCCCCGCCCCCGCCATTGTTGTCATCATCGGAGTCCGGCATCGCAAAGGCTGGATCAGGTGGGAGCTCTTGGGAATGGATCACAAGGACCAATGCAATGGAGCCAAGGCCGGAGAAACCATGCATCGGGATAGTGTGAGGCACATCGGTAAGGCTGTGGCTCTTGACAGAGACAAGAACCATGGAGTAGTCGACACCGGTGAGGCAGACTGGGTCGATCTGAATTGGGCAGGCGAAAGGGACGATGGAATTGATGATTGTGGGGGTGAAGCAGTACTCAATCGGGAAGTCCTCAATGCTTAGGGCAGAAACCGTGCCAAGGTGAAAGAGAAAGCGATTTTCTGTGTCCTCGTGGCAACAAGGCTGACAGTGTTGATGGGGCATGTTATTGGGCTGGAAAGGACGGAGACCTCCCTCTCGTAGGTCGACCTAAAGACCACTAGGCCTGCCCGTAGGACGAGGCCTGAATTAAAACGGGAGGGTTTCCGGCTTCGGATTGGAGCGCACGATGGATGTAGGCGTGGGGGTGGGTGGGGTGGGTTGACAAGGGCATAAGCTAGGTTCTGGAAGTGCTCGATGGGGGTGTACGGCATGAAGACGTTCGAGAAGTCACGTTGATGCCTTGGTGGAGAAGAGAGAAAAATAGATTGGATCTCATCCGAGTCGGTGGACTCTTCCCCCGACTCAAACTTGATCGTCTGGGTCCTCCTCCTCGGCTAGGCTATCGTCATCGACTTCCGCTACCTCAGTTTGCTCGGGGAAGGAAAACACGTGGGCGGACGGCTGGCGGGCGGGGGAGAGCTGTTGCTCATCTCTGGAGGAGGAGAGCTCAAGAGGGATGAAGTCGGCCATAGGTGCAAGGGGAGGAGGGGTGGGGGGCTGAGGGCGATCGCTGACTAGAGTGGAGGGGGATAGGGAGGAGCTATGGTGGCTTG
The DNA here is from genome assembly GCA_963921465.1 of Triticum timopheevii. NCBI lineage: Eukaryota > Viridiplantae > Streptophyta > Magnoliopsida > Poales > Poaceae > Triticum > Triticum timopheevii. The sequence continues at coordinate 481,573,719 of OY997270.1, read as the reverse complement.
AGGAGTTGGAGGAAGGCTGGCTATGGCGGGTTGTGAGTTGTGAATGGCCAAGGGGGGCATGGGGGTAAAATAGCCGTGCAAGTGTGCTGGGTGTGGCCCACCCGCCAGCATCTCCGGCAACGCAGAGGGTCACGGCAAGCGCGCACTTGGTGGTCGAGAGCCAGACACCGGAAGCAGCGCCTTATGGAGGAGATGCGTTTGGGAGGGAAGGCCGATCTGTGCCGATGAGGGCAGGGGGGTTTGCATGCTAAAAGGGGTAGCGAGAAGGGCGTGGGCATAGATTCCAATGGGCGAGCATGCATAGCAGCTGCATGGGGTGGCAACCGAGGAGTAGAGGGGCTGGCTATCTCGGTTTGACTACCAACCCGGCTCGTGATCTGCAGCAAGGACAAGTGGGGGGGGGTCGCGATCCTCATGTAGAGGAGGATAAGCAGTTGACCAGGGCAATGGGCCCGGTGGCCGCGACAGGATCCCAGCGGCAGATACCTCCAGCAGGGTCGTCGTTTGCGGTCAAGCATGCGAGGACGAACCTGGTAGAGTGGGTGTGCAGATGTGGGCGAGCCTGAGACGGGCAGAGGCGCATCCATGCTCCCACCCTGCATCTGTGACGGCAGGCAAGCGGCGAGCTGAATCAGCTGTTGCGAACCAGTCGGAAGCGGCAAGATGGCCATCGCACATAAGTCCAACGTTGGGGACTGCATGGCTGTGAAGGCAGAGGTCGACCCAGGCGAGCAACATGGCAGCCCAGGGTGTAAATGGTGACCTTCCAAAAGATGGTCACAGGGAGAGCAACAAGAGATGGCAAGGGTGGACTCGGGCGAGTAGAGTTGAACCAGGGAGCGTTTAGGCAAGTGGGGGGGGAGGGAGGCCGTACAACATGCGGCCGAGGGCAGATTTTTTGTAGCGAGAGGACTCGGAGCAGCAGCAGGGGTCGAGTACGGAAGATCACGCGTGACCGTGATGGAATCTTTGTCCAACCTCACCGCAGCAGCGGGATCGAAGGAAGGGCCGGCCCGCTGACCGGAGCCAAAGATGGGAGGAAAAGTATGGGTAGCAAAGAGGCAAGGCGGGGTCAGACCAATAGGTGTGGGTTTAGCATTGAAAAGGACGACAATCCCTTTGTAGTTAACGCCCTCAAGCGATAAAATGAACTGAGCGATGCTATAGTTGGCTAAGGTAAACGATAATAAGCATGCATTGACTTGATGAATTAAGGGATAATCAAAAGGCTACCCGATCCAATGTCACACCCCGATCTGGATTGAGGGGCATCCAGAGTAGGCGAGAGGGGATCGGGAGAGTAGGTGAGCGAAAGTGTGAGGAAGGGGATGAGCAAGCGAGAGAGAGATGATGAATTCAGATATCATTTCACATCCTGTCGCGTTACACTGGCCTCCAAGGCTTAAGTAACCCTACTCTCACGTCTCATCGGCCACACCCACGCTTACAACTGGACCACACACGCACACCTAGACTTGGCGATGCCAACTGGCAATCACGTGGCTGTGGTGACACACACTTCCGTGGTGACATTCTCCCCTTCTTGAGAACAAGCTCCCTCTGTCATGGCGCTGTAGTTCCAGATTGCTGCCTGCGGGTAGCGTCGGCGAAGCACATCATAATCTTCCCAGGTAGTCAACGGTGGCACCGTGTCCCAAGCCACCTGTAGTTGGATCACGGGTGCGTTACCCCATTTCATCATTCTTCTGTCCAGAATCTCCATTGGCATTGTCTCTACTGTCGACAGATCAGTAGTAACAGGAAGTTCCGAGGGGCTATAGTTGGGTGTGAATGGTTTCAGTTGTGAGACGTGAAACACGGGGTGGATGCGACTGTCCGGAGGCAGCTCCAACTTGTATGCCCAGGGGCCAATCTTGGCGACGACCTGAAATGGCCCGAAGAACTGGAACGCCAGCTTTGGGCACAGGCGGCTGGCCACAGATTTCTGAACATAAGACTGGAGCTTCAGAAGAACTTGATCGCCCACCTGGAACGTGCGCTCGGTCCTATTCAGGTCGAGAAACTTCTTGTATTTAGTCTGCGCCCGCGCCAACTGTGATCTTAGATTGTCCTTGTGTACGGCCCAGTCCCACTATTCTCCATCCGGCAGGGTTGGCTGCGATGCCGGCCAAGTAGCCATGCTCCCCTCGTTGGCTTCGACCCCATACAGAGCTTTGAAAGGATAACAACCCAGGGAGGAATGGAACGAAGAGTTGTACCAGAACTCAGCCGAGGGCAGCCAGCGACGCCATTGCTGTGGTGTAGCATGAATGGCGTAGCGCAAGTACATTTCCATGCACTGGTTCACGCGCTCACTTTGTCCATCTGTCTGAGGGTAGTACGCGGTGGAGTAGAGCAACTTGGTGCCTGCGCCGGCCAGCAGCTCGCGCCAGAGCACGCTGTTGAACACCTTGTCGCGGTCGGAGACGATGGAGGCTTGGATGCCGTGGAGCTTGACAACGTTATCCCAGAACAACCGAGCCACCTGCGTCGCTGTGAACGGGTGTCGTAGTGGTACGAAGTGAGAAAACTTGGTGAAGAGGTCCACCACCACCGTGATTGCATCATAACCTTCTGACTTGTGCAGGCCTTTAACAAAATGCATAGTCAGGTCTTACCATGGCGCGGTGGGAATGGACAGCGGTGCCAATTTGCCCACGGGCTTGCGCAGATCATGCTTGGCTTGTTGGCACACCTGGCACTGGTGCACGTAGTTGTCGACGTGCTGCTTAATGCCCTTCCACTCGAGGCCGTTGCGCTGGAGTATCCACCCACTGCGCTATCATGCATTGCGCTGATCAGCTTGGTGCGCAGTGCTGTGTTGGCGCCAATCCACAGTCGGCCATGGTGACGGATGAGCCCGCGGTACAGCTCGTACTCCTCCTCATCTGGGCTGTGCAGCGCGAGTTGTTGTAGTCGCTCCTGAGCATCTGGATCAGTGGCATAGGAGTTGGCCACCTCTTGAATCCACGCCGGCTGGCAGATTGACAAGGCATTGGCGCTGAAGTGACTGCCCACACGGGAGAGCGCGTCGGCTGCTCCATTGTCAATGCCGCGCTTATACTGGAACTTGAACTACAGGTCGACGAGCTTTCACATGGTGCGACGCTGGACATCGGTCACCAAATGCTGATCGCCCAGTGTGCACAGACTCTTGTGGTCGGTGACGATAGTAAACGGCCCGCGTTGCAGATAGGAGCGCCATTTCTCCACCGCTCTCATCACGGCCAAAAACTCCTTCTCGTAAGTGGACAACTTCTGGTTCTTCACTCCCAGAGCCTTGCTGTAGTAAGCAATGGGGTGGCCTTCTTGGACAAGCACCGCACCGATGCCCGTATCGCAAGCATCCGTCTCGACGAAGAATGGCTTGTCAAAGTCGGGAAGGGCGAGCACTGGCGTGGTCACCATCGCCTTCTCGAGCGTATCGAATGCACGCTGCGCTGATTCGGGCCAGTCGAAGCCTTTCTTGGTGAGCTGTTGCGTGAGGGGCTTGGCGATGATCCCGTAGTGAGGCACGAACTTGCGGTAGTATCCGGTGAGCTCCGTAGCATTGGTCGGCGTAGGCCACTCAGCCATGGCGTCTGTCTTCTCGGAGTCAGTTGCGACGACCTGCTTGGAGATGACGTGGCCGAGGTAGTCGATGTGATCTTGCGCGAAGGAGCACTTCGACATCTTGGCATATAGTTGGTGCTTGCGGAGCAGGTTCAGGACGAGGCGGAGGTGCTCGATGTGCTCTTCCATTGTCTCACTGAAAACCAGAATGTCGTCAAGGAATATGATGACAAACTTACGCGTATACTTGGCGAAGATTGCGTTCATCAGACACTGGAAGGTTGCCGGGGCATTTGTCAGTCCGAACGGCATGACACGAAAATGTTTGTGATGAGTTTTGAATGCAGTCTTGTCCTTGTCCTCCTCGCGCATACGAATCTGGTGGTAGCCACCGTGCAAATCTAGCTTGCAGAAGTATGCTGCGCCTGCTAGTTCATCGAGGAGTTCATCGACAATTGGCAAGGGGAACTTGTTCTTCACTATGATGTCATTGAGGCGCCTGTAGTCGACACAGAATCTCCAGGTGGCGTCCTTTTTCTTCACTAGCAAGACCGATGCTGCATACGGGCTGACCGAGTAGGTGATCACGCCGACGTCGAGCATCTCTTTCACCTGCCTCTCAATCTCGTCCTTCTGGAGGGGTGAGTAGCGGTACGGGCGCGTATTTGTTGGCTGCGCTCCATCCTCCAGGGTGACTGCATGGTCGTACTGTCGGTGTGGAGGGAGGGCGGTAGGCGTGGCGAAGACGTCGGTGAACTCATTGAGGAGATCATTGATCGGCGTCAGGGACAGCTTTCGGGACTTGGGTTTGGGGGGCTACATTTCCACCATGGCCATGGCCCAGATATCGTTGCCGGTGATGAGCTTGCACAATTCAGCAGGTTGAACTGCGGTGAGCGTGGTCGTCGTCTTGGGTCGAGCACCTTGCAGTGTGACCATCTCGCCGTCATGGATGAAGAAGATGAACTTCTCCTGCCAGTGGCACGTCATGGGGCTGTGCTTGGCAAGCCAGTCCATGCCGAGTATGCCATCGTACGCTCCGGTGTCGAGATCGTACATGGGCGTGGAGAACGTGTGGCCTTGCATCCACCACTTGAGCTCTGGAACTTGACGCGAACAATTTAGACGATCCCCTTGGCCACCTGCACGTCCAGAGCGGCGATCTCCTGCGTGGTGGCGCCGACTCATTCCACAAAGGATTTGTTGACGAAGCTGTGGGTACTCCCGGAGTCCAGCAACAGCAACATGACCTGGTTTCCCACCAGTGCCCGGAGACGGATGGTGTTGGGCGCCTCGGAGCCGCCAGCGCGTGCGCGGAGATGGTGCAACACTCTGGTGGAGGAACTGCTGGTTCCAGGGCGTCGAGCAGGTCAAGCACGTGCACTGTGTCGTCGGTGAGCACTTCCCCGTAAGCGCCCACCTGGATCGTGAGCAGTTGCGCCTGCTGGTTGCAGCGGTGCTCGCGGCTGTACCGATCGCCGCAGTTGAAGCATAGCCCATTGGTGCGACGAAATTCCTTGAGTTGGCGCTCCCAATTGTATTCGTCGGGTTGTTGCCATGGTGCGGCGCCGGGGCGCGCTGGAGGGGCTGGAGGTGGTCGGCCTTGTGGTGGTGGCCGTGGTCGCGCCCGCGGCGTGTTCACTTCTCCTCCTAGATCCTTGCAAGGATCGACGCTCGCGTGATGCTTGAAGGTGCCTGTAGGCGAACCGCCACGCGCAGCTCGTCCTTGAGGCCCAAGATAAATTGTGTAATGAAGAACTTGGTGGAGAGCGAGGGATCGAGCGCCATGTGGCTGTCGAACGCCTGACGGTACTCGCTGACGGTGCCACTCTATCGGAGTTGAAGCAGCTTGTGCATCTCGAGTTCGAACTTGTCGACCCTGAATTCTTTGATGATTGCTGCGCAGAACGCTTCCCAACCTAGGCCACCATGTGTTTGATGAAATGCTTGCAGCCAGTGAGCGGCCTGACCCTCGATATACAGGGTCGCCGTGGTGACCCAGCTGGACGGCGGGCACGCGATAGAGGTCGAAGTAGGCGCGGCAGCGGTCCAGCCAGACGTAGGGAGCGGTGCCGTCAAAACGCGGGAAGTCATGCTTGGGCGGCTTGATGTAGTTGTCATGGTGCTGGTGGTGATGTGTCTCGATCGGTTGCTGGAGTGGCGCTTGAAGTAGAGGTGGTCGTTGATCTGCGAGATGCGGAGAAGGTGGGGGTCCTTGTTGCTGTTGCACCGGGGGTGGGCGCAGGGGTGGCGGCGGCGGGGTGGCGGTGAGGGGTTGATGATGGTGGTCGATCCCGATCCGCGTGGCGACAGTGACCGCTCCAGCGCCTTGCGCGTCTTATCAACGCCGGCTTGGGTGAGTTCCACCTGTTTGGAGAGAGCCCGCAAATCTTGCGAGACCTTCGCGTTGAAGGCGACCTGAGCTTCAAGCCGCTTGTCGTTGTCGATCTTCTGCTCGTCGAGGCGGGCGATGATGGACTCCATGAGAGACTTGAGGATGTTGGTGTTGTCGTTCATGGCGGACAGCAACTGGTGCATCTGGACGGAGGGCTTGGATGGTGCCGTTGTTCCTCTCCGAACCGATTCAACACTGCCGGGGATTTTGGGCGACTTGCCGGAGCAGATCGCACCCAAGGCGGTGGATGTTACAGATCAAGGCCAAGAGGATTTTGGAGCAGTGGGAAATTTTTTTTGGGTAGGATTCGTTGGCTCTGATTACCAATTGTCACACCCCGATCTGAATCGAGGGGCGTCTAGAGTAGGCGAGAGGGGATCGGGAGAGTAGGTGAGGGAAAGTGTGAGGAAGGGGATGAGCAAGAGAGAGAGAGAGATGAGGAATTCAGATATCATTTCACAGCCTGTCCTGTTACACTGGCCTCCAGGGCTTAAAATAAATAACCCCACTCGCACGGCTCATCGGCCACACCCACGCTTACAGCTGGACCGCACACGCACACCTACACTTGGCGATACCAACTGGCAGTCACGCGGCGGTGGTGACACACACTGCCGTGGTGACATCCAACCATTCAGCAGAGCGACGATGGCGGTCGCCGGAGGTGGCGGTGCCGGAAGCAGCACCTCCAGGCAGACCATCGTAGGCGAGAACAGCAAGGAAGCGGCGGACAAAGGCAGACATACCGGCGAGGAGATGTTGAGCAGGGAGTATTGCAGCAGCGCCTCCCCTGGCAAGCGAAGCGTAGGGCCGTCGCCGATGGGCGTGCCCGCGTGCAGGACGGCAGGTGTAGAGGCAGCCAGGAAGCCGCCCCGGAGCAAGGTGCCAGCCAGCATCTCCTAATTTTCTATAGTGTTATGATATTTGCCATGTCGTCATCTATTAGGATATGTACGCAGAGTGATAACTGGTTGACCTTACCTATTATGACTTTATTCTTAAGTCACCAATATCTTCATGCGGCATCTCTCCCCATTATTGATTATTGCCTGTTTTCGATGTCATAGTCTTTGAACTAAATCTTAACTCATTTATATGATTTCAACAGTCCTCATTTATGGCCATGCGCATTGCTTGGCAAATGGTCTATAAAACTGTTGAGGGGCTTTCCAGCATCAAGACATGTCACGAATTACTCACCTGGACGGCATCAGTTATGACAGCTTGTTCTTCATGGAACACCTCAGGTTTGCCAGACGAAGAGGAAATTGAGCGGCTAAAGGATGATCTTTGGAAGCTGGAGACAACAATGCCCAAGATGCTTGACCTCATTGATCGGGTCGAATACCAAAGCCATAAGAAACAAGCGGCTGATCTCCTCCCGCATATCAAGAATGCAGTATTCGAAGCGGAGGACTTGCTTGATGAGCTTGATTATGATGCACTCAAGTGGAAAATTGAGTGCAGCAAGAATTTGGGGCCAGATAAATTGCATGACACCTTACTGGAATTCATTGGCAGTGTCAAATCCAATGATTACAGTAGAAAAGTCAACAGAATACAAAAAAAAACTAGATCATGTCCATAAGCAGTCCATGAAAATGGGCTTGCACCAAGCACCACTGAAGTTTGATAAATCAGTTAGGCCAGAAACAACTTCCAATGTTAAGCATAAGGAAAAAACGGTTGGTCGTGAAAAAGAAATGAAGAAGTTGGTGGAAACACTAGGAGTTCGTGCGCGGAAGAGAGGAAGGGCTGAAAGCAAAGCAAAAATGACAGAGTTGCATGTATTGTCAATTGTTGGTATGGGAGGTGTCGGAAAGACAACAATGGCCCAAGAAATCTGTAAGGATACAAAGGTGACGCAGCACTTTGGCGACAGTAATATAATTTGGGCATGTGTTTCAGATGATTTTGACATGAAAAGGTTAGCAAAAGAGATTATAGAGCGCTTGGGCGGAGATGCGTCATCGAATAATCTGGATGTTCTTATGAGGAAACTAGAAGGCTGTGTCAAGTCCAGAAAGTTCTTACTTGTCCTTGATGACATGTGGGATGATATCTTGAATGATGATGGGGCGAGATGGAAGAGTTTATGTGCATCTTTGGAAAATGGTGCCGAAGGAAGTAGGATTTTGGTCACCACTAGATCTCCCGAGGTTGCTAATTTAGTTAGCCCTATGAATAATTATGAGTTAAAAGGCTTAGAAGCGAAGGTATTCTGGGATTTCTTCAAATCCTGTGCATTTGGATCCGCAAGTTCTTGCAGCAACCGGGAGTCATTGGAGTGCATTGGTGCAAAAATTGTTCCAAAGTTGAAGGGTTCCCCATTGGCTGCCAAGACTATTGGACGCTTGTTGGGAGTGGAGCTAAGTACAACACACTGGGAAAACATAATGGAAAGTGAACTTTGGCAAATAGAACAAAAGGAGTCTGACATTCTGCCAGCCCTTCGACTGAGCTATATGTGCCTACCACAGAAATTGAAGAGATGCTTCTCAATCTGTGCAATGTTTCCCAAGGATCACAAATTTGGGAGGGAATTTCTAGCTGATATATGGATAGCACAAGGATATGTGGCGGAGCCCCAGGAAGAATCACTGTGCTTTGATGCCCTTGCTAGACGTTCATTCTTTCAGAAAGCATCGCCGTACAGTTCGAAGTATGTAATTCATGACCTGATGCATGATACAGCACAACTTGTCTCAAAGGATGAGTGCTTCATTGTAAAGCGTGCTAGTGACATTGGTGAAGTTCCTTCAAATGTCCGTCATCTATCAATATTCACAAACGGAGATGTTAAGTGTTCTGAATTGGAGAGCATATGCAATAAGAAAAACTTGAGGTCCTTGGTATGCGATGAATCATATAGCAATGCGAAAGATTTTGAGCCCGTGATAAACTGTTGGTTCAAGGAACTATTAAAACTGCGTGTATTGAGTTTTAAACTTTCCCTTTCGCGAAAACAAGAAAAGAGTTTTGAACTTTCCAGAGTAGGACAGCTACCTGAGAGCATGGGCAACTCAAAGCATCTGCGTTGCCTTTGTTTACTTGGAAGTTCTGCTTTCACCACATTTCCTTCATCAGTTTGTCGTCTGCATCATCTCGAAGTTATAGACTGTGGCGGTTGTGTGATTGAAATGTTTCCTCCAGCCTTCAGCGATGCCATCAGCTTGCGGAAAATCAAGTCAAAGAATTTTGCTTATAACAAGGGCCCCTCTGGCAAACTCTCGCTAAAATGGTGTCCGCAAAGTCCAGAGACGGTGAACATAATGGAAGTATTGCCTCACTGGAATCTCCAACATTTGCATGTAGAGAATTATAGAGGTGAATCTTGTCCTAGCTGGCTCCATCCCAACCTCATGCCAGGGTTACGTTCCCTTGTATTTGAGCATTGTGTCAACTTGAAGTGCATATCATTCTTTGTCCAGTTAGATGGATCACTTGGCAATACATCACGGTCAGACAACCTTAATCTTCTTGAAGAGTTAGTCATAAAAGGTTGTCGTCAAATCAATTGGCAAGGCTCGGTGGTCTTACCTACTTCTCTTAAAAAGCTAGACCTTGAGAACTCAGGCTATTCCATGGATCTCCTCGTGAGCTGCTTTGTTGACCTCACCTCCCTCGCTCTTTTGAGGATAAGTGGCTGCAAATCGTTGACATCTATTCCCCTACATGTGTGGAGAAGCAATCTTCCCTCCCTGGAGAAACTATATATTGATGGTTGCCCCAATCTTACATCAATAGCCTCTGTAGGAATTAGTGGTTTTAAGGAATTCTCATCCCTTGCTATGATATTCGTTTCGGATTGCGAAAAATTATTGAGTTTGGATGAATTCCTGAAGCCAGATTTTCTACCTGCCATGAAGAGCATTTATGTTTTCAGGTGTAGAGAGTTGATGTCACTCTCTGTTGATAAGCTCAACCGGTTGCAGAAGCTCGACATTTCATTTTGTCACGGCATAGAATCCATCAACCTCGCAAATAGCCAGTTGGGAAGTTGTCCAGTACTGGAGGAACTTAGCATTTCCTACTGTTCAGGCCTCAAGTCCATTGGTGGTGCAGCAGCTGTTGATAAAATAAATAAAGTGTACATAAAGGAGTGTCCCGAGCTCAAGGAGATACAACAGCCACTCTGTCGCTGGTATGTGCAATGAAGGGAAATTTAATTACTTTATGCACGTCATTTGTTTTTAGAATTTATCCTTCGATAGCTGCATGTTAATCTCGCTAGCTGCGTCCCTCCTTAAAAACGAAACAGATTAAGAAAATTCAGCTGATTAACCTTTTTCATTTGTCTAGCCTGGTTGGCACTGCTGATAATGAGATCAGGACTTGGCACCGCATAAACGGGGAAGAGGTTCCACCGGGCATAGCGCACAGAGGTGGACGGCGGGGGCTTCGACTGGGGGCATAGGGCGCAGAGGAGAATGACGACGGCTTGTGTGAGAACATGATGTTGGAGAAGCATGAGGACAACAAATTAAGGTCAATTTGATGCTCCAGTGGCTTGCTATCCTGTATCAGTAATAATACATAGCAGCAGCACAGTTGCTTGCTATCTGTCAAGGCAGAGTAGAAGTTGAGCCTTGAGTGATGTCAGTTTGTGTGTCTCCTGACTTATATTTCTCCACTGAAGCATGTTCTTGGGCGGAGAAAATTCGAATTCCTGTTCCTAGCCTACTTATTTACCGTATCTTCATGTACCTGTCAATTTGTTATGGTAAACTAATGTGCGACTGAGAACATGACAATCCCAGCCTGTTATTTGTTTGTAACTTGTAATATGCATTGAAATATTGTTACTAGGCCCTGTTTGGTAGCAAAGTATTTTCTAAATATTTTGAGAATACTGCAGTTTTTTATATTACCATAGTTTTATTTACAATGAGCTGTTTGGTTGCCGTTTAAAACTGTTGTTTTAATATTGCAGTATTCGACAAATTGCAGTTTTTTCTCTGTATAATAAAAAGAACCCCAGACCTGTTTTAAAAAAACAGAGAAGGAGAAAAGAAGGGACTGGCGTCGTTATCCTTCCGCACTCTGCTCAACTAACTCGCTACTTGCTCTGGCCTCGTTCCCACGCTGCCGCCGCCCTGCCGTCTTTGGAGAAATCTCCCTCGGCAGCCATGTGGAAGCAAAGAGACGGCTGCTCTGTTGTCCTCGGCCGCCACACCCCGCATGATTTGTCTGAAATCTAATAATCATACCATAGCGATTTTGTTGTTTTTCATTCAGACAATTCAGATTCAGGTATCCCTGTTCAAACCATACCACAAAAAACTACACCTGGTACTTTTAGCACGGGGTGGGGGCTAGAGGCGAGTACATGGAACGGTGGCTCAGCTCGGCTCAGCCAGTGGGAAGGAGTGAGGGGGACATATGAGCTGGTTGTTTCTTCCTCCGGGCTCCTATGGCATGGCCCGTATGTTAGCTAGCTGAGCATGTTGATCAGCTCCGGCCAGCAGGTGTGTGCTTGCACTGCTAACGGCTAGGTAGTTGAGTGTTTGAACGCATCAATATTGTGTTTTGCGGGAACAATCAAACAGGTCACAGTAATCTTAATACTTCAACATACTTTGGTATGTCCAAACTGTGGTATCTTGTACCCACTGACAAAAATATTGTGGTTTTTAATACTGCAGTTTTTCTAATACTTTGCTACCAAACATAGCCTAAGTTGCAGCGCCCGTTCGTCCTTTGCTAATTATGTGGTTGTTTAAATGCAATGGAAAACTAAATCTTAGCTTGAGAAATCGTACCGCAAGTCTTGTCCTGGTAGATATTGAAGGAGACGACCATGGTCCTGTTTGGATCCCTATGTTAGAGTTAGTTTTAGTTAGTTGGAGCTCAAATAACCCAAAAGTATCCAAACATGATGGGTTAGTTTGGGTTAGTTGGATCTAACCCATCCCAAAAAACTAGCCCACACTAGAAGAGCTTATTTGGGTTAGTTCTTTTGGTCCCACTAAAAAAATAGTAAAAAAGTTACCCCTCCCATTCAAACAAGGTCCAAAGTAGTCAAATAATTGAGAAAGAATATTTTATTGCCAATCTAACCCTACCATCCAAACAGCTTTTTGGTTAGAGTTAGTTTGGGGTTGGTTTAGAGTTAGAATCTAACTCTAACCTCTAACTGAGTTAGAGTATCCAAACAGGGCCCATGGAGAGGTTGAAGGGTCATCTCCTGGTCATGTCAGCGATGTTGCAACGACCGCGGAGGAGATGCTTGCGTCAGTAAAACTGAATAGTCGGAGCTGGCCGTGACCGAACCGACCTAGAGATCGAGCGCTGCCGCATAAGAATGAAGCAGTGGAGACAGGACGGGGAGCGCTCAGTGTGCCATGTCCCCAGCGAAAAGTGATCTAGGTCTTCAACATGTGTTGAATTTCCAAAAAGAAAAAAAAAACACTTGTTGAATAGTGATCTACATTCCCTTGAAAGTTAATTGCATGGAAGTACCACAAGTACCAACTTTTTTGTAATTTTTACATGTCAGTACAAGACTGGGGGCGCGCAACTGGATAACGATCTAAACGGCGTATAAATAGGTATTGACACTGATACTGACCGGTGGGGCCCGTCTGTCAGGGGACGACGTTGATGTGGCATGTCCTTTTGTGAAAAACCCCTTGCTTTATAGGTAAATCACGTAAATATCCCTTTAAATAAAGGCCACATAAAAAATGCGCCTGATCGGATTCCAACACGGGCGAGCTGGCCGTGCTCGAATCGCTCGCTCTGACCAACACGCCAATGAACTACAATATTTAGGTATGTAGCCTATACCTTTTTATATACTCTCCTTAGGGATACCTATAACGGAAAAAAAAAAAAAAAGCTAGCGCACAAGAATTTAGAAGGCTGTACGCGGCGCGCGCTGACCACCAGGCCAGTGAATTTGTTTTTTCTTTGTGTTGTCAGTGAATTGCTTGACACCACAATACAGACACGTCCTGGCCTTTTACACATTTCCTTTTTACATAGGTTTTTTAATAATATGAAACGTCCTGGTGTTTTGTAATCATATATTAAAAATGGTTCATTAAAATTATACTCTCACGATACAGAAACGTCCTGGTGTTTTACAAATTTATTTTTTACATAGATTTTGTAATAATATGAAATTATCCTCATCCTATATTATAAATGGTTTACTAAAAAATGTTCATCTTATACTCCCTCCGTCCCAAAATTCTTGTCTTAAGTTTGTCTAGATACGGATGTATAAAAAAAGTGCAATGTATCATATATTAAAAATTGTTCATCACATGTATATTAAAAAAGTTCATCGTATATTCAAAAAATATTCATCGTATATTTAAATAAGATCATTGTATTTTAAAAAAAATGTCAAATGTATACAAAAGGTTTCATCATATATTATATAATAATGTTCAGTATATTTATATAATAGTGTTGAGTGTGTATTTACAAAAAAAATATTGCATACTATAAAGTTCATTGTAAATTAAAAAAATGTTGAAATTATTGCGAAAATGTACACCATTTTTACAAAACCTATATAAAAAAATATGATCTAATGAACATATTTTAATATAATATACACATCTGTAATATACGATTCGATGAACATTTTCTAATATACAATACGCTGAACATTTTTTGTAATATATGATGCGATGAACATTTTAAAACAGCTCATATGCGATGAACTTTTTTAATACACAATGAACATAATGTCATGTTATTACAAAACCTATATAAAAAAGAAATTTGCAAAAAATTAAAAAGCAAAACCCGAAGAATACCCAAGATATGAGAAAAGATAAAAGAAAACCGAAAAAACACATAAAAAAGGACAGTCGAAGAATGCCAGAACGTGTCTGTATTGAGGGTATAAAAATAATTGGGCCTCCATTGTTGTCGTAAGTTTTAGCTTGCGTGTTGGTCACCGCGCGCGCAGTGTGTGGCCTGCTCCGGCTCGAATTCTGGCTTGCACGTTTATTTTGTTCATCTTATTTTTTTCACAGGACGTGTCTGTTGCGAGGGTATAAAAGAATTCAGGCCTCTAAGTTAACGTAACCAGTTCACAGGCGTGTTGTCTGCTCGCCCGTACTGCGGGGTACGCGGCGCTGGTTTGAGTCCGAGCAGACGCAATATTTTGCACAGGCTTTTTTGGTAAACAAGGAATATTTACATGAATTAAATCTAAATCAGGTTTTTTTTCTTTCACAAAAGGACATGCCACGTTACAGTGTCAATACCTATTTATGTGCCGTTTAGACCGTTCTGCAGTCGCGTGCCCTAGTCTTGGTATTGATATGAGCTGTACTGGACCAAATTGGAAGGGTTTGAGGACGTGGTATAGGAGGCGTGGAAGTGTGACGACACCATTGTTGACCCCTACAAGAGGCTGGATGCGTTGTTTAGAAACGCCGGGGCTGCGTTGCAAGCTTGGGGTCAGAGAAAAACGGGTAATGTGAAGCTACTTATGGCAGTGGCTACGTGAGTGATATTCAGGCTTGACAAAGCCCTCGACCATCGACAATTGTCGCCTCTGGAGACCTGGATCAGGCGCACGCTTAAGCTCTGCCTTCTTGGCCTGGCCTCTCTGGAGCGAACGATCGATCGGCAGCGCTCTCGCTTCCGCTGGCTCAAGGAAGGGGATGCCAATTCAAAATTCTTCCAAGCTGTTGCGAATGGTCGGAGAGTCAAAAACTTCATCCCCCATGTGAAGCGAGGAGAGGAGATCATAACTGACCAGAGAAGAATGGGAGAGGCTTTCTCGGATGCTTTCCAGGCGCTCCTCGGTATTGCTAATGCGAGGCCATACACCCTGGACGTGGACTTCTTGGGCATCGAGGAGAAAGACCTGAATGATCTGGAGGCCATATTCTCGGAGGAGGAAGTGTGGGCGGTGATCAAAGAGCTGCACCCCGACCGTGCCCCTGGTCCGGACGGCTTCATCGGAAAGTTCTACCAATGCGCTTGGCCAGTGATCAAGCGGGACATCATGGCGGCCATCATGAAGCTCTATGTTGGAGATGGATGAGGATTTGCCAAGTTGAACAGAGCTCTCACTGTCCTGATCCCTAAAAAAGCTAATGCGGAGTTTGTGAGTGATTTCCGACCGATCAGTTTGCCTCATAGCATGTCCAAGATCTTGGCGAAACTATTGGCGATAATAATTAGACCGCGCATGAAGGATCTTGTCACCTTCAACCAATCAGCCTTCATAAAAGGACGGTGTTTGCATGATAACTTTCTCCTTGTCAGACAAGTGGCCAAGAAGATTGCGTCGAGGAAGTGCAAAGGTGTATTTCTTAAACTGGACATCTCACGAGCCTTTGATTCCCTTGCATGGCCTTTCTTGTTCGAGATGCTCAAGGCCAAAGGTTTTGGATAGAAGATGATCAAATGGCTGTCAATCCTTCTGCAATCGGCGTCCACCCGCATTGTGGTGAACGGCCAGCCTGGAAGGAGCATCACACATGCGCAAGGGCTTCGCCAAGGGGACCCAGTCTCCCCGCTTCTTTTTGTTATTGCAATGGATGCTCTCACTGCGGTGGTTACCAAAGCTACGGAGGATGGGGTGTTAAGCTCATTCAGAGGGATTTCGGCAGTTCAACGCATCTCCATATACGCCGACGACATTGCTTTCTTCGTTCGCCCATCGCTCCTGGATCTGCAATTCGTTCGGGAGGCTTTGTGGGTTTTTGGTGAGGCATCAGGTCTGAAAGTTAACTACGGCAAGTCAACGGCTACCATCTTTAGAAGGGAGCAGGAGGATAAGGACAGGGTCACTAGACTGCTCCAGTGCACCCTTGCTGACTTTCCGTTGAGGTACCTTGGTCTCTAGCTTGCCACTCACCAGTTGACCAGGAACGAATGGCAACCATTGTTGGATATGGTCAAAAAAATGTCGCCGGGCTGTCAGAGGGGCTTCATACAGAGGGCTGGGCGCCTGGTGCTGGTCAAATCGGTCTTGTCAGCCAGGCCAGTTCACCAGCTGCTTATCCTGAACGCGCCGGATTGGGTTTTCGAGGAAATTAACACATGGATGCGCTCCTTCTTTTGGGCTGGCAAAGACAAAACAAACGGTGGGCAATGCTTGGTGGCTTGGAACACGGTTTGCAGACCCACAAGCTTTGGTGGATTGGGAGTGAAGAATCTGAAACTGCAAGCTTTGGCGCTTAGAGTTAGATGGGAATGGCTTAGTAGGGTTGACAAGGATCGACCGTGGAGCAATCTGGCGTTGATGGTGGATGATGAGGCAAGGGAAGTGTTCGATAGTCTAGTCGGCATTGAGGTGGGCAGGGGCGACCGGGTGCTCTTCTGGCGCGACAGATGGATACATGGATTCAGAGCACAAGATATCGCTCCAAACATTCAGGAAATGGTCCAAACTAGGGTGATCAACTCGCGAACGGTTGAGCAAGCTTTGGAGGGAGAGAGGTGGGAGCAGGACATAATTGGGAACATGACCTTCATGGCCCAAATGCAGCTGATGCACCATAGACATGCGATAGCCACTGTTCAGAGAGATGCCGAGGGGGAGGACAAGTTCTCCTGGCCTTGCTCCGGGGAGGAGGGTGTTTATTCGGCAATGGCCACCTACGCCAGACTTTGCCAAGGGCTGATTAGGGCGCCGGCGGCCACATGCATCTGGAGAAGCCTAGCTCCCCTTAAGCTCAAGATTTTCATGTGGTTAGCCTCTCAACACAGGATTTGGACTTCGGATCGAAGAGCTCGCCACGGACTACAAGACTAGCCTTTGCCTTGCTTCACGTGTCTACAGAGCGAGGACAATGCGGAGCACATTCTTGTGCAGTGTGTGTATGCGCAAGAAGTGTGGTCCTCTTGCATGGCTGAACTACAACTCCCAATCTTGGGGCCGACGGTCGGTGACACCATGGTGGAATGGTGGACTCAAAAACGCAGGAGCGTGCAGTCGAGCGAGAGAAGAGGTTTTGACAGCTTGGTCATTTGCACGACTTGGATGCTATGGAAGCAACGCAACGCTCGAGTCTTCAACAGGAGGGAGCAACAAGTGCAAGCTAGGGACCTGGTTCGCGCAATCTTAGGTGAGCTTAAAGAGTGGAACTTAGCGTTTAATGGTGTTGGAGGTTTACAACGTTTTGTGAGACATTCGCCTAGGGTTTTTTTAGTTGGAGTGGGTGCTCTCATGTTGGTGTTCGCATCAACATGTGGATTCTTGTAAATTTTGTTCTTCCTCTTCTATAAAAATACGGTACGCGATTCCGTACTCTCGAAGAAAAAAAATTATATAAAAATTACCAAAGTTGATACCAATCTGCATGTAATGTCCCAATTGTGATACTTCTGTGCATGGATGTGTGGAGAAGCAATCTTTCATCTCTGGAGGAACTATATATTGATCATTGCAGCAACCTTACATCAATAGGCTCTGAAGCAAAGTAGCAGCAGCATCAATAGCAGCACAAGCGGTGTTAAAGGATTCTCATCCCTTGCTAAGATACATATTGAAAAGTGCAGCAATTTACTGAGCTTTGATGAATTCCTGAAGCCTGATTGTCTGCCTGCCGTGAAGACCATTGAGGTTTAGTATTGTGGATAGTTGATGTCCCTCTTTGTTGATGGGCTCGATTGTCTGCTTGCCGTGTGACCCGGGCTGGAATCTACCAAAGCTACTTATATTTAGGTACGGAGGAAGTAATAATATCATTGTAGCTGGTGGTAACAAAACTTCACAGGCACCGGCTGCGGCCCCAGCTCCGCCCCTACCAACAACGTCGCCGACTAAAGTTTGTTCCATGCCTCGTGCATGGGAGCTCAAGTTTGCATAACGGGCATAACGGGCCGGCCAAGGAGTAAAGGTTGTTCTGCTCGTACAGTAAAAACACACGCATAGTTCTTATAGAAACAAGATTCGATCCCTGCATGCTAACTTCAAAGCTCAGGCAATAACCACTAGGTCTGTTAAAGAAAACCACTAGGTTGAAACCTCTTTGTTGTCCAATACTAGGAAAATACTCTATTTGACCCTTTAGACAAGATCAGACAGTAGGAGTAATATATACCTAGTTTATTATGTGTATTATTTCTATGATATAAATGGAAAAATGAAAAATAATTCACAATAAAAAAAGGTGAACTTGAAGAAAGTTCATAAATTTGAGAAGGTTTTTACAAATTCAAAAAAGTTAATGAATTTGAGAAAAGTTTATGGATTTGAAAAAAAATTATCGAATTTGGTAAAAGTTCAAGAACATAAAAAATTCTTTATTTTTCTCAAAAAAATCATCAAATTTGGAAAATGATGATCTATTTTGTAAAGAAGATATGAAATTTGAACTTCTGTATCGAATTTGGAAAAATATCAATTTTGAAAAAAAGTCATAGATTTTTAAAATAAGTCATTGATTATGGAAAAAGTTCAATGTTTTGTATCGAAAAACTTCCTGAATTTTAAAAATATTCATATATTTTGATGGAAAAGTTCGTGAATTTGAAAAAAGTTCTATGCTTTAGAGAAAAAAAATTAACTAATTTTAAAAAAATTCACACATTTAAAGAAACAAAATAATAAAGAACAAGAAAAAATGACAAGGAAAGAATGAAAGAAAAAAGGAAAAAAGAAAGTGGTCACAACAAACTGAAGAAGAATGAAATGATAAAAGGAAGTTAGAAAGCACAAGCGTGTGCAGATGTCCTAGTGTTGTTCCCTGTGAGTTGAGAGGTCTCAAGTTCTAATTATTTTGTTGTACCTTTTTTGGAGTTTGACCAGTTCGGAGCTGCGGTGTGCACCGGATGGCAAAAAACGCTTTTAACGGGCACCTTCAACACTAAATAGGATTTGCCCTCGTGCATGCCATGCATATGACAAGAGAACCGGAGGCCAAACGTTACTCACTGATGGAATCTCTTTCACACTCTCAGCTCACACGAGTGCTAGTTACCATCAATGGTGGAGCTTAAAGCCCAATTTTGGGTGGGCTGGGCAGGCCAAAATGGAAGAAATAGCCTATGGGTTGGTGTTCTACGGCCCAATAGTAAAAATAATTGCGTACAAAATTCAAAATGTTGGGCAGGCCATGGCCAATCCGGCCTTGTTGTAGCTCCGCCATTGGTTACCATGTAGTCTCTTTGGCATGCTTGACAGAAGGCTATACACAAAAAAATATTTCAAAGCCCCAATGCAACACATGAATTCGTTGAAAGGTTCCTTGGGGAAACCAATGCCTGCAAAAGTGCACCGACAGGAAAACATACCACTACTGCCCAACAAGCTGGTCCTAGTTGGACTGTTCCTCCTGCGGGTTCTATCAAATTGAAGGTCGATGGTGCAGAGACCCCTATAGGAATTGCTTGGGATCATCGGCCCTTTCTTTCATATGTGTTACCGACCAGGCTACTTTGGAGGCCATAGCATGTCGTGAAGCCATGTCGCTATCAATGGACCTCATGAACCCGTATGGTTGTAGCTTCAGACTGTAAAGATGTGGTAACAAAAATTCTAGAGGGCAACAAAGTAATGTATGGAAACATAATCAGAGAAATCAAGATCATGTCTTCAAAGTTTCTAGATTGCTCTTTAGTTTTTGAAGGAAGGGCCTCGAATATCGAGGTACATAGCTTGGCTAAAGACGTGCTTTGTTTATCTGTAGGTCGCCATATTTTGCTCTTACAACCCCCATAAATTGTATTTCTCTAAACATTACTGAGCAATAAAGTGGAGCATGTGATGAGTTTAAAAAAACAAAGTCCTTGGCCATGGTGCTTTGTAGATTTGCACACACACGGCGGCCTCGACCGTCGATTCCATCCCCGCGGTGGACTATAACATGCTCGAAGGGAACATGCTACTCCCAAACACCACTCCTTCCTAAACACATCCACCAAGAAGTCTGTTCATGTGGACAACCCTGAGCTCCATGACCACCACGTGCTCGCCCTCACCATCGAGGCCCTCTTTGCCCTGCTCGACAAGCTGAAGTGCACCACCGTCCGCTTGCTCAACTAGTTCACTGGACACCTCACGGAGCTCCTGCCTCCCAACACACTACTCTCTATGGTGGACAACCATGATGATGACAATTTCAAAAGTTGACAGTGCGGGGCTCGAGTGTTGCCAAAGATGATTCGATAGTGGTGCTCTCCCTCATTAGGCAATACATGAGTAGCATTGCCAATCCTACCGACGACGATTGTAAGTTGTTGAGGCTCAGAGACAACTTGTTGGGAAAAGCATCCTTAATGTTTGCAGGCCGCTTCTATTCCGTTACTACACATGGTGTCATGGTGTTGGAAAGGGGTGCATATCAGCACCACTCAAGGTATCTGCCAAGATGACTATAAATATCTTCATGTGTGGATTGCATGCACCTCATGGACAATTGTGGGGAGCAAATACTGGTGCACTGTCAAAAAGCCATGTGGAACATTTGTTACCTAGAAATAATATCAATATGTGGAGGTGGAGGTTCAACATGCATGTATCGAGTAGATTTGGCAATCGTGACACTATTTCACGTTCAAGAGCTTTGGTGATGCAGGTCATGTGTTGTCAATGATCATGCATTTGCTCTCTGTCTATGCCTCTAGAGAGTTTCCTGGCCATCTCTATTAGTGTTGAAACCGTCTACTTGAGCTTTGACTTTAGGTGACTGAGTATGCAAACGTTAGAGCATATCATCTCACATCTATGCCTTGGATGCATCAGCTGATGTTGGGTAGGTGCCATTGTCGCATGCTCTTATTAATTGTCTATCCTTCCCCAATACTCTTGAGTATAGAAGCTACCCCATTTCCATGAAGTTTAGCATTCATGGATACCCAACGTGTACTCTTTTACCCCTTTTGATTAGCTACAATTCTACACGGATCAGTAGTCATGTTTTGCAGATGTTGTTATTGTGTTTTGTTTAAAGGTGGATACACACGGATTTGTATGCATATGTTAGTCTAGAAAAGAAGTGTGTGTGCCACAATCTCGCTCAGTACTTCGAACTTTTTGGCTAGCTAATCAATATGTGCCTTGGTCTATAAGAAAACTAAGCTACTTATTCCGTTCGACCGAAATATTTGTTGAATGCCAATCATGTCTACTTCTATGGTAGAAGGTTGTTTTGGGATTTGATGACATATATAGTGAGATTTTGGGAACATATATACTTAGCTAAAAGATAAATTATCCTTGTGTACTCAGCTAAAAGAGAATAAGACAAAGGGAGGCTATCTTCGGGGGGTGGTTTTGTAGCTGCATGGGTGTCTCTAAGCAGCCCCATATGTGACACAAGCACCGTCTAATATATCCTTCCATTTGGTGTGCACCTTCTAGACGGCTACAAGAAGATGACAATTTTGGAGATAATAAACCAGGTAATTTGGAAACTTTAGAATGATTCAGTTGTGTACCCGTATCTAACATTCCATAACGCCTAGCAAGAGGCCGCAAGGAAAAACGAGATGATGTGACCTAGGCTGCATAGCCCTTGATAAATAGCGAATAATAAATATCCTTTTTTATACCGTTTGAATGTTCTACCAAGATGGTGTCAGATGCCACTCGACCTTTTTCCCGGCCAGGCATACACGTTTACGTGCAGATACATAACATATGGGTCTATAATCCCGTAAAAAAAACATATGGGTCTATAAAATTCTATTCGATACACGTATTTCAATATGTGGTATATACACTCTTTTCATGTGGGGAATATGTGGTACATACACAAAAAGGTTAAATATGTGGATGTAAAAAATAGCATACTATGATATTTCAAATACACAAATGTGTGCTTCTTGTATAGCTCATACGGTGAAGTGTTATTTAGTTAAGAAACATTGCACGTTACATAGAATACACCCGCACACATGTAGAATTGTTTCAGGAAATTTTGAGAACTTCTAAATACAAAATTCCCGAACAACTAGAACCATGGAGTCGAGTAACAGGGCAATTACCACACATTATGTGTGTTAAGCACCTTATGAATTGAAATTAAGTTATGATGATTCAAGTCAGGGAGAGAAAATCCAGAAAAAATCGTAGGTCTATCATCGGCTATTTGGGGAGGACAGCAGCAGCAGACGTCATTTTGCTCGAAAAACCTATTGGACCTCACTGCGTCAGGTAGTAGCTGTTCCCAACAGGAGCCGAGCGAACAAAGGTAAGATGGGCCGGTCCATGTAAGATGTTATTCGTTCCTCACATCCCGGTTTTAGGAACTTTCTAGATGGTTCTTTGCCAGTTTTAGGAACCCTCTAGAAGGCTCTTGGCCGATTTTTCATTTCTATTTTTCTGTTTTCTTTATAGGTTTATTTTCTTTTTCCCCTTTTATCTCTTCTTTTTATTTTATTCAAAAATCAGAACGTCATCAGCTTGTTTTATTTTATTTTCTATTTTTATTTTATTTTATCTCTTCTGTTTGTGCTGAGAACGTCATCAGCTTACAGTAATGAACATCCACACAAAATAGAGGACTAGCTAAACGAGTAGAAGATACAAAGCGCAGGCTAGCTTCCAGGTGGTTTTGTAGCTGCATGGATGTCTCTAAGCAGCCCCATCTGTTGCACCAGCACCGCCTAATATGCTTCCGTTTGGTGTATGTGCACCTTCCACACGGCTGCAAAAAAGATGACAATTTTGAAGATAGAATCAGTCGGGTGATTATATAACTTAATTAGATTGATTCTATATAAACCCTAGGCTTCATAGCCCTTGATAAATAGCGAAGAATAAAAGCCCTGCATAGATCACAGAATGAGCAACATAGAATAACCTCTACACACAATTACCTTATTTCCAATGATTGGGTTGAATCCAGCAAATAGTCCCAGCTGAATCCTGAATCTTTCCGTGGAAAGGCTGGAACTCGCACGTCCCATTGGCGATGTCAATGATCTTTAACTCTAACTGATTACGGTACACGTTATAGTCCACGCAGTAGATGGAATTCTCCTTGAACCCGGAGACGCTTGCTGCTCCTTCACTGTCGCCCTTCGTGAAATTAGTCGACACGAACAGTGTCAATCCGGGGGCGTTCTTCACCCTCATCCACTTCGGCCTCCTAGAGAGGATATTGCTCTTGTAGACACGGCAGAGGTTGGTGCAGCCCGGCACTTTGGAGGTGACGAGGTACAGCTCGCCATTCACTTGCATATACTTGCAGGCCCAATCCGATTTCTTTTTGGGAGCTGCACGCAACGATCGAATCCATGTCGCCGTGGGAGATGCGCCGGCAACGTCGCAGATAGAGATCGCTCCAACTACTGCCACTTCCGGGGAGACAAACCTGCCGCTATGTCCGTTGAAGATCGCCAGGAACCTGCTGCCGCCGAAGTGAACCACGGACGTGACGCAGCTTTTTGGCACGTTCGTGTCGAGCAGCGTCCATGCAACGTCGACGCCCACGCGGCAGAATGCGACGGTGCTCGACTCCGCCAGCGCCGCCATCGCCATGCAGTCCCCGGAGCCAGGCGAGGACGAGGAGAGCACGATCTCGCGGAAGATCTCACTCTTCTTCATCTCTTCTAGCCTGACCCACTCGTGTTGGCCGCGGACGGCAGGAAGGATGACCCAGTTGCCGTCCGGGAACGTATAGTGGTAATAGGAGGCCGCCAGGACGCGCTCGTCGGCTGGCGGGAGCTCGACGGTGGCGCCGGTCAGCGGGTTGAGAAGTGTCACATACCCGGCCTCGTCGACCAACGCCAGCCACCCACGCGATGAGCCGCGCAGTGTCTTGCCTCGCAGCGACGGCAGGTTCCTCGTGAAGGTCGTCTCGCCGCCGTCTGCCGCTGTGAAGAAAGTGACGGCGATGTCCGGGGAGTTGGGGCAGAAGGGCAGCATCATCAGCATCGGCGCCAAGAACTTGGTGAACGGCAGCGCGGCGCGCCAGCCCGAGCACATGGACCGGAAGCTGAAGGCGTCGCGCCGCGAGGGGAGCATCTTGCCGATGTGCTCCAGGAGCTCCTCCGGCAGAGTGCTCCAGTTCCGATCCTCCTCCAGAAGAACAGTTCTGGGGCTTGGCGGACGAGCCGGCGACGCCATGGTCATCATCGTCGTCGACGAGAGGAGTCGGGACGCCATATGAATGGAGATGGGTTAGACCGAGAGCAAGAGTAGATTTCAACGTTTGTACAGGAGATGAGCAGATGGATCGATAGTGGAAGAGCTGATGGTAAAATATATTGGCAAGAAGTTGGCAGCAAATTGGAAAGTTTTCACGGGCAAGAGAGGAAGAGGAATGCATTGAAACGTGCCTAGCTGTTCTGCTCTGGCGTGCGTGAGTGAACGCGCTCGCGTTTAATTCTTCCTATAAATTTGAGTCGTGTGTTTCTAACCTTTTTTGTTACGGTTTTTTGTGTGTTTTTTTCCTGAGTCGACCAAGATATGTCTAAATTAAATTGATTGTTGAAAATACAATTTTCGTCATTTCCTGCAAAGTCCACTTTTCACTGAACGGGCGCTGCATTTTTACAAAGTTACTGCTTGGACATGATTTTTAGGACTAGCACAACAATTAACATGGACGTTTCCACGAGAATAATGCCTCCGTCGAGTATGTACTGTTCAGGTTCGTAAAGAAAGGATTACCTGAACTATGGTTCCGTTGGTAGTAGTACATACTAGAGGATGACGCGCCGCGCCATCCTTCGGAGTGAAACCTTCTATTTTTTGTGTGATTAAGCCTCCTTCTTTTTAATGTTTTTTTTCATCGGTGGTTAGGGTTGACTGCTTTGTTGTTTGCTTCACCTGAGTTGGGTTGACTTGCTCTTGCACAAAACACACCTAGGAATGGACACAAACGCAGCACACATCAATTATTCACCCCCTTGCAGGTGGGTCCACCAGAGA
Source organism: Triticum timopheevii (assembly GCA_963921465.1). Lineage (NCBI taxonomy): Eukaryota > Viridiplantae > Streptophyta > Magnoliopsida > Poales > Poaceae > Triticum > Triticum timopheevii. The sequence continues at coordinate 481,548,967 of OY997270.1, read as the reverse complement.
CCCCTAAAGTCCTGATGCAACATGAACCAATAGTCCTAGCTAGGGAGCTTAGAATCTTAGAACACTAGATCAAGATCGCGCCTTGGCGCGAGGGTGCCGGTCCCAACGATGTGGTCAAACAGGTAATGACCAGTTAGTAGTAAGCATGGTTTAGGTTGACCAGTTAGTAGTAAGCATGGTTTAGGTTAGTAGGAAGTTCTATTGATGGATTTCATATGATATGTAGCATAAAGCACCAAAAGTTTCAATCTTTAGAACAACACCATAATAATAAGTTTGTTGGCAACCTTATAAGAATTACTTGAAATATATAGAAGACACTTTGGCAATGACATTTACTTACAAAAGATACCAAATTTCACAAGTACTTCAATAATTTGAATCAACATAACAGCAGTTTCCAGAAAAAGATTGACATAGAATCCCACACAACAATCGATAAAAAGAACTGATCCTTGGCATTTTCCAGCGCAACGATCACGTTGCCAATCTGATCATCATGCCATGGTGCATGTTGTCGCCGCCCATCCGCTCGTCGCTGCTCACATTGAATGTGGCGTTTTGCCTGGTTCCTGGACGCTGAAGCGGGCGATAGCTACGACGCCATCAGGCTCTTGCCCTCCTTTTGCTGCTTAGTTCATCTATCAATTCACACGGTAGAGAGAGAAATAACAGAGGTTCGGAATTATTCTCGGACTAACTGGATGTGTTTAGTAGCTGAATTCTGGTTGAGGTATAAGATGCGGAGTGAACCTGAGATATACAGTACCAATTTATTGGGATATTCAACATTTTAGACCTTGGCTTCGTCCCCGAGCTGCTCCTGCTCAGCTTCCTGCTTTCGCAGATCGGTTAGAGAAGCCAATGCTCAAAATACAACTACACAAAAAATAACAGGAGAATCCATTAAATTTGTGACGGTATCAGAGGGATAAATACATATTAACATTAAAAACAATCAGAATTGACTTTTTGCCTCTTGTAGAATAAGATTTCACAATAAATGAATCAGAAATTTGATCTTAGTTGCACCGATAAAATGGAATTCTTAGCTGGAAGAACCAAAAAATTTAACGCTTAACTGCACACATCTATTGTCTCAAACTGCTCTTCTTACATAGGTGATTGCATATCGAATGAGAAACAAAGGCCACTTCTAAATTTACTTATATCTCCATGATAAATTGTTGATCCCCTAATTCCTTATGGGGACATGAGTTATAGTTCATGGTTCAGTATGTTATTGGAAAGTTATTTAGAGGAATCAAATCTAGCAAGGTTCTAATAACACACAAATTAACAAAAAATGGAGTGGAAGAAATAATCCATCCATATCGATAAAAAGGGTGTGGGTGGCAGCAGCGATGGCGACAACCTCATGTCTAGCGAACCAGAAAATGACATGCATTCTTAAGCATATTTAGAAAGAGGATCAAATAAAAGTATGTGTGTACATTAGAGATAATTACCTTGAGAAAGTTGTGGTATGGACGAGGAGTTGATGGTGGCACGATCTGGATGTAGAGCAGTGGGGAGATGAGTTGTTGGCCGGTCACCTTGTGGTAGCAGAACTCGTGGTCAGACTGGGCCTCAACAAATCTGCGGAAGGCCGGCAGGAACGCAACTTAGCATTAGGTTTGGGAGCTCAGCCGATACTACTTCTGGATGGCAGCCCCGCACTGCTGGAAGGGGAACCAGAGCCTCAAGCTTCCGGCGCTGCTGGCTGCCACCTTATTCAAACCTTAAAAACTAAAGTCTTATTAGTATTAACTTGTAGATTATTAGGAACAAATAATAGGCGGATGCAAATACGAATCAGGAACAGGAACGAAACAGCTTAACTGGATGCAAATTAGAATACTTTTACTCTGTATGCATCAAAAGAGTCTCTTGTGGTCTAGATGCTTTGTGAATAAGTTCACGGAAGCAGCACATGATTGTTCTATGTAGTGAGAAAAATTAAGCTCACAGAAGAGCAAAAAGGAGGAAAATTGCAGGACAATACAAATAAAAATGCTTCATTTTCAGGTGAAAGGCCTGAGCATTAAGCATGATATAAACACAAATTTCTATGAATCATGCCAAAGATTTTGTTGCACAATCAGTCAAAACCTCGATATGATTTTGACAACATGGACCAGACTCTATGGACCAACATGGAATCTCCCAAGTACAGACAAAATAACAAGCACTTGTAGGCGGTAAACACTGGAAAAAATTATTGCCACAATTTAAGCTGACATGTAAAGGAAAATGACACTATCACTTGGTAGGGAAAACACTCGATTCTTTTTGTGCCTGTTACCTTAATCATGCTAAGTCATGGCCAAAGCCGAACAAACATTGCAAATTAATTTACACGAAATATGATCATGCAGTTACTCTAAGAAATGAGAAGAACTTTCTAATAATATAGAATGGACTGAAAACTAAACCCAAGAGATCCCAGAAAATGTGGCAATTCGAACCCCCAAAAGAAAGTAGTAACATACCTTGCTGAGATGACCTTTTCAAGTTTCTGCCTTTTGCCAGCTTGGTGAGTGCAATCATTTGAACCGATGGTACTTCTGTCACTCCTCACTCCAACCGACTTTTTACTCTTGAAAACAAATAGAATTGAAGGTCACATGGTACACACAGGAATAAACACATCATCTGTCTACTTAGCCGCCTCCTCCTCCCAGACTCCCGCCGCCCCCTCTCCTCTTCCTCCTGCCTCGCCTTTCTCTCTCTCTCCCTCCAAATCCTCCTCTGAACTCCTCATGAAGAACCAATATCATTGCCGAACCATCGCTTATCCCAAAATAACAAAGTGCAACTTACTCTTAACCAGATTAGATCAAGGACCAACAACAAACAATAAAAGATCAAGAACAACTTATATGCAATAAAGGTATGAGAGAGAAGAAATATTTACATAAGACGGCTATAAACACTCGAGCATAAATAAGCAACACCTTTAAATAAAAATAAAGAGGGTTCAGGGTTCAATGCATAGTGGACTCCGATTTGCCTTCCCTCGGTCATATAATCTACCCCCATCATCTCTTATCACCAGGTCAATCTGTTTATACAGTAGTGCTGCTCTGGTTATCACTCAACAAGAATGACCATCCAAGGACAGACCAATAAGTATCACAGGATCAAAAAGGATTCTAGAGACAAGAGGGAGGATCCAACATACCCATGGGTGCCTCGATTGCTCAAAGGCACACTTATCGCCCTAGCAAGAGGGAGGATCCAACATACACACTTATCGTGGGAGTAACTATTCATTACTACAGGAGTTCGGGCTCGATCCAACAGCCGAGATCAATCCGGAGCGAGATCCGACGGCCAAAATCGCATCAGGAAATCGATCCGACGGCCGAAGGTGCCTGAGATCTAAGGAGACAGGGAACTTGCCGCGGGTTTTATTTCTGGATTTCTGGATGGATCACCAGATCAATATGTTCTTACGAGGGTGAAACTGCCCTGGTTATCACTCATCAGAAATGACCATCCAAGGACAGAGCCACTAAAATAAGGACATGATCAAAACAGCTCAAAGAAACAAGGAACGATCCAAATTAATACCACAAGTGCCTCGATTGCTCGAGAGCATGCCTATATCAGCCATAACTGATCATCATAACCCTGGCCATGTCCCATATAGAGGCCGAAGCAGAGAAGGGGAAGATGGAGCTCACCGAGGGAGGTTGTAGCCAAGGTAGTACTCAGTGGGCGCCGGGGTTGCACCTGAACGCCGTCCAACCGGCGAGGAACCAAGTCAGAGTTGCGCCTTGCACCATCCCGCCACGAGCACAAACGCCACTGGCACCGAAGCGGCCAAGGAGGCGAGGAGGTGATGTGTAGCACTTCTAGGAGCACCATCAGGGGTGGAGATGACCCGGGCCTAGTCAGTTCTCTTTTAGCTGCAATCAAGGATAAGATTTGTTAGAACATTCTTGTGGTGAAAACTTATCATCATGCAAGCAAGCCACCAATTTAGTATCTTGTTGTGAAAATCTTGCTGATTAAATGGCTGCCTCTTTGTTTGACATGATTTAGTATCTTGTTTTTGCCTAATTAACAAGCCACCGATTCAAAAAAACTAAAATGAATATCTAAAAAGACTTATATTTAGGAAAGAAGGGAGTGCTCAATAACAACGCCATCGTGATATTTCACCCGTGATGTACTTCTTTCACCCAGATTTAATATGTCTATCTCTAAAAACTTCATCTTATATCAGTATGTTTATGACTTCAAGAGCAACTCATCACAAACAAAATATTAAAATATTTCTTTCTTCGAAACTGCTTAATTTAAGTGTATGCAAGTATTTATTTGTCTAGGATGTATGCAAGAATTTCTAGTAAGTTCTACATGGAAAGAACTGAACACAACTCGGCAGCAAAGACCATGTCATGTTTATGTTGAAGTTGAACTATATAAAGAATTACATCACGCTTCTAGAATCAAAAGAGAATTAAGTAGATAGATCAACAGCACAATAATGTACACATGAAGAACTGAAAAGGAGTAGCGAGAACAACAGGTCATTAAAAAAGGTAGAAGAAAGACACTTGTGAAGGAGACGTCCGTGGGAGAGCCAATTAAGTAAATAAATCAGTAGCACAATAATATATATCCATTTGAGATATACATTTTCCAGATTGTTGAAGGAATGTGACTAACGAGTTAGTTATGTGATGATGCATTACGGAACGAGTAAAGAGACTTGCCAGTAACGAGATTGAACTAGGTATGAAGATACCGATGATTGAATCTCGGGCAAGTAACATACCGATGACAAAGGGAACAACGTATGTTGGTATGCTGTTTGACCGATAAAGATCTTCGTAGAAAATATAGGAACCAATATGAGCATCCAGGTGGTTATTGATCGGAGATGTGTCTCGATCATGTCTACATAGTTCTCGACCCCATACGGTCCGCACGCTTAACATTCGATGACGATTTGTATTATGAGTTATGTGTTTTGGTGACCGAAGTTTGTTCGGAGTCCTGGATGAGATCACAGACATGACGAGGAGTCTCGAAATGGTCTATAGGTAAAGATTGATATATTGGAAGGTTACATTTGGACACCGAAGTGGTTTCGGGAAGTTTCGGATAAGTTTCGGAGTATTGGGAGGTCACCGGAACCCCTCGAGAGAGTAATGGGCCAACATGGGCCTTAATGGAGGAGAGAGGGCCGGGTGGGGGCGGCGCCCCCCCCTTTCTTTCTCCTACTCCCTCTCCATTCCCCCTTTTCTACTCCGGAAAAAAGGAAAAAGTGTGTGTGTGAGGGGGGGGGGGGGCGAATCCTACTAGGAGTGTAGTCCTAGTAGGACTCACCCCTCCATGGCGCGCCCCCTGGTGGTTGGCGTCCTCCCTCCTCCTTTATGTACAAGGGGAGGGGGCACCCCAAAGGCATAACATTGTCTTAGCCGTGTGCGATGACCCCTTCACCATTTACTCCTCCGATAGTATCATCGTAGTTCTTAGGCGAAGCCCTACGCGGATCACATCGTCAACACTGTCGTCACGCCGTCATGCTGACGAAACTCTCCCTCGACCCTCTGCTGGATCAAGAGTTCGAGGGACGTCATCGAGCTGAATGTGTGCTGAACTCGGAGGTGCCGTATGTTCATTGCTAGATCGGTTGGATCATGAAGATGTTCGACTACATGAACCGCATTAACCTAATGCTTCCACTTTCGATCTACAAGGGTACGTGGACACACTCTCCCCTCTCGTTGTTATGCATCTCCTAGATAGATCTTGCGTGATCATAGAATTTTTTTTGAAATTGCATGCTATGTTCCACAACAATTGTTGAGGACATTTCACTAGTAGCAAAGATTTTTTTTAAATAATATAAAATGAGATGCCATACCAAAGGAGATAGATATCAACATGTCCAGGAAGAAAAGAACGGCTCTCAGTTCATATGTTTCAGGTATTAGGCATAAACGTGTATCTCATATACATGAAAAACAAAACAATATGTACAAAGAAATTTCTCTTTGGGCTAGTTAAGATAATCGCTTTAGTTCTTAAGTAAAAAGAAATGAAAAATATCATTTTCATTTAGTGCAAACTATAATTCTATCTTTCTTCTTTTTCCAACAAAAATGTTAATATTCAAGGTTAGAGTGGTCCTGCAGCAATGAGAAAGCTGAATTCCACCTGCATCAATAGGAAGCTTAATTCTAGTTCCATCCTCTCAACCAATTTACATGTATTCCGCAGATCACAAATCAAGAATCCAACTATCCAAAATTGCAGCCATTCATCATCGGGTATTATTGAAAAAGGTACAAAGGGGATTAAGTGAGAAGTAGGCCAGACCTTCTGGATCTGACCAAACACATCTAAATTCATCCTTGGATGTCCTCCTGAAGTGGTAGAGGTAGGAGACACCTTGGCCACCTAGACGCGTGTGCACCTGCGTGAACAAAAGCAACAGCAGCATGAGGGGAGGGGAGGGGCCAAGAGCAAATCAAAATGGGGGTACCTTGACCAGCAGCCGCAACGCTAGGGTTTGGGTTGGAGCAGGGGGAGGGCTGTATCTCGAACAGAACATGGCATGGGCGCGAAGTAGGCAGTCCGTACTGTCACGCTGCCAAGTGGAAGCACTCGGAGGCTATGGTCAGACGACGGCACCAGAGGATCTGCGAGCGCCATGGCTGCCGGCTGGCCTGCTCGATCTCCCTCTTCTCTTCTCTTCCCTTCCTTCTGATGACGGGAATGGGAGTTTGCGGGTGGCGTGGTGCGAGGGAGAGAAGGAGAGAGGTCCGCAGCGAGGCGACCGCCGGTGAGGAGGACGAGCACCGGAGCCGTGGCGGATGGAGAGGTGACCTCCGACGAGGCTTGCGGCGCCCCCATCCTCCGCGGCGCGGTTGACCCGTGGCGCCCACGCCTCGAGCAATCGCAGCACGAACCTGCGGAGGGACGCGCACACCCGGCGACGCCCTCCCTCTCTGGCCGCTTCCTTTCTAGCGCTGTCGGGCAGATGGTGGCGATGCGCGAGAACAACAGGTAGGCACAAAAGGTAGAAGAAAGACACATGTGAAGGAGACGCCCATCAAAGAGCCAGTTAAGTAAATATATCAGCAGCACAATAATATATAACCATTTGAGATATACATTTTCCAGATTGTTTAGGAAATTTCACGGGTAGCAAAGAATTTTGTTAAATAATATAAAAGGAGATGCCATACCAAAGGAGATAGATATCAACATGTCCAGGAAGAAAAGAATGGCTCTCACTTCAGATGTTTCAGGTATTAGGCATAAACGTGTATCTCATATACATGTAAAACAAAACAATATGTACAAAGAAATTTTTCTTTGGGCTAGTTGAAATAATCGCTTTAGTTCTTAAGTAAAAACAAATAAAAAAATATCATTTTCATTTAGTGCAAACTATGATTCAATCTTTCTTCTTCTTCCAACAAAAAATATTCAAGGTTAGATTGGTCCTGCAACAATGAGAAAGCTGAATTCCACCTGCATCAATCGGAAGCTTAATACTCATTCTATCCTCTCAACCAATTTAAATGTATTCCACAGATCACAAATCAAGAATCCAACTATCCAAAATTGCAGCCATTCATCATCGGGTATTATTTAAAAAGGTACAAAGGGGATTAAGTGAGAAGCAGGTCAGACCTTCTGGATCTGACCAAACACATCTAAATTCATCCTTGGATGTCCTCCTGAAGTGGTAGAGGTAGGATACACCTTGGCCACCTAGACACGTGTCCACCTGCGTGAACAAAAGCAACAGCAGCATGAGGGGAGGGGAGGGGCCAAGAGCAAATAAAAATGTGGGTACCTTGACCAGCATCAGCAACACTAGGATTAGGGTTGCAGCAGGGGGAGGGCTGCGTCCCGAGCAGAACATGGCATGGGCGCGGAGTAGACAGCCTGTACCATCATGCCGCCGAGCGGAAGCACTCGGAGGCTGAGGTCAGACGACGGCGCTAGTGGATCTGCGAGCGCCATGGCCGCCGGCTGGCCTACTCAATCTCCCTCTTGTCTTCTCTTCCCTTTCCTTCTGATGACGGGAGGGGGAGTTTGCGGGTGGCGTGGTCCCAGGGAGACAAGGAGAGAGGTCCATGGCAAGGTGACCGCCAGTGAGGAGGAGGAGCGCTGGAGCCATGGCGGATGGAGAGGCAACCTCCGACGAGGCTTGTGGCACCCCCATCCTCCCCGGCGCGGTTGACCCACGGCACCCACGCCTCCGGCAATAGTGGCGCGAACCCGCGGAGACACGCGCACACCCGGCGACGCCCTCCCTCTCTGGCCGCTTCCTTCACAGCTCCCTCGGGCAGATGGCGGTGATGCGCGTGGCGGCCGTGGACAGGGGAGGATGGCAGGGGCGAACGGCGGCGGCGGCCGGTGGGCACGGGCCTAGGGTTTGGAGGGGGAGATAGGCGAGGCGCGGGTGCGTGAGGACGAGGCGGTGCGAGCGGGAGAGGAGTCGGCTAGGTTGTCTCCACGCGAGACGTCGCCTTTTATACCCCGAGTTTGCAAAATGACGAAAATGCCCCTAGCGGGGCAGGCTATTTACCGCCCGAGGCGCACACTGTTCATTGCAATGGCCTCGGTTTCGATCCGACGAGCGAGATCGTCCGAGACCGAGATCCAACGGCCCGAATCACATCCGAGAAACGATCCGACGACCAGAAATCCCTGAGCTCTAAGGAGCGCCCTGGGGTGCTTTGTTTCTTCTTTCTGGATATGAACGAACGTGATAAGGAATATTGATGCGTGCCAATTAGACGGGCCATTAAGTTTTCTTTTGGTCTGCATGTACGAACCCCATCTGCCTATAATTCCTTTGATCAAACTCAATTGGACTAATGCCGCATGAGATAATCAAACAGATAAACTAATCTGCTAGCTTAGGTACTGTATCTGTATGGAGATCAAAATCACTAATTCTATAGGATGAGCGTACTCCATCCTCTACACCTTGGTATCATAAGTTCATGACACGTTGTCAGTTTGCATCATTCATTCTGCGGAATAATTGTACTCAACCCTGGACCCTTAGGTATTGTCAAGTTCATGTCATGTTTTCAGTTTACATCATTCATTCTTCCATGCTGCTTCTCATTGCACACTCGGGTCATGATAGATTGGCCCATAATCATATCAACTCTAAAGTTTGCAATAGCCAATTCACCACTTTTAGTTCAATTTACTATCATTATATTAACACAAATAGAAAACTACAACAGGAAAATGACACACTAAATTGTGATGTTGGTTTCAACTTCCTAGTGCATAAGGAACAAATTATGACATAGATTTATGGAAGAACATTCTGCATCTAATATTTGAAAATTAATATCACATGGAGTTGTGTTGCTCTTGTATGCAGACATCACAAAGTTGCAGCCATGTTTAGAACTTCTGTACTTGCACCATAGAGTCGGGCACTCATCTTTAAAAGAAGCCATAAGTTATACAGTTAGAAGAAAGCAATCTCTTTATCCCAATAAGACCGTAATAAAGCATCTGATTTCTATTTTTACTCACTGAAGAAATGAAACCAACCAATTGAATACAGTGAAACCAATCATGAGCAGTATTTGTTTACATAAGTATTTGTTTCATTTGCCTAAATTCTAGTTTTATTTCATCCTATTGGCCACCATGTTTTAAAACCTATACCTTGAGACTTTAGCAATAATTCGTTCTTGTCTGTGCTCATCAACACCAGCAGCAATCCGGAGGGCGCCATCGTAGTGGACCTACTGAGCAATCCGTTCCTGTTGGTCATGTCCCTTAGCGCCATGAAGGTGTCCGCCTCATCCTGTACAACTGACAGTCGCTTCATAAGCATCCTCGTTCTCCTCCCCCGTAAGTCTGCAACCTCTATCAACCACATCTTGATTGCAGACTCCATCTTCACTGCCTCGTCCAACTTAATGGTGATCGAGCCGGTGTAGCCCAGCAACTTGGCCCAGGCGCTCTGAGGCACTGAAATCGGGGAAGAGAGTGCAGGGCAGGAGCCCAATATTAGAGAGTCAGATGAACTGCTTGGTCAACTAGCAGATGCCCTCGTGGCAATACACGAGGACCACGGTTGGCATAGGGAGGAGGAGGTCGGAGGGCATTAACATCCTGGACGAACTTACCAAGCTGGAAAGCGGCCAAGGCTGGGCTAGAAGGATTTGAGGCGAGAGGATTCAAACCAAATTTAAATTAGATAAAACGAATAAAATGCCATGAATTTTGATCAATCAAAATCCAAAAGAGTTTTTAATCTTCAGAAATTTGGATATTTCAGTGAGATCTAGAACTTTTTTAGTTAGCAAAATTTCATTGGTGCAACTTGCACTTTTTCATTAAGTTGCGGTTTTGTATAAGAAAGTGCAATTTACATTTTTCATTAAACAAAACTAGCACTCCCCCCTCTCACCATCCTAGATGGTGATCATCGTTGGATCATCTCCCCCTTGGCCAGCTACCAACCACCTAGTATTCATGCCATGTTTATTATAATTTTGTATGATTTTGGTGCACTTTTATATGGCTTTTATATGATTTTCATGGACTAAAATATTAACCTAGTGCCAAGTGCCAGTAGCTGTTTTCTACTTGTTTTTGGTTTTCCAGAAAATCCATATCAAATGAAGTTGAAATGCAACGAAACTTTTTGACGATTTTTCTGGAAGCAAAGGACCCAAGAGGCTTCAGGGCTGTACCAGAAGACCCACAGGGGCCCCACAAGCCACTAGGGCGCACCCAAGGGGGGTGGCCACGCCCTACTACCTTGTGGGCCCCCTGTGGCACCTCTTTGCGTGATTCCAACGCCAAAAATTCTTATATATTCGAAAAACCCCGAATGTTAACCGAGATGATTTGTTCCGCCGCCTCAAGCCTTTGTATCTAATCATAAACCCACAATTCATCGGATCTCAACAAATGCACCATAAAAGAAAATTACATTGAATAGATGTTCAAGAACTTCGAGGAGAACATTGTATTAAAGATCAAAGAGAGAGAAGACGCCCTCTAGCTACTAGCTATGGACTTGTAGGTCTGTGGTAAACTACTCACACATCATCGGAGGGTCAGCAAGGTTGATGTAGAAGCCCTCCGTGATCGAATCCCCCTCCAGCGGTGTGCCAGAAAAGGCCCCTAGATGGGATCTCACGAGAAGAGAAGCTTGCAGCGGCGGAAAATTATTTTTGGTGTGCCCTCTGGCGTACGTGGAATATTTGGATATTTAGAGAGCAAAGATTAGGGTTAGAGGAGCATCAGACGCCCCACAAGCTTGGGGTGGGGGGCAGCCCTGGGGTGTGCCCTCCGAGCTTGTCGCCAACTGGTGGCCCCTCTGACCTCCTCCCGAATGTTCCTGGGTATCTTCAGGTCCAAAAAAATCCTCAAAAATTTTCGTTCTGTTTGATATTGATTTTCTGTCAGGACAAAAACAAGGAAAAAAAATAGGAACTAGCACTTGGCACATGGTTAATAGATTAGTCCTAAAAAATGATATAAAATAGTATAATAATGCATATAAAACATCCAAGATGGATAATAGAATAGCATGGAACAATCAAAAACTACAGATACATTGGAGAGGTATCAATTAATAGTTACACTATGTACGTGCGTCAACTGGCCCTAACGGTATGGCTATGTATGCAAGAGAACATATTTCATGAATGCAGTAAAACAATGGCTCGCTCATTTTCCTAAAATGGTATTGGTCGTGCAAAATTTCTAGGGGAGCATAATAGTGATATAAATCGTGCGAAAGCCCAAGGATCAACTATCCAACAAAATATTTATGATCCATGAATTCATTTCAGGGCGTTTACCACAATGCATGCATGGTCCCAAATTGGGGAAACACCAAATTAAGTTTGACATATGTGACTCTACAGACTGACTGCCATACGTGACTATGAACCAAATTAAACCCTAGCTGTCAACAAAATAACATGGATCGGGTAAGTTTTTCAGACCAAAGGCACTATGGTGCCCAGCTTTACCATTAATAAAGCCTGAAAATATCCAGCAAGTACATCAAGATTTTTGACAAGGACATTCGTTTTACAGTAATAACCATCCACACAATAGAGGACTGGCTAAAAAAGAAGAATACAAATGGCAAGCTCATCATAGATATCTATGAGTACCACCTGAATTCCCTATCTTTCCTTTTGGGTGCACAATCCTTCCACGGCTGCAAGAAGACCACAATTAAGACTATACAATAAGAGATCGGAAATAGAAATGAGCTGATGCGCCTTGATAAATAGAGCAACATGGAATAAACTTTAGATAGGTACCTTTATTTCCAATGATTGGGTTGAATCCAGCAAACCGCCCCTGAATCATTGTCATAAGGCTGGAACTCCAACATGCCATTGGCGTTGTCAATGATCTCTAAGCCAAAATTTAAACATAGATGATGTTGCAGAACATATTTGCTTGCAACACACACGATGTTGCAGAAAAAATTGCAGAAAGAGACACGCAAAGGACATGCGTCACACAGATGAGGCGGCGGATCGCTCACCTAGGATCCGCCAGCCCAAGGCAAGCATTTCCAACCATTTTCTAAATTTTTTCTTCTTATGTTCAAATTAAATCGTATGTGAAATATACAACCGGGACTCATTTCATCTGTTTGTGCATAGTCCACATTTCACTGAACTGGCTTTGCATTTCTACATACTTCCTTAGACTATTCTTTTTGTATTAGCACATCAATTATTTTAGTGAAAGTGGAACTCAGTGTTCAAAATTTCATCCAGTACAGAGATAATTGTAGACTCAAAGTTGTGGACTAGATTCAGAATTATTTCAACCCAAATTTAAATTAGATAAATTTTGTTAAAAAGTTAATTTTGATGGATTTAAATCCAAAAGGAATTTTGAAATTTCTAAATCTTTTTATATTTTAGTGAGGCCAGGAATTCATATGCCACCACAATTTCCAACCTTAGTCTCGATGCAGCTAATTGCACTTTTTCATGACAAATGCAAGTTACATTTTTCAGTAAATTAAGCTAGTACTTTCTCTTAAACGAGCTGAGGTAATTGTCTAAGTTGGTCTAAAAGTGCAAGCTGCACTCTTTCAAGAAGATAGGAGGTTTAGTGCCCTAGAAGGTGGGCTACCTCTTAAGGTCTGGCAATACAATCTCTATCAGGAGCTTGTTGCTGCCGCAGTGCATGACTGACATGGCCCATCCTCTATCCATGTTGATGCTCCAGAAGGTGGCTGGCGGTGGTCTCACCAGCACCACATTGAAAAGCATTTTATGTCGGACTGCAACGACAATATGATTTCATATTTTTGTATTCAATGCATTGAATCATTCCCGCTATTTTCCAGAAAAGTTTCAGGCTATTCACAACCAGTATCTCTAACCACGGGTGGATGTCTTAGATCTACATAGACCATCCCTCTCCCCATCCTCCAATCATCCAGGGCAGCGTGATCCATTTCACTTGCTTTTGTTAGCGTACAGATTATGGTAGGCTAGGATTTATTAAGATTGATTGTATTATTTCCTATGCGATTCCTACCTTGTCTCTATATGATTGATTCACAAATACACAAATTGTATTTTTTTGTAGCTCAGATATTAAAGTACTATATCTAAATAAAACATTACACATCAGTATAATACGTATGCCCACAAGTAGAATTATTCCAAATAATATTTGTAAACTTCTAAAAAAATAAAAGAGTTAATTCCAGGTTTTACCCAATGTTTTGTTATTTTTTTTATATAGAGATATAAGGGAAAGAATCCCTTCTTATCCAATTTAACCACAAATGGGTCGGGTTATATATATTTTTATTTCTTTTGCCTATAGAATTGTATTCAATACACAAATTTTAATATGTGGTACATACACTTTTTTCTTGCGGGTAATGTGTGGTACATACACAAAAAGGATAAACATGTTGATCTAGAAATAGCATACTATTTGATATTTCAAATGCACAAATGTGTGCTTCTTGTATTGCTCACATGTTGAAGTACTACTTGTTGATAAAACATTACACACTAATATAAAACACCCGCACACATGTAGGGTTGTTTCGGGAAATTTTGAGAACTTCTAAATACAAAATGTTGGAACGGCTTGAACTGTGGAGACGACTATTAGTCCTATTACCACATAGTATGTGTGGTAAGCACCTTGCTGAGATTACGAAGTCATGCGGTAAGGATTAAGTTCCGTATGGTCCTATCTTTGGAGATACTTCTAATAACTTGGAAAGGACACTTATTCGGCCTAACACATCAATGTCACATCTCACAACCAAGGATCTTGAGATTGACCAAGATGTGATTTTACCGTCGAGGAGATGACAGGTTCAATGGTAAGACTACAATTTTTTTTTATGATTTAAGCTCAACTTGCATGCATATCTTGACGTCCGGCCTTGCAAACACCTTCAGTATATACATTTTTGTGCTAGCAATGGGTGATTGCTTTATTCATAAAATATAGATAAATCCAATAATTCAAATGAAGATTGAAAATATATTTACGGGGTTGACCAACATTATTTTTATGTGATGATCATACAGGACATGCATGTACACCCTAATAATTTAGCAATAGATGCAAGTTGGTCAAGTATTTCTTGATTTTCTTTATTGGGTTATGAGCCTGACATGTCTTTCTTCATGCAGAAACAAAAATGATTCTTATGGCAAAGCACCATCTGGTTCAAGCGATGATGAAAAGTGGTCTGGGAACAACACCGTCAAAGAAGATAATGATGATCAAAATGAAGTGAATTCATTTGCACACAAAAGCTCAAGGTGAACGTGACTAGTGCATCCAGACGGTTTCATGGTTTATTAAATGATAACATGCAAGGGGCTTACCTCACATCTTGAAGTGGACAGATATGTTGTTTTACCAGTTTCAGCGAGACAGCAGGTTCAGTCTCAAGAAAGCAAAAAACTGTATGTTATAAGCCCCCAACTTGCTTCTATGCATATTTTAGCACCTATTCTGATAATTGTTTTTGTCCTTCATGAAAGCTTTTGGTATGTATGTTTGCCTTGCTAGAAGAATCATTACTTTATTCAAAAAATTAAAAAGCCATCACGGGAATGCTCAAAATGATTGGAGTATGTGTTTAGACTACTCATAGTGGGAGTAACGACATAAGTGGTAGCATCACACATATCTAGGCAAAATAGATGATGTGACAAATAATTAATGAGAAAAGAGAGGCATGTGGTACCATAGTATGTTACTCACACTATGAGTAACATCACACATACCAAGACAAGATGAATCTAGAACCTAACAATTAAAGTGTTGCATGACACTACACATATGTTACTCCCCACTATAGAGGTAGTAACATAGACTAATAACATATGCACGTTACTAGTCTAAGTTAGGCCCAACTATGGGTAGTTCTAAAGCATGTCTAATAGTAAAACCAACTTCTGGCTATATAATGTTCCCATGTCATCTATAGCTATAATTCATAATCACGAATGTAGTATGGTTGCCTATAAGATTAGTACCTTTTCCACCTTCTCTCTTTCTCTGTCTTCATATTTATTGTATTTTCCCAAGTGCATGTGTACATGCGGGCTCTTTCATGAGAGCATACTTCCCTTACTTTTCATGCCCCTCCCCTCCACATAGGCAAAACTACCATGCAAGCAGGCTATAAGCCTACTACTATCCTTGCTCTACGATATACACGGATAGCATGAAAATATAGTATCACATACGTTGCTTGGCTCCTCTGTCTTGAATTTAGTTATTTCATTTACCATTTGAGCTGATACTAAACGATTTCCTTCAATTTTCTACTAAGTACTTCCTCTGCCTCAAGTATTATGTACAATTTGGTTATTATGTGCGCATACATGTGTATTTCACTCACTAATAAACTTGAAATATTTCCTCTTCATGTTGAAACCGAAAGCAGGCTTATGGGAAAGCACCATCTTATTCAAGTTACAGTGAAGATTTTTCTAAACAAAGCCACACATAAACTTAATTCACTCCGCAAAGGTCTCAACCAAGTTTGCACGGTTTGCTGAATGGGCAAGATGCAGAAGTTCTGCTTACCCCTAACGGAAGCAATACTACAGGCCCGAAGAAACAATATGGGCCATGAATTAATCAGGTACCATGGCATTCATTTTCCTATATCGTTACTTGTGTAGTTTAATAGAACAAGCTGAGCATGCTTAACCAGTAAGATTTCTATCATAAGTTTGATTTATTCACAAGAAATTCATTTTATTTTTTTGCAGAGATTACATGAGCGATTTAAAATAGATCAATATCCTAGCCGTGCTGATAAAGAAAGCTTGGCACAAGAACTAGATATGACGTTCTGTCAGGTTTGTACCTCGATCTATTTCATGAATTTCCAGTTGCATGTACAAATGTCTTGGCATTGAGCAAAACCCTCACGAAGGCTTATGCTAACAGGTTGAGAAATGGTTTGAATATAGACGGCGTCACATAATAATAGCATCCAATAAAATCAGCACTCGTCTAGACCATAGCACCAAGGAGACGATGGTGGAAAATCCTAATGTATGCACAAGTGATGCTCTGAATGAGGATACTATATGGGCTACGTGCCATGCAACAATTTCAAGTGAAGTATACAAAAAACTAAATTTCAGAGTTAGTTTTATATATTGAACTTAAAAATGCAAGTATAATAAAATATGAACGAAAATTTATTTATTTTTAGGTTTTTGTATGTTTTAGTGAGGTCCACAATATTTATGTGACAAGAATGTTGGTTCTTGGTGCAGCTAGCAGTTTTCACACTCACGCAATTGACTTTTTCTTAAAAGTGTAAGTAACAATTTTCACTAAACTAATCTGATGCTCTACGGAAATAAATTAAATACCAGAAAATATAATTTGTATTTTCTAATCCTACTTCTCAAATCATTCATATTTTCGTATGTCTAAGTCAATTCTAGAAAAGTGGAACTTGCACTTTTTCCGCAAAGAGTGGGATTTCATGTGCCAAGGTTGGGTGCCTCCTATGATCGGTTATAGTAGTTTCCACCTCTATCCACTCTGACACCGGATTGTAACCGACGGTGGTCACATGACCATAGCCATCTCCACACGGTCGACCGAGTCGCACAGCGGGAGCTTCGGGCCGACGTGATGCACGAGGTTGCACACCGGATTCGTGATGCACTTGCAAACTCGCTTGGAGCACCAGAAGCGCCCCATAACACCTTATTCAGTAAATTCACTTAATTATTCTATACAACAAATCCGAGTTGTACTCCACCCCGAACCAAACACCGACTCCCCACCCCTGCCGAACTACGGAAACCAGGGAAAAAATCTCGCCCCCCATCCCACCTCCCACTACTCTTCCCCTTGATCCACCCCCACCTCAACCCCAACCAACCCCACGATCCCCGCCCATGTTCTTCCTTCCCAGCATAACCTACCCCATGATCCAGCAGCTGCGTAGCCCATGTCTACCTCCCACCACGCCTCCCCCCCCCCCCCCCCCTCGTGTGCCTCCCCGTCATCGGATCCGCAGGCCACGGGCCCAAAGTCTTCCTTCGACGCAGACTTCACACGACACCACGCGAGAAGCACTGCCTCGCCACTGCATGAGCACCCGAGCCGCGCACGCCACCCCATGCTACTTCTTGAGCTTGCGCTGGTTTTTCCCTTGAAGAGGAAAGGGTGACGCAGCAAGTTAGTGATAAGTACTTCCCTCAGTTAGAGAACAAAGGTATCAATCCAGTAGGAGACAACACACAAATCACCAATACCTGCACAAACAATCAAACAACTTGAATCCTGAATCTTTCCATGGAAAGGCTGGAACTCGCACGTCCCATTGGTGACGTCAATGATCTTTAACTCTTAACTGATTACGGTACCGTGGCGCCGGCTGGAGGGAGCCCCACCATAGCGCCGGTCAGCGGGTTGAGCAGTGTCACGCACCCGGCCTCGTCGACCAGCGCCAACCACCCAGGCGATGAGCCGCACAGTATCTTGCCTTGCAGCGACGGGAGGTTCCTCATCAAGGTCGTCTCCCCGTCGTCTGCCGCTGTGAAGAAGGTGACGGCGATGTCCGATGAGTTGGGGCAGAAGGGCAGCATCATCAGCATCGGCGCCAAGTACTTGGTGAACGGCAACGCGGCGCGCCATCCCGGGCACATGGACCGGAAGTTGAAGGCGTCCCGCCGCGAGTGGAGCATCTTGCCGATGTGCTCCAGGAGCTCCTCCGGCAGACTGCTCCAGTCCCGATACTCGTCCAGAAGAACAGGTCTGGGGCTTGGCGGACGAGCCATGGTCGTCGTCACCGTCGCCATTGAGAGGAGTCGGCACGTCATATGGATGGAGATGGATTTGATCGGGAGCAAGAGTAGATTTCAACGTATGGACATCAGATTGGCAGATGGATCGATCATGGAGGAGCTGATGATAAAATATATTGGCAAGAAGTTGGCAGCAAATTGGAAAGTTTTCACGGGCAAGAGAGGAAGAGGAATGCATTAAAACGTTCCTAGCTGTTCTGCTCTGGCGAGCGTGAGTGAACGCGCTCGCATTTTCTTCTTCCTATAAATTTGAGTCGTGTGTTTCTTACCTTTTTTGTTACGGTTTTTTGCCCGTTCTTTTTTTCTCAGCCGACCTAGATATGTCTAAATTAAATAGATTCTTGAAAATACAATTTCCATCATTTCCTGCAAAGTCCACTTTTCACTTAATGGGTGTTGCATTTTTACAAATTTACTGCTTGGATATGACTTTTAGGACTAGCACAACAATTGTTTTAAACACAGATGTTTCCACGAGAATAATGTCTCCATCGTGCGTGTAAGAAGTTTTTGACTAAACTTTGGTGGGTTCTATATTAGTAAGTTGCCTGAAATTGCAGCATGTGTTAAGTCTTATTTCATTTGAGAATGAACAGGATACCAGGCGCAACACCACGCCAGAGACGACGAGCAGCAATGAGGTGTTGCGACCACGGTGAGGCCAAGGCAGGACCTTGCTGGAGACAGGGCATCATCGGTGGAGGCGAGGAAGCAGGTAGTGTGTGTGTGTGTGGGGGGGGGGGGGGGGGGGGGCTTTAGCTCTGCCGCCTCTCGGATTAGTTAGCTTCCTCGCCGGAGGCAGGGGCGCCGTGGCAAGCGACAACGAGGAGCTGTGTCGCGACTGGAGGAGAGCTAGGGAAGTGTGCCAGATGAAGCAGTTGGAACAGGAAGACGTTTCTCCGATCCGTATGGGGATTAGGGCTAGAGAAAGAAGATGAAGGAGAGCCGATGGATTACGATCCAACGGCTTAGAAAATCAACTTACCTCAAAAAAGTTAGACGACTGTTAAATTCTTTGGGGTTGCAACAAACATCCTCACATGGTGACGTGATGTTATTTTTCCATAAAAGGCATCCGGTACCAATCCCATTTCGGTGCTGCTTGTTTGGGCGTGTCTTCATAAGATAAGCATCAACCGTTGACTTCTCGGACAGTCCTTTATTTTAAGGCTTTGCGGCGAGTGAGTTCCAGCATGCTACTGACTCACTTGTGCTACATGAGGGAAACCCAACATTACGCACACATTTCCTAGTCCAACCTTTTCCGATCGAGAATTCCCAGGCCATGGCCGGCCGCCGCAAGAATTCCCGGAGGGGATCCTCACGGGTGGCCGAGATTGACGTCCTCCAGGACGAGCTTCTCGAGCTGTTGTTCCTGCGCCTCCCCTTGCCCGCCCACCTCATCCACGCCGCGAGCACCTGCAAGCGTTGGCGCCGTCTAATCGCGGGTGACGGCAGCGGCTTCCTCCGCCGGTTTGGATCTCTCCATGGCGTAGCCGACCATGTCGTTGGCCACTACTACGTCTAGGACGGCTACGGCTCCCCGCGCCCGCCTAGCCTTAACCCCGTATTCATCTCCTCCTCCTGCGGACACCATCGCCGACCGAAATCTAGTGCTCGACTTCCTTCCGCTTGGGGAATTTGGCGATTGCCGTTGGGAGCTCGCCGATCCTGGGTGCAGCTTACACTTTTTCACACAGTTGCATTTTTCTTAAAAGTGCCAATCACATTTTTCAGTAAACTAATCTAATGCTCTTCTGAAAGCAACTTAATTAGATATAAGAAAATATCACTTTTATTTTCCGTTGTTCATATTTTCTTTTGTCTAATACAATGTTCGAGAAGTGGAACATGCACTTTTTCACGAAGAGTGGACATTTACTGCCCCTGGGTGAGGTGCATGACATACCTGATCTAAGAGATGAAAACTATCGAATATCTCGATATCGCATATGATAGACCATATGACCGTTATAAATCCGGGCTTATTAGATATATCTTCACAATTGATGTACATTGGGAATAAAGCACTTTTGGGAAGGATGATGTTAAGGACCAACACTCAACAAAATTCTAGGAAACATTCTCTGTATAAAGAGATTAGACCACAAGTACCTACTTCGTGTTGTACAACTCCCTTGGATGAAAACAAAATTATTTGACCCAGTTCCATACCATGAGTTTTTCCAACTCATATTAGTGTTCATTTTAAACAGATGGACCATCTTTCCAAATAACAATACACATATTATAACAAAACCATCCCGATGTAACCATTTGGTTGAATTAAACTTTGATCGCTGGGTACATCAACCGATCACATCTTTGAATTGCAGGCAAATATGATTGAGCACATCTAAAGTAAAGCCAAGCAAATACAGAATTCAGATAACTTAACGGAACAACTTAAACATTTAGGTGACCCCAAAATAATCCAAGCCTTAAACCTAAAGCTTCAAAGTGAGATCAATCCCGTCAGCAGTCGTCTCTTCCTGATTCACTTCACGCACCCCTTGCTGGCGTGCCAGGTGACCTCCATCTCCGGTCCGGGGTAGCCGCCGGCCGCCGGTGCCAACTCTGCAGACGATGGTTGAGCCGGTGCAACGCTTGTGCCAGTTTGCCATGGCAATGAAGTCGACATGAAGCGGGGCCTGGGGTAGTAGTGGGCGGCAAACAGGTTGGCATGCAGGCGAGCGTTGTGCAAGTAGGTGGCGTACGACGGCGCCCAGGTCATGCGCGGCAGGGACCAAACGGGACGATGCTCCATATGCAGCTTGTGGTTGTGCACCTTCTGGTGGCTGGCCCGCCCCGTGCGGTCTTGAAAGTGCATGGGCAAAACCTGCACTTAAGGCCTCATTTGGCGCACAGGAAAAACTCGGGGATCCCCGCCCAATACCAGGGACAGAAAGCCACGCGTATACGTCTCCCAGGGAATTCTGCAGTGCCATTTGGTTCAGGCCCAAGACAGGGAAGTCTCGGCCCTCCCCGGCCGAATCCCAGGGAAGAAAAATTACTAGTCACGACGCGTGGGAGAAGTTCCCCTGTTTCTCTCACTGCGTCTCTGTTCGCAAACCCCGCCGCGGTTCTCGTTGGATCTTCCCTTCGCCTACGCCGCTCATCTCGACCGGTCGACCCCCTCCTTGGCTCCTCTCTCCTCTACTCCCAAATGGGATGCCAATTTTCCCTGGGGGTTTCCATTTTGTCAGGAATTTTCAATCCGGGGCAGCTCTACCCCGAGTACATCTCCCCCGGCAACCAAACAAGGCCTAAACGTGCCCACCTGAACCTCCTTGGTGGAAGACGATGATGAGTCGGCTGGGAGGGTGAACTCAGTGGAGCCACAGGAGGACACCATCTTTCTGGATTTGTTGGAGATGTGTACGTAAGTACTGTTCGTTTTGTGTGATTGTGTGTAGTCTATGGTGGGGATTTTATAGCAGTGGAGCGGGGTGAGGGATGGGTCATGTGACTGCTAGCTAAGAATGGAAGTAAACACTTTTTTTTGGATAAACATGCATGGTAGCGTTATTTGTAGGAGGGAAATCATTTTCACAATTCTCCATACAATTACTCACTAATACCTCCTAACTATATGTATTTCCTCTCAGTGATGTCATAAATTCAGTTTCCATCCATTAAAATTACTCTTTCTCATTCTTGAAAAATGTTTTTCTTTCTCATTAAGAAAACTATATTAGACTAATAAACTTGTAATGCGAACAATTGAAATAATCTTTTCACAATATGCCATTAGCATCTCGGTGAAGCATGAGGGTGCTGCCACTAGTAGAAAACCACCCATTAGTCCCGGTTCGTAAGGGCCTTTAGTCCCGGTTCATGAACCGGGACTAATGGGTCATTACTAATGCCACCACCCATTAGTCCCGGTTTAAACACGAACCGGGACCAATGTGGCTCCACGTGGCCCTGTGCACCGAGCCAAATCAGAGGGCCTTTGGTCCCGGTTGGTGGTTCCAACCGGGATCAAAAGTCAATTTTTTTTTACAAAAGTGGCTGCTTTAGGGGTTTTGGGGGTTGTTTTTAGGTTGTTATTATAGCTAGCTAATAGAGAGAAGTGTCCTCTCTTATCTTCGTCCTTGGTTTATCAACGCTGCTGCTATGTTCATTGCACCCGCAGATATAACATGCTCATGCATGCTTTGCATCATACATCATCATATATGTATATAATAACAAGTCCTACTAATTATGCATCATCATACAACTTCTACTCGTTATTAATAATAAGTCATACGATCATCATTCTCATAGTCATCGAACCCAACCCTACATAATTGTTCTTAGCACATGATCATCAGTATCAGGTAGGACCTACACCCTTAAGGTAAAATAGCATAAAACAATATAGACCCTGACTCTCCATTATGAAGAATGGCGATCATCCTGTCTCCAATTCTTGCCCTTCGCTGCTTATTGCTTCCAAGAAGCTCCTTACGACTGTCCATACATTTTTTCCATTCTTTGATTGTTATGTCTCCATTTCTTTTAGAAACCCGGTATGGACAATTGAGATTCGTAGGACGACCTGGTCGTATGTTCAAAACATGAAGGCTACCATGCGTATACATCAGATGAGGCACACAATCATTCGGGATTATCTGTTGAAAAACATAGTAATAACTTCGTAGTTAGCAATGATGTACTAGTTTTAGAAGTGTGCAAAAAGATGCACGGATGTTGTAATAGTAAAAAATAATCTTACCAGGGTATCTCCATGGTAGTTACCGTAGTTCAACACGTGCACTAGTGGCACGTATTGACCATAATGTTGAGGAGTTTGATTGTAGATATTGTAATTCTCAAGATCAGTATAAAATCCGACCAGATGATTTTTCTCCTGATAAGTTAATTCGGAGCCTTCGGTGTAGTACGTTCTGTCTACCATCTTCCGCACATTCTTTGAAGAATGAAAATAAGCTGTCAATGGAGATAAGTTGTCAACTATATATTTTGAAATAAACAATATAAATTACTTAATAACTATGTTTAGCTCACATGAGGGAAGAACTGGAGGTGTATCCACAAGGACCCAAATCGAAGGTGTCTCTTGCTCGATTGTAGGATCACCAAGATCCATGGTGACAAGCATACCCTCATCAAGACCATACATCTTGCAAAATGCATCCCAATTTTTGCAATCAAAATGGGTTACACTCTGAGCATTGTACAGCTTTACTTGAAAATCCACACCATGATGGGTACTTAGGATAATTTTTTTGGTTTCGAAATTTTCATGGTCTTCAAAACCCATCCTCTCCAAGACATAGTGTCTTGCAAAGCATGGGATAAGCTAGTCGAATTGGAAAAGATGAAAAATACACTTTAAAATAGTTGAAGTCGTGCTTAATTACGAAAAAAACTATTGTCGTCGTTGCGTACCGTATGAACATCGCAGGTCTCCTCGAGCTTAATGCTGAAGCGCCGATCTTCGTCCAGCTCAATGAACCTATCGCACATACCTCGGTCGTCGTGGCACCAGTCGCACTCCCCCGGGCGGTTTTCGTCGTTCGATGAGTACGACATTTCCGGCCTACGTTCATAATTCAAATATTAAACTAGATCATTATTATTAATCATGGGTTGACTATCGATGATCGATGTACGTACGTAGCTCCTCTTTCATTCCCGAATGCATTATTATACCAAATTGTCTAGCACACGGGAATGAAGGAGAACTTTTCCAATATGAGCATTCAATAAGCAAAACCAAATCATAAAATAAGCAAAACCAAATCATAAAATAAAGTATAGTATTCAAATTAGCATGCATTCAATAATTATAAGCAAAAGTACATTATCTCTTGGTGCCCGTACATCGTCGAATATTATCACTAATACAACTAGAACCGTAGCGCCCGACGGGTATCGACGCGGGCGGTGGACACCCAAAGATAAGGAACCATCACAGGATCATAGCTTTAGTGAGATCCCTGAAGAACCTGCCAGGTATTGTCGAACCTCCCCTCCAATGCAACCATGTAGCGACGGACGTGCTCGTCCTCCTCGCTGACACGGTGATGTACCACCTCCGCGGTGTCCGGATGCCTCACCACCGTCACTGGCCCACGCGATCGCCACCAAACAAGGATCGGGTCAACAATGGGTTGCCTCCTCACCAACCTAAGTCCCCCGGAAGGTAGCACCTCCCAATACCAACCCGGCGGAGCCCAGTCCCGAACATGGCCCTGATCAAGCAGGCCTCCACCGCCGAGTCGACGACGACGAGGATGCGGGATAGGCATCGCCGACGTCGACGCGGGAACTACTTCTATATATAGTTAAATAAAAGTAGTTTTATTAATTAAATCAACTATCTAGTTCAACTACTAAGCACTTACTATAAATAAATAAGTAGTACTTACTAAAAACAAACTACTTCATTATATAGTAAAATAAATTAGTTTATTAAATCTACTAGCTAGTTCAACTATATATAAACTACTTATTTTTTCCTTTTTCTAAATACTATGAACAAAAAAATTATTAAAATTCTATGAACCAAATTAATTACACAATCTAAATATCACCAAAAAAATCTATTAACAATAATATCACCAAACATGCATATTCAATAATAATATCACCAAAAAAATCTATTAACAGAAAAAAATCTAACATAATATGAAGAAATTAATTACTACACGTATCTAATCTAACAAAAAAATCTAATTAATCTAACAAAAATATCTAACATAATATGAACAAATTAATTATTACACATGTAATCTAACAAAAAAAATCTAATCTAACAAAAAAATCTAATTAAATCAACTATCTAGTTCAACTACTAAGCACTTACTATAAATAAATAAGTAGTACTTACTAAAAACAAACTACTTCATTATATAGTAAAATAAATTAGATTATTAAATCAACTAGCTAGTTCAACTATATATAAACTACTTCTTATTTTTTTCCTTTTTCTAAATACTATGAACAAAAAAATCATTAAAATTCTATGAACAAAATTAATTACACAATCTAAATATCACCAAAAAAATCTATTAACAATAATATCACCAAACATGCATATTCAATAATAATATCACCAAAAAAATCTATTAATAGAAAAAAATCTAACGTAATATGAACAAATTAATTACTACACATATCTAATCTAACCAAAAAAATCTAATTAATCTAACAAAAGAATCTAACATAATATGAACAAATTAATTACTACACATGTAATCTAAAAAAATCTAATCTAACAAAAAAATCTATGAACTACATATCTAAATTACTACACATCTAACCTAACAAAAAAAATCTATGAACTACAAAAAGAATCTAAAAAAATCTAACAAAAATAAAAAAAACGCTCACGTCGGAGTCGAGGCGGCGCGGTGCAGGGGCGACGACGGGCTCGGGGTGGCGCGGGGCAGGGGCGACGAGGACAGCGGGCTCGGGGGCGGCGACGGGGACGGCGGGCTCGGGGCAGGGGCGACGGCTGGCGACGATGTCGGGGCGCGGTGGCGCAGGACGTGGGCGGCGATGACGGGACGGCGCGGGACACGGGCGGCGATGGGGGCGGCGACGACGGCGGGCTCGGGGCGGCGACGGGGACGGCGGGCTCGGGGCGGGCTCGGCGGCGACGGCGACGAGGAGCAGAGGCTCGGGGCAGGGGCAAGAAAGAGATGGGATTTGGCGAAAAATGCTAAGTCCAGTATATATAGCAAGAGCATTGGTCCCGGTTGGAGCCTCCAACCGGGACTAATGCCACCTTTAGTCCCGGTTGGTGCCACCAACCGGGATCAAAGGCCTCTTTTCGGCAGCCCAAAGGGCGGGAAACGAAGACCTTTGGTCCCGGTTGGAGGCTCCAACCGGGACTAAAGGGGGGGCATTGGTCCTGGTTGGAGCTACCAACCGGGACCAAAGAGCGGCATTGGTACCGGTTGGTGCAATGAACCGGTACCAATAGACCCGTGTAACTACTTTTTTTATTTTCTGCAGCTATTTTTTTGTTGATTTTTCCTGCAGCAGTTTTTTTAGTCCCACCTCGCCAAGCGAGAGGCACTCGCAGCTGTTTATAAGCCCTGAGTGCAGATACGATAACGAAGAGGCTCAATGCTCCTGCACGTTGGTTAGCTTCAAGCCTTGCGGAATACGGTAGACTGCACAAAGCTATGTGAAGTGCAGTTGACACTATTCCAAAAGGCTTGAAGCAAATTAACGAGTATTGCGCCTCTTTTTTATTTTTAATGACTTATTACAACTCAGAAATAAAAAGAAAAAAAATAAATGTAGCAGAAAAGAAAAAAATATATAAAAACCACTCAGAAATAAATAGAAGAAAAAATAATTTTGATTAACTTTACTAAAAAAATAGCATAGATCAGATCTGTTCTGACCGTTGCAGCCGGCGATGGTGGTCATCTCTTTCGTCAGAGGTGGTCGGCCTGAGGCTGGGTGTTCAGATCTCGGGATCCGTCATCTGGCACCAGCTGCGAGTCGGGGAGACGTAGTTGCCGGTGAAAACCGAGCTGACGGCGGGCGATGGCGGCGTTCCATGTCGTTACCATGATGAAGGCATCGTCGTGTGACTACCGTTGACCCACTCGTATTGCTCCGGGGAAACCCTAGGATCTGGTGTTCCAGACCGGACGATGGCGGCACTGCGGTGTTGTTTCTCTCTTGGGAGCATTGTTTTGTGGAGCAGCGTTGAAAGTCAGAGGAAGGAGGTGGAGCGGCTTCGTCTTGCACGGAGCTTCGGTGGAGCTGTCAAGTCATGCCTGGCCGACAGGTGCTATGCTTGGTCATGCCTGGTCGGAGGTGCTACGCACGACAGATCCCCCCAAGGGCTTCAAGCTGTGTCGGCTGGTGGTACTTGGCAGCATGGCGTTGAGGTGTATCAGTGGCGACCGTGACGTGTTCAACTGTTTGCGCGGGACTAAAGATGAGCATTCGTCCCGGTTGATCCAACCAACCGGGACCAAAGAGCGGCATTGGTACCGGTTGGTGCCATGAACCAGTACCAATGGACCCGTGTAACTACTTTTTTATTTGATGCAGCTATTTTTTTGTTGATTCTTCCTGCAGCTGTTTTTTTAGTCCCACCTCGCCAAGCGAGAGGCACTCGCAGCTGTTTATAAGCCCTGAGTGCAGAGACGATGACGAAGAGGCTCAATGCTCCTGCACGTTGGTTAGCTTCAAGCCTTGAGGAATACGGTAGACTGCACAGAGCTATGTGCAGTGCAATTGACACTATTCCGAAAGGTTTGAAGCAAATTAACGAGCATTACGCCTCTTTTTTATTTTTAATGACTTATTACAACTCAGAAATAAAAAGAAAAAAATAAATGTAGCAGAAAAGAAAAAATATATATAAAAAACCACTCAGAAATAAATAAAAGAAAAAATAATTTTGATTAACTTTACAAAAAAAATAGCATAGATGCTTATTTTTAATGACTTATTACAACTCAGAAATAAAAATAAAAGAATAAATATAACAGAAAAAAAAAATATAGAAAACTACTCAGAAATGAATAGAAGCAAAAAATAGTTGTGATTAATTATACTAAAAAAGGAGCATATATGCTTATTTTTAATGGCTTATTACAACTCAGAAATAAAAAGAAAAAAATAAATATAGCAGAAAAAGAAAAAAAAACTATATAAAAAACTACTCAGAAATGAATAGAAGCAAAAAATTGTTGTGATTAACTGTACTAAAAAAGGAGCATATATGCTTATTTTTAATGGCTTATTACAACTCAGAAATAAAAAGAAAAAAATATATAGCAAAAAAAGAAAAAAACTATATAAAAAACTACTCAGAAATGAGCAGAGATGCGCTTATAGAGGAAATTCAACTTAAATTCATAACGAATTTCAAGAGAAATCCGTATGAATTTATGCTAAATTCCCTATATAAGGGCATCTATTTTCATTTTCAGAGGACCTTAATAAGGTAGAGAGGGAGGGGCTTATAAACCGGTCCGATTCCCCTTCGGTTGGCGAGGTGGGACTCAACTCTGTCGCAACGGGGACCAACCCTTTAGTCCCGGTTGACGGCTCGAACCGGGACTAATGGGCAGCCCATTGGTCCCGGTTCAAGCCACCAACCGTGACCAATGATGTTGGGCCAGGAGCGAGGCCCATTGGTCCCGGTTCGTCCCACCAACCGGGACCTATAGGTCCAGACGAACCGGGACCAATGGCCCACGTGGCCCGGCCGGCCCCCGGGGCTCACGAACCGGGTCCGATGCCTCCATTGGTCCCGGTTCAATAATAGGCTGGACCGGCCTGGACCATTGGCCCCTTTTCTACTAGTGTGCTAGTCAGAAAACTATAGAAATGCATGTCCGTCCTAGTTAACTGGTCCTAGTTAACTGCGCTAGCCTCGCGACCCACGTTAGACACCTATTACACACTCTTACGTGTATACAATTGACACTGGTACACAACATAGCTTTAATGACGGTTCTGTTAGACAACCCTTGGTCAATTTTAGGTTTCCATTACTAGCTTGAGGCGTCAAATCAGTTTGGGAGCGAAAAATGTTTTATGACTATTTTAATTTATGTTTTTGCAGCCAGCCCTGCTATCGAAATCACAATGAATGGCACACTGCAAGTGATCTATGACCAACCAAACACATGATTGCAGGATTGAAGAGGTGTCAAAGGCCAGGGTGAAATCTCCGCTCAGCTTACCGATGCTGGTATCGGCGACACATGAGGATGTCATCCCCTTTTTGGAGGCATTGGCATGGCCTTTCGTCCGTGTCCCCCTTCGAGCATCGCGAGAAACACTAGGTCCGCTAGCCCAGATTGGATGACGGCAGCATACCAACGTCGTCCCCTTCATGAAGTGTTGCCTTGGTTGCTCATGGTGTCTCCAGTGTTGGAATTTACAATGCCAGACGCCATGCTCGGTTTTGTGGGGCTTCTCAAGACGTGGGAATTCGGGGTGCAATGTAGGACTCGCCATTGTTTCCTCCATGGCTTCTTCCGCCGGCCCTATCGAGTTCTGCAATTTACTTGCCCACTCCTCTAGGCTCTTAATCTGTCCTGGAGTCGTGGCCGCATGACCGAGGTGCCCAACATTGCCCATGACACGCTCTAGCTGCTCTGGGTCTCGTCTTCTTACCTTCCATGACTGGAGTTCGGGATAGGCGAGTATGTGATGTGTAACAACCCCGCCCCCTCCCCCCACCCCGCGCGTCCGTCCCCTATGTTACTTCGGCATAGCCAAGAGAAAGTTGGCACCCGCCAAAAAATATCTCGGTTTATACAAGAAACTTGGCATAATCCAGAGTAAGCTGAGCAACCTCAAAATAATATTTGTTGGCAAGGTCCTCAGACATAGCCTAGAGCAAGTTGAGCACCCACCAAAACATATCTCGGTTTATACCGAAAACTCGGCATAGAAAGGAAAAAAACACTCGGCTTACACTAGAGGCTAGGCAAAATACCTGCCACGTGGGACCTGGCCATGGGAAGCCCGGCCCGGCCGGCCCAGCCCGACCCGGCCCAAAAAAGCCCGACCCGGCCCGGCCCGACGCTGCCCCCGGGCTGGGCTCAGGCCTAGATTTTGAGCCCGAAGGCCAGGCCTGGGCCCGTCATTTTTTTATTTCTCTGAAGGTCGGGCCGGGCCGGCCCGGAGCCCGACGGGCTTTTACGTGTTCGGGTCGGGCTCGGGCCCAAAAAACAGGCCCGATGGCCAGGCCGGGCCAGGCTCGGGCCTGGGTTTTTTCGTCGGGCTTGGCTAGGCCCGACCCGAAGCCCTGCCCGGCCCGAGGTATGGCCAGGTATACACGTGGCCATCCTCACCGCACTTGCCAGCTCCATGACAACAACAATTGCAATACGCCGAGTACCAGCTAACGACACACTCCATTTATATATTTTCTTTTCTTTTTAAATATGCCCTAATGTAAGCCAAGTGCTTGATAAAAAAAACACTCGACTTACACTTGTGATTTTGTTTCCATGCATTTTTTCATTAGATAATACACAATGTATATTTTTCATTTTAGTTTTCTTTTATTGTACTATTGTCTATCTTCCCCGTCTCTTTCCCGCCAATTTTCAGCCGCCCATTATATTCCCTCTACTTCTCTCGCTCTTTCTATCGTAACCGCCACATTTCCATTTCAAAGTTGTCTGTTGACTTTTTCCTTAGTACACAACCCTAGTGTACCAATGCAAGGTCCCCATGCAAACGGAGGAGTGGTTCTAAAACATCCTCATTATGAGGAGTGGCTCTGACAATCCGAGTAAATATGTCCATGCGGTGGGTGGTAGCAGAGAGGGATCTCGTGTGTCGGCATTCATATCTGAAGCAGGGTCGGTCCTGAGGGGGGGCAGAGGGGGCGGCCGCCCCGGGCCCCCAAGTCCTAGGGCCCCCCGCCGGGTACACATACGCAGGTAGCCCATTGCTGGCCCAAGAAGGAGGCATGCACACGTACGCAGGTAACAGTTTTGCCTCATACAAGGAAAAGAACACGTACTAGCAGATATCCCGCTGATAGCTCGCTAGAAGTTGCAATCGCTAGTATTTTGCCTAAAAAAAGTTGCAGTGGCTAGATTATCGCCATGATCTCCATGCATTCGTTGGACAAACCTCCACTCTCTGATCTCCTACCCGGATCCTCGCCTCCTCGTTCTCCTTATCTGTCTCACCAACTCCCCAAAATTCAGTTTCCAAAAACCCTAATCCAAGGCCTCCATGGAAGACCGGATGTGTTCAACAACTCGTTGCCGCCCTCTAGAGACATTGAAGGTCGGTGAACGCCCCCTGCCGTCCTCTCTACCGCTGCTGGTCCAGTCCCTGCTTCGATCAAATCTTTCTGGCTGCTCCTACTAGTTTGCCAGTTCGACCATTCCTAAAAAGCCAAGTCCTCAAGGTGTGTAATTTCCATCATCTTAAATATTGATTAGATGTATACCATATAGCAAATGTATGTTTAGTTCTAAGTACTAACTGTATTGTGTTTTACAATACTATCATTTATCAGGATTGAGAGATATATATTATCTAACATATGCCTCTAGCAAAAGTTCATTTTTCATGTAGAAATAGTTGGAAGATATGGATATTGGTATGATTATCAAGGACTTTGCATCTATCCAATGTAAGAATTTTCTTAGATAATATATATAAGTTATTCATTAAAATATCAGTTTTTGATGCATCTTAATTGTTTTTAGCATATAGAAGATATGTCATTATTTTGATGATTACATTAAGGCTAAGGGCCCCCAATTCTCGTGTCGCCCCGGGCCCCTGAATTGTCAGGACCGGCCCTGATCTGAAGAAGCTCATTATGAGGAAACGATTAGAGTTCACTTTAGATTGCTTCCAAGCCCACTGATATTTTCTAACGTGCAAGTCGGTTTTGTAAGTGGTTTTTCATTTTAGAGAAAGTGCAACTCAGATTTCAAAATTATTTCAAAATTTTGGTTGGTACCGAAACTTTTACAGCCTAAGTGTTTCGGATAAGTTTCAAACTAATTTCAAATAAGATTTAAATCCGAAATAATTTTGAATTTTCTCAAATTATGATATTTACAGTTGCAAGACCGAACCCCAACCTCACGTGAGCAAGTCTTTTTCCTTCCCTTTTCATAGCACGGGTTTTTTTTCCATTCTGACAAGAACTTGCAAGCAGCCTAGCGCTGGAGGGCTGAGGCCTAGTGTGGGCACCTGGCCCATGTGCAGAGTGAGAACACGTACGAATAAAAAAAATTACCAACGTACGAACAAAATATTGACTCGGGAAAAATGATGAAAATCTGGTGTTGACGTACGAATATCTGGGAGGAAGAATATTTCTTCCTTTTAAAAGTAGACTAGCAAACCTACCCGTGAGTTGCAACGGTAGATAAAAATATTACACGCTGGCCAAATAAGTATGACTCAATACCTCGACATATTAGCGTCGATGGCTCATCATTTTGACACTTATCTTTCTTCCGATCCTCGCTGATGATGGACTCGATGTCCACGTGATCGCAATGCATTCGACATGTTAAATCCCAAGGCAATGAGCTTGCCACCGCATGACACACTTGTCATTGTGTAGCGCAAGGAAATTTATAAAACTTTAAAAATAAATCTCATCTACCATGAACTACTCCAACACATAGACATATAAAGACTTTCCAAAAAATAATCAAAACCTAGACATAAAATACTTTTGAAACGGCGAACAATTTTTTGAATCGACAAACATTTAAAATTCACAAACGTTTGTTTTGTTTGGCCGAACATTTATTGAGTACATGAATAGTTTTCGAAATCATGACAAGATTGAATCAACGATTTTTTTAATTAGGAAAAAAATAGAAATTCACAAAATAGTTTCATTTTTTTGAGTATTTTCAAAAATTACATGGACTTTATTTTAGAATCACAAATATGTTTTGAATACACGCTCATTTCTTCAAAATCAAGAACATGATTTTATTTCCCAACATTTTTTAAAATTGTGATTTGGCTTATAATTTGCGAACATTTTTTAAAATAACCAACATTTTTTGAAACCGTGAAATGTTTATGATTTTTCAAACATTTTTAAATTCATAATCATTTTATGATTTCTCAAACATTTTTAAATTCATAATCATTTTATGATTTCTCAAACATTTTTTTTCAAAAGTCGCAACTTTTGAAATTTGAACATTTTTTTCAAATCGCCAACATATTTTGAAACCATAAAAAATGATTTTTTGAACATTTTTAAAATTCATAAACATTTTATGATTTCTCTAACATTTTTCTCAAAACTCGCAAATTTTTGAAATTTGTTTAAAGAAAAAATAAAAAACAGAAAAGACGAAAGAAAAGACAAAGACCAAATGGAAAGAACAGGGGCGCCACGCCCCGCGGGCCGGCCCATAAGCATGTACCTGGGGGAGGAGGTGCCTAAGAAATGTGAGTGTGAAAAACAGTATTCTTCTGGGTTGGAGAATTCGGCCACAGCCACTATGTCGCTAGTGTGTGCGCGTTATATATTGGGTATCATACCTTTAAAAGAACCGAGCGCGGTGGGTACTTCGAAAAACAAACTAATCATTTTCTTCACTTATGGGGGTAGCACAACGGGTAATATAAAGCAACTTTGAGGGCAATTTTTAGACGGACGACCAGAAGCAATACTCGCTTTACTATTAGGTAAGAGATATAGATAAGGCATAGTCTTCTAATATATCGTGACCATTAAATATTAAATCTAATGGCTAAATTAATCTTGTGGATGTGGATTAACGTGGAGTAGTAAATATTTAAGATATATGCCATAAGATGATGATCTCGTTCACAAATATAAGGTTGTAAGAAAAGTTCTCATAGCCATGCCTATATTTATTATAATTGTTTTCCGATTCAACTTGATTTTGGTCAGGTCAAAAGTTGGAATAAATAGTCTTGCAAAAGCTTGGTAGAAATCCCTGACTTTAAGGTGCTTTCCTCTGATGGGTTCAATAAACTCAGGGTCACCTACGGGGAAAAGGCGAGAATCCTTTCTGCTCCTTTATCGGGTCACTAAAGGGACTAATTAGTCGTGCAGCAGTTCGTGCCCTTTGCCGCTTATGTTGGAGCCCCCATTGCCTGGCCAGATCTTGGATCTCGCCATGGCAAGGCTACTAGAGTCCGTTCCGGATGAGGGCCACGTGTCCTGCCATGATCCCTCCAAGAAGAAGAAGGAGGTCGAGTGCCTTCTGAAGAGGAGGCGAGCATGGCTGTCGTGACTCCCAAAGAGGTGGGGCAATAATGGCTGCGAGGAGGAGATAGGTGATGATATCGGGGAGGAGGACAATGAGTCCTTCAAGGAGGAAGAGCTATAGGCGAGGAAGACACCACCATTATTTCACCCTCGGGGGGGGGGGGGGTCTGAATAGGGGCGGAGCGGTGCTACGTCTTGAGCTTGCGTTGGTTTTCCTTGAAGAGGAAAGGGTGATGCAGCAATAGTAGCGTAAGTATTTCCCTCAGTTTTTGAGAACCAAGGTATCAATCCAGTAGGAGGCTCCTCAAAAGTCCGACGCACCTACACAAAAAAACAAAGAAATCGCAACCAACGCAATAAAGGGGTTGTCAATCCCTTCACGGCCACTTGCGAAAGTGATATCTGATAGAGATATTATGATAAGATAAATATATTTTTGGTATTTTATAATATAGATGCGAAAGTAAAGATGCAAATAAAAGTAGATTGAGAGCTTATATGATAAAAGATAGACCCGGGGGCCATAGGTTTCACTAGT
The DNA here is from genome assembly GCA_963921465.1 of Triticum timopheevii. Classification (NCBI taxonomy): domain Eukaryota; kingdom Viridiplantae; phylum Streptophyta; class Magnoliopsida; order Poales; family Poaceae; genus Triticum; species Triticum timopheevii. The sequence goes on along the minus strand of OY997270.1, from coordinate 481,514,400 downwards.
GGCTTCTCTCAAGATAGCATAAGTATTACGGTGGGTGAACAAATTACTGTCGAGCAATTGATAGAAAAGCGAATAATTATGAGATTGTCTAGGCATGATCATGTATATAGGCATCACGTCCGTGACAAGTAGACCGACTCCTGCCTGCATCTACTACTATTACTCCACACATCGACCGTTATCCAGCATGCATCTAGAGTATCAAGTTCATAAGAACAGAGTAACGCATTAAGAAAGATGACATGATGTAGACGGATAAACTCAAGCAATATGATATAAACCCCATCTTTTTATCCTCGATGGCAACAATACAATACGTGCCTTGCAACCCTTTCTGTCACTGGGTAAGGACACCGCAAGATTGAACCCAAAGCTAAGCACTTCTTCCATGGCAAGAAAGATCAATCTAGTAGGCCAAACCAAACTCATAATTCGAAGAGACTTGCAAAGATAACTCAATCATACATAAAAGAATTCAGAGGAGATTCAAATATTTCTCATAGATAAACTTGATCATAAACCCACAATTCATCTCGACAAACACACCGCAAAAAGAGTAACATCAAATAGATCTCCACAAGAGAGGGGGAGAACATGGTATTGAGATCCAAAAAGAGAGAAGAAGCCATCTAGCTAACAACTATGGACCCGAAGGTCTGTGGTAAACTACACAAAACTCATCGGAAGGGCTATGGTGTTGATGTAGAAGCCCTCCGTGGTCGATTCCCCCTCCGGCGGAGCACCGGCGAAGGCTCCAAGATGTGATCTCACCAATACAGAAGGTTACGGTGGTGGAAATTCTTTTTGGTTGGCTCCCTGGATGTTTTCGGGATACATGGGTATATATAGGAGGAAGAAGTACGTCGGTGGCCGCCCGAGGGGCCCAGGAGACAGGGGCGCGCCCAGAGGGGGTGGGCACACCATCCTATCTCCTGGTCGCGTCGATTGCTTCTTGACTTGCACTCCAAGTCCTCTGGATCACGTTCGTTCCAGAAATCACGCTCCCGAAGGTTTCATTCCGTTTGGACTCCGTTTGATAGTCCTTTTCTTCGAAATACTGAAATAGGCAAAAAAACAGCAATACGGGCCTCCGGTTAGTAGGTTAGTCCCAAAAATGATATAAATGTGTAAAATAAAGCCCATAAACATCCAAAAGGGGTAATATAATAGCAAGGAACAATCAAAAATTATAGATACGTTGGAGACGTATCAAGCATCCCCAAGCTTAATTCCTGCTCGTCCTCGAGTAGGTAAATGATAAAAATAGAATTTTTGTTGTGGAATGCTACCTAGCATAATTCTCAACATAATTTTCTTTATTGTGGCATGAATGTTCAGATCCAAATGATTCAAAATAAAAGTTCATATTGACAAAAGAAATAGTAATACTTCAAGCATACTAATCAAAGCAATCATGTCTTCTCAAAATAACATGGCTAAAGAAAGTTCATCCCTACAAAATCATATAGTTAGTCTATGCTTCATTTTCGTCACACAAAAATGTTCCCAAATTCTACACCCCCGATGACAAGCCAAGCAATTGTTTCGTACTTAAATAATCTTAAACTTTTTCAACCTTCATGCAATACATGAGCGTGAGCCATGGATATAACACTATGGGTGGAATAGAATATGATGATGGGGATTGTGTGGAGAAGACAAAAAGGAGAAAGTCTCACATTGACGAGGATAATCAACGGGCTATGGAGATGCCCATCAATTGATGTCAACATGACTAGGTATTGCCATGCAACGGATGCACTAGAGCTATAAATGAATGAAAGCTCAAAAAAAGAAAACTAGTGGGTGTGCATCCAACTTGCTTGCTCACGAAGACCTAGGGCATTTGAGGAAGCCCATCGTAGGAATATACAAGCCAAGTTCTATAATAAAAAAATTCCCACTAGTATATGAAAGTGACAACATATGAGACTCACTACATGAAAAACATGGTGCTACTTTGAAGCACAATATATGAGACTCACTATATGAAGGACATGGTGCTACTTTGAAGCACAAGTGTGGAAAAAGAGATAGTAACATTGCCCCTTTTTATTTTTATTTTTATTTTTTTCCTTCTTTTTCTTTTTCTTTTTTTTTTCTTTTTTTGGCCTTTCTTTTTTTTCTTTTTTTTTGGGACACTGCTCTAATAATGATGGTCATCACACTTTTATTGATTACAACACATGAATTACAACTCGAAACTAGAACAAGATATGACTCTATATGAATGCCTCCGGCGGTGTACCGGGATGGTGCAATGAATCAAGAGTGACATGTATGACAAATTATGCATGGTGGCTTTGCCACAAATACGACGTCAACTACATGATCATGCAATGGCAATATAACAAAAGTAATGTATGTCATGATGATGAACGGAACAGTGGAAAGTTGCATGGCAATATATCTCGGAATGGCTATGGAAATGCCATAATAGGTAGGTATGGTGGCTGTTTTGAGGAGGATATAGGAGCTTTATGTGTGATAGAGCATATCGTATCACGGGGTTTGGATGCACCGGCGAAGTTTGCACCAACTCTCAAGGTGAGAAAGGGCAATGCACAGTACCAAAGAGGCTAGCAATGGTGGAAAGGTAAAAGTGCGTATAATCCATGGACTCAACATTAGTCAACAGAACTCATATACTTATTGCAAAAATTTAGAAGTCATCAAAAACCAAGCACTACGTGCATGCTCCTGGAGGGATAGATTGGTAGGAAAAGACCATCGCTCGTCCCCGACCGCCACTCATAAGGATGCACAATCCAAGTACACTTCATGTTTCAAATTTGTTACACAACTTTAATCATACGTGCATGCTACGGGACTTGCTAACTTAAACACAAGCATTCTTTAAATTCATAATCATCCAACTAGCATGACTTTAATATCACTACCTCCATATCTCAAAACAATTATCAAGTATCAAATTGATCATAGCATCCAATTCACTTCCTATGATAGTTTTTATTATACCCAACTTGGATGCCTACCATTCTAGGACCAATTTATAACCATAGCAAATACCATGTTGTTCAAAAAGACTCTCAAAATAATATAAGTAAAGCATGAGAGACTAGCAATTTCTACAAAATTAAGCCACTGTTGTGCTCTAAAAGATATAAGTGAAGCACTAGAGCAAAAACTATCTAGCTCAAAAGATATAAGTGAAGCACATAGAGTATTCTAACAAATTTCAATCAAGTAGGCTTCTCCCAAAAGGTTTGTACAACAAGGATGACTGTGGTAAACTAAAAAGCAAATACTAATATAATACAGGACGCTCCAAGCAAAACACATATCATGTGGCGAATAAAAATATAGCTCCAAGTAAAGTTACCAATGAACGAAGACGAAAGAGGGGATGCCTTCCCGGGGCATCCCTAAGCTTAGGCTTTTGGCTATTCTTGAATATCTTGGGGTGCCATGGGCATCCCCAAGCTTAGGCTTTTGCCACTCCTTATTCCATAGTCCATCAAATCTTTATCCAAAACTTGAAAACTTCACAACACAAAACTCAACAGGAAATCTCATAAGCTCCGTTAGTGAAAGAAAACAAAACCACCACATAAGGTACTGTAATGAATTCATTCTTTATTTATTTTGGTGATAAACCTACTGTATTCCAAGTTCTCTATGGTTCATACTACTTAATACTAGCCATAGATGCATCAAAATAAGCAAACAACACACGAAAAACAGAATCTGTCAAAAATCAGAACAGTCTGTAGGAATCTGTAACTAACACAAACTTCTGGAACTTTAACAATCCTACCAAAATAGGAAATCCTGGGCAATTTGTCTATTGATCAGCAGCAAAACGAATCAACGCAAAATCACGTTTCTGTGATTTAACAAAACTAATTTCGTGCGTGCAAAGTTTCTGTTTTTCACCAGAATCAAATTAACTATCACCATAGGTTATCCTATAGGTTCTACTTGGCACAAAAACTAATTAAAACATAAAAACACATCTAAACAGAAGGTAGATGCAAAATTTATTACTAAAAAGAAACAAAAACAAAAAACATAAATAAAATTGGGTTGCCTCCCAACTAGCGCTATCGTTTAACGACCCTAGCTAGGCATAAAAGCGAAGATAGATCTAAGTAGTGCCATCTTTGGCAGTCAATTCATAAGTAGCCCGCATGATAGATACATAAGGTAATTTGACTTTCTTTCTTGGAAAGTGCTCCATGCCTTTCCTTAATGGAAATTGGAATCTAATATTCCCTTCCTTCATATCAATAATCGCGCCAATCGTTCTAAGGAAAGGTCTACCAAGAATAATAGGGCAAGAAAGATTGCAATCAATATCAAGAACGATAAAATCTACGGGCACCAAATTTCTATTTGCAATAATGAGAACGTCATTGATCCTTCCCATTGGCTTTTTAATGGTGGAATCTGCAAGGTGCAAATTTAAAGAGCAATCATCAAGATCATGGAAACCTAGAATATCACATAAAGTTTTCGGAATCATGGAAACACTAGCAACCGAATCACACAAAGCAAAATACTCATGATCTTTAATTTTAATCTTTATAGTAGGTTCCCACTCATCATTAAGTTTTCTAGGTATAGAAACTTCCAAATTAAGTTTTTCATCATAAGATTGCATCAAGGCATCAACGATATGTTTGGTAAAAGCTTTATTTTGACTATAAGCATGAGGAGAATTAACAACGGATTGCAACAAGGAAATACAACCTTCTAAAGAACAATTATCATAATCAAATTTCTTGAAATCCGAGATAGTGGGTTCAATGCTATTTAAAGTCATGACCTCTCCAATCCCACTTTTACCAAATTTAGCATCAAGATCTAAAAACTCCGAATTGTTGGGACGCCTTCTAACTAAAGTTGAATCATCTCCAATCCCATTATTATCAAGATTCATATTGCAAAACAAAGATCTAATAGGAGACACATCAATAACTTTAAGATCTTCATCATTATTTTCATGGAAACTAGAAGAACACGCCTTTACAAAGCAATCTTTCTTAGCACGCAATCTAGCGGTTCTTTCCTTGCACTCATCAATGGAAATTCTCATGGCTTTGAGAGACTCATTGATACCATGCTTAGGAAGAGGAGATCTAAGTTTAAGAGAATCAACATCAAGTGAAAGTCTATCAACGTTCCCAGCCAAATCATCAACTTTGAGCAATTTTTCTTCAAGCAAAGCATTAAAATTCTTTTGAGAAATCATAAATTCTTTCACACTATTCTCAAAATCAGAGGGTAGCTTATTGAAATTACCATAAGAATTATTGTAAGAATTTCCATAATTATTAGAGGAATTACTAGGGAACGGTCTAGAATTAAAGTTTCCTCTATAAGCATTGTTTCCAAAACTATTCCTACCAACGAAATTCACTCCATAGATTCATTATTATTCTCAATCAAAGTAGACAAAGGCATATCATTGGGATCAAGAGGAGTATTTTTAGTAGCAAACAACTTCATAAGTTCATCCATCTTTCCACTCAAAACATTGATTTCTTCTATAGCATGCACTTTTTTACTAGAAGATCTTTCGGTGTGCCATTGAGAATAATTAGCCATAATATTATCAAGAAGTTTTGTAGCATATCCTAACGTGATTTCCATAAACGTGCCTCCCACGGCCGAATCTAAAAGATTTCTAGAAGCAGATTTCAAACCGGCATAAAATTTTTGTATGATCATCCATAAATTCAAACCATGAGTCGGGCAATTGCGAATCATCAATTTCATTCTTTCCCAAGATTGGGCAACATGCTCATGATCAAGTTGTTTAAAATTCATAATATCGTTCCTAAGAGTGATAATCTTAGCGGGAGGAAAATACTTAGAGATAAAAGCATCTTTGCACTTGTTCCAAGAATCAATACTATTTTTAGGCAAAGACGAAAACCAAACTTTAGCACGATCTCTAAGTGAAAACGGAAATAACTTCAATTTAACAATATCATTATTCGTATCTTTCTTCTTTTGCATATCACACAAATCAACAAAGTTGTTTAGATGAGTAGCGGCATCTTCACTAGGAAGGCCGCTACTCAGCTAAACAACTTTGTTGATTTCACAAGGCTCAACATCATTAAGAGGAGCAATCGGAGTACTAAGGAAATCATTATTATTGGTATTGGAGAAATCAAACAATTTGGTATTATCTTGCACCATGGCAACAAGTAATCCAACACACAAGCAAACAGAAAAAGGCAAGTGAAAAAGAGAGGAGGTGATTGGGAAAGAGAGGGCAAATAAAACGGCAAGGGTGAAGTGGGGGAGAGGAAAACGAGAGGCAAATGGCAAATAATGTAAATGTGAGGGAGATGAGTTTGTGATGGGTACTTGGTATGTCTTGACTTGAGCAAAGACCTCCCCGGCAACGGCGCCAGAAATCCTTCTTGCTACGTCTTGAGCTTGTGTTGGTTTTCCTTGAAGAGGAAAGGGTGATGCAACAATAGTAGCGTAAGTATTTCCCTTAGTTTTTGAGAACCAAGGTATCAACCCAGTAGGAGGCTCCTCAAAAGTCCCACGCACCTACACAAACAAACAAAGAACTCGCAACCAACGCAACAAATGGGTTGTCAATCCCTTCACGGCCACTTGCAAAAGTGAGATCTGATAGACATAGTATGATAAGATAAATATATTTTTGGTATTTTATAATATAGATGCGAAAAGTAAAGATGCAAATAAAAGTAGATTGAAAGCTTATATGATAAAAGATAGACCCGGGGGCCATAGGTTTCACTAGTGACTTCTCTCAAGATAGCATAAGTATTACGGTCGGTGAACAAATTACTGTCAAGCAATTTATAGAAAAGCGAATAATTATGAGATTATCTAGGCATGATCATGTATATAGGCATCACGTCCGTGACAAGTAGACCGACTCCTACCTGCATCTACTACTATTACTCCACACATCGATCGCTATCCAGCATGCATCTAGAGTATTAAGTTCATAAGAACAGAGTAACGCATTAAGAAAGATGACATGATGTAGACGGATAAACTCAAGCAATATGATATAAACCCCATATTTTTATCCTCGATGGCAACAATACAATACGTGCCTTGCAACCCTTTCTGTCACTGGGTAAGGACATCGCAAGATTGAACCCAAGCTAAGCACTTCTCCCATGGCAAGAAAGATCAATCTAGTAGGCCAAACCAAACTCATAATTCGAAGAGACTTGCAAAGATAACTCAATCATACATAAAAGAATTCAGAGGAGATTCAAATATTTCTCATAGATAAACTTGGTCATAAACCCACAATTCATCGGATCTCGACAAACACACCGCAAAAAGAGTTACATCAAATAGATCTCCACAAGAGAGGGGGAGAACATGGTATTGAGATCCAAAAAGAGAGAAGAAGCCATCTAGCTAATAACTATGGACCCGAAGGTCTGTGGTAAACTACTCAGAACTCAGCGGAAGGGCTATGGTGTTGATGTAGCAGCCCTCCGTGGTCAATCCCCCCTCCGCGGAGCGCCGGCGAAGGCTCCAAGATGGGATCTCGTGGATACAGAAGGTTACGGTGGTGGAAATTGTTTTTTGTTGGCTCCCTGGATGTTTTCGGGGTACATGGGTATATATAGGAGGAAGAAGTACGTCGGTGGCCGCCCGAGGGGCCCAAGAGACAGGGGCACGCCTAGAGGGGGTGGGCGCGCCCTCCTATCTCCTGGCTGCCTCGATTGCTTCTTGACTTGCACTCCAAGTCCTCTGGATCACGTTCGTTCCAAAAATCACGCTCCCGAAGGTTTCATTCCATTTGGACTCCGTTTGATAGTCCTTTTCTTCGAAATACTGAAATAGGCAAAAAAAACAGCAATACGGGCTGGGCCTCCAGTTAGTAGGTTAGTCCGAAAAATGATATAAATGTGTAAAATAAAGACCATAAACATCCAAAAGGGGTAATATAATAGCATGGAACAATCAAAAATTATAGATACGTTGGAGACGTATCAAGCGGCTTCCTTAAGCGCGGCAGGAGCTGAAGAGCAACAACAAGGCTCGCCGAGAATCGATGAGCCTATTGGAGATCTGGGTGCCTCTAGTGCAGGCGGTCCGTCACGGTGGTGAAGCCGTTGCAGAAGCGTAACATCCGTGTGAAAGGCTGGTAAGTCCTCTTCCTATGTCTTTGACATTGCTTCTTGATGATACTATCTATGTTCCCACCAAAGTCTCACCCCTTCAGGCCTACCCGGTCAATTAAGGACCTCGGCGTGGCTTGAAGTTCTGTCGGTGGTGCCTGAAGGTCCCACATCTAGCGATCATGATACCGCACAGAATGATTGGGAGCAGTTGTTGGAGACCGTGACGACCAAAGGGGGTAATTAAGGGCATTGTCATTATCTTTTCCATTTTGAGGAGGATGAGAGATAATCTTAGTTCTGTCTCCTCGCAATCTGCAATTGCTTCCTCTTCTCTTACTATTTAGGATCCCATGGTTGTAATCGGGCCCAAGCAATAGGTCACAAACTTTCTTGCTGCCACCGAGGTGGGGCGGGGAAGTCCCAGGCTGATGTTTCTAAGGCGAGGCAGCCACTATCACTATCAAGGAAGTCATGTGTAGCGCTCTTCGTACGGTGGTGTCTCCTGAGGTGTCACCGGTGGAGCCTGCACCCATGGTCACGCTCCCGCTTGTGCCTCCTCCGAGGCCTGCCGCCCATGCCTCGAAGTCCGAGGACACATACCTGGACATGAGGCAAATGAAGGAGAGATGGGTGGTGATGGGCTGGGATGTGGTGTTGTTGGCCTCTCTCTCCCAAAGGGAGCAAGTAGGGGTCGGACATGCCTGAGGAGATCACGGTCGTCATGGATGAAGCCATCGAGGAGATGAAGCTCTTCTCATCCACCATCCGGACACTAGGCTTGTTAGCGACCCTGGTTCACGGTAAGTATTTCTGACTTTTGCTAGATGTTTATGGTAGTCATAGCCCCTAGGACCGAGTGTGGTATCGTCCTGGTATCGGGCTTAGTCTTTGTTGAACTATGCATGCTTCTTTGTAGCCCCAGGTTTATTGAATATATATGTCTTCATACTGCGGGAACTGGAGGACCAGAACCGCGAGCCGGCCTCCGAGAATTCGGAGCTACCACTACTGCAGGAATGCCTAGCAGTAGCGGTTGGGAAATCGCCAGCACTGGCGGGCCGGGCTCCCAGGGCCGCCCGCCACCGATCTCCTGCCGGTGCTATAACCGCATCAGTAGCGGGCGACAGTTCCTAGCCGCACCAAAAACCATTATGGCAGTGGCGGCTCTCCCATAGCGTCCGCCACTGGAGAGATAGCCTACAATATACCAATTGCTGGCATTGCGGGTTGACACATGTTACTCCAAAAGGCATAGTCATATGATTTTGGAAACAAACAACCAAATAATTAAGTAACACTTGAAATTTATTTGACTCAAGAAACAAACATCAATGTATCGACCACATCCATCTTAACATACTAATTAACTAACAGTTCCACTATTAATATATTCATAACATAGACCCTATTTCTAAACATGATCGATGACAACCATCATTTGAAAGTCGTGGCGGTTGCTCTTCTTTATGGTGATTATCACAGGGATGTCCAACCTTAGTTCTCTCTTTCCTGTCAAGAACTCCCGCCAGCCGGACTCAAATAAGGATATGAGTCCGTTCGATTATGTCTTGTACTGAGCGCTAGTGACACGCCCTGTTGGTCCACGGCATACTATAGCGATGCCGACTATGGGGATGTCGACTCTGGAAAACATCTTCATAGGTAACTTCTGAACTCCCCATCATTAACAGCGAATAGAGAGCATGCAATGTTAGACATCTCACCATACTTGGTTATGAACAAAAAAAGATGAAAGAATACAAAACATCTCACTATGACTTTTTTTATTACGTTGGTTTTTGTTAAACGGTGAACAAAGGGCTTCCCTACGAAGGCCACACTTGATGGTAACATCGCTGTTATATTAAGGGTATCATCCCGAGTAAGCTTCCTCATTATTTGAGAGAAAATTGCTGAACTGAATGGACAATCGTCAACATCTTGCTCATCCTTGTCATTTTGGCTGTCATCTTCATCCGATCTGTCCTCATCTTCATGACTGCCCTCGTCATCTTGGTTGTCTCCATCATCCTAGTGATCTTGGTCATCATCATCGTCATCACTGCAGAAATACATTGTCCTTAACTTGTTGACCTCTCTATTTAGGGAAAAGGATATGTAATCTCCTCTGATGAAATTATTTTGTGCAATGTACTGCTCCCATCTATCGCCATATATGATGGTTCTATCCTTTCATTTATGCACATCTAGTTCTAATGTGTGTCTCATATCATCGTCAAAGTACATAACGTTACCGCATAAATTATTGAAGTCAATCCTTAAGTTGCATGGGGTACACTATGCAGCAGTTCATCATTGAACAATGAAGTCAATACAATTATTATTCAAATGGTTTGAATAGAATATTAGTTGAGGTTAGAGACTGTTACCACTGATTTTTTAAATCCGTTCGTCAAGAAGAGCCCGAATCTACTACTGTATCCACACTATCCATACATGGACATTTGCATATATGGCAGATCTTATGCCTCATGATCCCTAATAATCATTATGAAGTACTTATTCAGTGTAATTTTGAGTGGAGGAAGTGACTAAGAAGGGTTCGAGAAAATTTGGCATGACCTTTGCTGAATATTCAACATATTTTGAGTACCAGAAAATTGATGAAACAGAAGTTAATCAATGTTTCATCAAAATGTTGGCACTCATTTTCAAAACTCACTTGTCATATGTAAGCGAATTAAACAATGTTGTCATAGCAAATGAAATTTGTTATGAACTTTGCTTACAAAGTTGACGTATGGAGTGACCGAAATTTCGCCAAACGGAAATGAATCAACGTTTCGCAAAAACTTTGTCACTCTTTTTCAAATCCCTGTGAATAACATGAAGCCCATGCACTTTTCATATGTAAGAATTTCAAACATCATTGCCACTTGTTATATTTAGAAATGTTGATGCTAAACCATGCACTTGTCATATGTAAGCAAACTAAACAATATTTTCATAACAAATGAAATTTGGCATGAACTTTCCTTACAAAATTGGCGTATGGAATGACAGAAATTTGGTGAAATGGAAAAGAGTCAACGTTTCGCAAAAACTTTGTCACTCTTTGTCAAATCCATGTGAACAACATGAAGCCCGTGCACTACTCATATGTAAGAAAATTCAAATACCATTGCCACTTATCATATTTAGCAATGTTCCAAATATTACGGCACCTACCGATATGAAAAAGAGTTATTTCAATTATCTAGTACTACTCCTGCCATTGTGTTGCTCACTCTCTTATTGATGTACAAATAGTTAATCTAGAAATTAATAAGATGCAATTTCTAAACCCTAGAGCGTAATTTATTCATGGAGATATAGTATACCGTTGGCCGCTCTTCCGACTGCGGACGTGACGATGGTTGAGGCGAAGGACGGCGGCAACGGTCGAGGACGGCGGCCAAGGTGGCGGTCAAGGCGGAGGATGGCATCGGCGGTCGAGGCGTAGGACAGGGGTTGTGTGTGGTCGAGGCGGAGAACGGCGTGGAGCGCGAAGGGCAAAACGGCAAGCAAATCTGGCGGTGGTCACAGTGTCGGAGGCGTGGAAGGCGCCACCGGCTAGTCGGAGGGACGATGGCGGCGGTCAAGGCACAGGACGGCGTGGAAGGGGTGAGGGAGAGGAAATGGCAAAGAGAAAGACGAAACGATGGAAATGAAAAGTTTGTGGAGGGTTGGTGGGCGGGCGCGGAAGGGTGAAAGCACATTTGCTCCCTGGGTGGTTTTGGTAATTAATGACAACATACTTTGTGGTTGGACTAATGCTTTTATCAAGTATGTTTCAGGAAATTCAATCACATTGGCATGGCAAAAGGACTGAAGAGGTGGACCCCTCAAAATGCTAAGGCAAGCATTGGCAAAAGCTCAAGACTCCATTTTTGGTTTAGTGATCCAAGATCACATTGAGTCTATAGGAAAGCCAATACTATTAAAAGGGGATGAGGTTATGATAATGATCTGGTTGCTCAAAGTGCTTAGTGATACATCTCCTAAACTATCAGCAACTCTCACTTCCACAATACACTAATAAGTAATCTCGGTCCCACCGATTTTCCAAACCCAGTCACACCGAGATGAACCACCTCAGCCATATAGCCAAACCCTAGAATTCTCGGATTTTCTGATTCTGAACTCGGTCTCACCGAAACTTGAGTTGCCAAGCTTCTGTAACCTTCTGTCATCAAATCGGTGTCACCGAGATGATGAAGTCGGTCCCACCGAGATTGGCAAGCTCTTGTCTTTGGACGAATCGGACTCACCGAGTTTGTATTTTCGGTCCCACCGAAAATCCCAACGTTCACATGATTTGAACTTTCGGTCTCACCGAGTTGTCAACTTCGGTCTGACCGAGATTGGTCAAATGTGTGTAACGGTTGGATTTTGTGTGGAGGCTATAAATACCCCTCCACCCCCTCTTCATTCGTGGAGAGAGCCATCAGAAAGAACTACCACTCCTACCTTACATTTCTGAGAAGAGAACTACCTACCCTTGTGTTGAGATTAAGTAGCTCCACTCCCACCATATGAAACTTGATCTCTAGCCTTCCCAAGTTGCTTTCCACTCAATCCTTTCTTCCACCACAGCCAAATCAGTGAGGAGAGTTGAGTGTTGGGGAGATTATCATTTGAAGCACAAGAGCAAGGAGTTCATCATCATCAACACCATCTATTACCTTTTGGAGGGTGGTGCCTCCTAGATTGGTTAGGTGTCGCTTGGGAGCCTCCGTCGAGATGTGGAGTTGAACCAAGAAGTTTGTAAGGGCAAGGAGATCGCCTACTTCGTGAAGATCTACCCCGAGTAAGGCTAGCCCTCCGTGGGCGTAGGCCATGATGGCATAGACAAGGTTGATTCTTCGTGGACCCTTCGTGGGTGGAGCCCTCCGTGGACTCTCGTAGCCGTTACCCTCCGTGGGTTGAAGTCTCCATCAACGTGGATTGACGATAGCACCACCTATCGGAACCACGAGAAAAATCTCCGTGTCTCCAAATTGCGTTTGATCTTCTCCACTTCTCTTTACTACTTGTGCAATTTACTTTCCGCTGCCCATACTCTAGAATTGCATGTGTAGTATGCTACTTGACTTGTGTGATATGCAAAATCTGCCAAAACGTGTCTTTGTCAAAAGGCATAATTTTTATCTTGTCGAGTAGTCTAATCACCCCCCCTCTAGACACTCTCACCTTCTTCGATCCTACAATTGGTATCAGAGCTTTGGTCTCCATTGCTTTGGTTTACACACCATTGGAGGAAGATGGATGTGTCTACGTTTGGGAGTGTTAGCCATAGAGTGCCTATTCTTAATGGAGTGTCCTATAACTCGTGGAGGATTGAAATTCTTATTATCTTTAAGATGTATAACTTGCGCAAATATGTTGAAACCCCATATGTGCCTCCATTTGACCCCTTGCACCCTACCATGGATGAAGAGCTTGATTTGCTTCGTAACCTTAGAACTGTAAATCTTATCATTAGAGGTTTGCCCGATAACTTGCTTAAGCTCGTCACAAACTTTGAGTGCGCCTATGCTATGCGGAAGTCCTTGGAAGAACTTTATCCGGACTGCTCTTTGAGAGGTCTTGATGAAATTCTATACAAGACTATTGAATTTGATATGATGCGCCCCAATGATCCCAACTTTGATAAATGCTTCTTTGAGCTTCGTGATCTCATGAAAAAGAAGGGTGATCCTTATCTTATCAATGCTCTAATTAGAAATGCTCTTGTATTGCATTCCGATGATTATTGTCACATTGACAAAACTAATGCAAGTCATTGTCAAATTGACCTAGGTGTTGATGATGAACTATCTATGGGTCAATATGATGATGAGCATGAGCATGATGATGATTACTCCGATTCGGACACCGAGCTAGACAAGATCATGAAGAGTCTCAATCTCATGGCGAATCTGAGAGACTACATATCCGGTGGAAAAGAGTGGATTCTTGATAGTGGATGCACCGATCACATGACCGGAGACGAAGACATGTTTCGAGAGCTTGCAAAGAACGATGGTCCACGCAAGTATGTGACTTTTGGAGACAACTCCAAGGGTAAGGTACTTGGCCTTGGTAAGGTGGCCATATCTCATGATAGCTCTATTCAAAATGTCATGCTTGTTGAATCACTTGGATACAATTTACTTTCCGTGTCTAGATTAGCTGACTTTGGTTTCAATGTGCTATTCACCAAAGTAGATTGCCAAGTCTTTCGTCGTGACAATCATAACATGGTTTTTACCGGTATCCGTAGAGGTGATCTATATATTGTTGATTTCACTAAGAAAGCCCAACCTAGAACTTGCTTCATTGCTAAATCCGCTAAAGGTTGGTTATGGCATAGAAGGCTCGGACATGTTGGTATGCGTAATCTAGACAAGCTAATCAAAGGTGATCATATTCTTGGTGTTAAAGATGTTCTCTTTGACAAAGATAGACTTTGTAGTGCTTGTCAGGCAGGAAAACAAGTAGGTGGAAGTCATCCTGTGAAGAACATCATGACCACAAGGAGACCGCTTGAGCTTCTTCATATGGATCTCTTCGGTCCCAATGCTTACAAAAGCCTTGGTGGTAACTCCTTTGGTCTAGTTATAGTTGATGATTATTCCAGATTTACGTGGGTATTTTTCCTTGATGACAAATCACAGGTTCAGAGGATCTTCAAAACCTTTGCTAGAAAGGCCCAAAATCAATTTGAGGTGAAGATCAAGAAAGTTCGGAGTGACAATGGAACGGAGTTCAAGAACGCCCATGTAGATTCTTTTCTCTATGAGGAAGGGATTCTACATGAGTTCTCGGCTACGTACACTCCTCAACAAAATGGAGTTGTTGAGAGGAAGAACCGAACGCTCATAGAGATGGCGAGAACGATGCTTGATGAATACAAGACACCGAAGCATTTTTGGGGTGAAGCGGTCGAGACAGCTTGTCATGCTATCAACAGGCTTTATCTTCATAAGCTCCTCGGCAAGACTTCATACGAACTCCTCACCGGTAACAAACCCCAAGTGGGATACTTTCGTGTCTTTGGTTCAAAATGCTATATCCTTGACAAGCATCGTCGGTCCAAATTTGCTCCTAAAACTCATGAAGGATTTTTCCTCGGTTATGGATCAAACTCTCACACCTACCGTGTCTACAACAATTTCACCCGAAAGGTTGAAGAGACGGTAGACGTGAAGTTTGATGAATCTAATGGCTTGCAAGTAGAGCAAATGCCTATTGATGTAGGAGACAAGGACCCATCGGAAGCCATTCAAGATTTATCTATTGGAAAGATCCGTCCCATGGAAGTGAAGGAGAGTACCTCATCTACATATGTGGAGCCCCCTACCTCACGGCAAGATGAACCTCAAGGCAACATGGAGGCCTCCACAAGTGGAACTCACCAAGATGAGGAAGGGCAACAAGAAGATCCACCACAACCTCCTTCTCCACCACCTCAAGACAACACCAACAACAATGAAGAAGAAGAAGAGGAAGATGAGGATGATGAGGAAGCTCAGCCTCAACCACAACAAAAGCTATCCCGAGTCCGAGCAAGAGTCAAGAAAAATCATCCCGTGGAACAAATGATGAACGACATCGACTCCGGGAGAATTACTCGCTCTAAAACTCGCTTAGCTAACTTTTGTGAGCATTACTCATTTATCTCTAGTCTTGAACCTATGAAGATAGAAGAAGCACTTGAAGACCCGGATTGGGTGAACGCTATGCACGAGGAGCTACACAACTTCGAGAGGAACAATGTATGGACTTTGGTAGAGAAGCCCAAGGATGATCAAAACGTCATTGGAACCAAATGGGTGTTTCGGAACAAGCAAGATGAAGATGGACAAGTCATCCGCAACAAGGCTCGTCTCGTAGCTCAAGGTTACACACAAGTCGAAGGTATGGACTATGGTGAGACCTATGCCCCCGTTGCTAGACTTGAGTCCATTCGCATTCTTCTTGCTTATGCCAACCACCATGACATTACTCTCTATCAAATGGATATTAAAAGTGCTTTCCTAAATGGTGAAATTGAGGAGGAAGTATTTGTGAAACAACCTCCCGGATTTGTGAATCCTAAAAAGCCTAATCATGTTTACAAACTTCATAAAGCTCTTTATGGCCTTAAACAAGCTCCTAGAGCTTGGTACAAATGCTTAACTAGCTTTCTTCTTGAAAAAGGATTTGAGATTGGAAAAATAGACTCAACGCTATTCACGAAAAGGGTTGATGGTGAACTATTTGTGTGCCAAATATATGTTGATGATATTATCTTTGGTTCAACTAACCCTCATTTTAGCGAGAAGTTTGGAAAGCTCATGTCGGAGAAGTATGAGATGTCCATGATGAGTGAACTCAAATTCTTCCTTGGGTTGCAAATCAAGCAATCTAAGGAGGGTACCTTTATCTCACAAACAAAGTACACCAAGGATCTCTTCAAGAAGTTCAAC
The DNA here is from genome assembly GCA_963921465.1 of Triticum timopheevii. Classification (NCBI taxonomy): domain Eukaryota; kingdom Viridiplantae; phylum Streptophyta; class Magnoliopsida; order Poales; family Poaceae; genus Triticum; species Triticum timopheevii. The sequence continues at coordinate 481,497,845 of OY997270.1, read as the reverse complement.
ATGCAAGAAAGCAAAGGTATGAAAACCCCCATGCCTACTAGTGGACATAATGACTTGACAAAAGATGGAGAACCTGTTGATCAAAAGGTTTACCGATCTATGATTGGTTCTCTACTATATCTCTGTGCTTCTCGTCCTGACATAATGTTGAGTGTATGCATGTGTGCTCGATATCAAGCAGCCCCTAAAGAATGTCATCTTAAAGCTGTTAAAAGAATTGTGAGATATTTGATACACACACCTAACTTTGGCATTTGGTATCCTAAGAGGGCCTCATTCGATCTTGTTGGCTATTCCGACTCGGACTATGCCGGTGACAGGGTTGATAGAAAGTCAACTTCGGGTACGTGTCAATTTCTTGGTCGATCCCTTGTATCTTGGTCCTCCAAGAAACAAAATTCGGTATCATTATCCACTGCCGAAGCAGAATATATAGCTGCTGGTTCATGTTGTGCTCAGTTGCTATGGATGACACAAACGCTTAAGGATTATGGGATACATGTGAGACATGTTCCTTTGCTTTGTGACAATGAGAGTGCGATTAAGATTGGACACAATCCAGTGCAACACTCTCGAACGAAACATATTGAAGTTCGTCACCATTTTATTCGTGATCACATTGCCAAGGGTGACATCAATCTTAAGCATGTTCGTACTGACAAACAACTTGCAGATATCTTTACAAAACCACTTGATGAGAAAGTGTTTTGTCGCTTAAGGAGTGAGTTGAACATCATTGATGCTTCAAACTTGGAGTGAAAACTCCATAGATGCATGCAAGGCATGATCCTACTTGACTAATCCTTGATATTTCTCTTATGATGATGATCATATGTCTTGGACACATTTGCCCCCTTGTATTGCATCTAACTCCTTGCAGGTACTTGGATGATCTACATTCCACAAGATTACCACACACTCAAATCATGAGTAATCTTGTCATTGACCAAGTATCTAGCCCTTTGGGATGTTGAGTTCAAGGAACAAAATTCCACATATCCTTTTTGACACCTTATACATCTAGTATTTCACTCTTGTCATCTTGGATATCCTTGAGTATTTCCTTGCTTGCCTAACCCATGTAGGAAGATGAACTACACAAGTGGAAATGATGCTCCAACTTCACACTCAATGAGCACCTACATCAAGCTCACCTACATGAACAAAGCAACAACAAGCCCAAGGTATGTTCTTCACATCATTAAGAAGCTTTGCTCAAAGACATGAGTACAAGCAGCTTCATAAGATGTGATCACATCAAATGCTTAATCGAAAAATGGCAACCCCATTTTGAGCTTAAATGATGAGTATGACCTATGATCAAATGTTCTCATTTGACTCCTAAGTCAATATACTCAAACATAGGTGACTTTGTCGCCGACCCTTATCTAGATGAAGTACATATGATTTGGAGTTTTTCTATTACGTTCTCTCACTGAGTTTCCTTGCAAAGTGAGCTGAATTAATTCTGTATTTCCTTGGGATTAAACTCGGCGTCACCGATTTAGTTATTTCGGTCTAACCGAAAAGGATCTGCCCTAAGTCCCTGACTTTCGGACACACCGATCCATATCAATTCGGTGTCACCGATTTATTTCTTTCAGGATATCATCTTCTGCAGCTTCACTGTGTTCTTATTACCCTGTTGTGATTCCTAAGGATCCCACTTCTTTCCTTCCATCTTTCCTGACCTTCCTAGTCTGCTGTCCTTTTCGGCACTTGATGTCAAAGGGGGAGAAAATTTAGGGGGACTTAAGGGGAGAAGAGAAGATTTAGGGGGAGAAGAAGAGCAATCTTATCTCAAGGGGGAGAGAATCACATCAAAGCTTTGCCATGTTCCACATTGGTTATTACATTTGGGCATCATTCTTTTGATTTTGCTTTTTCCTCAAAGGGAGAGGAATCTTCACAATTGATATCTTATGGAAAGCAAAATCTCTCAGAGTTCATTGAAAATCTATTAGTTTCAGGAGACATGTTTGCTGATTCAAGCCTGTGCTCTTTATGAGACACTCATTATACATGTCATCCCTGGCTTGGTACTCTTGATGTTCTTGCTGTTGGTTGAAGAAATACTCTTGTGTTATCTAATCTTGTTTTCCCAAGTTTATTTCTTCAGGTACAATGCCAAGGAACCTCAAGGTAAGTATATGCACCTTGCAGAATGTGCATGATGGTGACTTGCTTGTGAATACTTGTTTGCAAGAAATCACCATGCACATATGTATGATCACTCACTTCTTTTCATCTGCTCTGATGCATATAGCCAAGCTGCATGTAGCACATCTTGTTTTTCTCTCTTGTGTGCTTGTGGTAGTCCAAAACCAAAATCTATAAAAATCTTGCACACTTGTAGGGGGAGCCTGTGTACTACATGTTTGTCAAAGCTTTAGTGATAATTCTGTCTTTCTTTCAGTAAGCTTTGATGTCTTGTCTTGTGTGTTGCCATCAATTACCAAAAAGGGGGAGATTGAAAGCACATTTGCTCCCTGGGTGGTTTTGGTAATTAATGACAACATACTTTGTGGTTGGACTAATGCTTTTATCAAGTATGTTTCAGGAAATTCAATCACATTGGCATGGCAAAAGGACTGAAGAGGTGGACCCCTCAAAATGCTAAGGCAAGCATTGGCAAAAGCTCAAGACTCCATTTTTGGTTTAGTGATCCAAGATCACATTGAGTCTATAGGAAAGCCAATACTATTAAAAGGGGATGAGGTTATGATAATGATCTGGTTGCTCAAAGTGCTTAGTGATACATCTCCTAAACTATCAGCAACTCTCACTTCCACAATACACTAATAAGTAATCTCGGTCCCACCGATTTTCCAAACCCAGTCACACCGAGATGAACCACCTCAGCCATATAGCCAAACCCTAGAATTCTCGGATTTTCCGATTCTGAACTCGGTCTCACCGAAACTTGAGTTGCCAAGCTTCTGTAACCTTCTGTCATCAAATCGGTGTCACCGAGATGATGAAGTCGGTCCCACCGAGATTGGCAAGCTCTTGTCTTTGGACGAATCGGACTCACCGAGTTTGTATTTTCGGTCCCACCGAAAATCCCAACGTTCACATGATTTGAACTTTCGGTCTCACCGAGTTGTCAACTTCGGTGTGACCGAGATTGGTCAAATGTGTGTAACGATTGGATTTTGTGTGGAGGCTATAAATACCCCTCCACCCCCTCTTCATTCGTGGAGAGAGCCATCAGAAAGAACTACCACTCCTACCTTACATTTCTGAGAAGAGAACTACCTACCCTTGTGTTGAGATTAAGTAGCTCCACTCCCACCATATGAAACTTGATCTCTAGCCTTCCCAAGTTGCTTTCCACTCAATCCTTTCTTCCACCACAGCCAAATCAGTGAGGAGAGTTGAGTGTTGGGGAGATTATCATTTGAAGCACAAGAGCAAGGAGTTCATCATCATCAACACCATCTATTACCTTTTGGAGGGTGGTGCCTCCTAGATTGGTTAGGTGTCGCTTGGGAGCCTCCGTCGAGATGTGGAGTTGAACCAAGAAGTTTGTAAGGGCAAGAAGATCGCCTACTTCGTGAAGATCTACCCCGAGTAAGGCTAGCCCTCCGTGGGCGTAGGCCATGATGGCATAGACAAGGTTGCTTCTTCGTGGACCCTTCGTGGGTGGAGCCCTCCGTGGACTCTCGCAGCCGTTACCCTCCGTGGGTTGAAGTCTCCATCAACGTGGATTGACGATAGCACCACCTATCTGAACCACGAGAAAAATCTCCGTGTCTCCAAATTGCGTTTGATCTTCTCCACTTCTCTTTACTACTTGTGCAATTTACTTTCCGCTGCCCATACTCTAGAATTGCATGTGTAGTATGCTACTTGACTTGTGTGATATGCAAAATCTGCCAAAACGTGTCTTTGTCAAAAGGCATAATTTTTATCTTGTCGAGTAGTCTAATCACCCCCCCTCTAGACACTCTCACCTTCTTCGATCCTACAAAGGGGAACTGTCCATCGATAGCAGCGGCGGGCCAGCACAGACACCCGCCCAGCAAACATTTTCAACATTTTCATTTATTTGGCGCGCTTGCCAAAATATAGTTGTGGCGGCCGCCTAGCAACACCCGCCACTACTTACCGATAAGCCAGTTGTGGCCACTAAGTCGACGCCCGCCACTATAGTTTCCATCGAGCGGGAATATTTGGAAGAGCCTAGATGTGGCGGGTGCTGGCCAGCGCCCGCCAGAGGCATGCCCGTAACTGTGACGGGCACAACCAGGTACCCACCACTTCTCTTTGAGAAAAGTAGCAACGGCGGGTGACATGCCCTTTCTGCCACTATTTATAGTTCACCTATAGGGCTTCTTCCAGTAGTGTACGCAAACAAGTTGAGGGCTGGTGGCGCGCCAATGGGAACTTGGAGCGTTCATGTGCCAATGCTATTCATAAGTTCTTGTCTTCCTAGTCCATATTGTCCCTTGGTTAGTATTGTTCTGTCTTGGGCTTTGAATTCGGATTGCCCCACAACCCCCGAGGAGGTGGCCCAGCTCCGGCAAGCTTGAAGGATGCCAACCGCGTGCACGATGAGGCCAAGGATGTCGTGCGTGCTGACGAGGAGGTCAGTGGTCTGAATAAAGCCATCTATGGCTTATTTTGACAAAGATTACCCCATTTAAGAGAAATTCTTTCGTATTAATCAAATTTAACCACAAATGTGTTGGGTTTTATTCCTTTTTTATTTCATTTTTGAAGTTCCTACCAAGATGGTCCCATATGCCACTCGACTTTTTCCCCGTCCAGACAGACATGTTTACGTGTAGGTGCATATGAATGTGACATATGTGGCTATAATTGTGTTCAATACACATATTTCAATATGTGGTATGTACACATTTTTTCTTGTGGGTAATATGTGGTACATACACAAAAGGGATAAATATGTGGACCTAAAAATAGCCTACTATTTGATATTTCAAATACACAAATGTGTACTTCTTGTATTGCTCATATGTTGTAGCACCTTTGTTTGCAGGGATCCGAGGACTGTTTATTAATGAAACATTACACATTACATAGAATGCACAACCGCGCATGTAGAATAGTTTCATGAAATTTTGAGAACCTCTACATGCGAAGTTTTGGAATGACTCGAATTGTGCAGTCGAGCACTATGCCTTTTACCACACGAGATGTGTGGTAAGTATCTTTCGAGTTGAAACTAAGATATGATGATATAAGTCGAGATTAAAAAAATTCTAGAAAAAGAGTACTAGGTCCTATTCAATGCTCACTACGATAAGTAGTGCGAGTGATACACTGGAGCCTCCACGATGCGCTGCTGGGAGATCGGCGGGGCGCCAGTGAACAGGTTGAGCAACATCATGGAGGGAGCCCGCGGACTCGTCCACCTATGTCAGCCAACCCCGGTGACAAGCCATGCATCGCCTTGCCCATCGTTTATCACCTGTTAAAAGTTGGCAGCACGACGCTTCAGCAACAACACGTGTCACTAAAAGTAGGATTCAGCATAAAAAAATAGAATCACTAATTTCGTAAGTATATGTAACCTTAAATTTTTGGACCAGATTCAAACCAAATTTAAGTTAGATAAATTATTAAAATGCCATAAATTATGATAGATCAAAATCCAAAAGAAATTTTTAATCTTATGAAATTGGATATTTTAGTGAGATCTAGATTTTTTTTGTGTTAGCACAATGTCAAACCTTGGTGCAACTTGCACTTTGTTATTAAGTTGTAATTTCGTAAAAGAAAGTGTAGTTTACATTTTTCAATAAAGCTAAACTATCACGGATCTGCCGCACGAGCTCCTATGGTGCATCGCCCATAGGCTCCCGTCAAGCCGAGACGTCGCCAGCTTCCGACTGACGGGCAGGCCCGTGTTCCGGCACGTCTGCGGATGTTTAGGGGGCTGAATTTGCTATATCCGACTGTAGATGCTTCGAGAGATGCAACATGGAATAGAGATGCAGCGCGCCACACTGCTAGACTACATGATGTCTGTCTTGCAAGTGCTAATCCAACGTGAGAGAGGGAACGTGGAGAAGGCCAAAAATTGCCAGTAATTACAAACGCATTCAATGCATTCCAACTATATACTCCTATATCCCACACAAAACAAATTTGCTTTGGCTGCAGCAATTAAAAATCAAATATTTTCCTCCACCACCACCACAGCTTCGCATCCCTTCAACAGGTTCTCTGCCACCAGATCCGCTCCATCACCTCCTCACAATGGCCGCTGCCGTGCTCAGGGCCCAACTAAACACCCATGTCACATCCATGTTTGCCTCGGTGAGTCCATGCCCTCGGTGTCCCTCCCATCTAGACCCCGGCCGTGTGGTTGTTCCGGCGGGCTGGCTGCCTAGTTTATCTTTGCCTTCTTGTGATGTGATCCATCTAGGGCATGCTGGACTAGAATTTCCAGCAACTGCAGTCCATGAAGGAGGATGGCAGCGCAGCCCCGAGCAACATCGCTGACATCATCAACCTCTTCATCAACAACACCAACAGGATCCTCAACGACATCACCGCCCTGTTGTCCGCCCTACTCTCTTCCTCTGCTTTTGTTATCTCGTCTCGATCGGGTACTCATCAATCTTGTCTGCTCTGCTTTCCGGCCCCGGGAACCAGCCCGTGGTGAACTTCGACATGGTGGACGTCCTCGTGCGTCAGCTCAAGGGCTGTAGCTACAGGTATAGTGATGATAAACCCTTTCTTTCCCTCCCCATTTTTAACTGCATATATGATTGTTTATGTGTTGCATCCATATCGTGTGATTCTTGTGTGTTTCTCATGGGCATGCCGTTCATGATGTATGCGTTGTCATGTAGCCAAAAGTAGAATTGTAGAATCTAGTTGCGTTTCGTGTAACAGAAGTACCGGTATTTCCCTGGATATGCTTTGGCTGCAGCAATTAAAAACCAAATATTTTCTACTCCCTTCATTACTACATATAAGCCTTTTTAGCACCGGCGAGGTTGCAAAACATTTCAAAGTAATCTGAAACTTTGTGGGAATGATTATGAACAAAAGTTATAGGTCCTTGCAAAGTTTGGTGGTAAATGTTATTCGAGGAGCTATGTACAAAAAGAAACAAAATTACTCAAAATGTATGTGCACTGTTTGAGTGGAATTGTTAAAAAAATTGTCTTTTTATAGAGCTCCTCGAACGACAGAACTTTGCAAGCGTCTATAACATTTGTTCATAATCATTCCCACAAAGTTGTAGATTTTTTCGACTATGTTTTCTCGCGTAGGTGTAGCGTGGTCAAATGATATTCGAGGTCGGTAGTGCACTATTACGGCAGCACGTTCCTGGCGATCAGTGAAGCCGCCGGGGTCTTCGTTTGCGACCTCGCCGGTGCTACTCCGAGTGTGAGGGCACTGTGGAGATGCTTCAGTCTGCCGGAATGGATCTACCCCTGCAGCTACCTACAAGTGGAAGGCAAGCTTCACCTCGTTGGCACTGTGCTTGAGAATAACACCCGCCACACCTGAGTCTACATGTGCAATGTCTTCGCCGGGAAACGGATGTGGTCTAGAGTGATGGATGTTGGTCATTGGACATTGTTCGTGTCAAATATCTTCATGTCAGGCCTGGTAGAGCAAGCATTGCGGGGCTCATGATGAATTATGTATACTTCTCCGAGCATCTGGATGCCGTCAAGAGGATCCAGATCATAAGTTGGAGATAGTCAACATAGGCAGGCCGGAGTTGTTATCTTATAAGAAAAAGGTCCAGGGGTTTTTGGAGGCTCTTTGCTGGATTCAGCCGAAACCAAATCTATGGACACAAGGCACGTACATCTCTGTCTTGTTAATTATTTGATGTTTTTTTGTCATATTTCCATCGGTGGGGCTATTATATTCTAGATATCAGATCGACTGTCTCACTATTCCATGTCAGTTTTCCTTGAAACTAGCTAGGATATTCTGCTAATCATGATGCATGTGTTTGATTCATTATTGTTAAGGGGGGCGAAAACTTATTAGATGCCATACTTAGTGGATAGATCGTAGTCCATCAATGGTCAAAGTGACGAAAGAATTAAGATGCCATATATATGGTCGTTATGATTTTGCAACCTCTAGATAGGGTTTATAGATTATGAAAACCTCAGCATGTCATGTTCATGATAACGGGTAGCGACAAGCGGAAAATATGTCATATTCAGAGCATATGATAGCCGTCATGAGGATTCAGACCATAAGTTGGAGATATTCAACATAGCCAATGGCATGTCGGAATTGTTCTCATATAAGAAAAAGGTCTGGGGTTCTTCGGGCACTTTACTGGATTCAGCAGAAACCAAATCTATGATGACAAGATACGTACATATCTACCTTGTTATTATTTGATGTTGTTTTTTGTTCTATCTTTATCTGTGGCGCTATTAGATTCTAGAAATCAGACTGTCTATCTCACTATTCCATGTCAGGTTTCGTTGTAACTCGGATTTACATATTCTGCAAAATATTGATGTGCGTGTTCGCCACAAATATTATATGTCATATTTTGTGGATCGACCACTAGTCGATCAATGGTCAATGTGAGGACAAAATTAAGACCCTGCAACCTCTAGAAAGGGTTTATAGCTTATGAAAGAGAACCAACATATATCATTTTCATGATGACGGGTAGCGACAAAAAGGGTAGAAATTTCATACTAATTGGTTATGTCGTTTCCCAACTTTCAACAGTAGTGGTAGTTAGTCCACTAAATTTTAGAAATAACGGTATTTGTCTAGTTACCAAATCAATGGTTTTCCTAGTTCTAGCTATGGTTTTCATGCTCTGCTAGAAATTTCAACCCTCTTGGTTGGCAAGAACGACAGTCATGTATGGGAAGTTGGGAAACACATTTGGAAAACCCATCATTATTCCGTTTCGAAATTTAGATTACGAATCATACGTGAACACTTGCTCCATTCATGTTGTCTATGTGTCATCTTGATTTTAAATGGCACAGGAATCAAAAATATCAAGTTATGATCATATATGGGTAACGGCAATAGATTAGATATGTGTCATCTGTTGCATAGACCGTTATATGCTTTGCAACGATACTTACTTACATATTTTTATTTCTCTGGTTCTAGCTATATCTAGGGCTTGCCTGGTCCGCTAGGTATCTCAATAATTTTAGGTTCATCATCACAAGTGACATCTGAAAAGTTAGGTATGTGATGTCTGTGGGAAAGCCATTATTTTATTTCAAACAAGGATGGTAGGATCTTGCCCCGTACCCTTGAGGATGTAGCGTACCTACAATATAGATAAGAAAATGATGAAAGAAAAGACTAAGCATGAAACTGAGCACATTTAAGTGGGCAGTTTAGAAAGTGGCAGCATTGCGTCTCAGCTCACAAGATTTCAAATATTTGGATTCACTCTGCGTGCATAACTAATTACTTTAGAAGTGCAAGCTATAGATCTTACCCAATTTACAATATAATTAAGTTCCATGTGCCCTTGTTAAGAATCTAATCTTGCTAAGACATGACCTAAGATTAATTTCTTGGAAGATTGTAGTGTTCCCATCAAAATCGCAATGACATCACTGTTGTTTTGCTAATATAAAGTTCTAGCATTTTTTTCTTTTTCATGTACACTCTTACTTGTGTATCTTACTATAACATATTGGACATGAAACTATCGTTTTCCTGATTTAGTTATTTTAAATCTAAATTTGAATGGTTTCATATCCTATATCTTAATTTTACTTTTTCTCAACTATTATTTCTCTCTGAGCTGTTAACAACAAATTTTGTGTGAAAATTCTGGTCATGTACTAGTTATTCAAATTACATATTTTATTTTACAACCTTCCACATATTGTTAAGATGTTCACCAATGTTGTTGCGGAGTTCCATTTAAAGGTGCATACATACAGACTTTTATGCATAAGTTTTGCCTAGAAAAGAAGTGTTTGTGCCTGCAATCTGTTCACAACACTTCCAATTTTTTGGCTAATAGAGGACGGGTTCATGGAACCGATTGTGAGAAAATATCAAAAATTTATACTGTATCCTTTTTTACATGCATGGGGGCCGCAATCTGTTCACAATACTTCCAATTTTTTTGGCTAATAGAGGACTGGTTCATGGAGCCAATTGTAAGAAAATATCAAAAATTTATACTATATCCTTTTTTATGTGCAAATGCATATGAACATGCCATATGTGCACATAAATTTATTTAATACACATATTTTAATATGTGGTACATACACTTTTTTCTTGTGGTATAGTATATGTCGTACATACACAAAATGGGTAAATATGTGGATCTAAAAACAGTGTGGTATTTGATACTACAAATACACAAATTGTCTTTTTTAGCTCAGATGCTAAAATAATATTTCTAAATAAACATTGCACATAAGTATAATACAACGCACACATGTAGAATTGTTCCAGAAAAAAGTTTTAAACTTCTACAAAGAGTTATTCCCTGTTTTACCCAATGTTTTGTTATTTTTGAAAATGATTCCCCCATTTAAGGGAAATTCTTTCATCTTATCCAATTTAACTACAAGTTTGCCAGGTTTTACATATTTTATACTCCCTCCGTTCCATAATGTAGTGCATATAGATTTTTACAAAAGTCAAGCATTACAAACTTTGATCATATCTATAGAGAATAGTAAGTACATCTAGAATACCAAATACACATCCTTGGATACATCGTGAGTTATATTTTCAGAATGTACATGTTTGGTATTGTAGATGTAGACAGTTTTCTCTATACACTTGGTCAAAGTTGGCGAAGTTTGACTTTCACGAAACTCTATAGACACTACATTGTGGAATGGAGGGAGTATTTTATTTGCATGTTACCCAGATGGTTCCAGATGCCACTCGGCTTTTTTCCCAGTCAATCAGACATATTTGCATATAGATGCATACGAGTGTGATATATGTTCCTATATAATTGTATTGAATACACGTACTGAAAGTGGTATATGTTCTTTTGTTTCTTTTTTTTACATCGAATACAGTTTTGTTTCTTGCGGGTAATGTGTGGTGCATACACAAAAAGGATAAATATGTTGATCTAAAAATAGTGTGCTATTTGATATCTCAAATACACAAATATGTGTTTTTTGTATTGCTTGATGAAGTACTCACTACTAGGAAAACGGCTATAGATGAAATGGACACTAATGACGCACCACATGTGTGGTGCGCCATTAGTATATAGCAATGGCGCACCATATACAGGTGCGTCATTAGTAATATATTACTAGTTGTGTAGTGCGCCATTAGAAGTTTTGAAAAAAAATGAAATTTTTTTTGTTACTAATGGCGCACCATGGGACAGTGCGTCATTACTAGTTGACATAGTAATGGTGCACCACACCCACCGTGCATCATTAGTAGTTTTGAAAAAAAAGTAAAAAAAAATAAAAAAAAATTGTTAGTAATGGTGCACCTGTGGACAGTGCGCCAATACTAGTATTAACTAGTAATGGTGCACTGTCCACAGGTGCGCCATTACTAAGTTTTTTTCAAAATAAAATTCAAAAAAACTTTCAATTATTTTTTTTCAAAACTTGTAATGTTGCACCGTGGGGTCGTGCGTCATTACTAGTTTAACTAGTAATGGCGCACCACCCCACGGTGCGCCATTACTAACTTGTCCAAAACACCGAATGCACCCCCCACCCCCCCCCCCCCCCCCCCCCTTGCCGGTGGACCGCCTTTTCAGTTTTGAAAAAACTAAAAGAAAATGATGGACATGTAAAAAAATAAAAGAAAATAAGTTTCCCATGTGATATGTGGTCTAGTTGTTGGGAAAATTTACAAATATGAATTTCGACTTTATTTGCAAAATCTCTCCGGAAATTTGTAAAATGGGCATAACTTTTGCATACGAACTCGGATTAAAAAGTTTTTTATATGAAAAATCATCTACTCGAAAAGCTACATCCAAATTTAACGGGGGAAACTCCGTTAAACATTTTCAAAATCCCCAAAAACCTAACAAAAAAAGTTACGGGGCTTTCAAGATCGAGAGACAAAAAAATTCAAAATTACTGGTGGCGCATCGTGGATGTGGTGCGCCACTAGTAATAGAAAAAAAATTGGTTTTGAATTTTTTTTCCAAAAATGGTACGTAATATGACTGGGAAGTTTGAAATATTTTTCAAAATTTCATCAGTCATGAACATGAACAAAGTCCTAGACATCAACAAGGTATAATAGGATTGATATGCTATATATATAAACAAGTGACTGTGAAGTGAGCTGTTGCTGGAGTTGGATAGAACTCTGAAGTTAAGCGTGCTTGGGCTGGAGTAGTGTGAGGATGGGTGACCTTTCGGGAAGTTTGACCACAGAGTGTGATTTGACCCGAGATAAGCCATAGTGACCTAAGATTAAGAAAATAACGAATTTTTTTTTGAAAAATTTGAAACAAAAAATAAAAAAAATTCTGAAAAACAAATTTGATTGTTACGAATGGCGCACTTCTATGTGGTGCGCCATTAGTATACCAGATACTAATGGCGCACCGTGGGCTATTCTAATAGCGCACCAGCGGTGCGCCATTAGTATTTCAGATACTAATGGCGCACCAGTAGTGCGTCATTAGTAAAAAAAAATACTAATGGCGCACCAGTAGTGCGCCACTAGTAGGCAAAACTGGTGCGCCATTAGTAGGCCTTTTCCTAGTAGTGACTATTTGTTGATAAAACATTACACATTACATGGAATACAGCCGCGCACATGTAGAATTGTTTGTGGAAATTTTGAGAACTTCTAAAGACGGGATTTTTGAACGACTCGAACCGTGGAGTCGAGTACTAGTCCTATTACCACACAGTATGTGTGAATTTAAATTAAGTTATGATCATTTAAGTCGAGATAAAAAATCAGAAACAGGGTACTAGGGGTATCGGTGTGCCAACTTTTGACTTTTTCCCCTTTTAAAGAAGCATATATTTTTTTTTCCCTGAGAAGCAAAGTTGTACTTCTCCTAAAGAGACAAAATATGTGATTCCACAATAATCATAGATTTGATTCCTGTGCTTCTCGGGGAAAAAAATTATGCCTCTTAAAAAGGGGAAAAGGTGAAAAACCAGAAGTGTGCTTCCGGACTCCGGATTTTTTGTTGGCATTTGTTCTTTTCTGATTTTTTTTTCTGTTTTTTGGTTTTTCCTTGAAAAAAATCATTGAACGTTGTTAAAATGGGATCTAGTTTCAAAGTTTTGACGTGACAAACCCAACAGTAAAACGGGTCGAAATTTAGACGCACGATTCAAGAGATAAACCATTTTGAATAAATGAATCGATGTAAAAAGGGGGGAAGATGTTGCGACATGTCTCATGCCTACAATGCATCATTCGTAAGCGCCCAAGAAAGTGGGAAATGATTTATGCAAGGAATAACCCTTGCTAATTAATTCGCCCTTTCATTGCAGGCCTGAATACCTGTGTTTTTTCCTTTATTATTTTTTATTTTATTTTCTCAAAAACTTTTGTTTTTTATTTTGAAAACTTTTCATGTTTGAATGTTCACAAATTCGGGCTTTTAAAAAAATGAAAAACAAAGTGGCAGTAAATTAAAATCACTATTAAAAATTTCGAAAAAAATGAAAATTAGAAACTTTTGTCCACGAGTTCAAAAAATGATCATAAATTTAAAGAAGTACCAAGTTCAAAATATGTTTTCAAATTTAAAATGTACACAGCTTTAAGAAAAGTTCACTGCTTTCAAAAAATATTTACAAATTTCGAAAATGTTCACAGCTTTCAAAAAATGTTTACAAATTTTAAGAATGTTCACGACGTTCAAAAAATGTTTGTGATTTCAAATTCACTACCTCGTAAATAATCATGATTTATAAAAAATTTCACAAATTTCAAAGAAATTCATGAATTTAAAAAATGTCCATGAAGTTATAGAACTGGTCATGATTTCTAAATAAATGTAAATTTAAAAAATATGTATAAATTCCAATAAATGTTAACGAATATCTAAGTTTTCCTGAGTATGAAAAATATTTACGATTTACCAAATAGATCATGAAGTTCATAAAATATTCTTGCATTTTAAAAATGTTCACGAATTTGAAGAACATATTCATGGGTACGAAAAACTTTCACTGTTCTAACTAAAAAGGTGTACGAATTTCATTAGAATTCGAAAATTATCACGAGTTTAAAAAAATCAAGAATTTCAAAACTTATTTTCAAATTCGAAAAAAGTCAACAAGTTTCCAAAGATGTTTGTGAATTTAAAATCTATATTTTGAAAAAAAATCAACAAGTTTCCAAAGATGTTTGTGAATTCCAAAAAAATCATGATTATACAAAAGTGTATGCATTTTAAAAAAATGTGAATATGAAAAATTATTCTAGATTTTAAAAAGATCTCATGTATTCCAAAAAAAATCATGATTTCAAAAAAGTGTATACATTTTTTTAAAAAAATTGTGAATTAGAAAAATTAAAAATGGAAAATTAAAAACATAAAATAAGAAAAGGAAAAGGAAAAGTAAAAAAGGGTAAATAAAAAATACAAGTCAAAACACAAAGGCAAATACCTGCGGGCGAGGATATGTGTTTGGTCGCTATCCCCCGATCCCGATGGGGAATAGGATCTGCCCGCTTTGACGCTGAATGCATCACATAGGAAGTCCCATTTCGTTGGCAATTTGTGCACTATGTGGCCTATCATGAGCACGCTGCTCTATCCGCCGAGCTTGCAGCCATTAGCTCAATAAACAACACAACCGTTGATATATCATTTTTTTGGACTAACCTATTAATTTTGTGCCAAGTGTCAGTTGCTATTTTTTGTCTGTTTTTGGTTTTCGAGGAAATGAGTGCCAAACAAAGTCCAAATGCTACAAAAAATTTTGACGATTTTTTTGAAGTGGCCAAGGGACACTAGAAGCTTCACGAGGAAGTGAAAAGACGAAGGGGGTGGCCACGAGCCACTAGGGCACATCCAGGGGGTAGGCGCGCCCCTGGTGCCTCGTGGGCCCCTCATTGCTCCGTTTGACCTAATTCTCTAAAATAAGTAAACCAATAGAGAGACACTCAAAACACTTTTTCCGCTGGCACGTGTGCCGCTGAAGAGGAGGCCAGTGGTCTAGGGAAGGCCATCCACGGCTTATTTTCACAAAGATTACCCCATTTAAGGGAAACTCTTTCATCTTAATCATACTTAACCACAAATGCCTCAGGTTTATTCCTTTTTAATTTCATTTGCACTTCCTACCAAGATGGTCTCATATGCCACTCAACTTTTTTCCGGTCCAGCTAGACATGTTTACGTGTAGATTCATATAAGTGTGACATATGTGGCTATAAAACTGTGTTCAACACATGTATTTCAATATGTGATATGTACACCTTTTTTCTTGCGGGTAATATGTGATACGTATACAAAAGGGATAAATACGTGGATCTAAAAATAGCCTACTATTTGATATTTCAAATAAACAAATGCGTGCTTCTTGTATTGCCCATATATTGTAGTACTATTTTTTTGCAGGGATCCAAGGACTATTTGTTAATAAAACATTACACGTTACATAGAATACACAAGCACACATGTAGAATAGTTGCAGGAAATTTAGAAAACTTCTAAATGCAAAATTTTGGAATCACTCGAACCGTGGATTCGAGCACTGTGCCTAGCTATTACCACACGGGATGTGTGGTAAGCGCCTTTCTTAATTGAAACAAAATTATGATGATTAAAGTTGAGATTAGAAAAGGCCCTATTCGATGCTCACAATGACAAGTAGCGTGAGTGATGCACTGGAGCCTCTGCGATGCACTGGTGGGAGATCAGTGATAGCGCTAGAGAACAGGTTGAGCAACGTCATGGAGGCAGCCTGCAGCCTGGTCCACTTATGTCAGCCAACCCGAGTGACAAGCCATGCATCGCCTTGCCACACACTGTCATGAGTTCATTCTATAAGATCTCCCCGTCGTCTATCACCTGTTAAAAGTTGGCAGCAAGACGCTTCAGCAACGACACGTGTCACTAAACGTGGGATTCAACATAAAAAATAGAATCAATAATTCACATCATCATATTTTTGGACCAGATTCATGCCAAATTTATGTTACATAGACTTATTATAATGCCATGCATTATGATAAATCCAAATCATGAAGATTTTTTTTTTCATATTATGACATTTGGATATTTTAGTGAGATCTAGATTTTTTGTGTTAGCAAAATTTCATACCTCTGTGCAACTTGCACCGTTTCTTTAAGTTGCAGATTTGTAAAAGAAAGTGCAATTTGCATTTTTCATTAAGCTAAACTAGCACTCCCGGCCCCTCTTCATGTCCTGCGTCATGACCCATCACCGGATCGCCTCCCCTTTGGCCAGCTACCGGCCACCTAATTCGTAGCCAGCAATCCATTCACTCTCTTTTCCACAAGACCATGGCGTAGCCCTCGTCTCTTCATAAAGTCCGAGATTGGAGGCCAAGCAGCTGGGCCGCATCACGGATCTGTCGTGCGAGCTCCTATAGTGCATCTCCCAAAGGCTCTCATCAAGCCAAGACGTTGTCAGCTTCCGGCTGACGGGCAGGCCAACGTTGAACACGTATGCAGACGTTTAGGTGGCTGGATTTGATATATCTGGCTGTAGATGTTGAAGTGATGCAATGTGGAAGGGAGATGCAGAGAGGCCAGACTGTTAGACTACATGATGTCTTTTGTGTAAGTTCTCATTCAATGTGAGAGAGGGAACACGGAGAAGGCCCGCTGATGTGCTTAGCAACCCCAGAAAATCGCTAGTAATTACGAGTGCATTCAATGCATTCCATGGAAGTATATAACTACAATACCCTGAATGTGCTTTTGGCTGCAACAGAACTAAATAAACCAATTAAAGCACATTAAACCAACTATTTTTCAGTTGAAGCAAATATTTTCCATTTCATGCATACACAGACCCATCCCGCTTATGCTAGTCAAATCTCCGTCTCGCACCTCCCGCCCATGCTCCAATGCCGCCATTCACCACACCAATTAATTGCTTCGCTGTAGCCAATCCATCCTTGCCTCACACGAGATCGCCATTGAAGTTGCCGCCGGGAGTGCCAATTTCGATGGGGAGAGGAGCGGGAGCAGAGCAATAGAGTGAACGAAGATAACACCACCACCGGGATTCACCGCGTCCGCAGCCGACCGTCATGGATTCACTACGCAGGTTCGCTCGCCTCCTCCCTTGCCTTTCCTGCTCCTGGTTGACCAGCAAATAATTCATCCTTGCTTTCGTCCGCCAAAAGACCGATTGGGGACTAGCAACCCCTCCAGGGCGATAGGGGGGCGGAGACCATACCGCCATTGCAACCGGGCATGCCTAGAAGAGGTGTTCAGGTCAAGGTTTTGGGTACCACCTCGAAAATTTGGATATCGGGCGGCATCCGCGTTAGTGGACTCGAACCAACTACCTATCAATGCGTGGAATAGATGGTAACCACCACATCGTAACATGGCATATTGTCTTATATGAGAGGCTAAGTTATTTGAGTATACATTGAGCATACACACACCCATCCCACTTCAGCTCGTCAAATCTCCGTCTCTCTCCTCCCGCCCACGCTCCAGCGCCGCCATTCACCACATCAATTAACTGCTCCGCCGTCGCCAATCATTCCCTGCCCCGCATGAGATCGCCGTTGAAGCAGCCACTGGGCGTGCCAATTTCGATGGGGAGCGGGAGCGGAGCAGTGGAGTGGACGGAGATAACAACGCCACCGGGATTCGCCGCGACTGGCGGGTGGCTGTCATGGATTCACTGCTCAGGTTCGCTCACCTCCCCCTTCCCTTTCTGGCTCCCGGCTGACCAAAAAATAATTCATCATTGCTTCCATTCGCCAAACAACCGATTGGGGGAGTACCAACCCCTCCGGGAAACAGGGGGCCGGAGACCATACCACCGTCGCAACCGGGCATGCCCAGAAGAGGTGTTTAGGATTACACACTCCTCTCGCGCCATATCAAATGCGTATTCAATTGGTTCCCGAAAACTGTCCGGCCTACCTTGCTGCCAGTATCCTATATCTAACCTTGGGTGGCACCTCGGATGGATCTCCTCCAATCTAGTACGCAGACTCTCGCTCCATCTCCCCATCCTCCAACACCTCGGGCGGCGTGATCCATCACTTAATCATCTCCACCTTCGGGCCACAAGCCAGCAGTACATTTCACTCTCTCTCTCTCCCTCCCTCTCGAGACCATATCCACATCCTCCGCTCTTCGGAGAAGTCCAAGACTGCAGGCGAGCCTGCAGCAGCGCTGCATCATCGATCTGATGTGTGATCTTCTGCGGTGCATCGCCCAGAGGCTCTCGTCCGGCCAAGACGTGGTCAATTTTCGGCCCACGAGCAGGCCCTGGAGCAACATGGTGTCGCTCGGGCGCTTTGCTCCCCTTCTGATGCTGCCAGAGACCTGGGACGGCAACGCCTCCTTCTATAGGGCTTCCGACGGCAAGATCCTCATGGCAAGCCTACCAGACCTGCAAGGCAAGGGAGTTGTAGAATTTGGTAACGTAGTCTTTTTTTGAGCGTGAACTACATTTTTCTTTTTTCACCAATCAACCCAAGCTACCAAAATTTGGTAGTACAGCCTGAAACCTTGCTTCATGCATGTATTTGATCTTTACTTCCAATAGGTTAATTAAACATGTGAATCCTTGAGATGGCGAGGAAGTAATAGGTACTTGATAGTTTTTCGGTCCAAAAGGTCATTACTTGTAGAAAAAAAAAACATGATTTTCAATTAAATCCATAGAATCTAAAGAGCAATACAGATGGAGATGTCATTTTATTGAGTTCGGAGAAGTTTATTTTTTGCCCATGGAAATTGTACCAGGTTTATTTTACAACCTTCTACTTATTGTCAAGATTTCCAGCGACTAGTCATGCATTGCACATGGCGTTGCTGTGTTTCGTTTAAAGGTGCATACATGCAGATTTTTCATAGTACTTCCAATTTTTTGGCTAATCGAGGACAGGTTCATGGAACCCGATTGTTAAAATTATCATAAATTTATACTATATAGCTTTTTATGTGTAGATACATATGAACATAGTGTATGTGCCTATAAATTTTATTTCATACATATATTTTAATATGTGGCACATACACTTTTTTCTTTTGGTGTAATATATGGTACATAAACAAAAAGGGTAAATATGTGGATGTAAAAAGAGTGTGGTATTCGGTACTACAATTACACAAATTGTCTCTTTTATAGCTCAGATGTTAAAGTACTATTTCTAAATAAAACATTACACATAAGTATAAGACAAACGCACACATGTAAAATTGTTCCAGGAATTGGTTTTAAACCTCTACAAATTTTCAAAGACTTCATTCTTGTTTAACCCAATGTTTTGTTATATGTGACTGTGATTACCCCATATAAGGGAAATGCTTTCATCTAATACAATTTAAATACAAATGTGTTGGTTTTTTTATATATATTTATTTTATTTGCATGTACAACCAAGATGGTACTAGGTGCCGCTGAACATTTTCCCGGTCATTCATACATTTTTACGTATAGATGCATGCAAATGTGATATATGTGCCTATAACTGTATTCAGTACACGTATTTCAATATGTGGTAGATACACTCTTTCTTTTCCGGGTAATGTGTGGTATATACACAAAAAGATAAATACGTGGATCTAAAAAGAGCATACTATTTATTATTTCAAATACCCATATGTGTGCTTCTTGTATTGCCCATATGTTGGAGTACTATTTGTTGATAAAACATTCACATTACATAGAATACACCCTTGCACATGTCGAACCGTGCAGTGGAGTACTACTACTATTACCACTGCATGAAGGAGAAAATCAGCAGAAGTCGTTTCATTGTAAACCCTATTGGACTGCTCGTTTCCTTGGCTATTTGCGGAGAAGAAGAGCAATAGACGTCGTTTCGTTGGTAAACCTTATTGAATGCTCACTGCATGATGTAGTGTTTGTTCAACACAGGTCCGGAGCAAATGAAGGTAAGATGGGCAGTCCATATAACATGTTGTTCATTCATCACATCTTATTTCTAAGAACTTCCTACAAAGTTCCTGGCCATTTTTTTCTTTTTTCTTTTTCCTTTGCAGGTTTATTTCGGGTGTTCTTTCCTCTCTATCTTTCTGTTTGTTCTTTCCAAAGAATAAAAATGTTTGAAGATTGCAAATATTTGTTCCTTTTTTTATAAAGTTTAAAATTTGAAAAAATGTTCTACTTTCAAAAAGTCAATAAAAAATTCTAAACAATATTCAAACTTTGAATTTTTTTAATAATTTTGAAAAAATCTCGCATTCTTTTAAAAATGAACATTTAAAAGATCGCAAATTTGGCCTTTTCCAAACAAAAAATATTTTGAAAATTTGTTCTCGCTTTTCAAAAAAATATTCTTGACATAAAACATATGATAGAATTTGAAAAAATATTCTTGACATAAAACATATGATAGAATTTTCAAGAAAATGAAAATATGTACTCATTTTCAATAAATTTCCTCAAATTTTAGAAAACCAAAAAGAAATCCTTTTTAAAAAAATGAATGAAGATAAAAACAAATGGCCACTACAGTAATTGTGCTGCTACAATGCGCCAATGGGACGGCTTCTACCCTGTTACCACACATGGTGTCATGGTGTTGGAAATGGGTGCAGATCAGCCACCACCACTGGAGGTGTCTGCCAAGCTTAATATGGATATATCCATGTGTGTGGATTGCATGCACCTGGTGGACAATTATGCTGAGCTAATGCTGGTGCACCATCAAAAAATCCACTAGGAACATATGTTACTAGGAATAATAGCAATATGTGGAGGTGGAAGTGCAACATGTATCGAGTGGATTCGGACAGCGGGACGCTATTTCACATTCAACAACTTTGGTGGCGCAGGGCGTGTCTTGTCATTGGGCATGTATTGCTCTCTGTCTATGCTTCCTGAGAGTTTCCCCACCGGCTCTATTTGTGTACTTTACCATGGTTTATATGACATTTGTAAGGAAATAAATTTTCTAGTAAGTGACTCCTTCCCGCCTTCACCTAATTGGACCTCGAGAAGATGCCTTACTTGGTCCCCATCACACACAAACAACATGAAGTTTATGTTGTTTGTGGAGATTTGTTATTATTGCATTTTGCAAATTATGGTCAGGTCAATGGTCAGTATAACTTGACTATGTTATGTCAAAATTGGGAACTGCTGCTTATCATTTTAGGACGTCTTTTGAGTCACTTATAGGATATTAATATGCTTAATGATCACTCAAGCTTGGAGACAACTAGTTGGGAAAAGTACGCTTAATGTTTGCAGGCCGCTTCTACCCTGTTACCACACATCGTGTCACACGGTGCTGAAAATGGGTGCAGATCAGCCACTTCCACGAGGTGTCTGCCAAGCTGAGTATGGATATCTTCATGTGTGTGGATTGCATGCACCTCGTGGACAATTTTGGGGAGCTAATGTTGGCGCACCATCAAAAATTCCATAGGGAACATTTGTTACTAGGAATAATATCAATACGTGTAGGTCGAAGTGCAACATGTATCGAGTGGATTCAGACACCGGGATGCTATTTTATGTTCAAGAGGTTCGATGGCATTGGGCATGTGTTGTCAATGGGCATGTATTGCTAATTTTGGGGTGCCACGACGGCATACTCCTATTGATAGTCTATCCATCTGCAATACTCTCGAGTATAGGAGCTATCCCATTTCTATGATGTTTAGAATCCATGGATACCCAACGTGTACTTTTTAAAAAAACAACCGATATATTTATTAATCCAAAGAAATGTTCTTACACTCATCCATTACAGCATACACCATGTAGGGTGGAACAGAATGGCAAAGAATCCCATCAGACCTAGTATAAAGCTAAATTTAGCAATCTCATGTGCCACCCCATTGGCAATCCGATTTATCTTTGACATATCAAAATTTTGGATCATCCTAGAGATACTCAGAGCCTCATTCATCAGATCAACCAGAGGGAACCTGTCAAGCTTTTCATTTGCAAGAAACAAATGTACGAAACACAACCAGTCTCTATAATAATAGATTGGTGATGGGTGATACCTATGTAAAGTCCCGTGAGGCAAACACAGAGCTCAGCTTCATTCACACAAGTACATTGAATAATAAAATCCCACGAAGAAACAATAATTTCTCCGGAACAATTACGAGCTACAACCCCTACGCTGGCTGCATTAGTACTCTCCACAAAACTAACGTCAACATTGATCTTGATATGGTCATTAGGAGGAGGTGTCCACACCACATGATCTTTTAATGGTGCATAATCAGCTACAACACGCTCACCTTCTCCTTACCTTTGTTTTTAGCATCCAATTGAACAGTGTCGTGATTGGACGTGAAAGTGGCCCAATAATTGTCCATAAAATGTGCAGAGGCGTTGATACATTCTCTCCCCTTCCCAATAATTAAATCATTTCTCAAATGACATGTTCACCAAAAAAGAAACAAGAATTGCTCCCTTTGCTGCAAGCTCAATTGAGCCAGAAAAATCAATAACCAATCTGGTCCCGAGCACCTGAAGAAAACTTCATCCGGAATATTCCACAACTCTCTCAAGGCCAAGCATAGAGCACTAGCTTTAGAACAACTCACGAGAGCATAAAAAGTCTCTTCATCGTCTACACCACAAATAGAATCATACCTGAATCATTTTGATGGTGCTTAACTCTATTCATTTGAACCACCAAGCTATTCGTTGCAACTCCCCACGCAAAAATCTTGATCTTCTGAGGGATATTAGCCTTCCAGATTAACTCCCAAATCACCCTTTGTTTCGCAGCCAGATTGGCCAACAATATCGTGACTATCCTTCAATTTAAGCCCAAATTGTACGCACTTTTAATAGAAAATATACCATTCTTCTCATGGTGCCTCGCAACAAAATCTCCATCCCTAGAGGCCTGAATACGAATCTTAAGAATCCCCCCCCCCCCCCCCCCCCCCATCATGTGGGTAGAATATGTCCCTGAGGATAATATTTTGCCTTCATCAACTTCGCACGAAGCGAGTCCGGATAAACCAACAACCTTGCCAACGTGTACTATTTTATCCCATTTGGTTAGCTATAATTTTGTACAGATCACTATTCATGTTTTGCACACGCCACTGTTGTTTTCGTTTGAAGGTACATACATGCAAATTTGTATGCATAGAAGTGTGTGTTCCACAATCTCTCGCAATACTTCCAGTTGGGAACATGCTTAGTTAAAATATAAAATATCTTTTTATACTTTACCATGGTTTAAATGACATTTGTAAGTAAATAAATTTTCAGGTAAGTGACTCTTTCCTGCCTTCTCCTAATTCAACTTTGAGAAGATGCCTAACTTGGTACTCATCACACACAAACACCATGAAGTTTATGTTGCTAGTATCACTTTCTTATTATTGCATTTTGTAAATTTGTTTTCTCGGTGACTTTCTATGGCCAGGTCAGTAGTCAGTCTCACTTGACTCTGTTATGCCAAAATTGGGACTTCCACTGGATCATGTGGTTTCCGTTGTTTTAGTTGAACTGGCTTTTCTTGATCATATTTTCTTATCATTTAAGATATCTTTTGAATTACTTATATGATATTAGAACCCAAATATGCCATTCCGCAGTTCACAAATTTTGCCCGCACTTGAAAGGAAGCGGTGTGGATTTTAGCTGTTAGTTTCTTTCTTTTGCCCGTATGACAGAATTACAGTGTACTTCGCAATTTTTAGTATGTAAGGAAGACGCAAGAAAATGTATACTTCCATTAATCTTGCTTGGAACTTCACTTACAGTGTTTAACTTCATTCATTCGAGAGTACCACAACCTAGTATCTTACGGGGCCAAGTATTTATGAATCACAAAGCGGAAGCAGGCAACACATGATATTATAGGAGGAGATCAGGTGACCGCTTCTTAGTTGTCAACATTTCTAAAACCAGTAAAATCTAGTTGTCGGGAAAATAACATGGATAAAGTATGTTTTTTAGACCTAAGAAACAGGTGCTCGGATTTGAAATTAATAAAGCCCGAAGCGAACCAACAAGGTACATCAATGTTTGTGCCGGGGACAAAGATCAGCTTATACAATAATAAACATCCAGAAAACATAAGGCTAGCTAAAAGAGCATAAGACAAAGCATGGGCTAGCTTGGGGGTGGTTTTGTAGCTGCATGGGCATCTCCAAGCAGCCCCATGTGCGACACGAGCACCACCTGTTCAAAAAATGTGGGCTAACTTTTGTCTTTTTCTCTTTCCTTTCTTTTTATTTTGTTCAGAATCCAGAAAATGTTCAAAAAATTGCAAAAAAAATCAGATTTTTTAAAATTCATAATTAGAAAAAATTTGTTCGCACTTGCAAAACTTGTTCACATTCCAAAACATGTTCAAAATTTTGAAAAATGTATGATTTTAAAAATATTTGTTAATTTTAAGTAAATTTTGGATTTTCTTAAATGTTTAGTTTTGTGAAAAACTACTCGCGTTTCCAAATATGCTGGCTATTCTGAAAAAAGCGTTCCCTTTTTAAAAACTTGTTCAATATTTTGAACAAATGTTAGTGATTTTCGAAAAAAGTCACATTTTCTATAAAAATGTTCCCATTAAAAAAATAGTTTTCCTGTTTCTTGAGAAAATGAATGAAACTAAAAGGTGGCTGCTAAAGTAGTCGTGCCGCTACAATGCGCGAATGGGACGGCCCAGTAGAGGAGTTCAGGTCACCACTTCCTAACTGTCAATATTTCTAAAACAAATTAAACTTAATTGTCAAGAAAATAACATGGATCAAGTAAGTTTTTTAGACCAAAGGAACTTGCTGCTCGGCTTTGACATTAATAAAGCCCGAAGGTATCCAAAAAGGTACATCAAAGGTTTGTGCTAAGAACATCATCAGCTTACAGTACTGAACATCCAAACAAAATAGAGGATAAGTTAAAAGAGCAGAAGGTACAATGGGTAGGCTAGCTTCCGGGTGGTTTTGTAGCTGCATGGATGTCTCTAAGCAGCCTTGTCTGTGACACGAAACCGCCTAATTAACATCCTTCCGTTTGGTGTGCACCTTCCACACGGCTGCAAGAGATGACAATTTTGAAGATAGAATCAGCCGGGTGATTAGATAACTTAATTAGATTGATTCTACAGTACATTCGTATCAGACGTTCCATAAAGCCTTTCAAGAGGTCTCAAGAAAATATCAAATGGTGGCCTAGCCTGCATAACCCTTGATAAATAGCGAAGAATAGAAACCCTGAATAGTTTTCCGTGGCCTAGGCAACATGGAATAACCTGTAGACGCACACGTACCTTATTTCCAATGATTGGGTCGAATCCAGCAATGAGTCCCAGCTGAATCCAGCTGAATCTTTTCATGGAAAGGCTGGAACTCAGACATCCCATTGGCGATGTCAATGATCTTTAACTGTAACTGATTATGATCCGTGCTATAGTCCATGCAGTAGATGGAGTTCTCCTTGAACCCGGAGACGCTTGCTGCACCTTGACTGTCGCCCTTGGTGAAATTAGTCGACACGAACAGTGTCAATCTGGGGGCGTTCTTCACCCTCATCCACTTCGGCCTCCTAGAGAAGATATTGCTCTTGTAGACACGGCAGAGGTTGGTGCAGCCCGGCACTTTGGAGGTGACGAGGTACAGCTCGCCATTCACTTGCATATACTTGCAGGCCCAATCCGATTTCTTTTTGGGAGCTGCATGCAAAGATCGAATCCATGTCGCCGTGGGAGATGCGCCGGCAACGTCGCAGATAGAGATAGCTCCCACTACCTCCACGTCCGGGGAGACAAACCTGCCGTTATGCTCGTTGAAGATCGCCAGGAACCTGCTGCCGCCGAAGTGAACCACGGACGTGACGCAGCTTTTTGGCCCGTTGGTGTCGAGCAACGTCCATGGCTCCATGCAACGTCGACGCCCACGCGTTAGAACGCGATGGTGCCAGTGCCGCCATCGCCACGCAGTCCCCGGAGCCGGTCGGGGACGAGGAGAGCACGATCTCGCGGAACATCTCACTCTTCTTCATCTCTTCTAGCCTGACCCACTCGTGTTGGCCGCGGACAGCAGGAAGGATGACCCAGTTGCCGTCCGGAAAAGTGTAGTGCCTATAGGAGGCCGCCAGGACGCGCTCGTCGGCTGGCGGAAGCTCGATCGTGGCACCGGTCAGCGGGTTGAGAAGTGTCACGCACCCGGCCTCGTCGACCAGCGCCAGCCACCCACACGATGAGCCGCACAGTGTCTTGCCTCGCAGCGACGGGAGATTCCTCGTCAAGGTCGTCTCCCCGCCGTCTGCCGCTGTGAAGAAGGTGACGGCGATGTCCGATGAGTTGGGGCAGAAGGGCAGCATCATCAGCATCGGCGCCAAGTACTTGGTGAACGGCAGCGCGGCGCGCCATCCGGGGCACATGGACCGGAACTTGAAGGTGTCCCGCCGCGAGTGGAGCATCTTGCCCATGTGCTCCAGGAGCTCCTCCCGCAGACTGCTCCGGTCCCGATACTCGTCCAGAAGAACAGGTCTGGGGCCGTCGCCGTCGAGAGGAGTCGGCACGTCATATGGATGGAGATGGATTTGATCGGGAGCAAGAGTAGATTTCAACGTATGGGCATCAGATGGGCAGATGGATCGATCATGGAGGAGCTGATGATAAAATATATTAGCAAGAAGTTGGCAGCAAATTGGAAAGTTTTCACGCGCAAGAGAGGAAGAGGAATGCATTGAAACGTGCCTAGCTGTTCTCCTCTGGCGTACGTGAGTGAACGCGCTCGCGTTTTCTTCTTTCTATAAATTTGAGTCGTGTGTTTCTGACCTTTTTGTTACGGTTTTTTTCTCTGTTTTCTTCTGAGTCGACCTAGATTTCCTTATGTCTAAATTAAATTGTTTTTTTTGCGGGAAAAATTAAATTGATTGTTGAAAATACAATTTCCATCATTTCAGGCAAAGTGCACTTTTTATTGAATGGGCGTTGCATTTTTACAAATTTAGTGCTTGGACATGATTTTTAGGACTAGCACAACAATTATTTTAAACACGGAAACTTTGGGGTTGCAACAAACATCCTCCCATGGTGACGGCGATGTTATTTTTCCATAAAAGGAATCAGGTTCCAATCCCCTTTCGGTGCTGCTTGCTTCGGCGTGTCTTCATAAGATAAGCATCAACCGTTGACTTCTCGGACAGTCCCTTATTTTGAGGTTTTGCGGCGAGTTAGTTTCAGCATGCTACTGACTCTCTCGTGCTACATGAGGGAAACCCAACATTACGCACATATTTCCTAGCCCAACCTTTTCCGATTTAGATCTAGGCGCCCAGGCCATGGCCGGCCACCGCAAGAATTCCCGGAGGGGATCCCCGCGGGCGGCCGAGATTGACGCCTCCTGGACGAGCTTCTCGAGCTGGTGTTCATGCACCTCCCCTTGTCCGCCCACCTGGTCCGTGTTGCGAGCACCTGCAAGCGCTGGCGCCGCGTAATCAGGTGACAGCGGCGGCTTCCTCCGCCGGTTTGGATCTCTCCACGGCGTACCCGACCACGTCGTTGGCCACTACTGCGTTGAGGACTGCTACGGCTTCCCGCGCCCTCCTAGCCTTAACCCTGTCTTCGTACCCTCCTCCTCCCCTTCGTTGTGGGTGGACACCATCATCGATTGAAATCTGGCGCTCAACTTCCTCCCGCTGGGGGAATTTTTAGCGATTACCGCTGGGAGCTCACCGACATCCGGTCGGCCTCCTGCCCCTCTTCCACAGGTCGCGGGCGCCACGCCTCCTCATCTGCGATCCCCTGGCCTGGTGCTACAAGGAAATCCCTTGCTCGGCGTGGTTCCATGGCTGCAACATGCTGGGTGCTTTCCTCCTCGGCGGCGAGGACGCGGACGCGGGCATTAGCCTCTCAAACTTCAGTGTGACGTGCATGGTCTTTCGCCTTCGGGACCGCAACGCCAGGGCATGCGCCTTCTCTTCTGCCGCCGGCGGCTGGACCTCCGCCACCGCACTTAGCAGCAAGCAAGTCTTCCCCGACGGGGACTTGGACCCCATCCATTTCGAAGGGAGCAACGATTGGTCCGCCTACTGGACGGTCGGAAACAACACTGTTATTGTTCTGGACAAGGACGCCGCCGAGCTCCTCTCTTTTGTCATGCCAGACAATGAGGAGGACGCTGCGCTCTGGGAGAAGTGCCACGACAGCACATGCCGTGGCCACCTGCGATCCAAGCTTTCTTATCCTAGCTACATTGGTTTGGTGAGCTGCGGATAGGCCATAGGTTCTGGACTCCTCAATCGGCCGTTTATTGTGATGATCCTAGAGCACCATATCATACGTGTGTTCTCTAGGCATCAAGTGGGAAACAGTTTGAGAAGTTCAATTGCGTTTGTTTGTAATCATATACAAATTCAGTACAATGGATTGTTTCTTATTGCTGTTTGTAATCATATACAAATTCAGTTCTATTGCGTCTGTTTTTAAGATTACTTTCATAAACCTGAAATTGTTTGTACCTATTTTGAACGTTTATCCGTTCTTAAGATTTCTTTCATATACATGAAATTGCTTGTTTAACTAGGAGAGGGGGTTTGCCGATGAAGTATTGGGGGGGGGGGGGGGGGGGGGGGGAGGGGTGTTCCTACGACCCGCTACAAATCTGATGTTGGAGTTTTAATTATGGCACATCGAACATTTTTTTATGGCAAATTGCTTGTCAGGCATGTGACACATAATTTGTCATAAACACTTTCGATTTGCCATGCTTAAAACTCTGACGTCATATTAGCATTTATGTTTTCCTATTCATAACACTAAACTTCGAACAGTGACCGAAGAAACACTGATGAGAGGATAGACAAGAAGTTGGACAGTTGGCGGTACAAATTCCTTGGATGGTAAATTGGTTCTATTGTAGTCCAGCTTAAACAATATTCCATGCTCATATTATATGATGTCTCTGTTTGAAATTCCTGAAGCAGCTTTACGGTGGCAAGGTAGCAAAAATTATCTCATAGATATCTGGTTAGTTGGTCGTTCGTGTTGCCACCCTATAGGCAGGGTGTCCTATGGGTTATAGATCTAGAGGTCAGGAATGATCAACTATTGCTGATGTAAAAGTCAAACCTGATCCATCACATTCTATGCATGTTCTACCTATAAACCCTGATGGGCTACCCCGGCCATACGAGCCATCTGAGCGCGCGAGCGATCTATGGCCGCCTGATCTTTTTACTTTGGTTGCTTAGCTGCTTGGCCGTTCATCCATTTTCCACACACGCACTTGAGCTGATGCTGGATGACTAGTGGGTCGTTCTCCTATGGTGCAAAGGGATAGTGGCTAGCTGGTTTTTCTCTGGTTTGATGTACGCGAACTAGGAGGTGTGGGGTAGATCGCGTTGAGTGTGGTGAAAACCCTAGCACCAATCCCTCTCTTCCTTGACGCATGCTCTCCACCACCATTGCTCCTTCTCCTCCTCCTCGCTTCTCTGCTCCTCTGCTCTCGAAACCTGAATGCATGGTCGCCGCCGCCTCAGCTTTCTCTATCTTCCCATAGGACAACACCCTCACTTTCTCCATTCATCGAGCCATCCCCGGAGTTAGGCCTCCATTTTTGTGTGATTAAGCCTCCTTCTTTTTAATGTGTTTTTACACTGGCGGTTACACGGTTGATTGCTTTTTTGTGTGCATCACTTGAATTGGGTTGAGCTGTTCTCGCACGTAACACACCTAGGAATGGATCCAAAGGCAGCACACATGAATGATTCACCCCTTGCAGGTGGGCCCACCAGCGACCCCTAAAGCCCCGATGGAACATGAGCCAATACTCCTAGGGAGCTTAGAATCTTAGAAGCAAACTAGTGACAAGGATGCATGCCAATTAGACGGGTCATTAAGTTGTCTTTTGGTCTGCATGTATGAACCCCATCGGCCTATAATTCCTTTGAAGCAAACTTAATTGGACTAATGTCGCATGAGATAATCAAACAAATAAGCTAATCTGGTAGCTTAGGTACTGTATCTGCAAGGAGATTAAGGTCACTAATTCTACAGGATAAGTGTACACCATTGTCGACACCTTTGTGTCGTAAGTTCATGCCACGTTGTCAGTTTGCATCATTCATTATGCAGAATAACTGTACTCAATCTTATACCCTTTGGTATTGTCAAGTTCATGTCATGTTTTCAGTTTACATCATTCATTCTTCCATGGTGCCTCTCATTGTATACTTGGTTCATGATATATTGGCCCATGAAGGCGCCCGCCTCATCATGCACAATGGATAGTTGCTTCATCAGCAGCCTCATTCTCCTCCCCACAAGTCTGCAACCCTTTGTCAATCACATCTTAATTCAAACTCCATCTTCGCCCCTCCTCCAGCTTAACGGTGATGCAGCCGGTGTAGCCCAGCAACTTGGCCAAGGCGCTGACGTGCTGGACTCAGGGAAGAGGGTGCCGGGCAGGAGGCCAGTCTTGAAGAGTCAGATGAATTGCTTGGTGAATTAGTATATGCCCTCACTGCACTACAAGAGGACTACAGTTGGCAGTGGGAGGAGATCAGAGGGAGTTGACATCATGGACGAACTTGCCGAGGCGGAAGGCAGCCAAGGATCGACTGGAAGGACTTGAGGCGAGCGGATTCAAACCAAATTTAAAGTAGATAAAATTATTCAATGGACATGAATTTTGATAGATCAACATCCAAAAGAATGTTTAATCTCCTGAAATTTGGATATTTTAGTGAGATCTAGAATTTTAAGTTAGCAAAATTTCAATGGTGCAACTTGCATTTTTTCATTAAGTTTCGGTTTTGTGAAAGAAAGTGTAATTTACATTTCTCATTATGCAAAACTAGGACTCCCCCTCTCACCATCCTGGATCGTGATCATCGTTGGATCATCTCCATCTTGGCCAGCCACCAACCACCTAATTTGTAGCTAGCAATCAATTTCACTCTCTTTCCTCAAGACCATGGCGCCCTTCACTATTCAAAGAAGTCCGAGATTGCAGGGCCGCATCATGGATGTGTCGTGCAAACTCAGCTGTTCTATGCGGCACAATGGCCGGTACTAGTGGACGAGATAGCCTTCGTGACGCTGCTCAACCCATTCACATGCGGCACCATCGCGCTCCCACCGGCCAACAACATGCTCGGGGTGGCCTACATTAGATCACTATACATGGACATCGACAGATAGTGGGTCATCCGTTCCTTTCCAAGGAGCGTGGTATTATGCTAAGCGAGATGCTGGAGCTACTGTCCACACTGACTCGACATACTACATCTGATGGTGGTCCCACCAGCATAGCCGTCTTCACACAGTCAGCTGAGTCACGCAGCGGGAGCTTCTGGCAAAGGTGCGTAGGAGGTTGCATGCCATATCAGCGATGCACTTGGAGCCACGCCTAGAGCTTCGAAAACACCCCTTAACACCTTATTCAATAAATCATTCACTTACTCTATACAACGAAATCGAGTTGTACTCCACCCCGAACCAAACACCAACACCGCACCCCAACCGAACTGCAGAAACCAGGGGGAAAATCTAGCACCCAACCCACTTCCCACTACTCTTCTCCGTGATTCCCCCCACCTCAACCCCAACTCCCCATTATCCCCGCCCATGGTCTTCCTCCGCTGGGTAACCTTCCCCATGATACACCAGCTGTGTTGCCCTTCTCTACCTCCCACCACGTAGGCGTCCTCCCTACCATTGGATACGCGAGCCATGGTCCCGAAGCCTTCCTATGACGCCGACTTCACACGACACCACGCAAGACACACCGCCTTGGTGCTACATGAGCACCTGAGCCATGCACGCCACCCTACTACCACCAGTGCCTCCTGTCGTCGTGGATCTTGCCACTCCTCTGTGACTAGTTTCCTTCCACGTGCCACCACGTCCCGGTTGCATACTATTGCACCCAACTTACATCGATCCCATCCCATGCAACTCTCATGACAGCCGCTGCCAGACCAAAGCTAGCTACTCAATTCCGACACCTCATGCACTCCGATTTGCTACAAGATCTACCGGCACCACAACCACCCCATCGCATTGCCTTGACCCCCATAGAAACCAGTCGCCCCACCCCTCCGGTTTCCTCTCCGGATAGCAGCGCCGCCACCACTCCACCTTCCTCTTCCTCCGCTTTCCTCTCAAGGAAACGACGTAGTTCGCCAGAGCAACCCCCGCCGCTCTCTCATCCCCGATACGCATATCACAGGCATCGCAACTATCCGCTTTGCTTTTCCCCTGTTTTGTTTGTCCCCTGTTTTATTAATGGTTGTTGATTGAGGAGAAGAGAGAGCCCTGGTAAAGAAGAAAAGACCATGCTTCCATTGCGAAGTCACAAGTGAGCTCCTCTTCTTGAAAAAAAATCTAAAATTTCCCCCTTTTCCCTGTTTGCTTCTCCGTGAGTTGTGCATCTGGGAAGCGGATGAAATCTCTCGGAACTAGGGTTCCAGATCTTGCTTCCTTGTCGAGTGTTACACGGGTTTGTTGCTGGTGGATAATATCTCGTAGAGCAACAAACAAATATGGGGGGGGGGGGGGGGGGATTTAGATTTGTTCAAGAAGAGGAGCTCACTTGTGACTCCGCAATGGCAGCAAGGCCCTTCCTTCTTTACCATAGGAGGCACCCAATCTTTGAAGCTGCTCAACCAATTCACGTGCGTCACCATCGCGCTCCCGTCAGCCAACAAGAAACTTTGGGAGGCCTACATTAGATCATTGTACATGGACGTCGATGGAGAGTGATCGTCCATTCCTTGGTCAAGAACCTTTGTATTATGGTAGGCGAGACGCGGGGCCTGCTATTTGGCTACATCGTGCTGTGCTCACATTCCGACTCTAGGAACTACATGGCCATGACGCAGCTTGCTTTACCTTACAGTGTCGCCTTCTGGGCGTCGGGTGGACATAGTGTAGACGCTGTTCCACGAAGACCTAAATAGCCACATCAGGTCGGTCATTCCTGGCGATCGGACAAGTCGTCGTGGTCTCCATCTATTACCTTTTCGGTGCTAGTTGGAGTCTGTTGGCCGCTGCGGAAATGCCTCCGTCCACTAGGACAGATCTACACCCCCCCCCCCCCCCCCGCAGCTACCTGCAAGTGGACGCAAGCTTCACCTCGTTCGGGATGTGCTACAGATTTAGAACCGCCACACACAGGTCTACATGTGTGATGTTTTCACTGGGAAAATGACGTGCTCTGGACTGAAGGATGTTGGCCATCAGACATTGTTTGTGTCAAATATGAAATATGTTCATGTCAGGCCATTGTGGAGCAAGCATTGCGGGGCTCATTACGAATTCTGACCACAACCAAAACAAGTGATGTGGGCAAAGCGGCCATTCTGGTTTTGCTGGGAGTTGGGTTGGGGTGCAGGTGCTGCGGTTCTAGGAAGTTGTGGGGCAGCATACTCTTGCAGTGGTGGTTGCTGAACACGGGGCTTGTTGTTTCCTGAGCTTCCTAGTGCCGGCTTTTTGCACTTGCGAATGTCTTTTATTGCGTGATGCTTGTCTTCAAGCAGGAGGGCCTTGTTCACCATTTCTAGGAAGTTTGTGAAGTCATAAAACAATAGCCGGTATTGCATTTCTTGACGCAATCCTTCCATAAATCGTTCCATCTTGGCGGCTTCGGTAACTCCTTGAATGGATTGGAGGAGGCATCACGAAATGTTCAATCTGAATGAACATGTCCAGATGATAGGTCCACGAGCGACCTTGTTTGTCAGTGTATGTGACTAAGCTCACTTTGAGGAAGCCATTGGTGTTCACTGTAGATTTAAAATTAAGAAGACTGACATTTTTTCATCTCAAAGTCGGTTCTGGTTTTGAAAGCGGTACTTCAATTTAGTGAAAGTGCAACTCATCTCTAAATATCTCAACTATATTTTGGTGGGTACTGAAATTTTTGTAGCCTCGCTAATTTCAAACCAAATTTAAGTCGGGTAAAATTACTTAAATTTCAGAAATTTGTGATACATTGAAATCTGATTTATTTATTTTTGTAATTTTGGATATTTTAGTGAGGTCTGGAATTTTCATGGTGCAAAAAAAAAATTGATCCTGGGTGCAGCTTACACTTTTTCACACAGTTGCATTTTTCTTAAATGTGCCCATCACATTTTTCAGTAAACTAATCTAATGCTCTTCTGAAAGCAACTTAATTAGATATAAGAAAATATCACTTTTATTTTCCGTTGTTCATATTTTCTTTTGTCTAATACAATGTTCGAGAAGTGGAACATGCACTTTTTCACGAAGAGTGGAGATTTGCTGCCCCTGGGTGAGGTGCATGACATACCTGAATCTAAGAGATGAAAACAATCGAATATCTCCATATCACTTATGATAGACCATATTACCGTTATAAATCCGGGACTTATTAGATGTATCTTCACAATGGATGTATATTTGGAATAAAGCACTTTCTGGAAGGGTGATGTTAAGGAGCAACACTCAACTAAATTCTAGGAAACATGCTCTGTATAAAGAGATTGGACCACAAGTACCTACTTCATGTTGTACAACTCCCTTGGATGAAAACAAAATAATTTGACCCAGTTCCATCCCATGAGTTTTTCCAACTCATATCAGTGTTCATTTTAAACAAATAGACCATCCTTCCAAAGAACAATACACGCGTTATAAGAAAACCATCCAGATATAACAACTTCGTTGAATTACACTTTGATAGCTGGGTACATTAATCGATCACATGTTTGAATCGCAGGCAAATACGATTGAGCATAGCTAAAGTAAAGCGAAGCAAATACAGGATTCAGATAACTTAACAGAACAATTTAAACATTTAGGTGACCCCAAAACAATCCAAGCCTTAATCCTAGAGCTTCAAAGTGAGATCAATCCCGTCAGCAGTAGTCTCTTCCAGATTCACTTGACGCACCCCTTGCTGGCGTGCCAGGTGACCTACATCTCTGGTGCCGGGA
Source organism: Triticum timopheevii (assembly GCA_963921465.1). Classification (NCBI taxonomy): domain Eukaryota; kingdom Viridiplantae; phylum Streptophyta; class Magnoliopsida; order Poales; family Poaceae; genus Triticum; species Triticum timopheevii. Next base: position 481,462,875 of record OY997270.1, on the reverse strand, counting down.
TAGCCGCTGACGGCCTGCACCAACACTGCAGAAGATGGTTGAGCCGGAGGAAGGCTTGTGCCGGTTTGCCATGGCAACGAAGGCGACATGAAGCGGGGCCTGGGGTAGTAGTGGGTGGAAAACAGGTTGGCATGCCGGCGAGCGTTGTGAAAGTAGGTGGCGTACAACGGCGCCCAGGTCATGCGCGGCAGGGACCAAGCGGGATGATGCTCCATGCGCGGCTTGTGGTTGTGCACCTTCTGGTGGCTGGCCCGCCCCCGCACGGTCTGGAAAGTGCATGGGCAAAACCTGCACTTAAACGTGCCCACCTGAGCCTCCTTGTTGGAAGACGATGACGAGTCGGCTGGCAGGGTGAACACAGTGGAACCAGACGAGGACACCATCTTTCTGGATTCGTTGGAGATGTGTATGTAAGAACTGATCGTTTTGTGTGCTTGCTTGTAGCCTATGGTTGGGATTTTATAGCAATGGAACGGGGTGAGGGATGGGTCATGTGACTGCTAGCTAAGGATGGAAGTAAACACTTTTTGGATAAACATGCATGGTAGCGTTATTTGTAGGAGTGAAATCATTTTCATAATTCTCCATATAATTACTCACTAATACCTCCTAACTATATGTATTTCCTGTCAATGATGTCATAAATTCTGTTTGCATCCATTAAATTACTCTTTTTAATTCTTAGAAAATGTTGTTCTTTCTCATTAAAAAACTATATTAGACTAATGTATAAACTTGTGATGCTACAGTTGTAGAGTCTACTTCCACTACACGAAAAATGGTAATAGGCTGATTATTAAAAACGCTCTATGAAGCAACATTAAACTCGGCGAACAATTGAAATAATCTTTTCACAATATGCCATTAGCATCTCAGTGAAGAACGAGGGTGTTTTTTTTGAAAAGGAGGATGTACCCCCGGCCTCTGCATCTGACGATGCAAGCGGCCATATTATTAATTATTCCCAAAGATCTAAGCCTGAAGCCACCATCTTGGCAACGCCTATTGCTCCTATCCCCTGATGAAGTGGTGCCAAATGTCCGAGGCTAATACCAAACAGACATCGCAACAAAGCCTAACATCTAAAGCCGGATGCCCCATTCAAGCCACTACCTAGACTGGGTCACACACCGGTCCGGCACACTCCCAGTGAGCATCGCACGCTGCAAGGGCCATCACCTCTATCTTCCATCGATTCATCCTCAGAGCAGAACTGATGCATCAACCTTACAAGGCCTCTCTGCCATCGACGCCACCACGACGGTAGACATCGTCGCCCTCCTGCGCAAGTCCGTCAACCCACATCGAAAGCCGAGCCTCCACTGCGCCACGCTGTCGAGACCCGCCATCTTCGATGCGGAAGATGAAACCCCGCTCCGCCTCTAGACCCTTCCAATCAGCGCCTGCTCCAAAACGATGCCCTCAAGAGGGAGAACGGCGCCATAGTTTCCGTCATCATCCGACCTGGGAGGCCCAGATCCAGGGTTTCCCCCGAAGCAGATGCCTCCTGGAGGAAGAGGGGCACGCCAACTGCAGCTGCCCAAGAATACGAGCCGTGCCCACGACCACTTAGCTCTCTCAACGGCGCCTTCAAGGAGGACACGATGACATGAGCACCGTCGCCCTAGGGTTTTCACCAGAGAAACCGTGGAGTGGAAGAACGAGGGTGCTGCGAATCAGAAAACCATTGAAATTCATGTTTATCCAAGTTAACTGTGCTAGGTGCTAGCCCCACGAGCCGTGTAATCCACCTATTACACGCTCTCTTGCGCGTGTATGTTGAGTATCAAGGTTATTTAAAAAACGTAGATAGTGTAGGATTTATTTTATCTTGCCTTGTACTCCAAGAAGATCATGTACTCCTATGTATATGCGCACGAGACTCAGCAATACAATCAACAATTCCACCAATTCCCTCTCTATTCCTTCTTACATGGTATTAGCCTAACCCCGATCGAAATCCTAGCCGCCGACGCTTCCGCACCACGCCTTTCCTGGACTGTCGATCTCCATGATCGCCACTGGAGGCCACGCCGCGCGTACCTAGGGTTTGTCTGCCATTCGTGTTGACCGTCCGCCCTAGAGAATGTTTTCCCGATCCTTTGATCCGGTTTTTCTCTCTCTCTCTCCGCTCTCATTGATTGGCATTTCTTTTTAGTTTTTCGATCTAAAATCGGTTTACGCCGCCCCCCGCCGCCGTCGACCCCGCGCGCCTCTACTACAACACCAACATGACGACCCAGCCTCTTCTCAGACCCAGCAGCCTCGCGCGATGCGGGGCCCATGATGGCCGTCATCCGCGTGTCTGTCGGCCCGTCGATCTGCGCCGGCCGTCGCCGCCCTATCCCCGAGTACAGCACATCCTCCATCGATCGAGCAACGGGCTTCCACCGTGTCGCCCATCAGGCCGCAGTGCCGTCGGCTTGTGGTTCTCCCCGCCGTTGCACTGACCCGCTTCGTCGCTGCGTCGCCCTTTCGGGCCTTAGCGCATCGTCACGCGGTCCACGCCGCCGTCCCGAGGTTGTTCCCGTGGTTGCAACGATTCACCTGCTGCCGCAGCGTCGCTCCTTCGGGTCATAGTACCGCAGCCCGCGGTCCACCGTCGCCCCGAGGTTGTTTGCTCCAGGCTATCCCCATTGCTGCTGGTGCTTGTGAGCTGCCTTCGGATTTCCTCGAAGAGGAGAGGAGATGCAGTACTTTAAAGATAAATATTTCCCTCAGTTAAGAACCAAGGTTATCAATCCAGTAGGGGAATCACACAAAGCCTCGTGAACAACACCTGCAGACACAAAAGTAAATACTTGACCCAGTGCAAACAAGAGGGTTGGCAATCCCCTAGGCGGTTACTTGCAAGGATTAAATCTTGTAGTGGTAGATAGATAAATTGTAAAGATAAAATAAAATAAAATTGAAAATTGGAGGAAGGCATTTTTGTGTTTTTATATATATGATAAAGGTAGACCCGGGGACCATAGTTTTCACTAGAGGCTTCTCTCTCAAACACATGGCTTATGGTGGGTAAACAAATTACTGTTGAGCAATTGATAGAGAAAGACATAGTTATGACGATATTCGGTGCAATGATCACGTATATAGGCATCACGTCCGAGACAAGTAGACCAGCTCCTTCCTGCATCTACTACTATTATTCCACCCACCGACCGCTATCCAGCATGCATTTAGGGTATTAAATTAATAAAAACATAGTAACACCTTAAGCAAGATGACATGATGTAGATGAAGTAAACTCAACTAATATGAATAAGCCCCATCATTTTATCCTTAATGGCAACAATACAAATGCGTGTCTTGTCCCTTTCTATCACTGGGATAGAGCACCACAAGATTGAACCCATCACAAAGCACCTCTCCCCCTGAATATAAATTAGTCTAGTTGGCCAAACCAAACGGATAGATCGGAGAGAAATACAAAGCTATAACAATCATGCATAAATAAGTTCAGAAAAGACTCAAAATGTTTCTCATGAATATTCACATCATAAATCCACAATTCATCAGATCCCAACAAACTATCCGCAAAAGAAGATTAAATTGGATAAAACTTCAAGGACATCGAGGAGAACATTGCATTGAAGATCAAAGAGAGAGAGGAAACCATCTAGCTACTAGATATTGACCTGTAAGTCTGTTGTAAACTACTCATGCATCATCCGTAGGGCAGCAAGGTTGATGTAGAAGCCCTTCGTGATCGATGTCCCCTACGGAAGAGTACCAAAGAAGGCCTCCAGATGGGACCACGGAAGAATAGAGGCTTGCGGCGGCGAAAAAAGTGTTTCAGGTGGCCCTCTGTTAGTTTGGGAATATTTATCAATTTATAGAGGCGGAATTAGGTCACGAGGTACCACGAGGGGCCCACAAGCTCAGGGGGCGCGCCTGGCCCCCCTGGTCGCGCCCCTCGAGCTTGTCTCTCCCTCGTTACTCTTTTGGCCTTCTCCCGAACCATCTAGGTTCACTTCTGGTCCAGAAAAAATTTATCCAAACATTTTTTTCCCATTTGAACTTCATTTGATATTGATTTTCTGAAAAGCCAAAAACAAGCAAAAAAAGCAAGAAGTGGCACTGAGCACTAATTAATACTCCATCCATCCGGAAAAGCTTGTCCCTCAAATGTATGTAGCTAGCACCAAGTTAGCGTTAGATACATCCATTTGAGAGACAAGATTGGACAAGTTTTTTCATGCGGAGGGAGTAGGTTAGTCAAAAAAATGATGTAAAATTGCATATAAAACATTCAACATTGATACTATAATAGAATGGAACAATAAAAAATATAGATAGGTTGGAGACGTATCAAGCATCCCCAAGCTTAATTCCTGCTCGTCCTCCACACTAGTAGCAAACGGCCCATTTGGCCCGCTTCCAGAGGCCCTTTAGCCCCGGTTCAGGAACCGAGACTAAAGGGTCGGTACTAAAGCCCAAACCATTTAGTCCCGGTTCACTTACGAACCGGGACAGAAGGGGCTCCATGTGGCCGCTGTGGGGTGCCCAGGCAGGAGGTCATTTAGTCCCGGTTGGTAATTCCAACCGGGAGCAATAGGCCTCCACACGTCAGTAGCTGGCAGGAGCTGATTTTTTTTAAATGGGAGGGGGGGTTGGGGTTTTGGAGGGTTAATTTAGGGGTTTCATATTGTGTTTAGCTAGTTAACAGAGAGAAGTGCCTTCTCTTATCTCGGTGCTTGGTCGACGCTAGCTACTATACATATAGAGAGAAGTGTCCTCTTTTATGCTACTATAATTTTGTGGAGTGCAACTAAGCGGAAAACATTTCTACTTAATTAAACATCTAATTGCATAACAACTTCACTTCCAGTACATAACACCTTGAAAATGCTTAAACAACTGCAGTACATAACAGGTTCAGCGTACTGAACATAAACATTAACACTTGTCTAACTGACACTCACCGCATTTCTTCATTTCTGCATCTCCTTCATCTTCTTGATGCGGTCAGAGTGGCGAATGCCGACGCGGATGTAGGTCTCCGCCTCGATTGGCATGCTCATGTTGCCGAGATGTGGGATCCCCGGCGCCACCATGTACAGGTCATCGCGGGCAGGCGGCTGCAGCTGCTGCGCCACCTCCACCACGAGCTGCTCCTGCTCGCTGTCGTCCTCCACCTCCACCACCATGTCTGCACCTGGCTCCTCCTCCTCCTCCTCCTCATATTCACTGCTCTCTCCCTCGCTGTTAGAGTGGATAATCACCTGCTTCACTGCAGCTGGTTTGGCGACCACGATGCCAAAGAGACATCCACTGGAGCTGGAGGGGCGCGACGGCGGGAGCGGTACTCGTACCACCTAGCACGCTGACGCGGATCTAGTGAGTTTTCCACTTCACTCATAGCCCAAAGGAAAACAGCGATAGGAGGAATTCCATGGCCGTCGGGGAACATCGTCTTCTTCTCATCATCTGTAGCCACGGCGATGAGGCCCCTAGCATGGTCGACGCACATCTGCAAGCTGGGAAACCTATTGCATGTCTCTTCTACGTCCGCCCTTTTCTCTGCATCTCCCTTGCAGAATTTGCTGACAGTCTCCTCCCATCGATCTTGAGCACGGCGAAAAGATTATGCAGACGACCTCTTCTTAGGTGCCATGGCCGGCATCGAGAAGCAATGGGAGTGGCCGGATGAGTTGCTTATCCCTTGAATCAAGCCCAAGTGACCAAAATGCTATTTAATCTTATCTAGAACAATAAAAGCACAAAGAATTATTCAAAGACCAAAATGATATTTTGTAAGTGCATTCGTAAGTGCATTTTTAAGTGCATTTTCTTGTCAGCCAAGTGACAGAAGTCCATGACCAACAAATTAGCAAACTAGTACTTTTGTAAGTGTATTTTTTAAACATCATATTTGTATTGTCATGTACCAATTTTTTTAAGCATCCTATATATTAATTGTGAAAAGAACATAATGCACTCGCTTACAATAGTAATGCTAGATGTTAGTTCTTGGAATCTTCTTATACTGAATTATATAGAATATAACATCGGTCATTCTAGATTCATCGATGTTGTCCATTGAAACATATCATCGAGAGGGGAAGTCAACCGCCGGTTATCACTATACACCGACGTCGGGTATTTTCTCAAATAACCGAGAGGCACACATCTACCATCGGCATTTCCTCTCATAGGTGAGAGTTTTGTTTTCACCTTCGGCTATTAAAAATCAAACCCTTTTTATATTATCTACCCTTTTTATCAATGCAATCATCATATATATATATATATATATATATATATATATATATATATATATGCACAAAAATATATATGAAAACTTAGGACATCCTCATACATACACATACATATCATCATATACACTACATATCATCTGTTAAAAAATTCATCATATATATATAAAAAAGGACAGAGAGGAGGCCGGAAGCCGACCGGACCGAATGGGAGTTTTCTATGAACCAAAAGAATGCCACATGACATGTCCGATGACCGGACCGCCTCTCTCATGAATGTCCGACATCCCCGCCTCTCTCTCATGAAAAAAAATATTCTATGAATAAAAAAAATACCATATTATGTGAATAAAAAAACATCATATTCCATCCACACCCATGCATACATATGAATAAAAAACATCATATATATGATCATATATGAACAAAACAAACATCATATTCTATGAAAAAAATCATCACATATATGAACAAAAAAAATTTATGAAAAATCAGGACATATTATCATATATACACATACATGTCATCATATACACTACATATCATCTTTCAAAAAATCATCATATATATAAAAAAAGGACAGAGAGGAGGAGGTCGGCTGGACCGAACGGGGAGGAGAGGTGCGACGTGGTCGGGGCAGGCCGGGGGCGCGGGGCGGCGTCAGGGCAGGGCCGGGCACGGGGCGAGCAGCGTTAAGGAAGGGGGCACGGGCCGGCGCGTCGGGGCAGCCCAGGGACGCGGGGCAACGACGATGAGGTGGGTGCGGCGACGGCGACAGTGACCTCAGGACGGCTCGGGGAGGGGACATCGACGTCGGCGCAGGGGCGCGGCCGGCGTCGAGGAGTAGCCTGGCGGCGTTCGAGAGAAGAATGGGCGGGTGGGGGGAAATCTCCTAAGTGGTGGGTTATATAGCAACCACCTTTGGTCCCGGTTCGTGGCAAAAACCGGGACCAATGTAGACCTTTAGACCCGGTTGGTGCCACAAACCGAGACCAAGGGTCAATTTCCAGCAGCCCAAAGGGCGGGAAGCAGAGACCTTTGGTCCCGGTTCATGGCACCAACCGGGAATAAATGTCAATTTCCAGCAGCCCAAGTGGCGGGAAGCAGAGCCATTTGGTCCCAGTTTGTGGCACCAACCGAGACTAAATGTGGGCACTAGTCTCGGTTGGTGGCAAAAACTGGGACCAATGGCATGTGCCTACACAGCCACGGTACGGCAGAAGTTTAGTCCCACCTTGCTAGCTAAGAGAGGCCAGGACCTGTTTATAAGCCCTGCTGCTCCTTCGATGTCAAGCTCCTCTATAATGCAGGCTTACGGGCCTAAACATACTCGCTCTGCCTGTGGGCCTACTGGGCCATCTGCGGGCCTGAATCCTAGCCCATGGTTGGGTTTCTAGTCATATTCACGCCATGGTGGCCCAGTAGGGGCATTTTTTAATTTTTTTTCCTGTTTTTCCAGTTTTTTGTTTTGTTTTTTGCTTTATTTATTTTATTTTGTTTCTACTTACAGTTTTTCAGTGATTCTTTTTGCTTTTAGGTCACAAAAATTATAAACTTTTTGTTAGTGCCATTAGTTTTCAAATTTGAATAGTATAAATTCAAATTCTATGAAATTTGTGTGAACCACTAGTTTGTGAATAACTTTACTATAAAAGTAGACTTTTGAGTGATTCCTTTTCCTTCTATTTAATATTACTGTGTTTTATCGTTATATTCAATTTGGTAATTTTTTATGTTATTTTGAATGTCTGTTTTAATCAAAAACAAATTTTTTTATTTTAGTTTGCTATTAAAGTTTCTAACAAAAAAATATTTATGAAAATTCTTTTTGCTATTAATGTTTTGAACAAAAAATACTTTGATAATTTTAGTGTGTTCAAAATGCACCATTTAAAGCCACATCATCAATTTTTAACCCTTTCCGACTTCATTTGCTATTTTTCATGCATTTACTGATTTTTTGAGCTAAATGACCCTGAAATTGAGAATGACTGCAAATGAACTCTGGAAAGGTTGAAAATTGGCATGCTATCATAATTTCACCCACATCGCATGTCATAAAAAATTTCAGGGTTTCAGACGAGAACTCATCTGTTACAAGGGATTTCATTTTTTTGAACTTATTAGAACTCTAGACTTTTTGTGTGTTCAAAATGCACCATTCAAAGCCACATCATCAATTTTCAACCCTTTCTGACTTCATTTGCTATTTTTCATGCATTTGCTGATATTTTTTTTAGCTAAATGACCCTTGAATTGGAAAGCACTGCAAATGAACTCTGAAAAGGTTGAAAGTTGACATGGTATCATCATTTCACCCACATAGCATGTTCTAAAAAGTTGAGAGGGTTACGGCAAAAACTGGATGCACTTCGTGTACAAAACGGACTTTCTCTTCCAAAGTATCAGGGTTTCGGACGAAAACTCATCTGTTACAAAAGGATTTCATTTTTTTTGAACTTATTTGAACTCTAATCTTTTTGTGTGTTTAAAATGCACCATTCAAAGCCACATCATCAATTTTCAACCATTTCTGACTTCATTTACTATTTTTCATAATTTACTGATTTTTTGAGCTAAATGACCCTCAAATTGGAAAGCACTCCAAATGAACTCTGAAAAGGTTGAAAGTTGGCATGGTATCATCATTTCACCCACATAGCATGTTCTAAAAAGTTGGGAGGGTTACAGCAAAAACTGGATGCACTTCGTGCACAAAATAGACAATCTCTTTCGAAGTATCAGGGTTTCAGACGAAAACTGATCTGTTACAAAGGGATTTCATTTTTTTCAACTTATTTGAACTCCGGACTTTGTGTGTGTTCAAAATGCACCATTCAAAGCCACATCATCAATTTTCAACCCTTTCTGACTTCATTTGCTATTTATGCATTTATCGATTTTTTTGAGCTAAATGACCGTAAAACTGAAAAGCACTGCAAATTAACTCTGAAAAGGTTGAAAGTTAGCATTTCACCCACATAGCATGTTCTAAAAATTTGAGAGGGTTAAGGCATCATCATAATTGAAATTGAAAAGTATTTTTCATCTTACAAAGGGATTTCATTTCTTGACATGTAACTAAACTGATATTCTAGATCAAAGGCATCATCATAATAGTTGTGGAGAGAAAGTCTTCACTTTTTCTTTGCTTCTATCCTTTGCTTATTGCGCGGTAACCATGGATAATCTTCATCGTACACCTTTGGTGCTTGGGTCAGCCTTGACTTTGAAGGGAGAAACTTCATGAAACTTTTCATAATCTCCAGACATGTCTGTCTTGCCCTCCACTCACATGATGTCTCTTTTTCCTGAAAGAACTATGTGGTGCTTTGGCTCATCGTATGATGTATTCGCTCTCCTTATCTTTTCTTTTTCTGGGTTTGGTAGACATGTCCTTCACTTGAAAACTCGCGCCACATCATTGGCTAGGACGAATGGTTCGTCTGTGTACCAAAGATTGTTCAGATCCACTATTGTCATTTCGTATTATGGGTGTACCTGTACACCGCCTCCTAACAGATTGACCCATTTGCACTGAAACAAATGGACCTTAAAATCATGTCCATAGTCAAGTTCCCATATGTCCACTATGTAACTATAATATATGTCCTTTCCCCTCTTGGTTGCTGCATCAAAGCGGACACCACTGTTTTGGTTGGTGCTCTTTTGATCTTGGACGATCGTGTAAAATGTATTCCCATTTATCTCAGACCCTTTGTAAGTCAATACAGTCGAGATGGTCCCCTGGCCAACGAGTAGAACTCATCAGAAACAACGTTGTCACCCATGAGACGTGTTTGCAACCAACTGCCGAAAGTCCTGATGTGTTCACATGCAATCGAGTCATCACACCGCTCCGGGTGTTTTGGAGCATAGAATATTCTTGTGTTCATTGACATACGGGGTCACCAAGGTAGTATTCTGTAGAACTGTGTAGTGTGCTTAAGAACAAGAATGCCCGTCCCTACATATTATTGAGTCCCCTCCTAGGGTGCCTTTTCCAGTCAATCTCCCCTCATACCGCGATTGATCGAGGGAGACCAATATTCTTAAGGTTAGGAATGAAGTCAACACAAAACCCAATGACCTCCTCTATTTGATGGCCCGTGGAGATGCTTCCTTCTGGCCTAGCACAGTTACGAACATATTTCTTTAAGACTCCCATAAACCTCTCAAAGGGGAACATATTGTGTAGAAATACTGGGCCTAGAATGGCAATCTCATTGACTAGATGAACTAGGACGTGCGTCATGATATTGAAGAAGGATGGTGGGAACACCAGCTCGAAACTGACAAGACATTGCGCCAGATCACTCCTTAACCTTGGTAGGATTTCTGGATCGATCACCGTCTGGGAGATTGCATTAAGGAATGCACATAGCTTCATAATGGCTAATCGAGAGTTTTCCGGTAGAAGCCCCCTCAACACAACCGGAAGAAGCTGCGACATAATCACGTGGCACTCATGAGACTTTAGGTTCTGAAACTTTTTCTCTGCCATATTTATTATTCCCTTTATATTTGACGAGAAGCCAGACGGGACCTTCACATTGAGCAGGCATTCAAAGAAGATTTCCTTCACTTCTTTGGTAAGAGTGTAGCTGGCAGGACCTTCATACTGCTTTGGAGGCATGTCGTCTTTTTTGTGCACACGTTGCTGGTCCTGCCATGCCTGCGGTGTATCTTTTGTGTTCCCATACATGCCCAAGAAGCCTAGCAGGTTCAGGCAAAGATTCGTCATCACGTGCATCACGTCGATTGCAGAGCGGACCTCTAGGTCTTTCCAGTAGGGCAGGTCCCAAAATATAGATTTCTTCTTCCACATGGGTGAGCGTCACTCATCGTCATTCGGAACAGATAGTCCGCCAGGACCCTTTCCGAAGATTACTTATAAATCATTGACTATATCAAGTATGTGATCACCAATACGGATGGCGGGCTTCTTCCGGTGATCTGCCTCGCCTTTGAAATGCTTGCCTTTCTTTCGACATTGATGGTTGGTCGAAAGAAATCGACAATGCCCCAGGTACACATTCTTCCTGTATTTGTCCAAATATATACTTTCGGTGTCATCTAAACAGTGCGTGCATGTGTGGCATCCCTTGTTTGTCTGTCCTGAAAGATTACTGAGAGTAGGCCAATCATTGATGGTAACAAATAGCAACGCATGTAGGTCAAATTCTTGCTGGTCTTGCTCATCCCACAAACGTACACCTTTTCCATTCCACGGCTGTAATAGTTCTTCAACTAATGGCCATAGGTACACATCAATGTCGTTGTCGGGTTGCTTAGGGCCTTGGATGAGCACTGGCATCATAATGAACTTCCGCTTCATGCACAACCAACGAGGAAGGTTATATATACATAGAGTCACGGGCCAGGTGCTATGATTGCTGCTCTGCTCCCCAAAAGGTTAAATGCCATCCGGGCTTAAACCAAACCATACGTTCCTTGCGTCACCTGCAAAGTCCCCCCACTTTCTCTTGATGTTTCTCCACTGTGACCCGTCCGCGGGTGCTCTCAACTTCTCGTCTTTCTTAGGGTCCTCTTTGTGCCATCGCATCCACTTGACATGCTCTTTTTGTTTCTGAACAGACGTTTCAACCATGGTATTATAGGAGCATACCACATCACCTTGGCAGGAACCCTCTTCCTAGGGCGCTCGCCGTCAACATTACCAGGGTCATCTCGTCTGAACTTATACCGCAATGCACCGCATAACGGGCATGCATTCAAATCCTCATACGCACCGCGGCAGAGGATGCAGTCAATAGGGCATGCATGTATCTTCTGCACCTCCAATCCTAGAGGGCATACAACCTTCTTTGCTCTGTACGTGCTGTCGGGCAATTCATTATCCTTTGGAAGCTTCTTCTTCACTACTTTCAGTAGCTTCTCAAATCCATTGTCAAATACACTATTGTCTGCCTTCCATTATTGCAACAATTCCAGTGTGGTACCGAGCTTTGTGTTGCCATCTTCGCAATTGGGGTACAACCCTTTTTGTGATCCTCTAACATGCGATCGAACATCAACTTCTCCTTTTCACTTTTGCATTGTCTCTTTTCATCAACAATGGCCCGACGAAGATCATCATCGGGCACATCGTCTGGTTCCTCTTGATGTTCAGCTTCCTCCATTGCAACATCATCGTATTCAGGGGGCACATAGTTGTCATCATCTTCTTCTTCTTTGTTGTCTTCCATCATAACCCCTCTTTCTCTGTGCTTGGTCCAAACATTATAGTGTAGCATGAAACCCTTCTCAAGCAGGTGGATGTGAAGGGTTTTCCGGTTAGAGTAAGACTTCGTATTCTCACAAATAGGGCGTTGACAACACATAAAACCATTATGCTTGTTTTCCTCAGCCAGTTCGAGAAAATAATGCACGCCCTTAATGTACTCGGAGGTGTGTCTGTCACCGTACATCCATTGCCGTTTCATCTGCGTGCATTATATATAATTAAGTGTGGCAAAAACCATTACAAAACATCATGAATAGAGAACGTGACCAAATTAATAGAAGTTCATCATCACACTAAAACCAAATGAATGGAACATCATTTTTTAGAAAGAAGATAAGAACAAGAGGCTCACCATGGTGGTGTCGGCGATGAGATCGGCGCAGGCGATCGACGACGGTGAGGACGGGACGGGACAGGACGGACCTCCAAACCTAGACAAATCTTGAGGAAAATGGAGTTTGGACAAGGAGCTTCGAGAGGAGGAAGCTTAAGTGTGGCTCGGGCATTTCATCGAACACCTCGTGTGCATAGGAGGTGAGCTAGAGCACCACAAAGCTCTCCCATGGCCGACAAAAAAAAATAGAGCAGTGAACTGCTGTGCTTGCAGGCAAGGGGTATATATAGGCCTCTCTTTAGTCCCAGTTTGTGACTAAAACCGGGACTAAAGGACCACATTTGGTCCCGGTTTCAGACACAAACTAGGACTAAAGGTTGTGGGCCAGGAGCGAGGCACATTGGTCCCGGTTCTTGTATGGAACCGGGACCAAAGGGTTCAGACGAACCGGGATCAATGGCCCCCGAGGTCCGGCCGCCCCCCTGGCCTCACGAACCGGGACTTATTAGACCATATTACCGTTATAAATCCGGGACTTATTAGATGTATCTTCACAATGGATGTACATTGGGAATAAAACACTTTCGGGAAGGGTGATGTTAAGGAGCAACACTCGACTAAATTCTAGGAAACATGCTCTGTATAAAGAGATTGGACCACAAGTACCTACTTCATGTTGTACAACTCCCTTGGATGAAAACAAAATAATTTGACCCAGTTCCATACCTTGAGTTTTTCCAACTCATGTCAGTGTTCATTTTAAACAGATGGACCATCCTTCCAACAATACACACACTATAAGAAAACCATCCAGATATAACAATTTCATTGAATTACACTTTGATAGCTGGGTACATCAACCGCTCACATGTTTGAATCGCAGGCAAATACGATTGAGCATAGCTAAAGTAAAGGGAAGCAAATACAGGATTCAGATAACTTAACGGAACAATTTAAACATTTAGGTGACCCCAAAACAATCGAAGCCTTAATCCTAGAGCTTCAAAGTGAGATCAATCCCGTCAGCAGTAGTCTCTTCCGGATTCACTTGACGCACCCCTTGCTGGCGTGCCAGGTGACCTCCATCTCCGGTGCCGGGATAGCCGCTGATGGCCTGCACCAACACTGGAGAAGATGGTTGAGCCGGAGGAAGGCTTGTGTCGGTTTGCCATGGCAACGAAGGCGACATGAAGCGGGGCCTGGGGTAGTAGTGGGCGGAAAACAGGTTGGCATGCAGGCGAGCATTGTGCAAGTAGGTGGCGTACGACGGCGCCCAGGTCATGCGCGGCAGGGACCAAGCGGGATGACGCTCCATGCGCGGCTTGTGGTTGTGCACCTTCTGGTGGCTGGCCCGCCCCCGCACGGTCTTGAAAGTGCATGGGCAAAACCTGCACTTAAACGTGCCCACCTGAGCCTCCTTGTTGGAAGACGATGACGAGTCGGCTGGCAGGGTGAACACAGTGGAACCAGACGAGGACACCATCTTTCTGGATTCGTTGGAGATGTGTATGTAAGAACTGATCGTTTTGTGTGCTTGCTTGTAGCCTATGGTGGGGATTTTATAGCAATGAAACGGGGTGAGGGATGGGTCATGTGACTGCTATCTAAGGATGGAAGTAAACACTTTTTGGATAAACATGCATGGTAGCGTTATTTGTAGGAGTGAAATCATTTTCATAATTCTCCATATAATTACTCACTAATACCTCCTAACTATATGTATTTCCTGTCAATGATGTCATAAATTCTGTTTGCATCCATTAAATTACTCTTTCTCATTCTTAAAAAATGTTTTGCTTTCTCATTAAGAAAATTACTCCCTCCATTCCTAAATATAAGTCTTTTAAGAGGTTTCACTATGGCTATATACGGACGTATATAGACGTAGTTTAAAGCGTAGATTCACCCATTTTGCTCCGTATGTAGTCTCTTATTGAAATCTCTAAAAAGATTTATATATAGGAACGGAGGGAATATATTTAGACTAATAAATTTGTAATGCTACAGTTGTAGATTCTACTTTCACTACACGAAAATCGCAATATGATGAAGCAATATTGAACTCGGCAAACAATTGAAACAATCTTTTCACAATATGCCATTAGCATCTCAGTGAAGCACCAGGGTGCTGCCAGTCAGAAAACCATTGAAATGCATGTCCGTTCTAGTTAACTGCGCTAGCCCCACGACCCGAGTTAGCCATCTATTACACACTCTTGCGTGTATACAATTGACACTGGTATACAACATGGCTTTAAAGACGGTTCTGTTAGACAACCCTTGGTCAATTTTAGGTTTTCATTACTAGCTTGAGAGGCGTCAAAACATGGCTTTATGACTATTTTAATTTATCTTTTTGCAGCCAGCCCTGCTATCAAAATCACAATGAATAGTACACGGCAAGTGATCTATGACCAACCAAACACATAATTGTAGGATTGAAGAGGTGTCAAAGGCCATGGTGAAATCTCCGCTCGGCTTGCCGATGCTGGTAGTGACACATGATAATGTCATCCCCTTTTTGAAGGCATTGCCATGGCCTCTCATCGGTGTCCCTTTTCGAGCACCCGGGGAAACACTAAGTCTGGTTGCCCGGATCAGATGACGTCAGCTTACCAACGTCGTCCCCTTCATGTTGTCTTGGTTGCTCCTGGTGTCTCCGGTGTTGGAATTGACAATCTCGAACGCCGTGCTCGGTTTTGGGCGGCATCTCAAGGCGTCGAAATTCGGCGTGCAATGTAGGCCTCGCCATCGCTTCCTCCATGGCTTCTTCCTCCGGCCCTGTCGAGTCCTGTAATCCACTTGCCGGCTCCTCTAGGCTCTTAATCTGTCCTAGACTTGGGAGTTGTGGCCGCATGACAGAGGTGCCCGGCATTGGTCGTGACACCCTCTAGCTGCTCTAGGTCTCGTCTTCTTACCTTCCATGACTGGAGTTCGGGATAGGCGAGTATGTGATGTGTTGTAACCCCCCTCCCTCCCCTATGTTACTTCGGAATAGCCCAGAGAAAGTTGGAACCCGCCAAAAAATTATCTTAATTTATACAGGAAACTTCGCATAATCCAGAGTAAGCTGAGCAGCCTCAAAATAATATTTGTTGGCAAGGTCCTCGGCATAGCCTAGAGCAAGTTGAGCACCCACCAGAAAATATCTCAGTTTATGCAGAAAACTCGGCATCGAAAGGAAAAAACCACTCGGCTTACACCAGAGGCTCGGCAAAGTACCTGTCACATGGCCATCCTCACCACACTTGCCAGCTCATCTAACGGCACACTCCATTTATATATTTTCTTTTCTTTTTAAATATGCCCTAACATAAGCCAAGTGCTTGATAAAAAAAACACTCGACCTACACTTGTGGATTTTGTTACCATGCATTTTTTTCATTAGATAATACACAAAGTATATTTTTCATTTAGTGTTTTTATTTTATTTTTTCCCAATCTCTTTGCCGCCCATTCTCCCCTGCCAATTCTCAGCCGCCCATTATATTCCCTCTACTTCTCGCTCTTTCTATGGTTATGATATCTAAAGTTGCAAGCCCGATCCCCGAACCCCACGTGAGCAAATCTTTTTCCTTCTTTTTTGATAGCCTAGTTTTTTTCTTTTTGACAAGACATGCAAGCAGCCTACCACTGGAGGGCTGAGGCCTAGTGTGGCCACTCGGGCCATGCGCCCAGCGATAACATGTACGAATAAAAAAATTGACCAATGTACGAACAAAATATTGACTCGGAAAAAAGGATGAGATTCTGGTATTGACGTACGAAAACGGACGAATATCTGGGAGGAAGAATATTTCTTCCTTTTAATAGTAGATATAGATAAGGCATAGACTTCTAATATATCTTGACCGTTAAATATTAAATCTAATGGCTAAATTAATCTTGTGTATGTGGATTAACAGGGGTGCCTCCAATTAGTAAATATTTATGATATATGATATAAGATGATGATCTCGTTCGCAAATATATGGTTGTAAGAAAAGTTCGCATACCCATGCCTATATTTCTTATAAGTGTTTTCAGTTTCAACTTGATTTTGATCAGGTCAAAAGTTTGAATTAATAGTCTTGCAAAAGCTTGGTAGAAACCCCTGACTTTAAGGGTGCCTTCCTCTTGTGGGTTCGATAACTCGGGTCACCACTGGGGAAAAGGCGAGAATCATTTCTGCTCCTTTACCCGGTCACTAGAGGGACTAATTAGTCGAGTAGGAGGTTGTGCCCTTTACCGCTTATGTTGGAGCCTCCATTGTCTGGCCGGATCTTGGACCAAGCTATGACGAGGCTACGAGAGTCCATTCCCAATGAGGGCCCCGTGGCCCGCCATGCTCCCTCCAAGAAGGAGGAGGTTGTTGTGCCTTATGAAGAGGAGACGAGCATGGTTGTCGTGACTCCCAAAGAGGAGGGGGCTATGATGACTGTGAGGAGGAGATAGGCAATGATGCCGAGGAGTAGGACAATGAGTCCTTCAAGGAGGAAGAGGCAATAGGCGAGGAGGACACCACCGTGCCTTCACCCTCGCAGGGTCTGAATAGGGGCGGAGCGGCTTCCTCCAGTGCGGCAGGAGCTGAAGAGCAACAGCAAGGCTCGCCGAGAATTGATGAGCCCATTGGGGCTCTGGGTGCCTGTAGTGCATGCGGTCCCTATCACGGTGGTGAAGCCTTCGTAGAAGCATAACGTCCATGTGAAAAGCCAGTAAGTCCCCTGCCTATGTCTTTAACATTGCTTCTTGATGATCCTCTCTATGTTCCCACCTAAGTCTCACCCATTTAGGCCCGCCCGATCAATTAAGGAGGTCGGTGTGGCTTGGGGTTCTGCCGCCGGTGCCTGAAGGCCCCACGTCTAGCAATCGTGATACCGCAGGGAATGATTGGGAGTAGTCGTTGGAGACTGCTGCGACCAGAGGGGGTATTATCATTGTCTTTTTTTTCATTTTGAGGCGGGATGAGAGATAATCTTAGTTCTGTCTGCTGGGAAACTGCAATTGCTTCTTCTTCTCTTGTTATTTAGGAGCCCATGGTTGTAATCGGGCCGAAGCAGTAGGTCACAGACTTTCTTTCTGCCACAAAGGTGGGGCGAGGAAGTCCTAGGCTGATGTTTCTAAGGAGGCAGACGCCGTAACTATGAAGGAAGTCGCATCTGGCGCTTTTCGTACTATGGTGTCTCCTGAGGTGTCACCGGTGGAGCCTTCACCCCAGGTCACGCTCCCGCTTCTGCCTCCGTCGAGGGCTACCGCCCATTCCTCAAAGTCTTAGGACACTTACATGAACATGAGGCAGACGAAGGAGAGACCTGTAGTGATGGACTTGGTTGTGGTGTCGTTGTCCTCTCTCTCCCAAAGGGGAGCGAGTAGGGGCCGGACGTGCCGGAGGAGACCAGGGCCATCATGGACGGAGACATCGAGGAAATGAAGCTTTTCTCATCCACCATCCGGACACCACGCTTGTTGGTAACCCTAGTTCACAGTAAGTATTTCTATTTTTTGCTAGTTGTTTATGGTAGTCGTAGCCCCTAGGAATGAGTGTGGTATCAAACTAATCTCAGGCATAGTTTTTGTTGAACTATGTCTTCATATTGCGGGAAATGGAAGACCGGAACCGCGAGCTGGCCTCCGAGAATTAGGAGCTACAACTACTGCAGGAATGCCTATTAGTGGCGGGTGGGAAAAGGCCAGCAGTTGCGGACCAGGCTCCCAGGGCCACCCTCTACCGACCTCTCTCCACTGCTATAACCGCTTCAGTCGTGGGCGTCTGCCTGCCACTGGTACATTGCTTCTTGTGGTGGGCGACAGTTCCTGGCCGCCACAGAAACCATTGTAGCAGTGACGGTTCTGCCATAGTGCCCACCACTGGAGAGATAGGCCACAATATACGAATTGTTGGCATTGTGGGTTGACACACATTACTCCAAAAGGCATAGTCATATGATTCTCAATATAACTGAACCAGACTGAATCATTTTGGAAACAAGCGACCAAATAATTAAGTAACACTTCAAATTTATTCGACTCAAGAAACAAACATCAATGTAACTATTACATCCATCTTAGCATACTAATTAACTAATAGTTCAGCTACTGATATATTCATGACTTAGACCATATTTCTAAACATGGTCGATGACAACCATCATTTAAAAGTCATCGTGGCTGCTCTTCCTTATGGTGATTCTCACAAGGGTGTCCGTCCTTAGTTCTCTCTTTCCCGTTAAGAACTCCCGCCAGCCGAACTAGTAGTAGGATATGCATCCGTCCGATTGTGTCTTGTACTGAACACTAGTGACACGCCCTGTTAGTACATGGCGTACTCCAGCGATGCCAACAGCGACGATGTCTACTCCGAAAACATCTTCAGAGGTAACTTCTGAACTCCCCATCATTAAGAGTGAATAGAGAGCATGCAATGTTAGACATCTCACAATACTTGGTTATGAACAAAAAAAGATGAAAGAATACAAAACATCTAACCATGACTTTTTTTATGACATTGATTTTTGTTAAACGGTGCACAAAGGGCTTCCCACGAAGGCCACACTTGATGGTAACATCACAGTGACATTCCGGGTCTCATCCCGAGTAAAATTACTCATTCTTTGAGGAAAAATTGCTGAACTGAATGGGCCATCGTCAACATCTTCCTCATCGTTATCATCTTGCTCATCGTCGTCATTCTGGCTGTCATCATCATCATCCAATCTGTTTTGTCCTCATCTTCATGGCTGCCCTCATCATCTTGGTGGTTTCCATCATCCTGGTGATCCTGGCTATCATCATGATCCTGGTCATTGTCATCGTCATCGCTACAAAAATACATTGTCCTTAACCTGTTAACCTCTCTATTCATGGAGGATATGTACTCTCCTCCGATGAAATTATTTTGTGCAATGCACTGCTCCCATCCATCACAATATATGATGGTTCTATCCTTTCGTTTACGCACATCCAGTTCAAATGTGCGCCCCATATCATCATCAAAGTACATAACATTACCGCTAAAATTGTTGAAATCAACCCTTATGTTGCGTGGGATACACTATGCAGCAGTTCATCACTAACAACAAAGTCAGTACAATAATTATACAAATGTTTTGAATATAATATTACTTGATATTAAAGACTGTTAGCATTGATTTTTGAAATCCGTTCGTCAAGAAGAGTCTGAAATCTACTGCAGTATCCACATTGTCCATACATGGACATTTGCAGATATGGCAGATCTTACGCCTCATGATCCCTAAGAATCATTATGAAGCACTTATTCATTGTAATTTTGAGTGGAGGAAGTGAGTAAGAAGGGTTCGAGACAATTTTGCATGACCTTTGCTGAATATTGAACATATTTTGAGTGCTAGAAATTTGATGAAACAGAAATTAATCAATGTTTCAACAAAACATTGGCACTCATTTTCAAAACCCATGCACTTGTTATATGTAAGAAAATAAAACAATATTGTCAAATCAAATGAAATTCCGGATGAACTTTGCTTACAAAGTTGAACTATGGAGTGACCAAAATTTGGCGAAACGGAAATGAATCAAACGTTTCGTAAAAAATGTGTCCCTCCTTTTCAAATCCCTGTGAATAATATGGATCCCATGCACTTCTCATATGTAAGAAATTTAAACATATTTGCCACTTGTCATATTTGGCAATGTTGATGCTAAACCCATGCACTTGTCATATGTAAGCAAATTAAACAATTTTATCATAGCAAATGAAATTCAGCATGAACTTTGCTTACGAAATTGATGTATGGAATGACAGAAATTTGGCGAAACGAAAAAGAATCAAGGATTCACAAAAAAATTGTCACTTTTTTCAAATCCCTGTGAATAACATGAAGCCCATGCACTTCTCATATGTAAGGAAATTTAAACATCATTGCCACTTGTCATATTTTCCAATGTTGCAAATATTAGGACACCTAACGATATGAAAAAGAGTTATTTCAATTATCTAGTACTGCTCCTGCCGTTGTGCTGCTCGCTGTCTTATATGATGTACAACTAGTTAATCTAGAAATTAATAAAATGCAAACAACTTGTTAATTTATTCATGGAGATATAGTATACCGTTTGGCCGCTTTTCTGGCTACGGACATGACTGCGGTTGAGGCGGACGACGTCGGCGGCGGTCGAGGCGGAGGAAGGCATTGGCGATCGAGTCGGACGACGGGGGCTGCGCGCGGTCGAGGCGGAGAATGGCGTGGCGGCGGTCGAAGTGGACGACGCAACATCGAGCAGATCCGGCTGTGCTCACGCCGTTGGATGTGTGGAAGGTGCCGCTGGCTGGTCGGAGGGGCGGGTTCGCGGTTGAGGCGTAGGACGGTGCAGGAGGGGGGCGAGGGTGAGAAAATGGCAGAGAGAAAGACGAAACGGTGGAAATGAAAAATTTGTGGAGGGTTGCTAGGCGGGTGCGGAAGGGGAACTGTCTGTCGAGTGGAGTGGCGGCCAGGACAGATACCCACCACAACAAACATTTTCAAATTTTTTATTTATTTGGTGCGCTTGCCAATTATAGTTGTGGCGGGCGCCTAGATCGGCACCCGCCACTACAGTTCACATCCACCGGGCATATTTGGATGAGCCTAGTTGTGGCGGGTGCTGGCCAGCGCCCGCCACAAGCATGCCCGTAACTATAACGGGCACGACCAGGTACCTGCCACTGCTCTTTTGGAAAAATAGATGTGGCCGATGACATGTCAAACAACTTGAGGCCCGGTGGCACGCCGATGAAAACTTGGAGCGTGCATGTGCCAATGCTATTCGTAAGTTCAGTCTTCCTAGTCCATATTGTCCCTTGGTTAATACTAGTGGTTGGGGCGCGCCCTGGCGCGCCGCTTGAGTGGGAGCTGGGCGGTGCCAGGTAGGATGCGCCCTTTCCACCGTCCTATCTGTACTAATGAGCCTATGTGATGTTTGTGTCAAGGAACTGATATTTGAAACAGAGCAAAGCAGCAGAAATGAACAGATATACATCAGTCGCATTATAGACATAAACAGGTGCAATTAGACCTGATGAGTAGCAATTTTAGAGGTTACATGCACGGCAACATATATGCTACCTTCCAAAAGCATTCAAGGTTCAACACATCATAAATTATACTTAAGACGTTCGCACAAAAATAGATTATATTCATATGTCCATGGTGCGTCTAGAGCCGATGCACGGTGAGGGTGAGGAGGCGCCTTGCGATGGGAGATGTCTCCTTCACGGATGTTTGCGTGGTGGTGAAACTCTGACTAATTGGTGGTGATGGTTGCCCTCGTCAGTTCCTAGCATGATGCGACAATCGCAGATAATATCAGTCTTCAACATTGCATCCACAATTAATCATGCTAACAGACATCGATACCTGATCATCGGGTAATTTTTCAGCAACAATAATTCAAGACTGAGTATAGAAAATACGTAAGTTTCAGACGCATGACATATCAATAGATGATCCGACGGATTACGTTCTAACCTGAAATTCTTCAGCATCCACATCAGAGAGGGCACTCGTCACCTAACCATCTTCCCATCATTTGAAACTACCTATGTATGATAATAAAAGTAAAGAACCACACAGATTATCATTTCTTGTGTTTGGATCAAGGGAGAATTAAACAAGAGTGTGGAGGCATGACATCACAGGATAACTCAACCAAACAATATTATAGGAAAGACTTATTATGTCTTTTCCCTGATTTCCCAAAAAAGTAGTGAACACATCACATGATAGTGACTGATACGAGCACTAACCAGCATTCAGGAATTTAATATAAACTCAGATCTCACCAATATATTAGATTGGAGCATTCTCACATGACTAAATATATTAGTAAACGGAAATGATATTTTTATGCTAGAAATGCTATACCTACTTAGAAGGACAACATCAGTAGTAAGGACATGAAAAATTGGGGTGGCATAATAGGAACCCTTGGATGTGTTTGCATGGATGATCAGAAGTTACCTTATGAGCGAAAAAACGCCAAGATAGATACTCTTCAACGATTTACTTTTCTTTAAAATGCAATAGTCAGGTTCATTTTTCTAACATAAAGCCAACAATGCAAAGGTGCATGGCAGAATAAGCTACGGATAGTACAAAACTAAATAGCCACACACTCTGGAACAGAGCGATCGTGTCGACACTCTGCTGCGCCTTCGAGCAACAGATCGATCATGCACAACAACACACTCCTCACCAGGATTAGTTGAATTTATGTCGCTCTGAATGAATTACATGGCCACATACCAACAATGACAACAACTATGATTAACCCAGAGCAAAACCAACAAGTAAAAACTTAAGCAAAGGAAAAGCAACAAGGAATGTGAAGGAAACCGGACGAGTGTGCAATGCGTACAAGTCCTGACAAACCAAAAGACAATTTCAGATCTGGTCATCAGTGAAGCATAAGCAGGAACACATGACGAGCGGCAATCATTCACACAATAAACCAGCCAAAAACATGGGAGTAGTTCTTATCAGCAAGCACAATTTAAAAACTATATCATCAGTCAATCAGTCAATCCTCAAATTTGCACCTCAACACTGATGTCCGCATCTCTTTAATTGATTATCCATGTTGTATGGCATTAGGAAAACCTTCTTCCATGCTAACAATTGACTCATTAACTATCAAGTCCAACAGTTTTTCGCACACCAAACCACCCTGAAAACAGTTAAATGGATTGATCAGATAGATCATTATACTTCACTCAGATATACGAATCATAGGGACAACTTAGTGCTACAGCTTAATCATGTGTAATGTTTTCACTATCGATCATCAGTTCTTTACGGAAGGCATCAGAAAGACAAAAATTAAGCGTTTCAATATTTATTTAAGCACAATAGTTCAAATGATACTTTATGGAACAAATGTAGACGCACACAAAAAGAGCCAAACATTTATGTTTGAAAAGCTAGCCTCGCATACTTAGAAGATTTTTAGGTAGAATGAACAATTTATCATTATTAAGAGTGCTAGTTTCAGGTATTATATAGGTGATAATAATTCATGATTACGGCGATTTTAAGAGAGGCCTCTGACCTACGTCATATATCAAATTTGAAGATCATGGGCATAATACTAATACCTGGCGAAGGAGGAAGAAGCAAAGAAGCTGATTGCATATGCAATTATGCATATCAACAAGCAGAGTAGGCACATCCATCACAAAGGAAAAAAACAAGTAGAATAGAAGAGGGATATACCATACTAACCTAATCACCTATATTGCTCCCAGCTCGTACCTTTCAAAATGTCTGATGAAACTTTCTTGCCACAAGCTGTACTTCCCATTATTTTCTTCCAGTTGTGTTTGTCCGTCTCTAACAATCATTGCCAGAAAATATTCATTAGTGACAAGTGCTCATATAGGCAACTATCTAATACACAGGTCAATCTGAGAAGGCTCAGTGTACTTCTGTTGGATAACTTGTTATACACAGCTTCAGAATTTTTTAGTGAAATGAACAGAAGTTCTTAGGATCCAACTTTCATGACCCAAGTTCTACAACATAGCACAAACATCAACTCCTACACATTTGCATTGCTAAGCTTAATATTAGCTAACAAAATCTAAAGCAAGCACCAGCCAAGAGCCTATTACTCATACTTATAGAGTAATGAAAAAAAACTAAAGGAAACAAACATAGTAATATGGCATACATTAGTTAGACGAGATGCAGTCAAACCCAAATGAATAATATGACTCCTCGTCCATTTCCATGCTCCATCTTATGTGACTGCCGCTGTATCAGGGTGAACTCAAGGGTTGCACTCTATTTGTTGATTGGAGTAGAACCTAAATTAGGATCCCTGCAGCAAGACAAACTGAACTTATCAAACAAGCCAAAAATAAGGAAACATGTGAGCGAAAGTGAAATAAAGATGATAAAATTGGAAGACTCTGGGATAAGAAGATGGCACCCATACTGATAACATGGAGGGAGGCGAAAGACAATAGCATTACATCTACTCCTTGAAGTTTGAGCCCATGAAATATTACACAGAAAACATAATCTGCTACCTCTAGATCCATGAACGTGCAAACGCACGCAGAAAAAATCGAAAACACATAGGAGGAGAAGGAGGGGGCAAGAGGAGAGAGGTGCAAGGTGGGAGCCCCTGCCGCTGGTTACCTTAGCGCTGTTGGGATGGATTTGGAGCTCAAGATAAAGGGGGCGCCGCTGCTTCTCATCGAGCTCGGGAGAGAGGGGCGTGGATATGAGGCACAGGAGCGCCATCCAGGAGGCACAACACCACGAGAGAGCACGACGGGAGATGGAGACGAACGGACCAACACACCAGAGCATCGCCGGCGACGAGTAGGTCGACCACACCAAAACCCTAGATGGGTAAAACCGATGCAGGCAACCACAGAAGGATGGGATCGATGAATCCATGCGGTGGAGGAGCATATAGAGCGCGAGGAGCAGTGGCCGTGGAGGTAGGTCGTCGTCGGCGGCGGCGGCGGCAGACTTGGGAGAGGGAGAGGAAGGAGAGGGAGAAGGGGAGGACTCGCGGGGGATGGGATTGGAAACGGGGCTGGGGCATGACGCACACGTGGCCCGGTGAAAACAAACAGCCCGCACAGTACCTCGCTCGGCTCATTCTGCCGACGTGGCTAGCGCGAGGCTACACCCTTGATGCGTAGGTTAATGGTTTTAATTGTTCTATCTTGACCTTCGAATTTGGATTGCCCCGCAGCCCGTGAGGAGGTGGCCCAGCTCCAGCAAGCTTGAAGGATGCCAACCGCGTGCGCGATGAGGCCAAGGACGCCGCGCGTGCTGACGAGGAGGCCAGTAGTCTGAAGAAAGCCATATGTGGCTTATTTTTAAAAAGATTATCCAATTTAAGGGAAATTATTTCATCTTAATCAAATTTAACCACAAATGTGTTGGGTTTTATCCCTTTTTATTTCATTTGCACTTCGTGCCAAGATGGTCCATATGCCACTCAGACTTTTTTTCCTGTCCAGCCAGACATGTTTACGTGTAGATGCATATGTGTGTGACCTATGTGGCTATGATTGTGTTCAATACACATATTTCAATATGCGGTATATACACATTTTTTTGCCGGTAATATGTGGTACATACACAAAAGGGATAAATATGTGGATCTAAAAATAGCCTACTATTTGATATTTTAAATACACAAATGTGTACTTCTTGTATTGCTCATATGTTGTACTCCCTCCGTCTAGGTGTGTAAGTCATCTTGCGAAAACCAAATAATCCCAAAACACTTATGCGTGGTGCATTAACTTCTACCTTGTTTCCTGTTTTTTGACATATCAACTAATAAGAGATTTGGGGTGTGCATGTTTTTAATGACTTGAGACTATGAAACACGACATGCAGTGGTCAGTTCATTGCATGCAATGCTATTAATTAGCAAATAAACATTAAGTTCTCTCATTTTCCCCTCCTTGGTCACGGTGCACAACCTAAGGTGACTTACTCACCTAGACGGAGGAAGTAGCATTTTTTTTGCAGGGATCCGAGGGACTGCTTGTTAATGAAATATTACACATTACATAGAATACACAAGCGCACATGTAGATTACACATTACATAGAATACACAAGCCAGCCACCAGCAGCCACCTAATTCATATCCAGCAATCCATTTCACTTTCCTTTCCTCGAGACCATGGCGGAACCCTCCACTCTACGGAGAAGTCCGAGACTGGAGGCCAAGCGGCTGGGCCACATCACGGATCTGTTGTGCGAGCTCCTATGGTGCATCACCCATAGGCTCCCGTCAAGCCGAGACGTCGCTAGCTTCCAACTGACAGGCAGGCCCGTGTTCCGGCACGTCTGCGGATGTTTAGGGGGCTGGATTTTCTATATCCGACTGTAGATGCTTCGATAGATGCAACGTGGAAGAGAGATGCAGTGAGGCCACACTGCTAGACTACATGACACATGTCTTGCAAGTGCTAATTCAACGTGAGAGAGGGTACGCGGAGAAGGCGAAAATTGGCAGTAATTACAAACGCATTCAATGCATTCCAACTATATACACCCTCCATTCTAAGGTGTATTATTTTTGGCACAGTGACCAAGGCACATAATTATAGATTAGTTAGGACGAAATTACCCTTGACAAATTTATTAGTTAGTGGCAAGTAAACCAGTTAGTCCAGTAAAGTAAAAGATACATGTAATCGACAGAGAGATACTTTCCTTCCTTCTCTACAAGAAGAGATAAAGACAATCGGGAGAGAGATAATTTCCCTTTTCTAGAGGGCTAACAAGGGAATTATGTGGAATTAGAAGAAATGCATTTTACATTCTGGAATTTTATAGAAAAAGAATACACCTTATATATAGGAATGGAGGGAGTATATCCCACACGATACTAAATATGCTTTGGCTACAGCAATTAAAAAACAAATATTTTCCGCTAGATACCAACTAAATATGCTTTGGCTGCAGCAATTAAAACAAAATATTTTCCTCCATCACCACAACTGCTTTGAATCCCTTCAACGGGTTCTCCGCCACCAGATCCGCTCCATCACCTCCTCACAATGGACACCGCCACGCTCAGGGACCAACTAAACACCCATATCGCATCCATGTTCGCCTTGGTGAGTCCATCCCCTCGGCGTCCCTCCCATCTAGACCCCGGCCGTGTGGTTGTTCCGACGGGCTGGCTGCCTAGTTTATCTTTGCCTTCTGGTGATGTGATCCATCTAGGGCATGCTAGACTAGAATTTCCAGCAACTGCAGTCCATGGAGGAGGATGGCAGCGCAACCCCGGCATAGTGCTCCAGTCCCGATACTCGTCCAAAAGAACAGGTTTGGGGCTTGACAGACAGCCATGGTCGTCGTCGCCGTCGAGAGTAGTCGGCACTTCAAATGGATGGAGATGGATTTGATCGGGAGCAAGAGTAGATTTCAACGTATGGACATCAAATGGGCAGATGCATCGATCATGGAGAAGCTGATGATAAAATATATTAGCAAGAAGTTGGCAGCAAATTGGAAAGTTTTGACGGGCAAGAGAGGAAGAGGAATGCATTGAAACTTGCCTAGCTGTTCTGCTCTGGCGTACGTGAGTGAACGCGCTCGCGTTTTCTTCTTTCTATAAATTTGAGTCGTGTGTTTCTGACCTTTTTTTTTACGGTTTTTTGTCTGTTTTCTTCTGAATCGACCTAGATTTCCTTATGTCTAAATTAAATTGATTGTTGAAAATACAATTTCCATCATTTCCCGCAAAGTCCACTTTTCACTGAATGGGAGTTGCATTTTTATAAATTTACTGCTTGGGCATGATATTTAGGACTAGCACAACAATTATTTTAAACACGGATGTTTCGGCGAGAATAATGTCTCCATCGTGCGTGTAAGAAATTTTTGACTAAACTTTGGCGGGTTCTATATTAGTAAGTTGCCTGAAATTGCAACATGTGCTATGTTTTATTTCATTTGAGAATGAAGAGGATTCCAGGCGCAACACCATGCCAGAGACGACAACGAGCAGCAATGAGGTGTCGCGACCACGGCCAGGCCAAGCCAGGACCGTGTCAGAGATGGGGCATCATCAGTGGAGGCGAGGAAGCAGGTAAACCGTGAAGGTGGGTGGGTGTGTGTGGGAGGGGGGGGGGGGGGGGGGGCTTTGGCTCTGACCGCCACTCGAATTAGTTAGCTTCCTCGCCAGAGGCAGGGACGTCGCGGCAAGCGACAACGAGGAGCAGTGTCACAACTGGAGGAGACCTAGGGAAGCGTGTCAAAGGAAGTGGTTGGAACAGGAAGAAGTTTCTCCGATTCGGATGGGGATTAGGGCTAGAGAAAGAAGATGAAGGAGAGCCGTTGGATTTCGATCCAACGGCTTAGAAAATTAACTTAGTTAAAAAAAGTTAGACGACCGTCTAATTCTTTGGGGTTGCAACAAACATCCTCCCATGGTGACGGCGATGTTATTTTTCCATAAAAGGCATCCGGTTCCAATCCCATTTCGGTGCTGCTTGCTTGGGCGTGTCTTCATAAGATAAGCATCAACCATTGACTTCTCGGACAGTCCCTTATTTTGAGGCTTTCCGGCGAGTGAGCACGCTATTGAGTCCAACCTTTTCCGATCGAGATCCAGGTGCCTAGGCCATGGCCAGCCGCCGCAAGAATTCCCAGAGGGGATCCCCGCTGGCAGCCGAGATTGATGTCCTCCTAGACAAGCTTCTCGAGCTGGTGTTCCTGCGCTTCCCCTCGCCCGCCCACCTCGTCCGTGCCGCGAGCACCTGCAGGTGTTGGCGCCGCGTAATCACGGTTGACGTTGGCGGCTTCCTCCGCCGGTTCGGATCTCTCCACGGCGTTCCCGACCACGCCATTGACCACTACTGCGTCGAGGATGGCTACGGCTCCCCGCGCCCACCTAGCCTTAACCCTTTCTTCATCCCCTCCTCCTCCCATTTGCCGTGGGCGGGCACCATCCCCAATCGAAATCTGGCGCTCGACTTCCTCCCGCTGGGGGAATTTGCCGATTGGCGCTGGGAGCTCGCCGATATCTGGGGCGACCTCCTGCTCCTCTTCCACAGGTCGCAGGCGCCACGGCTCCTCATCTGCGATCCCCTTGTGCGTCACTACAAGGAAATCCCTCGCTCGGCGTGGTTCCACAGCTGCAACATGTTGGGCGCTGTCTCCTCGGCGGCGAGGATGCGGACGCAGACGCGGGCATCAGCCTCTCAAATTTCAGGGTGACGTGCATGGTCTTTCACAATCGGGACCGCAGCGCCAGGGCCTGCGCCTTCTCCTCCGCTGGATGGTCGGAGATAACACTGTTATTGTTCTGGACAAGGACGCCGTCGAGCTCGTCTCTTTTGTCGTGCCGGATGATGAGGAGTACGCCGCTCCGGGAGAGGCGCCACAACACCAAATCACGTGGCCACCTACAGTCCAAGCTTGCTTATCCTAGCTGCATTGGTTTGGTGGGCTGTGGATAGGCCATGGCGTCGTCCCAGGTTCTGAACTCCTCAATCGGCCGTTTATTCTGATGATTCTAGAGTACCATATCATATGTGTGTTCTGTAGGCATCAAGTGGCAAACAGTTTCAGAAGTTCTATTGGGTTTGTTTGTAATCATATACAAATTCAGTACATTGGGTGGTTTCTTGTTGCTGTTTTGAACATTTGTCTGTTCTTAAGATTACTTTCATAAACTTGAAACTGTTTGTAGCTATTTTGAACATTTATCTGTTCTTAAGATTTCTTTCACAAACTTGAAATTGCTTGTTTAATTAGGAGACGGGGTTTGCCGATGAATTGTTTGTTGGGTGGGGGGGGGGGGGGGGGGGGGTGTCCTAGGACCCGCTACAAATCTGAGTTGGAGTTTTAATTATGGCTCGTCGAACATTTTTATGGCAGATTGCTTGTTGGGCATGTCATACGTAATTTGTAATAAAGACTTTTGATTTGCCATGCTTAAAAATCCGACGTCATATTTTTAGCATTTATGCTCTCCTGTTCATAACGCTAAACTTCAAACAGTGACCGGAGAAACACTGAAGTTGGATAAATAAGAAGTTGGATAGTTGGTGGTACAAATTCCATGGACGGTAAATTGGTTCTATGGTAGTCCAGCTTAAACAATATTCTATATTCATATTGTATGATGTCTTTGTTTGAAATTCCTGAAGTAGTTTTACGGTGGCAAGGTAGCAAAAATTATCTCATAGATATCTGGTTAATTGGTCTTCCGTGTTGCCACCCTATAGGCAGGGTGTCCTATCGGTTATAGATCTAGAGGTCAGGAATGATCAAGTATTGTTGTTGTTAAAGTCAGACCTGATCCATCACATTCTATTGCATATTCTACATATAAACCCTGATGGGATACCCCGGCCATACGAGCCATGTGAGCGCGCGAGTGATCTATGGCCGCCCGATCTTTTTTACTTTGGTTGTTTAGCTGCTCGGACGTTCATCCATTTTCCACACACGCGCTTGAGCTGACGCTGGATGACTAGTGGAGTCGTTCTCCTGTGGTGCAAAGGGACAGTGGCTGGTTTTTCTCTGGTTTGACGTACGCGAACTGGGAGGTGTGGGGTAGATTGGGTTGAGTGTGGTGAAAACCCTAGCACCAATCCCTCTCATCCTCGATGCATGCTCTCCACCACCATTGCTCGTTCTCCTCCTCGCTTCTTTGCTCCTCCGCTCTTGAAACCTGAATGCATGGTCGACGTCGCCTCTGCTTTCTCTATCTTCCCGTAAGGCAACGCCCTCACTTTCTCCATCCACCGCACCATCCTCGGAGTTAAGCCTCCTTTTTTGTGTCATTAAGCCTCCTTATTTTTAATGTGTTTTTACACCGGCGGTTACGCGGTTGATTGCTTTGTTGTGTGCATCGCCTGAATTGGGTTGAGTTGTTCTTGCACGTAACACACCTAGGAATGGATCCAAAGGCGGCACACATCAATGATTCACCCCCTTGCAGGTGGGACCACCAGCGAGCCCTAAAGCCCCGATGCAACATGAGCCAATACTCCTAGGGTGCTTAGAATCTTAGAAGATATGAATGAAAGTGATAAAGAATATTGATGCATGCCAATTAGACGGGTCATGAAGTTGTCTTTTGGTTTGCATGTATGAACCCCATCTGCCTATAATTCCTTTGAAGCGAACTCAATTGGACTAATGTCGCATGAGATAATCAAATAGATAAGCTAATCTGGTAGCTTAGGTATTGTATCTGTATGGAGATCAAGGTCACTAATTCTGTAGGATAAGTGTACACCATCCTCGACACCTTGGTATCATAAGTTGATGGCATGTTGTTAGTTTACATCATTCATTATGCAGAATAAATGTACTCAATCTTGGACCCTTTGGTATTGTCAAGTTCATGTCATGTATTCAGTTTACATCATTCATTCTTCCATGGTGCTTCTCATTGCATATTTGGTTCATGATATATTGGCCCATGAAGGCGCCCGCCTCATCCTACACAAACGACAGTTGCTTCATGAACAGCCTCGTTCTCCTCTTTTGTCAATCACATCTTTATTGCAAACTCCATCTGCGGCCCTCCTCCAGCTTAACGGTGATGCAGCTGGTGTAGCCCAGCAAGTTGGCCAAGGCGCTGAGGCGCTGAACTCGGGGAAGAGGGTGCGGGGCAAGAGCCTAGTCTGCGAGAGTCAGATGAATTGTTTGGTGAAGTAGTAGATGCCCTCACTGTAGTACACGAGGACTACAGTTGGCAGTGGGAGGAGATCGGAGGGAGTTGACATCCTGGACGAACTTACCGAGGCGGAAGGCAACCGAGGCTGGGCTCGAAGGACTTGAGGCGAGCATATTCAAACCAAATTTAAATTCGATATAATTATTCAATGGCCATGAACTTTGATAGATCAAAATGCAAAAAAAAACTCCTGAAATTTGGATATTTCAGTGAGATCTAGAATTTTTTTAGTTAGAAAAATTTCAATGGCACTCCCCCCTCTCACCATCCTGGATCATGATCATTGTTGGATCGTCTCCATCTTGTCCATCCACCAACCACCTAATTTGTAGCCAGCAATCAATTTCACTCTCTTTTCCTCGAGACCATGGCGGCTCCCTCCACTATTCAAAGAAGTCCAAGATTGCAGGATGCGTCATGGATGTGTCGTGCGAACTCAGCCAATTCTATGCGGCATCATGGCCGGCACCGGTGGACGAGACAGCCTTCGTGACGCTCCTCAACCAATTCACATGCGGCACCATCGCGCTCCCGCCGGACAACAACTAGCTTGGAGTGGCCTACATTAGATAACTATACATGGACATCGACAGACGGTGGGTCGTCCATTCCTTTTCCAAGGAGCATGGTATTATGCTAAGTGAGATGTGGGAGCTACTGACAACACTGACTCGATAGACTACATCTGATGGTGGTCCCACCAGCATAGCCGTCTTCACATAGTTAGTGGAGTCGCGCAACGGGAGCTTCTAGCAAAGGTGCATAGGAGGTTGCATGCCATATCGGCGATCCACTTGTAGCCACACCTGGAGCTTCGAAAGCGCCCCTTAACCCCTTATTCAATAAAACATTCGCACTCTATACAATGAAATCGAGTTGTACTCCACCCTAAACCAAACACTGACATCGCATCCCAACCGAACTGCAGAAACCAGGGGAAAATTCCAGCCCCCAACCCACTTCCCACTACTCTTCTCCAAGATCGCCCCCACCTCAACCCCAACCAACCCCATTATCCCTGCCCATGATCTTCCTCCCCCGGGTAACCTTCCCCACGATCCACCAATTGTGTCGCCCCTCTCTACCTCCCACCATGTCGGCACCCTCCCCGTGCCTCCCCGCCATTGGATCCGCGGGCCACAGTCCGGAAGCCTTCTTATACCGCCGACTTAACACGACACCACGCAAGACACACCACCTCGGTGCTGCACGAGCACCTGATCCACGCACGCCACCCCACTACCACCAATTCCTCCTGCCATTGTGGATGTTGCCACTCCTCTCTGACTAGTTTCCTTCCACGTGCCACCACGTCCCAATTGCGTACTACTGCACCCAACTTGCACCGATCCCATCCCATGCAACTCTCATGGCAACCGCCGCCAGACCGAAGCGAGCTGCTCGATGCCGACACCTCCTGCACCCCAATTTACTACAAGATCCACCAGCACCACAACCACCCCATCGCATTGCCTTGACCCCCATAGCAACCAGTCGCCCACCCCTATGGTTTCCTTTCCACCTTCATCTTCCTTCGCAATGGAGCCACAGCCCTTCGCTTTCCTCTCCAAGAAGTGACGTAGTTCGCCAGAGCAACCTCCGCCGCTCTCTTCTCCCCAATACACAGATCACAGGCATCGGAACTATCCACTTTGCTTTTCCCCTGTTTTGTTTGTCCCGTGTTTTATTTATGTTTGTTGATTGAGGAGAAGAGAGTCCATGGTAAAGAAGGAAGGACATTGCTGCCATTGCAAAGTCACAAGTGAGCTCCTCTTCTTGAAAAATCTAAAATTTGCCTTTTTTCTCTGTTTGTTTCTTCACGAGTTGTGCATCTGGGAAGTGGGCTCCAAATCTTGCTTCTTGGTCGAGCGTTATGTCAGTTTGTTGCTGGTGGATAATATCTCATAGAGAAACAAACAAAGAAAAGGGGGGGGGGGGGGGGGTTAGATTTGTTCAAGAAGAGGAGCTCACTTGTGACTCCGCAATGGCAGCAAGGCCCTTCCTTCTTTACCACAGGAGGCACCCAATCTTTGAAGCTGCTGTACCCATTCACATGCGGCACCATCGCGCTCCCGTTGGCCAACAATAAACTCAGGGAGGCCTACACTAGATCACAATACATGGACGTCGACGGACAGTGGATCGTCAATTCCTTTGCCAAGGACCTTGCTATTATGCTAGGCGAGATGTGGGGGCTCCTATTTGGCTACATCATGTTGTCCTCGTAGTCCAACTCTGGGAACTACATGGCCATGACGCAGCTCGCTTTATCTTACAGTGTCGCCTTCTGGGGCGTCGAGGTGGACAGAGTGTAGACGTTGTTCCACGAAGACCCTAAGAGCCGCATCAGGTCGGTCATTTCTGGGTTGGGGTGCAGGTGTTGGGGTTCTAGGGGCAGCATACTCTTGCAGTGGTGGTTGCTGAACACGGGGGCTGTTGTTCCTGAGATTCCTAGTGCCGGCTTTTTGCACTTGCGAATGTCTTTTATTGCGTGATGCTTGTCTTCAAGCAGGAGGGCCTTGTTCACCATTTCTAGGAAGTTTGTGAAGTCATAAAACAATAGCCAATATTGCATTTCTTCACACAATCCTTCCATAAATCATTCCATCTTGGCGGCTTCGGTAACTCCTTGAATGGATTGGAGGAGGACATCACGAAATGTTCAATCTGAATGAACATGTCCAGATGATAGGTGCACGAGCAATCTTGTTTGTCAGTGTATGTGACTAAGCTCACTTTG
The DNA here is from genome assembly GCA_963921465.1 of Triticum timopheevii. Classification (NCBI taxonomy): domain Eukaryota; kingdom Viridiplantae; phylum Streptophyta; class Magnoliopsida; order Poales; family Poaceae; genus Triticum; species Triticum timopheevii. The sequence continues at coordinate 481,428,158 of OY997270.1, read as the reverse complement.
AGGAAGCCATTGGTGTTCACTGTAGATTTAAAATTAAGCACACTAACATTTTCTCATCTCAAGTCGGTTTTGAAAGTGGTACTTCAATTTAGTGAATGTCCAACTCATGTATAAAAATCTCAACTATAGTTTGGTGGGTACTGAAATTTTTGTAGCCTCGCTAATTTCAAACCAAATTGAAGTTGGGTAAAATTAGTTAATTTCAGAAAATTGTGATACATTGAAATCTGATTTATTTATTTTTGTAATTTTTGATATTTTAGTGAGGTCTGGAATTCTTATGGCGCAAAAAAAATGATCCTGGGTACAGCTTACACTTTTTCATACAGTTGCATTTTTCTTAAAAGTGCCCATCACATTTTTCACTAAACTAATCAAATACTCTTCTGAAAGCAACTTAATTAGATATAAGAAAATATCACTTTTATTTTCCGTCGTTCATATTTTCTTTTGTCTAATACAATGTTCGAGAAGTGGAACATGCACTTTTTCACGAAGAGTGGACATTTGCTGCCCCTGGGTGAGGTGCATGACATACCTGAATCGAAGAGATGAAAACAATCGAATATCTCCATATCACTTATGATAGAGCATATTACCGTTATAAATCCGGGACTTATTAGATATATCTTCACAATTGATGTACATTGGGAATCTTAAGGAGCAACACTCAACTAAATTCTAGGAAACATGCTTTGTATAAAAAGATCAGACCACAAGTACCTACTTCGTGTTGTACAACTCCCTTGGATGAAAACAAAATAATTTAACCCAGATCCATACATTGAGTTTTTCCAACTCATATCAGTGTTCATTTTAAACAGATGGACCATCCTTCCAAATAACAATACACACATTATAACAAAACCATCCCGATGTAACCATTTGGTTGAATTACACTTTGTTTGTTGGGTACATCAGTCGATCACATCTTTGAATCGTAGGGAAATACGATTGAGCATAGCTAAAGTAAAGCGAAGCAAATACAGAATTCAGATAACTTAACAGAACAATTTAAACATTTACGGGACCCCAAAACAATCCAAGCCTTAATCCTAGAGCTTCAAAGTCAGATCAATCCCGTCAGTAGTAGTCTCTTCCTGATTCACTTGCCGCACCCCTTGCTGGCGTGCCAAGTGACTTCCATCTCCGGTCCCGGGTAGCCGCTGGCCGCCGGCACCAACACTGCAGAAGATGGTTGAGCCGGAGGAAGGCTTGTGCCGGTTTGCCATGGCAACGAAGGCGACATGAAGCGGGGCCTGGGGTAATAGTGGGCGGCAAACAGGTTGGAATGCAGGCGAGCGTTGTGCAAGTAGGTGGCGTATGACGGCGCCCAGGTCATGCGCGGCAGGGACCAAGCGGGACGACGCTCCATGCGCGGCTTGTGGTTGCGCACCTTCTGGTGGCTGGCCCGCCCCCGCACGGTCTTGAAAGTGCATGGGCAAAACCTGCACTTAAACGTGCCCAACTGCACCTCCTTCTTGGAAGACGATGACGAGTCGGCTGGGAGGGTGAACACAGTGGAACCAGACGAGGACACCATCTTTCTGGATTCGTTGGAGATGCGTACGTTAGCAATGGTGCTTGCTTGTAGCCTATGGTGTGGATTTTATAGCAATGGAGCGGGGTGAGAGATGGGTCATGTGACTGCTAGCTAAAAATGGAAGTAAACACGTTTTCGCTAAACATGCATGGTAGCGTTATTTGTAGGAGTGAAATCATTTTCATAATTCTCCATATAATTACTCACTAATGCCTCCTAACTATATGTATTTTCTCTCAGTGATGTCATAAATTTAGTTTGCATCCATTAAAATTACTATTTCTCAATCTCAAAAAATGTTTTGCTTTCTCATTAACAAAACTACTCCCTCCGTTCCTAAATACAAGTCTTTTTAGAGGTTTCACTATGGCTACATACGGATATATACCAGAAAATATCTCGGTTTATGCAGAAAACTCGGCATAGAAAGGAAAAAACCACTCGGCTTACACCAGAGGCTCGGCAAAGTACCTGTCACATGGCCATCCTCACCGCACTTGCCAGGTCATCTAACGGCACACTCCATTTATATATTTCCTTTTCTTTTTAAATATGCCCTAATGTAAGCCAAGTGCTTGATATAAAAACACTCGACTTACACTTGTGGATTTTGTTTCCATGCATTTTTCCATCAGATAATACACAAAGTATATTTTTCATTTAGTGATTTTTTATTGTATTTTTTCGCAATCTGTTTCCCGCCCATTCTCCCCTGCCAATTCTCAGCCGCCCATTATATTCCCTCTACTTATCGCTCTTTCTATCATTACCACCACTTTGCCATCTCAAAGTTGTCTCCTGATTTTTTTTCCTCATTACACAACCCTAGTGACCCAATGCAAAGTCCCCATGCAAACGGAGGAGTGGTTCTGACACTTCCTCATTATGAGGAGTGCTTTTGACAATGCGAGTAAACAAGTCCATACGGTGGGTGGTAGCGGAGAGGGATCTCGTGTGTCGGCATTTGTATCTGAAGAAGCTCATTACGAGGAAATGTTTGGAGTTCACTTTAGATTACATCCAAGCCACTGAGATTTTCTGACACGCAAGTCAGTTTTGAAAGTGGTTTTTCAAGATAGAGAAAGTGCAACTCAGATTTCAAAATTTTGGTTGGTACCGAAAATTTTGCAGCCTAAATGTTTCGGATAAGTTTCAGACTAATTTCAAATCAAATTTAAATTAGATAGACAAATAAAATACAAAGAATTTTGATAGATTTACATCCAAAATAATTTTGAATTTATCAAATTACGATATCTAAAGTTGCAAGCCCGATCCCCCAACCCCACGTGAGCAAATCTTTTTCCTTCTTTTTTGATAGCCCAGTTTTTTTCTTTTTGACAAGACATGCAAGCAGCCTAGCACTGGAGGGCTGAGGCCTATAGTGGCCACCCGGGCCATGCGCACAGCGAGAACATGTGCGAATAAAAAAATTGACCAACATACGAACAAAATATTGACTCGGAAAAAAGGATGAGAATCTGGTGTTGACATACGAAAACGGACGAATATCTAGGAGGAAGAATATTTCCTCCTTTTAATAGTAGATAAAGATACGGCATAGACTTCTAATATATCTTGACCATTAAATATTAAATCTAATGGCTAAATTAATCTTGTGTATGTGTGTTAGCAGGGGTGCCTCCAATTAGTAAATATTTAAGATATATGATATAAGATGATGATCTCGTTCGCAAATATAAGGTTGTAAGAAAAGTTCGCATACCCATGCCTATATTTATTATAAGTGTTTTCAGTTTGAACTTTATTTTGATGAGGCCAAAAGTTTGAATTAATAGTCTTGAAAGCTTGGTAGAAACCCCTGACTTTAAGGGTGCCTTCCTCTTGTGGGTTCGATAACTCAGGGTCACCTCTGGGGAAAAGCCGAGAATCATTTATGCTCCTTTACTGAGTCACTAAAGGGACTAACTAGTAGTGTAGGAGTTTGTGCCCTTTACTGCTTATGTTGGAGCCCCCATTGTCTGGCTGGATCTTGGAGCAGGCTATGACGAGGCTACGAGAGCCCGTTCCCGGCGAGGGCCCCATGGCCCGCCATGCTCCTTCCAAGAAGAAGGAGCTTGTTGTGCCTTTTGAAGAGGAGATGAGCATGGTTGTCGTGACTCCCAAAGAGGAGGGGGCGATGATGGCTGCGAGGAGGAGATAGGCAATGCCTGTGAGGAGGAGGACAATGAGACCTTCACTACTAGAAAAATTGCTATAGATAGGATTGACACTAATGGCGCATCAGACAAGCGGTGCGCCATTAGTATATAGTAATGGCGCACCACCTTCTGATACGCCATTAGAGTTGAAACTACTAATGGCGCACCTGGACCAAGGTGCGCCATTAGTATCACAAATTTTTTTTTGAACTAGTGCGCCTGTCCAAACATACTAATGGCGCATCCAGATGCAGTGCGCCATTACTAGTTGTAACTAGTAATGGCGCACCTGTCGGAAAGTGCGCCACTAATGTTGTTTTTTTATTATATTTTTTATTCCTTTTTTTGCAAAACTACTAATGGCGCACTCTTCCGCCGTGCGCCATTACTAGTTTAAACTAGTAATGGCGCACTGTGGAACAGTGCGCCATTAGTATGTTTCTTTTTTTTGCAAAACTACTAATGGCGCACCACCAGAAGGTGCGCCATTAGTAATCCAGGTTACTAATGGCGCATTTAGAGTTGGTGCGCCATTAGTAAGTGGGCAGCAACAAGATATTTTGGACAGCCTCTCCTACCCACACTCACTTTCTCCCCACTTCATTCTCTCCACCGCCTCCTCTTTGTCTCGGGTGCCTCCTCTTTTTCACCTCATTTCCACCATAGATTCAATCAAATTAAGTGGTTAAATTACCTTGTTTTGATAGGTAAGTAAGGGGGGAAGCTATATTTATGTTGTTCTCCCTACAACAATGTGCACATGCACTTTTTATGGCCTAGCTAGATCTATGTATGTTCGTGGTGTTGCATATGTTTGTGGTGTTGCATATGTGTTTGTGTTTGGAGGTGTACCGGTATTTGAAATGCGATAGTTGCCAATATTTTGCCGGAATGTTGATTCATTTCCGTTTCGGCGAGAATTTTGGCATTAAGCATTCTTTTTGGTCCTATTTTTAGGGAAAGTCATGCCAAATTTTTTCTTGGTTCTAAAGTATCGTTTTGCTCTACCCCGCAAGCGACCATGGTCCGCACGATGACCGAAGGCATCGTGAATAGGTTTTTGAGGTCCGCGAAGGCCGAGATGCTTCAAAAGAACGAGACGGAGATAAGATGTCCGTGTCGAAGATGCAAGCTGAAGAGCCTTATTGCAGACCCGGATTCCGGGCAGGTGCGGGACCACCTGCTCTTGCGTGGTTTCATGGATGGCTATCGGTGGCAAGGTGATGAAGATGACTACCAAGTCGTCCATGGGGGCCGGGCAAGAAATGAGGAAGGCCAGCAAGACAACCACCGCGGGTCGGGCGGGCGAGAAGACGAAGAATCCCCAGGAGATGATCACGACGGTGATGCTGTACACAGTCATCATGTAGAAGATGCAGGACATGATGATGAGGAAGATGCCAGAGCAGACGACGGGCATGATCATGAAGATGATGATGCCGGCGGAGCAGACGACGCTGGACCATCGATGGGCTGGGTGCAGGACCCTCATATTCAAGAGCTGCTTCTCAAGCAGACGGATAACGCAAGAGCTGCCGCCCGAGAGAAAGCCAAGATGGATCAACTTGAGTTAGACGCGGTTACTCCATTGTATGAAGGATGCAGGCCCGAGGATACCCGCCTGAAAGTAACGCTCATGGCTCTGGAGATGAAGGTAAAACACAAAATAACCGACGCATGCTTCGACGAGAACATGTCATTCTGGCACGAACGTCTTCCCAAGGGGAACAAGTGCCCGACCAGTTTGGAGGAGGCGAAGAAAATCGTGTGTCCTCTGGATTTACCGCACGTGAAATACCATGTGTGCATGAACAATTGCATCATTTATCGGGACGAGCACGCGGAGTCTACCATATGTCCGGTGTGCGGCGTCACTCAATACAAGAAGAGGAAGAAAGCTCCTCGAAAAGTGGTGTGGTACTTTCCGATCACTCCTCGTCTGCAGCGGTATTTCGCGGACCCTAAGGTAGCAAAGCTCCTGCGTTGGCACGCGGATAGGGATGAGAAGAAGCGAGAAGATGACGCAAATGATCCGGAGATAGATAAAAAAGACAAGATGCTGAGTCACCCTAAGGATGCGAGCCAGTGGCAAGCGTTGAACTGCGAAGACCTAGAATTTGGGAACGATCCAAGGAACATCGTGCTGGGAGCGAGCACCGATGGAGTCAATCCGTTTGGCAGCCAGAGAAGCACACATAGCACCTGGCCTGTGTTTGTGTGGATGTACAACCTTCCCCCCTGGTTGTGCATGAAGAGGAAGTACATTCACATGAGTATGCTAATTGAAGGACCGAAACAACCAGGGAACGACATCAATCTGTATCTAGGGCTGCTGAAAGAGGAGCTTGACAGGCTGTGGAAAACGCCAGCCAATACGTGGGACGCCGCAGAGAAAGAATATTTCCCTATGAGAGCCGCACTGCTCACGACGGTGCACGACTATCTCGGTTACGGATATCTTGCGGGGCAGGTAGTCCACGGATTTTCTGGATGCGTAAGGTGCATGGATGACACAATGTATCGCCAGCTAGATAGAGATCCCGGGTCTTCGAAAACCGTGTTCATGGGACATCGAAGGTGGCTTCGCGACGATGACCCGTGGAGGAAACGCAAGGATCTGTTCGATGGTGAAACCGAACCCCGAAAACGCCCGTGTACGAGGAGCGGCGAGGAAATAGACAAGCTGTTGAAAAATTGGAAAGACTGCCCACTACCAGGAAAGAAGCGAAAGGCGCCAGAGCCGGGAAAGAAGCGAAAGGCACCAGAGCCGCTGCTAAAGGTATGGAAAACGAGGTCTGTTTTTTGTGACTTGCCGTACTGGAAGATCCACCGTGTGCCTCACAGCCTTGATGTCATGCATATCACGAAGAACGTGTGCGAGAGTCTGCTTGGTACCCTGCTCAACATGCCAGAGAGGACCAAAGATGGGCCGAAAGCAAGGGCAGACTTGAAATCAATGGGCATCAGGCAGGAGCTTCACGCTAATGATGATGATGATGATGATGATGATGATGATGATGATGATGAGGCGAAGCAGGACACAGAAAGTCGTCGCAAAGGCAAAAAGGCCAAGAAGACCGGAAATGACTACCCTCCCGCGTGCTTCACTCTAAGTCAGGAGGAGATCGAGCAGTTTTTCACCTGCCTCCTAGGAGTAAAACTTCCTTACGGTTACGCGGGGAAGATAAGCAGATACCTAGACCCAGCGAAGCAGAAGTTCAGTGGGATGAAGTCTCACGATTGTCACGTGCTGATGACACAGATACTTCCAGTTGCAATCTGTGGGATCATGGACGCGCACGTCCGTGAAATGCTATTTGGCCTATGCAACTTTTTCGACGTCATCTCTCGGAAGTCGATTGGCGTGAGGCAACTCAGAAGGCTACAGGAAGAGATCGTGGTGATACTATGCGAGCTTGAGATGTACTTCCCGCCCGCATTCTTCGACGTTATGGTGCATCTGCTGGTCCATATAGTGGAGGATATCATCCAACTCGGGCCGACGTTCCTGCATAGCATGATGCCGTTCGAAAGGATGAATGGTGTCATCAAAGGATACGTTCGCAACATGTCACGTCTAGAGGGAAGTATAGCCAGGGGCTTTCTGACCGAAGAGTGCATCTCCTACTGCACGAATTATCTAGGCATCGAGAACCCCGTTGGTCTGCCCGTCAGCAGGCACCTCGGCAGGCTCGCTGGATGGGGTCACCGTGAGGGTCGCCGCGAAATGCATGTCGACTTAGAGGGTCGACTCGCTGACTTTGAAAGAGCAAACCTAGTCGCGCTACAACACATATACGCGTGGTCGATCCTTGGGTGGTAGAGCACAAAACCTTTATTAAGAAGACGTACAATGACCGAGGCCAACAGAGGACGGACGGAGATATAATAAAAGAGCACAACTCATGTTTCACGCGTTGGTTCAAGCAGAAGCTTCTGTCGTACCCTTTACATGAGGATTCTTCCGCGGAAGAACAACTCATATTCGCCTTGTCACAGGGCGCCGAGCACAACCTGATGACCTATGAGGCATACGATATCAACGGCTACACATTCTACACCGAGGCCAAGGACATGAAGAGCGATGGTTATCAGAACTCTGGGGTAACGATGGAATCCTACACCGGTAACGACAAGGACAGATACTACGAAAGGATCGAGGAGATCTGGGAGCTGAGCTACGCTGGAGAGAAGGTCCCGATGTTCCGTGTCAGATGGGCGAAGAGCGTCCTAAAAGAAGACCGGTATTTCACCACCATGGTTATACCCGAAGCCAAATCCAAGACCGCGGGCGCAAACGTCACCACGAAAAATGAGCCATGGGTACTGGCTTCCCAAGTGGACCAATGCTTCTTCATTACCGACCCGTCAAAGCCCAGTCGTGTTGTCATGAGGAGAGGCAAAAGGAAGATCATCGGAATGGATGGAGTAGCCAATGAGCAAGACTTCGACAAGTACGGCGACCCGAGGATCGAACATGACGACGATGATGAAGTAGCAGCATACACCACAAGAAGAAGCAGGACCACCCTACCTAAAGGACGTCCATTCCACAGAAGAACTCCATTTGCGAAAAAGAAGGGCAAGAAGATTGTGAGCAGATAGCTAGCTAAGATCGATTGTATTTAAATCGTAGCCTTCATTTCTCGATTGTATTTCATGGGCACTTTTTGAACTATCATGAATATTTTTAAATTTCATGGACACTCGATCTCGATCCCCCTCCATCTCGATCGCTATCCCACCTCGCCAGATCCAGTCCCCCTCGCCACCGAGCACCCCCCGGTCCACCGGCCGCCGCCGCCGACCCCCCGCACCCTCGATTCCCCTACTCAACCGCCGCCGCTGACCCCCCGCACCCCTCCCCTACTCAACCGCCGCCGCCGACCCCCCGCACCCCGCGCACCCTCCACCGCTCCACCGGCATTACTGTTTGATGATATTTCTAAAAAATTATTACTTTCTTATAAAAAAGAAGGGCAAGAAGATTGTGAGCAGATAGCTAGCTAAGATCAATTGTATTTAAATCGTAGCCTTCATTTCTCGATTGTATTTCATGGGCACTTTTTGAACTATCATGAATATTTTTAAATTTCATGGACACTCGATCTCGATCCCCCTCCATCTCGATCGCTATCCCACCTCGCCAGATCCGGTCCCCCTCGCCGCCGAGCACCCCCCGGTCCACCGGCCGCCGCCGCCGACCCCCCGCACCCTCGATTCCCCTACTCAACCGCCGCCGCTGACCCCCCGCACCCCTCCCCTACTCAACCGCCGCCGCCGACCCCCCGCACCCCGCGCACCCTCCCCCGCTCCACCGGCATTACTGTTTGATGATATTTTTAAAAAAATTATTACTTTCTTATAAAAAAGAAGGGCAAGAAGATTGTGAGCAGATAGCTAGCTAAGATCAATTGTATTTAAATCGTAGCCTTCATTTCTCGATTGTATTTCATGGGCATTTTTTGAACTATTATGAATATTTTTAAATTTCATGGACACTCGATCTCGATCCCCCTCCATCTCGATCGCTATCCCACCTCGCCAGATCCGGTCCCCCTCGCCGCCGAGCACCCCCCGGTCCACCGGCCGCCGCCGCCGAGCCCCCGCACCCTCGATTCCCCTACTCAACCGCCGCCGCTGACCCGCCGCACCCCTCCCCTACTCAACCGCCGCCGCCGACCCCCCGCACCCCACGCACCCTCCCCCGCTCCACCGGCATTACTGTTTGATGATATTTTTTAAAAAATTATTACTTTCTTATAAAAAAAATATTACTATTATGATTTAAACAAGTTTGAACATATTTAAACACAAATAAGTATCAAACAACATTTTAAATGCATAAAAAAATTGTGGAGCCTGGGAATCGAACCCAGGACCTCCTGGTGTGAGAACTGGCTGCTGACCAGTCAAGCTAGTAGAGGGAACTTGGTGTGGATTAGGTCAGGTGGGAGATAACCTGTTGGCTCGAGCAGAAATCAAAAAAATACTAATGGCGCACCAGGGTGAGGTGCGCCATTAGTATGGATGTACTTATGGCGCACCGAGGGGTGGTGCGCCATTAGTATTGTGCCGCCCCCATCCATATTTCCTCCCCGGCGGCCCAAACCTATCCCCTCTCTCTCCCTCGCCCTCGCCCTCGATCCCCTTCCCGTCTCCTCTCCCGACGCCGCTGCCCCGCCGCCTCGACGCCGCCCCGTCGTCCTCGTCTCCGCCCCGACGCCCCGACGCCGCGACGCCGCCCTTTCCTCTCCCGACGCCACCGCCCCGCCGCCCCGTCGTCCTTGTCTCCTCGGCGCCGCTCTCCCCGTCGCCCCACCTCGTTGGACGCCATCGCCCCGCCGCCCTCATCGCCAGTGGCCCAGACGCCGTCCCGTCCACACCACCGTCGCCGGAGCACCACCACCACCCGGACCTCGTCGCCCCGTCCACACCACCGCCCCCGTGAGCTCCCCCTCCTCCTCTCCCCCTCTCCCCCTCGCATTCAGATTCAGTCACGATAATAGGTTCCAGATTGTTTGTTTTTCTTCCTGAATGATGATCATAGTTAATTTGTATTGGATTTGGATATTTATACTTGGGGAAAAAGAAAGGGCATCCAGGGAGTAGTTAGTCTGATAGAACAAACAAAAGACAGTTGGTTCTTAATGTACATGATGGTACTTAATTAGATTTGACAGTTGCACACATGCATGTGAGTCAAAAAAAGAAACGAAAAGGGAATGTCATTTTAGAGTCAGCTAAGAAGCTCTGCCGGCTAGACATTGACAGAAACAAGTCAAGGAACATAACAAGTCAATACAAATTAAATAGTTTGGTTAAACATAGCTTTTGGGTTAACTGTTTCTTCTCACAAGGAAACTGGCTGCTAGTTTTCGGTCTTATTTTACTAGTTGCGCTTGTGCATCGTTCTGATGCTAGGGCTAAATGTGTAAAGTCCTGACAAGCCATTGTGATGATTAAGGCTGAAAGTGTCAATTCTGATGCAAAGCAATAGCTTAACAGCTGGACTAGGGACACTAATCAATCATGAAAGAATATTGAGATTATCGATATAGGAATATCCTAGCTAATAAGTACTCTCTTCGTCCCATAGTATAAGATGTTATTAAGACTGTCATCGCTGTGATGGGGGTAATTGCGATGTGAGGGGCTATTGACGAGCAACATGCTAATGATCAAGCTAGCTAGCGGAGGTGGTATTGAATGGAAATGAATAATGCCGTGTCAATGTACAAGACATATGGAGGGGGCTGCTGCTGGACCTGGATGTGATTGCTTCTTCCTACTACATAGTACTAATGTAAATCATCTATTCTGTCTAGCTGGATAGCTGGACCCCTTCAAAGCATATGCCTGGAGGGGCTCCCTGGATGCCCTGTTTACTGAAACAGACTGACAGTGCCACATACTCTAATTACCTGGAACTTGCAGTATAAAAACAGAACCTTAATCAGCATGATCCTCTGACCTTAGAAGCAAAATAATCGATCTGACTGCTAGGAATCAGATGTCTGTTTTTTAGCATCCCTATTTTTATTAGGCAGGACAGTGCAGTAGTTGATGTATCTTGGGTTGATTATAAAGTTGCTTGGGTTTATTATTAAGTACTTTGATCATGTCTCTTTATTTGTACTGCTGCTAATATACTTTATATGATGATGAAGTGCTACTGAGTTGTGTGCAAATTTCGTTAAATCAGTGATGTGTATGTGTGCTGTCAGTTATGTGTATGTGCTTATTTTAATCCAGTGAAATATGGCACTGAACTGTAGCTAGCTAAACGGTAGTTTTGCTTAAATTGGTGAAATTTGGCACTGAAATGTAGCTAGCAATGCAAATATCTCAATGAATTCAGCTCTGTTTTCTGTGTGAAACTGTTGTTGTTAAATGAAGCCACATTCCAGTCCAGTTTGAGCAATGCAAATTCATTCCATATGTAACCATTGCAGCTCAGCTCAGCTCAGTTTGAACAATCCATCAAGAACAGAAACTTAAATACTCCCTTTTTTGCCTTGTCCACCCGAGAGGCCCTTGAGTTTGCTGGAATGTCGATTAACTTCCGTTCCAGCAAATTCGGGTACTCCATATGTCCTATTTTCAGCAAAGGTCATGCTGAAATTTTTCGTGAATTTTAGCATGACTTTGCTAAAAATAGGACATACGGGGTACTTGTGACTAATGATGAAAGCTTAGGCTTTTAGGGTGCCTCGGTGTCGAAAAACCCTCAATAATAAAAGCTTAGCTTTTAGGATGCCTCGGTGTCGACAAACCCTAAATGATGAGACCATGATCTTGTTCCTTGACAATAACCAACTTTTTGACCAAACTTTGTTCCTATTTAGAGAGAAACATGGCCAGCAACGATGAGGCCGGGGGTTCGGGCGGCAAGGCATTCTGGGAGCTGTCCCAGGAGATGGAGGAACAACCTCACTTGTATGAGGACGCCGCCTTCCCCACCGATCCTGAGACCACTAATGGTACCGCCGAGGATGACCCCACTGATGCCACCACTGATGGTGCCGCCGAGGATGCCACCACTGATGATGGCGGCGCACGCACAGATGGCAGCCAACCGAAGAGGCAACGGAAGGACCGGTGCCCGATCGTGCTCCTCACCCTCAAGGAGGAAGTTACCGAAGTGGACTCCGACGGGAATCCAACGGCGCCCGAACGAATAGTCAAGGGGTACTCGCTTCAGCTCGGGTGCATTCTCCGGAGCACCGTCTCGATCAACACCGAGAACCTGAGGCATCCTGACCGAGGGAATTTGCGCAACCTCCTCTTCACGAAGCTGCACGAACGATACAAGTTCCCCGCTAAATTTGAAAACACAAGCCTCAAAGGGAATAAAGTGAACAATGCTGCCCTCACGAAGATGGGCAAGGCCCTGTCTACTTGGAAAAGCAATGTGAAGAGAATGATCGAGAAAGGTGAGAGTTATGAGAAGATCAAGGAGAAAAATACTTCGATCACCGAAGATGACTATAACGACTTCAAGACCAATTGCTCGAGCACCGCAAACTCCCAATCAAGTCAATGGGGGAAAGAAATGCGGGAGCTGAACATAGGGGAACACACACTCAGTCCCGGCGGTTACAGAGTGGCGGAGCCTATATGGGACAAGGAGGAGGCGGACCGTGCCGAGCAAGGCATACCACCCCTCTTCGATAAATACGGTGACAAGCAGACCAGGAACTTTGTCAGGGCCCGGTACAAGAAGGACCCGAAAACAAAGGAGCTTACCACGGATCCGAAGACCAGGGTGCTTGATATTGTTCTGGTAAGGAATACACCCCCGCGTAATTAGCTCCATATGGTTGCATTCTAATTAATGAAGCCAAATTTCTAAATGGTTCACATTCCATCCGCAGGCGACTGAAAGCAGTAGCGCGGGGTCGACTAAGAGCAACCCTTGGGACACCACTCTAAATAGGGCGTTGAATGTAATGAAGAACAAGGATAAGCTCAGTAAGCCGACATCAGCTGGTCGTGTGGCCGGCAAAGGCTTGTCGACAAAATGGTCGTCATACTATAACAATGGTGGGCGAAAGGAGAAAAAGACAAGCTCGGAAAGCCAGGCGCGCGAGGTTCAAGAACTAAAGGCACAGGTGGTGCGGATTCCGGAGATTGTCCAAGAGCAAGTGCAACAACAACTCAGAGTGACGATCACCGCCATTGTGCCTACCTTGATCGAGAGGTTGAGTGCGTGGATTGCGGGCGGCCAACAGGGGCTGCCCCCGATTCCTAGCTTCACGGCCAGCAACTCGCAGAATGTGATGGCGGGGCCATTGGTTCCTCCGGCGGAGGCGGCATTGGTGTCTCCAACGCCGACACGGGAGCTTAACGCACCCGGTTGTACGCCGGTCGGCACCTCTGCAGCAAGCGGCCCCTCCGTCAACTTCATGCCTGCCGTTGGCGGTGCCTCGACATTAGCCGAGCTCGACGCCATCATCACGGTAACAAATTAAGCCTCTCTCGGCCGAGGACTTCATATCCTTGCCTTTGACTGGGCATCCCTGACGCCCTACATGTTTTCGCAGGGCGCCGCCGATGTTTCGTGCACTCTCCTGCACTTCGTGAACAACGAGTTGGTCGATGTCGCCAAGGGCAAAATCGTTCAACCGGGTAACCCCTTGTTCCATAGTACCCAGATGCCACCCAACTTGTTTAGGGTTCAACTGGTTCGGGTGCTGCCAGGCTGCGACGAGTTGTTACCTCCGATTCGACCCGTCGGGGCCGACGATGATGACGTGATGACCCTCAGCACCTGCCTGAGCTGCCCCCTGCTTTGGCCGAAAGCCAGATTCGTTTGGGGGCGGGGGACACCACCCCAAAGACAACACCGCCAGTCGTGTCGGCGCCAAGTCGGCCCCATGGCAAGACCGCCGCAATGGTGCCGGACATCCCTATGCCACTGGATCCAAACATGCATATGGCACAGGATCAGAACGACGATGACGACGATACATTTGGCAACGTCGATCAGTTCTTTGCCGATCATGGGTACGATGGCGACTTCATGGGGCCTCCTTCTCAAGAACCCAACCCAACAAAAGACGTGCGCGATCTAGCTGGTACCGCGGAGAAGCCAAGTTGCAACAGGCGTCGTCTGCCGTTCAGCTCTCAGGAGACGCCTCCAGCTGCCGACTTCACCGAGCCTCAGATAGGCGAGGTGCGAAATATTATCAGCCCCAACACACTCAAGAAGGCGGTCTATGAGCAGAACTCGGTCCCATTACAGGAGAAGAAGAAGGCACGCAAAAGAAAGACTAAGAAGGGTGCGAGCCAGCCGGCACCGAGTACGATCCGTGCTCAGGACGGGCCACCTTCACCTAAGGATATCTCGAGGAGGGTGCATGTGGCGGGTAGGGCGATGCTACCGACAAATATGCTCAATGCTGCAACCGGTGCTATGCGGAGTATGCATGACAGTGTTCTTTCTTTGGAGAAGCAGCGTCTCAGAGAGAAGGATGTGGCATACCCGGTTTTCGCGGCCAAGGTACCAGAGGGCAAGGGCTTTGTGGATAACTCCATCGGTCGTACGATCGTCCTGCGGTTTGATGACATCCACGCTATGTTGAACCTTCATCCGCTGCACTACACCTTTGTTCGGCTATTTTCGTTGAGTATGGAGATGCGGATCATTCGCGAAAAGACCCCGGACATCGTGATAGTCGACCCCTTCTACATGCGTGCCAAGATCTTGGGCAGCGCTGGGGACCGGCAAGTCGCGAATTCTTACCTCGAAGGCGTCATTCTGGCAAACCAAGATAAGGATAACTTCCTCGTGCCTTACTTTCCCGAGTAAGTCCTCCCCTCAACCGGCCCGTAACATATGAATTCTTAGATTTTGATCGTTTTTTTTTAACATTCCGTGTTTTCTGCAGTGACACACACTGCACGCTCATCCTCCTAAGCCCCAAATATTCCATGGCCACGTATTTCGACCCGGACCGTCAGTCGAACGTAGACTACACAAATGTCAAGAAGGTTCTTGATGATGTTCTCCCCGGCTACGCCAAATCTGGAGGCACCTTCACCAAGCCTATTCGTAAGTACGGCAAGCACGTGTTCTCCCATAATACGATGTTCTGCTGCGTCAAGCAGCCACCTGGCGGTCAGAAGGGTGCCTACTACGCCATCCATCACATGCGGGCGATCGTACGGGACCATCATCAACTTCTGCTACCGAGTAAACTCAAATATTGGGCAAAGAGCGTGTCGGCAATCCAGGACGCGGACCTCCGACAAGAATTCTTTCGCATCCAGTCGGAGTTTGCGGAAATCATCCATCAAGATGTCCTTCGTACCTCGGGGCAGTTCTACCTCAGAAATCAACCGTCCAATAGTGACATCGATACAATGCTACAAATGCAGGCTGACAACGACCATTATTTCATGACTCCCATGATAGACGGCGGCTCATCCACGCTCCGGTCCCTTGAGTCGAGTCAAAAGCAGTGATGCTGTGTATAATTCTGAAACATCGATTGGCTCATGTTGTAATTAAACTTTAATGAACTTGTAGTATGTCTCTTTGGTTTCGAGAGCCGTTCAACTTAGATGTAATCGATGCTATTAATGTCTTGCTTTTCTCTTCCGATCGTTCTGTTGCATACTTATATATTGCTTATGTATTGTCTGTGAATTAGTACTAACGTTTCGTTTGGCTAGTGCATAGCGATGCCGTCGTATGTCGTGTACAAGGGTAAGGTTCCCGGAGTCTACAACGACTGGGAGGAGTGTCGGAGACAGGTTCACCGATTCAGCGGTAACAGTTACAAAGGGTACACCACTAGGGCCGAGGCCGAATCTAGATACGCCCGCTATCTAGCGGGAGAGGGGAGGGAGCGTTGGAGGAACCGGATGAAGACGAGTTTCATTGTGATGATGCTCATCGTGATGACCGTAGCTCTCTTCTATGTGATGGTAGTTTAGATGATCGATATCGACTTGTAATGTGAAGACAAACTCGCTACTCGCGGTCTCGAGACTTGTAATATAATGTTCTATCTTTGTTCGGTCTTTTCAATTCGGAGACTAATATGATGAATTGTATTCGGAGACTAATATGATGAATTGTATTCAAAGACTAATCTTCTATTGTATTCGATGAATCTGTTGTTGATGTGTGTTGTCTATATTTTGTCCAATTATACATTTTGTAACCTGTGCAAAAAACAGAAAATAAAAAAATAAAAAAAACCTAATATTCATACTAATGACGCATCACATCACAGTGCGCCATTAGTATGCCAAAGTATACTAATGGCGCATCATTAAACAGTGCGCCATTAGTATGCCGAAGTTACTAATTGGGCATCTTGTTGTTGTGCGCCATTAGTATGCCAAAGCACCTGGGTATACATGGCCCCCTGGGAGGCATACTAATGGCGCACTGCTGTATATACTAATGGCGCATCTGAGGTGCGCCATTAGTATACCAGATACTAATGGCGCACCAGTGATGCGCCATTAGTATAATATACTAATGGCGTGGCACTAATGACGAACCATTAATGCGCCATTAATGGCCAAATTAGGTGCGCCATTAGTAGGCCTTTTCCTAGTAGTGCTTCAAGAAGGAAGAAGCAATAGGCGGGGAGGACACCACCGTGTCTTCACCCTCGCAGGGTCTGAATAGGGGCGGAGCGGCTTCCTCCAGCACGGCAGGAGCTGAAGAGCAACAACAAGGCTCGCCGAGAAGTGTAACGTCCATGTGAAAAGCCAGTAAGTCCCCTGCCTATGTCTTTAACATTGCTTCTTGATGATACTCTCCATGTTTCCACCTAAGTCTCACCCATTTAGGCCCGCCCGATCAATTAAGGACGACGGCTTGGCATTCTGTCGGTGGTGCCTGAAGACCCCACGTCTAGCGATCGTGATACCGCGGGGAATGATTGGGAGCAGTCGTTGGAGGCCGCTGCGACCAGAGGTGGTATTATCATTGTCTTTTTTTTCATTTCGAGGCGGGATGAGAGATAATCTAGTTCTGTGTGCCGGCAATCTGTAATTGCTTCTTCTTCTCTTTTTATTTAGGAGCCCATGGTTGTAATCGGGCCGAAGTAGTAGGTCACAGACTTTCTTTCTTCCACAGAGGTGGGGAGAGGAAGTCCCAGGCTGATGTTTCTAAGGAGGCAGCCGCCGTAACTGTCAACGAAGTAGCATCTGGCACTCTTCGTATGGTGGTGTCTCCTGAGGTGTCACCGGTGGAGCCTGCACCCCTGGTCAAGCTCCCGCTTGTGCCTCCGTCGAGGCCTGCCGCCCATTCCTCGAAGTCTTAGGACACTTACCTGAACATGAGGCAAACGGAGGAGAGATGGGTGGTGACGGACTTGGTTGTGGTGTCGTTGGCCTCTCTCTCCCAAAGGGGAGCGAGTAGGGGTCGGACATGCCGGAGGAGACTATTTAATCTAGAAATTAATAAGATGCAAATTCTAAACCCTTGAGCATAATTTATTCATGGAGATATAGTATATCGTTTGGCCGTTTTCTGGCCGCGGACGTGACGGCGGTCGAGGCGAAGGACGGCGGCGGCGATCGAGGCCGACGGTCAAGGCACCAGTCGATGCGGAGGAAGGCGTCGGTGATCGAGGCGGAGGACGGGTGCTGCGCACGGTCGAGGCGGAGAATGGTGTGGTGGCGGTTGAAGCGGACAATGCAACAGTGAGCAGATCCGGCGGCGCTCACAGCGTCAGATGCGTGGAAGGTGCCGCCGGCTGGTCGGAGAGGCGGCGGTGGCGGTCGAGGCGCAGGACCGCTCGGGAGGGGACGAGGGAGAGAAAATGGCAGAGAGAAATACAAAACAGTGGAAATAAAAAAGTTTGTGGAGGGTTGCCAGGCGTGTGCGGAAGGGGAACTATCTGTCGAGTGAAGTGGCGGCCAGCACAGACACCCGCCATAGCAAACATTTTCAAAATTTTGATTTATTTGATGCGCTTGCCAAAATATAGTTGTGGCGGGAGCCTAGGTCAGCACCTGCCACTATAGTTTAAATCTAGCGGGCATATTTGGAACAGCCTAGTTGTGGCGGGTGCTGGCCAGCGCCCGCCACAAGCATGCCAGTAACTTTAACAGGTACGACCAGGTACCCGCCACTGCTCTTTCGGAGAAGTAGCAGTGGCGGATGACGTGTCCTGCCCTCCAATATTTACAGTTCACCTATATATAGGGATTTTCTTAGTAGTGTACGCAAACAACTTGAGGCCTGACTGCGCGCCGGTGAGAACTTGGAGCGTGCACATGCCAATGCTATTCGTAAGTTCAGTCTTCCTAGTCCTGATTGTCCCTTGGTTAGTATTGTTCTATCTTGATCTTCGAATTCGGATTGCCCCGCAGCCCTCGAGGAGGTGGCCCAGCTCCAGCAAGCTTGAAGGATGCCAACCGTGTGCGCGATGAGGCCAAGGACGCCGCGCACACTGATGAGAAGGCCAGTAGTCTGAAGAAATCCATTTGTGGCTTATTTTGACAAAGATTATCCCATTTAAGGGAAACTGTTTCATCTTAATCAAATTTAACCACAAATGTGTTGGGTTTTATTCCTTTTTATTTCATTTGCACTTCATACCAAGATGGTCCCATATGCCACTCGACTTTTTTTTTCCAGTCCAGCTAGACATGTTTACGTGTAGATGCATATGAATGTGACCTATGTGGCTATAGGTCCAGTTCTTTGCCAGATTCTCCCAGAATCTGACCCCTACCCAGATTATTTCAGAATCTTTGAGCCCCATTTGTTTTGTAATCCTATCTAGTTATGGTCTAATTAGTTAGGATTGTAAAACAAATGGGGGTCAAAGATTCTAGAAGAAGCTAGTGAGGGGTAGATTCTGGGAGAATCCTGGAAAAGAACTGGGCCATAATTGTGTTCAATACACATATTTCAATATGTGGTATGTACACATTTTTTTCTTGCGGGTAATATGTGGTACATACACAAAAGGGGTAAATATGTGGACCTAAAAATAGCCTACTATTGATATTTTTAAATACACAAATGTGTACTTCTTGTATTGCTCATATGTTGTAGCACCTTTTTTTTGCAAGGATCTGAGGACTGTTTGTTAATGAAACATTACACATTACATAGAATACACAAGCGCACGTGTAGAACAGTTTCAGGAAATATTGAGAACTTCTAAATGCGAAGTTTTGGAACGACTCGAATTGTGGAATCGAGCACTGTGCCTTTTACCACACAAGATGTGTGGTAAGTCCCTTCTGAACTGAAACTAAGATATGATGATTTAAGTCGAGATTAAAAGATTCTATAAAAAGAGTACGAGGCCCTATTCGATGCTCACTACGACAAGTAGTGCAAGTAATACACTGGAGCCTCCGCGATGCGCTGCTGGGAGACAAGCGATAGCGCCAGTGAACAGGTTGACCAACATCATGGAGGCAGCCCGCAGCCTCGTCCGCCGATGTCAGCTAACCCCGGTGACAAGCCATGCATCGCCTTGCCCATCGTCTATCAAATGTTAAAAGTTGGCACCACGGCGCTTCAGCAATTACACGTGTCACTAAAAGTGGGATTCAATATGTAACCTCAAATTTTTGGACCAGATTCAAACCAAATTTAAGTTGGCTAAAATTATAAAAATGCCATAAATTATGATAGATCAAAATCCTAAAGAAAATTTTAATCTTTTGAAATTGGATATTTAGTTAGATCTAGAAATTTGTTTGTGTTAGTAATTTGAAACCTCAGTGCAACTTGAACATTTTCATTAAGTTGTAATTTTTTAAAAGAAATTGCAATTTACATTCTCCATTAAGATGAACCTATCACTCCCCCTCTCCCGTCCCGGGTCATGATCCATCATTGGATGACCTTCGCTTTGGCCCATCGGCCACCTAATTCATATCCAGCAGTCCATTTCACTCTCTTTTCCTCGAGACCATGGCGGAACCCTCCACTCTTCGGAGAAGTCCGCGACTGGAGGCCAAGCGGCTGGGCCACATCACGGATCTGTTGTGCGAGCTCCTATGGTGCATCGCCCATAGGCTCCCATCAAGCCGAGACATCGCCAGTTCCAGCTGACGGGCAGGCCTGTGTTCCGGCTATAGATACTCGATAGATGCAACGTGGAAGAGAGATGCAGTGAGGCCACACTACTAGACTACATGACATCTGTCTTGCAAGTGCTAACTCAACGTGGATAGGGTAGGTGTCGTGGGAACGACTCCGACAGTAAGAGAGGGGTAGGATAACGGAGCATGATCTATCGAGATGCATATGGGTGACACGGAGGTTTTAGCGAGTTCGGGCCTCTCACGGTGGAGATAACAACCCTACGTCTCGTGCTCCGGAGAGGCTTTGTTTTATCTGAGTATATACCCGGAGATTACAATGTGTGTGAGAGAGAGGAACGGATCCCCATGCCTGAGCTAAGTCCTGAGACTAATAGTGAAAAGAGAGAGAGGTGGAAGAAAAGAACCCCCAAAGTCTAGTGGTGGTGGGTGGCTTATATAGAGTGCGCCACCCCCTCACCTCCTATGTTACAAAGTGGAGTATCAATGCCATAATACCTGGCCACTACAAAACCGTTATGTTGACTATTGGTCTTCGCATATCCGAGTGAGTTACCCGGCCGAGTGGAATAAGCTCGTCGAGTGGAGTGCCGTGCTCCGAGTGGTTGTTGCCGTCTGAGTGACTTTCAAGTTGCGGTACATCTGGACGGCGATCTGGCCCAGGGGCCCAGTACAAAGTGTACGGTGTCCATGGGTAGGGTCTTTAGGTCAGGCTTGTTACCCTACCCCCAATACATGTCCTCGTCATTAGCCCCCGAATCGGTCGAGGTTGAGCGGGTCGTGTCGAGGTGAATTCCAGAAGAGTCGAGTGCTACGGAGGCACTTATGAACTTCCTTTAGTCACCCGACGGTCTTATCTTCGCTTGTTGCCTTGACGGATTCCAGTCTGCGTGGTGCCCGAGTGAAATGAGCTCAAACGGGTCCGCGGAGGAGCATTGAACTCACCTTATAGCAATTTTTTTTGAGTGATTTGGAGCTGGTCCTGCATCAAGTAACTGGTTACTCCGAATTTCTTCATGCTTGGAACGTGTCTTTTTTGTTGTTGTTTGGCCGTCAATCGGACCGGGCGGACCGTTCCGAGTGGATACCATTCCAGTGGGGGCACGCTGAGTGCACCCACTGGGTGTAGTCCCCGAGACTGCCGTCGACTGCGGGCAGTCGATGGGAGTCTTAGAGCCTGTCTTTTTTGTTGTTGTTTGGCCGTCACTCGGACCGGTCGGACCGTTCCGAGTGGATACCAACAGTCGGCGGGAGTCTTAGAGCCTGTCTTTTTGTTGTTGTTTATCACTTGGACTGGTCAAGCCGTACCGAGTGGAGATTACTCCAGTGGGGGCACGCTGAGTGCACCCACTTGGTGTAGTCCCCGAGACCACCATTGACTGCGGGCAGTCGGCGGGGGTCTGAGAGAACTAAAAATCTTCTTAGCTGGTACTGATCGAACTTGTTATTCTCTGACTCGGAGGTCGAGTGATTCTGGAGCTGGTTTTGCATCGAGCAAAATGCTTCTTTCTGAGTTCTCTTCCAGTGGGGGCACGCTGAGTGCACCCACTAGGTGTAGTCCCCGAGCCTCTGTCGGACTAGACTCAGTAGTACTTCTTATATTGACCATTAGATTTTGCGTGAAAGGGGTATTTGCAAGAGTATATTTTATCCGTAGAGGAGCTTCGTTTTCACCCTTTTGCATGAATGGGGTATTTGTCCGAGTGGACGTGCTTCACTTATAGATCTTCGGCGAACCGAGCATGTATGGTCAGAAGAATATTCCTGATGTGATCAATAGGTTGACCAAATGGACGTAACCCCTGAGGGTGACATGGCCAACTGTCGTGCGTAGCCCCCGAGTGATGCTCGAAGGAGGTAAGCTTGCTACAGAGTGCGATATGAGGTTTGACCATATGAGTAACTTAGTCGTTCCCGTGCTGGGGGTGTAGAGGTAAAGACATGTCCAACTGATGGCGACGCGCGGGGCGACCGAGTGGTTATGAGGTGACCAACCGATGGCGACGCGTGGGGCGGCCGAGTGGTTATGAGGTGACCAACCGAGTGGCGACGCGCGAGGCGGCAGAGGGGCGATGATGTGTACAATCGAGTGATGATGCGCGGGGCGGTCGAGTGGTGAAGACGTGCACAACCGAGTGGCGACGCGCAGAGCGGTCGAGTGGTGAAGACGTGCCCAACCGAGTGGCGATGCGTGGGGCGGCCGAATGGTGATGACGTGTGAAGTGGTCGAATGTTGAAGACGCGCGCAACTGAGTGGCGACACGCAGAGCGGTCAAGTGGTGAAGACGTGCCCAAGTGAGTGGCGACGCGTGGGGCGGCCGAATGGTGATGACATACCCAACCGAGTGGCGACGAGTGGGGCGGTCAAGTGGTGAAGACGTGCCCAACCGAGTGGCGACGCGTGGGGCGGCTGAATGATGATGACGTACCCAACCGAGTGGCGACGCGTGGGGTGGCTAAGGCGAAGTCGTGTGACACCGGACGGCGAAAATAGTCCTCGGAGGACTTAGTCGAATGCTTTCGAAGCTTATGTATTGACGAGGTCAGTGTAACGTGGTTGCGGCGCGAGAAGACCGGTGTGCCAACTGATTCTGAGTAGGAATGAAGATGGCGCGCAGAGCGCCTGGGTGATTATAAAAATTGTCAAAGTGGTGGGTCGAATGCACTTGTTGAAGTGAAGGATCTAACTAGTGCTGAAGCACTCGATCACTCAGGAGAGTGTCATTCCAAATGAGTTGCAGCCCCCGAGTGCGGCGTAGCTCCTAAGCGTACTACAGGCTTCAACAACGGACATGTCGGAATACGGGAAATATAGTGTTGAATGGATAATTTGCAATCCATCGAGTCGGACTCGGGTATGGATGAGGAGAAATTTCCGAGTGATACTTGAAAGAGGCAAATTCGCAAAAAGAGTGACGTGTGAAGTTTAATTATAAAAGGGACTTATTTGTCTCATGCCTGACGAGGTCTATATTATCGATGAAGAGGATTCCACGGAGGGGTTGGCCGGATGTGTTTGAAGCCAACAAAGCGACAAGGTCAGTGTTGTGGTGCGCTAGGACCAGTATGGTGACCGAGTCCGAGCAGCGATGAAGTTGGCGCGTAGGGCCGTCGAGTGATCGCGTAACTTGTGTAAAAAATGGCACAAGTCAACAAAATAATTTCTTGAGGTAATTTGATGTGTGCTGAAATGATTTGTGTGAATAACACCCACAGACACCCGCTGGGAGTGCAACGGGCTTTCTAGTTAACCAGCAAGAGTTTAAAAGAGCGAAGGATTCGTTCGAACTTGTCGAAGCGAGAGATCCTACTGAACTCGTTGGAATACTGGCTAAAATAAAACGGAAGTGTAGTGTTTCGACTGAGTTGCATCCCTGGAGGACCGATGCAAACTCGAAATGAAGAACGACACATGGTGTTCGTGAATGATGTGTGCGAAAAAATGGAAGTTGGACTCGGGAGTCACATAACCAGTACTAAGCAAGTATGTGAAAATAAACAGCCGAGCGTAGAGGTACACTCGATGGCGTGGCCTCCGAGTGAACGTGATGTGTGAATTACGGGATACTGGGGAAGACGGAAATAACAGAATGTAAAATGACTTAGCTGTCTGAAGGCGCGCGAGTGGCCGAGTGGTGATGAGGCGACCAACCGAGCGGCGATGCGCGGGGCGGCCGAGTGGTGACGAGGCGATGGTGACAGTCGACCTTTGTCTCGGTGTCCTTGCGGATAGGGATGGAGCGCACATTATACTTCTGATGCAGTTCCTTGAATTAGAGGTTTGCTCTAGTCTCAGTCGGATTTTGGCTACTTAGGCGAGTCCTTGGACTGCAGCTAAGCCTTCGAGTGGGAGGTTTGCTCTCCACTCGGTAGGATTTCAAACACTTAGGCGAGTACTGGACTGCAGCTAAGCCCCCGAGTGGGAGGTTTACTCTCCGCTCGTTAGGATTTTTTTTTTCAAACTTAGGCGAGTACTTGACTGCAGCTAAGCCCTCGAGTGGGAGGTTTGCTCTCCACTCGGTAGGATTTTTTTCAAACTTAGGCATGTACTGGACTGCAGCTAAGCCCTCGAGTGGGAGGTTTGCTCTCCACTCGGTAGGATTTTTTTTCAAACTTAGGCGAGTACTGGACTGCAGCTAAGCCCCCGAGTGGGAGGTTTGCTCTCCGCTCGATAAGATTTTTTTTTTCAAACTTAGGCGAGTACTTGACTGCAGCTAAGCCCCCGAGTGGGAGGTTTGCTCTCCACTCGGTAGGATTTTTTTCAAACTTAGGCGAGTACTGGACTGCAGCTAAGCCCCCGATTGGGAGGTTTGCTCTCCACTCGGTAGGATTTTTTTCAAACTTAGGCGAGTACTGGACTGCAGCTAAGCCCCCGAGTGGGAGGTTTGCTCTCCACTCGGTAGGATTTTTTCAAACTTAGGCGAGTACTGGACTGCAGCTAAGCCCCCGAGTGGGAGGTTCGCTCTCCACTCGGTAGGATTTTTTTTTCAAACTTAGGCGAGTACTGGACTGCAGCTAAGTCACCCACTGGGGGATTTTGGCGACGGCGATGCACGGGGCGGCCGAGTGGTGATCAGGTGACCAACCGATGGAGACGCGCTGGGCGGCCGAGTGGTTATGAGGTGACCAACCGAGAGGCGACGCGCGGGGCGGCCGAGTGGTTACGAGGTGACCAACCGAGTGGCGACGCGCGGGACGGCCGAGTGGTTATGAGGTGACCAACCGAGTGGCGACGCGCGGGGCGGCCGAGTGGTGATGAGGTGACCAACCGAGTGGCGACGCGCGGAGCGGCCGACTGGTTACAAGGTGACCAACCGATAGCGATGCGCGGGGCGGCCGAGTGGTTATGAGGTGACCAACCGAGTGGCGACGCGCGGGGAGGCCGAGTGGTGATGAGGTGACCAACCGATAGCGACGCGCGGGGAGACCGAGTGGTTATGAGGTGACCAACCGATGGCGACACGCGGGGCGGTCGAGTGATTATGAGGTGACCAACCGAGTGGCGACGCGCGAGGCGGCCGAGTGGTTCAGTTTGGTCCGAGTGAGCTAGTGATGCCGGAGGGAGTGTGCGCCCGCGCCGCGCCGGGAGGCCAGTTGAGGAAGACGTGTCCAACGAAGCAGCGAGGCGCGGGGCGGCTGAGTCCCTGCATGTTAGTCATCTGGATGCAAAATTCATCCGAATAATCTGCACGTTAGTTGTCAAGATTGCAAAAACCATCTCTGGGTTAGCCGGCCGAGTGAACCTGGACGTTAGCCGGCCGAGTGAACTCAGACTTCACGGCCGAGTGGGCGCCGTCCGAGTGGACCACAGCTGAGGTGCGATTCGGTCGGCGTGGAGCCAGCTGGGTAGGACGACGCAGAGTGCTGAGCTCAGAGGCACTGGTCAGGTTTGGCGCCGGCAGCTCTATCCGGCTTGCAGGAGAACAGGATCCAGCGGTGTCAACCAACGCATTGAGGGAATTGCTGACATCCCGGATCTGCATGCAAGAGGCGTTAGCACTAATTAAGCAAGAGTAAAAGCCCCGTACTGCATGCAATGGAAGTTTCCTTCTTCCACGGGTCAATTATCTCCATGCACGCGGTTCATTGCCAAAACGTGGGAGGTCCACTGCCCGTTTAAGTTCAGCGATTTGGACCAGGCGATGCTAGTGGAGTCAATTGCCCGTTTAAGTAGTACGCACGATCTGCATGCAGGAAGCGTTAATTAGTGTTAATTAAGCAAGAGTTAACACCATTCTGCATGTGATGGAAGTTTCCTTCTTCCATGGCCATTTATCCCCTGCATGCAGGAAATAAATCGGGAAGGAATTAAGGTTAGAAGAAGAATCAAAAGGCGGGGCACGGAGCTCCCTGGTCGGCCATGGCGGCGGCGGCGGCTTTTGCACGGACCCAGCACGAGGTGAGCCGGCCCGCGACAAGTCCGAGCGCGGGACGACGTTCTCCTGAGAGTCTGTGTGCGGGGGGGAGGTCGAGGTGGTGCCGACTGCCGAGTCGATCCGGCGGCTCCCATCTTATTGACGTGGACAGCCCCGCGCATCGACCACGGGGTTGCCGCCGTGCGGTTGACGAGGGACGCCGCAGTAACGCGCCGTGTCAGGCCGTCGCAGAGATGAGGTGGCCGTTGCAGTGCCAGGCCTGCGCCCACATCGCCTCGACCACAGGCGAGCTCCTGCGCTGCCAGAGGGAACGCCGAGCGCCTGCAGTCACTGCAGCCGGTCGACAGGCGAGCTGAGGTCGACAGACAAGATGAAGCGGGCGGTGTGGGCCAGCGCACTGGTCAAGCGCCTCTGGTCGTTGCTCCGGTCGACCCCAAGGAACCAGGCTTTGACGCGCGATCTATCATCGTGCAAGGTTTGGTCGACCGGAACAGGGCTCATCGAGGTGGCCACGACAGAGATGCGCCCACTAGCAGCCGAGTGCATGTTTCAGGTCCGGAATGTTTCAGCAAGGCTATCAGAGCCGCGGTGATTCCCCCCAACTTCAAGTTGGCGACTGGAGTAAGCAAGTTCACCGGTGAGTCTAAGCCTGAAACTTGGCTTGAGGACTACCGAGTGGCTGTACAGATCGGCGGCGGGAATGACGAGGTAGCCATGAAGCACTTACCGCTCATGTTGGAAGGTTCGTCCAGAGCATGGTTGAATCAGTTAACTCCAAGCAGCATTTACACTTGGGAAGATCTTTCCCGAGTGTTCGTCAGAACATTGGAGGGAACTTGCAAGCGACCAGCTGGATTGACAGAGCTGGAAGTTTGTGTGCAGAAGTCGAATGAGACATTAAGAGAGTATATTCAGAGATGGATCACTTTGCATCATACCGTGGAGAACGTGTCTGATCATCAGGCAGTCTGCGCCTTCAAGGATGGTGTTAAGAACAGAGAGTTAAGTTTGAAGTTTGGTCGGACCGGAGATATGACCCTGAGTCGGATGATGGAAATTGCTATCAAGTACGCCAATGGCGAAGAGGAGGACCGACTCCGGAGCGGCAAGTACAAGCCGAGTCAGTCAGAGAAAGGAAACTCCAGTCGGAAGCAGAAACGAAAGGCCGAACCAGCGGCTCTTGGAGAGGCTCTGGCCGTGACTCAGGGCAAGTTCAAAGGAAAACCCAAAGGATCCTGGAACCCCAAGAAATTGAAGGATAAAGAAGGAAATGACGTGATGGATCTGCCGTGTCACATCCACACGAAGAAAGACGAAGAGGGTAATTTCATTTACCCGAAGCATAATACTCGGCAGTGCAGGCTCCTGATCTAGCAGTTCCAAGGTAAACAACCCAAGGACAAGGAAAAGGAGTCGGACAAAGCCGAAGACAAGGAAGACAGCGAGGGAGGATATCCTCATGTTAACTCCACTCTGATGATCTTTGCGGATGTGGAAAGCAAGAGCCGACTGAAGGTTATCAACCGTGAGGTGAACATGGTCGCCCCGGCGACGCCCAGTTATCTGAGATGGTCCCAAACTCCCATTACATTCGATCAGTCAGATCACCCGACTCATATAGCCACCCCTGGGAGGCAAGCTTTGGTGGTCAACCCAGTCGTCGCAGGCACTCAACTGACAAAGGTGCTAATGGATGGTGGTAGTGGACTGAATTTATTGTATGCGGACACATTGAAAGGGATGGGCATTCCGATGTCCCGACTGAGCACCAGCAACATGAGTTTTCACGGAGTTATACCTGGAAAGAAAGCTGAGTCACTCGGTCAGATAGCTCTAGACGTGGTGTTCGGTGACTTGAAGCATTTCCGAAAAGAGAAGCTGACGTTTGAAGTTGTAGACTTTCAGAGCGCTTACCACGCTATTTTGGGGAGACCAGCTTACGCACGGTTCATGGCTCGACCATGTTATGTGTACCTCAAACTGAAGATGCCCGGCCCCAAAGGCGTGGTCACTATCACTGGTGATCGGAAAAAAGCAGAAGAGTGTTTCCAGAAAGGCTCGAAAATTGCCGACTCCCAGGTGACAGCGGTCGAGCTAGAGGGATACAAGCAAAATGCAGATCCGAGTGATTTGCTGCGGGCTAAGAAGCCTGCCACAGAGTCAGCGTTTCAGTCGTCCGGTGAGACAAAGCCCGTTCACATTCACCCGACCGACCCCAATGCAGCTCCGACCCATATTTATACAACACTAGACACTAAATAGGAAGAAGCGCTCATCCAGTTCCTCCGTGAGAACTGGGACATCTTTGCATAGAAGCCAGCTGACATGCCGGGTGTTCCCAGGGGACTGGCTGAGCATCGCCTTAGAGTCGACTCAGCCGCAAAACCAGTCAAAGAACATCTTCGGCGGTCCGCCGTCCAGAAGAGAAAAGCCATTGGTGAGGAAGTGGCTCTACTATTGGCGGCAGGATTTATCCGAGAGATATACCACTCCGAGTGGCTCGCCAATGTCGTCATGGTTCCCAAGAAGGACAAGTCACTCCGCATGTGCATCGACTTCAAACACATCAATCGGGCCTGCCCGAAAGATCATTTTCCTCTCCCTCGCATCGATCAAATTGTTGACTCGACGGCGGGATGCGAGAGATTGTCTTTTCTAGACGCCTATTCCGGGTACCATCAAATCCGTCTGTACGGACCCGATGAGATAAAAACAGCTTTCATCACTCCATTCGGGTGCTCCTGCTATATCACCATGCCATTCGGCCTCAAGAATGCCGGAGTCAGGTTCATGAGGATGATTCAGAAGTGTTTACTCACTCAAATCAGTCGGAACGTTGAAGCATTCATGGATGATATTGTGGTCAAGTCACGAAAGGGTTCGACCTATTGACTGACCTCACTGAAACATTTGCCAATCTCAGGAGGTATGATATCAAGCTCAATCCGTCAAAGTGCACATTTGGAGTTCCAGGTGGAAAGTTACTCGGTTTTCTCGTTTCCGAACGAGGAATCGACCCTAACCCAGAAAAAGTTGGCACTATACTCCGAATGAAACGCCCTGTGCGAGTGCACGACGTCCAGAAACTTACCGGATGCTTGGCCGCGTTAAGTTGATTCATCTCACGACTCGGTGAAAAGGCATTGCCTCTTTACCGACTGATGAAGAAGGCAGACAAGTTCGAGTGGACTCCAGAAGCTGATGCAGCGTTTGCCGAGCTAAAAGCTCTGCTCTCCACCCAGCCGGTGCTTGCTGCTCCAATCGGCAAAGAGCCTCTGTTGCTTTATATTGCAGACACAGGACAAGTCGTCAGTACAGTACTTACGGTCGAGCGGGAAGAAGAAGGGAAAGCCTTCAAAGTTCAGCGCCCAGTGTACTATCTGTCTGAAGTGTTGACTCCATCAAAGCAAAGATATCCTCATTATCAGAAGCTTGTGTATGGGATCTACATGACCACGAAGAAGGTTGCTCATTACTTCTCAGATCATTCCATTACAGTCGTCAGCGACGCTCCACTTTCAGAGATTCTGCACAACAGAGATGCAACTGGTCGAGTGGCGAAATGGGCAATTGAACTCCTTCCCCTTGATATCAAGTTTGAGGCAAAGAAAGCCATTAAGTCGCAAGCAATAGCAGATTTCCTTGCCGAGTGGATTGAACAACAGCAGCCGACTCAAGTTCACTCGGAGCATTGGACCATGTTCTTTAATGGCTCTAAGATGTTGAATGGTTCCGGTGCTGGGGTTGTCCTGGTTTCCCCCAGAGGAGATAAGCTCAGATATGTGCTCCAGATTCACTTTGATTCCTCCAACAATGAGGCAGAATACGAGGCCCTTTTGTATGGGTTGCGCATGGCCATTTCACTCGTCGTCCGTCGCCTTATGGTTTATGGCGACTCAGATTTGGTGGTCAACCAAGTGATGAAGGAGTGGGACGTAAGAAGCCCAGCCATGACTGGATACTGCAATGCAGTGAGGAAGCTGGAAAAGAAGTTTGAGGGGTTAGAGCTCCATCATATACCCCGACTGAAAAATCAAGCGGCTGATGATTTGGCAAAGATAGGTTCCAAGAGAGAAGCCATTCCCAGTGGTGTGTTCTTGGAGCATATCCATACTCCATCAGTCAAAGAAGATCCTTTTACTGAAGAAGCTCCGCGGCCCAAGAGTGCCACAGATCCGACTGAGGTTAAAGTTCCAGCGGTGGTCGACTTGATCATGGAAGCTTTAGTGATCACTCCCGATTGGACAATTCCGTATATCGCGTATATCCTAAGAAAAGAGCTCCCAGAGGATGAAGAAGAGGCTCGACAGATCGTCCACCGATCCAAAGCCTTTACCGTGATCAAGGGGTTGCTATACAGAGAAAGCGCGACTGGAGTTGGTCAGAAGTGTATAACGCCAGAAGAAGGTCGAATCATCGTTGATGATATCCACTCGGGGACCTGTGGCCATCATGCGTCCACTTGGACCATCATAGCCAAAGCATACCGAGCCGGATTTTACTGGCGAAGGGCGAATGAGATGGCAAAGGAGATAGTGGACAAGTGCGAGGGATGTCAGTTTTACTCCAACATGTCACACAAGCCTGCGTCAGCTCTGAAGACCATACCACTCATCTGGCCCTTCGCAGTATGGGGGTTGGATATGGTGGGCCCCTTGAGGACAGGTCGAAGCGGTTTCACGCATGTACTGGTGGCAGTCGACAAGTTCACCAAGTGGATTGAGGCTAAACCCATCAAGAACCTTGATGCCGGTACTGCTGTTAGCTTCATTAGGGAACTGATATTCAGATATGGAGTCCCGCACAGCATCATCACAGACAATGGATCAAACTTCGATTCGAAGGAATTCAGAGAATTCTGCACATCTCAAGGCACACGAGTCGACTACGCTTCGGTCGCCCATCCACAGTCGAATGGACAAGCGGAGCGAGCCAATGGCTTGATCCTCAAAGGGTTGAAACCCCGACTGATGCGTGACCTTAAGCATGCGGCTGGAGCATGGGTCGATGAACTTCCCTCGGTGCTTTGGGGTCTAAGGACCACGCCTAATCGGTCGACTGGAAGGACTCCATTCTTCTTGGTCTATGGAGCTGAAGCGGTCTTGCCGATTGATCTGCTCCACAATGCTCCTTGAGTTGAGCTCTACAACGAGGCTGAAGTGGAACAAGCGCGGCAAGATGCAGTCGACCTTTTGGAAGAAGAAAGGGAGATGGCTCTGATCCGATCGACCATCTACCAACAATACTTGCGTCGCTTCCACGCCAAGAACGTGAAGAGTCGAGCCTTCCAGGAAGGAGATTTGGTTCTCCGAGTGGATCAGCAGAAACCACATAAGCTTGCTCCTTCTTGGGAAGGACCCTTCATCGTCACCAAGGTTCTCCACAATGGAGCGTACCGTCTCTACAACGTCGAGCACAAAATTGACGAGCCCCGAGCTTGGAACGTGGAGCTACTCCGCCCATTTTACACTTAAGTTTTCACTCGGATGAGTTGTAATAAAAGTACTTCTGTAGTCCATGTTTTGCAAGATAATAGTGTCATAATTTCCCCAATGATTTTTGTCACTTTTATTTGTTCAGTAAAATTTCCCCCTCAGTGGGTGACTTAGCTGCGAATCCGTTTTCGCCTAAGTTTGTAAATAAAAATCCTTACCGAGTGGCGAGCCAGCCTCCCACTCAGGGGCTTAGCTGCGAATCCGTTTCGCCTAAGTTTCAAATAAATTCTACCGAGTGGTGAGCCAGACTCCCACTCGGGGGCTTAGCTGCAGTCCAAGTACTCGCCTAAGTTTCAAATAAATCCTACCGAGTGGTGAGTCAGACTCCCACTCGGGGGCTTAGCTGCAGTCCAAGTACTCGCCTAAGTTTCAATAAAATCCTACCGAGTGGTGAGCCAGACTCTCACTCGGGGGCTTAGCTGCAGTCTAAGTACTCGCCTAAGTTCAAATTCAACGTGCGCTCGCAAGGAGGACGAGGTGCAGGTCGACTGCGACCCTCTCCTCTGAGCTATGCCACAAGTACAACGTGCGGTAGCAAGGAAGACGAGGTGCAGGTCGACTACGACCCTCTCCTCCGAGTTACGCCACGAGTACAACCTGCGGTAGCAAGGAAGACAAGGTGCAGGTCGACTGCGACCCTCTCTTCCGAGCTACGCCACAAGTACAACGTGCGGTCGCAAGGAGGAAGAGGTGCAGGTCGACTGCGACCTTCTCCTCCCAGCTACGCCACAAGTACAACGTGCGGTCTCAAGAAGGACGAGGTGCAGGTCGACTGCTACCCTCTCCTTCGGGCTACGCCACAAGTACAACATGAAAATCTAACCGAGTGGAGAGCAGACCTCCCACTCGGGGGCTTAGCTGCAGCCCAGTGCTCGCCTAAGTTATAAAAATCCTACCGAGTGGATAGTAGACCTCCCACTCGGGGGCTTAGCTGCAACCCAGTGCTCGCCTAAGTTATAAAAATCCTACCGAGTGGAGAGCAGACCTCCCACTCGGGGGCTTAGCTTCATCCCAGTGCTCGCTTAAGTTATAAAAATTCTACCGAGTGGAGAGCAGACCTCCCACTCGGGGGCTTAGCTGCAGCCCAGTGCTCGCCTAAGTTATAAAAATCCTACCGAGTGGAGAGCAGACCTCCCACTCGGGGGCTTAGCTGCAGCCCAGTGCTCGCCTAAGGTTTGAAAATCCTACCGAGTGGAGAGCACGCCTCCCACTCGGAGGCTTAGCCGCAGCCCAGTGTCTGCCTAAGTCAATTGGGGAACAAGTCGATTGCAATAAGCACCTTACTTTAACCTGCAAAAGACATCTCAAACCAAATGCAAGCATATTCAAACGTCGAATCCAAGTTCGGATAGACACCTAACAGAACCAAAAGTGCTCAGGCGCTAGGCCTGTTAAGGTTTTTCGGTTACAAAATCACTCGGCATACCGAGGCAAATTTCAAGTGTCGAGGTCAAGAAGTTTTTTACCCCTCCTGTGGAGGGCTGGAAGGTGCAACAAACTCGTCGAGGTCGATTCCATCAGCAATCCGAGTGGCAGCGGCGATGAAGGTCTCCATGAAGGACCGGAAATCGTGCTTCTTGGTGTTAGCCACTCGAAGAGCCGCCAACTTATCTTCTCGTGCATCCTTGCAATGGACTCGGGCCAAAGATAGAGCAACGTCTGCGCCACACCTGGCAGAAGACTTCTTCCACTCCTGCACTCGACTTGGGACTGTCCAGTCGAGTCATCAGAGACTCGAGGTCATTCTGGAGCGTCTCTTTGGGCCAAAGCGTATCATCGATGCGGGAAGTGGCGACCTTCAGCCTTGCGAGATAGTCAACGACGGCGGCAACACGAGATTCAAGTCGGAGCACGTTCATGGCGACTTCATCATTCACCGGAGAGTTGATGGGGTCCAGGTTAGGCTCTAGTCGACCAGTCTCCTCTTCAAAGTTTTGGCAAAATTCTGCAAGCACAATCACCCAGTCAAGATAACAGTCGAATGGAAAGATCACAGCTAAAATACCCGTTTGGTGCAAAAGTTTACCTTCGAGCATGAGGAATAGCTTCTTGGCGAGTCCGCCCAGATAAGCCTCCAGATCTTTCTTCTTCCCCACCAACTCACTGGCCTTGTCATTCAGGGCAATCTTGTCACTTTTCAGTCGACTCACTTCTTTGTTAGCAACATCAAGAAAAGCTTTCAGATTGGAGTTTTCTTCTTCAAGCTTGGTGACCGAAGCCAACTTCTCGTCTGCGAGCTTAGTCTTCTCTAAAGCTGTCTTCTGCATCTCAGCTAGCTCAAGGTCTTTCTTCTTCTGGGCCTCCTTCACTTTGCCTGCAAAGTTACAACAAAGTCAGGCTTTGAAACAAATGAGGGGCAAAAGCAGTCGTCGAGGCCTCACCAAACATACCTTTAGCTTCTTCCTTTGCCTTCGCCAAATTCTCCTGGACCAGCTTCAGATCAAGCTCGAGTTTGATATGTTTGTTCTCCAACTCGGTGTAACGAGCCGCAAGGTCACAGGATTTCTACGAAGAACCAATTGACAGATGTCAAAGACAATTCACTTCCGAGTGACTAAGGAAAAACCATACGTTTCTAAGACTACGGTCGAATACAAATATTCGACCATAGTCTCGGGGACTACACCCAGTGGGTGCACTCAGCGTGCCCCCACTAGTTCTATCAAGTCAAGAGTCGACCAGTCGACCAAAAAAAAACAGGAGTTGCTCTTCAGACTGTAGTCCACTGCCAGCAGTCGACCACAGTCTCGGGGACTACACCCAGTGGGTGCACTCAGCGTGCCCCCACCGGTTTGAGAAATCCGTTCGACCTAATCGAATGAAGGAAAAACTTAACTTCTAAAGCCTATGGTCGACTGCCAACAGTCCACCATAGCCTCGGGGACTACACCCAGTGGGTGCACTCAGTGTGCCCCCACTAACCCGGAATTCCAATCGACACACCCAGTGGGTGTAGGACAATTACTTCGGATTTCAGAAAGAGGAATTTTTAGATATCATATCCTAACAGAACAGGCGATGACCGACTAACCTGAACGTTACTTTGGAGAGCGGAACTGGCGTCATAGGCTGCCTGGCTGGCTTCTCGAATGGCCTTCACTTGCTCCATCATGACTCCCGCCTGGCGTATCGCTTCTTTTGCAGCACTGGCTTGATCCTATGGGACGTAGTGGGTCGAGAAAAGTGAAGGCTGTGCAGCACTCGACGATGCGGGGTGAGCACTCGTCAACGGCACCGCGAAAGATACGGTGGGCCGAGTGGTGTTCTCTCCCTCCGCGACCAGTGTCTTGGAGGCTGGCACATCCTGAGTCACCTTGCCAGCAGACGCTTTCCTGTTCCTCCTTGGCCTCAATGGTTCTTCATCGTCGTCGTCAGGAAGGGTAATAACAACATTGGACGGAGCTACAGACAAGAATCAAAATCAGAAGCAAAGAGCCAATCGACTGAAGACGAGATTATGAAAGTCATACCAGGTTTTGAGGTAGCAGCATCTTCCATCTCATGATCGTCAGCCCTGGCCGAGGTATCAGAAGTAGCAGCACTGCAGTTTCAAAAATCAGTCGGTTAACTCATGAGTCGAACAAAAATAAACTCATGTAGAGCAAGAAGACTCAAGTAGCATTTTTACCCTGATATGGTGGGGATCGACACCTTCATCTTCGGCAAAACCTTCGCCGGCTTCGATGGCGCCATTCGAGATTGCTTCGGAGCCTTCTCAGTCGGCGCCGGAGAAGTGATCCGAGGGCGCTTGGTCGACTACGCGACAGTCGCGACCCGCTTGCCACATTCAGTCGCAGGGTCATGGACGAGCTTCGATCGCCTTTCTGAGCAAGGCGGTGCAACTTCTTCCTCCTCCTCCTCTTCTTCCTCCCCATCAGAGTCGTCATCATCATCAGCAGCAGCATCCGAGTCCCACTCCTCCTGGCTTTCGCCCCCACTTCCTTCCTCCTCTTCAGTCGGCGTCTGTGCTCCATTGGGCATCGAGTATAGTTCGGTGATGGCCTGACAGACAGCAAAATAAAGATCAATTGACCAATTTGCAGCGAAAGCAGAATAAGTATGGCAAGATTACAATTGGGGATAAAGTGGGCATACCTTGTCTGGAGTGCAAGAACGGTCGAGTGGTGGAATTCTCCTGGCTCGTCGAGGGTTGTCTTTATTCCATGTGACCACGGCCATCCACCTCTCCAGTGTGGCGTCGTTGACTGCTTCTGGATGGACTCGAGTTTCATCCTCGGTTCCACAGTACAGCCACATACAATGGCCTCGGTACTGAAGTGGCTGGATGCGCCGCCTAAGGAAGACCTCCAGAAGGTCCATACCCGTCACTCCTTCCCGAACTAACTGGACTACACGCTCCATCAACATCTTCACTTGGGCTTTCTCCTCAGGGAGCACCTTCAGAGAAGAGGGCTTGTTCGCTCGGTCCATGGAGAACGGAGGGAGACCACTCGACTGCCCCGGCGTCGACTCGTCTTGGCAGTAGAACCAAGTCGACTGCCATCCTCTGACCGACTCAGGGAGGGTCATGGCCGGAAAGGTGCTATTGCTCCTCATCTGAATCCCCAGACCCCCACACATCTGAATAACCTTGGTCTTATCGTCATCTGGACTCGCCTTTTTCACTGTCTGAGAACGACAAGTGAATATGTGCTTGAACAGACCCCAGTGCGGTCGGCAGCCCAGGAAGTTCTCGCACATGGACACGAAGGCAGCAAGGTAGGCGATGGAATTTGGATTGAAGTGGTGGAGTTGCGCCCCAAAGAAATTCAAGAAACCACGGAAGAAAACACTCGGAGGCAGGGAGAACCCACGGTCGACGTGAGTAGCCAGAAGAACACACTCACCCTCCTGCGGCTGTGGTTGCCACTCGTTCCCCGGGAGCCTCGCTGCTCCGTGGGGGATCAAACCCTCGTTGGCCATCTCAGTGAGATCCCTCTCGGTGATGGTCGAGCGGATCCAATCCCCTTGAACCCAACCGTGCGGCAGGCGGGACCTTGACGAGGATCCGCCCCGACTGGTCGCTCTCCCTTTCGCCTTCCCGTTGCCGTCACCTTCTTCGCGCGCTCCAGAGCCGCCGTCTTCTCCTTCACCATTGTTGCCGGTGAAACGTACGAGGAGTGGTTGGGTAGAGGCGAGAGCACGCGCTGTGGGTGGAGGCGGAGAGGGAAGAGGGAAGAATGGAGAGATACTGTTCAAAATCCCTCACCGGGCGCCTTTATAAGGACACTTCCGAGTGGCTGACGAGTGGGCCCAAGCGATCCTATCACATCCCGAAACAGTCGCGCGTACACGATATGTGGCGAAAAAGGCGGCACGGAAATTGAGGCGTCTATGCCCTATCCCATCCGAGCGCCGCGGTCAGCCCCGCTTTGCGCGCTTCCCGAAATTCGGATCCCGCGAAATCCGCTAACAGCAGATCAATCTGTCAGACGAGAGATTTTCTGCGACCCGTCGCTCGGAAATTATCAAGTTCAAAAGTTCACTCGACGAGAGAAAAGAATGGATCAAGGCGATTGAAAGAAAAGTTGCTGTTATCAACGAAGAGATTATTGGTCCAAGATGATGCATGTCCAAAACACAAAAGCAGGTCGGAAATATTATCAACTCCTTCCTCACTCAAACCTTGATCCATTCGGGGGCTAATGATGAAGTCATGCACCTAGGGTGGGGTCATAGACCTGACCTAAGTACCCTTCCCAAGGACACCCTCAAAAGAAACTGCCTTCCAGTCGACCAAGAGGGACTTCACTCGACGGACTCGAAGGACTCGGCCATGAAGACTCACTCGACCACCAGGAGATCAAGAGCCACTCTGCATCCAAACGGTCTGTAATTAAGTAGTCTTTATGGCATTTAGGACACTTTATGTAAGGCATTACCAGTAACGCCTAGCCTTAATGTACTTTAAACCCTGCATTACTGAGGGCCGGAAGGGTTTGGCAGACAATATATAAGCCACCCCCCTCCTCAGTGTAAAGGGTTCGCACCCCTGTAAACCATACACTCATAATCCAGTCGACCGCCTCCGGGCACCGAGACGTAGGGCTGTTACTTCCTCCGAGAAGGGCCTGAACTCGTACATCCCTTGTGTTTACAACTGCTCCATAGCTAGGATCTTTCCTCTCCATACCTACCCCCCATTCTACTGTCAGACTTAGAACCACGACAGTAGGCGGAGAAGGCGAAAAATTGCCACTACCCTCCGTTCCTTTATGTAAGGTATTATTTTTGGCACAGTGACCAAAGCACATAATTGTAAACAAGTTAGTAGGAAATTACCCTTAACTTGTTAGTTAGTGGCAAGTAAATTAGTTAATCCAGTAAGGTAAAAGATACATGCAATCGACAGATAAATATTTTTCTTCTTTCTCTACAAGAGATAAAGACAATCGGGAGAGAGATACTTTCCCTTTTCTAGAGGGCTAACAAGGGAATTATGTGGAATTAGAAGAAATGCATTTTACATTCTGGAATTTTATTTAAAAAATGAATACACCTTATATATAGGAACGGAGGGACTATATCCCACACGATACTAAATATGCTTTGGCTATAGCAATTAAAAAACAAATATTTTCCCCTACATACCAACTAAATATGCTTTGGCTGCAGCAATTAAAAACAAAATACTTTGCTCCACCACCACCACAGCTTCGAATCCCTTCAACAAGTTATCCGCCACCAGATCCGCTCCATCACCTCCTCACAATGGCCGCTGCCGCTCTCAGGTACCAACTAAACACCCATATCACATCCAGTTCGCCTCGGTGAGTTCATTCCCTAGGCGTCCCTCCCATCTAGACCCCGGCCGTGTGGTTGTTCCGGCGGGCTGGCTGCCTCGTGATGTGATCCATCTAGGGCATGCTGGACTAGAATTTCCAGCCACTACAGTCCATGGAGGAGGATGGCAGCGCAATCCCGGGCTACGTCGGCGACATCGTCAACAACACCAACAGGATCCTCAACGACATCACCGCCCTACTCTCTTCCTCTGCTTTTGTTATCTCGTCTTGATCGGGTACTCATCGATCTTGTCTGCTCTGCTTTCCGGCCTGCGGGAACCAGCCTGTGGCAAACTTCGACATGGTGGACGTCCACATTCGTCAGCTCAAGGGCTGCAGCTACAGGTATAATGATGATAAACCCTTTCTTTCCCTCCGCACTTTTAACTGCATATATGATTGTTTCTTTGTTGCATCTATATCGTGTGATTCTGGTGTGTTTCTCATGGGAATGTCGTTCATGGTGTCTGCGTTGTCGTGTAGCCATAAGTAGAATTGTCGAATCTAGTTGTGTTTCGTGTAATGGAATTACCGGTATTTCCCTGGATATGCTTTGGTTGCAGCAATTGAAAACCAAATATTTTTACTCCCTCCCTTACCAAATATAAGCCTTTTAACGTTTGCAATATGGATTACATACGGAGCAAAATGACTGAATCTACACTCAAAATATGTCTATATACATCCGTATGTAGTCCATACTAAAGTCCCTAAAAATACATATACTCCGTATTAGAAACAGCTAGAGTAGTAAGCAAAAGTGAGCTCATGCATACTGCATACACACTCCTCTCCCGCCGTATTCAATGCGTGTTGAGAGTGGTTTTTCTACAACCCCAGCTCGGTGCACCCCCTCTACACCCACGCATTAAAACATAGCAAAACATTTCAAAAAAATCTAAAACTTTATGGGAATGATTATGAACAAAAGTTATAGGTGCTTGCAAAGTTTGGTGGTAAATGTTATTCGAGGAGCTATGTACCAAAAGAAACAAAATTACGCAAAATGTGTGTGCACTGTTTGAGCAGAATTTGTAAAAAAAAATGTTTTTTATAGAGCTCCTCGAATGTCATTTGACGACCAAATTTTGCAGTCCTCTATAACATTTGTTCATAATCACTCCCACAAAGTTGTAGATTTTTCCGAAATATTTTAGCATGGTCAAATGATATTCGAGGTCGGCCGTTCAATGTTATGGCAGCATGTTCCTGACGATCGGTGAGCCGTCGGGATCTTCGTCTGCGACCACGCCGGTGCTACTCTAAGTGTGAGGGTGCTCTGGAGATGCTTCAGTCCGCCGGAATGGATCTACCCCTGCGGCTACCTACAAGTGGACGGCAAGCTTCACCTTGTTGGCACTGTGCTTGAAAATAACACCCGCCACACCCGAGTCTATATGTGTGATGTCTTCGCCGGGAAATGGATATCGTCTAGAGTGATGGATGTTGGCCATCGGACATTGTTCGTGTCAAATATCTTCATGCCAGGCCATTGTGGAGCAAGCATTGCGGGCCTCATGACGAATTATGTATACTTCTCCGAGCATCTGGATGGCCGTCAAGAGGATCCAGATCATAAGTTGGAGATATTCGACATAGGCTCTTTCCTGGATTCAGCTTAAACCAAATATATGGGCACAAGGCGCGTACATCTCTGTCTTGTTAATTATTTGATGTTGTTTTTTGTCATATTACCATCAGTGGGGCTATTATATTCTAGAAATCTGACCGTCTGTCTCACTATTCCGTGTCAGTTTTCATTGAAACTAGCTAGGATATTCCGCTAATCATGATGCATGTGTTCGGTTCATTATTGTGAAGGGGGACCAAAACATATTAGATGTCATACTTAGTGGATAGATCATAGTCCATCAATGGTCAAAGTGACGAAAGAATTAAGATGCCATATATATGGTCGTTATGATTTTGCAACCTCTAGAAAGGATTTATAGATTATGAAAACCCCAGCATGTCATGTTCATGATGACGGGTAGCGACAAAGGGAAAATATGTCATACTCAGAGCATATGATGGCCGTTACGAGGATCCAGACCATAAGTTGGCGATATTCGACACAGCCAAAAGGTCTAGGGTTCTTCGCGCACTTTACTGGATTCAGCCGAAACCAAATCTGTGATGACAAGGTACGTACATATCTCTCTTGTCATTATTTGATGTTGTTTTTTGTTATATCTTGATCTCTGGCGCTATTCGATTCTGGAAATCAGACTGTGTATCTCAGTATTCCGTGTCAGGTTTTGTTGTAACTAGGCTTTACATATTGTGCAAAACATTTATGTACGTGTTCGCCACAAATATTATATGTCATATTTTGTGGAGCGACCATTAGTCGATCAATGGTCAAAGTGAGGACAAAATTAAGATCCTGCAACCTCTAGATATGGTTTATAGCTTATGAAAGAAAGCAAGATATATCATTTTCATGATGACGGGTAGCGACATGTCGTTTTCCCAGTTTCAACAGTAGTGGTAGTTTTTTTTTTTTGCGGGTGAACAGTAGTGGTAGTTAGTCCACCGGATTTTAGAAATAACGGTATTTGTCTAGTTACCAAATCCATGGTTTCCCTAGGTCTAGCTGTGGTTTTCATGCTCTGCTAGAAATTTCAACCCTCTTCGTTGGGAAGAACGACAGTCATGTATGGGAAGTTGGGAAACACATTTGGAAAACCCATCATTATTTTGTTTTGAAATTTCGGTTATGAATCATATGTGAACACTTACTCCATTCATCTTGTGTTTATGTCTTCTTGATTTTAAAAGGCATAGGAATCAGAAATATCAAGTTTATGGTCATATATGGGTAACGACAATAGATTAGATTTGTGTCATCTATTGCATAGACCGTTATATGCTTTGCAATGATACTTACTTACATCTTTTTATTTCTCTGGTTCTAGCCATATCTAGAGTTTGCCTGGTCCGCTAGGTATCTCAATAATTTTTGGTTCATCGTTACAAGTGACACCTGAAAATTTAGGTATGTGATGTCTGTGGGAAAGCCATTATTTTATTTCAAACAAGGATGGTAGGATCTTGCACAATACCCTTGAGGATGTAGCGTACCTACAACATAGATAAGAAAATGACAAAAGACTGAAGCATGAAACTAAGCACATTTAAGTGGGCGGTTGAGAAAGTGGCAGCATTGCGCCTCAGCTCACAAGATTTCAAATATTTGGATTCACTCTTCATGCATAACTAATTAGTTTGGAAGTACGAGATATAGATCTTACCCAATTTACAATATATTTAAGTTCGATGTGCCCTTGTTAAGCATCTAATTTTGCTAAGAGCTAAGATTAATTTCTGGGAAGATTGTAGTATTCCCATCAAAATCACAATGACATTCACTATTGTTTTGCTAATATAAAGTTCTAGCATTTTTTTCTTTTTCAAGTACACTCTTGTGTATCTTACTACAACATATTGGGCATGAAACAATAGTTTTCCCGGTTTATTTATTTTAAATCTAAATTTGAATGATTTCATATATATCCTATATCTTTATTTTGCTTTTTCTCAACTGTTACTTCTCTCTGAGCTACGAACAACAAATTTTGTGTGAAAATTCTGGTCATGTACTAGTTATTCAAATTACATATTTTATTTTACAACATTCCACGTATTGTCTAGATTTTCAGCGATGTTGTTGCCGAGTTCCATTTAAAGGTGCATACATGCAGATTTTTATGCAGAAGTTTTGCCTAGGAAAGAAGTGTGGGTGCCGCAATCTGTCACAATACTTCCAAGTTTTTCGATAATAGAGGACGGGTTCATGGAACCGATTGTAAGAA
The DNA here is from genome assembly GCA_963921465.1 of Triticum timopheevii. Classification (NCBI taxonomy): domain Eukaryota; kingdom Viridiplantae; phylum Streptophyta; class Magnoliopsida; order Poales; family Poaceae; genus Triticum; species Triticum timopheevii. Next base: position 481,385,943 of record OY997270.1, on the reverse strand, counting down.
AATATCAAAATTTTATACTATATCCTTTTTTACGTGTAGATGCATATGAACATGGCATATGTGTGTTGGGGAACGTAGCAGAAATTTAAAATTTTCCTACGTGTCATCAAGATCTATCTATGGAGAAACCAGCAACGAGGGGAAGGAGAGTGCATCTACATACCCTTGTAGATCGCTAAGCGGAAGCGTTCAAGAGAACGGGGTTGAAGGAGTCGTACTCGTCGTGATTCAAATCACCGATGATCCTAGCGCCGAACGGACGGCACCTCCGCGTTCAACACACGTACGGAACGGAGACGTCTCCCACGCCTTGATCCAGCAAGGAGGAGGGAGAGGTTGATGGAGATCCAGCAGCACGACGGCGTGGTGGAAGTAGCGGGATTCCAACAGGGCTTCGCCAAGCGCTGCGGGAGGAGGGAGATGTGTCACGGGAGGGAGAGGGAGGCGCCAGGCCTTAGGTCTGGATGCCCTCCCTCCCCTCCACTATATATAGGGGCAAGGGAGAGGGGGAGGCGCAGCCTTGCCCCTTCCTCCAAGGAAGGGGTGCGGCCAAGAGGGGGGGGGGAGGAGTCCGTCCTCCCCAAGGCACCTCAGAGGTGCCTTCCCCTTTGAGGACTCTTCCCTCCCCAAGTTTCCTTGGCGCATGGGCCTCTTGGGGCTGGTGCCCTTGGCCCATGTGACCCCCCGGGGCAGGTGGACCCCCCCCCCCCGGTGGACCCCCGGACCCCTTTCGGCACTCTCGGTACAATACCGATAAAGTGCGAAACTTTTCCGGCGACCAAAACAGGACTTCCCATATATAAATCTTTACCTCCGGACCATTCCGGAACTCCTCGTGACGTCTGGGATCTCATTCGGGACTCCGAACAACATTCGGTAACCACATACAAACTTCCTTTATAACCCTAGCGTCATCGAACCTTAAGTGTGTAGACCCTATGGGTTCGGGAGACATGTAGTCATGACCGAGACGTTCTCCGGTCAATAACCAACAGCGGGATCTGGATACCCATGTTGGCTCCCACATGTTCCACGATGATCTCATCGGATGAACCACGATGTCAAGGACTCAATCGATCCCGTATACAATTCCCTTTGTCTAGCGGTACGATACTTGCCCCGAGATTCGATCGTCGGTATCTCGATACCTTGTTCAATCTCGTTACCGGCAAGTCTCTTTACTCGTTCCGTAACACATCATCTCGTGATCAACCCCTTGGTCACATTGTGCACATTATGATGATGTCCTACCGAGTGGGCCCAGAGATACCTCTCCGTTTATACAGAGTGACAAATCCCAATCTCGATTCGTGCCAACCCAACAGACACTTTGAGAGATACCCGTAGTGTACCTTTATAGCCACCCAGTTACGTTGTGATGTTTGGTACACCCAAAGCATTCCTACGGTATCCGGGAGTTGCACAATCTCATGGTCTAAGGAAAAGATACTTGACATTAGAAAAGCTTTAGCATACGAACTACAATCTTTGCGCTAGGCTTTGGATTGGGTCTTGTCCATCACATCATTCTTCTAATGATGTGATCCCGTTATCAATGACATCCAATGTCCATGGTTAGGAAACCGTAACCATCTATTGATCAACGAGCTAGTCAACTAGAGGCTTACTAGGGACTTGGTGTTGTCTATGTATCCACACATGTATCTGAGTTTCCTATCAATACAATTCTAGCATGGATAATAAACAATTATCATGAACAAGGAAATATAATAATGACTAATTTATTATTGCCTCTAGGGCATATTTCCAACAGTCTCCCACTTGCACTAGAGTCAATAATCCAGTTCACATCGATATGTGATTAACACTCAAGGTCACATCCCCATGTGACTAACACCCAAAGAGTCTACTAGAGTCAATAATCTAGTTCACATTATCATGTGATTAACACTCGATGAGTTCTGGGTTTGATCATGTTATGCTTGTGAGAGATGTTATAGTCAACGGGTCTGAATCTTTCAGATCCGTATGTACTTCGCAAATCTCTATGTCATCTTGTAGATGTAGCTACTACGTTCTATTTGGAGCTATTCCAAATAACTGTTCTACTTGGAGCTATTCTAAATTGTTGCTCCATTATACGTATCCGATATCTCTACTCAGAGCTATCCGGATAGGTGTTAAGCTTGCATCGACGTAACCCTTTACGACGAACTCTTTTACCACCTCCATAATCGAGAAAATTCCTTAGTCCACTAGTTACTAAGGATAACTTTGACCGCTGTCCTGTCATCCATTCTTGGATCACTCTTGTACCCCTTGACTGACTCATGGCAAGGCACACTTCAGGTGCGGTACACAGCATAGCATACTGTAGAGCCTATGTCTTAAGCATAGGGGACGACCTTCGTCCTTCCTCTTTCTTCTGCCGTGGTCGAGCTTTAAGTCTTAACTTCATACCTTACAACTCAGGCAAGAACTCCTTCTTTGACTGATCCATCTTGAACACCTTCAAGATCATGTCAAGGAATGTGCTCATTTGAAAGTACCATTAAGCGTTTTGATCTATCCTTATAGATCTTGATGCTCAATGCTCAAGTAGCTTAATCCAGGCTTTCCATTGAAAAACACTTTCCAAATAACCCTATATGCTTTCCAGAAATTCTACGTCATTTCTGATCAACAATATGTCAACAACATATATTTATCAGAAATTCTATAGTGCTCCCACTCACTTCTTTGGAAATACAAGTTTCTCATAAACTTTGTATACACCCAAAATCTTTGATCATCTCATCAAAGCGTACATTCCAACTCCGAGATGCTTACTCCAGTCCTTAGAAGGATTGCTGGAGCTAGCATACCTTTTAGCATCCTTTGGATCGACAAAACCTTTCTGATTGTATCACATACAACCTTTCCTTACGAAAGTTGGTAAGGAAACTCGTTTTGACATCCATCTGCCAGATTTCATAAATGCAGCTTATGCTAACATGATTCCGACAGACTCTTAGCATCGCTACGAGTGAGAAAGTCTCACCATAGTCAACTCCTTGAACTTGTCGACAAGTCGGAAAACATCTTAACGACAAGTCGAGCTTTCTTAATGGTGACATTTACCATCATTGTCCGTCTTCCTTTTAAAATCCATCTGTACTCAACAGCCTTACGACCATCGAGTCGTTCTGCCAAAGTCTACACTTTGTTTTCATATATGGATCCTTTCTCGGATTATATGGCTTTGAGCTATTCGTCGGAATCCGAGCCCACCATCGCTTCTCCATAGCTCGTAGGTTCATTGTTGTCTAGCAACATGACTTCCAAGACAGGATCACGTACCACTTTGAAGTAGTACGCATCCTTGTCACCCTACGAGGTACGGCAGTGACTTGATCCGAAACTTCATGATCACTATCATAAGCTTCTACTTCAATTGGTGTAGGTGCCACAGGAACAACTCCCTGTGCCCTGCCATACACTAGTTGAAGAGACGGTTCAATAACCTCATCAAGCCTCCACCATCCTCCCACTCAATTCTTTCGAGAGAAACTTTTCCTCGAGAAAGGACCCGATTCTAGAAACAATCCCTTATTGCTTTCGGATCTGAGACAGGAGGTATACCCAACTGTTTTGGGTGTCCTATGAAGATGCATTTATCCGCTTTGGGTTTGATCTTATTAGCCTGAAACTTTTTTCACATAAGCGTTGCAGCGCCAAACTTTTAAGAAATGACAACTTAGGTTTCTCTAAACCATAGTTCATACGGTGTCATCTCATCGGAATTACGTGGTGCCCTATTTAAAGTGAATGTGGTTGTCTCTAACTCCTAACCCATAAACGATAGTGGTAATTCGATAAGAGACATCATGGTACGCACCATATCCAATAGGGTGCAATTATGATGTTCGGACACACCATCAAACTATGGTGTTCCAGGCGGTATTAATTGTGAAACAATTTCCACAATGTCTTAATTGCGTACCAAAGCTCGTAACTCAGATACTCATCTCTATGATCTTATCATAGACATTTTATCCTCTTGTCACGATGATCTTCAACTTCACTATGAAATTACTTGAACCATTCAATAATTCAGACTTGTGTTTCATCAAGTAAATATATTCAACATCTACTCGAATCATCTGTGAAGTAACAAAATAACGATATTCACTGCATGCCTCAGCACTCATTGGACTACACACATCAAAAAGTGTTACTTCCAACAAGTTGCTATCTTGTTCCATCTTACTGAAACCGAGGCTTTTCAGTCATCTTGCCCATGTGGTATGATTTGCATATCTCAAGTGAGTCAAAATCAAGTGAGTCCAAACGATCTATCTGCATGGAGTTTCTTCATGCGTATACACCAATAGACATGGTTCGCATGTCTCAAACCTTTCAAAAACGAGTGAGTCCAAAGATCCATCAACATGGAGCTTCTTCATGCGTTTTATACCGATATGACTTAAGTGGCAGTGCCACAAGTAGGTGGTACTATCATTACTATCTTTTGGCATGAACATGTGTATCACTACGATCGAGATTCAATAAACCATTCATTTCAGGTGTAAGACCATTTGAAGGTATTATTCAAATAAACAGAGTAACCATTATTCTCTTTAAATGAATAACGTATTGCGATAGACATAATCCAATCATGTCTATGCTCAACGCAAACACCAAATAACAATTATTTAGGTTTTAATACCAATCTCGGTGGTAGAGGGAGCGTGCGATGCTTAATCATATCAACCCTGGAAACACTTCCAACACATATCGTCAGCTCACCTTTAGCTAGTCTCCGTTTATTCCGTAGCTTTTTTATTTCGAGTTACTAACACTTAGCAACCGAACCGGTATCTTATACCCTGGTGCTACTAGGAGTACCAGTAAAGTACACATTAACATAATGTATATCCAATATACTTCTATCGACCTTGCCAGCCTTCTCATCTACCAAGTATCTAGGGTAATTCCGCTCTAGTGACTATTCCCCTTATCACAGAAGCACTTAGTCTTGGGTTTGGGTTCAACCTTGGGTTTCTTCACTGGAGCAGCAGCTGATTTGCCGTTTCATGAAGTATCCCTTCTTGCCCTTGCCCTTCTTGAAACTAGTGGTTTCACCAACCATCAACAATTGATGCTCCTTCTTGATCTCTACTTTTTTGGTGTCAAACATCACGAATATCTCAAGGATCATCATATCTATCCCTGATTTGTTATAGTTCATCACAAAGCTCTAGCAGCTTGGTGGTAATGACTTTGTAGAAACATCACTATCTCATCTGGAAGATCAACTCCCACTCGATTCAAGTGATTGTTGCACTAAGACAATCTGAGCACAAGCTCAACGATTGAGCTTTTCTCCCTTAGTTTGCAGGTTAAGAAAATCGTCGGAGGTCTTATACCTCTTGACATGGGCACGAGCCTGAAATCCCAATTTCAGCCCTCGAAAACATCTCATATGTTCCGCGACGTTTCGAAAAACGTCTTTGGTGCCTCAACTCTAAACCGGTTAGCATTACGCACTGAACTATCATGTAGTCATCAAAACGTGTATGTCAGATGTTCGCAATATCCACAGACGACGTTCGAGGTTCAGCACACTGAACGGTGCATTAAGGACATAAGCCTTCTATGAAGCAATGAGGACAATCCTCAGTTTACGGACCTAGTCCACATAATTCTACTATCAACTTTCAACTAAATTTTCTCTAGGAACATAACTAAACAGTAGAACTAAAGCGTGAGCTACGACATAATTTGCAAAATCCTTTTTGACTATGTTCAGGATAATTAAGTTCATCTTATGAACTCCCACTCAGATAGACATCCCTCTAGTCATCTAAGTGATTACATGATCCGATTCAACTAGGCCGTGTCCGATCATCACGTGAGACGGACTAGCCAACGTCGGTGAACATCTTCAGGTTGATCGTATCTTCTATACGACTCATGCTCGACCTTTCGGTCTTCTGTGTTCCGAGGCCATGTCTATACACATGCTAGGCTCGTCAAGTTAACCCTAAGTGTTTTGCATGTGTAAAACTGTCTTACACCCGTTGTATGTGAACGTAAGGATCTATCACACCCGATCATCACGTGGTGCTTCGAAACGACGAACTGTAGCAACGGTGCACAGTTAGGGGAGAACACTTCTTGAAATTTTAATGAGGGATCATCTTATTTACTACCGTCGTTCTAAGCAAATAAGATGTATAAACATGATAAACATCACATGCAATCAAATAATAGTGACATGATATGGCCAATATCATATAGCTCCTTTGATCTCCATCTTGGGGCTCCATGATCATCATCGTCACCGGCATGACACCATGATCTCCATCATCATGATCTCCATCATCGTGTCTTCTTGAAGTTGTCACGTCATCTATTACTTCTACTACTATGGCTAACGCTTTAGCAATAAAGTAAAGTAATTACATGACGTTTATGTTGACACGCAGGTCATAAATAAATTAAGACAACTCCTATGGCTCCTGCCGGTTGTCATACTCATCGACATGCAAGTCATGATTCCTATTACAAGAACATGATCAATCTCATACATCACATATATTATTCATCACATCCTTTGGCCATATCACATCACATAGCATACCCTGCAAAAACAAGTTAGACGTCCTCTAATTGTTGTTTGCATGTTTTACGTGGCTGCTATGGGTTTCTAGCAAGAACGTTTCTTACCTACGCAAATACCACAACGTGATATGCCAATTGCTATTTACCCTTCATAAGGACCCTTTTCATCGAATCCGATCCGACTAAAGTGGGAGAGACAGACACCCGCCAGCCACCTTATGCAACTAGTGCATGTTTGTCGGTGGAACCGGTCTCACGTAAGCGTACGTGTAAGGTTGGTCCGGACCGCTTCATCCCACGATGCCGCCGAATCAAGATAAGACTAGTAACGGCAAGCATATTGAACAATATCGACACCCACAACTACTTTGTGTTCTACTCGTGCGTAGTAACTAGGCATAAACCTAGCTCATGATGCCACTGTTGGGGAACGTAGCAGAAATTCAAAATTTTCCTACGTGTCACCAAGATCTATCTATGGAGAAACCAGCAACGAGGGGAAGGAGAGTGCATCTACATACCCTTGTAGATCGCTAAGCGGAAGCGTTCAAGAGAACGGGGTTGAAGGAGTCGTACTCGTCGTGATTCAAATCACCGATGATCCTAGCGCCGAACGGACGGCACCTCCGCGTTCAACACACGTACGGAACGGAGACGTCTCCCACGCCTTGATCCAGCAAGGAGGAGGGAGAGGTTGATGGAGATCCAGCAGCACGACGGCGTGGTGGAAGTAGCGGGATTTCAACAGGGCTTCGCCAAGCGCTGCGGGAGGAGGGAGATGTGTCACGGGAGGGAGAGGGAGGCGCCAGGCCTTAGGTCTGGATGCCCTCCCTCCCCTCCACTATATATAGGGGCAAGGGAGAGGGGGGAGGCGCAGCCTTGCCCCTTCCTCCAAGGAAGGGGTGCGGCCAAGAGGGGGGGGGGGGAGGAGTCCATCCTCCCCAAGGCACCTCGGAGGTGCCTTCCCCTTTGAGGACTCTTCCCTCCCCAAGTTTCCTTGGCGCATGGGCCTCTTGGGGCTGGTGCCCTTGGCCCATATAGGCCAAGGTGCACCCCCTACAGCCCATGTGGCCCCCCGGGGCAGGTGGACCCCCCCCCCCCCCCCGGTGGACCCCCGGACCCCTTTCGGCACTCTCGGTACAATACCGATAAAGTGCGAAACTTTTCCGGCGACCAAAACAGGACTTCCCATATATAAATCTTTACCTCCGGACCATTCCGGAACTCCTCGTGACGTCCGAGATCTCATACGGGACTCCGAACAACATTCGGTAACCACATACAAACTTCCTTTATAACCCTAGCGTCATCGAACCTTAAGTGTGTAGACCCTATGGGTTCGGGAGACATGTAGTCATGACCGAGACGTTCTCCGGTCAATAACCAACAGCGGGATCTGGATACCCATGTTGGCTCCCACATGTTCCACGATGATCTCATCGGATGAACCACGATGTCAAGGACTCAATCGATCCCGTATACAATTCCCTTTGTCTAGCGGTACGATACTTGCCCCGAGATTCGATCGTCGGTATCTCGATACCTTGTTCAATCTCGTTACCGGCAAGTCTCTTTACTCGTTCCGTAACACATCATCTCGTGATCAACCCCTTGGTCACATTGTGCACATTATGATGATGTCCTACCGAGTGGGCCCAGAGATACCTCTCCGTTTACACGGAGTGACAAATCCCAATCTCGATTCGTGCCAACCCAACAGACACTTTCAGAGATACCCGTAGTGTACCTTTATAGCCACCCAGTTACGTTGTGACGTTTGGTACACCCAAAGCATTCCTACGGTATCCGGGAGTTGCACAATCTCACGGTCTAAGGAAAAGATACTTGACATTAGAAAAACTTTAGCATACGAACTACGATCTTTGCGCTAGGCTTTGGATTGGGTCTTGTCCATCACATCATTCTTCTAATGATGTGATCCCGTTATCAATGACATCCAATGTCCATGGTTAGGAAACCGTAACCATCTATTGATCAACGAGCTAGTCAACTAGAGGCTTACTAGGGACTTGGTGTTGTCTATGTATCCACACATGTATCTGAGTTTCCTATCAATACAATTCTAGCATGGATAATAAACGATTATCATGAACAAGGAAATATAATAATAACTAATTTATTATTGCCTCTAGGGCATATTTCCAACAATGTGCACATAAATTTATTTAATACACATATTTTTTATAGCTCAGATGCTAAAGTACCATTTATAAATAAACATTACACATAAGTATAATACAACGCACACGTGTAGCATTGTTCCAGAAAAAGTTTTTAAACTTCTACAAAGAGTTATTCCATGTTTTACCCAGTGTTTTCTTATTTTTGACAAAGATACCCCCATTTAAGGGAAATTATTTCATCTTATCTAATTTAACTACAAGTTTGCCGGATTTTACATATTATTATTACTTTTGCACGTTACCAAGATGGTCCCAGATGCCACTCGACTGTTCCTATATAATTGTATTGAATACACGTATTTCAATACCCAAGCATCTATTCCAGACCAAGTTTTTGCCGTGAGAGTAAACCACTTGGATGAAAGTGACACATAGTGTGTTCTGGTTGTGGCGCGTGGTATTATTTTGGTATACAGCGGGGTAGAAATGAATGGTGCATTCACTTATTTCATTCAAATTTCTTCAACGGATGTGGCGATCATGTTGGTGTATTTAGCAATTTGGTACTGCATGTGGAGCAGGTTCCCTGACACATTTATCTGGTTGGAAGCTTCTCTTTTGCCTCTGCTGCTGTTGCCCAATCGGTGGGTCGCTTTCGGGTTCTTGCCGCTGTTGGTCATTCGTTTTGTCTCTTCTTTTTGCTATTGGTTTGCATGCCTGTCTCTCTCTCTAGGTGCCGCTCTGGCCGCTCTTTCCAGACTGTGTTCATCTGTTTCCGTCGTTGGTGAGGCTATAAATAGGCTGTTCTACGTGTCCGTTTGGGATTCGATCACCATTTCTCTCGAAGAATTCAGCAAAACCGCGTGCCACTGCTGCACCGCCCGACCGCCGTACGGGAATATAAAACGCCGGCCTCCTTCTCCATCCCGTTGCCACTGAAGCTCACCTCGCGTCCCTGCATGCGTTTTCAATCCCAGCAACATCTACATCCCACATCGCCATCGGTCCATGCCGTAGTCCCCGCCGGCAGGCTCCCATCTGTTCCGACGCCAGCAATGCTCGGCAACCGTACGCACCGGCACCAGTCAAGCTGTCTTATGTTGTAGGCAGGTCGTCCCTGCAGGCAGGCTCCCGTCTCCTCTCCTGGAGCGACAGTGGCGGCGCCATTCCATCATCCCTTCCCAGCTCCTCTTCTGCTCTGCGGCTGCGCTTAGCGCTCAGGCCATGGAGTACTGTTGTGGCTCTTCCCAAGTTCCCATGCTGGCCTCCGACATGGCGACCAGGTCCTTTGCACTAGCGGCGGCTGGAGCCCAAGAGAACAACTGGAGAGACGCAGCTATATATGGAGCGGAGCAGTGTGTTGCAGGCTCGCCGCGCCTTGGCTCCAGACACGGCCACGATGGCGCGGTGGTACTCGGCGGCGTTGAGGGTGAGGTAAGACGCCCAGACATCGACGTCGTCATTAGCCGTGATCATCATCTCTCCCATGCTCGCTGGGAAGTCATCCTCGCTGACTCCTTAACAACCACGAGGCTTTCCTGCAGCTAGCGTCGGCACCTTGTGTTAGACTTAAACACAAATTAGTACACGGCAAGTGTACGTGGTCTTGTAGGATTCCTAGTCCAACTAGGATTAGTTTTCCTGACCGACCTGGTCATATAGCTAGCTAGTCTAGACTAGTATATATACATGTACCTGGCCCCTGTAATCTAATACATCGAGACCGATCAGAAGCAATAAAGAATCAGGAACGTCACGTTCCTGTGGCAATACCTTGGCGTTGTGTGCGTGGTGGCGTTTGGTTTCCGGCCGGCTGGCCGTAGTGTACGCTCACGTCTTTCTGGTGTTGACTGCCGTAGCTATCGATCAGGAGTTCATCGACTAGCAGAAGGCTACCTTTACACTTTGGTACATCGTGCATCTCGGCGTAAAGTATTTCGTCGGGCTGAGCCAGCTTGGGGCAGGAACCAAGACAGTCAGCGTCGCTTTGCTTCGTCGTCGGTCGTACCACCGTCGCCGGAAAGTACTCGGCGTCGGGTCTGGGCCAACACCTTGCGCGTCGCCTCTGCGGCACGATGGTCGCCGCCGGAGTGTACCCGTCCGCTGACGTCTTCCCCTTCAGCCCGCCGCTCAGCTTCACGTGTAGCCGCCGTCGCAGCTCCCTGGCCTTCGGGGCGCACTGCAACTTCCCGTGACCACCTCCTCCCCGTCGACATGCTTTGCGGCGCCGGCTGTGGGCCTGGTGAGCAGCGGCCGCATCTTCAGCTCCGGCATCGCCCTGAGCCCGTCGAACCGATCAGCCGCGGCTTGCGTATGGACTGCATGGGAACCAGGAGCCCCGAGCGGGATGTAGTAGGACGCCCTGTTTGCCCAATCGGCGTCGTTCATCTGCCTATGCACATTCTTCAGTCTTCATGCCCGATCTTCAGTCTTCCTTTGTACGTATGGGTCCATGCTGTTAATATCGGGTTAGTCAGACTGTGCATGTATTGAGTAGTATGATTGCATTAAGCAATGTTAGTTGGGCGTTTATGCAGTACAACCATTTGTTCAGCGTTTTTTTATGGGTTGCATTGATTGGCTGTGTCGGGATTTGCTTCTGCTGTCCGCATGCAGCGGCATAGTTTGGTCATGTACTAGTACATGGAATTACTTTCGATGTGCATGTCTTTTACATGCGGGATCACAGATTTTTCAGTTTTCTTATTTATTAAGGTAGGTAGTTGGGATTTTTCATCCGGTCGCTTTGCATGGCTGTTTTGCTGTGTTTTAGATCGGCCACTGTTTAGTCCGTAGTTTCTGGAGATCTCTGGTATTTTACATGGTTGCGGGCATAAGGATTTGCGGCTATTCAGCCTTGTAGAGTAATTCGTTCTTCTTCTTTTTTGCGAAGGGTTTAATTCGTTCTTCGTCTGTACTGGATTCTATCTTTTCATATGGCGAGGTTCTGCTGGACATTGCTGTGGTCCACCGATCCAGCCCATGTTGGTGACGTCTTGTCATAGTTGCAAAGTTACTCTTTATTAGCCATTAGGATTTGAGAACACCCCATGGTTCCATCTCTAGGCAAGTAGTAGTTAATTTCTCTCACCTTAAACTGTTTATAAATTAAGTTTATATAATAATCACATTACCTATTGGTGGAGGCAGAACTGCAAGTTCTTCTCGATTTTATTTTCCTCCGAACAAGTAATTGTTTGATAAATAATTGATATATTTGTGCATTAAGATTGTAGTATTTGATGAGTGAACATTTAACCACGTAAAAACAAAATTCAATCAAAAGGATGCGAGCATCGCAAAATATTTCAAAAAGAAAGTAGGAATTTAGTCTTTCCACAGAAGGCATTTTTAATGAGTAGCATGGACGGTGGTCATATCAATAACTCATGATTATCTTTGGTTGGTATTCTTTGAGTATTTGGATGCAACTTATAGTGTAACCTTTGGCGGTACCCAAGCTTCCACATGTTTATGTAAAGTTCACATTGAGTGACGTTTAGATCGTGCTTATTATACAAAAAAAATAGCACATAATTAAAACCTCTACAAGGCTGAATATCGGAAGCAGGTTGGTGTGGATGTCTTTTGTGCTATATCTTATCGGTTTCCTCTGCATATTCATGTGAAATATAACATGCATTTGTTCGATTAACCATCTCTCACCACAACCTATTACTTCAGAATCCAACACAAACACTCTCATGGTACAGACGAAACATTGACTACTATATATCTTTATTCCCCCTAAACAGATATAAGCTATAAATGACTGTAACATGTTTGATCTATAAAGCGTTCAATCTTAGTATGGGAGTAGCAATGTATACTTCCTTTTCGTAAAACATATTTGATTACATGAGGAATAAACTTTTGTTTTCCAATTTGATTCTATGCAAGTATGCATTGCTTGCCTTATTGCAACCCCAAAATTGCACACATGCAGTTTTCTTCTTAAATTAAAATTAGTCAAAAAAGGAAAATAGCAACCTAGCAGTACTATCCAACAACAAGAAATCCAAACAGCAAAGGACGCAGACCACTGCATGCAGAGATAAAGCAAAACAGAAACTGCCGAGGAGGATGTAGTCAAATTAGAAAACAGCCATGCAGCCCATGTGAAAGGAGACGGAATGTCCGGTATCTAATCAATAATCGCTGCAGCCACCCGTTATCTGATTAAGGCTGCTCAAGTGGCCCTTGAGTGCATTTGGGGTAACCACAATATCACCATCAACGACCATAACTACCATGCACTTAGAGTGGCAGAAGAAAAACTCCTTACAACACAAGAGAATGCACGAACAAAACAATGGCAGCTTAGCATGGCCCGCCAGTAGGTAATCACCTAGCATAATGAATTTGCAAGGCAAACAAGAATGCTAGAAAAATATGCGACATCTTCTCTGATGTGATATCGCTCTGCGTGTACCCTTAGCGCCCATATAGTAAAGATCCTAGCATTAGGCACCAAGCCACCTGTGGGCCAAAGGAAACAATTCACAAAAATCTTTATCACTTCATCACAGGCACTAATATTCCTGCAGGAAGCTACGCCAGGATGATCTAATCTAGGAATAATTATCTATTTTTCTTTCATTTTACTGCAGTAGAGTCGTGCCATGTTCGGCAAGAATGGATGACCCCTATCAGAGATGTATGAACATGTGTTTCCCTCTTTAGCAACGATCAACATGCATGATGCCAATAAATTTGCTTCTTTCTTACTTATTTTCCTACATCCACAGTTTTATGTACAATATCTGCTATCTTAAATTGATAACTTTAATTGTAAATAGTAAACACAATCCATATGAACACATCGTATCGATGGGCGCGGCGTGCCGCCGCGCGGGCTATGCTAGTATGTGCTACATACACTTTTGTTTCTTTTTTTTGCATCGAATACACTTTTGTTTCTTGCAGGTAACGTGTGGTGCACACACAAAAAGGATAAATATGTTGATCTAAAAATAGCGTACTATTTGATATCTCAAATACACAAATGTGTGTTTGTTGTATTGCTCGATGAAGTACAATTTGTTGATAAAACATTACACATTACATGGAATACACCTGCGCACATGTAGAGTTGTTTCTGGAAATTTTGAGAACTTTTAAAGACAGGATTTTTGAATGACTCAAACTGTCACTACTAGAAAAATGGCTATAGATAGGATTGACACTAATGGCGCACCAGGAAAGTAGTGCGCCACTACTATATACTAATGGCGCACCAGTTGGTCGTGCGCCATTAGTGTGGAAGACACTAATGGCGCACCATAAAAAATGGTGCACCACTAGTGATAATTTTTTTTTTATTTTTGCATACATACTAATGCCGCATCCGACCGAAGTGCGCCATTACTAGTTCTAACTAGTAATGGCGCACTACCACGTGGTGCGCCATTAGTAAGCTTCCCCCTCACTCCACCTGTTCCCCTCCCTCCCTTCCTCCCCACTCGACCTAATTCCCAACCGTACGCCGCCGCCGCCGCCCCCTCCGTCCCCTCCATCCCCTGCCGCCGCCGCCCCGACCCCCGCTGGAATCCACCCTCGCCGCCGACCCCGACCCCTCCGGCGACCGGCCGCACCCGCCCAGGTACCTCTCCTCCTTCCTCCTTCCTCCCTCTCCACTCTTCCTCCCCATTCCCTCCCTCCCTCCCCTTCCGCCGCGCCCTCCGCCTCCCCACTGTCCTAGCACCCACGGCGACGACACGAGGCCTCGCGCCCCCGCACCGCCGCAGCCCCGTCGTCTCTGCTCTGGCTTTGGGCCTCCTCCCCTCTCCAGATGGAGCGCTGCCGGACCTTCGCCCGGCCGCCGTAGCCGCAGCCCGCTCCCGCCCCGGCCCCAACCCCAGGTGCGGCGCCGATCCACCCGCCAACTCACTAGCCTGCTCACGCACGCGCCGCGCCGCCCTCTCCAGCTAGATGAAGCACACATTTGTCTCAGCTCCATTTGTTGGTTGCTGACCATAAAGCATCCATGTTTCCTGCATTGTTGGTTGCTGCAGACAGAGTAAAGCTGGTGTATCATACTAGTAGTATATCGTGTGATGCCATGTTATCTTTGCAGTAGTATCAGTGATTGTAAAATAGCAAGTGCGTGATGGAATTGGAAAGCATGGATGGTAGTTGGAGTTGTATGGTTAATTACACTTAAGTAATCCAGGGGATAGGGTTGACATGTCGGTCCTCGGTTGGAGGAACTGGCTTAGTAATTTAGTGACTTCTGATTGGTAGGAAAAGAGAGATCAGGCATGGTGCCAAGGGGAATAAGAATTGTTATTGCCACCATCAGTTTGGGCCAAGGCCACAGCTCGTACCAAATTAGTGCAATTATAAATTAACAGCAAAACCAGATTGAGGGGGAATGAAGAGTAAATTAGGGGCTTCATGATCATTTCACTAAACATTTGGTTCCTAGACCTAGATTATTGAGCATCATGAGGAGAATGACAGATGTATGGAGGATTCCATATAACATGAACATGTTTAGACTTTGAGACATCCCACTTTCGTGGACTCCGTGATGGTTACAGAAGACAAGAGCCAGACAGACAGGGGCGTTGTCTAGTGCTCCAGCTTCTTGCCACGGTTGATACTCCCGGAGCTTCCAATGTCCGACTTTCTTTTGATTGGAGATCTTTTTTTCTTTCTGTTTTTAGACACAGCGTAGATGCATGCTTTATCATTTTGGATTTTCTTAGCCTCCCATTTGATATGTTCTATAGTTTCTTTTATTTTTAGGTGTTTTTTTTTCTGTTTCTGGAGACGCTGTCATTTGCAAACAATACTAAAATCCATGAGTTGAGACAAATGTGTGGTTCATCTGTTAAGGGTTGAAGGCCAAATTCCACCCCCGCCGCCGCTGATGCTGATGCTAAGCTACTGCCGCTTCTTTTTTCTGCTAATTGTTGTCGCTTGTAGTAGTTGCGTTGGTGTTGCTGCCGCATACAGGCCGGCCCTTAGGTTAGTTAGCTATAGTTTAGGATAATTGGCTTAGGTGGTTAGGCTAATTAGTGGTTATTAGATTTAGTGTTAATGACATGTGGACCAATGTGCAGATCACTGCTTTATGGTCAATTTGCATATAAACATATCCACTCAGGCCACAGAAGCATTACATGGCCATTGATGCAGTAGCACTAGCTTGCACTGTAGTAGCTTGACTTAATGATTTGGAGTACCATAGTGATGCTTGCTTAAAACTCAAGTAGAAGCAATTGGTAGCGATAGCTAGCTTGACTGGATTATGTGCTTAATTCACTGAATTTGGTTGGTGAAGGCGAATTAGCAGCTCCCCCATGTAGCTAGAACTGGTATGATTTCTATGGAGAATGACCAATTCAGCTTCTTACCCCTAAAAAAAATCAGCTTCTTTAAAACTGACAGCAGGTTCCTCCCATGTTTCACTTTTTCTAGTTAGTTTCTTCCAGCTATAGGTTAGTTTACAGCTAGAATTATGTATTTCAACCATTTATATGTTTAGTTTCCAGCTATAGGTTAGTTTACATCTACTTGCTGCTAGTACAACATAATATTTGATATGAGCAGGATGAACAACCTTCAGGTCCCGGGAATCTACTCAAGGCTGCACACACTTCTTGTCTCACTTCTTTTATCATCGGTATAATATTCATATTAAGGAGTTTCTATAAGTTCATTGTTCTTACCTGCAAATTTAAAATGAAAGCACAATCAATCCATATTAAGTGCTCATCCTAGTGGCAGGCAAAATAATTAGGGGAGTGTGTCATTCTTGCTATGGTCATGTAAGAGAAATGCTCTGCCTTGCTAATTTTACCATGAGATTTGGGGTAATCAGCTAGTTCTGGTCAAAGCAAGTGGTTTTCCTGAGCTATGCCTTGGTTATAAAATGATGCATGATGGTTTGTTCAGAAGAGGCCCTTGAGTTTGCCGGAATGTCGATTAACTTCCGTTCTGGAAAATTCGGGTACTCCATATGTCCTATTTTCAGCAAAGGTAATGCTGAAATTTTCTGTGAATTTTAGCATGACTTTGCTAAAAATAGGACGTATGGGGTACTTGCGACTAATGCCTGTTATCATGCATGTTTTATGATCTGTTTAAAGGTACTAATTGGTCTCTTATGCTGCTTATCAGAGATGGCGGGAAGCAGCCACCGCCGCTCTGCGACACTGCAGTACGAGTTGGATGCTTCCGAGTTCTTCACTATCATACTTGAGACTTCAGTATCATCCATGATGTAGGTATATAAAACGAGAGATCTCCCCTTCACCCATCTGATTATGATATCTGTTGTTTGCTACATCACTCATTGTCCCAAACTGCAGAGGCTGCCTGACAGTTTTATGAACATGCTGATGGGTGAAGATTCGCCAAATAATGTGAAGTTGCGACAGGCCGGCAGCGGGTTTCGCAGGCAGTGGGATGTGGAGCTGGTGATCAAGGAGGGCCACATGTACTTGTCTCGTGGGTGGGAGAAGTTCTACCGTGCCTACGACCTGGGGCTAGGGTACTTCCTTCTCTTCAGGTACGACGATGACGCCACCATGCTCATCGTGAAGGTGTTCAACATGACTATGTGTCGCATGCGCTACGCTGCCGATGATGATGCCGGTACGTTCTGCCTCTTCTTATTCCTCTATATTTGGCTTTGTCTCACATCGATTGTTAACGGTCATTGTTGCATTTTGGACAGGTAATGGGAGCAGCAGCAGCGACACTGGCTACAGCCAAAGCAGCAGCGACTATGGCTGTAGCGAAAGCAGCAGCGATTCTGGCTGTAGCGAAAGTAGCAGCGATTCTGGCAGCAACATAGACAACAAGAAGGATGATCCGGACTGGAGTGCGGGAGAAGAGAAGTAGAGTGGGGATGAGGAGCAGCAGGATGACGATGGGCATCAGGCTGAGGATGACCTAGCGCTAGTGGTGGCTGACCAAGGGCAAGAGATGGTGGTGGCTGACCATGGGCAAGAGATGGAGGTGGCTGAGGATGACCTAGCGATGGTCGTGCCTGAAGGTGGCCTCGCGATGGTGGTGGTGCCTGACAATGACCACGCACCGGTGGTGGCGCCGGCGATCCCACAGCTGGGCGGCATGACCACGCCAATTGTGGTAGAAGACTACATCCCACTGCCTCCACTGCCTCCACCGCCTCACCGCTCTTGGCGCATCAGGGAGAGGAAGGAGAAGGAGAAGGAGAAGAACAATGCATGAGAACTGAACTTTGTCAGGTATGTCAGGTCTCCTATAGGTTAGTTATCCAAAATGATATATATATATACTTAGTTACCTATGTTATCTCTAATATGCTTAGTTTCCTATAGGTTAGCTTCATTTTTACCTAAGTTGGCTCTAATATGCTAACTTAGAGCTTATATGCTTAGTTTCCTATAGGTTAGCTCCAAAAT
This sequence comes from Triticum timopheevii, assembly GCA_963921465.1. Taxonomy (NCBI): domain Eukaryota; kingdom Viridiplantae; phylum Streptophyta; class Magnoliopsida; order Poales; family Poaceae; genus Triticum; species Triticum timopheevii. The sequence continues at coordinate 481,367,834 of OY997270.1, read as the reverse complement.
AACTTATGTTAGCACAAAATGATCAAGTTTATATAATAAGCTTATAGTCTTCTTCTTATTCTTCTTCTTTTCCAAAATTCTTCTTATTCTTATTCTAGTGTTCTTCTTCTTCTAGTATTCTTCTAGTCTTCTTCTTTTTCTTCTTCTAACTTCTTGTTTATCATTTTGCAGATTTGATTTAATTCACGGAAGCTTGCATGGATGGAGTGCTTCTTTTCCATTTGTGTTTTTGTTTTGTATCAATGTGAAACTTTTGTGAATTGATGGATAACGGTGTTGGATGAACAATGTGAAACTTTTGTAATATGTAACGATGAAACTATGTGTTGGCTATGTATGTATATATGATGGAACTTGTGTGTTGGCTATGTATGTATATATGATGGAACTTGTGTGTTGGCTATGTATGTATATATGATGGAACTTGTGTGTTGGGTATGCTTGTTATATGGATGCTTGTTGTATATATATGTGTTGGATATCTCATAGGTGAAATAGTGACCTGAGATTAAGAAAAAAAATTAAAAAAATTGTTACTAATGGCGCACTACCATGTGGTGCGCCATTAGTATAGAAGACACTAGTGGCGCACTTTGGGCAAAACTAATGGCGCACTGCTTGGTGCGTCATTAGTATACCAGATACTAATGGCGCACCAGTGGTGCGCCATTAGTAAAAAATACTAGTGGCGTGCTACTAATGGCGCACTGGTAATGCGCCATTAGTAGGCAAAACCAGTGCGCCATTAGTAGGCCTTTTCCTAGTAGTGTGTGGAGTCGAGTACTAGTCCTATTACCACACAGTATGTGTCGTAAGCACTTTGTGAATTTAAATTAAGTTATGATCCTTTAAGTGAAGATAAAATCCAGAAAAGGGGTACTAGGCCTATCGGTGTTTTGTTGGCTATTTTGGCAGGGGAAGAAGAACAGACATTGTTTCGTCGGTGTACCCTATTGGACGTTCATTTCATGAAGTAGTGATTGATCAATATAGGACGTGAGCAAACGAAGGTAAGATGGATCAGTCCATGTAAGAGCGTGCCAAGTGGTGCATTCAGCCACTGCCATGTGTCACATGTTGGGCGCTTCCTTTGGATTTTGTTTCTATATGCGTTTTCAGGTTTTATATGGTATTTATTTTATTTTTTGGCTTGTTGGTTTAATCTGGTCTCCTTAGGTTTTGGAGAATATAGTTTTCCAAAGCACAACTTTGCTTGCATAAGCAAAGTTGTACTTCTCGAAAAGAGACAAAATATGTGATTCCACGATAAGCATAGATTTGATTCATGTGCTTCTCGGGGAAAAAAATATACGTCTTAAAAAGGGAAAAGATGAAAAACCACAACCGTGCTTCCGGATTCTGGATTTTTTGTTGGTATTTGTTCTTTTCTGATTTATTTTATTTTATTTTTTACGTTTTGCCTTGAAAAAATTCATCGAACCTTGTTAAAATGGGATCTAGTTTCAAAGATTTTGACGTGACAAACCCAACTGTGAAACGGGTCGGAATTTGGACACACGATTCAAGAGCCATTATGAATAAATGAATCGATGCAAAAGGGGGGGAAAGAGGTTGCGACAAGTCACATGCCTACAATGTGTCATTTGTAAGCGTCCGGGAAAGTGGGAAATGATTTATGCAAGGGATAACCCTTGCTAATGAATTTTCTTGATTCATTGGCGATTTGTGCACTAGACATATTTGTTAGCAGGCCCATTGCAGGCCAGAACCCCTGTTTTTCTTTCTTTATTATTTTTCTTTGATTTTGTTCAAAAAATTGGTTTTTTATTATGAAAAAATGTTCATGTTTGAATGTTCACAAATTCGGGCTTTTTAAAAAATTTAAAACAAAGTGACAGTAAATTAACAAAACTAGTGAAAAATTCGAAAAAAGAACTTGAAAATTAGAATCTTTTGTCCATGAATTAAAGAATGGTCATGAATGGTACACGGCAAGTGATCTATGACCAACCAAACACATAATTGTAGGATTGAAGAGGTGTCAAAGGCCAGGGTGAAATCTCCGCTCAGCTGGCCTGCCGATGCTTGTAGCGACACATGATAATATCATCCCCTTTTTGAAGGCATTGACATGGCCTTTCGTCTATGTCCCTCCTCGAGCACCGGGGGAAACACTAGGTACGGTTGCCCGGATCGGATGATGGAAGCATACCAACGTTGTCCCCTTCATGAAGTGTTGTCTTGGTTGCTCCTGGTGTCTCCGGTGTTGGAATTGACAATCTCGAACGTCGTGCTCAGTTTTGGGCGGCTTCTCAAGACGTCGGAATTCGGGGTGCAATATTGGACTCGCCATTGCTTCCTCCATGGCTTCTTCCTCCGGCCATGTCGTGTCCTGCAATCCACTTGCCGACTCCTCCAGACTCTTAATTTGTCCTGGACTTGGGACTTGTGGCCGCATGACAGAGGTGCCCAGCATTGGTCGTGACACGCTCTAGCTGCTCTGGGTCTCGTCTTCTTACCTTGCTTGACTGGAGATCGGGATAGGCGTGTATATGATGTGTTGTAACCCCCCTCCCTCCCCTATGCTACTTCGGCATAGCCCAGAGAAAGTTGGCACCCGCCAAAAAATATCTTAGTTTATACAGGAAACTTGGCATATTCAAGAGTGTTGGCAAGGTCATCGGCATAGCCTAGAGCATGTTGAGCACCCACTAAAAAATATCTACGTTTATACAGAAAAGTCGGCATAGAAAGGATAAACCACTCGGCTTACACCAGAGGCTCGGCAAAGTACCTGCCACATGGTCATCCTCACCGCACTTGCCAACTCCATGACGATAATTGCGATAAACCAAGTACCATCTAACGGCACACTCTACTTATATATTTCCTTTTCTTGTTAAATATGCCCTAATGTAAGCCAAGTGCTTGATAAGAAAACACTAGACTTACACTTGTGGATTTTTTTTCCATGCATTTTTCCATTAGATAATACACAAAGTATATTTTTCATTTCAGTGTTCTTTTATTGTATTTTATTTTATTTTCCATCTCTTTCCCACCCATTGTCTCCTGCCAATTCTAAGCCGTCCATTATAATCCCTCTATTTCTCGCTCTTCCTATCGTTACCGCCACTTTGCCATCTCAAAATTGTCTCTTGACTTTTTCCTCGTTTCATAACCCTAATGTCCCAACGCAAGGTCCCCATGCAAACGGAGGAGTGGTTCTGACACTTCCTCATTATGAGGAGAGGTTCTGACAATCCGAGTAAACATGCCCATGCGGTGGGTGGTAGCGGAGAGGGATTTCGTGTGTCGGCGCTTGTATCTGAAGAAGCTCATTACGAGGAAACGTTTGGAGTTCACTTTAGAATACATCCAAGCCACTGAGATTTTTTGACGTCCAAGTCAGTTTTGTAAGTGGTTTTTCATTTTAGAGAAAGTGCAACTCCGATTTCAAAATTATTTTAAAAAATTGGTTGGTACCGAAACTTTTGCAGCCTAAATGTTTCGGATAAGTTTCAAACTAATTTTAAATAAAATTTAAATTATATAGAAAAATAAAATAGAAAGAATTTTGATAGATTTACATCCAAAATAATTTCAAATTTTCTCAAATTGTGATATCTAAAGTTGCAAGCCCGATCCCCCAACCCCACGTGAGCAAGTCTTTTTCCTTCTTTTTGATAGCCCGGTTATTTTCTTTTTGACAAGACATGCAAGCAGCCTAGCACTCGAGGGTTGAGGCCTAGTGTGGCCACCTGGCCCATGCGCATAGCGAGAACATGTACGAATAAAAAAAATGACCACCGTATGAAGAAAATATTGTCTTGGGAAAAAGGATGAAAATTTGGTGTTGACGTACGAAAACGGACGATCTGGGAGGAAGAATATTTCGTCCTTTTAATGGTAGATATAGATAAGGCATAGACTTCTAATATATCGTGACCATTAAATATTAAATCTAATGGCTAAATTAATCTTGTGGATGTGGATTAAAGTGGGTGCCTCCAATTAGTAAATATTTGAGATATATGATATAAGATGATGATCTGGTTCACAAATATATGGTTGTAAGAAAATTTTGCATACCCATGCATATATTTATTGTAAGTGTCTTCAGTTTCAACTTGATTTTGATCCGGTCAAAAGTTGGAATTAATAGTCTTGCAAAAGCTTGGTAGAAACCCCTGACTTTAAGGGTGCCTTCCTCTTGTGGGTTCGATAACTCAGGGTCATGATGACCCACAAGTATAAGGGATCTATCGTAGTCCTTTCGATAAGTAAGAGTGTTGAACCCAACGAGGAGCAGAAGGAAATGACAAGCGGTTTTCAGCAAGGTATAATCTGCAAGCACTAAAATTATCGGTAACAGATAGTTTTGTGATAAGATAATTCGTAACAGGTAACAAGTAACAAAAGTAACTAAGGTGCAGCAAGGTGGCCCAATCCTTTTTGTAGCAAAGGACAAGCCTGAACGAGCTCTTATATAAAGCAAAGCGTTCCCGAGGACACATGGGAATTACTGCCAAGCTAGTTTTCATCATGCTCATATGATTCGCGTTCGTTACTTTGATAATTTGATATTTGGGTGGACCGGTGCTTGGGTGTTGTCCTTCCTTGGACAAGCCTCCCACTTATGATTAACCCCTCTTGCAAGCATCCGCAACTACAAAAGAACAATTAAGATAAATCTAACCATAGCATGAAACATATGGATCCAAATCAGCCCCTTACGAAGTAATGCATAAACTAGGGTTTACGCTTCTGTCACTCTAGCAACCCATCATCCACTTATTACTTCCCAATGCCTTCCTCTAGGCCCAAACAATGGTGAAGTGTCATGTAGTCGACCTCCACATAACACCACTAGAGGAGAGACAACATACATCTCATCAAAATATCGAATGAATACTAAGTTCACATGATTACTTAGAACAAGACATCTACCATGTCCTTAGGAACAAAACTAACTACTCACAAAGCATATTCATGTTCATAATCAGAGGATTATTAATTATCATTAAGGATCTGAACATATGATCTTCCACCAAATAAACCAACTAGCATTAACTACAAGGAGTAATCAACACTACTAGCAACCCACAGGTACCGATCTAATGTTTTGAGACAGAGATCGGATACAAGAGATGAACTACGGTTTCAGAGGAGATGGTGCTGGTGAAGATGTTGATGGAGATTGACCCCCTCTTAGTGAGAGGATCATTGGTGATGACGATGGCTTCGATTTCCCCTCCTGGAGGGAAGTTTCCCCGGCAGAACAGCTCCGCTGGAGCCCTAGATTGGTTCTTCCCAGGTTCCGCCTCGAGACTGCGGTGCTTCGTCCCGAAAGCTTCCTTCTGATTTTTCCAGGTAAAAACACACCATATAACATAAGATGGGCACCGGAGGCCTGACGGGGGGCCCACAAGGCAGGAGGGCGCGCCCTCCACCCTTGTGGATGGCTGGTGGCCCCCATCGGGTGCTTTCTTCTCCCAATATTTTTTATTAATTCCAAAATGATTCTTCATGAAGTTTTAGGACTTTTGGAGTTGTGCAGAATAGGTCTCTAATAATTGCTCCTTTTCCAGCCCAGAATTCCAGCTGTCGGCATACTCCCTCTTCATGTAAACCTTGTAAAATAAGAGAGAAAAGGCATAAGTATTGTGCTAGAATGTGTAATAGCAGCCCATAATGCAATAAATATCGATATAAAAGCATGATGCAAAATGGACATATAAACTCCCCCAAGCTTAGACCTTGCTTGTCCTCAAGCGAAAGCCGAAATCGAAAAATATGTCCACATGTTTAGAGATAGAGGTGTCGATAAAATAAAATACAGACAAGAGGGCATCATGATCTTTAGAACAGCAACATATAATGTCATATAATTTCGTATGCTAAAGTAGCAATTCATTCACAAGGTAAAGTATGAATCAAAAACTTCATTGAAAACTAACAAACTATGATCTCGGTCATTGAAGCAATTGCAATTTATCATAACATCGAAAAGAGTCAATTTAAGAGCTTTTTAGCAAGTCCACATACTCAACTATCATCTAGTCTTTCACAATTGCTGACACTCACGTGATACTTATGGGTTGAAAGCCTCAGTTGGGCAAAGAGAAAGATAGGGGCTTATACTTTCGCCTCCCAACCTTTACCTCAAGGGTAATGTAAACAATAATACTTTATGATAACCTACATCTGAGTGGATATATATATCTGGATCTTTCTCCAACACATAGTGCTTGCCAAAAGGAAAAAAGTGTAAAAAGGATAGGTGAAGATCACCATGACTCTTGTATAAGGGTGGAAGATAAAAGTAAAAGATAGGCCCTTCGCAGAGGGAAGCAGAGGTTGTCATGCACTTTTATAGTTGGATGCACAAAATCTTAATGCAAAAGAACGTCACTTTATATTGCCGCTTGTGATAAACAACTTTATTATGCAATCTGTCGCTTTTATTTCTTCCATATCACAAGTTCGTATAAATCTTATTTTATTCACACTAATAGATCATACATATTTAGAGAGCAATTTTTGTTGCTTGCATCGATGACAACTTACTTGAAGGATCTTACTCAATCCATAGGTAGGTATGGTGGACTCTCATGGCAAAATTGGGTTAAGGGATGTTTGGATGCACAAGTAGTATCTCTACTTGGTGCAAAGAATTTGGCTAGCATAAGAGGGAAAAGCAATCTCAACATGTTGGAGGATCCACGACAATATAACTTTTATTCGGATATAAGAAAACATAACTGATATGTCTCGAACGTATCTATAGTTTTTGATTGTTCCATGCTATTATATTATCTATTTTGGATGTTTTATATGCATTAATATGCTATTTTATATTATTTTGGAACTAACCTATTAACCTAGAGCCCAGTGCCAGTTTCTGTTTTTTGCCTGTTTTAGAGTTTCGCAGAAAAGAAATGCCAAACGGAGTCCAAACGGAATGAAACTTTCGCGATGATCTTTCTTGGACCAGAAGCAAACCAGGAGACTTGGAAATGAAGTCAGAGACGCAACGAGGCGGCCACGAGGGTGGAGGGCGCGCCCAGGGGGTAGGGTGCGCCCCCTACCTCGTGGGCCGCTCGGAGCTCTCCTGACCCAATTCTTTCGCCTATATATACTTTTATACACCTAAACCATCAGAGGGAGCCACGAAAACAATTTTCCACCGCCGCGACCTTATGTACCCGTGAGATACCATCTAGGGGACTTTTTCGGCATCCTGCCAGAGGGGGATTCGATCACGGAGAACTTCTACATCAACACCATTGCCCTTTCGATGAAGCGTGAGTAGTTAACCACAGACTTACGGGCCCATAGCTAGTAGCTAGATGGCTTCTTCTCTCTCTTTGATTCTCAATACCATGTTCTCCTCAATGTTCTTGGAGATCTATTCGATGTATTATTCTTTTGCGGTGTGTTTTCTGAGATCCGACGAATTGTGGATTTATGATCAGATTATCTATGAATATTATTTGAGTCTTCTCTAAATTCTTATATTCATGATTTGATATCTTTGCAAGTCTCTTTGAATTATCGGTTTAGTTTGGCCTACTATATTGGTTTTTCTTGGAATGGGAGAAGTGCTTAGCTTTGGGTTCAATCTTGCGGTGTCCTTTCCAAGTGACAGTAGGGGCAGCAAGGCACGTATTGTATTGTTGCCATCGAGGATAAAAATATGGGGTTTTCATCATATTGATTGAGTTAATCCCTCTACATTATGTCATCTTACTTAATGTGTTACTCTGTTCTTTATGAACTTAATACTCTAGATGCAGGCAGGAGTCGGTCGATGTGTGGAGTAATAGTAGTAGATGCAGAATCATTTTGTTCTACTTGACACGTACGTGATGCCTGTGTTCATGATCATTGCCTTAGATATCACCCACCGTATTATTTGTTATCTTGAGAGAAGCCACTAGTGAAACCTATGGCCCGCGGGTCTCTTTTCCATCATATAAGTTCTCTTTTCCATCATACTAGTTTCCGATCTACTATTTTGCAATCTTTTACTTTCCGATTTATAAACCAAAAATACCAAAAATATTTACTTTATCGTTTATCTATCTCTATCATATCTCACTTTTGCAAGTAACCGTGAAGGGATTGACAACCCCTTTATCGTGTTGGGTGCAAGTTGTTGATTGTTTGTGCAGGTATTCGGTGACTTGTGCGTTGTCTCCTACGGGATTGATACCTTGGTTCTCAAACTGAGGGAAATACTTACTCTACTTTGCTGCATCACCCTTTCCTCTTCAAGGGAAAAACCAACGCAAGCTCAAGAGGTAGCAGGAAGAATTTCTAGCGCCATTGCCGAGGAGATTTACACCAAGTCAAGTCAAGATTTGCCTCCCATCAACTTGCCAATTTCTGGCGCCGTTGCTGGGGAGATCTACGTCAAGTCAAGCCATACGAAGTACACATCATAAACTCTCCTCTCTTGCATTACATTATTCGCCATTCGCCTCTCATTTTCCTCTCCCCACCTCTAAAATGATTTTTGAAAAGATTTGCCTTTTCTTCGCCCCTCTTCCGTTTGTCTTCTTCGCTTGCTTCTTGTGTGCTCGTGTGTTAGATTTCTTGCTTTGTCACGATGGATCAAGATAATACTAAATTCTGTCACTTTTCCAACACCAACAACAATGATTTTATTAGTACCCCGATTGCTCCCACTACCAATGTTGAATCTTGTGAAATTAATGCCGCTTTGTTGAATCTTGTTATGAAAGATCAATTTTCTGGCCTTCCTAGTGAAGGTGCCGCATCCCATGTAAACATTTCCTTGATTTGTGTGATATGGAAAAGAAGAAATATGTGGATAATGATATTGTTAAATTGAAGCTATTCCCGTTCCGCTTAGAGATCATGCTAAAACTTGGTTTTCATCTTTGCCTAAAAATAATATTGATTCATGGAATAAGTGTAAAGATGCTTTCATCTCTAAGTATTTTCCTCCCGCTAAGATAATCTCCCTTAGGAACGATATTATGAATTTTAAGCAACCTGATCATGAGCATGTTGCACAATCTTGGGAGAGTATGAAATTGATGATACGAAATTGTCCTACACATGGTTTGAATTTGTGCGTGACTATACAAAAAAAATTATGACAGATTTAATTTTGCTTCTAGAAACCTTTTAGATTCGGCCGCGGGGGGCACTTTTATGGCAAAAAATTAGGAGAGGCTACTAAGCTCCTAGATAATATCATGGTTAATTATTCTTAATGGCACACCGAAAGATCCACTAGTAAAAAAGTACACGTGATTGAAGAGATTAATGTTTTGAGTGGAAAGATGGATGAACTTATGAAAACATTTGCTAATAAGAGTGCTTCTTCTGATCCTAATGATATGCCTTTGTCCACTTTGATTGAGAATAATAATGAATCTATGGATGTGAATTTTGTTGGTAGGAACAATTTTGGTAATAACGCGTATATAGGCAATTTTAATCCTATGCCGTTTCCTAGTAATCCCTCTAATAATTATGGTAATTCCTACAACAATTCTTATGGAAATTTTAATAAGATGCCCTATGATTTTGAGAATAGTGTTAAAGAATTATGAGTTCGCAAAAGAATTTTAATGCTTTGATTGAAGAAAAATTTCTCAAGATTGATGATTTTGCTAGGAACGTGGATAGAATTTCTCGTGATGTTGATTCTTTGAAACTTAGATCTATTCCACCTAAGCATGATAACAATGAGTCTCTCAAATCCATGAGAACTTCCATTGATGAGTGCAAAGAAAGAACCACTAAGATGCGTGCTAAAAAATATTGGTTTGTAAAAGCGTGTTCTTCTAGTTTTCATGATAATAATGATGAAGATCTAAAAGTGATTGGTGTGACTCCTATTGAATCTTTATTTTCCAATATTAATCTTGATGAATATGGGACTGAAGATGAGTCAACTTTAGTTAAAAGGAGTCCCAATGATTCAGAGTTTTTAGATCTAGATGCTAAAATTGATAACAGTGGGATTCGAAAGGTCAAGACTTTAAGTAGCAATGAACCCACTCTTTTGTATTTCAAGGAATTTAATTATGATAATTGTTATTTAATAGAGTGTATTTCCTTGTTGCAATCCGTGTTCAATTCTCCTCATGCTTATAATCAAAACAAAGCTTTTACTAAACATGGCGTTAATGCTATGATGCAATCTTTTGAAGAAAAGCTTGAATTAGAAGTTTCTATCCCTAGAAAACTTTATAATGAGTGGTAACCTACTACTAAGATTAAGATTAAAGATGATGAATGCCATGCTTTGTGTGATTTGGGTGCTAGTGTTTCCACGATTCCAAAAACTTTGTGTGATGTGTTAGGTTTCCGTGAATTTGATGATTGTTCTTTAAATTTGCATCTTGCGGATTCCGCTATTAAGAAACCTATGGGAAGGATTAATGATGTTCTTATTGTTGCAAATTGGAATTATGTGCCCGTAGATTTCATTGTTCTTGATATATATTGCAATCCTACATGTCCTATTATTCTTGGTAGACCTTTCCTTAGAACAATTGGTGAAATTATTGATATGAAAGAAGGAAACATTAGATTCCAATTTCCGTTAAGGAAAGGCATGGAACACTTTCCTAGGAAGAAAATTAAATTTCCATATGAATCTATTATGGGAGCCACTTATGGATTGCATACCAAAGATGACAATACCTAGATCTATTCGCGTTTTTATGCCTAGCCAAGGGCGTTAAACAATAGCGCTTGTTGGGAGGCAACCTAATTTTATTTTTGTTCTTTACTTTTTGTTACTGTTCAATAATAAATAATTCATCTAGCCTCTGATTAGATGTGGTTTTTGTGATTTAATTAGTGTTTTTGCCAAGTTAAACCTTTAGGATAGCTTACGGTGATAGTTGTGTTGATCGGGCTGAAAATCAGAAACTTTTGCACCCAGGAAAATAATTTTCAAAATTCACAGAAGCATGATTTTGATATGATTATTTTTTCTCTGGATTGGTACACAAATTTCTCATGTCTTCATAATTTTTCAGAATTTTTGGATTTACAGAAGTATTCGAGAATTACAGATTGCTACAGACTGGTCTGTTTTTTACAGATTTTGTTTTCTGCGTGTTGTTTGCTTATTTTGATGAATCTATGGGCAGTATCGGGGGGTATGAACCATGGAAAAGTTGGAATACAGTAGATATTACACCAATATAAATAAAGAATGAGTTTTCTACAGTACCTTAAAGTGCTGATTTATTTTCTTATACTAACGGAGCTCATGAGATTTTCTGTTGAGTTTTGTGTTGTGAAGTTTTCAAGTTTTGGGTAAGGATTTGATGGACTATGGAATAAGGAGTGGAATTATACTAAGCTTGGGGATTCCCATGTTTCCCCAAGGTAATATTCAAGGACAACCAAATCCTAAGCTTGGGGATGCCCCGGAAGGCATCCCCTCTTTCGTCTTCGTCTATCCGTAACTTTACTTGAGGCTATATTTTTATTCACCACATGATATGTGTTTTGCTTGGAGCGTCTTGTATGATTTGAGTCTTTTCTTTTTATTTTACCACAATCATCCTTGATGTACACACCTTTTGGGAGAGACACGCATGAATCATGATTTATTAGAATACTCTATGTGCTTCACTTATATCTTTTGAGCTAGGCAATATTGCTCTAGTACTTCACTTTTATCTTTTTAGAGCATGGCGGTGGCTTTATTTTATAGAAATTTATGAACTCTCTTGCTTCACTTATATTATTTTGAGAGTCTTTTAGAACAACATGGTAATTTTCTTTGGTTATAAATTTAGTCCTAATATGATAGGCATCCAAGAGGGATATAATAAAAACTTTCATATAAAGTGCGTTGAATACTATGAGAAGTTTGATTCTTTATGATTGTTTTGAGATATGAAGATGGTGATATTAGAGTCATGCAAGTGGAGTAATTGTGAATTTGAGAAATACTTTTGTTGAGGTTTGTGAGTCCCGTAGCATGCACGTATGGTGAACCGTTGTGTAACAAAGTTGGAGCATGAAGTATTTATTAATTGTCTTCCTTATGAGTGGCGGTAGGGGACGAGCGATGGTCTTTTCCTACCAGTATATCCCCCTAGGAGCATGCGTGTAGTACTTCGTTCGATGACTAATAGATTTTTGCAATAAGTATGTGAGTTCTTTTTTACTAATGTTGAGTCCATGGATTATACGCACTCTCACTACTAGGGAAAAGCCTATACACAGAATCTTACTAGTAGGGAGGGTTAAAAACCCCCGCTACTGCTACTTACTAGTAGCGCAGGTTTTTAAACCTCACTACTACTAAGTTGATAGCAGTAGCGCGGGGTTTTAACCCTCGCTACTACTAAGCGGTCTCTATCGTGCCCCCCGGGACATGCCATAGTAGTAGCGCGGGTTTTTAACCCTCGCTACTACTAAGTTGATAGCAGTAGCGCTGGTTTTTAGCCCTCGCTACTACTAAGTTGATAGCAGTAGCGCTGGTTTTTAGCCATAGTAGTACCAAGGGGTAAAAACCCGCGCTACTACTAAAGGTCCCATTTTCAAACTCTACCCCCCCCCCCCCCCCACCCCCGTGGATCGCCTTTTCAGTTTAAAAAAAAATAACAGAGAATGATGAAAATGTCAAAAAAAATAAAAGAAAATAAGTTTCCCATGTGATATGTGGTCTAGTTGTTGGGAAAATTTGCAAATATGAATTTCGACTTTATTTGCAAAATCTCTCGAGAATTTGTAAAAATGGGCATAACTTTTGCATACTAACTCGGATGAAAAAGTTTTTTATATGAAAAATCATCTACTCGAAAAGTTACATCAAAATTGAACGGGGGAACCCCGTTAAACATTTTCAAAATCCTCAAAAACCTAACAGAAAAAAAGTTACGGGGCTTTTCAGATCTAGAGGCAAAAAAATCAAATTTCAGTTTTTTTTAATTTTTGTTAAATTTGGTCAAACTATGGTCAAACTAATTATTCAAGAATATTAGTATTACTAAATAATTATTTTAGTTTTTTTGAATTTTGGTCAAATCTAGTCAAACTATGGTCAAACTGTGGTCAAATCTGGTCAAACTATGGTCAAACTAATTATTCAAGAAATATTAGTGTTACTAATTTTTTAGAACAATAGCTTCAAACTCAAACAGTGAAATGTGTGACTACATGCTCAAGCTAAATTCCTGAGGTTAATAGGATTGACATCTTACTATTGTGAGGAAAACAACAAGTGCAGACTTGGAAACAAGGGAGAATAGAACCCGGAAGTTAAGCGTGCTCAGGCTGGAGTAGTGAGAGGATGGGTGACCGTCCGGAAGTTAGATGATTTGGAATGAAGAGGGGTGATTAGAGATTAAATTGAGCAGCGATGAGGAGTGATTAGAGATTTGAGGTTAGAATAATTCAGAAATTTGAAAATTAGGGAAAAAAATCAAAAAAAAATTCAAAAAAAAAATCAGAGATTACAGATTAGTAGTAGCGCGGGTTTTTACCCGCGCTACTACTATACGTTAGCTGTAGTGCCTTATTAGTAGCGCCGGCCCCCGCGCTACTAATAGGCCCAAAACCCGCGCTGCTGCTAGGCTTTTCCCTAGTAGTGTCTCACCTTTCCACCATTGCTAGCCTCTCTTGTGCCACGCAACTTTCGCCGGTACCATACACCCACCATATACCTTCCTCAAAACAGCCACCATACCTACCTATTATGGCATTTCCATAGCCATTCCGAGATATATTGCCATGCAACTTTCCACCATTTCATTTATTATGACACGCTTCATCGTTATCATATTGCTTTGCATGATCATGTAGTTGACATAGTATTTGCGGCAAAGCCACCTTTCATATTTCTTTCATACATGTCACTTTTGATTCATTGCACATCCCAGTACACCGCCGGAGGCATTCACATAGAGTCAAATTTTGTTCTAAGCATTGAGTTGTAATTTTTCGAGTTGTAAGTAAATGGAAGTGTGATGATCATCATTATTAGAGCATTGTCCCATGTGAGGAAATAAAACAAAGAGGCCATAGAAAAAGAGAAAGGCCAAACGAAAAAATGAGAGAAAAAGAGAGAAGGGGCAATGTTACTATCTGATAACCCACGAGTATAGGGGATCGCAACAGTTTTCGAGGGTAGAGTATTCAACCCAAATTTATTGATTCGACATAAGGGGAGCCAAAGAATATTCTCAAGTATTAGCAGTTGAGTTGTCAATTCAACCACACCTGGATAACTTTGTATCTGCAGCAAACTAGTATGATAGTAATGGTAACAGTGATAAAAGTAACAGTAGCAGTTTTGTAGTAGTTGTAACAGTGGCAACGGTAAAGTAAATAAGCAAAGCACAATATGTGAAAAGCTCGTAGGCATTGGATCAGTGATGGATAATTATGTCGGATGCGATTCCTCATGTAATAGTTATAACATAGGGTGACACAGAACTAGCTCCAATTCATCAATGTAATGTAGGCATGTATTCCGAATATAGTAATACGTGCATATGGAAAATAACGTGCATGACATCTTTTGTCCTACCCTCCCGTGGCAGCGGGGTCCTAATGGAAACTAAGGGATATTAAGGCCTCCTTTTAATAGAGTATTGGACCAAAGCATTAGCACTTAGTGAATACATGAACTCCTAAAACTACGGTCATCACCGAGAAGTATCCCGATTATCGTCACTTCGGGGTTGTCGGATCATAACACATAATAGGTGACTATAGAATTGCAAGATAGGATCAAGAACTCACATATATTCATGAAAACATAATAGGTTTAGATCTGAAATCATGGCACTCGGGCCCTAGTGACAAGCATTAAGCATAGCAAACTCATAGCAACATCAATCTCAGAACATAGTGGATACTAGGGATCAAACCCTAACAAAACTTACTTGATTACATGGTAAATCTCATCCAACCCATCACCGTCCAGCAAGCCTACGATGGAATTACTCACACACGGCGGTGAGCATCATGAAATTGGTGATGGAGGATGGTCGATGATGATGACGGCGACGAATCCCCCTCTCCGGAGCCCCGAAAGGACTCCAGATCAGCCCTCCCGAGAGAGATTAGGGCTTGGCGGCGGCTCCATATCGTAAAACGCGACGAAACTTTCTGATTTTTTCTCTGCGAAAGCAAATATATAGAGTTGGAGTTGAGGTCGGTGGACATCCAGGGGGCCCACGAGGCAGGGGGCGCGCCCAGGGGGAGGGGCGTGCCCCCCACCCTCGTGGACAGGGTGTGGGCCCCTGGCCTTGATTCTTTCGCCAGTATTTTTTATATTTTCCAAAAGTAATCTCCGTGGAGTTTCAGGTCATTCCGAGAACTTTTGTTTCTGCACAAAAATAACACCATGGTAGTTCTGCTGAAAACAACGTTAGTCCGGGTTAGTTCCATTCAAATCATGCAAGTTAGAGTCCAAAACAAGGGCAGAAGTGTCTGGAAAATTAGATACGACGAAGATGTATCACTATCCTTTTTCCACACTTGTGTGTCGAAGTAGCACCATGATCTTCATGATAGAGAGTCTCTTATTTTGTCACTTTCATATACTAGTGGGAATTTTTCGTTATAGAGCTTGGCTTGTATATTCCAACGATGGGCTTCCTCAAATGCCCTAGGTCTTCATGAGCAAGCAAGTTGGATGCACACCCACTTAGTTTCTTTTTGAGCTTTCATACACTTATAGCTCTAGTGCATCCGTTGCATGGAAATCCCTACTCACTCACATTGATATCCATTGATGGGCATATCCATAGCCCGTTGATACGCCTAGTTGATGTGAGACTATCTCCCTCTTTTTTTCTTCTCCACAACCACCATAGTTTCTTCCACCATAGTGCTATGTCCATGGCTCACGCTCATGTATTGCGCGAAAGTTGAAAAGGTTTGGAAACATCAAAAGTATGAAACAATTGCTTGGCTTGTCATCGCGGTTGTGCATGATTTGAGTATTTTGTGCGATGAAGATGGAGCATAGCCATACTATATGATTTTGTAGGGATAAGCTTTCTTTGGGCATGTTATTTTGAGAAGACATAATTGCCTTGTTAGTATGCTTGAAGTATTATTGTTTTTATATCAATATTAAACTTTTCTTTTGAATCTTTCGGATCTAGACATTCATGCCACAATAAACAAAATTACATGGATAAATATGTTAGGTAGCATTCCACATCAAAAATTCTATTTTTTTCATTTACCTACTCGAGGACGAGTAGGAATTAAGCTTGGGGATGCTTGATACGTCTCCAACGTATCTATAATTTTTTATTTTGCCATGCTATTATGTTATCTGTTTTGGATGTTTTATATGCATTAATATGCTATTTTATATTATTTTGGGACTAACCTATTAATCTAGAGCCCAGTGCCAGTTTCTGTTTTTTGCCTGTTTTAGGGTTTCGCAGAAAAGGAATACCAAACGTACTCCAAATGGAATGAAACTTTCGCGCTGATCTTTCTTGGACGAAAAGCAAATTAGGAGACTTGGAGATGAAGTCGGAGATGCAACGAGGCGTCCACGACGGTGGAGGGCGCGCCCAGGGGGGTAGGGCGCGCCCCCTACCTCGTAGGCCCCTCAGAGCTCTCCTGACCTAATTATTTCGCCTAGATATATATACTCTTATACCCCAAAACCATCAGGGGGAGCCACCAAAACACTTTTCCACCACCACAACCTTCTGTACCTGTGAGATCCCATCTAGGGGCTTTTTTCGGTGTCCTACCGGAGGGGGATTTGATCACGGAGGGCTTCTACATCAACATCATTGCTCTTCCGATGAAGCATGAGTAGTTTACCACAGACCTACACGTCCATAGCTAGTAGCTAGATGGCTTCTTCTCTCTCTTTGATTCTCAATACCATGTTCTCCTCGATGTTCTTGGAGATCTATTCAATGTAATATTCTTTGCGGTGTGTTTGCCGAGATCCGATGAATTGTGGATTTATGATCAGATTATCTATGAATATTATTTGAGTCTTCTCTGAATTCTTATATGCATGATTTGATATCTTTGAAAGTCTCTTCGAATTATCGATTCAGTTTGGCCTACTAGATTGATTTTTCTTGCAATGGGAGAAGTGCTTAGCTTTGGGTTCAATCTTGCGGTGTCCTTTCCCAGTGACAGTAGGGGCAGCAAGGTACGTATTGTATTGTAGCCATCGAGGATAAAAAGATGGGGTTTCATCATATTTCTTGAGTTAATCCCTCTACATCATGTCATCTTACTTAATGTGTTACTCTGTTCTTTATGAAATTAATACTCTAGATGCAGGCAGGAGTCGGTCGATGTGTGGAGTAATAGTAGTAGATGCAGAATCGTTTCGGTCTACTTGACACGGACGAGATGCCTATGTTCATGATCATTGCCTTAGATATCGTCATAATTATGTGCTCTTCTAACAATTCCTCGGCAGTAGTTTGTTCACCCACCGTATTATTTGCTATCTTGAGAGAAGCCACTAGTGAAACCTATGGCCCCGGGGTCTCTTTTCCATCATATAAGTTCTCTTTTCCATCATACTAGTTTCCGATCTACTATTTTGCAATATTTTACTTTCCGATCTATAAACCAAAAATACCAAAAATATTTACTTTACGTTTATCTATCTCTATCAGATCTCACTTTTGCGAGTAACCGTGAAGGGATTGACAACCCCTTTATCGCGTTGGGTGCAAGTTGTTGATTGTTTGTGCAAGTATTCAGTGACTTGTGCGTTGTCTCTTACTAGATTGATACCTTAGTTCTCGAACTAAGGGAAATACTTACTCTACTTTGCTGCATCACCCTTTCCTCTTCAAGGGAAAAAACAACGCAAGTTCAAGAGGTAGCAATAGCCCATTATGTTGTCTTACTTATCCAACATCAAAGTTTTAGCATGTCATATTTTAATGAGTGCTCATTACAAAAGATGTCCGAGATAGTATATTTATTTGTAAAACCTCTCTTTCTTTATTACTTCCTATTAATTGCAACAATTATCAAAACTATATTTGTCAACTCTCAACAATTTAATTCATCATTCTCTTTATATGTGAAGTCATTACTCTCCATAAGATCAATATATGATCTTTTTTATTTCTTTTTGTTCCTTATTTTTATTCCCTCAAGATCATAGCAAAAAGCAAAGCCCTCAACTCAAAACTACTCTTTTGTTATATAAATCGTGGACTCGATTACATAGAAAGAGATCAAGACAAAACTCAAAGCTAGATCATACTAAAACTTTATTCTACTAGATGAAGATATAACCAAAAGAAACGAACTAAGAAAAACGATAAAAGTAAAGGTGTGATGGTGATACGATACCGGGGCACCTCCCCAAGCTTGGCAGTTGCCAAGGGGAGTTGATACGTCTCCAACGTATCTATAATTTTTGATTGTTCCATGCTGTTATATTATCATTCTTGGATGTTTTACAATCATTTTATAGTCATTTGATATCATTTTTTGGTACTAACCTATTGACGTAGTGCCAAGTGCCAGTTGCTGTTTTTTGCATGTTTTTTACATCGCAGGAAATCAATATCAAACGGAGTCCAAATGCAACACAACTCCTGGAGGATTTTTTTGGGCCAGAAGAAAGCCGGTGTGCCCAGGAAGCACCTGAGGGGCTGCTCGAGGGGAGAAGCACTCACCAGGGTGCGCGAGGAGGCCCAGGCGCGCCCAGGTGGGTGCTGCCCACCTCGGGTGCCCCTCGAATCGCCTCTTTGCTCTATAAATACCCAAATATTCCAGAAACCCTAGGGGAGTCGACGAAATATTGATCCAGTCGCTGCAGAGTCCAGAACCACTAGATCCAATCTAGACACCGTCATGGAGAGGTTCACCACTTCCATTGGTGCCTCTCCTAAGATGCGTGAGTAGTTCTTTGTAGACTGACGGGTCCGCACTTAGTAGCCAGATGGCTTCCTCTCTCTATCTTGATTATCAATACAATGGTCTCTTGGAGATCCCATATGGTGTAAGTCTTTTGGTGGTGTGTTTGTTGGGATCCGATAAATTTTGAGTTTATGATCAGATCTATGTTTTTATCCATGAACGTTATTTGAGTCTTATTTGATCTCTTATATGCATGATAATTATAGCCTCGTATTTCTTCTCCAGTATTTGGGTTTTGTTTGGCCAACTTGATCTATTTATCTTGCAATGGGAAGATGTGCTTTGTAGTGGGTTCGATCTTACGGTGCTTGATCCCAGTGACAAAAAGGGAACCGACACATATGTATCGTTGCTACTAAGGATAACAAGATGAGATCTATATCTGCCACAATAGATAAATGGATCTCGTGTACATCATGTCATCGTTCTCATTGCATTAATCCTTTTTCTCATGAACTTAATACACTAGATGCATGCTGGATAGCGGTCGATGTGTGGAGTAATAGTAGTAGATGCAGGCACGAGTCGGTCTACTAATCTTGGACGTGATGCCTATATAATGATCACTGCCTAGATATTGTCATGATTATTTGAAGTTCTATCAATTGCCCAACAGTAATTGTTTTCCCACTGTTTGCTATTTTTCCCGAGAGAAGCCACTAGTGAAACCTATGGCTCACGGGTCTCTTTTCATCATATTTATAGATTCGACACAAGGGGAGCCAAAGAATATTTGAAGGTATTAGCAGCTGACTTGTCAATTCAACCACACCTGGAAATTAATTATCTGCAGCAAAGTGATCAGTAGCATAGTAGTATGATAGTTTTGATGATAGCAGTAGTAGTAACAGTAACGGTAATAACAGTGATAGCAGTGATATTGTAGCAGTAACGATAGCAGTAGCAACAGTAGTAACTTAGCAAGAACAATATGAGATAAATTCGTAGGCATTGGATCGGTGACTTGTTGGATGATATTCATCATGTGACAGTTATAACCTAGGGCGATACCACACTAGCTCTAGTTCATCTATATAATGTAGGCATGTATTCGGTAAATAGTCATATGTGCTTTATTAAAAGAACTTGCATGACATCTTTTTTCCTACACTCCCATGGCAGCAGGGTCCATATTGGAAACTAAGGGATATTAAGGCCTCCTTTTAATAGAGAAACGGAACAAAGCATTAACACATAGTGAATACATGAACTCCTCAAACTACGGTCATCACCGAGACTGGGCCCGGTTGTTGTCACTCCGTGGTTGTCGGATCATAACACGTAGTAGGTGACTATAACTTGCAAGATCGGATCTAACACATGGATATAATGATGAATTCACAAACGGTTAAGATCTGAGATCATGGCACCCGGGCCCAAAGTGACAAGCATTAAGCATAGCAAAGTCATAGCAACATCAATCTAAGAACATAGTGGATACTAGGGATCAGGCCCTAACAAAACTAACTCGATTACATGATGAATCTCATTCAACTCCTCACCGACCAACGAGCCTACGAAGGAATTACTCACTCCCGGTGGGGAGCATCATGGAATTGGTGATGGAGATGGGTTGGTGATGACGAAGAATGAAGATCCCCCTCTCTGGAGCCCCAGACGAACTCCAGATCTACCCTCCAGAGGTAGAATAGGGCTTGACGGCAGCTCCGTCTTGTGGATCACGATAAATCTTTCTCCCTGATTTTTTCTGGAATAATGTGATTTTATTGTATCAGGGGGGTCACCAGCGGGCCCACCAGGTGGGTACAACCCACCTGGGCGCGCCAGGAGAGGGGGCGCTCTGGTGGGTTGTGCCCACCCAGGGGCCCCTCTCTGGTGGGTCTTGGCACCAAAAATCCTCTGTTATTCCATAAAAATTCCTCGCAAAGTTTCGTTCCATTCCGAGAACTTTTATTTCTGCACAAAAACAACACCATGGTAGTTCTGCTGAAAACAGCGTCAGTCCGGGGTTAGTTTCATTCAAATCATGCAAATTAGAGTCTAAAACAAGAGGAAAAGCGTGAGAAAAAGTCGATACGTTGGAGACGTATCAACTCCCCCAAGCTTAAATCTTTGCTTGTCCTCAAGCAATTCAGTTGATAAAGTGAAAGTGAGAAAGAAAAACTTTTACAAACTCTTTTGCTCTAGTTTGCATTAATAAGCTTAATCAGCACCTAGGTTTTCAGCCAGCAATATAACTAACCATGTCAACAATAACATTTAAAGATTATAATGACTCATATCAATGACATAATCAGCTAGCGAGCAATAATAAAATATCTCAAACAACAACACGTTGTCAAAATAGCCATGATATAATATGACAATAGTGGTACCTCGCTAGCCCTTTCTGAGACCGTAAAACATAAATGCAGAGCACCTCCAAAGTTCAAGCAGCGACTAAACATTGTAATTCAGGGTAGAAAAGATCCAGTCATGATGCACCCAAGATTAGCTACACATAATTCATAAATCATGACAACTGTGCTCTACTCAGTTTCTGGCGCTTGTTTTAGAAGGTGGTGACACAACATAAAAGTAAATAGATAGTCCCTTCGCAGAGGGAAGCAGTGATTTGCAGAGGTGCCAGAGCTTAATTTTTAAAATAGAGACAAATAATATTTTGAGACATGCACCCTTCTTATTCACTTCACGACCATCAGTTATCAATATCTTCCATGCTAAGCACGCTAGTGGCGGTTCCCAAGCGATAGAAGTAAAGTTTTACTCCCCCTCCACCATCAATCACACTCCACGGCTTGTCTGAAACAACGGGTGATGTCCATACCAACTTCAGTCCCGGGGGAGTTTTGTTTAATTATTTGCATTTTTGATTTCGGGACTGGGAATCCCTATTACCGCCCATTTTCTCGTGCAATGGCGAGTGAATAAACACTCGACCTGAGAATAACCCACTTAGCATGGAAGATACCGACCACCTCCTGTTGTTCCATGAATGATGCAGGCACAACAAAAAGATAATTTTTAGAAGTTTTTAGAGGTGGCACATGAAAATTTACTTAGGACGGCAGGTTAATACTGCATATATGTAGGTATGGTGGACTCATCTGGAATAACTTTGGGTTCAAGGTTTTTGATGTACAAGCAGAGTTCCCACTTAGTACAGGCGAAGGCTAGCAATTAAGATTGAGAAGCGACCAGCTAGAGAACAACAACGATCATAACCGTGCATTATGCGTAAGTAACATTGGACATAGCATGTGTAGGATATGGACACCATGAACATAAATATCATAGAGGCTATGTTGGTTTTGATTCAACTACATGCATGAACATGTGCCAAGTCAAGCCACTCGAACATTCAGAGGAGGATACCATATCATCATACTACATCACAATCATTTTAACACTATGTTGATATCCAATATAAATCATTATTCACTCCCAGCTACTTATGCATGGCATGAGAAACTATAATATCTAATTGTCATTGCAAACATGTTTAATCATAATGGGCTGAATCATGGATACTAGGTTTAATATATTTACAAAAATAGAACAAGTCGAGTTCATACCAGTTTCTCCCTGCCACGGCCAGTTCATCAGATGTCGTCATTATTGCCTTTCACCTGCACGACCGAACGATATGAAAATAATAATAGTGCAAGAGTGCCATGGACTAAGATGGAATCTGCAAACATTTTATTCAACAGGAGAAGACAAGGTAAAATGTGCTCTTATTAGTTCAACAATTATTCATATGAGAGCCACTCAAAATTTTCATCGTGGTCTTCTCCTTGGTAAGACTCGAGTAAAAAAGAAAAGAAGTTCAGAGAAACACACTGAAATGTTTTTGGAGTTTTTGGTTTTCTTGAACAAGCAACAAAAGCAAAAAAAAGCAAAAACGAGAAAAACTATTTACACAAGAAAGCTCCCAACAAGCAAAAGAAGAATAAGGAAATCTTTTTGGATTTTCTTTTTAATACTACTACTAAGCATGCATAGAAAGTAAATTACTACAACTAATTTTTTTGGTTTTTCAAAAGTTTTTCAAACACACAAGAAAGCAGGAAAATAAATTTAAGCATGGATGATACAATGAAAAAGTGTGAACACCGACAAATAGAATGATATGCATGAACATGAATATAATGTCAGTGAGAAACACGTACTCCCCTAAGCTTAGGCTTTTGGCCTAAGTTGGTAATCGACCAGTAGCCTGGAGGGTAGTTGTCTGCGTGGTAGCTCATAGAGGCTCTCGGTGCGGATGCCTCGGCACGCCGTGCTGCCACCACTGCTGCCGTCGTGAGATCGGGCCTCGCTCTCAAGAACAAAATATATCCCCTTGCATGTATTCATCGCAAGGCCATAAGCATGTTTTGGTGGTGGCATCACGCGTGGAACTTTCACTTGGTTCCACATACGACCGGCAAGCAGAACTGTCACTAGAAGATGCCCCCAAGGATCGTCTCTTCGAGGACCTCCTTCCAAACAAGTTCATCGTGTCCGCGTACAATTTTCTGAAAATAAAAATTTTGAGGTGACAAAAAATTTTCAACAAAACTTCACAAGATTGATAGCAACTACTCCTAGGGATACATAGAGGCCATAGCAAGCATTAAAACTACTTGGAACACTAAGAATTCATCATCCAAGCTCATCTACAATAGCACCAAGAGTAGCTAATTATTAAAAGTATAAACCACTAAAACAAAAACTAATTGGACATATGGTGGAGTCACATAGCAAGCAACAATCCCCCGAAACAGTTTCGGAAACGGAGCTTCGAGCTAAGAGATCGAAATCCACGGGTTTGAGCTCAAGAACACGAGAGAGAGAGCAGTGGGGATTTTTTTCTGGAGGTAAGTGATGATGTGGGCAAAAGAGATAAGTGAGGGGGCCCACGTGGGGACCACAACCCACCAGGGCGCGCCTGGGGGTCCTAGCGCACCCAGGTGGGTTGTGCCCACCTAGTGCACCTCCCTCTGGTATTATTTGCACCAAAAATTCTTAAATATTCAAAAAAAATTGTATCAGGTTTTCAGAGCATTTTGAGAACTTCTATTTTTGGGTCATTTTTTTATTGCACGGGAAATTCAAAAAACAAACCAAACATGGCATTTTATTTTATTTAACTAATAAAAATAGAAAACAAAAGGTAGGGACAGAAGGTAGTGCTTACTAATTTCATCAACTTCATACTGTTCAAAAATGATTCATTGATAAGTTTGATCAGGTCTTATTAACAACCACTTTCAATTGGCATGAAACCGAAGAACTTTCGTAAATCACTAAGTTACCTCAATGGGGATATGCATTTCCCCAACAATAAGAATTTCATATTTCTTTTTGACAGTAGGTAGAGGTATTTGAAAACTTCCAGTATTGATTGTCGGAGATTTTTCAATAACATTAATACCATTCACTTGGAATTGTTTCTTAGGAAAGTGCACCATATGCTCATTACCATTAATATGAAAAGTGACCTTGCTTTTATTGCAATCAATAATAGCCCCTGCAGTATTCAAGAAGGGTCTACCAAGGATAATCGACATGTTGTCGTCCTCGGGCATCTCAAGTATAACAAAGTCAGTCAAAATAGTAACATTAGCAACAACAACGGGCACATCCTCACAGATACCGATAGGTATGGCAGTTGATTTATCAGCCATTTGCAAAGATATTTCAGTAGGTGTGAGTTTATTTAAGTCAAGTCTTTTATATAAAAATAAAGGCATAACACTAACACCAGCTCCTAAATCACACAAAGCAGTTTTCACATAATTCTTTTTGATAGAGCAAGGTATAGTTGGTATTCCCGGATCTCCAAGTTTTTTAGGTACTCCATCTTTAAAAGTATAGTTAGCAAGCATAGTGGAGATTTCAGCTTCTGGTATTTTTCTCTTATTTGTGATGATATCTTTCATATACTTTGCATAAGGAGGCATTTTAAGGATATCAGTCAAGCGAGTACGCAAAAAGACTGGCCTCAGCATTTCAGCAAAGCGTTCAAATTCTTCATCACCTTTGTTTTTAGTTGACTTGGGTGGAGAAGGCATAGGTTTTTGAACCCACGATTCTCTTTCTTTACCGTGTTTTCTAGCAAAAAAGTCTCTTTTATCGTATCATTTATTCTTAGGTTGTGGGTTATCAAGGTCAACAGGTGGTTCTATCTCAACATCATTATCTGGTTCCTTATCATTAATTGTTTGAGTATCTTCGCACTACTAGGGAAAAGCCTAGCAGCAGCGCGTGTTTTGGCCCTCTCAGTAGCGCGGGTACCGGCGCTACTAATAAGGCGCTACAGCTAACGCATAGCAGTAGCGCCTGTTCACCAACGCTACTGCTACTGATGAATATCTGTAGCGCTCTTTGGAAAAGGGCGCTACTGATATTATCTGCAGCGCTTTTTAGCAGGAAGCGCTACAGGTAAGTCGGCGCTACTGCTAAATTCCCCCCCCCCTCGCTACTACTAGTTTTATTAGTTTTTTTCCTTGCATATTTGTTTTTTATTTGTTTTGTATTTGAATAGGCTTTATACAATAATCTTTAGCATATCATCCACATAGAAATGTAATCATAGCATATACATACAATTAGTCTCATCAAATCATGTCATCATCATAATCATCATCCAACACAAAGTGGTCTCTCGTCATCAATCTCGAAAATAGCGATACAAGTCTCGATTACTTGCAAATACATCGTCATCTATCTAAACAATGATATACGCGAGAATAGCTATCACTTTGAGTACATGAGTTCGTATCCCTCTCTCGCATTAGCGTGAACCTAAACTAAGTACTGCGTGTCGCTCGGAAACCGAAAACCGGTACACCTGGGCCTGACACTCCGGCCACTTGTCGTATATATACTCCTGGCGTAGCACTTCTTCGCCATCTATGATCTATGCACCTGCATCGTCACATGAGTCGATGATATGCAACATATATAGTTGAGCAACAGAAAGAGACAGACTTGGCAAAAATAGAAACAACATATCATAAGCATAAATAACAAAGTTCATCGTACCCAAAATGACCTAACTAGAGTGATTTTCTCTAGTCGAGGAGGAGGACGGTTTAATTACATCACAAACAAAGTTTCACCGTGCATAACTCAAAGTTTTGTCATAAAAGAAAGTATGGACTAAACGGACACATTGTCATATATCGACAATCACTCCATCATGTCGTGCCATCCATCCATGTCAGGGAGATAGTCATCGAGCTTAGTGAAAGGCTTCATGTCGAGACGCTGAGAGGCTATCCATGTTCGGACGTCTTCCCGCGACATTTGTCCTTCTGCATGGAACATCCCTGTTTTTCCGACGACCTCATTCATGATGATTTGGGCAAGTTCGTGCTGGATGTTATAGAGCTCAGCTCGAAGTCGATGATCCTCGATATCTCCTATGTCCTTTGCCCATTGCAGAATATGGGCATCGCCAGATCTAGGTGCCATGTGAAGGTTCTGGTGATCCCTTCTGTACTCCAGCATGTGGTGTGGGACATAGAATCCATCATTAAGAGAATCGTTTGGTTGCTGGATGCAGCAGAAGTCGGTCTTATGGCTGAAGGCGACCCTGCCGCCCCTTCTCTTCTTGTCCCTAACCTCTCCACCCCTTGCTTAGTAAAACATAGCACTGTCGAGAACATCTTTGATGTGGGTGTAATCCTTTTTGTGAATGTTCTTCGACGAGTCCAAGTAAAGAGCGTGGGAGAATCGGGGGTAGAGGATGATGAGGACGGCGCGCCCGCCGCTGCGCAAAATAAGTACACCTCAAATTAATTAGCCTCCACCGTGCAAATGAATTATTGAAATCAAAGGAAGGATAGCAGCGCGGATGACTTACACGGGATGATAAGGCACAAGAATCGCCTCCTTCTCCTTATTGGCGAGCATGAAACTGACGATGTAATCCCTCGCGTATTCACGATGCTGTGCACAGACTCCCAAGAAGCCCTCGTGCATGTAGTACGGGTCAGCGACACAAATAAAACGTATCTGCTCAACCCCAATGATGTAGTTCATGTGCAAGGCATAAAGGCGGACAAACGTAAAATCCAGCTTCTTCACGTGAAACATGTTGAATATGTAATCGAATCGGAGGAAGAACTTATCCGTGGGGAAGCCGTCGACGTACGACATTTGCCGCAGAACGTTAACCACGTAGAGTGGGTATCCTGGATCTTTCGAGGCGATGAGGCCTTTCTCTACCCGCAACACATCGTCATGAAGTCTCCTTAGATCGCCGAATCTGGCCCGTAGCGCTGTTTCAGGTAGGATTGGTCGACCGAGGATATGCCATTTATCCGCATCGGGGATATCTACACGGTCCTGAAGCCGAGGCTGCTGAGGCGGCTGGATCATAGAATCAGCTTTTTTGCCTTTCCTCGCTCTCTTCCTAGGCTTCTTTACCACCGGATGGTCGTCAATAACACGTTGAGACGGTAATTCAGGCATCGACTCATGATGCCCAAACCCTAAGGAGGCGCCAGTATAGACATACTGTTCAGTGCCATCGTCATCCTCATCCTCATCCATGGCGACGTCATCAGCGACTAATGGAGCCACCTGCTTACCCCGTCCGCTATCACCCAACCCGACACTCGACGCTAATTGGGTAGGTGGGGTGTTGATGTTCATACCTTGCTGAGGCTGCATGCTCGTGGGTGTGCTCCCGGCCGCCTCCAGACGAAGCAGACTCTTTGGCCACAGCAGGACCCACCCATTGCAACAATCACCAAGCCGCCCCGGGGTCTCATCGTCATCCCCCCCTAGTATTAGAGGAGGCAAATTCTCGTGGCCCGGTTTGACACTGGCCACGGAAACCTTGAAGACGTTCGGGGGGATCGACCGACTGTGGAACAATGGTTCCTTCGGCTCCATTATCGTCCCCTTCCCCATGTCCACCTTCTATTCGCCGATGGTGTACAATATGGTACACGGGGTTTCGTCGGCCTGCAAAGAAAAGTCTGCGACATGAGACATCCGAAAGGCAACGAAAACAGGAGATTATACATTTATATTGAAGGGGGCCGGTGTGGCAGATACCGTGAGGGCGTCGAGCTCAGCCAAAGAGGAGGCACCACCGAGCATGTCCGATGCGGCAGCCGGTGCGGGAGCCGGTGCGGGAGCCGGTGCGGGAGCAGGTGCGGGAGCCGGTGCGGGAGCAGGTGCGGGAGCCGGTGCGGGAGCATGTGCTCCCAAGAAGTCAGCAAGGGGAAAGTCCTCTGCATTTTTTTCTGGATTTCGCCTTGTCCAAGTGTGAACGCCCGTCACCAAGGAAGTAGATATATCTGCAATCTCCTGTTTTGCGGCAGCTACCGCTGTTGTGACTGTCTGAGATGATTTCTTCTCAACCGCAATCTCAACCTTCTTGTCGATGCTTTCTTCAGTTAACCTCTGTCTTTCCTTTTTCTCCTCCGTGGTCTCACGGTAGTACTTCTTCCACGTGGCGCCGTCTCCGACACCGTGCATGCGTCCATACGACGGTCGAGTATCCACCGGTTGTTGTTTCAATATGTTCAACGCCCGGTTGAATGGAGTGTCCCACTTGGGCCTCGCCAATGCCTCAGACGGTGAGTCGCTTTCGGCCGCAATCCAGTGCTGCTCTCTCTGCAAAAGGCACAAGGATCGTTTGCAAATATGATTAACGTGTGCAGTCGAATTAATCAGAAACTAAAATTACCAGCAGTCTCATGAACTCCGTAATGACCGGTGTTGTCTCATAAACCTTCTTCACTGGGTCCCAACGGTGCCGGGCCCTTAGGACGTCACGCTCCTGCGGGGCGGTGAAATCCGCCAAGGGGTCTGGGATGCCCAGACTCGCGGCTTCCGCATCCTCCTTGGCCCACTTGGACCTCTTTCCGCCGTAACCACGGCTTCCGAGGTGGTGGGTCCCAATGTTCCTCTTTTGAAGCCCCTTCATGTACTTAGACTTTTCTTTGGCAGCTTCGGCCTCGCAAGCCTCCTTGAATATTTGAAACTGCTCTTCCGTGATTGTCGGACTTTCCTTTACAATCTCGGAGTAGGGTTCCCCGTCGTTGATCTTTGCTTTCACTCGATTTTTCCAGGTGGCCAACGCGTTGCTAAACTTGGTCATGGCGTGTTTGTTTATCTTCTTCATTGCCGGGTCCTTGTCTGGATCTTCATAATCCTTCTCATTCCGGCCCGGGAACAAGAATATCTGGTGAAACTTCTTTAGGAGGGAGCTCCTCATATTTTCTATCTTCTTTAGATCTCATTGTTGATGGTGGCGGTTGTCCGTATGATGCAGCCTATTTGATTGCTGTAGCACGCGCGCGCTTCCTCGGGCGCCTTTGGCTCAAAATTGTCGTTGTCCACCTCCGTGACCACCAGTCTAGTAGTCCTGAGTTTGTTAGGAACCCGTTGCCTCTTTGCTTTTGGTTCTACACCGGCTCCGCTCCCTGAGGCAGCACCGGTCTCAGCGCCGGTCTCAATGCCGGTCTGAATCTCAACGCCGGTCTCAGTCTTAGCACCGGTCTGCGTGTCGGTCTCAGCACCAGTCTGCGTGTCGGTCTCAGTCCCCGATGCCACCGGTGGGCCCAGCAACAACATCTGTTGATCGTCGGTAAGGCTAAAAAATTCGTCTACCGCCCGATAGACGTCGTCGCAATCACCAGAACCCTGTCCTTCATCGTTGCTAGCCATGTTTCCTATGATTAAATCTAGTCAATTAATTCTAGACCTAATAAAATGAATAATGACATAAAAAGGGACAATTATTTTGCAGGAATGTTGACTCCTTCCTGGTGCGGCAAATCCCAGGCACTCGATATGTCCTAGTTTGTAGCACAAGTCATGCCGAAATTCACGGGAAATTTCGGCATGACCTTTGCTAAAAAGTGGACAAATGAATCAACATTCCGGCAAAACATAGGCCACTCAGCATCATTCCCTGGAAACAACAAAGCCACTTGGGCACAATCGAACAACTTCAATGAAAAGATATAACATGACCACTTCAATGAAAAATAAAATTTGCCTAAATTCTTTTCCTTAAAAAAAAGTGGTCTTTTCAAAAATCAAAAACCTTTGCCAATCTACTTAACCTAGCTTGTTAATCCAACGAGCCTAATTAACCTACCTATTTAACCTAGTTAGTTAATCTAGTTTACCTAGATAATTAACCCTAATTAAACTAGTTAACGCAACTAGTTCTCTGTCAAAGCCTAAAATAAATTTTTGCACTAATTAACCTAGATAATTAACCTAATTAAACTAGTTAACCTGACTAGTTCTCTGTCAAAGCCCTAACTAAGTTTTTGCACTAACCTAGATAATTAACCTAATTAAACTAGTTAACCTAACTACTTCTCTGTCAATGCCCTAACTAAATTTTTGCCCTAACCTAGATAATTAACCTAATTAAACTGGCTAACCTATGCATGAGAGAGAGAGGAGGGGTGGGGGCTTACAGATGATGGCTCCGATGGTGGCGACGGAGGCAGTGGTGGCGAGGGAGGCAGGGGAGTCTCCGGTGATGGCGAGGGAGGCAGGGGCGTCTCCGGTGACGGCGAGGAAGGTGGTGTCGATGGCGGTTCCGGTGGCGTTGACGAGGCCGCGCGGCTCCGTGGCGTTGGGGGCGGCTCCGGTGTCGTCGACGGCGCATGGCTCTGGTGGCGTCGTCATTGGTGGCGAAGTGGGGCGACGGTGAATCGGGGAGATGGCGGCGCGCGGGGTGGGTTGAGGGATTTGGGGAGAAGTGGTGGCAAACGTTTTTTGGCTAAGTCAAACTTAGCGGTAGCGCGTTTCGCAAAACGCGCTATAGCTAAGATAGCTATAGCGGTTTCTGCAAAACGCGCTGCTACTATAGCTATGTAAATTTCTTCCTTTTTTAATTTCCTATTCTGTTTCTATAGCGGGGGTCTAGGACACGCGCTGCAGCTACGTTAGCTATAGCGCCTCTTACAAACAAACGCTGCTGCTATGCCTTCCTCCGATTTTTCGCTTTTTCGTTTATTTTGCTTTACATTTTATTTTTCCCTTTCTCCTTTTTCTATTTCGTTCATTTTCATTTACTTTTCTATTTGTTTTTCATCTTATTTTATTTCCGTTAGTAGTAGCGCTCTTCTCAGGAAACGCGCTGCTAATTATGCTCTAGCAGTAGCGCGTTTCTTCGAAGCCCGCTACTGCTATGCGTAGCCTAGCATTCTGCCAATGGGAATATTAGTAGTAGCGCTTTATTTACCACAAGCGCTACTGCTAAGTTTGTATCTGTAGCGCGGTTTTTCTTAGGTCGCTACTGCTATATAGCACTAGCGCGCTTTTTTGACCCGCGCTTTTGCTAAATTTCTGTGTATAAGGTTTTCCCTAGTAGTGTCATGAACCTCATCATTGTCTTTTTCATTATCACTAGGTGGATGTTCATTACCGGAATGAGCTTCAGCATCAGAGATAGAGGTTTCATTTTCATTATCAGGAAGTTTGTCTATTTCACGTTCACTAGAAGCATGCAAAGTCATATCATTTTTCTTTTTCTTTTCTTTTTAGAAGGACTAGGTGTATTAGCATTAGCTCTTTGTGAATCTTGTTCAATTATTTTTGGGTGTCCCTCAAGATAAAGTGGTTCGCGAGTCATCTTACCTCCTCTAGTTGCAACTCTAACAGCAAAGTCATGTATATGATGATTCATTAATCAAGTAATTCTCTTTGTGATTTAGCAATCTAACTGGGTTTGAACCATAGAAGAATGTTTTCCAACACCTCTAACATCATTTGAGATTCTAAATAACAAGTCACTCAAGCGAGCAATCATATTAGAATTATATTTCAATTGTTTTATAATGTTTGCATTGAAGTGGTCTTGTTTTCTAATGTAATTGTCAAACTCATAAAGGCATTGACTAGGATGTTTATTATGAGGATCATCACTATCATTGAATTTCATTAAAGATTTTACCTCTACCACCTTGGGTGGTGGTGGTGCTTCAAGCCCATGTATTTCTTCGATAGGTGGTAAATTTTTAACATCGTCGCCCTTAACACCTTTTTCCTTCATAGATTTCTTTGCCTCTTGCATATCTTTAGGACTAAGATATAAGATACCCCTCTTCTTCGGAGTGGGTTTAGGCGGTGGTTCAGGAATATTCCAATCATCATAATTTTTCAATATGTTATTCAATAATTCTTTAGCTTGAGAAATAGTTCGTTCGCTGAAAACACAACCAGCACAACTATCTAGGAAGTCCCTAGAAGCATCGGTTAGTACATTATAGAAGATATCAAGTATTTCATTTTTCTTAAGAGGATGATCCGTCAAAGCATTAAGTAACTGGTGATACGTCTCCAACGTATCTATAATTTATGAAGCATTCATGCTATTTTATTATCTGTTTTGAATGATTATGGGCTTTATTATACACTTTTATATTACTTTTGGGACTAACCTATTAACCGGAGGCCCAGCCCATATTGCTGTTTTATTGCCTGTTTCAGTATTTCGAGGAAAAGGAATATCAAACGGAGTCCAAACGGAATGAAACCTTCGGGAGCGTGATTATTTGGAAGAATATGATCCTGGAGACTTGGAGTTCACGTCAGAAGATCCTCGAGGAGGCCATGAGATAGGGGGCACCACCCCCCTACTGGGTGCGCCCCCTTGTCTCCTGGGTCCCTCGAGCACCCCCCGACCGACTTCTTTCGCCTATATAGTCCCACGTACCCTAAAAACATCCACGGAGAAGATAGATCAGGAGTTCCGCCGCCGCAAGCCTCTGTAGCCACCAAAAACCTCTTGGGAGCCCGTTCCGGCACCCTGCCGGAGGGGGAACCCATCACCGGTGGCCATCTTCATAATCCCGGCGCTATCCATGACGAGGAGGGAGTAGTTCACCCTCGGGGCTGAGGGTATGTACCAGTACCTATGTGTTTTATCTCTCTCTCGTGTTCCCTCTATGGCACGATCTTGATGTATCGCGAGCTTTGCTATTATAGTTCGATCTTATGATGTTTCTCCCCCCTCTACTCTCTTGTGATGAATTGAGTTTCCCTCTTGAAGTTATCTTATTTGATTGAGTCTTTATGATGAGAACACTTGATGTATGTCTTGTTGTGTTTATCTCTGGTGACAATGGGATATCACGTGCCACTTGATGTATGTTTTGGTGACCAACTTGAAGGTTCCGCCCGTGAACCTATGCATAGGGTTGGCACACGTTTTCTTAACTCTCCGGTAGAAACTTTGGGGCACTCTTTGGAGTACTTTGTGTTGGTTGGATGAATCTGAGATTGTGTGATGCATATCGTATAATCATGCCCACGGATACTTGACGTGACAATGGAGTATCTAGGTGACATTAGGGTTTTGGTTGATTTGTGTCTTAAGGTGTTATTTTAGTATGAACTCTATGATGGATTGAGCGGAAAGAATAGCTTTATGTTATTTTACTACGAACTCTTGAATAGATAGAACAGAAAGGATAACTTTGAGGTGGTTTCGTACCGTACCATAATCTCTTCGTTTGTTCTCCGCTATTAGTGTCTTTGGAGTGACTCTTTGTTGCATGTTGAGTGATTGTTATATGATCTATCTATGTTATTATTGTTGAGAGAACTTGCACTAGTGAAATCATGAACCCTGTGCCTTGTTTCCTACCAATGCAATACCGTTTACGCTCACTTTCATCATTAGTTACCTTGCTGCTTTTATTATTTCATATTAGAAAAACCTTTATCTACCATCCATATTGCACTTGTATAACCATCTCTTCGCCGAACTAGTGCACCTATACAATTTACCATTGTATTGGGTGTGTTGGGGACACAAGAGACTCTTTGTTATTTGGTTGCAGGGTTGCTTGAGAGAGACCATCTTCATCCTACGCCTCCCACGGATTGATAAACCTTAGGTCATCCACTTGAGGGAAATTTTCTACTTTCCTACAAACCTGTGCACTTGCAGGCCCAACAACTCTACAAGAAGAAGGTTGTGTAGTAGACATCAAGCTCTTTTCTGGCGCTGTTGCCGGGGAGGTGAGTGCTTTGAGGTATATCTTTAGATCTTGCAATTGAATCTTTTTGTTTCTTGTTTTATAACTAGTTTAGTTTATAAAAGAAAAACTACAAAAAATGGAGTTGAGTTTGTCTCATACGCTTCATTTTTTTAATATCTTTCGTGAGTTTGATGAAAAGGAAAATTGTGCTCAAGTGCTAGAAGAAGAAATCTATAGAATGTTTGATACTAAATCTTTGAATGATGAGCATGATTGCAATGTTGTTAGTATGAATTGCTTGAATATCCATGATGCTAATGATATGCAAAGCCACAATCTTGGGGAAGCTATGTTTGATGAATATGATATATTTTGTCCCCCAAGCTTTGATGAGCAAATTTATTTTGATGATAGCATGCCTCCTATTTATGATGATTATATTGATGAAAGTGGGTTTGGAAGAGTGTCAACTTTAGAAATTAGTGATCCCACTATTTTGGAGGATGTTGAATCTTATTGTGATGAACATGAAAGTGGATTTGGAAGAGTGTCAACTTTATTTAGTGACGATTCCACTATTTGGGAAGAGGTTCCAATTGATTATGAGAATAAAGCTCCTATCTATGATGATTATTGTGATGACTTGTATGCTATTAATAATAATGATAACCATGAAACTTGTCATCATGATTTTAGTTTTCAATTGGATTATGCCTCACATGATAATTATTTTGTTGAGTTTGCTCCCACTATTATTCATGAGAAGAATTTTGCTTTTGTGGAGAGTAGTAAATTTTCTATGCTTGTACATCATGAAAGGAATGCTTTAGGTGCTGGTTATATTGTTGAATTCATTCATGATGCTACTGAAAATTATTATGAAGGAGGAATATATGCTTGTAGGAATTGCAATAATACCAAGTTTCCTCTCTATGTGCTTAAAGTTTTGAAGTTATGCTTGTTTTGCCTTCCTATGCTAGTTGGTTATTGTTCCCATAAGTTGTTTGCTCACAAAATCCCTATGCATAGGAAGTGGGTTAGGCTTAGATGTGCTATTCATATGCTTCATGATGCTCCCGTTATGTTTCAATTCTTATCTTCTAGGTGAGCATCATTGTCATCATCATGCCTAGCTAGAAAGGCATTAAAGAAAAGTGCTTGTTGGGAGACAACCCAATATTTATCCTTAATGTTTTTGTATGTCCACATGATTACGCTACCGTATTAATCATGTTTTATAGCTTTTATTTCAATAAAGTGCCAAGTAAGACCTTTAGGATAGCTTACGATGATAGTTGTGTTGATCCTGCTGAAAATCAGAAACTTTGGCACCCAGTAAATTAGTTTTGTTAATTCACAGAAACATGATTCTGATCTTATTCTTTCTTCTCTGGATTGGTACACAAATTTCTTAGGACTTACTAAGTTTTTAGGATTTTTGGAGTTCCAGAAGTATACGTTTGATACAGATTACTACAGACTGTTCTGTTTTTGACAGATTCTGTTTTCTATGTGTTGTTTGCTTATTTTGATGAATCTATGAGTAGTATCAGAGGGTATGAACCATAGATAAGTTTGAATACAGTAGATATTACACCAATATGAATTTATAATGAGTTCACAGCAGTACCTATGTGGTGATTTATTTTCTTATACTAACGGAGCTTACGAGTTTTCTGTTGAGTTTTGTGTTGTGGAGTTTTCAAGTTTTGGGTAAAGATTCGATGGACTATTGAATAAGGATTGGCAAGAGCCTAAGCCTGGGGATGCCCAAGGCACCCCAAGGCAATATTCAAGGACAACCAAGAGCCTAAGCTTGGGGATGCCCCGGATGGCATCCCCTCTTTCGTCTTCGTCTATCGGTAACTTTACTTGGAGCTATATTTTTATTCACCACATGATATGTGTTTTGCTTGGAGCGTCATTTTATTTTGTTAGTATTTGCTTGATGTTATTTATAATAATGTTTTGCATCTTTATTTTCAATAAAAATGTCAAGGATAGCCTTTGCCATGCTTATTTTGCTAGTATACATGTTGCTGTTTGAAAACAGAAAGTTTATCGCTGTTGCAAAAATTCCCTAGAAAAGTCAGAAAATGGTATAACGTTGAAACTTTTTGCATAATGAGCTCTGATAAATCTTCTACATCGTAGTACTTTCTCATAATTTTTGGAGTTAGGGAAGTATTGATACTCTTGCATTCTTTACAGACTGTACTGTTTTGGCAGATTGATGTTATGTTTGCATTGTTTGCATATGATTGCTTGTTTAATGATTCCATTTGAGAATAGGAGTATTAAATATGCAGGGGAATTTAGTATGCAATGTTGAATACTAATTTTAGTGATTTGTTACAGTAGGAAATGATAAGGTTTTGCATTGGTTTATACTAACCTATCTCACGAGTTCTTGTTGAGTTTGGTGCGGATGAAGCTTTTGATAAAAAGAGAAACCAAGATATGAGAGGAATTAAGGAGACACAAAAGCTCAAGATTGGGATGCCCAAGGCACCCCAAGATAATATTTCAAGAAGTCTCAAGCATCTAAGCTTGGGGATCCCCCGGTAGGCATCCCACCTTTCTTCTTCAACAACTATCGGTTAGTATCGGTTGAGCCTAAATTTTTGCTTCTTCACATGAGTTGTGCTATCCTTGCAATGTCATTTTATTTTGTATTGCTTGCTGTTTGAATACAATACCAAGATCTGAAATTCTTTAATGAGAGAGAGTCTTCGCATAGTTGCATAATTATTTAGCTACTCATTGATCTTCACTGATATCTTTTTGGAGTAGTTTGTCATTTACTCGTGTGCTTCACTTGTATCCTTTGAGTAAATGGTTTAATGAGTTGAATGTCATAAATCTGAAATTATATATGTCTCATTTGCTTATCCCATGGGGAGTAATGACTTCACATCTAAGAAGTAGAGGTTGTAAATTTATTGAAGGTTAGCAAGCATTGTATTGGTCATTTGAACAATTCATGAAAGAATATTGAAGGAAGAGAGATTCCACATATAAATATACTACCTTAGACATCTTTTATAATTATGAGCACTCATTAAGTATGACATGCTAAAGAGTTGATGTTGGACAAGGAAGACAACATAATGGGTTATGTTTTCGCACATCTCAGTTAAAGTATATTGTCATGGATCATTCAAACATGTTGAGCTTGCCTTTCTCCCTCATGCTAGCCAACTTCCTTGCACCAAGTACAGATACTACTTGTGCTTCCAAATATCCTTAAACCCAGTTTTGCCATGAGATTCCACCATACCTACCTATGGATTGAGTAAGATCCTTCAAGTAAGTTGTCATCGGTGCAAGCAATAAAAATTGCTCTCTAAATATGTATGATCTTTTGGTGTGAAGAAAATAGCTTTATACGATCTTGTTATGGAAGCAATAAAAGCGACGGTCTGCATAATAAAGGTCCATATACAAGTGGTAATATAAAGTGACGTTCATTCGCATTAAGATTTTGTGCATCCAACCCTAAAAGCGCATGACAACCTCTGCTTCCCTCTGCGAAGGGCCTATCTTTTACTTCATGTCTTTTACTTTTTTGCAAGAGTCAAGGTGATCTTCACCTTTCCCTTTTTCATTTTATCCTTTGGCAAGCACCTCGTGTTGAAAAGATCCTGATATATATATCCAACTGGATGTAAGTTAGCATGAACTATTATTGTTGACATCACCCGAAGGTGAATACGTTGGGAGGCAACACTATAAGCCCCTATCTTTCTTGGTGTCTGATTAAAACTCCATAACCGTTAGTATTGCGTGAGTGTTAGCAATTGTAGAAGACTATATGATAGTTGAGTATGTGGAGTTTGCTATTCCTGAAAATAAGATGAATTGCAATTGTTTGATGACTGAGAATGAAGTTTACTAGTTTTCAAGAAAGTTTATGGTCTATGCTTTAACATATGAATTGCTTGTTACTTGTTCGTGAGAAGTTTTATGAGATGAACTACTGTTATGACATATTATCATGCAAGAAAAGGTGATTGAAATTATCATTGATCAAACTTGTGCACCTTCTAGCATTCACACTTCATAAATTCTTTCTTTATCATTTACCTACTCGAGGACGAGTAGGAATTAAGCTTGGGGATGCTGATACATCTCCAACGTATCTATAATTTATGAAGCATTCATGCTATTTTATTATCTGTTTTGAATGATTATGGGCTTTATTATACACTTTTATATTACTTTTGGCGCTAACCTATTAACCGGAGGCCCAGCCCATATTGTTGTTTTATTGCCTATTTCAGTATTTTGAGGAAAAGGAATATCAAACAGAGTCCAAACGGTATGAAACCTTCGGCAGCGTGATTTTTTTGAAGAATATGATCCTGGAGACTTGGAGTTCACGTCAGAAGATCCTCAAGGAGGCCAAGAGATAGGGGGCGCCCCCCCTACTGGGCGCGCCCCCTGTCTCGTGGGCCCCTCGAGCACCACCCCCCCCCCCCGACCAACTTATTTCGCCTATATAGTCCCACGTACCCTAAAAACATCCACAGAGAAGATAGATCAGGAGTTCTGCCGCCGCAAGCCTTTGTAGCCACCAAAAACCTCTTGGGAGCCCGTTCTGGCACCCTGCCGGAGGGGGAACCCATCACCGGTGGCCATCTTCATCATCCCGGCGCTATCCATGACGAGGAGGGAGTAGTTCACCCTCGGGGCTGAGGGTATGTACCAGTAGCTATGTGTTTGATCTCTCTCTCTCTCTCTCGTGTTCTTTCTATGGCATGGTCTTGATGTATCGCGAGCTTTGCTATTATAGTTGGATCTTATGATGTTTCTCCCCCCTCTACTCTCTTGTGATGAATTAAGTTTCACTCTTGAAGTTATCTTATTGGATTGAGTCTTTATGATGAGAACACTTGGTCTATGTCTTGTCGTGTTTATCTGTGGTGACAATGGGATATCACGTGCCACTTGATGTATGTTTTGGTGACCAACTTGTGGGTTCCGCCCATGAACCTATGCATAGGAGTTGGCACACGTTTTCTTGACTCTCCGGTAGAAACTTTGGGGCACTCTTTGAAGTACTTTGTGTTGGTTGGATGAATCTGAGATTGTGTGATGCATATCGTATAATCATGCCCACGGATACTTGAGGTGACAATGGAGTATCTAGGTGACATTAGGGTTTTGGTTGATTTGTTTCTTAAGGTGTTATTCTAATATGAACTCTATGATGGATTGAGCGGAAAGAATAGCTTTATATTATTTTACTACAAACTCTTGAGTAGATAGAGCAGAAAGGATAACTTTGAGGTGGTTTCGTACCCTACCATAATCTCTTCGTTTGTTCTCCGCTATTAGTGTCTTTGGAGTGACTCTTTGTTGCATGTTGAGGGATTGTTATATGATCTATCTATGTTATTATTGTTGAGAGAACTTGCACTAGTGAAAGTATGAACCCTATGCCTTGTTTCCTACCATTGCGATACCGTTTACGCTCACTTTTATCATTAGTTACCTTGCTGTTTTTATTATTTCAGATTACAAAAACCTTTATCTACCATCCATATTGCACTTGTATCACCATCTCTTCACCGAACTACTGCACCTATACAATTTACCATTGTATTGGGTGTGTTGGGGACAACAAGAGACTCTTTGTTATTTGGTTGCAGGGTTGCTTGAGAGAGACCATCTTCATCCTACGCCTCCCACAGATTGATAAACCTTAGGTCATCCACTTGAGGGAAATTTACTACTGTACTACAAACCTGTGCACTTGCAGGCCCAACAACGTCTACAAGAAGAAGGTTGTGTAGTAGACATCAACTGGCAAAGCCTCCCCCGAGCTTGTGGGAGACTCTCTTCTTTAGTTTGAACAAAGTTAAATATTTCCTGTAAGGTTGTCGGAGTAATGGGCCACGGGTAGCCTCACCCGAGTCCCTAAATTTATCAAGACCTTGGGCCGACTCCACCTTGTTGTGCTCCAGGCCAAAGCTCCGCCCTCTGAGGACCGGCTTGCCCAATGGCCGGCTGCCAGAGGGCGGTGAACCACCAAAAAACGGAATCACGAGCAGCCAGCTCCAGCCGGCCGGCCTCTATGGAGGACGGCGTCCAGCAGGTGGCCGTCGCGCACCTTCAGAGTCTGTGCCTCCGCCGAGAGGACGAGACGGAGGCGTGGCTACAGTGAAGCCCACGCCCCCAGATCCTGGGGTCGGCGTGTCCACAGTGCCCCGTACGGGTGGAGATCTCCGCACGGCGTGGCACTCTTGCCACTCTCCCCTGACATCATTCTGAGAAGGCGGAGCCCTGTTCCCCACGACGGCCTGTCGGTACGGCCCGCAGGCGGCGGGCCCTACCAAGCAGTGTCATCCTAGAAGACGACGCACGCCGAACCAGACGGACCGGAGGAGGGCCGGCCTCTAGCAGGCGGCTGTCCCCTCCCTCGAAGCCCGTGCACCATTAACCTAATGAGACCAGGTGTGGCTACAGTGATCTCCCACCAGGCGGCAGGGACTGTAGCCACACTGAGATGACCAAGCCAACGGCATTGGCGGCACAGCTACAGTAAGCAGCCACCAACCAGACCCGCCAGCAGCGGATGCGGCCTATCGGCTCCGTACCGAACTGGTCGGCAGGGCCCACCAGGCGGCGGGCCCCATCAGGCGGCGGAGAAGCCGGAGACCGGAGACGCTGACAGTCGGGCCCAGCAGCCGGCCAGATTACCATTGTACCCCTGGGGGTAGGCCTATATAAAGCCCCCAGGGAACCCATGCAAAGGGTTCCAACTCCATTAGACCTAGCCACATTCCTAGGGCAGGAGAGAGCTTGCCTTGCCTTCTCCTTCCTCTAGCATACATCTCAAGGAGCAACCTTGTATCACTTGTGCCTTTAGTGATCATGCGGAGACCCCGAAGAGCAGGACTAGGGGTGTTATCTCCTAGGAGAGCCCTGAACCTGGGTAAAGTCCCCCGGCGTTCGTGTCTACGCCTCATCCCGCTTTCGAGCACCGGGGACGTTCTACTCGCTCCCACCATGATAAGCCATCCTTTGGCATATGTCGCACCCAACCCCCAACAAAGGTAGCTTGTTTCTTATGAGCAGGAAAATATTTTTCGGAGTAGTAAATCATATCCTGGGGACTACGCACACAACCAGGAGTAAGAGTATTGTACCATGCTTTAGCATCACCCTTTAATGAGAAAGGGAATAATTTGGGAATAAAGTAGTATCGAGTTTTCTCATCATGAGTAAAAAGGGTGGCTATATCATTCAACTTAGTAAGATGTGCCACAACAGTTTCAGTTTCCTAACCATAGAAAGGATCGGATTCAACCAAAGTGATTAACTCTGGGTCGACAGAGAATTCATAATCCTTATCAGCAATAGCAATAGGTGAAGTAGCAAACTTAGGATCACATTTCATTCTAGCATTCAGAGATTTTTCTTTATACTTGTGTAATAATTTCTCTAGATCATCTCTATCCTTACAAGCTAGAATATCTCTAGTTGCCTCTTCACTCATAACATAGCCTTCCGGTACCTTAGGCAATTCATATCTAGGAGGGCTAGCTATAGCAAGTGTTTCAGGAGTTTCAGTTTCAAGCTCATCATCAGATTCAACAACATCATGTTGTATTACTCTAGCAATTTGTTATTTAAGAAATTCACCAAGTGGCACATCATCATTATGAAGCATGGTACTAGCACCATCATAAGCATCATCAATAACTTGCAACATATCAGAATTAATAGCATGTTGTGGTGTTGCAAATTTACTCATAACAGAAGGTGAATCTAAAGCAGAACTGGATGGCAGTTCCTTACCTCCCCTCGTCTTTGAAGGAAATATCTTAGTCTTTGGATCCTTCAGATTCTTCATAGTGATAAATTGATAATAATCCCAAGTGACTCAACAAATATAGCTATGTTCCCCGGCAACGGTGCCAGAAAAAGGTCTTGATAACCCACAAGTATAGGGGATCGCAACTGTTTTCAAGGGTAAGTATTTAACCCAAATTTATAGATTCGACATGAGGGGAGCGAAAGAATATTTGAAGGTATTAGCAGCTGAGTTGTCAATTCAACCACACCTAAAAATTAATTATCTGCAGCAAAGTGATCAGTAGCACAGTAGTATGATAGTTTTGATGATAGCAGCAGTAGTAACAGTAACGGTAACAGTGATAGCAGTGATATTGTAGCAGTAATGATAGCAGTAGCAACAGTAGTAACTTAGCAAGAACAATATGAGATAAATGCGTAGGCATTGGATCGGTGACTTGTTGGTGATATTCATCATGTGACAGTTACAACCTAGGGCGATACGGCACAAGCTCCAGTTCATCGACATAATGTAGGCATGTATTCCATAAATAGTTATACGTGCTTTATTAAAAGAACTTGCATCACGTCTTTTGTCCTACCCTCCCGTGGCAGCGGGGTCCATATTGGAAACTAAGGGATATTAAGGCCTCCTTTTAATGAGAACGGGAACAAAGTATTAAGTGAATACATGAACTCCTCAAACTACGGTCATCACCGAGAGTGGGCCCGGTTGTTGTCACTCCGGGGTTGTCAGATCATAACACGTAGTAGGTGACTATAACTTGCAAGATCGGATCAAACACATGGATATAATGATGAATTCATAAACGGTTAAGATCTGAGATCATGGCACCCGGGCCCAAAGTGACAAGCATTAAGCATAGCAAAGTCATAGCAACATCAATCTAAGAACATAGTGGATACTAGGGATCAGGCCCTAACAAAACTAACTCGATTACATGATGAATCTCATCCAAATCCTCACCGACCAGCGAGCCTAGAATGAATTACTCACTCCCGGTGGGGAGCATCATGGAATTGGCGATGGAGATGGGTTGGTGATGACGAAGAACGAAGATCCCCCTCTTCGGAGCCCCAAACGGACTCCAGATCTGCCCTCCCGAGGAAGAACAGGGCTTGGCGGCGGCTCCGTCTCGTGGATCATGATAATTCTTTATCCCTGATCTTTTTTGGAATAATGTGATTTTGTAGTATCGGGGGGTCATCAGCGGGGCCACCAAGTGGGTACAACCCACCTGGGCGCGCCAGGAGAGGGGGCGCACCCTCTCAGGGGCCCCTCTCTGGTGGGTCTTGGCTCCAAAAATCCTCTTTTATTCCATAAAAATCCTCGCAAAATTTCGTTCCATTCCGAGAACTTTTATTTCTGCACAAAAACAACACCATGGTAGTTCTGCTAAGAACAGCGTCAGTCCAGGGTTAGTTTCATTCAAATCATGCAAATTAGAGTCCAAAACAAGAGGAAAAGCGTGACGAAAAGTCGATACATTGGAGACGTATTAGACATCAAAAGGAATTTCTGGCGCCGTTGCCGGGGAGGATCTTCAACATCAACCAGGTTCCTAATCACAAATCTCATCTCCTCGCAATTTACATTATTTGCCATTTGCCTCTCGTTTTCCTCTCCCCCAATTCACAAAAGTTTGCCGTTTTATTCACCCTCTTTTTCGTTCACTGTTTTCTCATCAGATCTGTTTTTGAGTGCAAT
Organism: Triticum timopheevii; assembly: GCA_963921465.1. NCBI lineage: Eukaryota > Viridiplantae > Streptophyta > Magnoliopsida > Poales > Poaceae > Triticum > Triticum timopheevii. Next base: position 481,324,523 of record OY997270.1, on the reverse strand, counting down.
CTTGTTGCGTAGTCATCATGACTCAGGAGAACACCAAGTTGTGTGATTTCTCAAATACCAACAACCAAGGTTGGAAAAAGCGGTAGTAAGCGAGGCAGTTGGCCTTCGCCAAGTGCCTAGGCGGTGCCTAAGTGCCCTAGGCGCGGCCTAGGCAGTAATATAGTTTTTACACGTAGTGTATTTGTGATTATTATATGGGTGTTGATATTAGTTTAGGGCATATAAATAAGTTAATTGCCGTATACTGCAATTGGAATATAACCAGTTTGGCATAACAGTGCAGTATGTGGCATGATTTCTTGCTTGAGTAGACAATTCCTTGCTTGCCCTGCCTAGACCTCCATTTATGCCCTAGGCGAGGCGTTTGGCCATTGCCTAGTGCCTAGGCGTGCCTAAGCGCCTCCTAGGCACTGCCTTTTCTAACAACAACAATGATTTTATTAGCACTCCGATTGCTCCTCCCACCACTAGTGCGGAGTCTTTGATATTAATACAGCTTTGTTGAATCCTGTCATGAAAGATCAATTTGCCGGTACTCCTAATGAGGATGTCGCGTCCCATCTTAACACATTCATGGAATTATGCGATATGCAAAAGAAAAAATATGTGGACAATGATGTTGTGAAGTTGAAATTATTTCCGTTTTCTTTGCGAGATCGCGCAAAAAGTTGGTTTTCTTCTTTGCCTCACAATAGTATCGATTCTTGGAACAAGTGCAAAGATGCTTTTATCACTAAGTATTTTCCACCCCCAAAAATTATTTCCCTTAGAACCCAAATAATGAATTTCAATCAACTTGAACATGAGCATGTTGCACAATCTTGGGAAAGGATGAAATTGATGCTAAGGAATTGCCCAACTCATGGGTTAAATCTTTGGATGATCATACAAAAAAATTATGCGGGATTGAATTTTGTTTCTCGTAATCTTTTAGATTCCGCCGCGGGGGGGTACTTTTATGGAAATTATATTGGGTGAAGCTACTAAATTTCTAGACAATATTATGGCAAATTACTCGCAATGGCATACCGAAAGATCTCCTACTAGTAAAAAGGTCAATTCGGTAGAAGAAATAAATTCTTTGAGTGAAAAAGTTGATGCTCTTATGAAGTTGGTTGCTAATAAAAGTGCTCCTATTGATTTAATGATGTGCCTTTGTCTACTTTGATTGAGCAAAATAGTGATGCCATAGATGTGAATTTTGTCTCGCGAAATAATTTCAACAACAATGCTTATAGAGATAATTTTAATCCTAGGCTCTTTCCTTGCAATTCCTCTAATAATTATGGTAATTCCTATGGTAATCCCAACTACAATAATAATAGAAACACCTCTGATCTTGAGAACAATATTAAAGAATTTATCAATATGCAAAAGGCTTTCAATACTTCGATAGAAGAAAAGTTGAATAAAACTAATGATTTATCCAGAAGTGTTGATAGAATTTCTCATGATGTAGAAACTCTCAAGATGAAAAAAATTGTGCCTAAAGTTGAACAATCAATTAAAGCTCTTTATGTTTCTATGGATGAAAGTAAGAAAAGAACCGCTATGCTTAGAGCTAAAACAGAATTTTTAGAAAAAGCGTTTTCTAGTGATTACTATCATAAAAGTGATGAAGATTGAGGGAGTCCTGGACTAGGGGGTGTCCGGACAGCCGGACTATCATCGTCCGCCGGACTCCAAGACTACGAAGATACAAGATTGAAGACTCCGTCCCGTGTCCGGATGGACTTTCCTTGGCGTGGAAGGCAAGCTTGGCAATACGGATATGTAGATCTCCTACCATTGTAACTGACTCTGTGTAACCCTAGCCTCCCCCGATGTCTATATAAACCGGAGGGCTTTAGTCCGTAGGACACAACATACATTACAACAATCATACCATAGGCTAGCTTTAGGGTTTAGCCTCCTTGATCTCGTGGTATATCCACTCTTGTACTACCCATATCATCAATATTAATCAAGCAGGACGTAGGGTTTTACCTCCATTGAGAGGGCCCGAACCTGGGTAAAACATCGTGTCCCTCGTCTCCTGTTACCATCCGCCTAGACGCACAGTTCGGGACCCCCTACCCGAGATCCGCCGGTTTTGACACCGACATTGGTGCTTTCATTGAGAGTTCCTCTGTGTCGTCACCGATAGGAAGGATGCCTCCACCCGTCTTCAGAGACGGTGTTTTCGCCAAAGGGGCCTTGGCCGCCGGCCAAACTATCCGGCTAGGTGGTTTTCTTATGACCACCTGTCCGGCCACTGCTTCGACGATGACCTCTCAAGTCGTCAGAAGGAATCTTTGCGTCAGCTCGAAATCGGCTGAACAGTTGGATCCGATAGAGCTCTCGTCCGTTAACGAGCTCTTGGATCGCATCGGCGCCCTGGGAGTCGCTACAGACTACAGTCAGATTGGGCTTAAAACTGATCTGAGAGAGATTAACTCTCCCCAGGCCACCCACCACGTCGCAGTGGTAGAGGAGCAATACGGCAATTCTTCGCCTATATTGAAAACTAGTCACGTCCGGATTCCCGAACCCTCCATGCCGGATTTCCACAGAGGGACGGACTTCGATCGAGCATTGAACATAAAACCATGCATCGCTCCGGACTCGCTGGATCGTATCCAGCAACCCAAGCTTCCGAATTCGGAAACTTCTCGGCCTTTAAGCCCCAAGATGGGCAGGGATCCGGATTTTAGTCCACCCACCCACCCAGACATATGCGATCTATCTCTAATACGGCAAGAGCCCGCTGAAACAGTACATCACTACTGGGCCAGATTCCTCCTGGTTATGGACAGGATAAAGGACTGCCGAGAGGAAAACGCAATCTCAATTTTCTGCAATAATTGCACGGACAAGGGAATATTGAACGCCATCGATTGTCGTACAATTACACGCTTCGCTGATCTGGCGTCCATAGTACGAAAGTACTGTGCGATGGAGAGTTTCCGGAAAACCGAAAATCAATTTTGGGATAATCCGGCCCCAACCCCAGTCCGCAACAAAAGGGTGCCTTACACTCAGGCCCCAGATGCAAAAACGAAAAAACAAAAACCCAATAAAGGAAACGGAACCGTACTAGAGGGATGGCTCAATGGACCCTGTAAGCTTCATAGTACAGAGGGAGCCGTCCCAACACATAGCCTTCGAGCATGTTGGATATTACGGCAGGTGCCCAAAAGTGGCGAGGAGCTTCTAGCCCCACAAAACCACTCCAACAATACCGGTACGGTATCAACAGTCTTCGAGACCTTCGCATCAAACAATATGCGAAAACGAACAATCCGCAGACTCGCCGAAGTCTACCAAGTAGCAACAGCAAATCCATGGAGCGACACAGCTATTACCTTCAACGTAAGCGACGAGCCTAAATTCCGAACAGTCAGAGCACCAGCCGCGCTGGTGCTTAGTCCCATAGTGGACGGCTTTTGACTGACAAAAGTCCTCATGGATGGCGGCAGCGGATTAAACCTCATTTACGAGGAAACTCTGCGAAAAATGGAAATCGATTGGAGCCGTATTGAGCGAAGCAGCACAACCTTCAGAGGAATAATCCCTAGCCGGGAAGCGCGCTGCGCCGGAAAAATCACACTCGATGTGGTGTTCGGCTCGCCGGACAATTACAGATCCGAAGAAGTCATGTTCCAAGTGGCCCCGTTCAACAGCGGATATCACGCTATATTAGGACAAGAGGCATTCACAATTTTTCAAGCAGTACCGCATTACGGGTACATGAAGCTCAAAATGCCTGGGCCCGGCGGAATAATCACTCTCGCTAGTGATCTGGACATAGCACTCCGCGTCGAGAACAAGACAGCCGCACTAGCCCTGGAGGCACTATCCGAAGCCTTAGCAGCAGAAGAACTCACCGCGCTGTGCTCTACGGTGAACAGGGACGATGCGATACTCGATAAAAGATCCAAGTCCACCTCCTTCAAACCAGCAGATGAAATAATAACATTCCAGGTCCACCCAACGGACCCAACAAAGACGGCCTCCATCGGGGCACAATTGAACCCCGAAGTAGACGCCGCACTGCACGAATTCCTTCGGGAAAATTGGGACATTTTCGCCTGGCATCCTTCGGATATGCCCGGAATCCCACGCAGGTTGGCAGAACACAGCCTAAACATCCTAAAAGGATTTAAGCCAGTCAAACAGGCTCTTCGACGATTTTCCGAACCCAAAAGACAGGCAATGGGAGAAGAACTAGCCAAACTATTGGAAGCCGGATTCATCAGAGATATCAAACATCCGGATTGGCTAGCAAATCTGATAATGGTACCAAAGAAGGACAAATCCTGGCGCCTCTGTGTCGATTTTAAAGACCTCAATAAGACTTGCCCAAAGGATCCCTTCCCTCTCCCCCGCATCGACCAAATTATCGATGCTACCGCAGGGCACGATTCATTTTGCTTCCTCGACGCATACTCTGGCTACCATCAAATCAAGCTGGCGGAAGCAGACCAAGCCGCAACGGCATTCATCACTCCTTACGGACCATTCTGCTTCAACACGATGCCCTTCGGACTTAAAAACGCCGGCGCAACATATCAGCGCATGATTCAAACATGTCTGGCTACCCAGATCGGCAAAACAGTAGAGGCATATGTAGACGACGTAGTCGTCAAAACAAAACACGTCGAAACTCTAGTAGACGACTTGAGGCTCATGTTCGACAACCTCAGAGCATATGACATCAAGCTGAATCCGGAAAAATGTGTTTTCGGCGTACTAGCCGGAAAGCTGCTGGGCTTCATCGTATCCGGTAGAGGAATCCAAGCAAACCCAGCTAAAATCCGAGCTCTATCACAGTTGGACATTCCAAAAGACCTCAAACAAATACAAAAATTAACAGGATGCGTGGCAGCTCTAAGCCGCTTCATCTCCCGTCTAGGAGAAAAGGCGTTGCCCCTCTATCGCCTCCTCAGGCGCACCGAACACTTCGAGTGGACGGATGCTGCCACTGCCGGACTCGAAGAAATAAAGGCCATATTGGCAACAAATCCGGTCCTGGCTGCGCCCAATCTGGGCGAACCAATGTTGTTATACATCACAGCAACGCATCAAGTTGTAAGCGCGGTACTCGTCGTCAACGAGAGACAGAAGGGCACAAATTCCCTCTTCAAAAACCAGTGTATTATGTATCCACTGTGTTAACCCCCTGCAAGTCCCGTTACCCGCACTATCAGAAGATAGCGTATGCGGTGTTCATGGCGTCCCGGAAGCTCCGACACTACTTTCAAGAGTGTTCGATAACAGTGGCCTCTAAAGTACCACTCAATGACATTATAAACAACCGCGACGCAACGGGCAGGATTGCAAAATGGGCCATTGAGCTCTTACCATTCGATATAACTTACAAACCTCGGCGAGCTATAAAGTCACAGGTTTTGGCTGACTTTGTCGCCGAATGGACTGAAGCCGAACTCCCTAGAGTACGGCGCATACTCCAATTGGACTATGCATTTTGACGGCTCTAAAATGTTGGCCGGACTGGGGGCTGGCGTTGTATTGACGTCCCCAACCGGGGACACAGTCCAGTACGTACTTCAAATAATGTACACGGACTCCAACAACGCAGCCGAATATGAGGCCCTGTTACATGGTCTCAGGATGGCAGTCTCCATGGGCATTCAACGCCTAGAGGTGCGCGGGGATTCAAACCTTGCAATATCCCAAATAAATGGAGACTTTGATGCCAAGGATCCGAAAATGGCAGCATATCACAACGCTGTCCTAAAAATGTCAGCTCGGTTTGAAGGACTCGAATTCCATCACATAGCCCGAGATAATAACCAAGCGGCCGACGTACTGGCACGCATCGGTGCGAAACATGATGCGGTCCCTCCAAATATCTTCCTGGAATGGCTCTTCAAGCCATCCGTACTATGGGAGGAGGAGCCCTGAAGTGACAAACCGGAAAAAACCGCGCCAATCGGCGATTCAGCCATAACACCTTCAGCCCACGACATAATGGCAGTAATCGCCCCGTGGACAGAACCATTCCTAGCCTACTTGCTTAGGCAGGAACTTCCCGAAGACCAAAACGAGGCCCGCTGCATAGTCGGGCGATTGAAAGCCTACAAGGTCCATGAGGGAGAACTTTATAAGAAAAGTACAACCGGAGTCCATCAAAGGTGTATCTCCGAAGAGGAAGGGCGAAACCTCCTGGCTGAAATTCATGCCGGACTAGGCGGACACCATGCAGCAGCCCGGGCCCTTGTAGGAAAGGCATTCCGTACAGGATTTTATTGGCCGATGGCCCGGGCAGATGCCCAGGACTTAGTCCAGAGATGCGTTGGTTGTCAGCTCTTTGCCAATCAGAGCCATATGCCGCCCACCGCCCTCAAAACTATACCCATTACCTGGCCGTTCGCGGTCTGGGGGCTTGATATGGTTGGACCCCTTAAAGGGGGAACCCACAAGCAAAGGTACCTATTGGGCATGGTGGATAAATTCACCAAATGGATAGAGGCCAAACCGGTCAAAACGGCAGAGTCCGGACCAGTGATAGATTTTATATCCGGGGTAGTACACCGTTACGGAGTCCCCCACAGCATCATCACCGACAACGGAACAAACTTCACAGCCGACGAGGTTAAGTCATGGTGCAAAAATATGGGCATCAAGCTCGACTACGCTTCAGTCTATCACCCTCAAACTAACGGTCAAGTGGAACGAGCAAATGGTCTAATAATGAGCGGCATTAAACCCAGACTAGTGCGGTCACTCACTAAATCTGACACGCACTGGGTCGAGGAGCTCGACTCCGTACTCTGGGGGCTGCGGACAACGCCTAACCGCACTACCGGATTCACACCATTTTTTATGGTCTACGGCGCAGAGGCAGTCTTGCCCTGCGACATTATTCATGACTCACCTCGAGTGCGCATGTATGAGGAAAGAGAGGCCGAGCTTGATCGGCAGGACAGCTTGGACACATTGGAGGAAGAACGCGACGTCGCCAAGGCTCGTTCCACATTCTATCAGCAGCAGGCCCGAAGATATCAAAGCAGAGAAGTACGGGCCAAGACTTACAACGTTGGTGAACTAGTTCTACGCCTGCCGGACAAGAAAAAGGACAAGCTCAAGCCCAAATGGGAGGGCCCTTTCATTATCGATCAAGTCCTGACCGGCGGAGCATACCGTCTACGAAATGCGTCGGATAACCGACTCGAGCCGAACCCATGGAACGCAGCCCGCCTCCGAAGATTCTATGCCTAGCGCCGGACTAAGAGTTCGTCCCCTTCCTCAGTACAAATTTTTATACTTCGGCTGTCTTTTGTTTCTCTTTTCATAACCTTTTTATTAAAAAGCCCCTAAGGGCCTATTTTTGCATTTTTTGCATACACTTGATGTGCCATCCGCACTCATTATACCTGGGGGCTTCTTTTACAGAAGCTCAATTATAAGGGTTTCATGCCCAGCACATGTGTCAAGCTTCCACATGTACCTTTTACTCACCATTATATGCATCGATATGACTAAAGTTTTGGCCAAGCTGGGTTGCCTGGCTCCTGTGCTTACCCCTACGTTCCCGATTGTTCGACTAGGAGGTAAAGGGAGCACCTCTGCGATTGTTACTGCCGAGTCAGCTGGATGTGTACCTCAGACTGGGTGAAGCCGAAAGCTAGCATTCTTAAGGGAATATTCGGTCGGTGACTTAAAAGATGATTTTTTACCTACTCATTTATCCGCCCCCAGATGTTTTTCTGCTTTTTTCGCAGTCCGGACATGCACTTTAGGGCATGCCTCCCAGGGAAAGGAACCCTTAACGGAACTATTCTCCCTGGAAGATGTTTCTTACTAACCATGTAATATAACATAACTAGTTGGGCACTTGTCTGATAAAGCACTAATGACCCCTATGCCTGGTCTCCATGCATACCACAGTTGTTTCTTAACCAAAAAGGTATTTGGACACACTCCGGACTCTAGGGTCCCGAGGTTGAAGCGAAAAGGTCGGCAAAGACAAACGATCTACAATCCGGCTAGAAGGCATTTCACATGTCACTTTAAAGGAAAACATACATTGTCAAATTTACTGATTGTATTCCTCCTCAATCCCGTCTAACAGGCTGTCTAATTTACAGTCCCATTGGGAAAATTTAGCAGCCAACTCTACTTGGCTGTATACTAAACTCACAGGGATCTCCTTCCCATCGGGCCCCACCGGTCCAACTTCGGCCATGTGGTTGGGATCCGCCTTCTTGTAACGCGTCTTCACCATGGCCCAAGCCTCCCTAGCACCTTGACGGAAAGCCAAATCTTCCACAAACGGAAGCGTTGCCGCACTCCCTGAAGCTTCTCCGCAAGCTCCCCAAGGCCCTCGGGTAGGGAGAGGGCTGGCCATAAAGCCTGGACGACGCCGCCCATTGCCTGCCGAACTCATTCGAGCAGTTGCAACAGCTCGGGAAGTTGATCACCCGTCGATATGGGCATCTCCTCCACAGGGCGACCTGTGAGTATACCTACAAGACATATTATGTCAATTTACTTCCTCGTCGAACTCTTCTTCTCAAAGGAGTCCGCTCAAGAACTTACTATAAATGCCGCGACGAAGCCGCTGATTCTCCTTCACGGAGTTGGACAGCCCGGCGCGAGCGCCTTTCAGCTCTTCTCCGAGCTTGGCATTGGCATCCTGCAGCTTGTTCCTTTCTTGCTGCACCCTATTCAGCACCCTCTTGCCGGCCTTTAGCTGGCGTAGTAATTCTTGCCTGTCCAGATCTTGTCCGGCGGCACCTGCAATGTCACTATTAGACTTGCGCGCATGCCGCACAGCGCTTATATTTATTAATAAAAATGTGTTACCAGGAGGGGTCTCTGCGTCTCCTCCTGCGGCAGCAAGCGCGGCCTCAAGTTGGGCCTTGCATTCTTGCAGCTCCTGAGACAGATGGGCATTCTTCTCGGTAAGAGCCTGCGTTTCAAATGATCCTTAAATCAGTTAACATAACTACTTTAAGTCTCGGGGGCTACTGGTAGATATATAACTATTAAAATTCCCTTACCCGTATGTCTTTCACATACTGCTCCGTGGCTCTGGTAAAACCATCTTGAGCGGCACGGAGGTGCGCGTCCCCTGCGTTAAAGGCGTCCAATGCCTCAGGGGAGAAGCACGCTTCACGAAACACTGTCCGGTGGCGCCTATGGTTCATGGCGCTCTCCACCTCAGACTTGGTGGCGGACAGTCTGTCGGTGTCCTCCGTTGGAGAAGGATCCGGCCCGCGTCTTGCGCTTGCCTCCCCCTCCAGGCCGGGCGCTGGAGCCTGGCCGGAGTAGGTTGGATCGGCAACCTCCGCGCCCGCAGTCCGACGAGCGCTTTTTCTCCTATAAAGATCATGAGCACTCAGACGCTTCCTAGGAACGTTGCTCTGAAAATTCAAATATGAGTTATACCGTTGCGGCGATGTTTTAGTCCGTACCGCGCTCCTTTTCCGCCTGCTGGTCCGGACTGACCTTTGTTGGTCAGCCGCCGCGGGCTCGGCTTCCCGCCGTGAAGGCGCTTCCTGTAAAACACCATCGTTCACGAAGGTCAGAAATGGGAAAGGAAGAGATAATGGTGTCCGGACCTTGGTCACAGTCACCTGGGAAGCCGGATACAGTCCAGGGTAGTCCGCCGTAATGGCGACCAAAGCATTGTCCATGCTGAGCTGGTAAAATACCCCGTCGATCAGCTCCACCTTGATGTCCGGATCCTCTTCAGAGGCCGGATCCAGGGATCTTTCTGCATCCTCGGGTTGCGGAGCGGGACTTACCATGTCCTCCACAGTCCGGCGTAGATCCTGTGCCGAAGACATAATGTAAGAAGCCTAAGCTTCGAAAGCATGGGTTGAGCCCTTAAAAGTGTTCGCCTACCCATCCTCTAGGGTTGTTCATGGAAAACCCGTTCAAAGGGTTCGTTCGAAGGAAGTCCTCCTTCTCCCCCTTGTACAGGCTGGACAGGATCTTCACCAGATCCTCGGTCGAATCCGGCCCTTTGCGGCCATGACGGGTAGCATCGTCTTCCCCGTTGAAATCCCACATGGGGTGGCCTCTGTATTACAATGGCTGTACCCCCCGCATGATGCATATCGCCATGACTCCAATCATGGTCAACCCGGAATGGGCCAATAATCTTATTCGTCCCATCAAGTAATGGACGCTCTTGTCTTCCTCCAATCGGGGGCTCCGTGGGCGCCAGCTGAGGCGTTTCTTCAGAGGAGCAGCACTAAACTCCGGGAGGCCAATCCGGACTGGGTCCGGCAGCGGAGCGTCTCCTATGTAAAACCACTCTGAAGGCCAGTCTTCGGACGCCTTCTTGGGAGTACCGGATGGGTATCCGGTCCCGGCGATGCGCCATATTTCGGCGGCGCCCACTTGATATATGGACCCCTCGTGAGAACGGGGTACGAGGCAGAACAACCTCTTCCACAGTGCAAAATGGGACTCAATGCCCAGGAATAGCTCGCAAAGAGCTACGTAGCCCATGATATGCAGGAAAGAGGCGGGCGTAAGGTGGTGGAGCTGGAGTCCGTAGAACTCCAGGAGCCCGCGGAGGAACGGATGTATTGGGAATCTGAGTCCCCTTATCAGATAAGGGACGAAGCATACTCGCTCCCCCTTATTGGGGCTTGGGGTAGCCTCCGCTTGCCTCCCACCTTGATAAGTGACCAGCCCGGCTCGAACCGGGACCATGAAGGCTGGAGGGAGATATCCCCCCGCTTGGAGCTTCACTAGCTCGTTGTGCGGAACAGAGCACCTCCTCCAATCCCCTGGCGGTGGGCTGGGAGCGCGAGAAGAGGAGCCACGTCGATGGTCCATGATGGAATGGATTTTTAGGTCAAAGGCGCTTCAATGAAGTATTCGCGGGAGGAAGATGGTGTGGTTTGGATCTGGATTTTTTCCTCTTTTGTAGGCGGACGACTCGCACGACTAGGGGGTGAAACGTAAAAGACACCCTAGCTTTTCGCATTCGTGCGACGCGTGGAAAAAGGCCATTATTGGGCGTAGAAGCCGAGGAACACAGTATTTATTATGAAGCCGGACACTGTTCGGCAGGTACATGGAACTTGAAGGGAGAACCCGTCTTGCAACGCCGAAGACTATATACGCGCTGGACTTATCGTCATTGAAGCCTGGTTCGGGGGCTACTGAGGGAGTCCTGGACTAGGGGGTGTCCAGACAGCCGGACTATCATCGTCCGCCGGACTCCAAGACTACGAAGATACAAGATTGAAGACTCCGTCCCGTGTCCGGATGGGACTTTCCTTGGCGTGGAAGGCAAGCTTGGCAATACGGATATGTAGATCTCCTACCATTGTAACCGACTCTGTGTAACCCTATCCTCCCCCGGTGTCTATATAAACCGGAGGGCTTTAGTCCGTAGGACACAACATACATTACAACAATCATACCATAGGCTAGCTTTAGGGTTTAGCCTCCTTGATCTCGTGCTAGATCCACTCTTGTACTACCCATATCATCAATATTAATCAAGCAGGATGTAGGGTTTTACCTCCATCAAGAGGGCCCGAACCTGGGTAAAACATCGTGTCCCTCGTCTCCTGTTACCATCCGCCTAGACACACAGTTCGGGACCCCCTACCCGAGATCCGCCGGCTTTGACACCGACAAAGATCTTAAAGTGATTGGTGTTTATTCTATTGATTCTTTGTTTAGTAAATTTAAGATTGATGAAAAAGGGACTGGAGAAGAGTCAACTTTAGTTAAAAGGCGTCCCTATGATTTGGAGGGTGAAAATCTTGTTGAAAATTGATAAAAGTGGGTTTGAAGAGGTCAAGACTTTAAGTAGTGATGTGCCCACTATTTTGGATTACAAAGACTTTAATTATGATAGTTGCTCTCTGATTGATTGTACTTCTTTGTTGCAATCCATGATAAATTCACCGCATGCTTATGAACAAAATAAAGCTTTTACTAAACATATTGATGCTATGATGAAAGCTTTTGAAGAAAAATTGGAATTAGAAGTTTCAATTCCTGGAAAATTGCATGATGAATGGGAACCTACTATCAAAGTCAAGATTAAAAATTATGAGTGTTTTGCTTTATGTGACTTGGGTGTTAGTGTTTCTACAATTCCGAAATCTTTTTGTGACATGCTTGGTCTTACCGATATTGAGGAATGCTCTTTAAATTTGCACTTAGCGGATTCTACTATTAAAAAGCCTATGGGAAGAATTAATGATGTTCTTATTCTTTCAAATAGGAATTATGTGCCCATAGATTTTATTTTTCTTGATATTGATTGCAATCCGTCTTGTCCAATTATTCTTGGTATACCGTTTTTGCATAGTATTGGTGTCGTGATTGATATGAAAGAAGGCAATATTAAATTTTAATTTCCACTAAGGAAGGGAATGGAACACTTCCCTAGAACAAGAATTATACCACTATATGGATCAATCATGAGGGCATCTTATGGATCTAGAACCAAAAATGACAAAACTTAGAACCTATGTGTTATGCCTAGCTAGGGGCGTAAAACGATAGCGCTTGTTGGGTGGCAACACAATGAATAAAATTTATTTTTGCTTTTTGCCTTCTGTTATTGACTGTTAGAACAATTATGCTACTGTTATTATTGTGTTTTGTGTTTTAATTAGTGTTTTTGCCAAGCAAGACCTTTGGGAAGACTTGGGTGAAAGTTTATCTGATCTTGCTGAAAAACAGAAACTTTTGCACTTACGAGATTCGTTGTCATTTTTTACAGAAGAGTGATTTTAAGTTGATTCTTTTTGAAGAGGATTAATAGACAAATTCCTCACGTCCACCAATTTATTTCATAATTGTTGGAGTTACAGAAGTATTCGAAATTTTCAGATTGCTACAGACTGCTCTGTTTTTGACAGATTCTGTTTGCTTTGCATTGTGTGCTTGTTTTGATGATTCTATGGTTTTCTTTGATGGGTTTTGCCATAGAAAAGTTGGAATACAGTAGATATAATGCAAAAACAAAATAAGAATAGGTTTTCTACAGTACTTATAGTAGTGGTTTGGTTTCTTATACTAACGGATCTCACGAAGGTTTTGTTTGAGTTTTGTGTGATTGAACTTTTCAAGTTTTGGGTTATCTTACGATGGATGAAGGAATAAGGATAAGCAAAAGGCTAAGCTTGGGGATGCCCGAGGCAGCCCAATATAATATTCAAAGAATTAACAAGCAAGTAAGCTTGGGGATGCCCCCGAGTGGCATCCGCGCTTTCTACTAACAACCATCGGTATTTTACTTGAAACTACATTTTTATTTAGGGATGGAAATGGGTAGGGTATGGGTGGGTACAACCTTCTTTTGCCCACACCCGTACCCACAGGAACTATCTATACCCACCCACATCAATACCCATGGGCATAAATTGGCACCCATGCCCATACCCGTCGGGTATCCTATGCCCAATGGGTATGCAATGGTACAATATGTAGCATTTAAAATCTTAAAAGGTACAAAAATGAGTTTAAAATTCAAGTGATGATGGGTAAGCAGTATAGCATTGATGCTATGTCCTATGGTGGGCGGCCTCTTGGAGGCATCAAGGGAGTATGAGTGGCGGTTGATGGAAGCCTGACGTAGTGGGAGGTGGTGTGAGGAATGGGGAACGCTAGATCAAGAATTGGACAGGAGTCTGGTAGCAAAGAGTCAAGATTTCATGTTTTCAACGAGCCACATAGGACATAGGAGGAGTGGGCCATAGGAGTTGGATGTTGACCCCACATATCAAAGGAGTTATTTTCATTTATTAACTTTTTTTGGGTATCCATTGGGTTACCCATGGGCGTAATTTTCTACCCATACCCTACCCATATATTTTGCGGGTATGGATACCCATTACCCATGGGTAAAAAATCTCTCCATGTCTTGCCCATGCCCGTTGTTTTTGGGTAGGGTACCCACGGGTACCCATACCCATGGGCAAAACTGCCATCCCTATTTTTATTCATCACATGATATGAGTTTTGCTTGGAGCGTCTTGTATGATATGAGCCTTTGCTTGTTTTGCTTTGTGTTTTAAGTGTTGAATCCTTTCTGGACACACCCTTTTAAGAGAGCCAAAAATTATGCTATGCTTGCCCCCGTGCTTCACTTAAATTTTTAGAGCCATGGACTTGCTTTAGTACTTCACTTATATCTTTTTGAGCACGGTGTGCTTTGTTAATTTTGAAGAAATGCTCCCATGCTTCACTTAGATTTATTTGGGAGTTAGTAAATTTTTAAAAAATTCTCTCTTGCTTCACTTAGATTATTTTGAGAGAAAGAAAAAATTATGCTCATGATCTTCACTTATATTCGTTTGAGCTTATCAAAAGAAATACATGAAAATAGTCCCAAAGTGATAGATATGTAAGGAGGATATAATAAAATCTTTCATGAAGATTATTGGACAAAATAAACTTTGATTATTAGTAATGGTTTTGAGATATGACGATATGATATGTGAGTCATGTTGATGAGTAATTGTGCTTTAGTAAGAATATTGATGTTAAGGTTTGTGATTCCCTATGCAAGCACGAAAGTCAATAGTTATGCAATGAAATTTATATCCTACTTATGGTGCATTATTCGGTGTTACTTATGATTTATGCTTGGATACAAGATTTTTCGCTTTTTGGTCGGTCGCTTCTCAATCTTTTTCCTAGCCTTCATTTTGCACTAAGTATGATCACTACTTGTGCATCCAAAACCCTTTAAACCAGTTTTGCCTTATGAGTCCACTATACCTACCTATATGCGGTATTTCCATGCCGTTATAAGCAAATTTGCATGTGCATCGCTAATGTTCAAAATAAATTTCTCTTTTGTGTGCTCTACTACTCGCGAGGCGGTAAAGGGTAGACAATTTTTTCCATGCTAGATGTGTTATTCTCATGATGAGTGTTTATTCACTTGTCATTGCACGAGAGTACGGCAAAGGTACTAGGGATGCCTAGTCTCTAAATGAATATGGCTAGCCATGGAAAGTGAAAATTATGGTGGAAAAAGGAATAAACTATATTTTCTGTTTGGGAACCGCATATGATGTATCTAGCATGGAAAGTGTTGGGATGCTCCAAGTCATTTTTGTTAGTAGGAAAAGTATGCCTCTCAAAAATAATTTTATCTCTCAATTTAAGCTTTGAGCTCTGGCAACTCTACGAATCCCTACTTCCCTCCGCGAAGGGCCTTTCTTTTATTTATGCATTTTTTATTTTAAATTTGAGTCTCCACCTTCTCTTATAAAGCACCAACTAAGGGGCACTATGATCGTATTTGAGCATTGGGTGTAGCTAATATTCGAGTGTGTTTCATGAATGGATCAATGATTGAGCATGATGGGCTAGGGATAACTTGATTTAGTGTTGATATTTTGAAAGACATGGTTGTTTGTTGGTATGCTTGAGTATTAAAGTCTTTATGTCAAAACTAGACTATTGCTTTGAATCAGATAAAAGTCCATATGTCCATGCTATAAAAAAGAATGTGATGAACATGTTACGAAGCATTCCACATCACAAATTCTAGTTTTTATCATTTACCTACTTGAGGATGAGCGGGAATTAAGCTTGGGGATACTGATACGTCTCCAACATATATATAATTTTTTATTGTTCCATGCTGTTATATTATCATTCTTGGATGTTTTAAATCATTTTATAGTCATTTTATACCATTTTTTGGTACTAACCTATTGACATAGTGCCCAGTGCCAATTGCTGTTTTCTGCATGTTTTTTACATCGCAGGAAATCAATATCAAACAGAGTCCAAACGCAACGCAACTCCTCGAGGATTTTTTTGGGCCAGAAGAAAGCCAGTGGGCCAAGGAAGCACCTGAGGGGTTGCTCGAGGGGAGCAGCACCCACCAGGGCGCGCCTAGGTGGGTGCTGCCCACCTCGAGTGCCCCCGAACCGCCTCTTTGCTCTATAAATACCCAAATATTCCAGAAACCCGAGGGGAGTCAACAAAATATTGATACAGCCACCGCAGAGTCCAGAACCACCAGATCCAATCTAGACACCGTCATGGAGGGGTTCACCACTTCCATTGGTGCCTCTCCTATGATGCGTGAGTAGTTCTTTGTAGACCTACAGGTCTGTAGTTAGTAGCTAGATGGCTTCCTCTCTCTCTCTCTTGATTATCAATACAATGGTCTCTTGGAGATCCATATGATGTAAGTCTTTTGGCGGTCTGTTTATTGGGATCCGATGAACTTTGACTTTATGATCAGATCTATGTTTTTATCCATGAAAGTTATTTGAGTCTTCTTTGATCTCTTATATGCATGATTGATTATAGCCTCGTATTTATTCTCTGATATTTTGGTTTTGTTTGGCCAACTTGATCTATTCATCTTGCAATGGGAAGAGGTGCTTTGTAGTGGGTTTGATCATACGGTGCTTGATCCCAGTGATAGAAAGGGAACCAACACATATGTATCATTGCTACTAAGGATAACAAGATGAGATCTATATCTGCCGCAATAGATAAATGGATCTCGTCTACATCATGTCATCATTCATATTGCATTACTCCGTTTTCTCATGAACTTAATACACTAGATACATGCTGGATAGCGGTCGATATGTGGAGTAATAGTTGTAGATGCAGGCAGGAGTCCGTCTACTAATCTTGGATGTGATGCCTATATAATGATCGTTGCCTGGATATCGTCATGATTATCTGAAGTTCTATCAATTTCCCAACAGTAAATGTTTTCCCACCGTTTGCTATTTTTCTCGAGAGAAGCCACTAGTGAAACCTACGGCCTCGGGGTCTCTTTTCATCATATTTGCCTTTGCGATCTATTTTCCTTTGCATTTATTTTCATATCTATTAAACTAAAAATACAAAAATACCTTGATGCAATTTATTTGTTCCGCGATCTATTTATCCTATCTACCACTTTTTACTCATGTTATTTCCCTATCTTGAGGTGTCGTACTCGAGAGGGATTGACAACCCCTTTAACATGTTGGGTTGCGAGTATTTGTTATTTGTGTGTAGGTGTTGTTTACGTGGTGTGAGGAGGTTCTCCTAATGGTTCAATAACCTTGGTCTCATCACTGAGGGAAATACCTACCGTCGCTATACTGCATCTTCCCTTCCTCTTTGGGGAAATACCGACGTAGTTCTAGCAGACATCAGGAGTGCCCATACCCATGTATTTATGATTCTTTCTTCGGAGGTGGTGATGATGGAGTTGTTGATGACTTGATTAAACTACCCTTCAGATCCTGCAATTCTCGGAGAACACGTTGAAGCATAATTGCATTCTTCTGAATCTATTCTAAAAGATGCTTGTTTTTGGCCACCATGAGCCTTTCCCTGCATCACTTTCACTTGGACATGATATGTCCCAATTGGAAGGTATGTGTGCGCGAGGTGTATTCTCCACTCCATAATTATGAACTAGATTATGAAAGTTGTTACGATGTAACCTGTGTAAGGGCCTCCTGGGGGAAGTCCTCCTTTTATTTGTTGGCCTTCATGGTTACTCATAGTCCCTACAGCTTGATGGGGATTGGGAATAGTGAAGATGCCAGCCAGAGTGCCTCTCTCCGAAGCCGAAGGGTGGACCTCAAGAGAATCCCCTTGATCTTCTTCCATCGTGGCTTCCTCGGTCTCCACCCTCCTGAGTTCCATCTGCATCAACCAAGCATTGTTGTCCAATTGTTAGATGAGGAGGAAGACATGATGTCTGGCCTTGAAAACTCTGGCGGAAAACAGCTCAAAATGAAAAAAGGAGATATTGTTGTGGTACGGTGGTCAAAACCTTTGGGAGATTATATAATGAATTTCTACCGACCAAAAGAAGTATTGTGCAAGAAAACAGAGTCCGGAGGGCACACGAGGTGGACACAAGGCAGGGGGCGTGCCCAGGGGATAGGGCGCGCCCTCCACCCTTGTGGTCTCCTCGTGTCACTTTCAGACTACTTTTAATTTTCCGAATTTCTTAATTATTCCAAAACAGAGAAAATTGCCATTAGAACAGTTTTGGAGTCGGTTTACTTACCTTACCACATACCTATTCCTTTTCAAAGTCTGAAACGTTCTGGAAAGTATCCCTTATGTACTCCTCTGGTGTTATGGTATTAGTTATATTGGTCTCAACATTTATGGTGGTACCTGAGATATAATTTTGATTCTTTGACCTTTTACCACCTTCGGCATTGTTGATTTTGGTGGCACCGGAACGATAGATCTCCTCGATGATGTAAGGACCTTCCCATTTAGAGAGAAGCTTTCCTGCAAAAAATCTTAAATGAGAGTTATATAGCAAAACATAATCACCTACATTTAACTCACGCTTTTGTATCCTATTATCATGCCATCTTTTAACTTTTTCTTTAAACAACTAGGCATTCTCATAGGCTTGGGTTCTCCGTTCATCAAGCGAGCTTATGTCAAATAACCTCTTCTCACCGGCAAGTTCGAAATCATAGTTGAACTCTTTGATTGCCCAATAAGCTTTATGTTCTAGTTCAAGAGGTAAGTGGCAAGCCTTTCCATAAACCATTTTATATGGAGACATACCCATAGGGTCTTTATAAGCAGTTCTATAAGCCCATAATGCATCATCAAGTTTTTTAGACCAATTCTTTCTAGATCTATTAACAGTCTTTTGCAAAATCAATTTAATCTCTATATTGCTCAATTCTACTTGACCACTAGACTGAGGATGATATGGAGATGCAATTCTATGGTTGACATCATATTTAGCAAGAATTTTATGAAAAGCACCATGAATAAATTGTGAACCACCATCAGTCATTAAATATCTAGGGACTCCAAGCCTCGGAAAAATAACTTCTTTAAGCATTTTAATAGAGGTGTTATGTTCAGCACTACTAGTTGGAATAGCTTCTACCCACTTAGTAACATAATCAACAGCACTTAAAATATGTGTATACCCATTAGAGGAAGGAAAAGGTCCCATATAATCAAAGCCCCAAACATCAAATGGTTCAATAACAAGTGAATAGTTCATAGGCATTTCTTGACGTCTACTAATATTACCAATTCTTTAACATTCATCACAAGACAAGACAAACTTACGAGCTTCCTTGAAGAGAGTAGGCCAATAAAAACCAGATTGCAATACCTTGTGTGTAGTTCTATCTCCAGCATGATGTCCTCTGTAAGCCTCGGAGTGGCACTTGCGTAGGATCTGTTCTTGTTCATGCTCAGGTACATAACATCCCATAACACCATCTACTCCTTCTTTATAAAGGTGTGGGTCATCCCAAAAGTAAAGTCCTAAATCATAGAAAAACTTTTTATTTTGCTGGTATGTGAAACTAAGTGGTATAAATTTAGCAACATGTAATTAGCATAGTCAGGATACCATGGAGTATTATGAGAAGCATTTATGACAGCTAATTTCTCATCAAGAAAGCTATCATCAATAGGTAGTGGGTCATCAAGAACATTTTCTAACCTAAACAAGTTGTCTGCAATGGGGTTCTCGGCTCCCTTTCTATCGATAATATGCAAATCAAATTCTTGCAGCAAGAGAACCCATATAATAAGTCTAGGTTTAGCATCTTTCTTTTCCATAAGATATTTAATAGCAGCATGATCAGTGTGAACAGTTACTTTGGAATCAACAATATAAGATCTGAACTTATCACAAGCAAAAAGAACTGTTGAAAATTCCTTTTCAGTAGTAGCATAATTTCTCTGGGCACTGTCTAGAGTTTTACTAGAATAATGAATGACATTCAATTTCTTATCAACTCTTTGTCCTAGAACAACACCAACAGCATAATCACTAGCATCACACATAATTTCAAAGGGTAAATTCCAATCCGGATGTTGAACAATAGGTGCAGAGATCAAGGCTTTCTTAAGTGTTTCAAATGCTTCTACACAATCATCATCAAAAACAAAAGGAACATCTTTTTGCAAGAGATTAGTGAGAGGCCCAGAAATTTTAGAGAAGTCTTTAAGAAACCTCCTATAGAAACCACCATGAGCAAGCAAACTTCTAATACCTTTGATATCTTTAGGACACGGCATCTTCTCAATAGAGTCTATTTTAGCTTTATCAACTTCAATACCTCTTTCAGAAATTCTATGCCCCAAGACAATGCCTTCATTAATCATAAAGTGGCACTTCTCCCAATTCAAGACAAGATTAGTTTCTTCACATCTCTGCAAAACTCGATCAAGGTTGCTCAAGCAGTCATCACAAGAAGTTCCATAAACGGAGAAATCATCCATGAAAACCTCAAAAATCTTTTCACAAAAGTCAGAGAATATAGGAGTCATACATATTTGAAAGGTAGCAGGTGCATTGCATAAACCAAAAGGCATACGTCTATAATCAAAGGTACCGAAAAGGCAAGTAAAAGTGGTCTTTTCTTGGTCCTCTTTTGACACAGGTATTTGAGAGAAACCAGAATAACCATCTAGAAAGCAGAAATGTGTATGTCTGGATAGTCTTTCTAGCATTTGATCAATAAAAGGTAGAGGGTAATAATATTTTCTAGTAGCTTTATTTAATTTGCGAAAATCAATTACCATTCTATAACCTGTAAAAATTCTTTGAGGAATCAATTCATTCTTATCATTAGGAACAACAGTAATACCTCCCTTCTTAGGGACACAATGAACGGGACTTACCCACTTACTATCACCAATAGGATAAATTATACCTGCCTCCAGAAGCTTTAGTATTTCATTTCTTACCACTTCTTTCATCTTAGGATTTAACCGTCGTTGATGATCAACAACTGGTTTAGCATCAGGCTCCAAATTAATTTTGTGCTGACATAGAGTTGGACTAATGCCCTTAAGATCATCAAGAGTATATCCAATAGCTGCATGGTGCTTTTTCAGAGTTTTCAATAATTTCTTTTCTTCATGCTCTGAAAGGTTAGCACTAATAATAACAGGATATATCTTCTTTTCATCAAGATAAGCATATTTCAAAGTATGAGGTAATTGTTTAAACTCAAAGACGGGATCACCCTTGGGTGGAGGAGGATCCCCAAGGATTTCAACAGGAAAATTGTGTTTCAAAATAGGCCCTTGATTAAAGAATATTTCATCTAATTCCTTTCTTTCATTCATAAACATGTCATTTTCATGGTCTACCAAATATTGTTCTAAAGGATCAGTAGGAGGCACGGCAATAGATGCAAGACCAAAAAATTCATCCTTATTAGGCAGTTCTTTATGAAGGGGTTGTCTACGAAATTTAGAAAAATTAAAATCATGAGACATATCCCCTAACCGACAGTAACAATATCTTTCTCACAGTCTTTCTTAGCATTAACAGTTGTCAAGAAAGGTCTACCAAATATAATGGGACAAAAATCATCTTGTGGGGAACCAAGAACAAGAAAATCAGTAGGGTATTTTATTTTCCCACACAACACTTCAACATCTAACTATCCCAATTGGTGATATAGTATCTCTATTGGCAAGCTTAATAGTAACATCAATATCTTCTATCTCAGCAGGTGCAATATCATTCATAATTTCTTGATATAAGGTAAAAGGAATTGCACTCACACTAGCACCCACATCACATAAGCCATGATAACAATAATCTCCTATTTTAACAGAAACAACAGGCATGCCAACAACAGGTCTATGTTTATCTTTAATATCGGGTTTAGCAATCCTAGCAGCTTCATTAGAGAAATAAATAACATGCCCATAAATATTATCGACCAAGAGATCTTTAACCATAGCAATACTAGGTTCATCTTTAGTTCGTTCAAGGGGTGTTCTAGTATAACTCTTATGAACCACAGTTGAAGCTTTAGCATGTTCCTTTATCCTAAGAGGAAAAGGTGGTTTCTCAATATAAGCAGTAGGAGCAATAGGATCAACATTATCAGTAATAGTTTCTTCTTCAACTTTCATAGGTTCTACTACTTTCACTTCAATGGGAGGATGATATTTAAACCACTTCTCCTTAGGGGGATCAACATGAGTAGCAAATGATAGACAGAAAGAAGCTACTATCTCAAAGACAAGTGCATATTTAGTGCTAAAATCATGAAAGGCATCGGTATCCATAAAAGATTTAACACAATCAAACTTAAGGTTTATACCTGACTCATTACCTTCCTCGAGTTCCCAATCTTCAGAGTTGCGTTTAATTCTTTCCAATAAATCCCATTTGAATTCAGTAGACTTCTTCATAAAAGAACCAGTACAAGAAGTATCGAGCATGGATTGATCATTATGAGAAAGTCGAGCATAAAAGTTCTAAACAATAATTTCTCTTGAGAGCTCAGGATTGGGGCATGAATATAACATTGACTTGAGACTCCCCCAAGCTTGAGCGATACTTTCTCCTTCACGAGGGCAAAAATTATAAATACAATTCCGATCATGATGAACCAGATGCATAGGATAAAATTTCTGATGAAATTCCAATTTCAATCGGTTGTAGTTCCAAGATCTAATATCATCACATAGCATATACCATATCAATGCCTTTCCCTTAAAATATAAAGGAAAGGCCTTCTTCTTGACTCCATCCACAAACTTCAACCACATATATTAGGTGCATATCAGGATGTAATGTTCCATCTCCTGCATAAGGATTAGCTAGCAGTTTCTCTATCATACCCGAAGGAATTTCATAATAAATATTTTTAGTAGGTTTAGTAGGTTGAGTGGAAACTATTTATTCTTCTGGTCGGGGTGAAGATACCGCAAACAAACCCCTCAAAGGATTATTTTCCATAGTAACAAGTGACAGTAAATTTCAGCACACTATATAAATGTTTCCTTACCAAATTCCACTTATCAAAGGTGCTTCACTCCCCGGCAACGGCGCCAGAAAAGAGTCTTGATGACCCACAAGTATAGGGGATCTATCGTAGTCCTTTCGATAAGTAAGAGTGTCGAACCCAACGAGGAGCAGAAGGAAATGACAAGCGGTTTTCAGCAAGGTATTATCTGCAAGCATTGAAATTATCGATAACAGATAGTTTTGTGATAAGATAATTCATAACAGGTAACAAGTAACAAAAGTAACTAAGGTGCAGCAAGGTGGCCCAATCCTTTTTGTAGCAAAGGACAAGCCTGGACGAACTCTTATATAAAGAAAAGCACTCCCGAGGACACATGGGAATTATTGTCAAGCTAGTTTTCATCATACACATATAATCCGCGTTCGTTACTTTGATAATTTGATATGTGGGTGGACCGGTGCTTGGGTGATGTCCTTCCTTGGACAAGCCTCCCACTTATGATTAACCCCGCTCGCAAGTGTAACACCCCCAGTGTCATGCTACAGTAACCCTTTGTGATTAAGCTAATCATTTTTCCAATTAGTGCTTAATCACCTTTGTTCAATATCTCATTTGAAATTCCAGTCAATTCAAATTCAAGTGAAGTTTGAAGTTGCTCAAAAGTTGCTGGAAAAATGTTCATCATTTGTCAAAAATTCCATAAAAATTATTTGTTAAGGAACACAACATCACTTTTGTGCAAAGATGAGCATTAGCAATTATAACAGCACCAATTCAGCATTATTAAATCCTATCCTATTTATGAAAAATACCAAATGAATTCTTTTGGTCTCCCAAATAGTTTTGGCACTGCCTAAGATCACCAGGGAATAAAAGGGGCACTTCCCATATTTTTTCCTTAGTAAATAGCATGCCCAACATTTTCTTACCCATCTCGATTTATTAGATAAAAAGAAAAACATCATAAGAAAAGAAAAAGGCTGAAGTGCACTATGCACTTAGGCCTGCTAACTACAGTCAGGCCCAGCCCACCTACCCCTCTCCTTCCTCCTCTATTCACAAAGGGGAGGTGGACGACGGCCAGTCGCCCGTGGCCGCGATGGCCACGTGCCGACCATCCCATGCCTCCCCATCGTCTCCCCCGGCGGATAAGGCCACCCCACCCCTGCCAAACCCTAGCCAGACCCAGATCCACTGCCCCCTTGCTCTCTCTATCGTTCCCGCGCGAGCTCGCCTGAAGCGCTCGCCGCCGTCACTACAAAAAAATACACTTCTGTGATGATACGTGTTTGTCACAGTAAGTCGCGTTTTCTGTCATGCATGTACATCCATGAAGATTTTATGAAAGAATCAAGATAGTCATACATGTGCTGTCATAGAAGTGTTCCATGACATTACCAAAATTATCATCACGGAAGTGTCCACTTCCATGACGATAAATCGCGCATCACAGAAGTACTTTCGTCAAGGGTGACCAACACATGGCATCCACCATAATGGAACGCCGTTAAGCTATCGAGTCGGGTTTTGGATCCGATAACCCATTAACACCCCGACCAATGGGGATTTTCCACGTGTAAAATCATCATTGGCTGGAGGAAACACGTATTGGCTCATCGTTGGGACAGATGTCATCCACTCATTGGACAGAAGGCGCCTATGATACATCGACACATGGCACGGCCCAACAGTGGCCCATTCCTGTGAAAAGGCCGGCCCGTTTGACTTGGTCAAAAGGTGGCGGGCCGGCCCACGGAAAGCCTGTTAATGGCCTGTTCGCATATAGCCCATTTATAGCCCGCTAACCCAAGGCCCGTTACGCCCTATTCGAATTAGGCCCAGTAGCATCATCTGGGCCATCCAATATGATTCCAGCCTGTTTTCACTTCCGGCCCATGTATGGCACATGACGTCTTTTAGCCCATATGAGGCCCTTTGTAACTCTTAGCCCATTAGCGGCCCGTGCTGAAACTGGCCCGTAATGAACAGTGTATCACTTTACACCCATTAACGGCCCGTGGTGAAACAGGACTGTAATGAATAGTTTATCACTTTATACCCATTAACGGCCCGTTATTCCGTTGGGCCATTTCCAACCCAAGTTAACTTTCGGCCTTCTGAGGGCCCATTTATTCTTGGGCTCATTTGCAGCATTCAGTTACTTACGGCCCGTTACTGTCATTTTTTGCTTGTGGGCCAAATTCAGCCCGTCGTTACAGTCGGCCCGTTTGTGGACCGTTAATCTATTGGGCCATTTTCATAGCATCACCAAATATGGCCTATTAACGGCTCGTTATGGTCAGCCCATAAATCGTACGATTTCCATTAAAGGCACGTACAAGACCCATAAATGAGTCGGCCCTTACATGGCCCATGGATCCTACGAGACATAGAAGGCCCATGGATCCTACGAGACGTAGAAGGCCCATGGATCCTATGAGATGTAGAAGGCCCATGGATCCCACGAGACGTAGAAGGCCCATGGATCCCACAAGACGTAGAAGGCCCATGGATCCGACGGCCCATACGTGGAACATGGATCGTACGGCCCGTGAAGGGCCATGGTTGGGTGAGTTGGCCCCGGTTTGAACGATATAGCATATTCAAAGAATTATCCTACTCAATACTATCACCTCTAAAAAAACATACACTATACAACAAAGAGATCCAGGCATAGAAAGGTAGAATAATCCTACTGTCGGTGCAAAACCGGCGGATCTCGGGTAGGGGGTCCCGAACTGTGCGTCTAGGTGGATGGTAACAGGAGACAAGGGACATGATGTTTTTACCCAGGTTCGGGCCCTCTCGATGGAGGTAAAACCCTACTCCTGCTTGATTGATATTGATGATATGGGTAGTACAAGAGTATATCTACCACGAGATCAAGGAGGCTAAACCCTAGAAGCTAGCCTATGGTATGATTGTTGTTCTTGTCCTATGGACTAAAACCCTCCGGTTTATATAGACACCGGAGAGGGCTAGGGTTACACAGTCAGTTATAATGGTAGGAGATCTACATATCCGTATCGCCAAGCTTGCCTCCACGCCAAGGAAAGTCCCATCCGGACACGGGACGAAGTCTTCAATCTTGTATCTTCATAGTCTTGGAGTCCAGCCGATGATGATAGTTCGGCTATCCGGACACCCCCTAGTCCAGGACTCCCTCAGTAGCCCCTGAACCAGGCTTCAATGACGACGAGTCCGGCGCGCATATTGTCTTCGGCATTGCAAGGCGGGTTCCTCCTTCGAATAATTCATAGAAGATTGTGAACACCTGGATAGTGTCCGGCTCTGTAAAATAAATTCCACATACCATCGTAGAGAGAATAATATTTACACAAATTCAATCTGCTGACGTATTTTGTGGCGTGACGTTACACCATAACCAAGCCTTTACTCGAATCGTTTTTATTATACCACCTCAGCGCGTTTAGCGAAGCGGTTTCCTTGGCACGTCTTGTCGAAGCAGAGATCGTGTTCCCTTTATTCCGGGATTCCCATCAATACGGACGTGGTTAACCCAACCGCGCCCGTTGCCACGCCCCCTCCATCGAAGGCGAGTTCCAAACGGTCACGGGGACGGCTCCTGGTATTCTCCCTTTTTATAATGAGACCGAGGCCCGTTCCTTTTTCTTCAATCCTCAATCGAGTTCGCCCCTCGCCCCGAGTTCCAACACCCAGGGCTCCAGATTTGGGCGCTTAGGATCTTCGACAATGTCCAGCTCCGACCTACAGGGCCGGTGGATGCCCTCCTCCGTCACGGAAGAGGACGTGCTAAAGTTGAGAAACGCCAGGTACTTAACCTATGAGGTTTCGCATAGGTTGCCTGCCCAAGGGCAACTCATTCCTACTCCCGAGCCCAGGGAGAGTGTCGTGTTTGTGTCTCACCTCCGTCGGGGGTTAGGCTTCCCCATGGATCCCTTCGTGAGGGGGCTCGTGTTTTACTATGGGCTGGAATTCCACGACTTGGCTCCGGAGTCCATCCTCCACATCTCATCATTTATTGTCGTCTGCGAAGCCTTCCTCCGCACTACCCCTCACTTCGGTTTGTGGCTCAAAACCTTCAACGTGGAGCCGAAGATGATCGAGGGGCGTCAGGCAGAGTGCGGTGGGGCGGTTGTAAGCAAGAGGGTCGATGCTCCATGGCCCGAGGGCTCTTTTCAGGAGGAGCTCGGCTTGTGGCAACAGGAGTGGTTCTACATCACCGCTCCCAGGGGCAGCAGGCAGGTGCCTCCACCCGCTTTTCGCTTGGGCCTTCCAACGTTTGGCGTCATGGGTCAATAGAGGGATTGACTGGGGGGCGTCCAAGGACGTACCAATATTGCAGGGCCGGATTCGAGACCTCCAAGAGAGGGAGATCAATCTGGTCGTAGTGATGCAGGTTATGCTAATTTGGCGCCTTCTGCCCTGCAAACGCTGCACCCTCCGTCTGTGGGAATTCAATCTGGAGGGACCTCGAGCTCTTCAACACTTCATGGGTACGACACCCGTGGAGATGTATAAATTGTTCTTCGGATCACAAGAGATGTGTCCGGACTTGACCGAGGACGCCGGCCTAAGCTGCAATCGCCCGGATACTCAAGTAAGTAGCCCTGTGTCCGGACATATCATCCATTTATTTATCACGGATTTGCCTTTTAACCAGCTATCCCTTGGACAGGAGTGGATAGCGCAAGCAAAACTTATACGATGTCCGGCCCCCCTCCCTGAGACCATGCCGGATCCCGTGTTAGTCAAGATGCTGGAGGTTGCACCTTCAGAAGAGGGCGAAGGGGAAAACAGAAAAACTACCGCCTCTACTAAGGAGGCTTTCAAGGAAGGGGGGATCGAGAATCCCTCCTTCCAGGGGGAGAAGAGGACCGCTTTCGAAGATCCGGAGGCTAAGTCCTCAAAGCGGGGGAAGAAATCTTCACCGGAGGGTTCTGCGCCAGGAGAAGCCCCGGCCGCACTATCTCCCCAAAGGAATCAGCCCTCCAGCGAGCCGTAAGTAGAAAAAGGGGAGTTTTGTAATAAGGGACATCCCTATTTTTATTTCTGAGGATAACCAAAGTTTTTACCTTGTAGTTCGGATCTCTGCCCTTCTCAGCTGAGCTCATCTTCGGGGGACCTTCGTCCGGAGATGATGGAGAGCGAGACACCTCCAACTGCCGCGCCGTCAAGCGGGGCGGACGACCCTGAGGTGTCGTCCTGGAGGGTCTCCCCGAGTCCGGCGGGGCCGGAGAGTTCGGCACCAACTGGTGTACGGCCGGAGGAGCTGAAGGATCTGCTCGAGAGGGCGTCTATCTCAGAAGATCACCGTACATTAATGAGTAAGGTGATTGAAAGAATTTCATCCGCTGAGAGCGGGTTGCATGAGGCCGTCAGAAGTTTGCTGACGGGGTTTGAGGTACGTAAAAATGACATACCTTTTGACAGTTTTGCACATAGAGTGCGCCCTGTATAGATAGTAGCCCCTGAGACTCGGTACGTTGTCAGAAGTGACGGCATGCCGAGGATCATAATCTCAGTGTTAAGATGTCGTCGTTCCTATTCAGGGGGCGGAGCGTTCGGTGGCCAGCCGGACTGATAGAGTTGCCAAACTTAAGCGGCAACTGGACGTTGCGGATGCGGACATCGCGCTGGTCAATAAGCGACTTGACGAGTCACAAGGTGGGTGGTTTCCCCATGGTCACCTGGTAAGGGAGCTGATGCCCATGCCTTACAACATGTATGCTTGATGCAGATGGTGCCGCTACTATGGAGGGCCTTCGGGCAAAGCTTGCTCGAGCCAAGGAGCAAGCCAGAAGGAGTGATGCGGCTGCCTCGAAGGCAGCCGAAGAGCTAAAAGCCGAAAAGGCTGCTCACTGCCAAAGCAGGGAGGAGATGGCCGGAATGGCCGTGAAGCTGAAGGATGCTACCGACCGCTATGAGGTTCTTGAAAAAGAACGCCGAGCGGAGCAAGAGGGCCTGAAGAAGGCCACCACCAAAGCCAAGGATGCCCGTTCTGCAATGCGGGCTATAAAGGAGGAGCTGCGTCAAGCTGGAGACATTGCGGCTGGAAAGCCCTTTCTGCTGCGCAGGAAGTTCACGGATCAGAAGTATGCCCAGTTGGGCCAGCTGTGGGGTGCAGAGGATCGTTATCTGGATTTGGCGGCGAGTGCGGCGGACGCAGTCGTGCACTTCCGAAGCCAAAAGGATCACGAAATGGAAGAGCTTTTTTGGTCTCAATTCCACAGTCCGGAGCGACCACTTCCATTGACCGATCGGTTGGCTGAGTGGGCTGAGCTGAATAGATTGTCCAGATTTGCAATGACGGGTGTGGTGGCTCATCTGTGGCCGGAAAGGCCCAAGCTGAAGAGTTATTTTGGCTTATTGCAGCAATTCCTTGGGGCGGTGCCGCATATCAAGGCGATAAAGCGGTCGGCATGCATAGAGGGTGCACGGATGGCTCTCGCCCGTGTTAAGACATACTGGGCGGAGATGGATGCCACCGATGTTGCATCCCGGGGTTCAAATGAGAGTCGGTTACCCGCCGAGCACTATTTTGGGGAAGTTCTGCAGGGCGCTCGTTTAATAGAGTCGCAGTGCTCGAAAAATGTTATGTTCAAATGATATGTATGATTTATGAAACCATATTTATAATGTAACGGCTTTTTATGCTTGTGCGTTCAAGTATTGAAATTCCTCCTGTGCGGCCGTTAATGTATATGTATATATAACCTGAAAGATGGCAGTCTTCGGCTTCAGCCCCCACGCACATGGTGCGGGGGTGTTTGCAAAAAGGCGCATTTTCACACTTAATCCAACGTCTTGGTCCTATGAAGGAGGTGGTAGTGTAGCAAACAAGGCAACCGGACTATCAGTGGCGGAGGACGAAAAAAATTTGAGGTGGGGCGGACACTAAGACGTAAATTAAATTATGATATGCTGCCATTCACAATATGAAAATACCACTAAGATCACTGAATTGTACATTATCAAACTATTTTACCACACATATCACAAATTTAGAAATCTATTTTTTCCATAAATTTGCACCTTTACTCTTACCTTTGTTCTACCCTTTCTTTTCTTACCCATCTGCTAGATTTCTATGTTTCCCACTCACCGAAAAAAAGCCGACGGTAGCCGCACAAATTACAGTAATAAGCACCTCTCTCACACACACATAAAAAATAGCTAATCAGTAGAAATCCCAATCCCAGCCTAAGCCTCTCTCTTCACTCG
Organism: Triticum timopheevii; assembly: GCA_963921465.1. Lineage (NCBI taxonomy): Eukaryota > Viridiplantae > Streptophyta > Magnoliopsida > Poales > Poaceae > Triticum > Triticum timopheevii. The sequence goes on along the minus strand of OY997270.1, from coordinate 481,294,626 downwards.
ATCTCTCACAATTTGTCGCCTCCCAATCTCTCTCTCAGTCACTGACCATAATAGTAGCACACAGCCGCCAGCTTCTCACCAAGGCGTGCATAGAGGGCAATCGGGGCGGTGATGAGAAATCAGGCCAGCGGATGAGAGGGAATCGGGAAACTGCTGTCTTTTTTAAGGGTAAAAGAATGCACCAGTCGGATGGGAAACTGCAACAATCAGGGCGCTGCTGGCCCTAGTCGCACTGACGGCCCAAATAACGCGGTCTGTGTTCGCTCGAAGGCCCATTCCCTTTTCTCCATTTTTTTACCTAGCGAGACAACCAGGAGCCAGCCATCCAGCGATCCAGCGATGCGTATACCTGTACAAATTGCATCGTACAAAATCAAGGTAGGGCGGGCGCCCAACCTCGCCCTACCGGGTCCTCCGCCTGTGCGGACTATAATGCTTTATCACTTTCACTTAGCCATAGGAGTTCGAAGGTGGAGCTACGATATAGCCCCTTTGGGCACCGCGCTCTCCGAATTCGGGGCGCGTATGTCCCTGATTGGGAAACGGTCCTTCGTCAAAGCGGAGGAATTCTAGACATTGCGGTAGTCGATCGAGTGGTTGACCAGTCTCTCGCTACATCATGACAGTCAGTTTTCGGCTTTCCCTACTGAGGTGCTCGCCTGGCCGAACCGGGGCACAATCGCAGTAGTTCCCCTGGTGCCGTGTTAGCCGATAATACGGAACGTAAGGCAGCAAAACACAGGAGCCGGGCAAACCCAACATTTGACCAAAGACATGATTCGGAGCTGATGCATATAAGGCCTAACTCGAGATGCCGAACACTCCCTAAGGTATTCGGTCTTTATGATAACGGGCAGAACAATGCCCTAAGCCCCTAGTGTCCAGGTACGGGCGAGAACTTCTGACGCGCCGATGCCAAAACTCTAGCCTCCTCCTCGGTTATGGTGGGAAACCGGGGGATGTGTATCAACAAGAGACAGTAAAAAAGGTTTACGCAGGGTCTTAATCTGAAAAGAATCCTTGTAACGGGTCCCTGCTGCACGTCTGCGCCTGTGTCTCTATTGTGCTGTATCCTAGACGGGTGTAGCACGTTGTTCATCTGGAAAAGAGAAGAACTTAGTTTTGAAAAAAAAAGATCGTGCGAAAAATGTATGTAAAAAAGAGTATGATTAAAAATGAATAAAATTGAGCTTTTTATTGGCTCTCATTCTTCGTTCGTGCAGCCCCTTGAAAAGGCGTATGCGGCTGGGAAGCCCCTTGTTTGTTTATGCCGGGCTGCCTAGCCGTGTCCGGGGTCTAAATGACCTGTTTTAGGGGCTTTGATCAGCCAGGCCGAGTTTGTGGCTGTCAAGGCAGTCTCACATCTTTCCGTTGTCGAGGAGCACTCTAAGTTACCCTTTAATGAGATGATGCCGCGTGGACCGGGCATTTTAAGTGTAAGAGACGCGTAATGCGGTATTGCATTGAAGCAGGCGAAAGCTTCGCGTCCCAGTAGTGCTTGATGGCTACTTTTAAATGGGGCGATATGGAAGATTAGCTTTTCGCGACGGAAGTTGTCGGATGAACCAAACACAACTTCTAGTAGTATGGAGCCCGTATTATTGGCATAAGGGCCTGGCGTCGCTCCTTTAAAGGAAGTGCCGCTATGGCGAATTTTGGTAGGGTCTATCCCCATTCTGCGGATGGTGTCCTGGTATAGCAGGTTAATATCACTGCTGCCATCCATTAGGACTTGTGTAAATTGTAGTCCTTCGATTATAGGATCCAATATCAAAGCAGTCCATCCTGCGTTTCGAATACTTCTGGAGTAATCCAGATGGTCGAAAGTAATTGGTTTTGACATCCAATCTTGGGATTCCGCTGGGGTGGACCGTGCGGCATGTGCTTTGGTAGATGCTGCCCTATTTTTCCTTGTTATCACTTGAAGTGAATTCACTGTTTTGACTTCTTGTGGGAAGTTCTTTTGTTTAACAGCGCTCTGCTTGTGGGGTTTGTCGTCGTCCTCGCTTCGTGTGTCGAGCCCCTTGTGTTCGGCGTTAAGTCGGCCGGACTGCTTGAAGACCCAACAATCTCTGTGGGTATGGTTTGCAGGCTTCCCGAGGGTACTGTGAATTTGGCATATCCTATCCAAGATTGTGTTTAGGTTGGATAGCTCGTCACTGTTGTCCTTAAGAGGCAGTGTTTTGTTGTTCGGCCGAGAGCTTTTGAATCCGGCGTTGACCGCCGTGTTCTTTGGGCCATTTTCCTTATTCCGGCGCTGATCTTTTCTGCGTCGTGATTTCCCATTTCCATCCCTAACCTCGGATGTACTCGGGCCGCTGGTGCTGCATCTTGCCAGCCAGCTATCTTCCCCCGCGCAGAAGCGGGTCATGAGGCTTGTTAGCGCGGCCATTGTTCTTGGTTTTTCCTGGCTGAGGTGTCTGGCGAGCCATTCGTCTCGGACATTATGTTTGAAGGCTGCTAAGGCTTCGGTGTCCGGACAGTCGACTATTTGGTTCTTTTTGGTGAGGAACCTGTTCCAGAATTTGCGTGCTGAATCTCCGGGCTGTTGAGTTATGTGACTTAAATCGTCTGCATCCGGAGGGCGGACATAAGTCCCCTGAAATTTTGCTCGAAACGCATCCTCGAGCTCTTCCCAACTTCCAATGGTATTTTCTGGGAGGCTTTTGAGCCAGTGCCGAGCTGGCCCTTTGAGCTTGAGGGGTAGGTATTTTATGGCATGGAGATCGTCTCCTCTAGCCATATGTATGTGTAGGATGTAATCCTCAATCCAGACTCCGGGGTTTGTTGTTCCGTCGTATGCTTCTATGTTTACGGGCTTGAATCCCGCTGGAAATTCATGATCCAGCACCTCATCGGTGAAACATAGTGGGTGTGCGGCGCCCCTGTATTTAGGTGTGCCGTTGTCTTCGAACACTCGGCGTGTTTTGTTGCTTCCTGGGGCCCTCTTTTTTGGCCCGTAGATGGACCTGACCGGGCCATCCTTTTTGCGAGGATCCTTATGTGGATCGTGTGCTGGCTTGTGTGCGGTGCCGCTTGCCGCTCCTAGCCTATCATCTGGTCGTCTATCCGGCCAGGCGGCCTCTTTGTTTTTTGACTGTGGGGGCTCTACGGCCTCCTTGTCGAATTCGGGCAACAGCTTGCGCTTCAGGTAGCTCTTTGCTTGGTGACTATCGCCGTATTTATCTGCGGTATTGAGTACCTTGCTCCATCTCATTCTGAGTACGTCTTCCGCTGTTTTCAGCTTTCGCTTCTGCTTCTTCAAACTTCTTGCAGTGGTGACGAGCCTTTTGTGAAGGTTCTTATGCTCCAGTGATGTGTCCGGCATGAGATCGTCTGGACTGTTGTTTTCGCCGGGGATGGGTTGCTCGTCCAATTCATCCTGTTCGGATGGTTGCTTGGTGGCATGTTCATCGTCCACCGGTTCGCCCTGCTCTACGGCTGGGTCAATATGGGTGTTGTTGTTATCGAGGCGGGACTTCGGGCGGCGCTTGCATCGCCGTTTTGGTTGTTTTTCGGGGGGATTATCCTTCGTCGCGTCCTGTTGTTCCTCTTTATCGCTTCCTTTTGGTGTATCCACCATGTATACGTCGTGGGTTGAGGTGACTTTCTAGTGCCCAATAGGTGCTGGTTCTTGATCGTCTCCGGCATCGTCGTCCATACCGTCGATGTCTTCAGAGTCGAAGTCCAGCATGTCGGTTAGATCGTCGACAGTGGCTACTAAGTGGGTGGCGGGTGGGCTTTGAATTTCTTCGTCGTCCGCATCCCAACCATCCTGACCGCAGTCCGGCCAAGGCTCTCCTGATAACGAGAGATACTTTAGCGAATTCAGTATGTCACCGAAAGGTGAGTGTTGAAAGATGTCTGCAGCGGTGAACTCCATGATCGGCGCCCAACCGGATTCGATCGGTAGGGGCGCGAGGGGTTCGGAGTCCGGCGAGGAGTCCGACACCTCGGAGTCACGAGCTTCACAAGGGACAAGGTCAGTATTCGGCTCCATCGCCGTAGAGGTTGCATCCCCCGAGGCGGTGCCTAGCCACCCATCCTCGATCTGCGCAGCCGGCTCCGAGTTAAGGGTCGGAGCGGGCTCATGTGCGGCCTCCAGGGCACTGTCCGGCAGCAGAGCTAAATCATGCCCATCGGGACAGTGCGGCGCGCTCGGCTGTGGCTCGAATCCATCAAAGATCAAGTCTTCGCGGATGTCAGCCGTGAAGTTCAGACTTCCAAATCTGACCTGACAGCCAGGGGCGTAGCTTTCGATCTACTCCAGATGACCAAGCGAATTGGCCCGCAATGCAAAGCTGCCGAATACGAAGATCTGTATGGGGAGAAAAGTCTCACCCTGGACTGCGTCGTTGTTGTTGACGATCGAAGGAGCCATCAAGCCTATCGGTGACGACACAAAGGAATTCTCAATGAAAGCACCAATGTCGGTGTCAAAACCAGCGGATCTCGGGTAGGGGGTCCCGAACTATGCGTCTAGGCGGATGGTAACAGGAGACAAGGGACACGATGTTTTTACCAAGCTTTGGGCCCTCTCGATGGAGGTAAAACCCTACTCCTGCTTGATTGATATTGATGATATGGGTAGTACAAGAGTAGATCTACCACGAGATCAAGGAGGCTAAACCCTAGAAGCTAGCCTATGGTATGATTGTTGTTCTTGTCCTATGGACTAAACCCTTTTATCCATTTTGATGACAAGTATTTTCGGACGGAGGGAGTATTTGTCTTTTTAGAGATTTCAACAAGTGACTATGACCGGACCTTACCAACATACCCAAAAAAGTAGTCCATAATTTTGATGTTACCCTCTTTTCTTGGCGGTGCAGTGCCATCTGGATACCTCATAAATAAATCAAGGACAAATCTGACCCCTTCCTGAAAAGACATACGGAGCAAAATGAGTGAATCTACACTCTAAAATATGTCTACATACACATCTGTATGTGGTAGTACATTTGAAATCTGAAAAAGACAAATATTTAGGAACGAATGGAGTATATATAAGAGTAGACATGGAGATATATCTCCAGCATGGTCTACAACAAAAATATGCTGGGCTGGTTAGCGCCGGATGCTCGCAACGCGATGACATGAGTTCGAATTCTGTCTTTTAACTTTAGATTTATATATTATATATTACTCTACTTATTTAATATATACTTCTTTCGCTACTGTACTGATAGTGGAACCCACAGAGTACTTAGAATACAAGATTAAGGATGGACTTGTTTCTTTTTAACTTTTTGTACGAAGCTGTAGCCACCCTACAAGTCAAGTGTACACTGTACATGCAATTAACTTTTTATAGAGGGACAATCATACAGGCAATTAACTCAAATGGATCGGATGTCACTCTATTATTTCCAGCATAAAGAGCATCTCCAACGGCAGCCGGCAATTTTCCTCCCGCTTCCTTCCGCGGAGGACGACATCAAACGCCAGTGGCATACATTTTTACAACTCTAACCAACCAGATGAAATTCGTGCAAACACGGACTGATTTCAAATAGGCATGAAGGATTTCATATAAAAAAGCCGGATCTTCATATAAACATGATGGATTTCATTACATTTACATGAACTAAGAGGTGCCAATCCGGCTCTCTTGTATAATTAATACTCCCTCCGTCCGGAAATACTTGTCCTAGAAATTGATGTATCTAGACTTATTTTAGTTCTAAATGGCCGCCCGCGGATCCCTTTGTCTTCCTCATGTCCGTCAGACACTTTCGGGGTTGACGAAGGTCCTCGGAAGAGACGAAGCAACAAAGATACCACCTGAATCTGCGGTCGTCGCCTCGGCGGTGGCCTTCATGGTTCCCAAGTGGCGGCGGCCTCCCGTGTTCTACTTCTCCTCGATGATGGCGGCGGACACGAAGAAGCTAGCCACCGACTCGTCGCTCTCCACGCACCCGGCTTCTGTCTCTGCCGGCATGCCGCTGTCGCAGGCACGGGAGGCACGCCCACAGACACGGGAGGCGCGGCCACTGCAGACACTAGTGGCGCGGTACGACGCGGCCACGACAGCGCCTGTACCGGCGTGCTCACCGCCGTGCCGGCGTGGAGCAACTCGCCACTCCTCATCGAGCTGAACTGGAGCAGTGAGTTGCTGAAGCACGCGCCTGCTTGGGGAGGCAACTGGCTCCGTCGGGCCAAGCGAGGTTGGTGAAGCACCGAGCAGCCTCGCCCGTATCCGGAGGGCTCGGCGGGCCACCCAGCCGGGTAATATGTCGGAGAACGGCTCATCGGAAGCCATCGGAAGAGTGGAGAAAATGGTGAAGGAGGAGATGGGGGAGCGGCGGAGGGGTGCGATTCTTGCCCGTTGTCTGTCTGGCCTTGTGTAAATAGAGGGCGGACGGTAGGAGCTTGGCTGGCATCTGGCCTCGTTTAAACTGAGGGCGGACGGGAGGAGCTCGGCCGGTGTTGCGTTTAATTCCGGCCCACTCATGAACGGACGTGTGGCCGGAGTAGGATTCTCGATTTGCATGCGGGTTTATCGGAGGGGTTTAATGGAGGCGCCGAGCGTGCAGTGGGCGGTGCAGTACTATTCGATTTGACAGCAGTAATGAGCCATCAAATCACAAAGGCCCTCGCCTCTCTTGAAACCGACCGAGCTAGACTGCCCCGCCCTCTAGCCTTTTAAAAAATGTATATACTCCACTTTTGTACAGTAGTAGTATCGACGGATTGCGCCATGGAGCAAAACTTGAAATTAAAAAAAAGGTGGTACATATAGAGAGCGCTCGTTGCCAAATTATGCATATAGTACTATTAAAAAGGCTTGTCACAATAATGGTGTCCAGCACAAGTGCACAACCCACCCTCAAATAAAGCTAAGCACCCTGGAATTCTTTGACAAAACTAAGCACCCTGAAATTCTTTGACAACTAAACTGCTGGCTATATGATGTTGGCCATATATATTGTACGTATATAATGTGAAGAAACGAGTGGTAGTACTATACCAACTAAAAGATGAAATGTAAGAAATACTAGTATGTACGTACTAAAGAGTTAAAGTAACAAGAAGAAACATAACATAGTTCTGCTAGGGGCTCAGCACAACACACCCCTCAAATTAAATTAAGCACACCTGAAATTAAACTTTGCAACTATTCCGGTAGACACTACATTAGAACCACCATGAGCAACGACACTGCCACCTTACTCGGAGTCCTCGTCCACGTCCTCGACTTCGTCCTTGTCCCTCTTCCTCTTGGCCGATACTTCTTTGCTTGAACCGCCAACTTGGTTGTTACTCTTCATCCAGCCCTTGTAGATATTGAAACAAAGGTAGCCATCCATTGCAGCGTAGTGGATGTGGTCTATATTTAGTACATTCCGCTGCCATGCATGACGATGAAACGTGTATGGAGGTTTCTCCAGTTTACCGTACGAAGGATGAAGCATGGCTCCTACCAGGGTCAGCAATGAAGGCTGACGAGAGGACACCAGCCGATTCTTCTGGAGGTCGAAGGTGTTGCCTACAACGAGGCCTACCCGACACAGGACTTCTTTATCGTTACCAAAGTCTACAGTAATGAATTTGACTAGGTTGCTCTCGAGGAAGTCCTTAAAATCCTGGCACTCAACGTCGGCATGGCATATGTGGTAGACCAAGCATAAGTCATGCACGCAAACCTGGATCACGGCGGGCTTCTTCCTCTCTTCGTCCTTTAGATCCTTCTCTCGTCCCAAGACTATGGTGTACTCAACATCTAGCCCAGCAACCCACTCATCATCTGAGTCTTCGAACATGCATCTGAAGTGAGAAAGGCATCCTTTCACCGTCGCGGAAGAATGGGTGTAGATGACGTCGAACTCATCGCCGGTGATGGTTCTAACCTTGTACTCACTGCAGATCGTGGAGATTTGGGACGCCATGGATTTGGGAGGAGGGTTAGGATTAGTGGAACTGCCGTAATGTGAATGAACGGGACGACTAGGAGCGAACCGCCGTGGTATTAAAGGACGTGCGGGGATGAGTAGAAGCGAACTGCCAGCGTGCGAACGGCAGGGTAGTGGCTTTCCATTCTCCCATGATACGGGCTTCCGAGAGCCCTTAGATCTGAGATCAAACGGTTGCATGGCGTGATTCTAGACCTATGGGTGAATATCCTGTCCTGGAGGGTTATTCTGCAAAGTTTCAGCAACTTAGCATGCGACCGTTTGATCTCAGATCCAAGGGCTGCCAGCAGCCCGTATCATGGTCGTGCCTACCACGACCGTCGCGTCGCTTGCGCGGTCGCGCCCTTGGAGATTTAACACAGTGCGTTAGGCTATCTGATGTTGGCATGTCATACATAGTCATCACTTAGTCACTCATACTACAACAAGGTTGGCTATAAGGTTGGCTATAAGTGTATTTTTTTACTCCTCTCTATCTCTTTCTTCATACTCCCTCCGTCCCATAATATAAGAACGTTTTTTACACTAGTGTAGTGCCAAAAACGTTCTTATATTATGGGACACAGGAGTATTTATTGCATTTGCCAAGGAGTTACCTCTTCCAATGAAATGGTGTTGCTAAGTTTGCTTCATTTAATTAGATATAGACTCAAAATTGTCTTTTCACCTAGGTACACACGCTTAGCACCGTTTCTTCCTTGGGTCACCAAACTAGTCTCTCTCTTCTTGATTAACTTGCCACATCAGACTTTATGACTATGTGGCAAGCTTAAGCACCTATAGGAGCAAGTAAGTACAATAGTGTGCTTTACATGGCATTTTTGCGTATGTGGAGGAAAGAGAGGCAAGGAAAAAGTGGAGAAGTGGGCTCTCATGCAAGAGCCAACCTCTACTACATGGTGGAGCATTGGGAGAGGACCTGTATGGAGGTGGTCAGGAATCAGGAGACTCACGCCCGTCGTAGCGCCGCAGTTAAAATGATAATGGCAAGTCAAATCATGGGGCCCACCTGTCCACCAGTAACTCGCTGTCAAATCACACAGCCCTACGTTTGCAGCAGCCTACTCGCTCGTCTTCTCGCGTCTATGTCGAACCGACTAGGCGGAACTGCCCCGCCTACCGCGTAGGAAAAGCCCGCGCAGTATACTCCCTCCGTCTAGGTGACCAAGGTGGAGAGGAAAACGAGAGAACTTAATGTTTTAGTATATTTGCTAAGGCTGGTTGTAATGGTACTAGCCTTAGCAATTTTGATGAGGTGTCATAGAATTAAATGAAGAAAGAGAGAGAGTTGAGTACTACTCCCTCCTTTCCGGTTTATAGGGCTCAATTCAAAAATCTCACCAACCAAGGTAGATGGTGAGTGGTGGAATACTTTTTGTAGTTTGCAAAAGTATCCAATTAATGCTCTTGTTTCTTCAAAAGATTATGTTTACCAATGGATTAATTACAATGCATGCATGCATAAAGTACATGCATTGGTCAATTTTCTCTTAATACTTGCATGCAATGATTTAATGCACCTTGAAATATGAACTTGTGATGGGGAACAGCCAAATTGAGCCTTATAAAATGGAAAAACTAAAATTTTGAGATAAGCCCTATAAACTGGAAAGGAGGGAGCATGTGTCATACATGGCAATAAATAAAGTACTACATGATACTAATATATGATACATGGCGCAGGAGTACTAAGTATTATTAATACAGTTTTGCTAGAACTCATCTAGATGAGATATAATTTGGTCTCATTCATCTTTTATAGCCGTTGGATGTGATGCTATAAGATGCGTGTGTGCTGACGTGGGTTGTATTTGTTCTTGTGCAACGAACTGACCACTTCATGTCATGTTTGATAGTCTCAAGTCATTAAAAGCATACAAGCCCCACATCTCTTATTGGTTGATTCCTCTATTTATGTCAAAAAATAAGAAACAACGTGAGAGTTAATGCACCACGCCTATGTGTTTACTATTTGGTTTTTGTAAGGCGGCCCAGTTCTCGATACGACTTTAATGCAGACGAGGGAGGGAGTAGCGGTTCCCGACATGTTGAACGGTCAATGCATCCTCCTTCAATTAATTCATGAGGGAAGTAATGGGAGGAGGTCCGGGAAAAGAGGTTGCACGATGTGAATGCAATGAAGTTTGCCCTCATTGCCTTCATATAAAGGCGCCCCTCCATTCCAATGCATCTACCACATCGTACACACCTAAGCATTTGCCTAAGAACCTACACTAAGCGCAAAGGAGCTCACTCCAGACCCATGGCGGCGATGCGCGTGAGCGGCCAGCGGCTGCGCCAGATGGTCCACGACATCGGCCTGCGGCATGGCGCCGGGGATCGCCTCCAGACGGTGTTGGAGACCGGCTGGTGGATGGCCACCGTCGATGCCAACTACGACTCTCAGTTGGACCAGATGATCGTTGCCACCAGCAACAAGTTCACCGTCCTCAAGAAGCTCGCGGACGACATCGCCGTACTCCTCAAGCCCGCACGCCCGGGCTCCTCATTGCCTGCCACCCTAATCGGCCTCCATGGCCGGAACCTCTTTCAAGCACTGGTGGCCCTGCGACTGCCCGCCAATGCCACGAAGAATGTCCACCTGGAGGTCGCGCTCGCCGCGAGGCACCTCGCCCTGCAAGAATTCATCGACCTACACATCCATGTGTACGAGCAAATTGTGTACATATGTATCTACAAGGCCAGTGAGGACGCTCCGACGTTGGCCTTCCTCAACCTGCTGGAAGCCTTAGATGCCTTTGCTGAGAAGCACCTCGACCTCGCCACAAAAGCTGCCGCTCCTTAGCCGCCGGTCGGTGGCCCGGCGCACTAAGTTGAGGAGGAGGAGGTCGTACGTTCGTGGATCCATCTTTCTTCTTGCCTTTTGTAACCACCACTGCGATCGCATCATCGTGGCCTTAATTCTTATTGTGCTGTTGCATTCTCCTTCCAGTCAATACTGACATGTGCGATCCCTTTGCTTAATTATATGCATCACTGTAAGTAGTACTCCATCCGTCCATTTATAAGTTGTGCTTACCTTTTCCATCAACTTCGTGCAACGCACGGGCATCTTGCTAGAAACACTAGAATATGTCTATATAATCCGTATGTGATAGTCCATTTGAAATCTCAAAAAAGACAAATATTTAGGTACGGAGGGAGTAATATATTAGGAGTATATCAAAACAATAGTGATTTCTTTCAAGTTTGTGAACAAATACTACTATTCTACTACTTTGGATCCGTCGCAACGCACGGGCACATTGCTCGGAAAAGGAAAAGGCCTGCCACGTTGGCGAAGCACCCCCACACGCCCGGGAATCGGTAGTACTCCATGGCCCGTCCGGCACGACACATAGCTTAGGGAAGGCGTGTTACCTAGAATTTTCACTTTCATGTGGGACCGCCATTGAGAAAACCGACACCCCGCCCGCTGCCGGGCTGGAAAACAGAAACGAGGGGAAGATTTAGATGTAGCACGGAAGCCAAGAAATTTGGTGTCAGACGGGGCTCGTTAGAGTAGGAGCATTCCGTACTAGTACTACTCCTACTAGTACCAAGTTTGTACTCCTAATACTATATTACTAGTACTACCACTATACAACTAGTAGGTACGTGCACGGCACAACATCGTAGGAACAAAAAATGGGAAGATCTTGTTTTGGGTGATTTATCTTTTTTTCAATCAACATAGTATGAATAATATGATGTGGGGGGCACCCATGAAGTTTATGTGGCTTGGTTGCATGGCTACGGAAGGTTAGAGAAAAATAAATAGATAATGTGTTTAGAGTGCACTCCACTAAATAGATATACTTTGGATCCATTGCAACGGACCGGCACATCTATATCTATACCCCCTATATAGTGTGTGAAAAACTTTAAAGTTGGTCGTTAACGAAGCCAATCTGATGGTACAAAGATAGCAAATCCGAGCACTACTGACCATTGGATATCATCCACCAGATTCTGCCACATGTATAATCTAGAAGACTCCATGGTTGAACTTAATTCATGACTAACTTTGCCACAACTAAGCTTAGGCAAAGTTATTAGTTCTTCAAAATGATAGCCACAAGTTGGCAAGCCCAAGGGAATCTTGCCACATTTTTTGTGTGTATGTCATGTGGGGCCTTAGTGTGGCTTGCCTAAGGTGTGGCTTGAACCAAACACTCACCTAAGTTAACTAAACTTGCCTAACCTTACATTCCACCAGATTTTGCCACATGTTAGAATCCAGAAATCTCCACATGTAGAAGCATTGCACAAACCACCAGAATCTCATGCGTGCAATGCACGTGTACCTTACTAGTACTAGTTGGTAGTAGTAAGAAACAAATTCCAGTTTTGGCACGAGCTCATACTGCGGGAGCACCACAAGGCCTACCGCAGGAGTTACATTTCCCTCTTGGGGCCCACGGGACCGAACTTCAGTTGCTTAGTGCCCGGCCTATGAGTCAATGACATGCGGACCTTAAATGTGGCTGCCCACATGTCATTCTCATGGTGGTGGCGTGGTTCACGACTCACTCGTTTGAGATGAACCGGCCGGTGGTGGCATGGCCATGGCGAGGGTTCCACAGCTGGGCGTCGGGGCGTTACGAGGAGTAGATGGCCACACTGGCGGGTACTACCTGTAGTACATAAGTACTCCAACTGAGGATTGATGCCCGGGACGAAATGTGTCACAGTCGTTGGATGAAAATTTGATGGTGCGGGAGTACGGATCGGAGCACAGCAGGAGAGCAGGAAAACCACGTCCAATCGGGTGTGTCTGTGGTAGAAAGTTGATGGTCGCTACAGTTCAGCTGGCCCGCATGTCATGCACACAAAGGCAGAGGAACGGTGGGGCCGAGAGGGATGAGGGGCACATTGGGGGGATGAGGATCCCCTAACGTGAACAATCCTACCATTCTGTCACTGACATGTGGGACCCATAAGCGTGGGTCCCGCCTTTCAACGAAGGAAAGGCAGGGCAAGGCAATGATAGCCACGTCAGAGGATCCATGTCCACGTTGGGGGACGTTGTGCCGTGGGTTGGAGCGGCATCATGGGAATTGCGTGTGGGTGTGGCAGTGGTAGAAACAAGAAACGTGATGGTCGCCGTGGTTCAACTTCCGTGGACAAGTTGTCATGTCTGCTGACACATGTATATCAAAACTAGAGTGTTTATATTTCAAGCACGTGAACAAGTATTATTCTACTACTTTGGATCCATTGCAACGCACGGGCCAGCACATTGGTAGTAGTAGTGTCCATCTCTATCTCTAGAGGCCTTCCCTCGTTCATCCTTTTCTCTCACAAGATAAACTACTCATACAAATGCATCTTGATGTTCCATGGAACGCACGAGGATGTTTCCTTGGGGGTCTCTCCAGCGTGGCGTGGCCGTAGTTGCAAGTTGATGCCCCTTGAGATGCCGATGTTGAGGGGCACTCGGATTTCCTTCGATGAGCAAGTAAGATGAGTTTGATCATGTAGTAAATGCATTCTAAAGACTACTTTCGTGTTCATTTCCAAATTCTCCCCCTACCCACTATTTCACAGGTTAGGCTCGGTGCGAGTGGAGATTGGCTTGCATGTACGGGAGGGTACCAACATCAATTTACACAACATTTACAACTGTGACACCGTTCTCGTAGAACCTTTGTCCAACATTGGGATCAGCCATGCAACGGGCCACCGCATGAATTGGTACGATGGAACCACGGTGAGATTGAATAAGATAGCATGAACCTTGCACATGGCGGTCAAAGCCGGACCATGCTGTCTGCGGCCGATTTGTTGCCTTACGAGTAGGAAGACGTTGTGATCCTTTCTAAACGCATCTTCGCAGTGACAAACCAAGGGACTTATTTTGTATGGGACACGTCCTACGATATACTCCCTCTCTCCCAGTTTATTTGTTTTGAATCTTTTCGTTTTATAAGTTTCAAATTCAAATTTAGAGCTCCCCATCACATGTTGAGATTACAATGTCCATTAAATTGTTGCGTGCACGTATAGTAAAGAAACAAATCTCGAGTTTGGCACGAGTTCGTGCTGCGGGAGCACCACAAGCCCTAGCGCAGGAGTTACATTTCCCTCTCAGGGCCGTCGGGACTGAGCTTCAGCGCCTTACTACACCTACCTTTGAGTCAATAACATGTGGACCCGATAGGTGACTGGTCCACATGTAATGCTCTCGAAGGCAGAGGGGCAATGGGGCCAAGAGGGGTAAGCCACAGGTCGGCGGACGTGTGGTTTCATGGGTTCGAGCGGCGTCGTGGGAATCGCGTGTGGCTGTGGTAGAAACTTGATGCTCACCGCATTTTAGGTGGCCCACATGTCATGCACACAAAGGCAGAGGGGCGGTGCGGTCGAGAGGGGTGAGGCGCACGTCGGGGGGCATGGTGCCGTGGGTTGGAGAGGCGTCGTGGGAATAGCGAGATGAAACATGATGGTCGCCATAGTTGAACTTCCATGGACAAGCTGTCATGTCTACGAACACATGCACTGCATACCGATCACTGGAAGGAGTAGCAGAGAAAGGTATATATGCGGATAAATAGTTCCTTATAGTCAAGCGGACCCATGCTACTACTCTGTTCCAAAGACGTGCACACCATCGAAATAGTCCATCTATATCAATATACACCGAGAGAGAATAATTTTTTTACAAGAGAGGAAATAGTTCATCCATCCATAATGCCCTCCTGCTGGTGCAGCCTTTTCTTCTTCTTCTTATTCTTCTTCTTCTTCTTCTTCTTCTTGTTGTTGTTGTTGTTCTCATTTTCTGTGGGAGACGGCTTCGCAACAAGCTCTTTGGACCTTGCAGCTATCTCGAAACTCACACGGGCATCGAGGCCCGCATATTTTATCCGCTCGTACGTCAAGGGATAATTCTCCCATCCAGACGACCTTAATGCCACCGTCTCGTCACCCTTCTGAAGATTTGTACCGAGCACAAAATTTGCTACGTCGATAGGGATGGTGTCTGTTTAGCACAATCTTCTATAGGAATTTTGATTCTGGTTTGTAGGTCAGCGATGCTTTTCAAATCAAGGTTGTACGGCTCCAGCTTCTGTTTGTCCCCTTCGATGGCTGCCCCACAGAATTATACGTACTCCCGAGACAAGAAATCGTGAAGCTCACCTGGTATGGAGGGCGAGTGTATGATGTGGTACACCAAAACATCATATTCAAGGCACAGCTGAAGGACGGCGGCGCGCTGGATCTTCCCAGGGGCACGCTCCGTGTACTCTGCGTCGAGACCGATGACCCTCGTCTCTACCTTTTCGAGGGAGTTGGATACATTGTTGATCCACTGCCAAACAACCCTTGGGTGGACGGTGACGGTGGCAACTATGCGCATCGAGCCTTCGACGAGGACATGTTGGACCCTAAAAACCTACATCTCGATCTCTTTCGCCATTTGGAACCGCTGGAACGGAGGGCTATGGTTTGGACAATTAGGATTAGATGGCTAGTCTAACTGAAGTAGTAGATGATTATTTAAAGAGGTTAAAACAATGTGAACGCAGTGGGGTTTGGATGCAAATGAAGACGAAGGGGAGGTGAAGAAGCCGAGGAGAATCGGTTCCCGATGGAGAAGTAAATGGGAGAAGTGGCGTGCAGGCAGTTGATTAGACGGCTAGGTAGACTAAACGAAAAGGCTATGCGGGTAGACTGATGAGTCATACCTGTTCGTGTACGTGCCCATCCTTCCTGATAGGTGGGACCTACGCAAACAGATAAAAAATGTGTCGTAGCTTTTTTTTGAGCGCGTGAGTGGGAGACACAACATTCTCTGGTTAAGGAATACTCCCTCCGTTTAGGTGAGTATAAGTCACCTTATGAAAATCAGATTTTCCCAAAACCTTTAGGCGTGGAGCATTAACTTCCTGCTCGATCCCCTCCCAGCCTCATTAGTCGACGTTCTCTTCCTCTGCTGACGCGTTCTACCTTTCCAATTTTCCTCTTCTCAAGTGTGGAACGATCTGCATGCCATCCTTGATGCACCAAAACGACCACTCCATGCATCGCGGCAGGGCGTTGATTGGGCATGCACGAGAATTTGGTTCTGCTCGCAATATGGATGATACCTGAACGATGAAGTGAACAGGCATGCTAGCATGGGAGACCTATTTCCGCTATACAATACTGGAGTACTCATGTTCCTACAAGTAGTAGTAGTAGTAGTAGTACAACTGTGGTACACTTGATGGTCAAAATACTATTCATCCGGTCCTCACAGTGAAGTGACAACACCCTGCGCCTGACACTAGTCCAGGCGGCGTGTTCGGGTTACCAAAGTCAGCCTCACCCTGTGCACTGTGCAGTCTGTCACCGCCGTTGTACAGCACATTGGCGCCTCGCCTCGTCTCCCTCTCCGCTCCCATAGCACCACTCCATCTCCATCTCCTTCTCCATCTCCGTCTCCGTCTCCATATCACTATGCCCCCGTGTACCGTCGCCTCACTCACCTCCCCCAGTACCACTATTCCCTCACTAGCCGCTCCAGCACCGACATCCTTCTCCCCCGTAAATCAAGCCCCCTTCCAAACTCCACCATGGTCGAACGCGAACCATGCAGCATCCATATGATTCGCGATTGGAGCAATCTTCCCAGTGACATCCTCGACCTCTGTTGTTCGTGTATGGATATGTTGAGCGCCATGCGGCTGGTTGCATGCTCGAGGGACATGCACACGGCCATCATCGAAGCGAGGCCTAAGCTTTTCAAGACACCCTGCTTGCTGCTATCTGGTCTTGTGAGATTGGCTCACCATGATACGGAGGCGTACATGATGCCCATCGACTTCAATCCGATCTCCATTAGCCGAAACTTATTTGCAGGTATGTAGTGGGTCGCCATACATCATTTCCCTCGACATCAATCCGATCACCATCGCCCGAAACTTCTTGGTAGGTATGTACTAGGTCGGCATGAACTCCCACTGGATGGCTGCCTTCAGAGAAGATGGTAAAAAGTTGGTGCTCGTGAACTTCCAGACCTCCCATGAGATTATCCTTCCTCCGTTGGATTATATAGAGTATTACCATCCAAGTCATCTAGATTACTACGTCAGTTGGACGGACCTTGTTTTGCAGAAGATTGTAATCTACCAAGTGCCCACATGACATGCGAATTACACAGACTTCAAGCTAATTGCCTTGTTCGACCACGGACTCGCCTATCTTTACGCCGGTGCCTTCTTTAGCTGGAGACAACTCGGCTCGCAGTGGATCATCGTCAAAGATGATACACACTTATGTGATGCTATTGAACACAATGGTATCATCTACGCGATTGACAAAGCAGATGGCACCACGTATTGCTGGGACGGCGCGTGTAAGTTGTTTCCATCTCATGTTAATGATGACACCATGACACTGTTTGAACTTTTTGTGATGATTGGCATATCCCTGTTTGAGCAGAATTTGAGTAGAACTATGGCAATGTATTAGAGACGACATAAATCAGCTATATTTGGAATGAGTTAATTCATGCGATTGTGACCATGTCATTACAGCCAATTTGTACCCTGAATAATCAAACGGTTAGGAATATATGGATATTATCCTTATTTTACAGTAATCTATATACTACTACTAAATATGAGAGTGTATCAATGGACATGTTAGTTTCCTCATTTTCATGATGTAGAAACATGCACCACACTGTTGGTTTCATCTAACCATACATTAGGGAAGTAAATGTGCATATGGAGAACTCTATATTTGGAAGTAGTGAAATCCTGCAATGCTTACCATGTGTACATACCTATATTCGTCCTTCAGCAATCAATGGCTAGAATAATATCCTCACAAAAAAAATTCCCATAGAACACGAGTATATAACAATGCATGGCCTGTTAGTTACCTTGAAGAATTTGTTTGTGAGGACAGAACATGATTACATAACATGCATGACATGGTAGTTTCCTGTCAAGAATCGTTTGCGAGATAACATGAGTATAATCATGCATGGCACTTCTATATTTTTGAACCCAGTATACATTTCCCTGTATTTTCCTTCCAGTTCCAACAGGGACATATCAATGATGTTTCTTGCATTATCCTACTCATACTCTGAACAATGCTAATCTTACATTAACAATGCCTGTCCTTTTTTATATGATGCAGTGTCCCTACAGTTACTGCCCTTTGTAATCACACCACCTTTTCCAAAAACAGGGAAGCACAACTGGTTCCTCGCTCGATCAGACGACGGCAAAAGACTAATGATCATTCGGACACATGATCCGGAAAAGTTATATTGCAAAAACGCCACTGTATACAAGCACCGTGTAATATGTGAGTATCCGAACAGTGGCTGTTACGTCTATGAGCAGGATACCAGCTTGTTGGGGCCTTTAGGATTTTTTTTTAGTTGGAGGCGGGTAAACAGCCTTGGTTCACACTCTCTGTTTCTCGGACTCAATTATCTGATTAACCAGGAGATCACCGTTGGCAAGGACCTTGATGGCAGAGAGGCTCTATTTGCTATGGAAAACTGTGTCTACACGGCGAGCCCTAGGAGTTCGGGAGCAAACTCCCTTGATTGTCAACGGTACAGCCTACAGCCAAAAGAAGGTGAGAATGACAAAGGTATCCGGATTAACTTTGATCCTTGGATGTCTCAATTACAACAGGCAATGATGTGGTTCAAGCCTTCAGGTTGATAGGTAATTAATTGGGTTGTTGCATCGAAAGGGTGGAGTACTGGTGTCTCCGGATCACTGGTCGCTGAAGCGGGGCTGCAAATTATGATGGTGTTGGATCATCTCTTCGAATGACTTTGTTGTCTTTGTTGTTGCTTCTGAATGGGTAGTTCTTTCTTTTGTTATGCATATTCTTTGTCATTTGGTCATCCTCTTCTATGTCACTCTTACTATGTAATAGTTGCTTCTGTTTAGAATGTCATTCTCGTCTGGATCATGAGAGTCTGAGCGCTGCAGATGGGTGTGTTTTGGTGGTGTAGCAAGACTTCTTATGAACTATCATGTCTTGTTGTTTATGTCAGTAGTAGTCACTAGTCAGTGTTTGAATGTTGTATATATCGTTGTTTCAAACTGTTTATTGCCTCGAACTACTGGTGGGCTAAATGAGAGCATCACCATTCTCCAGTGTTCAGAGTATATCTCCTTTTTTTAAGTTATATAATTTGAGCTCAATGTCTTTTCGATGATGTACACTTGTTTGGGCCAGTGAGGTGTCATTGAATATGGGCCGAGTAGTAACGCAATGCCAAACAGGTCAATTATGACTCTCGGGCCGGGCTCTCAAAAGATCAAAAAAAGGTCGGGCTCTCCAAAAAAGAAAGAATAAGGACTGGTGCCACCGGTGTTTTCATGCGCTTGTGCGCCGAGAGCATATTGGCGCGTGCTCGAAATTCATGCTACCTTTCCAACCCCAGTCTCCCGCCCCTCCCCCACCTCTGGAATCTCGATTCCTACTCCAGTTCCCCCCAAATCCCCCTCCTGTACTTCCTGTACTCAAGCGCACTATCATGTCACCGGTCAACGCGGATCTCCGAGTCGGAGATCCTGAGGTCCGTCCTACCTTCGGTCGCTGCGTGCTATCGCTCAACAGTGGCATGGCGGCGCTTGACGACCAGTTTGCCGGCAAAGTGCTGATGGTAACCATCAATGGCGACCGGCCTCCCGTCTCGCCGGACGACCTTGTCAAAGCTCTTGGCATTGCGCACAGCATCCAAATAAGTGACTTGATCGTCGAAGTTTGTCCGCTACCGGCTGATTTCTTCGTCAGGTTCCGGACAACTTTCGACTGTAGTCGTGTGTTCGAATCTTCCTAGCATTTGTTCTGCGATGGCGCGCTAGTGAGCTTTGATTGGTGGCACCTAGGATGGGGCTCGGTGCCCTCTGAGCTTGAGTTTTTAACAAAGCTTACCTTCCACGGCATGCCTTGACGTGCTTGGAATAGCGAGTCCATGAACGAGCTTATCAACGACCTTGGAGGTGAGCTCATAAGTATGTTTGTTCCTCCAGACAGCTGGGCTCTGACGGTTATGGCATGGATGAAGAAGTCGTCCACCATACCGAAGGTGATTGGTGTTGAGATACCGGTGCAGGAACTAGGGTTGTACTATTCGTCGCCACCAAGGCCGCCACGGACCATGTTAGGGATGTACCTGTATCGAGTGTTCATGCATGTCGAAGAAGTGGTCAATCCATCAATCGAAGTATTGCCGCCGCCGCTGGTGCCAGGGTCCATTGACGACGTCCATTACAGGAGTCAATGTCAGACTTTCCCCATGTTGCTCGGAACGATGGATGGCACAGGGCCTACTCCATCGCGTGGCGGAGGCCACTTCTTCTTTGGGAGAAGAGGCAGGGCTGGCTGCCTGGATGTGCTCTAATTTGAGGTAACAACTGAATCTTGTCAGATACTAGTTAAATCCGAGCTATGGGTGTGAAGCACTAATATGCCAGCACATTTGATTGTGACCTATTCTAATTTTATACCTGAACTTTTTTTAGAAAGGGTTGTACGTCAACTTAATGTGCTAGCAGAACTTATTGTGTTGTCTGTCTGTTTTCTTTGAACAACATTCAAGATATTTCCCCGTCATTGATAAAGACGATGAACCGTTATGTACAACTTCGTTGGTTTCAACATAGCCCTTCCCGTAGTGATCCACTGCTTCCATCCTGATTGTGCCGCCTGCGAGAAATTTTTCTATGCAAGTTCAGTGTGCTATGATGTTCTATATGATTGTGTCAACTATATAAGTTTTTACTGAGCAGCAGCAATGCATATGGCTGAAAGATGTATTTACGAGCATCGACCGATGGGTCTCTCTATCTCTATCTCTCTCTATCACACACACACAAGCGCGCGCGCACGCACACGCGCACACACACACGCGCAAGTGGGACCCGTTGAATTATTTATTTGCTCGTGAAAACTTTTAATTAGGTTCCACGGTAATCTAACTTTTTACTTAAGTTATTAATTAAGCTCAGTGACTTCAAAAAGTTGTACAGAAGCCTTGTTTGGGCCTTTCCGATGTCGCTGAATGTGGGCTGAGTAACCATGTTAGGTTGTACTGTACTACACAGGCCTTTTTTTCAACATCAGCAATGCAACTGGGCCGACAGTTGTACACAATATCCGGGTCAACTTGTTATTCTCCGCCCCGCTGGGCTGCAAACTTTCCTAGGAGATATGCATTAGGCTTAACAAGAAAATGGACTTTAAGAAATAATAAATGGGATGTAATTATAATAACTGGGCAGTTACTATGCACCAAACATGTAATTAGTTCAAAAAATATATTAATTTTGGAATTTGAAAATTTTAATTTCATTACTTGTTGCGCGCATAATATTTCGTTGGATTTTAACGTAATACAACTTTATTTTGAAATTATATTTAACCTGACTAGAAATTTCGGATAAAAATATTTCGGATCCCATCAAAGTGTGGGGATTTTTTTGAATTCTGTTTTGAGTGGTTGTTTGAAATTATTAATCGTTGTCCTAGCTAGAAGTTGGGCTGTACTTTTAACAAACTGTAAATGGGTTGTAGTAAATTCCATTAGAATTAAAAAATGTGCTGTACATTCTTACAAATCGCAAATGGGCTATATGTTCTCTGCCAAATCCGAGCTGTGGGCGTACTAAGTTGACGCGTACCAAGGGCTTTGTCAACTTAGTCAATATAAACGATTCTAGCTGCAGTGATCGTACGATGTCCATCCAACGGCCATAGTGCTTCTTCAACCTCTGGTCTTCTTGCTCCAGCCGCCCAAAGCAGCGCCGGTCGTGTCGCGTGCTCCTGCCTCGTGGCCGGCTGTGATGCCGCGGAGGCCTCACCGCCCCGTACTACTCCCACCGCTGGCCAGACCATCCCTCTACTCACCCACACCCACTATTATTCTGCGGCGACGGCAGCCTCACACCGCAGCCGAACCAGTGAACCCTCGTACTCCTCTCCGTGCGGGCTTCCACTGATGTGTCTTCCCCGGCTCCGCGTTGTCCCCTTCCTAGGCCTCGCCGTCGTCCATACCACCACCCTGGTGCTCTCGGCGCGGCATGGTCGACGTGGTCAACGACCGACTTCCATCGGAAGAGTACTGTACGTGGAGAGGCTGACAGCTGGGTCCAGGCGGCCGCAAGGAAGTGCCTCCTTATTACGTGCAAAATAATTATTCCTCCACCTGACATCAGCGACCCACCGGACGGGCCATCTTATTTCGCGAAAAAAACGTTTCCCCCTGACAGCTGGGACCCACCGGACGGGCCACCGTATTTCGGGGAAAAAACGTTCGCCCCACTGTCAGCTCGGACCCACCGGAAGTGCCTCCTTATTACCCACAAAAAAATGAATACTCCCCCTGCTAGCTGGGACCCACCATGGTGGGAGGCTGACTTGCGGGCCTACTAAGTTGACTGGGACGGGGGCCTTTGTCAACTTTAGTCAATATGAACGATTCTAGCTCCAGTGACCGTAAGATGTCCATCCAAGGGCCGTAGTGCTTCTTCAACCTCTGGTCTTCTTGCTCCAGCCGCCCAAAGCAGCGCCGGTCGTGCCGCATGGTCCTGCCTCCCATGGCCGGCTGTGCTGCCGCGGAGGCCTCACCGCCCCCTACTATTCCCACCGCTGGCCAGGCCCTACGGCGACGGCAGCCTCACACCGCAGCCGAACCAGTGAGCCCTCGTACTCCTCTCCGCGCGGGCTTCCACTGTCGCGTCTTCCCCGGCTCCCCGTCGTCCCCTTCCTAGGCCTCGTCGTCGTCCACTACCCTGGTGCTCTCGGCGCAGCGTGGTCAACGTGGTCAAGGAACGACTTCCATCGGACGTGGACTGTACATGGAGAGGCTGACAGCTGGGTCCACGGCCGCAGCAAGGAAGTGCCTCCTTATGACGCGGAAAATAATGATTCCTCCACCTGACAGCTGGGACCCACCAGACGGGTCATTGTATTTCACGAAAAAACATTTCCCCCTGACTGTTGGGACCCACCAGCTACATCTTCGCACACAAGGAAGTGCTCCGGGCAAAAAAAACGATTCGCCCCCCTGACTGCTAGGACCCACCAGCTACATCTTCGCAGGCAAGGAAGTGCCTGACAGTCGGGACCCACCTGGTCGAAGCGTACGTAGCATTGTCATTCTGGTCGCAAACGTGTACATACATATATACTGGTGGATGTAGAGGCGCGCACGTGTCATAGTAGAGGCGCGCACGTATCATGTACACGTACGTACAGCGGCCAGGGTGGAAGAAAGAAAATACGGCCACGTATGTGTACATACGGGGGGGTCTCGAATGCCTACTCGTGCATACGTACGGCGAGGGCTCATGTACATGGCTGGGTTGGAACGGAGAAACAGCGTCGTCATCATGTTCATGGGGAGGCAACGGAATGCGTCGTGTTCATGGGGAGGCAACAGAATGCGTCGTGTTCATCGGGAGGCAACAGAACGCGTGGGAGCCAACCGGCTAGGTCGGAACAGAATGCGTGGTCGTGTTCATCGGGAGGGCTTGGACGGAACAGGCGATGGAAACGAGGCCTGGTGTACCGCAGAACGGAGGAAACGAACCTCCTACATTCAGAACGGGGTCCTGCTGATTGGGAGGGGTGTGGCGTACCGCAAAATGGAGGAAACGGACCTCCTACGGTCGAAACGGGGGTCTTGTTGATCGGGAGGGGTGTGGCGTACCACAAAACGGAGGAAACGAACCTCCTACGGTCGAAACGGGGGTCCTGTTGATCGGGAGGGGTGTGGCGTACCGCAAAACGGACGAAACGGACTTGTGTTGGAGCGCTACGGTCGAAACGGGGGTCCTGTTCATCGGGAGGGGTGTGGCATACCGCAAAACGGGACTCTACGGAATATTGTTCATCTCCACCGTCGACCTCCTCCAGCCTCCACGGGCTACCATCGACCTCCTCCAGCCTCCACGGGCTCCTGTTCATCCAGCCTCCACCGCGCTCTACTCCACCGGCTACTGTTCAACCACCCCTCCACGGGCACCCCTCCACCGTCTACTATTCATCCAGCCCTCCACACCACGGGGTCCTGTTCAACCACCCCTCCACGGGTACCCCTCCATCATCTACTGTTCATCCAGCCCTCCACACCACGGGGTCCTGTTCATCCAGAGGCAACGCCACCGCTCACTGTTCATCCAAGCCCCCCCCCCCCCGGAACGCTCACTGATCATCCAATCGATCGGCTTCAGTTAGCAGCAGTAGCGAAGGAATCGCTCGATCAGGTTCAGTTAACAGCCATAGATCGATCGCTCGGGTTCAGTAACGCGTAGCCTGCAGTGCAATCGCTCGGGTAAGTTAGAGCCCAACGCCTCGCTCGGGTTCAGTTAGAGCCAACGCCTCACACACACGCGCGTACGTGTACGAGAGAAATGCGCATCGCTCGGCCCCCAACCTCCCACCGTAACCGGGAACTCCCCGAAATTTTCCTCCCCCTCGCTTCTACCGTGATTTTTTCCGTCATGGACGGCCCAACGAATGTCATGCAGCTGCGTCTCCGGCCCGCCCAGGACGAAAAGCCCATTTTCTGTCATGATTTTTTGCCATAGAAGTAGGAGCCCACCACATCTATAATGATACCGGGTTTTGTCACAATTATTGTCATAGAAGTGTCATATGTATGACAGGAAAAAAATTCGTTCGGCCCAAAATGTCATGGATGTGTCTTTTTTTTGTAGTGCGTCCCCCACTCGATCCTGCGGCCACCGTGAACTCTCCGCCGCCTCACCGTGCCACAACGACGCGCCATCCTCGGCTACTCCCTCTGCACCAACTGGAGCGAGAAGGGAGCCACCACTACGAGCCCGACCACCCCTTCTTCCTCCTGCGGCCGTCTTCGTATCCGGCGCCGATTCACCGCCATTGGTCCTCCCCGAGCCCGCTAACGCACACCTACAGGCTCACGGTGAGCAGCCGCATCGCCTCCCCCTCTCTCTGGCCTCTCCCTGTTGCCGCAGCCGCCACTTTTGCCGCGCCCGAGCACCTCACCGCCGACGAGCTCGTAGTCATGCCCTCGCTGCCCGTCGAGCTCAAACGAGCTCGGGTTCGTGCTCAGCACGCCCGTGCGAGCCCGAAGCACCCATCCCCGTGCTCTGCCGACCCCATAGCGCCAAACCCGAATGCGGCTGAACTCCGACAACCGCCTCGCCTCTCGCCATCGCTGTTCCAGCCTGTTACGGGCTGCACCGTCACCGTAGATGGATGTGGCGTCGAACGCCCGTTCGAACGTGCCTAGCCGCACCTCTCCCCGTGCCCCGTAGCATTTTTCCGGTGAAGTCCGGCGATGCTCCGCTGTGGATTTGGTCACCAGAGCTCTCTCCAGCGCCGACGTGGCACAGTGAGCCCCACCCTAGGTCGCTGACCAGTGGGCCCGGGTGGCCCAGTTGACTGGGTTCACCGAGTCAACTGCTGACTGGGCTGCCTAGTGAGATTGACGTGTGGGCCCCACTTGTTTAAAATGTTTTAAAAATAATTAAATCTGCTATTTAAAATATGTTAATTAATTAGTAATTAGTTAGCCGCTAACACTAGGGGCCCACCCCGCTAATTAGCCTGTTAGTTTAGTTTAAATTACTGTTAAACTAATAGAGGACGACATGTGGGTCCCACTGGACCCATTGGTCAGCTTTGACCTTGTTAGCCGCTCTGTTGACTGTTGACATCATCGACACGTCATGCTGATGTCATATTCCATTTCTGTTAATTTGAATAATTCCAGAAAATACTTTAAACTTTAGAAATTCATAGAAAATAAACCGTAGCTCGGATCGAAAAACTTTATATATGAATGTTGCTCACAACGACAAGATGAATTCGAATATGCGGTCTGTTTACCTGTCAGATGCCTCTAGCTATCTGAACATGGAACGTTCCCCCTCCGGTCATCTGTCTGACACAGGTCCAGAACCGGGAATACCTTCCCGGTTGAATTCCCCCTTCACCTATATCGTGTAGCCATATGTTAGGTCACACTCGGCATAGCATATTGCCATGTTATGCCTTTTAATGATATGCTTGCTTTATATTTATTGTTTCTTCCCCCTCTTCTCTCCGGTAGACCTCGAGACCGATGATGCCCCGGTGATCGACTACGTCGACGACGACCCTTCTTCCCTTTCAGCGGAGCTTCCAGGCAAGCCCCCCCTGATCATCCCGATATCACCCATTCCATTCTCTCATGCTTGCATTAGATTTTGCTATTGTTATTGTTTGCTCCTATTCTGATGCATAGCCTGCTTTTGTAACCTGCTTATTGTGACCTACCTGCTTGTCCTAAACTGTTTAGTATAGGTTGGTTAGTGATCCACCGGAGACCCCCACCTTGTCCTTGTTGCCCCTGCTTCATCATCGACGACTCGATCAACGTGATCGATGACCAGAGTCCGACACCTCACATCACATCACGCCCCTTTTGTTGCTCGACTCTGTAGAGTTACCATCGAGTGCCGAGGGTGGAACCTCATACATCACTCCTGGTGAGATCTCTATAGTGTAGCTATTCGTTCGTGGTCATCAAGGGTGGTTTCCTCCTTAACCACTTCTGATACGACTCTGTCGTGCAACCCCTCAAGTGTGAACCTCGAGGGTGGTTCCTCTTACGTTCACCTTGATGATTACATCAAGTGGAATCCACCGAGGGTGGTTCCTCAGGGTTCCCCTTGGTGTTAGACACACGGTTATTATGATTACTATGACTTTACACTGAACCATGTTACTAAAGACGGGTCGGCCCTGAGGGGTACCCGCGCGAGCTTAATTGCGAGTGATGTGGAGTCGGGTTGACCTGGAAGGTGCCCGCGAGATAATTACAAGGCGTGCCGGGCATTCTTAGCCCTTGCCGCAAGTCCTCGAGACGAGGTGATGGGGTCACATCTTTCGTGAGTCTCTGCTTGTTACCGCGTGTTCCTAATCCACTACGATTTGGATATTTGATCTGAGCGGCCTCTGGCCTGATAGCACTAACCATCACGTGGGCATAGTATGGGCGTTCTGCGTCGTATGCATCAGCCGAAGCTTAATAGACGTCAGCGACTGAGCGGCGCGTGCCGGGTTGGACTGGTAAGCACCTGCCTTTTTTAAGGAGGTAGCTAGGTCTGCTCACCGGCCGCGTTCGCAATGTGCAGGAGTTCCAGGGGCGATGGCCCATGACCCCTGGGGGCATAGGGTTAGTTCGGCGTGCTGACCTCTCTATTAAGCCTAGGTCGGGTTGCGGCGTATTGTTTGGCCGAGGTCGGGCATCACCAAGGAAAGTGTGTCCGGCCGGAGTTAATCGAGTGTGGTGGGTAAGTTGGTGCACCCCTGCAGGGAAGAAAACATATATCGATAGCCTGTCCTATGGTAATGGACACTTGGAGTTGTATCCCGATTTATACAAAAAGAACTGGATGCTGAGGCATGGAATGGATATGTGGCTCCGGGAGTCGAGAAAGGATCCCGGGGCGTTGACAGTAGTACT
Source organism: Triticum timopheevii (assembly GCA_963921465.1). Lineage (NCBI taxonomy): Eukaryota > Viridiplantae > Streptophyta > Magnoliopsida > Poales > Poaceae > Triticum > Triticum timopheevii. The sequence goes on along the minus strand of OY997270.1, from coordinate 481,267,251 downwards.
CTACTCCCTCCTCTTGCTTCAAGGCAGTGGTTTCCAGAAGATGCTAGTCTTTGATAGGACTAGCTTCTCCCCCTCTCATTCTGGCATTCTGCAGTTTAGTCCACAAATACAGGCCATTTCAATTGACACCGATGCATATGTAGTGTAGATCCTTGCTTGTGAGTACTTTGGATGAGTACTCATGGTTGCTTTGCTCCCTCTTTTCCCCCTTTTCCATTCTTCTCGGATGACGCAACCAGATGACGGAGTCCAGGGGCCAGATGCCACCTTCGACGATGACTACTAGAAATGCAAGGGTGCCTACTACTACGTGGAGGCCGCCAATGACCAGGAGTAGTTAGGAGGCTCCCAGGCAGGAGGCCTTGCCTTTTCGATCATGTTGCTTTTGTGCTAGCCTTCTTAAGGCAGACTTGTTTAACTTATTCTGTACTCAGATTTTGTTGCTTCCGCTGACTCGTTCATATTCAAGTTGATGTATTCGAGCCCTCGAGGCCCCTGGCTTGTAATATGAAGCTTGTATTATTTTAATTTGTGTCTAGAGTTGTGTTGTGATATCTTCCTGTGAGTCCCTGATCTTGATCCTACACATTTGCATGTATGATTAGTGTATGATTGAAACGGGGGCGTCACAAGTTGGTATCAGAGCTGACTGCCTATAGGTAGCCCCCTTTCCAACTCCTTGGCCGAAGTTGAGTCTAGTCATTGAAAAACTTTTACTAACATGGATATGTGGCTTACGGGCCTACGTTGCCATTGGGTGGTATTAGGATCTTTTATTCCTCGTCTTTACTCTGGAATTCTGATCTCTCTCCTATTTGGCTTAAACAGTTTTGCTAACTCTAACTCTAACTCTAGGTTCTCGTAACTACTTCTCCCGAAGAGCCCCTCATTTCAAAGGATCACTTGGTGCACCAGAAGATTTGAAGATACTCTTCGATGTTCTTCCGAGACCCTTGTGCCCCAGCCTTTGCAATTCCCTACCACTGATATATTCTTATGAATAACTTAACACACTTGCCATTAATGCATTCATTCCTAGTTACTCTTGTTATTACAAGATGCCTTGAAATACTCTCCGTCGTATCAAGAATCCTTTGAGCTCACTGCCTTGCAGTTCATACCGCTTGAAATCCCTTACGGATAATTCCTCACACTTACCAAGAATTCATTTATCCCCAGTTGTTCATGCGTTTCACCAATGTCTTCGAAACGCTATTCAATCTTCCGAAAATCCTTAGCAACCTATTGCTCTGGAAAGTTTTACCTACTTGCATTATGGTTAATTCCATATATATAGTAATATTCATTAAAATCCTTTGTAGTTGCCATTCTGAGCCTTTGCTTCAACATGTGTGCAATTACTCGTAGTCTTCAATTGATCCTTATAAATTTTACTTTTGGCTCAGACGATATATTAAACAGGAGTTGGTTCTCGGCAACTCAAACCTTGGTTGATTGTCGTTCTAATTCTATTCAACTTGTCCATCATTTGATCAAAGCGTCTGGTTTTGATCCTTCATTTTGGAAATCATAATTCCTTTGCCAATAAACTTTGGAATTACCCGATATTTCCATAATCTGATGCATCTGCATTATTTTCTTCTTCTGATTGAATACCGATACTCACATCAGCTCCGTTGTGGATCGCCGGATCCATTATTGGATTACCATCCAACAATCTCCTTCATATTCAAAGAACCTCGTGAAGTTCTTTCCCATATACATAATGCCTTTGGTAAATTGTATCCTCTCCTTTTGTCAACCATGCTCTACTTTCGAGCTTGTGTTGTTTACTTCTGCAGTTTGTGGAATAGGTTCCTAAGATGCCCCTATGGGTACCTATGCCTCCCCTAATCCGTTTGAACCCAAGAGTTTTAACGAGTCTAACTCTTCTGGTGTTTAGCCAGATAACATTTCAACACTACAACTTCATCAAAAGCGAGAAGTAAATGAAATGATATGCATTGAAGAAGTGGGAGTCGATCTTGAACTTTGTGTTCATGCCCATGGACACGATGTAGATCTTATCATGGAAGCTTCTCTTAAAATTAATTATCTCCTTGGTATAAGTTCATCTTATTTCTGGGATTTGGTCCTTTGCAACTGTGGTTCCGACCATGATTGTTCTCCTTTGATTCCATTTCGTGGAAAAGTTAAAGCACTTGCCTTCTACGGATTAATAATCTCAACAACCTCTATTTTGATCTTCCTTCGAGTATTACCCTTCGGTATCTCGAGGATATCAAAGAACTGTGTTGCTTCCAATGAGTATTCATCTAGTGTTGCTTCTCACCAAATTCAGATTTCCCCTTGGTTCTGACTTTTTAGTCACTCAAGAACTCTGATAACTGAATCGTTTCCGCACTCTGATTCTATAACTCTAAGTAATCTTCCTTGCTTACGAGTTTAATAATCCTTCAAGTTAGTCCTAGCCCGATCGGCTATATCATTATCGTGCTAAATTTTAACTGTGCTACATGGTCCTTCCCGGAGCACAATCTTCGACAATGAGCTAAGCTTACATCGATCTTCCTTGTCTTATCATATTTTTTTTGCCTTGAACAGCAAGCTTGATTTCAAGTTTGTGTTGTACCCATGGTTCCAATAACCTTTCGCTTCATCATTCCTTTGACTTGATGTCATCGCCGATGGATTACATCTTCATGAAATCGCTCGACAAATGTGTCGTGATCATCATCAACATTCTGAGCTATTCTAGGATATCAATCGAATTCATGATGAGAAATACCATCCTTGCCCCTCGATGATTTATGTTATCATTGAAAACATTCTTGCCTGCCCCCAACACAAACTAGTTCATGCAATTTTGGAAATACATCATTTTTGACATGTCGATGGATTGCTGCTAAACCCATCGGCCACATCCTCATCTTTTTCCTGGTAAAATTGCATGAGATGTTCTAAAAATTTCCGATGGATCCCTTGAGTATCGACTGACCTTTAGCTGATGACCATGTCAATGCTATCCCGAGCACAACTGTGGTACTCCGTTCACCAATAAGAACATTGGTAGCACAATGCTAAATGTTTCTTGATCAACTGTCCACACACCATTGTATGGGTAACATCACGAGTTTCCCCGCCCTTTTCCCTAGTTGGTTAACTACTTGCAGTCCTGTCATGATTATCCCGCTCTGCTTGCTCCTGGGAAGGAGATACACCTAATACTCGTGTATACACCTCTTCCTTTCCATTGTTTTGTTTAACCTTTCTTGTGATCTGTATGATATAAGTAGTAATATTTTGATGCTTAGTTAAACACCTCAATGCACAATTCTCTCAGTAAGACCCTGTTACTATTGATGATGACATTTTGGTAACCACCGATGGATGAGAACTTTTCCTATTGGTCCGCCTCGTTTCAACGAGCAGGAAAATGGTTCTCTTCGTCCCTCGCCCTTGTTACCAACGTTGTTGCCAACATAACTGACAGGCTATCCTCTGACATGCATTACTAGGAAAAGGCCTACTAATGGCGCACTGGTTTTGCCTACTAATGGCGCATTACCAGTGCGCCATTAGTAGCACTCCACTAGTATTTTTTACTAATGGCGCACCACTGGTGCGCCATTAGTATTTGGTATACTAATGGCGCACCAAGCAGTGCGCCATTAGTTTTTCCCACAGTGCACCACTAGTGTATTCTATACTAATGGCGCATCACATGGTAGTGCGCCATTAGTACCAATTTTTTTAATTTTTTTTCTTAATCTCAGGTCACTATTTCACCTATGAGATATCCAACACATATATATACAACAAGCATTCATATAACAATCGTAGCCAACACACAAGTTCCATCATATATACATACATAGCCAACACACAAGTTCCATCATATATACATACATAGCCAACACACAAGTTCCATCATATATACATACATAGCCAACACATAGTTCCATCGTTACATATTACAAAAGTTTCACATTGTTCATCCAACACCGTTATCCATCAATTCCCAAAAGTTTCACACTGATACAAAATAAAAACATAAATGGAAAAGAAGCACTCCATCCATGCAAGCTTCCATGAATTAAATCAAATCTGCAAAATGATAAACAAGAAGTTAGAAGAAGAAAAAGAAGAAGACTAGAAGAATACTAGAAGAAGAAGAACACTAGAAGAAGAATAAGAAGAATTTTGGAAAAGAAGAAGAATAAGAAGAAGACTATAAGCTTATTATGTAAACTTGATCATTTTGTGCTAACATAAGTTATTTTGGAGCTAACCTATAGGAAACTAAGCATATAAGCTCTAAGTTAGTATATTAGAGCCAACTTAGGTAAAATGAAGCTAACCTATGTCATTTTGGAAAAGAAAAATAATAAGAAAAAGACTATAAGCTTATTATGTAAACTTGATCATTTTGTGCTAACATAAGTTATTTTGGAGCTAACCTATAGGAAACTAAGCATATAAGCTCTAAGTTAGCATATTAGAGCCAACTTAGGTAAAAATGAAGCTAACCTATAGGAAACTAAGCATATTAGAGATAACATAGGTAACTAAGTATATATATATATATATATATATATATATATATATATATATATATATATCATTTTGGATAACTAACCTATAGGAGATCTGACATACCTGACAAAGTTCAGTTCTCATGCATTGTTCTTCTCCTTCTCCTTCCTCTCCCTGATGCGCCTAGAGCGGCGAGGCGGTGGAGGCAGTGGAGGCAGTGGGATGTAGTCTTCTACCACAATTGGTGTGGTCATGTCGCCCAGCTGTGGGATCGCCGGCGCCACCACCGGTGCGTGGTCATTGGCAGGCACCACCACCATCGTGAGGCCGCCTTCAGGCACGACCATCGCTAGGTCATCCTCAGCCACCTCCATCTCTTGCCCATGGTCAGCCACCACCATGTCTTGCCCTTGGTCAGCCACCACCAGTGCTAGGTCATCCTCAGCCTGATGCCCATCGTCATCCTGTAGCTCCTCATCCTCACTCTGCTCCTCTTCTCCCGCACTCCAGTCCGGATCATCCTTCTTGTTGTCTATGCTGCTGCCAGAATCGCTGCTGCTTTTGCTACAGCCAGAATCGCTGCTGCTTTCGCTACAGCCATAGTCGCTGCTGCTTTGGCTGTAGCCAGTGTCGCTGCTGCTGCTCCCATTACCTGTCCAAAATGCAACAATGACCGTTAACAATCGATGTGAGACAAAGCCAAATGTAGAGGAATAAGAAGAGGCAGAACGTACCGGCATCATCATCGGCAGCGTAGCGCATGTGACACATAGTCGTGTTGAACACCTTCACGATGAGCATGGTGGCGTCGTCGTCGTACCTGAAGAGAAGGAAGTACCCCAGCCGCAGGTCGTAGGCACGGTAGAACTTCTCCCACCCACGAGACAAGTACATGTGGCCCTTCTTGATCATCAACTCCACATCCCACTGCCTGTGAAACCCGCTGCCGGCCTATCGCAGCTTCACATTATTTGGCAGATCTTCACCCATCAGCATGTTCATAAAACTGTCAGGCAGCCCCTGCAGTTTGGGACAATGAGTGATGTAGCAAACAATAGATATCATAATGAGATGGGTGAAGGGGAGATCTCTCGTTTTATATATCTGCATCATGGATGATACTGAAGTCTCAAGTATGATAGTGAAGAACTCGGAAGCATCCAACTCGTACTGCGGTGTCGTAGAGCGGTGGTGGTTGCTTCCCGCCATCTCTGATAAGCAGCAGAAGAGACCAATTAGTACCCTTACAACAGATCATAAAACATGCATGATAACAGGCATTAGTCGCAAGTACCCCATATGTCCTATTTTTAGCAAAGTCATGCCAAGATTCACGGAAAATTTCAGCATTACCTTTGCTGAAAATAGGACATATGGAGTACCCGAATTTGCCAGAACAGAAGTTAATCAACATTCCGGCAAACTCAAGGGCCTCTTGGGTTACCTGCAAAATCATTATCCCAGGTGGACAAGGCAATGTGCTACTTGCTTAAATCTCTGTCCAATATTTACAAGACAAACAACAGGTGGAAAAGCCCAGTGTTAAAAAAAGCCTCCATCACAACATGGAAAATATGTTGGCCTCTGAAGAGGTGAAACAATATATGCATCTCCAGGAAGTATCATTCAACATTTTGGACAAACCATTACAAGCAATACTGGATCAGATACAAGAAGAATGTGAGAAAATGCAGACAAATACTAATAGATTGAGGTGTTTAACTTGTGGTGCTCTCTGTGCTATACATACATGTATTCTTTAACTGTGAAAACACTATAACTGTGACAACACTATAACTATGAAAAGAGCATAGTCCAGCATGCAAGCATGCAAGCTATAAAGTGACAACACTATAACTGTGAAAAGAGCATAGTCCAGCCAAACATATCACACAAATTCCACTGAAATATAACCTAAGCCACACAAAACAAGTAATGAAACCTCCACCAAGAACAGAGCCATACTATAGCAGCAAGACTGTAGTAAGAACGAACCAATTCCCAAGTCCCAAAATTACTCATGGTATAAAGGCACATGCAAATCCTTATGCAAGAAGTGTAGATTACAAAAGCTAGACACTCATCACTATAGTAGTCTACGGCAACTGCAGAATCACCAACACTGAAAGTAAAATCTATGGGTACCATGAAAAGAAGTTAACATGGACAGCAAGGAGCTGACACAAAACGAATATAGCCTAATTTAGCTAAGAAAACCCTCAGGTTGTAGTAGCTGACACAAAACTAACTATGATCAAGTTAACTGCATATCGAATTAACCAACTTATGATGACAAACTGAAGCAAGCTATAATCTACTATAATTATCACAAGATAGCAGAAGAACTCATCTAGCAATGCTAGTTGCTAGTAACCAAATAACCTTCAAACGTGACTGGCTCATGGTTTTTTCGTTTTTATTAGATCAAAGCATTTAAAAAAAGTACGACGGTGCGCCCAACTGATGAGATGTAGATGCTCGTCGAAAGTACGACGGTGGAGTGCCGTTGTACCAAGATCTCCCGCTAATTGCCAAATAAACGTACAATGGTGGTGGCCATCCAAGCCTGGCCACTGCTCCAAATCATTTCCTCCCCCCAAATTGCCATAGTAAAACAACGTGCACTAACAGAAAGCGTATCCATCCAGCAAGGCAAAGGATAAGCAGGGCCCCCTTCTCATTATCCAGGGCAAAGTTAAATACAGTACAGAATAAAAGAACTAGTCTTCTAATCATTTTGTGCAGAGGAAAACAACAAGTTAACGGTCACAAAGCATCATTTCCCCGATCCTCTTGGATCAAATGAGATAACAAGATTCAGACAAATGCACAGCACAACATTACAAAGATCTAGCAGCAGCCAAGCAGGCCCCTACACGAATCAATTTCCACGATTCAGACAAATGCACTTGTAAAAATGATATCAAATGATCAAGTTAACTGCATATCGAATTAACCAACTTATGATGACAAACTGAAGCAAGCTATAATCTACAGGCCTGTACCACTTCTACACATTGCGTAGCTGCACATACAGAACAAAAAAACACAGAAATTGCAACAAAATGTCACCTGTCAGGCTGTCACTTGAATTACAAGAGGCAGGTATGTCCAGGGAAAAGATGTTGAGGATGCAGATCTACTCGCTGGAGAGGAGGGCCGAGGGTTTGCTGCTTCAGGGGCGTGTGGAGGGGGCAGACCCGCGGCTTGGTCCTCGGTGACGCTGGCGGGGAGGCCTGCTCGAGGAGGAAGCGCGCGAGGATGGTGGCTGCCGGTGGAGTGGCTCGGTGACGACGGTGGTGCTTCCTGTCAAACGGTGTGGTGGGATCGCCGGAGATGGACGGGCCTTGCACAGCGGTCGAGACTCAGAGCAGAGGTTGAGGGCAAGAGGAAGAAGAAGAAGAAGGAAGTGGAGGGGAGGGGCTCACCTGTAGTCGAGGGCGTACACGGCGCCAACCGGCCGCCTTGGACACGGAGGAAGCCGCGGTCGTGCCGGATCCCAAGGGCTCGGGGCCGGCACAAGACCACGCCGCAGCAGAGCTGAGCTGAGGTAGAGGCGGTCGTCGTCTCCTCCTCCTCGTCCTCCTCCTGGTCCTCCTCCTCTGGCTCGGGGCGCGGGGGCGTGGGGGCGGCGGCGCGGGGGAGCTGCAGTGGTGGGGGGCGTGGGGGCGCGGGGGAGGCAGCGCAGGGGAGCTGCAATGGTGGGGGCGCGGGGGCGCGGGGGCGACGGGGGTGGATTCCGGCAGGGGTCGGGGCGGCGGCGGTAGGGGATGGAAGGGACGGATGGGGCGTGCAGGCGCGATGGCGGCGTACGGTTGGGGAGGAAGGGAGGGAGGGGAATAGGTGGAGTGGGGGGAAGCTTACTAATGGCGCACCCAACGGCGGTGCGCCATTAGAATGTTTTTTATAAAAACAGTAATAATTTTTTTAAAAAATATGTTCAAATTTGTTATTTGAAAATATTTATGAATATGAAAAAGGTGGAGTGGAGGGTGTGGTGGGTCATCGGCGACGGTGGAGTGGGGAGGGTGCGGGCCGGGGGTCGGTGGCAGCGGCCGGTGGAGCGGGGGAGGGTGCGGTTGATCGTCGGCGGCGGTGAAGTGGGGGAGGGTGCGCGCCGGGGGTCGGAGCGCGGCGGCGGCCGGTGGAGCGGGGGAGGGTGCGGTGGGTCATCGGCGACGGTGGAGTGGGGGACCGGATCATTTCTCGATTGTATAAAATGTTGTTTGATATTTATTTGTGTTTAAATATGTTCAAACTTGTTTAAATCATAACAGTAATATTTTTTTATAAAAACAGTAATAATTTTTTTTAAAAATATGTTCAAATTTTTTATTTGAAAATATTTATGAATATGAAAAAGGCGGAGTGGAGGGTGCAGTGGGTCATTGGCGATGGTGGAGTGGGGGAGGGTGCGGGCCGGGGGTCGGTGGCGGTGGCCGGTGGAGCGGTGGGTCGTCGGCGGCGGTGGAGCGGGCCGGGGGAGGGTGCGGGGTGTCAGTGGCGGCGGTGGAGCGGGGGAGGGTGCGGTGGGTCGTCGGCGGCGGTGGAGCGGGGGAGGGTGCGGGGGGTCGGCGGCGGCGGTGGAGCGGGGGGAGGGTGCGGGGGGTGCTCGGCGGCGAGGGGGATCTGGCGAGGGGGATACCTATCGAGAGGGAGGGGGATCGAGATCGAGTGCCATTAGTAGTTTTGTAAAAAAAGAATAAAAAAATACAGTAATGGCGCACTGTCTGCCTGATGCGCCATTAGTATGTATGGAAAAATGGAAAAAAATAATACTTGCGGCGCACCCTGTTTCTGGTGCGCCATTAGTGTGTAGACACTAATGGCGCATCACCAACTGGTGCGCCATTAGTATATAGTAGCGCTGCACTACTTAGATGGTGCGGCATTAGTATCAATCCTATCTATAGCCCTTTTCCTAGTAGTGATGCCTTGCTACCATGACCTTGCAATATGTCAATGGCCTTCCTACTTTTGAACCACATGGTGCCCATAACCCACAGTTCCACAGGATCGAAACCTGACTCATGTACATCCTTGATTTCGAAGTATCATTTTTCACTTGCCTTCGTATGTAATTCATGAGCCACCTTCCTAGTGATCTATTCTAGTATCAGACGTAATAATTTTTATTGTTGTTGCTCTGAACCCCTTTCACCTTTTGATTAGGCATCGAATGATTGCCCACCCATTAAAACTTCTCATGGTATCTTCATACTTCGCTCTCGATGTTTTAATAAGTTTCAACTTGAGAGATACTTCCGCCTCATTCCCTGAATTGTTCACCAGATAATTAACCCTATAAGGGTCAGTTCTCCCGAAGTTACTCTTTACTTCCCCACTTAAATCTCGGGACGAGATTTCTTGTAGTAGAGGAGATTTGTAACACCCCCGGTGTCATGCTACAGTAACCCTCTATGATTAAGCTAATCATTTTTCCAAACAGTTCTTAATCACCTTTGTTCAATATCCCATTTGAAATTCCACTCAATTCAAATTCAAGTGAAGTTTGAAGTTGCTCAAAAGTTGCTGGAAAACTGTTCATCATTTGTCAAAAATTCCATAACAATTATTTGTTAAGGAACACAGCATCACTTTTGTGCAAAGATGAGCATTAGCAATTATAATAGCACCAATTCAGCATTTTTAAATGCTATCCTATTTATGAAAATTACCAAATGAATTCTTCTGGTCTCCAAAATATTTGTGGCACTGCCTAAGATCACCAGGGAATAAAAGGGGCACTTCCCATATTTTTTCCTTAGTAAATAGCATGCCCAACATTTTCTTACCCATCTTAGTTTATTAGATAAAAAGAAAAACATCATAAGAAAAGAAAAAGGCCGAAGTGCACTGTGCACTTAGGCCTGCTAACTACAGTCAGGCCCAGCCCACCTACCCCTCTCCTTCCTCCTCTGTTCACAGAGGGGAGGTGGACGACGGCCAGCCGCCCGTGGCCGCGATGGCCACGTGTCGACCATCCCGCGCCTCCCTATCGTTTCCCTCGGCGGATAAGGCCACCCCGCCCCTGCCAAACCCTAGCCAGACCCAGATCCGCTTCCCCATTGCTCTCTCTATCGCTCGCGCACGAGCTTGCCCGAAGCGCTCGCCGTCGTCCCCTGCTCGATCCGGCGGCCACCGTCACCTCTCCGCCGCCTCACCGTGCCACAACGACGCGCCGTCCTCGACTACTCCCTCTGCACCAACTGGAGCGAGAAGGGAGCCACCACCGCGAGCCCGACCACCCCTTCTTCCTCCTGCGGCCGTCTTCGTATCTAGCGCCGATTCACCGCCATTGGTCCTCCCCGAGCCCGCTAACGCATACCTACAGGCTCACGGTGAGCAGCCGCATCGCCTCCCCCTCTCTCTGGCCTCTCCCAATTGCCGCAGCCGCCGCTTCTGCCGCGCCCAAACACCTCACTGCCAACGAGCTCGTAGTTGTGCCCTTGCTGCCCGTCGAGCTCAAACGAGCTCGGGTTCGTGCTCAGCACGCCCGTGCGAGCCCGAAGCACCCATCCCCACGCTCTGGTGAGCCCCATAGCGCCATACCCGAATGCGGCTGAACTCCGGCGACCACCCCGCCGCTCGTCATCGCCGTTCCAGCCTGTTACAGGCCGCGCCGTGACCGTAGATGGATGCGACGTCGAACGCCCGTTCGAACACGCGAAGCCGCACCTCTCCCCGTTCCCCGTAGCGTATTTCCGGCAAAGTCCGGCGATGCTCCACCGTGGATTTGGTCACGGGAACTCTCTCCGGCGCCGACGCCGACGTGGCACAGTGGGCCCCGTCCTAGGTCGCTGACCAGTGGGCCCGGGTGGCCCAGTTGACAGGGTTGACCCAGTCAACTGCTGACTGGGCTGCCCAGTGAGATTGACGTGTGGGCCCCACTTGTTTAAAATGTTTTAAAAATAAATAAATCTGCTATTTAAAATATGTTAATTAATTAGTAATTAGTTAGCCACTGACACTAGGGGCCCACCCCTCTAATTAGCTTGTTAGTTTAGTTTAAATTACTGTTAAACTAACAGAGGCCGACATGTGGGTCCCACTGCACCCATCGGTCAGGTTTGACCTTGTTAGCCGCTCTGTTGACTGTTGACATCATCGACACGTCATGCTAACGTCATATTCCATTTCTGTTAATTTGAATAATTCCAGAAAATACTTTAAACTTTAGAAATTCGTAGAAAATAAACCGTAGCTCGGATCAAAAAAACTTTATATATCAAAGTTGCTCAGAATGATGAGATGAATCCGAATATGCGGTCCGTTTACCAGTTAGATGCCTCTAGCTATCTGAACATGGAATATTCCCCCTCCGGGCATCTATCTGACACAGGTCCGGAACCGGGAATACCTTCCCGGTTGAATTCCCCCTTCACCTATATCGTGTAGCCATATGTTAGGTCACACTCGGCACAGCATATTGCCATGGTATGCCTTGTAATGCTATGCTTGCTTTATATTCATTGTTTCTTCCCCCTCTTCAATCCGGTAGACCCCGAGGCCGATGATGCCCCGGTGATCGACTACATCGACGACGACCCTTCTTCCCTTTCAGCGGAGCTTCCAGGCAAGCCCCCCTCCCCCCCCCCCATTTGATCATCCCAATATCGCCCATTCCATTCTCCCATGCTTGCATTAGATTTTGCTACTGTTATTGTTTGCTCCTATTTTGATGCATAGCCTGCTTTTGTAACCTGCTTATTGTTACCTACCTGCTTGTCCTAAACTGCTTAGTATAGGTTGGTTAGTGATCCATCAGTGACCCCCACCTTGTCCTTGTTGCCCCTGCTTCATCATCGACGACTCGGTCAACGTGATTGACGACCAGAGTCCGACACCTCACATCACATCACGCCCCTTTTGTTGCTCGACTCTGCAGAGTTACCATCAAGTGCCGAGAGTGGAACCTCATACATCACTCCTGGTGAGATCTCTGTAGTGTAGCTATTCGGTCGTGGTCATCGAGGGTGATTTCCTCCTGAACCACTTCTGATACGACTCTGTCGTGCAACCCCTCAAGTGTGAACCTCGAGGGTGGTTCCTCTTACGTTCACCTTGATGATTACATTGAGTGGAATCCACCGAGGGTGGTTCCTCAGGGTTCCCCTTGGTGTTAGACACACTGTTACTATGATAACTATGACTTTACACTGAACCATGTTACTAAAGACGGGTCGGCCCTGAGGGGTACCCGCGAGCTTAATTGCGAGTGATGTGGAGTCGAGTTGACCTGGAAGGTGCCCGCGAGATAATTATGAGGCATGGCCGGGCATTCTCAGCCCTTGCCGCAAGTCCTCGAGACGGGGCGATGGGGTCACATCTTTCGCGAGTCTCTGCTTGTTTCCGCGCGTTCCTAATCCAATAAGATTTGGATATTTGATCTGAGGGGCCTCTGGCCTGATAGCACTAACCATCACATGGGCATAGTATGGGCGTTCTGCGTCGTATGCATCACCCGAAGCTTAATAGATGTCAGCGACTGAGCGGCGCGCGCCGGGTTGGACTGGTAAGCACCTGCCTTTTTTAAGGAGGTAGCTAGGTATGCTCACCGGTCGCGTTCGCAATGTGCAGGAGTTCCCGGGGCGATGGCCCATGACCCCTGGGGGCATATGGTTAGTCCGGCGTGCTGACCTCTCTATTAAGCCTAGGTCAGGTTACAGCGTATTGTTTGGCCGAGGCTGGGCATGACCCAGGAAAGTGTGTCCGGCCGGAGTTAATCGAGCGTGGTGGGTAAGTTGGTGCACCCCTGCAGGGAATAAAACATATATCGATAGCCTGTCCTACGGTAACGGACACTCGGAGTTGTATCCCGATCGATACAACTAGAACTGGATGCTGAGGCATGGAATGGATATGTGGCTCCGGGAGTCGAGAAAGGATCCCGGGGCGTTGACAGCAACATAAATATGACTTATGTTATAGTACTCTACTCCCTCCTCTTGCTGTAAGGCAGTGGTTTCCAGAAGATGCTAGTCTTTGATAGGACTAGCTTCTCCCCCTCTCATTTTGGCATTCTGCAGTTTAGTCCACAGATACAGGCCATTTCAATTGACACCGATGCATATGTAGTGTAGATCCTTTCTTGCGAGTACTTTGGTTGAGTATTCACGGTTGCTTTGCTCCCTCTTTTCCCCCTTCTCCATTCTTCTCGGATGACGCAACCAGATGACGGAGTCCAGGAGCCAGATGTCACCTTCGACGATGACTATTACAAATGCGAGGGTGCCTACTATTACGTGGAGGCCGCCGACGACCAGGAGTAGTTAGGAGGCTCCCAGGCAGGAGGCCTTGCCTTTTCGATCATGTTGCTTTTGTGCTAGCCTTCTTAAGGAAGACTTGTTTAACTTATGTCTGTACTCAGATTTTGTTGCTTCCGCTGACTTGTTCATATTCAAGCTGATGTATTCGAGCCCTCCAGGCCCCTGGCTTGTAATATAAAGCTTCCATTATTTTAATTTGTGTCTAGAGTTGTGCTGTGATATCTTCCTGTGAGTTCCTGATCTTGATCGTACACATTTGCGTGTATGATTATTGTATGATTGAATCGGGGGCGTCACAAGTTGGTATCAGAGCTGACTGCCTATAGGTAGCCCCCTTTCCAACTCCTTGGCCGAAGTTGAGTCTAGTCATTGAAAAACTTTTACTAACATGCATATGTGGCTTATGGGCCTACGTCGCCATTGGGTGGTATTAGGATCTTTTATTCCTCGTCTTTACTCTGGAATTCTGATCTCTCTCCTATTTGTCTTAAACAATTTTGCTAACTCTAACTCTAGGTTCTCATAACTACTTCTCCCGAAGAGCTCCTCATTTCAAAGGATCACTTGGTGCACCAGAAGATTTGAAGATACTCTTCGATGTTCTTCCGAGACCCTTGTGCCCCAGCCTTTGCAATTCCCTACCACTAATATATTCTTATGAATAACTTAACACACTTGCCATTCATGAATTTATTCCTAGTTACTCTTGTTATTACAAGATGCCTTGAAATACTCTCCATTGTATCAAGAATCCTTTGAGCTCACTGCCTTGCAGTTCATACCGCTTGAAATCCCTTACGGATAATTCCTCACACTTACCGAGAATTCGTTTATCCCTAGTTGTTCATGTGTTTCACCAATGTCTTCGAAACGCTATTCAATCTTCCAAAAATCCTCAGCAACCTATTGCTCTGGAAAGTTTTACCTGCTTGCATTATGGTTAATTCCATATGTATAGCAATATTCATTAAAATCCTTTGTAGTTGCCATTCTGAGCCTTTGATTCAACATATGTGCAATTACTCGCAGTCTTCAATTGATCCTTATAAATTTTACTTTTGGCTCAAACAATATATTAAACAGGAGCTGGTTCTCGGCAAATCAAACCTTGGTTGATTGTCGTTCTAATTCTATTCAACTTGTCCATCATTTGATCAAAGCGTCTGGTTTTGATCCTTCATTTTGGAAATCATAATTCCTTTGCCTTTAAACTTTGGAATTATCCGATATTTCCATAATCTGATGCATCTGCATTATTTTCTTCTTCTGATTGAATATCGATACTCACATCAGCTCCGTTGTGGATCGCCGGATCCATTATTGGATTATCATCCGACAATCTCCTTCATATTCAAAGAACCTCGTGAAGTTCTTTCCCATATACATAATGCCTTTGGTAAATTGTATCCTCTCCTTAGAATAGGTTCCTAGATGTTAATGATGTTCACAAATTTAAAAAATCTTCACAGCTTTCAAAACAATGTTAATGATGTTCAGAAAATGTTTGTAATTTCAAATTGACTGATTAAAAATTATTCGTGATTTTCAAAAATATACACAAATTTCAAAAGCAAATCATGAATTTAAATAATGCTCATGAAGTAAAAGAACTGTTCATGAATTCTAAAAGTATGTAAATTTAATATTTATATTTATATTTATATTTATATCAATTCCAATAAATGTTAACGAATATCAAAGCTGTCCTTAGTTCGAAAATTTACTTTCAAAAAATGTTAACGAATATCAAAGCTGTCCTGAGTTCAAAAAATATTTAAGACTTTCAAAAAATGTTCATGAAGTTCATAAAATGTTCTTGAGTTTTTAAAAATGTACACGAATTTGAAAAACATATTCATGCGTCCTAAAATATTCAGTAATCTAAATAAAATTGATGACTTTAAAAATTTACAGAATTAAAAAATTTATTACGAGTTTGAAAAAAATCAAGAATTTCAAAACTTATTCTGAAATTCGAAAAAAAGTCAAGTTTCCAAAAATATTTGTTAATTAAAAGTCTAAATTTTGAAAAAAATCATGTATTCCAAATATTCATGATTATAAAAAAGTGTGCATTTTCTGAAAAATGTGGATTTTGAAAAATTATTCTAGATTTTGAAAAACTCTCATGTGTTCCAATAAACTTCATGATTGTAAAAAAAGCATATACATTTTTTTAAAGAGTTAGTATTTTGAAAACTAAGAAAAGGAAAATTAAAAACATAAAATTCGAAAACAAAAAGGGAAAGGGAAAATAAAAACAAAAAACTAGACGGACAGTAAAAACTTAAAGATAGACTAACGGGCCGGTCCACTCCTTCGGGCGGGGATATGTGTTTGGTCGCTATCCCCCGATCCCCGCGGGGAATAGGATCTGTCCGCTTTGACGCTGAATGCATCACATAGGAAGTCCCATTTCGTTGGCGATTCATGCACTATGTGGCCTATCGTGAGTAGGCTGCTCTATGCGGCGAGCGTGCAGCCATTAGCCCAGGAAACAACACAGCCATTTTATGGTTAGCTAGTTGAGCTTGGAAGCAACAAGCAAGGCCCAAGCGTTTTTATTTGTCCGAGTAGATCATGCCAAAATTAGATGACAACTAGGTCATGTCACATACGAATCTACACCAGCTTGCCATCGAGTGAGCCCCGGTAGCTGCCCAGGTCATCCTCACTGGGTATTCGCTCCACCTTTCTGCTTCTCGGGAAACTCATATACTCCAGACACACAATTATCTTTTCCCAACAAAAAAGGAAATCAAGGGGGAAACCAAGAATAATCCATGGTTTAATGGCATTTTTCCTTTAGATCATTTACTGGTATAGTTATTCTAATCCAACACCTACGTGAGGCTAAGAACGTTTTACTCCCCCCCCCCCCCCCCCCCCCCGAAATTTCATGGGGTGGGCCCCTTCGTCCCCCAATCTCCAATAACAAATGCCCAAGTTGTTGATTACGTAAATCACGTAACTGGAATTATACTCTTATTCTAATATCTCATGGGCTTACCTACTGGTCTGGACTGCAGAAACCAAGGGGATGCAGTGTCGCAGCGCGGCAAACATGCTAGTGCTAGTGGTGCATGATTACTTCAACATGATGAAAGGTTGGACACCGGTTATTCCTAGGTTGGCCTGATGCTACTGCTGGTGAGAAGATGCTGAGAGGTGGATGAGTTGCAGTTCTTAAATTTGATTTGGTGAGGTTTCAGTTAGTGTTTCGTTTCGTATCAAGCAGTTCTACTTTTAAATAAAGGAAGAACAACAACTGGGAGTTTTCTGTGTTAATATTTTTACCTTTATCGGGGTTGCTTTGTGTTTTCGCAACTGTTGCCTTTTAGTACATTTTTTATTCTGATCCTTCGTGGTCTTGAAATTATTTTAGATATTATTGTCTAAATTTTTCTACGGTCAGATCTATTGTCCTTGTCCTTGTATTTTGTAGTGGCATTGTTCGTTATGCATGCAGTTCACCTGCCAACATAGTTTGACTCTTCAAGACGGCATTTTCCAATATTATATTTTTTTTGTCATCCATGGCAGATGCATATGTGTCCTACACTCCACACCTAGTGTCCTAATTGTCATTCTTTACAGGATGCGACAAGTATACTTTTACTGTTATGAGGACCATGGAATTTTCCTTGTTTATTTTTAGGGGTTTTCTGTCTAGTGGCCAATTTAGCTGGTAGTACAATGTACCCTTGGTTATATTCAAGAGTCACATGAACCACATGTGTTGTGTGCTTACCTCACTCAACTCTCTTAACTTGAGAATTTGTGTTCTATTTCCTCTCTTCTCTCAACTAGTGCGCATCTATATGATGAACAATGAACATGTATATTAATTCTAGCTATTCCTTTTTTTTTGTTTAAAACTTGAGCATGTGTATTCTTCTTCTCGATGATCATTAAACAAGTTGACAGAAGATTCATTCGGTAATATTTTGGCAAAATTGATCAATGTTCAAAACATACATGAAAGATTGTAACATCAGTATAGTTCATTGTTGTACCTAGTAAAATTTAGCAAATCTTTTCACAGTGTGAAAACAATGTCAAAATTAAAGTTTGTTAACATTTTTTCAATTTCATGAATTGTTTTTCAATTCACAAACATTTTTTAAATCTCTGAACATTTCTGAATTTCATCAACTTTTTCTAAACATACAAACACCTTTTCAAATTAGTGAACACTCTCCGAATATATGAACATTTATGAATCCGAAGATCTTTTGAATCCATGAACATTTTTTGAGTCCATGATCATATTTTCAATTTGTGAACAATTTCTGAATCTGCAAACATATTTAAGTGTTGCCACAATTTTTGAATCCAATTTCATGAATATTTATTGAATTCATGACCATTTTAAGCTTCATGATATTTTTGAATTCACAAACATTTTTTAATCCGTGAATATTTTTTAATGTCACGAACATTTTTTGAGTCCATGAACATTTTTTTAAATGTCGCAAAAAAATTGGGTCCATGAAAATTTATTTGCATCCGCCAACAGTTTTCAAATCCGTGAATAATTTTGGATTCCACAAATAAATATTAATATCCTGAACATTTTTTAATGCACAAATAATCGTTCAAAATGTGTATTAAAAAGTTTAGTGTGTATTCAAAAATGCGTTTATCGTGTAAAAAAAGTTCACTGTATATTAAAAATTTGTGTAACATATATTAGGAAAACATTTAGTGTGTATTCCGAACATATTCATCATATGATAAAGAATTTTTTACTTTGTATAAATACATTTTTACCTTTTATTAAAAAAGCAAAAGAAAAGGGAAAATAAACAAAATAAAGAAAAGAAAAGAACAGCCCGCCGCGCTAGTTGGTGCCTATGCACTTGCTCGTTGGCGCCTACTCGAGGTAGCAGGCCCATGTAACAGGGGCGCGTGATGTGTCCAGCATCCGCCACGCGTCGCACGCTTGGCGCACCCACAGGTTTTATTTAGGATTTTTTTTTGGCTTTTTGATTTTGCTTGGTTTTTGGGGAAGCGGTGCTTTTCCTGAGAAGCACACTTGTGCTTTTCAAAAGGGGAAAACAATGTTGTGCTTCTTGAAAGGGGAAAGCACAGTGGAAAAAGGAGAAGCACATTGTGTGTTTCCACGAGTAGCACAATTGCACATGCCGAAAAGGGAAAATCACAATTGTGTTTCCCCAAAGTGCTTTTAGTTTTTGGTTTTGGGGGTTTCAATTTTTTTTCGGTCTTTTTCTGGTTTTGATTTTTTTTCGACTTGTAGTTTTTTTTTCTTGCATTTTTTTCTGTTCTTGGTTTTTCCATCCCTATTTTGCGATAAAATAACTTCATCAAAATTTAACGTGTGATCTAGTTTAAAGATTTCAATGTGAGAAATTCAATGGTTCAAGAGATAAAATGTTTTGAAAAAATGAATTTAAGAGAAAAAAAATCAGGTTACGTCAACACCAGAGAAGGAGTATCTCTTAATTAATATATTTTTTCTTAATGCGTCACATAGGAGAAAGTCCTCGTTCTGGGTTGAGATTCAACCACAAAAGAAGGACCTCTTAATTAGTGATCTCGCTTAATGCGACATATGGGTGGAAATCCCCATTTTCGTTGGCGGTTTGGGCACCTAGGCCTGTCATCAGCAGGCTGCGCTGTGCGGGCGTGCAAGATAGCTAGTTGGGCCTAGAAGCAGCAGGCAAAGCAAGGCCCAAGAATTATTGATTAGCCCGGGTAAATCACGGCAAGCTCGCCGGCGAGTGAGCCCGCCGGGTCGCCGGGTACTGGCCCCACCTTCCTGCTTCTCAGGAAAAATTCATATACTCCAGACACACAACCATTCTTCCCATCAGAAGAGGAAATCATGTCGTGTGTAGGGGAGCGATTCATACAAGTTGCCTATGCTGAGCATGCACAGGCATCACATATCATGTATGGACGCACGCAAGCAGATACCAAACAAGCCATTTGATTTCATTCGGAGGCCTTGTGCACAAACAGTTTGGAACGGGCCAATGTGGCAAGGAAAGGGATGATCAAGCGCTGCTGCTTTCCGTTGTTGCTGCTGCACTCGTTTCTCTTGTCGGCGTCGCCAGCAGTTCCTGATCGGAGGGATCTGCTCCGGCTTCTTCCTCTAGTAGTGTCGAGGCCACCGTGACCGGACCCTGAAACATGGGAGTGGAGTTTCGAATCAAAATACTCGGATCAAAATACTAAAAAGCATTTCGTCCAGGCAAACAATACAGTATAGGATCCTGATTTCTAAACGAATTTTAAGCGTGTGAGATTCAGTTCAGGAATATTTTGTTTCTCAATGAATTTAAGCATGTGTTAGATTCAGACACATTTTTGGCAATCAGTGATGTGAAAATAAAAACGAGGAGCAGAGCATTTACCTGAGGATCTGAAGACGCAGTCCCCTGTTTCCTCTTCCTCTCCTCCCTGGATCTCAGCGATTCCACCGGAACGTATACCTGCCACCGCCATGATCAGCAGCATCCCGACAGAACTTCAGAACCGAGCGCCACAACAGGCACCAAACGGAACGGAACCGAGCCAAGGGGCGGACAAGGACCGTACCTCGGGCATTCCGAGGAGGCGCATCAGCTCCGCGACGACCCGGCGCTGCTCGTCCGCGCGGCGCTCCCACTCCCGCATCTCCCGCCGCAGCGCCTCGTCCGCCTGCTGCAGCGCCCGCTCCGTGACCTGCCGCGCGGCCCGCAGCCGGCCCCGCCGCTCCCGCGCCTTCTCCAGCTCCTCCGCCAGCGACACCTCCTTCTCCCTCACCACCGCCGCCGCCCTCTCGACCTCAGCCCTGCCGACATACGACCTCACCGACGGCGGCGACGCGGCCGCCGCCCGCGCCTTCGCCTTCGCCTTCGATCTGGCAAGGGCGGCGCCGCCCAATTGCAAGGACGGGGAGGCCGCCGCCGCGTTGCCGTCCCTCGGCTGCAGCGGGACCCGCCGCGCGCCCCCGGACCTGGCCTCCGACGCCATCGGGCTGGAGGAGCAGCCCCGCGCGCGCCTCTCGCGGCGTGAATGAGCGACCGATTGCCTGATTAACTAGCTGCTGGGAGGAGGGGTCGAGGAGGAGTTGATTTAGCGAGCGGTTCGAATTTGAAGGGGGTGGAAGTAACAACGGCTAGTAACTCTGAGCGCAAACGCTGTGGATGGACTGGTTTGCCCTTGGGGAACGTGGGGGCCCGGGCAAGATGGCGGAGGGCAGTCTCGGCCTTGCCTGGTCTTCATTTGGATGGCTTTCGGCGCTGAGATGGACACATGCATGATGACGATGCTCTTTTGCTCTTTCGCTGGGTTCTCGGGAACGTTTCCCGGATGACGTGCCGGTGGCGTTGGGTATCTTTTCCTTTTGAATAAAAAAAATAAGGAAGAGCTATATTGGTACGAAAATAACAGTTTACAATTTTTAGGGAGTCGAACCAACGTGTGGTTGGATGGTTATAGGGACTGTGGTACAACGGAACACTTTTGGCAAATTTTAACATGCTCCCTCTAGTCCCCACTATTTACATGTGAGGTAAGAAGTTAAGACTAAATCTGACCACTAATTAATAAGATCAACGGTCCAGATCTATTATATACTCTTACCTCTCATGTGAAAAGAGGATGTAAGAGGGAGCATGTTAAAACTGCTCGAACACTTTTACCTTGCCCTATATTGGCCTTTCTTGTTGGCTCTCTTCATGCGCAACCAATGTCACAACCCTCCTCGTTCTTATACAAGGAACGACAGAAATACAAATAACACGAACTTGCGTCACCCACGAGCAGTGTATTGCCTTCTTCTACATGAGAGCATCTACAGCCGGACTTAGGCAAATCCGGCCCCTTAAACGCCCACGGACGCGTCCAGGCACGCCCGCAGGCGCATCCGGACGGGCCCTCGTATTTCCTTTCTTGCATCCACATATCTCAAATCCGGACTCTCAAATCCATGCAAATGCATGCACGTCGATCATGCAACACGATGTCACACGTAAATAGCAATTGTTGGTATCAAGCATACATAGCGTTTACATAAAATTTATTTGAAGTGCCAAACTCAAGCATTGCCTCATTTGGTCAAGCTTCGTTGGTCCATACTCCTCAACCGAGAAAGCGTCGGAATCCATCATTTACCTAACAAAATCACAATAATTCAGGTCGGTCAATGTGTCGAACACATCAAGCCCAAGGTGGAGCCGGAGAGTTGCCGGACGTACCACAGTGGCGTCCGGGCCGGCGACGAGGACGGCGGAGATCCTAGGAACGGCTGCGAAGCGGGCCCGACGGCGGAGCTGCAAGCCGGATGGCACGGAGGAGGAAGAACAAAGGAGAAAGTAAATGGATTCGGCAGCTGGAGGGGGGGGGGCAATTTGGGATGGGGTCGGATTGTCGGGTCCGACGTGGCGGGCATGCCCGGGCGCCCCAGTTTGGGCTGAATATGGGGGGTGTCGGTCAGCCCGGGTGTTTGAGAGCTGTTTGAGAGGCCCGTCTGGATCAAAAAATCGTGACCGAGCAATGCGAGCGACCTGCCTGGGCGTATGAGGCGGTTTTGAGAGGTCTGGTTGTAGATACTTTTATAGAACAGAATGTTGCGTGCTCTCTTCCTATTGGCACATCTCACAAGTACCTCTCATGTTGAAATTCTCACCCGACAAATTACGCACAATGGTTGTAGCTAAAACCTATTGCTTAAAGATTGAGCATATAGATTATGAGAAAGAAATACATTCCCATGTATAAATACTATGGGGTAGAAGCAGAGGGGAAGAGGGAAGAGGCTTACCTTTGCGGAGCATGGCCGTGACAGAGGAAGGTGTCGAAGCACCCACTGTTGTGGTGGTACCGCTCGAGGGTGGCAAGCTAACGATAGAAACGAGAGAGGGGGTCGGGGTGTGGGGTGAGAGAGGGGCTCGCTTATGGCGCGTGTTCCAAAAAAGATGCGACAAGTCCCGTGTTTTTCTAATGCATTTCACCTCGACCAATTTATGCCTCAAGCCAAGCCAAAGCAAGCTCATTGTTTCGGCGATGTTCAAAATAGAGATATTTGTAAGTGATGGACACTGTAGTGATATATAGTGTAGTAATAGTTGTTGACACCAAATTTTGACACGGTTAAGAACTTAATTAATATGGTCTCAAATGGAGAAGTGATCTACATGAAAAGGTTTTGTATTATCGACATGAACATCTTTGAAGTTTGGGACATCACCATCCGACATCATCTCAAGGGCCGAAACTATGCTCAAAGTATTAAGATTTTGTATTCAGAGTATTGTTCGGCCAATTAAGCCTCCAAGATGACATCATCTGAGAACAGTTTCTACACGGATTGTCTTCGTCTCGTCGAAACGGTTGATTTTGATATAATAATCGTCTCAATCTGAATTCGTATGCAAAAGTTAGAGCCATCGGAGTGCAGCCCTACCACGAGACAAAAAGTGGCGCGAGGCACCAGACATGATGTCTGATGGGTCGCGCGAGCGATTTGGCCCTTAAGATGGCCTCAAATTGAAAAACGCTCAACACTCAAATTGTTCGTGTCGTCGAAACGGTAAATTCTTTTTTGGGCGCATCTTCATGCGAGATCATATTTGCCCTGTGAAACACAAAAACCGAACTGCTGTCTCAGACATACCTAATCCGAGTTCGGTTAATTTTGGAAGGATTTGAACGAGATTTTGAGTCCTTTTTTTTATGGGAAGTCCAGCCGCCTCATAAATAGATGAGAGATGACGACCGATTGAACAACACACAATTGCAAAACCCATCTACTTTTTACCCTAGTTTTACATCTCTTCCTGGTTCTTTCTCTCTTGTTCTTCGTTCGTTCTTCGTGTTGAAGGGCAGCGATCCTCAAGGCTCTAGGGGCGGGCGAACCGACCTAGGGCAGCCCATAGCTACCGCACGTCCATACGGGGTCCCTCCCGGGTGTGTGAGGTTTCGGGTCCTGAAAAGCACCCGCCGGATTGCTTGCGTACCGTGCTTCCGGACAGGTCTCCTTCGACGTGAGCTGCGGTGCATCACCCTCGACGTTGGAGGTACACGGGGACGTGTTCGTGTGCGAACACACTTTTTGGCGACTCTGTTGGGGACGAAGCTTTGGAGGGTCTACAGCCCGTTCTTGCTACGAAGAGGTCGTCCTTTAGGGTTTGCAATCTATAAAGGTAATATGAATACCCAATTTACTTATGTATATGCAAATAATGCATATGTTGTTGCTAGATCTTTTAATGAGCATAATGTGTCGGCTAGCCCTAGTTTTATCAATTATGCATCTAGTTATGCGCAACAGCCGATTCAAAATAATCTTCATGCTTCAACTTCATATAATTTTAGCAACATGCCACATATGTATCCCAACTCCCATGCATCGGCAACCCCACAAATCTATATGTCGATGAACAACATGATGAGTTTGGTTAATCAAGTTGAGACACCCCATGTAGAAACTTCCAATAGTATGCGGCAAAGTGTTTCAACTTTTTATTCATCGGCAAATATCTTGCAGTATGTTAATCCAAACATGTCGGTGGATAGGGGAATTGGCCATGCTACTACTAGTTATTCGGCCAATTACCCTAAAACATCATATGCTACCCTCATGCTACTAATTTTTTGGCACCATACGCAATTGTTGATGTCCATAATTCGGCTCCACACCTTCACTGTCATGGCCGAATAAGTGAAACTTCCGCAGGAGCTCAAATGCCTTCACCTACTATCGTGGCATATCATGTTCCCGCTACACAATTATCGAATTTCGGCAACATCTCATTATTGAAAGAATCAAAAAGCATCGGGGGGCAACCATATCCAGACTGGGCAATTGATAACAAACCTACATTCTCTTGGGATTTGTGCAACTCTATTCGCCAGGAACTAATAGAAGGCGGGAAGCTGATATGTCTCCAACGTATCTATAATTTTTGATTGTTCCATGCTATTATATTACTCCTTTTGGATGTTTATGGGCTTTATTTTACACATTTAAATCATTTTCGGGACTAACCTACTAACCGGAGGCCCAGCCCATATTGTTGTTTTTTTTGCCTATTTCAGTATTTCGAAAAAAAGGAATATCAAACGGAGTCCAAACGGAATGAAACCTTCGGGAGCGTGATTTTTGGAACGGACATGATCCGGAGAGCTTGGAGTGCAAGTCAAGAAGCTTCCGAGGGGCCCATGAGATAGCCCCCCCTGTAGGGCGCAACCCCCTGTCTCGTGGGCCCCTCGGGCGGCCACCGACGTACTTCTTCCTCCTATATATACCTATGGACCCCGAAAACATCCAGGAGCACCACGAAACACAATTTCCACCACCGTACCCTCCTGTATCCGCGGGATCCCATCTTGGAGTCTTCGCCGGCACTCTGCCGGAGGGGGAATCGACCATGGAGGGCTTCTACATCAACATCCCTGCCCCTCCGATGAGTTGTGAGTAGTTTACCACAGACCTACGGGTCCATAGTTATTAGCTAGATGGCTTCTTCTCTCTTTTTGGATCTCAATACAATGTTCTCCCCCTCTCTTGTGGAGATCTATTCGATGTAATCTCTTTTTGCGGTGTGTTTGTCGAGATCCGATGAATTGTGGGTTTATGATCAAGTTTATCTATGAATAATATTTGAATCTTCTCTGAATTCTTTTATGTATGATTGAGTAGTCTTTGCAAGTCTCTTCGAATTATCAGTTTGGTTTGGCCTACTAGATTGGTCTTTCTTCCCATGGGAGAAGTGCTTAGCTTTGGGTTCAATTTGCGGTATTCTTACCCAGTGACAGAAAGGGTTGCAAGACACGTATTGTATTGTTGCCATCGAGGATAACAAGATGGGGTTTATATCATATTGCATGAGTTTATCCCTCTACATCATGTCATCTTGCTTAATGCGTTACTCTGTTCTTATGAACTTAATACTCTAGATGCAGGCAGGAGTCGGTCGATGTGTGGAGTAATAGTAGTAGATGCAGGCAGGAGTCGGTCTACTTGTTATGGATGTGATGCCTATATACATGATCATGCCTAGATAATCTCATAACTATGCGCTTTTCTATCAATTGCTCGACAGTAATTTGTTCACCCACCGTAATATTTATGCTATCTCGAGAGAAGCCTCTAGTGAAACCTATGGCCCCCGGGTCTATCTCTTATCATATTTGCTTTCAATCTACTTTTATTTGCATCTATATTACGAAATACCAAAAATATATTACTATCTCTCTATCAGATCTCACTTTCATAAGTGGTTGTGAAGGGATTGACAACCCCTTTATTGCATTGGTTGCGAGTTCTCAGTTTGTTTGTGTAGGTGCGTGGGACTTTTGAGGAGCCTCCTACTGGATTGATACCTTGGTTCTCAAAACTAAGGGAAATACTTATGCTACACTTGCTGCATCACCCTCTCCTCTTCGGGGAAAACCAACGCTAGCTCAAGACGTAGCAGAAGCCTCATGATTTTGCTGTTGTAAAAGGTGGCTTGTGCAAATGATGCAGTAGTCCAGTGTTGTACCATCCAGTGTACCCCTAAACAATTGCAAAGTTTCGGCACCTCATTGCCGAAAGAGTCTGAAAGTATTTGGGGGAAATCTCATGTGGAGTGGATGGAAATTGAGATGAAAAAGTTTAAAGTTCGCCAAGCTGAGACGTGGGCTGAAATTAGACAAGAGCGAGAAGCCTTGCAAATTCGAAAAGATAAAAGTATTGATTCAGGTAACAAAGAAAAATTGGTTATTGAAAAATCCGAATCAAATATTATATCTGCTGAATCTATTGAAGAAAAATAGGATGCCAAGACATTGGGGAGCCAAAAGAAAGCGGAACAAAGTATCATTCAAATTACACCATTTCCATGCTCTCCCAACATATTAAAAGAGGTATGTCTAGCAAGTGATTTACCTATTTTCATATTTTGTCGCAACTTTATCATTTATACATCTATTAGAAAAAAATCTTATAAGTAATTTTGAAAGACCAATGATGAAGGGAAATTTACTTGTTAACAATAAAATTGTTACAAAGCATATCGGTCAATATATTGTACCATTTAAAGAGACCAATAATCTGCAGCCAAAGCTTTTCCCATTGCTTTATTTAAAGTTCATATCTAATTTGTATCTTTGCTTGCTTCATACTTGGCCTACGGATGGGATAAATTGAGACATGTATGTTCTAACTACTTTGATTTCAGAAAGTTAAAGCCAATGTTATACTCTGTTGAGAAAACCGATGATAGTATAATTTCCTTTTCAAAGTCATCGGAGATAGAGTGCAAAACACAATGCATAGCCGAATGAGGTAATGCAAAATCTGAACCATTTGTTTGCTTAACTGCAAAATCGTTCTCACAGCAAGATCGGCTAGAGAATAAAAATTTTACCTTCAATTCAAGCATGTGTGATCAAATATTTGATTTGTTGCTGAAAAGTAATTACATTAGAGTTCTTGATCACCATGTGAGGCCATCAATACAAGGACGAATGTATTGCAAGTTGCATGATTCGTCCAAGCATACTTTTGAGGATTGCAACATGTTTCGTCAAATAGTTAAATCAGCCATTAATAAAGAACGACTAAAATTTGTTGAAACACCAAGGGATGACCAGTCTATTCTGATTGGTCCTAATGGGAAAAAGTTTTTGAATCGGCTACTTCAAGACAATTCCTTTAAAGATGAGAAGGTAAAAACTGCAGGTGGCGGGATCAAGCTTTCAAGTAAAGAACTTGTTCAAGAGCACAATGAAAATATTCTTGAAGGCATGAGTTCTATCAAAGATACAATGAAGACGTCAAGGACTGGGGGGCAACAAATCAATCCAAAAATCGATGCAAGCAAAACCAAAGGAGATAAAGGCCGCAATAAGCACAAGCACAAGGATCCAAGGTCACTTTTGCACAGTTATTAGATAAATATCAAAAGAAAAGTGAAGAGAATTGTGCTTATCGGTCGAGTAATGCAAAAGCATCAAGATCACCCCCTAGGCACAAATCCAAGGATCTGTATTGGCAAGAAGAGAATTTTAATGCAATATGTTCATATCCTTATTTTGGGTCTCCAATGCTAATGGCGTGGATGCCTCCCTATACTCATGTAGATCGATATTCATCATGGGACAGGTATGATACAATGGCACATTCTCCACCATATTTTAGACCATCTCACCATTATTATGCAGCTCCAAGAAGATCAACATTCAGTGAGCAGTCATATTTTCAAGACCGTTTCAATAAGAAAGAATCAGTCCGGAGCTCAAGAAAGAAGAAAGAGGTGATCAAACAAGTATATCGAGTTAAAAAATATGGTCGCAAGAGTGCTAATTCAGACTTGATCTTAAATGATAAAGAGTCAATTAAAGTTTTAACATTGGCTACTAAAGGCAATGAGATGAAGCAATCAATTGTCGAGAATCAAAGTGCCAAATCCGAAGAAAAGAAGTTGAAAATGCACAAGAAGAAATTACAAAAACTTAGTGCACAAGAGCTTGAAAAGAGAAACATAGCATGGGTTCCCAAAGGAAATAATCAAAACAAGAGTGGTATGCAAGGTTCCATTGCAAGAAGTGCGACAAAGTAAAGAAGGAAAAGAGTGAAAAATATAAACGACCAAGCCGAAGGTCTCAACGACTTCGGTGCACACATTATCCATATTCTCCAACTATGCCATTAATGCCGATGACATGGAATTCATCCTCAGGTATGACTGGTTATCCTCCATGGACTTATTTTGATCCATGGATGCAATATAACTTCTTACAACATGCAGGGGTTTTACCTCATCACCATACATTCGATTAGCTGTATTTTGTTGCTAATCAACGTGGTCCATATATAACTATCGCCCTAAGCAAAGACATGGCCGATATATAATTATCGCCCTAAGCACATATAAATGGACGATGGAGTGTTGACATCGTCCTTAGAACAAACTCTAGGCAAATTATTTTTCGGCATCCAAGTTTTGCCGAAAAACAAGGGGGCATGTATTGACACCAGATTTTGGCACGGTCAAGAACTTAATTAATATGGCCTCAAATGGAGAAGTGGTCTACATGAAAAGATTTCGTATTATCGACATGAAGATCTTTGAAGTTTGGGTCATCGCCATCCGACCTCATCTCAAGGGCCGAAACCATGCTCAAAGTATTAAGATTTTGTATTCAGAGTATTGTTCAGCCAATTAAGCCTCTAAGATGATATTATATGAGAAACGTTTTACATGGGTTGTCTTCGTCCCATTGAAACGGTTGATTTTGATATAAAAATCGTCTCAATCTGAGTTCGTATGCAAAAGTTAGAGCCATCGGAGTGCAGCCCTGCCACGAGGCAAAAAGTGGCGCGAGGCACCACACACGATGTATGATGGGTTGCGCGAGCGATTCGGCCCTTAGTATTACCTCAGATTGTAAAATGTTCAACACTAAAGTTGTTCATCTCGTCAAAACGGTTAAATTTGCTTTTAGGCGCATCTTCATCCAAGGTCGTATTTGGCATGTGAAACACAAAAACCTAACTGCTGTCTCAGACATACCTAATCTGAGTTCGGTTAATTTTGGAGGGTTTTTATCATTTATGCCACCGGTTGTGTCTCACTACTCAGTTTTGCCACTAGGAATTTAAACCGCTCAAAAATGTCATCATTTTGTTAGACACGTGCTCAAAATGCCATTGGACACCATTATTATGATCTCAAATCTCTTTTGTCATGTTATAATGACATAAATATCTATGAACCAACATGTCAGCTCTCCCTCTATCTCACTATAATAAAGTGTGGGGCCTACTTGATCCCAACAGCGTTCTTATTTTTCTATAATTTTATTTGCTTGGTTACTCTTGACAAGTGGGGCCACACTTGTCATTGTGAGATAGAGAGAACCGACATGTGGGTCTAGGCTTATTTTTGTCGTGATGAACCGGGTTTGACATGAAAATAAAAATGTCTAATGGCATTTTTTAGCAAACATCTAACGAAACAATGACATTTTTTAGATATCTAATGGTATTTTTAAGCAAGCATCTCACGGATCGATGGCATTTTTGAGTAGTTGTAACTTCTAATGGCAAAACTGAGTAGTGAGACACAACTTGTGGCATAAATGATTAAACCCCAATTTTGGAAGGATTTGAACGAGATTTTGAGTCCTTTTCTTGATGGGAAGTCTAGTCGCCTAATAAATAGATGAAAGGTGATGGTCGATTGAACAACACATAATCAAACAAATCATCTACCACTTTTATCTTTACTTTTATCTCTCTCCCTTGTTCTTCTTCCTCGTTTTTCGTTCGTTCTTGTTGTTGTAGGGCGGCGATCCATGAGGCCCTAGGGGCGTTCAGGTCGACCTAGGGCAGCCCATAGCCGCCGCGCGCCCTGACAGGGTCCCTCACAGGTGTGTGGGGCTTCGGGTCTACAAAAGCACCCGTCGGATTGCCTGTGTACCGCGCTTCCGGACAGGTCTCCTTCGACGTGAGCTGTGGTGCATCACCCTCGGTGTTGGAGGTACACGGTGACGTGTTCGTGTGTAAACAATAATATGTATATGGAGTTTCGTGGAAATATTTTCACTATGCGCACCCAGTACGTTACTCAGACGCACCTTCTCGTTCACTAGTAGGATAAAAATGAAAACGAAAACAAAAATAAAAAGTTAAGCAAAAATAACCATGCAGAAATAACCATGTAAAACAGGGGGCCAGGGCACGACCGGGGTGACTCGATGAACGTGGGGACAGGAGAAGGAGGGAAATGGGGGGCGGCTCAGGGCATGTATAATGGTTCTATCTTAGGACTGCCACGTAGGATAAATAATGAGGTGGAGGAGAGAGAAATCATAAGAAAAGGTTTGTCTTCTCTTATTTAAGAGAAGACAAGAGATGATCTCTTAGCATAATTTGTCTCACCACGTTTTTAGGAATAGCTAGTTATTGGAGATAAGGCTAAGAGATGGCCCATTGTAGACATATTTTTTTGTCATCTCTAAACTACATGCAAGACTTAAGATAAGACTATCTTATCAACCATTGTACATGCCCTCACAGCGTTGCCGAGAAGGGGGGTCGGCATGGCTTGAGGACGCGATTCAGGGAGGAAGACGAGGAGGCGACGCGAGGTCCGGCGACGGCAAGGTCTTCGGGCGGCGACGGTGGCGCACGGCGACGGCGGCGGTGAAGGGGGCATAGAGCTCGTTTTCCCGATCCCGATCAGGTCGGGGATGAGGAGCGAAAGGGGAGGCGAGTCGGATATGGGCGGCGGGGAGGAGGCCTGGCGACGCGGGCGGGTGATGGGCGAGCGAGCGATCCGGCAGCGGCGACGGGTCGATGGGGACGATCCCCTCCCCGATCCATATGGAATCGAGAGGTGGGGGCTGACGAAGGGAAGTGGGGGAAGTGGGGCAACCGGGCTAGGGTTCAGTGGGGTGTGGGGGTTAAGGGAGGCGGCTAGGCCACTGGCTAGCTGGACCGAGGCCCAGCGAGGGGTTGCCCCCTCTTGCTTTTATTTGTTTTGTCTTTCCTTTCCCATTTAATCATATTTTGCAATTTACTTTAATTTTGTAAATTATATAATTAGCATCTAAATTAGTTCTACTAAATATAGCACTGCCACTAAAAGTTTGGTACCCAATTAATTTAGTTAGAACATTTTTACTATTTTAAAAGCATTTAAATAATAGTTTAAGCCACTATATTATTCATTTTAGAGTATTTAAACATTTTATAAAGTGTGATTTCTCCACCATAATTACTTATGCATTATTTGTCACCTCTCGAACATTTTAGTTTTAATGTTTGAAAACTTCTGATATTTGCCATTATTTTAAATTTGAATTTGAACAGGATTGAATCTTTGCGAGGTTAACAATAGTTATCGTGGCATCATTAGCAGGGGATTATTGTAGCATAACTATCCGGGCGTTACACAACCCATTCAGATGTTGCCAGTCCGCGGTCCAATCTAACACAGGTGTAGGAGCCTCCCGCCGCTTTCTTCTTGTAGGATCGAAAGTAGGTCTAGAGGGGGGTGATTAGACTACTTGACCAAATAAAAATCTAATCATTTCCCAATTTCAAGTCTTGGCAGATTTTAGCAACTTAGCACAAGTCAAGCAATCAACCTACACATGCAATTCTAAGAATGTAGCAGAAAAAAGTAAAACATTGCATATGAAGGTAAAGGGAAGGGTTTGGAGAAGGCAAACACAATGTAGACACGGAGATTTTTGGCATGGTTCCGATAGGTGGTGCTATCATACATCCACGTTGATGGAGACTTCAACCCGCGAAGGGTAACGGTTGCGCGAGTCCACGGAGCGCTCCACCCATGAAGGGTCCACAAAGAAACAATCTTGTCTATCCCACCATGGCCATCGCCCACGAAGGACTTGCCTCACTCGGGTAGATCTTTGCTACGTCTTGAGCTTGCGTTGGTTTTCCTTGAAGAGGAAAGGGTGATGCAGCAATAGTAGCGTAATTATTTCCCTCAGTTTTTGAGAACCAAGGTATGAATCCAGTAGGAGGCTCCTCAAAATTCCCACGCACCTACACAAACAAATAAGAACTCGCAACCAACGCAATAAAGGGGTTGTCAATCCCTTCAAGGCCACTTGCGAAAGTGAGATCTGATAGAGATAATATGATAAGATAAATATATTTTTGGTATTTTATGATATAGATTGGAAAAGTAAAGATGCAAATAAAAGTAGATTGAAAACTTATATGATAAAAGATAGACCCGGGGGCCATAGGTTTCACTAGTGGCTTCTCTCAAGATAGCATAAGTATCACGGTGGGTGAATAAATTACTGTCGAGCAATTGATAAAAAAGTGAATAATTATGAGATTATCTAGGCATGATCATGTATATAGGCATCATGTCCGTGACAAGTAGACCGACTCCTGCCTGCATCTACTACTATTACTCCACACATCGACCGCTATCCAGCATGCATCTAGAATATTAAGTTCATAAGAACAGAGTAACGC
Source organism: Triticum timopheevii (assembly GCA_963921465.1). Classification (NCBI taxonomy): domain Eukaryota; kingdom Viridiplantae; phylum Streptophyta; class Magnoliopsida; order Poales; family Poaceae; genus Triticum; species Triticum timopheevii. The sequence continues at coordinate 481,234,524 of OY997270.1, read as the reverse complement.
ATTAAGAAAGATGACGTGATGTAGAGGGATAAACTCATGCAATATGATATAAACCCCATATTTTTATCCTCGATGGCAACAATACAATACGTGCCTTGCTGCCCCTGTTGTCACTGGGAAAGGACACCGTAAGATTGAACCCAAAGCTAAGCACTTCTCCCATTGCAAGAAAGATCAATCTAGTAGGCCAAACCAAACTGATAATTCGAAGAGACTTACAAAGTTAACTTAATCACACGTAAAAGAATTCAGAGGAGATTCAAATATTTCTGATAGATAAAGTTGATCATAAACCCACAATTCATCGGATCTCGACAAACACACTGCAAAAAGAGTTACATCGAATAGATCTCCAAGAAGATCAAGGAGAACTTTGTATTGAGATTCAAAGAGAGAGAAGAAGCCATCTAGCTAATAACTATGGACCCGAAGGTCTGTGGTAAACTACCCACAACTCATCGGAGAGGCCTTGGAGATGATGTAGAGGTCCTCCGTGATCGATTCCCCCTCCGGCGGAGCGCCGGCGAAGACTCCAAGATGGGATCTCGCGGATACAGAAGGTTACGGCAGTGGAAATAGTTTTTCGTGGTCGACTCTGATGTTTTCGGGGTACATGGGTACATATAGGAGGAAGAAGTAGGTCGGTGGATGCTCAAGGGGTCCACAAGGGTGGGGGCGCGCCCAGCCCTAGGGGCGCGCCGGGCATCCTTGTGGCTGCCTCGGTTGTTTCTTGACTTCCACTCCAAGTCCTCTGGATCACGTTTGTTCCAAAAAGATCGCCCCCGAAGGTTTCATTCTGTTTGGACTCTGTTTGATATTCCTTTTCTTCGAAACACTGAAATAGGCAAAAAAAAACAATACGGGCTGGGCCTCCGGATAGTAGGTTAGTCCCAAAAATGATATATAAGTGTAAAGTAAAGCCCATAAACATCCAAAATGGGTAATATAATAGCATGGAACAATCAAAAATTATAGATACGTTGGAGACGTATCAAGCATCCCCAAGCTTAATTCCTGCTCGTCCTCAAGTAGGTAAATGATAAAAACAGAATTTTTGATGTGGAAAGGTACCTAGCATAATTCTAATGTAATTTTCTTTATGGTGGCATGATTGTTCAGATCCAAATGATTTAAGATAAAAGCTTATAAAACATAAAAATAATAATACTTTGAAGCATACTAACAAATAATCATGTCTTATCAAAATAGCATAGCCAAAGAAAGCTTATCCCTACAAAATCATATAGTTAGGCCATGCTTCATTTTCATTACACAAAATACTCCAATCATGCACAACCCCGATGACGAGCTGATCAATTGGTTCATACTTTTTAATGCGCTTCAGCCTTTTCAACTCTTACCAATACATGAGCGCAAGCCATGGACATAGCACTATGGTGGTATATGATGGTGGTTGTGAAGACAAAAATGTTGGGGAACGTAGCAGAAATTCAAAATTTTCCTACGAGTCACCAAGATCTATCTATGGAGAAACCAGCAACGAGGGGAAGGAGAGTGCATCTACATACCCTTGTAGATCGCTAAGCGGAAGCGTTCAAGAGAATGGGGTTGAAGGAGTCGTACTCATCGTGATCCAAATCACCGGAAATCCTAGTGCCGAACGGACGGCACCTCCGCGTTCAACACACGTACAACCCGGTGACGTCTCCCATGCCTTGATCCAGCAAGGAGAGAGGGAGAGGTTGAGGAAGACTCCATCCAGCAGCAGCACAACGGCGTGGTGGTGATGGAGGAGCGTGAAAATCCTGCAGGGCTTCGCCAAGCACCGCGGGAGAGGAGAAGGGAGAGAGGTAGGGCTGCGCCTTGAGGGAGATGTTCTCGTGTCTCTGGCAGCCCCAAAACCCCCACTATTTATAGGAGGAGGGGAGGTGGCTGCGCCCCCATCTAGGGTTCCCACCCTAGGGGTGCGGCAGCCCTAGATGGGACTTGGAGGGGGCGGGCAAGAGGGGGAGAGAGGGGGCGCGCCCTAGGGTGGGCCTTTAGGCCCATCTGCGCCTAGGGTTTCCCCTCTCCCCTCCTAGCTGCGCCTTGGGCCTTGGTGGGAGGCGCACCAGCCCACTCTGGGGCTGGTCCCTTTCCACACTAGGCCCATGCAAGCCTCCGGGGCTGGTGGCCCCTCCTGGTGGACCCCGAAACCCTTCTGGTGGTCCCGATACATTACCGCTGACCCCCGAAACACTTCCGGTGGCCAAAACCTCACTTCCTATATATTATTTACCTCCGGACCATTCCGGAACTCCTCGTGACGTCCGAGATCTCATCCGGGACTCTGAACAACATTCGGTAACCACATACAAATTTCCTTTATAACCCTAGCGTCATCGAACCTTAAGTGTGTAGACCCTATGGGTTCGGGAACCATGCAGACATGACCGAGACGTTCTCAGGTCAATAACCAACAGCGGGATCTGGATACCCATGTTGGATCCCACATGTTCCACGATGATCTCATTGGATGAACCACGATGTCAAGGACTCAATCGATCCCGTATACAATTCCCTTTGTCTAGCGGTATTATACTTGCCCGAGATTCGATCGTCGGTATACCGATACCTTGTTCAATCTCATTACCGGCAAGTCTCTTTACTCGTTCCGTAACACATCATCCTGTGATCAACCCCTTGGTCACATTGTGCACATTATGATGATGTCCTACTGAGTGGGCCCAGAGATACCTCTCCGTTTACACGGAGTGACAAATCCTAGTCTCGATTCGTGCCAACCCAACAGACACTTTCGGAGATACCTGTAGTGCACCTTTATAGCCACCCAGTTACGTTGTGACGTTTGGTACACCCAAAGCATTCCTACGGTATCCGGAGTTGCACAATCTCATGGTCTAAGGAAAAGATACTTGACATTAGAAAAGCTTTAGAATACGAACTACACGATCTTTGTGCTAGGCTTAGGATTGGGTCTTGTCCATCACATCATTCTCCTAATGATGTGATCCCGTCATCAATGACATCCAATGTCCATGGTCAGGAAACCGTAACCATCTATTGATCAACGAGCTAGTCAACTAGAGGCTTACTAGGGACATGGTGTTGTCTATGTATCCACACATGTATCTGAGTTTCCTATCAATACAATTATAGCATGGATAATAAACGATTATCATGAACAAGGAAATATAATAATAACTAATTTATTATTGCCTCTAGGGCATATTTCCAACAGTCTCCCACTTGCACTAGAGTCAATAATCTAGTTCACATCGCCATGTGATGAACATTCACACGTCACATCGCCATGTGACCAACATCCAAAGAGTTTACTAGTTCACATCATCATGTGATTAAGACTCAATGAGTTCTGGAGTTTGATCATGTTTTGCTTGTGAGAGAAGTTTTAGTCAACGGGTCTGCAACATTCAGATCCGTATGTACTTCGCAAATCTCTAGGTCATATTGTAAATGCTGCTTCCATGCTCCACTTCGAGCTATTCGAAATGGTAGCTCCACTATACGTATCCGGTTTGCTTCTCAGAGTCATTCGGATAGGTGTTAAAGCTTGCATAGTCGTAACCCTTTACGCCAAACTCTTTATCACCTCCATAATCGAGAAACAAATCCTTATTCCTCTAAGGATAATTTTGACCGCTATCTGGTGATCCACTCCTTGATCACCTTTGTACCCTCTTGCCAGACATGTGGCAAGGCACACATCAGGTGCGGTACTTAGCATAGCATACTGTAGAGCCTACGTCTAAAGCATAGGGGATGACCTTCGTCCTTTCTCTCTTTTCTGCCGTGGTCGAGCTTTAAGTCTTAACTTCATACCTTACATCTCAGGCAAGAACTCCTTCTTTGACTGATCCATCTTGAACACCTTCAAGATCACGTCAAGGTATGTGCTCATTTGAAAGTACCATTTAGTGTTTTTGATCTATCCTCATAGATCTTGATGCTCAATGTTCAAGTAGCTTAATCCAGGTTTTCTATTGAAAAACACCTTTCAAATAACCCTATATGCTTTCCAGAAATTCTACATCATTTTTGATCAACAATATGTCAACAACATATACTCATCAGAAATTCTATAGTGCTCCCACTCACTTCTTTGGAAATACAAGTTTCTCATGAACTTTGTACAAACCCAAAATCTTTGATCATCTCATCAAAGCGCACATTCCAACTCCGAGATGCTTACTCCAGTCCATGGAAGGATCGCTGGAGCTAGCATACTTTTTAGCATCCTTAGGATCGACAAAACCTTTCTGATTGTATCACATACAACCTTTCCTTACGAAAACTGGTAAGGAAACTCATTTTGACATCCATCTGCCAGAATTCATAAATGCAGCTAATGCTAACATGATTCCGACGGACTTAAGCATCGCTACAGATGAGAAAATCTCATCGTAGTCAACTCCTTGAACTTGTGAAAAACTCTTCGCCACAAGTCGAGCTTCATAGACGGTGACATTACCGTCCACGTCCGTCTTCTTCTTAAAGATCCATTTATCTCAATGGCTTGCCGATCATCGGGCAAGTCCACCAAAGTCCATGCTTTGTTCTGATACATGGATCCTATCTCGGATTTCATGGCTTCTAACCATTTGTCAGAATTTGGGCCCACCATCGCTTCTCCATAGCTCGTAGGTTCATTGTTGTCTAGCAACATGACCTTCAAGACAGGATTACTGTACCACTCTGAAGTAGTACACATCCTTGTCACCCTACGAGGTACGGTAGTGACTTGATCCGAAACTTCATGATCACTATCATAAGCTTCTACTTCAATTGGTGTAGGCGCCATAGGAACAACTTCCTGTGCCCTGCTACACACTTGTTGAAGTGACAGTTCAATAACCACATCAAGTCACCACCATCCTCCCACTCAATTCTCGAGACAAACCTTTCCTCGAGAAAGGACCCGATTCAAGAAACAATCCCTATTGCTTTCGGATCTGAATTAGGAGGTATACCCAACTGTTTTGGGTGTCCTATGAAGATGCATTTTATCCGCTTTGGGTTCGAGCTTATCAACCTGAAACTTTTTCACATAAGTGTCGCAGCCCCAAATTTTTTAAGAAACGACAACTTAGGTTTCTCCAAACCATAGTTAAAACGGTGTCGTCTCAACGGAATTATGTGGTGCCCTATTTTAAAGTGAATGCGGTTGTCTCTAATGCCTAACCCATGAACGATAGTGGTAATTCGATAAGAGACATCATGGTACGCACGATATCCAATAGGGTGCAACTATGATGTTCGGACACACCATCACACTATGGTGTTCCAGGCGGTATTAACTGTGAAACAATTTCCACAATGTCTTAATTGCGTGCCAAAGCTCGTAACTCAGATACTCATCTCTATGATCATATCATAGACATTTTACCCTCTTGTCACGATGATCTTCAACTTCACTCTGAAATTACTTGAACCTTTCAATGATTCAGACTTGTGTTTCATCAAGTAAATACACTTAGCATCTACTCAAATCATTTGTGAAGTAAGAACATAACAATATCCACTACGTGCCTCAACACTCATTGGACTGCACACATCAAAATGTATTACTTCCAACAAGTTGCTTTCTTTTTCCATTTTACCGAAAACGAGGCTTTCAGTCATCTTGCCCATGTGGTATGATTTGCATGTCTCAAGTGATTCAAAATCAAGTGAGTCCAAACGGTCCATCTGCATGGAGTTTCTTCATGCGTATACACCAATAGACATGGTTCGCATGTCTCAAACTTTTCAAAAATGAGTGAGTCCAAAGATCCATCAACATGGAGCTTCTTCATGCGTTTTACACCAATATGACTTACATGGCAGTGCCACAAGTAAGTGGTACTATCATTACTATCTTATATCTTTTGGCATGAAAATGTGTATCACTACGATCGAGATTCAATAAACCATTCCTTTAGGTGCAAGACCATTGAAGGTATTATTCAAATAAATAGAGTAACCATTATTCTCCTTAAATGATTAACCGTATTGCGATAGACATAATCCAATCATGTATATGCTCAACGCAAACACCAAATGACAATTATTCAGGTTTAATACTAATCTTGATGGTAGAGGGAGTGTGTGATGTTTGATCACATCAAACTTGGAAACACTTCCAACACATATCATCAGCCCACCTTTAGCTAGTCTCCGTTTATTCCGTAGCCTTTTATTTTGAGTTACTAACACTTAGCAACCGAACTGGTATCTTAATACCCTGGTGCTACTAGGAGTACTAGTAAAGTACACATTAACCTAATGTATATCCAATATACTTCTATCGACCTTGCCAGCCTTCTCATCTACCAAGTATCTAGGGTAATTCTGCTCCAGTGGTTGTTCCCCTTATTGCAGAAGCACTTAGTCACGGGTTTGGGTTCAACCTTGGGTTTCTTCACTAGAGCAGCAGCTGATTTGCCGTTTCATGAAGTATCCCTTCTTGCCCTTGCCCTTCTTGAAACTAGTGGTTTCATTAACCATCAACAATTGATGCTCCTACTTGACTTCTACTTTCGCGGTGTCAAACATCGTGAATACCTCAAGGATCATCATATCTATCCCTGATATGTTATAGTTCATCACGAAGCTCTAGCAGCTTGGTGGCAATGACTTTGGAGAAACATCACTATCTCTGGAAGATCAACTCCCACTCTATTCAAGTGATTGTCGCACTCAGATAATCTGAGCACAAGCTCAACGATTGAGCTTTTCTCCCTTAGTTTGCAGGCTAAGAAAATCGTCGGAGGTCTCATACCTCTTGACGTGGGCACGAGCCTGAAATCTCAATTTCAGCCCTCGAAACATCTCATATGTTCTACGACGTTTCGAAAATGTCTTTGGTGCCTCAACTCTAATCGTTCAACTGAACTATCACGTAGTTATCAAAACGTGTATGTCCGATGTTCGCGACATCCACAAACGATGTTTGGGGTTTAGCACACTAAGCGGTGCATTAAGGACATAAGCTTTCTACTATCCGCATAATCGCTACTGTCAACTTTCAACTATATTTTCTTTAGCAACATATCTAAACAGTGGAACTAAAGCGCGAGCTTATGACATAATTTGCAAAGATCTTTTGACTATGTTCAGAATAATTAAGTTCATCTTATGAACTCCCACTCAGAAAGACATCCCTCTAGTCATCTAAGTGATTACATGATCCGAGTCAACTAGGCCGTGTCCGATCATCACGTGAGACGGACTAGTCATCATCGGTGAACATCTTCATGTTGATTGTATCTACCATACGACTCATGCTCGACCTTTCGGTCTCTTGTGTTCCGAGGCCATATCTGTACATGCTAGGCTCGTCAAGTCAACCTAAGTGTTTCGCGTGTGTAAATCTGGCTTACACCTGTTGTATGTGAACGTAAGAATCTATCACACCCGATCATCACGTGGTGCTTCGAAACGACGAACTTTCACAACGGTGCACAGTTAGGGGGAACACTTTCTTGAAATTTTAATGAGGGATCATATTATTTACTACCGTCGTTCTAAGCAAATAATATGCGTAAACATGATAAACATCACATGCAATCAAATAGTGAGATGATATGGCCAATATCATTTTGCTCCTTTTGATCTCCATCTTTGGGGCTCCATGATCATCATCGTCACCGGCATGACACCATGATCTCCATCATCGTGTCTTCATGAAGTTGTCTCGCAACTATTACTTCTACTACTATGGCTACCGGTTAGCAATAAAGTAAAGTAATTACATGGCGTTGTTTAATGACACGCAGGTCATACAATAAATTAAGACAACTCCTACGGCTCCTGCCGGTTGTCATACTCATCGACATGCAAGTCGTGATTCCTATTACAAGAACATGATCAATCTCATACATCACATATCATTCATCACATTCTTGTTGGCCATATCACATCACATAGCATACCCTGCAAAAACAAGTTAGACGTCCTCTAATTGTTGTTTGCATGTTTTACGTGGCTGCTATGGGTTTCTAGCAAGAACGTTTCTTACCTACGCAAAACCACAACGTGATAAGCCAATTGCTATTTACCCTTCATAAGGACCCTTTTCATCGAATCCGTTCCGACTAAAGTGGGAGAGACTGGCACCTGCTAGCCACCTTATGCACCAAGTGCATGTCAGTCGGTGGAACCTGTCTCACGTAAGAGTACGTGTAAGGTCGGTCCGGGCCGCTTCATCCCACAATACCGTCGAAACAAGATTGGAATAGTAACGGTAAGCATATTGAACAAAACCAACGCCCACAACTACTTTGTGTTCTACTCGTGCAAAGAATCTACGCAATAAACCTAGCTCTGATACCAGTGTTGGGGAACGTAGCAGAAATTCAAAATTTTCCCACGAGTCACCAAGATCTATCTATGGAGAAACCAGCAACGAGGGGAAGGAGAGTGCATCTACATACCCTTGTAGATCGCTAAGCGGAAGCGTTCAAGAGAACGGGGTTGAAGGAGTCGTACTCGTCGTGATCCAAATCACCGGAGATCCTAGTGCCGAACGGACGGCACCTCCGTGTTCAACACACGTACAACCCGGTGACATCTCTCATGCCTTGATCCAGCAAGGAGAGAGGGAGAGGTTGAGGAAGACTCCATCCAGCAGCAGCACAACGGCGTGGTGGTGATGGAGGAGCGTGGCAATCCTGCGGGGCTTCGCCAAGCACCACGGGAGAGGAGAAGGGAGAGAGGTAGGGCTGCGCCTTGAGGGAGATGTTCTCGTGTCTCTGGCAGCCCCAAAACCCCCACTATTTATAGGAGGAGGGGAGGTGGCTGCGCCCCCATCTAGGGTTCCCACCCTAAGGGTGCAGCAGCCCTAGATGGGACTTGGAGGGGGCGGCCAAGAGGGGGAGAGAGGGGGCGCGCCCTAGGGTGGGCCTTTAGGCCCATCTACGCCTAGGGTTTCCCCTCTCCCCTCCTACCTGCGCCTTGGGCCTTGGTGGGAGGCGCACCAGCCCACTCTGGGGCTGGTCCCTTTCCACACTAGGCCCATGCAAGCCTCCGGGGCTGGTGGCCCCTCCCGGTGGACCCCGAAACCCTTCCGATGGTCCTGATACATTACCGGTGACCCCCGAAACACTTCCGGTGGCCAAAACCTCACTTCCTATATATTATTCTTTACCTCCGGACCATTCCGGAACTCCTCGTGACGTCCGGGATCTCATCCGGGACTCCGAACAACATTCGGTAACCACATACAAACTTCCTTTATAACCCTAGCGTCATCAAACCTTAAGTGTGTAGACCCTACGGGTTCGGGAACCATGCAGACATGACCGAGACGTTCTCCGGTCAATAACCAACAGCGGGATCTAGATACCCATGTTGGCTCCCACATGTTCCACGATGATCTCATCGGATGAACCACGATGTCAAGGACTCAATCGATCCCGTATACAATTCCCTTTGTCTAGCGGTATTGTACTTGCCCGAGATTCGATCGTCGGTATACCGATACCTTGTTCAATCTCGTTACCCGCAAGTCTCTTTACTCATTCCGTAACACATCATCCTGTGATCAACCCCTTGGTCACATTGTGCACATTATGATGATGTCCTACCGAGTGGGCCCGGAGATACCTGTCCGTTTACATGGAGTGACAAATCTCAGTCTCGATTCATGCCAACCCAATAGACACTTTCGGAGATACCTGTAGTGCACCTTTATAGCCACCCAGTTACGTTGTGACGTTTGGTACACCCAAAGCATTCCTACGGTATCCGGGAGTTGCACAATCTCATGGTCTAAGGAAAAGATACTTGACATTAGAAAAGCTTTAGCATACGAACTACACGATCTTTGTGCTAGGCTTAGGATTGGGTCTTGTCCATCACATCATTCTCCAAATGATGTGATCCCGTCATCAATGACACCCAATGTCCATGGTGAGGAAACCGTAACCATCTATTGATCAACGAGCTAGTCAATTAGAGGCTTACTAGGGACATGGTGTTGTCTATGTATCCACACATGTATCTGAGCTTCCTATCAATACAATTATAGCATGGATAATAAACGATTATCATTAACAAGGAAATATAATAATAACTAATTTATTATTGCCTCTAGGGCATATTTCCAACAAAAAAGGGAGGAGATAGTCTCACATCAACTAGGCCTATCAACGGGCTATGGAGATGTCCGTTAATAGATATTAATGTGAGTGAGTAGGGATTGCCATGCAACGGATGCACTAGAGCTATAAATGTATGAAAGCTCAACAAAATAAACTAAGTGGGTGTGCATCCAACTCGCTTGATCACGAAGACCTAGGGCATTTTGAGGAAGCCCATCATTGGAATATACAAGCGAAGTTCTATAATGAAAAATTCCCACTAGTATATGAAAGTGAGAGCATAGAAGACTCTCTATCATGAAGATCATGGTGCTATTTTGAAGCACAAGTGTGGAAAAGAGATAGTAGCATTGTCCCTTCTCTCTTTTTCTCTCATTTTTTTATTTTTTTTATTTGTTGGGCTCTTTGGCCTCTTTTTTTAAAGTCCGAAGCCTCATCCCGACTTGTGGGGGAATCATAGTCTTCATCATCCTTTCCTCACTTGCGACAATGCTCTAATAATGAAGATCATCACACTTTTATTGATTTACAACTCAAGAATTACAACTCAATACTTAGAACAAAATATGACTCTATGTGAATGCCTCCGTCGGTGTACCCGGATATGCAATTAATCAAGAGTGACATGTATGAAAAATTATGAAGGTGGCCTTGCCACAAATACAATGTCAACTACATGATCATGCAAAGAGCAATATGACAATGATGGAGCGTGTCATAATAAACGGAACGGTGGAAAGTTGCATGGCAATATATCTCGGAATGGCTATGGAAATTCCATAATAGGTAGGTATGGTGTCTGTTTTGAGGAAGGTAAATATGGGTGCATGATATCGGCGAAAGTTGTGCGGCATAAAAGAGGCTAGCAAAGTGGAAGGGTAAGTGTGTGTATATCCATGGACTCACATTAGTCATAAAGAACTCATATACTTATTGCAAAAGTTTATTAGCCCTCGAAGTAAAGTACTACTACGCATGCCCCTAGAGGGATAGATTGGTAGGAAAAGACCGTAGCTCGTCCCCGACTGCCACTCATAAGGAAGACAATCAAAAGAGCACCTCATGCAACAAATTTGTCACACAACTTTTACCATACGTGCATGCTACAAGACTTGCCAACTTCAACACAAGTATTTCTCAGTTTCATAATTACCCAACTAGCATGACTCTAGCATTACCACCTTTTATATCTCCAAATAATTATCAAGCATCAAATTGATCATAGTTTTTAATGCACTTTCTATGATAGTTTTTATTGTACCCAACTTGGATGCTCATCATTCTAGGACCAAATTTATAACCATAGAAAATACCATGCTGTTCTAAAAGAATCTCAAAATAATATAAGTGAAGCACGAGAGATCAACAATTTCTTCAAAAATAAGCCACCGCCGTGCTCTAAAAGATATAAGTGAAGCACTAGAGCAAAAACTATCTAGCTCAAAAGATATAAGTGAGGCACATAGAGTGTTCTAATAAATTCTAATCAAGTGGGATTCTCCCAAAAAGGTGTGTAAAACTAAAAATCAAAGACTAATATCATACAATACGCTCCAAGCAAAACACATATCATGTGGCGAATAAAAATATAGCTCCAAGTAAAGTTACCGATAGACGAAGACGAAAGAGGGGATGCATTGCGGGGCATCCCCAAGCTTAGGCTTTTGGTTATCCTTGAATATCTTGGGGTTCCATGGTCATCCCCAAGCTTAGGCTCTTGCCAATCCTTATTCCATAATCCATTAAATCTTTACCCAAAACTTGAAAACTTCACAACACAAAACTCTACAGGAAATCTCATAAGCTTTGTTAGTGCAAGAAAGAAAAATCACCACATAAGGTACTGTAATGAACTCATTCTTTATTTATATTGGTGTTAAACCTACTGTATTCCAACTTCTATATGGTTCATACCCCTACATACTAGCCATAGATGCATCAAAATAAGCAAACAACACACGAAAAATAGAATATGTCAAAAACAGAACAGTTTGTAGCAATCTGTAACTCTCGAATACTTATGAAACTCTAAAAATTCTACTAAAATAGGAAGTCCTGGGAAATTTGTCTATAGATCCACAGAGAAAAGAATCAATGAAAAAGCACGTTTCTGTGAATTAATAAAATTATTTTCGTGCGAGCAAAGTTTCTGTTTTTCAGCAGAATCAAATTAACTATCACCATAGGTTATCCTATAGGTTCTACTTGGCACAAACACTAATTAAAACATAAAAACACATCTAAACAGAAAACATTTATTACTAAACAGAAGCAAAAACAAAAAACAAAGATAAAATTGGGTTGCCTCCCAACTAGCGCTATCGTTTAACGCCCCTAGCTAAGCATAAAAGCGAGGATAGATCTAAGTGGTGCCATCTTTGGCACTTGATTCATAAGTAGCTCACATGATAGATTCATAAGGTAATTTAACTTTCTTTCTTGGAAAGTGTTTCATGCCTTTACTTAATGGAAATTGAAATCTAATATTCCCTTCCTTCATATCAATAATCGCACCAATCATTCTAAGGAAAGGTCTACCAAGAATAATTGGACATGAAAGATTGCAATCTATGTCAAGAACGATAAAATCTACGGGCACATAGTTCCTATTTGCAACAATAAGAACATCCTTGATTCTTCCCATAGTCTTTTTAATGGTGGAATCCGCAAGGTGCAAATTTAAAGAGTAATCATCAAAATCATGGAAACCTAGAATATCACATAAAGTTTTCGGAATCGTGGAAACACTGGCACCCAAATCACACAAAGCATAACACTTATGATCTTTAATTTTAATCTTTATAGTAGGTTCCCACTCATCATTAAGTTTTCTAGGTATAGAAACTTCCAAATTAAGTTTTTCATCATAAGATTGCATCAAGGCATCAACAATATGTTTGGTAAAAGCTTTATTTTGACTATAAGCATGGGGAGAATTCACAACGGATTGCAACAAGGAAATACAATCTAATAAAGAACAATTATCATAGTTAAATTCCTTGAAATCCAAGATAGTTGGTTCAATGCTATTTAAAGTCTTGACCTCTCCAATCCCACTTTTACCAAATTTAGCATCAAGATCTAAGAACTCCTAATCATTGGGACACCTTTTAACTAAAGTTGACTCATCTCAGTCCCATCATTAGCAAGATTCATATTGAAAAACAAAGATCCAATAGGGGATACATCAATAACTTTAAGAACTTCATCATTATTTTCATGGAAACTAGAAGAACACGCTTTTACAAAGCAATCTTTCTTAGCATGCAATCTAGCGGTTCTTTCTTTGCACTCATCAATGGAATTTCTCATAGCTTTGAGAGACTCATTGATATCATGCTTAGGAGGAGTAGATCTAAGTTTCAAAGAATCGACATCAAGCGAAAGTCTATCAACATTCTTAGCCAAATCATCAACTTTAAGCAATTTTTTTTCAAGCATGGCATTAAAATTCTTTTGAGAGACCATAAATTCTTTCACACTAATCTCAAAATCAGAGGGAAACTTATTAAAATTACCATAAGAATTATTGTAGGAATTTCCATAATTATTAGAGGAATTACTAGGGAACGGTTTAGGGTTAAGGTTTCCTCTATAAGCATTGTTACCAAAATTATTCCTACCAACAAAATTCACATCCATAGATTCATTATTATTCTCAATCAAGGTAGACAAAGGCATATCATTGGGATCAATAGAAGCACTCTTAGTAGCAAACAATTCCATAAGTTCATCCATCTTTCCACTCAAAACATTAATTTCTTCTATAGCATGAACTTTTTTACTAGTAGATCTTTCGGGGTGCCATTGAGAATAATTAGCCATAATATTATCAAGGAGTTTGGTAGCTTCTCCTAAGGTGATTTCCATAAACGTGCCTCCTGCGGCCGAATCTAAAAGATTTCTAGAAGCAAAATTCAATCCGGCATAAAAGTTTTGTATGATCATCCATAAATTCAAACCATAAGTAGTGCAATTGTGAATCATCAATTTCATTCTTTCCCAAGATTGGGCAACATGCTCATGATCAAGTTTTTTAAAATTCATAATATCGTTCCTAAGAGAGATGTTCTTAGCGGGAGGGAAATACTTAGAGATAAAAGCATCTTTGCACTTATTCCATGAATCAATGCTATTCTTAGGCAAAGACAAAAACCAAACTTAAGCACGATCTCTAAGTGAAAACAGAAATAACTTCAATTTAACAATATCATTATCCGTATCTTTATTCTTTTGCATCTCACACAAATCAACAAAGTTGTTTAGATGAGTAGCGGCATCTTCACTAGGAAGGCCAGAGAATTGGTCTTTCATAAGAAGATTCAGCAAAGCGGCATTGATTTCACAAGACTCAACATCATTAAGAGGAGCAATCGGAGTACCAAGGAAATCATCATTATTGGTATTGGAAAAGTCACACAACTTGGTATTATCCTGCGCCATAGCGACAAGCAATCCAACACACACAAGCAAACAAAAAGGCAAGCGAAAGAGAGAGGAGATTGGGAAAGAGAGGACGAATAAAACGGCAAGGGTGAAGTGGGGGAGAGGAAAATGAGAGGCAAATGGCAAATAATGTAAGTGCGAGGGAGATGAGTTTGTGATGGGTACTTGGTATGTCTTGACTTGAGCGAATACCTCCCCGACAACGGCGCCAGAAATCCTTCTTGCTACGTCTTGAGCTTGCGTTGGTTTTCCTTGAAGAGGAAAGTGCGATGCAGCAATAGTAGCGTAAGTATTTCCCTTAGTTTTTGAGAACCAAGGTATCAATCCAGCAGGAGGCTCCTCAAAAGTCCCACGCACCTACACAAACAAACAAGACCTCGCAACCAACGCAATAAAGGGGTTGTCAATCCCTTCAAGGCCACTTGCGAAAGTCAGATCTGATAGAGATAATATGATAAGATAAATATATTTTTGGTATTTTATGACATAGATTGGAAAAGTAAAGATGCAAATAAAAGTAGATTGAAAGCTTATATGATAAAAGATAGACTCGGGGGCCATAGGTTTCACTAGTGGCTTCTCTCAAGATAGCATAAGTATTATGGTGGGTGAACAAATTACTGTCGAGCAATTGATAGAAAAGCGAATAATTATGAGATTATCTAGGCATGATCATGTATATAGGCATCACGTCCCTGACAAGTAGACCGACTCCTGCATGCATCTACTACTATTACTCCACACATCGACCGCTATCCAGCATGCATCTACAGTATTAAGTTCATAAGAACAGAGTAATGCATTAAGAAAGATGACATGATGTAGAGGGATAAACTCATGCAATATGATATAAACCCCATCTTTTTATCCTCGATGGCAACAATACAATATGTGCCTTGCTGCCCCTGCTGTCACTGAGAAAGGACATCGCAAGATTGAACCAAAAGCTAAGCACTTCTCCCATTGCAAGAAAGATCAATCTAGTAGGCCAAACCAAACTGATAATTCGAAGAGACTTGTGCTACGTCTTGAGCTTGCGTTGGTTTTCCTTGAAGAGGAAAGGGCGATGCAGCAGTAGTAGCGTAAGTATTTCCCTCAGTTTTTGAGAACCAAGGTATCAATCCAGTAGGAGGCTCCTCAAAAGTCCCACGCACCTACACAAACAAACAAGACCTCGCAACCAACGCAATAAAGGGGTTGTCAATCCCTTCAAGGCCACTTGCGAAAGTGAGATCTGATAGAGATAATATGATAAGATAAATATATTTTTGGTATTTTATGACATAGATTGGAAAAGTAAAGATGCAAATAAAAGTAGATTGAAAGCTTATATGATAAAAGATAGACTCGGGGGCCATAGGTTTCACTAGTGGCTTCTCTCAAGATAGCATAAGTATTATGGTGGGTGAATAAATTACTGTCGAGCAATTGATACAAAAGCGAATAATTATGAGATTATCTAGGCATGATCATGTATATAGGCATCACGTCTGCGACAAGTAGACCAACTCCTGCCTGCATCTACTACTATTATTCCACACATCGACCGCTATCCAGCATGCATCTAGAGTATCAGGTTCATAAGAACAGAGTAACGCATTAAGAAAGATGACATGATGTAGAGGGATAAACTCATGCAATATGATATAAACCCCATCTTTTTATCCTTGATGGCAACAATGCCTTGCTGCCCTTGCTGTCACTGGGAAAGGACATCGCAAGATTGAACCCAAAGCTAAGCACTTCTCCCATTGCAAGAAAGATCAATCTAGTAGGCCAAACCAAACTGATAATTCGAAGAGACCTGCAAAGATAACTCAATCATACATAAAAGAATTCAGAGGAGATTCAAATATTTCTCATAGATAAACATGATAAAAAACCACAATTCATCGGATCTCGACAAACACACCGCAAAAAGAGTTACATCGAATAGATCTCCACAAGAGAGGGGGAGAACATGGTATTGAGATCCAAAAAGAGAGAAGAAGCTATCTAGCTAATAACTATGGACCCGAAGGTCTGTGGTAAACTACTCACAACTCATCGGAAGGGCTATGGTGTTGATGTAGAAGCCCTCCGTGGTCGATTCCCCCTCTGGCGGAGTGCCGGCGAAGGCTCCAAGATGTGATCTCACGGATACAGAAGGTTACGGTGGTGGAAATTGTTTTTCGTTGGCTCCCTGGATGTTTTCGGGGTACAAGGGTATATATAGGAGGAAGAAGTATGTCGCTGGCCGCCCGAGGGGCCCACGAGATAGGGGGGCACGCCCAGGGGGTGGACGCGCCCTCCACCCTCGTGGCTGCCTCGACTGCTTCTTGACTTGCACTCCAAGTCGTCTGGATCACGTTCGTTCCAAAAATCACGCTCCCGAAGGTTTCATTCCGTTTGGACTCCGTTTGATATTCCTTTTCTTTGAAATACTGAAATAGGCAAAAAAAACAGCAATACGGGCTGGGCCTCCGGTTAGTAGGTTAGTCCCAAAAATGATATAAATGTGTAAAATAAAGCCCATAAACATCCAAAAGGGGTAATATAATAGCATGGAACAATAAAAAATTATAGATACATTGGAGACGTATCAAGCATCCCCAAGCTTAATTCCTGCTCGTCCTCGAGTAGGTAAATGATAAAAACAGAATTTTTGATGTGGAATGTGTTGGAAATATGCCCTAGAGGAAATAATAAAATGGTTATTATTTATTTCCTTGTTCATGATAATTGTATATTGTTCATGCTATAATTGTATTAACTGGAAACCGTAATACATGTCTGAATACATAGACCACAACATGTCCCTAGTAAGCCTCTAATCAACTAGCTCGTTGATCAATAGATGGTTATGGTTTCCTGACCATGGACATTGGATGTCATTGATAACGGGATCACATCATTAGGATAATGATGTGATGGACAAGACCCAATCCTAAGCATAGCACAAGATCGTGTAGTTCGTTTACTAAGAGCTTTTCTAATGTCAAGTATCATTTCCTTAGACCATGAGATTGTGCAACTCCTGGATACCATAGGAATGATTTGGGTGTACCAAATGTCACAACGTAAGTGGCTGGCTATAAAGGTGCACTACAGGTATCTCCGAAAGTGTCTGTTGGGTTGGCACGAATCGAGACTGGGATTTGTCACTCCGTATGATGGAGAGGTATCTCTGGGCCCACTCGATATTGCATCATCATAATGAGCTCAATGTGACTAAGTAGTTAGTCACGGGATCGTGCATTAAGGAACGAGTAAAGTAACTTGCCGGTAACGAGATTGAACAAGGTATTGGGATACCGACGATCAAATCTCGGGCATGTAACGTACCGATTGACAAAGGGAATTGCATACAGGATTGCTTGAATCCCCGACATCGTGGTTCATCCGATGAGATCATCATAGAACATATGGGAGCCAACATGGGTATCCAGATCCCGGTGTTGGTTATTGGCTGGAGAGATGTCTCGGTCATGTCTGCATGATTCCCGAACCCGTAGGGTCTACGCACTTAAGGTTCGGTGACGCTAGAGTTGTTATGGAAATTAGTATGTGGTTACCGACTGTTGTTCGGAGTCCCGGATGAGATCCCGGATGTCACGAGGAGTTCCGGAATGGTCCGGAGGTGAAGATTTATATATGGGAAGTCCAGTTTCAGTCACCAGAATGGTTTCGGGGGTTATCGGTATTGTACCGGGACCACCGAAAGGTGTCCGGAGGTCCACCGGGTGGGGCCACCTGCCTCGGGGGCTTAATGGGCTGAATATGGGAGGGAACCAGCCCCTAGTGGGCTGGTGCGCCCCTTCCCAAGGGCCCAAGGCACCTAGGGTTGGAAACCCTAGGGGAGGGGGGCGCCTCCACCTTGCCTGGGGGGCAAGTCTCCCGCTCCTGGCCGCCGCCCCCCCTCTAGATGGGATCTACAGGGGTTGGGCCCCTCTCCCCTTCACCCTATAAATAGAGAGGGGGTAGGAGGGCTGCAGCACCCCTTGCTTTTGGCGCAGCCCCTCCCTCCTCCAACTCTTCCTCCTACTCCGTAGTGCTTGGCGAAGCCCTGGAGGAATACCACGAGCTCCACCACCACCATGCCATCGTGCTGCCGGAGCTCTCCCTCAACTTCTCCGCTCCCCTTGCTAGATCAAGAATAGGAGACGTCCCGGGGCTGTACGTGTGTTTAACACGGAGGCGCCGTCCGTTCGACACTAGATCGGATCTCCCGCGATTTGAATCTCCGCGAGTACGACTCCATCAACTGCGTTCTTGTAACGCTTCCGCTTAGCAATCTCAAGGGTATGAAGATGCTGATCCTCTCCCTCTCTTGTTGCTAGAATCTCCATAGATTGATCTTGGTGATGCTTAGAAAATTTTGAATTTCTGCTACGTTCCCCATAGTGGCATCATGAGCTAGGTCTATTGCGTAGATTCTATGCACGAGTAGAACACAAGTAGTTGTGGGCATTGGTTTGTTCAATATGCTTACCGTTACTAGTCTTATCTTGATTTGGCGGCATCGTGGGATGAAGCGGCCCGGACCAACCTTACACGTACGCTTACGTGAGACAGGTTCCACCAACTGACATGCACTAGTTGCATAAGGTGGCTAGCGGGTGTCTGTCTCTCCCACTTTAGTCAGATCAGATTTGATGAAAAGGGTCCTTATGAAGGGTAAATAACAATTGGCATATCACGTTGTGGTTTTGGCGTAGGTAAGAAACATTCTTGCTAGAAACCTATAGCAGCCACGTAAAAACTTGCAACAACAATTAGAGGACGTCTAACTTGTTTTTGCAGCATATGCTGTGTGATGTGATATGGCCAAAAGGATGTGATGAATTATATATATGTGATGTATGAGATTGATCATGTTCTTGTAATAGGAATCACGACTTGCATGTCGGTGAGTATGACAACCGGCAGGAGCCATAGGAGTTGTCTTAATTTATTGTATGACCTGCGTGTCATTGAATAATGCCATGTAATTACTTTAGTTTTGCTAAACCATTAGCCATAGTAGTAGAAGTAATAGTTGGCGAGACAAATTCATGAAGACACGATGATGGAGATCATGGTGTCATGCCGGTGATGATGATGATCATGGCGCCCTGAAGATGGAGATCAAAAGGAGCAAAATGATATTGACCATATCATGTCACTATTTGATTGCATGTGATGTTTATCATGTTTTTACATCTTATTTGCTTAGAACGACGGTAGCATAAATAAGATGATCCCTCATAAAATTTCAAGAAAGTGTTCCCCCTAACTGTGCACCATTGCGAAGGTTCGTTGTTTTGAAGCACCACATGATGATCGGGTGTGATAGATTCTAACGTTCGCATACAACGGGTGTAAGCCAGATTTACACATGCAAAACACTTAGGTTGACTTGACGAGCCTAGCATGTATAGACATGGCCTCGGAACACAAGAGACCGAAAGGTCAAACATGAGTCGTATAGCAGATGCGATCAACATGAAGATGTTCACCGATGATGACTTGTCCGTCTCACGTGATGATCAGACACGGCCTAGTTGACTCGGATCATATATCACTTAGATGACTAGAGGGATGTCTATCTAAGTGGGAGTTCATTAAATTATTAGATGAACTTAATTATCATGAACATAGTCAAAAGGTCTTTACAAATTATGTCATAACTTGCGCTTTAGTTCTACTGTTTTAGATATGTTCCTAGAGAAATTTTAGTTGAAAGTTGATAGTAGCAATTATGCGGACTGGTTCCGTAAACTGAGGATTATCCTCATTGCTACGCAGAAGGCTTATGTCCTTAATGCACCGCTCGGTGTGCTGAACCTCGAATGTCGTCTGTGGATGTTGCGAACATCTGACATACACATTTTGATGACTACGTGATAGTTCAGTAATGTTAAGCGGTTTAGAATTGAGGAGCCGAAGACGATTTTGAAACGTCGCGGAACATATGAGATGTTCCAAGGGCTGAAATTGGGATTTCAGGCTAGTGCCCGCGTCAAGAGGTGTCGTGGATTTGTCACGGCAGATGTCCTAGTGAAAGGACTTAGTCGTGGAGCCATCGCTACGGGTTTACTTGAAGGGGTTAAAGCGGACACAAAGACACGAGGGTTTTATACTAGTTCGGCCCCTTCGATGAAGGTAAAAGCCTACGTCTAGTTGTGATGGAATTGATGTGGTCTCGACAGCTAGGGAGCAAACAAGCTTCGCCTAGGCTCGAGTTGTCGTTCTCCCCTGAACCGCCGCCAGGTCGTCCCCTTATATACACGGGTGACGCCCGTCGGTCCATAGAGTCCCAACCGGTTCATACTCGTATCCCGGTTGGTATCTCTCTATTCCTAACTTACAATACAAGTATACATCAGGCCGGTTTACGGCTACAGGTTCTAAACCAACTATAGGCCTTGGGCCTTCATCTGCTTATACCACTAAGGAAGTTAACCCGGCCCAAGTAGGCCGGTTCACGCCTAGTGGTAATATCCCCAACATTAGGCCCCAGATTGATTTGAACCGGTTCATGTCAATCCTTCCCAAAATCTTGTGTCTTGGACAACTTCTGGTAATTGGTAAACCGCCATGTCGTCATCATTTCTGGTCGCTATAAACTGGTCATGACGTCATCATGAAATTTATCATTTATAACGCCCTCCTTTTAACAATAGCTCCTGGATCCGCGCACTTGACCTAACTCTGTTGCCTTATAAATAAGACCGAAGGGTCATTTCTTTTCCCTTCGTCTCTTCTTCTTCGTCTTCCTCGCGTCGCCAACCTTGGAGCTCCACTGTCGCCGTCGACCTCTGCTTCGTCTTGGGCCACTGCATCAACCTGAACGCACCAGAGCCCTGCGGTATCCTTCCGCATCTTCTCCGTTTCCAGTAAGCTTTCTTCTCTTCTTGACCTAGATCTGTTCTTAGGATTTCATACTCGCGCTGTGTTCGTCACTTGCTCATACTTGTTCTCTGACTCTTGAATAAATCTGTGAACCCCCACTGTGTTCAGTAGTGATCTTTAAACATCCGCCTGTAATTTCTCATCTAAGTCCATAGATCTCACACACATACCCGCTCAATGGTTCACTTCCGTTCTGCCTTATTCTTCGGAATATTTCTGTTTTTGTGAGCTTGCTGTAGATCCGCGGCGGTAATAGGATCTTGTGAAACCTGTTTCTGCATACTTAGCTGTCCACAACTTCAATTGCTTCCGATGCTTAGGTCAGGCGGTTTAACTTACCATAGAAAAAAGTTACTAAACCGGTATATACCATTAGTCCCCTGGTTGAACCGCCAGAATCCATATGACGCCGCATCGTAGAAGACCGGTTTATAGATATTGCCTCCGGTTTATCGTTGTTTAGATCAACACCTTCTTTTTATCCAACATATTCTTGAACTGGATCACCTATTTCTTGTAGATCTCACCATGGCCAAACAAGTATATGAGTGCAATTGGGTTCCCTCTCGCATCACAGAATCTCAGTTGGATGATCTAGTCCTGATCGGCGCTTTAGACAATAAAGATACGATCCACTGGAGGGTTCCTGGAAATGAATGTCCTCCCACACCTCAGGAGGGAGAGGTTGTGGTCTTTGCAGATCACTTGGCCCGGGGTTTCAAACCGCCCGGTTCTAAGTTTTATCGGGATGTGTTAGCCAACTTTCAGCTCCGTCCACAGGATATTGGCCCCAATTCCATCACCAATCTATGTCACTTTCAAGTACTCTCTGAGGTATACCTTCAAGAGGAGCCTTCAGTCGAGCTGTTTAGAGACTGCTTCCATTTAAACCGCCGCACTGAATTTACCGACGGCCCCAACACCGAATTGGGCGGTATGGCCATTCAGAAGAGGAAGGAGATCACTTATCCCCACGTCAAACTCCATACTCACCCCAAGGAGTGGAATGTGACTTGGTTTTATTGCAAAGATACCTCCCCTGAAAATGAAAATCCCTTGCCTGGCTTCCGTCCGGAACGGCTCAGCAACACGCACCCTTTTCCACAAAGACTAAGCGCCAAAGAGAGAATTAAATATGCTCCCCAACTATCCAAGCTCCGAGCTTTTATGGCCAACGGTTTAACGGGAATAGATCTTGCTCACTGTTGGATATCATGGAGCATACTGCCTCTGAGCCGGCGCTCCAGTTTGATGTGCAAGTATACTGATAGTGTCGATGACCCACTCCGACACACTAAAATCCAACTCTCCGATGATGAAGTCACAGAATCTGTAAAGAAGATGCTGAATGAACCGGAGCACCTCTGTGCTCAAACCGGTCTGCTTCCTTACTGCACCACCAACAAACCGCCAGCGGTAAGATTTTAATTGCTCTATTGTTGAACCGGTTACTGCTTTATCTGTCTGACATTTAATTACTGCTGATCCAGGGCGATAATCCGTTTTGGAGCAAGAAGCTTTCACAAGACAAAACGGAGAAGGCAGGGCGGCCAACCCGGCCCAAGACCAAGGTTATCAAGAAGCCAGCTCACAAGAGAAAAACCACCGCTTCATCTGACCCAGCTATTGATGATGATGTGGGTAACCCGGACCTTGAGGTACAACTTGACTCGCTTGGCTTATTTTTTACACGCCTTATTGATGATGATGCTTGTCAGGACGACGCTGAAGCCAGCAATGCGGAATTCGTTGAGGTAACTATTCTCTCTTCTGATTCAGAAATCTTGCCTTTGCCAAAATTTCGCCAGGCAAACCGGAAAGTTAAATTTTCTCATCCTCTCGCTTATTTGGATCCCAAATTTCTTATGAAGACTCAGCAACATGAAGCTCGCCGCACAACCCGGCACAGTGGCCAGGTAGTTACCTCCACCGGTTTACCAAACAGTCCGGTTCGAAAACGCCGCTCCGAGGTCTCCGACCTTTTTATTGATTTAAATCCTAAAGCGGGTTTCTTCCGTCAACCTCTTAACCCATCCGACTCCGATTATCAGGTTACTTCTCATTCATCTTCTGGTGAATCGTCGGCCACTCAGCTGCCACCATTAAAAATGGTTCTTGGGTAAGCTAAGCTGAACATATGCTTCCAGTACACTATGTAATGGCTTATGCTTTTCCTTGACTCTTTGATTTTCTTTCAGGGCCAAACCTAAACCGAGCAAGAAAGCCCGCCTGGATAAAGCGGCTGAAGAAGATGTAGCCCCAGAACATGACAAAACGCCAGATCTTGAAGCATTTGCTCTTGAGGATATTCCAAATGATCCTCCTTTGCAAGACGATGCTATTCCCGAAGAGAGGCCTATTAATACTTCAGCCTCTGCTGACCCGCCTGCCAGCTTCGTCCGGATTGAGAAATCCCACAGTCCTGCTGACAAACCGATCACACCAATACAAACCGGCGAGTCCAAAGATGATGATGTTGTGATTACCGGTGTAGGCCGCTTTGAACCCGGGAATCCTGTCACCTTAACCAAGCATACCATAAAAGAGGATTTTTCCGCTCTGAATAAAGAAAAATGGGATGTTGAACTGGAGACATATGCTGC
This sequence comes from Triticum timopheevii, assembly GCA_963921465.1. NCBI lineage: Eukaryota > Viridiplantae > Streptophyta > Magnoliopsida > Poales > Poaceae > Triticum > Triticum timopheevii. Next base: position 481,210,538 of record OY997270.1, on the reverse strand, counting down.
TCTGAGTGCCCAAGATCTTCATTCCGGCTATTTAAACCGGCTTTATACTAGCCGTGACTGTGAAGCTGGTCTGGTAAAGATGATGAGGGATAAATTTGAGGTAACTCACTTCTTTACTGACTGCCATTGCATCAATCCTCCTAGCCCCCAAGGGTCGGTTTGTAACCTTCGTCAAACCGGGACTTGAATACGATCGTCAACACTTTGAAATCCATCAATATAGCCCCCAATTGCCGGTTTTAACTTAGCATAATTAAACCGGGTCTCCGATAGAAACTATCCTTAGAACATAATGGATCAAATAGCCATTAGCCCCCAAGTGCCAAGTTGAATACCTGTATTGAGCTTGGGACTTTTGCAATCTAATAATATATGAAAATTGAAGGTGCATTAGCCCCCAAGTATCAGGCGTATAACTTTGTTATGTGGTTGATACTTCAATTTCTTGGACCGCTTGCTTAAAGCTAAATGTTGTCTGTATGCAGGCTGAGGTGAGAATCAAGGAGGACCGGATTGCTGATCTGCAGGAGACTTTGAAAACCCAACAAGCTGAAACAGACAAGGCAAAAGAAGAATTAACCAACGCCTTGAGCATCGCTGAACAGCTGAAAGAAGGCTTCAAGAAAGAGCGGGCTGATTGGGCCACTGAGAAAGCCGCTTTAACCAAAAGGGCTGAAAATGCTGAAGCTGCCCTGAAACCGGTGGTGGATGAACTTACAGCCGTAAAACGGCAAATACACTCCATGACCGCTACGATCTTTGGTAAGCTCCTTTTAACTTCTGTGATAACTTGAACCTGCTATAGCATAAATCCGGTTTGAGACCATCCCTATATTGTTGTAGGCACACGCATCGGGCACATAGGAAATGATGTGCGGAAGAAACTGAAGGCTGCCTACACCTTAGTGGAACAATTGTATACCGAAGCCCAGCGGATCATTACCACAGCCTCTCATAACAATCCGGCACCCTCTTTAATCCAGGACACTCTTAACAGGTTGTCAATGCTTTCGGCCCGGATTGAGGAGCTGAAAAAATCCGTTGCTCGAACCGGAGCTATTAACGCCTTGATCCGGGCAAAGGCATGGGTGCCAGATTTCGACCCTGTGTAAGCAGCTCAAGGCTATCCCAGCCTGAAGGAAGATGGCTCTGAATTTAACGAAGATGATCTGAGGGTAATAAACCGTGCAGTGCGACCTCTGGCTTGTCAATTAGCTGAAGAGGCAGACTTGACGCATTATCAAGCGCAATACAACGAACAGAACAAGCGAGTGCCTGCCCCAACTCTTGAAGCGGAGAATCTGATTCCTCCAATCCGTAAGCATACTTACGCTCCTGATATTGAACCGTCTTCCCTGATCCATGAAGAGGTTGTTTTCCAAGCTTTAATGGGAATCGACTGGACCACTGTTGATTTCCAGCCAATGGGTAGAGACGAGGAAGCTGAAGCGGACGAGGACAAGGAGCAGGCTTGAACCGGAAGCTGGTTTGGATAGCTGTCTTTAGCATCGTTCCAAAATAACAATGATCTTATTCAGGCACCGTGTTGCCTTGTAATAGGATAGTTAATACTTCTACCTTGAATATGCCTTCGTGCATAAGTACTGAAACTTTTGTTCGAAAAAACCTCAACTCATATTTCCTGCAATCAGAAAATTTTGAACTGCCATGTCTGGGCATGAAGCTGGCTTAGCCAAGCTTGAAGCGGAGGTTTTATAAACCATTACCGTCAACAAGGGGGGAGAAAACAGCTCCTGTATAAACCGTACTGAGTCAATACAAACCCCCTTGTTACTCCATGATGTTAAAAGGAAAAAGATAAACCGGGCATACTTCTCCGGATTAAAGGGGGAATCAAATTCATCGGCTGAACCGGAAAAAAGGTGTTTTGTTGTCATAAAAGAAATCCAATAAAAACAAAGAACAAACAAGCCATGAAAATAACATGGAAGCAAAGGCAAAAAATCGTTTTGCAAAAATATGCTATACTGAGTTGATCAGATGGTGTTACCATGGTCGGACAGGATCAAGCCCCCAATAGGAGTGACAATGATTCAAGTCAGCCAGGTCCCCAAATGAAACCGTGGCATATATGCCGATCAAGAGGCGTGGCAATGGTTCAGGTTCGACCAAGCCCCCAAGTGATTTTGTGGCCTTAGGCCGATCAAGAGGCGTGACTGGTTCAGACTTGACCATGTCCCCAAATGATCTGCTGGCTGTCGCCTATCAAAAGGTGTCGCGTTGGTTCGGACACGACCAAGGCCCCAAGTGATATATAAAAAGCAAATGTCAAGGGGTAAACCGGAGGCCGCTTTAAAAACAGAGCCACTCCATGTAACCACGCATGATAAGAAAGACAGAGACCCCGCTTTAGCTGAGGCTCCGGTTTTATTATATCAAAGATAATATATACACTGTCATGATATGTACATAGATAGAGCCGATGGCTCAAGTGTAGTAAGGCCGAAGATGAGCTATATTCCACGGCCTGTTGGTCTCCTCCTCTGACATACGTGAGTCTTTATGCTCTCGAATATCAATCAGATAGTACGACCCGTTGTGCAGATTCTTGCTGACCACGAAAGGTCCCTCCCAAGGTGGGGATAATTTGTGCATATCTGTTTGGTCTTGGATGAGTCGAAGCACCAAATCTCCTTCTTGAAAAGTTCTGGTTCTAACCCGGCGACTGTGATAGCGACGAAGATCTTGTTGGTAAATCGCCGAACGGGCAGCTGCTATATCACGCTCCTCGTCCAATAGGTCCAAAGCGTCTTGCCGTGCTGTCTCATTGTCCGCTTCAACATAAGCTGCCACACGAGGCGAATCATGCCGGATATCACTAGGGAGAACTGCCTCTGCTCCGTAGACCATGAAAAATGGCGTGTATCATGTGGATCGGTTTGGCGTAGTATTGATACTCCATAGCACAGATGGTAGCTCTTCAACCCAACATCCTGGTGTTCTTTGCAATGGGACCATAAGCCGAGGTTTGATGCCTCGCAAGATCTCTTGACTAGCTCGTTCTGCCTGTCCATTGGACTGGGGGTGTGCCACTGACGACACATCAAGCTGGATGTGCTCACGTTCACAGAACTCCTTCATAGCGCCCTTAGATAAATTGGTACCATTTCAGTAATGATACTGTGTGGAAAGCCAAACCGGAAAATCACCTTTTTGATGAACTGCACCGCTGTTGCTGCATCACACTTGCTGACAGGCTCCGCTTCAACCCACTTGGTAAATTTGTCAACTGCCACCAAAAGGTGGGTTTTCTTATCCTCGGATCTTTTAAAAGGTCCGACCATATCCAGCCCCCAAGTTGCAAACGGCCATGTTATTGGGATCATCCTCAATTCTTGAGCCGGCACATGAGCACGCCTTGAAAATTTCTGACATCCATCACACCGTTTAACCAAGTCCTCCGCGTCAGCATGCGCTGTCAACCAGTAGAACCCGTGACGAAATGCCTTTGCCACCAGAGACTTTGAACCGGCGTGGTGTCCACAATCCCCTTCATGGATTTCTCTTAAGATTTCACAGCCTTCCTCGGGAGAAACACAACGTTGAAACGCCCCTGATACACTGCAATGATGCAATTCACCATTGACAATCGTCATAGACTTGGATCGCCGGACTATCTGCCTGGCTAGAATCTCATCCTCTGGTAACTCCCCCCGGTTCATGTACGCAATATAAGGAACTGTCCAATCCGGAATAACATGCAGGGCTGCCACCAATTGAGCCTCCGGATCAGGAATAGCCAAATCCGCTTCACCTGGGAGCTTGACTGACGGGTTGTGCAACACGTCCAGAAAGACATTAGGCGGGACCGGTTTGCGCTGAGAGCCCAACCGGCTTAAAGTGTCCGCCGCTTCATTCTTCCGACGGTCCACATGATCCACTTGATAACCCTTGAAGCAACCCGCAATATTATCCACTTCTCGACGATATGCAGCCATGAGCGGGTCCTTAGAATCCCAAGTGCTAGACACCTGTTGAGCCACGAGGTCCGAGTCACCGAAGCACTTAACCCGGCTTAAATTCATTTCTTTAGCCATCCGGAGACCATGGAGCAAGGCTTCGTACTCAGCTGCATTATTAGTACAAGGGAACATTAAGCGGAGAACATAACAAAACTTATCACCTCGTGGGGAAGTTAATACGACTCCAGCCCCCGAGCCTTCCAATTGCCTGGATCCATCAAAATGAATAGTCCAATATGTGTGATCCGGCTTCTCCTCTGGTGCTTGTAACTCCGTCCAGTCATTGATGAAATCAACAAGTGCTTGAGACTTCACCGCCGTCCGAGGTACATACTTTAGCCCATGTGGCCCAAGCTCTATAGCCCACTTGGCAATCCGGCCAGTCGCCTCCCGGTTCTGTATGATATCACCCAGGGGAGCCGAACTGACCACTATGATGGGGTGCCCTTGGAAATACTGCTTCAACTTCTGACTGGCCATGAAGACACCATAAACCAGCTTCTGCCAATGCGGATACCTTTGCTTGGATTCAATAAGCACCTCGTTGATATAATAAACCGGCCGCTGAACTAGATATTCCTTGCCTGCCTCCTTGCGTTCAACCACAATAGCCACGCTGACTGCCCGAGCATTGGCTGCTACATATAATAATAATGGCTCCTTGTCAACCGGAGCTGCAAGAACAGGCGGATTGGCTAACTGCCACTTCAAGTCCTCAAATGCTTCATTAGCAGCCGGACTCCAGATGAAATGGTCTGTCTTCCTCAGCATTTGGTACAAAGGAATGGCCTTCTCTCCGAGGCGGCCGATAAACCGGCTTAGTGCGGCGATTCGGCCCACCAAACGCTGAACATCATTGATGCACTTCGGTCTAGCCAGGGAGGTAATAGCCGTAATCTTCTCCGGATTAGCCTAAATTCCTCTATTAGACACCAGGAAACCCAGTAACTTGCCTGCCGGAACACCAAAGACACACTTGGCCGGATTAAGCATCATCTTGTAAACCCGCAAGTTATCAAAGGTTTCTTTCAAGTCATCCACCAGCGTCTCCTTCTGCCTTGACTTTACTACAATATCATCCACATAGGCGTGCACATTGCGGCCGATCTGTTTATGCAGGCAATTCTGTACACACCGTTGATAGGTGGCTTGGGCACTCTTGAGCCCGAAGGGCATAGATACATAGCAGAAGGCTCCAAAGGGAGTAATAAACGCTGTCTTCTCCTGGTCCTTAACCGCCATTTTGATCTGATGATATCTAGAGTACGCATCCAAAAAACTCAAACGCTCACAACCCGCCGTGGCATCAATGATCTGGTCAATGCGTGGGAGGGCAAAAGGATCCGCTGGACAAGCCTTGTTAAGATCCGTGTAATCCACACACATGCGCCAAGTGTCGTTTTTCTTAAGAACCAGCACCGGATTAGCAAGCCAGTCTGGGTGGAACACCTCAATGATAAAGCCAGCTGCCAAAAGCCTGGCCACTTCCTCTCCAATGGCTTTGCGCCTTTCTTCGTTAAACCGGCGGAGGAATTGTTTCACCGGTTTAAACTTGGGATCCACATTAAGAGTGTGCTCAGCGAGTTCCCTCGGTACACCTGGCATGTCGGATGGTTTCCATGCAAAAATGTCCTGATTCTCACGGATGAACTCGACGAGCGCGCTTTCCTATTTGGGATCCAGATTGGCACTGACAGTGAATTGCTTGGACGAATCGCCGGGCACGAAGTCAACAAGCTTGGTCTCAGCTGCCGATTTGAACTTCAGATCCGAATCATGCTCTGTAGTTGGCTTCTTCAAAGGGGTCATATCCGCCGGATCAACATTGTCCTTATAGTACTTCAACTCCTCCGTGGCACAGACCGATTCTGCATAAGCCGCATCACCTTCCTCACATTCTAAAGCAACCTTACGGCCCCCATGAACCGTTATTGTCACCTTGTAACCCGGCATCTTGAGCTGCAAGTAGATATAACAAGGCCGTGCCATGAACTTGGCATAAGCCGGCCGACCGAACAAGGCGTGATACGGGCTCCGGATCTTTACCACCTCAAAGGTTAGTTTTTTCGGCCGGGAATCGTGCTCGTCCCCAAAAGCCACCTCCAGGGATATCTTACCAACAGGGTATGTAGATTTGCCAGGCACCACACCATGAAACACCATATTAGACGGTCTGAGATCCTTGTCTGTTAGACCCATGCGGCGGAATGTCTCATAGTATAATATGTTAATACTGCTCCCTCCATCCATAAGTACCTTGGTGAATTTATAACCCCCCACCTGAGGGTCTACCACTAATGCTAGCTGGCCCAGATTATCAACCCGAGGCGGGTGATCCTCTCTGCTCCACACGATAGGCTGCTCTGACCAGCGTAAGTAACGTGGTAAAGCCGGTTCAACAGAATTCACCGCTCGCTTGTGGAGTTTTCGGTCGCGTTTATCCAAGCTAGTTGTGAAAACATGATATTGCCCATTGTTCAACTGTTTTGGCTGGCTCTGATAACCCGACTGCTGCTGCTGGCCGTTCTGATTATTCTGGTTGTTGTGACCGCCCTGATTGAGACCTGAACCGGAAGCTCCATCGTGACCCAGCCCATGGAAACCGGATCCTGAACCGCCACCTGATCCGTGGTCATACCGGAAGGCATTAGAGTTTTTAAACTCCTGCATAATATAACAATCCTTCCAAAGGTGGTTAGTCGGCGCCTCCTTCATCCCGTGCTTTGGGCAAGGCTGATTCAACAAATAATTCAAACGGTTTGCGTTAGGATTGGGAGCCCCATTACGATTTGCCGCTTTACCTCTGCGCCGCTGCCCCCTGTCCTGTGCATTAGTGTTGGCCACAAAGTCCATGCTGCCATCCGCCTTGCGCTTGCCTCCGTTTCCATGACCCGCCGGTTTGTACTGTTGCCCCTTGGAGTTGCTATTCTTCTTTCCCTTTCCTGCTTCATCATCATCAGTCTCAGGATCCTTGGTACTGTCCGAATCAGCATACTTCACTAAAGCGGCCATGAGAGTTCCCATGTCATTACAGAAACGCTTCATGCGTCCCAATTTCAATTTTAAAGGCTTAAACCGGCAGTTGCCTTCCAGGATTAAGATCGCAGAGTCAGCATTGATCCTGTCAGACGAGTGCAAAACTTCCGAAACGCGGCGCACCCAATGGGTCGTTGATTCTCCGTCCTCCTGGACACAAGCCGCCAGGTCTACTATGGACTTGGGTTGCTTACATGTATCCTTGAAATTCTGGATAAACCGAGCCCGCAACTGGGCCCATGAGCTGATAGAATTGGGCGGCAGGCTCTTCAACCAAGTATGAGCCGTGCCTTCAAGCATCATGGTGAAGTATTTTGCACACGCAGTCTCATCCACATCTAGCATCTCCATGGCCATCTCATAACTTTCTACCCATGCTTCGGGAGATAAATCGGCGGTGTAATTCGGCACCTTGCGCGGACCCTTGAAATCTTTGGGCAGGCGCACATTGCGTAAAGCGGGAATTAAACAAGGCACTCCCAAAGCGGATGCGACCCCTGGTCCGGCGAAGGTGGTAGGACGAACCGGTGTAAGTTGACCCGCATCATTCTGTGCTGCTAACTCGGCCTCCCTTCGTGCCCGGGCCTGGTCCACCACGTCCTGAGCATCGCGAACACCACCTGCCGGGTTATGGCCACGGGCCGCTTCACGGCCTCGCGCATTGCTCGATATGGCCGGTTCATCCATGCACCTGCTATAGCTCCGGCTTGGACGGGGCGTGGAGTGAATCCGATCACGGCTGTACGAATATGCTTCCTGCTGAATCAGCGCGGTCCGGAGAAGCTCCTTAACCCGGCGCGTCTCTATCGCTTGCGGAGAGTCCCCTTCGACTGGGATAGCCTCTAATCGCGCGGCGGCTGCAACAAGGTTGTCCATGGGATTAGAATAATGACCCGGGGGCGTCTGGACCGGCGGAGGAACCACAACGTTCTGTTGAGGAGTTTCCATCAGGCGGGGTTGGACCGTCGCTCCTGGCCCTAGTTCCCCGATCCGGTTTGCCTCCAAGTATTGCGGCGGATTACTGGGTCCAGCTCCTGGAGTGTGAAAGAGATTTCGAGGGTCAAATCCTAACGGCAGGCGTGATCTGTACTTCCGTTTCAAGACTTCCTGTGATGCGTTCTGGTCAAGCATGAGCTTATAGGCCTGGGCGTCCAAAGCGGCCCGCTCTGCGGCCATCCTGTCTTTTTCTGTTGCCAGATCCGCTTTGGCTTGCGCGATCTGCTCTCTCACCTTTGCAATCTCTGCATTATGGGCCTCCTGATCCACCGGATTGGCTTCTGCCATAAGCGCGGCTAGTGCATCAAACAGATCAGATAGAACTTGAACCGGCGGGCGCACAAGGCCTCCTGCCCCTGCTACCGCTGCCGCTGCTGATCCGGAGAGCATCGCTGCGGCGGTCGAAGAGTGATTCGCCGCCTGTGTGCCGGCCATGAATATTCCAACCCGGTTGACTTGGCCTGGGGGGTCCAGAATACTGTCTCCATCGGAACAGCCCCTAACCTGGTCGTCTTGTAACTGGTATAGTGATTCGGTCTCTCCGGTCGAGGATTCGTCGCCGGAATAGATGACGGTCTCGCTACCGTGTTCTGACTCGTCTTCAGCTCTCCTCCGTGGATGACTCCAACGAAGGCACGCTTCACGGCCGGTTTAGCCTGGGTAGATCTCGCACGCTGAGCCGTCTCGACGAGGTCGGTGCAGATGTCCGGCTCAGGCCCAGGCTCACCGATCTTGTCGATGAAAACGTGTATGCCACCAAAGGGGACCCGGTACCCGTACTCAATCGAATCGGACTCGGGACCCCATCCTGCATCGTCGATGTAGATCTTGCCACGACGACTCTTGGTTATCTGGCCCACAGCATAGCCTTCGAGTCCTTTGAGCTTGCCCTCCAAGATCATCAAACCATCGTGCGATGGCCCCATGGTGGGCGCCAACTGTCGTGGATTTGTCACGGCAGATGTCCTAGTGAAAGGACTTAGTCGTGGAGCCATCCCTACGGGTTTACTTGAAGGGGTTAAAGCAGACACAAAGACGCGAGGGTTTTATACTAGTTCGGCCCCTTCGATGAAGGTAAAAGCCTACGTATAGTTGTGATGGAATTGATGTGGTCTCGATGGCTAGGGAGCAAACAAGCTTCGCCTAGGCTCGAGTTGTCGTTCTCCCCTGAACCGCCGCCGGGTCGTCCCCTTATATACACGGGTGACGCCCGTCGGTCCATAGAGTCCCAACCGGTTCATACTCGTATCCCGGTTGGTATCTCTCTATTCCTAACTTACAATACAAGTATACATCAGGCCGGTTTACGGCTACAGGTTCTAAACCAACTATAGGCCTTGGGCCTTCATCTGCTTATACCACTAAGGAAGTTAACCCGGCCCAAGTAGGCCGGTTCACGCCTAGTGGTAATATCCCCAACAAGAGGTATGAGACCTCTGACGAGTTTCTTGGCCTACAAACTAAGGGAGAAAAGCTCGATCATTGAGCATGTGCTTAGATTGTCTGAATACTACAATCACTTGAATCGAGTGGGAGTTAGTCTTCCAGATGAGATAGTGATGTTTCTCCAAAGTCACTGCCACCAAGCTACTAGAGCTTCTTGATGAACTATAACATATCAGGGATAGATATGATGATCCTTGAGCTATTCACGATGTTTGACGCCGTGAAAGTAGAAATCAAGTAGGAGCATCAATTGTTGATGGTTAGTAAAGCCACTAGTTTCAAGAAGGGCAAGGTCAAGAAGGGATACTTCATGAAACGACAAATTAGTTGCTGCTCTAGTGAAGAAACCCAAGGTTGAACCCAAACCCGAGACTAACTGCTTCTATAATGAGGGAACGGTCACTGAAGCAGAACTACCCTAGATACTTGGTAGATGAGAAGGCTGGCAATGTTGACAGAAGTATGTATTGGACATACATTATATTAAATGTGTACTTTACTAGTACTCCTAGTAGCACCAGGGTATTAAGATACCGGTTCGGTTGCTAAGTGTTACTAACTCGAAATAAAAGAGCTACGGAATAAACAGAGACTAGCTAAAGGTGAGATGACGATGTGTGTTGGAAGTGTTTCCAAGGTTGATGTGATCAAGCATCGCATGCTTCCTCTACCATCGAGATTGGTGTTAAACCTAAATAATAATTATTTGGTGTTTGCGTTGAGCATAGACATGATTGGATTATGTTTATCGCAATACGGTTATTCATTTAAGGAGAATAATGGTTACTCTGTTTATTTGAATAATACCTTCAATGGTCTTGCACCTAAAATGAATGGTTTATTGAATCTCGATCGTAGTGATATACATGTTCATGCCAAAAGATATAAGATAGTAATGATAGTACCACATACTTGTGGCACTGTTGTTTGAGTCATATTTGTATAAAACGCATGAAGAAGCTCCATGTTGATGGATCTTTGGACTCACTCGTTTTTGAAAAGATTGAGACATGCGAACCATGTCTATTGGTACATATGCATGAAGAAACTCTATACAGATGGATTGTTTGGACTCACTTGATTTTGAATCACTTGAGACATGCAAGTCATACCACATGGGCAAGATGACAGAAAGGCCTCGTTTTCAGTAAGATGGAACAAGAAAGCGACTTGTTGGAAGTAATACATTTTGATGTGTGCAGTCCAATGAGTGCTGAGGCACGTAGTGGATATCGTTTTGTTCTTACTTCAGAGATGATTTGAGTAGATGCTAAGTATATTTACTTGATGAATCACAAGTCTGAATTATTGAAAGGTTCAAGTAATTTCAGGGTGAAGTTGAAGATCTTCATGACAAGAGGATAAAATGTCTATGATATGATCATAGAGATGAATATCTGAGTTACGAGTTTGGTACACAATTAAGACATTGTGGAAATTGTTTCACAACTAATACCGCCTAGAACACCATAGTGTGATGGTGTGTCCGAACATCATAGATGCACCCTATTGGATATGGGGCATACCATGATGTCTCTTATCGAATTACCACTATCGTTTATGGATTAGGCATTAGAGACAACCACATTCACTTTAATAGGGCACCACGTAATTCCGTTGAGATGACATCGTATGAACTATGGTTTAGAGAAACCTAATCTGTTGTTTCTTGAAAGTTTGGGGCTGCGACGCTTATGTGAAAAGTTTTAGCGTGATAAGCTCGAACCCAAAGCGGATAAATGCATCTTCATAGGACACCCAAAACAGTTGGGTATACCTCCTGTCTCAGTTCCAGAAGCAAAAGGGATTGTTTCTAGAATCGGGTCCTTTCTCAAGGAAAAGTTTCTCTCAAAAGAATTGAGTGGGAGGATGGTGGAGACTTGATGAGGTTATTGAACCGTCACTTTAACTAGTGTGTAGAAGGGCACAGGAAGTTGTTCTTGTGGCGCCTACACCAATTGAAGTGGAAGCTTATGACATTGATCATGAAACTTCAGATCAAGTCACTACCAAAACTCGTAGGTTGACAAGGATACGTACTACTTCAGAGTGGTACGTGATCCTGTCTTGGAGGTCATGTTGCTAGACAACAATGAACTTACGAGCTATGGAGAAGCGATGGTGGGCCCGGATTCCGACGAATGGCTCGAGGCCATAAAATCCGAGAGAGGATCCATGTATGAAAACAAAGTATAGACTTTGGAAGAATTACTTGATGGTCGTAAGGCTATTGGGTACAGATGGATTTTAAAAGGAAGACGGACAATGATGGTAAGTATCACCATTAAGAAAGCTCGACTTGTCGTTAAGATGTTTTCCGACAAGTTCAAGGAGTTGACTGCAATGAGACTTTCTCATTCGTAGCGATGCGAAGAGTCTGTTGGAATTATATTAGCAATTGCTGCATTATTTATGTAATCTTGCAGATAGGATGTCAAAACATTGTTTCCTCGATAATTTTCTTGAGGAAAGGTTGTATGTGATACAACCAGAAGGTTTTGACAATCCTGAAAGATGCTAACAAGTATGCAAAGCTCCAGCAATCCTTCTAAGGACTGGAGTAAGCATCTCGGAGTTGGAATATACGCTTTGATGAGATGATCAAAGATTTTGGGTTTATACAAAGTTTATGAGAAACTTGTATTTCCAAAGAAGTGAGTGGGAGCACTATAGAATTTCTGATGAGTACATGTTGTTGACATATTGTTGATTAGAAATGATGTAGAGTTTCTAGAAAGCATATAGGGTTATTTGAAAAGTGTTTTTCAATGGAAAACCTGGATTAAGCTACTTGAACATTGAGCATCAAGATCTATAAAGATAGATCAAAATCGCTTAATAGTACTTTCAAATGAACACATACCGTGACAAGATTTTGAAGGAGTTCAAAATAGATCGGCAAAGAAGGAGTTCTTGGCTGTGTTATAAAGTGTGAGTATTGAGTAAGACTCAAGACATGACCACGGCAAAATAGAGAGAAAGGACGAAGGTCGTCCCCTATGCTGTAGACGTAGGCTCTACAGTATGTTATGTTGTGTACCACACCTGAAGTGTGCCTTGCCATGAGTCAGTCAAGGGGTACAAGTGTGATCTAGGAATGGATCACAGGACAATGGTCAAGGTTATCCTTACTAACTAGTGTACTAAGGAATTTTCTCGATTATGGAGGTGGTAAAAGAGTTCGTCGTAAAGGGTTACGCCGATGAAAACTTTGACACTAATCTGGATGATTCTGAGTAGTAAACCAGATTCGTATAGTAGAACAGTTATTTGGAATAGCTCCAAATAGAGCGTGGTAGCTGCATCTACAAGATGACATAGAGATTTGTAAAGCACGCATGGATCTGAAAGGTTCAGACCCGTTGACTAATAACCTCTCTCACGAGGGAGATATGATCAAACCCCATGGGTGTTGAATTCATTACAATCACATAGTGATGTGAACTAGATTATTGACTCTAGTGCAAGTGGGAGGCTGTTGGAAATATGCCCTAGAGGAAATAATAAAATGGTTATTATTGTATTTCCTTGTTCATCATAATTGTCTATTGTTCATGCTATAATTGTATTAACTGGAAACCGTAATACATGTGTGAATACATAGACCACAACATGTCCCTAGTAAGCCTCTAGTTGACTAGCTCGTTGATCAATAGATGGTTATGGTTTCCTGACCATGGACATTGGATGTCATTGATAACGGGATCACATCATTAGGAGAATGATGTGATGGGCAAGACCCAATCCTAAGCATAGCACAAGATCGTGTAGTTTGCTTGCTAAGAGCTTTTCTAATGTCAAGTATCATTTCCTTAGACCATGAGATTGTGCAATTCCCGGATACCGTAGGAATGCTTTGGGTGTACCAAACATCACAACATAACTGGGTGGCTATAAAGGTGCACTACAGGTATCTTCGAAAGTGTCTGTTGGGTTGGCACGAATCGAGACTGGGATTTGTCACTTTGTATGACGGAGAGGTATCTCTGGGCCCACTCGGTATTGCATCATCATAATGAGCTCAATGTGACTAAGTAGTTAGTCACGGGATCATGCATTACGGAAAGAGTAAAGTGACTTGCCGGTAACGAGATTGAACGAGATATTGGGATACCGACGATCGAATCTCGGGCAAGTAATGTATCGATTGACAAAGGGAATTGCATACGGGATTGCTTGAATCCCCAACATCGTGGTTCATCCGATGAGATCATCGTGGAACATATGGGAGCCAACATGGTATCCAGATCCCGCTGTTGGTTATTGGCCAGAGAGATGTCTCGGTCATGTCTGCATGATTCCCGAACTTGTAGGGTCTACACACTTAAGGTTCGGTGACGCTAGAGTTGTTATGGGAATTAGTATGTGGTTACCGAATGTTGTTCGGAGTCCCGGATGAGATCCCGGATGTCAAGAGGAGTTCCGAAATGGTCCGGAGGTGAAGATTTATATATGGGAAGTCCAGTTCCAGTCACCGGAATGGTTTCGGGGGTTATCGGTATTGTACCGGGACCACCAAAAGGTGTCCGAAGGTCCACCGGGTGGGGCCACCTGCCCCGGGGGGCTTAATGGGCTGAATATGGGAGGGAACCAGCCCCTATGGGCTGGTGCGCCCCTCCCCAAGGGCCCAAGGCGCCTAGGGTTCGAAACCCTAGGGGAGGGGGGTGCCTCCACCTTGCTTGGGGGGCAAGTCTCCCCCTCCTGGCCGCCGCCCCCTCTAGATGGGATCTAGAGGGGTCGGCCCCCTCTCCCCTTCACCCTATAAATAAAGAGGGGTGGGAGGGTTGCAGCACCCCTTGCTTTTGGCGCAGCCCCTCCCTCCTCCAACTCTTCCTCCTACTCCGTAGTGCTTGGCGAAGCCCTGCAGGAATACCACGAGCTCCACCACCACCATGCCGTCGTGCTGCTGGAGCTCTCCCTCAACTTCTCCTCTCCCTTTTCTAGATCAAGAAGGAGGATGCGTGCTCGGGCTGTACGTGTGTTGAACGCGGAGGCGCCGTCCATTCGGCGCTAGATCGGATCTCCCGCGATTTGAATCGCCGCGAGTACGACTCCATCAACCGCGTTCTTGTAACGCTTCCACTTAGCGATATTCAAGGGTATGAAGATGCCATCCTCTCCCTCTCTTGTTGCTAGAATATCCATAGATTGATCTTGGTGATGCATAGAAAATTTTGAATTTCTGCTACGTCCCCCAACAGAATGCTACCTAGCATAATTCTCAATGTAATTTTCTTTATTGTGGCATGATTGTTCAGATCCAAATGATTCAAAATAAAAGTTCATATTGCCATAAAAAATAGTAATACTTCAAGCATACTAATAAAAGCAATCATGTCTTCTCAAAATAACATGGCTAAAGAAAGTTCATCCCTACAAAATCATATAGTTAGGCTATGCTTCATTTTCGTCACACAAAGATGTTCCCAACTTCTATACCCCCGATGACAAGCCAAGCAATTGTTTCATACTTAAATAATCTCAAACTTTTTCAACCTTCACGCAATACATGAGTGTGAGCCATGGATATAGCACTATGGGTGGAATAGAATATGATGATGGGGATTGTGTGGAGAAGACAAAAAAGGAGAAAGTCTCACATTGACGAGGATAATCAACGGGCTATGGAGATGCCCATCAATTGATGTCAACATGAGGAGTAGGGATTTCCATGCAACGGATGCACTAGAGCTATAAATGAATAAAAGCTCAACAAAAGAAAACTAAGTGGGTGTGCATCCAACTTGCTTGCTCACGAAGACCTAGGGCATTTGAGGAAGCCCATCGTAGGAATATACAAGCCAAGTTCTATAATGAAATATTCCCACTATATGAAGAACATGGTGCTACTTTGAAGCACAAGTGTGGAAAAAGAGATAGTAACATTGCCCCTTTTTATTTTTTTATTTTTTCTTCTTCTTTTTTTTCTTTTTTTGGGCCTTTTTGCCTTTCTTTTTTTTATTTTGGGGACAATGCTCTAATAATGATGATCATCACACTTTTATTGATTACAACACATGAATTACAACTCGAAACTAGAACAAGATATGACTCTATATGAATGCCTCCGGCGGTGTACCGAGATGGTGCAATGAATCAAGAGTGACATGTATGAAAAATTATGCATGGTGGCTTTGCCACAAATATGATGTCAACTACATGATCATGCAATGGCAATATGACAAAAGTAATGCGTGTCATGATGATAAACGGAACGGTGGAAAGTTGCATGGCAATATATCTCGGAATGGCTATGGAAATGCCATAATAGGTAGGTATATATGGTGGCTGTTTTGAGGAAGATATAAGGAGGTTTATGTGTGATAGAGCGTATCATATCACGGGGTTTGGATGCACCGGCGAAGTTTGCACCAACTCTCAAGGTGAGAAAGGGCAATGCACGGTACCGAAGAGGCTAGCAATGATGGAAATGTAAAAGTGCATATAATCCATGGACTCAACATAGTCGAAAGAACTCATATACTTATTGCAAAAATTTAGAAGTCATCAAAAACCAAGCACTACGCGCATGCACCTAGAGGGATAGGTTGGTAGGAAAAGACCATCGCTCGTCCCCGACCGCCACTCATAAGGATGCACAATCCAAGGACACTTCACGTTTCAAATTTGTTACACAACTTTAACCATACGTGCATGCTACGGGACTTGCTAACTTCAACACAAGCATTATTTAAATTCATAATCACCCAACTAGCAGGACTTTAATATCACTACCTCCATATCTCAAAACAATTATCAAGTATCAAATTGATCATAGCATCCAGTTCACTTCCTATGATAGTTTTTATTATACCCAACTTGGATGCCTACCATTCTAGGCCCAATTATTTTATAACCATAGCAAATACCATGATGTTCTAAAAGACTCTCAAAATAATATAAGTGAAGCATGAGAGACTAGCAATTTCTACAAAATTAAGCCACCGCCGTGCTCTAAAAGATATAAGTGAAGCACTAGAGCAAAAACTATCTAGCTCAAAAGATATAAGTGAAGCACATAGAGTATTCTAATAAATTTCAATCAAGTAGGCTTCTCCCAAAAGGTGTGTACAGCAAGGATGATTTTGGTAAACTAAAAAGTAAATACTAATATCATACACGACGCTCCAAGAAAAACACATATCATGTGGCGAATAAAAATATAGCTCCAAGTAAAGTTACCAATGAACGAAGACGAAAGAGGGGATGCCTTCCGGGGGCATCCCCAAGCTTAGACTTTTGGCTACTCTTGAATATCTTGGGGTGCCATGGGCATCCCCAAGCTTAGGCTTTTGCCACTCGTTATTCCATAGTCCATCAAATCTTTACCCAAAACTTGAAAACTTCACAACACAAAACTTAACAGGAAATCTCATAAGCTTCGTTAGTGAAAGAAAGCAAAACCACCACATAAGGTACTGCAATAAACTCATTCTTTATTTATATTGGTGTTAAAACTACTGTATTCCAAGTTCTCTATGGTTCATACCACCTAATACTAGCCATAGATGCATCAAAATAAGCAAACAACACACAAAAAACAGAATCTGTCAAAAACAGAACAGTGTGTAGCAATATGTAACTAACGCCAACTTCTGGAACTCTAAAAGTCCTACCAAAATAGGAAGTCCTGGAAAATTTGTCTATTGATCTACAGCAAAAAGAATCAATGCAAAAGCACGTTTCTATGATTTAACAAAACTAATTTCATGCGCGCAAAGTTTCTGTTTTTCAGCAGAATCAAATTAACTATCATCATAGGTTATCCTATAGGTTCTACTTAGCACAAACACTAATTAAAACATAAAAACACATCTAAACAGAAGGTAGATGCAAAATTTATTAGTAAACAGAAACAAAAACAAAAAACATAAATAAAATTGGGTTGTCTCCCAACTAGCGCTATCGTTTAACGCCCCTAGCTAGGCATAAAAGTGAAGATAGATCTAAGTAGTGCCATCTTTGGCACTCGATTCATAAGTAGCTCGCATGATAGATTCATAAGGTAATTTAGTTTTATTTCTTGGAAAGTGCTCCATGCTTTTCCTTAATGGAAATTGGAACCTAATATTCCCTTCCTTCATATCAATAATTGTGCCAATCATGCTAAGGAAAGGTCTACCAAGTATAATAGGACAAGAAAGATTGCAATCTATATCAAAAAAGATAAAATCTACCGGCACCAAATTTCTATTTGCAACAATGAGAACATCATTGATCCTTCCCATTGGCTTTTTAATGGTGGCATCCGCAAGGTGCAAATTTAAAGAGCAATCATCAAGATCAAGGAAACCTAGAATATCACATAAAGTTTTCAGAATCGTGGAAACACTAGCACCCAAATCACACAAAGCAAAACACTCATGATCTTTAATTTTAATCTTTATAGTATGTTCCCACTCATCACTAAGTTTTCTAGGTATAGAAACTTCCAAATTAAGTTTTTCATCATAAGATTGCATCAAGGCATCAACGATATGTTTGGTAAAAACTTTATTTTGACTATAAGCATAAGGAGAATTAACAACGGATTGCATCTAGGAAATACAACTTTCTAAAGAACAATTATCATAATCAAATTCCTTGAAATCCGAGATAGTGGGTTCAATGATATTTAAAGTCATGACCTCTCCAATCCCACTTTTACCAAATTTAGCATCTAAAAACTCCGAATTATTGTGGCGCCTTCTAACTAAAGTTGACTCATCTCCAGTCCCATTATTACTAAGATTAATATTGCAAAACAAAGATCTAATAGGGGACACATCAATAACTTTAAGATCTTCATTATTATTTTCATTGAAACTAGAAGAACACGCCTTTACAAAGCAATCTTTCTTAGCACGCAATCTAGCGGTTCTTTCCTTGCACTCATCAATGGAAATTCCCATTGCTTTGAGAGACTCATTGATATCATGCTTAGGCGGAGTGGATCTAAGTTTAAGAGAATCAACATCAAGCGAAAGTCTATCAACGTTCCTAGCCAAATCATCAACTTTGAGCAATTTTTCTTCAAGCAAAGCATTAAAATTCTTTTGAGAGATCATAAATTATTTCACACTATTCTCAAAATCAGAGGGCATCTTATTAAAATTACCATAAGAATTATTGTAGGAATTTCCATAATTATTAGAGGAATTACTAGGGAACGGTCTAGGATTAAAGTTTCCTCTATAAGCATTGTTTCCAAAACTATTCCTACCAACAAAATTCACATCCATAGATTCATTATTATTCTCAATCAAAGTAGACAAAGGCATATCATTGGGATCAAGAGGAGTATTTTTAGTAGCAAACAACTTCATAAGTTCATCCATCTTTCCACTCAAAACATTAATTTCTTCTATAGCATCACTTTTTTACTAGAAGATCTTTCGGTGTTCCATTGAGAATAATTAGCCATAATATTATCAAGAAGTTTTGTAGCATCTCCTAAAGTGATTTCCCTAAACGTGCCTCCCTCGGCCGAATCTAAAAGATTTCTAGAAGCAAAGTTCAAACCGGCATAAATTTTTTGTATGATCATCCATAAGTTCAAACCATGAGTAGGGCAATTGTGAATCATCAATTTCATTCTTTCCCAAGATTGGGCAACATGCTCATGATCAACTTGTTTAAAGTTCATAATATCATTTCTAAGAGTGATAATCTTAGCGGGAGGAAAATACTTAGAGATAAAAGCATCTTTGCACTTGTTCCAAGAATCAATACTATTTTTAGGCAAAGACGAAAACCAAACTTTAGCACGTTCTCTAAGTGAAAACGGAAATAACTTCAATTTAACAATATCATTATCCGTATCTTTCTTCTTTTGCATATCACACAAATCACCAAAGTTGTTTAGATGAGTAGCGGCATCTTCACTAGGAAGGCCGGCGAATTGGTCTTTCATAACAAGATTCAGCAAAGCAGTATTGATTTCATAAGACTCAACATCATTAAGAGGAGCAATCAGAGTACTAAGGAAATCATTATTATTGGTATTGGAGAAATCGCACAATTTGGTATTATCTTGCGCCATGGCAACAAGTAATCCAACACACAAACAAACAGAAAAAGGCAAGCGAAAAAGAGAGAGGAGATTGGGAAAGAAAGGGCGAATAAAACGGCAAGGGTGAAGTGGGGGAGAGGAAAACGAGAGGCAAATGTCAAATAATGTAAATGCGAGGGAGATGAGATTGTGATGGGTACTTGGTATGTCTTGACTTGAGCAAAGACCTCCCCGGCAACGGCGCCAGAAATCCTTCTTGCTACGTCTTGAGCTTGCGTTGGTTTTCCTTGAAGAGGAAAGGGTGATGCAACAATAGTAGTGTAAGTATTTCCCTCAGTTTTTGAAAACCAAGTTATCAATCCAGTAGGAGGCTCCTCACAAGTTCCATGCACCTACACAAACAAAGAGCTCGCAACCAACGCAATAAAGGGGTTGTCAATCCCTTCACGGCCAGTTGCAAAAGTGAGATCTAATAGAGATAGTATGATAAGATAAATATATTTTCCGTATTTTATAATATAGATTGGAAAAGTAAATATGCAATAAAAGTAGATTGAAGGCTTATATGATAAAAGATAGACCCGGGGCCATAGGTTTCACTAGTGGCTTCTCTCAAGATAGCATAAGTATTAAGGTGGGTGAATAAATTACTGTCGAGCAATTGATAGAAAAGCGAATGATTATGAGATTATCTACGCATGATCATGTATATAGGCATCACATCCGCGACAAGTAGACCAACTCCTGCCTGCATCTACTACTATTACTCCACACATCGACCGCTATCCAACATGCATCTAGAGTATTAAGTTCATAAGAACAGAGTAACGCGTTAAGAAAGATGACATGATGTAGAGGGATAAACTCATGCAATATGATATAAACCCCATCTTTTTATCCTTGATGGCAACAATACAATACGTGCCTTGTTGCCCCTGCTGTCGCTGGGAAAGGACACCGCAAGATTGAACCCAAAGCTAAGCACTTCTCCCATTGCAAGAAAGATCAATCTAGTAGGCCAAACCAAACTGATAATTCGAAGAGACTTGCAAAGATAACTCAATCATACATAAAAGAATTCAGAGGAGATTCAAATATTTCTAATAGATAAAGTTGATCATAAACCCACAATTCATCGGATCTCGACAAACACACCGCAAAAAGAGTTACATCGAATAGATCTTCACAAGAGAGGGGGAGAACATGGTATTGATATCCAAAAAGAGAGAAGAAGCCATCTAGCTAATAACTATGGACCCGAAGGTCTGTGGTAAACTACTCACAACTCATCGGAAGGGCTATGGTGTTGATGTAGAAGCCCTCCATGGTCGATTCCCCCTCCGGCGGAGCGCCGACGAAGGCTCCAAGATGGGATCTTGCGGATACAGAAGATTACGGTGGTGGAAATTGTTTTTCGTTGGCTCCCTGGATCTTTTCGGGGTACGTGGGTATATATAGGAGGAAGAAGTACGTCGGTGGCCGCCCGAGGGGCCCATGAGATAGGGGGAGCGCTCCTAGGGGGGTGGGCACGCCCTCCACCCTCGTGGCCGCCTCGGCTGCTTCTTGACTTGCACTCCAAGTCCTCTGGATCGCATTTGTTCCAAAAATCACGCTTACGAAGGTTTCATTCCGTTTGGACTCCGTTTGATATTCCTTTTCTTCGAAATACTGAAATAGGCAAAAAAACAGCAATACGGGTTGGGCCTCTAGTTAGTAGGTTAGTCCCAATAATGATATAAATGTGTAAAATAAAGCCCATAAACATCCAAAAGGGGTAATATAATAGCATGGAACAATCAAAAATTATAGATACGTTGGAGACGTATCAACTTGCAAAGATAACTTAATCACACATAAAAGAATTCAGAGGAGATTCAAATATTTCTCATAGATAAACTTGATCATAAACCCAAAATTCATCGGATCTCGACAAACACACCGCAAAAATAGTTACATCGAATAGATCTCCAAGAATATCAAGGAAAACTTTGTATTGAGATTTAAAGAGAGAGAAGAAGACATCTAGCTAATAACTATGGACCCGAAGGTCTGTGATAAACTACTCACAACTCATTGGAGAGGCCTTGGAGATGATGTAGAGGCCCTCCATGATCGATTCCCCGTCCGGCGGAACGCCGACGAAGGCTCGAAGATGGGATCTCGCGGATACAGGAGGTTACGGCGGTGGAAATAGTTTTTCATGGTCGCCTCTGATGTTTTCGGGGTACATGGGTATATATAGGAGGAAGAAGTAGGTCGGTGGACGCTCGAGGGGCCCACGAGGGTGGGGGCGCGCCCAGCCCTAGGGGGCACGCTGGGCACCCTCGTGGCTGCCTCGGTTGTTTCTTGACTTCCACTCCAAGTCCTCTGGATTACGTTTGTTCCAAAAAGATCGCCCCCGAAGGTTTCAATCCGTTTGGACTCCGTTTGATATTCCTTTTCTTCGAAACACTGAAATAGGCAAAAAACGGCAATACGGGTTGGGCCTCCGGTTACTAGGTTAGTCCCAAAAATGATATAAAAGTGTAAAGTAAAGCCCATAAACATCCAAAACGGGTAATATAATAGCATGGAACAATCAAAAATTATAGATACGTTGGAGACGTATCAATCTTCACGAAGTAGACTATCTCCTCGCCCTTACAAACTCCTTGATTCAACTCCACAATCTTGTCGAAGGCTCCCAAGTGACACCTAACCAATCTAGGAGACACCACTCTCCAAAAGGTAATATATGGTGTGTTGATGATGAACTACTTGCTCTTGTGCTTGAAATGATAGTCTCCCCAACACTCAGCTCTCTCTCACACACAGTTTTGGCTATGGTGGAAACAAGATTTAAGTGGAAAGCAACTTGGGGAAGGCTAGAGATCAAGATTCTTGTGGTTGGATTGGAATGTCTTGGTCTCAACACGTGAGTAGGTGGTTATCTCTTAGAAAATGAGTAGTGGACGTGTAGGCACGTTCTGATGGCTCTCTCACAAATGGAGAAGGGGGTGGAGGGGGTATATATAGCCTCCACACAAAATCCAACCGTTACACACATTTGACCCAACTCGGTCAGACCGAATAGAAGAACTCGGTGAGATAGATTCAATTCAAAATGTGAATGTTAGGAATCTCGATGGGACCTATGTGATCAACTCAGTGGGACCGATGTGCTAGGGCTAGGGGAAAACCTCATCTCAGTGAGACCGATCGCATGAACTCGCTGAGACCGATTTCAGCAAAGATCAAACAATGAGTTGGTCAAGAAAACTCGGTGGGACCAATTGCTCCTTTCGGTGAGACCAAAACGTTACTAAGGAAAACAGAGAGTTTGCAAAGCCATCTCGGTGAGACCGAGAGCCGTATCAGTGAGACCGAATTGACTAGGGTTTCTGGCAGTGGCTATGTCAACAGAACTCGGTGGCGCTGGATAGATCAAATTGGTGGGGCCGAGTTTGACTTTAGGTTTTGGACATATGTGGAAATGAGAAAGTGGCTAAGGGTTTTGGAGCAATATCACTAATCACTTTGAGCAAGTAGACAATTAAGAAACACATCACCCCCTTTTAATAGTATTGGCTTTCCTATGGACTCAATGTGACCTTGGATCACTAAAATGAAAAAGAAGAGTCTTAAGCCTTTGCCAATCTTTGTCCTTAGCATTTTGAGGGGTCCACATCTCTAGTCCATGCGATGCCAATCATTGAACTTTCTGAAATATTTTACTTGAATGGATATTAGTTCAATGAGCTATATGTTGTTATGAATTACCAAAACCACCAGGGGATTAGTTGCACTTTCACTTAGCAAACGTCCAAAACCTGCCTTGATAGCCTAAGTCCATCAACATGCATATGTCAACAGTATCTCGAAAATCCTGGATCTGGGCATTGCTTCGGTTCGCAACTCCCTCATGTTCATCCGGACGCAAAACTTCGTTGAAATCTCCCATGCACAGCCATGGGAGGGAGTTGTAAGTGGCCAATCCCTTCATAAGGTACCATGTTTGATGCCTCAAGTGAGTTTGGGCCTCCCCATACATGCACGTCAATCTCCACGGGTCTCTTCCATTCTCCTCAACCTTTGCATCAATGTGATAGACAGAATCACCCAAAATCTCAACCTTAATAGTATTATTCCAAAAAATACCAATACCACCACTTCTACCTTGACTATCTATAGCATAAGCATTATCATAACCCAATGCACCAGATAGAGACTCTACACGTGCTCCTTTAATTTGAGTTTCGACGATACATAGCATGGTAGGGGCAAACTTCCTCGCAAAATCACGAAGCTCTTGAACTGCCGACAGGTTTGCCCGCGCCATGACAGTTCCAACATAGAACACTCATTGAGCCCAACGGCGCTCCTCGAAGGAGCCCACCAAATTTCTCACAACACCAATCACTCCTTCGCTTTCATTCCCGTCTACCTTAGTCCTCTTCGGGTCTCTCTGTGGAGGGGGGCTCGTTAGCGTATTACCCGCCGGCACAATGTCCAGTTGGAGCTCACTAGGGTTTACATTCTGCGCCATCTCGGGTGGTAGAAGATTCTTATCCTTCTCCCATCTATCAAGTCTTTTCCTACTTAGTTCTGCCATGTCAACATCTCTGTCGTCAGCATTCGGGTCCAAACTATGTGCCTTTCCTCCATCACCAAAAGCCCGGTGTCCATAATCCATGTTCTCCTCAGCAAAACGGCCACCTGCGCGGCCTCCATCTGATCGCCACCTGAACGTCCTCTAGCACGGCCACCCCGTCTTCCCCCTCGACGGCCTCGGCCCTCTCCAGGACCCCGACCATTGCGCATAAACCAATCAGCCCTGAGATCCTTAAAAACCAACACCGATGGAGGGTGAACTCTGTACCCATGCTCCTTGAACAAGTGGCCTAGCATACCACAAACCGCACACCAATCTGGCAACCTTTCATATTTTACTTTATAGATCTGCCTTTCACCCCCTCTGATCATGGACACCGCATTCTTTAGTGGCTTAAAAACATTTATTCGCACCCAAACGCGGTAGAAATTTCCAGTGAAATCATGTGACATTGTTTATGCAAAAAGCACCTCACCTACCTTTGTTACAAGCTGCGGCACCATATGAGCATACAAAGTTGGAACATCATGGATCTGGATCCAGATATCGATCGTCTCAAGCTTGATCGTGGATGGTTTTGTGATCCCATCATACGGTGCTAGTATCACCTCATCTCATCAGAAGTTCCATGGGACATCCTGCATGACCCTCTCCCAATCACCCAAGCAAGAGAATTGAACCGAATAGAGGTTATCCTCGAGAGGCTTGAATTTTGCCTGTTGTGTTATATCCCATGCCGATTGCATGTTTCTGAAGAACCATGTCTGGCTATAGGTGTTGTTGGTGTCGAACCGAGCAAGCGTGACCCATCTTGGTTCGGCCGACAACACTTCTTTCTCATCAAAGATCACATCATCAAGGTCCTCCTCCTTCGGCCCAAGTTCTTGCATCATACGCTCCATCTCGCTGACCCCCATTCTCCCCATTTCCCTCACAATTTACACCACACAAACACACATCCACGTTGAATTGCTCTCAGGTCATGGCTAGTCAGTGAGCAGACTCGCAATCTAGGCCACATTTTGAAATGATTTCTTTTATTATTTTGCGGCGAGGAAGGCTCGCGAAGATGATAATGCATCATAACTGTCATATATGTTATTAGGGTGATAAAGTTATGAATGGGCGGTAGTATAAGAAATAGCGAGGGCCGCCTCCTTCTCCCAACCTAGCTGCTGCCTCCTCCCAACCCTAGCCGCTCCTCCTCCTCACCCCCTCCCCTCCTTCCTTCCTCGCCGCCACCTGAGGCAGCCGCCGGGCAAGCCCGGGGCGCCAAGGATGGTGGCGGCGGGGACTCGGTTGCCCTGCTCCTGTGTGGGGAACCCCAGATCTGGAGCGGTGGCTCCATTGGCAAGGCACAACCGGCTAACAGTCGTGCGGGTTGTGGATTCAGTGTCCCGGTCGCGAGGGCGGCAGGATCCGGTGGTCGTTGGCGGCCGGCGGCGGCTCCTACAGCGGTCGGTGTGCGTGATCTGGCGCCTCCCTTCCTCCCATGTTCGGCGTGCGGGCCAGCCTGGTCGGGCCGCGCTTCCTCTTGGTCGCCGGTTATGTACAGGAGGTGTTGCTGGTGGCGGAGATCTAGTTTAGGAGAAATCCCTGGCCGGCCATGACCGGCCGCGCCGACGGCGACGCCTGAGGGCGCTGTTTCCCTCCTTGGAGGCGTCGGTATGGATTGATTTCCTCACTTCACCTTCCCCTAGGTTTCGCGGGTGAAAGCCCTAACTCTGTTGCTCGGCGGCGGCGCTCATGGCGTCGTTTCCTTCTTGAAGGCGCCGCTTTGGGAACCTTGGGGTTGGGTGGCGCTTGTGGATGGTGGGCGATGGCGGTGGTGCGGCCCTTTCCTAGCATGTATTTACGTCCGTTGCTTGGAGATGGAGTCGCGTAGGTGGAGGTCGTCGGCTGGCGTCGGGGTGGCACCAATGGCGAAGGACCTGCCAAGGCTCGCCGTTTGGCGTCATGGTGGCGTCGATGTCGGAGGACCTGCCAAGGTTGTCACCTCAATCTGCTCTGAAGATGGCCCAATGGAAGATGGCGGCGACGGCACATGTGAGTGCGTCAGACCGGATTGAGCCCCGGACCCGGCAGATGGCTCGGGTGGGGGCTCCGGCTTTAGATGTTAGGCTTAGGTGAGAGGTATGGGTATGTGGCCTAGCTTGCATTCCTTCATCATTTGAATAGGCTTAGCGGCAGGTGCTGCCAAGATGGCGGATTCAGGCATATTGTCGTTATACTTTGTAAGGTCCTTAAGAATAATCAATAAAGTGGCCGTATGCATCTCCAGATGCAGAGGCCGGGGGTCATCTTCCTTTTTGAAAAAAAAATAACGAAAAGAAAGAGCCTACTGGGCCGGGCCAAATGGCGATCCCCTTGACAGAGACCCGTCGCGCTCTCGGAACGACCGCACGCCCGGCCGACGGCGTTCTCACTCTTTCCTTGCCGACGCTTCACAAAAAAAAAACTCATCCCTTGCTTTTTTTTAGAGAGAGAGAGAGAGAGACTTGGAGAGGCCATGCCCTGTCGGGCCGGCACACACACGTGCCGACGACCACCACCTGGCAGCCCGAGGCTGCGCACTAGTACACTGACACATTTCCACTCGAATAAAATGTAGGGAAAACCGACACATGCCACTCAGCAGTCCAGCACTGTAGGGGAAAAGAGACAAATTCCACTCTAATCTGACAAAAATGCAAGGAAAACTGGCACGAGAACGCATCCTCGTGTGGGGAGAGAAAAGGAAAAACAAGTGCAGAGCGAAGGAGGGAACAGATAAACAGAGGGGGCATATTTCGTACTGTACCTACGGCAGCACAGGAAGAAGAGAACGCGTACGTCTGAGAATGGAACTTAATAAAATGTTTTGGTTCCAAGAAGTGTTCCTCTCCCGTGAGGGATCTGATCGTGGCTTTTGCCCCGTGGGTTCACACCAACGATTAACACCGGCCCGTTGATCAGAGTCGTTAGACTCTGGAGTCCTTTTTTACACGTACGCTATACAATCACACACACATACATACTATTTCTTTTTAAAGTGAGAATTGCCTCTGTGATTTCATTTAGTAGGTCATACTGCAACTCTAGGTCGTTAGATGCCAATGCACATTTCGTTGGCTCCTCTTCCAACAAAAACTAGGGTTCCTCTGCCTCCCACCGCGTGGTCGCCGGTCCGTCTCGTCTCTGGTGGCCCTAGGGCCATGGGGCACGGTGGATCCCGGCCCTTGCCAGCAGGAGGGTTTCGCTTTTATATGTTTATTTTAGTTTTGTTAGGGTTCGTATTCTACTCATGAAGGTGAGGCGTCGGTAGCTCCCTGAAAATGGAACGAACTTCTTCCCGCCTAACCCCGTTAAGGTGATGTGTCTAATATCGCCGGATGGCGTGTGGAGGTGTATCTTTGGCAGATCTCGTAAAATTATGCCGGTGGTTGTCTTTGGAGGATCTACTTGGATTTGGTCTTCGTTCGTCTACGCTCATGTGTCTTCAGGATGGATCCTTTCGATCTACACATCTCTTCATCAGTGGCGGTTGCCGTTCTGGTGCGCTGGGCCTATGAGCCCTTGGCACGACGACTTTTCGACTGTCTATTACACCGTCTTGCCCGCTCCGACGAGGGGGGGGGGGGGGGGGGGACGATTACGGCAACACACCTTCAGCCCGCTTCAGTGCTTATAGGGGTCGCTAGATGATCTATTGATGTAATTGTTATTATTTCTTGTGTTTTTTGTACTACCATGATTGAAGATGAATAGATGAGAAGTTTTCCCGACAAGTAAAATGACTATGTATGACATTTCTACTATGTCATACATATGACTTGCCATTCTAAATGTATGGTTCTTCATTTTGTCGCAAGTAAAATGTTCAGACATTTAAATTCATCCTTTTAGAGAAAATATAAATGAGTATGAAATCTTGGAAATGGGAATGGAAATAGGCAATGTCGAATACATTTAGAGGAAATATAAATGATATGAAATGTTGAAAACAAAAATAAATAATGTCAAATATTTTCAAAGGCAACATAAACGATTGTGAAATATCGTAAACAAAAACAGAATATATAACACCACACATTTGTAGAGGAAACATAAATAAGTACAAAATATCAGAAACAAAAACAAAACATCGCCGAATATTTGTAGAGGAAACATAAGTGAGTATGAAAATATCAGAATTAAATGGAAAACATATAACACCGAATATTTTCAGATAAAAAGATAAATGAGTACGAAATATCAGTAGTTGAAAACGTAAAATGATAACGTCAAATATTTTTAGAGGAACATAAATGAGTATGAAATGTTAGAAACAAAAATGGAAATCGATAACGTCAAATACTTTTAGAGGGACGTAAATGAGTATGGAATTTTTTTAGTGGAACGTAAATGAGTACGAAATATAAGAAAGAAAAGGGAAACCGATAACGTCAAATATTATTAGAGAAACATAAATGAGTATGAAATGTTAGAAACGAAAATGGAAATCGATAACGTGAAATGTTTTTAGAGGAACGTAAATGAGTACAAATTTTTTCAGAGGGACATAAATGAGTACGAAATATTAGAAAGAAAGCGGAAACCGATAACCTCAAATATTACTAGAGGAACATAAATAAGTACGGGATATTAGAATAAAAAGAAATCGATAACGGCGGATACTATTAGGGGAAACATAAATTAGTACGAAATATTAGAAACCAAAACGGACGCAAGTAACGTCGAAAGTAAATTTAGATCGAATTCAAAGTAATACAGATATAGAAGCGAGTGTTTGTAGGAGAAGGAAAACCCTTTTTTGTGAAAAGGAGAAGAACAAACTAAAACGTGATGTAAAACAACACGCCAAAACCAGGTTTTTTTAATCCTTTTCCGCTATCAATCGGTGCTCCATTTTCGCACGGAAGGTTTGTGTTCTCGCTTCGGTGCTTGCAGTCGTCGCTAGGTGGTCTGCGAATTCGGATGTAATTTTTATTATTTCTGGTGTTTGTTGCGCTACCGCGATTGAAGATGAATAGATCAGAAGTTTTCTCGTAATATTTTTTTTTTGCGTTGTGAATCATTAAAGAAAGGGAATTGGGCTCCAAAAATGTGATTAAAGGGGGTGCTTTGGTTTGACCGTGGGTTTTATGTGCCGATTGATTGGTCCAAAATGAGCCCTTTACTATTTTGATGACCTGTGAATTAGCAATCAAAACAAGCAATTAATCCATGCATGGGATATGTATGGAGCATGGAGTATAAAGCAGTGCCACGGGGAGCCCCTCCGTCCACTCCAGACTCCACCGGAGGCAGGCAGCTGGTGGTGCGGCGTGGTGCTGCCGGAACGGTCACTTTTCTCCCTCCCTCCGCCACCGAACAAAACTAATTCCACTCCACCAGAAAAATCCCCAGCCAAACCAAATCAAACCCAACCCGGCCTCCTCCCTCCCTAGTCCCCCCCGCCCGCCCGCCTGCGCCACCCCCCCCCCCTTCGAATCCGGAGGAGCTCGCCGGCCGGCCGGCGGATCGGCTCATCGATGGCGGCGTTCGGCGGCAACGGGTGCTGCTACTCGTCGGGGTCGGAGGACGAGGAGGAGGAGGAGGAGGAGGGGGCCGAGGGGTACCGGAAGGGCGGCTACCACGCCGCGCGCCCCGGGGACCGCTTCGCCGGCGGCAGGTTCGTCGCGCAGCGGAAGCTCGGCTGGGGCAACTTCTCCACCGTCTGGCTCGCCTACGACACCCTCCTCAGCGTACGCCCGCCCGACCCCATCCCCTCCCCTCATCTTGGTTCTGTCTTTTCTTCCTGCTCTGTTTTCTTCGCCCGCCTTTCTCGGCGTGCTCGCTCACGGCGCGGCCGTCGGGGGTTTCCCGTCGGCTGCTGTTGGATTCCGCCAACTCCAGCGGAGGCCGTTCGCCGCAACCCAAAACGATGCGCTTTGCCCCTTTTACCCCTGTTCCATTGCTTTGGTTCTGTTCAAATTCGGCCCGACAGAACTCTGCACCGATCTTTGTTTTCTTTTTTGTCAAATTCGTGATCTCCGTTGCAAAGATCACAGGTTTCTCCCGTGATACGTGCAAACCGGGACCAAAACCAGTATTTACTGTCCTCCGTCAGCAATGGGAAATTTGTATTGTGCGATCTGTGCAAGGCATGTTGCTAACTGAATACCGTGATTGCAAAACCTGCAGAGATTTGTGGCGCTCAAGATCCAGAAGAGCGCGAGGGACTACGCGCACGCGGCGCTCCACGAGATCGAGCTGCTGTCCGCGGCGGCCAAGGGCGACCCCACGAACTCCAAGTGCGTCGTCCAGCTGCTGGACCATTTCAAGCACGCCGGCCCCAACGGCAAGCACATTTGCCTGGTCACCGAGTTCCTCGGCGACAGCCTGCTCCGGCTCATCCGGTACAACCGGAACAAGGGCATCGGGCTGAGCAGGGTGCGGGAGATTTGCCGGTCGGTGCTGACCGGCCTCGATTACATGCACCGAGAGCTCGGCATTATCCACACCGATTTGAAGCCGGAGAACGTGCTCCTAGTGTCGACCATAAACCCGGCCAAGGACCCCGTGCGCTCGAGGCTCGCCCCGATTCTCAAGAGGCCAGAGGGGAACCAGTACCGCACGCCGTCGATCAGTTTCAGCGAGAAGATGCTTAAGACGCGGGCGAGGCGCGCCGTGGCGAAGATTCTGCAGCGACGGGTGTCGCTCGGCGGGTTCACAGCAGACATGGTTAAGGAGAGGAGCCTGGATGGCATTAGCATGAAGTGCAAGATTGTCGATTTTGGGAATGCCTGCTGGGCTGATCAGCAGGGTGATGGTGTGATACAGACAAGGCAGTATAGGGCACCCGAGGTTATCATCGGTTCTGGGTATTCTTATTCTGCCGATATGTGGTCGTTCGCTTGTATGGCGTTCGAGCTTGCCACCGGTGACATGCTGTTTGCTCCCAACACTTGCCAAGGTTGCAGTGAAGATGAGGTAAAAAAAACATAATTTTCGTGCCGTTTCTTTCAGCACTTTTTTGCTTATACTAGTAGCATTAGCAATGAAGGTTCTATCATACATTTCTTGCTTACTAGTATGTGGGTTTCCTAACATTAGTCAAACTAGTCCATGTTTCCTAATGCTGAGCTTGCAGGCATCACCCTGTTTTTGTGTATTCCTGCTGTTGTTATGTAAACTACACTATAAAAAGTAGACGCTTTGGATCATGTGCCACTTTAAAATTCAAAAGAAGATGCAACCAACCTGACCGCACCAACCTAGCAACTGAAATATTTAAGTGAAACGTGAACTGATATTGCGAGGGCTGCGTTCCCAGGAACTGCGATTTGAGCACTTTTCTGCTAGTACGCTTTTTTGGTGTTCTTTCTTTTTTATCATGACCCTGCAAAGCAACCCCCATTGTACAAACTGAAGCCATAGAAACAATTTGATGTTCAGTTACCAACCATCATAGGACCGGTGTACAATAGAAGTGCATCTTAATGTGGTATACCGGTACAGATCTAAGTGTGCTGTTCTGGTTGTCCGCTTCTCTGTTATTCTTGCCAGATGTAATACACTGGCACAAAACAAAGTACCCAGTACCGACAACGATAGATTGTTCCGCGGCCAGTGATTATTGAATAATGGCAGCTAAAAGATTTGTTATACTCTTACCTGCTGGATTGTCCTCTAAAGCCTTACCTATGTAAGATTGTCAAATCGGCAGATATAGTACTTATTAAGTGTCAAATTGACAGATATAGTACTTATTAACTGTCAAATGGACAGATACAGTACTCCCATCAAGCAATCAACTTCAGATGTTGACTCTTAGCTGCAAAGTCTACAGTGGTGGCATGCAGGTGTTGTTATCTCACCAACCAACCATGAACTCATCTCTCTGTTGCATGCTCTTTGCAGGATCACCTGGCTCTGATGATGGAAACCCTCGGAAAGATGCCTAAGAAGGTATGCGCAATCTCTCCTACACGCTCTTGTCGCGTCGACGCCTATTGCCTAATCTAACCCTGCCGTTGTCTTTCAGATTGCCACCTCAGGCACCCGTTCCAAGGATTACTTCAACCGGTACGGAGACCTGAAGAGGGTCAAAAGAATGAGGTTCTGGCCTCTAGAGCGCGTGCTAGTCGAGAGGTACAGCTTCACCGAGCCGGACGCAAAAGGGCTCGCCGACTTCCTCCGCCCGATCCTCGATTTTGATCCGGAGAGCAGGCCGACCGCCGCCGAGTGCCTGAAGAACGCGTGGCTCAACAACTGATTCAACCAAACCACCACCAAGTAATGATGACTTCAGAAGCAGCCTAACCGACAATAGCTTTACACAGGAGGCCGGGTGTTAGATGCCAGCTCTATCAGGTACTGATTTTCGACCGGCGCTGCGTATGATTGCGGCTACGGTCTCAGATCGACGCGGCGGGATGAATCATCTGTAGCGATAGCGATGATGCATTTTTTTTTATCTTAACATCATCATCGTCATGATCGTGTGTTTTTGGTGTAGCGAGTGCAGAAGCGTGTGTTTTGGGGCTAGTGGGTGTGTTGTGGGTGGTGCGGTGCAGAAGCTGATGTAGTTGTGGTGTTTATTTATTCTGCAAGTGGGGTGATGTAAGAAGATGTTTGGTGGTGGTGTGATCTGGCTATCAGCTTTATTTTTGCTTTGCGTTTGATGGTTGGGTTGAGTAGGGAGGAGCAAGTGCGATGCGCTGCCTGACATGCGGTGCAGTGTGGTTCAAATCAACTCTTGCTGTGCGCTGGAAAGCTGGGTTTTTACATGTTGCCTGCCTGTGCCTCTGTAGCAGATTGCTTCATGCTGCTGCTCAGCGGTGATTCGATCTATTCTTCTTCTTCTTTTGAACTGTTTACATAAATGGTTAGAGTATATCTTCAACCGGAAATTGCTTTTGGAGGCGAGCTCCGTGTAGGCCGGCTTTGAAAAATCCAAAATTCATATTTTTGCATTTCAAAAAATTCGGAAAGAAATACAGGTACACATGTGTGTACATTTTCAGGGCGAAACACATTGAAATGATGGCTGTGCAAAAGAAAAATTCGTGGCTTTTTAGCACCTGATGCTGTTCATCCCTGAAGTCCTTGAATTTGTCTTTTTTTCCACAAGTCGCACTTCAAGGTGTTGTATCCTGGAATTTTACACACATGCACATCACATCCTTGTATATGTGTACAATTTTTTTTCATATTTGTTTGAAACTAAAAGGTTTGAATTTTAAAATTTTCAAACATTTCGGCCTCCATGGTGGCTGAGCTCCAAAAGGCCCACTTGTCTCTAACGGGTCCCATAAAAAAGTTCCACTGAAAGTGATTTTATGGGATGTTCGTATGATTTAGGGGAGGTTTGCTTGTACAACTCGTTCGTGTGGCTTGTGTACTTGCTGTCAAGATCAAAATCGCAGGTACAAATTGGGTAATGTTATTCAACGAACGTTCGCTGGGGTGCATTGCAAAATGAACATTTTCATGGGAATTTACTTGTTGTGAGCATGGCAATTCTTTCAAGCGAAGATGACCATAATTTGCCATGTGTGTTTTAAAGAAATTGCCACATATTTACGAAGAATTTCCCATAAAAACACCTGCTGGCTATGGAGGTCCTACAAATTTGATGTACACAATTCATAAAGAAGAACATCAAGTTCTCATCGGTATGTCTCTATGGGATCACCTCCCTGTCCCACCCCCCTCCTGCTTTGACTACCTTAGTTCTTCTCCACCATTGCTCCTGTCCTTTTGTCTACCAATTTGCGGTAAGAGCGGGGCTTGCTTGTTTGTCCGCACAACTATTGGAATGCCATATGTGCACTTTCCTCACCATCGACTTGTCTACCCAAGCGATCGTC
Source organism: Triticum timopheevii (assembly GCA_963921465.1). Classification (NCBI taxonomy): domain Eukaryota; kingdom Viridiplantae; phylum Streptophyta; class Magnoliopsida; order Poales; family Poaceae; genus Triticum; species Triticum timopheevii. The sequence goes on along the minus strand of OY997270.1, from coordinate 481,176,659 downwards.
CACCATTGGTGTTGATCCATTCCCTACCGGTCCACCACCCTTCCATATCCCACTCCGATGCCACCACTTCACTCTCGCTGCCATGTACACAACCTCTCGTATCTTCGAGACGAGGTGAACGAACGGAATAAACATCGTGCAAAAAACTTAATGAAACTAGACCTAGCCCTTGTTGCGGTCACTACTTTCAAAGATGCGGGATTAGAAATGGAAGAGCTAGGCAGCGTGACACAAAAGGAATAGCATATGCACGACAACATGGGTTCAAAGATATATTTGGTTCATAGCTAACTTTACAAAACTAACCAAAGGTAAATTGTAGTTAACAAAAATATATTATATATTTTTTGGGTCCAACTATGTCACATCTAGATGTAAGATAATACCTCACATCTAACTATAACATCATCGCACATCAACAGATAAATAAGGGTCTGTCTAAGTTGGGCCTGGGCTTTTTAGTCTTGGTTGTTTTTGTTATTAGTTGGGCTTTGTTGTTATTACACAAAACAGAAAAAAGAAACAGACAGAAAAACAAGTTGTTCACGGGTGGATCTGGACTTCTGGCTACAGCTTGTCCTGTGTCACGGTTGGGCTAAATTAGAGTTTGACATGTTTGAACCATTTGCATGTGGCTTGATGAATGAACACACAAAGAATTTGGTAAAACAATGGCTCTCCTTGGCGAAAGTATAATGGCCTCTCAATGTAGAGCTTGTGATAAATGTTGTGACATTTTCTTCTATTTTTATAAACAATTTCCTGAAACAACAAAAATATTTTCAAATTTTAAAAGTCCACGAATTAGAAAGGAGTATGAAATTTGAAAAATTTCATGAAATGAAATAGTTGGTGAATAAAAAAGTATGCACGTGAAAAAAATGTCGACAAATTTGGAAAAGAGTTCAATATTTTTTAAAACAATAATACATGACTTTTGATAAAAAACATGATTTTTTAAAAAGTTCATAATTTTGAAATAATCATGAATTTATACAAAAAAGAAAAAAGAAAAAAAAAGAAAAATATCATTTCTTTTTTCAAATGTGGACATACAACTGGCTGGCAACCCTTCTCCCACCCCTAATTCCGGTCACAATGTACACATGCAGTCGCGTGTAGAGGATGGCCTTGCAACTTGTAACATCCCAAATTTTCAATTTGAAATGTTATACATTAGATCATCATTGCATATCATATTTTTATTTGGCTTGATCCTAGAAATTCTACGCAACTCAAGGACCATGGAGAGAGTTGGGAATTTCGTTATTTTCATATTCGAGTTTTCTCAAATTTTGAAAAGAGGATCGTTAGATTTTATTTATTTTCTCTACGAATATTTCTTTTATAAAAATAAAAGAGAGGAGATAAAATGACTTCCCCAAAATAAAGAAATATTAGAGATTTAATATTGAAATCAAATAAGAATTTTATTTGGAGTTTTATTGCTATTTTATTTGACTTAGGAAAAATATGCGTTTTTCAAAATTGCATTTTAGACCCAAATAATTGTTCACCTTGTCCGCTATATTTTTAGAGGACGGGGAAAATTTATATCAGGATTTTTGGAGTCCGTTTGATATTTCTTTTATTTGTTTTCCAGCGTGCGGAATTATTTAAAAAAAGTTACCGACCTAACCGGGCCGTGTCCGTCCGGGACTCCAACCCGGCCAGCCCTTATAAGCTGAGGCTGAGGCCCCGCCCTAGCCCAAGTCGCCACCGCCCCAAACCCTAACCCTAGCGCCGCCCCGCCGACGCGGTCGTCCCGCGCGCCGCCGCGCTGTCTCGCCGCCGCCCCGTTTCGCCGCCGCCGGAGACTGCTGACGCCGCCCGCCGCCCCGCCGCCAACCGGAGCCGCCGACTCCGCCGTCCTGCCGAGGTAGCCGCCGGAGCCGCTGCTGCCGCCGGTTTTCTCTAGAAAATCGTGCGTTTTTTTAGAACCGCGATTATTTTTATTTTTAGACCGGTTTTATTTTTTCTGGTTTAGTTTTTTAGCGAACGCCCGTTCGTTCGTTCATTTTAACGAACGGTTTTCACTCTTTAGCCGCAGAACGCGAACGTTCATTCGTTAGCCTGTTCGTCAGTTTTTCTTTTTCCAGGGTTTTTTCCGCGATTATTTCCGATCGCGATTTCTACCCTGATTTTCATTTTACTTTATCTTTTCGCTCGTTTATCAGAATCAGGCGATTCAAGCGCCTAGAGTTTCGTCTCGAAGCCCTCTTTCTGTTTAACCAACTTAAACAAGTTTTTGCTACTGTAAAATTTGACTTAAGTCCAGATTAGTAAACGGAGCTTGTTTCTTTCGCAGTTTGAGTTTCGCCGCTTCGTTTGATTTGATTCTTTTTGCAAACCGGAGTTCTTAAGTTGAACTTTCTGGTTAGATCTCTTATTTGAGTTTTACCCGTGCTTCTAGTTGAGTGCTTATTGTATGCTTGTTTGTTTGCGATAGAGTACCCGAAGTGCGAAGCGTGCTACTACGAGTCTCTAGGTTTCACGGATCATCAGCAAGGCAAGTAACACTTCGATCATACCTCTTTACTACCCAGTTTTATTGCATTAGATCAATCCTCAAACAATTGCATAGCTAGGATCTGATTAACATGTGGGTTTTGGGAAGTAGATGAGGTAGTACCTATTGTCCTGTTTATTATCAAACTTTGAGAGTTACTTCTACGTTGCTTATATTGCTATGTTATGCTCGTAGACGTGGTTTGGTTCGAGTGATTCATGATAGATGTGAGTGTTGTTAATTAATGGTTGAATTAAGGTGGCTACTTAAATACACATCTGGGTGGATTGCTTGAAGGCACCCTGGAGTACCCAGTGGTTGTCAGGGCACCTGAAGAATCCAGTGTTGTCCTAGGATATTCCGGAGTACCCGTGTGATCATCCTACGGTCCGCCACCCAGGCTCAAAGGGATCATAAGATTATTCATGCTAGAAACTTCTGTGTGCAGCCACAAGCCAATATGGGCTCTGGCATAGTTGAGTAAGTTGCGTGAAGCTCTTGAAGAGGTAGACTAGCATATGTAGTGGGTTATAGGTGGTACTGTCTATCCAGAGTAGAGAGTTAATGCTTCAGAAAGGCTGTGTCTCGAATCTCCGACCATGGATGTATTCGAGTCTTGTGGGGAAAAGTGTGCAAACCTCTGTAGAGTGTATAAACTAATCATGGTTAGCCGTGTCCCCGGTTATGGACAGTTTGAGTATCTAGTTCTTGGATTATCATGTTGATATCATCACTCTTAATTTAATTTGATTGGGTTTAATGCTTATTTGGGATTGAGTTGGAGGAACCTTCTCAATGTTTAACAACCACCATGATAGTTAAATAAAATTTATTCCTTTGTTGTAGGGAAAAATTGGCTTTATACAAAAGTGTAACCATAGAGCTTTCCACCAGCCATATGCATGTAGTAATAGCAAATATTCTGTTCATTACTATCTTGTGTTACATTGCCAGCATATTCCATGTGTTGACCCATTTCGGGCTGCAACATTTATGTTGCAGACTTTTCAGACGACGAGTAAGGTGCCATAGGTCGTTGTCTTTCACTCAGTGATGCCGTTGGAGTTGATGGACTCACTTTATCTTCCAAGACTTCCGATGTTATTGTTTTAGATGGCCTTAAGCCATATTTATTGTAATAAGTTCTCTTTTGAGACATTCGATGTAATAAGTGTGTGATTGCTACTCTGTTATAAATCCTTCAAGTACTGTGCGTGTCAGCATTACCGATTCAGGGATGACACTGATGCACAGAGATCAGACTGTTTGAGGTCTGGTCGCTACAAGATGGTATTAGAGCACGCGCTGAATGTAGTACACGGCCACTAAGCTAAAGCCCTAGATCACTACTCTCTTCTCATTTCTGACTCCTCTCCCCTTTCTACTCTTTAGGATGGCGAATGCAAGGAACAAGTTCACGCAACCGGATGAAGACACTCCTTTTGGACGACACTTGAAGGAAGTTACTAGGTACCTGAACATCGGAATACCAAGTTTCACCGGGACCTACATCGCCACCTTACCCGAAGAAGAGCGTTGGATGATTCGAGTTCAAGTTCCAGGAAGGACGTTCATGCCAGTCACTGAGCCCATAGAGTTTCCCTTTGATACACCAACCTGGAGTCTAGAAAAGAGCATGGCAGCCCACATCATCATGGGACACATTGGAGAAGTTTACCACAAGGATCTCAAGGATACTATCTACCAGATTTGTGGGCGCCGAGATGAGCAATGGGAGATGATCAGCACCAGGAAGGATAGATCTATTGCAGCTTTCATCCAGGAGTTAAACCAACACATTCGTCGCCAGGAGAACCAGATGTGCGCAGGCATGATAGATCTGAAGAAGGCAATGACCAGGATCATGGAGCTGGAGGAAGAACTCAAGTCTACACGCAATGGATATGAGGTGGAAATGACGATACTCATGGAGAAGAATGACGATCTAATCAAGAAGCTAGGAGTATTCATGGGAGACCCGCGCCACAAGGAGAAGTCGATGATTCCACTTGCCCGGAGAACTACATCATCATCGACGACACTGACTCGGACCCCGACGATAGCGATGATGACTTTGTTGATGAAGCTGGAGCAGATATCATGGAGTCTTCCAACGATCAATTTTTCTAGTCGGCCACCATATCAGTAGTAGTATTCCCCCATGTATATAGTATAGTCCGAGCACTTTTTGTAACGATAGTTAGACCGATTGTATGCCCTTGTTTGAATTGATTGAAGTGATAAGTTTGTCTCATGAGCATATGGGTAGTATTTTCCCTCTAGACCTCATTCTATTCTATTTCTCTCATCTTTTCTAAACCCTCAGATGCCTCCGAGACGCGACAATGGATTTGCCTTCCCACTGGAGCTCACTCAGTTGATCCAGATACTAGTCTAGAATCAGAACTAGGGGAACAACAACAACAACAACTGAAAGGATCGAGAAGAGGTGTCTAGAGGGGGGGTGGTGGTGATTAGACACTAAGTGCCAAAAGTTGCAGTTTTTAATTTCTTTAAGTTTAAGTGGAATTTTGGCACAAGTTTAACAATCACAATACATATCAAGCAAGCATGTAAAGAGTATACGAGCAGCGGAAGTAAAGCATGCAACTTGCAAGAATGTAAAGGGAAGGGTTTGGAGAATTCAAACGCAATTGGAGACACAGATGTTTTTGTCGTGGTTCCGATAGGTGGTGCTATCGTAATCCACGTTGATGGAGACTTCAACCCACGAAGGGTAACGGCTGCGCGAGTCCACGGAGGGCAACACGCAAGAAGGGTCCTGATGTCTACTACACAACCTTCTTCTTGTAGACGTTGTTGGGCCTGCAAGTGCACAGGTTTGTAGGACAGTAGCAAATTTCCCTCAAGTGGATGACCTAAGGTTTATCAATCCGTAGGAGGCGTAGGATGAAGATGGTCTCTCTCAAGCAACCCTGCAACCAAATAGCAAAGAGTCTCTTGTGTCCCCAACACACCCAATACAATGGTAAATTGTATAGGTGCACTAGTTCGGTGAAGAGATGGTGATACAAGTGCAAAATAGATGGTAGATATAGGTTTTTGTAATCTGAAATAATAAAAACAGCAAGGGAGCGATAAAAGTGAGCGTAAACGGTATTGCAATGGTAGGAAACAAGGCCTAGGGTTCATACTTTCACTAGTGCAAGTTCTCTCAACAACAATAACATAGATATATCATATAACAAGCCCTCAACATGCAACAAAGAGTCACTCCAAAGCCACTAATAGCGGAGAACGAACATAGAGATTATGGTTGGGTACGAAACCACCACAAAGTTATTCTTTCAGATCGATCTATAAAAGAGTTCATACTAGAATAACACCTTAAGACACAAATCAACCAAAACCCTAATGTCACCTAGATACTCCATTGTCACCTCAAGTATCCGTGGGCATGATTATACGATATGCATCACACAATCTCATATTCATCCAACCAACATAAAAGTACTTCAAAGAGTGCCCCAAAGCTACTACCGGAGAGTCAAGAACGTGTGCCAACCCCTATGCATTGGTTCATGGGTGGAACTAGCAAGTTGGTCACCAAAACATACATCAAGTGGCACATGATATCCCATTGTCACCACAGATAATCACGGCAAGACATACATCTAGTGTTCATAAAAAGACTCAATCCGATAAGATAACTTCAAAAGGGAAACTCAATTCATCACAAGAGAGTAGAGGGGGAGAAATATCATAAGATCCAACTACAATAGCAAAGCTCAGGATACATCAAGATCGTGCCCTCAGCCCCGAGGGTGAACTACTCCCTCCTCGTCATGGATAGCGCCAGGATGATGAAGATGGCCTCCGGTGATGGGATCCCCCTCCGGCAGGGTGCCGGAACAGGGTCCCGATTGGTTTTTGGTGGCTACAGAGGCTTGCGGAGGCGGAACTCCCAATCTATCTTCTGTTCTGGAAGTTTTAGGGTAGGTAGGTATATATGGGTGCAGGGGGTACGTTGGAGGAGCTACGGGGGCCCCATGAGGCAGGGGGGCGCGCCCAGGGGCGGTGGGCGCGCCCCCCACCCTCGTGGGCAGCCCGTATCTCCCCTGACATGCACTCCAAGTTCCCTGGGTTGCTTTCCTTCCAAAAATAACTTATCCAGTTGATTTCGTTCCGTTTTGACTCCGTCTGATATTCCTTTTCCTTGAAACACTGAAATAGGCATAAAACAGCAAATCTGGGCTGGGCCTCCGGTTAATAGGTTAGTCCCAAAAATAATATAAAAGTGGATAATAAAGCCCAATATTGCCTAAAACAGTAGATAAAGTAGCATGGAGCAATCAAAAATTATAGATACGTTGGAGACGTATCAAGCATCCCCAAGCTTAATTCCTGCTCGTCCTTGAGTAGGTAAATGATAAAAAAGAATTTTTGATGCGGAGTGATACTTTGGCATAATTTCAATGTAAATCTTATCAATTGTGATATGAATATTCAGATCCGAAAGATTCAAGACAAAAGTTCATATTGACATAAAAATAATAATACTTCAAGCATACTAATCAAAGCAATCATGTCTTCTCAAAATAACATGGCAAAAGAAAGTTCATCCCTACAAAATTATATAGTTAGGCTATGCTTCATTTTCGTCACACAAAGATGTTCCCAACTTCTATACCCTCGATGACAAGCCAAGCAATTGTTTCATACTTAAATAATCACAAACTTTTTCAACCTTCACGCAATACATGAGCGTGAGCCATGGATATAGCACTATGGGTGGAATAGAATATGATGATGGGGATTATATGGAGGAGACAAAAAAGGAGAAAGTCTCACATTGACGAGGATAATCAACGGGATATGGAGATGCCCATCAATTGATGTCAACATGAGGAGTAGGGATTGCCATGCAACGGATGCACTAGAGCTATGAATGCTCAACAAAAGGAAACTAGTGGGTGTGCATCCAACTTGCTTGCTCATGAAGACCTAGGGCATTTGAGGAAGCCCGTCGTAGGAATATACAAGCCAAGTTCTATAATGAAAAATTCCCACTAGTATATGAAAATGATAACACATGAGACTCTCTACATGAAAAGCAAGGTGCTACTTTGAAGCACAATATATGAGACTCACTATATGAAGAACAAGGTGCTACTTTGAAGCACAATATATGAGACTCACTACATGAAGAACAAGGTGCTACTTTGAAGCACAAGTGTGGAAAAAGAGATAGTAGCATTGCCCTTTTTTTGCCTTTCTTTTTTTATATATATTTTGGCCTTTCTCTTTTTTTGGGGCAATGCTCTAATAATGATGATCATCACACTTCTATTGATCACAACATAAGGATTACAACTCGAAACTTAGAACAAGATATGACTCTATATGAATGCCTCCGACGGTGTACCGGGATGGTGCAATGAATCAAGAGTGACATGTATGAAAAGTAATGCATGGTGGCTTTGCCACAAATATGATATCAACTACATGATCATGCAATGGCAATATGACAAAAGTAATGTATGTCATGATGATGATGATGGAAGTTGCATGGAAATATATCTCGGAATGGCTATGGAAATGCCATAATAGGTAGGTATGGTGGGTGTTTTGAGGAAGATATAAGGAGGTTTATGTGTGATAGAGCGTATCGTATCATGGGTTTGGATGCACTGGTGAAGTTTGCACCAACTCTCAAGGTGAGAAAGGGCAACGCACGGTACCGAAGAGGCTAGCAATGGCGGAAAGGTAAAAGTGCGTATAATCCATGGACTCAACATTAGTCAAAAGAACTCATATACTTATTGCAAAATTTAGAAGTCGTCAAAAATCAAGTACTATGCGCATGCTCCTAGGGGGATAGATTGGTAGGAAAAGACCATCGCTCGTCCCCGACTGCCACTCATAAGGATGCACAAGCCAGGTACACTTTATGTTTCAAATTTGTTACATAACTTTAACCATACGTGCATGCTACGGGACTTGCAAACTTCAACATAAGCATTTCTCAAATTCATAATCACTCAACTAGCACGACTTTGATATTATCACCTCCATATCTCAAAACAATTATCAAGCATCAAACTTATCTTAGTATTCAATTCACTCAAAAGAAAGTTTCACATATCTTGAATACCAAGTATATTAACATTAAGCAAACTACCATGCTATTAATGACTCTCAAAATAATATAAGTGAAGCATGAGAATTCATCTATTTCTTCAAAATAAAACCACCACCATGCTCTGAAAGATATAAATGAAGCACTAGAGCAAAAACTATCAAGCTCAAAAGATATAACTGAAGCACATAGAGTATTCTAACAAATTCCAATTCATGTAAGGCTCTCTCTCATTAAAGAATTTCAGATCTTGATACTTTATTCAAACAGCAAGCAAAGCTAAAGAAAACTACATGGCAAGGATAGCACAACTCATGTGAAGAAGCAAAAACTTAGGCTCAACCGATACTAACCGATAGTTGTTGAAGAAGAAAGGTGGGATGCCTACCGGGGCATCCCCAAGCTTAGATGCTTGAGACTTCTTGAAATATTATCTTGGGGTGCCTTGGGAATCCCCAAGCTTGAACTTTTGTGTCTCCTTAATTCCTCTCATGTCATGGTTTCTCTTTTTTTATCAAAAGCTTCATTCACAACAAACTCAACAAGAACTCGTGAGATAGGTTAGTGTAAACCAATGCAAAACCTTATCATTTTCTACTGTAACAAATCACTAAAATTATTGTTCAACATTGCATACTAAATGCCTCTGCATATTTAATACTCCTATCATCAAATAGAATCATTAAACAAGCAAACATATGCAAACAATGCAACCATAACAGCAATCTGCCAAAACAGTACAGTCTGTAAAGAATGCAAGAGTACCAATACTTCCCTGACTCCAAAAATTATGAACTAAAATTCCCACTGTAATAAATTTATCAGATCTCAATATGAAAAAATATTCAATGTTATACCATGCTCTGACTTTTCTAGGGATTTTTGCAACAGTGGTAAACTTTCTGTTTTCAAATAGCAACATGTATACTAGCAAAATAAGCATGGCAAAGGCTATCCTTGACTTTTTTTATTGAAACTAATGAGGCAAAACATTATTCTAACTAACAGCAAGCAAAAACTAACAAAAGAAATTGACGCTCCAAGCAAAACACATATCATGTGGTGAATAAAAGTATAGCTCCAAGTAAAGTTACTGATGAACGAAGACGAAAGAGGGGATGCCTTCCAGGGCATCCCCAAGCTTAGTTGCTTGGTTGTCCTTGAATATTACCTTGGGGTGCCTTGGGCATCATGAAGCTTAGGCTCTTTCCACTCCTTATTCCATAGTCCATCGAATCCTTACGCAAAACTCGAAAACTTCAACCACACAAAACTCAAAACAAAACTCGTAAGCTCCGTTCGTATAAGAAAATAAAACCACCACTTAGGTACTGTAATGAACTCATTCTAAATTCATATTGGTGTAATATCTACTGTACTCCAACTTATCTATGGTTCATACCACTTAATACTAGACATAGATTCATCAAAATAAGCAAACAACACATAAAAAACAGAATCTGTCAAAAACAGAACAATCTGTAGTAATCTGTATAAAACGTATACTTCTGGAACCCCAAAAATTATGAAATAAATTGCTGGACCTGAGCAATTTGTCTATTAATCATCTTCAAAAAGAATCAACCTAAAAGAACTCTCCAGTAAAAAAATGGCAGCTAATCTCGTGAGCGCTAAAGTTTCTGTTTTTCACAGCAAGATCACATAAACTTCACCCAAGTCTTTCCAAAGGTTATACTTGGAACTTTATTGAAACAAAATCTATAAAACATGATTACTACAGTATCATAATCATGTGGACACACAAAAACAGTAAGGATAAATATTGGGTTGTCTCCCAACAAGCGCTTTTCTTTAATGCCTTTCTAGCTAGGCATGATGATGACAATGATGCTCACATAAAAGATAAGAATTAAAACATAACGGGAGCATCATGAAGCATATGACTAGCACATTTAAGCCTAACCCACTTCCTATGCATAGGGATTTTTTGAGCAAACAACTTATGGGAACAATAATCAACTTGCATAGGAAGGTAAAACAAGCATAGCTTCAAGAATTTAAGCACATAGGGAGGAAACTTGACATTATTGCAATTCCTACAAGCATATGTTCCTCTCTCATAATAATTTTCAGTAGCATCATGAATGAATTCAACAATATAAATAGCACCTAAAGCATTCTTTTCATGATCTACAAGCATAGAAAATTTTCTACTCTCCACATAAGCAAACTTCTTCTTTATAGCATACGTATCATCACAATAATCATCATAGATAGGAGGCATGCTTTCATCATAGTAAATTTGCTCATCAAAGCTTGGGGGACAAAAAATATCATCTTCATCAAACCTAGCTTCCCCAAGCTTGTGGCTTTGCATATCATTAGCATCATGGATATTCAAGGAATTCATACTAACAACATTGCAATCATGCTCATCATTCACATATTTTATGCCAAGAATTCTACGTAATTCTTCTTCTAGCACTTGAGCACAATTATCCTTTCCATCATACTCATGAAAGATATTAAAAAGGTGAAGCGTATGAGACAAACTTAATTCCTTTTTTTCTTTTATAAAATAAACTAGTTCTAAAACAAGAAACAAAAGATTCAATTGCAAGATCTAAAGATATACCTTCAAGCACTCACCGCGCCAAAAAAAGAGCTTAGTTGACGGAGTGTGAGTACCCTTTACCTAGCCTCCCCGGCAACGGCGCCAGAAAAGAGCTTGATGTCTACTACACAACCTTCTTCTTGTAGACGTTGTTAGGCCTGCAAGTGCACAGGTTTGTAGGACAGTAGCAAATTTTCCTCAAGTGGATGACCTAAGGTTTATCAATCCGTAGGAGGCGTAGGATGAAGATGGTCTCTCTCAATCAACCCTACAACCAAATAGCAAAGAGTCTCTTGTGTCCCCAACACACCCAATACAATGGTAAATTGTATAGGTGCACTAGTTCGGTGAAGAGATGGTGATACAAGTGCAAAATAGATGGTAGATATAGGTTTTTGTAATCTGAAATAATAAAAACAGCAAGGTAATGAGCGATAAAAGTGAGCGTAAACGGTATTGCAATGGTAGGAAACAAGGCCTAGGGTTCATACTTCCACTAGTGCAAGTTCTCTCAACAATATTAACATAGATAGATCATATAACAAGCCCTCAACATGCAACAAAGAGTCACTCCAAAGCCACTAATAGTGGAGAACAAACGTAGAGATTATGGTGGGGTACGAAACCACCACAAAGTTATTCTTTCAGATCGATCTATAAAAGAGTTTGTACTAGAATAACACCTTAAGATACAAATCAACCAAAACCCTAATGTCACCTAGATACTCCATTGTCTCCTCAAGTATCCGTGGGCATGATTATACGATATGCATCACACAATCTCATATTCATCCAACCAACATAAAAGTACTTCAAAGAGTGCCCCAAAGCTACTACCAGAGAGTCAAGAACGTGTGCCAACCCCTATGCATTGGTTCATGGGTGGAACCATCAAGTTGGTCACCAAAACATACATCAAGTGGCACATGATATCCCATTGTCACCACAGATAATCACAGAAAGACATACATCTAGTGTTCATAAAAAGACTCAATCCGATAAAATAACTTCAAAAGGGAAACTCAATTCATCACAAGAGAGTAGAGGGGGAGAAACATCATAAGATCCAACTACAATAGCAAAGCTCGGGATACATCAAGATCGTGCCATAGATGGAACACGAGAGAACACGAGAGAGAGAGAGATCAAACACATAGCTACTGGTACATACCCTCAGCCCCGAGGGTGAACTACTCCCTCCTCGTCATGGATAGCGCCGGGATGATGAAGATGGCCTCCGGTGATGGGATCCCCCTCTGGCAGGGTGCCGGAACAGGGTCCCGGTTGGTTTTTGGTGGCTACAGAGGCTTGCGGCAGCGGAACTCCCGATCTATCTTCTGTTCTGGAAGTTTTAGGGTACGTAGGTATATATGGGTGCAGGGGGTACGTCGAAGGAGCTACGGGGGCCCCACGAGGCAAGGGGGCGCGCCCAGGGGGTGGGCGCGGCCCCCACCCTCATGGGCAGCCCGTATCTCCCCTGACGTGCACTCCAAGTTCCCTGGGTTGCTTTCCTTCCAAAAATAACTTCTCCAGTTGATTTCGTTCCGTTTTGACTCTGTCTGATATTCCTTTTCCTCGAACACTGAAATAGGCATAAAACAGCAAATCTGGGCTGGGCCTCCAGTTAATAGGTTAGTCCCAAAAATAATATAAAAGTGGATAATAAAGCCCAATATTGCCTAAAACAGTAGATAAAGTAGCATGGAGCAATCAAAAATTATAGATACGTTGGAGACGTATCAGGTCCACGAAGAAGCAACCTTGTCTATCCCACCATGGTCGTCGCCCACGAAGGACTTGCCTCACTAGTGGTAGATATTCATGAAGTAGGCGATCTCCTTGCCCTTACAAACTCCTTGGTTCAACTCCATAATCTTGTCGGAGGCTCCCAAGTGACACCTAGCCAATCTAGGAGACACTACTCTCCAAGAAGTAACAAATGGTGTGTTGATGATGAACTCCTTGCTCTTGTGCTTCAAATGATAATCTCCCAACACTCAACTCTCTCTCATAGGATTTGGATTTGGTGGAAAGAAGATTTGAGTGGAAAGCAACTTGGGGAAGGCTAGAGATCAAGATTCATATGGTAGGAATGGAATATCTTGGCCTCAACACATGAGTAGGTGGTTCTCTCTCAGAAATGTAAGTTGGAAGTGTAGGTTCGTTCTGATGGCTCTCTCCATGAATGAAGAGGATGTGGAGGGGTATATATAGCCTCCACACAAAATCTAACCGTTATACACAACTTGCCAATCTCGGTGGGACTAAATTAAGAAACTCGGTCGGACCGATTCAACAAATCTAGTGACCGTTAGGATTTTCGGTGGGACCGACATGCAGCTCGGTAGGACCGATATGGTTAGGGTTAGGGCATAACATAATCTTGGTGAGACCGATTACACAAACTCGGTGAGACCGATTTTGGTAATAAGCTAACCAGAGAGTTGGTCAGTTAAACTCGGTGGGACCGGTTCGCACATTTCGGTGAGACCGAAATGTTACAAAAGGGAACCAGAGAGTTTACATTGCAATCTCGGTAGGACCAGTTACACAAACTCGGTGATACCGATTTTGGTAATGGACATACAGAGAGATTGCAATCCCATCTCGGTGAGACCGAGATCCCTATCGGTGAGACCGATTTGCCTAGGGTTTGTGGCAGTGGCTATGACATCTGAACTCGGTGGCGCCGGATAGAAAGAATCGGTGGGGCCGAGTTTGACTTTTGGTTTAGGTCAAATGTGGATGTGAGAAAGTAGTTGAGGGCTTTGGAGCATATCACTAAGCACTTTAAGCAAGAGCCTCATTAAGCAACACCTCATCCCTTCTTGATAGTATTGGCTTTTCCTATAGACCCAATGTGATCTTGGATCACTAAAATATAAAATGTAGAGTCTTGTGCTTGAAGCTTGAGCCAATCCTTTGTCCTTAGCATCTTGAAGGGGTTCCACATCCTCTAGTCCATGCCACTTCATTGTTGAACTTATCTGAACCATACTAGGTAAAAGTGTTAGTCCAACAAGAGATATGTTGACATTAATTACCAAAACCACCTAGGGAGCACTTGTGCTTTCAATCTCCCCCTTTTTGGTAATTGATGACAACATACATCAAAGCTTTAGATAGAGGATATAAAGTGAATAACAAGTAAAGCTTTGGAAAGACATGTAACATGCATAGGCTCCCCCCTACATGTATGCAGTCATGTGAATATGGAAAATAGAAGCATGTGAATGCATAATCATGACAGAGTAGGCAATGTGTTACATGTATCTTGGCTATATGCATCAGAGCAAAGAATTGTGGGAAATGTATCTTCATATTCACGAGTCCTTCTTGCAAACAGTATGTACATCAGCAAGAATTCCTCATACACATGACTGTGATGCATATACTTACCTTGTGGTCTTGAGTTGGCTTAGGATGGAATGAACCTGTGAAAATAAGGTTAGATAACACAGATGCATCTACTAGCTAGAGCAAACAAGAAGAAACCACAAGAGTACCAAGACTGGGATGACATGTAGAGAGTGAGTACCAAGTACCACATTGGATGTCGACATGTCCCCAAAGGTAAAGATATGCAATGAATTTAAAGAATTTCTTTCCCTTGAAAGTCTTGTTCCCCCTGAATCTAGCATGGAATACTGGGAGAAGATAGGGAACAGAAAATCAGAGCTCAAGGAGACAAATGAACAGAGCTAGTGCAAATAAGCACATATGAACATGTCTTTCCCCTCTAGAAGACATGTAACATCTCTCCTCTTGAAAACCAAGCATCTGGGATCCTTGAGGATTACTCTCTCCTTGAGTATTCTTTCCCCCTAGAGATATGATTAAGCTTTGATGTGATCTCTCTCCCCCCCTTTGACATCAATTTCCAAGAAGGGTCTTCTGGAATTTGTCATGAATGGGTTTGGTCCTTGAGTCATAGAACAAAGCAACTAGGTAAATGTGATGCTGGTAGAGGACAAGATTCATTGAGTGAAGCTGGATCAAAAGTAATGCAAGAACAAGTGGCAAAATGTTTTTCCTGTAGTGAAATCGGTTGCACCGAGTTGTATTCTTCCGTTGCACCGAAAGGATTCGATTGAACCGAAACCAAAGGACCGGTGTGACCGAATTCATCATAGAGAAAACTCTTGTCACCTCAGCTCACTAGACAAGTAAGATCTCACAAGGATTTGCAAGGAATTAACTGAAAGATTTGCAATGAAATAGATGCAGAACAAACAGAAAAGAAAAGAAAAGAAATCTAGATGAAGTTTTTTTAAAGGGGAAACAAATATGCATGAGACAAATGCAAGAGCACAGAAAAGAACACAAGAGAACTTCATCTAGAAATGGTCGGCGACAAAGTCACCTATGTTAGAGTATATTGACTTAGGAGTCAAGTGAGATCACTTGATCATAGGTCATACTCATCGTTTAAGCTCAAAATGGGATTACCATTTTTCGTTTAAGCATCTTGATGTATTCACATCTTGTCAAGTTGCTTTGACTCATGACTTGGAGTAAAGCTTCTCTAAGATGGAATAACATACCTTGGGTGGTGCTACCTCTTGAGCACTGCGTTGGATTTCCCCGAAGAGGAGAGGATGATGCAGCAAAGTAGCATAAGTATTTCCCTCTGTTTTTGAGAACCAAGGTATCAATCCAGTAGGAGACCATGCACAAGTCCCTCGTACCTACACAAAACGATAGCTACTCGCAACCAACGCGGTTAGGGGTTGTCAATCCCTTCACGGTCACTTACGAGGGTGAGATTTGATAGAGATGATAAATATTTTTGGTATTTTTGATAGATAGATGCAAAGTGAAAAGTAAAAGGCAAAGTAAAAACAAAGCAAGTAAATAAAGTGATAGAGATTGATATGATGAGAATAGACCCGGGGGCCATAGGTTTCACTAGTGGCTTCTCTCAAGAGCATAAGTAGTCTACGGTGGGTGAACAAATTACTGTTGAGCAATTGACAGAATTGAGCATAGTTATGAGTATATCTAGGTAATGATCATGTATATAGGCATCACGTCCGAGACAAGTAGATCGAAATGATTCTGCATCTACTATTGTTACTCCACTCATCGACCGCTATCCAGCATGCATCTAGAGTATTAAGTTAAAAACAGAGTAACGCCTTAAGCAAGATGACATGATGTAGAGGGATAAATTCATGCAATATGATAAAAACCCCATCTTGTTATCCTCGATGGCAACAATACAATACGTGCCTTGCAACCCTTTCTGTCACTGGGTAAGGACACCGCAAGATTGAACCCAAAGCTAAGCACTTCTCCCATTGCAAGAACTACCAATATAGTTGGCCAAACCAAAAAGGATAATTCTAAGAGACTTGCAAAGATAACTCAGTCATACATAAAAGAATTCAGAGAAGATTCAAATATTTTCCATAGATAATACTGGATCATAAACCCACAATTCATCTGTCTCAACAAACACACCGCAAAAAGAAGATTACATCGAATAGTTCTCCACAAGAGAGGGGAGAACATTGTATTGAGATCCAAAAAGATAGAATAAGCCATCTAGCTACTAGCTATGGACCCAAAGGTCTGAAGTAAACTACTCACACTTCATCGGAGGGGCTATGGTGTTGACGTAGAAGCCCTCCGTGGTGGATGCCCCCTCCGGCGGAGCTCCGAAACAGGCCCCTAGATGGGATCTCGTGGATACAGAAAGTTGCGGTGGTGGAATTAGGTTTTTGGCTCCGTCTCCGATCTGTCGGGGATACGTAGCCATATATAGGAGGAAGGAGTACGTCAGTGGAGCAACAGGGGGCCCACGAGGTAGGGGGCGCGCCCAGGAGGGCGCCCTCCACCCTCGTGACCGCCTCTTTTGTTCCTTGGAGCAGGGTCCAAGTCTCCTGGATCACGTTCGGTGAGAAAATCACGTTCCCGAAGGTTTCATTCCGTTTGGACTCTGTTTGATATTCCATTTCTTCGAAACACTGAAATAGGCAAAAAAACAGCAATTCTGGGCTGGGCCTCCAGTTAATAGGTTAGTCCCAAAAATAATATAAAAGAGGAAAATAAAGCCCAATATAGTCCAAAATAGTAGATAAAGTAGCATGGAGCAATAAAAAGTTATAGATACGTTGGAGACGTATCAGGCATCCCCAAGCTTAATTCCTGCTCGTCCTCGAGTAGGTAAATGATAAAAAAAGAATTTTTGATGCGGAGTGATACTTTGGCATAATTTCAATGCAAATCTTCTCAATTGTGATATGAATATTCAGATCCAAAAGATTCAAGACAAAAGTTCACATTGACACAAAAATAATAATACTTCAAGTATAGTAATCAAAGCAATCATGTCTTCTCAAAATAACATGGCAAAAGAAAGTTCATCCCTACAGAATCATATAGTTAGGCTATGCGTCATTTTCGTCACACAAAGATGTTCCCAACTTCTATACCCCCGATGACAAGCCAAGCAATTATTTCATACTTAAATAATCTCAAACTTTTTCAACCTTCACGCAATACATGAGCGTGAGCCGTGGATATAGCACTATGGGTGGAATAGAATATGATGATGGGGATTGTGTGGAGAAGAGAAAAAAAGGAGAAAGTCTCACATTGACGAGGATAATCAACGGGCTATGGAGATGCCCATCAATTGATGTCAACATGAGGAGTAGGGATTGCCATGCAACGGATGCACTAGAGCTATGAATGCTCAACAAAAAGAAAACTAGTCGGTGTGCATCCAACTCGCTTGCTCATGAAGACCTAGGGCATTTGGGGAAGCCCATCGTAGGAATATACAAGCCGAGTTCTATAATAAAAAATTCCCACAAGTATAAAAAGACAACTTATGAGACTCACTACATGAAGAACAAGGTGCTACTTTGAAGCACAATATATGCGACTCACTACATGAAGAACAAGGTGCTACTTTGAAGCACAAGTGTGGAAAAAAAGATGGTAGCATTGCCCTTTTTTCTTTTCTTTTTTTTTCTTTTTTTTGGGCCTTTCCTTTTTTTTCTTTTGGCCTTCCTTTTTTTTCTTTTTTTCTTTGGGCAATGCTCTAATAATGATGATCATCACACTTCTATTGATTACAACGTAAGGATTACAACTCGAAACTTAGAACAAGATATGACTCTATATGAATGCCTCCGGCGATGACCGGGATGGTGCAATGAATCAAGAGTGACATGTATGAAAAATAATGCATGGTGGCTTTGCCACAAATACGATGTCAACTACATGATCATGCAATGGCAATATGACAAAAGTAATGTATGTCATGATGATGATGATGATGGAAGTTGCATGGCAATATATCTCGGAATGGCTATGGAAATGCCATGATAGGTAGGTATGGTGGCTGTTTTGAGGAAGATCTAAGGAGATTTATGTGTGATAGAGCGTATCGTATCACGGGGTTTGGATGCACCGGCGAACTTTGCACCAACTCTCAAGGTGAGAAAGGGCAATGCACGGTACCGAAGAGGCTAGCAAAGGCGGAACGGTGAGAGTGCGTATAATCCATGGACTCAACATTAGTCAAAAGAACTCATATACTTATTGCAAAAATTTAGAAGTCATCAAAAACCAAGTACTACGCGCATGCTCCTAGGGGGATAGAATGGTAGGAAAAGACCATCGCTCGTCCCCGACCGCCACTCATAAGGATGCACAAGCCAAGTACACTTCATGTTTCAAATTTGTTACACAACTTTAACCATACGTGCATGCTACGGGACTTGCAAACTTCAACACAAGAATTTCTCAAATTCATAATCACCCAACTAGCACGACTTTGATATTATCACCTCCGTATCTCAAAACAATTATCAAGCATCAAACTTATCTTAGTATTCAATTCACTCAAAAGAAAGTTTCACATATCTTGAATACCAAGTATATTAACATTAAGCAAATTACCATGCTATTAACGACTCTCAAAATAATCTAAGTGAAGCATGAGAGATCAATAGTTTCTTTAAAACAAATCCACCACTGTGCTCTAAAAGATATAAGTGAAGCACTAGAGCAAAAATTATCACGCTCAAAAGATATAAGTGAAGTACTATGAGCAAAAACTATCAAGCTCAAAAGATATAAGTGAAGCACATAGAGTATTCTAACAAATTCCTATTCATGTATGGCTCTCTCAAAAGGTGTGTACAGCAAGGATGATTGTGGTAGACTAACAAGCAAAGACACAAATAATACAAGACGCTCCAAGCAAAACACATAACATGTGGTGAATAAAAATATAGCTCCAAGTAAATTACCGATGGAAGTGGACGAAAGAGGGGATGCCCTCCGGGGCATCCCCAAGCTTTGACTTTTTGGTGTCCTTGGATTATATTGGGGGTGCCATGGGCATCCCCAAGCTTAGGCTCTTGCCACTCCTTGTTCCATAATCCATCAAAAGAATTCACCCAAAACTTGGAAACTTCACAACACAAAACTCAATAGAAATCTCGTGAGCTCCGTTAGAGAAAGAAAACAAAAGACTACTTCAAGGTACTGTAATGAACTCATTATTTATTTATATTGGTGTTAAACCTACTGTATTCCAACTTCTCTATGGATTATAAACTATTTTACTAGCCATAGATTCATCAAAATAAGCAAACAACACACGTAAAACAGAATCTGTCAAAAACAGAACAGTCTGTAGCAATCTGTAACTAACGCAAACTTCTGGAGCTCTAAAACTTCTACCAAAATAGTAAGTCCTGGACAATTTGTCTATTGAACAGCAGCAAAAATAATCAACGCAAAACCACGTTCCTGTGATTTAACAAAATTATATTCGTGCGCGCAAAGTTTCTATTTTTCAGCAGAATCAAATCAACTATCATCGTAGGTTATCCTATAGGTTCTACTTGGCACAAACACTAATTAAAAGAAAAAACCACATCCAAACAGAGGTTAGATGGATTATTTATTCCTAAACAGAAGCAAAAACAAAAAACACAAAATAAAATTGGGTTGCCTCCCAACAAGCGCTATCGTTTAACGCCCCTAGCTAGGCATAAAAACAAGGATAGATCTAGGTATTGCCATCTTTGGTAGGCAATCCATAAGTGGCTCTTATGATAGATTCATATGGTAATTTTATTTTCTTTCTAGGGAAGTGTTCCATGCCCTTCTTTAAGGGAAATTGGAATCTAATATTCTCTTCCTTCATATCAATAATTGCACCAATCGTTCTAAGGAAAGGTCTACCAAGAATAATAGGACATGAAGGATTGCAATCTATATCAAGAATGATAAAATCTACGGGCACATAATTCCTATTTGAAACAATAAGAACATCAATAATTCTTCCCATAGGCTTTTTAATAGTGGAATCCGCAAGGTGCAAGTTTAGAGAGCAATCATCGAAGTCACGGAAATCTAGCAAATCACACAAAGCTTTCAGAATAGTAGAGACACTAGCACCCAAATCACACAAAGCATGAAACTCATAATCTTTAATTTTAATTTTAATAGTAGGTTCCCACTCATCATAGAGTTTTCTAGGGATAGAAACTTTCAACTCAAGTTTTTCTTCATAAGATTGCATCAAGGCATCAACAATGTGTTCGGTAAAGGCCTTATTTTGACTATAAGCATGAGGAGAATCTAGCACGGATTGCAACAAGGAAATACAACCAATCAAAGAGCAATTTTCATAATTAAATTCCTTGAGATCCAAAATAGTGGGTTTAGCAACATCTAGGTTTTTATTTCTTTCAATCCCACTTTCATCAATTTCATCATCAAGATCTAGAAACTCTGAATTCTTAGAACGCCTTCTAGGTAAAGGAAGATCATATTCAGTTTCATCAAGATTCATATTGCAAAACAAAGATTTAATGGGGTACACATCAATAACTTTTAGATCTTCATCTTGATTTTCATGGGAATTGGAAGAACAAGCTTTAATAAAGGCATCTTTGGAAGCACGCATCCTAGCGGTTCTTTCTTTGCACTCATCAATGCAAATTCTCATGGCTTTGAGAGACTCATTGATATCATGCTTAGGAGGAATAGATCTAAGCTTTAAAGAATCAATCTCAAGAGAAATTCTATTAACGTTCCTAGCCAAATCATCAACTTTAAGCAATTTCTCTTCAAGCAAAGCATTAAAATTCTTTTGTGAATTCATAAACTCTTTAACACTACTCTCAAATTCAGAGGGCATCTTATTAAAATTTCCATAAGAGTTGTTGTAGGAATTTCCATAATTATTAGAAGGATTACTAGGATAAGGCCTAGGATTAAAATTCCCTCTATACGCGTTGTTTCCAAAACTATTCCTACCAACAAAATTCACATCCATAGATTCATTATTATTCTCAAGCAAGGTAGACAAAGGCATATCATTGGGATCAAGAGGAGTATTTTTAGGAGCAAACATCTTCATAAGTTCATCCATCTTTTCACTCAAAACATTAATTTCTTCTATAGCTTGCACTTTTTTACTAGAAGATCTTTCGGTGTGCCATTGAGAATAATTAGCCATAATGTTATCAAGCAATTTGTAGCATCTCCTAACATAATTTCCATAAACGTGCCTCCCGCGGCCGAATCTAAAAGATTTCTAGAAGCAAAATTCAATCCGGCATAAAAATTTTGTATGATCATCCATAAATTCAAACATTGAGTAGGGCAATTGCGAAGCATTAATTTCATTCTTTCCCAAGATTGGGAAACATGCTCATGATCAAGTTGTTTAAAATTCATGATATCATTCCTAAGAGTGATAATCTTAGTGGGAGGAAAATACTTAGAGATAAAAGCATTTTTGCACTTGTTCCAAGAATCAATACTATTTTTAGGCAAGGACGAATACCAAACTTTTGCACGATCTCTAAGCGAAAACGGAAATAACTTCAATTTGACAATATTGTTATACGCATCTTTCTTCTTTTGCATATCACACAAATCAACAAAATTGTTTAGATGAGTAGCGGCATCTTCACTAGGAAGGTCGGCGAATTGATCTTTCATAACAAGATTCAACAAAGCGGTATTGATTTCACAAGACTCATCATTATTAAGAGGAGCAATCGGTGTACTAAGGAAATCATTATTATTGGTATTCGAGAAGTCACACAATTTGGTATTATCTTGCGCCATGGCAACAAGTAATCCAACACACAAGCAAGCAAAAAGGCAAAGGGAAAAAGGCAAACGGGAAAGAGAGGAGGAGATTGGGAAAGAGAGGGCAAATAAAACGACAAGGGTGGAGTGGGGGAGAGGAAAACGAGAGGCAAATAATGTAATGCGAGAGATAGGAATTGTGATGGGTACTTGGTATGGTTGACTTGCTTGCGTGAGCCTCCCCGGCAATGGCGCCATAAATTCTTCTTGCTACCTCTTGAGCACTGCGTTGGATTTCCCCGAAGAGGAGAGGATGATGCAGCAAAGTAGCATAAGTATTTCCCTCTGTTTTTGAGAACCAAGGTATCAATCCAGTAGGAGACCACGCACAAGTCCCTCGTACCTACACAAAACGATAGCTACTCGCAACCAACGCGATTAAGGGTTGTCAATCCCTTCACGGTCACTTACGAGGGTGAGATCTGATAGAGATGATAAATAATATTGTTGGTATTTTTGATAGATAGATGCAAAGTGAAAAGTAAAAGGCAAAGTAAAAACAAAGCAAGTAAATAAAGTGATAGAGATTGATATGATGAGAATAGACACGGGGGCCATAGGTTTCACTAGTGGCTTCTCTCAAGAGCATAAGTATTCTACGGTGGGTGAACAAATTACTGTTGAGCAATTGATAGAATTGATCATAGTTATGAGTATATCTAGGTAATGATCATGTATATAGGCATCATGTCCGAGACAAGTAGATCGAAATGATTCTGCATCTACTACTATTACTCCACTCATCGACCGCTATCCAGCATGCATCTAGAGTATTAAGTTAAAAACAGAGTAACGCCTTAAGCAAGATGACATGATGTAGAGGGATAAATTCATGCAATATGATAAAAAAACCATCTTGTTATCCTCGATGGCAACAATACAATATGTGCCTTGCAACCCTTTCTATCACTGGGTAAGGACACCGCAAGATTGAACCCAAAGCTAAGCACTTCTCCCATTGCAAAAACTACCAATCTAGTTGGCCAAACCAAAAAGGATAATTCGAAGAGACTTGCAAAGATAACTCGATCATACATAAAAGAATTCAGAGAAGATTCAAATATTTTCCATAGATAATACTGGATCATAAACCCACAATTCATTGGTCTCAACAAACACACCGCAAAAAGAAGATTACATCGAATAGTTCTCCACAAGAGAGGGGGAGAACATTGTATTGAGATCCAAAAAGAGAGAAGAAGCCATCTAGCTACTAGCTATGGACCCGAAGGTCTGAAGTAAACTACTCACACTTCATTGGAGGGGCTATGGTGTTGATGTAGAAGCCCTCCATGGTGGATGCCTCCTCCGACGGAGCTCCGGAACAGGCCCTAAGATGGGATCTCGTGGATACAGAAAGTTGCGGCCGTGGAATTAGGTTTTTGGCTCCGTCTTCGATCTGTCGAGGATACGTAGGCATATATAGGAGGAAGGAGTACGTCGGTGGATTAACAGGGGGCCCATGAGGTAGGGGGCGCGCCTAGGGGGGGCGCCCTCCACCCTCGTGACCGCCTCTTTTGTTCCTTGGAGCAGGGTCCAAGTCTCCTGGATCACGTTCGGTGAGAAAATCACGTTCCCGAAGGTTTCATTCCGTTTGGACTCCGTTTGATATTCCGTTTCTTCGAAACACTGAAATAGGCAAAAAATAGCAATTCTGGGCTGGGCCTCCGGTTAATAGGGTAGTCCCAAAAATAATATAAAAGTGGAAAATAAAGCCCAATATAGTCCAAAACAGTAGATAAAGTAGCATGGAGCAATCAAAAATTATATATACATTGGAGACGTGTCAGGTGGTGGTGTTGATCATGATCATGTAGTTGAACTTGTGTGGGTTGCTCAAGGTTGATGTAGCTCATCAAGAGTTGGAAGCACCACTTGGAGTTTGAGTTCATCTTCCTACATGGGTTAGTTTTTGCAAGGAAGAGCACTTGTGTATCCAAAATGACAATCATGAATTTCAACATAGAATTTGTCAAAGGATATGTTCGAATGATTTCATGCTTCCTTGTCTTCAACCACCATTACATAGAGACTTGGTGATGTAGAGATTGCTCAAGATGTGAGTAAGTTTCAATCTCATAGTGTTAGATTCATCCAAGTACCTACAAGGGTTAGATAACATGCAAGGTGCAAATATATCCAAGATATAAAATCATCATCATAAGAGAAATATCAAGGATTAGTTATAAGCTCATGTCTTGCATGTATCCAATGGAGTTCATACTCCAAGTTTGAAGCATCAATGATGTTCAATTCACCTCTTAACCTGTAAAACACTCTCTCATCAAGTGTTTTGGTGAAAATATCCGCTAATTGTTTTTCGGTGCGAACATGCTTAAGATTAATGTCCCCTTTGGCAACATGATCTCGAATGAAATGATGACGAACTTCAATATGCTTAGTTCGAGAGTGTTGCATGGGATTGTGAGCAATCTTGATAGTACTTTCATTGTCACAAAGTAATGGAACATGTTTCACATATATCCCATAATCTCTAAGAGTTTGGGTCATCAAAAGTAATTGAACACAACATGAACCAACGGCAATGTATTTCGCTTCGGCGGTGGAGAAGGATACCGAGTTTTGTTTCTTGGAAGACCAAGAAACAAGAGATCTACCAAGGAATTGACAAGTACCCAAAGTGGACTTTCTATCAACCTTGTCAACGGCATAGTCCAAGTCAGAGTAGCCAACAAGATCGAAAGAGGCCCTCTTAGGATTCCAAATGCCAAAATTTGGTGTATGAATTAAGTATCTCACTATCCTTTTCACGGCCTTAAGATGACATCCTTTAGGTGCAGCTTGATATCGTGCACACATGCACACACTTAACATAATATCGGGAAGTGAAGCACATAGATACAACAATGAACCAATCATAGAGCGATAAACCTTTTGATCGACCGGTTCACCATCTTTGGTCAAATCAAGATGTCCACTAGTAGGCATGGGTGTAGTCATACCTTTGCATTCTTGCATATTGAATTTCTTGAATAAGTCCTTGGTGTACTTTGTTTGAGAGACAAAAGTACCTTCCTTATTTTGCTTGATTTGCAACCCAAGAAAGAATTTGAGTTCACTCATCATCGACATCTCAAACTTCTCCGTCATTAGCTTTCTAAACTTCTCACTAAAATGAGGGTTAGTTGATCCAAATATAATATCATCGACATAAATTTGGCTTACAAATAATTCTCCATTGACCCTTTTAGTAAAAAGTGTAGAATCAATTTTTCCAATTTCAAAGCCTTTTTCAATAAGGAACTTGGTTAAGCATTTATACCAAGCTCTAGGAGCTTGTTTAAGTCCATAAAGAGCTTTGTGAAGTTTGTAAACATGATTAGGTTTCTTAAGATTGACAAAGCCGGGAGGTTGTTTAACATAGACTCCCTCCTCTATTTCACCATTTAGAAAGGCACTTTTAATGTCCATTTGGTACAAGGTGATATCATGGTGATTAGCATAGGCAAGTAAGATGTGAATGGACTCAAGTCTAGCAACGGGAGCATAAGTCTCACCATAGTCCATACCTTCGACTTGTGTGTAGCCTTGGGCGACGAGACGTGCTTTATTGCGAACTACTTGTCCATCTTCATCTTGCTTGTTGCGAAACACCCATTTTGTACCGATGATGTTGTGGTTGTTGTCGGGCTTCTCAACTAATGTCCAAACTTGATTTCTCTCAAAGTTGTGTAGCTCTTCATGCATAGCATTTATCCAGTCCGGATCTTCCAAAGCTTCTTCAACCTTCATAGGTTCAATGCTAGAGATCAATGAATAGTGTTCACAAAAGTTAGCTAAATGAGTTTTTGAGCGAGTGATTCTCCCGGTTTGGATATCATTGTAGATTTCCTCGACGGGATGGTCTTTAGCAATTCTTGCTCGAACTCATGAAAGCTTTTGCTTGGGTCTTGGTTGAACATCTTCTTCATCTTGTTCTTCTCCTTGGCCTTCTTCATTGTTGGTGTTGTCGTTCTCTTGTCATGATGGAGAAGGAGGTTGTTGACGTTCTTGGTGTACTTCCTCGTTTTCTCCATCTTGGTGTGTCCCACTTGTGGATGCTTCCGTATCAACTATTGGTTCACCTTGTAGTGAGGTAGAAGCTTCCACTTGGACGGATGAGGTACTCTCCTTCACCTCCGTTGGACGAACCTTGCCAATAGAAAAGTCTTGGATTGCTTCCGAGGGGTCTTTGTCTCCTACATCAATTGGCAATTGCTCTACTTGCGAGCCGTTAGATTCATCAAACTTCACATCTACCATTTCTTCAACCTTTCGGGTGAAATTGTTGTAGACACG
This sequence comes from Triticum timopheevii, assembly GCA_963921465.1. Classification (NCBI taxonomy): domain Eukaryota; kingdom Viridiplantae; phylum Streptophyta; class Magnoliopsida; order Poales; family Poaceae; genus Triticum; species Triticum timopheevii. The sequence continues at coordinate 481,150,043 of OY997270.1, read as the reverse complement.
GTATGTGTGAGAGTTTGAGCCATAACCAAGTAGGAAACCTTCATGAGACTTAGGAGCAAATTTAGAACGACGATGCTTATCAAGAATGTAGCACTTTGAGCCAAATACTCGAAAGTATCCAACTTGGGGTTTGTTATCGGTGAGGAGCTTGTATGCCGTCTTGCCGAGTAGCTTGTGAAGATACAAGCGATTTGTTGCATGACAAGCTGTCTCAACCGCTTCTGCCCAAAAGTGCTCCGGCGTCTTATACTCATCAAGCATCGTTCTCGCCATTTTGATGAGCGTCCGATTCTTCCTCTCAACAACTCCATTTTGTTGAGGTGTGTACGTAGCCGAGAACTCATGTGAAATACCTTCTTAGTCAAGAAAGGTATCCACATTTGCGTTTTTGAACTCCGTTCTGTTGTCGCTGCGAACTTTCTTGATCTTCACTTCTAATCAATTTTGGGCCTTCCTAGCGAAGTTTTTGAAGATTTTTTGAACCTGTGATTTATCATCGAGAAAGAACACCCACGTAAATCTTGAAAAATCATCAACTATAACTAGACCAAAAGAATTTCCACTGAGACTTTTGTAGGCGTTGGGACCAAAGAGATCCATGTGAAGTAGCTCGAGTGGCCTCCTTGTGGTCATGATGTTCTTCACGGGATGCCTTCCTCCAACCTGTTTACCTGCTTGACAGGCGCTGCAAAGTCTATCCTTATCAAATATGACATCGTTAACGCCAAGGATATGATTTCCTTTAATAAGCTTGTCAAGGTTTCGCATACCAACATGTCCTAATCGTCTATGCCATAACCAACCTTTAGAGGATTTAGCAATAAAGCAAGTTCTAGGTTGAGCCTTTTTAGTGAAATCAACAATGTAAAGATCACCTCTAAGTATACCGGTACATACCATTTTATGATTATCTCTACGAAACACTTGGCAATCTACTTCAGTAAATAGGACATTGAAACCAAAATCAGCAAGTCTAGATACTGAAAGTAAGTTGTAGCCAAGAGATTCAACGAGCATAACATTTTGAATGGAGCTATCATGTGAGATGGCCACCTTACCGAGGCCAACCACCTTACCCTTTGAGTTGTCACCGAAAGTGACATACTTTCGAGGACCATTGTTTTCAGCAAGCTCGCGAAACATGTCTTTATCTCCAGTCATGTGATCGGTACACCCACTATCAAGAACCCATTCCTTTCCTCCTGCCATATATCCCCGAAGATTTGCCATAAGACCAAAGTGTCTCATTGCATCATCAAGATCAAAGTCACTATCATCATCCTCATCATAGTATCCATGTTCAACATCGTCATGTGGTGGATCAATTCCTTGAGAGGGTGATTCATTAGAATGAGTTTGACAATAATCTTCTTTATGAATTTTAATAGCTTCGAAAATAATATCGCTAATGATTCCAACATTCCCTTTGGCACGCATAAGATTTGTAAGCTCAAATAGACAATCACCAAACATAGGATCATTGGAATTCATCTTACTCAAGGCAATAGACTTATGGAGAATTTCATCCAAATTTTTCAAGGAATAATCCGGAAATCGTTCCTCAAGAAATTTCCATATAGTGTAGGCACACTCAAGAGTAGGCAAGTTTCCAATCAAGTTTCTAGGAAAGCCTCTAGTGATAAGATTAACAGTTCTAAGATTCCTGATCATGTCAATTGGCTCATCAAGGGTAGGATGCATAGGATCAACATGAGGTGCACAAGGGCTAGCAATGTACTTGTTCAAATGATATTGATTGAAAATCACAAGCATCTCATTTTTTTCACTCATGAAAATACTCTCCATCAAGTATAGGCACTCTATGTCTAAGACTCCCCAAAGTAGACTCATCCATCTTCCTCCAATGGTGATTAAACCAAAGCAATGGAGACCAAAGCTCTGATACCAATTGAAAGGATCGAGAAGAGGTGTCTAGAGGGGGGGTGATTAGGCACTAAGTGCCAAAAGTTGCAGTTTTTAATTTCTTTAAGTTTAAGTAGAATTTTGGCACAAGTTTAACAATCACAATACATATCAAGCAAGCATGCAAAGAGTATACGAGCAGCGGAAAGTAAAGCATGCAACTTGCAAGAATGTAAAGGGAAGGGTTTGGATAATTCAAACGCAATTGGAGTCACGGATGTTTTTGTCGTGGTTCCGATAGGTGGTGCTTGATGTCTACTACACAACCTTCTTCTTGTAGACGTTGTTGGGCCTGCAAGTGCACAGGTTTGTAGGACAGCAGCAAATTTCCCTCAAGTGGATGACCTAAGGTTTATCAATCCGTGGGAGGCGTAGGATGAAGATGGTCTCTCTCAAACAACTCTGCAACCAAATAACAAAGAGTCTCTTCTGTCCCCAACACACCCAATACAATGGTAAATTGTATAGGTGCACTAATTCGGCAAAGAGATGGTGATACAAGTGCAATATGGATGGTAGATATAGGTTTTTGTAATTTGAAATTATAAAAACTGCAAGGTAACTAATGATAAATGTGAGCGTAAACGGTATTGCAATGGTAGGAAACAAGGCATAGGGTTCATACTTTCACTAGTGCAAGTTCTCTCAACAATAATAACATAGATAGATCATATAACAATCCCTCAATATGCAACAAAGAGTCACTCCAAAGCCACTAATAGCGGAGAACAAACGAAGAGATTATGGTAGGGTATGAAACCACCTCAAAGTTATCCTTTCTGTTCTATCTATTCAAGAGTTCATAGTAAAATAACCTGAAGCTATTCTTTCTGCTCAATTATCATAGAGTTCATACTAGAATAACACCTTAAGACACAAATCAACCAAAACCCTAATGTCACCCAGATACTCCATTGTCACCTCAAGTATCTATGGGCATGATTATACGATATGCATCACACAATCTCAGATTCATCTATTCAACGAACACAAAGTACTTCAAAGAGTGCCCCAAAGTTTCTACCGGAGAGTCAAGACAAAAACGTGTGCCAACCCCTATGATTAGGTTCATGGGCGGAACCCGCAAGTTGGTCACCAAAACATACATCAAGTGGCACAGGATATCCCATTGTCACCACAGATAGGCATGGCAAGACATACATCAAGTGTTCTCAAATCATTAAAGACTCAATCCGATAAGATAACTTCAAAGGGAAAACTCAATTCATTACAAGAGAGTAGAGGGGGAGAAACATCATAAGATCCAACTATAATAGCAAAGCTCGCGATACATCAAGATCGTGCCATAGAGAGAACACGAGAGAGAGAGAGAGAGAGAGAGAGAGAGAGAGAGAGAGATCAAACACATAGCTACTGGTACATACCCTCAGCCCCGAGGGTGAACTACTCCCTCCTCGTCATGGATAGCGCCGGGATGATGAAGATGGTTGATATCTACTACGCAACCTTCTCCTTGTAGACGTTGTTGGGCCTGCAAGTGCACAGGTTTGTAGGACAGTAGCAAATTTCCCTCAAGTGGATGACCTAAGGTTTATCAACCCGTGGGAGGCGTAGGATGAAGATGGTCTCTCTCAAGCAACCCTACAACCAAATAGCAAAGAGTCTCTTGTGTCCCCAACACACCCAATACAATGGTAAATTGTATAGGTGTACTAGTTCGGCGAAGAGATGGTGATACAAGTGCAAAATAGATGGTAGATATAGGTTTTTGTAATCTGAAATAATAAAAACAGCAAGGTAACGAGCGATAAAAGTGAGCGTAAACGGTATTGCAATGGTAGGAAACAAGGCCTAGGGTTCATACTTTCACTAGTGCAAGTTCTCTCAAGCCCTCAACAAGCAACAAAGAGTCACTCCAAAGCCACTCATAGCGGAGAATAAACATAGAGATTATGGTAGGGTACGAAACCACCTCAAAGTTATTCTTTCGGATCGATCTATAAAAGAGTTCGTACTAGAATAACACCTTAAGACACAAATCAACCAAAACCCTAATGTCACCTAGATACTCCATTGTCACCTCAAGTATCCGTGGGCATGATTATACGATATGCATCACACAATCTCCGATTCATCCAACCAACACAAAGTACTTCAAAGAGTGCCCCAAAGCTACTACCAGAGAGTCAAGAACGTGTGTCAACCCCTATGCATAGGTTCATGGGTGGAACCCGAAAGTTGGTCACCAAAACATACATCAAGTGGCACATGATATCCCATTGTCACCACAGATAAACACGGCAAGACATACAATCAAGTGTTCTCATAAAAGACTCAATCCGATAAGATAACTTCAAAGGGGAAACTCAATTCATCACAAGAGAGTAGAGGGGGAGAAACATCATAAGATCCAACTACAATAGCAAAGCTCGGGATACATCAAGATCGTGCCATAGAGGGAACACGAGAGAGAACACGAGAGAGAGAGAGAGAGATCAAACACATAGCTACTGGTACATACCCTCAGCCCCGAGGGTGAACTACTCCCTCCTCGTCAAGGATGGCGCCGGGATGATGAAGATGGCCACCGGTGATGGGTTCCCCCTCCGGCAGGGTGCCGAAACGAGCTCCCGAGAGGTTTTGGGTGGCTACAGAGGCTTGCGGCAGCGAAACTCCCGATCTATCTTCTGTTCTGGAAGTTTTAGGGTACGTAGGTATATATGGGTGAAAGGAGTACGTCGGTGGAGCTATGGGGGCCCCACGAGGCAGGGGGCGCGCCCCCCACCCTCGTGAGCACCTCCCGTATCTTTTGATGTGGAGTCCAAGTCCATCAGGTGGGTTTCCTTCCAAAAATAACTTCTCCAGTTGATTTCGTTCCGTTTTGACTCCGTCTGATATTCCTTTTCATCGAAACACTGAAATAGGCATAAAACAGCAAATCTGGGCTGGGCCTCCGGTTAATAGGTTAGTCCCAAAAATAATATAAAAGTGGATAATAAAGCCCAATATTGCCCAAAACAGTAGATAATATAGCATGGAGCAATCAAAAATTATAGATACGTTGGAGACATATCAAGCATCCCAAGCTTAATTCCTGCTCGTCCTCGAGTAGGTAAATGATAAAAAAGATAATTTTTGATGCGGAGTGCTAGTTGGCATAATTTCAATGTAATTCTTCTTACTTGTGATATGAATATTCAGATCTGAAAGATTCAAGACAAAATTTCATATTGACATAAAAATAATAATACTTCAAGCATACTAATCAAAGCAATCATGTCTTCTCAAAATAACATGGCAAAAGAAAGTTCATCCCTATAAAATCATATAGTTAGGCTATGCTTCATTTTCGTTACACAAAGATGTTCCCAACTTCTATACCCCTGGTGACAAGTCAAGCAATTGTTTCATACTTAAATAATCTCAAACTTTTTCAACCTTCATGCAATACATGAGCGTGAGTCATGGATATAGCACTATGGGTGGAATAGAATATGATGATGGGGATTGTGTGGAGAAGACAAAAAAGGAGAAAGTCTCACATTGACGAGGATAATCAACGGGCTATGGAGATGCCCATTAATTGATGTCAACATGAGCAGTAGGGATTGCCATGCAATGTGTTGGGGATATAACTATTTGTGTAAGCCGCCAAGGAGGGGCCGGGTTACGCAAAGAAGACTCACCAGAAAGAAGCCCAAGACCAAAGCATGAAGATGGCGGTTCAATAGAGGGCTTAAGGCCCACAGGCGACTTAAGGACCGTTGTAGTAAACCGCCACAGTAGTTTGACTTGTATCATAAGGTAGACCTAACTAGTCACCGAGCCGAACACTGTTTATAAGCCGGCCGGGACTCCGTAAGCCATAGGGCGTCAACCCGTGTATATAAGGGGACGACCTGCTGGAGGCTTAGGGCAAGAAACAACTCATCGAGTGCCGGGCATAGCGTATCTCGCTCCCTGGTCATCGAAACATCAATACCAACCCAACTAGACGTAGGCCTTACCTTCACCGTAAGGGGCCAAACTAGTATAAACCCTCTTGTGTCCTTTGTCCCGTTTAACCCCTTCAAGCTTCCTAGTTGCGATGGCTCCACAACTAAGTCCTTTCACGAGGACATCTGATGTGACAATTCCACGACAGTTGGCGCCCACCATGGGGCCAGTGCACGGTGGATTTGAGTTCTTGAAGGGCAACTTAGAAGGGCTCAAGGGATACGTAACAGGCCCGATGACCAAGAGTCATCGCGGCAAGATCTACATCGACGATGAAGGCTGGGGCCCCGACGCCGGCTCAATTGAGTACGGGTACCGGGTCCCCTTCGGCGGAATCCACGTCTTCATCGGCCGGATCGGAGAGCCGGGACCTGAGCTGGACAGCGGCACCGACCTCATCGAGATGGCTCAGCGTGCGAGGAAGACCCGGGCTCAACCCGTCATGAAGCGTGCTTTCATGGGCTGCATCCACGGAGAGGAACTTTCTAAAGGATCTGAAGATGATGGTGAGGCGGCCGTCCTCTCAGACGGTGATTCGTCCGCCGGTTCAACAAATTCGTTGTATCAGGTGCAAGACGGCGTGCTCGGGGGCTGTTCCGATGGCATCAGTATTCTGGGCCCCTATGAGCCGTCGAGATGGGCCGGAATCTTCATGGCTGGGACTCAGCCTGGCTCTAACTCTACGGCTGCTGCAGCAATAACATCCGGGATAGGAACAGTCGGGGCAGGTAGCCCTGTGCGCCCGCCGGTTCAGGTGCTGATAGACCTCATGGACAAGCTTACGGCCCTATTAACCGCCACGGTTATCCCTGCGAACAAAGATGAGCATGACGCGGAGGTGGCACGGGTGCGTGAGGAGATAGCTCAGGCCAAGGAGGCCTTGGCAGCTGAGGATACTATACTAGCTACAGAGCGGGCGGCTCCCGATGCCCGGGCACAGCGGTTGCAGTCAGAAGCTTACCAGCTCACGATGAGCTTAAACGCGTCCAATGAGGTAATGAGGAGGAGACACCAGAAAACCCAATCTCGTTTACCTCCGAATTACGACCCTCGGGTTCTTTTTGCTACACCCGGAGCCGGCCCAAGTAACCCGCCAGATACCAATCAGTTTATGACAGCCGGAGCAGGACGACCGGCTCAGCCTCGAGAGATGCCACCTCCTCATGTGAGCATGGCACCACCGCGTTATGTGCCGATACCGGAGGGTCACTTTTCCAACCCCATGGAGAACGTAATCGCGGCTTCGGCGCACTTGGCGGCTCTGCCCATGGACGGTGATGACCCGACAGCGGTGGAGACCCGGAGGGTCAGAGAGCTTCTCCAGACTGCCCTGGCTCAGCAAGAGACCTATTCCTACAGCAGGGACAGGATTCATTCAACTCCTCCGCCTTGGTTAGCACTGCCTCGTCAAAACCGGAGCCTGAGTTACAGCAGGCACATGGAGTCGGAAGCTTTGTCAAGCAATGCCCAACGCCATAACCAACATGGTGGATATAACGCAGTGCAAGAGCGAATACGATAGGAGAATGAGCGGGCGGCTCAGCTGACGGCTCAACAGGCGGCTTATCAGGATATCCTAGAGTATCCAATGACTTCTGTTGAGGCGGGAGTGGCCACTAGAACCGGTGGTGTTCCTTGTTTGGTACCGGCTTTGCGCAACATGTGCCTGCCCAAGGACTTCAAGGGACCTCGAAAGGTGCCGAATTACACGGCCGACTTACAGCCCGGAGCATGGATCGAGAGTTATGAGATGGCCATGGAGCTGTTGGAAGTCAGTGACGCGACAATGGCTAAATATTTCACCATGATGCTAGATGGAACGGCCCGGTCTTGGTTAAAGGGTTTGCCACCCAATTCCATTGGTTCATGGGAAGAGTTAAAAGCCTGTTTCATCCAGAACTTCAAGGACACCTATAAGCAATCTATGTCGATCGTGGACTTGATGAATTGTAAGCAGGAGGAGGGTGAATCCACCACCCATTGGGTACGCCGGGTCAAGGAGATAATTCATTCATCTGACAAGATGGATGTCGGCTCTGCAGTCCTTATGTTGGAGAAGAATTGCAGCTTTGAGACGCTGAGGCAGAAACTGGGGCGCCTTAAACGTGACTGCAAGGATATGGGTACGCTGATGGCGGCTTTAGTCAAATATGCCGATTCTGATAGTACCAAGGATCCCGCGTCTGACGATGAGAAGACAGGGAAGGGAAAAAGGAACGGCAATGGAAAGGGTCAATAGCATAACCCGGGGAACCAAAGCGGCAATAAGCGTAAGGCAGACGGTAACCCAGAGTTTGTGGCCAATGCGCAAGGTAACAATAAGAGACATAAGGGTAAGCCGCCACGATCCGGCGGGTCAGGCCCATCTCTCGAGCAGCTACTCAATGAGCCCTGCCCAAAACACGGCACCCGGGAGCGCCCCGCCACACACCTATGGAAGGATTGCGCGATTATGAAGGCATTTAAAAATTCCAACACCTTTGGTGGTAGTCATGGATCTGGCGGTGGCTCAGGGGCTGGTGGTTTTCATGGCCCGGGCGGTGGTTCAAATTCCGGCTTTCAGGGGCATCCATGCGGTAATAATCAGCAGTAGTCTAGTCAAGGAGGGCAGCAGCAGTAGCCATCGGGTTATCAAAGCCATCCGAAACAGTTGAGTGGTGGGCAGTATGACGTGTTTACCACTAGTTTATGCAAACGTGACCAGAAGGTTCATAAGAGGGCCGTGAATTCTGTTGAGCCGGCAATTCCTCGTTATTTGAGGTGGTCAGAACAACCCATTATATGGAGCAAAGAGGATCACCCTCCACGGGTCGATAATCCGGGTCAGTTAGCCTTGGTGGTAGCACCCCAAGTTGGTGGATATAAATTCACTAAGGTACTCATGGACAGCGGTAGCAGCATCAATATCCTCTACTACGAGACCTTTCAGCGCATGGGGTTGACTGAGAAGAATTTGAGAACATCCAACACTGTTTTTCATGGGGTGGCTCCGTGTAAGTCGGCTTACCCAGTTGGTAAGATTGAATTGGAGGTGGCCTTTGGAGATGAGTACGACTCCAGGGCTGAGAAATTGACGTTTGAAGTGGTTAAAATCAGGAGTCCATATCACGCTCTGTTTGGGCAACCGGCTTATGCTAAATTCATGGCACGGCTGTGTTACGTTTACTTATAGCTCAAGATGCCGGGTTACAAGGGCACCATCACTGTGCATGGGAGTCAAAAGGTGGCCTTGGAATGTGAAGAAGGCGACACGGCTTACGCTGAGTCTGCCTGTGCTGCGGAGGAGCTCAAATTTTATCAAGACAATGTTGACCCGGCGGATATGACCTCCCTCAAGAAACCAACTACTGAGCATGACCCGACGTTGAAGTTTAAATCGGCCGCTGAGACAAAGCTTGTTGACTTTACCCCAGGAGATGCCTCTAAGCAGTTCAGTATCAGTGCCAATTTGGATCCTAAATAGGAAAGCGCGCTCATCAAGTTCATCTGTGAGAACCGGGACATCTTTGCATGGAAACCTTCTGACATGTCGGGTGTACCGAGGGAACTCGCTGAGCACACTCTCAATATTGATCCAAAGTATAAGCCGGTCAGGCAGTTTCTCCGACAGTTCAACGAAGAGAGACGGAAAGCTATTGGGGAAGAGGTCGCCCGGCTCTTAGTGGCTAGGTTTATTGTTGAAGTTTTTCACCCGGAGTGGTTGGCTAACCCGGTGTTAGTGCTCAAGAAGAACGGCACTTGGCGGATGTGTGTGGATTACACGGACTTAAACAAGGCTTGTCCGGCTGATCCCTTTGCTCTCCCCCGTATTGATCAAATCATTGATGCTACGGCGGGTTGTGAACATTTGAGCTTCTTGGATGCTTACTCTGGTTATCATCAGATCAAGATGGCAGTTAAGGACCAGGAGAAGACAGCTTTCATCACTCCGTTTGGAGCCTTCTGCTATGTATCTATGCCATTTGGACTCAAAAGTGCCCAGGCGACTTATCATCAGTGTGTGCAGAACTGTTTGCACGATCAAATTGGGCGTAATGTCCATGCTTACGTAGATGACATTGTGGTGAAGTCCAGAGAAAAGGAAACCTTGATATCTGACTTGAAAGAGACCTTGGATAATCTCCGGGTTTACAAGATGATGCTTAACCCGGCCAAGTGTGTGTTTGGTGTACCTGCAGGCAAGATCTTAGGTTTTCTGGTGTCAAACAGAGACATTGAAGCTAATCCAGAGAAGATTAAGGCGATTACTTCTCTGGCTAAGTCGGTGTGCATCAATGATGTTCAGCGACTGGCGGGTCGTGTTGCCGTTTAAGCCGGTTCATAAGCCGGTTAGGTGAGAAGGCCCTTCCATTATATCAGATGATGAAGAAAGCTGACACTTCTGTCTAGAGTGATGCTGCAGATGCTGCCTTTGAAGACTTGAAGAGGCAATTGTATGAACCACCGGTTCTTGCGGCTCCCATTGATAGAGAGCTGTTGCTGTTATATGTGGCTGCTAATTCACGAGCGGTCAGTGTTGCCATCGTGGTGGAGCGTAAGGAAGCTGGCAAGGAGCATCCGGTTCAACGGCAAGTTTATTATATCAGTGAGGTACTCATTGAGTCTAAACAAAGGTATCCACATTGGCAGAAACTCGTTTACGGAGTGTTCATGGCCAACCGGAAGTTGAAGCAGTACTTTCAAAGTCATCCTATAACTGTGGTAAGTTCTGCCCCTTTGGGAGACATCATCCAGAATAGGGAGGCCACAGGACGAGTCGCCAAGTGGGCTATCGAGCTTGGGCCTCATGGTTTGAAGTACATGCCACGTACTGCTATTAAGTCTCAGGCCTTGGTGGACTTTATCAATGATTGGACAGAGTTGCAGGCACCTGAGGAGAAGCCAGATAACACATATTGGACTATTCACTTTGACGGGTCCAGACAGCTAGAAGGCTCGGGGGCTGGGATTGTTTTAACTTCCCCTCGAGGTGACAAATTTCGTTATGTACTCCGGCTTATGTTCCCATGTACTAACAATGCAGCTGAGTACGAGGCTTTACTCCATGGTCTCCGGATGGCCAAGGAGATGAACTTAAGCCGGGTACGGTGTCTGGGCGACTCAGATCTCCTGGCTCAACAGGTGTCAGGAAAGTGGGATTCCAAGGATCCTCTCCTGGCGGCTTATCGACGTGAAGTAGATGATGTGGCTGGACATTTCAAGGGTTATCAAGTGGAGCACATTGATCGAAGGAAGAATGAGGCGGCTGATGCTTTAAGCCGGCTGGGATCTCAACGTAAGCCGGTGCCACATAACACCTTTCTTGATGTTTTGCATAACCCTTCTGTCAAGGTGCCTACCGAGGAAGAACTAGCGGTGCCAGACCGGAGGCCCAGCTGGTGGCAGCTCTTCATGTTATCCCGGATTGGACAGTGCCATATTTGGCCTACATGACCCGGGGAGAGTTACCGGAGGATGAAACTTTGGCAAGACAAATTGTCAGACGATCCAAGTCCATGACGATTGTTAATGGTGAGTTGCATCATTGCAGTGTAACAGGGGGGTTTCAATGCTGTGTGTCGCCTGCAGAGGGACAAGAGATACTTCGTGAGATTCATGAAGGAGATTGTGGTCATCATGCCGGCTCAAAATCTCTTGTGGCCAAGGCTTTCCATCATGGTTTCTACTGGCTCACGGCTCATGCTGATGCGGAGGATCTGGACAGTAAATGTGACGGTTGTCAGAAGTTCTCATGACGTGCTCATGTGCCGGCTCAAGAGTTAAGGATGATCCCAATTACTTGGTCGTTCGCAATCTGGGGGCTTGACATGGTTGGACCTTTCAAAAGGTCTAAGGATAAAAAGACAGATCTCCTGGTGGCAGTGGATAAATTTACAAAGTGGGTTGAGGCAGAGCCAGTCAGTAAGTGTGATGCGGCCACAGTGGTTCAGTTCATGAAAAAGGTGATATTTCGTTTTGGTTTCCCACACAGCATTATAACTGATAATGGCACAAATCTCTCCAAGGGAGCCATGGAAGAGTTCTGTCAATGAGAACATATCCGGCTTGATGTTTCGGCTGTTGCTCATCCTCAATCCAATGGTCAAGCGGAAAGAGCTAATCAAGAGATCCTGAAGGGTATCAATCCCCGGCTCTTTGTCCCCTTAAAACGGACTCCGGGTTGTTGGGTAGAGGAGTTACCCTCTGTGCTGTGGAGCATCAACACTACGCCTAACAGATCTACGGGATACACACCTTTCTTCATGGTCTATGGAGCAGAGGCAGTTCTGCCAAGTGACATCCGACACGACTCACCCCGCGTGGCGGCTTATGTTGAGGCGGATAACGAAAAGGCTCGTCAGGATGCACTTGACTTGTTGGATGAGGAGCGAGACTTGGCAATAGCCCGCTCGGCGATTTACCATCAAGACCTGTGCCGCTATCACAGCCGCCGGGTTAAGAGCAGAACCTTTCAGGAGGGCGACTTGGTACTCCAGCTCATCCAGGATCAATCTGACATGCACAAGCTATCTATGCCTTGGGAAGGACCCTTTGTAGTCAGCAAGAATCTGAACAACGGGTCATATTACCTCATTGATGTTCGAGAGCATAAAGACTCACATAAGTCGGAGGAGGAGACCCGCCGGCCATGGAATATAGCCCATCTTCGGCCTTACTATACTTGAGCCACCGGCTCTTCAGATGTATATATTTTTGATGATGTACATATTATATAAAGTAATAAAGCAGGACCTCTATCCTTTTTTCCCATAAAGAATGTTTTTATGTCTTCTTTATCAGGTGGTGGATACTACCAACAGGGAGCGGATCATATCTGAATCCGGCCTCCCTTTGGTCCAGCTTATGATCATATCTGAATCTATCCATGATCACTTGGGGGCTTCCTGTTCAAACATAGGTCGTATTTGAACCAAAGAGAACATAGCTGTCGATACTCGCTTGATCGGCATACTGCCAAACCCACTTGGGGGCTTCTTGATCATATTTGAATCACAACTTAACTCCTTTGGGTTTGACGTGGATTGTATTCGAATCAGCGTCATTAAAAAACTCTTATGATCACTTGGGGGCTTCCTGTTCAAACATGGGTCGTATTCGAACCAAAGAGAACATAGCCGTCGATACCCACTTGATCGGCATCGCCAACGCCACTGGGGGCTATATGATCGTATCCGAATCTTAGCTTAACCCCTTTGGAACGGTTTACTGGTCGTATTCGAATCAGAGGCCTTTTTTGAACATTGTTTATTATATATCATAAGCATAATTACTTGACAATTTTGAGACCTTTTTTGAAAGCACTGTGAGATGGCTTTTGATTCTTCCAGCTTATTAATTATCACAAGTTGTTAAGTGCTAGGTGAGCATTATATGTTCCGACTTTCAGGAGTTGAATCCATCCACATGGTGAAGGTCAATAAACAGGTGGGATTACCAAAGGGATTGCAGGATGAAGCAAGCAAATTTAACATCAAGGAGACAAACGATCAACATGAGCTGGAAATATATAACAATGGCGGCTTACGAAAGTATTAAGCGCCATAAACATGCACGAAGGCATGACAAACATTGAGAGGTTTTTTCTATCCTATTACAAGACTCCCTGAGTCTGAATAAGTGGAGCATTGTTTTTGCGAAGTTATAAAACGCCGGGAGGTTCATTCCTTCGGCGGGCTTGAAGATTCCGGGTTATCCTTCTCCGCCTCTCCGTCGGTTGCTTTGTCCTGGAAGGTGGACGAGGTCCAGTCAATGCCACTCAAGGCTTCAAACTCAGCTTCATCATCTATTAAACCGGCCGGGTCCACTTCAGGGGCAAAGGTATGCTTACGCGTTGAAGGGATCAGGCTGACTTGGTCATATGGAATGTTTGGGATTCTCCGGTTCTCGCTATCATAGCCCGGCGAATACTTAGTAAGATCAGTGTCATTCCCAATAAGGGTAGCCAAGGGACGTACGACTTTGACACAGGCGGTGAAATCTTGATCATCAAATGCAGAACCGTCCTCCTTAAGGCTCGGATATCCAAGAGAGAGATCAACTAAGTCAAGCTTTGGCGTCCATGCCTCTGCCCGGCTCAATGCGACCACGGCTCCGGCTCTGGCGGATGCCCGCCTTAAATCTTGAATTCGCTGAGGTAGCACAGCGAGATGCTTCAGCACGTCTTGTAAAAGGCGGGGAGGAGTGTTTGATAAGGCTACAATGGCCAAGGCACGTTGTGATTCGGGGTACAGCTGTTCTACTAAGGTGTAAACTGCTTTAAGCTTGATCAACATGTTTTGCTTAAGGTTGATACTCCTAGGGCCTGTGTGCAAAAGCATAATAGTCAACCAGAGGTAACTATTACAATAGTCATTGGAAGATTACAATGTTTGAGGTTTTGCACAGTAACTTACCGAAGATGGCTGAGACCATTTGAGATATCTGTCGTTTTAAGTCGGACAGTTCGGTTGTTGCCTCTGCAAGAGATGCTTCTGCTGTTTCAGCCCGAGTCACCAGGGAAGCCTTCTCATCAGCCCAAGCTTTCTTCTCTGACTCAAATTTTTTTTTCTTCAACTTCTCATTTTCAGAGACACTGAATTCAAATTTGGAGTTGGTCTTCTGAGTTTCAAGTTCTTGAGTTTCCAGACGACTCTTCAGGACAGCAAGCTCCGACTCAAATTGACTTATGGTGGCCTGCATTGACACCAGGTTATGGTAAGGATCATGGTAAGGTAACATTTAAAGTCTCAAGCATTTTACAAGTAAAGATACTTGGCACTTGGGGGCTAATGTATGCTAAATAATTTTAAACCTACCATACTGGGTCACACATATTAAGTCTCAAGCACTTTACAAGTAAAGATACTTGACCCTTGGGGGCTAATGTGTATCGCAAATTTAAAACTATCAAGTTATAACCGGGTTAAATATATTCTCTTTGAATCAGACAAACAAACAGTAAGCAGATTTCTAAGTCTACATCATATTATTTCATAAGCAATAGACTTGGGGGCTGGTACAGTAAGTAAGATTCAGGAAAGTAGCATAAGTTATACCTCAGATTTGTGATGTATTTGTTTCACCATGTCAATTTCCAGGTCACGACTATTATGCACCTGGTTCACATAGCCCGAGACTATATCACCAATGCTTAAGTGAGTATAGTCAGCGATGTCCTGTTTGGCTCTTCGACGTTCGGCAAATTCTTCCTTGGCAGTACATTGGGCAAGAACAGTAGGCTGGCCCGGTTCAACAAATTGACTTTTCAAATATACAACTTACGGGTCAGTCGTCTTGGCCGGGCTAGGAACTTCCGGATTATCAGAGTTGTGGATAACATCTTCTGCAGGCGGGTCAGAGGTTGGCACCGGAATGTCAAAAGCTGGTTCAGGCGGTGGCTGATGGGTGGAGCTAGCAGGAGCGAACGAGTAAAGTGTCGGTTTAATGACAACCGGGTCTTGGGAAGGTTTATTTTTCCTCGCCTTGTTGCTGGGCTTCACTTGCAGGCTGTCAATAAAGGAAGAAGGATGAGTATTAAAGCATAAAGTATGGTAAAACTTAAAGTAAGAAAGGTTACATTACCCGGGAGCCATTTTGAAAGCTGGCATGTTTGATTGCATAGACTCGTCAGAAGAAGGAGAGGTATCCTGATAATTGGAGTCAGATGAATTGAGAGGTTGACGAATCAAACCTGCCAAAGGTAAAACAGAAAGTAAATCGGAGATAACCTCGGTCCGGCGCTTCCTAGTTACATCGGGTAACCCAGAGGAGAGTTCTGCATCTTGATTGGCCCGAGTCTGCCTCCGGTTCTCAAGTTGTTGTTGCTTCAAAAGAAATTGAGGATCTTGATAAGCTAGAGGATGTGAAAATCTTACTTTCCGGGTCACCCTTTGGGTTTTTTGTTTTGGCAAAGGCTCTGAGTCGGAGGAGATTATAGTTACCTCTTCTTCAACTGCTTGACTGTTCCCTGTATCCTCCTGAAAGGACAGAATGTCAGTAAAATAGTGACAAGGGAGTTAAGAAAGTTAAAGGATTACCTCTTCATCATCCGAAGAAGTATCATCCAATTTGAATAACTCAAAGGCGCTGGGTTTCTTCTTCTTTGAGGTTCCCGTCTTGGCGGCTTTCCTTTCGGTTTTCTTGGCTGCCCTGGCTTGTTTGGCAGCGTCACGATCATATTTGACCTTCCAGAAGCTGTCATCGGCCTGTGGAAAAGGATAAAGAATTATGAGCTCAAATAAGGTATAACGAAGCAGAGAGTATTTGTTAAGATTGATAACTCACTGCAGGGGCTGGGTTCTTCTTGTAGAAGGGCAGTAAGCCAAAGGTATTACTGGTTACAGTGCCCTCCTTCAGCAGTGACTGGGTTGTAGCATCTATCACATCATCTGGTAAGTCGTCAGGACTATGACGCATTGGATCGTCCTTTTCGCCTGTGTAAGTACACATTAAGCCGGGGCGGCGGCTTAAGGGAAGTATTCGCCAAGTGACCCAGACTCGGACCAGATCGATGCCATTTAAACCATTTCCCAAAAGAGCTTTAATCTTCTTGATGGTGGGATTAAGAGGCAAACATTCAATAGTGGTCAGTTTATCCGCCAGCGGATGGTTGGACTCAAGGCGCAGGGTGCGAAAGCCGGGCAGAGGCTTTTCATCAGCCAGAGAAGTGTCCTGACAGTAGAAACATGTCTGGTTCCAATCTTTTGGGTGACTCAGTAGCTCAGCATAAGGAAAAATGCAGTCTCTTCGTCGCTGGACCGAGATGCCGCCAAGCTCAAGACTAAGCCCGTTGGCACGTTCATTCTGTCGGTTCAAGTAAAAAAGTTCTCTGAATAGAAGCAGATTTGGTTCTTCTCCCAGATACACCTCACAGAAGACTTGAAAATTGCAAAGGTTTGACACGGAATTGGGTCCAATGTCTTGAGGTCCAAGATCAAAGAAATTCAAAACTTCCCTGAAGAATTTTGAGCCAGGAGGGGCAAATCCCCGGTTCATGTGATCCGTGAAAATTACCACCTCCCCTTCTTTGGGTTGAGGCCTCTCTTCAGACGGGTTAGGAGCACGATAAGACATGACCTCCTTTTTTGGCAGGTGGCCATACTTCACGAACTTAGCCAGTTTACTCTTGGTAACTATGGATGGGACCCAATTGCAGGTCACAGGGGCCTTGGCCGCCTTCGGAGCCATGACAACAGTTGGCCTATGACAAAATAAGAAGTTCTGGTTCAAATTTTAAACCGGAAGAAATATCCAAATTATTTAAGGTAGCGGCTTACGAAGGGGCCTAATGATATAAGGATGACTGTGCAACAATATTTAAGCCGCTACAAGTATCAAGAGCAGTTCAAAATTCTTAAGGTCATGAGAAGCAAGCCAGGCTCACAGATCAGTGTCATTTATTTAAGCCAGACACCTGGACAGTTGTGTTTAAGGGCATTTACCAGAAGAAGTTTTCCGGGTGATAAAAACAAGTTTCACATATGACAGCTATTATTCTGGATCAAATTATTGCTCTGAAAAGAAAATTTTCTAGACCTAAAAACAGGGCAAAGAAGTTCATACACTCGAAGAGGGTTTCCAAACAAGGGAAATGAGATCTGTTTCTATGCAAGATAAACACAAACAATTACCGCGGCAGTTCTACGTAGTTTTTACGATCTAAACAGGGCATTGGAGGTGAAAACTAGCAAGGGTTTGCGTCGGGCGGTGATGAACGCCGACGAACTCAACCAAGTTCCAATGCAGATCTAAGAAAGGGAAGGAGAGGAACTCACGGATGTGGACGAGCTACGGAGGTTCACTGTCGATTTCTGGTCAGAGTCAGGTTGATGCAGCGGCCTGAGTCGGTGAAGACGAGGGGTTCGACGGGGCGGCAGCGGAGCTCGAAAGGAAGCAAGAGGAAGAAGACGACTGAAAGAGGGAAGAATGAAAGACATACGTCGCCCTATTTATAAAGGAAGACTGACTGAGACGACACGGGAAACGAGGAGATAAGAGTTATTATCCAGCGGCCCCGGTGCCTCGATTTTTGGAGTAGTCAATAAAGCAGAGATCCGTTGAAGGATACTGTAGAATAGAAAAGGAATTTAAGAAAGGATGATGTCACGTCGGGTTAACACGGATCCAGGAGATGACGTCATGGCGGGTTAAAGAAAACCTTCTGCACAGTCAGAGGACTGAAGATTTATCCTTGAAAGGTATTTTAAGATTGACATGAACAGGTTCAAATCAATCCGGGGCCTAATGTTGGGGATATAACTATTTGTGTAAGCTGCCCAGGAGGGGCTGGGTTACGCAAAGAAGACTCACCAGAAAGAAGCCCAAGACCAAAGCATGAAGATGGCGGTTCAATAGAGGGCTTAAGGCCCACAGGCAACTTAAGGCCCGTTGTAGTAAACCGCCACAGTAGTATGACTTGTATCATAAGGTAGACTTAACTAGTCACCGAGCCGGACACTGTTTATAAGCCGGCCGGGACTCTGTAAGCCACAGGGCGTCAACCCGTGTATATAAGGGGACGGCCTGCTGGCGGCTTAGGGCAAGAAACAACTCATCGAGAGCCGGGCATAGCGTATCTCGCTCCCTGGTCATCGAAACATCAATACCAACCCAACTAGACGTAGGCCTTACCTTCACCGTAAGGGGCCGAACTAGTATAAACCCTCTAGTGTCCTTTGTCCCGTTTAACCCCTTCAAGCTTCCTAGTTGCGATGGCTCCACAACTAAGTCCTTTCACGAGGACATCTGACGTGACAATTCCATGACACAATGGATGCACTAGAGCTATGAATGCTCAACAAAAGAAAACTAGTGGGTGTGCATCCAACTCGCTTGCTCACGAAGACCTAGGGCATTTGAGGAAGCCCATCGTAGGAATATACAAGCCAAGTTCTATAATGAAAAATTCCCACTAGTATAAAAAGACAAATTATGAGACTCACTACATGAAGAACAAGGTGCTACTTTGAAGCACTATATATGAGACTCACTATATGAAGAACAAGGTGCTACTTTGCAACACAAGTGTGGAAAAAAGATAGTAGCATTGCCCTTTTTATTTATTTTCTCTTTTTTGGGGGGGCCTTTCTTTTCTTTTTTTGGCCTTTCTCTTTTTTTTTCTTTTTTTATCTCTTTTTTTTGATTGGGCAATGCTCTAATAATGATGGTCATCACACTTCTATTGATTACAACATAAGGATTACAACTCGAAACTAGAACAAGATATGACTCTATATGAATGCCTCCGGCGGTGTACCGGGATGGTGCAATGAATCAAGAGTGACATGTATGAAAAATAATGCATGGTGGCTTTGCCACAAATACGATGTCAACTACATGATCATGCAATGGCAATATGACAAAAGTAATGTATGTCATGATGATGATAAACGGAACGGTGGAAAGTTGCATGGCAATATATCTCGGAATGGCTATGGAAATGCCATAATAGGTAGGTATGGTGGCTGTTTTGAAGAAGATATAAGGAGGTTTATGTGTGATAGAGCGTATCGTATCACGGGGTTTGGATGCACCGGCAAAGTTTGCACCAACTCTCAAGGTGAGAAAGGGCAATGCACGGTACCGAAGAGGCTAGCAATGGCGGAAAGGTAAAAGTGTGTATAATCCATGGACTCAACATTAGTCAAAAGAACTCATATACTTATTGCAAAAATTTAGAAGTCATAAAAAATCAAGCACTATGCGCATGCTCCTAGGGGGATAGATTGGTAGGAAAAAACCATCGCTCGTCCCCGACCGCCACTCATAAGGATGCACAAGCCAGGTATACTTCATGTTTCAAATTTGTTACACAACTTTAACCATACGTGCATGCTACGGGACTTGCTAACTTCCACACAAGCATTCTTTAAATTCATAATCACCCAACTAGCATGACTTTAATATCACTACCTCCATATCTCAAAACAATTATCAAGCATCAAACTTTTCTAAGTATTCAACACACTCATAAGAATTCTTACAAATCTTTTATTCTTAGCATATTAGGATTATTTAAGCAAATTACCATGCTATTAACAACTCTCAAAATAATCTAAGTGAAGCATGAGAGATCAATAGTTTCTTTAAAACAAATCTACCGCCGTGCTCTAAAAGATCTAAGTGAAGCACTAGAGCAAAAATTATCACGCTCAAAAGATATAAGTGAAGCACTATGAGCAATAACAAAAACTACTCTGAAAGATATAAGTGAAGATCAATGAGTAGTCGAATAATTATGCAACTATGTGAAGACTCTCCCATTTAATAATTTCAGATCTTTATATTGTATTCAAGCAGCAAGCAAAACAAAATAAATGACATTGCAAGGATAGCACAACTCATGTGAAGAAGCAAAAACTTAGGCTCAACCGATACTAACCGATGATTGTTGAAGAAGAAAGGTGGGATGCCTACCTGGGCATCCCCAAGCTTAGATGCTTGAGACTTCTTGAAATATTATCTTGCGGTGCCTTGGGCATCCCCAAGCTTAAACTTTTGTGTCTCCTTAATTCCTCTCATATCATGGTTTCTCTTCTTTTTATCAAAAGCTTCATTCACAACAAACTCAACAAGAACTCGTGAGATAGATTAGTATAAACCAATGCAAAACCTTATCATTTTCTACTGTAACAAATCACTAAAATTATTATTCAACATTGCATACTAAATTCCTCTGCATACTTAATACTCCTATCCTTAAATAGAATCATTAAACAAGCAAACATATGCAAACAATGCAAACATAACAGCAATCTGCCAAAACAGTACAGTCTGTAAAGAATGCAAGAGTATCAATACTTCCCTGACTCCAAAAATTATGAACTAAAATTCCCACTGTAATAAATTTATCAGAGCTTAATATACAAAAAGATTCAACGTTATACCATTCTCTGAATTTTCTAGGGAATTTTTGCAACAGCGGTAAACTTTCTGTTTTCAAATAGCAACATGTATAGTAGCAAAATAAGCATGGCAAAGGCTATCCTTGACTTTTTTATTGAAACTAAGGATGCAAAACATTATTCTAACTAACAGCAAGCAAAAACTAACAAGAGAAAATGATGCTCCAAGCAAAACACATATCATGTGGTGAATAAAAATATAGCTCCAAGTAAAGTTACCGATTAACGAAGACGAAAGAGGGGACGCCTTCCGGGGCATCCCCAAGCTTGGGCTTTTGGTTGTCCTTGAATATTACCTTGGGGTGCCTTGGGCATCACCAATCTTAGGCTCTTGCCACTCCTTATTCCATAGTCCATCGAATCTTTACCCAAAACTTGAAAACTTCAACCACACAAAACTCAATAGAAAACTTGTAAGCTACGTTAGTATAAGAAAATAAAACAACCACTTAGGTACTGTAATGAACTCATTATAAATTCATATTGGTGTAATATCTACTGTACTCCAACTTATCTATGGTTTGTACCCTCCGATACTACTCATAGATTCATCAAAATAAGCAAACAACACATAGAAAACAGAATCTGTCAAAAACAGAACAGTCTGTAGTGATCTATATCAAACGGATACTTATGGAACCCAAAAAATTATGAAATAAATTTCTGGACCTGAGAAATTTGTCTATTAATCATCTTCAAAAAGTATCAACCTAAAATCACTCTCCAGTAAAAAATGGCAGCTAATCTCGTGAGCGCAAAAGTTTCTGTTTTTTTACAGCAAGATCATATAAACTTCACCCAAGTCTTCTCAAAGGTTCTACTTGGAACTTTATTGAAACAAAAGCTATAAAACATGATTAATACAGTAGAATAATCATATGGACACACAAAAACAGTAAGGACAAATATTGGGTTATCTCCCAACAAGCGCTTTTCTTTAATGCCTTTTTAGCTAGGCATGATGATGGCAATGATGCTCACATAAAAGTAAGAATTGAAACATAACGGGAGCATCATGAAGCATATGACTAGCACATTTAAGTCTAACCCACTTCCTATGCATAGGGATTTTGTGAGCAAACAACTTAT
Organism: Triticum timopheevii; assembly: GCA_963921465.1. Taxonomy (NCBI): domain Eukaryota; kingdom Viridiplantae; phylum Streptophyta; class Magnoliopsida; order Poales; family Poaceae; genus Triticum; species Triticum timopheevii. The sequence goes on along the minus strand of OY997270.1, from coordinate 481,128,192 downwards.
GGGAATAATAATCAACTAGCATAGGAAGGTAACACAAGCATAGCTTCAAGAATTTAAGCACATAGGGAGGAAACTTGACATATTGCAATTCCTACAAGCATATGTTCCTCCCTCATAATAAATTTCAGTAGCATCATGAATGAATTCAACAATATAACCAGCACCTAAAGCATTCTTTTCATGATCTATTTGCATAGAAAATTTTCTACTCTCCGCATAAGCAAAATTCTTCTCATCAATAGTAGTGGGAGCAAACTCAACAAAACAACTATCATGTGATTGAAAATTAAGATCAAGATGAAAAGTTTCATGGTTATCATTATTCTTTATAGCGTACGTGTCATCACAATAATCATCATAGATAGGAGGCATGCTTTCATCATAGTAAATTTTCTCATCAAAGCTTGGGGGACAAAAAATATCATCTCCATCAAACATAGCATCCCCAAGCTTGTGGCTTTGCATATCATTAGCATCATGGATATTCAAGGAATTCATACTAACAACATTGCAATCATGCTCATCATTCAAAGATTTAGTGCCAAACATTTTAGAGATTTCTTCTTCTAGCACTTGAGCACAATTATCCTTTCCATCATACTCACGAAAGATATTAAAAAGGTGAAGCGTATGAGACAAACTCAACTCCATTTTTTGTAGTTTTCTTTTATAAACTAGACTAGTGCTAAAACAAGAAACAAAAAGATTCGATTGCAAGATCTAAAGATATATCTTCACTTACCTAGCCTCCCCGGCAACGGCGCCAGAAAAGAGCTTGATGTCTACTACGCATCCTTCTCCTTGTAGACGTTGTTGGGCCTGCAAGTGCATAGGTTTGTAGGACAGTAGCAAATTTCCCTCAAGTGGATGACCTAAGGTTTATCAATCTGTGGGAGGCGTAGGATGAAGATGGTCTCTCTCAAGCAACCCTGCAACCAATAAGAAAAAAGTCGCTTGTGTCCCCAACACACCCAATATAATGGTAAATTGTATAGGTGCACTAGTTTGGCGAAGAGATGGTGATACAAGTGCAAATAGATGGTAGATAAAGGTTTTTGTAATCTGAAATTGTAAAAACAGCAAGGTAACAAGTGGTAAAAGTGAGCGTAAACGGTATTGCAATGATAGGAAACAAGGCCTAGGGTCCATACTTTCACTAGTGCAAGTTCTCTCAACAATAATAACATAGATAGATCATATAACAAGCCCTCAACATGCAACAAAGAGTCACTCCAAAGCCACTAATAGCGGAGAACAAACGTAGAGATTATGGTAGGGTACGAAACCACCTCAAAGTTATTCTTTCGGATCGATCTATAAAAGAGTTCGTACTAGAAAAGTCTCACCCTGGACTGCGTTGTTGTTGATTGAAGAAGCCATCAAGCCTATCGGTGACGACACAGAGGAACTCTCAATGAAAGCACCAATGTCGATGTCAAAACCGGCGGATCTCGGGTAGGGGGTCCCGAACTGTGCGTCTAGGCGGATGGTAACAGGAGACAAGGGACACGATGTTTTACCCAGGTTCGGGCCCTCTTGATGGAGGTAAAACCCTACGTCCTACTTGATTAATATTGATGATGTGTGTTACAAGAGTGGATCTACCACGAGATCAAGGAGGCTAAACCCTAGAAGCTAGCCTATGGTATGATTGTTGTAATGGTTGTTGTCCTACGGACTAAAACCCTCCGGTTTATATAGACACCGGAGAGGGCTAGGGTTACACAGAGTCGGTTACAATGGTAGGAGATCTACATATCTGTATCGCCAAGCTTGCCTTCCACACCAAGGAAAGTCCCATCCGGACACGGGACGAAGTCTTCAATCTTGTATCTTCATAGTCTTGGAGTCCGGCCGATGATGATAGTCCGGCTATCCGGACACCCCCTAGTCCAGGACTCCCTCAGTCTCTCTCAAGCAACCCTGCAACCAATAACAAAAAAGTCTCTTGTGTCCCCAACACACCCAATACAATGGTAAATTGTATAGGTGCACTAGTTTGGCAAAGAGATGGTGATGCAAGTGCAAAATAGATGGTAGATAAAGGTTTTTGTAATCTGAAATTGTAAAAACAGCAAGGTAACAAGTGGTAAAAGTGAGCGTAAACGGTATTGCAATGATAGGAAACAAGGCCTAGGGTCCATACTTTCACTAGTGCAAGTTCTCTCAACAATAATAACATAGATAGATCATATAACAAGCCCTCAACATACAACAAAGAGTCACTCCAAAGCCACTAATAGCGGAGAACAAACGTAGAGATTATGGTAGGGTACGAAACCACCTCAAAGTTATTCTTTCGGATCGATCTATAAAAGAGTTCGTACTAGAATAACACCTTAAGACACAAATCAACCAAAACCCTAATGTCACCTAGATACTCCATTGTCACCTCAAGTATCCGTGGGCATGATTACACGATATGCATCACACAATATCAGATTCATCCAACCAACACAAAGTACTTCAAAGAGTGCCCCAAAGCTACTACCAGAGAGTCAAGAACGTGTGCCAACCCCTATGCATAGGTTCATGGGTGGAACCCGCAAGTTGGTCACCAAAACATACATCAAGTGGCACATGATATCCCATTGTCACCACAGTTAAACACGGCAAGACATACATCAAGTGTTCTCATAAAAGACTCAATCCGATAAGATAACTTCAAAGGGGAAACTCAATTCATCACAAGAGAGTAGAGGGGGAGAAACATCATAAGATCCAACTACAATAGCAAAGCTCGGGATACATCAAGATCGTGCCATAGAGGGAACATGAGAGAGAACACGAGAGAGAGAGAGAGAGAGATCAAACACATAGCTACTGGTACATACCCTCAGCCCCGAGGGTGAACTACTCCCTCCTCGTCATGGATAGCGCCGGGATGATGAAGATGGCCACCGGTGATGGGTTCCCCCTCCAGCAGGGTGTCGGAACGGGCTCCCGAGAGGTTTTTGGTAGCTACAGAGGCTTGCGGCGGCGGAACTCCCGATCTATCTTCTGTTCTGGAAGTTTTAGGGTACGTAGGTATATATGGGTGAAAGGAGTACGTCGGTGGAGCTACGGGGGCCCCACAAGGCAGGGGGGCGCATCCTAGGGGGGTGGGCGCGCCCCCCACCCTCATGAGCACCTCCCGTATCTTCTGACGTGGAGTCCAACTCCATCAGGTGGGTTTCCTTCCAAAAATAACTTCTCCAGTTGATTTCGTTCCGTTTTGACTCCGTCTGATATTCCTTTTCATCGAAACACTAAAATAGTCATAAAACAGCAAATCTGGGTTGGGCCTCCGGTTAATAGGTTAGTCCCAAAAATAATATAAAAGTGGATAATAAAGCCCAATATTGCCCAAAACAGTAGATAATATAGCATGGAGCAATCAAAAATTATAAATACGTTGGAGACGTATCAATGGCCACCGGTGATGGGTGCCCCCTCCGGAAGGGTGCCGGAACGGGCTCCCGAGAGGTTTTTGGTGGCTATAGAGGCTTGCGGCGGCGGAACTCCCGATCTATCTTCCCCGTCGATGTTTTTAGGGTACGTAGGCTTATATAGGTGAAATAAGTCGGTCGGGGGAGCCTCGAGGGGCCCACGAGAGGGTAGGGCGCGCCTAGGGGGGTGGGCGCGCCCCCTATCATGTGGCCTCCTCGGGGATCTTCTGACGTGAACTCCAAGTCTCCCGGATCATATTCTTCCTAAAAATCACACTCCCGAAGGTTTCATTCCGTTTGGACTCCGTTTGATATTCCTTTTCTTCAAAATACTGAAACAGGCAATAAAACAGCAATATGGGTTGGGCCTCCGGTTAATAGATTAGTCCCAAAAGTAATATAAAAGTGTATAATAAAGCCCATAATCATTCAAAATAGATAATAAAATAGCATATGCTTCATAAATTATAGATACGTTGGAGACGTATCAGCATCCCCAAGCTTAATTCCTACTCGTCCTCGAGTAGGTAAATTATAGATACGCTGAGAGGTATCAGCATCCCCAAGCTTAATTCCTACTCATCCTCGAGTAGGTAAATGATAAAGAAAGAATTTGTGAAGTGTGAATGCTAGAAGGTGCACAAGTTTGATCAATGATAAATTCAATCACCTTTTCTAGCACGATTATAAGTCATAACAGTAGTTCATCTCATAAAACTTCTCACGAATAAGTAACAGGAAATTCACATGTTAAAGCATAGACCATAAACTTTCTTGAAAACTAGCAAACTTCATTCTTAGTCATCAAACAATTGCAATTCATCTTATTTTCAGGAATAGCAAACTCCACATACTCAACTATCATATAGTCTCCTACAATTGCTAACACTCACGCGATACTTGTGGTTATGAAGTCTTAATCGAACACTGAGAAAGATAGGGGCTTATAGTGTTTCCTCCCAATGTATTCACCTTTGGGTGATGTCAACAATAATAGTTCATGCTAACTTACATCCAATTGGATATATATATGAGGATCACCCCAACACAAAGTGCTTACCAAAGGATAAAATGAAAAAGGGAAAGGTGAAGATCACTGTCGGTGTCAAAACCGGCGGATCTCGGGTAGGGGGTCCCGAACTGTGCGTCTAGGCGGATGGTAACAGGAGACAAGGGACATGATGTTTTACCCAGGTTCGGGCCCTCTTGATGGAGGTAAAACCCTACGTCCTTCTTGATTAATATTGATGATGTGTGTTACATGAGTGGATCTACCACGAGATCAAGGAGGCTAAACCCTAGAAGCTAGCCTATGGTATGATTGTTGTAATGGTTGTTGTCCTACGGACTAAAACCCTCCGGTTTATATAGACACCGGAGAGGGCTAGGGTTACACAGAGTCGGTTACAATGGTAGGAGATCTACATATCCGTATCGCCAAGCTTGCCTTCCACGCCAAGGAAAGTCCCATCCGGACACGGGACGAAGTCTTCAATCTTGTATCTTCATAGTCTTGGAGTCCGGCCGATGATGATAGTCCGGCTATCCGGACACCCCCTAGTCCAGGACTCCCTCAGTAGCCCCTGAACCAGGCTTCAATGACGATGAGTCCGGCGCGCATATTGTTCGGCATTGCAAGGCGGGTTCCTCCTCCGAATAATCCATAGAAAATTGTGAACACCTGGATAGTGTCCGGCTTTGCAAAATAAATTCCACATTCCACCGTAGAGAGAATTATACACATACAGGTTCAATCTGCTGACGTATTTTGTGGCATGACGTCACACCACCACCAAGCCTTTACTTGAATTGTTTTTATTATACCACCTCAGCGCGTTTAGTGAAGCGGTTTCCTTGGCACGTCTTGTCAAAGAAGAGATCGTGTTCCCTTTATTCCGGGATTCCCATCAATACGGACGTGGGTAACCCAACCACACCATTGATTGCGGCACTTGGGAGATAAGCGAGTTTTACCAGGCCGATGGGGACGAATAGTCTCCGTCTGCCCATATATAAGGGGATAAGGATCAACCCTCTTTACCTACGCCTTCTTCCTCCTTTTGCTTATCCATCTCCGCGCACTCGAGCTCCAGCGCCCAAGTCCACACATCTCGTCTCAACCTTCTCCAGCCATGTCTGGAGCGGGAGGCAAATGGATGGCCTCCTACGTTACGGAGGGACACATCAAGAGGCTACGCGGCGCCGGATACTTGTCCCGCGACATCGCGCACCGGCTGCCCGACAAGGGGCAGCTCATCCCCACCCCCAGGCCCCATGAGAGGGTCATATTCCTTCCCCACTTCCTCCGCGGACTGGGCTTCCCACTTCATCCCTTCGTCCGGGGGCTCATGTACTATTATGGCCTGGACTTCCACAATCTGGCGCCAAACTTCATCCTCAACATCTCCGCGTTTATCGTCGTGTGCGAGGCTTTCCTCTGCATCCAGCCCCACTTCGGCTTGTGGTTAAAGACCTTCAATGTCAAGCCGAAGGTGGTGAAGGGCGTCCAAGCGGAGTGCGGAGGCGCCATGGCGGGCAAAATGCCCAACGTCCTCTGGCTCGAGGGTGCCTTCGTGGAGTCCGTCAAAGGGTGGCAATCGGGGTGGTTCTACATCACCGAGCTGCGCGACCCCAAATGGGCAGCGGCCCCCGAGTTCAGATCTGGTATCCCCGTGCAGCTCACCTCCTGGAAAGAGAAGGGCTTGTTATGGGGTAGTTCGGAGGAGCTGACAGGACTCCAGTCCTGCCTTCAGACCCTGGTGGACAAGAAGCTTAAGCTTGTCAACGTGATCCAGGTCATGCTCGTCCGCCGGATTCTCCCCTGCCAACAACGGGCTTTCAATCTGTGGGAGTTTGATCCGGCACAGCACTAGACCCTGAGCGGGCTCTTTGACACGACGTACGAAGCTGCCTGGAAGGTGCTGTTCAAGGGCGCCGAAGCTCCCGCATCCGCTACTGAAGATCGCGGATTTCACTCGCAGCGTCCAGCTGACGAGGTAAGTGATTCTACCCCTTTACGGGACACTTGTTTTCAATAGTTCAACTTTATGCGGGGTCTAATCTCCCCCTCCCTTTGACAGGGCTGGATGAAGAAGGCCGAGCAGATTATCTGTCCGGCTCCCATGCCAGAAGACCCAGTAGATGCCCGTCTAGCGGGGCTACTGGTTCCGGCACCGCATGTGGTGCCGCAGAAGAAGGCCAAGAAGGAGGCCACGGGTACTCGAAAGAGTTCCAATTTTCAGGTGTCCGATGACTCCGAGGCGGATTCTGCCCCCGAGGACGAGGAGAACAGAGAGGACTCTTCCCAGGAAGGGGAGAAAGGAAGAGGAAGGCTTCCCTAACGGGGGAAGCCGAAGGTCCAAGAGGGGAAGGACCCTTCCTACGGACAGCTCCGCCAACGCTGACGAAGGCGACGAGGGGTGGCCCTCAAGGGCCAAGCCCCTGGCAAGATCGTAAGTATCCGGATTCCTGAATGATTTATAATTTCTATTTTCCGCCACACAGGGTCCTTCTAATGCCGCATACAACCTGTAGTCCGGCCGAGGATGATTTTCCCGCTTCTTCGAGCGGGTCCTCGGCTCCGTCGGATGTGGATTCCATTCCGACCGCGTCCACCCCTCATGACGCCGAGGACACCGAGGTGGGGTCCTAGGAGGGGACCCGCCAGGAGGGTGAGGCTCCGGAGGTGCCACAGGGCAACCTCCCGGACTTCGCATCGGACTCCGCCCCGGAACCCGCAGTGGTTCCGGAGTCCAGCAGGCGGCCCCTTGGTAAGAAGGGCAAGACCGTGGCACCGGCGGCCTCCGTCCAACCGGAGGCGCCGGATAACTTGTTGGAGGCGCTCAACGGCGCTTCCATCAAGGAAGAACACCGCACTATTATGAGTGCGGTGATTCAGAAGGTCCAGCTCGCCAAGAGCAGGCTGACCGAAGCCTGCAGCAGCCTTCTAACAGGCTTTGAGGTAAGAAGTTTTAAAATATGTAATGTAATACCGCATAGACAGTAGCCCCTGATGCTCGGTTCGGTGTTCGAAAAGAAAAGTCGGACTGAGGATCTAAAAAGATATACGCGGGAGTTCTAAAAATATGTCAATAAGGGATTGCAGGCTGCGCTGCTGACCTCTGCCGCTTTGACTGCGGAGGTTGGTGCTTTGAAGCAGGACCTCGAGCGGACCGAGAATGAGCTCGGCCTTGCCAAGAGGCAGCTCGAGGACAAAGAAGGTGAGTAACACCGTATTAAATTTGTACCTTACAGAAAAGGATTTTGGTTGCAATAGAAATAACAAGGATAACGTGGGCATTGCAGGGGCCACGAACAAGGTGGCGACCCTGAAGGAGGCCGTGTCCGTGGCCGAACGTAATGCGGACGCGGAACGAGTGGAGCGAGAGAAGCAGGAGGCGCGGGTGGCGGAGGTGCGGCAAGAGCTCCAGGCTCTCATGGAAAAGCATGAGAGTGTGGAGCGCGACTCGAAGACTCGAGAGTCCGAGCTTGCCTCGGCTCTTGAGAGTGCCAAAGCCGCGAAGACCGAGGCCCATACGGCCCTCCAGGAGATTGAGGCGGTGAAGAAAATAGCGGCGGGTAAGGCATTTTTCATGCAAAGCAACCATGTGAGTGTGAATTACCTGTTACTTACCCGGATTCGGAGTTCTCCAGGAGCGTTTGCAGATCTGCCTCTCAGCGTGTCCGATGCCGCCACATTCTACCGGGCCGAGGAGGGGAGCTCAACGGAGAAGGTCTTCTGGTCTCAGTATGCTGAGGCCGGACATCCAGTGCCCCTTAGCGACCAGCTGAAGCAGCTGGTCGAGCTCCACAAGGTAGCCGAGCCGGCCATGAAGGGCCTCATAGTCCGGCTGTGGCCTGAAGAGGCCATGCCTGGGAGCTACTTCGGCCTCGTGCGGCGGCTGGTGGATGCGTGCCCTTGGGTGGAAGTCATCAAGCGCTCCGCCTGCATCGAAGGTGCCCGTCGGGCCCTTGCCCGTGCAAAGGTGCACTGGGGCAGGCTGGATGCTGAGAGGCTTTTGACAGACGCGCCGCCGGCGGGCAAGGAGTATCGTACGCCCGAAATGTATTATAAGAGTGTCCTGAAGGGTGCCCGCAAGATTGCGGACGAGTGCCCCAAAGATGTAATATTTGAGTAGACTCGCAATGTGTTATCCTGTGCGCTGAAAACTTTGTTGATATGCGCTAAGCAATGCTTGTTTATTTAAAATATTACCTTCTATTTGGTCGTTTATCAAATCTGAGAGATGGCAAGTCGTCGGCTTCAGCCCCCATGCCACGAGTGCTGGGGTGTTCGGGATAAATTTGAGCACTCTTGTTCCCATATTTGGGTCCATCGAGGGAGGCGCTCAACACAACGAACTAGGCAACCGGACTTATAATGCTTGAACACTCTCACTTAGCCATAGAATTCTATAATTTTAAATTTCGGCGAAGCCCCTAGTGTTCGGAAGGCCGAATTTGGGGCGCTATCCACGCCTGGGCCGGACAGTTAGTCGGCTCATCGCTCTAAGCGGCATAAGTATTTAGGGACTCGAAAAGACCTCTCGAACAGCGACCAGCTCTCGCCTTATCATGACGGTCAGTTTTAGCTTTCTCCACTGAGGCGTTAACCCAGCTCAACTGGGGCGCAATCGCAGTGGTTCTCCCAGTGCTACCTTAGCCGATGTAACGGAACGTAAGGTACCAAAACATGGGAGCCGGGCAAACCCAACTATTGACCCAAGACATGATTCGGAGTCGATTCATATAATGCTATAAGTTCGGGGTGCCGCACTTGTGAAAGTGTTCGGACTTGTCACACCATAATGCGGGGAACATAAGCCCCTGGTGTATTCGGCCATACCAAAGTGTACGGATGCAAAACGTCATAAATGAACATATATGTAAAAAGGGAATGCAATTCTAAGCAAAAAGTGATGCATTGTTCATTCAAGGAATTCTCCCATGAGTGCAGAACGATACAAATAGTGTGGTAAGCAAGGGATTGGACTATTAGACATGTCCCCCTCCGGGGGTAGGCTGCGGAATGGTGTATTTAACAGATTTAATGCTCGTAATGGAGACCACCTGAGTGTTCGTCGTAGCCTTTGTCCTTCCCTGGCTGTTGCATCGTGAGTTCGGCAGATTCACCGCCGGACAGGGTCTCTGACGAGCGGAATCCTATGGATAAAAAGAAAAAAGGAAAAGAAAAAGAACGACACACTTGGGAGCCCCTGGTGTGGTTGAGCCGCACTCTGGGCCTGTCGTGGTCGAGCCCCTCCCCCAATGCCCATGGTATCTCCAGAGCGTAATGATGTATGCGGAGAGCTGGTCTTGCAATCATGCAAGGGCTGGGGTTGGGGCCGCATTGCTACTTGTGCTCGGGACGTGCTAGGTGGTCTTGATGTATGTTGCTCTGGGCGCGTTTGGCCATGTCCGGTTGTTTAACGGCCGGACTCGAAAATTGCCTTAAGAGGCTGCTCTGTACTTCTGCCGCGAGAGCCGCTGTATGTTCCTCCATTCGGAGGGAGCGTTCAGTGTTTCCGTTGACCGTGATGACTCCACAAGGGCCTGGCATCTTGAGATTGAGGTATGCATAATGCGGCACCGCGTTGAATTTTGCAAACGCGGTTCATCCGAGCAGGGAAGGGGAGCCTTGGCGCAGTGGTAAAGCTGCTGCCTTGTGACCATGAGGTCATGGGTTCAAGTCCTGGAAACAGCCTCTTACAGAAATGTAGGGAAAGGCTGCGTACTATAGACCCAAAGTGGTCGGACCCTTCCCTGGACCCTGCGCAAGCGGGAGCTACATGCACCAGGTTGCCCTTTTAACTCCGCCTATGTTGTCTCAACATAGCCGGTCCCAAGCCCGGGTAAAGGAGGAGGGTTGTGATAGGCTTGGCGAGCCAACGTAAAAACTCAGCCACTCTTATGGAGATGAAACCCAAAAGATTTTCGTTGGGGCGTAACCCTCTCAGCGCCGCGCCACATCGGAACCCGGGTGTGGTGGAAAATGGGCAAGGGCCGGGCCGTCACCCCTCAAGTGGCGCGCCGTATCTTGATCCGGATACGGTGGCAAGTGAGCGAGGATCGGGTCGTCGCATCCTTAGTGGCGCGCTACATAGGCGCCCGGATGTAGTGGAAAATGAGCAAGGGTCTTCGCATTTGACTCGACGAGTGCGAAGGGTAAGGAAGCTAGCCGAGCCTAGGAGGATTCGCTTAGGTAGCTGGAACGTAGGGTCTCTGACAGGGAAGCTTCGGGAGCTAGTTGATGCAGCGGTGAGGAGAGGTGTTGATATCCTTTGCGTCCAAGAAACCAAATGGAGAGGACAGAAGGCGAAGGAGGTGGAGGATACCAGCTTCAAGCTGTGGTACACGGGGACGGCTGCAAATAGAAATGGCGTAGGCATCTTGATCAACAAGAGCCTCAAGTATGGAGTGGTAGACGCCAAGAGACGTGGGGACCGGATTATCCTGGTCAAGCTGGTAGTTGAGGACTTGGTTCTCAATGTTATCAGCGCGTATGCCCCGCAAGTAGGCCACAATGAGAACACCAAGAGGGAGTTCTGGGAAGGCTTGGAAGACATGGTTAGGAGTGTACCGATTGGTGAGAAGCTCTTCATAGGAGGAGACCTCAATGGCCACGTGGGCACATCTAACACAGGTTTTGAAGGGGCGCATGGGGGCTTTGGCTATGGCATCAGGAATCAAGAAGGAGAAGATGTCTTAAGCTTTGCTCTAGCCTACAACATGATTGTAGCTAACACCCTCTTTAGAAAGAGAGAATCACATCTGGTGACTTTTAGTAGTGGCCAACACTCTAGCCAGATTGATTTGATCCTCTCGAGAAGAGAAGATAGGCGTGCGTGCCTAGACTGTAAGGTGATACCTGGAGAGAGTGTTGTACCCCAGCATAAGCTGGTGGTTGCTGACTTCCGCTTTTGGATTCGTGTCCAGCGGGATAAGCGTGCCAAAGTCGCTAGAACGAAGTGGTGGAAGCTCAAGGGGGAGGTAGCTCAGGTATTCAAGGAGAGGGTAATTAAGGAGGGCCCTTGGGAGGAAGGAGGGGATGCGGACAATGTGTGGATGAAGATGGCGACTTGCATTCGTAAGGTGGCCTCGGAGGAGTTTGGAGTGTCCAGGGGAAGGAGAAGCGAAGATAAGGATACCTGGTGGTGGAATGATGATGTCCAGAAGGCGATTAAAGAGAAGAAAGATTGCTTCAGACGCCTATACCTGGATAGGAGTGCAGACAACATAGAGAAGTACAAGATGGCGAAGAAGGCCGCAAAGCGAGCTGTTGGTGAAGCAAGGGGTCAGGCATATGAGGACCTCTACCAACGGTTAGGCACGAAGGAAGGTGAAAGGGACATCTATAAGATGGCTAAGATCCGGGAGAGGAAGACGAGGGATATTGGCCAAGTCAAATGCATCAAGGACGGAGCAGGCCAACTCTTGGTGAAGGACGAGGAGATTAAGCATAGATGGCGGGAGTACTTCGACAAGCTGTTCAATGGGGAGAATGAGAGTTCTACCATTGAACTGGACGACTCCTTTGATGAGACCAGCATGCGTTTTGTGCGGCGCATCCAGGAGTCTGAGGTGAAGGAGGCTTTAAAAAGGATGAAAGGAGGCAAGGCGATGGGCCCTGATTGTATCCCCATTGAGGTGTGGAAAGGTCTCGGGGACATAGCGATAGTATGGCTAACCAAGCTTTTCAACCTCATTTTTCGGGCAAACAAGATGCCAGAAGAATGGAGACGGAGTATATTAGTACCAATCTTCAAGAACAAGGGGGATGTTCAGAGTTGTACTAATTACCGTGGAATTAAGCTGATGAGCCATACAATGAAGCTATGGGAGAGAGTCATTGAGCACCGCTTAAGAAGAATGACAAGCGTGACCAAAAATCAGTTTGGTTTCATGCCTGGGAGGTCGACCATGGAAGCCATTTTCTTGGTACGACAACTTATGGAGAGATATAGGGAGCAAAGGAAGGACTTGCATATGGTGTTCATTGACTTGGAGAAGGCCTATGATAAGATACCGCGGAATGTCATGTGGTGGGCCTTGGAGAAATACAAAGTTCCAGCAAAGTACATTACCCTCATCAAGGACATGTACGATAATGCTGTGACAAGTGTTCGAACAAGTGATGTCGACACCGGTGACTTCCCGATTAAGATAGGACTGCATTAGGGGTCAGCCTTGAGCCCTTATCTTTTTGCATTGGTGATGGATGAGGTCACAAGGGATATACAAGGAGATATCCCATGGTGTATGCTCTTTGCGGATGATGTGGTGCTAGTTGACGATAGTCGGACGGGGGTAAATAGGAAGTTAGAGTTATGGAGACAAACCTTGGAATCGAAAGGGTTTAGGCTTAGTAGAACTAAAACCGAGTACATGATGTGCGGTTTCAGTACTACTAGGTGTGAGGAGGAGGAGGTTAGCCTTGATGGCCAGGTGGTACCTCGGAAGGACACCTTTCGGTATTTGGGGTCAATGTTGCAGGAGGATGGGGGTATTGATGAAGATGTGAACCATCAAATCAAAGCCGGATGGATGAAGTGGAGCCAAGCTTCTGGCATTCTCTGTGACAAGAGAGTGCCACAGAAGCTAAAAGGCAAGTTCTACAGGACGGCGGTTCGACCCGCAATGTTGTATGGCGCGGAGTGTTGGCCGACTAAAAGGCGACATGTTCAACAGTTAGGTGTGGCGGAGATGCGTATGTTGAGATGGATGTGTGGCCACACGAGGAAGGATCGAGTCCGGAATGATGATATACGAGATAGAGTTGGGGTAGCACCAATCAAGGAGAAGCTTGTCCAACATCGTCTGAGATGGTTTGGGCATATTCAGCGCAGGCCTCCAGAAGCTCCAGTGCATAGCGGACGGCTAAAGCGTGCGGAGAATGTCAAGAGAGGGCAGGGTCGACCGAATTTGACATGGGAGGAGTCCGTTAAGAGAGACCTGAAGGATTGGAGTATCGACAAAGAGCGAGCTATGGACAGGGGTGCGTGGAAGCTTGCTATCCATGTGCCAGAGCCATGAGTTGGTTGCGAGATCTTACGGGTTTCACCTCTAGCCTACCCCAACTTGTTTGGGACTAAAGGCTTTGTTGTTGTTGTTGTTGTTGTTGTTGTTGGTTCATCCGAGCAGGGCATGATAGCAACTGCGGAACGGGACTATGTCGAAGATTAACTCCTCGCTTCGGAAGTTATCCGGGGATCCGAAGACCACTTCCAGTGTGACTAAGCCTGTACAATTGGCCTCAACACCTGGTATGACGCCTTTGAAGGTCGTCTTTGTAGGTTTAATCCTTGAGGGGTCTATGCCCATCTTGCACACTGTATCCTGATAAAGCAGGTTCAGGCTGCTGCCGCCGTCCATCAGGACTCTAGTGAGGTGAAATCCGTTGACGATTGGGTCTAAGACCAATGCGGCGAACCCGCCATGGCGGATACTGGTGGGGTGGTCCCTTCGATCGAAAGTGATTGGGCAAGAGGACCATGGATTGAACTTCGGGGCGACTGGCTCCATCGCATATACGTCCCTAAGTGCACGCTTCCGCTCCCTCTTGGGTATGTGGGTTGCGTATATCATGTTTGCCATCCGCACTTGTGGGGGGAACCCCTTCTGTCCTCTACTGTTCGGCGGCCGGGTCTCCTCCTCGTCATCGCTATGTGGCCCCTTGTCATTGTTTTCGGCAATTAACTTGCCTGCCTGCTTGAATACCCAACAATCCTTGTTGGTGTGATTAGCTGGCTTTTCGGGGGTGCCATGTATCTGGCAAGAGCGGTCGAGTATTCGGTCCAAATTGGACGGACCCGGGGTAGTTCTTTTAAATGGCTTTTTCCGCTGACCAGGTTTTGAGCCTCTGAATCCGGCGTTGACTGCCGTATCCTCAGTGTTATTGCTGTTAACGCGGCGTTTGTCTTTGTTGCGACGCCACCTGCCATTGCGGCCCTTGTAGTCCGGACTGCCAGAATTTTTACTGAGGTTGTTACTGTGGGCTAGCCAGCTGTCCTCCCCTGCACAGAAGCGGGTCATGAGTGAAGTGAGGGCTGCCATGGATTTCGGCTTTTCCTGTCCTAGGTGCCGGGCCAGCCACTCGTCGCGGATGTTATGTTCGAAGGCTGCGAGGGCCTCTGCATCCGGACAGTCGACGACTTGATTTTTCTTTGTTAAGAACCGTGTCCAGAACTGTCTGGCCGATTCGTGTGGCTGCTGAATTATGTGGCTTAGGTCATCGGCGTCTGGTGGTCGCACATATGTGCCCTGGAAGTTGTCAAGAAATGCGGCTTCTAGGTCCTCCCAACACCCAATTGACTCTGCTGGCAAGCTGTTAAGCCAATGCCGAGCTGGCCCTTTAAGCTTGAGTGGGAGATACTTGATGGCATGGAGATCGTCGCCGCAGGCCATATGGATATGAAGGAGATAATCTTCGATCCAAACCACGGGGTCTGTTGTGCCATCGTAGGATTCGATGTTCACGGGTTTAAACCCTTCGGGGATTTGATGATCCATTACTTCATTTGTGAAGCATAGTGGGTGGGCGGCGCCTCTATACTGGGCAATATCATGACGTAGCTCAAGAGAGTTGTGTCTGCTGTGTTCGGCCCGGCCGGAGTTGTTGTATCCTGCGCGACGGTAATCGTCGTGGATCGTGGGGCGCCCACATGATCTGTAGATAGATCTTGATTGTTTTGCCTTGTCCTCCAATATGTCTCGCAAGTCCGACGCAGTCCCCCATGGCTTCGCGCTTTTCGAGCGGTGCCGGGGTACGGTTCTGGTGGAGGGTCTAGATGCCTCTCTGTCGCGGCCACGAGGTGGTCGGTCAGCCGTATTGTGCGCTGGTGATGAAGGTTTGTATGCCTCCTCCTCTAATCGGGGGAGCAACTTGCGTTTCGGGTAGCCTTTGGAGGGGCGTTCGAGTTCATGTTCTTCGGCCGCGAGGACCTCGGTCCATCTGTCGGCCAGCAGGTCTTGATCAGCTTGAAGCTGTTGCTGCTTTTTCTTTAGGCTGTTTGCCGTGGCCATTAGCCTGCGTTTAAAACGCTCTTGTTCGACGGGATCCTCGGGCACGACGAATTCGTCGTCGTTGAGGCTTGCCTCGTCTCCGGAGGGAGGCATGTAATTGTCATCCTCTATCTCCTTGTCTGCCGCCCTCTCTCGAGGGCTGGCTTCTCCGTCCTCCTGCGCTGAATCTTGCTGGAGGGGGTTGTCTTCGGCACTCTCTGGGGTGTTATTATCTCCGGTGCCGGAATCTCCATTCTTGCTATGGCGGGATTTAGAGCGGCGCCGCTGACGTCGGCGCTTGGGTTGTTTCTTAGAGGAATCTGCCTCCGCTGCTTCTTCGCCGTCTCCATCCTTTGGGATGTCCATCATATATATGTAGTATGACGAGGTGGTCTTCCAATGCCCCGTAGGCGCTGGTTCTTGATCGTCTCTGGCATCATCGTCCATACCGTCGATGTCTTCGGAGTCGTAGTCTAGCATGTCGGTTAGGTCGTCGACAGTGGCTACAAAGTGGGTGGTGGGAGGGCTTCGAATTTCTTCGTCGTCCGCATCCCAACCGTCCTGACCGTGGTCCGACCAAGGCTCTCCTGATAAAGAGAGACACTTTAGCGAATTCAGGATGTCGCCAAAGGGTGAGTGCTGAAAGATGTCCGCAGCAGTGAACTCCATGATCGGCGCCCAATCGGATTCGATTGGCAGGGGCGCAGGAGGTTCGGAGTCCGGCAAGGAGTCCGGCGCCTCGGAGTCACGAGCTTTGCAAGGGAGAAGGTCAGTGTTCAGCTCCATCGCCGTAGAGATTGCAGCCCCCGAGGCGGTGTCCAGCCACCTGTCCTCGATCTGCGCGGTCGGCTCCAAACTATGGGTCGGAGCGGACTCGTTTGCGGCCTCCAGGGCACTATCCGGTAGCAGAGCTAAATCATGCCCACCGTGACAGTGCGGCGCGCTTGGTTGTGGCTCGAATCCATCGAAGATCAAGTCTTCGCGGATGTCAGCCCTGAAGTTTAGGCTTCCAAACCTGACCTGACGGCCAGGGGCGTAGCTTTCGATCTGCTCCAGATGGCCAAGCGAATTGGCCCGCAGTGCAAAGCCGTCGAACACGAAGATCTGTCCGGGGAGAAAAGTCTCACCCTGGACTGTGTTGTTGTTGATTGAAGAAGCCATCAAGCCTATCGGTGACGACACAGAGGAACTCTCAGTGAAAGCACCAATGTCGGTGTCAAAACCGGCAGATCTCGGGTAGGGGGTCCCGAACTGTGCGTCTAGGCGGATGGTAACAGGAGACAAGGGACACGATGTTTTACCCAGGTTCGGGCCCTCTTGATGGAGGTAAAACCCTACGTCCTGCTTGATTAATATTGATGATGTGTGTTACAAGAGTGGATCTACCACGAGATCAAGGAGGCAAAACCCTAGAAGCTAGCCTATGGTATGATTGTTGTAATGGTTGTTGTCCTACGGACTAAAACCCTCTAGTTTATATAGACACCGGAGAGGGCTAGGGTTACACAGAGTCGGTTACAATGGTAGGAGATCTACATATCCGTATCGCCAAGCTTGCCTTCCACGCCAAGGAAAGTCCCATCCGGACACGGGACGAAGTCTTCAATCTTGTATCTTCATAGTCTTGGAGTCCGGCCGATGATGATAGTCCGGCTATCCGGACACCCCCTAGTCCAGGACTCCCTCAATCACCTTGACTCTTCCATAAAGTAAAAGACATAAAGTAAAAGATAGGCCCTTCACAGCGGGAAGCAGAGGTTGTCATGCCCTTTTAGGGTTGGATACACAAAATCTTAATGCGAAAGAACGTCACTTTATATTGCCCCTTGTATATGGACCTTTATTATGCAGTCTGTCACTTTTATTGCTTCCATAACAAGATCGTACAAAGCTTATTTTCTCTGCACTAATAAGTCATGCATATTTAGAGAGCAATTTTTATTGCTTGCACCGATGACAACTTACTTGAAGGATATTACTCAATCCATAGGTAGGTATGGTGGACTCTCATGGCAAAAACTGGGTTTAAGGATATTTGGAAGCACAAGTAGTATCTCTACTTCATGCAAGGAATTTTGGCTAGCATGAGGGGGAAAGGCAAGCTCAACATGTTTGAATGATCCATGACAATATACTTTAACTGAGATGTGAGAAAACATGACCCATTACGTCATCTTCCTTGTCCAACATCAACTCTTTAGCATGTCATACTTAATGAGTGCTCACTATTATAAAAGATGTCTAGGATAGTATATTTATATGTGAAATCTCTCTTCCTTCAATATTCTTTCATGAATTGTTCAAATGACCAATACAATGCTTGCTAGCCTTCAATAAATTTACAACCTCTACTTCTTAGATGTGAAGTCACTACTCCCCATGGGATAAGCAAATGAAACATATATAATTTCAGATTTATGACATTCAACTCATTCAACCATTTACTCATAGGATATAAGTGAAGCACACGAGTAACTGACAAACTACTCCAAAAAGATGTAAGTGAAGAACGATGAGTAGCTAAATAATTATGTAACTATGTGAAGACTCTCTCTCTCATTTAAGAACTTCAGATCTTTGTATCTTATTCAAATAGCAAGCAAAGCAAAACAAAATGACATTGCAAGGATAGCACAACTCATGTGAAGAAGCAAGAACTTAGGCTCAATCGATACTAATCGATAGTTGTTGAAGAAGAAAGGTGGGATGCCTACCGGGGCATCCCCAAGCTTAGATGCTTGAGAATTCTTGAAATATTATCTTGGGGTGCCTTGGGCATCCCCAAGCTTGAGCTTTTATGTCTCCTTAATTCCTATCATATCATGGTTTCTCTTCTTTTTATCAAAAGCTTCATCCACACCAAACTCCACAAGAACTCGTGAGATAGGTTAGTATAAACCAATTGTCGTGGTATTCTCACGGGGGGGGGGTGCAAGACGACATATGCCACAAGGTGGCTTCGTGTGAGGGCAAGACTGCTGCTGATAGGCCCGGGAACGGGTATGCGAGTAGCACGCGGTGGTTTACCCAGCTTCGGAGCTCTCCGGAGAGATAATACTCCTACTGCTGCATGTCTGAATGTATCTGATATATCTAATACAGAGTGCTCCTGGAGCTGTATCTGAGGTCAGTGCCATAGGCATTTTTCCTCATATATGCATGTATGTGGCATGCTCTAGTGGTCGGCCATGCTCATGGCCATGAGCATATGTGTGCTCATGCGTGAGTGAGTGTGAGAATGGGGGAGGGGATGGATAGATGGCTAGCTTATATAGTGAGAGTAGCTTAGGATGTAAGCTAGGTAGTGGGCATGGGCAAGGCATGGTGGGTGTCATCCTTTGTCCCCTGGGTCACTTCATAAATAGTGCCAGGGGACAAGAGACACTATACATGATGGCTGGGGTGACACGTGAACAGTGCTCGAGTACTGATGAAGCTATGTACCTAGGGTAGGGTCATGGACCTATCCAAACTACCCTCCCCAAGGACATCTCTTGAAGAAACCACCTGTCAATCGACTCAGAAGCATTCCACTCGACGGACTCGAAGACACTCGACCGTGAAGCCAACCACTCGACAGCCAGGAGATCTAAAGTCACTCTGCACGCAAACGGTCGGTCACTAAGTAGCTTTTATGGTCATCATGGCACTTTATTTGTGGCGTTACCTGTAACGCCCGATCTTAATGTACTTTAAACCCTACATAGCTGAGGGCCGGAGGGGCCTGGCGAACTCTATATAAGCCACCCCCCTCCTTAGTGTAAAGGGTTCGCACCCCTGTAACTCATACACACATAATACCGGTCGACCGCCTCCGGGCTCCGAGACGTAGGGTTGTTACTTCCTCCGAGAAGGGCCTGAACTCGTAAACCCCTTGTGTATACAACTACTCCATAGCTAGGATCTTGCCTCTCCATACCTACCCCCCTACACTACTGTCAGACTTAGAACCACGACAGTTGGCGCCCACCGTGGGGCCGGTGTCTTAGCGACTTATTGGAGAAGTTGCGATTTTTCCGATCTCCTTCATCATGGTTTCAGGCGGAGTTTTGCTTGAGGGCCGCGAGATCCGTCTCGACGCGCTCACGTTCATCGCTGACGACTCTGCTTGACTTCAGGAGGCTCCGCTTGACATCGACGCGCTCCCAGTCCGCGGTGCGACGCACTTTCGCGCGTGCGTTCGCGGCGTCCTCCTGCGGCAACCGTCGACCCAGTATCGGTCGGCCCCTGTGTCGTCCTCCCTCCCTGTTTCACGCCGGCACAAGCGCTTCGGTCGGTCGAGGCTTCAGCGGTGGGTGAAGCACGCGGTGGCTCGCCAGTCAGCCACCCCCCAAGTCGCGGCAATCGAGCCCGATGAATCTCTCTACGGCCTGTTCGACCTGTCGACTGGCTCCGCAGAGACTGCATCCGAGTGCGACAGCAGTGATCCCGCGGCGGAGGTTTTGATGGTTGATGGACCACGCAGTCCTCCCGGTTTCCCCCGCACTGACGGAGGCGACGGCGGAGGCGATCCGTCGCATGCCCATGAAGAATATCTCCCCGAGCCCCTCACTTCGTTGCAGAGGGAAGATCTTCATCGCCGGAACATGGATGCGCTGCACACTCCTATCGTTGGAGAAACCCCCGAGGCTCGTGCCTTAGAGGATGCGCGCTTGGCTAACTTGGCTGAGCGCACTCGACTGGAGAACCTTTAGCGAGCACTCGACGAGCGTGCGCGGCAACGGGTTCCAGAATCCAGTCGACGTCAACTCTTTCCACAGCTGACTCAGGTATATCGAACTCCGATCCAGAATTTAGCGGCTGCAGCCCGTATAGCAGAGTCGATTCAGCCTTCCCAGTCAGAGGCTGGCAGAGGCTTGCTATAGATAAGAGATTTACTCTGGGTAGTAGGAGATCAAAATTCAGCTGTATCGCAGTCGTGGAATAGGATTCACAGCAGATCTGTCGCTGCAAATACAGTCCAGTCGGCCCATAGCCCAAGATCGCCCCCGAGGCGTGAGGAACGTGGAGACCGGCGTGATCAGTACAAGAACCATGAGCAGTATGATCACCAAATCGATCGCGATGATCGACGTCGAGTGCCCACCCCTCCCCTAAGGGGTGGATCATACGCGCCTCGACAACAGGATGATAGACGCCATCACAGTGTTGGGCGAAGGATTCCAGTCGACCCCAGGTAACCAGGCTTTGATGCGAGATCCATTATCATTCAAGGTTTGGTCGACAGGAACAGAGCTCACCGAGAAGGTCATGACAGAGATATACCCACCAGCAGTAGAGTACACGTCTCAGGACCAAAGTGTTTCAGCAGAGCCATCAGGGCCGCGGTGATTCCTCCCAACTTCAGGTTGGCGGCTGGAGTCAGTAAGTTCACTGGTGAGTCCAAGCCTGATACTTGGCTTGAAGACTACCGAGTGGCTATTCAGATTGGCGGCGGCAATGATAAGGTGGCCATGAAACACCTGCCTCTTATGTTGGAGGGCTCGGCCAGAGCATGGTTGAATCAGTTAGCACCCAGCAGCATTTACACTTGGGAAGATCTTGCCCGAGTGTTTGTCAGAACATTTGAAGGAACCTGCAAGCGACCAGCAGGGTTGACAGAGCTGCAATCTTGTGTGCAGAAGTCAAATGAAACTTTGAGAGATTACATCCAGAGATGGATCACATTGCATCACACGGTAGAGAATGTATCTGATCACCAGGCAGTCTGTGCCTTCAAGGAAGGCGTTAAGTACAGAGAGCTAAACCGAAATTCGGTCGAACCGGAGACATGTCTCTGAGTCGAATGATGGAGATTTCCGCCAAGTATGCCAATGGTGAGGAAGAGGATCGGCTCCGGAGTGGCAAGCACAAGTCAGTCGCCCATGAAACCGGAGGAGGGAACTCCAGTCGGAAGCATAAGCAGAAAGCCGAGCCAACTGCTCCTGGAGAAGCCTTGGCCGTGACTCAAGGAAAGTTTAAAGGGAAGCCCAAAGGGTCTTGGAACCCTAAGAAGGTGAAGGATAAGGAAGTAAATGACGTGATGGATTTGTCGTGCCACATCCACATGAAGAAAGATGAGGAGGGTAAATTCATTTACCCAAAACATACCACTCGACAGTGTCGGCTCTTGATCCAGCAATTCCAGGGGAAACAGCCCAAAGATAAGGAAAAGGAGTTGGACAAAGTTGAGGACAAAGAGGGTAGTGATGATGGATATCCCCATGTCAATTCCACCCTGATGATTTTTGCTGATGTTGAAAGCAAAAGTCGACCGAAAGTTATCAACCGAGAAGTGAATATGGTTGCTCTGGTGACACCCAGTTATCTGAAATGGTCTCAGACTGCCATCATATTCGACCAGTCCGATCATCCGACACACATAGGCACCCCTGGGAAGCAAGCTTTGGTGGTCGACCCAGTCATCGAAGGCACTCGACTGACTAAGGTTTTGATGGATGGTGGTAGTGGCCTAAATATATTATATGCAGAGACGCTGAAAGGGATGGGCATTCCGATGTCCAGACTCAGTACCAGCAACATGAGTTTCCATGGAGTCATTCCTAGAAAGAAGGTTGAGTCACTCGGCCAAATTGCTCTTGATGTGGTTTTCGGCGATTCCAAGCATTACCGCAAAGAGAAGTTGACGTTTGAAGTTGTGGATTTCCAGAGTGCTTATCACGCTATTTTGGGCAGGCCAGCTTATGCATGTTTCATGGCTCGACCATGTTATGTGTACCTCAAATTGAAGATGCCTGGTCCCAAAGGTGTGATCACTATTACTAGCAGTCAGAAGAAGGCGGAAGAGTGCTTTCAGAAAGGCTCAAAGATCACCGATGCTCAGATGGCAGTGGTGGAGCTGTAGGAATACCAGAAAACTGCAGACCCGAGTGATTTGTTGTGAGCCAAGAAGCCCGCTACGGAATCAGCATTTCAGTCGTCCGGTGAGACAAAACCGATTCACATTCACCCGACTGACCCCAATGCTGCTCCGACTCATATCTCTACAACACTCGACTCCAAATAGGAAGAAGCGCTCATCCAGTTCCTTCGTGAGAACTGGGACATCTTTGCATGGAAGCCTTCTGACATGGTGGGTGTTCCCAGGGGGCTGGCTGAGCATCGTCTACGAGTCGACTCAAAAGTGAAACCTGCCAAAGAACATCTGCGACGGTCCGTCATCCAGAAAAGGAAGGCCATTGGCGAGGAGGTGGCTCGTCTCTTAGCAGTGGAGTTCATCCGAGAGATTTACCACTCCGAGTGGCTCGCCAATGTTGTCATGGTCCCCAAAAAGGACAAGTCACTTCGCATGTGCATCGACTTCAAACATATCAATCGGGCCTGCCCGAAAGATCATTTTCCTCTCCCCCGCATTGACCAAATAGTCGACTCGACTGCGGGATGTGAGCGTCTGTCTTTTTTAGACGCTTATTCCGGTTACCATCAGGTCCATCTCTATGGACCCGACGAGATCAAAACAGCTTTCATCACTCCATTCGGGTGCTTCTGTTATGTCACCATGCCATTCGGCCTCAAGAATGCCGGAGCCACATTCATGAGGATGATTCAGAAGTGTTTGCTCACTCAAATCAATCGGAATGTGGAAGCATACATGGATGATATTGTGGTCAAGTCACGGAAAAGTTCCGACCTACTAACTGACCTTGCTGAGACATTTGCCAACCTCAGGAGGTATGATATCAAGCTTAATCCATCAAAGTGCACATTCAGAGTTCTTGGCAGAAAGTTACTCAGTTTTCTCGTTTCCGAACGAGGAATCGACGCCAATCCAGAAAAAGTTGGTACTATACTCCGAATGAAACGTCCTGTGCGTGTGCATGATGTCCAGAAGCTTACTGGTTGCTTGGCCGCTTTAAGTCGATTCATCTCTCGTCTCGGTGAGAAGGCATTGCCTCTTTACCGACTGATGAAGAAGTCAGACAAGTTCAGGTGGAATCCTGAAGCTGATGCAGCGTTTGCAGTGCTAAAAGCCCTGCTTTCCACCCAGCCGGTGCTTGCTGCCCCAATCAGCGAAGAGCCTTTGCTGCTTTACATTGCAGCCACGGGACAAGTCGTCAGTACAGTACTTACGGTCGAGTGGGAAGAAGAAGGAAAAGCCTTTAAAGTTCAGTGCCCAGTATATTATGTTTCTGAAGTTTTGACCCCATCAAAGCAAAGATACCCTCATTATCAGAAGCTTGTATATGGGATTTATATGATCACGAAGAAGGTTGCTCATTACTTCTCTGACCATTCCATTACAGTCGTCAGCGATGCTCCATTGTCAGAGATTCTGCACAACAGAGATGCAATCGGTCGAGTGGCAAAATGGGTGATTGAACTCCTTCCCCTAGATATCAAGTTTGAGGCAAAGAAAGCCATCAAGTCCCAAGCAATAGCGGATTTCATCACCGAGTGGACTGAGCAGCAACTGCCGACTCAAGTTCACTCGGAGCACTAGACCATGTTCTTTGATGGTTCTAAGATGCTGAATGGTTCCGGTGCTGGGGTAGTGTTGGTGTCCCCTCGAGGAGATAAGCTCAGATATGTGCTCCAGATTCACTTTGATTCTTCCAATAACGAAGCGGAATACGAAGCACTTTTGTATGGGTTGCATATGGCCATTTCACTCGGCGTCCGTCGCCTCATGGTCTATGGCGACTCAGATTTAGTGGTTAACCAAGTGATGAAGGAGTGGAACGTAAGAAGTTCGACCATGACTGGTTACTGCAATGCAGTGAGAAAGCTAGAGAAGAAATTCGAGGGGTTAGAGCTTCATCATATACCCCGACTGAAAAATCAAGCGGCTGATGATTTGGCAAAAATAGGTTCCAAGAGAGAAGCCGTTCCCAGTAATGTGTTTTTGGAACACATCCACACACCATCAGTTCAAGAGGATCCTTTCACCGAAGAAGCCCCGCAGCCAAAAAGTGCCAGGGATCCGACTGAAGTTGAAGTTCCAGCTGTGGTTGACCTGATCATGGAAGTTTTGGTCATCACTCCCGACTGGACGGTGCCGTACATCGCGTATATCCTAAGGAAAGAGCTCCTAGAGAATGAAGAAGAGGCTCGATAGATCGTCCGTCGATCCAAAGCCTTTACTGTGATAAATGGACAGTTGTACAGGGAAAGCATGACTGAAACGTCCTGTGCGTGTGCACGATGTCCAGAAGCTTACTGGTTGCTTGGCTGCTTTAAGTCAATTCATCTCTCATCTCGGTGAGAAGGCATTGCCTCTTTACCGACTGATGAAGAAGTCAGACAAGTTCGAGTGGACTCCTGAAGCTGATGCAGCGTTTGCAGAGCTAAAAGCCCTGCTTTCCACCCAGCCGGTGCTTGCTACCCCAATCAGCAAAGAGCCTTTGCTGCTTTACATTGCAGCCACGGGACAAGTCGTCAGTACAGTACTTACGGTCGAGCGGGAAGAAGAAGGAAAAGCCTTTAAAGTTTAGTGCCCAGTATATTATGTTTCTGAAGTTTTGACCCCATCAAAGCAAACATACCCTCAATATCAGAAGCTTGTATATGGGATTTATATGACCACGAAGAAGGTTGCTCATTACTTCTTTGACCATTCCATTACAGTCGTCAGCGACGCTCCATTGTCAGAGATTATGCACAACAGAGATGCAACCGGTCGAGTGGCAAAATGGGCGATTGAACTCCTTCCCCTAGATATCAAGTTTGAGGCAAAGAAAGCCATCAAGTCCCGAGCAATAGCGAATTTCATCACCGAGTGGACTGAGCAGCAACTGCCGACTCAAGTTCACTCGGAGCACTGGACCATGTTCTTTGATGGTTCTAAGATGCTGAATGGTTCCGGTGCTGGGGTAGTGTTGGTGTCCCCCCGAGGAGATAAGCTCAGATATGTGCTCCAGATTCACTTTGATTCTTCCAATAACGAAGCGTAATACGAAGCACTTTTGTATGGGTTGCGTATGGCCATTTCACTCGGCGTCCGTTGCCTCATGGTCTATGGCGACTCAGATTTAGTGGTTAACCAAGTGATGAAGGAGTGGGACGTAAGAAGTCCGGCCATGACTGGTTACTACAATGGAGTGAGAAAGCTAGAGAAGAAATTCGAGGGGTTAGAGCTTCATCATATACCCCGACTGAAAAATCAAGCGGCTGATGATTTGGCAAAAATAGGTTCCAAGAGAGAAGCCGTTCCCAGTAATGTGTTTTTGGAATACATCCACACACCATCAATTCAAGAGGATCCTTTCACCGAAGAAGCCCCGCAGCCAAAAAGTGCCACGGATCCGACTGAAGTTGAAGTTCCAGCTGTGGTCGACCTGATCATGGAAGCTTTGGACATCACTCCCAACTAGACGGTGTCGTACATCGCGTATATCCTAAGGAAAGAGCTCCCAGAGAATGAAGAAGAGGCTCGACAGATCGTCCGTCGATCCATAGCCTTTACTGTGATAAAGGGACAGTTGTACAGGGAAAGCGCGACTGGAGTCGGTCAGAAATATATAACACCAGAAGAAGGTCAGATAATTCTTGACGATATCCACTCGATGACCTGTGGTCATCATGCGTCCTCCCGGACCATTGTGGCTAAAGCATACCGAGCGGGGTTTTACTAGCCAAGGGCGAATGAAATGGCGAAGGAGATAGTCGACAAGTGCGAAGGATGTCAGTTCTATTCCAATATGTCGCACAAACCCGCCTCAGCCTTGAAGACCATTCCACTCGTCTGGCCCTTTGTCGTTTGGGGATATATATGGTTGGACCATTGAGAACTAGCAGGAGCGGCTTCACCCATGTACTGGTGGCAGTCGACAAGTTCACTAAGTGGATTGAACCTAAGCCTATCAAGAATCTTGATGCCAGCACTGCTATCAGCTTCATTAGAGAGTTGATATTCAGATATGGAGTTCCGCACAACATCATCACTGATAATGGGTCAAACTTCGATTTCGACCAATTCAGAGCCTTTTGTGCTTCTCAAGGCACACGAGTCGACTACGCTTCCGTCGCCCACCCCCAGTTGAATGGACAAGCAGAAAGAGCAAACGGCCTAATTCTCAAAGGACTAAAACCCCGGTTGATGCGTGATCTCAAGCATGCAGCAGGCGCGTGGGTCGACGAACTTCCTTCAGTTCTTTGGGGGTTGAGGACCACTCTTAATCGGTCGACTGGGCGAACTCCATTCTTTCTGGTCTATGGAGCTGAAGCAGTTCTGCCGAGTGACCTGCTTCACAATGCACCCCGAATCGAGCTCTACTCTGAAGATGAAGCAGAACAAGCCCGGCAGGACGCAGTCGATCTTCTAGAAGAAGAAGGAGAGATGGCCATGATCCGATCGACTACCTATCAGCAAGACTTGCGTCGATTCCATGCCAGAAACGATGAAGAGTCGAGCCTTCCAAGAAGGAGACTTGGTCCTCCGAGTGGATCAACAGAAACCGCACAAGCTCGCTCCTACTTGGGAAGGCCCCTTCATCGTCACCAAAGTTCTCCACAATGGAGCGTACCGTCTTTACAATGTCGATCGCCAGATTGATGAGCCATGAGCTTGGAATGCGGAGTTGCTCCGCCCCTTTTATACTTAAGTACTCACTCGGATGAGATGTAATAAAAAGTACCTCTGTAGTTTGTTTATCAAAGACAAGAGTGTTATAATTTTCCCAGTGATTGTTGTTGCTTTTGTTTACGTGAGAAATCCCCCAGTGGGTGGCTTAGCTGCGAATCCATTTCGCCTAAGTTTGTAAAAAATCCCTGCCGAGTGACGAGCAAGCCTCTCACTCAGGGGCTTAGTTGCGAATTCATTTCGCCTAAGTATTTGAAAACCCTACCGAGTGGAGAGCAAACCTCTCACTCGGGGGCTTAGCTGCAGTCCAGTACTCGCCTAAGTATTTGAAAACCCTACCGAGTGAAGAGCAAACCTCTCACTCGGGGGCTTAGCTGCAGTCCAGTACTCGCCTAAGTATTTGAAAATCCTACCTAGTGGAGAGCAAACCTCTCACTCGGGGGCTTAGCTGCAGTCCAGTACTCGCCTAAGTATTTGAAAATCCTACCGAGTGGAGAGCAAACCTCTCACTCGGGGGCTTAGCTGCAGTCCAGTACTCGCCTAAGTATTTGAAAATCCTACCGAGTGGAGAGCAAACCTCTCACTCGGGGGCTTAGCTGCAGTCCAGTACTCGCCTAAGTATTTGAAAATCCTACCGAGTGGAGAGCAAACCTCTCACTCGGGGGCTTAGCTGCAGTCCAGTACTCGCCTAAGTATTTGAAAATCCTACCGAGTGGAGAGCAAACCTCTCACTCGGGGGCTTAGCTGTAGTCCAGTACTCGCCTAAGTATTTGAAAATCCTACCGAGTGGAGAGAAAACCTCTCACTCGGGGGCTTAGCTGCAGTCCAGTACTCGCCTAAGTATTTGAAAACCCTACCGAGTGGAGAGCAAACCTCTCACTCGAGGGCTTAGCTGCAGTCCAGTACTCGCCTAAGTATTTGAAAATCCCACCGAGTGGAGAGCAACCCTCCCACTCGGAGGCTTAGCTGCAGTCCAGTACTCGCCTAAGTATTTGAAAATCCTACTGAGTGGAGAGCAAACCTCTCACTCGGGGGCTTAGTTGCAGTCCAATACTCGCCTAAGTATTTGAAAATCCTACCGAGTGGAGAGCAAACCTCTCACTCGGGGGCTTAGCTGCAGTCCAGTACTCACCTAAGTATTTGAAAATCCTACCGAGTGGAGAGAAAACCTCTCACTCGGGGGCTTAGCTGCAGTCCAGTACTCGCCTAAGTATTTGAAAATCCTACCGAGTGGAGAGCAAACCTCTCGCTCGAGGGCTTAGCTGCAGTCCAGTACTCGCCTAAGTATTTGAAAATCCTATCGAGTGGAGAATAACCCTCCCACTCGGAGGCTTAGCTGCAGTCCAGTACTCGCCTAAGTATTTGAAAATCCTACCGAGTGGAGAGCAAACCTCTCACTCGGGGGCTTAGCTGCAGTCCAATACTCGCCTAAGTATTTTAAAATCCTACCGAGTGGAGAGCAACCCTCCCACTCGGAGTCTTAGCTGCAGTCCAAGTACTCGCCTAAGTATGAAATCCATTCCGCTCTGCAAGGATGACGAGGTGCAGGTCGACTACTACCTTCTCCTTCGGAGCTGCGCCACAAATATAACATGCACTCCATTTCGATCTGCAAGGACGACGAGATGCAGGTCGACTGCTACCTTCTCCTTCGGAGCTGCGCCACAAATACAACATGCGCTCCATTCCGATCCGCAAGGATGACGAGGTGCAGGTCGACTGCTACCATCTCCCTTAGAGCTACGCCACAAATACAACGTGCGCTCTGCAAGGACGACAAGGTGCAGGTCGACTGCTGCCTTCTCCTTCGGAGCTACGTCACAAATATAACATGCGCTCCATCCTGATCCGCAAGGACGCAGGTCGACTACAATCTGTGCTCCATCCCTACCTACAAGAGCGATGAGGTGCAGGTCGACTGGATTTTCCACCTCAGAGCTGCGTCACAAGCACTAAAGTATATTCCGAGTGAAGAACAAAGTTCGCTTGAAGGAAAATACAAGCATATTCAACGATAAGCCAAGTTCAGGTAACATCCTACAGATTCAGAAGTGCTCAGGCATCAAGCTTGTAAAAGTTTATCGGCTACAAAACCACTCGGCATTCCGAGGCAAATTTAAGGCGAAGCATAGAAGTTTTTCTTACTCCTCGGGTGGAGGACTGGAAGGCGCGACAAACTGGTCCAGGTCAATTCCATCAGCAATCCGAGTGGCAGCAGCAATGAAGGTCTCCATGAAAGATTGGAAGTCATGCTTCTTGGTATTGGCCACTTTGAGGGATGCCAGCTTATCCTCTCGCGCATCCTTGCAGTGAACACGGACCAGGGACAGAGCAACATCAGCACCGTACCTAGCAGAAGACTTCTTCCATTCTTGCACTCGATCTAGAACTTCATTCAGTCGAGTCATTAGAGACTCGAGGTCATATTGAAGCATCTCTCCCGGCCAGAGTGTCGTGTCGATTCGCGACGCCGCAACCTTCAGTCGAGCAAGGTAGTCAACTACACCAGCAACACGAGACTCCAGTCGGAGCACGTTCATAACAGCTTCGTCCTTCACAAGAGAGTTAATGGGGTCCAAGCCTGACTCCACTTGACTGGTCTCCTCCTCGAAGTTTTGGCAAAATTCTGTAAACACAACTCAAAGATAAACCAGCAGTTCTACGATAAGTCGATGATTACAAGTCAGTCAGGTAGGAGAGATTACCCTCAAGCATGATGAATAACTTCTTGGCGAGCCCTCCCAGATAAGCCTCCAGAACGTTCTTCTTCCCCACCAGTTCACCAGCCTTGTCATTCAGAGCTATCTTATCATTCTTCAGACGGCTGACTTCCTTGTTGGCCGCGTCGAGAGCAGCTTTAGATTGGCGTTCTCCTCTTCAAGTTTACCGACTGAAGCCAATTTTTCTTCCGCAAGCTTCGTTTTGTCCAAAGCTGCCTTCTGCACCTTGGCAAGGTCGTGGTCCTTCTTCTTCACAGCCTCCTTCTTTTTATCTGCAAAATGACAATGAGATCAGAATCAGGAATGGGCAGAAAGATAAAGACAATTGTCAAGTTCTCACCAATCATACCTTTTGCTTCGTCCTTCACCTTCTGAAAGTTCTCCTGAACAAGCTTCAAGTCAAGGTCGAGCTAGATATGTTTGTTTTCCAACTCAGTATAGCGAGCCACAAGCTCGCAAGATTTCTGCGAAGGGTTAGTCGACAGACATCAAAGAGAGGTTGCTTTCGAGTGACTAAGAGAAAAACCGTCACATTTCTAAGACTATAGTCGAATCAAAATATTCAACAGTAGTCTCGGGGACTACACCTAGTGGGTGCACTCAGCGTGCCCCCACTGGTTCTACCTACTTGGTCTGAATAGTCGGCCGAAAAGAGACAAAGAGGTTATGATCCTAAAACTATAGCTCTATAGCTAACTACCAGTAGTCAGCCTTGGTCTGATCATGATCTACCAAAAAACAGGTTCTTCAGACGACAGTCGACTGCCAGCAGTCCACCATAGTCTCGGGACTACACCGAGTGGGTGCACTCAGTGTGCCCCCACCGGTTCCAAGATTCCATTCGACATGGTCCGACCAGACCGAGTGAAGAAGTTAGAGTGAAGTAATTCAAAATACGAAGACTACAGTCGACTGCCAGCAGTCCACCATAGCCTCGGGGACTACACCCAGTGGGTGCACTCAGCGTGCCCCCACCAATCCAAAAATTCAGTCGACGCACCCAGTGGGTGTACAGATACAAAGATCTTTGGAAAGAAAGTCTTCAGATAGCATATCCTAACAGAACAAGCGGTGACCAACTAACCTGGACGTTGCTCTGAAGGGCTGAGCTAGCATCATAGGCCGCTTGGCTGGCTTCCTGGATCGCCTTCACCTGCTCCATCATGATCCCCGCCTAGCGTATAGCCTCCTTAGCAACACCCGCTTGGTCCTCTGGGACATGGTGTGTGGCAAAAAGGGAGGGCGGGTCAGCAGTCGACGACGAAGGCCGAGCACTCGTCAGCGGCACAGCAAAGGACATGGAGTTCCGAGTGATATTGCCACCCTCTGGAACCGATGTCTCAGGCACTGATGCAGTCTGAGTAGTCTTGCCAGCCGACGCCTTTCTATTCCTCCTCGACCTTAGTGGCACCTCGTCGTCATCATCAGGGAGATCGATGACATGAGTAGGAACTACAGGAAAAATCCAAAGTTAAAATCGAAACTCCAATCGACCAAAAGTAAAACTACAGAGAGTGTACCAAGGTTGGAGGTGGCAGTGTCTTCCATTTCCTGGTCTTCGTTCTTGGCGGAGGTCTCGGAGGTAGCAGCACTGCAGATTTCAGAAACCAGTCGGTTAGTCAATGAGTCGACCAAGAGTTCGTCCATGCTAAACAAGAAAATACAAGTTCTGTTGTTACCCGGAGATAGTGGGAATGGCCATTCTCATCTTGGGCAAGGCCTTCGGCGGCTTTGATGGCGCCGCTCGTGGATGCTTCGGCGCTTTCTCAGTCGGCGCCGGAGAAGCCGCCCGAGGGCGCTTTGACGATTGCCCAACAGGCGCAGTCGCTTTGCCACGCTCGCTCGCGGGGTCGTGGATGAGCTTGGATCGCCTTTCCGTGCAAGGAGGGTCGACTTCCTCCTCCTCCTCTTCACTGGAGCCATCGTCATCCTCTTCCCCCTCACCATTAGATTGCCACTCCTCCTCACTTTCACCTCCACTCGCCTCTCCCTCCTCGGCCTGTTCTTGCGCCCCGTTGGGCATCGAGTACATCTCAGTAGTGGCCTAGAAGACAACAAACAAGACAAAAGTGAGTCGATTGATTTCAAGCAAACAGAATGAAGAAAGCAAGGCCACAGTCAGAGATGCAGAGTCGGACCTTATCTACTTCATACGATTGGTCGAGTGTAGGAATCCTCCTGGCTCCTCGGGGGTTGTCTTTGTTCCCTGTGATGCTCGCCAGCCACCTCTCCAGCGTGGCATCCTCGACCTCCTCCAGGTGGATCCGAGTGGTGTCCTCAGTTCCAGAATACAACCACATCGGATGGTCTCGAGCTTGAAGCGGCTGGATGCATCGTCAGAGGAAAACCTCCAAGAGGTCCATGTCGGTCACCCCGTCACGGATAAGCTGGACAACACGTTCGACCAACACCTTAACCCGCGCCTTCACTTCCGGGATCACCTTCAAAGAGGAAGGTTTCCTCACTCGGTCCATGGAAAAAGGAGGGAGTCTGGTCGACTGCCCTGGCGTCGGCTGGTCTTTGCAGTAGAACCAGGTCGACTGCCATCCATGGACCGAGTCGGGTAGGATCATGGCTGGAAAAGAACTTTTTCCCCTCATTTGAACCCCAAGACCCCCACACATCTGAATCACGTGTGTTCTCTCGTCACTCGGATTGGCCTTTTTCACCGTCTGGGAGCGACAGGTGAAAATGTGCTTGAAAAGACCCCAATGAGGCCGACAACCCAAGAAATTCTCGCACAAAGACATGAAAGCAGCGAGGTACACGATGGTCTTGGGTGTGAAGTGGTGGAGTTGCGCCCCAAAGAAATTCAGAAATCCCCGAAAGAAAGGGTGAGGCGGCAAAGAAAACCCACGGTCGACATGGGTGGCCAAGAGAACACACTCACCCTCCTGAGGCTGCGGCTCATACTCCTTCTCCGGGAGCCACGCTGATCCATGGGGGATCAGTCCTCCATCGGCCAGGTCGTCAAGATCTTCTTGACGAATCGTCGAGCCGATCCAGTCGCCCTGGATCCAGCCCTGCGGCAGGCCGGCCCTCGACGAAGATCCGCCCCGACTGGTCGCCCTTCCCTTCGCCTTCGTCGTCGCTTTCTTCGCCCGCTCCAGGGCTGCCATCTTCTCTTTCACCATCATCGCCGGCGAGACGCGCACGGGGCAGCGGCACTGAGACGGGAGCGAACGCGGCGGATAAGTCTGAGGAAGAGAGGAGGAAATGAGAACGCACTATTCAAAAAACCCTGTCCGGCGCCTTATATGAGGTTACTGCCGAGTGACTGACCTATAGGCCCGGGCGATCCTGTCAAATCCCGCAACAATCGCGCGCGCGATACGTGGCGAAAAAGGTGGCATGGAGATCGAGGTGTCCCTGCCTCATCCCATCCAATTACTGCGGCCTCCTCCGCCCCGCGCGCTTCCCGAAATGCGAATCCCGCTAAATTCGCGAGCAGCAGAATAACTTGTCAGACGGAGGATCCCCTCCACACTGTCACTCGGAGCTTTTCAAGTAAAGAAATTCACTCGATTGAAACCAAGAATGGACCAAGGCGACCGAAGAAGAAGTTAGTGTCGTTATTTAGGTTCATGGACCCAGAGCAAGATACACTCATATCACACAAAATGGGTCGAAAGAGTTCTCAACTCCTTCCCCACTCAAACCTTGATCCATTCGGGGGCTAATGATGAAGCTATGTACCTAGGGTAGGGTCATGGACCTGTCCAAACTACCCTCCCCAAGGACATCTCTTGAAGAAACCACCTGTCAATCGACTCAGAAGCGTTCCACTCGACGGACTCGAAGACACTCGACCGTGAAGCCAACCACTCGACAGCCAGGAGATCTAAAGTCACTCTGCACGCAAACGGTCGGTCACTAAGTAGCTTTTATGGTCATCATGGCACTTTATTTGTGGCGTTACTTGTAACGCCCGATCTTAATGTACTTTAAACCCTACATAACTGAGGGCCGGAGGGGTCTGGCGAACTCTATATAAGCCACCCCCCCTCCTCAGTGTAAAGGGTTCGCACCCCTGTAACTCATACACACATAATACTAGTCGACCGCCTCCGGGCTCCGAGACGTAGGGCTGTTACTTCCTCCGAGAAGGGCCTAAACTCGTAAACCCCTTGTGTATACAACTACTCCATAGCTAGGATCTTGCCTCTCCATACCTACCCCCCTACACTACTGTCAGACTTAGAACCACGACAGGTACGGCCGTCTCGTCGGTGTCTTGTCGGTGTCGGGTCGGGCTGCAGTCGGCAGCCGGCTGGTTGGCGCAGCCGGATGGGCAGAGAAGTCAGACGGGGAGCCGGCAGGAGCGGCCGGGCAGTCGGACTGAGGGGCTTTGCTAGCCCCGATGTCTTGATTTATTGTCTCGTTATCTTTGGGGTACCCGTGGCCAATTACTCCGACAGTAGCCCCCAAGCCTCCGGGCAACTTGGCAAAGTTGGGCGGAGGTTTTTTGGTGGGTGTTCGCGGAAATGATCATGCAAAAGACAAAGTTAGTCCACGCAGATATATCAAATGAATGTTTTTAGCATTGCAAGTTTTATGCGGAGGGTGCCGACTTGGTTTCGTCAAAGCCCCCTTCAATCTTTTTTGTGTTTCCTCCACTTTTTGGCTTGTGCTCTCACTCGCCTGACAGCTGCTCCGCGGTCTGTGGCTGAGAGTGGGCCGCGAAGTGGAGTGTACAGTACTCAGACTCTGGGAGCGGATTTAACCGAGTAGATACTCATAAAGGAAACGGTCGGGTCGCCCGAAGCGTTTTTCTTCCCGAACGTTTTTCGCGTGGGTGGCCTCCAGCGTTCACTCTTGCCAGCCAGACAGCCGCTCTGCGGTCTGTGACTGAGAGTGGGCCTTTGGTACCGCGCACGCTACTAAGCCGTCTGCGGGAACTAACGTCTTAGGCCAAACGGCCAGCCCCCGGGCCAACTCTGGTTGGCGCCGGGGCGAGAGTTGGCGCCGGGGCGATCAGTGGTGCAACTGTAATAAAATGTGGAGATAGCTCCCTGAGCATCGCTCGGGGTTATCCGTGCTTTCGCGGTGCAAAAATATGCGGGTGAGGAGCTCACATTGATTTTCGTGTAGGCGATTCAGAGAAGACAGCCGGCGCGACTCGGCGCTCACGGAGCGCGTTGGCGCACCCGCTGGGTGTAGCCCTCGAGCCTTCGGGTGCTCGAGGAGGGTCCAGCCGGTCGGGCTTGACCAGCCAGGTGGCAAGCGGAACGCGGCCGAGCCGGCTTGGCGCGGCCGGCCAGGCGGCAAGGAGTCTGGCAGCGCCCTCTTCTTCTTTTTTCTCCTCTGCCGGCTGCTGGTAGCCGAACAAAACTCTTCTCTTGTCTGCAATCTTCGCGAGGGCACGCCAGCGCACCCGCTGGGTGTAGCCCCTGAGATTCGGGCTGAGTGCTGAGCAGTCAGGCCAGATCTCCCGGCAACTACTTTGTCTTCTTCCTTGCAGGGGCGCATCAGCGCACCCGCTGGGTGTAGCCCCCAAGATTCGGCCGACTGCTGAGTAATCAGGCCGGATCTCCCGGCAACTACTTTTTCTTCTTTTTGTCTGCCCGTACAGCCGGACAGACAATTCTTATGCTTCGTTTCTCGGACGCCCACTTTTTTTTGGCACAGCCGGCTGTGGGTAGTCGGCCCTTGACTTTTTTAACCGGATCTCGGGCAGTCGGCGCGTTTTCTTTTTCTGCACAACCGGATGGGCACCCGGTCCCTTTTTCTGCACAAGCAACCGGATGGATGCTTTCCTTTCTCTGCTTCTTTTCTTTCTCGGGCAGCCAGCTTCTCTCTCCCCCCTTTTTTTTCTCGCGAGGAGCAGTCGGCTTGACTTTTCTTCTTTCCCTCGCGTGGGGCAGCCGGTCCCTTTTCTTTTCTTCTCCAGCCGGCCCTGGACAGCTGGATGTGGGAACCAGCAGCAGGCGAGCGGGGAGCCGGCGGCCGGCCAGGCCGGCCGGGTGGTGGGCGAAGCCGGCAGGCGGCGGAGCCAGCCGTCCGGCTTGGGGCGGAGACGGCAAGCAGCCGGAGCCGGGCGCGGAGGCCGGCAGCAGAGGCGGCCGGGTTGGGGGAGCCGGTCGGGGCGGAGCAGGTGAGCCGGCATGAAGGACCCAGAGGGGAGGAGCCGGACGCTCGGGGCCGGCTAGGCGAGAAGGCGGAGCCGGCGCGGAGGTCCCGGGGAGGCGGCGCGGGGCCAGTGCGGGGAGGCGGCCGGACGCCCAGGGGCGTGAACGCAGACGAGCCCGGCGAGGCCGAATGCGGGCGCATGTGAGGCGGAGCAGGACCCGTGCGACCAGACGGCGCGGGGACGGAGCAGCCGAGTGCTCGGGCAGGTGCGGGGCGTCGTCGGGGAGTCGGACGCGGCCGTGCTTGTGGAGGAAGATGGCGCAGCGGCGCAGGCGCGGCCAGGGGGCGCGCAATGTAGGGGCACCCGGGGACGAGGCGATGGGGAGGAGCCCGGGCACGAGCGGACGACGCAGCTCCGGCGGGGAGGAGCGGCTGGAGGAGGCCGGCCCACCCACTGGATATGGATAGGGCCGGGGACGACTTGCAGCGCCGCAGTAGCGCGAGGACGCGCGGGCACAGGCCAGGCAGCAGAGCTGGAGCATCTTGCGGAGCGGCGGACCAGCACGCAGGGCAAGGCTGCAGCAACGCGCGGCTGCGGGGCTGACGCCATGGCCCCGGCGGGGCTCGCGAAGGTGGAGCAGTTAGCCGGAGCGAGCCTCTGCATAGCTAGAGTCCAGGCAGTATCCGGCTCACATCCGGCCAATGTACTGGTAGTGTATGGGGCATATCTTGCCATTATATGGGTAGTGTTTGACCATGGTTGACTTGCATCTAGCTAGCTTGCAAGCAGATGCAAGTGAGCGGGATGAGCGTGAGCAGGCTCAGCGGCGTCGAGGCCGACGAGGCGGACGCGCCGTCCTGTGTGGCCGCCCCGGGGGCGTGCCGATGTCGAGCCTGCGAGCGCGGCTGGAGAGGCGACAGCGACACCGTGACGAAGGTGACGAGCATGGCAAGGCCGACGGCAAGGACGCGCTGCCCCTCGCAGCCACTCCGAGGGCGCATCGATGTCGAGCCCCCGACCGCTATCGGTGAGACGGCGCGATGCCGCGGCGGTGAAGGCGAGGATGGTCCCGCCCAGACTGCAAAACCAGCAGCAGCGCGGTAGCATAGTACCGCCCCACGGCGGGTGCCAATTATCGTGGTATTCTCACGAGGGGTGCAAGACGACAAATTCCACAAGGTGGCTTCGTGTGAAGCTACTGATAGGCCCGGGAGCGGGTATGCGAGTAGCACACGGTGGTTTACCCAGCTTCGGAGCTCTCCGGAGAGATAATACTCCTACTGCTGCATGTCTGAGTGTATCTGATATATCTAATTAATAGAGAGTGCTCCTGGAGCTGTAATGAGGTCAGTGCCATAGGCATCTGGCCTCGTATATGCATGTATGTGGCATACTCTAGTGTCCGGCCATGCTCATGGTCGTGAGCATATGTGTGCTCATGCGTGAGTGAGTGTGAGAATGGGAGAGTGGATGGATGGATGGCTAGCTTATATAGTGAGGGTAGCTTAGGATGTAAGCTAGGTAGTGGGCAAGGCATGGTGGGTGTCATCCTTTGTCCCCTGGGTCACTTCATAAATAGTGCCAGGGGATAAGAGACACTATACATGATGGTTGGGGTGACACGTGAACAATGCTCGGGTACGGCCGTCTCGTTGGTGTCTTGTCGGTTTCGGGTCGGGCTGCGGTCGGCAGCCGGTCGGGCAGAACAGTCGGACGGGGAGCCGGCAGGAGCGGCCGGGCAGTCGGACTGAGGGGCTTTGCTAGCCCCGATATCTTGATTTATTGTCTCGCTGTCTTCGGGGTACCCGTGGCCAATTACTCTGACACCAATGCAAAACATTATCATTTTCCACTGTAACAAATCCTTAAAATTATTATTCAACATTGCATACTAAATTCCTCTGTATATTTAATACTCCTATCCTCAAATAGAATCATTAAACAAGCAAACATATGCAAACAATGCAAACATAACAGCAATCTGCCAAAACAGTATAGTCTGTAAAGAATGCAAGAGTATCAATATTTTCCTGACTCCAAAAATTATGATAAAAATACTACGTTGTAGAAGATTTATCAGAGCTCAATATGCAAAGGATTCAACATTATACCATTCTCTGACTTTTCTAGGGAATTTTTGCAACAATGGTAAACTTTCTGTTTTCAAACAGCAACATGTATACTAGCAAAATAAGTATGGCAAAGGCTATCCTTGATATTTTTATTTAAAATATAGATGCAAAACATTATTCTAAATAACAGCAAGCAAATACTAACAAAAGAAAATGATGCTCCAAGCAAAACACATATCATGTGATGAATAAAAATATAGCTCCAAGTAAAGTTATCGATGAACGAAGACGAAAGAGGGGATGCCTTCCGGGGCATCCCCAAGCTTAGGCTCTTGGTTGTCCTTGAATATTACCTTAGGGTGCCTTGGGCATCCCAAAGCTTAGGATTTTGCCACTCCTTATTCCATAGTCCATCGAATCTTTACCCAAAACTTGAAAACT
Organism: Triticum timopheevii; assembly: GCA_963921465.1. NCBI lineage: Eukaryota > Viridiplantae > Streptophyta > Magnoliopsida > Poales > Poaceae > Triticum > Triticum timopheevii. The sequence continues at coordinate 481,089,943 of OY997270.1, read as the reverse complement.
TCAACCACACAAAACTCAAAACAAAACTCGTAAGCTCCGTTAGTATAAGAAAATAAATCACCATTTAGGTACTGTAATGAACTCATCTAAATTCATATTGGTGTAATATCTACTGTATTCTAACTTCTCCATGGTTCATACCCTCCGATACTACTCATAGATTCATCAAAATGAGCAAACAACACATAGAAAACAGAATCTGTCAAAAACAGAACAGTCTGTAGTAATCTGTATCAAACGTATACTTCTGGAACTCAAAAAATTCTAAAATAAATTTATGGACCTGAGTAATTTGTCTATTAATCATCTGCAAAAAGAATCTACCTAAAAGCACTCTCCACTAAAAAATGGCAGCTAATCTTGTGAGTGCAAAAGTTTCTGTTTTTTACAGCAAGATCACATAAACTTCACCCAAGTCTTCCCGAAGGTTCTACTTGACACTTTATTGAAACAAAAGCTATAAAACATGATTACTACAGTAGCATAATCATGTGAACACACAGAAACAGTAAGGTAAATATTGGGTTGTCTCCCAACAAGCGCTTTTCTTTAATGCCTTTCTAGCTAGGCATGATGATGGCAATGATGCTCACATAAAAGATAAGAATTGAAACATAACGGGAGCATCATGAAGCATATGACTAGCACCTTTAAGTCTAACTCACTTCCTATGCCTAGGGATTTTGTGATAAAACAACTTATGGGAACAATAATCAACTAGCATAGGAAGGCAAAACAAGCATAGTTTCAAAAAAATTAACACATAGAGAGGAAACTTGATATTATTGCAATTCCTACAAGCATATGTTCCTCCCTCATAATAATTTTCAGTAGCGTCATGAATGAATTCAACAATATAACCAACACCTAAAGCATTCTTTTCATGATCTACTTGCATAGAAATTTTACTACTCTCCACATAAGCAAATTTATTCTCATCAATAGTAGTGGGAGCAAACTCAACAAAATAACTATCATGTGAAGCATAATACAATTGAAAACTAAAATCACGATGAAAAGTTTCATGGTTATCATTATTCCTAATAGCATACAAGTCATCACAATAATCATCATAGATAGGAGGCATGCTTTCATCATAATAAATATTCTCATCAAAACTTGGGGGACTAAACATATCATCTTTATCAAACATAGCATCCCCAAGATTGTGGCTTTGCATATCATTAGCATCATGGATATTCAAGAAATTCATACTAACAACATTGCAACCATGCTCATCATTCAAATATTTTATGCCAAACATTTTATAGACTTCTTCTTCTAGCACTTGAGCACAATTTTATTTTTCATCATAGTTACGAAAGATATTAAAAAGGTGAAGCGTATGAGGCAAACTCAATTCCATTTTTTTGTAGTTTTCTTTTATAAACTAAACTAGTGATAAAACAAGAAACAAAAAGATTTTATTGCAAGATCTAAAGATATACCTCCAAGCACTCACCTCCCCGGCAACGGCGCCAGAAAAGAGCTTGATGTCTACTACACAACCTTCTTCTTGTAGACGTTGTTGGGCCTGCAAGTGCACAGGTTTGTAGGACAGCAGCAAATTTCCCTCAAGTGGATGACCTAAGGTTTATCAATCCGTGAGAGGCGTAGGATGAAGATGGTCTCTCTCAAACAACCTTGCAACCAAATAACAAAGAGTCTCTTGTGTCCCCAACACACCCAATACAATGGTAAATTGTATAGGTGCACTAGTTTGGCGAAGAGATGGTGATACAAGTGCAATATGGATGGTATATATAGGTTTTTGTAATCTGAAATTATAAAAACAGCAAGGTAATTAATGATAAAAGTGAGCGTAAATGGTATTGCAATGGTAGGAAACAAGGCATAGGGTTCATACTTTCACTAGTGCAAGTTCTCTCAACAACAATAACATAGATAGATCATATAACAATCCCTCAATATGCAACAAAGAGTCACTCCAAAGCCACTTATAGCGGAGAACAAACAAAGAGATTATGGTAGGGTACGGAACCATCTCAAAGTTATCCTTTCTGTTCTATCTATTCAAGAGTTCGTAGTAAAATAACATGAAGCTATTCTTTCCGCTCAATCTATCATAGAGTTAATACTAGAATAACACCTTAAGACACATATCAACCAAAACCCTAATGTCACCTAGATACTCCATTGTCACCTCAAGTATCAGTGGGCATGATTATACGATATGCATCACACAATCTCAGATTCATCTATTCAACCAACACAAAGTACTTCAAAGAGTGCCCCAAAGTTTCTACCGGAGAGGCAAGACGAAAACGTGTGCCAACCCCTATGCATAGGTTCATGGGAGGAACCCGCAAGTTGGTCACCAAAACATACATCAAGTGGCACATGATATCCCATTGTCACCACAGATAAGCACGGCAAGACATACATCAAGTGTTCTCAAATCATTAAAGATTCAATCCGATAAGATAACTTCAAAGGGAAAACTTAATTCATTACAAGAGAGTAGAGGGGGAGAAACATCATAAGATCCAACTATAATAGCAAAGCTCGCGATACATCAAGATCGTGCCATAGAGAGAACACGAGAGAGAGAGAGAGAGAGATCAAACACATAGCCACTGGTACATACCTCTCAGCCCCGAGGGTGAACTACTCCCTCCTCGTCATGGATAGCGCTGGGATGATGAAGATGGCCACCGGTGATGGGTTCCCCCTCCGGCAGGGTGCCGGAATGGGCTCCCAGGAGGTTTTTGGTGGCTACAGAGGCTTGTGGCGGCGGAACTCCCGATCTATCTTCTCTGTCGATGTTTTTAGGGTACGTAGGCTTATATAGGTGAAAGAAGTCGGTCGGGGGAGCCTCAAGGGGCCCATGAGAGGGTAGGGCATGCCCAGGGGGGTGGGCGTGCCCCCTATCTCATGGCCTCCTCGGGGATCTTCTGACGTGAACTCCAAGTCTCCCGGATCATATTCTTCCTAAAAATCACGCTCCCGAAGGTTTCATTCTGTTTGCACTCCGTTTGATATTCCTTTTCTTCGAAATACTGAAACAGGCAATAAAACAGCAATATGGGCTGGGCCTCCGGTTAATAGGTTAGTCCCAAAAGTAATATAAAAGTGTATAATAAAGCCCATAATCATTCAAACCAGATAATAAAATAGCATGAATGCTTCATAAATTATAGATACGTTGGAGACGTATCAGTGCTATCGTACATCCACGTTGATGGAGACTTCAACCCACAAAGGGTAACGGCTGCGCGAGTCCACGGAGGGCTCCACCAAAGAAGGGTCCACGAAGAAGCAACCTTGTCTATCCCACCATGGTCGTCGCCCACGAAGGACATGCCTCACTAGCGGTAGATCTTCACGAAGTAGGCAATCTCCTTACCCTTACAAACTCCTTGGATCAACTCCACAATCTTGTCGGAGGCTCCCAAGTGACACCTAGCCAATCTAGGAGACACCACTCTCCAAGAAGTAACAAATGGTGTGTTGATGATGAACTCCTTGCTCTTGTGCTTCAAATGATAGTCTCCCCAACACTCAACTCTCTCTCACGGGATTTGGATTGGGTGGAAAGAATATTTGAGTGGAAAGCAACTTGGGGAAGGCTAGAGATCAAGATTCATATTGTAGGAATGGAATATCTTGGCCTCAACACATGAGTAGGTGGTTCTCTCTCAAAAAATGTAAGTTGGAAGTGTAGGTTCGTTCTGATGGCTCTCTCCATGAATGAAGAGGAGGTGGAGGGGTATATATAGCCTCCACACAAAATCTAACCATTACACACAACTTGCCAATCTCGGTGGGACCGAATTAAGAAACTCAGTCGGACCGATTCAGCAAATCTAGTGACCGTTAGGATTTTCGGTGGGACCGACATGCAACTCGGTAGGACCGATATGGTTAGGGTTAGGGCATAACATAATCTCGGTGAGACCGATTACCCAAACTCGGTGAGGCCAATTTTGGTAATAAGCTAACCAGAGAGTTGGTTCGGTAAACTCGGTGGGACCGATTCGCACATTTCAGTGAGACCGAAATGTTACAAAAGGGAACCAGAGAGTTTACATTGCAATCCTGGTGGGACCGGTTACACAAACTCGGTGAGACCGATTTTGGTAATGGACATACAGAGAGATTGCAATCCCATCTCGGTGAGACCGAGATCCCTATCGGTGAGACCGATTTGCCTAGGTTTTGTGGCAGTGGCTATGACATCTGAACTCGGTGGCGCCGGATAGAAAGAATCGGTGGGGCCGAGTTTGACTTTTGGTTTAGGTCAAATGTGGATGTGATAAAGTAGTTGAGGGCTTTGGAGCATATCACTAAGCACTTTAAGCAAGAGCCTCATTAAGCAACACCTCGTCCCTTCTTGATAGTATTGGCTTTTCCTATAGACTCAATGTGATCTTGGATCACTAAAATATAAAATGTAGAGTCTTGTGCTTGAAGCTTGAGCCAATCCTTTGTCCTTAGCATCTTTAAGGGGTTCCACATCCTTTAGTCCATGCCACTTCATTGTTGAACTTATCTGAACCATACTAGGTAAAAGTGTTAGTCCAATAAGAGATATGTTGACATTGATTACCAAAACCACCTAGGGAGCACTTGTGCTTTCAACAACCCACCACCACCACCACCTGTTGATCACTTAGCCCGTTTCTTAAGGCTGAATCCGCTGGTATTCTCTGGTAGCACTGAGCCGATAGTTGCAGATGATTGGCTCCGCAAGATTGGAAGGGAGTTGACCACTGTAGGATGCACAGATGCGGAGAGAGTGCGTTTTGCCGCACATCAGCTTGATGGACCCGCAGCATCATGGTGGGAGAATTTCACAGCCACTTACCCCATCGACACTGTCACATGGGACCAGTTTCAGCAGGCTTTTCGTACTGCCCATGTTTTAGCAGGAGCTATGGCCATGAAGAAGCGCGAGTTTCACAACTTGCGCCAAGGAGGATGCACAGTGGGCCAGTATGTGGATGACTTTAGCAAGTTAGCACGTTATGCTCCAGATGACGTTGCTACATATGCATCTAAGCAGGAGAAGTTTCTGGAAGGACTGAATGATGAGTTGAGCATGCAGTTGATGGTGGCAACCTTCAACAAGTGCCAAGAGTTGGTAGATAGAGCTCTCATGATTGAAGGCAAGCAGCAGCAGATTGACAACTACAAGAGGAAGTATGGACAAGGGAAGTACAATTCTGGAGCTCAGCAGAGACCCCGTTTTACCCCGAACTCAGGAGGACCCCTTCAACATAACCATGGAGGTCACAATCACAATGGAGGAAGTTCGCACAACCATAGTGCCCCCAAAAATGGTAATGGTAATGGTAATGGAGGAAGCAACGGCCAGAACCGTTCCAACCCAGCAACGCCCGCAAAGAAGGATCTAAGTCACATTACTTGTTTCAAGTGCGGGAAGAATGGACATTATGCCACGGAGTGTTCTGAAGCAAAGAATGGAAACGGCAATGGAAGCTCTGGGAAGAAGACCAACCCTTTCAACAGGGGACAAGTGAACCACATTAGCATGGAGGAGGTTGAAGCGCAACCCGATGCAGTAATAGGTAAGTTCTTGGTTAAGTCATTTACTGCAATCGTTCTTTTTGATACTGGTGCATCGCATTCATACATATCAAGGGGATTTTTGGATAAGTTTAAACTGCCAACCCAAGCCCTTAGGTCACCCATGTTAGTAACCTCGCCAGGAGCAGAGTATATGGCTAGTCTATGGTGTGATCGGTTACCATTAAGGATTGGTAACTACGTGTTTCCCTCAGACCTAATAGTATTGGAGTCACAAGGACTGGATGTGATATTAAGCATGGATTTGTTATTGAAGTATGGAGGGAACATTGACTGTGCTAGTAAATCGATTTTGCTTACCACCCCAGAAGGAAGAAGGATCAAGTATGTATCCTGGCATGTGCCAAAGAGAACTCAAGTGAATTCCTTATCAGGAGTTGTACAAGAGGAAGTACCGGTGGTGAAGGATTTCCCTGATGTATTTCCAGAAGAGTTGCCAGGCATGCCACCGGATAGAGACATTGAGTTTTTGATTGAGCTTTTGCCAGGCACAGGGCCAATATCTAAGAGACCGTACAGGATGCCCACAAAGGATTTGGAGGAAATTAAGAAGTAGATTAAGGAGTTTCTGGATCAAGGCTATATTCGCCCAAGTTCGTCACCTTGGGGATCACCAGTGCTTCTAGTGGAGAAGAAGGACAGATCATTAAGGATGGTTGTTGATTATCGGGGATTGAATGAAGTAACGATCAAGAACAAGTACCCACTACCGATGATCAATGATTTGTTTGACCAGTTGCAAGGAGCTAAAGTATTTTCCAAGATCGATCTGCGATCAGGATATCACCAGCTAAAGATTCGCGAGCAGGATATACCTAAGACAGTTTTTACCACGAGGTACGGGCTATATGAGTATACAGTTATGTCATTTAGTCTGACTAATGCACCTGCCTATTTCATGATGTTTATGGAGTTTTTGGATGAGTTCGTCATAGTGTTCGTTGATGACATTTTGGTTTACTCAAAGAATGAAGAGGAGCGTAAGGAGCATTTGCGTTTGGTACTTGGGAAGCTCAGAGAACATCAGTATATGCCAAGTTCAGCAAGTGTGAGTTTTGGTTGAAGGAAGTTGGATTCCTCAGACATGTTATATCCGGAGAAGGAATAGTAGTAGACCCTACCAAGGTTGTCACTGTGACAAATTGGGAAGCACCCACGTCAGTTGGAGAGATCTAGAGTTTTCTGGGACTCGCAGGATACTACCGGAGATTCATTGAGAATTTCTCGAAGATTGCAAAGCCTATGACAGAGTTGTTGAAGAAGGACACCAAGTTCAAATGGACTGAGGAATGTGAGGCCGGTTTTCAGGAGTTGAAGAAATGTTTGCATGGTTATAGCTCCAGTGTTGATTCTGCCAAATCAGTGCAAGGATTATCAAGTGTATTGCGACGCTTCTTGTTGAGGACTTGGAGTAGTGCTTATGCAGGAGGGAAGAGTTGTTTTGTATGCCTCACGACAGCTTAAACCCCATGAGTTGAATTATGCTACACACGATTTGGAGTTAGCAGCCGTAGTGCATGCGTTGAAGACTTGGAGACACTTTCTCATCGGAAACCACTATGAGGTGTACACGAATCACAAGAGTTTGAAGTATATCTTCACGCGGAAGGAGTTGAATCTCAGGTAGAGGAGATGGTTGGAGCTCATCAAGGATTATGATATGAGGTTGCATTATCATCCCGGAAAGGCTAACCTAGTAGTTGATGCGTTGAGTCACAAGAGCCATGTCAATACGCTCATGACCAGAGAGCTACCCAAGGAGTTAGCAAAGGATCTTCGCGAGCTATGTTTGGAAATAGTTCCGAGAGGCTATGTAGCAGCATTGGAGATTCAGTCTACTTTGATGGAGAAGATCAGAGAAGCTCAGAAGACGGACAAGGAGATTGTCGAGATAAAGGAAAGGATGAGCAAAGGAAAGGCTAAAGGATTTCGTGAGGATGAACACGATACCTTATGGTTTGAGGACCGCGTATATGTGCCTAATGACCCGGAGATCAGGAAGTTTATTTTGCAAGAGGCCCATGATTCGCCGTATTCGATTCATCCAGGAAATACCAAGATGTATCTGGATTTGAAGGACAGTTTCTGGTGGACCGGAATGAAGAAGGATATTGCGGAGTATGTAGCAGTTTGTGATGTATGTCAGAGAGTAAAGGCAGAGCATCAGAAGCCAGCAGGATTGGTACAGCCATTGTCGATACCCGAATGGAAGTGGGACAAGCTAGGCATGGATTTTATCACGGGATTGCCCAGGACTCGTTCAGGCTATCACTCGATATGGGTTGTAGTTGATCGTTTAATGAAGATAGCTCATTTCATCCCAGTGAAGACCACTTACAACCAGTGCTAAGTTGGCAAAGATATACATGGCCAGGATCGTATGTCTGCATGGAGTTCCGAGGACCATTGTATCAGATAGAGGAACCCCGTTTACCTCAAAGTTCTGGAATCAGTTGCATGAGACTTTGGGTACCGGGCTAGAGTTTAGTACAGCCTTTCATCACAGATAGATGGACATACCGAGAGAGTAAATCAGATTCTGGAGGACATGTTGAGAGCTTGTGCGCTATATTATGGATCTAGTTGGGACGACAATTTGCCATATGCAGAGTTCTCTTACAACAACTGTTATCAAGCCAGTTTGAAGATGGCCTCTTTCGAAGCTTTGTACGGAAGGAGGTGCAGAACACCGTTGTTGTGGGATGAAGTTGGAGACCGCCAGTTGTTTGGACCAGATTTGATTGAAGAGTCAGAAGAGAAGGTTAAGTTGATTCGCGATAGACTCAAGGTAGCCCAGTCCAGGCAGAAGAGCTATGCAGATTCTAAATGCAAGGAGACAATTTACGAAGTTGGAGACAGAGTGTATCTTCGTGTGTCCCCACTTCGAGGAGTTAAGCGTTTTGGAGTTAATGGAAAGCTAGCACCATGTTTTGTGGGACCATACAAAGTTTTGGAACGTATGGGAGATGTTGCTTACAAGTTGGAATTGCCCGAAGGTTTGTCAGGAGTTCACGATGTGTTCCACGTTTCCCAGTTGAAGAAGTGTCACACAGAGATGGCCGATATCCCTCTGAGAGATACAGTGCCGCTGGAAGCAATTCAGTTGGATAGCGATTTGACCTACGACGAGAAACCAGTCAAGATTCTCGAGTTTGCCAACCGAGTCACACGCAGCAAGGTTATCAAGTTCTGCAAAGTTCAGTGGAGCCACCATACCGAGGATGAAGCCACCTGGGAGCGAGAGGAAGACCTACGGAAGGACCACCCTCACCTATTTTCTAGCCAACCCGAATCTCGAGGGCGAGATTCATCTTAAGGGGGGTAGGTTTGTAACATCCCAAATTTTCAATTTGAAATGTTATACATTAGATCATCATTGCATATCATATTTTTATTGCATTTTGGCTTGATCCTAGAAATTCTATGCAACTCAAGGACCCACACAGAGAGTTGGGGATTTCGTTATTTTCATATTTGTGTTTTCTCAAAATTTGAAAAGAGGATCGTTAGATTTTAATTATTTTCTCTACGAATATTTATTTTATAAAAATAAAAGAGAGGGGATAAAATGACTTCCCCAAAATAAACAAATATTGGAGATTTTAATATTAAAATCAAATAAGAATTTTATTCGGAGTTTTATTGCTATTTTATTTGAATTAGGGAAAATATGCGTTTTCCAAAATTGCATTTTAGGCCCAAATAAATGTTCACCTTGTCCGCTATATTTTTAGAGGACAGGGAAAATTTATTTCAGGATTTTTGGAGTCTGTTTAGTATTTCTTTTATTTATTTTTCTACGCGTGGAATTATTTAAAAAAAGTTACCGACCTATCCGGGTCGTGTCCGTCTGGGACTCCGACCCGGCCGACCCTTATAAGCTGAGGCCGAGGCCCTTCCCCAGCCCAAGTCGCCGCCACCCCAAACCCTAACCCTAGCGCCGCCCCGCCGACGTTGCCGCCCCGCGCGCCGCCGCGCCGTCTCACCGTCGCCCCGTCCCGCCGCCGCCGGAGACCGCCGTCGCCACCCGACGCCTCGCTGCCGACCCCGCCGCCGACCGGAGCCACTGCCGACGCCGGAGCCGCCGCCCGCCGCCGTCGCCCCGCCGAGGTAGCCGCCGGAGCCACCGCCGCCGCCGCCGGTTTTCTCTAAAAAACCGTGTGTTTTTTTTAGAACCGCGGTTATTTTTATTTTTAGATCGGTTTTATTTTTTTCCCGTTTAGTTTTTTAGCGAACACCCGTTTGTTCATTTGTTTTAACGAACGGTTTTCACTTGTTAGCCGCAGACAGCGAACGTTCGTTCGTTAGCCTGTTCGTCAATTTTTCTTTTTCCAGGGTTTTTCTGCAATTATTTCCGATCGCAATTTCTGCCCTGATTTTCGTTTTAGTTTATCTTTTCGCTCGTTTATCGGAATCAGGCGATTCAAGCGCCTAGAGTTTCATCTCAAAGCCCTCTTTCTATTTAACCAACTTAAACAAGTTTTTGCTATTGTAAAATTTGACTTAAGTCCAGATTAGTAAACGGAGCTTGTTTCTTTCGCAGTTTGAGTTTCATTGCTTCGTTTGATTTGATTCTTTTTGCAAACCGGAGTTCTTAAGTTGAACTTTTTGGTTAGATCTCTTATTTGAGTTTTACCTGTGCTTCTAGTTGAGTGCTTATTGTATGCTTGTTTGTTGCAATAGAGTACCCAGAGTGTGAAGCGTGCTACTACGAGTCTCTAGGTTTATCGGATCATCGGCAAGGCAAGTAACACTTTGATCATATCTCTTTACTACCCTGTTTTATTGCATTAGATCAATCCTCAAATAATTGCATGGTTAGGATCTGATTAACATGTGGGTTTTGGGAAGTAGACGAGGTAGTACCTACTGTCCTGTTTATTATCAAACTGTGACGCCCCCGATTCAATCGTACACTAATCATGCACGCAAACGTGTACGATCAAGATCAGGGACTCACGGGAAGATATCACAACACAACTCGAAAAGTAAAAATAAGTCATACACGCATCATATTACAAGCCAGGGGCTTCGAGGGCTCGAATACAAGTGCTCGACATAAATGAGTCAGCGGAAGCAACAATATTTGAGTACAGACATAAGTTAAACAAGTTGCCATAAGATGGCTAGTACAAACTGGGATACAGATCGAAAGAGGCGCAGGCCTCCTGCCTGGGATCCTCCTAACTACTCCTGGTCGTCATCAGCAGCCTGCACATAGTAGTAGGCACCTCCAGTGTAGTAGGGGTCGTCGACGACAGTGGCGTCTGGCTCCTGGGCTCCAACGTCTGGTTGCGGCAACCGAGAAGAAGAGGAAAACAGGGGAAAAGAGGGAGCAAAGCAACCGTGAGTACTCATCCAAAGTACTCGCAAGCAAAGAACTACACTACATATGCATGGGTAAATGTGTAAGGAGGCTATATCAGTGGACTGAACTGCAGAATGCCAGAATAAGAGGGGGATAGCTAGTCCTATCGAAGACTACACTTCCGGCAGCCTCCGTCTTGCAGCATGTAGAAGAGAGTAGATTGAAGTCCTCCAAGTAGCATCGCATAGCATAATCCTACCCGGCGATCCTCCCCTCGTCGCCCTGTGGAAAAGCGATCACCGGGTTGTCTGTGGAACTTATCTGGGTGTGTTTTATTAAGTGTCCGGTTCTAGTTGTCATAAGGTCAAGGTACAACTCCGGGTCGTCCTTTTACCGAGGGACAGAGCTATTCGAATAGATTAACTTCCCTGCAGGGGTGCACCACATAACCCAACACGCTCGATCCTATTTGGACGGACACACTTTCCTGGGTCATGCCCGGCCTCAGAAGATCAACACGTCGCAGCCCCACCTAGGCACAACAGAGAGGTCAGCACGCTGGTCTAAATCCTATGCGCGCAGGGGTCTGCGCCCATCGCCCATTGCACACCTGCATGTTGCGTACGCGACCGATGAGCAGACCTAGCAACCTCCATTACAAAGGAAGTTGCGTTAACGCAGTCCAACCCGGCGCGCGCCGCTCAGTCGCTGATGTCACGAAGGCTTCGGCTGATACCACGACGTCGAGTGCCCATATCTTTCCCGCGTAGTTGGTTAGTGCGTATAGGCCAGTAGCCAGACTCAGATCAAATACTAAGATCTCGTTAAGCGTGTTATTATGAAGCAACCGCGAACACCGACCAGGGCCAGGCCCACCTGTCTCCTAGGTGGTCTCAACCTGCCCTGTCGCTCCGCCACAAAGCAACAGTCGGGGGCCGTCGGGAACCCAGGCCCACCTCTACCGGGATGGAGACACTTGTCCTTTCAGCCCCCTCATCAGAATCACTTGCGGGTACTCATCGAGCTGACCCGACTTTAGTCACCATCTGTATAGTATGTATGTATGTATAATATATACCCGTGATCACCTCCCGAGTGATCACGGCCCAATAGTATAGCAAGGTAGACTGACAAGAACGTAGGGCTAATGATGATAAACTAGCATCCTATACTAAGTATTTAGGATTGCAGGTAAGGTATCAACAGATGTAGCAACAATGTCAGGCTATGCATCAGAATAGGATTAACGGAAAGCAGTAACATGCTACACTACTCTAATGCAAGCAGTATAGAGGAGAATAGGCGATATCTGGTGACCAAGGGCGGCGGGGCTTGCCTGGTTGCTCTGGCAAGAAGGAGGGGTCGTCAACTCTGTAGTCGAACTGGGTAGCAGCGGCGTCGATCTCGTAGTCTACCAGAGGGAAGAGGGGGAAGAAACAATAAATACAGTGCAACATAAGCAAGACGACGCAAGACATGACAAAGAGCAGTGCTAGGTGTGCCCTAACGCGGTAGTAGGTTATACCGGCGAAAGGGGGAAACATCCGGGAAAGTATCCTCGGTGTTTCGCGTTTTCGGACAGGTGAATCAGAGGGGGAAAGTTGCATGTTCTCTATGCTAGGGATGTTTGGCGGATGAACGGGCTGCGTATCTGGATTCGTCTCGTCGTTCTGAGCAACTTTCATGTAGAAAGTATTTTCATCCGAGTTACAGATTATTTTATATGATTTTCTAAAGTTTTAATCATTTTTAGACTTTATTTAATTATTTAATTCTAACATTATCCAGAATAGTGTCTGCTGATGTCAGCATGACGCAATGCTGAGATCATCAGTCAACAGTGCGGTTGACTGAGTCAAATCTGGCCTGTGGGTCCAGTGGGACCCACGTGTCATTGACTGAACTAACTAAACAGAGTTGGTTTAATCTAATTAACATAATTAGCAGGTGGGCCTACTAGTTAGTGGGTGTTTAGCACTTTAATTAACCAACTAACTAACTAACAGTTTATTTATTTATTTTAATTCGTTTATTCATTCGAGACCCACATGTCATAGACACAGGGGCGGCCACGTCAGCGTTGACCCAAGTCAATAGTTCAAAAGGGGGCCCTGGGCCCACCAGCCAGTGGCCTAGGTGGTGCCACGTGGGTGCCAGCTCGGCACCCACCGGAGACGCGCCGGATCTAACTCCGGCGACCATTCCAACGGCGGAGCGATCGGGAGAACTGCGGGATTCGTCCACACCGCACCATTTTGGGCGCGGTCGGGCTCGTTCGAACAGCAAGACGGCGACGGAGCGATCTGTGACGGTGGCGGAGGCTGCGGTGGCCGGAGCTGAGCGCATCGAGCTCATCGGCGGCGAGGTTCTTCGGGCGAGGTACGGGAACGGGGCTACGGGCGCAAAGCGAGCCGCGCTAGGTGCCTACGGTGCCTACTCGACGCGTGAAGCGGAACGTTGGCACGCACGAGACCAAATGGTCACCGTGGCCACGCCGGCGACGAGGCCAGGTGGCGGCGCGTTCGGGTGAGCGTGGAACGGTCGCTACAAACGAACAGAGGAGGCAGGGGAGGGCGCATCCGGCGCAGAGGCTCACCTAGGGAGCGTGGGGTCTGGGCAGAGGGCTCGGGGAGGACTGGTGGCGTAGATCAAGGACAAGGATGGTGCGGTGGCCGAGCCGGAGAAGAAGAAGAGTGCGGCAACGCGAGGGGCTCCGGGGCTCGATCCAGCGGTGTAGTGGAAGCAGAGGACCACGGCGGAGCTGTAGGACTTGCTGGGGCGACGAACGGACGACGGTGGCCACAGCTACGGCGATCGACGGCGACGGGGGCGCTCGGGCATCTCGAACAGAGGCGAGGAAGGGGATGAGAGGGGGATTGTGGGCGCGCTAGGGTTTCGTGGGAGGGCGAGGGGGCAAGTGGGGTGGGGAGACGAGTGGAGCCCGTGGCTTTGCCCTTATCCTCTTCGGCGCCGCCGGCGAGGTGGTCTGGCGGGAGCGCGCTCGGGCGCTCGGTCGCTACAGCAGTGAAAGGGGGAACGACCTCGAGGCGCTGCCCGGCCGACTGGGCCTGCTGGGCTAAGGCCCAGTGGGGCAGGGGGGTTTGTTTGTTTGTTTTGACTTCGTTTTATTTCCTTTCATTTTATTTATTCTTTCCTATTTTATTTTAGTTACATTTTATTTAGTTTCAAGAAAATTTATCACTAACACCTAAATTGGTACTTTTAAATAAACTACTAGCACATTAATTCTTATCCGAACTAAAATAGTTTAATAATTTTATAAAATTGAAAAGGCATTTATTTTATTATTTAACCTACAGTTTTAATTATTTTGATCACTTAAACATTTTATTAAATTTAGGTTTCTCCACCATAATTACCTATGCATTAGTTGGATCACTCCGAACATTTTAGTTTGAATATTTGAAAACTTTTATTGTTTGATTGATTTTGAATTTGAATTCGAATCGGTTTCGATCTAACGCGAGGTTAGCAACAGTAACCGAGGTGATGTGGCATCGTTAACGCGGGATTACTGTAGCCTAATTATCCGGGCGTCACACAAACTTTGAGAGTTACTTCTACGTTGCTTATATTGCTATGCTATGCTCGTAGACGTGGTTTGGTTCGAGTGATTCATGACAGGTGTGAGTGTTGTTAATTAATGGTTGAATTAAGGTGGCTACTTAAATACACATCTGGGTGGATTGCTTGAAGGCACCCTGGAGTACCCAGTGGTTGTCAGGGCACCTGGAGAATCCAGTGTTGTCCTAGGATATCCCGGAGTACCCGTGTGATCATCCTACGGTCCGCCACCTAGGCTCAAAGGGATCATAAGATTATTCACACTAGAAACTTTCGTGTGCAGCCACAAGCCAATATGGACTCTGGCATAGTTGAGTAAGTTGCGTGAAGCTCTTGAAGAGGTAGACTAGCAGATGTAGTGGGTTGTAGGTGGTACTGTCTATCCAGAGTAGAGAGTTAATGCTTCAGAAAGGTTGTGTCTCGAATCTCCGACCATGGATGTATTCAAGTCTTGTGGGGAAAAGTGCGCAAACCTCTACAGAGTGTATAAACTAATCATGGTTAGCCGTGTCCCCGGTTATGGGCAGTTTGAGTATCTGGTTCTTGGATTATCATGTTGATCTCACCACTCTTAATTTAATTTGATTAGGTTTAATGATGATGCTTAATTGGGATTGAGTTGGAGGAACCTTCTCAATGTTTAACAACCACCATGATAGTTAAATAAAATTTATTCCTTTGTTGTAGGGAAAAATTGGCTTTCTGCAAAACTGTAACCATAGAGTTTTCCACCAGCCATATGCATGTATTGATAGCAATTATTCTGTTCATTACTCTCTTGTGTTACATTGCCAACATATTCCATGTGCTGACCCGTTTCGGGCTGCAGCGTTCATGTTGCAGACTTTTCAGACTACGAGTAAGGTGCCATAGGTCGTTGTCTTTCACTCAGTGATGCCGTTGAAGTTGATGGACTCACTTTATCTTCCAAGCCTTCCACTGTTATCGTTCTAGATGGCCTTAAGCCATATTTATTGTAATAAGTTCTCTTTTGAGACATTCGATGTAATAAGTGTGTGATTGCTACTCTATTATAAATCTTCAAGTATTGTGCGTGTCAGCATTACCGATCCAGGGATGACACTGATGCACAAAGATCAGACTGTTTGAGGTCTGGTCGCTACACAACTGGGACAAAAAGGTATCAAGCCTAGTTGTGTGTCAAGGGTGGACTTGCAACTAGGACAAAAAGGGTCGAACCCAGTTGCATGTCGAGGATGGACTTAAAATGTGCCGGCCCCCAGTTGCATATCAAGGGTGAAGATGCAGCTGGGGCAAAAATGGGTCGCTCTCCACCGTACCCCCAATTGAGTATTAAGGGTGAACTTGCAACTGGAACAAAAAATGCTTAATCTCTAGGTTGTGTATTGAGGAGGGACTTGCAACTGGTACAAAAAAGGCGAGGCCCCCAATTGCATGTCAGGGAGTAGTTGGACTTGCAACTAAGACAAGAATGGGTTGGGTCCCAGTTGCATGTCGAGTGTGGACTTGCAATAGAGATAGGGAAAAACCGCCCTCGATTGCATGTCGAGGGTAAAGTTAGAACTAGGACAAAAAAATGTCGGCCCCCGATTGCGAGTTGAGGATGGACTTGCAATTGGGACAAAAAAAGGTCAAGTCATAGTTGCGAGTCAAGGTGAAATTGCAACTGGGACAAAAAAGGTTAGACTCCAGTTGTGAGTCGATGGTAGAGTTGCAACTGGGATAAAAATGGTTGACCCTAGTTTTTGGTTTGAGGTTGGACTATCAAGTGGGGAAAAAGGCCGGGCTCCAATTGCGAGTCGATGGTGAACGTGCAACTAGGACAAAAAAACGTGCCCCAGTTACAAGTTGAGGGGTGGACTTGCAATTGGGGCTAAAAATGGTCGGGCTCCAGTTACGACTCGAGGATGAACTAGCAGCTGGGACAAAAAAAGGTTGGCCCTCAGTTGCGAGTCGAGGGTGGACTTGCAACTGGGAAAAAAGTCCGGGCCCAGTCGAGGGTGGACTCACAACTTAGACAAAAAGAATGTCAAGGCCCAGTTACGAGTCGAGGGTGAAACTATAACTGAGACAAAAGAAGGTCGGCCTCCGATGCAAGTTGAGGATGAACTTGGAACTGGGACAACAAAAAAGACAGTCCCCAGTTTGCAGTGATGGACAACCAACTAACAACGCAGGAAAAAAAATCATGATTTAAAAAAAGAGAAAAAAGAAATGGAAAAGAGAAAGGAAAAATTAAAAATTAAAATATTCATGAGTTTAAAAAGTTTAAAATTCAAAACAACCAAATGAAAAAATAAGAAAAAAGGGAAAAAAAATAAAAAAATCATTTGTGCCCGCGCTTAGGTAACGCTCGAGGGCTGTGAAAAAAGAAACAACGACTTAAATGCCACGACAGGACCTCGCGCCTCGCATGAGCGACGTGTACAAGAACAACATCAAGCGACATAAAAGAACCAATGAATACGAATCCTGATGTCTAAATCATATGGTTAGAAAGTTAGATGTGAGATAACTATTTTAAATCTAGATATGAAATAGCATTATAATTTGTTTGTACTATATGGGTCATGGGTCATACAAAATTCCAAAGCATGGCAAAGTACATCGAAAATGATTTCATCCATTTTTCTGTCCGAACAAACTATAGGGCCATCAGTCCCTTTTTAGCACAATAACATACAAAAATGCCAAACGGAGACCAAGCTCCATGAAGGCCTTAATTTAAAAACTTTAAAATTCAAAACTTTCCATTTCAAAAAAATCAGAAAAAAATATGCATATACCTAGACACATAATGAACATGTGAGCAAATTTTCAGATCAAAATACATTAAAATAAAAGCTACACAAAAAAGAAAAATCTGAGCCTTTTTAGAATATGTAATGTTCATTTATGATTTTGTTCTTTTGTGCAGCTCACAATTCAAGGTATTTCATCATAAAAGTTTTCACACATACACATTACATCCTTGCATACATGCATATTTATTTTTAGTTTTTCTTTAAACTAAAAACTTTAAATTTTGAAATTTTCGAAATAAAGGCTTTCATTGAACTCGGTCTCCAAAATGCCCTACTCCGTGCAGGGCCACTGTGCCCGTTAAAAGAGGCCCTGCAAGGCCCAACACGGCTTGCAAATTTCACCCCAACCCCCTTCCCAAACAGAAAATTAACAATTCCCCCCTACTCTCTCCCACCACCGACAGCCCGCGCCCTTGCTCTCCCTCTCCAGCCCCACCGGCGGCGAGCAGCCCTCCCATCCCTGCGCCGACCCTACCCACTACCCCCCCCCCCCCCCCCCCCCCCCCGCGCGAAGCAGCCGAGCGCTTTCTCCACCGGCCCGCCCTCTCCTCCGCGGCCGCAGGGCTCCCGCCGCGCCGCGGCCTTCCTCTCCTCCTCGGCCGCCGCCCGCCGTTCCCGCCGCCACCCCAGCCCCCGTCGGACGCGTCGCTGCCACCGCCGTTCTCGGTCCAGCCTCAGCGCTCCCCCGCCGTCTCAACCCCGCCCGCGTTTTCGGCCATTGGGTTCTCAGGTACGGCCATTTCGCGGTCCACCACTGGTTAAACCCTAACGAACCTCCAAAAAATTCGGGCGCGCCCCATTTAGATCCGCCTCTCGTAGGAATAGGACGTGATGGCTTGCTTGTCCAATGTGCTCGCGAGCTGGGGCTGGCGTTCCGAGTTACAGCCTAGATAATCTGTTCCTTATGTTCCAAAAAAAGAAGAAAAGAAAAGAAAAACAATCTGTTCCTTATGATCCAGAAAAGTAAAGAAAAACAATCTGTTTCTTACCATGTTGGTTAATAGTCTACATGCACATTTTGCTTTAATGATAGAACTGCCTGTGTAATCTCACATCATGATCAGTCCTCACCTGATGAAAAGTAGCATATCGACAAGTTAGTGAATTTTCTGAAGTTTCTGGAATGATTTTCCGACGCTGCCTGCTTCGTTACATCTCAGTCTTTACCGTTGGCTGATCTAAGCTCTCTTTTTTTTAACCAGAACACGTCGATGCAGAGCATAAAACGCTTGCCCAAAAGCGTCCACAGCTCCTTGCGCTCAAGCATTATCTTGTCTGACCTCCCAAGGGTTGTCGAGGAGTTGGTGTACAACAGCATCGATGCAAATGCCAGAAAGGTATTCCTTTCAAATGTAGGAAAATAGAAAAGAATCTCTATATGCTGTCCTGAATAGGTATCCTTTGACTTGAACATAAATGCAAAACAGTCCACAGTTCCGCTTGTATTTTCTATACTGGGTATTGCTTTTTTACTTTCACATTCAAAAAAGGGTAAAATGATCTACATTGGTATTCTCAGCGTCATGTATTGACATTTTTATACTCCTGTACCTATTTCAGATCGACGTTTCAGTAAATGTCAGAGCATGTTATGTTAAAGTGGAAGATGATGGTATGTGCTTAGCTTACGTTTTTAACTTTCTTATTACTGGGATCTGCTTCTTAAAAAACTCGTTCTTTGTTGTACCTATTGCAGGTTGTGGTATTGCTCGAGATGAATTGGTTCTATTAGGAGAAAAATATGGTAAGTTAGATTTTTTGTTTTGTTCGTATTTATAAGCTTGCCTTTTCCTACACTCAGCAGTACTATTTGCTTTATCTTAAATTGCATCGTTGCAAGTGATTCTTACACAGTGAGTCATATCTTTTGGGTGCTCATCTGAATTGATGGACATCAGAATGAGATTGTTCTCATACAGAAAGGACTGCCTGATTTGCTTCGAAAAGTAATAATAGAACTGACATCCATTCAGATAGTTGACCTTGATGATTCATATTCAAAGGGGATATCCTTATTCTACCCTGAATTCTGATTGTTACTTGCATAAGGCTATAAATTGATGACTGATAAATGACCAAGGGTGCTTTATTTTCACTAGAAGGGCATGCAAATTTATTTAATCATCAGTAGGTGCATACTGATTCCAAGATAACTTACATTTTTTTCATCACTCGTTGGTCGTGACATGTTAGTTGCATTAGTACCTCCCAGCAGGTGGATTTTTTTATCTTGTTTTCTTCTCTCATTGTTCGACTCAATTTAGTTTATATCCTGTCATTATCGTTGGATTGTATTCTTTTGGTTGTTAGTAAGTAGGAACCCCCTTTTTTTTATGGAACTAGGAACCCTTCCTTCTTTGACGGAACTAGGAACCCCTTCTTCCTTGACGGAACTAGGAACCCCTTCTTCTTTGACGGAACTAAGAATCCCTTCTTCTTTGATGGAACCAGGACCCCCCCCCCCCCCCCCCCTTTTCTTTGATGGAACTAAGGAACCCCTTCTTTCAGATTCAATTAATTATCTTGTTTGTTATTTGTTAAGTACAGGCTCACCACCTTGTGCAAGTTTCCGAAGAAAGAACTACTCAATGCTATTCAGTGGTTTTCAGTGCACTAATGATGTATAACCTCCTTCTGCCATCACAGCAACATCCAAGTTTCATGATGTCATGGGTGATGCGGAATCTAGTTCTAGAAGTTTTGGATTAAATGGTGAAGCGCTCGCATCACTTTCTGATATCTCTGTGGTTGAAGTCAGGACGAAGGCTCGTGGGAGACCAAATTCGTACTGCAAGATAATAAAGGCACCGCTTACACACTATACCCATTTACTGTTGTGCATACTCTTGACCTATTCATGTATATAATGTATCTGAATGTCTTGTCCTGTGGCAACTGTACAGGGATCCAAATGCTCACATTTAGGAATAGATGACCAGAGGGAAGCTGTTGGTACAACAGGTACTTGTTTGATATTTTTCTTGAATAAAAGTAGAGTGGCTGACTGGCTGTTATGCATGCTACACATGTTCACCAAGGAAGGCACACTATAATACACATTGCATGTGAAGAATGAGATGCTGGCATTTTCTCTAGTCATGTGTGCTATATTTTTGTTATGTTCTTGGTGAACTTATCAGAGAAGTTTCATCTTTGTAGTTGTTGCTCGGGAGCTTTTTTATAACCAGCCTGTGCGGAGAAAACAAATGCAATCTGGGTATATTTGACCTTTATTTATTGTTCACATGGACATGTTTCTCCGATTTCACAGTTTTGTATGATAAATAATTTGATTAATGTTTTCTAAATATAATATTTTGTAGTCATAAAAGAGAACTACACAATGTGAAGAAGTGTGTCCTGCGAATTGCACTTATTCATCCACAGCTTTCAGTCAGACTTCTTGACACTGACAGGTAGAGGTATTCTACTGTGCTATGCTAGGCATTTTAGTCTTACCTACATATTTACAATTTTCATGTCTTTTCTACAAATGCAGCGAAGATCAGTTGCTATACACAGTTCCTTCATCATCCCCTTTGCCTCTTATAGCAGACAGTTTTGGAAATGATGTCTCCAGTTGTCTTCATGAAATATCTACCTCACATCAAAGCTGGGCTCTTTCAGGGCACATCTCTGGACCAACAAATGTGTTCTGTAATAAGGTAATGTCATTTCTGTGTATTCTGAGCTGTTCGAACTGAAGTTTTGACAAATTTTCTTTAGCAAAGTGCACTTTTTTCCATTTCAGGATTTCCAGTACTTGTGTATCCTACAGTCCTATTCGGCAATTATTCGTTATCTACTTCCTTTTACCATTTTTCAAATACTTGAGTTGGAGACATCATCCTTTACTTCTCAAAGATATCAACTCGAGATTCGTCAGTAGAAGCCCAATCCATAATATTCTGAATAGTCTGGCAGCTAGTTTCCAGTCTTCTATTACAAGGACGATTGAAAAAACCGATATTCAGAGCCGAAAGAGGCAGAAGACTGATGTCTACCCTGCATTTTTGCTGAACTTCTTCTGCCCTAGATCTAGCTATGATCTACATTTTGAGCCTTCAAAGACTATTGTGGAATTCAAGGTGATTCAACGTATATGTGTGCTTTTTGAGTTCTGCTTTTCCCGTTTTTTTCTAGGAAAGCTTGATTTTTACTAGCTTGCTTGTATGGATATGACACCCACTTTGTTTTTATTCAAAATTGGACAAGCACACTTCGTGTCTCTGGCATCCTATATATCTAAGTAAGTGATCCTATTTAAATTCACATGCAAGCCATCCACATCATCAAGCGTATGTAATCCTTCCACTTTCCACTACGTGCAAGCCCTCCACATCATCATTTTTTTATTTTTTTATTTTTTCAGCAACAAATAATTGAACTTGAATGTCACAAGGCAATATAACATGCATCCACCCTCTATTTACCTCTAGGTTTGCCACTTGTCATATGGTGAGAATGTGGTGCAATATTATTCTCATATATTCTAATTTTATTTTGATAATTTCATTGCTATTACATTCCGCAGCAACTTGCGGGGGTGTTATCTAGTGTAAGAAATAAGACGTTGATGTCTTTTATGTTTTCCATTTTCAGCTGAATTTACTCTCTCATAGCTTAATTTTAATATTTCCTTCTTTTCTTACTGTTTAGGATTGGCAAAGTATCTTGTTTTTCTTTGAACAAACAATCACAAACTACTGGAAAAAGCATGTACCACAATCATCAAAAGGTTAGAGGCTAAGATCTTCATTTGCCTTGTAATGTCTTAAAACTGAATAATTTTGGAGTTCTTGGTATGAATGGATTTGTAACTGTTACCCTTTCCTACTGGCAGGCAAAGCTATTGATGATACCTGTGTTCCTCTGAAAGGTGATGGTTAGTGACTTTTGATGAACATATTTTACTTCTTTTATTCTCATTTGTTTTTCTTTGTTGTGACCTTTCTTCACGTGTTGTGGTGTTGTGGCTGCAGTGAAGTCGAATAGGGCCTTCCTAAAGCATCAGAATGTACAGAACAAGGAAGATGATGCTGATTTACAGCATCACACTCCACGCAAGAGTTCAGTCAGAGAAAGCAATTTTGGTACAGGTGCAGCAACAGCTCCTGAAGACCTGGAGTACTTTTCTTTTGATATGAAGCCATCCCCATGGCATGTCTGTTATCCAGATCGAATCAGCGATGCATCTGAACACTCTGACAATGTTGCTAGGAACGATCTTACACATTTTCCTGAAAGGGTCAGTTATCAGTGGTTGGAGGATGGTTCCTCCGAGCTAGAAGACTGTGGTCTTTCAGGTGCTAACCCAACTGTTTGGAAAAAGCGACGGATGGAAGGTATATTCCATGGGCATGCATATTCCTGTGAAGTTGGAAATTTTGAAGATGTGCAAACTGAAGGCCTTACAGCTGATAACCAAGAGTCTGAGATAATGGGTCCAGAAATTGATCTCCAAGAACCTTGCTTTGGGGTTGTCAATAGACCCAACAGAATTACCTGTGATTTTATGCATAATGAAACTAATATAAATGCAAACATGTCTGGCTGTGATGGATTATATACTGAATTTGATAGATTCGATGATGATTGCCTACTCAATGATGTCACAGAGACAATGGGTGATATTTCTTGCCCTGAGATGCCACACTTCAGTGATGGATTCTACCATGAAGGTTGTAGTACCCCCATTATCTTGAAAAGGTGCAGTACAAGAAAGCAGTTGGGGACTGCAGCAGGATATGTTGACGGCCTTGAAACTAATGCAGTTGCTCAGATGAACTTCCCTGATATCCATGCAGCGTGGGAAAGTGACGTCATGGATATGTCCTCCATCAAAGATAATCATCTTCATTTATCTCGTCCATTCTTGTTACCTGATACACCTAGCAGTCAAAGTCATGCAAGGACTGGCCTGGAGGAATTGCAGGGGAGATCAAGTAAAAGCTTTGCTTATTGGAACTGTGAAAATATGGACAGTGATTTTAGATCTACTCGGGACAGATTCAACAGTAATTCGTCAAGAATATGTGAAGGATCTAAACATTTCAATTATTTAGATGATGAACCTCAGTCACCGAATTACTTCAATCATGCCGATCAGTTTGTTTCTGAAGATGATGAGATACCGTGGAAATCAAAAATTGGTGCACCATTGTCACACATTATTTCTCCCGAGAAAAGTACCAATGGTTACCAGTTGAATGGCTCTTCTTCCCACCTGGCAAGCAACAGTGTGCTTATTAAAGATCTACGTAATCAAGACAATTTTGGATGCGACAGGAGATCCAGGTTTTCCAAGGGTAGATCTAGGAGCTGTTCTGCCCCACCATTTTACAAAGGCAAACGAAAATTCCCTGGATTAAATCAGCCTCGGACTAAATTGACAGCAGACGGTGATAAAGATATCCCCATTAAGGACTCAGAAGGTTATTCTTCTTGCAACCTTTGCCATCCTTGTGTATTGTGTTGTCAGTGCTAACTTTGTACTGTTCTAATGAAATGTAGAAACTGCACCTGCACCAGAGAATATCTCACATATGAGTGCAACCCAGCCTATTCCTGAGACTTGTAGCAGTGAATTTTCTGGCCTAAATTTCAGGTATTTTGCTATTGCCCTCATCTATGTAATGCTGAAAAAGTCCTTGAGCCTGTTACTGAACACTTCTCTCATTTGGGTCAGCTTGAAGGGAAACGTGAAAATGCATGAAGAGACATGTTCTGATGGGCTTGAAAATTTTACTGCTCAAATAACTAAATGGCGGGATGACTCTGACCAGCATACAGTTGAGCATGCATTAAAGTTTGAGATACTCACATATATGGACTTCAATATGGCCCAGTTACTGTGCGCTTATTCTATGCTTACTATTTTATCTCCTTGTGTAGGCTTTGGAGTCGCCGCATATTCCTACCGCATGCTACGGCGATATACTTAACATTTCTTCTGGGCCTTTACATCTCTCTTCTAGCTCGCTAGTTCCTGAATGTATTGATAAAAATTGCTTTGGGGAGGCAAGAGTTTTGTTGCAGCTGGATAAGAAATTTATTCCCGTCATATCTGGGGAAATGCTACTCCTTGTTGATCAGGTTTGTGGCTTATTACTTGATAAACAGCATTCCTGGCAAATGAAATGTTTTTGTAGTATATCTATTTATTGATTCTTTGCAGTAATAATAATTAGCAAATGTTCATGAAGTGGATCTTTGACTTGACTTCATCACACTTGACCACAGTTTTTTTCTTGTTGAGGTTTTTGGATATATGTCCAATATCAGAAAGTATTCCGATTATATCGCGATAGTGAATTCTGAAGCATGCATTCCTTATGTTCGTGTAATTTCCAAAGTAGATAATGCATGTATGATGACAGAAAATATTGTCGGAGATATTTAGAAAGTCATGTCCTATCTTACTCCTGTGCAGCATGCAGCTGATGAAAGGATACGTTTGGAGGAGCTCCGTAGCAAGGTTGTTAATGGTAAACTTACCAGGGAACAACTTTTAGGGTTTTTTCATCTTACATGGTAATATTTGTTGGATTTTCAGGTTTTATCAGATGAAGACCGAGGTATCACTTACTTGGACTCAGAGAAGGAAATGGTACCTCATGTTCTTATATTTGTCATCTGCTGCGTTGTGTTAATATAACATGTGTGGACATGCTTGAATGTTGTAGTGTTATAAACTGAGTTTTTGATAGCTAACGCTAAGATTTCCATGTGGTGCCAGGCTCTCCCTGAGGCTGGATTCCAATTGCTCCAGAAGTATGCTGAGCAGATTCAGAAATGGGGCTGGATTATCAACAATTCTAGCACTTCCTCTCATTCATTCAAAAAGTATGTGTTTGATTACCATCTGGTCTTTTTTTTATCGGCTTTGTCTTATAAGCTATTTTTCATGAAATTGTTTCACACGTTTCTGTTTGTTCATTTTAGTTTTCCAGTCCCCTTTTGGTAATTGACGCATCTCCTTCTCTTTTTTAACAACTTGAGATGACTGTAGTTTTCTTTAGATTTTGCAATTTTGTTAGCATTTACAGCATCCTTCAGTTGATACTAAGATATACCATTTACTTTATACTCAGGAACATGAACATTCTGAGGAAACAAGGCCGTGTAGTTACTCTTGCTGCTGTAAGCAACCTTTTCTATCATCTATATCCATTCAACGCGTTTGTAATATTGCTGTTCCTACATATGTCCCTTCAATCTTCCACCGGGTGAGGAGTCCTATTGGTTTGTACTATTGCTGAGATCCGTTCATTTCATAGGTAAATGGTTATGTTATAAAACCCCAAAAGTTTGTTTGATCTTTACCTTGAAATTGTGCATAGATTAACAATTACTGTATGAATGGGGAGAGAAGTTAACCTCAGGTTTCTCAAAAGTTTGAAAATAACAGACAAGCTGCAGAAATTGTTCTATACAATGTTTCCTTATAATATTCAGGCCATATCATCTTTATGAGATTCATATCACCATGTCTCTTGGAAAGAATCAATCATGTAAGGGATAATTGTTCTTCTAGAGTTGAATAATTTGCAATATCTATTGTGTGTTGTGGTATTGATAGCCCCTGATGTCTTAGGTTATCGTTATCTGCACTTTTGTCTTGTTACCTATTAGAAGTGGAATTGTTTGTTTGTCATCAATTTGACAAATATCTGGTGAAATTTTCTCAGCAAAAACTGCGTTATAGTATTTTTGCGTGCTAATGATCATCTACACCACACAGGTTCCATGTATTTTGGGTGTTGATTTGACAGGAAAAGATCTTACGGACTTTATTCAGCAGGTGATTCATACACTTCCTTTTAAGTTGTTCTCATTCATTTAATACATTTTGGTCTATGCTAGTCAAACTTTTCGAACGTAGGATGCTTTTCAGCCTTTTCTTGACACCCTATTTGTACACCAGTAGATTGTTGGTGCTCCCACATTTGAAAAATGCCAGTCAGGAAGTAGTAACCTGCGGGCATGGTTTCTGAACTATCATGTAAATTGGGCTCATGAGTGATTAGGCGAAAATTTGAATCGACGTGCCATTTGCAATGAAAAGAACCGCACCGATTTTGCCCACCTGCATGTGTGATTCTGTCACAGCTACTTCACTTACCCGTTGATATTCTCTGTAGCTTGATGAGAGTGACGGGTCATCGTCTATCCCCGCAGCAGTTCTCCGTATTCTTAATTACAAAGCTTGCAGAGGTAAACATCTCATCCCTCATGTTAGTACGCGGAACCTTTTCCTCAAGCATCTTCTGTAATCTGAACCTTGGCTGTAAGCGTCATGTCGATACTCATCCTTTGGTTTACGACTGCAGGGGCAATCATGTTTGGCGATCCCTTGCTACCGTCTGAGTGCTCTCTGATCATTGAAGAGCTGAAAGCGACGTCCCTGTGCTTCCAGGTAAACACAAGACACAAGAATCTCCGGTTCCTTTTTTTTTCCTTTTCTGTCGCCACCCCATGATTTAGTCAGCGAAGATGTCAGTGAAGATGGGAGCTTCCTTTTTGTTCTTCCATAGATGAAATGGCAATGCATTTCTCTTGCAGTGTGCTCACGGGCGTCCGACCACCGTGCCCATCGTGAACGTGGCGTCCCTCCGCCGCCAGCTCGCGAGGCTGGGAGCGCCGAGCGAGGCAGAGGAGCCCTGGCACGGCCTGTCGCAGCACGAAGCCAGCCTCGAGCGCGCCCGGACCCGCCTCAGACAGCTGAGGAGGCTGCGGCGTGGCACCGTGTAGGATGTAGAGGTAGGGAGACGAGGTACATAGCCCTCCAGAAATAGTGTGATTTGTACTGTAGGGGGAGGGGGCGACACTGCACAGTAGGCACGCATTCGTTTCTGCCGCGGAGATGATAAAGCAAAGCATCAACCAGTGTGCTTGTCAAGAGCAGTCAGTCACTTGCTCATTTTCATGTAAATACTGTAATATTAGCCGAGCCATAAAAAACTGTACAGTAGTCATTTTCTTTGTGAAGCCGTTTTGTTTCACTCTGGAGGATATCCTTGGTAGTGACTAGTGGATGATTACAAGCATACATTGTGTGGGGGTGATGTCCCCAACCAAATATTACTTCAGCGGTCATTCGATCTCGTTTCTAGCGATGGGTGGCTATTGCGATCTTCAAAGCCTGCTATGGCGAAGGCGTTGGCAGGTGTCTCTTTGCTTCACTGCTACTAGTGTCAAAAACGTTCTTGTATTTTGGGACGGAGGGAGTAATTGAGTAGACTCAGCGGGCGACGTAGTCAAACAAAGATGGCGGCTAGTATGGTTTTCGAAGTGTTATCAGAAAGGAGTTCGGTCATCCTTTAAAAAAAAGAAAAAGAAAAAGAAAAGAAAGAAGTTCGGTCATAAGATGCTCTTCGGGTTTCTTTTTATTGAGGAAAGATATATTTGGTGCTGCGGTTCTTTGTTCCGCATCATGGTTGATTGCGATAATCCCATTATATATCGACCCGATTTCACGTTATAGGGTCTCCCCCCCCCCCCCCCCCCCCCCCCCACTCTCTTTTTTTTCTCATTTCATTATGTTTTAGCATGTTGTGTTATTTTGCCCTTGAGGGCAGTGTGTTTGTTGTAGTAGCATCTATGTGACAACCTTACTGGTATGCTTGGCCGACCATCGACCAAATAATAATCAAAACATAGCAAAATAATAATGTATTAATTTTTTATTACTTTGGTATGCCTTTACTTATGATGAACATTTATTATGGTGTGGCTAGGTCTCAGTCGACTAAGACTTAAATCAAGTCTTAGTCAAGTGACAGAACGTATAAAAAGAAGAAGAATTTAAAGATTTTTTTGCACAGATCTCCATGTAAGATTTCATGAATATAGCATCGAGTCGACTGAGATTTAGCAAAATCACTAATTAAGGAACACTATTACTCCCACCTTTCCAGGTTGCGACAAGTGGCGCACTGCATGTGCAATGTTTGTTGCAATCTGGGAGCTTTCCCTTTTTCATAGATCCGTTTATTTAAAATATTTTATCTCTTGAATTGTGCGTCTTCACAGTTGGATTCCTTTTTTCATAGGTTTTGATGTTTTTTTTTTCACGAAAAAAGCTGGACGAAAAACCAAACCGAGAGCACGTTTTTTTCCTTCCCAAAAAACCGAACAACTGTGCCTCTCGTGGAAGGAAAAAAGAAATCACATTTTTGTTGTTTTGAGAGGAATGACCGTGCCTCTCGCGGAAGAAACAAAAACACGGTTTTTCCGTTTCCGAGTGCCTCTCGCGGAAGGAAAAAAGGAAATCACATTTTTTTTGTTTTGAGAGGAATGGCCGTACCTCTCGCGGAAGAAACAAAAACACGGTGTTTCCGTTTTCGAGTGCCTCTCGCGGAAGCAAAATAAAAATGCGTTTTTTGCGTAATATTTTTTATCCAAAAGCTAAGAAAGACCGATGAAAAACCGAAAAACCAAGAAACTAGAAAAAACCATATGAAAAGCCAAAAACGTGTGCGAAAAAATGAAAAAAAAAATCTAAAGGAGCGTCCAGAGCGCGACACGTGACGGCGGCTGAGAGCACCAAATGGCGCACTCTCAGCCCATCCCAGATCCGTTAGTTGCTCCTGAGATTTAGCAATCCCGATTTATAATAGATCTGGACCTTTTTGCGAAGAAAATTATAACCTCATATTTTTTTTTTGAGAAACACCTGTAATTTAGTGATACTCATAACAATTACAGATACACTGATTTGGATCTAAGATCCAAGAAAATGCAAAGTAACACCTGTAATGTGAAAAGAAAAACAAAATGAAAAAAAGCTGTGCCCAAACGAGGTAATCTTGGGCCCACGAGGCCTGTGTACAAAATGGATCACAACGTTGTTGTGGTGAGTCGGCCCATCTCTCTCCCGGGCTGGCGTCGTCGCATCGTAATATTGGCAGCCGCGCGGCGGCATTTCGGAGGCTGCCATTCCATTTCCGTTTCCCCCCAAATCCTCCCGCCCAATCCCCCCGCCGGCGGGACGATGGGCGCCGCCCACGACGGCGACGGCGACTTCGCCGCCACCCTGGCGCCCACGCCCGCGCCCGGCCGGGGCGGGGTGTACCAGGTGAGCGGCGTGCCGGTGGAGTTCCCCTACAAGCCGTACGGCACGCAGCTGGCCTTCATGGGCCGCGTCATCGCCACGCTCGACCGCGGCCGCCGCCAGGGCCGCTCCCACGCGCTGCTCGAGTCGCCCACCGGCACCGGCAAGTCGCTCTCCCTCCTCTGCGCCGCGCTCGCCTGGCAGCGCCACTACCCGCTCCGCGCGCCCCCCGCCCCCGCCGCCGCCGACCCCCTCCTCCACGGCGGCGGCTTCGTCCCCGACGACACCCAGCAGCAGCCCACTCCCGGTACTACTACACCCCCTCCCCCTTCTCTCCCCCTCTCCGTTGCGCCGGTTCTTGGATCGAGAACGCGCTGCTACTCATTCTTGGCTTGCTTCTCATTCCCGTGCGTGTTGCGGTTCTTGATGTTCAGGCGTCCCGGAGAAGGCGGCGGCGGCGGCCAAGAAGAAGAACGCGCCGACCATATACTACGCCACGTAAGATCTGCTCTCCCCTGAACTGAACCGTTGGGACAGTCTTGCCGGCCATGTTTCTTGGCTGCTTGTCCTGAATCGACGAGATGAATCCGGATTGATTTCATTCCCCTTCGAAAAATCCTGACTAGTTTCTTGGTTCCCTTGTCTGTCTGCTGCAGGAGGACGCACTCTCAGATCACCCAGGTGGTCCGGGAGCTGCGCAAGACCTCGTACCGTGTGCGCATGGCCATCTTGGTACTACCTAATGTTCCCATCTCAGTGCACTTCCTGCCTTTTTTCCTTTTTTGTCATTTAGAAACGGAAATCCATTCTCCGACCAATGTTAAGTAGCAGCGGCACAAATGACGCCAAGACATGTGTTCAATCATCATGTGGTAGTGTGTGCTGATGATGCGGTAATCCTCAGGAGCCACATTTATGTGGGGCTCCAATGTTCTGAAGTTAAACTGCATGTAGTTTGACCAGCCAGTGATCATGCAATGCAGGCCTCAAGGAAGCACTATTGCGTCAACAAGACCGCGTGCATGGCTGACTCAATTGACGAGGAATGGTAACATACAGGACACATTTCTTTACTAATTGTTTGGGTTCTTCATTGTAAACCATTTAGTGAGTCCTTTTTTTCCCTCATCAGCAAGAGGCTCCTGGACGACAAAGTTCAAGGATGCCCAGAATTCAAGTGAGTTTTCCTAGCTTCTTTCGTGGCAAAACATATTTAACCTTGATCACGTTTCCCCTTTCCCGACTAATGCAAGGAGAAACATGTATTGGCAGGAATGCACAGAAACTGAGTCGTCATCCATCCCTTCAGACCGGTGGCTCCTATGAAGTTCATGATATTGAGGATCTTCTTAGGGTCGGAAGACAAGTCAAAGGTTTGTCTATCTCTTTGGTTACATAGATTTTCCTGGAATCCTGAGGAACATATTAAGTCACCACTGAGTGCTGAAATCTATTCTACTGCCACCTTTTTGGTTATCTGCAGGATGTCCATATTTTGCTGCACAAACCATGGCAGAAGCAGCTCAACTGGTTTTCTGCCCATATAACTACCTAATTAGTCCAATTGTCAGGAGAGCAATGGACATTAATATCGCTGGCTCAATCGTTATTCTCGATGAAGCGCAGTAAGTCCAGACTCATGATTCTTTTTCAGTGTCAATCAATGGTTTCGTTAGTTAAGCTAGCAATATATTTCTTGTGGTTCCTAATCAGTTATCACTCTAAAGTTTTCTCTTCAGAGCAGTTTTAATAACAAAACGGTGAATTCCAGCTGTTATCCTTATTTCAAGTCCTTGTCTTGCAGCAACATAGAAGACATAGCACGTGATTCTGGAAGTGTTGATGTTGATGAAGAATCACTTAACAGTAAGATGATGACCACTGTTCTGTTAAAGATCATCTTTCAGAAAACATATCCTCCTGTTACAACTCATGCCAAGCTAAACTTATTTATTTCTCTGATAAAGGTCTCAAGGAAGAACTAGCAAAGTTAGCCACTGATCAGGCTGTTGGAAAGATATACCAACCCTTGCATGACATCATTGAGGTACATTTATGAGAAGAGAAGAATTCATAATCCTATTGTTCCCCATTAATAAAGGAAGAATACACCCTTAGTAGCAATGCTGGTGTCAGGGATTAAGCTCTAGTGCTTATGCAGGGGCTTAGCACTTGGATTGCTGCTCAGGAGGGTGATCCACGAGATAACGAGTTTGACAATCCTCCTTCATTGTACGTACTATGGAATCTTGTGTTGTTTCTTACCTGATCTATCTATCTAATGTTTTCCATGAGTTACCAGTATCAGGATCTTTAGAGAGGTACCGACTTTTTCCATTGGTTGATTTACTAGGGGCAAGATTGGCATTGTAAAAGAACATCTCTGAATTCACCCAGCTTTGCCATCCCTAGATGGAAAAAGTGCAAATTATCACTTTCATTGTTACCGTTCTTCGATTCTCCATCTCCACGCCCAAATAAAACCTAAGGTTTGGGAATAAATATGTGCTAGTAAATGATCCCAAGTAACTTATTGTCACCCAAACTCAGGAATTTATACCGTGTTTCAGTGTTGCAAACCAGACGGAAAGAGAATGGTGGAGCATGTAGCTGTGGCTACCGACCAAAGCCAACACCAATTAAATTGCTTAATTTATCTTTTGGAGTATGATGGTTAATAGCAATTCTAGAGTGCAGTCATTTTCTGAAAAAAAAAACAGTTGGGGCTGGAATACATTCACGTAAGAAGGTAACAATTGATAGTCTTACTCAGCTCAGAATTGAGGTTGCAAGCGCTAAATGTCCACTAGAAAAATCAAAGCCAAAAAAGTGTCTTTGCCATGTCATTTGCTGTTCCTGCTAAGACAAACAATTTAGTGTTCGCTTGAAAAATAGTGAAAAGTATATCCCTGTATTGGCGTTTTTGAATATTTTAAGTGTCCCTATCTGTATTGCCCCGATACCGACACATATCTGTATCGGTGCCGCACAGCCGATGGAATCTAAACCAAAGATTGTGTCGGCGTTTGGCATGGATTTGCTGTGATATGTAAAGTTAGAAGAGCTCCTCAGACTTTCAGAAGTTATGCATGATTGCTTAGCGCTGAGATGTTAGGATTTGATGGACCATTGAAACATGGCCAGTTCCTTCTATGATGCTGTGTAATTAGTGCAAATAACCTGGTACTGCACATGGAATCACAGTAGGCACTAAAGCATCTCAATTTTTTTTTCCTGTTATTAGATACATGTCTACTTATTTCCAGTACAAATTTCAAGCATATTAAATCCAAAAATCATCCATTAATATTTTGAAAAACTCCACCTTTTCAATGCAATGAAATGCAAAAGCCCTTTGCATTTTCTCGAAAAAAATATATTTTGAAAAACATTGGATTCCATCTTTTTAATTAATTTCCACTTGTACAATTCACTAGAATAACTACATGCTTGCAACAAAGGACGAAAGTAAGCATTTTCTTTGCATCCAGTTGATATAACCTTTTGTAATCCTCAGTTGGACTGGTGAAAATGCTGTGAAGGAACTCCAGAAGGCCGGTATTACTCCTGCATACTTCCCAATATTGCAGGAATGTGCGACGAAGGTGCTTCCCAGTTCAAGTTTCAAAATGCAGTTACTCTAGAGTAGTAGATTATATTCGCTAGTTTAATGTAGCTCTGGAACATTTTCTCTGTAATATTTCTTTCTGTGGCATGTGACTGTCAAGATTGTCAACATGCACCTTGATTCTTGATATTGCCTCTTGTTTTAGGCAGTTAAGGCTGCTTCGGATACTGAGTCAGAGGGAGACCACTTAACTGGTCGTGGTGCTATAACACTGGAGAGTAAGCAACACCTTGTTCCCCATTAATCTTCAGTAAACTTAATAACGTAATAATACCATGAATTTTTTGCAGGTCTATTCTCCTCACTGAGTCATTTTTTTGGTAGGAATGGGCGCCATTTGTATGATTACCAACTTGCTATCCAACGGTTTGCTCACAGAGAAGGTAGCCATGCTTACTCCTTGATAATATGTTTTCCTGATGATGTGGAAGGGGAGAACATTTTATCAAGGCAAAATTGGCTCTTGGACACTGTACATCAGATTCAGATGCTCTTTAAATTACGAATCTGGTTGCTTGATCAACTTTCAAGTCGTTGACAGTCTCATTACATATTTGAATCACATCATTTGCAGGTACTTCTGCCTTTGGAGTGAGAAATGTGATGAGTTTGTGGTGCCTCAATCCTGCTGTTGTTTTTCAAGACATTGCAGATCTAACCCATTCAGTAATATTGACATCTGGGTAAGTTTCACGTTGACGTTTCTCTTCTCAAAATGTTAGGAAAGTGGTTTAGTTTACGGTAGCAGCATATCGCTTCGAAGATGCACATATCTGCTAAGATGGCGAGTCTTAAATTGAAAAAAAAACCAGAAAAGAAAGTAAGTGTATCTACATGTCATGTATAACTAGTAAATATGGTAAATTTATGTATGACACATACTTGCTAGCTGGAATTTGGCCTAGCACAGGGCTTTCAGCCTTATGGATGTGCGAACAGGCTTTTCACCACCATGTAGGCACATGACCAGCTGACATATAATTGTTCCAAACTAAATAATTGGTTATCCACTTCTGGAGTTCTCTTTTCCAAAATAGCCCACAGTTTCTGTGCAATATCAGTTCAACATATAATATATAGCTGGCTCTTAACATATATCTCTGCAGAACACTCTCTCCAATGGGCTCCTTTGCATCTGAACTCGGTGTACAGTTTGATGCTTGCATGGAAGCTCCTCACGTAATCGATGCTGATTCTCAGGTGTGTCTCTTGCAAGTAGGTTGTGCTATAAAATACCTGCATAGCCAAATGGCGATCGTTTTTACTAACTATTGGTTGTGAAGTTAAGGAAAGTGGAACCATACTAGTTTCCCCTATCCCCACTCCAGAATTTTTTTCCGTTCCACACAGCATTAGCTGGTAAAATGTGAAACATGATTCCTTCTTCCCGCAAATTCGGTTCAAATTGCGCCATTGTAACGGAAATGAATATTCAGTTAAATGTTATCATAGATTCCCAAGCTTTATCTGATATTTTGTCTGAAAAATTGTGCAATCTGATAAATGGCAAGACAATGTAATAAAAAAGCCGTCTATTTAAAGTATTTGAAAGCTAAACATTTTGAGCTAACTGACATGGCTTGATTTTACTGTGCATGCCCAATCCTCTTAGAATAATGGTTAAGCTAGTTTTGTCAGGTTTCAATTTTTTTTTGCTAGTACTAACTGATCATCATTTCTCATCACTTGAAATACAGTGCTGTCGTGGACCAAGCAACATAGAAAAGCTTTGGCCTGATGAACTCTAAGCCTCTTACCCTTTAATTCACTCGTGACCTGGATAAGATATGGAGCTTGCATGCATAGCAGAGATATCATCATAAATCGTTTATGCCAAGCAATCACTTTGTGCGATTTCTCAGCCTATGTCGTATGGTGATGCAGGTTTTTGCTAGTGTATTGTCATCTGGCCCAACAACACATCGGTTGAATGCCAGCTATAAAACTGCAGATGCGTATTCTTTCCAGGTAACTAGTCATTGTTTTTTATGTCCTAACATAAATCCCTTTCTCCAAAAATTTAATGCTCTCATTATTATATAGGATGAACTTGGAGCTTCGATAGAAGAAATATGCAGAATAGTGCCTGGTGGTGCTCTAGTGTTTTTTCCTAGCTATAAGTTGTTGGACAAACTGAAAGTGCGCTGGTCTCAGACTGGTCAGTGGGCACGATTGAATGCTCAAAAGCCGGTGTTTGTTGGTAAGATCTATGCTGCTTCAGAAACTCTAAAAGACACTGTTTACATTTATGTTTCCTGCTTGTTGCTTATCTGAGATTTGTTTGTTTCAGAGCCTAGAGGGAGTACTGAGGAACTCGAGCCTGTCCTAAATGGATACTATAATGCAATCCTTGGTAAGGTTCCTCTTAAGAAAGGCAGAGGTGGTGCAAAACAAATTGTGAAGAATCGAGTGAGAAAGAATTCATCACAGGAATCTGCTAAAGGAGGAGCTGCTCTTCTTGCAGTTTGCCGTGGGAAGGTGCTAATTCTATCCATTTACATGTACACAACCATAAATGGATATGTACACATGCATAAGCCCCAATTTGAAAGTCTTGGTGCTGCGTGTGTGCCAGCAGCCATTAGCTTATGTTTTGTCGCTGCTGATTTTTATTTCAGGTATCTGAAGGAATTGACTTCTCTGATGACAATGCTAGGGTTGTTGTATCCTTTATTTTCATTGTTATATGCCTTAAAGAGTCCAGTGTCAAATTCTGCACTACTATCCAGTAGCATGATTGGTAATAGCGAACTGTTTAACATTTTTAGCTGTCGCACCTGTATGCCTTTGCTACCCAGCAATTTTTCTTGACTAAGACCTTAGGTCATTGTTGGCATTCCGTTCCCAAATATGTAAGTACCTTTTTTTATTCTTGTAGACATACGTGCAGTTCGTTTTGCTGTGTTTATTTCTGACGTTAATTCATGGATCAGAAATGATGTCCAAGTAAAGCTGAAAAAGAAATATAACGATTCCTACAAATCATCAAAGAATCTTTTGAGTGGGAGTGAATGGTACTGTCACCAAGCATTTCGTGCTCTGAATCAAGCTGCTGGTACGATACTAATTTATCTGTTGAAGATCATTTGTTGTAATTAAGATGTTTAAAATGGCTAATTACTATAATTGTTTTTCTAGGTCGATGTATTCGGCATAAATTTGACTATGGAGGCATAATTTTGATTGGTATGTCACTCAGTTCTCACTCCCAAATGTTTCATGGCTTGACAGGAAGTTGGTTCTTATAGTTTTCCATTTGATTGATTTGTATTCCAATGGATGCAATAAACTCTTCTTGATTCAAAATTACTTATGATCACTGTTGTTATTACAGATGAGCGATATCAGGAAGAGAGAAACCTTCTACACATTTCAAAATGGCTTAAAAACTCAATTAAGCATTATGGTAGCTTCCAGGAGACAATGGATAAGATGGAGAAGTTTTTTCAGAAGGCTGAGGTACTGATATTATTATGCATTTGATATTCTAAATGTGGATACACTATCTAAAATAAATGGTGATCTTTTCAGGAACATATTAAGATCAAACGTCAAGAAATGTCCACTAAGGATAAGTTGGGTGATGATCTACTTACATCACACGGTGATAAAAGAAAGTTGCATTGGCCAGAACCAAATTTCTCAAAACACTCTGTACTGCAAAGTAATCAGAAGGGTAAGTTGGATGACAATCTACTTGCATCACACGGTGATAAAAGAAAGCTGCCTTGTCCAGAACCAGATTTCTCAAAGCACTCAGTACTGCAAAGTAATCAGAAGGTAAAGAACGAACGTGGCAGTCTGAAGGTTTCAAACATAGATGTTGTGGGAGTAGACCATGAAAATTATGGCAGGTCTTGCACATCATCCGAAGCATGCCAGGTCTCTTCAAAATCTTCTGACTTCACAAAGAAAAAAAGCTACCCCGTACCAGGAAGTCTTTCAACAGCATGCCAACTCCCTCCATCGCATAAAATTCAGAATAATTTGGAAGACGAATCAGACATTGGTGGAAATCATGAAGTCGATATAAATGTTATCGACTTGGAAATTTGTGATTCTATGTCTGGGTAATCTATCATCATTCAGGCATGTTTGTTCCTGAGAATTGTGATGTAATTCAATTCTCATTTAATTACCTTGCTATTGTTTGCAGGCATGCAAAGTTAACAATCTTCACTCCACCAGAAGACAGGTCGCAAGAGCCTACTCTTGTGGAAAGAACTTCTGCTGAGGATCCAGTTGCTAGCCCCAGCATTCATTCTGAGGTAAATACATCCGCAGCGATGGACAATGGTGAAGATCAGGTCGTAGGCGTGTCTGCTTCGCTCTCAACAGCTAACAGAAACCAATCTTGCGTATCAACATCAGCGGGTACTCCTGAAAGAACAGCCAATAGAGGTTATCATTTGCATCATGAATCTTCAATGGACAGAAGCGTAAATTCCCAGTACCAGAAAAGGAGAAGGTTTAATATACCAGTGAGCTGTTGTACTGGCACAGAGCATTCTAATCCTTCTAATCCTTCAAGCACATCTTTCTGCAATACTGATTGTGCTGTTAGCATGGCGCCCGGAGATCTGAAGAGAACTGATGATCTGTGTTGTGAAAGTCTGAAAATGTCCAGGTGTGAAAATTTCAAGCTTGAAAGAAGTCACAAGGCGGCAGAGTTTGCATCAAATAAATCTGCAGGAACAAGGCTTGATATTCGTTGCACCACATGCAAAACGCCACTTGGATTACAGAAGGATGGCTTTCTTGTTTCATGTTCATTGGCATCGCCCTCAAAATTGTACTTGACATGTCTTTTAAGACATGGGCTATCAACTGTTGGCTTTGTAGAAGATCTTATGTCATCGCCACCAGCTGTGGTAAATGTTCTTGTATGTGATGCTTCTTCACTCAATCAAGGGATCCTTGGCAAATTCTGCAGCGAAGGCTCTGCTCATCAGTCTGGTGTTTGGTCTGAGAAGGATGGATGTGTATACAAGCCGGTAGCATGTCCTTTCTGCCCACGTGAAAATTCTTTTGCCACGGTGCTCGGAGCGCAAGTTCTTGCAGCTGATGCTTCAAATCTAGAATCATTGAACAAGGTACTCTGCACATTTTGATGCATCTTTTGATTTAGTACTATTTCCACACGATTCTAATTGCCCTCTCTTCGAACGAAGGTGCTCCTGTTTGCTAATCGTTTGGATCTCAAGAATGAACCATCAAATGAACAGGTACGTGGTTTTCCTTCCCATGCCTGTATCCCTTCAGTCATATTGCTGACATAGTAATAAGCTAACAAAAGAAAATACTGTTCTATTTTTCCATATCAAGGTTGCAAGAGATCATACAGTTGCTAGTAATCCCATGGGGACAGATGCTAGTAAACCCATGTCACCCCCACCGGTGATCGATCTTGAGAGTTTTGCTTATAAACCAGTGAAGAAGGAACCTGTGTCACTAAGCACAAGGAGGTCCAAGGTTAGTGACTAGTTGCGGTAGCTTATCTATTAATTACACTTTGCTTATGCTCAATTTCCTGTTATTCCAAATGCTGCCATGTTCAGCATAATTTGATCTTTCTTCTTTGTATTAGACTTTTCAAATAAATGGCCAACCTTTAAGATAGCTGACCATATGGCACTCCCAGAAGATTGCTGATAGTTTGCTGGTAGCTAAACAATCCCAGTTCTAGACATAGTGATAAACTTTTTTTTATGAGCAGCTTAGGTTACCTAGCACGAACAGATCCACGAAACCACAACTGGTGCATAACGTGGAGGACTCATAGGATGGATTTGGGCTCGTTCATTGGCGAACTAGGAAGAATTTGTGCCTTAGCAGTCAGCACTACTGGCACATATCATCCTTGAAGAAGATGCTAGCTCAGCTGTGGGGTAGATGAGTTGGAGAGATGAAAATTTTCATTGAGGTCGATGCATGTTCTAAATACAGAGCCATATGAGCATTATCTAACTTTTGCTGTGCCGTGCGTATTGTAATTGTAAATCTTAGGAAGGGCGACTGAACTTGGAACACTTCCACTGTATCGATGCGGACTTCTGATTTTATATATGATGTGTACCCAAAACAACAATGACGTAAATACACAAAATTTCCAGTGTCTGTATTTATAAGGATTGCTATCCTCTCTGTAGTCGGT
Source organism: Triticum timopheevii (assembly GCA_963921465.1). Classification (NCBI taxonomy): domain Eukaryota; kingdom Viridiplantae; phylum Streptophyta; class Magnoliopsida; order Poales; family Poaceae; genus Triticum; species Triticum timopheevii. The sequence goes on along the minus strand of OY997270.1, from coordinate 481,050,856 downwards.
GGGCTGTCAATAGTTTTAATTCAACCAAAGCTGAGCTATGTAGGCCCTTGCTCCATGCTATTCTGGAGATATCACAATTCACAAGCATCATATACACTTTTTTAGTGCCTATTATTGATGAAAAAGTTTTAGGCTAGCTCTTGCCTGCCTTAGTCCTTTACTTAAAATGTTATGAGGTTTTGATTGTGTTTTGCTGCAATAAAAAGGACATGAGGTTTTGACTACTGCCGTAGTTCCACTAAATTGGTTGTTGTAGCATTGTTACTCACACTAGATGACCTGGTTGCGCCAATGGCGCAAGGAGCGAGTTAGAAGGAATGTTATTAGTACTGAGTAAATAGGAGATGTAGATGGCAATATGATGCAATGTGAATTGTATTACAAATAGTGGATATTCATATATAGAGCAATATAAATGGATTTCTTATCTCACAGAAGCAAAAAGCTTGAGTAGACTCGGTCAGCATAGATATATCACATGGATACAACATAGCATCATGCATTCCAAATTTATATATGACCAGAGAGTAGTGCCAAAAGCAAACGGGTTCTTAGGGTGAAGCTATACACACAAAGCTTCATAGGCTATTTAGGTAGCTTAGTAGAGTAAACATGATGACCAGAGAGTAGTGCCAAAAGTAAACATGTTCTTTAGGTGAACCTATACACAAAACTTCACAGGCTAATTAGTTAGCACGGTGTCGCTGGTCATTTAAATAAAGTTGTTATAGCCGGTAAGCATCTTCCAAAGGTACATAGGCATGGAAGTAGACACTATTTAAAAGGGATGAACCAACGTGTTTCGAATCAGCTGCATAGGGTCATCAGTCAATCAACTGCATCCTGCAGATGAGCAAGTTCATTCTGCACATCAACATCAGCCTTGTGGGGTCATTGCCGTTTGTAGAACTGGTTGAGTATACACCGTCTTTAGCTATGTGATGAATCCCAGCAAAAGTGTTTTTAACTTGATACATATTGTTTGCAAAGCCTTTGCTAAGCTCTCTGATCTTCCAATTCTGCTCTTTGATCTACTTTTCTTTGTCTATTAACAAACCAATTAGATGCAATTCTCTTTCCTTTGTTTGTGTCAGTTCGTTGTAACTATAGTCCTTAGCACCTTGGCACACACAACCTCCATGTATCTGATAACTCGAGCCGCTGCAACATCCGTTGCAACTTCTATGGAATTAGATGAATATCCGGATAGTGCCATTGCTTTAGCATCATGTCGCTGATGCCGCGTGCTGGGACGGAGCTTGATTGTTACTGCAAACCTCTGTCCAACTTTGCAGTAGTAAAAATAGTGGTTACGCGAGCTGCAGCTTAATGAAAATGACCTCAAGCATGAACTTGTCTATGATGTCAACCTCCTCCATGATAGGTTCTGTTCACACATAAAAACAAAATCAAACCAGATACTGGAACCATTATGTGTGCAAGCAATAATGACCTAAAGGTAGATACTTACAAGGCATATTTATACATAATAAAGCATATGTAGTAGATCTACGAACATGCAAATACGTACTCAGATAGCATCTTCATATACAATGGTTTATATTTCGAGTTCATGCTAGGTTCATGGCTTTATATGAGATAACTTGGAAACAGAGGCAAAAAACGTAGAGATAAAGCTGGCAACTAATCAATATAATCATCTTCCAAGGAAAGGCAAGAAAATAGTGTGCAACAACAAAGCTTTTTTTCCGAAGAAAGCAAAGCTTTAGTTATTTCTTCAGTAAGAAACCAAATTCAGAAATCACAGTTCAAACAGAGAATAAAAGCTCCCCTATAGAGCATATAGGCAAAGAGGTAAGAACAAGCAGATCTAAAAACCAATGCCAATGTAATACTGGTATCATAAGCAATAGCTTCAGATTGTAAAATTCATCAGCAATGCAGCCACATAATTTTCACTCTTCTGTCTGTTTTTCCTATCACTCAACTCTCTATTTCTAAACCGCACCAAAACAGGGAAAGCCACGGGCATCTAGGGCGGAGATGAACTCAGACGTATGTACATTGGAAGCACGCATATGAAAGCTAGAAGGGGAAACCACAAATGTAAAGAGTGTGTATAACAACCACACTACACAGACGATAGGTCAACTATACTTCTAATCACTATAACAGAATTAGCAACTACTAATGTATTGGGCAAGTTGAAGCCTAGGTAGGGAAAAATAGATTGGAAAATTGATTTGGTAAACATATAAACTGATATCACCCGAAAAGAATCTCATGAGTCACACCAAGATAAATGTAATAAGAGTGAAAGAGGGGCATTTACATGAACAAAACATAAATGAGAGGTAGGCCTAGCTCCTGGCTGATGCTGATGCTCTTATGGTTAAAACCAAAAGCGAAGTACCATGGAAGTGCAACTTCGAAGATGTGTAAATCTTATCTTCAGAAACAAATAGTAGTGAATTTTCAAAGACCTAAACACTACAACAAGGACAAAAAAGTAAAAATAATCAAATTTATTTTGAAGTAACAATGATTATTTAAAAGGCTGGACTAAATTAGAATTGATAAAAAATGAATTCAGACCTCCTCAGGCTCAACGATCGATCTCATCACCCAGAGTTCAACAGCACTTTAAATGCAGAGTAAATTCAAATCTAAAATGGTTTCATTATTCCACTGACTCCGGCTACAAACAATGACCAGCTCAGAAGCAAGGAATAAGCCAATGAAGTAACTCCTCCCTAAATGAAAGATGTCATAAAGCAAGGGCACACACTCGGGAAAGATAGTGGTAATAGGAGAGCAGAAGGGCAAATGAAAGATAAAATAGGTATCGCTATGAATCAAACAACCAACATAGGGAAAAAATCCTAAGGATTCAAATCCTCCTCCATTCCTATGAAAATCCTTTCAATCAAAGGAGCCCTAAAGAGTACATGTAGGTAGTGGAAGAAAATAACAACTACCTAGGAGATAGCGCACTGGCTATAGCGCAAAGGAACACCACTGGCCTAGAAGAAATCGTTTCCTGTAAACAAGCATCATTAGGAAGATAGAACCAAAGATATACGGACGCGTAGAAAAAAAGGAACCGCTGATGCGTACCTCTCATACTACAACACCTCTCAAAGCAGATTCCTCTTAACATTCCCAGCTTTCGCAACAAATCATTCAAGAAGAAACCAGGCACAACACTGCACGCCGGACACAAGGGTCAGTTCTGATGCAATGCATAAATTGTTGGCAATCAACCTATGATCCGATGTAGAAGACAAACCTATGTAAGAATCTTGGACCACCACAAGGCCTCTACCTACAACCAACGGCAAGCAGCAACCTACAAAAAAAAGTATAGCCTGCACATCAGCCCATGGTCAAAGAATCACTGTTGTTGGACAGCAAGAATACAAGGAGAAAACGGTTCAGTGAAGAAAGGGGAAAATTCATGGTCTATGAAGAACGAACTACAATCACAAAGGATCAACGGATCAGACACGCACCTCAACCAGCTTCAAAGCCAGCAGCAGTCATTGCTTCCATGCATTGAACAAGGATGGGCCGGGGATGAATCTTTGCATACTCAGCTTCGGCTGATCGAACACACTGCAGGGTGGAACAGGAGGCTCGACAGCCGGCGGCGTGACCTACGCGTGGCTAGGCAGACCTTGCGCGTGGAGTCACGGTCGAGCAGGAGCAGTGATGGGTTCCAACTTGTGAGGATTTATGCGTCATACATATATAGTCAGTACGCATAGTACAATAATAGGATTGTTCCTCAAGGCACAGAAACCATCGACCGAAGTATATAAACACCTGGTGTAACCCTCCAAATTAAGTAGATGTGATGCACGGCGTAGAGGGTGAGCTCCATGTTTACTTCAGCAAGGCACATGCTGCAGGCGTCCCATGATGCACAGTCGTTGTCGCCATGTTTAATCCTCGCGTACTTGGTTTGGCACTGCCCTTTGCCGATGCTCGCTGTGTTGATCATGTGACGAGGCTAGGAAAGCCTGCAGTAGCACATGATGGTTGTAGTGATTGCTGCCCGTGCACCTCCTCATGAACCCCAGTGGGCCTCGACCTCCTCGCCCGTCCTCCCAGCGATGAGGGACCAGCTGGATACGTATATTCGTCATTCGTCATTTGTCAGCAGCAGAACATAATGTTCAGATCATTTCTTCAGCTCCATTCAAAATCCAAGCGTACCTGAACATGAGTCGTCTTCTATTTCTTGAGCCACCTACAGAGATTAGAACATTTGTATATTCCATTAGAAATCAAAACATCAACCTTTGCTAGCTTAACCAAACACACAAGAGTTATATTGCAGAGTAGAAAAATCCTAGTAACTTTTCCACCACACGAAGTAATCATAGTTATGTAACATGCATCTCAATCCTCATTCTATGGCTCGAGAGGAGAAAAATCATAAAACAGAGGAGGCAGATCAGCCCATGCCTAATGGATATCCATGTTTTAGTAAAGCAGAAGAATGCATGTTTTCCAAAACTATCTCGCACAAATTAGCACAGATCAAGGAAGGTCACCAAGAAAAAACAGCAATCTAAAAATTAGCAGAGAGGAAGAAGCAACACCGGAATAATGCTTTGAAAAGGTTGATTTGGTGTGAGCACAAACTGTGAGAAAAATCCAATGTGTATGTTTAGTCTGTGTATCAATTTTACAAAAGTGCAGGACCTAAGTGAAGGAAATATGCCCTAGAGGCAATAATAAAGTTATTATTTATTTCCTCATATCATGATAAATGTTTATTATTCATGCTAGAATTGTATTAACTGGAAACATGATACATGTGTGAATACATAGACAAACATATAGTCACTAGTATGCCTCTACTTGACTAGCTCATTAATCAAAGATGGTTATGTTTCCTAACCATAGACATATGTTGTCATTTGATTAACGGGATCACATCATTAGGAGAATGATGTGATTGACATGACCCATTCCGTTAGCCTAGCACTTGATCGTTTAGTATACTGCTATTGCTTTCTTCATGACTTATACAAAGTTCCTGCAACTATGAGATTATGCAACTCCCGTTTACCGGAGGAACACTTTGTGTGCTACCAAACGTCACAACATAACTGGGTGATTATAAAGGTGCTCTACAGGTGTCTCCGAAGGTACATGTTGGGTTGGCATAATTCGAGATTAGGTTTTGTCACTCCGATTGTCGGAGAGGTATCTCTGGGCCCTCTCGGTAATACTCATCACCTAAGCCTTGCAAGCATTGTAACTAATGAGTTAGTTATAAGATGATGTATTACAGAACGAGTAAAGAGACTTGCCGGTAACGAGATTGAACTAGGTATTGGATACCGACGATCAAATCTCGGGCAAGTAACATACCGATGACAAAGGGAACAACGTATGTTGTTATGCGGTTTGACCGATAAAGATCTTCGTAGAATATGTAGGAACCAATATGGGCATCCAGGTCCCGCTATTGGTTATTGACCGAGAATGGTTCTAGGTCATGTCTACATAGTTCTCGAACCCGTAGGGTCCGCACGCTTAACGTTACGATGACAGTTTTATTATGAGTTTATAAGTTTTGATGTACCGAAGTTTGTTCGGAGTGCCGGATGTGATCACGGACATCACGAGGAGTCTCGAAATGGTCTAGACATAAAGATTGATATATTGGAAGCCTATGTTTGGACATCGGAATGGTTCCGGGTGAAATCGGCATTTTACCGGAGTACCGGGAGGTTACCGGACCCCCCCGGGGGTTATTGGGCCTACATGGGCCTCGAGGGAGAAGAGGGAAGGAACCAAGAGGGGGCCGCGCGACCCTCCCCTTCCTAGTCCGAATAGGACAAGGGAAGGGGGGCGGCGCCCCCCTTTCCTTCCTCCCTTCCTCCTCCTTCCCCCCTTCTCCTACTCCTACTTGGAAAGAAGGGAGTCCTACTCCCGGTGGGAGTAGGACTCCCCCCTTGGCGCGCCCTCCTTGGCCGGCCGCCTCCTCCCCCTGGCTCCTTTATATACGGGGGCGGGGGGCACCCCATAGACACACAAGTTGATCTACGGATCGTTCCTTAGCCATGTGCGGTGCCCCCTTCCACCATATTCCACCTCGGTCATATCATCGTGGAGTTTAGATGAAGCCCTGCGCCGGTAGAACATCATCATCGTCACCACGCCGTCGTGCTGACGGAACTCATCTCCGGAGCTTCGCTGGATCGGAGGCCGGAGATCGTCATCGAGCTGAACGTGTGCTGAACTCGGAGGCTCCGTACGTTCGGTGCTTGGATCGGTCGGATCGTGAAGACGTACGACTACATCAACCGCGTTGTGCTAAAACGCTTCCACTTACGGTCTACGAGGGTACGTGGACATACACTCCCCCTCTCGTTGCTATGCCATCACCATGATCTTGCGTGTGCGTAGAATTTTTTTTGAAATTACTACGTTCCCCAACAGTGGCATCCGAGCCTAGATTTTATGCGTTGATGTTATATGCACGAGTAGAACACAAGTGAGTTGTGGGCGATACAAGTCATACTGCTTACCAGCATGTCATACTTTGGTTCGGCGGTATTGTGAGATAAAGCGGCCCGGACCGACATTACGCGTACGCTTACGCGAGACTGGTTTCACCGTTACGAGCACTCGTGCTTAAAGGTGGCTGGCGGGTGTCTGTCTCTCTCACTTTAGCTGAATCGAGTGTGGCTACATCCGGTCCTTGCGAAGGTTAAAACAACACCAACTTGACGAAATATCGTTGTGGTTTTTGATGCGTAGGTAAGAACGGTTCTTGCTCAGCCCGTAGCAGCCACGTAAAATTTGCAACAACAAAGTAGAGGACGTCTAACTTGTTTTTGCAGGGCATGCTGTGATGTGATATGGCCAAGACGTGATACTATATTTTATTGTATGAGATGATCATGTTTTGTAACCGTAGTTATCGGCAACTGGCAGGAGCCATATGGTTGTCGCTTTATTGTATGAAATGCAAACGCCCTGTAATTGCTTTACTTTATCACTAAGCGGTAGCGATAGTCATAGAAGCAATAGATGGCGTAAACGACAACGATGCTACGATGGAGATCAAGGTGTCGCGCCGGTGATGATGGTGATCACGACGGTGCTTCGGAGATGGAGATCACAAGCACAAGATGATGATGGCCATATCATATCACTTATATTGATTGCATGTGATGTTTATCCTTTATGCATCTTATCTTGCTTTGATTGACGGTAGCATTTTAAGATGATCTCTCACTAAAATTATCAAGAAGTGTTCTCCCTGAGTATGCACCGTTGCCAAAGTTCGTCGTGCCCAGACACCACGTGATGATCGGGTTTGATAAGCTCTATGTCCATCTACAACGGGTGCAAGCCAGTTTTGCACACGCGGAATACTCAGGTTGAACTTGACAAGCCTAGCATATGCAGATATGGCCTCGGAACACGGAGACCGAAAGGCCGAGCGTGAATCATATAGTAGATATGATCAACATAGTGATGTTCACCATTGAAAACTACTCCATCTCACGTGATGATCGGTTATGGTTTAGTTGATTTGGATCACGTAATCACTTAGATAACTAGAGAGATGTCTGTCTAAGTGGGAGTTCTTAAGTAATATGATTAATTGAACTTAAATTTATCATGAACTTAGTACCTGATAGTATCTTGCTTGTCTATGTTTGTTTATAGATAGATGGCTCGTGCTGTTGTTCCGTTGAATTTTAATGCGTTCCTTGAGAAAGCAAAGTTGAAAGATGATGGTAGCAATTACACGGACTGGGTCCGTAACCTGAGGATTATCCTCATTGCTGCACAAAAAAGTTACGTCCTGGAAGCACCGCTGGGTGCCAGGCCTGCTGCTGATGCAACTGACGATGTTAAGAACGTCTGGCAGAGCAAAGCTGATGACTACTCTATAGTTCAGTGTTCCATGCTTTACGGCTTAGAATCGGGCCTTCAACAACGTTTTGAACGTCATGGAGCATATGAGATGTTCCAGGAGTTGAAGTTAATATTTCAAGCAAATGCCCGGATTGAGAGATATGAAGTCTCCAATAAGTTCTACAGCTGCAAGATGGAAGAGAATAGTTCTGTCAGTGAACATATACTCAAAATGTCTGGGTATAATAATCACTTAATTCAACTGGGAGTTAATCTTCCTGATGATAGTGTCATTGACAAAATTCTCCAATCACTGCCACCAAGCTACAAGAGCTTCGTGATGAACTATAATATGCAAGGGATGAACAAGACTATTCCCGAGCTCTTCGCAATGCTAAAAGCCACGGAGATAGAAATCAAAAAGGAGCATCAAGTGTTGATGGTTAACAAGACCACCAGTTTCAAGAAAAAGGGCAAAGGGAAGAAGAAGGGGGACTTCAAAAAGAACAACAAGAAAGTTGCTGCTCAAGAGAAGAAACCCAAGTCTGGACCTAAGCCTGAAACTGAGTGCTTCTACTGCAAGCAGACTGGTCACTGGAAGCGGAACTGCCCCAAGTATTTGGCGGATAAGAAGGATGGCAAAGTAAACAAAGGTATATGTGATATACATGTTATTGATGTGTACCTAACTAGAGCTCGTAGTAGCACCTGGGTATTTGATACTGGTTCTGTTGCTAATATTTGCAACTCGAAACAGGGACTACGGAATACGCGAGCACTGGCCAAGGACGAGGTGACGATGCGCGTGGGAAATGGTTCCAAAGTCGACGTGATCGCAGTCGACACGCTACCTCTACATCTACCTTCGGGATTAGTATTAGACCTAAATAATTGTTATTTGGTGCCAGCGTTGAGCATGAACATTATATCTGGATCTTGTTTGATGCGAGACGGTTATTCATTTAAATCAGAGAATAATGGTTGTTCTATTTATATGAGTAATATCTTTTATGGTCATGCACCCTTGAAGAGTGGTCTATTTTTATTGAATCTCGATAGTAGTGATACACATATTCACAGTGTTGAAATCAAAAGATGCAGAGTTGATAACGCTAGTGCAACTTATTTATGGCACTGCCGTTTGGGTCATATCGGTGTAAAACGCATGAAGAAACTCCATACTGATGGGCTTTTGGAATCACTTGGTACTTGCGAACCGTGCCTTATGGGCAAGATGACTAAAACGCCGTTCTCCGGAACTATGGAGCGAGCAACTGATTTGTTGGAAATCATACATACTGATGTTTGTGGACCAATGAATGTTGAGGCTCGCGGCGGGTATCATTATTTTCTCACCTTCACAGATGATTTGAGCAGATATGGGTATATCTACTTAATGAAGCACAAGTCTGAAACATTTGAAAAGTTCAAAGAATTTCAGAGTGAAGTGGAAAATCATCGTAACAAGAAAATAAAATTTCTACGATCTGATCATGGAGGAGAATATTTGAGTTACGAGTTTGGTTTATATTTGAAACAATACGGAATAGTTTCGCAACTCACGCCACCTGGAACACCACAAAGAAATGGTGTGTCCGAACGTCGTAATCGTACTTTACTTGATATGGTGCGATCTATGATGTCGCTTACCGATTTACCACTATCGTTTTGGGGTTATGCTTTAGAGACGGCCGCATTCACGTTAAATAGGGCACCATCAAAATCCGTTGAGACGACGCCTTATGAACTGTGGTTTGGCAAGAAACCAAAGTTGTCGTTTCTTAAAGTTTGGGGCTGCGATGCTTATGTGAAGAAACTTCAACCAGATAAGCTCGAACCCAAATTGGAGAAATGTGTCTTCATAGGATACCCAAAAGAGACTGTTGGGTACACCTTCTATCACAGATCTGAAGGCAAGACATTCGTTGCTAAGAATGGATCCTTTCTAGAGAAGGAGTTTCTCTCAAAAGAAGTGAGTGGGAGGAAAGTAGAACTTGATGGGTTAACTGTATCTACTCCCTTATTGGAAAGTAGTTCATCACGAGAACCGATTCCTGTGACAACTACACCAATTAGTGAGGAAGCTAATGATAATGATCATGAAACTTCGGATCAAGTTTCTACTGAACCTCGTAGGTCTACCAGAGTAAGATCCGCACCAGAGTGGTACGGTAATCCTATTCTAAAAGCCATGTTACTTGACCATGATGAACCTACGAACTATGAGGAAGCGATGATGAGCCCAGATTCCGCAAAATGGCTAGAGGCCATGAAATATGAGATGGGATCCATGTATGAAAACAAAGTGTGGACTTTGGTTGACTTGCCCGATGATCGGCAAGCCATTGAGAATAAATGGATCTTTAAGAAGAAGACTGACGCTGATGGTAATGTAACTGTCTATAAAGCTCGACTTGTTGCAAAAGGTTTTCGACAAGTTCAAGGGGTTGACTACGATGAGACTTTCTCACCCGTAGCGATGCTTAAGTCTGCCCGAATCATGTTATCCATTGCTGCATTTCATGATTATGAAATTTGGCAAATGGATGTCAAGACTGCATTCTTGAATGGATTTCTAGAAGAAGAGTTGTATATGATGCAGCCAGAAGGTTTTGTTGATCCAAAAGGTGCTAACAAAGTGTGCAAGCTCCAGCGATCCATTTATGGACTGGTGCAAGCATCTCGGAGTTGGAATAAACGTTTTGATAGTGTGATCAAAGCATATGGTTTTATACAGACTTTTGGAGAAACCTGTATTTACAAGAAAGTGAGTGGGAGCTCTGTAGCATTTCTGATTTTATATGTAGATGACATATTATTAATTGGAAATGATATAGAATTTCTGGATAGCATAAAGGGATACTTCAATAAAAGTTTTTCAATGAAAGACCTCGGTGAAGCTGCTTACATATTGGGCATCAAGATCTATAGAGATAGATCAAGACGCTTAATAGGACTTTCACAAAGCACATACCTTGACAAAATTTTGAAAAAGTTCAAAATGGATCAGGCAAAGAAAGGGTTCTTACCCGTGCTACAAGGTGTGAAGTTGAGTCAAACTCAATGCCTGACCACAGCAGAAGATAGAGAGAAAATGAAAGATGTTCCCTATGCTTCAGCCATAGGCTCTATCATGTATGCAATGCTGTGTACCAGACCTGACGTATGCTTAGCAATAAGCTTGGCAGGAAGGTACCAAAGTAATCCAGGAGTGGATCACTGGACAGCGGTCAAGAACATCCTGAAATACCTGAAAAGGACTAAGGATATGTTTCTCGTATATGGAGGTGACAAAGAGCTAGTCGTAAATGGTTACGTCGATGCAAGCTTTGACACTGATCCGTACGATTCTAAATCGCAAACCAGATACATGTTTTTATTAAACGGTGGAGCTGTAAATTGGTGCAGTTCTAAACAAAGCGTCGTGCCAGGATCTACATGTGAAGCGGAGTACATAGCTGCTTCTGAAGCAGCAAATGAAGGAGTATGGATGAAGGAGTTCATTTTCGATCTAGGTGTCATGCCTAGTGCATCGGGACCAATGAAGATCTTCTGTGACAATACTGGTGCAATGGCCTTGGCAAAGGAATCCAGATTTCACAAGAGGACCAAGCACATCAAGAGACACTTCAATTCCATTCGGGACCAAGTCCAAGTGGGAGACATAGAGATTTGCAAGATACATACGGATCTGAATGTTGCAGACCCGTTGACTAAGCCTCTCTCACGAGCAAAACATGATCAGCACCAAGACTCCATGGGTGTTAGAATCATTACTATGTAATCTAGATTATTGACTCTAGTGCAAGTGGGAGACTGAAGGAAATATGCCCTAGAGGCAATAATAAAGTTATTATTTATTTCCTCATATCATGATAAATGTTTATTATTCATGCTAGAATTGTATTAACTGGAAACATGATACATGTGTGAATACATAGACAAACATATAGTCACTAGTATGCCTCTACTTGACTAGCTCATTAATCAAAGATGGTTATGTTTCCTAACCATAGACATATGTTGTCATTTGATTAACGGGATCACATCATTAGGAGAATGATGTGATTGACATGACCCATTCCGTTAGCCTAGCACTTGATCGTTTAGTATACTGCTATTGCTTTCTTCATGACTTATACAAAGTTCCTGCAACTATGAGATTATGCAACTCCCGTTTATCGGAGGAACACTTTGTGTGCTACCAAACGTCACAACATAACTGGGTGATTATAAAGGTGCTCTACAGGTGTCTCCGAAGGTACATGTTGGGTTGGCATAATTCGAGATTAGGTTTTGTCACTCCGATTGTCGGAGAGGTATCTCTGGGCCCTCTCGGTAATACTCATCACCTAAGCCTTGCAAGCATTGTAACTAATGAGTTAGTTATAAGATGATGTATTACAGAACGAGTAAAGAGACTTGCCGGTAACGAGATTGAACTAGGTATTGGATACCGACGATCAAATCTCGGGCAAGTAACATACCGATGACAAAGGGAACAACGTATGTTGTTATGCGGTTTGACCGATAAAGATCTTCGTAGAATATGTAGGAACCAATATGGGCATCCAGGTCCCGCTATTGGTTATTGACCGAGAATGGTTCTAGGTCATGTCTACATAGTTCTCGAACCCGTAGGGTCCGCACGCTTAACGTTACGATGACAGTTTTATTATGAGTTTATAAGTTTTGATGTACCGAAGTTTGTTCGGAGTCCCGGATGTGATCACGGACATGACGAGGAGTCTCAAAATGGTCGAGACATAAAGATTGATATATTGGAAGCCTATGTTTGGACATCGGAATGGTTCCGGGTGAAATCGGCATTTTACCGGAGTACCGGGAGGTTACCGGAACCCCCCGGGGGGTTATTGGGCCTACATGGGCCTCGAGGGAGAAGAGGGAAGGAACCAGGAGGGGGCCGCGCGCCCCTCCCCTTCCTAGTCCGAATAGGACAAGGGAAGGGGGGTGGCGCCCCCCCTTTCCTTCCTCCCTTCCTCCTCCTTCCCCCCTTCTCCTACTCCTACTTGGAAAGAAGGGAGTCCTACTCCCGCGCCCTCCTTGGCCGGCCGCCTCCTCCCCCCTGGCTCCTTTATATACGGGGGCGGGGGGCACCCCATAGACACACAAGTTGATCTACGAATCGTTCCTTAGCCATGTGCGGTGCCCCCTTCCACCATATTCCACCTCGGTCATATCATCGTGGAGTTTAGACGAAGCCCTGCGCCGGTAGAACATCATCATCATCACCATGCCGTCGTGCTGACGGAACTCATCTCCGGAGCTTTGCTGGATCGGAGGCCGGAGATCGTCATCGAGCTGAACGTGTGCTGAACTCGGAGGCCCCGTACGTTCGGTGCTTGGATCGGTCGGTCGTGAAGACGTACGACTACATCAACCGCGTTGTGCTAAAACGCTCCCGCTTACGGTCTACGAGGGTACGTGGACATACACTCTCCCCTCTCGTTGCTATGCCATCACCATGATCTTGCGTGTGCGTAGGAATTTTTTTGAAATTACTACGTTCCCCAACACTAAGTTACTGCTGTTCAGCATAGAGTAGAACTACCCTCAGTTGCAGCCTCAGCCCATATAAAATAGTCAGTCTACCAGCAACAGCGGCTACAAACCTCTTATAATCTCGCGTAACTACTTCAGTATCTGAACATACAGTAGAGTTCCTAACTGAATCAAGGGGAAGAAATGAGATGTTATTATTTTAAATGAGATGACATTTTCTAATCTAACTGAACGTATTGTAAGTACATCAGTTCCTGACATGGCAGTCTCACCAACAACAGTTTTGAAGTTAAAGTGAAATTGCACAAATTTTGTTTAAGCCACCACACCCCTCTTTTCAGCTTAGATGCCCTCAAAAAAATCATAAACATATCACATTAATCAATCTATATACATGACTTTACTCGATAATTAGAATCACTATGTGTTCCCGACCCATATATGTAAGAAAATCTAAGTGTTGGCCATAGTAACAATAATATATCTGGCAGTACTTAGGTGTCATGAATCACGGTAAGGGTATGTCTCTCTTCTCTTGTTCCTATACCTCTATTACCAAAAACTAACAAGCACACAAACCCAGTCGAATTCAAGTTCCTCAGAGAACAATGAGATGCACACTGAATGTCTGCTAATGCTTATGATGGGAACCACCCTTAGCTGAATTGAAAAGGTAAATATGTAGTCACCTGGCTGCTAGAGCATACAGAAGATAAGCATGGACGATGGAGAACTAACACCATGGACGCCTCCTGTACATCAGCAACCGCACCACCACATACAATGACTGCCACTACCATAGAACATCAATCCGCCACTGAGAAGATGAGCTTGGCCCGCGGATCGCCAAATCGACGGGCACATCAACCCCACCAACAACTGGATGGGAACACACCCATCTACAAGGGAGATGAAAGGAAAAGCAAGAGCACGATTACTAAGTTGGACAGAAAGGAAGAACAAAACACAAATCAAGAAAAGAAAATAGGAGATCATCACCACATATAGGACGCATCCGGCGATGAATTCCCTGCCACCGACAGTGACTTTCATCAGGACCCAAAGGACCTATACAAAATAAGAACAACAAAAATAAAAATAGAAGACCGTAGAGAACTAAAATTAGGAAAATAAGGAAAACTAAAACACGCATAAGGTTGTGCTGATGGCCTATCCCTCATTGCACATGGCATGGACATCCTTCACCGAAGCTGTGGCTGCCATTGCCTAAATGCCTAACCTCGCACCTCCCTGACACAAGAGATCAAGCCAACCTATATCTGAACATGTAAAAACTAAAAATAAAACAGGAAGGAGATGCAGTGGTGTTGTACAACGGGGAGGCAGATGGCGCCAGATACTTGCTCCTGTTGCTCCGGCTGGCGTACGACCTCTACCTTCCACTTCTTGCAAGGCCCCTGCAGCCGACAGCTTCATCCATGAGTCAAAGGGAGGAAACGTGAGGGACAAGCAGTTACAGCTTTACTAATCAAAAATCAAAAGAGGGAAGATAGGAACGAAGGAGGAACCGGCTGTACAGAGGCATATTTGCTCCACCTCGGTATGAAAGGCGACGAGCCGGCGACGCTCCTTCCGGTGACCCTCACCCATCCATCGCCGCACCTCCCTTTTCTCTTTCCTCTTCCTTTCTCCCTCCTCTCCTTCCTTATCTCTCCTGCAGATCAAATTGAGCGACATTGCCGTCGCCTTTTGCCTGTAGGTTGTCGCCGCCACGGGAGAGAAAAGTGAAGGGGAGGAGGAGGCGGTGCAGTGGAGAGCAGGGGAGGAGGAGACGGTGCAGTGGAGAGCAGGGGAGGAGGAGGCGGCGCAGAGGAGGGAAGGGGAGGAGGCGGCGGCGCAGAGGAGGGAAGGGGAAGAGGGGAGCGGACGGATTGGCTGTTGAGGGATGCGAGGGATTGGTGGCTAGGTTTTCACCGTGCACCCCCACTTCTCTCCCTTCTCTTACACATGATGCACACGGGACACACACGAGAAGCTGGGCCAGGGGACATTTGAGGCCCACTTGTCATGCACGAAAAAGCAAAATAAAGGAGTCAATAAGGACCACCGGCCAGGACTTTGACAGCACCGTAAAAAAATCTGTCGCTGTGAAATCGTTCGATCGAAAACGATCGCGCGGCGCAAAGGCCTCGGGTGGGCGGGTAGCCTAGCAGGCTTTATATGTTCAATAAGGTTGATATATATGCAGATTCTCCAACTTGATACTACATTGATCATTGTACTTATGTTCGTACATATTTGAACTGTAGCATAAATCTTGCCTTTAAAAGACCCCCACTGCCTTTCCATTCTTATCACATGCACATGCACTAGAAGTTTGGCACCCACAAAAACAACAATTACTGCTTATAATGATAGACGAGGGGTGGTAAAGATAGCAACTACATATACAAATGTTTGGAGTTGGAGGCATCGGGATATCCTTACGCGCTCCGATTCAAATGGAATCTGGTTACCAGTGTGATTGATGCATGATGATAACACTTGAATCCACATTTTGGTACACTTGATCTAGACCGTTGACAGAGAATTGACTGCGGACATCTATGGTATACTGTAGGATAGCAACATGCCGAGTGTAGACTGTTAGACAGTGTTTGACCAGTCACACTTCTACCGCATGTGTTAAACAGTGTATCTGCGACAATGATTACCATTTTTCTGGTGGGCTTGTGTCTATGTTTATAAGGGTTACTAGCCCCCCTTGATCCAATGGGGGTGGATACTTAATTTTGATTAAATATTAGAATGCTTAATGCCGAGCTTCCACAAGCCCCCGCTCCATGCTATTCCAAAGATAAGATCATATGAACCACGCATATCGATTGGACTTGGTCATGCTTTTGTTTTCTTTATGATGCTTGGTGCTGCTACACATATAAGGATTCCAAAGTGAAAAATGACACATGAAGTTGCAGTTGGGTTCTACAAACAAGTTAGGTGGCACTAGCACTATTACACATATAAGGATGATAGATATGCATGTTCTACAATTTGACACTACACGATTAGTTGATCATTGCATCATACGATCACATATTTCAAGCGTCCTTCCATCTGATGACAATCAAAACAATATAATTCATAGAAATCACCTGGATAGCACCATGAAAATTGATTGGTTCCTGATGTCTACGACATGTTGTAGTAGAGGAAACACGTCCAGTGTAGAATGTCACACAATGTCACATCATCTGGGTTCCGGGCAAGACGAAGATAGTAGTATAGTGAAATATATATGCGTAAACCGAAAGAGCCAAATTTAGATTTAACACTCATGTTCGGTACATAGCCTACTTACCATCTCAAATATAAAACTATTTCGTATTCTACCCTCTTGTTGTCACAACCAGCTCAAATGATGCCCCAATGTGGTTCTGCCGCAATTTTGTGGTGTGATAATATGCACTCCCTCCCGTTCACAAAAATGTGTTCTGGACACACCTTAGCCAAACTTCTCTAAACTTTGACTACATATTGTGTGAAATATCTGGACCGAAAACTTAAAATCATATGTATATTGATGTTGAGATATTTCTGGAATGTTTATTTTTGGGCTATTATGTATATACTAACGACAATATAAGCTAGAGGTCATACATCTAAAAGACCATATCAATAACAGAAATGCCACTTATTTGTGAACTTGGATTATAATTAAGCAGTTTGCAAGCTTCTTAGGTAGCTATGAAAGTTGCATTAAACCAACAATTAACTAAAAAAAACATAGCTGTACTCATTCGAGTGCTAAAAATTCAAACTTCCGAATTTAGTTGTCCATTGGCCAGCGCTTCATTGCCCATACATCACTGTAGAACTGAGTCTAGCACATGCATATGTAGTAGTACAGAAGCGGACTTTACAGGTGGTTATCGTACATAAGTGAACTCAACACATCCATATGAACAAAAATATAGAACACTCCTGGCGCCAATGACAGGTGGATTCACTCAGATTTCCTAACCCCACCCGGTCACCATGAGTCCATGGCACATGGGTTAGGAAATACTCACATCGCTCATCAAATCGGCAGATAAGAAGCGACCACTGGGTATAGAAAGGTCCACGGCAAGGCAGCATGCAACAAGGCCTCACGCACGGCGCTCACCACTCCCATCTTAAGTCGCCTTGATCCCAAGCCTCTCCTAGTTCATGTCGCTCCCACAAAAAGAACAAGCAAAAACCTCCACCGCAGTCGTACCTACTACTTACATGGGATTTGTTTGGGTGGTCCATTAGCCAGAACAATCGAGCAAGGAAATACTTTAGGAGTAAGAGGCATTCGGTAATATTTATGTCCTATGGCGCAGGAAATTTGAGAAGTCCAGATGGATACCATTACATCAAGCGAAAGAACCCCATGGGGAAGTAGACGTGCTAGAATGGCATGAAGTGGATTGAACTGCATGGAACTAGAGCTAGGGCGAAATAATTAGGAGATGGAACATTGGACCAGAAG
Organism: Triticum timopheevii; assembly: GCA_963921465.1. Lineage (NCBI taxonomy): Eukaryota > Viridiplantae > Streptophyta > Magnoliopsida > Poales > Poaceae > Triticum > Triticum timopheevii. The sequence continues at coordinate 481,033,002 of OY997270.1, read as the reverse complement.
AAAACGGAGGTCATGGGAGAGTAGTTGCAGCCCAATAAACTAATACCTTGCTTGATCTCCGTTTCAATCTTTGTATTGATCGCTAGATAGGACAACATTAGTCAGCTTAATTTTGTAATAGCACTAGTGTGACATTTAATTTCTTAACCTGCATCATACATGCGCCGGTAGAAACACGCTGAGCTCATGTTGGGATATTCTTGGACGTTGTGTGATTCATGAAGCCGCTGTAGTGTCAAAAAGCGTTTTACATTATGGGACGGAGGGAGTACCTTCTAGGAAGATCTTAAAAATTCAAACTACTCAATAAGACAAGTAGATAGTTACACAACAATGTAGAGTTAAGAATAAGCTGTTGTATAGTGTACCCGGAACAAAGCTGTCAAGTGCTACTTTGTACACGTAGATAGTATACACTAAAAGTTATAAAAAATGGAAAAGGAAACATGTACTTAGAGCAACTCCATTAGATCCCGTATCCCTAAAAAGACTACCGTGTAATGAAAGTTGGGGCAAAAAAAAAAGTTGGGGCAAAAAAAGGCCTTCAACAGTTCGCGTAAACCCTTTTACGGGACCCCGTATAATCACCTCCTCCATCCTACACGTTTACGGGAAGGTATCCACTCCTGTAAAATTTGGCGGGTAGCGCCGCCACCTGCACGTGCGAGTCACCGCCTCGCCGCGCTGCCGCCGCCTCCACGCCCGTGCACTGCCTCGCTACCACCACGTTGGGCCGCCGGTGCACCACTGTGACGCCGCCCTGCACTGCACCTCGCCGTTCAATGTCACAGTGTGTCAATGACATGCGGTTCCTACACCATTAGTTAGGTTTGTTTAACTAAAAACATAAAAGATTTTATGGAAAGAGGTTTACATGAACTAAGAAAAGTTTGATGTTTTAGAACTACCCGTAAATTATAAGGCCACCCCGTAAAACCACTTTTACGGAAGATTTTTATAGGAGCTATAGGAGTTGCTCTTAACCCATGTCAAATCAGCTTCTTTACGAATTAATTATTCTCATATAATATTCCATTGCCACACATCATACATATTTGTTATGCGCGCGCGCACATATATATATATGGGTGGGTCTATTCTAATAACACTCCTTAAGACGTTATTCTACTAACACTAATTCTTATTCTGCTAACACTCTACCCATTAGCTACCCGACCGGCGCTGACCTAGCAAACAGAAAAACCCACCCCTCCTCCCACAGATGCCCACCACTCTCCCTCGAACCCCACTACTCCACACTCCCTCCTCCACGGTACCCCACCAAACCACCACCTGCCTCCAGCACCGCCGCCGTCCACCACCTGGCTGGCGGCCGTGACCACGGCGGCGCCCCACCCCGACGCCTCCTCTCACTCCCGGCCGGCGCGCCTCCCTTCCCCAACCCACAACGCCCCCGCTTCCTCCTCCTCCCGGCTGGCGCCGCGCCGCCTCCTTCTCCCCTCCCCCGCCGCCGGACTTCCTCCCTCCCCCGTGGCTCCCAACACAGCACCCCGCCTGCCTCTACTAGCCCGCCGTCCCCCCTCCCTAACGAACTTGCTCGGACCACCCACCCATCGACTGCCTCGGCTCGCCTCAATTCTGCCAGAGGCTCCGCGGGCCTCGATCCGGTCCGGATGCCGCGATAGGTGGTGGATCCACCAGGGAGGGAGCGACCATGAGCGAGGTCTTCGAGGGCTATGTGGGGCAGTACTGCGAGATCTCCACCGCCCTCTCCCACAAGTGCGCCGCCACCTTCGTGGTCGACAGCGGTACGCACGCATCACCAGAACCCCAGGTCCCGGTTGTTTCTTCTGTATCTTGGTGTTTGCCTATTCCCTTCACCAGAGACGAAGCAGCGGAAGCTGCCCGAGAGCTTGAATCGCTGGTAAGAACCGACTGATCTCTCTGCAATTTCTGTGTTGGCCACGAAGGTGTAAAACCACGACAGTCGAGCTCACTTCGTCGGGTGATATTTTTTGTTCAGATGCAGCTCACTTCCCCCAAGTCGTCCGACGAAACAGCGAACAACACCATTCCTCCTCTCCGCTATGAGCAGCGCGCGGCCATCGACGACTCCATATGCAGTGCACTTGCAGGCGTCGGCTCTTGCATCTTGCAGGTGTACCTTTAGTTAGATGAAAAATCTCCTATGTAGTTCACTTAGAAAAACCAGAGAAGACAGAAAACAACTCTGAAACAAGTTAACTTCTTTTAGATGTAGTTGGCTATGTCCTGCCGAGCGGTTCGCTAATTATTGTTCTCGCAGAAGACAAACACACACCCACAATTTCATGTCTATAATTCACTTTAGTACATGTTGTGGTTCACTTGCCCTTATCTGTGAGGTTCGCTCGCACGGTCTACGCCCTTAAAAAAATACTATGTATGAAAAAAATGCTAAGTATGAAAAAAGACAAAAAAAAGTCATGGGGTTCACTTTCATAGTGTTGTGGTTCAGTTTCAGTGTTGTCGAGGTTCACTTACTCCCAAATATGAAGTGCAAAAAAATTGTTACGGAAATGACAAAAAAGTAATTAATGTGGTTCACTTCTCGATGGTGTTGCGGTTCATTTACGCCTGACGTGAAGTGCGGTCCACTTCCTCATCTGAAAAATTCATGTCTCACAAAAAGAAACCATGAAGTTCTCTTCTCGTCTGATGCAGTGCGGTTTTCCATCTAAAGTGGTGCGGTCGACCTTCTGATGTTGTTCACATCGTAGTTGTAGAAAAATATTATGGAAACGACCAAAAGAGTAATGCGGCTCACTTCTTGATACTGTTGCGGTTCATTTACGCCCGACATGACGGTGCACTTCCTCGGCTACGAAAATTATGTTTGACAAAAGAAAATCATGAAGTTCTCTTGCCTGTAGGATGCAGTGCGGTTTTTAGTTTGAAGCAGTGCGTTTTTCTGTCTGATGCAGTACATACGAAGATTTTGGGTTGTGAAAAAATAAAGTGTCCGCATTTCGTTAAAATCAAATTTCCTCTTAAACCGTAAGAAATCAGAGAGTGTTCCACATGAAAAAGATGCGCCTCATTGATATCTTTCCAATGGCGTATAATTTGAAACATTCTGACCAGTGGTTTGTAAAAATTTCACGAAAAACGGCCGCTGTCTCTCATCGTCAGCCGCACGAATTAACTAAAAACCGTAAGGAATCTCAAAAACATTTTAACATATGAAAGTTGTGCCTTGTCCGTAGCTTTCTAACGGCGTATCATACGCCTCATTTCGACAAATGGTTAGAAAACTGGAGCGAAAACAGTACCGGAATTTTTTTTTTGAAAAACAGAATTCCGTGATTTAGTAAATTCGAAACTGCTCTTAAACCGTAACGAATTAGAGAGAATAATAGATATGAAAAAGATGCGCCTCGACGATATATTTCCAACGGTGTATCATTTGCTTCGTTCCGACGAGCGGTTCAGAAAAAATCGTGAAAAAACGCTCGCTGCCATTCGTCATGGGCCGCACCATTTTCAAAACTGCTCTTAAACCGTGTGGAATCTTAAAAAGTGTTCAACATGTCGAAGTTGCGCCTAATCCATAGCTTTTCAACGGTATATTACACGTCTCATTCTGATAAATGGTTAAAAAATTAGAGCGAAAATAGTACTGAAAAAATAACGCGTGTAGTTTTTTTCGACGAGAAATTCACTCGTGTGAGTACTGCAGCACACTAGGTTCAAAGAATGACGTGCACTTGCGCTGAGCGTGCAGTGCGAAAGTGTTATCAGAATAGTTATTCTGCTAATATACTTAGTGTAGAATTTGAGGATATGCTTACTGTGTAGTAATGTGTGATGCTCATTTACCATATTTGTTTTTTCTTCAGAAATTACCTAACAGGCTAAGTGAGAGTTGTGGCATTGAGCCGGATGAAGCAAACATTGCTGGACTACGCCTTACCGTAAGGGGCTCCATCATGAACTGTGTTTACACACTGGACACAGACGGTCGCACTATGTTCAGCGCTACAGGATGGAACAATTTCCTTGCTGGAAAGAATCTCCAGATTGGATATGCCATCTTAGTGACCATCAGGAACACCGGACGCCATGCCTTGAGGATGATGCTGGTCATCGACCTCATTTAGAACTATGTATGTGGAGGGCAGTACATGAATGAACTGCTTAATTATGTATTAACGCTATGTACTAGTACTGTTTTAGCTCGTAATGTTTCTATTAACTAGTTATGTTTGTGAGATCTAGCTAGCTAGCAGCCACTTAAATATCAACTCCTAATGTTCTATTATCTAGTACTGTTCTACCGTGTAATGTTATATAGTATGTACTTAGTGTTAATGTGAAATGTAAATGTTACATGGTGTTGAAACACCTTATTTTTTGTGTACGAAACGTTCGTGGCGTGCAAATTACATTGTGCGCCGCTAGGTGAGTGAATATAGTGGTGGCGTGAAGGTGGGTGAAATAACTGTGCTCCTCGAGCTCCTCCCCTCCCCTCCCCCGACCCCACGCCCGCGCCGCCTCCCCGAGGGGCGGCCGGGGCGGCTCCCCCCACTCGCCTCTCCTTCCTCCTCCCCCGTGCCCCTCCCCCCCGCCGGCGGCGGCGGCGCCCCTGGATCTGGTCGGGCGGGCTGGCGGCGGCGGGCTCTCCCTTACCCCGCGCGCGCACCTCCTGACCCGGGGGCAGGGGTGGTGGTGGGTGCCCCTCGGCTGGCGGCGGCCTGGCGGCCTAGAGGTGGCTGGCGGCGGCCCGTCGCGGTGGTGGCGCCGTCCTTTGGCGGCGGGGCGGCCTGGTTGCGCAGGGTGGCCGGCGGCGCGTCCTCAGCCCAGATCTGGGCCCTTAGGGCCCCATCTGGGTCCTAGCGGGCCGGTCCTTGGGCGTAGCCTCGTTGTCTGCGGCGCGGTGAGGAGGAAGAGCGGCTCGGATTGGGGCGGCGGCACCGCCGGCGTGCCGGCAGCAGCGCGAAGGCGGGAGCCTTGTGAGCCCACGAGGGCTCGGCCGGGCCGGTGGGCCCATGGGCCTGGTGTGCTCCCGCTATTGCGTCCAGATGGCTACCGTCGCGGACGGTGGAGGTGGGGCCCTCCCGCGTGCCGATGGTGCTAATGCCCTAGTCCCGGCTCTGATTCTTCGTCGTGCTATCCTCACTTCGCGGTGCCGTGGTGAGACGGCGTGGGGGCCTCAAGACCGCGTTGGCGCACGATGGTGGCTGGTTTGGTGGCAGGCTCCGGGGCACCCGAGGTGCGGGTTGGGATCAGGGGAAACCCCTGTCGGCATGGCCAACACCGGCGTGGTGGCGCCTGTGGGTGCCACCTGACCTTCCGGGAGGGTGTCGGAGCTACCCTTCCCCTCGCCTCGTCGTGTACCGGGGGAAACCCTTAGCAGCAGCGTCGTCATCGTCGCGATCCTTCTTGGAGGTGTTGATAGGTGCCGGCGCTTCGGAGTCTTGGAGTCTAGTGGAAGATCCTGGTGGGCGCTGCGATCTCGAGGCTTCTTCTTTTTGTTGATCCGCCGTTTTCGGCATTTGTTTCTTTTGCTTTTCTCTGTCGTTTCTTTTGGGCGTGACTGTGCTGCTTCCGCCCCAGCACCTATCCATGTATGGTTCGGTTGGTTGCTTTGTATACAAAGCGGGGGGACCCTTTTTCGGAATATAGTGGTGGCGTTGCAAACATCGTATGCCAGAAACACGTATAATACTACTAACATAGACTCTAGCGCCACCATTATTTTTTAACACTGACGCCATATTAATGAGGTGGGGCTCTTACGCCAGCGATGCTGTTTTTGGCATGCCATAGCTAGGTTTTTCTGCACTAGTGCGTATGCATGCGCATGAAACTCAATATCTCATAGAATAAATGAATGACGTTTTGTAACAATAATGTTATATCAATGCCAAATATGCTATTGTGTTCGTGTGGGCACGAAGAAAAGACCAAAAAAATGGTTGTTGTCATCCCAAGAATTTGGTTCTAAGCAATGATTCACGTCGATGTGCAAAAAGATGTTGAGACAATGCAAAAATAAAATGGGGATAACCAAAGGGAGCTCTAATGACATGATGAGAGACTAAGCAAAAGATACATGTTGTATTAACTTTTTGTGGACAACGAACCATGTGCCATAGCATCTAGAAACATGGCGATGCACACAAAAATTATATGCCACCAACAACAATACTGGTGATGAAGGACAAAGTGAACACAAATTTTAAGTGCCATCAATATCTTTGATTTAATTTTTGGTAGAACAACTCAAGGGACAAGTATAGAAATGTAAGACGAGCTATAGATTAGTGGGAGAAAACTTGGGGTACCCAAGTGTGGGGGCACCGAGTACCCCCGCGCGTGCTTTTATTTTTGGCTCCCGATTTACAAACCTTTATATCTTTTGAACGAACAATCCAAATTAAGTTAAGCTGTCATATTCGTGTTTCTCGTGATGAGGACTTTCAAATAAGATCTTCTTTAATACATTTTGACGAATTTTCAAAATAAAAGTTAAGTTTCAACTCTTGAAACTTAGTACGAATGACCAATAAAGTTAAAGATTTTAGTACGAATGACCAATAAAGTTAAGTTTCAACTCTTGAAACTTAGTACGAATGACCACAAACCACAAAAAATGCGTTCAAATTATCTATGAAACTTGGTAAAAGCAAGCGAGAAAATCGCGAGTTTAAGATGACAAGTCATAAGTTTGAACGATTGAAACTTAAAACTTACTATGCCCTTGGGCGAGATTCAACTACTTCAGGAATAGCGAGACAAAAGGGCTGCCGGGCAGGGCCTGCAGGTGCTTGCCCGTGCACCTATGTGCCCCTGCAAATTTCCGTTAGATTTAGTTATGAAAGCTAATAGTACCATTTAGCATGGCGGTTACAATATTTCGTTGTCACACGCCAACGCTTACCAATAACCTAAGTACTCAATATATCATTTTGACAAAATACAATTATGTGGCATTAGATTGTAATGAATAACAGTTCACCCAGAATTAAAATAGTCATTGATTGGACACATAATTCCTCCATATCACAAATAAACAAGATTTTAGGCACTGACATGGCAACTCCACTGATAATGTGATGCCGCCCATACATGACACAAGAAGGTATTGTTCAGAATACGCCATAGCACCCCCCCCCCCCCCCCCCCCTGCTTCATCTTAAGGCACCCTCACCATGTATCATGGCACATGGGTTCAGAATACGCCTGCTGATAATTGCATGGGTACATCAGCCTTGATGCCACCACAGGATTGGGAAATACATTGATACCTGCCTCGCGCATGCTCTGTAGCCCCCGCCTTTAAAATGACACCCTGATCCTTGGTCTCTTTCTGTTTGCCCGCATCACTCGCCTCCCATAAAACACAACATCAATCGTACGGTCGGGAATGATGGTCAGAAAACTTGATTGGGAACCAGTTAGTTTGTTGGCCGGAACTAGAGGCCGTGCACGCTTTAGGATTAGGAGGTATGATGAAATATTGATGTGTTGTTGGGTAGTATAGAACAATAGATAGGTCATCCAGATGTAGAAAACTTTCCAATGCCTCTATATAATCTTTTTGAAGGACTAGCAAACACTAGCTTTTTTATATTAAGCAGGAAGAGGAAAAGTATTTACATGCAGCCAGAGTGTCTAAGATTGAAAGTTAGACAAGAAGAAAGAAAGGAACCCAGGACAACAGAGTGGCCGGCGAAGAAAAGATCTCTCATGTAATGCCCCGGAAGGGTGGCTGCAGCTCAGAACATTTCGCACCAGCCGATCGCCAGACGCTCATCGTGCCTTTGATTCACGAGAGCACATCGATCTCCATGGGCAATGAGATTTTTCCCCTGAAGCGCGTTCCTTTCCTGCCAGATTTCCCAGCGATCAGCAGCAGCAGTGCTTTTATTCCTTCATTTTGCTCCGCAGATGTAGCAGTGAACACAGACGACCACAACTCCTTGACCTGCTCAAAACCTGCCCAGTGCATGTCACTGCCTTTTCCCAGATGATCAGAGAGAAGGGAGAAATGCATACCATATGATCCGAGGTTTCCAGGTTACGGACACATAGCAGTTAGCACCGACACACATCATCGTGAAGAAGATGCTAACTCAGCTACATGCTGATGATTTGGCGTCGGAGAGAGACGAGAATTTTTGTCGAGGTCTATGCATGTTGTAAATACAGAGCCATATGAGCATGGCTAACTTTTGCCGTTCTCTGTGTATTGTAGTTGTAAATCTTAAGAAGGGCCACTCAACTTGGAACACGTCCACTGTATCGGTGTGGACGTTTGATCTTGTGATGTGTACTCAAAACAACACTGACGTAAATATACAAAGTTTCGAGTGTCTGTATTTATAAGGGTTGCTATCCTCTCTGTAGTTGATAGTTCTAATTCAACCAAAGCTGAGCTCTGTAGGCCCCTGCTCCATGCTATTCCGGAGAGATCACAATTCACAAGAATCATATACACTTTTTTAGTGCCTATTATTGATGAAAAGGTTTTAGGCTAGCTCTTGCCCGCCTTATTCCTTTACTTAAAATGCTATGAGGTTTTGATTGTGTTTTGCTGCAATAAAAAGGACATGGGGTTTTCACTGTACCGCCACGGTTCAACTAAAGTGGTTGTTGTACCACTGTTGCTCACATGAGGTTGATAGACTTGCAGATTCTCCAACCTGATACTACACTGATCATTGTACTTATGTTCGTACATATTTGAATGGTAGCACAAATCTTGCCTTTAAAAGACCCCACTGCCTTTCCATTCTTATCACATGCACACGAACTAGAAGTTTGGTGCCCACAAAAACAACAATTACTGCTTATAATGACAGATGAGGGGTGGTAAATATATCAAACTACATATACAAATGTTTGGAGTTGGAGGCATCGGGATATCCTTACGCGTTCTGTTTCAAATGGAATCTGGTTACCGGTGTGATTGATGCATGATGATAACACTTGAATCCACATCTTGGTACACTTGATCTAGACCGTTCAAACTGAATTGACTGCGGACATCTACGGCATTCTGTAGGATAGCCACATGCCGAGTGAAGACTGTTAGACAATGTTTGACCAGTCATGCTTCCACTGCATGTGTCAACAGTGTATCCGTGACAATGATTACCATATTTTCTGGGGGGCTTGTGTCTCTATGTTTATAAGGATTACTATTATTCCTTGATCCAATGGGTGTGGATACTTAATTTTGATTAAATATTAGAATGCTTAATGCTGAGTTTCCGCAGGCCCCTGCTCCATGTTATTCCAAAGAGTAGATCATATTAACCACATGTATCGATTGGACTTGGCCACACTTTTGTTTTTCGTATGATCCTTGGAGCTGCTGCACATAAAAGGATTCCAAAGTGAAAAATGACACATGAGGTTTTAATTGGGTTCTACCAACAAATTAGGTGGCACTAGCACTGTTACACATATAAGGCTGATAGATATGCAGATTCTACAATTTGATACTACACGATTAATTGATCATTGCTTCACACGTTACATATTTCAACCGCCCTTCCATCCAAGCACAGTCAAAACAATATTAATCCATAGAAAAATCATCTGGATAGCTCCATGACAATGGATCGGTTGCTGATATCTACGACATGTTGTAGTAGAGAAACATGTCCAGTGTAGAATGTCAGTGTCACACCATCTGGGTTCTGGGCAAGATGAAAAATAGTACTCCCTCCAATCCAAATTAATTGTTGCAGCCTTAGTACAACTTTCTACTAAAGTTATACTAAAGCTGCAACAATTATCATGGATCAGAGGGAGTAGTATAGTAAAATATACATGTGCGCACCGAAAGAACCAAATGTAGATTTAACACTCATGTTCGGTACATAGCCTACTTTATCATCTGAAACATAAAACTATTTCGTATTCTACCCTCTTGTTGTCACAACCAGCTCAAATAATGCCCCAATGTGGTTTTGCCACAATTTCATGGTGTGATGATATGCGCTCGCTCCCATTCAAAAAAAAAGTCATATGCATAAATTTGTCGAGAAATTTCTGGAATGTTTATTTTTGGGCTATTATGTACTGTATATACTAAGAAGATATAAGCTAGCGGCCATACATATTATATACCATATCATTAATAGAAACATCACTTAGTTGTGAACTTGAATTATAGTTAAGCACTTTGCAGGTTCTTAGGTTGTATGAAAGTTGCATTCAACCAACACGCAACTAAAAAAAGTTAGTCGTAGTGGCCCGCGCATCATTGCCCATGCATCACTGTACAACTAAGCCTAGCACATTCGTATGCAGTAGTACATAAGTGGACTTTATAGGCGGTTATCGTACATAAGTGAACCCAACACATCCATATGAATAAAAATATAGAACACTCTTGCCGCCAATGACAGGTGGGTCCACCCAGAAATCTTAACCCCACCCATTCACCATGAGTCCATGGCACATGGGTTAGGAAATACTCACATCGCTCATCAAATCGGCATATAAGAAGCCTCATGGTCACTGGGATATCGAAAGGTCCATGGAAAGGCAACATGCAACAAGACCTCACACACGATGCTCACTACTCCCACCTTAAGTCGCCTTGATCCCAAGCCTATCGTAGTTTATGTCGCTCCCATAAAAAGAACAAGCGAAAACCTCCACGACAGTCGTACCTACTTATGCGGGATTTGTTTGCGACCAGACCTTAGACGGTCTGATCTCTGTGCTTCAGTGTCATCCCTGGATCAGTAATGCTGACACGCACAGTACTTAAAGTATTTATAACAGAGTAGCAATCACACATTTATTACATTGAATGTATTCAAAGAGAACTTATTACAATAAATATGGCTTAAGGCCATCTAACAAATGATAACAGCGGAAGGCTTGGAAGATAAGTGAGTCCATCAACTCTAACGGCATCACTGAGTATAGAACCACGACCTAAGGCACCTTACTCATCGTTTGAAAAGTCTGCAACATGAACGTTGCAACCCGAAAATGGGTCAGCACATGGAATATGCTGGCAATGTAACACATAGAGAGTAATGAACAGAAATATGCTATACTACATGCATATACGGCTGGTGGAAAGCTCTATGGTTACAGTTTTTGCATAAAGTCAATTTTTCCCTACTGCAAAGGAATAAATTTTATTTAACTATCATGGTGGTTGTTAAACATTGAGAAGATATACATCCTCTCAATCCCAATTAAACATCATCATTAAACCCAACAAAATTAATTAAAGTAACATGATGAGATTCACATGATAATCCAAGTACTAGATAATCAAAACGTTCATAACCGGGGACACGGCTAACCATGATTAGTTTATACACTCTGCAGAGGTTTGCACACTTTTCCCACAAGACTCGATCTCCTCCGTTGGATTTCTCGCACTACAAGGTGTTTGAGAAACGGATGACCGAGACATAGTCTTTCAGAAGCATTTGCACCTTACGATCGAGTAGACAGTACCAACCTACATCCCCTACATCTGCTAGTCTACCACTGTAAGAGTTCACACGACTTAATCAACTATGCTAGAGCCCATAGTAGCTTGTGGCTGCACACGGAAGTTTCTAGCATGAAAAATCTCATGATCCCTTCGAGCCTGGGTGGCGGTCCATAAAGAAAAACAGGCAATCGCTGGAATACCCAGGTGCCTCAATCCACCCAGATGTGTGTTTAAGTTGCCACCTTAAATAAACCATTAAATAACAATCTCACATCTGTCATGGATACACTCACCCAATCCACGTCTACTAGCATGGCATGGCAATATAAGCAAACGTAGAAGTAACTCCCAAGGGTTTGATAATAAAACAGGTAATAGGTACTACCTCAGCTACTTCCCAAAACCCACATATTAATCAGATCCTAACCATGCAATTGTTTGAGGATTGATCTAATGCAATAAAACTGAGTAGTAAAGATGTATGATCAAAGTGTTACTTGCCTTGCTGATGATCCGTGAAACCTAGAGATTCGAAGTAGCAAGCGGCGCACTCCGGGTACTCTATCGCAAATAAACAAGCATACAATAAGCACTCATCTAAAGCACAAGTAAAACTCAAATAAGAGAACTAACCATAAAGTTCAACTTAAGAACTCCGGTTTGCAAAAAGAATCAAATCGAATGAAGCAACGAAACACAAACGGCGAAAGAAACAGGCTTCGTTTACTAATCTGGACTTAAGTCAAATTTTACAGTAGCAAAAACTTGTTTGAGTTGGTTAAACGGAAAGAGGGTTTCGAGACGAAACTCTCGCTTGAATCGCCTGATTCCGATAAACGAGCGAAAAGTTATACTAGAACGAAAATCAGATCAGAAATCGCAATCAGAAATAATCGCGGAAAATCCGAGAAAGAGAAAAACTGACGAACAGATTAACGAATAGACGTTCATTAACTGTGAAAGGATCGATATAGTTGACTAGAGGGGGGGGGGGGGCTGAATAGACAACTAACAATTTTTAGCTTTTTTTTACCAAATTAAACTTTGCATCAAAGTAGGTTGTCTAGATATGCAACTAAGTGAACAACCTATATGATGCAACAACAACAAGCACACAAGCAAGCAAGGAATATAACACAAGTAAGCTTGCAAAAGTAAAGGCACGCGACAACCAAGAGTGGAGCCGGTGGAGACGAGGATGTGTTACCGAAGTTCCTTCCTTTCAAGGGGAAGTACGTCTCCATTAGAGCGGTGTGGAGGCACAATGCTCCCCAAGAAGCCACTAGGGCCACCGTATTCGCCTCACGCCCTCACACGATGCGAGATGCCATGATTCCACTATTGGTGCCCTTGAAGGCGGCAACCGGACCTTTACAAACAAGGTTGGGGCTCCCTCCACAACTTAATTGGAGGCTCCCAACGAAACCACGAAGCTTCGCCACAATGGAATATGGCTTCGAGGTGACCTCAACCGTCTAGGGTGCTCAAACACCCAAGAGTAATAAAATCCAGACTAGAAAGTATGGGGGAAGTAAATATCCTTTGGTGGAAGTGTAGATCTAGGTCTCCTCCTTCAATCCCTAGCAAATCAACAAGATTTAGTGGCTAGAGAGAGATCGGGCAAGAGAGCTTGAGAGCATCAATGATGGAGTGAGAGAGGTAAGAGGTGAAAGTGGTAGGTGGAAGAACCACCTTATATAGCAACCCTAATAAATCCAACCGTTACTGTGTTTTCAGCACTGCAGCGGTACAACTGCTCCTTGTCCCGGTACAACCGGGGCTCACGGTGTATCGGCAGAACCCTACCAGGCGGTACAACCGGGCCACCAGGCGGTAGTACCGGTTTTAGAAAATAACTGGACCAACCGCCCAGCCACCGCTCAACTACCGCACTAAAACAGAACGGAGTCACCCCTGAGGGCGGTAGTTGGGCGGTGCGGGGCCGGTGCAACTGCTTGGCCTTGAGCGCTTGAGTGGCTAAGGTCAGAGCGGAAGAACCGCTCCAACCTCCGGTGGTACCGGTTGACGAGGAACAACCGGACCAACCGGACCACCACCACCCGAGGACCGCATCAAAACAGAAGCTTGACCGGTACTTGGGCGGTGCATGGCCGGAACCACCACCGCAGGTCTTTGCTGAGCCTGGTGGCGGTACCACCACCCGGAGGTAGCGGTACCACCGCTCGATAAAGATAGGGAAATGCCAAGAGCCAGCGGCACAACCGCTCGGACGAGCGGTACAACCACTGGGAAAACACAACAGACAGTCAAATCAAAAAGGGAGACACTCTCTCTCACACCTGAGGAAGACAAGAGAGGGGTGATGGAGGTGTACGTGAACGGGTTCCCCTACTCTTTCCAATGTGGATTCCCTCTTGATAGTACGGGTTCCCTATGACCAAAGAGATAAAAAGCGTAGAGGACTCCGTCTTCAATCTTTTCCTTCGAGAGAGAACAACTATCCGATGTAAGTCTAAGCATCGAGAACCTGGAACATTTAGCATAGGATTAGACCAACAAAGGGTTGTCATCATCATCCAAAACATAAGGTAGGGAAATGCCCTTTCAATCTCCCCCTTTTTGGTGGATGATGACAACAACACGATTTGTAAGATAGAAATCTATAGAATCTAGTCGGAGCTCCCCCTAGATGTGTGCCCCAATTTGAACTAGCTGTTAGAGAGCATGGGCACACTTTAAGGGCGAGACTCCCCCTAGATTTTATAGACTCGCCACTATAAGCACATAATATGAAGGTAGACAACATAACGGATAGAGAGCAATAATACCAATAATAACCAATAAACTGAAAATAAGATAACAGGAGTAGCACAAGTCTCACACAAAGCAAGTCGAGAAACGAACAAAGTTCAACTGGAGACCACTGACAAAGTTCAACACGCACATGGAAAAACACACACGCAAAACCCATGCAACTCCCGAGTTCTATAACACTCTCTCCCCCTTTGGCATCAAGACACCAAAAAGGAAAAGAGCGAAGCTAGCGCCCCAGAGCTCAGTCGTCCTCCTCGGACTCCTCGGTAGCATCTGGATCTTCATCATCCGATTCTTCATCATCGCCCCGATCTGAGTCCTCCATGATATCATCAGTAGCAGCAACAGCAAAGGAGGTGGAGGGATGAGGGGGGGGGGCTTCATCATCAGTCTAGGTGCTTAGGGAAGATATCCAACGCTCCTCCGGTGTGATGCTCTTCTCAGAGCCACTCTGAACCGACATGTTGAGGTGCTTCATCATTGCAATTTGGCGACGCCGGGCAAGCTTCTCATTGACATGTGCCTCATACATCCTCTTCTGGATGTCAGACTGAAGGCAGAAAGTCTTCTTCACCTTGGCAGCGAGCTTGTCCACCCACGAGGGCTTGGCCCCTGGCTCCAACTCAAAGTCCTCATCGTCAGAAGTGGCATAGACATCCTCAGGAGCATTGGCAGGGAAACGAGGCTCGGCGTGCTTCTTCTTCTTAAGGAGCTTGACTTCATGAACAGTGAGATTATCAGGAGAGGAGAGAGGCTCTCCAGGACGGCGAACCTCCCACACCGAGTTCAGAAAGCACATGACAAAAGGAGCATAAATGGGGACCTTCCTGTAGATGACCATGTTGTACATCTCGTGCCACAGCCAGTTGGACACATCAAACGTCTCCCCAGAGCCCACCTTGGTCTTCATTGCAACCATCAAGTCAACAACATAGCCATGGATTTCATCTTGATTCCCCACCTTGGGCAGAAGCACATTGCGAAATACGCGATGCATGATGTCATAGACCTTCACCAAATCCTTAGATTCTCCAATAACACCACGACCCCGAATGTACAGAGGGGCAAGCTTCTCCTTAGGCATGGAGTCAGGATGGTCATGGGGGCGAATGCTACCCCTTCCTTCCAGACCGATATCATCATACCCAATAGCATTGCAAAAAGTCCTCCAGGGAACTTGAAAGAGCTCATCACGGCACATGAAAGTGAGGGTGCGCGCGTCATCTTCTCCAAAGTGAACGGTAGCATAGAACTGATGGATGAGTTGAACATCAAAGTCACAGTTGACAGACATGAGCTTGACAAGATCAAACTCCTCACAGAGAGCCAAAGCCTCACCAAAATACTCCAGGTTGTTCCTCCAATGGTGAAGATCTATGGTCCACTGCTTGGCATATCTGTTCTTGTTATGCTCAAAGAGTTCATGAACAATCCGCACTTGCATATCATTCCGAAACTGAACGGTGGTCCAACGAGGAGCTATGGGAACCTCATAAGGATTCTTCGAGCGGAAGGCTTCCCAATCCTTGGCTTTCCAACGGTGCAGCGGCATTACCACACATTGCTTTGCAGCGGCAGACTTTTCATGGTGAGTGGGCTTGGTGGGAATCACAACCTCCTTGCTCTGATACCAATTGAAAGGATCGATATACCTTTTGATCCACCGCTTTACCATTGGGATCAATGCCAAGTTGGCACTTGGTAGGCATTGGAGTAGAATCCGGCTTGACATCACTTAGCTTGAATCTTTTTAGCATGTCTTGAGTGTATTTGGCTTGGTTGATGAAGGTACCTTCTCTTCTTTGTTTGATATCAAAACCAAGGAAGAACTTCAACTCTCCCATCGAAGACATCTTGAACTTGGAGGTCATGAGAGCGGCAAATTCCTAATTGAAAGCTTTGTTAGGGGAACCAAAGATAATATCATCAACATATAGTTGGCATACAAACAACTCCCCTTTCACCTTCTTAGTAAAAAGAGTGGGATCGATTTGCCCCACCTCAAATCCACGATGTTGTAACAACTCGGTAAGGTGGTCATACCACACATGTGGGGCTTGTTTAAGGCCATAAAGTGCCTTATCGAGTTGATACACATGATTCGGGAAGTAGGGATCCTCGAACCCGGGGGGTTGCTTGACATAGACCAACTCATTAATAGGACCATTGAGGAAAGCACTTTTCACATCCATTTGTTGCAACTTAAAGTTGTGATGGGAAGCATAAGCAATCAACAAACGTATGGATTCAAGGCGAGCAACGGGAGCAAAGGTTTCACTGTAGTCGATACCCTCGACTTGGGAGTAGACTTGTGCTATCAATCTTGCCTTGTTGCGAATGATGTTCCCATGAGCATCTTGCTTGTTCTTGAATATCCACTTGGTTCCAATGACGTTGTGGTTCCCCGATGGCCTTGGCACCAATCTCCACACCTTGTTGTACTTGAAGTTGTTGAGTTCTTCATGCATGGCATTGAGCCAATCCGAATCTTCGACCGCCTCATAGACCTTTTGAGGTTCAACACAAGAAACAAACGCGTGATGCTCGTAATAGTTTGCTAATTGTCTACGAGTACTTACCCCCTTTCTTAGGCTTCCAACCACATTCTCCATGAGGTGACCTTTGGTGGTGAGCTTGGAAGCAATCTTCACGGCACGACGCTCTAATTCCTCCTCGGATGTGGAAGAAGGAGGGTTAACTTGATCATCTTGAGCGGCGTCTTGAGCTTGTTCTTGATCTTGAACTTGCTCGAGGGGAAGAACTTGACCTTGGGCATCAATTGGTGGTTCACCACCATCTTGAGGTTGATATTGCCCTTGGTCTTGTTCACGAGGTTGAGGGCCTTCACTTTGTTCATCGGAAGCGTGTGGGTCTTGGGAAGGTGATGGCTCCACTTGAGTGGAGCATTGTCCTTCTCCTTCGGCCACAAGGGGTTCCTCAATGGGTAGAATATGACCAATACCCATTCTTCTTATGGCTTGGGGAGGAATTTCATCACCTACATCACAAGTACCACTTTGCTCCACTTGGGAGCCATTATTTTCGTCAAACTCCATGTTACACGTCTCCTCAATGAGTCCGGTGGACTTGTTGAGGACACGGTAAGAATGAGAGTTTGTAGCATAACCAACAAATATGCCCTCATAAGCTCTAGCCTCAAATTTAGACAAACGAACACCTTTCTTGAGAATGAAACACTTACACCTGAACACCCGAAAGTACTTGAGATTGGGCTTGTTACCGGTGAGTATTTCATACGGAGTCTTGTTCAAGCCCTTGCAGAGATAGAGCCTATTGGATGCATGACATGCTGTGTTGATGGCTTCGGCCCAAAAGTTGTATGGAGACTTAAACTCCGCCATCATGGTCCTTGCCGCATCCATCAACGTCCGGTTCTTCCTCTCCGCAACACCATTTTGTTGAGGGGTATACGGTGCAGCATATTGATGCTTGATCCCCTCATCACTAAGAAACTCATCCATGGTGTAGTTCTTGAACTCGGTGCCGTTGTCACTTCTTATTGTCAAGATCTTTGCATTATGTTAACGTTGAGCTTCATTAGCAAAGTCGATGATGGTTTGTTGAGTCTCACTCTTCCTCTTGAAGAAGTAAACCCAAGTGTATCTTGAATAATCATCCACAATCACAAAACAATACTTTCTACCTCCAAGACTATCAAAAGATGGAGGCCCAAAGAGATCCATGTGAAGGAGCTCCAAGGGTCTCTTCGAGTAGATGATGGTCGTGGGAGGGTGAGCCTTCTCATGAAGCTTTCCTTCAATACAAGCACTGCAAGCACTATCTTTGGAAAAACTAACATTTGTGAGTCCACGGACATGGTCCCCCTTGAGAAGACTTTGCAAAGATCTCATATTGACGTGGGCTAAACGGCGATGCCAAAGCCATCCCACGTCAACTTTAGACATTAGGCATGTCGCGGTCTTAGTGGGTCGCTCCGAAAAGTTTATCACATAGAGATCGTTCTCGACATGCCCAACAAAGGCTACTTTAAGAGTCTTGCTCCACAAGAGGGCCACTGTATCAATGTCAAAGAAAGTGGCAAAACCAATGAGTGACAGTTGACGAACGAAAAGTAGATTGTATGCAAGGGACTCAACAAGCATGACTTTCTCGATCGATAGATCATGAGAAACGACAACCTTGCCAAGACCCAATACCTTAGAATGTGAGGCATCACCCCACTCGACATTGGTGGGCATAGATGGAATCTTTTGCACGTCCACCACCAAGTCCTTGCTCCCGGTCATATGATTTGTTGCTCTACTATCGAGCAACCATGATCCCCCACCGGAAGCAAACACCTACAAGAGATTAATGCTTGGTTTTAGGTACCCATTTAGTAATGGGTCCTTTTATGTTAGTAACAAGGGTCCTAGGAACCCAAATAGACCATTCAATGTACTCATAAGGAGAACCATCAAATTTAGCATAAACATGCCCATCACTAGCACGACACAACACATATGATGGGTTAAAGTTGCCGGCTTTGTTGGAGGAGATGGTTTTGCTCTTTTTGACATCAACACCCTTCACATTTTCCTTCTTCTCCTTAGGAGCACCCTCTCCCTCTTTCACAAAAGTTTGCTTGAGAGGAGGAGGCCGTTTGGTCTTGTCGTTCTTCTTCTTGTTCTTGGACTTGGGTGCAAACCCAATTCCCTTCTTGGCCACAACTTCCTTCCGATTGCTCAAAAGATTGTTGAGATTCTTTTCACCTTGAATGCAAGTCACAAGGCCTTTCTCGAGTTGATCCTTCAACTTGGCATTCTCCTCCACAAGATGCACATGCTCACAACACGGGTTAGTAGCATATTCATTATCAACTAATACCATATGAGGAAAGGTGGCGTTTTCCTTGGTTAGCTTAACTTGGAGTTGAGCATGAGACTCCTTGAGGTTAGCATGAGCACCCTTCAAGACCTTGTGGGCCTTGTCAAGTATATCAAACTCCTCCTTGAGTCTAGCATGATCAACCCCAAGTTTAGCCTTCTCGGAAGCTAGCACACGAGACACGACAAGAGCATGATCAAGATCTTTCTTTAACTTAGCATGGTCATCGTTGTATGACTCCTTGAAAGTGCTAGTTATCGACTAGAGGGGGGGGGGGGGGGAATAGGCGATTTTTATGAAAGTCTTCAAAACGTGGAAGTTTTGAAGACAAACAATAGAAATAACCTAACTCATATGCAGCGGAAGATAAACTACAACAGGCAAGCCATAGTCAGGTATGCAATAGTGTGAAAGTACAAAGACTAATAGCAGCCAGGTAGTAAGGATCAGGATGGAAGATAGTATGAAGCCAACAAACAATAGTAGTCAAGCAATGAAGTCAAACAGGTACGACAAATAGGCAATGACTTCACGAAGACAAACACTAAGTAAAGGAAGGGAGAGGATTGAACCAGTCACTTGTTGAAGACACATGATTTGTTGGACCAGTTCCAGTTGCTGTGACAACTGTACATCTGGTTAGGGAGGCTGAGATTCAACTCAGAAGACCGCATCTTCACCTTATTCCCCTTGAGCTAAGGACACATAGTCCTCGCCCAATCACTCTGGTAAGTCTTCAAGGTAGACTTCCGAACCTTCACAGACTTCGTTCACCGGCGATCCACAATGACTCTTGGATGCTCAGAACGCGACGCCTAACCGGCTGGAGGATACACAGTCCTCAAGTGTAATAAGTCTTCAGGTCACACAGACAGAAAGACTTCAGTGATGCCTAACACTCGTTGGCTCTAGGTGTTTGGGCTTTGTCCTCGCAAGGATTTCTCTCTCTCAAAGGCTTCGAGGTGGGTTGCTCTCAGACGACAAAAGCCGTGTACTAACTCTGAGCAGCCACCAATTTATGGTGTAGGGGCTGGGCTATTTATAGCCACAAGGCAACCCGACATGATATGTCCGAAATGACCCTGGGTCACTAAGGAACTGACACGTGTTCCAACGGTCAGATTTCAAACACACACGACTGATGGATTCATGTACCTAGGGTAGGATCATAGGCCTGACCTAGATGTCCTACCCAAGGACACCCTTAGAAGAGATCACCTTCCAGTCAACCAACGAAGAAGGACTCACTCGACTGACTAGAAGGACTCGACCATGGAGACTCACTCGACCATGAAGATACACTCGACCACCAGAAGGTCAGAAGGCACTCTGCACTGCAACGGCCTGTAATTGAATAGACTTAATGATAGTTAAGGCACTTTATGTGGGGTGTTACCAGTAACGTCCCAGACTTAATGTACTTAAATCCCTTCATTATGTGGGATGGCAGGGGTCCTGGCACACTCTATATAAGCCACCCCCCTCCACAGGCAGAGGGGTTCGCACTCTTGTAACACCTATACACATAATCCACTCGACCGCCTCAGGGCTCCGAGACGTAGGGCTTTTACTTCCTCCGAGAAGGGCCCGAACTCGTACATCGCTTGTGTTTACAACCTCTCCATAGCTAGGACCTTGCCTCTCCATACCTACCCCCACTCTACTGTTAGACTTAGAACCACGACAGTTGGCGCCCACCGTGGGGCCGGTGTTTTAGCGATTTTGTGGAGAAGTTGCGGTATTTCTGAGTACTTTCATCATGATTACTGCTGGAGTTTTGGTTGAGGGGCGCGAGATCCGTCTTAGCGCTCTCACCTTTGTTGCCGACGACTCCGCGTGGCTCCAGGAGGCTCCACTCGACGTTGATGCGCTCCCCGTCTGCGGTGCGATGCATTTCCGCGCATGTGTCCGCGGCGTTCTGCTGCGGCAACCGTCGGCCCCCTATCGGTCGACTCCTTTATCGGTCACCCGTCCGGTCTCCCACCAGCGCAAGCGCTCTGGTCGGTCGAGGCTTCAGCGGTGGGTGAAGCACGCGGTTTCTCGCCAGACGGCCATCGCACAAGTTGCGGCAATCGAGCCCGACGAATCTCTCCACGGCCTGTTCGATCTGTCGACTGGCTCCATAGAGACTGCATCCGAATGCGATAGCAGTGATCCAGCGGCAGAAATTCTCATGGTCGACGGGCCCCGCAGTCCTCCCGGCTTCGCCCATGGTGGCGGAGCGGGCGGTGGAGGTGACCCCGCACAGGGCCACGAAGAGTACCAGCCCGAGACACTCGACTCTCTGCAGAGAGAAGAGCTTCGCCGCAGGAACATGGATGCCCTGCATACTCCCATTGCGGGAGAAACCCCCGAGGCTCGCGCCTTGGAGGAGGCACGTTTGGCCAATGTGGCTGAACGCGCTCGTCTGGAGAACCTTCAGCGAGCACTCGACGAGCGCGCGCGGCGACGAGTTCCCGAAGCCAGTCGACGTCGACTCTTCCCGCCGACTAAGGTATACCGCACGCCAATTCAGAATTTAGCAGCTGCAACCCGTATAGCAGAGTCCATCCAGCCTTCACAGTCGGAAGCTGGGAGAGGCTTGATGCAGATCAGAGATTTGCTCCGAGCAGGAGGGGACCAGAACTCAGCCGTGTCGCAGTCGCGCAACAGAATTCACAGTCGATCCGTCGCTGCGAATACGGTTCAGTCGGCTCACAGTCCCAGATCGCCTCCGCGGCGGGAAGGGCGCGACAACCAGTGAGATCAGTATGGAGACTGACACGACCGAGACGACAGGCGTCGAGTGCCCGTTTCCCCTCCGAGGGAAGGGTCTTACGCTCCTCGGCGACAGGATGACAGGCGTCAGTTCAGTGCGGGGCGAAGAGTTCCAGTCGACCCCAGGGAACCAGGCTTCGACACGCGATCCATTATCGTGCAAGGCTTGGTCGACCGGAACAGAGCCCATCGAGGTGGACCCGAGAGAGATGCACCCACGAGCAGTCGAGTGCATGTTTCTGGTCCAGAGTGTTTTAGTAGGGCTATCAGAGCCGCAGTGATTCCCCCAATTTCAGGTTGGCGACAGGAGTCAGCAAATTCACTGGGGAGTCCAAGCCTGAAACTTGGCTTGAGGACTACCGAGTGGCTGTTCAGATTGGTGGTGGGAATGACGAGGTGGCCATGAAGCATTTGCCCCTCATGCTGGAAGGTTCAGCCAGAGCGTGGTTGAATCAGTTACCTCCTAGCAGTATTTACACTTGGGAAGATTTGTCCCGAGTGTTCGTCAGAACTTATGAAGGAACTTGCAAGCGACCAGCTGGTTTGACAGAGCTTCAAGTTTGTGTGCAGAAGACCAATGAGACTCTCAGAGAGTACATTCAGAGGTGGATCACTCTGCACCATACTGTGGAAAATGTGTCTGATCATCAAGCAGTTTGCACCTTCAAAGATGGCGTCAAGAACAGAGAATTGTGTCTGAAGTTTGGTCAAACCAGGGACATGACCCTGAGTCGAATGATGGAGATTGCTACCAAGTACGCCAATGGCGAGGAAGAGGACCGACTCCGAAGCGGCAAGTATAAGCCAAGTCAGTCGGAGAAGGGAAATTCCAGTCGGAAACAGAAACGGAAAGCCAAGCCAGCAGCTCCTGGAGAGGCCCTGGCCGTGACTCAGGGAAAGTTTAAAGGGAAGCCAAAAGGATCCTGGAATCCTAAGAAAGTAAAGGATAAAGAACGAAACGACGTGATGGATATGCCATGCCACATCCACACGAAGAAAGATGAAGAGGGAAACATCATTTACCCAAAGCACACCACTCGCCAGTGTCGACTCCTGATCCAGCAGTTTCAGGGAAAACAGTCTAAGGACAAGGAGAAGGAGTCAGACAAGGCCGGAGACAAAGAGGACAGTGAGGAAGAATATCCGCATGTCAACTCCACTCTGATGATCTTCGCGGATGTGGAAAGCAAGAGTCGACTGAAAGTCATTAACCGTGAGGTGAATATGGTTGCCCCAGCAAAACCAAGTTATCTGAGATGGTCCCAAACACCCATCACATTCGACCAATCTGATCACCCGACTCATATTGCCACCCCTGGGAGGCAAGCTTTGGTGGTCGATCCAGTTGTCGAAGGCACTCGACTGACGAAAGTGCCGATGGACGGTGGTAGTGGGCTGAACTTGTTGTATGCAGACACACTGAAAGGAATGGGCATCCCGATGTCCCGACTGAGCACCAGCAACATGAGTTTCCACGGAGTCATACCAGGGAAGAAAGCCGACTCACTCGGCCAAATAGCTCTGGACGTGGTTTTTGGCGACTCAAAGCATTTTCGCAAGGAAAAGTTGACCTTTGAGGTTGTGGATTTTCAGAGCGCGTACCACGCCATTTTGGGGAGGCCCGCCTATGCACGGTTCATGGCTCGACCATGTTACGTGTACCTCAAACTGAAAATGCCAGGTCCCAAAGGAGTGATCACTGTCACTGGCGATCGGAAAAAGGCAGAAGAGTGCTTTCAGAAGGGCTCGAAGATTGCTGATTCCCAGGTGACAGCGGTCGAGTTCGAAGAATACAAGCAAAACGCAGATCCGAGTGATTTGTTGCGATCCAAGAAACCAGCCACAGAATCTGCATTTCAGTCGTCTGGTGAGACGAAGCCTGTTCACATTCACCCGACCGACCCCAATGCAGCCCCGACCCACATCTCCACGACACTCGACCCGAAATAGGAAGAAGCGCTCATCCAGTTCCTCCGTGAGAACTGGGACATTTTTGCATGGAAGCCAGCTGACATGCCAGGTGTTCCCAGGGGACTGGCTGAGCATCGCCTCAGAGTCGACAAATCAGCAAAACCAGTCAAAGAGCATCTTCAGCGGTCCGCCGTCCAGAAGAGAAAAGCTATTGGTGAGGAAGTGGCTCGACTGTTGGCGGCAGGATTTATCCGAGAGATATACCACTCCGAGTGGCTCGCTAATGTCGTCATGGTTCCCAAGAAGGACAACTCACTCCGCATGTGCATTGACTTCAAGCACATCAATCGGGCTTGCCCGAAAGATCATTTTCCTCTCCCTCGCATAGATCAAATTGTTGACTCGACCGCGGGATGTGAGAGATTGTCTTTTCTAGACGCATATTCCGGGTATCATCAGATCCGTCTGTATGGACCCGACGAAATAAAAATAGCTTTCATCACTCCATTCGGGTGCTTCTGCTATATCACCATGCCATTCGGCCTCAAGAATGCCGGAGCCACATTTATGCGAATGATTCAGAAGTGTCTTCTCACTCAAATCAGTCGGAATGTGGAAGCGTATATGGATGATATCGTCGTTAAGTCGCGAAAAGGTTCCGTCCGGCTTGCTGACCTCGCCGAAACATTTGCCAACCTCAGAAGGTATGATATCAAGCTCAATCCATCGAAGTGCACATTCGGAGTTCCTGGTGGAAAGTTACTCGGTTTTCTCGTTTCCGAGCGAGGGATCGATGCTAATCCAGAGAAGATCGGCACTATTCTCCGAATGAAACACCCTGTGCGAGTGCACGATGTCCAGAAGCTTACTGGATGCTTGGCCGCATTAAGTCGATTCATCTCACGACTCGGGGAAAAGGCATTGCCTCTTTACCGACTGATGAAGAAGGCAGACAAGTTCGAGTGGACTCCAGAAGCTGATGCAGCGTTTGCCGAGCTAAAAGCTCTGCTCTCCACCCAGCCGGTGCTTGCTGCTCCAATCAGCAAAGAGCCTCTGTTGCTTTATATTGCAGCCACAGGACAAGTCGTCAGTACAGTACTTACGGTCGAGCGGGAAGAAGAAGGAAAAGCCTTCAAAGTTCAGCGCCCGGTGTATTATTTGTCTGAAGTCTTGACTCCATCCAAGCAGAGATATCCTCATTATCAGAAGCTTGTGTATGGAATATACATGACCACGAAGAAGGTTGCTCATTATTTCTCTGATCATTCTATCACAGTCGTCAGCGACGCCCCACTATCAGAGATTCTGCACAATAGAGATGCAACTGGTCGAGTGGCGAAATGGGCGATTGAACTTCTTCCCCTTGATATCAAGTTTGAGGCAAATAAAGCCATTAAGTCCCAGGCAATAGCAGATTTCCTCGCCGAGTGGATTGAACAACAGCAGCCGACTGAAGTTCACTCGGAGCATTGGACCATGTTCTTCTATGGCTCTAAGATGCTGAATGGTTCTGGTGCTGGGGTTGTTCTGGTTTCCCCCAGAGGAGATAAGCTTAGGTATGTGCTCCACATTCACTTTGATTCCTCCAACAATGAGGCAGAGTATGAGGCCCTTTTATATGGATTGCACATGGCCATCTCACTCGGCGTCCATCGCCTGATGGTTTATGGCGATTCAGATTTAGTGGTCAACCAGGTGATGAAGGAGTGGGACGTGAGAAGCCCAGCCATGACTGGATACTGCAATGCAGTGAGGAAGCTGGAAAAGAAGTTCGAGGGGTTGGAGCTCCATCACATCCCCCGACTAAAAAATCAAGCAGCAAATGATCTGGCAAAGATAGGTTCCAAAAGAGAAGCCATTCCGAGTGGTGTGTTTTTGGAGCATATACACACTCCGTCAGTTAAAGAGGATCCCTTCACAGAGGAAGCTCCACAGCCCAAGAGTGCCACAGATCCGACTGAGGTTGAGGTCCCAGCAGTGGTCGACTTGGTCATGGAGGTTTTAGTGGTCACTCCCGACTGTACAATTCCCTATATCGCGTATATCCTGAGAAAAGAGCTCCCAGAGGATGAGGAAGAGGCTCGGCAGATCGTCCGTCGATCCAAAGCCTTTACCGTTATCAAAGGACAGCTGTATAGAGAAAGCCCGACTGGGGTTGGTCAAAAATGCATAACGCCAGAAGAAGGTCGAATCATTCTCAATGATATCCACTCGGGGACCTGTGGTCACCATGCGTCCTCTCGGACCATTGTAGCCAAAGCATACCGAGCTGGATTTTACTGGCCAAGGGCGAATGAGATGGCAAAGGAAATAGTGGACAAGTGCGAAGGATGTCAGTTCTACTCCAATATGTCACACAAGCCCGCGTCAGCTCTGAAGACCATTCCACTCGTCTGGCCGTTCGCCGTATGGGGGTTGGACATGGTCGGTCCCTTGAGAACAGGTCGAAGTGGTTTCACGCACGTACTGGTCGCAGTCGACAAGTTCATGAAGTGGATTGAGGCTAAACCATTCAAGAATCTTGACGCCGGTACTGCGGTTACCTTCATCAGAGAGCTGACGTTCAGATATGGAGTCCCGCACAGCATCATTACGGATAATGGGTCGAACTTTGACTCGAAAGAATTCAAGGATTTCTGCAACGCTCAAGGCACACGAGTCGACTACGCTTCGGTCGCTCATCCGCAGTCGAATGCACAAATAGAGCGAGCCAATGGCTTAATCCTCAAGGGTTTAAAACCCCGACTGATGCGTGATCTCAAGCACGCGGCTGGAGCATGGGTCAACGAACTCCCTTCGGTACTTTGGGGTTTGCGGACCACACCCAATCGGTCGACCGGAAGAACTCCATTCTTTTTGGTCTATGGAGCTGAAGCAGTCTTGCCGAGTGATCTTCTTCACAATGCTCCTCGAGCTGAACTCTACAACGAAGCAGAAGCTGAGCAAGCGCGTCAGGACGCAGTCGACCTTCTAGAGGAAGAAAGGGAGATGGCTCTAATCCGATCGACCATCTATCAACAGGACTTGCGTCGCTTTCACGCCAGGAATGTGAGGGGTCGAGCCTTCCAAGAAGGAGATCTAGTTCTCCGAGTGGATCAGCAGAAACAGCATAAGCTCGCTCCTTCTTGGGAAGGACCCTTCATCGTCACCAAAGTTCTCCACAACGGGGCATACCGTCTCTACAACGTCGAACACAATATCGAAGAGCCCCGAGCTTGGAATGCGGATCTGCTCCGCCCGTTTTACACTTAAAGTTTTCCACTCGGATGAGTTGTAATAAAATACTTCTGTAGTTCATGGATTTCGAAATAATAGTGCCATAATTCCTTCATAATTTTTGTCACTTTTTATCCCCCAGCGGGTGGCTTAGCCGCGAATCCGTTTCGCCTAAGTTTGTACAAATCCTACCGAGTGGTAAGCCAGACTTCCACTCGGAGGCTTAGCCGCGAATCCGTTTCGCCTAAGTTATAAAAATCCTACCGAGTGGCAAGCCAGACTTCCACTCGGGGGCTTAGCTGCAGCCCAGTGCTCGCCTAAGTTATTAAAGAAATCCTACTGAGTGAAGAGCAAACCTCTCACTTGGGGGCTTAGCTGTAGCCCAGCGCTCGCCTAAGTGATTAAAATCCTACCGAGTGAAGAGCAAACCTCTCACTCGGGGGCTTAGCTGCAGCCCAACGCTCGCCTAAGTTATAAAAAAATCCTACCGAGTGAAGAGCAAACCTCTCACTCGGGGGATTAGCTGCAGCCCAGCGCTCGCCTAAGTTATAAAAAATCCTACCGAGTGAAGAGCAAACCTCTCACTCGGGGGCTTAGCTGCAGCCCAGCGCTCGCCTAAGTTATAAAAAATCCTACCGAGTGAAGAGAAAACCTCTCACTCGGGGGCTTAGCTGCAGCCCAGCGCTCGCCTAAGTTATAAAAAATCCTACCGAGTGAAGAGCAAACCTCTCACTCGGGGGCTTAGCTGCAGCCCAGCGCTCGCCTAAGTTATAAAAAATCCTACCGAGTGAAGAGCAAACCTCTCACTCGGAGGCTTAGCTGCAGCACAGCGCTCGCCTAAGTTATAAAAAATCCTACCGAGTGGAGAGCAAACCTCTCGCTCAGGGGCTTAGCTGCAGCCCAGCGCTCGCCTAAGTTATAAAAAAATCCTACCGAGTGAAGAGCAAACCTCTCACTCGGGGACTTAGCTGCAGCCCAGCGCTCGCCTAAGTTAGAAAAAATCCTACCGAGTGAAGAGCAAACCTCTCACTCGGGGGCTTAGCTGCAGCCCAGTGCTCGCCCAACGAATAAGTCGACTGTAGTAGGCATCTTGCTGTGAACCTGCAAAGGACAATTCGAGCCAAGAGCAATCATATCCAAACATCAAATCCAAGTTTAGGTCGATACCTAAAGGAACCGAGAGTGCTCAGGCACTAAGCCTGTTAAGGTTTATCGGTTACAATTCCACTCGGCATACCGAGGCAAATTTAAAGTGTCGGGCTTAAAGAAAGTTTTTACCCCTCCCGTGGAGGGCTGGAAGGAGCAATGAACTCGTCGAGGTCGATCCCGTCTGCAATCTGGGTAGCAGCAGCGATGAAAGTTTCCATGAAGGACCTGAAGTCGTGTTTCTTGGTGTTGGCCACTCGGAGAGCCGCCAGCTTCTCTTCTAGCGCGTCCTTGCAGTGGACTCGGGCCAGACACAGGGCAACATCTGTGCCACACCGAGCCGAGGACTTCTTCCACTCTTGCACACGGTCAGGGACCGCGTTTAGTCGAGCCATCAACGACTCGAGGTCATTCTGAAGTGTCGCCCTGGGCCAAAGCGTCGAGTCGATGCGAGAAGTGGAGGCCTTCAGCCTTGCAAGATAGTCCACGACAGCTGCAACGCGGGACTCCAGTCGGAAGACATTCATGGCAACTTCATCATTCACCGGAGAATTGACAGGGTCAAGGTTCGGCTCCTACTGGCTAGTCTCTTCTTCAAAGTTTCGACAGAATTCTGCAAGGACAAAACGCCGAATCAAGACAATGGTCGAATGGAAGCATCACAGTTGAAAATGTTGGTCGAGTGTAAAAGATTACCTTCGAGCATAAGGAACAATTTCTTGGCAAGACCACCCAGGAAGCCTTCCAGGTCATTCTTCTTCCCAATCAACTGGTTGATCTTCTCGGTCAAGGTAGTCTTGTCAGTTTTCAGTCGGTCGACATCCTTGGTGGCAATCGCCAGAGCAGCTTTCAGATTGGTATTTTCCTGTTCAAGCTTGGTGACTGAAGCTAACTTCTCGTCAGCAAGCTTGGTCTTCTCAGCTAGCTCAAGGTCCTTCTTCTTCTGGGCCTCCTTCACCTTGCCTGCAAGTTACAGCAAAGTCAGATTTTGAAACAAATGGAAGGAAAAAGGAGTCGTCGAGGTCTCACCGAACATACCTTTGGTCTCCTCCTTCGCCTTCGTCAGATTCTCCTGCACCAGCTTCAGATCCAGCTCGAGCTGAATGTGCTTCTGCTCCAGTTCGGTATAGCAAGCCGCAAGGTCACAGGATTTCTACGAAGAACCAATCGACAAAATATCAAAGATAATTCAGTTCCGAGTGGATAAGAGAAAATCACACGTTTCTAAGACTACAGTCGAAGGCAAGCATTCGACCGTAGTCTCGGGGACTACACCCAGTGGGTGCACTCAGCGTGCCCCCACTAATTCTGTTCAAGACAGAGTCGACCAGTCGACCCCAAAAAAAAGACGTGCTCTTCAGACTGTAGTCGACCGCAAGCAATCGACCACAGTCTCGGGGACTACACCCAGTGGGTGCACTCAGCGTGCCCCCACCGGTTTCAAAAATCCATTCGATCCAGTCGAATGACGAAAAGCCTTTACTTATAAAGCCTAAGGCCGACTGCCAGCAGTCGACCTTAGCCTTGGGGACTACACCCAGCGGGTGCACTCAGCGTGCCCCCGCTAACACGGAGTTTTTTATCGACACACCCACTGGGTGATTGCTATGGATTTCAGAAAGAAAAAGTTTTGATAGCATATCCTAACAGAACAGGCGGTGGTTGACTGACCTAAACATTGCTTTGAAGGGCGGAGCTAGCGTCATAAGCTGCTTGGCTTGCATCCCGGATGATCTTCACCTGCTCCATCATGATCCCCGCTTGGCGTATCGCCTCCTTAGCAGCGCTGGCCTGGTCCTCTGGGACGTGATGTGTTGTGAAGAGCGAAGGTTGTGCAGCACTCGACGAAGTGGGATGAGCACTCGTCAACGGCACCGCGAAAGACACGGTGTGTCGAGTGGGGTTCTCCCCCTCCGTGACCACAGTCTCGGGAGCCGTCGCATCCTGGGTTGCCTTACCAGTAGACGCCTTCCTGCTCCTCCTGTGCCTCAGCGGTTCTTCATCCTCATCATCATCATCTTCAGGAAGGGTGATAATGTCATTGGGTGGAGCTTCAGAAAAAGAATCAAAGTTAGAAATCATGAGTCAGTCGACTAAGGACAGAATTGAGAGTATAGTACCAGGATTTGAGGTTGCTGCGTCCTCCATCTCATGGTCGTCAGCCTTGCCTGAGGTCTCAGAAGTTGCAGCACTGAAGTTCCAAAGAATCAGTCGACTAACTCAAGTATCAACCAGAGATAAAGCTTATACAAAACAAGGAGACTCAAGTAACATGTTTACCCGGATATGGTGGGGATGGACACCTTCATCTTCGGCAGGAGCTTGGTGGGTTTCGACAGAGCCACCTTCGACTGCTTCGGCGCCTTTTCACTCGGCACCGGAGAAGCGGTCCGAGGGCGTTTGGTCGACTGCGGGGCAGTCGCAACCCCCTTACCGCGTTCAGTCGCGGGGTCATGGACAAGTTTCGACCGCCTTTTCGAGCGCGGTGGTGCAACCTCCTCCTCCTCCTCTTCTTCGTCCTCATCATCGTCGTCGTCATCGTCGTCATCTTCGGCAGCGTCTGAATCCCACTCATCCTGGCTCTCGCCCCCGCTGGCTTCTCCCTCCTCAGTCGGAGCCTGAGCTCCATTGGGCATCGAATACAGCTCGGTAAGGGCCTGGAAGACGTCAAGACAGAGATCAATCGACCAAGTTGCAGAACATACAGAAACAAATTCGACAAATATACAATGGAAGGCAGAGCAAATATACCTTATCTGGAACGCTGTGATGGTCGAGTGGAGGAATCCTCCTGGATCCACGGGGATTATCCTTGTTCCCAGTGACCGCGGCCATCCATCTTTCCATTGTGGCGTCGTCGACTGCTTCCGGGTGGACTCGAGTCTCGTCTTCAGTTCCGCAGTACAACCACATGCAATGGCTCCGGAACTGAAGAGGCTGGATACGCCGCCGAAGGAAAACCTCCAGAAGGTCCATGCCAGTCATGCCGTCCCGAACCAACTGCACCACGCGATCCATCAACATCTTCACATCGGCTCTCTCCTCCGGAACCACCTTCAGAGAGGAGGGCTTGTTCACTCGGCTCATGGTGAATGGAGGGAGTCCACTCGACTGCCCCGGCGTCGGCTCATTCTGGCAGTAGAACCAGGTCGACTGCCAGCCCCTGACCGACTCGGGAAACGTCATAGCTGGGAAGGTGCTCTTATTCCTCACTTGAATTCCCAGGCCTCCGCACATTTGGACAACTTGGGTTTTCTCATCGCCTG
Organism: Triticum timopheevii; assembly: GCA_963921465.1. Taxonomy (NCBI): domain Eukaryota; kingdom Viridiplantae; phylum Streptophyta; class Magnoliopsida; order Poales; family Poaceae; genus Triticum; species Triticum timopheevii. The sequence continues at coordinate 481,001,664 of OY997270.1, read as the reverse complement.
GACTCGCCTTCTTCACAGTCTGAGAACGACACGTGAAGATGTGCTTGAACAAGCCCCAGTGCGGTCGACAGCCCAGGAAGCTCTCGCACATGGATACAAACGCAGCAAGATACGCGATGGAGTTTGGAGTAAAGTGGTGGAGTTGGGCTCCAAAGAAGTTCAAAAAACCACGAAAGAAAACGCTCGGTGGCAGAGAAAATCCTCGATCGACATGAGTGGCCAGGAGCACACACTCACCCTCTTCCGGCTGGGGTTGCCACTCTTTTCCTGGAAGTCTTGCGACGCCATGGGGGATCAGCCCGTCGTCGACCATGTCGAGGAGATCCTTCTCCCTGATGGTCGACTGGATCCAATCTCCCTGGACCCAGCCCTTCGACAGGCGGGATCTCGACGAAGACCCGCTGCGGCTGGTGGATCTCCCCTTCGCCTTCTCTGCCGCCGGCACCTTCTCCGCCGCCGACGCCTTCTTTGCGCGCTCTAGCACCGCCGTCTTCTCCTTGACCATGGCTGCCAGCGAGGTGCGCGAAGAAGAGCTTTGCGGAGGCGAAAGCGGGTGCGTTGGGCGGAGACGAGGAGAGCAGAGGAGAAAGAATGGAGCACTGTTCAGAAACCCTCACTAGTCGCATTTATAACATCCCTTCCGAGTGGATGACAGGTGGACCCGGTCAACCTAATCATATCCCGAAACAGTTGCATTGACACGATACGTGGCGGAAAAAGCGGCGCGGAGATCGAGGCATCTATGTCCTGTCCCGTCCGAGCGCCGCGGTTCGTTCCACTTCGCGCGCTTCCCCAAATTTCGTATCCCGTGGAATCCGCGAGCGGCAGATCGGTCTGTCAGACGCGAGATTTCCTGCGATCCGTCGCTCGGGAATCGGCAAAGTCTAAAAGATCACTCTACGAAAGACAAGAATGGATCGAGTCGACTGAAGAAAAGTTGCTCGTTATCAACAAAGAAGATCTTGGTCACGAATGACGCATAGCCAGTATACCAAAAATCAATCGGAAACAGCATCAACTCCTTCCTCATTCAAGCCTCAATCCATTCGGGGGCTAATGATGGATTCATGTACCTAGGGTAGGGTCATAGGCCTGACCTAGATGTCCTACCCAAGGACACCCTTAGAAGAGATCACCTTCCAGTCGACCAATGAAGAAGGACTCACTCGACTGACTAGAAGGACTCGACCATGGAGACTCACTCGACCATGAAGATACACTCGACCACCAGAAGGTCAGAAGGCACTCTGCACTGCAACGGCCTGTAATTGAATAGACTTAATGATAGTTAAGGCACTTTATGTGGGGCGTTACCAGTAACGTCCCAGACTTAATGTACTTAAATCCCTTCATTATGTGGGCTGGCAGGGGTCCTGGCACACTCTATATAAGCCACCCCCCTCCACAGGTAGAGGGGTTCGCACTCTTGTAACACCTATACACATAATCCACTCGACCGCCTCAGGGCTCCGAGACGTAGGGCTTTTACTTCCTCCGAGAAGGGCCCGAACTCGTACATCGCTTGTGTTTACAACCTCTCCATAGCTAGGACCTTGCCTCTCCATACCTACCCCCCACTCTACTGTCAGACTTAGAACCACGACAACGACAACTTTACTTGGGCTACAAGCAAAGCTGACTCATCCAGCTCTGGATAAGATTTGCTCTCATTGTCTTCGCTCGAAGACATAGGATTTTGGTTGAGCATCACTTCAGTCATTCTGACTTTGTTCACTTGGACCCCACTTAACAGTACGGTGGTTCCTATGACTCAACAAAGAAGAAAAAGGAAACAACAAAATGACACAGTCTTCATGCTCCATAGTCTTCACTCAATGTCTTCTCATGTCATAGTCTTCAATATGAATATCTTCACATACCACCATTGTCGTCAATGTCTTCATACATTTTTAGGGGTCATCTCCGGTAGGTAAACCGAATCAATGAGGGACACTACCTGCGTTATCCTGCAATTCTCACAAACGCATTAGTCCCTCAACCAACTTTGTCGTCAATACTCCAAAACCAACTAGGGGTGGCACTAGATGCACTTACAATCTCCCCCTTTTTGGTGATTGATGACAAACTGGTTGATGTTTTCAACGGGGATAAAGTATGTGAAATTGTAAAGGTTAGGGTATTGTCTTCATAAGTGGCAAAGGCTCCCCCTGAAGATGTGCATATAAGTAATTTGCTTTTGGAATGCAAATGCATATGGCAGGTTGTACTTGTGGAGATCCTCTTCAGCTTATGAAGATAATTCATCATGCATGAAATGATATAACTTAGAGAGTGACATGCATAATGAAAAATGGATGTCTACAGAATGATCTAAGTGCGGAAGTTATCATCGCACATGAAAAAGCAAGTAAGTAGCAGACGACCATCGAGTTAAAGTGTTACAACTTAAAGAACGAAATGTATCAGAAGCAAGAGTTGTAAACACTAGGCAAAATATAAAGCAACCGCCCATTTGAACCCGCTTGAAGACTATCAAACTCGTATGCTTCTCCCCCTTTTGTCAGTAATGACCAAAAAGGTTTGAAGACATAGAGCATCTACTCGTTCTCATGAGGAGTAGGTGAAGCAGCAGGGTTGTCGTTGTTGTTTGGCGGCGCAGACGAACTTGGTGCAGTGTTGATGCATGCAGAAGTAGGGGGTGGTGAAGTAGCATCGTCTTCATCATCGATCACTCTGGCATTCATAGTTGCCACGGAGGAAGAATAGTCAGAGTCTTCAAGAGATGGGGTTCTACGTAGGACAACATTCCGTGGAGGAGTGGAGTCAAACTTGAATCTTTCAGTGAAGCCATCATCTTGAAGATCTGCTTCAGCACTAAGTAGTGTCAAACTCTTCCATGATCGCCGACAGGTCTCGTGAGTGACAAAAGCATTCTTGGTGGCAAGATTTCGAATGCGATTGACGTCGACCAAGAGGCTTTGCATCTGTCGCTTGAGCCAAAAGTGATGCTTATCTTGTTTCTGATGCAGTGCCACAAGTAGTTCTCGGTCATTTAGAACGCGAGAGCGCTTCTTGGGTCTTTGGGCAATTATGCTCTCAATAGCTTCAGTTTGCGCACGACGAGGCAGACGAGTGTTCCCAGCCATTGGATAGATACGAGTTACTGCTTGGACTCCTTCCATGGGCTGAGTGAAGCTTTGGTGTTCAGCATTTTGAAGACAAAGAGGCTTCTTGGCAGGCTCAGGGTATATGGCTTCAACTGACATATCAACCTCTGGTAGAAAGATCAGATGATTGCGAGCAGAGGGCTGATAGTTGATAGCAGAGTGTAGCTTGATGAAGCGCATGACCCATGGAGCATTGAATTTCAGGCCAAAAAGGTCAGATCCAGACGCAGCAAGTTGCCGGATGAAGAATTCTTGTGTATTGAAGCTGATGCCATTGAGGATGTAAAAGACCAATGTCTTCATGGCTCCTTCAAGTTTGGCCACTGATGAATGCCCTTTGACAGGCCATAGAGTTCGCCTTATGATGTGATATATTGTGCGAGCCAGATACTCAAGGTCATCAACAAAGAACTCCTTAGGGTAGTCAGCGTCAGATGGTAGAGGCTTCATCATGCTCAACATCTGGCTCATGTTGGGCTCTGGATTATGGAAGATGCTCTCCAGTGCATTGCGGTGGAGTTGACAATCAGGTTCGTGCAGCTCTCCGGGAGTGGGTAGGCCAGTAAGCTCAATGACATCAAGAGCTTTGGATTCATGATGAACATTTCATGTCATCCACTCGAGAACCCATGTCTTTATATCCCTGTTGTAGCCGCGAATGTGGAGGGTAGCATAGAATTGAAGCAAAAGTTCCTCATTCCAATGTCCTTTGTCTGTCACAAAGCTGAGCAGACCTGCATCACGAAAGCAGTCAAGTGCTTCTTCTAAGCATGGCATTCCAGCAATGGCTTCAGTGTCGAGGCGCATATGAGGGAAAATGCTCCCTTGATCATACAGAACGCAGGAGTAATAGCTTCGCTGCTGATAGCTCCAGAAATGATCAGATGATATTCTTGGCTTTGTGTAGGGGTTCTTTGCGCTGTCAAAGAAGGTGTTGTGGCTTTTGAAGCCATTTGCATTGAAGGACCCTGTTGAGTTGGCAGTTCCTGGGAACCTCGGCAGTCTTGGCTTTGGTTTCTGGACCTGAGGCCTATGCTCAACATGATAATCAAACTGAGGACCAGAAGCAGTAGGCGGAGGGACCAGAACGGGCCATCGGACAGTGGTTAGCTCACCATGATTGTATGCTTGCTCAATAGTATAGGGCCTTGGTGGCGGAACATGAGCAGTGGCAAGAACTGATGCTTCAGGCTGCACAACAGGCACTTCAGGAGCAGTTGCATCATTGGCTTCGGGCACATTGGTTGGTGCAAGCTCCACATTAGCTTCAGCCATGACTGCGTCATTGGCTTCATTGGTGTTGGTGGTGGCAGCCTCAAGATTTTCAACCTCCACTTGATGAGCTAGAGGGTCGGGCACTGGCACGTTCACATCAGGAACAAATTCTTCAGTATTGGGGGGAGTGGGGACACATACGTCTTCTTGATTTTCATCGGCTGATGCAGCCGGATTATCTTCAGCAGCTTGGGCTTCAGACACGGAGACATTCACAGTCGGAGTGGCTTCTGGAAACACTTGATGTGCAACAGATGAGTGGCGCACTTCTCCTTCTGGAATGCTTGAAAGAGGGACCTGGGGCCTTTGTCCTTTGTGAAGCCTGCGAAATGCTGGCGGCGCCTTTGGAGATGGAGTTGGCTGGGCCTCAAAGTCTTCTTGTTCTTCTTGCACAGGTGGTGTGACTTGTGGTTGTTGTTGGGGAGTACTCGGGGAGTCTTGTTGCTGTGGGTGATCAGCCCATGATGCATCCTGAGCAATTGGCGTCAGAGGACGACCAATGTGGATGAGTTCGCTGTTCATGAGAACAGGCGATGATACCAGGTTGTGTTCAATCTGAGGAAGAACTTCATCATCTTCAACATTGTCATTGTGACAAATGTCTTCAGCAGCGGTGGGATCAACTGCTGGAATGTCTTCAGCTTCATAAGCCTCTGTGGAAGCAGGCTCATGAACTATCATCCGTCGTTCTTGGTGTTCAGATGTAGGGCGAACCACTGAGATAGGTTCAACAACTAAGGGCTCTGTGGGAGCAACCCGATTCTTCTTGGTTTTGCGCTTCTTCTTGGAGGGAGCAGCATCAGAGGCTTCTGGATTTTTCCTTTTTCTGGCTTCAGCCTCGGCAGCCCTCGTCTTCTTCAGTTCTGAAGCGGTTGACATGACCTTTGGTTTCGAGCCAGTCATGCTGCTTGGGAAGACTATGCGAGGTTATTCCTGCCTTGAAGATGTAGATGGGTCAGTGGACAGCTTCTTCTTCTTTGCAGCCATTCTTGGGTCAATGCCAGGATGACCAAGAGACTTGCGCTTCTCAGCCTCATTGTAGGCTAGCACACACTTGTCAGCCAGACTCTTCATACGCTCACGAGAGCCTTGAGCTTCTTCACGCTTCTTGTGAAAGGCTTCTTTGAGCTCGTGCATCATGATCTTGAAGTTTTTGACACCTTGCACGCTGAGCTTGGCCACATGCTTCTTGAACTGAGCTTTCTCATAGTCGATCTTGTGCTTCAGTTCAACGATGCGCTGAGCAAAAGCTAGCTCAAAAGCAATGGCGCCATTGAAGGAGACGCTGAGGCCAATGGGAAGTTGCAGATCATCAAAGCTGAGATTTGGGGTGCCAACCACTCATCAATGAAGTTATGGATGATTGCCACATCAAAGAGAGGCAAATTATTGAAGATCTCTGCTTCTTCCTTGCTCTTGATCAGTTGCTCAAGGGCATCATCTGCAAGATCTTCATCGCTTGACAGATCAATGGGCTCTTCTCGCAGAATGGCAGCAGGAGTCAAGATTTGATAAGTGTGCTTGACGATTTTCTTTTTCTTCTCCGTCTTCTTGGAGATACGTGATAGATCTTCAGACTGCACACTGTCTTCAGGAGGTGCAGTGGCCAGTGGCTTCGTACGTGAAGCTTTTGGAGGACCAGCTGATCTTGAAGCCTTAGGCTTCTTTAGCTTCTGCGGCTTTGAAGGAGGAGCTGGGGCTTCATCAGTGTCAGCATCATTATCAGAATGATCCACTTTGGCACCTTGGACCAAGATGTAAGTGATGAGGCCATCGAGGTTGGAGAAGGAGCTGATGACATTGGGTTCTGCATCACATGAGCCGTCAGCACGGGGAGCAGAGGGACCAGGGTTGAAGTCGAACCCCAATGACTTCTTGTTTTCTTTGGCAGAAGCCTTTGCATGCTGGAAGTTGCGCTTGAAGAGAGTATCATCACGACACCAGAGCAATGATGTTTGGTCGGCAATTTCAGGCTGAGGTCCATGGACCATACAAGGATGGAAACCCTGTGCAATAGTTTCAGCTCTGTTCTTGGGTGGAAGGCCTCGATAGAGAATATCACCCCAAGGACTTTTGATAGCATTCTTTTCAGCGTATTCCTGGGTCACAAACTTGTATTTGAACCATTGTTCAGCCCAATATCATCGAATCCATTGGATTCGTGTCTTGCGCTGATTATAATCCTCTTCAGGATCTGTCTTGTAAAGCTCTGCGAGGTCATCAGGCAAATCTTTCGATGTTCCTCCACGACGCTGTCTGCCACCCTTCCTTACTGATTCCTCTGCAGCCATGAACTTCAAACTGAATGGTTTCAATACGTTCAGAGGCTTCAAGGGCTTTCGCTTGCTGGACAAACAGGAACTGGCTTCGGGAGAGTTAATGTGATGTTGTAAGAATTCTGCAAACGAATGCAGACTATGAGAACCAAGGGATTCTCCCACGGACATGTACCTATGATAGCATTAGAGATGCGAAGGAAGGGGAAGAGGTCATATGCATTCTCAAAATTTTTTGAAGATAAATCAGTTGGAAGACATTGACCTCATGATGCGAAGACATTCACTTATATGTCGAGAGTTGGTTCCAGATTTGTACGAATCCGTGAATAAGTACAAGTGAGGAATCTAACTAGTTATGAAGCTTAAGTGAATATACTAGGCAGTATGAGATGCAGACAGAATAGATCTAACATTGTATAGGCAGAAACCAATTTTGGTAAATAGGATGAATCTTTGAGGATAAAAAAGATGGTAAAAATAGAGTTATATTTACCGCACGAAGAACTGCTAGATGGGATGAATAGGAGACCGAGCAGTTCAATCCACCGTGCCCTAACTTGGCGACGGAGGACACCTACGGCGGCGGCAGAGAGGACGATGTCCGTGGCCGGCGTGAGGACGGCGGCGGAGAAGTCGCGGCAGCTAAGCGCTTCGTCGCCGGCGTCGTCGAGAGCTAGCGGTGGCGCTAGGGTTTTGATGAGGTGGAGAGGTGGAAGAAGGTTTTATTTACGGCAGGGGACATGTATTTATAAGGAAGTGTGCAGCACAACGCAATTACGCAGGTGCCCCTGGCGGTTCACATCTGAGGGGCACGTGGCAAGCATGCAACATACTCAGAGTTGTCCCACGTTCCCACGCCCGCCAGGCATGTCGGATGGTTGTTCCGGCTTCTCCAGATTTCAACCAATAAAGATGAATCATTTAAAACAGACTTAATGTTTGTCTCTGTGTCTTTTGCTGACTAGGACGCAGAGAAGACATTCAACAGTTTCAATAGAATGCATATGATTTGGACAGATAGAGTTTGAGATAGAAAGCATAGAGAGATTAGGGTCCGATCACATTCACTTAGTTCAAAAGATTCAACTAGAAAGACATAGCTATAAGTGAATGCTGTAGAGGACAGAACACTAGTGTGTGTGTCTATATATATATATATATATATATATATATATATATATATATATATATATATATATATATATACTAAGAAGACTAGGCCCGTAAGGGTTTCTTTTTTCTGGTTTTTTTGAACTTTTTCTTACAGCTATGGTAAAACTGACGCGTGTGACAGGGTGTTTCCTTTCCTTTGTTTGCCACGTTTTACCCACCGCTTTGACTGTCTACCGGTCAAATTTGTTTAGGAGTAAATGACTGCGCAGTAGGAACCCCACGACACGTGTAATTCCAGAAAACTGAGGACGCACGACGTGTTTCTGTTTCTGGATGGTTTCTGGTCTCTCTCATTTCCCTTCATTCCACGTGTGCTCTCTCGAATACTCCCGTGGATAGATGACCCTCCATGCCCTGCCGCTGCTCCATCGCCCGTACACGCTTATTAAAGCCCCCTCCCCCTCCTTCCCTGTCTACCTCGTCCGCTCCCAATCTGGCTAATGCGTCTCGCGCGTCGGTCCGTCCACGCCGACCTCGCCGGAGCCTCGCATCTGTCTTCCGCGACCTCACTGATCACTGAGGGCTGTGTCTCGCCGGATCCCCGTCGCGAAGCCCTCATCTACCCTGTCACTACCGTCCCCCATCTGCCCTCAACGCAGCCAAGGTGGTGCTGCACCGAGGAGAGATGGGAGCACCCGCAGATCAGTCGAGGTCGCGCTCACCCAGGCTGCTGGCGTCTCGCTGTCCCGTGTTGCTCAGCCATGCCTGCCTGGTGCTTGACAGTCGACCCCTCGAGTCCTCCCGCATCTTGTCCTCAAATTCGGCCAAGAAGCCGGCGCTGGCCCGCCCCGCATCGTCGTCGTGGGCGTGAGGAGGCACCACAAGTCCCTGGTCCTCCGCATCTGGCTTCTGGCAACCGCCGTAGGGTCCGGAGGACGACTTCCTCGACCAGTCTTCTCCCAACCAGGCTCCTTTCCGCCACCGTAGATGCTTCGGGAAATAGGGGAAGCATCAACGATGACGCCGACCAGGCAGCGGTGAGCGTCCTCTTCATTTCTCCCTTTTCTTTTTCTCTTCCTTTTTTTGTTGGTTTTCGCTAGGTGTACTCCTTATTAGATTTATCCAGCTCCTATCAGGAGCTGGACGCCGTGCAGCTGCCTGGTTTGTTCCAGCCGGTGTCTTGTCTCCTAGCTAGCCTACCAATTAGGTGCTCTCGCACATAGATCATGTGTGTTTCAGTTTTGAGTTTTCAGGAGTTGTGATTGCATTGGCTTATTTGTTTTTTAAAAAAAGTAGTTGTGATTGGTGCTATCTGCTGACTGCTTCATATCAAGTGGGCTGATGTGGATTTTAGATGTTCCACGCGCAGCGGTAGAAGCAGGTTAGGTCAACAGGTGGGATGCAGCCAGGCAGCCGGCAGATTAATCAAGTATGGTAATCCAGGGCAAACATCTGAACTCTGAAGCTGGTATGATGCATCACTTGCGATATTGATGGTAAACATGTGCGAGTTGTCGTAGTTTGAGAAGAAACAACTTAGCAACAACATGCATTTTTTGAGGATTTTGACATATTATGATGTGATAACTGATTCTTCCTTTTTGTTCCATCTTTGCACAGTGCTAATTATGTATGATTCTCAATATATATGCTTCTTTATCTGGATTTTTTCCTTTTTTACTTCTATGCTACTTTTTTGAATGGTTTTACATTTATTATATGAAGGAAAAAAATACGAGGCTGAATAATGTTTGTTAATGTGCAACTGATGGAAAATAGATTTTCGACAAGGCCCATCACCTTCATGTTTTAAATGTACTGACTTCTGAGATGTCCTAGCAAGTTTTCATGGCCATGTAACTTTACTGCTATACATGTTCTGCAAGGAAGTAGAAGGTGTTGTGGTCCCATTATTTTAGAGGAACATGAAATTGTGGCCCTCCTGTTCTGTAGTAGAGTCCTGTAAGTGCTGCACCAATTTTAAAAATTCCTCATTGCTTTTGACATTACAAATCATATTTATGTTCCACTGTAACATGACAAAATAAGTACTGATGGGAGCATCAACATTTTTTTACACGTCAGACTATGTCGAATTGGCACAAAAGGAAGTTAATTTGGGACTATTGGTTTCACTGTTATTTCTTAGGCTTTGTTATGTTATTCATCTAAATTTGTGTTGTTTGACCCACTGTATACTGTGCAGTGCATGGAACCACCTATTTCTGACGAATATATTGCTCTCTGGAAAGGTGTGTGTACTGCTGATTGTGGCGGCGTGGGCAAGGGGCGCCGTTCCCTGTCCTATGTGGTTCCTCGGCAGCATCCTCCTCTCACGAACAATCAATCTATGTGATGTTTTCTTTAGAGATCATTCAAATATTGTTTTGTTAGAACCTCTATAATATTCTCTCTACTTGGGTATTGGTTGTTGCAGGATTCGAATATTATCGTGATACCCACCATATGAAGCAAACATCAGCAACGACCTAGATGATTGCCTGAAGGTAATAGTTCTTCCTACAGAAGTTAACCCCTCGACTTGATATGGACTTAAATATACAACATGCATTCCCATTCAGTCAGAATATGTGGTAGAAACACATTCATCATATGTATGGCCAATTCTAACCTTTAATGGAGGTGCTCTTGTTGTGTTCACAAGCATGGTCATTACTCATATTTGTGAGTTGCAACCAAGATGCAGAAGTGTCCTTTTCGTGTTTGTCACAAGTTCTTTCCTTCTTTCTGTGTGCAACTTTGACAGCTCTCCAAGGAGCATCCATGTATGCTGAACTTTTTTTCTATATATCTGGGAGTCATACGCTGGACACTACACTCCTGCATTTGCAACTCATGTGTCAAGGCGGAATAGAACAATGAGAGCATTTACCTTGATTTAAAGGTTTCAGTCAACTCCTTTTGGATTCCCCCATGTTGTAAATTGTTATGAAGGTTTTTGTAGTTTAATATTCTTTCTCAAGGTCTTTGCAACTAGCATGGCTTACAGATCCAGCGATACAGTATAAGGTATGCACCTATTACACATTGGATGTGGGTGTTTTGTGTCCCATGTCAGTCTCATGGACTTGATTAATTTGCATACTGCAGAATGCAGCAGTACTTTGCTCAACAAAGGTACAAGTGAATCGCTAAATCGATATATTCTGTACATTTTGGGACGCAAAGAATAACATGCTAATGCATGTGTTTACGATTCATCTATTTGCTGGATTAAATAATATGTGCATGATCATATTCAGTTAATTAGCATGAGCATATTCATCTTGTGAGGTATACATCACAGAGAGGGAGAATTCTTATTAGGCTTGCTTCCTACTGACATCGAATTTAATTTTATCTTTTCTTTCAGGTACCTTTGGCGTTGTATCTTTCCTTGCTACCTGTTTTTTTTCCTGTTGCAATACCATATTCAGTTCCGTGAGGCTGAAAATCGGGTGCAAAAATATAAAGTGGAATACCCTGGAAGGACAAGTATATTCTTATATATTCAACCTAGGTTTTCAGTTTTACCATCTTCCTTAGCTGCCGCAACATGCAGGAGTGAGTTTACAGGATTGTCATGGACTTTATATAACTACCCAGCTACACGCATACACTATTTTTTTGAAAATACACACATATTTTGCTTGGAATTGTGAATAAAAGACTGGTAAAGATAAGTGTTAACTGTGTATCCATAGTATTGCTCTTTTTTCTTGGATGTTTAAGCCAAATGTTCATTCATAGTATTTTTTATAGATGTCCATGCCATACCACAACAATGGAGGGTAGGATGCAAGAAATGCTCAAATAATTGGGTTGTAGCAATTAGATGGGTTATTTGATTTTCTATTGAGAAAATTGCATGGTTTCTCCACTCATTAATTATTGTAGTTTTGTTGTGTCAGGAATAGAGCATGTATTGCAGTTTATACTACCGACAGGATCAAAACATTTGTCTCTCTGAATTTTGTTTAGAAAGGCATAACATATCAGAACTGAATTTTTCCTAGAGCAACATTCATGTTTATTCTTACTTCCTTGTATAATTTTGTTTATAAAGGCCTAGATCAAAATGATAAAAACAACACACTTTCATTTTTTGGTGAACTAAATTAGATCAAAATGACAAAAACAACATACATGTTCAGTTCCGTACAACTGAATTTTATGCTGTCTAACAGAGCATAAGTGAAATTTCTGCTATCGAACGGAGCAGCACAGATGCTACCGTACATGTTCAGTTTGCTGTCGAACAGAGCAACATACGTGCTTCTTTCCCTCACTATAAAGATACACACATGCAAAACGTACAACAATTTTGAAGAACTTCATGAAAGCGAATTTCAAACGAATCAACGGAGCGCTACACACATGCAAAACGTACAACAATTTTGAAGAACTTCATGAAAGCGAATTTCAAACGAATCAACGGAGCGCGGCGTGCCGCCGTGCACTACCCGCTAGTATATATATATATATATATATATATATATATATATATATATATATATATATATATATATATATATATAGGGAAAATCCATCCTACCACCTGGTGGTAGTTACCCCACATGTCTCATATACTAGCATATGGTACTATATATATTATTTTATTATTTTAAATATGTTATACCATATCTAAGATATTTCAAAACAAGTTACATGAAAAAATTATATATGAGCCCATAGTTTTTGTTATATTTGTGAAATACATACATATTTGTACGTAAAAAAGAGCATACTCAAAAAATGGTACATACTACCTAAAAAATTTGTATATATACTACCTAATCATTGTTATATACTACATACTATATGTACATACTCTCGGTTTCGACAGATACTACATACAACATATAAAACGCAAGTGGTGGTAACTACCACTGTTTGTAGGAAACATTTGTCATATATATATATATATATATATATATATATATCAGAAAGAAATCAAATCATCATAGTGAAGAGAATCATGAAGATAAATTGAAATTGAAGACAAACAAAATGCGAAGACATTGCAAAAGTAACGCCATGAGTGAAACACTTCAAATAGAGAAATTTGATGGTGGCATTACCCACCGTATAGGAAGTATTAGACCCAGACACGACGCACAATTATCGTGGCACTCCGAAGTCAAATTCCACGTTAATGTATTCACACTCAGAATGTAAGTCTTCATTAATTGAAGATATACTTTACTTCGTGTGTTGCACATCTGAGTCATCAACATGCATAAGTGTTAGGATGTGTGCCTGATCACAGGACATTTGAGGATTCCAAGATATTTAGCTCACACCGTAACTTGCAAAACCTTTTCTCATCCAAGGGCTTTGTGAAGATATCTGCCATTTGCTCTTCATTGTTGACGTGAATGGTGTCAATATCTTTCTTCATGACATGATCTCTGAGAAAGTGATGACGAATTTCAATGTGCTTTGTCTTCTAGTGCTGGACTGGATTGTTGGCAATCTTGATGGCGCTTTCGTTGTCGCAGAAGAGAGGTACTTGTTTCAGATTGATGCCATAGTCCTTGAGAGTTTGCTTCATCCATAGAAGCTGAGCACAGAAAGATCCAGCAGCAATCTATTCAGATTCAACAGTTGAGAGTGATACACAGTTCTGCTTCTTTGAAGACCAACAGACAAGTGATCATCCCAGAAAGTGACATGTGCCTGATGTAGACTTGTGATCCACCTTGTCACCAGCATAATCAGCATCCGAGAATCCAACCAGATCAAATTTTGAGCCCTTTGGATACCATAATCCGAGTGTTGGGGTGTAAGCCAAATATCGAAGAATTCACTTCACAGCTAAGTGATGCGATTCCTTTGGTGCCGCTTGGAATCGAGCATACATGCAAACACTAAGCATAATATCTGGCCTAGATGCACATAGGTAAAGTAAGGAACCAATCATGGAGTGGTATACCTTTTGATCGAACTCTTTACCATTGTCATCGGGACCCAGATGGTGTTTGGCTGGCATAGGCGTCGTGTAACCTTTGCAATCTTGCATTCCAAACTTCTTCAGACAATCTTTGAGGTATTTTTCTTGAGATATGAAGATGCCATTCCTTTGCTGACGAATTTGAAGACCAAGGAAGAACTTCAGCTCACCCATCATGGACATCTGATATTGCTCTTGCATCATGTATCCAAACTCATCACTATACTTCTGGTTGGTGCAGCCGAAGATAATGTCATCCACATATATTTGGCACACAAATAGTTCACCATCATATGTCTTCGTGAAGAGTGTGGGATCGAGGGATCCAGGTTTGAAGCCTTTGCTCGTCAGGAAGTCTTTGATCGTATCATACCAAGCGCGAGGAGCTTGTTTGAGGCCATACAGTGCTTTGTTTAGCTTGTACACCATATCAGGATGTTTTGGATCTTCAAAGCCAGGTGGTTGAGCAACGTATACTTCTTCTTCGATTTTGCCATTGAGAAATGCACTCTTCACATCCATTTGATGTAGCAAGATGTTGTGGTGGTTAGCATAGGCTAGCAGTATGCGAATAGCTTCAAGCCTAGCCACAGGAGCAAATGTTTCATCGAAGTCAATTCCTTCAACTTGAGTATATCCTTGAGCTACAAGACGTGCTTTGTTTCTTACGACTTGACCATGCTCATCTTTCTTGTTTCGATATATCCATTTTGTGCCAATAATGTTATGCTTGCGAGGGTCAGGACGCTTGACAAGTTCCCAAACATTGTTCAGCTTGAACTGTTGAAGTTCCTCTTGCATTGCTTGTATCCATTCAGGTTCCATAAAGGCTTCAGCAACTTTCTTGGGTTCTGATATTGACACAAAAGAAAAGTGTCCAAAGAAATTTGCTAACTGTGTTGCTCTTGAGCGAGTAAGTGGACCAGGTGCATTGATGATATCAATTATCTTCTCAATTTGTACTTCATTTGCAACTCAAGGATGAACAGGACGAAGACTTTGCTCTTGCTGATCATTGTCATCATTGGGAGGATTGTATTCCGTCTGAGCATTGTCTTCTGGTTGGTTAGGTGCAGATATGATAAGTTCCTCTTCAGGCTGTGCTTCAGAAGGCATGATTTCACCAGTTCCCATCAGCTTGATCGATTCGCTGGGCGGAGCTTCGTCTAGTGTAGTTGGCAAGAGCTCTCTTTGTGAACCATTGGTTTCATCAAATCTCACGTCCACAGTTTCGACGATTTTGTAGAGATAGAGGTTGAAGACTCTGTATGAGTGCGAATCCTTTCCGTAGCCAAGCATGAAGCCTTCGTGAGCTTTAGGTGCAAATTTTGACTTGTGATGGGGATCCTTGATCCAGCACCTAGCTCCAAATACTCTGAAGTAGCTGACATTTGGCTTCTTGCCAGTAAGGAGCTCATAGGATGTTTTGTTCAGAAGCTTGTGGATGTAAACACGGTTGATGATGTGACATGCTGTATCAATAGCTTCAGAATAGAGCTTTCTTGGTGTCTTGTACTCATCGAGCATTGTTTGAGCCATCTCAATGAGGGTTCTGTTCTTGCGCTCTACGATGCCATTTTGCTGAGGTGTGTATGGAGCAGAAAACTCACGAGTGATTCCCATTGTATCCAGGTAAAGATCAAGTCCAGTGTTCTTGAACTCAGTGCCGTTGTCACTTCTGATATGCTTGATCTTCACGCCATAATTGTTCATTGCTCGATTGACGAAGCGTCTGAAGACATCTTGCACTTCAGTCTTGTAGAGATTTATGTACACCCATGTATATCTTGAGTAGTCATCAACAATGACGAAGCCATAGAGACAAGCAGTTGTTATGAGAGTGGAGTAGTGAGTAGGGCCAAATAAGTCCATGTGTAACAGCTTGAACGGTTGAGATGTAGTCATGATTGTCTTCGAGGGGTGCTTTGCCCTAGTCATTTTTCCAGCTTCGCAGGCATCACACAAATGATCCTTCTTGAACTTGACACCCTCGATGCCTATGACATGCTTCTTCTTGACGAGTGTGTGTAAGTTCCTCATGCCAGCATGCCCCAGCCTCCGATGCCAGAGCCAGCGTTCTGAAGCTTTTGCAAGAAGACATACGGCAAGCTGTGGACCTACTGAGAAATCTACCATGTATATATCATTTTATAATGCGTCCTTTAATGTGTTTTAGGTCCCCAGCAGTAGCATCAGATGCCTTTGATTTCAGGCTGGAGACCCTATTCTGCAAAAGAAAGTTAATTCTTCTTCACCACCCACATCTTCAGGGGTGGCTTAGAAGCAATGAGTCTAAGTGCAGCATCTGAGAACTTCGGCTTTGAAGCCCTAGCAAATAGCCTTGCAGGAGATGAATGATACTCATGTGAATAAGCAGAAAAGTTCTTAGTTCTATGAACATAGCGATTTGAAGACACACGCTCATATTCATAAGTTTGAGTATGATTTCCCTGCAAAACATTGGCGTTAGGGTGACTCAGGTGAGTCCTGTATCTGTATGAAGCCTTTGGGCCATATGAAGCCTTAGGTCTGGGGTTTGTCTTCTTCCTTGGTGGTGTCATGATGACATTCACAGGAAGATTCTCAATGCACTGCTTAGGTACCCAGATCTTCTTCATAGGTGGTCCATTCCTGCAGTTAGTACCAATATACCTGGCAAACACTTCACCATTCTGATTCTTGAACAGTTTCTAGTTTGCATCAAAGGATTCATCAATGATGATAGGGTTAGTGCAAGTGAAACTAGATAAGGTGGATGGATCTACTGAAGGTTCCTTTGCAGCAACCCATGTGGTTTTGGGATACTGCACAGGCTTCCAGTAGGAACCATCAACATTCATTTTCCTTTCGAACCCAACACCCTCTTTCCTAGGGTTTCGGTTTAGAATCTGCTTTTTGAGGACATCGCAAAGTGTCTGATGTCCTTTCAGACTTTTATACATCCCTATTTCAAGCAATGTCTTCAACCTAGCATTTTCATCAGCAATAGTAGTGGTATCCTCCGCAGAGGGGTTAGTTACCACATAGTAGTTCAAGACAATGCAACAGTAGTAGCAGTGGAATATTTAGCAACAGATGTAGCGTTATCACGTTCAATGCCTTTTAGACATGGTGGTTCAAATTTATCCTGTGTAACGCTGATTTGTTGAGCAAGTAATGAATCACGCTCCTTCTGAAGATCTTCATAATCCACTCTTTTCTTTTCAAGGTCATGCTTTCTTTGAAGACATTCAGAAGAAAGCTTCTCGTGATCATACAAGAGAGCATTATGTTGATCTTGAAGGGCGCAAACTTGGAATGAAGTCTCTGAAGACTCTCAGCCAATGCTTTTGACTGATCCATTTCTTTACCCAACATATCATCGCTCTTACTTAGCATGTTTTGAACCTTTTCCAAGACTCTTTGTTGTTTAGTGGCAAGGGAAGCAAGTTTGACATAGCTGGGGCCAAATTCATCACCTGATTCATCATCACTAGTTTCAGAGAGGTAGCATTCAGTTACCTCAGTACCCCTTGCTATGACGCATGGTGAAGATGATGTCGATTCAGGTGCAAAGGTCATCTCCTTAAGAGACTCCTTGTAATCCTCAAACCAAGGATCATGACGAGTACGATGACCTTCATAGACCTCAGAAAGCCGGTCCCAGATTAGCTTCGCCTGATTGAGGTGCATGACATTCCTGAACTAATTTCGGGACAAACAGGAGCAGATGACATCCTTCACGGTGAGGTTCAATAGAGTGTACTTGCGAATGTCATCGGCCTCCGCCACTTGCATAGATCAGTAAGACCAATCTCAGTGACGGTCCACAGTTCACTGTCCATAGCCATGAGCCGCTTCTTCATCATGGCCTTCCACCGAGGATACTCATGACCGTCAAAGGTGGGGCAAGATATGTTCCTCAATCCTGCAGTCGACATAGCTGAAACTCCAGGTGGTTAAACCGAATCACACAGATCAAGGGAGTACCTTGCTCTGATACCAATTGAAAGTGCTAGTTATCGACTAGAGGGGGGGGGGGGTGAATAGGCGATTTTTATGAAAGTCTTCAAAACGTGGAAGTTTCAAAGACAAACAATAGAAATAACCTAATTCATATGCAGCGGAAGATAAACTACAACAGGCAAGCCATAGTCAGGTATGCAATAGTGTGAAAGTACAAAGACTAATAGCAGCCAGGTAGTAAGGATCAGGATGGAAGATAGTATGAAGCCAACAAACAATAGTAGTCAAGCAATGAAGTCAAACAGGTACGACAAATAGGCAATGACTTCACGAAGACAAACACTAAGTAAAGGAAGGGAGAGGATAGAGCCAGTCACTTGTTGAAGACACAGGATTTGTTGGACCAGTTCCAGTTGCTGTGACAACTGTACGTATGGTTAGGGAGGCTGAGATTCAACTCAGAAGACCGCGTCTTCACCTTATTCCCCTTGAGCTAAGGACACACAGTCCTCGCCCAATCACTCTGGTAAGTCTTCAAGGTAGACTTCTGAACCTTCACAGACTTCGTTCACCGGTGATCCACAATGACTCTTGGATGCTCAGAACGCGAAGCCTAACTGGCTGGAGGATACACAGTCCTCAAGTGTAATAAGTCTTCAGGTCACACAGACAGAAAGACTTCAGTGATGCCTAACACTCTTTGGCTCTGGGTGTTTGGGCTTTGTCCTCGCAAGGATTTCTCTCTCTCAAAGGCTTCGAGGTGGGTTGCTCTCAAATGACAAAAGCCGCGTACTAACTCTGAGAAGCCACCAATTTATGGTGTAGGGGGTGGGCTATTTATAGCCACAAGGCAACCCGACCTGATATGCCCGAAATGACCCTGGGTCACTAAGGAACTGACACGTGTTCCAACGGTCAGATTTCAAACACACACGACAACTTTACTTGGGCTACAAGCAAAATTGACTCATCTAGCTCTGGATAAGATTTGCTCTCATTGTCTTCACTCGAAGACATAGGATTTTGGTTGAGCATCACTTCAGTCATTCTGACTTTGTTCACTTGGACCCCACTTAACAGTACGGTGGTTCCTATGACTCAACAAAGAAGAAAAAGGAAACAATGAAACGACACAGTCTTCGCGCTCCATAGTCTTCACTCAATGTCTTCTCATGTCATAGTCTTCAATATGAATATCTTCACATACCACCATTGTCGTCGATGTCTTCATACATTTTTAGGGGTCATCTCTGGTAGGTAAACCGAATCAATGAGGGACACTACCTGCATTATCCTGCAATTCTCACAAACGCATTAGTCCCTCAACCAACTTTGTCGTCAATACTCCAAAACCAACTAGGGGTGGCACAAGATGCACTTACACTCCTCAAGAGTCAAACAATGACCACGCTCTTCCTCAAGAGCATTAGAGAGATCCGATATCTCATCGGCATAGTCACAACTATGACCTTCCATCTTAGAGATGGTTTCTTCGTGAGCCTCGATCATGTCATTGGCTTCACCAAGTTGTTCCAAGAGAGCAACAAAGTGCTTCTTGGCTTTGCCCTTGAGCTTACTCATAAATGACTCTATTTCATTCACATCCTCATTAGACCCCTCATGATCATCAATGCAACCCTCCAAAGAGGGATTAGTAATGATGGTGGTTTTGATGTTGGGAGTTACCTTGTTAGAGGCTTTAGCCATGAGGCACTTGGCGGTGATGTTCTCGTTGGGTGAATCAAAGAGAGACACCCGAGGAGTGGTAGCCATGGCAACGGAGGCCATGGCCATTGCTTCTCCATTTTCATCATCATCCTCATCCTCATGGTATTCTTCTTGAACTACCAACCCATGAGTAGGAGTCTTCTTGGTGAAGTTGATCTTGTTGGGGAAGGACTTGGCTTTGTCTTTTCGGATGAACTTGACCATTGTCTTCCCGCTTCTCGTAAGGGCAATCTGCAACGAAATGGCTCACATTGCCACAGTTGAAACAAGTTCTAACTCATTGCTTTCCCTTGAAGCCACTTGAGTTGTTCTTGTTGAAGTTGGGTGTTGTATTCTTCTTGCTCCAAAATTGTCTTGAAGCAAGAGCCATGTGCTCATGATAATCATATTTCGTGTCTTTGGGGTTGCTCTCCTCATCTTCCTCTTCTTCCTCTTCTTCCACAATAACCTTGGCCTTCAAGGAAAGGTTGGGCTTCTTTGCCCTTTGAGAACGGAGCACCGCATTGTCGGCGGTCTTGTCCAAGATGCTCATTGCAACGAACTCATCCAACACTTCATTTGAGGTCATGGAGTGGAAGTCCGGTCTTTGACGAATGACGGAGGACATGGCCTTGTTGTAGGGCATCATGGCCTTGAGGAACATGCGCTTGATCCAATTGTCATCCGTGTCCTTGCTCCCATGATCTCAGAGTGAGACCGCGAGTTCGGTCACTCTTCGAAAGAGCTCACAAGGTTCTTCATCTTCTTTCATTGCAAACTCATCGGCTTCATCTTGCACCACTTCATAGTTGGAGCGTTGAATGCTAGCACTTCCTCGATAGAGAGACACAACACATTGCCATGCGTCTTTAGCCATGGCATGAGGTCGAAGATGAGGGAGATCTTCGGGAAGGATTGCATCTTGGATGATGAAGAGAGCACTCTCATTGAATTGATTATCCACCACTTCTCTCGGGGTGAAGTTGCTTCGGTCATGTGGATAGAAACCTTCTTCAATGATTCTCCAAAGATTAGTATTCACATGATTTAAATGACGCTTGAAGCGATACACCCAAGAATCAAAATCCTCATTTTTCACAATCTTAGGAGGAGGACCGGCATGATTTAAATGAGTAGAGGGAATCGGTCCTCAATAAATTGGAGGTTCCGCATGGGCAAAGATGCCGGTGCCATTTCTACCACTAGTAGAAGGACCCTTCTCACTATTAGCTTCCCCCTTGTTGGAGTTAGCATCCGTCACCTTGTTAGTAGGATCACCCACTTTCAACGGCAAGGTAGGTAGTTTAAGTCCTTCTAAGAATTTATTAAACATGCTTTCAACTATGGTTGTCATGGAGGTTTTCAATGTGTCCAAGGCCACATTGAATTCCTCACGGGACACCGCGGTTTCCCCATTACCCGCAGATGAGATCGGATTCACACCGGAGTGCTCCTCCTCCCCACCGTCTACGGTGTCAACCATACTCTTCGGACGGCAAAGTCCTTAATAAAGAGACGAGGCTCTGATACCAATTGAAAGGATCGATATAGTTGACTAGAGGGGGGGGGGTGGTGGTGAATAGGCAACTAACAATTTTTGGCTTTTCTTTACGAAATTAAACTTTGCATGAAAGTAGGTTGTCTAGATATGCAACTAAGTGAACAACCTATATGATGCAACAACAACAAGCACACAAGCAAGCAAGGGATACAACACAAGTAAGCTTGCAAAAGTAAAGGCACGAGATGACCAAGAGTGGAGCCGGTGGAGACGAGGATGTGTTACCGAAGTTCCTTCCTTTTGAGGGGAAGTACGTCTCTGTTAGAGTGGTGTGGAGGCACAATGCTCCCCAAGAAGCCACTAGGGCCACCGTACTCTCCTCACGCCCTCACACGATGCGAGATGCCGTGATTCCACTATTGGTGCCCTTGAAGGCGGCAACCGGACCTTTACAAACAAGGTTGGGGCTCTCTCCACAACTTAATTGGAGGCTCCCAACGAAACCACGAAGCTTCACCACAATGGAATATGGCTTCGAGGGGACCTCAACCGTCTAGGGTGCTCAAACAACAAAGAGTAATAAAATCCACACTAGAAAGTATGGGGGCAGCAAATATCCTTTGGTGGAAGTGTAGATCTAGGTCTCCTCCTTCAATCCCTAGCAAATCAACAAGTTTGAGTGGCTAGAGAGAGAGATCGGGCAAGAGAGCTTGAGAGCATCAATGGTGGAGTGAGAGAGGTAAGAGGTGAAAGTGGTAGGTGGAAGAACCACCTTATATAGCAACCCTAATAAATCCAACCGTTACTGCGTTATCAGCACTGCAGCGGTACAACCGCTCCTTGTCCCGGTACAACCGGGGCTTACGGTGTATCGGCAGAACCCTACCAGGCGGTACAACCGGGCCACCAGGCGGTAGTACCGGTTTTAGAAAATAACCGGACCAACCGCCCAGCCACCGCTCAACTAGTGCACTGAAACAGAATGGAGTCACCCCTGAGGGCGGTAGTTGGGCGGTGCAAGGCCGGTGCAACCGCTTGGCCTTGAGTGCTTGAGCGGCCAAGGTCAGAGCGGAAGAACCGCTCGAACCTCCAGTGGTACCGGTTACGAGGAACAACTGGACCAACCGGGCCACCACCGCCCGAGAACCGCATCAAAATAGAAGCTTGACCGGTACTTGGGTGGTGCATGGCCGGAACCACCGCCGCAGGTCTTTGCTGAGCCTGGTGGCTGTACCACCGCCCGGAGGCAGCGGTACCACCGCTCGATAAAGACAGGGAAACACCAAGAGCCAGCGGTACAACCGCTCGGACGAGCGGTACAACTGCTGGGAAAACACAGCAGACATTCAACTCAAAAAGGGAGACACTCTCTCTCACACCTGAGGAAGACAAGAGAGGGGTGATGGAGGTTTACGTGAAGGGATTCCCCTACTCTTTCCAATGTGGATTCCCTCTTGATAGTACGGGTTCCCTATGACCAAAGAGATAAAAAGCGTAGAGGACTCCGTCTTCAATCTTTTCCTTCGAGAGAGAACAACTATCCGATGTAAGTCTAAGCATCGAGAACCTGAAACATTTAGCACAGGATTAGACCAACAAAGGGTTGTCATCATCATCCAAAACATAAGGTAGGGAAATGCCCTTTCAAACTGAAACTAAACGGTGAACTCGTCCGTTAAAACGAAAGAACGAGCGAATGCTCGCTAAATAAATAAACCGGAATAAAAATAAAGCGATCTAAATTAAAAAAATAAAACCTAGGGTTTTCTAAAAAACCCGGATCGGTTTTCTTTAGAAAACTGGGGTGGCGAGCGGCTACCTCGGCTCGGGCTCTGGCGAAGGTCCGGCGGGGTCCGTCGGAGCTCCGGGGCTGCGGGGCGGCGGCGTCAGGCATCATTGTCGTCGGCGGCGGCTCCTGGCGGCGGTGACACAAGGCGGTGGGGCGGCGGCTTGCGGCGGCGGTGGCTTGCGGCTCCGGCTTGGGGTTCCAGGGGGGCCCCGGGTCGGTATTTAAAGGGAGGGGGGGGGGGTGGCGGTGGCTTGCGGGAGGGGGCGGTGGCGGCGGCGTCGGCGGTCGGGACTCCGGTCCCGATCCGGAGTGGGAGACGGCGGCGGCGGCGGTTGGGCAAACTTATTTTATATTTTATTTTTTATTAAATCCTCAATATTTCTTTATTTTGGGAAAGTCATTTTATTCCCTCTCTCATATTTTTATGATAGAAATAATTGAAGATAAAATAAATAAAATCAAATGATCCTATTTTCAAAATTTGAGAAAACTCAAATACGAAAATAGCGAAATCCCCAACTCTCTCCGAGGGTCATTGAGTTGCGTAGAATTTCTGGATCAGGCCAAAAACAAATAAAATATGATATGCAATGATGATCTAGTGTATAACATTCCAAATTGAAAATTTGGGATGTTACAAACCTACCCCTCTTAAGATGAATCTCGCCCTCGAGATTCGGGTTGGCTAGAAAATAGGTGAGGGTGGTCCTTCAGCAGATCTTCCTCTCGCTCCCAGGTGGCTTCATCCTCGGTGTGGTGGCTCCACTGAACTTTGCAAAACTTGATAACCTTACTGCGGGTGACTCGGCTGGCATACTCAAGAATTTTGACTGGTTTCTCCTCATAGGTCAAATTACTGTCCAACTGAATCGCTTCCAGCGGCACTGTATCTCTTAGTGGTATATCAGCCATCTCTGCGTGGCACTTCTTCAACTGGGAAACATGGAACACATCGTGAACTCCCGACAATCCTTCGGGCAGTTCCAACTTGTAAGCAACTTCTCCCATACGCTCCAAAACTTTGTATGGTCCCACAAAACATGGTGCTAACTTTCCCTTAACTCCAAAGCGCTTAACTCCTCGAAGTGGAGATACACGAAGATAAACTCTGTCTCCAACTTCGTAAACTGTCTCCTTGCGTTTAGAATCACGAAGATAAGCTCTTCTGCCTGGACTGGGCTACATTGAGCCTATCGTAAATCAACTTCACCTTCTGTTCAGACTCCTTAATCAAATCTGGTCCAAACAATTGGCGGTCTCCAACTTCATCCCACAACAACGGGGTTCTGCACCTCCTTCCGTATAAGGCTTTGAAAGGGGCCATCTTCAAACTGGATTGATAACTGTTGTTGTAAGAGAACTCTGCATATGGAAAATTATCGTCCCAACTAGATCGATAATCTAGTGCACAAGCTCTCAGCATATCTTCTAAAATCTGATTGACTCTCTCGGTCTGTCCATCTGTCTGCGGATGAAAAGCTATACTGAACTCTAGCCTGGTACCCAAAGTTTCATGCAACTGATTCCAGAACTTTGAGGTAAACTGGGTTCCTCTATCTGATACAATGCTCCTCGAAACTCCATGCAGACATACGATCCTGGTCATGTATATCTTAGCCAACTTAGCACTGGTGTAAGTGGCCTTCACTGGGATGAAATGAGCTACCTTCGTCACGATCGACTACAACCCAAATCGAGTCATAGCCTGAATGAGTCCTGGGCAATCCCGTGATAAAATCCATGCCTAGTTTATCCCACTTCCATTCAGGTATCGGTAATGGCTGTAGCAATCCTGCTGGCTTCTGATGCTCTGCCTTCACTCTCTGACATACATCACAAACTGCTACATACTCTGCAATATCCTTCTTCATTCCGGTCCACCAGAAAGTGTCCTTCAAATCCAAATACATCTTGGTATTTCCTGGGTGAATCGAATACCGTGAATCATGGGCCTCTTACAGAAACAACTTCCTGATCTCCGGATCATTAGGCACATATACGCTGTCCTCAAACCATAAGGTATCATGCTCATCCTCACGAAATCCTTTAGATGTTCCTTTTCTCATCTTCTCCTTTATAGAGGCAATCTCCTTGTTAGTCTTCTGAACTTCTCTGATCTTATCAATCAAAGTAGACTGAATCTCCAATGCTGCTACATAGCCTCTCGAAACTATCTCCAAACATAGTTCACGAAGATCCTCGGATAACTCATTTGGTAACTCTCCGGTCATGAGCGTATTGACATGGCTCTTGCGGATCAACGCATCGGCTACTACGTTAGCCTTTCCGGGGTGATAATGCAGTCTGATATCATAATCCTTGATGAGCTCCAACCATCTCCTTTGCCCGAGGTTCAGCTCCTTCTGCGTGAAAATATACTTCAAACTCTTGTGATCCGTGTACACCTCACAATGATTTCCGATGAGGAAATGTCTCCACGTCTTCAATGCGTGCACTACGGCCGCTAGCTCCAAATCATGTGTTGCATAATTCCACTCATGAGGTTTAAGCTGTCATGAGGCATACGAAACAACTCTTCCCTCCTGCATAAGCACTGCTCCTAGTCCTCGACGAGAAGCGCCATAATACACCTCATAATCCTTGCGCTGATCGGGTAGAATCAATACTGGTGAGGTAACCAAACATTTCTTCAACTCCTAGAAACTGGCCTCACATTCCTCAGTCCATTTAAACTTAGTATCCTTCTTCAATAGCTCCGTCATGGGCTTTGCAATCTTCGAGAAATTCTCAATGAATCTCCCGTAGTATCCTGTGAGTCCAAGAAAACTCCGGATCTCTCCAACTGTTGTTGGGGCTTCCCAATTTGTCACAGTGACAACCTTGGCGGGATCTACTGCTGTTCCTTCTCCGGTTATAACATGTCCGAGGAATCCAACTTCCTTCAACCAAAACTCACATTTGCTGAACTTGGAGTATAACTGATGTTCTCTGAGCTTCTCCAATACCAAACGCAAATGTTCCTTATGTTCTTCTTCATTCTTTGAGTAGACAAAAATATCATCAATGAACACCACGATGAACTTATCCAGAAACTCCATAAACACATTGTTCATCATGTTCATAAAATATGCAGGTGCATTAGTCAGACCAAATGACATAACGGTATACTCGTACAGACCATACCTGGTGGTAAAAGCCGTCTTAGGTATATCCTGCTCTCGAATCTTCAACTGATGGTATCCTGATCGCAAATCGATCTTGGAAAATACTTTAGCTCCTTGCAATCGGTCAAACAGATCATTCATCATCGGCAGTGGGTACTTGTTCTTGATGGTCACTTCATTCAATCCTCGATAATCAACAACCATCCTTAATGATCCATCCTTCTTCTCCACTAGAAGCACTAGTGATCCCCAAGGTGAAGAACTTGGGCGAATGTTGCCTTTATCCAGTAACTCCTTAATCTGCTTCTTAATCTCCTCCAAATATTTTGCGGGCATCCTATATGGTCTCTTTGATATTGGCCCTGTGCCTGGCAAAAGCTCAATCAAAAACTCAATGTCTCTATCCGATGGCATGCCTGGCAAGTCCTCTGGAAATACGTCAGGAAAATCCTTCACCACGGGTACTTCCTCCTGTACAACTCCTGATAAGGAATTTACTTGTGTCCTCTTAGGTACATGCTGGGATACATACTTGATCCTTCTTCATTCCGGCGTGGTAAGCAAAATCGTCTTACTAGCGCATTCAATGTTCCCTCCATACTTTGATAACCAATCCATGCCTAATATCACATCCAGTCCTTGCGATTCCAATACTATTAGGTCCGAGGGAAACACGTAGTTAACAATCCTTAATGGTAACCGATCACACCATAAACTAGCCATATACTCTGCTCTAGGCGAGGTTAATAACATGGGTGACCTAAGGGCTTGGGTTGGCAGTTTATACTTATCCACAAATCCCCTTGATATGTATGAATGCGATGCACCAATATCAGAAAGAACGAGTGCAGTAAATGACTTAACCAAAAACTTACCTACTACTGCATCTGGCTGAGCTTCAACCTCCTCCATGTTAACGTGGTTCACCTATCCCCTGTTGTAAGGGTTTGGCTTCTTCCCAGAGCTTCCATTGCCATTTCCATTCTGGGCTTCAAGACATTCATTGGCATAATGTCCAGTCTTCTGACACTTATAGCAAGTGACTTGGCTCAGGTCTCTCTTGGCTGGGGTTGATGGGTTGGTACTGTTCTGGCCGTTGCTTTCTCCATTCCCGTTACCATTCTTGGGGCCATTATGATTATGCGAGTTCCCTCCTCCATGGGTATGCTGGAAATGTCCTCATGATTTCGGGGTAAAACGTTGCTTCTGCTGAGCTCCAAAATTGTACTTCCCTTGTCCATACTTCCTCTTGCGGTTTTCAATCTGCTGCTGCTTCCCTTCAATCATAAGAGCACGATCTACCAACTCCTGGTGGTTGTTGAAACTTGCTACCATCAACTGCATGCTCAACTCATCATTCAGTCCTTCCAGAAACTTCTCCTACTTAGCTGCGTCCGTAGCAACGTCATCTGGGGAATAACGTGCTAGCTTACTAAAATCATCCACATACTGGCCAACTGTCCGTCCTCCTTGGGGCAAGTTGCGAAACTCACGCTTCTTCATGGCCATAGCTCCTGCTGAAACATGGGCAGTACGGAAAGCCTGCTGAAACTGGTCCCATGTGACAGTGTCGATAGGATAAGTGGCTATGAAATTCTCCCACCATGATGCCGCGGGTCCATCCAACTGATGTGCGGCAAAACGCACCTTTTCCGCATCTATGCATCCTGCAGTGGTCAACTCCCTTCCTGTCTTGCGGAGCCAATCATCTGCAACTATCGGCTCGGTGCTACTGGAAAACACCGGCGGATTTAGTCTAAGGAAACGGGTTAAGTGATCAACAGGTGGTGGAGGTGGTGGGTTGTTATTGTTGTTGTTGTTGTTCCCCTAATTCTGATTCTGGACTAACAACTGCATCAACGCATTCTGCTGCTGGATTAACTGAGTGAGCTCCGATGGGAAATCAAATCCATTGTCACGTCTCGGAGGCATCTGAGGGTTTAGAAAAGATGAGAAAATAGAATAGAATGAGGTCTAGAGAGAAAACACTACCCATATGCACATGAGACAAATGCAAACAAAAATCACTTCATTCAATCAAACAAGGGTATACAACGGTCTAACTATCAATATAAAAGTGCTAGATACATGGGGGAATACTACTACTGTTATGGTGGTTGACTAGAAAAACTGCTCCGATGAAGACTCCATGATATCTGCTCCAGCTTCATCAACATAGTCATCATCGCTATCGTCTGGATTCGAGTCAGTGTCGTCGATGATGATGTAGTTCCCTGGACAAGTGCAATCTTCGTCTTCTCCTCCAGACGCGGGAAATCCCATGAATACTTTTAGCTTTTTCTTGAGATCGTCATTCATATCCATCGCGTGTCGACTTGAGTTCTTCCTCCAGTTCCGTGATCTTGGTCATGGCCTTCTTCAGATCTATCATGCCTGCGCACATCTGGTTCTCCTGGCGTCGAATGTGTTGGTTTAACTCCTGGATGAAAGCTGCAATTGATCTATCCTTCCTGGTACTAATCATCTCCCATTGCTCACCTCGGCACCCACAAATCTGGTAGATAGTGTCCTTGAGATCCTTTTGGTAAACTTCTCCAATGCATCCCATGGTGATGTGGGCTGTCATGCTCTTTCCAAGACTCCGGGTTGGTGCATCGAAGGAAAACTCTATGGGTTCAGTGACGGGCATGAATGTCCTTCCTTGAACTTGAACTTGAATCATCCAATGCTCCTCTTCGGGTAAAGTGGCGATGTAGGTCCTGGTGAAGCTTGGTACTCCGATGTTGAGGTATCTATTGACTTCCTTCAAGTGGCGTCCAAAGGGTGTATCTTCATCCGGTTGCGTGAACTTGTTCCTTGCATCCGCCATCCTAAAAGAGTAGAAAATATGAGGAGTCAGAAATGAGAAGAGTGAGTAGTGATCTAGGGCTTTTAGCTTAGTGGTTGTGTCCTACAGTCAGCGTGTGCTCTGATACCATCTTGTAGCGACCAGACCTCAGATGGTTTGATCTTTGTGCTTCAGTGTCATCCCTGGATCAGTAATGCTGACATGCACAGTACTTGAAGGATTTATAACAGAGTAGCAATCACACACTTATTACATTGAATGTCTCCAAAGAGAACTTATTACAATAAATATGGCTTAAGGCCATCTAACAAACGATAACAGCGGAAGGCTTGAAAGATAAGTGAGTCCATCAACTCCAACAGCATCACTAAGTATAGAACCACGACCTAAGGAACCTTACTCCTCGTCTGAAAAGTCTGCAACATGAACGTTGCAGCCTGAAAACGGGTCAGCACATGGAATATGCTGGCAATGTAACACATAGAGAGTAATGAACAGAAATATGCTATACTACATGCATATATGGCTGGTGGAAAGCTCTATGGTTACAGTTTTTGCATAAAGCCAATTTTTCCCTACTTCAAAGGAATAAATTTTATTTAACTATCATGATGGTTGTTAAACATTGAGAAGATAGACATCCTCTCAATCCCAATTAAACATCATCATTAAACCCAACAAAATTAATTAAAGTAACATGATGAGATTCACATGATAATCCAGGTACTAGATACTCAAAACGTCCATAACCGGGGACATGGCTAACCATGATTAGTTTATACACTCTGCAAAGGTTTGCACACTTTTCCCCACAAGACTCGATCTCCTCCGTTGGATTTCTCGCACTACAAGGTGTTTGAGAAACAGATGACCAAGACATTGTCTTTCAGAAGCGTTTGCACCTTACGATCGGATAGACAGTACCAACCTACATCCCCTACATCTGCTAGTCAATCACTGTAAGAGTTCACACTACTTAATCAACTATGCTAGAGCCCATAGTAGCTTGTGGCTGCACACGGAAGTTTCTAGCATGAAAAATCTCATGATCCCTTTGAGCCTGGGTGGCGGTCCATAAAGAAAAACAGGCAATCGCTGGAATACCCAGGTGCCTCAATCCACCCAGATGTGTGCTTAAGTTGCCACCTTAAATAAACCATTAAATAACAATCTCACATCTGTCATGGATACACTCACCCAATCCACGTCTACTAGCATAGCATGGAAATATAAGCAAATGCAGAAGTAACTCCCAAGGGTTTGATAATAAAACAGGTAATAGGTACTACCTCATCTACTTCCCAAAACCCACATATCAATCAGATCCTAATCATGAAATTGTTTGAGGATTGATCTAATGCAATAAAACTGGGTAGTAAAGAGGTATGATCAAAGTGTTACTTGCCTTGCTGATGATCCGTGAAACCTAGAGATTCGAAGTAGCAAGCGGTGCACTCCGGGTACTCTATCGCAAACAAACAAGCATACAATAAGCACTAATCTAAAGCACAGGTAAAACTCAAATAAGATAACTATCCAGAAAGTTCAACTTAAGAACTCCAGTTTGCAAAAAGAATCAAATCAAACGAAGCAACGAAACACAAACGGCGAAAGAAACAGGCTTCATTTACTAATCTGGACTTAAGTCAAATTTTACAGTAGCAAAAACTTTTTTGAGTTGGTTAAACGGAAAGAGGGTTTCGAGACGAAACTCTAGGCACTTGAATCGCCTGATTCCAATAAACGAGCGAAGAGTTATACTAGAACGAAATCGGATCAGAAATAATCGCGAAAAATCCGAGAAAAAGAAAAACTGACGAACAGATTGACGAACGGACATTCATTAACTGTGAAAGGATCAATATAGTTGACTAGAGGGGGGTGGGGTGAATAGGAAACTAACAATTTTTAGCTTTTCTTTACCAAATTAGACTTTGCATCATTAGGTTGTCTAGATATGCAACTATAAGTGAACACCTATATGATGCAACAACAACAAGCACACAAGCAAGCAAGGGATACAACACAAGTAAGCTTGCAAAAGTAAAGGCACGAGATGACCAAGAGTGGAGCCGGTGGAGACGAGGATGTGTTACCAAAGTTCCTTCCTTTTGAGGGGAAGTACGTCTCCGTTAGAGCGGTGTGGAGGCACAATGCTCCCCAAGAAGCCACTAGGGCCACCGTATTCTCCTCATGCCCTCACACGATGCGAGATGCCGTGATTCCACTATTGGTTCCCTTGAAGGCGGCAACTGGACCTTTACAAACAAGGTTGGGGCTCTCTCCACAACTTAATTGGAGGCTCCCAACGGTATTTAAAGGGGGAGGTGGCGGTGGCTTGCGGGAGGGGGCGGTGGCGGCGGCGTTGGCGGTCGGGACTCCGGTCCCGATCCGCAGTGGGAGACGAGGTGGCGGCGGTTGGGCTGGCTCGGCTGGGCCTTCGGCCCAGTCGGGCGCGCCGTACTTTTTTTAAACAATTTCGCCGAACAAAAAATAAATCCAAAAAAAAATCTAAAAATGCCAAAACAAATTTTCACCGTCTAAATAAAATATTTAGAACGAGTTGAACATTTTCTTGGCCCTAAAATGTAGTTTTGAAAAACATGCAATTTTACCTAAATTCAAATAAAATAGGGAAAACTCCAAAATAAATCTTATTTGAATTTTTTTATTAAATCCTCAATATTTCTTTATTTTGGGAAAGTCATTTTATTCCCTCTCTCATATTTTTATGATAGAAATAATTGAAGATAAAATAAATAAAATTGAATGATCCTATTTTCAAAAATTGAGAAAACTCAAATATGAAAATAGCGAAATCCCCAACTCTCTCCGAGGGTCCTTGAGTTGCGTAGAATTTCTGGATCAGGCCAAAAACAAATAAAATATGATATGCAATGATGATCTAGTGTATAAAATTCCAAATTGAAAATTTGGGTTGTTACATCCATTAGCCGGAACAATCGAACAAGGAAATACTTTAGGAGTAAGAGGTATTCGGTAATATTTACGTCCTGTGGTTAAGGAACTTTCAGAAGTCCAGATAGATGCCATTACATCAAGTGGAAGAATTCCATGTGGAAGTAGATGCGCTAGAATGGAATGAAGTGGATTGAACTGCATGGAACTAGAGCTAGGGAGAAATAATTAGGAGATGGAACATTGGACCAAAAGAAAACGGGGATCATGGGAGAGTAGTTTCAATCCAATAAATTAATACCCTGCTTGATCTCCGTTTCAATCTCCGTATTGACCGCTAGATGAACGACATTACTTGGCTTAATTTTGTAATAGCACGAGTGTGACATTTAATTTCTTAACCTGCATCATACATGCGCCCATCCAAACATGCTTTGGGAAACTCTTGGACGTTGTGTGATTCATGGGGCCGCTAGTATCACATCTAACTTCTTGAAAGATCTTCTTGAAAATCCAAACTACTCAATAAGACAAGTAATTACACAATAATGCAGAGTTAAGAATAAGCTGTTGTATAATGTACCCGGAACAAAAGCTGCCAACTGCTACTTTGTACATGTAGATAGTGTGCACTAACAGTTATGAAACATGGAAAAGGAAACATGTACCTAGAGTAACTCCATTAGATCCCATATCCCTAAAAAATACTACCGTTTAGTGAAAGTTGGGAAAAAAAAGGCCTTCAACAGTTCGTGTAAACATGTTTACGGGATCCCGTATAATCACCTCCTTCCTACAAGTCTACGGGAAGATAGCCATTCCTCTATAATTTGGCAGGTAAAAAACAGTCTGAAAGTTCATGATGAGCACCCTACACCACCCCAACCACCGCCATCCTATGGTGCCACCCTCATGCGGCCTCCCCATGTCGCCATCGCGCTGCTGCCTGCATACGCGGCTCACCACCTCGCCGCGCTGTCGCCGCCTCCATGCCCCTACACTGCCTCGCTACCGCCACATTGGGCCACAGATGCACCACTGTGCCGCTGCCTCGCACCGCACCTCGCCGTTCACCATCACACGTGTCAATGACATGCGGCCCCTACGCCATTAGTTTGGTTTGTTTAAATAAAATAAAATAAAATATTTAATGGAAAGAGGTTTACAGGAACTGAGAAAAGTTGATGTTTGAGAACTACCCGTAAACTATAAGATCATCCCGTGAAACCACTTTTACCGGATGTAAGTGCATCTAGTTCCCCTTAGTGATTTTGGTGCATTGAAGACTTAGAGGTTAAGGGACTGATGCGTTTGTGAGTGTACACAGGTCTATAAGCCCATGAGGAGTTTGTTATTTACAGAGAAAGTCGACCCCTAAAAATGAAGTTCTTCGACTGAAGACTTTGGATTTCTGAAGACTTTCTGAAGACTTTGAAAGTGAAGAAATTGGTGTTACCTTGAAGACTTGGCAATCATTCGAGGAACATGAAGCGTGAAGACTTTTGTTTTTATAGTTTCATTTTCTCATTCTTGAGTCATAGGAAACACCGTACTGTTAAAGGGGGTCGAGGAAATACTAAGAAAAAATTTCCATGTGATGCTCAACTCAAAATCCTACACCTAACAATCCCTTCGAGTGAAGCCATTGGAAATCTCATACAGTCCAGTCATATTCTTCAGTGACAGTGACGAAGTTCTTCTGGTCTCTGAGGAATTTGTTCTGACTGAGAAGTTAGGAATTCGCCAGTGCAGATTGCCTACACGATGAGGAACATGATATGCGCCAACTGTCCCAAAATATCTACCCACCTAATGGTCATATCAGACAAGGGCATTTATGTCTTATCATGTCGGGCTGCTCCCTAGGCTATATATAGCCGCCCCCTACAACCACTAGTTGGTTGGCTGCTCCGAGAGAAACTGACACTTGTCATTTGAGAGCATCCCATCATCCGAGGACTTTGAGCGAAAATCATCAAGTGAGGAAAACCCAAACCCAACACCTACAAACCCAAAGTGATTGAGCATCACTGAAGAGATTGATCCTGTGTGGATCCGATGCTTGTTACCTTTGAAGACCGTGCTTCTTCCAGACGGTTTGGCGTCATGTTCTAGAGCATCCAAGAGGAATTGTGGATCGCCGAGTGACCTAGTCTGTGAAGGTATGGAAGTCACCTGAAGACTTACCACGAGTGATTGGGCGAGGTCTGTGTGACCTTAGCTCAAGGAGAATATGGTGAGGACTGTGTGTCCGGGACTGGGTGTCCTCGAGTTTAAATACTCAGCCGCTCCAACCAGACGTACAACCGAGACAGCAGTTGGAACTGGTCTACCAAATCATTGTCTTCACCAAGCTTACTGGTTCTATTTCCTCAACTCTTTCATTTCCTCATCTCTGTTGGTGTGTGCTTGTTCATATCTGTCTGAAGACTTTGACTGAAGACTTTCTCAATTTCCTCAGTTCAATTTCTTTAGTATGTCCGTCTTCTTTCTGTTTATCCTGTGCTTACGCTTTCTGTACTCTGTGCTTGTCTTCATTTCATCATGATGACCATTCCCGTGTTTTGTTATATTTACTTTTGAGTACTTATTCCGCTACAAGTAGTTCTTCATTTAGGAATTTCCTCACCAGCAAATTCCTCAGTGAAGAATTCATAAAAATCGCCTATTCACCCCCCTCTAGTCGATATAACGCACTTTCAATTGGTATCAGAGCGAGGTACTCCCTTGTTCTGTGTGATTTTGGTTTAACCGCCTGGAGTTTAGTTATGTCGAACGCAGGTATGATCAAGGTCTCGGTTGGGTGTCCTACCTTCGATGGAATGGACTACCCCTACTTGAAGAATAAGATGCGAATGCATCTTGAGGCAATTGATAACGATCTCTGGTATGTTGTGGAAAATGGTGTTCCCTCTATCACACCTTCTCTGAACGCTATTGATGTGAAGAGATTCAAGCAACTCGATTCTCAAGCGAAGAATATCATATGTGGCCACCTGAGCAAAGGATAGTATGGAAGAGTGAGTGCTTTGGAAACTGCTAAGCTTATCTGGGATAGGTTGTCCAAAGTGAATGAAGGAGTCTCAACTCAACGTGGCTCTCGTGTTGACGTTCTTCGCAATCTCTTCAACCGCTTCAAAAGACTCGACAATGAAAATGTCCAGCAAACCTTCAATCGCCTCACTGACATCTCAAATGAGCTTCAAGCGCTGGGCGCCACGGACATCACCGACCATGAGGTGGTGAAGAAATTGCTGAGATCGCTCGATTCTTCATTTGATACTCTGGCACTGATGATTCAAGAATGTGCTGATTACAAGTCACTTGATCCCGCTAATATCCTCGAGAGGCTAAATACTCATGAGTTCCAGCTTGCTGAGAAGAGAGATCTCTATGGTTTGAGTTATGGCAGATCACGTGCTCTGAAGGCCAAGGCAGTCTCTGAGTCTGAAGATGAGGACTCTGCTAGCAGCCTTGGTGACCCTGAAGAACTGAGCCAGGAACTAGCGCTGCTCGTGAAGAAATTTCAGAAGTTCTCAAGACGTGGTCGCTTTGGAAAATCCTCAAGGAGCAATGATCCTCATCCAGTGACTACAAGAAGAGGCTATGCCACAAATGCAAGAAACCTGGTCACTACATCCAAAATTGTCCTCAGTGGGATAAGGAATCAAAGAAGAAGAAATACAAGGATTACAGTTCTGATGACTCAAAGAAGAAGAAGAAAGCTTAAAAGTCTTCATCATCAAAATCCTGAAAGTCTTCATCTCACAAGAAGATCAGCTCCAAGAAGGCTCGGGCATTCATTGGCAAGGAAATGGACTCTGAGGCTGAATCTGAGGAACATGAGGACAAGGAGGCATCTGAGGAGTCCGAGTCTGCTGTGGCGAGCC
Source organism: Triticum timopheevii (assembly GCA_963921465.1). NCBI lineage: Eukaryota > Viridiplantae > Streptophyta > Magnoliopsida > Poales > Poaceae > Triticum > Triticum timopheevii. The sequence continues at coordinate 480,966,231 of OY997270.1, read as the reverse complement.
TAGCTCTCGCTACTGCATTTATCAGCAAGTCTATCTTCAACTCTAAAGAAAATGGCTTCACCAACAAGGCTGATGAAAGCCATGATGACTACGCTCCCACCTATTGCTTCATGGCAAAGGGTGCCAAGGTAACTAGATACGCCTCCTCTGAATCTAGTGAGGATGAATCTGATGAAAACCTCAAGCCCAGCTACTCTAAACTTGCTAAGATTGCTGTAAAACAACAAAAGGCTTTTGAAAAAGTTCAAAACATGCTAGATAAAAGTGATGATATGTTGGGTGAAGAAATGGATCGCACTAAAACCTTGAATGAAAATCTTCAGAGACTTCAGTTCAAGTTTGACAACCTTCAAGGTCATCATAACACTGTCTTATCCGATCACGAGAAGCTTTCTTTTGAATTTCTTCAAAGAAAGCAAGATCTTGAAAAGCTAAGAGTGGATTATGAAGATCTTCAAAAGGAGCACGATTCATTACTTGCTCAATAAATCAACGCTACTCAGGAAGAATTTGTTCCTCCATGTATGAAGTGCATTGAACGTGAAACTGCTAATTCTTCACCCGAATGTTCAAATGCTTATAATGCTACAAATTCTTAATCTGTCTCTGCTATCACTAATTCCTCATCTGAGGACATTGCTAGTATCACTGGTGATGCAGGGCTGAAGGAATTGTACATGACAGGCATGTACAAAAGCCTCAAAGGGCATCAGACTCTTTGTGATGTGCTCAAAAAGCAGATCCTCAACAGAAACCCTAGGAAAGAGGGTATTGCCTTTGAGAGGAAACTCAATGCTGATGGAACATATTGGAAGCCTGAGCAGTACCCCAAAACCTCATGGGTTACTGCAAAGGGACCTCCAGTTGATCCATCCAACTTATCTGGCTTTACATGTGAATCTCCTCATTCTTCCGATGAGTCATTTGACTCCAACTATATACTGTTAAAAAATCAGAATGGTGAAGTATTTGCTAGATATGTTGGCACTAACTGCAGAAACGGTTCGCCTATGAAGAAAATCTGGGTTCCCAAAAGTTGCCTTGAAAGTCTTCAGGTGAATGTCCTCATGACACCACCTGTGAAGAATAGGAACTCCAGATCAAATTCTTCATATGAACCAAATTCTTCATATGGATCCAAGTTCTCATAGGGACCAAATTCCTCACGTGGATCAAATTCCTCAAAAGGATCAAAGTCCTCATATGATCATCATCGTGCTAACCCTTCTGTTTCGCAGGGTAGAGCTAAGGGCTATGAACATGAGCATTATTCTACAAATCATTATGTTCATAAGTCCTCGAAGAATTTCTCTACTTATTCATATGCTTACCCTAACCCCTCTTATGTAAAACGAAGCGGACTGGCGTCTATGCCACCTTTCTCATATGGTGCTCGCAGAGTAATGAATTCTTTGCCACCCCTTAAGATGTGGGTGGTGAAGAAAAAGAACTAATCTCTTATGCAGGGTTAGGTCTCCAGACGTGCTCAAAACGTCTGAAGAATTTGCTGGAGACCTGAACAGTGCCTGATAGGACGCAGGCTAATCATGATGAAATGAACTTTCATTTCAGATGTCCTCATACCATTTATCTGTTCTGTTGCTTGATAAAATTGATCTGATGATATTAATGTCGTATTCTTCACTAATGAAGTATATGAGTTCGTAAGTTGCACTAATTCATCTGCAGGATGAACAACCCAAAGCCAATGAGTGGGTCCTCGATAGTGGATGTACAAATGACATGACTGGTGACAAGAATCTATTGATGGATGCTCCTTTATCACCATCACATCTGAAGCATATCATCTTCACTGACAAAGGCAAAAGTCAGGTATTGGGTCTAGGAAAGGTTGCCATCTCAAAGGATCGACACATGGACAAAGTCATGCTTGTCGAGTCCTGAGGATACAACCTCATGTCTGTCTCAATGCTTTGTGATCTTGATATGGTTGTTGTCTTTGGCAAATATCATTGTGTTGTGATCATGGAAGCTGACAATTCCAAAGTCTTCGAAGGCTTTAGGAGAGGAGATTTGTACATTGTTGATTTCTCTACAGGACCACAACCGGCCGTATGCTTACTTGCAAAAGCCTCAGAGGGCTGGCTATGGCATCGACGACTTGGTCATGCTGGCATGAGGAATTTGCACACGCTTGCGAAGAAGAAGCATGTCATTGGCATTGAGAATGTCAAATTCCTCAAGGATCACTTATGCGGAGCCTGTGAAGCTGGAAAGATGACCAAGGCCAAGCATCCAGCAAAGACTATCATGACTACCACTCGATCGTTTGAATTGCTTCACATGGATCTCTTCGGTCCTAATCATTATTCTGCTATTACAAATGACGCATCTCTTTATGGCTTTGTTATTGTTGATGATCTCGTTACACATGGGTACACATTGCCACTTACAAACATGAGGTGCAGGAAGTATTCAAGAGATTTTCCTCGAGGGCTTCAACCAACTTTAGTGTGAAGATCAAGCACATCAGAAGTGACATTGGGACCGAGTTCAAGAATTCCGGTCTTGATGACTATCTTGATGAACTTGGTATTACTCATGAGTTATCCGCTCCTTATACTCCTCGGCAGAATGGCGTCGTGGAGCGCAAGAACAGAACTCTTATTGAGATGGCTTGCACTATGCTTGATGAATACAAGACGCCTCGTCGCTGCTGGATTGAGGCAATTGATACTGCGTGCCACATCATCAACAGAGTAAATCTTCACAAATTCTTCAAGAAGACTGCCTATGAACTCCTCACTGACAAGAAACCCAATGTGAGTTACTTCAAAGTCTTCGGTGCTAAATTTTGGATTAGAGATCCTCATCACAATTCTAAATTTGCACCGAAAGCACATGAGGGTTTTATGCTTGGTTACGGAAAGGACTCGCACACCTACAAAGTCTTCAACAACGTTCTTCACGAGGTTGTTGAAACTGTAGATGTGCGGTTTGATGAAACTAATGGCTCGCAAAGAGAGCACCTACCTTCTGTGATAGATGAACCAACACCTAAGGATTCTATCAAGTTCAAAGCTACTGAGGATGTCATTCCCACCGAAGAATCTGCTGAAGAATTCATTCCAGAACGTGATGAACGTCGAGCTGGCGCACCTGAAGAAAATGGTGCTGAGGAAAATGCTCCTGAAGAGAATGCGGATCAAGTTCCTCAAAGACAACCCGCTGATCCTCGTATTGCAAATGAAGTGCAAATTGAGAAGATCATCGATGACATTGAAGCACCAGGTCCTCTAACGCGCTCAAAATGTTCACACTTATCTAACTTTTGTGGGCACTTTGCTTTTATCTCTATCACAGATCCCACTAAGGTATATGAAGCATTTCTGGAGCCTGAGTGGATTCAAGCTATGCATGAAGAATTACATCAGTTCGAGCTCAATAACGTCTGGGAACTGGTCAAACATCCAGATCCTCGCAAGCACAACATTATTGGCACAAAGTGGATCTACCGCAACAAGCAAGATGAAACTGACCTTGTGGTGAGGAATAAGGCACGGCTTGTACCTCAAGGCTACACATAGGTCTTCAAATTCGTCAACATCGCAATGGCATATTCATATCTCAGGAGAAATACCTCAAGGACGTATTGAGGAAATTCGGCATGCAAGATTGCAAAGGGGTCAAAATTCCAATGCCCACAAATGGCCATCTATGCACTGATGAAAATGGTAAAGACTTCGATCAAAAGGTATACCGCCCCATGATTGGCTCTTTATTGTACCTATGTGCATCTAGGCCGGATATTATGCTTAGTATTTGCATGTGTGCCCGATTTCAAGCTACACCGAAGGAATCACACCATAAGGCTGTGAAGCATATTCTTCGATACTTAGCTCACACACCAACACTTGGATTATGGTTCCCAAGGGCTCTTCGTTTCATCTCACTAGATATTCAGACTCTGACTATGCTGGTGATCGTGTGGACCATAAGTTAACGTCAGGCACATGTCATTTCCTCGGACGATCTTTGGTTTGTTGGTCCTCGAAGAAATAGAACTGCGTATCACTCTCCACTGCAGAAGCTAAGTACATTGCTGCTGGATCGTGCTGTGCTCAACTACTATGGATGAAGCAAACACTCAAGGACTATGGCATCAACATGAAGAATGTGCCTCTCTACTGTGACAATGAGTGTGCTATCAAGATTGCTCATAACCCAGTTCAACACTCGAAGACCAAGCACATCCAGATTCGTCATCATTTTCTTCATGATCATGTGTTGAAGGGCGACATCTCCATCGACCACGTTAGCACTGAAGACCAGCTGGCCGATATCTTCACTAAGCCCTTGGATGAGAAGAGATTTAGCAAGTTGTGGTGTGAGCTAAATATCCTAGAATCTTCGAATGTTCTCTGAAATGGACACACATCCTAACACTTATGCTGACTTGATGACTTAGATGCGCAACACACAAAGTAACGTTTTTCTTCAATCAATGAAGACTAACCCTCTAAGTGTGAAGAAATTAATGAAGAAATTGATTCTCAAAGCCCTACGACAATTGTACGCGGTGTCTGAAATCAGCTTTCTTATACGGTGGGTTACGCCACCACCCAAAGTTGGAAATCTTCAATTTGAGTTTTTCTTCGTTTTTTAAATTCCTCAGTTTTTTTTAAATTCTTCAACTTTGCATTGTCTTCACTCCTTCCGGTGTTGTTCTTCATTTGAATATATATATATATATATATATATATATATATATATATATATATATATATATATATATATATATGAGTTTTATGTACTCTACAACATTCACTTATTGCTAATTCTTCAAGTTGATTTCTTCTGCTAAGTGAATGTGATCGGACCCTTCCCCCTCTATGCTAAACACAACCCATTCTATCCACAAATTCTTCATGTGCGTTTTATTTGAAACTCGTTCAAAATCTTCACTGTGTCCTTGATAGCTGAAGAAATCGCGAACGGAAATTTTAATCTATCTGATCTGAATTTTCGGCTTTGCCGCTCAAACCGTTCCGCATCCCACGACAATACTTATCTATTCACCCACGATCCTACACGATCGCCACCTCTCAGTATGTGGGTGACATATATCAAGCGAATGAGAAGGGCCAGGGGCACGTTCGTCCGATTTCCTCGGGTGTATAGTTTTTCACTCCCACTATAAATGCCCCTGCCTCTTCCTCACTTCACTTTCACTCCGCTCGCTCTCACTCCCGCTCGAGCTCCCCAGACCCTAGCGCCACCGCTACTTCACCGTCGCCGGTGAGGAAGAGCTTCACTGCCTCGACCTTGTTGCCATCGTACTCACGCCAGTTGCGGATTTCTTCACTCCGCCGCTGCCGTAGCCATCTTTCTCTGCCGAGTTAGGGCGTGGAAGATCTGAACTGACGAACTTCACATCTACACTTCCCAGTTCGTCGTGTTCTTCAACCCGGGTAATTAAAAGTTACTTTTACTACTGAGGGAGTCCTGGACTAGGGGGTGTCCGGATAGCCGGACTATCATCATCGGACGGACTCCAAGACTATGAAGATAAAAGATTGAAGACTTCGTCCCGTGTCCGGATGGGACTTTCCTTGGCGTGGAAGGCAAGCTTGGAGATACGGATATGTAGATCTCCTACCATTGTAACCGACTCTGTGTAACCCTAGCCCTCTCCGGTGTCTATATAATCTGGAGGGTTTTAGTCCGTAGGACACACAACCATTACAACAATCATACCATAGGCTAGCTTCTAGGGTTTAGCCTCCTTGATCTCGTGGTAGATCCACTCTTGTACTACCCATATCATCAATATCAATCAAGCAGGAGTAGGGTTTTACCTCCATCGAGAGGGCCCGAACCTGGGTAAAAACATCGTGTCCCTTGTCTCCTGTTACCATCCGCCTAGACGCACAGTTCGGGACCCCCTACCCGAGATCCGCCAGTTTTTACACCGACATTGGTGCTTCCATTGAGAGTTCCTCTGTGTCGTCACCGATAGGCTTGATGGCTTCTTCAATCAATGACGCAGTCCAGGGTGAGACTTTTCTCCCCGGACAGATCTTCGTGTTTGGCGGCTTTGCACTGCGGGCCAATTCGCTTGGCCATCTAGAGCAGATCGAAAGCTACGCCCCTGGCCGTCAGGTCAGGTTTGGAAGCTTAAACTTCACGGCTGACATCCGTGGAGACTTGATCTTCGATGGATTCGAGCCACAACCGAGCGCACCGCACTATCACGGTGCGCATGATTTAGCTCTATCACCGGACAGTGCCCTGGAGGCCGCACATGAGTCCGCTCCGACCCATAGTTCAGATCCGACCGCGTAGATCAAGGACAGGTGGCTGGACACCGCCTCGGGGGCTGCGATCTCTACGGAGATGGAGCCGAATACTGACCTTGTCCCTTGCAAAGCCCGCGACTCCGAGGCGCCGGACTCCTTGCCGGACTCCGAACCTCCTACGCCCCTGCCAATCGAATCCGATTGGGCGCCGATCATGGAGTTCACCACTGCGGACATCTTTCAGCACTGACCCTTTGGCGACATCCTGAATTTGCTAAAGTATCTCTCGTTATCAGGAGAGCCCTGGCCGGACCGCGGTCAGGATGGTTGGGATGCGGACGGCAAAGAAATTCAAAACCCTCCCACCACCCACTTTGTAGCCACTGTCGACGACCTAACCGACATGCTAGACTACGACTCCGAAGACATCGACGGTATGGACGACGATGCCGGAGACGATCAAGAACCAGCGCCTACGGGGCATTGGAAGACCACCTCGTCATACGGCATATACATGGTGGACATCCCAAAGGATGGAAACGGCGAAGAAGCAGCGGAGGCAGATTCCTCTAAGAAACAGCCCAAGTGCCGACGTCAGCGGCGCCGCTCTAAATCCCGCCACAGCAAGAATGGAGATTCCGACACCGGAGATAATAACACCCCAGAGAGTGCCGAAGACAACCCCCTCCAGCAAGACTCATCACAGGAGGATGGAGAAGCCAGCCCTCGAGAGAGGGCGGCAGACGAGGAGATAAAGGATGACAATTACATGCCTCCCTCCGGAGACGAGGCAAGCCTCAACGACGATGAATTCGTCGTGCTCGAGGATCCCATCGAACAAGAGCGTTTTAAACGCAGGCTAATGGCCATGGCGAACAGCCTAAAGAAAAAGCAGCAACAGCTTCGAGCTGATCAAGACCTGCTGGCCGACAGATGGACCGAGGTCCTCGCGGCCGAAGAGCATGAACTCGAATGCCCCTCGAAAAGCTACCCAAAACGCAAGTTGCTCCCCCGATTAGAGGTGGAGGCATACAAACCTTCATCACCGGCGCACAACACAGCAGACCGACCACCGCGTGGCCTCGACAGAGAGGCATCTAGGCCCTCCACCAGAACCGTACCCCGGCAACGCTCGAAAAGCGCGAAGCCACGGGGGAATGCGCCGGACATGCGAGACATATTGGAGGACAAGGCAAAACAATCAAGATCTATCTACGGATCACGTGGGCGCCCCACGATCCATGATGACTACCGTCGCGCCGAATACAGCAACTCCGGCCGGGCCGAACACAGCAGACAAAGCTCTCTTGAGCTACGTCGTGATATTGCCCAGTATAGAGGCGCTGCACACCCACTATGCTTCACAGATGAAGTAACGGATCATCAAATCCCCGAAGGGTTTAAACCCGTGAACATCGAATCCTACGATGGCACAACAGACCCCGCGGTTTGGATCGAATATTATCTCCTTCATATCCATATGGCCCGCGGTGACGATCTCCACGCCATCAAGTATCTCCCACTCAACCTTAAAGGACCAGCTCGGCATTGGCTTAACAGCTTGCCAGCAGAGTCAATTGGGTGTTGGGAGGACCTGGAAGCCGCATTTCTCGACAACTTCCAGGGCACATATGTGCGACCACCAGACGCCGATGAACTAAGCCACATAATTCAGCAGCCAGACGAATTGGCCAGACAGTTCTGGACACGGTTCTTGAAAAAGAAAAATCAAATCGTCGACTGTCCAGATGCAGAGGCCCTCGCAGCCTTCAAACATACATCCGCGATGAGTGGTTGGCCCGGCACCTAGGATAGGAAAGGCCGAAATCCATGGCAGCCCTCACATCACTCATGACCCGCTTCTGTGCGGGGGAGGACAGCTGGCTAGCCCGCAGTAACAACCTCAGCAAAAATTCTGGCAGTCCGGACTACATGGACCGCAATGGCAGGTCGCGTCGTAACAAAAACAAATGCCGCGTTAACGGCGATAACACTGAGGATACGGCAGTTAATGTCGGATTCAGAGGCTCAAAACCCGGTCAGCGGAAAAAGCCATTTAAAAGAACTACCCTGGGTCCGTCCAATTTGGACCGAATACTCGACCGCTCTTGCCAGATACATAGCACCCCCGAAAAGCCAGCTAATCACACCAATAGGGATTGTTGGGTATTCAAGCAGGCAGGCAAGTTAATTGCCAAAAACAATGACAAGGGGCCGCACAGCGATGACGAGGAGGAGACCCGGCCGCCGAACAGTAGAGGACAGAAGGGGTTCCCCCCACAAGTGCGGACGGTAAACATGATATACGCAACCCACATACCCAAGAGGGAGCGGAAGCATGCACTTAGGGACGTATATGCGATGGAGCCAGTCGCCCTGAAGTTCAATCCATGGTCCTCTTGCCCTATCACTTTCGATCGAAGGGACCACCCCAGCAGTATCCGCCATGGCGGGTTCGCCGCATTGGTCTTAGACCCAATCGTCGACGGATTTCACCTCACTAGAGTCCTGATGGACGGCGGCATCAGCCTGAACCTGCTTTCTCAGGATACAGTGCGCAAGATGGGCATAGACCCCTCAAGGATTAAACCTACAAATACGACCTTCAAAGGCATCATACCAGGTGTTGAGGCCAATTGTACGGGCTCAGTCACACTGGAAGTGGTCTTCGGATCCCCGGATAACTTCTGAAGCGAGGAGTTAATCTTCGACATAGTCCCGTTCCGCAGCGGCTATCACGCCCTGCTCGGACGAACCGCGTTTGCAAAGTTCAACGCGGTGCCGCATTATGCATACCTCAAGCTCAAGATGCCAGGCCCTCGTGGAGTCATCACGGTCAACGAAAACACTGAACGCTCCCTCCAAACGGAGGAGCACACAACGGCTCTCGCGGCGGAAGTATAGAGTAGCCTCTTAAGGCAATTCTCGAGCCCGGACGTTAAACGGCCGGACATAGCCAAGCACGCCTGGAGTAACATACATCAAGACCATCTGGCTCGTTCCGAGCATGCGTAGCAATACGGCCCCAACCCCAGCCCTTGCATGACTGCAAGACCAGCTCTTCGCGTACATCATTACGCTCTGGAGATACCATGGGCATAGGGGGAGGGGCACGACCACGACAGGCCCAGAGTGTGGCTCAACCACACCAGGGGCTCCCAAGTGTGTCGCTCTTTTTCTTTTCCTTTTTTCTTTTCTATTTATCCACAGGACTCCGTTCACCAGAGACCCTGTCCGGCGGTGAATCTGCCGAACTCACGATGCAACAGCCAGGGAAGGACAAAGGCTACGACGAACACTCAGGTGGTCTCCATTATGAGCATTAAATCTGTTAAATACACCATGCCGCAGCCTACCCCTGGAGGGGGACATGTCTAATAGTCCAATCCCTTTCTTACCACACTATTTGTATCGTTCTGCACTCATGGCAGAATTCTTTGAGTAAACAATGCATCACTTTTCGCTTATAATTGCATTCCTTTTTTACATATATGTTCATTTATGACGTTTTGCATCCGTACACTTTGGTACGGCCGAATACACCAGGGGCTTATGTTCCCCGCATTATGGTGTGACAAGTCCGAACACTTTCACAAGTGCGGCACCCCAAACTTATAGCACTATATGCATCGGCTCCGAATCATGTCTTGGGTCAATAGTTGGGTTTGCCCGGCTCCCATGTTTTGGTACCTTACATTCCGTTTTATCGGCTAAGGTAGCACTGGGAGAACCACCGCGATTGCGCCCCAGTTGAGCTGGGTTAACGCCTCGGTGGAGAAAGCTAAAACTGACCGTCATGATGAGGCGAGAGCCGGTCACTGTTCGAGAGGTTTTTTCGAGTCCCTAAAGACTTATGCCGCTTAGAGCGAGGAGCCGACTAACTGTCTGGCCCAGGCATGGATAGCGCCCCAAATTCGGCCTTTTGAACACTAGGGGCTTCGCCAAAATTTAAAATTATAGAATTCTATGGCTAAGTGAGAGTGTTCAAGCACTATAAGTCCGGTTTCCTAGTTCGTTGTGTTGAGCACCTCCCTAGATGGACCCAAATATGGGAACAAGAGTGCTCAAATTTATCCCGAACACCCCAGCACTCGTGGCATGGTGGCTGAAGCCGACGACTTGCCATCTCTCAGATTTGATAAACAGCCGAACAGAAGGTAATATTTCAAATAAACAAGCGTTGCTTAGCGCATATGAACAAAGTTTTCAGCGCACAGGATAACACATTGCGAGTCTACTCAAATATTACATCTTTGGGGCACTCGTCTGCAATCTTGCGGGCACCCTTCAGGACACTCTTATAATACATTTCGGGCGTAGGATACTCCTTGCCCGCCAGCGGCGCGTCTGTCAGAAGCCTCTCAGCATCCAGCCTGCCCCAGTGCACCTTTGCGCGGGCAAGGGCCCGGCGGGCACCTTCCATGCAGGCGGAGCACTTGATGACTTCCATCCAAGGGCACGCATCCACTAGCCGCCGCACGAGGCCGAAGTAGCTCCCAGGCATGGCCTCTTCAGGCCACAGCCGGACTATGAGGCCCTTCATGGCCTGCTCGGCTACCTTGTGGAGCTCGACCAGCTGTTTCAGCTGGTCGCTAAGGGGCACCGGATGTCCGGCCTCAGCATACTGAGACCAGAAGACCTTCTCCGTTGAGCTCCCCTCCTCGGCACGGTAGAAAGCGGTGTCATGGACACGCTGCAAGGCAGATCTGCAAACGCTCCTGAGAGCTCCGAATCCGGGTAAGTAACAGGTAATTCACACTCACATGCTTGCTTTGCATGAAAAATGCCTTACCCGCCGCTATTTTCTTCACTGCCTCAATCTCCTGGAGGGCCTTATGGGCCTCGGCCTTAGCGGCTTTGGCACTCTCAAGAGCCGAGGCAAGCTCGGACTCTCGAGTCTTCGAGTCGCGCTCCAAACTCTCATGCTTTTCCATGAGAGCATGGAGCTCTTACCGCACCTCCGCCACCCGCGCCTCCTGCTTCTCTCGCTCCGCTCGTTCCGCGGCCGCATTACGTTCGGCCGCGGACACAGCCTCCTTCAGGGTCGCCACCTCGTTCGTGGCCCCTGCAGTGCCCACATTATCCTTTTTATTTCTATTGCAACCAAAATCCTTTTCTGTAAGGTACAAATTTAATACGGTGTTACTCACCTTCTTTGTCCTCGAGCTGCCTCTTGGCAAGGCCGAGCTCATTCTCGGTCCGCTCGAGGTCCTGCTTCAAAGCACCGACCTCCGTAGTCAATGCGGCAGAGGTCAGCAGCGCAGCCTGCAATCCCATATTGACATAATTTTTAGAACTCCTACGTATATCTTTTTAGATCCTCAGTCCGTCTTTTCTTTCCGAACACCAAACCGAGCATCAAGGGCTACTGTCTATGTGGTATTACATTACATATTTTAAAACTTCTTACCTCAAAGCCTGTTAGAAGGTTGCTGCAGGCTTCGGTCAGCCCGCTCTTGGCGAGTTGAACCTTTTGAATCACCGCACTCATGATAGTGCGGTGTTCTTCCTTGATGGAAGCGCCGTTGAGCGCCTCCAACAAGTTATCCAGCGCCTCTGGTTGGACGGAGGCCGCCGGAGCCACGGTCTTGCCCTTCCTACGAAGGGGCCGCCCGCCGGACTCCGGAACCACTGCAGGTTCCGGTGTGGAGTCCGGCGCGAAGTCCGGGAGGTTGCCTTGCGCCACCTCCGGGTCCTCCCCCGGATGAGTCCCTCTCCGGGATCCCACCTCGACGTCGTCAGTGTCATGGGGAGAGGAGGCGGTCGGAAGTGAAGTACTGTTCACAACCGACGAACCCAAGGACCCGCTCGACGAAGCGGGAAGATCGTCCTTGGGTGGACTGCAGGGTTGCATGCGGTGTTAGAAAGACACCAGGTGGCAAAAAGAAAAATCATGAAGTCATTTCGGGAGTCCGGATACTTACGATTTCACCAGGGGCTTGGCCCTTGAAGGCCAATCCTCGTCATCGCCACCGGTGTTGGCGGAACAGTCCGGGGGAAGAGGCTTTCCCCTCTTGGACCCTTTGGCCTCCCCAGCCGGGGAGGCCTTCCTTTTCTTCCCTTCCCCCGCTGGGGAAGGGGCCTTCTTCTCCTCCTCGTCCTCGGGGGCGGAATCCTCCTCGGAGTCATCGGACACCTGAAAACGGGAGCTCTTTCGAGTACCCGTGGCCTCCTTCTTGGCCTTCTTCTTCGGCACCACATGCGGTGCCGGAACTAACAGCCCCGCTAGACGGGCATCTACTGGGTCTTCTGGCATGGGAGCCGGACAGATAGTCTGCTCGGCCTTCCTCATCCAGTCCTGTCAAAGAAAAGGGGAGATTAGATCCTGCATAAGGTCGAACTATTGACAACAAGTGCCTCGTAAAGGGGTAGAATCACTTACCTCGTTAGCTGGACGCTGCGAGCGAAATCCGCGATCTTCAGTAGTGGATGCGGGAGCTTCGGCACCCTTGAAAAGCACCTTCTAGGCATCCTCGTACCTAGTATCGAAGAGCCTGCTCAAGGTTTGGTGCTGTGCCGGATTGAACTCCCACAATTTAAATGCCCATTCTTGGCATGGGAGAATCCGGCGGATGAGCATGACTTGGACCATGTTGACAAGCTTGAGCTTCTTGTTCACCAGCTTCTAGATACAGGCTTGGAGTCCGGTCAGCTCCTCCGAATCGCCCCAGGTCAGGCCACTCTCCTTCCAAGAGGTGAGCCGCGTGGGGATTCCAGATCTAAATTCGGGGGCCGCTACCCATTTAGGGTCACGCGGCTCGGTGATGTAGAACCACCCCGATTGCCATCCCTTGATGGTTTCCACGAAGGCGCCCTCGATCCAAATGACGTTGGGTATCTTACCCACCATGGCGCCTCCGCACTCCGCCTAATTCCCCTTCACTACCTTCGGCTTGACATTGAAGGTCTTGAGCTACAAGCCGAAGTGGGGCTAGACGCAGAGGAAGGCCTCGCACACGACGATAAACGCCGAGATGTTGAGAATGAAGTTCGGTGCCAGATCATGGAAATCTAGGCCGTAGTAGAACATGAGCCCCCGGACAAAGGGGTGAAGTGGAAAGCCCAGTCCGCGGAGGAAATGGGGAAGGAAAACCACCCTCTCATGAGGCCTGGGGGTAGGGATGAATTGCCCCTTGTCGGGGAGATGGTGCGCGATGTCGCTGGACAGGTATCCGGCGTCGCGCAGCCTTTCGATGTGCCCCTCCGTAACGGAGGAGGCCATCCACTTGCCTCCCACTCCAGACATGGCTAGAGAAGGTCGAGGTGAGATTTGCGGACTTGGGCGCTGGAGATCAAGTGCGCGGAGATGGATAAGCAAAGGAGGAAGAAGGCGTAGGCAAGGAGGTGGATCCTTATCCCTTATATATGGGCGGACGGAGACTATTCGTCCCCACTGGCCTAGTAAAACTCGCTTATCTCCCAAGCGCCGCAATCAATGGCGCGGTTGGGTTACCCACGTCCATATTGATGGGAATCCCGGAATAAGGGAAACACGATCTCTGCTTCGACAAGACGTGCCAAGGAAACTGCTTCGCTAAACGCGCTGAGGTGGTATAATAAAAACAATTCAAGTAAAGGCTTGGTGGTGGTGTGATGTCATGCCACAAAATACGTCAGCAGATTGAACTTGTGTACATATTATTCTCTCTACGGTGGTATGTGGAATTTATTTTGCAGAGTCGGACACTATCCTGGTGTTCACAATCTTTTATGGATTATTCGGAGGAGGAACCCGCCTTGCAATGCCGAACAATATGTGCGCCGGACTCATCGTCATTGAAGCCTGGTTCAGGGGCTACTGAGGGAGTCCTGGACTAGGGGGTGTCCGGATAGCCGGACTATCATCATCGGCCGGACTCCAAGACTATGAAGATAAAAGATTGAAGACTTCGTCCCGTGTCCGGATGGGACTTTCCTTGGCGTGGAAGGCAAGCTTGGCGATACGGATATGTAGATCTCCTACCATTGTAACCGACTCTGTGTAACCCTAGCCCTCTCCGGTGTCTATATAAACCGGAGGGTTTTAGTCTGTAGGACACACAACCATTACAACAATCATACCATAGGCTAGCTTCTAGGGTTTAGCCTCCTTGATCTCGTGGTAGATCCACTCTTGTACTACCCATATCATCAATATCAATCAAGCAGGAGTAGGGTTTTACCTCCATCGAGAGGGCCCGAACCTGGGTAAAAACATCGTGTCCCTTGTCTCCTGTTACCATCCGCCTAGACGCACAGTTCGGGACCCCCTACCCGAGATCCGCCGGTTTTGACACCGACAACTACCCTCTTTGATTCTTATGTTTTCTTGAAAATCTTCAAAGGTGTTTATTCTTCAAATCTTCACACACATGAACACCTCACATGTCATCTGCTCTTGATTCATTTCTCTAAGCAATGATTTTCTTCAAGATTCCTCAATTGTGTGGATTTTCAATCAATACAACTCTGGAACCTAAGACAAAGAACGCTTAGTGAAATTCCTCAAGACTCATCTGGTCAAATTCCTCAAAGCTATTTAATTTTGAAAAACCTTCTAAGAATGCATATGACCTCTCCAAATTCCTCGCAACTATACTCTGTTCACAGGTACAAATGTCCGCTGCTAAATCACTAGGTTCTCATCAACTTAACTCATTTGCAGCGTTCCTCAAAGAAAAGTTGCACACCTCTTCAGAAACTTCAGTTGTTCATATTCCTCAGCTGAAGAAAATGACTGAAGGTAAGAAGCCACAGAAGGGTGGAAAGAGACCTGAGGTCAATACTGCTTTCGAAATCCCAGAGGACATTTATGCTGGGTACTGCACACCCCCTGAGGAGGATAGAAATTAGCGCAAGGTGCGCATTCAAAAGATAGAGAGGAGATGGGCACGGGAATGGAGGGAGTACAGGTATGTTACTTCCAAGTATATGAAGAAATTCGCGCTCAACCCTCCATGCTCAAGACCTCAATTGGCACCAAGCCAAGTGGCAGATCCCACCAGCCTCAAGCATGGTGTGGACTATGCTGATGAATGGGCAAAGCGCTAGGCCAAACTGGCCAAACAAGCAAAGGAAGCAGTGAAGAAATTCAATGCAGACTCTGCTGCTGCTGCTACCACTGCTGAGGCCTCTGCTAGTCAGCCGAAGAAGGTGATGCCTAAGAAGCCTGCGCATAAGTCAAGCGCTTGTCCCTCAATGCTCTCATGGCCAAGCTCCTCAGCAATGCCCTCAAGGCCAGATTCTTCAAGGCCCTCACGGCCAATTCCTCAGACTGCTCCTCCTCCTTCAAAGTCCTCAGCTCCTCCGACAAAGTCCTTAGTTGATCCGACCAAATCCTCTGCACATGTGCATCTTGCCACGTGCCAAAGGACAACTGGCATCTCAATTGCCTCAGGAGCATCTGCAAGTTCCTCAGCTGCACCAAATTCCTCAGCTGGCCCCTCTCCACTGAAGAAAAAGGCCACTGCTGGACGAGGCCTTCGACCAAGTCCTCACAAGAAGCAGGTCGCCTTCGAAGTTCCCTCTGATGACAATGAGGCTGATGATTAAGAACTTGCCGAAATCATCAGAGACAGGCAAGCCAGGGCCGCAAGAGCCAAAGGTAGCAATGTGCCACTACTTTTGGATCCAAAGTTGATCCTCGACTTCATTGACATATGGCACAAGGACCCTAACATGCCTTTGCCGAAGATGAACCTCACTCCTGGTCAAAGTCATGTTCTGACTGCCTTCATTGAGGAAGAAAAGTGGAAATTTGAAGAAGGCAGAAGACTGAAGAAAGCGCAGTACAAGAAACAGCTACCTCAAGGACAATGTCCTCACTCTCACTCCTGATCAACTCATTGACTTGCAAGCTGAAATCAAGTAGCTGAGTGATGAATTCAGTCGGTACTATGCTGATTGGAAGGGTGCCAAGGTTCGGTTCGTCAATCTGACGAAGAAATTCACTTCAAGTGCAGCTGCTCCTGTGCACGTTGAAGTTACACCGGCTGAAGCATTTGCTCAGCCTACTGAAGAACATGCCAACACCGCTGATGACAATCAGGCTGCTGAAGAAAATGAGAGTACCAGAGCTGATGACTCCATTCTAGTCGCTGAAGGTATTGCCAGGGCATCCACTAGTGGTGCGCCTGTAGAAAGTGAAGAAGTTAGGACAACTGCATTAGTTGCACCTGAAGAAAATGATCCAAGTCCTCTGCACCTCCTGCACCTACACCAACTCTGATCCTTCCATCTGCATCAGATGCGAAGAAGACCAAGGCTGCAGAGCATGCAGCTGTGAAGAAAAGGAAGGCATCAACTTCATCAAATTCTTCAGCTCCGAAGAAGATGAAGCCTCTGACTAGTTCAATTGACAACCCAATTGATGCCGTTCCAGTCTCTTTCATGCCATCAAAGGACCTTGTTTCTTTTGGTGAAGATTATGTGATTCCTAGCAAATCCGATGAAGACAATCCTTCTGCTGCTTCATCAGAGCAGTTGGACGAAGAAATTGAAGTGGATGCAATCCCTTCAACCCCATTCATCTCCTCGCCTATGCCTCAGTTCACTGCTGAAGAGGCCGACATTGAAGAAATGGAAGATGAGGATGTGGACATTGGCTGTACCACACCTGTGCTAAATGATGACTTTTGGGAAAGTCAGCACCCCAACTCTCCAATGTTCACTCCACTCCAAGCAATTCCTCAGTCCCCTGCTGCCATTGAAGTACTAATGGGATCTGAAGAACCTCATGCAACCCCGCCTGTCCATGAAGAAATTCCAGCCACTAGTGCTGAAGAAATTGTAAATGAAGAATTGAAGACCCAGGCTGCGGTTGAAGAACCTGAAATTCCTCAGGCTGTGGATCCTGAGATTGTGATTCCTGAGGTGGTGATGCAATTGACTAACACTCCTCAGCCCAAGCCAAAGGATCCTTTCTCAAAGAAGCAAAGATTCAAGGCTGATGATTTCTTCGGCGAGCATGTGTTCTTCACTGAATTCAACCCATATGACAATGCTCGTCTTAGAAGGAAGCGTTTCTGGACTGCCAGCCAGGCCAACTTCTATTCTTCACTGCTTTTCAACAAGGACAAAGTCTTCGACCACGATCATATTCCTCACGTGGACATGGAATCAATTCGTTGCTTCTCTCAAGTCCTCAGTATGCTTCATGATGCAGGCTTGCTCAACTTTTTCTCTGACATAGTTGATTGGAATGAAGAGCTTATTCTTCAGTTCTATGCAACGCTGCATATCACAGGTGATGCTGCTGACGTCAACTCTTGGGTGTTGGACTGGATGACTGAAAACACTCACTACAAGGCACCAGCCTCTGAATTTCTTCGTGCTCTGCCAATCAGTCCTCCACCTAAAGGTGGTCATTGTCTGTATGATGAGCCTGAACTCACTGCTCACTATATGCAAGTGCTCATGAAGCCTCGGAAGCCTGGTCAAGCCCCAAGGACCAAATTCCTCGTGAAGGAATTTCTCTATGTGCCAAGAACCATCTATCGCATTCTGACGAAGACCATGAGTCCTATCAAAGGCCATGACTCATCCGATGAGGAAATTATTGGGATGATGAAGAATATGCTATTCAACATAATGCATGGCATCCCCATAAACTATCATGATTTCTTCATGAGGACTCTGGCGAATGTTGCACTTTCACCATTTGAGCTGAAGCCTTACACACCGTGGATCATGAGATTCCTTAGAACAAGGTATTCACTCAACTACAAGGCTCACTTTCAGAATCATCTTAGCTACTTGCCCTTGATTGAAGTCCTCAAGTGGGCATACTCCTCAGCTGATGAGAAGGGCAAGTCACCAGCCGTTATCGATGAAGACATTCGTCCATTGGATGGTCAGTTCCACAGAGCTGCATCTTATTCCACCAATGATGACTCTGCCACTCATGATTCTGCTGCCAATGCTCCCAAGTCAAGTCCTCAAGCTACTGCTCCTCGTGTGATGACTGACTGTGAGCTGCTTCTAAGTCTTCACCAGAAGGTGGATCGAAACCACAAATGGGTTAAGCATCAGTTTGGCTCTATTCTTCATAACATGACTTCTACACATAATGAAGTGAAGAAAAACCATTACTACCTCCATGAAGTTTTTGATCGCACCTGGGCTATTCTGTCACATCTATATGGTGAAGAAGATATGAAGCAACTGGGCTTCAAGGAAGACTTTGACTGGTCTGTTCCTCCACCGAAGAAATTCTAGAAGGTCAAGGTTCCTTCCTTGGTGGCTAGTTCATATTCTTCATCACGCGACACGGACGAATATGAAGACTTGGACGACACTGCAGCAGGCCCTACAACGACTCAAGACCCTGACAACGCTGGCGCTCCCTTATCTTCATGATATTCTTCAGGGGTGTTAGTCCTCATTTTAAACCCTTTTGGTCATTCGATGACAAATGGGGAGAAATTTGAGTTAGTCTTCAAGCGGGTCTATCTTATATGGGCATTTTTTTCTCTAAGTTACAACTCTCGTTCTTTTGATGACTTTGCTGGATCGAGTTGTAATCTTAAACTCTATGGTGGCCTGATAGTTTTGCTGTGTTCTTCTGCATGCTTATTCCTCATTAATGTCAATGCACGCATGCTGAATTACATCAGTCACCATATTTTATCATGCATTTCAAATTCTTCATATTATATGTCAAATGCGTGTATGAATTACAAGATATAGGGGGAGATCCCCATGATTATACTAATCAAGTGTGCATTGCTTCAAAAGCAAATTCCTCATTATACACATCTTTAGGGGGAGTTCTTCTATATCTTGCAATCAAATTCCTCAATATCAGTATTTACACTTCATATGTTTATCCGCGTTAAAAAATTAACCTATATTGTCATCAATCACCAAAAAGGGGGAGATTGTAAGTGCATCTAGTGCCCCTTAGTGATTTTGGTGCATTGAGGACTTATAGGTTAAGGGACTGATGCGTTTGTGAGTGTACACAGGTCTATAAGTCTATGAGGAGTTTGATATTTACAGAGAAAGTCGACCCCTAAAAATGAAGTTCTTCGACTGAAGACTTTGGATTTCTGAAGACTTTCTGAAGACTTTGAAAGTGAAGAAATTGGTGTTACCTTGCAGAGTTGGCAATCATTTGAGGAAAATGAAGCGTGAAGACTTTTGTTTTTATAGTTTCATTTTCTCTTTCTTGAGTCATAGGAAACACCGTACTGTTAAAGGGGGTCGAGGAAATACTAAGGGAAAATTTCCATGTGATGCTCAACTCAAAATCCTACACCTACCAATCCCTTCGAGTGAAGCCATTAGAAATCTCATACAGTTCAGTCATATTCTTCAGTGATAGAGACGAAGTTCTTCTAGTCTCTGAGGAATTTGTTCTGACTCAGGAGTTAGGAATTCGCCAGTGCGGATTGCCTACACAGTGAGGAACATGATATCCCTGAGGAATTTGAGAGTCAAAATTCTGACCGTTGCTGTGCTATGCGCCAACTGTCCCAAAATATCTACCCACCTAACGGTCATATCATACAAGGGCATTTATATCTTATCATGTCGGGCTACTCCCTAGGCTATAAATAGCCGCCCCCTACAACCACTAGCTGATTGGCTGCTCTGAGAGAAACTGACACTTGTCACTTGAGAGCATCCCATCCTCCGAGGACTTTGAGCGAAAATCAGCAAGTGAGGAAAAGCCAAACCCAACACCTACAAACCCAAAGTGATTGCGCATCACTGAAGAGATTGATCCTGCGTTGATCTGACGCTTGTTACCTTTGAAGACTGTGCTTCTTCCAGACGGTTGGGCGTCATGGTCTAGAGCATCCAAGAGGAATTGTGGATCGCCGAGTGACCTAGTCTGTGAAGGTTTGGAAGTCACCTGAAGACTTACCACGAGTGATTGGGCGAGGTCTATGTGACCATAGCTAAGGAGAATACGGTGAGGACTGTGTGTCCGGGACTGGGTGTCCTCGAGTTTAAATACTCAGCCGCTCCAACCAGACGTACAACTGAGACAGCAGTTGGAACTGGTCTACCAAATCATTGTCTTCACCAAGCTTACTGGTTCTATTTCCTCAACTCTTTCATTTCCTCATCTCTGTTGTTGTGTGCTTGTTCATCTATGTTTGAAGACTTTGACTGAAGACTTTCTCAATTTCCTCAGTTCAATTTCTTCAGTCTATCCGTCTTCTTTCTGTTTATCCCGTGCTTACGCTTTCTGTACTCTGTGCTTGTCTTCATTTCATCATGATGACCATGCTCGTGTTCTGTTATATTTACTTTTGAGTACTTATTCCACTGCAAGTAGTTCTTCATTTAGGAATTTCCTCACCAGCAAATTCCTCAGTGAAGAATTCATAAAATCGCCTATTCACCCCCCTCTAGTCGATATAACATACTTTCACCGGAAGATTTTTATAGGAGCTATTGGAGTTGCTCTTAACCCATGTTAATCAGCTTATTTACCAATTAATTATTATCATATAATATTCCACTGCCACACATCATATATATTTGTTATGTATACATATATGTAACTTTTCCATGGCGAGGATGGATGCATATCACTTTGCTAGCTGAGAAAAGTGATCAAGATTCAACAAATGTCATACAATTTAAAGATAGACAATCTCTTACCAAACTTAGTCATGTTATGTCCAAGGTATATGACCTAACATTATTCAACACTGGATATCCAGGTACATGAATGAGGCCTACATAATGTGCTCCCACTCTACTTATATCACACACAACATTACCATGTGAAATAACTCATAGGTCACGGGTAGGCTCATCCACAATCTTACCCAAAAACAATTAAAGAAGGGGCAAACTCATTTGAAGATCTCATTTTTCATTAGTAGTGGTGAAAGCTCTCTGTCCACTAATGCAATGCAACAACCAGTGTAATGAATGTGATGAAGATGTTAATTAAATGCATTCGATCGGAGTGGGAGGCACTGTGAAATTCTCCAGCGTAGGGTTGTGGACCGCGTCCAGCTTGCTATCTACAATTCACATGGGAAAAAGTACAACAGTCACGACATGAGGACAAAAATGTGGAGAGTTGAGCAAGGCCAGTATTGCACAGTGCGATAGGAAAACTAGTTCTGGTGTAGACTGGTGTCCAATTCTAGCTAGCCACTGATCAACGTCTAGGCATTGGTCAATTGGGAGAACTTGCCAAAGAATATTGGCATCACAGCTGAGTGAGAGTGAGCTGCCCTGTTGAAATACAATCCCGTTTCTATCCACCCATAGAGCCTACATAGGAGCTGATTTGCTGGATTTGATCACTCGCTTCCTGCAAGTCCATAGTTCGTGTGGCTCAGTTTTAGCGAAGTTCGCTTGCTTGTCCTCATGCAGCTAAAGGAGACGCTCAGCCACACCATGTGTGGTGGTGTTCAGCCCCGACAGATCTGAGATCCCACTACTAGCGGTGCCCGTCATCAGGGTCACCGACATTGTCGAACTGCTCGGAGTCATAGGAACGCGGTGCCGCGAAGTCCACCCCCTGTTAGGTGTACGGAGTTGCGGTAGCATCCGCTGCCATTGCAGCGGGAGGGTTGGGTGTAGGGGAGCATCTCTCCTACGATAGCAGAGTGTTTGCCTGTGGCTTCAGTGCTGCCAATGTATGGCGTGTAGTCGACGATGAACGTACCCCCGCCGTGCTCCTCTTTAGTTACACAACTCCAACTTGCGTCCTAAATATACACATTAAGATTTTTAGGCATAGTATGTAAGAAAGCTCATTTTGGAACTAACTTAATAGACAAAACCCGTAATGTGTAATACTGAAAAAGTTGTCCAGTAATTAGCTAAGTTTAGGAATTAGCATATGGGGAATTGTGGAAAATAAAATGAATAGAATATGCAATTTTCTTTAAAAGTACTAATAGTCTAATACACACATATTCAGTAGTACGAAAAAGGGGTTGATAAATCAAAACATACATGAGGGCCGTCATGCAAGAATTAGGGATTACCCGGGGAGTTCAAGGAAGCTAGAAGCAGTGGAGAAGTGATAGATCCGGAAGAATCAGATCGTGTATGCATGTGCATGAATCTCAATATCTCATACAAGAAATGAATGAAGCCAGGTAACAATAATTTTATATCCATGCCAATATGCTATTGTGTTCGAGTTAGCATGCATATCATACGAAGAGAAGACCAAAAAATGGTGTTTTCATCAAAGAATAAGGTTCTAGTTAAGCAAAGAGTCTTGTCGATGTGCTAAAAGATGTTAAGACAATGCAAGAACAAAATGGGGATGATCTAAGGGAACTCTGATGACATGATGAGACTGAGCAAGAGATAAATGTTGTATAGTAACTTTTTGTGGACAATGAACCATGTCCGAAAGCATCTAGAAACATGGCGATGCACCGCACACAAAAATTGCATTGCCACCACCAACAATACTGATGATCAAGGAGAAAGTGAACACAAAAGTTTAAGTTCCATTAGTATCTTTGATTTAACTTCTGGTAGAAAAACTCAAGGGACAAGTACAGAAATGTATGACAAGCTATATAGTAGTTATGAAAGTTAATAGTATCATTTAGCATGGCGGGCCACAAACCGTACATTTTTCGTTGTCAAAATACAATTACGTGGCATTAGAATATAATAATGAATAGCAGTTCACCCAGGGATGAAATATTCATTGAATAAACACATAATCCCTCCATATCATAAGCAAACAAGATATATTTTAGGCACTGACATGGCAACTCCATTGAAATACCCCCTCCCCCCCCCCCCCCCCCCCTCCCTGCTCCCCCTATCTTAACGCACCCGCACTACGTACCATGGCACATGGGTTCAGAATACGCCTGCTGATAATTGCATCGGTACATCAGCCTTGACGCCACCAGGACTGAGAGATCCATTGAAACGTGCCTCACGCACCTGCTCTCCAGCCACCGCCTTTAAAATGACACACGAATCCTTGTTCTCTTTCAGATTGCCCGCATCACTCGCCTCGCACAAAACACAACATCAGTCGTACGGTTGGAGATGATGGTTAGAAGACCTGATTGGGAACCAGTTAGTTTATTGGCCAGAACTGCAGGCCGTGCACGCTTTAGGATTAGGAGGCATGCTGGAATATTTTCCTGTTGTTGGGTAATACAGAAGAAGTGGTTGATTCGCTGGCCGTCCAACCGCCGAAAACTTTCCGAGGCATCCATACTCAGAGGATAATTAACGTAAATTTGTAATGGCTTGCACTGCAAGGTTTCCTTCGTAATCTGTCTGTGATTGAGCTGGAGGGCGAGACAATGCCTTCATAAGAAATTGATGCATGACGTAAATATAAAGCAGTGCATGCATCGGATGAGTTGCCCTCTTGTGTGCAAGATATGTACATAATAGAGAAAAGAGAAGAGTATATTTTATTCAAGCCATTCCAAGCCATCTACCTCTCCAGAAACCTATCAGCGTGTTTGGCAGTCCGTGGGAAAAGGCATGGGAATTTTTAAGTTGGAGTTAGCTGAGAGATTAGACATGGGAAGTGGACTATTAGTCCCAATCCCTCGTTTGGTTTGGGGGTGGGAGTCAGTCGTGGGAATCTTGTTTCCGCAGCTTGCGGGATGGGAGCAACGAACATGGCGATTGGTTTTTTCTCTCTCATTTCCCATTCCCTCCTCCAATTACCAGGGCCCCCCGTGGGAAGAGATAAGTGGGAGTTTGACGGGCAACTCCCTTTCCCCGTCCATCATCAATTCCCCCTGTCCTCCAATCAAACAAGGGAATTTAAACCCCACGCCCTCCTAATTCCCATTCCCTAATACTACTTCCCCCGAAACAAACAGGCTGTATGTGCCACCGCTCAGTCCCCTCCTCCTCCATTTGCCGCCAACGGTGGGCCACCGGCGAGTGTAACTCAATTTCCCACGGACCAGTGTGTAATTTTTAATATCAGTAAGGATGGCCATCTAAGGATTGGTCAACCTTAAAAGAATGTTCGCAAACGATGAACTTGGAAAAAAAAACCACGACTTTGAAAAAACGTTCACTAACATTTTTTAAAGTCATGAATATTTGTGGTTTGCGGACATTTTTTAAAGTCGCGAACATTTTTTCTATACCCACGAACAATATTTGTGGTTCGCAAACATATTTTAAAATTTATCGTTTGTGAACATTTTTCTGAAGTCGCGAATAACTTTTCCATATTAACAAACATTTTTTTGAATTAATGAGCATTTTTTACTATTCACGCACCAGGGTACCTTCGATGTCAAAGAATTTCATTTTTTACTGTTCAGCGTGCACTGTTCATCACGTACAGAAATGATTGTGGAACGGGAACACTAATTTACTGTTCACAGTTACTGTTCAGTGTTCACGGTTAACTTTGCCAGCTGGCCAGTTAGAGGGCCAGGGAGATTTTGGACCTGAATGACATACTTACTGCACTTCGAGGATCTAGATGATGATTTTCATAATTCGAGGACCTACGTGACATCCCTGAAATAGTGAGGACATACAGTGCATTTCACTTCAAGTTTTATATATGGCCTTTGGCCATTACGCAAAATAGTTGTAAATGGTAGGAAGGGCATATCTGTGGAAAGATGTGCAATTACTAGCCTTAGAAAAATGTGCATACCCGTGGAAGGATGGATATGTTTTTCCTTCCATTTTGGAGACTGATAGTTTTGATACAACATCTGAATGCTAAGAAGTGAAGCTGCAAAAAAAAAAAAATAGCTGGTAGGTTAAAAATGTAGCGTTGTAGGTAAGTAGATTTCTCATGGCCACACAAATCCCGAGTCCCACACGTAATATTCAGGTCAAGTCGTTGCAAGTTGCAAGCAGCGGCCGACATAAATTTGCTCCTTGTGTTAAACTGCCAAATGAAGTTTTGGTGTTGCT
The DNA here is from genome assembly GCA_963921465.1 of Triticum timopheevii. Classification (NCBI taxonomy): domain Eukaryota; kingdom Viridiplantae; phylum Streptophyta; class Magnoliopsida; order Poales; family Poaceae; genus Triticum; species Triticum timopheevii. The sequence continues at coordinate 480,941,128 of OY997270.1, read as the reverse complement.
TGATGTCAGTACATGCTGTACTATTTGCAGGCCGTTTTGTAGTATTTTGGTCTCGCCAACCATGATGACCCCTAGTGGGACATTTCACTCGAACAACCCAGTCATTTGATGCACCAACTTCAAGAGCGATGGTGATGAGTGACCGGATCGCTCCAAGAAAAACCCTCACCCACCTCGCTTTTAAAATGCACCCGATGTGCAAGAACTCAAACAAATCCCTCACCTCGTATACGACTGCGATATCCCCAAAGGACAGAGCCCTTAGTCAATCTGTTTCTTTCCTGAAATGTACAAATTCGATCTACTTTGTTTCTTCATTTTCTCTGTTGTTCGAATTGTTTTGATTAGCTAGTCTCATAGGTTACCAACTCAGGATCTGACTCAATCTCTGAAACAATTTTCAGCTTATGGGATCTTTGAAATGTTGCCACTCTTCCTCTTCCTCTGTCACAAGCGTAGAGGGTGTCCACAGATGTATGTTACATGAACTTGCATGTGATGTGCAACACGGCTACAAACTTTGCATTTGCATGTCATTTGCTATATGAACTTGTATGAATTAAGCCTATGTGAACTTGTATGTGATGTGCTCGAGAAAATTTATAGGAGCTCCCATATATGCTACTTTATATGGATGTGTTGTTTGCAGAATATGTATGTATATGTTTTCAATTGCAGTTATTCAAGAAGAAATAAATTGACAACATTAGCACTAGGATATATTCTTGAGGGCACCATTAAAAAAAAGCATTTGCCGAGAGGCAACTCTCAGCAGATGGGGCACCTGATTCATAGTACAGACAGTTCCGAGGGCCCTAATGTTTGCCGAGAGGCATCTCTCGGCAGATATGCCACCTGACTTCTTTGTCGAGAGCAGATGCACTCGGAGAAAACTACCACGTGGTATTACCTCGGTAAATGTCTCTGCTATACCGTGACTATTTATCGAGCTCTCGGCAAACTTTATTTTAATTTTGTTATGCATAAGCGGTCCAATAGTTATACAAGGTTAAAGTTTGGTATGAATTCAAATTACATTTAAAATATTTAATCGTTTCTGAATTTAAATTATTTAAAGAAAATAATTACCTGAAACTTAAATGATCTAGGCCCAGCTAGGTAGCCAGTGTATGAGAAGTGGATCAAAAACATAAACATTTCTGGATATATGCCGAGAGCCAGATATGCGCTATTGGCAAACACACCCCAATGTCACGGAGCTGTCAAGCGCAAATGGCAATGGCACGTGGCAACTTATTATTGCCATGTCTTTACTTTTCGGTTCTCGGCGTATGTCATTTCTGCCGGGTCTTTTCTGTTCACCGTATACATTTTAACATTGTCTCGGCAAAGACATGGCTTGCCATGTGCTGCTTTTGTCGAGTAATGATATCGGCGTAGATCGTCTCTGCCGAGATCCCGTTCTTTAGCTCTCGGCATAGATGGTCTATCTCGAGATCCCGTGCTTTGGCTCTCGGTGTATCTGAAATGATGTGGCATACAATTTTTTTTCGAGTAGTAACAATTGCATATGGGTTCAAAATACGCCCGCTGATAATTGCATCGGTACATCAACCTTGATGCCACCGGGACCGCGTGATCCCTCGATACCTGCCTCGCGCACATGCTCTCCAGCCCCTGGCTTTTAAAGTGGACCCCGATCCTTGGTTTTTTCAGTGTGCCCGCGTGGTACAATCGGGAATGGTGGTCAGAAGAACTGATTGGGAACTAGTTAGTTTGCTTGTTGAAACCGGAGGCCGTGCAAGCTTTAGGATTAGGAGGCATGATGCAATATTTACGTGTTGTTGGGTAATATATAAGAACTAGGTGATTCGCTGCACGTCCAGCCGCAGAAAACATTTCGAGGCCTCTATAATCAGCTAGATGATAACTAGCGTACATTTGTACTCCTTTTCTTTGCACTGCAAGGTTGCTTTCACCCGCCTTGTGATGGTTTTCGCCCGGTTCTTCATTAGTTAATCGGGCAATTCTCTTCTGCTTAATCAATTGATGAGCAAAATCTCTTGCCTCTGTTAAAAAAAAGGTTGCTTTCACAATCCATATGCGGTTGAATTGGAGGGCAAAACGAATTTTCAAGAAAATTGATGCACCACGATTGATATTCAGCAATGCAGGCATCGGTTGAGTTGCCTTAGTGTATGCAAGACATGTAAATGATAGAGAAGAAGGAAGAGTATCTTTTAGTCAAGTCTTTCCAAGCTGCCTCCCTCTCCGAAAAGAAGAATGCTACATCAACGGATGTTTACTTAAGGTTTATGGGGAGATATTGACGTGGCAATCTTCGATTGAATCATAAGGGGGAGGCCGGGCCCCACCCGATGAAATTCAGGTAGGTGGAGGGTATTAGGGAAAGTCCTGTAACAGCCCTGTAACAACCCCGTGTTTTAGCAGTTTTGCTCCAGAAACCGATGTGTGAGGCCATGTAAGGCTTGGTCAACTTTTATATATGGCTTTTGGCCTTTGTTTACCACTAGTGTAACTCAATTTCCCAAGGACTGGCGTGTAATTTTTAATTCTATAAGGATGGCCTCTGTGCAAAAAAAAATTGTATGTGGTAGGAATGGCATATCGGTGGAAAATGTACAGTTATCAGCGTTAAAAATGCAATTACTCAAATATTCTAGTCGCTCTACATTTACAAGGATGGATATATTTTTTCATTCATTTTGGAAATTGATATTTTTGATACAACATCTGAATGCTAAGAAGTGAGCATTGTCATCTAGAGAACAACCATACACTACATATATACTGCGACAAAAAAATGAGTTAATAGAGAGTAAAAATGTACTCCCTCCGTCCCATAATATAAGACATTTTTTGACATTAGCAGACGGAGAGAGTAGCATTGTATGTAAGTAGATTCTCATGGCCATACAAATCCCGAGTCACACCTGTAATATTCATGTCAAGTGAGCCAGTCGATGGTTGCAACTTAATTCCAAGCATATCCGTGGAAAGTAGGGCAAAGTTCCAAAGGCCGGAGCCCTTACTTGATCTGTTTCTTTGTTGAAACATACAAGTTAATTCGATCTACTTTGATGGGTCATTTTCTGTGTTGATCGAATTGTTTTGATTAGCTAGTCCCATAGGTTACCAGCTCAGGATCTGACTCGATCTCTGGAACAATTTTCAATTTATTTGAGTCAGTTTTGTTGTTGTCTATGAGTGGTCTTTACTCTTGATAGGCTCGGTCAAATTTTTTCTGGCGGGAAAAACTTCCTGTCTATTCATCTTCAATAATGGTAGTACAACGAACACTAAAAATAATAAAAAATACATCCAGACTCGTAGACCACCTAGCGACGACTACAAGCACTGAATCAAGCCGAAGGCGCGCCGTAGTTATCGCCCCTCTCTTGCTGGAGTCGGGCAAACCTTATTGTAGTGACAGTCGGGAAGTCGTCGTGCTAAGACCCCATAGAGCCAATGCACCAGAACATTAACCGCCGCTGACGAAGAGTGTAGATCAGAAGAATCCAACCTAAAGACACAAGACCATAGACGAACGACGAACAGATCCGAGCAAATTCACCAAAGACAACTCCGCCGGAGACACATATCAACACGCCCACCAACGTTGATAGACGCATCAACGAAACGGGGACAAGGCGGGGACACATTTATTCCATCCTCAGGGAGCCGCCCATGTCTTGCCTTTCTGTGCAGGATACAAACGCTAACAAAACTCAAAAAAGTAATAATATAAAAATAGAGCCCTCCCACCGGCAAGGGCTGGGATCCACTCCGCCCTCATGGCCCTAAGGCCACCGGAGACGGGGTGGACCGGCGCCGGCGCCGGCGGGAGGCGGAGGAACCCTAGCTTTTTGGGGCGCTGCGGCTAGCTAGGTCGTCTCGCGGTCTTGGAAAAGCTCTTTGATATGTAAATTGTTGCTTATCTATATTCAAGTTGAGGTACTCATTAATCTCATAGGCTCGGTCAGATTTAGTCTTGTGGGAGGGATTGGAAAACAACACAATTTGGGTCAGAGGCGTCGGGTAGCCCTTAGGCGTTCTGTTTCCAACAGGATTCAGGATTATATTGCTCTTTCAAACCCGTAAAATTCACTCGATGGACTAGTATTGGTAGAGTCTGGGTAAAAGTGACGTAGGTGATCGTCATTTTGCATGGATAAGAAATTCTTTAGAATTGATACGCAATCTTCGGCGACAAAAAGTGTAATCAGTGCGATATGTGTGAAATAGTGTACGTATACTAACATAAAAAGAAAAGAAGATGTGTTTTTATTGTTTTGAGACAAGAAGATGTGTTTTCAACACTCTTGTTCGATGTGTGGCCTACTTGACTATCTCAAATATAAACTTACCCCATTACAGGACAAAGGTTTTCGCCCCTCTTTATATAGCCTACCCTATTCTATGCTACTACTCCAAGATGGTTACATTTTTGCCGGGTGGTGCTACATATAACCAGCATGCATCTTCCATGCTTCCCCATTCATAGTGGAGTTGGAGCTGTTGTGGAGGAGTCACGAGGTTGATAATGACACGTGAAGCAGTGGCGAGGCTACACGCTAGCTATGATGTCAAGTCAAGTGACATCAAAAAAACTGGATGAGCATACTGTTTCTAACGTACTTCCTCTGTCTTAAAATATAAGAACGTTTTTAACACTACACTAATGTCAAAAACATTCTTATATTATGAGACGGAGGGAGTATATGTGTACGTTACCCTATTCTATGCTACCCATGTATAGTTTTAAGAGCAATGCTTTGGTACACCCCCCCTCACAAAACGTATAAAGGGTAGTATGGACTTTTCACAAATTATACGTACTTTTCTACATATACACTGTAGGTTCGTATAATACCCGGCGAAAAGCCCTCCCACATGGGCTTTTTAGTTTTAATAAAAAAAAATGGATATCCTCGTCCGGATTCGAACTACAGCCCTCAAACACTACGTGTGACCGCCCAAACCAGCTGGCCTAGCATATCTGATATTACTACTAATCCTGTTTTCTTCTTCTTGTTCTAGAGAGATAACACCAAGAAAAAAAACACAGCACCTTTCACTCTTTGGTTTATGTTTCTTTTTTTTTGCACGGTTTTCTTTAGGGTTTCTAGTTTTCCTGTTTTGTTCATAAAATACTAATATTTGTTTTTTTAAAATTGTACATAAATTTCAAAAAAAATCATGCCTTTTAAACTTGCTCAGAATGTCAAAACACGAACAGTTTTTTTTATAAAAGAAAAAATGTAAACATGAAGATTTTTTTTGCAGTAATAAATTTGCAATTCCAGAAAAAATAGAAAAATCTGGACAAAATTTGAATTCTGAAAAAAATTAAATTTATGAGAAATAGAAACAATAAACAGAATAAATGAAAAGTCAAAGAAGATAAAAAAATAAACAAGTGAGAAGACAAAAAAGAAAAAGAAAAAACACGGTTCACGACCTCCAAGAAGGTCCCAAAACCGGAAAAAAATGGCTGGGAAGCCGAGGTTCCCAAAACCGAGAAAACCTTTTTGCAAATTTCCTTAGTGATTTGAAAAAAATAAATTCAAATCCATGAATATTTTGTAAAAAATTGATGAACTTTTTTCAAATCAGTGAGCTCTTAGACCGGGCCCACACGCGCCTGACGGGAGCAATGTCATCGCCTAGTTAGGCCAGGACCTAAGCGTTTTATTTTATTTTGTATTTTTTCATATCTTTTCTTATTTTTGTTAATTCATTTTTCTCTTTTTTGAATACCAAAAAACATGTTTTAACTATCTTTTTAAACTAATTAGTTTAAAGTATTTTTCTATAATTTTTTATTAAATGCTTTTAAAAAACACTTACTGTTTTCAATTTTATCCCTTTGTATTTTATTAGGGTCATTTCAAGGATGTTCAAAAAACACCATGTTCAACGCAGATTATCCGGTAAGGTCAGAATGGTTCGTCTGAGAGCAAGTAATTTTTCAATATATTTGAAATGACCCCAATTTCCGCAGCAAAAAGAAGAAGAAATGGACCCATTTTTTCCATGGCCTTTTATGAGCAATTCAAGGCACCATGCCAAGTTGATTTGGTTTTCGACAAATTCTGTATTTTCTGGAGTTTTCTTGGTTGAACATGGTAAAATGGTCGAACATGTCGCAACTTGCATACGGTGTTGAAATTTTTAAACCTAGCATGGTTGCCTCCCATGGGCATGCCCATCCGGGTGCACCCTCCATTGAACATGGTCTAGTTTTGAATGAATTTTCCACACCATATGCATGTTGTGTCATGTCCGGCCATTTATCAGCGTTTTTTCTCTGAGAAAACTCTAGAAAATGCAAGAATTATTGAAAACTTAAATAGCTTGACATGGTGCCTTGATTTGATCATAGAAGGAGGTGGGAAAAATTAGGCCATTTGAAGGATGTTGAGAAACATTGAACCCTCAGGTAGAGTGTTCTAGCCAACCCGAACATGCTCCATTAAACATGGTCTACTTTTGGACATTCTTAAAATGACCCCAACCTTTTCAAGCAGGTGGGCATGACCATGGTAGTCATCCATGCCAGGTTTGAACGATTCATGACACTGTATGCAAGTTGTGACACGTCCGTCCATTTATCAGGCGTTTTTCACGGAGAAAACCCTGAAAAATGCAAAACTTGTCGAAAACCAAAACAACTTGACATGGCGCCTTGAATTGGTCATACAAGGCATGAAAAAAAATAATTGGTGCCATTTCAAGGATGTCGGAGAAAGACGTGCTCTTAGACGGAGCCATCTCGCCTACTCGAACACCTCTGTTGATCATGGTCTAAGCTTTCCTTTTTCCATCTTTTGTAGTGCGTCAAATATAACGCTAAAAGGAAGACTCCGGTTTTCCTTTTCAACCGGGCTGGTTTTTTCTTTGGTTTTTACATGGGTTTTGTTTTTCTTTTGTTTTTTGTGTTTCTTTTATTAATTTTGAAAAAAGTTCATCAAAAATTCAAAATAAGTTTATCAATTTTAAAGAAAAGTTCATTGATTTGAAAAAAAAAATCATTGATTTAGAAACAAAGTTCGTCAATTTTATAAAAAAGTTGAACAATTTTAAAAAAGAAAACGCCAATTTGTTAAATAGTTCACGAATTTGTAAAGAAAACTGATCAATTTTGAAAAAAAAAGATTCTCTGATTTGGAAGAAAAATTCTAGAATTTTAAATTTTGTCTTCATTTTCTAAAAAATAATGAATTGAAAAAGTTCACGCATTTAAGAAACAAAAAAGAAAAGGAAAATACCAAACTAAAAATGTTGCGCTTTCCCTCAAAAAAGAAGAAGGAAATGTTGCGCTTTTCCAGTGTTCTATTTTAGGTGTTAAAAAAATGTAAGTAACATGATGTTGGCTAGTTGGTTAGTGTGGCTGTGCTTAATCCTGGGTGGACGTAGGTTCGAATCCTGCAGCACGCACCATTTTTTGCTGCTTAAAAAAAAGGCTGAATGGGCTAGCGTATACTTGTTTCTCAAAAAAAAAAATCAGCATATACGTGAAGAGTTTATAAAATATGACTATCATGCCCTTACTTATGAAGAGGTATCGGCTAATCTCAGCCGTCCTTGTATTTAGGGGGGGTGTACCGAAGTAGAAGTGTAGTTTTAAACTATTGACATCACTGCCTGCATGTCCTAGCTAGCGCCCCCACTGGCATGAAGGCTGGTCATCTGCGATAGTCTTGGTATGGTGCAAACCCTATATTTTTCTCCGTGGAAGCTCAGTCATCAAAGTCGGAGCTGCCTATCGTTGACATGCATGGTCGACTCTTTGGAACGGGACAACATGCGTTTCATGCCATGCTTTAGATGGTCGTTCCATTGATGTTCCTCTGCAGATCGAAGACAATAGTTATGACCATTGCGTTTATAATCAACCTCGATTGATGTTCTCTTCTTGGCAGTGTTTGTGAAGTCTACACGGATAGCCAGATCAGCCGGTTCCTTATGTGTTGTCATGTTCCATGGCCGCCTGTGTAGACATTGGTAACGGGCTACCCGTATTTTCATTAGTTTGCTGTGCATCATTCTTAGTCAATGCGGCCGGGCAGAGATTTTATCCCCATTTTCTACAGACAAAAAGTTGGCTCAACAACTTCTAGAATACATTCATAGAAAGGCTCCTCAAATGTAGTACACCATACTGCCAATAAAAGGCATTTTGTTTCGGCGACCTTCTCTATGTGAATCACACGCACACCATCACAACTTCACCCCATTACCTTGCTCGACCTTCCACTAGTAGAAAAACACCTATTAGATCCGGTTCGTAAGGGCCTTTAGTCCCGGTTCATGAACCGGGACTAATGAGTCGTTACTAATACCTACACCCATTAGTTCCGGTTCAAACACGAACCGGGACAGATGTGCCTCCACGTGGCCGGTCCGCCGAGCCCAGTCAGGGGGGCCTTTGGTCCCGGTTGGTGCCAACCGGGACCAAAAGTCCATTTTTTTACAAAAGTGGCTGCTTTAGGGGTTTTGGGGGTTATTTTTAGGTTGTTATTAGCTAGCTAATAGAGAGAAGTGTCCTCTCTTATATCTTCGTTCTTAGTTTATCAACGTTGCTGCTATGTTCATTTCACCCGCTGATATAACATGCTCATGCATGCTCGCATCATACATCATCATATATAATAACAAGTCCTACTAATCATGCATCATCATACAACTTGTACTCGTTATTAATAATAAGTCATACGATCATCATCCTCATAGTCATCGAACCCAACCCTACGTAATTGTTCTTAGCAAATGATCATCAGTATCAGGTAGGACCTAAACACTCGTAAGGTAAAATAGCATAAAACAATATAGACCCTGACTCTTCATTATGAAGAATGGCGATCATCCTGTCTCCAATTCTTGCCCTTCGCTGCTTTTTGCTTCCAAGAAGCTCCTTACGACTGTCCATACATTTTTTTCCACTCTTTGATTGTTATGTCTCCACTTCTTTTAGAAACCCGGTATGGACAGTTGAGATTCGTAGGACGACCTGGTTGTATGTTCAACATGAAGGCTACCATGCGTATACATCAGATGAGGCACACAATCATTCGGGATTATCTGTTGAAAAACATAGTAATAACTTCGTAGTTAGCAATGATCTACTAGTTTTAGAAGTGTGCAAAAAGATGCACGGATGTTGTAATAGTAAAAGTAATCTTACCAGGGTATCTCCATGGTAGTTACCATAGTTCAACACGTGCACTAGTGGCACGTATTGACCATAATATTGAGGAGTTTGATTGTAGATATTGTAATTCTCAAGATCAGTACAAAATGCGACCAGATGATTTTTCTCCTGATAAGTTAATTCGGAGTCTTCGGTGTAGTAGGTTCTGTCTACCATCTTCCGCACATTCTTTGAAGAATGAAAATAAACTGTCAACTATTTTGAAATAAACAATATAAATTACTTAATAACTATGTTAAGCTCACATGAGGGAAGAATTGGAGGTGTATCCACAAGGACCCAAATCGAAGGTCTCTCTTGCTCGATTGTAGGATCACCAAGATCCATGGTGACAAGCATACCCTCATCAAGACCATACATCTTGCAAAGTGCTTCCCAATTTTTGCAACCAAAATGGGTTACACTCTGAGCATTGTACAACTTTACTTGAAAATCCACACCACGATGGGTACTTAGGATAATTTTTTTGTTTTCGAAACTTTCATGGTCTTCAAAACCCATCCTCTCCAAGACATAGCGTCTTGCAAAGCATGGGATAAGCTAGTCGAATTGGAAAAGATGAAAAATATTGTCATGATTAAAATAGTTGAAGTCATGATTAATTACGAAAAAAACTATTGTCGTCGGTTGCGTACCGTATGAACATCGAAGGTCTCCTCGAGCTTAATGCTGAAGCGACGATCTTCGTCCAGCTCAATGAACCTGTCGCAGATACTTCGGTCGTCGTGGCACCAGTCGCACTCCTCGGGGCGATTTTCGTCGTCCGAGTACGACATTTCCGGCCTATGTTCATAATTCAAATATTAAACTAGATTATTAATCACAGGTTGACTATCGGTGATGTACGTAGCTCCTCCTTTCATTCCTAAGTGCATTATTACACCAAATTGTCTAGCACACGGAAATGAAGGAGAACTTATCCAATATGAGCATTCAATAAACAAAACCAAATCATAAAATAAGCAAAACCAAATCATAAAATAAAGTAGTATTCAAATTAGCATGCATTCAATAATTATAAGCAAAAGTACATCATCTCTTGGTGTTCATACATCGTTGAATATTATCACTAATATAGCATCACTAATACAACTAGGACCGTAGCGCCCGATGGGTATCGACGCGGGCGGTGGACACCCAAAGATAAGGAACCATCACAGGATCATAGCTCCAGTGAGATCCCTGAAGAACCTGCCAGGTATTGTCGAACCTGCCCTCCAATGCAACCATGTAGCGACGGACGTGCTCGTCCTCCTCGCTGACACGGTGACGTACCACCTCCGCGGTGTCCGGAAGCCTCGGCACCGTCATTGGCCCACGCGACCACCACCAAACAAGGATCGGGTCAACAACGGGCTGCCTCCTCACCAACCTACGTCCCCCGGAAGGTAGCACCTCCCAATATCAGCCCGGCGGAGCCCAGTCCCGAACATGGCTCTGATCAAGCAAGCCTCCACTGCCGAGTCAACGACGACGAGGATGCGGGATAGGTATCGCCGACGTCGATGCGGGAGGAACTACTTCTATATATAGTTAAATAAATTAGTTTTGTTAATTAAATCAACTATCTAGTTCAACTACTAATTAAGCACTTACTATAAATAAATAAAGTACTACTTACTAAAAACAAACTACTTCTATATATAGTAAAATAAATTAGTTTATTAAATCAACTAGCTACTTACTAAAAATATGAACTACATATTAATTACACAATCTAAATTACACAATATGAACTACATATCTAAATTACACCACATCTAATCCAACAAAAAGATCTACACATCTAATCTAACAAAAAAAAATCTACTAACAGAAAAAAAAATCTAACATAATATGAACAAATTAATTACACAATCTAAATTACTACAAATCTAATCTAACAAAAAAATCTATGAACTATACAAAAAAATCTAAAAAAAATGTAACAAAAATAAAAGAAAGTTGCTCACGGCCGGCGACGGCGACGGCGAGGTGCAGCAGGGCGGGCGGCGACGGTGTCGGGGTGGCAGGGCGGGCGGCGACAGCAGCGGGGCGGGGCGGCGACGTACGGCGTCGGGGCGGCAGGGCGGGCGGCGACGGTGTCGGGGCGGGGCGGCGACGGCGTCGGGGCGGGGAGGTGACGGCGAGGTGGCGGCAGGGGCGGGGCGGCAACGACGTCGGGAGAGATCGAAGTCGGGGCGGGGCGGCAGTGCTACTTATATAGCAAAGGCTTCGGTCCCGGTTGGTGCCACAAACCGGGACCAATGCCCCTCTTTTGTCCCGGTTTGAGCCACCAACCGGGACCAAAGGCCTCTTTTCGGCAGCCCAAAGGGCGGGAAACGAAGACCTTTGGTCCCGGTTGGTGGCTCCAACCGAGACAAAAGAGGGGCATTGGTCCCGGTTGGTGCCACCAACCGGTACCAAAGAGTGGCATTGGTACCGGTTGTTGCCACAAACCGGGACCAATGGACCCGTAAATTTTTTTATTTTCTGCACCTGTTTTTTAGTTGATTCTTTCTGCAGCTATTTTTTTAGTCCCACCTCGCCAAGCGAGAGGCACTCACAGCTGTTTATAAGCCCTGAGTGCAGAGACGATGAAGAAGAGGCTCAATGCTCACCTGCACGTTGGTTAGCTTCAATCCTTAAGGAATAGGGTAGACTGCACAGAGCTATGTGCAGTGCAGTTGACACTATTCCGAAAGGCTTGAAGAAATAAAAAGAAAAAAATAAATATAGCACAAAAGAAAAAAACTATATAAAAAACTACTCAGAAATAAATAGAAGAAAAAATAGTTGTGATTAACTTTACTAAAAAATGAGCATAGATGCTTATTTTTAATGACTTATTACAATTCAGAAATAAATAGAAGAAAAAATAGTTGTGATTAACTTTACTAAAAAATGAGCATAGATGCTTATTTTAATCACTTATTACAACTTAGAAATAAAAAGGAAAAAATAAATATAGCAGAAAAGAAAAAAAAACTATATAAAAAACTACTCAGAAATAAATAGAAGCAAAAATAGTTGTGATTAACTTTACTAAAAAATGAGCATAGATGCTTATTTTTAATGACTTATTACAACTTAGAAATAAAAAGAAAAAAATAAATATAGCAGAAAAGAAAAAAAACTATATAAAAAACTACTCAGAAATAAATAGAAGAAAAAATAGTTGTGATTAACTTTACTAAAAAAATGAGCATAGATGCTTATTTTAATGACTTATTACAACTCAGAAATAAAAAGAAAAAAAATAAATATAGCAGAAAAAAACTATATAAAAAACTACTCAGAAATGAGCATAGATGCGCTTAGAGAGAAAATACAACCTAAATTCATAATAAATTTCTACTAAGTTCAGAGAAATTCAGTATGAATTTAGGTTAAATTCCCTCTATAAGGGCATCTATTTTCATTTTGAGAGGAGCTCAACAAGGCAGAGAGGGAGGGTTTTATAAACCGGTCTGATTTCCTTTCGGTTGGCGAGGTGGGACTAAACTCTGACTGCAACGAGGACCAACACTTTAGTCCCGATTGGTGGCATGAACCGGGACTAAAGGGCAGCCTTTGGTCCCGGTTCATGCCACTAACCGGGACCAATGATGGTGGGCCAGAAGCGAGGACCATTGGTCCCGGTTCGTCCCTCCAACTGGGATCAAAAGGTCCAGACGAACCGGGATCAATGGCCCACGTGGCCCGGCCGGCCCCCGGGGCTCACGAACCGGGTCCAATGCCCCCATTGGTCCCGGTTCTGGGTTGAACCGGGACTAATGGGCTGGACCGGCCTGGACCATTGGCCCCTTTTCTACTAGTGTTCTATGAATATCCATAGTACTGAATTCACTACAGGAAAATTCCGTATTCCCCTGTGTTTGCCTATAAGCCGTGAGCTATTTTTCAGGGACTCGGCTTATGTTTTTATAAGCCGAGTGTTAACGAAATAGCACTCGGCAAAGCAATAGGACTCGGCTTATAGTATACTATAAGCCGAGTGCTTTCGAAAAGCCCTCGGCTTGCAGATGGTACACGACATATATACAAGAAAGCACTCCGCTTATAACGCACGCTCAACGAAGACCTGCCACGTGTTTGAAACGGAGGTAGTTGACGGTGCATGGACTAGAATTTGCAAAGTCACGTGTGATACAAAACGAATTAGGGGTTGTTAGAGGTAACTTCGAAGATTTATGAGCCAATTGGTTTGTTTGTTCTCTCCAGAAGTTACAATGAGATGTCATATATAGATGATCACGGACATCATGCTGTGCTTGATACGATTGCTATATCCAAAACCAATCAACAAAGAAGCTCTTTTATTATCCTGGTTCATTCTTTAAGAAGATAAGCATAAAGTCGGAGAGTTTCACCATTTTTTTTGATAAAGGGCACTTTATTACTTAAATACTTAAGCATTACACACGGCCTCTGCATAACTGAGATGCACACAGCCATAATCAAGTCCACGTTCCAAAAAAAACACAGAAAAAGGCGGAATACACTTAGTCAAGAAGAGTCTGTATAACGCCTAAAACGTAGGAGGACCAATCCGAAGATCATGCGGCCATCCATGCCGGGTAAAAGTATCCCTGGCCGTGGCCTCCAATCGTGTACACACCTTCGTAAACAGGTCTTGACACTCCACTGGTTGTAGAGACGACCATAAATGGAGCATACCCTTACATCTGTAGATAACCTGCATAAGAGAAGTATTTTTATCGTGAAAAATCTTATCATTTCTACATAGCCAAAGCGACTAAATAACGGCAAGCGCTCCCACCCTCAGAAGAATTTTAAACCTGTATTCTACCCCATGTAACCAGTTGTCGAATATATTGGCAACACTACATGGAGGATACAAGCCAGAAGCTACTTGTATGACTGATCATATAGAATGAGCCAATTTACATTGGAAAAACAAGCGTTTTATCGTCTCGTCGTGATGACAAAACAACATTGCGTATTTCCATGCCAATTCCTCTTAATAAGATTATCTTTGGTAAGAATGACTCCTCGACAAAGATACAATGCAAAGATTTTATCCTTAAGTGGTATTTACATCTTCCAAATCTTCTTGTTGTTATCGACTGGCACCTCTGACTGGATCAGAGCACTATACATAGAGTCGACCGTGAATTTACCGTTCACTTGTAGACTCCAACGAAATTCATCGGTTCCTTGTGATAATTGCACCGTTGATAATCTCAGTAATAGAGAGTACCATGAATCAAGTCTAGGACGAATTAAATCTCTTCTGAACATCACACTCGGCGCAAAGGAATCTAGAACCGTCGCGATAGTATCATCCTTGTGACACACAATATTGTAAAGAGATGGATATTGGTCACGGATTGTAGCATTACCTAGCCACTTATCCTCCCAGAATGTAATTTCCGATCCATCTTTAATAGCGAACGACCCAAAGCGTAAGAAGTATTTCTTCGTAGCCGTTAGGCCAGCCCAAAAGTGTGAATCCCCAGACTTCCAATATACTTGGGACACTGCTTTTGAGCCCACATATTTTCTCCTTAGGAGCGTTTGCCATACACCTTTTCCCGTCAATAGACTAAACAGCCATGCCAAGGAGGGCAGTATTCTTAACCTCAAGGTCATGAATACCCAACCCTCCTTGGTCTTTGGGACGGCAAACGACACTCCATTTAGCCAGTCGATATTTCTTTTTCTCAGTATCACCTTGCCAAAAGAATCTTGATCCAAAATAATCCATTCTATGCAAGACTCCTTTAGGTAATTGGAAGAAAGAAATCATATATAATACCATATTACTTGACACTGAATTTATTAGGATCAATCTACCTCCCAGAGATAGCAGTTTCCTTTCCAACTGCTAAGCCTTTTTTATAGTATTTCCTCGACGTATTTCCATTCAGCGTTTGTGAGTCTCTGATAATGTATTGGTATCTCCAAATAACTGATCGGGAACTAGCGTAAACCGCAGCCAAACAATTCAGCGTATAGGTGTGCCTCGTCTAGGGCATCACCAAAAAGCAAATAATTCACTTTTATGAAAGCTGACAAAATTAACTTCAGATTCCTCGCTTTCTCTAGGTCATGATCCATAAAGACAATTGTGTCGTCGGCATATTGAAGGATAGAAAGTCCACCATCCAGAAGATGACTAACTACCCCATCAATTTGACCATCAACCTTTGCTCCCTCAATCATGATAGCTAACATATCAGCCACTATGTTAAATAGCATGGGTGATAATGAGTCACCCTGTCTAAACCTCTTATTTGTTTGAAGTAGCGACCAACGTAATCATTGACTTAACGGCCACACTACCTCTAGAAACAAATATGGGGAAAGGTCCGAAGAGCTCATCCGGGTGCCTCAATAGATGTTATAACATGATTTTGATATTTAAATTTTGAAAGGGATTTAGTTTACTGGAATTAACACCCAACATAATCTCATAATCGTGTTATTTAAGATTTTGCATCTATCGTTTCAAAAACAAACCATGCTAAACATTTTTCTGTCAATGTGGTAGCTTAAATGGAAACGAATCAATAAACACACAGTAAATTTTTAATTTGAGTAAAAATCAAGAGGGAGAAGGTAAATGTATAAAATATTGAACCGCACATATCGTGTACAATTAATCATCTCTTAATCCTTCAGAACAAATACTTCAGAATTTCGCTCCTGAGCACATGTATTCCCATGATTTTGGACAACATGCATACTTTTAAGTCTAGGGAAGATTAATTGATGCATATAGAAGAAAACATACAAAAAAGATAAAAAATACTTTTATTTAAGTATGAATCAAAAGAAGTAGCATTTTTCTCAAGCTGTACCATGAAAAGTCACAAGTAACTAAAAGAAGTGGGGCGTTCGACCTTAAACGTAGATGCCACACTAGCTGGAGAGGTTAAGTTGCAATTAACTCCTCCTGTTAGAATAAATCCAAGGCATATCGTTGATCATTCGAGGACCAAGCAATAACACCAGCACGACATAGATATTTGTTAATGAAGTTCACCTATATGGCTACATCCCCGGGGTCTGACTATGAGCACTCCTCCCCATGACACTGCTACAATACCGCATCCGGTCGCCCTAGACGCTGGCTCATGCCGCCGGCATCCCCTGCGTTCCTGTGTTATTATGTTGCAATAGTTTACACCATGTGTCTACCCTTGCTATATATGAGAGGTTTAGGATACAAGTGTCCTACCAGGACACGACTCCATATCCTATCTAAATACAATACAACTACAAGTCCAACTGTAACCTACCTTGTAAACAATATTCGACACAACTCTAACAAACTTCACCTTGACGAATATTCTCCACCACCTTGAATTTGTCAATGCATCAAACTTTCATGTACATTGGACTTGAGTTTATCCCATAAGTATAGCTGCTACTCCAAAGACTACATATGACTCCAGCTGCAACTTGTAGTTCCTTCTTTTCTTGACCACAATCAACACTCGAAAAAAATAAGTTCCTCCTTACTCTAGTGTACGCTCCCAACTTCCAAAGTATATGTCCAATCCCTTCATACACTAATCCCTGACCAGCGTGAAATTGAACAACTCACATATTGGATGTCACACATAAGTTATCTCAACTCAACATCCCCGCTCCTTTCTTGATCGTCTGTTTGAAACTTGAAGGAATTTCACCGTTGCTTGTAGTCATCCCGTGTCAAATTCGCAGTTGTCTCACCACATGTATGACCACCAGAGACATGACCCGTCTCCATGTCACCGTGCATGTTGCACGCCTCACCGCTATTACTCCATTGAGCCTCTACTGTCCCGGTCGAGTCTCAAGGGTCGCAAACCCACACCACTCAACCCCCACTGCAGAGTACCATCGATCATCATCGATCGATAATGAGTTTCACACTCCTATGTCATCACTCGCTTCTTTTCCCGCCGAATAGGCTTTGTTTCTCTAGATCCTTACACCGTAGGTCCTCAATCCAGCTCCACCTTCAATATGACTCCATGGTAGATAATCAGTCCACCATCACGCCCGTCGACTTCAAGCTCCATGTGTACACAACCTTGAATCAACCCCGCGCCATAGTCTTGTCGAAGCCGCAGAAGACCCTCGGGCCTGCGCCACGTGTTTCCACGCCTCAGAAGTCGGTCACCATCAGCATCACGCTCCTATTTCGTCATCGGCAATGCCACCATCGTTTTCTGTTTCAATCGACATCCAAGTCGATCTGTCAGACTATCTAGTCTGTCCCAGCCAAACTTATTCGGCTGCATGACACGCTCGAGGCTCCCAAATCGTGTTCCAAGAATTTCTGTCCCTCACACGTTAATTCAATCTTAACTGACATGACTTCCCGCAACATATCTGTTCTGCCAATAAATCTTTCACCCATGTCTGTCATAACCCAAGATTTTTAGTTCCATAGAGCTTGTCACCTCAGATCAGGTACCCGTTGGTGCCATGCTTCTCTGTACAGCTCACAATGCGAAAAATTAACCGAGCTTTGCAAGTGTTGCCCCAAGTACCCGAAGAGAAGCTCAGCGTACTACTACTTGCAAAACCAACCAAACTTGGTCTTCATGTGAGCAGCTGGTGTCTTGGCTTTAACTCCCGATGCCAGCTTTTGCCTTGCCCAAGTCCCTTGCTAGTTCCCGATTGATGTATCAATGGATTTTTTTTCCTTTTTGATCTGCTGCTTCCTCTCTTCGCGTCAAGCACGAGGACACGACACTCCTTCTTTTCCAAACAAATCTCCAAACCTGCAAGCCTACAAGTCCCAGAACATCGGCACTTGTCCTCCGGCTACTTGGTACGCACGTCTCCGGCTTTCCGCAACTGAACCGACCTGCTGCCTCTATACCTGTGTCACGACCCAAGTACCGTACAAGCCCAGTACGACAACAGCTACCCCTGGACCGGAGCGGACCCAGCGTCCGCGGAGGCCCAGCACTCTCCTACCAGCCCACACTTGGGACACGAGCAACTTCGTTAAGTAGGCTAGGTTCCCCCCTGAAGAAGGTATCGAAGAACTTGTACCCTGGCGGTGGCTCTCACTCCTTGATCCCCTTTCTCTAGACTCCTTGTATCCCCAAATTCCTTGTAATCCGGACCTGTAACCTACCTTGACACAAGATATTCCATTGGGAGCGTAACAAGTGGTATTCAGAGCCTTTCTTCCTATCCCGTTTCCGCAATCCTCACCGCGATCTGGCAGGCCGGTTCCCTTCAATTATCCAGACCAGAAGAGGCAAGGTAGCGGCCATTTCGGTGCTCTGATACGTCTCCAACGTATCTACTTTTCCAAACACTTTTGCCCTTGTTTTGGACTCTAACTTGCATGATTTGAATGAAACTAATCCGGACTGACGCTATTTTCAACATAACTGCCATGATGTTGTTTTATGTGTAGAAAAGAAAAGTTCTCGGAATGTCCTGAAAATCCACGGAGGCACTTTTCAGATTTAATAAGAATTTTTGGCGAAAGAATCAAGGTCAGGGGGCCCACGGGCTGTCCACGATACAGGGGGCGCGCCCTCCTATCTCGTGGGCCCCCGGACCTCCTCCGACCTCAACTCCAACTCCATATATACCGTCTCGGGGAGAAAAAAATCAGGGAGAAAGTTTCATCGCGTTTCACGACACGGAGCCGCCGCCAAGCCCTAATCTCTCTCGGGAGGGATGATCTGGAGTCCGTTCGGGGCTCCGGAGAGGGGGATTCGTCGCCATCGTCATCATCAACCATCCTCCATCACCAATTTCATGATGCTCACCGCCGTGCGTGAGTAATTCCATCGTAGGCTTGCTGGACGGTGATGGGTTGGATGAGATTTACCATGTAATCAAGTTAGTTTTGTTAGGGTTTGATCCCTAGTATCCACTATGTTCTGAGATTGATGTTGCTATGACTTTGCTATGCTTAATGCTTGTCACTAGGGCCCGAGTGCCATGATTTCAGATTTGAACCTATTATGTTTTCATGAATATATGTGTGTTCTTGATCCTATCTTGCAAGTCTATAGTCACCTATTATGTGTTATGATCCGACAACCCCGAAGTGACAATAATCGGGATACTTCTCGGTGATGACCGTAGTTTGAGGAGTTCATGTATTCACTATGTGTTAATGCTTTGGTCCGGTTCTCTATTAAAAGGAGGCATTAATATCCCTTAGTTTCCACTAGGACCCCGCTGCCACGGGAGGGTAGGACAAAAGATGTCATGCAAGTTCTTTTCCATAAGCACGTATGACTATTTATGGAATACGTGCCTACATTACATTGATGAATTGGAGCTAGTTCTATATCACCCTATGTTATAACTATTGCATGAGGAATCGCATCCGGCATAATTATCCATCACATATTGTTCTCCGCTTATTTACTTTCCCATTGCTACTGTTACAACTACTACAAAAACCCAAAAACATTTACCTTTACTGTTGCTACTGTTACCGTTACTATCATACCACTTTTGCTACTAAACACTTTGCTGCAGATACTAAGTTATCCAGGTGTGGTTGAATTGACAACTCAACTGCTAATACTCAAGAATATTCTTTGGCTCCCCTTGTGTCGAATCAATAAATTTGGGTTGTACTTCACCCTCGAAAGCTGTTGCGATCCCCTACACTTGTGACAGCATTGTGGGGACTTTGCTTGAGATGGATAAGAAATCAAAGGATGGTGTGAAGGCTCGTCTTGATTTACAGGGCCTGAAAATTAGGAAGGACCAGCATCCAAACCCTGGTAAGCATAAGTATGACATAAAGAAAGGTTGCTATACTTTAAAAAGGAAGAAAATATAATGCTCCTCAAGTTTCTGCAGAGCATTAAGATGCCTGATGGCTATGCTTCACACATTAAGCGATGTGTAGTCCTCGATCAGTGCAAGATTAGTGGACTCAAAACTCATGATTGTCATGTTATATTTCAGAAACTTCTTCCTATTGCATTGTGCAAGCTTTTGCCAGAGAATGTTGTTAACCCATTGCTTCAGCTGAGTAAATTCTTTTCTGATTTATGCTCCAAGGAGTTAAGGGATGAATATTTGGAGAGGTTGAGCAAAACAATTCCAGAAACTCTATGTCAGCTTAAGATGATCTTTCCACCAGCATTCTTTGATATTATGATGCACATCCCAATTCATCTTGCTGAAGAGGCCCGATTGGGAGGGCCTGTCTTGTACAGATGGATGTATCCAATTGAGCGATACTTGCGTACGCTCAAAGGATATGTGCGTAACAAGGCTCAACCAGAAGGTTCTATAGCAGAGGGGTACATACTTGAAGAGTGCATGACTTTTTGTAGTCGATTCGTTGATGGAATGCCTACCAAGCTAAGTCAGTCTGAACATCATGGAGACGGGGGTACAGATCAATCACCAACAGGGATTAGCATGATGAGTACAGTTGATTACTCCAAGAAAGGTTTTGTTTGTGAATCATTGTCTTTAGCTGAGATTAATCAAATGAGGCATTTCATAATAACAAACTGTGAGGAAACCGCGCCATGGATTGAGTAAGGATACTTATGTATTTAATTCACATCATGATATTCTTTAATAGTTTCCTGTTCAACTAACAATCATTTCTCTTTGAAGTGAACATCGTGAGGAGCTCAGAAGGAACAATTCTCCTAATCCTAAAAAGCAGCACAAGGAAGAGTTTGTTGGTTGGCTTGAGAGACGGGTAATTTTCTTTCGCATTTTCACTAATGTTCCTTGTAATAACGTACCAACGTTGTACAATACACTCACACATATTCTATTTCATGAAACAGATCACATAGCTACACAATGATGGGAAGGTCAATACTCTTATTTTTGCACTAGCTAAAGGACCTGATCACCTAGCTCGGGTATACAACCGTACAGTTCTGAATGGATATTTCTTTCAGAATTCCTATATAGAGAAGGACCAAAATAGTGGCGTCATAGTCAAGGGTGATGCAAACACAGGAAATATTGATTATTACGGGGTGATCAAGAGAATCATATTTCTTGACTTTCCTCCTGATAAGGAGGTTGTTCTATTCCAGTGTGACTGGTTTGATGTGCCTCCTGCCAACAAAACTGAGAGTAAGGGGTATAAGAAGGACAAATATGGAATTATTGACCTTGACACTACTCTACACCAATTCCAGGGAGACCCTTACATTCTAGGCCTTCAAGGTCAACAGGTTTTCTATGTGAGAGATGTGAAGAACCCTGATTGGGCAGCTGTTATTAAAATGAATCCACGAAATTTGTTTGCTCCTTCTGTTTGAAATGGTGTAGGCCTTGATGAAGCTGTTGAAGCCGATGAGGGTGGTGAGGCAGATGTACTGAATGTTGTCGATGCAGACATACAGTGCCAAAAATTACAGTACCTGAAGAGATTACTAGTTGGTGTAGAAATGATGACGAATGATCCATCATTAATGTTTCAGTCATAGAAAATATAAAACCTATTGTGTTTGAAGATGTCCAATTCGAATCTGATGATGATACAGATGATGATGAGGCTTACGTAAATGATGGCCATGTTGCTCCTTTGGGACAAGAAGAATTGGATGATGACCAGGGGTTCTTTGTATAGTTTTTAATTTCTTGGTAAGGTGCTTTTCACATGTGTAAGCCATGAGTATAAGTTCCTGAACTGTTATGATGGTTACCTATGAGAAATATCTCTCCTAAAGTTTAATCTGATATAAAACAGGTTGAAACAAGGCATGCCTACATAGGGTCATATGTTGTGGCAAATGAGAACAAGAGCTAGTGCCCAGCACTAACAATTTGGTGATGAAGAGAAGAGAAGAGTAGTTGCTGTTTTTTTGGTGTTGTTGCTATTTTCCTTTTGACAGCGATGCAATGTACACACTGCTGCTACGAACTTATGGACTTTTAATGTTTTTGCTATTTTCACTACTTTGCCTTGAACTTATGGTCTTTTGTGTGAACAATCTATACAAGTATAGCTACTGAAACTTGTGTGCTGTCATTTTGAAACATTTGTTATATATCTCGCTAAGAAGGTTTGTTATATCCTACTAAAATCTTGTGTCATATGTCCTTGTATATATCTTGATGTAGTGTTGTTGATCTGTTGATGAATTCTTGCTCAAAATTACTCTAGGATACAATTGTTATGCTGCTCAATTGGTGGCTGAAGAGCTGTTCAAATGAAGCCCGGGAGTGTTTAAAAATAGCTAGTATGTAGCCTTGCACATTTTCTCTATTTAACACATAATTTTATATCGAATATCCTTTTTATTAAGATCACATATAAATACATCACATCAAGCAAGATACAGAAAAATTAGGAAGATAATGTGTTGTGCTCAGTTCTCATGACTCACCTTTGTGAGAAGGACACTGAGCTTGCCGTCTTTCGGGTGCCGAGCATGACCTTGCTACCGGAGGAGGTCAGTAGGGTGAGTGGAGGAGACCCTGGCGGTGCAAGAAACCCTAAAGTGAAGGACGCTCGCAAGTGTGCAACGCTTCGCACGTGCGTAGAGCATTCCTCCAAGTTGTGGTACCACCGATGTCCACTTTGCACGATATGTGACTAAAATGCAACTTAGGTGCAAGTTGTGGTACCTAATGTGTTAATACCTCTGTAAACTAGTACGCTCCTTTAATGAGATCCTATGAAATAGTATAATAAATATAGGAAAAAAATCAGAAGCACAGTAGAGAATATCGTTGCAATATCCTGCTCCTTTTTTGCAACACTAGAGGATTGTTGCATTATGTTGTACGTATTACCATGGATGCTCAATTTGTCGCAATATGTAACAGTTATTGCAACACAACGAAGGTGAGGCAAAAAGTCACCCTATTACAACCAATACGTGCTTTGTTGCAACAGTATCTCTCACTAGCGCCACATGTCAGAGGTGTTGCAATAGTATCTATGTACTTTATTGCAATACCTAGCCTTTATTGCAACAAGACGACCAATTCACGCAACGGGACAGGGCTGTCGCAATATCACTACCATATTACAACAACAAGCTTGTGGTAATACATGGCTTCTATTGCAACAAAACGAGTACTTAGCGCGATGGAACGAAATTGTGGCAACATGTAGATCCTATTACCACGAACTGGAATTTTGAGGAAATATAGCATTTTATTGCAACAAAAGATAGTTGTAGCAATAATTTTGGTTGCAATAGACTGGAATCCTTGTAGTGACCCTCGAAAGCTATTGCGATCCCCTACACTTGTGGGTTATCAAGACTAATTTCCGGCGCCATTGCCGGGGAGCATAGCTCTATTCTCTGAGTTACTTGGGATTTGTATCTGTTGATTACTATGAAGAACTTGAAAGACGCTGATGACCCACAAGTATAGGGGATCTATCGTAGTCCTTTCGATAATTAAGAGTGTCGAACCCAACGAGGAGCAGAAGGAAATGATAAGCGGTTTTCAGCAAGGTATTCTCTGCAAGTACTGAAATAAGTGGTAACAAATAGTTTTGTGATATGATAAATGGTAACGAGCAACAAGTAACAAAAGTAAATAAAGTGCAGCAAGGTGGCCCAATCCTTTTTGTAGCAAAGGACAAGCCTGGACAAACTCTTATAATAGGAAAAATGCTCCCGAGGACACATGGGAATATCATCAAGCTAGTTTTCATCACGTTCATATGATTCGCGTTCGGTACTTTGATAATTTGATATGTGGGTGGACCGGTGCTTGGGTACTACCCTTACTTGGACAAGCATCCCACTTATGATTAACCTCTATTGCAAGCATCCACAACTACAACAAAAGTATTAAGGTAAACCTAACCATAGCATGAAACATATGGATCCAAATCAGCCCCTTACGAAGCAACGCATAAACTAGGGTTTAAGCTTCTGTCACTCTAGCAACCCATCATCTACTTATTACTTCCGAATGCCTTCCTTTAGGCCCAACTAATGGTGAAGTGTTATGTAGTAGACGTTCACATAACACCACTAGAGGTTAGACAACATACATCTTATCAAAATATTGAACGAATACCAAATTCACATGACTACTAATAGCAAGACTTCTCCCTTGTCCTCAGGAACAAACGTAACTACTCACAAAGCGTATTCATGTTCATAATCAGAGGGGTAATAATGTGCATAAAGGATCTGAACATATGATCTTTCACCAAGTAAACCAACTAGCATCAACTACAAGGAGTAGTCAACACTACTAGCAACCTACTAGCACCAATCCCGGACTTGGAGACAAGAATTGGATACAAGAGATGAACTAGGGTTTGGAGATGAGATGGTGCTGGTGAAGATGTTGATGGAGATTTCCCTCTCCCGATGAGAGGAGCGTTGGTGATGACGATGATGATGATTTCCCCCTTCCGGAGGGAAGTGTCCCCGACAGAACAGCTCCGCCGGAGCCCTAGATTGGTTTCGCCAAGGTTCCGCCTCGTGGCGGCGGAGTCTCGTCCCGGAAGGTTCTCTTCTATTTTTTTCTCATCGAAAGACTTCATATAGGAGAAGACGGGCGTCGGAGAGCCACCAGGGGGCCCACGAGGTAGGGGGCGCGCCCAGGGGGGGCGCCCCCACCCTCGTGAGCAGGGTGTGGGCCCCCTGGCCTTCATCTTTGGCGACGATTTTTCTTTATTTATTTTAAGGTATTCCGTGGGGTTTCGGGACTTTTGGAGTTGCGCAGAATAGTCCTTCAATATTTGCTCCTTTTCCAGCCCAGAATTCCAGCTGCCGGCATTCTCCCTCTTCATGTAAACCTTGTAAAACAAGAGAGAATTGCCATAAGTATTGTGACATAACGTGAAATAACAGCCCATAATGCAATAAATATTGACATAAAAGCATGATGCAAAATGGACGTATCAACTCCCCGAAGCTTAGACCTCGCTTGTCCTTAAGCGAAAGCCGATAACAATAAATATGTCCTCATGTTTAGAGGTAGAGGCGTCGATAAAAATAAAATACAGACATAAAGGCATCATGATTATTTCATAACAGCAACATATATAGATTTTTTCATATGATTACTCATGTTCAAGTGATGATCTTTTCACAAAGCCAAAGTATGAATCAGAAACCTTATTGAGCACCAACAGATTATACCCTCAGTCATTGAAGCAACTGCAATTTATCATAACATCGGAAAGAGTCTATGTCAGAGCTTAAAAGCAAGTCCACATACTCAACTATCACTTAGTCCTTCATAATTGCTAACACTCACGCGATATTTGTGGTTACGGAGTTTTAATCGGACATCGAGAAAGATAGGGGCTTATAGTTTTTGCGCCACAACCTTTTACCTCCAGGGTAATGTCAACAATAATAATTCACGCTCCCCCACATCCAATTAGATATATGTATCATGTTCTTTCCAACATGCTGAGCTTGCCAAAGGATAAAATGAAAAAGGAAAAGGTGAAGATCACCATGACTCTTGCATAAGGTAGAGGATAATAAAAAAAGATAGGCCCTTCACAAAGGGAAGCAGAGGTTGTCATGCGCGTTTAGGGTTGATGCACAAAATCTTAATGCAAAAGAATGTCACTTTATATTGCCCCTTGTATGTGAACCTTTATTATGCAGTCTGTCGCTTTTATTGCGTCCACAACAAGTTCGTACAAAGTTTATTTTCTCCGCACCAATAAATCATGCATATTCAGAGAGCAATTTTTATTGCTTGCACCGATGACAACTTACTTGAAGAATCTTACTCAATCCATAGGTAGATATGGTGGACTCTCATGGCAAAACTGGTTTAAGGGTATTTGGAAGCACAAGTAGTATTTCTACTTAGTGTTGAGAATTTGGCTAGCATGAGGGGGAAAGGCAAGCTCAACACGGTAGAGGAACCATGACAACATACTTTATCTCAGATATAAGAAAACATAACTCATTATGTTGTCTTCCTTGTCCAACCTCAACTCTTTAGCATGTCATATTTTAGTGAGTGCTCCCAATCATAAAAGATGTCAATGATAATATATCTATATGTGAAACCCCTCTTTCCTTATTGCTTCCTATTAATTGCAACAATGACCAAAGCTATAATTGCTAACTCCCAACAACTTTAAATCACCAAACTCTTTCTATGTGAAGTCATTACTTTCACTAAGATCAATATGAACTCTTTGATTCTTTTTTTATTCTTTTTCTTCTAATCACCCAAGATCATGGCAAAATACTCAAGCCCTTGACTCAACACTAATCTTCATTATATAGCTCACGGACTAGATTACAAAGAAGGATCATAAAGCAAAACTCAAAACTAGATCATGCCATGACTTTATTCTACTAAATCAAGATGCTACTAATAGGATCGAACTAGGAAAAATGGTAAAGATAGGAGTTGTGATGGTGATACGATACCAAGGCACCTCCCCCAAGCTTGGTAGTTGCCAAGGGGAGTGCCCATACCCATGTGATTATTTCCTCGGAGGTGATGGAGTTGTTGCATTTTTCTTCTCCAGCTTGCGTCTGAGGCTAAAATTTTCCTCCCTTAGATCCTCATTCTCGAGCTCAAGTTTCATTATCTTTTTGCATAGTGCTGCCTTGCTGTCCTGCAAAAAACAAGGTGGGATAGATTGGACATTAGGGAGGCTTGACATCTTGAACTCCACATCCATATCACCAGGTTGAGGTAGGGGATAGTCCTCTTCGTCGGAACTCGTTTCCTCCTTCCTCTTTGGATCATAGTCTTCTTCTTCCTCCGTGGTCCAGCCATAATGCTCCGCATCCCCATATACTTTTGGATTTGCAATATAATCAGCCATGTAGCTCTCTCCCTCTGAGTCTTGGGAAGACATCTTGCTCTAATCTGCAGCAGCAATAGCTCAAAACGAAAATAGAGGAGATTCGCGTGATACGAGAGTCAAAACCTTCGCGAGTAAATATAATGAATTTTTACCGACCAACATATGTATCGTGCAAGGAAACGGAGTCTAGAGGGCACACGAGGTGCTCACGAGGTAGGGGGGCGCGCCCTCCACCCTCGTGGAGGCCTCGTGTCCTCCCCGAACTGCTACTTAATTTTCTATTTTTCTAAATATTCCAAAACAGAGAAATGTTGCCTTTAAAATTGTTTTGGAGCCGGTTTACTTACCGTACCACATACCTATTCCTTTTCGGAGTCTGGAAAGTTCTGGAAAGTGTCTCTTATGTATTCCTCCGGGGTTACGGTTTCAATAATATTAGTTTCAACATTTATAGGGTTACCTGAGATATAGTGTTTGATCCTTTGACCGTTTACCACCTTCGGATTTGTGCCTACAAAGTTGTTGATTTTTATGGCACCAGAACGATGGACCTCCTCGATAACGTAAGGACCTTCCCATTTGGAGAGAAGTTTTCCTGCAAAAAATCTTAAACGAGAGTTGTATAGCAATACATAATCACCTACATTAAACTCACGCTTTTGTATCCTTTTGTCATGCCATCTTTTAACTTTTTCTTTAAACAACTTGGCATTTTCAAAAGCTTGGGTTCTCCATTCATCAAGTGAGCTAATATCAAATAACCTCTTCTCACCGGCAAGTTTAAAATCATAGTTGAGCTCTTTAATAGCCCAACACGCCTTATGTTCTAGTTCGAGAGGTAAATGACATGCTTTTCCATAAAACATTTTATACGGAGACATACCCATAGGATTTTTGTATGCAGTTCTATAGGCCCATAATGCATCATCAAGTTTCTTGGACCAATTCTTTCTAGACCTGTTGACAGTCTTTTGCAAAATTAATTTGAGCTCTCTATTGCTCAATTCTACCTGACCACTAGACTGCGGGTGATATGGAGATGCAATTCTATGATTAACATCGTATTTAGCAAGCATCTTACAGAAATCACCATGAATAAAGTGTGAACCACCATTAGTCATTAAGTATCTAGGGACTCCAAACCTCGGAATAATAACTTCCTTAAGCATTTTAATAGAAGTGTTATGATCAGCACTACTAGTTGGAATAGCTTCTACCAACTTAGTAACGTAATCAACAGCAACTAAAATATGAGTGTAACCATTAGAGGCAGGAAAAGGTCCCATATAATCAAAGCATCAAACATCAAATGGTTCAATAACAAGTGAATAATTCATAGGCATTTCTTGACGTCTACTAATATTGCCAATTCTTTGACATTCATCGCAAGATAAAACAAACTTACGGGCATCCTTGAAGAGAGTAGGCCAATAAAAACCGGATTGCAATACCTTATGTGCAGTTCTATCTCCAGCGTGGTCTCCTCCATAAGCTTCGGAGTGACACTTGCGTAGGATATGTTCCTGTTCATGCTCAGGTACACAACGTCTAATAACACCATCTACTCCTTCTTTATAAAGATGTGGGTCATCCCAAAAGTAATGTACCAAGTCATAGAAAAACTTTTTCTTTTGTTGGTATGTGAAGCTAGGTGGTATAAATTTAGCAACAATATAATTAGCATAATCAGCATACCACGGAGTGCTACGAGAAGTACTTATGACATTTGATTGCTTATCAGGAAAGCTATCATCAATAGGTAGTGGGTCATCAAGAACATTCTCTAGCCTAGACAAGTTGTCTGCAACGGGGTTCTCAGCTCCTTTTCTATCAACAGTATGCAAATCAAATTCTTGAAGCAAGAGAACCCATCTAATGAGTCTAGGTTTTGCATCTTTCTTTTCCATAATATATTTAATAGCAGCATGATCTGTGTGAATAGTTACTCTGGAATCAACAATATAGGGTCTGAATTTATCACAAGCAAATACAACCGCTAAAAGTTCCTTTTCGGTAGTAGCATAATTTCTTTGAGCGTTGTCTAGAGTCTTACTAGCATAATGGATAACGTTCAATTTCTTATCAACTCTTTGCCCTAGAACATCACCTACAGCATAATCACTAGCATAACACATAATTTCAAAGGGTAAATTCCAATCAGGTGGCTAAACAACAGGTGCAGAGACTAATGCTTTCTTAAGTATTTCAAATGCTTCTACACAATCATCATCAAAGACAAATGGTACATCTTTTTGTAATAAATTAGTTAGAGGCTGAGAGATTTTTGAGAAGTCCTTAATGAAGCTCCTATAAAGTCCGGCGTGACCAAGGAAACTTCTTATACCTTTGATGTCCTTGGGACATGGCATCTTTTCAATAGCATCAACCTTGGCTTTATCAACTTCAATACCTCTTTCAGAAACTTTGTGCCCCAAGACAATGCCTTCATTCACCATAAAGTGGCACTTTTCCCAATTCAAGACAAGATTAGTTTCTTCACATCTCTGCAAAACTCGAGCAAGATTGCTCAAGCAATCATCAAAAGAGGAACAATAGACGGAAAAGTCGTCCATGAAAACCTCACAAATTTTCTCACAAAAGTCAGAGAATATAGCCATCATGCATCTTTGAAAGGTAGCAGGTGCATTACATAAACCAAAAGGCATACGTCTATAAGCAAAAGTACCAAAAGGGCATGTAAAAGTAGTCTTTGATTGATCCTTAGCCGACACAGGTATTTGAGGAAAATCAGAATAACCATCTAGAAAGCAATAATGTGTATGTTTGCATAATCTTTCTAGCATTTGATCAATAAAGGTTAAGGGGTAATGATCTTTCTTAGTAGCCTTATTTAACTTGCGGAAATCAATTACCATCCTATAACCTGTGATAATTCTTTGCGGAATCAATTCATCTTTATCATTAGGAACAACAGTAATACCTCCCTTCTTAGGGACACAATGGGCAGGGCTTACCCACTGACTATCAGCAACGGGATAAATTATACCTGCCTCCAGAAGCTTGAGTATTACTTTTCTTACCACTTCTTTCATTTTAGGATTCAAACATCGTTGAGGATCACGAACTGGTTTGGCATCAGCTTCCAAATTTATTTTATGTTGACATAGAGCGGGACTGATGCCCTTACGATCATCCAGAGTATATCCAATAGCGGCACGGTGTTTTTTCAGAGTTTTCAATAATCTTTCTTCTTCATGCTCTGAAAGGTTAGCACTAATAATAACAGGATATATTTTCTTTTCATCGAGATAAGCATATTTAAGATTATCAGGCAACGGTTTAAGCTCAAACACGGGATCACCCTTGGGTGGAGGAGGATCCCCTAGGATTTCAACAGGCAAATTGTGTTGCAGAATAGGTTCCTGTTTAAAGAATACTTCATCTATTTCCCTTCTTTCATTCATGAACATATCATTTTCATGGTCTAGCAAATAGTGTTCTAAAGGATCACTAGGAGGTACAGCAATAGAAGCAAGACCAATAATTTCATCCTTACTAGGCAATTCTTCCTCACGATGTTGTTTACTAAATTTAGAGAAATTAAACTCATGAACCATATCATCCAAGCCAACAGTAACAACATTCTTTTCGCAATCTATTGTAGCATTAACAGTACGCAAGAAGGGTCTACCAAATATAATGGGACAAAAGCTATCTTGTGAAGAACCAAGAACAAGAAAATCAGCGGGATATTCGGTTTTCCCACACAAGACTTCAACATCTCTAACAATTCCCATTGGATATATAGTATCTCTATTGGCAAGTTTAATTGTAACATCAATTTCCTCTAACTCAGCAGGTGCAATCTCATGCATAATTTCTTTGTATAAGCCAATGGGTATAACACTAGCACTAGCACCCATATCACATAAGCCATGATAACAATGATCTCCTATTTTAACAGAATTAACAGGCACGCCTACCACATGTCTATGTTTATCTCTATCACAGGGTTTAGCAATTCTAGCAGTTTCACCAGTGAATTGAATAACATGCCCATCAATATTATCAGACAAGAGATCTTTAACAATAGCAATATTGGGTTCTACTTTGACTTGCGCAGGAGGTGTATAAGTCCTAGTATTGCTTTTAAGAACAACAGTTGAAGCTTTAGCATGATCCTTCATTCTAACAGGGAAAGGGGGTTTCTCAACATAAGAAGTAGGAACAATAGGATCATTATAAGTGACAATATTTTCTTCAACTTTAATAGGTGCAGCTACTTTTACTTCTATGGGAGGATGATATTTAAACCACTTCTCCTTGGGGAGATCAACATAAGTAGAAAAGGATTCACAGAAAGAAGCTACTATCTCAGAGTCAAGTCCATATTTAGTGCTAAACTTACGGAAAATATCGGTATCCATAAAAGATTTAACACAATCAAACTTAGGTGTCATACCTGACTCCTTACCTTCGTCGAGGTCCCAATCTTCAGAGTTGCGTTTAATTCTATCCAATAAATTCCATCCAAATTCAATAGGCTTCATCATAAAAGATCCAGCACAAGAAGTATCGAGCATGGTGCGATTGTTATCAGAAAGCCGAGCATAATTTTTTTGGAGAATTGTCAATTTTGAGAGCTCATGATTGGGGCATGAATATAACATTGATTTAAGCCTCCCCCAAGATTGAGCGATGCTTTCTCCTTCGCGAGGCCAAAAATTATATATATAATTGTGATCACGATGAATAAGATGCATAGGGTAATACTTTTGATGAAATTCCAATTTCAATCTTTTATAGTTCCATGATCTCGTATCATCACATAGCCTATACCATGTCAATGCGTCTCCCTCCAAAGATAAAGGGAAAGCCTTCCTCTTAACAACATCATCGGGTATACTTGCAAGCTTAAATAGTCCACAAATATCATCCACAAAGCATAGATGTTCGTCAGGATGCTTTGTTCCATCTCCTGTGAAAGTGTTAGCTAGCAGTTTTTGCATCATACCCGAAGGAATTCCAAAAGGAGTTTCATTTTCAATAGGTTTAGTAGGTTCAGTAGGTTGAGGAGCAACTCTTGGCTCAACCGAACGGGGTGAAGATACCCCGAACAAGCCCCTCAAACAATTACTTTCCATAGTAACAAGTGACAGAAAATTTCAGCACACTAAATAAATTTTTCCTTACCGAATTCCACCTACCAAAGGCGCTTTACTCCCCGGCAACGGCGACAGAAAAGAGTCTTGATGACCCACAAGTATAGGGGATCTATCGTAGTCCTTTCGATAAGTAAGAGTGTCGAACCCAATGAGGAGCAGAAGGAAATGATAAGCGGTTTTCAGCAAGGTATTCTCTGCAAGTACTGAAATAAGTGGTAACAGATAGTTTTGTGATATGATAAATGGTAACGAGCAACAGGTAACAAAAGTAAATAAAGTGCACCAAGGTGGCCCAATCCTTTTTGTAGCAAAGGACAAGCCTGGACAAACTCTTATAATAGGAAAAACGCTCCCGAGGACACATGGGAATATCGTCAAGCTAGTTTTCATCACGCTCATATGATTCGCGTTCGGTACTTTGATAATTTGATATGTAGGTGGACCGGTGCTTGGGTACTGCCCTTACTTGGACAAGCATCCCACTTATGATTAACCTCTATTGCAAGCATCCGCAACTACAACAAAAGTATTAAGGTAAACCTAACCATAGCATGAAACATATGGATCCAAATCAGCCCCTTATGAAGCAACGCATAAACTAGGGTTTAAGCTTCTGTCACTCTAGCAACCCATCATATGCATATTACTTCCCAATGCCTTCCTCTAGGCCCAAATAATGGTGAAGTGTTATGTAGTCGACATTCACATAACACCACTAGAGGTTAGACAACATACATCTTATCAAAATATCGAACGAATACCAAATTCACATGACTACTAATAGCAAGACTTCTCCCTTGTCCTCAGGAACAAACGTAACTACTCACAAAGCATATTGATGTTCATAATCAGAGGGGTAATAATGTGCATAAAGGATCCGAACATATGATCTTTCACCAAGTAAATCAACTAGCATCAACTACAAGGAGTAATCAACACTACTAGCAACCTACTAGCACCAATCCCGGACTTGGAGACAAGAATTGGATACAAGAGATGAACTAGGGTTTGGAGATGAGATGGTGCTGGTGAAGATGTTGATGGAGATTGCCCTCTCCCGATGAGAGGAGCGTTGGTGATGATGATGGTGATGATTTCCCCCTCCCGGAGGGAAGTATCCCCGGCAGAACAGCTCTGCCGGAGCCCTAGATTGGTTCCGCCAAGGTTCCGCCTCGTGGCGGCGGAGTCTCGTCCCGAAAGGTTCTCTTCTATTTTTTCTCATCGAAAGACTTCATATAGGAGAAGACGGGCATCAGAGAGCCACCACGGGGCCCACGAGGTAGGGGGGCGCGCCCAGGGGGGGCACCCCCCACCCTTGTGAGCAGGGTGTGGGACCCGTGGCCTTCATCTTTGGCGACGATTTTTCTTTATTTATTTTAAGGTATTCCGTGGAGTTTCAGGACTTTTGGAGTTGCGCATAATAGTTCTTCAATATTTGCTCCTTTTCCAGCCCGGAATTCCTGCTGCTGGCATTCTCCCTCTTCATGTAAACCTTGTAAAACAAGAGAGAATAGCCATATGTATTGTGACATAACGTGAAATAACAGCCCATAATGCAATAAATATTGACATAAAAGCATGATGCAAAATGGATGTATCAGACGCTAAGACCAAGATTTATCCCTCAACTACGAGGGGAGGTAAGGAACTGCCATCTTGCTCTGCACTAGATTCTCCTTCCATTATTAGTAAGCTTGCAACACCTAAACCTGCTACTGCTATGAATTCTGATATGTCACATGTTATTGATGATGCCACTTCTGCTATGCATGATGAAACTACTTCTGTGCGTGATACTACTTTGCCATTATGTGAATTTCTTGATGAACAACTTGCCAGAGTTAGGGGGAATGAATATATTGAAGATGCTATTGATGATAGTGATGATGAACGTTCCCCCAATGATTATGTATTACCTGTTGTTCCTGAGGGTTATGTTATGAATGAAAAAGCTACTATGGAAATTCTTGCTTGCAATGATAGATCTGATCTTAAGAAAATATTAGCTAAATGGAAGCAGCAGTCTCTTAATGCTAGAATGAAACCCGATCCTACTTTTTGCTACTTCACCTATCTGTGTTACTGATAAGGATTATGAATTATCTGTTGATCCTGATATTATTACTTTAATTGAATCCGATCCTTTTTATGGCCTTGAATCTGAAACTGTTGTGGCACATCTTACCAAGTTTAATGATATAGCCACTCTATTTACTCATGATGAGAAGTCTCGCTATTTATATATCCTTAAGATATTTCCGTTCTCATTAAAGGGTGATGCTAAGACTTGGTATAATTCTCTTGCTCCTGGTTGTGTGTGTAGTCCCTAGGATATGATTTATTACTTCTCTGCTAAATATTTCCCTGCTCATAAGAAACAAGCTGCCTTGCGGGAAATATATAATTTTGTGCAAATCAAAGAAGAGATTCTCCCACAAGCTTGGGGGAGGCTTCTCTGGTTACTTTATGCTTTGCCTGATCATTCTCTTAAGAAAAATGAAATACTTGATATCTTTTATAATGGACTAACCGATGCTTCCAAGGACCACTTGGATAGTTGTGCTGTTTGTGTTTTCAGGGAAAGAACAGTCGACGAAGCTGAAATACTATTGAATAATTTGTTGACTAATGAAAATAAATGGATTCTTCCCGAGCCAGTTCCTGAAGTAATTACTGAACCAATTGAGCCAACTCCTGAGCCTATTCCTAAACCCACTCCAAAGAAGAGAGGTGTTTTATTTCTCAGTCCCGAAGATATGCAAGAGGCAAAGAAATCAATGAAAGAAAAAGGTATTAAAGCTGAAGATGTTAAGAATTTACCGCCTATGGAAGAAATACATGGTCTTAATATACCGCCTGAAGAACCACATTGTCTTGATAACCCGACACAGGTAGTAAAGGTAAATTATCTCTATAGATATGATCAAGTTGAAATACCCTCTACTAAATTTCATAGCCCATGCTTAGATGAATTTGATGACTTTATGGCTAGCCAAGAAAGTTTTAATGCTTATGTTGGTAGAGAGTTGAAGAATAATGCTTTCGAGATAGGACGCGTAGGTGATAATCTAGCTAGAGTTAAAGATGAACTTCACCGCGTTAGCAAATATGCTTATATGGTTGCTACTCAAGCTGATCAAGTACTCAAAGCTAAAAATGATTTGCTTGATGAATTGAATAATAAAAATGACTTTGCTGTTAGAGTGGCTACTAGAACTGGTAGAATGACTCAGGAACCTTTGTATCCTGAAGGCCACCCTAAGAGAATCGAGCAAGATTCTCAAAGAAATAATTTAGAGGCACCTGAGAATCCCAATGCTTCTAATGAACCTTACATGCTTCTAATGAACCTACTGTAGACACACCTGAGAATCCCAATGATATTTCTATTTCTGATGCTGAAACACAATCAGGTGATGAACATGAACCTAGTGATAATGTTAATGATAATGTTCATGTTGATGCTCAACCTATCAAAGACAATGACGTAGAGATTGAACCTGCTGTTGATCTTGATAACCCACAATCCAAGAATCAACATTATGATAAGAGAGATTTTGTTGCTAGGAAGCACAGTAAAGAAAGAGAACCATGGGTTCAGAAAGCCATGCCCTTTCCTCCTTAACCATCCAAGTCAAAGGATGATGAGGATTTTGAGCGCTTTGCTGAAATGATTAGACCTGTTTTCTTACGTATGCGCTTAACTGATATGCTTAAAGTAAATCCTTATGCTAAATATATGAAGGATATCATCACAAATAAAAGAAAGATACCGGAAGCTGAAATTTCCACCATGCTTGCTAATTACACTTTTAAGGGTGGAATACCAAAGAAACTTGGAGATCCGGGTGTTCCAACTATACCATGCTCCATTAAAAGAAATCATGTTAGAACTGCTTTATGTGATCTTGGAGCCGGTGTTAGTGTTATGCCTCTCTCTTTATATCATAGACTTGAATTGAATAAGTTGACACCTACTGAAATATCTTTGCAAATGGCTGATAAATCAACTGCTATACCTGTCGGTATTTGTGAGGATGTGCCTGTTGTGGTTGCAAATGTCACTATCTTAACGGACTTTGTTATTCTTTATATTCCCGAGGATGATAGTAAGTCTATTATCCTTGGTAGACCTTTTCTTAATACTGCAGGGGCTGTTATTGATGGCAGCAGAGGCAATGTCACTTTTCATGTTAATGGTAATGAGCATACGGTACACTTTCCGAGGAAACAATCTGAAGTTCATAGCATCAATTCTATTAAAAAAGTTCCAACTATCATTTTTGGAGGTTTTGAATTTCCTCTCCCTACTGTCAAGAAAAAGTATGATAATCTTATTGTTCGGGATTTTCATATCCCCGTTGAGGTAACTTATTGTTATTCGAAATTTCTCCGGTTCCCTGTTATTCGGAATGAGTTTGTTATCAAGACTTGATCAACCTTGTTAGCGGGTTCATTTTGATGATCACGAGATGGATGAAACTAGAAGGCACAACCTTCTGTACCCTCCTTTTACTTTCTGTTATTTAGAATAAATAAAGAAAAAATAGTATTATCTGTCTGTTTCCTGAATTATCCGTGCATTAAAAAATAGTCCGAAAATAAAAGTGCTCCAAATGCCCTGCAAATTTAGTATGATTTTTTCTAGAATATTTGAGGATTTTAGGCACTGTAAACATTGCATGAGGGCCAAGCACCAGACCACGAGACAGGAGGGCGCGCCCCCCTGTAGGGCGCGCCCCCTATCTCGTGGGCCCCTCCACTTATGCCAGCACCCACACACTCCATCTTCTACCCAAAAAAAATCCCCATCCAGTTCATGCCCGAGTTCTAGCTCGTTTTGCTGCGATTTTGATCTTTTAGCTCAAAGCTCCATTCACAAAACTGCTTTGGGAGATTGTTGCTTGGTATGTGACTCCTCCCACTAGTGCAGAACCAGCCTTTAGTGCCGGTTCACCAACCGGCACTAAAGAGTGGGGACTAAAGGTCCCCCCCCCTTTAGTACCGGTTCATCACGAACCGTCGCTAAAGTGCAAACACGTGGCACGAGCCAGGCCCGGGTGCGCGTAGGGCTTTAGTACCAGTTGGTAATACCAACCGGTTCTAAATGTTTGGGCGTTTTTTTTTAAATCTTGCTTTAGTTTTGTGTTTTCAATTTAATTTAGTGATTGTTTTACATTATAATGAGTTGTTAAATCATTAGGTGAAAGTACCGCGGATTAGTTTCGACTGGAGGATCTAGCTAGCTAGCTAAGTGATCAAGTATATGCCATATCGATATTATACTTGATCACCTAATTTGGTGATCAAGTATAATATATATGGATATGGCATATATATACTTGATCACTTAGGTAGGATCCATCCAGCTAAAACTAATCTGTGGTTTCTTTCATTAAATGATATAATAACTCATCATCATCATCATATTAATATAAAAAATCTTGCATCATATCAGCAACATACTGTAGCTAGCTAGCTAAAAATCATCGTAGTCGTCATTATCACTATTTAATCATCATAGTCATTACCGCTATCTAATCACCACCAACAGTAGATTAAAGAAGAAACATTCACTTGTACCAGAAGCAAAAATATCATCGAGTTCAACATGATTGTCATGATATTGTAAGCGTTCATATATAACACCACAAAAGCAAATCAATCTTTGAGATTAAGTTCAGAACAAAGAACACGGACATGAAAGGACAAGTACTAAGAGCAGCATGAACTAGCTAAATTACTCCTGCTAGCTACTATCTCTCTGGTAAAATAGCATAGAACATGTATAGCTCTCCTGATTCATCATACTGGAGCATGCAGATGAACCTGTCTCCTAATTGTGTGCTGCGCTTCTCATTGCTGCCCCCTAGTACTTCTCTGCGATCGTTAACAATTTTCCTCCAATCTTTCACTATTAAGCATTCATTGCTTCTAGAAATCCTGAATGCATTCATGTGCAATGCAGGATATCTTGGTTGTAAGCTAATAATTGACATGAGACCTTTAGTCTCGATCCCCTGAGGCACAACTGTCATCGGGAGTCCCTGTTGAAGAACATCGTATAGTACTTAATTAATATACTTAGCAATGAAAGTTCAGCAAAAAAAATTATGTATGCAAAAGATGCACTGAGGACAAATAGTAAAAATCTTACCATCATTCCTAAATAGATGTGACCGTAGTTCAATACCATCACTATTGGTCGCACGTTTTGAGTACTAACATTTCTAAGTGCAGGAAGAAAATTTGTCTTAACAGTATGAAGATCCTCAAGCCATGAAACATAATGACTTATCTCCTCGCAGTTTAGTCCAGCTCCGGGACAGTAGTAGGTCTTGTCTACCAAGCACCGGACATGTTTACTTAAATCGAGATAAGCTGTCAATAGAAATTAGTTGTCAATTATTTTTGAATAAGCAATATCAAAGACAAAAATATAGTTGAGAAGAACTCACATAATGATAGAATTGGAGGCGTCTGCACATCGACCCATATGTCTCTATTACCTTCAATATCATCTTCCGAACGAATATCAAAGGTGATAACCATACCAGGCTCAAATGCATAAGCCTTGCATAGTGCTTGCCAAGTTTTGCATTCAAAATAGGTGTACGTGTGTGCATTGTATACTTTGACGTTGAAAGTATAACCATGCTCAGTTTTCAGGTAAACTCTCTTTACATCCATAGTTTCCATATCATTGAAACCTATCTTATCCAAGACAAAAATTCTTGCATGGCAGGGGATGCACTAATAGAATATTGAAAATTAAAAATTATAAGTCAGGCAAATGAAGCATATATAAGTCATGCGTAATTACGAAAACAGACTTGTCATTGTGACTTACTGTATCGAATTCGAAGGTCTCATCCAGCTTGATGCTGAATCGCCTATCATCAACAAGGAAATTTCTGGCGCACTAGCCGCGCTGGTCTTCACAGTATTCGCACATAATGAAATTTTTTTCGTCGTCAGACGACATTTCTTATGTTCATATTAGGCGAAACATTAAATACTTACTAATTCAATTAATTCAACTACTTCTATTAATTCAACTAAGCATTTACTAAAAATAAACTAGTTATATTAATTCAATTAGTTCAATTAAGCATTTACTAAAAATAAACTAGTTCTATTAATTCAACTAGTTCAAATAATATAACTAGTTCTATTAATTCAACTAGTTCAAATAATAATCTCATATACGTACCTAAATTTTCTTACTAAAAATAAACTATTTCTATTAATTCAACTAGTTCAACTAAACATTTACTAAAAATAAACTAGTTCTATTAATTCAATTAGTTCAACTAAGCATTTACTAAAAATAAACTAGTTCTATTAATTCAACTAGTTGAAATAATATAACTAGTTCTATTAATTCAACTAGTTCAAATAATCTCATATACATAAATTTTCTTACTAAAAATAAACTAGTTCTAATTCATCTAACATTAACATTTCTAACATTCTAAAAATAAACTAATTATATTAATTAATAATTCTTCTAAACAATAGAAAACAGAAAATAAGTAAAAAAATGTGTGTGTGTGTATGTGTGTACGTACATGTGTAGTGTACGTGTAGTGTGTGTGTGTGTATGTGTGTATGCGTGTGTGTATTTGTGTGTGTATGTGTGTGCGTGTGTGTATATGTGTGTATGCGTTTGTGTATGGAGCGGGCGCGTACGGGCGGCGGGGGCGGCAAGGGCGGCGGCCGGGGACTGCGACGAGACTGGCTGGCGACGGGGGCGGCGACGACGACGGGCGGCGGGGGGGGGGGGGGGGTGGGGCGGCGACGATGGGGACGACGACGACGGGCGGCGAGGGCGGCGGGGACGCCGACGACGTGCGGCGGGGGCGACGGCACGGTGGCGCGGCGGCGGCGGCGTCGGCTAGATAGATGTCTCGCGCGAGAAGTGGAACGAACTGGCGACGATAACTGATTTTTCGTACATGTAGTATATATAGGGGGAGCCTTTAGTACCGGTTGGAGCCACCAACTGGTACTAAAGGCCAATTTTGGCCAGCCCAAGTGGCGGGAAACGAGGGCCTTTAGTACCAGTTGGTGGCTTCAACCGGTACTAAAGGGAAACACATTAGTACCGGTTGGAGCCACCAACCGGTACTAATGGCCGTGCGCTGCCACCCGCAGCGTGCTACTTTTAGTCCCACCTCGCCGAGCGAAGGGCAGCCGCACTGGTTTATAAACCCAGCCGCGGCTGCCCTTTCAAACTCCTCTATATAGCAGGCTTCTGGGCTTAACTAGGGCGCGCTGCCCTGTGAGCCTGCTGGCCCTTCTGGGCCTGTATTTGCACACCCTAGGTCTGGCAGGCCCACCGGGCAGCGCCCCAACATTTTTTTATATAATATTTTTCCTGCATTATTTATTTTCTTCTATTTATTTTTGAGTAAATTTTTATATAGTTTTTTCTTTTCTGCTTTATTTTTTTCTTCTATTTATTTCTGAGTAGTTTTTTTTTGTTGTATTTAGTTTCTTTGTTAATATTTTTGCTTTGTATTTTCTTTTTTCTTTTCTGCATTATTTATTTTCTTCTATTTATTTTTGAGTAATTTTTTTATATAGTTTTCTCTTTTCTGCTTTATTTTTTTCTTATATTTTTTTCTGAGTAGGTTTTTTGCTGTATTTAGTTTCTTTGTGAATATTTTTGCTTTATATAATTTTTTTCTTTTATCCATTATTTATTTTCTTCTATTTATTTTTGAGTAATTTTTTATATAGTTTTTTCTTTTCTACTTTATTTTTTCTTCTATTTATTTTTGAGTAGTTTTTTTGCTGTATTTAGTTTCTTTGTGAATATTTTTGCTTTATAGTTTTTTATATAGTTTTTTCTTTTCTGCTTTTTTAGAGTTCGTTTTGCTGTGATTTACTGTTTCACGGTCATTTCTCTTCTTCTTCTTCTTCTTCTTCTTCTTCTTCCTCTTATTCCTCTTTTTCTTCTTCTTCTTCTTCTTCTTCCTCTTCTTCCTCTTCTTCTTCTTCTTCTTCTTCTTCTTCTTCTTCTTCTCCTTCTTCCTCTTCTTCCTCTTCTTCTTCTTCCTCTTCTTCTTCCTCTTCTTCCTCTTCTTCTTCTTCTTCTTCTTCTTCTTCTTCTTCTTCTTTGTCTTCTGCTTCTTCTTCTTCTTCTTCCTCTTCCTCTTCTTCTTCTTCCTCTTCCTCTTCTTCCTCTTCTTCCTCTTCTTCCTATGCGGGTGAAATGATGATTCCTTCAACATTTTCAGAGTTTGTTTTGTAGTGATTTTCATTTTCACGGTCATTTAGCTCAGATCTAAACAAATCGGTGACTGAAAAACAACAAATGATGTCAGAACATGTTGGAAGACCAAATGCTTGTGATAATTTGAGAAGTAACATATTTAAATTGTGCATCTGAACACAAAAAAAAATACATTGATCAGTACCGCCTTTCAGCCAAAACGCGCTACTGCTACAGAGAAGTACATAAAAAATACATTGATCATCAATGATCTTTTTGTATAGAATCTAAATTGTCAAACCGATTTAAGAACCAGCGAAGACTCCTATTGCAGCCACAGATCCTACACATAGAGTTCAATGAAGACCAAATGCTTGTGATAGTTTGAGAAGTATCATATTTAAGGTGGTCAAAATCTTGCTAGGGGAGCGAGGTGGGACTAAAAATAGCCCAGCCACAACCTCTTTAGTACCGGTTCGTGCTAGGGGACCAAAAATGATGTCAGAAAGGGTTGAAAATTGATGACGTGGCTTAGAATGGTGCGTACTGAACGCAAAAAAGTCTGAAGTTGTAATAAGTTTAAAAAATTAAGTGCCGGTGTAACAGATGAGTTTTCGTCCGAAACCGGCCCTAATACTTCGAAAGAGATTGTCCAGTTTGTACACGAAGTGCATCGAGTTTTTGTCGTAACACAAGAAGTTCGCAGTTCTAATAAGTTATTAAAAATAAAAAAAGGCGCAATGCTCGTTAATTAGCTTCAAGCCTTTCGGAATAGGGTAGACTACACTGCACACAGCTCCGTGCAATCTATTCTATTGAGGTGGACTACACTGCAGGTGAGCATTGTGCCTCTCCTTCATCGTCTCTGCACTCACGGTTTATAAACCGCTCCTACTGCCTCTCTCCTAGTGAGGTGGGACTAAAAATCAGCTTAATAAGATAGTCTAGTACTGGTTCATGCCATGAACCGGTACTAAAGGTGTTCGTGGGGCCCACAGCCTGACACAACATCATTAGTACCGGTTCATGGCATGAACCGGTACTAATTGTTGCCCACGAACCAGTACTAATGATGTCCGCCCGCCTAGCCGTCGGAACCGGCACTAACGGACACATTAGTGCCGGCTCAAAATCAAACTGGCACTAATGTGTCTCAGATTTCCCCCTTTTTCTACTAGTGTCAGTTGGTCCAATTAGTTTTTGTTCTAGTGCTTTACTCATTGCAAATTTTTGCTGCTTAGGTGACCATGTTCTTGAGCTTGCATGTTAAATTTTTAAGGTCCCAAGCAATTCCAATGCATAGGCTCTAGGCACTTGTAGGTGCAGTTGCTATCAATCTTGTTTAGTTTTATCCACTTTTATTTTGAAGTTACTAAAATTTCAGAATTTTTAGAAAATGTTAAGGAGGTTCTTTAAAGGCTCTTCTAGCCAAAGCTCTAAGGAAAAACAAGACAAAGAGAAGGAAAAGCCCAAGTATAATCTTCCTTGCTTAGCGGAAGTACGGTCATGTGAATGGCCATGTGAGGATTTCTTGAAGGAAGCCAGAATTCATGAAGACTTTTATGCTTTAATTGGGACTGCAGGCCTCACCGGTTTCATGAACGGCCGAATCGATCAGTATCTCTTATTTACCAATACTTCTGTGCAAAACTTTTATTATTATCCTAAGAAGTCACCGCCTGCAGTATCATTTCATTTATATGATGAATTCAAAGAGATGTCCTTACATCATTT
Organism: Triticum timopheevii; assembly: GCA_963921465.1. Classification (NCBI taxonomy): domain Eukaryota; kingdom Viridiplantae; phylum Streptophyta; class Magnoliopsida; order Poales; family Poaceae; genus Triticum; species Triticum timopheevii. Next base: position 480,898,172 of record OY997270.1, on the reverse strand, counting down.
TTGCGCAGTATGTAGGACACCTTATGAGGGAGAATTAGAGGAACCCCATCGTGATGATGTGGATGGCTTCGTTAAAACTATTGCTGTAGAAGAGCCAAAGAAGGGCTCTGAGGCAAAAGTCTCTAGCATACACTTTCCTGTTTTATGCTACTTTGCCATATTTGCTAGTATATGCTTGATTGGTCGTGGGAATAGTGGAAATTTGGGCGTTCCAGATATTATTATTCTTCAACATGCTTTACTGGGAGACAATACTTTTAGTATGGGTGCCGTCGTTGCTAAACGACTAGCACTGAGTCATACAAAAGGCCCCATATTTGGAGGTATCTATGCTGCACGCCTTGCTGAACATTTTCAGATACCCATTAGGCACCTTGAGGAGGAGGAGACAAAATTTCCTCCTCACATTTTAGACTACAAGAGCATGGTGGCAGACAAGTTTATCGTTGACAACGAACAAAAGATGCTCTTGAACTTAGATTTAATAAGAAACACATTGAGATCATTATTTTGACTGCGCCTCTGTTGTTTGATTTACTTGCAGAAAATCTTCTCGTCACACCGGAAGCGGTGAACAACCATCTAGCCCAAGCTTTTACTCCAGAACCTGAACCTGAGCTGGACCCTTATCGTGCAACATCTGTCCAGTGGGATCCGGAGATGACCAGCCAGTATTATCCTGATTATACCTCTCCTTACACCAGAGAGAGTAGCGGCGGTCCTTGGTACTAGACCAACTTAGGCCAAAAGCCTAAGCTTGGGGGAGTACGTATTTCTCACCGACATTACATTCATTGTTCACACACTAGTCGTCGGTGCTCATACTCTTTCATTGTATTATCCATGTTAGTTTAAATTTATTTTTCTAGTTTTATTCTTGTGTGTTTGATAAACCTTAAGAAAAAACCAAAAAATTTAGTTAGTTTAATTTCCTTGCTTGTAGTAGAAATTAAAATGAAAACCCAAAAACATTTCTCGTTCTTCTTTTACTTGTTGGGAGCTTTCCCGTGTAAATAGTTTTATTTTCTTTTCTTTCTTTTGAGAGTCGAGAAGACTATATTGAAAATGCTTAGTGGCTCTCATATGCATGATTGATTATTTATATTTGGAGCCCATATTACTTGTCTTCTCTCTTGAGTTGAATGCTTGCAGATTCCAGCTTAGTCCAATGCACGTGCACTCTTATTATTATAAACATCGTTCGGTCATGCGAGTGAAAGGCAATAATGACGATATATGATGGACTTATTGGGATGAGAAAAGCTGGTATGAACTCGACCTCTCTTGTTTTTGTAAATATGATGATTCATCGTTCCTGAGTCAGCTATTATGAAGTAAACATATTTGCAATGACATTTAGAGATTATAGTTGCTTGTGCCATCACTACAGGAATCTGCTACTTTGCCATCTGCCACGGCGGACGGCAAAGGCATGGATGGCGGACGGCAAAGGTCTTTGCCGTCGGCCGCGGACGGCAATGTAATGGACGGCAAAGAGCTACATTGTCGTCCGCTTCGGGTGGCTGACGGCAAAGGGTCCTTTGCCATCAGCTGCCGACGGCAAAGAATGCTGACGGCAATAATTGCGCTGTTACTCCGTTAGGTGGTTAACGGCAAGCCTTTGCCGTCCGCCGCTGTAGGCAAAGTTTTTTTCCTCTTTGCCGTTCGCCACTGTAGGAAAAGTTTTTTTCCTCTTTGCCGTCAGCCACTGTTGGTAAACAGACCAAATAGGTCAGCCTCCCAGGAAGCACAGTTGCCTGCCACGTGGCCTCTTTGCCGTCCGTTGCTGATGGCAAAGAGCCCTATGCCGTTGGTGGCGGACGGCAAAGAGCCTGCATAATGGCTATTTTTCCCTGTTTTTTTAAATCCAACAATTTTCACAACAAATATATATGACATATATAGATATATTTCACATGGCTATTTAACAGCACATAAGTTTCATCGTACATACATATATAGTCCCATTCACTCATACATAGCAAGTTGCACATACACATAAGTTGCAACCATTAGGAGGTTGCACATACATATTACAATGCAAAGTTTCATCAAGATAGCAAGTTCCATCGTAGCATACACATAAGTTGCAACCATTAGAAGAATACTAGAAGAGAATGAAATAAAAAACAAGCACTCCATAGCAAGCTAGCTTCCGTGCAGTGAATGAAATATGCAAAATGGCAAATAAGAAAGTTAGGAAAAGGTGACTAGAAGAAGAAGACTAGAAGAAGAAGCACGCCATCGTTTGTGAGTTAACTTAGGTGAAATGGATCGTTTATGAGCTAACTTAGGTAAAATGCATCATTTTAGAGCTAATGTAGGTAAAATGGATCGTTTACGAGCTAACTAAGCTAATTATGCCGTTTTTTTACATAATTAAGGTAAGTACATGTCATTATTGAGCAAACCTAGTTAACTAAGCATATTATAACTAACTTAGGTCATTTTGGAGGAAACAAAGCTAAGTATAGATTGTTTTAGAGCTAACTTAGGTAAAGTGGCTGGTTTTGGAGGTCGGTAAGCTTATGAAGTCATTTTGCAGGAAAAGAAGCTAACTCTAGGTCATTAAGGTAAGCATATTGGATGAAATAAAGCTAAGTCCAGGTCTTTATGCATTTGTTAAGCAAAAAACTAGAGAAACTTACCTTGATCACGGAGGTGTGGGAGCGGGCTGGCTCATGCCAGTAGCTGGAGAAGGATCGTGTGATGCTTGTGTGGAGTTACGCTGCACCAAAGATCATTTCCAATGTTTTGTTAGCATGATGACACTCAAATGTTAAGACTAGCAAGTAACGTCCATTCAAATTAAACTCACCGTGGTCTCAGGAGCAATCTCTGGATCAATGGCTATGGAGCCATGGGACCTCCCGCCACTCGATATCATCACCTGCTCTGGATTGTAGGGGATCTGGCTCGGGTTAAACTCCTCCCCTTTCCTCGCCTTCCCCTTGACTTGCTTGTAAGAGGCAGTGTGGGCCATGGCATACATGTCGTACCCCTCTGGCACCTTATCCGTCTTATTGTAGCATGCCTGAAAGAGAGAAACAAAGTAAATTAGTAATTAAAGGGCTCAAGCTAGCATGATGAATGAATTGCATTAATCATGAAGCAAACCACATTACCCAATTCCGCCCGAACTGATATAAGCTGGAGCTACCTTGATGGTGTGGCACACCTTCAATTTGGGCACGTTTGTCCTTGGCCTCAGTCGGCTCCCCTTCCATCTTTCAACACCTGCCATAACAAAGAGTAAACGAAATTAGTACAACATAAAAAAATACCGACATGAATATCTATATCTATACTCCTATATAGTGTACCAGTATGAAGTTATATAGACCGTTGGATATTTGTAAACGAACGACTCAGATTCAGTTGCTTTAAATAGAGGACTACGTGGCCACAGATGGACCATAGGATAGGGCAATCTAACGGCTGAGCACGTAGGGATTCGCGGTGGGGTTCCATTTTTGTGCTGCTAGATTGCCAGCGCGGCAGAGTACTTGCGGGCTCTCGATTCTTCTACCGGCCACTGGAAATGTGCCCCAGGACCAGTTGACAAAAAGAAACGCTGCCCCACAGCCACAGTACCAGGCAAGGAGTACTATGCAACGCTGCCCCACAGCCACAGACACATGCATCATGCAACCTCGGTACCGATGCTTTAGCAGACTATAAACAACACGTAAAATAGAAGATTAATATATGTGTTGTACTAAAAAAAACTTTGCTACTTTCAAAGTTTAAATATCGGGCATCAATACTCCTGGTATTAGAAATATTTTCTCATATTTTTATTTGTCAAAATAACACATGTAGTAATCTGCATGTTTACAAAACTGTTTTTTTTATCAAAAATAGGGCATGTGTAAAAAAAAGAACTCTGCATGTTTATATTGATTTGAATTAACATTTATTGACGTCCGCTGCTTTTTGTTTTGTACGACATGCAAATCTTGGTATCATTTTTTAACCTTTTGCTATGCTAGAGAACACCCCACTGGTGCCTGAGAGCTCAAAGGCTGCTTTGATACTTTTTTTAAGAAAAAAGACCGTCAACCTCTCTATTTTTGTACTTTCTCTTATAAATTCGTTTTACAGACATTTTCGCCCAGTTGTCCCATTGTTCTCACCAATATGTTTTTAGGCAAGCATCTACTCGATTAGACAGACTAATCACTGTATGCATGCATGTTTGTGAACTTTACATGAAAATATAAGTTAATAAATATTAAGAACCTGATTATATAGTAAATAAAAATGCCTTCAATCCCTCTCAACGTATCACGTGACACTTGTGATAAGCAATTCAAAGTATTAAAAAGAAATCCTCTCAACATACAACATTTCGCAACAATCCTTACACGTGCATGGCACGTGCCTTTAACTAGTAATAATATGTATATCACTTAAGTGTATCATCATCAAGTACAACATAAAAAATTTGAATACCTAACACTACTAATAATCTCGATCAGTATCATCAATAAATGCATAATCATCATCATCACTATAATCAATGACGGGCTCATAGGGTTCAGTGGCATCAACATGTGGAAGGCCACCTTTACGTAATCGGTCAAGCATTGAGAGGTCTTCCGTAGCAGTAACCTCTTCTTGTTCCGGCTCTTCTTGTTCCTCCTCTGGGGTGATGTGGGATTCACTGTCGCTGTCTACTTCAATGTTTTGGGGTGAAGTATACCGGTTCTTGAAACGCTTTTTGGAAAGACGTGTCTCTTGGAAGAATTCTCCTTCATATGTGTCTGGGTTAATGTGAGGTTCATAATCCTCTTCCTTTGGGGGAGATAGTCTAGCACGTGGCAGCACTTCATAAACGACATCCCAACCTTTCAGATTTGGATTAGTTTGGCAGGCCCAGGGTAGATAGAATACTTGGGTCGCCTGTTGAGCCATAGTATAGACATCAGGAACATCTAAATGGATGCTTTGGTTGATTTCAACTAGCCCTATATGTTCATGAGTCCTTCTAGTCTCCTTTGGCTGAAACCAATAATATTTGAAGACTACGACATTCGGTGGGTTTTCACCATAGAATAGAAGTTCATAAATTGCTTCAACTCTCCCATAATACTCGGTACCTCCTTCGCCGATAGCAGATACACAACAATTTGTAGACTTTCGGTCGGCCATAGATAGCCTTTTGCCATAGGTACGAAAATGATACCCGTTGATGTCGTATTTGTCAAATGAACGGACCTTATAGTCAAAACCATTAGCGACTTGTCTCAATTCGGCGTCCATAGACTCTGAATTAGCCTACAAGTTTAATATGAAAGGATTGTTGCATTACGCACAAATTAGCGAATGAAATGAAATTGTCTAATAGAATTTACCGTTTGTTTGAACCAAGAGATGAAACCGGGATAGCCGCCTCCTTGCTTTGCGAGAAGCTCATACTCTTCGACAGAATCCTTTTGGATCACCGCTCCATACGAGAATAGGGCGACGTATCCACTGTATGAAATATCCAGGAATAAGAGCAGTTCAAAGGAAATAAAAGTTGCGAAACAATGTACCGAGAACTTACTCGATGTACGGCCGCACTTCTATCAGGTTGTTGAAGATATACAACGAAATGGTCCGCCATTCTTCGTTATCCAAAGATACTAGATTTGAAACACTGGCTGATGCGAGATTGCCTTTGAATAGGCTGAGGTTGGATCCACCCTTTTTAGGCTCGTCAGCATTGTACCGAGGCTTCGGATTATGCAAATGACGATTTTTGGTTTCGTAGTGTGCTGTCACGAAGTTTGCCGTCTCCTCAGTGATGAATGCCTCAACCATAGACGCTTCAATTCTACGTTTATTTTTACATTTTTCTCGAAGCGTCTTCTGCATCCTCTCAGTTGGGTAGCACCAACGATTTTGCACGGGCCCCCCAATCTTGCCTCTGTCGGGAGATGCAAAATCAAATGTTGCATTGGATTAAAGAAGCCCGGTGGAAAGATCTTCTCTAACTTGCAGATCAACTCTGGCGCCAACTCTTCCATTTCTTCTAGCACGCCAGGCGATAGTTCTTTCGCACAAAGAACACGGAAGAAATAGCTGAGTTCTGCCAGTACTAGCCATTCATCCTCAGGGATGAAGCCACGCAACATCACCGGCATTACCCGCTCAATCCATATGTGCCAATCATAACTCTTGAGACCAAATATCTTCAATTTATCAAGACTCGCTCCCCTCTTTAGATTCGCTGCATACCCATCAGGGAACATCAACTGCATTTTCACCCACAAGATAATTTCCCTCATAGCTGGTCTTCCAAGATTGAACCATGCCTTTGGCTTCGTCCAGTTCTGCTTTCCTTTCGGTTCTTTCATGTTTTGTAACGGGCTATCACATAGCGCCTCCAGATCGACTCTAGCCTTAGTATTATCCTTTGACTTCCCATCTATGCCGAACAATGTACCAAAAAGTGCCTCGGAGATATTCTTCTCAGTGTGCATCACGTCGATGTTGTGTGGGCAAAGGAGGTCTTTGAAGTAAGGCAGATCCCATAAGCATGTTTTGTGAGTCCAGGCGTGCTCATAATTATACCCCTGGAAGTACCCTGGACGCTCTGGATCTGTCTTGAGAGCGTTTAACTGATCCAGGGTCTGTTGGACTGTCAACACAGGTGGTGCAGAGTTTTTTACAACTCTACCTCTGATGAAGTTCTTCTTGTCTTTCCTGAACTTATGGCAAGGATCCAGGAACTGTCTATGCATGTCGAAGCAAGAAAACTTGCAACCGGCCTGAAGCCAACGAAACTCAAGAGCTCCCTTGCATGTGGGGCACGGGAACCTTCCATGCACACACCAGCCAACGAATAGCGCATACGCCGGCAAGTCATGCGTCGAGTACATGTACCAGACACGCATTATGAAGTTTCGTTTGCTATAGGCGTCGTATGTCTTGAACCCATTATCCCAGGCTTCTTGCAATTCGTCCTTAAGCGGCTGCATGTACACATTCATATTTTTCCCCGGATAGTTGGGCCCTGGAATTATCAACGTCAAGAAAATATTCTTTCTTTGCATAATCTGTCCGGGGGGGAGATTGAGTGGAAAGACAAATACGGGCCAACAACTGTATTGGGCTGCCGTCATACCAAACACAATGAACCCATCGGTGCTGATGCCGACTCGAGGATGCCTCGGATCTGCCGCTTTGTCAGCATGTAATTCATCAAACCTTTTCCACGCAAGACCATCCGATGTGTGTACCATCATCAGTTTCTCATCTGCATCTAGTTCGGTTCTTTTGCTTGTTTTGTGCCATGTCATCTGTCTGGCCGTCTCTTCGACCATGAAAAGACGTTGAAGTCTTGGTACGATTGGCATATACCGAAGAACACTAATAGGGATTTTGGTCTGTGTCTTCTCACCCATACCGTTGTCTACCACAATATACCTGGAACACTTGCAAATGGGACAATAGTTCAAGTCCGCATAGTCAAGCCTAAATAAGGCACATCCTTTCTCACAGGCATGTATCTTCTCATAGGGCATCTTCAGTGCACGGAGGATTTTGTCCGACTGGTACAGGTTTGCAGGCATTACATGGCCTTTGGATAGAAAGCGTCCAAATACTGTCATAATTGCGTCATAGCATTCTCTGCCCAAGTTGAACTGAGCCTTCAAAGCCATTACTTGTGAGATGGCATCCAACTGACAAAGCTCAGTGTGCTCGTGGAGCGGATGTTTTGAAGACTCCAACATTTCATTGAAGGCCTTTGCAGATTCCTCCATCTCCTTGTCCGAATCCGAGCATCATCGTAGTCTTGCACCATGTTTTCCATCCCGGTACCATGCTCGTCGGTGCGACGATGATCCACCTCAGCTCGGTCATGTTGGGCAGACTCACCATGAAATGTCCACACCGTATAATCGGGCGTAAAACCATTCTTCTGTAGGTGTTTACCCATTTCAGCCTCTGTCCTCTTTTACCAATTGTCGCATCGGAAACAGGGGCACCAAGTTTTCCTCTGGCCATTTGCAAATGCGGCTTGCACAAACTCCTTGGTTTTTCTGAACCATTCAGCGCTCCATTTGTTCTGACCAGTGTGACCGGTATACATCCACGCACGATCACTCATCTTGACTTTCAGAGCTACTGGACACACAACAATTATATATATAATTCACCATGTATATATTCATCAGTTGATCTACTTTGTCAATTTTATTACGTCCATGCAACCTACACTCTAATAGGTAATGATAGGTCCTAATCCCACCTGAGTATGTGTAGATTGGGTTCATTTTCCCATATGCTATGCTTCGGATCCGACGCAAAATTTCGGCAGCACCTCCCCGCTGTTCTCCTGATACACGTCTCTGCAATAAACAGAGAGGATCTGTACCCGGAGAACAACAGGGGAGGCACTGAACAAATTTATGCGTCGGATCCGGAGCAAAGCATATGGGAAAATGAACCCAATCTACACATACTCGGGCTGTCCATGGATAGCGTTGGACAATTCGAAAGAATCAAGGTTATAAATATGCAAATGCATGCATATTTATAACTATGACGCTTTCGAACGGGAGACACATATTGGTTACGCATACTGATGATTCAAGACACATATATAGCTAGCTATCAAGTTTCATCGGCACAAACACCGGAACATAGCAAATTATTAATGGGGGAGGAGGACATGTCATTTGTGCTCACCCACGAACGAAGGGGCAGAGCTCGTCAAACGCACGGCCAGGTCGTCGAACACCAAACCTCGCAGCGGTGAAACAACTGCACATTTAAATCAACCCGATCAACACAATTATATATGATGTTTTTCATAAAAAAATCGGAAAATATATGACCTAACTAATAATTCACAAATATAAGACCCTGTCGGCCTCGGGGGGTCGGGTGTCGGGGTGTCTGGGTGTCGTGTCGGGGCCGGGGTGTGGTGTCGGGGTCAGGGGTCAGGGGGTCGGGGTGTCGGGGTCGGGGTGTCGGGGTTTAGGGGGTCGGGGTATTTCCTTATATCCTTCTTCTTCTTTCTTTCTCTTCTTCTTCTTCTTTCCTTTCTTCTTCTTCTTCTTCCATCTTTTTTCTACTTTTTTACTTCTTTTCGTTTCTTCTTTTCTTCTTCTTCTACTTCTTCTACTTCTTTTCTTCTTCTTCTTTTTTCATCTTTCTACTACTTCTACTTCTTCTAATTCTTTTCTAACACTAACACTAACACAATCTAGCACTAACAATTAAACAACAAAAAAATGAAAAAACAGAAAAAAAAAGTAGTTCCCTCACCTGAGCAATGGGACGGTCGGCGGGGCGGCGCCGGCCGGCGGGGTGCGTCGCCGGGCGGCGGGTGGGGTGGTGGGGGTGGGGGTGGTGGGGCGGAGGGGTGGTGGAGGGCGGGGGGCGGCGCCTGGCGGCGGGGGGCGGGGGCGGCGCCAGGCGGCAGGGGCGGCGCCGGGCGGCGGGGGGCGGCGCCGGGGCGACGGGGCGTCGCCGGGCGGCGGGTGGCGGGGCGACGGGGCGTCAGCGGGTGGGGTGGGGGCGGACGGGGTGGTGGGGGGGTGGCGCCGGGCGGTATTGGCGGCGGGGGGCGAGGGCGGGGGCGGCGCCGGGCGGCAGGGGCGGGGGCGGCGGTGGATCTAGGGCGGGCCGTCGGGGAGGAGAGAGGAAGAGGAGAGTAACGGGTGGGGAGGGAGGGGTGTGGACGTCCGTTAGTTAAAGAAGCTCTTTGCCGTCCGCCACTCTTTGCCGTCCGCCGTTGTCCCTCTTTGCCATCTGCTAGCTGACGGCAAAGAGGTGGGGTGTTAGGTTTTTTTAAACGGGCGGGTGGGTGGGGGCCACCTCCCTCTTTGCCGTCAGCTGGCTGACGGCATAGAAACTTTGCCGTCAGCTGGCGGACGGCAACGAAATGGCTCATGGCAAAGAGCTTCTTTGACATCCGCCGTTTCTTTGCCGTCGGCTTATCGGTAGCTGATGGCAAAGAGCTGATTCCAGTAGTGCATGCTTGGTTAGCTATGAGTTATAATGGTTTACCTTGCGTGCCAACATGCTATTAGAATGATTGTGATGTGGTATGATGGGATGGTATCCTCCTTTGAATGAATTGAGTGACTTGACTTGGCACATGTTCATGCATGTAGTTGAAACAAATCAACATAGCCTTCATGATATTTATGTTCATGGTGGATTATATCCTACTCATGCTTGTACCCGGTGTGAATTAATTTTAATGCTTGTTTACGACTGTTGTCGCTCTCTCAGTTGGTCGCTTCCCAGTCTTTTGCTAGCCTTCACATGTACTAAGCGGGAATACTGCTTGTGCATCCAAACTCCTTAAACCCCAAAGTTGTTCCATATGAGTCCACTATACCTTCCTATATGCGGTATCTACCTGTCGTTCCAAGTAAATTTGTATGTGCCAAACTCCAAACCTTCAAATGAAATTTTGTTTTGTATGCTCGAGCAGCTCATGTTACAACGAGGGCTGCCTATATCTTCCATGCTAGGTGGGTTATTCTCACGAGGAGTGGACTCCGCTCCTCATTCACGAGAAAGGGCCGGTAACCGGGATGCACAATCCCATGATCCAAAAAGATCAAAGCAAATCAAAATAATTAAACAGAACTCCCCCAGGGATGTTGTATGTTGGAGGCACTCGTTGTTTCGAGCAAGCCATGGATTGATGCTTGTTGGTGGTTGGGGGAGTATAAACCTTTACCATTCTGTTTGGGAACAGCCTATAATGCATGTAGTATGGAAGATACAACCATCTCATAGTTGTTGCGTTGACAGTGAAAGTATGCCACTCAAAATGTTATTCAATCTCTATTTTAAAATCGAGCTCTGGCACCTCTACAAATCCCTGCTTCCCTCTGCGAAGGGCCTATCTATTTACTTTTTATGTTGAGTCATCACCCTTCTTATTAAAAGCACCCGCTGGAGAGCACACTGTCATTTGCATTCATTATTATTGGTCTATATTGGGAATGACTTGACTGGATCTCTTTTACCATGAATTACAATATTTAGTCAATCCTTGATCTTTAAAGGTGCTCTGCATTTATGTTTTGCGGTCTCAGGAAGGCTAGCGAGATACCATTTTGTTATATCATGTTATGATTATTTTGAGAAAGTGTTGTCATCCAAGTTTTATTATTATGACTCGCTAGCTGATTATGCTATTGATATGAGTAATTGTGAGACCTATGTGTTATTGTGAGTATGGTTAGTTCATAATATTTGCTGAAACTTGAATGCTGGCTTTTCATGTTTACAACAACAAGAGCAAACAGAGTTTGTAAAAGTTTTTCTTTATCACTTTCAGTTTGTCAACTGAATTGCTTGAGGACAAGCAAAGGTTTAAGCTTGGGGGAGTTGATACGTCTCCAACGTATCTACTTTTTCAAACACTTTTGCCCTTGTTTTGGACTCCAACTTGCATGATTTGAATGAAACTAACCCGGACTGACGCTGTTTTCAGCAGAACTGCCATGATGTTGTTTTATGTGTAGAAAAGAAAAGTTCTCGGAATGTCCTGGAAATCCACGGAGGCACTTTTCAGATTTAATAAGAATTTTTGGCGAAAGAATCAAGGTCAGGGGGCCCACGGGCTGTCCACGAGATAGCCCCCCCTAGGGGCGCGCCCTCCTATCTCGTGGGCCCCCCGGACCTCCTCCGACCTCAACTCCAACTCCATATATACCGTCTCGGGGAGAAAAAAATCAGGGAGAAAGTTTCATCGCGTTTCACGACACGGAGCCGCCGCCAAGCCCTAATCTCTCTCGGGAGGGCTGATCTAGTGTCCGTTCGGGGCTCCGGAGAGGGGGATTCGTCGCCGTCATCACCATCAACCATCCTCCATCACCAATTTCATGATGCTCACCGTCGTGCGTGAGTAATTCCATCGTAGGCTTGCTGGACGGTGATGGGTTGGATGAGATTTACCATGTAATCTAGTTAGTTTTGTTAGGGTTTGATCCCTAGTATCTACTATGTTCTGAGATTGATGTTGCTATGACTTTGCTATGCTTAATGCTTGTCACTAGGGCCCGAGTGCCATGATTTCACATCTGAACCTATTATGTTTTCATGAATATATGTGTGTTCTTGATCCTACCTTGCAAGTCTATAGTCACCTATTATGTGTTATGATCCGACAACCCCGAAGTGACAATAATCGGGATACTTCTCGGTGATGACCGTAGTTTGAGGAGTTCATGTATTCACTATGTGTTAATGCTTTCGTCCGGTTCTCTATTAAAAGGAGGCCTTAATATCCCTTAGTTTCCACTAGGACCCCGCTGCCACGGGAGGGTAGGACAAAAGATGTCATGCAAGTTCTTTTCCATAAGCATGTATGACTATTTACGGAATACATGCCTACATTACATTGATGAATTGGAGCTAGTTCTATATCGCCCTATGTTATAACTATTGCATGAGGAATCGCACCCGGCATAATTATCCATCACCGATCCATTGCCTACGAGCTTTTCACATATTGTTCTCCGCTTATTTACTTTCTCGTTGCTACTGTTACAACTACTACAAAAACCCCAAAACATTTACCTTTACTGTTGCTACTGTTACCGTTACTATCATACCACTTTTGCTACTAAACACTTTGATGCAGATACTAAGTTATGCAGGTGTGGTTGAATTGACAACTCAACTGCTAATACTCGAGAATATTCTTTGGCTCCCCTTGTGTCGAATCAATAAATTGGGGTTGTACTTCACCCTCGAAAGTTGTTGTGATCCCCTACACTTGTGGGTTATCATGCTCACGACCAAGATTGATGAGATCCACCAAGTGGTTCTAGAGCTACTGGGTTGGAAGACGACAATTGCGCAGTCTGGAGGACTTGCGGGCGAAAGTGGGCGATTTGCGCTCGCATCAGGCGCAGCTGGCGCCGGGGGCAGTTCGTGGATCTCCAGCGGCGGACAAGGCGGAGGAGGTGGTGCAGCCGATCCGACTAGTTGATCTGCCTCCCCTGCTTCCTGCGGTGGCCAACGCGCCGCACACCACAATTGCCGAGGCATCTCGGGCTCGCAGTGACAGAGGTCACGGGCATCCAGGCCACGACATCAACATAATTAATAGGGGGACGTCTCCGGGTGAGGGAGTCCTGGATTAGGGGGTGTCCGGATGGCCGAACTATGACCTTTGGCCGGACTCCCGGACTATGAAGATACAAGATTGAAGACTCCGTCCCATGTCCGGGTAGGGACTTTCCTTGGCGTGGAAGGCAAGCTTGGCGATACGATATGAAGATCTCCTCCCATTGTAACCGGCTCTGTGTAACCCTAGCCCTCTCCGGTGTCTATATAAACCGGAGAGTTTTAGTCCGTAGGACAGACAAAATCATACCATAGGCTAGCTTCTAGGGTTTAGCCTCTCTGATCTCGTGGTAGATCAACTCTTGTAATACCCATACCATCAATATCAATCAAGCAGGAGTAGGGTTTTACCTCCACCGAGAGGGCCCGAACCTGGGTAAAAACATCGTGTCCCTTGTCTCCTGTTACCATCCGCCTAGACGCACAGTTCGGGACCCCCTACCCGAGATCCGCCGGTTTTGACACCGACATTGGTGCTTTCATTGAGAGTTCCTCTGTGTCGTCGCCTTCAGGCCCGATGGCTTCTTCGATCATCAACCACGACACGGTCCAGGGCGAGACTTTTCTCCCCGGACAGATCTTCGTATTCGGCGGCTTTGCACTGCGGGCCAACTCGTTTGGCCATCTGGAGCAGATCCAAATCTATGCCCGTGGCCATCAGGCAGGTCTAGAAGCTTAAACCACACGGCCAACATTCGCGGGGACTTGATCTTCAACGGAATCGAGCCACGGCCGAGCGCGCCGCACTGTCTTGATGGGCATGATCTAGCTCTGCCGCTGGACAGCGCCTGGAGTGCCACTCAGGTGTCCGCTCCGACCATTAGCTCGGAGCCGACTGTGCTAACCAGGGACGGACGGTTGGACGCCGCCCCAGGAGCCACAATCTCTATGGCGATAGAGCCGAATACCAGCCTAGTCCTTTGCAAGGCCTGTGACTCCAAGTTGCCGGACTCCGCCCCAGACTTTGAATCTTCCGCACCCCTTCCGATTGAACCCGATTGGGCTCCGGTCATGGAGTTCACCGCCGCGGACGTCTTTCAGCACTCGCCCTTTGGCGATATCCTGAATTCCCTAACGTCTTTCTCTTTGTCAGGAGAGCCCTGGCCGGACTATGGTCAGCAGGGTTGGGATACGGACGACGAAGAAATTTGAAACCCACCCACCACCCACTTTGTAGCCACTGTCGACGATTTAACCGACATGCTCGACTTTGACTCCGAAGACATCGACGGTATGAACGCCGATGAAGGAGACGACCAAGAACCAGCACCTATAGGGAACTGGAAAGCCACCTCATCACACAATGTATACATGGCACTACTAGGAAAAGGCCTACTAATGGCGCACTGGTTTTGCCTACTAATGGCGCATTACCAGTGCGCCATTAGTATCACGCCACTAGAATTTTTTACTAATGGCGCACCACTGGTGCGCCATTAGTATATGGTATACTAATGGCGCATCTGGCAGTGCGCCATTAGTTTTGCCCACAGTGCGCCATTAGTGTCTTATATACTAATGGCACATGACATGGTAGTGCGCCATTAGTAACAATTTTTTTAATTTTTTTTCCTTAATCTCAGGTCACTATTTCACCTATGAGATATCCAACACATATATATACAGCAAGCATCCATATAACAATCATAGCCAACACACAATTTCCATCATATATACATACATAGCCAACACACAATTTCCATCATATATACATACATAGCCAACACACAAGTTCCATCATATATACATACATAGCCAACACATAGTTCCATCGTTACATACTACAAAAGTTTCACATTGTTCATCCAACACCGTTATCCATCAAATCACAAAAGTTTCACATTGATACAAAATAAAAACACAAATTGAAAAGAAGCACTCCATCCACACAAGCTTCCGTCAATTAAATCAAATCTGCAAAATGATAAACAAGAAGTTAGAAGAAGAAAAAGAAGAAGACTAGAAGAATACTAGAAGAAGAAGAACACTAGAAGAAGAATAAGAAGAGTTTTGGAAAAGAAGAGGAATAAGAAGAAGACTATAAGCTTATTATGTAAACTTGATCATTTTGTGCTAACATAAGTTATTTTGGAGCTAACCTATAGGAAACTAAGCATATAAGCTCTAAGTTAGTATATTAGAGCCAACTTAGGTAAAATGAAGCTAACCTATGTCATTTTGGAAAATAAGAAGAATAAGAAAAAGACTATAAGCTTATTATGTAAACTTGATCATTTTGTGCTAACATAAGTTATTTTGGAGCTAACCTATAGAAAACTAAGCATATAAGCTCCAAGTTAGTATATTAGAGCCGACTTAGGTAAAATGAAGCTAACCTATGTCATTTTGGAAAAGAAGAAGAATAAGAAAAAGACTATAAGCTTATTATGTAAACTTGATCATTTTGTGCTAACATAAGTTATTTTGGAGCTAACCTATAGGAAACTAAGCATATAAGCTCTAAGTTAGTATATTAGAGCCAACTTAGGTAAAAATGAAGCTAACCTATGTCATTTTGGAAAAGAAGAAGAATAAGAAAAAGACTATAAGCTTATTATGTAAACTTGATCATTTTGTGCTAACATAAGTTATTTTGGAGCTAACCTATAGGAAACTAAGCATATAAGCTCTAAGTTAGTATATTAGAGCCAACTTAGGTAAAAATGAAGCTAACCTATAGGAAACTAAGCATATTAGAGATAACATAGGTAACTAAGTGTGTATATATATATATATATATATATATATATATATATATATATATATATATATCATTTTGGATAACTAACCTATAGGAGATCTGACATACCTGACAAAGTTCAGTTCTCATGCATTGTTCTTCTCCTTCTTCTCCTTCCTCTCCTTGATGCGCCTAGAGCGGCGATGCAGTGGATGCAGTGGAGGCAGTGGGATGTAGACTTCTATCACAATTGGCGTGGTCATGTCGCCCAGCAGTGGGATCGCCGACGCCACCACCGGTGCGTGGTCATTGTCAGGCACCACCACCATCACGAGGCCACCTTCAGGCACGACCATCGCTAGGTCATCCTCAGCCACCTCCATCTCTTGTCCATGGTCAGCCACCACCATCTCTTGCCCTTGGTCAGCCACCACCAGTGCTAGGTCATCCTCAGCCTAATGCCCATCGTCATCCTGCAGCTCCTCATCCTCACTCTGCTCCTCTTCTCCCGCACTCCAGTCCGGATCATCCTTCTTGTTGTCTATGCTGCTGCCAGAATTGATGCTGCTTTCGCTACAGCCAGAATCGCTGCTGCTTTCGCTACAGCCATAGTCGCTGCTGCTTTGGCTGTAGCCAGTGTCGCTGCTGCTTCTCCCATTACCTGTCCAAAATGCAACAATGACCGTTAACAATCGATGTGAGACAAAGCCAAATGTAGAGGAATAAGAAGAGGCAGAACGTACCGGCATCATCATCGACAGTGTAGCGCATGCGACACATAGTCGTGTTGAACACCTTCACGATGAGCATGTTGGCGTCGTCGTCGTACCTGAAGAGAAGGAAGTACCCCATCCGCAGGTCGTAGGCACGGTAGAACTTCTCCCACCCACGAGACAAGTACATGTGGCCCTTCTTGATCACCAACTGCACATCCCACTGCCTGCGAAACCCGCTGCCGGCCTGTCGCAGCTTCACAATATTTGGCGGATCTTCACCCATCATCATGTTCATAAAACTGTCAGGCAGCCTCTACAGTTTGGGACAATGAGTGATGTAGCAAACAACAGATATCATAATGAGATGGGTGAAGGGGAGATCTCTCGTTTTATATACCTGCGTCATGGATGATACTGAAGCCTCAAGTATGATAGTGAAGAACTCGGAAGCATCCAACTCGTACTGCGGTGTCGCAGATCGGCGGTGGCTGCTTCCCGCCATCTTTGATAAGCAGCAGAAGAGACCAATTAGTACCCTTACAACAGATCATAAAACATGCATGATAACAGGCATTAGTCGCACGTACCCCATATGTCCTATTTTTAGCAAAGTAATGCTAAAATTCACGAAAAATTTCAGCATTACCTTTGCTGAAAATAGGACATATGGAGTACCCGAATCTGCCGGAATGGAAGTTAATCGACATTCCGGCAAACTCAAGGGCCTCTCGGGGTACCTACAACATCATCACAAGTACAGCAGCAGCAGTAGTGAATACAGGCATAACAGCAGCAAAACTATATATTTTTATGCAGTAAACAAACGAACACTAAGAGTACAATGTTCTTGCAACAAACATTATTGTGTGACATCGAAAGGCATCACTCTGCTTAAAGGGAAGGATGACTTAAGTGGCAGATGTATATGATTGCACCACTTGATCTGCACTTCTCTATATTATATGATGTACTGAAGAACTTGAGCAAAAAAAGATAAATAGGAACATATTTCTCACCTTGTAGGTGTTGCTGCTGCTGCACTGTCTGAACTTCACTTCCTTTACCTCCTCGGAAACCTGAAATATGAAGATGTTAGAAAGGTTAATGAACCAACAGATGCCCTAATGGAAGTAATAACAACATGACAGCAAACAACCAACAAACATGATGGGCTTAAGATTAATGAACCAACATCGACAAACCAGATGGATAGAGATGTAATGAGAGGATAATTCTTTTCTGAATTTTTTATTTGTCTTTGAATCTGCTCCCAAGATTACTATATATGATGCGCTTGCTCCTTGCTGCCTTGTACACTTAGGAGCTCACTGAAAAGCAATGACATATTCATGATCTAGTTTAGCAGCAGGTTGCAATATTCCCCCTAATTGCAAGATGCATCATTGCTAATTAATTAGGAGATCCTACCTAGCGAGTCTCTGATTCGTTTATGCCGTCAATAAAAAAAATCTACAAGAAAAAAAGGTAGGCCAAATATTCATGTCACTTCCATTAGGGTATCATCTTCCTACAACTACTCATCTTCAGCAGCACATGATACTACTACTGTATCTAATACAACAACATGACACTTGTTACTGTATCTAATGTTCCTACAACTACTGTATCTACAATAGTAGCACATGATACTGCTACTGTATCTACAACTACAACTACTACAACAACATAAAACTACTATGCATCATCTTCCTACTATAGTAATACAGTAAAACTACTGTATCTGCAACATAAAACTACTATATCTGCAACATAAAACTACAACAACATAAAACCAGTCAGTTTTACAATAGTAGCAAGATTAATACAGTAATACACAAGAGATTAGTCAGTTTTAGCTGGTTGTTTACTGCTGCTGCCGCACTACAGGGGCGGAGGAAGGGCTGCCGCCGGTGGAGAGGGCGAGGATGAGGACGGCGTGGGGCTTGAGGGTCTGCGGCCTGGTGAGGCCGACGAGGTGGTCGTCCCCGACGCTGGCGGAGCTAGGGTTCGGGGAGATGGCGAGCGGCACTGAGGGGACGGGGCGGTGGATTGGGGGTAGGGGGGAGGTCGCGGGAGAAGAGAGGAGGAGGCGGGCGGGGGCGCAGCTTCGGAGCTGGAGGGGCCTGTACCGGAGGCGGGGCAGCGGAGGGTTCGGCCGGCTGGGCGCGCCCGCGGCGGCGGGCCGGCAGCGGTGGCGGCGGCTAGGAACCCTAGCTGTCGCGCTCGGGAGGGAGGGGGACGCAGTTGGGGCCACGGGTGGAGGGGGACGGCGAGGGCGCGGGCGCGGGCGAAGGGGGACGGTGAGGGAGGTAGTCGGCGGCGGAGGGTGGTCGGGTGCACGGCTGGGGACGGCGGGTGAGATGAGGCGGGGAGGGATTAGAGTGTGGATTGGGGATTGGGGATTTTAGTGTGGGGGAGGCTTAGCAATGGCGCACCACCCGAGGGTGCGCCATAAGTACATCCATATCAATGGCGCACCACCGAAGGGTGCACCATAAGTAATTTAATCTAGCCCGACTTGTCTTATATACCACCTAACCCTATCTACAACAGAACCCGCCCACTAGCTCGACTGGTCAGTATGCAGCACACACATAAGGGGGTCCTGGGTTCGATTCCCAGGCTCCCCAATATTTTTTTATGCATTTTAAATCCTGTTTGATATTTATTTGTGTTTAAATATGTTCTAACTTGTTTAAATCATAACAGTACTATTTTTTTATAAAAATAGTAATAATTTTTTAGAAAATATGTTCAAATTTGTTACTTGAAAATATCATCGGTGGCGGCGGTGGAGCGGGGGGAAGGTGCGGGGCGTGCCCGTTGGCGGCGGTGGAGCGGGGGAAGGTGCGGGAGCCGGGTGCTCGTCGACGGCGGTGGAGCGGGGGAGGGTTGCGGTGGGTCGTCGGCGGCGGTGGAGCTAGCGGGGGAGGGTGCGGGTGGGATCGAGATCGAGATCAAAAAGAACCTGCCCACTAGCCCGACTGGTCAGTACGCAGCACACACACCAGGAGGTCCAGGGTTCGATTCCCAGGCTCCCCAATATTTTTTTATGCATTTTAAATCCTGTTTGATATTTATTTGTGTTTAAATATGTTCAAACTTGTTTAAATCATAACAGTACTATTTTTTTTATAAAAATAGTAATAATTTTTTAGAAAATATGTTCAAATTTGTTACTTGAAAATATCATCGGTGGCGGCGGTGGAGCGGGGGGAAGGTGCGGGGCGTGCCCGTTGTCGGCGGTGGAGCGGGGGAAGGTGCGGGAGCCGGGTGCTCGTCGACGGCGGTGGAGCGGGGGAGGGTTGCGGTGGGTCGTCGGCGGCGGTGGAGCTAGCGGGGGAGGGTGCGGGTGGGATCGAGATCGATATCAAAAAAAACCTGCCCACTAGCCCGACTGGTCAGTACGCAGCACACACACCAGGAGGTCCAGGGTTCGATTCCCAGGCTCCCCAATATTTTTTTTATGCATTTTAAATACTATTTGATATTTATTGGTGTTTAAATATGTTCAAACTTGTTTAAATCATAACAGTAATATTTTTTTATAAAAACAGTAATAATTTTTTAAAAAATATGTTCAAATTTGTTACTTGAAAATATCATCGTAGGCGGCGGTGGAGCGAGGGGAGGGTGCGGGGGCTGCCCGTTGGCGGCGGTGGAGCGGGGGACCGGGTGCTCGTCGGCGGCGGTGGAGCAGGGGAGGGTTGCGGTGGGTCGTCGGCGGCGGTGGAGCTAGCGGGGGAGGGTGCGGGGGGTGCCCGTTGGCGGCGGTGGAGTGGGAGGGGGGGTGCTCGTCAGCGGTGGTGGAGCGGGGGAGGGTTGCGGTGGGTCGTCGGCGGCGGTGGAGCTAGCGGGGGAGGGTGCGGGTGGGATCGAGATCGAGATCAAAAAGTGTCCATGAAAATATACACGGTGCGCCCTTAGCAGTTTTGCAAAAAAGTAAAAAAAATTATATACTAATAGCGCACTGTTTACTAGGTGCGCCATTACTTGTTAGAACTAGTAATGGCGCACTTTGGTGTCATGCGCCATTAGAATGTATGGAAAAATGAAAAATAAATAAATTCAATACAAGTGGCGCATCGTGTGCCTGGTGCGCCATTATTGTCTTCCTTACTAATGGCGCACCTCCAACCGGTGCGCCATTAGTATGTAGTAGTGGCGCGCTGCTTACCTGGTGCGCTATTAGTATCAATCCTATCTATAGCCCTTTTCCTAGTAGTGTGGTGGACACACCCAAAAGAGATAACAACAAGGATCAAAAGGGCGCAAACAGGGATCGTTCCCTCGAAAAACAATCAAAGCGGCGACATAAGTGCCACGCAAAGCCCCACCTCGACAAAGACCCAGCCATAGAGCAGGAAGAATCAACGGAAGACGAACATGCCATTGAGCAACCGTCCAAGCAGGACGGGCAATCCAAGCAACTAATCCCCGAAAAAGATAATAGTCCAGACGACCTCACGCCGGACAAATTGCTGGAACATCAGAACCTCCACCAAAGGCTCGTCGCCACTGCACGAAGCCTGAAAAAGCAGAAGCGGAGGCTCAAAACAGTAGAAGATGCACTCAGGATCAGATGGAACAAAGTACTCAATACTGCACACAAGTACGGCAACAGTCGTCACACAAAGAGCTATCCGAAGCGGAAACTACTACCGGAATTTGATCAAGAGGTCATAAAGCCCCTACAGCCAAAAAACAAGGAAGCCACCAGGCCGGATAGACAACCCAATGATCGATCTAAAGCGATAGAGGGCGCCCCACTCAATGCGGCGAGCGATCCGCCTAAGGATTCGCATCAAACAACCGGCGCAACCGGATCCATCTATGGCCCAAGAAAGCAAGCTCCAGCAAGCAATACAATGCAAAAGATATCCGAACATCGCGGCACACCTGCATACAGGGGCGCCGCACATCCCTTATGTTTTACCGATGAGGTGCTGCATCACGAATTTCCAGCAGGATTCAAGCCCATGAACATAGAAGCATACGACGGAACAACAGACCCCGGAGTCTGGATAGAGGATTATATCCTCCACATACACATGGCTAGAGGAGATGACCTTCATGCCATCAAATACTTACCCCTTAAGCTCAAAGCGCCAGCCCGGCATTGGCTTAAAAGCCTTCCCGAAAACACCATGGGAAGTTGGGAAGCGCTCGAGGAGGCTTTCCGGGCAAATTTTCAAGGGACCTATGTCCGTCCTCCGGATGCAGATGATCTGAGCCATATAACTTAACAACCCGGAGAGTCAGCCCGGAAACTCTGGAACAGATTCCTCACTAAAAAGAATCAGATAGTCGACTATCCGGACGCTGAGGCCCTAGCAGCTTTCAAACATTGCATCCAAGATGAGTGGCTCGCCAGACACCTCGGCCAAGAAAAGCCAAGAACGATGGCCGCATTAACAAGCCTCATGACCCGCTTTTGCGCAGGAGAGGATAGCTAGTTGGCAAGAAGCAGCACCAACGACCCAAGCACATCCGAACCCAGAGACGGAAACGGGAAACCGCGCCGTAACAAAGCACAGCGCCGAATCAAGGACAACAGCCCAACGAGCACGGCAGTCAACGCCGGATTCAAAAGCTCTCGGCAAAATCAGAAAAAGCCGCCGCCCAAAGATGACAGGGACGAGCTGTCTAACCTCAACAAAATCCTGGATAAAATATGTCAAATCCACAACACCCCTGGGAGGCCTGCAAACCATACCCACAAAGATTGTTGGGTTTTCAAGCAGTCCGGCAAACTCAATGCCGAACACAAGGGGCTCGACACACCAAGCGAGGATGACGATGCACCCTACAAGCAGAACACCGGAGAACAAAAGAAGTTCCCACAAGAAGTCAAAACAGTAAATTCACTTCATATGACAAAAGGGCAAAATAGAACGGCGCTTATGAAGACACGTGCCATACAGCCTGCCCCAGAGGAGCACGCCACTGGTTGTTACAACCAATCACCTTTGACCATCGGGATTACTCCAGAGGGGCCCGGAACGCAAGCTGGACTGCCTTGGTCTTGAATCCGGTTATTGACAGACTACAATTTACACGAGTCCTTATGAACGGCGGCAGTGACTTAAACCTGTTATATCAGGACACAATCCACAAACTAGGGGTAAACCCAGCGCTAATCCGCCGTGGCAAAACTTCCTTTCGAGGAGCCACGCCGGGTCTAGATACCCAGACTATGGGTTCCCTTTCGTTAGAAGTCAAGTTCGGCTCACTCGACAACTTCCGAAGCGAAAAGCTAACCTTCCACATCGCCCCATTTGTAAGTCGCTATCAAGCGCTACTGGGACGTGAAGCTTTCGTCCGCTTTAACGCAATACCGCATTATGCATCCCTTACACTTAAAATGCCCGGCCCATGAGGCATCATCTCATCACAGGGGAATGACAATTGACCCCCAAAATACGGGTAAGGGTGCGGCCACCTGGACAGCCGCACACTAATCTAGCCCTACTATTCCGGACACGGCTAGACGAGTCCGGCGTCAACCCACATGGACTTAATAGCCGCACAACCCTGTACAAGGGGCTCCGCATGTTTACGCCAGGAGACAATGCGGCTCCCTTCTTGCTCCAACTATATCTTGTTTATTCTAACATAGATTTCTCGCACGCTTATTTACTAAAGTTCCTCTTTTTCGTAGATGAACACCGTGCTACGCCCGTTCAGGATACGGCACAATGGAGACACAGGCGCAGACATGCAGTAGGGACCCGTTCCAAGGATTCTTTTCAGATTAAGACCCTGCGTAAACCTTTTTTACTGTCTCTTGTTGAAAACATCCCCTGGTTTTTGTCATAACCGAGGAGGAGGCTAGCATTTTGGCATATGGCCACGCCAGAATTTTGCGCGTACCTGGATACCAGGGGCTTTTTTACCAAGGGCTCTGTTTCGAACCGTCTTCATAAAGACCGAATACCTTAGGGAGTGTTCGGCGTCGCGAGTTAGGCCTTATATGCATTAGCTCTGAATCATGTCTTTGGTCAAATGTTGGGTTTGCCCGGCTCCTGTGTTTTGCTGCCTTACGTTCCGTTATATCGGCTAACGCGGCACCAGGAGAACTACTACGATTGTGCCCCGGTTCGGCCAGGCGAGCACCTCAGTAGAGAAAGCCGAAAACTGACTGTCATGATATAGCGAGACACTGGTCAACCACTCGATGACTCTCGTAATCTCTAGGATTCCTCCGCATTAACAAAGGACTGCTTCCCGGTCAGGCACACATGTGCCCCAGATTCGGGAGAGCGTAGTGCCTCCAGGGGCTATTGAGTAGCCCCAATTTCAAACTCCTATGGCTAAGTGAAAGTGATAAAGCATTATAGTCCGGTTGCCTCGTTCGCCGCGCCATCACCTCCTTTGTAGGACCAAGATGTTGGATTAAGTGTGAAAAGGCGCATTTTTCTCGAACACCCCCGCATTATATGCGTGGGGGCTGAAGCCAACGACTGCCATCTTTCAGGTTATATACACATATACATTAACGGCCGCACAGGAGGCGTTATAATTCTTGCAAGCACAAGTATAAAAAGCTTTTATATTCTATCAAAATATTTCTTTTACAATAGCACATGCTATTCGAACAAAACATCCTTCGAGCACTGCGCTTCTATTAAACGAGCGCTCGGAAGAACTTCCTCGAGGTAGTGCTTGGCAGGTACCCGGCCTTCGTCCGAATCCGGGGATGCGACAACACTGGCTTGCATATCCACCCAGTATGTATTGACATGGGCAAGAGCCATTTGTGCACCCTCTATACACGCCGACCTCTTCATTTCATCGACATGCGGCACAGAACCAAGGAACTGTTGTACCAACCCAAAATAACTTTTCGGCTCTGGCTCCCCCAGCCACAAACGACTCGCGACATACTTCATGGCGAGTCCGGATAACCTGTTCAGCTCCGCAAAGGCGGCCAAACGGTCGGGTACCGAAAGTGGGCGCTCTGGCTTGTGGAATTGCGACCAAAACAGTTCTTCCAAATTATGGTCGCCCCGACCTCGGAAGTGTTCGGTTGCGTCCGCCGCACTCGCTGCCACATCCAGATAAGTGTTTTCTGCACTCCACTGTCGGTCTAATGGAGCATACCTAGGATCCCCGAACTTCATCCGCAGCATATAGGGCTTTCCAGATGTGATATCCCTGGCCTGACGTAGCTCCTCCTTCATAGCTCTCATCGCAGAGCGAGCATCCTTGGCCTCGGTAGTGATCTTCTCAAGGTCCTTCCGAGCCGCCCTTTCTTCTTGTTCGAGAAATTTACAGCGGTCGGCAGCATCCTTCAATTTTACAGCCATCTCGGCTATTGCCTTCTTACTCTGGCAGTGAGCAGCCTGTTCGGCTTTCAGCTCTTCAGCCGCCTTAACGGCCGCCGCATCACTTTTTCTTGCTTGCTCCTTGGCTCGGGCAAGTTCCGCACGAAGGTTCTCCACGGAAGCAGCACTATCTGTAATAAGCATATATATATATATACATATATATATATATATATATATATATATATATATATATATATATATATATATATATATATATATATATATTGTGAGAAACGAGCATCGAACTCCTCTTATCAGATATCTGTGGAGTATACCTTGTGCCTCGTCTAGCCGCTTATTTATAAGCGCGATGTCGGCATCTGCCACATCCAGTTGCCGCTTCAACTCGGCAGATTCATCAGTCCGGCTAGCCACCGAACGCCTCGCCACCTTCATAAAAAGGTAACATTTTATACCTGGGGGTTTGATCCTCTGTGCGCCATCAATCTTGACGACACACAGAGTCTCAGGGGCTACTATTTATACAGGGCGCATTCTATGCGGATCTACCAATAGGTACACCTTTTCACGTACCTCAAAGCCTGTTAGTAAACTCCTGGCGGCATCATACAATCCGCTTTCGCGGATGCAACCCTTCCTATCACCATGTTCATCAACATACGGTGTTCTTCTGAGACAGATGCACGCCCGAGCAGATCCCTCGGCCTCTCCGACCGCGCACCAGAGGGCACCGGACGAGCCCGACGACCTTTTTCAGGATCCGGACTTGGAGAAACCCGTCGGGACGACACCTCGGGGTCGCCTGCCTCGTAAGTCGGTGCAGCTAGGGGAGACATTTCGCTCTCTATCATCTCCGGACGGAGATCCCCTGAAGACGAGCTCTGCTGAGAAGGGTTAAGATCCGAACTGCAAGGTAATATTTCGGTTATCTTCCTCAGAAATAAAACAGGGATGCCACTAATTTTTGAGCCCCTCTCTTTACTTACGCCTCGGAGGAAAACTGATCCCTTTGAGGGTGCAATGCGGCCGGGGCAGTCTCCGGCGCCGGATCCTCTGACAAAGATTTCTTCCCCCGTTTCGAGGTCATCTCCTCCGGGTCTTCAGAGGCACTCCTTTTCTTTCCCAGGTTGGGGGAATTCTCGATTCCTCCCTTCTTGACAGTCTCCTTCGTGGAGGCGGTAGCTCCTTGGTTCCCCTCTTCTCCCTCTACCGAAAGCATAATCTGCAGCATCCTGGTTAACACGGGATCCGGCGCGGTCTCGGGCAGGGGAGTTGGACACCTGATTAGCTTTGCCTTCGCTATCCACTCCTGTTCAAAGGATAGCTCTGTTAAAGGGACGCTTTATGATAAAAATACGGATGGTGTGTCCAAATATGGGGCTGCTTACCTTAACATCTTGGCGATTGCAGCTCAGACCTGCGTCCTCGGATAAATCCGGACAACTTGCTTGTGGTCTGAAGAACAATTTGTACATCTCCATGGGCGTTGCGCCCATAAAATGCTGGAGGACTCGTGGTCCCTCCGGATTAAATTCCCACAGGCGGAGAGGGCGACGTTTGCAGGGCAGCGTGCGGCGAATCAGCATAACTTGCACCACTATGGTTAGGTTAAAATCTCTTACTAGGAGATCTCGAATGCGGTCCTGCAGTAGGGGCACATCTTTGGACGGCCCCCAAATAAGCCCTTCATTGACCCATGACGCTCGCCGTGGTGGGGGACCCAAGCGAAAGGTAGGATGCGCCACCCATGTGGTGCCCCTGGGGGCTGTGATATAAAACCAGTCCCGTTGCCATAAGCCGAACTCTTCTTGGAAAGTGCCCTCGGGCCATGGAGCGCCGGCTATCTAGCTTATAATAGCTCCTCCGCACTCGGCATGCTGCCCCTCGATCATCTTCGGCTCTACTTTGAAGGTTTTAAGACACAATCCAAAGTGAGGGGTGGTATGGAGGAAGGCTTCGCACACTACGATAAATGATGAAATTTGGAGGATGGACTCCACATCTAGGTCGTGAAATTCCAGCCCGTAATAGAACATCAGCCCCCTCACAAAGGGATCAATCGGGAAGCCTAACCCCCGAAGGAAGTGAAATGTGAACACCACGCTCTCACCGGGCTGAAGAGAAGGAATGGCTTGCCCTTGAGCAGGCAGCCTTTGTGAGATTTCGCCGGTTAGATACCTGGCATCTCTCAACTTTTGCACGTCTTCTTCCGTAATGGAGGAAGGCACCCACCGACCTTGAAGGTCGGAGCCGGACATCGTCGGAGGTCCGAAGCGCCTAAAACTAGAAATCTTGAGTGTTGGAACTCGAGGCGAGGGGCGGATTCGATTGGATTGAAAGAAGAGGGGATCGAGCCTTGGTCTCTTTTATAAAGGAGTTGAATACCAAGAGCCCTCCCCGTAACCGTTTGGGACTCGCTTTCAATTAGAGAGTCATACCAAAAGGCGTGGTCGGGTTACCCACGCCCGTATTGATGAGAATCCCGAAATAAGGGGACATGATCTTTGCTTTGACAAGACGTGCCAAGGAAACGCCTCGTTAAACGCGCTGAGGTGGAACAGTAAAATGAATAAAAGCCTGGCCGTGGCGTGAGGTCATGCTACGGAATACGTCAGCAGATTAGATTGGTGCAAATGTTATTCTCTCTATGGTGGCATGTGGAAATTATTTTGCAGAGCCGGACACTCTCCTGGTGTTCAACATCTTCTATGAAGTATTCGGAGGAGCAACCCGCCTTGCAATGCCGAAGACAACTTGCGCGCCGGACTCGTCATCATTGAAGCCTAGTTCAGGGGCTACTGAGGGAGTCCTGGATTAGGGTGTGTCTGGATGGCCGGACTATGACCTTTGGTCGGACTCCCGGACTATGAAGATACAAGATTGAAGACTCCGTCCCGTGTCCGGATAGGGACTTTCCTTGGCGTGGAAGGCAAGCTTGGCGATACGATATGAAGATCTCCTCCCATTGTAACCGACTCTGTGTAACCCTAGCCCTCTCCGGTGTCTATATAAACCGGAGAGTTTTAGTCCGTAGGATAGACAACAATCATACCACAGGCTAGCTTCTAGGGTTTAGCCTCTCTAATCTCGTGGTAGATCAACTCTTGTAATACCCATACCATCAATGTCAATCAAGCAGGAGTAGGGTTTTACCTCCACTGAGAGGGCCCGAACTTGGGTAAAAACATCGTGTCCCTTGTCTCCTGTTACCATCCGCCTAGACGCACAGTTCGGGACCCCCTACCCAAGATCTGCCAGTTTTGACACCGACACCGGGTGATCATACCTAGGGGCCACCTCCAGTCACTGGTACGTTCGAGTCATGTCTGCCTGGGGAGCGCATGTTCATGGGTGATCAAAATTTTTCTCGCTTGCCGTTTCCTCCGCGGTTCAATTTCCCTTCATTCGATGGCAGTAACCATCGACCCTGGCGGCTGAAGTGTGAGGCCTATTTTCGCGTTTGCACTCTTCCCGGACACTTGGGTGAGTTGCGCCGCGATGTACTTCACGGATGGGGCGCTGTCTTGGCGCCAATCCACACAAGCACACCTGGTTTACACCAGTTGGGATGATTTTGCTTCCGCAGTTTGCGCATAGTTCGGAGGAATTTGAAAACCTCTTGCGCCATTTCAATGGTCTCAAACAGACTACATCGGTGGTGGACTATGCTGATAAATTCACCCAACTCATGCACAATCTGACTGCTCATCATATGTCGTGGGAGCTTGCATTTTTTATCACTCATTTCTTGGATGGTTTACTTGAGGAAATTCGAGCAGCGGTGCTGCTGCATCGGCCTCAAACTCTCGATACTACGATGGATTTGGCTTGTTTGCAGGAAGAAGTTTTGGAGACCATGAGGCGGGATGATCGGCGTGGGCTAAGTGGATCGAGCTCGTGCTCTATTCCGCGTACTGCTCTTCCCCTGCCACCACCACCACCACGACCGGCGATGGGGGCGGGCACTGATGCTCGTGCGGAGGACCGTCGCGCCACGGAAGCGACACGTGCACCAGCCAGCAATGACAGAATGGCCGCGCTCTGAGCGTACCACAGGGCCAAGGGGCTCTGTTTTACCTGCGGGGAATGCTGGAGAAGAGATCATCGCTGCGGGCCAACTGTCCGGTTGCATGTGGTGGAGGAGATACTCGAAATGATGCAATCTTCAGCATCCAACACAGGGGAAGATCTGGCTAATGAGCGTGCAGCGGATTGCTATGTGCTATCAAGAGAGGCTCTCGAAGGGGGTGAATCTCCTACCACTATGCATCTCCATGGCTAGGTGCAAGACAGGAGGTTCTTATGCTGGTAGATTTCGGGTCCTCGCATAGTTTTGTCAGCACAGCCTTGGCTGAACACCAGCAGGGTGCACATGCTTCTCGACACTCTCTCTCTGTCAGAGTTGCGAATGGAGGACAGATGCACAGCGACCAAGAGATCCCCGACTGTTGGTGGCAGACTCAGGGGGTTGTGTTCCACACCAGTTTTAAAATCTTGCTGTTGGGCGGCTATGATGCAATTTTGGTCATTGACTGGTTGGCTGCTCGAAGCCCGGTGAAGGTGCATTGACTCCAGAAGAAGATGACTTTTGAGTACCAAGGTAAACAGGTGCAACTGCAGGGAACTCAAGCAGACATGTCAACTTGCCAGATGATCTCTGGAGATGAGCTTAATTTACTTCTCCAACAGTCAGCAATGCCACGGGTTGTCCAATTATGTGCATTGGGTGCGGAGCCGTCGGCTCCAGAAGCCATTGCAGGGCTCGTGTCACAATATTCAGTGTTGTTTGAAGAACCCAAATGTTTGCCACCCAGGAGGTCCTTCGACCATGCTATACCACTTGTTTCTGGATCCAAACCGGTAGATCTGCGACCATACCGACACAGCCTAGCACAGAAAGATGAAGTGGAGAAGCAGGTGGCAGAAACGTTGGCGCAAGGCATCATATAGCCAAGCACAAGTCCATTTGCCTCACCCATTCTCTTGGTGCAGAAGAAGGACTTGAGATGGAGGCTTTGTGTGGATTATCATCATCTGAACGCGATCACCGTCAAGAATCATTATCCCTTGCCGATCATTGAGGAGCTTTTGGACGATTTGGCCGGCTCTCGCCTCTTCACTAGTTTGGATCTACGAGCCGGCTACCATCAGATACGCATGAGGCCAGAAGATGAGTATAAAACTGCATTTAAAATGCTTCATGGGCACTTTGAATTTGAGGTGATGCTGTATGCAGCCACCGGGGGCCTGAAAACGTTCGAGGGAGGAATGCACGTGGTGTTAGCTCCAGTGCTCCGCAAAGGTGTGCTAGTATTGATTGATGGTATGTTGATTCATAGTGAAGATGAAGACTCCCACGTTTGCTTGCTGCACCAAGTCTTCCAGCTTCTCAGGGAGCACAATCTCAAAGCCAATCGCAGCAAGTGTTCGTTTGCTTGGCCTAGCTTGTTGTACCTTGGACATGAGATCAGTGGAGAAGGGGTCCAAACCGATGCCAAGAACATTGCTGTTGTGCAAAAAAGGACCACACCCACCTCGGTCAAGGAGGTTCGAGGGTTCCTAGGCCTGGCCGGGTACTACAGGAAGTTTGTCTGTGGTTTTGCACTAATCTGCCGACATCTTACTAATCTGCTCAAGAAGGGGGTTGTTTTCCGCTGGACAGAGGAGGAGGAGGGATCCTTCCGAGCCTTGCAACATGCTTTGGTCACGACTCCAGTGCTTACCAAATTTCAAGAAGCCCTTCGAGCTGGAAACCGATGCTTCAGCCCATGGGATTGGTGTTGTTTTATCTCAAGACAAACATCCAGTCGGTTTTCTCAGCAAGATACTAGGGCCGCACAACAGTGCTCTTTCCACCTATGAGAAAGAAGGGCTCGCCATCCTCTTGGCGGTCGACCATTGGCGTACGTACTTATAGAGTGACAAATTCACCATACACACCGACCAGCGGAGTCTGATTCATCTTGAGGACCAGCGATTGGCCACGCCCTGGCAGCAGAAGATCATGTCCAAGCTGCTAGGCCTGCGCTACCGGATTGTTTACAAGAAGGGGGCTGGCAACAGGGCTGCAGATGCACTTCCTCACCGTCCTGGGCCACCTCAAGGGGACCTAGTCACCATTACTACAGCAGTTCCGGCTTGGTTGGAGGATGTCCAGCGTGGTTACCAAGAAGATGCAGAAGCTCATCGCCTACTCACCAAACTCACAACTGCACCAGAGGGTTTTGATGGGTTCATGCTCCAGGACGGCATTATCCGCCACAGGGGGCGCAGCTGGCTGGGCGCGAATGTGGCATTACAAAGACAGGTTCTCGCAGCACTGCACACGGGCGCCATCAGCGGGCATTCTGGTTTCAATGCCACTTACCAGCACGTACGCCACCTTTTCACTTGGCCGAGCCTGAAACATCATGTAAAGCTGTTCATCAAAGCGTGCCAGACTTGCAAGCAAGCCAAGCCAGAAAGGATACATTACCTATGACTTCTGGAGCCTCTCCCTATACCTCATCAGGCTTGGTAAATGATCACTATGGACTTCGTCAAAGGGTTGCCGAATTCGTAGGGCTACAACTACATCCTGGTTGTGGTGGACAAGTCCTCGCAGTATGCATTCTTTATTCTGTTGCGGCACCCATTCACGGCTTTTCAAGTGGCACATGCATTCGTGGCAAATGTTTACAAGCTCCATGGCTTGCCTGAGTCCATCGTCTCCGATCGGGATCCCATCTTCACTAGCATCGTGTAGAAGGAACTGTTCCGGCTTACCCACACCAGACTCTGGATGAGCACAATGTGCCACCCTCAGACGGATGGGTAAACCGAGCGCGTCAATCAGTGCCTGGAGACATTTCTTCGCTGCTTCGTCAATTCCTGCCCAGCTAGATGGTATGTTTGGCTCCCTCTTGCAGAGTTTTGGTATAATACGCCTCCACCCTCAGCGTTGGGCTCTACTCCCTTTGAGGTGTTGTATGGTCACGCCCCGCGTCATTTCGGCATCATCGACCCGGTGGCGTGCGCCTCGCCGGATTTGGCTGAATGGCTGCAGGACCGCACCCAGATGATGGCGCTCATTCGCCAGCACCTCCTGTGCACTCGACGTAGATGAAGGAGTTAGCGGACAAGCGTCGCTCCGACCGTGTCTTCGAAGTGGGAGATTGGGTCTTCCTCAAGTTACAGACGTACGTCCAGCGCTCGGTCGCCACCCGTGCCAACTAGAAGCTCGCCTTATACTACTTCAGGGCCTACAAGGTGGTGTGTCATGTGGGCGCAGTCGCGTAGAAGCTACGGATGCCAAAAGACAGCAACGTTCACCCGGTGTTCCACGTCTCCCAACTGCGCCAAGCTCTACCCCCGACCGAGAAAGTGCTTCCTCGTCTACCTCCAGCGGCGTCAGCAGCCCCATTTCCGGAGGCCATTCTGGAGTCTCGCGTCATACAACATGGTGGTGTGGACTTGTTGCAGGTGCGAGTCCAATAGACCGATCAGCCACCCGAACTCGCCACCTGGGAAGACCGCCAAGAACTACAACAACATTTCCCTCATGCAGCAGCTTGGGGGCAAGCTGTGACTCAAGGAGGGGAGAGTGTTATGACCCAAGTACCGTCAAAGCCTAGTATGGCAGCAGCTACCCCAGGCCCGGAGCGGGCCCAACGTGTGCGGAGGCCTAGCACTCTCCTACCAACCCACACCTGGGACACGAGCGGCTTCGTTAAGTTGGCTAGGTTTCCCCCTGGTGAAGGTATCGAAGAACTTGTACCCCGGCGGCGGCTCTCACTCCCCTATCCCCTTTCTCTAGACTTCTTGTATCCCCAAATTCCTTGTAATCCGGACCTGTAACCTACCTTGCCACAAGATATTCGATCGGGAGCATAACACTCTGTACCGACCTGAACCGACCTACTACCTATGTACTTGTCCCGCTGCAGTACGACTCATATCGATCTACCGAAGGCCATCATTGTACACGCCGATCGCCGAGTTCCATGCAGACGCCGCTGCATGATACGCTCCTATGACTGCATGATGTACGCGAGTTCGCCCCCGCCGTATTGCTCCTTCTCGATCTCATCAGATCCCAGCGATCGGACGGCTTCCATGAAAGAATTCCCAATCGATTTGAATACTGATTTCTTTGTATACCATCTTCGCGCGAACTGATGACGACGGCAATCTGGAAACCTAAGAACAATCTAGCTCATGATACCACGTGTTAGAATAAATCCGAGATATATCATTGATCATTTGAGGACCAAACGATTGCACGAGCACGAGACCGAGATTTATTAAGTAGGTTCACCAATACGGCTATATCACCGGGGCCTGACTATTGTCGCTTCTCCCCGTGACATCGTTACAATACCGCACCAGATCGCTCTAGACGCCGGCACATGCCGCCAGCTTCCATTGCGTACCTGTGTTATTATGTTGGCATATATTACATCGTGTGTCTACCCTCGCTATATATGAGGTCTAGGAATTTTTTAGAGAAAAGGCATCGGCCCGACTTTATAAATAAAGCCACCAGGTACCGTTCACCACAAACAAACAATTAGAATAAGAGTAGCAACCACATAGAAAGTACTGGAATGCAAGGAGTACGTTGGCACCCAGGCCAACAAACGGCATGCAGGCCGAGCGATTAAGACAGAACACGACAAATGATGCGAACGTAAGTTCCTCTGGCTGAATCGGGTCTAATGATGCAAACGTAAGGTCATTTTTCTACTAGTGTATAACTGCAAATGTTTAATCTTATGATGTGTACTGAAAACAACAATGATGTAAATACACAAAATTTCCGGTGTCTGTATTTATAAGGGTTACTATCCTCTTGGGTTTTTGATAGTTTTAATTCAACCAAAGTTGTACTCCGTAGGCCTCTGCTCCATGCTATTCTGGAGAGGTAACATGCATCATATACATTTTTTATTGCTTATTGACCAAAAGACTTTAGGCCACCTTTTGCCCGCTATACCAATTCTACAATGTTTTGATTGTGTATTGCCACAATAAAAAGGACATCATGTTTTGACTGTACTGCCGTAGTCCATGAAATTGGTTGTTGTAGCGCTGCTACTCACATAAGAATAATAAGTATGCAGATTCTCCAACTTGATACTACATCGATCTTTTGTACCTATGTTGGTACATTTTTTAATTGCAGCACAAAATCTTGCCTGACCAAAGTGCCTCTCCATTCTTATCACACTCACTAGCAGTTTGACACTCACAAAAACAACACGTATTTCATGGTAAATATATCAACTACATACATTTTGTTTTGGAGTTGAAGGCATCAGGATATCCTTAGGCATTCAAAATGGAATCCAACACGTGATATGATGGAAGGATGCTGAAAACAGTGAAATGTACACTTGGGTAAACTTGACCTAGACCGTTGAATGACGCTTGACTGTTGACATCCACGGCTTACTACAGGAAAACATCCTGAGTGTAGATTACTATATAGTGTTTGATCAGTTATGTTTCCACCACATGTGTTAAGCAATCTATCTCTAAAAACATTAGTGACAATTATTATGATTTTCATTTTTTGGGGCTTGTGTCTCTATGTTATTGTGATTACTATCCTGCATTGACTCAGTGAGGGTTGATAGTTAATTTTGATCAAATATTTGAATGCTTACTATTGACCTTCAGAAGCCCCCCCCCCCCCCCCCCCCCCCAAAAGTGAAAAATGACACATGAGGTTTTAATTGGGTTCCGCCAACAAACTAGGTGGCATAACACTATTACACATATAAGGATGATATATATGCAGATCCTATGATACTGATACTACACGATTAAGTGATCATTGCATCACACAATTACTTATTTCAATCATCCTTCCACCCTGGTACAATCAAAAGAGTAGATTTCATAGGAATCACCTAATATTTCCATGACCATTATCGGTTGTTGATATCTACGACATGTTGTATTAGAGAAACATATACAGTGTAGAATGTCTCAGTGTCAAATCATAAGAGTTCCAGGCAATACAAAAATTTCAGTACCGTGAAATATATTTGTGTGAACCGAAATAACCAAATGTAGATTTAACATTCATGTTCGATACATAGCCTGGTTAACCATCTCAAACATAAAACTATTTCATGTTGTTTCCTCTTGCTGTCACAACTCACAACCAGCTCAAATAATGCTTCAAAGTGGGTTTACATAGCTATTTCGCGGTGTGATACTATGTACTCCCTCCGGCTTAGAAAATTCTGTTCTGGACATAGTTTCAATCAAACTTTGTAAAGTTTGACTACAAATTGTTTCAAATATCTAGACCGGAAATTTTAAATCATATGTAAGGAATATCTATTTTTGGGCTATTATGTACTCCCCTGTCCCAAAATAAGTGTCTTTGATGTATTACAACTTTGTACTAACTCAAAGACGCTTATTTTTGGGATGGAGGGAGTATAAACTAACTACAGAATAATCTAGAGGTCATACATCTTAAAGACCATATCAATAGCAGAAGCATCACTTATTTGTGTAATTAAGCAATTCACAGGCTACTTAGGTTGCCATGAAATTTGCATTCACCAACAGGCAACTATAAATTTAGAAGCATGGTTGTAATCATTTGAGTGCTAAAAATTCAAACTTCCAAATTTAGTTCTCCATTGGTCAGTGCATCACTGCCCATACATCACTGAGCATAGCACATCCATATGACACTAGTACAGAAACATACTTTACAAGCAGTTACCGTATACACAAATGAAACCAACACATCCATATGAACAAAAATATAGAGCACCCTTGCTGCCAATGACAAGTGGACCCTCCCAGAAATCGTAAACCCACCTGGTCACATGGGTTAGGAATACTGACAATGCACATCAAATCAACAGATAGGAAACCTCAAGGTCACTTGGAGATTGATGGTTCATGGCGAGGCAGCGTGCAGCAAGAGCCCAGAGTAATTGTTGTCTCACACACAACGCTCACCACTCCCACCTTAAAAGTCGCCATGATCCCGAGCCTCTCCTAGTTCACGTCGTTCTCACAAAAAAAGCAAGCAAAAACCTCCACCCCAGTCTTATCTTACGAATTTACGAGGAATGTGTTTAGGTGGTCCGTTGGGCAGAACAGTCAAGCAAGGAAACATTTTAGGAATAAGAGGCATCCGGCAAAATTTACGTGTTATGAAGGACTCCTCAAGAAGTGGGAGAATTTCCTGAAGTTCCGATGGGTGCCATTGCATCAAGGAGAAATGGGACTGAAGACTCAGAATACATAGTCATGGAAACAAAGGCCTGGTATGTTTCAACCTCGTGGCTACCTAGACTTGCTGCAATGGCCTGAACCGGATTGAACTGCATGATACTGGAGCTAGTCTGGAATAATCAGGAGCCAGAGGACAGTTTATTGGAACACATGTTTATGAGAGGGACAATTCCATTTCAATGTCCGTATTGATTGTTAGATAGAGCAGCATTAGTCGGCTTAATTTTTATAATAACACGAGTGTGAGATTTAGTTTCTCAACCTGCATCATACATGCGCCCGTCCAGACACGCTGACCTCACGTTGGGAAATTCATGGAGCCTAGTCTAACATCTTCTTTGGAAGATTTTCGTAAAAATTCAAACTACTCAATAAGATAAGCAGATTGTTACACAATATATGCTGAGTTAGAATAAGCTGTAACACAAATGTTCCGGGAACAAAAGCTGACAAGTACTACTACTTGGCAAACTTGGTATACGCACAAGATAGTATACACCAAGAGTAATAAAAAAGCGGAAAGTGGAACATGTGCTTAACCCATGTTAATCAGTTTCTTTAACAATATTTTTTCTAATATAATATTCCACTGATCTGCTATTACTTAATGCAAAACATCATATATTTTATTATGTATACATATATGTAATTTTTCCATTGCGAGGGTTGATGTGTATCACGTCCCTGGCTGGGAAAAGTGATCAAGATTCAGCAAATGTCAAACTCCCTCCGTCCCAAAATATAAAGTTCAACTAAATCAGCGACACCTATTTTGGGACCTAGAGAGTACACTTTAAAGTACGCAATCTCTTATATAAACTTATCCATGTTAATTCCAAGATATATGACCTAACGTTATTCAATAATACCCGATACCAGGTACATGAACGAGGCCTACAAAATTTGCTCTCACTCGTACCACGTCCCACCTAATCACATCACACATGCCATGACCATGTGAAAGCACTCATGGCTCACGGCTAGACCCATCCACAATCTTACCAAAAACAATAAAAGAAGGGGCAAACTCATTTGAAGACGATCCCATTTTTCATTCACAATGGTGAAGGGTCCCTGTTCGCCAATGCAATGCAACGGCCAGTGTGATGAAGATGCCAACTAAATGCATTTTGGCTGGGAGGCACTCGGAAAATCTTCAGCATAGGAGTGTCGACCGCGTCCAACTTTTAAGCTATAAGTCGCATAGGAAAAACTGTAAAAGTCAGGTCAGGAGGACAGCAATGTGGAGAGTGGAGCAAGGCCAGTATAATGCTCGCACAATGCTGTAGGAAAACTAGGTCTGGTGTATACTGTTGTCTAATTCTACCCACTGGCCACTGATCGCTGTGTAGGCGTTGGTCAATTGGGAGGAGAACTAGCGAGAGAATAGTGGCATCACAACCGAGTTATCGAGAGGGAGCTGCCGTCTTGAAACACAATCCCGTTTCTATCCCCCCACATAGCCTACTTAGGAGCTGATCTGCTGGATTTGATTGCTCGCTTGCTCCAAGTCCATAGTTCATGCGTCTTAGCTACAATGAAGTTCGCTGGCTTGCCCTCATGAAGAAAGGAGACGCTCGGCCACACCATGTGTGGTGGTGTTCAGCCCCCGCAGATCGGAGATGCGGCAGTAGCGGTGCCCGTTATCAGGGTCACGGACATTGTCGAACTGCTCGGAGTCATAAGGAGGCGGTGCCGCGAAGTCCACCCCCAGCTTGGTGTCTGGAGCTGCGGTATCACCCGCTGTCATTGCAGCTGACCCGCTGTAGGGGAGCATCTCTCCTCTGATAGCAGAGTGCACCCGTGGCTTCAGTGCTGCGCATGAATCTCAATATCTCAAACAAGAAATGAATGAAGCCAGGTAACAATAATTTTATATCCACGCCAATATGCTATTGTGTTCGAGTGAGCATGCATATCATATGAAGAGAAGACAAAAGAATGATGTTGTCATAATTTGAATAAGGTTCTAATTAAGCAAAGAGTCTTGTCGATGTGCCAAAAGATGCTAAGACAATGCAAGAACAATATGGGGATGATCAGAGGGAACTCTGACGACATGATGAGATTGAGCAAGAGATAAATGTTATAGTAACTTTTGGGGGACAATGAACCATGCGTGAATGCATCTAGAAACATGGTGATGCACTGCACACAAAAATTACATTGCCACGACCAACAATACTGATGATGAAGGAGAAAGTGAACACAAAAGCTTAGGTTCCATCAATATCTTTGATTTAACTTTTGGTAGAAAAGCTCAAGGGACATGTACAGAAATGTAATACAAGCTATATATTAGTTATAAAAGCTAACAGTACCATTTAGCATGGCGGGCCACAAACCGTACATTTTTTGCTGTCACACACCTGTAGTATATCGTTTTGACAAAATACAATTATATGGCATTAGATTATAATGAATAGCAGTTCAACCTAGGGATAAAATACATGATCGCTCCATATCATAAATAAACAAGACATATTTTAGACACTGACATGGCAACTCCATTGATAATGCGCTGCCGCCCATACATAACACAAGAAGGTATTGTTCAGAATACGGCATAGCCGCACCTCCCCTCCCCACCCCCCACCCACCCTGCGCCCACCTATCTAAACGCACCCGCACTATGTACCATGACACATGGGTTCAGAATACGCCTGATGATAATTGCAGTACATCAGCCTTGACGCCACTGGGACTGAGAGATCCATTGATACCTGCCTTGCGCACATGCTCTCCAGCCCCTGCCTTTAAAATGACACACCGATCCTTGTTCTCTTTCAGTTTGCCCACACCACTCGCCTCGCACAAAACACAACTCAATCGTGCGATTGGGAATGATGGTCAGAAGACCTGATTGGGAACCAGTTAGTTTGTTGGCCGGAACTGGAGGCCGTGCACGCTTTAGGATTAGGAGGCATGCTGGAATATTTTCCTGTTGTTGGGTAATATAGAAGAAGTGGGTGATTCGCTGGCCGTCCAACCCCAGAAAACTTTCCGAGGCCTCTTTACCCAGCTAGAGGATAATGAACGTACATTTGTAATGGCTTGCACTGCAAGGTTGCCTTGGTAATCTGTGTGTGTTTGAGGGCGAGATGATATTTCATGAAAAAATTGATGCACAACATAAATGTGCAGCAATGCATGCATCGGATGAGTTGCCCTGGCGTGTGCAGGACACGTAAATAATAGAGAAAAAAAGAAGAGTATATTTTATTCAAGCCCCTTCCGAAGCCATCTACCTCTCCAGAAACCTATGTGCCACCGCTCCACGCCACCGAGGCCATGAGTCCGTTCCTCCTCCATTTGCCGCTTGGTAGGCCGCTCACGAGTGTGACTCAATTTCCCTGTGATGCTGAAGACTTGAAGTAAGAGTTCTCGATTTGTTTAGAAGCTCCTCGGTGATGGACGCATCCGTCGGCTTGCTCAAGAGCTTCCATAGCTGCAAAAAATTGTTATTTTGTACACGGTGTCAGCAGAATGCTCGATGAATTCCCCTTCAATTAATGCTTTGTTTCTAATATGCCAAAGGGCCCTGGTCATGGCCGCGAAGATCAACTACGTGATACGACGGGGATGTCCCGACAATCTAGAGGTTAAAGCGTGGAACGCATCAAATGATGCAGGCGCCCAGCAGCACACGGTGACATCGAGGATACAACCCCACGAAAAAATTGTGCAAGGATGCACTTGAAGAATATGTGATCAGTATCCTCTACTGTTCCATTGCAAGGTTGCTTTCGCAATTGGTGTGCGGTTGAGTTGGAGGGCAAGACGAATTTTCAAGAAAATTGATGCACGACGTTAATATACAACATTGCATGCATCGGCTGAGTTGTCCTGGTGTATGCAAGACATGTAAATAATAAGAGAAAAGTATGTTTTTGCTCCCTCAAGTTCCCCAAAAGTCCCTCAAATTTTTTTGGTAGATATTTGGTGCTTGAAGTCTTAAAATTGGATAATTTCCATCCAAAACCATATTTTGACCATCTTGACCTGGTTTGACCATGTTGACTTTGACCAATGAACGGTAAATTTCTAAAAAATAACAAAAAAAATAATATAAAAAAATCGATTTTTTTGCAACCAATATGCTTGGGTGCGCTAGGTGCGTGAAAATTTGTGTGCTGTTTCAATATTTGAGGAGCTCGTGGCAAAAAAAATTTGGCTTATGAGCCAATTTTTTTTTCAGTTTTTTATGAGCCAAAATTATTTTTTTTTTTGCTAGAGGTCCTCAGATGTTATTTGACCACAGAAATTTAAAGCACCAAGCACACCAAAGCATCTTGGTTGACGAAAAATGTCAGATATTTCTTTTTTGCTATTTTTTCAAGTTTACTGTTCTCGGTCAAACCTAGTCAACGTGGACAAACCCGGTCAAAATCTGGTTTTGGACGGAACTTATCCGGTTTTGAGACTTGAAAGATCAAATGTCTACCAAAAAATCTTGAGGGGTCAAGAGTATCCTTTAGGAGTGCGTTTTTTTTAGACTGAGCTTCATGGTACCCTCTATCTCAGCCATGTGTATGTGATTCTGTTCCTAGGGATATGTGTCCACTTTGACTTGGTTCAGCTGGTCAGGAAGATTAGTATGACTAAGTGGGTGAGATTCCTAACCGCTCTCTGACTCTGCGCCGCATGTGGCATGGTAGGACATAGGGGCACTGTTGCAAACATGTCCCACTGCTACAGGTCCGAACATGTACCGGTTTGGAATTCCAACGCAGTTGCATCGTTTGGAAGTCACCCCAATACTTGATTGAGTGGATGTTTTACTCAATTTGCAGCTGCATCGTTTGGAATTCTGAGGTTTGGTCTCGCTTTATTTTAATGGAAATTGTATAGCATAGCTACCACAGATAGACATATTCGGATGGAATTAACACAGAAACACAAATGATATACAATAATTTTCGGAGTACTTCCTCAACTCTTCTTTGCACGAGGTAGATGAAGTAAACCATCAAGGAACTTATTTCTAGTACTAAATTACTTTACAATAGTTTCTGGTGGTTCTTTTATCCCTTTTATCCATGGTTCTACAAATGCAATCTGGACACAGTTTGATATTTCTACTCCATTTTCACTGTGGGCATGATGTAAAAGGCTGACGTGAGAAGACAAAACACAAGTAACTACCACTAAGCATGGGCCACGAGGCGAACAGTGTTCTGGTGCGAGAAAGAGGTAGACACCTATAGCTAGCAGCGCAGGACCTAGACCTATTAGGCCAACTCAACCGCACGACCCCAAATGGGTTCGTTCATGTCCGCGTTTATCCGATGGGTCGTGGGTGCGCCCAGCGCGTGGCCGCATCCCAAATCTTGTCCGTGTTGGACGTGATTAAAAAACATAAAAACTTAAATAAAATGACTTCAAAAGTAAATAAACGTAGTTAAAAAAACCTAAAACTTAAGTTAGGATCATGGCCACAAAACGGCTCAGTTCACGTCCAACTTAAAGTCCGAGTGACATAATAACTAAACATAACAAAGAAAATGAAAACGGCCGGCGCCCGCGCGCTCCTGCCCATGCCCGTCGATGCCGCCGTCGCCGTGTTTAGTGGCCGCCGTTGTCGTCGTCGTCGCTGACGAGGTCGACGTAGTCCGGCGGCGTCCAGAGGTGGGCCAGCGGTGCGTGGTAGACGCGGGCGGGCTGGATGGCGGGAGGTGCCTGCACCACCTCCTCCCGTGGAGACGCCTCCTGCTCCGGTGACCGCGGTAGAGTGGCACACCAGTTCACGCCCACGGCGGCGGCCATGTCCGGAGCAGTGCAGGACCAGCCCCACCCCTGGCCCATCAGACCCGGGTGGAACGCGGCCACCGGCTCCTACTCCATCGCCTCCTCCGCGGCCACCATCTCCAGCTCGGGGATGGCTACCTCGCCGGCGATGGAGCGGGCCAACATCTCCTCGAGGCCCTCCATTGGCGCTCATCGTGCGTGTACATGGAGTCCTCCATGACACGTGCCATGAGACGGGCCTCCTCCTCCTCTGTCATGCGAAGAGGTGGTGGTGGAGATGGCGACGGTGATGGCGACGGCGTGGGCGTGAGGCCACGCACCCGTCTACGCCCGTGCTCCTAAGGAGCAGGCGTTGCGCGCTCCCGACATGGCCGCCGCGGCCCAGGCACGCCGGCACTCTGTCATACGAAGAAGGAGGCATGCCGCACGTCGTGCTCGTCCCTGAGCCATGTATCCCAGAGGGAGGAGTCCGGGGCGTATATGTCGTCGTAGTACGGGTCGTCGGGAAGGAGGCGGCGGCGGCGCTCGATCTCTTCAAGGCGCGCCCGGCCGCTCGCCGGGACCGGCGGGATCGGCACATGGTCGGCGGACAAGTGCCAGTTGTTGGGGAGGCGTACGTCGCTCCAGGGGAGCGGTGTCCTCGTCTCCCAATAACGGCGGCACACCGCCGCACGGATGTAGTGCCGGTCGCGCTCGCCGGCGGACGTGGGGGCGATGGAGAACGCGGGCGGCGCGGGGGGCCGGCGTGGTGGTGATGCGGGCTCCTCCTTCTTCACGGAGCCGGCGCAGCGCCCCGACGAGGAGCCGGCCTCATGGTCGTGCTTCCCCTTGCGGTTCCAGAAGCCCATGGCTTCGATGTGGCCGGCCGGCAAGCATGATGGAGTGGGGCAGTGTGGACGACGACTGGTCCACGGGTTCCCCATTTAAGAAGGACGGTGACCTTCCACCGGGCCGATGACAGGTGGGGCCACCCGCCCGTGCGCGTTGATGTTGGCGGGTGGGAGGTAGGTGGCTGCCCCGCCACGCGGCCAGATTCGGACGAGCGGCGCGTCCGTTCGGTGTCCGCGGCGACCCAAACCCGGCACAAGTTTGCGATTTAAATGGGACGGCCCAGCACAAAACGGACAAGATGGGTCCGGACCGTCGCGCGCTGGGCCGCCCGGTTTGTTCGTTTTACCCCAAATGGACGGGGCTGGACAGTATGGGGTCGTTCGGTGGAGTTGGCCTTATGCATTATTATTCGCATAGGCATGGCACCGCCTGCTAATCACGCTAGGTTGGACCGGGTCTTCGCTCGTGACTCTCCTAGCTGCACACATCACGAAGCAAAACGGCAGACACGATAGAGGGTACCACGGAGCTCGACCTACAATGAAAGTTTGTGTATCCTTTAGTCAAGTCTTTCCAAGCCGCCTTCCTCTCCAGAAATCTATGTGCCACCGCTCTCCGCCGGCGAGGCCATGAGTCCCTTCCTCCTCTGTCTGCGGCTAGTGTAATTAAATTTCCAAAGGACTGGCATGTAATTTCAAATTCTATAAGGATGTCCATGTAAGGTTTGGTCAACTTTATATATGACTTTTGGCCATTGCACCAAAAAAAGTTGTATGTGGT
The DNA here is from genome assembly GCA_963921465.1 of Triticum timopheevii. Lineage (NCBI taxonomy): Eukaryota > Viridiplantae > Streptophyta > Magnoliopsida > Poales > Poaceae > Triticum > Triticum timopheevii. The sequence continues at coordinate 480,854,784 of OY997270.1, read as the reverse complement.
ACGAAGGGCATATCCCTGCAAAGATGTGCAATTAGCAGCATTTAAAAAAATGTAAAAATGTTAGCATTGTAGATAAGTAGATTTCTCATAACCACACATATCGGGAGTCCCACCGGGGTCATTTGAGCTCGAGCTCAGATACTTCGCGTCCAGGCTGGAGCCCTTGATCTGTTTCTTTGTTGAAACATAAAAAATAATTCTATCTACTTTGATGGGTCATTTTCTGTGTTGTTCAAATTGTTTAATTAGCTAGTCTCATAGGTTACCAGCTCAGGATCTGACTCGACTCTGAAACAATTTTCAGTTTATTTGAGTCAGTCTTGTTGTTGCCTACGAGTTGTCTTGACTCTTGATAGGCTCGGTCAGATTTAGTCTCGTGGGATGGAATTGGAAGGCTTTTGCTGACAAAAGAGTTTTAGTGAGATCATGAAAAACAACACAATTTGAAGTCAGAGGCATCCCCGTAGCCCTTAGGCGTTCTATTTCTAACAAGATTCATGATTATATTGCTCTTTCCAAATCGTAAAATTCACTTGATGGAGTAGTATTATTAGTCTGGGTAAAATGTAGGTGATCCGCATTTTGCATGGATAAGAGATTCCTTAGAATTAACATGCAATTTTCGGTGACAAAAAGTGTAATCAGTAAAGATATGTGTGAATAGTGTATGTACTAACATAATTGCCCTGACGATTGTTGTTGTTGCCGCCGTCATTGTCGTTGTTGCCATCTCCCCAGCGACCGCCTCCGCGGTTGCCGCCACGGCCTGTGCCGCGCTTGTTGCGGTTGCCGCGACGCTCTGGGCGGCCCTCGAGAAGCAGCTTGAGCTCGTGGCAGTCTTCGGTGCTGTGGGAGTACATGTTATGGTAGGCGCAGAAGGGGCCACCATCCTCCTTAGCCTTGCCGCTGTCGCATGGTGGGGCCATTGCGCTTGGCGTCCTTGCCCTTGCCCTGACGGCGCTAGGCTCAGCATCAGCATCGTTGTGGATGAAGAGACGACCCTCCTCAGCCTTCGCGCAAAAACGGTCAGCGAGGACGAACAGCTCAGCCACGGAGTCAAGCTGGTCATGGATGGAAAGCTTCTGGCACATCTTCATGTCTGTGATGTCGTTAGAGAAGGCGGAGATGATAGCGGTGTCGGAGGCCTTCGGGATCCTATTGCACATTTGGCTGGAGTGTTGGATGTACTTGCGGAGAGTCTCGCCAGGGCGTTGGCGCACAGCTCGCAGGTCGTTGAACGTGAGGGGCGGTCATGTATGCCGTTGAAGTGGTGACGAACTGCCTGCACAGCTCGCCCCACGAGGAGATAGACGCCTCAGGGAGGCTCATGAGGTACACACGTGCAACATCCTTGAGAGCCATGGGGAACCAGTTCACCATGACCTTGTCGTCTCCTTTCGTAGCCTGGACGCTTATGGTGTAGAGCAGCAGGAACTTCGAGGGGTTGGCGCTGCCGTCGTAGTGTGGAGAAAGATCGGGCTTGAATTTGTCGGTCCACACCACGTGGCACAGCTCGGGGGTGAGGGCTAGGCAGCCCCTAGTGGTGACGCCGCCGCCGCCGAGGGCGGCACGGTTCTGGCGGCCGACAGCGGTGACATCATGGAGGACGCGGTTCTTGCGGTATCGCTGCCTGTCGAGGATCGCACGCGTGTCTGGAGGCGCGCGGTGAACGATCTGGCAGTTGTCGTCGACCTGCCATCCGGCGTGGACTAGCCGTGGGACGACTCTGGTGCACGTGCAGCAGGACTCCGCACCGCGGCATCGCGGGCCGGAGGCGGAGGAGGCGAGACGTTGTGTCCTGCCCGCCCAGCGTGCGACGCTGGAGCAGGCAGGGAATGAGAGGGCACCTGACCATCGCGGGCGACGTAGACGAGCTCGGTGATGCGCGCGAGCTAGGCGTCGTAGCCAGCCTCGGTGAGACGGTAGCGTAGCAGCTCCTGCGCCATGAGCAGCGCGAAGTGTAGAGAAGGAGGGTCGCGGTGCGTGAGTGAGGAGGCAGTGGTTGTGCGGACCGAAGCCTAGGCTTGCTTGTTCACCGAAGGGTGATGGGAGGAGGCCGTCCGCTCCCGTACGGGCACGGTGGCAGCACTAGGGCGACGCGTGGGGTCGCGACGGGCGTCAGGCCGTGCGGACCATAGCGTCCCAGCGCGCGTGTGGCGAGCGATGGCATCGTCGTCCATGTCGATGTCGAGGTCAAAGGCGCAAAGGCAAAAGTCCCCTACCTGGAGCGGATGTTTACTTAGAGCATCTCCAACAGGCGCCCAATATCAGCGTCGCGCCCAAAACTTCGCAAGTTTAGCGCGTGCGGGGTTAGAAATAGCACTCCAGCGGACCCTGTATAATAGAGCATGCTGTAAAAAGTGTTCAGCGGGCCGGAAGAAACTAGACCCGAAGCTCTATATTTGGGGCGTGAGCTCTAGCATGCTGAACTTCGCACGCACGCTGAAAAAGTGCCCTGTGCATCCTTGGCTGCCGTCGGCCTCCTCCCGTGCGCGCGCCAGCCTGCCAGCCGACCAAGGCCACGACGGCGGCGTGGGCGGGGAGGAGCGCGGCCACGAACGGTGGGGCGCGGGTGCGGCCACGGCGGGGCGGCGGGTCGGGGCGAGCAGGGGCGGCGGGATGAGCAGGCCACGGGCACGGCGACGACGGTGGGCCGAGCAGGGCGGCGGGTCGGGGCGAGCAGGGGCGGCGGGGTGAGCAGGCCATGGCCATGGCACGGCGGCGGGGCTAGCGGGGCGGTGGGGCGAGCACGGGTGGTGGGTCGAGGCGAGCAGGGTCGGCGGGGGAGTAGTCCACGGCCACGGCGGGGCGGCAGGGCAAGCAGGCCACGACCACGGTGGGGCGGCGGGGCAAGCAGGCCGCGGCCACGGGCGCGGGTGCGGCCACGGCGGCGTGGCGAGCAGCCGCGACCACGGCCACGATGGCAGCGGGGCGAGCAGGCCACGGGCACGGGTGGCGGGGCGAGGGCGCGGCCACAGCCACGGCGGCGGCGGGGCGAGCAGGCCACGGCCACAGCAGGGCTAGCAAGGCAGGAGCACGGCCACGACCATGGCGGCTGCGGGCCACGGTGGCCGTGGGGCACGCCCACTGCGGCGGCGCGTGGCCATGACCATGGCGGCGAGCATGCCACGAGCGGCGAGCTGGGTACAGGCGTGTGAGACTGATTTTGGGCGTCTGCTGGAGATGTAACTGGGCAGTATATTTTTGGGCGTCTGCTGGTGATGTCCTCTTGATGCTTCTTTTTGAGTTATTAAAATCCGTCCTTTATCGCTCAAAAAGGAGCATCAAGAGGATTATATTGCTCTTTTAAAACCGTAAAATTCACTCGATGGACTAGTATTGGTAGAGTCAGGGTAAAAGTGATGCAGGTGATTGGCATTTTGCATGGATAAGAGATTCCATAGAACAGACATGCAATCTTCCGCGACAAAAAATGTGATCAGTGCAGATATGTGTGAAATAGTGTATGTACTAACACAAAAAGAAAAGAGGATGTGTTTTCAACTTCGATGTCTGGCCTACTTGACCATCTCAAATATAAACCTACCCCTATTCTATCCTACTATTCCAAGATGGTTATATTTTTTGCCGGGTGGTGCTACATATAACCAGCATGCGTCTTCCATGCTTTCACCATTCGTGGAGGAGTTGAAGCTGTTGTGGAGGAGTCACGAGGTTGATGATGACGCATGAAGCAGTGGTGAAGCTACACGCTAACAATGATGTCAAGTCAAGTGGCATCACAAAAATTGGATGAGAAACTGTTTCTAATGTATATGTGTACATACATGTACAATTTTAAACTATATACATCACTGCCTGCATGTTCTAGCGCCGCCACTGGCGTAAATGCTGGTCGTCTGCGAGAGTCTTGGTCTGTGCAAACCCTATATTTTTCTCCTTGGAAGCTCAATCCAAGTCGGAGCTGCCTATCGTTGACGTGCCTGGTTGACTCTTTAGAATGGGACAACATGGGTTTCATGCCATGCCTTAGATGGTGGTTCCATTGATGTTTGTCTGCGGCAAAGTTGAGTCGGCAGATCGAGGACGATAGTTATGGCCATGGCGTTTGTAGTCAACCCTGATTGATGTTCTCTGCTTGGCATTGTTTGCAGAGTCCACATGGATAGCCAAATCAGCCGGTTCCCTATGCGTTGTCATGTTCCATGACCGCCTGTGTGGACATTGGTAACAGGTTTTGCCCGTATTTTCATTAGTTTGCTGCGCACCATTCTCAGCCAATGCTGCAGGGCAGCAATTTTATCCCCACCTTTTTACAGAGAAAAAATGCGCTCAAAAACTTCTGGAATACACTAGTAGAAAGGCTCCTCAAATGCCAAAATTGTCCTTGTTCATCCAAAGGCCAACACACAAGCGCACCTTAGAAATTTCGGACATTACCAAAAAAAACTAAAATCCAAGTAACGGCTCTGCTGGCACATGTTCCCCTCACGTTCGGACCACCATGATCATCAAAACGGCGGTTTCAAAGCTGGCTACAGAGACATGAGTAAATCAATTATCTAATGTTGTGCACCATACTACCAATAAAGAGGCATTTTGTTTTGCTGACCCTCTATGTGAATCACACAAACGGACCTTCAGAACATCACCCCATTACCTTGCTTGACCTCCAATGCAAATCCATAGGACTGAACTATTACCAATTTGGATGAATTTAATTAGACATGACGCTATTACTGTACGTGCATGGTCTATAATTAATTTGCCAAAATCACGTGTGAGACAAAACGAATTAGGGGTTGTTAGAGGTAACTTCGAAAATTTATGAGCCAATTGGATTTTTTTTAGAAGTTGCAATCATATGTCATATACAGATGATCACGGAGATCATGCTGTGCTTGATACGATTGTGCTATATCCAAAACCAATCAACAAAGAAGCCTCTTTTATTATATCCTGGTTCGTCCTGTTTTTTTATTTTAAGCATAAAGACGGAGAGTTCCCCATAGGGGGGAAAAGTCCAAAGAGCTCACCCGGCTGCCTTTATTTATGTTACTAGTTGATACCCCGTGCGTTGCTGCAGGACTTTGTGCTTTGAATGCGTAGATTCAATGAAAGACATATAATGTATGAACGAATGGAAAATATAGCTTGAATGTTTAACACCGCATTCACATTTTCAATGTTGATTTTGGAGATCGAATGGAATATTGATATTTACATTTGAATTGTTGAACAAATATATTTCTGCATAAACATAAAGAGAATTGTCAGCAACATGCACTGATTTCTCTCCCAAGTAACTATATTGGATTTTAAGAGCAGTGAAGTACTTCTTGTACAGTTGGTTAGCCTAGAGTCGCTCCAAATGAGGTATTTCTTCACCTACAAAATGTACAAATTCGTGTGGCCAAATCTTGACAACTGGAAAAAAAAGTATGGGCATATGACAGTACAGGTAAAGCACACCTGAGAAGTCAACAAAGATATACAGTATGTTCTAGACATCCGGAGAGGTATCACGAATAGCATAGATCGCTAGAGTTATTTTAATTACTTAGAAAGCAGTACTGTACTGAAACAAAACGAAATTTTATTTATTTATACTGGCATGATAATTTCTTGGGAAGACATATATCTGTGTTGTACCTTGTCCTACTCAAATGAATTTATGGTTTTCATTCGCAGCAAGGCAACAATTAGGAGTTGTGTTGTACTTGATATTCTTGATTCTTTAAATAAACTGAAATGGGAGAATAGACTCTTCTAATTTACTCTGAATATTTTGGTGCATAGCCACTCCAATAAGATCGCCGATGAGTGGAAGCTGCAAGATCTCATACGAGAGCGAGGCACGACAATGAGGCAGTTCTACGACAACTAGAAAAGAAGTTTGAAACATGAAGTGTGTATGACATCCCATAGAGCTAGGGAAACAACCTACAATGCTAAATTATTTCTCTACAATCTGATTGTTGGGGAAGGTAGCAGAAATTCAAAATTTTCCTACGTGTCACCAAGATCTATCTATGGAGAAACCAGCGACGAGGGGAAGGAGAGTGCATCTACATACCCTTGTAGATCGCTAAGCGGAAGCGTTCAAGAGAACGGGGTTGAAGGAGTCGTACTCGTCGTGATCCAAATCACCGGAGATCCTAGTGCCGAACGGACGGCACCTCCGAGTTCAACACACGTACAGCCCGGTGACGTCTCCCATGCCTTGATCCAGCAAGGAGAGAGGGAGAGGTTGAGGAAGACTCCATCCAGCAGCAGCACGACGGCGTGGTGGTGGTGGAGGAGCGTGGCAATCCTGCAGGGCTTCGCCAAGCACCTGCGGGAGAGGAGGAGGTGTCACGGGAGGGAGGGAGGCGCCAGGGCTTCAGGTGTGGATGCCCTCCCTACCCTCCACTATATATAGGGGCAAGGGAGAGGGGGGAGGCGCAGCCTTGCCCCTTCCTCCAAGGAAGGGGTGCGGCCAAGGGGGGGAGGAGTGCCTCCCAAGTCAAGTGGAGGCCCTCCCCCTTAGGGTTTCCCCCTCCCATGCGCATGGGCCTTGGGGGGGCTGGTGCCCCTGGCCCATTAAGGCTAGGGAGCCCCCCTACAGCCCATGCTACTGTATTGGACGTGGTGGAACAATTTCCGGACCTCCGGACCCCTCCGGAATCCTCCGGAACCTTCTGGAAGCTTCCCGGTACAATACCGAAAAAACCCGAACTTTTTCCGGAACCCGAACAACAACTTTCCATATATAAATCTTTACCTCCGGACCATTCCGGAACTCCTCGTGACGTCCGGGATCTCATCCGGGACTCCGAACAACATTTGGTAACCACATACAAACTTCCTTTATAACCCTAGCGTCATCGAACCTTAAGTGTGTAGACCCTACGGGTTCGGGAGACATGTAGACATGACCGAGACGTTCTCCGGTCAATAACCAACAGCGGGATCTGGATACCCATGTTGGCTCCCACATGTTCCACGATGATCTCATCGGATGAACCACGATGTCATGGACTCAATGAATCCCGTATACAATTCCCTTTGTCTAGCGGTATTATACTTGCCCGAGATCCGATCGTCGGTATACCGATACCTTGCTCAATCTCATTACCGGCAAGTCTCTTTACTCGTTCCGTAACACATCATCCCGTGATCAACCCCTTGGTCACATTGTGCACATTCTGATGATGTCCTACCGAGTGGGCCCAGAGATACCTCTCCGCTTACACGGAGTGACAAATCCCAGTCTCGATTCGTGCCAACCCAACAGACACTTTCGGAGATACCTGTAGTGTACCTTTATAGCCACCCAGTTACGTTGTGACGTTTGGTACACCCAAAGCATTCCTACGGTATCCGGGAGTTGCACAATCTCATGGTCTAAGGAAAAGATACTTGACATTAGAAAAGCTTTAGCATACGAACTACACGATCTTTGTGCTAGGCTTAGGATTGGGTCTTGTCTATCACATCATTCTCCTAATGATGTGATCCCGTTATCAACGACATCCAATGTCCATAGCCAGGAAACCATGACTATCTGTTGATCACAACGAGCTAGTCAACTAGAGGCTCACTAGGGACATATTGTGGTCTATGTATTCACACGTGTATTACGATTTCCGGATAATACACTTATAGCATGAATAAAAGACTATTATCATGAACAAAGAAATAGAATAATAACACTTTTATTATTGCCTCTAGGGCATATTTCCAACAGTCTCCCACTTGCACTAGAGTCAATAATCTAGTTCACATCACCATGTGATTAACACTGACAGGTCACATCACCATGTGACCAACATCCAAAGAGTTTACTAGTGTCACTAAACTAGTTCACATCATCATGTGATTAAGACTCAATGAGATCTGGGGTTTGATCATGTTCTGCTTGTGAGAGAGGTTTTAGTCAACGGGTCTGCAACATTCAGATCCGTATGTACTTCGCAAATCTCTAGGTCATATTGTAAATGCTGCTTCCACGCTCCACTTGGAGCTATTCCAAATGGTTGCTCCACTATACGTATGCGGTTTGCTACTCAGAGTCACTCGGATAGGTGTTAAAGCTTGCATCGACGTAACCCTTTACGCTGAACTCTCTATCACCTCCATAATCGAGAAACATGTCCTTATTTACTTCAAGGACAATTTTGACCGCTGTCCAATGATCCATTCCTGGATCATTCTTGTACCCCTTGACTGACTCATGGCAAGGCACACTTCCGGTGCGGTACACAACATAGCATACTATAGAGCCTACGACTGAAGCATAGGGGACGACCTTCGTCCTTTCTCTCTTTTCTGCCGTGGTCGAGCTTTAAGTCTTAACTTTGTACCTTACAAATCAGGCAAGAACTCCTTCTTTGACTGATCTATCTTGAACACCTTCAAGATCATGTCAAGGTATGTGCTCATTTGAAAATACCATTAAGCGTTTTGATCCATCCTCATAGATCTTGATGCTCAATGTTCAAGTAGCTTAATCCAGGTTTTCTATTGAAAAACACTTTTCAAATAACCCTATATGCTTTCCAGAAATTCTACATCATTTCTGATCAACAATATGTCAACAACATATACTCATCAGAAATTCTATAGTGCTCCCACTCACTTCTTTGGAAATACAAGTTTCTCATAAACTTTGTACAAACCCAAAATCTTTGATCATCTCATCAAAGTGTACATTCCAACTCCGAGATGCTTACTCCAGTCCTTAGAAGGATCGCTAGAGCTAGCATACCTTTTAGCATCCTTAGGATCGACAAAACTTTTCTGATTGTATCACATACAATCTTTCCTTGCGAAAACTGGTAAGGAAACTCGTTTTGGCATCCATCTGCCAGACTTCATAAATGCAGCTAATGCTAACATGAATCTGACGGACTTAAGCATCGCTACGGATGAGAAAATCTCATCGTAGTCAACTCCTTGAACTTGTGAAAAACTCTCCGCCACAAGTCGAGCTTTATAGACAGTGACATTACCGTCCACGTCTGTCTTCTTCTTAAAGATCCATTTATCTCAATGGCTTGCCGATCATCGGGCAAGTCCACCAAAGTCCATGCTTTGTTCTGATACATGGATCCTATCTCGGATTTCATGGTTTCTAACCATTTGTTGGAATATGGGCCCACCATCGCTTCTCCATAGCTCGTAGGTTCATTGTTGTCTAGCAACATGACCTTCAAGACAGGATCACCGTACCACTCTGAAGTAGTACGCATCCTTGTCACCCTACGAGGTACGGTAGTGACTTGATCCGAAGTTTCATGATCACTATCATAAGCTTCTACTTAAATTGGTGTAGGTGCCATAGGAACAACTTCCTGTGCCCTGCTACACACTAGTTGAAGTGACGGTTCAATAACCTCATCAAGTCTCCACCATCCTCCCACTCAACTTTCTGAGACAAACTTTTCCTCGAGAAAGGACCCGATTCAGGAAACAATCCCTATTGCTTTCGGATCTGAATTAGGAGGTATACCCAACTGTTTTGGGTGTCCTATGAAGATGCATTTTATCCGCTTTGGGTTCAAGCTTATCAACCTGAAACTTTTTCACATAAGCGTTGTAGCCCCAAACTTTTAAGAAACGACAACTTAGGTTTCTCCAAATGGTGTCGTCTCAACGGAATTACGTGGTACCCTATTAAAGTGAGTGCGGATGTCTCTAATGCCTAACCCATGAACGATAGTGGTAATTCGATAAGAGACATCATGGTACGCACCATATCCAATAGGGTGCAACTATGATGTTCGGACACACCATCACACTATGGTGTTCCAGGCGGTATTAATTGTGAAACAATTTCTACAATGTCATAATTGTGTGCCAAAGCTTGTAACTCAGATACTCATCTTTATGATCATATCATAGACATTTTATCCTCTTGTCACGATGATCTTCAACTTCACTCTGAAATTACTTGAACCATTCAATAATTCAGACTTGTGTTTCATCAAGTAAATATACTCAACATCTACTCGAATCATCTGTGAAGTAAGAACATAACGATATTCACTGCATGCCTCAGCACTCATTGGACTGCACACATCGAAATGTGTTGCTTCCAACAAGTTGCTATCTTGTTCCATTTTACTGAAAATGAGGCTTTCAGTCATCTTGCCCATGTGGTATAATTTGCATATCTCAAGTGATCCAAAATCAAGTGAGTCCAAACGATCCATCTGCATGGAGTTTCTTCATGCGTATACACCAATAGACATGGTTCGCATGTCTTAGACTTTTCAAAAACGAGTGAGTCCAAAGATCCATCAACATGGAGTTTCTTCATGCATTTTATACCAATATGACTTACATGGCAGTGCCACAAGTAAGTGGTACTATCATTACTATCTTATATCTTTTGGCATGAAAATGTGTATCACTACGATCGAGATTCAGTAAACCATTCCTTTAGGTGCAAGACCACTGAAGGTATTATTCACATAAATAGAGTAGCCATTATTCTCCTTAAATGAATAACCGTATTGCAACAGACATAATCCAATCATGTCTATGCTCAACGCAAACACCAAATGACAATTATTCAGGTTTAATACTAATCTTGATGGTAGAGGGAGCGTGCGATGTTTGATCACATCAAACTTGGAAACACTTCCAACACATATCGTCAGCTCACCTTCAGCTAGTCTCCGTTTATTCCGTAGCTTTTATTTCGAGTTACTAACACTTAGCAACCGAACCGGTATCTTAATACCCTGGTGCTACTAGGAGTACTAGTAAAGTACACATTAACATAATGTATATCCAATATACTTCTATCGACCTTGTCAGCCTTCTTATCTACCAAGTATCTAGGGTAATCCTGCTCCAGTGGCTGTTCCCCTTATTATAGAAGCACTTAGTCTCGGGTATAGGTTCAACTTTGGGTTTCTTCATTAAAGCAGCAGTTGATTTGCCGTTTCATGAAGTATCCTTTCTTGTCCTTGCCCTTCTTGAAACTAGTGGTTTCACCAACCATCAACAATTGATGCTCCTTCTTGATTTTTACTTTCGCGATGTCAAACAACGAGAATACCTCAAGGATCATCATCTCTATCCTTGATATGTTATAGTTCATCACGAAGCTCTAGCAGCTTGGTGGCAATGACTTTGGAGAAACATCACTATCTCATCTGGAAGATCAACTCCCACTCGATTCAAGTGATTGTTGCACTCAGAAAATCTGAGCACAGGCTCAACGATTGAGCTTTTCTCCCTTAGTTTGTAGGCTAAGAAAATCGTCGGAGGTCTTATACCTCATGACGTGGGCACGAGCCTTAAATCCCAATTTCAGCCCTGGAAACATCTCATATGTTCCGCGATGTTTCGAAAACGTCTTTGGTGCCTCTACTCTAAACCATTTAACTGAACTATCACGTAGTTATCAAAACGTGTATGTCTGATGTTCGCAACATCCACAAACGACGTTTGGGGTTCAGCACACTGAGCGGTGCATTAAGGACATAAGCTTTCTACTGTCCGCATAATCGCTACTGTCAACTTTCAACTATATTTTCTCTAGGAACATATCTAAACAGTGGAACTAAAGCGCGGGCTTACGACATAATTTGCAAAGATCATTTGACTATGTTCAGGATAATTAAGTTCATCTTATGAACTCCCACTCAGATAGACATCCCTCTGGTCATCTAAGTGATTACATGATCCGAGTCAACTAGGCCGTGTCCGATCATCACGTGAGACGGACTAGTCATCATCGGTGAACATCTTCATGTTGATCGTATCTACTATACGACTCATGCTCGACCTTTCGGTCTCCGTGTTCCGACGCCATGTCTGTACATGCTAGGCTCGTCAAGTTAACCCTAAGTGTATTGCATGTGTAAATCTGTCTTACACCCGTTGTATGTGAACGTAAGGATCTATCACACTCGATCATCACGTGGTGCTTCGAAACGACGAACTGTAGCAACGGTGCACAGTTAGGGGAGAACACTTCTTGAAATTTTTGTAAGGGATCATCTTATTTACTACCGTCATTCTAAGTAAACAAGATGCATAAACATAATAAACATCACATGCAATTATATAGTAGTGACATGATATGGCCAATATCATATAGCTCCATTGATCTCCATCTTCGGGGCTCCATGATCATCATCGTCACCGGCATGACACCATGATCTCCATCATCATGATCTCCATCATCGTGTCTTCATGAAGTTGTCTCGCCAACTATTACTTCTACTACTATGGCTACCGGTTAGCAATAAAGTAAAGTAATTACATGGCGTTGTTCAATGACACGCAGGTCATACAATAAATAAAGACAACTCCTATGGCTCCTGCCGGTTGTCATACTCATCGACATGCAAGTCGTGATTCCTATTACAAGAACATGATCAATCTCATACATCACATATATTCATCACATTCTTCTTGGCCATATCACATCACATAGCATACCCTGCAAAAACAAGTTAGACGTCCTCTAATTGTTGTTTGCATGTTTTACGTGGCTGCTATGGGTTTCTAGCAAGAACGTTTCTTACCTATGCAAAACCACAACGTGATATGCCAATTTCTATTTACCCTTCATAAGGACCCTTTTCATCGAATCCGTTCCGACTAAAGTGGGAGAGACTGGCACCCGCTAGCCACCTTATGCACCAAGTGCATGTCAGTCGGTGGAACCTGTCTCACGTAAGAGTACGTGTAAGGTCGGTCCGGGCCGCTTCATCCCACAATACCGTCGAAACAAGATTGGACTAGTAACGGTAAGCATATTGACCAAAATCAACGCCCACAACTACTTTGTGTTCTACTCGTGCAAAGAATCTACGCAATAGACCTAGCTCATGATGCCACTGTTGGGGAACGTAGCAGAAATTCAAAATTTTCCTACGTGTCACCAAGATCTATCTATGTAGAAACCAGCAACGAGGGGAAGGAGAGTGCATCTACATACCCTTGTAGATCGCTAAGCGGAAGTGTTCAAGAGAACGGGGTTGAAGGAGTCGTACTCGTCGTGATCCAAATCACCGGAGATCCTAGTGCCGAACGGACGGCACCTCCGCGTTCAACACATGTACAGCCCGGTGACGTCTCCCATGCCTTGATCCAGCAAGGAGAGAGGGAGAGGTTGAGGAAGACTCCATCCAGCAGCAGCGCGACGGCGTGGTAGTGGTGGAGGAGCGTGGCAATCCTGCAGGGCTTCGCCAAGCACCTGCGGGAGAGGAGGAGGTGTCACGGGAGGGAGGGAGGCGCCAGGGCTTCAGGTGTGGATGCCCTCCCTCCCCTCCACTATATATAGGGGCAAGGGAGGGGGGGAGGCGCAGCCTTGCCCCTTCCTCCAAGGAAGGGGTGCGGCCAAGGGGGGGAGGAGTGCCTCCCAAGTCAAGTGGAGGCCCTCCCCCTTAGGGTTTCCCCCTCCCATGCGCATGGGCCTTGGGGGGGCTGGTGCCCCTGGCCCATTAAGGCTAGGGCGCCCCCCTACAGCCCATGCTACTGTATTGGACGTGGTGGAATAATTTCCGGACCTCCGGACCCCTCCGGAATCCCCCAGAACCTTCTGGAAGCTTCCCGGTACAATACCGAAAAAACCGGAACTTTTTCCGGAACCCGAACAACAACTTTCCATATATAAATCTTTACCTCCGGACCATTCCGGAACTCCTCGTGACGTCCGGGATCTCATCCGGGACTCCGAACAACATTCGGTAACCACATACAAACTTCCTTTATAACCCTAGCGTCATCGAACCTTAAGTGTGTAGACCCTACGGGTTCGGGAGACATGTAGACATGACCGAGACATTCTCCGGTCAATAACCAACAGCGGGATCTGGATACCCATGTTGGCTCCCACATGTTCCACGACGATCTCATCAGATGAACCACGATGTCATGGACTCAATGAATCCCGTATACAATTCCCTTTGTCTAGCGGTATTATACTTGCCCGAGATCCGATCGTCGGTATATCGATACCTTGTTCAATCTCGTTACCGGCAAGTCTCTTTACTCGTTCCGTAACACATCATCCCGTGATCAACCCCTTGGTCACATTGTGCACATTCTGATGATGTCCTACCGAGTGGGCCCAGAGATACCTCTCCGCTTACACGGAGTGACAAATCCCAGTCTCGATTCGTGCCAACCCAATAGACACTTTCGGAGATACCTGTAGTGCACCTTTATAGCCACCCAGTTACGTTGTGACGTTTGGTACACCCAAAGCATTCCTACGGTATCCGGGAGTTGCACAATCTCATGGTCTAAGGAAAAGATACTTGACATTAGAAAAGCTTTAGCATATGAACTACACGATCTTTGTGCTAGGCTTAGGATTGGGTCTTGTCCATCACATCATTCTCCTAATGATGTGATCCCGTTATCAACGACATCCAATGTCCATAGCTATCTGTTGATCACAACGAGCTAGTCAACTAGAGGCTCAATAGGGACATATTGTGGTCTATGTATTCACACGTGTATTACGATTTCCGGATAATACATTTATAGCATGAATAAAAGACTATTATCATGAACAAAGAAATATAATAATAACACTTTTATTATTGCCTCTAGGGCATATTTCCAACACTGATGTCATCATTTGTTTTTTTATGATGTGCATGACAAAATGAATAATGAAACTCCAACCCTCCATGTAGCATAATCGTCCATGTTTCATTGTTCTGATGTAGCAAGAGCAACCAATAAACGTGTATCGATGGATGGCAAATAGTGCAAACATCCATTCATCTGCAAACATAAGTACAGAAGGTATGGGAAAATAATAATCATTAAATTATATAGGATAACCACACAGTAAATAGCAAGATAGTGTACCAACAGGTGGCGCGAATCCAAATTTCTCTGAGCACTGTACCTCGTATGATAGTAACATAAATGAAGGCAACCAATGAATAGCACGGCGAGGCTAATTTGAGTGATATAATCAGGGATTAAGGTAAGATGGTACTTACTATTATGTCTCCTCATAATTCACTCTGTCCTAGAACTAATATACTCCTGTATTTGTGTTTCGGTGAAAATCATGTACCGTGGTAAGTGGTAACCCTGCAGTATCGCTTATAAGACCAGTAAAGATGTATAGAGATAAGAGAGAAAATTTGTTGCTTAATGTCACAAAGCAAATTTACAATCGCCAGCCGAGAGCATGACCCAAATCTGGCTCCACCCCTGATCTTCATAGCCAGATAATATCACCACCATGGCTATAATCAAAGATTTTAGCAGGTTGTTTAAGGCACTTGCAGTTTCCCTATGTAACTGTATAATAATTAACTGAACCAAGACGTGTAGTCTTTAAATTCCTATGAAAACTTCAATCTTGACTTAAAAAATTTAACTACTACCGGAGATGGTCCTAGAATTTAACTGAATGAAGTAGTTTGACCAATCTATTTATCAAAAAGGTACTACTTGTCAAGGATCAAATATCAAGAGATCTAACATTTCCCATAGCTAGAATAATCAAGAGAAGAAACATAACTAACCAAATAGGCAAAAGATCATAGTGGCGGCGAAGAGCAACGACGTATGATGTGACGGTGGCATTCCCCGGAACTCACCAGCTGCTTCACATCCCACAGTTTATCTTTGTACCACTACCTACACACATCCCATGACGGAAAGCTTAGGTCCAGCCGACGGCAGAAGCTGATGTATCGCAGGTGACGCGCAAGAGAGACGTACCATGTGGTAAAGATGGGCGTTGGGCGAGTGATCCGTCGGTGTGACAGAGGAGGGTGGGAGCCGTTCCTGGTGACGCTGAAGCAGGTTGGCCGGCGGTGGGAGGTTGAAACACGGGGCACAGATCGACGCTCGAGGAGGTGGATTTGCAGCTGGGCATAGGTGAGGCTGTCGGCTGTGGCATGCGACGTGTGCCTGGGTTGCGGCAGGGGCTCGGGAATGTTGCTAGTGGCGGCACGCGGTGGGATTGGGCCAAGTGGTGCGCGTGGTGCCTTGGTCGAGGGCGCCGCCGGTGGTCAGGTGGTTGGCGACGGCGCACTGGTCACTGGCGGCGACCTGTGGGGTCCAGACGGGGAGGCGTGTGGAAAACGGGCGGCGGTGGGTGGCGCTCGTGGGGTGGGTGGCGCGGGGCGGCTGTGTTTCTCCAGGCCAGGCGGCGGCCGATGCACTTCTAATCGTTGTGGTGAAGATGAAGAATGACTCCAACTATTAATTTTGGAGAAGATGAATAGGAATTGGTGATGGAAATCAATGGAGAAGATGAATAGGAATTGGTGGTGGAAATCAATGGAGAGAGGAGTAAATTTGGGAGATTAATGGGCAGTGGGGAGAGGCGGAAGAGGAGCTGGCGAGAAAGAGATAGTTGTCATTGGTTCTTCACGGGAGGGTGGGTCCTGGATATCTATGGGCTTCAAATGGACTTTTTAGTCCAAATCCGTGAAGTGTACGCCTAACCCAAAATATCGAGTTGGAGGCCAGAAGCGAGCGCTATGGCTGGAAAAGAACGAAACAGTATGTTCACTTTGTTCACTTAGCGGTGGCAGGCCTCGGTAAATTTCTGAACCTTTGATCAAACGGCTGTAGACTTCTCAACTTTACTGAATCAACGGCTATAACAATTGGAGTGATGTGGCTTCATGAGAAGGCAGGAAAATCACCTAGTGGGGTGCCTCTATTTAGATATACAAGATTACATGATTCTGATATTTCATTTAGATTTTGAAAAGGATTATGATACTTAGTTTACTGGAATTAACACCCAACATAATCTCATAATCTTGTTATTTCATATTTTAAATCTATTGTTTCAAAAACAAACCATGCTCAACATTTTTTGTCATAGTAGGAACCTAAATGGGAACGAATCAATACACACAATAAACTTTTTAATTTGAGTAAGAATCAAGAGGGAGAAGGCAAATATAAAATATTGAACCACACATATCATGTACAATTAATCCTTGAGAATAAATACTTCAGAATTTCGCTCCTGACCACATGCATACTTTTAAGTCTAGGTGAGATTAATTGATGCATATAGAAGAAAACATACAAAAAAAGGGATAAAAATACTTTCAATCTATAATTAGCTACTCCCTCCAATACAAATTAATTGTAGCTGGTTTAGCATAAAGTAGTACTAAAGCAACGATAATTAAGTATGTATCAGAGGAAGTAGTATTTTTCTGAAACTTCACTAGCTATGAAAAGTCACATCTAACTAAAGGAGGTGGAGCGATCGATCTCCAATGTCGATGCCACGCTAGCTAGAGAGCTTAAGTCACAACGAACTCCTCCATTCGTCACGTCGCTGAAAAATCAGACCTTTCAGGTTCCCTTCTTTTTTGATGCACTCATTTCCTTATATATCTCTCTGCTCTGCCATTCACAGCGAGGCAGCATGGCCATGGATGTACTGCTGGGTCAAACAATCTCCACCAGTCACCGCGATCAATATTGCTGAAAATGTTAGATAGCTAGTGGCCTGGATAGGAATTTAGTTCTTGGAGAGGAAGAGGCTTGCAGAGGAGGAAATAGACAAGTACATAGATTTGTCTGCACCAATAGTACAACTTTAGGCACGAAATGAGCCATGCATAGCTGTATAGCAGCATTGGAGTGGAGTGACATTAGCTTGTTCTTTGCTGGCAGTGCTCTCAAATCTCAATGCACTATTAATAGCATCAGTAATTGTTCATCAATATTTCTTTTATTAGAAGAAACCCAAGGCATCCATCAAGTACTGGCACGCGTCGTCTTGGAGAGGAAGAGGCTTTCAGAAGAGGAATTAGTTCTGAGGAATTAGACGAGTGTATAAATTTGTCAGCACCAATAGTACAACGTTAGGCATGAAACAAGCCATGCATAGTTGTATAACAGCACTGGAGTACTGCCACACGTCATCTTTTTGCTGATGGTTGATTCTGTTCCTGTTTGTCACCATGTAGAAACAAGCAAAATAGCAATCAAGCAAGAGACCAAGGTTCAATATTCTGCATCATAAAAAAATCATCAATATTCTGACAACTACATTGGTTTACTACAGCCATTCTACTAATGGGAAGAAACCCAACCTTCCTGGCTGAAGATAGATAGTTTGGCTGCCAAGATGGTACGACAATCTCCCGACCTTCGAGCAAAGCATATACCGGCTACTCCCTCCGTTCCTAAATATTTGTCTTTCTAGAGATTTCAACAAATGACTACATACAAAGCAAAATGAGTGAATCTAAACTCTAAAATATGTCTACATACATCCGTATGCGATAGTCCATTTGAAATGTCTAGAAAGACAAATATTTAGGAACGGAGGGAGTAGAAGTGAAGCATACTTTCGCTGAAGAGCATCTTACTCCATGTCATCTAGGGAAGAGCACTATAATTAATTTGTCAGCGAAGCTAGTCAGCGTGGCTGACAAATTTTTTATTTTTTTCGCTTTATTTTTTTTGTTTTATTTATTTTTGAGTTGTTTTTTTGCTGTATTTAGAGTTTCTTTGTGAATATTTTTGCTTTAGGTACAAAAAATTACAAACTTTCTGTTAGTGCCGTTAGTTTTCAAATTTGAATAGTTTAAATTTTGAATTATTTGAAATTTGTGTGAATCACTAGTTTGTAAATAACTTAACTTTGAAAAAAGTTTTTTCAGTGATTCTTTTTTTTATGTTTAATATTAGTGTGTTTTATCATTCTATTCAATTTGGTAATGCTTAGGTTATTTAAAAAATGAAATGCCTTTGTAACAGTTTAGTTTTCGTCGGAAACCCTGATACTTCGAAAGAGATTGTCCATTTTGTACACGAAGTGCTTCCAGTTTTTGTCGTAACCCTCTCTACTTTCTTGCACATGCTATTTGTATGAAATTATGATACCATGCCAACTTTCAACCTTTTCTGAATTCATTTGAAATGGTTTTCAATTTCAGGGTCATTTAGCTGGAAAAAATCAGTAAATGCATGAAAAGAATTTTGCACATAAAATTTCTTCGCGTTTCAAATGCCAAAACACATAACTACCCTAACTATTACAGACATTCCCTCCTGGGTGTGAAACATAGAAGAAAGTGATGATAGTGAAGTCGATCACATCCCAGATCTTTGGGTGTGAAACTTTTTCTTCGCGTCTGTCCCTTTGCGCCGTAGCCATGGAAAATCTTCATCATTTAACTGGATGCTCGGGTCAATATTCACTGTGAATGGAGCAATTTCATCAAACTTTTCATAATCTTCTTACATGTCTGTCTTGTCATCCACTCCCACGATGTTTCTTTTTCCTGAAAGAACTATGTGGCGCTTTGGCTCGTCGTATGATCCATTCGCTTCCTTATCTTTTCTTTTTCTCGGCCTGGTAGACATGTCTTTCACATAAAAAACCTGCGCCACATTATTGGCTAGGACGAATGGTTCGCCTGCATACGCAAGATTGTTGAGATCCACTGTTGTCATTCGGTACTACGAGTCTTCCGTTACCCCGCCTCGTGTCATATTGACCCATTTGCACTGAAACAAAGGGACCTTCAAATCACCTGATCCATAATTAAGTTCCCATATGTCCTCTATGTAACCATACTATGTTCCTTTCCCATGTTGGTTGTTGCATCAAAGTGAACACCACTGTTTTGGTTGGTGCTCTTCTTATCTTGGGCGATCGTGTAAAATGTATTCCCATTTATCTGGTACCCTTTGAAAGTCATTATATTCGAAGATGGTAACTGGGACAGCGAGTACATGTCATTTTGAATATCGCCATCATTCAGGGCACGTTTCTGCAACCAACCGGAGAAAGTCCTCGTTTGTTCGCGTGTAATCCAGTCGTCAGACTTCTCCGGGTGTTTGGACTGTAGAAAATTCTTGTGTTCCTCCATATATGGAGCCACCAAGGCGGAATTCTGTAGAACTGTGTAGTGTGCTTCAGTAAGAGAATGCCCGTCCATACATATTATTTAATGCCCTCCTAGCGTGCCTTTTCCTTCCAGTCTGCCCTTATGCCGCGATTCAGGAACACCAATCGGCTTAAGGTCAGGAATGAAGTCAATACAAAACTCAATGACCTCCTCATTTTCATGGCCCTTCGAGATGCTTCCTTCTGGCCTAGCACGGTTATGAACATATTTCTTCAAGACTCCCATGAACCTTTCAAAGGGGAACATATTGTATAGAAATACAGGAGCCAAAACGTTAATCTCTTCGCAAAGGTGAACTAGGACATGCGTCATGATGTTGAAGAAGGATGGTGGAAACACCAACTCGAAACTGACAACATATTGCACCAAATCATTCTGTAACCTTGGTATGATTTCTGGATCGATTACCTTCTGAGAGATTGCATTGAGAAATGCACATAGCTTCACAATGGCTAATCGAACGTTTTCCGGTAGAAGCCCCCTCAATGCAACTGAAAGGAGTTGCGTCATAATCACGTGGCAGTCATGAGACTTTAGGTTCTGGAACTTTTTCTCTGCCATGTTTATTATTCCCTTTATATTCGATGAGAAGCCAGACGGCACCTTCATGCTGAGCAGACATTCGAAGAAGATTTCCTTCTCTTCTTTGGTAAGAGCGTAGCTGGCCTGACCCTGATGTATGCCGTCTTTTCCGTGCATACATTGCTGGTCCTCCCGTGCCTCTGGTGTATCTTTTGTCTTCCCATAGACGCCCAAAAAGCCAAGCAGGGTCACGCAAAGATTCTTCATCATGTGCATCACGTCGATTGCGGAGCGGACCTCTAGGTCTTTCCAATATGGCATGTCCCAAAATATAGATTTCTTCTTCCACATGGGTGCACGTCCGTCAGCGTCCTTCGGAACAGGTTTTCCGCCAGGACCCTTTCCAAAGATTACCTCCAAATCCTTGACCATATCATGTACATCAGCACCAGTACGGTGGCGAGGCTTCATCCGGTGATCCGCCTCACCTTTGAAATGCTTGCCTTTCTTTCTTACAGGATGCCTTGTCGGAAGAAATCGACGATGTCACAGGTACACATTCTTCCTACAACTATCCAAATATATACTATCGGTATCATCCAAACAGTGCGTGCATCCGCGGTATCCCTTGTTTGTCTGTCCTGAAAGGTTACTGAGAGCAGGACAATCATTAATGGTCACGAACAGCAACGCCTTTAGGTCAAATTCTTCCTGTCCGTGCTCATCCCACGCACGTACAACTGTTCCATTCCACAGCTGTAATAGTTCTTCAACTAATGGCCTTAGGTACACATCAATATCGTTGCCGGGTTGCTTAGGGCCTTGGATGAGCACTGACATCATAATGAACTTCCGCTTCATGCACAATCAAGGAGGAAGGTTATACAAACATAGAGTCACAGGCCAGGTGCTATGGTTGCTGCTCTGCTCCCCAAAAGGATTAATGCCATCTACGCTTAGACCAAATCATACGTTCCTTGGGTCACCTGCAAACTCCTCCCAGTACTTTCTCTCATTTTTTCTCCACTGCGAACCGTCAGCGGGTACTCTCAACTTTTCGTCTTTCTTACGGTCTTCTGCGTGCCACCGCATCGCTTTCGCATGCTCTTTGTTTTGGAACAAACGTTTCAACCGTGGTATTATATGAGCATATCACATCACCTTGGCAGGAATCTTCTTCCTGGGGCGCTTGCCCTCGACATCACCAGGGTCATCGCGACTGATCTTATAACGCAATGCACCGCATACCGGGCAAGCGTTCAAATCCTCGTACTCACTGCGGTAGAGGATGCAGTCATTTGGGCATGCATGTATCTTTTGCACCTCTAACCCTAGAGGGCAGACAGCCTTGTTTGCTTCATATGTACTCTCGGGCAATTCGTTGTCCTTTGGAAGCATATTCTTTATCATTACCAGCAACTTTCCAAATCCCTTGTCAGATACACCATTCTTTGCAGTCCATTGCAGCAATTCAAGTGTGGTGCCCAATTTTTTTTGTCAGCTTCGCAATTCGGGTACAACAATTTCTTGTGATCCTCTAACATGCGCTGCAACTACGTCCTCTCTAGATCACTTGCGCAGTTTCTCTTTGCATCGGCAATGGCCCGACCTAGATCATCAGCGGGCTCATCTGATGCCTCTTCTTCAGCTTCTTCCCGCATTGCCAGCTCAGCTTCTTCCCGCATTGCCAGCTCAGCTTCTTCCCCCATTGTTGTATCATCGTATTCAGGGAACCCATGGCCAGGATAGCCGTCGTCGTCCTCTTCTTCTTCATTGTCTTCCATCATAACCCCTATTTCTCCGTGCTTTGTCCAAACATTATAGTGTGGCATGAAACCGGACTTAAATAGGTGGACGTGAATGGTTTTTTCTGTAGAGTAACTGTGACCATTCTTACAGCCAGCACATGGACAAGGCATAAAACCATCCGCCCACTTGTTTGCCTCAGCGGCCCGCAGAAAAGTATGCACGTCATTAATGAACTCGGGAGAGCATCGGTCATCATACATCCATTGTCGGCTCATCTTCATTACACAACACCAAATAGACCAAATTAATACAAGTTCATACATAAAGTTCATACGTAAAGTTCATATACAACACTTAATTAAATGCAACATACAAATAACTCTCTAGCTAAAGAATTTAAATGCAACAACAAATGCGATGAAGATCGCAACTAAGGTAACAATTGATCCAACAGCATAATGATACCAAGCCACACTATCAATGACATATTTTCTAATCTTTCTAATCTTCAACCTCATTTTCTCCATCTTGATCTTGTGATCATCGACGACATCGGCAACATGCAACTCCAATTCCATCTTCTCCCCCTCAATTCTTTTCAATTTTTCTTTCAAATACTCGTTTTCTCCTTCAACTAAATTTAACCTCTCGACAATAGGGTCGGTTGGAATTTCCGGTTCACATACCTCCTAGATAAAAATATCTATGTCAACTTGATGGGCATAATTTTTCATAAACACGAAATGCAACAACTAGTTTTAAAAGAGAATATACCACATCCGAATCATAACAAGGACGAGGGCCGACGGTGATGGATATCAAAACCATGGCACTATGTATAACAAACAACGTACGAGTAAGATAATTATACGAGTAACCATATATCCAAATCACATAAACATCAATTTGGTAATGTAAAACATTCATGAACAAGAGCCTCATCAGAAGGTGCTGCCGGCGACGGGACGGTGCGGGCGATCGACGGTGGTTACGACGGAGATTTAGAAGGCACTAAGTAAACCACACCTACATATGCAAACTAAGTGTTATTTTTTACCTCAAATTGCATATAAATCAAATACTAGCAAATATAATTATTCCTCCCAAATTAATCACTATACAAAGCATTGCAAGAGCTAATCTAGCAATGAGAGTTGAAAGGAGAAAGTTGCTAACCTTTGTGATCATTTGAATGGATGGGGGCCTTCAAATCTTGACAAATTTTGGGCAAAATTTGTGAGGAGCTCGAGGAGAGAGGGGGAAGAACAGAGGAAGTGAGGGGAAATGGGAAGAACAAAGTGGCTCGGGGGGACGAAGGGTATATGTACGTCGACCTTTAGTACCGGTTCGTGCCACGAATCGGTATTAAAGGTGCTGGACGGGCCCCAGACTGACAACACCCTGCCACCACCCTCTTTAGTACCGGTTCGTGGCACGAACCGGTACTATAGGTTCGCCACGAACCGGTACTAATGAGAACGGCCGGCTAGCCGTTGGAACCGGCACTAATGGACACATTAGTGCCGGCTCAGAACCAAACCGGCACTAATGTGTCTCATATTAGGTCCTTTTTCTACTAGTGATTAGCTAGTCTCATAGGTTACCAGCTCAGGATCTGACTCGACTCAAACAATTTTCAGTTTATTTGAGTCAGTCTTGTTGTTGCCTACGAGTTGTCTTGACTCTTGATAGGCTCGGTCAGATTTAGTCTCGTGGGATGGAATTGGAAGGCTTTTGCTGACAAAAGAGTTTTAGTGCATGAAAAACAACACAATTTGAAGTCAGTGGCATCCCCGGTAGCCCTTAGGCGTTCTATTTCTAACAGGATTCATGATTATATTGCTCTTTCCAAATCGTAAAATTCACTTGATGGAGTAGTATTATTAGTCTGGGTAAAATGTAGGTGATCCGCATTTTGCATGGATAAGAGATTCCTTAGAATTAACATGCAATTTTCGGTGACAAAAAGTGTAATCAGTACAGATATGTTCGAATAGTGTATGTAATAACATAATTGCCCTGGCGATTGTTGTTGTTGCCGCCGTCATTGTCGTTGTTGCCATCTCCCCAGCGGCCGCCTCCGCGGTTGCCGCCACGGCCTGTGCCGTGCTTGTTGCGGTTGCCGCGACGCTCTGGGCGGCCCTCGAGAAGCAGCTTGAGCTCGTGGCAGTCTTCGGTGCTGTGGGAGTACATCTTATGGTAGGCGTAGAAGGGCGACCATCCTCCTTAGCCTTGCCGCTGTCGCGTGGCGGGACCATTGCGCTTGGCGTCCTTGCCCTGGGGCTTGACGGCGCTAGGCTCAACATCAGATGGCTAGGCGATGAACTCATGATAAATCAAACTGGTGTGTCTAAAAAAATGTTTTATTCTGCAAACTGAATCAAATGACAGTTGATTTGAAGGCGAACAACTGGCACATGAAACAGTTACCAAATAAGTTTGCGCGCCATGCATTCTAGCTACAAGCTAATTAAGATATAAATAAATATGTTAAAATGAAGACAGACTAAAATACAATATAAGACTTTTTTGTTGGAGAAGTGGTGGAGGGCAGTGTCTTCGTCGAAGAAGACGAGCCTGGCGGCGAACACGGCCGCAGCGGAGATGTTTTCAGGGGCTGGGTTTTTTGTTTTTTTTCTGGGGGGGGGTGTGGGGTTTTGTAAGGTTAATTTACGGGTTTCATATATTCTATTAGCCAGCTAATAGAGAGAAGTGTCCTCTCTTATCTCCGTGCTTGGTCGATGCTACGTATAGAGAGGACTCGACACGCTAGCTAGCTAGTAAGCAAATGAAGGAAACTATTCAATACAGAAGATCGTCATGAACATATACAGAAGTGATCAACCTCTCCTTCTCCGAGAGATTGGTCGAACAACAAGTTTTCGTATACCTTACCGACGCTACTGGCTATATATGTAAGATCTCTTACGATACCCTAACATATGAACTCAACTTCCACATGCAGCATGGTGGTATTCTCCGGCTTTATTGATGACGTGGTCAAGAAAGAATCCAGCCAATTCCTCTTGAATTGCTCGCATGCGATCTTCTGGTAGAAGTTCATTCCGCATCTCCCACATCTAATTTGAATAAGGGGTTCAATACATATATATGAATGAAACTCAACAGAGATGATGGTAATAAAATAAACTTTTTGTCTGCTAAGCACAGTCAATGTTTGCAGGTCGGCCTCGATGATGGTACTGACGCCAACATCAACACTGACGGCACTGACACCGATAGCGGCGCCGAGACCGGCGGGAAAGGTACGGGCGGGGAAGATACCGGCACCGATGCCGCTACCGGAGAGAAGAAGCAGAAGAAGCAGAGGATACGAAAACCTAACAAACTCGACATCGTACGACTGGTGATGACAAAGATGGCACCTGACAAGTTTGAGCCATTAGAGCCGGAAGAACCTCGCAAGTGCTATGGGAACCAAGTAGGATGCATCCTACGGGAATGCGCGAGCATCAATGATGATGACTTAAGGAGTAAAGAACATTTGAGGCAGTTGCTCCTGACGAAGTTGCACAAGAGATTCAAGTTCCCTGACCGGGATGATAGCATAGAGCAATCGTGGAATGATCCGAAGATGAAAAAGATTAACAATCACGCCATGGGCATGTTCAACAATGATTTGGCCTCTTGGAAAGGGAGGGTGAAACGAGCTATTGAGGTTGAGGAACCCCTGTCCAAGATTCTGGAGGAAAATCCGACACTTACGGAAGAGGAGTTCGAACAGTTCAAGGACACTTGCTCTACCAAGGCAGCCAAGGCTAAGGCTGCGAAATTCAAGAGCCTTCAGCAAAGGAACACGGGGAAACATTGCCTCGGAAGCCGTGGCTACCTTGGCAGAAGGCCCATATGGGATAAGGAGGGCGCGAAACGTGAAGCCGCGGGTCTCCCTGACCCCTTCGCGAAGTTCACCAACCACTTGGAGCATGACTTCATCAAGGCCCGCTATAAGTGGGACAAGAAAAAGAAGGTTTTTTTACACGCACGAGATCACAAAGAGATTGATTAAATTACTGGTAGTTATTCTTTTACCACCTTACATTTAGCTCCTGATCAAGTCGACTACACATTCGTAAACGGTTCACGTTCCTTCTACAGGAGAAGCAACACCAGCTTGTAGACGAAATCCCTACTTCGCCGATGAGGCCCAAGTGGGACACCCCTCTCAACCGGGCCTTGAATGAACTTAAGGTACTCTCTTTGGGCCAGCGGCCTCAATATGGATGTGTGCATGGCGCCGGAAACAGCACCACGTGGAAGGTGTTTTACAACGGGCCCAAAGGCCAAGAAGCAGAAAAAGAAGTTTAATTAGGTGGACATCGACGAGAAGGTGAAGCTTGCGGTCGAGAAAAAAGCAGCTGAGGATGCGCAAAAAGCAGCCGAGGAGAAACATGATTTTCTACAGCAGGCAGTAGATGCAGCTGTAAATGGCTGCAGAAATGATTTCGCTACTAACTTGGTCCCGGCTGTCATCAACTGGACGAAGGAAAATCCAGACAAGATGGTACATGATTTCTCCATGCCTAGTTTCGTCGGGAGCAACTCAGTGAACAACACAACCGCACCATCACCTGCTCACGCAACCTGGCCTGCTCTCGCACCCGCACCCGCACCCGTACCATCTCATAGCAACCCGTCCTCAGTCTCTGGTGCGCTAGGCGGTTTGGCTGAGCTCGGCGCCTTCACGGTAATTACATGTCACACCAACATATATATCTAGAATATTCCATTTTCGTTGCCTTTCGGATGTTCTACGCCACAAACATGTGTTTGCAGGCAGACGAAACCCCATGCACCATACTCTACTTGATCAAAGGCTAGAAGGTGGACGTGGGAAAGGGGGTGATAACGAAGCCCTTGCAACTCACGTTCCACAACCAGCCGATGCCCGCTGAGAACTTTAGGGTTAACTTGTCCAGTGTGAAATCGGGGCATCAGGATTTGTCTCCTCCGTTATGACTAGGGGGAGAGGACGATGAGAACCTGCTGCGGATTGGAAGCTGCAAGGGTTCGGTGCTTCTATGGCCGAAGAATCTTCTTCGTCTAGAGCCGGCCGAGAGCACACCAATAACCACACATCAACAAGCATGTATGGAGACCACCACCCTGCCTACGCAATTACCAGCTCCTGTAGTGCCAGATGAGAGCGGCGGACGACGTGATTAAGGGGGTCCAATAGTGGCTGATGTAATCGTTCCCGTAGAACAAAGAATGGATGATGAGATGGAGGATATGGAGGACCCAACGGGTTTCCTCAATACATGCGCCTATGACGGTGACTTAGATATGATGAGTCAGCCATATGAAGAATCGGGCTATCAGCATGCTGATGAGGATATGGATGATTTGCCTTGGCAGGAACGTCCTAGCAAGGATTACAAGAAGTCTCTATTCATGAAATCCTCATAGGACACGCCTGAAGATGCCGCCTCAACACAAGCTCAACTAGTCGGGGGTCGTACAGTGCTTAGCCCGGCAACACTGGGCTAGGGGTTAAGGATGGTTCTGGAAGGTGTGCCCAAGAAAAAAAGGAGAGGAAGAGACCAGGGAAGATAGGCTTAGTTGCATGCAAACAAGCCAGAGCACATAGTAGCCAGACGGTGGATTCTGAAGAGTGTGTACTCGTCAAAGGTGCGGCCATGTTCCATGTCATGGCCGAGCCGATGCTACTGCCGAAGCCGCTA
The DNA here is from genome assembly GCA_963921465.1 of Triticum timopheevii. NCBI lineage: Eukaryota > Viridiplantae > Streptophyta > Magnoliopsida > Poales > Poaceae > Triticum > Triticum timopheevii. The sequence goes on along the minus strand of OY997270.1, from coordinate 480,826,973 downwards.
GAGGCACTATCAGGGGATCTCAGGAGACTGCACGACCATGTATTGTCGACTGAGAAAAGCCTACTAGCCTCGAAGGATCCAGGATATCCGACATACGTGGCTCGTGTACCTCAGGGGAAGTGCTACGTTGACACACGGCCAGCAGAGGTGTTCTTCCTATGGTTTGACCATATCTTCGCGATGTTTCTGACAAGGCGGCTCGATTTTACAATCGTCCGCCTTTTTGCGCTACATATGAGCTTCGTCGTGAAGAGAGAAGAAGTCTCACAAATCTATGTGGTGTGTACTACATGCATGTTTCCTTCTTGAGTCTCAGCGATGAGGGAGTCCTGGATTAGGGGGTGTCCGGATAGCCGGACTACCATCATCGGCCGAACTATCATCGGCCGGACTATCATCATCGACCGGACTCCAAGACTATGAAGATACAAGATTGAAGACTTCGTCCCGTGTCCGGATGGGACTTTCCTTGGCGTGGAAGGCACGCTTGGCGATACGGATATGTAGATCTCCAACCATTGTAACCGACTCTATTCATACCATAGGCTAGCTTCTAGGGTTTAGCCTCCTTGATCTCGTGGTAGATCCACTCTTGTAACATCCACAATATCAATATAAATCAAGCAGGACATAGGGTTTTACCTCCATCAAGAGGGCCCGAACCTGGGTAAAACATCGTGTCCCTTGTCTCCTGTTACCATCCGCCTAGACGCACAGTTCGGGACCCCCTACCCGAGATCCGCCGGTTTTGACACCGACATTGGTGCTTTCATTGAGAGTTCCTCTGTGCCGTCATCGATAGGAAGGATGCCTCTTCCCGTCTTCAAGGACGGTATCTTCGCCAAAGGAGCCTTGGCCGCCGGCCAAACTATACGGCTAGGTGGTTTTCTTATGACCGCCTGTCCGGCCACCGCTCCGACAATGACTTCTCAAGTCGTTAAAAGCAATCTTCACGTCAGCTCGGAATTTGCCGAGCGGCTAGATCCAATAGAGCTTTCGTCTGTCAACGAGCTCTTGGATCGCATCGCCGCCCTGGGAGTCGCTACAGACTACAATCAGATTGGCTTAAAACCGATCTGAGAGAGATTAACTCTCCCCAGGTCACCCACCACGTTGCGGTGGTAGAGGAACAATGCGGCGACTCTTCTTCTGTATTGAAAACTAGTCATGTCCGGTCTCCCAAACCCTGCATGCCGGATTCCCGCGGAGGGACAAACTTCGATCGAGCACTGAACTTAAAATCAGGCCTCGTTCCGGACTCGTTGAACAATGTCCAGCAATCAAAGCTTCCAAATTTGGAAACTTCTCGGCCTTCGAGCCTTGAGATGGGTAGGGTTCCGGACTTAATTCCACCCACCCGACCAGATATATGCGATCTATCTCTAATCCGGCAAGAGTCCGCTGAAACAGTACATCACTACTGGGCCAGATTCCTCCTAGTTATGGACAGGATAAAGGACTACCGAGAGGAAAACACAATCTCAATTTTTTGTAATAATTGCACGGACGAGGGAATCTTGAACGCCGTCAGTCGTCATGAAATTACACGCTTTGCCAACCTGCCGTCCATAGTGCAAAAGTACTGTGCGATGGAGAGTGTCCGGGAAACCAAAAATAAATTTTGGGACAATCCGGCCCCGAATACAACCCTAGTCCGCAACAAAAGGGTGCACTATACTCAGGCACCGGACACAAAAATCAAAAAGCAAATACCCCATAGAGGGCACGGAACCGTACTGAAGGGATGGCTTAGCGGACCCTGTAAAATTCACAGTACAGAAGGTGCCGTCCCAACACATAGCCTTCGAGCATGTTGGATATTACGGCAGGTGGCCAAAAGTGGAGAGGAGCTTCTAGCCCCGGAAAACCACTCCAACAATATCGGTACGGTATCAACAGTCTTCGAGACTTTTGCATCAAATAATATGCGGAAACGAACAATCCGCAACCTCGCCGAAGTCTACCAAGTAGCAACAACTAATCCATGGAGCGACACAGCCATCACCTTCAACACCAGCGATGAACCAAAATTCCGAACAGCCCGAGCTCCAGCCGCACTGGTACTTAGTCCAATAGTGGATGGCTTTCGACTTACAAAGGTCCTCATGGATGGCGGCAGCAGGTTAAACCTCATCTACGAGGAAACCCTTAAAAAAATGGAAATAGACTGGAGCCGCATTGAGTGAAACAGCACAACCTTCAGAGGAATAATCCCTAGCCGGGAAGCGCGCTGCACAGCAAAAATCACACTCGATGTGGTATTCGGCTCGCCGGACAATTACAGATCCGAAGAAGTCACATTCCAAGTGGCCCCGTTCAACAGCGGATATCACGCTATATTAGGACGAGAGCATTCACAATGTTTCAAGCCGTACCCCATTACGGGTACATGAAGCTCAAAATGCCTGGGCCCGGCAGAATAATCACTCTCGCTAGTGATCCGGACATAGCACTCCGCGCCGAAAACAAGACAGCCACATTAGCCTTAGAGGCACTATCCGAAGCCCTAGCGGCAGAGGAACTCACCGCGCTGCGCTCTATGGTGAATAGGGACGATGTGATACTCGATAAGAGATCCAAGTCCACCTCCTTTAAACCAGCAGCTGAAATAGTAAAATTCCAGGTCCACCCAACGGACCCGACGAAGACGGCCTCCATCGGGGCACAATTGAACCCTGATGTAGACGCCGCACTGCGAGAATTCCTTCGGGAAAATTGGGACATTTTCGCCTGGCACCCCTCGGATATGCCCGGAATCCCACGCAGATTGGCAGAACACAGCCTAAACATCCTAAAAGGATTCAAGCCAGTCAAACAGGCTCTTCGACGATTTTTCGAACCCAAAAGACAGGCAATGGGAGAAGAGCTAGCCAAACTATTGGAAGCCGGATTCATCAGAGACATCAAACATCCGGATTGGCTAGCAAACCTGGTAATGGTACCAAAGAAGGACAAATCCTGGCGCCTATGTGTCGATTTCAAAGACCTGAATAAAGCCTGCCCAAAGGATCCCTTCCCCCTCCCCCGCATCGATCAAATCATCGATGCCACTGCCGGGCGCGATTCATTGTGCTTCCTGGACGCATACTCCGACTATCATCAAATCAAGATGGCAGAAGCGGATCAAGCCGCAATGGCATTCATTACTCCATATGGACCATTCTGCTTCAACACGATGCCCTTCGGACTTAAAAACGCCGGTGCAACATATATGCGCATGATTCACACATGTCTGGCTACCCAAATCAGCAAAACAGTAGAGGCATACGTAGACGACATAGTCGTCAAAACTAAATACGTTGAAACTCTAGTAGACGACTTGAGGCTCACATTCGACAACCTCAGAGCATATGACATCAAGCTGAATCCGGACAAATGCGTTTTCGGCGTACCAGCTGGAAAGCTACTGGGCTTCATCGTATTCGGTAGAGGAATTGAAGCAAACCCAGCCAAGATCCGAGCTCTGTCGCAGCTAGATATCCCCAAAGACCTCAAGCAAATACAAAAATTGACTGGATGTGTGGCGGCTCTAAGCCGCTTTATCTCCCGTCTAGGAGAAAAGGCACTGCCCCTCTATCGCCTCCTTAGGCGCACCAAACACTTCGAGTGGACGGATGCTGCCACCGCCGGACAAGAGGAAATAAAGGCCATATTGGCAACAAATCCAGTCCTGGCTGCGCCCAACCTGGGCGAACCAATGTTGTTATACATCGCAGCAACGCATCAAGTTGTAAGCGCGGTACTCGTCGTCGAACGAGAGACAGAAGGGCATAAATTCCCTCTTCAAAAACCAGTATACTACATATCCACTGTGTTAACCCCCTGCAAGTCCCATTACCCGCACTATCAGAAGATAGCGTATGCGGTGTTCATGGCATCCCGGAAGCTCCGACACTACTTTCAAGAGTGTTCGATAACAGTGGCCTCTGAAGTACCACTTAACGACATTATAAACAACCGCGATGCGACGAGCAGGATGGCAAAATGGGCCATTGAGCTCTTACCATTTGATATAACTTACAAACCTTGGCGACCTGTAAAGTCACAAGTTTTGGCTGACTTTGTCGCTGAATGGACCGAAGCTGAACTCCCTAAAGAGTACGGCGCATACTCCAATTGGATTATGCACTTCGATGGCTCTAAAATGTTGGCCGGATTGGTGGCTGGCGTCGTATTGACGTCCCCGACCGGGGACACAGTCCAATACGTACTTCAGATAATGTACACGGACTCCAACAACGCAGCCGAATACGAGGCCCTTTTACATGGTCTCCGGATGGCAATCTCCATGGGCATTCAACGCCTAGAGGTGCGCAGGGATTCAAACCTCGCAATATACCAAATAAATGGAGACTTTGACACCAAAGATCCAAAAATCGCAGCATATCGCAACGCTGTCCTAAAAATGTCAGCTCGGTTCGACGGACTCGAATTCCCTCACATAGCCAGGGATAATAACCAAGCGGCCGACGTATTGGCACGCATCGACGCAAAACGTGACACTGTCCCTCCAAACATCTTCCTGGAGCGGCTGTTCAAGCCATCCGTACTATGGGAAGAGGAGTCTGGAAATAACAAACCGGAAGTAGCCACACCAACCGACACAGAGCAATTTGACATAAGCGGCGATTCCGCCGATGAAATAACACATTCATCCCACGACATAATGGCCGTAATCGCCCCGTGGACGGAGCCATTCCTAGCCTACTTGCTTAGGCAGGAACTTCCTGAAGACCAAAATGAGGCCCGCTGCATAGTTCGGCGATCTAAAGCCTACAAGGTCCATGAGGGAGAACTTTATAAGAAAAGCACAACCGGAGTCCTTCAAAGATGCATCTCCGAAGAGGAAGGGCGAGACCTCCTGGCTGAAATTCATGCCGGACTAGGCGGACACCATGCAGCAGCCCGGGCCCTTGTAAGAAAGGCATTCCGTACAGGATTTTATTGGCCGACCGCCCGGGCAGATGCTCAGGACTTAGTCCAAAGATGCGTCGGTTGTCAGCTCTTTGCTAATCATAGCCATATGCCACCCACCTCCCTCAAAACTATACCCATCACCTGGCCGTTCACGGTCTGGGGGCTTGACATGGTTGGACCACTTAAAGGGGGAACCCACAAGCAAAGATACCTATTGGTCATGGTGGATAAATTCACCAAATGGATAGAGGCCAAGCCAGTTAAAATGGCAGAGTCCGGACCAGTGATAGACTTCATATCCGGGGTAGTACACCGTTACGGTGTCCCCCACAGCATCATCACCGATAATGGCACGAACTTCACGGCTGATGAGATTAAATCATGGTGCAAAAATATGGGCATCAAGCTCGATTACGCTTCAGTCTATCACCCTCAAACCAACGGTCAAGTAGAACGAGCAAATGTTCTAATAATGAGCGGCATCAAGCCCAGACTAGGGCGGTCCCTTACGAAATCAGACACACACTAGGTAGAGGAGCTCGACTCCATACTCTGGGGGCTGCGGACAACGCCTAACCGTACTACCGGATTGACACCATTTTTTATGCTATACGGCGCAGAAGCAGTTTTGCCCTGCGACATCATTCATGACTCACCTCGAGTGCGCATGTACGAAGAAAGAGAAGCCGAGTTGGATCAGCAGGACAGCTTGGACGCATTGGAGGAAGAACGCGACGTCGCCAAGGCTCGTTCCGCATTTTATCAGCAACAGGCTCGAAGATACCAAAGCAGAGAAGTACGGGCCAAGACTTACAACGTTGGCGAACTAGTTCTACGCCTGCCGGACAAGAAAAAGGACAAGCTCAAGCCCAAATGGGAAGGCCCTTTCATCATCGATCAAGTCCTGACCGGCGGAGCGTACCGTCTACGAAATGCATCGGATAACCGACTCGAGCCGAACCCATGGAACGCAGCCCGCCTCCGAAGATTCTATGCCTAGCGCCGGACTAAGAGTTCGTCCCTTTCCCCCGTCCAAATTTTTTACACTTCAGCTGCCTTTTTGTTTCTCTTTTTTCCTCTCACCCTTATTCATAACAGCCTTAAAAGGCTTATTTGCGCATAGTTCGCACGTAATTGATGTGCTATCCGCACTCACTATACCTGGGGGCTTCTTTACAAGAAGCTTAATTATAAGGGCTTCATGCCCAGCACGCGTGTTAAACTTCCACACGTACCATTTATTCACCAATATATGCATCGATATGACTTAAGTTTTGGCCAAGCTGGGTTGCCTGGCTCCTGTGCTTACCCCTACGTTCCCGATTGTTCGGCTAGGAGGTAAAGGGAGCACCTCTGCGATTGTTACAACCGGGTCAGCCGGATGTGTACCTCAGACTGGGTGAAGCTAAAAGCTAGCGTTCTTAAGGGAATATTCGGTCGGTGATTTGAAAGATGATTTTCTACCAATTTATTTATCTGCCCCCAGATGTTATCCTGCTCTTTTCGCAGTCCGGACATGCACTTTAGGGCATGCCTCCCCTAGAGGAAAGGAACCCTTAACGGAACTATTCTCCCTGGAAGATGTTTCTTACTAACCATGTAATATAACATAACTAGTTGGGCACTTGTCTGATAAAGCACTAATGACCCCTACGCCTGGTCTCCACGCATACCCCGGTTGTTTCATAGCCGAGAAGGTATTCGGACACACTCCGGACTCTAGGGTCCTGAGGTCGAAGCGAAAAGGTCGGCAAAGACAAACGATCTACAATCCGGATAGAAGGCATTTTACATGTCATTTTATAATACATTGTCAAATCGACTGACTGTATTCTTCCTCAATCCCGTCTAACAGGCTGTCTAATTTACAGTCCTGTTGGGAAAACTTAGCGGCCAATTCTACTTGGCCGTATACTAAACTCACAGGGATCTCCTTCCCATCGGGCGCCATAGGTCCGACTTCGGCCATGTGGTTGGGATCCGCCTTCTTGTGCCGTGTCTTCACCATGGCCCAGGCCTCCCTGGCACCTTGGCGGCAGGCTGGAATCTTCCACAAATGGAAGCGCTGCTGCACTCCCTGAAGCTTCTCCGCAAGCTCCCCAAGGCCCTCGGGTAGGGAGAAGGCTGGCCATAAAGCCTGGATGATGCTGCGCATTGCTTGCCAAACTCGTTCGATCAGTTGCAACAGCTCGGGAAGTTGATCACCCGTTGATACGGGCATCTCCTCCGCAGGACGACCTGTGAGTATACCTACAGACATATTTTGTGAATTGACTTCCTCGCCGAACTCTTCTTTTTCAAAGGAGTTCGCTCAAGCACTTACTATAGATGCCGCGACGAAGCCGCTGATTCTCCTTAACGGAGCCAGACAGCTTGGCCCGAACGCCTTTCAGCTCTTCTCCAAGCTGGGCATGGGCATCCTGGAGCTTGTTCCTTTCGTGCTGCACCTTATGCAGCACCCTCTCGCCGGCCTTCAACTGGTGCAGAAGTTCTTGCCTGTCCAGATCTTATCCGGCAGCACCTGCAACGTCATTATCAGACTTGCACACAGGCCGAACACTACTAATCTTTTTAAATAATGGGTTACCAGGAGAGGTCCCTGTGTTTCCTCCTGCGGTAGTGAGTGCGGCCTCAAGTTGAGCCTTACACTCTTGCAGCTCCTGAGACAGCTGGGTATTCTTCTTGGAAAGATCCTACAGTTCAAATGATCCTTAAATCAGTTAATACAACTACTTTAAGTCTCGGGGGCTACTGGCATATACAACTATTAAATCTCTTACCCGTATGTCTTTTACATACTGCTCTGTGGCTCTGGTCAAACCATCTTGAGCGGCACGGAGGTGCGCGTCCCCTGCGTTAAAGGCATTCAACGCATCAGGGGAGAAGCACGCGTCACGAAAAACTGTCCGGTGGCGCCTGTGGTTCATCGCGCTCTCCACCTCAGATTTGGTGGCGGACAGTCTGTCGGCATCCTCCGTTGGAGGAGTATCTGGCTCGCGCCTTGCGCTCGCCTCCCCCTCCGGACCAGGCGCTGGAGCTTGGCTGGTAGAGGCCGGATTGGCAACCTCTATGCCCGCAGTCCGGCGGGCGCTTTTTCTCCTACAAAAGTTATAAGCACTCAAACACTTCCTAGGAACGTTGTTCTAAAAAACGAACCGTGAGATATACCTTTGCGGCGACGCTTCGACTCGCGCTGCACTCCTCTTCCGCCTGCTGGGCCGAACTGACCCTTGTTGGTCAGCCGTCATGGGTTCGGCTTCCTGCCTTGAAGGCGCAGCCTGCACGACACCGTTGTATATGGTGGTCAGAAACGCGCGAAGATGGAGTAGTGGTATTAAGAATCCGGTCATAAGTACCTGGGAAGCCGGTGACAAGCCGGGGTAGTCGGCGGTGATGGCGACTAAAGCATTATCAATGCTGAGCTGATGGAACACCCCATCAATTAGCTCTACCTTTATATCCGGATCCTCTTCGGAGGTCGGATCGAGGGATCTTCCCGGATCCTCGGGTTGCGGAGCCGGACTGTGAATGTCCTCCACATCCCGGCGCAGTTCCTGCGTCAGAATCACAGAGTAAGGAACTCGGGTTTAGAAGCGCGGGTCGGATGAATAAACGTCCGCTTACCCAGCTCTGAGGGTCACTCATAGAAAACCCGTTCAATGGGTTCGTACGGAGGAAGTCTTCTTTCTCCCCCTTGTACAGGCCAGACAGGATCTTCGCCAGATCCTCGGCCGAGCCTGGCCACTTGCGGCCGTGGTGGGTGGCGTCGTCCTCCCCGTTAAAATCCCACATTGGGTGGCCCCTGTATTGCAGCGGCTGCACCCCCCGTATAATGCATGTTGCCATGACTCCAATCATGGTCAACCCGGAATGGGCCAGTAACCTTATCCGGCCCATCAAATAATGGACGCTCTTGTCTTCCTCCAGTTGGGGGCTCCGTGGACGCCAACTAAGGCGTTTCTTCATAGGAGCATTGCTGAACTCCGGGAGGCCGATCCGAACAGGGTCCGGCAGCGGAGCGTCTTCTATATAAAACCATTCCGAAGGCCAGTCTTCGGACGCCTTCTTAGGGGTTCCGGATGGATATCCAGTCCTGGCAACGCGCCATATTTTGTCGCCGCCCACTTGATATATGGACCCCTCGTAAGAGAGGGGTACAAGGCAGAACAACCTCTTCCACAGCGCGAAATGGGGCTCGACGCCCAGGAATAGCTCGCAAAGAGCTATGTAACCCGCAATATGCAGGATCGAGGCGGGCGTGAGGTGATGAAGCTGGAGTCCGTAGAACTCCAGGAGCCCGCGGAGGAACGGATGTACAGGAAATCCGAGCCCCATTATCAGATAGGGGACGAAACATACCCGCTCCCCTTTGTTGGGATTTGGGGTAGCCTCCGCTTGCTTCCCACCTTTGTAGGTGGCCAGCCCGGCTCGAACCGGAAGCATGAAGGCTGGAGGGAGATATCCCCCCGCTTGGAGCTTCACCAGCTCGTTGTGCGGAACAGAGCATCTCCTCCAATCTCCTGGCAGAGGGCTGGGAGCGCGAGAAGAGGAGCCGCATTAACGGTCCAGGTTGGAATGGATTCTTAGTCGAAAGCGCTCCGATGAGTATTAGCGGGAGGAAGATGGTGCGATTTGGATCTGGATTCTTGCCTCTCTTATAGGCAGATTATTCGCACAACTAGGGGGTAAAACATAAAAGACACCCTGGCTTTTCGCATTCATGCGACGCGTGGAACAAGGCCATTACTGGGCGTGGAAGCCAAGAAGCACAACATTTATGAGGAAGCCGGACACTGTTCGGCAGGTACATGGAATTTGAAGGAGAACCCGCCTTGCAACGCCGAAGACTACACACATGCTGGACTTATCGTCATTGAAGCCTGGTTCGGGGGCTACTGAGGGAGTCCTGGATTAGGGGGTGTCTGGATAGCCGGACTACCATCATCGGCCGAACTATCATCGGCCGGACTATCATCATCAACCGGACTCCAAGACTATGAAGATACAAGATTGAAGACTTCGTCCCGTGTCCGGATGGGACTTTCCTTGGCGTGGAAGGCACGCTTGGCGATACGGATATGTAGATCTCCTACCATTGTAACCGACTCTATGTAACCCTAGCCCTCTCCGGTGTCTATATAAACCGGATGGCTCTAGTCCGTAGGACAACAACCATTACAACAATCATACCATAGGCTAGCTTCTAGGGTTTAGCCTCCTTGATCTCGTGGTAGATCCACTCTTGTAACATCCACAATATCAATATAAATCAAGCAGGACGTAGGGTTTTACCTCCATCAAGAGGGCCCGAACCTTGGTAAAACATCGTGTCCCTTGTCTCCTGTTACCATCTGCCTAGACGCACAGTTCGGGACCCCTACCCGAGATCCACCGGTTTTGACACCGATAGGCGACTTTGAGCATGAAACTTCTAGGGAGTACCTCCAAAACTTCAAGGTACAGAATAAGGACTAGGAAATTGTCCTCATGCCTTATCATCCAAAGTAAGTCAGTCCTCGAAAACCCTTTCGTACATTTCAATCACTCCTTCTCGATCATATGGAGAATAATTTGAGGTGTCTTTTTCACCGCAGCAACGGGCGCGCCGTCCTTATCGCTCTTTACCTGCAAGTCTCCCACGCCGTGTATTTGGACCCTACGAGAAAGTACGAGAATAAGGACTACACCCACATACTGAATATTCTAGATGACGCTCTCCAAGGCTTTAGCATTAGGGATGGACACGTGCAGATCAGGAAACAAAGGAACGAGAAGATGGGTTTCACGCATAAAACTAACTTCTTCTGCATCAATGTCCCAAAACCAAGCAAGAAAGATGGATTCTACATCCTCCATCTCATGATTGAGTTCAGCACGGATCACCAAAAGCTTCGCATCACAAACAGAAATGATGATCATATCCGCAAGTGGGTAGAATCTCATGGAGAAGCGGATTATAAACTTAGAGATGAGTTCTTTCGCATCCAAAGGGACATTGCCACGATCATCATGAAAGAAGTCGTCGATGAGAATGGGATGTTCGACCACGGCCCTATATCGTGAGCTGACGTCCGAACTCGCATAGGCATGCAATGTCATGACCTCATGCCTTTCAAGAAGCTAGGGTCCATCCTCGATGATATGGAAGGATGGAACTTCTAGTATTTTAGGATGCCGATGATGATGATATGTGTCGGTTGAACTTGTATACTTTCTGTAGCGATGAAACTTTGTGATGTCCACGGTCCCTGCCAAACTTGCGTAACACTACTTTGTTAGTTTGGGTACGATGACCTGCGTACCTCTAGTTAATTAGTTTGCATACTATATGTTGCATCTAGTTGCTAACCCTTTCTTTTTCGTGTTGCTCTAGTATATTTTGTTGCATATGATTGTACATTCTCTTGATGAAGATGCATCTCTAACAGGCACCTAGCTTCTTGATTGCGAGGAAGCAGTGCTATGTCGTGTACAAAGGGAAGGTTCTAGGGGTGTATGACAAGTGGCCTGAGTGTCAGGCGCAAGTGAATGGGGTCTCGGGCGCCAGCCATAAAGGCTTCGAAAGCAGACACGAAGCAGAAGCTAAATACTTGAGGTTCACGCTAGCATGAGAGGACTTGTAACTGCCGCCTCATGTAATACATAGTTCCGCTCTCACTCACACTAGTAGAAAAGGGGGCAATAGTCCAGGCAGGGCCAGCCCATTAGTCCCGGTTCAGTCCAGAACCGGGACCAATGGGGGCATTTGACCCGGTTCGTGTGCCCCGGGGGCCGGCCGGGCCACGTGGGCCATTGGTCCCGGTTCTTCTGGACATTTTGGTCCTGGTCGGTGGGACGAACCGGGACCAATGGGCCTCGCTCCTGGCCCACCACCATTGGTCCCAGTTGATGGCATGAACCAATTGATGTACGGACACCAAGAGATGACGTACTTTTGCTTATAATTATTGAATGCATGCTAATTTGAATACTACTTTATTTTATGATTTGGTTTTGCTTATTTTATGATTTGGTTTTGCTTATTGAATGCTCATATTGGAAAAGTTGTCCTTCATTCCTGTGTGCTAGACAATTTGGTGTAATAATGCACTCGGGAATGAAAGGAGGAGCTACGTACATCACCGATAGTCAACTCGTGATTAATAATAATGATATAGTTTAATATTTAAATTATGAACATAGGCCGGAAATGTCGTACTCGGACGACGAAAACCGCCCGGGGGAGTGCGACTGGTACCATGACGACCGAGGTATGTGCGACAGATTCATTGAGCTGGACGAAGATCGGCGCTTCAGCATTAAGCTCGAGGAGACCTTCGATGTTCATATGGTACGCAACGACGACAATAGTTTTTTTCGTAATTAAGCACGACTTCAACTATTTTAACGTGTATTTTTCATCTTTTCCAATTCGACTAGCTTATCCCATGCTATGCAAGACGCTATGTCTTAGAGAGGATGGGTTTTGAAGACCATGAAAGTACGGAAACCATAAAAATTCTCCTAAGTACCCATCATGGTGTGGATTTTCAAGTAAAGTTGTACAATGCTGAGAGTGCAACCCATTTTGGTTGCAAAAATTGGGAAGCACTTTGCAAGATGTATGGTTTTTATGAGGGTATGCTTGTCACCATGGATCTTCACTAGTGCAGAACCGGGCAATAGCACCGGTTCGTAAGGCCCTTTAGTGCCGGTTATATAACCGGCACTAAAGTGTGGTCACTAAAGGCCCCCCCCCTTTAGTACTGGTTCAGCACGAACCGGTGCTAAAGGGCAACCACGTGGCACGAGCCAGCTCCGTGGCCCTGGAGCCCTTTAGTACCGGTTGGTAAGACCAACCGGTACTATAAGGTTTGGGGTTTTTTGTTTTATGATTTCTTTTTCATTTAATTTTGTGTTTCTATTTTAATTCTTTTTCATTTGCTGGTATTTTACGATACTACACATTGTACACGTTATGCATATATATATATACATATATATATATATATATATATATATATATATATAATTTCTAGTAGAACCAATCATGCATATATATATATATATATCATCAATGTCTCACAAACCACCATATTAATTAATTCACACATACACACATGTATAGCTATATATAATTTCTCCTACATATGCATGTTGCCTTCGGAGCCAGTGGCATTAGCCTAATTGGTGCCTTCGGAGCACAACGACAATTGGAAGTGGTTTTCATGGGGCGGTAGCGGGTAATAGTATTCTCCCTTCGGATTTATGACCTGGTCGAGCAAAAATCCCGCTATTTCCTCTTGAAGTGCTTCTACGTGCACTGTTTCTAGGAGCTTCTCCCTCACCTATTTGAACTGTTAAAAAGGAGATCAATATGCATGTGTATTAGTTTCTGTGACTAGATATCGATAATGGTGTAAAAATTGTGAATAGTGTTCTGACAAGCGTACCCATTCCTGTCTTTGAGATCTGCTCCTTTCCGACGCCATATTGCGAATGTTCTCGCAAACGCAGAATGCACACAGATCAGTCCCCTGCGCCTGCTTCAGGGCCTTTACGAGGATGGAACTTGATCAGATAATAATTAATCAAGCATGATAATTAAAGAGATGGCAGCTAGCTAGCTAGCTAGTACTACTTAATTACTTACCTTGGATCGAAACCATCTAAGCTTTGGTTTCCATTCGCCTTCCGTGACCTTGATGAACCTTGCCCAAGCCCTGCCCCGTCGACAAACAAAATGAATAAAGGGGTTATTAAATAGTTGATATCATGAAATGACGAACTAAATAGGCCGAGATATATAGTTAATAATGATTGAATTAAATTACCTATTGACTATCCCAAACAAGATGTTATAGTCAGTTTTTGCTTTGAGTAGTGAGTCTAGTATTTCAACTGTTCCGTCGTCAACTTTAATGATACACAAGACCCAGTGAAATCTGCATGCACACACGTTTGCATGTCTTAATTAAGCGGGCATATGTAAGCAAAAACATGTAGCTAGCTAGTAGGCAAAAACAGAGAATTTGTAGTACAAGACAGTGTGACTCACTGGAAGTTGTAAGGAAGTAGTATATCTTCATTGTATTTGAGGCGCTTCAAGAACTCTAGCATGTTGTCCTCTACGTCCTTTTGCTGACGTGGATTCATCCGCCATGTGTATTCATTAACGGTGTTTGGGTCAATGAACCCAATGCCAAAGCGTACACCTTTTCTCATTTCATACATCTTCATCCTGCATAATACCACAGAAAAGAATATAGTAAGGATAATTACAGGTAATGATTGATCAAAAGGATCACTACAGCTAGCTTGAGACTTAAATTACAGAAAGAAATCACTTACAGACAATAGCAACTGACGATAGATTTGTCGAGTGCGTCTACTGAAACAGTTCAGAATACTCAACGGACAGAGCTTTCTCATGGAAGTAATGCTCCTCCTTGACATTCACCATGAGGGAAAATCGATCTGAAATGTTGGTAATGTTCATGTACCATTGATGCAATTCATACATTCTCGTTGGGAGGTTCTTGACCTTGTCTGGCACGACCAAAGGTTGGCCCCGGACATATTTTTGTTTTATTTCATCCTCTCTAAGCACAGGCATGGGCTCGATCTCGAGGAGTTGTCCAACAGTGATGTTGAGAACTTCAGCCTGCATTATATCCTCCTCCGTTATTACCACATTGCCCACCTCGGGAACGTGCACTGTTTGCCCACAATAATATTGGGCGCGCGTACTGTCATGTGTTGTTGGCACAACAAGCGAGGGGATCGATTGCGCCGCCTGTTCTCCCAGCTGGGGAATGGTTTTCCCGCATTTTTTGTCAGCTGCTTCTTGTTTGCTCGATCCCGATGTAGACGTGCTCGCGTCCTTTTGTAGACGTGCTTGATTTAACTTCCTGATGTGGTGCTCATAGTCTGTGTCAACAGGCTTGGGAGCTGGTGGTTGAGCCATACGAATGAAGTGGTCAATCGTTTCCTCAGGCACTTTCTCCCTTGGCGGTGGTTGCGGTTTCGGTGCAAAATGGGCTTCCACCTCGGCCTTCGATATGGATGCGATTTCCTCCTCGGACCTGTCATAAGCCCTCTGCGGAAGAGGCATGAGGCTTGGACCATATTTATATTGCTTGCCTCTGCCTGTACTTGTAGTACTACCTTGACTCGTACCGCTACGCACCATAGCTGCGGGGTGTCTCTTCTTCGATTGCTGAGGCGGCGGAGATGGCTGACGGGGCTAAGTTGGACGAGGAGGAGTGGCCTGAGGTTGTGCCGGACTTGGAGGAGGAGTGGACGTCTGACGCTGTGGCGGACTTGGAGGAGGAGGAGTGGCCTGACACTTTGCCGGACTTGGAGGAGGAGTGGCCTGACACTTTGCCGGACTTGGTGGACTTGCAGGAGCGGGAGACTGCTGGCTCGGTGGCGGACTTCGACGAGGAGTGGGCTGACGCGGTGTCGGTGGCCTTCGAAAGATGATGCAATCCTTTTTCCATAGGATGATACGATGTTTGGCCTCTCCGAGAAAGCGCTCGCCGTCACCTCCAGGAATGTCAAGCTGTAGCTCCGAATATGGTGGGTCCACCACCTCATCAACCAAGACATGAGCATAGCCCGCTGGAATCGGGTTGCAATGGAAGGTTGCCTCGGGGGGATTTGTAAAAGCAACGGCGTCCGCCACCTTCATGGATATGTTCTTCATTTTGACGTGTAGCTCACAGTTAGTGTTCTCCGTGATGTCATCCATGGGGTATCTACCCAGCATTGCGTCGTCCTGGGCGGCCGAACCCACGCTGCTTCTCGGCTGGATGGGCCGGTGCTATCCAATGCTGGATCATCCGCTAGCTGCTGCAGCTGCTGAGACCCCCTTTGCTGGGTAAGTGAGTCGATCTGCTCCTGCTGCCGCTGGAATTTGACTGCCAATTCCGCTTGACTTGCTTCTAGGCCTTGAAGGCGTTCATATTCCCGCTTCCTCTGCTCCTCCTCCATCTTCCTCTTCTTCTCCTCCGCAATCTTCTTTCTCGCACGGGTTCTGTAGTCGTTGTTCCAGTCTGAAAACCCCTCATACCACGGAATAGCGCACATGCCTCGTGTTATTCCCGGGTGTTCAGGATTTCCCAGGGCACGCGTAAGCTCGTCGTTCTCTCTGTTGGGCTGGAACAACCCCGATCGTGCCTCTTCTATTGCAACAAGTATCGCATCGTCGGCTCACTTCAGACTTGCCTTCGTCGAAACATTGCTTGTCTTCGGGTCCAATTCCCCCCCCATGCGCATAGAACCAAGTCCTGCACCTGGGGGGCCAGCTCTTAGTAACCGGAGTGACACCTGCATCCTCCATCTCTTTCTCAGACTTATCCCACTTAGGCATTGCCACCGCATAGCCACCTGGCCCCAGCTTATGGAACTTATCCTTTTTTTCGGCATTCTTCTTGTTTATTCTCGACCGTTCCTTAGCTAATTCCGAATCCTTGAATTTCACGAAATCGTCCCAATGAGCATGTTGGTTCTCTAGTGTTCCCTTGAATAATGGAGTCTTCCTTCCTCCCTTGACGTACTTGTCCCATTCACGATTCTTGTGGTTCTTGAATGCAACCGCCATCTTCCTAAGAGCAGCGTCCTTGACTTTCTGCACATCTGCTTCTGTGAAATGATCTGGTAGGGTGAAATGTTCCATGAGAGTATCCCAAAGCAGATCTTTTTGATTCTTGTCGACAAAAGTAACATCTGGACGTGGAGCAGCGTCCTCTTTGTCTTTTTGTCTTTTGTCTTTTGCTGGCTCTCTCCATTCTTGAAGGGAGATCGGGAGTTGGTCCTTCACAAGAACTCCGCACTGACGAACGAACTTGTCCGCAATCTTCTTAGGCGCTAATGGTTCGCCATTAGGTTTGACTGCCTCGATATTGTACTTTACGCCATCCTTCAACTTTTTGTTCAGGCCTCGTTTCGTCCTTTTGCCTGAAGATTTGCTCGATCCGGATGGCTGGAAGAACAAAGATTGATTCATTAATATATCTGCAAGTCATTTAAAACATGTGATGATCACCAGATACCTGCTTATATAAATATATATACCTCGCCGGTCTTTGTTGTTTCAGGATCAACATGTTCTTCGTCATCGTCATAACCGTAGTTCATGACTTCATCAATTCGGTCGTCGCGATCGAATATCATATCACCCTCTCCGGTGTTGTTTAGAAATTCGGAGCCGTCATAATCTTCTTTATTCTGATCATCATCTGGCCCGCGTATCATATCGAACATGGTTTGTTCTCCCTCTCTGTCGGTATTGTCTGCCATAGCTTTTATTTTACTAATCCAAAAGAAATATAAAACAATTTAGTATTCAAATTACATCGTCTCAAATAATAGATATAATCTCGAATACATCGTCTAGAATAATAGATATAATCTTGAATACATCGTCTCGAATAATATATAATATTGAATAGTACATCACTGGCTAGGTAGCTAATTAAAGATCGAATACTACAGAAGAATCTAGGACACTCGCGGTTCCTGCGGCGCGGGCGGTGGACACCCAAAGAGAAGGAACCCTCATAGGATCATAGCTGAAGTGAGATCCCCGAAGATACTGCCAGGTATTGGAGAACCTGCCGCCCTCTAACGCAACCATGTAGCGATGGGCGTGCTCGTCCTCCTCCCTGACATGTCGACGTACCACCTCCGGCGGGGCCAGGTCCCTCCGCACCGAAACTGGCCCGCGCGAACGCCACCAAACGAGATCAGGGTCGACGACGGGACCTGGAGTCGGGTTCCTCATCAAGCGGCGCGCCCCTCCAGGCAGCACCTCCCAGTGCCAGCCCAGCGGAGCCCAGTCCCGGACATGGGTCGGCTGGACGTCGTCGTGGACGGGTCGACGGCGAGGATGCGGGCCGGGCATCGTCGAGAACAAATACTAGCTATATGCCCGCAAAAAGTAACATTTTTTTAATGATTGGATTTTGATAACTAAAATTTCTAACATTTCTATATAACACTAAAAAATTTCCATACTAATTAAACACTAATTATATCCATCTAACATGCATTCATACATATATAATAGTGAAAAAATAATAACCTAAATAATCTAAACTAATTAAACATAAAAAATACGTGAGTGTGTGTACTAATTAAACACTAATTATCTAATCTACTTAAACATACAAAATAATAATCTAAATAATCTAAACTAATTAAAGACTAATTATCTAAACTAATCTTAACAATCTAAATAATCTAAAATAATAATCTAAACTAATCTAAATAATCTAAACTAATCTAAACTAATCAAAAACTAATTAAACATGCTTGTGTGTGTGTGTGTACGGGCTCGGGGCCGGAGGGCTCACAGCGGGCGACGGCGACGGCGAGGCGACGGTGAGGCGGCGGCGAGGCGAGGCGACGGCCGGGGCGGCGACGGCGGGGACGGCGCGACGGGGAAAGGGACGGCGCGACGGGGACGGGCCCGGGGCGGCGATGGGGACGGGGGCGGCGACGGGGATGGGTGCGGCGACGGAGACGAGCGGCGACGGAGACGATCGAGGGCGGCGGCGACGGCGACGGAAACGACGGAACAGAGGAACAAACAGAGGGAAACTGAAATTTTCGTAAGTCTTGTATATATAGAAGGCACCTTTAGTACCGGTTGGAGCCACCAACCGGTACTAAAGGCCTATTTTGGCCAGGCCAAGCGGCGGGAAGCGACCCCCTTTAGTACCGGGTGGTGGCACAAACCGGTACTAAAGGCCCCCCCTTTAGTACCGGTTTGTGCCACGACCCGGTACTAAAGGGGGTGCGCTGGCGCAGGTGCGGTGCGACAAGTTTAGTCCCACCTTGCTAGTCGAGGGGCTACCGCACTGGTTTATAAGCCCAGTGTGGTAGCTCTCTCGAGCTCCTCTCCTAACCAAGCCTACTGGGCCTACCTGTCCTCTTTGCCTAGTGGTCCTACTGGGCCTTCGCGGGCCTGCATCCTGGCCCAACGAAAGGTTGTGTCGCTTGTCGTATGCAGGCTGCTTTGGCCCAGTAGGCGGGCTTATTTTTTCTTAATTTTTTTTTGCTTTATTTTTTTTGTTTTATTTATTTTTGAGTTGTTTTTTGCTGTATTTAGTGTTTCTTTGTGAATATTTTTGCTTTAGGTACAAAAACATTACAAACTTTCTGTTAGTGCCGGTAGATTTCAAATTTGAATAGTTTAAATTTTGAATTATTTGAAATTTGTGTGAATCACTAGTTTGTGAATAACTTAACTTTGAAAAAAGTTTTTTTAGTGATTCTTTTTTCTTATGTTTAATATTAGTGTGTTTATCATTATATTCAATTTAGTAATGCTTAGGTTATTTAAAAAATGAAATGCCTTTGTAACAGTTCAGTTTTCGTCGGAAACCCTGATACTTCGAAAGAGATTGTCCATTTTGTACACGAAGTGCATCCAGTTTTTGCCATAACCCTCTCTACTTTCTTGCACATGCTATTTGTATGAAATTATGATACCATGCCAACTTTCAACCTTTTCTGAGTTCATTTGAATTGCTTTTCAATCTGAGGGTCATTTAGCTGGAAAAAAATCAGTAAATGCATGAAAAGAATTTGTTTGCACATAAAATTTATTCGCGTTTCAAATGCCAAAACACATAACTACCCTAACTATTACAGACATTCCCTCCTGGGTGTGAAACACAGAAGAAAGTGATGATAGTGAAGCCGATCACATCCCAGATCTTTGGGTGTGAAACTTTTTCTTCGCGTGTGTCCCTTTGCGCCGTAACCATGGAAAATCTTCATCATTTAACGGGATGCTCGGGTCAATATTCACTGTGAATGGAGCAATTTCATCAAACTTTTCATAATCTTCTGACTTGTCTGTCTTGTCATCCACTCCCATGATGTTTCTCTTCCCAGAAAGAACTATGTGCCGCTTTGGCTCATCGTACGATGCATTCGCTTCCTTATCTTTTCTTTTTCTTGGCTTGGTAGACATGTCCTTCACATAGAAAACCTGTGCCACATCATTGGCTAGGACGAATGGTTCGTCTGCATACGCAAGATTGTTGAGATCCACTGTTGTCATTCCGTACTGCGGGTCTTCCGTTACCCCGCCTCGTGTCATATTGACCCATTTGCACCGAAACAAAGGGACCTTTAAACCACGTCGATAGTCAAGTTCCCATATGTCCTGTATATAACCATAATATGTTTCCTTTCCCGTCTTGTTTTCTGCATCAAAGCGGACACCACTGTTTTGGTTGGTGCTCTTCTTATCTTGGTCGATCATGTAAAATGTATTACCATTTATCTCGTACCCTTTGAAAGTCATTATATTCGAAGATGGTAACTGGGACAGCAAGTACAGGTCATCTTCAATAGAGGTGTGATGCATGGTACGTGTCTGCAACCAGCTGGCGAAACTCCTGGTTTGTTCACGTGTAATCCAGTCATCAGACCGCTCCGGGTGTTTGGAGCGTAGCAAATTCTTGTGTTCATCCATATACGGAGCCACCAAGGCGGAATTCTGTAGAACTGTGTAGTGTGCTTCAGTGAGAGAATGTCCGTCCATACATATTATTTGTTCCCCTCCTAGCGTGCCTTTTCCATCCAGTCTTCCCTTATGCCGCGATTCAGGAACACCAATCGGCTTAAGGTCAGGAATAAAGTCAATACAAAACTCAATGACCTCCTCATTTGATGGCCCTTGGAGATGCTTCCTTCTGGCCTAGCACGGTTATGAACATATTTCTTTAAGACTCCCATGAACCTCTCAAGGGGGAACATATTGTGTAGAAATACAGGACCCAAAACGTTAATCTCTTCGCATAGGTGAACTAGGACGTGCGTCATGATGTTGAAGAAGGATGGTGGGAACACCAACTCGAAACTGACAAGACATTGCACCAAATCATTCTGTAACCTTGGTATGATTTCTGGATCGATTACCTTCTGAGAGATTGCATTGAGAAATGCACATAGCTTCACAATGGCTAATTGAACGTTTTCCGATAGAAGCCCCCTCAATGCAACCGGAAGCAGTTGCGTCATAGTCACGTGGCAGTCATGAGACTTTAGGTTCTGGAACTTTTTCTCTGCCATGTTTATTATTCCCTTTATATTCGACGAGAAGCCAGACGGTACCTTAATACTGAGCAGGCATTCAAAGAAGATTTCCTTCTCTTCTTTGGTAAGAGCGTAGCTTGCATGACCCTGATGTATGCCGTCTTCTTCGTGCATACGTTGCTGGTCCTCCCGTGCCTCTGGTGTATCTTTTGTCTTCCCATACACGCCCAAGAAGCCAAGAAGGGTCACGCAAAGATTCTTCGTCACGTGCATCACGTCGGTTGCGGAGCGGACCTCTAGGTCTTTCCAATATGGCAGGTCCCAAAATATAGATTTCTTCTTCCACATGGGTGCGTGTCCGTCAGCATCCTTCGGAACAGGTTGTCCGCCAGGACCCTTTCCAAATATCATCTTCAAATCCTTGACCATATCATGTACATCAGCACCAGTACGGTGGCGAGGCTTCGTCCGGTGATCCGCCTCACCTTTGAAATGCTTGCCTTTCTTTCTTACGGGATGCCTGCTCGGAAGAAATCGACGATGTCCCAGGTACACATTCTTCTTACAACTATTCAAATATATACTGTCGGTATCATCCTAACAGTGCGTGCATCCGCGGTATCCCTTGTTTGTCTGTCCTAATAGGTTACTGAGAGCTGGCAAATCATTGATGGTCACGAACAGCAACGCCTTTAGGTCAAATTCTCCCCCCATGTGCTCATCCCACGCACGTACACCTGTTCCATTCCACAGTTGTAAGAGTTCTTCAACTAATGGCCTTAGGTACACATCAATGTCGTTGCCGGGTTGCTTAGGGCCTTGGATGAGCACTGGCATCATAATGAACTTCCGCTTCATGCACAACCAAGGAGGAAGGTTATACAAACATAGAGTCACAGGCCAGGTGCTATGGTTGCTACTCTACTCCCCAAAAGGATTAATGCCATCTGCGCTTAGACCAAACCATACGCTCCTTGCGTCATCTGCAAACTCCTTCCCGTACTTTCTTTCGATTTTTCTCCACTGCGACCCGTCAGCGGGTACTCTCAACTTTCTGTCTTTCTTACGGTCTTCTCTGTGCCATCGCATCGCCTTGGCATGCTCTTTGTTTTGGAACAAACGTTTAAACCGTGGTATTATAGGAGAATACCACATCACCTTGGCAGGAATCTTCTTCCTGGGGCGCTCGCCCTCGACATCACCATGCTCGTCGCGGCTGATCTTATAGCGCAATGCACCACATACCGGGCAAGCGTTCAAATCCTCATACTCACAGCGGTAGAGGATGCAATCATTAGGGCATGCATGTATCTTCTGCACCTCTAACCCTAGAGGGCAGACAGCCTTCTTTGCTTCGTACGTACTCTCGGGCAATTCGTTGTCCTTTGGAAGCATATCCTTTATCATTACCAGCAACTTTCCAAATCCCTTGTCAGATACACCATTCTCTGCCTTCCATTGCAGCAATTCCAGTGTGGTGCCCAGCTTTTTCTTATCACCTACGCAATCCGGGTACAACAATTTTTTGTGATCCTCTAACATGCGCTGCAACTTCTTCTTCTCCAAATCACTTGCGCAGTTTCTCTTTGCATCGGGAATGGCCCGACCTAGATCATCAACGGGCTCATCTGATGCCTCTTCTTCAGATTCTTCCCGCATTACCGGCTCAACTTCTTCCCCCATTGTTGTATCATCGTATTCAGGGAACCCATGGCCAGGATAGCTGTCGTCGTCCTCTTCTTCTTCATTGTCTTCCATCATAACCCCTCTTTCTCCGTGCTTGGTCCAAACATTATAGTGGGGCATGAAACCGGACTCAAACAGGTGGACGTGAATGGTTCTTGACGTAGAGTAATTACGACCATTCTTACAGCCAGCACATGGACAAGGCATAAAACCATCCGCCCGCTTGTTTGCCTCAGCCGCAAGCAGAAAATTATGCATGCCCTCAACGAACTGGGGAGAGCATCGGTCATCGTACATCCATTGCCGGCTCATCTTCATTACACAACACCGAATAGACCAAATTAATACAAGTTCATACAACACTTAAATGCAACAAAGAAATAACTCTCTAGCTAAAGCATTTAAATGCAACAACAAATGCGATCAAGATTGCAACTAAGGTAACAATTGATCCAACAGCATAATGATACCAAGCCTCACTATCGATGGCATATTTTCTAATCTTTCTAATCTTCAAGCGCATTTTCTCCATCTTGATCTTGTGATCATCCACGACATCGGCAACATGCAACTACAATTCCATCTTCTCCCCCTCAATTCTTTTCAATTTTTCTTTCAAGTACTCATTTTCTCTTTCAACTAAATTTAACCTCTCGACAATAGGGTCGGTTGGAATTTCCGGTTCACATACCTCCTAGATAAAAATATCTATGTCAACTTGATGGGCATAATTTGTCATAAATACGAAATGCAACAAATAGTTTTAAAAGAGAATATACCACATCCGAATCATAACAAGGACGAGGTCCGACGGGGATGGATATCAAAACCATGGCACTATGTATAACAAACAACGTACGGGTAAGATAATTATTATACGAGTAACTATATATCCAAATCACACAAACATCAATTTTTTATATAAAATTTCATGAACAAGAGGCTCACCACAAGGTGGTGCCGGCGACGGGACGGTGCGGACGATCGACGGTGGTTACGACGGAGATTTAGAAGGCACTAAGTAAACCACACCTACATATGCAAACTAAGTGTTATTTTGACCTCAAATGGCATATAAATCAAATACTAGCACATATATATATTTCCTCCCAAATTACTAAACTCACAAATTAATAACTATATAAAGCATTGCAAGAGCTAATCAAGCAATGAGAGATGAAAGGACAAAGTTGCTAACCTTTGTGATCACTTGAATGGATGGGGGCCTTCAAATCTTGACAAATTTTGGGCAAAATATGTGATGAGCTCGAGGGGAGAAGAGGAAGAACAGAGAGGAGAGGAGAGGGGAAAGGGGGGAGAACAGAGCGAGCTGGACGAAGGGTTTATATGCAGGAGGACCCATAGTACCGGTTCGTGGCACGAACCGGTACTAAAGGTGCTAGAGGGGGCCCAGACTGACAACATCCTGCCACCACCCTCATTAGTACCGGTTCGTGGCACGAACTGGTGCTAAAGGTTAGCCACGAACTGGTACTAATGAGAGCGGCCTGGCTAGCCGTTTGAACCGGCACTAATGTATACATTTGTGCCGGCTCTAATACAAACCGGCACTAATGTGCTTCACGTTTGACCCTTTTTCTACTAGTGCTTGGTGATCCTACAATCCAGCAAGAGAGACCTTCGATTTGGGTCCTTGTGGATCCACCTCCAATTCTTCCCCATGTGAGCTTAACATAGTTATTAAGTAATTTATATTGTTTATTTCAAAATAGCTGACATATTATTTCCATTGACAGCTTATTTTCATTCTTCAAAGAATGTGCGGAAGATAGTAGACAAAACCCACTACACCGATGGCTTCGAATTAACTTATAGGGAGAAAAATCATCTGATCGCATTTTGTACTGATCTTGAGAATTACAATGTCTACAATCGAACTCCTCAACATTATGGTCAATACGTGCCACTAGTGCACGTGTTGAACTACGGTAACTACCATGGAGATACCTTGGTAAGAGTTTTTACTATTACGACATCCGTGCATCTTTTTGCACACTTCCAAAACTAGTACATCATTGCTAACTACGAAGTTATTACTATGTTTTTCAACAGATAATCCCGAATGATTGTGTGCCTCATCTGATGTATACGCACGGTACCCTTCATGTTTTCAACATATAACCAGGTCTTCCTATGAATCTGAACTGTCCATACCGGATTTCTAAAAGAAGTGGAGACATGATAATCAAAGAATGGAAAAAATGTATGGACAGTCGTAAGGAGCTTCTTGGAAGTGCAAGAATTGGAGACAGGATGATCTCCATTCTTCATAATGGAGAGTCAGGGTCTATATTATTTTATGCTATTTTACCTTAAGGGTGTTTTGGTCCTACCTGATACTGATGATCATGTGCTAAGAACAATTATGTAGGGTTGGGTTCGATGACTATGAGGATGATGATCATATGACTTATTATTAATAACGAGTAGAAGTTGTATGATGATGCATGATTAGTAGGACTTGTTATTATATATGATGATGTATGATGCGAGCATGCATGAGTTATTATATCAGCGGGTGAAATGAACATAGCAGCAGTGTTCGTAAACCAAGGACGAAGATATAAGAGAGGGCACTTCTCTCTATTATCTTGCTAATAACAACCTAAAAATAACCCCCAAAACCCCTAAAACAGCCACTTTTTTTTTAAAAGAAAAACATCGACTTTTGGTCGCGGTTGGTGCCACCAACCGGGACCAAAGGCCCCCCTGACTGGGCTCGGCGCACCCGCCACGTGGAGGCACATATGTCCCGGTTCATGTTTGAACCAGGACTAAAGGGGGGAGGTATTGGTAACGACCCATTAGTCCCGGTTCAGGAACCGGGACAAATTCCCCCTTTTCTACTAGTGTCATAGTGATAGCTCTTCTCGCGTGTATCATTGTTTAGATGGATGACGATGTAGTTGCAAGTATTTGGGACTTGTATCACTATTTTTGAGATGATGACGAGAGACCACTTTCTGCTGGATGATGATTATGATGATGACCACCTTGTATCGCTATGTATATGCTATGATTACATTTGTATGTGTATTATATGCTAGAGATTATTGTATAAATCCCAAAACAAAATTCAGTAGCACGAAATGTGGAGCAGAAAGAAAATCAGAAACTTATAACAGTAGCGCGGGGCATGACATTAACAGCAGGGAGCTCTTAGCAGTAGCACTCTTTGGACAAGGGCGATGCAGCTATTATCAGCAGCGCGTGTTTTAGAAAAACGTTGCTGCTATCCCAAGTTAGTAGTAGCGCTGGTCAAGCCGCGCTACTGATAAGCATTATCTGTAGCGCCGTATTAGCAGTGCGGCCAGCCATGCTACTGATAAGCATATAACCCGCGTTACTGCTAGACTTTTCCCCAGTAGTGAGCGAACACAAAAGTTTAAGTTCCATCAGTATCTTTGATTTAACTTCTGGTAGAAAAACTCAAGGGACAAGTACAGAAATGTATGACATGCTACTTATTAGTTATAAAAGCTAATAGTACCATTTAGCATGGCGGGCCACAAACCATACATTTTTTCGTTGTCAAAACACAATTATTGTTGGAAATACGCCCTAGAGGCAATAATAAAAGTATTATTATATTTCATTGTCCATGATAATTGTCTTTTATTCATGCTATAACTGTATTATCCGGAAATCGTAATACACGTGTGAATACATAGACCATAATATGTCCCTAGTGAGCCTCTAGTTGACTAGCTCGTTGTGATCAACAGATAGTCATGGTTTCCTGGATATGGACATTGGATGTCGTTGATAACGGGATCACATCATTAGGAGAATGATGTGATGGACAAGACCCAATCCTAAGCATAGCACAAAGATCGTGTAGTTCGTTTGCTAGAGCTTTGCCAATGTCAAGTATCTCTTCCTTAGACCATGAGATCGTGTAACTCTCGGATATTGTAAGAGTGCTTTGGGTGTACCAAACGTCACAACGTAACTGGGTGATTATAAAGGTGCACTACAGGTATCTCCGAAAGTGTCTGTTGGGTTGACACGGATCGAGACTGGGATTTCTCACTCCGTATGACGGAGAGGTATCTCTGGGCCCACTCGGTAATGCATCATCATAATGAGCTCAAGGTGACCAAGGTGTTGGCCACGGGATCATGCATTACGGTACGAGTAAAGTGACTTGCTGGTAACGAGACTGAACAAGGTATTGGGATACCGACGATCGAGTCTCGGGCAAGTAACGTACCGATTGACAAGATGATCATGTGGCTCCGAAGATGGAGATCAATGGAGCTATATGATATTGGCCATATCATGTCACAACTATATAATTGCATGCGATGTTTATTATGTTTATGCATCTTGTTTACTTAGAACGACGGTAGTAAATAAGATGATCCCTTACAACAATTTCAAGAAGTGTTCTCCCCTAACTGTGCACCGTTGCTAAAGTTCGTCGCTTCTAAGCACCACGTGATGATCGAGTGTAATGGATTCTTACGTTCACATACAACGGGTGTAAGACAGTTTTACACAGTAAAAACACTTAGGGTTAACTTGACGAGCCTAGCATGTGCAGACATGGCCTCGGAACACGGAGACCAAAAGGTCGAACGCGAGTCGTATGGAAGATACGATCAACATGAAGATGTTCACCGACGATGACTAGTCCGTCTCACGTGATGATCGGACACGGGCTAGTCGACTCGGATCGTGTAACACTTAGATGACTAGAGGGATGTCTAATCTGAGTGGGAGTTCATAATTTGATTAGAACTTAATTATCATGAACTTAGTCTAAAAACCTTTGCAAATATGTCTTGTAGATCAAATGTCCAACGCTCATGTCAACATGAACTTCAACGCGTTCCTAGAGAAAACCAAGCTGAAAGATGATGGCAGCAACTATACGGACTGGGTCTAGAACCTGAGGATCATCCTCATAGCTGCCAGGAAACAATATGTCCTAGAAGGACCGCTAGGTGACGCTCCCGTCCCAGAGAACCAAGACATTATGAATGCTTGGCAAACTCGTGCTGATGATTACTCCCTCGTTCAGTGCGGCATGCTTTACAGCTTAGAACCGGGGCTCCAAAAGCGTTTTGAGCATCACGGAGCATATGAGATGTTCGAGGAGCTGAGACTAGTTTTTCAAGCTCACGCCCGGGTCGAGAGATATGACGTCTCCGACAAGTTCTACAGTTGTAAGATGGAGGAAAATAGTTCTGTCAGTGAACACATACTCAAGATGTCTGGGTTGCACAACCGTATGACCCAGCTGAATATTAACCTCCCTGATGAGGCGGTCATTGACAGAATCCTTCAGTCGCTCCCACCAAGCTACAAGAGCTTTGTGATGAACTACAATATGCAGGGAATGGAAAAGACCATTCCTGAAGTATTTTCTATGCTGAAGTCAGCAGAGGCTGAAATCAAGAAAGAACATCAAGTGTTGATGGTCAATAAGAGCACTAAGTTCAAGAAGGGCAAGGGCAAGAAGAACTTCAATAAGGACGGCAAGGATGTTGCCGTGCCCGGTAAGCCAGTTGCTGGGAAGAAGTCAAAGAATGGACCCAAGCCTGAGACTGAGTGCTTTTATTGCAAGGGGAAGGGTCACTGGAAGCGGAACTGCCCCAAATACTTAGCGGATAAGAAGGCCGGCAACACCAAAGGTATATTTGATATACATGTAATTGATGTGTACCTTAGCAGTACTCGTAGTAACTCTTGGGTATTTGATACCGGTGCCGTTGCTCATATTTGTAACTCACAGCAGGAGCTGCGGAATAAACGGAGACTGGCGAAGGACGAGGTGACGATGCGCGTCGGGAATGGTTCCAGAGTCGATGTGATCGCCGTCAGCACGCTGCCTCTACATTTACCTACGGGATTAGTTTTGAACCTTAATAATTGTTATTTAGTGCCAAGTTTGAGCATGAACATTGTATCTGGATCTCGTTTAATACGAGATGGCTACTCATTTAAGTCTGAGAATAATGGTTGTTCGATTTATATGAGAGATATGTTTTATGGTCATGCTCCGATGGTCAATGGTTTATTCTTAATGAATCTCGAGCGTAATATTACACATGTTCATAGTGTAGATGCCAAAAGATGTAAAGTTGATAACGATAGTCCCACATACTTGTGGCACTGCCGCCTTGGTCACATTGGTGTCAAGCGCATGAAGAAGCTCCATGCTGATGGACTTTTAGAGTCTCTTGATTATGAATCGTTTGACACATGCGAACCATGCCTCATGGGCAAAATGACCAAGACCCCGTTCTCCGGAACAATGGAGCGAGCAACCAACTTGTTGGAAATCATACATACCGATGTGTGCGGTCCAATGAGCGTTGAGGCTCGCGGAGGATATCGTTATGTTCTCACTCTCACTGATGACTTGAGTAGATATGGGTATGTCTACTTAATGAAACACAAGTCTGAGACCTTTGAAAAGTTCAAGGAATTTCAGAATGAATTAGAGAATCAACATGACCGAAAGATAAAGTTCCTACGATCAGATCGTGGAGGAGAATATTTAAGTCACGAATTTGGCACACACTTAAGTAAATGTGGAATCGTTTCACAACTCACGCCGCCTGGAACACCTCAGCGAAACGGTGTGTCCGAACGTCGTAATCGCACTCTATTGGATATGGTGCGGTCTATGATGTCTCTTACCGATTTACCGCTATCATTTTGGGGATACGCTCTAGAGACAGCTCCATTCACTTTAAATAGGGCACCGTCTAAATCCGTTGAGACGACACCGTATGAGTTATGGTTTGGGAAGAAACCTAAGCTGTCGTTTCTAAAAGTTTGGGGATGTGATGCTTATGTCAAGAAACTTCAACCTGAAAAGCTCGAACCCAAGTCGGAAAAATGCGTCTTCATAGGATATCCTAAGGAAACTGTAGGGTATACCTTCTACTTAAGATCCGAGGGCAAGATCTTTGTTGCCAAGAACGGATGCTTTCTGGAAAAAGAGTTTCTCTCGAAAGAAGTAAGTGGGAGGAAAGTAGAACTCGATGAAGTACTACCTCTCGAACGGGATAGTGGTGCAGCTCAGGAAAATGTTCCTGTGATGCCCACACCAACTGAAGAGGAAACCAATGATGATGATCAAGGTACTTCAAATCAAGTTGCTACTGAACTTCGTAGGTCCACAAGGACACGTTCCGCACCGGAGTGGTACGGCAACCCTGTCCTAGAAATCATGTTGTTAGACAACGGTGAACCTTCGAACTATGAAGAAGCAATGGCGGGCCCAGATTCCAACAAATGGCTTGAAGCCATGAAATCTGAGATAGAATCCATGTATGAAAACAAAGTATGGACTTTGACAGACTTGCCCGATGATCGGCGAGCGATAGAAAACAAATGGATCTTTAAGAAGAAGACGGACGCGGATGGCAATGTTACCATCTATAAAGCTCGACTTGTCGCTAAGGATTATCGACAAGTTCAAGGGATTGACTACGACGAGACATTCTCTCCCATAGCGAAGCTAAAGTCCGTCCGAATCATGTTAGCAATTGCCGCATACTATGATTATGAGATATGGCAGATGGACGTCAAAACGGCATTCCTTAACGAGCATCTTAAAGAAGAACTGTATATGATGCAGCCGGAAGGTTTTGTCGATCCTAAGAACGCTAACAAAGTATGCAAGCTCCAGCGATCCATTTATGGGCTGGTGCAAGCATCTCGGAGTTGGAATATTCGCTTTGATGAGATGATCAAAGCGTTTGGGTTTATGCAAACTTATGGAGAAGCCTGCATTTACAAGAAAGTGAGTGGGAGCTCTGTAGCATTTCTCATATTATATGTAGATGACATACTCTTGATGGGAAATAATATAGAATTTCAATGAAGGACCTTGGAGAAGCTGCTTATATATTAGGCATCAAGATCTATAGAGATAGATCGAGACGCCTCATAGGTCTTTCACAAAGCACATACCTTGATAAGATTTTGAAAAGGTTCAAAAGGGATCGGTCCAAGAAAGGGTTCTTGCCTATGTTACAAGGTGTGAGATTGAGCTCGGCTCAGTCACCGACCACGGCAAAAGATAAAGAAGAGATGAGTGTCATCCCCTATGCTTCAGCCATAGGATCTATTATGTATGCCATGCTGTGTACCAGACCTGATGTAAACCTTGCCGTGAGTTTGGTAGCAAGATACCAAAGTAATCCCGGCAAGGAACACTGGACAGCGGTCAAGAATATCCTGAAGTACCTGAAAAGGACAAAGGACATGTTTCTCGTTTATGGAGGAGACGAAGAGCTCGTCGTAAAGGGTTACGTCGACGCTAGCTTCGACTCAGATCCGGATGACTCTAAGTCACAAACCGGATACGTGTATATGTTGAATGGTGGAGCAGTAAGCTGGTGCAGCTGCAAGCAGAGCGTCGTGGCGGGATCTACGTGTGAAGCGGAGTACATGGCAGCCTCGGAAGCAGCGCATGAAGCGATTTGGGTGAAGGAGTTCATCACCGACCTAGGAGTCATACCCAATGCGTCGGGGCCAATCAAACTCTTCTGTGACAACACTGGAGCTATTGCCCTTGCCAAGGAGCCCAGGTTTCACAAGAAGACCAGGCACATCAAGCGTCGTTTCAACTCCATCCGTGAAAATGTTCAAGATGGAGACATAGAAATTTGCAAAGTACATACGGATCTGAATGTCGCAGATCCGTTGACTAAACCTCTCTCGCGAGCAAAACATGATCAACACCAGAACTCTATGGGTGTTCGATTCATCACAATGTAACTAGATTGGTGACTCTAGTGCAAGTGGGAGACTGTTGGAAATATGCCCTAGAGGCAATAATAAAAGTATTATTATATTTCATTGTCCATGATAATTGTCTTTTATTCATGCTATAACTGTATTATCCGGAAATCGTAATACACGTGTGAATACATAGACCACAATATGTCCCTAGTGAGCCTCTAGTTGACTAGCTCGTTGTGATCAACAGATAGTCATGGCTTCCTGGCTATGGACATTGGATGTCGTTGATAACGGGATCACATCATTAGGAGAATGATGTGATGGACAAGACCCAATCCTAAGCATAGCACAAAGATCATGTAGTTCGTTTGCTAGAGCTTTGCCAATGTCAAGTATCTCTTCCTTAGACCATGAGATCGTGTAACTCCCGGATACCGTAAGAGTGCTTTGGGTGTACCAAACGTCACAACATAACTGGGTGATTATAAAGGTGCACTACAGGTATCTCCGAAAGTGTCTGTTGGGTTGACACGGATCGAGACTGGGATTTGTCACTCCGTATGACGGAGAGGTATCTCTGGGCCCACTCGGTAATGCATCATCATAATGAGCTCAAGGTGACCAAGGTGTTGGCCACGGGATCATGCATTACGGTACGAGTAAAGTGACTTGCCGGTAACGAGACTGAACAAGGTATTGGGATACCGACGATCGAGTCTTGGGCAAGTAACGTACCGATTGACAAAGGGAATTGTATACAGGGTTTGATCGAATCCTCGACATCGTGGTTCAACCGATGAAATCATCGAGGAGCATGTGGGAGCCAACATGGGTATCCAGACCCCACTGTTGGTTATTGCCCGAGAGCCGTCTCGGTCATGTCTGCTTGTCTCCCGAACCCGTAGGGTCTACACACTTAAGGTTCGGTGACGCTAGAGTTGTATGAATATGAGTATGCAGCATACCGAATGTTGTTCGGAGTCCCGGATGAGATCCCGGACGTCACGAGAAGTTTCGGAATGGTCCGGAGGTAAAGAATAATATATAGGAAGTGGTTTTTCGGCCATCGGGAAAGTTTCGGGGTCTCCCGGTAATGTACCGGGACCACCGGAAGGGTCCCGGGGGTCCACCGGGTGGGGCCACCCATCCCGGAGGCCCCATGGGCTGACGTGGGAGGGAAGCCAGCCCATAGTGGGCTGGTGCGCCCCCCTAGGCCCACCCCCTGCGCCTAGGGTTGAAACCCTAGGGTGGGGGGGGGGCGCACCACATGCCTTGGGGGGCACTCCTCCCCCCTTGGCCGCCGCCCCCTTGGGAGATCCAATCTCCCAGGGCCGGCGCCCCCCCCCCCCCCTGGGGGCCTATATAAAGGAGGGCAGGGGGGAGGGCAGGAGCACCCTTGTGCTTGGCGCCTCCCTCCCCCTGCTACACCTCATCCTCCACCCGTAGTCGCTTGGCGAAGCTCTGCCGGAGTTCTGCTGCATCCACCACCACGCCGTCGTGCTGCTGGATCATCATCAACCTCTCCTTCCCCCTTGCTGGATCAAGAAGGAGGAGACGTCTCCCGTCCCGTACGTGTGTTGAACGCGGAGGTGCTGTCCGTTCAGCACTTGGTCATTGGTGATTCGAATCACGGCGAGTACGACTCCATCATCACCATCCCCTTGAAAGCTTCCGCCCCCGATCTACAAGTGGTATGTAGATGCAAACTCACTCCCTTGACTCGTTACTTAGATGAACTCATAGATGGATCTTGTGAAACCGTAGGAAAAATTTTAATTTTCTGCAACGTTCCCCAACAATTATGTGGCATTATATTATAATAATGAATAGCAGCTCACCCAGGGATGAAATATTCATTGAATAGACACATAATCCCTCCATATCACAAACGAACAAGATATTGTATATTTTAGGCACTGACATGGCAACTCCATCGATAATGCGCTGGCACCCTTACATAACACAAGAAGGTATTGTTCAGAATACATCCCCCCCTATCTTAACGCACCCGCACTACGTACCATGACACATGTGTTCAGAATACGCTTGCTGATAATTGCATCGGTACATCAGCCTTGACGCCACGAGGACCGGGAGATCCATTGAAACGTGCCTCACGCACCTGCTCTCCAGCCATCGCCTTTAAAATGACACACGAATCCTTGTTCTCTTTCAGTTTGCCCGCATGACTCACCTCGCATAAAACACAACATCAATCGTACGGTTGGGGATGATGTTCAGAAGACCTGCTTGGGAACCACTTAGTTTGTTGGCTGTAACTGTTGAGTTTATGTGTTGTGCATATCTGCATATTGGGCCCACCTCTTAGTTCCTTCTATAGTCGAGGTCATGGCCCACCTTTTGTATATTATATATACGTGCGTTTGCACTTGAGAAATACAACACGTGATTCCCACATCTTACATGTTATCAGTTTCCGGGTTCTAACCCTAACCTTCCGCTGCCGCCGCCGCCGCCGCGCTTCCTCCCTGTCGCCGCCGCCGCCGCCACCATCCAACAACCGCTGCCTGCGCGTCTCCCATGCCAGCCGGCGCTCCTCGCCTCGCCAACTCGGCGGGTCTCCGTATACCCGTTCCAGCGATCTGTGCTAGCTAGACAGAAGATCCATCAAGCTGGGTGCTTGTCTGCGTCTCTGGTACCTGCTCGTTGCATTCTTCATCGAGCGGCGGCTTGAAAGTAATCGAGCTACTTGCTCGTTGCTGCCTATTGTCACTAGCGCCCGCCGATCGCTAGCCTGCCCGCGCGTGGCTGGCCCATACGCCCGCCACATCGCCACATTGCCTACAGCCAACTGCGTTGCCCGCTGCCAGCCGCGTCGCTAGCCGCCGCCGCCTACGAGCCTCTCGCGCCCCGCCACCGCCCAGCCGGCGCCGTCGGACCAGCGATAGCGTCAACCGGCCCATCAGCCGCCACCTTTGCCGTCCCGCCGCCGGCACCCTCTGGCGCGGCCCCCCACGTGCCCATTCCGTACGGGTCTTCCGGGTACTGGTGGGGGTCATTAGTGGGCCCACACTCGCCCCCCAGCACCTGCAGCATCTGTCAGCGGGCCAACAGGTTTTTCTGGCGGATCATCCGCCCTACCCGGCACCGCAGTTGCCTCCGGGGCTGCTATCCATACCGTACGGGCCTCCCACCCCTCCTGCGCCTCATGCGTACTATGCGGCTCCGCAGCCGTATGGAGAGTAGCCACCGCCGCAGCTGAGCGGCGGTTACGGCTTCCCCATGGCGTCTTCGTCCCCCTCGCCGACCCTGCCGCCGGCGCACTGGGACCCGGTGCTCCTCACCTGGTTGCATGCCACTCCTACGCCGAACAACTACACTTGAGGTGGTGATTGGTACATGGACACCGATGCTACGGCTCACATGTTTGCTCATCCTGGTAACCTTGCCTCCTTCACTCCTGTCTCCACCGACCGCCGCATCATTGTTAGCGACGGTTCCACACTTCCTATCACACATGTTGGACACACTTCTTTTCCTTCTACTTCTACGCCTTTATCTTTGTCTAACATACTTGTGTCTCCTCATCTTATTAAGAATCTTATCTCTGTTCGTTATTTCACTCGTGAAGATCCTGTCACTGTTGAATTTGACGTGATTGGTTTTAGTGTCAAGGACGCTCGAACCAGGATGGTACTTCAGCGATGTGACAGCCCCGACAAGCTCTATCCGGTGCATTTGCCCTCATCCACCACCACCGCACCGGCCGCTCTCTCCGCTGGAGTTGATCTCTGGCAAGCTCGCTTGGGTCACCCCAATCCGGTCACACTTCGTCATATTCTTAGGAGTTTCAGTTTCAGTTGCAATAAGATCGAGGATCACACTTGTCATGCCTGTCGAGTCGTCAAACACGTTCGCCTGCCATTTCATAATTTCACCACCATTGCTTCTTTTCCTTTTCATTTGATTCATAGCGATTTGTGGACCTCTCCGGTTCCTGGTAACTCGGGCTATTTATATTATCTGGTCATTCTTGATGATTATTCTCATTATGTGTGGACTTTTCCTTTGCGCAGAAAGTCAGATGCGCTCTTTACTTTGACGGCTTTTTACTCCTATGTCCGCGCACAGTTTGGGGGTCCCACCCTTGCGCTTCAGACGGACAATGTAAAGGAGTTCGACAACCTAGCTTTTCGCACTTTTTTGGCGCACCACGACACTGTTTTCCGCCTCACATGCCCGTACACTTCACAGCAGAACGGTCGAGCCGAACGCGTCCTTTGAACTCTGAATGACTGCATTCGCACACTCCTGTTTCATGCCAATGTGCCGCCTCGTTTCTAGCCGGACGCACTCGCCACTGCATCACTTCTTCTTAACCTTAGAACCTGCCGCCCACGGTGGAACTATACACACCTCACCATCTTCTCTTTGGTACGCCCCCGTCTTATGACGACTTCGTATTTTTGGGTGCCTTTGCTATCCCAGCACTGCCGACACTGCTTCTCACAAGCTTGCACCTCGATCCGTCGCTTGCATCTTCATCGGCTACCCCTCTAACTCCAGGGGATATCGGTGCTATGATCCCATCTCCCACCATGTGTTCACCCCCCAGCACGTTTACTTTGATGAGCATGTGTTTCCATTTCAGCAGGTACCCCCAGCTGTTCCTCCCACCACCGATGACGCGGGCTCCTCGACGCCTCTCCCAGGGCCCTCGAGCGCCTCTCTTGGCCCGCCCCTGGCTTTGAGGCGCGCCCCCCGCATGCGGCGCCTCCAACAGCCGCGGCGTTGGCGCCCCTGACGTTGGCGCCCGCGGCCCTCGCGACCCCCCCCCCCCCCCGGCTCCCGCGGTGCCCACGGTCCCCTTGGCGTCCCCGGCATCCTCGGCGCCCCCGGCCTCCACGTTGCCCTTGGTGCCCCCGGCTCCTGTGGCCGGTCCGGTCACCCACGCTCGTACGGGCATTTTTCGCCCGAGCTCGCGCTACACCTTGGATGACCACGTCCACGCGGAGTCCACCTCTACGCATCGCCGTTGCCGTCCTCCGTTCGAGCCGCTCTTCGTGACCCGCTCTGGATGGATCCGATGCAAGAGGAGTTTGACGCCCTGCTGCGCAACCGGACGTGGCAGCTTGTTCCCCATCCCCGGCATGCCAACGTGATTACCGGGAAGTGGGTCTTCAAACACAAGCTCCATCCCGATGGTACCCTTGATCGCTATAAAGCGTGTTGGGTTGCTCGTGGCTTCTGACAGCATGCTGGCATCGAATTCACCGACACCTTCGCTCCGATCGTCAAGCCCGGCACGATACACACAATTTTCCACCTTGCGGTCTCCCGTGCTTTCACGGTGCGCCAGATGGATGTCTTCAACGCCTTCCTCCATGGTCACCTCAAGGAGCAGGTCTTCTACTAGCAGCCCACTGGGTTTGTTGATCTGACGCTTCCCGACCACGTGTGCCTGCTTTCGTGGTCCTTGTACGGACTCAAACAGGCTCCACGCGCTTGGTACCAGCGCATCGCGGCATTTGTACACCAGCTTGGGTTCTGCTTCACCCGCTCGGACGCATCACTCTTCGTCTATCGCCCGGGCTCCGACACGGCCTACTTGCTGCTCTATGTCGACGACATCACCGTGACGGCTTGTACGGCTAGTCTTCTCAGTCAGCTCACGGCTCGTCTTCGTGCTGAGTTCGCCATTAAGGACTTGGGTCCTTTGCACTACTTCCTCGGTGTTGAGGTGGTGCACCATCCGGATGGCTTCTTTCTTCATCAGCGGAAGTACGCTCATGAGCTCCTGGAGCGCGCTGGCATGCTTAACTGCAAGCCCGCCACCACGCCTGTTGATACGAAGGCCAAGCTTTCTGCCACGGATGGTTCTCCTGCTTCAGATGCTGCTTTCTACCGGTCTATCGTTGGTGCTCTCCAGTACTTCATTTGACTCGACCAGAGATCCAGTATGCCGTGCAGCAGGTGTGTCTCCATATGCATGCTCCTCGGGACGTTCACTGGGCCGCTGTCAAGCGGATTCTCCGCTATGTCTGTGGCACTATGGATCTTGGCGTCACGCTTCACGCCTCGGCCGACACCGCCCTCACCGCCTACTCCGGTCCAGACTGGACGGGCTGCCCTAACACTCGTCGCTCTACCTTGGAATATTGTGTCTACCTTTGACCTTCACTCATCTCGTTGTCGTCCAAGCGGCAGCCTACGGTCTCTCGCTCAAGTGCAGAGGCTGAGTATCGTGTGGTGGCCAGCGCCGTCGCCGAGTGTTTGTGGCTTCGCCAGCTGCTTCAGGAGCTCTCTTGCCCTGTTGACCGTGCCACAGTGGTCTATTGTGACAACGTCTCGGCGGTCTACCTCTCTGCTAATCCGGTGCATCATCGATGGACCAAGAATATTGAGTTGGATATTCATTTTGTTCGCGAACAGGTGGCCCTTGGCCATATTCGTGTTTTACACGTCCCTACTTCCCAACAATTTACAGATATCATGATCAAGGGCTTGCTTACGGCGTCATTTGAGGAGTTCCGGTCCAGTCTTTGCGTCAGCAGTGGTGCCGCTTCGACTGCGCGCGGGGGGGGGGGGGGGGGGGGGCTGAGTATATGTGTTGTGCATATCTGTGTATTGGGCCCACCTCCTAGTTCCTTGTATAGTCGAGGTCGTGGCCCACCTTTTATACATCATATATACGTGCGTTTGCACTTGAGGAATACAACACGTGATTCCCACATCTTACAGGAATGGCCGTGCACGCTTTGGGATTAGGAGGCATGATGGAATATTTCCCTGTTGTTGCGTAATATAGAAGAAGTGGGTGATTCTCTGGCCGTCAAACCTTCAGAAAGCTTTCCGAGGCATTTATACCCAGTTAGAGGTTGCCCTCGTAATCTGTTTGTGGTTGAGTTGGTGGGCGAGACATTTTTTCATGAAAATTGATGCATGACGTAAATGTACAGCAATGCATGCATCGGATGAGTTACCCTGGTGTGTGCAAAGACATGTACTCCCTCCCTTCCTAAATATTTGTCTTTTAAAATATTTCAAATGAACTATCGTATATGGATGTATATAGACATATTTTAGAATGTAGATTCACTCATTTTGCTTCGTATGTAGTCATTTGTTAAAATCTCTAAAAAGAAAAATATTTAGGAAAGGAAGGAGTAAATAATAGAGAAAAAAATAAGAGTATATTTTATTCAAGCCTTTCCAAGCCATCTACCTCTCCACAAACCTATGTGCCACTGCTCCCGCCAGCGA
Source organism: Triticum timopheevii (assembly GCA_963921465.1). Classification (NCBI taxonomy): domain Eukaryota; kingdom Viridiplantae; phylum Streptophyta; class Magnoliopsida; order Poales; family Poaceae; genus Triticum; species Triticum timopheevii. The sequence goes on along the minus strand of OY997270.1, from coordinate 480,788,384 downwards.
GGCCATGAGTCCCCTCCTCCTCCGTTTACCTCTAAAGGTGGGCCGCCAGCGAGTGTAACTCATTTTCCCAAGGACCAGTGTGTAATTTTTAATATCAGTAAGGATGGCCATCTAAGGATTGGTCAATTGATGATAAAGACAAAACAAGCCCCCTCCCCCCCCCCCCACCGCAAACCCTATCCCCTCCGCCGCCGCCACCCGCCGGGCGTCGGGGGGGCCTCCTGATCTCCGCCGCTTGAGCCCCTCCTCCTCCCTCCTCCGCACTCGCCGCCATCAAAGGGCGCAGCCGGGCAAAGCTCGACCGGACGGGGCTCGTCTTCTCCATCACGCGTTGGGGTGGCGCGGGCCGACCTCCTAGAGCTTGGGTGCGGTGTGGGCGCGGGCCACCTGGCGCGGCGGTGCACTGGCATTCTCCGACGCGGGCGTGGCGGCGGCGTGAACAGTTGCGGTGGCGGGGGTGCGCATCTCAGCCGCGGCGGTCATTCTCGATTGGCAGACAGCGCGGGCCACGACGGCTCTGGCCGATGGCTTCTCTGCCTCCTGGCGGCAAAGGGTGCCGGTAGCGGGGGTGCTCGATGCTGCCTCGGGCCGGTCCTTGGCCCTGCGGGGATGGGGGGTGTTGCGTGCCTTTTCTAGCTTCGGCGGCGCGGTAGCCGGGGTTCAGCGGGTAGCGCGGAGTGGTGGTGGGTGCCTCCTATTCCTGGATATACGCCTACGGAGTGCGGGGCTAGGCGGGTGCCAGTGGTGCCAGCCGCACACGCTACGTGGTTCGCGTAGATCTAGGTTTCGTGCTCGGGGGGGCCAGATCGGGGCCCTGGGCGGACCGAAGTTGGTGCTTCGAGTAGGATTGGTTGGGCTTGGTTCGGGGTGTGCTCGTGAATGGTGCTCATGTTCCTTTTGCGATTATGACGCTCGAGGGTGGTGGTCGTGATGTCGTTGTCCATGCGCGGAGCACCATCGGTATCCACTGACATGGTATCGTGTGAGCTCGCCTAGCCTTGGGCTCGGGGCTGGCTCACCAGTAGCCGTCGGCAGTTTCAGAGTCGTGTCCCCCCTAGTCCACCGGGTATTGGTTGGGGATGCAGGTATGGGTGCCTCCTATCATGGAGGCGCCTACCCAGAATCGAGGACAGATGCCGAGCTAGGAGTAGATGGACTGACATCACTCTTCCTACCGTGGTTGGGTGCGGTGTGATGTGTGCGGTTGGCGGTATCTCACGACAGAGATGCTGGGGCGGCGGGCTCAGATGGTGGTCCGCATGGTCACTCGATCTTCGGCGGGCGTCATTGAGGTGGTGGTGGCTCTCCTCTCCGATTGTGTGGGCAACATGAGGTTGCGTCGGGTAGCTCGGACGTGCCCTCTCTCAGGAGGGGGGGGGGGGGCATTCCGATCCGGATCTAGAGGTTTGACATCGTCGAGTTCCTCCAGGTGGCCTCCTGGTGGCACGGGTGAGTTGCCGAATGAAAACTCCGTGCTCCAGTGCCAACGATGATGACACCCTTGGGTGCCGCACTCTTCTTGAAGACGCCGTTGTGGTTCTTCTCTCTGTGTGTCAGGGCTCCAGGAGAAGACCCTTGTCCCGTGTGGACTCGGCAGCGGCGACGCTTTGCGCCGTTCTCCCTCTTGAGGGCATTGTCGTGGTGCTTAGGTATGCTAGGTCGCAGCGTGAGGGTGTTTAGTCCGTCCGGTGCTCATTGTTGGTATCATAGTCGCGTGCGTTCCATGTGTGCCGAATTTCTCAGGATCGGCTTTGTAAGAGGGTTACCTCACCACCTTGTATCGTTTGGCCATCTACTTCTTGAGTTGTTGCTTTATTTATAAAGCGGGGCGAAAGCCTATTTCGATAAGGATTGGTCAACTTGTATATATGGCCTTTGGTCTTTGCGCAAAAAAAGAAGTCGTAAATGGTAGGAAGGGCATATCCGTGGAAAGATGTGCAATTACTAGCGTTAAAAAACTGTAAATACGCAAATATTCTAGTCGCTCTATATTTATAAGGATGGATATGTTTTTCCTTTCATTTTGGAGACTGATAGTTTTGATACAAGATCGAATGTTAAGAAGTGACCTGAGGCAAAAAATTGAGTTGCTAGGGTAAAAATGTAGCGTTGTAGGTAACTAGAATTCTCATGGCCACAAAAATCCGGAGTTCCACCAGTAATATTCGTGTCAAGTGGGACAGTCCATGGTTGCAAGATGCAAGCAGCGGCCGGCATAAATTGGCTCCTTGTGTTAAACTAGGCAAATCAAGTTTTGGTGTTGCTAGTTGTCAGTACATGTTGTGCTATTTGCAGGCGGTTTTGTAGTATTTTGGGCTCGCCTAACTTGATGACCCCTAGAAACATTGGAGCATTTCACTTGAACAACCCAGTCATTTTTTTTAAACGGAGGCAAAAGATTTGCCTCATCGATTAATTAAGAAGAAGAGAGTTGCCCAGTTAATTAACGGAAAATCGGGCGAAAACCGATACAAATCAACCACATGCGGTCAACTGACAGAGCATGCAACCCATAAGCGCATGATCAGCCCGACAACCATACCCAACACGCAATGATCTCCAACCCACACCCTGCTACATCGCAAAGAAACCCCCCAACGAGAGAACCTCGGCCGAAGACCATGAACACCACCAAATCCACAGAGACAAGCCGGGCCTTAAGGACAATCCAAGAGACTGATGGCCCTCCATCAAGCAGCTGCAGACGCCTTCTTTGCGGCATCACTCTTCTTTCTTTTGCTTCTGAGAGCCTCCTTCACAATCGTCTTGCCAGATCTAGGGCTAGCAGCCTCCAAACGTTTGAGCAAGCTATGAATCTCAATCTGGAAGAGAATCTCATCGACCCTGTCACGCACAGACACCACCTGGCCAACGGCCTTGTGCGAGTGGGCGACCGCAATGTCGGAAACTCCACGGTCCACAAAGGTGAGCGGCTGGCTGGGTTCCAAAGGATCAGGTGCCAACATATCGACCGCCCCAACATCATTGGCCATAGGTACCACCGACATGATGGACTCAGCCACCTCCAGTTGCTCACATGACAAAGCTGAATCATGTCCCTCACACAAGGTCGCCGGCGAGATGACCTCCACATGCTCCACTAACAACACTCTAGCCACAACGCTATCATCAACCATAGTAACCTCCTTTGACACAGGAGAAACATGCCCCACACACAAGTCCTCCATGTCAGGCATGATCTGCAAAACCGGGAAGTTGCTTCACCAACCCGTCTGCGTCTTCACTCCAGAAACCTTCTTCTGATGCAGCGCACGAGGATGAAGGTTGGGAAAGGGTGCAATCACGACGTTGTCCGCATCATCTGGTGTATCCAACCCAGTCATTTGATGCACCAACTTCAAGAGCGATCGTGATGAGTGACCATATGGCTCCAAGAAAAACTATCACACACCTCACCTTTATAAGGCAGCCCAATGCCTGACCTTCCATCCCCCTGATCCACAAGCATGTGCAAGAACTCAAACAAATCCCTCACCTGGTATACCTATGCGATATCCCCAAAGGCCGGAGCCCTTACTCGATCTCTTTCTTTGTTGAAACATACAAATTAATTCGATCTACTTTGATGGGTCATTTTCTGTGTTGTTTGAATTGTTTTGATTAGCTATCTCGTAGCTTACCAGCTTAGGATCTGACTCGATCTCTGAAATAATTTTCAGTTTATGGGATTTCTGAAATGTTGTCTCTCCTCCTCCTCCTCCTCCTCCTCCTCCTCCTCCCCACGCATAGAGAACGTGTCCACAGATGTGTGTTACATGAACTTGCATGTGATGTGCAGCACAGCTACAAACTTTAAATTCGCATGTCATTTGCTCCATGAACTTGTAAGAGTTAAGCCTGTGTGAACTTGGATGAATATGTTTGAATTAAGCCTATGTGAACTTGTATGTGATGTGCTCGAGGAATTTGTAGGAACTACCAGAAACTGAAATATTTCTGTGAGCCCAAAACCGACAGGAAAATAGGGAAAACCGACATGGAAATGTTTTCCTGTCGGCCGGCCGTCAGGATTAGCCGTCAGGCATAGCTTGACAGGGAAACTAATATATGCCTGTCGGTTGGCCAACAGGACCTTAATTCCTGTTGGTTTTCTTTCTTTCCCGACGGGTTTGGCCCGACAGGGATAAGCGGGTATCAGGTTTAGCAAATCAGTGCAGTGGTCTACTCCTGTCAGGCATTACCGTCAGGAAAAATAAGAAAACAATAAACAAAAAAATAGTACTCCTAATGGTTTTCCACATGGTTGTTCCACTCAAAATATTCAAAGCATAGACACATCAATAGTTTACATTAATCACAGAGTTGCGAATTCACATAACTTCTGATCAAATTGCATAGAAGTTATATGCATGGATCAAATTGCATAGAAGTTATATGCATAGAAGTTATATGCATAGAAGTTATAAACTATGCCTGTCGGCCAGCCGACAGGAACTATATTCCTGTCGGGTTTTCTCATTTCCCTGACGGGTTTGTCCCTACAGGGTTATATAGGCGTCAGGTTTGGCAAACCAGGAAAACAGTATATCCCTGTCATACATAACCGTCAGGAAAAAAGAAAACCCAATGAACAAAAAAAAATCATAACTCAGAATATTTAGAACATAGTAACATCACTATCAATTGTTTCCATCAACCAGAGATACAAATTCACATTTCTTCGGATACAGTTCCCTAGAATTTACATACATGAATCAAAGGTCAATGAAAACAGAGGTGCAACATCTAAAAACGCACAAGTGCATCAACTAAATATACACAAGAAGAGACCTCATTTTCTAATCTTTGGTTGCTGCTTAAGTTGCAAGCTTCTCTGCAAGTTTACCCTACAGTAGACATATAATTAAACCTGTAAAAATGTGCAAGTGTCAACAGTTTGCTACAAAAAGGTAACAAGAAATAGGAACAATATCTATAAGATATAATAAGCATAATCGATTTGGTATCTCACTTTCTCGCAATAACATTGGCACATATACCCATCTTGTTTTTGTCTCAGCAAAGTTACCCACTTTTACGGCTTATAGACTAATAATGGAGTAATTTGTTCTAGCATCATATGTCAGATTTGATACAAATCATGCAACTGACAAAATCCATTTAAATGACAACCTGAGAACATGCTTCTGGATTAGTTTGACATAATTATCAGCTAACTTCATGAGCACATTAGAGATTTCTTGCAAGAAATCACACTACCAATGTCAATAGTCTTAAGTCTGTCAATTTCAAATGTTCAAGAAAAATGGGCAGAGTCATCATCATCTCCATAAGAATAAAAAAGCAAAAATGTTACGCAATTATCAATAATGTAACAACATGGGAACTGTAAATCATGGTGAGACAATAAAAGACCCCAAAATAGAAAGAGGCTGTGTTTGGACTAAACCAACATAGCAACTACTGGCTCAATAATGTTGATCTCATGATCTTGGGCACACTGGACATAGCATGATATATTTTAAGTATACAAGAGAAACTTGACTGACAATTATTCCTGATAAAACTGTGGGGATGCTGGTGAAAGCAAAAGTAAAAATACCTTGATTAGATGCTCTTGCATATCTCAAGGATCCCGAATCTTGAATTTTGCTCCTAATAAGAAGGAATTGCAGACTAGAAAAATAAGACCTCGATCAGGTGTTGATCAATATTTAATTTCTAGGTTCATCATGTGCATAGAACAACAAAATATGAAAGGGAATAGTGGCACCTCTATGTTGCACTGATGATGTTCGTTTAATTCTTTCCAAAAAACCTAACATAATGAAAGAGACTAAAATGAGAAGTTGTGGACAAACAAGTTAGAGGGCAAACTGTTACTGTACTGGATAGTAAGACAATCAAAAAACAAAAGGAAATAGAATGCAACACTACTAGGCAAAAGGGTGATCCCAAACAGAGGATAGTTGTTACTTGATGCGTCAGTAAGTTAGTACAGAAGTTCAAAACAATGTAAGGAGTGACATCCATTCATCTTTGCAATGTACTGATAATTTTCAGAGTAGTGCAATATCTACGGGTCATCGCACCCAGACACTTGCATCCACCTTGTACAACTAAGAGCTACAACCATCTAGTTCCAGCAATGTAAAAATACACTCAACAAGATTGCGCACCTTCTCCAGCAGGAACAACCAATTATGTGCTTGCACTGTAATTGTTCAATCTTTAATATAAGAAATAAAACAAAATACAACTTAAAGTAGAAGGAAGAACACAGTGAGCTTAAATATAAGGAATACACAAGAATTGTTAAGTACTAGATAATAAGAGAATAGGAAATTCCAGGAAGCTACTAAAAGGAGTAACTAAATTAAGATGACATGTAGTATGGCCCATAATAGGAGCCCCTGAACATATCTTTGGCTTGTTAATTGTTATAACAGAGCATTCATATCTTGAGCATAGCTGCTGGTAATAGGCCTTTCCTGGTACAGTTTCATTGTCAATACTCTGAAATATGATGTCTAGGTGCATTTCAGATGTTCTTGAGCATATTGAAGATAGCATGATCTTGCAAGATAGAAAACTTGAATCAAAATTAATCAATAAATGAATTTGGAGACAGGTAGGGAAATAACAGTATGTACTGTACCATGTCAAGGGCAGAGGATATTACACCTCTCTTATAGTTGGATCATGAACCTTAAATCCTATTCCTGATCTTGATGAACTGTAACTACGAAAAGGAGATATCAGATGGGTGTTCATAAGTATCAATGTGGGGAATGGTATGTACTATTTGGAAGAAAAATATGAGACTATTTCTTGTCGTCGAGTGAATCTGAACTTCTTGCACTGATGATGTTCCTCATATTTGCAACGCAGCTGCTCAGTGCTTCCTGAATTTCAACATATTTAAAGCAGGTAAAATCAAAATGTATGGACGGAAAAATAGAGATTGAATTATTATGGTGTTGTACATGAAGTCAATGAAAAAATCCCACTGAAATAGAAAGAAAACTATCATTTAGTCTGAAACAACATTACATGCATTTTGGATACGTACAGTTGTATCCAACCCATTCGTACTATAAGTTTGAGAACTAATTGAAACTCCCCTAGTACACCCCAAGTATCCCACCCATTCTTAGTAAAATTTCAGATCCTGCGGATACGTGCTGTTGCCTCCAAACTAATTTAAGTAATAAGGCAGAAACAAATGGTTGGAAATTCCTCAAAGACATAGTTGAAATCCAGATCGAGATTTGGGATCCAAGGAGCTGCACCAGTTTTGGGGATTATTATGCATCCAAAGTTCCAAACCACAGTTCTATGGATCAGATCTGAGGCCGGATTTGGGGATTCCTATAGCTGCACCAGATTTGGGGATCCGGAGATGCCAGAAACAGGAAACAACTGAGTTTTGAGATTTAGTTCACGTACCTCCATGACGCCGGTGAACTGCTCGAGTTGGGGTGGATTCTCAACGGTGGCGTCGATGGCGGCATGGTCCTAGCAGAGCCGTGGTGGAGCAGGCCAAGCGTTGGTGTCGCAGGGTGATGTCCAGAACGGAGATGAGACGACATCGTGTCCCAATAGCAGAGGAGTCATGGATAGTGGTGGCCGGCGGGTACAGATCGATAACATAGAGCAGGTTGAGGTGCTCGGGAGACCTTGGAAGGCACGGGGATGGTGGTCGGAGGCCTAGAAGGAAGGAAGGGAGGGATTGGGTGGCGCAGAAGGAAGGGATAAGATTTGGGGGGATTGTATTTGGGCGTGCCGCGAGAAAAGAGGGCTCCATGGCGGGGCGTAGTTTCCAGATGCGCGGGCCTGAAAATTCTTCGCGCCCTAGTGTTTCGCAGGTGGCCTGAAACTTGTATTCCTGTCCGTCCTTACTCAGCCCACACGAATATTGGACATATCCCTGGCGTGCAGTGGTTGAACGACAGCCCAATCCTTTTTCCTGTGGGCTAGTTGCGGGCCCGACAGCAAAATTAGGCGACCCACAGAAATATTACGGTTTCTGGTAGTGCATGGGGGAATTCGTCCTGGTTCGTGAGCCCAGGGGGGCGGCCGGGGCCTCGTGGGCGTTGGTCCCGGTTCGTATGGACCCACTTGTCCCGGTTCTAGGCACGAACCGGGACCAATGGTCCTCGCTCCTGGCCCACAACCATTGGTCCCTGTTCGTGCCTTGAACTGGGACAGAATGCTGGGCTTTAGTCCCGGTTTCTACTACGAACCGGGACAAATGAGTTGACTATATATACCCCATCGCCACAGCAGAGCACTCCACAGTGCTCTGTTTTTGTTTGGCCGGCGAGGGGAGGGCATTTGGGTGCTCTAGCTCACCTCCTATGCACATGAGGTGTTCGATGAAATGTCCGATCCACACTAGTTAATCTTTCTCCTCTCGAAACTCGACCTCCGAGCTCCATTTTCCCCGAGATTTTTCTAGGTTTAGCGGTCCGTCACGTCCCGTCCCCGTCTTCACCGTGGTCAATCGCCCGTGCCAATCTCATCGCCGGCACCACCGCGGTAAGCCTCTTGTTCTTATCTTCTTTCTGAAAGAAAAAAAAATTCTTACTTCACATAGATACTTGTTTAATTTTCTTACTTTTATTATTCCTTGTTATTATATAGTGCGATGGTTTGATATCCGCCCCCGTCGGCCCTCGTCTTGTCTATGATTTGGATGTGGTATATATTATCTTTTAATTTTATGACAATTGTGCCGACCAACTTGACAAAGATTTTATTTATCTAGGAGTTGGTTGAACCAGAAATTCCAACCGACCCTATTGTCGAGAGGTTAAATTTAGTTGAAGAAGAAAACAATTACTTGCATGAAAAAATAAGAAAAATTGAGGAGGAGAAGATGATATTGGAGTTGCATGTTGTAGATGTCGTCGATGATCACAAGATCAAGATGGATACAATGCAGTTGAAGATTAGAAAGATTAGAAAATATGTCATTCATACCGAGGCTTGGTATCATTATGCAGTTGGATCAGTTGTTACCTTGGTTGCGAATATGATTGCATTTGTTGTTGCATTGAAATGTTTTACATAATTTCAATGTATGGTTTAATTAGATGCTCTGGAGATGTATATGTTGTTCAATGAGAACTATGTATGTAGTTTGGTTTTAATGTGATGATGAATTTCTATTAATTTGGTCACTCATCTATTCATTAGAGGGTTGAAAATTGATTATGTGGCTTTGAATGGTGCATTTTGAACACAGAAAAAACTATGGAGTTCAATTAAGTTCAAAAAAATGAAATCTCTTTGTAACAGACGAGTTTCCGTATGAAACCCTGATACTTCGAAAGAGATTGTCCGTATTGTACACAAAATGCATCCAGTTTTTGCCGTAACCCTCTCTACTTTTTTGCACATGCTATGTGGGTGAAATGATGATACCATGCCAACTTTCAACCTTTTCAGAGTTTAATTCAAATGCTTTTCAATTTCATGGTCTTATAGCTCAAAATAATCAGTAAATGCATGAAAAATAACAAATGAAGTCAGAAACGGTTGAAAATTGATGATGTGGCTTTGAATGGTGCATTTTGAACACAGAAAAACTATGGAGTTCAAATAAGTTCAAAAAAATGAAATCCCTTTATAACAGACGAGTTTTCGTATGAAATACTGATACTTAGAAAGAGATTGTCCGTTTTGTACATGAAGTGCATCCAGTTTTTGCCGTAACTCTCTCTACTTTCTTGCACATGCTATGTGGATGAAATGATGATACCATGCCAACTTTCAACCTTTTTAGAGTTTATTTCAACTGCTTTTCAATTTCATGGTGTTATAGCTCAAAATAATCAGTAAATACATGAAAAATAACAAATGAAGTCAGAAAGGGTTGAAAATTGATGATGTGGCTTTGAAACAAAAACCCCAGTCACTGAAATACTGACGCGTGGATGTCTATTGGTCCCAGTTGGTGCCACCAACCGGGACCAAAGGGCCTCCTGCCTGGGCTCGCCGCACCGGTCACGTGGAGGCCCAGCTGTCCCGGTTTGTATAAGAACCGGAAGTAAAGGTCTAGGGCATTAGTAACGACACTTTAGTCCCGGTTCAATAACCGGGACAAATGGCCTTTACCAACCGGGACAATAGGCCCTTTTTCTACTAGTGATGTGGTTGTGGGGATGGTAGAAGTGAAGCAACATGAATCTCAGGCACGCTGGCTGGCCACCGGGAATCCAAACACAAATTGCCCTACAGTTCAGAGGCAATGCTTGAGATGATGAAATTAGTTTGGGGGCTCGCACGGACGCCGAATTACAGGGAGGCTGGTGAGAACCTTGTCCTCTTCCATATGTTTTGCCTTGGGGATTGGAAGAAGGCGGTTCATAGTGGTCCATGTATTTTCTGTGGCTTTGGTCTCGTCATCGAGGACTAGATGGACACGTGAATCTGACGTCGGTCAATCCAGATGGGTTTTACGTCTAGGCGCAAATACACATAATTCCTGGTCTATATCGCAAGGAGGCTGTAGTGGATCAGCTCGCACGTCGCGTTGGCACACGGTGAGCTTTTATTATTTTTAAAATATTATCTCCTCCCAACCCCACCCGCCTCCTCTTCCCAACCCTAGCCGCCCCTCCTCCTCACTCCCTCCCCTCCTCCCTCCCTCGCCGCCGCCTCAGGTAGCCGTCGGGCAAGCCCGGGACACCAAGGATGGTGGCGGCGAGGCCTCAACTGCCCTGCTCATGTGTTGGGAACCCCGGATCTGGAGCGGCGGCTCCATTGGCAAGGCACGGCCGGCTAACAGCCGTGCGGGTGGTGGATCTGGTGTCCCGGCCACACGGGCAGCCGGATCCGGTGGTCGTTGGCGGCCAGCAGCGGCTTCTGCGGCGCTCGGTGTGTGCGATCTGGCGCGTCCCTTCCTCATCTGTTCGGCGTGCGGGCCAGCCTGGTCGGGCCGCGCTTCCTCTTGGTCACCGGTTCCTGTACAGGAGGTGCTGCTGGTGGCAGACATCTAGTTCGGGCGAAATCCCTGGCCGACAATGACCGGCTGCATCGACGGCAACGCCTGTGGGTGCCGTTTCCCTCCTTGGAGGCGTCGGTATGGACTAATATTCTCACTTCACCTTTCCCTAGGTTTCCTGGGCGAAAGCCCTTACTCTGTTGGGAGGCGGCGGCGCTCACAGCATCGTTCCCTTCTTGAAGGCGCCGCTTTGGGTACCTTGGGGCTGGGTGGCGCTTGTGGGTGGTGGCGACAACGGTGGTGCGGCCCTTTCCTACCATGGATTTATGTCCGTTGCTTGGAGATGGAGTCGCGTAGGTGGAGGTCGTCGGCTGGGGTCGTGGTGACGTCAATGGCGGAGGACCTGCCAAGGCTCACGTAGGTGGAGGTCGTCGTTTGGCGTCGGGGTGGATTCGATGGCGGAGGACCTGCTAAGTTGTCACCTCAATCTGCTCTGAAGATGGACCAGTGGAAGATGGCGGCGACGACACATGTGAGTGCGTCAGACCGATTTGAGCCCCGGACCCGGCAGATGGCTCGGTCAGGGCCTCCGGCTTTAGATGTTAGGCTTAGGTGAGAGGTATGGGTATGTGGCCCAGCTTACACCCCTTCATCATTTGGATAGGAGTAGCGGCAGATGCTGCCAAGATGGCGGATTCAGGCATATTGTTGTTATACTTTGTATGGTCCTCAAGAATAAGCAATAAAATGGCCGTATGCATCTCCCAGATGCAGAGGCCGGGGGTCATCCTCCTTTTCAAAAAAAAAAACTTGGCTTTTAAACTCCTCACAACTAACTACAAAAGGAGCACGTGGGGCAACAGAAAAGGGGTCACAACTAAAGGTTGCCTTCATGGATACACATACAAACAATAAGATCACATGTTTTATACCGAACAACCAAACAAAAATAAAGGCAAGCATGATCCAAGAGTGGACGTTATTTTTTCTTTTACATAAATGTTGTTACCAAGAATGTGCAGCTAATATCACAAGCTACTGTCTGAATACCACATGCTATTGAGGATTTGAGACGATGTTCATAATAACCGAGTGCATAACGTGGACCACAGTTTAAAAATATGCAGCATATCATACAGTCCTATATCTATTAGTAAATGGGATATATTCCTATTTATCTACTCCCTCCATCCCAAAATAAGCGTCTTAACTTTGTACTAGCTCTAGTACAAAGTTGTACTAACCTTGAGACACTTATTTTGGGACGGAGGGAGTATATGGTAGATATGGTGTGGCTTAGTCAAAATAATTGGGTTGGTCCGAGCTATGGAGAAATCTGAAATCGATGTATCCAGAGCCAACCTCAGTAGGACTTTCCATGATCTCCTTCATGAGATCTCTTAAGTTCCTGTTCATTGCATAAGCTTGCTCACCCAATAATCCCTTCATCAATTCTTGTGCCTTCAGATTAAGATTCCACAGTGCTCTCCGAGACGCAGTGTCATGGGTGGTAGCCTTGTCGTCATCTGTTCGCTGGGGGTCAGATTCGATAAGGTGATTTGAGAAAGAAACAAAAAAAGCAAACGATTGGAGCCTACATATGGAATTGACACACTATTCGAGGAAACATGGGCGAAAATTAAAAGGCGGAGAGGAAATCCAACGCTCACCGGCTGTGGCGGCGGCCCGAGGTGACGAGCTCTCTTGGCACGATTGAAAGCGTTTGTGCCTCGCGGCAGCATGTCGGTGTCAGGACTGCGCAGGAGTCTCTTGAGCTCGTTGATACAGATTCTGGCATCGTCCATCTGAGAAATGGAGCCCCGGACTGAGCCTTTGATGAGTTGCTCAAAACCGTCCTCGACCGCCCTCCTGGCTTTGGATTTGCAGTTCAGAAGCTGTCGATTGTGGACGCGGAAACCAGAGTGACCCGCTTGGACATGGATGATGAGTTCGTCGTTGGATTTGAGAGGCATGGAATTGCGGAGGCGGAAGCAGATCTGATTGGGCTCGCGATTCACGCAGAGCGCCTCCACCTCATCGAGGCTGGACACATACTCCATCTCCATAGGGAGTGCATCAGGCGCGGGATCCATCTGGGAACACGAGTCTCTTTGGGACGATGAGTAAGAAGGCGATCCATCATCCACAAGTCTGGGGACAAGACAGCCGGGTGGCTCGTCCGTCCAGCTACTAGAAACCTTATTACAGAAACTATGTTTAGCTAGCACATGCGCCGCATCATTACATGACCGAAAGCAATGATTAAAAGTGACCTTCCCAATAGACGTAGCCGCATCCACACACTCCGCAAAAATTGCCGTTGCAGTGTCTCACCATCTTGTTTGTCCAGTGCAAGATTCAATCACCATGAGGGAATCAGACTCCGCTTCAACTCGAGAAAAACCCAAGGTATTGGCAAATACCAGTCCATCACGCATAGCCAACGCTTCAGTGGTCACCACGTCCGCTGCAAATTGAATATAGCGACATTGGGTAGCCAAAAAGTTTCCTTTGTGATCCCTGATGACAGCCGCCATTGCTCCAGTTCCATCGTCCAAATGGAAAGATGCATCCACATTGACTTTCACAAAGTTCGGCTCTGGTTTTCTCCATGTATGCTCCTGAACAGCCCGGTTCCTACTATTTATGTGGTGGTAGTTATTCGCTATAGCTAGGACAGAGAATGGCCATCTCCTTGGTGAAGGTGGAGATCCTCCATGCGTTAACTCACGCCTAACCCACCATAGATACCAAACTCCAACAGCCAGCACCTGTTTTACATCAAGACTGGGTTTGAGAGGTAGTGCCCTGTCTTCCGCCAACAGTAGATGTTCAAATATGATTGATCCCGAGCGGTCAACTATTATAGCTTCTTCGATTATATCCAGAATGCCTAGTTTCTGCCATAGCTCCTGAGCGTGTGTGCATTCGAAGAACAAATGGCGCACATCTTCCACAGCCTGGTGACAGATCGGGCAAGATCCATTCGAGCCTACATGCCTGTTTGTGGGTATAGCTTTCAAAGGGATTATTCCGCGGAGAGCGCGCCAACAGAAAATCTGCACCTTACGAGGGACTTGCAGTTTCCAAACTATACTCCAGATTTCCGGTGTAGCTGAGCCAGATAGACGTGCCCGAACATTTGCATGCTGCCGGTAAGTCTGAACCCATTGTGTGTGGTAAGCTGATCGGACTGTAAAGACCCCTCTCCGATCAGGATTCCAGGCAAATGAAGTCGTCAAAAGTTGCTGTACTCAAGGGAATTTGCATGATCCTTCGGACATCAACTGGGTTGAAGATAGAGCGGATCAACGCTTCATCCCATGCACCGGTGTAAGGGTCAATGAGATCGCTAACCGTAGACAGGATAGACTGTCCCCTGCTCGAGATTACCCTCCTGTTAGGACTCGATGGTACCCATGGATCGGTCCATATTTTCACATTCTCACCGGTTCCAATTCGCCAAATATATCCCAATTTAAAAGTATCTAATCCCTTCATTATACTCTGCCAAGTGAAGGAAGCCCCACTCTTTAGAGTTGCTTGGAGTATGCTTTCATTCGGGTACACTAGTAGAAAAGGGGGCAATGGTCCAGGCCGGGTCAGCCCATTAGTCCCGGTTCAATCCAGAACCGGGACCAATGGGGGCATTGGACCCGGTTCGTGAGCCCCGGGGGCCGGCCGGGCCACGTGAGCCATTGGTCCCGGTTCGACTGGACCTATTGGTCCCGGTTGGTGGGACGAATCGGGACCAATGGGCCTCGCTCCTGGCCCACCACTATTGGTCCCGGTTGGAGGCATGAACCGGGACCAAATGCTGCCCTTTAGTCCCGGTTCGTGGCACGAACCGGGACCAATTAGTTGCCTATATATACCCCTCGCCCGCAAACAGAGCACTCCCAGTGCTATATTTTTCGTGGCCGGCGAGGGGAGAGCTTTGTGGTGCTCTAGCTCACCTCCTATGCACACGAGGTGTTCGATGGAATGCCCGAGCCACACTACTTAAGCTTTCTTCTCTCCAAGCTTGACCTCCAAGCTCCATTTTTCTCAATATTTGTCTAGGTTTAGCGGTCCGTTCCGTCCCGTCCCCGTCTTCACCGCCGTCGATCGCCCACGCCGATCTCGTCGCCGGCACCACCGTGGTGAGCCTCTTGTTCTTATCTTCTTTCTGAAAGGAAAACAAATTTCTTACTTGTATGTTTATATAGATACTTGTATAATTTTATTACTTTTATTATTGCATCTTATATAGTGCGATGGTTTTGGTATCCGCCCCCGTCGGCCCTCGTCCTGTCTATGATTCGGATGTGGTATATATTATCTTTTCATAACTATTGGTTCATTTATTGTTTATGACAATTATGCCGACCAACGTGACATAGATTTTAATTTTCTAGGAGGTTGTTGAACCGGAAATTCCAACCGACCCTATTGTCGAGAGGTTAAATTTAGTTGAAGAAGAAAACAATTTGTTGAAGGAAAAAATTAGAAAAATTGAGGAGGAGAAGATGATATTGGAGTTGCATGTTGCGGATGTCGTCGATGATCACAAGATCAAGATGGATGCAATGCGCTTGAAGATTAGAAAGATTAGAAAATATGCCATTCATACCGAGGCTTGGTATCATTATGTCGTTGGATCGGTTGTTACATTGGTTGCGATTATGATCGCATTTATTTTCGCATTGAAATGTTTTACATAGTTTCAGTGTATGGTTTAATTAATTTAGATGCTCTGTAGAGCTTTATGTTGTTAGATGAGAACTATGTATGTACTTTGGTTTTAATGTGATGATGAACTTCTATTAATTTGGTCACTTAATTATCTATTCATGATGTTCTGTAATGATTTTTGACACACTTAATTATATATAATGCACGCAGATGAACCGGCAATGGATGTACGGTTCAAGACACACCTCCGAGTACATTAAGGGCGTGCATGATTTTCTCGAAGTGGCGGAGGCAAACAAGCATAATGGTTTTATGTGGTGTCCATGCCCTATATGTGGGAATACGAAGTCTTACTCTGACCGGAAAATCCTCCACACCCACCTGCTTTACAATGGTTTCATGCCACACTATAATGTTTGGACGAGGCACGGAGAAATAAGGGTTATGATGAAAGACGGCGAAGAAGAAGAGTACGATGACAACTATGTGCCCCCTGAATACGGTGATGCTACTGAACATCAAGAGGAACCAGACGATGTGTACGATGATGCTGCAACGAGCGAAGCTGCTGAAGATCAAGAGGAACCAGACGATGTGCCCGATGATGATGATCTCCGCCGGGTCATTGTCGATGCAAGGACGCAATGCGAAAGTCAAAAGGAGAAGCTGAAGTTCGATCGCATGTTAGAGGACCACAAAAAAGGTTGTACCCCAATTGGGAAGATGGCAACACAAAGCTCGGTACCATACTGGAATTGCTGCAGTGGAAGGCAGAAAATGCTGTGCCTGACAAAGGATTTGAGAAACTACTAAAAATATTGAAGAAGAAGCTTCCAAAGGATAACGAATTGCCCGACAGTACATACGCAGCAAAGAAGGTCATATGCCCTCTAGGATTGGAGGTGCAGAAGATACATGCATGCCCTAATGACTGCATCCTCTACCGCGTTGCGTACAAGGATCTGAACGCATGCCCGATATGCGGTGCATTACGGTATAAGATCAGACGAGATGACCCTGGTGATGTTGACGGCGAGCCCCCCCAGGAAGAGGGTTCCTACGAAGGTGATGTGGTATGCTCCTATAATACCACGGTTGAAACGTCTGTTCAGAAACGGAGAGCATGCCAAGTTGATGCGATGGCACAGTGAGGACCGTAAGAAAGACGGGAAGTTGAGAGCACCCGCTGACGGGTCGCAGTGGAGAAAAATCGAGAGAAAGTACTGGGATGAGTTTGCAAGTGACCCAAGGAACGTATGGTTTGCTTTAAGCGCGGATGGCATTAATCCTTTCGGGGAGCAGAGCAGCAATCACAGCACCTAGCCCGTGACTCTATGTATGTATAACCTTCCTCCTTGGATGTGCATGAAGCGGAAGTTCATTATGATGCCAGTTCTCATCCAAGGCCCTAAGCAACCCGGCAACGACATTGATGTGTACCTAAGGCCATTAGTTGAAGAACTTTTACAGCTGTGGAATGGAATCGGTGTACGTACGTGGGATGAGCACAAACAGGAGGAATTTAACCTAAAGGCGTTGCTGTTCGTGACCATCAACGATTGGCCCGCTCTCGGTAACCTTTCTGGACAGACAAACAAGGGATACCACGCATGCACGCACTGTTTACTTGACACCGATAGTATATACCTGGCAAGCTGCAGGAAGAATGTGTACCTGGGCCATCGTCGATTTCTTCCGACCAACCATCAATGTCGAAAGAAAGGCAAGCATTTCAAAGGCGAGGCAGATCACCGGAAAAAGCCCGCCATGCGTACCGGTGATCACGTACTTGCTATGGTCAATGATTTACACGTAATCTTTGGAAGGGGTCCCGACGGACTAGCTGTTCTGAGTGACGCTGGGGGACACGCACCCATGTGGAAGAAGAAATCTATATTTTGGGACCTACCCTACTGGAAAGACCTAGAGGTCCGCTCTTTGATCGACGTGATGCACGTGACGAAGAACCTTTGCGTGAACTTGCTAGGCTTCTTGGGCGTGTATGGGAAGACAAAAGATACAGCTGAGGCATGGGAGGACCTACAACGTTTGCACGAAAAAGACGGCATACCTCCAAATCAGTATGATGGTCCTGCCAGCTATGCTCTTACCAAATAAGAGAAGAAAATCTTCTTTGAATGCCTGCTTAGTATGAAGGTCCCGACTGGCTTCTCGTCGAATATAAAAGGAATAATAAATATGGCAGAGAAAAAGTTTCAGAACCTAAAGTCTCATGACTGCCACGTGATTATGACACAACTGCTTCCGGTTGCATTGAAGGGGCTTCTACCGGAAAACGTCCGATTAGCCATTGTGAAGCTATGTGCATTCCTCAATGCAATCTCTCAGAAGGTGATCGATCCAGAAATCATACCAAGGCTAAGGAGTGATGTGGTGCAATGTCTTGTCAGTTTCGAGCTGGTGTTCCCACCATCCTTCTTCAATATCATGACGCACGTCCTAGTTCATCTAGTTGATGAGATTGTCATTCTGGGCCCCGTATTTCTACACAATATGTACCCCTTTGAGAGGTTCATGGGAGTCCTAAAGAAATATGTCCGTAACCGCGCTAGGCCAGAAGGAAGCATCTCCATGGGCCATCAAACAGAGGATGTCATCGGGTTTTGTGTTGACTTCATTCCTGGCCTTAAGAAGATAGGTCTCCCTAAATCGCGGTATGAGGGGAGACTGACTAGAAAAGGCACGCTTGGAAGGGACTCAATAATATGTAGGGACAGATATTCTTGGTCTCAAGCACACTACACAGTTCTACAGAACTCTACCTTGGTGACCCCATATGTCGATGAACACAAGAACAGTCTGCGCTCCAAACACCCGGAGCAGTGCGACGACTGGATTACATGTGAACACATCAGGACTTTTAGCAGTTGGTTGGAAGCACGTATCAGAGGTGACAACACTATTTGTGATGAGCTGTACTTGTTGTCCAGGGGACCATCTTTGACTGTATTGATTTGGAAAGGATACGAGATAAACGGGAATACATTTTACACGATTGACCAAGATCAAAAGAGCACCAACCAAAACAGCAGTGTCCGCTTTGATGCAACAACCGAGAGGGAAAAGGACACATATTATGGTTACATAGTGGACATATGAGAACTTGACTACGGACATGATTTTAAGGTCCCTTTGTTTAAGTGTAAATGGGTCAATCTGTCAGGAGGCGGGGTACAGGTAGACCCACAGTACGAAATGACAACAGTGGATCTGAAAAATCTTGGGTACACTGACGAACCGTTCGTCCTAGCCAATGATGTGGCATATGTTATCTATGTGAAGGACATGTCTACCAGACCGAGAAAGAGAAAAGATAAGGAAGCGAATACATCATACAATGAGCCAAAGCGCCACATAGTTCTTTCAGGAAAAAGGGACATCGTGGGAGTGGAGGACAAGACAGACATATCTGAAGATTATGAAAAGTTTCATGAAATTCCTCCCTTCAAAGTCAAGGCTGACCCCAGCATCCTGATAAACGATGAAGATTATCCATGGTTATGACGCAATAAGCAAATGACACAAGCGAAGAAAAAGTGAAGACTTTCTCCCGCAACTATTATGATGATACCATGCAACCTTTGTAACTGACGAGTATGATACCATTGTCTGTTTTGTACATGCACATGCTATGTGGGTCAATTTATGATACCATGCCAACTTTTAACTTTTTCATAGTTCATTTGAAATGCTCTAATGTCTTATGGTTCGGCCCTCGTAATAATTAAAAATAGCAAGAATAAGTATTTTGTTGTAAGTAGAAACAAAATAAAATAAATAAAGCAAGAAAGAAAACAAAAAAACAAAAAAGTCTTTTCAAATTTGAAAACTAATGGCACTAACAGAAAGTTTATAATTTTCCTAAAACTAAAAGCAAAAAGAATTGAAAAATAAAGCAAAAAACAAAAGAAAATAAATAATGCAAAAAACAAAACAAAAAAACAACAATAAGTATTTTGTTGTAAGTAGAAACAAAATAAAATAAATAAAGTAAGAAAGAAAACAAAAAACAAAAAAAGTGTTTTCAAATTTGAAAACTAATGGCACTAACAGAAAGTTTATAATTTTCATAAAACTAAAAGCAAAAACAATTAAAAAATAAAGCAAAAAACAAAAGAAAATAAATAATGCAGAAAACAAAACAAAAAACTGGAAAATAAAATAAAAATAGCAACAATAAGTAAAGAAAACAAAAAAACAAAAAAATGCCTCCTACTGGGCCCCCACGGCCTGAATACGACATGAAACCCCCATGGGCCAGGATTCAGGCCCGCAGAAGGCCCAGAAGGCCCATCAGGCAAAGCTATAGCAAGTAGGCCCGAAAGTCTGCGGTGGAGAGGAGATCGAGAGGGGTGCGGCAGTGGGGCTTATAAACCACTGCGCGCCCCTCTCAACTAGCGAGGTGGGACTAAACTTTGGCCCTGAGGCGGGCAGCACAGGGGCCTTTGGTCCCAGTTGGTGGCACCAACCGGGACTAAAAGGGGAGGCATTGGTCCCGGTTGGTGGCACCAACCGGTACCAAAGGTCGCCGCTTCCCGCCCTTTGGGCTGCTGAAAAGAGGTCCATTGGTCCCGGTTGGTGGCACCAACCGGGACTAAAGGGGGCATTAGTCCCGGTTGGTTTCACGAACCGGGACCAATTATCTTCATATATAACTAGCACTTAGCAGTTTCTCCAAAATCCATCCCTCTATTCTCCGCCCGATACGCGACGCCCGGCCACTGCTCTGCCTCGTCGTCGCCGCCGCCTCCAACGCCGTCAGGCTGCTCCACCTCGTCGTCGCCGCCGCCTCCGACGCCGTCAGGCTGCTCCACCTCGTCGTCGCCGCCGCCTCCGACGCCGTAGTCAGGTTGGTCCACCTCACCGTCGCCGCCGCCCTCGACGCCATCTGCCCCGACGCCGGCACCGCTCACCGCGCCCCGACGCCGCCCGCCGTGCCCTGCCACCCCCCTGTGAGCACCTGCCTCGCGCCCCTGCCTTGCCTGCTCCTGCACCCCTGCCCCGCCCCGCCGGCGCCTCGCTCCTACATCTGTTTTTTTATTAGTTTATTTTTTCATATATATATATATATATATATATATATATATATATATATATATAATGTATGTGTATGTATGTGGCTATATGTTTTTGTTCATATGTTGCTATATGTTTTTTTATTTTTATTAGTTTATTTTTTTGTTCATATGTGATGTATATGTGTATGTGGCTATAATGTATATATGTGTATGTGATGTATATGTATATGTGTATGTGTATATGTATATGTGTATGTGGCTAGAATTTGCTAAATAATATATGTATATGTGTATGTGATGTATATGTATATTTTTATTAGTTTTTTTATTTTTATTAGTTTATTTTTTTGTTCATAGAAAGTTTTTTGTTCATATATAGAAAGTTACAATTTTAGAAAAGTTTTATATATGGAAAAATTACAATTTTAGAAAAGATGGATAGGAAAGAAGAAAATAAGAAAGAGGAAAGAAAGAAGAAGAGGAGAGGAAAAGAAGAGGAGAAATAAATAAGAAGAAGAAAAAAGAAAAAAAAGAAGAGGAGAAGAAGAAAGGAATAGAGGAGAATAAGAAAAAATAGAAAAAAAATTCTCCACGGCCTCCTCCTCCGGCGAGTGACGATCAGGGCACGCGTGGCGGCACTCCGCCTCCTTCTCTGGCGCGTGGCGGCACTCCGGCTCCTTCTCCGGCGAGTGGCGGCACTCCGCCTCCTTCTCCGCCTGCGCCGGCGCTCCCGAGCAGCCAGCAGCCACCTCCTTCTCCGCCTGCGCCGGCGCTCCCGAGCAGCCAGCAACCTCCTCCTTCTCCGCCTCGCCAGCAAGGGAGGAAGAGACCCACCGCCGCCCGGCTGCTCCGGCGCGTCCTACTCCTTCTCCTCCGCCTCGTAAGCAAGCACGAAAGAAGACAGATGCCGCAGCCGCTCCGTCTGCTCCGGCGTCTAGCAGCACAACCAGAGGCAGGAGGCAATACAAATACGGTCCATCTCTCAAACCTCTAGAGAAGTTACCGTACGAGAGGTCCGAGGAGGAAAACGATACCATTGTGCGGACCCACGTGAAGGATTTCTTTGAAGGGGTGAAAGCAAAGAGACATCCACCTCCGGAGGAGAAGGTAGATCCGGTGAAAGCAAAGCGCACTATCGATGCCCTGAGGAAACCACCAAAGTCTCCACCCAGAACCAACTATGAGCGCATTATTGAACAGACAAATCTCCAAGCCCAGCGGTCGGGAACTACTGTCAGTGATAAAAGGTTAAAAGAACGAGCAAAGGGGAAAAAATTGCCCAGCTCGGCGAACAAGCACAGCAATCGTGCCCCCCGCTCAATGTGTCTAATGCTCCGGGGACGGTGGCCGGTTATGGCAATCTTGAAGATTACCTGCCTGACGATGTACTTCCTGATTTCATGGCGGTGGACGAACACAGATACGAGTACGGGAAGCCTCTCGTCAAAGATGAAAAATCTCTGACAACAATGATGCGAAGATTTCATAGTTGGTACATGAAAACCTGCAGAGAGTCTGAGGGGACGAACAGTTTGTATCTGAACATTAAAGAGGAGCACGACCTCGTTTCAAATAATCTGCTGTGTGTTCCATTTGATGAGTTCTTCGCGTTCTTCAATCAAAAGGCCCTCGATAAATTAATGGTCTTTTGCTACTGCCTGTAAGTACTATTTCTGTCATTAAGTCTCTATATATAGCTCGGCTCTTTCATTGCATGTATTTATAATTAATTATCCTCAATATATTATGCAGATTGAAGATCATCGAGTGCAAAAAACAAGAAATTTATAATATTGGGTTCATTAACACAAATATCATAGATGTATTTCTGGTTGAAAAGAACGTCAAAGAGGCCGAGGACAACTTGCTACGATCGTTGATCAAAAATCAGAAATAAGATACCATACTCTTTCCTTACAACGGCAAGTGAGTGTTACTATCATGTGCATATTCGGCTTCCCTTATTACTCGAGCGAGGTTATAGTAATGTAATTGATGAGTTATGCATGTGTGCGCAGGTACCACTATATTCTTCTGGAGATTAAGCTTGAGCGGGGACTAGTAACCGTCTTAGACTCGAGACGGAAAGATCCCGAAACCTATGCGGACATGACTGAAATGCTCAGCAAGTAAGTTCAATCGATCATTATCGCACCATATCGGCAACTTTTTGTTCATTTCCTGATATCTCAAGTAATAATAATTATTTTCTTTGTCTTGCAGGGTTTGGAAACAGTTCACCGCAGAAGCTCCGGGACTGCCGAAGGAGCTGCGATATACATACCCGAAAGTAAGTACTACTGGGCTAGCTAGTTGCGCGCATCTCCCGTTGATTCTATAGCTATACTTTCATCAATGCCATTTATAATGCTTTATTATCAGTTTGATTGACCTCTATTTCTCGTAAAGTGCTTGTGGCAGGAGGAAGGGAATGATTTTTGTGGATACTACGTGTGCGAGTTCATCCACACCGCGACTTTGAAAAACAAACGGGGCTACTCTAAAAGACAATATGAAGTGTGTAAGCAATAATATTCACAATTATATTTTATTACACCATCATTTCTGTTGAGTTTCATTCATATATATGTATTAATTAACCCCCTTCTTCAAATTAGACGTGGCAGATGCGGAATGAACTCCTAGAACCAGATCGCATGAAAGCAATTCAAGAGGAATTGGCGGGATTCTTTCTTGACCACGTCATCAGTAAAGTCGGAGAATACCATGTGGAAATTGATTTCAAATGCTAGGGGTTTGTAATTAAGAGGTCTTATACATATTCTACATGTATGTAGCCAGTAGCGTCGGATACATGATACAAAAACTTGTTGTTCGACCAATCTCTCGGAGAAGGAGAGGTCGATCGATCACTTCTCTCGGTATGCATGACGAACTTCTGTACTGAATGGTTCTCTCGATCACTTATGTATATATAGTACGTAGCGTCGACCAAGCACGGACATAAGAAAGGTCACTTCTCTTTATTAATTAGCTAGCTAACACAATATATGAAACACCTAAATTAACCCCCCAAAACCCCCAACCCCCCCTCCTTTCAAAAGAAAAAAATCTCCAGCCACTGGAATGCTGACGCGTGGATGCCTTTTGGTCCCGGTTGGAGCCACCAACCGGGACTAAAGGCCCCCTGACTGGGCTCGACGCACAGGGCCACGTGGAGGCACATTGGTCCCGGTTCATGTTTGAACCGGGACTAATGGGTGAAGGTATTAGTAACGACCTATTAGTCCCAGTTCATAAACCGGGACTAAAGGCCCTTACGAACCGGGACTATTAGGTGTTTTTCTACTAGTGGTAGTACTTTGCTTTCAGAAGCCGAGCACATAGCGACTCCGGATTGTTAATAAGACGCCAACACTGCTTAGATAGCATAGCCAAATTGAAGGAATAAAGAGCTCAAGCTTTGACGCTCACAACTTAGCAAAACATGCTTCATCTCTTGGTGATCGCCGCCATGTTTGGTTTGGACACTCCGGAAACTTACCATCCATCCCTGTAAACGTTCTAACGAATCAATAAAAGCTTCGTGACATCGTCTAAGAAACATGGTAACATTTTTTTTGAACACAGTACAGATGCAAGCACTCATATACATGTGCATACACTCACCCTATGAACGCACACACGCACACACTACCCTTATGAGCACCTCCAAAAGACTGAGCCGGCACATCATCTTCAAATTTACAAAGTCACTGTAGGCACCTCGTCATCGACGGGAATGTCTCATCCCACTGAATGCGTATCGCCAGAAATCCTGAAATAAATCCAGGAATAAATGCGAGCACCAGGACTTGAACCCTGGTGGTCTTGACTTGCTGCGAGCACCAGGGTTTGTACTTGACTTGCTGCTGGAGTCACTAGTGCCGGTAATTAGTAATTCATAATTGAACAATGACGTCATAGATCCTAATTTTCTAATTGCAAGTGAAAAATGCTGCTCATGGTGGCTACGATTTTTCCAGCCGGTGGCAAGGAAGGAGGGCTAGAAACCACTAAATCCATACATCCCCACATGCCACAGGATTCTGTCTAAAAAAGAGCGAAGCAATACTTAGTTACTTAGCAGAACCTGACGACAACTCTACAGGAATACTTCTTCTCAATCGCCGCCGCCGCATCGGTGCCGATGGTGGTCTTGCCGCAATTCGAGATTGGAGTCTGGCGTGGGCGTAAAACGAGGGGAAACGAGACGGGCGTCATTCCAACGACGGTATTGCCGCTAGTGCCGTGGGCCAGGCTTATTATCTCGGCGTGTCTACGTTCGCTAGGATCGCAAGGAAAGAAAAGAGGAACGACCATGGGCTCGTGTGTGTGGCTGCCTGCTGACTGAAAGTTTTGATCAGTGCGTCTCAGCCTACGTGCACTAGTAGAAAAGAGGGCTTTGGTCCAGGCCGGGTTAGCCCATTAGTCCCGGTTCAATTCAGAACCGGGACTAATGGGGGCATTAGTCCCGGTTCGTGAGCCCAGGGGGCCGGCCGGGCCACGTGGGCCATTTGTCCCGGTTCGTCTAGACCTTTTAGTTCCGGTTGGTGCCACGAACCGGGACTAAAGGGTGCGATGCCCATTAGTACCGGTTCGTGGCACCAACCGGGACTACCTTTAGTCCCGGTTGGTGCCACGAACCGGTACTAATGGGGTTTGAGGCATTAGTACCGGTTCATGGCACGAACCGGTACTAAAGGTCCCATTTTCAAACTCTACCCCCTCTGGATCGCCTTTTCAGTTTTCAAAAAAATAAAAGAAAATGATGAAAATGTCAAAAAAATAAAAGAAAATAAGTTTCCCATGTGATATGTGGTTTAGTTTTGGGAAAATTTGCAAATGTGAATTTTGACTTTATTTGCAAAATCTCTCTAGAATTTAGTAAAATGGGCATAACTTTTGCATACTAACTCGGATGAAAAAGTTTTTTATATGAAAAATCATCTACTCGAAAAGTTAAAACCAAATTTAACGGGGGAACCCCGTTAAACATTTTTAAAATCCTCAAAAACCTAACAGAAAAAAGTTACGGGGCTTTTAAGATCTAGAGTTGAATAAATCGAAAAAATTTCAAACTATGTGGTCAAACTATGGTCAAACAATGGTATAACTAATTATTCTAGAATATTAGTGTTACTACATAATTATTTCAGTTATTTTGAATTTTGGTCAAATCTGGTCAAATTGTGGTCAAACTGTGGTCAAACAATGGTCAAACTAATTATTCAAGAAATATTAGTGTTACTAAATAATTATTGTTTTTTAAAACAATAGTTTCAAACTCAAACAGTAAAATGTGTCACTTCATGCTCACGCAAAATTCCTGAGGGTTAATAGGATTGACATCTTACTATTGTCAGGAAAACAACAAGTGCAGACTTGGAAACGAGGGAGAATAGAACTCGAAAGTTAAGCGTGCTCAGGCTGGGGGAGTGGGAGGATGGGTGACCTTTCGGGAAGTTAGATGATTAGGAATGATGAGGGGTGATTAAAGATTAGAGGATAAATTGAGCAGTGATGAGGGGTGGTGATTAGAGATTATAGGTTAAAATAATTTAGAAATTTGAAAATAAAAAAACTCAAAAAAAAATCAAATTTTTTTTCAAAAAAGAAAAATCATAAAATTGTTACCAACCGGGACTAAAGGTGGAGCTCCATGTGGCCGCGACCTTTAGTCCCGGTTCCAGTTTGAACCGGGACTAAAGGGGGGAGGCATTAGTAACGACCCTTTAGTCCCGGTTCAAAGGCCCTTATGAACCGGGACTGATGCCCCCTTTTCTACTAGTGGTGCTCCGTCCCAGCAGGCCATGTACCACATGGCCTACCAGCGAACCTGGGAGGGGGCCCTGGTTTTGGGGGGCCCGGGGTGGCCGCCCCCTGCCCCTCCCCAGGGCCGGCGCTTTGTGTGCAGGTGCTCGAGGTGAGCGGTTGTGTTTGCGGATGACTCTTGTTGGACCTAGCGGGGACGCACGCCGTGGACTGGCAGGAGGGGGAAGGTCTAGCGCCGCCAGACTCGGCGGCCGGCATATGCGGAGACGGCTGGGCTGGGGTGCTTCAGGGGAAAGCCTATTGCCGACCTCGTTGACAACGATGATGACGACGTCTTCTGGCGCCGTGTACCTTGGTGAAGGCATCATCGGGGAGCTACCGTTGCCGGCTACTTCTCTGTGCTTCGGGCGAAAGTATCAGCTCCTTCTCTGGATCGGACAACGATGACATCTTCAATGTCGTTTCCCCCTTGGGGGCGTTGTTTCAGGAGCCATGGATCCGCGGTTGGTCGTCTAATGTCTGGGTTGGAGTGTTGGTTCGGGTTGCTCGAATGTAGGGCGGTGGCGGTGGAGGTGCTCTGTGGCGGCGACCAATACCTTGATCATCGTATGCTGATGGTTAACCTCTCTTTTTGGGGCTCGTGGCCGTGGTGAGGTCTCGGTGTTCGGCGCCCTTCGATGGCGTTTGAGGTTCTGTGGCCTTGTGGAGTGCCATGGTTCTCTCTATTTGTGATGGTGGCCGTGGTGTGGCCCGGAGGAGGTGTAGGACTGTCTCGGCGGAACATTGCCCTTCGGCATGGTCTGTGGCTCTCTTTGCCGCGACGTTCCTAGGAAGTAGGATGCTCTTCGATGGTGGTTACGATCTCCTAGCTCTTCAAGGTGCAGAGATCGCATGGCAGCAGGTGACTTCTTCTCTATGTCTTCTCGGTGGCGGACGTCCTTTCAACGGATCCATGAAAGCTAGTTCCCGCTCTTCTCAGTCCACTGATGGTGACGGATACATATTTGCTTGAAAACTTTACGCCATAGTTCAGTGGTGCATCAGGGTAGCATTACCTCCAGCTCCGCCCCTGAAAAAAATGTCAATATGAAACGGAGCAAGTACTAGAATCTACCTACATTTGAGCAAAAGCATATACTAGGTATAGTAGTAACTCAGTTGTGTTTGTCCATGTCATCTACGGAAGAGGACTATATAATTAGTTTGTCAGCGAAGCTGCCCAGCATGGCGAGGAACCCGTGGTCTGCAGACCCATCACCAGCACCAATAAACGAAGGTGTCTCCAGCGTATCAGCAAGTAGGTCATGGAACGCTTTCTCCACCTTCTATGCATACTCTTCCAGCACCATCTTCTTAGCCTCGTGCGCTTTGAGGTTCATAGTCCAGAGTGCCCATTGAGACTGCACCGCAGAGGCTCTCGCTTCTTCCTCATGTGCTGCTGTAAACCCAACTTCATTAACACGAGCACTAGGATCATACGGAGGATAGGGCCCAAACTGCATTTTTTTTGTTGTTGACAAAAGTATCATCAATAAACTAGCAGCATACCAAATAACTGGAAAGGAAGAGCAGGATATTAAAAACAGTAGGAGACAGGGAGTTGATCTTGGATTTGACTAAAATGAAATATAATCAAACAAAACCAAATGCCATTTTCAGTGGATATCATGCTTTCCATGAATCTGTGTTCGGTAAATTGTGTTGTCAGTGAGCCACCCAAATTTATTCCGATACAAGATGATGCTTGGAGTACTATATATGGCAGTCAAGAATTGTGGAAAGAATTGACTCTCATCGGGATAGTGTTACGTTCCTGGAGTACTATACTAAACAAGTCAGGTAGTGCCAACAACTGGCACATCAAACTGTTATGCGTTCAAAATTACTACCTCCGTCCTATAATATAACAACGTTTTTGACACTACACTAGTAGTTTGTTTCAATAAACTGAATCTTATAACGGTTGACTTGAAGGTAAACAACTGGTACATGAAACTATAACCAAATAAGCTTGCGTGCCATGCATTCTAGTGACAACCTATAATATAAATAAATATGTGAAAATCAACACAGACTATAATAAGGAAGTACTCGACAAGGAAACAACCGCTCTGGAGCCCTAGCCTCCCGGTTCGCATCTAGCGACTCCGGAGGCCTCCCCGCCGCCACAGAAGAGACTTCACCGTCGATGCCTCACCCCCCTGCTGCCGCCGGAGGAGGCCACCGGGCTGACGGCGGCGGCAGGGCGGCCCGCATACTCGCGTCCCACTCCTTCCTCCCCATCTTGCGGATCCACATAAGGCGTCCCATATTCGGTCTCGGCTGCAGCTGTCGGCATCTTTGCCTCGGTTGCGGTGGCGGCTACTCGCCTCATGCCTCAAGCCCACGGTGCTGCTGCTCACCTGCTCCACACCGGGTCACGATGCATCTAGTGTCCTTGAGTGGTTGGTAGCGGGCGCAGCTGTGTTGCTCGTTGGCCCATGGAGGCGTGGGTGTGGCATGGTGTGTACATGTGGAGAATGACCAGATCTGGCCTCCTCATGTACAACAGCTGCGGCGGCAAGGCTGACGCCATGGTTTGTGGGCGATGGTCTACAAAGGTGGTCGATGGCTGACTGCAGCTCTAATTCACTTGGGGCCCTCGGGAGCATCGGTGAGATGCAATCTATGGACAATGACTTGACGCAAAGGATATGATTGTACAGCGACGGTGGTCGTCTCTCGAAGCATGTAGTTGCTGGGATCGTGGAAAGTGGTGGCGACAACACATAATTGACTTCAATGGTGGTGCTTCTCAAGTGCCCGGTCTCAAGCTCCGAGGTGAAAACATAGGACTGACCCGAGATGGTTATACCTGACGATGGCGGTGTACTTGCATCATAACCTTGTTGAAGGTATTGCTCGGATATGCTCGGACTGGTTCTTCAGGATAATAACTTAGAATTTGGCCTTCGATGTCCGGATCCGGTGACGGCGACGTTTGAGCGTCGCTTCCTCCCAAAAGGCGTTCTGTTGAAGAACACGAACATCATTGTCCTTGTATTGTCAATTAATGGTTCGTGCGGATATAGTCTTTATTGTAGTTTGTCAGGGTTTTTTGTCTCGCTGAGGCATAGCTTTGGTCTTATATGACTTTGCTATTTGCCGACGAGCTTTGTGTGTGTTGGTGTTGGCTGTTTGCATCCTAGTTATGCAGAGGTTAGGTGTGTACTCATTGTGTTTGTATCCACTTGATGCTTCATCTTGAGTCAATAAAATCCACCCTTTATCGAAAAAATATCACAGGCTATAATACATTCTTATAAATCATCTCCTCAACCAAGTGTGCTAGACTCACTTTCTAGAATAGATTATATATATGGCCCCAAAAGGCAAAGTGTTAGAATAAATCCGAGTCCATCGTCGATCACCCGAGGACCAAGCAATCACACAAGCACGACACCGAGATTTGTTAACGAAGTTCACCGATATGGCTACATCCCCGGGGCCTGACTATGGGCGCTCCTCCCCATGACACTGCTACAATACCGCACCAGGTCGTCCTGGACGCCGGCACATGCCGCCGGCTTCCCCTGCATTCCTGTGCTATTATGTTGGCATTTGTTACAATGTGGGATGCCTCCTCATATATAAGAGGCCTAGGGTACAACGTGTCCGACTCCGACACTACAAGTATCCTACCCATACTACAACACCAAGTCCAAATGTAACCCAACTCATACACAATATTCGACACAAACACAACACAAAGAAGACGTAATAAGATGATTATGCTCTACTTGACATAGACATGATGCCTATATTTCATAATCATTGCCTTGGATATCGTCATAACTTTGCGCTTTTCTATCAATTGCTCTACAATAATTTGTTCACCCACCATATTATTTGCTATCTTGAGAGAAGCCTCTAGTGAAACCTATGGCCCGCGAATCTATTTTCCATCATATTAGTTTCCGATCTACTATTTTGCAGTCTTTTACTTTTAGATCTATAAACCAAAAAACCCAAAAATATTTTATCTTTTGTTTATCTATCTCTATCAGATCTCACTTTTTCAATTGACCGTGAAGGGATTGACCACCCCTTTATCGCGTTGGGTGCAAGTCGTTTGATTGTTTGTTCAGGTATTGGTGATTTGTGCGTTGTCTCCTACTGGAATGATACCTTGCTTCTCTAACCAAGGGAAATACTTATCTCTCCTTTGCTGCATGACCCTTTCCTCTTCAAGGGAAAAACCAACGCAAGCTCAAGAAGTAGCATCGGTCTGTCGGGTCTTTTCTTGAAAACTCTCAGCTCACGTGGTGTATATATTCAACCGTCGGTGATGGTCGCTCCTCCCTTCATTCAGGAGTGCATTACACCAAAATGTCTAGCACACGGAAACGAAGGAGAAGCGACCCCCATGACAACAGTCATGATTCTTCTTCCTCTCTGAAATTTGCGACCGTTAGCGATGGAAGATCCTATATTCATTTGAAAGTGCATTACACCTAAATGTCTAGCACCTTCGAATGAAGAAGAAGCTCCCCTCACGACAACAGCCAGGATTCTTCTTCTCTCATATATGGTGGACACTCTCCCTCATTGTTTTTTTCTAACTTTTATGTATGGAGCCTCGACAGACTTAAAGTCCACCCAAAATGTCATTTAATTCTATTTTCGGCAAATCCAAGGCACTCGATATTTCCTACATTCTAGCACAAGCAATGCTAAAATTCACGAAAAAATCCGGCATGACCTTTGCTAAAAAGGACATATCGAGCGCCTGAAATTTGCTGGAATGGAAATTAATCAACACTTCGGCAAAACATAGACCACCAGCTCAGAGGTGTTCCCTGCAAACATGGGCAACTTGGGCAAGCACTAGTAGTACACAACAGTACATATCACATGTCTAAATCTCCATCCTCTTTGAAAGACCTAAGTTGAAATAATCTACATTCTATTGTATTGAAAAAACATTAAAAACTAGCTTCATCACATTGTCACAGTTACCCATCCACTACTCGACTACATCTATCAAAACATCTACATCATCATTGACATGGGGATTTGGCTGGTCTCACCTCGAGGTCAGAGGGGGTTGGTGACGGGAACGGCAGCGGGGAACCGGTTAGTTTTGGCCGGAACTGGAGGCCATGCACACTTTAGGATTAGGAGACATGATGGAATATTTCCATGTTGTTAGGTAATATTTCCGTAATGGCCACACAATTACCTATGTTTTTCCTTCATTTTGGACACTGATAGTTTGGATACAGCATCTGAATGTTACAAAGTGAACTGTGTCGTCTAGAGAACGATCATACACTACATATATAATGCGACAAAAAATGAGTTGCTAGGGTAAAAATGTAGCGTTCTAGGTAAGCAGATTTCTCATGGCCACACAATTACCGAGTCCCACATGTAATATTCATGTCAAGTGGGACAGTCCATGTGGTTGCAATTTGCAAGCAGCGGCCAGCATAAATTGGCTCCTTGTCTTAAACTAGGAGTATATAGCAAAAAACTATAAAAATGCATTTCGGTGGCCGGGCTACCTGAAGGCCGGTATCTGTGCCGTTGCGTGTTTTACTGATCAGCGCCACGCAAGCATGTAGCTGCCGTATTTCAGCGACAAGCCTTTTTCTAGTATCCTGTATTGATATCAAATCAGCAGTGGCAGCTCATGTAGAGGACTCCGCACAGTGGAGCATGCACAGTTGTCATCAAATGGCCACACATGTTCATAGCGAAGTGTCCCAGGTGAGGTACATGGGATTGACTCGGTCGTCATGTTCGTGTGTGGAGCAGAGAGCCGTTTGAGCCGATCGTTGGGATTTTATGCCATTGCCTATTTATATCTGAGATGCATTGCACATTGTAGGCCAGCCATCCCCAACTCAACACAGCTCTAGCTATGGCTTCTTCCTCTTCCTCGGTGCGATCCAGGGTTAGGCAGCAGCAGTGCAGCACCTGCCGCTCATCATGTGCCTAGATTGCGATGAAGTTTGTGTCGAGACCAACATCAATCGATTCCATAGGTACAAATGAAAGGGTTTTTGTTGCTGAACTTGCATACGTCAAACATCGGACTACGCCCATGAAGATATAACCAAGAAACAACAACAGCAGTATCCCGATCGCTGATACGGTTAAATCGCACTCTTGAACACAACACCATGACAAAGTCAATGCATTACATGATTCTTTTAAACAAGTGATGCACAATAGCGACACAGACATAGAAACAAGCTCACAACTACACAAGCACAAGCAGTTCTGAAAAAATTGCATTTGATAAACAACTGATTATTCAGCTAGCAAACTGAATTTCAAGCACAAGCAGTACTGAAAATAAATCTTGAAAATCTTGCTTGGGTTGGTTGGTGCAAGTGTTCTTCCTGTCACCTCGCAGGCTACATCTGGAGCATCGAGGCAACTTTCTTGGTGCCTTTGGAAGATCACGTCATTGCGGACAGGTGGTGCTCTTGTGACTTTGACGGCTTGACCCTGCATATGGAACAAAACCTAGTCCTTTCAGATGGCTGCTTGTGTGGTGCCTTCTCGCGGCTTGTGCTAGGCAGCTGGTCTCTTCTTTGAAGGTGCTGCAAAACTATCAGAACCTTCTGATGCACTATGCGCTTGCTTTGCTGGACCAAAATGTTGTTTATTCCCTGTCTCTGAAGCTGCAGAATCAGCTGCCATTTCTCCCCATACCATCGCGTATAGCAGCAACAGGCTCCAGTAATGTTTTCACATTTCTCAGTTGCTCCATAGCAAGACTATATGCATCGACATTGTTGTCGCCTAGCTTGACAATTTCTAGGCACAACAAATGTAGGTTGTTATGTCTCCGTGAAGAGTACTTCAGAGGACCTTGATCCTTCTGGTAGCGCAAAAATTCTGCTGGCAAAATATACCTTGCTTCCCTCGTCCAACGTTTCAACACATGTTTCCGAGGAACCTCCTGGAGCCCAAGTTGGATCATCACCTGCGAAGAAAAATAATGTGCATCACATATAACATTCTTTTCACCAGGTAAATTGTCAGCTTCCTCGAACGAATCAAAACTCGTCCCCAGTATCGACTTAATAACAGTACTAGTTTTTTTGTCAGTATAAGCACGTATTGAAACCTCGAGAGCAGGGACCTTGCTTGGATTAATTTCCCTCTCATATGCTGCCTTACTGATCCTAGTTCTGCAGTTTATCAACATGTTACACACGCATTCAGTTAATTCCATCAGAAAACAGACAATTTCTGGCTGCACGGTCTAGAAAAAATAGATATTCAAACCACAATCAAACACCATTATGGATGGCTAACTAAAAATTTCCAAAACAATCTATCATGTACGAGCTAGAAAAGTACATTTTTATAAAAAGTTGACAACTTGATTACCTTCGAGTCCAACTTGATTACAACGTGTCCGACTCCGACATTACAAGTATCCTACCCACACTACAGCACCAAGTCCAAACGTAACCCAACTCGTACACAATATTCGACACAAACACAACACAAAGAAGACGTAATAAGATGATTATGGATCAAGAGAAGATATCTCGACCACGCTTAGCTTTTTTTCCCCTTCTCTCGCCCGGGCCGCTCTCGCGGGCGGCAGGGCGAAAACCTAGCCGCCGCCCGCCATCACTCCCTCCCCGCCTTCCCTCCTCCCCGCCGCTGCCGGAGGGCGCCGCCAGGCAAAGCCCGGCTGGCATCGGCGGCGGCAGGGTTCCTCTCCCTCCGCCCCTGGTGTCCTGTGGCACGAGACACAGAATCCGGCAAGGAGCGCGACGCTCACGCAGGGCGGCACGGCGGCGACCCGGGCGGCTGTGCGACGGGCGCAGCTGTGCGGCGGAGCGGCGGTGGCTGCGTGTAGTTGGTGGCGGGGCGTGCTTGCGCGTCGGGGGTGGCAGGGCAGCAGGCTGCGGCGGCAACTTCGTCAGATCCGGCGGGAGGCGACGAGGGCTGCGGCGGCGCGGGCTGGGGGCGGCTGCCGGCTTGGCTGGGCCGGCCCTTGGCGTGGTGGGGTGTGGGAGGTTGGCACGGCCACGGCTTCGCTGGTCGGACGACAGGGACGTGCTTGGCGGCTTTGGGCGTGGATCTGTCGGGCTGTATGTCTACTGGACCTTGACAGGGCATGCATGCGCCTTGCCGTGGTTCTGATCGGCCGTCGCGCGGTGGTGGCACTCAC
Organism: Triticum timopheevii; assembly: GCA_963921465.1. Lineage (NCBI taxonomy): Eukaryota > Viridiplantae > Streptophyta > Magnoliopsida > Poales > Poaceae > Triticum > Triticum timopheevii. The sequence goes on along the minus strand of OY997270.1, from coordinate 480,753,799 downwards.
CGGCGAGGTGGCCACCGCGGCTCTGGTGGCCGTGGTTGGCGTTCGGTGGCGGGGTGCGGGTGGTGGTGCTCCTAACTTTTCTTAGGTCCGGGCCGGCGGCGTGGGCGTCACCCTCCGAGGAGATGGCCAGGACTTGGGGCTCGTGCTCGGGCGGACCAGCTTGGGGCCCGGGATGGGTCGGAGTTCCGGCTCCGGGTAGGGGATGGTGGGCGCGGTCCAGGTGGTGCCTGCGAGTAGTGGGAGTCATCTTCTTGACAGTGGTTGATGGTGGTGGTCAGGACAATGCTCATCCGTCAGGCAGGTCGGAGCCAGAGGCCACGGGCATGGCGTCGTGGGAGTCAGCTCGGCGACGGCCGTTGGTAGCCATGGGGTTGTGTCTCCGCCGGTCAACTGGGACTCGGTGGGGACGCAGGCGTGGGCGCCTCCGACGCTGGAGGCGCCGACCCAGACTCTGTGGCTAATGCCGGGCTAGGAGTGAAAGGAGTCACCTTTCACTCTTCCTACCATGGTGGGTGCTCCCTGATGTGAATGGGGGCGGTGTCTGCGACATGGATGTTGGGGTGGCGACCCCGGGATGGCGGTCCTCATGGTTGGCTCTCCGACGGGCTTCATGGCGATGGTGATGGCTTTCCTCTTGGTCGTGTTGGCGGCAAGAGGTGTAGAGGCGGGTAGCTGGGGTGCTCTCTGCCATTGGCAGTGGGGACGCCCCGATCCAGACCTGGCGAATGGACCTCATCGCGCGTGTCCTGGAGGCCTCATGGTGACACAGTGGAGCTGCCGAGCGAAAGCTCTGTGCTTTGTCACTGACGGCGGCGACACCTGCGGGGGCCGCTCTCTTTCTGAAGACGTCGTCGTGGTGCTCCTCCGTGTCAGGGTTCCGGATGAAAATCCTTGCCCATGGTGGACTCGGCAGCGGCGTCGCTTCGCGTCGTTTTCCCTCCTGAGGGCGTTGTCGTGGAGCTTAGGTTTTTAGGACGGTGTGTGGCGTTATACTCTGATCTTCCTATGCTTTCTTTCAGTAGCGTAGTCGCGTGCGTCTTTTGTGGTCCGGTTATCTTGGGATCAGCATTTGAGGGCTATTGCATCACCTTGTATCGTTCGGACGTGTACTTTGTCGGTTGGTGCTTTATATATAAAGCGGAGCGAAAGTCTGTTTCAAGAAGAGAAGATATCTCTATTTGCAGAGGGTGGCCAACGTTTGTGCGGCTGAATCTGAGATCATGAATCAACGTCCTTACCTATGACTGTACATTTGACTAGAGATATTTACTCCGTAGGTATTTTCTTTATGATTTTATTTCACAAAAAGAGAATACTAATTGTTAAAATTCATTGTAGACAAGCCTCTTGTTTGGCAATAAGGATTAAGAAGAGTACAATGCCATTTAATACACAAAACTGTACATATTGGCTATTTTTTTTTTGTATGCACACCATATGAAATACACAAAGGCCAATCAAACAAATCGGGCGACATATGATTGGCAGCAGCAGCCGCCACCGCCGTCACTTGTCACCGTCGTAGGCGTAGGGCGACATGCCCTCCCACAGCAGCAGCAGCAGTCACCACAAGCCCTCCTCAACATCGCCGATAGTGGCGCATCTGCTCAAAGTTGGCAACCTCGTTGAAGAGATCCTTCTCCGTCTCTCCACGCAGCCGCCCTACCACATGCATGACACCTGTCTTGTTATGCGTTGGCAAGCCATCATCAACAACCAATGTTTCCGTGAAAGGTTCCGCATCTACCAAGATAAGCCTCCCCTCCTCGGCATTCTCCGTGGCTATAGGAATGGGCCACGTAGAGTCTCTTTCAGATCCACCAAGGAAGGGAGATGTAGGATTCCTGCCAATCACTTCACCTTCGAGAGGACAATGACGCTTCATTCAGTGGGAGCTGGAGGACTGCGGCCACATACTCGCACTCTTTAAGGACGAGGTCAATTCTCGGTGCATCATATGGGACCCCGTCGGTGAAACATACAAGAAGCATGTCCGAGCACTGCTACTCGCTCAGCGTCTTGACCTGAAGCGTTTCAAGAAGCTCGGGCGCTTCCTCCCTGACTATGAAGATTGGACCGTCGACATGGAGGACTGATTGTCGATGACAATGTATCACTATTGTCTTTCTATCACAAAACTTTGAGTTTATGCACGGCGAAACTATGTGATGTAATTAAACCGAGTGGTCCTAAACTAGTGTAGATCGATCTAGTTAATTAGTTTGGGTATGAGGAACTTCTCATTTATGTTTACTATTGGTTGCTTGTATTTTGCTAATTTTGCCTCTTTGTTTTCTTAAGTACATTATGTTGCATTATCGTTCAATTCGTCAACCGACGATGCAGGTACATAGACCAGAGATGGCAAGGGACTGCTGTGCCGTGTTCGTTGGGAGGGTTCCAAGAGTCTACGACCACTGGGCAGACGCCCAGGTGGACAGGTATGCGGGTGCTAGCCACAGAGGGTTCGACAGCAGAGCCGAAGCGGAAAGTAGCTACTTGAGGTGGACACTCCGGCATGAGCGCGGGCTGGACCGCCGGTGCCTCACGTACTACATAGTCACGCTGTTGCTCATGTTGATCGCTTTTCTCTTCTACATCATGGTTTAGATAGAGATGATGAAACTTGTGTGTGTGTCATGACCATGCATTTGCACTTATTCGGGACATGACATGATCACTCTTGTGTATCGCTATTTTTGAGAGGTGATGATATTTGTGTTGAATGATGTTGACGATGGTGATGATGATGGTATGACGAGAGTACCGTATGTCTATGATATGATGAGAATGGTGTAGGTTTAGTATGATCTGATGAAACTACTATATAGAGCATGTATAAATACATCACAAATACATAGAGGGGGTGTAAATCTGTGAAAGCAGGAATACTATCAGTAGCGCCTGAAAGCATATACTGTCAGCGCTTGATTAGCAGCAGCGCTTCACCTGAATAAGCGCTACAGATAGTTATCAGTAGCGCTGGTCAGGGAAGCGTTACTGCTAACAATACATACCAGTAGCGCTGTCCATAACAGCGCTACTGCTACAACTTAGTTGTAGCGCGCTAACAGTAGCGCTGGACCCAACGCTACTACTATATGATTTTCAAGCGCTACTATTAGGGTTTTCCATAGTAGTGACTCACCACCTTACTTCCGGCTTCAACATATTCCAGTGTTCCGCTGTTCAATTATATGCCAGGTTATATCACGGTCAAGGGATGCAGAATCTCAAGACAACTCCTCGAGTCGTCTTAAGACTCGGGGCTAAAATGACATGACTCAGCAAATTTTGTCAGTTTCAGCAAATTCAAGAACCCCGGGTCATTGGAGGGAAAATAACTCGGTCCCAGAGGCTACTACCATATTGGTGAAATTTTGAAGGCTATCAGAAAATTTCCGTCTTAAAAAGTGCCTCGCAATTAAAATTCTGGCTCAATGGAAGATTTCCGGGTTATCAGAAAAGATTCCGGTTTAAAATCCGGTTCAAGTGAAATCTGTCTCTCACAAAAGTTTTGAGATCTCAATATTTGGTTCAACATCCGATTCAGGGGGAGGCCATCTCTCGCAAGTTTGAATTCTAAGAAAACTTAAAGGTTGCCAAAGAGAACTTGTTGCCATGATGCGCGGTTCAAACATGGGTATCCTACCTTTTGGGATAATCATATTATGATCAATATAATAAAGTCGGCATCCCTGATAATTCAGGGCTCTGTCGTTTCATTTCTAAGGATATGAGTCTTTATTATTTGTTCATAAGGTCACTTGGGAGCTGCCAACCCAACTGGTTTAGCTTTCATACCCTCTTGACTAGGCATAAAACGCCGAATTCCGGGTTATCCTGCCTATATGCAAGATACATCTCCACCAGCTAATCCTGAATGACCCGCCATACTCTTAACAGTCAATCTTTTAAATAAGACCCTAAATCGTTAAGGTTAAAACGGCGATTTGTCATGTGAGGGCCGGCTTACGGATAGCGAGGATAAACCTGTTGGGGAACGTAGCAGAAATTCAAAATTTTCCTACGTGTCACCAAGATCTATCTATGGAGAGACTAGCAATGAGGGGAAGGAGAGTGCATCTACATACCCTTGTAGATCGCTAAGCGGAAGCGTTCAAGAGAACGGGGTTGAAGGAGTTGTACTCGTCGTGATCCAAATCACCGATGACCAAGTGCCGAACGGACGGCACCTCCGCGTTCAACACAGGTACAGCCCGGTGACGTCTCCCATGCCTTGATCCAGCAAGGAGAGAGGGAGAGGTTGAGGAAGACTCCATCCAGCAGCAGCACAACGGTGTGGTGGTGGTGAAGGAGCGTGGCTATCCTGCAGGGCTTCGCCAAGCACCACAGAAGAGCAGGAAGAGAGGGATGCAGGGTGCACCAACGAGAGATTGAATCGTGTGTTATGGGCAGCCCTATGCCTCACTATATATAGGGGAGAGGGAGGAGGGTGCGCCCCCTCTAGGGTTCCCACCCCTAGGGGGGGTGGCAACCCTAGATGGCAAAGGGGTGGCGGCCAAGAGGGGAGAGGGGAGGGAGGCGCAGCTAGATGGGCCCTAAGGGCCATCCCCTTTAGGGTTTGCCCCCTTCCCACCTCTTAGGCGCCATGGGCCCTTGTGGGAGGCGCACCAGCCCACTAAGGGGCTGGTCCCTCACCACTCTTGGCCCATGCAAGCCTCCGGGGTTGGTGGCCCCACTTGGTGGACCCCCGAGACCCTCCCGGTGGTCCCGGTACGTTACCGATAAATCCTAAAACTCTTCCGGTGACCAAAACAGGACTTCCCATATATAAATCTTTACCTCCGGACCATTCCGGAACTCCTCGTGACGTCCGAGATCTCATCCGGGACTCCGAACAACATTCGGTAACCACATACAAACTTCCTTTATAACCCTAGCGTCATCGAACCTTAAGTGTGTAGACCCTACGGGTTCGGGAGACATGCAGACATGACCGAGATGACTCTCCGGTCAATAACCAACAGCGGGATCTGGATACCTATGTTGGCTCCCACATGTTCCACGATGATCTCATCGGATGAACCACGATGTCAAGGACTTAATCAATCCCGTATACAATTCCCTTTGTCTAGCGGTACGATACTTGCCCGAGATTCGATCGTCGGTATCCCGATACCTTGTTCAATCTCGTTACCGGCAAGTCTCTTTTTCTCGTTCCGTAACACATCATCCCGTGATCAACTCCTTGATCACATTGTGCACATTATGATGATGTCCTACCGAGTGGGCCCAGAGATACCTCTCCGTCACACGGAGTGACAAATCCCAGTCTCAATTCGTGCCAACCCAACATACACTTTCGGAGATACCCGTAGTGTACCTTTATAGCCACCCAGTTACGTTGTGACGTTTGGCACACCCAAAGCACTCCTACGGTATCCGGGAGTTGCACAATCTCATGGTCTAAGGAAATGATAATTGACATTAGAAAAGCTTTAGCATACGAACTACACGATCTAGTGCTATGCTAAGGATTGGGTCTTGTCCATCACATCATTCTCCTAATGATGTGATCCCGCTATCAGTGACATCCAATGTCCATGGTCAGGAAACCGTAACCATCTATTGATCAACGAGCTAGTCAACTAGAGGCTTACTAGGGACATGGTGTTGTCTATGTATCCACACATGTATCTGAGTTTCCTATCAATACAATTCTAGCATGGACAATAAACGATTATCATGAACAAGGAAATATAATAATAACTAATTTATTATTGCCTCTAGGGCATATTTCCAACAGTCTCCCACTTGCACTAGAGTCAATAATCTAGTTCACATCGATATGTGATTAACACTCAAGGTCACATCCCCATGTGACTAACACCCAAAGAGTTTACTAGAGTCAATAATCTAGTTCACATTTACCATGTGATTAACACTCGATGAGTTCTGGGTTTGATCATGTTATGCTTGTGAGAGAGGTTAGAGTCAACGGGTCTGAACCTTTCAGATCCGTGTGTGCTTTACAAATCTCTATGTCATCTCCTAGATGTAGCTACCACGTTCTATTTGGAGCTATTCCAAATAACTGTTCTACTTGGAGCTATTCTAAATTGTTGCTCCATTATACGTATCCGGTATCTCTACTCAGAGCTATCCAGATAGGTGTTAAGCTTGTATCGACGTAACCCTTTACGACGACCTCTTTTACCACCTCCATAATCGAGAAAATTCCTTAGTCCACTACTTACTAAGGATAACTTTGACCGCTGTCCTGTGATCCATTCGTGGATCACTCTTGTACCCCTTGACTGACTCATGGCAAGGCACACTTCAGGTGCGGTACACAACATAGCATACTGTAGAGCCTACGTCTTAAGCATAGGGGACGACCTTCGTCCTTTATCTCTATTCTGCCATGGTCGAGCTTTAAGTCTTAACTTCATACCTTACAACTCAGGCAAGAACTCCTTCTTTGACTGATCCATCTTGAACACCTTCAAGATCATGTCAAGGTATGTGCTCATTTGAAAGTACCATTTAAGCGTTTTGATCTATCCTTATAGATCTTGATGCTCAAAACTCAAGTAGCTTAATCCAGGCTTTCCATTGAAAAACACTTCCCAAATAACCTTATACGCTTTCCAGAAATTCTACGTCATTTCTGATCAACAATATGTCAACAACATATACTCATCAGAAATTCTATAGTGCTCCCACTCACTTCTTTGGAAATACAAGTTTCTCATAAACTTTGTATAAACCCAAAATCTTTGATCATCATCAAAGCATACATTCCAACTCCGAGATGCTTACTCCAGTCCCTAGAAGGATTGCTGGTGCTTTGCATACTTATTAGCATCTTTCAGGATTGACAAAAACCTTTCGGTTGTATCACATACAACCTTTCCTCAAGAAAATCATCGAGGAAACAATGTTTTGACATCCTATCTGCAAGATTTCATAAATAATGCAGTAATCGCTAATATAATTCCAATAGACTCTTAACATCGCTACGAGTGAGAAAGTCTCATCGTAGTCAGCTCCTTGAACTTGTCGGAAAACATTTTAACGACAAGTCGAGCTTTCTTGATGGTGATACTTACCATCATTGTCCGTCTTCCTTTTAAAATCCATCTATACTCAACAGCCTTACGACCATCGAGCCGTTCTGCCAAAGTCTACACTTTGTTTTATACATGGATCCTCTCTCGGATTTTATGGCCTTGAGCCATTTATCGGAATCCGGGCCCACCATCGCTTCTGCATAGCTTGTAGGTTCATTGTTGTCTAGCAACATGACTTCCAAGACAGGATTACGTACCACTCTGAAGTAGTACGCATCCTTGTCATCCCACGAGGTTTGGCAGTGACTTGATCTGAAGTTTCATGATCACTATCATAAGCTTCCACTTCAATTGGTGTAGGTGCCACAGGAACAACTTCCTGTGCCCTGCCATACACTAGTTGAAGAGACGGTTCAATAACCTCATCAAGTCTCCATCATGCTCCCACTCAATTCTTTCGAGAGAAACTTTTCCTCGAGAAAGGACCCGATTCTAGAAACAATCCCTTATTGCTTTCGGATCTGAGACAGGAGGTATACCCAACTGTTTTGGGTGTCCTATGAAGATGCATTTATCCGCTTTGGGTTTGAGCTTATTAGCCTGAAACTTTTTCACATAAGCGTTGCGGCCCCAAACTTTTAAGAAATGACAGCTTAGGTTTCTCTAAACCATAGTTCATACGGTGTCATCTCATCGGAATTACGTGGTGCCCTATTTAAAGTGAATGTGGTTGTCTCTAATGCCTAACCCATAAACTATCGTGGTAATTCGATAAGAGACATCATGGTACGCATCATATCCAATAGGGTGCAGTTATGATGTTCGGACACACCATCACACTATGGTGTTCCAGGCTATATTAGTTGTGAAACAATTTCCACAATGTCTTAATACTGTGCCAAACTCGTAATTCAGATATTCATCTCTATGATCATATCATAGATATTTTATCCTCTTGTCATGATGATCTTTCAACTTCACTCTTGAATAATTCAGACTCGTGATTCATCAAGTAAATATACTCAACATTTACTCAAATCATGTGTGAAGTAAGAACATAACGATATCCACTACATGCCTCAACACTCATTGGACTGCATACATCAAAATGTATTACTTCCAGCAAGTTGCTTTCTAGTTCCATTTTACTGAAACCGAGGCTTTCAGTCATCTTGCCCATGTGGTATGATTTGCATGTCTCAAGTGATTCAAAAATCAAGTGAGTCCAAACGGTCCATTTGCATGGAGTTTCTTCATGCGTAAACACCAATAGACATGGTTCGCATGTCTCAAATTTTTCAAAATCGAGTGAGCCCAAAGATCCATCAACATGGAGCTTCTTCATGCGTTTTATACCGATATGACTTACGTGGCAGTGCCACAAGAAGGTGGTATTATTATTACTATCTTATATCTGTTGGCATGAACATGTGTATCACTACGATCGAGATTCAATAAACCATTCATTTTAGGCGTAAGACCATTGAAGGTATTATTCAAATAAACAGAGTAACCATTATTCTCCTTAAATGAATAACCGTATTGCGATAGACATAATCCAATCATGTCTATGCTCAATGCAAACACCAATCTCGATGGTAGGGGGAGCGTACGATATTTGATCATGTCAACATTGGAAACACTTTCAATACATATTGTTAGCTCACCTTTAGCTAGTCTCCGTTTATTCCGTAGCTTTTATTTCGGGTTACTAACACTTAGCAACCGAACCGGTATCTAATACCCTGGTGCTACTAGGAGTACTAGTAAAGTACACATCAACACAATGTATATCCAATATACTTCTATCGACCTTGCCAGCCTTCTAATCTACCAAGTATCTAGGGTAATTCTGCTCCAGTGGTTGTTCCCCTTATTACAGAAGCACTCAGTCTCGGGTTTGGGTTCAACCTTGGGTTTCTTTACTAGAGCAGCAGCTGAATTGCCGTTTCATGAAGTATCCCTTTGTTCCCTTGCCCTTCTTGAAACTAGTGGTTTCACCAACCATCAACAATTGATGCTCCTTCTTGATCTCTACTTTTGTGGTGTCAAACATCACGAATATCTCAAGGATCATCATATATGTCCCTGATATATTATAGTTCATCACGAAGCTCAAGCAGCTTGGTGGTAATGACTTCGGAGAACCATCACTATTTCATCTGAAAGATCAACTCCCACTCGATTCAAGTGATTGTTGCACTCAGACAATCTGAGCACAGGCTCAACAATTGAGCTTTTCTCCCTTATTTTGTAGGCTAAGAAAATCGTCGGAGGTCTTATACCTCTTGACGTGGGCACGAGCCTGAAATCCCAATTTCAACCCTCGAAACATCTCATATGTTTCGCGACGTTCCAAAACATCTTCGGTGCCTCAACTCTAAACCGTTTAACTGAACTATCACGTAGTTATCAAATGCGTATGTCAGATGTTCGCAACATCCACAGACGACGTTCGAGGTTCAGCACACTGAGCGGTGCATTAAGGACGTAAGCCTTCTAAGAAGCAATGAGGACAATCCTCAATTTACGGACCTAGTCCGCATAACTGCTACTATCAACTTTCAACTAATTTTTCTCTAGGAACATATCTAAACAGTAGAACTAAAGCGCGAGCTACTACATAATTTGCAAAATCCTTTTGACTATGTTTAGGATAATTAAGTTCATCTTATGAACTCCCACTCAGATAGACATCCCTCTGGTCATCTAAGTGATCACATGATCCGAGTCAACTAGGCCATGTCCGATCATCACGTGAGACGGACTAGCCAACGTCGGTGAACATCTTCATGTTGATCGTATCTTCTATACGACTCATGCTCGACCTTTCGGTCTTCTGTGTTCCGAGGCCATGTCTGTACACATGCTAGGCTCGCAAGTTAACCCTAAGTGTTTTGCATGTGTAAAACTGTCTTACACCCGTTGTATGTGAACGTAAGAATCTAACACCCGATCATCACGTGGTGCTTCGAAACTGCGAACTGTCGCAACGGTGCACAGTTAGGGGAGAACACTTCTTGAAATTTTTAATGAGGGATCATCTTATTTACTACCGTCGTTCTAAGCAAATAATATGTATAAACATGATAAACATCACATGCAATCAAATAATAGTGACATGATATGGCCAATATCATATAGCTCCTTTGATCTCCATCTTGGGGCTCCATGATCATCATCGTCACCGGCATGACACCATGATCTCCATCATCATGATCTCCATCATCGTGTCTTCTTGAAGTTGTCACGTCATCTATTACTTCTACTACTATGGCTAACGCTTTAGCAATAAAGTAAAGTAATTACATGACGTTTATGTTGACACGCAGGTCATAAATAAATTAAGACAACTCCTATGGCTCCTGCCGGTTGTCATACTCATCGACATGCAAGTCGTGATTCCTATTACAAGAACATGATCAATCTCATACATCACATATATTATTCATCACATCCTTTGGCCATATCACATCACATAGCATACCATGCAAAAACAAGTTAGACGTCCTCTAATTGTTGTTTGCATGTTTTACGTGGCTGCTATGGGTTTCTAGCAAGAACGTTTCTTACCTACGCAAAGACCACAACGTGATATGCCAATTGCTATTTACCCTTCATAAGGACCCTTTTCATCGAATCCGATCCGACTAAAGTAGGAGAGACAGACACCCGCTAGCCACCTTATGCAACTAGTGCATGTCAGTCGGTGGAACCGGTCTCACGTAAGAGTACGTGTAAGGTTGGTCCGGGCCGCTTCATCCCACGATGCCGCCGAATCAAGATAAGACTAGTAACGGCAAGCATATTGAACAAAATCAACGCCCACAACTACTTTGTGTTCTACTCGTGCATAGAAACTACGCATAAACCTGGCTCATGATGCCACTGTTGGGGAACGTAGCAGAAATTCAAAATTTTCCTACGTGTCACCAAGATCTATCTATGGAGAGACTAGCAACGAGGGGAAGGAGAGTGCATCTACATACCCTTGTAGTTTTGCTAAGCGGAAGCGTTCAAGAGAACGGGGTTGAAGGAGTCGTACTCGTCGTGATCCAAATCACCGATGACCAAGTGCCGAACGGACGGCACCTCCGCGTTCAACACAGGTACAGCCCGGTGACGTCTCCCATGCCTTGATCCAGCAAGGAGAGAGGGAGAGGTTGAGGAAGACTCCATCCAGCAGCAGCACAACGGCGTGGTGGTGGTGGAGGAGCGTGGCTATCCTGCAGGGCTTCGCCAAGCACCACAGAAGAGGAGGAAGAGAGGGATGCAGGGCTGCACCAACGAGAGATTGAATCGTGTGTTATGGGCAGCCCTATGCCTCACTATATATAGAGGAGAGGGAGGAGGGTGCGCCCCCTCTAGGGTTCCCACCCCTAGGGGGGCGGCAGCCCTAGATGGCAAAGGGGTGGCGGCCAAGAGGGGAGAGGGGAGGGAGGCGCAGCTAGATGGGCCCTAAGGCCCATCCCCTTTAGGGTTTACCCCCTTCCCACCTCTTAGGCGCCATGGGCCCTTGTGGGAGGCGCACCAGCCCACTAAGGGGCTGGTCCCTCACCACTCTTGGCCCATTCAAGCCTCCGGGGTTGGTGGCCCCACTTGGTGGACCCCCGGGACCCTCCCGGTGGTCCCGGTACGTTACCGATAAATCCTAAAACTCTTCCGGTGACCAAAACAGGACTTCCCATATATAAATCTTTACCTCCGGACCATTCCGGAACTCCTCGTGACATCCGGGATCTCATCCGGGACTCCGAACAACATTCGGTAACCACATACAAACTTCCTTTATAACCCTAGCGTCATCGAACCTTAAGTGTGTAGACCCTACGGGTTCGGGAGACATGCAGACATGACCGAGATGACTCTCCGGTCAATAACCAACAGCGGGATCTGGATACCTATGTTGTCTCCCACATGTTCCACGATGATCTCATCGGATGAACCACGATGTCAAGGACTTAATCAATCCCGTATACAATTCCCTTTGTCTAGCGGTACGATACTTGCCCGAGATTCGATCGTCGGTATCCCGATACCTTGTTCAATCTCGTTACCGGCAAGTCTCTTTTTCTCGTTCCGTAACACATCATCCGGTGATCAACTCCTTGATCACATTGTGCACATTATGATGTTGTCCTACCGAGTGGGCCTAGAGATACCTCTCCGTCACACGGAGTGACAAATCCCAGTCTCGATTCGTGCCAACCCAACAGACACTTTCGGAGATACCCGTAGTGTACCTTTACAGCCACCCAGTTACGTTGTGACGTTTGGCACACCCAAAGCCCTCCTACGGTATCCGGGAGTTGCACAATCTCATGGTCTAAGGAAATGATACTTGACATTAGAAAAGCTTTAGCATACGAACTACACGATCTAGTGCTATGCTTAGGATTGGGTCTTGTCCATCACATCATTCTCCTAATGATGTGATCCCGCTATCAATGACATCCAATGTCCATGGTCAGGAAACCGTAACCATCTATTGATCAACGAGCTAGTCAACTAGAGGCTTACTAGGGACATGGTGTTGTCTATGTATCCACACATGTATCTGAGTTTCCTATCAATACAATTCTAGCATGGACAATAAACGATTATCATGAACAAGGAAATATAATAATAACTAATTTATTATTGCCTCTAGGGCATATTTCCAACAAAACCTAGTCTATTAAGCCAGCTTCTTTGAAACTTGGTTAAATCTGCCTGTTCGCAAGATGCTACTCCGACCCCGCGTATTCTCGATAAGTCAATCTTTTAAATAAGACACTGAACTTATCCATGTTAAAACATCAATTGGGTCATATGAGAGCTGGCTTACAGAAAGCAAGAATAAACTAGTGGCTATCATCCTATTTTCATTGAAGTAAGACTCGAGCTTAGAAAGCCAACATTTTTTATACTCTGTTATCATACACATACATCATCATATATTGCATCATACATTGCATCATCATTGCATCATCATAGCATGCATCATATATGCATGGATATGCTGATTTATATTGCAGGAACCGGTTTTCAAACCGGGTTATATTATTCAAATCTTAAATAGCCAACATGGATGGATTTTCATTATGGTTATCGTAACCTGTATTGACTTGATTGGGGTTTTCAAAGCTCCTTCAGAGTAATGGCTATTATTTGCTCATCCAAGAATATCAGCTTACAATAAAGAGCATGGTTCGGTATTGATATGCAAGGCTTTTAGCAACATCATCCGGATAATGGATATGGTTTTATTTTATAATGGAAGGAATAGTCTCGAGTTGCTGCAGGCATACAACCCGGCATTTGGGGGATACACTATTCAAGTCAAGATTTCATCAAGTATGCAAGTCCCATGTCGCTGCAAGTATGCACCATGGCACTTGGGGGTTAATGCAAGTTGCTTTTCAAATCATCACATTATCAACAAACCCGGTTATCTCAGGAAATGAGCCGACCTTCTATCTTTTTTCTAGGTCCTAGCGCAGTATTATCTTACTGAGCCGGCACTTGGGGCTACACTGGTTGAAGTTTTTTTTGAGCATAAGGCAATTTCAAGTCCTGGGTTGCTGCAAGCAAGACAACCCGGTACTTGGGGGCTACATATGTGGAAAATTCAGTTTATGATTGGTGGCTCAGATGAACAACTTGGATTTCTCCAAGGTTGCAATATTTATATTGAAGCAAGTCTTAAAGCCGTCACTACGTTCCCCTCTTAAGACTTGGGGGCTACAGGTAATATGGATATGAGGAAGGTATGACTTCAAATTTTTAGTTCTGAGTGAACCAGGTCTCATATTTTTTGATGAAGAAGTTTGCAAAGATTATCTCCTCCGGGCTATTCAGACAACTTAACATCATACGGATTTTTTTTATCGAAGTCAGAAATATTGAAAGTTGGCACAACATCAGACAAATTTTATCAAGCCAAGACGGTTGAAGATAAAAAGGGTTAATTTTTCTCCAAGTAGCCAACGTCAGTTTATTGATATGACAGAGATTCAGAATTTTCTGGAGCTGGTCAACTGATATTTTTTGAGTGAGACGGTCCTTTTACGTATTCTTATTTAAAGAATTTAGCATGAATAGATTCAAAGCTAAACTGGGGGCTAATGTTGGGGATAATCCCCACGACCAAGACCGGACTCATAAGGATAAGCCGCCCTGAGGCTTAAGTTATCTTTGGGTTTAAGTCGCCCTGACGTTAAGTCATCTCAAATCCTAACCCGGCAGGTGAGACCCGGATGGTGAGACCCGGATAGTGAGACCCGACAGGTGAGACCCGGATGGTGAGATCCGGAAGGTGAGGCCCGGATGGTGAGACCCGGCAGACACTCTTTAACCCGACAGACAGTTGTAAGCCGGCAGACAGTCTATAACCCGATAGACAGTTATGACCGGGCAGACAGTTATGACTCGACAGACAGATTGTGACCCGACAGATGCATGGAGTCACGGAGATCAGTATCAGAGATAAGTCGCCTGGGGTTAAGAAACCGAAGACGTGAAGAAGCCCGAGACGTTAAGAAGCCCAAGACGTTAAGAAGCCCACGTTGAGCAGTCAGAATAGGTTAAGTCTTAATCCGACTTGGAGTCTACATGTAACCCGCCCCTTCAACTTATATAAGAAGGGGTGGGGCACCCCAATAAATTCAAGTTTTTCTAGACGTCTCAAGAGACAGTTCTGAATAGATACATTTTAGACAACGTCAAATTAGATGCTCTCGAGATAGAGGTAGCGAAACCTCGCCATTGTAACCAAGATCGTCATGACGATCAATAACAATCAAGCAGCATATAGGGTTTTACCTCCACCGTGAGGGGCCGAACTTAGGTAAAATATTGCGTCTCTCGTCCCGTTCAACCCCTCTCAAGCTACCAATTAGATGCATTGGCCTCACGACTAAGTCCTCACACTAAGGACATCTGCCGTGATTAATCCACGACACAAACAATAGGATCACATGTTTTATACCATACAACCAAACAAAAATAAAAGGCAAGCATGATCTAAGAGTGGACATTATTTTTTCTTTTATATAAATGTTGTTACCAAGAATCTGCAGCTAATATCACAAGCTACTGCACGAATAGCGCATGCTATTAAAGATTTGAGACCATGTTTATAATAACCAAATTTATAACATGAACCAATTTAAAAATATGCAAAAATAGGAGAGATTCCTATTTACGTATCCAGAGCCAACATCAGTAGGACTTTCCATGGCCTCCTTCGTGAGATCTCCTAAGTTCCATTCTTAAGTACTTTTGCCGGCAGTAATGTGATTCCTGGCAAATAATTTGCCATTAATCTGATATTTCTCCTGGCAGTTAATTGCCCCAATGAAGTGTTCTGGTGTAGTGCACAATAAGGATTGCAGTTCCCTTTTACTTCAAAAAATGGTCTCCTTGGTCCTTGGTAAAAAAATGGGTCTCCTGGGAGGTAACAACCCCCTCCTAAAGCACACTTCCATTCAGAAGGCTAATGGCACCGAAACAAATATGAGCTCTTCGGGTAATGTAATTATTTGTAGTTCTGGCAATTAATTTTTTTTTTTGGAAAAGGGGGTATTCCCCGGCCTCTGCATCTGATCGATGCATACGGCCTCTCTTATTAATCAAATAAAGAGGTTCAGAGCATAAGTCTTACAAACAAAGGAAAAAAAGGCAGCCTGTAGCTCACATAGAGCAACGACTGTAAGGCATAAAAGGGATAAGCCACAAACCGGCTGGCATAATATGAGGTAGGTAAACTAAATGCCTATCCTATTACATGATCGGCATCCAAACCGGTTGAAGATATCCCGCGCAACCATCTCCCACCGGACAGATCCAGTAACCAAACGCTCCCTGGCCTCCGTCGGAGTGAGTAAGGACCAAGTACGGATCAGCGCCGTAGCCCGGAACAACACCTGCAAAAAATGAGTATTTGATGTCCTGTTAAAAACCAAATCATTCCTGCAGTTCCAAATTGCCCATAATAATGCACATACTCCTACACGAATGTGTCTGGCTGTTTCGGGCTCCATCCCGAGCAACCACGCCCCAAATAGCGTGTTTACCGATCTTGGTGGAGTAATATTAAAGGCAATTTGCACGGTGCGCCACAACCCTTGTGCCAACGGGTAATCAAAAAATAAATGCTTGATAGACTCATCCCGATCACAGAAGCTACACCTAGTAGATCCTGTCCACTTGTGCTTAACTAGATTGTCCTTTGTAAGAATAACTTGTTTATGCACAAACCACATAAACACTTTAATCTTCAAAGGAACCTTAACGTTCCAGACTACCTTGGACGTAGGTATCACGGATGAATTAATAATATCAATATACATGGACTTGACCGTGAACACCCCAGTTCTAGTTAGTTTCCAATACAACTGGTCGGTCTGAGGATTTAGCTGCACCTCCATCAGCCTACGGACCAAGTGAAGCCATGCTTCCCATCTCAGTCCAACAAGCACTCTTCTAAACTGTATGTTAAGGGGAATAGACTGCATAACTGTGGCAACAAGGGCATCCCTACGCTGAACAATACGATATAGCGCTGGATATTGTGAAGCCAAAGGCGAGTCACCCAGCCACGTATCCTCCCAGAATCGCGTGTCAGCTCCATTACCAACAATACATTTCGTTCTGTTAAAGAAAGCGGATTTAACCCTCATTAGCCCTTTCCAGAACGGCGAATCTGTAGGTCTCATAGTGACTTGGGATAAAGTCTTTGAGTACAGATATTTACTACGTAAAATCTGCGCCCAAGTTGCCTCTGTCTCAGAAGACAACTTAAACAGCCACTTACTCAGGAGGCACTTATTTTTGACTTCAAGATTTTCAATGCCAAGTCCTCCTTGGTCCTTTGGTCTGCAAATAATATCCCATTTGGCCAATCTATACTTCCTCTTAGATTCATCACTCTGCCAGAAGAATCGAGAACGATAAAAGTCTAGTCTTTTCCTCACCCCAACTGGTACTTCGAAGAAAGATAGCAGAAACATAGGTAAACTCGTGAGCACCGAGTTAATGAGAATCAACCGGCCTCCATAAGACATGAGTTTTCCTTTCCAACAGCTTAGTTGCTTCTCAAATCTATCCTCGATGCTCTTCCACTCAGCATTCGTTAACTTACGATGGTGTATTGGAATACCGAGATAAGAGAAAGGAAGAGACCCACTCTCACACCCGAACAATTGTGTATAAGCTTCCTGTTCGTCTTTGGCTCTACCAAAACAGAACAGCTCGCTTTTATGGAAATTAATCTTCAGCCCGGACAATTGTTCAAAAAGGCATAATACTAGTTTCATGTTCCTCGCTTTGGCCAAATCATGTTCCATAAAAATGATTGTATCATCAGCGTATTGCAGGATGGATAAACCACCATCAACCAGATGAGGCACCACTCTCTCCACCTGACCGGCCTCTTTGGCCCTCCCAATCAGGATCGCTAACATATCAACCACAATATTGAACAGAATAGGCGACATAGGATCGCCCTGTCGCAGACCCTTGTGTGTTCGGAAATAGTGGCCTATGTCATCATTGACCTTAATGCCAACACTGCCTTTTTGCGTGAACGTTTCCACTTGATGTCTCCAGCGCTCATCAAAACCCTTCATTCTTAAAGCTTGCTGCAGGAACGGCCATTTGACTTTATCATAGGCCTTCTCGAAATCCACTTTGAAAATAACCCCATCTAGTTTTTTCGTATGAATTTCATGAAGCGTTTCATGTAGGACCACAACCCCCTCGAGGATGTTCCTATCCGGCATGAAAGCTGTTTGCGAAGGTTGAACTACAGCGTGTGCTATCTGAGTAAGCCTTATCGTACCAACCTTGGTAAATATTTTGAAACTGACATTGAGCAGGCAGATAGGCCGAAACTGTTCAATTCTAACGGCATCTGTTTTCTTAGGCAACAACGTTATGGTGCCAAAATTAAGTTGGAACAGCTGCAAGTGTCCCGAGAACAAATCATGGAACATTGGCATCAGGTCCCCTTTGATAATATGCCAACACTTCTTGTAAAACTCAGCCGGGAAACCATCCGGCCCCGGCGCCTTATTGCATTTCATCTTGGCAATAGCCTCGAAAACTTCCTTTTCCGAGAAAGGGGCAGTTAACACATCGTTCTCCACTGAAGAAAGTTGAGGGATATCGCTGACCCTAGACTCATCCAGGGATACACAGCTCTCCTTTGGTGGTCCAAACAACCTTTTGTAATATTCAGTAATGTATGTTTTCAGGTTGTCTTGGCCAACTATTGTACCCTCCTCTTGCTCCAGCTGGAAGATCCTCTTCTTCCTATGCTTGCCATTAGCAATCATGTGGAAGAACTGTGTGTTCGCATCCCCCTGGACAACTTTTCTCACCTTTGCCCGCAATGCCCACTTTAATTCTTCCTCACGTAGCAATTCCTTCAGCCTCATCTCAGCCTCATGCTTAATATGAAGCTCAGTGGTAACAGAACCGTAGTTTCTGCTTTTACATCTAAGGTTTGTATAAGTGAAAGGAGTCGTTCCTTCTCAACCTTATACACTCCACCTAGATGTTTAGCCCACCCACGAAGGAAGCTACGGAGATGCCTAATCTTCTTCTGCCACCGCTCAATGGCACTTCTACCTCCTACATCTTTAGCCCATTCTCTGGCAACAAGATCCAAAAATCCTTCTCTTTCAAACCACGCCATCTCGAACGAGAAGACATTTTTGTTGCCCGAGTAGGTAGCCCCGCCAGAATCGAGCAACAACGGCGTGTGATCAGAGATCCCGCGAGTGAGCGCCTGAACAGTTACCACGGGAAACTTCTGTTCCCAAGCAACACTAGCCAGAACCCGATCCAACTTCTCGAACGTTGGATTTGGCATCGCATTAGCCCACGTGAACTTCCTACCTGAAAGCTCAGTTTCTCTCAAATCTAAGCTTTCAATGATGGTATTAAACATAAATGACCATCTCCCATCGAAATTGTCATTATTCTTTTCATCGCGTCTCCTAATTATGTTAAAATCCCCCCCAACCAGAATTGGGAGCTGCTCAGACCCACATACTCTAACAAGGTCTGCCAGGAAATCTGGTTTGAACTCGGCCTGCGCTGCCCCGTACACCGCCACCAAAGCCCAGTCAAAACCATCCTGTTTGGACCGCACCCTGAACTTAACAGCAAAATCCCCCATGACCACACTTCGAACTTCAAGAGAGTCACATCTAACACCCAGTAAGATTCCCCCCGACCTGCCTTTAGGCGGTAGACAATGCCAGTCCAACTCAATCCCTCCCGACAAGGTATTGAGAAATTGAGGTGAGAAATTTGCTCTACCCGTTTCCGACAGGGCAATAAAGTCCAAACAATGCTCAATAGATGCCTCCGCTAGGAACCTCCTTTTAGCCAAGTCCTTAAGACCTCTGCTATTCCAAAAGATCCCTCTCATATTTCATCATGAAATTTTTTAGCCGTGCGAATCCTAGCACTCCTACAGACCGCGGACATCGGGTACGTTTTGCGCTTCCACTTGCGCTTAGGGCTGGTCGTTCCCTCCCGGTCCATCGTACTCGTAATCGATGGATTATCTACTTGCATCCCGATATTCTCATCGTCCTCCTCCGGCTCCTGGAGGGACGGTGCTAGATCATCACAAAAGTTCTGGCAATTAATATCATCGAATTTGTTGGTGCTTGGATACAATTCGAAGTGTCATGTCCAAACATTGGAATGGAAAAACTTTCTGTCCACCAACACACAATGCCCTTTCCAGGACATGTAACCTGGTTTGATGATCGTTGTCCTCACCTAGTGAGCTTATATTATTGCGATAACTTTACCCTACTACACATCTCGGCTTTTAAAATCCTTACAACCAACTAAAAAAAGGAGCATGTGGGGCAATGGCAAATGGATCACAACTAAAGGTTGCATTCACGGATACACATACAAACAGTAGGATCACATGTTTTATACTCCCTCCGTTCCCAAGTATAAGTATTATTAGAGATTCTAATATGAACTAATGCGGAGAAAAATAAGTGAATCTACACTCCAAAGTATGTCTATATACATTCGTATGTAGTTCATATTGAAATCTTTAAAAAGACATTTAGGAACAGAGGAAGTACCAAACAACCAAACAAAAATAAAAGACAAGCATGATCCAAAAGTCAACGTTATTTTTTCTATACATAAATGTTGTTACGAAGAATCTGCAGCTAATATCGCAAGCTACTGCCCGAACACGTGCTATTAAAGATTTGAGACGATGTTTATAATGACCAAAAGGGATAACATGGCAGCTAAAAAAAAGGGATAACATGGACCACAGTTCAAAATTTGCAACATAACATAGTGTCCTATATCTATTAGTAAATAGGATAGATTCCTATTTATCTATGTGGCAGATATGGTGTGGCTTAGTCAAGGTAATTGGGTTGGTCCGAGCTATGGAGAAATCTGAAATCGATGTATCCAGAGCCAACATCAGTAGGACTTTCCATGGCCTCATTCTTGATATCTCCTAAGTTCCTGTTCATTAAATAAGCATGCTCAGACAACAATCCCTCCCTCAATTTTTGCGCCTTCAGATTAAGACTCCACAATGCTCTCCGAGACGAGTCATGGATGGTAGCCTTGTCGTCGTCTGTGCACTGTTGGCGCCGCCTCCTCGCAAGGCCGCTTCTTCAACCTCTCAACTCTCTTTTGTCTCACACAAGGACTCACACCGGTAAGAAGAACTCAACACACGCACACACTTCACCAAGGAGCAGCCCAAGAGCTTTGCCGAGAGCATCCTTTCCTTGGTGTACACGCGGTGCTACATTTTTCTACAGGCTCTCACAGCACTTGCACCGCAGCTTCACGCAGCACACACGCTCGCCTGAGCCCGCCACGGTCGGACTCGACGCGGCCACCGCGCGCACGTATACGCACCGCGTCTGACCCGTCCTGAGTTGTGGCTTATATCCTACTCCCTCCATTCCACAATGTAGTGCCTATAGATTTTTGTGAAAGTCAAACTTTGCCAACTTTGACCAAGTGTATAGAAAAAATTGTCTACATCTACAATATCAAACATGTACATTCTGAAAATATAACTCACGGTGTATCCAATGATGTGCATTTGGCAATCTAGATGTGCCTACTTTTCTCTATAAACATGGTCAAAGTTTGTAATGTTTGACTTCAGTAAAAATCTATAGGCGCTACATTGTGGAACGGAGGGAGTAACATTTTCCCCTCTAAGCCACGATCTCGCCGTCGCCGGAGTTGTTGCAGCTCCTGTCATTGTCGTCGTCATGGCCGTGACCCAGCCCGCGGACCCGACCCGGCGCATCGACGCTGGTCGCACCGCCACGCACCCGACCTGGCGCACTAACGCCGATCGCACCGTGCTTCGTCACGACCCCGGCGACATACGCCGAGCTCCATCTCCGCCGGCGACACACGTCTGACGTCCCTCTGCGTCCCGCACTTCCCGCACACATCCGACGTGCCCGACGAGCCCGACCGCACCAGTGCGTCCCGCACGTCCCGCGCGCATCCGACGCGCCCGACGAGCCCGACAGCACCTGATTCTCACCGCGTGCCGCCTCCGCTTCCGCCATGGCAGCCGCCAGCGACAAACGCCGGAAGGATGTCGCCGAACTCGAGCACGGACTCGAGCACCACGGCGACATATGCCTCCTCCCAACATCAACCACACGCTCGTACGCGCGCCCGCGGTCCCGACGCGCCCGACGCGTTCAGTGCGCACCCATAACACGCACCGGTCCCGCCCGGCTCGCCGCCGCGTCTTATTGCCCTGCACCGCCGCGGCCTCCATGCCGCCACGCCGCGCCACTGCAGCCTCTGCGCCACCACGCAGGTCCGCCGCGGCCACCGCGGCTCCGCGTCACGCGCCTCCACGGTTGTCGCGCCGAGCCGCCGTGACCTCTGCGCCACCACGCAGGTCCTCCACGACCTCCTCGTCTCCGCGACCACCGTGCTCTTCGCGCGCACGACTTCACACCGCACATACGCGGACTCGCCCCGCGTCGCCGTCGCCACGCGCTCGCCGCGCGCCGCAGCAGATGCCTCCATGTCGGCCGCGCACGCCGCGTCCGCCGCGGACGCCACCGCGCGTCACGGCCGCCCCTCGAACCTTGTGGCTCTCAATACCAATTGTTGGCGCCGCCTCCTCGCAGCGCCGCTTCTTCAACCTCTCAACTCTCTTTTGTCTCACACAAGGACTCACACCGGTGAGAAGAACTCAACACACGCACACACTTCACCAAGGAGCAGCCCAAGAGCTTTGCCGAGAGCATCCTCTCCTTGGTGTACACGCGGTGCTACATTTTTCTACAGGCTCTCACAGCACTTGCACCGCAGCTTCACGCAGCACACACGCTTGCCTGAGCCCGCCACGGTCGGACTCGACGCGGCCACCGCGCGCACGTACACGCACCGCGTCTGACCCGTCCTGAGTTGTGGCTTATTGCCTAACATACACTGGAGGTAATAAGCGAACGTTGTGAGCAAACATTATAGGATCTAATCTACACATTATCCGAAGAAACGCGGGCGAAAATAAAAGGCGAGCGAATGCTCACCGCCGGCCGCAGTGGCGACCCGAGGTCACAAGCTCGCTTTGCACGATTTGAAGGGTCTGTGCCTCGCGGTAGCATGTCCGTGTCGGCGCTGTGCAGCAGTCTGTTGAGCTCGTTGATACAGATTCTCAAAACCATCCTCGACCGCACCTCTGGCCCTGCGTTTGCAGTGGAGAAGCTGTCAATTGTGGACGCGGAAACCAGAGTTGCCCGGTTGGACTAGGATCATGAGTCGGTCGCTGGATTTGAGAGGCAAGGACGTGCAAAAGCGGAAGTAGATCTGATTGGGTTCGCGATTCGAGCAGTGCGCCTCCAGCTCTTCGACGCTGGAGACATACTTCATCTCCGTGGGGAGTGGATCAGGCGCGGGATCCATGAGTAAGAAGGAGGGGCGATCTCCCAACTTGTGTTCACAATCTAATGGCGAGCGGGCAGGAAGGAGGGGCTCGTCGCCGATCGGCAACCCTAATCGCAGTACGGCGCTAATAACGAGATAACCACGTCAGTCGTCATGTCCGTGAACGGGGACAAACGGGCTTTCTCCATGGCCTTTTATTTTTCTCCTCTTGAGATTTTATGTTTTGAGTCTGAGGAGGCCCAAGTAAATGTAATGACATGGTAACGTTGATACAATCTTTGTGGTTTGACTGTTTGAGAACTTTTGCTAAAAAAAAAAAGACTGTCTAGGACTTTCTCAAAAAAGACTGCCGGTTTGTGTGGCATTTTGGCTCTGAGTCATCCTTACTACCTCCGCCTGGGTTTAAGGCTGACCATAGTGGGGGTTACATAACCGGTAACATGCACTTGGGACTAGCAAACATGCTTATGTGGCACACAATTAAAGAGGAGAGAGAGGGTTAGAGTAACATAGATAGATACCGTATCATGTTAAATGCGATGCTATTTTGTGTCATGCATGGCAATAAATATAGTCATCTATGATACTACTTTATGTTACTATGCACTATGAAGGTAGTATCATATACTAGTATCATGCATATGACACTAGTATATGATACTAGTGTTATATGCATGATACTAGTATATGATACTCCCCACTATGAGTAGCCTAATACTAGCCACAGTGGGAGTAACTTCAGCAGTAACATCGAGTCCAACTCAGCAAATTTGCTTACGTGGCAATGAGTTAATGAGGAGAGAGATAGTTATAGTAACTTAGCTAGTTACTGTAACATCACATGTCCCAATGCAATATGAGTCTATAATCTAATAAATGAAGCTTTGCATGTTACCACACTTATGTTACTACCCACTACGAAGGTAGTAACATAGTCTAGGGATATGTGTATGTTACTAGTGTATGTTACTCATCATTGTGGCTAGTCTAAGGCTAGCCATAGTGGGAGTAACTTAGGTAGTAACATAGTGCACTCCAAGAAATTTTTGCTTATGTGGCATGCAGTTAATGAGGAGAGAGGTGTTTAGAGTAACATAATATGTTACTGTAACAATAGCGCTTCCCGAGAAAGGATGAGTCTACAAGCTAATAAATGAAGTCATCTATGACACTACTACTATGTTACTTTCCATTATGAAGGTAGTAACTTAGACTAGTATCATATGCATGACACTAGTATAAGTTACTCTCCACTATGACCAGCCTGAAAGGCCTCCAGACCAAAACGTAGGTACCAAGATGCCTCACTGCATAACAATCTGCGAGTCTAACCAACCATAATGTGTAAAATACCTCTGCCCCCATGTCCCATAAATTCTCGGTTGGCTCCTCCTGTTAATGCGCTGTAGCCGCTCGCTAAACAAAACTCATGCATTGGCTTCATGCACATGAGTTTCTGCTCACCTAGCTGCATGTCTCCGTTGGCAAAAACTACCGAGAGCACCAACTGAAAGAAGGGCGGTTTTGCATGCGGCCTTTAAATCAGGACGCTCCTAACCTGCTCATGGGACTAAAAATTCCGGATAGAGGTAGTAATAGTAAGTCCCATTTGTAAGAACAACAGATCTGGTAAACCCTCATGTTGCTTACAGAAAACTCTTTTGATATAGTGAATAATTGCTAAGGAGACCATTGATCAAATATTGTGTATCTTTTTCTTGCATCATTGTTGTTGAACTTTCAGCGGGTTTTCGGAGCTGCTCTGGAGTCGTGACTACAATCTTGCCAATACCATGTGCATCTACCAAAGAGATTCTTTTGCTTCTCTCCAATAGAGGAAGTCACCTACCCGTTATGAGACGTGACACTTCTTTTATGAGATTATTATACAAGGAAGAATAAACTAAGAAAAAAGTATAGTAAAATTATATGCATGGCTAAAGATGTGTACTGAAAACAATGTTTTATTATTATTGCTTTCGCCGCTGCCTCTTAATGGTTGTGTATAAAAAGTCCACTGAGTAAGAGCAAGGTGAATAATACAACCACCCAATCAGCTATAAGGAGTTGTCATGTCATCGATTGCCAACCAAACATGTATAGTAGTAAGTCATAAGTATTGACTACTCTATTAATAATCGGCCCACCTTACAAACTCACAAAGTGTCTTGAAGCCCATGTTGTAGCCGGCTAATCTACAGCCCGCTTCCCTTCTGTCTCCTCCAGCCAAACAAAGATATAATATTTAAACTCTTATATAGCCCGCTTAATTACTTTACCTTGTTGTACCTGCTCTAACTAGGGAGGAAATGTGTAACTAACAAAATGCACTTTGTCCAAACTAAATTAATTTGTCATAAAAACCTCATTTTTATGACAAAAGAGAAATAAATGTTTCATCACAGGCAGCCATGAATCTTTGACAGACGAAAATATTTAAGGACATATACACACTCACTATCCGCGGTCAACAGAGTCATTCATGGCACTTCCGAGACTGCACCACACACTCACACATCCACGTTAAATAACCCACCGGCAGAGGGCTCACAAAGTCACAATCCAGGCCCCATTTTGATAAGATTTATTTTATTCTTTGGCGGCAAAAAAGGCTATCAATTATGAGAAAAGCATCATAGAATCCTATGCAATTAGCGTGATGAAGCTTGAGTGGGAGGTATTGGAAAGTTCTTGAATACATCTTTTTTCCACGGCGGTCCGGGGCCAAAAGAAGAAATGGCTATTCAGTTAGTTCAGGGGAAGCTGTACATCAAACAATTTTATGTGTTAAGCCGGAGCCCCTCTACTCCCCTTTCATACCATGTGAAGGTATCCAAAGGAAAAATGCATTGTGGCGTAAGAGCGTTTGTTCTTTGTTGCCAGACATCAAGACGGCTGATGGAGCTGAGCGTGAACAAAGCTGAACTGCATATTGTAGCACTGTTAGTGATACTGTGATGAATTTGACATGTGCAGAATGAGCTGAAGCATACCTAGATAACAGAACGATTTGACTCAACTACCAGTCATTGCTAGGATGGGCAGCACTGAAGACTCGAGTTCCTCCTTTGGCCAAAGAACAAGGATGCAATGTTAGCCTTATTCTTGATTTGATGTATCTGCATGTTTTAGTGCAGGCGTTGACACGAGGTATCTCGGATCACACACCGCTACTAGTCGACTCAGGGGCTCAAACTCATATGGGTAATAAGAATATTTTCTCCTTCGAACTTGCTTGGTTTGAAAGAGAAGGTTTCTTTGAGTTGTTAGCTAGAGAGTGGGCTAAAGACTCGGGGGGGGGGGGGGGGGGGAGGTCACCCATTGAGCAGTGGCAATGCAAGATTCGTCATCTGCGAAGGTTCCTTCGTGGATGGGCTAAGCATACGAATGGAATTTATAAGGCGGAGAAGGAAAGGCTCCTTATGATTATTCATTCCCTTGAGTTAAAAGTTGAAACCTCTATTTTAGATACCAGCGAGTTGGAGTCTAAAGTGGAGGCCGAGTTAAGGCTGAAAGAGCTTCTCCGCAAGGAGGAATTGAAATGGGCTTTGAGAGCTAAGGTTCGTAAGGTTGTCCAAGGAGAGGATAACACTCAATTCTTTCATATGATTGCTAATGAAAAGCATCGTAAGAAGAGAATTTTTCAATTAGAACAAGATGAAGGGACGATAGTTGGTCAGGAAAACCTAAAAGTTTACATTACCAACTACTATAAGCAGTTGTTTGGACCTCCGGAAGAGAGTTTTGTGTCCCTGGATGAGTCAAGAGTTGAGGATGTTCCTCAACTTGAGACGGAAGAGAATGAGATTTTGACTGCTCCTTTCACGGAGAAGGAGGTGTTTGAGGCCATTGCACAAATGAAAAACAATAAAGCGCCAGGACCAGATGGGTTTCCGGCGGAGTTCTACAAAAAGTGCTGGCATTTTATTAAAGGTGACCTGTTGCCGATGTTTCATGAGTTGTTCACTGGTCAGCTTCATTTGTTCAAGCTCAATTTTGGAACGATAACTCTTCTTCCTAAGAAGACAGAGGCTATTCGCATTGAGCAGTTCAGACCCATATGTTTGCTTAATGTCAGTTTCAAAATTTTCACCAAGGTTGGGACGAACCGACTCACACAGATTGCGCATTCAGTTGTGCAACCGTCTCAGACCGCTTTCATGCCGGATAGAAATATCCTTGAAGGGGTGGTCGTCTTGCATGAAACGCTCCATGAAATCCACTCAAAAAAACTTGATGGTGTGGTTTTTAAAGTGGATTTTCAAAAAGCATACGATAAAGTTAAATGGTCTTTACTTCAACAGGCGTTGCGTATGAAAGGATTTGACAAGGCCTGGCGAGACCAGATCGAGTCCTTTACGCAAAAAGGGAGTGTAGGGATTAAAGTGAATGATGATATAGGTCACTATTTCTAGACACACAAAGGACTAAGGCAGGGTGATCCCATGTCACCGATTCTATTCAACATAGTGGCTGATATGCTATCTATTTTAATAGGTCGGGCTAAGGATGCGGGGCAGGTTTCGGGCTTGGTTCCGCACCTAGTTGATGGTGGTATATCCATTTTGCAGTATGCTGATGATACTATCATCTTTATCGAGCATGACTTGGCGAAAGCAAGGAACATGAAGCTTGTGTTGTGCTTATTTGAACAATTGTCTGGACTCAAGATTAACTTCCATAAGAGCGAACTGCTTTGCTTTGGAAGAGCTAGTGAGGACCAGGAGGCGTATAAGCAATTGTTCGGATGTGAGTTGGGTTTGCTACCGTTTACATACTTAGGTATACCCATTCATCATCGTAAGCTGACGAAAAAGGAGTGGAAGTGCATCGATGATCGTTTTGAAAAGAAACTAAGCTGTTGGAAAGGGAAGCTCGTGTCATATGGAGGTCGATTAATTCTGATTAATTCGGTCCTCACCAGTATGCCCATGTTTCTTTTATCCTTTTTTGAGGTCCCGGTGGGAGTCAGGAAGAGGTTAGACTTTTATCGATCCCGATTCTTTTGGCAGAATGATGAGTTGAAACGAAAGTATAGGCATGCCAAATGGGATATCATCTGTAGGCCGAAGGACCAAGGCGGTCTAGGCATTGAAAATATAGAGATCATGAATAGATGTCTCCTTAGCAAGTGGCTTTTTAAACTTTCGTCCGAGACAGAGGCTACTTGGGCTCAGATTCTGCGTAATAAGTATCTTAAGTCAAAAACTGTGGCTCAGGTGTTTGTGCGCCCGACTGATTCACCGTTTTGGAAAGGGTTGATGAGAGTCAAGCCCCTCTTCTTTAACAGGGTAAAAATCTTAGTCGGTGATGGGGCTAGTACGAGGTTCTGGGAGGATACGTGGCTAGGGGAGACGCCTCTAGCACTTCAATATCCTACTCTGTATAACATTGTTCAACGTCGAGAAGCATACGTTGCAACTGTCTTACAGTCCACGCCTCTCAATATTAGCTTTCGGAGGACGCTAGTAGGCGATCGTTGGGAGGCATGGCTTCATCTTGTACGAAGGCTGATGGATGTCCAGCTGTCTCAGCAGCCAGATAGATTGTTTTGGAAACTGACTAAGGACGGCAGGTTCTTGGTCAAATCCATGTATCTGGATGTCATAAACACTAGTGTCATTCCTTGCTCGAAGCACGTCTAGAAAGTTAAGGTACCTTTGCGAATCAAAGTGTTTATGTGGTTTGTGCATAAACAAGTCATTTTAACAAAGGATAATCTGGCAAAACGCAATTGGATGGGTTCTGCTAGGTGTAGTTTTTGTGATTGTAACGAAACTATGAGGCACCTCTTTCTAGATTGTCCACTGGCTAAGATTCTTTGGCGTTCGATTCATATTGCTTTTAATATTACTCCACCTACCTCTATCAATATGTTATTTGGAACATGGCTTGATGGGGTGAACTTGGATGTAGCAAGACACATTCGTGTTGGCGTGTGTGCCTTGTTATGGGCAGTATGAAACTGCAGAAATGATTTGGTTTTTAACAGAGCAACGAACTTTCATTTTTTGCAGGTTATCTTCAGGGCCACAGCATTGATCCGTATGTGGTCGCTACTCACTCCGACGGAGGCCAGTGGGCGTTTGGCTACTGCGTCTACCCGATGGGTGATGGTAGCTCGGGTTATTTTCAACCGGTTTGGATGGCGGTCATGTAATAGGATAGGCATGTAGTGCTCCTATTTTATTTGCCAGCCGGTTGTGGCTTCATGATTAGGCTCGTTTGAGCAGCTTGTTTTCTTTTTGACCTTTCAGATATTGGAGACTTTGTGACTCATTTTGTTTTTTAATAATATGAGCCGTATGCATCTTTCTGATGCAGAGGCTGGGGTAATACCCCTTTTCTAAAAAAAAAATCTGCATGTTTTAGTTTCAGGCCTGCATGTAACTTAGAGAGTTTAGGGAGTAGCTAGTCGTCGAAGCTTCTGTTCAATGCGCGGAGAAAATGACATGACGGGCTACCGTGTGATGCGGCGAGCATGGTGAGATGTCGATTACGGTGTGAAGGCGCGATGCGTGAAATGGCAAGGGGCACTGGAGTCAGACCGGCTGAATGGATTATCTAGACTGGAGCCGAGTTAATCTGTGTACTAGTTTGAAGACAGTTTGTTAGCCGAACGGCTGGGTCAGTAGCCGTTGGGGACGCTGCACAAGTGCTGAACTTGGCTGCACCCGAGTAATGTTTTTTAGAGCATCTCCAATAGAAGACACATATTTGAAGATGTAAAACGGAAGATGTAAAACTTTACATCTTTCCCCGCAAAAAAAAACTTTACATCTTAAAAAAGTACTTTTTATATCTCTAAAAAAGAGGCAACTCCAACCGAAGATGTAAATTGGTGATGTAAAAATGCAACTTTAACAAATGATGCAAATGGAGATGTAAACTAGTTATATATGCCGCGGCGACCACCAAGCACGGCGGAGTGCCTCGGGTTTGCTTTACGGGAGAAGGTTTGTAGTGGCGTTTGGCTCTACGGGTAGCAAGGAGCGAGGCGCGTCCTTTGGGGCAAACGAGAGGAATTGGGGTGGCCGAAACTCGATGGGAGCGAGCTCGACGCGGCGGCCGGAGCACGGCCTGCTTGGGTGCAATGCTCCAAGGCACAGGGAGGCCGGATCAAGAGCGCTACGGGCTCCTAGGAACTCCAGGATTTCAAGTGCATGCTCGGACGCGGCAAACGTGAGCTCTAGCAATGATGGCAACAAGGCTAGCTCCGGCAAGCTCACGGATGCGACGCGGCGCGATTCGAGGCGGAGAGAGGACGAGGATTGTTGGAGGGGTGGAGGAGCGTCAGAGGGGTGGAGGAGCGGCAGATCAGGGCAGCGGCGGTGCGAATCGGGGCGGCGGAGCAGCGGTGATTCGAGGCGGAGAGCAGCACAATAGCGGTGGAGGGGCGATGGGGGTGGTGCGCATCCGGATCTAGCACAGGCGGGTAGCGACATTGGAGATGGCGGCGAATCAGAGCGGCGGCGGCTAGACAGAGGAGGAAGGGAAGGTAACAGAAGAGCGGTTGGCAGTTGGCGCGCGGCCGTGAGTTTACCTCTATCTGTGTAGGTGGAGATGTATATTTGCATCGCGAGGTGTTGTAATTCCCGGAGATGTAATTCTTTTTTGCATCTATATCATCTGTTGGAGAGGGATTCTTCAACCTCGGAGATGCAAAAGTTAGTTATTTTTTGCATCTATATCTTCTGTGCTATTGAAGATGCTCTTAAGGCATGTACATTAGTTGAGACACCTTGAGCCTCCACGTCAACTATAGACAGTAGTAAAAACGACCTCCACAATAGATCGTCTCTTTCCCATCTGTCGCAGCCGGAAATTGTAGGATCTGCAAAGAAATCTGCCATCATTGGATAAGGCAGTTGGGAGGGAAAACGGGAAATTAGCGACGGCTCGGCATACAATGGTGAAAAAGCTTCGGTACTTAACGATATTTGTGGGATTCGACCATCTGCCAAATTACAAACACCATTCTTCTCTCTCCCTATTCTCTCTCTTCCACGTAATAAAAAATCTCACGTGGCATGGGCTATAGATGGCTGAGTGGATGCCGTTGTACATGCCCTTAGGTGTGTGCATCTAGTTTGCTTGGTCAGGTGGTTGCCGAGTAGTATGGACAACGGAGGTAGTCTAGGACGTGGTTAGTGGAGTAATGGTTCGAAGTAGTGGCTTTAGTGATGGAGTGAGTGCCAGCCCTCCGTGTTTATATTGTGCATTGGATGAATGAAAAGAAGAGGCCGTGAGGGCCGGAGAAAACATGTAGTTCTTGTGTTCACCAAGGAGAGGAGCTTCTCGAGCATTTGGGTGGAGTCAAGTACTAGGAAACTTGGAGTGCCATAAAGAGATAAGAGATGATTTATGGCAGGCACGCCCCATTTTTCGTTTGGCTTTCGATTTTGAATCTTTTATATCTTTTGAACCAAAACTCCAATTAAGTTCCTTCTTCATATAATCGTGTTCCTTGTGACGAGGGCTTTCAAATATGACCACTTTTGAATACATTTTGATGATTTTTTAAAACTTCACCAAGTTTTGTCTGCTAAAACATGATTCGAACGAATGACAAAATCCCCAAGTTTAAGAAACTAAAACGTAAAACTTGTTGTGCCCTCATGGGAAATCCAACAACTTCGCATCCGTGAAGCAATCATGCGGCTGGGCATGCCTAGGCAGGTGCGTGCCCCCGCTCCCGCCTGCCTCTGTGAATTTCCGATAAAGAGATGCAAGAGATTAAAAAAAAACTACTTGAAAGAGCCTCAGTTGGGGACAAAATAAAAAACAAACGAAATCGCTAGCTTGGTTTTCATTGTCTGTATAAAATAAAAGTCCCAACCATTTCCAACAATAAAGATGACTAAATAACATAGAAATATAAAACAAAGGTAGAGACACAAAATAAATTTGAGTAGTTTTAAGGGTTGCTAGGATGCATGTCTTGGAGTATTTAATGTGTATTTTGATATATTTTTTATAATGGTAAGAGTTCACCTGGGTTGAGAAAAGCGAAGGATGGGTAATAATAAGGATAAATTTGAAAATGTTTTACATTTGCAAAGTCTATAACATTTTTGTCTTTTCTCACCTGGGTTGAGAAAAGAGAAGGATGGGTCATAATAAGTCTTTACCACGATGCATGGTAGGTGAGGTGCGACTGATAATGATGTGATTTTTAGAAGCATAATGATGTGTAGGGAGCTCATCTCTTTTGGTTATGGAGGGGCCACATAAAGAAAGAACTGGAGGCTGCCACAAATCTTTGACAGATTGAAAAATTGAAGGTCATGTGCACACGCACTGCTCATGACCTATAAGAGTAGCTCCATTTGCCCCCACTTTCCTCACCACTTGCATCACACAGTCACACATCCATGTTGAATTACTCATAGGTCACGGCTAGTCAGTGAGTAGACTCGCAATCTTGGCCTAATTTTAAAATGATTTATTTTATTACTTTGTGGTGAGGAAGGCTCGCGAAGATGATAATGGATCATAACGGTCCATATGTGTTATTAAGGTGATAAAGATATGAATGAGCGGCATCAGAAAATTCTAAGATGCAAACTTTTTCCATGGCGGTCGGGTAGCAGTAGAAGAAATAGCAGTCCTGGTCTAGTTCGGATGTCCACTGCCCGCACGCACGGGGAACGTTGTGACTCAAACCTTTCACGGACCTGAAGGCAGTACTACCTTTGTATGCCTAGGAGCAAGATTAGTGCACCCATGTGCCAATAGGTCCAGTCACTCCGAGTATGTAAACTTTACGTGTGTGAAAGTTGTCACAAGTTGCATGTCCGGTGCCAGCAGAAGACACATGAATCTAGGTGGGCCTGTTATCCAGCTCCACCACAAGTTTTGGTTTGTTTGGTTGTCTGGCCTACATTCAAATTTTGGCATGCACAATGTCTAAAGCACCATCCAGCCAGGCCAGCTAAGATTCAACCGTTTCATTGCATAGTTGCGTGCAGGGGAGGGGAACACGGCGTCGAGCTCAAGCAATCAAGG
Source organism: Triticum timopheevii (assembly GCA_963921465.1). Lineage (NCBI taxonomy): Eukaryota > Viridiplantae > Streptophyta > Magnoliopsida > Poales > Poaceae > Triticum > Triticum timopheevii. The sequence continues at coordinate 480,720,830 of OY997270.1, read as the reverse complement.
AGATGGTGTGAGAAAACCCAAGCCGTCAAGTAGTGACACGTCATCTTATTTGCTGATGGTCGATTGTGTTCCCGTTTGTCACCATGTATATCCACAATATCCAGAAAGAACAAACAAAATAGCAAGAGAGCAAGGTTCAATATATTCCGCAACAGCAAAAATCATCAAGATTCTGACAACTACCTTGCTTTGCTACAGCTATCTGTATATCTAAATACAAGGGCCCCACTACCTGATTTCCCTACGTTCTGAGGCTTCCACGTCATCCCAAAGTCGTTCAGCCGTTGGATTGACCACACATGCCTCAGATTTGCTGCCAAGAGTTGATCCCCGGTGCCCCACGGCCTTCCGGTTGGCACATCCTTCCTCGGCGCGTCGCCTCGAGTCTTTCCGCTTCCACTTCCCCAATTAATGCGTTGTTCTCTTCTCCTTCCATCCCGGCAGCGGTTTCAATTCTTCGACCTTCCCACCACAGTCAATCATCGGTCTTCATCACCCGTAGAGGGATTTTATTGTCCATATCCTTACGGTGACGGGACAAACTGGAGCCCTCTCCGCCACCACCGCTCCACCGCGGACGCCTGCCCGACAAATCAGAATCCTTTATCAAGCTGAGTTGAATCCCCCAGCTTGGCTCATCTCCTTCCTGTACCATCTGGTGGCTGGACGGGACAGATCTGCAGGCACCGCCGCCGCAACCGCCCTGTCTCTGCAGCTCCATATTCTTCCCCATCGCCAGCGACGCGCTCGAACGCCTCATCGAGCACCACGGGTAGCATCTCCAGCACTTCACCTACGGCGGGACACTTGCCGTCGAGGTCAACATGTGTTCTTCAAATATGGCGATCCAAGCCGCCTTCTGCTCGCTCTTGCCATGTTCAATCTTCTCCGTGCCATCGCCATCTGCCTGGCGTTGCTGCCTTCTATATCCTGAAGATGCGCCCCCACAATTTCTTCTCGCCGAAGTTCATACGAGGGTCCGTTTGGTTGAGCCTCGTGAGGGAGAAATTCTTAAGCAATCGATGGGACTTGGTGCAGGTGCAGATAGGGGCAAGTTGGCTTAATATTATCAAGAAATTAACGACTTGATCCGCTATTGATTCGTTTATTGGGTTGTGATCTCTATTAGGTTCGATTTGTTTCTGGTCTGTGGCCCAACTGATCCGGACCACACACAATTTGAAGGTAAGTTATACTTTCTATCTCAAATAGAATGTCAATTTATAAACTGATCGATGATATTATTATACTGACTCAATGCTTGTGAAACCAATTAGCGCCATATGTAGTTGATTACCGGCTGGGAATTTAGCTGATGAAAGGCCATGGATGCATTCATGCGAAACCTGCACGTCCATGGCCTCAAGCAATATCTGGCAGTGCAGCTTGGGTCTTGCTGGAAGAGTACATGGAGAACCATGTATGAAACCTATTAGATGTCTAGAATCGTCAAGGAATCAATTTCTGTTTTCCTATCTAGATGATTTGGATGCTATGTAGTTTTTTAATAGTTGATGAAATTCTGATTATACATTGTACAACATATCGATTTATTCTGCATTTTAGTGGTATTAAGCAAAAGGATACAATGCCTAGACTTTGAATATTTTCCTATACATAGTTACCCAATTTCCTCAGAATCATGTCTTAAGTATATGTTTCCTTGGTTGATCAGGTGGCAAGATTTTACCATGACTGTACACAAAATTTAAGTTAACTGAAGGGAGTACTTGAGCTCTACAGGTTTCTATCGACATGGTTCTTTTATTGCTTGGTGAACAATCTCCAGGCCGAGAAGTTGACGTGGTGATCTCCGGACAGAGCCGCTGTTGTGATTGATCCAAGCTTCTACCACAGATAATCAATACTTTGCATGCCTTATCCCACAAGGTGACAGGCTACTGTTTCTTTACTTGATTGGATATTTTGACCGTGCAATTAACATTAAGTATTAATATTCTCGGGTTATTCCATTGGTGATTCTATCAAGTCAGGTTTTTCTTTTGCAGGCCTTTGTGCCTCCTCGGTTCTTTAATGCGGGAGCTCATGTTAATGGTGGTGTTATATATTCAGAGCTATTCCTTTCTTACCGCTGGGTATCCTTGATTGCTATTCCTTCGTTCAGCTTACTATGTTTCCTGAGTATCCCAGATAAGTTGATTGAGAGGTCTACTATCTAATCGATGTCCTCTCAGATTCTATTCTGATTTGCTTGCTTTGTCGAAGAAATGCATGCAATTCCTACCATTAAACTGCATTCTGTTTCCTTGATTATTTATAGCACATAAAACTAGAACTAAGAGGCACCTTTTCAATCAAGACTGCTCAATTTAACCTTAATGTTGTCTCTATGGGGGAGAGATCATAGTGCATTAATTATTAATCTAGATGTACATACAACTCAAACGACCCATTTAGATCATAGCAACATTACTGAAACCTCTCCATTTCTGTCGAAAATTAAATATAAAGATTTATCACAACTGAGGTCATGAGGATTGCACAAACTTTACTTGTAGAATATTATGTTCAAATTTGATTTCATAGATTTCGTACATTTTCCCCTCAACACAAAACTTTTCTTATATATGTTCTTACAGATTTTGCACATGTTCTACTTGGCTGGATATCTTCAAGCCCCATTTTTTGCTGGATATCATAGTATGCAAGAATTGAGGTATGACAACATTTCGATCCACATTTCCTTTCCATTCATCCAATATATCCTATTCATTTGATATGCTCATGGAAGAAAGAAAGTCCTGCCGCAACGCGCGGGAAATCATCTAGTTCTCAAATGATTAGAAACCCAACTTTCTTCGCTCTAGCTAAATAGTTTGGCTGCCAAAATGGTACTCCTTGATCCACTAACTTTGTACTAAAGAAAATAAGAAATGTCAATATGAAACTGAGGGAGTACTAGAATCTACCTACATTTGAGCAAACCATATACTAGCTAGTAGTAACTCAGTTGTTTTAGTCACATCATCTAGGAAAGAGGACTATAATTAGTTTGTCGGTGAAGCTGCCCAGCATTGCTGAGGAACCTGTGGTCTGCATACCCATCACCAGGCCAATAAACGATGGTGTCTCCAGCGGATCAACAAGTAGGTCATGGAATGCTTTCTCCACCTTCTGTGTATACTCTTCCAGCACCATCTTTTTAACCTCGTGTGCTTTGAGGTTCATAGTCTAGAGTGTCCGTTGAGACTAAACCGCAGAGGCTCTCGCTTCTTCCTCATGTGCTGCTGTAAACCCAACTTCACTAACACCAGCATTAAGATCGTACGGAGGATAGGGCCCAAACTGCATTTTTGACAAAAAGTGTCATCAATAAATTAGCAGCATACCGATAAATGGTAAGGAAGACCAGGATATTTTTTAGAGGAAAGGCGTACGCCCGACTTTATAAATAAAGCCATACGGCAGGTCACAGTAACAACGCATTAAAGTAGCAGCAGCCCGAGGCCCCAACAGTGGCCAGAGTAAACAAAACACAAAGAGAAGTCCGGTACATGGCACCCACGCCAGTACACGGCACGCAGGCCGGAAGAGGATCACCCAACTGGTAGACGCCAAGCAGTCAAACAAAAGCCCTTAGTCACCATGCGCTTGTCTGCAAAGAAGAGACGTCGTCGTCCGAATTTTGGAGGTTAACGCTGTGAACGCTTCATGGTCGTCGTCCTTAGTCAATGATTTCCACTGCTGCAGGAGGGCACATGATTGAAATAAGCAGTCAGCAGGCTTAGCAGGAAACACATGTTCAATAGTAAATTTGTACCTAGTCGTCCAAAGGGACCAGCACAGCGCTCCCAAGCCCACCCAAAAGAGTCGTCGAGAGACGCCAGAAAGGTCATGGGCCAAAGCCCGCAGCTCCGCAAAGGAGGCAGGGGCCCAAGAGACATTTAACCAATCCCGAACGCAACTCCAAATGAGCTTAGCCAGGTGACAATGAAAAACGATATGTTCAGTGTCCTCAACAGCACCAAACAGAGCACAGAACTGGGAGCCCGGGCCATTTCTCTTACGAATTTGATCAGCCGAAGGCAGCCGACGCCGAAAGGCTTGCCATAAGAAGATTTTAATCTTAGGTGGAAGATGAGCCTTCCAGACTTGGGAGAAGCGATTAGTGGGCGTGCCCCCAACGAGCTTGGAATAAAGAGATTTCATCGAGAACCGACTAGAGGAGGACAATGGCCAGATCACCGAGTCCCTAGCCGTCAAGAGCGATGGGAAGAGGGCAGTAAGACGTTGCCACTCTTCGAACTCTACAGGCGACAAGGAACGCCGGAAGATCAGGTTCCACCCCGGGAATCTAACCTAGCAATAGAAATGGCAGGGTCTGAACAATGAGAAAACAGGGTGGGAAAGGTCACCGAGAGTGGTGAATCTCCACACCACCAATCTAACCAAAACCTGATCAAGGAACCGTCCCCAACGACAAACTTAACGAAGGATTGAAAAATCGGCCTAACTTTGACCAACGCCTTCCAGAACTGTGAGCCACCACGCGATATGGCAAACATTGGGCTACGGGACGGGAAATATTTAGCTTTCAGGATGTCCAACCATAGGGGCTGGTCCTCCGCACTCATAATCTTCCACCACCATTTAATCAGTAAGCATTGGTTCATGATGGACGTGTTAAGGATGCCCAACCCCCCAAGGTTTTTGGGTCTGCACATCAGTTTCCATTTCACAAAGCGATACTTGCGGCGGTTGTTCGCCGCATTCCAGTAAAAAGCACCACGGTGTTTATCAAACCCCGCGTGAATCCCAGCCGACAGGAGGTAGAAGCCCATCAGGAACATAGGGAGGGAGGAGAGACAGGCGTTAATAAGAGCTACTTTACCACCATTCGAGTTGTATCTACCCCGCCAGTGTAGAACGCTGTTACCCACCTTGGTAACTACAGGGGCAAAATCCTTAGCATGAAGCACATGTGGGGAGATCGGAAGAATATCTTGGATTTGGCAAAAATGAAATATAATCAAACAAAAACCAAATACCATTTTCAGTGGATATCATGCTTTCCAAGAATTTGTGCTAGGTTATTGTGTTGTCACTTATCCACTCATATTTATTCCGATACAAGATGATGCTTGGAGGACTATGGCAGGACGAAGAGATAAAATAATCAAGAATGGTGGAAAAAATTGACTCTCATCGGGATAGTGCTAGGTTCCTGGAGTACTATACTGAACAAGTCAGGTAGTGTCAACAATGTAATCACCGGAATAGAAGAAATCAATGAGAAATCAAATTGGTATGCGCTCAAAATTAGTTTGTTTTGTTATACTGAATCACATAACAGTTGACCTGAAGGCAAACAACTGCCACATGAAACAATAACCAAATAAATTTGCGTGTAATGCATTCTAATTACACCCTATAATACAAATAAACATGTGAAAAATCAAGACAGACTATATATAATACATTCTTATAAATCATCTCCTCAACCAAGTGAGCTAGACTCACATTCTAGAATGGATTATATATGTTGATGCACCAGAGAGGGAAAGAAGACAGAGGGTGGCCAGTGTTTGTGCAGCTGAATTTGAGATCATGAATCAACGGCTGTACATTTGACTAGAGATATTTACTCAGTTGGTGTTTTCTTTGTTTCACAAAAAAAGGAATACTAATTGTTAAAATCTATTTTAGACAAGCCTCTTGTTTGCCAGCAGGGATTAAGAAGAGTACAATGCCATTTTACACACAGAACTATACGTATTGGCTATATATTTTTTCTTACAAACGCCATATGAAATCCATAAAAAGCCAATAATACAAACCAGTCGACATGACCGGCAGCAACAACAGCAGCCGCAACCACCACTCCTTGTCATCGGCCCCAGCAGCAGTTGCCACCGGCCCTCCTCATTGTCGCCAGAAGTGGTGCACCCGCTCTTAGATGACAACCTCCTCGAAGATATCCTTCTCCGTCTCTCCTCCAAGATATCGCGTGCACACCACCTGTGTCGTCAAGCATTGTCAAGCCATCTTCTCAAGCCATCTCGTCAACAACCAAAGTTTTCGTGAAAGGTTTCGCATCCACCACAGTAAGCCTCCCCTCCTTGGCATTCTCTATGGCTATAGGCATGGCCCATAGGGAGTCTCTTTCAGATCCATCGAGGAAAGGAGATGCAGGATGCCTACCAATCACTTCTTCTTGCAAGAGAACAATGGCAGATTCCATCGGTGGGAATTGGTGGACTGCCGCCACAGGCTCACACTCTTTGAGGATGTGGTGGATTCTCGCTGCATCAAATAGGACCCTGTTGGTGGAACATACGAGGCCATCACCTATCCTCTAGAGTTCCACATTCCAAATATTTTGTACCACCATCGGACTCGACGGAAAGTTGTCTTGGCAGCCACCTATGAGCACGAGGGTCAGCAATTGGTCATTGCAAATGTCTACTCCTGCAGTGTGTCTGATATCATATACAAAAATGCTTCATGTGCGAGTTTTGCTATAATTGTTGGTCATCCCAGTACACTTGTTGGTAATACACTTCATTGGTTGCCTTGTTTCTCCTATCATCAGTATTACATACAATTTAATTTGTACAATCAGTGTCAAACTGTGATTTTCTTAGAGATCTAGATGCCCCATAGTGTCAGTCTCATCAATCAGAAGGAAATTGATGGCGGTCTTGCCTTGGCTAATTTCTACTCCCCTGCAATGACCTGTTCACCTTACAAATCTTTGATAAGAGGGACGATCGTAATGGTGTTCATAGATGGGTGTTAGCGAGGAGTAGGCCACCAACACCCATCTGGCAACACCATTAGGATCGTCGCTCTTCTCCCAGATTTCTATGGTGGAGGGATCATTTCGGGAAAGTACAAATTAGCCAAGGCAAGACCCTCATCAATTTTCTCCAAATGGATGACACTGACACTATGAGGCCTCTGGATCTTTAAGTGAATCACAGCTAGACTATGATTGTCCATATCAAATTGTATGTAATATTGATGATAGGAGAAACGAAGCAACCAATGAAGGGTATTACCAACAAGTGTACTAGGATGTCCAGCAATTCCAGCAAGACCCATAGATGGAGCATTCATGGACACGATATCAGACTTACTGCAGGATGAGTAGACACCAATTGCTGACCCTCATGCTCGTAGATGTTCGCCAAGACACCTTTCCTTGGACTCTAGTGGCAGGAGCCGTGTAGGTGGCCCTCTTTGTCATCGGTAGAGAGCACCGCCCGGTGGCGATACAAAATATTTTGAACCTGGAACCCCAGAAGATAGTTGATGGCCTCGTATGTTTCATCAACAGGGTCCCATATGGTGCACCAAGAATTCAGCCCGTCCTGAAAGAGTGTGAGCCTGTGACAACAGTCTACCAGTTCCCACAGATGGAAGTGTTCATTGTCCTCTCACAAGGAGAAGTGATTAGCAAGAATCTTGCATCTTCCTTCGTTGGTGGATCTGAAAGAGACTCTTTGTGGCCCACGCTTGTAGCCATAGAGAATACTGAGGAGGGGAGACTTACCATGGTGTATGCGGAACCTTTCATGGAAATTCTAATTGTTGATAACGGCGTTCCAGCGCTTGAAGACACTGGTGGCATGCATGCGGCAGGGCAGCCGCAGGGATAGACATAGAAGGATCTTTTCTAGGAAGTTGTCATCTTCAAGCGGATGAGCCACTGTCGGCGATGTGAAGGAGTGTCGGTGGCGACTATTATTGCCGGGGCGGTCATGTCGCACTGTGCCCGCGTTGGCGACAATGACAAGTAGTGGTTGATGCTGTCGGTCATGTCGCCGAGATTGACATATTCCAATGGGACCCTGGTGATGTGGATACGACTTACATTCTTCAAACTTTAACCTTCCAAAAAAATATTGGTTTAACAATAAATTGCGACAATGTTTGATGATCATAAAAGATACTTTAATCACAGGACGGGAATTTCTTTTGCAACGAATATAGAGAATACTGATCAATGTACAAAAAGTAAGGAGGAGAAACGGGGAAGTTGATCTTGCATTTTCGGGTAAATGCATTGATCAATCACCTTCTACTCCTCCCGAGGGTGCTAGTGATGTGCGGCTAGAAGGGGGATGTGGGCCTTGGCAATCTGGAGCTAGCTCTTGTGGATGCGATGAACGCATCCACTTCCTGGATCTGTCAGGACGGCCACTACATCTGCTGCTAGACCATCTCGTTGATGACTTCTTCAATGGTGTCATTGGCATGTAGCTTCGAGGCCAACATCTCCGGATTGATGACATTTCCCGCATCAACCATGAACTTGAGATTGACAGTGGCATTGATGGCTGCATTGGACTCAAGGCGATACCAATGGATGATCTTCACCTTCGCCCTGGACCTGCTGGAGGACCACAACAGCAACAACTCCTCCACGTCATGGAGGTCTGTCACCGAGTGAGGCATAGCCGCCATCGGGAGGAGGGGAATACTTCTCAAGAAGGTAAGAAATTCCTAGGTCTTGGAGGATTCATCTAGGCGGAAGAGGGGACAGAGGGAGACAGAGAGAGACATTGGTTGGGCGAGAGATGTGGCGGGCCTTTCAACATGGCATTTTGGGGCCGCGGTGGTTTGTGGATTTGTATAGCCTAGTGCATCTGGGCGTTAGTTTTTTTTAACCTTCCAGGCATTAGTTAGTAGATGTGGACACGATGGAGCACGAGAGCCAATCGCTCTGACTAATTAAGGGCACTCCTAGTAGCATTTACTGTATTGGTTTATGGATTTTGGAGGTTGCGGCATTCTATTATTGGGAGCCCATGGAACTGCATCTCCAGGTGAGATTGGATCATGGAGTAGGTGTGTGCAACTCAGGAAAGGACAACCAGGCTAAGCTTTAGGGCAGGCAAATGATGATAGAGTTGGGATGCCGTGAGAAAGACCTAAACAACATCATCGCGAGGAGGCATCACCGCTGGAGGTGACGTGATGGATGGCCATAGCTAGGATTTATAAGAAGATACCCTATATCCATTTTTTGCGAGGGTCGTATATGCAACATTGGTTTCTATAAAGACATGTGCACTGCATGTGATCTGGTTCAAGAGGTTAGAATTATAAAAGTCTTGGGGATCGGGAGAGAGTCATGGAGGGATGGTCGGGGTGGGGGTTGACATATAAGTTTTTTCAGAGACAATGATATCCTTTTGGCTCCTTACGATGGATTTACTTGACCTTCGTCAATATAACTTAATAAACTTGATATATGGATTCAGATCCATTATCTGTCTGATCTTTTTGCCCCTATGCAAAAATCTATAGCAGGAAAGGTTGGTGAATTTATCTAGGAGGAATCGACATTGTAAGATTTTGTGGGAAACTTCTTTATGTTGTGGGTGTGGCTAAACATGCAAAAGCCCATGAAAAATGTCGTCTCAAGGTCTTCAATGCTTTTAGCATGTGCCCAAAGGAGGGTCTGACACAGGGGCAAACGCCGGAACCGTGAAGAGGGTAATTTTTCAAATGAAGAAGACCATGACGATGCTGAAAGAGATGCAAACATGGATGATTATGATCCCAGAAGAAAGAGGGCATCTTGAAAGTCTATGACACGCACAGAGGGACACCGGCCTTGACCCGGTCCTTAAAAAAGTTTGAGAGGTGCATGCACCACGCGCGCACGTCCACTTCACATGCACGACATGCTCAACGACGACCACTGTACACGATCTCTCCCTCACACCCTTGTACTTCTCTGCATGTATAAATAACCCTACAAGATATGAATACAAGTGTGCATAGAGTTTTGTAAAAAAACAACTGGGCTACGAAACTGGTGGTTAATCAACCTTCAAGGGCTCTCCCGAAAACTATGGCTTCTATAGCTGGATCTTTGTAAGCTTCCACCCTGGGCAACAGCATGTTCGCTCTCCCTGCACCCCCTATTGCACATAGCCCTCCTCCCAACAGGAAACCAAAGGACCTAAAACAGCAGACAAACCAAAGGATGGGAACATTAGCAAGTACGAAAAGAATGGTAAAACTAATGATGCACGATCGGCAGGCTCCCTCGAGGATTACTGCCACGCACAATGGGTATTCTCAGTTATAAATGTCACATAGTGGGCACTGCCGCCATAGTCCGAGTGCTATGCAACATTAGAGAAATTTTCCAATCACTACAGGAATCCAGTACTTTGCCATCTGCCATGGAGGACGGCAAAGGCAGGGACGGCTGACGGCAAAGCACTTTGCCGTCCGCCGTGGACGGCAAACATAGATGGCAAAGATAGGGTCGGCAAACAGGTCCTTTGCCGTCTGCTTTCCAAGGCGGACGACAAAGAGCCCTTTGCCTACAGCGGCGGACGGCAAAGAGGGGGGACGGCAAAATGTGGCATGTCCGCCATTGTCACTCCGTTAGGCGGCTAACGGCGGCCTTTGCCGTCCACCAGCGGACGGCAAATTAGTGCGCCTCTTTGCCGTCCGCCAGGTGACATCAGCAATACCTCAGCGCCCGTTTTTTTTGCCGTCCGCCCGGCGGACGGCAAAGGCGAAGTCTTTGACGTCAGCGATGCTTTGCCGTCCACCACTGTCGGCAAATTGGCCAAATGGTCCACCCCAGGAAGCACAGGTGGGCGCCACGTGCCCCCTTTGCCGTCTGCCACCGACGGCAAAGGGGTCTTTGCCGTCTGCCGCGGACGGCAAAGAGCCTGCACTGCCTCTTTTTTTTCTGTTTTTCTTATATCCAACAATTATCACAATAAAAATTTCACAGCACATATATATCCATCACATAAATATCCATCACATCACATATATATCCATCACATATATATCCATCAAAAATTTCACATCACATGTATATCCATCACATAGTTCCATCGATCCATACATATTACAATATGCAAAGTTTCTTCATAGCAAGCCAGCAGAATACAAGTGCATCAATGGAAAAAACAGGAAAAAGCAAGCAATCCATCATAGGAAGCTGGCTTCCGTGAAGTGAATGAAACCTGCAAAATGACAAATAAGAAAGTTAGAAAAAGAAGACTAGAAGAAGAATTAGACTAGAAGAAAAAGAATAGAAGAAGAAGACTAGAAGAAGAAGTATATGCCATATATTAGCTAACTTAGGTGAGATGTATCGTATATGAGCTAACATAGGTGAAATGTGTAGTTTATGAGCTATCCTAGGTGAAATGGATCATTTTGAAGCTAAGTTAGGTGAAATGGGTCGTTTATGAGCAAACCTAGGTGAAATGGGTCGTTTATGAGCAAACCTAGGTGAAATGGGTCGTTTATGAGCTAACCTAGGTGAAATAGGTTGTTTATGAGCTAACCTAGGTGAAATGGGTCATTTATGAGCTAACCTAGGTCAAATGGGTCGTTTATGAGCTAACCTAGGTGAAATGCCACGTTTTTGAGCTAACTAAGGTAAAATGGATCGTTTTTTTAGCTAACTTAGGTGAAATGGGTCATTTTGGAGCTAACCTAGGTGAAATGGGTCATTTTGGAGCTAACCTAGGTGGAATGGGTCATTTTAAAGCTAATGTAGGTAAAATGGATCATTTAGGAGCTAATCTACGTAAAATGGGTCATTTTCGAGCTAACTTGGATAAATTGGATCACTTGTAAGCTAACTAAGGTAAAATGAGTCATTTTAGAGCTAACTTAGCTAGAATGGATGGTTTATGAGGTCAGTAAGCTTATTAAGTCATTTTGGAGGAAAAGAAGCTAACTCTAGGTCATTATGGTCACTATAAGAAATATGTCAACTTGTGACCTTGACTATTGGTCACTGAAAGGTCACAAATTTCCATTTACGACCTTTTTGTGACCAAAAATAGAAGGTCAAAAGCTGGCAGTCGTAAACTGACTATAGCGACCTTCTCTGTGAGAAGGTCGTAGATGTTTATGACCAAAATATGTCTACTGTGGTGTTTTGGTCACTAGCAACCTCCCCAGGCCAGGTAGGCATCCAGCGTGGCAAGCTGATGTGGCACAAGATTCAGCCCGGTCCAATTCGGTTTTCTACATGGGCCGAGCCCATTAATTCGGCCTTTTTAATATTTATTTTTTCTGTTAATTTTTGATCGACTTCATGGGCCAAGCCCAACATTACAACCTTTTTATTTTTGGGCCATGGCCTTTTTATCTCAAGAGTTTCATTTTTATTTTTTTTAAATGGGTCAACTAGTCAGGTAGGTCCCTGTTGTCAGGTTCTAGTAACTGGTTCCCATTTGTCAGGTTCTGGTAACTGGGTCCCATCTATCAGGCTCAGTCTTTATATTTCAACTACTATTTAAATTGGCAGAGATAGAAAACACACATGATACTCCAAATAAGAGCAACCAGATAATGTAATACAATGGAAATCACAGTAACGACTACAAGTGTAATACAATACTTTAGAAGCTCTACAAGCTCCTTCCATAGCAACCACAAACTAGGCACCCGCTCGCGTCATGAACAACATGCCAAAATAGCTGGACGACCATAGACAGATGAACAACATGCCGGACTCATTGGACAACCATAGTCGGGCTGGGAACAAACAAAATGGTTCCTCATTCGCACTGTTACATGAATCAACAGAGAAGAACCAGAAAAACTGGGGCAAATAACAACATGCTGGACTCGCTGGACCACCATGTTCGGGCTGGGAACAAACAAAACGGCAACATGCGTTCCTGGTCGCCCTGTTACATTAATCAGTAGAGAAGAATCAGAAAACTGGGGCAAATATATTATGAACAGACCATTCAAGAAAATGATAGTTATTTATAATAATAACACAAACTGAGCTAGTACCATGCTTTTTGTTCTCCAGCTAGTTAAAATGAGATACTCTCATACAAGAAAGCAGAGATACAATATGAAAGCTAACAGTAGGGATGCCACAGCTTAAATGAGCAAGCTATTTTGTTTTTGAGAAACAAAAAAAAATGCACCAATAAATTTTCAGAAGGTAACAGAACTTCTGTGCACACATTTAGATAGAAACAAGGGCTTGAACTATACACATTAATTAGAACAGGATCGCCAAACACCAATATAGGCTAGAATAAAAAAAACACGGAGGTAGTAGTGGTCGTCCAGGGAGATAAACATAGAAAAGAAAACATGATTTCAGCGAAATTAAAATTGTCGATGTAAGTTGAATAACAGTGCAACAGATTAGGTCTTAGCATGGAGGAACATCACCACATTAAACCAGATGGTTGTTCAAGTTTCTATTTGATTATTCATGGTTACAGTTTGTTATCATCGTCTAAATTCTCCAACATGTACAATATTAATTAATACAGCTGAATATGCTACCAATGAAGTAAACTCTAAAAGATACAGGCAGGGCTTAATTAACCAACCTTGTCATTCTATAAACACAAACTAAACTCAACGATAAGGTGTACAATTATTATCATATAACCTAGAAAACATACCTACTGTCCACACATTTCATAATGTAAACAGGTAAATACTACAAGAAATAGATTGCTAAGCATTTCTGCCCTTCTTTCAAGCCACCAACAGCATAACACCCTTAGTATAACACGATCCACACAGACCACCATCTACAGCAACCGTACCCACAAGACAACCAGGGTCGGAGAGAGTGAGATTACCTTGGCGCCGTAAATCTTAGAAGACAAATCGTGTGCGAGGAAGTCCTTGTCGTCCACCGCCAAGCAGCAGGATGCTCCCGCCGAGCCTACAGAAAGTTTTGCATATAGTTAGAAAACCTGGAAACATACAGCATGGCTACCACAATGTAGCATTGAAGGAAAAAAAACTAAGAGCATGTAACTGAACCTCCTGCAGCTCTAGCCTCTAGCATGCACCCGAGCAACCTATGCTTTCTCTGTCTCTTGGTCGTGACTGCAGAAAGAAAGCAACAATTTTACCATCCTGCAGTTGCCTCAAGTAGATGGAAAGCTCAATATGCATGAGTAAGGATAATTTGCCTCCAGAAGTAGTGACTAGATTCATAGAAAACAGAACAATAAAGTCATGCCATGGCCAAATCCGAACCAGAACGCATTTAATAAAATGGATTGCATCTGGCTGCTGTAATAGTGTATATATACACATACACAACTTGCTCCATTTTGACTAATGACGTCAAAGGAACCATGTAAAAAATTGAACCAGAGGCACACATACACGAACCCTTTTCTTGCACATATGGATGTGCTAACGCTACAACTAACATTAAAGCAGAATATATATCCATGTTATAACAGTAAATAAATATACATAGATACAGAAACTTATCATACAGTTTGTGGTACCCACTTCTAGGATGAGCTTGTGAACAAGAACTGGGGCATCTATAATGATATGATAGTCCAATTTCAACAGACTCTGCACTGGAACCCAAAACAGTGATGACCACATTAGGATGGTTTGTACTAGCCCACTATGGTTTATCCACCCATACACTAACTACCACGACAGTGCAATTCCCGGCAGCGCGTGCATCTGCATTCAATCAGCGACATGGGACCATCGCAAGAAAGCAATTCACGATCAAACCGCGCGAACTCCTCCAGTAGGTTCAACCTTTCCAGAAAATCAAACGTCGTCGGTACACTCAAACAAACACCTCGCGTGCGAGATCTAGGAAATGAACGACAAAAGACCAAGATGAGCGGCAGTATGAAGGGGATACCTTGATGGTGTGTGCGGGGACAGCGGATCCGTACAGGGCTCCACCTCCCATCAGTTCAATTCACGCTCCAGACACGAAATATAACTGCACGAACAGCAAACAGCAAACTGATTACTATTACTCCAGACACGAAACCAGCAACGTCTTAACAGTAAGATCCAAGACAAGTAGACAAAGAACTGCTACGTACCAAACTCCAAATGTTAATTACCACCATAAAGGAGTATACATAAACAACATCTATTTATTAGAAGGGCTGTTGATTCTACACCTCATAGATGCAAACAACCAACTGATTACTAGTCCAGATAAGAATTTGGTAACTTTTTAAAAGTAATAGAGAGCACGGGAACATTGTCTGATGCACCCATAGCAGACATGTAGGTGGAGATCTGTCACAAAATCACGTATGTAAACCCCAGGTAACTAGACGATGGGACTGATATTAATCGAATCTCCAAACAAGTGAATGGCCGCCACTCAGAACCATAAAAAAATGCCGTTTATATTCATCAAAATTTTGCTCAGTCTAGAAAGGTGCAAGATCTATCTATCCATCCATCCATATCGGCGTCCGCTCAAGCACGAGCTACGGCTGGGACGGGACGATCTACATCCAGGCGGCCCCCGTCCGACGGTCGCTCGCGGGAAACCAATAGCGATCGCATGGAGAGGCGGGGAATGTTGACGGCGGGCAGGCGGGGTTACCTCATGGCTCGCCGCGGGGACGGGTCGATTCACCAGTCGCCGATTCACCTGCGGATCTCGACATCGCTAGCCAGACCCCGCCGCCAGCACCGCATGTCGCACGAAGAGGACGCCAGCCGTCCGCGTTCGTCCCCGCGCCCTTGGGAGGGTCCGAGGAGAGCTCTGGTTCCAAGGGGTCGGCGGGCTTGGGCTGCGCGGACTCCTCCATGTCCGCCAGCAGCACGCACGACCGTCAGTTGCACATGTAGCGGCGTATGGATCTAGGAGAAAGAGGAGGGGACGACGTGTGGTGTGCGGGGCAAAGAGTGGAGCGGCGAATCCCGCCGGGGGAGGGGATGGATCGGGGTGGGTGGGAGAGAGAGGCGGCGACGGGGGCCGTCGTCGTCGATCTGGATTGGGGAGAGGGATCTGGATCGTGGCGGATCTGCAGCGAAAGAATGGAGGCGGGGGAGGGAGGAATGAGAGAAAGAATGGAGGCGGGGGGGGGGGGTGGGTGGGTGGAAAATGTCCATAAGGACATACCTAGGGTTTCGGCTCGGGTGGGTTTGGGCCGTTGGATCCGGAAGCATCCGACGGTGGTTGATGCGTGATCCGCGTGATATGCGCATGGTCCAATCAGAACGCAGCAAACCATGTGATGACCTTATGACCATATAAGGACAATGTCCATAAGGACATACCTAGGGTTTCGGCTCGGGTGGGTTTGGGCCGTTGGATCCGGAAGCATCCGACGGTGGTTGATGCGTGATCCGCGTGATATGCGCATGGTCCAATCAGAACGCAGCAAACCATGTGATGACCTTATGACCATATAAATTGGTCTTTCATTCATTTTTCAGTGCTCAAAATGAGTTTTTTTGTGAAAGTCCTATCAAATATTTGTTCAAATGATCTCATATTATGCACAATGGTGAAGCAACTGAAATTTGATGGATGGATGGACGCCATGCCATCGATCCGTGGGAAGATCCCTGATTGGTTCAGAAAATCAGTGATTTAAAATAGTTTCTAAGTACTAAAAATAGGGGAATTTTATGAAGCAACTATCGAAATATTTTGCAAAATGGCACAACTAAATTTTTCACTTAAGTTAGACCCCATTTTTATGGATGATCACCGGTTTGCATGCATTTTTTATCTTTCTATATATTTTTGATCATTTTCTTGTGGCAAAAATGGTTTTTTTTCTGAAGGACCTACCAAATAATTCTTGCAAAATTGGACCAAATCATTTTTCTAAAATACTAGGCCACATTTAATGCACAATTGACCAAATGGTTGGGTGTAAAAAGTTTTGATCCACCTCTGGTGAAAAAGACAAATTTTCGCCGATTCAGCTAGAAGCGGGTCAAAATTTGAACTGCGGCTGCCTCATAGTTTGTTATTTATTTTTTCCAAAATTCTTTTATAGATAAAAAAGTATCTATTTAATCAGAGAAACATCAAAAGTTTTCCAAGATTCAACTACTAGCTAGGAACGGTCAAGCCCGCCGTTTTGACCGCATTTCAAAACGGGCATAAAAAATTAAAAAAAATCAAACAATTGGAAAACCTTCGCATTGTGTCATTATATATGACCAAGTTTCTAGGAAAAATAATAAAATTATAATACGGAAATTATTTTTAAAAAGTGTTCTAAAAAACGAGCTATCATGCGTGAAGATTCATGGCTTTCAAGACAAATGATCAATCTTATGGCCACATTCATGGCATAGTTTGTTCAAATGATCTCATATTGTGCAAAAAGGGTGCATCTTAGAATGGCAAACAAAGTTGCCTGAGGAAGTTTTCATTTTCTGTGCACGGAAAATTCATTTTCCATTTTCCGAGTGCCACAAATGAGGTTTTTTTGTTGGAAACGGGTCAAATTTGAACTGTAGCTGCCTCATAGTTTGCTCTTTATTTTTTCCAAAAATCATTTCTAGGTAAATAAGTATCTATTTAGTCATAGAAACACCAAAAAAATTCCAAGATTCAACCACTAGCTAGGAACGGTCAAGTCCGCCGTTTTGACCGCATTTTGAAACAGGCATAAAAAATTAAAAAAAAAATCAAAAAATTGGAAAACCTTCGCATTGTGTCATTATATGTGACAAAGTTTTCAGGAAAAATAATAAACTTATAATACGGTAATTACTTTAAAAAAGTGTTCTCAGAAATGAGCTATCATGCGTGAACATTCATGGCTTTCATGCCAAATGATCAATCTTATGGCCACATTCATGGCATAATTTGTTCAAATGATCTCATATTGTGCACAAGGGTGCATATTGGAATGGGAAACAATGTTGCCTAAGGAAGTTTTCATTTTCTTTGTACGAAAAACCATTTTCCATTTTTCGAGTGCCTGAAATGAGTTTTTTTTTTGTGAAGGACCTACCTTATATTTGTTGCAAAATTGGACCAAATCAATTTTCTAAAATACTAGGACATATATAATGCACAATTGACAAAATGGTTGGGTTTCAAAAATTTTGATCCACCTCTGGTGAAAAAGACAAATTCCCGTCGATTCAGCTGGAAGCGTGTCAAATTTGAACTGCAGCTGCGTCATAGTTTGCTCTTTATTTTTTTCAAAAATCATTTCTAGGTAAATAAGTATCTATTTAATCAGAAGTACATGGTTTTATGGAGAGACATCGAGGTTTGGACGGTGGCCGAGGGCCCCAACTCTAGAGTGCGTAAGCTCGCATGCCCCCGCGTGGTCACCGCGTGACCGTGGCGTTGCCATGTGTTCTGGGCGGCCTAGGCATGTCTAGTGGGTTGGGCACTCCCCAGGTAGGTGCTAGGAAGAAAATCACAACATAAGATTCTCACGAGGTGACCGATCGATGCTCAAACATGAATAAGCAGCCAAGTGTTTGATTAGCGGTACGGGAAATTTACATGGCTAATGGGCGTGAGTTTTGGCTGAGGATGATCAGTTACTAAGAAGACCGTCTTCACAAATTTTCAGCTCAAAAGGAGGAGCCTAGGTGATACTTGCTTTACAAACCACCACACTGGACATAAATACGAATGTTGAAGCTCGGCTCAAAATAATGAATGGATTGAGCTGGCATTTGGTGGAGGATGGTTATTTGGGCATAGGAAAGCACTGTAGAAAATGGATACTATTTGGACATGCCAAAGTGGTACTTCCTTCACAAACTGTTACTCTGAACAGAATAGGAAAATGAATATTTTTGAATTATTTTTGAACTAGGCAAGGAAGGTTTTTACATATTTGACGAAGATATGACCCAAAGAATTTATGAGATTTTTTTGGGAATTTTGGGAAAGATAGAAATATAGGTTGCTTCACAACCTAGGGCAAAAACTGCCACATGGACATGACACATAGGCAAAACTGATGAGGTGGCGCCTAGTCATAGCAACCCACAACAATTTACAAGGCTATGACCATCTATATTGGTCGTTAACAACTAGAAATAAGGCAGCGGAGTAGCACTGTTTGCTTTATGACCATTTCATGTAAGGAAATTACGACCTTTCTAACCAAAATGGTCGCAATGGTTTAGGGTTTGGAGCCCCCCGAACAGCTTTTGACCAATTGGTCTGAAATGGTCATAGATTTATGACCAATTCTTCCAGGGTCACTGACAGAAGGTCATAAGTTGACATATTTCTTGTAGTGGGTAAGCATATTGGAGGAAATAAAGCTAAGTCTAGGTCTTTATGCATTTGTTAAGCAAAACCCTAGAGAAACTTACCGTGATCACGGAGGTGTAGGAGTGGGCTGGCTCGCGCCGGTAGCTGGAGAAGGAGTGGGCTGACTCGCGCCGGTAGCTGGAGAAGGATCGTGCGATGCGTTTCTGGAGTTAAGCTGCACCAAATATCATTTCCAATGTCTCGTTAGCATTATGACACTTAAATGTTAAGACAAGCAAGTAATGTCCATTCAAATTAAACTCACCGTGCTCCCAGGAGCAATCACTGGCATCGGCGGAGCGGTCTGACCGGACTTCTCGCACACAGACTGCACATTTGGTTTTCACAACAGTCATACTAGTTAGTAATGAGACTCAAATGTTAAGACTAGCAAGTAATCTGCAGAAGAAACTTACCACAAGGAGCTCGTACATGGCCCTTGCCTGCATGTCATTCCGTGCCCTCTCCTCCTCCAACATCTTTGTCGTCTTCTCCTCCAACTCCCGTTGCCTCTCCGCCGCCTCCGCCAAAAGTTTCTCCATTCTATCTCTCTCACTCTGTATAGCAGCCTGCAACACCACTCACGTGACCATTTGTAATCATTGATGGAAGCACACACAATGTAATGGAGAAAGATAGCTGAGTACGTATAACTAACCTTGATGGCGAGTTGGACTGGCCGTTCACGAGGCCTTATCTCAGGAGCGGAGCTCGACTGGCGCGCCTTGATCTCCGGGAGAGTGCTAGGACAACGGATAAGTCCATCTCCCATGGCTATGGAGCCATGGGACCTCCCGCCACCAGATATCATCAGCAGCTCTGTATCAATGGGACCCTGGCTCGGGTTAAAGTCCTCCCCTTTCCTCGCCTTCCCCTGATCTCTATATTGCACGAGCTTCTCGTGGGCGGAGATGTTGGTGAAGTTCTTTGGATCATTGAGGTCAGACGCAGAGAATGCATTGACTTTCTTGTAAGGGCCAGTGTGGGCCATGGCATACTGGTCGTACACCTCTGGCACCTTATCCGCCTTATTGTAGCGTGCCTGGAAGAGAGAAACAAAGTAAATTAGTAATTAAAGGGCAAGAGCTAGCATGATGAATGAATTGCATGAATTATGATGCAAACAACATACCCAGTTCCGCCCGTACTGAAATAAGTTGGAGCTGCCTTGGTGGTGTGGCACACCTTCCATATGGGCACGTTTGTCCTTGGCCTCTTTGTGGGTGGCCAGCCATTCTTCTGAGCACCACGCATTGACCAACACCTCCCAACAATCCATCCGATCCGCACACCATCTCGGAGGGGCCTAAGTTAGCAAATAGAAACTTGAGCGCTACGGCTATGAATTACTAAATGAAGGAAGTAAGTACAAGGCCTTAAGAATTACCTTCATGTACTTCTCCTTACTCAAGAACTTATCGCGGCACTCCTGCTTGGGCTTCTTGATACCACGCCCGGCGTAGTAGTCTCGAACAGCCTGCACCCGAACCTCATGCCGTAAGTTCTGAAGTAGGCGCTTGCACTCCTTGTGGATAACATGATCCGCCTCCTCCTCGTATCCCTCCTCACACCTGTAGAATGTCTGCAATCAAATGAGACAATATTGATTAGTACAATTAATAACTAGCTAGTTGAAGATTTTAAATTGCGTAAAGGAGCAATTACCCAGAACTTTCTGATCACGACGTCTGCCCTCGTCTTGCACAAGACACCGTCGATAATCTCACCCGGCGGGGCCGGGGCAGCCAAGTAGTGCTCCCAAGTCAATCCAACCTCTGGAAGCCAACCCTCACCAGGCAACGTGACAAACCCCGGGAAGTTTTGCCGAATCAGAACTCCAAGGACGGAGTTGGGCCGGCGGACACTTTCATGGTGGTCCCAACCCCTGCAGCATGACAAGGCCAACACATCAGTTATTTGAAGAAACATGAATGCAGAAGGTACAAAAAGATTAAATGCACTTACCTCTCCCCATCAGGGGAAATCAACCACCTCTGCTCTCGGGTCGCCGGCACGGATGGGAGCCGTGTAGCACTACGCTGGTAGACGTTGCCCCCCTCCTCCCCCTCCTCATCAGTCGGCTCCCCGCCATCATCAGCATGGCCACTCGGCTCCCCGCCATCCTCAGGCTGACCCGACCAGGTACCCCATCCAGACGTGTGCTCCTCCGGGGTCTCGTGGGCCAAAGGCCCGTCGACCCGAGGCTCGTGGGCCGAAGACCCGTGGACCGGAGGATCGTGGACCGGAGTTCGTGCAGCCTCCTCCTCAGCCGAGTCCACCCTAGCAGTCACGTGCTCGGGTGAAACAGCTGGGGGAGGTGGCGAGGAAGGCACCGTAAGAGTCACCCTACCTCCTCT
The DNA here is from genome assembly GCA_963921465.1 of Triticum timopheevii. NCBI lineage: Eukaryota > Viridiplantae > Streptophyta > Magnoliopsida > Poales > Poaceae > Triticum > Triticum timopheevii. Next base: position 480,699,488 of record OY997270.1, on the reverse strand, counting down.
CCCACAACCACGTGCTCCACCTCCTCTCTTCTTCTTACCTCGTCCCCTGCTGGGCACCGCGGTCGACGAAGAAGGGCCCGGCGGTGTCGCCATACTGTCCAGCAACGCTCGGCGAAGAGGTGCGTGTGGAATGGAAGACCTCGCACGCGCCAACGAAGAAGGGGACTCGGCGCGCTCCCGACCAGCGCCCACCATCTTTCAACACCTGCCATGACAAAGAATAAACGAAATTAGTAGAACATAAAAAAAAGTACCGACATGAATAATAATATGTATATCACTTAAGTGTATCATCATCAAGTACAACATAAAAAAATTGAATACCTGACAGTACTAATAATCTCGATCAGTATCATCAATTAATGCATAATCATCATCATCACTATAATCAATGATGGGCTCATAGGGTTCATTGGCATCAACATGTGCAAGGCCACCTTGACGTAATCGGTCAAGCATTGACAGGTCATCCGCAGCAGTAACCTCTTCTTGTTCCGGCTCTTCTTGTTCCTCCTCTGGGGTGATGTCGGATTCATTGTCGCTGTCTACTTCAATGTTTTGGGGTGAAGTATAGCGGTTCTTGAAACGCTTTTGGAAAGACGTGTCTCTTGGAAGAATTCTCCTTCATATGTGTATGGGTTAATGTGAGGTTCATAATCCTCTTCCTTTGGGGGAGAAAGTCTAGCACGTGGCGGCACTTCATAAACGACATCCCAACCTTTCAGATTTGGATTAGTTTGGCAGGCCCACGGTAGATAGAATACTTGGGTCGCCTGTTGAGCCATAATATAGACATCAGGAACATCTAAATGAGTGCTTTGGTTGCTTTCAACTAGCCCTATATGTTCATGAGTCCTTCTAGTCTCCTTCGGCTGAAACCAATAACATTTGAAGACTACGACATTCGGTGGGTTTTCACCATAGAACAGAAGTTCATAAATTGCTTCAACTCTCCCATAATACTCGGTACCTCCTTCGCCGATAGCAGATACACAACAATTTGTAGACTTTCGGTCGGCCATAGATAGCTCTTTGCCATAGGTACGAAAGCGATACCCGTTGATGTCGTACTTGTCAAATGAACGGACCTTATAGTCAAAACCATTAGCGACTTGTCTCAATTCGGCGTCCATAGACTCTGAATTAGCCTACAAGTTTAATATGAAAGGGGATTGTTGCATTATGCACAAATTAGCGAATGTAATGAAATTGTCTAATAGAAATTACCGTTTGTTTGAACCAAGAGATGAAACCGGGATAGCCACCTCCTTGCTTTGCAAGAAGCTCATACTCTTCGACGGAATCCTTTTGGATCTCCGCTCCATACGAGAATATGGCGACGTATCGACTGTATGACATATCCAGGAATAAGAGTAGTTCAAAGGAAATAGAAGTTGCGAAACAATGTACCGAGAACTTACTCGATGTACGGCCGCACTTCTATCAGGTTGTTGAAGATATACAACAAAATGGTCCGCCATTCTTCGTTATCCAAAGACACTGGATGTGAAACACTAGCTGGTGCGAGATTCCCTTTGAATAGGCTGAGATTGGATCCACCCTTTTTAGGCTCGTCAGCATTGTACCGAGGCTTCGGATTATGCAAATGACGATTTTTGGCTTCGTAGTGCGCTGTTACGAAGTTTGCCGCCTCCTCTGTGATGAATGCCTCAGCCATCGATGCTTCAATTCTACGTTTATTTTTACATTTTTCTCGAAGCGTCTTCTGCATCCTCTCAGTTGGGTAGCACCAACGATTTTGCACGGGCCCCCCCAATCTTGCCTCGGTCGGGAGATGCAAAATCAAATGCTGCATTGGATTAAAGAAGCCCGGTGGAAAGATCTTCTCTAACTTGCAGATCAACTCCGGAGCCAACTCTTCCATTTCTTCTAGCACGCCAGGCGATAGTTCTTTCACACAAAGAACACGGAAGAAATAGCTGAGTTTTGCCAGTACTAGCCATTCATCCTCAGGGATGAAGCCACGCAACATCACCGGCATTACCCGCTCAATCCATATGTGCCAATCACGACTCTTGAGACCAAATATCTTAAGTTTATCAAGATTCGCTCCCCTCTTTAGATTCGCTGCATACCCATCGGGGAACATCAACTGCTGTTGCACCCACAAGAGAATTTCCCTCATAGCTGGCCTTCCAAGATTGAACCATGCCTTTGGCTTTGTCCAGTTCTGCTTTCCTTTCGGTTCTTTCATGTTTTGTAACGGCCTATCACATAGCGCCTCCAGATCGACTCTAGCCTTAGTATTATCCTTTGACTTCCCATCTATGCCGAACAATGTACCAAAAAGTGCCTCAGCAATATTCTTCTCAATGTGCATCACGTCGATGTTGTGTGGGCAAAGGAGGTCTTTGAAGTAAGGCAGATCCCATAAGCATGTTTTGTGAGTCCACGCGTGCTTAGCATTATACCCCTTGAAGTACCCTGGACGTTGTGGATCTGGCTCGAGAGCGTTTAACTGATCCAGGGTCTGTTGGTCTGTCAATGCAGGTGGTGCAGAGTTTTTGACAACTCTACCCCTGATGAAGTTCTTCTTGTCTTTTCTGAACTTATGGCGAGGATCCAGGAACTGTCTATGCATGTCGAAGCAAGAAAACTTGCGACCGGCCTGAAGCCAACGAAACTCAAGGGCTCCCTTGCATGTGGGGCACGAGAACCTTCCATGCACACACCAGCCAACGAATAGCGCATACGCCGGCAAGTCATGCGTCGAGTACATGTACCAGACACGCATTATGAAGTTCCGTTTGCTAAAGGCGTCGTATGTCTTGAACCCATTATCCCAGGCTTCTTGCAATTCGTCCTTAAGCGGCCGCATGTACACATTCATATTTTTGCTCGGATAGTTGGGTCCTGGAATTATCAACGTCAGGAAAATGTTCTTTCTTTGCATAATCTGTCCGGGGGGGAGATTGAGTGGAAAGACAAATACAGGCCAACAACTGTATTGGGCTGCCGTCATACCAAACACACTGAGCCCATCCGTCCTGATGCCGACTCGAGGATGCCTCGGATCTGCCGCTTTGTCAGCATGTAATTCATCAAACTTTTTCCACGCAACACCATCCGATGTGTGTACCATCATCAGATTCCCATCTGCATCTAGTTCGGTTCGTTTGCCTGTTTTGTGCCATGTCATCTGTCTGGCCGTCTCTTCGACCATGAAAAGACGTTGAAGTCTTGGTACGATTGGCATATACCGAAGAACACTAACGGGGATTTTGGTCTGTGTCTTCTCACCCATACCGTTGTCTACCACAATATACCTGGAAGACTTGCAAATGGGACAATAGTTCAAGTCCGCATAGTCAAGCCTAAATAAGGCACATCCTTTCTCACAGGCATGTATCTTCTCATAGGGCATCTTCAGTGCACGGAGGATTTTGTCCGACTGGTACAGGTTTGCAGGCATTACATGGCCTTTGGGTAGAAAGCGTCCAAATATTGTCATAATTGCGTCATAGCATTCTCTGCCCAAGTTGAACTGAGCCTTCAGAGCCATTACTTGTGAGATGGCATCCAACTGACAAAGCTCAGTGTGCTCGTGGAGCGGACGTTTTGAAGACTCCAACATTTCATTGAAAGCCTTTGCAGATTCCTCCATCTCCTCGTCCGAATCCCGAGCATCATCATAGCCTTGCATCATGTTTTCCATCCCGGTACCATGCTCGTCGGTGCGACGATGATCCACCTCAGCTCGGTCACGTTGGGCAAACTCACCATGAAATGTCCACACTGTATAATCGGGCGTAAAACCACTCTTCTGCAGGTGTTTGCCCATTTCAGCCTCTGTCTTCTTTTCCCAATTGCCGCACCGGAAACAGGGGCACCAGGTTTTCTTTTGGCCAGTTGCAAATGCGGCTTGCACAAACCCCTTGGTTTTTGTGAACCATTCAGCGCTCCATTTGTTCTGACCAGTGTGACCGGTATACATCCACGCACGGTCACTCATCTTGACTTTCAGAGCTACTAGACACACAACAATTATATATGTAATTCACCATGTATATATTCATCAGTTTATCTATTTTGTCAATTTTATTACGTCTATGCAACCTACACTCTAAAAGGTAATGATAGGTCCTAATCCCACCCGTGTATGTGTAGATTGAGTTCATTTTCCCATGCTATGCTCCGGATCCGGCGCAAAATTTCGGCACCACCTCCCCGCTGTTCTCTTGATAAACGTCTCTGCAATAAACAGAGAGGATGTGTACCCGGAGAACAACAGGGGAGGCACTGACAAAATTTATGCGTCGGATCCGGAGCAAAGCATATGGGAAAACGAACCCAATCTACACATACTCGGGCTGTCCATGGATAGCGTTGGACAATTCAAAAGAATCAAGGTTATAAATATGCAAATGCATGCATATTTATAACTATGACGCTTTCGAACAGGAGACACATATTGGTTACGCATACTGATGATTCAAGACACATATATAGCTAGCTATCAAGTTTCATCGGAATAGATCAAATAATTAATGGGGGAGGAGGACTTGTCATTTGTGCTCACCCACGAACGAAGGGCAGAGCTCGTCAAACGCATTTGTGCCCGAGGGGTGCCATGTCGGGGTCGGGGTGCTGTTCCGGGGTCGGGGGTCGGGGTCAGGGGGTCAGGGTGTCGGGGTGTGGTGTTGGGGTCAGGGTATTGGGGTAGGGGTGTCGTGTCGGGGTCGGGTGTCGGGGTATCGGGGTGTCGTGTCAGGGTCAGGGCGTGGTGTCAGGGTGTCGGGGGCCGGGGGTCGGGGTCGGGGTGTTGGGCCGGGGTGTCGGGGTGGCGTGTCGGGGTCGGGGTGGGTCGGGGTGTCGGGGTGGCGTGTCGGGGTCGGGTCAGCGTGTCGGGGGTCGGGGTCGGGGTGTCGGGCCGGGGTGTCGGGGGTCGGGGTGGGTGTGTCGGGGGTCGGGGGTCGGGGTCGGGGTGTCGGGGTGGCGCGTCGGGGTCTCCTCCTCCTCCTCCTCCTCCTCCTCGCTGGGGGCACCTTCACTAGGGTCAGACTTGACCAATCTCTTGGATGGTCAGAGTGGAGCGCTTAATTCCCGCTGACTAGACGTAGCCACTTAACTGCTACAACATGGGATAACAGCACCATTTTTCTTGAATTGAATAGAGGAAAGGACAAACATGGAGGTCATGAGCAGTTCGTTATGTAGTTATTATGTGGGAATCCCACGAAGAATGGTGGAATAATATAGTCTCCAGGTTGAATTCGTACACGCCAGTAAAAAATACCTTGGAAGCCCACTCGAAATTGGCATCTCTGGCTAGTGATATTGGGAGATGGAGCACCTATACCTTTGGGAGCGTTCACAATGAAATAAAACAACTACAGTTAGATCTTGAGACATTCGATAATGAATAGGGAGGGGATCATGTGGCAGCAGCCTTCTCACATAGAATATCTGCTATAGATAAGAACACGTGCTTCTTCCATCATGGGGCGAGTATGAGGAGATTGAATTTTGTCAAGTAACTTACTCGACCAATGGACAAATAACACGCGACAAGGTGGAGATATGAATGACCTTCTAATGGCACCTTATTCTCCTAAGGAGGTTAAGTGTGCCTTGTTTCAAATGTTTCCATCCAAAGGTCCAGGACTGGATGGCTACCCAACACATTTTTTCGGCGTCACTAGGGTATCTATGGACAACGACCTCCTTAATGATATGATTATCATGTTGATGCCCAAAAGGTAATGAATTCCACACTGCCATTCTAGTTTCTTTTTCTTTTCTTTTTTGCAGGTGAATAACTTGTCTGTTACTCAACTCAATAGTTCATTACAATCATCCATAGCTAGGTGTATGGTATCACCGGGGCCAGAGCCAAGCCAGGTCATGGTTCTTCCCTCCACTCGAGCGAATCTAGCTAAACTATTGCTAAACAAGTATTTAGAGCGAGTTACATGAGAAATACAAGAATCATAGACACATAAGATGCCTAATCTCCTTAATGAGAGACGAATAAATCGATCTATCCACGTCCTTTGCCTGAATTAGGTTGACTGCAATGATAGAATCCATCCCTATACTTATTTGAAGATCACATGTTTGGACAGCAAATGGAAGACCCTCCATGCATGCACACAATTCTGCCTCAAGAGCATCTCTACATGAGAAGAACACCCTACAAGAAGAGAAAATAATTCCAACGAAATTATTTCTGAGCACCATGCTATCCCAGTTTCAGCCAATAATTATTTGCAATGATTTCTATAAAATTGCATACAAATTAAACTGCCCGAAATAATCTTAGAAGGCAGTTTAATTTTGTCCCTGGAAGACATATATTTTTTTATAGAAAAGGGGTATTACCCCAGCCTCTGCATCAGAAAGATGCATACGGCTCATATTATTAAAAAACGAAACCAGTCTCAAAGTCTCCAGTATCTGAAAGTATGAAAAGAAAACAGGATGCTCAAGCGAGCCTAATCAAGAAGCCACAACTGGCTGGCAAATAAAATAGGAGCACTACATGCCTATCCTATTACATGACCGCCATCCAAACCGGTTGAAAATAACCCGAGCTACCATCTCCCATCGGGTAGACGCAGTAGCCAAACGCCCCCTGGCCTCCGTCGGAGTGAGTAGCGACCACATACGAATGAATGTTGTGGCCCTGAAGATAACCTGCAAAAAATGAAAGTTTGTTGCTCTGTTAAAAACCAAATCATTTCTGCAGTTCCATACTGCCCATAACAAGGCACAAACTCCAACACGAATGTGTCTTGCTAAATCAAAGTTAACCCCATCAAGCCATGTTCCAAATAACATATTGATAGAGGTAGGTGGAGTAATATTAAAAGCAATATGAATCGAACGCCAAAGAATCTTAGCCAGTGGACAATCTAGAAAGAGGTGCCTCATAGTTTCGTTATGATCACAAAAACTACACCTAGCAGAACCCATCCAATTGCGTTTTGCCAGATTATCCTTTGTCAAAATGACTTGTTTATGCACAAACCACATAAACACTTTGATTCGCAAAGGTACCTTAACTTTCCAGACGTGCTTCGAGCAAGGAATGACACTAGTGTTTATGACATCCAGATACATGGATTTGACCGTGAACCTGTCGTCCTTAGTCAGTTTCCAAAACAATCTATCTGGCTGCTGAGACAGCTGGACATCCATTAGCCTTCGTACAAGATGAAGCCAGGCCTCCCAACGATCGCCTACCAGCGTCCTCCGAAAGCTAATATTGAGAGGCGCGGACTGTAAGACAGTTGCAACGTAGGCTTCTCGACGTTGAACAATGTTATACAGAGTAGGATATTGAAGTGCCAGAGGCGTCTCCCCAAGCCACGTATCCTCCCAGAACCTCGTGTTAGCCCCATCACCGACTAAGATTTTTACCCTGTTAAAGAAGAGGGGCTTGACTCTCATCAACCATTTCCAAAACGGTGAATCAGTCGGGCGCACAGTCACCTGAGCCAATGTTTTAGACTGAAGATACTTATTTCGCAGAATCTGAGCCCAAGTAGCCTCTGTCTCAGACGAAAGTTTAAATAGCCACTTGCTAAGGAGACATCTATTCTTGACCTCTAGATTTTCAATGCCTAGACCGCCTTGGTCCTTGGGCTTACAGATGATGTCCCATTTTGCAAGCCTATACTTTCATTTCAACTCATCATTCTGCCAAAAGAATCGAGATCGATAAAAGTCTAACTTCTTCCTGACCCCCACCAGGACCTAAAAAAGGATAAAAGAAACATGGGCATACTGGTGAGGACCGAATTAATCAGAATTAATCGACCTCCATATGACATGAGCTTCCCTTTCCAACAGCTCAGCTTCTTTTCAAAACGATCCTCGATGCACTTCCACTCCTTGTTCGTCAGCTTACGATGATGAATGGGTATACCTAAGTATGTAAACGGTAGCGAACCCAACTCACATCCGAACAATTGCTTATACGCCTCCTGGTCCTCATTAGCTCTTCCAAAGCAAAACAGTTCGCTCTTATGGAAGTTAATCTTGAGTCCAGACAATTATTCAAATAAGCACAACACAAGCTTCATGTTTTTCGCTTTCGCCAAGTCATGCTCCATAAAGATGATAGTATCATCAGCATACTGCAATATGGATATACCACCATCAACTAGGTGCGGAACCAGGCCAGAAACCTGCCCCGCATCCTTAGCCCGACCTATTAAAATAGATGACATATCAACCACTATGTTGAATAGAATCGGTGACATGGGATCTCCTTGCCTTAGTCCTTTGTGTGTCTAGAAATAGTGACCTATATCATCATTCACTTTAAACCCTACACTCCCTTTTTGCGTAAAGGACTCAATCTAGTCTCGCCAGGCCTTGTCAAATCCTTTCATACGCAAAGCTTGTTGAAGGAAAGGCCATTTAACTTTATCGTATGCTTTTTCAAAATCCACTTTAAAAACCACACCATCTAGTTTTTTTGAGTGGATCTCATGGAGCGTTCCATGCAAGACGACCACCCCTTCAAGGATATTTCTATCTGGCATGAAAGCAGTCTGGGACGGTTGCACAACTGAATGTGCGATCTGCGTGAGTCGGTTCGTCCCAACCTTGGTGAAAATTTTGAAACTGACATTAAGCAAACAGATAGGCCTGAACTGCTCAATGCGAATAGCCTCTGTCTTCTTAGGAAAAAGAGTTATCGTTCCAAAATTGAACTTGAACAAATGAAGCTGACCAATGAACAAATCATGAAACATCGGCAACAGGTCACCCTTAATGAAATGCCAGCACTTTTGTAGAATTCCGCCGGAAACCCATCTGGTCCTAGCGCTTTATTGTTTTTCATTTGTGCAATGGCCTCAAACACATCCTTCTCCGTAAAAGGAGCACTCAAAATCTCATTCTCTTCCGTCTCAAGTTGAGGAACATCCTCAACTCTTGACTCATCCAGGGACACAAAACTATCTTCCGGAGGTCCAAACAACTGCTTATAGTAGTTGGTAATGTAAACTTTCAGGTTTTCCTGACCAACTATAGTCCCTTCATCTTGTTCTAATTGAAAAATTCTCTTCTTACGATGCTTTCCATTAGCAATCATATGAAAGAATTGAGTGTTGTCCTCTCCTTGGACAACCTTGCGAACCTTAGCTCTCAAAGGCCAATTCAATTCCTCCTCGTGGAGAAGCTCTTTCAACCTTAACTCGGCCTCCACTTTAGACTCCAGCTCGCTGGTATCTAATATAGAGGTTTCAGCTTTTAACTCAAGAGAGTGAATAATCATAAGGAGTCTTTCCTTCTCAGCCTTATATATCCCATTCGTATGCTTAGCCCATCCACGAAGGAACCTTCGAAGATGACGAATCTTGCACTGCCACCGCTCGATGGGTGACCTTCCCCCCGAGTCATTAGCCCACTCTCTAGCTAACAACTCAATAAACCCTTCTCTTTCAAACCAACCAAGTTCGAAGTAGAAAATATTCTTATTACCCATATGAGTTTGAGCCCCTGAGTCGACTAGTAGCGGTGCGTGATCCGAGATACCTCGTGTCAACGCCTGCACCGTTACTAGAGGAAACTTCGGTTCCCAATTGACGCTCGCCAAAACACGATCGAGCTTCTCAAAAGTCGGAACTGGTAGTGAGTTTGCCCAAGTGAATTTCCTACCCGAGAGCTCTATCTCTCTGAGATCCAAGCTTTCTATGATAGTATTGAATATAAACGACCATCTGCCGTCAAAGTTGTCATTATTCTTCTCCTTTCTTCGAATAATGTTAAAATCACCACCCACTAATACGGGTAGCTGCTCGTTACCGCAAACATGGACCATATCAGCCAAGAAATCTGGCTTGAGTTCGGGTTGCGCAGCCCCATAGACTGCCACCAAAGCCCAATCAAAACCATCCACTTTAGTTCTGACCTGAAACTTTACCGCGAACTCACCCAACACTACACTCCGAACCTCCAACATTTCGCACTTAACCCCGAGTAGAACCCGACCGGATCGTCCTCGAGGTGGGAGGCAGTGCCAGTCAAAATCTACCCCCCAGATAAGGTGCTAAGAAATTGTGGAGAAAAATTACCTCGTCCAGTCTCGGACAGAGCAATAAAGTCTAAATGATGTTCAAGAGAAGCCTCTGCTAGAAACCGTCTTTTAGCCAAGTCTTTAAGACCTCTGCTATTCCAAAAGATGCCTCTCATATTTCATCATGAATTTTTTTAGAGGTACGAATCCTAGCACTTCTACGCACAGCCGACACCGGATAAACCGTCCGTTTCCAGGTCCTTTTAGGCTTAACGCAAACATCAGAAGGTTCGGCACCCTCAGATTGAGCCTCTACCACCAAAGACTCGTCCTCATGGTTAGAGGTTTCAGGAGAGGCATACTCATCCTCCTCCTCCATCTCCTGTACCGCAGGGTCAAGATCATCACACAAACCATCAAGAACCCTAACCCCAAGCGCATCAATCTCCGACTCATTCATCGGCTTAACTGCAGCTATGTTACGAATCAATTCTAACGCTCGTCCAACTTCCAAATCTAGCATATCATTAACAGACTTAGAAATCTCTACATCATTATTACCAAGTGAAACTCCTAATTGGTTGGCATTTTGCACAATCTCACCATTGGTAAAATGCATAATAGAATTAGACTTATTAACAGACATACCAGTAGAGAGCTCGACGTCGCGCAAATTGGCCGCCCTCAAGGCGCACCTTAGCTGCATGTCATCAACATCCGACTGCTCCTGCAGTCTCCCGCTGACCCGTCTCCTTGCAGAGACAGGATCCGGGATCCCGCCGAATGCGATGACCTCCTCGCGTGAAGCTGCGCTGGGGAGAGAGCCTCCTGCCCGTCCCCCAACAGCGGTGGCCAGCGCCGGGGCCACCGGAGCAACATCCAGCGTCGATGAGAGCTCCCAGGGCCTATCGACGGACATCCCGCCGACGCCCGAGACCGGTGAACTCGGTATAGCGCGGTCCGAGGAGTCAGGTGCCGCAGCGACCAAACCACCCGGCCCGCCCTCCAGAGCAGTAGAAGAGGAGACGACGACCTCCTGCGCGCCCGCTCCCCCGAAAGACGGAGACCTCACCAAGGGGGCCGCGCCGACCCTCAGCACCGCCGGCGTCAAAGGCCCAGAGGGCCGAGCCTCCTGCTCGTCATCTCCTCCCGCGACCACCGGCTCGGCCACCACAGCCGGCGCCGAGGGAGAGGAAACAACCGAGGGCGGGACCTCCTACCCCGCTGCACCTCCGTCCTCAACAGACCTCGTCACCCGCAAACTGAGCATCGGGCTCGCAGAAATGACCCGATCACACGACAACCTCGGCAGAGCCGAGAACGCCCCAAAAGAACCAAGCTGAAGAGTGGTAGTCGGGACTGTGATAGAAGACCCAAGAGGGGCGGAGTCACCAGTGTCAGACTGCCCCGAAGGCCCCTTAGCCTTGTCATCATTACTCTTAGCAATATCATCCTGGTTCCCCGAACCCCCTCCTCCCTCAGAAGTGTCCATGGGATTGTCATCCTCAAACTCATTGAAAAGATCAGGATCCTCATACTCAACATCCAACTGAGATAAAACACCCGCATAAGTCCAAGGCACCATGTCTGGCAAGAACTGAATATTGGCGACACTGACAAGCAGCCGTGCCACCCCATGAGCCCGAGTGAACTACATATCCACCTGCTCAGTCCTGCCAATCAAAGAACCCAGGCTCCAGGTCACCAAGAAGCTGTCCATAGGGGCAGATGGGGCACCAGAGAACCGAACCAAAATCTGAGTTAAGGGCGTGCCCTGTGGCTCTTTCTTTTTCCACTCATCAAACTCCAACACAAAACTAGTACCTGTGACCCTGCTCATACCGAACTTGAGAATCCTCACCTCATCCTCCTTAGACGGGAAATCCACTTTATAAGAGTTATCGATGAGCTTAAGTAAGGACCACTGAAAATTACCCGGAGCGAGCTCTCTCAACTGCTGAATAATCTGTGCTTCGGTCAACGGCCCGTGAGCCACCTTCACCACACCGGGGAAGGACGTTTCCACTAAAGGCGCAGAAAGCTCCGCAGATGGAGACTCAAAAAACATCAACTCCAAAAAACACACTCCGTAGATCTGAACGGATGGTTTAGGCCCCAACATAAGAGAACAGTCGGCCGCTGTGTGTTTTGGTTTCTGGCACAGATCACATAACTCCGCAGTACACTGAACCAAAAAGTGACCCGGTTCCCCACAACGGAAACAAGTGAGCTTCTTCTTCTTAGCCGCCCACTTTGACAACTTGTAACTCTCGACCTTGTCCGAACGTTGCTCAGAAGCAGAATCGCCAGTCTGCATGGGCTCAGGCAAAGAAACTGCAGCCAAAGCCTGCACCGTCTCCACCGCCACCTGCGGTAAATCCGATGCACCCTCCGCTACCTCCGTCACTGTAGCGGTCTTAGTATGCCGAGGCTGGTAGTGCCTCCGGTTCCCGCCCCGACCTCCATGAAAGCGTCCTCGGAAAGCTCGGTTGTTAGGACCAGCCGCTCCCTCGACGAAATTTCTGGTCGGTCCTTGGAAACCGAGGTTATCATTGCCATTGTCCACCCAAGCATAGCAAGGGCCCCCTCCGATGGAGGAAGAACCCCGGTGCAAACCAGCGCCATAAGCATCATATCCGTCATCGCCCCACTGACCACACGGGGGGTTACGGTCATCTCCCGCCGACGCACCCGTCCCAAGGCCTGTCGGAGCCTGACCAGCATTGCCTCGGCCACCCGCCATCTGCCTCGGGCATGGACGTTTTTCCGGCGGCGTTTCGGTCCTAGCAGACGGCGTCGGTGCAGCCCGCGGCCCGGGGATTGACGCCATATGCAGAGGCATCAGCCCCCGAGGCGGAGCCGGCGTCCTTGCCGCGAGCGGGGCTAGCGCCCCGGCCAGGGTCGAAACTGGCGGCCTCGGAGCCAGCGCCCGAGGTGGAGGCGGAGCTGTCGCACTGGGCGGCCTCATGGCCGGAGTAGGCGGAGGCGCAGCTCTAGCCGCCCCAGGCGCAGGCAGCGCCGCAGCCATGCAGCAACTCCCGCGGGCGACGCGGCCATCTTCGCCGGTGGCGGAGGCTTGGGCGGCATGACGTCCTCGCCGGCGGACGACGCAAACTAGACAGAGATGCCCGACGCCCGCCTCGCACGGCCACGCACGGCAGACGGAAAACCAACCCGTCCACGGCGGCGATTCCTAGCGAGAACAACGCCACGACAGGGAGAAACTGGTCGTGCATGAGATGGCACACGATCCGACGCAATCACATGCACGCAAGCCTCGACAGGCCGCGCGCCAGTAGCCGGTTTTGCCTGGGCCTTTAGCCTCGCTAATCCTGGCCCACACTTAGCCAAACCATCCAAACCCGACGTCCCGGTCGCAGAAGAACCCGCACAACAGCCCACTACTCCCAGCCCGTTAGAACCCAACAACGCATTCAAACACACGATCCGATCCGCCCGAATCACGCATGAACGATCAATCACCGGCTCCGGCATCTGCGCCGCCGGCGGCCGCCGTTCCTTCTTCTTCTTCCGTGTTACAAGACTCCACTTATCCGGCAAGAAATCAGACAACGTTACCAGTTTTCTCAAAACCTTCGGAATTGGTCCGCTCCACGGCTTCATGACCGTCTTCGAAATTTGAACAGGAGAGCGATGCCGATCGGTCTTGATCTCCAGCTCCGGCGATGAACCAGCACTCGGCGAGGCCATGGGCACTCCACCGGCAGTCTTCATGGAGTTATGGCCCTCGACCTGCTCCTCGTCGTCACTCTCCAGAAGCGCCCAAAACCTCCCTCCCGGTCTTGCATTAGCCATCGGCTCCGATAGATCGATCAACTCCGGTGACCTCGGTTGTACATCCACCTGCATATATTCACCAACAACTACGTCATATAAATCGAGAATGAATCTAGAACCAACCTCAATCTTGCCGCCGTCCGGGAGATAGTCGCCAGCGAGGACGTCGTTGTCCAGATCCAGGAGAACCATCCATCTCGAACGTGGAGAGAAACGAAGTCGTCCTTCGATCCAAAAAACGGGATTGTTCCCTTCGGAGAAACTCGCCCGCCATTGCAGCCAACGTGATTCACCCCGTCTGATCTCAGCACACTGCAGATCGCCACAAGCGCCACCCGGATCGCCACACGCGCCACCCGATCCCGCCGGCTCCTCCGTTCCACCCGACGGCGCCGCCGCTAGGGTACTAGGAAAGGCCGGTTGGATCTCATGCGTCGGAGCGCATCCGCCAGGTGCAGCAGAAAAGGGATTGCAACTAAGGATGCACTCATAGATAGACATACAGAAAGTTTGATCATATGTTATGTTTCTTTCTCCCAAACAACCAAACAAGCACATAAGACAATTATCAACCAAGTGTTGACATTGTCTTTTCTTCTACAGATTTTTTACTATGATTCCGCATACACATGTTATTAAATATTTTAATGTGTGTGTGTGTGTGGGTGTGTGGTTGTGTGGGTGTGTGTGTGTGTGTGTGTGTGTATCAAATGGGAAACATGGACGCTTAGTCAAGATAATTGGGCTGGTCCGAGTGGTGGAGAAATATAAAATTGGTGTATCCAGAGCCAACATTGGTAGGACTTTCCATCGCGTCCATCATAAGATCTCTTAACTTCCTTTACGTTGCATAAAGATGCTCATTCATCATTCCCTTGCTCAATTCTTGTGCCTTCACATGGCTCTCTGAGACACAATTTAACGAGCAGTAGCCCTTTGTTGTTGGCTCCCATTGGCATTTGTAACTTCAGGCTGTTGGAGGTAAAAAAGAATCAAACGACGGGAGAAGATATTGTACAATCAATCAAGGGAATGTTCAAGAAAACATGGGGGTAAATGAAAAAGGTGATTCAAATGCTAACTGCCGCCGAAGGTCGTGGCCCGAGGAGGTGACGGAATATTATCCTTTCCAGTTAACAGGATTGACCAGGTTCGCGCTTCACGAGGGCATGTCGGCATCTGCGGTACGCAGCAGTCTGTTGAGCTTCATGCAGATCTTGGCATCGTCGATCCAAGCCATGGAGTCCTCGGTCGAGGCTTCGATGAGTTGCTCAAAGCCTTCTTCGATTGCCTCTTTGGCGAAGAGTTTGCTGTAGAGAATCTCTCGGTCATGGATGCGGAAACCAGAATGACCCGGTCGGATTCGGCTCATCAGTGTCACGCTGGACTTGAGGGACAAGGAAGCACGGAGGTGACACATGGTCTGACTGGGTTGGCGTTTCGTGGAGAGCGCCTCTTCTTCGATGCTGGAGACATACTCCACCTCCATGGGCAGCATCATCTCTGGAAGTCGGTGCAGTTTGGGATGACTCATACCGGATGAGGAAGAAACATGGCGACTCCGATTTGGTAGTTTAGCTTCATATACACCGTCTCTTCTTCTCCCGGTCTCTTCTAACGAACGGATCGGGACGCATGTTTGTTTGCACGATCGGGACTTGACTCGATCTGATTGGACGTGCGAGCGAGGAGATAGGAAATAAACTACCGATTTCACCAGGATCGTGTGATGGTCCGGTAAGTTGTAGTACATAGTAATTGAGATTAATTTGTTTCATAATAACCACTCACATAAATCACGGCATATCTATGTCATCACGGTATATATATGCACTCTTGTGGCTGCTTTGTTTTGTATTCCTTACAAAAGTTGTTTCCATTTGGTAACTGTGTACCGAGACTTCTGAGCAGGACGTCCAGGACTAGCACAGAGAACATAAATGTAGGGCAGCCGGAAACTTTTTTCCGTACCTCTGGGGTCTCCACGGTGATTGAATTAGCAACCCATGGTAGCTACAGAGACAACGAAATAAATGGACTATTTACATAGGCAGTGCAGAATGAAAGGCCTTCCATATTGCCTTCTCCACTTTCATCACACACCTCCTTAGGGCAACCCTAACTGATCCCCTATCCAGCGTTAGTGGAGGATAAAGTCGACTGTACTCCCTCATGCCTCATCTAACTGATCCCCTAAAACAAATAGAGGAGGAAAATTTATCCTCTGACCCGCACCGAAGGAGCAAATATATCGACCGAAACGGGCCGAAAGATTGCTTCACCCTCTTGCCTCCCCCTGCTGTTCCTCCGCGCCCTCTCCCTACACAGGCGAGATGCCACCCCCACGCCCTTACTGGTCGCCGTTCCCGCAAGCTCCGCGCCATGGCCTCCATGGACGAGTTCCGAATACGAATGGGCGACGGGCTCCGCTGCGTGTGGGTCAAGCCCGCCAGCAGCGGCGTCGATGAGGAGGAGCTAATCCCAGTGCTGGCCTCGCCCGAGCCGGTGGTGGCGTCACATCCGGAAGAGGCCGGGGCGGCCTAGAATGATCTCGAAAAGTGTCGCTGGCGGCTTCTCGCCGGTGCCGCCGCATGCCATGTGTCGACCACTGCAGTCGCCGGTCTGGCATATGACTGCATCGGTGGCCACACCTGAGCCGTCTGTGCTGAAGTTGCACACCGTGCGTGCCCATATCCGGCCAAACCAACCCGCCGGGGCCGGGATCTGCACGATCTGCCCCGGGTCGGCCCTGAACCCCATCGTTGGTAGCTGCAGCGTGCCAGCACCAGCCATCGTCCCCAGCCAGATGGTGTGGCTGCAGTAGTAGGATATGGTGAAGCCGCAGGTCGTCGTCGAGACGTTGCACCATTGGGCAGCTAGTGCCAACAGCAAGCATGGCGCATTGTGATTTCTTGGCGCCTCCATGGTCTTGAGCTCTTCTTGATTTCCTTGTCACTTGATGCAATCTTGTTCTTCATCAAATATATAATTGTGTGCAGGGTTCAAAAAACAGAGTGATTTGCTTGGTGAGATTGCTTTAGACATTCCCATGGATGGGGTGTCCTCAGTGACATGTGCCGCCACTTCTACATCACCGACGGGAGGTACATCGCTGCGTTGTTGGCCCTGCCATCGCCGGAGTGCGTGTGCCGTGTTTTCAATGAAATGCAGAAAACCTATTTTAAGTTTTACTATGCTAAATTTAGGGGATCGGCTAGGTCCGGTCAAAGTTAGTGTAGTAATAATACTCTACTATGCTTTGCTCGGCCGGATCCTCCTCTAATTTTTTATGGGATCGGTTAGAATTACCCTATTACGGTAGTCGGTTTAACTTCGTTATATGGTTTCTATATTTAGCTTCTCAGTCATATCTCACATGTGCCTGTCAAAACAATGTGTGGAGTAGTCCTTTCTGACATCTAACACATGCAAAAGTTCAAAAAAAAACTATTGAAGAAGACACGTAAATACACCCTCCAATCCAAATTAATTGAATTTATATCTTTTTCCTAGGTAAACGTTTAAGTTTGACAAAGTTAATAAGAAAATCATTATGCAAGTTTGACATTGAATTATTTTTGTGAAAGGAGGGTTCATTTGTAGATGTGCGGTTCCACACATTATTAGGGTTGGAGACATAAAAATACTCTATTTCACCCTGCAGTCATCATCACACTCTAACATAATGTTGCACCTCACTGTGAAGAATATAAATTGAGATGACCGCCCATTCGAGCTTTGCATATTCGGGTGGAAGAAAAGAAAAGAAAGTTCACCTCAAGGTCGATGAATCGTGGGCCAAGAAACCAGAATCCCGCCCGTGCCATACATGGCACATGATCAATACAAGGAGCGCACTCAGACTTCCACCCCGCACACAACGCTCAACACTCCCGGACGCCTTTAAAAGGCACCCCGATTGCTCTCCATTCACATCTATCACACAGAAGCATCAACTGGATCTTCCCCTCCACCCCGTGTGCTAGCCTAGTTCGATCTGATTTTACACTACTGTTGAGTATCAGTCATTTCTGATCCTTCCGATGCATCAGTATTTAGGTACAATTGTACTACGTTTGGACATATACTCAGGGCTAAGTGTGTTGTCGTGGTCCAATGTTGTAAATTTGAGTGCATAAGTTGGAGTAGGAAGCATACAGGAATATTTGAATGTGTATGGATTGTTTTTTTTTTTTTTTTTGAGGAACCGGCAGGAGCACCGCCTTTTTCTTATAGAAGAGATGGCGAAAGGACGCAATTTACAGAGGGGCGAGCGTTTTTAGGGAACGTCAGAGAAACCACTAGAATATCGGCCTAGAAACTAGATTAACCAATGCATGCGATTGGCAGGCTGCCAGCAAACGCTAGGTCACGCTGATTGATTGCGTCTAGGGCGAGTGCCGCCACCTCGCGGTGCGTCAGCCATTGTCTAGTGAACACCCGCCTCTTCCATATCGACCATAGCGTGTAGATGATTCTTCCACTGCGCCTCTTGTGCACTTGTTTGGACTGTGAATTCAGAGTCTTGTCCCACCAGTCGGACACGTTTCCTGGCTCCGGGAGGAAGCCCAAGATTGGAATGCCTTCATTTGTCCATGTGTTCACCTGGCTCCATACCACGACCATGAAGGGACAGTCTTTGCAGAGGTGAGTTGCAGTTTTTGGTTGCTGAAGACAAAGCAGGCACCTGGGGCCGTGAGGCCATCCCCTCACAGCCAGCATATCCGCAGTGAGGTTTATTGCGTGTAGAGCTAGCCAAGCAAAGAACTTGCATTTGGGCTCATCGTTTGCAGACCAGACCTTGGTCGTGTCGAAACGTGAGTAGGAGCCAAAGAATTGTGCATCGAAATGTGAGTAGGAGCCAAAGAATTGTGTGCCGTAGGCATAGGTGGCAGAGTATATGCCCCCGAGGTGGTTAAGTTCCAGTGGATGTTGTCCTCTTGGTCAGGAAGGAGGGTGATCTGACTTATGTGATTCAAGAGAGACACGAATTCTCCCGGCCGCTGAATGGTTTGCAGTCTGGCCACCGCCCTGATCCAGTTCTCGTTCATGAGCTCGTTGTGCACCGTTTTGTTCTTTCTGGAGGTAATCTTGTAAAGCTCTGGAGCTAGAAGCTTGAGTGGACCGTCTTTGGTCCTGTTGTCGTGCCAGAACAGAGTCTTTTGCCCATTGCCCAGCGTACTCGAGGTACATGCGCGAAAGAGGTTCATGTCTGTTTGGTCACACGGCAACTCCGATCCCACCCACGGCCTTTCTGGATCAATCCATTGCATCCAGGGTCACTGGAGGCGCAGGGCACGACTAAATCTCTCCAGATCCATGATCCCAATACCGCCCAAATGCCTCGGGCGGCAGACGGTCTTCCAGTTAACAAGTGAGTGTCCTCCCGAGGTCTGATATTGGTCCTCTTTTTGCCAGATGAAGGCCCGAATAATTTTGTCAATCTTTTTAAGGGTTCCCATTGACGGGTTGAGAGCTGTGATGTGGAAGGTGGCCATGGTCGTGAGGACAGACTATGCGAGTGCCACCCTGCCAGGTTTGTTGAGTGGCTTACCTTTCCATCCTGGAAGTCTGCCAGCAAACCTATAGATGAAGGGTTGCAGATCAATCCCTTTAAGGCGGCGATAAAGCAGGGGGGGCCCAAGTAGCATCTCGGGAAGGTGGCGATCTTGGCGGGGAAGACTTGACAGCACATCCTGGAGGTCAATGCCGGCACATATGATCGGGAAGGCCTCAGTCTTGCTCAAGTTTGTGATCAGTCCACTTGCTTCCCCAAAGGTCTTCAGAATTGCAGCAATCGCATGAAGCTCATCTTGTCTGGGTTCGCAAAGATGCCCGCATCGTCAGCATAAATAGTGATCCTACATCTGGCTGTCCTTGCAGAAATGTGCTTGAGGATGCCTCGTCGGGAGGTGAGTTGGAGGATCTGCTGAAGAGGGTCAATGGCCAGGAGGAAGAGCATCGGAGATACTGGGGCGCCCTGACAGAGGCCCTTTGCGTGTCTGAACATCCTTCCGGGGTTTCCGTTAAGCAGCACTCTTGATGAAGAGGAAGACAGGGGGAGACATATCCAGTCTCACCACCGTTGCCCAAAACCGAGGCGTTGCATGACCTCCAGCAGGAAGGCCCAATTGACGGAGTCGAAGGCTTTGGAAATGTCAAGCTTTAGGAAGAGGCCCGGGATGTTCCCACGACACAGGTCCTTTATGAGATTCTTGACATGCAAGAAGTTGTCGTGGATGGAGCGCTTCTGCACGAAGGCTCTTTGGCATTTGAAGACCAACATTGGTAGGATCGGGGCCAGTCTGTTGGCTAGGAGCTTGGAGAAGATCTTGGAGAGGCTATGAATGAGGCTGATTGATCTGTAATCCCCGACCAGCCTAGTGTCTGCTTTCTTTGGGAGCAAAATGATGTTCGCTGAGTTGATGAGAGAGGCACTGTCTCCGCGGAGATTAGCAAGCTGGAGGATTGCTTGAACAACGTCACTCCAGATGTTCGTTGTATATGGATTGTCATTGATACATTAGAGACACTGAATTTCCACACGAGAGAACAGCCTAGTAGGCATCCTCCATAGGGCCCTCGAGACATTGGGACTGTGATATTCAATTTGGAACGTAAGCTAGTCATTTGTGTTAGCACTAAAAGATGAAGAGATAGATGTTGTATACAATAGATATCCAAATGTGAAAAAGATAGAAGGCATAGGCAATGATGCAAAAAAATGCAGCACAATTCTGGGCGAGGATTGAGTCACATTTAGAAGATTAAATAATATTTTCACTACCAGACTAAACCACTTTTTTCTGGGCGAGGAGGAGGTTGTCGGAGACCTTCTCAGTGATGTCGTGGAGCTCGACGGAGGGACGCTTCAGGCACATGCTATAAACTCGTCAATGGACGAATTGTTTCAATGGCACCCAAAGAACTCTTGTTGAAGAAAAACGAGCTGCTGAAGCCCGTTGCCCGAGAAGAGATGATTGAGCTTGCTCTAGACGAAGTAAGAATCATCGTCATCCTGCACCATGGCGTGAAAAAGATCCTTGGAGATGGTTAGATAGAACCAGCGAATAAGAGTTGCTTACATGACCGATCACTCGGCGTCAGACTTCATGGCATGCGCGTCAATGAAACCATCAAAGTTCTGTTGGGGGGTGGTGCTCATGGAAAACAAGATAGAAATAGGTCTTCCCGGAATAGTAGGACGAGTCATCTTGGGAGAGAAGGATGGGAACGCAATCAAGGATGGTGATGTCGCGGATGTCTAGGTAAGGGTTAGGGCCAGGGCCGGCGAAGGGTTCGAGCCATCAAAGATGGAGGAGGAGGGACAACCCATGGCGGCGGTTTGGTGAGGGAGAGAGTTGCGGCTGTGGGGAGAAGAATATGGGGTGGGCCGTGACAATCCGGTTGTAGCGGTGGCAGGGGGTTTGTGAGTGGAGGTGCGGCGGCAGGAGAACTACGGCGACAGGGGAGGGGCGGCGTTAGGTGTGCAGTGGCAGCAGCAGGGGAGCGGAGGCGGCACAGGTGCAGTGGCGGCAGAAGCTAGGTTAGGAAAGGGTTGGTAACTGATACCATGTAGATAGACAATATTTGGATCAATGCAAATTCATTGATCATATGTCATAGCATATATATAGAGTACAAGGCTGCGTGATCTCAACCGTAACTGATATACAAGGGAAGGATTGGGAGATATCACTAATTAGGAATTAATAAAAGAGATGTAGGCTGCCTAATGTACATGCAATAATATGCGTACTTAACATCATGTGTATATGAGTGATATAAGTAGTTGTTCCTTGCTTGCGTGCACACTATCTGTTGTCGTGTGAGATCTAAACACTACTCACTCCCGGAATTACGCACGGGGTTAGGCAAAGGGGATCCCTTCTCTCCAGTTTTGTTCAATTTGGTAGTGATGCGTTGGCTGCTATCCTTGATGTGGCCAAGGCTGCTGGTAACATGTTTGGAGTGTGGTTCGGCACTTGATTATAGGGAGGGGCGGGGGGGGGGGGGGGGGGGGGTGTCTCGCTTACAATACGCCCATGATACCATTTTAATGGTGGAAGGTTCGTATATCGATATATTCAATCTCAAGTTTCTGCACCTTTGCCTCCAGGAAATGTCGATTTGACCAATAACTTCATCAAGATTGAAGTTATGATGTTGGGACATTCAGAGGAGGAGCGTCAAAGTATCACCCACCAACTTAATTGCAGGCTTGGGATCATTCTGACCTCTTACCCTGGAACCCCCATTAGCGATCTCTCGTCTTATGATGAAGGATCTTGTCCGAGTGGTGACCAAGATCCAAAATGGAATCAAGAGCCCTTGCAGGGTAGGTTACTGTCCAAGGCAACAGGGATAGTGTTAATCCATTTGTCGTTGTCAAGTCTTCCCATGTTCACTATGGGCTTTTCTTGTCTTCACGAACGCCTTCATGGAAAATTCTTGAAATGTCAATCTAGATTCTTTAAGTAGGGCGAGAAGGAAGAAAAGTATCACATGGTTAAATGGGTGGGAATGCGTGAACCAAAGACCGGGGAGGGGGAGGGGTCTTGGTATCATCTAAATGCATGAATATTGACCTTCTGTCCAAGCTAAGATGTGGCATACATTGAATAATAAGGAGGGTTTTGGCTAGATAGTGGGCCCCAATTCTGGCAATCTCTTGTCCCACTACTGCCGATCATGCGACTCGGGGCGTCAATTTCTGTGGGGACTAGATCTTGAACTCTATTTTGGCTAGATAGGTCGGGAATCTTTCGTTGGTGATTAAGTTTGAAAAATCATTCTTTATTTGCATGGTTCCCAATGTCTGTGTTGAGGTTGCTCTAACTGACCTGGGGCTTCTTGCGTTTCGGCGAGCGTTTGTCCCCGCGGAGGTGTTCGCTTGGGAGGGTTTCCTGGAGTGGATAGCGATTCATACACCTAGTGTGGATCCTAACCATATGTCTCAGTACTTGGAGGCTTCCGTCCGCTTCTCAACTAAATATGTATATCACACACTGTGGCTTCTCCTGGTGAGGAGGAATTGTCCCAAATCTGGGAGATTAGGCTTCCCTTGAAGATTGAAAATTTCCCGTGGCAATTAGCTTGGGCTAGGGTTCCCTCTGGGGTTCAGGTGCGCAAGCGCAATGGCCCCGGGGATGGGCAGTGTTCCTTGCCAGGTGTTGATCGAGATTCTAATCATATCTTCTTCTCGTGTCTTTTGATTTAGTTCCTGTTGAGTTGATTGCGGGAAGTTGCAGGTTGCGGGTGGTGCCCTTTCAACTTCCCAGACTTTTTCGATCTATTGTGATCTTCTTCTAGTCAGGATCGTGGTATGCATTAGTTGGCCTTTGGGGTTATGGCTTGGACTCTTAGGATGATCAGGTATAAGCATGTTATTTAACACTACTACTCCCTCCATTCCATATTACTCATCGCTGATTTAGTACAACTTTGTACTAAATCAGCGACGAGTAATATGGAACGGAGGGAGTACTTGCTAAGACCATCTGATGCCATTTACATGTTATGTTGTTTTTTGAAGCAATGGAAAGTGGTTAGCCAGCAGCCGGAGCGCGATGGAACCGATGAGTTCGCTTCTAGATTCTGCGCAATGGCACACTGGTTGTCGCCCCCGCCTCCACTGGAGCCGGATCAGGCGTACATATTTTTCTTTTCTTTGGGCATGATGTTGACTGCTGCCCTAGCATGTATCTTGTTCTCTTTCATTTTCGGCTGTTGTCGAAAGTCCTACTTTTCAGAAAATTATGAAATAATAAAAACTCAGTTCGGTTTCCTCTTTTTGCTATCGGTAATGACTAAGTTGCCCCTGATTGAAAACGTGAAGTACTTCATATGTGGCAAAATAGTATCAGTAATGAGTAAGTTCAAGTTGCCCCTGCTTGTGTTCTAGAAAAGGACATTTTGCAGGCAGTCATGAGTCTTTGGTAAACAAAATATTTTAAGGTCATGTGCGCACACATTGCCCGCTCCCTATAAAGTCGACCTCATTCACACCACTTCCTTTGCATGTCGCACCACATGATCACACGCCCACGCTGAATCACTCGTGGGTCACATGGGCTTCATCTTACTATAATTTCTTTTATTCTTTTGGGGCAATATAGGCTCTTCACGATGACTATGCATCGCAATGGCCTGTGCAATCAGCACTGTGATAAGATACGAGTGTGAGGCATCGGAGAATTCATGGGTACAGCATTTCTTCGCTGATGTCGGGTAGTAGCAGAAGAACTAGCAATCCTGCCATATGTGCTCTATCCACCGCCTGCACCTACAAGGAACGTTGTAATTCACAGCTGTAATGAACGTTGTAATTGAAAGCTGTAATCAACGTACCTGCAGGACCTGCAGTGTGCACGCATGCTCTGAAGGTTACTGGTGTGTGAGTGGTTAAGTAGCTGTTCCTTGCTTGTGTGCACACTATCTGCAATCGTGTGAAATGTGAACACGACTCACTGATCCCCAAACTGCTTCACATCTCCCCTCACAAGCAGATATCTCACTCACGGTATTTCTCAATAGAAGGAAAACAAGCAGATCTATTTGGTATATTTTTTTATTCAAAGTGGTGAAGAGTATCAATGCAAAAGCCAGTGTGATCACGAGTGACTAAAAATATTAACCGAATAAATTTTCAAGGAGTAAGTTCAGAGTCTTTGCTTAATACGCTCTATATAGTAAAGCATTATTTTGCTTAATCTAGAAAAATCCGCTTGAGTTTTTTTTACAAAGAGAAATTCCTTGTTGTAGACCGAGCTTTAGCAAACAAAGCCATAGTTGATGCTGCTGGTCACAAACTCGATGAGCTGAACAGTCAGCCCATCTTCTGAGTTGCTCTCGTATCCTGGTTACGATATCTTTGTGTTTACAATCTTGTCAATAACACAGGCTTGTTGGGTTGGAGACCTTGCAAAATAATTGTCTGGCCTCGAACATCTCTGGGACTAGTGCAAGGGCGCGACTATGTTTCGCTTGACGCGAGACACAGCGCAGCCTCATGTTAAAAGATGCCAGAATTAGCCGGCCCAGCTGGGAATTGAGTCGTTCAGTATTATTACTTTCTTGGAAAAAAATTCGAATTTTTGTTTTTGTTTTTTGCCTTTTTTTATTTTTGCTTTTGAAATATTTAAATTATATCCAATATATAAATCACTTTACACCCAGAATTGAAAATTGTGGATTGCACATTAAAAAATGTTAAACGTCAATAGAAAAATGTTATTGATCCATACAAGAAATGTACAATGTGTATGGGAAAAACTAGGCACCAAAACACATATATGAAAAAAATGTTAATCATTTATTTTATAAAAATAAACATGCATAAAAAATATTCCCGATGTACACAATAATATAGAAATGTCTATGAAAAAAGTACCCCCTCTGTAAATAAATATAAGAGTGTTTAGATCACTACTTTAGTGATTCGAACACTGTTATATTTCTTTACGGAGGGAGTAGACTTCAAAACATGTAGATGAAAAAAAGGTTAATCATGTGTTTAAAAAATGTTAAACTTGTATACAAAAATGTTGCTGATATTTTAGAAAATGTAATATGTGTATGGAAAAATAGATATAAGAAAATCTAAGTTTTAACAAATGTCAATCATGTATTTTAATTTCTTTTGAAAAGTATGTAAAAATGTACAATATTTATGGAAGAATTAGACATAAACCATATGTTTTAAAAACTGTTAATCAGGTATTTAAGAATGCTAAACATGTATCTATAAACTGTTCCCGATGCATATAGAAAATGTACAATGTGTATGAAAAAACTAGAAATAAAAAATATGTTTAATAAATGTCAATCATGTATTTGAATTTTCTTAAAGTGTGTATAAAAAAAATCTGACATATACAAAAAATGTAGAAGGAAGCCAAGAATTGAAACAAGAAAAAGGATGAAAACTAATGAAAACCAAGTAACACCTCAAAGATTTGTATTGCGTAGTTATATATCATACCACCCTTTCATACATAACATGTAAGTTTGGGTGGGGGGGGGGGGGGGGGGGGTATTCTAATCCTCCATCGTGCCCGTTGTTGATGATGTGCCAATCCATGGGGCTCGCTTGGTCTACGCGTAAGTGGACTCTCAAGTGGGTTGACCATGGTGATTTCCTCTTGGTCTGTGATAGAGTAGGTCATAGTGACCTGTCAAACCAAGGTTGAGCCTACCTCTTCACAAGATTCTCTCCCGTCGCCTCCAACTGGTAGTGTAGCACTCTATAACTAACTAAGGGCATGTATAATTGTTCTATCTTAGAAATGTCACGTAGGATAAATGATGAGGTGGAGGAGAGAGAAATCCTAAGAACGCATGTCTTCTTTTATTTAAGAGAAGACAAGAAATGTTCTCTTAGCACACTATGTCTCACTACGTTTTGAAGAATAGCTAGTTATTGAACATAAAGCTAAGAGATGACCCGTTGTAGACATGTTTTTTTTATTATCTCTAAATTACATGCAAGAAGACTATCTTATCAGCCATTGTACATACCCTAATGAACCTTCGCGCCGCATTGTCCTGTTTGTGAAGTAAGTGCGACATAAAAGATTCTATTGCATATTTATACATCACGCACCCTTTTATAATTAAAATAGGGCCACATGTGAATGGGATTGGGGGGGGGGGGGGGGGGTTATTCTAACCCTCCCTCGCGACGTTTTCGATGATGCGCCGATATGTGGGGATCGTTGGTTAACGCATTTGACCAGACCCGTGAGGGGTTGACCATGATGATTTCCTCTTGGTTTGTGTTAGGATAGGCCATAGTGACTTGCCAAGCCAAGGTTTAGCGCATGTCTTGACCAGATTCCCTAAGGTTGCCTCCAACTAATGGTGTCGCACTAGCTAACCTTCGTGCCACATTGCCCATTTGTGAAGCAAGTGCCACGTAAAACATTTATATTGGATATTTAAACATTACACCACCATATATATAATGGGCAACATGTGGGTGGGGGAGGTATTCTGACCCTCCTTCGTGTCATTTCCATGATCTATAAGGCCCGCTCGATCTACATCCTTGACGGACTCAAGGGGGTTGACCATGGTAATTTCCTCTTAATTCGGTTGAGGTAGATAGCATAGCGGCTGATCCTTGGATAATTGTTAAAGTCAACGTGCTAAGTACGTGTGTGATAGACAATAGTGGTGACTGCACATGCAAATCTCTTACGAACTGAGCAAAATATATAGGTGAAAAGCATTAATTGCATCATACGAAGCATTCCTTCAATAGCTAGATAGCAATATAGTCATACAACCTAAATGATAGTTCAACATAGGATGGGAATCCACAAGTCGTACCATGAAATTCAGACACCAATAGCATATGCTACGCAGGGCCATAATAAGGCGATTTCTCTGGGGAAGCGGGGCGTGGTGCGGGGAAAGGCATTCCATCTTCACGGATATAGATGGGAATTTCCACGCTTGTGCCCAGCAACACCTCCCGCTCAAGCCGGCCCACATCCGGGGCCTCATCAGCGGGTGCGCACTTACGGCCTTCCAAACCATAGCCCTATTTGTTGTCATACTAGGAGCGATCTCCATCATCTTGGCCAGCAGAATAGTGTCGCCCTGTTGGGGAACGTAGTAATTTCAAAAAATTTCCTACGGACACGCAAGATCATAGTGATGGTATAGCAACGAGAGGGGGGGTGTATCTTCATACCCTTGAAGATCGCTAAGCGGAAGCGTTTATCAACGTGGTTGATGTAGTCGTTCGTCTTCACGATCCGACCGATCTAAGTACCGAACGCACGGCACCTCCGAGTCTGCACACGTTCAGCTCGATGACGTCCTCGCCTTCTCGATCCAGCAAGACGGGTGAAGTAGTAGATGAGTTCCGGCAGCACGACGGCGTGGTGACGGTATTGGTGAAGAACAATCTCCGCAGGGCTTCGCCTAAGCGCTACGGAAACTATGACGAAGGATAAACTAGAGGGGACGGGGTTGCCGGCACACGGCTTGGTGTTTCTTGATGTGTCTTTGGTGCTAGCCCTACCCCTCTATTTATATGTTGAGCCTTGGGGTCGAAACTTGGAGTAAAAGCCTCCACAAAGTCGGTTTCACCCGAAAGGCAAGAGTCCTTCTCGGACTCCAGGGCCAGACGCTAGGGTTCCCGGCGTCTGGACCCAGACGCCAGGGACCCTGGCGTCTGGCCCCTGGACTCCGCAAAACTTCCTTTTGCGCTTTCCAAAAACCTTGTGGGCTTTCCCCTTTGGCCCAAATAATGTGTTCTTGTACCCAAACATTTCGGGAAACATCCGGAACCCCTTCCGGTGAATTCCGGAACCCTTCCGGAGATCAAACACTATTATCCCATATATCAAACTTTATCTCCGGACCATTCCGGAGTTCCTCGTCATGTCCATGATCTCATCCGGGACTCCGAACAACATTCGGTTACCAACATGCATAACTCATATAATACTATATCGTCAACGAAACTTTAAGCGTGCGGACCCTACAGGTTCGAGAACTATGTAGACATGACCGAGACACGTTTCCGGTCAATAACCAATAGCGGGACCTGGATGCCCATATTGGCTCCCACATATTCTACGAAGATCTTTATCGGTCAAACCGCATAACAACATACGTTGTTCCCTTTGTCATTGGTATGTTACTTACCCGAGATTCGATCGTCGGTATCCAATACCTAGTTCAATCTCGTTACCGGCAAGTCTCTTTACTCGTTACGTAATGTATCATCCCGTAACCAACTCATTGGTCACATTGCTTGCAAGGCTTATAGTGATGTGCATTACCGAGAGGGCCTAGAGATACCTCTCCGACAATCGGAGTGACAAAACCTAATCTCGAAATAAGCCAACTCAACATGTACCTTCGGAGACACCTGTAGTACTCCTTTATAATCACCCACTTACGTTGTGATGTTTGGTAGTACCCAAAGTGTTCCTCCGGTAAACGGGAGTTGCATAATTCTCATAGTTACAGGAACATGTATAAGTCATGAAGAAAGCAATAGCAGTATACTAAACGATCAAGTGCTAGGCTAACGGAATGGGTCATGTCAATCACATGATTCTTCTAATGATGTGATCCCACTAATCAAATGAGAACACATGTCTATGGTTAGGAAACATAACCATCTTTGATTAATGAGCTAGTCAAGTAGAGGCATACTAGTGACTATATGTTTGTCTATGTATTCACACATGTATCATGTTTCCGGTTAATACAATTCTAGCATGAACAATAAACATTTATCATGATATGAGGAAATAAATAATAACTTTATTATTGCCTCTAGGGCATATTTCCTTCAGTCACCCACTTGCACTAGAGTCAATAATCTAGATTACATAGTAATGATTCTAACACCCATGGAGTCTTGGTGTTGATCATGTTTTGCTCGTGAGAGAGGCTTAGTCAACGGGTCTGCAACATACAGATCCGTATCTATCTTGCAAATCTCTATGTCTCCCACTTGGACTTGGTTCTGAATGGAATTGAAGCGTCTCTTGATGTGCTTGGTCCTCTTGTGAAATCTGGATTCCTTTGCCAAGGCAATTGCACCAGTATTGTCACAGAAGATCTTCATTGGTCCCGATGCACTAGGTATGACACCTAGATCGGAAATGAACTTCTTCATCCAGACTCCTTCACTTGCTGCTTCAGAAGCAGCGATGTACTCCGCTTCACATGTAGATCCCGCCACGACGCTTTGTTTAGAACTGCACCAACTTACAGCTCCACCGTTTAATAAAAACACGTATCCGGTTTGCGATTTAGAATCGTCCGGATCAGTGTCAAAGCTTGGATCGACGTAACCATTTACGACTAGCTCTTTGTCACCTCCATATACGAGAAACATATCCTTAGTCCTTTTCAGGTATTTTAGGATGTTCTTGACCGTTGTCCAGTGATCCACTCCTGGATTACTTTGGTACCTTCCTGCCAAGCTTATTGCTAAGCATACGTCAGGTCTGGTAAACAACATTGCATACATGATAGAGCCTATGGCTGAAGCATAGGGAACATCTTTCATTTTCTCTCTATCTTCTGCTGTGGTCGGGCATTGAGTTTGACTCAACTTCACACCTTGTAGCACAGGCAAGAACCCTTTCTTTGCCTGATCCATTTTGAACTTTTTCAAAATTTTGTCAAGGTATGTGCTTTGTGAAAGTCCTATTAAGCGTCTTGATCTATCTCTATAGATCTTGATGCCCAATATGTAAGCAGATTCACCGAGGTCTTTCATTGAAAAACTTTTATTCAAGTATCCCTTTATGCTATCCTGAAATTCTATATCATTTCCAATTAATAATATGTCATCTACATATAATATCAGAAATGCTACAGAGCTCCCACTCACTTTCTTATAAATACAGGCTTCCCCAAAAGTCTGTATAAAACTATATGCTTTGATCACACTATCAAAACGTTTATTCCAACTCCGAGATGCTTGCACCAGTCCATAAATGGATCGCTGGAGCTTGCAGACTTTGTTAGCACCTTTTGGATCAACAAGACCTTCTGGCTGCATCATATACAACTCTTCTTCTAGAAATCCATTCAAGAATGCAGTTTTGACATCCATTTGACAAATTTCATAATCATGAAATGCAGCAACAGCTAACATGATTTGGACGGACTTAAGCATCGCTACGGGTGAGAAAGTCTCATCGTAGTCAACCCCTTGAACTTGTCGAAAACCTTTTGCAACAAGTCGAGCTTTATAGACAGTTACATTACCATCAGCGTCAGTCTTCTTCTTAAAGATCCATTTATTCTCAATGGCTTGCCGATCATCGGGCAAGTCAACCAAAGTCCATACTTTGTTTTCATACATGGATCCCATCTCAGATTTCAGGGCCTCTAGCCATTTTGCGGAATCTAGGCTCATCATCGCTTCCTCATAGTTCGTAGGTTCATCATGGTCAAGTAACATGACTTCCAGAATAGGATTGCCGTACCACTCTGGTGTACTCTGGTAGACCTACGAGGTTCAGTAGAAACTTGATCTGAAGTTTCATGATCAATATCATTAGCTTCCTCACTAATTGGTGTAGTTGTCACAGGAACCGGTTCTTGTGATGAACTACTTTCCAATAAGGGAGTAGATACAGTTATCTCATCAAGTTCTACTTTCCACCCACTCACTTCTTTTGAGAGAAACTCCTTCTCTAGAAAGGATCCAATTTTAGCAACGAAAATCTTGCCTTCAGATCTGTGATAGAAGGTGTACCCAATAGTTTCTTTTGGGTATCCTATGAAGACACATTTCTCCGATTTGGGTTCGAGATTATCTGGTTGAAGTTTCTTCACATAAGCATCGCAGCCCCAAACTTTAAGAAACGACAACTTTGGTTTCTTGCCAAACCACAGTTCATAAGGTGTCGTCTCAACGGATTTTGATGGTGCCCTATTTAACGTGAATGCGGTCGTCTCTAAAGCATAACCCCAAAACGATAGCGGTAAATCAGTAAGAGACATCATAGATCGCACCATATCTAGTAAAGTGCGATTACGACGTTCGGACACACCATTTCGTTGTGGTGTTCCAGGTGGCGTGAGTTGCGAAACTATTCCGCATTGTTTCAAGTGTAGACCAAACTCGTAACTCAAATATTCTCCTTCACGATCAGATCGTAGAAACTTTATTTTCTTGTTACGATGATTTTCCACTTCACTCTGAAATTCTTTGAACTTTTCAAATGTTTCAGACATGTGTTTCATTAAGTAGATATACCCATATCTGCTCAAATCATCTGTGAAGGTGAGAAAATAACGATACCCGCGCAAGCCTCAACATTCATTGGACCACAAACATCAGTATGTATAATTTCCAACAAATCAGTTGCTCGCTCCATAGTTCCGGAGAACGGCGTTTTAGTCATCTTGCCCATGAGGCACGGTTCGCAAGTACCAAGTGATTCATAATCAAGTGATTCCAAAAGCCCATCAGTATGGAGTTTCTTCATGCGCTTTACACCGATATGACCTAAACGGCAGTGCCACAAATAAGTTGCACTATCGTTATCAACTCTGCATCTTTTGGTTTTAACACTATGAATATGTGTATCACTACTATCGAGATTCAATAAAAATAGACCACTCTTCAAGGGTGCATGACCATAAAAGATATTACTCATATAAATAGAACAACCATTATTCTCTGATTTAAATGAATAACTGTCTCGCATCAAACAAGATCCAGATATAATGTTCATGCTCAACGCTGGCACCAAATAACAATTATTTAGGTCTAAAACTAATCCCGATGGTAGATGTAGAGGTAGCGTGCCGACCGCGATCACATCGACTTTGGAACCATTTCCCACGCGCATCGTCACCTCGTCCTTAGCCAATCTTCGCTTAATTCGTAGTCCCTATTTTGAGTTGCAAATATTAGCAACAGAACCAGTATCAAATACCCAGGTGCTACTGCGAGCATTAGTAAGGTACACATCAATAACATGTATATCACATATACCTTTGTTCACTTTGCCATCCTTCTTATCTGCCAAATACTTGGGGCAGTTCCGCTTCCAGTGTCCAGTCTGCTTGCAGTAGAAGCACTCAGTTTCAGGCTTAGGTCCAGACTTGGGTTTCTTCTCTTGAGCAGCAACTTGCTTGCCGTTCTTTTTGAAGTTCCCCTTCTTCTTCCCTTTGCCCTTTTTCTTGAAACTGGTGGTCTTGTTAACCATCAACACTTGATGCTCCTTCTTGATTTCTACCTTCGCAGCTTTTAGCATTGCGAGGAGCTCGGGAATAGTCTTGTTCATCCCTTGCATATTATAGTTCATCACGAAGCTCTTGTAGCTTGGTGGCAGTGATTGGAGAATTCTGTCAATGACACTATCATCAGGAAGATTAACTCCTAGTTGAATCAAGAGATTATTATACCCAGACTTTTTGAGTATGTGTTCACTGACAGAACTATTCTCCTCCATCTTGCAGCTATAGAACTTATTGGAGACTTCATATCTCTCAATCCGGGCATTTGCTTGAAATATTAACTTCAACTCCTAGAACATCTCATATGCTCCATGACGTTCAAAACGTCGTTGAAGACCCGGTTCTAAGCCGTAAAGCTTGGCACACTGAACTATCGAGTAGTCATCAGCTTTGCTCTGCCAGACGTTCTTAACGTTGTTAGTTGCATCAGCAGCAGGCCTGGCACCCAGCGGTGCTTCCAGGACGTAAATTTTCTGTGCAGCAATGAGGATAATCCTCAGGTTACGGACCCAGTCTGTGCAATTGCTACCATCATCTTTCAACTTTGCTTTCTCAAGGAACGCATTAAAATTCAACGGAACAACAGCACGAGCCATCTATCTACAAACAAACATAGACAAGCAAAATACTATCAGGTACTAAGTTCATGATAAATTTAAGTTCAATTAATCATATTACTTAAGAACTCCCACTTAGACAACCATCTCTCTAGTCATCTAAGTGATCATGTGATCCAATTCAACTAAACCATGTCCGATCATCACGTGAGATGGAGTAGTTTCAATGGTGAACATCACTATGTTGATCATATCTACTATATGATTCACGTTCGACCTTTCGGTCTCCGTGTTCCGAGGCCATATCTGTATATGCTAGGCTTGTCAAGTATGACCTGAGTATTCTGCGTGTGCAACTGTTTTGCACCCGTTGTATTTGAACGTAGAGCCTATCACACCCGATCATCACGTGGTGTCTCAGCACGAAGAACTTTCGCAATGGTGCATACTCAGGGAGAACACTTCTTGATTATTTAGTGAGAGATCATCTTAAAATGCTACCGTCAAACAAAGCAAGATAAGATGCATAAGGGATAAACATCACATGCAATCAATATAAGTGATATGATATGGCCATCATCATCTTGTGCTTGTGATCTCCATCTCCGAAGCACCGTCGTGATCACCATTGTCACCGGCGCGACACCTTGATCTCCATCGTAGCATCGTTGTCGTTACGCCATCTATTGCTTCTACGACTATCGCTACCGCTTAGTGATAAAGTAAAGCAATTACAGGGCGTTTGCATTTCATACAATAAAGCGACAACCATATGGCTCCTGCCAGTTGCCGATAACTTCGGTTACAAAACATGATCATCTCATACAATAAAATATAGCATCACGTCTTGACCATATCACATCACAACATGCCCTGCAAAAACAAGTTAGACGTCCTCTACTTTGTTGTTGCAAATTTTACGTGGCTGCTACGGGCTTAGCAAGAACCGTTCTTACCTACGCATCAAAAACCACAACGATAGTTCGTCAAGTTAGTGCTGTTTTAACCTTCTCAAGGACCGGGCGTAGCCACACTCGATTCAGCTAAAGTGAGAGAGACAGACACCCGCCAGCCACCTTTAAGCACGAGTGCTCGTAACGGTGAAACCAGTCTCGCGTAAGCGTACGCGCAATGTCGGTCCGGGCCGCTTCATCTCACAATACCGCCGAACCAAAGTATGACATGCTGGTAAGCAGTATGACTTGTATCGCCCACAACTTACTTGTCTTCTACTCGTGCATATGACATCTACGCATAAACTGGCTCGGATGCCACTGTTGGGGAACGTAGTAATTTCAAAAAAATTCCTACACACACGCAAGATCATGGTGATGGTATAGCAACGAGAGGGGGAGTGTATCTTCATACCCTTGAAGATCGCTAAGCGGAAGCGTTTATCAACGCGGTTGATGTAGTCGTATGTCTTCATGATCCGACCGATCCAAGTACCGAACACACGGCACCTCCGAGTTCTGCACACGTTCAGCTCGATGACGTCCTCGCCTTCTCGATCCAGCAAGACGGGTGAAGTAGTAGATGAGTTCCGGCAGCACGACGGCGTGGTGACGGTGTTGGTGAAGAACAATCTCCGCAGGGCTTCGCCTAAGCGCTACGGAAACTATGACGAAGGATAAACTAGAGGGGACGGGGTTGCCGGCACACGGCTTGGTGTTTCTTGATGTGTCTTTGGTGCTAGCCCTACCCCTCTATTTATATGTTGAGCCTTGGGGTCAAAACTTGGAGTAAAAGCCTCCACAAAGTCGGTTTCACCCGAAAGGCAAGAGTCCTTCTCGGACTCCAGGGCCAGACGCCAGGGTTCCCGGCGTCTGGACCCAGACGCCAGGGACCCTGGCGTCTGGCCCCTGGACTCCGCAAAACTTTCTTTTGCGCTTTCCAAAAACCTTGTGGGCTTTCCCCTTTGGCCCAAATGACGTGTTCTCGTACCCAAACATTTCAGGAAACATCTGGAACCCCTTCCGGTGAATTCCGGAACCCTTCCGGAGATCAAACACTATTATCCCATATATCAAACTTTATCTCCGGACCATTTCGGAGTTCCTCGTCATGTCCATGATCTCATCCGGGACTCCGAACAACATTCGGTTACCAACATGCATAACTCATATAATACTATATCGTCAATGAAACGTTAAGCGTGCGGACCCTACGGGTTCGAGAACTATGTAGACATGACCGAGACACGTTTCCGGTCAATAACCAATAGCGGGACCTGGATGCCCATATTGGCTCCCACATATTCTACGAAGATCTTTATCGGTCAAACCGCATAACAACATACGTTGTTCCCTTTGTCATCGGTATGTTACTTACCCGAGATTCGATCGTCGGTATCCAATACCTAGTTCAATCTCGTTACCGGCAAGTCTCTTTACTCGTTACGTAATGTATCATCCCGTAACCAACTCATTGGTCACATTGCTTGCAAGGCTTATAGTGATGTGCATTACCGATAGGGCCCAGAGATACCTCACCGACAATCGGTGTGACAAAACCTAATCTCGAAATAAGCCAACTCAACATGTACCTACGGAGACACCTATAGTACTCCTTTATAATCACCCAGTTACGTTGTGACGTTTGGTAGTACCCAAAGTGTTCCTCCGATAAACGGTAGTTGCATAATTCTCATAGTTACAGGAACATGTATAAGTCATGAAGAAAGCAATAGCAGTATACTAAACGATCAAGTGCTAGGCTAACGGAATGGGTCATGTCAATCACATCATTCTTCTAATGATGTGATCCCACTAATCAAATGACAACACATGTCCATGGTTAGGAAACATAACCATCTTTGATTAATGAGCTAGTCAAGTAGAGGCATACTAGTGACTATATGTTTGTCTATGTATTCACACATGTATCATGTTTCCGGTTAATACAATTCTAGCATGAATAATAAACATTTATCATGATATGAGGAAATAAATAATAACTTTATTATTGCCTCTAGGGCATATTTCCTTCACACCCAACACTAATGCCTCTATGAGCCCGTTCCACCCCCTATGGCCGTCCTTTTGTAAAAATATATACAAATTAATTAAGATGTACATTTTAACATAAGACAATACACACATATATCCATCATTATAACTAAGCTTCTAATGGGATAAGACTCCTACAATCACTTTTGTCTGACATATACAAATTCAAAAATGCTATGCATATGCCTATGAAGGAAAAAAATATCTAATTCAGATCCATAACACATTTTTTATTAGTATTGTTGTAAACTCGACTATCTATCTATATGAAATTAAACCTATCTATCTAGCTACCTAGATCCATATTATTGATCCACATCAAATTAAACCTATCTATCTAACTAGCCAGATTCATATCATCCACATATATATCTGGATCGATCCATATCAAAAAGATTAATTATCATATATAATTGGTCTAAATACCTGTATAGCATTAATTCGAGCTAACCTAAACTAGAATCCATTGTGAAGATTATCATATCCCTATATATAAATATTCATACTTACATATGACAACACTTATTTAGGTTGAAAAAAAAGATAAATGGAAGATCTCTTACTTCAGCCGCTGGTGTTGGGTTCGGTGGTCGATGCGCAGCCGCCCTCGAGCTCGGGGGCAGGTGGCAGCTGATCTCTCAAGGAGTGGAGTCACGCCATCAGGAGAGAGAGAGAGAGGGAGAGAGAGAGAGAGAGAGAGAGAGAGAGAGGGGCGCACCACGCACCCATGTTATAATTAACTAGTTGGGAGTGCGTCGAGTGTATTATGTCGATATCTCGGCTTACATTAAATGAAATGTTTAAAAAATATGTTATCTACGCTGTGAGAACCTTTAGGAAACACTCAGCCTATATGGACTACCGCCAAGAAGTTGTGAACTGTGACGAGCACGACCACGTTGCCCGGCTATTCGCCATGGCAGCCTTGAAGACTGTCGGATTTAACACCAATAGACCGAGTGTGTTTGATACGGTGAGTATTTTTTAGGGGGGGGTATGGCGTACGTGGCGGTACGCCGAGGCACATGTCAGAGCCGTAAGCCGCAGCATCGACACCCAACATAGAGTGGTGTAAACCGACTGCTCAATAATATACACTCGGCGTACTGGGAAACACAAGGCCAAACGTGTTTTTCTGTAATGATCTATAGGTCATACCGTGACACCATGCCAAGTTTCATCTTTTCAGACATCATTTACACCTTTGTGAAGGCCATTTGATTGTGTTGGACATATTGGTTGTGTGCAACGTTCTACGCAGAGGCCGGGCATTCGCCCCTTGCAGTTGTATCACCTTAATATATGAATTAAAATACCTTTTACAAAAAAAGAAACCAGACTAGCAAATACCATCACACACATTTTCTTGTGATCGAACAAAAGATAAACTAGTAGCATTTCCAATGAAAAAAATAGTGTGGCCCTTAAAATACTCTATTAGCGTGCTATATCATGCTATGGCATACTATTAGCCAGACATTGTACACTAATTTATTTTGCAAAACATTGCTCAGAACGCTATAGCATTGCTATTAGTGGTGCTATAGTGCGCTATTTTTTTCTCTTTTATTTACTATTTACAGAGGGATTTCACATGGACCAAAAGATAAGATGTTCCTCCTTTGTCCTCACCTCCATTCACTCCTGGGCCCATAGTACTTTCATGACATCTGTATCTTCCTAAATGTAAACTTCCTTCGATAGTGTGCCAGTTTAGAGCATCTCGAGCAGTTCGGTCGGGCAGGACGCCAAAAAAATGCCGTCTGGGGCCGAGCCCGCATTAATTTCAGCGTGGGGGCGAACGTGTTCCCAGTCGCCGCCCCCAGGTCGCCCCAAATCGGCACAAACATGGCACAAACTCGGCGATTTCATTCAAATTTGTACAAAAACATAAAACACTACGCCTAGCCCCTACTATGGTGCTGCCACCGCCCGCCTTGTACATGCCGAGGAGCATGTAGAACCGGGTGTAGTCGCTGCCGTCGTCGTAATCGTTATCATCGCTGCCTCCCTGCGTCCCGCCGACGCCGTCCCTGCTGCACCCCTGACCAGGGTCACCGACGCGCAAGGGGTTGGACGGCCCGGGCGCGTCCTCGTCATCGCTGTCGAGGACGACGATGCCGCCCTTGTCGTGTCCGCGGCATCGAGCTTTGATCTCCTCGTAGGCCCGGCACTGGCGTTCACCGGTGGGGAGGTAAGCTTTTATAGCCGAAGAAGGGCTGTGAGAAGCTGCCCAGCGGGTGCCGCGTGGCGGGAGCGGGCGGGACGCGCGTCGCGGCGCCTTCACTGTGCCGCCCGTGAGGCATCAATGGAAGGCTGACCATTGCGGCAGCGCAGCAGCCTTGGCATTGATTCCCACGGGAACCGAGGCGATGAGAACGACGAAGGAGGCGAGTGCTGACTCGGCGGACCCACTCCATTTCGCACCAAAAATCGTTCCCCCCGGCGCCCCCTAGCACGCCGGGTTCGGCCTGAGTCCGTCGGCGCCAGTTTCGGGCCTAACCGGCGAAAAATGGGCACTTGGGGGCGCAACTGGACCGCTTTTTGGACGCCGGCGCCAAAAAAGGGGCCTGAGGGGGCCTGTTGGGGGCGCGGCAGCAGATGCACTGATGACATATGGGTTCAGAAGGCTCAAGCAGCTGAGTTACATTGCACAAGGATCTCAAGGCTTGCAAGGGACCACATTAACAAGCATTGTAGGCAGCCAAGAATCTTTGGCAGATGAAAATCATGTGCACACACACTACTAGTACTCCTGCCCTATAAAACTTGCGCCGTTCGTCCGCTTATCTTGCCACTCACACCACACAGTCATATATTCACGTTCAATCACTCACGAGTCACCGATATTCAAAAAGTAGACTCACAATCGTGGCTTCCTTGACATGATTTATTGCATTCTGTTAGGGAATGAAAGTTCTCAAGGATCACAACACATCATTTTTTTGACCGAACACAACACATCGTACCGACATATGCAATTAGTGTGATGAAGATATGAGTGGGAGGCATCAGAAAACTACCAGAGGCGCCTAGTTCTTTATAGGCAAGGCGGAACTGAGTTGTGAGATGATGCTGCATGTGCAGAACTAGGTGACGGACCACAAGATCGCTCGGAGAATGCTTCGTGACCACAAGGTACTTGTCATTCTTTTTTTGTGAATACACATTGTTGCGTATCATTGCATTGATAGGGGTAGAGAGGTAATAGGGCGCAACTTTAGGGGGCATACACGAAACGGCAACCCACTGAGTGCAATATGAGCATAGAAGAGGTTGCTCAGCCTCAATAAAAGTATTAGGTTACAGGAATAACTAAAGCAAGCCCTTTGGCTCTGGCACGTGCCCACAAGCGAGCCTCATCCTTGATTATGCGAGGAAGCTCGTTGTTCGACGGACGGAGGTTGTCGAGGATAGCATCGTTATGGTGTTTCCAGAGGGACCATGAGACAAGAGCGATGATGGTGTTAGCTCCTTTGTATAGGCTGGTCAAGGCGGCGTTGTTGGCAATAGACCACTAGTCGAAGAAGTTGTCCACTATGCTGGGTGGACGGATTGGGAGGCAACGCCAAGAGAGGATTTCGTGACAAGTGATCATGGAGAAGGCTTACTGGACGAGCAGGTGGTCCAAGGTCTCGGGATCCTGACTACAGGATTTGCACATGCGTTCGTGAGGGAGGTTGTGGCGAGCACGTTGCTCAACGGTCCAACACCGATCCATGGAGGCAAGCGACAGAAAGAACTTGGTGCCCGTCGGTGCCCAGTATCGCCAGATGAGGCACCAAAAAGGCGCGGTAATTGAACCGAGAAATAGGGCCTTATCGGTAGAACTTGCCTTGTAGACCCCATTGTTGGTCCACTTCAAATCAATTATATCCGGCTCCGCGCTGAATTGTACCAGTTGGGTCAGCTGCCAAAGATCAACATACCCAATTACAACAGTAGGGCTCAGGGCTCCGTGGATGTCTCTGATCCATAGGAAATCATGGAGCGCATCATAGACAAGCCATTGGCGGAGCCACCATCGCGGCGCAAGGAGGATCAGGGCAGAAGCAATCTCAGCAATGGATGCGCCCTCGATCCAATGGTCGCACCATAAGTGACACGTCTTGCCATCGCCGATCATCCAGGTTGTGGATGTGCGGAAGAACTGGTGCCTCTCTTCATCGCTGCCCCAAGGATGCTCGGGGTCTACTGAATCCAGAGACAGCGAGCACTAAGGATGATGCTCGTACGGTGGAGATCACGCACCGCAAGGCCCCTAAGTTCCAGCGACCACGAGAGCTTAGGCCAACTAACGAAACAGCAGCTGGTCTTGGCATCCTTCCGGCCGTGCCAAAGGAAGTCACGTGCCATTGTGTGATTTTCTTGAGGATTGTAGGGTTTACGGCCATGGCGAGGAGAATGTGAATTGGCACGGTGGTCAGCATGTAGCGCAACAATGCCAAGCTCTCGGCATGCGGGAGTAGGGAGGCCTTCCAGGTTGCAAGCCTCTTGATGAGCAGATCGACCAAAGGTGCCTCCCAAGGGCGTGCGACCACCCAAGGAAGCTGAATTAGCAGCATGGAAGGCATTACCTAGCCATCAAGTGGACTCAACTACTAGACATTGTGGAGGCTGAACACTGAAGTCCCTCGTTGGTAGAGATGCAACTGTTTGAAGGGAAGCGTTGCAAATCGGCCGACTGATCTTGTCACGTGGCAAGCGGACGCGCACACGCCCACACCGACCAAGGGATGGGTGACACGTCGCTTCCTCACGGCACCGTGTTGATGCATGCTGATGCATGTTGTAAATACACAGCCGTATGAGCGTGGGCAACTTTTCTTGTGGTGTGTGTATTGGAGCTGTAAATTTTAGGAAGGGCTGCTGAACTTGGAACACTTCCACTGCATTAGTGCAACATGTGATCTTACGATTTGTTTGAGAACAAATGATGTAAATATAACAAAATTTCCAGTGTCTCTGTATTTATAAGGGTTCCTATCCTCCCTGTAGCAAGTGGTTGTTCGATTGTTTTAACTCAACCAAAGCTGAGACCAGTAGGCCCCTGCACCATGCTATTCTGGAAAGATCACATGCAACATATGCTCTGTTTTTAGTGCCTATTAATGACAAAAATTATTTAGTCCAGCGTTTCGCCACCATAG
This sequence comes from Triticum timopheevii, assembly GCA_963921465.1. NCBI lineage: Eukaryota > Viridiplantae > Streptophyta > Magnoliopsida > Poales > Poaceae > Triticum > Triticum timopheevii. The sequence goes on along the minus strand of OY997270.1, from coordinate 480,658,249 downwards.
TCCTTTAGTTAAAATTACATCGAGGTTTTGATTGTGTATTGCCACAGTAAAAAGGACAAAAGGTTTTGACTGTACTGCTGCAGTTCCATTAAATTGGTTGTTGTAGCACTCACATAAAGATGATACCTACGCAGATTCTCCAATTCAATACTACATTGATCATTGTACTTATGTTGGTATATATTTGAATCCCTTTAAAAGACCCCAATGCCTCTCCATTCTTATCACATGCACACGCACTAGCAGTATGACACTCGCAAAAACAAGTATTGCTTATACGATAGACGAGGGGTGGTAAACATGCCAACTACATATACAAAATTAGGAGTTGGAGCCATCTGGATATTCTTAGGCATTCTATTTTAAATGGAATCCAGCTGGTGACCTGTTAGCTGCGTGTTGAAGACAGTGAAATCCACACTCCAGTACGCTGCACTGTGAAGATCATATAAACCACACGCTTAATGCTTAGCTTCCGCAGGCCCCTGTTCCAAGCTATTCCAAAGAGAGACATCAACTAGATCCTCCTTCCATCTCGTACGTACCTAGTTCGATCTGATTTGGTGAAATGATTAGAGACAAATGGCGTTGGACATGATTAGGAGTAAGAAGTATACAGGAATATTTGGATGCATTACGGACTCGTCTGACTTTGGCTCCAGGACTATAAGTATGTTGTGGCTTTATCTCCTAGGGAATTAATAAAATGCTTCATTTTTCGAAAAGAAATGTTTGGTGTGGGCGCTAGACTAGCAGGAGTAGTGCTGAGAGCTGTGAACATGTAAAGGGTTCAAAATTTTACCTCTAGCTCATTCCTTTAACTACGTAGTTCACGTATCCTTCAAAAGATTTCAGACAAGAATTTCCACTATGGAATAACATAAACAATTCAGGAATTCAACATGTATATTTGCACTGTGTGCTAGGTATTAAAAAACAAATTTGGGCCATGTTCTGTTTTTTTAATATTAATTCCTTCTCGTATCAGACAAGAATAGTTGTTCGCAAAGAACACAAGACCAGACTAGTTGCGCAAATATTTGTGGTTCAGATTATTAGTCAACAATATACTTGTGTACTTTCTCTGAACCATTTTTCAGATAAACAGCATAATCTCTCTCTCTCTCTCTCTCTCTCTCTCTCTATCTATCTATCTATCTATCTATCTGTCTCTCTCTCTCTCTCTCTCTCTCTCTCTCTCTCTCTCTCTCTCTTTTCTAGAGTTGGACACGCTACATACATTGTAACCGGGAAAAGAGCTTCATTCTAGTTGCTTTACCAATGCTGTTAATTGTGAGAGATGTCAATGTCATATTTAGGCATGTTGCAAATTCATGATTAGTTTTGACGTTTTTGCAAACTTGTGACGTCTACATCATGGATTTCAGGCATGGAGTGTGTATGCTGGAAACTGGCTTTGAACTGCATTTGGTGCAACAACAGTTTCGACCCGGTGTAGGTAGAATTTACCAAAACCACGCACCACACGAGCAGCCTATCTCTATCACTCCTTTGGCCAATCCAGCATGCGCATCACCACGAGTCCATTCTCTTCTCCTTCTTCCTACTCTGGGCAAGAGCAGCTAGCGACCTACACATGCATACACAACCGATGCCCTCCCGCCGGTGCACATTCTCATCTCACTGCCAATATTGTGCATGCATCTTCTCATCACCTCATGTACAAATTGTTGTTTACAATTTATTACGTGCAGACTGTAGACCTAGGGAAAAAAGGGTAGCTCAGTTCTTATGTGTGGCACTGGCACCTAATTTTTAACAACCACAGGATCTAGAGAAAGATTTCAGCCATCCACTCAACCACCTGGAGAAAGATTTCAGCCATCCACCTACATTTGAATGTTTAACAAATCTCTCAACACATTTGCAAGACCTACACTCCGTCTGATAAATATCTCTCACATGGCAAGAAATAGATGTAGCAAATGATCTTCTCGCCTGCTACCTTGCTACAGTTTCCTAACCTCCAATTGATTCTTGAAATCTTTGCCAGATGAAAAAATAAATAGTCATGTGCCCAAGGACTACCTGCGACCAATAAAAGTCACCCCGGTTCACGATACTTCCCTCGCTACTCACAACACATGGTCAAAACCCACGGTCAATCACTCCCAGTAGACTCAAGACCTAGACTTAGAAAAGTGGATTATAAACAATATTCTACTCCCTCCATCCCATAATATAAATCGCTCTTTCAAGGAAAGCTTGAAAGACGATTTATATTATGGGACAGAGGGAGTACTATTTTGTGGGAACTTGAATCTTCTTGATGTTGTGGTACTATTGGAGACCTACTTCATAAAGTGCATCACCCTCTTCAACTGGAGACAACCAACCTTACCATGTTATAATAGGTTGTGTACAAAAGGTCTCCTGAGTAACTAACATGAAGAAATGTGTCAGAAATGTACTTTGTCCAAAGTAAATTAATTTATCATAGAAAACCTTTTTTTATTTCTTTTTTGCTACCAGTAATGACTAAGTTATCCCTGGTTCAATACGTGAAGTATTTTGTACGTGCATCATGCTAGCTTTCTTAAAGAAAAAATGCCACGTTGCAGGCAAGCCACGAATTACTGGTCATGTGCACAAGCACTGCTCACAACCTATAAAATCACCCACTTTCCTCGCCACTCGCATCAGTCACACACTCATGTTGAATTACCCAGAGTCATTAGCTACCTAGCGCGTAGGCTCGCAGTTGTGGTCTCATTTTGATGCGCTTTATTTTATCCTTGTGTAGAGATGAAGGCTGTCGATGATGACAATGCATCATACCGACCTTTGTATGCTATTGGCATGAGAAAAGATATGAATGAGCGGCATCAGAAAATTTTTGGACGCAAATATGTCCTTCGTCGGTGGGGTAAGATCAGAAGAAATGGCCATCCTCGTCTACCAGGGAACGTTTTCCAGTGCCTGTTTGCCAAGTATGCCAGTGGCCATGCTTTGCTACTATCCAGTGCATGCATGCATATGGAACGTTGTAATTCGATACCAGCTTGGCAATGCATAATGGGCCGATGTGTCAATGGGCAGGTCGCAATCACTGAGCTAGTGAGCTTTACGTGTGTGAGAGTTCTCACAAGTTGCTGGCTACGGCGTGTGAGCAACTACAACAGAATTTCGGCCTAAGTGCAAAAAATGGGGAAAACAATCCTAGACTGTCGATCAAACATGGATGGGACCTCATTCTTTGTATTATTTATTTGAAAATGAATAAAAATACAAAGCAGAGTCCTCCTGTTTCCCTAAAAAAAATCATTGATCAAACATGGATGCCTCATTGAGATTTAAAAAAATAATCCTTTTGATACATTTAGATTTTGCTAACAAGGCCATTGATCAAAGATTGCGTTTTTATTTGTTGCACCCTTTTTTTGTGGTTATGGGTGATAGACAATCAGTTTTCTCTGTAAAGCATAATAGATGAGACCACCTATAATTCAAAATGTAACAAGACATATCAGATCCGTTATGAAACATAACGTTTCTTTTGTGAGATGATACCTGCAAGAAGAAACTATGAAAACGTATAGTAGGATTACATATATTGGTAAAAATATGTACTCCCTCCGTCCAAAAATACTTGTCGCACAAATAGATAAAATTGGATGTATCTAGAACTAAAATACGTCTAGATACATCCATTTCCATGACAAGTATTTCCGGACGGAGGGAGTACTATAAACAACGTTCTATTATTTTGTGGGAACTTCAATATTCTTGATGTTGTGGTACTATTGCATATCTACTTTCTAATGTGAATCACCCTCTTCAACTCGTAACAACCAACCATATCATGTTACCATAGGTTGTGTATAAAAGGTCTCCTGAGTAACTGACACGAAGAAATTGTCACCAAACAAACGTACTTTGTCTAAAGTGAATTACTTTGTCATAGAAACCCTGGTTCAATACGTGAAGTACTTTGTACATGCATCATGTTTGCGTTCTTAAGGAAAGGAATGCCACGTTGCAGGCAAGCCACTAATCGCTAACAGACAAAAAAATATGGTCATGTGCACAGGCACTGCTAGCAACCTATAAAAATCACCCACTTCCCTGGCCACTCACATCACAGCCACACGCCTACTGGACTTACCCACAAACATTAGCTAGCTAGCGAGTAGGGACACAGTCGTGCCTCATTCTGATGCGCTTTATCTTATTCCTATGTAGAGCTGAAGGCTCTTGTGATAACAATATGCATCATAAAGACCTATGTACGCTATTGGCATGATAAAAGATATGAATGAGTGGCATCAGAAATTTTTCGTATGTGAAGATTACCTCTGCTGGTGGGGTAACAGCAGAAGAGATGGCCATCCTGATCAGTCATCCTGGAACCTTGATATCCAGTGCCTGTTGGCCTTGTTCTTGCTGGTGGGGTAACAACAGGGAACATTATATTTGGAACCTGTCACCATCGTACCAGCTTGGCAAGAAGAGGAGGGGCAAGCATAACGGCCCGATGTGCCAATGGGCTGTCTCAATCACTGAGCTTGTGAACTTTACATCTGTGAGAGTTGTCACAAAGTTACTTGCTACGGCCTTGGAGCAACTACAAAAGAATCTGGGCCTAAGTGCGAACATGAAAAAAAAACTTCCGTAGACCACCGGATCAAACATGGATGTGTACGGTGTCAAGCACAGGGATCTCATGTAACTCTAAATGTATCTATAAAAGTTAGATATAGAACAGTACTTTTGTGATAATGACCTCGTCTCTCTCAAATCAGGGTAACATTGATGCCTCATGTCCTCCTAGTTTTATAAAATCCTATTTTAAGGGGAAGTTTTGTAATATCATTACACATATTTGTTGCATGGAATCCATGAGTGTGTGACTATATAAGAATTAAGACTGGCTAGCTTGCTCTCTATCATCCGCGTTGGGAAAACTTGTAAAATTCATATTTCTCGATAGACCATGTGAAGTCTCACAATACCCGCCCTTGCAAGCACTCAACCCGCATGCACTGGCATAACCATAAATATGTTAACATTGGCACTGTATTTTCCACAAACGCAATGAACATGCTACACTAATACCCGACTTAGCCCTTCCCTTAACATTAGAAGTGACGCTTGATCGTGCACACCCATGAGTTCAACTTGGTTGGCAGACAGCTCGATAAATCTTCTACTATATTATTGTTTACAAGAATCTTGAATGGCCAGTTTAGGTTCTCACTATGCTACCAGACTCCTTCGGTTTAACACTTAGTATTCATAAGTTCCAGTTCCTGGTTTGTGCGGAATTTTGGCACATAGTCATCCTTCATAAGTTCCTCCAATAAGTTCAGAAAAGAACATCAGATGTGGTAAACACTTCTTTTGCTTCATCCAGAAAACTCCTTTTGATACATTGAGATTTTGCTAACAAGGACATTGATCAAAGATTGTGTTTCCATTTGTTGCACCCTTGTTGGTGGTTATGGGTGATAGACTGGATGAGCCGAACCTTCATCTTGTCTTTTGAGTTGCTCTCATGTTGTGGTTGTAATCTTTCAAATACCAAGTGCATATGGCAAAGAGATTCAATAGGAACCATGGGTTGTGAGGGAAGCCATGCGAGACAATGCTTGGGTGTGAAGGATCAACTCTTTAATCAACCTGTCGATCAACTACATTGTGGAGTTTGTGGACCTTCGGGTCCGTTTGGAGCAGTTTCAGCTTTCACCGGACATTGATGACGACATAACCTGGAAATTCAAGGCAAACAGAGAGTATTCGGCGGCTTCTGCTTATAGGATCCAACTATTGGGCTCCATGAAGACAACCATGAACATGATTATTTGGAAGTTTTAGGCACCTCCTAATGGCAAGTTCGTCTCCTGGCGGGCGATTCAAAACAGGATGTGGACGGCGGATAGATTGGAGAAGCAAGGTTGGTAGAATTGCGCACTATGCACCCTATGCAGATGGGCGAATGAGATGTCCGCACACCTATTCTATCGGTGCAGGTTCAACTTACACGTTTGGAGATTGGTAAAGGAGTGGCTTGGCCTCAGGGCTTTGGAGATGCAACAATGGCCAACGAAGTGCAACATCAACCATTGGTGGACAAACATGTCGAAACCCAACACGGTGAACCGGAAAGGCATGGCTTCCCTTACTATGCTTGTCGGTTGGGTCATGTGGAATGAGAGAAATGCTAGAGTCTTCAGGAACAAATGAACTCTGTCCTTCTACATCCTCAAACTAATACAAGATGAAGCCAAACTTTGGGTCACGGCAGGAGCAAGGCACATGAGCATCATCATGCGGCAGGAGTAGTTGTATTCCTTTTGTTGATGGACGGGCTGTGCTGTGGAGCCACTTTTATGTACTCTAAGACTCTCCTCCTTTATTAATGAATGAGGCAAGTCCTTGCCGGTGTTTCAAACAAAAAGTAGGAACTGTGGAACTGTGTGCGTCAGTATAGTCCAAACCAAATCAGTTTCCTTTGTCAAGCATAATAGAGGAGGTCACATGTAATTCAAAACGTAACAAGACTAATCGGTCCTGTTATGAAACAAAACGTTTCATTTGTGAGACGATACCAGGAAGAACAAACTAAGAAAAGTATAGTAGGATTACATATATTGGTAAAAGAAGTGTATTATAAACAATGTTCTATTATTTTGTGAGAACTTGAATATTCTTGATGTTGTGGTACTATTGCGGACCTACTTTGTAATGTGCATCACCCTCTTCAACTGGATACAACCAACCATATCATGTTACAATAGGTTGTGTATAAAAGCGTCTCCAGAGTAACTGACAAGAAAAAAATGCGCCACCAAACAAATGTACTTTGTCCAAAGTAGAAAACATTTTATTTATTTATCTGTATACAATCAGAAAATAAAATGTGAATATTCTCAGTTTACATATACCATTCATGAGAAACAAAAATTAACGCAAACAATTTAACTTCTGATTCACATGCATGACTAGATGAGTAGCAGTATGTACAAGGGTAGATTCATGCAAAAAGAATATAAAATGCATGATTTGATGATGTGGCATTGTTATGCATGGATGGATTAATGCAAAAGATACCTTAATAATACATGCATAACATGTTGATATCACAATCGATCGGACGGCTATCAATAATTAAGGTGACGTGAAAGCACGCAGAAATCTAATAGCTGGGGCAGGCTATTTAGATGTAAAAGCTATAGGATTTTGCATTTTCCAATAATTAAGAATGATATAAAACCGAGCGGCTAGTTGCAGATAAAAGAATTGTATAGGTGAAGTGTGAGTTCAAGGCGTCACAAACTCCTCCCAAGCTGAAGGCAGTAGATAATTGTCTATTAAGGCAACCTGCAACTACATATACTCCTGAAATATTTAAGATGTTTGAACAGCAAGTGGTTCGGACCCGGAACTACCCTTGTGATGAAAATGATGAAATAATAAAAACTCAGTTCGATTTCCTCTTTTTGCTACCAGTAATGACTAAGTTGTCCCTGATTGAAAACGTGAAGTACTTCATATGTAGCAAAATAGTACTTCCTCCGTTCCTAAATATAAGTCTTTGTAGGGATTCCACTATATATCACATACGAATGTATATAGATGCATTTTAAGTGTAGATTCATTCATTTTGCTTCGTCTGTAGTCCATCTAGTGGAATCTCTACAAAGACTTATATTTAGGAACGGAGGAAGTATCAGTAATGAGTAAGTTGCCCCTGCTTGTGTTCTAGAAAAGGACATTTTGCAGGCAGTCATGAGTCTTTGTTAAACAAAATATTTTAAGGTCATGCGCGCACACATTGCCCGCTCCCTATAAAGTCGACCTCATTCACACCACTTCCTTTGCATGTCGCACCACATGATCACACGCCCACGCTGAATCACTCATGGGTCACAGGGGCTTCATCTTACTATAATTTCTTTTATTCTTTTGGGGCAATATAGGCTCTTCACGATGACTATGCTGCGCAAAGGCCTGTGCAATCGCCACTGTGATAAGATACGAGTGTGAGGCATCGGAAAACTCATGGGTACAGCATTTCTTTGCTGGTCTCGGGTGGGTAGCAGAAGAACTAGCAATCCTGCCATATGTGCTCTATCCACCGCCTGCACCTACAAGGAACGTTGTAATTGAAAGATGTAATGAACGTACCTGCAGGACCTGCAGTGTGCACGCATGCTCTGAAAGTTACGTGTGTGTGAGTGGTTAAGTAGCTGCTCCTTGGATACGCGCACACTATCTGCGATCGTGTGAGATGTGAACACTACTCCCTGAGGGCATCTCCAGCCGTTCGGCCCCCCAGGGCGCCTAAATAGAGCATCCTGGGGGCGTGCCGGCGCTAGTTCGGCGCCTGGGGGCGAGCTAGCTCCCAGTCACGCCCCTACGCGCCGGTCCCAGGATGCGGTAAATTCAAACTTGATCGTTCCCGCTCTCAAAAGACGCCGCAAATCCGGCGACCGGACGTAGTCTGGCATTACAAAAAAACAGAGCGCCGCCGCCTCGGCGGGGTCGGTTCACTCGGCGGGGTTGGTCCCAGGTGTTGGCGGAGTCAGCGTGCGCGAGCTCGGCGGTGTCGGAGCTGCTTCGGTGTTGGGCTGCGTCGGCGTGGCTTCGACACTGCCGGGCGGCGATGTAGAGGCTTCGCTCGGGCTTGGCGTCCGTGTGGCCGTGGGCGTCGTCGGCGTTGCCGTCGGCAGCTCGTTCAGGATGAGGCCGCGCTGCACTAGGTACCACGCCTTGAGCTTCTCGTCGTTGCTCTGGAGCATGTCCGCCCCGCCCATCAGGAAAGCCATGTCGGTGTTCCTCTTCTTCGCGGCGACGTTCGTCCGGAGCAGGTCGAGCTTGATGGCGTTGTTCTTCATTAGCGCCGACCACCGCGCCTCGGTCTTCTCTTCGCGTAGGACGGCCCGGGCCTGGGCGTCGGCGAGGCAATGTTCGATGGACTCCTGCACTCGGGCGGTTGCCGCGTCGGCGTTTTCCCCCTTCTTGGACAACTTGTGGCCGTCCGGCCGCCCCTCCGACGCGCCCGGAGTCGTCGTGTCTGACTTGTATGTCTCCTTGGCCTTGTCGAGGGCACGCCGGACTTCCGCCCACTTCTCGCACTTGTCAATGCGCTTGTAGACGTGGTGGTGCTTGAAGTCGGCGTCTTGGTTGTCACCCCGGTACATGGCGAACATACGCAGCAGCTGCGCGGACGGACGAACAGTTGGCGAACGGCGGGCGTAGGGGACGAAGATGTGCGGGCGAACGGCGTGCATACCTGATCCTCAACGCTGACGCCGCTCTCCGGGCGAGCCGCGACCTCCTCGACGATTCCATGCCATTTGTTGCACGCCGACTGGATACGCCCCCAATGGTTCGCCATCGCCTTGGAGCCGCGCTGCATGTAGACGCCTTTGAAGTAGGGGTCGACGAGCTTCCGCTCGTCGAACTCGGCCTTGATGCGGTCCCAGTACGTCTCCAAGCTCTGGTTCGCGCCGGTGGTCGGGTCGAGGCAGACGACTTTCCATGCTTCGGCGAGGCATTCCTCCTCCTTGGACGTCCACTTGATGCGCGGTTCGCCCGACCTAGCCGCCCGCTTCTTTTTCTGGCGCCCCTTCGTCGGAACAGGAGCCGGCTCCTCCTCCTCCTCCTCCTCCTCCTCCTCCTCCTCCTCCTCGGGTTCCTGCGCGTTGTCACCGTAGACGTAGCCGAGCTCGGCTTCCATGTCGCCGCTGAGGTCCACTACCTCGTCCTGGGTGGCGAACCCGGGAGACGAGGCGGCCGCGGCCGATCCTGTCGCGATGATGTCGTCCATGTCGGCTCCCGTGTCGTCGGCGTCGCCGAGGTGCGAGAAGGGTAGCGGACCACGGTAAAGATGGGGCGTCGGTGTGGTCGCGTAGGCGGCGGGCGGCGAGTAGTTGTATGGAGGGTACTGCACGCTGACGAAGGCGGGCGAGGGCGTGCGCGTCGCGGGGTGACCATGGGGGAAGGTCACGTTTGGGTTGAACCCGCCGTGCGCGTCGTCGTCGGCATAGCCGGGCGACGATGAACCCCATGGAGATCCGACGCCTTGCTGTCCCCAGGGCGCGTACTGGGCGTGGCTGACGACGGGTGGATTCATCCCCGCCTCGACCGACGAGGAAGACGCCGCCGCGCGCGCCGCCTTGTCGCGGGCCTTCTTGGCTATGGTCCTGTTCCGCCTGTCGGCGGTGACTGCTTCTCACCGCTGAACTTCCACCCTCCACTCGGCGTTCGACAGGCCCGCTGGCTTCGATGGCGGCGCCCTCGGCTTCCTCTGCTTCGGTTGGGTCACGGCGCCAGTCGCGGTCGCCGCCGCGCGCGGCATGGATTACTTCTTTGGCGGCATGGCGGCGGAAGGCGAGCGGGGTTTGGCGGGAGAAAGGGGGAGAATGGTGGGAGGAAGCCGAGCGAGCGGGAGAGAAGCGAGAAAAGCGTCAAGAAAACGGCGGAAAAGGCCCTCGGGTCGCCTCCAGTGCGGGCCCACGCGCCTTTTTCGCTTGCGCCGGCTCCCCAAGCGCCCCCCAGGGCGCCGGGTTCGGCCTGGATCCGCCGGCACCAGTTTTGGCCCGAGCCGGCGAAAAACGGGCTTCTGGGGGCGCGACTAGGGCCTTTTTTCAGCGCGGGCGCGGCAAAATCGCCTGGGAAGGGCCTGTTGGGGGCGCGGCTGGAGATGCCCTGAGCCCCACACTGCTTCCCATCTCCTCTCACAAGTAGATATCTCACTCACGGTATATCCCAATAGAAGATAAACAAGCAGATCTATTTGGTATATTTTTTTATTCACAGTGGTGAAGAGTATCAATGCAAAGGCCAGAGTGATCACGAGTGATTAAAAGTATCAACCGAATAACTTTTCAAGGAGTAAGTTCAGGGTCTTTGCTTAATAAGCTCTACCTAGTAAAGCCTTCTTTTGCTTAATCTAGAAAAATCCTCTTGTGTTCCTTTTTATAAAGAGAAATTCCCTGTGGTAGACCGAGCTTTAGCAAAGAAAGCCATAGTTGATGCTGCTGGTCACAAACTCGATGAGCTGAACAGTCCGCCCATCTTCTGAGTTGCTCTCGTATCGTTGTTACAATCTCTTTGTGTTTACAATCTAACCAATAACACAGGCTTGTTGGGTTGGAGACCTTGCAAAAAAATTGCCTGGCCTCGAACATCTATGGGACTAGTGCAAGGGTGCGACTATGTCTGCTTCGCATGAGACACAGCGCAGCCTCGTGTTAAAAGATGCCAGAATGAGCCGGCCCATCTGGGAATTGAGTCGTTCAGTATTATTACTTTCTTGCGCTTTTTTTTCAAATTTTTGTTTATATTTTTTGTTTTTTTACTTTTGGTTTCGAAATATTTAAATTGTATCCATTATGGAAATCACTTTACATGCGGAATTGAAAAATGTTGATTGCACATTCACAAAATGTTAAACGTCAATAGCAAATCTTATTGATCTACAGAAGACATGTACAATGTGTATGGGAAAAACTAGGCACCCAAACACGTATGTGAAAAAAAATGTTAATCATTTATTTTATAAAAATAAACATGCATACAAAATATTCCTCATGTACACAATAATGTAGAAATGTCTATGAAAAAAGTAGCCCCTCTGTAAATAAATATAAGAGTGTTTAGATCACTAGTTTACTGATCCGAACACTCTTATATAGTGATCCGAACACTGTTATATTTCTTTAAGGAGGGAGTAGACTTCAAAACATGTAGATGAAAAAAAAATCATGTGTTTAAAAAATGTTAAACTTGTATACAAAAATGTTGCTGATATTTAAAAAATGTAATATGTATGGAAAAAATAGATATAAGAAAATCTAAGTTTTAACAAATGTCAATCATGTATTTAAATTTATTTTTAAAAGTATATAAAAATGTACAATATTTATGGAAAAATTAGACATAAACTAGATGTTTTAAAAACTGTTAATCAGGTATTTAAGAATGCTAAACATGTATCTATAAAATGTTTCTGATGCATATAAAAATATACAATGTGTACGGAAAAACTAGGCATAAAAAATATGTTTAAAAAGATGTCAATCATGTATTTGAATTTTGTTAAAGTGTGTATAAAAAAATTCTGACGTATACAAAAAAAAGTAGAAGGAAACCAAGAATTGAAACAAAGAAAAGGGATGAAAACCAAGTAACACCTCAAAGATTTGTATTGCATAGTTATATATCATACCACCCTTTCATACATATAATTGGGCCACATGCACGTTTGGGTTATGTGCCAATCCATGGGGCTCATGTATAGTTGATCTATCTTAAAAATGCCACGTAGGATAAATGATGAGGTGGAGGAGAGAGAAATCCTAAGATAAGGCATGTCTTCTCATATTTAAGAGAAGACAAAAAATGATCTCTTAGCACAATATGTCTCATCATGTTTTCAGGAATAGCTAGTTATTGAAGATAAAGCTAAGAGATGACCATTGTAGACATGTTTTTTTATCTCTAAATAACAAGAAAGACTTAAGATAAGACTACCTTATCAGCCATTGTACATACCCTAATGAACCTTCGCGCCGCATTATCCTGTTTGTGAAGTAAGTGCCACATCAAAGATTCTATTGCATATTTATACATAGCACACCCTTTTATAATTATAATGATGCGCTGATATGTCAAACAAAGGTTTACCGCATGTCTTGACCAGATTCGCGCCGCATTGTCCTGTTTGTGAAGTATGTTTGGGATCGTCGCTCAACGCATTTGACTAGACCCGCGAGGGGTAGACCATGGTGATTTCCTCTTGGTCTGTGTTAGGATAGGCCATAGTGACTTGTCAAACAAAGGTTTACCGCATGTCCTGACCAGATTCCCTACGGTTGCCTCCAACTGATGGTGTCGCACTAGCTAACTGATGAACCTTCGTGCCACATTGCCCATTTGTGAAGCAAGTGCCACATAAAACATTTATATTAGATATTTGAACATTACACCACCGTATACATATAATGGACAACATGCGGGTGGGGGAGGTATTCTGACCCTCCCTCATGTCATTTCCATGATCTATAGGGCACACTCGATCTTGGTCCTTGACCGGACTCAAGGGGGTTGGCCATGGTAATTTCCTCTTAATTTGGTTCAGGTAGATAGCATAGCGGCTAATCCTTGAATAATTGTTAAAGTCAACGTGGTACGTACGTGTGTGATAGACAATAGTGGAGACTGCACATGCTAATCTCTTATGAACTGAGCAAAATAAATAGGTGAAAAGCATTAATTGCATCATACAAAGCATTCTGTCAATATCTAGATAGCAATATAGTCATACAACCAAAATGATAATTCAACATAGGACGGGAATCCACAAATCGTACCATGAAATTCAGACACCAATAGCATATGCTACGCATGGCTAGAATACCGCGATTTCTCCGGGGAAGCGGTGTGTGGTGCGGGGAAGGGCATTCCCTCTACACGGATATAGATGGGAATTTCCACGCTGGTGCCCAGCAACACCTCCCGCTCAAGCCGGCCCACATCCAGGACCTCATCAGCTAGCGTACACTTACGGCCTTCCAAACCATGGCCCTATTTGTTGTCATACCAGGAGCGATCTCCATCATCTTGGCCAACAGAACAGTGTCGCCAAACAATAACGCCTCTATGAGCCCGTTCCACCCCTATGGCCGTCCATTTGTAAAAATATATACAAATTGATTAAGATGTACATTTTAACATCAGACAATATATATATATATATATATATATATATATATATATATATATATATATATCCATCATTATAATTAAGCTTCTTTTTTTGCGGGGTATTATAATTAAGCTTCTAATGGGATAAGACTCCTACAATCACTTCTATCGACATATACAAATTCAAAAATGCTATGCATATGCCTATGAAGGAAAAAAATATCTAATTCAGATCCATAACACATTTTTTATTAGTATTGTTGTAAACCCGACTATCTATCTATATGAAACTAAACCTATCTATTTAGCTACCTAGATCCATATCATTGATCCACATAAAATTAAGCCTATCTATCTAACTAGCCAGATCCATATCATCCACATATATATCTGGATCGATCCATATCAAAAAGATTAATTATCATATATAATTGGTCTAAATACCTGTATAGCATTAATTCGAGCTAAGCTCAACTAGAATCAATTGTGAAGATTATCATATGCCTATAGAAAATATTCATACTTACATATGACAACACTTATTTAGGTAGGAAAAAAAATTATAAGTGGAAGATCTCTCACTTCAGCCGCTGGCGCTGGGTTTGGTGGTGGATGCGCAGCCGGCCTCAAGCTCGGGGGCAGGTGGCGGCTGATCTCTCAAGGAGTGGATGTTGGCCAAAATAAGCCATGGCTCTGGCTCGGACATGTCGAGCGCGTGTATGGGCGCGCGCTGGGCGTGTCGGACGTGTCGGGTCTGTGGCGTAGGTGTGCTTGTGTGCGTGCGTGTGGTGCACAGGGGAGCCCGTGTAGGAGTACACCGTAGGAGTGCATGTAGGTGCATCCTATTGGCGAGATTGGGGGCGGGGGGTGGTGCATGGAGTTGGTCCAAGGTGGGCTCGCCATGACCCGGACGTGTGCGTGCATGTCGCGGGCACAGTCAGGGCGGGCTAGACCAGGCACTCGGCGTGGACTGGGACGTGGGGTACGTGCCCTAACATGGCCCAGGGTATAAGAACCCCCCATATGCGTTGTAATAGGTGAAGGTTGAGTTTGTGATCAAGAAAAAAAAAAGAAAACGCCGTTCGAGCAGCGGTGGCGTTCGTGCGCCAGCAAACCTTGCCGTGTCCATTGTGTGCCCTGTGTCTCCTTCTTCTTCCTCCTTTTCTAGTTCGAGCTAGATAAAGGTTACACACACAATGAGAGAGAGAGAGAGGTGGAGCTAGGGCAAGCTAGGGTTTAGGGTTTTGGCAACAACAATTGCTATAAGAGCCTCGTTGCGGGAGGTAATCGTCGGCGATGTCGATCATGCCGCACGCCGGCGGGTCGGGGACCTCGCTGCCGATGTCAGCCTGTTGCTCACTGGTGAGAACTACACCACATGGGCAATCAAGGTGGAGGCAAACCTGAATGAAGTCGGGCTATGGGAGGCGGTGGTGCCGACGGAGGATGCGGCGGCTGCGGTGATCGCCAAGAAGGACAAGCCAGCATGGGCGTACCTGCTTGGCGCGCTCGCCGATGACCTCCTATTGCATGTCTCGTCTAAGAAGACGGCGGTGGAATTGTGTAGCAGCCTCAAGGCGCGTTTTGTCGAAGCTGACCGCGTCAGGGCGGCGCGGCTGGCCACACTCTGAAGCGACTTCGAGCGGCTGCGGATGGAAGATGGCGAGGCGCTCCATGCCTGCTCTGGCAAGATCAGTGGCATGGCGGCACGCTATGCTAGGCTTGGGTCGAATCTGGACTACCCAGGGATGGTGAAGAAGCTTCTGGACTCCGCCCCGAACCGCCTGTACGCTACCGTCGTCAGGATGGAGCAGTTCTGCGACGTGGAGACGATGCTGTTCGAGGAAGCTCTTGGGTGTCTCAAGGCGTTCTAGGAGAGGACGAGGCGGCATGTGCAGCCCGGCGGCGAGCGGGCGGATGGCCAGTTGATGTACACGGGGGCACAATGGTAGGTACGACTGCGATAACAGCAAGGTGGGGTGGCCACGACGACGACGACGACACCGGCGCGGCGAGCACCGTCTCGGGCAATGGAGGGAAGCGTCGTGGCCGCTGCTACAGCTGCGACGAATGCAGCCATTTCAAGCGCGATTGTCGAAAGCTGCGGAAGGCGCCGCCGGCGGAGCGGGCACTGCTGGCAGACGTCGACGTCGAGGACGCCGGGCTCCTATGAGCCACGGCTGCGGCTCCGGCTCAGACGCGTCGAGCGCGTGTATGCGCATGCGCTGGGCGTGTCGGACGCGTCGGGTCCGTGGCGTAGGTGTGCGTGCATGTGGTGCACGGGGGTGCCCATGTAGGAGTACACCGTACGCGTTTGTGTAGGTGCATCCTGTTGGCGAGATTGGGGGGGTGCATGGAGTTAGTCCAAGGTGGGCTCGCCATGACCCGGACGTGTGAGTGCATGTCCCGGGCGCGACCAGAGCGGGCTGGACCAGGCGCTCGGCGTGGACTGGGACGTGGGGTACATGCCCTGACGTGGACCATGGTATAAGAACCCCCCATATGTGTTGTAACAGGTGCGGGTTGAGTTCGTGCTCAAGAAACAAAAACACCGTTCGAGCCGCGGTGGCGTTCGTGCGCCGGCAAGCTTTGCCGTGTCCATTGTGTGCCATGTGTCTCCTCTTCTTCCTCCTTCTTCTGGTTTGAGCTAGAACAAGGTTACACACACATACACAGAGAGAGAGGGGTAGAGCTAGGGTTTAGGGTTTCAGCAACAACAATTGCTATCAGAGCCTCGTTGCGGGAGGTGATCACCGGCGATGTCGATCGTGCCGCACGCCGGCGGGTCGGGGAGCTCGTTGCCGATGTCTGTCCTGGTGCTCACTGGTGAGAACTACACCACTTGGGCAATCAAGGTGGAGGCAAACCTAAATGCAGTCGGGCTATGGGAGGCGTGGTGCCGGCGGAGGCTGCGGCAGCTATGGTGATCGCCAAGAAGGACAAGCCGACGCGGGCATACTTGCTCGGCGCCCTCGCAGAGGACCTTCTGTTGCATGTTTCCTCCAAGAAGACGGCGGTGGAGGTGTGGAGCAGCCTCAAGCCGTGTTTTGTCGGAGCTGACCGCGCCAGGGCGGCACGACTGGCCACACTCCGAAGAGACTTCAAGCGGCTGCAGATGGAAGACAGCGAGGTGCTCGATGCCTTCGCCAGCAAGATCAGCGGCATGGCGGCACGCTATGCTGGGCTTGGGTTGAAGCTGGACTACACGGCGATGGTGTAGAAGCTTCTGGACTCTGCCCCCGGACCGCTTGTACACCACCGTCGTCGGGAAGGAGCGGTTCTGCGACGTGGAGACAATGCTGTTCGAGGAAGCTCTTGGGCGTCTCAAGGCGTTCCAGGAGAGGACGAGGCGGCGTGCGCAGGCCAGCGGCGAGCGGACGGATGGCTAGTTGATGTACACGGGGGCACAGTGGTAGGCACGACAGTGACAACCGCAAGGTGGGGTGGCCACGACCACGGCGACGACGGCGCGGCGAGCACGGTGTCGGGCAACGGAGGAAAGCGCCGTGGCCGCTACTACAGCTGCGGCAAACACGGCCATTTCAAGCCCGATTGCCCAAAGCTGCGGAAGGCGCCGCCAGCGGAGCAGGCACTGCTGGCAGACGTCGACTCCTCTGAGCCACGGCTGCGGCTCCGGCTCAGACGCGTCGATCGCGTGTATGGTCGCGCGCTGGGTGTGTCGGACGCATCGGGTCCGTGGCGTAGGTGCGCATGTGTGCGTGCGTGTGGTGCACGAGGGTGCCCGTGTAGGAGTACACCGTAGGCGTGCATGTAGGTGCATTTTGTTGGCGAGATTAGGGGGTGCGTGGACTTGGTCCAAGGCGGGCTTGCCACTACCCGGACGTGTGCGTGCATGTCGCGGGCGCGGCCAGAGCGGGCCGGACCAGGCGGTCGGCGTGGACTGCGACGTGGGGTACTTGCCCTGACGTGGCATAAGAACCACCCATGTGCGTTGTAATAGGTGCGAGTGGAGTTCGTGCACAAGAAAAACAGAAAACGCCGTCCGAGCGGGGGTGGCGTTCGTGCGCCGGCAAACCTCGCCGTGTCCATTGTGTGCCCTGTGTCTCCTTCTTCTTCCTCCTTCTTCTGGTTCGAGCTAGAACAAGGTTACAGAGAGAGGGGGGTAGAGTTAGGGCAAGCTAGGGTTTAGGGTTTTGGCAACAACGGTAGAGTGATGCCATCACAGGAGAGAGAGAGAGAGGGGCACA
Organism: Triticum timopheevii; assembly: GCA_963921465.1. NCBI lineage: Eukaryota > Viridiplantae > Streptophyta > Magnoliopsida > Poales > Poaceae > Triticum > Triticum timopheevii. The sequence continues at coordinate 480,640,367 of OY997270.1, read as the reverse complement.
CTATGCACCCATGTTATAATTAACTAGCTGGGGGTGCGCCGAGTGTATTATGTCAATCTCTCGGCTTACATTAGGCGAAACATTAAAAAAAAGAAAATATGTTATCTATGCCGTGAGAACCGTTAGGCAACAGTCGGCCTATATGGACTACTGCCAAGAAGTTGTGAACTGTGACGAGCACGGCCACGTTGCCCGGGTATTCGCTGTGCCGGCCTTGAAGACTGTCGGATTTAACACCGATAGACCGAGTGCGTTTGATACGCAGGATATTTTTTAGGGGTTTCATGGCGTACATGGCGGTACGCAGAGGCACATGTCAGAGCCGTGAGCCGCAGCGTCGACACCCAGCATAGAGTGGAGTAAACTGAGTGGTCGCTAATTTACATTCGGCGTACTGGAAAACACAAGGCAAAACATGTTTTTCTTGTAATTCTCTATAGGTCATACGGTGACACCATGCCAAGTTTCGTCTTTTTAGACATCATTTACACCTTTGTAAAGGCCATTTGATTATGTTGGATGTATTGGTTGTGTGCAACGTTCTACGTAGAGGCCGCGCATTCGCCCCTTGCAGTTGTATCACCTTAGTATATGAAAGAAAATACCTTTTATCGAAGAAAAAAACCAGACTAGCAAATACCATCGCACACATTTTCCTCTGATCGAACAAAAGATAAACTAGTAGTATTTCCAATGAAGAAAATAGTGTGGCTCTTAAAATATGCTATTAGCGTCCTATATCATGCTATAGCATGCTATTAATGGTGCTATAGTACGCTATTTTTTTTCTATGGTATTTACTATTTACAGAGGGATTTCACATCGACCAAACGATAAGATGCTCCTCCTTTGTCCTCACCTCCATTCACTCCCGGGCCCAGAGTACTTTCATGACTTCTGTATCTTCCTAAATGTAAACTTCCATCAATAGTGTGCCCGTTTATGACATATGGGTTCAGAAAGCTCAAGCGGCTCAGTTACATTGCACAAGGATCTCAAGGCTTGCAAAGGACCACATTAACAAGCATTGTAGGCAGCCAAGAATCTTTGGCAGATGAAAATCATGTGCACACACTACTAGTAGTCTAGCACTCCTGCCCTATAAAACTCTGTGCCATTCACCCGCTTATGTTGCCACTCACACCACACAGTCACATATTCGCGTTGAATCACTCACGAGTCACGGATATTCGGAAAGCAGACTCACAATCTTGGCTTCGTTGACATGATTTATTGTATTCTGTTTGGGTCATGAAAGTTCTAAAGGATCACAACACATCATTTTTTTGACCGAACACAACACATCATAACGACATATGCAATTAGTGTGATGAAGATATGAGTGGGAGGCATCGGAAAACTACCAGATGCGCCTAGTTCTTTATAGGCAAGGCGGAACTGAGCTGTGAGGTGACGTTGCATGTGCAGAACAAGGTGACGGACCACAAGATCACTCGGAGAATGCTTCGTGGCCACAAGAGGAACTTGTCATTCTTTTTTTGTGAATATGTATTGTTGCGTATCATTGCATTGACAGGGGTAGCGAGGTAACATGGCGCAACTTTAGGGGGCGTACACGAAACGGCGTCCCACTGAGTGCAAGATGAGCATAGAAGAGGTTGCTTAGCCTCAATACAAGTATTAGGTTACCGGAATAACTAAAGCAAGCCCTTTGGCTCTGGCACGTGCCCACAAGCGAGCCTTATCCTTGATTATGCGAGCAAGATCATTGTTCGACAAATGGAGGTTGTCAAGGACAACATCGTTATGGTGTTTACAGAGGGACCATGCGACAAGAGCGGTGACGGTGTAGATTTTCTTCTCTGTAACCCACTCTGTGTAACCCTAGCCCCCTGCGGTGTCTAAATAAACCGGAGGGTTTAGTCCGTAGGACAAGAACAATCATAACCATAGTCTATCTTCTAGGGTTTAGCATCTACGATCTCGTGGTAGATCAACTCTTGTACTCCCTCCGTTCTGATTTAGTCGTCGTGGTTTTAGTTCAAATTTGAACGAAAAGCACGACGACTAAATCGAAATGGAGGGAGTAATACTCGTATCATCAAGATCAATCAAGCAGGAAGTAGGGTATTACCTCCATCGAGAGGGCCCGAACCTGGGTAAATATTGTGTCCCCCGCCTCCTGTTACCACTAGCCTTAGACGCACAGTTCGGGACCCCCTACCCGAGATCCGCCGGTTTTGGCACCGACATTGGTGCTTTCATTGAGAGTTCCACTGTGTCATCACTATAAGGCTTGATGGCTCGTTCGATTATCGATAACGATGCATTCCAGGGAGAGGTCTTCCTTCCCGGACAGATCTCCGTATTCGGCGACTTCGCTCTACAGGCCAACCATCTGGAGCAGATCGATAGCTACGCCCCTGGCCATCGGGGCAGGCTTGGAAGCCTGAACTACACCACCGACATCCGCGGAGACTTGATCTTCGACGGATTCGAGCTCGTGACAGGTGCGCCGAACAGTCACGATGAGCATGACTTAGATCTGCCATCGAACGGTGTTCGGGAGATCACACCTGCGGTTGCCCCGGGTCTTAATTCGGAGCAGATAGTGCCATCCGAGGACGGGTGGATGGACCTCGCCACAGAGGCCGAACACTTAGTGGCGTTAGAGCCGAACACATACTTCGTCTCCAATAAGGTTTGTGTCATCGGACCCTCGGACTCGTCTCTGGAAATAGGCTCTGAACAATCTGCATCCGTGCCTATCGAATCTGATCGGGCATCGATCCTGGAGTTTACCTCCGCGTACATCTTTCAGCACTCGCCCTTGGACGACGTGTGTCAGGACCCCGACTCAATGCCACACTGATCTAGCATGTAATACCTCATATCACTTTGCGACCTCACGCACGGTATTCCCACGGGTGTCGCCTTACCTTGCCCGGGACCATTTGCGCCTTTTGGCACAAGTATATGATAGTGCTGCTAGCATCCATATGACAAGGAGCCTGGGCTGACATGGCTAGTCGTGAACCCAAAGTGGCACTAACTTACAGGGACAGGCATACATGACCCAACAACGAACGTGTCAGTCATCAACGAGTGAATCCGGGCTGTAGCACTGGGCTAGAAGGACTCCGGTAAACCGGGTTGTGCGGGCTAACAGGACTCCGGTACTCATCGCGTGACATTTCCCCGAAGGGACAGACACAGGAACGAAGAAGGACACATGCCGGCCAGCCTAAGTGTTCCGGAGCAGTAGCAAGCTACCATGGCTCTGTGGAAGCACTAGGAGACATTTCCCGGTAAGAGAGGCTACCAAGGATTAACAACTAGATAGTCAGATCCCACACATACCAAGCATTTCAATCATACACACAATATGCTCGATATGTGCAAATACAACAATGCATCACAACATGACTCTACAACTCAAGTACTTTATTTAAAGGCTCAGAAAGCCATACATATCATACGCACAAGTACGGGTCACATGACCCAGCATTCAAGTCATACAAGCATACAGGCCAACAGCGGAAGTAACATGTCTGAGTACAGACAACTAGAAAATAAAAGAGGCTTGAGAAGGCCTGACTATACTACACGGTCCATCGCGAGCTCAGGATCACCACCTGGGCTTCAGCCTACTCGTCAACATCAACGTCTATGAAGAACCCATCAGAAGGGTTGCATCGTCTTATGTAAAACGTAAATTAAGCAACATGAGTACAAAGGTACTCAGCAAGACTTACATTAGATCCTACATACATGCACATTATCAAGAAGGGTTGGTGGGTTTTGCAGCAAGCCAGCTTTGACTCTTGGCGAAGCTATCTTACGAGACTCCAACTTGAAATTGTTTTGCGCACATGAGTCCACTACTCACCACTTCAATACACTACCGAGGATCCACCTCCGTCATCCTACGGGGGAGCCATCCTCGGCACTCACGCTTATCTTGAGGCTTTTAGTAGTATCCATTTACTTGTCTATGGACTGTATAGGAAACCAAGTAGTCCTTTATCGCGGATGCGGCTATTCGAATAGATGATGTTAACCCTGCAGGGGTGTACTTCTTCATACACGCTCTGACCACTTACCGCCGTTTACATGACATGTACTCGGCAACCTTCAAGCGGAAGCCCAACGTGGGTGTCGGCCATGACCTACCTAAACACCTAAGTCTCTAGTCCAGGTTTATCGCCTATTCAGGTTCCATCCGTAGGGAGTCCAGCCGAGGTTTTCACATACGCCCCCGAACGATGTGTACAGGGTTCCGGGACACCTAACGGGTGCCTGGCATGCCCGGCCACGTACCTACTACATCACAGCCCACCCCGCGGGTCAGCTCTGCTCACAGCCTCCAGTAAGCTCCAAACACCAGAAACTACATGCAACTCCTGGACAGAGGACTAGGGTGAATACGAAGCCGAGAGGGTCCATTGGTTTCAGGCCCAATGCATGGTAGTAGCTGATTCTTAAATCACACATACAGATCTCAGTGCTTAAGGACGGTTCCGATGAAACAACCCACCATGTACTCCTACATGGCCTCTCATCAATACCTTTACCAAATCGTGTTCAACACATCACTCTTATTAGCTACATGATCATTTCACTCTAGCCCATCACCCAGATGAACTAGACCTGACTCGACTCTAAGCATAGCAGGCATAGAAAGGTAGCAATAACACATACACATGGCTCAATCAACTCCTACACATGCTAGTGGGTTTCATCTAGTTACGGTGGCAATGACAGGTCATGCAGAGGAAATGGGTTCAACTACGGTAGCACACAGCAGATTGAAACGCGTTGTCTTAATGCAGTAAAAGAGAGCAGAGGCGAGAACATGGAATTGTATCGATATGATCAAATGGTTGGTTGCTTGCCTTGCGGGTCCTTGGAGTGGTAATGCTCCTCGTTAGGATATTCGCGATACTCCTCGGGGGCAGAACCCGCCGCAGAGAGTACCGATACACAAACATCACCAAACAATATGCAACAATATGATGCATGCATGATACATGGCAAAATGACTGTATTGGGCTAATGCAACGAAGACCAGATGGGTTTGAACCATTTTGAATCAAAGATTCAAGTTTCAAGCTCATAAATGGCCCTTAATAGTGCTTTATCTTGTTCTGCACTAACAGCAGGTTATCTTGCTTAAACATGCATGAAACCAGTACAGATGGATAGATTGGATTTTTCTGATCATTTTTCATATATAACACTTTGCATTTGGAGCTACAGATTAATTGCTATGATTTTTTGAAGTTTGTAATATTTTCTGGAATTTCCTATATTAGAATAATTCCAGTAATTGAATTATTGCGTCAGCCTTGCGTCAGGGTGACGTCAGCAGTCAACAGGGACTGTCCAGGTCAAACCTGACCAGTGGGTCCCGCGTGTCAGTGTCTTAGTCTAACTAACTATTAGTTAATACTAATCCTAGTTAATTAGCAGGATTGGGCCCCACCTATCATTGACCCAGTGGGGTCAAACTGGGCCCACCCGTGGTCAAACGGGGTCAGCGGGGTCAAACTTGCCGGTGTTTAGCCGCCGGTGAGGCCAAAGACGGCGGTGCGGTGTGGGTTTCGTGCTCCGGCGACCAAAAAGGTGGCGGAAGGCACCTACATGATGCTGGAGGCGAGCCGCATCGAGCGGTGGTGGTGGTTGGGCTCGGAGTCACCGGAGACACCGTCGACGACGAGTTTGGCGGCGGCCGAAGCTCGGACGAGCTCAGGCTCATTTCTAGGGGGCACGGCGAGGCGCGTGGAGTAGTGCGGTGAGCTCCTGGGGGTGCGGTAGGGTTAACGGACAAGGTGGCGCGGCCGTGGCATGGCCGGAGCCTCGTTGGCGATGAGCTCGGCGGAGGCGCGTGCGGGTGAGCTACATGCAGTCTCTACGGGGCTCGAGATAGAGAACGGAGAGGATGGGAAGGTAGCTAGGCTCACAGTGGTTGCGACGGAGCTGACGGCGAGTTCGGGGATGAACTGCTGCGACGGTGACGGCGAAGGGGATCTCCGGCGGTGGCGGAGTCGGACGAGGTCGATGCGGTGGCTTCGGGGCATGCGAGCGCTCGGGGCTCGGCCTGCTCGACGGAGAGGACGGTGGCGGAGCTCGTGGACACGGTCGGGCAGCGCTGAGACGGCGGTGGCTACGGCTACGACGGCGGCGTGGATGCGGCAGCGTCGGCCATGACGGAGGGGAGCGAGGGAGAGAGGCAGGGTGCTAGTGGACGTGTCCAGGGGGTCGGGGGTGCGACGTGGAGGTCGTCCAGCCCGTCCAGCGGCGAAGCGGCAAGCAGGTGGCGCTGTGGCGAGCTCGCGCTCGTCGGCGTCACCTCCCTGCCTGCCCGGCAGGGACGAAGCAGCTAGCTGGCACGGGCCAGCATAGTGCTGGGCCGCCAGGCGGGCCGTGTCGTGGGTTTGGCCAGGTAAGTGGGTTTTTCATTTATTTCAGTTTTGTTTTATTTGTGTAGGTTTGTTGCATTTCAAAAAATGCTTAGGCATCATCAAAAATCACCAAACTGCACATGGCCACTGTTTGGAATATATCCAGAATGGAACATTTTAGTTTGGGATTATTTGAGCATTTGAAATATTTTATATTATTTAAATGCCCAAATTCAAATAACTAATGATTTAATCCAGTGAACTTAGGATGACCTGGAAAGTTGTGCATCACTTTTGGTAGAGGTTTAAGACCAAGGCAGAGGTGATGAACATTTTAGAAGGGCATTTCAAGTTCATTGAAAATATTTTTAGTAAACCCTGTTGATTTCAGGGGGGGTTGGGGGTTCTGTCATCCCCATTTCAAGTTTCTGATGAATGATAAACATGATGAAAACACTCTAGTGCATGAACTAGCTAGGGTGTGACAACTCATCCCCACTCAGAAAAATCTCGTCCCGAGATTTAGGATCCTCCAGAAAGAAGGCGGGATACTCGAGTCGAAGACGATCCTCCCTTTCCAAAGTTTCTTCTTTCTCAGAATGGTGCGACCATTGAACCTTGAGAAACTTGATATTATGACGTCGAGTGGTACGCTCGGCTTGATCGAGGATACGAACGGGGTACTCTCGATACGTGAGATTGTCTTGAAGATCAAGCATTTCGTGGTCCACTCCATGGATAGGATCCGAGAAGCAACACCTGAGTTGAGAAACGTGGAAGACATCGTGGACTCTGGAGAGATGCGGAGGTAGTTCCAATTGGTAGGCAACTTCTCGTTTGGCAAGAATGCGAAAGGGTCCAATGTAGCGAGGAGCCAATTTGCCTTTGATACCGAAGCAATGGGTTCCCTTCAGAGGAGTAACCTGAAGGTAAGCCTTCTCGTCAACCTCAAAAGTCATAGCCTTATGTTTTCGGTCGTATTGACTCTTTTGACGAGATTGGGCTGTTTTCAACTTTTCACGAACGATGCGAACTTGCTCTTCTGCTTCCTGGATCATGTCTGGGCCAAAGAATTGTCTTTCCCCGGTTTCTGACCAGTTAAGAGGCGTTCGACACCTTCGTCCATAGAGAACTTCAAAAGGGGCTTTACCCAAGCTAGATTGATAGCTGTTGTTATAAGAAAATTCGGCAAATGGAAGGCATTTCTCCCAATCCATTCCGAATGAGATAACAGAAGCTCGAAGCATGTCTTCTAGAATCTGGTTGACGCGTTCTACTTGACCACTTAATTGAGGGTGAAAGGCAATGCTAAAGGAGAGGCGGGTTCCCATAGCATTTTGGAAACTTTCCCAAAATCGAGAGGTGAAGAGACTTCCTCGATCTGAGTTGATTTCTAGAGGAACACCATGGAGGGACACTATTCGGGAGATATACAAGTCTGCTAGCTGACTAGCGGTTATACTCTCACGAACAGGCAAGAAATGGGCCACTTTGGAAAGACGATCGATAACGACGAAGATAGCATTATTCCCTCTCTTGGTCCTGGGAAAACCGGTGATGAAATCCATACCAATTTTATCCCATTTCCATTCACCAATAGCTAAGGGTTGAAGGGTGCCAGCAGGCCATTGATGCTCTGCTTTTACACGACGACAGACGTCGCAGTTAGCAATATACTGAGCAATTTCTCTCTTCATCCTAGTCCACCAGAACCTCTGGTGTAGGTCCTAATACATTTTAGTACTTCCGGGATGAATGGTGAGAGGGGATTCATGAGCCTCCTTAAGGATCAATCGCCTCAGGTTTCGGACTTTCGGAACCACTAGATGGTTCCCGAAGTATACGACTCCTTGATCATCAATGGAGAAACAATCCGCAACTCCTTTCTTGATGTTTCTTTTGATACAGGAAATCCCCGGATCTACCTTCTGAGCTTTGATGATCTGATCCGTAAGGGTAGGTTTCGCCACCAAGGTGGAAAGGAATCCTTGAGGAACGATGTGAAGGTTAAGCTTCCGAAATTCCTCATGGAGAAGTGGTTGACTTTGCTGTAACATCAGATTGTTACAATAAGATTTACGACTTAGTGCATCAGCCATGACATTGGCTTTTCCTGGGGTGTAAGTTATCCCTAAGTTGAAATCTGTGATCAACTCGACCCAACGTCTTTGCCTGAGATTCAAATCCGGTTGGGTGAATATATACTTCAGACTTTGGTGATCGGTGAAGATTTCGCATAGATTACCGAGGAGGTAATATCGCCAGGTTTTGAGTGCATGGACTACAGCTGCAAGCTCTAGATCATGAGTAGGATAATTTTCCTCATGCGGGTGCAATTGCCGTGAAGCATAAGCAATTACGTGACGATCTTGCATGAGAATGCAACCTAGTCCTTGTCGCGAGGCGTCGCAATAGATAACAAAGTCCTTGGAGAAGTCTGGTGGTACCAGTACGGGAGCAGAAGTCAGGCATCTTTTCAGTTCCTGAAAACTGTGCTCGCATTGTGGGGTCCACTCAACGTTTTTATATTTCTTGAGGAGTTCAGTTAGAGGTTTAGCAACTTTGGAGAAGTTCTCGACAAAGCGGCGACAATAGCTCACTAAGCCAAGGAAAATCCGAACTTGCTTGACCGATTCAGGTGGAGTCCAGTTAAGAACGGCTTGAACTCGCTCGGGATTGACAACAATACCCCTACCAGAGATTACATGGCCAAGATAGGTCACTTCTGGCAACCAAAATTCACATTTAGAAAATTTGGCATAAAGGCGACGCTCTCGAAGTTTCATCAACACTAGCCTTAGATGCTCAGCATGTTCTTCCTCATTCTTGGAGTAGATGAGTATATCATCGAGGTAAACCACAACGAACTTATCCAAATACTCCATGAAGATTGAGTTCATTAGTCGAGAGAAAGTGGCTGGAGCATTGGTTAATCCTAAGGACATGACGGTGTACTCGTATTGGCCATAACGAGTAACAAAGGCTGTTTTAGGTATGTCCATGTTCCTGATTTTGATTTGATGGTAGCCCAACCTCAAATCCATTCTAGAGAAGAATGAGGATCCAGCGAGCTGATCATACAGGTCGTTGATCCTGGGGAGCGGATACTTGTTCTTTATTGTGACCAAGTTGACGGGTCGATAATCCACAACCATCCGATCCGTACCATCCTTCTTCTTGACAAAAAGGACGGGACAAGCCCATGGAGACGAACTAGGATGGATGAAACCCCTTTTCAAGGACTCATCGAGTTGTTTCTTAAGCTCGGCTGGTTCTAGTGGAGCCATCTTATAGGGTCTTCTAGAAATTGGGACAGTTCCTGGAATAAGATCTATCACGAACTCGACATCTCGGTCAGGTGGAGCACCTGGCAATTCTTCTGGAAAGACATCCAGAAAGTCATGGACTACCAAAACGTCTTTGAGGTCTGGCAAAGGACTAGCATTGAGAGAATATAGTTGTCGCTTGGCTACTCAGGTCAAGACATTGACTACCTCTCCCGATGGGTGTGTAAGTTGAACAGTCCTAGAGAAGCAATCAATCTTAGCATGATGGGCTGACATCCAGTCCATACCTAAGAGGATATTAATATCCGAAGATTTGAGAGCTATCAAAGATGCAAGGAAGACAAGTCTGTCGACTTGGATTTCATTTCCATGGCTTACTCTAGAGGTTTGCCATCTAGAACCAGGAGTAGAAATTTCCATGGTAGAAGGCATATCAGAGAATGTGGTGTTATGCAAACGAGCATAGTTTTCGGATATGAATGAATGAGTTGCTCCAGTATCGAAAAGAACAGATATCGGATGGCAGTTAACAAGGAGCGTACCGAGAATGACGTTGGGATCCTCCTGAGACTCTTCAGCAGAGACACATTTCACATGGCCACGTGCAGCGGTGGCCAGCTTGGCGTATAACACTTTCCCTGTTGGCTTGCCACAGCCAACAGCTTTTCCAGACTGGTTGGGGTTGGTCTAGGGACACTCACGCATGTAGTGGCCCGGTTCCCTACACTTGAATCACGTCACAGAGCTGGTGCGTGGAGGTGCATTGTTGGTTGGTCCGCCATAGGGCTTGGCTGGTGCATACTGCTGAGCTGGGTGAGGCGCCTGATAGGATGGCCTCGATGTGAACTTGGGTGGCAGGGCGGTGTTAGGCACCCACACCCGGTGCTTCTGAGGACCAGAACCGGATGAGGAACCCATGTCACGGCCATGCTTGCGTGTTGCTTCGAAATCAGTCTGACCTGTCTCAGCACTGATGGCCTTGTTTACAAGCTTCTGAAAGGAGGTGCATTCATGCAGACGGAGATCGCGCTGAAGCTCGGGGCTAAGTCGCTTGCGGAACCTTGCCTGCTTCTTGGCATCGGTGGAAACTTCCTCAGTTGCATAATGTGCTAGGTTACCAAACTCCCTGTTGTATGCATCCACAAAGAGTCTACCTTGGGTGAAACTGCAAAACGACTCACGCTTCCGATCTATAAGACCCTCCGGAATGTGATGTTCACGGAAAGCCTCGCTGAATTCTGCCCAAGTAGTGACCTGGCCAGCTCGGCGCATGGCCTCATAATTATCCCACCAGAGAATGGCGGGGCTTCAAAATGATAGGCAGCAAAAGTGACCTTATCAGCCTCAGCTACGAGTGCAGAACGTAGCTTGTGGGTAATGCTGTGAAGCCAATCATCGGCGTCGAGGGGCTCGACGAAGTGATAGAAAGTGGGTGGATGTAACTTGATGAAGTCACTAAACGACACCAAGTTATTCCTCTGATGCAGTGTTGTGTTCTGTTCCATGCGCTCCAACAAACGGTTGGTCTCCCACTTGTTCCCCTTGGCCTCCAGCATGACCTCAGCCAGAGAAGGAGGATGAGGCAGGTTCGCATCTCTAGCTCCACTGCCTTCCGCCTGCTCCTGGGGAGCAGGGTTGTTGCGGGTGTTGACCATCCTAGGAAAACAAGACAATGGTTTAGTCCAGAATGATAAGATTCTGACATAGAAATGCAGAATGTAAGGGATAACTCGGAATGCAAGATGATCATCTGTATGACATGGTAAGTACAAAAACTGCTACATTTATTCCATCATCATACACACCATAGAAGGTTTAGTACAAGACCAAACGGAGTACAACTGCGGTGAAAGGGAGATTACATCTCATCGGAGGCATCCCAAGCTCCTATACATTATTTTCCTACACCTCCGGAAAGTGGTACACACTAAGTCATATCCCACGAGTCATGCAGGACGGTGGACGATATAACTATTACAATACTAGTGGTGCTACCATCAGCTCAGACATTTCCGTAGTAATCCTCATAGAGATTACCCCCATGTCCTGGGAGCTGGACGTGATCATCTAGAAACAGTCGATCCTGTGGAGCCTGCGGTCCATAAGGACTCGGATGTGGCATGGGTCTATCAAACAGCAGCAGAAGAGGTCCACGAGGAGGAGTGATGCCTCCTACATCACGCCAATCCATACGATCCGGCAGAGTAGACCGCACGGGGTACAGATCCCGCATATCCATATACCCTGCCTACACAGCAGGTGAAAACCGGGTCAAGGTGGCCTAGTGATTAGACCGGGAGTTGAAAAGCTCCAATCGCAAGGCACGATTTTCACGGTCCTTGTCCTCAAGCATCTGTGCGGTAGTGCGGAGCAGCGAATCCTCATGAGAAGAGTCGGTGTAAATAGCTGTGAAGTAACCTTCTGCCCCAGGAAGTGACATTGGCATATAGCAGAAGTCAGTGTTCCGAAGCAAGGAGGTTCTAGCCCGCATAATAGTCATCATCGAATATGCAGCGTCCTGCACGGACATCTAGATGGTAACCCCAAGTCCATATGAGCAATGGAGGGGTTCAGTGGATCCAGGATAACAAGGGAATATCCTGATGGTGCAGAGGTATTGGCTTTGAATGAAGTCTCTATACTGCTCCTGAACGGTGTACTCGGGATACCAACGGTAACCAGCCTCGATCATTACGCGGACCAACATAGCAGTATGGCCGGGTACATCCAGACACCGAGTCAGACGAACAACTTGATTTTGGGTGCCGGAGGCCATCTGAAACACGATGTAATGCAAAGGCATTAGAATTTCTAGCAGAAATGGGACAACATAACGGATGTAAATGCTCAAAAAAGATTTTGAGACACTTTGCAAAGGATTGCATAGACACTAAACAACATCATATCAAGGTTCTGGGTCCATCTTATCAACATAATGGGGTAGTAGAACTGAACTAGACTTGTATCCATCAAACCTATAAGGTACTACTGATTAGTAACACGTGAACCTGATAGAGAGAAGAGATCCTAATCCTTAACCCCCGGTGGAAGAATAGACTGACTCAGATCAGAATGCCATGAGGTAAAGGATTAAATAGAGCCTTATGTTCCATCCCACAATCAATTCCTCTACATATAACTAAAGCATTTCTAGACTCAACGTCGACCAGTTTGGCTTGGAGAACCTACAAGCAGTCCGGCTCTAATGCCAACACTGCCAGGACCCCGACTCAATGCCACACCGATCTAGCATGTAACACCTCATATCACTTTGCGGCCTCATGCACGGTATTCCCACGGGTGTCGCCTTACCTTGCCCGGGACCGTTTGCACCTTTTGGCACACGTATATGACAGTGCCGCTAGCATCCATATGACAAGGAGCCCGGGCTGACATGGCTAGTCGTGAACCCAAAGTGGCACTAACTTACAGGGACAGGCCTACATGACCCAACAACGAACGTGTCGGTAATCAACGAGTGAATCCGGGCTGTAGCACTGGGCTAGCAGGACTCCATAAACCGGGCTGTAGCGGGCTAATAGGACTCCGGTACTCATCGCGTGACATTTCCCCGAAGGGACAGACACAGGAACGAAGAAGGACACATGCGGGCCAGCCTAAGTGTTCCAAAGCAGTAGCAAGCTACCATGGCTCAGTGGAAGCACTAGGAGACATTTCCCGGTAAGAGAGGCTACCAAGGATAAACAACTAGATAGTCAGGTCCCACACATACCAAGCATTTCAATCATACACACAATGTGCTCGATATGTGCAAATACAACAAGGCATCACAACATGACTCTACAAGTCAAGTACTTTATTTAAAGGCTCAGAGGGCCATACATATCATGCACACAAGTACGGGTCACACGACACAACATTCAAGTCATACAAGTATACAAGCCAACGGCGGAAGTAACATGTCTGAGTACAGACAACTATAAAATAAAACAGGCTTGAGAAAGCCTGACTATACAACACGGTCCATCGTGAGCTCAGGATCACCACCTGGGATTCAGCCTACTCGTCGACATCGACGTCTATGAAGAACCCATCAGAAGGGGTTGCAACATCTTCTGTAAAACGTAAATTAAGCAACATGAGTACAAAGGTACTCAGCAAGACTTACATCAGATCCTACATACATGCACATTATCAAGAAAGGTTGGTGGGGTTATTGCAGCAAGCCAGCTTTGACTCTTGGCTAAGCTATCTTACGAGACTCGAACTCGAAATTGTTTTGCGCACACGAGTCCACTACTCACCACTTCAATACCCTACCGAGGATCCACCTCCGTCATCCTACGGGGGAGCCATCCTCGGCACTCACGCTTATCTTGAGGCTTTTCATAGTATCCATTTACTTGTCTATGAACTGTGTAGGCATCCAAGTAGTCCTTTACCGTGGACGCGGCTATTCGAATAGATAATGTTAACCCTACAGGGGTGTACTTATTCATACATGCTCTCACCACTTACCGCCATTTACACGACATGTACTCGGCAACCTTCAAGCGGAAGCCCAACGTGGGTGTCGGCCACGACCTACCTAAACACCTAAGTCTCTAGTCCAGTTTTATCGCCTATTCAGGTTCCAACCGTAGGGAGTCCGGCCGAGGTTTCCACATACGGCCCCGAACGATGTGTACAGGGTTCCAAGACACGTAACATGTGCCCGGCATGCCCGGCCACGTACCTACCGCATCACAGCCCACCCCGCGGGTTAGCGCTATCCACGGCCTCCAGTAAGCTACAAACACCAGAAACTACTTGCAACTCCTGGACAGAGGTCTAGGGTGAATAAGAAGCCGAGAGGGTCCATTGGTTTCGGACCCAATGCATGGTAGTAGCTGATTCTTAAATCACACATACAGATCTCAATGCTTAAGGACAGTTCCAATGAAACAACCCACCATGTACTCCTACATGGCCTCTCATCGATACCTTTACCAAATCGTGTTCAACACATCACTCTTATTGCCGACATGATCATTTCACTCTAGCCCATCACCCAGATGAACCAGACCTGACTCAACTCTAAGCATAGCAGGCATAGTAAGGTAGGAGTAATACATACACATGGCTCAATCAAATCCTACACATGCTAGTGGGTTTCATCTAGTTACTGTGGCAATGACAGGTCATGCAGAGGAAATGGGTTCAACTACCATAGCACACAACAGTTTGAAACACGTTGTCTCAATGCAGTAAAAGAGAGCAGAGGCGAAAACATGGGATTGTATCGATATGATCAAATGGTTGGTTGCTTGCCTTGCGGGTCCGGGGACTCGTAATGCTCCTCGTTAGGATATTCGTGATACTCCTCGGGGGCAGAACCTGCCGCAGAGAGCACCGATGCACAAACATCACCAAACAATATGCAACAATATGATGCATGCATGAGACATGGCAAAATGAGGTTATTGGGCTAATGCAACTAAGACCAGATGGTTTTGAACCATTTTGAATCAAAGATCCAAGTTTCAAGCTCATAAATGGCCCTTAATAGTGCTTTATCTTGTTATGCACTAAACAGCAGGTTATCTTGCTTAAATATGCATGAAACCAGTACAGATGGATAGATTGGATTTTTCTGATCATTTTTCATATATAACACTTTGCATTTGGAGCTACAGATTAATTGCTATGATTTTTTGAAGTTTGTAATATTTTCCGGAATTTCCTGTATTAGAATAATTCCAGTAATTGAATTATTGCGCCAGCCTTGTGTCAGGGTGACTTCTGCAGTCAACGGGGACGGTCCATGTCAAACCTGACCAGTGGGTCCCGCGTGTCAGTGTCTTAGTCTAACTAACTATTAGTTAATACTAATCGTAGTTAATTAGCAGGGTTGGGCCCCACCTGTCATATACCCAGGGGGGTCAAACTGGGCCCACCCGTGGTCAAACGGGGTCAAACTCGTCGGCATTTAGCCGCCAGCGAGGCCAAACGCGGCGGTGCGGTGCGGGTTTCTTGCTCCGGCGACCAAAAAGGCGGCGGAGGGCACCTACATGATGCTGGAGGCGAGCCGCATCCAGCATTGGTGGTGGTTGGGCTCGGAGTCACCGGAAACAACGCCGGCGACGAGTTTGGCGGCGGCTGGAGGTCAGACGAGCTCGGACTCGTCCCTAGGGGGCACGGCGAGGCACGTGGAGTAATGCAGTGAGCTTTTGGGGGTGCGGTAGGGTTACCGGACAAGGTGGCGTGGCCGTGGCATGGCCGGAGCCTCGTCGGCGACGAGCTCGGCGGTGGCGCGTGCGGGTGAGCTACATGCAGTCGCTACGGGGCTCGAGAGAGAGAACGGAGGGGAAGCTAGGCTCACGGTGGTTGCGACGGAGCTGACGGAGAGGTCGGGGATGAACTGCTGCAACGGTGACGGCGAAGGGGATCTCCGGCGGTGGCGGAGTCGGGCGAGGTCGATGTGGTGGCCTCGGGGCACGCGAGCGCTCGGGGCTCGGCCTGCTCGACAAAGAGGACGGTGGCAGAGCTCGTGGACACGGTCGGGCGGCGCTGAGACGGCGGTGGCTGCGGCTACGACGGCGGCGTGGCTGCGACAACATCGGCCATGGCGGAGGGGAGCGAGGGAGAGAGGCAGGGGCGAGTGGACGTGTCCAGGGGGTCGGGGGTGCGACATGGAGGTCGTCCAACCCGTCCAGCAGCGAAGCGGCAAGCAGGTGGCGCCGTGGCGAGCTCGCGCTCATCGGCGTCACCTCCCTGCCTGCCTGGCGGGGACGAAGCAGCTGGCTGGCACGGCCAGCAGAGTGCTGGGCCACCAGGTGGGCCGGGGCGTGGGTTTGGCCAGGTAAGTGGGTTTTTCATTTATTTCAGTTTTGTTCTATTTCTGTAGGTTTGTTGCATTTCTAAAAATGCTTAGGCATCATCAAAAATCACCAAGCTACACATGGCCACTGTTTGGAATATATCCAGACTGGAACATTTTAGTTTGAGATTATTTGAGCATTTGAAATATTTTATATTATTTAAATGCCCAAATTCAAATAACTAATGATTTAATCCAGTGATCTTAGGATGACCTGGAAATTTCAGCATCACTTTTGGCTGAGGTTTAAGAGCAAGGCAGAGGTGATGAACATTTTAGAAGGGCATTTCAGGTTCATTGAAAATATTTTTAGTAAACCCTAGTTGATTTCAGGGGGGTTGGGGGTTCTGTCATCCCCATTTCAAGTTTCTGATGAATGATAAACATGATGAAAACACTCTAGTGCATGAACTAGCTAGGGTGTGACAACGTGCTAAATTCATTAAAGTCTCTCTCCCTGTCTTGAGTCTCTTGGACGAACTATGTCCGACATGAGTGGGAAGCGTACGTCGAATAAATTCGTTCCCCACCCACCACCCACTTAATAGCCACTGTCAATGACCTAACCGACATGCTTGATTTCGACTCCGAAAACATCGACGGTATGCACGACGACGCAGGAGAAGAACAGGAACCACCGCCTAAAGGGCGCTGGACAGCCAACTGATCATATGATATATACATGGTGGACACGCCCAAAGAAAACAACGGCGAGGAATGGAAGGATGCAATGGAGGATAGTCCTCTTGAGAAGCAACCAAAGCGACGATGTCGGCGCCGCTCCAAATCCCGCCACAGTAAAAATAGCGATAACAGCGCAAGAAAGAATAATACCCTAGTCGACTCCAAAGGCAACAACGACCCCATGGACCCAGTGATGGAGCAGGACGAGCTAGGGGACGGCGAACATAGTCCGAGGCCGATGTCCGATCAAAGCGATGGCAGAGATAAAACTCATAAACCTGTCTCCGGAGAGGAAAATAGTCCGGACGACGATGCATTCATCATCCCGAAAAGGCACTTAGAACAAGAGAACCTCTATAGAAGGCTTATCGCCACCCGAGGAGCTTGAAGAAGCAGAAGCAAAGGCTTAAGGCCGCACAGGACACGCTCAACCGCAGATAGAACAAAGTGCTCGACATGAAGAAAAATATGGTGGCGATCGCCACACAAAGAGCTACCCAAAGTGCAAGCTGCTGCCCGAATTCGACGACGAGGCTATGGCTGTGTTTGGGCTTCTGTTTCAATAGATTCAGCTGTGGGCTTGCTGTGCTGGCAAAACTGTTGTGCTGAGGAAACAGCTGTAGTGAAGGTTAGCCGTTTGGCAACGCAGCTGTGGAAACGACTGTGAGCTGGTGAAAAGCCTGAAATGTCCTTAGAGCACTGAGATCAGTGTAACTTGTTGATTCAATGTTAATAGATTGTTTAAATGGTATTTTGACTGACAGAAAATGATTTGTTATATGGCAATGCATAAAATATTCCATAATAATGAGTTTCTCACTTTCTTGCTCATATATACATAGAATAATAGTGAGAAAAAGAATTATGTTATCACATCGCTAGTCCATGCAAGTCACAATTGCCCATACAATACAAAAGATACTCCATAACCTCTATATCTGGGGATGTTTTCGCCCTCCGGTTTACCCATTTGGCTGAAAATGACTCTCTCGTAATCACGTACATGGCACGTGTAATATTTTGGGTTCTCACTGTGTACAGTTACGTGGTGGATGTAGATCGCTGACCAAAATGCACTTTACGATCCATATAAATACAATGTAACGATGCGGCACGGGCTATGCTAGTAACTAATAATCCGTACAAAAGAGAGCTAAAGAATTAGACCGTCCATATAACTAATCCGTACAAAAGAGAGCTAAAGAATTAGACCGTACAAAAGAGAGCTAATGCATGTCAATCATATTGAGGAAGACCACGTTTAAATTCAGTTGCCCACGAACACATATTCAGGAAGACCACGACCACGACCACATATACAGCATGCACGGCATTACGGCATCGACAGCAGCAGCACCATATAGCATCGATAACAAGCAGCAGCATACAACATTGATTACATCATTACAGTATACATTCACACATCAGCGACTCCAAGCGGACGCATCACCAGCACTTAGCAACGCCGGGGCGCGACGTACATTTCGTCGAGGAACGGGCTTCGATGGGATTGACACATCATGGCAGTCTTCCTGTAAATTGCTAGAATAGGCAAGGTTAGTGTTGGGAAAATCACGAATCCCTACCAGCTTCGCTGGGAAAGTACACATCTGGTCGCTTTGGGCTATAACACGTAAAACAGGCCGAAGCTGTTTTGGACTGTCTCCACGAAGCTGCCCATGTTTAGTCGTTTGTTCCGGTTTCAGCATTTTTCCACGAGAAACTGGCTCCCCAAGCTGAAACAAACACAGCCTATAGAACCCATCCCGCCGAAAAATAATACGGCCGATTCACCAGACCAACGAGACCTCCTATACGCCGCGCCTGTGCGTCCGAACGCCGCGGCTTCGCTGAAGCGGTGCGCACACGGGCTGGCCCGATTATCAAGCGGTGAGCAAAAATTCGAAAAAGGTAGACGCGCTCATGCGGTATCGAGCTTCCGACCTCACGGTTGATTGTAGCAAGGGTAGCCAGCCGGGCTAGCGACCTCGATCAACATAATCACAGCGCCACGCTAAAAGTAGAAAGGACAGAGGCAAATATTCAAAAACATTCAACATCTTTACAATATACGTTGAACAATTTTTCAAATATGGTGAAACTTTTTGTAAAACTACACTGAAAAAATATAAAATATACGAATGGACATTTTACAGTATACATTGAACAATTTCTTAATATACGATGAACAAAATTTCAATACACAACGAACATTTTCTAATTTATGTTGAACAATTTAATAATATAAAATGAACATTTCTTTAAATCGTGATGAACATTTTTATAATGCAAGGTGAACTATTTCATACTATACGATGCACATTTTCTTAATACGCTGAAGATTTTTGTAATATGCGGTGAACTTTTTATATAATACGCAATAAAGAGAAGAAGAACAGAAACAGAAAATAAAAAGAAAACGTAAAAGAAAGAAAAATGAAAAGAAAAAAGGAACTAAAAAAATCGGAACAAAACAACTGAAAACCAGGCACAAGAGTGAAAACCTTGGAAGCCAAAAACGAAAAAAAAAACAAGAAACAAGGAAAGAGCAGCGAAACCAAAATCCGTACTTGGGCCGGCCCAAGTGGTGACTCTCTTCAGCGAAGGCTCATCCTTTTGACGCCTGCGGGCGTCAAATAGGATCCCGCAACCACCCCGTGGCCGCGACAGGGCGGCTAATGGCTCCACGCACGAGTCAGCACACGATTTACGTGAGCACCTGGACCAAAAAGCCGGTATGGCCAGGTCCATCTATGGATCCAGGAAGCTTGCTCCGGCGCAGGATCACGGCCACCAAAACGATCGAATACCAGCTCGGAATCAACACCGAACACTACAACCGTCGGTGGCATGCCATGACAAATCCAAATACAGGGGTGCCGCGCACCCCCTATGTTTCACAGATGAGGTGCTGGATCATGAATTTCCAGATGGATTTAAACCCGTAAACATAGAGGCATACGACGGAACGACAGACCCTGTGGTCTGGATTGAGGACTTTATTCTTCACATCCACAACTTGAGGACGCTTTCAAGGCTAATTTTCAAGGGACCTATATTCGACCTCCGGATGCAGACGATCTAAGTCACATAATCCAACAACCCGGAGAGTCAGCCCGTAAGCTGTGGAATCTATTTCTCATCAAGAAGAATCAAATCGTCGACTGCCCAGATGCTGAAGCCTTAGCGGCTTTCAAGCATAGTATCCGGGACGAATGGCTCGCCAGACACCTCGGCCAGGAAAAGTCGAGGACAATGGAAGCCCTAACAAGCCTTATGACCCGCTTTTGCGTGGGCGATGATAGCTGGTTGGCCCGCAGCGGAACCAGCAACCCAGGCACATCCGAAGTCAGGGATGGCAATGGGAAACGCGATGCAATAAAAACAAGCGTCAAAATAATGAAGACAACCCAGACAACATGACGGTAAACGTCGGATTCAGGGGCTCTCAACCCGGTCAACGGAAAAAGTCATTTAAAGGCGGGAGATGGACCGTCCAGCCTAAACAAAATTCTGGACAGATCATGTCAGATTCATGGCACCCCTGAAAAACCTGCAAATCACACCAACAGAGAATGTTGGGTCTTCAAGCAGGCCGGCAAGCTAAACGCCAAATACAAGGGAAGGGAGCAACTAAGTGAAGACGAGGACGAATCACGCCAGCCGAACACCGGGGGGCAGAAAAAATTTCCACCAGAGGTCAAAACAGTGAACGTGATTTACGTAACCCACATACCAAAGAGAAGGCGCAAACACGCACTCCGAGACGTATACGCTGTAGAGCCTGTTGCCCCCAAATTCAACCCATGGTCAGCCTGCCCGATCACTTTCGATCGCAAGGATCATCCAACTAGTATCCGGCATGGAGGCTCGGCCGCCTTGGTGCTCGACCCAATAATTGACGGATACCATCTCACCCGGGTCCTTATGGACGGCGGCAGTAGTCTTAATCTGATATATCAGGACACTGTCCGCAAAATGGGGATAGACCCATCAAGAATCAGGCAAAGCAGTAATACCTTTAAAGGAGTAATACCAGGTGTATAAAACCGATGTGCGGGCTCTCTAGCATTAGAGATTGTATTCGGTTCTCCCGACATCTTTTGAAGTGAAGAACTAATCATGGACATCGCTCCATTCCAAAACGGCTATCACGCACTACTCGGAAGAACAACCTTCGCCCGTTTTAATGCAGTTCCACATTATGCTTATCTTAAACTCAAGATGCCCGGTCCACGTGGCGTCATCATAATTAGCGGAAATACAGAGCGTTCTGTACGTGTGGAAGAATATGTGGCGGCTCTAGCAGCCGAACGGCCTCTCCAACCAGAATAACTGATCGGTCGTCAAGACCACTGACACGGTTAGACATGTCCGGTGCACCACTAGTTGTAGCAGCCCAGATAAACCTGAGCTTGGGGTGGATGGATATACCCCCATAGGTGGTGCTAGGGGCTCCCCGCATGTAAAAAAGGCCCATAGTCCGGCTCGACCCTATTTATTCAATAATAGATTGCATTTTCATTGTTCATTGAGAATAACCAACTTTTCGCATGATTACACCAGACTCTTTTGCTTGGGTTTTTCCTCTTTATAGATGATCATCGTGCTACACCCTTCGAGGATACTGCACAACGGAGACAAAGGCGTAGACATGCAGCAGGCCCCGTTCAAAGGTTTCTTTCTAGATTAAGACCCTATGTAAACCTTTTTTATTGTCTCTTGTTGCTTTACCCCCCCCCCCCCCCCCGGGGTACGCAAAACAACCAAGAGGGATACTAGCGTTATTGGCAAGCTTTTTCATCACGCCAGATTAATGCATGTACCTGGAAAACCAGGGATCATTATCGAGGGCGGTGCTCAGCCCAGCATAAGTTAAAAAGTCTGAATACCTTAGGGAGTGTTCGGCGTCACGAGTTTGGCCTTATATGCATCAGCTCCGAACCATGTCTTTGGTTAATAGTTGGGTTTGCCCGGCTCCCGTGTTTTGCTACCTTACGTTCCACTCTATCGGCTAAGGTGGCACCGGGAGAACTTCTGTGATTTTGCCCCGGTTCATCTGAATGAGCACCTCAGTAGAGAAAGCCGAAAACTGACTGTCATGATAAAGCGAGAGACTGGTCAACCACTCGAGGACTCAGCGGAATCTTCGTGATTCCTCCGCATTAACGAAGGACCGGTTTCCCGGTCACGTATGTACGCGCACCGTATTCGGATGAACGCGGACATACCAGGGGCTGTATAGCAGCCCCACCGTCAAACTCCTATGGCTAAGTGAAAGTGTTAAAGCTATATAGTCTGATTGCCTTGTTCACCGCGCTATCACCTCCTTATATGGACCAAGATGTTGGATCACGTGTGAGTATGCGCTTTACCGAACACCCCCGCATTATATGCGTGGGGGCTGAAGCCGACGACTGCAAACTTTCAGGTTATATACATACATACATAAACGGCCACACAGGAGGCACTCAATACTTTACGGGCAAAAGTATAAAATGTAGCCTTTATAATCAAAATAGCCTTGTTTGTACAATCAAGATGTATGTCACTAGAACATGGTACCCTTTGAGCACTGAGCCTCTATTGAACGGGCACCTTCGAGGACTTCTTCAAAATAGTGCTCAGGCGAGTCCTGACCCCCAGGCGGACCCCTGGCTGCAACAGCGGTGGCCTCCATCTCTGCGCAATATGTCTTAACATAGGCAAGATCCATCCGCGCACCTTCTATGCACGCCAACCTCTTGACAGCGTCGATATGCGGCACATCACGAAGAAATCGTTGCACTAAACCAAAATAACTATCCGAAATTGGTTCCTTCGGCCAAAGATGATCCACGACAGACCTCATGGCAAGCCCGGACAACCTATGGAGCTCGGCCCATTCGGCCATTTGCTCATTCAACAGTAGCGGACGCCATGGATTACTAAACTGCGACCAGAACAATCTTTCCACCTGATGATATTTTTGATCTTTGAAATACTCAGTCGCATCAGTAGCACTTTTTGCTAAATCCAAGTATGCGTCTGCCGAACTCCACAATTGGTCAAGAGGGGCATACTTCGGATCGCCGAACTTCGTCCGCAATAAGAAGGGCTTCCCAGCCGCGATATCTTCGGCTTGACAAAGCTCCTCCCGCGCCTCTCTGATTTCAGAGCGTGTTTCCTTAGCTGCTTCCAAAGCCTTCTTGAAGTCAGCTGCTTTCGCTTGGTTTTCCCTTTCCAGGAGCTTATAGCGGCTGGTGGCATTTTGCAGCTCAAGAGCCATGTTGGCTATTTTATCTTTGCACCAGCGATGAGCAGCCTATTTGGCTTTCAACTCTTTGGCTGCCTTCACGGCGGCCGCATCGCTTCTCCTGGCTTCTTCTTTGGCTCGAGCAAGCTCTGCCCGAAGGGTCTCGATGGCGGTAGTTCCATCTGCAGTCAAAGCATGTTATAGATGCTAGCATTACGCTCCTCTTAATATTTGTTGACCACCCGAACATACATACCCTGTGCCTCGTCAAGCCGCTTGTTCACAAGTGTCATTTGCCACATCAAGCTGCCGCCAAAATCAGCAGTTCGGTCAGCCGCCGGATCTGCAGCCGCCTGCGTACGAAAGCAGCGCCGTTATTACTTAAGACTATGATCCTCTGCTCACCGCGCTTGGGCGGCAACCAGAGTCTCAGGGGCTACTATCTGTACAGAGCACACCTAGCATGTGCGGTACATTCAAAAATATATATATTACCTTGCATACTTCAAAGCCTCTTAGCAGGCTCGCAAAAGCTTCATTCAACCCGCTTTTGGCGGATGAGATTCTCTCAACCATTGTACCCATTAAAGTACGATGTGCCTCTGAGATAGCCGCTTGCTCCAAAAGATCCATCAACGTGTCCGGTTGTACACCGGACAGTCCCGGGCTTTTTCTGTTGGTCTCCTTAGGAGCCAAGAACTCCGGACTTCGGGCGGCCGAAGAGTTACCTTCTCGCCTTTGCGGATCAGGGGAAATCCTCTGCAACGACACCTCGGGGTTGTCTGTCTCACGAGGCGGGGAAGCAGGAGGAGGCGTTTCGCTCTCCATCATCTCCGGAAGAAGATCCCCCGAAGACAAACATTCTGGAGACGGGCTATGAGCCAGACTGCAAAACATATATTTCGGTTGTTGTTCTCAGAAAAAGAGCGGGGCATATTTACCTATGTGCCTCTGATCACTTACAGTTTGGCTGACGGCCGACCCCCTTGCGAGTGCTGCGCGGTAAGGATGCCCTCCAGGGCAGGACCCCTGGTGAAGGTTTCTTTCCTCGTTTGGAAACCTCTGTTTCCAAGTCTTTAGGGGCGGCCCTTTTCTTCCCGTGGGGAGAAGGGATTCTAGACTCACCTCCCCGAACACCCTTCTTTGCGGAGGCACTAATTCCCCCGGTTTGGATGTGTAACGTATGAAGCCCGCCTTCGGCTTCTTTGTTCCTCCCCTCATTTTCTCCTGAGGGCACTTGATACGGTGCGTGAGCCACCATCCTGGTTATCAAGGGATCTGGCGAGCCTTCGGGAAGAGGGGACGAACACCTGATCATCTCCGCCTTCCTTACACTACTAGGAAAAGGCATGCTAGTGGCGCACCAGTTTTGCCTTCTAGTGGCGCACTACTCGTGCGCCACTAGCATCACGCCATTAGAATTTTTTTCTAATGGCGCAGCTGCGCCATTAGAATCTGGTATTCTAATGGTGCACCACTGGTGCGTCATTAGTATGGCCCACGGTGCGCCATTAGTATCTGGTATACTAATGGCGCGCCGCATAGAAGTGCGCCATTAGTAACAACTTTTTTCAAAAAAAAAAAATTAGAATTTTTTTTAAGTTTTTTTCAAATTTGTTTCGTTTTTTTCTTAATCTCAGGTCACCCATCCTCACACTACTCCAGCCCAAGCACGCTTAACTTCAGAGTTCTATCCAACCCCAGCAAAAGCTCACTTCACAGGCACTTGTTGATATATTTAGCATATCAATCCTATTATACATTGTTGATGTCTAGGACTTTGTTCATGTTCATGACTATGATGAACTTTTGAAAAATATTTCAAACTTCCCGGTCATATTACGTATCATTTTTTGAAAAAAAATTCAAAACCAATTTTTTTTGAATTTTTTTGCCTCTAGATCTTGAAAGCCCCGTAACTTTTTTTTCTGTTAGGTGTTTGGGGATTTTGAAA
Source organism: Triticum timopheevii (assembly GCA_963921465.1). NCBI lineage: Eukaryota > Viridiplantae > Streptophyta > Magnoliopsida > Poales > Poaceae > Triticum > Triticum timopheevii. The sequence goes on along the minus strand of OY997270.1, from coordinate 480,615,022 downwards.
ATGTTTAACGGGGTTCCCCCATGTTAAATTCGAATGTAACTTTTCGAGTAGATGATTTTTCATATATAAAACTTTTTAATCCTAGTTCGGATGCAAAAGTTATGCCCATTTTACAAATTTCCAGAGAGATTTTGCAAATAAAGTCGAAATTTATATTTGTAAATTTTCCCAACAACTAGACTAGTAATGGCGCACCACACCCACGGTGCGCCACTACTAGTTTTGAAAAAATATATAAAAAAATTAAAAATTTTCTTGAATTTTTTTTTAAAAAAACTTAGTAATGGCGCACCGGTGGACAGTGCGCCATTACTAGTACTAACAATTTTTTTAATTTTTTTTTCAAAACTTCTAGTAGCGCACGGTGGGTGCGGTGCGCCATTACTATGTCAACTAGTAATGGCGCACTGTCCCACGGTGCGCCATTAGTAACAATTTTTTTATTTATTTTTTCAAAACTTCTAATGGCGCACCTGTATGTGGTGCGCCATTGCTATATACTAATGGCACGCCACACATGTGGTGCACCATTAGTGTCCATTTCATCTATAGCCGTTTTCCTAGTAGTGTTATCCAGTCCTGGCGGAGGGCAATTTTTCAGAGTGATGTTGTGACAAATATAATAATAGCAGGTTCGGTCGCGGAGTTACTTACTCGGGTATCTGGACGGTTGCACTTCAGACCCACATCCTCGGTGGTGACTGGACACTTTATTCGTGATCCGAAAAACAATCGATACATCCCTTCGAGCGTCACGCCGAAGAAGTGTTGAATAGTTTGTGGTCCTTCCGGGTTGAACTCCCACAAACGGAGAGATCGACGTTGGCATGGCAGGACCCGACAAACTACCATTACTTGAATTACTTTGACGAGACTGGCATCCCTCTTGAGGAGATCTCGGATGCGACTCTACAATGTCAGCACATCATTTGCTGGCCCCCAGTCCAGCCCTTTGTTGACCTATGATGACAGTTGGGGCGGAGGGCCGGGGCGGAAGGCCGTGGCGGCCGTCTGCTTTGTACCTCGGGGCGCTGTGATGTAAAACCACTCCCGTTGCCATAAGTCGGACACCTCCGGAAAGGAACCCTTTGGCCATAGGGCCTCGGCACCTTTGCTTATTATAGCACCTCCGCATTCCGCGTGTCGCCCGTCGATCATCTTAGACTTCACATGTTGATGTCGAAGCCATGTGCATGAAGTATGTTCTGCTTGCATGTCCTAGGAATTAATAAAAATGCTTCATTTTTCAAAAAGAAATTTTTGGTCTGGGCGCTAGACTAGCAGGAGTTGTGTTGACACACCGCGGTTACAGCTGCAATATACTCCGCTTCATGGGATGATAATGCGACCACCTTCTGCTTTTGTTATAGCCAACTCACTATGCTTCCTCCCAAGAAATATGCCACGCCAGAGGTACTTTTACAGTCGTCCATGTCTCCTGCCATGTCGCTATCACTGTAGCATCATATTCCCGTCATCTCCTTCCTCGGCCATGAACGCCTGTTGCTTCGGTGCTTCCTCACTGTTAGCCTTGAAGTGAGCGAGGAGGCCACACTTATGACACCTCACTTTTCTGATGTCAAACTTCCTCCTCGGTGGTGCAGGCGCATCCTCGTCGTCCGAGTCAGTGAAGTTCTTTCTCACCTAGCGCTACTTCTCCTTCCCCTTCTTCTTGCCGCTGCTTGTGGATCCGCCTTGCTTTTCTTTCAACAGGGCGATCCATTGCGCCTTTGTCAGCATCAGGTGCTCACTTGCCTCCGCATCACCGAAACTGAGACAAATTCTCTCATCACGAGCCTTGAACCTTCCGACGAGATCCTCAACCACGAGAGTTTTCAGGTCGAGACATTGCTCGATCGACGTGACGATCTGGATGTAGCGTGCCGGCGCGGCACGCAAAAATCATCGGACGATCGTAACTTCTTCTAGGGTTGAACCATAGTTGCGTATGCCGTTGACGAGGGTCTTGAGACGGGCGGCAAACTGATCATCTGTCTCACTTTCATCCATCTTTAGACACTCGTAACTTCTCATCAGGGACTGGAGGTGTGCTTCCTTGACACGGTCATGACCCTGGTGCAGGATCTTGATGGTCTCCCATGCCTCCTTCGCTGAGTTCCTTCCGACGAGGTGCTGTAGCACGTCCTACGGCATGGCGGAGTAGATCCCCGTTAACGCCTGACGATCCTTCCAGTACTTCGCCGCGCCCTTCGCGTACTCGGCGCCACCGGGGTTGACGGCTTCCCAGAGCTCAGCTCCCTCCATCGTGACCTCCATGTTCATCGCCCATAGTGCGTAGTCCTCTCGATCCAGACGGGGGAATTGCGACCACCCCACCATCGGCATCGGTGCTCCCGTTCCAGCCGTCACGATCTCCTTGCCTGTGTTCGACATGATCCTTCGAGTGCTTTCCGAAGATCATGACCGACAAACCAAACTCTGATACCAATTATTGGCACAGGCCCGGCCTCGACGCTGCGATCCGACATGTACTTTCCGGCGAGACGCGCGCACGAGACTAGCTCGAGTACTTTCCGAGCTAACCAGTTGGAGACGCAGACGGCGTACGCGCACGTATACACCAAGCAACCAAGCAGCCTAGCTGCTGGATGGATTCCTCTTGAGTGCTAGCTTATGCCCACGTACGAACTAGGAAACGATCAGCCGCCGGCACCTTCGAGCGACACTGCACGTCGACGGAATACGCACAACAAGAACACACAATCGATATGATGGCTAACAGGGCCGTGTCCTGCGATTTGTATTGCTTTCAATCTGAGTTGTAAATCTTACAGGGGTACACGAGTATATAAAGGAGCTAGCCTAACAAAGTTAATTAAACTATCCAAATACTACTCGGATGACTATTCCAGTCCAAGCCGGACATGGACTCCTGATCGTGGTTAATTCCAACATCCTCCTGGTAAATATCTCTCACATGGCCAGAAATAGATGTAGCAAATGATCTTCTTGCCTGCTACCTTGCTATTGTTTCCTATCCTCCAATTGATTCCTTGGAATCTTTGCCAGATGAAAACAATTAAAGTCATATGCCCAAGGACTACCCGCGACCAATAAAAGTCGCCCCGGATCACCGGATTTCCCTGGCCACTCACACCACATGGTCAAAACCCACGCTCAACCACTCCCAATGGACTCAAGACCTAGACTTAAAAAAGTGAATTATAAACAATGTTCTACTCTCTTCGTCCCATAATATAGATCGTTTTTCAAGTTTATTAGCTTGAAAAATGATCTTATATTATGGGACGGAGGGAGTATTATTTTGTGGGACCTTGAATCTTCTTGATGTTGTGGTACTATTGCAGACCTACTACGTAAAGCGCATCACCCTCTTCAACTGGAGACAAAAACCTTATCATGTTACAATAGGTTGTTTATAAAAGGTCTCCTGAGTAACTGACAAGAAGAAATGTGTCACCAAACAAATATACTTTGTCCAAAGTAAATTAATTTTTCATAGGAAACCTATTTTTCTTTTTCTTTTTAGCTACCAGTAATGACAGTTATCCCTGGTTCAGTTCGTAAAGTGTTTTGTGCATACATCATGCTAGCGTTCTTAAAGAAAAAAATGCCACGTTGAAGGCAAGCCACGAATCATTGGTCATGTGCACAAGTACTGCTCGCAACCTGTAAAATCAGCCACTTCCCTCGCCAGTGGCCGAGCTTAGTACAAGGCTGAGGGGGCTGTGGCCCCCAGCCCAAGACAAAACAATGAAGAAAATTTATTATGCATGGCTTAGATTTGGAAAATATCAATCATTTGCCCTCCTAATTGTTCATATTTTCGCTTTGGCCCCCCTGAGATTGCTGTCAAGCTCCGCCACTGTCCCTCGCCACTCACATCACGGTAACGCACTCACGTTGAGTTACCCGGAGTCATTTGCTACCTAGCGAGTAGGCTCATAGTTGTGGCCTCATTTTGATGCGCTTTATTTTATTCTTGTGTAGAGATGAAGGTTGTTGATGATGACAATGCATCATACCGACCTATGTACGCTATTGGCCTGAGAAAAGATACGAATGAGCGGCATCAGAAAATTTTCGGACGCAAATATTTCCTTTGTCGGTGGGGTAGCAGCAGAAGAAATGGCCATCCTGGTCTACAAGGGAACGTTTTCCGGTGCCTGTTGGCCTAGCATGCATGTGGCCTTGCTCTGCTGCTATCCAGTACGTGCACGCATAGGGAAAGTTGTAATTTGAACCCGTCACCGCAGTACAAGTTTGGCAAGATACCGAGGGGCATGCATAACGGGCCGATGTGCCAATGGACCGGTCACAATCATTGAGCTTGTGAACTTTACGTGTGTGAGAGTTCTTACAAGTTGCTTATTACGACGTAGGAGGAACTACAACAGAATTTCGGCCTAGGTGCAAAAATGAGGGGAAAAAACAATCCTAAATTGTCGATCAAACAAGGATGGTACAGACACTAGTAGAAAAGGGGGCAATGGTTCAGATCGGGTCAGCCCATTAGTCCCGGTTCAATCCAGAACCGGGACCAATGGGTGCATTGGACCAGGTTCGTGAGCCCCGGGGGCCGGCCGGGCCACGTGGGCCATTGGTCCCGGTTCGACTGGACCTATTGGTCCCGGTTGGTGGGACGAACCGGGACCAATGGGCCTCGCTCCTGGCCCACCACCATTGGTCCCGGTTGGTGGCGTGAACCGGGACGAAAGGCTTCCCTTTAGTCCCGGTTCGTGGCACGAACCGGGACCAATTAGTTGCCTATATATACCCCTCGCCCGCGAGCAGAATAATCCCAGTGCTCTGTTTTTCGTGGCCGGCAAGGGGAAAGCTTTGTGGTGCTCTAGCTCACCTCCTATGCACACGAGGTGTTCGATGGAATGCCCGAGCCACACTACTTACGCTTTCTCCTCTCCAAGCTCCATTTTCCTCAATATTTGTCTAGGTTTAGCGGTCCGTCACGTCCCGTCCCCGTCTTCACCGCCGTCGATCGCTCGCGCCGATCTCGTCGCCGGCATCACCGTGGTGAGCCTCTTGTTCTTATTTTCTTTCTGAAAGGAAAAAAAAATTCTTACTTGTATATTTATATAGATACTTGTATAATTTTCTTACTTTTATTATTGCATCTTATATAGTGCGATGGTTTTGGTATCCGCCCCCGTCGGCCCTCGTCCTGTCTATGATTCGGATGTGGTATATATTATCTTTTCATAACTATTGGTTCATTTATTATTTATGACAATTATGCCGACCAACGTGACATAGATTTTATTTATCTAGGAGGTTGTTGAACCGGAAATTCCAACCGACCCTATTGTCGAGAGGTTAAATTTAGTTGAAGAAGAAAACAATTTGTTGAAGGAAAAAATTAAAAAAATTGAGAAGGAGAAGATGATATTGGAGTTGCATGTTGCGGATGTCGTCGGTGATCACAAGACCAAGATGGATGCAATGCGCTTGAAGATTAGAAAGATTAGAAAATATGCCATTCATACCGAGGCTTGGTATCATTATGCCGTTGGATCAGTTGTTACATTGGTTGCGATTATGATCGCATTTGTTTTCGCATTGAAATGTTTTACTAGAGTGAAGCGGCGGGATCTCAAGCAACTTAAATGTATCTATAAAAGTTAGATAAAGAACAATACTTTTGTGACAACAAGCTCAGCTCTCTCAAATCAGAAAAACGTTGATGCCTCATCTCCTCCTAGTGTTATATAATCTTATTTTTAAGGTGAAGTTTTATAATATCATTACACATATTTGTTGCATGGAATCCATGAGTGCGTGAGTATAGAAAAATTAAGAGCCACCATGCCTGCCTATGCACGCACTCAACTCGCGTGCACTCACATAACCATAAATATGTTAGCATTGGCCCCAAATATCCCTCAAATTGCTCCTCAATCCCTTGGGCACTGCATTTTCCACAAACGCAATGAACATGCTACACTGATACCAGAATTAGCCCGTACCTGAACATTATAAGATGCTTGATTGTGCGCACCCATGGGCAGATTAAGGCCCCAGGCAGAAGGGGCGGCGGCCTGGGGCGTGAGGCCCATCTCTTACGTGTACTGTAGCACTATAGCTACACTAAATGCTACTGTAAACGAAGGTTGCCTGGGCCTGGCCTATTACTGAGTCCGCCACTATGCACTCCCATGAGTTCCACTTGGTTGGTGCATAACTCGAGAAATCTTCTGCCATATTAGTGTTTACAGGAATCTAAAATGTCAGTTATGGTTCTGAGAAAGCCTGACTATACAACACGGTCCATCGTGAGCTCAGGATCACCACCTGGGATTCAGCCTACTCGTCGACATCGACGTGTATGAAGAACCCATCAGAAGGGGTTGCAACATTTTCTGTAAAACATAAATTAAGCAACATGAGTACAAAGGTACTCAGCAAGACTTACATCAGATCCTACATACATGCACATTATCAAGAAAGGTTGGTGGGGTTATTGCAGCAAGCCAGCTTTGACTCTTGGCTAAGCTATCTTACGAGACTCGAACTCGAAATTGTTTTGCGCACACGAGTCCACTACTCACCACTTCAATACACTACCGAGGATCCACCTCCGTCATCCTACGGGGGAGCCATCCTCGGCACTCACGCTTATCTTGAGGCTTTTCATAGTATCCATTTACTTGTCTATGAACTGTGTAGGCATCCAAGTAGTCCTTTACCGTGGACGCGGCTATTCGAATAGATAATGTTAACCCTACAGGGGTGTACTTATTCATACATGCTCTCACCACTTACCGCCATTTACACGACATGTACTCGGCAACCTTCAAGCGGAAGCCCAACGTGGGTGTCGGCCACGACCTACCTAAACACCTAAGTCTCTAGTCCAGTTTTATCGCCTATTCAGGTTCCATCCGTAGGGAGTCCAGCCGAGGTTTCCACATACGGCCCCGAACGATGTGTACAGGGTTCCAAGACACGTAACATGTGCCCGGCATGCCCAGCCACGTACCTACCGCATCACAGCCCACCCCGCGGGTTAGCGCTATCCACGGCCTCCAGTAAGCTACAAACACCAGAAACTACTTGCAACTCCTGGACAGAGGTCTAGGGTGAATAAGAAGCCGAGAGGGTCCATTGGTTTCGGACCCAATGCATGGTAGTAGCTGATTCTTAAATCACACATACAGATCTCAGTGCTTAAGGACAGTTCCAATGAAACAACCCACCATGTACTCCTACATGGCCTCTCATCGATACCTTTACCAAATCGTGTTCAACACATCACTCTTATTACCGACATGATCATTTCACTCTAGCCCATCACCCAGATGAACCAGACCTGACTCAACTCTAAGCATAGCAGGCATAGTAAGGTAGGATTAATACATACACATGGCTCAATCAAATCCTACACATGCTAGTGGGTTTCATCTAGTTACTGTGGCAATGACAGGTCATGCAGAGGAAATGGGTTCAACTACCATAGCACACAACAGTTTGAAACACGTTGTCTTAATGCAGTAAAAGAGAGCAGAGGCGAAAACATGGGATTGTATCGATATGATCAAATGGTTGGTTCCTTGCCTTGCGGGTCCGGGGACTCGTAATGCTCCTCGTTAGGATATTCGTGATACTCCTCGGGGGCAGAACCTGCCGCAGAGAGCACCGATACACAAACATCACCAAACAATATGCAACAATATGATGCATGCATGAGACATGGAAAAATGAGGTTATTGGGCTAATGCAACTAAGACCAGATGGTTTTGAACCATTTTGAATCAAAGATCCAAGTTTCAAGCTCATAAATGGCCCTTAATAGTGCTTTATCTTGTTATGCACTAAACATCAGGTTATCTTGCTTAAATATGCATGAAACCAGTACAGATGGATAGATTGGATTTTTCTGATCATTTTTCATATATAAGACTTTGCATTTGGAGCTACAGATTAATTGCTATGATTTTTTGAAGTTTGTAATATTTTCTGGAATTTCCTGTATTAGAATAATTCCAGTAATTGAATTATTGCGTCAGCCTTGTGTCAGGGTGACTTCTGCAGTCAACGGGGACGGTCCATGTCAAACCTGACCAGTGGGTCCCGCGTGTCAGTGTCTTAGTCTAACTAACTATTAGTTAATACTAATCGTAGTTAATTAGCAGGGTTGGGCCCCACCTGTCATATACCCAGGGGGGTCAAACTGGGCCCACCGTGGTCAAACGGGGTCAAACTCGTCGGCGTTTAGCCGCCAGCGAGGCCAAACGCGGCGGTGCGGTGCGGGTTTCTTGCTCCGGCGACCAAAAAGGCGGCGGAGGGCACCTACATGATGCTGGAGGCGAGCCGCATCCAGCATTGGTGGTGGTTGGGCTCGGAGTCACCGGAAACAACGCCGGCGACGAGTTTGGTGGCGGCTGGAGGTCAGACGAGCTCGGACTCGTCCCTAGGGGGCACGACGAGGCACGTGGAGTAATGCAGTGAGCTTTTGGGGGTGCGGTAGGGTTACCGGACAAGGTGGCGTGGCCGTGGCATGGCCGGAGCCTCGTCGGCGACAAGCTCGGCGGTGGCGCGTGCGGGTGAGCTACATGCAGTCGCTACGGGGCTCGAGAGAGAGAACGGAGAGGAAGCTAGGCTCACGGTGGTTGCGACGGAGCTGATGGAGAGGTCGGGGATGAACTGCTGCGACGGTGACGGCGAAGGGGATCTCCGGCGGTGGCGGAGTCGGGCGAGGTCGATGTGGTGGCCTCGGGGCACGCGAGCGCTCGGGGCTCGGCCTGCTCGACGAAGAGGACGGTGGCGGAGCTCGTGGACATGGTCGGGCGGCGCTGAGACGGCGGTGGCTGCGGCTACGACGGCGGCGTGGCTGCGACAACATCGGCCATGGCGGAGGGGAGCGAGGGAGAGAGGCAGGGGCGAGTGGACGTGTCCAGGGGGTCGGGGGTGCGACATGGAGGTCGTCCAACCCGTCCAGCAGCGAAGCGGCAAGCAGGTGGCGCCGTGGCGAGCTCGCGCTCATCGGCGTCACCTCCCTGCCTGCCTGGCGGGGACGAAGCAGCTGGCTGGCACGGCCAGCAGAGTGCTGGGCCACCAGGTGGGCCGGGGCGTGGGTTTGGCCAGGTAAGTGGGTTTTTCATTTATTTCAGTTTTGTTCTATTTCTGTAGGTTTGTTGCATTTCTAAAAATGCTTAGGCATCATCAAAAATCACCAAGCTACACATGGCCACTGTTTGGAATATATCCAGACTGGAACATTTTAGTTTGGGATTATTTGAGCATTTGAAATATTTTATATTATTTAAATGCCCAAATTCAAATAACTAATGATTTAATCCAGTGATCTTAGGATGACCTGGAAATTTCAGCATCACTTTTGGCTGAGGTTTAAGAGCAAGGCAGAGGTGATGAACATTTTAGAAGGGCATTTCAGGTTCATTGAAAATATTTTTAGTAAACCCTAGTTGATTTCAGGGGGGTTGGGGGTTCTGTCATCCCCATTTCAAGTTTCTGATGAATGATAAACATGATGAAAACACTCTAGTGCATGAACTAGCTAGGGTGTGACAACGTGCTAAATTCATTAAAGTCTCTCTCCCTGTCTTGAGTCTCTTGGACGAACTATGTCCGACATGAGTGGGAAGCGTACGTCGAATAAATTCGTTCCCCACCCACCACCCACTTAATAGCCACTGTCAATGACCTAACCGACATGCTTGATTTCGACTCCGAAAACATCGACGGTATGCACGACGACGCAGGAGAAGAACAGGAACCACCGCCTAAAGGGCGCTGGACAGCCAACTGATCATATGATATATACATGGTGGACACGCCCAAAGAAAACAACGGCGAGGAATGGAAGGATGCAATGGAGGATAGTCCTCTTGAGAAGCAACCAAAGCGACGATGTCGGCGCCGCTCCAAATCCCGCCACAGTAAAAATAGCGATAACAGCGCAAGAAAGAATAATACCCTAGTCGACTCCAAAGGCAACAACGACCCCATGGACCCAATGATGGAGCAGGACGAGCTAGGGGACGGCGAACATAGTCCGAGGCCGATGTCTGATCAAAGCGATGGCAGAGATAAAACTCATAAACCTGTCTCCGGAGAGGAAAATAGTCCGGACGACGATGCATTCATCATCCCGAAAAGGCACTTAGAACAAGAGAACCTCTATAGAAGGCTTATCGCCACCCGAGGAGCTTGAAGAAGCAGAAGCAAAGGCTTAAGGCCGCACAGGACACGCTCAACCGCAGATAGAACAAAGTGCTCGACATGAAGAAAAATATGGTGGCGATCGCCACACAAAGAGCTACCCAAAGTGCAAGCTGCTGCCCGAATTCGACGACGAGGCTATGGCTGTGTTTGGGCTTCTGTTTCAATAGATTCAGCTGTGGGCTTGCTGTGCTGGCAAAACTGTTGTGCTGAGGAAACAGCTGTAGTGAAGGTTAGCCGTTTGGCAACGCAGCTGTGGAAACGACTGTGAGCTGGTGAAAAGCCTGAAATGTCCTTAGAGCACTGAGATCAGTGTAACTTGTTGATTCAATGTTAATAGATTGTTTAAATGGTATTTTGACTGACAGAAAATGATTTGTTATATGGCAATGCATAAAATATTCCATAATAATGAGTTTCTCACTTTCTTGCTCATATATACATAGAATAATAGTGAGAAAAAGAATTATGTTATCACATCGCTAGTCCATGCAAGTCACAATTGCCCATACAATACAAAAGATACTCCATAACCTCTATATCTGGGGATGTTTTCGCCCTCCGGTTTACCCATTTGGCTGAAAATGACTCTCTCGTAATCACGTACATGGCACGTGTAATATTTTGGGTTCTCACTGTGTACAGTTACGTGGTGGACGTAGATCGCTGACCAAAATGCACTTTACGATCCATATAAATACAATGTAACGATGCGGCACGGGCTATGCTAGTAACTAATAATCCGTACAAAAGAGAGCTAAAGAATTAGACCGTCCATATAACTAATCCGTACAAAAGAGAGCTAAAGAATTAGACCGTACAAAAGAGAGCTAATGCATGTCAATCATATTGAGGAAGACCACGTTTAAATTCAGTTGCCCACGAACACATATTCAGGAAGACCACGACCACGACCACATATACAGCATGCACGGCATTACGGCATCGACAGCAGCAGCACCATATAGCATCGATAACAAGCAGCAGCATACAACATTGATTACATCATTACAGTATACATTCACACATCAGCGACTCCAAGCGGACGCATCACCAGCACTTAGCAACGCCGGGGCGCGACGTACATTTCGTCGAGGAACGGGCTTCGATGGGATTGACACATCATGGCAGTCTTCCTGTAAATTGCTAGAATAGGCAAGGTTAGTGTTGGGAAAATCACGAATCCCTACCAGCTTCGCTGGGAAAGTACACATCTGGTCGCTTTGGGCTATAACACGTAAAACAGGCCGAAGCTGTTTTGGACTGTCTCCACGAAGCTGCCCATGTTTAGTCGTTTGTTCCGGTTTCAGCATTTTTCCACGAGAAACTGGCTCCCCAAGCTGAAACAAACACAGCCTATAGAACCCATCCCGCCGAAAAATAATACGGCCGATTCACCAGACCAACGAGACCTCCTATACGCCGCGCCTGTGCGTCCGAACGCCGCGGCTTCGCTGAAGCGGTGCGCACACGGGCTGGCCCGATTATCAAGCGGTGAGCAAAAATTCGAAAAAGGTAGACGCGCTCATGCGGTATCGAGCTTCCGACCTCACGGTTGATTGTAGCAAGGGTAGCCAGCCGGGCTAGCGACCTCGATCAACATAATCACAGCGCCACGCTAAAAGTAGAAAGGACAGAGGCAAATATTCAAAAACATTCAACATCTTTACAATATACGTTGAACAATTTTTCAAATATGGTGAAACTTTTTGTAAAACTACACTGAAAAAATATAAAATATACGAATGGACATTTTACAGTATACATTGAACAATTTCTTAATATACGATGAACAAAATTTCAATACACAACGAACATTTTCTAATTTATGTTGAACAATTTAATAATATAAAATGAACATTTCTTTAAATCGTGATGAACATTTTTATAATGCAAGGTGAACTATTTCATACTATACGATGCACATTTTCTTAATACGCTGAAGATTTTTGTAATATGCGGTGAACTTTTTATATAATACGCAATAAAGAGAAGAAGAACAGAAACAGAAAATAAAAAGAAAACGTAAAAGAAAGAAAAATGAAAAGAAAAAAGGAACTAAAAAAATCGGAACAAAACAACTGAAAACCAGGCACAAGAGTGAAAACCTTGGAAGCCAAAAACGAAAAAAAAAACAAGAAACAAGGAAAGAGCAGCGAAACCAAAATCCGTACTTGGGCCGGCCCAAGTGGTGACTCTCTTCAGCGAAGGCTCATCCTTTTGACGCCTGCGGGCGTCAAATAGGATCCCGCAACCACCCCGTGGCCGCGACAGGGCGGCTAATGGCTCCACGCACGAGTCAGCACACGATTTACGTGAGCACCTGGACCAAAAAGCCGGTATGGCCAGGTCCATCTATGGATCCAGGAAGCTTGCTCCGGCGCAGGATCACGGCCACCAAAACGATCGAATACCAGCTCGGAATCAACACCGAACACTACAACCGTCGGTGGCATGCCATGACAAATCCAAATACAGGGGTGCCGCGCACCCCCTATGTTTCACAGATGAGCTGCTGGATCATGAATTTCCAGATGGATTTAAACCCGTAAACATAGAGGCATACGACGGAACGACAGACCCTGTGGTCTGGATTGAGGACTTTATTCTTCACATCCACAACTTGAGGACGCTTTCAAGGCTAATTTTCAAGGGACCTATATTCGACCTCCGGATGCAGACGATCTAAGTCACATAATCCAACAACCCGGAGAGTCAGCCCGTAAGCTGTGGAATCTATTTCTCATCAAGAAGAATCAAATCGTCGACTGCCCAGATGCTGAAGCCTTAGCGGCTTTCAAGCATAGTATCCGGGACGAATGGCTCGCCAGACACCTCGGCCAGGAAAAGTCGAGGACAATGGAAGCCCTAACAAGCCTTATGACCCGCTTTTGCGTGGGCGATGATAGCTGGTTGGCCCGCAGCGGAACCAGCAACCCAGGCACATCCGAAGTCAGGGATGGCAATGGGAAACGCGATGCAATAAAAACAAGCGTCAAAATAATGAAGACAACCCAGACAACATGACGGTAAACGTCGGATTCAGGGGCTCTCAACCCGGTCAACGGAAAAAGTCATTTAAAGGCGGGAGATGGACCGTCCAGCCTAAACAAAATTCTGGACAGATCATGTCAGATTCATGGCACCCCTGAAAAACCTGCAAATCACACCAACAGAGAATGTTGGGTCTTCAAGCAGGCCGGCAAGCTAAACGCCAAATACAAGGGAAGGGAGCAACTAAGTGAAGACGAGGACGAATCACGCCAGCCGAACACCGGGGGGCAGAAAAAATTTCCACCAGAGGTCAAAACAGTGAACGTGATTTACGTAACCCACATACCAAAGAGAAGGCGCAAACACGCACTCCGAGACGTATACGCTGTAGAGCCTGTTGCCCCCAAATTCAACCCATGGTCAGCCTGCCCGATCACTTTCGATCGCAAGGATCATCCAACTAGTATCCGGCATGGAGGCTCGGCCGCCTTGGTGCTCGACCCAATAATTGACGGATACCATCTCACCCGGGTCCTTATGGACGGCGGCAGTAGTCTTAATCTGATATATCAGGACACTGTCCGCAAAATGGGGATAGACCCATCAAGAATCAGGCAAAGCAGTAATACCTTTAAAGGAGTAATACCAGGTGTATAAAACCGATGTGCGGGCTCTCTAGCATTAGAGATTGTATTCGGTTCTCCCGACATCTTTTGAAGTGAAGAACTAATCATGGACATCGCTCCATTCCAAAACGGCTATCACGCACTACTCGGAAGAACAACCTTCGCCCGTTTTAATGCAGTTCCACATTATGCTTATCTTAAACTCAAGATGCCCGGTCCACGTGGCGTCATCATAATTAGCGGAAATACAGAGCGTTCTGTACGTGTGGAAGAATATGTGGCGGCTCTAGCAGCCGAACGGCCTCTCCAACCAGAATAACTGATCGGTCGTCAAGACCACTGACACGGTTAGACATGTCCGGTGCACCACTAGTTGTAGCAGCCCAGATAAACCTGAGCTTGGGGTGGATGGATATACCCCCATAGGTGGTGCTAGGGGCTCCCCGCATGTAAAAAAGGCCCATAGTCCGGCTCGACCCTATTTATTCAATAATAGATTGCATTTTCATTGTTCATTGAGAATAACCAACTTTTCGCATGATTACACCAGACTCTTTTGCTTGGGTTTTTCCTCTTTATAGATGATCATCGTGCTACACCCTTCGAGGATACTGCACAACGGAGACAAAGGCGTAGACATGCAGCAGGCCCCGTTCAAAGGTTTCTTTCTAGATTAAGACCCTATGTAAACCTTTTTTATTGTCTCTTGTTGCTTTACCCCCCCCCCCCGGGGTACGCAAAACAACCAAGAGGGATACTAGCGTTATTGGCAAGCTTTTTCATCACGCCAGATTAATGCATGTACCTGGAAAACCAGGGATCATTATCGAGGGCGGTGCTCAGCCCAGCATAAGTTAAAAAGTCTGAATACCTTAGGGAGTGTTCGGCGTCACGAGTTTGGCCTTATATGCATCAGCTCCGAACCATGTCTTTGGTTAATAGTTGGGTTTGCCCGGCTCCCGTGTTTTGCTACCTTACGTTCCACTCTATCGGCTAAGGTGGCACCGGGAGAACTTCTGTGATTTTGCCCCGGTTCATCTGAATGAGCACCTCAGTAGAGAAAGCCGAAAACTGACTGTCATGATAAAGCGAGAGACTGGTCAACCACTCGAGGACTCAGCGGAATCTTCGTGATTCCTCCGCATTAACGAAGGACCGGTTTCCCGGTCACGTATGTACGCGCACCGTATTCGGATGAACGCGGACATACCAGGGGCTGTATAGCAGCCCCACCGTCAAACTCCTATGGCTAAGTGAAAGTGTTAAAGCTATATAGTCTGATTGCCTTGTTCACCGCGCTATCACCTCCTTATATGGACCAAGATGTTGGATCACGTGTGAGTATGCGCTTTACCGAACACCCCCGCATTATATGCGTGGGGGCTGAAGCCGACGACTGCAAACTTTCAGGTTATATACATACATACATAAACGGCCACACAGGAGGCACTCAATACTTTACGGGCAAAAGTATAAAATGTAGCCTTTATAATCAAAATAGCCTTGTTTGTACAATCAAGATGTATGTCACTAGAACATGGTACCCTTTGAGCACTGAGCCTCTATTGAACGGGCACCTTCGAGGACTTCTTCAAAATAGTGCTCAGGCGAGTCCTGACCCCCAGGCGGACCCCTGGCTGCAACAGCGGTGGCCTCCATCTCTGCGCAATATGTCTTAACATAGGCAAGATCCATCCGCGCACCTTCTATGCACGCCAACCTCTTGACAGCGTCGATATGCGGCACATCACGAAGAAATCGTTGCACTAAACCAAAATAACTATCCGAAATTGGTTCCTTCGGCCAAAGATGATCCACGACAGACCTCATGGCAAGCCCGGACAACCTATGGAGCTCGGCCCATTCGGCCATTTGCTCATTCAACAGTAGCGGACGCCATGGATTACTAAACTGCGACCAGAACAATCTTTCCACCTGATGATATTTTTGATCTTTGAAATACTCAGTCGCATCAGTAGCACTTTTTGCTAAATCCAAGTATGCGTCTGCCGAACTCCACAATTGGTCAAGAGGGGCATACTTCGGATCGCCGAACTTCGTCCGCAATAAGAAGGGCTTCCCAGCCGCGATATCTTCGGCTTGACAAAGCTCCTCCCGCGCCTCTCTGATTTCAGAGCGTGTTTCCTTAGCTGCTTCCAAAGCCTTCTTGAAGTCAGCTGCTTTCGCTTGGTTTTCCCTTTCCAGGAGCTTATAGCGGCTGGTGGCATTTTGCAGCTCAAGAGCCATGTTGGCTATTTTATCTTTGCACCAGCGATGAGCAGCCTATTTGGCTTTCAACTCTTTGGCTGCCTTCACGGCGGCCGCATCGCTTCTCCTGGCTTCTTCTTTGGCTCGAGCAAGCTCTGCCCGAAGGGTCTCGATGGCGGTAGTTCCATCTGCAGTCAAAGCATGTTATAGATGCTAGCATTACGCTCCTCTTAATATTTGTTGACCACCCGAACATACATACCCTGTGCCTCGTCAAGCCGCTTGTTCACAAGTGTCATTTGCCACATCAAGCTGCCGCCAAAATCAGCAGTTCGGTCAGCCGCCGGATCTGCAGCCGCCTGCGTACGAAAGCAGCGCCGTTATTACTTAAGACTATGATCCTCTGCTCACCGCGCTTGGGCGGCAACCAGAGTCTCAGGGGCTACTATCTGTACAGAGCACACCTAGCATGTGCGGTACATTCAAAAATATATATATTACCTTGCATACTTCAAAGCCTCTTAGCAGGCTCGCAAAAGCTTCATTCAACCCGCTTTTGGCGGATGAGATTCTCTCAACCATTGTACCCATTAAAGTACGATGTGCCTCTGAGATAGCCGCTTGCTCCAAAAGATCCATCAACGTGTCCGGTTGTACACCGGACAGTCCCGGGCTTTTTCTGTTGGTCTCCTTAGGAGCCAAGAACTCCGGACTTCGGGCGGCCGAAGAGTTACCTTCTCGCCTTTGCGGATCAGGGGAAATCCTCTGCAACGACACCTCGGGGTTGTCTGTCTCACGAGGCGGGGAAGCAGGAGGAGGCGTTTCGCTCTCCATCATCTCCGGAAGAAGATCCCCCGAAGACAAACATTCTGGAGACGGGCTATGAGCCAGACTGCAAAACATATATTTCGGTTGTTGTTCTCAGAAAAAGAGCGGGGCATATTTACCTATGTGCCTCTGATCACTTACAGTTTGGCTGACGGCCGACCCCCTTGCGAGTGCTGCGCGGTAAGGATGCCCTCCAGGGCAGGACCCCTGGTGAAGGTTTCTTTCCTCGTTTGGAAACCTCTGTTTCCAAGTCTTTAGGGGCGGCCCTTTTCTTCCCGTGGGGAGAAGGGATTCTAGACTCACCTCCCCGAACACCCTTCTTTGCGGAGGCACTAATTCCCCCGGTTTGGATGTGTAACGTATGAAGCCCGCCTTCGGCTTCTTTGTTCCTCCCCTCATTTTCTCCTGAGGGCACTTGATACGGTGCGTGAGCCACCATCCTGGTTATCAAGGGATCTGGCGAGCCTTCGGGAAGAGGGGACGAACACCTGATCATCTCCGCCTTCCTTACACTACTAGGAAAAGGCATGCTAGTGGCGCACCAGTTTTGCCTTCTAGTGGCGCACTACTCGTGCGCCACTAGCATCACGCCATTAGAATTTTTTTCTAATGGCGCAGCTGCGCCATTAGAATCTGGTATTCTAATGGTGCACCACTGGTGCGTCATTAGTATGGCCCACGGTGCGCCATTAGTATCTGGTATACTAATGGCGCGCCGCATAGAAGTGCGCCATTAGTAACAACTTTTTTCAAAAAAAAAAAATTAGAATTTTTTTTAAGTTTTTTTCAAATTTGTTTCGTTTTTTTCTTAATCTCAGGTCACCCATCCTCACACTACTCCAGCCCAAGCACGCTTAACTTCAGAGTTCTATCCAACCCCAGCAAAAGCTCACTTCACAGGCACTTGTTGATATATCTAGCATATCAATCCTATTATACATTGTTGATGTCTAGGACTTTGTTCATGTTCATGACTATGATGAACTTTTGAAAAATATTTCAAACTTCCCGGTCATATTACGTATCATTTTTTGAAAAAAAATTCAAAACCAATTTTTTTTGAATTTTTTTGCCTCTAGATCTTGAAAGCCCCGTAACTTTTTTTTTTGTTAGGTGTTTGGGGATTTTGAAAATGTTTAACGGGGTTCCCCCATGTTAAATTCGAATGTAACTTTTCGAGTAGATGATTTTTCATATATAAAACTTTTTAATCCTAGTTCGGATGCAAAAGTTATGCCCATTTTACAAATTTCCAGAGAGATTTTGCAAATAAAGTCGAAATTTATATTTGTAAATTTTCCCAACAACTAGACTAGTAATGGCGCACCACACCCACGGTGCGCCACTACTAGTTTTGAAAAAATATATAAAAAAATTAAAATTTTTCTTGAATTTTTTTTTAAAAAAACTTAGTAATGGCGCACCGGTGGACAGTGCGCCATTACTAGTACTAACAATTTTTTTAATTTTTTTTTCAAAACTTCTAGTAGCGCACGGTGGGTGCGGTGCGCCATTACTATGTCAACTAGTAATGGCGCACTGTCCCACGGTGCGCCATTAGTAACAATTTTTTTTATTTATTTTTTCAAAACTTCTAATGGCGCACCTGTATGTGGTGCGCCATTGCTATATACTAATGGCACGCCACACATGTGGTGCACCATTAGTGTCCATTTCATCTATAGCCGTTTTCCTAGTAGTGTTATCCAGTCCTGGCGGAGGGCAATTTTTCAGAGTGATGTTGTGACAAATATAATAATAGCAGGTTCGGTCGCGGAGTTACTTACTCGGGTATCTGGACGGTTGCACTTCAGACCCACATCCTCGGTGGTGACTGGACACTTTATTCGTGATCCGAAAAACAATCGATACATCCCTTCGAGCGTCACGCCGAAGAAGTGTTGAATAGTTTGTGGTCCTTCCGGGTTGAACTCCCACAAACGGAGAGATCGACGTTGGCATGGCAGGACCCGACAAACTACCATTACTTGAATTACTTTGACGAGACTGGCATCCCTCTTGAGGAGATCTCGGATGCGACTCTACAATGTCAGCACATCATTTGCTGGCCCCCAGTCCAGCCCTTTGTTGACCTATGATGACAGTTGGGGCGGAGGGCCGGGGCGGAAGGCCGTGGCGGCCGTCTGCTTTGTACCTCGGGGCGCTGTGATGTAAAACCACTCCCGTTGCCATAAGTCGGACACCTCCGGAAAGGAACCCTTTGGCCATAGGGCCTCGGCACCTTTGCTTATTATAGCACCTCCGCATTCCGCGTGTCGCCGGTCGATCATCTTAGACTTCACATGTTGATGTCGAAGCCATGTGCATGAAGTATGTTCTGCTTGCATGTCCTAGGAATTAATAAAAATGCTTCATTTTTCAAAAAGAAATTTTTGGTCTGGGCGCTAGACTAGCAGGAGTTGTGTTGACACACCGCGGTTACAGCTGCAATATACTCCGCTTCATGGGATGATAATGCGACCACCTTCTGCTTTTGTTATAGCCAACTCACTATGCTTCCTCCCAAGAAATATGCCACGCCAGAGGTACTTTTACAGTCGTCCATGTCTCCTGCCATGTCGCTATCACTGTAGCATCATATTCCCGTCATCTCCTTCCTCGGCCATGAACGCCTGTTGCTTCGGTGCTTCCTCACTGTTAGCCTTGAAGTGAGCGAGGAGGCCACACTTATGACACCTCACTTTTCTGATGTCAAACTTCCTCCTCGGTGGTGCAGGCGCATCCTCGTCGTCCGAGTCAGTGAAGTTCTTTCTCACCTAGCGCTACTTCTCCTTCCCCTTCTTCTTGCCGCTGCTTGTGGATCCGCCTTGCTTTTCTTTCAACAGGGCGATCCATTGCGCCTTTGTCAGCATCAGGTGCTCACTTGCCTCCGCATCACCGAAACTGAGACAAATTCTCTCATCACGAGCCTTGAACCTTCCGACGAGATCCTCAACCACGAGAGTTTTCAGGTCGAGACATTGCTCGATCGACGTGACGATCTGGATGTAGCGTGCCGGCGCGGCACGCAAAAATCATCGGACGATCGTAACTTCTTCTAGGGTTGAACCATAGTTGCGTATGCCGTTGACGAGGGTCTTGAGACGGGCGGCAAACTGATCATCTGTCTCACTTTCATCCATCTTTAGACACTCGTAACTTCTCATCAGGGACTGGAGGTGTGCTTCCTTGACACGGTCATGACCCTGGTGCAGGATCTTGATGGTCTCCCATGCCTCCTTCGCTGAGTTCCTTCCGACGAGGTGCTGTAGCACGTCCTACGGCATGGCGGAGTAGATCCCCGTTAACGCCTGACGATCCTTCCAGTACTTCGCCGCGCCCTTCGCGTACTCGGCGCCACCGGGGTTGACGGCTTCCCAGAGCTCAGCTCCCTCCATCGTGACCTCCATGTTCATCGCCCATAGTGCGTAGTCCTCTCGATCCAGACGGGGGAATTGCGACCACCCCACCATCGGCATCGGTGCTCCCGTTCCAGCCGTCACGATCTCCTTGCCTGTGTTCGACATGATCCTTCGAGTGCTTTCCGAAGATCATGACCGACAAACCAAACTCTGATACCAATTATTGGCACAGGCCCGGCCTCGACGCTGCGATCCGACATGTACTTTCCGGCGAGACGCGCGCACGAGACTAGCTCGAGTACTTTCCGAGCTAACCAGTTGGAGACGCAGACGGCGTACGCGCACGTATACACCAAGCAACCAAGCAGCCTAGCTGCTGGATGGATTCCTCTTGAGTGCTAGCTTATGCCCACGTACGAACTAGGAAACGATCAGCCGCCGGCACCTTCGAGCGACACTGCACGTCGACGGAATACGCACAACAAGAACACACAATCGATATGATGGCTAACAGGGCCGTGTCCTGCGATTTGTATTGCTTTCAATCTGAGTTGTAAATCTTACAGGGGTACACGAGTATATAAAGGAGCTAGCCTAACAAAGTTAATTAAACTATCCAAATACTACTCGGATGACTATTCCAGTCCAAGCCGGACATGGACTCCTGATCGTGGTTAATTCCAACATCCTCCTGGTAAATATCTCTCACATGGCCAGAAATAGATGTAGCAAATGATCTTCTTGCCTGCTACCTTGCTATTGTTTCCTATCCTCCAATTGATTCCTTGGAATCTTTGCCAGATGAAAACAATTAAAGTCATATGCCCAAGGACTACCCGCGACCAATAAAAGTCGCCCCGGATCACCGGATTTCCCTGGCCACTCACACCACATGGTCAAAACCCACGCTCAACCACTCCCAATGGACTCAAGACCTAGACTTAAAAAAGTGAATTATAAACAATGTTCTACTCTCTTCGTCCCATAATATAGATCGTTTTTCAAGTTTATTAGCTTGAAAAATGATCTTATATTATGGGACGGAGGGAGTATTATTTTGTGGGACCTTGAATCTTCTTGATGTTGTGGTACTATTGCAGACCTACTACGTAAAGCGCATCACCCTCTTCAACTGGAGACAAAAACCTTATCATGTTACAATAGGTTGTTTATAAAAGGTCTCCTGAGTAACTGACAAGAAGAAATGTGTCACCAAACAAATATACTTTGTCCAAAGTAAATTAATTTTTCATAGGAAACCTATTTTTCTTTTTCTTTTTAGCTACCAGTAATGACAGTTATCCCTGGTTCAGTTCGTAAAGTGTTTTGTGCATACATCATGCTAGCGTTCTTAAAGAAAAAAATGCCACGTTGAAGGCAAGCCACGAATCATTGGTCATGTGCACAAGTACTGCTCGCAACCTGTAAAATCAGCCACTTCCCTCGCCAGTGGCCGAGCTTAGTACAAGGCTGAGGGGGCTGTGGCCCCCAGCCCAAGACAAAACAATGAAGAAAATTTATTATGCATGGCTTAGATTTGGAAAATATCAATCATTTGCCCTCCTAATTGTTCATATTTTCGCTTTGGCCCCCCTGAGATTGCTGTCAAGCTCCGCCACTGTCCCTCGCCACTCACATCACGGTAACGCACTCACGTTGAGTTACCCGGAGTCATTTGCTACCTAGCGAGTAGGCTCATAGTTGTGGCCTCATTTTGATGCGCTTTATTTTATTCTTGTGTAGAGATGAAGGTTGTTGATGATGACAATGCATCATACCGACCTATGTACGCTATTGGCCTGAGAAAAGATACGAATGAGCGGCATCAGAAAATTTTCGGACGCAAATATTTCCTTTGTCGGTGGGGTAGCAGCAGAAGAAATGGCCATCCTGGTCTACAAGGGAACGTTTTCCGGTGCCTGTTGGCCTAGCATGCATGTGGCCTTGCTCTGCTGCTATCCAGTACGTGCACGCATAGGGAAAGTTGTAATTTGAACCCGTCACCGCAGTACAAGTTTGGCAAGATACCGAGGGGCATGCATAACGGGCCGATGTGCCAATGGACCGGTCACAATCATTGAGCTTGTGAACTTTACGTGTGTGAGAGTTCTTACAAGTTGCTTATTACGACGTAGGAGGAACTACAACAGAATTTCGGCCTAGGTGCAAAAATGAGGGGAAAAAACAATCCTAAATTGTCGATCAAACAAGGATGGTACAGACACTAGTAGAAAAGGGGGCAATGGTTCAGATCGGGTCAGCCCATTAGTCCCGGTTCAATCCAGAACCGGGACCAATGGGTGCATTGGACCAGGTTCGTGAGCCCCGGGGGCCGGCCGGGCCACGTGGGCCATTGGTCCCGGTTCGACTGGACCTATTGGTCCCGGTTGGTGGGACGAACCGGGACCAATGGGCCTCGCTCCTGGCCCACCACCATTGGTCCCGGTTGGTGGCGTGAACCGGGACGAAAGGCTTCCCTTTAGTCCCGGTTCGTGGCACGAACCGGGACCAATTAGTTGCCTATATATACCCCTCGCCCGCGAGCAGAATAATCCCAGAGCTCTGTTTTTCGTGGCCGGCAAGGGGAAAGCTTTGTGGTGCTCTAGCTCACCTCCTATGCACACGAGGTGTTCGATGGAATGCCCGAGCCACACTACTTACGCTTTCTCCTCTCCAAGCTCCATTTTCCTCAATATTTGTCTAGGTTTAGCGGTCCGTCACGTCCCGTCCCCGTCTTCACCGCCGTCGATCGCTCGCGCCGATCTCGTCGCCGGCATCACCGTGGTGAGCCTCTTGTTCTTATTTTCTTTCTGAAAGGAAAAAAAAATTCTTACTTGTATATTTATATAGATACTTGTATAATTTTCTTACTTTTATTATTGCATCTTATATAGTGCGATGGTTTTGGTATCCGCCCCCGTCGGCCCTCGTCCTGTCTATGATTCGGATGTGGTATATATTATCTTTTCATAACTATTGGTTCATTTATTATTTATGACAATTATGCCGACCAACGTGACATAGATTTTATTTATCTAGGAGGTTGTTGAACCGGAAATTCCAACCGACCCTATTGTCGAGAGGTTAAATTTAGTTGAAGAAGAAAACAATTTGTTGAAGGAAAAAATTAGAAAAATTGAGAAGGAGAAGATGATATTGGAGTTGCATGTTGCGGATGTCGTCGATGATCACAAGACCAAGATGGATGCAATGCGCTTGAAGATTAGAAAGATTAGAAAATATGCCATTCATACCGAGGCTTGGTATCATTATGCCGTTGGATCAGTTGTTACATTGGTTGCGATTATGATCGCATTTGTTTTCGCATTGAAATGTTTTACTAGAGTGAAGCGGCGGGATCTCAAGCAACTTAAATGTATCTATAAAAGTTAGATAAAGAACAATACTTTTGTGACAACAAGCTCAGCTCTCTCAAATCAGAAAAACGTTGATGCCTCATCTCCTCCTAGTGTTATATAATCTTATTTTTAAGGTGAAGTTTTATAATATCATTACACATATTTGTTGCATGGAATCCATGAGTGCGTGAGTATAGAAAAATTAAGAGCCACCATGCCTGCCTATGCACGCACTCAACTCGCGTGCACTCACATAACCATAAATATGTTAGCATTGGCCCCAAATATCCCTCAAATTGCTCCTCAATCCCTTGGGCACTGCATTTTCCACAAACGCAATGAACATGCTACACTGATACCAGAATTAGCCCGTACCTGAACATTATAAGATGCTTGATTGTGCGCACCCATGGGCAGATTAAGGCCCCAGGCAGAAGGGGCGGCGGCCTGGGGCGTGAGGCCCATCTCTTACGTGTACTGTAGCACTATAGCTACACTAAATGCTACTGTAAACGAAGGTTGCCTGGGCCTGGCCTATTACTGAGTCCGCCACTATGCACTCCCATGAGTTCCACTTGGTTGGTGCATAACTCGAGAAATCTTCTGCCATATTAGTGTTTACAGGAATCTAAAATGTCAGTTATGGTTCTGAGAAAGCCTGACTATACAACACGGTCCATCGTGAGCTCAGGATCACCACCTGGGATTCAGCCTACTCGTCGACATCGACGTGTATGAAGAACCCATCAGAAGGGGTTGCAACATTTTCTGTAAAACATAAATTAAGCAACATGAGTACAAAGGTACTCAGCAAGACTTACATCAGATCCTACATACATGCACATTATCAAGAAAGGTTGGTGGGGTTATTGCAGCAAGCCAGCTTTGACTCTTGGCTAAGCTATCTTACGAGACTCGAACTCGAAATTGTTTTGCGCACACGAGTCCACTACTCACCACTTCAATACACTACCGAGGATCCACCTCCGTCATCCTACGGGGGAGCCATCCTCGGCACTCACGCTTATCTTGAGGCTTTTCATAGTATCCATTTACTTGTCTATGAACTGTGTAGGCATCCAAGTAGTCCTTTACCGTGGACGCGGCTATTCGAATAGATAATGTTAACCCTACAGGGGTGTACTTATTCATACATGCTCTCACCACTTACCGCCATTTACACGACATGTACTCGGCAACCTTCAAGCGGAAGCCCAACGTGGGTGTCGGCCACGACCTACCTAAACACCTAAGTCTCTAGTCCAGTTTTATCGCCTATTCAGGTTCCATCCGTAGGGAGTCCAGCCGAGGTTTCCACATACGGCCCCGAACGATGTGTACAGGGTTCCAAGACACGTAACATGTGCCCGGCATGCCCAGCCACGTACCTACCGCATCACAGCCCACCCCGCGGGTTAGCGCTATCCACGGCCTCCAGTAAGCTACAAACACCAGAAACTACTTGCAACTCCTGGACAGAGGTCTAGGGTGAATAAGAAGCCGAGAGGGTCCATTGGTTTCGGACCCAATGCATGGTAGTAGCTGATTCTTAAATCACACATACAGATCTCAGTGCTTAAGGACAGTTCCAATGAAACAACCCACCATGTACTCCTACATGGCCTCTCATCGATACCTTTACCAAATCGTGTTCAACACATCACTCTTATTACCGACATGATCATTTCACTCTAGCCCATCACCCAGATGAACCAGACCTGACTCAACTCTAAGCATAGCAGGCATAGTAAGGTAGGATTAATACATACACATGGCTCAATCAAATCCTACACATGCTAGTGGGTTTCATCTAGTTACTGTGGCAATGACAGGTCATGCAGAGGAAATGGGTTCAACTACCATAGCACACAACAGTTTGAAACACGTTGTCTTAATGCAGTAAAAGAGAGCAGAGGCGAAAACATGGGATTGTATCGATATGATCAAATGGTTGGTTCCTTGCCTTGCGGGTCCGGGGACTCGTAATGCTCCTCGTTAGGATATTCGTGATACTCCTCGGGGGCAGAACCTGCCGCAGAGAGCACCGATACACAAACATCACCAAACAATATGCAACAATATGATGCATGCATGAGACATGGAAAAATGAGGTTATTGGGCTAATGCAACTAAGACCAGATGGTTTTGAACCATTTTGAATCAAAGATCCAAGTTTCAAGCTCATAAATGGCCCTTAATAGTGCTTTATCTTGTTATGCACTAAACATCAGGTTATCTTGCTTAAATATGCATGAAACCAGTACAGATGGATAGATTGGATTTTTCTGATCATTTTTCATATATAAGACTTTGCATTTGGAGCTACAGATTAATTGCTATGATTTTTTGAAGTTTGTAATATTTTCTGGAATTTCCTGTATTAGAATAATTCCAGTAATTGAATTATTGCGTCAGCCTTGTGTCAGGGTGACTTCTGCACTCAACGGGGACGGTCCATGTCAAACCTGACCAGTGGGTCCCGCGTGTCAGTGTCTTAGTCTAACTAACTATTAGTTAATACTAATCGTAGTTAATTAGCAGGGTTGGGCCCCACCTGTCATATACCCAGGGGGGTCAAACTGGGCCCACCGTGGTCAAACGGGGTCAAACTCGTCGGCGTTTAGCCGCCAGCGAGGCCAAACGCGGCGGTGCGGTGCGGGTTTCTTGCTCCGGCGACCAAAAAGGCGGCGGAGGGCACCTACATGATGCTGGAGGCGAGCCGCATCCAGCATTGGTGGTGGTTGGGCTCGGAGTCACCGGAAACAACGCCGGCGACGAGTTTGGTGGCGGCTGGAGGTCAGACGAGCTCGGACTCGTCCCTAGGGGGCACGACGAGGCACGTGGAGTAATGCAGTGAGCTTTTGGGGGTGCGGTAGGGTTACCGGACAAGGTGGCGTGGCCGTGGCATGGCCGGAGCCTCGTCGGCGACAAGCTCGGCGGTGGCGCGTGCGGGTGAGCTACATGCAGTCGCTACGGGGCTCGAGAGAGAGAACGGAGAGGAAGCTAGGCTCACGGTGGTTGCGACGGAGCTGATGGAGAGGTCGGGGATGAACTGCTGCGACGGTGACGGCGAAGGGGATCTCCGGCGGTGGCGGAGTCGGGCGAGGTCGATGTGGTGGCCTCGGGGCACGCGAGCGCTCGGGGCTCGGCCTGCTCGACGAAGAGGACGGTGGCGGAGCTCGTGGACACGGTCGGGCGGCGCTGAGACGGCGGTGGCTGCGGCTACGACGGCGGCGTGGCTGCGACAACATCGGCCATGGCGGAGGGGAGTGAGGGAGAGAGGCAGGGGCGAGTGGACGTGTCCAGGGGGTCGGGGGTGCGACATGGAGGTCGTCCAACCCGTCCAGCAGTGAAGCGGCAAGCAGGTGGCGCCGTGGCGAGCTCGCGCTCATCGGCGTCACCTCCCTGCCTGCCTGGCGGGGACGAAGCAGCTGGCTGGCACGGGCCAGCAGAGTGCTGGGCCACCAGGTGGGCCGGGGCGTGGGTTTGGCCAGGTAAGTGGGTTTTTCATTTATTTCAGTTTTGTTCTATTTCTGTAGGTTTGTTGCATTTCTAAAAATGCTTAAGCATCATCAAAAATCACCAAACTACACATGGCCACTGTTTGGAATATATCCAGACTGGAACATTTTAGTTTGGGATTATTTGAGCATTTGAAATATTTTATATTATTTAAATGCCCAAATTCAAATAACTAATGATTTAATCCAGTGATCTTAGGATGACCTGGAAATTTCTGCATCACTTTTGGCTGAGGTTTAAGAGCAAGGCAGAGGTGATGAACATTTTAGAAGGGGATTTCAGGTTCATTGAAAATATTTTTAGTAAACCCTAGTTGATTTCAGGGGGGTTGGGGGTTCTGTCATCCCCATTTCAAGTTTCTGATGAACGATAAACATGATGCAAACACTCTAGTGCATGAACTAGCTAGGGTGTGACAACGTGCTAAATTCATTAAAGTCTCTCTCCCTGTCTTGAGTCTCCTGGACGAACTATGTCCGACATGAGTGGGAAGCATACGTCGAATAAATTCGTTCCCCACCCACCACCCACTTAATAGACACTGTCAATGACCTAACCGACATGCTTGATTTCGACTCCGAAAACATCGACGGTATGCACGACGACGCAGGAGAAGAACAGGAACCACCGCCTAAAGGGCGCTAGATAGCCAACTGATCATATGATATATACATGGTGGACACGCCCAAAGAAAACAACGGCGAGGAATGGAAAGATGCAATGGAGGATAGTCCTCTTGAGAAGCAACCAAAGCGACGATGTCGGCGCCGCTCCAAATCCCGTCACAATAAAAATAGCAATAACAGCGCAAGAAAGAATAATACCCTAGTCGACTCCAAAGGCAACAACGACCCCATGGACCCAGCGATGGAGCAGGACGAGCTAGGGGACGGCGAACATAGTCCGAGGCCGATGTCTGATCAAAGCGATGGCAGAAATAAAACTCATAAACCTGTCTCCGGAGAGGAAAACAGTCCGGACGACGATGCATTCATCATCCCGAAAAGGCACTTAGAACAAGAGAACCTCTATAGAAGGCTTATCGCCACCCGAGGAGCTTGAAGAAGCAGAAGCAAAGGCTTAAGGCCGCACAGGACACGCTCAACCGCAGATGGAACAAAGTGCTCGACACTGAAGAAAAATATGGTGGCGATCGCCACACAAAGAGCTACCCAAAGTGCAAGCTGCTGCCCGAATTCGACGACGAGGCTATGGCTGTGTTTGTTTGGGCTTCAGTTTCAACAGATTCAGCTGTGGGCTTGCTGTGCTGGCAAAACTGTTGTGCTGAGGAAACAGCTGTAGTGAAGGTTAGCCGTTTGGCAACGCGGCTGTGGAAACGACTGTGAGCTGGTGAAAAGCCTGAAATGTCCTTAGAGCACTGAGATCAGTGTAACTTGTTGATTCAATGTTAATAGATTGTTTAAATGGTATTTTGACTGACAGAAAATGATTTGTTATATGGTAATGCATAAAATATTCCATAATAATGAGTTTCTCACTTTCTTGCTCATATATACATAGAATAATAGTGAGAAAAAGAATTATGTTATCACATCGCTAGTCCATGCAAGTCACAATTGCCCATACAATACAAAAGATACTCCATAACCTCTATATCTGGGGATGTTTTCGCCCTCCGGTTTACCCATTTGGCTGAAAATGACTCTCTCGTAATCACGTACATGGCACGTGTAATATTTTGGGTTCTCACTGTGTACAGTTACGTGGTGGACGTAGATCGCTGACCAAAATGCACTTTACGATCCATATAAATACAATGTAACGATGCGGCACGGGCTATGCTAGTAACTAATAATCCGTACAAAAGAGAGCTAAAGAATTAGACCGTCCATATAACTAATCCGTACAAAAGAGAGCTAAAGAATTAGACCGTACAAAAGAGAGCTAATGCATGTCAATCATATTGAGGAAGACCACGTTTAAATTCAGTTGCCCACGAACACATATTCAGGAAGACCACGACCACGACCACATATACAGCATGCACGGCATTACGGCATCGACAGCAGCAGCACCATATAGCATCGATAACAAGCAGCAGCATACAACATTGATTACATCATTACAGTATACATTCACACATCAGCGACTCCAAGCGGACGCATCACCAGCACTTAGCAACGCCGGGGCGCGACGACATTTCGTCGAGGAACGGGCCTCGATGGGATTGACACATCATGGCAGTCTTCCTGTAAATTGCTAGAATAGGCAAGGTTAGTGTTGGGAAAATCACGAATCCCTACCAGCTTCGCTGGGAAAGTACGCATCTGGTCGCTTTGGGCTATAACACGTAAAACAGGCCGAAGCTGTTTTGGACTGTCTCCACGAAGCTGCCCATGTTTAGTCGTTTGTTCCGGTTTCAGCATTTTTCCACGAGAAACTGGCTCCCCAAGCTGAAACAAACACAGCCTATAGAGCCCATCCCGCCGAAAAATAATACGGCCGATTCACCAGACCAACGAGACCTCCTATACGCCGCGCCTGTGCGTCCGAACGTCGCGGCTTCGCTGAAGCGGTGCGCACACGGGCCGGCCCGATTATCAAGCGGTGAGCAAAAATTCGAAAAAGGTAGACGCGCTCATGCGGTATCGAGCTTCCGACCTCACGGTTGATTGTAGCAAGGGTAGCCAGCCGGGCTAGCGACCTCGATTAACATAATCACAGCGCCACGCTAAAAGTAGAAAGGACAGAGGCAAATATTCAAAAACATTCAACATCTTTACAATATACGTTGAACAATTTTTCAAATATGGTGAAACTTTTTGTAAAACTACACTGAAAAAATATAAAATATACGAATGAACATTTTACAGTATACATTGAACAATTTCTTAATATACGATGAACAAAATTTCAATACACAACGAACATTTTCTAATTGATGTTGAACAATTTAATAATATAAAATGAACATTTCTTTAAATCATGATGAACATTTTTATAATGCAAGGTGAACTATTTCATACTATACGATGCACATTTTCTTAATACGCTGAAGATTTTTGTAATATGCGGTGAACTTTTTATATAATACGCAATAAAGAGAAGAAGAACAGAAACAGAAAATAAAAAGAAAACGTAAAAGAAGGAAAAATGAAAAGAAAAAAGGAACTAAAAAAATCGGAACAAAACAACTGAAAACCAGGCACAAGAGTGAAAACCCTGGAAGCCAAAAACGAAAAAAAAACAAGAAACAAGGAAAGAGCAGCGAAACCAAAATCCGTACTTGGGCCGGCCCAAGTGGTGACTCTCTTCAGCGAAGGCTCATCCTTTTGACGCCTGCGGGCGTCAAATAGGATCCCGCAACCACCCCGTGGCCGCGACAGGGCGGCTAATGGCTCCACGCACGAGTCAGCACACGATTTACGTGAGCACCTGGACCAAAAAGCCGGTATGGCCAGGTCCATCTATGGATCCAGGAAGCTTGCTCCGGCGCAGGATCACGGCCACCAAAACGATCGAATACCAGTTCGGAATCAACACCGAACACTACAACTGTCGGTGGCATGCCATGACAAATCCAAATACAGGGGTGCCGCGCACCCCCTATGTTTCACAGATGAGCTGCTGGATCATGAATTTCCAGATGGATTTAAACCCGTAAACATAGAGGCATACGACGGAACGACAGACCCTGTGGTCTGGATTGAGGACTTTATTCTTCACATCCACAACTTGAGGACGCTTTCAAGGCTAATTTTCAAGGGACCTATGTCCGACCTCCGGATGCATACGATCTAAGTCACATAATCCAACAACCCGGAGAGTCAGCCCTTAAGCTTTGGAACCTATTTCTCATCAAGAAGAATCAAATCGTCGACTGCCCGGATGCTGAAGCCTTAGCGGCTTTCAAGCATAGTATCCGGGACGAATGGCTCACCAGACACCTCGGCCAGGAAAAGTCGAGGACAATGGAAGCCCTAACAAGCCTTATGACCCGCTTTTGCGCGGGCGATGATAGCTGGTTGGCCCGCAGCGGAACCAGCAACCCAGGCACATCCGAAGTCAGGGATGGCAATGGGAAACGCGATGCAATAAAAACAAGCGTCGAAATAATGAAGACAACCCAGACAACATGACGGTAAACGTCGGATTCAGGGGCTCTCAACCCGGTCAACGGAAAAAGTCATTTAAAGGCGGGAGATGGACCGTCCAGCCTAAACAAAATTCTGGACAGATCATGTCAGATTCATGGCACCCCTGAAAAACCTGCAAATCACACCAACAGAGAATGTTGGGTCTTCAAGCAGGCCGGCAAGCTAAACGCCAAACACAAGGGAAGGGAGCAACTAAGTGAAGACGAGGACGAATCACGCCAGCCGAACACCGGGGGGCAGAAAAAATTTCCACCAGAGGTCAAAACAGTGAACGTGATTTACGTAACCCACATACCAAAGAGAAGGCGCAAACACGCACTCCGAGATGTATACGCTGTAGAGCCTGTTGCCCCCAAATTCAACCCATGGTCAGCCTGCCCGATCACTTTCGATCGCAAGGATCATCCAACTAGTATCCGGCATGGAGGCTCGGCCGCCTTGGTGCTCGACCCAATAATTGACGGATACCATCTCACCCGGGTCCTTATGGACGGCGGCAGTAGTCTTAATCTGATATATCAGGACACTGTCCGCAAAATGGGGATAGACCCATCAAGAATCAGGCAAAGCAGTAATACCTTTAAAGGAGTAATACCAGGTGTATAGAACCGATGTACGGGCTCTCTAGCATTAGAGATTGTATTCGGTTCTCCCGACATCTTTTGAAGTGAAGAACTAATCATGGACATCGCTCCATTCCAAAACGGCTATCACGCACTACTCGGAAGAACAACCTTCGCCCGTTTTAAAGCAGTTCCACATTACGCTTATCTTAAACTCAAGATGCCCGGTCCACGTGGTGTCATCATAATTAGCGGAAATACAGAGCGTTCTCTACTTGTGGAAGAATATGTGGCGGCTCTAGCAGCCGAACGGCCTCTCCAACCAGAATAACTGATCAGTCGTCAAGACCACTAACACGGTTAGACATGTCCGGTGCACCACTAGTTGTAGCAGTCCAGATAAACCTGAGCTTGGGGTGGATGGATATACCCCCATAGGTGGTGCTAGGGGCTCCCCGCATGTAAAAAAGGCCCATAGTCCGGCTTGACCCTATTTATTCAATAATAGATTGCATTTTCATTGTTCATTGAGAATAACCAACTTTTCGCATGATTACACCAGACTCTTTTGCTTGGGTTTTTCCTCTTTATAGCTGATCATCGTGCTACACCCTTCGAGGATACTGCACAACGGAGACAAAGGCGTAGACATGCAGCAGGCCCCGTTCAAAGGTTTCTTTCTAGATTAAGACCCTATGTAAACCTTTTTTATTGTCTCTTGTTGCTTTACCCCCCCCCCCGGGGTACGCAAAACAACCAAGAGGGATACTGGCGTTATTGGCAAGCTTTTTCATCACGCCAGATTAATGCATGTACCTGGAAAATCAGGGATCATTATCGAGGGCGGTGCTCAGCCCAGCATAAGTTAAAAAGTCTGAATACCTTAGGGAGTGTTCGGCGTCACGAGTTTGGCCTTATATGCATCAGCTCCGAACCATGTCTTTGGTTAATAGTTGGGTTTGCCCGGCTCCCGTGTTTTGCTACCTTACGTTCCACTCTATCGGCTAAGGTGGCACCGGGAGAACTTCTGTGATTTTGCCCCGGTTCATCTGAATGAGCACCTCAGTAGAGAAAGCCGAAAACTGACTGTCATGATAAAGCGAGAGACTGGTCAACCACTCGAGGACTCAGCGGAATCTTCGTGATTCCTCCGCATTAACGAAGGACCGGTTTCCCGGTCACGTATGTACGCGCACCGTATTCGGATGAACGCGGACATACCAGGGGCTGTATAGCAGCCCCACCGTCAAACTCCTATGGCTAAGTGAAAGTGTTAAAGCTATATAGTCCGATTGCCTCGTTCACCGCGCTATCACCTCCTTATATGGACCAAGATGTTGGATCACGTGTGAGTATGCGCTTTACCGAACACCCCCGCATTATATGCGTGGGGGCTGAAGCCGACGACTGCAAACTTTCAGGTTATATACATACATACATAAACGGCCACACAGGAGGCACTCAATACTTTACGGGCAAAAGTATAAAATGTAGCCTTTATAATCAAAATAGTCTTGTTTGTACAATCAAGATGTATGTCACTAGAACATGGTACCCTTTGAGCACTGAGCCTCTATTGAACGGGCACCTTCGAGGACTTCTTCAAAATAGTGCTCAGGCGAGTCCTGACCCCCAGGCGGACCCCTGGCTGCAACAGCGGTGGCCTCCATCTCGGCGCAATATGTCTTAACATAGGCAAGAGCCATCCACGCACCTTCTATGCACGCCAACCTCTTGACAGCGTCGATATGCGGCACATCACGAAGAAATCGTTGCACTAAACCAAAATAACTATCCGGAATTGGTTCCTTCGGCCAAAGATGATCCACGACAGACCTCATGGCAAGCCCGGACAACCTATGGAGCTCGGCCCATTCGGCCATTTGCTCATTCAACAGCAGCGGACGCCATGGATTACTGAACTGCGACCAGAACAATCTTTCCACCTGATGATATTTTTGATCTTTGAAATACTCAGTCGCATCAGTAGCACTTTTTGCTAAATCCAAGTATGCGTCTGCCGAACTCCACAATTGGTCAAGAGGGGCATACTTCGGATCGCCGAACTTCGTCCGCAATAAGAAGGGCTTCCCAGCCGCGATATCTTCGGCTTGACAAAGCTCCTCCCGCGCCTCTCTGATCTCAGAGCGTGTTTCCTTAGCTGCTTCCAAAGCCTTCTTGAAGTCAGCTGCTTTCGCTTGGTTTTCCCTTTCCAGGAGCTTATAGCGGCTGGTGGCATTTTGCAGCTCAAGAGCCATGTTGGCTATTTTATCTTTGCACCAGCGATGAGCAGCCTATTTGGCTTTCAACTCTTTGGCTGCCTTCACGGCGGCCGCATCGCTTCTCCTGGCTTCTTCTTTGGCTCGGGCAAGCTCTGCCCGAAGGGTCTCGATGGCGGTAGTTCCATCTGCAGTCAAAGCATGTTATAGATGCTAGCATTACGCTCCTCTTAATATTTGTTGACCACCCGAACATACATACCCTGTGCCTCGTCAAGCCGCTTGTTCACAAGTGTCATTTGCCACATCAAGCTGCCGCCAAAATCAGCAGTTCGGTCAGCCGCCGGATCTGCAGCCGCCTGCGTACGAAAGCAGCGCCGTTATTACTTAAGACTATGATCCTCTGCTCACCGCGCTTGGGCGGCAACCAGAGTCTCAGGGGCTACTATCTGTACAGAGCACACCTAGCGTGTGCGGTACATTCAAAAATATATATATTACCTTGCGTACTTCAAAGCCTCTTAGCAGGCTCGCAAAAGCTTCATTCAACCCGCTTTTGGCGGATGAGATTCTCTCAACCATTGTACCCATTAAGGTACGATGTGCCTCTGAGATAGCCGCTTGCTCCAAAAGATCCATCAACGTGTCCGGTTGTACACCGGACAGTCCCGGGCTTTTTCTGTTGGTCTCCTTAGGAGCCAAGAACTCCGGACTTCGGGCGGCCGAAGAGTTACCTTCTCGCCTTTGCGGATCAGGGGAAATCCTCTGCAACGACACCTCGGGGTTGTCTGTCTCACGAGGCGGGGAAGCAGGAGGAGGCGTTTCGCTCTCCATCATCTCCGGAAAAAGATCCCCCGAAGACAAAGAGACGGGCTATGAGCCAGACTGCAAAACATATATTTCGGTTGTTGTTCTCAGAAAAAGAGCGGGGCATATTTACCTATGTGCCTCTGATCACTTACAGTTTGGCTGACGGCCGACCCCCTTGCGAGTGCTGCGCGGTAAGGATGCCCTCCAGGGCAGGGCCCCCTGGTGAAGGTTTCTTTCCTCGTTTGGAAACCTCTGTTTCCAAGTCTTTAGGGGCGGCCCTTTTCTTCCCGTGGGGAGAAGGGATTCTAGACTCACCTCCCCGAACACCCTTCTTTGCGGAGGCATTAATTCCCCCGGTTTGGATGTGTAACGTATGAAGCCCGCCTTCGGCTTCTTTGTTCCTCCCCTCATTTTCTCCTGAGGGCACTTGATACGGTGCGTGAGCCACCATCCTGGTTATCAAGGGATCTGGCGAGTCTTCGGGAAGAGGGGACGAACACCTGATCATCTCCGCCTTCCTTACACTACTAGGAAAAGGCATGCTAGTGGCGCACCAGTTTTGCCTTCTAGTGGCGCACTACTCGTGCGCCACTAGCATCACGCCATTAGAATTTTTTTCTAATGGCGCAGCTGCGCCATTAGAATTTGGTATTCTAATGGTGCACCACTGGTGCGTTATTAGTATGGCCCACGGTGCGCCATTAGTATCTGGTATACTAATGGCGCGCCGCATAGAAGTGCGCCATTAGTAATAACTTTTTTCAAAAAAAAATTAGAATTTTTTTAAGTTTTTTTCAAATTTTTTCAATTTTTTTTGTTTTTTTCTTAATCTCAGGTCACCCATCCTCACACTACTCCATCCCAAGCACGCTTAACTTCAGAGTTCTATCCAACCCCAGCAAAAGCTCACTTCACAGGCACTTGTTGATATATCTAGCATATCAATCCTATTATACATTGTTGATGTCTAGGACTTTGTTCATGTTCATGACTATGATGAACTTTTGAAAAATATTTCAAACTTCCCGGTCATATTACGTATCATTTTTTGAAAAAAAATTCAAAACCAATTTTTTTTGAATTTTTTTGCCTCTAGATCTTGAAAGCCCCGTAACTTTTTTTTCTGTTAGGTGTTTGGGGATTTTGAAAATGTTTAACGGGGTTCCCCCATGTTAAATTCGAATGTAACTTTTCGAGTAGATGATTTTTCATATATAAAACTTTTTAATCCGAGTTCGGATGCAAAAGTTATGCCCATTTTACAAATTTCCAGAGAGATTTTGCAAATAAAGTCGAAATTTATATTTGTAAATTTTCCCAACAACTAGACTAGTAATGGCGCACCACACCCACGGTGCGCCATTAGTAGTTTTGAAAAAATATATAAAAAAATTGAAATTTTTTTTGAATTTTTTTGGAAAAAACTTAGTAATGGCGCACCGGTGGACAGTGCGCCATTACTAGTACTAACAATTTTTTTTATTTTTTTTTCAAAACTTCTAATAGCGCACGGTGGGTGCGGTGCGCCATTACTATGTCAACTAGTAATGGCGCACTGTACCACGGTGCGCCATTAGTAACAATTTTTTTTTCAAAACTTCTAATGGCGCACCTGTATGTGGTGCGCCATTGCTATATACTAATGGCACACCACACATGTGGTGCACCATTAGTGTCCATTTCATCTATAGCCGTTTTCCTAGTAGTGTTATCCAGTCCTGGCGGAGGGCAATTTTTCAGAGTGATGTTGTGACAAATATAATAATAGCAGGTTCGGTCGCGGAGTTACTTACTCGGGTATCTGGACGGTTGCACTTCAGACCCACATCCTCGGTGGTGACTGGACACTTTATTCGTGATCCGAAGAACAATCGATACATCCCTTCAAGCGTCACGCCGAAGAAGTGTTGAATAGTTTGTGGTCCTTCCGGGTTGAACTCCCACAAACGGAGAGATCGACGTTGGCATGGCAGGACCCGACAAACTACCATTACTTGAATTACTTTGACGAGACTGGCATCCCTCTTGAGGAGATCTCGGATGCGACTCTACAATGTCAGCACATCATTTGCTGGCCCCCAGTCCAGCCCTTTGTTGACCTATGATGACAGTTGGGGCGGAGGGCCGGGGCGGAAGGCCGTGGCGGCCGCCTGCTTTGTACCTCGGGGCGCTGTGATGTAAAACCACTCCCGTTGCCATAAGTCGGACACCTCCGGAAAGGAACCCTTTGGCCATAGGGCCTCGGCACCTTTGCTTATTATAGCACCTCCGCATTCCGCGTGTCGCCCGTCGATCATCTTAGACTTCACATGTTGATGTCGAAGCCATGAGCATGAAGTATGTTCTGCTTGCATGTCCTAGGAATTAATAAAAATGCTTCATTTTTTAAAAAGAAATTTTTGGTCTGGGCGCTAGACTAGCAGGAGTTGTGTTAACACACCGCGGTTACAGCTGCAATATACTCCGCTTCACGGGATGATAATGCGACCACCTTCTGCTTTTGTTATAGCCAACTCACTATGCTTCCTCCCAAGAAATATGCCACGCCAGAGGTACTTTTACAGTCGTCCATGTCTCCTGCCATGTCGCTATCACTGTAGCATCATATTCCCGTCATCTCCTTCCTCGGCCATGAACGCCTGTTGCTTCGGTGCTTCCTCACTGTTAGCCTTGAAGTGAGCGAGGAGGCCACACTTATGACACCTCACTTTTCTGATGTCAAACTTCCTCCTCGGTGGTGCAGGCGCATCCTCGTCGTCTGAGTCGGTGAAGTTCTTTCTCACCTAGCGCTACTTCTCCTTCCCCTTCTTATTGCCGCTGTTTGTGGATCCGCCTTGCTTTTCTTTCAACAGGGCGATCCATTGCGCCTTTGTCAGCATCAGGTGCTCACTTGCCTCCGCATCACCGAAACTGAGACAAATTCTCTCATCACGAGCCTTGAACCTTCCGACGAGATCCTCAACCACGAGAGTTTTCAGGTCGAGACATTGCTCGATCGACGTGACGATCTGTATGTAGCGTGCCGGCGCGGCACGCAAAAATCATCGGACGATCGTAACTTCTTCTAGGGTTGAACCATAGTTGCGTATGCCGTTGACGAGGGTCTTGAGACGGGCGGCAAACTGATCATCTGTCTCACTTTCATCCATCTTCAGGCACTCGTAACTTCTCATCAGGGACTGGAGGTGTGCTTCCTTGACACGGTCATGACCCTGGTGCAGGATCTTGATGGTCTCCCATGCCTCCTTCGCTGAGTTCCTTCCGACGAGGTGCTGTAGCACGTCCTACGGCATGGCGGAGTAGATCCCCGTTAACGCCTGACGATCCTTCCAGTACTTCGCCGCGCCCTTCGCGTACTCGGCGCCACCGGGGTTGACGGCTTCCCAGAGCTCAGCTCCCTCCATCGTGACCTCCATGTTCATCGCCCATAGTGCGTAGTCCTCTCGATCCAGACGGGGGAATTGCGACCACCCCACCATCGGCATCGGTGCTCCCGTTCCAGCCGTCACGATCTCCTTGCCTGTGTTCGACATGATCCTTCGAGTGCTTTCCGAAGATCATGACCGACAAACCAAACTCTGATACCAATTATTGGCACAGGCCCGGCCTCGACGCTGCGATCCGACATATACTTTCCGGCGAGACGCACGCACGAGACTAGCTCGAGTACTTTCCGAGCTAACCAGTTGGAGACGCAGACGGCGTACGCGCACGTATACACCAAGCAACCAAGCAGCCTAGCTGCTGGATGGATTCCTCTTGAGTGCTAGCTTATGCCCACGTACGAACTAGGAAACGATCAGCCGCCGGCACCTTCGAGCGACACTGCACGTCGACGGAATACGCACAACAAGAACACACAATCGATATGATGGCTAACAGGGCCGTGTCCTGCGATTTGTATTGCTTTCAATCTGAGTTGTAAATCTTACAGGGGTACACGAGTATATAAAGGAGCTAGCCTAACAAAGTTAATTAAACTATCCAAATACTACTCGGATGACTATTCCAGTCCAAGCCGGACATGGACTCCTGATCGTGGTTAATTCCAACATCCTCCTGGTAAATATCTCTCACATGGCCAGAAATAGATGTAGCAAATGATCTTCTTGCCTGCTACCTTGCTATTGTTTCCTATCCTCCAATTGATTCCTTGGAATCTTTGCCAGATGAAAACAATTAAAGTCATATGCCCAAGGACTACCCGCGACCAATAAAAGTCGCCCCGGATCACCGGATTTCCCTGGCCACTCACACCACATGGTCAAAACCCACGCTCAACCACTCCCAATGGACTCAAGACCTAGACTTAAAAAAGTGAATTATAAACAATGTTCTACTCTCTTCGTCCCATAATATAGATCGTTTTTCAAGTTTATTAGCTTGAAAAATGATCTTATATTATGGGACGGAGGGAGTATTATTTTGTGGGACCTTGAATCTTCTTGATGTTGTGGTACTATTGCAGACCTACTACGTAAAGCGCATCACCCTCTTCAACTGGAGACAAAAACCTTATCATGTTACAATAGGTTGTTTATAAAAGGTCTCCTGAGTAACTGACAAGAAGAAATGTGTCACCAAACAAATATACTTTGTCCAAAGTAAATTAATTTTTCATAGGAAACCTATTTTTCTTTTTCTTTTTAGCTACCAGTAATGACTAAGTTATCCCTGGTTCAGTTCGTAAAGTGTTTTGTGCATACATCATGCTAGCGTTCTTAAAGAAAAAAATGCCACGTTGAAGGCAAGCCACGAATCACTGGTCATGTGCACAAGTACTGCTCGCAACCTGTAAAATCAGCCACTTCCCTCGCCAGTGGCCGAGCTTAGTACAAGGCTGAGGGGGCTGTGGCCCCCAGCCCAAGGCAAAACAATGAAGAAAATTTATTATGCATGGCTTAGATTTGGAAAATATCAATCATTTGCCCTCCTAATTGTTCATATTTTCGCTTTGGCCCCCCTGAGATTGCTGTCAAGCTCTGCCACTGTCCCTCGCCACTCACATCACGGTAACGCACTCACGTTGAGTTACCCGGAGTCATTTGCTACCTAGCGAGTAGGCTCATAGTTGTGGCCTCATTTTGATGCGCTTTATTTTATTCTTGTGTAGAGATGAAGGTTGTTGATGATGACAATGCATCATACCGACCATGTACGCTATTGGCCTGAGAAAAGATATGAATGAGCGGCATCAGAAAATTTTCGGACGCAAATATTTCCTTTGTCGGTGGGGTAGCAGCAGAAGAAATGGCCATCCTGGTCTACCAGGGAACGTTTTCCGGTGCCTGTTGGCCTAGCATGCATGTGGCCTCGCTCTGCTGCTATCCAGTACGTGCACGCATAGGGAAAGTTGTAATTTGAACCCGTCACCGCAGTACAAGTTTGGCAAGATACCGAGGGGCATGCATAACGGGCCGATGTGCCAATGGACCGGTCACTATCATTGAGCTTGTGAACTTTACGTGTGTGAGAGTTCTTACAAGTTGCTTATTACGACGTAGGAGGAACTACAACAGAATTTCGGCCTAGGTGCAAAAATGAGGGGAAAAAACAATCCTAAACTGTCGATCAAACAAGGATGGTACAGACACTAGTAGAAAAGGGGGCAATGGTTCAGGCCGGGTCAGCCCATTAGTCCCGGTTCAATCCAGAATCGGGACCAATGGATGCATTGGACCCGGTTCGTGAGCCCCGGGGGCCGGCCGGGCCACGTGGGCCATTGGTCCCGGTTCGACTGGACCTATTGGTCCCGGTTGGTGGGACGAACCGGGACCAATGGGCCTCGCTCCTGGCCCACCACCATTGGTCCCGGTTGGTGGCGTGAACCGGGACGAAAGGCTTCCCTTTAGTCCCGGTTCGTGGCACGAACCGGGACCAATTAGTTGTCTATATATACCCCTCGCCCGCGAGCAGAACAATCCCAGTGCTCTGTTTTTCGTGGCCGGCAAGGGGAAAGCTTTGTGGTGCTCTAGCTCACCTCCTATGCACACGAGGTGTTCGATGGAATGCCCGAGCCACACTACTTACGCTTTCTCCTCTCCAAGCTCCATTTTCCTCAATATTTGTCTAGGTTTAGCGGTCCGTCACGTCCCGTCCCCGTCTTCACCGCCGTCGATCGCCCGCGCCGATCTCGTCGCCGGCACCACTGTGGTGAGCCTCTTGTTCTTATTTTCTTTCTGAAAGGAAAAAAAAATTCTTACTTGTATATTTATATAGATACTTGTATAATTTTCTTACTTTTATTATTGCATCTTATATAGTGCGATGGTTTTGGTATCCGCCCCCGTCGGCCCTCGTCCTGTCTATGATTCGGATGTGGTATATATTATCTTTTCATAACTATTGGTTCATTTATTATTTATGACAATTATGCCGACCAACATGACATAGATTTTATTTATCTAGGAGGTTAAATTTAGTTGAAGAAGAAAACAATTTGTTGAAGGAAAAAATTAGAAAAATTGAGGAGGAGAAGATGATATTGGAGTTGCATGTTGCGGATGTCGTCGGTGATCACAAGACCAAGATGGATGCAATGCGCTTGAAGATTAGAAAGATTAGAAAATATGCCATTCATACCGAGGCTTGGTATCATTATGCCGTTGGATCAGTTGTTACATTGGCTGCGATTATGATCGCATTTGTTTTCGCATTGAAATGTTTTACTAGAGTGAAGCGGCGGGATCTCAAGCAACTTAAATGTATCTATAAAAGTTAGATAAAGAACAATACTTTTGTGACAACAAGCTCAGCTCTCTCAAATCAGAAAAACGTTGATGCCTCATGTCCTCCTAGTGTTATAAAATCTTATTTTTAAGGTGAAGTTTTATAATATCATTACACATATTTGTTGCATGGAATCCATGAGTGCGTGAGTATAGAAAAATTAAGAGCCACCATGCCTGCCTATGCACGCACTCAAATCGCTTGACTCACATAACCATAAATATGTTAGCATTGGCCCCAAATATCCCTCAAATTGCTCGTCAATCCCTTGGGCACTGCATTTTCCACAAACGCAATGAACATGCTACACTGATACCAGAATTAGCCCGTACCTGAACATTATAAGATGCTTGATTGTGCGCACCCATGGGCAGATTAAGGCCCCAGGCAGAAGGGGCGGTGGCCTGGGGCGTGAGGCCCATCTCTTACGTGTACTGTAGCACTATAGCTACACTAAATGCTACTGTAAACGAAGGTTGCCTGGGCCTGGCCTATTACTGAGTCCGCCACTATGCACTCCCATGAGTTCCACTTGGTTGGTGCATAACTTGAGAAATCTTCTGCCATATTAGTGTTTACAGGAATCTAAAATGTCAGTTATGGTTCTCACTTTGCTACCAGACTCCTTCGGTTTTACACTTGCTATTCATAACTTCCGGTGTCTGGTCTGTGTGGCATTTTGGCACAGATTCATCCTTAGGGAAACTCAAACCGATCCCCTATGAAACATTAGAGGATCCAAAAGTCAGTTTTACTCCTCTAACATGCACCTAATCGAACCCCATTAGCCAATAGAGAAGGGAAAATTATCCTTCGTGCTGCATCCCCTGCATATATTTACTCCAGCACACAACGGTGGAGTAAAAATTCTTCATACTCCCTTTGCCTTCTCTGCCTCTCCTCCTCCCCCCTCCCAGCCGTCGGTGCCTCCCCGCGCCGTTCCCCGCCACCCCCTCTCCTCCAAAGGCCTGGACGCGGTAGCTGAAGCACCCCGCCACTGATTCGCAGTGAGGAGCCACGTGTCCTCCTCCGCCGGATCCTCCTCAAGCAGCTGCCGCCGCCTCCACGACAATGCCACCTCTCCGGACCGCCTCTCCGACTTCCCCTACATCCCCACGCCGCGGTCGCCACAGAGGGTGTACCACGGCGTCCAGCAGCGGTGGTGGAGGGCTTGGGTGGCCGAGATCTGGGACAAAGAGACCGGCCAACGCCATTGGCTTGGGTCCTTTCACACAGCTGAACTTTGACGCTCGAGTACAACCAGTGGGACATCCGTCGGCACGGCTCCGTGCAGTGTGCCTAAACTTCCTGTTTGGGAAGGTGTCCATCAAGCTCCAGCCGCTGTCGATGCCGCTGAGAACGGTAAGTGCAGCGGTGGCCAGAGAGGACCAGGCGGCGAGAGAGCTCCTCGCAGCTAGTACCTTGAGTTGGTGGAAGCAGAGCGGAAGCAATTCTCCGGCAACGCGGTGGACGGGAGGGGGGGGGGGGGGGTGTTGTCGTCCCCCAGACGAGGAGGAGGAGAAGATAAACGTCGAAGAATGGTGCCACATCTTCCTTGAGCGCATCAATGATAGCATAGCACTAGTAGAAAAACACCAATTAGTCCCGGTTCGTAAGGGCCTTTAGTCCCGATTCATGAACCGGGACTAATGGGTCGTTACTAATACCTCCACCCATTAGTCCCGGTTCAAACACGAACCGGGACCAATGTGCCTCCACGTGGCCCTGTGCGCCGAGCCCAATCAGGGGGCCTTTGGTCCCGGTTGGTGGCTCCAACCGGGACCAAAAGGCATCCACGCGTCTGCATTCCAGTGACTGGTTTTTTTTGAAAGGAGGGGGGTTGGGGGTTTTGGGGGGTTAATTTAATTAGGTGTTTCATATATTGTGTTAGCTAGCTAATTAATAGAGAGAAGTGTCCTCTCTTATGTCCGTGCTTGGTCGACGCTACGTACTATATATACATAAGTGATCGAGAGAACCATTCAGTACAGAAGTTCGTCATGCATACCGAGAGAAGTGATCGATCGACCTCTCCTTCTCCCAGAGATTGGTCGAACAACAAGTTTTCGTATCATGTTCCGACGCTACTGGCTACATACATGTACAATATGTATAAGATCTCTTAATTACAAACCCCTAGCATTTGAAATCAATTTCCACATGGTATTCTCTGGCTTTACTGATGACGTGTTCAAGAAAGAATCTCGTCAATTCCTCTTGAATTGCGATCTGGTTCTAGGAGTTCATCCCGCATCTGTCACGTCTAATTTAAAGAAGGGGGTTAATTAATACATATATATGAATGAAACTTAACAGAAATGATGGTGTAATAAAATGAAATTGTGAATATTACTGCTTACGCACTTCATATTGTCTTCTAGAGTAGTCCCGCTTGTTTTTCAAAGTCGCGGTGTGGATGAACTCGCACACGTAGTATCCACAGAAATCATTCCCTTCCTCCTGCCACAAGCACTTTACGAGAAATAGAGGTCAATCAAACTGATAATGAAGCATTATAAATGGCATTGATGAAAGTATAGCTATAGAATCAACGGGAGATGCGCGCAACTAGCTACCCAATAGTACTTACTTTCGGGTATGTATATCGCAGCTCCTTCGGTAGTCCCGGGGCTTCTGCGGTGAACTGTTTCCAAACCCTGCAAGACAAAGAAAATAATAATTATTACTTGAGATATCAGGAAATGAACAAAACGTTGCTGATATGGTGCGATAATGATCGATTGAACTTACTTGCTAAGCATTTCAGTCATGTCCGCATAGGTTTCGGGATCTTTCCGTCTCGAGTCTAAGACGGTTACTAGTCCACGCTCAAGCTTAATCTCCAGAAGAATATAGTGGTACTTGCGCACGCATGCATAACTCATCAATTACATTACTATAACCTCGCTCGAGTAATAAGGGAAACCGAATATGCACACGACAGTAACACTCACTTGCCGTTGTAAGGAAAGAGTATGGTATCTTTTTTTGATTTTTGATCAACGATCGTAGCAAGTTGTCCTCGGCCTCTTTAACGTTCTTTTCAACCAGAAATGCATCTATGATATTTGTGTTAGTGAACCCAATATCATAAATTTCTTGTTTTTTGCACTCGACGATCTTCAATCTG
Source organism: Triticum timopheevii (assembly GCA_963921465.1). NCBI lineage: Eukaryota > Viridiplantae > Streptophyta > Magnoliopsida > Poales > Poaceae > Triticum > Triticum timopheevii. The sequence continues at coordinate 480,570,375 of OY997270.1, read as the reverse complement.
CATAATATATTGAGGATAATTAATTATAAATACATGCAATTAAAGAGCCGAGCTATATATAGAGACTTAATGACAGAAATAGTACTTACAGGCAGTAGCAAAAGACCATTAATTTATCGAGGGCCTTTTGATTGAAGAACGCGAAGAACTCATCAAATGGAACGCACAACAGATCATTTGAAACGAGGTCGTGCTCCTCTTTAATGTTCAGATACAAACTGTTCGTCCCCTCAGACTCTCTGCAGGTTTTCATGTACCAACTATGGAATCTTCGCATCATTGTTGTTAGAGATTTTTCATCTTTGACGAGAGGCTTCCTGTACTCGTATCTGTGTTCGTCCACCGCCATGAAATCAGGAAGTGCATCGTCAGGCAGGTAATCTTCAAGATTGCCATAACCGGCCACCGTCCCCGGAGCATTAGACACATTGAGCGGGGGCACGATTGCTGTGCTTGTTCGCCGAGCTGGGCAATTTTTTTCCCCTTTGCTCGTTCTTTTAACCTTTTATCACTGACAGTAGTTTCTGACCGCTTGGCTTGGAGATATGTCTGTTCAGTAATGCGCTCATAGTTGGTTCTCGGCGGAGACTTTTGTGGTTTCCTCAGGGCATCGATAGTGCGCTTTGCTTTCACCGGATCTACCTTTTCCTCCGGAGGTGGATGTCTCTTTGCTTTCACCCCTTCAAAGAACTCCTTCACGTGAGTCCGCACAATCGTATCGTTTTACTCCCCGGACCTCTCGTATGGTAACTTCTCTAGAGGCTTGAGAGATGATGGACCGTATTTGTATTGCCTCCCGCCTCTGGTTGTGCTGCTAGACGCCGGAGCAGATGGAGCGGCTGCAGCGTCTGTCTTCTTTCGTGCTTGCTTACGAGGCGAAGGAGAAGGAGTACGACGCGCCGGAGCAGCCGGGGCGGCAGCGGGTCTCTTCCGCCCTTGCTGGCGATGCGGAGAAGAAGGAGGATGCTGGCTACTCGGGAGCGCCGGCGCAGGCGGAGAAGGAGGCGGAGTGCCGCCACGCGCCGGAGAAGGAGGCAGAGTGCCACCACGTGTGCCCTGATCGTCAATCGCCGGAGGAGGAGGCGGTGGAGGAGGCGGAGTGCCCTGACTCGCCGGAGGAGGAGGAGGAGCGGAGGCGTCCAGTTCGGAAGGTTGATGAGCTCCTTCCGCCATAGGCATGGAGTCTTCAGAGCAGAACCCAGCCTAGTCTCCCCTTAACCGATAGGGTGCTCAAGCGGGAGGTCCTCAAATCCCTCCGTTATTTCATCCACCATCACCTTAGCAAAGACTTCTGGAATCGGCTGGCAGTGATAAGTTGTGCCGGGTCCACTAGGATAAACTTGGCCAACAGCCACCTTGACCTTCAAATTCATCCATCGCGCCATAATGTGGCAACTTTGAGACTCTGTGATACCATCCACGGGATAGCTGGCAGGAGCCGTCAAGACATGCTCCGGCTGAAGCAGCTCGGTGGAAACCACGCTGCTTCTCCGCTGAGATGGCGGGGTAGCTTCGGGGGAAGCTTCGGTAGGTCGTTTGTTGCGATCTGCTGCTTCTCGTTCCTCTTCTCGGTCCTCTAGCCCCATTACCCTTTCGTGCAGCGCCTGCAGTTGGTCCTGCTCCAATTTCTTCCTCCTCTCGTGGGTTTTGTAATCCCCTGCGTCCGGAAAACCAACCTTCCACGGAATGGAGCCTGGCGTGCCTCGTGTCCGTCCAGGGTGCTCAGGATTCCCAAGGGTCGTTGTGAGCCCGTCCTTCTCCCTGTTTGGAAGGAACGTCCCTCGCTGCGCTGCAGCGATATAGTGTCAAAGGTTCGTGACTAGTATTTCCAATTGCTCGTTCGTCCACTGGCACTTCCCTGTTACAGGGTCCAAGGTTCCGCCAGCCCTGAAGAACCAAGTCCGGCAACGGTCTGGCCAGTACATTGTCTCTGGTTCGGTCCCTTTTTCAAGCAGATCATGCTCAGCCTTGGACCACTTAGGTCGGGCTTTGAGGTAGCCACCTGATCCCGTGCGATGGTGAAGCTTCTTCTTCGCAACATTTTCCTTGTTTCTCGCCAACATCTTCTTACTCTTTTTCGATGTCTTGTGGGCCACAAATGCGGGCCAGTGATCTTTGATCTTCTCATATTTGCCGATGAGTTCTAGTGTCTCTTTTTTGACAAACTTGTTCAGCTCTTTCCTCCACCTCCTCATTAGGTTTGCCATCTTCTTAAGAGCACAAGACTTGATTAATTGCTCTTTAACTGGATTCTCCGGATACTCCTCTGGCGGTAGGGTGAAATTTGCCTTCAGCTCAGTCCAAAGATCTTCTTTCTGCATATCATTGACATAAGACACCTCAGGGTCTTCCTCTTTAGGCTTATACCATTGCTGGATGCTGATCGGGATCTTGTCCCTAACAAGAACCCCGCACTGAGCAGAAAATGCCTACCTTGTCCGGATGGGTTCAATTGGTTCGCCTTCGGGCGCGATTTCTATGATCTCAAACTTTTCATCCGAGCTCAACTTTTTCTTCGGGCCTCGTCTCCTTACCGAAGTTGTGCTCGATCCGGAGGGCTAGAAATTATAAGGAATAAAGACGAGAGTAATTAATATGTGTACATATACCAAAACAATGGAAGCATCAATTAACTAGTCAGCACGGGCTTAACTAATATATATATACCTGGCCGGACTCGGTGACTCGGTTCGGTCACCGGAGCAGTCAGCACGGTCTCCTTCTTGTACCTCCATTGTGTCACCGGAGCCATCATGAACATAGTCCTCTTCTTGTACCGGCATTAATGGGCCGAAGCCATCATGAACATAGCCCTCTTCAACGACAATGCTTCAAGGGTTTGGGGTCGCCTCGACACAACGCTTCAAGGGTTTGGGGTGGCCTCGACGACAATGCTCTTTTAACTTGGTAAATTTGGGTGGCCTCGAGAGAGTTAATTTCTCGGGTAGGGGCGCGGCGGGAGGGGGTAGGAGACCAACATCATTTTCTCTCTAGGGTTTGGGTGTCCTCGAGAGTTTTGGTTGAGCGAGAGGGCCGAGGGCCGAGGGGTGCTGCCGTTGTATAAGTTATCACGGTCGAGAGGGGGTATATATATCGACCGCCCCTCATGTCGAAGTTTTCTCGAGGGGGTTATATCGACAACGACGCGACATACATATACATGGGAAAATAATGTTATCGGGGAGGGGGTATCGGTACCCCCCCCCCCCTCGTGTTGAAGTTTATTCTTTCTCCTCTATTCCTTTCTTCTTCTACTACTCTTCTTTTTCTTCTTCTCCCTAGAGAAAGGGAAATAAGTAAAAGGAAGAAAAGAGGAAGAAGGAAGAAGAAAAAAAAGAAGAAAAAAAAGAGGAGAAGAAGAAAGGAATAGAGGAGAAGAAGAAAAATAGAAAAAATTCTATTTTTCTTCTTCTCCTCTATTCCTTTCTTCTTCTCCTCTTCTTTTTCTTCTTTTTTCCTCTTCTTATTTATTTCTCCTCTTCTTCCTCTCCTCTTCTTCTCCTTTCTTCCTCTTCTTATTTTCCTTTTTCCTCTCATTCTTTTAGTATTGCTTGTTTTAAAAAAAATGTTCAAATAGAAAATTTCGAAAAAAACAAAGGTTTTGCCTAATGCATTGTTCATATGAATATACAAACATTTGCATATTCTACAATAATTAATATCACCAAAAAAAAATCTATGAACAGAAAAAGAAACCTAACTTTTCTAAAAATCTATCTTTTGCATATATGAAAACATTAATACACATATGAACAAAAAATACATATATGAACAAAAACATGCTCTGAACAATTTTTTTATACATTTTGAACATCTACATACACATAGCCACATACATACACATATACATTATCTATATATATATATATATATATGAACAAAAAAACTAAACTAATAAAAATGAAAAAAACAGAGCCGCATATATATAGCCACATACATACACATATACATTGAACAAAAAAATTAAAATAACAAAAATGAAAAAAACAGAGCCGGTGCGGCGCGGCGCCTCACAGCGGGGGCGGCTAGATGACGATGGCGACCGTGGGGGCGGCGAGGGCGCCGGCGTGCGGGGGCGGGACGGGGCAGGGGCTCGGGGCGGCGCGCGGGCTCGGGGAGGCCGGCCGGCGACGAGGACGATGCGGGCTCGGGGAGGCCGGCGACGAGGACGGCGTGGGCTCGGGGGGGGTGGGGGGTGACGGTGAGGTGGAGCAGCCTGGCGGCATCGAGGAGGGTCGGCGTCGTCATGGGCAACTGGCGATAAGATTCTGAATTTTTGCAAAGTGTTTGCTTATATAGCAAAGCCATTGGTCCCGGTTCGTGAATCCAACCGGGACTAATGCACCCTTTAGTCCCGGTTGGTGCCACCAACCGGGACCAAAGGCCTCTTTTTCGGCAGCCCAAAGGGCGGGAACCGACGACCTTATGTACCGGTTGGTGCCACGAACCGGTACCAATGCCCCCCCCCCCTTAGTCCCGGTTGGACTAAAGGGGGGGGGGGGCATTGGTACCGGTTCGTGGCACCAACCGGTACATAAGGTCGTCGGTTCCCGCCCTTTGGGCTGCCGAAAAAGAGGCCTTTGGGTGGCACCAATCGGGACTAAAGGCCCCTGTGCTGCCCGCATCGAGGCCAAAGTTTAGTCCCACCTCGCTAGTTCAGAGGGGCACGCAGTGGTTTATAAGCCCCACTGCCGCACCCCTCTCGAGCTCCTCTCCACCGCAGGCTTTCGGGCCTACTTGCTATTGTTTTGCTTGATGGGCCTTCTGGGCCTACTGCGGGCCTGAATCCTGGCCCATAGTAGGGTTTCATGTCGTATTCAGGCCGTGGGGGCCCAGTAGGAGGCATTTTTTGTTTTTTTGTTTTCTTTACTTATTGTTGCTATTTTTTTTCCAGTTTTTTTGTTTTGTTTTCTGTATTATTTATTTTCTTTTGTTTTTTGCTTGATTTTTTAATTCTTTTTGCTTTTAGTTTTAGGAAAATTATAAACTTTCTGTTAGTGCCATTAGTTTTCAAATTTGAAAACACTTTTTTTGTTTTTTTGTTTTCTTTCTTGCTTTATTTATTTTATTTTGTTTCTACTTACAACAAAATACTTATTGTTGTTTTTTTGTTTTGTTTTCTGCATTATTTATTTTCTTTTGTTTTTTGCTTTATTTTTCAATTCTTTTTGCTTTTAGTTTTAGGAAAATTATAAACCTTCTGTTAGTGCCATTAGTTTCCAAATTTGAAAACACTTTGTTTGTTTTTTTTGTTTTCTTTCTTGCTTTATTTATTTTATTTTGTTTCTACTTACAACAAAATACTTATTGTTGCTATTTTTAATTATTACGAGGGCCGAGCCATAAGACATTAAAGCATTTCAAATGAACTCTGAAAAAGTTAAAAGTTGGCATTGTATCATAAATTGACCCACATAACATGTGCATGTACAAAACGGACAATGGTATCATACTCGTGAGTTACAAAGTTGGCATGGTATCATCATAATAGTTGCGGGAGAAAGTCTTCACTTTTTCTTTGCTTGTGTCATTTGCTTATTGCACCGTAACCATGGATAATCTTCATCATTTATTAGGATGCTGGGGTCAGCCTTGACTTTGAAGGGAGGAATTTCATGAAACTTTTCATAATCTTCAGACATGTCTGTCTTGTCCTCCACTCCCACGATGTCCCTTTTTCCTGAAAGAACTATGTGGCGCTTTGGCTCATCGTATGATGTATTCGCTTCCTTATCTTTTCTCTTTCTCGGTCTGGTAGACATGTCCTTCACATAGATAACCTGTGCCACATCATTGGCTAGGACGAACGGTTCGTCGGTGTACCCAAGATTTTTCAGATCCACTGTTGTCATTCCGTACCGTGGGTCTACCTGTACCCCGCCTCCTGACGGATTGATTCATTTGCACTTAAACAAAGGGGCCTTAAAATCATGTCCGTAGTCAAGTTCCCATATGTCCACTATGTAACCATAATATGTGTCCTTTCCCCTCTCGGTTGTTGCATCAAAGCGGACACCGCTGTTTTGGTTGGTGCTTTTTTGATCTTGGTCAATCGTGTAAAATGTATTCCCATTTATCTCGTATCCTTTCCAAATCGTAACAGTCGAAGATGGTCCCCTGTACAACAAGTACAGCTCATCACAAACAGTGTTGTCACCTCTGAGACATGCTTCCAACCAACTGCTGAAAGTCCTGATGTGTTCACATGTAATCCAGTCGTCGCACTGCTCCGGGTGTTTGGAGCGCAGACTGTTCTTGTGTTCATCGACATACGGGGTCACCAAGGTAGAGTTCTGTAGAACTGTGTAGCGTGCTTGAGACCAAGAATATCCGTCCCTGCATATTATTGAGTCCCTTCCAAGCGTGCCTTTTCCAGTCAGTATCCCCTCATACCGCGATTGAGGGAGACCTATCTTCTTAAGGCCAGGAATGAAGTCAACACAAAACCCGATGACATCCTCTGTTTGATGGCCCATGGAGATGCTTCCTACTGGCCTAGCGCTGTTACGGACATATTTATTTAGGACTCCCATGAACCTCTCAAAGGGGTACATATTGTGTAGAAATACGGGGCCCAGAATGACAATCTCATCAACTAGATGATCTAGGACGTTCGTCATGATATTGAAGAAGGATGGTGGGAACACCAGCTCGAAACTGACAAGACATTGCATCACATCACTCCTTAGCCTTGGTATGATTTCTGGATCGATCACCTTCTAAGAGATTGCATTGAGGAATGCACATAGCTTCACAATGGCTAATCGGACGTTTTTCGGTAGAAGCCCCCTTAATGCAACCGGAAGCAGTTGCGTCATAATCACGTGGCAGTCATGAGACTTTAGGTTCTGAAACTTTTTCTCTGTCATATTTATTATTCACTTTATATTCGACGAGAAGCCAGTCGGGACCTTCATACTAAGCAGGCATTCAAAGAAGATTTCCTTCTCTTCTTTGGTAAGAGCATAGCTGGCAGGACCTTCATACTACTTTGGAGGCATGCCGTCTTTTTCGTGCAAACGTTGCAGGTCCTCCCGTGCCTCAGCTATATCTTTTGTCTTCCCATACACGCCCAAGAAGCCTAGCAGGTTCACGCAAAGGTTCTTCGTCACGTGCATCACTTCGATCGAAGAGCGGACCTCTAGGTCTTTCCAGTAGGGTAGGTCCCAAACTATAGATTTCTTCTTCCACATGGGTGCGTGTCCCCCAGCGTCACTCGGAACAGCTAGTCCGCCAGGACCCTTTCCAAAGATTACGTGTAAATCATTGACCATAGCAAGTACGCGATCACCGGTACAAATGGCGGCCTTCTTCCAGTGATCTGCCTCGCCTTTGAAATGATTGCCTTTCTTTCGACATTGATGGTTGGTCGGAAGAAATCGACGATGGCCCAGGTACACATTCTTCCTGCAGCTTGCCAGGTATATACTATCGGTGTCAAGTAAACAGTGTGTGCATGCGTGGTATCCCTTGTTTGTCTGTCCTGAAAGGTTACTGAGAGTGGGCCAATCGTTGATGGTCACGAACAGCAACGCCTTTAGGTAAAATTCCTCCTGTTTGTGCTCATCCCACGTACGTACACCGTTTCCATTCCATAGCTGTAAAAGTTCTTCAACTAATGGCCTTAGGTACACATCAATGTCGTTGCCGGGTTGCTTAGGGCCTTGGATGAGAACTGGCATCATAATGAACTTCCGCTTCATGCACATCCAAGGAGGAAGGTTATACATACATAGAGTCACGGGCCAGGTGTTGTGATTGCTGCTCTGCTCCCCGAAAGGATTAATGCCATCCGCGCTTAAAGCAAACCATACGTCCCTTGGCTCACTTGCAAACTCATCCCAGTACTTTCTCTCGATTTTTCTCCACTACGACCCGTCAGTGGGTGCTCTCAACTTCCCGTCTTTCTTACGGTCCTCACTGTGCCATCGCATCAACTTGGCATGCTCTCCGTTTCTGAACAGACGATTCAACCGTGGTATTATAGGAGCATACCACATCACCTTCGCAGGAACCCTCTTCCTGGGGGGCTCGCCGTCAACATCACCAGGGTCATCTCGTCTGATCTTATACCATAATGCACCGCATACCGGGCATGCGTTCAGATCCTTGTACGCACCGCGGTAGAGGATGCAGTCATTAGGGCATGCATGTATCTTCTGCACCTCCAATCCTAGAGGGCATACGACCTTCTTTGCTGCGTATGTACTGTCGGGCAATTCGTTATCCTTTGGAAGCTTCTTCTTCAATATTTTCAGTAGCTTCTCAAATCCTTTGTCTGGCACAGCATTCTCTGTCTTCCACTGCAGCAATTCCAGTACGGTACCGAGCTTTGTGTTGCCATCTTCGCAATTGGGATACAACCCTTTTTTGTGGTCCTCTAACATGCGATCGAACTTCAGCTTCTCCTTTTGACTTTCGCATTGCGTCCTTGCATCGACAATGACCCGGCGGAGATCATCATCATCGGGCACATCGTCCGGTTCGTCTTGATCTTCAGCAGCTTCGCCCGTTGCAGCATCATCGTGCACATCGTCTGGTTCCTCTTGATGTTCAGTAGCATCACCGTATTCAGGGGGCACATAGTTGTCATCGTACTCTTCTTCTTCGCCGTCTTCCATCATAACCCCTATTTCTCCGTGCCTCGTCCAAACATTATAGTGTGGCATGAAACCCTTGTAAAGCAGGTGGGTGTGGAGGATTTTCCGGTCAGAGTAAGACTTCGTATTCCCACATATAGGGCATGGACAACACATAAAACCATTCTGCTTGTTTGCCTCAGCCACTTCGAGAAAATCATGCACGCCCTTAATGTACTCGGAGGTGTGTCTTGAACCGTACATCCATTGACGGTTCATCTGCGTGCATTATATATAATTAAGTGTGTCAAAAATCATTACAGAACATCATGAATAGATAATTAAGTTACCAAATTAATAGAAGTTCATCATCACATTAAAACCAAAGTACATACATAGTTCTCATCTAACAACATAAATTAATTAAACCATACACTGAAACTATGTAAAACATTTCAATGCGAAAACAAATGCGATCATAATCGCAACCAATATAACAACTGATCCAACGGCATAATGATACCAAGCCTCAGTATGAATGGCATATTTTCTAATCTTTCTAATCTTCAAGCGCATTGCATCCATCTTGATCTTGTGATCATCGACGACATCCGCAACATGCAACTCCAATATCATCTTCTCCTCCTCAATTTTTCTAATTTTTCCTTCAACAAATTGTTTTCTTCTTCAACTAAATTTAACCTCTCGACAATAGGGTCGGTTGGAATTTCCGGTTCAACAACCTCCTAGATAAATAAATCTATGTCACGTTGGTCGGCATAATTGTCATAAACAATAAATGAACCAATAGTTATGAAAAGATAATATATACCACATCCGAATCATAGACAGGACGAGGGCCGACGGAGGCGGATACCAAAACCATCGCACTATATAAGATGCAATAATAAAAGTAAGAAAATTATACAAGTATCTATATAAACATACAAGTAAGAATTTTTTCCTTTCAGAAAGAAGATAAGAACAAGAGGCTCACCACGGTGGTGCCGGCGACGAGATCGGCGAGGGCGATCGACGGCGGTGAAGACGGGGACGGGACGTGATGGACCGCTAAACCTAGACAAATATTGAGGAAAATGGAGCTTGGAGGTCGAGCTTGGAGAGGAGAAAGCTTAAGTAGTGTGGCTCGGGCATTCCATCGAACACCTCGTGTGCATAGGAGGTGAGCTAGAGCACCACAGAGCTCTCCCCTCGCCCGCCACGAAAAACAGAGCACTCGGAAAGCTCTTTTAACGTTTGCGGGCGAGGGGTATATATAGGCAACTAATTGGTCCCGGTTCGTGCCACGAACCGGGACTAAAGGGCAGCCTTTGGTCCCGGTTCAAGCCTCCAACCGGGACCAATAGTGGTGGGCCAGGAGCGAGGCCCATTGGTCCCGGTTCGTCCCACCAACCGGGACCAATAGGTCCAATCGAACCGGGACCAATGGCCCACGTGGCCCGGCCGGCCCCCGGGGCTCACGAACCAGGTCCAATGCCCCCATTGGTCCCTGTTCTGGATTGAACCGGGACTAATGGGCTGACCCGGCCTGGTCCATTGGCCCCTTTTCTACTAGTGTAGGGCCAAACCCTAAGATCGATGTATGACACAGACCAAATGGATAGCACTCTATAAGAGTGATTACAGTTTATGTTTAGCTTGATTTTAAATCGAAGCTTAATTTAAGTAGAATCTATGTTAAACTTTATGCAAGTTTCGATTGAGTATATGTGCAGTATGTCAAATTTCAGTTTTTTAAATCGAATGTATGTTCAACTTTATGTAAATTTGGTTTTTACTCCGCTATATATAGGGGATTGGTTAGGTCCGATGAATTACTCCAGCAGATCTTTCACTAGTTTTAGGGGATCGATTAGAGTTGCCCTTAATAAGTTCCTCCAATAAGTATAGAAAAGAACATCAGATATGGTAAACACTTCTTTTGCATGATCGGGAAAACTCATTTTGACACATTGATATTTTGCTAACAAGGCCATTGATCAGAGATTGCGTTTCTATTTGTTGCACCATTTTTTGGTGGTTATCGGTGCTAGATTGGATGAGCCAAACCTTCACCTGGTCTTTTGAGTTGCTCTGACATTGTGGTTGTAATCTATCAAATACCAAGTGCATATATCAAAGAGATTCAGTACGAACTGTGGAACTGTGTGAGTCAATATACTCCAAACCAAATCAGTTTCCTTTGTCAAGCATATAATAGAGGAGACCACCAATAATTCAAAATGTAGCAAGACTTACCAGATCCGTTATGAAACAGAACGTTTCTTTTGTGAGACGATACTAGAAACAAGAAACTAAGAAAACTATAGTAGGCTTACATATATTGGGTAAAAAAATTGTATTATAAACAATGTTCTAGTCCCTCCGACCCATAATGTAAGACCTTTTTTGAACTGTCAAAAAATGTCTTACGTTATTGGACGGAGGGAGTATTATTTTGTGGGACTTGAATATTCTTGATGTTGTGGTACTATTGCAGACACACTTTGTAATATGCATCACCCTCTTCAACTGGATACAACCAACCTTATCATGTTACAATAGGTTGTGTATAAATGGTCTCCTGAGTAAAAGACAACAAGAAATGTGTCACCAAACAAATATATTTTTTCCAAAATAAATTAATTTGTCATACAAAACCTATTTTTTTGTTTCTTTTTTGCTGCCAGTAATGACTAAATTATCCCTGGTTCAAAACGTTAAGTATTTTGTACGTACATCATGCTTGCTTTCATAAAGAAAGAAATGCAATGTTACAACAAGCCATAAATCACAGACAGATTCCGTTTCAAAAATAAATAAATCACAGACAGACAACAAAAATATGGCCATGTGCACAGGCAGTGCTCGCAACCTATAAAAATCACCCACTTCCCTGTCCACTCACATCACAGCCAAACGCCTACTTGACTTACCCACAGACATTAGCTAGCTAGCGAGTAGGCACACAGTCGTGCCTCATTTTGATGCGCTTTATCTTATTCCTATGTAGAGCTGAAGGCTCTTGTGATGACAATGCATCATAAAGACCTATGTACACTATTGGGGTGATAAAAGATATGCATGAGTGGCATTAGAAATTTTTCGGATGCGAAGATTACTTTTGCTGGTGGGGTAACAGCAGAAGAGATGGCCATCCTGGTCGGTCATCCTGGAACTTTGCTATCCAGTGCCTGTTGGTCAGTGCCTGCACGCATAGGGAACATTGTATTTGGAACCTATCACCATCGTACCAGCTTGGCAAGAAGAGGAGGGGCAAGCATAACGACCTGATGTGCCAATGGGCTGTCTCAATCACTGAGCTTGTGAACTTTACATCTGTGAGAGTTCTCACAAAGTTACTTGCTGCGGCCTAGGAGCAACTACAAAAGACTCTGGGCCTAAGTGCGAACATGAAAAAAAAAACTTTCGTAGACCACCGGATCAAACATGGATGTGTACGGTGTCAAGCATAGGGATCTCAAGTAACTCTAAATGTATCTATAAAAGTAAGATACAGAACAGTACTTTTGTGATAATGACCTCGTCTCTCTCAAATCAGGATAACATTGATGCCTCATGTCCCCCTAGTTTATAAAATCCTATTTTAAGGGGAAGTTTTGTAATATCATTCACATATTTGTTGCATGGAATCCATGAGTGCGTGAGTATATAAGAATTAAGACTGCCTAGCTTGCTCTCTATCATCCACGTGGGAAAACTTGTAAAATTCATATTGCTCGATAGGCCATGTGAAGTCTCACAATACCTGTCCATGCAAGCACTCAACCCGCGTGCAGTGGCATAACCATAAATATGTTAACATTGGCACTGCATTTTCCACAAACGCAATGAACATGCTACACTAATACCCGACTTAGCCCTTCCCTGAACATTAGAAGTGACGCTTGATCGTGCACAACCATGAGTTCAACTTGGTTGGCAGACAACTTGAGAAATCTTCTACCATATTATTGTTTACAAGAATCTTGAATGGCCAGTTTAGGTTCTCACTATGCTACCAGACTCCTTCGGTTTAACACTTACTATTCATAAGTTCCAGTTCCTGGTTTGTGCGGAATTTTGGCACAGAGTCATCCTCATAAGTTCCTCCAATAAGTTCAGAAAAGAACATCAGATGTGGTAAACACTTCTTTTGCTTCATCCAGAAAACTCCTTTTGATACATTGAGATTTTGCTAACAAGGCCATTGATCAAAGATTGTGTTTCCATTTGTTGCACCCATTTTGGTGGTTATGGGTGATAGACTGGATGAGCCAAACCTTCATCTTGTCTTTTGAGTTGCTCTCATGTTGTGGTTGTAATCTTTCAAATACCAAGTGTGTATGGCAAAGAGATTCAGTAGGAACCGTGGGTTTTGAGGGAAGCCATGCGAGACAATGCTTGGGTGCGAAGGATCAACTCTTTAATCAACCTGTCGATCAACTACATTGTGGAGTTTGTGGACCTTCGGGTCCGTTTGGAGCAGTTTCAGCTTTCACCGGACATTGATGATGACATTCGGCGGTTTCTGCTTATAGGATCCAACTATTGGGCTCCATGACGACAACCATGAACATGATTATTTGGAAGTTTTGGGCACCTCCTAAAGTCAAGTTCTTCTCCTGGTTGGCGATTCAAAACAGGATGTGGACGGCGGATAGATTGGAGAAGCAAGGTTAGTAGAATTGCACACTATGCAACCTATGCAGATGGGCAAACGAGATGTCCGCACACCTCTTCTATCGGTGCAGGTCCAACTTACGCGTTTGGAGATTGGTAAAGGAGTGGCTTGGCCTAGGATCTTTCGAGATGCAACAATGGCCAACGGAGTGTTACATCAACCATTTGTGGACAAACATGTCGAAACCCAACACGGTGAACCGGAAAGCCATGGCTTCCCTTACTATTCTTGTCGGTTGGGTCATTTTGAACGAGACAAATGCTAGAGTCTTCAGGAACAAATGAACTCCGTCCATCTACATCGTCAAACTAATACACGATGAAGCCAAACTTTGGGTCACGGCAGGAGCAAGGCACATGAGCATCATCATGCCGCGGGAGTAGTTGTATTCGTTTTGTTGATGGACGGGCTGTGCTGTGGAGCCACTTTTATGTACTCTAAGACTCTCCTCCTTTATTAATGAATGAGGTAAGTCCTTGCCGGTGTTTCAAACAAAAAGTAGGAACCGTGGAACTGTGTGCGTCAGTATAGTCCAAACCAAATCAGTTTCCTTTGTCAAGCATAATAGAGGATGTCACATGTAATTCAAAACATAACAAGACTAATCAGTCCTGTTATGAAACAAAACGTTTCATTTGTGAGACGATACCAGGAAGAACAAACTAAGAAAAGTATAGTAGGATTACATATATTGGTAAAAGAAGTGTATTATAAACAATGTTCTATTATCTTGTGGGAACTTGAATATTCTTGATGTTGTGGTACTATTGAGACCTACTTTGTAATGTGCATCACCCTCTTCAACTGGATACAACCAACCATGTCATGTTACAATAGGTTGTGTATAAAATCGTCTCTAGAGTAACTGACAAGAAAAAATGCGCCACCAAACAAATGTACTTTGTCCAAAGTACAAAACTTATTTTTTTATCTGTATACATTCAGAAAATAAAATGTGAGTATTCTCAGTTTACATATACCATTCATGAGAAACAAAAATTAACGCAAACGATTTAACTTCTGATTTACATGCATGACTAGATGAGTAGCAGTATGTACAAGGGTAGATTCATGCAAAAAGAATATAAAATGCATGATTTGATGATGTGGCATTGTTATGCATGGATGGATTAACGCAAAAGATACCTTAATAATACATGCATAACATGTTGATATCACAATCGATCGGACGGCTATCAATAATTAAGGTGACGTGAAAGCACGCAGAAATCTAATAGCTGGGGCAGGCTATTTAGATGTAAAAGATATAGGATTTTGCACTTTCCAATAATTAAGAATGATATAAAACCGAGCGGCTTGTTGCAGATAAAAGATTTGTAGAGGTGAAGTGTGACTTCAAGGCGTCACAAACTACTCCCAAGCTGAAGGCAGTAGATAATTGTGTATTAAGGCAACCTGCAACTACATATACTCCAGAAATATTTAAGATGTTTGAACAGCATGTGCTTCGGACACTGAACTACCCTTGTGATGAAAATGATGAAATAATAAAAACTCAGTTCGATTTCCTCTTTTTGCTATCAGTAATGACTAAGTTGCCCCTGATTGAAAACGTGAAGTACTTCATATGTGGCAAAATAGTATCAGTAATGAGCACGTTGCCCCTGCTTGTGTTCTCGAAAAGGACATTTTGCAGGCAATCATGAGTCTTTGTTAAACAAAATATTTTAAGGTCATGTGCGCACACATTGCCCGCTCCTATAAAGTCGACCTCATTCACACCACTTCATTTGCATGTCGCACCACATGATCATACACCCACGTTGAATCACTCATGGGTCACAGGGGCTTCATCTTACTATAATTTCTTTTATTCTTTTGGGGCAATATAGGCTCTTCACGATGACTATGCTGCGCAAAGGCCTGTGCAATCACCACTGTGATAAGATACGAGTGTGAGGCATCGGAAAACTCATGGGTACAGCATTTCTTTGCTGGTCTCGGGTAGTAGCAGAAGAACTAGCAATCCTGCAATATGTGCTCTATCCGAACGTTGTAATTGAAAGCTGTAATCAACGTACCTGCAGGACCTGCAGTGTGCACGCATGCTCTGAAGGTTACGCATGCACACTATCTGCAATCGTGTGAAATGTGAACACTACTCGCTGATCCCCAAACTGCTTCACATCTCCCCTCACAAGCAGATATCTCACTCGCGGTATTTCTCAATAGAAGGAAAACAAGCGGATCTATTTGGTATATTTTTTTATTCACAGTGGTGAAGAGTATCAATGCAAAAGCCAGTGCGATCACGAGTGACTAAAAATATTAACCGAATAAATTTTCAAGGAGTAAGTTCAGAGTCTTTGCTTAATACGCTCTATATAGTAAAGCATTCTTTTGCTTAATCTACAAAAAATCCTCTTGAGTTTTTTTTACAAAGAGAAATTCCTTGTGGTAGACCGAGCTTTAGCAAAGAAAGCCATAGTTGATGCTGCTGGTTACAAACTCGATGAGCTGAACAGTCAGCCCATCTTCTGAGTTGCTCTCGTATCGTGGGTACAATCTCTTTGTGTTTACAATCTAACCAATAACACAGGCTTGTTGGGTTGGAGACCTTGCAAAAAAAAAAATTTGCCTGGCCTCGAACATCTCTGGGACTAGTGCAAGGCGCAACTATGTCTCCCTTCGCGCGAGACACAGCGCAGCCTTGTGTTAAAAGATGCCAGAATGAGCCGGCCCAGCTGGGAATTGAGTCGTTTAGTATTATTATTTTCTTTTTAAAAAAATTCGAAATTTTTGTTTTTGTTTTTTTACTTTTGCTTTTGAAATATTTAAAATATATCCATTATATAAATCACTTTACATCCAGAATTGCAAAATGGGGACTGCACATTAAAAAATGCTAAACGTGAATAGAAAAATGTTATTGATCTATACAAGAAATGTACAATGTGTACGGGAAAAAGTAGGCACCAAAACACATATATGAAAAAAATGTTAATCATTTATTTTATAAAAATAAACATGCATAAAAAATATTCCTGATGTACACAATAATGTAGAAATGTCTATGAAAAAAGTACCCCCTCTGTAAATAAATATAAGAGTGTTTAGATCACTACTTTAGTGATCCGAACACTGTTATATTTTTTTACGGTGGGAGTAGACTTCAAAACATGTAGATGAAAAAAAGGTTAATAATGTGTTTAAAAAATGTTAAACTTGTATACAAAAATGTTGCTGATATTTAAAAAATGTAATATGTGTATGGAAAAATAGATATAAGAAACTTGTATGGAAAAATATGTATTTTAATTTCTTTTTAAAAGTATATAAAAATGTACAATATTTATGTAAGAATTAGACATAAACTATATGTTTTAAAAACTGTTAATCAGGTATTTAAGAATGCTAAACATGTATCTATAAAATGTTTCCAATGCATATAGAAAATGTACAATGTGTATGAAAAAATAGAACTAAAAATAAGTTAAAAAAATGTCAATCATGTATTTGAATTTTCTTAAAGTGTGTATAAAAAAAATTCTGACGTATACAAAAAATGTAGATGGAAGCCAACAATTGAAACAAAGAAAAGGGATGAAAACTAATGAAAACCAAGTAACACGTCAAAGATTTGTATTGCATAGTTATATATCATACCACCCTTTCATACATATAATTTGGCCACATGTAAGTTTGGAGGGCGGGGGGGGGGGGGGGGGGGGGGGGGGGTATTCTGACCCTCCATCGCGCCCGTTGTTGATGATGTGCCAACCCATGGGACTCGCTTGGTCTACGCGTAAGTGGACTCGCAAGTGGGTTGACCATGGTGATTTCCTCTTGGTGTGTGATAGAGTAGGTCATAGTGACATGTCAAACCAAGGTTGAGCCTATCTCTTCACGAGATTCTCTCCCGTCGCCTCCAACTGATGGTGTAGCACTCTATAACTAACTAAGGGCATGTATAATCGTTCTATCTTAGAAATGTCACGTAGGGTAAAATGATGATGTGGAGGAGAGAGAAATCCTAAGAACGCATGTCTTCCTTTATTTAAGAGAAGACAAGAAATGTTCTCTTAGCACAATATGCCTCACCACCTTTTGAGGAATAGCTAGTTATTGGACATAAAGCTAAGAGATGACCCGTTGTAGACATGTTTTTTTTGTTATCTCTAAATTACAAGCAAGACTTAAGATAAGACTATCTTATCAGCCTTTGTACATACCCTAATCAACCTTTGCGCCGCATTGTCCTGTTTGTGAAGTAAGTACGACATAAAAGATTCTATTGCATATTTATACATCACGCACCCTTTTATAATTATAATAGGGCCACGTGCGAATGGGACTTGGGGGGGGGGGGGGGGTTCTAACCCTCCCTCGCGACATTTTCGATGATGCGCCGATATGTGGGGATCGTTGGTTAACACATTTGACCGGACCCACGAGGGGTTAACCATGATGATTTCCTCTTGGTCTGTGTTAGGATAGGCCATAGTGACTTGCCAAACAAAGGTTTAGCGCATGTCTTGACCAGATTCCGTAAGGTTGCCTCCAACTAATGGTGTCGCACTAGCTAACCTTGGTGCCACATTGCCCATTTGTGAAGCAAGTGCCACGTAAAACATTTATATTGGATATTTGAACATTACACCACCCTTTTATACATATAATGGGCAACATGTGGGTGGGGGAGGTATTCTGACCCTCCTTCGTGTCATTTCCATGATCGATAGGGCCCGCTCGATCTACATCCTTGACGGACTCAAGGGGGTTGACCATGGTAATTTCCTCTTAATTCGGTTGAGGTAGATAGCATAGCGGCTGATCCTTAGACAATAGTGGTGACTGCACATGCAAATCTCTTACGAACTGAGCAAAATATATATATGTCAAAAGCATTAATTGCATCATACGAAGTATTCCTTCAATAGCTAGATAGCAATATAGTCATACAACCTAAATGATAGTTCAACATAGGATGGGAATCCACAAGTCGTAGCATGAAATTTAGACACCAATAGCATATGCTACGCAGGGCCATAATAAGGTGATTTCTCCGGGGAAGCGGGGCGTGGTGCGGGGAAGGGCATTCCATCTTCACGGATATAGGTGGGAATTTCCACGCTTGTGCCCAGCAACACCTCCTGCTCAAGCCGGCCCACATCCGGGGCCTCATCAGCGGGTGCGCACTTACGGCCTTCCAAACCATAGCCCTATTTGTTGTCATACTAGGAGCGATCTCCATCATCTTGGCCAACAGAATAGTGTCGCCAAACACTAATGCCTCTATGAGTCTGTTCCACCCCCTATGACCGTCCTTTTGTAAAAATATAAACAAATTAATTAAGATGTACATTTTAACATAAGACAATAAACACATATATCCATCATTATAATTAAGCTTCTAATGGGATAAGACTCCTACAATCACTTTTGTCGATGTATATAAATTCAAAAATGCTATGCATATGCCTATGAAGGAAAAAATATCTAATTCAGATCCATAACACATTTTTTATTAGTATTGTTGTAAACTTGACTATCTATCTATATGAAATTAAACCTATCTATCTAGCTACCTAGATCCATATCATTGATCCACATCAAATTAAACCTATCTATCACACTAGCCAGATCCATATCATCCACATATATATCTGGACCGGTCCATATCAAAAAGATTAATTATCATATATAATTAGTCTAAATACCTGTATAGCATTAATTCGAGCTAACCTAAACTAGAATCCATTGTGAAGATTATCATATGCCTATATAAAATATTCATACTTACATATGACAACACTTATTTAGGTTAAAAAAAAGATAAATGGAAGATCTCTTACTTCAGCCGCTGGCGTTGGGTTCTGTGGTCGATGCACAACCGGCCTCGAGCTCGGGGGCAGGTGGCAGCTGATCTCTCAAGGAGTGGAGTCACGCCATCAGGAGAGAGAGAGGGGGCGGGGGGGGGGGGGGGGGAGGCACACCACGCACCCATGTTATAATTAACTAGCTGGGGGTGCGCCGAGTGTATTATGTCGATATCTCGGCTTACACTAAACAAAACTTTTAAAAAATATGTTATCTACGCCGTCAGAACCTTTAGGAAACACTCAGCCTATATAGACTACCGCCAAGAAGTTGTGAACTGTGATGAGCACGACCACGTTCCCCGGCTATTCGCTGTGGCAGCCTTGAAGACTGTCGGATTTAACACCAATAGACCAAGTGTGTTTGATACGCTGAGTATTTTTTAGGGGTGTTATGGCGTACGTGGCGGTATGCCGAGGCACATGTCAGAGCCGTGAGCCGCAGCGTCGACACCAAACATAGAGTGGCGTAAACCGAGTGGTCAATAATTTACACTTGGCGTACTGGGAAACACAAGGCAAAACGTGTTTTTCTGTAATGATCTATAGGTCATACCGTGACACCATGCCAAGTTTCATCTTTTCAGACATCATTTACACCTTTGTGAAGGCCATTTGATTGTGTTGGACGTATTGGTTGTGTGCAACGTTCTACGCAGAGGCCGGGCATTCGCCCCTTGCAGTTGTATCACCTTAATATATGAATTAAAATACCTTTTATCAAAAAAAACAAGACTAGCAAATACCATCACACATTTTCTTGTGATCGAACAAAAGATAAATTAGTGGTATTTCCAATGAAAAAAATAGCATACTATGAAAAAATATAGTGTGGCTCTTAAAATACTCTATTAGTGTGCTATATCATGCTATGGCATACTATTAGCGAGACATTGTACACTTTTTTTTTTTGCAAAACATTGCTCAGAACGCTATAGCATGCTATTAGTGGTGCTATAGTGTGCTATTTTTCTCTCTTGTATTTACTATTTACAGAGGGGTTTCACATGGACCAAAAGATAAGATGTTCCTCCTTTGTCCTCGCCTCCATTCACTCCTGGGCCCATAGTACTTTCATGACATCTGTATCTTCCTAAATGTAAACTTCCTCCAATAGTGTGGCAGTTTAGAGCATCTCCAGCAGTTCAGCCGCTCAGGACGCCGAAACAACGTCGTCTGGGGCTGAGCCGGCGTTAATTTCGGCGTGGGTGCGAACGTGTTCCCAGTCGCCGCCCCCAGGTCGCCCGAAACCGGCACAAACATGGCACAAACTCAGCGATTTCATTCAAATTTGTACAAAAACATAAAACACTACGCCTAGCCCCTACTATGGCGCTGCCGCCGCCCGCCTTGTACATGCATGACGAGGAGCATGTAGAACCGGGTGTAGTCGCCGCCGTCATCGTATTCGTCATCGTCACCGCTGCCCTGCGTCCCGCCGGCGTCGTTCCTGCTGCACCCCTGACCAGGGTCGCCGACGCGCAGGGGTTGGACGGCCCGGGCGCGTCCTCATTGTCACTGTCGAGGACGACGATGCCGCCCTCGTCGTGTCCGCGGCGCCGAGCTTTGATCTCCTCGTAGGCCCGGCGCTGGCGTTCACCGGCGGGGAGGTCGGCTTTTATAGCCGAAGATGGGCCGTGAGAAGCTGCCCACCGGGTGCCGCGTGGCGGGAGCGGGCGGGACACGCATCGCGGCGCCTTCATTGTGCCGCCCGTGAGGCATCATTGGAAGGCCGACCGTTGCGGCAGCATGGCAGCCTTGATATTGATTCCCGCGGAAACCGAGGCGATGAGAATGACGAAGGCAGCGAGTCGCTGACTCAGCGGACCCACTCCGTTTCACACCAAAATAGTTCCCCCGGCGCCCCCTAGCGCGTCGGGTTTGGCCTGGGTCCGCCGGCGCCAGTTTCAGGCCTAACCGGCGAAAAATGAGCCCTTGGGGGCGCAACTGGACCGCTTTTTGGACGCCGGCGCCAAAAAGGGGGGTTGTTGGGGTCGCGGCAGGAGATACTCTTATGACATATGGGTTCAGAAGGCACAAGCGGCTGAGTTACATTGCACAAGGATCTCAAGGCTTGCAAGGGACCACATTAACAAGCATTGTAGGCAGCCAAGAATCTTTGGCAGATGAAAATCATGTGCACACACACTGCTAGTACTCCTGCCCTATAAAACTCGTGCCGTTAACCCGCTTATCTTGCCTCTCACGCCACATAGTCACATATTCGCGTTGAATCACTCACGAGTCACCGATATTCAAAACGTAGACTCACAATCGTGGCTTCCTTGACATGATTTTTTGCATTCTGTTAGGGTCATGAAAGTTCTCAAGGATCACAACACATCATTTTTTTGACCGAACACAACACATCGTAACGACATATGCAATTAGTGTGATGAAGATACGAGTGGGAGGCATCGGAAAACTACCAGACGTGCCTAGTTCTTTATAGGCAAGGCGGAACTGAGTTCTGAGGTGATGTTGCATGTGCAGAACTAGGTGACGGACAACAAGATCGCTCGGAGAATGCTTCATGACCACAAGGTACTTGTCATTCTTTTTATTGTGAATAGACATTATTGCGTATCATTGCATTGATAGGGGTAGAGAGGTAATAGGGCGCAACTTTAGGGGGCGTACACGAAACGTTAACCCACTGAGTGCAATATGAGCATAGAAGAGGTTGCTCAGGCTCAATAAAAGTATTAGGTTACGGGAATAACTAAAGCAAGCCCTTTGGCTCTGGCATGCCCACAAGCGAGCCTCATCCTTGATTATGCGAGCAAGCTCGTTATTCGATGGATGGAGGTTCTCGAGGATAGCATCGTTATGGTGTTTCCAGAGGGACCATGCGACAAGAGCGATGATGGTGTTAGCTCCTTTGTGTAGGTTGGTCGACGGGGCGTTGTTGGCAATAGACCACCAGTAGAAGAAGTTGTCCACTACGCTGGGTGGACGGATTGGGAGGCAACGCCAAGAGAGGATTTCGTGACAAGTGATCATGGAGAAGGCTTACTGGACGAGCAGGTGGTCCAAGGTCTCGGGATCATAGACAAGCCATTGGCGGAGCCGCCACCGCGGCGCAAGGAGGATCAGGACAGAAGCGATCTCAGCAATGGATGCACCCTCGATGCTATGCTCGCACCATAAGCGGCACGTCTTGCCATCGCCGATTGTCCAGGTTGTGGATGTGCGGAAGAACTGGCACCTCTCTTCATCGCTCAGGAGCTGAAGATGGCCCCAAGGATGCTCGGGGTCGATTGAAGCCAGAGCCAGCTAGCACGAAGGGTGATGCTCGTCCAGTGGGGATCACGCACCGCAAGGCCCCTAAGTTCTAGCGACCACGAGAGCTTAGGCCAACTAACGAAACAGCAACCGGTCTTGGCATCCTTCCGGCCGTGCAAAAGGAAGTCACGTGCCATTGTGGTGATTTTCTTGAGGATTGTAGGGTTTACGGCCATGGCGAGGAGAATGTGAACTGGCACGGTGGTCAGCACGTGGCGCAACAATGCCAAGCGCTCGGCATGCGGGAGTAGGGAGGCCTTCCAGGTGGCGAGCCTCTTGATGAGCAGATCGACCAAAGGTGCCACCCAAGGGCGTACGGCCACCCAAGGAAGCTGAATTAGCAGCATGCAAGGCATTACCTAGCCATCAAGTGGACTCAACTACTAGACATTGTGGAGGCTGAACACTGGAGTCCCTCATTGGCAGAGATGCAATTGTTTCATGGGAAGTGTTGCATATCGGCCGACTGATCTTGTCATGTGGCAAGCGGGCGCACACGCCCACACCGACCAAGGGATGGGTGACACGTCGCTTCCTCATGGCACCGTGTTGATGCATATTGTAAATAAACAGCCGTATGAGCGTGGGCTAACTTTTCTTGTGGTGTGTGTATTGAAGTTGTAAAGCTTAGAAATGGCTGCTGAACTTGGAACTTCAACTGCCTCAGTGCAAACATGTGATCTTACGATCTTTTTTGAAAACAAATGATGTAAATGACAAAATTTCCAGTGTCTCTGTATTTAAGGGTTCCTATCCTCCCTGTAGCAAGTGGTTGTTGATAGTTTTAGCTCAACCAAAGCTGAGACCAGCAGGCCCCTGCACCATGCTATTATGGAAAGATCACATACAACACATGCTCAGTATTTATTGCCTATTAATGACGAGAATTATTTAGTCCAGCATTTCATTAAATTGGTTGTTCTAGCACTCACATAAAGATGATACTTCTTTTTTTTTGGAAATGGAGGTTTACCCCCGGCCTCTGCATCATAATGATGCATGCAGCCATTTTATTAAAAGTTCGCAAAGTAGCACAAAGTCATAAAAGTATTACAGCTCGCAAGCGCAGCAAAGCAAATGAAAAAGAAAAAAGTACACGTTGACAATCACAACCGGTATGGTAATATGTATGACAATCACGTTGACAATCACAACCTCTTCTATCCTGCTATGCGATCGTCATCTGAACCGGTTGAATATAGCCCGTGCTACCATCTCCCACTGGTTGCACCCAGTAACCAAAGGGTCCCTAGAGTCCATAGGAGTGAGTAAGGACCATGTATGGATCCAAATAGTAGCTCTGAAGATGACCTGCAAGAAAGTTAAATTGTATTTTCTGTTAGAAATAAAATCATTCCGACAGTTCCATATAGCCCACAAAAGCGCACATATTCCAATCCGAATACGAGCCGCAATTGTATGTTCAACCCCAGCTAACCACGTTCCAAACAGCGACTCAATGTCAACTGGAGGGTTAATGTTGAAGGCTACATGAATCGTTCTCTAAAGTAATTTGGCGAGTGGGCATTCAATGAATAAATGTTGTATTGTTTCATCATGATCACAAAAACAACAAAATGAACTACCTACTCAACGCCTCTTAAATAAGTTGTCCTTGGTGAGAATAACTTGCTTGTGGATAAACCACATAAAAACTTTTATACGCAAGGAAACCTTAATCCTCTAGATATGCAATGATCTTGAGATAGAGCCAGAATTAATCAAATCCATATAAAACCATTTCACCGTAAAAAGCCCATTTTTAGCTAATTTCCATTGCGTCGAATCTGGCTGGTCGGAGAGTTGAACATCTATCAATCTCTGAACCAGGTGCATCCAGGCTGTTCATCGCTCACCAACTAGCGCACGTCTGAACTAGATATTCAAGGGAATCGTTTGGAAAACTGCGCCTACGTAGTCCTCCTTACGTCGCACAATGTTATAAAGGGTTGGATATTGGATGGCTAAGGGCGTCTCTCCCAACCACGTATCCTCCCAAAATCTTGTTGACATACCATTGGCAACCAAGAATTTGACCCTACGAAAGAAAAAATCCTTTGTCCTCATAAGCCATTTCCAAAATAGCGAGTCAGATGGTCTCGTGGTAACCTGGGCGAGTGTTTTCAACTCCAAATATTTATTGCGCAAAATCTGTGCCCATATGCCCTCCGGCTCTGTCTCTAACCTGTAGAGCCGTTTACTCATAAGACATTTATTCTTGATTTCTAAATTTTCAATACCAAGACCACCCTGGTCTTTTGGTCGGCAAAGGATATCCCATCGCGTGAGTCGGTATTTCCTCTTGGCCTCATCTGACTGCCAAAAGAACCGAGATCTAAATAAATCAAGTCACTTCTATACCCCTTTCAGAATTTCGAAGAACGATAATAGAAACATTGGCATACTAGTCAGTACCGAATTAATCAGCACTAAGCGACCTCCATAAGACATAAGCTTACCCTTCCAGCAGCTTAGCCTTTTCTCAATTTGATCTTCGATACACTTCCATTCTTTATTAGATAACTTGTGGTGGTGAATCGGTATGCCTAGATAACTAAATGGTAAAGAACCTAATTCACATCCAAACAATTGTCTAGAAGTATCCTGCTCATCTTTGGCCTTCTCAAAGCAGAACAACTCACTCTTGTGAAAGTTTATCTTTAACCCAGACAATTGTTCGAAGAGACATAATATGAGTTCCATATTACATGCTTTAGCAATGTCATGTTCCATGAATAGGACAGTGTCGTCAGCGTATTGTAAGATGGATACTCCTCCATCAACCTGATGAGGAACTAACCCCTCCACTTGACCATGATGCTTGGCTCTGCCAATAAGAATGGCCAACATATCGGCCACAATGTTAAACAAGAAAGGAGACATGGAATCGCCCTGTCTTAGACCCTTGTGTGTTTGGAAATAATGGCCGATATCATCATTAAGCTTGATTCTGACACTACACTTCTGGACTTGAGAGCCTACCTGGTTCCGCCAAGCCTCGCTAAATCCTTTCATGCGCATTGCCTGCTGAAGGAAAGGTCATTTAACTTTATAATATGCCTTCTCAAAATCCACTTTGAAGATAACCCCATCTAGCTTCTTCGAATGGATTTCATGAAGTGTTTCATGCAAGACGACCACCCCTTCCAGTATGTATCGCCCTGGCATGAACGCTGTCTGGCTGGGTAGTACCACAGAGTGAGAATTTGTGTCAATCTATTGGTACCCACCTTTGTGAATATTTTGAAACTCACATTAAGAAGACATTTGGGCCTGAAATGTTCGATCCGAACTGCTTCTTCTTTTTTTGGTAACAACATAATCATTCTGAAGTTAAGATGAAATAGCTCAAGAGGACCATTAAAGAAATCATGAAACATAGGCATAAGATCATTCTTAATAATATGGCAACATTTCTTATAGAAATCAGCAGGAAACCCATCTGACCCTGGTGCTTTATTCGGTTTCATTTGTGAAATTGCATCCAAAACCTCCTTCTCGGTAAATGAAGCAGAGTGAATATCATTCTCCTCTACCTGGAGCTGGGGAATATCTCCACATACAGATTCATTTAGGTTCACTTGCTTCCGTATGCCCAAAAAGTTGTTTATAGTAGTTAGAGATATATGCTTTCAGATTCTCATGTCCCACTATTGTCCCCTCGTCCTGTTCTAGCTGAATGATTTTCTTCTTCCTATGTTTACCATTTGCAATCATATGGAAGAATTATGTATTGTCATCCCCTTGGACAACCTTAAGCACTTTAGCACACAGTGCCCATTTGAGCTCCTCTTCTCTTAGAAGAGCCCTTAGGCCTTGCTCAGCTTCGGACTTGGAGTTTTGCTCATTGACCGTAAGGAGGTTACTTTCAGTTTTTAAATCTAGCGCTTCAATTAATTGAGTGAGTCGTTCTTTTTCTTGTTTGTAAATACCACCTCCATTTCTGGCCTAGCCTCTCAAAAACGGTCTCAAATGTCGGATCTTATTTTGCCATCTCTCAATATTAGTGCTACCACTAACAGGTTTTGCCCATTCGCGTGCAATGATTTCTAAAAAAAAATCTTTCTAGAACCATCCTAATTCGAAAGAGAAAGCATTCTTGTTCGCAACGTGTGTAGCCTCGCCCGAGTCTACAAGAAGTGGTGTGTGGTCCAAGATCGCTCGCTGCATCGCATGAACCGACACCAAAGGGTACTTTTGTTCCCAATCCACACTAGCGAGTACCCTATCCAACTTCTCATAAGTCGGGATGGGCAACATATTGGCCCATGTAAATATTCTACCGGTGAGCTCAGTTTCTCTTAAATCAAGACTCTCGATAATCATGTTAAACATCATAGACCACCGTCCATCAAAATTGTCATTGTTCTTTTCATCTCTCCTGAATGATATTAAAGTCTCCATCGACTAGGATTGGCAAAGTTTCATCTCCACATATCCGAACTAAGTCGGCTAGAAAATCTGGTTTATGTTCGGGTTGTGCTGCCCCATATACAGCCACAAGAGACCACCGGAAACCATGCACTTTTGACCTCACTCGAAACTTGACCGCAAAATCTCCTCAAACCACATTAAGCACCTCAAGTGTTTCACATCGAACCCTAGTAAAATCCCACCAGACCTTCCTCTAGGCCATAAGACATGCCAATCAAAATCAATTCCTCCGGATAGAGTTCCAAGGAACTATGAGGTGAAATTATCTCGTCGTGTTTCCAAAAGTGCAATAAAATCTAAACGCTCCTCTATCGTTGTCTCGGCCAAGAATCTATGTTTAGCCAAGTCAGCTAGACCTCCGCTATTACAGAAGATTCCTTTCATATGTCATCATGGAATTTTTTCTTTAGCTTAATCCTAGCACTTCTATGGACCACTTAAGTAGGATAAATTTTTTGTTTCCAGGGTCGCTCAGGCTTCTCCCCATCACCCTCCGTGACTGTAGGGTCGGCAAAACACGAGGCAGTGCCCTCCATCATTAGAGGTTGAATAGTATCCATAGTCTCCAACCCCTCCTCATCTTCGGCCTCCTCTCTAGGCAAGAGATTATTGCAAAAAAAATCTAGGGCTACAATTCCAAGGTTGTTCATGTCATCGTCACTCATAGATTTGACTGATGTGAGGTTTCGAATTATTTCAGAAGCCTGCTCTGCTTCTAAATCTAAAAGATCATTAACAGATTTCGCTACCTCCTTTTCATCGCGAAGCATGGCCGCCCTCTTGGCGCGTGCTAGCTGCATGTCATCAACATCTGGATGTCCTTGGATTCGGTGACTGACACGCCTACCAGCCGAGACCGGATCAGCGATCCCATCGAAAGCAACAAGCTCCTCCATAGTCCTCTCCCGAGGAATGTGCTCCCCACTCCAACTCCCTTCCCTAGATGTCGGTGACGGAGGGTAAGGCGCAGTCGAGCAGGTAGAACCAACCGAAGTGGTGGTAGAAGGAGACCGTGGAGCCACCTGCACGACAGTCTCCTCCCCCCCATACCACCCGCGTGGCGCGGGGAAAACGTCAAAGAAGAGGTCCGGGCCACCTGCCCATGTTCCTGACCCTGCTGGCCGAGCCGACCGTGTGGTGAAACAGAGCGGGCCTCCAGCCCGCACCTCTTGTCCGAATGGCAGGGGGCCATCGCGGCCGGGCTGAGGTTGCGGGCCTCCTGCCCACCACCCCCACCCACCATATGTAGACATCTGCCCAATGAGTCATGTGGTCCGGGATCAACCCTCTGTGACAGAACCTCAGGCAGAACAACAGCAGTAGGCGTCACTGGCGGTAACTCAATCTCCTCAGGATCATCCGTCCTAACTCTGTTACTCCATACCTGCTAGGCGCAGACCGCGCACCAAAAGATCCAAACCGGAGTGTGGTCATCGGTGTTGCGGAAGATGGCGCCTCTTTGGCTGATGAATCCGCCTTACTCTGCGACTCCGGCTCCTATGGTGTGTTATCAGGCCCCTTGTCCTAATTTTCGGTGACACCATCACCCTTAGTTGTATCCATGTCCTGAATCTCATCTCCCTCCTGAGGGATCGGTGTATCCTCAATCTCGAGCTCTAGTACGTAAGTGACCCCGGCATGCGTCCACTTGACCACGTCAGGTACAAACTCCAAACTGACCACACTGACCAGGTACCTTGCTGCTACATGTGCGTGAGTAAAAGGCATGTCAACCTGCTCCGTCTTGCCAACGAGTGACCCCAAGCTCCAAGAAACCAGGAAGTGATTAATGTATTTGCGAGGTGCACCAAAAAAATGAACCCAGACCTTCTCTAACGGTGTACCCTCGGGCTCCTTCTCTTTCCATTCATCAAATGTTATAATAATATTGGTACTCTGTACCCTGCACATACCCCACTTAAGAATATGCAACTGGTCCTCCTTAGTGGGGAAATCAACCTTCTAAGTCTGAGTTTCCAACTTGACAAGGTCCCATTGGTGATTACCTGGTACTAAGTCCTGTAACTATCGCACAATCTGTGCCTATGTCAATCTCGCATTAGAAACCTTGACAACAGCGGGAAAGGAGTTCTCATGCACATGTGTCATAGGTGTCATCTCCGGTGACTCAAAGAACATTAGCGCTTGACAACAAACTCCATAGATAGTGGCCACCGGCTTGGGGCCAAAAAGAAACGGACAGTCCCCGATCACATGCTGCGATTTACATCAGTAATCACATAATTATGTCGTACGCTCTGCCACAAAATGTCCTGGCTCGCCACATCAATAACACGGTAACTTCTTCTTCTTAATCGCCCACTTGGATAGTTTCTCGCCATCACGCTTATCTGGCACCTTATCAGAACCACCGTCGCGAACCTGAACAACCCCGGTACTTGTCACCGGAATGCTGACCACCGCCAAGGCCCTGACTGTGTCTACAGCCACATTGTGAAGAGAAGGTAGATCCGCCTACACCGTAGCAACAGGATCGGCTTGCGCCATCGCGACCGTAGCAACCGACGGTGGAGGAGGCCGCGGTGGAGGTGGATGCCGACCCCCTCCTCTCCATCCCCAGAAAGTATGATGGACTCCCTGGTTATACCGGTTAGTTGGGCCAGCCACCCCTTCGACGAAATTACCGGGTGGTCCTTGAAAACCGCGTCCCGGTCCGCCTACATTGTACCATCCAGAACCACGTCCACCGCCCGACGAAGAGCCACGATGCAGACCCTCTCCGTAAGCATTGTATCTGTCATCTCCCCACTGACCACATTGGTTATATCTGTATCCATCATCACCATAATCCCGGGCATCGCCGGCATATCCTTCTCTCCCATGCCCGCCGGCATGCCCGGCGACCTGAGAACCACCCCGGCCGGCAGCTAGGGCACCGCCACGCCCTGCGGCTTGGGCGCCACCATGCCCGGCAACTGGAGCACCGCCCTGGCTGGCAACAGGAGGGCCGCCTCGCCCGGCGACTTGCCCTTCGGTCGGCGGCTCATGCTGCCTCGCAGCATCCCAGCCAGGCGCAGGTGACGCGGTTCCTGCCGTGTTTCGTGCAGGTGGCACAGGGCCCGGGACCTTGGCTTGCTGGTTGCTACGCCCCACCATCGAAGGATCAGCTCCACCGCTGACCATTGTCGCGCGATGCGTCTCTAGTTGGGGGAAGCCAGGCAACCGAAAAACCCTAACTGAGGCGATCTCTCGATCAGGCGGCTCACGTATCGGTACCTCATGCAGACCGGACGAGCCATACCCGTCAACACGCGCGGCTTGGGCCTCCAGCCAGGCCTCTTGCCCAGCCTGAGAGGAGCACACAACCAACGCCATAACGGGTCTATCCACTCGGCCCCACAGAGTATTCAAGCGCTCCTGTCTGGCTGCTCGAATCTCGCTGGCCTCTCTAGCCACCGGTGGCGGCAACCGGTTCTGCTTTGTATGCTTCTTCTTCGTAACGAGAGTCCATGAATCCGGGATGAAATCAAAAAACTTCATGGGAGTGTGATTTACCTTCGGGATCGGCCCTATCCAAGGTTTAATCATCTGCGAAGATTTCTTCATCTCCCGCTTCTGGTGACCCGGACATGCCATCGACGTCCACTGCGCGATCACAGGTCCGGCCGTTTGTGGAAACAGCCGTGCGTTGCCGTCCTCCAGCCCCTCCTCATCCCTAGCATGTCCATCACCCTCATCCTCATCCTCCTTGCTGTCTTCTAATACCCAAAATCGTCCTCCAACTCGCTGAACCGGTAACTTGTTCACAGGTGCCATCGTCAAGTCGATCACCTCGATCTCCTCCCCCTAATCACAACCAGAATAACTGGCGATGCCGACGGCCGAATGTATGCCGATGGCCCCCGTCGGCATAGATTGGCCTATCCCGACGGCCCAGCCCAGGCCGTCGGCATAGAAAAGTCGTCGGCGTATATCCATCTATGCCGACGGCCCCCGTCGGCAAAGCTCAGCCGTCGGCGTCGCGAGAAATATGCCTACGGTGGCTGTCGGCATAGAGGAGACCGTCGGCATAGCACGTGGGCCCGGCTACCCGAGCGGGAACGGCCTTTTGACGGTGTCAATCTACAACGACGGGCTAACGGAGGCCGTCGGCATAGCCCCCACGTCATCGATCCGCGTCGCCCGCCATGTCATCGATCCGCATCGCTCGCCGGTCCGTGGGGTGGCAAATCAATGCCGACGGCCTGGCCGTCAGCATAAGCCTGGCCGATGGATGTTTCCACGTCATCGATCCCCGCCCTTTGCCACGTAATCGATCCGTGGCCGTGTGCACAGGTATGCCGACGGCCTTGCCATCGGCATACCTCTATTTTTTTAATTTTTTCAATTTTTTATTTATATTATTTACTTTTTCCTCTTTTTTTCACAACATAAATGTGCCTTATCTAACAAAAAAACATACCCAGATGGTATATTGATTGCCCCCCTCACGGACGTTGCTGCCACCGTGCCCCACAGCGATGCCTGTGAGGGGGGGCACACCCCGGAGCTGCGTGCCGGGTGCCTGCGCCAGCCACCATGCTTCCACAACCATAGGAGGGCTCAAAGCAACACCTAGAGGCATTGCTACCCCCCCCCAGGTACACCATCCCATCTAACCGGGCCCTCATACATGCGGCGCGGTGTGGTGCCATGTCTGAAGAGGCGGGACAGGGCCCTGGGGGATAGCAATACCACCAGAGCGTCGCACCGGGCCCTCATACATGCGGGGTGGTGTGGTGCCATGTCCAAAGAGGCGTCCCGCATCTCCGGGGTGTGCCCCCCCCTCACAGACGGCGCCGCCGCCGGCACCTGGAGGGGGGAAATGGACGCGTCGGCTCTACACGAAGGGGATCTTGCTGTGGGTCTGGCCCGGATGCATTAGGTCAGCCCATAGGAACACTTTGGAGCAACATCCGGGCCAAACCCACGGCAAGATCCCCTCCATGTAGACCCGACGCGTCTGTTTCCCCCCTCCAGGTGTCGGCGGCGGCGGCGGCCGTGACGGGGGCACACCCCGGAGACGCGTGCCGCCTCTTCTGACATGCCACCACACCACCCCGCATGTATGAGGGCCCGGTGCGACGTTCGGGTGGGATTGCTACCCCCCAGGGCCCCCATCCCGCCTAACCCTGTAGTGTTTGACCACGGGATCTAGCCCTTTGACTTTGCACAGACGGGCTTTGAGCAGTGGACCTATCCACCCGGTTGTGTTAGGTCAGTCCATAGGAACACTTTAGAGCAACATCCGGGTCAGACCAATGGCAAGATCCCCTCTGTGTAGACCCGACGCGTCCGTTTCCCCCCTCCAGCTGCCGGCGGAGGCGACATCCGTGAGGGGGGGGCACACCCCGGAGACGCGTGTCGCCTCTTCGGACATGCCACCACACCACCCCGCATGTACGAGGGCCCGGTGCTACGCTCGGGTGGCATTGCTACCCCCAGGGCCCCCGTCCCGCCTAACCTTGTAGCATTTGAGCACGGGATCTAGCCCTTTGACTTTGCACGGACGGGCTTTGAGTAGTGGACCTATCCACCCAGTTGTGTTAGGTCAGCCCATAGGAACACTTTGGAGCAAGATCTGGGCCAGACCCACGGCAAGATCCCCTCCGTGTGGAACCGACGCGTCCGTTTCCCCCTCCAGGTGCCAGCGGCGGCGCCGTTTGTGAGGGGGGCACACCTCGAAGACGTGTGGCGTCTCTTCGGACATGCCACCACACCACCCCGCATGTATGAGGGCCCGGTGTGACGCTCGAGTGTCATTGCTACCCCAGGGCCCCCGTCCCGCCTAACCTTGTAGCGTTTGACCACGTGATCTAGCCCTCTGACTTTGCACGGACGGGCTTTGACCAGTGGAACTATCCACCCGGTCGTGTTAGGTCAGCCTATAGGAACACTTTGGAGCAACATCCAGTCCAGACCCACGGCAAGATCCCCTCTGTGTAGACCCGACGCATTCGTTCCCCCCCTCCAGGTGCCGCCGGCGGCGGCGTTCGTGAGGGGGGGGGGCACACCCAGGAGACGCGTGCCGCCTCTTCGGACATGCCACCACACCACCCCGCATGTATGAGGGCCCGATGCGATGCTCGGGTGGCATTGCTACCTCCAGGGCCCCCGTCCCGCCTAACCCCGTAGCGTTAGACCGTGTGATCTAGCCCTTTGACTTTGCACGGACGGGTTTTGACCAGTGGAACTATCCACCCGGCCGTGTTAGGTCAGCCCATAGGAATACTTTGGAGCAACATCCGGTCCAGACCCACGGCAAGTTCCCCTCCATGTAGACCCGACACATCCGTTTCCCTCCTCCAGGTGCCGGTGGCGGCGCCGTCCGTGAGGGGGGGGGGGGGGGCACACGCCGGAGACGTGTGCCGCCACTTCATACATGCCACCACACCACCCCGCATGTATGAGGGCCCGGTGCGACGCTCGAGTGACATTGCTACCCCCCAGGGCCCCCGTCCCGCCTAACCCTGTAGCGTTTGACCACGTGATCTAGCCCTTTGACTTTGCACGGACGGGCTTTGACCAGTGGAACTATCCACCCGGTCATGTTAGGTCCGCCCATAGGAACACTTTGGAGCAACATCCTGTCCAGACCCACGGCAAGATCCCCTCCGTGTAGACCCGGCGCATTCGTTTCCCCCCTCCAGGTGCCGGCGGCGGCGCCGTCCGTGAGGGGGACACACCCCGGAGACGCGTGCCGCCACTTCGTACATGCCACCACACCATCCCGCATGTATGAGGGCCCGGTGAGACGCTCGGGTGGCATTGCTACCCCCAGGGCCCCCGTCCCGCCTAACCTTGTAGCGTTAGACAACGTGATCTAGCCCTTTGACTTTGCACGGACGGGCATTAACCAGTGGAACTATCCACCCGGTCATGTTAGGTCAGCCCATAGGAACACTTTGGAGCAACATACGGTCCAGACCCACGGCAAGATCCCCTTCGTGTAGACCCGACACGTCCGTTTCCCCCCTCCAGGTCCCGGCGACGACGCCGTCCGTGAGGGGGGCACACCCCGGAGACGCGTGCCGCCTCTTCGGACATGCCACCACACCACCACGCATGTATGAGGGACCGGTGCGACGCTCGAGTGGCATTGCTACCCCCCAGGGCCCCCGTCCCGCCTAACCCTGTAGCGTTTGACCACGTGATCTAGCCCTTTGATTTTGCACGGACGGGCTATGACCAGTGGAACTATCCACCCAGTCGTGTTAGGTCAGCCCATAGGAACACTTTGGAGCAACATCCGGTCCAGACCCACGGCAAGATCCCCGCAGTGTAGACACGACGCGTCCGTTTCTCCCCTCCAGGTGCCGGCGGCGGCACGGTCCGTGAGGGGGGGGGGGCACACCCCGGAGACGCGTGCCGCCTCTTCGAACATGCCACCACACCACCCCGCATGTATGAGGGCCCGATGCGACGCTCGGGTGGCATTGCTACCCCCCCCCCCCCCACGGCCCCCGTCCCGCCTAACCCTGTAGCGTTAGACCACGTGATCTAGCCCTTTGACTTTGCACGGACGGGTTTTCACCAGTGGAACTCTCCACCCGGTCGTGTTAGGTCAGCCCATAGTAACACTTTGGAGCAACATCCGGGCAAAAGCCACAGTAAGATCCCCTCCGTGTAGACCCGACGCGCCCGCTTCCCCCCTCCAGGTGCCGGCGGCGGCGCCCTCCGTGTGTGGGGGCACACCCCGGAGACGCGTGCCGCCTCTTCGGACATGCCAGCACACTGTACGACATGTATGACGTCCCAGTGCGACGCTCCAGTGGCATTGCTACCCCCTAGGGCCCCCGTACCGCCTAACCCCCCAGGGTCCTAGTGTCACGATCGTCGCACCGGGTACTGGGTCCCACACAGACGGTAAACTAAAAATCTAAAAATGTAATAATTGAATTGATTAAAAACTCTAGTATTCATCATTCAAAACGTACTATCACTCTGAAACCTTTAGTGCCCGGGCACCGGGCCGGCTGCCCGGGCACTGAAAGTTTTAGAGTTATTGTCCGTTTTCTTCATATAAGTCTAATGAATACCGGAGCTTATAACGTATGGATTAGTGAACTATTTAAACAGGTCAAATTGCTTTCCCCTCGGCGAGGTGGGACTATTTTTTGAAAAATTGTGGTTTGCATATATGCCAACGGCCTAGCCGTCGGCATAGTCATCCCATCCATGCCGATGGCCAGGCCGTCGGCATATGTGCACGGTATCCACTCCCCCGGGCTGCTGACATGTGGGCCCAGGCCTATGCCGATGGCGATGCATCGGCATAGGGCCAACCTTATCCCCTCGGCCACCCGCTCTCCTCCACTCATTTCTCTCCCTCACCGCACCCGATCCCGACCCCTACCGCCGCCGCCTACCTCCTTCGCCGCCCGCCCTGAGCACGCCTCCGCCCGCCCCGCCCCGCCCCGAGCATGCCGGCGCCCGCGCCTCCCCGCTCCGACCTGCGCTGCCCCACCCTGAGCCCGCCGCCGCCTGCGCCTCCCCGGCCCGACCCCGAGCCATCCCGCCCTGCCCCGGCTCCACAGCGCCCCACGCCGGCCGCCCCGCCCCACCCTCGCTGCCGCCACCCCATCCCCTCCCCCAACTCCGGCACCGCCCTGTCCCCGCCCCAACACCACCGTCGCCCCCATCCCCTCCCCCACCACCGCGGCGCCGTCCCCCACTGCCCGTGCCGCCCCCATACCCTCCCCCACCACCGCCGCACCGCCCCCACTGCCCGCGCCACCCCGAGACCGCCATAGACGCCGTCGGGCCGGCCCGTCCCCGACGGCCCCCGTCGCCGCCCTTCTCCGCCCCGACCTCGTCGTCGTCCCGCCCTGATCCGCCCCGCCCCTGCTCCGCACGGCCTCTGCTTCGTAGGTGAGCCCCCTACTGCTGCTTGCTTCTTGCTGCCGCCGCTGCCATTGCTGCTTGCGGCTGCCGCTGGTTGATGCTTCCTGCTGCTGCCGCTGCTTGCTACTTGTTGCTTGCTGCTGCCATTGCTACTTGCTACGTTAGGTTAGTTAGTTTAGGGTTTAGATGGATAGATTAGTTAGATATATAAGTAGTTAGATAGATGGATTATAAGATATAAAAATTTTGTTGATAGGTTAGTTGAGAAAAAAATTTGTTGTATTGAATGGATTATGAGATATGTAAATAGTTAGATAGATGGATTATGAGATGAATCAATGATGATGAGGAATAGATGATGATGATGAATATGTGATGAATAGACGATGATGATTATAGTTTTTTTGCCTACATGATGCAAAAATAAATGAATGCATGTTTAAATGTTTTAAATATTCTCTATGAGTTGTGATGTTCTAAAAATTTTGTCGCGATGGAATTTGCAGGATTTGTGGTGTTGCATTTCATCAAAGTGATCGTCGTCCGACGCGTTGGTCCCTGAGCATCCCTCTGTTGTTCGACTCCTTCCCCTACAGCCGAGGGTGAGCTACAGGTCCATCTCCTCCATTTTTTGATGTCACTAGATTTCATTCTCAAGTCAACTGGCGTAACCTAGGCGTCTCCCGTCCGAAAGGGTTGCATCGATAAATATGCATTCAATTGCATATTTATCACCTCAGCTCTTTCGAATTGTCCAGCGTTTTCCACGGACAGCCCGAGGATGTGTAGATTGGGTATGTTCTCCATGTTCTACCCCGTTCCGAGACAGGATTTCGGTGGCGCCTCCCCATTGTTCTCCGGAGCACATTCTCTGGGCTATTTGCCGATACGTGTATCTGGAGAACAGCGGGGAGGTGCTGCCGAAATTTTGTCTCAGAACGGGTTAGAATGGAGAACGTACTCAATCTACACATCCTCGAGTGGGATTAGGACCCATCTTTACCTATTAGAGATGTAGGTGGATTCAACGCGGTAGAAACTGAAAATTTGATGTGATTAATTTAAGTGAATCCTTAATTATGTTGTGTGGCTTGCAAAAAAGCAGAGGATGGCAGATAATCAGTGGATGTACAGTGGTTTTATCCGTCGGAATCGAGTAACATCAGAGTGGATTGCGAAAACCGATGTGTATTTGAAGGAGATATTTCGTCGTCCAATTATAATTATCCCACCATGCCCCTGTGCGAGATGTGCCAGATGTCACCGTAGAAATCAGACGGACATGAGTGAGCACCTTCGCACGCACGGATATATGCCAAACCTTGACATGCCGCCGATAAACATAGTCGAGCAGGACCGTGGTAGAGAGGAGGTGATGCGACAACGCATCGATGGATATGAGGATGACGGGGTCAGAGACATGCTAGATGATGTCATTGTTGTAGAAGCGGCAAATGCGACTGTCACATCCCTAGTTCTGGTATGACCTAGACTAGCTAGTCATGTGTGCATCATGTTTAAATTCCATTTAATTTTGAAATGGGGATTTGTGAAACCCTCAGAATCTTTTCTGGAAATGACCCAAATAAAAATTGCTCCAAAAAGGTCCAAGAAAATTTTCATGTTGCTCTGTGAAAATATTGGACAGAGATAAAAATCAAACCAATATTTTTAGGAGCTCATAAGTATTTATTTTGGGCATTTGGAATTATTGCATAATTATTTGCATTGGATATATATATGTTATATATATAGTATATGTCCAAAAATTGTGCCACTTGTTGAAGAGCTCTGGAATAATACCACTAGTTCCTACAAAATTGGCATAAGTAAATAAAATGATTTAATATTATTATTAAATCGAAACAAATGTCAGAAAAATAGAAAAGAAAAAGAAATGGAAAACCTACCTGGACTTACCTGCATCCCCTGTGCAGCCCAGCGGCCTAGCAGGCCGGCCCAGCCAGCAGGCGGCCCAGCCCAACTGACAGGAGCTTCTTCAAGCTCCTGCCAGTAGGAGCAGCTGCGTGGCCGGCAAGCCGCAGCCGCGCCACCACCTCCTCCCTGCCTGCCTGTCCTCCCCCTCGTCGCTCTGGATGGCCCGGACGACGCCACGCGACGCCCCGCACCTCTCTGCCTCTCTCTCATTCCTCCCCCTCCCCTGGTTTCTCTCCCACGCGCACGGCCGAACGCCATCGTCGCCGCTGCTCGCCGTTACCATAGCCACCGCCTCTCCCTCGCCTCTCCGACCAGCGCAGAAGCTCCGCCACGTCGCCGTCCACCTCTCCATCGAGCCACGCGACGCGAGAAGCCCTAGAGAGCCGCCATCGCTGCCATCTTCGTCTCCGGTCGTCGGAGATCGTCCTCGCCGCCCCGCCGACTCCAGCCCTCCCCCGAGCTCGCTGACGACGCCATCGAGATCGCTGTGAGGCCCTGACCGTTTCCCCTCTGTTTTACCATTGTTTCCCATGCCGTAGCCACAAACTCGAGCGGACCCAAGCTCCAGCCGCCGCTGCGAGCTCTGCTCCGGCAAGCTCCGGCCACTCTGCGTCCTCCCGTCGCCTCCGCTGGATGCGCACGAGCCCGGGCTACGCCCCGGTGCTCTCAGCCGCCGCCCCCGTGCACCGCAGCGCCGCGCCCGCCCTTGGCCATGCTCCGGCCGCCGCCGCGAGCTCTGCGCCGGCGAGCTCCGGCACCCCCGCAGCCTTCTGCCTGCTCCAAAGGACGCGGACGAGCTCCAGCTCCTCGTCCGTGGTCTCCGCCGCCCGAATGGACGCCGGACGGTGTATCCCGAGCCCCTCCGCCGCGTTCGGCCTCGCCGGCGGCTAAACGCCGGCGGGATTGACCGGGTCAACCCCGCTAACTACCCCCCCTGTGACACTGACATGTGGGGCCCGGCCCTGCTAATTTTTAGTTTAAGATTAGCTTGACAATTAATTAACTCTGTTAATTAACCATGACACAGACGTATGGGTCCCACTGGTCAGGTTTGACCTGGACCTGGCCGTTGACCCGCTGACGTCAGGCTGACGCAGTTATCCATTTTCTGGATTTAAAATTAATCAGGAAATTCCATAAAATGATTTAAACTTCAAAAAATCATAGAAATTTAACCGTAGCTCAGATTGAAATAATTTATATATGAAAAATTATCAGAAAAATGCAATCTATCCATCTGTACTAGTTTCATGCATGACAAACCAACTTATACATGCTATATAAGAGCTTAATTTGGAGTTGCATTGAACCCTTGGTTCAAATGGACTTCATTCAAATTGAATACTAGTTGCATTATCTCAAACAGCATCACATCTTCATGCCATGTTCATGCATCATATTGTTGCATATGCTTGTGTATTGATTGTTGGCACCGTTCCTTCTCGATAGGTCCTGCTCCGGAGACCGTTCCAGAGTACCTGTCTGTGAAGCAGTGCCTCCCTTCTTGATCTACCAGGCAAGCAAACCCCCTTGTTCATTCCGATACAATCCTACTCTCTCGCTCCTGCTCTCAGTTATTGCATTAGGACAACAACGTTTCAACTGCTACTTTGTGCTGCGGTAGTTGAACCCATTGCTCTGCATAATCTATCATTGCCACAGTAAATAGTTGAAACCCACTAGCATGTGTAGGAGTTGATTGAGCCATGTTGTGTTCCTACCATGCCATGCCTGCTACTGCTTAGAGTTGTGTCAGGTCTGATTCATTGGGAATGAATTGGAGTGTTACGATATGTTCTGATGCTGAGAGTTAAGTGTGTGAACACGATTTGGTAAAGGTAGCGGTGAGAGGCCATGTAGGAGTACATGGTGGGTTGTCTCACTGGAACCGTCCTTAAGCACTGAGTTCTATGTATGTTGTCCAATGACTTGATACTACCACACATTGGGCTCCGGGCGCTCCAAGCCCTCTCGACTTATTAACCAAGTTGATCTCTGTCCAGGAGTCGCAACTAGTTTCCGGTGTTTGTAGGTAGTGTTGGTAGTCTACCAAGTGGCAGGCCAGGTGGGCTTGGGACAGACTAGGCACAAGTGGCACGGTGTACCAAGTGTAGATCCATCCGGTGAGGTGGGCTTGGGAACCCTGTTCACATCGTTTGGGGCCATGAGCGACACCCCGGCCGGATCTCCTTGCGGATGGAACCCGAATAGGCGATAAACCTGGACTAGAGTCTTGTGTGGTTAGTCAGGTCGTGGCCGACAGCCTTGCCAGGCTTCTGCTTGAAGGTTGCCGAGATACATGACATGTACATGGCGGTAAGTGGCGAGAGCGTGTGTGAAAAAGTACACCCCTGCAGGGTTAACATGATCTATTCGAATAGCCGGGTCCGCGGTTATGGACTTCTTGGATGCCTACATGGTACATAGACAACTTGAAGTGGATACTATAAAATGCTCAAGATAAGTGTGAATGTTATGGATGGCCTTTCCGTAAGGAGACGGGGATGAATCCATAGTAGTGTATTGTGTGGTGATTAGTGGACTCGTGTGCGCCATATCACCTCAAAGAAGTTCTGGTAGTCGTAGAACAGGATAGCCACAGAGTCAAAGCTGGCTTGCTGCAACTAAACCCCACATTACCCTCTTGATACAAATGCATGTATGATAGGATCTGATGTAAGTCTTGCTGAGTACCTTTGTACTCATGTTGCTTTATTTATGTTTTTGCAGCGGAGACTTCGGTCTTACTAGTGGCTTGTGGACTTCGACGAGTAGCTTGTACCTCAGCTACGATCTTGATCGGATATTGTAGATAGTCAGGCTCTTCAGCCTTTTTCATTTGTAGATGTCTGTACCCAGACATGTAATGCTTCCGCTTGTTGCTTGTATGCTCTGTATGAAGGGTTTTGTGACCCCTGTTTGCAATAAATGCTATGATGGCTCTTCTGAGCCTTTATCTATATGAGTTGTTGAGTTATGTTGTGATGCCATGTTGTACAACACATACTTGCATGTTATGCGTACGTGTAATGTGTATTGCTATGTGTGGGATCTGACTATCTAGTTGTTTATCCTTAGTAGCCTCTCTTACCGGGAAATGTCTCCTAGTGCTTCCACTGAGCCCTGGTAGCTTGCTACTGCTCCGGAACACTTAGGCTGGCCGGCATGTGTCCTTCTTCGTTCCTGTGTCTGTCCCTTCAGGGAAATGTCACGCGATGAATACCGGAGTCCTGTTAGCCCGCTACAGCCCGGTTCACCGGAGTCCTGTTAGCCCAGTGCTACAGCCTGGATTCACTCGCTGATGACCGACACGTTTAATGCTGGGTCATGGATGCCTGTCCCTGTAAGTTTGTGCCACTTTGGGTTTATGACTAGCCGTGTCAGCCCGGGCTCCTTATCATATGGATGCTAGCGACACTATCATATACGTGTGCCAAAAGGCGCAAACGGTCCCGGGCAAAGGTAAGGCGACACCCGTGGGGATACCGTGCGTGAGGCCGCAAAGTGATATGAGGTGTTACATGCTAGATCAATGTGGCATTGTCTCTGCCCAATATTTTCACAGAGCAACATGAACATTTTCTTGGACCTTTTTGGAGCAATTTTTATTTGGGTCATTTCCAGAAAAGATTCTGAGGGTTTCACAAATCCCCATTTCAAAATTAAATGGAATTTAAACATGATGCACACATGACTAGCTAGTCTAGGTCATACCAGAACTAGGGATGTGACAACTCAAATAATTATGCAGTAATTCCAAATGCCCAAAATAAATACTTATGAGCTCCTAAAAATATTGGTTTGATTTTTATCTCTGCCCAATATTTTCACAGAGCAACATGAACATTTTCTTGGACCTTTTTGGAGCAATTTTTATTTGGGTCATTTCCAGAAAAGATTCTGAGGGTTTCACAAATCCCCATTTCAAAATTAAATGGAATTTAAACATGATGCACACAAGACTAGCTAGTCTAGGTCATACCAGAACTAGGGATGTGACAGCGACACCTTCAGAGAATGAACCGAAGGAGCCGAAGGCAACCACAAAGGCCTTCTTGGAGGTCTTGGCCTCGTCGAAGAAACCTCTTTATGCGGGTGCGAAAATATCTCAGCTGGATGCCATCTCGCAACTGATTGCAGTCAAGGCTGAGTACGGCTGTAGCCAGAAATGCTTCGAAGCATTCTTGGGAGTATGGGCTAACGGCCTCCCTGAGGGTCATGAACTGCCGAAAAGCATGTACGATACAAAGAAAATCATGAAGGCACTCTCTATGGATTATGAGAAAATAGATGTTTGTCCGAAGAATTGCCTTTTGTTTAGGCACGAGTATGCGGATGAAAAGTACTGTAGGCAGTGCGGTTCGTCTCGGTACATTGAGGTGGTCGGTGAGGATGGTGAGAAAAAGCAGCTAACCATCCCCGTTAAGGTTCTTCGGTATCTTGATTCTATAAAAAGACTGCAACGCCTTTTTATCATGAAGGAGTCTGCCAAAATGATGAAGTGGCACAAGGAAGGTATAAGGTACAATCCAAAAAAATCGTACATCCATCGGAAGGGGAAGCATGGAAGTCGTTCGATGAAGAATATCCCAAGGAAGCAGCCGAGGCTGGGAATGTCAGAATAGTCATATCAGGTGATGGGTTGAATCCATATGGTACATCGTCCAATCCATACAGCTGCTGGCCCGTGTTTGTAATTCCGCTCAATCTTCCTCCCGGTGCCCTAATGCAACGCAATACCATGTTCTTGTCGCTCATCATTCCGGGGCCTGATTATCCGGGGAAGCAATTGGGTTTGTTTATGTAGCCGCTGGTGGATGCTTTGCACCATTCTTGGTACTTTCCGACATTGACATACGACCGGGATCTGCAGAGAAATTTCTTGATGAAAGTTTGGTTGCACTATTGCATGCATGACTTTCCCGGCTATGCTCTATTCTGCGGATGGTGTACAAGTGGGAAGATGCCATGCCCAGTGTGCATGCAGGCTCTGCGAATGATTTGGCTAAGTAAGGGTGGCATGTATGTAGCCTTTGACCTGCATCGATAGTTCCTCCCTCCAGACCATCCAGACAGGAAAGACAAGAAGAACTTCACGAAAGGCCGGGTTGTTCATGAAGTAACCGAGATTCCAACATTTTCGGGGC
Organism: Triticum timopheevii; assembly: GCA_963921465.1. Taxonomy (NCBI): domain Eukaryota; kingdom Viridiplantae; phylum Streptophyta; class Magnoliopsida; order Poales; family Poaceae; genus Triticum; species Triticum timopheevii. Next base: position 480,527,624 of record OY997270.1, on the reverse strand, counting down.
AGATGTTCTTACTCAGCTAAAAGCTCTCTAGCCTAAAGTCAAAGGCAAAGCAAAAGCCAAAGCCAAAAGCTTTGAGGGATATGGTGAGACGCACAACTGGACTCACATAACCCCCTTCTTGCAGCTTCCCTATTTCAAGGACCTCAAACTTCCTTACAATATCGATGTGATGCACACTCAAAAGAATGTGGCAGAGTCCATTTTCCACATGATACTCAACATTCCTGATAAGACGAAGGATAACGTTAAAGCTAGAGCCGATCAACAGAGAATTTGTGATAGACCACGTCTGAACATGAAGCCTCCCACAGGCGGTCGAAAAAACTGGTTCAAGCCAGATGCTGACTTTGTCCTTAAACTGCCAGAAAAATGGAAGTACTTATCTGGTTGAAACACATTTTGAAGTTCACCGATGGTTATGCATCGAATATAAGTAAGGGGGTCAATCTTTCAACGGGCAAAGTGACCGGCCTGAAGAGTCATGACTACCATGTATGGATTGAGTGGATAATGCCGATGATGGTTCGAGGCTATGTCCCCGAGCATGTCTGGCGAGTGCTTGCCGAGCTAAGCCATTTCTTCCGCACGCCCTGTGCTAAAGAAGTAAGTAAAGACGTGATTGAAAAATTGCATAAGAAGGCACCGGAGTTGATAGTCAAGCTAGAGAAGATCTTTCTGCCAGGCTTCTTTACACTGATGACACATCTCATTCTACACCTCTATGGGAGGACCTCATGTTCTATATCTTGCACAACATCAAGGAAGTTGAGGAAGTGTGGATGAGGTAATACCACTACACCATTCCTTTATGTCTTCCACATCATCATGTTCTATGTTCACTTAGTCCCGATCTAACACCGCATTTCTTTTTTCTAGTGATTTTGTTCAAGGGGAATGGACGGGACTGAATCCTCCTACTGAGGCGGAGGCACTTACTCTTCTCCGTCATGGAAACCCTAGACGTGAAAATTTTGTTGCTTGGTTCATGGAGAAAGTAATTTTTCACACTCCCCTATTAAATAACTAGTTCAACATTTATTAGTTAACTAATGCACGCAACAATTTCAATTATACTTGTAGGGAAAAGATCCGAACATATCTATGGATGATGAATTGAGATGGGTTTCCATGGGTTTTGACCCTGCCGTCATGACATGTAAAAGGTATGATGTGCATGGGTATAGCTTCCATACAGAGGAGCACCAGAACAACTGACCTGATCCCAAAACTATAAATACCGGAGTGTACACCCCCGGTCAAAATTCAGTAGACTACTATGGAAGGGTACAAAATATATACGAGATTCAATTCCACCAGGGGCGCGAGACCCTAAGTCTGCCTGTGTTCAAATGTTGATGGTTTAATCCGGGGGAGGGGGTAAAACATACGCCTTCCATTGGTTTGGTTGTAGTTAAACCATCAACCGTCTATGCCGGAGCCGATCTCTTCATTGCGGCTACCCAAGCTACACAAGTATATTATCTGCCTTACCCATGCCAGAAAGAGTACCTAAAGGGTTGGGAAGTTGTGTTCAAGGTGTCGCCACATGGTAAGCTACCGAACCCGAATGAAGACGATTACTACAACATTAACCCCATGACATATGAGGGAGTGTTCTATCAAGAGGAACCTGATGATGATGATGTGGTTAGAAACGATGACGCTAGACAATTAGGTGATGATGATGTGGATCCAAACGAAGACGATGCACGGAATGATGGTGAGACCATTGTCAATGAAAATGACATACTTATGCTAGAAAAGTTAAACGAAGACGTTAATGCCGAGGAAGAGCCTCCACCTCCGTCAGACAACGAAGATGATATGATTGATAGTGATGATGAGACGGACCGAGAAAGAGGTTACAACAGTGATGATTCATATGGTTTCTAGCAGATGTACGTTTCAAGTCTTTTTTTCTATAGTTTAGGAATATGCCTTTTTATGCATTTTTATTAATGTGTTTATTATCATGCCTTTTCCTTCATTTTATTAATTTACTAATTGCTTATTCTCTTTTCATTGCAGGTTCATGGAACATGGGCAAGGGGAAGGCCGACGGCGTGGGTTTCCTACGCAAGGTCGCCGGCCTGCCTAGTCTGAGTGGTCGAGCACGTAATCCCCCTCCCCCCGGGCTACCTGACGATGACTCCTCACAGGGAGGTTGAGGGAGAGGTGCCCCTAGAGGAGGAGGGGCGGGGGAGAGCCTCTAGAGGGCGAGGTGGTGGGAGAGAGCCACTACAGGGGGTCGCGGCCAGAAAGAGCACACCCTCACCAACCTAGGGGTGTTGCTTTCGAGGCCCTCCTCTACTGAGGTACCCTCCTCTAGTGAGGTATCCTCCTCTGGCGAGGAGGAGGATGAGGACGAGGCAGGCGAGGAGGAGGTGGAGGAGGAGGACGAGGAGGACGAGGATGAGGAGGAGGTTGGGGAGGGGGAGGCAGGCGAGGAGGAGGGTGGTGGCGGGGATGATGGTGGTGGCGGGGATGTTGGTGGTGGCGGGGAGGGGGTTGACAACAAGGGATGGCTGTGTGGTAACGCAAAGCTACCAAAGCAGGTTCCTGCTACTGAGGAGCAGAAGTGGCTCATTGAGCCCACGGGGAAAGAGTAAGTGCCACTTTATAAGAATTTCATTATTTTGCTTGTCACATGCTCATTCCGGTTGTTATTTATTTTGCTTGTCACATGCTAATAGTTCATTCTTTTGTAGCAACTGGATATATCCTAAAGGGGTCCATATTCCCAACGGCCTCATCACCGTCTTGGTGAAGTTACACTGGCCGGGGTTGTACTGTCCGGATCCAGTCAGGCACCCAGACCATCGGGTCTTGGCCATGAGCTGGGAGCACTGGGAAGCGGCCCTCCACGCGGACCATGGGACCCATGCCAAGGCCGTGATCACCACTTTCTGGGTGAGTTCTCTTCAGAAGCACAAGTCCATTCTAGTTTCATGAATGATTTAACTCATGTCTTCTTCCATTCTTGTTTCATGCATGCTTGTAGAAATTCTATCGAGTTCTTCCGGAGAACAGGGCCAGAGCGGACCAGATCGTGTTGCGCCAATGCAAGAAGAAGGCCCGCCAGATGCAGTACGAGGTGCGTTATGTGGCCATCTCGACATACCATCACGACTATCTTGGTGTGAAGATGACCAAGGACGACGCGCGGAGGATGGGCATTACCTTGAATAGGGACGAGTTCTTGAAGGTAACTATAAAAGATTTTTATTATGCTTTCATTACCTTGTGGTACATTTCACCGTTTCGTGTTGACATGCCATTATGCTTTCATTATGTAGGTGTTACCAAATTGGTGTTATGGGAAAGACAAGTCCTTGGCGGCATTGGTGGATCTTTGGTGTGATGAGGCTGGAGCCTGGGCGGCTATGAGAGTAAAAAACAAGGCTAACTGAGGGAAGGAGGGAGTACATTCTCAGGGAAACCGAAACCACTATCTCCACAAGGCAGTTAATGTTTGACTAACCCCATTAAACATTCTTCTTCTTCTATTTATCATCACTTTCTTATGTATGACTAACCTCTGTTTGGTGGTGCAGGAGGAGAAACTGAAGTGGCTGCTCTCAGACATGCAGGCGTGGGAGATCGCCCATACGCGGAAGGACTCCAAGCCTGGCGAGCCCATGTACTACGGCAAGAAGACCGCGGGGAGGAAGAAGGCCTACTCCGAAGCGTATCTGAAGTTACATCCTGACACACCTGAACCCATTGCGGCGGATCTGGACGACAGAGCGGTGGTGAGCATGGGGTCCAAGGAGCATGGTCAGGAGGCGGTTCTCGATGCTGTGATCACTCCTACTATCTCCAACACACAGCTTCGTCAGATCGACCCGAGCCTGAGCCAGCGCACGAGCCAGCCAGTGACCAGTGCACAGTCCCTCTTCCAGGAGCAACAATCTGTAAGTATTTTCCCTCTTATCTTCATTGCTCATTTCATTTTCCGCATTTAGTAGTTTTATGAGTTCCATCATGTCATACCGTAGGCCTACCTGGAGTACACACGCCAGGAGACCATGGCGTGGCATGAGAGGCTTTATGAACACCAAGTGGAGAGGGATCGCTAGATGCATCAGGCTTTTCAGGATATGGCGGCCGGTAGGAGTCCTCAGTTGCAGCCAGCACAATGTCCTCCAGCAAAACCAGTGCTGCTGACCTTTGAGGAGTTTGTGGAATAGAACGTTGGCCCCTCGCCGGTTAGTTCATCCCCAATATATTCACCCAAAGCATGTCATGCCTTTCAACACAGTCATATATCCCGTTAATATGTCTTTTCAACATCCAAAGAACAGGTGGATCTAGCGTTGGCGGTGGTCTTCGCAGCACTCCCGAGACACGGATCCCGACCACTCCGATCCACTGAGGCGGAGGTGGAGGTGGAGGCGGTCTTGGCGGTAGCGCTGTCTCTAGCAGTGTGCTTATGCTTAAGCCATTCGGTCCTGGCGCTTAAGCCATTCGGGGACTTGTGTGCTTATGCTTATGTTTCTTTAGATGACTTGTGTGTGGTGATGATCCTTTAGATGACCTGTGTGCTTCTCTATATGCTTATGCCTTATGATAGTGCTTATGCTTATGATTGTGATGATGCTTATGCATATATTGTTCGGATGGTGCTGGATGATATCCTGATATGTGCTGATATGTGCTGATATGTGTTGTATATTTGAATTGAATTGATCTGAAAACAAACAGGAAAAAGAAAAAAACAAATGCAAGCTATGCCGACGGCTATGCTGTCGGCATAGGGCTGGCGTGAGCTACCAGTTGGTGACACGTGGCATCTATGTCGACGGCCTAGCCGTCGGCATAGTTTTTGAATTAAGACGACGACTAGGCTGTCGGCATAGATGCCACGTGTCACCAACTGGTAGCTCCTGAGGAAGGGATATGCCGACGGCCCAGCCGTCGGCTTAGTTTCAAACTATGCCGACAGCTAGGCCGTCGGCATATCCCTGGCCCACGTAACGGCTGGACCCCAAGGGGCATACCTATGCCGACGGCGCATACTTTGAAACTAAGCCGACGGCCAGGCCGTCGGCATAGGTGTGCCACGTGGCGGCCAGGCATTGGTCATACTTGACGGCGGCCGCCGTTAGACCTGGACGTTGCCGACGGCCCTGGCCGTCGGCATAGATGTACGGCCCCCGTCGGGAAATCTTCTATGCCAACGGCCTTTCTATGCCGACGGCCTCCCGGGCTACGCCGACGTATATGTTGCTGACGGGGCTATGCCGACGGGGGCCGTTGGCATAGGCATGTCCCCACGGCCAGTCAGGGCTATGCCGACAGCCCTGACCGTCGGCATAGGGGGCGATTCTGGTAGTGAATCATCCTGCAAGCAACAAAGAACATGTATGTCGAAATCCTACCTCGATCTGGACGTCCGCCGCCAGATAATCGCCGGCAAGAATGTCGTTGTCCAAATTCCGAAGAGACGTCCACCACGACGTTGGAGTGTGTTGCAGCCTTCCCTCGATCCAGCCGCCGGAGATCGGATCGAAAAAATGCACAACCCACTGCCCCGCCTGAACCCGGATCACGTCATCACCAACGAGATCCAGTTCGTCCACGCGCGCCTGACTCCCCCTCCCTGCCGGCGACGAGAGGAGAGACCTAGCTGGCGTTAAGATCACCGGCGGTGGCGGCGCGGGTAGCCGTGCGTCGGGCGGCCGTGGGCCGTAGCCCATTCTATTCCTTTGAGATGGCCAATGCGATTCAGTTGGAGATGATACTACCTACGCAGATTCTCCAATTCAATACTACATTGATCATTGTACTTATGTTGGTATATATTTGAATTCCTTTAAAAGATCCCAGCGCCTCTCCATTCTTATCACATGCACACGCACTACCAGTTTGACACTCGCAAAAACAAGTAATGCTTATACGACAGACGAGCGGTGGTAAACATACCAACTACATATACAAAATTTGGAGTTGGAGGCATCAGGATATTCTTAGGCGTTCTATTTTAAATGGAATCCAGTTGCTGACCTGTTAGATGCGTGTTGAAGACAGTGAAATCCACACTCCAGTACGCTACACCAAGAAGATCATATAAACCACACGCTTAATGCTTAGCTTCCGCAGGCCCCTGTTCCAAGCTATTCCGGAGAGAGACATCAACTAGATCCTCCCTCCACCTAGTAAGCACCTAGTGCTATCTGATTTGGTGAACTGATTAAAGACAAATGGCGTTGGACATGATTAAGAGTAGGAAGCATACAGGAATATTCAGATGCATTATGGACTCGTCTCACTTTGGCTCCAGGCCTAAAATTGTTTAGCAACTTTAGAAACATCAAGTGTCAGGCTTGCTCCCCGAATTTGTTTTGTTGTTTTCATCCAAGTTGTGTAAGTTCATGTTGATGCCGAAGCCATGAGCATGAAGTATGTTGTGCTTGCATCTCCTAGGAATTAATAAAATGCTTTATTTTTTCAAAAGAAATGTTTGGTGTGGGCGCTAGACTAGCAGGAGTTGTGTTGAGAGTTGCGAACATGTAAAGGGTTCAAAATTTTACCTGTAGCTTACTCCTTTAACTAGGTAGTTCAGGTATCCTTTATAAAAGACTTCAGACAAGAGTTTCCACTATTGAAAAACGTAAACAATTTAGAAATTAAACATGTATATTTGCACTGTGTGCTAGGAATAAAAAAACAAAGTTTGGCCAAGTTCTGTTTTTTTATATTAATTTCATCTCGCATAAGACAAGAATAGTTGTTCGCAAAGAACAAAAGGCAAGAATAGTTGCACAAATATTTGTGGTTCAGATTATTACTCAACAATATACTTGTGTACATTCTCTGAACTATTTTTTGTTGGGGTCTAACCCTAGTTCTCTCTTACTCTCGCGCTGGAACGTAGGAAGAAGAAAGAGGAGCACTGGTGTTTGGCGACGAACGCACGCCGCGTGTACGGCAAAATTTTGTTTCAGCAGAAACTGTTACGAGTGGCTAGCGACCATCCAGCAGTCTACGGATTTTGTACCCGGGCTGATGCTACTGCCTAACAACCTAACTATTGCCACGAGCGCGCGCGCACACAGGCGACACACATATGCACACACGTACACTTTGCCACGGCCGCGACGCGGCAACGGACCCGCAACTGGCTCGATCAGCGCGCCACACGCACATGATCACCCCCCATACCATGGCTTATTTCTCTCTCTCTCTCTCTCAAATCTCCTCATGTACAAATTGTTGTTTACAATTTACTACGTGTTGACCTAGTGAAAAAAAAGGTAGCTCAGTTCTGTGTGGTACCTAATTTTAGCAACCACAGGATCTAGAGGATCCAGTGTCAGACCACCTGGAGAAAGATTGCAGCCATCCACCAACATTTGAATGTTTAACAAATCTCTCAACACATTTGCAAGACCTACACTCCTCTGTTGGCACGGGCCCGGCCTCGACGCTGCGATCCGCCGTGTATTTTCCAGCGAGACGCACGTACGAGACTAGCTCGAGTACTTTCCGAGCTAACCAGTTGGAGACGCAGACGGTGTACGCGCACGTATACACCAAGCAACCAAGCAGCCTAGCTGCTGGATGGATTCCTCTTGAGTGCTAGCTTATGCACGTACGAACTAGGAAACGATCAGCCGCCGGCACCTTCGAGCGACACTGCACGTCGACGGAATACGCACGCAAGAACACACAGTCGATATGATGACTAACAGGGCCGTGTCGGTCCTACGATTTGTATTGCTTTCAATCTGAGTTGTAAATCTTACAGGGGTACACGAGTATATAAAGGAGCTAGCCTTACAAAGTTAAACTATCCAAATACTACTCGGATGACTATTCCAGTCCAAGCCGGACATGGACTCCTGATCGTTGTTAATTCGAACAATCACCCCTCTAAACACGATGTCCTCACTTCACAGCTTGGATGCCGATCCTTCGCCGCATCTTTGTGAACTTCTGTCATCCCAAAGATCTGGTTAGGATATCTGCAAGCTGATCGTCGGTGCAAACGTAGTTGATGTCGATCTTGCTTTCTTCCACACACTTCCTTAGGTATCAATACCTCGTATCGGTGTGCTTGCATCTACCATGATGCTCTGGATTCTTCCATAGAGAGATTGTAGACTTGTCATCAACGTTGAGCATCACTCGTTCCTTACATGTGAGGTCACCGAGTAGTATTCCTAGGCACACGCCTTGATACACCGCGGTTACAGCTGCAATATACTCCGCTTCACGGGATTATAATGCGACCACCTTCTGCTTTTTTGATAGCCAACTCACTATGCTTCCTCCCAAGAAATATGCCACACCCGATGTACTTTTATGGTCGTCCACATCTCCTGCCATGTCGCTATCACTGTAGCCAAGTAGCTCCACCATCTCCTTCTTCTTCTCTCTCAAATAGACACAACCAAAATTTGTTGTCCCTTTGATGTATCTCGGTATATTTTCCACAGCTGCCCAATGTTCAGTCAAGGGTGCTTCCATGAAGCGACTCACTATGCCAACAGAATAGGCCAAGTCCGGTCTTGTATTCATGAGATACCTCAGCTTTCGGACCATACTTCTATACCCCGTTGCATCAATTGCGGGTGCTTCACTCTTCTTGCTTAGAACAACACGAGGCTTCATCGGAACATGACTTGGGTTGCAATCTTCGATGCCACAGCTTTCAAGTACCTTCTTTGCATATGCCTCCTGGCATATTGTGATCGCCTTCGGCTTTTGCTGTACCTCAATCCCAAGGTAGTAACTCAAGAGCCCTAGATCAGTCATCTTGAATAGCTCCTCCATTTGTAGCTTGAAGTTTGCAATCACCTCTTCCTCTGCTCCAGTTATCAGTAGATCATCCACATAGATGCCCACTAAGAGACGATCCTTGCCTTTACCTCGCTTATACATTGTATGCTCTAGTGGGGCTTTCTAAAATCCAAGAGAAATCAATGTACGGTCAATCTTAATATTCCATGACCGAGGAGCTTGTCGTAGCCCGTACACCGCCTTGTGTAGCCATCCTCTTACACGACGCTTGCGGACCTCGCCTTGTCATTGGCCTTGTATGCGCCTTGCTCCGCTGATAGGTTGTGGTCTTCTGGCGCCATAATTACGCCAGGTTCTAGCGCAATCACACCGTCACACCCCTGCGATATGTTCTTTTGGCGACACATCTTCCCCGTCTGGCACCATGTCTTTGCCTACTTCTAGCGTGATCACTCCGTCACGCCTTACGTCATGGTCTTCTGGCACCATGACTTCGACCGGGTTTACTAGCGCGGATGCACTCACCGGACCCGTGTCCAGCTGACCAAGATCATCTGGATCCTTCTCGTCCACTTGCTCGCACATCAGCATCATATTCCCGTCGTCTCCTTCTTGGGCCATGAATGCCTGTTGCTTCGGTGCTTCCTCGCAGTTAGCCTTGAAGTGACCGAGGAGGCCACACTTATGTCACCTCAATTTTCTGATGTAAAACTTCCTCCTCGGTGGTGCAGGCTCATCCTCGTCGTCTGAGTCGGTGAAGTTCTTTCTCACCGAGCGCTGCTTCTCCTTCCCCTTCATCTTGCCGCTGCTCGTGGATCCGCCTTGCTTTTCTTTCAACAGGGCGATCCATTGCGCCTTTTTCAGCATCAGGTGCTCACTTGCCTCCGCAACGTCGAAACTGAGACGAATTCTCTCGTCATGAGCCTTGAACCTTCCGATGATATCCTCAACCATGAGAGTTTTCAGGTCGAGACATTGCTCGATCGACGTGACGATCTGGATGTAGCGTGCCGGCGCGGCACGCAAAAATTGTCGGACGATCGCAAATTCTTCTAGGGTTGAACCATAGTTGCGTATGCCGTTGACGAGGGTCTTGAGACGGGCGGCAAATTGATCAAACGTCTCACTTTCATCCATCTTCAGGCACTCGTAACTTCTCATCAGGGACTGAAGGTGTGCTTCCTTGACACGGTCATGACCCTGGTGCAGGATCTTGCCCCCCATGTCTCCTTCGCTGAGTTCTTTCCGACGAGGTGCTGTAGCACATCCTTCGGCATGGCGGAGTAGACCGCCGTTAACGCCTGACGATCCTTCCGGTACTTCGCCGCGCCCTTCGAGTACTCGGCGCCGCCGGAGTCGACGGCTCCCTCCATCGTGACCTCCATGTTCATCGCCCATAGTGCGTAGTCCTCTCGATCCAGACGGGGGAATTGCGACACCCCCACCATCGGCATCGGTGCTCCTGCTCCAGCCCTCACGATCTCCTTGCCTGTGTTCGACATGATCCTTCGAGTGATTTCCAAAGATCACGACCAACAAGCAAAGCTCTGATACCAATTGTTGGCACAGGCCCGGCCTCGACGCTGCGATCCGCCGTGTACTTTCCGGCGAGACGCACGTACGAGACTAGCTCGAGTATTTTCTGAGCTAACCAGTTGGAGACGTAGACGGTCAAAGCAAATAGCCAAGGAAAATAACTTACCAGCCATGTGATATGTCATCTTGTATCAGATGTCACTTGACATGGAAGAGAGGCCGCCGAAGGGATCAATTAAATGTCTATAAGATTCGAAGGAAGATGCATGTACAGATCAGACGTCTTTGCTGCGCGTTTCTGAGGATCTGCCCTCTGTCTTGGGCCGTTCAAGAGGACGGATGAAGTGTTTTTTCTTCTTCTGTTTCTTCCGTCCGCTAATGGCGTTGAAGAACATCTCATAGGCTGGCCATGGAATTAACAGCGAGAACAGGAACTCAGCAAGGTGAGACTTGCAATGAGGGGTGATGAATGCTGCCGTTTCTAGATTATTTGTGGTTGCAATCCAGCTCGGGAGACGGGGAGAGCGTCGGTCGCGGCAGAGGAAGAGACCGGCGGCGATCAGAATCCCAGGAGGGAGATGAACCAAGAGCACGTAATAATACGATATGATAAGAGTCACATGGGCCCAACAATAAGTTCCCAATAGGCCACGTACAAAATATTGGCTGGGTCATCCCAGGAGGAAAAATTGTAGGCTTTGCATAGCCCAGGCATAAGAAATCTGTAGAATCGCTCAGGTAGTAAAATCCACTGTACGGATGCCAGTCCATGAAAATTACCTGCAACTGAACTGTTGACGTGGCACATGTGATGACGTGGATAGGCCGCATGTTGAGATAAATCCTATAATGGGGATGAATCTTTTAGGTATATAGGATATCTACACGTCTTCTGCAAAAAAATTAGCCCCTAGATAACTGACCTTTTTACTGGCGCAGGATTATCATCTCGATGTTGTTTCTAAGAATTTGCTGACGCCTCCTACTGCTATCTCTATGACATTATCATGCGGATTTGTAAATGTCGCTACATTGCTTTCTTGTCAGAGAGACATTTGAGAGCATTCACCACAACGATAGCATAATAAATAGGAAGCCAAAGATGATGGGCCTGTTTGGTTGCAGGCGTGTGCAAATTTGCCTTGCTTGGGATTAGCCTGGGGTCTGTTTGGTTTGTGTCCGAGATGATGTGGTGCTAGCGTGATTTAGGGAATCTCAGTGTGTCCTTATCCAGGGCAAGGCACTCGATTTTGTCAAGACAGGAACTAAATTGGCTTGGTGAGTCTGCTCCTCTTTGAAAGATAGTCTACCCACTACCCGTCGTGACCCGTGTGACCTGGGGAACCAAAATCTTAAGCAAATGCACATGTGTGTCTGTGTGTGTGTGTGGGCGCGCGCGCGCGCGCTGGTGCTAGTTCGTGGGTAAGTGGGTCCAATGCATATCTTTTATAGGTCAGGGCGGCAGGCATGCACTTGATCTTCAATTTACCGCTGTGTCAAGATCCATGGCTGCATAACATGCGCCACAATGTTATTTTACTATCTCTCTCACTACTCTTGGGTCTTTGTGTTGTCTGTGTTGGTGATCATTCCCTGAGTTTTCTTTTTAATTCTAAGGCCAGGGCCGGTCTTGAGATTTTGAGGACCGGGGGCTAAACCAAAACTTAGGGCCCCTTAGTATAATAATAATAATAATAATAATAATAATAATAATAATTCCTCCTATCCATATTGCTCGTCTTAGATTTACCGAGATGTTTTAGTGCTACATACAACTAAGACAAGTAATATGGATCGGATATTACTCGTCTTAGATTTATCTAGATGTTTTAGTGCTACATACATGTAAGGCAAGTAATATGTATAGGAGGAAATAATAATAATAATAATAATAATAATGATAATAATAATAATAATAATAATAATAATAATAATAATAATAATAATAACTATCTCTGGTCTTATAGAAGACTCAGCCAGTGATGATTGCATGTATGTCATCCGCTATTTTTTATCATCCAGTATGCATCTAGCGCATGGGAGGTAGGTTATGATATTGAAAAGAGATCCCCACAACTCTGCTTCATGTTTGCAGAAAATCCCTTAGTCTCTCCAAACCCGCTCTAACCTTTCCCCCACATCATCCAAACAAATAAAGAGGAATATACTTTGGTCCATGGCCTCCCTAGGATTCAGCCCATTATTAGTTCAATACTTTGGTTAAAAAAAAGTCAGCCAGACCTAGCACAAGCCCACGGAACAATTCAGCAACTCATTATTTCTTCTCCCGAGCCTCATCGTGTGGTGCACATTGCCAAGGCTGACTGTACTGTTCTCCCTCGTACGGGGTATATAGAAGTACATGAGGGGTAGAGGTTGGAGCACAAGGCAAGATATTATGTGTTTAAACTAAGTCTATCTCTACGTTTATACTTCTAACATCCCCCCCTCAGTCGTAGCGGGAGTGAAGCGGATGATTACGACTGAATTTGAAATCTTGCGCTTCCATCGTCTTCTCCACTGCGCCATCATCACCATCTCTGATGGGTCGACACCTAGGGCGTTGACTGCGTCCCCTTTTGGTGCCTCCCTTGTCTCTCCTCTATTCCCTCCCGCAGTCACAGCGGAAGTGGATGCTGGTGACGACGCGGACGCTGTTGACTGGAGTTGTCGCCAATGTGTTGCTGTAGACGTGGTCGTGTGTGTCGATGTTGATGTAGCCGTGGTCGAGGTAGTCGTGGTCGATGGTGTGCATGTCGTGGATGATGAAACCGCACAAAGCCGGAGGCGCAAAAAAAAAACACTATGATGGAGCTGCAGACGTGGACAATGCATCTTGCAGATGTCAGAGGGTGCCGTCGACGATGAGCCCACCGGTTTTGCCAAGAGCGGAGGAAGCCCATCGAACACACATTGGTTTTGTCAGAACCGTGCGGCCGTGTAGGGTCGTCATTATAGTGACGCCGTGTCGATGAAGCCGTGCCGTCGTGGATGACGCGGTTGATGTCTTCGTCGTAATATGGTCATTGCCGTCGTCGTGGTCGCGTCTTGCAGAAAATTCTGTCAGAGGACGCTAGGTGTCCATCTTGTAGACAAGGTGACGGTGGTGTGCTGTCGAAGATGTTGATGAGGACCACGTTGATGAAGACCTTGGAGATTAAGTATCGGCGATGGGGCTGCAGCGGCGCGTCGGCGATGAGGCGCCGCGTTGGAGGCGTCCCTCGTGGCGACAAAGTGTCGATGTCGTGCCGTGCGTAGTCGGACAGCTTGATGTCGTTCGCCTCGATGCAGAGGCACCAGGGTAGCTGTGCAGTACAGATCAGGGTTTTGAATTTCGGCCGAAAAAACGGATTTAGGCCGAATTTCGGCCAACTCGGCCTAGGGCGAAATCTATCTTCCGCCGAAATTGGTCAAATTTGAGAAATTTTGATCAAATTTTAATCTAATTTCAGTCAAAAATTGGTCAAATTTCGGCCGAAATTTTTAAAAACGACCGAAATTCGGCCATCTCGGCCTAGGGCGAGAAAAATCACAAACCGAAAATCAAAACACTGGTACAGATCGGCTGCGACGGTCGATGCAGGCATGCAGAATATGACGTAGCTCGGCTCGGGTTGTAGCGGTCGGTGTAGACGATGGTGTCGCGGGCGTCGTTGCAGATTGCTCGGTGCTGGAGGTGGTGAGCTGTCGTCTGTAGCACGCGCATTGACGAAGCCATGCTGTGGTACGGGATGTCGATGACAAACTGGTGGGAAGCCGCAGAATTGCCGCGTGAAGCTGAACCACCGCGGAGATCCATCGTAGCTTTGCAGGGCATGAGCGTGCATGCCTGATTTCTGGACACTAGGTACTCGCGTCCTGGACTCGTGCACAAGAGCACCTCAGATTGGAGTGGCCCCTGGTTCCGATTGGATCGGGACGATGCTCAAATCAGTGTGCTTGCCTGTTCGGCGCATGTAGTTTGCCAGCAGCGATGATAACCTTGGTCGCGTGCGTGTCACGATCACATCACCGTGCGGACGGTGGCCCGTTGTGGATGCCGGCGTAGCTCATGTGGATGTGCATCCGATGCATGCGGGTTGACGAAGTAGAGGCCGGCATCCGGGGTGGCTGTTTGTCGATGCAGATCGGATCGAGTCCATGTGACTCGCCGGGTGTCGAACTATCGATGCGCTCCTACGCCCGTGGCATTGATGTAGATCGCGTCGGGGAGGTGTCGGGCTGATGCGCTCGTCCGACAAAGTTGTGCGTTGCTCGGAGTCAAGCGGCCGTCGCTATGCCGCGGACCCTCCTGGCCTGCGCGTAGCTTGTCGAGCTTGACGTCGAGTCGGCCGTTGATTCGGGTTAGATTGGATCTGAAGGATCTGATGAAGACGCCCCGGAGTCTCGTCTCCTATTTTCCAGCTTCTTCGGCCAGCCGGCGCTGCCCCTCCTGACTGCACCTGATTTTCACCAAGGTTCGAGGATGGTCGGGATTTATTTGTAGCTAAAAAGAAATTGACCTAAGGGATCTAATTTGGAAATCAATCTAATCTAAAGAATCGAGCTAACGATGATGAGTCAAAAGGAATTATTTGCCGTGGTTAGCCCCAACCGGCTGGCATCTCTTTATATTGATTAGATCAACTTGTACAACAAGGAAATACAATGGGTATACAACACGTACATGTATAATATATATATATATATATATATATATATATATATATATATATATATATATATATACATACATCTGGGCTATTCTGTTACGCGTAACAGAATATTATTCTGTTACCCTTTCTGTACTGACGTAGTTCACAGGTTGGACTGACGTATTTTTCAACAAGAACTGATGTTCCTGCGTGCACGACGGACAGAAACAGGGGATGCAACGTTGAGCTTCCGGCCGTTCTCCGGCGCGTTGCTGCGGGCCAGTCGTTGCTAGAGGAGACACGTAAAGGGGTTTCGCATGTGCGCGCGCTCATCTGGATGATGTTTTGCAGTTTGTAGTCACCGGAGGTGACGGCGTGGTCATTTTGGCGGCGGACGTGTTTTTTGGCGTCAGTGTTTTACTGTGGTGTTCGCGGAATTCAAATTATGTCGTGTTTGTCGTTTTTGATGTGAGAATTTATCGGTATGTTATGATTTTTAGAGATTATTTTCCTCTGTAATTCATGATTACAAGTTTTGGTGTTCTTGTTCGTTTTCGACGCCCGCCATGGAATTCTGCTCTTTTTTTTTTCTGTTTTTTACGTTCGAATTGGCGTTGCAGGGAGAGATATAAGGATTATATGAAAAGATTTGCGTTGTTAATTTGGCTTTTTTGGTTGTTTCTACCTCGGATTCCCATGTTATTTTGTCGTTGGCGGAGGTGGTGTATGGCGGCTGACTGTAAGCTGCGATTTCTTGTAAGCTGGTCAAACTGCGTAATTAATTTGCGTGTTTTTCAGTGTTGTTTTGAATTGCTGCCGTATGTGTAGTTGGACTGGTGCGTGTCAAAGTTTTTATTACTGTGTGTTAACATTGGAGCCGCACTGATGGCTCTGCACTTTGATTATAAAGCCCGAGCCCTCTGTCAGTTTCATTCTACGAGCTGCAACCAAAGAAAAGGGGGGATGGATCCTGAGCTGGGAGAGGTCACAGAGGAGGGGGAGGCCATAGATGCGAGGGCTGTAGTAGTGGAGCAGAGGAGGAGGAGGCGCAGGCGCAGGCAGATGGCGCGACGTGCTGCCGAGGAGGAACTGGAGGCAGACGGCTAGCGCGTGAGGTGATGGATACTTGCAACTCCAATGAATTGGATCTTCTTTTCCCAGAGGGCAGGGGAAGGAACCACATTCAGATCATTAGTTGGGCTAGGGCGAGAGCAGCCACGGCTCCACATCCATCCACCAGGGCAAAATGGCGTCGTTTCTTTGATCGTTATGACTGAAGTAGTGAACATTATGTTTTTAAGATTTTTGTTGTGGTGGAGCAGATGTCCGAATGACTAAATGAACCCAACTTGTGTTTTGTCTCTGAATGTGTTGTTTTGTCTGCATATGTTCGACATGTGCACCTTTGAACTGCTTGATTTTCGGAAGTTGTACTGATTTGCGGTCAAATGTTGCATGGTTTGTGTAATAACTATTTCCTACCAGCTGGTAGCCCATCTTCCTATTTTATTATTTTTAGAATCTGCGAGTGTCCCTGACTATAAACGCTATCCATTTATGTGTGGTGTGTGGCCAAGTCTTCCCACTCCCTTTTCTTCCTTCTTCCAGAATCAGATCTAGGTTCCTCTCTGTTCTGTTCATCGCCTTTTTCTCTGTTCCTGTGTGTTCCATGGAGGATTGTTCATGCGGATGCCTGGCAAAGATGGCACGCATAGCTGACGGCTATGTGTACGAGTCTGGTTTGGAGCTCACTCAGAGTCAGCGGCGCGGGCAACTTTCTTGTTTGTTGTACAGTAACCATGGGTTTCGTACACCCTATGTTTGTCGCCTGAAGGATGGTGACTTGAAGGAATCATGGGTATGTGTTTCTATTCGTTTTTGGTTCCTACTTTCTTGACGGTTTCTGTTTGAATCCCATGGACTGGATCTGCAGTTCTGTCTAATGAATAGCTTGTCTATATATTTTTATTTTGGTTTCGTTAGATTTTAACAGTACGGATTTCTGTGTGTATTTGTTCATTACTTAACAGTGTTTAACCTTTTTTTTGTATAATCCCCGATCTATTTATGAATAGATGTTTTTACTGTAGGTGTATTGATTTGTATATTTCTTCAGTTTAGTCAGTTCACATGTCTAGTTAGTTTTGTGTTATTGTTTTGGTTCAGATTTTTTCCATTTTTAGTTTGTTATGCAAATCGTTCCTATATCTGTGTAAAAATTCAGTTATGTCAGGTGTTCATTTTGTTTTGTACTGCCATGCCTATTTGCAGAAAATGTCATCGAGGATCAGGATTGTTGCTCCCAGTTTCGGTGTTCTAAAGATGGAGACTTCAGACAAGAATGGTTATCAGTTGATGAATGTTGCCTACCACATCGACTTTGATGGTTGCATCAACCTAACTACTGGGTGGAAGGAGTTTGTTGCTGAATCTGGATTTGAGGATGGTGATGTGGTTATGGTTATGTTCTCGAGAGAAGATGCCTCTCTGACGTTCAGAATCTATGTGCTGTAGGTTTAAATGTGGCAAATGACGCCAATTTGTGAGATTTGTGTGTGGTTGATTATGTTGCACTATTTTTTTCTTTTAAAACATTTTGCATGTGAGATGGTTGAATTGTATGGTATTATCAGAATGGTATGGAACTAGTTATGTCACGTTATTCCTATTGTTCTGCTCATGTATAACTGTTTTTTTGTTACATTGTTTATATTAGTTATGGAACAATTTCTTTAGTTGAACTGATGGGCATCCTTTGTTTTGACTGATATATTTTTTCATGTTCATAACTCGCAGACGGTGCTATATGCTGCTGAGTTTTTTAGAACCGCTTTTTTGTTATTTGAGTTTTGCTGAACTTACATCATTTTAATCATAGTACTGATCTATTTTAGATTGTCAATTACTGATCAAATTTGTTTGTTGTATAATATTTTATTTCCTTACTTTTTACATGAATTATGGAGAACGTTTTTTCCCATTTTTTAATAGATGAACAATGATAGTTTTAGTATTTCATAAAATAAAATAAAAATTAATCTTCGCTGCTCAGTACTTATTTTTATTTTGTACTTGAACCCTTTTGAATTGTAGTAGTTGATTTTTTTTTTCTAAATTCGTTCCTGAAATTTTTATTTACAGTCTCATATATATATATATATATATTAGTTCTTACCATTAAGATGTGTTTGAACTTTTTACAATATTTTTGTTTATTAACTGGGTTTTTAAAAAAAAAATTATCTTCATTTTTTATTTTTTTCTCGTGCGTGATCTACTGGATTTTTGTTATGGGGCGAAGTACTTTGTTGGGCCATCGGCCTGTGTCGTTGTATTCGGCCCGAATAGTTTCTCTCGCGCGATTGTGGAGCATGGCGTGCATGTGCGCTCTGGGTTTCTCTTGCAGCCGACGCTCATTAGTCGAACTCATATGAACACTTACCAGAGCGGTTATACACGATGCTCGCTATCTCTTTGTCGACCTGTGGGCCCTGGACGGCAGGCCCATGCGTGTGTGGGCCTGCTCCGTCCTTGGGCTGTCAATTTTTTTTGTTTGTTTTTTATCTAGTACTTGACTAGACCAGTAACTTGGACTGGTACTTTTTTGTCATTGGGCGGTCAATTTTTTCATATTTGGTTGTTTTTGGGATCTAGCACTAGACTATAACAGTATCTTGGATTGGTACTTTTTTGTCATTGGGCTGTCAATTTTTTTCTTTTTTCTTTTTCTTTTTTGTTTGTTTTATATAATACTGAGGGTCGTGACTTGCCCCGAACCGCACCGTACCGAGGGGCATAGTTGGACTGACACATCTTCCTTGTATGGACTTTGCCCCAGTTATCTATCTTATGGGTGGGGCGGGGGGAAACATGACTTTCCCCCGCAGCGAACCGTACCGAGGGGCATAGTTGTACTGACACATCTTCCTTGTATGGACTTTGCCCCATTTATCTATCTTAGGGGTGTGGGTGCGTGGGGGGGGGGGGGGGGGAACATGACTTGCACCCGCACTGAACCGTACCGAGGGGCATAGTTGTACTGACACATCTTCCTTGTATGGACTTTGCCCCATTTATCTATCTTAGGGGTGTGGGTGCGTGGGGTGGGGGGGGGGGGGGGGAAACATGACTTGCCCCCGCACCGAACCGTACCGAGGGGCATAGTTGTACTGACACATCTTCCTTGTATGGACTTTGCCCCATTTATCTATCTTAGGGGTGTGGGTGCGTGGGGGGGGGCATAATAACTGCAATGCGCTTGTCAAAACAATTGCACTGCCGTGTTAGCGCGAGGCCGAGACAGGGGGCGGTGTGGGGGAGGTGTGGTCGGGGCCCGCCCCTCCCCCATCCCGGCGACGCCGAGCTAGGAACGAGCCGTAGCAGGCGACGACGCGGCACGCCGCGTCGTCGCATGCGGAGGTGAGTCCGTAACATGACTTGCCCCCATTATCTTATATTTATTTTTTAGGGGAATAACCAGCACCGTTATGAATTATTTTTTCATTTGTACTTTCTTGATAATTTTTTCTGTACTGATGTGAGTTATTATTTGTACTTTAGCCGTTTGTTTTCTCCATCTATATTATTTTTTTATTGTATTTGATTTTTGGTATTATCTTTTGTAACTGGCTAGAGATAGTGGGCTTCGCCACGGTTGTGGGCTTTAGCCGTCCGTTTTCTCCCACTCATCTTTTAACCCTCCTACTCACCTTTTAACCTCCGATCTTTCCTGTTCCGCTCCTCTCCCGTCCCCAAATCGATTCCGTCTTCGTTCCCCTCTTCTTCTCTTCTCGCAGGGGAAGTTGCTACTCCTGTTTCGCCGCGGGAGCGCCGGCCGGAGGGTTCAACCCCAGGGGTGGAGGTCCGGGTGCTCTGTTTTGTTCCTTTTGCTCTGCCATTGACTTTGCTTGTGTCCTCTTATATTCAGATTTTCTCTCTATTTCTAATCTGTTGCTCTCTTTGCTGTCCCAGACTGCACTCGCTAGGGTTCCTTTGCTGTTGAACAAGCATTTGGCGGCAGTGATACTGGATTGCGTGGCAGATTTTGTGTTTGCTGGTAAGAGTTTTGCTTTTGTATGGCGTGCTTCATTTCTGAAATAGTTCAAATCCCTAATTTTTGTTCATGTGTCTTGCAGATCTGGTTCGGCAGATTTTAGGACTGTAGATCTCAATGGATACATCATCCAGTCCGGACAAATTGAATGCAGGTGATTTTCCCTATATTTTGGATGATGTTTTAACAGATCTGGTTTTTAGGTTGTACAGTTGTTGTCGTATCGGCTTTCTAAGTTGTATGTATTTTGATATGTGTTAATTTTGTCCTGGATTGTATGGTGTGTATGGTTTTGGCAATTGATGCAACCTGCAGACAGGTTGTAGTACTTATCACCATCTGTATTTTGAACTGTTGTCCTGGCATTTGAATAGGTTGTAGTAGTCAGTGAAGAACTAGTATGGTGTTGAAAGAGTTGTCTTTTCTGAAGTTTGTTCTGCAAGTGGTGGGTTCATATTTGTTTTATTCGGTGAACTTGTAGTGTTCACATAGTTGAACTGATTGATTGTTCTTGTACTTTTTTGCTAATTATGATGTTGTTGCAGATGTTGGAGTGTCGGTGCCTCCTGATTCTGACAAATCAGAACGCTTTCAAGATATTGTGAATGTTATTTTTGAGACACCAAATCCTCTAGAAGAACTTGTGAATGTTGCAGGTGTTTCCCTTATATTTGCTCTTTTTTTATCAGCCTTTAATACATATATATGCTTAGTTACATCAATTGTTCCTTTTGTTTGTGTCTGATGCTATGAGCTTTATTTATCTTTGTGTCTGCAATGTTAATTGTGTTTTAATTTTTTATGTGCATGGTTATGTTATTGGTTTATGCAGTTAATGACAGCCATGGTGTTCCAGAGGACATTGCTGATGTTGTTAAAGATATTAATGATGGAATGTATTCACTTAACGTTGATGATGGTGATGGCAGCTTGCAGTTGTCTGT
The DNA here is from genome assembly GCA_963921465.1 of Triticum timopheevii. NCBI lineage: Eukaryota > Viridiplantae > Streptophyta > Magnoliopsida > Poales > Poaceae > Triticum > Triticum timopheevii. The sequence goes on along the minus strand of OY997270.1, from coordinate 480,506,712 downwards.
TACTCAGTCTCAAAGTGTTGATGGCACTGAGCCTATTACCCAAGCTGCGGATGTTCCTATGCAGTTACAGCTCGGGGATGAAAGGATAAGAAAGAAGAAGTATGAATTCCAGAAGAGAAAGGAATTGGAACGGCATCAAAAGGCTGCCTGTGTGCCAGAAAGTGATGTTGATGTTGCTCAAGCTCCTAAATGTGTAGGCGATGAAGGTGGTGACGCTTGTTTATCAACTGTTCATGCCGGATCTCACGGAAGTGACATGCCTGTGAAGACAAACTTGATGCAGACTCGGTTGGCGCAAGCTTTTGATCGTGATGGACTTAAGGTGAAGAAAGCTGTTTTGAAGAGGAAGTTGTCAGATCGAAATGCTGATGGCACACATAGGCGTAGCCCACGTGTGAAAGCTGGTCCCCAACCTGTTAGTAGCAAAGGTGATGCGGATAATGTTGCTGTGAAAATTGGTCCAAGCAAACTTGGTGGCTCCGTTGTTCGTCGTAGTCCACAAGGTTTGACAAATAAGAAGCCTTCTTCTTCTCCTCTTCAAGAGCGGTCTTTGTTGAAAGAAAATAAGAAGCGTAAAGTTCATCCTGCAAAGGTGAACAAAGGTGGGAAGAAGCGTGCTCGTGTTGAAGCTGAAGATGCTGCATCTGAAGAAGATGATATTGAAGTTGATTTAGAAGATGAATTTGCAGTGGTATGTGTTTTGTACTGCATGTGACTTGCTAGTTGTACTTGCAATGATTTTTAATTTGTGTTTGTGCTGGCATACTGGCCAGGTGAGGCTGGTCATTGTTTTCATCAATCGAGGGGTGGTACTGATGTTGTTTTAATAGTTGAACTTGTGTAATCTCTTTTTTTACTAACATTCATATGCTTGTTTTGTTTTCTATATTCATTGTTTGCAGTGGTATGTGTTTTTGTACTGCATGTGACCTACTAGTGGTACTTGCAACTATTCAATTGTGTTTGGGCTGGTATTTGCGGCCAGGTGAGGCTGATTATTGTTTGCATCAATTGAGGGGGATGGTACTGATGTTGTTTTAATAGTTGACCTTGTGCAATCTTTTTTTTCTTCTTACTTGCATTCATTTGCTTGATTTGTTTTCTATATTCATTTTTTTAAGGTGTGGCTTTTTTGTTTTCATTTACAGCCTGTTAGCGTTAGGAGTCCGGTTAAGCCAGTGGGAGGCAATGCTGGAAAAGTTGCCTTGGATGAAGGTGATCAACGGAAATTGAACTTAAATGTGCGATGTTCGTTGAGAGAGGTTGAAGATTGCGCTAAATTGCTCGAGAGTTGGCATGTGGCTAGGGTTCATGCATCTAGTTTTGGTTCTATTTTCAATTGGAGGGTGAAGTCTAACATTTCCCGCCCTCTGATGGGAGTTTTGTATCTGAGGATAGATTGTGATACAATGACTCTTGACATGGGTGAGGCTAATAAGAAGCTTCGGATCACTAGTGACGGTATACAACAATTATTTGGGTTCCCTCGTGGTGGTCGTTCTGCGCCAAGGCCGTCAGAGGACGGATATGACGACGCTCTGATGAAGTTAAGATCGGAGCTTGACATTAGAAGGGACAGAGATATCAAGACAAAGGATTTGAGGAATAAGCTCAAGGTGCTCGTCAAGTATCCTAGCAAAGATGACCTTGCTCAGAAAGTGTTCTTCATGATTGTGTTTATGAAGGTTGTGTTGCCTGGTTCTGCCCCGCGTGTTTCCAGAGAGGCAGCAATGTTTCAAGGTCTCGTCTTTGAGGACATGGCTAATATGGATTATTGCCAGTTGATGGTTGATGAGCTTAGAAGGGCTGTTGCCAAGTACCAAAATGGTGATACTCTTGGGAAGGCAATCACAAGCTCTGCCACAGGGCCTGTACTATTGTACCTTGACTGCCTTATCCGTGGCAAGACCGCAGAGCCTGACATGCGAGTCCCCCGCATATGTTTCATGGATCCTGCCAAGCTTTCCGATCTAGTTGATGCAGATTTGATAAAAAAAGGCAATGCAGATCCAAAGACTTGGGTGTTTGGGAAGCTTCCGGTGAGTTTTGTTTGGTTTGTGTCTTGCAGTCCTTTTTTTAATTTAGGTATAGCTATTTTTTGCTGTAGTGGGCATGTGTACTGTAGAGTTGTCTGTTTATATTTTGTATGGTTTAGGTATGGTTTTTTAGTACTGTTGTTTCTTGTGTGGTTGAACTGAATAACTTTGTAAAACTGGTCTGTTGGTAAATACTAACAAATTGGCAATGACAGCTAAAGTTTTTTAGTGGTGTTGATTTTAAATCTATTAATATCATGATTTATTTTTCCCTATGTGTTGCATTGATTGATTAACTATTTTTTCCCTTTTGTTTGTAGTGGAAAACTCAAGAGGAGGTTGTTTTTTTCCGAGTGTATAAACGGCCAGTCCTGGAGATGCCGTCGTCTCAGGTTCCGAAGTCTTCATCTCTGTCCGATGAGTTGAGGGATGGTCGTGGTGTTGAGGGTGCTGGTTATGCCCCTCCTGGCCCTAGTAATGCTAGTGCTTCACAGAGGCAGGGTTTTGGTATTGATGTTGTTGTCTCAGTGTTGGAACGCGCTGAGCATATCTTAAGTAATGTGTGTTCTGAGCTACAAAAAGTCCCAACGACAGTCGAGCGTTTGAGCTGTATAAATGGTATCCTTCCTGAAGGTCATCAATTTAACGCTGAGGAAGCTATTGACTACATTGAGATGGAGAGAATTTTAATCGGTGACATGCGTGAAGGTGCCGCTAATCTAGTTCAGAGCTCGGTTCGTCTGTTAAACAACATGAAGCGTTTCAGAACTACGCAAAACTCTCGCTGCAAGCCATATGAAGAAAGTGCAAATGTTGTTATCAAGCAGTTTGAGCAGGATGAGGCCGCTGCCACCCACATCAGGGCTGGTGATTGTACCGAGGCTAATGTTTTTGATCACGAAAGGAATGATGTTGGCTTTGAGCGCCCTGATGTTGATGTGAGTCAGTCCTCGGTGCTTGCAATTTTTACTTTGTTGTCCTGCTGTCAGTGTTGTAGTTGAACTTCCTCATCTTCATCTATTCATTAGTAATTTTCTTTTTCATGCAGATTGATAATGATGAGGATGTTGGCACCGACAGCAGGGCCGATAATCGCATTGAGGCTAATGTTTCTGATCAGCATACAAACGATGTCGGCTTGCAGCATCCTGTTGTTGATGTGAGTCAGTCCTCGTTGTTTGTATGTTTTTATTATGTTTGGTCTGCTGTGAGTATTGTAGTTGAACTGCCTGATCTACATCTGGTTATTAATTTTTATTTTTCATGCAGGAGACCAGTCATAATTTTGAAGCTGATGTTGACCGTCGAGTTAATGATCCATCCACTGATAAGTGCAAGGTTATTTTTATTTTCATTGTGGTTATTCATATTCTTTTTAATTTTCATGCGCACCAATGTATCCTCCTTGTTCATTTTTCTATCCCACACCGTTTTAGAGTTTGCAAGGGGGTAGCTACCTTTTTTGTTACTGTTGTTTTAATTACTTGTGTTTATTGTTGCTCATAATATCATTGTTTTTTTGCCTCATTACATTTTGAATCAGGGTGCTATTGTTGGCGATGAGCCTTGTTTGCCCGTTGGCGATGTTGCTTTGAATGTTAGCAGCAGCAAGTTTGATAATGTTGCAGTGAATGCTTCCAAGGTTTATTTTTCTGTGCACATCTTTGGTAGTTTATTTTTTATTGTTAGTTTTGTTCATATTATTCACTTTTTCTGGAAAAAAAATTCGTCAGATTACTGATGTTGAACGCGGGGTTGTTCTTAGTGGCGGAGATGATGCTCGTGATGCTCCATTGAGTAGTGGGCGCAATGTTGGCACCAAAGTTGCTGATGAGGATGCTGGTGCAGCCAGCATGCCTGATTCCATATCGCCTGGTGTTGGTATTGCTGGGGATGAGAACGTTTCTGGTTGTGAAGATTTGCCGCCGAAGAATTTCCCTCCTGGAGGCCTTGATTACGGTGATGCATTGCAAGATGCTTCTAGCGTGGAGGAGGTGCCATCCGAGGATGATGATTTACTTCTGTCATTTTCTTCTGACCCCTTGACACAGGAGGTGCTGTTGTCGTCTCAGGAATTTCTTTCTACAGACCCTGAAAGCGCAACAATATTGGTGTCCTCTCAAGATGTCCCATCGTCAAACCCTAAAACTGGAGGCATAATGGTCTCATCACAGGAACTACCGTCGTCGTCAAACCCTGATAGTCTAGGTAAGCACTTGTAAATTGGGCGTACTTCTCAAATTTTCATTTTGGACATGTTCTCTTGTAGTTGTTGAACTTATTATTTTTCATCATTTTTTCTACAAGCAGAAAGTGATAATGTTGTCAAGGTTGATACATTTTTCTTCACTGTTACGAGGTTGCGCACGAACCGTACTAAATGGTTAGTTTGGGATTTTGCCCGTAACATTTTTGTCACTTTTTTTCTTTCGTATGATTATTATTGTTGTTGCAGTAGTCTTAATTCACGTAATTTTTTGTGTTTTTCTAGTCACAAGCCGATGTTTCAAAATAAAGAATGTGATGCCAGTGTTGGTTCTATTGCTAAAGTGTTTGTCCCCACTGGCATGCTCAACTCAGACAGTGCTGATGTTGTTTTATATTCTCTACGTCAGAAGTACCGAGACACTGACAAGTTGATAGTTCCCAGATGGGTGACGGTCAGTATTTTGCTTTTTTGTAAATAGGATGATAACTTGTTTTGACAATTTTCTAACTGTTGTTGTTCTTGTTGTACAATAGACCAAGATCCGTGATGGAAATATTGATTCCAATGTGTTAAATTGGCTCACGAGATCAGGTGCTGATGGTTTCGATCAAGTAGGTGAACTTGGACTTTTTGTACTAATTAACTAGAACTGTCATGTTTTTCTTTTCAGCTTAGGGAGGTGTGGGAATGAACTTGATTAGCCTGCTTTTTACACCTATACTTATGAATGATCCATGCTTTTTATTAAAGATGCATTTATTGTTGCAAGGAAACTGAACTGATATGGTTGTTCCTCATCTTTGGGCGGTGGATATAATTTCATTATGATTATGTGATTTTTTGTTTGTACTTCTGAATTTAATTTTTCCATCTTTTATTTTATTGATTGGAGGCTGAATTTTTAGTTTCATTATGACTTTGGTAAATTCATTTTTCATCTGCGATTTTTTTCCAGCTTCTTTTCCCTACATTTGATCCGCCGTCATTTGTGCCTACCATGAAGCCTAGCGACGAATCTGGGCATTGGTGCTTGGTTGTTCTGAATTTGAGGTTCCATCGTTTCGAGTGTCTTGATTCACTCCGTGATGAAACCTCGGGTGATGCACTTAGATTCTTAAGGAATATGACAGATAATATAAAGAAGCTTTGGAGGGAGTCCAGTGTAGACAGGGCCAAACCATTCTCACCGGTGCATATTGATGGTTTCTCTTGTGAGTTTGTGCGGGTGCCTCAGTAGAAAAACACGTGAGTATCTGTTTTTAAATGATTTTTGGTGGTTCTTTTTGTTACTGGGTGGATGTTGTTCCTGTATTTTTCGGATTTTGTGTTGTACCATTTTTTTGTTTCTTCCTTTGTTCTACAGGCATGATTGTGGATTCTTTATGCTACAAAACTGCAAGACCTATTATTGCCGGGAGGATGGTGTAATTGAAATGGTCGATTACTGCCATGAAGACAATCTGGACATTAGGAAGACTTTGTTGTACACCTGCGCAACTAGTGATGTGTTTGATGTTGACTTCAGGGGTTTGTTTGGCATCGAACCCTGTACGTGTGCATGGACTTTAGTATATTTTTTTTGCAGTTTGTACTTCTCTGTTCAGTACTGTCATGAAATATGTATTTGAACTTACGCTTTGTGTGGACTCTTTTTTTTCAGGTGAGTGGTTGGATCTTGGTGAGCATGACTACAGGTTCTTTGGTAGCCAGTTCTCGGAGCTCGAGCGCGTAGCTATTGATCTTAGCCAGGGGCATTCTCCAGAAAAGACAAGATCTGGTGTTATGAAGGGGAGGTTGGGAGCTCTGAGAAGTTCTACGGCTGCTTGTGCAGAGAGCCCTACTACACCCAAGAATCCCATTGTCGAATTGATAGACAGCGATGATGATGTGTTTGACAAGATTGCTGGCGTTGGAAGAGTCACGAGGAGTGCTGCTGCCAAAGGTTTATCTCCCCTTGCTGGAATAGTGGCTCGTAGAGCTGGTGGTGCTAGGAAAGATCCTGCTTTGGAATCTGGCAATGTTGTAAGCACGAAGCGTGCGCCCAGAGCTCCTATAAAGTTTTTCTCCCCTGTGCAGCAGCTTCACCCTCATAAATTCCCTCACCTGGACAAGGCTCGCAGGTTGTATAAGTTGTTGCTTAGTGATGAATGGCATGAGAAGTATGCCGAGTGAGTATCTCTCATTATTTTTCCTCCTCTTTTTCTTTTGTTGTTTGTAACTGCTAGGTAGATACGACCTGAACTGTTCCTTTTTATACAACTCGAACTTCTATGAATGCCTTATCTTTCTTCTACTTCTTTTTTGTTTTTTCATGTGCTGCAGGAATACATTCTCAATGATACCCCAGCCTGATGGAAACGTAACTAACTTCACTGGGAATCGCATCTGGGAAGTTTTTTCACCTGGGCAAATGATGGAGGGTGATATAATGGACTTCCTCATTGATGATTGGAAGCAAGATCCTGAGAGAAATGTTGATTTCGCATCTGGGAAAAGGATATTGCTGAGTCCATATTTCATCTCGGTAATCAATCAGATCGTTTTCTTTTCTGTTGAACAAGACTGCCTATTGTTTTTACGAGTTTTAATAATACTTTTGCTTGCTGATCCTTTACCGCTGTCTATTTTCTATTTTGGCTTTTTTGCAGGTTGTGCTAGACTGTTCGTTTTACGAGGATGGAAATAAAGAGTTTAATGTGGAGAGTGGAGCGAGAGATTTCAAGAGCTATGTTAAAGCTAACGAAGACTTGCTCAGTGCCGACCTTGTGAGATCTACTAGCTGGTTTTTTGGTTTTTTATTTTTTTTGTTGTGATGCTGGTTTTTATTTTGAATATTTAACATCTCTTTTTTGGTCATTTGTTTTTAGATCATGATGCCTCTATTCAAGCCTATGGTTTTATCAAAGGATAGGAAAGTGAACCACTATTCCTTATATGTCATGAATCGGTACCGAAGTAGCGGTGACATCCTTGACTCTTTACCTTATCCGAAGAACCACCGTCCTTCGAAGAACACCTATCACAAAGACTGCGAGAAGATTGTGAGTGACATTTATCATCTGTACTGGATTAATTTTTCTGCATCTTTTGTTTCTGCTTTTTTCTGAGACCTAAAACTGTGTGGGTTGTTTTGTTTTTTTACAGATCTCTAGAATGGTCAAAGTAATGAAGGCTGTGTATGGTGATGCTCAGTACAATGCGAGCAAGCAGCCCAATTGGGAGCTGTTTGCAAAGAAACCAACGTTTGTCAAGGTTCCAGTTCAAGGGGAAAATGAATGTGGCCATTATACTCTGAAGTATGCGGGATGCTACGATGGTGAAAAGATCGTTGAGAACATTCGAGATTATGACGTGGGTTTCTTGTTGTGCTTTTCAATTTCCTTTTTTGGCTTATTGTGCATCCTTTTTTTATGTGTCATAATTTTTTATAATTTTGTTTTAGTGTTTTGCAGCCACGCATTGTTGATTGGAACGCTGAGGATCTATATAGAGTTGTGTTCAACCGGAATAACCATCTTATGGTTACGGAGCTTCCCAAGGAGCTTCAGGCTTTGGCTCCTGATGCATAGGAGAAATGGTCATCATTTGCATAGTGAATTGGATAGTTGTGTGATATATCTCTTGAAAACATTGTAGGCTCTATTTTGTAGTGTTTGATGTCTTGTTGAGTACTATGTAATAACTAGTATATTTTGTGTTGTGTTTGAAAGGTGGCACAATGTTTAACAATTTTTTTCCCATGATGATTGTGCGGTTGAATAGCTGTTTCACTTGTGTATGTTTCATCGGGAATTCGTTTTGGTTAAGCTTTATTTTTTGTACTGAAGTCTTATATACTAGTTGAACTGAAAAACACCTGTTTTTTCAAGTGTTTTTATGAGTTGTTTTCCATCCAAAGTTCGACCTTTATAGTTTCTGTACTCTCGTTTTCTTGTACTTATGATATAGTTCTGTTAGTACTGATTTGTAATCTCATTCAGCATAAGGCTTTTAAAATTTGGCGCCTAATTTTTGTTTGAACTTATCGAACTTTAGCAGTTGAACTTCATAGTACAAGTTAAAGCACTGGTTTAAATTAGCTACGTTTAAGAGATAGCCCTATTAAGTTCAAAACTACTTCTTTTCTCAAGGCATTAATTGGCATCATCATAGCACTTACCAAATAAACTAAGTTGTACTGAGATTTCAATCGTGCTAGTACTTTGTTTAATTATTTACTTTTTGTGTTGTTTGAGGGTAGTACGTCTTCCTGCTGTGTTTCTTGTGATTTTTCTCCTTTTTCGAACTTATATCTTTTTGATTTAGTTTTTGGCCTTCTTTTTTTTAGGCTGTGGTTCTTCTACAGGCAATGTTTGGTATAATCCTAGCACTTGCCGTATAGTCTTAGTTGTACTGAGATTTCAGTTGTTTTTAGTGTGTCACTGTTTTTTAGTGTGTCACTGTTTTTGGGAATGCGAACTGAAGCTTCCCGTTCCTTTTTATATTTTTTGTAGAATGAATGTACCGTGTGTTCAAGTGTACCAGAAGTTTCAGTCCTAGCATGCTAGTTACTAGGAAATACATACTGATGGTTTTTTGCTTTTCCTGATGCATTACTTAGTGAATTTTCTAATTTCTATTTTTAGCACGATGCTTTTAGTACTGCATGTTGTCCTTGGTCGAAACTTAGTCTTTTTAGTGTTCTTCTGAAACTAAAAACTTTGTTTTTTAGTGTGATAGTACTACCGTTCATGTCTAAGCTGTACTGAGCGTCCAAGGCTACTATCAATTTCAAATGATGGTTCAACAAAATAGGGAGATAGCAAACTTAGTGGATGACATAAGCAAACGGTGTACTTGATAGACATAGGCAAACTTGTTCAAACCCTGACACACATAACATAAGGTAGCTGGCTCAACAAAACGAAAGCAAATTACAAATCTGAAACAACAAGACTAAGGACACACATAGCATATGGTAGCTGGTTCAACATAACGAATGCATACTTTCATGCATCTTCATCCGTGAAGTTGCAGTGGTAGTAGGGGTCAGCCTCCTGCTCTTTTGAAATATCCCAACCTGTCACGATGTTGTCGATTGTCTTCCATGACTTGTACGTTGCGTATGCATCTATTCCTGCGTACGTGATGAGGTTGTCTGGCAGCGGGCTGGTCGCCCACAGTTTGTGGTCTTCCCTCTTCATCTTCTTCTTCATGCGTTCGTAGAATGGGTGGATGACGCTGCCTGCAACATCGGCCAAGGAGTCGTAGTATTTGTCATTCTTTGGATCTTTCCACTTGCGCTGCATGTCGATTAAGTTGTTGGGGTTGATTTCCAAACCAGAGTCCGCCAGCTTCTGCTTGTCACCTCCAATGCTGAAACCAACAAATGTGTACAATTTCTCCTCCTGCAGGAAGTCTTTGAGGCGCTTGGGCCTGCAAGGGGGGAGACACACATTTTCTAAAGATTAGTCTTCTTTTTGAGTATTTAATTCTACTGTTTTTTTCCTCTTTTACAAGTGATAATCCATGAGGCAGATGCTTATATATTATGAGCCATGCATGAATGTAGTTCAGAAACTAGTACAAAAAGTCCTGAAATTAAATTCAACTACACCGTGTTATATTTTTCTTTTTTGCTATCTTCGTTGTTTCACCAAATGCTTCACCAAATTAGAGAATCATTTTTTACCAGAGTCAATGATTCATGCGCTGCTTGATTCAAGTTTAGTTTTCTTTTTTGTTGAATAAAAGGCCTATACCAGTGATTGATACATCTTTGTGCATTAATTCTATATCAAGTTCAAAATTTAGTTTTGAGAAACTTGTGCATCAAGATATGGACCTATAAGACTTCACCAAAGATCTTTTAATACATCAATTCTATAAACTATACTAGTACAACAAGATCAGAAACTATGCTAGTACATGAAGTTCAGAATGCTATAAACTTTTTTTAGATGCTAATCTGGTGAAACAATCCAGTTCACAGTTCCAGAAATGCATGTAACTTGAGAAACATGTAATTGTGCATCCACTTCATAGACTATAGTACATTCAACGAACTACTGGTACAAACAGATGACTATAATCATTGGGAAACAAGTTTTAATTAAGTTTTTAGCGACTAGTACTGGTACAACAGACGAATGAACAGTAGTAAGGGTTACCATTTTGTTGCTGCTGCGATGTGGTACACCAAGCAGAGTTCCTCGACGCACAACTGCAGGATTGCCGCCATCTGTGGAGTTTTTTCCTCGTCGGTGTACTCCACATAAACTCCGATGAAGCTCGGATACAAGCCGCCGCCCTTCATCCTGAGCCTGCTCATCATCTGGTCGGCCTTGTCTGGTTCGCTGGTGCAGACGATCTCCAGCGTCTCTTTGCCGTGGAGCTCAACCCCTTTGAGTGTTTTGGTGTACTCGTGCTTCTCGCCGGGGACGTGAACGTCGGCGAGGTTGCTGCTCTTGTTCGAAGTGTCGCCATGGTGATGTTTGGCTGACGGTTCCTCCGCCATCGCCTTGCTCCGGCGACTGTGGGCTTTGGGAGAGAGAAGTTTTTGGTTTGTGTGCAGTGTAGATGGATGCGGCAATGGTGGTTTTGTGAATGAGGCAGAGATGGAAGACAATGGGGTATTTTTGGAGTGCGTTGACGGTGGTGTGTTGGAGGCGGTTCGTCGGGGACGTGGGTGTAGGGGTCGTGGGGGTCGCCGTTCTGCAGTGCGTCGTGGCAACCACCCAGTGGGTGGCGCGGGTGGTGGCCTGGAAGAACTAACCGTCCAAGACATTTTTTTACTACTGCCCTGATTAGTCTTGTCAAGCTGTACTTACAATCTGCTAAATCCCACTTGCACGTCTCGGCGCTGGTGATGATGGCATTTTTGCACTGTTTACGTGACGTATGGCTCTGTGATGTTTTTCCGTGTGGATGTTTAAGCATTGTTTTTTCTATTGAAGTCTTTATACACTAGTTTATGTCAAAACATTTTTCAGTGCCCTGGGAGTTGTTGCTCAAAATTTGTACTTATTTTATTTTCATCTGTACCAACCTAGGTTAGGCCTGTATAGTTTTTGTATTCTCATTTTTAGTGCACTTATGGTTTAGTACTGTGTGAACTGAATTGTAATTTCATACAACACACGGGTTTGAGATTTGATGCCACAGTGGTGCGAGCGGCCTGACTGATCCTGCTGTTTCAATACTGTTGTCGTATGTATGTTTTGAACTATTTTTTTTATAACTTAGGTTGGGTGTTTGAGATTATTTTATGACCAGATTGTTCGTTTGTGGTGTGGACATATTTTATATAAATAAGAAATTTAGCAGAATTGACAAATATATTCTACTTGAACTTTTTGAATTTTAGTAGTTGAATTTGTCAGTTTTTATATAAATAGGAAATTTAGCATAATTGACAAACATTATATGTTTGAACTTTTATAGTTTTTAGTAGTTGAACTTATCAGATTCTATATAAATAGGAAATTTTAGCATAATTGACAAACATTATATGTTTTGTACTTTTAGATTTTTAGTAGTTGAACTTGTCGGTTTTTCTATAAATAAGATATTTAGCATAATTGACAAACATTATACGCTTGAACTTTTAGAGCTTTAGTAGTTGAACTTGTTAGATTTTATATAAATAAGAAATTTAGCATAATTGACAAACATTATATGTTTTGAACTTTTTGAGTTTTAATAGTTGAACTTGAAAGTAATATTTAATTCGGTTTTTTAAATTATGTACATTTAACAGATAGGCTATGAAGTTCTGTTCTTTTTTAGAGGTTCATTATTTTTGTATCATATTTTTTTTCTTTTTTCTTGTACAGGTTAATTGACAAACATTTTTATTGTAGTTTATTTTTCTTTTGTCCCGCCATCTGGTTTGTATACCTGGGTTTATTGGTGGGGTGTTTTGTTGATGTTGTAGGCTATTGGGCTATTTTTCGGCCCAGATAGCTCGTCCGCGTGGCTATGCAGTGCGTCGTTCGCGTACGCTCTGGGTTTAGTCCCACATCGCTAGTCGAGGGGGCTCCGGACCTGTTTATAAGGGCAGCGAAGGCTCAGCAGTCGAACTCCTCTGAACACTTACCTGAGCGCTTATACACGGCGCTCGCCCTCTCTCTTGACCCATGGGCCCTGGTCGGCGGGTCCTGCGTTGTGCGGATTACTAGGGATTCACCCACGGGCTCGAGTTCAAGTATCTAGCATTGTCAGGGCCTGCGCCTGACCTTGGCGGTCTTTTTCTTTGAATCTAGTACTTGACTCCACCAGTAGACTGATACTTGTTGTGCTAGTTCTTGTCAGTTTTGTGTGAGTGTAATCTTTATCATTTGAGTTTTTTGCCTTCTTTTTTGTGTTTGTTTTTGTGATTATTCTCAAGTGTGTTCTGGTGTCATTTTCAGAACTATGGTACTTGCGTGTAGACTAAGTTGTACTGATAGTGCATTCATAGTAGCGCTTACGGACTGATGCTTCTTTTTGTACTTTTTATTGTAGTAAGAATGTAATGTCCGATCAAGTGTACTGATTTGTACTGACACGGAACAACGTTGTGTGATTAGTTGCATCATAACCAGTACTTTAGAGCAACGACAACGTTCCATTCAGAAGCTACTTTTTTGAATTTTTGAAATGATGGATTAACAACATATGAAGCTACAAAACCAAACTTATATAATGAGATAAGCAAAACATTGTACTTGATGACGCAACTAGACTTGTTCAAACATGACAAGCATGACATAATCATACTGGTTCAACCCAACAAGAGAAAACTACTAATTTGAAACAACAAGATAAAAGGCAAGCACAAGCGGAAGTAAAACGAAGGCAGGTTCTGATGTTATCTTCATCCAGCAAAGGGGCAATAGGGGCGGTCATAGAAGTTTTCAGCCTCCCGCTCTTTCGCATATTCTGAACCGTCTATGATGTAGTCGATCATGAACCATGACTTGTACGCGGCGTACGCATCTACTCCTGCGTACTCGATGAGGTTGTCTGGCAGCTCGCTGGTCCCCCACAGTTTGTAGTCTTCCTGCGTGTTGATCTTGTTCTTCATGCCTTTGTAGAATGGGTGGATGACGCTGGCTGCAACATCAGTCAAGGAGTCGTACTCTTTTCCGGTGTATGGAACTCTCCACTTGCGCTGAATGTCGATGAACTTGTTGGGGTTGATCTCCATACCGGACAACTTCAACTTCTCTTTGTCGCTTTCAATGCTGAAACCGGCAACTGTGAACAACTTCTCATGCTGCAGCATCTCGGTCAGACGCTTGGGCCTGCAAGGGCAGAGACATTTTGAATATTTTAGCATTACTTTGATGTTTGAATTATTCATTTTTGTTTTTGTTTTACAAGCAATTAATCCATGAAGTAGTTTTTTATGTAGGATAAATAATGGATGAATGTACTGCAAAAACTAGTAAAGAAAGCTCTGAAATTGAATTAAGTACATGATGTTATTCTTCTTCTTGGATTATACATAGCTTCAATTAATGTTGTATGTTCCGCATTGGCATTGTTTAGTCTATTCTGGTTGAAATGGGATAACACAGAACCAGTGCTTCACCAAGTCCTTAGTTTTTTTTCTTACGAAAATAACATTAGATCAATTTCAGAAAATACTTCACTACATCAAGTTCAGAAACATCTTTTTTAATACATCGAGTACATAGACTACTCTATTGTATCAACTTCAGAAACTTCACTAGTCAATCAACTTCAGAATTTAATCTTCCGCTAGATTTTCGAAAGAGTAATCCATTGCAGCAGGTTCATAAATACATTTTATAGTATATCTACTTGAGAAAATGCAGTAGTGCATCCACTTTTCACAAACCACAGTAGTACATCTAGTTGGGAAAGCAAGTGTGATTAATTTTTCAGGATACAGTACTAATAAAAGAAATAAACCATATGCAGGGCAAATGAGTAAGATTGCTCACCATTTTGTGGCCGCTGCGATGTGGTACACCAAGCAGAGTACGTCGACGCACAACTGCAGGACTGCTGCCTTCTAGGGAGGTTCATCTTCGTTGGTGTAGTGCACACCAACGCCGACGATCCTACGAACCCTGCCGCCAAGCATCCTCCAAAGCTTGGAGATCACCTCGTCGGCCTTTTCTGGTACGCTGGTGCAGACGATCTCCAGCGTCTCGTTGCCGTGGAGCTCAACCCCTTTGAGGGTTGTTGTGTACTCGCGCTTCTCGTCGGGGATGTTAATGTCGACGAGGTTGCTCCTCTTGTCCGACGTCTCGGCATGATGACGTTTGACGGACGGTTCCTCCGCCATGGCCTTCCTCCGGCGACCGTGGGCTTTGGAGAGAGAAGTTTTTGGTTTGTGTTGAGTGAAAATGGAAGCGGCAATGGTGGTTTGTGGGAACGAGGGAGAGGTGGAAGAGAATGGGATTTTGTGCAGTGCGTGGACGGGGATTTTGCAGGAGGCGGTTCGTTCGGGGTCGTGTGTGTAGTGGGTGTTGTGGCGTGGGGTCACCGTTTGCAGTCCCTTGTGTCAACCGCTTAGTGGGTGGCACGGATGGCGGCGTGGAATAACTAACCGTCCATGTGAAATAGTTTTTACTGTTGAGCTGACTAGTCTTGTCAAGCTGTACTTATGACCTGCCAAATCCCACTTGCACGTCTCTGCGGTGGTGATGATGGTATTTTACTGTGGCACCGATTCGTATAGTCAAGATGTACTTATCAGCTGCTTATCCCACTTGCACATTTCAGCGTCGGTGTTGATGGAGGTCTGAACTCCTCTACTGTCACACTCGGACTAGTGATTGAAGTGCAATTGAACGTACCA
Source organism: Triticum timopheevii (assembly GCA_963921465.1). Taxonomy (NCBI): domain Eukaryota; kingdom Viridiplantae; phylum Streptophyta; class Magnoliopsida; order Poales; family Poaceae; genus Triticum; species Triticum timopheevii. Next base: position 480,491,672 of record OY997270.1, on the reverse strand, counting down.
AATACCAGCGAGACCATGTGTGGTGCTAATGTTTTTTTTAAAACAATTATCGTATTTTTTAAAGGATTGTTTATATCAAGATAATCTGTGAGTAGTTTTTACAGATAAATTAGATTTTCACCAGTACAGGATGTATTATATTCGCATTTTGGTTGAGGTAATTATTTTCACGTACTGATAGTGTTTCTGAAATGGGACTGGCATGAGCAGGCATAGCTTTGTTTTTTCAAAACAATTTTTTTTGAGTCGTTAACTGGTGTGTTTGTTTTACTATGCCTTTTGTACTACCGGCTGAGATTTATCAGTACTGATGTACTACAAGAGTTTATATTTTTCCTTGGCATTTTTTTTGTTGCTGAGTTACTGGTTAACAGTAGCGTTTTGCGTCAGATATATCCAGATAAGTTTTTTCCAATTATTTTGTGACTGCATTCAAAAGGATTATCAAATGGTTTAAATAATAATATCACTGCTTCAGCGGGCACAAATCAGAAATTATATCAGTACTGATGTGTACTCAGCCTTGTACTGACGTCTGAGAGTTATCAGTACTGATGTACTACAAGATTTTAAATTTTTCATTGACATATTATTTTTCCTGAGTTACTGGGTCACAGTATCGTTTTGTGTCTGATATATACAGATAAGTTTTTTCGAACGTATTTTTGGGACTGCTCCAGCGGGCACAAATCAGAAACTAAAAAATAACTTTAGTTCTGATCGAGAGTAATCGACGTTAAAGCTAAAATAAGTCTTGGTAACGACAGTGTTTGTGAAATGCTTCATCATTGTGTGCTGATGCGACTGAGACTACAAGGTTATTTTTTAGTTGACGCAGCAGGATAACCACTATGTATTGTTCAGTCTTGAGCTTCTCCTAACTGTCCCTGAATGTTGTGCCTTGCCGGCGCTCTTTCCAGGTTGAGCCTTGGCAGCTTCATCGTCAGTTTCAGTTTCCTCTCCTCTGACAATGTCATCTTCGTTTTCTTCGTCTGATTGGCCATCATTCTCATCAAACTCTTCTTCTTCATCGTCTTCATTTGATTGCTTGGATCTCCACACCTTGCCCTGTTTATGTTCAGCTCCACTCACCTCCTTGCCCACTTTGCACGTGCGGGCATTATGTCCGTCAGTTCTGCCACACTTGCGGCAAGTGTAGCTGTTACGTGTGTTGTCTCCATTGGTAAAAAGCTGGGTGGCTCCAATCTGGTTGTTCTTGTTGACAGTGGCATCTGTGCGGAGTGGGCATGTGCGGTAGTTATGGTTGCTGACGACGTTGCAGAAACCGCATGCCCTTACCCCGAGGGGTTTGCCATTCGGGCCAAATTCCACGCGCTTGATGGGTCGTGGCGGCTTTTTGGCTGCTGCTTGCGTCTTGCTCTTCCTCCCCTTTGTGTTTGAGAATATTGGGGGTTTAATCACCCTTTCCTGCTGCTGCTGGTAGGATGTGATACTGTCATGTCGTTCGCCTACAGCACCATCAAGCTCATGATCTCGCATGTGAGTTTGTCGGCGCTCCTGAGTGTGCACATGGGCAAGCTTCGGTTGTTGCTGCTCTTCTTCCTCGTTCTCAAACGGGTCAATAGATCCCAGATGGTTCATCTCGGATAACATTGTAGCAATATCCTGGTCAATGGCTTCATTGTCCGCGACACCTCCATTTTCAGCAGAATGCATGGCGTTGAGTTCTTGTTCAAGTTTGTCCATGACGACCCGCGACCTTGCCATTTGCTCTTGGCTTCTCAAGCTTTTTCTGTGCACCCTCATGTTCAGCGTCAGCAGTGAGCTTTCAATGCAGTAATGGGATGCCTTGTTTGATGCTACTGTCCTCAAGTCATTTCTGTCAAATGTTGGCTGGATGTTCGGGCGTTTGGTGTATCTCCTGAGTATTTATTTCTCTGGAACGCTGGCAGCCTTAATTGTCTGCATCATGCACAGGATATGCACGCAGAAAAGACCTGTATTTGTTTTCGGAAGAGGTGCATGTTTTTTGTCATTTCATTCGAACAAAAACTTTTTGCAAAAAAAGTAGTACAGTATGTAACATATTTTTTGCACTCCTCACCTGTGTGGTCCCATAGCCTGCACTCGCACTCATATGTTTCTCCCACGGGGTCTGCCACCACCTGGAACGCGTGCTGAGCCCACACAGACAGTTTTTGCGGGTGATTGTAGCGCACTAGGTACTTTGTGGGCTCTTCCTTCTCTATCGCTGTGAAGAGTGTGCTCAGTTTCAGCCTATCTCTTATCTCGCTGTACACAACTCGTGTGTACAGCTTTGCCATCTGGGTGTCAAACCCATAGTAGGTTAGCGTGTTTTGTTCCTTCTGCAGATGCAAGAATGATAATCATATTGTTAGTTTTCTCATAGGGAAAACTTCCAATAAAGTTTTTACTTTAGTAAGCATGTTATTTTTATGTCTTACGTCAAGTGATAGAGATATACCCGGTTACCCATTGTCTCCTGGTTCTCTGTCTGCCTCCTTGTTTTGACGCATGAGTTTACTTGACTGACAAACCTATGTAGGTTATGTCTCTCATTAACGTAGTTCTTCTTGAGCACATAGTTCATGCTCTCACTTCGCTGTGTGGATGTCATCTTGGCGCAGAAAATTTCCTTGAAGTAGGCTGATATCCACTTCTCACGCTCGTTCCACATGCCCACCATCGTGGCATCATCATGGAGGTTGTACTTATCCATGAGTCTTTTCCAGGCATCCTCAAATTCAGTTGGCATGAGGGGCCAGTTGAGAATTGATGTGAATTCATCTTTAAGGTCCTTGTGCAGGAAATACAGGTACGCAAGGTGTTCCCTGTACTTCTTCATAATGTGCCAGCGACATAGCTTATGTACTGTGTTCTTGAAAACATCTGCGATCGCCAAAGGCATTGCCGGGCACTGGTCTGGTATATGAGAAAATAGACTCTGAGTGGTCAGCAGAGATGGTTGTGCATATATACCAATAGAACTGACACAACATTTTTTTTGTGTTACTTTACTTTTCGTTTTTGGAAGGGGGGTGGTTGTTGGGGGTGGTTTTTAGCGGTTGTACCTGTGAGGATGCATGTAGGAGCCTTCATTCTCATGCACCTTAAAAATGTCTTGAACAACCACTTGAATGAATCTGCATCCTCATCTCTTATCAGGGCAAAAGCAAAGAATGTTGTCTATAAGTGGTTGTTAGTTCCGACAAACACCCCAAGTGGCATATGGTACTTGTTGGTCTTATATGTTGTGTCAAACGTTACGCAGTCTCCGAAGTCCTGATACGCCCCTCGGCAGCTTGCGTTCGCCCAGAATATGTTCTTAACTCTGTCGGACTCATCGAGTTGCATGTCACAGAAAAATTCCCTGTTTATAGCTTTCATCTCCCTAAAGAAGTTGACAGTCTTTAGGACATCGTCCACATCATCAATCCTTGAATTCTTTGCTTTCCTGCATATCAAAAGTTCATTTTTGAATAATGCATGTTGAACTGGCGTCAGGTCATGCGTTGCGTGATATGTTTGTACTGACAGAGGAAAAAATACGGAGACAGTTTATGGGAGGAGAACAACTTTGTACTTACAGGTTAATCAGGTCTTTGGCATTCATTTCGAGGAAGTAGTCACCAGGGTCATCACTGCCCAGTATGCTCATGATTTGCGCGTGTTCAATGCCTTTGAACTGCAGGTACTTGACGTACTCCAAGATTGTTTTGTCAAAGTTTTTGTGGGAATGCAAGAAGACAAGCATTTCTGCGGTGAGCTATAGCCTGTGGTTGTGTTCCCAGACTATCTCTTTTACGACAAATGTTCCATCTTTTTCCTTATTCAGCCTCATTTTAGCCCCATAGTTAGTTCTGGCTGTCGTCTTGTTACGCTATCTATTTGCTTCAGACACCTTTGATTCATAAACTCCATGGCACGTGCAATAAAGGTAGGCTCTGGTCTTAAACTTGGGGCCTTCCCTGACAGCAAAACCAGCGTGCTTTGCATATACGTTGTAGAAGTTCTTAGTTTCTTCGAAAGTTTCAAACCTCATCTCTAGCCTTGGCAGAACATAAGCTTCAATATCAAGTGGCTGCACAGAACAGTGACCAAACAAAAATGTTAGATGGGGTGGTCACAGCAGCATGGTATGGACTGTGCTTATGGTTTTTTTTCTTTTCTATATGGATACTTACATGTGTATAGCACTGCGCTGCATCTGGTGTTTGTTGTTCTCCTTGGTTTATGGGCGCCGGTGGTGTCACCCTTGGCACATGCAGCAATGCATCTCTTGGAGGGAGCAACGTCGACGAAGATCTTCGTCTTTCGTTGTACGGCTGTCTCCCCTCAGATTCATTGCGAGGTTGTTCCTGTCTATATGGCCCATATCTTGTACCTTTGAACCTGCTAGATTGGCCAAAATTTCTGTCTTTTTGCCCTGGTCTTCCCGCTGCTCTTGCAACACGGATGATTGATTTTGATGGAGCGACTGGTGGAAGCCTTGTTGCAACCCATCCACGGCTTCCTGTCCTTGGCTTTTTGCATGCACTGGGGAAGGAAAACATTTGTTGTTGGTGATATTGTTGGCCTTGTTGCAACCCAGCAGTGGCATAGCTTGCATTCCCAGATATTTGTCTTTGCTGTATAGAAGAACATGTCCGTGTTTCTGATGTTTGAGGTGTATCTTCAAATCTGCCTATACTGTTGAAATATCTAGGCGGTCTTTCTGGTGTTACCCAACCAGGTGGTGCCGCATATCTGTCCGGCTCATGAAATTCTTGCTGCGTGCGCCGCCTTGAATGCTTATGCAAACAACATTCAACAGTTTTGAGATTAATCTGGTTCGTTCTCAGCCGAACTGATGAACATTGATGCTCAAACACGGATGTACTGATGTACTGTTTCTTCTACAACTTATGCCACTACAGTATAAGTACTCCTAGTTTATGTATCTTTGAACTTACTGTGTAAATGTGGCACACTCTTATCACTATATACTTGGACTGGCGCATATGTTTTTAAGTTTTTTTTTACTTGAACTGAAGATAGCATATCAGATGCACTGACAGTAACCCCGACATCCTAATCGTGCATCGATGCATCTACATTACAACCACTGCCAGCTTATGTATCACTGAACTTACTGTGTACCAATTTTATATTATTATTTTCAGTAACAGTTTTTGTTAATCGTTTGAACTGACGCAACTTCATGACTTGTACTCTTTTAGAGATAGCAACATACAACTTTTCAATGGTAGCTGAACCTTTTGTCACTATATACTTGGACTGACGCGTCTGTTTTTAAGTTTTTTTTACCTGAACTGAAGATAGCATATTAGATGCACTAACAGTAACCTTGACATCCTAATCGTGCATCAATGCATCTACATTACAAGCACTGCCAGCTTATGTATCACTGAACTTACTGTGTAGCAATTATATATTTTAATTTTTGGTAACAGTTTTGTTAATCGTTTGAACTGACGCAACTACATGACTTGTACTCTTTAGAGATAGCAAACATACAACTTTTTCAGTGGTAGCTGAACCTTTTGTCACTCTCTACTTGGACTGACGCATATGTTTTTAAGTTTTTTTACCTGAACTGAAGATAGCATATTAGATGCACTGACAGCAACCTCGACATGCTAATTGCGCATCAAGTGGTAGGGGTGCAAACGAACTGATGCAAGCATTTGCTATGTACTGATGCAGCACAGATGCATCACACAATCCTGTACTCATGAACCCAATAGTGTAACATGCAGGCAGAGCATAGCAGCACAGATAAACTAGCGAACTGATAAATTGACAGAAACATGGTACCTATCTTCATTCAAACCCAGATCTCAAAAACTTTGGTGTTGCTAGTAATGTGTGTTCGACGAATTCATCACCTGCATCTTGTTGCATGTGACTCCATCTTCGTTTCGTTGGCGGCGTATTGGCAAGAAGTTGGGAGGTGGAGCCATTGTTTTTTGGGAGACGACCGTTCTGGTGGTGGAGCTCTGTCGACGAGGTCCATCGAGGGACGGAGGCAGGAGGCGTGGATCATGGCCCAGGTGAATCTCCGGCGCACGGTGGCGGGAAGGCGCGCCAGGAAGCTCCTGCACCAGGCGGCGGGTAGGCGAGCGGAGAGACTCCTGCACCAGACGGAGGGAGGCATGCGGGGAGGATCTGGCGTCCGGCGGCGGGGAAGCACGCGGGGATGCTCCGCCGCCCGGCGGTGGGAAGGTGCACGGGGATGCTCTGGCGCCGGAAGAGGCGACTGATGGTGGCGGCGGTCGGGCCCGCGGCATGGCTAGATGGCGGCGCGCCTGGTGGGAGTGATGGCTGTGGATTGAGGGCCGGTGATGCAAACTCGCCATCGGCGGGTCACGGCGCCGCGGGTTCCCTCGCTCCGGCTGCCGCCATCGCTCGCTCGCCCGCGACGGCTGCCTCCGGCGGCAGGAAGTGGGTCGGATTGGGGCTGGGTCTGTCGCGGACGTGTCGCGCCTTATAGGGGGCAAGGGTAACAGAATATTATTCTGTTACCGGTAACAAAAATAAACGCTATTTTAAGCGTGAGTGTAGAATAGCTTATTCTACACCCCCTAGTAACGCTATATACAAAATCTAGTAAAACGGTGTACAAAATGTAGTAATTCGGAAAATAAAATTTTTATCGCCCAAGTTTGGAATTTACTACATTTTTACAAAAATTACTATATTTTACATAGTGCGTTACTATATTTTGTATGTACCATTACTGGGGTGTAGAATAAGCTATTCTACACTCACGCTTAGTTTAGCGTTACTATATATATATAATACAACTCTAACACCCCCCCCCCCCTCAATCTAAACCGTCTAGAACAAGGTTGAGATTGGAACTAAAACGACAAAGTGTGAGCTGAGAAGTAGGCTTCGTGAATACGTTAGCCAACTAATCGCCAGTGGAGATGAACCGAACATCAAGAGCACCCAAAGCAACCTGCTCATGCACAAAGTGAAAATCAACCTCGATATGCTTTGTGCGGGCATGAAAAACTGGATTGGCAGATAAGTATGTGGCGCCAACATTGTCACACCACAACACCGGAGGGCAAGAAAGAAACACACCAAGCTCCTTCAATACCGACTGTATCCATATAGCCTCAGCGGTGCCATTAGCCAAAGCCTTGTATTCGGCCTCAGTGCTAGAACGAGAAACTGTGGGTTGCTTGCGAGAACTCCAAGAGACGAGGTTGGAGCCAAGAAAAATGGTAAAACCGCACGTAGATCGACAATCATCAGGACAGCCCGCCCAATCGGCATCAGTGAAAATATTCAGTCCCATAGAAGCAGAGCGCCGGAAACGCAAGCCAGTAGACATAGTACCTCGGATATAGCAAAGAATTCGCTTCACTGCCTCATAGTGAGCGGTAGTAGGCTGCGACAAGTATTGACACACCTTGTTAACAACAAAGGACAAGTCAGGACGTGTCAGAGTGAGGTACTGGAGACCCCCAACAAGACTCCTGTACTTGAAAACATCCTCAGAGCTCAACGGTAGGCCTTGATCTCGAGATATTTTGTCGGAAGTAGACATGGGAGTAGTAACAGACCGACATTGCTCCATGTTGGCCCGGTGCAAGAGATCAAGAGCATATTTGTGCTGCGACAAGACCATACCCTCAGAATTATAAGTGGCCTCAATACCAAGGAAATACTCCAGACGCCCAAGGTCCAAGACAGGAAAAGAACCAGAAAGAGTGGTAACCAGTTTCTCAACAGCAGCCGAAGGGGACCCAGCCAAAACAATATCGTCAACATAGACAAGCATATATATAATAACCCCATGATGATCAAAGATGAACAGAGAGGTATCGGCCTTGCTAGCAACAAAACCGAGCTGATGAAGCTTGTCACTCAAACGGGCATACCAGGCACGAGGCGACTGTTTGAGACATAGAGAGCACGCTGCAGCCTGCAAACATGCCGAGGGTACCGTGAATCCTCAAAACTGGGGGGCTGTTGCATATACACTTTCTTAGACAGAAAACCATGACGGAAGGCATTACTCACATCAATCTGACGAAGGAACCAACCACGAGAAACAGAAAGAGCAAGCACCAGGTGAACGGTGACTGGTTTAACTACAAGACTGAAAGTATCATGATAATCTATACCGTACTGCTGTGTGAAGCCTCAAGCCACAAGCCGCGCCTTGTATTTATCAACAGAACCATCGAGACAGAATTTCGTTTTGAAGATCCATATGCTGCCAACAATTATAGTGCCAGGTGGATGAGGTACCAATATCCACGTTTTGTTAGCCTGAAGTGCCTCGAACTCAGCCTCCATAGCAGCACGCCAGGCTGGCTCAGAGAGAGCAGTATGATGAGATGCAGGTTCCACCATAAACGCCCGATGACGATAGGGATCACATCGAAGCGTGCCATCCCGATATACCTTGGGACGAGAAATATCATCGCGTCGTCGCGTGACGATGACCGGTGCCGGTTTAGCAGTGGGAGGCGCTGGAGGCGGCGACGCTGGTGGTCTAGAAGATGTCGACGAGGGCGAGAGAGCGGCCTCGTCGCGGGTCGGAGACGGGCAAGGTGAAGAAGCCCCGTCAGGAGCCGGCGAGGTAGATGACCGTGCTGGCGACGATGAGAGAGACCGTGAGCGATGGTCGACGAGCAGGACCGGCGAATCGGCCTAGACGGGGTCGGCACCAGAAGCGGCGCGAGAAGCCGACCTGGGCGAGCGGGGCGTGTCTGCATGCGAGCCGGGCCCAGGCGTGATGGCTGATCCATGCAGAGGCGATGCCGATCCGGGAGCAGCCTGTGTGCTTGCATGCAAGCGGGCCCCTGACGTGCCACCCGAGGCATGCAGAGGAGAGGCCGGCCCTGGCGAGCGGGGCGTGCCTGCATGAGAGTCGGGCCCAGGCGTGCCGCCCGAGACATGCAGAGGCGGTGGCGCTAATGCAGCAGGGACATCAAGCGGCACAGTTGACATTGCGGTGACCTGCACAGTAGAACTAACAACAACACCAGGTGCATTAGCCGGTGACAAGGTAATGTCATAATTACGTGCATCGGTACTCTGAATAACTGGCTCATCTGAGGGAAATGACAAGGGAAGGAGTTGGGATACATCAACACTGGCACCGAGAGTGGCATAGGTAAACACCGTCTCATCGAACACGATGTCACGGGAGATGTAAATACGATCAGCGGAGCGATCAAGGCACTTGTAGCTTTATGCATGGGACTATAACCAAGAAACACACACATCCTAGAGGGAAACTCGAGTTTACGTGAATTGTACTTACGCAAACTAGGCCAACACGCACAACCAAAAGTGCGGAGAAAAGAATACCCATGAAGCATGTTGAGTAGGCGAAACACGGGTGTGGCATTGTTGATAACAGGCGTAGGCATCCTATTGATGAGATAACAAGTAGTAAGAAACGCCTCATCCCAAAACCGAAGAGGCAGGGAGGAGTGTGCGAGGAGGGCTAGGCCCGTCTCAACGAGATGACGGTGCTTGCGTTCAGCTATACCATTATGTTGGGAGGTATGTGGACAAGACATATGATGAGCAATGCTGGTGCGCTGGAAATAAGCATGGAGACGGTGATACTCACCAGCCCAGTCTGACTGAACAGAACGAACCTTAGCATTCAAAAGACGCTCAACATGGTTTTGAAAAGTGTAAAAATGCTCTCAACATCAGATTTATGCTTGATCAAGTATATCCAGCAGTAACAACTAAAGTCATCAATGAAGCTGACATAGTCACTACTAGGAAAAGGCTAATTAGTGGCGCACCTGTTTTGGCCATTAATGGTGCAATACAGGTGCGCCACTATCATCACGCCACTAGGCCTTATTTACCTTGTGCTCTGGGTTACTAATGGCGCACTTCTAGTTAATGCGCCACTAGTGTGTTTATTGCAGTGCGCCACTAAAGTGCAGTATGATGCGCCACTAGTATGAATATTAGGATTTTTTCCTTTTCTGATATTTGCACTGGTTACAAAATATATTACTTCACAGAATATAGACAGCACAACATATAAACAGCAGATTTATCGAATACAATAGAAGATTAGTCTCCGAATACAATTCGTCATATTAGTATCCGAATTCAAAATATCGAACAAAGTTAGAACATTACAAGTCTCGAGACCGCGAGTAGCGAGTTTGTCTTCACATTACAAGTCGATATTGATCATGTAAACTACTATTACATAGAAGAGAACTGCGATCATCACGATGAGCATCATCACGATGAGCATCATCACGATGAAACTGGTCTTCATCCGGTTCCTCCAACGCTCCCTCCTCTCTCCCGCTAGATAGCGCGCGTATCTAGCTTCCGCCTCCGCCCTAGTGGTGTACCCTTTGTAACTGTTACCGCTGAAAGGGTGAACCTATCTCCGACACTCCTCCCAGTCGTCGTAGACTCCGGGAACGTTACCCTTATACACAACATATGACGGCGTCTCTATGCACTAGACAAACAAAACGTTAGTAGCAATTCACAGACAATACATAAGCAATATATAAGTATGCAACAAAATGATCGAAAGAGAAAAGAAACACATTAATAGCATGATTCATAGTCCTACTAATAAATAGCATTGATTACATATAAGTTGAACGACTGTCCAAACTAAAGACATACAAGTTCATTAAAGTTTAATTACAACATGAGCTAATCAATATTTCAGAACTACATAGCATCACTACTTTCGACTCGACTCAGGGACCGGAGCATGGATGAAGCTTCCGTCTATCGGATGGTCATGAAATCGCGGTCGTTGTCAGCCTGCATTTGTAGCGTTGTTTCTGTCTCACTGTTGGACGTTTGATATCTGAGGTAGAACTGCCCCGAGGTACGAAGGACATCTTGATGGATGATTTCCGCAAACTCCGACTGGATGCAAAAGAATTCTTGTCTGATGTCCGCGTCCTGGATTGCCGACAAGCGTGTGGCCTAATCTTTGAGATTATTTGGTAGCAGAAGGTGATTATGGTCCAGTACGATCGTCCGCATGTGATGGAGGGCGTAGTAGGCATCCTTATGACCGCCAGGTGGCTGCTTGACGCAGGGGAACGTCGTATTGTGGGTGAACACATGCTTGCCGTACCTACGAATTGGCCTGCTAAAGGTGCCTCCAGATCTGGCGTAGCTGGGAAGAGCTTCATCAAGAAGTTTCTTTATAGTTGTGTAGTCTTTCTTCGACTGACTGTCCGAGTCGAAATACGTGGCCATGGAATATTTCGGGCTTAAGAGGATGAGTGTGCAATGTGTGTCACTGCACAAAACACGAAATGTTAGGAAAAAAAAGAACGATCGAAATCTAAGAAATCATATGTTACGGGGCGGTGAGGGGATGACTTACTCAGGAAAGTAAGGCACGAGGAAGTTATCCTTATCTGGGTTTGCCAGAATGACGCCTTCGAGGTATGAACTCGCGACTTGCCGGTCCCCAGCGCTGCCCAAGATCTTGGCACGTATGTAGAAGGGGTCGACTATCACGTTGTTCGGGGTCTTGTCTCTAATGATCCGCATCTCCATACTCAGCGAAAATAGCCGACTGAAGGTATAGTGCAGCAGATGAAGGTTAAACATAGCGAAGATGGCATCAAACCGCAGGACAATCATACCCCCGATGGTGCTACCGACAAAGCCCTTGCCCTCTGGCACCTTGGCCACGAAAACCGGGTATGCCACATCATTCTCGAGGAGACGTCGCTTCTCCAAAGAAAGAACACTGGCATGCAGACTCCGCATAGCACCGGTTGCAGCATTGAGCAGATTAGTCGGTAGCATCAGCCTACCTGCCACATGCACCCTCCTCGAGATATCCTTAGGTGAAGGTGGCCCGTACTGAGCACGGATCGTACTCGGTGCCGGCTGGCTCGCACCCTTGTTAGTCTTTCTTTTCCATCCCTTCTTCTTCTGCTGCTGTAATGGGATCGAGTTCTGCTCAGAGACCACCTTCTTGAGTGTGTTGGGGCTGATAATATTTCGTGCCTCGGCTATCTCAGGCTCGGTGAAGGCGGCAGCTGGAGGCATCTCCTAAGAACTGAACGCCAGACGATGCCTGTTGCAATTGGGTTTCTCCGCAGTACCAGCTAGATCGCGATCGTCTTTTGCAGGGTTGGGTTCTTGAGAAGGAAGCCCCAATAATTTGTCACCGTACCCATGTTCGTTCAAGTACTTATCAACGTTGGTAAATGTACCGTTGTCATCGTCATCGTCTGGATCCTGTGCCATATGCATGTCCGGATGCTGTGCCATATGAATGTCCGGCATGTCCGGTAGCATTGCGGCGGTCTTGCCATGGCTTGGTGCCGACACGACTGGCGGTGTTGTCTGTGGGGTGGTGTCCCGCGCCCCCAAACGAATCTGGCTCTTTGACCAAAGCAGGGGCCGGCTTAAGTAGGCGCTGAGGGTCATCACATCATCTTCGTCGGCCCCGGCGGGTCGAAACAGAGGTAACAAGTTGTCGCAGCCTGGCAGCACCTGAACCAGTTGAACCCTATACACGGCCGGTGGCATCGGATTATCGTGGAACACGGGGTTACCCGGTTGAACGATTATGCCCTTGGCTACATCGATCAACTCGCCGCCCACGAAGTGGAGGAGAGTGCATGGAACGTCGGCGGCGCCCTGCAAAAACATGTAGGGCGTCAGGGATGCCCAGTCAAAGGCAAGGAGATGAATTCATCGGCCGAGAGGCTTAGTTACCGTGATGGCATCGAGCTCGGCTAATGTCGAGGCACCGCCAACGGCGGGCGTGCAAGTGACAGACGGGCCGCTTGCTGCCGAGGCGCCGGCCGGCGTATTCTTCACACACCCGGGTGCATTAAGCTCCAATGCCCGCGCCGGCGCTGGAGACACCAATACCGCCTCCGCCGGAGACACCAATGGCACCGCTTGCGCGTTGTGCGAGAGTTGCTGGTGTGAAGCTGGGAACCGGGGGCGGCCCCTGTTGGCCGCCCGCAATCCACGCCTGCAGCCCCTCAATCAAGGTAGGCACAATGGCGGTGATCGTCGCTCCCAGTTGGTCTCGCACTTGCTCTTGGACCATCTCCGGAATCCGCGCCACTTGTGCGTTGAGTTCTTGAACCTCGCTCGACTGGCTTTCCGAGCTGGTCTTTCTCTCCTTTCGCCCACCAGCGTTATAGTATTCTGACCATTTCGTGGACAAGCCTTTGTCGGCCACACGACCAGCTGACGACGGCTTACTAAACTTATCCTTGTTTTTCATTACGTTCAACGCCCTATTTAAAGTGCTTTCCCAAGGGGAGCTTTGAGACGACCCCGCGCTACTGCTTTTAGTGTCCTGTAGAAGGAATGTGAACCATTTAGAAATTTGTCTTCATTAATTAGAATGCAACCATATAGAGCTAATTACGCGGGGGTGTATTCCTTACCAGAACAAGCTCAAGCGCCTTGGTCTTCGGATCCGTGGTAGGCTCCTTTGTTACCGGGTCCACCTTGTACTGGGCCCTGACATAGTTCCTCGTCTGCTTGTCACAGTATTTATCGAAGAGGGGTGGTAGGCCTTGCTCGGCACGCTCCACGTCCTCCTTGTCCCATATAGGTTCCGCCACTCTATAACCGCCGGGACCGAGTTTGTGGACCCCTAAGTTCAAGTCCCTCATATCTTGCCCCCACTGACTTGATTCCACAGTTGCGTTGCTCTCGCACTTGATCTTGAACTCCTTGTAGTCATCTTCGCTGATCGAAGGATTTGTCTCCTTGATCTTCTCATAACTATCACCTCTTAGAATCCTTCTCCTCACCGCGGCTCTCCAAGTAGCCAGGGTCGTGCTCATCTTCGTGAGGGTGGCACTGTTCACTTTATTCCCTGAGAGGCGTGTGTTTGCGACATTACCGGGGAACTTGTATCTTTCGTGCAGCTTCGTGAAGAGGAGGTTGCGCAAATTCCCTCGGTCACGATGCCTTAGGTTCTTGGTGTTGATCGAGACGGTGCTTCGGAGAATGCACCCGAGTTGTCCCGAGTACCCATTGACTAATTCTTTGGGCGCCGTTGGATGCCCACTGGAGGACACTTGGGTAAATTCCTACTTGACGGTGCCAAGCACGTTCGGGCACCGGTCCTTCCGTTGCCTCTTTGCTTGGCTGCCATCTGTGCGTGCGCTGCCATCATCAGTGGTGGCATACTCGGCGGCACCATCAGTGGTGTCATCCCCGACGCCACTAGGGGTTGTGTAGTCGGGATCGGTGTCTTCCGCGGTGTCCTCATAGCGGTGAGGTTCTTCCTCCATCTCCTTGGACAACTCCCAGAATTACTTGCCCGAACCACCGGCCTCATCGTTGTGGGCCATGTTCGCTCTAAATAGGAAACGAGTTTGGTCAAAAAGTTGGTTATTGTCAAGGAACAAGAACTCTAAGTTGACCAAATAACCTAATTCTCGAGGAATGTCGCCAAAAAGTTGGTTATTGTCAAGGAACAATTGAGAGATGTTTGTGATATTGCCTAGGTGTTTTGGGATGGAACCTGTTAGTGTTTTATTGCTCAGGTCCAAGTCCCTTCCTAACCCCCTTCTTCTTGTCTCCTCTCACTATCTCTCTCACACACATGGCAAGCAAGGGTGTCTGAGTGTGTGCAAAAATACTAAACTAATCCAAGGGCTGAAAATTGTTCATCGAGTCAGGAAAATTTTAGCATGACCTTTGTTGAAAATAGGACATATGGAGTACCCGAATTTGCCGGAACGGAAGTTAATCGACATTCCGAGAAACTCAAGGGCCTCTCGGGGTACCTCCAAAATCATTATCCCACCCATCCGAGGCATCTTCTTCAGCTTGGAAATGTGATGCATAACAGTACTACAAGATAGGTTTGGTGCAAAACAGTGACAGCCACTTCCATTCCAAAATTGTGCCACAACATACTAAACATACATGCACCGCAGAAAAGGCCTATACAACAAGTCATTCTAATTTGTTTACTAGGAAAGGTGCATATCAGAGTCATTCTAAGTCTGAATCCCAGGAGACACCAGTAGCCCAGATAAGATTCCGCGTGACTCACTATATTTTGTTCTAAAAGCTTGTGGCATCGTGCACAATTGGAAATCACATCCCTGAATCGAGAACACTGCAAGTGAAACCACTAGCATTCCTGAGTTACCAGCCCAGGAAGCAAGTTACAAGGCCACCAAATTTTAATAATAGAAAATGTGCGTATAAGCTTCGTGGAGGCTGAATCCCAGGACTAGGAGGCACACCAGCAGTCCAAAGCATGTTACTCCATGAACCGCTGTTGTTATAAAAGCTTGTAGCATCATGCATGATTACCAAATGCCAATCACGGTGCAAACTATATACTCGCTTAGCCGGTTCTGAACATTACTGTGCATATTCACACTAAACCACTAGCAGCCCTGAATCGCCAATCCAGAAAGTCCTGCTGCACTATCATTTGAACCTAATTAGGTTCAAAACTCACTAAGCTTGTGGGTGCAGTAAGTTAGTGTTCTAAGTATGCACTGAATAGTCCTGCTACACTAGTGGTTAACTGAACTGCAATAGTTCAGCAAAATGACTACTCTTTTCTGTCTTTGTGAATGAATTTGCTTGCTGCATTCTTGTTTGACTATATTTGACTGTAACTCTAGCAATTCTCAAGGACAAGTTAGTTTCATGATCATGATCATGTCCAGTCATGGCTAGTTGGTTTATGCAAAAGATTTCATCTAGATTTAGTAATCCTCTTGTGCATTTATCCCCTTCTTTTGGACTGGTTTTTTTACTTTTACTGTTATGTAAGTGCACATTCCTGTTGGAGATGGCAAATGAATAGGAGAGAGACAAGCAAATTGGAGAAGAGGAAGAGCAAGAACAAGAGTATATCTACAACTGAAATAAATTGGAGTAAGCAATATGTTTATTGTCAAAGATTTGTCCACTGTCAAATGTATCCACCATTAAAACTGAAATAAACTAAATTGCAAAGTACAGCTACAAGTCCAAACCTGGACATCGTCAGAACCTGAACATTTTTAGTTAGTGGCTCAAAACTGTTTGAAACATGATTCACCTCAAGACCTATTGTTTGATTTAATCAATTTACCATCTAAACAAATACTCCTATTAATTCAGAAGCCGGTATTCGGAAGTTCATGACAGTACAGTATGGAGGCTTCTTGACATTGTCAAGTAGTCAAATTCAGAGGCATATATCTATCTACAAATGCTTGAAGCACACACTCGTTCTATAGCTTTAGCTTTGTACTCCCTAACTAACCTAAGAGATAAAATTCTGAAAATCAAAAAGAAGACCTAGTCCAACATACAGGGCCAAATTTAGAGAGCCTGAGTGGCTGGTGTGTCCAGCATGCGAGGTTAGTGATAACTCCCATTTTAGTACATTTAACGTATATGAGGAGCATGTAAGCCACATGGAATCTTCTAATAACTTTTGGTTAACCCTTTTGCGAAAAGTGAGGATGAAATTCTTGAAATTTTTGGACCGCTCAGGCCCTATGGCATTATGACTAAGTGCCGTATTTCTCTTATTAAGAAATCACTCTTACTTCAGAGAAGGCAACCCAATAAAAACGACAAATTAAAAAAAACAGTAGCTACCATAATTGTTTTGCCTCAAATGGTTTACTGCCAGAAACATCAAATGACCAATGCAAGTAGACATAAGTAGACAAGTCATTCTATTGTTCAGGGATGAAACCACTGAAATGAAGAGTGATGTGTAATACGAAGTTAATCAGTAGGCGAGTCCACACAAGAGAAGAAAATAAGGTGGACTTCTTACCACCACAGGCTTAGGTAGGTGACCAAAGTCACTACATATGCTAGTAAACCATTTGCCTGAAATAAAAGAGATATTTGAACCATATGCTAGTAAACCAAAGTCACTGCATCTAGCACAGTCGCGTTACAAAACTGGCCACATCATTTGAACCTAATTTGACCTAAATTCGAGAGGGATTTGACGTAAACCTAGCAAAAGAGAGAAGAAGAGGGCATGGCCGGGAGGGAGGAGAGAAGGAAGAGAGGAGAAGAGAGGCAGAGGGACGAGGGCAATGAAGATTACCTGACCACGATGAGGTGGTGGCCGGAGCGGAGACGACGGAGGGCGGAGACGGCGAGCTTGGGGAGACTGCGAGCTTGATGGAGGGCGGAGACGGCGAGCTTGGGGGAGACGGTGCTCGGGCCTCCTCTCCTGGTGGATGCGGGCCTCCTCCTCCTAGTGTTCCGGCAGCGATTCCGGCGGCGAGGGCGGCAGTGCAAGTAGGGGCGGCTGCGCAGTGGGTCGGGGCAGCAGCGCGCAGTGGGTCGGGGAGAGAGATGTGAGATTGGGGATCGGGGATTGGGGATTTTAGTGGGGGAGGGTTAGCAATGGTGCACCTCCTAGCGGTGCGCCATTAGTAACTTTTTTTGGATAGCAATGGCGCACCACCTAGCGGTGCCCCATTAGTAATTTTTTTTTGGATAGCAATGGCGCACTGCCTAGCGGTGCGCCATTAGTAACTTTTTATTTTTATTTTTAGTTCCATTCATTTGTGAATTGGTTAAACATTTATGAATATGAAAAAATATCATCAAATTTGAAAAAATATTCAGGAATTAAAAAAGTGCCCATGAAATTTAAGCAGGAAAAGGAACACTGAAAAATAAAATACAAGAATAAATATAAATAAAAATTTGTATATCAATGGCGCACCTCCTATGGGTGCGCCATAAATACCTTCATAGCAATGGTGCACCCTCCCCTAATGCGCCATTACTATTTTTTTTGGATTTTTAGTTGCATCTAATAATTTTTTAGAAAATGACGATCGAATTTGAAAACATTTATGAATGTGGAAAAATATAATCAAATTTGTTATTTGAAAATATTTATGAATATGAAAAAATATTATCAAATTTGTTATTTGAAAATATCATCAAATTTGTTATTTGAAAATATGATCAAATTTGTTTTTTTTGGATTTTTAATTGCATTCATTTGTGAATTGGTAAAACATTTATGAATATGAAAAAATATCATCAAATTGGAAAAAATATTCAGGAACTCAAAACATGCCCATGAAATTTAAAAATATTCATGAGTTCGAAAAATATCATCAAATAAAAATTGGTATACCCGAATAAACATAAATACCATAATAAACATAAATAAATATTCATGAGGACTAGAACAGAAGAAATATCATTTCAATATGTCGAAATATAATCGAGAAATGAAGACTACAATTTAAATACGATCGATCTTAGCTAGCTATCTTTTCACAATCTTCTTGTCCTTCTTTTTTGCAAATGGAGTTCTTCTCTTGAACGGACGTCCTTTAGGTAGGGTGGTCCTGCTTCTTCTTGTGGTGTATGGCACTTCATCGTCGTCGTCATGTTCCATCTTCGAGTCGCCGTAGTTGTCGAAGTCTTGCTCATTGGCGACTCCATCCATTCCGATGATCTTCCTTTTGCCTCTCCTCACGACAACACGACTGGGCTTTGATGGGTGAGTAATGAAGAAGCATTGGTCCACTTGGGAAGCCAGTACCCATGGCTCATTTTTCACGGTGACGTTTGCGCCCGCGGTCTTGGATTTGGCTTCGGGTATAACCTTGGTGGTGAAATACCGGTCTTGTTTTAGGACGCTCTTGGCCCATCTGACACCTAACATCGGACCTTCTCTCCAGCGTAGCTCAGCTCCCAGATCTCATCGATCCTTCCGTTGTATCTATCCTTGTCGTTACCGGTGTAGGATCCCATCGTTACCCCGGAGTTCTGATAACCATCGCTCTTCATCTCCTTTCCCTCGGTGTAGAATGTGTAGCCGTTGATATCGTACGCCTCATACGTCATCAGGTTGTGCTCGGCGCCCTGTGACAAGGCGAATATGAGTTGTTTTTCCGCGGAAGAATCCTCATGTAAAGGGTACGATAGAAGCTTCTCCTTGAAACAACGCGTGAAACATGAGTTTTGCTCTTTGATTATATCTCCGTCCGTCCTCTGTTGGCCATGGCCATTGTACCTCTTCTCAGTAAAGGTTTTGTGCTCTACCACCCAAGGATCGACCACGTATATGTGTTGTAGCGCGACTAGGTTTGCTCTTTCAAAGTCGGCGAGTCGACCCTCAAAGATTGTTCATGCACACATGGTATTTCACATGCGGTAAATCCACAGGACACATGATTTCCTTCGCCTCCTCGAAACTAGTCGGGCACATGTTCCCCTTGGGAAGACGTTCGTGCTAGAATAACATGTTCTCGTTAAAGCATGCGTCGGTCATTTTCTGTTTTACCTTCATCTCCAGAGCCATGAGCGTTACTTTCAGGCGGGTATCCTTGGGCCTGCATCCTTCATACAATGGAGTAACTGCGTCTATCTCCAGTTGATCCAGCTTCGCCTTCTCTCGGGCGGCAGCTCTTGCGTTATCCGTCTGCTTGAGAAGCAGCTCTTGAATATGAGGGTCCCGCACCCAGCCCATCGATAGTCCATGGTCGTCTGCTCCGGCATCTTCATCTTCATGATCATGCCCTTCGTCTGCTCCAGAATCTTCCTCATCATCATGTCTGGCATCTTTTACATGATGACTGTGTACTGCATCTAGTTCGTGATCATGTCCTGGAGATTCTTCGTCTTCTCGCCCGCCCTCGCCATGGTTGTCTTGCTGCCCTTCCTATTTTCTTGCCCGGCACCCATGGACGACTTCATAATCATCTTCATCACGTTGCCACCGATATCCATCCATGAAACCACGCAAGAGCAGGTGGTCCCGCACCTGTACGGAATCCGGGTCCATAAGGCTCTTCAGCTGGCATCTTCGACATGGACATCTTATCTCCGTCTCGTTCTTTTGAAGCATCTCGGCCTTCGCGGAGCTCAAAAACCTATTCACGATGCCTTCGGTCAACGTGCGGACCATGGTCGCCTGCGCGGTAGAGCAAAACAATATTTTAGAACAAAAAAAATTTGGCATGACTTTGCCTAAAAATAGGACCAAAAAGAATGCATAGTGCCAAATTCTCGCCGAAACGGAAATGGATCAACATTCCGGCAAAATATTGGCAACTATCGCATTTCAAATAGCGGTACCTGCAAACACAAACATATGCAACACCACAAATATATATAGATCTAGGCCATAAAAAGTGCATGTGCACGTTGTTGGAGGGAGAAAAAAGTAGATCTACAACATAAAGAAAGCTTTCCCCTTACTTACCTATCAAAAAAAAAGAAATTTAACCACTTAATTTGGGTGAATCTATGGTGCAAATGAGGTGAGGAGGAGGAGGCACCCGAGACAAGCTTGGAGGAGGAGGTGGAGAGAATGAAATGAGGAAAGTGAGTGCGGTAGGTGGCTGTCCAAAATATCTAGCTGCTCCAAGGTTACTAATGGCGCACCACGTAACAATGCGCCATTAGTAACCCTGGTTACTAATGGCGCACCTGTTACGTGATGCGCCATTACTAGTTTTGCGAAAAAATAAAAAAAAATGTTATTAGTGGTGCACCGTGTTTGTGGTGCGCCATTAATAGTTTGAACTAGTAATGGCGCACGGTTGCCTGATGCGCCATTACTAGTTTTGAAAAAATGTAAAAAAAATGTTAGTAGTGGCGCACAGAGTGTGTAGTGCGCCATTACTAGTTAAAACTAGTAATGGCGCACTATAACCTGGTGCGCCATTACTAGTTTTGGAAAAAATAATTGTCAGTGGTGGCGCACCGTGGTTGTGGTGCGCCATTAATGATATGGACACTAAAGACATACCTACACATGGTGCACCACTGCTATATAGCATTGGTGCACCATTAATGTCCATATTAGCTATAGCCCTTTTCCTAGTAGCGAGTACTTGAACCCCCCGGAAGATGGTAAAGCAGGCCCCCAAACATGAGTATGAATAAGCTTAAGTGGTGATGTAGAAACATGAGTAGAATAATTATATGGTAACTGGTGACTCTTAGCACGCTGACAAGCATCACACACAGAGGACTCATTGTTTGGAGAGCACAACAATTTATTGGATCTAACAATCGTATGAACTATTTTATTTGAAGGATGACCAAGAAGCCGATGCCACCTCTCGGTAGTCAGCCTAACGCCGAAAGACGCATGACGTCTAGAGGTGACGGCGCGACTGAAGGGAAGAGGGTAGAGGCCGCCACGACTCCTACCACGAAGAAGAATTTTCTTCGTGAACTTGTCCTTGACATAGAAAAAGAATTTATGAAATTCAACAAAGATTTTATTGTCAGAAATAAGACGATAAGCGAAGAGCAAATTAGTGCTAAGATCAGGAACAAGAAGAATATTTTTGAGGTCTATTGGGGCGGATGAACTAGGTAAACGAGAGTGATCAACAAGTGTAATAGACAAACCTGCACCGTTGGCGACTTGCACTTGGTCAGTGCCGTTGTAGCACTCCTGGATGTTCATCCGGCTCATGTCGTTGGTGAGATGATCCGTGGCGCCGGTGTTGAAGAGCCAAGGTTGACTGGGGGCAGGTTGGAAAGAGGCAGAATTGCCAGCATGATTTTCGTCGTACTGAAACGCGTGGTTGTAGCGTTGTTTGCACTGGAGAGCCTCATGCCCCCAGTACCGGCAAACTTGACAGCGGGGGCGCTCGCACTAGTTGTTGCGCCTGCCTCCGCCGTTGCCCTGTCCTCCTCCTCCGTCGTTGCCACCACCACCGCCCCCTTGGTTGGGGCGGTTGTTACCGCGGGAGGCCTGCTGGCCGCCGTTGTACTGGCCGCCTCCGTGCGCGCCAGTAGGACGACCCCCGCCGCGGCTGTCGTTGGTGGTGTTGACGAAGATGCGCCCCCCTCCACGGTCGTCGCCTTGTCGTGCCACGGCATTAGTGGAGGTGGAGAACTCGGGGGCGAATGCGTTCTGCTCCTTGAGGGATTCACAGGAGAGGAGCATGGAGTAGAAATCCGACAGGCTGAGGTTGTCAGCGCCGCCGGCTGCCAACACCGTGAGAGAGTGATGGAGGGACTCGTACTGAGGCGCGAGACCGACGACGATGTAGTCGATCACCTCAGCATCGGAGAGAGGCAACCCCACCTGGGCCATGGCGTCCGCAAAACCCTTCATCTTGTGAAAGTAGGCAGTGGCGGTGAGGTCGTTCTTCTTCAGCGTCGAGAGATGACGCCTCATCTGGCGCACCCCGGTACTATTCTGCACCGAGAACATGGACTCGAGGTACGCCCACACAGAGGACGCGGTGGTGCGGCCGATGACATGCCGAGGATCTCCTCCGTCATGGAGCTGACGAGGATGCTGAGAACACGCTGATCCTTGTAGAACCACAAGGAGTACTCCGGATTGGGCTTGGTCACGGCCTTGGCACCGTCTCCTTCAGTGATCGTGGCCGGAGGGGCTCCATAGGAGCCATCCAGGAAGCCGTACCAAACCTGGCTGGCGATGTTGGGAACGACCTGCATCTTCCAGAGAAGATAATTGGTGCGATCTAGACGCACTGTGATAGTGTCGAGGTTCTGGCCAGTAAGGGCAGAGATGATGGCGCCGACGGGGATCGATGGCGCGGAGGACTGGGACGAGGTGCTCGAAGTGGAGAGGGCAAGCTGCAACGCGGCGACGGTGTCACCCATCGCGTCAAGGTGCTGCGGCAGCGGCGCGTAGGCGGCGGCGGCGGCGGCTGCGGGAAAAAGAGACGGCGGCGGCGGAAGCGCGTGAGCGAAACCCTAGGTCGGATCGACCCGCTCTGTACACCAAGTCAAAAGGAATTATTTTCCGTGGTTAGCCCCAACCGGCTGGCATCTTTTTATATTGATTAGATCAACTTGTACAACAAGGAAATACAATGGGTATACAACACGTACATACATACATATATATATATACATATATATATATATATATATATACATACATATATATATATATATATACATACATATATATATATATATATATATATATATAAAGTACAACTCTAACATGATGAACTCGAAAATTTGATCTAAAACTATGAGACTGATCAAATCTTTGATTGATCGGGTGTCGCGCCCCCGAGGAGAGAAGATTAATCTCCCTGAGGGCGGCACGCTGCGGAAGTGGTAGAGGAACCTAGGATCGGCGTCGTGTGACTAACCGCTCTAATACTATGAAGAAATTATAGGATGATAACATTGTGTTGTATTGAACTGACCCTCGTATGAGGTATATAGAAGTACATGAGGGGTAGTGGTTTGGAGCACAAGGCAAGATATTATGTCTTTAAATTAAGTTTATCTCTATCTCTACGTTTATACTTCTAACAAGATCAACTTCAACAGATGATGTAAAACGGCCACCGTGTGCAAAAAAAAAAAAAAAAACTGGCGTTTGAGGCATTTTAGCGCAGAAACTCAACTCGAGCAGATGATGTATCACTATACGGTGACAAAAATAATTATGGCAACCACAAATTTTAGTTCCAAGTGCTCCAAATTTGCATCGCCCCTAACTTTTGCCCTAAACAAAACGTTGCCGTGGGAACCCAACCGCTATGCTGAAACTTCGTTGTCGCCCGTCTTCGGCCGATTCTTGTAGCCACCACACCAGTGATAGCCCCTAGCCTGGTTGTTCATTCCATCCGGTCGACGATCACCACGACCATGGTTTTTACTTTCAGTGAGATTTCGCTGAAATTCATTGGATTTCATTAATTTCAGCAGGCACTGAAATATTACGTTTCGGCCAAAATATTTCGGCAATTTCAGTAGTACACAGGAATTCTAATAATTTTCAAAAAAATTCAAAAAAGTTTAATATGTGAATTGAATTCAAGTGAATATTTCAGCCTTTTGACCGAAATGAAAACCAAAATCACTGAAATTCACTGAATTTCTGTGATTTCGGTTGGCGCTGAAATTTTTCTGAAACTGAAATTGAAAACCATGATCACGACCCCCGCTACCACCGCCGTAGATCCAAACGCCACTGCCGATTTCGACTGATTCCAGTCTTTCCCGCGCCCCGCGAGAAGGTCGCCAACACAACCCCATCAATCGCTGAGGGACCGACCCGACCACCAATGAGCCAACGGCCCTACTCGGATCTCATTACGCTTGGGCGGCGCGCCGCCGTGGGAATGGCCCAACCCAAAAGCTCCATCCGCAACCTGTTCCCTCCCGACTCATGTCCCCGGTGACCATCTCGGCCACAACGACGTCCACCAACCAAAGTCGAGCTCAGGGCCCGACGACCGCCCGTTCCTCCTCCGGAACTCTTGAATCTCATGCTTCTATTGTTTTCCCAATTTCAGTGTAGAAAAAGCTGTGGTGCCCAAAACCATTCTTCCCTAAACCCATTTGGGGCACCAAATTTTTTTATGATCTGTTGGACATGCTCTACGGAAGTAACAAAACCGAGGCGTTCCAATCGTGGATGGCCTACACATGCCAAGTCTTGAACCATTGTGTTAGCGAGGCAGCAAGTGGTGAGACATGGGCGCAAGTGGGCTGGTGAACGACCAGGGCGGAGGCAGGGCTCACGGCAGACCAGCAACTGGCGACGCGTGCAGAGTCAGGCTGAGGCGAAAACAAGTTTAATTCAGAAAATGATTTTAAAACCATTCTTGTGATGAAATTATCAATTAAATACATTTTAAGCGGGAGGTATTCGGAACTTCTTTTTTTTTTTTGTTGAGGGGAGTGTAGACCGTTTTACTGTTTCACCTACTTTCTACATGGGAAAACCCATAAAATTAAGGCAATGTGGAAAGGCAAGTAGAAATTCAAACTAGTCATGTCATCTATATCGCGTGCACATGGCTATAGGGTGGATATCGGAGTGGTGTACATTGTTGTCCACTTCTAGCCAACAACCGAACGTCTAGGCACATGTCAATTGGGAGGCAAATTCCCATGAGACCGACATCATGAACGGGCTCTATTGAAGCTGCAAGTAATTAGTTCTATATCTCTTTTTTCTTTTGCAGGAAAGTTAGTTCTATATATCGACCAGACTTATAGGTATTGATCTATTTCATTAGTTGTTTTATGAAGTCTATTAATCGATTTTGTTAGGATTTGACTTAATCCGTTCGCATAAAGTGCCGGGAATAAAAAAAAAGGGATTGGAGTGGTAAAGAAATTTTAGAACGGAGCCGGGTGCATCAAAGAAGATAGAGACCACTCAAAAGCACATAGTTGGAGTCCAATAAAGAATTCTGAAAACTGAGAAAGCTGGGGCATCATAGATAAATTTGAACAGAAAAAAAATTCGGTGGGAAACAGTTGAGAACATTTAATTTAGTGCATTCATTGATTTTATGAGGGGGGGTCGCAATATTTATTAAAATTTACAACTTGATTATGGTATTGTAATGAATCTCCCTATTAGGTTTGCAATATGATTAGTATTTTATCTTAAAATAAAATATTTGGTATGCTCAATCCTTTGTACCAATTATCATGACAACTAGATAATGAAATACAAATGTGTTATATTATGAACAAAAACCTGGTAAGATGGTAACCATTAGACGATTTATCCTTATTAGCAACATGGTAGCACGTTCACTACTACCCAGTAACTACACAGATGCTGAAATAAATACTCCCAAC
Organism: Triticum timopheevii; assembly: GCA_963921465.1. Lineage (NCBI taxonomy): Eukaryota > Viridiplantae > Streptophyta > Magnoliopsida > Poales > Poaceae > Triticum > Triticum timopheevii. Next base: position 480,466,145 of record OY997270.1, on the reverse strand, counting down.
GTCCGAAAATACTCGTCGGAGGAATGGATTTATCTAGATGTATTTTAGTTCTAGATATATTCATTTTTATATATTTCTTCAACAAGTATTTTCGGACGGAGCGATAATCAAAGCTCCAGTAAACTGTTCATCCATCCGATTAGTGAATATTGATAATTTTATCTTTTTGGACTGACTCCTGATATTGTTGTAATTTTATATTTCAGCACTTGTACGTTGACATAATTATATATTTAGCGCAAAGACCATCTCACAAACGTTTGCATGGATTGTCCGCACAACGACATACTCATCCCCACAAAAAATGACATACTCACAGATCTTCACACCAACCACCTGCATAATGAATATGAACAGTCTCCCCAATCGGGCCGTCATAACAGACTGAAGCATGTCGTCTGTAACTGCAGGCCGAGCAAGCAAACGTTCTACGATTAGGAGGCATCCATGAAGACTTGCATGCGCCGGGAGAACCACATATAACTTCGAAGTTATCTTGCAGTTAAGCTTGAGTGGATAAACTTGACGAGTCCTCTCCAATGTGAAGATTCATGCGCACCCATTGCTTCCAGGGAGAAGATAACCCAAGTATATCCTCTGTCACTATTGCAAATTGCTATTGACAAATTAAGGAATGTGCTTGAAAGGGTTTCTTAATTAATCGATTTCTTAGTTGCCTCACTTCTCTGTGTCATTAGGACTAGAAGGGTTTCTTGATGAGTTTCTTGAAAATTTTACTCACTCTGTTTTAAAATATAAGGTGTATTACCTTTTAAAAAAGTCAAATATATTTAAGTCTGATCAAATTCACGGATAACTATATCAAAATAGGTAATATCATATATGTATCATCAGATTTATCATGAAATGAATTTTCATATTTTTTTTGTTTAATATTATGGATGTCGATATTTTTGACTCCAAACATGGTAAAAGTCAAAGAAATTTGACATTACAAAAGACTATTACCCCATATATATATTTTTGGAACTGATGGAATATTTGATTTGGAGAGTGAGGGCGATGATTGAGTGTCTTTTTTATTTATTTATAATGTAGTGATTTGGTGGGCATTTTGCGATGTGAATCCTTGTTATCTACTAATCAAATGATTTATGTGGGGAAATTCCGCGTCGGTGGTTGCATGTATTATATTTGTGCTACAGTACCACATGGTGGCGCTTCTTTTTTCTAGGTGGTGGGCGAGTGCGCGGGATGGATATGTTTTTACTGGACGATTGTTGCTGACTGAAAAATTGTTGCCCGACCAAAATCGAAAACTTCCTCGAATACAAGAGTTTCAAGATTAGGGAATATAGTGCATTAAATGAATTGAATGGGAGAGCTCCTTGTGAAATTGTTGACCCGGTCAAAATCGGGTGATCCAATTCTTAGTTGAAGATCTCAATTAATTATGAGCCCTTAAAAATTAGAAAGCTTAATGTATAGTATAAAAGAATTGAATAAGAGAGCTTTGAGAAATTGTTAACCGGGTCTAACCGAATTTCAATTGAAGACCTTAATTGATTGAGAAATTAGGAAACATAGTGTCATACAGGATGGCTTCTAGGTCCAGAGAAGGATCTAAAAGGATGGCTTCAGCGGCTGCATACCGAAAAAGTCTTTCGGCCCGCTTTATATATAAAGCAATGACCGACCACAACTCAGATACAAACGCACGTCATCACAACACACGCACAAACCCAAGGCTGGATACATAGGCGCTGAGTGCGACAACACTGCCCCTAGTACTACAAGAGCAACCGAAGTCCTCAACCGTGGACACGCCAACGCGAAGAGAAGAAGCCGCATATGACGAACCGTGTGCTCCAAGGTGGCGCCTTAAAGAAGGTTACAACACCAGAGCGCCGTCACCGCCCGACCCGAGGATCAGAGTTTCCCCTGAAGCAACATTACGGGCAATGAAAGCCGCGACGACGCCTTCAAGAAGGGAGCGAGCTTCGCCACTGCCAGTCCGTCTGAAGACAGATCAGGTTTTCACCCCGGCCAACACTCACCACCACCGGACGCCACATCCCGTTGACCACGCCGCCCACACGGCCATGGCCACCGGGCAGCACCTAACCACGGGCTCTGCCCAAGAGCACCGCGGAGCCACCCCCAGGGCCGCCACCCTGGCATCCAAGACCTGGAATCCACCTCTCTCGAGACCCACCGCTAGCTCAACCAAAGATATGAGCGGAAAGAAACCGCCTTTCGCACCCCTGGGCTACCCCTAACGCCAAAACCCAAAGGTCGGCCAAAATTGGCCTCCATCAACCCATCCTGCTGCCGGGCGCAAGACGAGCACGGTCCTACTGCCGTGCGCGAGACGAGGTCGGTCCTGCTGCCGGGCGCGAGACAAGCTCGGTCCTGCTGCCGGGCGCGAGACGAGCTCGGTACTGCTGCCGGGCGCGAGATGAGCTTGGTCCTGCTGCCGAGCGCGAGACGAGCGATGGACCATAGCCGGGGGAGGGCTGAACCTTTGACGGAGGTAGCAACAAGACGATGAGGAGAGGGCCAAAGGTCGAAACGGGCCGCCAACGGACGAGCCGACGCCGGAAATCCAGCCGCCGCCCCAGTCGACCCGCCGAGCTGCCGTGGAGCCGGCACGACGAAGCCACCTCGCCGCCGCCACCCACAGCCGGGACCGCAACCACGCCGGGCCGGGGCCCCAAACCTGAGTCACCGGCCGGAAAAAGGAAAAATCCGGCCGGCACGCACCACCACCGCTGCCACCATGCCGACGAGGACGAGCGCATCAACACCCGCGCGCCGCCGGCAGGACCTAGCCGCCGCAGCCCGTGCCGCCAACGAAGAAGCGGCCGGAGGATCCACCACCGTCCAGATCAGATCTGGGAAACCCTCGCCGCCACTCCGAGCACACCCCGCCACCGCATCCAAGCACGCCAGCCCCCAAGCACCATGCCTCGCAAGGCCCAGCAGCCCTCCACGCCACCACCCTTAGCCGCCGCCGTCTCCTTGGCTGCAGCCGGTGTCGCGCCGTCGCGCCCCGCCAAGCGCCACGCATTAGCTCGAGGGGGGCAGCCCCGCGTCAGACCACCTCGAGGGACGGGAGACAAGGGCCCCGCCGCCGCCTACGCCGGTCGGGCTTTGCCCGGCGGCGCGCTCCGGCGGCGGAGAGGGGAAGAGGAGGGGAGAGGACGGCTAGCGGCAGCGCAGACGGGAATCGCCCCCTGCTCGCGGGAGCGGGATGGGCGAGCGGGATGGACGGCTCACCCGACTTTTGTCAGCAGCTGCATATTTTGAGGTTGTTAGCATATTTGAATTTATCTTTAACCTCCTATCTTTGCTTGTAAGCCACGATTGTAACATCTCGTGTATGCATATTGAGGATAAGCCCTGCACTATTAATAAAGACCACACGGCCTACTACGGGAGGTAAGACGCTTTTGCAAGTTTACATGCAGGATAGCATGCAACAATTGCTTAGATTAATTGCTGCCTTGCGCACTCACAACCGACCGAGGCCTTTAAAATGACGCTTCGATCCTGAGGCTCCCCCAGTCCATGTCACTCATATAAAAATAGCATGCAAAGGCTCCACCTTAACCGTTGTCAGAATAGACCGAGGATCAATCGTTTGGAATTGGAGGCTGAGCAAGCACACACTGTAGGATTAGGAGGCATCCATGAAGATTTGCAAGCGTCACGGGAAACCACAGACAAGTGCAAAATGATCTATAAGTTCAGCTTGAGATGACAACTTGGCAGGTCCTCTCGAATCTGAAAACTCGCGTATCGCTTCCAAGGAGAAGATAACCCATGTCTCGCATGCTATGCTCGTGCAAAGTTGTTCTTTGGCTCTCATATTGCCGTTTCATTAGGATGGCTTGTAGGTCCTAGTCCTACACAAAAACATACAATATTACGTAGTACAAACACATCCACAACTGGTGCATATGGTGGAAGATCCACAGGTTAGGAGTTGGTGTGGTTGCTCCAAAGCATTTGGTAGAACTCATTCCCTTCGTGCCAACTTTGCATTTGGTCGTGAAAAGATATGCAAATTTCATGTGTGTTCTAATTTTGGAGATGGGTCGACATATTGAGAAGTACAATACCAAGTATATGTGATCCTGTTACTTCTAATTCTATTAGTATCTTGTTTATGGATAAAAATAGGGGTCTATTGCCTTACTCACAAAACTTTATCGACCGTGAAACAAATATATGGTGGGCTTGTGGCGGGTATGTAGAGATAAGATGACACATGCCTACTACATTTGTTTTGAGCAATCATTTCTATTTTCGAGGGGATTTGGCAATTCACAAGTTGATCAATGATAAATGGGTGGAGGCCTGCTAACACTTGCCCGGACTGACCACCTCCCTGGGGTTTGCATGTGTGTTGTTTCGTTGTCATGACTGTGCGGAGCAGAAACGTCTTACCCTTCGAGGGGGACGTGGTACGTGTTATATAGGGGATTGCGAGTCCCTGATACGCGTACAACTCTGTTGGAGATACATAACTTGAGGGAGAAGAAGTACATGAGATAAGAAGTGTAGTTACAACCGAATACAGAACTTGAACTACCACGCGGCTATCTATCTTATCTATCTCCTCGTACATATCTCGTTTGACACCCTCCCTTAATCACAACTTCATCAAGTTGAGATTATGCTTGGAATCTTTGAAACTCCTTGTAGGCAAAGCTTTTGTAAACCATCTGCCACTTGATCCCGTGAATGAATGAAACGAATGTCCAAGAGTTTATTAGCAACTCTTTCTCTGACAAAGTGGAAATCTATTTCAATGTGCTTTGTTCTGGCATGAAATACTGGGTTTGCAGACAGATAGGTGGCACCAAGGTTATCACACCATAAGCATGGAGCTTGAGAGCTTTTCACACCTAACTCCTTCAAAATAGACTGTACCCAAATGATTTCTGTTGTTGCATTGGCCAAGGCCTTGTATTTTGCTTCAGTGCTTGACCTGGACACTGTGGCTTGTTTTCTGGCACACCATGATATAAGGTTAGGTCCAAAAAATACTGCAAAACCACCAATGGAGCGTCTGTCATCCAAGCATCCTGCCCAATCTGAATCAGAAAATGCACTGACAAGAGTAGAGGGTGACTTACTGAAATTTAGGTCAACATTCAAAGTATACTTGACATATCTGACAATGCGCTTGGCTGCAGTCAAGTGAACTATGGTGGGTGCATGTAGGAACTGACATACTTTATTGACAGCAAAAGAAATGTCTGGCCTGGTCAATGTTAAGTACTGAAGTGCACCTACAAGACTTCTGTATTTTGTACAATCCTCTGAACCCAAAAGTGTTCCCTCTGCAAGAGATAATTTTTCCGTACTAGAGAGAGGAGTGGGGGTGGGTTTACAACCTTGCAAACCTGCCTTCCATACCAAATCTGTTGCATATTTTTCTTGAGAGAGATGTAGCCCATCCTTGTGCTGCTTCACCTCAATTCCTAGGAAATAATGCAATTCTCCTAAATCCTTGGAGCAAATTCAGCACCTAAATCCTTCAAGAGTCCTGATATTGCCTCATTAGATGAGCTTGTGACAATAATATCATCAACATATATAAAAACAAACATGGAGGTGTTGAACTTGTTATAAATGAACAAGAAGGTGTCATATTTGGAAGGAACAAAACCAAGTGTCTGCATCTTTTTACTGAGACGGGAATACCATGCCCTTGGAGCTTGTTTCAGACCATATAATGCTTTATCTAGCTTGCACACATAGGAGGGTGTATGTTTGCTTTCAAACCTAGGAGGTTGTTTCATGTACACTTCCTCTTCCAGAACACCGTGAAGAAACGCGTTCTGTACATCTAATTGTCGAAGGCTCCATCCCCTGGAAACAACAATAGACAATACGAGACAAATGGTAGCAGCTTTTACAACTGGACTAAAAGTATCCTCGTAGTCTATGCCATATCGTTGTTTGGAGCCTTTTGCAACTAGTCTAGCCTTATAGCGATCAATCCGTTAGACTTTCTCTTAATTCTGAATACCCACTTGCAGTCAATGAGGTTTTTACCTTGCTTTGGGGGAACCAAGTGCCACGTTTTATTTCTTTCAAGTGCTTTATATTCTTCTACCATTGCCTTTTTCCACTTTTCATCACCGAGAGCCTCTTCAATTGTGTTGGGCTCACCTGGTTCACCTGTGGAACAAACTAGACCATATTTGGTTATGTGTTTGTAATTTTTCAGTTGAATCAAACCTTGCTGCAGTCTTGTGCGGCATTTTGGCGAACCAGCAGGATCTACAGCCATAGAAGATCCCGCAGGAGCCAGATCAGCAGCAGAACCCGAGGAAGATCCGCCCGCCACTATCAGTTCCAGATGCATGGGATTTTCTATGGCTGTGGCCCGAGGCGATGGTGGGGGAGACGTTGCAGGAGCCGCAGACGACCCGGAGGCGCCGACCGGCTCATCATGGGCTCGTGATTGCACGGGCCCGTCTGAATCAGGGGCTGACCCCGGATCTGCCTGACGCGTGAGGCCGCGCCGCTTGTAGCAGACCGGCTGGTCGGCGAAGCACGTGCGGTCGAGGCAACTGTCGTGCTGCCGCGTGGCGGCGTGAGACCAGCGCGGGCTGGGAGGCGCGTCTCGCCCTGTCGGAGGGGGCCGCGCGTCATGCAGCGGGCTACTGGCGCCCACGCGACCGACCGCGCCTGGTGCGTCTGGCGCGGGCGTGCGGCTGGTCATTGGCACGGATGCCAGAGGCGATTGCCAGGGTACCTGTAGCTCCGATCCCGATGGGGATATGCTTCGCTCGCCGCGACACATGTGATGAGGCCCATCTGGATGGATTTCTTCACCGTTTGGGTTGATTTCTTCGCCATTTTCTTCTCTGTTTCCATAGTGTGGTGCTCCTGTAACATCATCAGATGACTCATGCGCAATAGGCACTACTAGGAAAATTCTTATAAATAGAAGTTTACTAGCAGCGAGTTTTTTTACCCCATGCTACTAGTAATTACAAGTAGCGCTGTGTAGAAAACACGCTACTACTAACATATAACAGCGGCGTTTGTTTGTTTGGGCCGCGCTACTGTTACATGGGCCGCAGGGCAGCATCTGTAGCCCACTTAGTTGTAGCATTTGTTCTGAAGGGGCGCTACAACTGGTTGGCTTAGCAGTAGCGTGGTGCTCCAACCAGCGCTACTACTCTAGCTAAAGAAAACCGGCCCGCGAGCGCCCCCGCACCCCCCTCGTCTCACACAATCCCCTCCGCCCGATAACGACGCCGCCGCGGTTAGGGTTCGTCCCCGGCCGCCTCAACCCCGTCGACGGTGCCGTGCGCCGCCACCACGCGCGGTCCCCGGCCTCCTCCGACGCTCCAGCCCCGTAAGTGCCCCTCTCGATCTCCTCCTCCCTGCGCGCACCATAGTAGCTCCTCTCGATCTCTCGGTTAGGGTTCGTCGTAGGGGCACCACAGTAACGGCGGTTCGGGCAGGGGAGGAGGAGGCGGGGGCTGCGCTGCGCTGCCGGCCGACGAGGCGGAGACGAGGAGCAGCAGGGCTTGCAGTTGCCGGGGAGTGGAGTGGAGAGCAGAGCAGAGCAGAGTAGGGATCAGTGGAGTGAGAGTGAGAAACAGACAGCAATATTTTGCTTGACTTGACCTGCCAAAGTAGTATAGGATTTGGACGCGTCTAGTGCAGGAAGGAGTACCAATATTTTGCTTGACTTGACCTGCCATATTGCTTATTAATGTTTTCTTTTTCATCCTTACCATAAACTACTCCCAGCATGGCAGTAATTTATATATTGCATTTGTGTCGGTCGATTTTGTGTGAAGCCATGAGGCTGAGACCGAGTAGTAGTTCATCACATACACTAGTATTGCTTCTATAGGTCAACTTTTCTGATGTCATGTTATGGATATTGCTTATATAGGAGTGTCAGTGCTCGGTTCGGGTTGTATCAAGTGCTCGGTTCGGTGTTGTTCATGTGAGAGACAAAGCTACAAGCTCATGTTTATTTAGTGTGCTTTGTTGTGAGAAATCATCAAGATTTAGGATTACTAATAAGAAGGGGGTAGTTTATTTAGTGTGCTTTGTTGTGATTAACGAAGATGAGATGAGATCAAAGTATTGTTATGTTTTGCCATATATTTGTTTGTTACATCTCTAGATTATTGAGCTACTAGTATTGTTTAACCTTGTGTTTAGTGCAAATTTCATGCTGATAGCGACGCTTCATCTGAAGAGTTGGGGACATTAGTTTACTAGATTGCTAGCTATATGATTGTTGGACTGAACTTTATGTTTACTTTTTAGTTGTTATTTTGCTTGCCATGTGAACTCTAGCTATGAAAACTTTATGTTTACTTTTTGGATCGTTAATCCTTTAATCATATTGCTTTAGGGAAATGGCGCCACCACCACCACCACCACCATGTCGACGGTGCAAGTCAAGGTGCGCCAGCAGCCTTGCAACTGGCACGCTGTTTGGCATCTACTTCGAGTCTAGTTTTCTTCATGCGGCGGTAATAAATTATATGAAACTAGTAACTACTATTTTGTTTTTAGTGTTATTGGCATTAATGCATCGTGTATATATCATTTTGCTTTTTGTACACAGATCGTCCCATGCAATGTGAGGTTAGAATTCAACAATCTGACTGGAGACACTGTGACCTTTGAGGCTCCTGGGGCCCCTACACTATATATGGAGATCGAGAAAGGATGAAAGATGACGCGGGTGGGAGGAGATGGATTGGTCTGTTTCATCGACAACATGTGTATCACCGGTGGTGAGTTGATGAGCTTCTCCTTCAAAGCTGAAAGACCCAAGCTAGCCGTGATTTATATCAACAAAGCAGAAGATTATGAGGATGATGAGGATGATGAGGATGATGACGACCCACTCGGTGATGCCATCGTAGCTCAAAGAATGAAGTTGAGCGAGGAGGAGGTGTGCAACCTATGGGACATCATTCCGCCACGTGCTGACTTCGTCGGGGTGCCATTCGTGACCCACCTGACAAGTACCATGGTTGATCGGCATATGATGGTATGTTGCATTTACTGTAGTTCTTAGAGTAATTTGATGATATGCTTTATTGTTATACTTAGTGTAGAGTCCGATGATATATATGCTTAGTGAACCTTATATGCTTTATTGTTATACTTAGTGTAGAGTCCGATCATATATATGCTTAGTGAATCTTATATTCTTAGTGAATCTTATATGCTTAGTGAATCTTATATGCTTTATTGTTATACTTAGTGTAGAGTCCGATCATATATATGCTTAGTGAATCTTATATGCTTAGTGAATCTTATATTCTTTATTGTTATACTTAGTGTAGAGTCCGATAATATATATATACTTAGTGTAGAGTTCGATGATATATATGCTTAGTGTAGAGTCCGATGATATATATGCTTCGTGTAGAATGTGTGAGGCTACTTATTAATTGATATGTCTTTCTTATTCAGAAATTGCCAAAGAGCCTATCTGAGAGTTGTGGTATCAAGCCTGATGAAGAAGGATCTATTGGAATATGCCTTACCGCAAGGGGCTCCGTCACCACTTGTGCGTACGGCGTGGACACGGACGGTCGCACACACTTCAACTCGGTTGGGTGGAAGAGCTTCCTCATCAGCAAGAATCTTCATGTTGGACAAGCAATCCTCATTACTATCAGGAACACCCACCGTCCAGGCTTGAGGATGATGGTCGCCATCGACATCATCTAGAACTTCATATGCATGCGTGTGGCTGTTGAACCATATATATGCTAGTATGACTATCTAGTAGACTTATCAACTATGATCTATCCATGCATTGTTGATTACTATATGAGTTTGCGAGATTGTGTGGTTATATTAAATGTGGTACTGTCGTTAATGTTTGTGAGATGGTTCTGTGAACTTAATTTATTTGCACTGGACTTGTCTTGATTTTCATGAATATTGCACCTGACTGCTTTTTTTATTTTTATTTCTATTTGCCTAGTAGTAGCGTGGGGAGAAAATAGGGCGCTACTACTACGTGCTGATAGTAGTAGCGCTGGTGGAGGAAGCAGCGCTACTAATAAGTATTTTAGCTGCAGCGCTTGTTCAGAAACGCGCTACTGGTAAATAATAGATGTAGCTCCCTAGCAGTAGCGCGGGTGCCCGCGCTACTGGTATGTAAAAAACCAGCGCCACTAGTAAGCTTTTCTCTAGTAGTGAGGGTTAGCCGACATATGATCACAACAATTATCAACACCCCCTTGATCATAACCAGAGAGATTTGGAGGAAGCAAAAGATTTTTTTTTTGAAGTAGAGCACCAGCATTTGGATGAAGATCAGAAAAAGGGAATTTAGTCGCATCAAAAACCACATCACGTGATATGTAGACTCGACCAGTGGAGATGTCAAGGCACTTTACACCTTTGTGTTGGGCGTTGTATCCAAGAAAATAACGTTGGATCGATCGAAACATAAGCTTGCGTTTGTTGTATGGGCGTAGGTTAGGCCAGCACGCACACCCAAAGACACGAAGAGTGGAATAGTCAGGTTTGACATGAAGAAGGCGTTCTACTGGAGTTCCATTATTTATGACACGACTAGGGAGCATGTTGATAATGTGAACAACAGTAAGAAACGCTTCGTCCCAAAACTTCAATGGCATGGAAGCATGAGCTAAGAGAGCAAGGCCAACTTCAACAATGTGACGGTGTTTGCGCTCAGCCGAGCCGTTTTGTTGGTGAGCGTGGGGGCATGACACATAGTGTGAGATGCCAAGGGTTTGGAAGAAGGAGTTCAACTTCTCATATTCCCCTCCCCAATCGGATTGGACAGCGATGATTTTAGAATCAAATTTACGCTCAACAAGTGCTTGAAAATTTTTAAACACTTGGAAAACGTCAGATCTTTTCTTAAGAAGATAGATCCACGAAAACTTGCTATAGTCATTGATAAAGCTTACGTAGTAAGTGTGCCGACCAACAGAGCTAGGGGCCGGTCCCCAAACGTCAGAAAAAATCAATTGCAATGGTTGAGTAGACACACTAGTAGAAATTGGATAGGGGAGCTGATGACTCTTAGCTCGCTGAAAAGAATCACAAATAGTTTCAACATTACGCTCACCAACATACGAGAGCTTATTTTTCCTAAGAAGTTTTTCAACTAAAGCAAAAGAAGCATGTCCTAAACGATCGTGCCATCGTGTTGACGAGAGTTTGACAACACCAAAAGCCTGTTTATTGAATCTTGTGCGCTCCGGAATCAACGGGTAAAGCCCTCGAACACATCTACCTTGATAGAGAATTCTCTTCGTGGCCTGATCTTTGATCAAAAAGAAATATGGATGAAACTCGAGAAAAACGTGATTATCAAGAGCAATTCTATGAACAGAAAGAAGGCTTTTATTGGTACTAGGAACATGCAAGATTTTCTTAAGATGAATTTTTCTTTAGGGGGTATGAAAAATTGAGTGACCAATGTGGTTAATCCTCATACCTTCACCACTAGCTGTGTGGATTTGATCCTTGCCATGATATTTCTCCTTCATTGTCACCTTTTAAGTTCGTTGGTGACGTGGTTGGTGGCGCCACTGTCGACATACCAGTTGGTGTCGATCCCATAGGAGTCATCCGCAGCAGCAGCAAGTTTGTCCTCGTCTTGGAAGGAGTCGCCGTCGTCGTCGTAGCGATACCACCAGTCTTTGGGCGTATGCCCTAGCTTGCCACAGATCTGACAGCGAGGTGCATCTGACCGTGACCTGGTGGAGCCACCGCGACGGCCCCTGTTGTTGCTAGAAGAGGGTCGTCCGCCGCCGCGAGTGCTGGAGCTGCTGTTGCCGTGTCCCTCGCCCGAGGTCTTGCCCCTGTTGCGAGGTGATCCGCGCTGACGAGAGGAGCCGCCGCCGCGGCTGCGGAAGGCAGCGTTGGCCGACGACTTGAAGCCGCCCGATTACTGGAAGAGCGCCACGTCGGACGATGCGGGCGTCGAGGGCGGACACCAGGGGCTGGTAATCCATGTCCAGCCCATGGAGGATGTAGGAGGCAAGCTTGTCATCTTGCAGAGACTTGCCGGCCGCGGCGAGTTCGTCCGCGAGGCCGCACATGTGGGTGAAGTAGGTGGCGACGGACTGGTTCCCCTTCTGCGCGTGATGAGGGCCATGTGGATGTTGTTCACCCAGCTAAGGGACTGCGACGAAAACATGCCCGCCAGAGCAGCCCAGAGCGCGGGCGACGTGGTGATCGCGGTCACCTGCACGAGAACCTCTTTGGACAGATTGTTGAGCAGATAACCAAGTACCTACTGGTCCTCCCGTACCCAGATTGGGTGGAGAGGGTTGGGCGTCGAGGACTCCTTCCTGTCTTTGTCCTTGGTGACGAGGAGTCGGGCCGGCTCCGGTGTGGTGCCGTCGGCTTAGCCGAAGACACCGGCGCCCCGCAACTGCTGGTTGAGGTTTGGGTGGGAGGAGCCGGAGGAAGACATGGCTAGGGCACTAATGGCGATGAGCTAGGCTAGATGAGATTGGAGAGGAGGCTCTGTATACCATGTACAGAGCAGAAACGTCTTACCCTTCGAGGGGGACGTAGTACGTGTTATATAGGGGATTGCGAGTCCCTGATACGCGTACAACTCTGTTGGACATACATAACTTGAGGGAGAAGAAGTACAGGAGATAAGAAGTATAGTTACAACCGAATACAGAATTTGAACTACCATGTGGCTATCTATCTTATCTATCTCCTCGTACATATCTCGTTTGACAATGACAAATGAATGCCCCTCGCCTGGCCTGATCCACGATTAACCAACGTCTTTGCTCATGGTCGCCATGTCTGGCTAGAGATGACATGCCAAAGAATGTTTATCCTAGTTGCCAAAACTAGCGAATAAAAACCATCACACAATAGTAAGTACACAATGCCTTTAACAACACAACAACGTAAGTCCGTCACTGTGGAGCCCAACAAATAAAGGTTAGGCCAAGAGTTATTCACCCTGAACATGAAGAGGTGCCCCGTCAACATCTTGATGATGGATCCATCCATAATCGCATTAGCCAGTACTACATGCCAGGTCAGAAAGGTACTAGCAGATTGGTGGGACATTTTCACACTTAAGACAATGTCATGACCCACAGGGGGCTACTCATGTCTCAGTGCGGTTCTGGCCACTGCAACTCCACAACCGTGCGAGTCACACCCCAACATCCACCATACCATCAGAGCCGCTGCCCCAGTCTGCCCCTTACTCATCAATCCTGCAGGTTGTCGTTGATTCCACGAACCTACTACTACGATGGCCGCTACAGTCGCACTGGACGAAAATCCAATTTGCACTGCCAACAAGAACCCACAACCAGTGGTGGAGGCAGGAATAATTTCTTGGTATGGCGGAACTTACGAAGGAGAAGAACATGTATATTGCAGCTGTCCAAAAATTCACTGAAGTAACAGATATGTATTACTTCGTGTTGTATATGCAGATACAAAAACAATCCAAATTTTAAGTAGTATTCGTTTCTCGTGCATGTTCTCGTGTTTCTGTTCAGTAGAGTTTACATCAGCCCCACCCGCTAGTCAGCACGTAGGTGTATTTGCTTCAGATTTTAGGTGTGTTGAATGCCATGCCTTGCTAGATACCTTGATCCGCCACTGCCCACAACGCGGCACACGGCTACCGCCTTCGTCCTTGCAAATGCACCGGCGCGCCTGAAGATGCGCTAATGTGCTCCTTGATCTCCATGTCACTGTCATCAAGGGCTAATTTCCCGTCGCAACGACTAGCGAAGGCCGGCACCACCAATTTCATGACTATCCCTCATAAGATGCTGCCATTGTTGCATGTGCCGCTGTAACGAATGATGTTACAGTGCCTGCCGCCGTCAGAGCATCGGCTCACAACATCGGCAGTGACACCTTCCAGGTCCTCTAGTTGTCGCCCCTTGCGGTGCAGTTAGTCGCTTGCCGCAACGACCATGCCTTATAGCACTGCTAGCCCACAGCACCTGCTGCCCAAGGAGGTTCGTGGTGAGGATTGTAAATGTACAATCTCCTGTCCACTCTTCAAATATCTACATGTCTTCTGCACAAAATTTAGCCCCTAGATAACTGACCTTTTTACTGGCGCTGGATTATCATCGCGATGTTGTTTCTAAGAATTTTCCGACGCTTCCTACTCCTACCTTTTTGACATTATCAGGTGGATTGTAAATGTCGCTACATTGCATTCTTGTCAGAGAGACATTTGAGAGCTTTCACCACAACGATAGCATAATAAATAGGAAGCCAAAGATGATGGGCCTGTTTGGTTGCAGGCGTGAGCAAATTTGACTTGCTTGGGATTTGCGTGGTCTGTTTGGTTTGCGTCCGTGCTGATGTGGTGCTAGTGTGACGTGCAGAATCTCAGAATGTCGTTAGCCAGAGCCAGGAACTCGATTTTGTCAAGCACAATGCCGAGGAGAGGAACCAAATTGGCCCGATGAGTCTGCTCGCTCTTTGGAAAGTTATTAGTCTACCGGTTGTGACCCGTGAGTGCTTCAACATGTGTGTGTTTCTGTGTACTGACTGGTGCTAGTGGTGAGGAAGTGGGGCGAATGGACGTCTTTATAGGTCGGGGCGGCAGACGTGCACATTAAATTAAACACATTAAGCTATGCACAAGGTGCGGCCTCTGGTGGTGTCCACGTTGGCACATGGTTACTGTTTGCCGTGGCCAATTGAGTCGAGGAGAGAAAAAAGACAGAACAGAAAAAAAATACAAGTTCGTTTCCTTCTCTGTGAAGGCAAGGCACGTCTTCTCTCAACCTCGCTCTCGCTCTCTTACACAGCCTCAGCCCCCCCTCTCCCGTGCTCTGTCTCTCTCTGCGTCGCCGTCAGGCCATGCCCCGACCGCGGACGCTTGCGCGCGGATCCAGTGAGAAGAGCAGGGCTAGTCGCCACCTTGCACCCGCTCCGTCGTCGCCGTGCTCACGAGGACCAATCGAAGGACGCAGCCGCGACGGATCTGGTCCCCACTCTTCTCCATCATCGGTGTCCGTGTGTGGACCCCGTCCGTCGCCGGCCGTGTTCCTTCACGAGCGTTGGCCATGGCTGTGCCATCACTTTGATGAGAAGTGGATGTGCTACAGGGGAGCAGGGGAGACGACGCGGCCGAGGAGAAGATGGGTGGGATGGAGCAGGACCAGAGCCTGTGCATCGTCATTGACATCGTCGAGTATGTCCTCGTTTTGCGTTCCTTTCTATCGCCTTCTATACGTAGCCCGTGACTTATGGTGATGGGTTCTAAATGCCTATCCCAAGTCTGACTGGAATTCATGGTTTATGTTTGCAATTTTTCCATACAACTTGTTTCAATTGATCAAATAGCATACTTTCCTGCTCCAGTGCTTGCAATGCCACTATATGGTGCAGGGTTGCTCAGATGCACCGTTGTGGAGCTGGCTGGTATCGACTACTGCTTCGTGCTCTCCCTCTCATCTTTCAATGTTAGTTGCAGCAAGAACTAGGAGTTGTATTTAGCCAAACAGAGCTTCTAGGATTTCCCTGCGCTTGCTGAGATCAGCCCAGAATACCAAAAATAGTAGGGCAGTCGCGCCCATAATTCTGAACAAACTGAAATGCAATTTTTAAAAAATGCTTTGGCATTGTTAAGCATTAGATGTATTAAAAGGATGTAGGTTCATCTCTCTTAGTCTTAATTCATATGTGAACAATTTTCCCCAAGCGAATACTCAAGTGGTTTCCTTCAAGCCCGGCAACGACGTTATCAAGTTTTCTCTATAATTGATTGCAGTATATGCAAAATATGATCAAAGTGATTGAAAATATATAAATTTTCTATGTTAGTTGTCTGTGCAAGATATGAGTAAATTTTTAGGACATCATAAATTGTGCTGCCGTGAATTTATGTAAATTCAGTTTGTATAGCTTAGGTTCTAGCAATAGCTTTCTGATTGTATGAATTTTGTATAGATTCGCCAAAGAGACAGGCAATGGCTAAGCGGGTGCATGGCTCCGATAACCTGATGATGATGTCAATAACAAATTATTGGAGAAAAATAACTAATGCTAGAAGTGAAGTCTTCACAATGCTACATACATTTTCTATTCCTTCTGAAATGAGAACTCTGAAAATAAATATATATCAAGATCATAGTAACTAAGCGACACGAAGAAGTCAGTGGCAATTGTCTGTGAATCGCACAATACCTTATTTACTTATATGGCAGGAATATCTGTTTATTGGAGCAGGTAAATCCTTCTATTTTTTGCAGAAGCAAATCTAACTACTTTGAAGCAGGTACAGATACCTTGGAATTTCAGGCTAGATATATATATACTTTTTCCTGGTCGTTTTTATTGAAGTTCGAGTGCTTCACAACTTACAGTGTTTTTTGGTTCCCTATTCGAAGGCCTTCTGTTGTGCATGTAGGGAAGAAGCCATATCATGTGTCATAGGAATTTTCTCGATCGCAGCAATTATTAGCGGAGCATAGTACAATCAAAGAGATGATCACCACAATAATGGCACATAGGTGAATCAAGGGACGGCACGGAATCGTCTGCTCTCCCTTGTGGTTTAAATACCGGAGGAATGGGAGGAGGCGTCTTGCTCTCCCTGTCCGTTCCCTCTGCTACCGGCAGCCAGAGCTTCCTGCTCAGGTGATGCTGCATTCTCTTCCATTTTCTTGAGACCCTATCACCTTGATCGACTTTGTGCTTTCTCGTGCTTCTACTGATTCTTTTTGGCTTGCTCCCACAACACCCGTTACATGTTCGACGGGAAGCTTGTGATGGCCGCAGAGGGTGGCAAGGACCGCCTCGGTGACCTCACTGACGACCTCCTCCAGCATGTGTTGTCCCTTCTTCCGCCCAAAGATGCCCTGAAGACTTGTGTGCTAGACACCAGGTGGCACGAACTATGCAGGCGCACCACTAGCCTGCACTCCGTCAGTCTCAAGGGTTGGCTGTAGAAGTTCTCCGCTAACCTGGCGTGTGTGTCTGTGCTGGTCGGTCTCAAGCGTTGGTTGTAGACGTTCTCTGCCAACCCAGCTGTACATGCCGCAGATTACATCAATCACAAGGCGTCATGATAGTATTAATAGAGATGTATAATCTGTAGATCATGTTGAGTTCTCCTTTACTTGATCATTCTTTATTTGCTATCCTTTCATCCTCAATATTTCAGAGATGACACCCTATTATGGTAACTACTAGAGTGTGCCCTTCTTACACCCTAGTTTAATAGGGTGTTCGCTCTTATGGTAACACCTAACACCTTTTAAAACTGAGCATTTAGGAATGGAGGTAGTAGATATCAAGATTAATCTTCTCCCCGCTGTCTTATGACAGATATGTTGCCATATGTGTTAAATCCAGGAATAAACTAGAGTGTTCCCTTGTTTATTAATTCTTTTTGGAAGAGTCGGGCTATCATAAACAAAATATATTCAGAGACTTGAAAGACTCTAATAATCAGTCAATGGTGATTATTGGCTTATCCTGAAGGTGCACTCATTAAAATTGGATACTAGGCTATAACTTCAAACCAGATGCGAACCAAATTGTAAAAGAGGAGATCCCCTCCCTCCTCTCGCGACCGCGTCGCCCCCCGCGTGCGACCGGCCGCGCGACCTCCCTCCTCCCTCCAGGCCCTCCTTCCCTCGTTCCTTCCTGCCGCCGGCTTGGCCCCGGGGCTGCTGGTGGTGGCGGCCTCCCTGCCATTCCCCTCCCGGTCGCTCCTCGGCGCGGACGGAGCTGCACCGGGGGGTGCACTTAGGCAGCGGCGATCTGGCGGCGTGACGCAGGCGAGCAGCTGGGCGGCGGTGCCGCTGTTGGCGGCGGGGCGGCACGGCGGCATGATGTGGCGTCACCCGCTCGGACCTGATCTGGACCTTCGGGCCTCATCTAGGCCTGGGCGGACCGGCAGCGGGGATGGTCTCCGGTGTGGCTTCCGGGAGGCGGGGGAGACGCGACGATCGAGTGATACGTCTCCAACGTATCTATTATTTATGAAGTATTCATGCCATGTTTACAATAGTTTTATATGATTTTGATATGATTTGATTAGAACTAACCCGGACTAACGCTGTTTTTAGCAGAACTACCGTGGTGTTGTTTTTGTGCAGAAATAAAAGTTATCGGAATGCGCTGAAAATCAACGGAGATTTTTTCTGGAAAATATGAAAAATACTGGAACAAAAATCTACCGGAGGGGCATCCCGTGGGCCGCACGAGGGTGGGGGGCGCGCCCCCTGACTCGTGGACTCCCCGAGGGCCCCCCTGACGTGAAATCAATGCCAACTCCTCCTATAAATACAAAAACCTTCGGGAAATAACCTAGACTGGAAGTTCCGCCGCCGCAAGCCTCTATATCCATGAGAAATTAATCTAGGCCCTCTCTGGCATCCTGCCGGAGGGGGCCATCATCACCGGAGGCCATGGGGAAGGATCTCGGAGGGGCCATCATCGCCATGAAGGCCAAGGAGCAGAGGGGGAACCTCTCCCCATCCATGGGGAAGGCCATGGAGGAGGGAGCACAAGGGGGAGAACCTTGTTAGGGAACGTAGTAATTTCAAATAAATTTCTACGCACACGCAAGATCATGGTGATGTATAGCAACAAGAGGGGAGAGTGTTGTCCACGTACCCTCGTAGACTGAAAGCGGAAGCATTAGAACAACGCGGTTGATGTAGTCGTACGTCTTCACGGCCCGACCGATCAAGCACCGAAACTACCAGGCTTCCCTATTACCTCCGGGAGTAGGACTCCCCCCTTCCCTATTACACTAGTGCAGAACCGGGCTTTAGTGCCGGTTCATGACGGCCTTTAGTGCCGGTTGGCGAACCGGCACTAAAGAGTGGGGACTAAAGGCACCCCCCTTTAGTACCGGTTCGTCACGAACCGACGCTAAAGTGCCACCACGTGGCACGAGCCAGGCCCGTTTGCGTGGGGGGCATTAGTACCGGTTGGTAACACCAACCGGTACTAAATGTTTGAGTGTTTTTTAATTTTCTTTAATTTTGTGTTTTCAATTTAATTTAGTGATTGTTTTACGTTATAATGAGTAGTTAAATCATTAGGTGAAAGTGCCGCGGATTAGTTTTGACTGGATGCATTATTGGATATCTCTACTAGCTAGCTAGCTAGCTAGAGTATATGCCATATCCATATTATACTTGATCAACTATAATATATACGGATATGGCATATACTTGATCACTTAGGTAGGTTCCATCCAGCTGAAACTAATCTGCGGTTTCTTTCATTAAATGATATAATAATTAACTAGTTATCTAATCACCACCAGCACTACTAGCTTAAAGAAGAAACATTCACTTGTACCAGAAGCAAAAATATTATCGATCGAGTTCAACATGATTGTCATGATATTATAAGCGTTCATATATAACACCACAAAAGCAAATCACTTAAATTCAGAACGAAGAACACGGACATGAAAGGACAAGTACTAATTAAGAGCAGCATGAAAAATTAGCTAAATCACCCCTGGTAGCTACTCTCTCTCTGGTAAAATAGCATAGAACATGTATAGCTCTCCTGATTGATCATACTGGAGCATGCCGATGAACCTGTCTCCTAATCGTGGGCTGCGCTTCTCATTGCTGCCCCCTAGTACTTCTCTGCGATCATTAACAATTTTCCTCCAATCTTTCACTATTAAGCATTCATCGCTTCTAGAAATCCTGAATGCATTCATGTGCAGTGCAGGATATCTTGGTCGTAAGCTCACAATTGCCATCTGACCTTTAGTCTCGATCCCCTGAGGCACAACTGTCATCGGGATTCCCTGTTGAAGAACATCGTATAGTACATAATTAATATACTTAGCAATGAAAGTTTAGCAAAAAAATTATGTATGCAAAATATGCACTGAGGACAAATAGTAAATATATTACCATCATTTTTAAATAGATGTGACCGTAGTTCAATACCATCACTATTAGTCACACGTTTTGAGTACTAACATTTCTAAGTGCAGGAAGAAAATTTGTCTTGATAGTATGAAGATCCTCAAGCCATGAAACATAATGACTTATCTCCTCGCAGTTTAGTTCAGCTCCGGGACAGTAGTAGGTCCTGTCTACTAAGCGCCGGACATGTTTGGTTGAATGGAGATAAGCTGTCAATAGAAATTAGTTGTCAGTTATTTTTGAATAAGTAATATCAAAGACAAAAATATAGTTGAGAAGAACTCAGATAATGGTAGAACTGGAGGCGTCTGCACATCGACCATATGTCTCTATTACCTTCAATACCATCTTTCGGACGAATATCAAAGGTGATAACCATACCAGGCTTAAATGCATAAGCCTTGCATAATGCTTGCCAAGTTTTGCATTCAAAATAGGTGTAGGTGTGTGCATTGTATACTTTGACGTTGAAAGTATAACCATCATGCACAGTTTTCAGGTAAGCTCTCTTTACCTCCATAGTTTCCATATCTTTGAAACCTATCTTATCCAAGACAAAAATTCTTGCATGGCAGGGATGCGCTAGTAGAATAGTGAAAATTAAAAATTATAAGTCAGGCAAATGAAGCAGATATAAGTCATGCTTAATTACGAAAACAAAATTCTTAATGAAGCATAGTGACTTACTGTATCGAATTCGAAAGTCTCATCCAGCTTGATGCTGAATCGCCTACCATCAACAAGAAAATTTCTATCGCACTGGCCGCGCTGGTCTTCACAGTATTCGCACATAATGATTTTTTTCCGTCGTCAGACAACATTTCCTATATTCATATTAGGCGAAACATTAAACACTTACTAATTCAATTAATTCAACTACTTCTATTAATTCAACTAAGCATTTACTAAAAATAAACTAGTTATATTAATTCAACTAGTTCAACTAAGCATTTACTAAAAATAAACTAGTTATATATATTAATTCAACTAGTTCAAACTAAGCATTATATTTACTAAAAATAAACTAGTTCTATATATTAATTCAACAAGTTCGACTAAGCATTTACTAAAAATAAACTAGTTTTATATATTAATTCAAATAGTTCAAACTAAGCATTATAATTACTAAAAATAAACTATTTCTATATATTAATTCATCAAGTTTAACTAAGCATTTACTAAAAATAAACTAGTTCTATATATTAATTCAACTAGTTCAAACTAAGCATTATATTTACTAAAAATAAACTAGTTCATTATATTAATTCAACAAGTTCAACTAAGCATTTACTAAAAATAAACTAGTTGTATATATTAATTCAACTAGTTCAACTAAGCATTATATTTACTAAAAATAAACTAGTTCTATATATTAATTCAACAAGTTCAACTAAGCATTTACTAAAAATAAACAAGTTCTATATATTAATTCAACTAGTTCAACTAAGCATTATATTTATTAAAAATAAACTAGATAGTTCTAATTCATCTAAACATTAGAAAACAGAAAAATAAACTAGATAGTTCTATATGTGTAGTGTACGTGTAGTGTGTGTGTGTTTGTGTGTGTGTGTGTGTATGTGTGTGTGTAGTGTGTGTGTGTGTGTGTGTGTGTGTGTGTGGGTGTGTCTGTGTGTATGTGTGTGTGTGTGTGTGTGTAGTGTGCGTGTGTGTGTATGGAGCGGGCCGGGTGCGTATGGGCGGGCGGCGACGACGGGCGGCGGGGGCCGGGGACGGCGACGAGACGGGCCGGCGGCGGCCGGGGACGGCGACGAGACGGGCGCGGCGGGGGCGGCGATGACGACGGGCGGCGGGGGCGGCGATGGCGAGTGCGCGCGAGAAGTGGAACGAACTAGCGACGATAACTGAATTTTCGTAAGTGCCATATATATAAGAGGGGTCTTTAGTACCGGTTGGAGACTCTGAGATAGCGCGT